>OV702285.1:389577510-399577510 GCA_916181665.1 Avena sativa
TAGGATAAAGTAGTGGCATGGTCCTAATTTCAATTTCAAAGCAACATGGGACTATATCCAACTAAGAGTGCTGTGGGTTATTCCAATGTAACCAAATAGTAGTGGCATAGTCATAATCTAATTCCAAGCTTAGATACATAATGGAAAGAAAGGATGATGACCATTCATGAGAACACAAGACATGCAAGTAAGATAAACATAGAAATAAGGGGTTGCTCCAAGATTGCTTAATTGCACGACATGTATAAATTACAAAAGCAGCGGAGCATGAACTGAGTTTCCTGCCCCCCACACCCCCCGCCCCTACTCTAAGTCTGAATTGGGCATTGCCGTTGGCTCCCCGTTCTCCTTGTTTGGACTCTTGGGCACGGTGAGACCTTGGCCCATGTCCTCCTTCATCTGTCTCAATGCATCCAGGCAATAGTCCCTGTCATTATAGGCTTTGATGGCAGCCTTTGCTTCAATGATGCTTTCTCTGCGTGTCTTGGTGGCTTCGTCCAGTAGGAGGACGCATCTATCCTAGAGATTCTTCTTGTCACGCAAGAGCTTCGTAATTAAGTTGATGGCCAGGTCTTGTTTGGACAAGCTGTGTGCGATCAACTTCTGCAGCTCGTCGATCACCCTATGCAGCCCATCGCGCTCTGCTTCGAGCCTCCTGATGGTAAGTGAAAAATCAAGCGTGATATCCTTCTACAAAGACAAATGCCTTCGAAGGCGATCATTAGCCTGGGTTAGGGAGCGTGCACCCTGCAGTTGGTTGTCTATCTTGGCATTAATCACAGCCACCTTGTCACAGCAATCGGCCTTCGCTTGCTGCATTGTTCATGTTATTTAAAATAGGCACTCTATAATTATATTGCATGTTCCAGGGAAGCACAATATTCAAGTCACAAAAACCCCAAACATGTCTACGAAGATGAGCGTGGTCCCTACTTGGAGGCTACTTGCAGGCAGACACAATAATATTTCCACATTTAGAATCTCAAAAGTAAAACCAAATGCATGTCGAGATTTCCTACCTCGGTGAGCCGAGGAATAGTGCCGAACGGGTCCTGCGATGCTGCCGCCATCATGCTGGTTTCAGAATCCACGACCTTCATGGAATATGTAGCAGAGTAAGGAGAAGGAGGAGAAGAAGGAGGAGGAGAATAAGAATACTATACCGGGAGGAGCCCTGGTATGCTGCAACATTCAGCGCTGCCGCCACCATCGTGTTTCTTTCAAGGTCCACGGCCGCCCTGGAATATGTAGCATAGTACTGGGAGGAGCCCTGGCCTGCTGCAACATGCAGCGCTGCCGCCGCCATCATGCTGCTTTCAGGGTCCACGGCCGCCCTGGAATATGTAGCATAGTAATAATAAGAAGAAGTAGACATAGAAGAAGAAGAAGAAGAAGAAGAAGAAGAAGAAAAGGAAGAACAATAAGAAGAAGATTGTACCGGGAGGAGCCCTGGCCTGCTGCAACATGCAGCGACGCCGCCATCATGCTGCTTTCAGGGTCCACGGCCGCCCTAGAATATGTAGCATAGTAATAATAATAAGAAGAAGTAGACATAGAAGAAGAAGACTATAACGGGAGGAGTCATGGCCTATTGCAACATGCAGCGCTACCGCCATCGTGCTGCTTTCAGGGTCCACGGCCTCCCTGGATAATGTAGCATAGTAATAATAATAAGAAGAAGTAGACATAGAAGAAGAAGAAGACTGTACCGGGAGGAGCCCTGGCCTGCTGCAACATGCGGCGCCACCGCTGTCATCGTTCTTCTTTCAGGGTCCACGGCCGCCCTGGAATATGTAGCATCATAATAATAATAAGAAGTAGACATAGAAGAAGAAGAAAACCGAGAAGAAGAGGAAGAACAAGACTGTACCGGGAGCGACAGGAGCCCCAGCCTGCTGGAACATTCAGCGCCATTTCTAGGAGAGATTGGGTCTCTGTGCGAGGGGGGGGGGACTTAGGAGCTGGTTGAGCAGTAAGTCTAAGGCAACGATTTCTCTCCATTCTCTCCGCGTGCACGATCGATCTGCCTCCGCCTCTCCTCCAGGGAGACATGGCTAATGCAGATGGAGGAAGGTGGGGGCAGGAGGAAGAAGAAAGTGATGTGCGGGGGAGAATGGTCAAAGAGTCTAGTTCGTGGGACAGTCTTATAAAAGACCACAGTTTACTCCCGTGCTATCTCAACCTACATACACCGTTTATTTGTTAATCGATGTCCTATGTCGCTTCCATCTCAAAGAAGCGTGACTGGCAGAACCAGGAAATAAAACCCCAAAGTTCACACAATGGGACTCGATTGGACTGGCTTTAATGAGATGGACAGTAAAACGGGGGCTTTGGCGTGTGCCGCCTAGTTTCCCATGGATAGGGGTGGGACAAAGAGGGAGGAAGTAATTACGAGCTGCACGTCCAGCGTGCGTGCGTGTTCAAGGGGTTGTCACAACGCGCGCAACTTCTGCACGAACAGAACATGATGGAACGTTCAACTCCATGTCGATAGACACGCACTGGACACTTCCCGACGCTTCCACACGGTACATTTTGTGGTTTGTTACGTGACAACACTTCCAGTACGTAGATATTTTACAATGTAGCACAATTTTTACGTGACTAGACTGTGAGATGATCCTGGAGCCCCAGGATTGGTACCCAACTCTGCGTACCCGCCATCGCGCATTTCCGAACAACTTCCTCGCGCAGCATGGAACCGTGCCGTGGCAGTGGCAGATCCTTGACGGTGGCTGACCGTCCTGCGTCACCTGCTCGTTGCGACATCATTCGTGCACGCCGACACCCATCTAAGACGCCACGACTTATCCAGCCGCGCCTGGATCCATCAACATCGGCGCACGAGGACACCACGACGTCGAAGCTTGTCGTACCCGCCACACCCGAGAAGCGCATTGCACCGGCAGCCAAGACGAGGGAGCGCCGGAGGAAGCATGCGAGACCACCATGAAGAAGGGCAAGAGGAATAGAGGAGCCAGCGACGGGGACGGCTCCGACTCAGGCAACGATGAGGCGTTCATGGAGCAGTTGGAGGCAGAAGCGGAGGAGAGTGACATCGACCCATGGGACTACGAGGAGGAGGAGGACTCCGACAAGGAGAGGGCGCGTATATAAGAGAAGGGAGTTGCCTACGAGTTATCGGAGGACAATGCTGCTGCCACCGACGAAGACGACGACGAGTAATGTTCTGTTGTTATTATTGTTATTATTACATATTTAACTGCCACGGCCTGCATTGTAATTGTTGTAACTACCATGTCATGTGTAATAATAATGGGATGTTGCTACTGTAACAATTTCGTGTGGACATTGGATCAAAGAGGATCAATGGTTGGCTGGCACAATACGCATGACAACTGTCTGACCAATCATAGCGTGCTTGTTTCTATGTGAGCTATAGTAAGGGATTTTCTGAGTATTCATGACTAGCATAGAGGGAAAATCTGAGTAAAAATGGCTTCCACCCTAGATCCCCCTCGCTGCCTAGAACATGGAACCGCTCCATGGATTGAGCCCAAACCCGGCACCTAGCTCCCTCTCGGCATCGCAAGCGACTTCTCCAACTAGAGATTTCGTGGTGCTTTAGAGAAATCTCGACTTTCCATTTTCTGAACCCGAAAAACAGGCGTTTTCCCAAAGGAGGTGCAAGATTAGGGCGCGCCCATGGGCCCGAGGCAATTTTCATGCATGCTACACCATGGTGCATGGCCATTCCCATGAGGTGGGTATTTATCTCGTGGTGCAGGCATGTACTATATTTTTTCCGAGTTACGGCCCCGTAAATGCGGTTTCTAACTGTATGTACCCTATAAGACACTCTCAATTTTCGGGGAAAAATGGTTTGGGGTGCCAAATGGGGTACCTAGGCTGGATGTATGCCTGGGTCCAAGATTGCACCGACTGTCACGTTTCCGCTGCCGTCGGCGGGTTTTGCCATTTTCTTGGGCAGCACCAAATAAAATCTAAAAAAATACGTGGAAAACGGCTCCCGGAGCCCTTGCATGTGACCCACTGCCTCATAAAATCATAGGCAGGGCATACCAGGTCATTTCGCACCCAAGGCACCACCAGGATGTCTTCAAGTGTGAGTAAACATGGCTTCCAAGCCTAGATCCCCCTCGCTGCCCACAACATGGAACCACATCATGGATTGAGGCCAAACCAGGAACCTAGCTCCCTCTCGGCATCGCAAGAGACTTATCTAACTAGATATTTCGTGTTGCTTTGGAGAAATCTCGACTTTCCATTTTCTAAACCCGAAAGACAAGCGTTTTCCCAAAGGAGGTGCAAGATTAGGGCGCACCCATGGGCCCGAGGCAATTTCCACGCATGCTACACCATGGTGCATGGCCATTCCCGGGAGGTGGGTATTTATCTCATGGTGCAGGCATGTACTGTATTGTTTCCGAGTTACGGCTCGGTAACTGCGGTTTCTGACTGTATGTACCCTATAAGACACTCTCAATTTTCGGAGAAAAATGGTTTGGGGTGCCCCATGGGGTACCTAGGCTGGATGCATGCCTGGGGTCCAATATTGCATCGACCGTCGCGTGCCGCGGCCGCCGGCGGGTTTCATCGTTTTTATGGGCAGTACCAAACAAAATCTAAAAAGAAAACGTGAAAATAGCTCCTGGATCCTATGCATGTGACCCACTGCCCTGATAAAATCATAGGAATGGCATACCAGGTCATTTTGCACCCAAGGCACCACCAGGATGTCTATCGAGTGTGAGTAAACATGGCTTCCAACCCTAGATCCCCCTCGCTTCCCAGAACATGAAACTACTCCATGGATTGAGCCCAAACCCGACACCTAGCTCCCTCTCGGCATCGCAAGCGACTTCTCCAACAAGAGATTTCGTGGTGCTTTGGAGAAATCTCGACTTTCCATTTTCTGAACCCGAAAAAACCGGCGTTTTACCATTAGAGGTGCAAGATTAGGGCGTGCCCATGGGCCCGAGGCAATTTCCACGCATGCTACACCATGGTGCATGGCCATTCCCGGGAGGTGGGTATTTATCTCGTGGTGCAGGCATGTTCTGTATTTTGGTCCGAGTTATGGCCCGGTAAATGCGGTTTCTAACTATATGTACCATATAAGACACTCTCAATTTTCGGGAAAAATAGTTTGGTGTGCCCCATGGGGTAACCAGGCCGGATGCATTCCCGGGCCCAAGATTGCATCGACCGTCGCGTTGCCGCGGCCGCCGGTGGTTTTCACCGTTTTCTTGGTAGCACCAAACAAATATAAAAAAACAAAAAAAAAACGTAAAAACGGCTCCTGGAGCCCTTCCATGTGACCCACTGCCCTCATAAAATCATAGCGAGGGCATACCAGGTCATTTGGCACCCAAGGCACCACCAACATGTCTATCGAGTGTGAGTAAACATGGCTTCCAACCCTAGATCCCCCTCGCTACCCAGAACATGGAACCACTCCATGGGTTGAGCCCAAACCCGGCACCTAGCTCCCTCTCGGCATCTCAAGTGACTTCTCCAACTAGAGATTTCGTGGTGCTTTGGAGAAATCTTGACTTTCCATTTTCTGAACCTGAAAAACCAGCGTTTTCCCAAAGGAGGTGCAAGATTAGGGCGCGCCCATGGGCCCGAGGAAATTTCCACGCATGATACACCATGGTGCATGGCCATTCCTGGGAGGTGGGTATTTATCTTGTTATGCAGGCATGTACTGTATTTTTTCCGAGTTACGCCCCGGTAAATGCGGTTTCTAACTGTATGTACCCTATAAGACACTCTCAATTTTTGGGGAAAAATGGTTTGGGGTGCCCCATGGGGTAACTATGCTGGATGCATGCCTGGGTCCAAGATTACATTGACCGTCGCGTTGCCGCGGACGCCGGCGGCTTTTGCCGTTTTCTTGCGCTGCACCAAACAAAATATAAAAAATTAAAAAACGTGAAAAAAGCTCCTGGAGGCTTTGCATGTGACCCACTACCCTCATAAAATCATAGGCATGGCATACCAGGTCATTTGGCATCCAAGGCACCACCAGGATGTCTATCGAGTGTGAGTAAACATGGCTTCCAACCCTAGACCCCCCCTCGCTGCCCAGAACATGGAACCACTCCATGGATTGAGCCCAAACCCGACAACTAGCTCCCTCTCGGCATCGCAAGCGACTTATCCAACTAGAGATTTCGTGATGCTTTGGGGAAATCTCGAATTTCCATTTTCTGAACCCGAAAAACCGGCGTTTTCCCAAAGGAGGTGCAATATTAGGGCGTGCCCATGGCCCGAGGCAATTTCCACGCTTGCTACACCATGGTGCATGTCCATTCCCGAGAGGTGGGTATTTATCTCGTGGAGCAGGCATGTACTGTATTTTTTCCGAGTTATGCCCTGGTAAATGCAGTTTCTAACTGTATGTTCCCTTTAAGACACTCTCAATTTTCGGAGAAAAATGTTTTGGGGTGCCCCATGGGGTACCTAGGCTGGATGCATGCCTGGGTCCAAGATTGCACCGACCGTCACGTTGCTGCGGCCGCCGACACGTTTTGCCGTTTTCTTGGGCAGCACCAAACAAAATCTAAAAAAAATAAAAAAACATGAAAACGGCTCCTGGAGCCTTTGCATGTGACCCACTGCCCTCACAAAATCATAGGTAGGACATACCTGGGCATTTGGCACCCACGGCACCACCAGGATGTCTATCGAGTGTGAGTAAACATGGCTTCCAAACCTAGATCCCCCCTTGCTGCCCAGAACATGGAACCACTCCATGGATTGATCTCAAACCCAACAACTAGCTCCCTCTCGGCATCGCAAGCGACTTCTCCAACTAGAGATTTAGTGGTGCTTTGGAGAAATCTCTACTTTCCATTCTGAACCCGAAAAACCGGCATTTTCCAAAAGGAGGTGCAATATTAGAGGGCGCCCATGGGCCAGAGGTAATTTCCATGCATGCTACACCATGGTGCATGTCCATTCCCGGGAGGTGGGTATTTATCTCGTGGTGCAGGCATGTACTGTATTTTTTCCGAGTTACAACCCGGTAAATGCGGTTTCTAACTGTATGTACCCTATAAGACACTCTCAATTTTCAGAGAAAAATGGTTTGCGGTGCCCCATAGGGTACCTAGGCTAGATGCATGCATGGGTCCAAGATTGCACCGACCATCGCGTTGCCGTGGCCGTAGGCTGGTTTCGCCGTTTTCTTGGGCAGTACCAAACAAAATCTAAAAAAATAAAAAAACATGAAAACGGCTCGCGAAGCCCTTGCATGTGACCCACTGCCCTCATAAATCATATGCAGGGCATACCATGTCATTTGGCACCCAAGGCACCACCAGGATGTCTATCGAGTGTGAGTAAACATGGATTCCAACCCTAGATCCCCCCTCGCTGCCCAGAACATGGAACCACTCCATGGATTGAGGCCAAACCCGGCACCTAGCTCCCTCTCGGCATCACAAGCGACTTATCCAACTAGAGATTTCGTTTTGCTTGGGAGAAATCTCGACTTTCCATTTTCCGAACCCGAAATACCGGCGTTTTCCCAAAGGAGGTGCAAGATTAGGGCGCGCCCATGGGCCCGAGGCAATTTCCACGCATTCTATACCATGGTGCATGGCCATTCCCGGGAGGTGGGTATTTATCTCTTGGTGCAGACATGTACTGTATTGTTTCCGAGTTACGGCTCAGTAAATGCGGTTTCTAACTGTATGTACCCTATAAGACACTCTCAATTTTCGGAGAAAATGGTTTGGGGTGCCCCATGGGGTATCTAGGATGGATGCATGCCTGGGTCCAAGATTGCACCGACCGTCACGTTGCCGCGGCCGCCGCCGGGTTTCGCCGTTTTCTTGGGCAGTACCAAACAAAATCTAAAAAAAAAGGTGAAAACAGCTCTTGGAGCCCTTGCATGTGACCCACTGTCCTCATAAAATCATAGGCACGACATACCAGGTCATTTGGCACCCAAGGCACAACCAGGATGTCTATCGAGTGTGAGTAAACATGGCTTCCAACCCTAGATCCCCCCTCGCTGCCCAGAACATGGAACCACTCCATGGATTGAGGCCAAACCCGGCACATAGATCCCTCTCGGCATCGCAAGCGACTTATCCAACTAGAGATTTCGTGTTTCTTTGGAGAAATCTCGACTTTCCATTTTTTGAACCCGAAAAACCAGCGTTTTCCCAAAGGAGGTGCAAGATTAGGGCGCGCCCATGGGCCCGAGGCAATTTCCACGCATCCTACACCATGGTGCATGGCTATTCCCGGGAGGTGGGTATTTATCTCGAGGTGCAGGCATGTACTGTATTGTTTCCGAGTTACGACCCGGTAAATGCGGTTTCTAACTGTATGTACCCTATAAGGCACTCTCAATTTTCGGAGAAAAATGTTTTGGAGTGCCCCATGGGGTACCTAGGATGGATTCATGCCTGGCTCCAAGATTTCACCGACCGTCGCGTTACCGCGGCCGCCAGCGGGTTTCGCCGTTTTCTTTGGCAGTACCAAACAAAATCTAAAAAAACAACGTGAAAACAGCTCCTGGAACCCTTGAATGTGACCCACTGCCCTCGTAAAATTATAGGCACGGCATACCAGGTCATTTGGCACCCAAGGAACCACCAGGATGTCTATCGAGTGTGAGTAAACATGGCTTCCAACCCTAGATCCCCTCTCGCTGCCTAGAACATGGATCCACTCCATGGACTGAGCCCAAACCCGGCATCTAGCTCCCTCTCGGCATCACTAGCGACTTCTCCAACTAGATATTTCGTGGAGCTTTGGAGAAATCTCGACTTTCCATTTTCTGAACCCGAAAAACCGACGTTTTCCCGAAGGAGGTGCAAGATAAGGGCGCGCCCATGGGCCCGTGGCAATTTCCATGAATGCTACAAGCATGGCCTTACCGGGAGGTGGGTATTTATCTCGTGGTGCCGACATGTTCTGTATTTTTTCTGAGTTACGGCCCGGTAAATGCGGTTTGTAACTGTATGTACCGTATAAGACACTCTCAATTTTCGGTAAAAATGGTTTGGGGTGCCCCATGGGGTAACCAGGCTGGATGCATTCCTGGCTCCAAGATTGCGCCGACCGTCGCGTTGCCGCGACCGCCGGTGGGTTTCGCCGTTTTCTTGGGCAGCACCAAACAAAATCTAAAAAAATAAAAAAACATGAAAACGGCTCCTGGAGCCCTTGCATGTGAACCACTGCCCTCATAAAATCATAGGCAGGGCATACCAGGTCATTTGGCACCCAAGGCACCACCAGGATGTCTATCGACTGTGAGTAAACATGGATTCCAACCATAGATCCCCCTCGCTGCCCAGAACATGGAACCACTCCATGAATTGACGCCAAACTCGGCACCTAGCTCCCTCTCGGCATCACGAGCAACTTATCCAACTAGAGATTTCGTTTTTCTTTGGAGAAATCTCGACTTTCCATTTTCTGAACCCGAAATACCGGCGTTTTCCCAAAGGAGGTGCAAGATTATGGCGCGCCCATGGGCCCGAGGCAATTTCCACGCATGCTACACCATGGTGCATGGCCATTCCTAGGAGGTGGGTATTTATCTCTTGGTGTAGGCATGTACTGTATTGTTTCCGAGTTACGGCCCAGTAAATGCGGTTTCTAACTGTATGTACCCTATAAGACACTCTCAATTTTTAGAGAAAATGGTTTGGGGTGCCCCATGTGGTACCTAGGATGGATGCATGCCTGGGTCCAAGATTGCACCGACTGTCGCGTTGCCACGGCCGCCGGCGGGTTGCGCCGTTTTCTTGGGCAGTACCAAACAAAATCTAAAAAAAACATGAAAACAGCTCTTGGAGCCCTTGCATGTGACCCACTGCCCTCATAAAATCATAGGCACGACATACCAGGTCATTTGGCACCCAAGGCACCACCAGGATGTCTATCGAGTGTGAGTAAACATGGCTTCCAACCCTAGATCCCCCCTCGCTGCCCAGAACATGGAACCACTCTATGGATTGAGGCCAAACCCGGCACCTAGATCCCTCTCGGCATCGCAAGCGACTTATCCAACTAGAGATTTCGTGTTGCTTTGGAGAAATCTCGACATTCCATTTTTTGAACCCGAAAAACCGGCGTTTTCCCAAAGGAGGTGCAAGATTAGGGCGCGCCCATGGGCCCGAGGCAATTTCCACGCATCCTACACCATGGTGCATGGCCATTCCCGGGAGGTGGGTATTTATCTCTTGGTGCAGACATGTACTGTATTGTTTCCGAGTTACGTCCCAGTAAATGCGGTTTCTAACTGTATGTACCCTATAAGACACTCTTAATTTTCGGAGAAAATGGTTTGGGGTGCCCCATGGGGTACCTAGGATGGATGCATGCCTGGGTCCAAGATTGCACCGACCGTCACGTTGCCGCAGCCGTCGGCGGGTTTCGCCGTTTTCTTGGGCAGTACCATACAAAATCTAAAAAAACGTGAAAACAGCTCTTGGAGCCTTTGCATGTGACCCACTGCCCTTATAAAATCATAGGCACGACATACCAGGTCATTTGGCACCCAAGGCATCACTAGGATGTTTATCGAGTGTGAGTAGACATGGCTTCCAACCCTAGATCCCCCCTCGCTGCCCAGAACATGGAACCACTCCATGGATTGAGGCCAAACCCGGCACCTAGATCCCTCTCGGCATCGCAAGCGACTTATCCAACTAGAGATTTCGTGTTGCTTTGGAGAAATCTCGACTTTCCATTTTTTTAACCCGAAAAACCGGCGTTTTCCCAAAGGAGGTGCAAGATTAGGGCACGCCCATGGGCCCGAGGCAATTTCCACGCATGCTACACCATGGTGCATGGCCATTCCCGGGAGGTGGGTATTTATCTCGAGGTTCAGGCATGTACTGTATTGTTTCCGAGTTACGACCCGGTAAATGTGGTTTCTAACTGTATGTACCCTATAAGGCACTCTCAATTTTCGGAGAAAAATGTTTTGGAGTGCCCCATGGGGTACCTACGATGGATGCATGCCTGGGTCCAAGATTTCACCGACCGTCGCGTTACCGCGGCCGCCAGCAGGTTTCGCCGTTTTCTTTCGCAGTACCAAACAAAATCTAAAAAAACAACGTGAAAACAGCTCCTGGAACCCTTGAATGTGACCCACTGCCCTCGTAAAATTATAGGAACGGCATACCAGGTCATTTGGCACCCAAGGCACCACCAGGATGTCTATCGAGTGTGAGTAAACATGGCTTCCAACCCTAGATCCCCCCTCGCTGCCTAGAACATGGATCCACTCCATGGACTGAGCCTAAACCCGACACCTAGCTCCCTCTCGGCATCACTAGTGACTTCTCCAACTAGAGATTTCGTGGAGCTTTGGAGAAATCTCGACTTTACATTTTCTGAACCCGAAAAACCGACGTTTTCCCAAAGGAGGTGCAAGATTAGGGCGCGCCCATGGGCCCGAGGCAATTTCCATGCAGCTACACCATGGTGCATGGCCATTACCGGGAGGTGGGTATTTATCTCGTGGTGCCGACATGTTCTGTATTTTTTCTGAGTTACGGCCCGGTAAATGCGGTTTCTAACTGTATGTACCGTATAAGACACTCTCAATTCTCGGTAAAAATGGTTTGGGGTACCCCATGGGGAAACCAGGCTGGATGCATTCTTAGGTCCAAGATTGCACCGACCGTTGCGTTGCCGTGACCGCCGGTGGGTTTCGCCGTTTTCTTGGGCAGCACCAAACAAAATCTAAAAAAATAAAAAAACATGAAAACGGCTCCTGGAGCCCTTGGATGTGACCCATTGCCCTCATAAAATCATAGGCAGGGCATACCAGGTCATTTGGCACCCAAGGCACCACCAGGATGTCTATCGAGTGTGAGTAAACATGGATTCCAACCCTAGATCCCCCCTCGCTGCCCAGAACATGGAACCACTCCATGGATTGAGGCCAAACCCGGCACCTAGATCCCTCTCGGCATCGCAAGCGACTTATACAACTAGAGATTTCGTGTTGCTTTGGAGAAATCTCGACTTTCCATTTTTTGAACCCGAAAAACCAGCGTTTTGCCAAAGGAGGTGCAAGATTCGGGCGCGCCCATGGGCCCGAGGCAATTTCCACGCATGCTACACCATGGTGCATGGCCATTCCCGGGAGGTGGGTATTTATCTCGAGGTTCAGGCATGTACTGTATTGTTTCCGAGTTACGACCCGGTAAATGCGGTTTCTAACTGTATGTACCCTATAAGGCACTCTCAATTTTCGGAGAAAAATGTTTTGGAGTGCCCCATGGGGTACCTAGGATGGATGCATGCCTGGGTCTAAGATTTCACCGACCATCGCATTACTGTGGCCGCCATCGGGTTTCGCCGTTTTCTTTGGTAGTACCAAATAAATCTAAAAAACAATGTGAAAACAGCTCCTGGAACCCTTGAATGTGACCCATTTCCCTCGTAAAATTATAGGCACGGCATACCAGGTCATTTGGCACCCAAGGAACCACCAGGATGTCTATCGAGTGTGAGTAAACATGGCTTCCAACCCTAGATCCCCCCTCGCTGCCTAGAACATGGAACCACTCCATGGATTGAGGCCAAACCCGGCACCTAGATCCCTCTCGGCATCAGTAGCGACTTCTCCAACTAGAGATTTCGTGGAGCTTTGGAGAAATCTCGACTTCCCATTTTCTGAACCCGAAAAACCGGCGTTTTCCCAAAGGAGGTGCAAGATTAGGGCGCGCCCATGGGCCCGAGGCAATTTCCATGCAGCTACACCATGGTGCATGGCCATTACCGGGAGGTGGGTATTTATCTCGTGGTGCCGACATGTTCTGTATTTTTTCTGAGTTACGGCCCGGTAAATGCGGTTTCTAACTGTATGTACCGTATAAGACACTCTCAATTTTCGGTAAAAATGGTTTGGGGTACCCCATGGGGAAACCAGGCTGGATGCATTCCTAGAGTCGAAGATTGCACCGACCGTCGCGTTGCCGTGACCGCCGTTGGGATTCGCCGTTTTCTTTGGCAGCACCAAACAAAATCTAAAAAAAATAAAAAAAATGAAAACGGCTCCTGGAGCCCTTGGATGTGACCCATTGCCCTCATAAAATCATAGGCATGGCATACCAGGTCATTTGGCACCCAAGGCACCACCAGGATGTCTATCGAGTGTGAGTAAACATGGATGCCAACCCTAGATCCCCTCTCACTGCCTAGAACATGGAACCACTCCATGGATTGAGGCCAAACCCGGCACCTAGCTCCCTCTCGGCATCACAAGCAACTTATCCAACTAGAGATTTTGTTTTGCTTTGGAGAAATCTCGACTTTCCATTTTCTGAACCCGAAATACCGGCGTTTTCCCAAAGGAGGTGCAAGATTAGGGAGCGCCCATGGGCCCGAGGCAATTTCCACGCATGCTACACCATCGTGCATGGACATTCTTGGGAGGTGGGTATTTATCTCTTGGTGCAGGCATGTACTGTATTATTTCCGAGTTACGACCCAGTAAATGCGGTTTCTAACTATATGTACCCTATAAGACACTCTCAATTTTCGGAGAAAATGGTTTGGGGGTGCCCGATGGGGTACCTACGACGGATGCATGCCTGGGTCCAAGATTGCACCGACCGTTGCGTTGCCATGGCCGCCGGCGGGTTTCGCCGTTTTCTTGGGGCGTACCAAACAAAATCTAAAAAGAACGTGAAAACAGCTCTTGGAGCCCTTGCATGTGACCCACTTCCCTCATAAAATCATAGGCACGACATACCAGGTCATTTGGCACCCAAGGCACCACCAGGATGTCTATCGAGTGTGAGTAAACATGGCTTCCAACCCTAGATCCCCCTCCCTGCCCAGAACATGGAACCACTCCATGGATTGAGGCCAAACCCGACACCTAGATCCCTCTCGGCATCGCAAGCGACTTATCCAACTAGAGATTTCGTGTTGCTTTGGAGAAATCTCGACTTTCCATTTTTTGAACCCGAAAAACCGGCGTTTTGCCAAAGGAGGTGCAAGATTCGGGCGCGCCCATGGGCCCGAGGCAATTTCCACGCATGCTACACCATGGTGCATGGCCATTCCCGGGAGGTGGGTATTTATCTCGAGGTTCAGGCATGTACTGTATTGTTTCCGAGTTACGACCCGGTAAATGCGGTTTCTAACTGTATGTACCCTATAAGGCACTCTCAATTTTCGGAGAAAAATGTTTTGGAGTGCCCCATGGGGTACCTAGGATGGATGCATGCCTGGGTCCAAGATTTCCCCGACGGTCGCGTTACCGCGGCCGCGAGCGGGTTTCGCCCTTTTCTTTGGCAGTACCAAATAAATCTAAAAAAACAATGTGAAAACAGCTCCTGGAACCCTTGAATGTGACCCACTTCCCTCGTAAAATTATAGGCACGGCATACCAGGTCATTTGGCACCCAAGGAACCACCAGGATGTCTATCGAGTGTGAGTAAACATGGCTTCCAACCCTAGATCCCCCCTCGCTGCCTAGAACATGGAACCACTCCATGGATTGAGGCCAAACCCGGCACCTAGATCCCTCTCAGCATCACTAGCGACTTCTCCAACTAGATATTTCGTGGAGATTCGGAGAAATCTCGACTTTCCATTTTTTAACCCGAAAAACCGGCGTTTTCCCAAAGGAGGTGCAAGATTAGGGCGCGCCCATGGGCCCGAGGCAATTTCCACGCATGCTACACCATGGTACATGGCCATTCCCGGGAGGCGGGTATTTATCTCGAGGTTCAGGCATGTACTGTATTGTTTCCGAGTTACGACCCGGTAAATGCGGTTTCTAACTGTATGTACCCTATAAGGCACTCTCAATTTTCGGAGAAAAATGTTTGTGAGTGCCCCATGGGGTACCTAGGATGGATGCATGCCTGTGTCCAAGATTTCACCGACCGTCGCGTTACCGCGGCCGCCAGCGGGTTTCGCCGTTTTCTTTGGCAGTACCAAACAAAATCTAAAAAAACAATGTGAAAACAGCTCCCGGAACCCTTGAATGTGACCCACTGCCCTCGTAAAATTATAGGCACGGAATACCAGGTCATTTGGCACCCAAGGAACCACCAGGATGTCTATCGAGTTTGAGTAAACATGGCTTCAAACCCTAGATCCCCCCTCGCTGCCTAGAACATGGATCCACTCCATGGACTGAGCCCAAACCCGGCACCTAGATCCCTCTCGGCAACACTAGCGACTTCTCCAACTAGAGATTTCGTGGAGCTTTGAAGAAATCTCGACTTTCCATTTTCTGAACCCGAAAAATTGACGTTTTCCCAAAGGAGGTGCAAGATTAGGGCGTGCCCATGGGCCCGAGGCAATTTCCATGCATGCTACACCATGGTGCATGGCCATTACTGGGAGGTGGGTATTTATCTCGTGGTGCCGACATGTTCTGTATTTTTCTGAGTTACGGCCCGGTAAATGCGGTTTCTAACTGTGTGTACCGTATAAGACACTCTCAATTTTCGGTAAAAATGGTTTGGGGTGCCCCATGGGGTAACCAGGCTGGATGCATTCCTGGGTGCAAGATTGCACCGACGGTCGCGTTGCTGTGACCGCCGGTGGGTTTCGCCGTTTTCTTGGGCAGCACCAAACAAAATCTAAAAAAATAAAAAACATGAAAACGGCTCCTGGAGCCCTTGCATGTGACCCATTGCCCTCATAAAATCATAGGCAAGGCATACCAGGTCATATAAAAACTTGTCAACAAACATTTACAAATGATCAAGAATGACAAATAGAAATATTATAAAACCATAATAAATTGGTTTCACTTAAATTGGAACCATGGATAAAATCTTATGAACTTAACAAGATAAGGAAAAGTAAATTCCAAAGCTAATAAAACACTTAACAAAAATCCATACCAAATGGTGAGCAAAAAAAATCCTAAAGATAATTAAAAGGAATAAATAAATAATAAAAAAGATTTTACAAATTGGAATCACCAAGTTTGGATCTCTAAATAAAAAGATATGGATTTTATAAGATAAAGAAAGAAATATTAAATAAAGAATATTTAAAGACCAAATCAAATCTTGGCCAAATCCATAAGAAAATGGAATGAATAGAATCCAAATCCAAATAAAATGAAAGGATAAAGAATTTCCAAAATAAAATAAAATGGCATTAACCATTCTATCCCTATTTTAAATAAAGACAAATCTCTAATAGGAATAATTATAAATTCATGAGAAAATAGTATTTTGGTAATACCCAAGTGGAATAAAAATTGTTTAATTAATTTAAATAAAATAAATCTCCCAAGTAAAAGTTATGGAATTAAAACTATATTTAATTTCATTGGAATAAAGACAGGTACCCAATTTAAAATGATTTAATAAATCATATTAAAATTATTCAAAATATTTCAAAGTGAATTATTTTGACATCCTTATAATTGAATAAGAACCTACTGAAAAGTTTTGGAAGGATTTAGAATTCAAATGGAAATTAAAAACATTATTAAATCTTGAATGAATTAAATACAAGGACCTAGTTTAAATAATTAAAAAGGCACTTAAGGAATAAAAGTTTTATTCTAAATTTAACATCAGAATATGGTAATAAACAGTGTTTGAATATACAGAAAATTTGGCAAAGGTTTGAATTCAAATGAGTGTTTGAATTAAATAAACAAAACCAAAACAAAATAAAAGAAAAGGAAAAAGAAAAACAATCACTATAAAAAAAGATGAAAATGGACTCGACCCAGTCAGTTAGCCCAACAAGGCCCAGTTAGCCCACCTCTCCTTCTCTCCCGCAGAAAATGATTCGCACCCACATATGAACCCGCAAGGTCGCTGACCGAAGGACCCCACCGCACCCTTCTCTCTCTCGCTGCCAGACGACCCCACTGCCACCTCACCTTCTTCCTCCCCGCGGTGACCATGCCCCCCTTTCCTCCTCGCTGTTTCTGCTGTTAAACGCCAACGTCAATACGCCTTAATGCCACGTTAATCCCTCGCCGTGACCATGCAGTCATAAACGCTAGGCTTTCCTCTCCCTTCTCCCCCAGACCACACCCCACAGGAGTCACCAGGCTGCACAAATTTCTCCCTCGAAGCTCCTCTGTCCGACGACACTCCGGCGACAATTCCGACCGAACTCTGACGCCCCTTGCCTCCTCGACCAAGCTCACATACTCCCCACCTCCTGGTGCACCTCCCAGTGTCGCCCGTTCATCCGCGCGTGCGGTGAATCGTCGACAACATCATCACTGAGCAAGCGCCGCCGCCTGCTACCTCTCCGGCGAGCTACTAACGCCAAACCAGTGCGCCCCTCGTGTTCTGGTGAGTACCATCGCAACCCCTGCAAGCGTGCGCACCTTCCTGACTATTTTCCCTACTCTATTATACCACAGGAACTCTCCCCCGTCGACGACCGTACGAGCACGAGGCGCATCGCAGCTCGGGCAAGCGATTGCCGTCACCACCGTGCGCCCCTCGACGAGATAACACCACCTTGAGCTTACCCACGCCACGGCGAACCTGGTGAGCCACACCTTTCTCTCCCTCGCTTCTTGTAACCGCCGCGACGCCGTAGCCAGACACGCCGCCGCCACCTGCCGCCGCCTGCGCCGCCCACCTTTGGCCAGTCGCACATCAGCCGTCCGATCTTGATCCTGAGGCTTAGATAGAATCACTTAAAGCCGAAGGGGTATGCGATCTGCGCCGCACGATTCTCTTTAAATCCTGCGGTCCATGTTGCTGATCCGAGCGAAATGGTATGGGCGAATGAGAAGCAGCCACCTGTCCCTGCTGGTTTGATTTAAAACATAATTGTTCTATTAGATATGCCAATTTGAAAAATTCATAACTTTCAAACCACACGTCCAAATTTTGCAAATTTTGTATCAATGGATTCAGCAAGACAAGCCCTAGCCAACCATGCACTTTGTTTAGTAAATTGCCTCTGTTAAATTGTTTGTTTTTACAGAAACTTATGTATGCATGTTTAGGATATAAAATTTGTTCCAAAATGATTTTGAGGATAAAATCTTTGGAAAATGGTGTGTTTTGAACATACTGACCATAGGAAACAAATTGTGGTTTAAAAAATGTATTTGGTGAAACAAAAGAATAAACTTTGGATTTAAACCATTTCTAGTCAAACAAAAGTAATGTTTATTTATTTAAAAATGCTTTTAGTAGAAAATCTTTGAGAAATGTTTTGGAAATAAACTCTCTGACCCTAAACACAAAGTTTTATGGTTTGTAAACATATTTTGTGAAACCTATAGAATGTTGCCTTATTAAAAGCATTTCTTCACCACATAAAATAATGATTTGGTTTACAAATGGTTTATGAAGTAAAACCTTTTGCAAATGGTTTTGCCACTTTATAAAAATGACCCTTAGGTGTTTTCAAATGTTTATAACCCATTAGAAACCACTTCTCCAAATAAAACAATCTTTAGCATGCTTGCATGCATTGTTTTGTTATTATTATTTTATGTGATGAATTACTTGAATGGTAGATTGAAATGTTGTCTGCTTGATTGAATTGTAGTGATTTGAAGTGAGTGAACATTGCAAAGATCAAGGAGTGAACTTATACTCTCTACCAAAAAGGCAAGTGATGCTTCATACTTTGTCCCATTATTTTCACTATGCATTAGTGATATTTCTAAGTAGGACTTGCATGGAATTTTTACTAAGTATAAACTATGCTATGGGAAATCCTAGTAGATGAAACCTTAGTAGAATTTCCTAAGTTAAGATTCCTACTACTATCATGCTTAGCTTAGCTAGTAGAAAACAAGGGTGGAATATATATTCATGCTATGGAAAAATTTCTAAGTCTGAGGACTTGTGTTTTGTTTAATAAAACAACTAAGTGAATGAATCACCTAGGTGGAATGGAAGGAATGGTTTGTGTTGAGTGGTTATGCAAGTCCAGTATGCTGGGGAAAACTTGGGCATCACCAAGTCCAGTATACTGGGGAAAACTTGATATCTCACTTGTGGATGGCCACCCAGGAACAAAGAGATTTGAGATGTCAAATGTTGAGAAGCTTCAAGTGCAGCCACTTGGAATTATGGGCTCTGCCTGGATCATATAGGTTGCAATAACTTAGCCAAATGGACAGTTGGTGGTAGGGGATGATAGGTTGGAACGCGTCCATTCTGGTCTAAGGGAAGGCTTCTGAAAGATCTTGTCTTGGGAAACCAAGTCTTGTGGGGAAAGTGCACAACCTCTGCAGAGTGAAAAATCTAAGTACTTAGCCATGTCCCTGGCAAAGGACAATTTGAGCATCAAGACATGGAAGCTATCAAGAATCTCATCATCCCAATTTCTAAGTTAAAAACTTGTGGTTGAACAAGGGATTGAAAGGATCACCAATTTCTATTGGGGGATGCCTTGGGAAAGATTTTTGTCAAACAAAAACTTAGTGTTTTCAAATGATAAGGAAAATATATTTTGAGCAAAGCAAGCCTAAGCTCCACTTAGCCAAATGCATATAGATGATAGACTCCACTATACTACCATAGTATCACTTGCCAATACAATTCAAATGTATTGACCCTTGTGGCTGTAACTTGTTATGTTGCAGGTTTGTTTGATATTAGTGAAGTAGGATTACAAGTCTACAACCAACATGTCTGCCTGTGGCACTTTGAAGATGAAGGACCCCATGCTATTGTTATATTCTGCTGCATTGTAATGAGAAAGCCAAATAAGCTATGTAAGATGTAATAAATTATGTTATTCCTGGTTATAAAGTTGTATTATGACCTTTGTTTCTTGATATTACATCTTAACTGTGGATGCTAGCTATTGATCCAGGGACTAGCATTGTAAACACAGGGATCTCTACCTTATTAAAGGTTGGGAACCTTACAATTTATCTCTTGGTGCAGGCATGTACTGTATTGTTTCCGAGTTACGGCCCAGTAAATGCGGTTTCTAACTGTATGTACGCTATAAGACACTGTCAATTTTCGGAGAAAATGGTTTGGGGTGCCCCATGGGGTACCTAGGATGGATGCATGCCTGGGTCCAAGATTGCACTGACCGTCGCGTTGCCACGGCCGCTGGCGGGTTTCGCCGTTTTCTTGGGCAGTACCAAACAAAATCTAAAAAAACGTGAAAACAGCTCTTGGAGCCCTTGCATGTGACCCACCACCCTCATAAAATCATAGGCATGACATACCAGGTCATTTGGCACCCAAGGCACCACCAGGATGTCTATCGAGTGTGAGTAAACATGGCTTCCAACCCTAGACCCCCCCTCGCTGCCCAGAACATGGAACCACTCTATGGATTGAGGCCAAACCCGACACCTAGATCCCTCTCGGCATCGCAAGCGACTTATCCAACTAGAGATTTCGTGTTGCTTTGGAGAAATCTCGACTTTCCATTTTTTGAACCCGAAAAACCGGCGTTTTGCCAAAGGAGGTTCAAGATTAGGGCGCGCCCATGGGCCTGACGCAATTTCCACGCATGCTACACCATGGTGCATGGCCATTCCCGGGAGGTGGGTATTTATCTCGAGGTGCAAGCATGTACTATATTGTTTCTGAGTTACGACCTGATAAATGCGGTTTCTAACTGTATGTACCCTATAAGGCACTCTCAATTTTCGGAGAAAAATGTTTTGGAGTGCCCCATGGGGTACCTAGGATGGATGCATGCCTGGGTCTAAGATTTCACCGACCGTCGCGTTACCGTGGCCGCCGGCGGGTTTCGCCGTTTTCTTTGGCAGTACCAAACAAAATCTAAAAAAACAACGTGAAAACAGCACCTGGAACCCTTGAATGTGACCCACTGCCCTCGTAAAATTATATGCACGGCATACCAGGTCATTTGGCACCCAAGGAACCACCAGGATGTCTATCGAGTGTGAGTAAACATGGCTTCCAACCCTAGATCCCCCCTCGCTGCCTAGAACATGGATCCACTCCATGGACTGAGCCCATTCCCGGCACGTAGCTCCCTCTCGGCATCACTAGCGACTTCTCCAACTAGAGATTTCGTGGAGCTTTGGAGAAATCTCGACTTTCCATTTTCTGAACCCGAAAAACCGACGTTTTCCCAAGGAGGTGCAAGATTAGGGCGCGCCCATGGGCCCGAGGCAATTTCCATGCATGCTACACCATGGTGCATGGCCATTACCGGGAGGTGGGTATTTATCTCGTGGTGCCGGCATGTACTGTATTTTTTCTGAGTTACGGCCCGGTAAATGCGGTTTCTAACTGTATGTACCCTATAAGACACTCTCAATTTTCGGTAAAAATGGTTTGGGGTGCCCGATGGGGTAACCAGGCTGGATGCATTCCTGGGTCCAAGATTGTACTGACCGTCGCGTTGCTGCGGCCGCCGGTGGGTTTCGCCATTTTCTTGGGCAGCACCAAACAAAATCTAAAAAAATAAAAAAAACATGAAAACGTCTCCTGGATCCTTGCATGTGACCCATTGCCCTCATAAAATCATAGGTAGGGCATACCAGGTCATTTGGCACCCAAGGCACCACCAGGATGTCTATCGAGTGTGAGTAAACATGGCTTGCAACCCGAGATCCCCCCTCGCTGCCCAGAACATGGAACCACTCCATAGATTGAGCCAAACCCGACACCTAGCTCCCTATCGGCATCGTAGTTGACTTCTCCAACTAGAGATTTCGTGGTGCTTTGGAGAAATCTTGACTTTCCATTTTCTAAACCCGAAAAACCGGCGTTTTCCCGAAGGAGGTGCAAGATTAGGGTGCGCCCATGGGCCCGAGGCAATTTCCACGCATGCTACAGCATGGTGCATGGCCATTCCCGGGAGGTCGGTATTTATCTCGTGGTGTAGGAATGTACTGTATTTTTCCGAGTTATGCCCCGGTAAATGCGGTTTCTAACTGTCTAACTGTATGTACCCTATAAAAAGTCTAAATTTTTGGGGAAAAATGGTTTGGGGTGCCCCATGGGGTACCTATTCTAGATGCATGCCTGGGTCCAAGATTACACCGACCGTCGTGTTGCCGCGGACGCCGGCGGGTTTCACCGTTTTCTTGGGCAGCACCAACCAAAATCTAAAAAAAATAAAAAAACATGAAAACAGCTCCTGGAGCCTTTGCATATGACTGACTGCCCTCATAAAATCATAGGTAGGGCATACCAGGTCATTTGGCACCCAAGGCACAACCAGGATGTCTATCGAGTGTGATTAAACATGGCTTCCAACCCTAGATCCCCCCTCGCTGCCCAGAACATGGAACCACTCCATGGATTAAGCCCAAACCCGGCACCTAGCTCCCTCTCGGCTTCGCAAGCGACTTCTCCAACTAGAGATTTTTTGGTGCTTTGGATAAATCTCGACTTTCCATTTGCTGAACCCAAAAAACCGGCGTTTTCCCAAAGGAGGTGCAAGATTAGGGCACGCCCATGGGCCCGAGGAAATTTCCACACGTGCTACACCATGGTGCATGTCCATTCCCAGGAGGTGGGTATTTATCTCGTGGTGCAGACATGTACTGTATATTTTCCGAGTTACGCCCCGATAAATGTGGTTTCTAACTGTATGTACCCTATAAGACACTCTTAATTTTCGGAGAAAATGGTTTGGGGGTGCCCCATGGGGTACCTAGGCTTGATGCATTCCTGGGTCCCATATTACACCGACCGTCGTGTTACCGCGGCAACCGGCGAGTTTCACCGTTTTCTTTAGTAGTACCAAACAAAATCTAAAAAACAACGTGAAAACAGCTCCTGGAACCCTTGCATGTGACCCACCGCCCTCATAAAATCATAGGTAGGGCATACCAGGTTATTTGGCACCCAAGGCACCACCAGGATGTCTATCGAGTGTGAGTAAACATGGCTTCCAACCCTAGATCCCCCCCTCGCTGCCCAGAACATGGAACCACTCCATAGATTGAGCCAAACCCGACACCTAGATCCCTATCGGCATCGCAATTGACTTCTCCAACTAGAGATTTCGTGGTGCTTTGGAGAAATCTTGACTTTCCATTTTCTAAACCCGAAAAACCGGCGTTTTCCCGAAGGAGGTGCAAGATTAGGGTGCGCCCATGGGCCCGAGGCAATTTCCACGCATGCTACAACATGGTGCATGGCCATTCCCGGGAGGTGGGTATTTATCTCGTGGTGTAGGAATGTACTGTATTTTTCCGAGTTATGCCCCGGTAAATGCGGTTTCTAACTGTATGTACCCTATAAAACAGTCTCAATTTTTGGGGAAAACTGGTTTGGGGTGCCCCATGGGGTACCTATGCTGGATGCATGCCTGGGTCCAAGATTGCACTGACCGTCGCGTTGCCACGGCCGCCGGCGGGTTTCGCCGTTTTCTTGGGCAGTACCAAACAAAATCTAAAAAAACGTGAAAACAGCTCTTGGAGCCCTTGCATGTGACCCACCGCCCTCATAAAATCATAGGCAGGGCATACCAGGTCATTTGGCACCCGAGGCACCACCAGGATGTCTATCGAGTGTGAGTAAACATGGATTCCAACCCTAGACCCCCCCTCGCTGCCCAGAACATGAAACCACTCCATGGATTGAGCCCAAAACCGGCACCTAGCTCCCTCTCGGCATCGCAAGCGACCTCTCCAACTAGAGATTTCGTGGTGATTTGTAGAAATCTCGACTTTCCATCTGATGAATCTGAAAAACTGGCGTTTTCCCAAAGGAGGTGCAAGATTAGGGCGCGTCCATGGGCCCGAGGAAATTTCCACGCATGCTACACCATGGTGCATGGCCATTCCCAGGAGGTGGGTATTTATCTCGTGGTGCAGGCATGTACTGTATATTTTCTGAGTTACGCCCCGGTAAATGCGGTTTCTAACTGTATGTACCCTATAAGACACTCTCAATTTTTGGAGAAAAATGCTTTGGGGTGCCCCGTGGGGTACCTAGGCTAGATGCATGCATGGGTCCAATATTACACCGATCGTCGCGTTGCCGCGGCCGCCGGCGGGTTTTGCCGTTTTCTTGGGTAGCACCAAACAAAATCTAAAAAAAAATAAAAAAAAATGAAAACGGCTCCTAGAGCCCTTGCATGTGACCCACTTCCCTCATAAAATCATAGGCAGGGTATACCAGGTCATTTGGCACCCAAGGCACCACCAGGATGTCTATCGAGTGTGAGTAAACATGGCTTCCAACCCTAGACCCCCCTCGCTGCCCAGAACATGGAACCACTCCATGGATTGAGCCCAAACCTGGCACCTAGCTCCCTCTCGGCATCGCAAGCGACTACTCCAACTAGAGATTTCGTGGTGCTTTGGGGAAATCTCGACTTTCCATTTCCTGAACCCGAAAAACCGGCGTTTTCCCAAAGGAGGTGCAAGATTAGGGCCTGCTAGAAGCCCCCCATGGGGCCAGGTTGATTCTGCGTCCAATTGTTAGGCACCGTTGGATTGGGGTGAATGGATGATAAGGATCGTGCTTTGCAATAGCGATCCACGAGTAGGCATTTATGCGTCCCTGGAAACTACCAGTGGGCCTACCTCCTTGACTTTATAAACGCGACCGTGTGGCCGAAGCTCAAACCCCGTTCCTTCCCTGCAACTCGCGTCAATACAAGCGTCGAATCCTACCTTAAGAAACGGCGCCTCGCCATGGAGGGGCCCCGTCTCAGCTTGCACAAGGCCGAGTTGTTCGCCCAGTATGCCATACTCGCGCCACCGCTTGTGAGGCTACTGGCCGGCTACGAGCTCAGCTACGCCGGGGTGCCCGTGGCGCCGCTCCTGCGCGGCATCACGCTGTCGAGGCAGATCGAGGAGCGTCTCCGCCAGCTGCCGAAGCGGAAGAGGGAAATGGACCGACACGCCCGCACCAGCGCGTACTGGTCAAGGTACTTCAAGACGGAGCAGGAGGCATTGATTTGGATTTGTAGAGCTCCCTGTTCGGAGATCCACCCGGATCTGCGCAACCCTGAAGGGAGGTAGCGCTTCTGGGCAGTGCCTGGGCATACGCCCTCCAACATTATTGATGCTGTGCGCCGTGCAGCACTCGTGAAGAGGAACGCCCTCCAACATTATTGATGCTGGGCTCATCCTCATCGATTCAGACTTGGAAGAGGTGGACGGCAACGCGAAGGACATCGTGCATGACAAAGACAGCGGGAGCGACATAGTCAATTAGGGTCACTTGAGCCTACATTTAATCTATGTACGGGGTATCTTTAATTACCTGTTCGGATAGAATGTCCAAGTTGTAAGAGCGTGTATATTGTTGTTTGAGTCTAGATTTTTTCCTCTTATAGAGCATCAATGACCCTAATGTTGCCGATGCGACGTCTCTGACAAAGACGAGGCGAGGCTGATAGGACGGTACACTGTCTCTGCAGGTCGCCCGCACTCTCCTCCATGAATACCCAAACAATAATGAATGTGCCCTCGCCCCCAGTTCATCCGGACTCAATAGCGGATTCGAAGCACAAGATTCGGTACGGTGGCTGCAGCAAGTTTGGGGACGACGCCTTCAGAGAAATTGCTATGCGTATGGACTCTACCAGCACCGTCAGGCTAGCCGCATGCTCCAAGGAGTTGCGCCGCCAAGTCGCTGGCGAAAAAGGTGGTAGATGCCCCAATGACGGCTGCGGGACATTGGTAGCCTTCCACGACTTCCTCAACCACAATATGGCGTGCCCGCACGGTCCGTGCTACTGGCCTGAGCCCGGCTGCGAGTTCGCCGCCCCGCCCACAATGCTCCTCGCCCACCTAAAAAATCCCACTCGATGGAAGTGCACACTTTCCACTACAGCGTGGAACATAGGTACATCTCTCAGCCTTTGCTGGCACCAGGCTCATGGAGAGTAGAGACCTTCGGATGTGGGGACGATGCTACAGTGTTCGCCGTGCGATTTGACATGCTCCACTCTGGCCTCGCCATATCCGTCGAGTGCGTCAGGTCAGTGGTATGCAAGTTTCTGTGGTACATGGTGGAGTTGCACTTATATAAACCTTCAATGATGGGAGGGGACCTGGAGGAGTTCACCGAATATATCCTGTTTTTTGAGCCAAAGAGCAGCGCGTTGCCGACTGCCGCCAGGATGACTAAGGATTTATGAATTTTCTGATTAATAAACATGAGAGGTTCATCCTTGATTACTCATTATGCATCCACAAGGTGGTAGATGATAGATATGACGGTCTTGATTCTGATGATCTGCCGTTCAAATTTGGGATTAGGTATTAATGTTGATTCTAGTCGACCAAGGTTTTAAGAGATGAAACAAGAATTGGTTCTATCTGTACTGCTATTGTGTTTCAGTGTCTGTTTGCTGAATTGCTCACTTCGAAATCCATCATACACACGTTTCTTCTAATGAGAGGATGACATGTTGGTCCAGATGCGTGATTAAACGGTAGCGCAATAAAGTTCAGAACAGGGTAGCGGGAGCGAAGGAAAAAATTCCATCATGCTGGTCCTGTGCCATCGATCCTTCCAGGCCTACACTGCAGGTGACGAGGCAACTCCATGGCACGGCCATAATTTTGGTCGTTGAATTGTTACAAATCCATGATTATTGTTTATGGTTAATCAGTTTAAAAATTAATGTACAATCTAACAACCCCGAATCAGGTCGACACCACACATCACATACCCGTTACAAGTACTAGATATAAATAAATTTTATTGAAAATTCAAGAAACGACATTATTGTGTCACCTCCTCTCTGCTCCTCTTATTACTGTTCAATCTCGCGCTGTAGTAAACAACAGTTGATGAGGACAAAAACAAAAATGATCAAAATTCCAAGTAAAACTAGTTTCAAGCTTACCTTTCGTTCGGAGAATCGTACAGAGACAAAATTGACAGGGATTTATTGTTTCTCTTGCAGTTAGCCGAAAGATCCTCAAGAACATCCTCAATCACCCCAGCAACTTCTTCATAATCAAACTCAACTCTATTATTATCGTTTCCCTTCCGCTCCCGCTTACCCTTTTGTTTCTTTTCGTCCCCTATCCCCGTTGGCACGTCCACATCCTCAGCCAAGTGCTGCTTACCAACGTTTCCCTCCACATGCGCATCACCGATTTCCTTCACATGCAGCACTTCCTCCATGTCATCTCGCTGCGCTTCCTCTAGTTCTGCCTGAGAAGCCTCATCTTGTTCATGCATGATGTGAACAGGGACAAGGTCAGCATCTCCGAAGTCACGTGGAACTGGGTTTTTGCATAGCCTCTTGATATGGCCCAACCCTCCACACCGTTTGCACTTCCGCTTCCTTGCTCCTAGTCTTGAACCTTTTGTGGTGAAGGCTTTGGTCCTTTCCTTTCTAGGCCTCCCAGGTGGCCTCCTAAGAACCGGTGGTTCGAGTTTGAACCCTGGATCGACTATCTCCCAATCATTTTCATCAGCAATAGGTGGTACGTTTTTTGCATAAGTTGCAACAAACTTGTCCACGAAGAAATAGTTATGAACATAGTTCTCTATTTATTCACCTCTACCTCTCAGCTTTAAGATGAAGTGCAGTGCATGGTGGCATGGCAGACCAGTAACCTGCCACTTCCTGCATGAACAAGTCTTGTTACCAATGTCTACAGGAAACCTCCGTTCAGTTCCATGCTTGTCTTATGCATAAACCTTAGCCAATGTATTTGAACTTCTAACCATCCTCGTCTTTATAGTTCTCATTTCCCTAGTTCTTGCATTCAGTAATAAAACCACCTTTGGAATTATTTTATGGCCTACAAATTTTCTCGCACAAATTCTCTGCCTAAAATCTATCTTCATCATTATACACTGTCTTATTGCATCTAACAAAATAACAATTGCAAATGACTTCATGCTCCTAATCTTAGCATTGGACCTTTCTGTCAGATTATTGCAAACAAAATCCACTTTTCTTAACTCACCAAACTTGCTTCTGGCCCATAACTTGTTATGATGTTCTTCGAGGTTTCTTTCAGCTTCAGCACGGTATACAAGTTCTGCATGTAAGTAGCATGCGTGCTTGGGGTGTACGTGTATGCTGATCGCCACAAGTTGTCTTCAAAGGTCTTTCCTTTGAACTTCTTTGTGAAGCTAGTAGCGATGTGCCGCATGCATTCCCTATGCTCAACCCTAGGAAACACATCATCAACAACATTCTGAAGCCCCTTGCATGCACCAGTGTGTATCACCAAGCCTTCAGGGTGACCAATTACTTCACGTAGTCTCTTCATGAACCATGTACATCTTTCAGTCGATTCACCCTCAAGAACAGCATAGGCTACAGGAAAAATCCAATTATGCGCATCCACAACACAAGCGGTAGCAAGCTGTCCCCTGAACTTCCCTGTTAAAGAAGTTGCATCTGTTGCCAAGTATGGCCTGCAGCCGTCTAGGAACCCCTTCCAGCATGCCTTCAGGCAGACAAAACATCTCTTGAAGCATTTCTTATCCGCCTACTTATACTTGACTCCCCTTGAGACCTTTTCTCTTCCTTTCACAATCTCGTAATCAATGTCAACAACACTACCAGGTGATGTCTTCTCTACCTCAGCTTTGAAACTATACAACATGTGAAAAGTGTCAGTCCACTTGCCCTGAATGAAGTCTAGAGCCATCTCCTTCCCATCAAAGACTCTATGGTAAAGAATTAGAACGTTAAACTTTTCTCTAAGCTTAGTTCTGAGTTTAGCAGGTCCAATACTACGATCCTGCCTCACCCAGTCAAGTACCTTAGCAGCAATCCACTTGGTAGTCGCCAGTCTAACTTTATCACTTAAGGAAGTATTAGGGTAGTTGTGTTTCTTCGTGTTTACCTTGATCTGCATTCAATGGGAATAAAAATAAATCAGAGGACTCATCAGCAGAATAAATATGAGAAAGACCGAAACTAAATGTAGCTATTGCAACCTGAAATGGGTGTCTAGCCTGCATTGGAAATGCATGCAATCTCCATTTACACACCTTACTTTCCCTACAATGTACTCTAAATCTCTTTTGGTCGCTCTTTTCAACGATAAATTCGAACCCAACTCTTATTGCATAGGTAGCAATGACATATCTGCATTCCTCCACAGTATCAAAGACAATCCCCTCATCAATTGTAGGGTTGTCCCTATCAAAGTGTATCACTGGCCTGTCCTTGTCTTCATCATTGTATCTGCATCCCATTTCCCATCCTCACATTCCCCTTCCTCATCACTCCCATAGTCAGGCTCATAGTTCGAATCAACCAAATATTCCCTACTCTCCATCCTAACAGGGTCAGCAGCCACATCTATATATGCTTTCTCATCATCATCATCATCATCATCATCATCATCATCATCTTCGATCACAAAATCACCCTGACCGCCACACATTTCGATGTCTTCATGCTCAACGAAAGGCTGGTCGGTCGCGCTCGGTATCGAAAACAGAGCCCGCTCTGTTCACGTTCCACACGGCCCGGTATCATTCAGGATAGTCTCTTCCCCAGTATCTTTGTTAACAATGTGCACAAACATCAACATAGTCCCCGTGTCGAGGTGTTTACTCCACATCATGGCCAAAGCCTCCTCAGTTCCAACGTCGTAGAAAGTGTGTGAATTTGTGTCGTAGTACCTGATTATGAATTCATCATGCTGGCCAATGGGAAACTTGCCAAATTGCATGTGCAAGTCGCTTAGAGTTATGTCCTCCGTGTCTACTTTCAGCCGATAATCAAATCCACTGGTAACTATGATTCTACCGTCGGACAAGGTTTCAGTCCGACACCTATGCTGAATCTTCAAAAGAAATCTGGATGAAGCAGACATCCTACGGTCACCAACACAGATCCTGTCCATCAACACGGGACTATAAACATTAATTGGGAGATGCAGAGATGTAATTGCAGTTCTTACCCTTCAGGGAGGATGTATGGCATGTTTAATGGGCTCCAGAGCACCAAAGCTTTGCACCCTGCGTCCTCTTCCCATGTTACGTTCTCCTCCATGTTCTCCATCCTTGAAGGGTCCATCTCCCTTCTCTCCATCCGGGAAGGACCCATCTCCGTGTTCCCCGGCCACGCAGGATCCATTTCCGTGCGGGATCCAGATCAAAGCCACCGTCGTTGCACGGGAACCTAGCTCCCACCAAACGATTTTCGGTCCTAGATGCGCTTGGGTTGTGATGGAGGAAAGGAGACAGGGCAAGGCGGGTAGGGAGGGTAGGGGATGACGGGAGGATGATAGTCCAGGGGAGGACGAGAGTGTTGCCGGAGGGGACGGATGTAACACCCTCAGAATCGGCCCTATGCAAGTTTCAGCGCTGGCCACCAAACCCGCATAGAAACGATTCAAAGGTGCCCACCAGGCACTTGCGTGCGGGTGGAAAACGAAGTAATATCATTACACAATAGTCCTCGATGGAACCCACAAAACATATATATACAACAGCGACTCAAGAGTCAAGAATACAGATATACAATACAAAGATCCAAATCACCTTTAAAACGATATAGCGTCCGAGTACGGACAAGATGCAAATTGAGTTAAGAGCCCTAAAGAATAACCAATGGCGTCCATAACCCTGCCCAGGCCAAGCCGGAAGGGTAACCCTGCTAACGACGTCGATCTCAAAACCTGCTTAAACAAAGGGGTGCCGACAAAGGGCAAAGGAAAAAGAGGAGCGTCAGTACTGAGGCCAGTACACGGCGAGGCTAGAATTCGGCGGCTCTCGCCTACATAGGTATTGTGGACTGAGCGGCAGCGCGACATGCACTAAACAACCTATAGAGACTCGAGATAACTGTCGGCTATCAGAGAGGGATAAGAAAGACCTATTCGGAACCATCCTGATACTACCACCAAACATACCCATCCTAGTATTTCCCCCTCGAGACCAAACGAGGAAGTCAACCGAGGAACTCACACAGTTGGCAGTTTTATTCATTCCGTTATAGTGGCGGCAATTACTAGTCAAATAAAGATGGCATGAGTCATCCTGATATAATAAGCAGTGGGCAGTTTTAGTTAAACATTCCGTTGTAGTTGCAACACTTACTAGTCAGATACGATTAGCATGAGACATCCCAAACCCAGCAGTTGTTGGTACTTTTATTTAGCCATTCCGTGGTAGTGGAGCTGATTACTAGTCATAACGGATACCAGTCAAATTATAACAGTAAACTTTAGTTATGGTTGTCTATGATCAAGAACTGTGCTCCAAGTCGTCCATAACCGCGGACACGACTTCTCGAAAAGATTTAACCCTGCAGGGGTGCACCAAAGTTTCCACACGCACCTACACCCTTGTTGTCGGATCAGGTAGGTACAAGATCACAAAACATACACCCAACGGTATGTCGACTGGGTTTCGGACACGACGTTTCCCAGACCCAAAGCAAGCACGGGGGGGCCACCCCACTAAGCTACCCGCAACGAAGTTGGCCGGCTCCGAAACGGACCCAGGGTTTGCGTCAGTGGCTGTAAACGACTGGGAACCCGAAAATGTGACTGGGCTTGTCGATACCGCGAAAACACTCCGCTTCCCTAAACAGTACAGGTGCATTCCTCGCACAATTTTAAATTAAGCAGTAAAGCATGGCATAAGTACAGATAGTAATAAAGCTCCAAACTACTTTGTGGCCCCCAATACAATACTTGGAATCAGGTACTAAATCGATGGGGGTGCCCACACACCCCACCTGTGGTTAGCGCGCTCGATCTCAGAACAGGTGTCAAGAACTCGGGGTCCTACGGGACACCAGTGAGCGGTTAAGATCCAAATAACATCTATTTCCCACCTGTGCCTCTGCATTTACCTACTTCAATTTTAGTTATTAAACAATAATTAAAGCCATGATCGTCTCCAACATTAAACATGCGGCAACACTCCAACAACTGTGGTACTTGACGACACGCAACAGCACTTGAGCAAGCGACTACGACGCGCAAGTCCAACTATCTACCAAACAACAGGTAATAGGATGTGTCCAAGGCAATATAAGGCTGCAAGGGATATCTCGGGTACGAAAACTAGAGCATCGCAACACAGATAGCAATAGATCAACAGGAGGGAATAAATACTATAAATGCAAAATAGGTAGAAGGGGAAGGGATGCTCGCCTGAAAAACATTGCCGAAGGTTCATCCGAAGGTCGGGTCGACACTCGCATCAACTCATCGGCCTAGTCCGTGAAGAAGCAAAACACTAGCACAAACACCAGATGCACTATTTAATACTATGACAGAAGATCGGGCATGATGCATGTATGATGTATGACATGGCAAAGGTGCAATGCAATTAGATCATATTAAGCGGAACCGGGGTCCCGACATTTAATTAAACGGTTCAAGTTATTTATCTACCCCGTAAATTAAATGTTGGATTAGCAAGACCAAACATGGCTTCGGTTCGCTATGCCAATTTAAATGAAGTCCGGAATAAGACAAAGATATCCCGAATATAGACTCCATATATAATTATATGGTGAACCGGCATAAGGCCCCCAAACCACATGACAATATGTATGCAAGTATGTCAATTTTATATGCAACAAGTAATATTATATATAAAATATAGGTCACGGAAAAGAGGGTCACACATTGGGGTTCGGCGAACTTGGATCCGAAGGTTCGACGGGTTCGGTCTTCGGGGTCTCGGCTCGGCTTCGGTTCCGGGAACGGGCTTCAAATCCAGGAACGAGGGTCTCCGGTTCCCGTGAGGAAGATCTTGATGTACCGAGGGTTGCGGGTCCTTGACGACAACGGTCTCGTGGAAGAGCTTGGTTAGACATCGGCACATGGTACATGGCTTCTCGGAAGGACTTGGCGTTACGGACTTGGTCTTTGTTTGGACGCTTCGACGAGTGATCGAGTGGCGTTCGGCTCCAGAGCAACACATCCCCGCAACTTCAACTGAGCCGGGTCACAAGCAGCAACACCTTACCATCGACCAATAGACAACATGACATGCATGGTCAACCAACCAAAGCAGAGGTCGAGCGCGCGAGCTGGAGCAGAGCTTGGCTGCAGGGGTGAAGGCATCCGAGGCGGCGTGAGCCCTGGACCGCGCGGACGGAGAAGAGGAGGACCAGGCCTCATGGCGAGGCGGACCTGGCGGAGAGGCGGGGACGGGCGCTGTCGGGCAGCAGCGCTTGAGCGAGCGGACGGCGGCGGCCGGACTCAGGCCAGCGGTGGCAAGCGGCGGTCGCGAGGAGGCGCTGTCGGGGAGGGGCGGCGGTCGGCCGCGAGAGGCGAGAGGAGGATGGCAGGAGGGAGACGTGCTTGCGGCGGGGGTTGGTTCGGGATCATGGGGGAGGCGACGCAAGGTGCGGCACGGTCGGACTCTGCTCGGGACGCTGCGGGCTTGCCGCGGGTAGGGCCGGCGGTGAATGATGCGAGTCGAGAGGGGGCCGGGATCGTGGGGAGCGAGCGAGGGTCGCGGGAAGGACTGAGGAAGGAGGAATCGCGTGCAGCAGAGAGGGAGGCGACGGTGATTGCGGGAAGGTTCGAGCAGAGGGAGTGATGCGGGGTCGGGGAGGGCTGGTTGCTTCGCGTCAAGGGAGGACGGGGTCCACGTGGTGGGCCAGGGAGACACGAGAAGAGGGGAGCGAGGTGGGATTGCGAGGGAAGCATCGGGCAGGCCGGTGCGGGTCGGTGGGACCGGGGTGGAAGGGAGAGGAGGCTAGGGGGTGGATCGGCTGCTGGGAGTGTGGGGTGGGGGAAGTGGTGAGGGTGTGGAGAGGAGGTGGGACCAGGAGGCTGATGTGGCGGCATGGGAGTGGAGGGAGTTGGGGAAGTGGTGAGGTGGCGGGTGGCGATTGGTCGGGGTGATGTGGAGGGCTGGGTAGGACTAGAGTGGGTAGAGTATTTGGTAGCAAAGGGGTCTGGGGATAGACAGGGTAGGGTTTTAATTTGGAGGTGGCCGGCTAGGCTTTCGGGACTGGCTGGCTGCCTCCCAAAAATAATTTAAAATATTTTATTATTCAAAACGGGGCTTTTGAAAACCGTTGGCAGACAAAACAAAATACATCCGGAGACCCAGGTTTTGATTTGAATTAAAGACGGGGTATTTAGAAAACAATAAAAGACTTTTCGAAATAGTTTTAGACAGAACCATGCATGATGATGACGTTGCAATGCACAAAAACAACGCGATTTTCTAGTAGTGGTTTGCGGGGCGCCACAACGGAGTGGCGGCGTCCAAGACCAGAGAGGTGGAGCGGAGCGGAGCTGCAAGCGAGCGAGCGACAGAATATAGAAAATCACAGAATAATGGGGAGCACTAATCCTCGAACCTGGGATGCGCTCCATCGACGGTCGAGGTTGCGTGTCCCCCAAATTAGTAAAACACCATGTCCTCTTCCCCTGTTTCTGATGTTGTTGTTACAATTCTACGATCGTAGTGGCACAGCAAAAATTTCTAGACACAACTAAGGACACACTCGAAATATACTTAAAATGGAACCCTGAACTGGTACATTGCCCGATCCGGTTGCTAGCCACGACCTGTATTTTTAATATCTTAGCACTCTTATATTGAGAAAGGGAAATAAAGATTCAGCAGTTAGTCGAACTAGTTTTGAATAAATAAGATACACTCTTAGGAAGCTTAGCTATGGCCCCGCCTAAGCAGAAGCCGTCATCGCCCCGGCTGCCGCCGCCACTGAAGCTTGGCTATTTGTCCCCTCTGAGGCACTCCATGTGGTTGTACTACAAGGCCGGTCTTACATTGCCATCCAAGATGGTTGATTTCACATAATGTGCTGCATCTACGGCGGCGGTGGTGGCAACGGCGAAGGCCGCCGCGGCGTCGAGAAGGACCAACCGAGCATCATGGAGAATGCGCGCAGCAGAATTTTCATGTGCTCTATGCACGAGAAAGAAGGTACGTTCGAAGCGTTCCTGCGAGCTTGCCATCGAGGAAACAAACCCCCGAATAGGGCGGCGCCAAGGTCAACAAACTCTCGCCTCCATGCCTCGGCGCGGTCTACCTTACCATGGGGCAATATGGGCGCACACCATCAACGGCAGAGATGATCCATCGTCAGCACTGTCAGCGGACACACCGCGGCGGCGTGCATCCATCTACACTTAGTTTGCTGGAGTGTTCGACAGCTGGAGCCGACGACGGGCAATATCTCAGCGCCGGAATTCAGGTTCAGATTCACAGGGACCTATGATTCCTGCCACGAGAATCCGGAGTTCACCTCCGAAGAAATCGTTGCGGCGACGCGGCTGTTCGTACTGAACCGGGACTGGTTGAAGCGCGTCAACTAGTGCATGAACATTTCAAATCTCTTGAAGTTTGGCGGGAAGGAAAAAGATCAGTTGTGGTTGAACAATCACTAAACTTACGTCCTCTCAAGGCAATTGGCTAGCCAACTTTTATGGTGGAGATCTACAGTTTCTTAAGTGTAGAACAGTTAAGTTCAGAGACTAACTCTGTAGAATGCCTTTTGTAGAGGCAATAGCCCCCTTTTGTGCAGCTATCCCATACTGTAGTATGGAACTAGTTCAGAAGTAACCAAAAACTATCAAGATGTATATATTTATTCAATTACTACCGGCGATTGAATTCAGTTTACTATCATACTTATCCGAGGCAGACAAGATTCAGACAGCATTTTATGAACTGATTTTGTGGTTTATTCATGCAAGTTCCATGCAGAATCACGCACCATCTCAAACCAATAATGTAAAAATTGTTCGAGGCATACAAACCAGCAACATTTCGTGCCTTTCGGATCGCTCATCAGCAGCATTTTCTCGGCAATGGTGACATTGATCATTTCTAGCCCACCCTCTTTTCAGGAGGCTAATCTTGGTTATGCACACAAATTCATTAAACACACATACTACAAATTCATTAGCCACAAAAACTACAAATCATTAGCCACACGTACTACGGAATCATTAGCCACACAAACTACAAATCATTAGCCACACATACTACGAATTCAGTAGTGTAACATCCCTAAAATCATGTTTCAAAACTCATGCATATCATCCATGCATCCATGATCATTTAAGGTTCCTTTTCAAAACCAATTAAAAAACAGGAGCATTTTGTATGCCTATTATTTTATGTGAGCAAAACTTTGACCCAACGCTACTCTCTAATATGAAATTGTTGGTTTCAAACCAGATATATTTGATCCTTTGGTTGATTGATGTATTCCAAAGCTTGGACAAATTTTTAAAACAAAATATGAGTTTAAAACAATTTTTATATCTTTATTGAAACATTGGTAAAGGCACTGTTTATTTGTTTAATCAAAGGGACCAAGCTAGTACAGAGAGACCACATGGTTTTATGCCCAAAAATATGAGTGTTACACTCTACAAAAATCCAGAAAATATTTGAATTCAAATTGCATTGGAATTTATTTGAAAATGAATCCATAAAATCAAAACAGAAATAGAAAAGGAATATAGAAAAGAAAAAGGGCCAGCGTTGCCAATCTGGCCCAACACTGGATCTAGCCCAACAACCAGCCCACCCGGGGTTTCCCTCTCCCTCTGTTTCTCACCCACACGAGCACCCCCCTCTCGCTGACGCCCCGGACCCACCTCCACGTCAACCCTTCGTCCCGAAATCACGCCCGCGACCAGCTCCGCCGCGGCCGTTTCTTCCCGACGGTCTAGCGCTTGATTACGCGTTACTGCAGGCATAACTCCCTCTCTCACCCCGGCTACTTAAACCCCTCCTCACTCCGCTCCATTCCCCTCACTCACCAACCACAGAGCGCCGCTAGGCTGTCCACAATCGAGCTCGCACCGCCGCTGTCCCGAACCACTCCGGCGACCGATTCCGGTGAGCTCCGACCGCCCCCTGTCTCTGGCTCAAACAAACGTGACCAGCATGTCCTTGCGCGTTCCCTGATGCCTTTTGTTTTCTTTCTCGTGACCCAGGTTGCCGTCACCGTTCGTGCCCGCAAACATCAGAATCGTCGCTCGACTCCGATGAGCGATTGAGGTAAAACCTGACCGCCCCTCGACTTCTCCTTGATCCAGTAGTGTTCGCCGTAGCCTTGCGCACCCCCGGATACAACTGGTTCATGCTAGGGTGATCCAGAGCGTCGCCAACGTCTTCGTCACCGTGCACCCGACGCTGCGCTCAACTCCGACTAGTTCCTACGGCCACATAAACGTGCCCCTGTCCACGCCAGCAACATCTCGAGCTTCCTCGCAACTTTGCGACACCGGTAAGCATCACCACTATCCCTAGCCCTCGCTAGAATCGCCGATCCATTGCCGACAGATCCGTCGCCGCCGCCAGCAGCCATTTGCGCCTCCCATCTTTGGTTAGAGCATCAAGGATCGTTGGATCCAGATCTAGAGGCTAGGATTAGATTAGAGGGCGAAGTGGTATGATTTAATCTGAGCCGTGCATCGTCACTTAGATCTTACGGCTCGCAAGCGTGATTCGCCCGAACTGGTACCGTCCAACCAGATGCTGCCGCGTGGCATGTGTTTCGTTTAAAAAATATGAATTAGATCTATTAGATGTTTAAACTTGTTTAATTCATAACTTTTGATTCCCACGTCCAAATTTGACAAATTTTATATCAATGGAATCAGGAGAGAAAAACCTTTCTGTTTATGCAATGTGTTTAAAGTTTTGCCTCTGTTAAAATGGTTGTTTTTGCAGAAACATTAGTAGGCATAAATTGAGTATAGTAATTATTTGGAAAATGTTTTGTTATTCAAATAAAGTTTATTTAGCTTGTTTTGTACTTGTTTATGATTCAGTACGGTGCACTTGTCTTGTTTGGTGTAGAAAATCATCACATGGCATATTGCATACATTCATGTATTTTTGCTTGTATTAATTGTGTATGTGATTTTGTGCCATTATTTTATGTGTAGATTTTGGTGCAAATAGTGATTGTGATTGTGAGGATTGTAGCTATTCTCCAAACTACCAAGGCAAGTGGCGCTTCATGATTTATTCCTATGTTTTTCAACTATGCATTAGAAATATTTTGCTAGTCTTGCATGGATATTTTTGATCTATATGCTATGCTTGGGAAATCCTAGTAGTTGTAGAATTGCTAGAAATATTTCTAAGTCTTATCAATGCCATGCATAGCCTAGCTAGTAGCAACCAAGGGTGGTTATATATTCATGCTATGAGAAAGTACTTCTAAGTCTATGGACTTATGTTTTTGCTTAATAAAACAACTAAGTGAATGAAACACCTGGGTGGAATGGAAGGAATGGTTTATGTTGAGTGGTTACACAAGGCCCATTTCTATGGTTTACCTTGTGTATCTCACTTGTGGAAAGCCACCCGGGAACAAAGGGATTTGAGAGGACAAATGTTAAGAAGCTTCTAGTGCAGCCACTTGGCAATATGGCCTCTGCCTGGATCACATAGGTTGCAATAACTTAGCCATTTGGAAAATTGGTGGTAGTGGGATGATAGGTTGGAACGCGTCCATTTGGTCTAAGGGAAGGCTTATGAAAGGTCATGTCTTGGTGAAAATCAAGTCTTGTGGGGAAAGTGCACAACCTCTGCAGATGGAAGAATCTAAGTACTTAGCCATGTCCCTGGTATTGGACAACTTGAGCATCAAGACATGGAAGCTATCAAGAATCTCCTCATCCCAATTTCTAAGTTAAAACTTGTGGGTGAACAAGGGTGAAGGTACACCAATTTCTATTGGTGTTTCCTTGGGAAAGATTTTGTTAATGGAAAACTTAGTGATTTCAACTAATAGGCAAAACCTATTTTGAGCAAAGCAAGCCTAAGCTACACTTAGCCAAAATGCATATAGTATCTAGTCTACCAATATTCTACTAAGGTATCACTTGCCAATACTATTCCAATGTATTGACCCACTGTGGCTGTAACTTGTGATGTTGCAGGTTATTCTAATGATGATTAGGGTTATGAGTCTACACTCAACATGCTTGCCTGTGGCACATGAAGATGAAGACTTAATTATCTTATCATATATTTGAACTCTTTTATTAGGCCTATGGCCATGGAGTTTGTAAAAGACTATGTTTGTCTCTGGAATGATATGTAATAATGACCTTTGTTTTTGTGTACTTCATGTTAAATTGTGGATGCTAGCATTGATCCAGGGACTAGCATTGCAATCACAGGGATCTTACAGATGGTATCAGAGCACTGTGTTGCCTGTAGGATTATGACCCTTGGATTGGAAACCACTAAGGAAATTTTTTAACAACTTCCACACTTGTCTTTTCTTCTCGTAGACTTTTATAATCTTCTTTCTCATCTCTATTTGTAGATGAACTCCATCAATGAAGCCGTGAAGAAGGGACCACTCATGACTATGACTTTGGAATGTGAGACAGAATTCCCCAAGGCTCTCAAGGACCTCATGGTTGCCATGGGAATACATGGTGCAGCTGTGTACAAAGGTTTTCCTGTGATGGATGAAGGAGTTGAGTACTGGTGGGTGCAACTTCACTTGTATAAAAACAAGGAAGACAACCACAAGGACACAGGATTCTGCATGGTCACCAACTCAGTGATGCACACCACATTCTTTGATTCAGCAAGGGATGCAGCTTGGAAGGGCATCAAAGAACTTGGTGATAGAATCAAGTGCAGAATGCTCAACACCCAGAATGACCTTAGGGAAGAAAAGAAGCATACCCAAGAGTTAGAGGCTACCAACCAAAGTTTAAGGAAGGACATCATAGACTTAGCAATGGAGTCATGTGATCTAGATAGACAGATTGCCTCTAGGGATGCCCTGTTAGCCAACTTGGCAAGTGAGATGGGATTGTAACGTACTTCATTAGTTGGACCACCACACTTATCATTTTATTTCCCAAATGTTGTTGAAAATAAGTTGAACCTTGGTTGTTTGTAATGGATCCATGTATGCCATGACTTGTGTGTTTTGATTTCCAAAGGTATGCATGTGATGCCTTGTCTTGTGATTTATCTTAAAAATTGTGTTGATTCTAACTTTTTCTATCTTATTAAATAGATGCCTAATGTTACTATCAGCACGGCTGAAGAGTTCAAGGGAACTCGTTTTGGCACTCGTATTATTGAGCTCACTAGTTTTCTCAATCTCCCACTTCCTACCATCATGATGCTTCCCCTCACCAAGTTTGAGAGGAAAGACCTTTGGGGCTTGAAGGTTAATCAGCCAGGACGCCAGACTGAGCCTACCATGGAGGCAATCATCTTCAAGCTCATGCATGATGACAAGGAGAGAGGCCTAGAGGTAGTCATGCAGGATTTGCTTGGACGTTTACTAGGGGGACACCCTCGAGAGATTAGAGGTACTCACTTCCACGCCTTCAGTAGACGTGATGAGGATGGTGAGGCATTGACTTCGAGGATGCTTTGAGAGAGACGGCAGAGCCGATTCGTCTATACCTCCAGGACTTAGAGGTTCTTCTTAGGCACCTAGATACTGATAGGACCAACGTCATGCTTAGCAATGACGAACTCTAGGTGCAGCTTCGTGAGAAGGACAAGATCTTCGCAGAGCAAGATGAGATAGTCAAAGAAATGGAGGCCAAGTTTGAGAGTCAGGATAGAAAGTTCAAGAGTCAAGAGAAGAGAGTCCAGGATAGGAACAAGAGGATTCGAGACATGACTGCAGAACTAGAGGCCAAGGACTTTGAGCTCGAGCATCAGCAAGGTGTGATTGAGAGGCTTCGTGCACAGAAGAGGGCTCTCAAAGCCAAGGTAGAGACCTTGACCACCAATGTCGAGGAATACAAGACCGCTATGGAGAATGCAGGTCTTACACTTGTCGATGAGGAGGTTGATGCAGAGGAGTAGTGATGACTTACTCATTTACCGTTATTTATCATACTTTTGATTATTGAATCGCAATGACCATCCAACATGTGGATGGCTTGGTATTGGTGTGTTTAATTTTCCAAAAACTTGTTGTCTGTGTTGTTGAATTTTTACTACTATGATGCATGATTGTGATTTGTTATGTGATGTATTGTGCATGTTAGCATCTATGGGTATCTCATTCTTATCCTTATTGAAAACCACAGATGCCTCCCCGACATGCCAATCCCAACCCCAACAACAACAACATCACCCCTGAGATGCAACAGATGATGACAGCTCAGACTCAGTTGATGCAAATGATGACCACGTTCATCCAGAATCAGAACAACAACAACAATAATAACAACAACAACAATCAGAACAACCCACCGGGTTTTGACATGCTTACCAGGTTCTTAAGACTGAGGCCAGCAAAGTTCTCAGGAACTACTGATCCTATGGTGGCCAATGATTGGCTACGCTCTGTGAATAAGGACTTGGTAACTGTTGGCTGTACTGATGAAGAGAAGGTCAGATTTGCAGCACACTTGTTGGAAGGACCAGCAGCCACTTGGTGGGATAACTTCCAAATCACCACTCCCATTGAGGATATGACATGGGCTCTCTTTGAAGATGGTTTCCGTACTTCTCACATATCATCCGGAGTGATGAGTTTGAAGAAGAAAGAGTTTCATAACTTGAAGCAGCGCCACCGCAGCGTGGCAGAGTATATTGAGGAGTTCAACAATCTGGCGCGTTATGCACCGGATGAAGTTAACACCGATGCTAAGAGGAAAGAAAAGTTCCTTGAAGGATTGAATGATGAATTGAACCTGCAGCTATCTATGGCTTATGTTCCCACTTATCAGTCTCTTTGTGACAAGGCTGCTATTTTGGATAGCAAGATGAAACAAGTTGAAAGCAGGAAGAGGAAGCACTCTGACAAGCACAGCTCGGGATCGTCTCACAAGCGTTCCCATTATGATGATAGTGGGAATTCTGGATCCCACAAGCATGGGAAGTACAACAAGCACCACAACCACAACCACAACCGTCATCATGACAACAAGCACCACCGTAGTCATGACAATGACAAGTACAAGAATCACAAGAGTGGATATAAGAGCCACCACAATGGAAGTGGAAGTGGTAGTGGAAGCCAGCCTGTCAAGAAGGATCTTAGTCAGGTTGAATGTTTCAAGTGCAAGAAGATGGGGCATTATGCAAATGAATGCCCAGAAAAGAAAGCTGAAGGACCCAACAAGCCCAACCCTTTCCAAAAGGGACAAGTGAACCACATCAATGTGGAGGAAATCTATGAGGAACCTGATGCTGTTGCTGGTAAGTTCAAACTCAATTCTGTTCCAGCATTTGTTCTCTTTGATACTGGTGCATCTCATTCATTCATATCAAGAGCATTTGTTGAAAGAAATGAACTACCGGTAGAAAATATTGGGTGTCCTATAAAAGTAAGTTCTCCTGGCGGAGAAATGATAGTGAACTCAGGATGTCATGATCTAGTCATAGAGTTTGGGAAGTATAAGTTTCCCGTTAACCTGATAATCCTAAACTCCCAAGGATTGGATGTCATTTTGGGAATGGACTAGATGACTAAGCATAGGGGAGTTCTAGATTGTGTCAACCATACTGTCACACTCACAACTCCAGAAAACAAAAGGATCAGATTCAAGACCAACTTTGAATCAAAAAGGAGTAAGCTAAATTCTCTTAAGGGGGTTAGCATAGACAGTGTGCCAATTGTGAGTGAATATCCATATGTGTTTCCAGAAGAATTGCCGGGAATGCCACCAGATAGAGATGTGGAGTTTCTTATTGATTTGCTACCGGGATCTGGACCAATAGCAAAGAGACCGTACAAGATGTCAGTGGATGAGTTGAAAGAACTCAGGAAGCAACTTGGAGAACAGTTACAGAAAGGTTTTATCCAACCAAGTTCTTCATCTTGGGGAGCACCAGTTTTGTTTGTGGAAAAGAAAGATAGGAGTCAAAGGTTATGCATAGATTACCGTTCACTCAATGAGGTGACTATCAAGAACAAATACCCTTTGCCAAGAATCAATGACTTGTTTGATCAGTTAGAAGGAGCATGTGTGTTCTCAAAGATTGATCTCCGGTCAGGTTATTTCCAACTCAAGATAAGAGAACAAGACATACCTAAGACAGCTTTCACCACTAGGTATGGATTGTATGAGTACACCGTGATGCCATTTGGTTTGACCAATGCACCAGCATACTTCATGAATATGATGAAAAAGGTGTTCATGGAGTTCCTTGATAAGTTTGTTGTCGTTTTCATCGATGACATTTGATCTACTCCAAGAGCAAATAAGAGCATGAAGGACATCTACGTTTGATACTTGAAAAGCTTAGAGAGCATAAGCTGTATTCCAAATTCAGCAAGTGCGAATTTTGGTTAAATGAAGTTGGTTTTCTTGGACAAATTGTGTCAGGAGATGGTATAGCAGTTGATCCTGCTAAAGTTTCAGCTGTAACTGAATGGGAATCTCATAAGTCAGTGAAAGAGGTTCGTAGTTTCCTTGGCTTTGCAGAATACTACAGAAGATTTATCGAGAATTTTTCCAAGGTAGCTAAGCCTATGACAGAGTTACTAAAGAAAGACAAGAAATTTGCTTGGTCTGAAGGCTGTGAACTTAGTTTTCAAGAATTGAAGAAGAGACTAGTGGCAGCACCTGTCTTATGTTTGCTAGATTTGGAGAAAGATTTCCATGTATATTGTGATGCATCTCATCATGGATTAGGTGCAGTACTTATGCAAGAAGGGAAAGTTGTGGCTTATGCCTCGAGAGAACTCAAAACTCATGAGGTAAATTACCCTACTCATGATTTAGAGTTAGCCTCTGTTGTCCATGCACTCAAAACATGGAGACACTATCTTTTGGGAAAGCGATGTTAAGTGTTCACATATCACAAAAGTTTGAAGTATATTTTCACCCAGAAAGAAATCAACATGAGACAAAGAAGATGGCTAGAACTCATCAAGGACTACGAATTGAGTTTGCAATACCACCCCGGTAAAGCAAATGTTGTAGCGGATGCTCTAAGCCGTAAAGTTTTTGTGAATGGCCTTACTAAGGGAGAATTGCCAGATGATGTGTGCCCAATTTAGAGATCTCAGATTGGAGATAGTGCCTGAAGGACATCTCATGTCATTAGATGTTCAACCCACTTTGTTGGACAAGATCAAAGAAGCCCAAAAGACAGATAAGGAAATTGAAGAGATTAAGGAAAAGATTGGCAATGGAAAAGCCAAAGGATTCCATGAAGATGAATAGGGTACGTTATGGTATGGAAAACGTATCTGTGTTCCACAAGATCCGGAGCTTCGGAAACTGATTTTACAAGAATCCCACAACTCACCATATTCCATTCATCCGGGTAACACCAAAATGTACATGGATATGAAGGAAAGATTTTGGTGGAATAATCTCAAGAAGGACATCGCCGAACATATTGCTTTGTGTGATGTATGTAATAGAGTGAAAGCGGAACATCAGAAACCAGCAGGATTGTTACAACCACTACCTATTCCCGATTGGAAGTGGGACAAGATTGGCATGGATTTCATTACCGGATTGCCAAGGACCCGGTCAGGATATGATTATATTTGGGTAGTAGTGGGCCACTTAACTAAAGTGGCTCATTTTATACCCGTAAAGACAACCTATAAAAGTGCTAAGTTAGCCAAGATTTACATGAGTAGAATTGTATGTCTACATGGAGTACCCAAGAGTATTGTGTCTGATAGGGGAACCCAATTCACTTCTCATTTTTGGAGACAACTACATGAGTCATTGGGAACGAGGTTGGAATTCAGCACTGCTTTTCATCCTCAGACTGATGGACAGACAGAAAGGACCAACCAGATACTTGAAGATATGTTGAGGGCATATGCCCTAGACTATGGAGCCAGTTGGGATGAAAGTCTGCCTTACGCAGAATTCTCTTACAATAACAACTATCAAGCTAGTATTGAGATGGCACCATTTGAGTTTCTCTATGGGAGAAAGTGTACCACCCCATTGCTATGGAATGGTGTGGGAGAAAGAAGTATGTTCGGACCAGAACTAATCAAAGAAGCTGAAGAGAAAGTCAAGCTAGTTAAGGACATATTGAAGATAGCAGAGTCCCGACAGAAGAGCTATGCAGATCCTAAGCGTAGAGAAGTCACCTATGAAGTAGGTGATAGAGATTTTCTTAGAGTGTCACCACTTCGTGGAGTGAAGAGATTTGGAGTCAAAGGAGAATTGACCCCAAGATATGTTGGACCGTTCAAGATTCTGAGTCGTAAAGGAGAAGTAGCTTATGAGATTGAATTGCCAGAATCGTTGTCTGCCGTTCACAATGTGTTTCATGTGAGTCATCTTAAGAAATGCCATCCAGAAATGGAGGAGACTTCTTTGAAGGATACCATACCTTTGGAGGAGGTTCAATTGGAAAGTGATCTCACTTACGAAGAGAAACCTATCAAGATTCTTGAGACTGCAGAAATAGTTACACGGACTAAGACTATCAAATTCTGCAAGGTTCAATGGAACCATCATTCCGAAGAAGAATTCCGAAGAAGAAGCAACATGGGAAAGAGAAGATGATCTTCGGAAAGACCACCCTCACCTATTTGCTAGCCAATCCGAATCTCGAGGGAGAGATTCACCTTAAGGGGGTTAGATTTGTAACATCCCTAAAATCATGTTTCAAAACTCATGCATATCATCCATGCATCCATGATCATTTAAGGTTCCTTTTCAAAACCAATTCAAAAACAGGAGCATTTTGTATGCCTATTATTTTATGTGAGCAAAACTTTGACCCAATGTGAGCAAAACTTTGACCCAAGATTGTTGGTTTTAAACCAGATATATTTGATCCTATGGTTGATTGATGTATTTCAAAGCTTGGACAAATTTTTAAAACAAAATATGACTTTAAAACAATTTTTATATCTTTATTGAAACATTGGTAAAGGCACTGTTTATTTGTTTAATCAAAGGGACCAAGCTAGTACAGAGATACCACATGGTTTTATGCCCAAAAATATGAGTGTTACACTCTACAAAAATCCAGAAAAGATTTGAATTAAAATTGCATTGGAATTTATTTGAAAATGAATCCAAAAAATCAAAACAGAAATAGAAAAGTAATAAAGAAAAGAAAAAGGGCCAGCATTGCCAATCTGGCCCAACACTGGATCTAGCCCAACAACCAGCCCACCCGGGGTTTCCCTCTCCCTCTGTTTCTCACCCACACGAGAACCCCCCTCTCGCTGATGCCCCGGACCCACCTCCACGTCACCCCTTCGTCCCCAAATCACGCCCGCGACCAGCTCCGCCGCGGCCATTTCTTCCCGACGGTCTCGCGCTTGATTACGCGTTACTGCAGGCATAACTCCCTCTCTCGCCCCGGCTACTTAAACCCCTCCTCACTCCGCTCCATTCCCCTCACTCACCAACCACAGAGCGCCGCTAGGCTGTCCAAATCGAGCTCACACCGCCGCTGTCCCGAACCACTCCGGCGACCGATTCCGGTGAGCTCCGACCGCCCCCTGTCTCTGGTTCAAACAAACGTGACCAGCATGTCCTTGCGCGTTCCCTGATGCCTTTTGTTTGCTTTCTCGTGACCCAGGTTGCCGTCACCGTTCGTGCCCGCAAACATTAGAACCGTCGCTCGACTCCGACGAGCGATTGAGGTAAAACCCGACCGCCCCTCGACTTCTCCTTGATCCAGTAGTGTTCACCGTAGCCTTGCGCACCCCCTGATACAACTGGTTCATGCTAGGGTGATCCAGAGCGTCGCCAACGTCTTCGTCACCGAGCACCCGATGCTGCGCTCAACTCCGACGAGTTCCTACGGCCACATCAACGCGCCCCTGTCCACGCCAGCAACATCTCGAGCTTCCTCGCAACTTTGCAACACCGGTAAGCATCACCACTGTCCCCAGCCCTCGCTATAATCGCCGATCCATCGCCGGCAGAGCCGTTGCCGCCGCCAGCAGCCATTTGCGCCGCCCATCTTTGGTTAGAGCATCAAGGATCGTTGGATCCAGATCTAGAGGCTAGGATTAGATTAGAGGGCAAAGCAGTATGATTTAATCTGAGCCGTGCATCGTCACTTAGATCTTACGGCTCGCAAGCGTGATCCGCCTGAACCGGTACCGTCCAACCAGATGCTGCCGCGTGGCATGTGTTTCGTTTTAAAAATATGAATTAGATCTATTAGATGTTTAAACTTGTTTAATTCATAACTTTTGATTCCCACGTCCAAATTTGACAAATTTTATATCAATGAAATCAGGAGAGAAAAACCTTTCTGTTTATGCAATGTGTTTAAAGTTTTGCCTCTGTTAAAATGGTTGTTTTTGCAGAAACATTTGTAGGCATAAATTGAGTATAGTAATTATTTGGAAAATGTTTTGTTATTCAAATAAAGTTTATTTAGCTTGTTTTGTACTTGTTTATGATTTAGTACAGTGCACTTGTCTTGTTTGGTGTAGAAAATCATCACATGGCATATTGCATACATTCATGTATTTTTGCTTGTATTAATTGTGTATGTGATTTTGTGCCATTATTTTATGTGTAGATTTTGGTGCAAATAGTGATTGTGATTGTGAGGATTGTAGCTACTCTCCAAACTACCAAGGCAAGTGGCGCTTCATGATTTATTCCTATGTTTTTCAACTATGCATTAGAAATATTTTGCTAGTCTTGCATGGATATTTTTGATCTATATGCTATGCTTGGTAAATCCTAGTAGTTGTAGAATTGCTAGAAATATTTCTAAGTCTTATCAATGCCATGCATAGCCTAGCTAGTAGCAACCAAGGGTGGTTATATATTCATGCTATGAGAAAATATTTCTAAGTCTATGGACTTATGTTTTTGCTTAATAAAACAACTAAGTGAATGAAACACCTGGGTGGAATGGAAGGAATGGTTTATGTTGAGTGGTTACACAAGGCCCATTTCTATGGTTTACCTTGTGTATCTCACTTGTGGAAAGCCACCCGGGAACAAAGGGATTTGAGAGTACAAATGTTAAGAAGCTTCTAGTGCAGCCACTTGGCAATATGGGCTCTGCCTGGATCACATAGGTTGCAATAACTTAGCCATTTGGACAGTTGGTGGTAGTGAGATGATAGGTTGGAACGCGTCCATTTGGTCTAAGGGAAGGATTCTGAAAGGTCCTGTCTTGGTGAAAATCAAGTCTTGTGGGGAAAATGCACAACCTCTGCAGATGGAAGAATCTAAGTACTTAGCCATGTCCCTGGTATTGGACAACTTGAGCATCAAGACATGGAAGCTATCAAGAATATCCTCATCCCAATTTCTAAGTTAAAACTTGTGGGTGAACAAGGGTGAAGGTACACCAATTTTATTAGTGTTTCCTTGGGAAAGATTTTGTCAAAGGAAAACTTAGTGATTTCAACTAATAGGCAAAACCTATTTTGAGCAAAGCAAGCCTAAGCTACACTTAGCCAAAATGCATATAGTATCTAGTCTACCAATATTCTACTAAGGTATCACTTGCCAATACTATTCCAATGTATTGACCCAATGTGGCTGTAACTTGTGATGTTGCAGGTTATTCTGATGATGATTAGGGGTTATGAGTCTACACTCAACATTCTTGCCCGTGGCACATGAAGATGAAGACTTAATTATATTATCATATATTACTCTTGTATTAGGCCTGTGGACATTGAGTTTGTAAAAGACTATGTTTGTCTCTGGAATGATATGTAATAATGACCTTTGTTTCTGTGTACTTCATCTTAAACTGTGGATACTAGCATTGATCCAGGGACTAGCATTGCAATCACAGGGATCCTTACCTTTATAAAGGGAGGGATCTTACAAGTAGCCACACATTACAAATTCAGTAGCCACACATACTACAGTAGTTCAAACTATTACATAAGGCATACTACAAGGTCGACTTTCAAGTCAGCAATCTTTCAGATTCACTAAACCTCTGTCTTCACTCGAGGGAAATCAGAACCATCAGCCTGTCCATGCCCGGTCCCCCCACCAAAACCATGCGCTCCATCGCGGAACGGTGGTGGTCCTGTGCCATCGATCCTTCCAGGCCAACACTACAGGCGACGAGGATGCTTTCTGGCCGCCTCGCCGGGGTCCTGAATGCCATGTACCGGATCCAAAACCTCCTGCAGGTGGATGATCACCGAGTGCTTCCAGCAAAGTTGTCCTCTTACCCTACTTGGAATCTCCACATTGTGCATCTTAGGAACGGTGTCTGGATGTTTCAGCCACGCCTTTACCTGGATGATCCATCTTTCGCTCGGTGGCACAATCTCCACCAGCTCGCCGCCAAGGCTACTGACGACCTGCTTGAGGGCCTCTGGTTCCCAAGAATGCAAAGGGAGGCCGTCGAAGCCGAGTTTAGAGACGAACCAAAGCTGCACCAAGCGATCGTCCCACCCATAGGCACAATGCCAACGCAGGAAGCTCATTTTATCCCCACAACACTCGAAAGAATGGGAAGAATGCAAAATGCGCTCTCTATCTAAGCTGTGGGCGAACCAGACGAATAAATCGAATGGCGGAGCGTATACCTCAATATTGACCACTTTTCGTCTGATCCCAAAACGATACCTGAAAGCTGACAGCAAGTCTGCCGGCAACACAACAGGACACGTGCTCAGCACGGTATCCATGAGAGCATTGTCGTTGAAATCCTCTGCCAGGGCTACCATGCCTAGGGTGCGCGACAACATTCAACAGCTCGAGGCTGGTTGCCGGTCCGGATTGCCCGGCCGAACGGGCATCGCCGTGTGAGAAGGTCTAGGCAGCGGTGAGAGGCTATGCTGGGGACACGAAGCTTCGACAGGCCAACTAGGAGAAACGAGGTGATGGTGATAGTGGCGAGCTTCGATTAAGTGCGTGGGAGGCTGACCGACCATGGCAGGGACAGAAGGAGAGCAACGGCGAGCTCCGATATGGAGAACAGTAGCCGAAGCTAAGAAAGGTAATGGAGAGGGGAATAATAGGGGAGAAGAGCGGAGCAAAGAAGAAGATCTAGTCCTCGCAGGGGTAAACCAGTCCACGAACATAATTGATAATGGGAAATACTAACGGGTCAATGCAAGAAGAGTTGACCTAACGACGTGATTTGAGTTAAACCGTTTTTTGACTGGTTCAAACGATTGTTTGTCCGTTAGATTTGTATTTATCCCCATTTGGCCCCTCTCGACAATTGGCGAAGCTACTATAGCTCTTTTGCGAGATTACATGCACCTTGGACCCCGCATTGCCTTGGCATCCGAACTTTCGGGCCGCATGTTAAAATTCTCGGTCAGAGGGATAGAAGAGCAGAAGAGGTGTCACAGAGGTGACAGTCCCAAAGCCCGATGCTCACATGTCGTTGGCTCTGGGTTATTTCCGTCGATAGAAGGGAGACAGGGAAAGGCTCCCACCGAACTACCACTTTGGGATGAGCATATATGAGGAATATGCCATCCATGTCAGCCCTAGATGTAACTTGGACACCCCTTTATGAGGTGAGCCAGGGCCTCCTAGAAGGGGGTCGATTCATTTGTCACTTAGAGAATACCAGTGAGATTCTTCCTTCTCTCCCTATTATACAGCTCAAGGAGCAAGTGTAAACATTGTGGATCAAATTTAAGATCGTGAGAGAGTTCTTCGTGTGTAGAAACCACTACATCATCCCTCCCTAGATCCCGCTAGCACACTTTGGCCCCATCTTTATCCTACCCATGACATCTGCTGTGCCACCACCACGACATAGCGGATCCCCGGGAACTCAAATAGCACTACACCATGGTAGTGGTGGTGGAGGGGAAGGTTTAGAGCAGGGCTTCGCCAATCACCTTTTCTAGTGGCAATGGACAAGGCAAGCAAGGGGGAGAATATACCAACCTTGGGGCATATGAGAAAGCTTGTGAGAGAGTGTGTGGAGATGAGGAGGCCACCTCCTTTTATAGGCGCCATGGGGCTTCCCCCTATCCTCTCATTCAATCTCCATTAAAGCACTTTAATTCCCTTAAAGGTCTATTAAAACACTTTAATTCCCTTAAAGGTTGTCAACACCAGGATTTTTAATCACAGATGCCTGTTATGCCATACATTGCAATCCCAGGATTACCATTTTTGCGAGACATAAGAGATTGCATATCACATTACATCATCCATTACAAACCATATATAAGGTCTTACAAAAATAAGGATCTCATGATCCAGTTCTTAATACAATTCAAGTAGCGGAATAACGTAATAGTAACGATAGCGTAGCCGAAGCTCCATCTTCAGGGTAACAGGCAATGCTGACGATGGGAGAGGATCCTAGTTGTCGTAACCTTCCTTCGGTTCTTCTTCCTGATACTCCTCTTCATAGTCTGGCCACGAGAGTAGCCAGGGACAAAGCCATGAGTACTCTTTAAGTACTCGCAAACTAATACTAACAAGTGAAGTGGTTTTGAATAGGATATACTAAGCTCTAGGGTTGTTTTGCAAAAAGCCAGATTTACCTCTACTAAGTTCGGAAGCAAAGAAATCTAGTTGAAAGTTTTATAACACCTAAGTGGGAACTTGAATTTCATATCAAAACTCTGTTGTGGTCGAGTCAAAGTCATGAATCATTTCACAAGTAATTTTGAAAACATCTGACAGGGGAACAGTATGACCACTCCAACTGTCCATAACCGCAGACGCGACTATTCGAATAGTTTGACACTCTGCAGAGATTGTACACTTTCACCACAACATTCTACACATTCGTCAGGAACAAATCCTGAATTCACCATACTTAGTATGTAACCTTTCAATTACACGCCCTAGTATTGAACCTCTACTGTGAGTTTGGCCTCCCAACCATGACCAACTGTCATCTTGGGTACTACACAGGTGGACAATCTTCACAAGGTAGCCTCATTTCAGACCTTGGCCGCAAGGGAACCCAGACTAAGGTATATAAATTTCCAGTCAAGCCCTACCCAATTTTCAGGTATTGTGGTTGTACGGTAAAATTGGAATGGTATCGCATCTAGATAACCATCCGTTTTATAAAGGGCTAAGGCTCATGCCTTAGCATTTTCATCATCAAATACATCTGGTGTTCGGAAATACATGTCAAAACATTTTATTAGAATGACTCATCATTCTAAGGTTTTCATAACCATTTTCACCAAGTATTCCCATCTAAAGTTGATCAAGTTTTATGCTTAGCACTAGCATCTATAGGTGGGGGTAAATACTAATGATGGGTAATAAACAAGTGGGGAGTAGCTAAGTTCAATCTCATGCCTTAGGATGACATCAAGATTATCTAACTTAGGCCAAATTTTATGCTCTTTATGCTACCTTCAATTATCTTTCTAGAATCTACAAGTCACTAAGTAAACTTTTGATAGAAAGCTTTTAATAAAGAAAACAGAATACTAAGCGTGCAAGTAAAACTAGGATGGTGTGGCAAGTGGGTATAATAACATATGCTTAAGGGATATAGTTGGCATAGTAACCAGCAAGTAGTAGCTTGCATAAGTAGGGTATCTTGCAGGTGTTAGCTTACAAGGTTGCAAGTATAGGCTTGCTAAGATATTAGTATAATCTTGCAAAGTTGCAAGTGTTAGCTTGCCTTGTGCAGAGCAGTGGTTAAAGTCTCCTCGGCTTCTTCCTCGTAGTATCCTCCTTCCTCCTTGTATCCTTGGTCAGTACTAGCGTCTATAAATAAATACGAGGTACACAATCACCAAACAATACTTAACTATTTCTAAACATCACACAAAGGTTCACAGTAGATGATCTATCATCATCACTAGCATTACAATATTAAAGCACTTGTCTTATTTATTTTATTTTAGAAAAGTAATTTCTACTCATTGAAAAACTACTTAAGATTTAATATTCTCCAACTAAAACATGGGATCATGTTGACACATGTCATCACCACATATTTCAGTACATGGGAATGTGATTTAAAGTGGTGTCACCATTTAATAAGGTTTAACCTTTTTATTTTATTTAGTTAAAGTGACTAGAATGGCCTATGAGACATTCTTTTATTACTTGATCATTATTTCTGTAAGTAAACCTATATATTTTTATATATTCCGAAAGGTATGGTTAAATGTGATTTTTGAGAGTTGGAATCAACTCAAATATCTTATGGTTGAATTTTGAAAAATGTTTGAATGCAGAAAAGCTTCTGCCTTGTTATTTTTACCATGGGTGATCTACAAATCTAAATGGTTTAAATCCAACGGGCTTGGATTAAGCACTCTAGTACCTTTCTAACAAAATTGGTTTCATGTATTTTGGTTTAGTGAATCGAGCTGGGTTTATTTTTGAATCTAGGTACAGAAGTAAGTTTAAAACTAAACGAATAAATCTAAATTTGAATTAATGGGTCGCGCAGGATGTTTAAATTGGACGGCCCACTATGCACAGCGCACTCGCGAGCTGGTTAAGTGATCGACCCCACTCGTCAGTGAGAGAACGAGTGGCGAAGCGGTATGGGGTGATCTAGGCCGCACGATATAACTCTAATCGAACGACTCTGGTTCATCGTCCACGTCGGGAAGCGCCGGTGAGACAGAACGCTAGCGCGGCCGGTGGGGGTCATGGGAGGATCACCAGGGCTTATGGAATGGTCGACGACGGGGGCGAACTACGAAGTCAACAACGACGATTCTCCTGGTACTGGCAACTTCGCCTGGGGCGGATCCAATAGACGGTGCCTCTCCTCCTCTGCAGCGGCGAACTCCGGTGAAATTCTGGCCACCTGGTGCTTGCCTTGCTCCGGGAGTGAGTGGGGGGGTATAAATGAGATGTGGGGAGTGAACTGGTGTGAAGAAAACGAGCGGGGAGGCCTCCTTTTATAGTGGCTGAAGGGGACCGAAGGGTGCGGGCTGAGCTCGTCGGTGTCGACGGCACAGAGTGCTATTGGCATGGGCGACGATAGGGGGGGGGGGTGATGTGCTCCCTGCCAATGCTCAACGACATGGTGGCGAGGCGTGGGGCGGTGCGAGATGGTCGGAATGTCGCGGCGCTCTGGGCGGGTTCGACGGCAATTTTAATGGCGCACAGCGTGCGTGGTCCGTGCGACAGCAAACAAGGTCGTTTGGAGGGGTGCTGGGGTGCTGGCGATCACATCTTCAAGTGGCGAGGGTAGCGCGTGGTCTATGGGCGTGTGTCGCGGTTGGCACACTGGCGTGCTCTCGGCTCGCTCGCAGAGAGGCTTTGCATGCTCGGGCAGTGTGGTCCAGGGGCTGGCAGTCCCTTGAGGCTTGGACAGGGGGTGGCGGTGGATGGTGGTCAGTGCTCCTGACATGCTTGCTAGGCCTGGTGCTTCTCCTAGCTTGCTTTCGACATGTGGGTGGCAAGTTAGGCTCGGCATGGTCACCATTGATGGCTATGCCAAGCTCACAGTGGTGCTAAGGCTTGTTAATTGGGCTAGATCATCTACTGAGAGTATAGAGTGAGCTAGAGAGGGAACAAGGTTGGCCAAAATCACTGCTCCTAATAGTGTTTTGTGTTTGTTTGTTTGCTTGCTGCTGGCAAGGTGCTTGATGAAATGGCCGAAAGAATTTCAAATTTGAATTTTGGATTCAAACTTGGTGGATTTTCTAGGCACATACTAGGGAGTATCTGGTTAGTTGGATTGGTCAAGGGGCGCTGGTTTGGTTGGATTTTGAAAATGTGTGATCTTCACATATGTTAAAGATTCAATTTTGAATTGTAATTTGAATGGGGTTGCTAAATGTTTCTGCCAGTTTGAAGGGTGGGATTTGATTCACTTTTACTTGGTCTAGCAAGGGGTGATTTTTTTTGGAAAAGTTTCTGTTTGAAATCTTGGACTAGAAACACTTAAAGTGACCTAGTGAGCAAGATTGGCAAAAATGACCATTTGCTTTATTTGATTTGTTTTTGATTTTATCTTTATTTGTTTCTGCTTGGAAATGTTTTATCTGATGTTATTTTTATATTTAAACCATTCCTCGCATCCAGACAACCATCAGTTTTATAATGGGCTAAGGCTCATGCCTTAACATTTTCATCATCAAATTCATCTGGTATTCGGAAACACATGTCAAAACATTTCAGTAGAATGACTCATCATTCTAAGGTTTTCATAACCATCTTCACCAAGTATTCCTATCTAAAGTTGATCAAGTTTTATGCTTAGCACTAGCATCTATTGGTGGGGGTAAATACTAATGATGGGTAATAAACAAGTGTTGATTAGCTAAGTTCAATCTCATGCCTTAGGATGACATCAAGATTATCTAACTTAGGCAAAATTTTATGCTCTTTATGCTACCTTCAATTATCTTTCTAGAATCTACAAGTCACTAAGTAAACTTTTGATAGAAAGCTTTTAATAAAGAAAACAAAATACTAAGCGTGCAAGTAAAACTAGGATGGTGTGTCAAGTGGGTATAATCACATATGCTTAAGGCATATAGTTGGCATAGTAACCAGCAAGTAGTAGCTTGCATAAGTAGGGTATCTTGCAGGTGTTAGCTTGCAAGGTTGCAAGTATAGGCTTGCTAAGATATTAGTATAAGCTTGCAAAGTTGCAAGTGTTATCTTGCCTTGTGCAGAGCAGTGGTTGAAGTTCTCCTTGGCTTCTTCCTCGTAGTATCCTCCTTCCTCCTCGTATCCTTGGTCGGTACTAGCATCTATAAATAAATACGAGGTACACAATCACCAAACAATACTTAACTATTTCTAAACATCACACAAAGGTTCACAATAGATGATCTATCATCATCACTAGCATTACAAGATTAAAGCACTTGTCTTATTTATTTTATTTTAGAAAAGTAATTTCTACTCATTGAAAAACTACTTAAGATTTAATATTCTCCAACTAAAACATGGGATCATGTTGACACATGTCATCACCACATATTTCAGTACTTGGGAATGTGATTTAAAGTGGTGTCACCATTTAATAAGGTTTAACCTTTTTATTTTATTTAATTAAAGTGACTAGAATGGCCTATGAGACATTATTTTACTACTTGATCATTATTCCTGTTAGTAAACCTAAATATTTATATATATTCTAAAAGGTATGGTGAAAAGTGATTTTTGAGAGTTGGAATCAACTCAAAGCTCTTATGCTTGAATTTTGAAAAATGTTTGAATGCAGAAAAGCTTCTGCCTTGTTATTTTTACCATGAGTGATCTACAAATCTAAATGGTTTGAATCCAACGGCCTTGCATTAAGCACTCTAGTACCTTTGTAACAAAATTGGTTTCATGCATTTTGGTTTAGTGAATAGAGCTGGGTTGATTTTTGAATCTAGGTACAAAACTAAGTTTAGAACTAAATGAATAAATCTAAATTTGAATTAATGGGTCACGCAGGATGTTTAACTAGGCCGTACCACTACGCACAGCGCACGCGTCGAACAGCTCTGGTTCATCGTCCACGTCGGGCAGCATCGGCGAGACAGAACCCTAGAGCGGCCGTGGGAGGATCACCGGGGCTCAGGCGATGGTCGGCGACATGGGCGAACGACGAAGTCAACGACGGCGATTCTCCTGGTACCGATAGCTTCTCCTGGGGCGGCTCCAATCGACGGCGCCTCTCCTCCTCTGCAACGGCGAACTCTGGTGAAATTATGGCCACCTGGTGCTCGCCTTGCTCTGGGAGTGAGTGCGGGGTATTAGTGAGAGGTGGGGAGTGAACTGGTTTGAAGAAAACAAGCGGGGGAGGCCTCCTTTTATAGTGGCTGAAGGAGACCGAAGGGTGCGGGCTGAGCTCGTCGGTGTCGACGGCACAGAGTGCTATTGGCATGGGCGACGATAGGGGGCGGTGCTGTGCTCCCTGCCAATGCTCAACAACATGGTGGCGAGGCGTGGGGCGGTGCGAGATGATCGGAACATCGTGGCGCTCTGGGCGGGTCTGACGGCAATTTTAATAGCGCACAACGTGCGTGGTCCGCGCGGCGGCGAACGAGGTTGTCTGGCGGGGTGCTGGGGTGCTGGCTATCACGTCTGCAAGTGGCGAGGACGGCGCGTGGTCTGTGGGCATGTGTCGCGGTTGGCGCACTGGCTCTCTCTCGGCTCGCTCGCAGAGAGTCTTGGCATGCTCGGGCAGTGTGGTCCAGGGGCGGACAGTGCTTGAGGCTTGGACAGGGTGTGGCGGTGGACGGTGGTCAGTGCTCTAGACATGCTTGCTAGGCTTGGTGCTTCTCCTAGCTTGCTGTCGACATGTGGGTGGCAAGTTAGGCTCGGCATGGTCACCATTGATGGCTATGCCAAGCTCAGAGTGGTGCTAAGGCTTGTTAATTGGGCTAGATCATCTACTGAGAGTATAGAGTGAGCTAGAGAGGGGACAAGGTTGGCCAAAATCACTGCTCCTAATAGTGTTTTGTGTTTGTTTGTTTGCTGCTGACAAGGTGTTTGATGAAATGGCCGAAAGAATTTCAAATTTGAATTTTCGACTCCAACTTGGTGGGTTTGCTAGGCACATACTAGGGAGTATCTAGTTAGTTGGATTGGTCAAGGGGCACTAGTTTGGTTGGGTTTTGAAAATGTGTGATCTTCACATATATTAAAGTTTCAATTTTGAATTGTAATTTGAATGGGGTTGCTAAATGTTTCTGCATGTTTGAAGGGTGGGCTTTGATTCACTTTTACCATGTCTAGTAAGGGGTGAATTTTTTTGGAAAAGTTTCGGTTTGAAATCTTGTACTAGAAACATTTAAAGTGACCTAGTGAGAAAGATTTGCAAAAATGACCATTTGCTTTATTTGATTTGTTTTTGATTTTCTCTTTATTTGTTTCTGCTTGGAAATGTTTTATATGATGTTATTTTCATCTTTAAACCATTCCTCGCTATTTAGGTTAATCACACAAGTGTCATGGTATTGCCGACGAGTACGCCATGGAGGGGTCCTCGTAGTGCGTGTTTAGAGACGTGGGAGAAGGCGGATGGTTGACGGGTACGAGGTAACACAGCTTACCTAGGTTCAGATCCCACAACTGTGGCGGAATCCTACTCCTGCTATAAATCACTATAATGGCAATACGCCGAGTTACAGAGATAGGTTCGCTGTGTGAGGTTGTCTCAGATTGTATGAAGTTGTGTCCTAAAGGCTCCCATAGGCCCGACTTATATAGTCGCCAAGTCCTAGGGTTACAGGAAAAATTCCTAGCCGGACAGGTTACAGATTCCTACACTGTCTATTACTAGTATTGCGTGCCCTGTACTCCAAGGCTCCGGGTACGCTGGTGACTCCACCGTAGCTTTCCTTTATCTGGCATGGGCCTCCCTTCTGGATCCATCTAGCTGGGCCGCCCAGCAGGCCATGGGCCATGCTACCAACTGTGGGCCACACGAGTTATCCATATAGGAGACATGCTATGAGGATACCCATATAGCATATCCGCAACAGTAGCCCCCGGAGAACTCCGAGATCTTGCGCCGGCTTGCCTCTTTAAGTGGAATGCTCCATCTAGATGGATGTCGGCAAATCGTCAAGCAACATCTTGTAGTCCTCCCAAAGAACCCTGCAAGGTTTTCTCTGTCTTCAATTAGTAAGCCAGAGAATTGCTGAATCTTCCATCGTACTCTCCGTAGTCGGACTGGATCCGTCCATGCCAGAATCTTCTGATGTGATGGCTCATCTGCCTATGACAGCTAGGGTGACCCATAGATAGGTTAGCGACGCCTCGTAACTCACACATGCAGAGAACGTAATCATGTCCACTTTTCCCGCGCGAGCGATACGAACCGTTGGCGGCGACGGTTAGGACGTGGCGAAATTTCCGCGCACATTCGCGCACACGTCATCTACGTGGCAACCGTCCAATTAGGCTGGACGAATCTTGATGCTGAAGATCATAAATAGTAACTGCGATGGAATTTTTACTTTTTCACCTCATTCTCTCCTCGCATCATCTTATTCCTCCAGCGAGCGCCCTCTCGATCTCTCCGCGCAACTTGCGAAAAACCCTAACTCCAATCTCGCCAGTCACCTCCAAACACTCGCAATGGCTAGCAGCAGTTCTACTCCATCGATGGCAGCGTTGGGCGAAGCCGCGACAAAGCCGGCGAGCTCCATTGTCGTGCCCCCAGAGGGTCTAGTCATCCCCGTCTCTGCGGTGGTCGAGACCACCGGCGGCGACCACAATCCAGCGGTGTTGGAGCTGCTGGAGGAGGATAACGACTCCCACAAAGGCGATTGGCATGGTTCGGACATCACGGACCGCGACATCAAGGAGCTGATCGTCGAGGGCTACCTCCCCGCGACGGAGGGGCTCGCCTGGCGGGCGGCGCCGGCCGGCGAGGTCACACCTTCTCCACAAGCCGGAGAAAAGGTATACCTCAAAGCACAATTGGTACATGGTGTCTCCCTGCCCATCTCTAACTTCTTCCTTGCCATCTTGAACCACTACCGAGTACAGCCCCAAAACCTTTCTCCCAACAGCATCCTAGCACTTAGCAATTACGCGGTGCTTTGCGAGGGTTACCTAGGGATTAGGCCTAGGCTAGATCTCTTTGTGTATTTCTTCACCGTCAATCGCGAAGCCGGGGCCAGCAAGGATGAACTTAGAAATTGTGGCACCATTAGCTTCAAGATCCGTCCTGGCCGGCGGTTCCTCGACATCGTCGGCCACGAGTGCTGCAAGAACTGGCAGCATACTTACTTCTATGTCCCAGATACCCCTCTGGCCGACCGAGAAGTAATGTACCCGGACTTTGTCGATGGAGCCGCCACCGAAACTTAGACATGGAGATCCCAGGCCTCCCTTCCCTCTGACATCGATGCTTCCCGCGCCATAAGGCAGATAGATTGGTTCATAGAGACGGGTTTGACCGGCTTGGACCTAGCCATGTGCTGGTTCATCAGGCGAATCCAGCCTCTGCAGCACTGCTCGAAGCTGATGCATGAGTATACCAGCGATAGAAGGGATAGCCTCCGCATCTCCGTGGAAAATTTCTCGAGCGACCCCGTCAAGCTCCGTCTCAAGGACATCGTCAAGGTGAAGGACAAGAAGCGTGGCTTCACGATCACCTATGACATGTTCGCAGAGAGCAAGTGCCCAAAGGTAACTGTTTATTTTCCGTGTATGACATATACTACAGTTCTTCTGTCTAGCAATTTCCATCTCATCTAACACGGTGGTTGTTCACCTTACAGCTTAGCGACATAGATGAGGACAACATGGCTCCTCAAATCTATGATCCAAAGATGAAGAAAGTCACCATCGTGTCTGCCGACGATGCTCCGTTGGCGCGAAAGCGGAAGAGCTCCATCTCTGACGCTGCTGACGGAGGCAAGAAGAAGAAGATGGAGGGTGGAGCCTCCAAAAAGACTACCGCCGCCCTGGAGGCGGAGAAAAGAAAGATTACCGGGATCCCCTTTGCCAAAGCACCCCCTCTTGTGTAAGCTTCCTTCTCTCCAACATTGTCTATTTGTCTGTCTTATTCCCATACTTATGCATTTTGCACGTTTCAGGAAGAAAGCCACGACCAGCTTTAAGAAGACCTCCAAAACATCGGGGGCTTCTAGAACCATCAAGGACATGCTGCATCGCGACGCATCTCCCGCCATCTCCCCTGTCACTCCTACTGTCCAGCCTTCCTCCGCTCTGACAAGATCACAAGCTAAGGCAGCATCTAGCCCTTCTGCCATGGAAGTAGACTCAGGTGCCTCTACCGAGCTCGCTATTGTCGGCGAGCAAGCGACGCAGGAGAGTGCCGCACACCAAATGGCTGAAGCTCCGGCTAAGGATGCCATCGGTAGCAGTAAGGCGGTGGTGGAAGCTGGTACTTCTGCCGTAGGCGGCGCCCCCGCACCCAAGAAAACTATAGAATATCCAAAGATAGTCTATCCGATACTTACACCGGGTAGCACTTCTCTGGTTCCTAGTGCGGCGCCGACATCTCCGACGTGCGGTCTGGAGGAGCTTCTCCGGCAAGAAGAGATCTTGCAAGGAAACAGTGCATCCTTCGGCAAGCTGCTGGCTGAGAGTGCTACCAACCTCAAGATCATTGCACTTGTAAGTTTTATTTGCCTTTTGTATTTCAAATACTATCCCACTGTAGCCCTCGAGGATTTAGACGGAAAACCATAGGTCTTTGCGTCTGAATGCTCTAAGAGTGACTAAAGTAGAAAACTTATCACTATATCCCCCAAGCATGTAGTTTGAATGAATTATTCCGACTAGATGCTTTAAGAGTAGAATACGCAGCGGTTAAAATTTCAATACTGTAGCCCCCAAGCCTCTAGTTGTAACTGAATTAGTTCCGACTAGATGCTTAAAGAGAAGCTAAGCACATATCTGAGTTAAAAACTTTATACTATAGCCCCCAAGCTTCTAATCGAAAACTAAATTAGTTCCGACTAGATGCTTAAAGAAAGACTAAGCATATTGCTAAGTTAAAAACTCTCGCTGTAGCCCCCGAGCGTCTAGGTGGAAATTTTCCGGCTAGATGCTCCAAGTAGACCAAACAACTTTTAATTTTTCTTTTTTTCCACAGAACGAGAATGCTCGGAGGGGCATGGCCAACGACAAGTACCAGAAGATGCGCGCGAACTTGGAAGCCGAAAAGGGTAAAACTGCCTTCTTGAAGGAACGGATCATCAAGAGCAAGCGTCTGTTTTTCGTTTCTTTTTCGTATTCCGACTTAAACTTGTGTATTCTCCGAGTACTCACTGTGTACTTTGCTTTCTCCGACTTGTAGAAACTATTGCCAAGGCTAAGGACATTGTCGAGCAATCCAAGCACATTCAAGAGCTGGATAGCGAGAACAAGATCCTTAAGCAGGAGTGGAAGGACATGCTGAAGATGCATGAAGAATCAATGAAAGCCCTGCAGGACTCCGCCATCGAGGAGATGAACCTCTTGAAGGAGGAGATCTCGATCTTAAGAGATCAGAAGAAAGCTGCCGATGAGAAGAATCAACGCCATCATGAAGCGTACAAGCTCCTCCAGCAAGAACGGGACTCCTTGGCGGATACCCTCTGACAAACTGAGGCTAGCATCTTCAGTAAGTGATTCTCCGTCTTGGGTTTCTGTAGTCTAGATACTCTGAATTTTTGATCTCATGTGCTCCTTGTCGGAATTTGCAGCTCCTATGGGTTTAACCCGGTCGCCTCCTCCGGCAAAGGAATGCATGGTTCTTGCCGGAACCTTCATCAACACCGCCATAGCGCAAGCCAAAGAGATTGCCAAGCCCCTCCAGATCAACATCAAGGCATCGGACTCTATGGCGAAGTTCCCTGAGATCCTGCGCCGAGCCCCCGAGCGTATCACAAGCTGGAAAGCTTCATGTGCACGGGCCGGTGCAAGGATGGCGCTGTCCATGGTTAAGGCACATTACGAGGATGCCGACATCAACACGGTAACCTCTGGCATTCCCGACGTAGATGACGATGGCAAGGAGATAAACCATGAGTCCATCTTGTCGTCACTCGCGGGTTATGATACCAGAGTTGCCGAGTTAGTCGACGTCAACGCCTTCGTGCCGATGAATACCATCGATGGCGGCAACCAAAACTCCTCTGAGTCTCTTCAAACTGCCGACTTCGAGGGTGATTCTCCTACTGCCGATGACGCTGCTTCCAAGCCGCCTGCGCCAAAGGAATGAAAAGTAACTTGTAATATTTGTTTCATCTTTGATGCGTATGCGGAAAAAAAACTATGTATTAACTTAAGACGGAAAACAATGATGTATGTCCTGCTACTTAAGAACTAGTTTCCAGCATGTATATATTTTTTAAGCAAGTGCTGGATTATCCATTACTTTGGTTCTTATGCTTGACTTTTCGTGAGTCGGAAGACTCGTTGTCGGAACCATGTGCTCAGGTGATGATTCCCAATGGCACCGTCAATAACCTAAGCACAAAATCACTGATAATAAGTGCCAAAAGTCACTACTCCAGAATCCACATAAAAACGACAAAGAACATGTAGACCAGAAAACTTAAGCTAACACCCGTAGGCGGAATTTTCACAAGTGCAAACGCAAAGCTTGTGCATAAAGGTTTTATATGATCCAAAAATGAACACTAAAGGAGGTTAAAGACTCAGAAATATGAGTGAACCAGAGAGCTTTATTTCATTGATCATATAAAAGGTACACAATTAGATAAAAAAATGCTAAGTGTAAAAAGGACGTAGCTGTGCTATGTTCCATGGCCGATCAAGCTCCGGGTAGTCATCATCCGGTTCATGTCGCTTACGCTTATGATCCTCGTTGGTGCTATCCTTCAGTTCACGATTGTCAACGAGGTAATAAGACCCATTGAGTAGCGCCTTGCTTATGATGAACGGTCCTTCCCATGGCGGGGATAATTTGTGTGACTTCTTCTGCTTAAGTCGGAGCACCAAATCCCCCTCTTTAAATGAGAGATGCCGAACTCGGCGACTATGATAGCTGCGTAGCTTCTGCTGGTAGACGGCGGATCTTTGACATGCCAAAACGCGCTCCTCCTCGAGAAAGTCCACATCTAGGCGTTTGGATTCTTCAGCGTCATCTTCGTCGTAGGCGGCGACTCTTGGTGCATCGTGAAGTATGTCGGAAGGTAGGATAGCTTCTGCTCCATATACCATGAAATAAGGGGTGTAGCCGGTGGATCTGTTGGGTGTAGTTCGTAAAATCCACAACACAGATGGCAATTCTTCCGCCCAGGCTCCAGCTGCTCTATGTAGCGGTGTCTCAATACGTGGCTTGATTCCCTGTAGAATTAATCCATTGGCTCGCTCAACCTGACAATTGGATTGTGGATGTGCCACAGATGCAAGGTCAATTCGGATGCCCTTCTCCCAACAATAAGCCTCCACTTCTCCGAGTGACAAGTTGCTGCCGTTGTCGGTGATAATGCTATGTGGGAGACCAAATCTCACCAATAGATCCCGGACAAACCTGAGGGCAATTGCCCCATCAAGCTTTCTAATGGGTTTAGCTTCTATCCATTTAGTGAATTTATCAACTGCTACTAGCAGATGCGTAAACCCACATGGTGTCGTCTGTAATGGTCCCACCATGTCTAGCCCCAGACTGCGAACGGCCAAGTTATTGGTGTCGTTCGCAATTCTTCAGTAGGAACATGTGGTTGTCGGGCATAATGCTGGCATCCCATGCATGTCTCAACCAGCTTGTCGGCGTCCACCTTCGCGGTCAGCCAGTAGAATCCTTGCCAGAAGGCTTTCGCGACCAACGATCGAGGAGCGGCGTGATGCCCGCAATCTCCGAGATGGATACACCAGTAGTGCTCATTTTGTAGAGTTGTCCATTGATTATGGTATAACCCTTTGCTCGTCATACTATTTGCCGTCTTTCAACCTCGTTGTTGGGCAAAGTTCCCTGTTCGAGATATTCCATGAACGGTTTTGTCCAAGCTGGAGGGACCTTTTCCACCATGTGGACGAAAGAGTCAACTCTATCCGGGTTGTCGATGTCGGCTTACTTCACGGATGGTGTTCGCAGATGCTCTAGGAAAACTCCTGGTGGAATTCGTTTGCGCCCTAATCCAATCTTAGATAGCAGATCAGCCGCCTCGTTTTGCTCCCTAGGTACATACTTGACTTCATAGCCCAAGAAGATCTTGGCTATCTCGTCCACTTCGTCTCGTTATGCCACCATAATAGGGTTCCGCGCATTCCAGGTGCCAGCCACCTGCTAGGCAACCAAGTCGGAATCTCCATAGCAAACTATGTGCTTGATGCCAATATCCTTGGTTACGCGTAATCCATGAATGAGTGCTTCATACTACGCCATGTTGTTCGTAGCCTCGAAGTGGATCTGCAGAACGTAGTGTAGCTTGTCTCCTGTTGGTGACTGTAGCAATACACCAGCCCCCAAGCCGTTGAGCAGCTTTGATCCGTCAAAGTGCATCACCCAATACTCTGGTTCCGGCAACGGAGTAGCATCCGACATCTCCGTCCAATCTGCGATAAAATTTGCCAAGACTTGTGACTTGATAGCGACGCGTCTCTTGTAGGTGATCTTGTAGGTGATCTTGATAGCATCGCGTCGCTGTTGTTGATAATGTCAGACAGTGGATTCTTGCTCACCACTGTGATTGGGTGCTCCTGAAAGTAATGCCTCAGCTTCCGAGAAGCAAGGAATACTCCATAAGCTATCTTCTGGTAGTGCGGGTAATGCTGCTTGGACTCTTTCAAGACCTCGCTCACATAGTAAACTGGTCGTTGAACTCCGTGCTCATAGCCTTGCTCCTCCACTCTACCACGACGACGATGCTCATTACCCGGTTGGTTGCCGCCATGTATAGTAACATGGGTTCTCCAAGCTCGGGTGCTGCAAGGATAGGCGCTGAGGAAAGAATCTCCTTGAGCTGCTTCAATGCTGCATCTACTTCATCTGTCCATGTGAATTTGTGCGCCTTCTTCAGACACTTGTATAGCGGTAGAGCCTTCTCTCCAAGTCGACTGACGAACCGACTAACTGCGGCAACACAACCTATTAGCCGTTGAATGTCCTTTAGGCATGTCGGACGGTTTATGTTTCAGATGGCCTTGATTTTCTCCAGGTTGACCTTGATTCCACGGTGGGAAACGATGAAGCCCAACAATTTGTCAGCTGGAACCCCGAAGACGCACTTTTTAGGGTTAAGCATCATGTTGTATTTCCGAAGATTATCAAAGGTTTCTTGTAAGTCGGATATTAAGTCATTTGACTTTTTAGACATCACCGCTATATCGTCCACATAGGCGTGAACATTTCGACCAATTTGGTCGTGAAGGCAACATTTCATTGTCCGCTGGTACGTAGCACCTGCGTTTTTCAGCCCAAAGGGCATCGTAACAAAGCAAAACGTGTCGTATGGGGTAGTGAACGAAATGGCCAATTGGTTTGACTTCCTCATCTTGATCTGGTGGTATCCTGAGTATACATCGAGAAAACACAAAAGTTCCAAGCCAGCCGTCGAGTCAATGACTTGGTCAATGCGAGGCAAAGCAAATGGATCTTTGGGGCATGCTTTGTTCAAGCCGGTGTAATCAACGCACATTCTTAATTCTTTGGTTCCCTTTTTGGGGACAAGTACAGGATTGGACACCCATCGGGTGTGAAGGAATTCTCGGATAAATCTAGCCTTAAGTAACCTAGCTATCTCTTTGCCAATGGCGCGTCTCTTCTCGTCTCCGAAGCATCGTAGAGGTTGTTTCACTGGTTTGCATTTTGGATCAATGTTTAAACTGTGCTCGGAAAGTTCCCTAGGTACACCTTTCATGTCGGCAGGTTGCCAAGCAAAGATGTCCCTGTTCTCATAGAGGAACTCGACGAGCGCGCTTTCCTATTTGGGATCCAGGTTCGTCCCAATCGCGGTGGTCCTGGAGGCATCGCCTACCACAAGTTCCACCGGCTTGGTCTCGATGGCGGCCTTGAATGCAGGAACAGAGTCGGAGATCTGCTTCTTTGACGCGGGCATCTCTGAGTCATCGACCTTGCTCTGGATCTCTTTGAATTCTTTGCTGTAGAGGACAGCTTCCGCGAAGTTTGCTTCATTAATCTTGCAGTCCCTTGCCTTGGTAAAGATTCCGGATACGGTGATGACACCGCTTGGTCTGGGTATCTTGAGTTTTTTGTAGACGAAGAATGGCTTGGCCATGAAGGTGTGGAATATGTCGCGGCCGAATATGACATGGTACACGCTCGTGAAGGGGACCACTGTTGGGGATATGCTATATGGGTATCCTCATAGCATGTCTCTTATCTGACTAACCCGGCTGGCCCATAGTCGGTAGCATGGCTTGTGGCCTGCTGGGCGGCCCAGTTAGGTGGATCCAGAAGGGAGGCCCATGCCGGATAAAGGAAGGCTACGGTGGAGTCACCAGCGTACCCGGAGCCTTGGAGTACAAGATACACAAGACTAGTGATAGACGGTGTAGGACTCTGTAACCTGTCCGGCTAGGACTTTTCCCTGTAACCCTAGGACCTGGCGACTATATAAGTCGGGCCTATGGGAGCCTTTAGGGCACGATAACTTAGACTCTCTAGTCACCTCGCACAGCGAACCTATCTCTGTAACTCGGCGTATTGCCCTTATAGTGATTTATAGCAGGAGTAGGATTCTGCCACCGTTGTGGGATCTGAACCTGGGTAAGTTGTGTTACCTCGTACCCGTCAACCGTCTGTCTTACCCCACGTCTCTAAACACGCACTGTGAGGACCCCTCCATGGCGTACTCCATCGTGGGGCAAGAGGCCCTTCAGGCTCTTCAGCGGGCGAGGACGAAGATCTTCGCGGGAATCGGCGAAACCGTAGCCATCGGCCGTGTTCTCTTTTCCGGCAACGTTCCGATCGTCCCCCCTGACGAGTTCTGGATCCCGACGAAGACGAACCCTACGCGGTGTTCGATCGTTCCTATCGGAGACATCCACCTCTTCATCGGCGAAACCGACTCGGGCACTAGTTCCCTGGGAGTCGGAGGAGCATCAAGACCCGCACGGACCGCCTATGGGCAGGATACGTTCACGGAAGGATCGATGTCGGATCTCTCTTCGGAGTTTGCCGACAAAGATCGGAAAGCATCAAGACCTGCACGGACCGCCTACGGGAGGATACGTTCGTGGAAGGATCGATGTCGGATCTCTCCTCAGAGTTTTCCGGCAAAGATCGGAAAAATTCAAGACCCACCCAAACCGCCCCCGTGCAGGATATAAGGGTGGAAGATCATTGCAAATCCGCCGGCTTTATCCGTGCGTCTGGACAGCAGAGATCCAAGTTCGTCGGCGTGGTTACCATCTTCGATCTGGCGCGCTGCGTTCAGAGAGAGGGCGAAAACCCCCGCGATTACCTGGCCAGGTGGCTCCGTATACGAGTCGATCTGGCCCACTACCCCAATGATGATGCTATCTATCACTTTGTGGAAGGACTGGACCATGGAACGCTTCTCCGACACTCTCTAAGACGGCAACAGGCGTCAGGACGCCTTACCTTCGAAGGCATGGTGAACACCATCAACAACTGTGGCATCCCGCAAAAACCACTACTAGAAAATCGCGTTGTTTTTGTGCATTGCATCGTCATCATCATGCATTTGTTTGCCTGAAACTATTTTCAAAAAGCCTATTTTTGTTTTCTAAAATTACCCTTCTTTTATTTCGAAACAAAGTCTCATAATTATCTGCTAAATTATTTAACTAAAAATTATTTGCTAAAAAGATTTAAAACAAAACAAAACAAATAAATATTTTACAAAATAATAAACCTAAAACCTATACCCTTTTTCTACCCAGACCTAATCTACCCAGCCCCCTCCACCTCACCCCAACCAATCCCCTCTCGCCACCTCACCGCTCATCTCTCCCCCACCCAATCACACTCTGCCACCTCACCTACCTCCACCTCTCTCTCCCTCACTCCCCACACCCAACCCGCTCCCCTGCAGCGACACGCCCCGCTCCCTGGCCCCACCTCCTGCCCCACCCGACCGCGTCCTCCCCACGCGCTGCCCCTCTCTCTCTCCCTCACGCGACCCCCGCCCCGCTGCTCGCCTCCTCTTCCCAAGCTCCGGCCGCCTCCGGTATCCTCCGGCGCGGCCTTGCTCGCTCCGCCTCCAGCCCGCAGACGCCACCGACCGCGACCTCTGCCTCCTCCCCTCGCCGTCCTGCCCCGGTCGCTCCTCCCTCGGTCTCACCAACCTCCGCCCGCGGCCGCGTGCCCCGCCGCCAGCGCGCCCTCCCCGTCTCTCCTCCCTCGTCCCCGCCCTCTCCCCGGCCCCGGCCGCATCTCCGTCGGCCGCCTCTCCGGCCTGCGCCGGCGCCGCCGGACCCCATCTTCCCCGCCGCACCGCGTGTCGCCGGCGGGCATCGCCACCGTCTCCTCGTCGCCGGCCTCGGAGCCCGCCGCCAGGATCCACGACCGCGCGGCGCGTCGTCCCGCAGAGCTCCTCTGCCTCGCCCGGGCCCGCGCCGCCCCGGCCGCCTCCCCCGCCAGCGAGCACCGCCGCCACGCCTCTGCCAGGCGACGGCGCCCCGGCGCCCAAGCTCCTTCGGCCGCGCCGCCCTGCGTGACCGGCCTCGCCGTCCTCGTCGGCAGTCGCCTTGATGCATCCGCGACGCCGAAGCCCTCTGCCGCCAGCAGCCTCCGCCGCTGAGCTCCTTGTCCGTCGAGCCGCCGCGCGTCCTGGTGCCTGTCCGCGCCGGCCTCCTCGTGTCCCTCCAGCGCGCAGTCATCCACCGGCCGTGTCGCGCGTGAGGTCGCCCCTGTGTAGTGTGTTGCAGATGGTGCTAGTATGGTGAGGTTAAGTTGGTTTGGTGGTTTTTGAGGCGTACATCTACCTCCCCTTCGGCGGCCGATACTTCGTCACGACAACAACCTAAGATGAACCCAAAGCCACTGTACCCGATGATCTTCGACCTGGAACCATGAGACCGTCCACACGGATACGATGGCCAAGTCCCCGGGGTCAAAGGCGTCAAGACCCCGATCCCGAAGACCGAACCCTGGCGTGCCACGTTCTTTGACCCGAAGGCCACATATGCGACAAGTACTTCTTCCCGGACACCAAGGTCGTCGACACGGATACGCCAAGTACTTCCCCGAGGACACCAAGTACTTCATCCCGAACGCCATGACTGTCGACATGAAACCGAAGGACGACGAACGCCAAGCTCTTCATCTTGTATCTGACCTTCGAAGACCGATCCCGTCGAACCCTGAACCCTGAGACCGAACCCCGAACCCCCCGGAACCAAGATCACCGAACCCTAATGTGTGAACCCTTTTCTCGAGCCCTATTTTACAAATGCAATATCAAACTTGTGCATATTAAATCCTCATGCTTGCATACATATTGTGGGTTTGGGGGCCTTATGCCGATTCACCATATAATTAAATATGGGCTCCATATGCGGACATTTCTAGTCTCATATTGGTCCCATTTAAATTTGTGTAGCGAATCGGTGCTATCTTTTGCCTTTAAGACAACATTTAAATTGTGGGGTAGCTAAACAATAGGAACCATTTAATTAATTGTCGGGACCCCGGTTCCGCTTAATATGATCTAATTGCATTGCACCTTTGCCATGCCATACATCATACATGCATCATGCCGATCTTTTTCCGTAGTATTAAATAGTGCATCCGGTGTTTATTCTAGTGTTTTGCTTCTTCGCGGATAAGGCCGTTGAGTTGATGCGAGTGTCGACCCGATCTTCGGATGGACCTTCGACAATGTTTTCAGGCGAGCATCTCCCCCTTTCTACCTATATTACTTTTATAGTATTTATTCCCTCCTGTTGATCTATTGCTATCTGTGTTGCGATGCTCTAGCTTTCGTACCCGTGATATCCCTTGCAGCCTTATATTGCCTTGGACACCTCCTATTACCTGTTGTTTGGTAGATAGTTGGACCTACGCGTCGTAGTCGCTTGCTCAAGTGATGTTGCATGTCGTCAAGTACCACAGTTGTTGGAGTATTGCTGTGTGTTTATTGTTGGATATGATCAAGACTTTAATTACTGTTTAACAACTAAAATTTAAGTAGGTAAATGCAGAGGCACAGGTGGGCAATAGATGTTATTTGGTTGTTAACCGTCCACTTGTGTCCCGTAGGACCCCGAATACTTGATACCTGTTCCTTGAATATTCGCGCTATCCACATCCGGGAGGATTATGGGACCCCCCTGAGCCAGAGCTTGATTCATTCTTATTTCTTGGGGCCACAAACTAGTTTGAGGTTTTATTTACTATCCTGTACTTATGCCATGCTTTACTGCTTTATTTACGATTGTGCGAGGAGCACCTGTACTGTTTAGGATCGGGACACGTTTTCGCGGTATCGACAAGCCCAGTCACACTTTCGGGTTCACAGTCGTTTACAGCCGTCCACCCAAACCTTGAGTCCGTCTTGGAGTCAACTAACTTCGTTGCGGGTATACTTAATGGGGTGGCCCCCTGAAATATTTCTGAATCCTGTGATTGCTTTGTCGTGAAGGCCTCGTTGGGTTTTGATTTGGTTTTTCCGAGGTTGATCGAGTGTGTGTTGCTATTTGTGCACCCCTGCAGGGTAAAACTTTCTGAAAGCCGTGTCCGCGGTTATGGACGACTTGGAGCACAGTATTTCGATCATAGACAACTATAACTAAAGTAGTGCTATAAATTTGACTTTATAATGACTAGTAATCAGCTTCACTATAATGGAATGGCTAAATAAAACTGCTAACAGTTGCTTGTTTGGGTTGTCGCTTGCGACCATTGTATCTGACTAGTAAGTATTGCAACTACAACGGAATGGCTAAATAAAAGTACCAACAACTGCTGGGTTTTGGGATCTCTCATGCTAATTGTATTTGACTAGTAAGTGTTGCAACTACAACGGAATGGTTAAATAAAAGTGCCCGCTGCTTATTTTATCAGGATGATTATCTATATTTGACTAGTAATTGCTGCAACGTTAACTGAATAAATAAAACTGCCAACGGTGTGAGTTCCTCGGTTGACTTCCTCGTTTGGTCTCGAGGGGGAAATACCAGGATGGGTATGTTCGGTGGTAGCATCAGGTTGGTTCCGAATAGGTCTTTCTTACCCCTCTCTGATAGCCGACAGTTGTATCGAGTCTCTATAGGTTGTTTAGTGCATGCTGCCGCTGCCGCTTCAGTCCACCATACCTATGTAGGCGAGGACCGCCGAATTCTAGCCTCGCCGTGTACTGGCCTCAGTACTGACCGCTCTCTCTTTTTCCTTTGACCTTTGTCGGCACCCCTTTTGTTTAAGCAGGTTTTGAGATCGACGTCGTTAGCAGGGTTACCCTTCCGGCTTGGCCTGGGCAGGGTTATGGACGCCATTGGTTATTCTTCAGGGCTCTTAGCCCCATTTGCGTCTTGTCCGTAGTCGGACGCTCTATCATTTTCAAGGTGATTTGGATCTTTGTATATTATATCTGTATTCTTGACTCATGGAGTCGTGTTGTATATATATCTGTTCTGTGGGTCCCATCAAGGACTGTTGTGTAATGTTATTACTTCATTTTCCACCCGCACGAAAGTGCCCGGTGGGCACCTTTGAATCGTTTCTATGCGGGTTTGGCGGGAATCGCTGAAACTTGCATAGGGTTGATTCTAAGGGTGTTACAGAGTGGTATCAGAGCCCAGCAGTTGCGATACCCCACAAGTCCAGCCTGTAGGATAACCTAGCTAACGGCCGAAGTAGAGTGTCAAACTATTTTTGAAAAATCGGTTGGATAGCTCTGATTAGGTCTGATTTTACTCCTTACCCCTCTGCTATTCGCCTCTTACCTCTACGCGTTTTGAATCCGCTCTCTTCTCTCTCTTCGAGTCCAGGATTTCTCGTGGTTGGGTTCCATCGAACCTTCAGGGTTTCGCTTCCTCCTTTGGTAACGATGTTGCTACATCTGGTCTTCATGCTATCCGAGGAACCCTTTGTCTGGTGGACTTCTCTTTGTTCCTTCTCGTGCCTTCCGGCGTTTTCCGACGCGACGACATCATCTACGCCAGATCCGATGCAGAGTCTGCATCACTCCTTTGTTTCTGAACCTCGCTTGTTGAGATCTACGATCTGAATTCTGAGAGTTGGTTGCATAATTTCCTATTCATGAGCAGAGTAATGCTTTGGGTGCGCGATGGACTGATCACCATCCGACTACTCTTATCATTCGCTCTTGCACATTGAATGGTGAATCCTTGCAGTTATACTCCTTCCGCGAAAGTTAGTGGTGGCCTTACCTTTAACTTCGTCCGTTGGTTATCCGGAGTGTTCTCTCGACGAACGGGATAAACAATCCTTTGCTGGTGGTGTCGCTGATTCAAGATGGAGAAAGCACCATTGTTAGTGGTGTCGCGAGGATCTACACGAAGCGAGAAGACGCAAATCGCCGACCTTCCTTCCGGTACCATGAGGCGGATCTCGAGGGCGAGATCCATTGTTAGTGGTGTCGAATTGTGGCATCCCGCAAAAACCACTACTAGAAAATCGCGTTGTTTTTGTGCATTGCATCGTCATCATCATGCATTTGTTTGCCTGAAACTATTTTCAAAAAGCCTATTTTTGTTTTCTAAAATTACCCTTCTTTTATTTCGAAACAAAGTCTCATAATTATCTGCTAAATTATTTAACTAAAAATTATTTGCTAAAAAGATTTAAAACAAAACAAAACAAATAAATATTTTACAAAATAATAAACCTAAAACCTATACCCTTTTTCTACCCAGACCTAATCTACCCAGCCCCCTCCACCTCACCCCAACCAATCCCCTCTCGCCACCTCACCGCTCATCTCTCCCCCACCCAATCACACTCTGCCACCTCACCTACCTCCACCTCTCTCTCCCTCACTCCCCACACCCAACCCGCTCCCCTGCAGCGACACGCCCCGCTCCCTGGCCCCACCTCCTGCCCCACCCGACCGCGTCCTCCCCACGCGCTGCCCCTCTCTCTCTCCCTCACGCGACCCCCGCCCCGCTGCTCGCCTCCTCTTCCCAAGCTCCGGCCGCCTCCGGTCTCCTCCGGCGCGGCCTCGCTCGCTCCGCCTCCAGCACGCAGACGCCACCGACCGCGACCTCTGCCTCCTCCCCTCGCCGTCCTGCCCCGGTCGCTCCTCCCTCGGTCTCACCAACCTCCGCCCGCGGCCGCGTGCCCCGCCGCCGGCGCGCCCTCCCCGTCTCTCCTCCCTCGTCCCCGCCCTCTCCCCGGCCCCGGCCGCATCTCCGTCGGCCACCTCTCCGGCCTGCGCCGGCGCTGCCGGACCCCATCTTCCCCGCCGCACCGTGTGTCGCCGGCGGGCATCGCCACCGTCTCCTCGTCGCCGGCCTCGAGCCCGCCGCCAGGATCCGCGACCGCGCGGCGCGCCCGTCCCACAGAGCTCCTCTGCCTCGCCCGGGCCCGTGCCGCCCCGGCCGCCTCCCCCGCCAGCGAGCACCGCCGCCACGCCTCTGCCAGGCGACGGCGCCCCGGCGCCCAAGCTCCTTCGGCCGCGCCGCCCTGCGTGACCGGCCTCGCCGTCCTTGTCGGCAGTCGCCTTGATGCATCCGCGACACCGAAGCCCTCTGCCGCCAGCAGCCTCCGCCGCTGAGCTCCTTGTCCGTCGAGCCGCCGCGCGTCCTGGTGCCTGTCCGCGCCGGCCTCCTCGTGTCCCTCCAGCGCGCAGTCATCCACCGGCCGCGTCGCGCGTGAGGCCGCCCCTGTGCATTGTGTTGCAGATGGTGCTAGTATGGTGAGGTTAAGTTGGTTTGGTGGTTTTTGAGGCGTACATCTACCTCCCCTTCGGCGGCCGATACTTCGTCACGACAACAACCTAAGATGAACCCAAAGCCACTGTACCCGATGATCTTCGACCTGGAACCACGAGACCGTCCACACGGATACGATGGCCAAGTCCCCGGGGTCAAAGGCGTTAAGACCCCGATCCTGAAGACCGAACCCTGGCGTGCCAAGTTCTTCGACCCGAAGGCCACAGATGCGACAAGTACTTCTTCCCGGACGCCAAGGTCGTCCACACGGATACGCCAAGTACTTCCCCGAGGACACCAAGTACTTCATCCCGAACGCCATGACCATCGACATGAAACCGAAGGACGACGAACGCCAAGCTCTTCATCTTGTATCCGACCTTCGAAGACCGATCCCGTCGAACCCTGAACCCTGAGACCGAACCTCGAACCCCCCGGAACCAAGATCGCCGAACCCTAATGTGTGAACCCTTTTCTCGAGCCCTATTTTACAAATGCAATATCAAACTTGTGCATATTAAATCCTCATGCTTGCATACATATTGTGGGTTTGGGGGCCTTATGCCGATTCACCATATAATTAAATATGGGCTCCATATGTGGATATTTCTAGTCTCATATTGGTCCCATTTAAATTTGTGTAGCGAATCGGTGCTATCTTTTGCCTTGTTAAGACAACATTTAAATTGTGGGGTAGCTAAACAATAGGAACCATTTAATTAATTGTCGGGACCCCGGTTTCGCTTAATATGATCTAATTGCATTGCACCTTTGCCATGCCATACATCATACATGCATCATGCCGATATTTTGCCGTAGTATTAAATAGTGCATCCGGTGTTTATTCTAGTGTTTTGCTTCTTCGCGGATAAGGCCGTTGAGTTGATGCGAGTGTCGACCCGATCTTCGGATGGACCTTCGACAATGTTTTCAGGCGAGCATCTCCCCCTTTCTACCTATCTTACTTTTATAGTATTTATTCCCTCCTGTTGATCTATTGCTATCTGTGTTGCGATGCTCTAGCTTTCGTACCCGTGATATCCCTTGCAGCCTTATATTGCCTTGGACACCTCCTATTACCTGTTGTTTGGTAGATAGTTGGACCTGCGCGTCGTAGTCGCTTGCTCAAGTGCTGTTGCATGTCGTCAAGTACCACAGTTGTTGGACTATTGCCGTGTGTTTATTGTTGGAGATGATCAAGACTTTAATTACTGTTTAACAACTAAAATTGAAGTAGGTAAATGCAGAGGCACAGGTGGGCAATAGATGTTATTTGGTTGTTAACCGTCCACTTGTGTCCCGTAGGACCCCGAGTACTTGATACCTGTTCCTTGAATATTCGCGCTATCCACATCCGGGAGGATTATGGGACCCCCCTGAGCCAGAGCTTGATTCATTCTTATTTCTTGGGGCCACAAACTAGTTTGAAGTTTTATTTACTATCCTGTACTTATGCCATGCTTTACTGCTTTATTTACGATTGTGCGAGGAGCACCTGTACTGTTTAGGATCGGGACACGTTTTCGCGGTATCGACAAGCCCAGTCACACTTTCGGGTTCCCAGTCGTTTTCAGCCGTCCACCCAAACCTTGAGTCCGTCTCGGAGTCAGCTAACTTCGTTGCGGGTATACTTAATGGGGTGCCCCCCTGAAATATTTCTGAATCCTGTGATTGCTTTGTCGTGAAGGCCTCGTTGGGTTTTGATTTGGTTTTTCCGAGGTTGATCGAGTGTGTGTTGCTATTTCTGCACCCCTGCAGGGTAAAACTTTCTGAAAGCCGTGTCCACGGTTATGGACGACTTGGAGCACAATATCTCGATCATAGACAACTATAACTAAAGTAGTGCTATAAATTTGACTTTATAATGACTAGTAATCAGCTTCACTATAATGGAATGGCTAAATAAAACTGCTAACAGATGCTTGTTTGGGTTGTCGCTTGCGACCATTGTATCTGACTAGTAAGTATTGCAACTACAACGGAATGGCTAAATAAAAGTACCAACAACTGCTGGGTTTTGGGATATCTCATGCTAATTGTATTTGACTAGTAAGTGTTGCAACTACAACGGAATGGTTAAATAAAAGTGCCCGCTGCTTATTTTATCAGGATGATTATCTATATTTGACTAGTAATTGCTGCAACGATAACTGAATAAATAAAACTGCCAACGGTGTGAGTTCCTCGGTTGACTTCCTCGTTTGGTCTCGAGGGGGAAATACCAGGATGGGTATGTTCGGTGGTAGCATCAGGTTGGTTCCGAATAGGTCTTTCTTACCCCTCTCTGATAGCCGACAGTTGTATCGAGTCTCTATAGGTTGTTTAGTGCATGCTGCCGCTGCCGCTTCAGTCCACCATACCTATGTAGGCGAGGACCGCCGAATTCTAGCCTCGCCGTGTACTGGCCTCAGTACTGACCGCTCTCTCTTTTTCCTTTGCCCTTTGTCGGCACCCCTTTTGTTTAAGCAGGTTTTGAGATCGACGTTGTTAGCAGGGTTACCCTTCCGGCTTGTCCTGGGCAGGGTTATGGACGCCATTGGTTATTCTTCAGGGCTCTTAGCCCCATTTGCGTCTTGTCCGTAGTCGGACGCTCTATCATTTTCAAGGTGATTTGGATTTTTGTATATTATATCTGTATTCTTGACTCATGGAGTCGTGTTGTATATATATCTGTTCTGTGGGTCCCATCGAGGACTGTTGTGTAATGTTATTACTTCGTTTTCCACCCGCACGAAAGTGCCCGGTGGGCACCTTTGAATCGTTTCTATGCGGGTTTGGCGGGAATCGCTGAAACTTGCATAGGGTCGATTCTGAGGGTGTTACAACAACTATGCGGAGGCCGAAGCGGCAGCTCAGACAGCGCTTGCGATCATTGACGGAGCCCCTCTGATTCAGCCACCACCGCCACCGCCTCCAGCCGCCATCATCATAGCGGCACCACCACCTCCAGTCATCATCAAGGCCGTTGCACCTCCACCGCCCGTCATCGAGCAAGTCCTTGCTCCCTCCGACTCTGTCATTGACGCGCTTTATGCTGATTTTAGTGCAGATTCAGAGCAAATAGACTTTAGTCCAGAAGAGCTAGACTCCGTTATGCAAGAGATGGAGGAGGAGTACTCGCGCGACGAGCAAGCTAATAACACTGTCATGTCTCGAGGGGTGTTCGTCACCATTGGGACAGCGATGGACGAAGATCACCCCGGGCAAGCTCCGCCCACGGCGCTGGAAAAGGGGAAGGGGCCACTAATTGCTGCTGACGATGATCGCGCAAAGGTCATGCCTCCTCCGCCTAACCCAGTGCAGTAGCCGCAGGAACTCGGCACCGGTGCGAGCAACAACAACACCGCAAACTTGCCGCCTCCAGCATCCACATCGGCAGCTGCCCATGTTACTCCAGCTGATAGAGTGATGTACGACAATCTCCTCGCCGATCCACTAACCGTTGATCATATCCGGAACGTGACCCAGCTTGACGAGAAGCGCCAGCAGCTGCTGGAGGAGGCGCAAGCCATCGCGGAGCAAGGCGCTAAACTAGAACGAGATCTGGTCAACGCGCAGAAGTCCATAGAGAAAGCTAGAGCAATGGAGGCCGAGTACAAGACTCTGCTGTAGCAGCAGAAGGATAAGAAAGCTCCGGCTCGCGTCATCAACGATCCTGGTGTACGGTGCAACCTAGGATGGGCTCCCTCGAAGCCGGCACAGGCCAAACCATACATTGATAGTGAAGGAAAGCAGGTGATGCCCACCCCACTCCTTAACCTCGCCGTCGCCAAGACCCTTTTGGAGCAGGATAGATCGCTTGAGGCAGTAGAACATGTCTATGACCTAGTGGCCAAGGCGGTAAAGCAACAGAAAAAGGCCACCTCCCAGAGGCTTGAGTCTGACCCAGCGCTCTGCCGATCTAGCCAGTACAAACCGCCAAGGGACATATCTCCTCAGGATGTCGGATCACAGACGGGTTCATCAGAACAAAGACAGAGGGATGCGCGCAACAGGAAGGATGCTATCCCCATATCCTCCAACCACGGAGAAAAAGCCCGACCTCTCCGCCCATCGCCACCGCCCCGATCCCCCCGACATCAGGAAGATTACAAGGCTCACCATCGTAAGGATATGCCTCCTCCAAAGCAGTGTGGTATCGTCATCCGCGACAACGCGGCACAGAGCCGTCATGATGAAGAGCGCCACCAAGGACGTAAGAGCAGGTCACACCACGACCCTCCGCGTCCGACAAGCAACCGTGACAGGCGTGAGGCGTCGTAGGAGGGTAACAACAAGAAGGCTAACCCACCGCCACTTCCGCCTCCGTCACCGCCAAGCAGTCACCATGGCGGAAGAGGCCCGCGTCGTTCACGCAGCCCATACCCTGTTGACAACAAGAAGAAGAACCCGGAGCCATACGATGCACGTTCGCATATCGATAAGATCCACGAGGCCTGGGAAGGACCATACCTAGGACCACGTTGCTTTGGACATGCAATACGGTCCGCAACTTACCCCAAAGGTTTCCGGATTGACAAGACCATCAAGCCCTATGACGGCACCGCCAAGCCCGCCACATGGTTGCAGGACTACGGCAATGCGGTGGAGATTGCCGGAGGCAACTCCAACGTCGCCGTTAAGTACCTCCTGTTAATGTTGGCGGGTACGGCCCGTCAATGGATCGACGACTTGCCGGAGAAATCTATCTACAACTGGCTGGATATGCAAGAAGCATTCACCAAGAACTTTGAGGGTACATACAAGCGTCCCTGCACTATGGGCGATCTACAGCGGTGCGTGCAAGAGAAAGACGAGACATCTCGCGCCTACCTCTCCCGCTGGCTGGACATGAAGAATTCCTGCGCAGGAGTGCACGCTCAGACCGCTATGGCCGCCTTCATTGATGGTTTAGAAAGGGGCACGCTACTCTGACACAAGCTAAAGCGCTTGTAGGACAATCATTAGCTTGACTTGAATCAGATGATTCAGTTAGCTAGTGAGTTCGCAGCTGCTGACGACGATGCTAGTGGCTCTTTGCCGGCAACGGCCGTTCCAACCCAAGCTCAGAGGAACAACAGTACAAAGCGAAAAACCGCTCCAGAAGAAAAGCAATCTACCGACATGGTCGATATGACTTTTGCAGGACAAGGAAGGCGGACAACGTGGATGAGGAAGGGGAACATGCCGCGGGCAGCAACGAGGAAGTGAAACCAACTCGGCTCCGCTCCGCGTTCCCCAAACGTACGAGGAGTACCGCGATATGCCGTGCCTCGTACACCTCGATGTCAACGGCAAGGACACCCATACCAATCGACACTGCATGTTCGTCAACGACCTCAAGGAAGACCCGGAGTCCGGCTACATGCAAATTCGGAAGAACAGACCATGAGGCAAGGGCAAGGGGAAGAAGAACGAGGAGGAATCCAAGGATTCAAGTGACATGGACGAGGACGTTGACCCCAAGCACGCTGCCAAGAGCGACGACAAGGGCAAGAACCCCTTCGCAAAGAAGGCCCAGTCTACCACACTTTCCTTGGCACCCCCACCATCCGACAACAGAAGACCTCTCTAAGGATCCTGATGGCCACTCTCCCCCAGTTCCCCAATACCTGCGCTGGTCGGAGGTTCCAATCACTTGGGACAGGACGGACCACCCAGACCTTGTGCCCACAGAGAACCAGTACGCCATGGTCATCAACCCATTGATTGACGCCGTGGAGTTCACCAAGTGCATGGTGGATAGTGGAAGCAGCATCAACATCATGTACCTGGATACACTGCAGAAGATGAACTTGACGGAGGCAAACCTAAGGCGGACCAACACCATGTTCCATGGCGTAGTTCCTGGTCGGGAGGCTCGGTCCCTTGGGTGCATTACGCTTCAGGTATCCTTTGGCGACGTTAATAATTACCGCCAAGAGTGCATGACCTTTGAGGTGGTCCCCTTCAAGAGCGTGTACCACGTCATATTCGGCCGCGACATATTCCACACGTTCATGGCCAAGCCATGCTTCGTCTACAACAAACTCAAGATACCCGGACCAAACGGTATCATCACCGTATCCGGAAGCTTTACCAAGGCAAGGGACTGCGAGATCAATGAAGCAGCCGTTGCAGAAGCTGTCCTCTACAGCGAATAATTCAAGGAGATCCAGAGCAAGGTCAATGACTCAGAGATGCCCGCGTCGAAGAAGCATATCTCCGACTCCGCTCCTGCGTTCAAGGACGCCATCGAGACCAAGCCGGTGGAACTTGTGGTAGGCGATGCCTCCAAGACCGTCGCCATTGGGATGAACCTGGATCCCAAATAGGAAAGCACGCTCGTCGAGTTCCTCCGTGAGAATAGGGACATCTTTGCCTGGAAACCTGCCGACATGAAAGGTGTACCTAGGGAACTTGCCGAGCACAGCTTAAACATAGATCCAAAATGTAAACTAGTGAAACAACCTCTACAATGCTTCGGAGATGAGAAGAGACGCGCCATTGGCAAAGAGATAGCTAGGTTACTTAAGGCTGGGTTTATCCGAGAAGTCCTTCACACCCGATGGGTGGCCAATCATGTACTTGTCCCCAAAAAGGGAACCAATGAATTAAGAATGTGCGTTGATTACACCGGCTTGAACAAAGCATGTCCCAAAGATCCGTTTGCCTTGCCTCGCATTGACCAAGTCATTGACTCGACGGCTGGCTCGGAGCTTTTGTGTTTTCTCGATGCATACTCAGGATACCACCAGATCAAGATGAGGAAGTCGGACCAATTGGCCACTTTGTTCACTACCCCATACGACACGTTTTGCTATGACACGATGCCCTTTGGGATGAAAAACGCAGGTGCTACCTACCAGCGGACAATGCAACGTTGCCTTCACGACCAAATTGGTCGGAACGTTCACGCCTATGTGGACTATATCGCGGTGATGTCTAAAAAGTCAAACGACTTAAGCGACTTAAAACAAACCTTTGATAATGTCAGGAAATACAACATGATGCTCAATCCTAAGAAGTGCGTCTTCGGGGTTCCAGCCGGCAAATTGTTGGGCTTCATCGTTTCCCAGCGCGGAATCGAGGTCAACCCGGAGAAAATAAAGGCCATCTTAAACATAAACCGTCCGACATGCCTAAAGGACATTCAATGACTAACAGGCTGCGTCGCAGCAGTTAGTCGGTTCGTGAGCCGACTTGGAGAGAAGGCTTTGCCGCTGTACAAGTTGCTGAAGAAGGCGGACAAATTCACATGGACAGACGAAGCAGATGCATCATTGAAGCAGCTCAAGGAGATTCTTTCCTCAGCGCCCATCCTTGCAGCACCCGAGCCTGGAGAGCCCCTGTTAATTTACATGGAGGCAACCAACCGGGTTATCAGCATCATCGTCATGGTAGAGCGGAAGGAACCAGGCTATGAGCACGGAGTTCAACGACCAGTTTACTATGTAAGCGAGGTCTTGACGGAGTCCAAGCAGCATTACCCGCACTACCAAAAGATAGCTTATGGAGTATTCCTCTCTTCTTGGAAGCTAAGGCATTACTTTCAGGAGAACCCAATCACAGTAGTGAGCAAGACTCCGCTGTCCGACATTATCAATAACAGCAACGCAACAGGAAGGGTCGTGAAGTGGGGCATTGAACTTGCCACCTTCGAGATCACCTACAAGATACGCGACGCTATCAATCACAAGCTTTGGCAGATTTTATTGCAGATTGGACGGAGATGCCAGATGCTACTCTGTTGCCAGAACCAGAGTACTGGGTGATGCATTTTGACGGATCAAAGTTGCTCAACGGCTCGGGGGCTGGTGTACTGCTACAGTCACAAAAAGGAGATAAGTTGCACTACGTTCTGCAAATCCACTTCGAGGCTACAAACAACATGGCGGAGTATGAATCACTCATTCACGGACTACGTGTAGCCAAGGATATTGGCATCAAGCGCATAGTTTGCTGTGGAGATTCCGACTTGGTTGCCCAGCAGGTGGCTGGCACCTGGAACGCGTGGAACCCTATGATGGCGGCATATCGCGACGAAGTGGACAAGATAGCCAAGAGATTCTTGGGCAACGAAGTCAAGTATGTGCCTAGGGAGCAAAACGAGGCGGCTGATCTACTGTCTAAGCTTGGATCAGGGCGCAAGCGGATTCCGCCAAGAGTTTTCATAGAGCATCTACGCATACCATCCGTGAAGGGCGCCGACATCGACAACCCGGATAGATCTGACTCTTTCGTCAACATGGTGACAAAGATCCCTCCGGCATGGACAAAACCGTTCATGGAGTATCTCGAACACGGAACTTTGCCCAACGACGAGGTCGAAAGACGGCAAATAGCACGGCGAGCAAAGGGTTATACCATAATCAATGGGAAACTCTATAAAACGAGCACTACTGGTGTATACCTAAAGTGCGTTTCTCAGCTAGAAGGTATGGAAATCCTGCGCGAGATCCATCTCGGAGATTGCGGGCACCACGCCGCTCCTCGATCGCTAGTCGCGAAAGCCTTCCGGCAAGGATTCTACTGGCTGACCGCGAAGGAGGATGCCGACAAGCTGGTTGAGACATGCACGGGATGCCAGTATTATGCCCGACAACCACATGTTCCTGCTGAAGAATTGCGAACAATACCAATAAATTGGCCGTTTGCAGTCTGGGGGATAGACATGGTGGGACCGTTACAGACGACACCGTGTGGATTTACGCATCTGCTGGTAGTAGTTGACAAATTCACCAAATGGATAGAATCTAAACCCATTAGAAAGCTTGATGGGGCAACTGCCCTCAGGTTTGTCCAGGATCTAGTGGTGAGATTTGGTCTCCCACATAGCATCATCACCGACAACGGAAGCAACTTGTCACTTGGAGAAGTGGAGGCCTACTGCTGGGACAAAGGCATCCGACTTGATCTTGCATCTGTGGCACACCCACAATCCAATGGTCAGGTTGAGCGAGCCAATGGATTAATTCTGCAGGGAATCAAGCCACATCTTGAGGCACCGCTACACAGAGCAGCTGGAGCCTGGGCGGAAGAATTGCCATCTGTGCTATGGAGTTTACGAACCACACCCAACAGATCCACAGGCTATACCCCTTACTTCATGGTATATGGAGCAGAATCCATCCTACCTTCCGACATCCTCCACGACGCACCAAGAGTTGCCGCCTACGACGAAGATGACGCTGAAGAATCGAGACGCCTAGATGTGGACCTTCTCGAGGAGGAGCGCGTTTTGGCATGCCAAAGATCCGCCATCTACCAGCAGAAGCTACGCAGCTACCATAGTCGCCGCGTTCGGCATCGCTCGTTTAAAGAGGGGGATTTAGTACTCCGACTTAAGCAGAAGAAGTCACACAAATTATCCCTGCCATGGGAAGGACCGTTCATCATAAGCAAGGCGCTGCTCAATGGGTCTTACTACCTTGTCGACAATCATGAACTCAAGGATAGACCCAGCGAGGATCATAAGCGTAAGCGACGTGACCCGGATGATGACTACCCGGAGCTTGATCGACCATGGAACATAGCACAGCTACGTCCTTTCTACAGTTAGCATTTTTTATCTAATTGTGTACCTCTTATATGATCAATGAAATAAAGATCTTTGGTTCACTCATATTGCTGAGTCTTTTACCTCCTTTAGTGTTCATTTTTGGATCATATAAAACCTTTATGCACAAGTCTTGCGATTGCACTTGTGAAAATTCCGCCTACGGGCGTTATCTTAAGTTTTCTGGTCTACACATTCTTTGTTGTTTTTATGTGGATTCTGGAGTAGTGACTTTTGGCACTTATTGTCGGCGATTTTGTGCTCAGGTCATTGACGGTGCCATTGGGCATCATCACCTAAGCGCATGGTTCCGACAACGAGTCTTAAGACTCACGAAAAGTCAAGCATAAGAAACAGAGTAATGGATAAGCCAGCACTTGCTTAAAAAATATATACATGCTGAAACTTAATTCTTAAGTAGCTGTGCACACTCCAGAGGTGAAACAGAAATTACAAAGTGTTTTTCATTCTTTGGGCGCAGGAGACTTGGAGGCCGCATCATCGCCAGCCGGAGAATCACCCTCAATGTCGACGCTATGATGAGACTCGGAGGAGTCCTGGTTGACGTTGTCGATGAAGTTCCTGGGCACGAAGACGTCAACGTCCACCAACTCGGCAACCCTGGTGTCATAACCCGCGAGTGATGACAGGATGGCTTCGTGATCGATCTCCTTGCCGTCATCATCCACGTCGGGGATACCAGATGTCACCGTGTCGATGTCGGCATCTTCATAGTGTTCCTTCACCATAGACAGCGCCATCCTTGCGCCAGCCCGTGCGCATGAAGCTTTCCAGCTCGCGACACGCTCGGGGGATCGGCGCAAAATCTCCGAGTACTTTGTCACGGAGTCCGAGGCCTTGATATAAATCTGGAGGGGCTTGGCAATCTCCTTGGCTTGGGCGATGGCGGTATTGATGAATTTGCCGGCAAGAACCATGCGTTCCTTGTCCGAAGGAGGCGAGCGGGTTAAACCCATGGGCGCTGAAAATTCCGACAAGGATTGCATGAGTTCAATAAATTCTAAGTATCCAGACTACATAGATACAAGGCGGAGGACACTTACTGAAGATGCTGGCCTTAGCCTGCCAGACAGTGTTCGCCAAGGATTCCTTCTCTTGTTGGAGGAGCTTAAACGCCTCGTTATGGCGGAGGTTTTGCTCATCAGCAGCCTGCTTCTGATTCTTTAGGATCGCAAGATCCTCCTTCAAGCGATTGATCTCCGCGGAGGCGGAATCCTGCAGGGCTTTCATGGAATCATCGTGCATCTTCAGCATTTCTTCCCTCTCCTGTTTAAGGATTTTGTTCTCGCTGTCCAGCTGCTGGATGTGCTTGGACTGCTCGACAATATCCTTGGCCTTGGCAACATGCTCTGCATGTCGGAGAAAACAAAGTACAGAGTGAGTACTTGAAGAAGGAAGGCACAAAAGTAAGACGAAAATGCACAAAAAGAAAACAGACTCTTGTTTTTGATGATCTGTTCCTTCAAGATGGTAGTTTTACCCTTTTCGGCTTCAAGATCTGCATGCATCTTCTGGTACTTGTCGTTGGCCATGCCCCTCCGAGCATTCTCGTTCTGTGGAAGCAAATACAAAGTTAAGTCGTTGTTTGGTCTGCTTAGAGCCCCTAGTCGGAGATTTCCCACCTAGATGCTTGGGGGCTACAGCGAGAGTTTTTAACTTATCAATATGTTTAGCTTTTCTTTAAGCATCTAGGCGGAACTAATTCAGTTACAACTAGAGGCTTGGGGGGCTACAACACTAAAAATTATGAACACTGTGTATGCTACTCTTAAAGCATCTAGTCGGAATAATTTCTTCCATCTAAATGCTTGGGGGCTACAGTGAGAGTTCTTTATGACTTAGTCACTCTTAGAGCATATAGATGCAAAACCTATGGTTTTCCATCTACATCCTCGGGGGATATAGTGGGATACTCATACGAAATGCAAAAGGTAAAGTAAAACATACAAGTGCAATGATCTTGAGGTTTGTAGCGCTCTCGGCTAGCAGCTTGCCAAAGGAAATGCTATTTCCTCGCAAGATGTCTACTTGTCGGAGTATCTCCTCAAGACCGCACGTCGGAGATGACGGCACTCCTCCAGGAACCATAGTTGTGTTACTCGGCATGAGCGCCGGGTAAACTATCTTCGGGAACTCGAAGGGTTTTTGGGGAGCAGAGGCGCCGCCTTTGGCAGAAGTACCAGCTCCCACCACCGCCTTTCCGCTACCGATGGCATCCTTAGCCGGAGCTTCAGCCATTTGAAGAGCAGCTCTCTCCTGCGTCGCCTGCTCGCCGACAACAGCGATTTCGGTAGAGGCGCCAGAATCCACTTCCATGGCGGAAGGGCCTGGTACCTCCTGGACTTGAGAGCTTGTCGGAGCAGAGGATGGCTTGACGGCGGGAGTAGCAGGGGCGATGGCGGGGGAGGAGTCGCGATGCAGCATATCTTTGATATTTCTGGAAGCCCCAAGAGTCTTGGAGGACTTCTTGAGGCTGGTTGTGGCTTTCTTCCTGAAACGTGCAAAATGCATAAGTACAGGAATAAGACAGATAAATGAGACAATGTCGGAGAATGAGAGGGTTACACTAGGGGGGGGCGCTTTGGCAAACATCCCGGTGGCTTTCTTCTTTTCCGCCTCCAGGGCGACAGTACTCTTTTTGGAGGCTCCACCCTCCGTCTTCTACTTCTTGCCTCCGTCGGCAGCGTCAGAGGTGGAGCTCTTCCGCTTTCGCGCCAACGGGGCATCATCGTCGGACACGACCATGACTTCCTTCATCTTTGGATCATAGATTTGGGCAGCCAGGTTGTCCTCATCCAGATCGCTAAGCTGTTAAGTAAGAAATCACCATGTTAGATAAGATGGCACTGGCAAGACGGAGAAGCTGGAGCAATGTCATACACGGAAAATAAATACCTACCTTTGGGCACTTGCCGTCTACGTACATGTCGTAGGTGATGGTGAAGCCGCGCTTCTTATCCTTCACCTTGACGATGTCCTTCAGACGCAGCTTGACGGAGTCACTCGAGAAGTTATCCACGGAGATCCTGAGGGTATCCTTTCGATCACCCGTGTACTCGTGCATGAACTTCGCGCGATGCTGCAGAGGTTGGATTCGCCTGATGATCCAGCACATGGCTAGGTCCAAGCCGGTCAAACCCGTCTCTACGAACCACTCGATCCGCCTTATTGCACGAGAAGCGTTGAGGTCGGAGGGAAGGGAGGCATGGGATCTCCATGTGGAAACTTCAGCGGCGGCTCCATCCACGAAGTCCGGGTATGTCACTTCTCGGCCCACCAAAGGAATGTCGGGGCCGTAGAAGTACATCCGCTGCCAGTTTTTGCACGACTCGTGGCCGACGATGTCGGGGAACCGCCGGCCAGGTCGGATCTTGAAGCTTATGGTGCCGCAGTTCCTAAGCTCCTCCCTACTATGTCCGGCTTCACGTTTGACGGTGAAGAAGTACACAAACAAGTCTAACCTAGGATTAATCCCTAGGTAACCCTCACAAAGTGCCGCGAAGTTGCTAAGCACTAAGATACTATTGGGGGAGAGGTTATGGGGTTGGACTTTGAAGTGGTTCAAGACGGACAGAAAGAAGTGGGAGATGGGCAGAGAAACGCCGCGTACCAGCTAAGCCTTGAGGTACACCTTTTCTCTGGCTTGGGGAGAAGGTGTCACCTCGCCGGCCGGCGCCGCCCGCCAGGCGAGCCCCTCCGTTGCGGGAAGGTAGCCTTCGGTGACCATCTCTTGGATGTCGCGGTCGGTGATGTCCGAGCCGCGCCAGTCGCCCTTGTGCGAGTATGACTCTTCTTCCAGAGGCTCTAGCACCGCCAGATTGTGGTCACCGCCGGTGGTTTCAATCATAGCCGACGCGGGGATGACCAGGCCCTCTGGGGGCACGACGACGGAGGTCGCCGGCTTTGCCGTGGCTTCGCTCGATGCCGCCATCGACAGGGAGGAGCTGCTGCTGGCCATGGAGGACTGGGAGGATGCGACTGGAGCAGAGAGAGGCTAGGGTTTCTTCGACGTTTTCCGCGGAGAGCTCGAGGAGGCGAGCGGCTGGAGGAAGAAGATGATGACGCGAGAGGATGGGGTGAAAAAGTGGCAAGTGTCCCACGATTACTATTTATCTTAATCTGCGTCAAGATTCGTGCAACAAATCGGACGGTTGCCGGGTAGACGACGTGTTCGTGAACGTGCGCGGTAATTTCGCCATGTCTCCAACCGCCGCCGCCAATGGTTCGTATCGCTCGCGCGGGAAAATCGGATATGATTGCGTTCTCTACATGTGTGAGTTACGAGGCGTCGCTGACCTACAGCCTACGTCGTCATAACTGACATGGTAGATGAGCCGTCCCATCGAAGATTCCAGCATGGACGGATTTAATCCGACTACGGAAGAGTACGATGGAAGATTCAGCATTTCTCCGACTTACTCATAGAAGACGGAGAAACCTTTGCAGGGTTATTTGGGAGGACTACAAGATATTGCTTGACCATTTGCTGACATCCATCTAGACAGAGCATTACACGGGAAGAGGCAAGATGGCTCAAGATCTCGGAGTTCTCCGGGGGTAACTGTTGGGGATATGCTATATGGGTATCCTCATAGCATGTCTCTTTTCCGACTAACCCGGGTGGCCCATAGTCGGTAGCATGGCCTGTGGCCTGCTGGGCGGCCCAGTTAGGTGGATCCAGAAGGGAGGCCCATGCTGGATAAAGGAAGGCTACGGTGGAGTCACCAGCGTACCCGGAGCCTTGGAGTACAAGATACACAAGACTAGTGATAGATGGTGTAGGACTCTGTAGCCTGTCCGGCTAGGACTTTTCCCCGTAACCCTAGGACCTGGCGACTATATAAGTCGGGCCTATGGGAGCCTTTAGGGCACGATAACTTAGACTCTCTAGTCACCTCGCACAGTGAACCTATCTCTGTAACTCGGCGTATTGCCCTTATAGTGATTTATAGGAGTAGGATTCCGCCACCGTTGTGGGATCTGAACCTGGGTAAGATGTGTTACCTCGTACCCGTCAACCGTCCGCCTTACCCCACGTCTCTAAAAACGCACTGTGAGGACCCCTCCATGGCGTACTCATCGGCAATACCACGACAACCACCTCAAAGGTCATGCGCTCTTGGCGGTAATTATTAACATCGCCAAACGCAACCTGAAGTGTGATGCACCCAAGGGACCGAGCCTCCCGAGCAGGAACTACGCCGTGGAAGATGGTGTTGGTCCGCCTTAAGTTTGCCTCCGTCAAGTTCATCTTCTGCAGGGTATCTAGGTACATGATGTTGATGCTGCTTCCACTATCCACCATACATTTGGTGAACTCCACGCCATTAATCACTGGGTTTATGACCATGGCGTATTGGTTCTCCGTAGGGATGAGGTCTGGGTGATCCTTCCTGTCCCAAGTAATTGGAACTTCTGACTAGCGCAGGTATTGGGGAACTAGGGGTAGAGTGGCTATCATTATCCTCAAAGAGGTCTTCTGTTGTCGGACGGTGCGGGTGCCAAGGAAAGTGTGGTAGACTGGCGCCTTCTTCACGAAGGGGTTCTTGCCCTTGTCGTCGCTCTTGGAGGCATGCTTGGGGTCAACATCCTTGTCCATGTCACTTGAATCCTTGGACTCCGCCTCCTCCTTCTTCCCCTTGCCCTTGCCTCGCGGTCTGTTCTTCCGACTTCGCTTGTAGCCGGACTGCGGGTCTTCCTTGAGGTCGTTGACGAACTTGCAGTGCCGATTGGTATGGGTGGCCTTGCCGTTTACATCGAGGTGTATGAGGCACGACATATCGCGGTACTCTTTGTAGGTTTGGGGAACGCGGAGCGGTGCCGAGGTAGTTTCACTTCCTCGCTGCTTCCCACGACCAGCTCCCCGTCCTAGGCCATGTTGTCCACCATCACCTCGTCCTGCAAAGGTCATGGCGACCATGTCGGGAGTTTTCTTTTCTTCTGGAGAAATTTTCTGCTTTGTGTTGCTGTTCCTCCGTGCTTGAGTTTGAACGACCGTTGCCGGCAAGGAGCCGCAAGTATCGTCGTCGACAGCTGCGAACTCACTGGCCAACTGAATCATCTGGTTCAAGTCAAGCTGGTGATTGTCCTGCAAGCGCTTCAGCTTATGTCGGAGCAACGTGCCCCTTTCCAATCCATCAATGAAAGCGGCCATGGCGGTCTGAGCATGCACTCCTGCGCAGGAATTCTTCATATCCAGCCAGCAGAAGAGGTAGGCGCGAGATGTCTCGTCTTTCTCTTGCATGCACCACTGTAGATCGCCAACAGTGCAGGGACGCTTGTACGTACCCTCGAAGTTCTTGGTGAACGCTTCTTGCATGTCCAACCAATTGCATATGGGTTTCTCCGGCAAGTCATCAATCCATTGACAGGCTGTGCCCGCTAACATCAATGGGAGGTACTTGACGGCGACGTTGGGGTCACCCCCGGCGATCTCCACCGTGTTGCCGTAATCCGGCAACCATGTAGCTAGCTTGGCGGTGTCGTCATAGGGCTTGATGGTCTTGTCAATACGGAAACCTTTGGGGTAAGTTGCGGACCGTATCACAGGTCCAAAGCAACATGGTCCCAGGTATGGTCCTTCCCGGGCTTCGTAGATCTTATCAATCTGGGAACGTGCATCGTACGGCTCCGGGTTTTTCTTCTTCTTGTCAACAGGGGATGGGCTGCGTGAACGATACGGGCCCTCTTCGCCATGGTGACTGCTAGGTGGCGACGAAGGCGGAGGTGGCGGTGGGTTAGCCTTCTTGCTATTACCCTCCTACGACGCCTCACGCTTGCCGCCATTGCTTGCCGGACGCAGAGGGTCATGGCACGACCTGCTCTTATGTCCCTGGTTGCGCTCTCCATCATGACAGGGCTGCTCCGTGTTGTCGCGGATGACGATGCCGCTCTGCCTTGGCGGGGGCATATCCGTACGATGGTGAGCCTTGGGGTCTTTGCGATGTCGGGGGGAGCGGCGCGGTGGCGATGGGCGGCAAGTTCGGGCCTTTTCTCCGTGGTTGGAGGATATGGGGATAGCATCCTTCCTGTTGTGCACATCCCTCCATCTTCGTTTTGATGAACCTGTTTGGGCCCCGACATCAAGAGGAGATCTGTCACATGGCGGCTTATGCTGGCTAGACTGGCAAAACGCTGGGTCAGACTCAAGCCTCTGAGAGGTGGCCTTTTCCTGTTGTTTTACTGCCTTGGCCACTAGGTCATAGACCTGTTCCACTACCTCGGGCTATCTATCCTGCTCCAGAAGGGTGTTGGCAACGACGAGGTTGAGGAGTGGAGTGGGCATCACCTATTTGCCTTCACTGTCAATGTATGGATTGGCCTATGCCGGCTTCGGGGGAGCCCATCCTAGGTTTCGCCGTACACCAGGATCATTGATGACGCGAGCCAGAGCTTTCTTAGCCTTCTACTGCTGCAGCAGAGTCTTGTACTCGGCCTCCATTGCTCTAGCTTTTTCTATGTATTTCTGCATGTTGACCAGATCTCGTTCTAGCTTAGCGCCTTGCTCCACGATGGCCTGTGCTTCCTCCAGCAGCTGCTGGCGCTTCTCGTCAAGCTGAGTCACGTTTTGGATATGAGCTACGGTCAGTGGCTCAACGAGGAGATTGCCATACATCACTCTATCAGCTGGAGTAACTTGGGCAGCCGCAGACATAGATGCCAGAGGCGGCAAGTTTGCGGTGTTGTTGTTGCTTGGGCCGGTGCCGAGTTCCTGCGGCTGCTGCACTGGATTATGCAGAGGGGGCATGACCTTTGCACTATCAATGTCGTCAGTAATAGGTGGTCCCTTCCCCTTGTCCAGCGCTGTAGGCGGAGCTCGTCCGGGTTGATCTTCATCCATCGCTGTCCCAATGGTGACGAACACCTCTCGAGATGTGATGGCATTGTTGGCTTGCTCGTCGCGCGTGTACTCCTCCTCCATCTCCTGTATGGCGGAGTCTAGTTCCTCTGGACTGAAATCTATCTCCTCTGAGTCTGCACTGAAATCGGCGTAGAGCGCGTCAATCACAGATTCTGAGGGTTCTAGGACTTCCTCAATGACGGGGGGTGGAGGTGCAACAGGGGCGATGATGACTGGAGGTGGTGGCGCAGGTGCGGCGATGGAGGCTGGAGGTGGTGGAGGCGGCTGCTGACACGGCGGTGCTCTGCCAATGAGCACGAGATCTTCCTGAGCTTCCCCTTCGGCCTCCGCGTAGCTGTTGACGGTGTTCACCATGCTTTCGCAGGTGAGATGTCCTGAAGCCTGCTGCCGCCTTAGAGAATGCCGGAGGAGCGTTCCCTGGTCCAGTCCTTCCACAGAGTGATACATAGCATCATCATTGGGGTAGAGGGCCGGATCGTCTCGTATACGGAGCCACCTTGCCAGGTAATCACGGGGATTTTTGCCCTCTCTCTAAACGCAACGTGCCAGATCGAAGATGGTAACCACGCCGACGAACTTGGATCTCTGCGTCCAGATGCACGGGCGAAGCCGGCGGACTTGCAGTGATCTTCCATCGTTATATCCTGCATAGGGGCGGTTTGGGTGGGCCTTGAATTTTTCCGATCTTTGTCGGCAAACTGTGAAGAGAGATCCGACATCGATCCTTCCGCGAACATATCCTACCCGTAGGCGGTCCGTGCGGGCCTTGATGCTCCTCCGACTCCCAGGGAACTAGTGCCCGAGTCGGTTTCGCCAATGAAGAGGTGGATGTCTCCGATAGGAACGACCGAACACTACGTAGGGTTCATCTTCGCCAATGAAGAGGTGGATGTCTCCGATAGGAACGATCGGAACATTGACGGAGAAGAGAACGCGACCGATGGCTATGGTTTCATCGATTCCCGCGAAGATCTTGGTCCCCGCCCGCTGAAGAGCCTGAAGCGCATCTTGCCCCACGGTGGGCGCCAACTGTCCTGGTATTGCCGACGAGTATGCCATGGAGGGGTCCTCACAGTGCGTGTTTAGAGACGTGGGGGAAGGCGGACGGTTGACGGGTACGAGGTAACACAACTTACCCAGGTTCAGATCCCACAACGGTGGCGGAATCCTACTCCTGCTATAAATCACTATAAGGGCAATACGCCGAGTTACACATATAGGTTCGCTGTGCGAGGTTGTCTCAGATTGTCTGAAGTTGTGTCCTAAAGGATCCCAAAGGCCCGACTTATATTGTCGCCAGGTCCTAGGGTTACAGGAAAAAGTCCTAGCCGGACAGGTTACAGAGTCCTACACTGTCTATTACTAGTCTTGCATGCCCTGTACTCCAAGGCTCCGGGTACGCTGGTGACTCCACCGTAGCCTTCCTTTATCCGGCATGGGCCTCCCTTCTGGATCCATCTAACTGTGCCGCCCAGCAGGCCATGGGCCATGCTACCAACTATGGGCCACCCGGGTTATCCGGATAGGAGACATGCTATGAGGATACCCATATACCATATCCCCAACAACAAGTCCATTCATGCATTAATCAAATCATCACATACTCACATGCATTCATTTGGTTTTTATTTAATTAAAGTTTTTGTTAACCCTAATTTTAGTGATTAGAGTTTGATGATCATTGTTTCATATTTTTGGGATGTTACAAACCTTCCCTCCTTAAATGAAATCTCTTCCCGAGACTTGAAAAAGAAGAAAAATATTACCTAGGATTTAAAGAGATCAGGAAACTCCGTCCTAATGTGATCTTCTCGCTCCCAAGTAGCTTCTTCTTCAGTGTGGTTGCTCCACTGGATCTTGAGAAATTTGATGCTTCGGGTTCTGGTGGTTCTGAAAGCTTCTTCCAAAATATGGATGGGTACTTCGGTATACGTCAGGTCATCGTTGATCTTTATGGTCTGGTGATCAATGTTCTTGAAAACTTCAGTCTTCTACAGAACTTCAAGGCATTTGCAAAGTAATGATATATGGAACACATTGTGCATTGTTGACATCTCCTCTGGCAGTTCCAATTGATACCATACTTCTCCTCGACGATTCAGAATCTTGAAGGGTCCAATATATCTGGGGGCTAACTTTCCTTTGAGTTGGAAACGCTGCATTCCCTTCAAAGGCGATACTTTGAGATACACAAAATCTCCGATATTCAAAGCGACGTCTCGACGTCTCTTGTCGGCGTAACTCTTCTGTCTTGACTGGGCGGTCTTGAGGTGCTCACCAATCTTGTGAAGTTTCTTTTCTGCTTCTCGTAGGATGTTGGGTCCAAAAATCTGACTCTCTCCTACTTCTGACCAATTCAAAGGGGTGCGACACTTCCTTCCATACATGAATTCAAATGGGGCCATTTGCAAACTAGCTTGATAACTATTGTTGTATGAAAATTCTGTGAAAGGCATACATTCTTCCCATTTAGATCCATACTCTAGCACACATTCTCTCAACATATCTTCGAGTATTTGATTTACTCACTCCGTTTGTCCATCGGTCTGAGGGTGATACGGTGTGCTGAAATCCAGTCGGGTTCCTAAACCTTCTTGGACTTTCTTCCAGAACCTCAAGATAAACTGAGTTCCTCGATCTGATACGATGTTCCTAGGGACTCCGTGCAAACTGATGATTCTAGCGATGTACAACTCTGCTAGCTTCGAACTCTGGTAAATGGTCTTGACTAGTAAGAAATGGGCTACTTTGGACAATTTATCAACTATGACCCAAATAGAGTCATTTCCCCTACTAGAAGTAGGAAATCCGGTGATAAAGTCCATTCCAATGGAATCCCATTTCCATACCGGAATCTGTAATGGTTGCAATAGTCCTGCGGGTCTCTGATGTCTCGCCTTGACTCTCTGACAAATGTCACACTTGGCAATGTAGATTCCGATTTCTGTCTTCATTTTATGCCACCAAAATTGCTCCTTCAAATCCTGATACATCTTCGTTCCTCCGGGGTGGATAGAATAAAGAGAATCATGGGCCTCTTTCAAAATAACTTCTTTCAACTCCGAATCTGCTGGTACACAGAGGCGTCCTTTGTACCACAGAACTCCTTCTTCGTCTTTGGTGAATCCGGGTACTTTGCCTATAACGATATGATGTTTGATTCCGTCGATACTAGCATTTCCTTTCTGTGCCTCCTTGATCTGACTGGTCAAAATGGGTTGAAGTTCTATGCTAGACAAAAATCCTTCACTCACTAATTCCATTCGGAAATCTTCCATCTCTTTGTGAAAACCTGGTTGCTCCTTCAAAATCATGGAGTTCAAGCGGCACGACAATCTGCTAAGGGCATCTGCTACCACATTGTCTTTACCGGGGTGATAGTGAATGTCCATATCATAGTCCTTGATTAGCTCAATCCATCTTCTCTGCCTCATATTCATCTCCTTCTAAGTAAATATATACTTCAGGCTCTTGTGATCCGAATAAATCTCACAATGGTTTCCCATGAGATAATGCCTCCATGTCTTCAGGGCTAGAACTACGGCTGCTAGTTCAAGTTCATGGGTTGGATAATTCTATTCATGATGTTTCAGTTGTTGGGATAGATAAGATATAACTTTGCCTTCTTGCATTAGCACACATCCGAGACCGATCTTGGATGCGTCACAATACACATCGAAGGGCTTCGTGATATCTGGCATAATCAAGATTGGGGTTGAAATCAATCTCCTCTTGAGTTCCTGAAAACTCGCTTCACATTTGTCTGTCCATTCAAACTTCTTGTCCTTCTTCAACAGTTGGATCATGGGTCTGGCGATACTCGAGAATCCTTCTACGAACTTGCAGTAATATCCTGCTAATCCGAGAAATGCACGAACTTGGGTTTGAGTGGTTGGGGCTTGCCAATCTTCAACATCCTTCACCTTCGCAGGGTCAACGGCAATTCCTCCAGCTGATACGATATGTCCGAGGAATCCTACCTCCTGTAACCAGAATTCACATTTGCTAAACTTGGCCTACAACTGATGCTCTCTTAGGGTTCCAGGGATGGTTCTTAGGTGTAGCTCATGTTCTTCTTCTGATGGAATAAATCAGAATGTCATCGATAAAAACAATGACAAACTTATCCAGGAAGTCCATAAAAATCTTATTCATGAGGTTCATGAAATAAGCGGGGGCATTGGTTAATCCAAAAGACATGACCGTATACTCGTATAATCCATATCTGGTGGTAAAGGCAGTCTTTGGAGTATCCTCTGCGCGAATCTTGAGTTGATGATAGCCAGTTCTAAGATCAATCTTAGAAAACACTTTAGCACCAGTCAACGGGTCAAACATGTCTTCTATTTTTGGCAATGTGTACTTGTTCTTGATGGTGACATCATTCAACTTCCGATAATCCGTACACAAACGGTTACCTCCATCTTTCTTGTCCATAAACAAAACAGGTGATCTCCATGGTGACGCACTTGGTTGAATCAATCCAATTTCCAGCATGGCATCCAGTTGCTTCTTCAGTTCCACTAGTTCAGACGGGTTCATACTATATGGTCTCTGGGCTATGGGTCCGGTTCCAGGGATTAGTTCAATGATAAACTCGATATCCCGATCTGGGGGCATACCGGGCAAAACATCTGGAAATACATTGGGGGTTTTCACAGACTATCTGGACTTGGTCCATGGTCGGTTGGGCTATACTCTTGTTTCACTTGAATTGACGGGTCAAGGTTTCAAATACATGCTCGACTGATATTCCGGCTGTACTGGTCATGGTTATGGCTTTCTTGGCAAAGTCAATTAATCTTTTGTGTTTTGACATCCAATCCATTCCTAGTAGTACTTCCAAACCTTTAGTTCCGAGTACTATTATATTAGCATAAAAATCTATACCATGGATTCGGATAGGGGCGGCTTTGCAAATTTGCCTAGCTTTGGTGGTTGAACCAGGTATTTGAACAATCATAACATGCTTCAATTTGGTTGGTTGAATCTTACTAGTGCATGCAAATTCTTCAGTAACAAATGAGTGCGATGCTCCAGAATCAAACAACACTCTTGCAAGTACTGAGTTAATAGAAAACATACCCAACACGACATCTGGCGCTTCCTGGGCTTCTTCAACATGCATGAGAAAGAGACGGCCGTTGCGGTTGAGCGAATTCCCTGGGGCAAACCTTCTTCCGGGATGAACATGACGCTGTTGCTGAGCGGGGGCATTTGCATTGGGGGCTTCGGCAATCTTCTTGGGGAACTCATTGGAATAGTGACCCTTGGTTCCACATTCACAACAAGTCACTTGCGACTTGTCCTTTGCTGCAACAGGCAACACATTGCTTCCAGTCCTTGGGGCAGTATTGGTATTGGTGGCGGCATTGTTGTTGTTGAAATTGGGTGGGGCACGGTTGAAATTGCTGGCGTTGCCGGGGTTGTTGTGGTTTCCTCCGGGCCTTGGGTTTCCACGGTTGGGATAGGTAGGACGGTTCATCGGGGGTCTGTTGGTTCTTGGGGCAAATCTTGGAGATGGGTTGTGGCGATACTTTGGTGTATGGTGGGTTCCTGGTTGATGCATCATGCGACGCTTGCGGTTCTCATTAGCTTGGTTGATATTTCCTTCCATCTGAATGGCAGAGTCAGCTAAGGCTTCAATATTATCAAAGGGGATATTGAATAACACTGTCTGCATCTCATCGTGCAGAACATTCAGGAATCTTTCTTTCTTCTTGGCTTTAGTATCTATCTCATCCGGTGCATACCTAGCCAATGACAAGAATTTGGCACGGTATTCCACTATTGTCATCCTTCCTTGCTTTAGTTCCCTGAATTCATCTCTCATCCTATTGATCAAACCCGGTGGCACATGGGTTCTGCTGAACTTGACATTGAAGTCTTCCCAAGTCATCAGCTGACCTCCTGTCATTGCGCGAACGCTGTTCCACCATGCTCTTGCATCTTCGACCAGATAGTGGGTAGCAAACAACACTTTCTCGTTCGCTTCCACTCCTGCAACTTCCAGATTGTTCCCCATGGTTTGCAACCAATCATCTGCATCTAGGGGCTCTTCTGACTTAGTGAAAACAGGTGGATTAGTGTTCTAAAAATTCTTGATCTTAGATCCATGGTTGTCCTGATTTCCATGGCCTTGATTGTTGTTGGACATCTGAGCTATCTGTTGAAGGGTGACTAAGTTGTCTTGACGTTCGTCTCTTTCAACTTCGTAGTCGGAAACCAACATTTGCAAGAGTTGCAACATCGGGTCCGGGGCTGAGTTGCTTCCTCCTCTAGGCATCTGAAGATTGAGATAGATCATGAGAAAAGAGAGAAGTTTCTAAGGTTCAGGGTTTTTTGGAAAGTTTTTAAAGTTTGACTCAGATTTTTCTAGAAACTTGCTTTTCATTCATTCATTCATTCATAGAACACGATACAAACACAAACCACAACAAAGGAAAACATATTGTTTTAAGAACCATTCTGGGAAACTACGATAGAGTGGGACCGAATACAACTCACTAACGCGAGTGCTCAAGTTCTACTACTCCTTGGAGTTAGTGTGCTCATCATCCTCATCATCATCGATGAAGGCAAAGTCATCCTCATTGGTGAAGAAGTCCATGGCCTAATCCTCCAGAAAGTCATCATCATCGCTGAGATAGGGGTAGGGGTCTCCATGAAGGTCTTCCCCTGCATTCTCCCTCTCCTCTCACTGCATGTCTCTCTCGTGGATGGTCTCCTCCAAATCCGTGATCCGGTGGCGAAGACGGGCAATGATGCGCTCCTTCTTGTCGAGCTGACGGCGACGAGACTTGTGATCCTTCACTAGCATGGCGATGGTCTGATCCTTCTTGGCGATGATGGCGTACTTGTGGTTGGCATAGAACAGGCATTGTCCAACTCCTTCCGACGTTCATACATCATGAAGCTAAGATGGTCCAACTGAGTCTTCAGCTCATGGTGATATGGGGCCTCCAGAGGCTGTCCCATAGCATCACACCTTGGGTAGAACTCAAAGCAGGTACCCTTGATTTGATTGATACTCTGCCCACACAGACGGGCAAGAGCTTCCTGCATGGCCCTAGCAAGTCCATCGAGCCAGTTGTTCTCTCTTAAGGTGAACTGAATTCCCTCTGTAGTGGGGGGTTTAATCTTTCCTCGGAGACTTGCAACAACTAACCACTACAGATCTTCTCCTTCCTGATCATTGAGCTGAGCTCCAAAGAACTCGGGGTGTGGACGCCATCTCTGATAGCTGGTCCAAGTCATGCTCAAAGATGAGGTCTCCTCCATTCCCCAACTGATAAAACTTGTTGTACTTCACGTCCATCTATAAGAATATAGGATGAGTAAGTTAATAGAGTGATCAAGTGTGTCAAATTTTATGTAAGTTCGCACGAATTTTTGAGGAACATGAATTTTCATGAAAGAGTCTAAGTGGTAAGAATGAGAATAAGTTTTTGTAAATACTCACTTCTTTGGTTTTGAAACTAAGTTTTTGATTGAAACGTCCATTCTAACTAGGGTCTCCTATGGTCAACCTAGCTCTGATACCAACTTGTCAACACCCGGATTTTTAATCACAGTTGCTTGTTATGCCATACATCAAAATCCCAGGATTACCATTTTTGTGAGACATAATAGATTGGATATCACAGTACATCATCCATTACAAACCATACATAAGGTCTTACACAAATAAGGATCTCATGATCCAGTTCTTAATACAATTCAAGCAGCGGAGTAACGATAGCATAGGCGAAGCTCCATCTTCAGGGTCACAGGCAATGCTGCGATGGGAGATGATCCTAGTTGTCGTAACCTTCATTCGGTTCTTCTTCCTGATACTCCTCTTCATAGTCTGGCCATGAGAATAGCCAGGGACAAAGCCATGAGTACTCTTTAAGTACTCGCAAACTAATACTAACAAGTGAAGTGGTTTTGAATAGGATATACTAAGCTCTAGGGTTGTTTTGCAAAAAGCCATATTTACCTCTACTAAGTTCGGAAGCAAACAAATCTAGTTGAAAGTTTTATAACACCTAAGTGGGAACTTGAATTTCATATCACAACTCTGTTGTGGTCGAGTCAAAGTCATGAATCATTTCACAAGTAATTTTGAAAACATCTGACAGGGGAACAGTATGACCACTCCAACTGTCCATAACCACAGACACGACTATTCGAATAGTTTGACACTCTGCAGAGATTGTACACTTTCACCACAACATTCGACACATCCGTTAGGAACAAATCCTGAATTCACCATACTCAGTATGTAACCTTTCAATTACACGCCCTAGTATAGGAACCTCTACTGTGAGTCTGGCCTCCCAACCATGACCAACTATCATCTTGGGTACTGCATAGGTGGACAATCTTCACAAGGTAGCCTCATTTCAGACCTTGGCCGCAAGGGAACCCAGACTAAGGTATATAAATTTCCAGTCAAGCCCTACCCAATTTTCAGGTATTGTGGTTGTACGGTAAAATTGGAATGGTATCGCATCTAGACAACAATCCGTTTTATAAAGGGCTAAGGCTCATGCCTTAACATTTCCATCATCAAATACATCTGGTGTTCGGAAACACATGTAAAAATATTTCAGTAAAATGACTCATCATTCTAAGGTTTTCATAACCATTTTCACCAAGTATTCCCATCTAAAGTTGATCAAGTTTTATGCTTAGCACTAGCATCTATAGGTGAGGGTAATACTAATGATGGGTAATAAACAAGTGGGGATTAGCTAAGTTCAATCTCATGCCTTAGGATGACATCAAGATTATCTAACTTAGGCCAAATTTTATGCTCTTTATGCTACCTTCAATTATCTTTCTAGAATCTACAAGTCACTAAGTAAACTTTTGATAGAAAGCTTTTAATAAAGAAAACAGAATACTAAGCGTGCAAGTAAAACTAGGATGGTGTGTCAAGTGGGTATAATAACATATGCTTAAGGGATATAGTTGGCATAGTAACCAGCAAGTAGTAGCTTGCATAAGTAGGGTATCTTGCAGGTGTTAGCTTACAAGGTTGCAAGTATAGGCTTGCTAAGATATTAGTATAATCTTGCAAAGTTGCAAGTGTTAGCTTGCCTTGTGCAGAGCAGTGGTTAAAGTCTCCTCGGCTTCTTCCTCGCAGTATCCTCCTTCCTCCTTGTATCCTTGGTCAGTACTAGCGTCTATAAATAAATATGAGGTACACAATCACCAAACAATACTTAACTATTTCTAAACATCACACAAAGGTTCACACTAGATGATCTATCATCATCACTAGCATTACAATATTAAATCACTTGTCTATTTATTTTATTTTAGAAAAGTAATTTCTACTCATTGAAAAACTACTTAAGATTTAATATTCTCCAACTAAAACATGGGATCATGTTGACACATGTCATCACCACATATTTCAGTACATGGGAATGTGATTTAAAGTGGTCTCACCATTTAATAAGGTTTAACATTTTTATTTTATTTAGTTAAAGTGACTAGAATGGCCTTTGAGACATTCTTTTATTACTTGATCATTATTTCTGTAAGTAAACCTATATATTTTTATATATTCTAAAAGGTATGGTTAAATGTGATTTTTGAGAGTTGGAATCAACTCAAAGATCTTATGGTTGAATTTTGAAAAATGTTTCAATGCAGAAAAGCTTCTGCCTTGTTATTTTTACCATGGGTGATCTACAAATCTAAATGGTTTAAATCCAACGGGCTTGGATTAAGCACTCCAGTACCTTTCTAACAAAATTGGTTTCATGTATTTTGGTTTAGTGAATCGAGCTAGGTTGATTTTTGAATCTAGGTATAGAAGTAAGTTTAAAACTAAATGATTAAATCAAAATTTGAATTAATGGGTCGCGCGGGATGTTTAACTGGGACGGCCCACTACGCACAGCGCACTCGCGGGCTGGTTAAGTGAGCGACCCCACTCGTCAGTGAGACAATGAGTGGCGAAGCGGTACGGGGTGATCTAGTACGCACGATATAACTCTAATCGAACGGCTTTGGTTCATCGTCCACGTCGGGAAGCGCCGGTGAGATAGAACGCTAGCGCGGCCGGTGGGGGTCGTGGGAGGATCCCCATGGCTCAGGCAATGGTCGATGACGGGGGCGAACGACGAAGTCAACGACGGCGATTCTCCTGGTACCGGCAACTTCTCCTGGGGCGGCTCCAATAGACGGTGCCTCTCCTCCTCTGCAGCGGCGAACTCCGGTGAAATTCTGGCCACTTGGTTCTCGCCTTGCTCCGGGAGTGAGTGGGGGGTATCAGTGAGATGTGGGGAGTGAACTGGTGTGAAGAAAACGAGCGAGGAGGACTCCTTTTATAGTGGCTGAAGGGGACCGAAGGGTGCGGGATGAGCTCGTCGGTGTCGACGGCACAGAGTGCTATTGGCATGGGCGACGATAGGGGGCGGTGCTGTGCTCCCTGGCGACGCTCCACGGCATGGTAGCGAGGCGTGGGGCGGTGCGAGATGGTCGGAATGTTGCGGCGCTCTGGGCAGGTCCGACGGCAATTTTAATGGCGCACAGCGTGCGTGGTCCGTGCGGCAGCAAATGAGGTTTTCTGGCAGGGTGCTGGGGTGCTGGCGATCACGTCTTCAAGCAGCGAGGGTGGCGCGTGGTCTGTGGGCGTGTGTCGCGGTTGGCGCACTGGCGCGCTCTTGGCTCGCTCGCAGAGAGGCTTGGCATGCTCGGGCAGTGTGGTCCAGGGGCTGGCAGTCCCTTGAGGCTTGGACAGGGGGTGGCGGTGGACGGTGGTCAGTGCTCCAGACATGCTTGCCAGGCCTGGTGCTTCTCCTAGCTTGCTGTCGACATGTGGGTGGCAAGTTAGGCTCGGCATGGTCACCATTGATGGGTATGCCAAGCTCACAGTGGTGCTAAGGCTTGTTAATTGGGATAGAACATCTACTGAGAGTATAGAGTGAGCTAGAGAGGGAACAAGGTTGGCCAAAATCACTGCTCCTAATAGTGTTTTGTGTTTGTTTGTTTGCTGCTGACAAGGTGTTTGATGAAATGGCCGAAAGAATTTCAAATTTGAATTTTGGATTCAAACTTGGTGGATTTGCTAGGCACATACTAGGGAGTATCTGGTTAGTTGGATTGGTCAAGGGGCGCTGGTTTGGTTGGATTTTGAAAATGTGTGATCTTCACATATGTTAAAGATTCAATTTTGAATTGTAATTTGAATGGGGTTGCTAAATGTTTCTGCCAGTTTGAAGGGTGGGATTTGATTCACTTTTACTTGGTCTAGCAAGGGGTGATTTTTTTTGGAAAAGTTTATGTTTGAAATCTTGGACTAGAGACACTTAAAGTGACCTAGTGAGCAAGATTGGCAAAAATGACCATTTGCTTTATTTGATTTGTTTTTGATTTTATCTTTATTTGTTTCTGCTTGGAAATGTTTTATCTGATGTTATTTTTATATTTAAACCATTCCTTGATATTTAGGTTAATCACACAAGTCCATTCATACATTCATCAAATCATCACATACTCACATGCATTCATTTGGTTTTTATTTAATCAAAGTTTTTGTTAACCATAATTTTAGTGATTAGAGTTTGATGATCATTGTTTCATATTTTTGGGATGTTACAAAGGTGTTTTCATTAAAGAACTTTAATTCCCTTGAAGTTCTATCCATTGAAGCACTTTAATTAAATTTTAATGCAACTCAATTTAATGAACGCTTCATTTAATGAACACATTAACATTTTGATCCCTTGCTTTGTTTTGATACCCCAAAACTATTTCGGCAGATTCGGCAGAACAATTTTCTACAGTAGAACAATTTTTTGCAATGTCCATTGACTTCCCCTATGTTCCCTATTTGCTGAAACACGTCGGTTAACCGTAAGTGTGTCTCCCTCTGGGTTCGGGAACTATGTAGACATGATCCAGACTTTCTTCGATCAATAATCATTAGCGGGACCTAGAGATCCATAATGACTCCCACTTTTTCCTCGAAGATCTCATGATCGTCCGAACCTCTTTCGCTGTAATCAAATTCTTTTGTCTCGTGATATATTACTTTTCTGAGACTCGATCACTCGGTATCATCTATACCTTGTTTAATCTCGTTCCCGACAATTACTCCTTTTCTCTTTCCTGTGATATGACATTCTAGTGATCAAATCACTTGCTTTCAAGGCTATGTCAATGTGATATTGATACGCCAAAAATGTAGCTATAATTTTTGATGTTCCATGCTTGTTTAATATCTACTTTGCTTTGCTTTGTCTTCACTTTGAAGTATTTTTATATGTTTTCTGGGACTAAACTATTAAGAAGATGCCACAGTGCCAGTTGCCTGTTTTCTTCTGTTTTTGGTTCCATAAAAGGCAGAAAATCAATATTCTCGGAATTGGACGGGAGAAAAGCGAAATTCAATATTTTACCGTGGGGAACATGGAACCAAAAGACGAGACGGAGAAGATCCACTAGGGGGCCACACCCCCTGCCGCGTGGCTAGGCCTGGCCCGCGCCTGGGGGGGTGGGGTGCGGCCACACTGGGTGCCCCTGCCTCGCCTCTTCGCCTATAAGAAGCCCCCGATACCAAAACCCTAAGTACCCAATCAATCTTCCACGAAACATTCTGTAGCCGCCGCCACCATCGTCCCTAGATCGGGGTGGATCTGAAACTCTTACTGGCACCCAGCCGGAGGGGAGATCATCCCGGAGGCCTTCTTCATCACCAAGCCAACCTCCGGTATGAAGCATGAGTAGTTCCACCTTGTACTACAGGTACATGTAGTAGCTAGATGTTTGTTTCTCCTCCTTTGTGCTACCATGTTTAGATCTTGTGAGCTCCGTTCATGATCAAGATCATCTATTTGTAATCATGCATGTTGTGTTTGAGGGGATCCGATGGATATTGAGATTACTATGTCAGATTGATTAATGGTTCTATCTTTTTGATTCTATCATGTATGTTTTGTTTGTGATCTTGCATGCTCTCCGTTTCTAGTAGCTATCTTGGCCGAGTAGATGCTAGTGAGTCCAAGAGGGAGTACTTATGCTCGATAGTGGTTTCATGCCTCTATTTAATCTGGGGAAGTGACAGAAATCTCTAAGGTTGTAGATGTGTTGTTGCTACTAGGGGAAAAACAACGATCTCTTGTTCATGGAACAAGTGGATTGTTTACCTTACACACTTTGCTTAAATCAGTTATCCGTTGCTTGCAACTTAATACTGGAGGGGGTTTGGATGATAACCTGAAGGTGGATTACTAGTCATAGATGCAGTTGGATGGCGGTCTATGTATATTGTTGTATTGCCCAATAAAATCTCATAGGATCATGAATGTCTAGTATTGCATTGTTATGTCGTGCTCTGTCCTGTCAATTGACCTACTATAATTTGTTTACCCAGCATGCCATGTGGTTTATCTTAAGAGAACACCTCTAGTGAACTATGGACCCTGGTCCAATATTTACCATTGATACATCTTCCACTTTTACTGTTTACTTTCTGCAAACCACTATTACCTTCCACACCATATAGTTAATCCTTTGTTTTAAGCAAACCGGTGAGATTGACAACCTCACTGTTCGTTGTGGCAAAGTCTTGAGTCTGTGTTGTGCAGGTTTCCAGTTGCTAGCAACACCTTTGAGTCGTTTCCTTCCCCCTAATTCTTTGATAACCTTGGTTTCTTACTGAGGGAAAAACTTGTTGTTGTACTCATCATACCTTCCTCTTGGGGTCTCCCAACGAAGCTCTACCGTGATCTGAGCCGCATCAAGCCTTTTTCTGGCGCCGTTGCTGGGGAGGCTAAGGACGGCTTCACAAGGGGAGTCCTTCACAACCTTTCTTTTTTACTTTGTTTTTGTTTTGCTTAGTTTCTTTTGCCTTGTTTTGTTTTCCTCTTTTTATCAAAAACTCCAAAAAAACTAGTTTAGTTTGGTTTGATTTCTCTTATCAAAAACACAAAAAATTAGTTCCTACCCTAGTTTTCACCTTGCTCTAGCTCACCATGTTGATCCCTAAGTTCACCCTGAAAGACCTTTCAACAGGTAGTGGGTCAATAATTGGGAAATAAAATATTGATGAATTATTTAATAATGTTAGCAAACATGAGGATATTGAGGATAGATCCTTAGCAGAACTTGCTCCTAATTATGAAATTTCTACAGATTCTTTAGTTCACATGTTGGAGGCTAAGTTTGTTAACCATAATCCCATTATGCAAATTTTGTTTCTTAAACTAAAAGAAGAAGAGGATGCTGAAAAGGGAGATTTTATCCTAGAAACTTTGCTAAAAGAGTTCAATGATGTTGCTAAGGAAGCCAAAAAGGTCTTTGAACATTTTAATATGATAGGCTCATGTGTAGATGTTATGGATACTTTAGAAAATTCGGATAAAACCAAACCCATTGGAGAGGAAATTAAGATACCCATACCTTTTAAACTTGTAGGAATGCATGAAGCCTTAGAAAAGAATTTTGATTGGATTGTTCCTGAAAGCCCATTTGATGAAAGTAGTGAACCTAAGAGAGATGATAAAGGATCCTCTAAAACTCATTTGGATGAGATAACTTTCCTAGTTGAAGAGATTTCGAGTATTGATCTTAATGCTTCTTCATTTGAAAATACTTGATTCTTGCTTCTTGTGCCTAACTTAAAGGCGTTAAAGAAAAGTATTTCTTGGGAGATAATCCCATAGTTTTATTGAATCTTGAAAGTTATTACTTCTGTAATAACCTCTCCTTATCCTTTTTATTTGCTTTTTGTGCCAAGAATAACCTCTAATGAGAGGGAAGTAAGATTTGGGGAGTTGATGTCCCGAAACAGATTTTTGCGCTCCACCGTAAAAATTCTTGTAAAATCTTTGTAAGTCGTATTGAGCTTTAATTTTCTGAATAAATCCCCCAGGTTGTTAGATAACTTACGTTAGTTCAACACTTTTTGATTTGAGCAACAGAAGCTCTTCGAAAAAATCGGTTTCTACCTGCTGGTCTGTTTTGACAGATTTCTGCCATTATTTGCATTTGCTTCTTATTGATTCCTTTTTGGGTTCTTTTTGGGAAATTGAGCTTTTTTAAGGAATTTATGCAGTATCTTGTGTATTTAGTGAAAGTTTTGCTGTTTTAAAACTAAACCCAAGGTCTATTATCTTTTGAATACACTAATGTTTCTAATGAAGATTGTGTGAAGTTTTGTATGAAGGAAAATTTGCAGGTGTAGAGGAAGAATGATGTAATGAGATGAAAAATGGACAAAACCTCAAGCTTGGGGATGCCACCCCGTGTCACCCAAAAAAATATTGAAGAGGTACAATCATCAATGCTTGGGGATGCCCAAGGCATCCCCTGGTTCATCAATAAAAATCTCAGGTCTTTCTAGACAATTCATTTTTATTGTTTCATGTACTATTGTGTTGTTCTTGGAGCTTCTTAGTTTTCATTTTTTGTTTTTGTTTGCTTAGTTTGCTTGAATAAAGTAGTTTGGACCCCCGTTCTCACTGTGTTGTTTCAAATAAGTTGATTGGTGTTGAAAAGGAGTAGGAAGTTCTTGCTTTAGTAGTACAAGAGGAGCTTGTTTTGACTATGACTTAGACTTTATCATGTCATGCTAGATGTTGTTTTGAACTTATACTTAGTGATTATTGTTGTAGCATTACTTGTTCCAAACAATTAGGATTGCTTAATGTGCCTTGAAAGAATCATGCGTTGTTTTGGCATACAAAAGCATAATATTGTGGTATTCTCCTTTGATGCTTTGTTTGGGTTGACTTGGCACATGGTCACACCATGTTATGACTATGAACCAGTCACCATAGCCTCTATGATCATTTAGTTTTTGACTTGTGGTACCACTTTATGCTTTGATTAGTAATGTTTTGTCGCTCTACATGATTATGGCCATTATTGCTCTCTTAGTTGGTCGCTCCCAGTATTTTGCTAGCCTCCACTTGTATGAGTGAGTTCTACTCATGCATCCAACTCCCAAGAAACCAAGTTATTCCACAGTGCCACTATAAATTCCTATGCATGGTGTGTTACACCATTCCAAGTATATTCTTGTTTCATCTATCTTCCAATTAAAAAGTCTATTTGTTATATGAAAACTTAGTGATTAAAGCTCTCACAAACTTGATGGCACACTTTATTTTTCTTTCCCCTAATAAACTTGAACCATTGTGTCATCTATGTTGTATATGCTTGCACTTATACGTTGGGATTAGCAGAACCATGCTGTCATGGGGAATGTTTTCAACATTGCACTTGTACATTGTACCTAGTTGATATCGTACTCTTTTGTTTATGGATGTCGTCGGTGTGAAATGAAAGGGGAGCTTGTAAGTCCATGGAGTTATGTATGTGTGTTAGAGAAACGCCTGGGTCGCTAGCCTAAGCCATGCCTAATCATGGTGGAAACTTGCAGCATAACCATAGTGAGCAATCTATGAAGCATTCTTCTTATAAAAAAAGAGATTGAGATTGAGAAAAAGAAAAAAAAAGAGAAAAGAGGAAAGAGAGAAAAAGCACCATTTTCCCATGGTAAATAAGAAGATTGCTAAGATGCTCATTGTCTGCTTGTCTTGTCATTTTGTTTATGGGATAGCTCCTATATCATGTGCAAGGGGTACCCTATTAGCGGTTCTCTATGATACACATGTACTTACTATGACAAGAACTTACCGGTAACTAAACTTGAGTAGCATGAGGAGCAGCCCTCGTATTCAAGGGACATGAGATTGCCAACTTATACTTTGTCAAGCATATACTGCATAGTTTGTTAACTTTAACCTTAATAACTTCAAGATGCTTATGATAGGGGCAATGAGAGCTAAAAGCTAACAAGTACCATAATTTTTGGAAGATCTTTTTGAGACTTGAAATCCCTGCTTCCCTTTATGAAGGGCCTTTCTTCCACTTTCATATTGAGTCTCCACCTTCTATCCTTAGGCACCAATTAAGAGAGCATAGTTGCCATTATTAGTTCTATGTGCATTGTCCCAGAACTTATTGATTGATTCATATTGTTGATATTGCTTGTTCTTGAACTATTTGTATCTAGTCACTCTTATGAACTTTGAAGGTGTCCTATGCATTTATTTGCTACTCCATGAGGGACAAGCTTAATGCCAGTATGCCATGTTTTCTATATGTGAAACAAACAAACGTCTTTCAATGCATTGTTATTCATGATCTTTGTTTGTAACCTTTCATGTTGCATGCATAGTTACTTTGTCTTATTGTTAGAACTTCTTCTTTCATGCTCATGTTTAGAGTTCTTTGATCCCAGCTTTCAATGCTTGCAAATTGTTTGATCTTGATTTTGATGGTGCATGACACCTCAAAAATTATTCTTTTTATCACTTACATACTCGAGGACGAGCAGGAGTTAAGCTTGGGGATGCTTGATACGTCGAAAACGTATCTATAATTTTTGATGTTGCATGCTTGTTTAGTATCTACTTTTCTTTGCTTTGTCTTCACTTTGAGGTACTTTTATATGTTTTCTGTGACTAACCTATTAACAAGATGCCATGGTGCCAGTTGCCTCTTTTCTTCTGTTTTTGGTTCCAGAAAAGGTAGAAAATCCATATTCTCGGAATTGGACGGGACAAAAGCCAAAGTCAATATTTTACCGTGGGGAACACGGAGCTAGAAGATGAGACAGAGAAGAGCCACCAGAGGGCCACACCCCTGGCCGCGCGGCCAGGCCTGGCCCGCGCCTGGGGGGTGGGGGTGCAGCCACCCTGGGTGCCCCATGCCTCGCCTCTCCGCCTATAAGAATCCCCTGATACCAATACCCTAAGTACCCGATCAATCTTCCACGAAACAGTCCATAGCCGCTGCCACCATCATCCCTAGATCGGGGGGGGGGGGATCTGAAGCTCTTCCCGGCACCCTGCCGGAGGTGAGATCATCCCGGAGGCCTTCTTTATCACCATGCTAGACTCCGGTATGAAGCGTGAGTTGTTCCACCTTGGACTACGGGTCCATGTAGTAGCTAGATGGTTGTTTCTCCTCCTTTGTGCTACCATGTTTAGATCTTGTGACCTCCGTTCATGATCAAGATCATCTATTTGTAATCACGCATGCTGTGTTTGCGGCCATCCGATGGATATTGAGATTACTATGTCAGATTTATTAATGGTTCTATATTATTGATTCTATCATTTCTGTGTTGTTTGTTATCTTGCATGATCTCCGTTTCTAGTAGCTATCTTGGCCAAGTAGATGCTAGTGACTCCAAGAGGGAGTATTTATGCTCGATAGTGGGTTCATGCCTCTATTTAATTTGGGGAAGTGACAAAAATCTCTAAGGTTGTAGATGTGCTATTGCTACTAGGGGGAAAACAATGATCTCTTGTTCATGGAACAAGTGGATTGTTTACCTTACACACTTTGCTTAAAGAAGTTATCTGTTGCTTGCAACTTAATACTGGAGGGGGTTTGGATGATAACCTGAAGGTGGATTACTAGTCATAGATGCAGTTGGATGGCGGTCTATGTATCTTGTTGTATTTCCCAATCAAATACCATAGGATCATGAATGTCTAGTATTGCATTGTTATGCCTTGCTCTGTCCTGGCAATTGCCCTGCTGTAATTTGTTTACCCAGCATGCCATGTTGTTTATCTTAAGGTGAACTATGGACCCCGGTCCAATCTTTACCATTGGTACATCTTCCACTGTTAGTGTTTACTTTCTGCAAACCACTATTACCTTCCACATCATACAGTTAATCCTTTATTTTCAGCAAAACAGTGAGATTAACAACCTCACTGTTCGTTGGGGCAAAGTCTTGAGTCTGTGTTGTGCAGGTTTCCAGTTGCTAGCAACACCTTTGAGTCGTTTCCTTCCACCTACTGGTTCGATAACCTTGGTTTCTTACTGAGGGAAAAACTTGTTGTTGTACTCATCATACCTTCCTATTGAGGTCTCCCAATGAAGCTCTACCGTGATCTGAGCCACATCAGATATCACCGAGAGGGCCCTAAGTATATCTCTCTGTCATCCGGATGGACAAATCCCAATCTTGATCCATGAGCCTCAACTGACACTTTCCAAATACTTGACGAAACCTTTATAATCACTCTGTTACGATGTGACATTTGATGTAATCAAATTACTCTTCCGGTGAAAGTGATTGGCATGATCTCATGGTCTAAGGACATTGATTTACTACAAATGTGATAGCAATTTAAACTTGATGACATGATCGTATTGCTACATCTACTTCGGGTGACTGTTCATCATATCATTCTCCAATGATATGACCCTGTTATTAACAACATCCAATGTTATGATCAGGAAACCTTTGATCATCAGTTAATCAATAGGCTAGTATAAAGAGAGTATTTACTAGGAACCATTTCTGTTTATAATCACACATGTATTAATGTTTCCTTATTAATACAATTCTAGCATGAAAAATAAAAATCTATTATAAGCCTCTCGGGCATATTCCTTTGAGTGTCCCACTTGCACTAGAGTCAATAGTCTAGTTTACATAGTCATGAATCTAACACCCATAGAGTTCTGGTGCTGATCATGTTTTGCCCTTGGGAGAGCTTTAGTCAACATATCTGCAACATTCAAATCCGTATCTACTTTGAAAATCTCTACATATCCATCCTGAATATGTTCTTGGATGGAGTTAAAGCGGCGCTTTATATGCTTGGAATTCTTGTGATACCTTGGTTCCTTAGCATTGGCTATGGCACCATGTAACAACCCTAGTTTTATTAAATGTTAATTACGGATTGATTGTGCATTCCTGAGCATCATATCTTAAAAATGAAACTAAGGAAAGTTAAAGCAAAACCGTAAACCCTATTTTCCCCTTCCTATTTGAAACATATTCAAAATGGTTTTGAGTTTTGAAAACTACAAAATTTATGAAACCCAAATTGGTTACAAGGGTCTCTGAAATATTTTAAAATATTTGTAAAAGTTCTGGTAATTTGAAGTGCATCAAAACAGATTTGAAATTCATCTACAAAAGAGAAAGGTAAAACAAAAAAAAGAAAATAATTTCAGAAAGAAAAATAGTAGCCAGAACCCTATTCTAGCCTGGCCCATCTCTTCTCCCTCTCCTCCCGCCGCTCAGCGCGCTTCTGCTCAGCCCAGATCGGCCCAGCAGCGGCCTAACCACGGCCCGGTACCCCCTCGCCCCCTGTTCGTCATCTTCCTCCTACCAGCCTCACTCTCGGTGTCGCTGGCGCCACCGTCGATCCCGCCGCCTACGCTCCACCGTCCATCGATCCCTGGGGAGGGATAAGATCATCGCGCTGACGCCCTGCCCATCCTCATCCACTCCCGCTCTTCCCCGCGACCTCCCTCTCGTGTTCTCCCCTCTGGCCCAAACCCTAGCCGTCCCAGTCAGCGACGAGTCACGCCATTTTTGGCCACCCCGAGCCCATATGCAACCTTCACCGGCTTCGCCTCGTCGCGCTGATGCTACTCCCCGAAGGAATCGAGCAGGAGCACTTTGAATCGCCACAGTCGACCTTGTCTTCCCCGCCTCTGGCCGCCGTTTCCGTCGTCGTTGCCAACACCGTCAGGCCACCTCTCTCCTCGCTGTTGCCTCCATCTATTTTGCGGTGACCTTCTGGTCCTCTTGGACCCATCCATCCTCCACTCCTTGCGCTGTAGCCGCCGCCCGACGCTGCTCTACAAGCTCCGACGCCTCCATTCGCCGTAGTTGCACCTCTGGTGACCATTTCGAGGTGGCGTCGCTACTATTTGGTTCGCCCTGCTTCGCTCATTCGAACTAGGTACTCCCCATAGCCCCACTTTCTCTCCTCCGCCGTCTACCGTCGTCGTCTGACGTGTACGCCAATGAGACAACGTGTCCCCATGTGGCGTCTAGGTGGTATCGACGTGGCGCCTGCGTGTTCCTGACGTGGGCCTTGACCAAACTCCTCCAGCGTGGCATGTTGACTTGACCTAGGGCCCAGTCGTCAGTGACTGAGGCTAGCCAAGCCTATGTACAAAACAACACCAAGCCTATTGACATCATGCTGACATGTAAAGGTTTTATTTAATTTAATAAATTTAGAAAATGATTTAAATCTTGTAAATTTAATAACTAATTATTTATAAGTCATAAAAATGTGTATAATATATCAAAATGTTCAAAAAATGAGATCTACTTATCTAATCTATAATCATGCATTGATAATTAACTTTCATAACAAGTTTAATTAGAACAACATAGTAACCCCTCATAGGTAAATCTAGGGTTTCTCAGAATTAGGGTTTGGACCCCTCGGAACCCCGATTAAATTGTCAAGCATGTTTTAGGGTTTCAATTTCAATAACCTTTAACTTGTCATATCATCATCCTTGATTGAGCATTGCATCGATGCCATGTGTTGATTGTTCCCTTTCTTTCCAGTGTTTGGTAATTCCTCGGTAGAATACGATATCAGAATTGAGATCGAGATCGAAGCCCGAGGTCAACACCGTCAAAACTCGAAGACCAATACTTGACCAACTATAATCAAGTCAAGTACTAGATGTCCAAAGCTCTGCTTTCTGGATATCAATTGGCAAAGCCAAGCGAAGCCCCACACATACATATGAATCCTATGCTTTCAAAGTATTTACATTCTTGCCATGTGCATGTGATTGTAAAGTATTTTATCGATAGATAGAGTAATCCTATCTGATGCATGTTCCCTTTGTAGCCTATATTCCCTGATCCACTGCTCCTAGCATAACTATGGTTTGGCTTGTGAAGTGTTCCTAGAGATGTTACATCTGTCATGCTTAGCCATGCTTAGCTGTTCTTCTGGTCCATCCGGTTGATGAATCAAAGCTGTGAATGAACCTGGTTTGACAGGATGACATGGTATGATCAGAGATGAAAGTTAAACATGCTAAGGCTTGTATGGGAGGCCATGGTGGGTTGTGGTTTTTGCAGTCCCATACTTGCAACTACTAGGACCTGCGTTCTTGCCTCTTGAACCAAGATGAGCGTACAGCCACACGGGGGCCTAGAAACCTCCTCGACGAACTAACTTGCCTAGTAGATTCCATGAGTCACATAGTTTGGGCTTTCCATTCGACTTACGCATTCTGGCTCTTCTCAAAGGAGGTGAAGGAGGTGGATTCATATAGGTAGGTAAGCGTGGCAGGGAATGGGAGAGGCCCGACCTCCGTAATCTCAAACCCTGTTCACATCATTAGGGACGACTTCGGGACTTGACCCGTTACGGCGACATCTCCCTAGTGCGTGACTCGTGGTCTCTATGAAAGCAAGTTAAACGTCGTGTCTAACCACCCTCTGCCGGCCTTCAAAGGAAGAGGCCTTATATAGTGGCATTAAGAGAAGGTTAGTACATGTGGGTAAAGTTGTACACCCCTACAGGGTATTAATCTTTTTGAAAAGCTGTGTCCACGATTATGGACGACTTGGGAACGGATGTGATGATCATAGAGAACTTGAACCTAATCATAAAACTTGGCAAGTTAAGTAATGTGTGCTTAAGGATGCTTCCTTAGGGATCGAGGGGGTGATCCTAGGTAGGTTCAGCTGAATATGATTTAGTGGATATCAAAGGATAATCAAAGCTAGAGATACCGCTCTCTTATCCCCTTTTTAAAATATTCTGATTAGTCGAGATTCTTCTCCCTCTTGTTTTATAAACAAAGATGGATTTACGAAAAATAACTCCACCATCCATAAGTCTTGCGGAGTACACCATGTACTCACGCTTGCTTCATTGATACTTTTGCAGCAGAGTAAGTGTTTCCATATAAGAAGAGTTCCTTATGGCATCGACATCGACGAGTAGCTTGGGATTCTCGGTCGGCAGCATGGAATCTGTGGATTGGACGTCATCGTTATGCTTTAGGCCTCTTAGGCCATTTGTTAAGTTTTCTATACTTAATAGCATAATTTTCCTTCCGTTGTTTGATGTTTGTGGTCAGTGACCTCTGCTTGTAATATTTTGGTTCTTTGCTCAGCTATGAGCTTGTTGTAATAATTTTGTGTCGTAGAGTCACTGATATGTTACTGATTCTCTCTCTGTATGCTTTCGAGATTAGGCTAGGCTTATGTTCAAACGAAGGTCTAGGATTTGTCTAGCCTTAATCCCGGGGGTGTCACAGTTTTTTGGTATCAGAGCAGTACCGACTATAGGAAACCCTTTCTATTGGTCGATGTTGAGTCTAGTGTTTGTGAAAACTATTTTCAAAGATGAAAAATTATGTGCGAAAACTCTGGTATGCTTCTTTTTCTCCTTATCCATTTTCGCTCTAGTTCTGGGTCACCTTATATTGTGTTGATTTGGAAAAGTTTTGCTATCTTGTCTTATCTTTCAAAGCTTAGGTGCCTTTTCAGGCATGCCGGTTCTCAACCAGTTGACCTAGTGTTATGTTCTCTAGAGTGTGGTGTGCATTCCTTGTTTCCCTTGTTCTATTTCTTCTGAGAGATTTCTTTCCATCATGGTCTCTCCAACTTATGGACCACAACATCATGTTGATGGTTCCCCAGTGTTCTATTCTAGGATTCGAGGTCTCCTTTCGCCTCGTGTGCCTCCTTTTTACTTTGTTCGGGTACTTTGGAAGTTGTTTCTTCTCGTGGAAGCTACCTCGTGATTGCTAGCTTATAGTGTACGCTTTGTGACTCAATTAGTAGTTACTCCTTTCTTTGGGTTTTAACCCTTTCACTTGAACTTAAGATCCCCGATTGTGCTAGATTCTGGTGTTGGGAATCTTGTACATGAATCTGACCTTTAACCCAAGATCCATTTTGTTGAACCCTGTGGTTAATGTTTACGCATTACCTCAGGATGGCTAGTACCTTCTAGTAAAGCCTTCAATCCTGTGGATATTGTCGCTATTGAACAGTGACAATAAAAGATTTCCCTACCACAAGCTATGGCATATGTTCTCTAATGGAACCAAATAGATCATGATAAGAGTGATTTTCATGAGTCTCACTTCTATATTCGTGACTCTGCTACATCTCTGTTTTCTGCATCGGTCTTCGGAAGATTGTTGACTTATGTATCCACATCTCAGGATTCTATTCTGAGCATGTTCTTCCTTCCCCTTGTTGTTTTCCGACCTTTTCTACCAGTTGGTAGCCAAGTAGTAGTGTGCATTGGTGTATTCCGATGCAAGCTACTTGCGGTGACCCAGCATACCACTGCATGTGTAGTACACTATAGTCGTTGACATGACATCCACAGAATACAGTTCTATAAATATCACATCCCTCAGAGTGGTACAACAGAAACATTGCGGGTCCATATTACAAACATTCACAAATTATTATTATTACAATTCCAGAAGTTCAAGACTTCAAAAGGATTCAACTTACAAACCAAAATATAAAGTGTTTTAGCGGAATTTAAAAGTAGCAACTTCAACTAGGAGTTGAGCTCAGCAACTTATTCTATAGGGTTCATGCTGCTCGGATCCGTCGGTGTCTACTAACTATGATACTTAGTTGGACTCGTTATCATCGACACCATAGTAGATTTCATAATCCACTCCTTCAACACCTCCTGACAGGTTAGGCTCCTCGTAGAACACATCTTCTTGGCATTCAGCTGCATACATTGGCATGTCTTCGGGGTCCTGAGAGTCTAAGCAAGGGGTCAAAGGAAAGGATGAGTAACAGCGTTACCCAACAAGTTCATTATATGCAAGGTGGGAAGTTTGATGCTCTAACTACCACCTCGGACTATAAGTCCTTGGCACTATGAAGTTTTTGTAAATCTTTCTTCAAAGATTGATTTTAGTATAAAAATCTATGACCATCAGCCTTCATAGGTTGACCAGAACTTTCATGGAGTTCCTTTCCTGTCGCGTTCGCAGCTCCTTCCCGGAACAGGGAGTAACAAGTTACAATTCTTACACTCTGTAGAGGTGCGTTACTTTACCCATGAGAGATCAACTCCTTGTTGCACAACCAGGCGTACTTTCCCGTCCACAATTCCATGATGTGGCGCCCAGTAGTTGGTCCAAGCCAATCACTGCCCCCTTCGCGACCTCGCATGCCTCCTTGGTGTACACCATGCCCACATATTGAATTACAGCAATGGTTGTACAGACCGTTAGATGCCAGAACTATCGTGGGGCGTTGAGCGTTCCCACCCATATGCTGCATATCCTCTACGAATTACCAATTAATATGCACGCTACGAGGATAACAGCCATGACCTGCACATCCGGCTACATGCGAGAGGAAGAAGATACAGCTGACTTCTCTGTCCCATTCCAAATCTCATGGCTAACGCGTGATATACGGCGCTAGAATCACTTATGTCATGGGTTATTAAGTCCCTAATTGATCATCATTGTTGAAAATGGAATCCTAAGTTCTATTGATCCATTATATCATCACTTAGGATGATATCTAAGATTTCTTTATTTATGAAAATAATATTTTCTTTCATTGGAGTATATATGATAACACACAATTTGCAAATACTTTGATAATGACTCTTCAAAGGATATGAGCAAGTGATGAACTTTCCTTGTGATTGCAAGGTAGTGAAGTCTGATGCTTGCACTGGACCTTGAGCTTCTATGTCTACACAAACATCATTATTGCCCGGTAATGACAATATTTAAAGAAGCAAAATGATTATGAAAGTAATGTAATGCATTATTTAGCTTTATATGTATTCTCCCCCATTATTTAAATTATAAAAATCCTTTTTAATAATAAAGGATTTATAAATATTATTTTTTAAATATTTATTGAATATTATTTCCTTTTATTTGAATTTTATTTATTTAACAATTCCTTTAACAATTATCATTTAAATACCAAAAATTGATATTAAATATTTGTTTAGTATTTTTATAAAATACTAAAATATTGATATATAATGAACGTGATTTTTATTTATTTTTATCATCTTTCAATAATTTTGTAAAATTCCATAAGGAATATATATATTACAAAATTCTTAATAAAATTTATATGTCTAAAATTTTATTTTTAAAATTTATTTGGATAGTTTGGATTATTGTGAATCCAAAAATATTTTATTTATAATTTTTGGACTTTTATTTTATTTTCTAGAATTTATGTAAATTCAGGGGCATTTGGTCTTTTCTCATTTAAAAACTGGTTTAAGTGATTTGGGTTGACTGTGTTGGGCTTATTGGGCCCTTATGGCCCAACAGGGAAGAGCCAAAATGACACCCCGAAGGGGTCCTGGCCCAACCCAGACCACTCTCTCTATCACTCTCTCGATCTCATCTCTCTCTTCTCCTCCTCGACCCTGTGGTCGATGGCGCCGCCGCCGTGCGCTGCCCGCCACCGTGGTCCTCCCTGGCCGCTGCCGTGGTGCAGGGCGAGGTGGTCGAACACTCTCTACCTTCATATCCAATTCGATTTGGATCTGGTGCTCCTCCGTGGCCAGACTAGCTCCATCCCGAAACCTAGGGTTTGGGATGGTCCTGGTGCTGTCGCCGCCGCTATTGCCGTGTGTTGTGCTGGTGTTCCTCGCCTTCCGTTGTGGAGGTTCGACGCCTCGGCGTGGTGTGGGTCGCAGCGCCCCCTTGGGGGTGCTCCCCGTGCCGCCGTGCTCGTCGTCGACCTCTGCTTCTTCTTCTCACCCACAACAACATCCATCAGTAAGTTGTTCTTATTCCCCTTGTGTCCTCTGTACTAGGCCACCCTATGCTATGTGTTGGTAGTAGCTAATCCTGGCTAGTGGTTATGTCCTGATTAGGGTTCTTGTTCTGCGTAGGGTTCATATCCCTTTGTTGATTGAATATCTGATGATTTGGATTATGTATTGCTGATCCCTAAGCATACTAAGTGGTTATTTGTTGTGGATTAATGCTTATGGTTAGCTTTGGTGATGCTAGTGGCTTACCAGATTGATTCAATTGGTTAACTTGATATGGTTCAGATGATAAGGTTGCTCTAGAATCATTACTTGGGAATTCTAGTGGTTTGAGAGCTCACCACTGTCATTGCTTGGTAAATGAAAGTGATTTTTGTGTGATGAAGTCACTATATTTGTACTGTTGGCTTAAGAATTCATATATATATATATAGCTGAGATCAATTGGTCTCTTATAGTGATGATATGTATATGGATCTATCTGCAAATGATTCCTGTGATTAGTATCAGGAAAATGATTTATAGTTTGCTGTGAGTGTAACTATGAAAGTTGAATGCTTAACCTCCTTAGTTTAGAAGTTGTTCTTATGACACCATCCTAGTATGGCACACAAGATTAGGTTCTATTACTTAGCTTGCTTTTGCTTAAGCTTAAGATTAACTTGGCATCAGAGATAAGTGGAACTTCTTTCCCTGAATCCCTAAACCTATGATGTTGGTCTGAGGTTTAGGATCTAGGTCCTTATCTTGTTGTTTCTCATGGATTGGTTCTGGTAGTGATAACAGCTACTGCTTCTTGAATCAAAGTTGGGAAAAATGATTGTAGGCTTGATAACTTATATGGATCCATAAGATGAAATTCTAAGGTGCTACTCATGTTTTAGAGATGTGCCTAGAAGTTTAGATCTTTGCTATATTCATTCTTGGAATATAGAATATATCTTGATATCTAGGATCAATGAGGTTGTCCTGAGATCCTAGTTGGGTCTATATAGTTTTCTGATTGCTTTTAATGTTTAAAACTTCAATGATGGATTCACCCCACTTGGGTGCTTTTCTGAGAATTTTGAGTATGAGACAACTCATGAATGCTTGTCTAACTTAGACAGATAAATCATGTGATGGTCTTTTCTACTCACCACACTTGGTTGTTGTTGGGGTTGCAAGTTATTGATCTTGTGGTTAGCTTGATCTGGTTCTCCTCCTGATACTTCTAGTTCTTGGACTTGTCCTTGATCTAGCTCTCCACCTCCTGGTCCTAGTGGCTTGACCTTGTGCTTGCTATCCACCTAATCTACCACCTCCTTATGTCACCATCTTGATGAGATGATCAAGAGTTTGGTTGGTGTGATCTGGTTTGGCTTTGTTTTGGTTAAGCTGGGTTGCTGTGCTTGGTGTGTATGCACCTGAGAATGGTGTTGGAGATGCCTCACATGGCTGTGCTGAGTAGTTTTATGTGTGTGGCCTGTTGATGTTGTGCTGACAGCACACACCATGCAGTTTGGTGTGTGTGCTTCTTGTGTGTCTGCTGCACCCTGTGGATATGCTCTGGATATGAAAGTTACTTTTACCTGGTTACTCTTACTTGTCTGGTGAAACTTGCCCCTCCTTACTGTTTGGAGTTATTTGACTTCTGGCTTAAATTATGAAAGATTCAGTTCTTTCATATTGGTGAAACTTGCCCCTTTAAAGATTACTCAATGATGAAATTTTGCACAGTGCAACTCACTGTCAATTCTGAGAGTAAAACATTTTTTTAATCCTTCACTTTCTTTATTTTAGTTTGTGTTTGTTTCGCAGGTACCAGACTTGAAGATTCAAGACTTTAGTCTACTTTTATTTTTCTTTATGGAATAGTCACATGTAATATTTATTTTATTCTTTTGTAATTTTTTATTTTATTCTTTTGTAATAAAGATTGTACTATTACTCAATATATAAAGATTCTTCTTTTATTTCATTACTATCGTAAAGATTCTTGATCATTTCCATAAGTTACATTTTATAACTTATTTATTGAATAAAATTATGGAATGAATATTCATTTTATTGATTAATTTATTTTATTTAAAGTTTGAGTTATTAATTGTTAACTCTGGATTAAATCAAATCACTCAAACCTAATTCTAAATCCTTCTACATTATAAATCCAACACTCAAGTTTAAATTCAAATTTCATTTCCCAAAAAACACTAATCCACAAAGATCATATCAAAGTTTATAACAATCATCCTCCAAGACTATACCTAATCTCAAAGCATGAAAGAAACTTTGATCACCTTAGGTTTTTATTTGACGAAAAATTTACCCACATTTTTATAGATGAATGCATGCAATATCACATATTCCTAAATCTACCCTTCGTTGGTTCCTAAATGCTGGGATGTTATAGATTTCCCCCCTTAAATTAAACTTCTTCCCGAAGTTTATTGCGATGTACCTAAATAGTTCTGGATAGGATTTTCTTAAATCCTCTTCTTTCTCCCAAGTGGCTTCCCTTTCAGGGTGATGTTCCCACTACCTTGCAATACTTGATTTCCCTATTCCTCAACCTTTTCCAGTTTTCTTCCAAAATTTTACAGGGCTTTTCAACATAGGTCAAGTCTGCTTGTAGTTCTATCTCTTGATGTGTGATTGCATCATCCGGAACTTTTAGACATTTACGAAGTTGTGACACATGGAAAACATTATGCACTTGAGCCAATCTTGATGGTAACTCTAAAGCATAAGCTATAGTTCTGTTTTGACTCAGTATCTTAAATGGCCCGATATATCTTGGACTCAATTTTCCTTTAACTCCAAACCTTTTAATCCCCTTCATTGGACTTACTTTCAAATATACCATGTCTCCCACTTCTGGATGCCATGATCTTAGACTTTGATCAGCATAACTTTTCTGCCTACTCTGAGCTATTTTCAGTCTATCCTTGATCTTATCAATGATATCTTGTTTTTCCTGGATATAGTCTGGCGCAAATTCTTTGCTGCTTCCAGGCTCATACCAACATATTTGTGATCTACACTTCCTTCCATACAGAACCTGATATGGAGCTGCCTTTAGACTACTCTGATAGCTATTATTGTAGGAAAATTCTGCCAATGGTAGATGATCTTCCCATGTACCTCCAAAATCTAATGCACAAGCCCTTTACATGTCTTCTAGTATCTAATTTGTTCTTTCTGTTATACCCCCTGTCTCTAGATGATAAGCTATGCTGAAATCTAATTTGGAACCAAGTGCTTCATGTAATTGCTTCCAAAATGCTGAAGTAAACACGGATCCCCTATCAGTTACGATCTTTTTGGGCACTCCATGCTTGCTTACTATCTGTCTGGTAAACTTCTACTAACTTCTCAGCATTATCTTTCTGATTTACTGGAACAAAATGTGCACTTTTAGTGAGTCTATCCACAATTACCCATATCATATCCTTCCTTTTAGGTGTCATGGGAAATCCTGTGATGAAGTCCATACCTATTTCCTCCCACTTCCATTCGGGAATTTCCAAAGGTTGCAATGGTCCTGCTGGACTTTGATGTTCAGCCTTCACCCTTTGGCAAGTATGGCATTCTGATACATATTTAGAAATGTCCCTTTTCATGTTATTCCACCAGAATAGTTCTTTCAAGTCCATATACATGCAATATCACAGATGAATGCATGCAATATCACAGATTCCTAAATCTACCCTTCGTTGGTTCCTAAATGCTAGGATGTTACACTACTCTTGTGGTCCATCATGACAAACCAGTTCAGGATGTCAGGAGAAACAAACTCATGTACATCGTCATTTCTAGGACCAGGTCAAAGTGTTCTAATCCACATATCAATAAGCGTTGATTAGCTTACGTTCTGTTATACCCTGAAGTATCACACCCTTTAATATCAAGAGGTTGTGTTAAGTACCATGACCCTCTTAATGAAGTGATGCTCTGACACATTTTTACCCACCCTTCTATTGAGCTATCCATGCTCGGAAATGTTGCGTGTGCGCAATGATGTGACCATCAGAGATTCTTAGCAATTGTCATTGCTTTGAACTCAAAGGACATTTGTATCATTCTTAGCATTATGGTTAACCCTATCACTAAGAAATGTTTGATTGTGCTACCAAGTCCGTTATTCTATTGTACTCTCTTCGGCCAACGAGTTAGGCTCGTGCCGAAGCTCTGAGGATGTGTCCTCTTGCCTTACCAAGCAAGATTCCTATCGAACTAAGTGACATATCGGTGGTTCGTGATATTCTAGATGTCTACCAGGAGTATCACCATGTTGCCACATGACCGTGTTGTCAAGTTCTTGAGCAAGCAAGTTCTCTGAACTTCTCTTTCTCCAAGGATCCATACTGGATACCCCTGAACAAGTTGGTTGAGCTAAAACAACAACTTGTAGAGTTGTAAGACAAAAGTTCTATCCAACTCTGTTCCTCCTTAAAGGGATATTTAGTTTTGTTCGTGCTGAAGCAACATAGTATCTCCTTTTTGAATATCTTATCTTTCCATGCCTTTGATTTGATTTGGGAAATCATCAAATCAAACTCAATTCCGAGGACTATCCTGATGGTGTATCTATTTGTGATGTCTCACTTAAGTACATCTTAATGTCCTATGGCCTGACCAGTATTTCTTCCTTGTTCATACAACATTTGAGTCTGTATCATTTGAGTGTATAAATAAGTTTGTTATTGAGACCATCAATGACATTCTTAACTTCTCCATGTTATATCAGATTCGTGTGGAACAGTTGGCATTAATGTTGGAAAATTTTGAGAACCATCCTTGTGTTATCTCGAAGTATGTGTTCTGGATGTTAGGAGTAACCTTCTCCGAATCAAGTGCAAATGTTGAAAGATGTTGCCGTGGATTCTGTAGGGGTTCGTAGCATGGCAAACAAAAAATTTCTACCGCATGCACACAAACAAGCCAAGATCTATCTACTAGATTGTAGCAACGAGTCGATAGAAGCACTCACCCTCGAAGATTCCAAAGAGTTTAACGAGAGCAGATTCTCGTGGGTGATGTACTCATACACTTGCCGATCTCAAGATCGCGTAGACGATCCTTCCGGCGCTGCATTCCGGCAGCGCTTCCACAGTCGGTCAAACGTTCGGTACTCGATGAAGACCTTCCTCTCCCTTGTTCCAGCAGGCAGCGGAGGTTGTAGTTCTCCCCTCGCGATTCCAGCAGCACGACGACGTGGTGTCGGAAGTAGAGGGAAGATCCCGCAGGGCTTCGCCTAAGCCGGTGTGAGTTATGGTGGATTAGGGTTTCCCAGAGATCTAGGGTTTAGAAGTCCGGGAGTAGGAGGAGGTGTCGTCGGCGGCTAGGGCGGCGGTGGCTAGGGCGGCGGCGACGGACCGGCGGCGGCGATGGACCTGCGGCGGCGACGCGGCGGCTCGGGTGGAGAGGGGCAAGGGCTTGTGGTGTTGGGGCAGCCCTCCCCCTCTATTTATGAGAGGGAGGGGCAGACTTGGGAGGGGTGGGTTTGAATCCAAACCCAAACCCAAGTTGGATTGAGAGAAGGACTTGTTTCTTCTCCCACTAGGAAACCATTGTTCCAGTTTGACTTTTCAAAATTCCCGTTTGACTTTCAATTTAGAGCTTTATTTCTCTCTTGCAAATGCCAACACCAAGTGACCTTGGATATGATCCAATCATTCCACATATCCATGACACATTCATGGACCATTCCCCTTCCGGTCCGGTGAACCTTCTAGACCCTTCTAGAACCTCTCCGATGAAACCATCGGAAACTTTCCCGAACTCCGAAATCAGACTTACCTTATATGAATCTTATTCTTCGGACCATTCCGGATCTCCTCGTGATATCCCGGATCCAATCCGAGACTCCAAACAACATTCGGTATCCCTACTATCATTCCATATCTACTAAACAACATCGAATCCTTAAGTGTGTCTCCCTACGGTTCGTGAATTATGTGGACATGATCGAGACACTTCTCTGATCAATAACCAATAGAGGAATCTAGAAATTCATATGGTTTCCACATATTTCTACGATTACTTTGCGACCGAATGAACCACTTACATACGATACCAATTTCCCTTTTTCTCATGATAGTTTACTTATCTGAGGTTTTGATCGTCGGTATCTCTGCATACCTAGTTCAACCTCGTTACCGATAAGTACTCTTTTCTCGTTCCCATGATATGTGATCCCTTGTGAGCCAGTCACATGCTTGCAAGCTAATTGGATGACATTCCACTGAGAAGGCCCAGAGTATATCTATCCGTCATATGGATGGACAAATCCAACTCTTGATCCATGTGCCTCAACCCATACTTTCCAAACACTCAATTCCACCTTTATAGCCATCCAGTTACGGTGTGGTGTTTGATGTCATCAAATCCCTCTTCCATCTTTCAGTTAAAGAACTTTTCAGAAGCCTCATAACTCTCAACTGCCGCGTGAGCCTCAAATATCATTTTGAGTTCACGGACAATATCATGTGGGTCATGGTTCTCAAACCTTTTCTGAAGCTCCGATTACAAACCATACAGGATAGCACACTGAACTATGGAGTACTGATTCTTCCGAGCGACGAAAACATTCTTTACCTCATCGGTAGCATTAGCTGCAGGCGGGTCACCCAGCGGTGCATCCATCACATAGGTCAAATTACCAGCATTGAGGACAATCCTCAAATTGCGGAACCAATACGCGAAGTTGCTTCCATTGTTTTTCAACTTTTCTTTCTCTAGGAACGCATTAAAATTGATGGTAGGGGCCGCCATTCATCTACAACATATTTGCAATAGTTTATACTAAGTTTTTGACAAATTGAGTTCTAATTAATAATTAAATTAATCTAGGTGAACTCCCACTCAAAACAATATCCCTCACATTTTTTTAGTGATCACACGAACCAAATCCACCACATCAAAACCGATCATCGCGAGAGTTGATGTAGCTTCAACAGCAAACAATCAACATGTTCATCATATCTACTATATGACTCATGCTTTACCTTTCGGTGATCCGTGTTTCGAGATCATGTCTGTACATGCTAGGCTCGTCAAGATCAAACCTTATCTTCCGCATGAGCAAATCTGGCTTGCTCACGTTGTATACACTCGCAGAATCTAACACACCCGATCATCACGTGGTGCTTCGAAACAACGAGCTTTAGCAACGGTGCTTACTAAGGATGAACACTTTAAAACTTGAAATTTTTGTGCTTGAGGGATCATCTTATAATTCTACCATCGAAAACTAAGCAATACAAGATGCACAAAGGATTAACATCACATGCAATTCATAATATGTGATATGATATGGCCTTTCTTCTTGTGCTTCCGATCTCCATCTTCAAGCACAAACATGATCTCCATCATCACCGGTATGGCGTCAAGGTCAATGGCGTCGTTTCATGGTTGTTGTCCACCAGCTTCAACTATTACAACTACTTTGAATAGACATGCAGGTCTTAACGGAATTTAAAAAACAACCATATGGCTCCTGCCGGTTGCCAACTTACAATAATGAACATTGCATACATCATATATAATCACAATCATAGCCATATCATATCACAGCACACCCCTGCAAAACAAAGTTAGATGCCTCTATTTTTCTATGCATATTTTACGTGGTTTGGGGCTTTCAATAAGTGTCATTCTAACTTACGAACAAGAACCACAACGTTGATGTTTGAACTATCAAGTGCCCGTTGTAAATTGAATCTATACTATGATGGGAGAGACAGACACCCGCAAAGCCACTTATGCAATACAAGTTGCATGTTGAGCGTGGAGAAAGTCTCATGAATGATGTCATGTAAGGTTACACCGGGCCGCTTCATCCCATCATACCGCAAGATGCAAAGTACACAAAAAGCAATTGATAATAAAAGCACCACCGCCCATAATGATCATTGTGTTCTACTCGTGCAACAGATCTACATATAGACACGGCTCTGATACCACTATAGGGGTTCATAACATGGAAAACAAAAAATTTCTGCCGCATGCACACAAACAAGCCAAGATCTATCTACAAGATTGTAGCAACGAGTCGATAGAAGCACTCACCCTCGAAGATTCCAAAGTGGTTAACGAGAGCAGATTCTCGTGGGTGATGTAGTCGTACACTTGCCGATCTCAAGATCGCGTAGACGATCATTCCGGCGCTGAGTTTCGGCAGCGCTTCCGTAGTCGGATACATGTTCGGTACTCGATGAAGACCTTCCTCTCCCTTGTTCCAGCAGGCAGCGGAGGTTGTAGTTCTCCCCTCGTGATTCCGGCAGCACGACGGCGTGGTGTCAGAAGTAGAGGGAAGATCCTGCAGGGCTTCGCCTAAGCCGGTGCGAGTTATGGTGGATTAGGGTTTCCTAGAGATCTAGGGTTTAGAAGTCCGGGAGGAGGACGAGGTGTCGGCGGTGGCTAGGGCGGCAGCGACAGACCGGCTGCAGCGGCGCGCGGCGGCCGCGCTGGCGGCGGCGGGTCGGTGACGGCATCTCGGGTGGAGAGGGGAAGGGCTTGTGGTGTTGGGGCAGCCCTCCCCCTCTATTTATGAGAGGGAGGGGCACCTTGGGAGGGGCGGGTTTGAATCCAAACCCAAACCCAAGTTGGATTGAGAGAATGACTTGTTTCTTCTCCCACTAGGAAACCATTGTTCCAGTTTGACTTTTCAAATATCCCGTTTGACTTTCAATTTAGAGCTTTATTTCTCTCTTGCAAATGCCAACACCAAGTGACCTTGGATATGATCCAATCATTCCACATATCCATGACACATTCATGGACCATTCCCCTTCCGGTCCGGTGAACCTTCTAGACCCTTCTAGAACCTCTCCGATGAGACCATCGAAAACTTTCCCGTACTCCGAAATCAGACTTTCCTTATATGAATCTTATTCTCCAGACCATTCCGGATCTCCTCGTGATATCCCGGATCAAATCCGAGACTCCGAACAACATTCGGTATCCCTACTATCATTCCATATCTACTAAACAACATCGAATCCTTAAGTGTGTCTCCCTACGGTTCGTGAATTATGTGGACATGATCGAGACACTTCTCCTATCAATAACCAATAGAGAAATCTGGAAATTCATATGGTTCCCACATATTTCTACGATTACTTTGCGACCGAATGAACCACTTACATACGATACCAATTTCCCTTTGTCTCACGATAGTTTACTTATCCGAGGTTTTGATCGTCGGTATCTCTGCATACCTAGTTCAACCTCGTTACCGATAAGTACTCTTTTCTCGTTCCCGTGATATGTGATCCCTTTGAGCCAGTCACATGCTTGCAAGGTAATTGGATGACATTCCACCGAGAAGGCCCAGAGTATATCTATCCGTCATATGGATGGACAAATCCCACTCTTGATCCATGTGCCTCAACCCATTCTTTCCTAACACTCAATGCCACCTTTATAGCCACCCAGTTACGGTGTGGTGTTTGATGTCATTAAAGCATCCTTCCTGTGATGGTGATTAGCATGATCTCATGGTCGAAGGAATTAGGTTACTATGTATCAGAAAGCTTATAGCAAACAAACTATTAAAATGACTTGATCTTTATGCTACGCTTATCTATAGGAGTATTTCCATCATACCATTCTCCTAATGATATGATCTTGTTATTAATAACATCTCAATGTTCATGATCGAGAAACCACGATCATCTATTAATCAACAAGCTAGTATTATAAAGAGGCTTTACTAGGGACTCTAATTTAGTTTACAAATCACACAAGTATTAATGTTTCCGTTTAATAATATTATAGCATGAATGTAAACATTTATCATAAACACAAAGATATAATAATAACCACTTTTATTATTGCCTCTAGGGCATATCTCCAACAGATTCGAGTAGAGTTGTCTTTATATCCTCGGGAATCATTTCAAGTTAGTCAAGCATGTGCGAAGAACTTTTGATATGGTAGGATGATACCTTCACATCTTGAAAAGATCCTCCAAGCACACCAAGCCACTGATTGATTTGTGAAGGGAATATGCCCGAGAGGCAATAATAAAGTGGTTATTATCGTATTACTTATTTATGATAAATGTTTATTTTGCATGCTATAATTGTATTAATAAAGAAACGTTAATACATGTGTGTTTAATAAACAAAAAAGGAAGTTCCTAGTTATGCCTCTCTTATAAACTAGCTCATTGATTAACAAGATGATCAAAGGTTTCCTGATCATGGACATTTGATGTTGTTAATAACAAGGTCACAAAATTATTGGAATGGTGTGATGAACATTCATCCGAAGTATAGCATTACGATCAATGTCATTTTGTTTATATTGCTATAACATCATACGATGTAATCTTAGTCCTTAGACCATGAGATCATGTCAATCACTAACACCGGAAAAGTATCTTGATAACATCAAACATCACACCATAACAGGATGACTATAAAGATGTGTTCAGTGCTACGAAGGTGTTATGTTGAGGCTCATGGATCAAGAGTGGAATTTGTCCATCCCGATGATGGAGAGATATACTCTGGGCCCTCTCGTTGTTATCACATTAATTAGCTTGCAAGCAAGTGATTTGATCACTAGAATGTTATATCACGGGAACGAGAAAAGAGTACATGTCGGTAACAAGATCAAACTAGGTATGGGGATACCGATGATCGAATCTCGGACATGTAATATATCGCGAGACAAAGGGATTGAGTTACATGCGTATAAGGTTCACACGATCACAGAAGTCATCGTTGAATATGTGGGAGTCTGTACGGATCTCCAGGCCTCGCTGTTGATTATTGCTCGGAGAGGGGTCTTGATCATGTCTACATTATTCATGAACCATAGGGTGACACACTTAAGGGATACCGACACCATTTGGAGCAAATAATATGCCAGAGAAAGAAAAAGGAAAGGACAGGAATTTATTTCACTAGACACCGAAACTGTTTCGGTTGAAATTGCTGAAACTGGTTCTACATGTGAAATTGAATACTAGCAAGGGGTTTTATGTCAATGTTTGTTAATTAAAGTAATTAGCAAAATTCTGAATAAATAAATAAAAGAGTTTTATTTAATGAGAGATTACATTAAATTTGGTGGAAATTTAATGGAGGTGAGTGGAATTTTGAGTGGGTGGCTATTTATGTGAGTGGGAGCTCCACCCACATGAATGTGGAAGAGGTGGGGACTCCGCCATGGCTGCCACTCCATGGGAGGGGGCTTACCCCTCTTCCTATAAAAGGCACCCCACTCCCTCCTCTCATCTCACACCTCCTCGCGAAGGATCTCTCTCCCCCTTTAGAATTCCCACATGGTCTCGGATCAGCGAGATACATGTTCCCGTTTGCTTTTTCTGGAAGGATTTGTTGCTTACGCTTCTTCGCTGGAGCGAGGGAACGGAGTTTGTCGGGGTACCCGAACATATGTGCGATCATGGATGCACCACTGCTTTGCGGTGCTGGACGTGATGGTGCTGGAGCGGCTGGACCAGATGGACTTCATCACGATCTTGAGATCGACAAGCGTTCGACTACATCATCCACGAGTACAACCTTGTTAATGCTATACGGTCTTCGAGGGTATGTATTCTATGGATGTATATCCACCCGTTGCTTGTATCTAGTAGATAGATCTTGGTGTTTTGTTCTTATCGTAGGATTTTTTTTGTTTTCTATGTTGCAGGCCCTTCAGTGGTATCAGAGCTGGATCTATGCGTAGATTCTTTGCATGGGTAGTACACATATGAGTATGTGGGTGATGATGATCATTTTATTGCTTCTTAGTTTTACTTTGGATATTGGTGGCATAGTGGGATGAAGCGTCCCAGACAAACTTTACATGTCCTCGCACATGAGACCTGTTCCACGCTTGACATGCAACTAGTTTTGCATAAGTGGCTAGCGGGTGTCTGTCTCTCCTACTATAGTCAATATCTAATTTGCAATGAGTTGTCAACAATTTGGTTATCCTCGTTGTGGTTCATGTTCGTAGGTAAGAACGGTTCTATCTTCGAGATCCCTAAGCCACGTAAAACTTGCAATAAATAAATTAAAGGCGTCTAGTTTAGATTGTTGCTAGGCTAGTGTCATGATATGGTGATGTTGTAAGTAGCAGTATAAGTCGATACTCTTACAACACACATAATGTGTAAGTTCCATAGACCATGGCCTTACACATAGAGGTATTTTGTGATCATACCATGATGCACATTATGGAGATCAAGTGCAAGAACCATATCATTTCAATTATTCACATGTGATGTTTGATTGCATCTTATATTGCTAGTTTAGCGTTTTATTAGCATAATACGATGATCCCTCATTTAGATATCAAGATAAAAATTTGTTCTCCCTTAAGTATGCACTGATTATGTTTTGTCTCTCCAAGACATCACGTGATGATCGGGTGTTCTTGGATCCACGATCATATTTCGGGTGTAAGACAGTTAAACACGCGAATATTAAGGTTCTTACTTGGCGAGCCTAGCATGTAAAGACATGGCCTCGGAACATGGACCAAAAGGTTAAGCATGAGTCATATGAAAGATATGATCACATTTGATGCTTGCCTTTGAAGCAACACCGACTCACATGATGATCGGACTTGGTGTAGTGGATTTGGTTCATGTAATCACCAAAAAGACACGAGGGATTTTGTTTTTTGAGTGGGAGTTCATTTCTAATTTGGATTAGTAGAACTAAATTTATCATAAATTAAATCAAAGTGAATTTGCATAATTTGTTGTAGTCATTGGCATTTGTTCACCACCTTATGCATAATTGTAATTGAGATAATAGAACTATAGAATTCTGGATATATACTTTACGAACTGGTATCGTATTGTGTTGAGTGTCAATCTAATGTTTAAAGTCCTATTGCAAACTTTCAGCAAACTCTGTTTACTCCGTGAAATTTGATAATTAGTATTAAATCGAGAGTAACAATTCCAGTGTTAGTATCTTAAGTATCATGTTTGCCTCCATGATTCTTGATTGTTTTATTATCAAGTTTATCTAGGAGCTGAAAGAATTGTTTCATAAACCATCATGTGTGGCAGATATAACGATATCTAAAAGAATGTTTTGGTTTCAATATGATAGAATATAATATATGTTCTCATATTGGATGAGAATTTGCAAAGGTTAGAGATGCTAGACATCCTAATAATCCAAAAAGGGTTTTGGAAAGTAATGTTATACTCACGATTCGCCTTTATAAGCTACAATAGCTTGATCATGAAAGTCGCCATGATAAGGATGAATATAAGATGTATTTAAAGTGTTTACTACACTAAAAGATTACTAAAGAATGGATTTTGAAAGAATGCCGATCATTTGATGATGGTGATCTACTTCAAAGTGCAAGTCCAAAGGTATTATTATTTGAATATACACGCTTTGGACTATGTGTCATGTATATGGCGCCACTTTTGATGTTGATAGATTCTTTTAAAAGGAAAAGGAAATGCTGAAAGAAAATCTATAAAATATATTTGGCAGAAAAGAAAAGATTGGAAATATCCAATTTGGGTATATAGATGATATACATGTTATGGTTGTATTCTTTGCTTGTTAAACAATGTGGTTCTTGGGTATTGGATACCGAATTGGTTTGTATGAAATTTCATACAGAACGGCGCAATTCATGACTACAATGGCCTAAGTAACTAGCAAGAGAATATGTGATGATGTTCATCGAAAACAAACAAGCCATTGTTTGTATTTCTTGTTGACATCAAAGCTTCACTTTAAGATTTGTTTTAATAATTGTTATTTAAATTAGGTATTATGAGAACAAAGGTTGTTCAAATAATTATCGTATTTCATATAAGATGGATGATTTACAAATCTAGTTAAAGAAATCACATCCATAAAGCTAATGTTAAAATTTCGCAAGACAGATGATTGGAAGATCACTTACGAAGTGACATCGCCGTTTAAATTATATTCGAAAGAAAACATGAAGAAACTCCATTTTCATGGATTTTTGGAGTCTTTGATTTGATCAAATGACGCTTATGAGACTTTCCTCGAGATAATTAAAACTTCGTTCAAAGGCCAAAGAAGAACGAACGACTAAATTATTGGAATTTATACATATCGATGTATGTAGTCCATTATGTGTAGTCGTAAGCAATGGACTTCAACTTCATATGCTTTCTCCGGAAATTTGAGTGAATATTCACTTAATCAGAAAGATGTATGAAATATTTGAAAACGTTTCAAAGACTTTCAAGATGAAGTGGAAAATCATTGTAACAAGAAAATAAATGATTTATGATTTTATCATAAAGGGATTTATTTTAGTTACAAGTGTAACAAGAAAATAAATGAATTATGATTTTATCATAAAGGGATTTATTTGAGTTGCAAGTTTAGCAAAACACCTAGATTTACATCTCCTGAAACACCATAGGAGTATGGAGTGTTTGAGATTTGTAATGAAACCTTGTTTGACATGGTTGGATCAAAGGTGTTATTTATAAAACTACCATTATGTTTTTAAAGATTAAAAGCTTTAGATACTACCGCTTTTACACTGAAAAGAGCTCCATATTGATCCATTGAAATGACACCATGGAAGTTATGGTTTTGGGTAAAAACCCAAATTGTCATTTCTTAAATTTTAGTATGCTAAGCATAAGTAAGATGTTTACAACCAAAGCCGGATGAGCATGTCTTTGTAGGTTATTTCGAATAACCATTGGGTATTCCTCCATAACACCAAGGACGAAAGGGTTTGTCCCTTGAAACATGAAGTTTCTTGAAAAAGAAGTTTTTCATAAAAGGTTAAGTGGGAGGAAAATAGAACTTTAATAAGGTTAACGAACCTTAGCTATATGTGCTGAGTTGCGCAGCGCCAGAAAATGTTCCGGAGGCAGCCAGAATGCTCATGCATCACGTGCCTCAAAGGTTGCGGTCACGGAGGTCTAAGTTCCTATTGAACCAAGTAGGTCGGATAAACAATGAAATGTTGAGATTTGAGAGTAAATCATTATTGTTTGACAATGATGAACCGACTACATGCAAAGAAGCAATGATCGGCACTGACTCTGTCAAATGGCTTGAAGCCATAAAATCCGTGATAGTTCCATACACGAGAAATCAAGTTTTGAACTTGGAAGACCCTCCGGAAAGGTGTAAAAACCTATCGGTCGTATTTGGATCTATAAAGAAACAGACATGGATGTTTCACATCAATGAAATAGTCGACATGTCGTAAAGTATTTTATGACAATGTTCAAGGAGTTGACTATGACAAGATTTGATCTTTCATAGCGATATTTAGTCTGGACGGATTAAAGTAGCAACCACTACATATAATTTGGTATATGGTAGATGAATAAAACAAAACAAAGTTCTTCTAATAGAATGGTTACCTAGGACGTGTGCATGACACGGTCCAAAGGGTTCTGTTAATTCAAAGGATGCTAAAAGGCATGCAAACTTCAATGGTTGAAGTAAGCATCGCGGAGTTGGAATCTTCACCGTGATGAAAAGGATCTTTCATCACGAGACGATGAAGATGCTTGCATTTGCAAGAAATTAAGTGGGAGCGCTGAGACATATTTCTAATACATTATGTGGAGGATATCTTGTTGATTGGAAATAATGTATCTTTTATTGACAAAGGTTAAGAATTTCATTTCGATGAAATACTTAGGCAAAACCCGAATATTTAGCATGAATGTCTATAGTGGATAGACTGTGACGCTAATATGGTTGTGCCAAACGTGCATATATGAGATATTGAAGGAGTTAAATATAGAAATGACGAGAAACATTTCTTGTCACATGGAAAATAATGGAATCAAGATTCAAGTGTATTGACACTTGATAAGTGAAACAATATTCAAGTGCTTTGACACTTGATGAGTAAAATCACAAGAATATTTTGATCAATCATACCATGATATGTACACATCCAGATATGTCCTATGCTCTAAGTGTTATGAGCATATACTAGAATGAATAATAAAATGATCATTGGACAATAGTAAGGATATACTTATGATCTGTTGGAAGAACTAAGAATATATTTGTGTAGAGGTGACAAACAATTACAAATAGTTCATTGTAAAGCGTTACATTCATACTATTTTTGTCACAAGATACAAATTAAGCTTATCTCAATTTAAACTATGGGTGGCACAATGAAATGGAAAGGAGTTTCCACAACGGATTTGGATGAAATCCAAAGTTAAGACATTGTGACGGATACTACAACATAAGGATAAGTATATGACTGCTATAGTAGCAGCAAAGGAGGGCATTTGTGTCAAGTAGTTTGTTATCAAACTAAGGTGTGTTTTGCAACGGGCTAACACTAAAGATATATTATACGACAATAGTATCGACATGATTTAACCCCAAGGAACTAAAGGTCTCACCAAAATACCAAATTTATACAATGCCATCACATTGGAGAATGAGTGATGCGTGAAGACGCAAAGACATGCAAATACACAAGGACCTGAAAGCGTCAGATCCGTAGATAATGTTAACCACTTGCAATCGCGTATATGGAACACCAGAAAGCCATAGGTGTTCAATACACAAAGTTTTCTAACTAGATTATTGTCTCTAGTGCATGTGGGACACTGAAGGGAATATCCCCGAGAGGCAATAATAAAGTGGTTATTATCGTATTCCTTATTTATGATAAATGTTTATTTTGCATGCTATACGAGCTAGTTTATAAGAGCGGCATAACTAGGAACTTTCTTTTTTGTTTATTAAACACACATGTATTAACGTTTCCATATTAATACATTGATTAACAAGATGATCAAAGGTTTCCTGATCATGGACATTGGATGTAGTTAATAACGAGGTCACAACATTATTGGAATGGTGTGATGAACATTCATCTGAAGTATAGCATTACAATCAAGGTCATTGTGTTTATATTGCTATAACATCATACAAAGTAATCTTAGTCCTTAGACCATGAGATCATGTCAATCACTAACACCGGAAAAGTATCTTGATAACATCAAACATCACACCGTAACAGGGTGACTATAAAGATGGGTTCAGTGCTACGAAGGTGTTATGTTGAGGCTCATGGATAAAGAGTGGAATTTGTCCATCCCGATGACGGAGAGATATACTCTGAGCCCTCTCGATGATATCACATTAATTAGCTTGCAAGCAAGTGATTTCATCACTAGAATGTTATATCAGGGGAACGAGAAAAGAGTACATGTCGGTAACGAGATCAAACAAGGTATGGGGATACCGATGATTGAATCTCGTACATGTAATATATCATGAGACAAAGGGATTGAGTTACATGCGTATAAGGTTCACACGATCACAGAAGTCATCGTTGAATATGTGGGAGTCAGTACGGATCTCCAGGTCCCGCTGTTGATTATTGATCGGAGAGGGGTCTCGATCATGTCTACATTATTCGCGAACCGTAGGGTGACACACTTAAGGTATGCCGACACCATTTGGAGCAAATAATATGCTAGAGAAAGAAAAAGGAAAGCGCAGGAATTTATTTCACTAGACACCGAAACTATTTCGGTTGAAATTGCTAAAACTGGTTATTCATGTGAAATTGAATACTAGAAAGGGGTTTTATGTGAATGTTTTTTAATTAAAGTAATTAACAAAATTCTGAATAAATAAATAAAATAGTTTTATTTAATGAGAGATTACATTAAATTTGGTGGAAATTTAATGGAGGTGAGTGGAATTTTGAGTGGGTGGCTATTTATGTGAGTGGGAGCTCCACCCACATGAATGTGGAAGAGGTGGGGGCACCTCCATGGCTGCCACGCCATGGGAGGGGGCTTCCCCCCTCTCCCTATAAAAGGCACCCCACTCCATCCTCTCATCTCACGCCTCCTTGCGAAGGATCTCTCTCCCCCTTTAGAATTCCCCCATGGTCTCGGATTAGCGAGATACATGTTCCCGGTGGCTTTTTCTGGAAGGATTTGTTGCTTCCGCTTCTTCGCTGGAGCGAGGGCGCGGAGGTTGTCGGGGTACTCGGACGTGTGTGCGATCACGGATACACCACTGCTTTGTGGTGCTGAACGTGATGGTGCTGGACCGGCTGGACCAGATGGACTTCATCACGATCTTGAGATCGGCAAGTGTTCGACTACATCATCCACGAGTACAACCTCGTTAATGCTATACGGTCTTCGAGAGTATGTATTCTATGGATGTATATCCACCCGTTGCTTGTATCTAGATAGATAGATCTTGGTGCTTTGTTCCCATCATAGGAAATTTTTTGTTTTCTATGCTGCGAACCGTTCAATTTGTTCACTGAAGATAAGAAGTCCAACAAAACTTCTATATCGTCCTAAATGTTTCCTAACAAGGATTCACTTGTGATTTGTTGCCAACAAATGATATAGGTGCAATTGTCGTCTGATAATTTGCTATCACATGGGTTCTACAATCTAGCTCATCCTATAGAGCTTGATATTGAAGTCCATGTATTGAGAATCTTGTGACTTTAGCTCCATGGTAAATGTTGCACACTTTCTGTAACATCCCAAAAATCTTGATTTGAACAGTTGGAATATCATTCATGCATTCATAACATCTGGTCATTTCAAACAAGATTTCAAATAAGAAACCATTTGTAATGCCTATTATTTTATGTAAGAAAGGCAATGGTTTTATTTTACTCACAAAGTATGAGAATGCTTTGGTTTGATCAGAAATGTTCTAAAGTTGAATGCAAAGCTTCTACAAAATTTTCAAAGCTAAAACCCTAAGCAAAACCATATTTAAACCCTCTTTTTATATTATATAAGAGGCATGGTTTTATTTTTTAAATCAAAGGAAAAAAGTGTTTTTGAGTGTAAACATGTGTTTGACACACTTTTGGACACTAGAAACACAGTACAAAAGTCTGGAGATAATTTGAATTCAAATAGATTTGAATTAGCCATTCAAATTCATTCTAGAAAATCAAAACATAAAAGAAAAAGAGAAAAAGGGAAAAAAAATAACAGGCGCCACCTATCTAGCCCAACCCAGCCTGTGGCCCAACTAACAGCCCACCTAGCCCACCCGGGAAACCCCCTCTCCCCTTTTGTTTCTTACCCCGCGCGCTCGCACCCCCTCGCTGACCGGTGGACCCCTTCTCCACGTCACCCATTCATCCTCGATCAACGCCCGCAGGCCTCGCCGTCGCCGCCCGTTACCTCGCAGTCGCCGCCCGTTACCTCGCCGATTGATTTCGAATCAACTCGATTGATTGACTTAGTAATCCCCGCACCCAACCCTGCCTACTTAAACCCCTTCCTCCCCTGCATCTTTCCCCTCACTCGCCACCGTCTAAGCGCCACCAGGCTGCCCACACTTGAGCTCACACCGCCGCGGTATCGAACCTCTCCGGCGACCAATCCCGATGAGCCTCGACCCCCCTTGCTCTCTGGTTCTTACTATCTTGTTCACCACCCTCGTACGCATCCACTGATGCCCTCCAAATCTTTGCTGGTGCCCTGTAGGTTCACCTCCGTCTACGCCCGCGAACCACCGACGCCAGGAGCAACTCGGTGAGGAATAGCCGCCGAACCCGAGCGCCCCGCCCTCGCCTGTGACCTCCACTGCAACCGCGCCGTTGCTGCGACCACGGTTATGCCCTACGCCCTTCCCCTTATCCACTAGCATCACCGGAGCATCGCCAGCAGAGTCGTCGCCGCCGCGCTCGCCATTTGCGTCGCTCGCGTATAGTCAGTGCAATGAGATCCGCTAGACCTAGATCCAGCGGTCAAGGTTAGAACGGATCGTGAAGGGGTACGATTGGATCTGGTGCATTGGATCTGATTAGATCCAACAGCACGGAGGCGTGATCCCGCGCGAAGCGGTACCGCCCAATCAGAGCATGCCACATGTAGGTGCTCTGTTTAATTAAAATCCAGAAAAGAATTTTGAATGTTTAAACTTGTGAAATTCATAACTTTGTTATGTTTATCCAAAAAATGGAAATAATATATCAATGGATTCACAAAATTAAATCCTACACATCTATGAGATTAGTTTTGTATTGTAAAAATAGAATTTTTTCCAAAGACTTTTGTAGGCTTATTGTGAGTATAAAAAATATTTAGAAAATGTTTTAAAGACTAATTTAAGTCTATTTAGTCTATAAAATTTTAGTTTTGTGTTTAGTACTATTTACTTGTCTTGTTTAGTTTAAGAAAAATCATCACATGGCATTTGCATGCATTCATATATTTTTGTTTGATTAATTTGAATGTAAATTTGGTGCTATCATTTTATGTGTAGATTTTTGTGCTAGTGGTGATTGTGAGGATTTTTGCTACTCCCCCAACTACCAAGGAAAGTGGTGCTTCATGTTTTTGTTCCAATATTTTGACTTTGCACTAGTGATATTTTGTATAGGGCATGCATGATATTTTTACTAAGTATCTATATGCTATGCTATGGGAAATCCTAGTAGTTGCAGTCTTTGTAGAATTTTCTCTAAGTTAAGATACTTGTTATATTTCCATGCTTAGCCTAGCTAGTATCAAACAAGGGTGGATTACATACATGCTATGGAAAATATTGTTAAGTCTTTGACTTGTGTTTTTTCTTAATAAAACAACTAAGTGAATGGATCACCTGGGTGGAATGGTATGTTTGGGTTATGTTGAGTGGTTACACAAGGCCCAAATCTATGGTCTACCTTGTATATCACACTTGTGGAAAGCCACCCAAGAACAAAGGGATTTTAGATATTTAGTGTTTAGAAGCTTCTAGTGCAACCACAAGGCAAAAGGGCTCTTCCTTGATCATATAGGTTGCAATAACTTAACCAGATGGACAGTTGGTGGTAGAGTGAAAGGATTGGAACGCGTCCATTTGGTCTAAGGGAAGGCTTTTGAAAGGTCTCGTCTCGATGCATGTCGAGTCTTGTGGGGAAAGTGCACCACCTCTCGAGAAGTAAAAATCTAAGTACTTAGCCGTGTCCCCGGCAACGGACAATTTGAGCATCAAGACATTGAAGCTATCAAGGATCTCCTCATCCCAATTTCTAAGTTAAAAACTTGTGCTTGAACAAGGGTAAAGGTTCACCAATGTCTATTGGTGGTTCCTTGGGAGTTTTTGTCAAACAAAAACTTAGTGTTTTCAACTGATAGGCAAAACATATTTTGAGCAAAGCAAGCCTAAGCTACACTTAGCCAAATTCATATAGAAGCTAGAAACTATTATTCTACTAAGGTATCACTTTCCAATACTATTCCAATGTATTGACCCACTCTGGCTATAACTTGTGATGTTGCAGGTTACTCTGATGAGGATTAGGGTTATGAGTCTACACTCAACATGTTTGCCTGTGGCACATGAAGATGAAGACTTTACTTTATTTTGTTAAGTTGAACTCTTGTAATAGCCTATGGATATGGAGTTGTAAAAGACTATGTTATCTCTGGAATGATGATATAATAAAAGACCTTTGTATCTGTGTACTTCATATTAAACCGTGGATTCTAGCATTTGATCCAGGGACTAGCATTGCAATCAGAGGGACCTTTACCTTTATAAAGGTGGGGTCTTATAGATGGTATCAGAGCACTGTGTTGCCTGTAGGATTATGACCCTAGGTTGGATTAGACTAAGAAACCACTAAGGAAAATTTCAACACTTTGTAAAATTTGCACACTTGTCTTTTCTTCTTGTAAACTTTTCTAATCTTCTTTCTCATCCTCTATTTGTAGATGAACTCCATCAACGAAGCCGTCAGGAAGGGACCACTCATGACCATGACTTTGGAGTGTGAGATGGAGTTTCCCAAAGCACTCAAGAACCTTATGGTTACCATGGGGATACATGGTGCAGCTGTGTACAAGGGATTCCATGTGATGGATGAAGGAGAAGAGTATTGGTGGGTGCAACTGCACTTGTACAAAAACAAGGAAGACAACCACAAAGAGTCAGGGTTCTGCATGGTCACCAACTCTGAAATGCACACAACATTCTTTGACTTTGCAAGAAATGCAGCTTGGAATGCCATCAAGGAGCTTGGTGATAGGATCAAGTGTAGAATTCTCAACACTCAAAATGACCTTAGATAAGAAAAGAAGCATACCCAAGACTTAGAGGCTACCAATCAACGTCTAAGGGAAGACATCATAGACTTAATATGGCCGTCTTATGATCAAGTTAGACAGATTGCCATTAAGGATGCCCTGATAGCTATTTTGTCTAGTGAGTGAGAATTGTACCGTACTCCGTTAGTTGGACCACCGCACTTATCGTTCTACTCGCAAAAATTTGTCTAAGTTATGTTGAACCTTGATGTTTGTATTGGACTTGAGTATGCCATGACTTGTATGTTTTATTGTTGAAAGTGTGCTTGTGTTTTTATTGTCTTGTGATTTTCTCTACTTGTATTGATTCTAACCTTTCTCTATCTTATATAATAGATGCCTAACATTGTTATCAGCACTGCTGAGGAGTTCAAGGGAACTCATTTCGGTTATCGTCTCGTGGAGCTCACTAGTGTGCTCAACCTTCCACTTCCTAGTATCACGACACTCCAGCTCACCAAGTTTGAGAGGAAGGACCTTTGGGGCTTCAGAGTCACACAGTCGGGACGCCAGGCAGAACCACCCATGGAGGACATCACCTTCAAGCTGATGCATGATGACAAGGAGAAGGGCTTAGATGTAGTCATGCAGGAGTTACTTGGACGCCTGGTTGGGAGGCACTCCACCGAGATTAGAGGCCTCTACTTTCACCCATTCGGGAGACGTGACGAGCAGGGTGAGGTAGTAGAGTACGATGACGCTGCTAGAGAGAGGATTGAGCCAGTTCGTCTATACCTTCAGGACCTAGAGGGCCTTATTAGACACCTCGACACCGATAGGACCAACGTCATGCTTAGCAATGACGAGCTCCAGGTTTAGTTGAGGGAGAAGGACAAGCTCTTCATAGAGCAAGACGAGATCATCAAGGAGATGGAGGCCAGATTTGAGAGCCAGGACAAGAAGTTCAAGAATCAGGAGAAAAGAGTCCAAGACAGAAACAAGAAGATCCGGGAGATGAAGGATGAGTTAGAGGCCAAGGACTTCGAGCTTGAGCACTAGCAGGGAGTGATTGAGAGGCTTCGCTCACAGAAGAGGGCCCTTAGGGCAAAGATCAAGGCCTTGACCACTAGTGTAGAGGAGTACAAGGCCGCCATGGAGAATGTAGGTCTTGATCTTGTTGACTTGGAGGTCGACATGGAGGAGTAGTGTAGACTACTCGACTATCATTTTTCTATCATACTTTGGTTATTGAGTCACAATGACCATCCAACATGTGGATGGCTTGTTATTGTGTGTTTGCATTTTCAAAACCTGTTGTTTACGTCGTTTAAACTCTATGTTATTTTGAGCTTGCTTATTATGATTGTTTCTATGTGATGTATTGTGCATGTTAAGCATCTATGAGTATCTCATTCTTATCTTTATTGAAACCACAGATGCCTCCCCGTCATGCCAACCTCAACCCAAACAACAACAATAACGTCATTCCCGAGATGCAGCAGTTGATGACAGCTCAAGCTCAACTGATGCTGATGATGACACAGTTCATGCAGAATCAGAACAACAATCAGAATAATCCTCTAGCATTCGACATGCTCACCAGATTTCTGAGACTGAGGCCTGCAAATTTCTTGGGAACCACTGATCCAATGGTAGACAATGACTAGATACGTTCAGTGAACAAGGACTTAGTGACCGTTGGCTGCGCCGACGAGGAAAAGGTCAGGAGTCACATCCCATGATTTGGGAAATTGGGACTAGAATTTTTTTTGCATTTGCATGACATTCACGAGCATTGCATTGCATATTTTCATCAAGAAAATCCCTAAATATAAATAAAGTATTAAAACCCTAAATAGTATGAGCCACTTTGTTCCTAAAGGGAATTAAATTGGTTTTATAAAAAACCCACTATTGCTAAGGCAGTGATTATTGCTAAATTATAGCCTAAAAAGATCTAATAAATATTACAAAATTTTAGAGACAAAATTGAGCTTATTTGGAGATATTATGAAAAAGTTATGGAATAAGTACAAACAAATAAAGATATAAATAAAATGACTTATACAAGGATTTATAAATCCACTACTTGCAAACTAGTAAAAAATTACAAATATGATCCTACAATGATCTATTCGATTTTAGAAAATTTTAGAAACAAGAATCATGTCATTTGGAGTTCGTATGCAAAAGATATGAGGGAAACAAATAAATAAATAAAAGAAAAATAAAAAAGGAAAAAACAAACTAACGGGCCGGCGGCCCAACTAGCAGACCGAACCAGGCAGACGCACATATAGGAGAGGGATCGATCCATGGGATGCTTTAAAAAGCGTGCAAATCAGTTTTTCTCAAACCTATCTCTATTCAAACTCTTATAACTTTTAATCTACAACTCCAAATCGACTTCCGTTTGTTTCTACTTGTTCCCTACTCCAAGACCTATCTCTACACCATCCTAAATCTCCATATAAACTCGTGGAGCCACAGCTGTACGAGTTTCCCTTCTCGAAATCCCAAATTTACACATGTTCGAATCTTATTTCGTTTATTCACCCATCTAGACTTTGTCGTTTGCCTTCGGCCAAAAAACAAAAGTTGTAGATCTTGTCGAAATCTTTGGGTCCCAAAAAACCGCACCTCTTTCATCCACCACACCCGGAGAATTTCGCACCGCAATATTTTAGATATGACGGTGTAAATCCAAGATGTACTCGCGCTCGTTTCTTCAAATCCAAATTCCTTTGGTGAGAAGGTAGGACTAATGATTCTTCACAACTTTCATGTTTTAAGTTTTTCAATTTTACCTACAGATTTGTCTCTCTAACATAGATCCATTTCTTGTCTATTCTGAGCCAAAATCGGGTCAATATTGTCTCCTAACCACTGGATCTCATCCCAACGGCCAGGATTGGATCAATTCCGGGAAGGGGTATGAGCCAACCGGATCTCGCCACCTGTCAAGCCAGGTCAGCCCCGTGTCCCAGTCAGCATAGAATATTCCCAGGGAATATTTCCTGTAGATTTGTAATTGAATTTAATTTGCAAAAAATTGTGTAAACTTGCAAAAATCATATAAAAAGATTCGTAGATCCAAAAATAGCAAATAATATATCAATGGATTCAGAAAAACATGTAGAATATTAATATGGCATTAGATTCAACCTTTAGAGTATGCGTTTACTGCAGTAACTTAATTAGTTTTAATGGTCTTTTAGGTTAATAAATTTATAGAAAATTATCTATAACTCTGAAAAATATGAACAATATATCAAATTGAAGCTACTATAATGTAGATTAATAATATCTGGTTGGATCCAGCCTTTGCGGATTATTTACCCCGTAGTGATTTAATTATTTTTAATGGCTTTAGAAATCATTAAATTCATAGTAAATTATTTGTAACTCACAAAAATATAAACGTTATATCGATGGAAAGCTGGTTCCATGTAGATCATCAATATGCAAATGGTTCAAGAAAATACTGTAAGTTTTGCAGCAATTAAATCAATAGATTAATGGCTTATTTAGAGTATTAAAATCATAGTAATTCGAATACTGCTAAGAAAATTACAAAAAATATGTCCCTGGAATCACAATTCCGTGGATATTTCAGATATTATTTTAGTTTGATTTTTAGGCAACAGAAACTATATGAATCATTTAAAACCCATTAAACACTATTTAAATCATACAAAAAGATCTATAACTCCGATTAGGGTGAATCCAACACCTACTGGTTCATATTAACGTCCTCTATCCAGTAAACCCAAGAAACAAATTTAATTTGACAGTTAGAACAGACGTTACAACAGAACTATCAAAACCCTTATATTGGCAAGTAATTATGAATAACAAGTACTCCATTGCATTAATTGGCCTCTTGCATGCATCATATACTTCAGTATTATTTAGAGAACTAAAGTAACAACCATTGTGACTTATTAAATTGTCATGCATGCATTTGTTTGATCTCTATGTGCCATTGTTTATGTTGTATGCAATTGTTTGCTCGATAGATTGCGGGGTGTGCAACGTGTGTGATTTCAACGAGTGTTTGAACGACTTCACCAACTATCAAGGCAACTAGATGCTACTTTGTTCATGATGTTGTCCTACTATTTTTAATGCATTGTCGTGTATTTTGTAGATGCATGTGTAGGAAATTACTATCGCTATGTTATGTCTTATTATGTGGTAGGGCTTTCATGTAGATGAGCCACCGTTGGTAGATGTGCTTAGCCATGCTATGATGAACGAGGGCTGGGTTACATCACTGAAGGTTGTTTCTAAATGTGTTGGTTTGCGAAAACTAAAAACAACTTAATCAATGAATTCCCTGGGTGTGATGAGATTGAAAATTTTGGTCGTATCATTGCGGAAAGGCACCCAGGTATCAAGAGAAAATGATTGGCTTCTTTATTTTGTAGCTTACGTGTACAACCATGTGCCAATAATGAAATGGGCGGTTGGTTGGACTCAGTAGGTTGTGGTAACTCAAACCCACGTATCCAGAGATGTAAAATTTTGGTAGGTTGGACCGGTGCGTGTCGGGTTTGGGGAGCTACTTCCCGAACGGTCCCTTCTTGAACTTCTCCCTATCATCACCCAATATGAGAATGGTGGTACGAGCTGGGCTGGCCAAGTCACATGGATAAAGTGTACTAACCCCTGCAGGGTGTATAAACTAATCGATTAGCCGTGTCACCGGTTATGGACATCTGAGTTACTTGATATTGAGTTCATGACATGTTTCTCGCTCATTCTAATTTCCTAATTGCTTTAATGTTGATGGGTTAACTTAATTTGGATATTTTCAAAGAAAATCAAAAATTGTTTATGAAAGTAGGACAAAGGTATTTGCAAATGCAAGCTAGCCACAGTTCCACTTGCCAGATATGCATGTATATGCTAGGTTTATTGTCTCCTTTAATAGCTCTACTTGCCATACATTCCAAGTATTGACCCTTCAGGGCTTCTACGTTTTATGTTGCAGGTTATGATTCCGATTATGAGTGATCGACTAGGTTGCGATACTCCACTCAACAGTTGTTCGCCTGTTGCACAATTGAAGATGGAGCCTATCAATTGTTTATGCTTCCGTATGCTACTTGATATTGAGCTAGCCTTGAGCTAAGAATTAATAATTGCAAATTCTGGATCAATTCGTTATTTATGATGCACTGTTAAATTCTTTGGTATTCATCTATACTGTGTGTGCCAGTGAACCGATCCAGGGATTGGCACTATACACATGAACTCAGCCTTATCAGATGAGGGTGTTACAGGATGGTATCAGAGCAGTGTGTTGACTATAGGATCGTGACCTTATAAATGGATTAGTAATAGAAGACCTCTATTAGGAGAACAATCATATTTTCTACTTATTAGAGTTCTTATATTCCTTATATATCTTTTCTAGAACCTCTTCCTATTCAAACATTTATAGTTGTCCATTCTTATGATACCAATATGAGAGTTAGCTAAGTAAAATAACAAATAGTATGGCATAAAGAAACATCTCATCAAGTTTGGTTAGGTCTAGACCACCATGTTCTATCTCTTTAGGAGATTATCGCTATCGTGTTAGCATATTGTTCTTACCAACTTATGTGGTATGACAATATAGGTTGCTTGCTTGTTTAGACTGAACCATATCATGTGATGCCTTGTTTAGGATCTGTTGTTTTGAAACTCTAAAGTTTCTGGAGTTTTCGTGTGGTTTTAAAATTATTTTAATGGTGTGAATTGATTGAAATTCGTGGAATTACTGCTGCAGTTTTCTGCCTGACCTGTTGTACCGTGCGATTTTTCATATTTTATTGGTAACTCAGAAAAATGTTAAAAAATAGGATCTGGTGATTAATTACCTTTAGTAAATTCTCAAAAATTGTCTAAAATTCCTGACGCGTTTAAGTCGGTCAGAAAAATTCGTGAAGTCTGCTGTACCGTTTTGATAGATTTTGTTTATTGCTTATATGTTGCTATGTTTTACTCTAGTATTGTTCCCAATGCTTTCAAACTATTTTGTGGTTATATACTGATATATTTAGACCCCTGTAATGTTATTATACAAGTTTTTGATTGTGTGTTGATCGCCTATGATCGTTTCCTTGTTTGTGACATTGATTGCTTCATATAGTTATGGGTAGGATTATTTTCTTAGTCGTTTCTTTCCTATAGAATCTATTCTTCCCTATCTTGAACCCTTGAAGATATAATGATGTGTTAAGTGGAAGGTTTGACAACACAATGCATTTAGGAAGGAGAATGCTTTATCTAATAGAAAAAAAGAGATGTGGGAGTATGAAGTGTTGAAATGATATTATATAGTAGATTACGCAACCTGAAAGTTGAAGTATCGATAGTTTAGTTTTAGTGGTAGATTTTTTGATTGAATACATGGGAGTCTACATAGAGCATTAGTTCGTGCCCGTGGAAACATTCTTCAAGGAAAGTGAGGATGCTCGAGTGATAGAAAAACGTGATTCACTTATCCTTATACAGGGTAATGATTTGGGTGCAGGATGGATTGATCACCATTCCTACTACTCTTGTTATTCGCTCTTGTACTGTTGGCTTTCCGAATCTCGAGTGCCATTCAACCATAGCAAAGAGCCGTCGTTAAGCTTAAACCATAGATATTGGAGCACATAAAAATTTCCCACTAGTTAGATTATATTGGATTCACATGACATAATAGTAATAGTAAACATAGACTGGATGGTTAAATAAGAAGCTTGAATTGTTGGTGCACAACTTGATACTACACTCACAATCCTAGAGGGAGGAAGAACAATATATAGCTTATCAACTATCCTTGAAGATGCAAGTTTAATTTTCTTAAGGGGGTTAGCCTCGACAAAAACACCCATAACCTTGCTAGCTATTCCAAATCTCGGGACGAGATTCATCTTAAGGGGGTTAGTTTGTCACATCCCAAGATTTGGGAAATTGGGACTAGATTTTTTTTTGCATTTGCATGACATTCACGAGCATTGCATTGCATATTTGCATCAAGAAATCCCTAAATATAAATAACGTATTGAAACTCTAAATAGTATGAGCCACTTTGTTCCTAAAGGGAATTAAATTGGTTTTATAAAAACCAACTATTGCTAAGGCAGTGATTATTGCTAAATTATAGCCTAAAAGATCTAATAAATATTACAAAATTTTAGAAACAAAATTGGGCTTATTTGGAGATATTATGAAAAAGTTATGGAATAAGTACAAACAAATAAAGACATAAATAAAATGACTTATACAAGGATTTATAAATCCACTACTTTCAAACTAGTAAAAAGATTACAAATACGATCCTACAATGATCTATTCGATTTTAGAAAATTTTAAAAATAAGAATCATGTCATTTGGAGTTCGTATGCAAAAGATATGAGGAAAACAAATAAATAAAAAAAGAAAAAAAAGGAAAAAAACTAATGGGCCGGCGGCCCAGCTAGCAGACCGAACCAGGCAGAAGCACGTACAGGAGTGGGATCGATCCATGGGATGCTTTAAAAAGCGTGCAAAACAGTTTTTCTCAAACCTATCTCTATTCAAACTCTTATAACGTTTAATCTACAACTCCAAATCGACTTCCGTTTGTTTCTACTTGTTCCATACTCCAAGACCTATCTCTACACCATCCTAAATCTCCATATAAACTCGTGGAGCCACAGCTGTACGAGTTTCCCTTCTCGAAATTCTAAATCTACACATGTCCGAATCTTATTTCGTTTATTCACCCATCTAGACTTCGTCGTTTGCCTTCGGCCAAAAAATGAAAGTTGTAGATCTCGTCGAAATATTTCATTCCCGACAAACCTCACCTCTTTTCATCCACCACAGCCGGAGAATTTCGCACTGCAATATTTCAGATATGACGGTGTAAATCCAAGATGTACTCGCGCTCGTTTCTTCAAATCCAAATTCCTTTGGTGAGAAGGTAGGACTAATGCTTCCTCACAACTTTCATGTTGTAAGGTTTTCAATTTTACCTACGGATTTGTCTCTCTAACACAGATCCATTTATTGTCTATTCTGAGCCAAAATCGGGTCAATCTTCTCTCCTAACCACTAGATCTTATCCCAACGGCCAGGTTAGATCGATTCTGCGAAGGGGTATGAGCCAACCGGATCTCGCCACGTGTCAAGCCAGGTTAGCCCCGCGTCCCAGTCAGCATAGGGAATATTCCCTGTAGATTTGAAATTGAATTTAATTTGCAAAAAAATGTGTAAATTTGGAAAAATCATATAAAAAGATTCTTAGATCCAAAAATAGCAAATAATATATCAATGGATTTAGAAGAACGTGTAGACTATTAATATGGCATTAGATTCAACCTTTAGAGTATGTGTTTACTGCAGTAACTTAATTAGTTTGAATGGTCTTTTAGGTTAATAAATTCATAGGAAATTATCTATAACTCTGAAAAATATGAACAATATATCAAATTGAACCTACTATAATGTAGATTAATAATATCTGGTTGGATCCAGCCTTTGCGGATTATTTACCCCGTAGTGATTTAATTAGTTTTAATGGCTTTAGAAATCATTAAATTCATAGTAAATTATTTGTAACTCACAAAAATATAAATGTTATACCGATGGAAATCTGGTTGCATGTAGATCATCAATATGCAAATGGTTCAGCAAAATACTGTAAGGTTTCGCAGGAATTAAATAAATAGATTAATGGCTTATTTAGAGTATTAAAATCATAGTAATTCTAATACTACTCAGAAAATTACAAATAATATGTCACTAGAAACACAATTCCATGGATATTTCAGATATAATTTAGTTTGATTTTTAGGCAACAAAAACTATATGAATCATTTAAAACCCATTAAACACTATTTAAATCATACAAAAAGATCTATAACTCCGATTAGGGTGAATCCAACGCCTACTGGTTCATATTAACGTCCTCTATCCAGTAAACCCAAGAAACAAATTTAATTCGACAGTTAGAACAGGCGTTACAACAGAACTATCAAAACCCTTATGTTGGCAAGTAATTATTAATAACAAGTACTCCATTGCATTAATTGGCCTCTTGCATGCATCATATACTTCAGTATTATTTAGAGAACTAAAGTAACAACCATTGTGACTTATTAAATTGTCATGCATGCATTTGTTTGATCTCTATGTGCCATTGTTTATGTTGTATGCAATTGTTTGCTAGATAGATTGCGAGGAGTGCAACGTGTGTGATTGCAACGAGTGTTTGAATGACTTCACCAACTATCAAGGCAAGTAGATGCTACTTTGTTCATGATGTTGTCCTACTATTTTTAATGCATTGTCGTGTATTTTGTAGATGCATGTGTAGGAAATTACTATCGCTATGCTATGTCCTATTATGTGGTAGGGCTTTCCTGTAGATGAGCCACCGTTGGTAGATGTGCTTAGACATGCTATGATGAACGAGGGCTGGGTTACATCACTGAAGGTTGTTTCTAAATGTGTTGGTTTGCGAAAACTAAAAACAACTTAATCAATGAATTCCCTGGGTGTGATGGGATTGAAAATTTAGTGGTATCATTGCGGAAAGGCACCCAGCTATCAAGAGAAAATGATTGGCTTCTTTATTTTGTAGCTTACTTGTACAACCATGTGCCAATAATGAAATGGGCGGTTGGTTGGACTCAGTAGGTTGTGGTAACTCGAACCCACGTATCCAGAGATGTAGAATTTTGGTAGGTTGGATCGGTGCGTGTCGGGTTTGGGGAGCTACTTCCCGAACGGTCCCTTCTTGGACTTCTCCCTATCATCACACAATATGAGAGTGGTGGTACGAGCTGGGCTGGCCAAGTCACATGGGTAAAGTGTACTAACCCCTGCAGGGTGTATAAACTAATCGATTAGCCGTGTCCCCGGTTATGGACATCCGAGTTGCTTGATATTGAGTTCATGACATGTTTCTTAACTTAATTGGGATATTTTCAAAGAAAATCAAAAACTTTTTATGAAAGTAGGACAAAGGTATTTGCAAATGCAAGCTAGCCACAGTTCCACTTGCCAGATATGCATGTATATGCTAGGTTTATTGTCTCCTTTAATAGCTCTACTTGCCATACATTCCAAGTATTGACCCTTCAGGGCTTCTACGTTTTATGTTGAAGGTTATGATTCCGATTATGAGTGATCGACTAGGTTGCGATACTCCACTCAACAGTTGTTCGCCTGTGGCACAATTGAAGATGGAGCCTATCAATTGTTTATGCTTCCGTATGCTACTTGATATTGAGCTAGCCTTGAGCTAAGAATTATTGTAATAATTGCAAATTCTGGATCAATTCGTTATTTATGATGCACTGTTAAATTCTTTAGTATTCATCTGTACTGTGTGTGCCAGTGAACCGATCCAGGGATTGGCACTATACACATGAACTCAGCCTTATCAGGCGAGGGTGTTACATCAGGTTTGCAGCACATCTCCTTGAAGGACCGACAGCAACCTGGTGGGACAACTTTTAGATCACCACTTCCCTTGAGGATGTGACTTGGGATATTTTTGAGGATGGATTCCGTACAACTCACATCTCATCCGGAGTGATGAACTTGAAGAAAAAGGAGTTCCACAATCTGAAGAAGCGTCACTGCAGTGTGGCTGAATATATTGAGGAGTTCAACAATCTAGCGTGTTATGCACCGGATGAAGTTGATACTGATGCTAAAAGGAAGGAGATATTCCTCGAAGGACTTAATGATGAGTTGAACCTGCAGCTGTCTGTTGCCTATGTCCCAACCTATCGATCACTTTGTGACAAGGCTACCATCTTGGAAAACAAGATGAAACCGGTTGAGGGCAGAAAGAGGAAGCATAGCTTTGATAAGCACATCTCGGGATTGTCTCACAAGTGTTCTCATCATGATGATAGTGGAAGTTCTGGATACCATAAACATGGGAAGTACAAAAACCACCACAACCACAACCATCATCATGACAACAAGTATCATCGCAGTCATGACAATGACAAGTATAAGAATCACAAGAGTGGGCACAAGAGTCATCATAGTGTAAGTGGAAATGGAAGTCAGCCTGTAAAGAAAGATCTCAGTCAGGTTGACTGTTTCAAGTGTAAGAAGATGGGGCACTATGCTAATGAGTGCCTAGAAAAGAAAGTTGAAGGTGCCAACAAGCCCAATCCCTTCCAAAAGGGACAAGTGAACCACATTAATGTGGAAGAAATATATGAAGTGTCTGATACTATGGCTGGTAAGTTCAAGTTCAATTCTTTTCCAGCACTTGTTCTTTTTGATACTGGCGCATCGCATTCATTCATATAAAGAGCATTTGTTGGTAAAAAATGGACTTTCAGTTGAAACTATTGGGTGTCCTATAAAAGTAAGCTCTCCCGGTGGAGAAATGATAGTGAACTCTGGATGTCATGATCTAGTGATAGAATTTGGGAAGTATAAGTTTCCCGTTAGTTTGATAATCCTAGATTCCCAAGGATTGGATGTAATTTTGGGAAGGGATTGGATGACTAAGTATGAAGGAGTACTAGATTGTGCCAATCGTACTGTCACACTCACAGCCCCAGATAAGAAACGAATTAGATTCAAGTCTAATTTTGAATCCAAAGGAAGTAAGCTGAATTATCTTAAGGGGGTTAGCATAGACAGCGTGCTAATTGTGAGAGAGTACCCGGACGTGTTTTCGGAGGAATTACCTGGAATGCCACTAGATAGAGATGTTGAGTTTCTGATTGACTTGATGCCAGGATCTAGACCAATAGCAAAGAGACCTTACAAGATGTCAGTTGATGAGTTGAAAGAACTAAAGAAACAGGTGGGAGAACAGTTGTAGAAAGGATTTATTCAACCAAGTTCTTCATCTTGGGGTGCACCAGTTTTGTTTGTTGAAAAGAAAGATAGAAGTCAAAGGTTATGCATAGATTACCGTTCACTCAATGAGGTAACTATCAAGAACAAATATTATTTGCCTAAAATCAATGATTTGTTTGATCAGTTATAAGGAGCCCGTGTGTTCTCAAAGATTGATCTCCGATCAGGCTATTTTCAGCTTAAGATTAGAGAGCAAGACATACCTAAGACCGCTTTCACCACTAAGTATAGATTGTATGAGTACACCGTGATGCCATTTGGTTTGACAACTACACCAGCCTATTTCATGAATATGATGAACAAAGTGTTCATGGAATTTATTGACAAGTTTGTTGTCATTTTCATCGATGAAATTTTGATTTACTCCAAGAGCAAAGAAGAGCATGAAGAACATTTACGATTGATACTTAAGTAGCTTAGGGAGCATAAGCTGTATGCCAAATTCACCAAGTGTGAATTATGGCTGAATGAAGTCGGATTTCTCGGACATATTGTGTCAGGAGATGGTGTAGCGGTTGATCCCGCAAAAGTGTCAGTTGTAACTAAGTGGGAATCTCCTAAGTGAGTGAAAGAAGTACGTAGTTTCCTTGGCTTGGCAGGATACTATAGAAGATTCATTGAGAATTTCTCAAAGGTAGCTAAGCCAATGACGAAATTACTTAAGGAACACAAGACATTTGATTGGACTGAAGGATGTCAACTTAGTTTCCAAGAATTAAATAAGAGACTAGTGACAGCACCAGTATTATGTCTGCTAGATTTGGAAAAAGGTTTCCAAGTGTATTGTGATGCATATCACCAAGGATTAGGTGGTGTTCTGATGCAAGAAGGGAAAGTTGTAGCTTATGCCTCGAGACAACTCAAAACTCATGAGGTGAACTATCCTACTCAGGACTTAGAGTTAGCCTCTGTTGTCCATGCACTCAAAACATGGAGACATTATCTTTTAGGTAAACGTTGTGAAGTGTTCACAGATCATAAAACTTTGAAGTATATCTTCACTCAAAAAGAAATCAACATGACACAAAGAAGATGGCTAGAACTCATCAAGGACTATGACTTGAGTTTGCAATACCACCTCGGTAAAGCAAATGTTGTAGCGGATGCTTTAAGCCGTAAAGTTTATGTGAATGGCCTCACTAAGGGAGAATTACTAGATGATCTGTGTGCCCAATTCAAAGATCTCATATTGGAGATAGTGTCCGAGGGACATCTGATGTCATTGGATGTTCAACCCACCTTGTTGGACAAAATCAGGGAAGCCCAAAAGATGGACAAGGAAATTGAAGAGATTAAGGGAACAATGATCAAAGGGAAAGCTAAAGGATTCCATGAAGACGAACATGGTACTTTATGGTATGGAAAACGTATCTGCATTCCTTAAGATCCGGAGCTTTGGAAACTAATTTTACAAGAAGCACACAACTCACCATATTCCATTCATCCGGGTAACACCAAAATGTACATGGATGTGAAGGAAAGATTTTGGTGGAATAATCTCAAGAAAGACATCGTAGAACATATTGCTTTGTGTGATGTGTGTAGTAGAGTGAAAGCGGAACATCAGAAACCAGCAGGATTGTTACAACCACTACCTATTCCTGATTGGAAGTGGGATAAGATTGGTATGGATTTCATCACCGGACTGCCAAGGACTAGATCAGGATATGATTCTATTTGGGTCGTGGTAGATCGTCTAACTAAAGTGGCTCATTTCATACCCGTGAAGACAACCTATAAAAGTGCTAAGTTAGCCAAGATTTATATGAATAGGATCGTGTGTTTACATGGAGTACCCAAGAGTATTGTGTCTGATAGAGGAACTCAGTTCACTTCGCATTTTTGGAGGCAACTGCATGAATCATTGGGAACAAGTTTAGAGTTCAACACATCTTTTCATCCTCAAACTGATGGACCGACAGAAAGGACCAACCAGATTATGGAGGATATGTTGAGGGCATGTGCCCTAGACTATGGTGCTAGTTGGGATGAAAGTTTGCTTTACGCAGAATTCTCTTATAATAACAGCTATCAAGGAAGTATTGAGATGGCACCGTTTGAATTTCTCTTTGGAAGAAAGTGTACTACACCATTGCTATGGAGTGGTGTTGGAGAAAGAAATTTGTTTGGGCCAGAACTAATCAAGGAAGCTGAAGAGAAAGTCAAGTTGGTAAAGGACAGATTGAAGATAGCATAGTCCCAACAGAAGAGCTACGCAGATCCAAAGCGTAGGGAAGTCACCTATGAGGTAGGAGATAGAGCTTATCTTAGAGTCTGACCACTTAGTGGAGTGAAGAGATTTGGAGTCAAACGAAAATTGGCACCAAGGTATGTTGGACCATTCAAGATTCTAAGTCGCAAGGGAGAAGTGGCTTATGAAATTGAGTTGCCTGCATCACTGTCTGCCGTTCACAATGTGTTTCACGTAAGTCAGTTGAAGAAATGCCATCCGGAGATGGAAGAGACTTATTTGAAGGATAAAGTGCCTTTGGAAGAGGTTCAGTTGGAAAGTGATCTCACTTATGAGGAGAAACCTATCAAGATCCTTGAAACTGCAGAAAGAGTCACTCGTACTAAGACCATCAAGTTTCGCAAAGTTCAGTGGAATCATCATTCCGAAGAGGAAGCAACTTGGGAAACAGAAGATGACCTTTGGAAAGATCACCCTCACCTATTTGCTAGCCAATCCGAATCTCGAGAGCGACATTCACCTTAAGGGGTTAGATTTGTAACATCCCAAAAATCTTGATTTGAAAAGTTGGCATATCATTCATGCATTCATAACATCTGGTCATTTCAAATAAGAAAACAATTGTAATGCCTATTATTTTATGTAAGAAAGGAAATGGTTTTATTTTACTCTCAAAGTATGAGAATGCTTTGGTTTGATCAAAAATGTTTTAAAGTTGAATGCAAAGCTTGTACAAAATTTTCAAAGATAAAACCCTAAGCAAAACCATATTTAAACCCCTATTTTTATATTATATAAGGCGCATGGTTTTATTTTTTAATTCAAAGGACAAAAGTGTTTTTGAGTGTAAACATGTGTTTGACACACTTTTGGACACTAGAAACATGGTACAAAAGTCTAGAGATAATTTGAATTCAAACAGATTTGAATTAGCCATTCAAACTCATTCTAGAAAATCAAAACATAAAAGAAAAAGAGAAAAAGCGAAAAAAATAACAGGCGCCACCTATCTAGCCCAACCCAGCCCGCGGCCCAACTAACAGCCCACCTAGCCCACCCGGGAAACCCCCTCTCCCCCTCTGTTTCTTACCGCGCGCACTTGCACCCCCTCGCTGACCGGTGGACCCCTTCTCCACGTCACCCCTTCATCCTCAATCAACGCCCGCAGAGATCGCCGTTTCCGCCCATTACCTCGCCGATTGATTTCGAATCAATTCGATTGATTGCCTCAGTAATTCCTGCACCCGACCCTGCCTACTTAAACCCCTTCCCCCCCGCATCTTTCCCCTCACTCGCCACCCTCTAAGCGCCACCAGGCTGCCCACACTTGAGCTCACACCGCCGAGGTACCGAACCTCTCCGGCGACCAATCCTGGTGAGCCTCGACCCCCCTTGCTCTCTGGTTCTTACTATCCTGTTCACCATTGATGCCCTCCAAATGTTTGCTGGTGCCCTGTAGGTTCTCCTCCGTCTACGCCCGCGAACCACCTACGCCAGGAGCAACTCCGATGAGGAATAGCCGGCAAACCTGAGCGCTCCGCCCTCGCCCGTGACCTCCACTGCAACCGCGCCGTTGCCGCGACCTCGGTAATGCCCTACACCCTTCCCCTTACCCCTAGCATCGCCGGCAGAGCCGTCGTCGCCGCGCTCGCCATTTGCGCCGCCCGCGTATAGTCAGTGCAATGAGATCCGCTGGATCTAGATCCAGCGGTCACGATTAGAACGGATCGCGAAGGGGTACGATTGGATCTGGTGTGTTGAATCTGATTAGATCCAATGGAACGGAGGCGTGATCCCGTGCGAAGTGGTACCGCCCAATTAGAGCATGCCACGTGTAGGTGCTCTGTTTAAATAAAATCCAGAAAAGAATTTTGAATGTTTAAACTTGTGAAATTCATAACTTTTGTTCTGTTTATCAAAAAAATGCAAATAATATATAAATGGATTCACAAAATTAAATACATTTGAGTCTACATATGAGTTTAGTTTTGTATTTTGTTTCTGTAAAAATAGAATTTTATGCAGAGACTTTTGTAGGCTTATTTTGAGTATAAAAATTATTTAGAAAATGTTTTAAAGACTAATTTGAGTCTATTTAGTCTATAAAATTTTAGTTTTGTGTTTAGTACTGTTTAATTTCCTTGTTTAGTTTAAGAGAAATCATCACATGGCATTTGCATGCATTCATATATTTTTGCTTGATTAATTTGAATGTAAATTTGGTGCTATCATTTTATGTGTAGATTTTGGTGCTAGTTGTGATTGTGAGGATTGTTGCTACTCCCCCAACTACCAAGGCAAGTGGTGCTTCGTGTTTTTGTCCCAATATTTTGACTATGCACTAGTTATATTTTGTATAGGGATTGCATGATATTTTTACTAAGTATCTATATGCTATGCTATGGGAAATCCTAGTAGTTGTAGTCTTGGTAGAATTTTCTCTAAGTTAAGATACTTTTTATATTGCCATGCTTAGCCTAGCTAGTAGCAAACAAGGCGGATTACATACATGCTATGGAAAATATTGTTAAGTCTTTGACTTGTGTTTTTGCTTAATAAAACAACTAAGTGAATGAATCACCAGGGTGGAATGGTATGTGCGGTGACCCAGCATACCACTGCATGATGTAGTACACTATAGTCGTTGACATAACACCAATGAAACACCGTTCACTAGTATTACATCCCTAAGAGTAGTACAACAGAAACATAGTAGGTCCAAGACATGACTATAGGTTACAACTCAACTCTTTATACAAGATCCAGAGAACACTCTAGGTTAAAGAGAGAGAAAGAAACTTCTTACGAAGAAGAATCAAGAATAAATAACTCATAGCTACCATACTTATAAAACTAGTAGCTGAACTACTGGCTTGCCTTGCTGCAATTTCAATACTCTACAGAAGTAGGTTCTATGGTTAGAAATTCTATTCTTATCTAATCAACAACTTCGTCTTCACTTGAGTTGATGTATATGTTGACTTTCTTGACTTCCTTGAAGAGCTTTAGCTTTTGATGATGATTCCTGGAGCACAACTTGATGTAGACATCGTCTGTACTAGCTTTAGAACCTAGCAAGGGTTAAGAAGATACGTTGAGTACGAGCGTACTCAGCAAGTTCACTAGAAAAGGAGTGTTTGATGCACTATAGCTATAGCCACAGACCATAGCTCGTAGGCAATGTAGGTTTTCGCAAACATTTCTTAAAAGGTTGCTTTTATTCTGAAAAGCTATGTCCATCAGCCTTCACGGGTTTACCAGAACCTTCATGGGGTTCCTTTCCCGCTGCGTTCGCAGCTCCTTCCCGGAACAGGGAGTAACAAGTTACAGTTCTTACACTCTGTAGAGGTGCGTCACTTTACCCATGAGAGATCTTAGGTTTGTTGCACATCCAGGCCGCGAACCCGTTCACACTTCCTTGGTGTGAGGCCCAGACTAAGACCCAAGCCAATCACTGCCATCTCCGCGACCCCGCATGTCTCCTTGGTGTACGCCAGCCCACCTATTGAATTATGGCAATGGCAGTACAGGCCGTATAAATGCCGGAACTATCGTGGGACGTTGAGGGCTCCCACCCATATGCTGCATATCCTCTACGAATTACCATAAATAATATGCACACTACGAGTGATAACAGCCACGACCCGCACATCCAGCTCCATGCGAGAGGGAAAAGATACAGCTGACTTCTTCGTCCCATTCCAAATCTCATGGTGAACGCGTAATATACGGCGCAAGAATCACTGGTGACATTGGTTGTTAAGTCCTAGATATTATGTTCCTTTACCACCGAAACTCTTATAGTAGGTTATTACCTCATGGTAAATAACCTATAATCACATTATTATGAAAATAGTCTTTTTTGTCCTTTTTCAAATGCAGGTGATGACAACACGGGATTTGTAAAATACTTACAGAAAATAATCAAAGGACAAGAGCAAGTGTGAACTTGCCTTTTGTGATTGCAAGATTATGCACTCACGGTCTTCAAGACAATATAAGATCCAATTGCGAAAATCTGCATCATTGGTCCGGTAAGGACTAATGTTTAAAGAAGCAAGATGCTTTTATGCATAGGAAATGTAATGCAAGTTGATAAACGCGAATCCCGAGAATAACGTTGTTCTAGGGTTTGGATACTGGTAAGGGTTTCCTTGGAATGTGTTGCCCTTTTAGATTAAGTTTCATACATCTACTTCTTATTAAGGCTTGTGAGTGTGTGGAAAACAACATGTATTTATACAACAATAAAATACATAGTATAGAATGCTACATAAGGTTGTTTACATCTTAATTGTTTATCTTCAAGTTTTACTTTACAAGTAATGTCACTTATAACGAATTTAAGTATTAACAATCTTATTATACAAGTAAAGTATAAAGTAAGGTGATTGTGATTAGTTGTTATTTGTTTTTCTGAAGTGGCAAAACGAATAACTTTTGAAGAAAATCTTACTCAATTAGGCAGAAGCATTTAAGCTTTTAAGTTGACTTTATGAGGTGTTCTTTCTAGTTATAGTCTTTAAGTCAGAAATAATTGCCTTTACTGGAATTCATGATAGTAGTAGTATTTGAGACTTAACTATCTTGGTTTTTAACTGGGTTGTTTTGGTGTTAGGATGCTTTATAACTTAATTATAACAGACCAAAGTTAACTATAAAGCATATAATAAAGTCTTTAGCATTATACTAAAAGTTTGGTAACTAGAAGTAACTTTAAGAATATAGATAGACTTAGGGTGTATTACTTATGATACTTGTATCTTGTTCACTATGTATTGTTTCCTTAGGGTTACTTAAGAATGGCATTAATTCTATTGAAGAGTGGTTTATTAATTGTTTAGTGGGATAGAATCATTTCCCTTTTATGGATGAGTGGTTATAGTTTGTAAACAAAGAAATAATATTACTTAACTAATTATGGATTCAATATAGTGGTTTGGTTTATTCATAACTTGTAGTTGAAGTAAAAGAATGGTTCTATCCTATTACAATTATTCTTGGAGATTTTATGTTAAATAAGAATCCATTTTATAAAATAATCAGCATTTATGGTTGAAGGATAATTCAATAAAATTGTATTTAAATTGTGTTGAACCATTTTGACTTCATATTATTAATATTGAAGACCAATACCATTTATTAGATCTAAATTGGCAATTTTAGGAATATTAACAAATTTTATTTACCTTTATATGTATTATCAATTAAACAAATAGGTTTAAATTCAAATTATTAAAGTGTTTAACTTTTTATTTAACTTAAAAGTGGAATATCACATTTTTAACATATAGGTATTGTTTTTGTGATTATTTTGGTATATTACATTTATTTTTGTGATTTATAAATAATAAGAAATAATTTTAATAAGATTTATTACTTTAAAAATACTCAATAAATAATAAATATTTAATTAAGAGAAATAATAATGCATGATTATAGTTTTAAACTCTAGTTCTTATTTTTCTAAGATTTTTAGTATTTTATTTATATTTTTAACATTTACCATTACTAAAATATTAATTATCAAAGTATTAAAACTTTATAAAGTATTTATTAAATAATATTTATTTAAATAATTATCATAATAATATTTAATAATAGTTTTAAGTTGTATATTTTATTTTTATAAACATTTCCATATTTTATATGTATTTTTCTGATTTATAAAACAAAAGATATCAATTTTACAAGATTTAATCATTTTATGAATTTCTTAATTGAATAATTAAATGTGTTTATTAGGTAATGCTGATGTTAGCATAGACTGAAGGGTTTTTCTCACCAGGGTCTATTCTACCCCCAATCACTGACTGGTGGGCCCTTTTGCCATGTCATTTCTATCTGTTTTTATTTATTTTCTAAATAGACATAATTTTTTTTACACTAAGAGGGATCTACCCACGGTCACAGACAGGTGGGGCTTAGGCCACGTTAAGTCAACAGACTCGGTCAAGTAGCATGACGTGGCCAAGGTGACATGACAACAACGTCACCTCGCCGGTGACACATCAGACAACGGCGAGGATGGCCGTAGAGGGTGAGACAGTGCGCGTGCAGGGGCTTGCTCGAATCAGCGCGTCAGGGCGAACAAGAAACTAGCGGCGCCGCCCAAGATTGTTCATCGGCACCAGAGTTGCAACGATGACGAGCAGCGGAGCTCGCTGCTACACGACGGTCGATCGATCTAGGAAGCGAATAAAGATTTGGGAGAGCCTCGGGAGGATCAGGAACTCACCGCGATGCTCGTAGTGGGGTCAGTTAGGTCGAGGAGGAACGAAATCGATGATGATTGACGATGACCGGCGACGGTGGTCGTCGGGTATTGAGTTGATGCGGTTGATTAAGAGTCCGCCTGCTCGATTCCTTCTTGCTCGAGCTGCTACACCCCATGACGGAGCTCGTGGTACACTCGGCTAGTCGTGGGACGATCTCTAGCGGTGGCGACAAGCGTCACCGACGAGCTAGGGTTCATTCACTGAGAGGAGACAGAGAGGAAGAGGAATGGAATGGAGATAAGGACGAGCGAGACAGCGTCGTGTTCTTCTTATCCCCTTCGGATGACATCAGCTTCAGCACGAATCGTGGCGACCACGGTGGACGGCGGAGGCGTTGCCAGCCAGCTGCTTCACCGGCGATGCATTCTGTCTAGAGGAAGAAGAAAGAGGAAAAAGAAATGAAGGGGTACTGGGCCGTCTTGGGCTGCGTGGGCTGTGGCGAAGCAAGTGGAAGAAACAAAAGTTGCTGCTGGGCAGCAGATATGTGGTAGAGAAAATGGGCTGAGGCCTGGTTTCGTTTTTATTTTTAATTACAGATTTTTATTTCTGTTTTCATTTGCTAGCTTTGTATTTATTCATTTTTTTTAACTTTCTAGGAATTTCTTATTTAGAAAATTGTAAGTTTATGGGAATAAACTTAAGATTCTGATATTAATACTATTTTTGATAATAATATATTTTATTAATTTACCTTTTTATATACTTCATATTCATAATCATATGAAGGTCATTATATCAAATAGAATAAGTATAAATTAGGGTCTTAGGTTTTGGGATTTGTTTACGATCTTATAATTTTGATGTCTTGATTCCTATTGACTTATAATATTAAAGAAACTTTTATATATCTTGATCCTTTATTGTTATTTAATATATAAAGTTTTTAGAACTTAATATGGTTAATATTATTCTCATAGATTTAAGGAATAGTAATTCTATATTTTATTACAACTAACATATGAGTTAAAATTTGAATTGAAAATGCTTACCATCAATTCTTAGAAGATTAAACATTCTCATATTTCCTTTATTGAGGTGAATAAATATTAATGGCTAAGACAAATTGTCTTTATGTTGGTGAATTTAATATTATCACCATTCAAAGTAGAATAGTGGAATTGTTTTCTAGGATAACTTATGAGAAAGAATTGATAAGGTTAATTCTTAAGCACATATGGTAATGATAGTTAGAAATGACAAAGATGTACTTAAGCGATTTGTTATAGGAAAATATTCCTATGAACCATTGTGAATTTAAGATGATAAATCAATCAGATGAAATGGATAATATGTTTGGTACTAGAATTAGGGTTTAGTGTTTAACAAGGATTCCTATATTCCATACTTCATAATTCGGGACTTCTAATTAAGGAATTCCTTTCCTAGATATATTACTTATCCCTATCCATCATCATGTGCTAACATGATGAGCTTTACCTCACATGAATATTCTTATCCACCTTTTATTCTTTTAACACTTCTGGTAATTCCAATGATACTCTTCCTTAATCATCCTTCACTAATATCACTTCAATAGATGTATACATCAAATTCTACTTCACTTCCAGTGCCTAGTATTTCCAAAGAGGAAAATACTACTTCTTTAATCCAATGTTATTTTAATATCATATAATTCATACTATCTTGTCTCTTCTTAACTCCAATATCTAACATTCCAACCTCACATTATATTAATGTGACTTGTAATGACTAATCTAGGATAATATATCTATACTATGGTTTAATCATGTTTTATCCACCAATGTCACTTATACATGGTATAAGCATTCAATATTGGTGAATAAGGCATGATCATTATGATCCTTTGATCCTTTATGGTTCAGGTTTCTAGTTGACTAAACAAGTCTTCTTCAATACAACACTACAATTGTATTCTAATTATCTTCTGTTTAGCTCTATTGGATTAAGAGATATAATTCATTGACTATACCTACTTGATCCAATAGGACTACTCATGGTAACTATTTTTAGACTTCATTCTTGTAATCTTCTTTGTTACCATATTGATTTGATTTCCTCAAATCACTCCCATCCTATAGATGACATCTAGAACTAGCATCACTACTTATCTCTTCTTACTTCTTTCTTTATAAGCCTTAAGTGAATGCTATAATAAGGACAAGAGTTGATAGATCAAGAATTGATAGGTTAAGAATGAGTGAATCAATAGTTGATTACACCACATTGATGAACAATAGATATTGAGATAAGATTCCATAAGGATTGATATGGAAAGGAGGATATGTGATGAATGACCTTGACTTGGTTTCTCTCCTACTCAATCTCAAATAAAAGTTAAAGTTAGGTATTTCCATGATACTCATGGTATAAGTAAATGAGATTAAGATATAGTTGTTACATTCTTATAACTTGTGTTATATCCTTAACTTGGTATTCATGAGTGATTATAATGAATACTATGATATGATCACCTAATGATCAAATATAAATCATTAAGTAATGTATTAGGGTTTAATTTTATTACATTTGATCTACCCTTAGATCAAATCATGTTTACCCAGAATAAGGTTTTAGCAAAGGTCATATTGAAACTTATCGCAGTCAACTTGATGATCTACTTCAATTCCATCAAGTGAAGAGAAGCTTCAATCACTTTGACAAGTTTTTATTTAAAAGCGCGAAAATTATTCAGATTTTCTATGCATGAATGCCATGCACACATCTGTGTTCAGCTTATTTCTAAGCTCTTATGCTGGGATGTTACAGACTCTCCCCCTTAAAATAGACTTCGTCCTTGAAGTTCGCACTCTCATGTTTCGGAGTAGGGAGTTGTCTTGCAATGGCTATGATAGGTCTCAATTCCATGGTAACCTCAATGGGAATAATTGTAATATCCCATATCCAAATCTTTTCCTTGAATCCTCATCATGCTCAATAATCATGAACTTAGTGTCTATAATACTCCAAAATTCTTTGTACTTTAGTCCCTTAGGGATATGTCCTTATTACAAAATCCTCAATCTGGGGTCTCTTCTTTAGTTGATTTCCCTTATTAGGTATCCTAATCTAATTTCTTTACTTGATCATCGAACTTTCCTACTGTATTATGTAAGTCTAGGAAGTCTCACTAAAACAGGTTTTAAAGTTTACTAATCAATAGTGTGACCAAAAGACTATCCTTTGATTTGTCATTGTATGATTTATACGGGTGGTCCTTCCGAAGATTGGATTTAAACTTATCTAGTCCATCCCCATTGAAATTTCTTATTTCTCTGTCATGACCAATTAGATGTGTTTTATTCCCTCTTAAGTATTACTTAAGAGTTGTTTCTTCTAGAATTAATCTGTTAGGCTTAATCTTATATCACCTTCAAGCTTTTATCTTATTAAGATTTAGATAATCTTTCATTATCACCTATAGTACTTCTTCAACTTTCATTTATAACGTTTACTATCCCCCTTAGGGTTTACTAATAGTCTTCAAACTGCCTATTTAGTATTTATTGGCTTTATAATTATAATTGTAGAGTTTTGTCTAGCTTATACTTTACCTAATTTGTTCTTATGAAAGATGGTACGGTGTATCCACACAATTATGGATCTCCGAAGTGAATCTTTCAGCATTATTTGTCTTACTTACTCATTCGGATATTTTCGCTTTGATGCACCTGACTTTACGAAGAGTCTTGAAAGACGGTCGCTTTCAATTTTTTAAACTCCTTTAGGTCTTACTTAGCATAGGCCAAGTTTTATGCTCTTTATGCAACTTTTAAGATGATCTGGTTAACTATGTCAACCAATTACCAACTGTGGACAAGATACCAACTATGGTTCAAATACCAGCTGCGGATCATCCTAGGTTGTATGATTTGCCCTATGGTTTCCGACATACCTCTGGTATTCTCTCTGAATTGTCAGAGCTTGAATACCACGTTGGTTCCAACACTACTTCTTTGTACTTATTCATGATACTTCCATAAACTTGCATAATTACTCCATTTACTAGCAAAATTACCTATTTTGATTGAACTTTAAGTTCATCACCTCTTGTTGCTCCAAGTATTTTCTATAATAATCTTCCTTCTTATTGCTGTTTAGAAATGATCAACTTGGTTCAACCTTCAAATTGTTTTGATACTACTTATATTTTGCTTCATCCTTCAGGTAGGTCTTCATCTTGGTCTTCGGAACTCGTCACTCCCTTACATGAATTCCCATTACTATCCAGGTCTATAACATCAAGTAGTATCTGGATGTTGCAACATGCATTTGCACACCAGGTCAGCCTTCATGTATAGATCTACTCAATCAAGAAGATCCAAGAAAAACAAATAAATCCAAATGTGGTACATATAACACACAATATTCTAAGCCCGGAATATAGTAGTTGAGTATAATATCTCTAGAATTCAGGCTTAGTTGTGCAGTATATGACACCTCCTCGTATAGGTTTTGTCAACACCCGGATTTTTAATCCCAGATGCCTGTTATGCCATACATCGCAATCCCAGGATTACCATTTTTGCGAGACATAACAGAATTGGATACCACAGTACATCATCCATTACCAAACCATACATAAGGTCTTACAAAAATAGGGATCTCATGATCCAGTTCTTAATACAACTTCAAGCAGCGGAATACGTAATAATAACGGTAGCGTAGGTGAAGCTCCATCTTCGGGGTCATAGGCAATGCTGACGATGGGAGATGATCCTAGTTGTCGTAACCTTCCTGGGGTCCATCCTCCAGGTACTCCTCTTCATAGTCTGGCCACGGGAATACCCAGGGACAAAGCCATGAGTACTCTTTAAGTACTCGCAAACTAATACTAACAAGTGAAAGGGGTTTTTGATAATAGGACACTAGGCTCTAGGGTTGTTTTGCAAAAGCGAGATTTATCTCTACTAAGCTGAGAAGCAAGAGAAGCTAGTCACAATTTTCTAACTCCTAAGTAGGAACTTGTATTTCATATCATAACCCTGTTGTGGTCAAGTCAAAGTCTCAATTCATTTCACAAGTATTTTGAAAACATCTGACGGTGGAACAGTATGGCCACTCCAACTGTCCATAACCGCGGACGCGGCTATTCGAATAGTTTGACACTCTACAGAGATTGTACACTTTCACCACAACATTCGATACATCCGTCAGGAACAAATCCTGAATTCACCATACTCAGTATGCGGATAATCAATCCTAACCTTTCAATTACATGGACTAGTATAAGCACCTCTCCTGTGAGACATTACCTGATGGGAAATCGTTGTGAGATTTATACGGATCACAAGAGTATGAAGTATATATTCACTCAGAAGGAGCTGAATATGAGACAGAGAAGATGGATTGAGCTAATCAAGGATTACGATCTGGACATTCACTATCACCCTGGTAAAGCCAATGTGGTAGCAGATGCCCTTAGCAGATTGCCGTGCCGCTTGAACTCCATGATCTTGAAGGAGCAACCAAGCTTGCACAAAGAGATGTAAGATTTTCGAATGGAATTAGTGAGTGAAGGATTTTTGGCTAACATAGAACTCCAACCCACTTTGATCAGTCAGATTAAAGAGGCGCAGAAGGGAAATGCTAGTATCGACGGAATCAAGCGTCGTATAGGTACAGGCAAAGTACCCAGATTCACCGAAGACGAAGAAGGAGTTATGTGGTACAAAGGACGCCTTTGTGTACCAACAGATTCGGAGTTGAAAGAAGTTATTCTGAAGGAGGCTCATGATACACTTTATTCTATCCATCCTGGAGGAACTAAGATGTATCAAGATTTAAAAGAGCAATTTTGGTGGCATAAGATGAATAGAGAAATAGGAAGCTATATCGCCAAGTGTGATATATGTCAGCGAGTCAAGGCAGGACATCAAACACCCGCTGGATTGTTGCAACAATTCTAGATTCTGGAATGGAAATGGGATTCCGTTGGAATGGACTTTATCACTGGATTGCCTACTTCTAGTAGGGGAAATTACTCTATCTGGGTCATAGTGGACTGATTGACCAAAGTCGCCCATTTTCTTACCCGTCAAGACCACATATCAGAGTTCGAAGCTAGCGGAATTGTACATCGCTAGAATAGTTAGTTTGCATGGAGTCCCCAAGAACATCGTATCGGATCGAGGAACTCAGTTTACCTCGAGATTCTGGAAGAAAGTCCAAGAAGGTTTAGGAACCCTCCTAGATTTCAGCACAGCGTATCACCCTCAGACCGATGGACAAATGGAGCGAGTAAATCAAATACTCGAAGATATGCTGAGCGCATGTGAGTTAGAATATGGGTCTAAGTGGGAAGATTGTCTGCCGTTTGCAGAATTTTCATACAACAACAGTTATCAAGCTAGTTTGCAAATGGCCCCATTTGAATTTATGTACGGAAGGAAGTGTCGAACCCCTTTGAACTGGTCGGAAGTAGGAGAGAGTCAGATTTTCGGACCCGACATCCTACGAGAAGCAGAAGAGAAGGTTCACAAGATTCGTGAGCACCTCAAGACTGCCCAGTCCAGACAAAAGAGTTACGCCAACAAGATACATAGAGACCTCGCCTTCAACCTAGGAGATTTTGTTTATCGGAAAGTGTCGCCATTGAAGGGAATGCAGTGTTTCCAACTCAAAGGAAAGTTAGCCCCCAGATATATCGGACCTTTCAAGATTCTGAACCGTCCAGGAGACGTATCGTATCAATTGGAACTACCTAAAGAGATGTCAGCCGTGCACAATGTGTTCCAAATCTCGTTAGTTCGCAAGTGTCTCGAATTCCCAGAGAAGACCGAAGTGTTCAAAAACATCGATCACCGGACCATAGAAATCAACGATGACCTGACCTATCTCGAAGTACCCATACGTATTTTGGAAGAAGCTTTTAGAACTACCCAAACCCAAAGCATCAAGTTTCTCAAGATTTAGTGGAGAAACCACACAGAAGAGGAAGCTACCTGGGAGCGCGAAGATCACATCAGGACAGAGTTTCCCGATCTCTTCAAATCCTATGTAATCTTTTCGTCCTTTTTCAAATCTCGGGACGAGATTTTGTTTAAGGGGGGAAAGGTTTGTAACATACCAAAAATAGTAAACTTGAATCATCAAACTCTAATCATCAAATTTAGGGTTAACAAAAACTTTTATAAATAAAAATATGAAAGCATGCATGTGTGTATGCATTTCATTTGGAATTCTTTTGAACCACCTTGTTTGTGTGTTTCTTTGATTGTAAATGGATTCTTAGGTGAAATAAACATCTTCTAAACATTTCCCAAAGAAAAATAAATCAAAACAAATAAAATAAGGGAATGGTCATTTTGACCAATTTAACTCCCATGCCTACTTTGGCTGTCCCAAACTTTCAGAACTTAACAGAAACTTGTTTGGATCTTTGCACCCCTTGATTGTATCATAACAAAGTATCAAGGCCCACTTTGTGATCATCCAGAAACTTTCAAATGCATAGTTTAAATGACAGTTCAAAATTGAATCTTTATCATATGAGAAGATCCCACTTTTTCAAAAACCACTCAAACAAGATCAACTTTCAAAACCCAAGCATCTGCAGACTCACCAACACCGACCTAGCACACCCACCAAAAATCTTCTCAAAATTCAAAACTTGAATTCTTGCGGCCATTTCATCAAACACTTTGAAGACACAAATTATCAAAATCTTAAACACTATTGTGAGCAGTGATTGAAGCCTAACTTGTCCCCTCTCTAGCTCACAACCATCTCAGTAGATCATCTAGCAAGTTAAACCAAGCACTAGCCTCACTGTAAGCTGGGCAATGCCATCAATGGTGAACAGCCGAAGCTCACCATGCCACCCTAGTGGAGACAGCAAGCTAGAAGGAGATTTAGCCGTGCCAACCTTGTCTGGGAGGCAGCCCACCGTCCACTGCCACTCCCTGTCCTAGCCACGAGCGTTGCCAAACCCTGGACCACATGCATGGACTGCGCCCAGCTCGCCATCAACCATGACGAGCATGCGCCAGAGCGCCACGCTCGACCGACACCCACAGACCGCGCGCCTCCCTCGCCGCGTGCATACATGATCACCACCAACCCAGGAGACCGCCAGACATCCCCGTTCGCTGCCCCATGCCGCACAGCCACCGCTCGCCGTCGAAGACGCCGCCTCTGCCGCGCAGAGCATCACGCGTTCCAGACCAAACCGCCCCGCCCCTACGCGCGCATTAAAGCCGTAGAGCATCTCCAGGAGGCCACCAAGCGATTGCCACCGCCGGCCATGCCTCTAGCCGCCCATAGCCATGTCGCCACCGTCGCCTGCCCATCCCGTTTGGTCTCGTCGTCGCGACTATAAATAGAGGCCACCCCCAGCCGAACTGAGCACACCATGTCACTCCCCTCTCCTCACTGATCGTGCCACCCCGTTCCCGGATCAAGGCGAGCAGCACTTCGCCGGAATTTCGCCGGAGCCTGCCGCCTCTAGAGAAGAAGGGAGCCAGCGATTGGAGCCGCCCCAGGAGAAGCTGCCGGTACCAGGAGGTTCGCCGTCGTCGACTTTGTTGTTCGCCCGCCTCGCCGACCCTCGCCTGCCCCGGTGATCCTCCAACGACCCCCACCTGCCGCGCTAGGTTTCTGTCTCACCGGTGTTGTCCAACGTCGACGATGACCCTCAACCGTTGGATTAGAACCAGATCGAACGCACCACATCGCCCCATACCGCTTTGCACCCCCTGTCTCACTGACGCGTGGGGACAGCGACTTAACCAGCCCGCGTAAGCGCTGTGCTTAGCAGGCCGACCCAGTATCGCTTCCCGCGCAGCCCAGTTATTTGAATTTAACCTTTTTCATTTTATTTCAAACACACTTCTGTACCCAGTTTCAAAAATCAACCCAGGTCGATTCAGTGAACCAAATTGAATGAAACCAATTTTGTTAGAAAGTTCTGGGAATGCTGAATCCAAGCCCGTTGGATTCACGTCATTTGGATCTTTATATCATCCATGGTAAAAATAACAAGGCAGAAGCTTTTCTGCATTCAAACATTTTTCAAATTTAAACCGTAATAGCTTTTGAGTTGATTCCAACTCTCAAAAATCACATTTAACCATACCTTTCAGAATATATAAAAATATATAGGTTTACTTACAGAAATAATGACCAAGTAATAAAATAATGCCACATAAGGCATTTCTAGCCACTTTAATTAATTAAAATAAAAGAAAAAACCTTATTAAATTGTGACACCACTTTAAATCACATTCCCATGGACTAAAATATGTGGTGATGACATGTGTCAACATGATCCCATGTTTGGTTTGGAGAATATTAAATCTTAAGTAGTTTTTCAATTTAGTAGAATTTACTTTTCTAAAAATAAAAGGAATTAAACCAAGCTTTAATTTTGTAATGTTAGTGATGATGCTAGATCATCTATAGGACCCTTGTGTGTGATGAATGCAAGTAGTTAAGTATTGTTTGGTGATTTTGTACCTCGTATTTATTCATAGACGCTAGTACCGACCAAGGATACGAGGAGGAAGGAGGATACTACGAAGAAGAAGCCGAGGAGAACTTCAACCACTGCTCTGCACAAGGCAAGCTAACACTTGCAAGATACTCTATTTTAGCAAGCCTTACTAATCAAGTTGACCCATGCAAGCTTATACTTGCAATTGGGCAAGCTAATACTTACTTGCTACTATGTCAACTATATGCCTTAAACATATGTGATCATATCCACTTGATAAACCAATCCTAGTTTTATTTGCAAGCCCTCTACTTTATTTCTTTATCAAAGCTTTAACTTAGAGTTGACTTAAGTGACTTGTAGATTCTATAAAGATATATTGAAGGTTGCATAAAGAGCATAAAATTTGGCCTAAGCTAGAACATCTTGATGTCATACTAAGGCATAAGATTGAACCTAGTGGAAACTCCACTAGTTTACTATCCCCCATTAGTGCTTACCCCCACTTGTAGATGCTAGTGCTAAGCATAAAACTTGATCAACATTAGATGGGAATACTTGGTGAAAATGGTTATGAAAACCTTAGAATGATGGATCATTCTACTGAGATGTTTTGACATGTGTTTCCGAACACCAGATGATTTTGGTGATAAAAATGTTGAGGCATGAGCCTTACCCCTTTTTAAAACTGATGGTAGTCTGGATGCGATACAATTGCAATTTTATCGTACAACCACAATACCCGAAGATTGGGGAGGGCTTTACTGGAAACTTATATACCTTAGTATTAGTTCCCTCACGGCCAAGGTCTGAGCTGAGGCTACCTTGTGAAGATTGTCCACCTGTGCAGTACCCAAGATGACAGTTGGTCATGGTTGGGAGGCCAAACTCACAGGATAGGTGCTTATACCAGGGCGTGTAATTGAAAGGTTAGGATTGATTATCTGCATACTGAGTATGGTGAATTCAGGATTTGTTCCTGATGGATGTATCGAATGTTGTGGTGAAAGTGTACAATCTCTGCAGAGTGTCAAACTATTCGAATAGCCGCGTCCGCGGTTATGGACAGTTGGAGTGGCCATCCTGTTCCCCCGTCAGATGTTTTCAAAAGACTTGTGAAATGAATTGAGACTTTGACTTGACCACAACAGGGTTGTGATATGAAATACAAGTTTCCTACTTAGGAGTTATAAAATATGAACTAGCTTCTCTTGCTTCTCAGCTTAGTAGAGTTAAATCTGGCTTTTGCAAAACAACCCTAGAGCATAATGTCCTATTATCAAAAACCCCTTTCACTTGTTAGTATTAGTTTGCGAGTACTTAAAGAGTACTCATGGCTTTGTCCCTGGCTATTCCCAGGGCCAGACTATGAAGAGGAGTACCTGGAGGATGGACCCCAGGAAGGTTACGACAACTAGGATCATCTCCCATCGTCAGCATTTCCTGTGACCCCGAAGATGGAGCTTCGCCTACGCTACCGTTATTATTACGTATTCCGCTGCTTGAATGTAGCGACTTCGGATCGGTAAGGATCCTAAGTCCCTGTGATTAACATGCTAGTCCCTGGATCAATAGCTAGCACTCACAGTCGATGAAATATCATGTAAAACACAAGTATTTATTACATGACTCGAATAATCCAGAGTTTACATTATTACAACAGAAGCGATATAAATACAACTTGGAGTCCCATCAATGCCACAGGTAGGTTGAGTGAAGACCCGCGATCCTAGCGCACCTTTCAACTATCTCCGAAATTCTGCACATGAAACGTGCAGCCAACAAGTTGGGTCAATACTTTGAATGTATTGGCAAATTACACCAAGGAAGGAAAGACTAACTCTACATGCAAGGCTAGTTTAGGCTTTGGAGTTCATTTGCATAAAGCTAATTTTCTCTAAATATGGAGAAAAGAGAGAGAGAGAGTTTTACCCTACCTTGTAAACATTTGCTTAGATAAAATAGGGTCGAATGGAACACGAGGATATTACTCACCAAGTGTCCAAACAACCAAACACTTGGATATTACTCACCAAGTGACACTTGGATATTACGCACCAAGTGACAAAATCCCACCCATTGGAGATATTACTCACGCCATGGGGTTTCAAAACTTTGTTTAGAAAAGAGAGAGGAAGATCCTTCAGAGGCTCCATCCTTCAGATGCTCAATGTTGTTCTGTTTCCGTGAACACGGCTGATCGATCAGATTGCACTACTCTCGAGAGTTTGTGCACTTTACCCACAATCCACGATCAAGTCCTTTTACAGACAAGACCATGGCGAGGCTTTCTGTAACACCCCCGGCCACTCCGGACCGATGGCTGTCACTTCTGGCAGCTCAATAGGATCTCTAGACTACCCCCACAGACAAACACTAGTCTTTTCTGTGCACTTTGTCCTCACTCATGCACACCCGGCACCCACTTCCTGATCGGTCACCCATCCTAGAATTGCTCTAGGCCAAGCACGCTTAACCTTAGAGTTCTTTTCGAATGAGCTTCCGGAAAAGAAGTTGCAACTTGTTGGTATGGGTTTTCTATCAATCCTATTGAGCCATGCGCCAGGGTCTCACATACACCCACCCTTAGAAGATCGATGTCCTCGTCGATCAACCACAAGCCAGGAACGTCCCCTCTTGGCACACGTCTGTGCGTCTAGTGCCGGCACATTTCCATGCTGTGTCCACTCCGGGCCACACGCGCCATGCTACACATATCCGCCACTGATCCGCACACGCCCGTGTAACCGCGAGGATCGGCTCTGATACCACTTGTAACACCCCCGGCCACTCCGGACCGATGGCTGTCACTTCTGGCAGCTCAATAGGATCTCTAGACTAACCCCACAGACAAACACTAGTCTTTTATGTGCACTTTGTCCTCACTCATGCACACCCGGTACCCACTTCCTGATAGGTCACCCATCCTAGAATTGCTCTAGGCCAAGCACGCTTAACCTTAGAGTTCTTTTCGAATGAGCTTCCGGAAAAGAAGTTGCAACTTGTTGGTATGGGTTTTCTATCAATCCTATTGAGCCATGCGCCAGGGTCTCACACTTTCCCTTAGTAGCCCCTCTACCTTCCGGATCCAACCGTGTCAATAACCTCCAAATGTTGGTACCCAGGTGAGGTTTCCCACTAAGTACTAGGCCAAGACAGAGCCCATATGTATTGTGGTTGCACTGGAAGCTTCTGAATTCTAAAACATGGCAGACTTCTTTGATTCCTGGGCGGCCGTCCTCCACCAAAATCTCACTCGTTGACCCGACAACAATTCCGCCCAGAAGAAAACTTAGTTTTATTTTGAAGTGGATTTGAGAAGAAAAGTTTGCTCAAGAGAGCCTTTATACTTAGAAGAAATCCATTGTCTTTCGAACCCCCCAATGGTACTTTACATATATATAGCATAGCAAGAAATACTTAGCAAAAACAGGGGTAACCTATTAGGAGGGGAAATCCTAAGTATAGAGCTACTCATGGCATACTACAAAATCATCACACTTGCAAAATAATACTATGGAAAAATTCTACTAGAACATCCTACACATGCATACTACAGAATTTTGAAGATCACATGCATAGAATCAAAACTGGGACAAAAATTATGAACAAATGGTGTAACTTGCCTTATGTTGATAATATGGGTGTTGATTGTATCTCTCCGCAGCAATCGCACTCTCCGAACAATCTAATACGAGGACAAGGTAGTTCCAATCAAAACAATTGCAAACATAGCAAACACAACAAGGATGATCAAAAACATGCATGATGGTTTAATATGTTACAATGCTTACATTTAGTTCTGTGAGCATTAATAGATCATATGATGCATGTATGAGATCAATTAAATCAATAGGGTACTTGTTATTAATAATTACTTGCCAATATAAGGGTTTTGATAGTTCTGTTGTAACGCCTGTTCTAACTGTCGAATTAAATTTGTTTCTTGGGTTTACTGGATAGAGGACGTTAATACGAACCAGTAGGCGTTGGATTCACCCTAATCGGAGTTATAGGTCTTTTTGTATGATTTAAATAGTGTTTAATGGGTTTTAAATGATTCATACAGTTTATTTTGCCTAAAAATCAAACTAAAAATATATCTGTAATCTCCACCGAATTGTGATTCTAGGGACATATTATTTGTAATTTTCTGAGCAGTATTTATTTTCTTATGAATTTATTACTCTAAATAGGCCATTAAACCATTTAAATCTTCACGGCAAAACCTTACAGTCAAAGGCTGATCTAATTACATATTGATGATCTACATGGAACCAGCTTTCCATCGGTATATTATTTATATTTTTGTGATAGGCAAATAATTTTCTTTGAATTTTATGATTTCTAAAGCCATTAAAACAAATTAAATCACTACGGGGTAAATAATCCGCAAATGATGGATCCAACCAGATATTATTAATCTACATTATAGTAGCTTCAATTTGATATATTGTTCATATTTTTCGGAGTTACAGATAATTTCCTATGAATTCATTAACCTAAAAGACCATTAAAACTAATTAAATTACTGCAGTAACCACGTACAGTAAAAGTTGGATCTATTCTGATAAGATGATTCTACGTAAAATTATCTTCAATTTGATATATTATACGCAATTTTTGGACGTGGTATGAATTTCTAATGAATTTTACAAGTTAGATCTATAATGTGCAATTTTAAATTCGAACGGAATATTTCAGAGAATATTCCGCTGACCGGACAGGTTGACTTTGCATGCTGACTGGGATTAGATGCTGACCTGACGTTGACACGTGGCGAGATCCGATTGGCTCGTACCCCTTCGAGGAATCGATCTAATCCTGGCCGTTGGGATGAGATCCAGTGGTTAGGAGAGGAGATTGACCCGATTTTGGCTCCGAATAGACAAGAAACAGATCTTTGTTAGAGAGACAAATCCGTAGGTCAAATTGAAAAACTTATAACATGAAAGTTGTGGGGAATCATTAGTCCTACCTTCTCACCAAAGGAATTTGGATTTGAAGAAACGAGCGCGAGTACATCTTGGATTTACACCGTCAGATCTGAAATATTGCGATGCGAAATTCTTCGGCCGTGGTGGATGAAAAGAGGTGAGGTTTGTCGGGATTGAAATATTTCGACGAGTTCTACAACTTTCATTTTTTGGCCAAAGGCAAACAACGAAGTCTAGATGGGTCAAAAAGCGAAATAAGATTCGAGCATGTGTAGATTCGGGAGTTCGGGAATAGAAACTCGTACAGCTGTAGCTCCACAAGTTTATATGGAGATTTAGGATGGTGTAGAGATAGGTCTTGGAGTAGGGAACAAGTAGAAACAAACGGAAGTCGATTCGGAGTTGTAGATAAAAAGTTATGAGAGTTTGAATAGAGATAGGTTAGAGAAAAACTGATTCACACGGTTTTTAAAGCACTGGTGGGATCGATCTGTTCGTGTGTCTAGCCGGCTGGCTCCGTCGGTCCGGGTGGGCCGTCCCGTTTAGTTTTTTTCTATTTACTTGTTTCCCTCATATCTTTTGCATACGAACTCCAAATGATATGATTCTTGTTTCTAAATTTTTCTAAAATCGAATAGATTATTGTAGGATCATATTTGTAATCTTTTTACTAGTTTTCAAGTAGTGGGTTTATAAATCCTTGTATATTCCATTTTATTTATATCTTCATTTGTTTGTATTTATTCCATAACTTTTTCATACTAGCTCCAAATGAGCTCAATTTTGTTTCTAAAATTTTGTAATATTAATTGGATCTCTTTAGGCTATAATTATCAATAATTTATGCCTTAGCAATAGTGGGTTTTATAAAGTCAATTTAATTACCTTTAGGAACATTTGGGCGAATCAACTATAGGATTTAGATACCAGGATTTGGATTCAGTTTGTGAGAACTTTGCATGGATGTAATGAAATGCTTCATGATTTTCATTTTTAAATCTTTCACACAAATTCTACAATCCATAATCAATCCATGCCCTTTTGCCTATATGGCTACTTAGGTCATAACAAAAGAATATAAGATTTTGAATTCAAGGTTGAGAGGATTTTCTATTCAAAAGTTTCTTCTCTTTGAGAATTTTCAACAAAGTCAAACAATAAATCAAGCTATTGATTTTATTTATAACATTCCAAAATAGGAAAAATTTTGGGATGTTACATTGAAGTTGTATTAAGAACTGGATCATGAGATCCCTATTTTTGTAAGACCTTATGAATGGTTTGTAATGGATGATGTACTGTGGTATCCAATTCTGTTATGTCTCGCAAAAATGGTAATCCTGGGATTGCGATGTATGGCATAACTGGCATCTAGGATTAAAAATCCGGGTGTTGCCAAGTTGGTACCAGAGCCATCCTGACCATAGGAGACCCTAGTTAGACTGGACGTTTGAATCAAAAACTTAGTTTCAAAACCAAGGAAAACAAATATTTACAAAAACTTATTCTCATTCTTATCCCTTTGATTCTTTCATGAAAATTCATGTTCCTCAAAAACTCTTTCAAAATACATAAAATTTTGACACACTTGATCACTCTACTAACTTACTCATCCTATATTCGTATAGATGGACGTGAAGTACATCAAGTTTTATCAGTTGGGGAATGGAGGAGACCTTATCTTTGAGAGGGATTTGGACCAGTTTTTGGAACTTCGGGAGCGTCCGCACCCCGAGTTCTTCGAAGCTCAGCTCAATGATCAAGGAGGAGAAGATCTGCAGTGGCTAATTGTTGCAAGTCTCCAAGGAAAGATTGAACCTCCCACTGCTGAGGGAATTCAGTTTACCTTAAGAGAGAACAACTGGCTCGATGGACTTGCCAGGGCCATGCAAGAAGCTCTTTCCTGTCTGTGTGGGCAGAGCGTCAATCAGATCAAGAGAACCCGCTTTGAGTTTTGCCCAAGGCGTGATGCTAATGGACAACCACTAGAAGCCCCATACCACCCTGAGATGAAGACTCAATTGGACCACCTTAGCTTCATGATGTATGATCGTCAGCAGGAGTTGGATAACTGCCGTGACTACTCCAACCACAAGTCTTCCATCATCAAGACGAAGGATCAAACCATCGCCATTCTAGCAAAGGATCGCAAGTCTTCGCCACCATATCTCGTCCTTCGAGGAGACCATTCACGAGAGAGACATGTAGTTGGAAGAAAGGGAGAATGCCGGAGAGGATCTTCGTGGAGACCCCTACTCCTATCTCAGCGATGATGATTTTCTGGAGGATCAGGCTATGGACTTCTTCACCGATGAGGATGATTTCGCCTTCATCGATGACGATGAAGATGACGAAGCCACCGATTCCGAGGAGTAGTAGCACTTGAGCACTAGTGAGTAGTATTCGGTCCCACTGTATCGTAGTTTCCAGAATGGTTCTTAAAACCATCTGTTTTTCTTTGTTGTGGTGTGTGTTGTATCGTGTGCTATGAATGAATGAATGAAAAGCGAGTTCCTAGAGAAATCTGAGTCCAACTTTAAAAACTTTTCAAAATCCCAGAACCTTAGAAATTTCCCTCTTTTCTCATGATCTATCTCAACCTTCAGATGCCATGTGGAGGAAGTGGTTCATCCCCGGACCCGATGTTGCAGATTCTAAAAATGTTGACTTCTGACCACGAAGCTGAAAGAGCGGAACGTCAAGCCAACCTAGCCACCCTACAACAGATAGGTCAGCTAGCCCACAACAACCAAGGCCACGGAAATTAGGACAACCATGGATCTAAGCTCAAAAATTTCCAGAATACCAACCCACCTGTTTTCACTAAGTCAGAAGAACCCCTAGACGCCGATGATTGGCTGCAAACCATGGAAAATAACCTAGAAGTCGCCGGAGTGGAAGCCAACGAGAAAGTTCTGTTCGCCACCCACTATCTAGCCGGAGATGCCAGGGCATGGTGGAACAGTGTTCGCGCAATGACCGGATGCCAGATGATGACATGGGAGGAATTCAAGGTCAAGTTTAGCAGAACCCATGTGCCACCGGGTTTGATCAAGAGAATGAGAGACGAGTTCAGAGAACTGAAGCAAGGAAGGATGACCATAGTAGCATACCGTTTCAAATTCTTGTCATTAGCTAGGTATGACCCGGATGAGATCGACACCGAAGCCAAGAAGAAGGAGAGATTCCTGAATGGTCTGCACGGTGAGATGCAGACAGTGTTAGTCAATATCCCCTTTGCTGATATTGAAGCCCTTGTCGACTCTGCCATCCAGATGGAAGGAAAGATCAACCAAGCCAATGAGAACCACAAGCGTCGCATGATGCATCAGCCAGGAACCCATCAGACCCCAAAGTATCGCCCTAACCCATCTCCCGGATTTGCCCCGAGAACCAACAGACCCCCAATGAACCGTCCGACCTATCCCAACCGTGGAAACCCTAGGCCCGGAGGAAATCACAACAACCCCGGCAACTCTAGCAATTTCAACCGTGCCCCACCCAAGTTCAACACCAACAATGCTGCCACCAACACCAACACTGCCCCAAGGACTGGAAGCAATGTTGTGCCTGTAGCAGCAAAGGACAAGTCGCAAGTGACTTGTTATGACTATGGAAATAAGGGTCACTACTCCAATGAGTGCACAAACAAGAAGAACGCCGCAGCACCCAATGCCAATGCCCCAGCTGAGCAGCAGTGTCGTGTTTAGCCCGGAAGAAGGTTTGCCCCAGGGAATTCGCTCAACCACAATGGCCGTCTTTTTCTCATGCATGCTGAAGAAGCTCAGGAAGCGCCAGACGTCGTGCTGGGTATGTTTTCTGTTAATTCAGTACTTGCAAGAGTGTTGTTTGATTCTGGTAAATCGCACTCATTTGTCACCGAAGAATTTGCCTGCACTAGTAAAATTCAACCAACCAAACTGAAGCATGTTATGATTGTTCAAATTCTCGGATCAACTACCAAGGCTAGGCAAATTTTCAAAGCCGTCCATATCCGAATCCATGGCATAGATTTTTATGCTAACCTGATAGTACTCGGAACTAAAGGTTTGGAAGTAGTACTAGGAATGGATTGGATGTCCAAACATAAAGGATTGATTGACTGTGCCAAGAAAGCCATAACCATGACCAGTACAGCCGGAATATCAGTCGAGCATATATCTAAAACCTTGCCTCATCAATTCAAGTGCAACAAGAGTATAGCCCAACCTACCATTGACCAAGTCCGGATAGTCTGTGAATACCCTGATGTATTTCCAGATGTTTTGCCCGGTATGCCCCCAGATCGGGATATCGAGTTTATCATTGAACTAATCCCCGAAACTGGACCAATAGCCCAGATACCATATAGTATGAACCCGTCGGAACTAGAGGAACTGAAGAAGCAACTAGATTCCATGTTGGAAATTGGATTGATTCAACCAAGTGCGTCACCATGGAGGTCACCTGTCTTGTTTGTGGACAAGAAGGATGGAGGTAACCGTTTGTGTACGGATTATCGGAAATTAAATGATGTCAGCATCAATAACAAATACCCCTTGCCCAAGATAGAAGATCTGTTTGATCAGTTGACCGGTGCCAAGGTGTTTTCTACGATTGATCTTAGAACTGGGCATCATCAACTCAAAATTCGTGCAGAGGATATTCCAAAGACTGTCTTCACCACCAGATATGGATTGTACGAGTATACAGTCATGTCTTTTGGATTAACCAATGCCCCTGCTTATTTCATGAATCTCATGAATAAGATATTTATGGACTTCCTGGATAAGTTTTTCGTTGTTTTCATCGATGACATTCTGATTTATTCCAAATCAGAAGAAGAACATGAGCTACACCTAAGGACCATTATTGGAACCCTTAGAGAGCATCCGTTGTATGCCAAGTTTAGCAAATGTGAATTCTGGTTACAGGAGGTAGGATTCCTCGGTCACATTGTATCAGCCGGAGGAATTGCCGTTGATCCCGCAAAGGTGAAAGATGTCGAAGATTGGCAATCCCCTACCACTCAAACCCAAGTTCGTGCATTTCTCGGATTGGCGGGATATTACCGCAAGTTCGTAGAAGGATTCTCGATTATCGCCAGACCCATGACCCAATTGCTGAAGAAGGACAAGAAGTTTGAATGGACCGATAAATGTGAAGCGAGTTTTCAAGAACTCAAGAGGAGATTGATTTCAGCCCCAATCTTGACCATGCTGGATATCACGAAGCCCTTCGATGTGTATTGTGATGCATCCAAGATCGGTCTCGGATGTGTGCTAATGCGAGAAGGCAACGTTATATCTTATCTATCTCGACAACTAAAGCAACATGAGCAAAATTACCCAACCCATGACCTCGAACTCGCAGCCGTAGTTCTAGCCCTGAAGACATGGAGACATTACCTGATGGGAAATCGTTGTGAGATCTATACGGATCACAAGAGTCTGAAGTATATATTCACTCAGAAGGAGCTGAATATGAGACAGAGAAGATGGATTGAGCTAATCAAGGATTACGATCTGGACATTCACTATCACCCTGGTAAAGCCAATGTGGTAGCAGATGCCCTTAGCAGATTGCCGTGTCGCTTGAACTCCATGATCTTGAAGGAGCAACCAAGCTTGCACAAAGAGATGTAAGATTTTCGAATGGAATTAGTGAGTGAAGGATTTTTGGCTAACATAGAACTCCAACCCACTTTGATCAGTCAGATTAAAGAGGCGCAGAAGGGAAATGCTAGTATCGACGGAATCAAGCGTCGTATAGGTACAGGCAAAGTACCCAGATTCACCGAAGACGAAGAAGGAGTTATATGGTACAAAGGACGCCTTTGTGTACCAACAGATTCGGAGTTGAAAGAAGTTATTCTGAAGGAGGCTCATGATACACTTTATTCTATCCATCCTGGAGGAACTAAGATGTATCAAGATTTAAAAGAGCAATTTTGGTGGCATAAGATGAAGAGAGAAATAGGAAGCTATATCGCCAAGTGTGATATATGTCAGCGAGTCAAGGCAGGACATCAAACACACGCTGGATTGTTGCAACAATTGTAGATTCTGGAATGGAAATGGGATTCCGTTGGAATGGACTTTATCACTGGATTGCCTACTTCTAGTAGGGGAAATTACTCTATCTGGGTCATAGTGGACTGATTGACCAAAGTCGCCCATTTTCTTACCCGTCAAGACCACATATCAGAGTTCGAAGCTAGCGGAATTGTACATCGCTAGAATAGTTAGTTTGCATGGAGTCCCCAAGAACATCGTATCGGATCGAGGAACTCAGTTTACCTCGAGATTCTGGAAGAAAGTCCAAGAAGGTTTAGGAACCCTCCTAGATTTCAGCACAGCGTATCACCCTCAGACCGATGGACAAATGGAGCGAGTAAATCAAATACTCGAAGATATGCTGAGCGCATGTGAGTTAGAATATGGGTCTAAGTGGGAAGATTGTCTGCCGTTTGCAGAATTTTCATACAACAACAGTTATCAAGCTAGTTTGCAAATGGCCCCATTTGAATTTATGTACGGAAGGAAGTGTCGAACCCCTTTGAACTGGTCGGAAGTAGGAGAGAGTCAGATTTTCGGACCCGACATCCTACGAGAAGCAGAAGAGAAGGTTCACAAGATTCGTGAGCACCTCAAGACTGCCCAGTCCAGACAAAAGAGTTACGCCAACAAGATACATAGAGACCTCGCCTTCAACCTAGGAGATTTTGTTTATCTGAAAGTGTCGCCATTGAAGGGAATGCAGTGTTTCCAACTCAAAGGAAAGTTAGCCCCCAGATATATCGGACCTTTCAAGATTCTGAACCGTCCAGGAGACGTATCGTATCAATTGGAACTACCTGAAGAGATGTCAGCCGTGCACAATGTGTTCCAAATCTCGTTAGTTCGCAAGTGTCTCGAATTCCCAGAGAAGACCGAAGTGTTCAAAAACATCGATCACCGGACCATAGAAATCAACGATGACCTGACCTATCTCGAAGTACCCATCCGTATTTTGGAAGAAGCTTTTAGAACTACCCAAACCCAAAGCATCAAGTTTCTCAAGATTTAGTGGAGAAACCACACAGAAGAGGAAGCTACCTGGGAGCGCGAAGATCACATCAGGACAGAGTTTCCCGATCTCTTCAAATCCTATGTAATCTTTTCGTCCTTTTTCAAATCTCGGGACGAGATTTTGTTTAAGGGGGGAAAGGTTTGTAACATACCAAAAATAGTAAACTTGAATCATCAAACTCTAATCATCAAATTTAGGGTTAACAAAAACTTTTATAAATAAAAATATGAAAGCATGCATGTGTGTATGCATTTCATTTGGAATTCTTTTGAACAACCTTGTTTGTGTGTTTCTTTGCTTGTAAATGGATTCTTAGGTGAAATAAACATCATCTAAACATTTCCCAAAGAAAAATAAATCAAAACAAATAAAATAAGGGAATGGTCATTTTGACCAATTTAACTCCCATGCCTACTTTGGCTGTCCCAAACTTTCAGAACTTAACAGAAACTTGTTTGGATCTTTGCACCCCTTGATTGTACTCATAACAAACTATCAAGGCCCACTTTGTGATCATCCAGAAACTTTCAAATGCATAGTTTAAATGACAGTTCAAAATTGAATCTTTATCATATGAGAAGATCCCACTTTTTCAAAAACCACTCAAACAAGATCAACTTTCAAAACCCAAGCATCTGCAGACTCACCAACACCAACCTAGCACACCCACCAAAAATCTTCTCAAAATTCAAAACTTGAATTCTTGCGGCCATTTCATCAAACACTTTGAAGACACAAATTATCAAAATCTTAAACACTATTGTGAGCAGTGATTGAAGCCTAACTTGTCCCCTCTCTAGCTCACAACCATCTCAGTAGATCATCTAGCAAGTTAAACCAAGCACTAGCCTCACTGTAAGCTGGGCAATGCCATCAATGGTGAACAGCCGAAGCTCACCATGCCACCCTAGTGGAGACAGCAAGCTAGAAGGAGATTTAGCCGTGCCAACCTTGTCTGGGAGGCAGCCCACCGTCCACTGCCACTCCCTGTCCTAGCCACGAGCGTTGCCAAACCCTGGACCACATGCATGGACTGCGCCCAGCTCGCCATCAACCATGACGAGCATGCGCCAGAGCGCCACGCTCGACCGACACCCACAGACCGCGCGCCTCCCTCGCCGCGTGCATACATGATCACCACCAACCCAGGAGACCGCCAGACATCCCCGTTCGCTGCCCCATGCCGCACAGCCACCGCTCGCCGTCGAAGACGCCGCCTCTGCCGCGCAGAGCATCACGCGTTCCAGACCAAACCGCCCCGCCCCTACGCGCGCATTAAAGCCGTAGAGCATCGCCAGGAGGCCACCAAGCGATTGCCACCGCCGGCCATGCCTCTAGCCGCCCATAGCCATGTCGCCACCGTCGCCTGCCCATCCCGTTTGGTCTCGTCGTCGCGACTATAAATAGAGGCCACCCCCAGCCGAACTGAGCACACCATGTCACTCCCCTCTCCTCACTGATCGTGCCACCCCGTTCCCGGATCAAGGCGAGCAGCACTTCGCCGGAATTTCGCCGGAGCCTGCCGCCTCTAGAGAAGAAGGGAGCCAGCGATTGGAGCCGCCCCAGGAGAAGCTGCCGGTACCAGGAGGTTCGCCGTCGTCGACTTCGTTGTTCGCCCGCCTCGCCGACCCTCGCCTGCCCCGGTGATCCCCCAACGACCCCCACCTGCCGCGCTAGGTTTCTGTCTCGCCGGTGTTGTCCAACGTCGACGATGACCCTCAACCGTTGGATTAGAACCAGATCGAACGCACCACATCGCCCCATACCGCTTTGCACCCCCTGTCTCACTGACGCATGGGGACAGCGACTTAACCAGCCCGCGTAAGCGCTGTGCTTAGCAGGCCGACCCAGTATCGCTTCCCGCGCAGCCCAGTTATTTGAATTTAACCTTTTTCATTTTATTTCAAACACACTTCTGTACCCAGTTTCAAAAATCAACCCAGGTCGATTCAGTGAACCAAATTGAATGAAACCAATTTTGTTAGAAAGGTCTGGGAATGCTGAATCCAAGCCCGTTGGATTCACGTCATTTGGATCTTTATATCATCCATGGTAAAAATAACAAGGCAGAAGCTTTTCTGCATTCAAACATTTTTCAAATTTAAACCGTAATAGCTTTTGAGTTGATTCCAACTCTCAAAAATCACATTTAACCATACCTTTCAGAATATATAAAAATATATAGGTTTACTTACAGAAATAATGACCAAGTAATAAAATAATGCCACATAAGGCATTTCTAGCCACTTTAATTAATTAAAATAAAAGAAAAAACCTTATTAAATTGTGACACCACTTTAAATCACATTCCCATGGACTAAAATATGTGGTGATGACATGTGTCAACATGATCCCATGTTTGGTTTGGAGAATATTAAATCTTAAGTAGTTTTTCAATTTAGTAGAATTTACTTTTCTAAAAATAAAAGGAATTAAACCAAGCTTTAATTTTGTAATGTTAGTGATGATGCTAGATCATCTATAGGACCCTTGTGTGTGATGAATGCAAGTAGTTAAGTATTGTTTGGTGATTTTGTACCTCGTATTTATTCATAGACGCTAGTACCGACCAAGGATACGAGGAGGAAGGAGGATACTACGAAGAAGAAGCCGAGGAGAACTTCAACCACTGCTCTGCACAAGGCAAGCTAACACTTGCAAGATACTCTATTTTAGCAAGCCTTACTAATCAAGTTGACCCATGCTAAGGCTCATGCCTCAACAATTGCCATCAGTTTTATAAAGGGCTAAGGCTCATGCCTCAACATTTTCATCACCAAAATCATCTGGTGTTCGGAAACACATGTCAAAACATCTCAGTAGAATGATCCATCATTCTAAGGTTTTCATAACCATTTTCACCAAGTATTCCCATCTAAAGTTGATCAAGTTTTATGCTTAGCACTAGCATCTACAAGTGGGGGTGAGTACTAATGGGGGATAGTAAACTAGTGGAGTTTCCACTAAGTTCAATCTTATGCCTTAGGATGACATCAAGATTTTCTAGCTTAGGCCAAATTTTATGCTCTTTATGCAACCTTCAATACATCTTTCTAGAATCTACAATTCACTTAAGTCAACTCTAAGTTAAAGCTTTGATAAATAAATAAAGTAGAGGGCTTGCAAATAAAACTAGGATTGGTTTATCAAGTGGATATGATCACATATGCTTAAGGCATATAGTTGACATAGTAGCAAGTAAGTATTATCTTGCCCAATTGCAAGTATAAGCTTGCACATTTATTAGTCTTGCAAGGTTAACTTGTATAGTAAGGCTTGCTAAAGTAGAGTATCTTTCAAGTCTTAGCTTGCCTTATGCAGAGCAATGGTTGAAGTTCTCCTCGGCTTCTTCTTCGTAGTATCCTCCTTCCTCCTCGTATGTTGCTCAGTACTAGCGTCTATGACTAAATACGAGGTACACAATCACCAAACAATACTTAAATACTTGCATTCATCACACACAAGGGTCATATAGATGATCTAGCATCATCACTAACATTACAAAATTAAAGCTTGGTTTAATTCCTTTTATTTTTAGAAAAGTAATTTCTACTCATTGAAAAACTACTTAAGATTTAATATTCTCCAAACCAAACATGGGATCATGTTGACACATGTCATCACCACATATTTCCGTCCATGGGAATGTGATTTAAAGTGGTGTCACAATTTAATAAGGTTTTTCTCTTTTATTTTAATTAATTAAAGTGGCTAGAAATGCCTTATGTGGCATTCTTTTATTACTTGGTCATTATTTCTACAAGTAAACCTATATATTTTTATATATTCTGAAAGGTATGGTTAAATGTGATTTTTGAGAGTTGGAATCAACTCAAAAGCTATTATGGTTTAAATTTGAAAAATGTTTGAATGCAGAAAAGCTTCTGCCTTGTTATTTTTTACCATGGATGGATCCAAATGACTTTAATCCAACGGGCTTGGATTCAGCATTCCCAGACCTTTCTAACAAAATTGGTTTCATTCAATTTGGTTCACTGAATCGACCTGGGTTGATTTTTGAAACTGGGTACATAAGTGTGTTTGAAATAAAATGAAAAAGGTTAAATTCAAATAACTGGGCTGCGCGGGAAGCGATACTGGGCCGGCCTGCTAAGCACAGCGCTTATGCGAGCTGGTTAAGTCGCTGTCCCCACGCGTTAGTGAGACAGGGTGGTGCGTTCGATCTGGTTCTAATCCAACGGCTGAGGGTCATCGTCGATGTTGGGCAACGCCTGTGAGACAAAAACCTAGTATGGCAGGTGGGGGTCGTCGGGGGCTCACCGGGGCTCAGGCGAGGGTCGGCGAGGCGGGCGAACGACGAAGTCGACGATGACGAACCTCCTGGTACCGGCAGCTTCTCCTGGGGCGGCTCCAATCGCTGGCTCCCTTCTTCTCTAGAGGCGGCAGGCTCCGGCGAAATTCCGGCGAAGTGCTGCTCGCCTTGCTCCGGGAACGGGGTGGCATGATCCGTGAGGAGAGGGGAGTGAGATGGTGTGCTCAATTCGGATGGGGTGGCCTCTATTTATAGTCGTGACGGCGAGACCGAACGGGATGGGCAGGCGACGGTGGCGACATGGCTACGGGCGGCTAGAGGCATGGCCGGTGGTGGCGATCGCTTCGTGGTCTCCTGGCGATGCTCTACGGTTTTAATGCGCGCGTAGGGGCGGTACGGTTTGGTCTGGAACGCGCGATGCTCTGCTCGGCAGAGGCGGCGTCTTCGACGGCGAGCGGTGGCTATGCGGCATGGGGCGGCGAACGGGGATGTATGGCGGTCTCCTGGGTTGGTGGCGATCATGTATGCACGCGGCGAGGGCGGCGCGCGGTCTGTGGGCGTCGGTCGAGTGTGGCGCTCTGGCGCATGATCGGCATGGTTGCTGGCGAGCTGGGCGCGGTCCGTGCGTGTGGTCCAGGGTTTGGCAACGCTCGTGGCTGGGACAGGGAGTGGCGGTGGACGGTGGGCTGCCTCCCAGACAAGGTTGGCACGGCTAAATCTCCTTCTAGCTTGTTGTCTCCACTGGGGTGGCATGGTGAGCTTCGGCTGTTCACCATTGATGGCATTGCCCAGCTTACAGTGAGGCTAGTGCTTGGTTTAACTTGCTAGATGATCTACTGAGATGGTTGTGACCTAGAGAGGGGACAAGTTAGGCTTCAATCACTGCTCACAATAGTGTTTAGGATTTTGATGATTTGTTAATGATCTACTGAGATGGTTGTGTCTGGCGGTCTCCTAAAGTTAGGCTTCATGTTTTGAATTTTGAAAAGATTTTTGGTGGGTGTGCTAGGTTGGTGCTGGTGAGTCTGCAGATGCTTGGGTTTTGAAAGTTGAGCTTGTTTGAGTGGTTTTTGAAAAAGTGGGATCTTCTCATATGATAAAGATCCAATTTTGAACTATCATTTAAACTATGCATTTCAAAGTTTCTGGATGATCACAAAGTGGGCCTTGATGCTTTGTTATGAGTACAATCAAGGGGTGCAAAGATCCAGAAAAGTTTCTGTTAAGTTCTGAAAGTTTGGGACAGCCAAAGTAGGCATGGGAGTTAAATTGGTCAAAATGACCATTCCCTTATTTTATTTGTTTTGATTTATTTGTCTTTGAGAAAAGTTTGGGAATTTTTTAGATGATGTTTATTTATCCTAAGAATCCATTTACAAGCAAAGGAACACACAAATAAGGTGGTTCAAAAGAATTCCAAATGAAATGCATACATCATGCATGCTTTCATATTTTTATTTTAGAAAAGTTTTTGTTAACCCTAATTTTGATGATTAGAGTTTGATGATCCAAGTTTAGTATTTTTGGGATGTTACAAACCTTCCCCCCTTAAACAAAATCTCGCCCAAGATTTGAAAAAGGACGAAAAAGATTACCTAGGATTTGAAGAGATCGGGAAACTCTGTCCTGATGTGATCTTCGCGCTCCCAGGTAGCTTCCTCTTCTGTGTGGTTGCTCCCAGAATCTTGAGAAACTTGATGCTTCGGGTAGTTCTGAAAGCTTCTTCCAAAATACGGATGGGTACTTCGGGATAGGTCAGGTCATCGTTGATCTCTATGGTTTGGTGATCCATATTCTTGAACACTTCGGTATTCTCTGGGACTTCGAGACACTTGTGAAGTAACGAGATATGGAACACATAGTGCATGGCTATCATCTCTTCGGTTAGTTCCAATTGATATGACACTTCTCCTCGACGGTTCAGAATCTTTAAAGGTCCGATATATTTGGGGGCTAACTTTCCTTTGAGTTCGAAACGCTACATTCCCTTCAATGGCGACACTTTCAGATAATCAAAATCTTCTAGGTTGAAGGCGAGGTCTCTACGTCTCTTGTTGGTGTAACTCTTCTGTCTGGACTGGGCAGTATTGAGGTGCTCATGAATCTTGTGAACCTTCTCTTCTGCTTCTCGTAGGATGTCGGGTCCGAAAATCTGACTCTCTCCTACTTCCGACCAGTTCAAAGGGGTGCGACACTTCCTTACATACATAAATTCAAATGGGGCCATTTGCAAACTAGCTTGATAACTGTTGTTGTATGAAAATTCTGCAAATGGCAGACAATCTTCCCACTTAGATCCATATTCTAACACACATGCTCTCAGCATATCTTCGAGTATTTGATTTACTCGCTCCGTTTGTCCATCAGTCTGAGGGTGATCTGCGGTGTTGGAATCTAGGCGGGTTCCTAAACCTTCTTGGACTTTCTTCCAGAATCTCGAGGTAAACTGAGTTCCTCGATCCGATACGATGTTCTTGGGGACTCCATGCAAACTAACTATTCTAGCGATGTACAACTCCGCTAGCTTCGAACTCTGATATGTGGTCTTGACGGGTAAGAAATGGGCAACTTTGGACAATCGGTCCACTATGACCCAGATAGAGTCATTTCCCCTACTAGAAGTAGGCAGTCCAGTGATAAAGTCCATTCCAACGGAATCCCATTTCCATTCCGGAATCTGCAATGGTTGCAACAATCTAGCGGGTCTTTGATGTCCTGCCTTGACTCGCTGACATATATCACACTTGGCGATATAGCTTACGATTTCTCTCTTCATCTTATGCCACCAAAATTGCTCTTTTAAATCTTGATACATCTTAGTTCCTCCGGGATGGATAGAATAAAGAGTATCATGAGCCTCCTTCAGAGTAACTTCTTTCAACTCAGAATCTGATGGTACACAAAGGCGTCCTTTGTACCACAGAACTCCTTCTTCGTCTTCGATGAATCCGGGTACTTTGCCTATACCGATACGACGCTTGATTCCGTCAATACTAGCATTTCCCTTCTGCGCCTCTTTAATCTGACTGATCAAAGTGGGTTGGAGTTCTATGCTAGCCAAAAATCATTCACTCACTAATTCTATTCGAAAATATTCCATCTCTTTGTGCAATCTTGGTTGCTCCTTCAAGATCATGGAGTTCAAGCGGCACGGCAATCTGCTAAGGGCATATGCTACCACATTGGCTTTACCAGGGTGATAGTGAATGTCCATATCGTAATCCTTGATTATCTCAATCCATCTTCTCTGTCTCATATTCAGCTCCTTCTGAGTGAATATATACTTCAGACTCTTGTGATCCGTATAGATCTCACAACGATTTCCCATCAGGTAATGTCTCCATGTCTTCAGGGCTATAACTACGGCTGCGAGTTCGAGGTCATGGGTTGGGTAATTTTTCTCATGTTGCTTCAGTTGTTGAGATAGATAAGATATAACTTTTCCTTCTTGCATTAGCACACATCCGAGACCGATCTTGGATGCGTCACAATACACATCGAAGGGCTTCGTGATATCCGGCATGATCAAGATTGGGGCTGAAATCATTCTCCTCTTGAGTTCTTGAAGACTTGCTTCACATTTGTCGGTCCATTCAAACATCTTGTCCTTCTTCAGCAATTGGGTCATGGGTCTGGCGATACTCGAGAATCCTTCTACGAACTTGCGGTAATATCCCGTCAATCCAAGAAATGCACGAACTTGGGTTTGAGTGGTTGGGGCTTGCCAATCTTCGACATCTTTTACTTTTGCAGGGTCAACGGCAATTCCTCCGGCTGAGACAATGTGACCGAGGAATCCTACCTCCTGTAACCAGAATTCACATTTGCTAAACTTTGCATACAGCCGATGCTCTCTAAGGGTTCCAAGAATGGTCCTTAGGTGTAGCTCATGTTCTTCTTCTTATTTGGAATAAATCAGAATGTCATCAATGAAAACAACGACAAATTTATCCAGGAAGTCCATAAAAATCTTATTCATGAGATTCATGAAATAAGCGAGGGCATTGGTCAATCCAAAATACATGACTGTATACTCGTACAATCCATATCTGGTGGTGAAGGCAGTCTTTGGAATATCCTCTGCACGAATTTTGAGTTGATGATACCCAGTTCTAAGATCAATCTTAGAAAACACTTTGGCATCGGTCAACTGATCAAACAAATCTTCTATCTTGGGCAAGGGTTATCTATTCTTGATGGTGACATCATTCAACTTCTGATAATCCGTACACAAACGGTTACCTCCATCTTTCTTGTCCACAAACAAGACAGGTGACCTCCATGGTGACGCACTTGGTTGAATCAATCCAATTTCCAACATGGCATCCAATTGCTTCTTCAGTTCCTCTAGTTCCGACGGGTTCATACTATATGGTCTATGGGTCCAGTTTTGGGGATTAGTTCAATGATAAACTCGATATCTCGATCTAGGGGCATACCGGGAAAAACATCTGGAAATACATCGGGGTATTCACAGACTATTCGGACTTGGTCAATGGTAGGTTGGGCTATACTCTTGTTGCACTTGAATTGACGAGGTAAGGTTTCAGATATATGCTCGACTGATATTCCGGCTGTACTGGTCATGGTTATGGCTTTCTTGGCACAGTCAATCAATCCTTCATGTTTGGACATCCAATCCATTCCTAGTACTACTTCCAAACCTTTAGTTCCGAGTACTATCAGGTTAGCATAAAAATCTATGCCATGGATTCAGATAGGGACGGCTTTGCAAATATGCCTAGCCTTGGTGGTTGATCCGGGAATTTGAGCGATCATAACATGCTTCAGTTTGGTTGGTTGAATTTTACTAGTGCATGCAAATTCTTTGGTGACAAATGAGTGCGATGCACTAGAATCAAACAACACTCTTGCAAGTACTAAATTAACAGAAAACATACCCAGCACGACGTCTGGCGCTTCCTGAGCTTCTTCAGCATGCATGAGAAAAAGACGGCCATTGCGGTTGAGCGAATTCCCTGGGGAAAACCTTCTTCCGGGCTGAACACGACGCTACTACTGAGCTGGGGCATTAGCGTTGGGTGTTGCGGCATTCTTCTTGTTGGGGCACTCGTTGGAGTAGTGACCCTTATTTCCACAGTCATAACAAGTCACTTGTGACTTGTCCTTTGCTGCTACAGGCACAGCATTGCTTCCAGTCCTCGGGGCAGTGTTGGTGTTGGTGGCAGCATTGTTGGTGTTGAACTTGGGTGGGGCACGGTTGAAATTGCTAGAGTTTCCGGGGTTGTTGTGATTTCCTCCGGGCCTAGGGTTTCCACGGTTGGGATAGGTCGGACGGTTCATCGGGGTCGGTGGGTTGTTGGGGAAAATCCAGGAGTTGGGTTAGGGCGATACTTTGGGGTCTGATGGGTTCCTGGCTGATGCATCATGCGACGCTTGCGGTTCTCATTGGCTTGGTTGATCTTTCCTTCCATCTGGATAGTAGAGTCAACAAGGGCTTCAATATCAGCAAAGGGGATATTGACTTACACTGTCTGCATCTCATCATGCAGACCATTTAGGAATCTTTCTTTCTTCTTGGCTTCGGTGTCGATCTCATACGGGGCATACCTAGCTAATGACAAGAATTTGTCACGATATTCCACTACGGTCATCCTTCCTTGATTCAGTTCTCTGAACTCGTCTCTCATTTCTTGATCAAACCCGGTGGCACATGGGTTCGGCTAAACTTGACCTTGAATTCCTCCCAGGTCATCATCTGGCCTCCGGTCATTGCGCGAACATTTTTCCACCATGCCCTGGCATCTCCGGCTAGGTAGTGGGTGGTGAACAGAACTTTCTCGTTAGCTTCCACTCTGGCGACTTCTAGGTTATTTTCCATGGTTTGCAGCCAATCATAGGCGTCTAGGGGTTCTTCTGACTTAGTGAAAACAGGTGGGTTGGTATTCTGGAAATTTTTGAGCTTAGATCCATGGTTGTCCTGATTTCCGTGGCCTTGGTTGTTGTGGGCTAGCTTAGCTATCTGTTGCAGGGTGGCTAGGTTGGCTTGACATTCCGCTCTTTCAGCTTCGCGGTCAGAAGTCAACATTTGCAGAATCTGCAACATCGGGTCCGGGGATGAACCACTTCCTCCACGTGGCATCTGAAGATTGAGATAGATCATGAGAAAAGAGGGAAATTTCTAAGGTTCTGGGATTTTGAAAAGTTTTTAAAGTTTGACGCAGATTTTTCTAGCAACCCGCTTTTCATTCATTCATTCATAGCACACGATACAACACACACCACAACAAAGAAAATGGTTTTAAGAACCATTCTGGAAACTACAATACAGTGGGACCGAATACTACTCACTACGCTAGTGCTCAAGTGCTACTACTCCTCGGAATCGGTGGCTTCGTCATCTTCATCATCATCGATGAAGGCGAAATCATCCTAATCGATGAAGAAGTCCATAGCCTGATCCTCCATAAAATCATCATCATCGCTGAGATAGGAGTAGGGGTCTCCACGAAGATCCTCTCCAGTATTCTCCCTTTCTTCCAACTGCATGTCTCTCTCGTGGATGGTCTCCTCCAAAGATGAGATACGGTGGCGAAGATGGGCAATGATGCGCTCCTTCTTGCCGAGCTGACGGCGGCGAGACTTGCGATCCTTTGCTAGGATGGCGATGGTTTGATCCTTCGTCTTGATGATGGCAGACTTGTGGTTGGGGTAGTCACGGTAGTTATCCAACTCCTGCTGACGATCGTACATCATGAAGCTAAGGTGGTCCAATTGAGTCTTCAGCTCAGGGTGTTATGGGGCTTCCAGTGGTTGTCCATTTGCATCACACCTTGGGAAAAACTCAAAGCGGGTTCCCTTGATCTGATTGACGCTCTGCCCACACAGACGGGAAAGAGCTTCCTGCATGGCCCTAGCAAGTCCATCGAGCCAGTTGTTCTCTCTTAAGGTAAAATGAATTCCCTCAGCAGTGGGAGGTTCAATCTTTCCTCGGAGACTTGCAACAATTAGCCACTGCAGATCTTCTCCTCCTTGATCATTGAGCTGAGCTCCGAAGAACTCGGGGTGCGGACGCTCCAGAAGTTCCGAAAGCTGGTCCAAATCCCTCTCAAAGATAAGGTCTCCTCCATTCCCCAACTGATAAAACTTGTTGTACTTCACGTCCATCTATAGGAATATAGGATGAGTAAGTTAGTAGAGTGATCAAGTGTGTCAAAATTTTATGTATTTTGCAAGAGTTTTTGAGGAACATGCATTATCATGAAAGAATAAACGGGATAAGAATGAGAATAAGTTTTTGTAAATATTTGTTTTCTTTGGTTTTGAAACTAAGTTTTTGATTCAAACGTTTAGTCTAACTAGGGTCTCCTATGGTCAGGATGGCTCTGATACCAACTTGTCAACACCCGGATTTTTAATCCAGATGCTTGTTATGCCATACATCGCAATCCCAGGATTACCATTTTTGCGAGACATAACAGAATTGGATACCACAGTACATCATCCATTACAAACCATACATAAGGTCTTACACAAATAGGGATCTCATGATCCAGTTCTTAATACAACTTCAAGCAGCGGAAGCTCCATCTTCGGGGTCACATGCAATGCTGACGATGGGAGATGATCCTAGTTGTCGTAACCTTCCTGGAGTCCATCCTCCAAGTACTCCTCTTCATAGTCTGGCCACGGGAATAGCCAGGGATAAAGCCATGAGTACTCTTTAAGTACTCGCAAACTAATACTAACAAGTGAAAGGGGTTTTTGATAATAGGACACTAGGCTCTAGGGTTGTTTTGCAAAATCCAGATTTATCTCTACTAAGCTGAGAAGCAAGAGAAGCTAGTCACAATTTTATAACTCCTAATTAGGAACTTGTATTTCATATCACAACCCTGTTATGGTCAAGTCAAAGTCTGAATTCATTTCACAAGTCTTTTGAAACATCTGACGGGGGAACAGTATGTCCACTCCAACTGTCCATAACCGCAGACGCGGCTATTCGAATAGTTTGACACTCTGCAGAGATTGTACACTTTCACCACAACATTCGATACATCCGTCAGGAACAAATCCTGAATTCACCATACTCAGTATGCGGATACTCAATCCTAACCTTTCAATTACACGCCCTAGTATAAGAACCTCTCCTGTGAGTTTGGCCTCCCAACCATGACCAACTGTCATCTTGGGTACTGCACAGGTGGACAATCTTCACAAGGTATCCCCAGCTCAGACCTTGGCCGTGAGGGAACTAATACTAAGGTATATAAGTTTCCAGCCAAGCCCTACCCAATCTTCGGGTATTGTGGTTGTACGATAAAATTGGAATGGTATCGCATCCAGACAACCATCAGTTTTATAAAGGGCTAAGGCTCATGCCTCAACATTTTCATCACCAAAATCATCTGGTGTTCGGAAACACATGTCAAAACATCTCAGTAGAATGATCCATCATTCTAAGGTTTTCATAACCATTTTCACCAAGTATTCCCATCGAAAGTTGATCAAGTTTTATGCTTAGTACTAGCATCTACAAGTGGGGGTGAGTACTAATGGAGTTTACACTAAGTTCAATCTTATGCCTTAGGATGACATCAAGATTTTCTAGCTTAGGCCAAATTTTATGCTCTTTATGCAACCTTCAATATATCTTTCTAGAATCTACAAGTCACTTAAGTCAACTCTAAGTTAAAGCTTTGATAAAGAAATAAAGTAGAGGGCTTGCAAATAAAACTAGGATTGGTTTATCAAGTGGATATGATCACATATGCTTAAGGCATATAGTTGACATAGTAGCAAGTAAGTATTAGCTTGCCCAATTGCAAGTATAAGCTTCCATGGGTCAACTTGATTAGTAAGGCTTGCTAAAATAGAGTATCTTGCAAGTGTTAGCTTGCCTTGTGCAGAGTAGTGGTTGAAGTTCTCCTCGGCTTCTTCTTCGTAGTATCCTCCTTCCTCCTCGTGCATGATGTAGTACACTATAGTCGTTGACATAACACCAATGAAACACCGTTCACTAGTATTACATCCCTCAGAGTAGTACAACAGAAACATAGCAGGTCCAAGACATGACTATAGGTTACAACTCAACTCTTTATACAATATCCAGAGAACACTCTAGGTTAAAGAGAGTGAAAGAAACTTCTTATGAAGAAGAATCAAGAATAAATAACTCATAGCTACCATACTTATAAAACTAGTAGCTGAACTACTGGCTTGCCTTGCTGCAATTGCAATACTCTACAAAAGTAGGTTTTATGGTTAGAAATTCTATTCTTATCTAATCAATAACTTCGTCTTCACTTGATTTGATGTATATGTTGACTTTCTTGACTTCCTTGAAGAGATTTAGCTTTTGATGATGATTCCTGGAGCATAACTTGATGTAGACATCGTCTGTACTGGCTTTAGAACCTAGCAAGGGTTAAGAAGATACGTTGAGTACGAGCGTAATTAGCAAGTTCACTAGAAAAGGAGTGTTTGATGCACTATAGCTACAGCCACAGACCATAGGTCATAGGCAATGCAGGTTTTCGTAAACATTTCTTCAAAGGTTGCTTTTATTCTGAAAATCTATGTCCGTCAGCCTTCACGGGTTTACCAGAACCTTCATGGGGTTCCTTTCCCGCCGCATTCGCAGCTCCTTCCCAGAACAGGGAGTAACATGTTACAGTTTTTACACTCTACAGAGGTGCGTCACTTTACCCATGAGAGATCTTAGCTTTGTTGCACATCCAGGCCGCGAACCCGTTCACACTTCCTTAGTGTGAGGCCCAGACTAAGACCCAAGCCAATCACTGCCTTCTCCGCGACCCCGCATGTCTCCTTGGTGTACGCCAGCCCACCTATTGAATTACGGCAATGGAAGTACAGACCGTTCAGATGTCGGAACTATCGTGGGACGTTGAGGGCTCCCACCCATATGCTGCATATCCTCTACGAATTACCATAAATAATATGCATGCTACGATTAATAACAGCCATGACCCGCACATCCAGCTCCATGCGAGAGGGAAAAGATACAGCTGACTTCTTCGTCCCATTCCAAATCTCATGGTCAACGCGTAATATACGGCGCAAGAATCACTAGCGACATTGGTTGTTAAGTTCTAGATATTATGTTCCTTTACCACCGGAACTCTTATAGTAGGTTATTACCTCTTGGTAAATAACCTATAATCACATTATTATGAAAATAGTGTTTTCTGTCCTTTTTCAAATGCAGGTGATGACAACACGGGATTTGTAAAATACTTTACAGAAAATAATCAAAGGACAAGAGAAAGTGTGAACTTGCCTTTTGTGATTGCAAGATTATGCACTCATGGTCTTCAAGACAATATAAGATCCAATTGCGGAAATCTGCATCATTGGTCCGGTAAGGACTAATTTTTAAAGAAGCAAGATGCTTTTATGCATAGGTAATGTAATGCAAGTTGATAAACGCGAATCCCGAGAATAACGTTGTTCTAGGGTTTGGATACTGGTAAGGGTTTCCTTGGAATGTGTTGCCCTTTTAGATTAAGTTTCATACATCTGATTCTTATTAAGGCTTGTGAGTATGTGGAAAAAAACATGTATTTATACAACAATAAAATACACAATATAGAATGCTACATAAGGTTGTTTACATCTTAATTGTTTATCTTCAAGTTTTACTTTACAAGTAATGTCACTTATAAAGAATTTAAGTATTAACAATCTTATTATACAAGTAAAGTATAAAGTAAAGTGATTGTGATTAGTTGTTATTTGTTTTTCTGAAGTGGCAAAACGAATAATTTTTGAAGAAAATCTTACTCAATTAGGCAGAAGCATTTAAGCTTTTAAGTTGACTTTATGAGGTGTTCTTTCTAGTTATAGTCTTTAAGTCAGAAAGAATTGCCTTTACTAGAATTCATGATAGAAGTAGTATTTGAGACTTATCTATCTTGGTTTTTAACTGGGTTGGTTTGGTATTAGGATGCTTTATAACTTAATTATAACAGACCAAAGTTAACTATAAAGCATATAATAAAGTCTTTAGCATTATACTAAAAGTTTGGTAACTAGAAGTAACTTTAAGAATATAGATAGACTTAGGGTGTATTACTTATGATACTTGTATCTTGTTCACTTTGTATTGTTTCCTTAGGGTTACTTAAGAATGGCATTACTTCTATTGAAGAGTGGTTTCCTAATTGTTTAGTGGGATAGAATCATTTCCCTTTTATGGATGAGTGGTTATAGTTTGTAAACAAAGAAATAATATTACTTAACTACTTATGCATTCAATATAGTATTTTGTTTTGTTTATAACTTGTAGTTGAAGTAAAAGAACGGTTCTATCTTATTACAATTATTCTTGGAGATTTTATGTTAAATAAGAATCCCTTTTATAAAATAATCTACATTTATGGTTGAAGGATAATCCAATAAAATTGTGTTGAACCATTTTGACTTCATATTATTAATATTGAAGACCAATACCATTTATTAGATCTAAATTGGCAATTTTAGGAATATTAACAAAGTTTATTTACCTTTATATGTATTATCAATTAAAGATATAGGTTTAAATTCAAGTTTTTAAAGTGTTTAACTTTTTATTTAACTTAAAAGTGGAATATCACATTTTTAAAGTGTTTAACATATATGTATTGTTTTTGTGATTATTTTGGTATATCACATTTATTTTTGTGATTTATAAATAATAAGATATAATTTTAATAAGATTTATTACTTAGAAAATACTCAATAAATAATAAATATTTAATTAAGAGAAATAATAATGCATGATTATAGTTTTAAACTCTAATTCTTATTTTTCTAAGATTTTTAGTATTTTATTTATATTTTTAACATTTACCATTATTAAAATATTAATTATCAAAGTATTAAAACTTTATAAAGTATTTATTAAATAATATTTTTTTAAATAATTATCATAATAATATTTAATAATAGTTTTAAGTTGTAGATTTTATTTTTCTAAACATTTCCATATTTTATATGTATTTTTCTGATTTATAAAACAAAAGATATCAATTTGACAAGATTTAATCATTTTATGAATTTCTTAATTGAATAATTAAATGTGTTTATTAGGTAATGCTGATGTCAGCATAGACTGAAGGGTTTTTCTCACCAGGGTCTATTCTACCCCCAGTCACTGACTGGTGGGACCTATTGCCATGTCATTTCTATCTGTTTTTATTTATTTTCTAAATAGACATAAAGCTTCTTACACTCAGAGGGATCTACCCACGGTCATAGACAGGTGGGGCTAGGCCACGTTGGTGCGCCATGCTGGCTTGGACCAGTCAACGGACTTGGTCAAACAGCATGACGTGGCCAAGGTGACATCACAACGACATCACCTCGCCAGTGACACTTCAGAGGACGGCGACCATGGCCGTAGAGGGTGAGCCAGTGTGCGTGCAGGGGCTTGCTCGAATCAGCGCGTCAGGGCGAACAAGAAACTAGCGGCGCCGCCCAAGATTGGTCATCGGCACCGGAGTAGCGACGATTACGAGCGGCGGAGCTCACTGCTACACGACGACCGATCGATCTAGGAAGCGAATAAAGATTTGGGAGAGCCTCGGGAGGATCAGGAACTCACTTCGATGCTCATAGTGGGGTCAGTTAGGTCGAGGAGGAACGAAATCGATGATGATTGACGATGAACGACGATGGTGATCATCAGGGATTGAGTCGATGCGGTTGATTAAGAGCCCGCCTGCTCGATTCCTTCTTGCTCGAGCTGCTACACCCCATGACGGAGCTCGTGGTACACTCGGCTAGTCGTGGGATGATCTCTAGCGGCGGCGACAAGCGTCACCGACGAGCTAGGGTTCGATCACTGAGAGGAGACCGAGAGGAAGAGGAATGGAATGGAGATAAGGACGAGCGAGACGACGTCGTGTTCTTCTTATCCCCTTCGGATGACATCAGCTTCAGCACGAATCATGGCGACCACGATGGACGGTGGAGGCGTTGCCATCCAGCTGCTTCGCCGGCGATGCATTTTGTCCAGAGGAAGAAGAAAGGGAAAAAGAAATGAAGGGGTACTGGGCCGTCTTGGGCTACGTGGGCTATGGAAAAGCGAGTGGAAGAAAGAAAAGTTGCCGTTGGCAGCAGATAAGTGGTAGAGAAAATGGGCTGAGGCCTGGTTTTGTTTTTCTTTTTAATTACACATTTTTATTTCTGTTTTCATTTGCTAGCTTTGTATTTATTCATTTGTTTTAACTTTCTAGGAATTTCTTATTTAGAAAATTGTAAGTTTATGGGAATATACTTAAGATTCTTATATTAATACTATTTTTGATAATAATATATTTTATTAATTTACCTTTTTATATACGTCATATTCATAATCATATGAAGGTTATTATATCAAATAGAATAAGTATAAATTAGGGTCTTAGGTTTTGGGATTTGTTTAGGATCTTATAATTTTGATGTCTTGATTCCTATTGACTTATAATATTAAAGAAACTTTTATATATCTTGATCCTTTATTGTTATTTAATATATAAAGTTTTGAGAACTTAATATGGTTAATATTATTCTCATAGATTTAAGGAATAGTAATTCTATATTTTATTACAACTAACATATGAGTTAAAATTTGAATTGAAAATGCTTACCATCAATTCTTAGAAGGTTTAATATTCTCATATTTCCTTTATTGAGGTGAATAAATATTAATGGCTAAGACAGATTGTCTTTACGTTGGTGAATTTAATATTATCACCATTCAAAGTAGAATAGTGGAATTGTTTTCTAGGATAACTTATGAGAAAGAATTGATAAGGTTAATTCTTAAGCACATATGAATATGATAGTTAGAAATGACAAAGATGTACTTAAGTGATTTGTTATAGGAAAATATTCCTATGAACCATTGTGAATTTAAGATGATAAATCAATTAGATGAAATGGATAATATGTTTGGTTCTAGAATTAGGGTTTATTGTTTAACAAGGATTCCTATATTCCATACTTCATAATTCGGGACTTCTAATTAAGGAATTCCTTTCCTAGATATATTACTTCTCCCTATCCATCATCATGTGCTAACATGATGAGCTTTACCTCACATGAATATTCTTATCCACCTTTTATTCTTTTAACACTTCTGGTAATTCCAATGATACTATTCCTTAATCATCCTTCACTAATATCACTTCAATAGATGTATACATCAAATTCTACTTCACTTCAAGTGCCTAGTATTTCCAAAGAGGGAAATACTACTTCTTTAATCCAATGTTATTTTAACATCATCTAATTCATACTATCTTGTCTCTTCTTAACTCCAATATCTAACATTCCAACCTCACATTATATTAATGTGACTTGTAATGAATAATCTAGGATAATATATCTATACTATGGTTCAATCATGTTTTATCCACCAATGTCATTCATACATGGTATAAGCATTCAATATTGGTGAATAAGGCATGATCATTATGATCCTTTGATCCTTTATGGTTCAGGTTTCCAGTTGACTAAACAAGTCTTCTTCAATACAACACTACAGTTGTATTCTAATTATCTTTTGTTTAGCTCTATTGTATTAAGAGATATAATTCATTTACTATACCTACTTGATCCAATAGGACTACTCATGGTAACTATCTTTAGACTTCATTCTTGTAATCTTCTTTGTTACCATATTGATTTGATTTCCTCAAATCACTCCCATCCTATAGATGACATCTAGAACTAGCATCACTACTTATCTCTTCTTACTTCTTTCTTTATAAGCCTTAAGTGAATGCTATAATAAGGACAAGAGTTGATAGATCAAGAATTGATACGTTAAGAATGAGTGAATCAACAGTTGATTACACAACATTGATGAACAATAGATATTGAGATAAGATTCCATAAGGATTGATATGGAAAGGAGGATATGTGATGAATGACCTTGACTTGGTTTCTTTCCTACTCAATCTCAAATAAAAGTTAAAGTTAGGTATTTCCATGATATTCATGGTATAAGTAAATGAGATTAAGATATAGTTGTTACATTCTTATAACTTGTGTTATATCCTTAACTTGGTATTCATGAGTGATTATAATGAATACTATGATATGATCACCTAATGATCAAATATAAATCATTAAGTAATGTATTAGGGTTTAATTTTATTACGTTTGATCTAACCTTAGATCAAATCATGTTTACCCAGAATAAGGTTTTAGCAAAGGTCATATTGAAACTTATCGCAGTCAACTTGATGATCTACTTCAATTCCATCAAGTTAAGATAAGCTTCAATCACTTTGACAAGTTTTTATTGAAAAGCGCGAAAATTATTCAGATTTTCTATGCATGAATGCCATGCACACATATGTGTTCATCTTATTACTAAGCTCTTATGTTGGGATGTTACAGTATGTTTGGGTTATGTTGAGTGGTTACACAAGGCCCATATCTATGGTCTACCTTGTGTATCACACTTGTGCAAAGCCACCCAGGAACAAAGGGATTTTAGATACTTAGTGTTTAGAAGCTTCTAGTGCAACCACATGGCATATGGTCTCTGCCTTGATCATATAGGTTGCAATAACTTAACCAGATGGACAGTTGGTGGTAGGGTGATAGGATTGGAACGCGTCCATTTGGTCTAAGGGAAGGCTTATGAAAGGTCTCGTCTCGATGCATGTCGAGTCTTGTGGGGAAAGTGCACCACCTCTCGAGAAGTAAAAATCTAAGTACTTAGCCGTGTCCCCGACAACGAACAATTTGAGCATCAAGACATTGAAGCTATCAAGGATCTCCTCATCCCAATTTCTAAGTTAAAAACTTGTGGTTGAACAAGGGTAAATGTTCACCAATGTCTATTCGTGGTTCCTTGGGAGTTTTTGTCAAACAAAACTTAGTGTTTTCAACTGATAGGCAAAACCTATTTTGAGCAAAGCAAGCCTAAGCTACACTTAGCCAAATTCATATAGAATCTAGAAACTATTATTCTACTAAGGTATCACTTGCCAATACTATTCCAATGTATTGACCCACTGTGGCTGTAACTTGTGATGTTGCAGGTTACTCTGATGAGGATTAGGGTTATGAGTCTACACTCAACATGTTTGCCTGTGGCACATGAAGATGAAGACTTTACTTTATTTTGTTAAGTTGAACTCTTGTACTAGCCTATGGCTATGGAGTTGTAAAAGACTATGTTATCTCTGGAATGACTATATAATAAAAGACCTTTGTATATGTGTACTTCATCTTAAACTATGGATTCTAGCATTTGATCCAGGGACTAGCATTGCAATCACAGGGACCTTTACCTTTATAAAGGTGGGGTCTTACAGATGGTATCAGAGCACTGTGTTGCCTGTAGGATTATGACCCTAGGTTGGATTAGACTAAGAAACCACTAAGGAAAATTTCAACACTTTGTAAAATTCCACACTTGTATTTTCTTCTCGTAAACTTTTCTTATCTTCTTTCTCATCTCTATTTGTAGATGAACTCCATCAACGAAGCCGTCAGGAAGGGACCACTCATGACCATGACTTTGGAGTGTGAGATGGAGTTTCCCAAAGCACTCAAGAACCTTATGGTTACCATGGGGATACATTGTCCAGCTGTGTATAAGGGATTCCCTGTGATGGATGAAGGAGAAGAGTATTGGTGTTTGCAACTTCACTTGTACAAAAACAAGGAAGACAACCACAAAGAGTCAGGGTTCTGCATGGTCACCAACTCTGTAATGCACACACCATTCTTTGACTCTGCAAGAAATGCATCTTGGAATGCCATCAAGGAGCTTGGTGATAGGCTCAAGTGTAGAATGCTCAACACTAAAAATGACCTTAGAGAAGAGAAGAAGCATACCCAAGACTTAGAGGCTACCAATCAACGTCTAAGGGAAGACATCATAGAATTAATATGGGAGTCTTGTGATCAAGATAGACAGATTTCCATTAAGGATGCCCTGATAGCTATTTTGTTTAGTGAGTGAGAATTGTAACATACTCCGTTAGTTGGACCACCAAACTTATCGTTCTACTAGCAAAAATTTGTCGAAGTTATGTTGAACCTTGATGTTAGTATTGGACTTGAGTATTCCATGACTTGTATGTTTTATTGTTTAAAGTGTGTTTGTGTTTTTATTGTCTTGTGATTTTCTCTACTTTTATTGATTCTAACCTTTCTCTATATTATACAATAGATGCCTAACATTGTTATCAGCACTGCCGAGGAGTTCAAGGGAACTCGTTTCGGTTCTCGTATCGTGGATCTCACTAGTGTGCTCAACCTTCCACTTCCTAGTATCACGACACTCCAGCTCACCAAGTTTGAGAGGAAGGACCTTTGGGGCTTCAGAGTCACACAGCCGGGACGCCAGGCAGAGCCACCCACAGAGGACATCACCTTCAAGCTGATGCATGATGACAAGGAGAAGGGCTTAGATGTAGTCATGCATGAGTTACTTGGACGCCTAGTTGGGAGGCACTCCACCGATCTAGAGGCCTCTACTTTCACCCATTCGGGAGACGTGACGAGCAGGGTGAGGCAGTAGAGTATGATGACGCTACTAGAGAGACGATTAAGCCAGTTCGTCTATACCTCCAGGACATAGAGGGCCTTATTAGACACCTGGACACCGACAGGACCAACGTTATGCTTAGAAATGACGAGCTCCAGGTTCAGTTGAGGGAGAAGGACAAGCTCTTCATAGAGCAAGACGAGATCGTCAAGGAGATGGAGGCCAGATTCGAGATCTAGGACAAGAAGTTCAAGAATCAGGAGAAAAGAGTCCAAGACAGAAACAAGAAGATCAAGGAGACGAAGGATGAGTTAGAGGCCAAGGACTTCAAGCTTGAGCACCAACATGGAGTGATTGATAGGCTTCACTCACAGAAGAGGGCCCTCATGGAAAAGATCGAGGCCTTGACCACTAGTGTAGAGGAGTACAAGGCCGCCATGGAGAATGCAGGTCTTGATCTTGTTGACGTGGAGGTCGACATGGAGGAGTAGTGTAGACTACTCGACTATCATTTTTCTATCAAACTTTGATTATTGAGTCGCAATGACCATCCAACATATGGTTGGCTTTCTATTGTGTGTTTGCATTTTCAAAACCTGTTGTTTATGTCGTTTAAACTCTATGTTATTTTGAGCTTGGTTATTATGATTGTTTCTATGTGATGCATTGTGCATGTTAAGCATCTATGGATATCTCATTCTTATCCTTATTGAAACCACAGATGCCTCCCCGTCGGGCCAACCCCAACCCAAACAAGAACAGTAATGTCACTCCCGACATGCAAGAGTTGATGACAGCTCAAGCTCAACTGATGCAAATGATGACACAGTTCATGCAGAATCAGAATCAGAACAACAACAACAACAATAATAACAACAACAACAATCAAAATAATCCTCCAGCATTCGACATGCTCACCAGATTTCTGAGACTGAGGCCTGCAAAGTTCTTGGGAACCACTAATCCAATGGTAGCCAATGACTGGCTACGTTCAGTGAACAAGGACATAGTGACCGTTGGCTGCACCGACGAGGAAAAGGTCAGGTTTGCAGCACATCTCCTTGAAGGACCGGCAGCAACCTGGTGGGACAACTTTCAGATCACCATCTCCTTGAGGATGTAAATTGGGCTATTTTTGAGGATGGATTCCGTATAGCTCACATATCATCCGGAGTGATGAACTTGAAGAAAAAGGAGTTCCACAACCTGAAGCAGCGTCACTGCAGTGTGGCTGAATACATTGAGGAGTTCAACAATCTGGCGTGCTATGCACCGGATGAAGTTGATACTGATGCTAAGAGGAAGGAGAAATTCCTCGAAGGACTTAATGATGAGTTGAACCTTCAGCTGTCTGTTGCCTATGTGCCAACCTATCAATCACTTTGTGACAAGGCTACCATCTTGGAAAACAATATGAAACAGGTTGAGGGCAGAAGGAGGAAGCATAGCTTTGATAAGCACAACTCGGGATCGTCTCACAAGTGTTCTCATCATGATGATAGCGGAAGATCTGGATTCCACAAACATGGGAAGTACAACAACCACAACAACCACAACAGTCATCATGACAACAAGCATCATCACAGTCATGACAATGACAAGTATAAGAATCACAAGAGTGGGCACAAGAGTCACCATAGTGGAAGTCGAAATGGAAGTCAGCCTGTAAAGAAAGATCTCAGTCAGGTTGAATGTTTCAAGTGTAAGAAGATGGGGCACTATGCTAATGAGTTACCAGAAAAGAAAGTTGAAGGTGCCAACAAGCCCAATCCCTTCCAAAAGGGACAAGTGAACCACATTAATGTGGAAGAAATATATGAAGAGTCTGATACTGTGGATGGTAAGTTCAAGCTCAATTCTTTTCCATCACTTTTTCTTTTTCATACTAGCGCATCGCATTCATTCATATCAAGAGCATTTGTTGATAAAAATGGACTTTTAGTTGAACCTATTGGGTGTACTATAAAAGTAAGATCTCCCGGTGGAGAAATGATAGTGAACTCTGGATGTCATGATCTAGTGATAGAATTTGGGAAGTATAATTTTCCCATTATTTTGATAATCCTAGATTCCCAAGGATTGCATGTAATTTTGGGAATGGATTGGATGACTAAGTATGAAGGAGTACTAGATTGTGCCAATCGTACTGTCACACTCACAACCCATGATAAGAAATGGATTAGATTCAAGTCTAATTTTGAATCCAAAGAAAGTAAGCTGAATTCTCTTAAGGGGGTTAGCATAGACAGCGTGCTAATTGTGAGAGAGTACCCGGACGTGTTTCCAGAGGAATTACCTGGAATGCCACCAGATAGAGATGTTGAGTTTCTGATTGACTTACTGCCAGGATCTGGACCAATAGAAAAGAGACCTTACAAGATGTCAGTTGATGACTTGAAAGGACTCAAGAAACAACTGGGAGAACAGTTGCAGAAAAGATTTATTCAACCAAGTTCTTCATCTTGGGGTGCACCAGTTTTGTTTGTTGAAAAGAAAGATAGAAGTCAAAGGTTATGCATAGATTACCGTTCACTCACTGAGGTAACTATCAAGATAAAATATCCTTTGCCTAGAATCAATGATTTGTTTGATCAGTTAGAAGGAGCCCGTGTGTTCTCAAAGATTGATCTCCGATCAGGCTATTTTCAGCTTAAGATTAGAGATCAAGACATATCTAAGACCGCTTTCACCACTAGGTATGGATTATATGAGTACACCATGATGCCATTTGGTTTGACAAATGCACCAGCCTATTTCATGAATATGACGAACAAAGTGTTCATGAAAGTTCTTGACAAGTTTGTTGTCGTTTTCATTGATGGCATTTTGATTTACTCCAAGAGCAAATAAGAGCATGAAGAACATTTACGATTGATACTTGAGAAGCTTACGGAGCATAAGCTGTATGCCAAATTCAGCAAGTGTGGATTCTGGCTGAATGAAGTCGGATTTCTTGGACATATTGTGTAAGGAGATGGTGTAGCGGTTGATCCCGCAAAAGTGTCAGCTGTAACTGAGTGGGAATCTCCTAAGTGAGTGAAATAAGTACGTAGTTTCCTTGGCTTGGCAGGATACTATAGAATATTCATTGAGAATTTCTCAAAGGTAGGTAAGCCAATGAAGGAGTTACTTAAGAAAGACAAGAAATTTGATTGGACTGAAAGATGTGAACTCAGTTTCCAAGAATTAAAGAAGAGACTAGTGACAGCACCAGTCTTATGTCTGCCAGATTTGGAAAAAGATTTCCAAGTGTATTGTGATGCATCTCACCAAGGATTAGGTGGAGTTCTGACGCAAGAAGGGAAAGTTGTAGCTTATGCCTCGAGACAACTCAAAACTCATGAGGTGAACTATCCTACTCAGGACTTAGAGTTAGCCTCTGTTGTCCATGCACTCAAAACATGGAGACATTATCTTTTGGGTAAACGTTGTGAAGTGTTCACAGATCATAAAAGTTTGAAGTATATCTTCACTCAAAAAGAAATCAACATGATACAAAGAAGATGGCTAGAACTCATCAAGGACTATGACTTGAGTTTGCAATACCACCCCGGTAAAGCAAATGTTGTAGCGGATGCTTTAAGCCGTAAGTTTATGTGAATGGCCTCACTAAGGGAGAATTACTAGATGATCTGTGTGCCAAATTCAAAGATATCAGATTGGAGATAGTGCCTGAGGGACATCTGATGTCATTGGATGTTCAACCCACCTTGTTGGACAAAATCAGGGAAGCCCAAAAGATGGACAAGGAAATTTAAGATATTAAGGGAACAATTATCAAAGGGAAAGCTAAAGGATTCCATGAAGAAGAACAGGGTACTTTATGGTATGGAAAACATATCTGCATTCCTTAAGATCCGAAGCTTTGGAAACTGATTTTACAAGAAGCACACAACTCACCATATTCCATTCATCCGGGTAACACCAAAATGTACATGGATGTGAAGGAAAGATTTTGGTGGAATAATCTCAAGAAAGACATCGTAGAACATATTGCTTTGTGTGATGTGTGTAGTAGAGTGAAAGCGGAACATCAGAAACCAGCAGGATTGTTACAACCACTACCTATTCCTGATTGGAAGTGGGATAAGATTGGTATGGATTTTATCACCGGACTGCCAGGGACTAGATCAGGATATGATTCTATTTGGGTCGTGGTAGATCGCCTAACTAGAGTGGCTCATTTCATACCCGTGAAGACAACCTATACAAGTGCTAAGTTAGCCAAGATTTATATGAATAGGATCGTGTGTTTACATGGAGTACCCAAGAGTATTGTGTCTGATAGAGGAACTCAATTCACTTTGCATTTTTGGAGGCAACTGCATGAATCATTGGGAACAAGATTAGAGTTCAGCACATCTTTTCATCCTCAAACTGATGGACAGACAGAAAGGACCAACCAGATTCTGGAGGATATGTTGAGGGCATGTGCCCTAGACAATGGTGCTAGTTGCGATGAAAGTCTGCTTTACGCAGAATTCTCTTATAATAACAGCTATCAAGGAAGTATTGAGATGGCACCGTTTTAATTTCTCTTTGGAAGAAAGTGTACTACACCATTGCTATGGAGTGGTGTTGGAGAAAGAAATTTGTTCGGGCCAGAACTAATCAAGGAACCTGAAGAGAAAGTCAAGTTGGTAAAGGACAGATTGAACATAGCACAGTCCCGACAGAAGAGCTACGCAGATCCAAAGCGTAGGGAAGTCACCTATGAGGTAGGAGATAGATCTTATCTTAGAGTCTCACCACTTCGTGGAGTGAAGAGATTTGGAGTCAAAGGAAAATTGGCACCAAGGTATGTTGGACCATTCAAGATTCTAAGTCGCAAGGGAGAAGTGGCTTATGAAATTGAGTTGCCTGAATCACTGTCTGCCGTTCACAATGTGTTTCACGTAAGTCAGTTGAAGAAATGCCATCCGGAGATGGAAGAGACTTCTTTGAAGGATACTATACCTTTGGAAGAGGTTCAGTTGGAAAGTGATCTCACTTATGAGGAGAAACCTATCAAGATCCTTGAAACTGCAGAAAGATTCACTCGTACTAAGACCATCAAGTTTTGCAAAGTTCAGTGGAATCATCATTCCGAAGAGGAAGCAACTTGGGAAAGATAAGATGACCTTCAGAAAGATCACCCTCACCTATTTGCTAGCCGATCCGAATCTCGAGGGTGAGATTCACCTTAAAGGGGTTATATTTGTAACATCCCAAAAATATTGATTTGAAAAGGTGGAATATCATTCATGCATTCATAACATCTGGTCATTTCAAACAAGATTTCAAATAAGAAACCATTTGTAATGCCTATTATTTTATGTAAGAAAGGCAATGGTTTTATTTTACTCTCAAAGTATGAGAATGATTTGGTTTGATCAGAAATGTTTTAAAGTTGAATGCAAAGCTTGTACAAAATTTTGAAAGCTAAAACCCTAAGCAAAACTATATTTAAACCCCTCTTTTTATATTATATAAGAGGCATGGTTTTATTTTTTAATTCAAAGGACAAAAGTGTTTTTGAGTGTAAACATGTGTTTGACACACTTTTGGACACTAGAAACACAGTACAAAAGTCTGGAGATAATTTGAATTCAAATAGATTTGAATTAGCCATTCAAATTCTTTCTAGAAAATCAAAACAAAAAAGAAAAAGAGAAAAAGGGAAAAAATAACAGGCGCCACCTATCTAGCCCAACCCACCGCGCAACCCAACTAACAGCCCACCTAGCCCACCCGGGAAACCCCCTCTCCCCCTCTGTTTCTTACCGCGCGCGCTCGCACCCCCTCGCTGACCAGTGGACTTCTCCACGTCACCCCTTCGTCCTCAATCAACGCCCGCAGACCTCGCCGTCGCCGCCCGTTACCTCGCCGATTGATTTCGAATCCGATTGATTGCCTCAGTAATTCCTACACCTGACCGTGCCTACTTAAACCCCTTCCCCCCCCCCCCCCCCCCGCATCTTTCCCCTCACTCACCACCGTCTAAGCGTCACCAGGCTTCCCACACTTGAGCTCACACCGCCGCGGTACCGAACCTCTCCGGCGACCAATCCCGGTAAGCCTCGACCCCCCTTGCTCTCTGGTTCTTACTTTCTTGTTCACCACCCTTGTACGCATCCACTGCCCTCCAAATGTTTGCTGGTGCCCTGTAGGTTCACCTCCGTCTACGCCAGCGAACCACCGATGCCAAGAGCATCTCCGGTGAGGAATAGCCGCCGAACCCGAGCGCCCCGCCCTCGCCCGTGACCTCCACTTCAACCGTGCCGTTGCCGAGACCTCGGTAATGTCCTATGCCCTTCCCCTTACCCTCTAGCATCGCCGGTAGAGCCGTCGCCGCCGCACTCGCCATTTGCGCCGCTCGCGTATAGTTTGTGCAATGAGATCCGCTAGATCTAGATCCAGCGGTCATGATTAGAACGGATCATGAAGGGGTACGATTTGATCTTGTGCATTGGATATGATTAGATCCAACGTCATGGAGGCGTGATCCCGCACGAAGCGGTACCGCCCAATCAGAGCACGCCACGTGTAGGTGCTCTGTTTAAATAAAATCCAGAAAAGAATTTTGAATGTTTAAACTTGTGAAATTCATAACTTTTGTTCTGTTTATCCAAAAAATGCAAATAATATATCAATGGATTCACAAAATTAAATCCTACACATCTATGAGCTTAGTTTTGTATTTTATTTCTGTAAAAATTGAATTTTATGCAGAGACTTTTGTAGGCTTATTTTGAGTATAAAAATTATTTATAAAATGTTTTAAAGACTAATTTGAGTCTATTTAGTCTATAAAAGTTTAGTTTTGCGTTTAGTATTGTTTAATTGTCTTGTTTAGTTTAAGAAAAATCATCACATGGCATTTGCATGCATTCATATATTTTTGCTTGATTAATTTGAATGTAAATTTGGTGCTATCATTTTATGTGTAGATTTTGGTGCTAGTTGTGATTGTGAGGATTGTTGCTACTCCCCCAACTACCAAGGCAAGTGGTGCTTCCTGTTTTTGTTCCAATACTTTGACTATGCACTAGTGATATTTTGTATAGAGCTTGCATGATATTTTTACTAAGTATCTATATGCTATGCTATGGGAAATCCCAGTAGTTGTAGTCCTGGTAGAATTTTCTCTAAGTTAAGATACTTGTTATATTTCCATGCTTAGCCTAGCTAGTAGCAAACAAGGGTGAATTACATACATGCTATGGAAAATATTATTAAGTCTTTGACTTGTGTTTTTTCTTAATAAAACAACTAAGTGAATGGATCACCTGGGTGGAATGGTATGTTTGGGTTATGTTGAGTGGTTACACAAGGCCCATATCTATGGTCTACCTTGTGTATCACACTTGTGGAAAGCCACCCAGGAACAAAGGGATTTTAGATACTTAGTGTTTAGAAGCTTCTAGTGCAACCACATGGCATATGGGCTCTGCCTTGATCATATAGGTTGCAATAACTTAACCAGATGGATAGTTTGTGGTAGGGTGATAGCATTGGAACGCGTCCATTTGATCTAAGGGAAGGCTTCTGAAAGGTCTCGTCTCGATGCATGTCGAGTCTTGTGGGGAAAGTGCACCACCTCTCGAGAAGTAAAAATCTAAGTACTTAGTCGTGTCCCCGGCAACGAACAATTTGAGCATCAAGACATTGAAGCTATCAAGGATCTCCTCATCCCAATTTCTAAGTTAAAAACTTGTGGTTGAACAAGGGTAAAGGTTCACCAATGTCTATTTGTGGTTCCTTGGGAGTTTTTGTCAAACAAAACTTAGTGTTTTCAACTGATAGGAAAAACCTATTTTGAGCAAAGGATGCCTAAGCTACACTTAGCCAAATTCATATAGAAGCTAGAAACTATTATTCTACTAAGGTATCACTTGCCAATACTATTCCAATGTATTGACCCACTGTGGCTGTAACTTGTGATGTTGTAGGTTACTCTGATGAGGACTAGGGTTATGAGTCTACACTGAACATGTTTGCCTTGTGGCACATGAAGATGAAGACTTTACTTTATTTTGTTAAGTTGAACTCTTGTACTAGCCTATGGCTATGGAGTTGTAAAAGACTATGTTATCTCTGGAATGACGATGTAATAAAATACCTTTGTATCTGTGTACTTCATCTTAAACTGTGGATGCTAGCATTTGATCCAGGGACTAGAATTGCAATCACAGGGACCTTTACCTTTATAAAGGTGGGGTCTTACAGTTTCTATTTAGATATGTTGAGTCTGAAGTATCTCTCCACTTAACCAAAGCTGAATCTCAAGCAGCAATAATGGTTGCTGTCCCTCAAGGTTTTGACATAGGTCTCTTCTTACATTTGGCAAGATTGATATAATGGTTGTCACAATTATCCGGAAGACCTATTGTCACATTATCTTGAATGAGCAATAACAACCATTCCTCCTTAGGCATCTTCTATGATTTGTTATAGGAGTTGTGCTTATGGTTTCCTTTGTATCCAAAGTCCGACCTTTACTTGATGACTGATTGAAGGCTTGTGAGAAGTCTGATATTGGTGTCTCAAACATCAAGGAGGACATTTAAAGTAGTGTTGCTAAATGTCTCTCGGTCGATCCTCCGGACCCTTTTATGATGGCAAGCGTCTTGTTATGCCAAGAAGTTGGAGTCTTAGAATGAAGTTTCTTTCTTCTCGTGTCATCAGGAATCTTCTTAACTATTCATCTGGTGGTGTAAAGTGATATCATGATCTTGGCAAGGATTTTGATAGATCCATATGGATAATGAGTTTTCTTCTTGTTCTCTTAAACATGTCCGAAGAGCGACCATGATTTTGGTAATCAATAGTTTCTCTCATTCTATGTTCCTTGTGACTCTTACGAGTCCTCTCCACCAAAACACCTTTATTTCTTAGCCTACTGTTGAATCAAATAGTGACCCTTCTGTGTCAAAACTAGTTCAACAGCTTGGTTTTGCCGGTAGCTATCTCTTCCATCTGTAAAGCTCTACTTAAGCTGTTTAGTAGATGTTTACCGCTCGAAGTCTGTGTCTATTCTGTTGGAAGTATCCTTCCCTTAGAAGTCAAAACTCTTCTGAAGTTCCATGGTGATCCTTGTGAGGACCAGTTATCTGTCACCTTGAAAACCATCTCCTCTTGTTTCCTCTGTTACCTTGGCGTGCTCATGTCGTTGGCTCTAGAGATGTTTGTGAAGCATCTATCCATGAGTTGACCATGATATACTCAGTTTGTGGTTCCGTATCATTCAATCTCTTCCTTAGTGTGAGAAGACACCTCGGAGTTTACAAAGCGCTTCGTACATTCATCATGGTGGCATGGATCAACATCTTTGAGAAGATCGTCGAAGTTTAATGTAACCCTATTCCTTCTATCTTCCTACCTATGTGTAGAGGCCTGAACCCAGTAAGGTACAAGTCACTGTGTTTACAGTGCTAGTCCCTGTATCGAATAGCTAGGACCCACAGTTTAAGATGTAATATCAAGAAACAAAGGTCATATTACATCTCATATCCAGGAATAAAATAGTTCATTACAACTTGCATAGCTCATATGGCTATCTTATTACAGAACATCTGATAACTACAAAGCATGGAGTCCTTCATCTTCATGTGCCACAGGGAAATATGTTGGTTGCAGACTTGTAATCCCTACTCAACAGACTTCACTATCAACAAGTAATCCTGCAACATGATAAGTTATAGCCACAAGGGTCAATACATTTGAATTGTATTGGCAAGTGATATCATATTGATATAGAGAATCTAACATCTACATGAATATATGGCTTAGTGGAGTTTTGGCTGGCATTTGCATAAAATAAGTTTTCCCTATCCTTGGAAAAATAGTTTTTCTATTTTTCAAAAATACTTCATCAAACATGGCACACTAGATACACACCAGGTGCTACCCTTGTTCTCACAACAAGTTTTAACTTTGAGAAATTAGAATGATGAGATTCTTGATCCTGCTTCATTGTCTTGATTCTCAAAATTGTCCATAACCGAGGACACGACTAAGTACTTAGTTTTACCCTCTCGAGAGGTGGTGCACTTTCCCCGCAAGACTCGACATGCATCGAGACGAGACTTTTTAGAAGCAATCCCTCAGACCACCATGGACGCGTTCCATCCTATCATCACTACCACCTTCTGTCCATCTGGCTGAGTTCTTGCAACTTAGTTGGTCAAGGCAGAGCCCATATGCCATGTGGCTGCACTTGAAGCTTTAACGACAAGAATGTCTCAAATCTCTTTGTTCTTGGGTGGCCATCAACAAGTGAGATACACTAGGGAAAACCATAGAAATGGGCCCTGAGTAACCACTCAACATAAATCCATACAAGTCCGATTTCCACCCAGGTGTTTCATTATCATCAGTTGTTTCATTAGTCCAAAAACAATACTTGTATTTCCATAAGACATGATATCATGATTTCCACCCACAAATCTATATAGCTAGACTAAGAATTCTAAACTTACCATGTCTCCTATCTTTAGGAAATACTACCAAGGTAGATACTATGGGATTTGCATAGCATATAAATTTTTATAATAGTCACATCATGCATACTACAAAAATATCACTAATGCAATATTGAAAAGATAGGACTTTTAATGACCAAAGTATCACTTACCTTTTTAGTAGAATATTTAGGTACTCTCCTTGATCTTCCAAATGAAACATTCTTCAAAGTTCACTACAACAATACATACAAGAAAAAAAGCACACACTTAAAAATACCACATGAAATAACAAAACAAAACTAGAAAACAAAGAAATGCATTCAAGCATGCAAAATGTTATTTTATTTTAGAAATTTTTTTAGCAAAGTTTTGAACACTACAAACATCTATTGATCCTTCTAAACAGGTGGAATTCCAATTGGAAATCAAGTTAGTGCAATTTGGTTAATTAAATCATTTTCATTTTTTACTAGAAAAGGTTTTATTCAAAGGAATAATTTCTAGTGTGAACAAAATATATTTTTAACTTCAAATTTTAGTTTTTATGGTCAGAGGGTTCAAAACAAAACCATTTGCAAAATGATTTGCTCAAAAATAATTTTTACAACAATTTTTATACTCAAAATACTCCACAAAAGGTTCAGCCTGAAACTAACATTTTACAGAAGCTTTTGGACAAAAGGAGGATAGAGTAGTGTAGATCTCATTTTTTTGAATCCATAGAAACATAATTTGCATTTTTCTGATTTGTGAAACAAAAGTTATGAATTTCCTAAGTTTAATCATCTAATAACCATTTTCTGGATTTTGTCTGAAAATCTCACCCACGTGGCGTGTTTCTACTGGCCGATACCGTTGTGGCAGGATCAGCACTGCACACTGTTGGATCTAAGTGGAAACGTGCGGCTCAGATCAAATGATACCCCTTCGCCTAATCTTCTAATCCTAGCCCTAGGATGCGCATCTGACGGACCGCGTGCTTGGCCAAAGATGGGCGACGCTGCTAGCGAGTTGTGGTGGCGGCGCATCATGCGGTGGCATACTGGCGGCGCTAGGGGATAATGGGGAGGTGCAGGGGCATTACCAGGGTCGCAAGGTCGTGAGAGTTGCAGCAGAAGTCACTAGCGAGGGCGGGGCGCTCGGGCGCGGCTGGGATTGCTCGCCGGAGTCGAAGCCGTCATCGGTTGCTTGCAGGTGAGGTCGTTGCCGAGCGTCTGGTTCACGAGAAAGCACATGGGGAGAGTCAGCAGGTGCGTAAGAGGATGGCGAGCAAGCGAGTGTGAACTAGGGGCAAACGAGTGCTCACCAAAATTGGCGTCGGAGCTCGTTGGTGGCCGCGGCGGTGCGAGCCAAATTGTGAGCAGCCTGGGGGCTCTCAGGGGAAGTGGTGTGAGGGGAAACAGGGAGGAGGAAGAGGGGAATAAGAATGCATGGTCGGGGATGGAATTACTCATGCAGTTATGCGGATTTACGAGAATTGATTCCGTGCAGAAACAGCAGAGGAGGAAAAGAGCGGGCTTGGCGTGGGGTTAACGATGACGACGTGGAGGTGGGGTTAACGATGACGACGTGGAGGTGGGGTTAACGATGACGACGTGCGTGGGTGAGAAAGGAGAGTAGAAGGGGATAGATGGAGTGGCCTGGGTGGGCTAGTTGGGCTGGGGTAGGTGGGCTGGGCTGGTGTCAACACCCGGATTCCTAGATGCCTGTTATGCCATACATCGCAATCCCAGAATTACCATTTTTGCGAGACATAACAGAATTGGATACCATAGTACTTCATCCATTACAAACGATACATAAGTTCTTACACAAATAGGTATCTCCTGATCCAGTTCTTAATACAACATCAAGCAGCGGAATACGTAATAATAACGGTAGCGTAGGCGAAGCTCCATCTTCGGGGTCACAGGCAATGCTGACGATGGGAGATGATCCTAGTTGTCGTAACCTTCCTGGGGTCCATCCTCCAGGTACTCCTCTTCATAGTCTGGCCATGGGAATAGCCAGGGACAAAGCCATGAGTACTCTTTAAGTACTCGCAAACTAATACTAACAAGTAAAGGGGGTTTTTGGATAATAGGACACTAGGCTCTAGGGTTGTTTAGCAAAAGCCAGATTTATCTTTACTAAGTTCCAAAGCTAGTCACAATTTTATAACTCCTAAGTGGGATCTTGTAATCCAGGTCACAACTCTGTTGTGGTCAAGTCAAAGTTTCAATTCATTTCACAAGTCATTTTTAAAAGGTCTGACGGGGGAACAATATGGCCACTCCAACTGTCCATAACCGCGGACGCGGCTATTCGAATAGTTTGACACTCTGCTGAGATTGTACACTTTCACCACAACATTCGATACATCCGTCAGGAACAAATCCTGAATTCACCATACTCAGTATGCGGATAATCAATCCTAACCTTTCAATTACACGCCCTAGTATAAGCACCTCTCCTGTGAGTTTGGCCTCCCAACCATGACCACTGTCATCTTGGGTACTGCACAGGTGGACAATCTTCACAAGGTAGCCTCAGCTCAGACCTTGGCCGTGAGGGAACTAATACTAAGGTATATAAGTTTCCAGTCAAGCCCTACCCAATATTCGGGTATTGTGGTTGTACGCTAAACTTGGAATGGTATCGCATCCAGACAACCATCAGTTTTATAAAGGGCTAAGGCTCATGCCTCAACATTTTCATCACCAAAATCATCAAGTGTTTGGAAACACATGTCCAAAACATTTCAATAGAATGATCCATCATTCCAAGGTTTTCATAACCATTTTTCCATCAAGTATTCCCATCTAAAAGTTGATCAAGTTTTATGCTTAGCACTAGCATCTACAGGTGGGGGTAGTAATGATGAGGGGTGGTAAACTGGTGGAGTTTCAACTAAGTACAACCTCATATCTTAGGCTGATATCAAGGTTTCTAGCTTAGGCCAAATTTTATGCTCTTTATGCAACCTTCAGCACAACTGTCTAGTATCTACCAAACTCTTAGGTAAACTCTAAGTAAGCTTTGATAAAGAAATAAAGTAAGAAGCTTGCCATAAAACTAGGATTGGTTTATCCAGTGAGTATGATCACATATGCTTAAGGCATAAAGTAGTCATCTCACAAGTATGGGTTTGTGGCATCAGTAGGGTATCTTGCAAGGGTTAGCTTGCACATTCACTAGTAGTATTAGGCTTGCTAAAGTAGAGTGTCTTGCAAGTTTTAGCTTGCATAGGTCAACTTGATTAGTAAGGCTTGCCTTGTGCAGAGCAGTGGTTGAAGTTCTCCTCGGCTTCCTCTTCGTAGTATCCTCCTTCCTCCTCGTAGTATCATTGGTCGGTACTAGCGTCTATGAATAAATACGAGGTACACAATCACCAAACAATACTTAACTACTTGCAATCATCACACACAAGGGTCCTATAGATGATCTAGCATCATCTCTAACATTACAAGGTTAAAGCTTGGTTTAAAACTTTTTATTTTTAGAAAAGTAATTTCTACTCATCGAAAAACTACTTAAGATTTAATATTCTCCAAACTAAACATGGGATCATGTTGACACATGTCATCACCACATATTGTAGTCCATGGGAATGTGATTTAAAGTGGTGTCACAATTTAATAAGGTTTTACCCTTTTATTTTAATTAATTAAAGTGGCTAGAAATGCTTATGAAGTATTCTTTTATTACTTGAACATTATTTCTGCAAGTAAACCTATATATTTTTATATATGCTACAAGGTATGGTTGAATTTGATTTTTGAGAGTTGGAATCAACTCAAAACCTTTTATGGTTGAAATTTGAAAAATGTTTGAATGTAGAAAAGCTTCTGCCTTGTTATTTTTACTATGGGTGATCTACAGATCCAAATGACTTGAATCCAACAGGCTTGGATTAAGCATTCATAGACCTTTCCAACAAAATTGGGTTCATCCAATTTGGTGTACTGAATCGATCTGGGTTGATTTTTGAAGTTGGGTGCTAAAGTGTTTTTGAATTGAAATAGAAAAAGATTTAATTTGAATTGCTGGGCTGCGCGGGAAATGTTACTGGGCCGGCCTCCTAAGCGCAGTGCTCCCGCGGGCTGCTTAAGTGGGTGTCCCCACTCGTCAGTGACACGGGGCTGGGTGAAGCGGTATGGGGCAACGTGGATCGTTCGATCTAGTTCTAATCCAACGGCTGGGGGTCATCGTCGACGCGAGACAACTCCGGCGAGAACGAAACCTAGTGTGGCCAGTGAGGGGTGCTGGGGGATTACCGGGGTACGGGCGAGGGTCGGCGAGGCGGGCGAACGACGAAGTCGACGACGGTGAACCTCCTGGTACCGGTGGCTTCTCCTGGGGCGGCTCCAATCGCTGGCTCCCTTCTTCTTCGGTAGCGGCAGGCTCCAGTGAAATTCCGGCGAGGTGGTGCTCGCCTTGCTCTGAGAATGGTGTGGCACGATTAGTGAGGAGAGGGGAGTGAGATGGTGTGAAGAAATCGTGCGGGGGTGGCCTCTATTTATAGTCGAGCGAGGGGACCGTCGGGGCGCACGGTGAGCTCGTCGGGGGCGATGTTATAGGCAGCTAAAGGCATGGGCAAGGGTAGGGGACGGTGCTGTGTCTCCTGGCGATGCTCAACGACATGGTCGCGAGGCATGGGGCGGTGTGGTTTGGTCTGGAACGGCCAGTGCTCTGCGCGGGAGAGGCGGCGTCTTCGACGGCGGGCGGTGGCTGTATGGCATGGGGCGGCAAACGGGGATGTCTGGCGGTCTCCTGGGTCGGTGGTGATCGTGTGTGCACGCGGTGAGGGCGGCGCGCGGTCTGTGGACGCTGGTCGAGGGTGCCGCTCTGGCGCACGCTCGGCATGGTCTGGGCGCGGCTTGTGCGCGTGGTCCAGGGCTTGGCAACGCTCGCGGCTGGGACAGGGAGTGGCGGTGGACGGTGGGCTGCCTCCCAGACAAGGTTGGCACGGCTAGTTCTTCCTCTAGCCTGCTGTCGACTATGGGGTGGCATTGAGGTGCTCGGCTGTTCACCATTAATGGCAATGGCAAGCTCACAGGGGTGGTAGTGTTGGGCTAATCTTTCTAGATGATCTACTGAGTTGTGTGTGAGCTAACTAGGGAACAAGTTAGGCAAGAATCACTGCACACTATAGTGTTTGATGTTTTATTTGATTTGTGTCTGCAACCTGTTTGATGAAATGGCCGCATGAAATCAAGTTTTGAATTTTGAAATGAATTTTGGTGGGTTTGGTAGATTGGTGCTGGTGAGTCTGCAGATGCTTGGGTTTTGAAAGTTGAGCTTGTTTGAGTGGGTTTTGAAAAAGTGGGATCTTCCCATATGAAGAAGATTCAATTTTGAATTGTCATTTAAACTATGCCTTTGAAAGTTTCTGGATGATCACAAAGTGGGCCTTGATACCTTGTTATGAGTACATTCAAGGGGTGCAAAGATCCAGAAAGGTTTCTGTTAGGTTTTGAAAGTTTGAGACAGCCAAAGTAGGCATGGGAGTTAAATTGGTCAAAATGACCATTCACTTAATATATTTGTTTTGATTTACTTGTCTTTAGGAAAAGTGTGGGAAATGTTTTATATGATGTTCATTTCACCTAAGAAACATTTTACAAGCAATGGATCACACAAACAAGGTGGTTTTTAGAGAAATTCAAAATCCATGCATACACATATACATGCATTCATGAGTTTATTTAGAAAAGTTTTTGTTAACCCTAATCTTGATGATTAGTGTTTGTTGATCTAAGTTTGGTATTTTTGGGATGTTACAAACCTTCCCCCCTTAAACAAAATCTCTTCCCGAGATTTGAAAAAGGACGAAAAGATTACCTAGGATTTGAAGAGATCGGGAAACTCCGTCCTGATGTGATCTTTGCGTTCCCAGGTAGCTTCCTCTTCTGTGTGATTGCTCCATTGAATCTTGAGAAACTTGATGCTTCGGGTTCTGGTAGTTCGAAAGGCTTCTTCCAATATACGGATGGGTACTTCGGGATAGGTCAGGTCATCATTGATCTCTATGGTCCGGTGATCAATATTCTTGAACACTTCGGTCTTCTCAGGGACTTCGAGACATTTGCGAAGTAACGAGATATGGAACACATTGTGCACCACTGATATCTCTTCTGGTAGTTCCAATTGATACGATACTTCTCCTCGACGGTTCAAAATTTTGAAAGGTCCGATATATCTGGGGGCTAACTTTCCTTTGAGTTGGAAACGCTGCATTCCCTTCAATGGCGACACTTTCAGATAAACAAAATCTCCAATGTTGAAGTCGAGGTCTCGACGTCTCTTGTCGGCATAACTCTTCTGTCGGGATTGGGCGGTCTTGAGGTGCTCACGAATCTTGTGAACCTTCTCTTCTGCTTCTCGTAGGATGTCGGGTCCGAAAATCTGACTCTCTCCTACTTCCGACCAGTTCAAAGGGGTGCGGCACTTTCTTCCCTACATGAATTCAAATGGGGCCATTTGCAAACTGGCTTGGTAACTGTTGTTGTATGAAAATTCTGCAAACGGCAGATAGTCTTCCCACTTGGATCCATATTCTAGCACACATGCTCTAAGCATATCTTCGAGTATTTGATTTACTCGCTCCGTTTGTCCATCGGTCTGAGGGTGATACGCGGTACTGAAATCTAGGCAGGTTCCTAAACCTTCTTGGACTTTCTTCCAGAATCTCGAGGTAAACTGAGTTCCTCGATCCGATAGGATATTCTTGGGGACTCCGTGCAAACTAACGATCCTACCGATATACAACTCCTCTAGCTTCGAACTCTGATAGGTAGTTTTAACGGGCAAGAAATGGGCAACTTTGGACAAACTGTCCACTATGACCCAAATAGAGTCATTTCCCCTACTAGAAGTAGGTAGTCCAGTGATAAAGTCCATTCCTACAGAATCCCATTTCCATTCCGGAATTTGCAAAGGTTGCAACAATCCAGCGGGTCTTTGATGTCCTGCCTTGAATCGCTGACATATATCACACTTGGCGATATAGCTTCCGATTTCTCTCTTCATCTTATGCCACCAAAATTGCTCTTTCAAATCTTGATACATCTTAGTTCCTTCGGGATGGATAGAATAAAGAGTATCATGAGCCTCCTTCAGGATAACTTCTTTCAATTCCGAATCTACTGGTACACATAGGCGTCCTTTGTACCACAGAACTCATTCTTCGTCTTCGGTGAATCCGGGTACTTTGCCTGTACCGATATGACGCTTGATTCCGTCGATACTAGCATTTCCCTTCTGCGCCTCTTTAATATGACTGATCAAAGTGGGCTGGAGTTCTATGCTAGCCAAAAATCCTTCACTCACTAATTCCATTCGAAAATCTTCCATCTCTTTGTTCAAGCTTGGTTGCTCCTTCAAGATCATGGAGTTCAAGCGGCACGGCAATCTGCTAAGGGCATCTGCTACCACATTGGCTTTACCAGGGTGATAGTGAATGTCCAGATCGTAATCCTTGATTAGCTCAATCCATCTTCTCTGTCTCATATTCAGCTCCTTCTGAGTGAATATATACTTCAGACTCTTGTGATCCGTATAGATCTCACAACAATTTCCCATCAGGTAATGTCTCCATGTCTTCAGGGCTAGAACTACTGCAGCGAGTTCGAGATCATGGGTTGGGTAATTTTGCTCATGTTGCTTCAATTGTCGCGATAGATAAGATATAACTTTTCCTTCTTGCATTAGTAGACATCCGAGACCAATCTTGGATGCATCACAATACACATCGAAGGGCTTCGTGATATCCGACATGATCAAGATTGGGGCTGAAATCAATCTCCTCTTGAGTTCTTGAAAACTCGCTTCACACTTGTCTGTCCATTCAAACTTCTTGTCCTTCTTCAGCAATTGGGTCATGGGTCGGGCGATACTCGAGAATCCTTCTACGAATTTGCGGTAGTATCCCGCCAATCCGAGAAAAGCATGAACTTGGGTTTGAGTGTTTGGGGCTTGCCAATCTTCTACATCTTTCACTTTGGCAGGGTCAACGGAAATTCCTCCGGCTGATACAATGTGACCGAGGAATCCTACTTCCTGTAACCAGAATTCACATTTGCTAAATTTTGCATACAGCTGATGCTCTCTAAGGGTTCCAAGAATGGTCCTTAGGTGTAGCTCATGTTCTTCTTCTGATTTGGAATAAACCAGAATGTCATCAATGAAAACAACGACAAACTTATCCAGGAAGTCCATAAAAATCTTATTCATGAGGTTCATGAAATAAGCGGGCCATTGGTTAATCCAAAGACATGACTGTATACTCATACAATCCATATCTGGTGGTAAAGGCAGTCTTTGGAATATCTTCTGCACGAATTTTGAGTTGATGATAGACAGTCCTAAGATCAATCTTAGAAAACACCTGGGCACCGGTCAACTGATCAAACAAATCTTCTATCTTAGGCAAGGGGTACTTGTTCTTGATGGTGACATCATTCAACTTTCGATAATCCGTACACAAACGGTTACCTCCATCCTTCTTGTCCACAAACAAGACAGGTGACCTCCATGGGGACGCACTTGGTTGAATCAATCCGATTTCCAACATGGAATCCAGTTGCTTCTTCAGTTCTTCTAGTTCTGACGGGTTCATACTATAGGGTCTCTGGGCTATGGGTCCTGTTCCGGGGATTAGTTCGATGATAAACTCGATATCCCGATCTGGGGGCATACCGGGCAAAACATCTGGAAATACATCGGGGTATTCACAGACTATCCGAACTTGGTCAATGGTAGGTTGGGCTAGACTCTTGTTACACTTGAATTGGCGAGGTAAGGTTTCAGATATATGCTCGACTGATACTCCGGCGGTACTGGTCATGGTAATGGCTTTCTTGGCACAGTCAATCAATCCTTTATGTTTGGACATCCAATCCATTCCTAGTACTACTTCCAAACCTTTAGTTCCGAATACTATTAGATTAGCATAAAAATCTATGCCATGGATTCGGATAGGGACGGCCTTGCAAATTTGCCTAGCCTTGGTGGTTGATCCGGGAATTTGTACAATCATCACATGCTTCAATTTGGTTGGTTGAATTTTACTAGTGCAAGCAAATTCTTCGGTCACAAATGAATGCGATGCACCAGAATCAAACAAAACTCTTGCAAGTACTGAATTAACAGAAAACATACCCAGCACGACATCTGGCGCTTCCTGAGCTTCTTCAGCATGCATGAGAAAAAGACGGCCATTGCGGTTGAGTGAATTCCCTGGGGCAAATCTTCTCCCTGGCTGGACACGACGCTGCTGCTGAGCTGGGACATTGGTATTAGGGGCTGTAGCATTCTTCTTGTTGGGGCACTCATTGGAATAGTGGCCTTTATTTCCACAGTCATAACAGGTCACTTGTGACTTGTCCTTGGCTGCGACAGGCACATCATTGCTTCCAGTCCTCGGGGCAGTGTTGGGGTTGGCGGTAGCATTGTTGGTGTTGAACTTGGGTGGGGCACGGGTGAAATTGCTAGAGTTGCCGGGGTTGTTGTGATTTCCTCCGGGTCTAGGGTTTCCACGGTTGGGATAGTTCGGACGGGTCATAGGTGGTCTGTTGGTTCTTGGGGCAAATCCTGGAGATGGGTTGGGGCGATACTTTGGGGTCTGATGGGTTCCTGGTTGATGCATCATGCGACGCTTGCGGTTCTCATTGGCCTGGTTAATCTTTCCTTCCATCTGGATAGTAGATTCGACAAGGGATTCAATATCAGGAAAGGGGATATTGACTAACACTATCTGCATCTCGTCATGTAGACCATTCAGGAATCTTTCTTTCTTCTTGGCTTTAGTGTCTATCTCGTCCGGGGCATACCTAGCTAATGACAAAAAATTGTCTCGGTATTCCACTACAGTCATCCTTCCTTGCTTCAACTCTCTGAACTTGTCTCTCATTCTCTTGATCAAACCTGGTGGCACATGGGTTCTGCTAAACTTGACCTTGAATTCCTCCCAGGTCAGCATTTGGCCTCCGGTCATTGCACGAACACTGTTCCACCATGCCCTGGCATCTCCGGCTAGATAATGGGTGGCGAACAAAACTTTCTCGTTGGCTTCCACTCCGGCTACTTCTAAGTTATTTTCCATGGTTTGGAGCCAATCATCTGCGTCTAGGGGTTCTTCTGACTTGGTGAAAACGGGTGGGTTGGTATTCTGGAAATTCTTGAGCTTAGATCCGTGGTTGTCCTGATTTCCATGGCCTTGGTTGTTGTGTGCTAGCTGGGCTATCTGTTGCAGAGTGGATAGGTTGGCTTGACGTTCCGCTCTTTCAGCTTCGCGGTCAGAAGTCAACGTTTGCAGGATCTGCAACATCGGGTCCAGGGCTGAACTACTTCCTCCACGTGGCATCTGAAGATTGATATAGATCATGAGAAAAGAGGGAAATTTCTAAGGTTTTGGGTTTTTGAAAGTTTTTTTTTAGAGTTTGACTCAGGTTTTTCTAGCAACTTGCTTTTTCATTCATTCATAGCACACAGTACAACACACACCACAACAAGGAAAAACAGATGGTTTTAAGAACCATTCTGGAATCTACGATACAGTGGGACCGACTACTACTTACTACGCTAGTGCTCAGTTCTACTACTCCTCGGAGTCTGTGGCTTCATCATCTTCAGCATCATCGATGAAGGCGAAATCATCCTCATCGGTGAAGAAGTCCATGGCCTGATCCTCCAGAAAATCATCGTCATCGCTGATATAGGAGTAAGGGTCTCCACGAAGATCTTCTCCGGCATTCTCCCTTTCCTCTAACTGCATGTCTCTCTCGTGGATGGTCTCTTCCAGAGATGGGATGCGATGGCGAAGACGGGCAATAATGTGCTCCTTCTTGTCGAGCTGACGGCGGTGAGACTTGCGATCCTTTTCTAGCATGGCGATGGTCTGATCCTTCGTCTTGATGATGGCAGACTTGTGGTTGCAATAGTCACGGCAGTTGTCCAGTTCCTGCTGACGATCATACATCATGAAGCTAAGGTGGTCCAATTGAGTCTTCAGCTCGGGGTGGTATGGGGCTTCTAGTGGTTGGCCATTTGCATCATGCCTTGGGCAAAACTAAAAGCAAGTACCCTTGATCTGATTGATGCTCTGCCCACACAGACGGGAAAGAGCTTCCTGCATTGCTCTGGCAAGTCCATCGACCCAGTTGTTTTCCCTCAAGGTAAACTGAATTCCCTCCGCAGTGGGAGGTTCAATCTTTCCTCGGAGACTTGCAACAATTAGCCACTGCAGATCTTCTCCTCCTTGATCATTGAGCTGAGCTCCGAAGAACTCGGGATGCGGACGCTCCAGAAGTTCCGAAAGCTGATCCAGATCCCTCTCAAAGATAAGGTCTCCTCCATTCCCGAGTTGGTAAAACTTGCTATACTTCACGTCCATCTATAAAAATAGAGGATGAGTAGATTAGCAGAGTGATCAAGTGTGTCAAAATTTTATCTATTTTGCAAGAGTTTTTGAGGAACATGAAGTTTTATGAAAGAATTAAAGAGGTAAGAATGAGAATAGGTTTTTGTAAATATTTGTTTTTCTTTGGTTTTGAAACTAAGTTTTTGGTTCAACGTCCAGTCTAACTAGGGTCTCCTATGGTCAGGATGGCTCTGACACCAACTTGTCAACACCCGGATTTTTCAATCCTAGATGCCTGTTATGCCATACATCGCAACCCCAGGATTACCATTTTTGCGAGACATAACAGAATTGGATACCATAGTACTTCATCCATTACAAACGATACATAGGTTCTTACAGAAATAGGGATCTCCTGATCCAGTTCTTAATACAACATCAAGCAGCGGAATACGTAATAATAACAGTAGCGTAGGCGATGCTCTATCTTCGAGGTCACAGGCAATGCTGACGATGGGAGATGATCCTAGTTGTCATAACCTTGCTGGGGTCCATCCTCCAGGTACTCCTCTTCATAGTCTGGCCATGGGAATAGCTAGGGACAAAGCCATAAGTACTCTTTAAGTACTCGCAAACTAATACTAACAAGTAAAGGGGTTTTTTGGATAATAGGACACTAGGCTCTAGGGTTGTTTTGCAAAAGCCAGATTTATCTTTACTAAGTTCCAAAGCTAGTCACAATTTTATAACTCCTAAGTGGGATCTTGTAATCCAGGTCACAACTCTGTTGTGCTCAAGTCAAAGTCGCAATTCATTTCACAAGTCATTTTTAAAAGGTCTGACGGGGGAATAGTATGGCCACTCCAACTGTCCATAACCACGGATGCGGCTATTCGAATAGTTTGACACTCTGCAGAGATTGTACACTTTCACCACAACATTCGATAATCCGTCAGGAACAAATCCTGAATTCACCATACTCAGTATGCGGATAATCAATCCTAACCTTTCAATTACACGCCCTAGTATAAGCACCTCTCCTGTGAGTTTGGCCTCCCAACCATGACCACTGTCATCTTGGGTACTGCACAGGTGGACAGTCTTCACAAGGTAGCCTCAGCTCAGACCTTGGCCGTGAGGGAACTAATACTAAGGTATATAAGTTTCCAGTCAAGCCCTACCCAATATTCGGGTATTGTGGTTGTACGCTAAAATTGGAATGGTATCGCATCCAGACAACCATCAGTTTTATAAAGGGCAAAGGCTCATGCCTCAACATTTTCATCACCAAAATCATCAAGTGTTTGGAAACACATGTCGAAAACATTTCAATAGAATGATCCATCATTCCAAGGTTTTCATAACCATTTTTCCATCAAGTATTCCCATCTAAAAGTTGATCAGGTTTTATGCTTAGCACTAGCATCTACAGGTGGGGGTAGTAATGATGAGTGGTGGTAAACTGGTGGAGTTTCAACTAAGTACAACCTCATATCTTAGGCTGATTTCAAGGTTTCTAGCTTAGGCCAAATTTTATGCTCTTTATGCAACCTTCAGCACAACTGTCTAGTATCTACCAAACTCTTAGGTAAACTCTAAGTAAGCTTTGATAAAGAAATAAAGTAAGAATCTTGCCATAAAACTAGGATTGGTTTATCCAGTGGGTATGATCACATATGCTTAAGGCATAAAGTAGTCATCTCACAAGTATGGGTTTGTGGCATCAGTAGGGTATCTTGCAAGGGTTAGCTTGCACATTCACTAGTAGTATTAGGCTTGCTAAAGTAGAGTGTCTTGCAAGTTTTAGCTTGCATAGGTCAACTTGATTAGTAAGGCTTGCCTTGTGCAGAGCAGTGGCTGAAGTTCTCCTCGGCTTCCTCTTCGTAGTATCCTCCTTCCTCCTCGTAGTATCCTTGGTCGGTACTAGTGTCTATGAATAAATACGAGGTACACAATCACCAAACAATACTTAACTACTTGCAATCATCACACACAAGGGTCCTATAGATGATCTAGCATCATCTCTAACATTACAAGGTTAAAGCTTGGTTTAAAACTTTTTATTTTTAGAAAAGTAATTTCTACTCATTGAAAAACTACTTAAGATTTAATATTCTCCAAACTAAACATGGGATCATGTTGACACATGTCATCACCACATATTGTAGTCCATGGGAATGTGATTTAAAGTGGTGTCACAATTTAATAAGGTTTTACCCTTTTATTTTAATTAATTAAAGTGGCTAGAAATGCTTATGAAGTATTCTTTTATTACTTGAACATTATTTCCGCAAGTAAACCTATATATTTTTATATATTCTGAAAGGTATGGTTGAATGTGATTTTTGAGAGTTGGAATCAACTCATAAGCTTTTATGGTTGAAATTTGAAAAATGTTTGAATGCAGAAAAGCTTCTGCCTTGTTATTTTTACTATGGGTGATCTACAGATCCAAATGACTTGAATCCAACGGGCTTGGATTAAGCATTCACAGACCTTTCCAACAAAATTGGGTTCATCCAATTTGGTGTACTGAATAGATCTGGGTTGATTTTTGAAGTTGGGTGCTAAAGTGTTTTTGAATTGAAATAGAAAAAGATTTAATTTGAATTGCTGGGCTGCGCGGGAAATGTTACTGGGCCGTCCTGCTAAGCGCAGTGCTCCCGCGGGCTGCTTAAGTGGGTGTCCCCACTCGTCAGTGACACGGGGCTGGGCGAAGCGCTATGGGGCAACGTGGATCGTTCGATCTAGTTCTAATCCAACGGCTGGGGGTCATCGTCGACGCGAGACAACTCCGGCGAGAACGAAACCTAGCACAGCCAGTGAGGGGTGCTGGGGGCTTACCGGGGTACAGGCGAGGGTCGGCGAGGCGGGCGAACGACGAAGTCGACGACGGCGAACATCCTGGTACCGGTGGCTTCTCCTGGGCGGCTCCAATCGCTGGCTCCCTTCTTCTTCGGCAGCGGCAGGCTCCAGTGAAATTCCGGTGAGGTGGTGCTCGCCTTGCTCTGAGAATGGTGTGGCACGATTAGTGAGGAGAGGGGAGTGAGATGGTGTGAAGAAATCGTGCGGGGGTGGCCTCTATTTATAGTCGAGCGAGGGGGCCGTTGGGGCGCACGGTGAGCTCGTCGAGGGCGACGTTACAGGCAGCTAAAGGCATGGGCAAGGGTAGGGGACGGTGCTGTGTCTCCTGGCGATGCTCAACGACATGGTCGCGAGGCATGGGGCGGTGTGGTTTGGTCTGGAACGGCCGGTGCTCTGCGCGGGAGAGGCGGCGTCTTCGACGGCGGGCGGTGGCTGTATGGCATGGGGCGGCAAACGGGGATGTCTGGCGGTCTCCTGGGTCGGTGTTGATCGTGTGTGCACACGGTGAGGGCGGCGCGCGGTCTGTGGACGCTGGTCGAGGGTGGCGCTCTGGCGCACGCTCGGTATGGTCTGGGCGCGGCTTGTGCGCGTGGTCCAGGGCTTGGCAACGCTCGCGGCTGGGACAGGGAGTGGCGGTGGACGGTGGGCTGCCTCCCAGACAAGGTTGGCACGGCTAGTTCTTCCTCTAGCCTGCTGTCGACTATGGGGTGGCATTGAGGTGCTGAGCTGTTCACCATTAATAGCAATGGCAACCTCACAGGGGTGCTAGTGTTGGGCTAATCTTTCTAGATGATCTACTGAGTTTTGTGTAAGCTAACTAGGGAACAAGTTAGGCAAGAATCACTGCACACTATAGTGTTTGATGTTTTGTTTGATTTGTGTCTGCAACCTGTTTGATGAAATGGCCGCATGAAATCAAGTTTTGAATTTTGAAATGAATTTTGGTGGGTTTGCTAGATTGGTGCTGGTGAGTCTGCAGATGCTTGGGTTTTGAAAGTTGAGCTTGTTTGAGTGGGTTTTGAAAAAGTGGGATCTTCCCATATGAAGAAGATTCAATTTTGAATTGTCATTTAAACTATGCATTCTAAAGTTTCTGGATGATCACAAAGTGGGCCTTGATACCTTGTTATGAGTACATTCAAGGGGTGTAAAGATCCAGAAAGGTTTCTGTTAGGTTTTGAAAGTTTGAGACAGCCAAAGTAGGCATGGGAGTTAAATTGGTCAAAATGACCATTCACTTAATATATTTGTTTTGATTTACTTGTCGTTAGGAAAAGTGTGGGAAATGTTTTAGATGATGTTCATTTCACCTAAGAAACATTTTACAAGCAATGGATCACCCAAACAAGGTGGTTTTTAGAGAAATTCAAAATCCATGCATACACATATACATGCATTCATGAGTTTATTTAGAAAAGTTTTTGTTAACCCTAATCTTGATGATTAGTGTTTGTTGATCTAAGTTTGGTAATTTTGGGATGTTACAGCTGGGTAGGTTTTCTCCTCTCTTTTTTTCTGTTTAGCCTTTTTCCTTTTCTGTTTTCATTTTCTGTTTTAAACAAATCAATTGATTTAAACCTCAATTTTATTTCAAATATTCTCCAAATATTTTCAGTAGGTTTTATAGAAAATAAGAGTTGATTATTTAGTCCAATTTGAGGATTTCAAAAATATTTTTATTAATAATTTAAATTGAGTGGGGGCACGTTGGTTTTATTTAAATAAAATTTGTATATGGTTCATAAGCCCATATAATTTTATTTAACTAAACTTTTATTCTTTTATAACATTTAATTATAATTTTATTCCATTTTCCTATGGATTTTAGCCATGGTTTAAATTATCTTTGCAATAATTCTTATTTATTTATTTATTTCTTTGTCTTATATATTTCATATCTTTTTATTTATAGTTCCAAAATAGTGATTCCAATTTGTATAATTTTATTTAATAATTATTTATCTTTTTATATCCTTTAGAATTACTTTGTTCACAATTATGTGTTGATTTGAGCTTTATTAGCCTTGGAATACTTTATTTTATCTTATAAAAATCATAAGTTTTTATCCATGGCTCCAAATTGAGTGAAATCAATTCCCATGGTTTTGTAACATTGATGTTTACCATTATTCGTTATTTAGGAATTTTGTTGCTAAATTTTTATATGGAACAAAGCCATAGTCTTGAGTGATCTTGATGATGATTTCTTTTATTAGGGTTTAAGTTTTTGGTTTAACTTTTCCAAGTGCTTAGAATCAAGATACATTTCATGCATGAATGCATTTGATTTGTTTGAAAATTTGTTTGTTGCTTTTTCATTAAAATTTTGTTCAAGTAAGGTTTTGATGTTTCCATTTAGAAACAAAAAGTTTCTTTTCCCCCTAAATTTCATCATTTATTTCTTTTGTTTGAATATTTTTCACATTTCAAAATTTGCAAATTTTTGGGATGTGACAGACTACCACCTTTAAAAGGAATCTCGTCCCGAGATCCGGGAAGGCTAGAAGCAACAAGTTGGTTTCAGGACAACTAGGGTACTACAAACCTTAAAAGGATTTAACTATATTGCATCTTGGCTTACTTGGTGTTTCGATGTAATTTCTCTAGACAGTTGTTGGCATAGTGCCCCTTATTACCACATTTGAAACATGTGACAAGGTTGAGGTCCTTTACAGGTTTGCTTGTCTTGTTCTTCTCCTTTTCTAGACAATTTGATGCATAATGGCCTAACTCTTTGCATTTGTGGCACATCACCGGGCTAATATCCTTCTTTATCCTTTGTATCACTATCTTTTGTTTGTTTCCTTGGCCCTTCTTATTTTTGGTTCTCTCCAAGGCTAGGAGGTATCTTAGTTCATGTTCTTCATATTTCACCACAAATGTAGGAAACTTTTCTCGGTTCTTAGAACGGTTCCTAGGATAACGTCCATGTTTCCTCAATTGTCTACCAAAGCTGATTACATTGTATGGAGGTGCATACAGAGATTTGACTTTGTCTTCATCATTCTTGGTGGGAGTTATACCTTCATGGATGTTTCCAAAGACTTGATCTATTCCCTCCTTAGCTTGATGTTTCATCTGTTGAACTATAGGGTAGATGTGGCATTGGACATGGACATGATTAGGTCCTTCACGTAGGAAACATGTAATTTGAGATGTGGGGCATTGTCTAGCTGGATGATTCTCATCACAATTTGGGCACTGGTCAATATGCTCTTTATAAATGTGTCCTATGTCTCCACAGATTTTGCAAGCTTGTGTTCCTTCCATAATATCATCCTTGAAATCATTGTTGTCATAATCCCTTTGGGAAGGGTTGTTTCTCATGTTGATCATCTGATTGGTCATCCTTTGCAATAATTGGGACCGGGATTCCAAGAACTTTAGAATGGCTGGGTCTAACTCAGTTCTGTTGTGGTTGTTGGCTAAAAACTGGGTTGTCACTTGATTTAACTTAGTTTGGGTTGCTAGTAGTTGTATTGTCATGTGCTTCTCGAGGTTGTTGCTGTCACCATCCTTGATGTTAGAGTTGTGGTCTCTTGGAGAAGTCATCTGCTTGGGTTGGGCTGGAATTAGAATATACAAAAGATTTCTAGGGAAAGAATTCTACTCATACACAACAAATCACACAAATCAATGTACAAGCAATGTCAATCATACATTCCACTCAAACAACAGGGTTCAGGCATATCTTAGGCAAACAAAACATTATTTCCATACCACATAGGTTGGTATGATCAATAAATGATCATCAAATCGGTTTTTTAACGAAACACTAGTATGGTGGTCCAACTATAGGGTATCACTTGAGATCATTCAATCATTCTTCTTAGCTATTACATTAGGAACAAGATCATGGTATCCTTGGAAGAAATTATTGCATCTTGGTCACAAAGTTCAAAGGTGATGACTATAATGGTTCCTCCTAAGTTGAGTTCCCTTAGTCTCCAGGTCTTGAGTATTGTTCTTATCTCACTTGAAGTCCTTAGTGATGTCCAAGTTGAAGTCCTTGGTGAAACTGAAGCTGAAGTCCTTGATGATGTTGAAGTTGAAAATCTTAGCTACCAAGTTGAAAAGGGAGAGATATCGAAACAAAACAAAATGCCGAGGAAAGAGTTTACAAGATTGTTTGTAAATAAGTTAGAACAAATAAAAATCCTATTTCTAAGGGGTTTTGTTAGGTTACAATCCTACAGGAAACATAGTTGAAAGGATCGTATGGGCACCTAGAGGGGGGGGTGAATAGGTGCTACTTCAAATTTTCTTCTTTTTCAAAATAGGGTTTGGCAAGAAAGGTAAATTCTCTAGATTATGCAACTAAGGTGAATTTACCTATATGTCAAACAAGTACCAACTAGCACAACACTAAGCAAGAACAAGTGAAGTAAGGTGTGGTAAAGGATAGAAGTAACCAAAGTGGTGGACACAAGGATTTGTTTCCCGTAGTTCCTTCCTTTTCAGGGGAAGTACGTCTACATTTGGAGAGGGGGTGGTATCAAACCTCCTATGCCACGAGAGGTCTCCCTTGTTCTCCGATGAACCTCACCCCAATGGGTTCGATTCACCTCTTCCACTATATCGGCAAACTTCAAGGTGTAAGTCGGCACCTTTACAACTAGTTCGAGGCACACATCCATAACTTAATTGGAGGCTCCCAAATACAAGCAAGCTGTCAAACAATCAAAGACAAACTTGTAAGAACCAAATCTAGAACTAGAGTTTCCAAAGAAACACTAGAGCAAGGATCCCTCAATTGAATGAGGGGAAAATGAAGATCTCTCTTGGTGAAGCAATAGATAAAGGGATACTCCTTATATTCTCCAAAGATCAACGACTTTGGATGGTTGAGTGAAGAGATCTTGGCGATTTGGTGGCTCAAATGGTGGTGGTGTTCTTGAGTGGGACGAGCACCTTCTCAAGGTAGGTGAAGGGTCCTTTTATACTCCTTGGAATGGATCTGCCCATTGAGCATTAAATGCATCGTACTACCGGTACTCGAGCGGCAGTACCGGACAACACCGGTACTACCGGTCAGGTACCGGACCAGGTACCGGAGATGCACCACACGGATAGGCCAGCCTCGGACACCCCTGATACCAGCTAGGCGGTGCTACCGCAAAGCGGTAGTACCGGTCATGAGGTGCGGTACTACCTGTGTGGGCAGTAGTACCGGATCCAGGTACCGGTTAGATCTGAGAGGAATGAGGAGATCTTGTCCACCCTTGGAGTCGCCTGTTACAGCTGAGGGGAACTACCGTTGTCAAACGGTAGTACCGTTTTTGTGAAAGCGGTACTACCGGTTGGAGCAGTAGTGTCGCCCCACGATACCGGGTGGTACTGAGGGTTGGCGAGGGCTTCTCTTCCCTTGCAGATTCGACTGGTACAGCGAAGCGGTACTACTGGTGCCAAGCGGTAGTACCGGGTGTGAATTACGGTACTACCGGTCAACACAGGCGCCTTTGGCACGAGGCAATTATGGGCAAATCATTTTTCGTGCCACAACCTTTAAAGAACCTGAGATACACTTAGCACACAATTAAACCGATAGATGTGTTATCATCAAACATCAAAATCACAAGAATAGGATGTGCACTTTCAATCTCCCCCTTTTTGGTGTTTGATGACAACACACCTTTGCAAGATAATATTTCGAAGATAAGCACGGTTTTTTGGAAAATAAGACGGGTCTCCCCCTGGATGAGTAGGATCAATCCTCCCCCTCTATTTTACAAACCCATCAAGAGTGCACTAATAAGGATTACAACATTTGGACTCATACCTTTGCACATTAAAATGTGATAAGAAAAGTACTGATAATGGATAACACATATCACAAAGATGGATCCATGAAATACCCACATAGTCTCGACATACATAGCATAAGTAGTTGCCAAATAGTTAGCACATAGAGTTCACACATAGTACGAGGCAAGTAAAGTTAACAAGCAATTAAAAGATCAAAGAAAGAATGAGATTGTGACTTTCCCATGCAACACCCGCATGCCTAAGGTTCACCTTCTCCCCCTTTGGCATCAAGACGCCAAAAAGGGACAAGAGCAAGACTAACGTCCCGAATGTGAATCCTCCTCATCATCATAGTCATCCTCATGGGTTGGTGGAGCACGGAACAAGGAAGAGACATCATCATCCCAAATGTTGTGTGTGGAGATCCATTGGTCTTTGGGGTAATGTTGTTCTTGGACCCTTTGGAGACGGTCATGCCTTGGGATTCCATTATCTCTTTCTGACAAGCACATGCTTTCTTAGCATACACATGAGACTCATACATGCTCTTTTGGTTATCAACCTGCAGGAAGAAAACCTTTTTGAGCTTGGCTTCCATACTTTTGGCCCAAGAGGGTTGGGCATGCTTGCGACAGGAGACAACATAATCAGCATCACGGCAACTGTCTGCATCACCAGAATCCTCAAGCACATTTCCATATTCATCCACCTCATCACCCTCCACATTGCGAGGCTTAGCATGCGTTTTGATCTTGAGGGCCTTGGACTTGTGCACAACAAGACGACAAGAGGAGAGGGTCCTGGCAATGGGAGGACACTTGGCAACAATGAGATCCATGATGTAGGGAGCGAATGGGGGGAACCCTCCGGGAGTGAGCCACAGCGACCATCTTATTCCAAATAAAGTCCATCACAACAAGAGTGGTGCCTGAGTCGCGGCTGATAAAGGTGTTGAGCAATAGATAAACAGTATATCCATGAATCTCATCTTTGTTGCCCGCACGAGGAGCGATGGTCTCACGGAAGATGCGGTGGAGAATGTCATAAGTGGGGAGAAGATCCTTGATTTTGCCAACAACACCGCGACCCTGGATATAGAGAGGGGCAAGAACCTCCTTCTTGGAGGGGTGCTCACGCATGTGGCAGTGGAAGCCAGAAGGAGTGTGTAACACCCTCAGAATCGACCCTATGCAAGTTTCAGCGATTCCCGCCAAACCCGCATAGAAACGATTCAAAGGTGCCCACCAGGCACTTTCGTGCGGGTGGAAAACGAAGTAATAACATTACACAACAGTCCTCGATGGGACCCACAGAACAGATATATATACAACACGACTCCATGAGTCAAGAATACAGATATAATGTACAAAGATCCAAATCACCTTGAAAATGATAGAGCGTCTAGCTACGGACAAGATGCAAATGGGGCTAAGAGCCCTGAAGAATAACCAATGGCGTCCATAACCCTTCCCAGGCCAAGCCGGAAGGGTAACCCTGCTAACGACGTCGATCTCAAAACCTGCTTAAACCAAAGGGGTGCCGACAAAGGGCAAAGGAAAAGAGGAGCGTCAGTACTGAGGCCAGTACACGGCGAGGCTAGAATTCGGCGGTCCTCGCCTACATAGGTATGGTGGACTAAAGCGGCAGCGGCAGCATGCACTAAACAACCTATAGAGACTCGATACAACTGGCGGCTATCAGAGAGGGATAAGAAAGACCTATTCGGAACAAACCTGATTCTTACACCAAACAATCCCATCCTGGTATTTCCCCCTCGAGACCAATCGAGGAAGTCCACCGAGGAACTCACACGGTTGGCAGTTTTATTTATTCAGTTATCGTTGCAGCAATTACTAGTCATGTATAGATAATCATCCGGATAAAATAAGCAGTGGGCCGTTTTAGTTAACCATTCCGTTGGAGTTGCGACACTTACTAGTCCGATACAATTAGCATGAGATAACCCAAAAACCCAGCAGTTGTTTGTACTTTTATTAGCCATTCCGTTGTAGTTGCAATACTTACTAGTCAGGTGCAATGGTCGCAAGCGACAACCCAAACAAGCATTGTTTGGCAGTTTTATTTAGCCATTCCATTATAGTGAAACTGATTACTAGTCATTATAAATTCAAATTTATAGCACTACTTTAGTTATAGTTGTCTATGATCGAGATACTGTGCTCCAAGTCGTCCATAACCGCGGACACGGCTTTCAGAAAGTTTTACCCTGCAGGGGTGCACAAATAGCAACACACACTCAATCAACCTCGGAAAAACCAAATCAAAACCCAACGAGGCTTTCACGACAAAGCAATCACAGGATTCAGAAATATTACAGGGGGCCACCCCTTGGAGTACACCCGCAACGAAGTTAGCTGACTCCGAGACGGACCCGAGGTTTGGGTGGACGGCTGTGAACGACTGGGAACCCAAAACTGGGCTTGTCGACACCGCGAAAACGTGTCCCGATCCTAAACAGTACAGGTGCTATCCATCGCACAATCGTAATAAAGCAGTAAGGCATGGCATAAGTACAGGATAGTAAATAAAACCTCAAACTAGTTTGTGGCCCCAAGAAATAAGAATGAATCAAGCTCTGGCTCAGGGGGTCCCATAATTCCCCCGTATGTGGATAGCGCGAATATTCAAGGAACAGGTATCAAGTACTCGGGGTCCTACGGGACACAAGTGGACGGTTAACAACCAAATAACATCTATTGTCCACCTGTGACTCTGCTTACTTACTTCAATTTTAGTTGTTAAACAGTATTTAAAGTAAAAGATAAAGAAAGCCATGACCACCTCCAACCTTAATCATGCGGAAAAGCTCCAACAACTGTGGTACTTGACGACACGCAACAGCACTTGAGCAAGCGACTACGACGCGCAGGTCCAACTATCTACCAAACAACAGGTAATAGGGGGTGTCCAAGGCAATATAAGGCTGCAAGGGATATCACGGGTACGAAATCTAGAGCAACGCAACACGGATAGCAATAGATCAACAGGAGGGAATAAATACTATAAAAGTAAGATAGGTAGGGGGAGATGCTCGCCTGAAACATTGCCGAAGGTTCATCCGAAGATCGGGGCGAAGCTCACATCAACTCAACGGCCTTATCCGCGAAGAAGCAAAACACTAGAATAAACACCCGATGCAATATTTAATACCACGGCAAAAGATCGGGCATGATGCATGTATGATGTATGACATGGCAAAGGTGCGATGCAATTAGGTCATATTAAGCGGAACCGGGGTCCCGACAATTAATTAGATGGTTCAAGTTGTTTAACTACCCCGCAATTTAAATGTTGTCTTAACATGGCAGAAAATAGCACCGGGTTCGCCACACAAATTTAAATGAGGCCAATATGAGACTAGATTTGCCCGCATATGGACCCCATATTTAATTAGAGGTGAATCGGCATAAGGCCCCCAAACCACATGACAATATGTATGCAAGCATGGCAATTTAGATATGCAACAATTTATATAGATAGCATTTAGAAAATGGAGGCTCGGATCAGGGTCACACATTAGGGTTCGGCAGATCTTGGTTCCGGGGTTCGGGGTTCGGTCTCAGGGTTCAGGGTTCGACGGGATCGTTCTCGGACTCCGGGATTTAGGGTCTTCGGATCGGGGAAGTAGATCTTGTCGCACGAGCGCCAATGCTTCCGGGAAGGAGAACTTGTCGTCCAGGGTCTCGGTGTCCGGGGTGAATTACTCGGCGTTCTCGAGGGAGTACTTGTCGCACATGTGGTCTTCGGGTTCCATGACGATGATCTTGTCGTTTCGATGTCGGGGTCTTGAAATCCGTGAAGAAAGCCTTGTCGCCCTTGGGTGAAGAACTTGTCATCCCGAGGGTCCGTGTAGAAGTGCTTGATGATCCATGAGTGAGATCTTGGATGCTAGCATGTCGGAGTTGGTTCCGCATCGGTGCGGTCTTGTTGACGAGAAGATCTTGCCGTAAATCCCATCAAACATGTCCATCGTGTGGTCTCTGAGATGTATCTGTAGGAGAACCAGAACGGGGCACGGTCGCTAGGCAGGGTTCGACGGGGGGGTAGCCTCGCGGTTGCTGGCAAACGAGCCGAGATACGGGAGGACGCGGTGGCCGGCCTTGGTAGAGGCGGCGAAGGAGGAGGCGGACGGCTCCGGGACAGACGGTGGCGCAGCCCGACGGAGGCAGGGTCGCCGGGCAGAGGGACATGGCGAGGTGGCAGCGCTCGACGGCGCGGGGGCGGCTCGAGGCCGGCGAGGAGCTCGACGGCGCGGGGGCGGCTCGAGGCCGGCGAGGTGGCGGGGCGACGGACGCGGTCCGGGGCTTGCAGGAAGGGGAGGCGGCCGGAGGGGGCGACGCCGAAGATGGGGTTGACCGGCGACGGGGTCGCGCGGCCGGGCCGGCCGGAGGCGAGGCGGGGCCGACGGAGGAAGGACGGGCGGCGGGGTCCCGCGGCCGAGCGGGAGGAGGCGGCGCTCGGGGTTGCTGAGAGGCGGCGGCGGGGCGAGCCGACGAGGAGAGAGGGGGCGAGGGGGAGGCGCCGGCGGTGAGCTCGGAGGTAGGAGGCGAGGGCGCGGGGCGGAGCTCGGTGACGCGGGGAGCGGGGCGAACGGAGGATGGGAGGAGAGGTGGGAGCCGGCGACGAGGACGGCCCATGCGGCGGAGGAGGAGGCCGGCGGGGCAGCGCGCTGTGGTTGGCCTGAGACGGGCGAGCCGGTGGAGCAGCGCAGGAGTGAGGGCGGGTCGGGGAGAGACGGGGGCCAGAGGGAGACGACGCGGTTGGTGGGGGCGGGGCCGCTAGCTGGTGGGGCCGGGGGAGTGGGGCTGTGGGGGCGGGGCTGTGGGGCCGGGGGGACAGTGAGAGGAGGGGAGGGGTGTGCGTGTGCTGGTGTGTGTGTTTGTGTGGGGTGGGGTGGGACCCAGGGAGAGGGTGGGTGCTGCAGGGTGGATTGATGAGGTGGCAAGGTGGGTGGGGATTGGGTCCAGGGGTGAGGTGGCGAGCTGTGGTTGGTGGGTAGAATAGGATTGGGTGGGAATAGATTTAGGTTTTAGGTGGACCGAATTGTAGGTAGTCTGGACCGATTGGGCCTCTGGTCTGACCGGTCGGACTACCTCTCCGGACAAAATATTTTTATTGTTTTAATTTTGTTTTTAAAACATTTTTGCAAATACTTTTTAGACAAATAAAAGATCTGATCAGACCGATGTTTTAATTTGAAATAAGACGGGGCTATTTAGAAAACAAAACTAGGCGTTTCGAAAATAGTTTCCAGACAAACAATGCATGATGATGACGATGCAATGCACAACAACAACGCGATTTTCTAGTAGTAGTTTTGCGGGATGCCACAATTCGACACCACTAACAATGGATCTCGCCCTCGAGATCCGCCTCATGGTACCAGAAGAAGGGTCGGCGATCTGCGTCTTCTCGCTTCGTGTAGATCCTCGCGACACCACTAACAAGAGGTCGTTGTCCGTGATCGTCGAGAGAACTCTCCGGTAACAAAGGGTGAAGGTAGAGGTATCCACAAATAAAGCCACCTCTAGCTTCCGTGGACGGAGTAAAATTGCTGGATCCACTGATTCGATGTACAAGAGCAAATGACAAGAGTAGTCGGATGGTGATCAGTCCATCGCGCACCCAAGCCATTACTCTGCACACGAATAGGCGGATTATGCAACCAACTCTCGGAATTCAGATCGTAGATCTCGACCAGCGAGGCTCGGAACAAAGGAGTGATGCAGACTCCGCATCGGATCTGGCGTAGATGATGTCGTCGCGTCGGAAAACACCGGAAGGCACAAACAAGGAACAAAGAATGGTACCACAGAAGACGGATTCCTCAGATATCATGAACACCGGATGGTAGAACACTGTTTTCAAAGGAGGAAGCGAAACCCTGAAGGTACGACGGAACCCAACCACGAGAAATCCTGGACTCGAAGAGAGAGAAGAGAGCGGATTCAAAACACGTAGAAGTAAGAGGAGAATAGCAGAGGGGTAAGGAGTAAAATCAGACCTAATCAGAACTATCCAACCGATTTTGCAAAAATAGTTTTGACACTCTACTTCGGCCGTTAGCTAGGTTATCCTACAGGCTGGACTTGTGGGGTATCGCAACTGCTGAGCTCTGATACCACTCTGTAACACCCTCAGAATCGACCCTATGCAAGTTTCAGCGGTTCCCGCCAAACCCGCATAGAAACGATTCAAAGGTGCCCACCAGGCACTTTCGTGCGGGTGGAAAACGAAGTAATAACATTACACAACAGTCCTCGATGGGACCCACAAAACAGATATATATATACAACACGACTCCATGAGTCAAGAATACAGATATAATGTACAAAGATCCAAATCACCTTGAAAATGATAGAGCGTCCAGCTACGGACAAGATGCAAATGGGGCTAAGAGCCCTGAAGAATAACAAATGGCGTCCATAACCCTGCCCAGGCCAAGCCGGAAGGGTAACCCTGCTAACGACGTCGATCTCAAAACCTGCTTAAACCAAAGGGGTGCCGACAAAGGGCAAAGGAAAAGAGGAGCGTCAGTACTGAGGCCAGTACACGGCGAGTCTAGAATTCGGCGGTCCTCGCCTACATAGGTATGGTGGACTGAAGCGGCAGCGGCAGCATGCACTAATAAACCTATAGAGACTCGATACAACTAGCGGCTATCAGAGAGGGATAAGAAAGACCTATTCGGAACCAACCTGATTCTTACACCAAACAATCCCATCCTGGTATTTCCCCCTCGAGACCAATCGAGGAAGTCCACCGAGGAACTCACACGGTTGGCAGTTTTATTTATTCAGTTATCGTTGCAGCAATTACTAGTCAGGTATAGATAATCATCCGGATAAAATAAGAAGTGGGCCGTTTTAGTTAACCATTCCGTTGGAGTTGCGACACTTACTAGTCCGATACAATTAGCATGAGATAACCCAAAAACCCAGCAGTTGTTGGTACTTTTATTAGCCATTCCGTTGTAGTTGCAATACTTACTAGTCAGGTGCAATGGTCGCAAGCGACAACCCAAACAAGCACTGGTTGGCAGTTTTATTTAGCCATTCCATTATAGTGAAACTGATTACTAGTCATTATAAAGTCAAATTTATAGCACTACTTTAGTTATAGTTGTCTATGATCGAGATACTGTGCTCCAAGTCGTCCATAACCGCGGACACGGCTTTCAGAAAGTTTTACCCTGCAGGGGTGCACAAATAGCAACACACACTTGATCAACCTCGGAAAAACCAAATCAAAACCCAACGAGGCTTTCACGACAAAGCAATCACAGGATTCAGAAATATTTCAGGTGGCCACCCCTTGGAGTACACCCGCAACGAAGTTAGCTGACTCCGAGACGGACCCGAGGTTTGGGTGGACGGCTGTGAACGACTGGGAACCCAAAACTGGGCTTGTCGACACCGCGAAAACGTGTCCCGATCCTAAACAGTACAGGTGCTATCCATCGCACAATCGTAATAAAGCAGTAAGGCATGGCATAAGTACAGGATAGTAAATAAAACCTCAAACTAGTTTGTGGCCCCAAGAAATAAGAATGAATCAAGCTCTGGCTCAGGGGGTCCCATAATTCCCCCGTATGTGGATAGCGCGAATATTCAAGGAACGGGTATCAAGTACTCGGGGTCCTACGGGACACAAGTGGACGGTTAACAACCAAATAACATCTATTGTCCACCTGTGCCTCTGCTTACTTACTTCAATTTTAGTTGTTAAACAGTATTTAAAGTAAAAGATAAAGAAAGCCATGACCACCTCCAACCTTAATCATGCGGAAAAGCTCCAACAACTGTGGTACTTGACGACACGCAACAGCACTTGAGCAAGCGACTACGACGCGCAGGTCCAACTATCTACCAAACAACAGGTAATAGGGGGTGTCCAAGGCAATATAAGGCTGCAAGGGATATCACGGGTACGAAATCTAGAGCAACGCAACACGGATAGCAATAGATCAACAGGAGGGAATAAATACTATAAAAGTAAGATAGGTAGGGGGAGATGCTCGCCTGAAACATTGCCGAAGGTTCATCCGAAGATCGGGGCGAAGCTCACATCAACTCAACGGCCTTATCCGCGAAGAAGCAAAACACTAGAATAAACACCCGATGCAATATTTAATACCACGGCAAAAGATCGGGCATGATGCATGTATGATGTATGACATGGCAAAGGTGCGATGCAATTAGGTCATATTAAGCGGAACCGGGGTCCCGACAATTAATTAGATGGTTCAAGTTGTTTAACTACCCCGCAATTTAAATGTTGTCTTAACATGGCAGAAAATAGCACCGGGTTCGCTACACAAATTTAAATGAGGCCAATATGAGACTAGATTTGCCCGCATATGGACCCCATATTTAATTAGAGGTGAATCGGCATAAGGCCCCCAAACCACATGACAATATGTATGCAAGCATGGCAATTTAGATATGCAACAAATTATATAGATAGCATTTAGAAAATGGAGGCTCGGGTCAGGGTCACACATTAGGGTTCGGCAGATCTTGGTTCCGGGGTTCGGGGTTCGGTCTCAGGGTTCAGGGTTCGACGGGATCGTTCTCGGACTCCGGGATTTAGGGTCTTCGGATCGGGGAAGTAGATCTTGTCGCACGAGCGCCAATGCTTCCGGGAAGGAGAACTTGTCGTCCAGGGTCTCGGTGTCTGGGGTGAATTACTCGGCGTTCTCGAGGGAGTACTTGTCGCACATGTGGTCTTCGGGTTCCATGACGATGATCTTGTCGTTTCGATGTCGGGGTCTTGAAATCCGTGAATAAAGCCTTGTCGCCCTTGGGTGAAGAACTTGTCATCCTGAGGGTCCGTGTAGAAGTGCTTGATGATCCATGAGTGAGATCTTGGATGCTAGCATGTCGGAGTTGGTTCCGCATCGGTGCGGTCTTGTTGACGAGAAGATCTTGCCGTAAATCCCATCAAACATGTCCATCGTGTGGTCTCTGAGATGTATCTGTAGGAGAACCAGAACGGGGCACGGTCGCTAGGCAGGGTTCGACGGGGGGTAGCCTCGCGGTTGCTGGCAAACGAGCCGAGATACGGGAGGACGCGGTGGCCGGCCTTGGCAGAGGCGGCGAAGGAGGAGGCGGACGGCTCCGGGACAGACGGTGGCGCAGCCCGAAGGAGGTAGGGTCGCCGGGCAGAGGGACATGGCGAGGTGGCAGCGCTCGACGGCGCGGGGGCGGCTCGAGGCCGGCGAGGAGCTCCACGGCACGGGGGCGGCTCGAGGCCGGCGAGGTGGCGGGGCGACGGACGCGGGCCGGGGCTTGCAGGAAGGGGAGGTGGCCGGGGGGGGGGGGCGACGCCGAAGATGGGGTTGACCGGCGACGGGGTCGCGCGGCCGGGCCGGCCGGAGGCGAGGCGGGGCCGACGGAGGAAGGACGGGCGGCGGGGTCCTGCGGCGGCGCGGCCGAGCGGGAGGAGGCAGCGCTCGGGGTTGCTAAGAGGCGGCGGCGGGGCGAGCCGACGAGGAGAGAGGGGCCGAGGGGGAGGCGCCGGCGGCGAGCTTGGAGGTAGGAGGCGAGGGCGCGGGGCGGAGCTCGGTGACGCGGGGAGCGGGGCGAACGGAGGATGGGAGGAGAGGTGGGAGCCGGCGACGAGGGCGGCCCATGCGGCGGAGGAGGAGGCCGGCGGGGCAGCGCGCGGTGGTTGGACTGAGACGGGCGAGCCGGTGGAGCAGCGCAGGAGCGAGGGCGGGTCGGGGAGAGACGGGGGCCAGAGGGAGACGACGCGGTTGGTGGGGGCGGGGCCGCTAGCTGGTGGGGCCGGGGGAGTGGGGCTGTGGGGGCGGGGCTATGGGGCCCGGGGGACAGTGAGAGGAGGGGAGGGGTGTGCGTGTGCTGGTGTGTGTTTGTGTGGGGTGGGGTGGGACCCAGGGAGAGGGTGGGTGCTGCAGGGTGGATTGATGAGGTGGCAAGGTGGGTGGGGATTGGGTCCAGGGTTGAGGTGGCGAGCTGTGGTTGGTGGGTAGAATAGGATTGGGTGGGAATAGATTTAGGTTTTAGGTGGACCGAATTGTAGGTAGTCTGGACCGATGGGGCCTCTGGCCTGACCGGTCGGACTGCCTCTCCGGACAAAATATTTTTATTGTTTTAATTTTGTTTTTAAAACATTTTTGCAAATACTTTTTAGACAAATAAAAGATCTGATCAGACCGATGTTTTAATCTGAAATAAGACGGGGCTATTTAGAAAAAAAAACTAGGCGTTTCGAAAATAGTTTCCAGACAAACAATGCATGATGATGACGATGCAATGCACAACAACAACGCGATTTTCTAGTAGTGGTTTTGCGGGATGCCACAGAGTGTCACGGGTGCGATCTTCATATCCCAGTATTTCTACAAATTCAGAAAGAGTGGCCTCCTTAATTGCACCTTGAGCCATCCAAGTGATTTTCCGAGCTCGGTTTGTTGAGAAGTGAGCTGTGGCATAAAACTGAGCAATGAGAAGAGGATCATAATCTTGGCGGAATTACATAATGGGAAGCAATCCAAGGTGAGAGCAGATTTCTTTAGCCTCAGCAAAGTAATCAAGATGCCTGTTGACATGGTCCATATCAATCCAGAACTGTGGCACAAACAGTTTAACATTGTTCATAAGGACTTCATTGTATACACGCTCTTGGAAGTCGTTGAAGAACAAACTCTCTTCCCTACCCGAGTCACGGGCGCGGCCATAGGGATTATCAACCTTCAGGGAGTGAAAGTCAGCATCAGAGATATCAGACAGTAACCTTGGACCTGATGGACCTGAGTTGTAGCTCTTGGAGCGCCCCAAGGAAGGAGGACGAGGAGGGGGAGCACTGCCATGACCAGCAGACCGCTTGGTGACCCCCCCACGACCAACTCGAGAGGCTTGAATCTTCAAGCGACGGCTATGCCGGGGCAAGACTTCTTCTTCGGACTCTGACTCTACCTCTACAATCTCGTGACTAGCCTTGGAGTGTTTACGAGCGCCCCCGGAACCACCTGCACCTGTGATAGCAAGAGGGAGAACAGCAGGGGGGATACGGGCACAAGAACCCAAAACAAACCACAAAGAAATCCAAGATTTAAAGAAACATCGTTGTCAGCTGGGTTCAGTACTACTAGAGTTTGGAAGCGGTAGTACCGCGTGAGAGCGGTAGTACCAAAAAAATGTTCCGGTACTACCGGTCGGACGGATACTTTCACAAACACGGTAGAGCTTGGCCCCAAATTGACCTCAAAACTTCCTAAATCAATGATTCCTCTGGGCAACGAGTAGTGCTTGGCGGTACAACCTCAAAACAACTGACTTTATCCAAGAATCTACAGAATCCTAGATCCAATGAAGAAAACAATAGGGAGAGGGAAAGGGGGGCAGTTGTACCGGAATCCATTGCGGTGGAGAAGCATCGGGAGCCTGCAAGGAGTCCGAATCCGATGAGTATCCAACGAGAGGAGGGCGCGACGGGGCTCCGGTGGCGTCAAGAGCTCCGGCAACGGCGGCGGTATGTGTGGGGAGCGGGGGGGGGGGGGGGGATGAGGCACTGAAGGCTGCCCCTGACCGAACCTATACCAGAAAACGCCGACCGGTAGTACCGGTAAAGCAACCGGTAGTACCGGACATACGACCGGTAGTACCGCTCCTGGATTATTTTCTAGGTATCGACCTGGGGAACTAACCAGGTCCGATCATACGCTCCTAGTCCGGTAGTACCGGTTTCGCCTGATTCCATAGCTAGAGACAACATAGGGGTTCTTGTGTGGATTAGATGGGGGTTTTACGAAGAAGTAGAATGACTTGGGTTGAGATAATAAAACTGTGAGAAGCACATGCACTCTAAAATAAGGATAAAAATATCAAGAACCAAAGGAGAGTGCATGATTCTAAGATCAACAATGAATCAACTAATGATAAACACGAGTAAACGCCAACCTCTCGAATGTGAGAGGGCGGTGGACTAAGCCACAATGTTTGAGTATTCTCGGCTTGGCACCATGAAGATATATCTTGGGTCCATTACCGGAACTCATCATTTAAGCTCACATATCACATAATGATATTAAGAGAAATGATTTTTATCGCTTTGGGCATAATGGGGGGAGGGATAGTCCAATCAATTAGGACTGCACTCCCCCTATATCCATGCCTGCACCTAAACCAAATAAGAGTCAAGACATAGGTGAGTATGCAAGGTGATCAAGTCAAGCTCCTTGAATTTATGATATTTAGTTCATTCCTCAAATAACAAAACCTTGCTTCATCAAGTGGCTTCATGAAGATGTCGGCAAGTTGGTCTTTTGTTGACACATAAGATAGATCAATATCACCTCGAGCAACATGATCTCTAATGAAGTGACGGCGAATCTCAATATGCTTTGTCCTTGTGTGATCCACCGGGTTGTAGGCAATATTGATAGCACTTTCATTGTAACATAGAAGAGGCACTTTGTCACAATGGACACCGTATTCCTTTAAATTTTGCCTCATCCATAGCAATTGAGTGCAAGCACTAGCAACTGCCACATACTCGGCTTCGGCGGTGGAGAGAGATATACAATTTTGCTTCTTAGAAGACCAACATACCAAGGACCTACCAAGGAATTGGCAAGCCTTGGATGTTGATTTTCTATCATCCTTATCACCAGCCCAATCCGAGTCCGTGTATCCACAAAGAGCAAATGTTGACCCTCGAGGATACCAAAGACCATAATGTGGGGTATGAACCAAATATCGAAAGATTATCTGGACCGCCATCAAATGGATTTCTTTAGGAGCCACTTGATATCTTTCACACACACCTACACTCAACACAATATCGGGTCTAGATGCACAAAGGTAAAGCAAAGAACCAATCATAGACTGGTATACCTTTTGATCCACATCTTTACCATTTGGATTTTGTTCTAGATGAGTATTTGTAGCCATGGGAGTAGGAGCTCCATTTAAATCTTGCATATTGAATCTTTTGAGCGTATCTTGAGTATACTTGGCTTGGTTGAAGAATGTCCCTCCTCTAACTTGCTTGATCTCAAAACCAAGGAATACCCTTAACTCCCCCGTCATAGACATCCGGAACCTACTAGTCATAAGCTTTGAGAATTCATCATTAAAAGCTTTGTTAGATGAGCCAAAGATAATATCATCAACATATATTTGGCATAAAAAAATCTCCCCATTGACCTTGTTAGTAAAAAGAGTAGGATCGATTTTCCCAACCTCAAACCCACGGTCAAACAACAACTCTCCAAGATGCTCATACCACATGCGTGGGGCTTGTTTGAGACCATAGAGCGCATTATCAAGTTTGTAGACATGGTTTGGGAAATTGAGATCCTCAAATCCCGGGGGTTGCTTTACATATACCAACTCATTCAATGGACCATTAAGAAATGCACTTTATACATCCATTTGTTGCAACTTAAAGTTATGATGGGCCGCATAAGCAAGATGGATACGGATGGACTCAAGGAGAGCCACAGGTGCATATGTTTCTCCATAATCAATGCCTTCAATTTGAGAGAACCCTTGTGCAACCAATCTTTCCTTGTTCCTTACTATAATTCCATGTTCATCTTGCTTGTTCTTGAATATCCACTTGGTTCCTATAACATTGCGGCAATCCTTTGGCTTCTCAACTAACTTCCATACTTTGTTTCTCTCAAAGTTTTTGAGCTCTTTGTGCATTGCTTCCAACCAATACGAATCTTCAAGAGCTTCCCACAGTTTGTTGGGTTCAATCATGGAGATGTGAGCTTGGTGTTCACTGAACCTCTTCAATTGTGCTCTTGTGGAAATGCCTCTCTTTAGATCACCAACCACATTCTCTAGAGAGTGGTCTCTTAATTCCAACATCCTATCCGTTCTAGCTTCACGACGAGTGTGGATCTCCTTGTTGTGTCTTGGGGGAACCTCTTCATCATTTTGGTCCTCCTCTTGACAATCAACGTTACCTTGATCATTACCGGAATGATTCTCTTCATTAATAGGCAAAGATTGACCTTGGTCTTGATCAGGCACACTTCTAGAATTGAGTTGAGCTTGTCTCAAGGCAGTTTGTATGGATCTTCCTTGTGTAATTAACTTGGCAGCACTTGACATCTGGAGTGTGATGACTCAAGCTCCACCTCACTAGAGATGTCACCTTGATCAACATGTTGAAGGTCCACAGCTTGTCTTTGGCTTGGTTCATTGTCCTCCTCGGTGGATGGAGCTTGTTGTTATTGTGAAGATGAGGGCTCCACTTGAGTAGAGCATAGTTCTTCTCAATCTGCCATAAGGGGTTCCTCAACGGGGCGGATATATCCCACACCCATTCTTCCTATGGCATCCTGAGGCATTTCATCATCTGCATCACAAGCATTAACACGCCCCCTTGGGGACCAACATATTCTTCGAAGGTCACACTACAAGATTCTATGATGGCTTCGGAGAGCTTATCATAGATTCTATAAGTGTGAGATTCGATACCATAGCCAACAAAAATACCCTCTAATGCTTTATACTTGAATTTGGACAAACAAACACCTTTTATGAGATAGAAACACTTACAATCGAACACCCGTAAGTAAGATACGTTGGGCTTGTTATCGGTAAGTATTTCATATGGATTCTTGTTCAATTCTTTGCGGAGGTAGAGCCGGTTTGATGCATGGCAAGCGATGGAGATGTCTTCGGCCCAAAAGTTGTATGGAGATTTAAACTCCGCCAACATGGTCCTTGCCATCTCAATAGGAGTCCGGTTCTTCCTCTCGGCTACACCATTTTGTTGAGGGGTATATGCAGCGGAATATTGATGTTTTATCCCCTCATCACTAAGAAAATCATTCAAGGTATAGTTCTTGAACTCGGTGCCATTGTCGCTTCTTATTATCAACACAGGGACATTGTATTGACGTTGAACCAAGTTGATGAAGTCGATGAAGGTCTTTTGGGTCTCACTTTTCAACTTGAAGAAATATACCCATGAGTATCTTGAAAAGTCATCAACAATCACCAAAGAATATTTCTTCCCACCAAGACTTGCATGAGATGGAGGACCAAAGAGATCCACATGAAGGAGCTCCAAGATCCTCGTTGACTTGATGCGGTTCTTTTGCTTGTGGGGGAATCATGCATCTTTCCTTGAACACACGCCCTGCAAACACGATGTTTGGCAAAGGAAACATTTTATTTTAGTCCAACAATATGGCCCTCCTTGTGGAGACTTTGCAAAGTACTCATATTGACATGGGCTAGTCGGCGATGCCATAACCAACCCACGTCGGCCTTTCTGAATAAGCACATCACACTTGTAGTGGTTTGCCCCGAAAAGTCCACCACATACAAGTCATGTTCGACGTACCCAACGAAAGCGACCTTGAGAGACTTGCTCCACATGAGGACCACAATATCATCATCAATAAAGACAGCAAAGCCCATATTTCCAAGAGCACGGACTAAAAGTAAATTGTAACCAAGGGTCTCAACAAGCATGACGTCCACGATTGTAATATCGTGGGCAACCACTACTTGCCGAAACCCATTACCTTAGACTTTGACTTGTCGGCATATGTCACGGATATTAGATCATCATTTGGCCTTATTTCCTTGACAATAGACGAGCTTCCGGTCATATGACTTGTGCAACCACTGTCAAGCACCCACTTTGACCCTCCGGAAGCATATGTCTACAAAAGATCAAGCTAATTTTTAGGTACCCATTTTTCAATGGGTCCTCTTTTGTTAGCAACAAGGTACTTGGGGACCCAAATACACCAAGCAATATAACCATCATATGGGCCAACATATTGTGCATACACATCACCATAATAATAATGCATTAGAACATAGTGAGGGTTAGCACTTGCCGCAAAATCATCATGAGACATAGTTTTACCACTTGTGGTCTTACTATCCACAATGGCCTTGTTTTTATCTTGTGCGGGCTTGGACTTCTTGTTGTTGTTGTTGTTGTTCTTGTTCTTGGCTTTGGAGACAAAACCAATGCCCCCTTTCTCACCATTTGACCTTTGCTTACTCAAGAGGTCATCAATGGACTTGTTACCTTTTGGAAATGTGGCCTTAGCTAGCTCCCCCTTCAACCTAGCATTTTCTTCAAGAATAGTTCTACTACTAGAGGGAATGAAATTACTAGGTGAAGGAATATTGGTCGATTGAGTTTGAAGCTTTTCATGGGACTTTTTGAGTGACAAGAGTTCACTTTACAACGACTTGTGAGCCTTGTTAAGTAAACTAAAGTCCTCGGCAAGTTTTTCATGAACCACACCAAACTCAATCTTGTCCTTTTTAGCCCTTTTATATTTATCAATAGCATGATCACGTTCCTTGATGAGTCTATTAACAATTATGTCATTGTCCCCATCAAGCCCTTCAAGTTTTAGTTCAAGAGACATCCTAGTCTCTTCTTCTTCTTCTAGAGCATTATTTAGGGCTTCTACCTTAATCATGTGTTCTCTCCCAAGTTTACATCTTACATCAAGAAGCTCTTGTGTGTGGGAAAGTTGATCTAAGATGTTCCCAACATGTATCTTGGCCTCCCCTTGTAAGTTAGTCACAAACTCATCGAAAGCAATTAATTCCCTTTCTACTTCAAGAGATATCTCATCATCAATTTCATCATTAGCTAAGGGAGTGGAGTGAGATGATGAGAATACCTCTGTTCCTCTTGCCATAAGGCAAGTGACGTTCTTGTTGGGAGTATTCTCATTTGGAGAATCAAAGAGGGAGAATGTCGGAGTAGAAGTAGTGGCTAGATCAGCCACACCACTTGATGTTTCCTCTTCCTCGTCTTCATTGTCGGAGGAGAATTCTTCATGAGTGATAAATACAATTTCTCCCTTCTTCTTATTGATTGTATTCTTCTTGATGAAGGGTTTCTTGTAAGGAGCTTTGGAAGTTTTCTTTGGCACGAGGTTGCCACCATGATCTTATCTTATCTCATAGGGACAACTAGCCATAAAGTGATTTCGGTCGCCACAATTGTAACAAGTTCTCAATTTCGGGATATTGCCTCTTTGTCCATTGGGGTTTCTTCTTCGTTGCATTCCCATCTTGTCCTTGGCGGGGTTCTTACAGTAGTTGTTTGCATAGAAGGCAATATATTGACCATGAAAAATGTTGACATCATCGGGGTGGCTCATGGATAGGCCTTCATCACTATCATCTCCATCCCTATGTTCCAAAACTTTGGCTTTCAATGCAAGGTTCACAACATTAGTCATTCCAAGGGCTCGAGCACGGGCATCTTTGGCATTCTTGGCGGCAAGCTTGAAAGAGGCCATCTCTTGCATAACTTCATTGGAGGTCATGAGGTGGTAGTTGTGTCTTCCTTGTAGGCTCTTCAAGTCGGTGGGCTCAAAGGACATATTTCCTTTTTATCCAAGCATCATCCACATGTGAGGCACCCACATTTCTAAAAGCGGTAGCGGTGGATTTGAGCCCACTATACATATGTCTTCATGATCTTCATCTTCCTTCATATAAAAGCCTTCAGCTTTGTTGCTTGGTGCATCATACCGGTTCCTTCTCATGCTCTCTGTAAGATCCCTCCCTTTATAAAGGTAAGGACCCTGTGATTGCAATGCTAGTCCCTGGATCAATGCTAGCATCCACAGTTTAAGATGAAGTACATAGAAACAAAAGTCATTATTACATATCATTCTAGAGACAAACATAGTCTTTTACAAACTCCATGGCCACAGGCCTAATACAAGAGTTCAAATAATAATAAGATAAATAAGTCTTCATCTTCATGTGCCATAGTCAAGCATGTTGAGTGTAGACTCATAACCCCTAATCACCATCAGAATAACCTGCAACATCACAAGTTACAGCTACAGTGGGTCAATACATTGGAATAGTATTGGCAAGTGATACCTTAGAATAATATTGGCAACTAGATACTATATGCTTGCTTGCTCAAAATAGGTTTTACCTACTAGCTGAAAATACTAAGTTTTCCTTTGAGAAAATCTTTCCCAATGAACCACCAATAGACATTGGGGAACCTTCACCCTTGTTCAACCACAAGTTTTTACTTAGAAATTGGGATGAGGAGATTCTTGATAGCTTCCATGTCTTGATGCTCAAGTTGTCCAATACCAGGGACATGGCTATGTACTTAGATTCTTCCATCTGCAGAGGTTGTGCACTTTCCCCACAAGACTTGGTTTCACAAAGACAAGATCTTTCAGAAGCCTTCCCTTAGACCAGAATGGACGCGTTCCAACCTATCATCCCCTACCACCAACTGTCCATTTCGCTAAGTTATTGCAACCTATATGATCCAGGCAGAGCCCATAATGCCAAGTGGCTGCACTTGAAGGTTCTCAACATTTGACATCTCAAATCTCTTTGTTCCTGGGTGGCCATACACAAGTGAGATACACAAGGTAAACCATAGAAATGGGCCTTGTGAACCACTCAACACAAACCATTCCTTCCATTCCACCCAGGTGATTCATTCACTTAGTTGTTTTATTAAAGAAAACACAAGTCCTTGACTTAGAAATATTCTATAGCATGAAATATAATCCACCCTTGTTTTCTACTAGCTAAGCTAAGCATGATAGTAGTAGGAATATTAACTTAGGAAATTTCTACTAAGGTTTCATCTACTAGGATTTCCCTTGGCATAGTTTATACTTAGCAAAAATTCTATGCAAGACCTACTTAGAAATAACACTAATGCATAGTGAAAAATAATGGGACAAAAGTATGAAGCATCACTTGCCTTTTTGGTAGAGAATATGAGTTCACTCCTTGTCCTTGCACTATTCACACTCTTCAAATCACTACAATTCAATCAAGTAAGGTACAATTTCAATCTACCATTCAAGCAAACATCACATAAAATATTAAAAACAAAGTAATGCATGCAAGCATGCCAAAGATTGTTTTATTTGGAAAAGTGGTTTATAATGGATTATAAACATTTGAAATCACCTATTGGTCATTTTATAAAGTGGCAAAACCATTTGCAAAAGATTTTATCTATAAACCATTTTTAAACCAAATCAATATTTTATGTGGTTGAAAATGCCTTTAACAAAGTAACAATCTTTATAAGGTTCACCAAATATGTTTTCAAATCATAAAAATTTGTGTTTAGGGTCAGAGAGTTTAAATCAAAACTTTGCCCAAAGGTTTTCTCCAAAAAGCATTTTTAACATATAAACAATATTTTTATTTGACTAGAAATGCTTTAAATCAAAGTTTTATTCTTTTGCTTCACCAAATATGTTTTTGAAATCACAAATTGATTTCTATGATCAGTAGGTTCAAAACAGTCCATTTGCCAAAGGTTCTATCACAAAAATAATTTTTGAACAAATTTTATATCCAAAATATACCTACACAAGTTTCTGCAAAAACAACCATTTTATCAGAAATAATTTACTAAACAAAGGGCATGGTTTGGTAGGATTTTTCTTGCTGATTCTAGTGATATAAAATTTGCAAAATTTGGACGTGTGGTTTGAAAGTTATGAATTTTACAAAATTGAACAACAAATAGATCAAATCTGTTTTTTATTAAAACAGACAGGGCCATGTGGAACGTTTCTATTGGTCCATACCATTTTGGTTGGATCGACCTCTCTGGTGCGTTTGCTTTTAAACCTATCGTGCGGCGCAGAGATGCTCGTACCCCTTCGAGTTAAAACTAATCGTACGCGTCTGATCCAGATCCAACGGTCACTACGTGTTTGACCTAAAGCGAGGGGCGCTGGCTGCGGCGACTGGCGGCGGCGTGTCTGGTGGCGGTGGTTCGGTGAATCTAGGAAGCAAGGAGAGGAACGGAGGGGCTCACCGGGTTCGCGGGTTCGTGGTGATGCTCAAGGTGGTGGTAGCTCGTCGAGGGGCGCACGGTGGTGACGGCAATCGCTCGCCGGAGTTGCTCCTGGCGACGGGTTCGCTTGGCCGTTGTCGGGGACGTCACTATAGAGCATGCTGGGACAAACGAATGGTGCCGTTAGACGCGTAGGAGAGTGGTGAGTATGGGAGCATCAAAGAGAGGGGGCGGCGCGGTCGGATGTTACCAGTAGAGCTCGTCGGAGTAGAGGCAAACGATGGCGATGCTCGGTGGTTGATGTTGCCGACGTTGTGGAGCGCGCAGGGGCGAGCTGGCGCTACGGGGAGGTTCGCCAGGAGATGGGGAGCAAGTGAGCGTGCAGTGGAAGGCGAGGGGTGGTTGCAGTTTGCCATAATCGATGAAAATGCTCGCCGGAGTCCACGGCGGTGCAGGGTAAAATCGAGGTGGCCTGGTGGCTCTCTGGCAGCAGGGTTTGAGGGGAAAGAGAGAGGAGAGAGGGGATTTATCGAGCATGATTGATGACAGGAATTACTATCTCCATTGACGTGATTTACTCCAGCGAGATCAATGTAGAAACGGTGAGGAATTGGCCGCAGGGTGGAGACGTTGGTGAGGTGGCAGTGGGGCCTGGTGTCAGCGAGTGAGAGAGAAGAGGTGGGTCCTGGCAGTCAGTGACCGAGTGGGTTCGTCTGTGAGTGCGAATCGTTTTCTGCGGGGTGAGAGGGAGTGGGCTGGACTGCTGGGCTTAGTGGGCTAGCTGGGCTGGGCTGCTCTGTTTTATATTTTTTTCCTCTTCTATTATTTTTCTTTTTCTATATCCATTTCTGTTTTGATTTTGTTTAATCAATTCAAACAACTTTTGAATTTCAAACTTTAACAAAACTTTGTGTAGGTTTTAATTCTGATTAATAACACATTCCAAAGTCAAATATAAAATAATTCCTTTATTCTTTTAGGATCTTATTAATAATTAAATAAATAGACCTTAGTCTTTATTTCAAATAGGATTTAATTTATTTTAAAAATCTATTTGAAATCTAATTAATACCAAAACCTTTTCAGTAGGTTTTATTCGGAAAAAAAAACACTTGAAATTTTATTTAAAATACTTTAACAAGTTTTAGTGTTTATTTAAAATGGAAAACCCTTTACTTAAATAAAATTGGATATTAATAAATCCTTATTATTTTATTTAACTAATCATTTACCCTTTTTATCAAAAGAAATATTTTATTTTAAATGCTTGGCCAAGATTAATTTGGCTCTTTAAAATAGTCCTTATTTATATTTCTACCTTTGCTTTATAAAAACCATATCTTTTTATTTAAATATCCAAAAATAGTGATTCCAACTATTATAACTTTATCTTTTATTTGTTTATCTTTTTAAATTCCTTTAGGATTTTATTTGTTCAAAATAGGTTTTTACATTTCCATTTGGAATCAAAAAGTTTCTTCTCACCCTGATTTTCAACAATTATTTATTTTGGTTATTTATTTTTCACATTACAAAATTTGGAAAATTTTGGGATGTGACACTCTCATTCCGAACATACAACTCTATGAGAGCATCCCAAGCTTCCTTGGCGGTGTTGAGGTGCTCAATGTGTGGGTAATCTTTTGTAACCAATCCTTGTTGTATCATGTGCAGGCGGTGGCATTGAGTTGACTATTGACAATTTCTCTTCTTGTCAAGTTGTTGGTATCCCCAATAAAGAGTCCTTGTTCAATGATGTTTCATAACTCAATACAAGAGCTGCGCACATGAGATTTCATTAGAGATTGCCATTGAGCAAAAGTAGATGCATATATCTTAGGTGGGTCTCCTCTACTGTTTATATGAGGGTGAGGAATTGGAGGGTCGGGAGAGTACCATGCATGAGAGTCATGGTGCTCTCCCTTCCCACCATCCCTTTTTGTGGAGGAATTAGTGTTGTCTTGATTACCCCCCACCACCATACCCTCGGGTGATGCGGGGGCATTCACCTTAGATAATACTGATGGAGGTTCCTCTTGAGGAGAAGGGGATGATTGTAACACCCTCAGATCGGCCCTATGCATGTTTTAGCGATTCCCGCCAAACCCGCATAGAAACGATTCAAAGGCGCCCACCAGGCACTTTCGTGCGGGTGGAACACGAAGTAATATCATTACACAATAGTCCACGATGGAACCCACAAAACAGATATATGCAACAGCGACTCATCGAGTCAAGAATACAATATACAGTACAAAGATACAAATCACCTTGAAAACGATACAGCGTCCAAGTACGGACAAGATGCAAATTAGTCTAAGAGCCCTGAAGAATAACCAATGGCATCCATAACCCTTCCTAGGCCAAGCCGGAATGGTAATCCTGCTAACGACATCGATCTCAAAACCTTCTTAAACAAAAGGGGTGCCGACAAAGGGCAAAGGAAAATGAGAGCGGTCAGTACTGAGGCCAGTACACGGTGAGAATAGAATTCGGCGGTCCTCACCTACATAGGTATGGTGGACTGAAGCGGCAGCGCATCATGCACTAAACAACCGATAGAGCTCAATACAACTGGCGGCTATCAGATAGGGATAAGAAAGACCTATTCGGACCCAAACTGAAAACTATCACCAAGCATACCCATCCTGGTATTTCCCCCTCAAGACCAAACGAGGAAGTCAACCGAGGAACCCACACAGTGGGCAGTTTTATTCATTTCGTTATAGTTGCGGCAATTACTAGTCAGATATAGATAGCATGAGTCATCCTGATATAATAAGCAGTGGGTAGTTTTAGTTAACCATTCCATGATAGTTGTAATACTTACTAGTCAGATACATATAGCATGAGGCATCCCAAAACCCAGCAGTTGTTGGTACTTTTATTTGGCCATTCCGTTGTAGTGAAGCTGATTACTAGTCATTATAAGGTGAAATTTATAGCACTACTTTAGTTATAGTTGTCTATGATCGAGATACTGTGCTCCAAGTCATCCATAACCGCGGACACGGCTTTCAGAAAGTTTTACCCTGCAAGGGGGCACAAATAGCAACACACGCACGATCAACCTCGGGAAAAACCAAATGAAAACCCAATGAGACATCACAATAGAACATTCGCAAGATTCATATTTGATTTCAGGGGGCCACCCCACCAAGCTACCCGCGACGAAGTTGGCCGGCTCCGACACGGATCCAGAGGTTTGTGCCAATGGCTGTAAACGACGGGGAACCCGAAAGTGTGACTGGGCTTGTCAATACCGCGAAAACATTCCACATTTGTTCCTAAACAGTACAGGCACTCCGCCCACAATCGTAAATAAAGCAGTAAAGCATGGCATAAGTACAGGATAGTAATAAAGCCCCAAACTACTTTGTGGCCCCACGGAATTAAATATGACTCAAGCTAGGGTTAGGGGGATTCATGGTCCCACATGCGGATAGTGCGACTATTCAAAGAATAGGTATCAAGTACTCGGGGTCCTACGGGACACAAGTGGACGGTTAAAAACCAAATAACATATATTACCCACCCGTGCCTCTGCATTATTTACCTACTTCAATTTTAGTTATTAAACGGTAATAAAGCCATGATCATCTCCAACATTAAACATGCGGCATTACTCCAACAACTGTGGAAGATCGACGACGCGACACATCACCTGCGCAAGCAACTACAACTCGCAAGCCCGACTATCTACCAAACAACAGGTAATAGGATGTGTCCATGGAAATATAGGGGCTGCAAGGAATATCACGGGTACGAAAACTAGAGCGTCGCAACATAGATAGCAATAGATCAACATGAGGAAATAAAGCCTACAAAAGTAAGATAGGTAGAAAGAGGGAGAATGCTCGCCTGAAAAACATTGCCGAAGTTTCATTCGAAGATCGGGTCGACACTCGCATAAACTCATCGGCCTAATCCGTGAAGAAGCAAAGCACTAGAAGAAACACCGGATGCACTATTTAATACTACGACAGAAGATCGGGCATGATGCATATATGATGTATGACATGGCAAGGATGCGATGCAATTAGGCCATATTAAGCGGAACCGAGGTCCCGGAAATTATTTAATCGGTTCTTGTTCTTTAGCTACCCCACAATTTAAATGTGGTATTAACAAGGCAAAATATTTCACCCGTTCGATGCACAAATTTAAATGGAACCAATATTAGACTAGATTTGCCCGCATATGGTCTCCATATTTATTATTAGATGAGTCGACAACATACTCCCAACCCACAATATGTATGCAAAAATGCTCAATTCATATGCAACAAGATATTTATTTCATTTATAAAAATAAGGTCTCGGAAAGAGGTCACACATGGAGGGGTCTCAGCGATCTTGGGGTTCCGAGGGTTCGACAGGTGCGGTCTCGCCGGGATCGGTCTTCGAATCGAGCTTCGGGGCCTTCGGTCTCCATGCGGTAGATCTTGGTGTCCCATGATGAAGATCTTGACAGAGGCCTTGTCCAGCTGACTCAGGTCGGCGAGGGTCACGACTCAAAGTAGTTACTTGTACATACACCGACAAATTAACATGGATCTCCTGGAGATGATTCCTGTGCTGGGCATGCAGCGAGGTGGACTTTTGCTATTTGCGTGCACGGGGTGAACATGACGAGGGGCGTCAAGTGTGCAAGGCGATAGATGGCCATCACTGCAGGGCAAAACACAAATAGGAAACACAGTTCAATGACCGAGCAGAAGGGGACTCAGCGTCAGCGGCGGGTCAAGGCAGAGGCGGCACGAGACGCGTCAGAGGGAGGAGGGACCTGCAGGCGCCGCAGTGGCAGCAGTCGACACCTGCAGAGGAGAGAGGCGTCGTGCCTGGTGCGAGGTCGCAGCAGGGAGAGGACGGGGGAATGGTGGCAAGGAGCGGACGACGGCGAGGAGGGCTCTGGGGCCGGTCGACCAGATGCTGTAGTCCGGGACGAGGAAGGGCGACTGCAGGGGTGCGCCGGCGTAGGCGATGGACACGGCGGCAGCAGAAGGGGCCGGTCTCGGGGAGCTTCACGGGGAGGCGCAGGGTCACGAGGTGGTGGCGGATGGGGCCCTGCGGGGACGCGGATGCCGAACGAGAGGAGGACGAAGGCAAGGAGGCGTCGGGGAGCAGGGGATCCGGACATGGAGAGCGGGGTGGGGACGACACTAGGGAAGCCCGCAAGACGGCGGGGCTCTTGCGGCGGTGGTGCAGAGGGAAGGACCTCGCGGGAGAGGGAGTTACGGGAGGGAGGACGGGAGCGAGCGGGAGGAGAGAGGGGATCGCGTGAGAGGACGGATGCGGGGTGGGCCAGGGAGATGTGGGGGTGTGGATGGTTGACCATGTTGGTCATACGAGGAGTGGCCAGGGAGTATCGGGATGAGGCTTGCGTTTGTGTCGCTGCGTGCGCTGGGGCGTGCTACAGGAGGCGGCGGGTGGAGGGAGTGGTGTTGGTATAGCTAGGGTTAGGGTTAGGTTGGTTTAGGGTTTAGGTTTAAAACGGGATGGGCCTGTCGGTTAGTAGGCGGCCTTGCCTAAACGGCTGGGCTACCTCCCCGGATAAAATATTTGTTTTAATTGCAGTTTGTTTTAATTTAGTAAATATTTTTGTAAGATAGTTTTGAGCAACAAATATTCCGACGGACCCGGGATTTTTTGCATTTTGAAATGAAAGGGGGAGTAAAGATAAAACAAAGATAGGGTTTTATCGAAAAGCTTTTAGGCAAAGGTATGCATGATGATGTCATGATGATGCACAAATACAAACAACATCGATTTTCTAGTAGTGGTTTTAGCCGGGGTGCTACAATGATGAGCCACCTTTATCTTTAATAAGTTGCTCAAGTAATTTTTTGATCTTATTGGCCATGGTGGAGCTCAATCTTGTTTTTTGATCTCGTTGGCCATGATGAGCCACCGAGGTAGGCTCACCACCTCCTTCCCCATCGTTGCTACCCATATACTCTTAGGCGGTAAAGCCCAAATAAAGATCCATCGCTCTGATACCAATTGAAAGGATCGTATGGGGACCTAGAGGGGAGGGGTGAATAGGTGCTACTTCAAATTTTCTTCTTTTTCAAATTAGGGTTTGACAAGAAAGGTAAATTCTCTAGATTATGCAACTAAGGTGAATTTACCTATATGTCAAACGAGTACCAACTAGCACAACACTAAGCAAGAACAAGTGAAGTAAGGTGCGGTAAAGGATAGAAGTATCCAAAGTGGTGGACGCAGAGACACAAGGATTTGTTTCCCGTAGTTCCTTCCTTTTGAGGGGAAGTACGTCTACATTTGGAGAGGGGGTGGTACCAAACCACCTACGCCACGAGAGGCCTCCCTTGTTCTCCGATGAACCTCACCACAATGGGTTCTATTCACCTCTTCCAATATATCGTCAACCTTCAAGGTGGAAGCCGGCACCTTTACAACTAGTTCGAGGCACACATCCACAACTTAATTGGAGGCTCCCAACTATAAGCAAGCTGTCAAACAATCAAAGACAAACTTGTAAGAACCAAATCTAGAACTAGAGTTTCCAAAGAAACAATAGAGCAAGGGGCCCTCAAGTGAATGAGGGGGAAATGAAGATCTCTCTTGGTGAAGCAATAGATCAAGGTCTCCTCCTTCGATTCTGCAAAGATCAACGACTTTGGATGGTTGCGTGAAGATATCTTGGCGATTTGGTGGCTCAAATGGTGGTGGTGTTCTTGAGTGGGACGAGCACCTTCTCAAGGTAGGTGAAGGGTCCTTTTATACTCCTTGGAGTGGATCTTCCCGTTGAGCATTAAATTCACCGGTACTCGAGCGGTAATACCGGACAACACCGGTACTACCGGTCAGGTACCGGAGATGCACCACATGGACAGGCCAGCCTCGGACACCCCCGATACCTACTAGGAGGTGCTACCGCAAAGCGGTAGTACCGGTCATGAGGTGCGGTACTACCGGTCTAGGCAGTAGTACTGGCTCCAGGTACTGGTTGGATCTGAGAGGAATGAGGAGATCTTGTCAACACTTGGACTCACCCGGTACAACTGAGCGGAACTACCGTTGTCAAGCGGTAGTACCATTTTTGTGAAAGCGGTACTACCGATTGGAGCGGTAGTGCCGCCCCGCGGTACCGCGTGTTACTGAGGGTTGGCGAGGGCTTCTCTTCCCTTGCAGATGCGACCGATACAGCGAAGCGGTACTACCGGTGCCAAGCGGTAGTACCGAGTGTGACTTCTGGTACTACCGGTCAGCACAGGCGCCTTTGGCACGAGCCAATTGTGGGCAAAACATTTTTCGTCCCACAATCTTTAAAGAACCTGAGATACAATTAGTGCACAATTAAACCGATAGGTGTGTTATCATCAAACATCAAAATCACAAGAATAGGAAGTGCACTTTCAACAGTGCTCTAATACCATTTGTAGAGGCCTGAACCCAATAAGGTACAAGTACCTGTGTTTATAGTGCTAGTCCCTGGATCGAATAGCTAGCACCCATAGTTTAATATGTAATATCAAGAAACAAAGGTCATATTACATCTCATACCCAGGAATAAAATAGTTCATTACAACTTACATAGCTCATATGGCTATCTTATTACAGAGCAGCAGATAACTACAAAGCATGGAGTCCTTCATCTTCATGTGCCACAGGCAAACATGTTGGTTGCAGACTTGTAATCCCTACTCAACAAACTTCACTATCAATAAGTCACTACTAGGAAAAGGGTTTTTCGTGGCGCACCTAAAAATCCCATCCGTGGCGCACTAGTGGTGCGCCACTAAGCGTACGCTGCGGCTAAAAAGTGCCCGTAGCGCACTACCCTGGTGCGCTACGGTTATATGGGGATAGGCGTGGCACACTACCAGGTGCGCCACGGATGTTTTTTTCAAAAATCAAAAAAAATGCAAAAAACACCCTTGTTTTGAATTGCAAAAGTAATCGGGTCCGCATCGCCGCCGTCGTGTCGCCTCGCTGGAGCATGGTGGCCGTGGCCACGACTTACCACCGCAGGGAGGTACGGGAGGCCGTGGCCATGCTACTCCTCACCGGCATCGAGGAAGAGAGGGAGAAGGAGGTGTGGCTGGAGAAGGGAGGAGGTCGCCGCAAGGAGAAGGAGGTCGTCGGCGGTCGTTGGAGCTCGTCGTCGCTCTTCGTGACTGCAAGGAGGAGGAGGCCGCAAGGATAAGGAGGTCGTCGCCGTCGTGACTGCAAGGAGGAGGAGAAGGTCGCCGCCGCCGTCGCCATCGTCACTGCAAGGATAGGAGGATGCCGGAGCAAGGAGGAGAAGGCCACCGTCACCGTCGTCAGTGCAAGGGAAGGAGAAGGAAAAGGAGGAGGAGGAGGAGGAGGAGAAGAGAAAAGGAAAAGAAGGAGGAGAAGAGAGAAGGAAAAGGAGGAGGGATGAGAATGAAAAGGAGTAGAGGGAGGGAATAGGGGAAGGTGGGCGGGGTGGGGATTCAAATTTTGAATCCCGCCCAACTTACTCGTAGCGCACTAGGTGGTCGTGTGCTACGGGTCAGTTGCCCTCTATTTTTTTTTCTACAGGAAAAAATGGTCTTTTGACCGTAACTTTTTACTCTTTTCGACTTTTGAAAATCTAATTAATCGCTAAACGACCGTATTTACATATGAATCCTATGCTTTCAAAGGGCTATGAAATCCCGTCTTTCTATTTTTCCTTGAGCAGGAAATGATGTTTGATGAAGGGAATCACAACACTAAAGTCAAAGATACGAGATTTCCGACAAACCAAAGACACCAGGGGTCATGAAGAGGAAACGTAAGGTTTAACGACCAACTATACGATGGGAATAAAATTCCGGACGTATAGTTCTGACCGTATAGTTTCCATCGACACTACTAGGCCAAACAGAACAACTTTCATGAAGGGATCCCTATATAGAGAGACCTCTCGCGACGAGAAAAGGGAGCCAGGCCAGAAACACACAACACCGAAGAGCCGCCAGAGGAATAGATCTAGATCCAATCTCATAACCCTTATCCACCACCATAGCCATAGTCCACCACTTGTAATAGTATATCTAATATCCAATTGGTGACATTGTAAGACTACTACTATCAATCTCATGAATTCCAATACAATCTTTATGATTATTGATCTCATATCTATGTGTGAGTAATTCTCCTTGGGCTAAGGGTTTCAGCCTAGCCATGTAGTTTGTGCATGTTATTTATCATAGATGGGATCGTGTATTAGTTTGTATAACATGATGCTTATTGTATCCCCTCTTGCCTCAATCTAAGGACTTATCAGGTAATGAAGACCCAGGTATAGGGTGTATAAGTAATGACTAATCTGCAGGATGGGAACCCAGTGACAGAAAGGGTAATACGTTTGTATGTGAAGCATTTAATTGGGATTAACGGTGATGTCACTGTGCATTTCATTAGTTCTCTTTCTTCTATGGATGAGACTAATAGGTTATTGCTATAAGTGGTTGCAGAGGAAATAGCAGTTATGAATACATTTCCCACATATAATTATCTTGCTCTAACAATTACATGCATACTTTATTATTATCTTTTATTTCCATCAAATGTTTTGCACAACTACAGGTGAAACCGGACGCCCCAGGACCTCTCTCTCCATCATCGACAACAACAAAAGATCGCAAACTCTTGGTCTGGTAAAACACTAAAAGAATTCTAAAACTCCCAAAGGTCAGTTAAAGTAATTTCACCACGCTTTCTGCTTCCCAAGGATTCGATAACCTAGGTCTACTAGGGAAAAGCAGCTATACAACATTCGTAATCCGGATCGAAGGTATCAACCCTTTTTCTGGCGCCGTTGCCGGGGAAGCAATAGCTACCCTGGTAAGGTTATTAGGAACCTTGCTAGTTTTAATTCTTGTTTTAATTTTGTTAGTTTGCTTTCAATATTTATTTGAAAAACCAAAAAAATAGTTAGCACTTAAATTCTTGTTTTTACTATCATAAGTTTTTGTTTAGAAAACATAAAAACATAGGTATTATGGCTGAAAAGAAACTTGGGGAGTTTGCAACTCCCAACAATGATTATTTGCGTACTCCTATTACCCAGCCATTAATTACTATTGAGGATTATGAAATTAAGCCCCACTATTTAAGTTTAGTTCAACATAATCAATTTGGAGGCTCTGCTGCTGAGGACGCAAGTATGCACTTGAACACTTTCACTGAAATATGGGGTATGATGCGCATTAAAGATGTTGACCGCATGTGGTCAAGTTGCGCTTATTTCCTTTCTCTCTTAGAGGAAGAGCAAAATAATGGTTGCTATCTTTGCTTAGAAATACTATTGCATCATGGATAGAATGTACTTGTTTATTCATGACTAAAATTTTCCCACCTGCAAAGACTATGCAACTAAGATCTAATATTACTGGTTTTAGACATGAAGAGCGTGAGACACTAGAGCTTGCATGGGAGAGAATGAAAGAATACATGAGAAACTGTACCAACCATGGGATGGAAGATTGGTTAATTATCCATTTATTTTATAATGCTCTTAACCCTGTGTCTAAGTCTATGCTTGATACTACAGATGGAGGAACATTTATGGGAAAAAAATTGCTGAAGCAAAGGAACTGCTAGACAATATGCAAGACAGCCATGCCCAATGGCATGTAGAAAGATCAAACACAAAGAAGGCGAACTCTATCACACCAGAGGAAAATGAAGAACTCACTACTAAGCTGGATAAGCTCATATTAGCTGTCAAGGGTAAGGAAACCCGGGCAAGAGCTATCTCAGAATCAAATAGTAAATAAATAGACTTTCATAGATCATAATGATTATAACCCTGCTTGGAAGAAGAACTATAATCCTAATTTCCAAAAAAATTATTCTAGCCCTGTAGGTAACTCTAATAATAATATTGGATCAAGTAATGGTAGTCTCCATAAATCACTTAAGTCCTTTATGGACTCGACAAATGAGCAAAATAGTATCCTTGTTAAGATAACGGAGAACCATGATAATATGCTTGGAAAGTTTTCTAACCAATCTATGAGTTTGAAGAATGATTTGCAGGCCCTCTAAGAAACAACAAGGATTGTTGAGGCACAACTAGGTAAGATAACTGAGATTCAAACTCTCATTCTAGCTAAATTTGCTTGTAAAGCTGAGCCCAATCTGTTTGAAGACCTCAAGATGATAAGAATACAAAGGGAGGAGCCTGAAGAACTTGATTATAGCAATGCCCGTTCACCAAATTGCACAGCTGAAGAACTTGTGAAAAGGATCAATATCAAGATTCTAGTAAGTTAAGGAAATGATGAAGCTATGTATCAAAATTTCATTAATCAGGTAGCAATAAAGGTACGTGAGCTTGAAGATGAATATAAGAAACTTGCTGAAAAACAACCTGCTAAGCTTGATGATATATTTGAGCCTACTATTAAAATTAAATTGGGACTAATGATATAGCTGCACTTTGTGATCTAGGTGCAAGTGTTTCAACGATTCCAAAAAGTATTTTTGATAAGTTAAATCTTGGCTCTTTTGAAATTACTGAATTAAAATTACATTTAGCAGATTATTTAGTATACATTAAAGAAAATACGTTAGTGTACATTAAAGGCTATCCTTCTCTTATTAAGGGGAATACTTTAGTATACATTAAGGAGAATACTTTAGTATACATTTAGCAAATTACTGAATTAAAAGTGTTTCAATGATTCCAAAGAAGCTATAGGAATTAAGGAGAATACTTTAGTATACATTAAAGGTTGTCCTGGTCTTATTGATTTTGTTATTGTTGACATGCCTGAAGATGCTACTGCTCCTATCATATTAGGCCGTCCATTTTTAAGAACTATTAAGGCTTTGATTAATCTACATAAAGGGAACTTGAAGCTTCAATTGCCTTCGCGGGATCATTTTGTTGTTCATTTCCCTAGGAAGAAGAAAGCCAAGCATGATGAGAAGGAGGCCATCACTTTGAAGGCCAACTATTTTGAAGTGGGTGTTCCACTCATTTGGCCTAAGTGAGCAACATTATGGTCAAGCTATTGACCATAAAAGAGCGCTTAATGGGAGGAAACCCATGTGAAATAAAGGTTTGAGTAAAATTTTTAAGTTTTTTTTTAGGTTTCATATTGAATAAAGAGTTCTAGAGAACTCTAGTTGAGGAGAAGTTTAGTAGTACTGAAATCCTGTTTTATACATGCTGTTGTTGGTCGAAAAAATAATCTGTCATTTTTTTTTTCAAAACATGGTGTTTTGCAAAGTTTTAGGTTAAGAAGAATTTTCGAAGAAACAGGTAAACTTTGGCGACTCCAGAAGGTTTAACGACCAACTATACGGCGGGAATAAAAATTCCGGCCATATATGTAACACCCCCGGTTACTCCGGACCGACGGCTGTCACTTCTGGCAGCTCAATAGGATCTCTAGACTAATCCCACACACCAACACTAGTCTTTTCTACGCACTTTGTCCTCACTCGTGCTCCCCCGGTTACCCACTTCCCGGTCGGTCACCTATCCTAGAATTGCTCTAGGCCAAGCACGCTTAACCTTAGAGTTCTTTTCGAATGATCTTCCGGAAAAGAAGTTGCAACTTGTTGGTATGGGTTTCCTATTAATCCTATTGAGCCATGCGCCAGGGTCTCACATACACCCACACTAAGAAGATCGACGTCCTCGTCGATCAACCACAAGTCAGGAACGTTCCCTCTTGGTACATGTTTCTGCGTCCAGTGCCGGCACATTGCCATGTTGTGTCCACTCCTGGCCACACACTCCATGCTAGACATGTCCTCCACTGACCCGCATACGCCCATGTAACCGTGAGGGTCGGCTATGATACCACTTGTAACACCCCTGGTCACTCCGGACCGACGGCTGTCACTTCTGGCAGCTCAATAGGATCTCTAGACTAATCCCACACACCAACACTAGTCTTTTCTGTGCACTTTGTCCTCACTCGTGCGCACCCGGTTACCCACTTCCTGGTCGGTCATCCATCCTATAATTACTCTTGTCCAAGCACACTTAACCTTAGAGTTCTTTTCGAATGAGCTTCCGGAAAAGAAGTTGCAACTTGTTAAATATGGGTTTCCTATCAATCCTATTGAGCCATGCGCCAGGGTCTGACAATATAGTTCTGGTCGTATAGTTGTTCTACATCACCCCTTCAGTTTTCAAAGGATATTGAAAGTTTAACGACCAACTATACGGCGGGAATAAAATTCTGGTCATATAGTTGTGGTCATATAGATATTTATGCCTTCTTTAGATTTCTTTTCCTGGATACCGAAAGTTTAATGACCAACTATACGGCGGGAATACTGGCCGTATAGTTCCGGCCGTATAGCTTGCATCGCCAGAAGAAAACCCTAAAATAGTGTCATCAGACCAACTATACGGCGGGAATACATATTCCAGCCGTATAGTTCGTGCAACCACAAAAACTCCACGGGAAGGTACCCCTAACACTAAAACTTCAATCCTTTTTCTCTCTTCTACCTCCAAACTCTCTCAAAACCTCAAGAGATCTTCATATCTACTCGATTTCGTTCGATTTCCTTGCACACAAGTGATCTACGGTATATTTCTCCTCCGATCCTCCAATTACTTTTTGAAAATTCATATCCGATCTATTGTCATTATCAATCTAGGGTCAGACCTACTATGAACTAATTGCCATGTTTCTCTTGCCTAGATTATTATTTTGAGGAGATTCTTTAGTGTTCTATGATGAGGAATATGTTATGCTTATTACTATTGGATAAAAAGTTTGATTTTTGTCTTTCTTATTATTTTATATGATGAACACAAGGATCCAAACGCGTGCTCGTGCCACCGCGAGTTCTTCTTGGGCTTCCGCTGACATGGATATGCCCTACGGGTACCTCACATTGGTATAACCGGTCTATCCCAGGGAAGGCCCATGTGAAGACTTGCTGCCCAAGGAGACTCCGGGTGGCCCAAGCCCAGTAGAAGTTCGATTCCTTGAAGACATGACCAAATCGTAGATAGACCAATTTGACCTATCCCCGGGACCTGGCCTATCTATATAAAGGCCAGGAGGCCATGGCGAGGAGGATCTCTCTCTCCAACTCATACACACACCTCACGCCAGATTGCATCTACGCACTCGTGTAAACCGTCAATCAAGAACAAACAAGAAGGAGTAGGGATTTCCCTCCGGGGGCCTGAACCTAGGTAAACCTCGTGTCCCCTTGCTGCGTGTCTGTTAACCGTCTCGCGATATCCAGCATCCCCATCTTCTCCATAACCAAAGTACATAACAATGGACATTGACGAGTCGAATCCTCGTCAGTTGGTGCCGTCTGTGGGAACTGGGGACGCTGATCGTGTGGTCGCGACTGCCCCATCCACCGTGATCTACAATTCCTCCGCGACGGAGAATCATCTCCTCCTTGGTGCCTTCGACTTCACCGCCCACTCACCATCCACTTGCAAGGATTTCAATTCCGTAGGAGACGGAGTCGAGATACTGTTCGACAGCTTCTGCTTCCAGGTGGGCAAGACCAGTACCCTACGTCTCCCAGAGTGGGTGCTACCTCCATCGATCAGGCCCGCTTCATGTGTGCCACCAATCAGCACCCTGCACATGTTGTCGCTGACGAGCGATTTGGATGACAGTGGCAGCTGCAACCCCAACCTCTACGACCCTCCTGCAGAGGAAAAAACCTACGATTCCGGATCTGAAAGCTGTGGGAGTAACGACCTCCTCCTGCGCTACATGTGCGCGGCCATCGAAAATGGAAACATCGACAAAGGAATTGAGCCGCCACCGAAGCCCCCTCCCAACCCCTATGATGAGAACGGAGGAAATGAGGCACCCCTGCCCAATCCCAACGGGAACAGGGCACCCGAATGCACTAAGGGTATACACCGTGTTCACAACGAGATCCACCTCACCAACGAGGATTGGGAAAGGGTGCGCGACGCTGTACGAGGCGCTCACCCTCTACCTGCCGACGCCCCTCATGACATGCTGATGGGCTATCACTGGCTCCTCATCAAGGAGCACAATCGGCAGATCAAGCAGCAAAGCGAGCTCGATCAGTGCAGGCAAGCGGCTGACGAGTCGAGCATGTGGCGAGCTATGCTCTCCGCTGGCGGGTCTACCTCGAAAGGATACGATGTCTGCAAGTATCGCTCTCGCTGGAGCGCATGGATCCCGTGGCACGACGCAAGGCCACCAAGGCGCTCGACGTGTCCTTCATGATGATGGACTTGCAGGGAAATATCATGCCCAAGATGCTGCAGGCCGCGGTCATGGAAGGCACCACCTACCTGGCATCCAACCCGCCACCGGTAGGAGACCCAAGGAACACAATCCACAAATCCGCGCTTGCAGGTCTTGGACTCGTCGGAGCTGCACTCCATGATGAAACACCCGCGGAGCCGAATAAAAAGGCCACGGTAAAATTCACTCGAAGACGCACACCCTCATTCGAGGTGGAAGAACATGACCTACCGCAGAGCCGCTCAAGCCCATGGCATAGGAGCAGCAACTACAACGCTCGTAGCAAGCTCGCACAACACAAGTGCACGTGCTCCACTAAGTCCTAAGATGAGGAAGGGAAGCTATGCAGTGCCAGGTGCTTTAGTAGGGCCGTACGAAAATCACAGATGCCTAAGAACTTCAAGCTCCCTTTGGACAACCCGAAATTCGACGGCGCGCAGGAGCCGAAGATCTGACTCAACGACCATCTCTCGTCAGTCAAGTTCCACAGTGGGAGTAAAAACACAGCCATGCAATGCCTCCAGCTGCAGCTGATGGGAGCAGCCAGAGCCTGGCTCAATAGCCTCCCTTCTGGATCCATCCGCAGCTGGGAAGAGTTGGCATACAGCTTCATCCGCAACTTCAAAGGAACCAACAAGAGACCGGCTTCAATCGAGGAGCTACGCGCCTGCTGCCAGCAGTACAACGAGTCTATCCGGTCGTACATACTGTGCTGTTAAATTATCAAAAACTCCACCACGAACATCTCGAAGGAAAGGGCAATCGACGCTTTCAATGACGGCATAAGGCGCCGAGAATTCAAAGAAGATCTCGGGCGTGTCAAGCCCAAGACCATCGACCACCTAATGGACATCACCAATCGCTGGGCCGATGGCAAAGATGCCGTCAACCGAGCACGTTCAAATGACGAAGATGACTTCGGCCACAGGCACGATCTCTGCGGAAAAATAAGACCGCGCGTCTAGGACGATCGCGAGTAGGTCGACATGGTTGCGGCTAACTACGCCAATCGCCGCGATGATGGAAACCGCAACAACGGGTTCACGGTGGCAACTACCGTGATGGCCGGAGACCCACACAGACTTGGCAGCGCCGCAACTGCGGTGAGGAGCCATCCGCATTCGAAAAGCTGTCGGGTCCCTGCACCATCCACTTTTACATGGACAAACAAGATGGTAAGAGGAAGTCCAGCCATATGCTCAAGGATTGCAGGGAGTTCCAAAAACTCCATGAGGGCTTCGCTCAGATGCATCGCCAAGAGGTGAACATATGATTTGCCCCCGCTCTAGGAGCTGTCGCACACAGAGCTCCACCACCACCACCGTGAGGACCCGTGCAGCCTGCGGCTGCACCGACACAGAATAACAAAGCAGATGCATACCTGCCACCGCTAGGATCTATGATGATACAGAAGGGGCGCCTAATGGCTATGAAATATAGCCATCCACTTCCGCATTTAAACTAGATATTATTCATATATTTTATGAAATATCTCTCTAAAAGCTGCCACTAATTCCTAATGATCAAAGGGGTATGTAATCCTTTCTTGCTATTTTTCCCTGCGCAGATAATGACGTATGATGATGAGAATCACTATATAAATGCCAAAGATAAGAGATTTCCAACACGTCAAAGAAACCAGAAGCCGTGAAGCCAATACTTCAATCTTAACGACCAACTATACAGCAGGAAGTTTATTCCGATCATATAGTTCCGGCCGTATAGTTGGCACCGACCTCATTAGGTCAAACAAAACAAATTTTGTGAAGGGACCCCTAGATAAAGAGGCTTTGGGCGACGTGAAACAAGAGCTTCTTTTTGACCTCAACTCTCCCTGCCACCAGAAGCCGCCACGCCGGAAGAATATATCTGGATCGAAACCTCTAAACCCTTCTCCACCACCATAGTCATATTCCACCACTTGTAATAGTAGATCTCTTCTCCAATTGGTCACATTGTAAGACTATTTGCTATCAATCTAATGATCTCTATTACAATGTTTATGATTGTCGATTTCATCTCTATGTGTGAGTAATTCTCCTAGGGCTAAGGGCTTCGGCCTAGCCATGTAGCTTTTGTGCATGTTATTTATCATAGATGAGATCATGTATTAGTTTGTATGACATGATGATTGTAGTACCCTCTCTTGCCTCAATCTAAGGACTTGTCAGGTATCCAAGAACCCGAGGATTGATCTAGGTAAAGGGAGTGTGAGTAATGACTGATCTGCAGGATAGGAACCCTAGTGACAAAAAGGGTAGTACAGCTATATGATATCATTAGTTCTCTTTCTTCTATGGATGAGACTAGTAGGTTATTGCTATAAGAGGTTGCGGAGGCGATAACAATCATGGATGCATGGCCCACATATAATTATCTTGCTCTAACAATTACATGCATACTTTATTATTATCTATTATTCCCTCGGATGTTTGGCATAGCTACTGGTGAAAACCGAAGACCCTAGGCCCTCTCTCTCTCCATCGTCAACAATAACAAAAAGATCGCAAACTCTTGGTCCGATGAAAATGCAATAGGAATTCTAAAACTCTCGAAGGTCCGTTGAAGTAATCTCACTTTGCTTTCTGCTTTCCGAGGATTCGATAAACCTAGGTATACTAGGGAAAAAGAGCTATACTACATCCATAATCCGGATCAAAGGTATCAACCCTTTTTCTAGCCCCGTTGCCAGGGAAGCAATAGCTACCCTGGTCAGGTTAGTAAGAGCCTTGCTAGTTTTAATTCTTGTTTTTTAAATTTTTTTAGTTTTCGTTTAGTATTTATTTGAAAAACCAAAAATTAGTTAGTATTTTAATTTTTGTTTTATCATCATTAGTACTTATTTAAGAATATCCAAAAATATAGGAAGTATGGCTGAAAAGAAACTTGGGACTTTTTCAACTCCCAACAACGATTATTTGTGTACTCCTATTAACGAAACAACAATTACTGCTAAGGATTATGAAATTAAGCCCCACTATTTAAGTTTAGTTCAACAGAATCAATTTGGAGGCTCTGCTGCTGAGGACGCAGGTATGCACTTGAACACTTTCACTGAAATATGTGATATGATGTGCATTAAAGATGTTGACCCCATGCGGTCAAGCTGCGCTTATTTCCTTTCTCTCTTAGAGGAAGAGCAAAATAATGGTTGCCAGCTTTGCCTAGAAATACGATTGCATCATGGATATAATGTACTTCTTTATTCATGACTAAATTTTTCCCACCTGCAAAGACTATGCAACTAAGATCTAATATTACTGGTTTTAGACAGGAAGAGCGTGAGCCACTAGAGCTTGCATGGGAGAGAATGAAAGAATGCATGAGAAACTGTCCCAGCCATGGGATGGAAGATTCGTTAATTATCCATTTATTTTATAATGGTCTTAAACCTGTGTCTAAGTCTATGCTAGATACTGCAGCTGGAGGAACATTTATGGGTAAGAAAATTACGGAAGTGAAGCATCTGCTAGACAATATGCAAGATAGCCATGCCCAATGGCATGTGGAAAGATCAAACACAAAGAAGGTTGATACGTCCAATTTGCATCACCATTACATATCATAATTTGCCTCAATTCATTGATATATGTCTTATTATGAGGTATTACTTATGTCTTTTCCACTATTTTTGTATGTTGGATGATTCTTGGAGGATGGACTGCCGGATTCTAGCTTCTGATGTAAAAGAGGTGTTTTGATGCAATTTCGCGAAGATCAGAAAAATATGGGAAAAGTATATTTTCTCGGGAGATGAAGGAAGCCACAAGGGGAGGCGTAGAAGGGCCACAGGGGCCCAAAGCCCCACTAGGCGCGGGTCCCCCCGGGCCACGCCTAGGGGCAGGTGTGGCCCACCTTCTCGGCTCCCGACCAGCTCCACCTAACACCAGGGGAGCGACCATAGATAGATTTCCACCGCCTCTGCGGGGCGGAAAATACCGATAGAGAAAGATCTCTACGGCAGACAGATTTTTGTCGGGGAAACTCTTTCCCGGAGAGGGGAGATCGTCGCCATCAACACCATCATCAAGCTAGGCTTCATCGGGATCATCATCATCATCCATACCATGATCTCCACCAGCACCATCATCACCACTCCATCCCGCTGTAACAATTCTGTTGGATATTTCTTTAGTTCTTAGGGGAAACTTTCCCGGTGTTAATTACTATTGTAGTTGATGCTTGTGAGTGGAACCATTGGATTATTGTTTATGTTCAGATTGTTATTCATCACCATCTCATCTTTCATCTTGATCCATATCATTTATTGTGAGTAGTTCGTCTAGTTCTTGAGGACATGGGAGAAGTCATGTTGTTAGTAGTAGACTTGTGTTGAGTTATTATTCAATACTTTAGTATTTAAGTTGTGGTGCTATTCTTCTAGTGGTGTCATGTGAACGTCGACTACATGATACTTCACCATTTATGGGCCTAGGGGAATGCATTGTGTATTTGGATACTAATTATGAGGTTGCCGGAGTGACAGAAACCTGAACCCCCGTTAGGACACTATTTCATAAGGGAGTGTAGGATCTCAGAGTTTAAGGTTGTGGTTAGGTTTATATCTTAATTAGTTTCCTGTAGTTGCGGATGCTTGCAGGGGGTTTAATCACAAGTATGTATTAGTCCAAGTAAGGTCGTTACATTAGCACAGGCTCACCCACACAACACTTACAACACCAAAGAAGAGTACTTAGCTATTTGAAGCGAAATCACTTGATGGAATTCCTATGTGTCCTCGTGAACGTTTGGTCCTTATAAGTATTTCCATCAGCTTGTACATTGATAAGAAAGGATTGGGCCACTTTCTGCAGTTGTTCGTTATCTTTATTACTTGCACTTTGTTTTGTTTCTTTATCAGAAAACCCCTAAAAATCCGTTTGCTAAGTATTTATAGAGATTTCCTGCTCCATACCACTAGTCAACACCTTCTGCTCCTCTTTGGGATCGACACTCCTATTTATCGTAAGTACTGTGATACACCCCCTATACTTGTGGATCATCAAGACTATTTTCTGGCGCCGTTTCCGGGGAGTGAAGCGCTATTGAAGAGTGGAAGTGCTAAAGGAAACTTCTACTTTGAGTATTTCTTTTTGTTTCTGTTTGTTACTTTGTTTCCAATATGGATAACCCACTTGGTTTTCTGTTTTGGAAAAGTACTACCACTGTTAGGGTAGTAAATGAACCACCACCTGTTGAGATAGATTCTTTTAAGATACCTACAAGTATTGTTGTAAGACCCCACCTTTATAAAGGTAAAGGTCCCTGTGATTGCAATGCTAGTCCCTGGATCAAATGCTAGCATCCACAGTTTAAGTTGAAGTACACAGAAACAAAGGTCATTATTACATCGTAATTTCCAGAGATAATATAGTATTTTTCAACTCCATAGCCATAGGCTAGTACAAGAGTTTAACTTAATAATATAAATAAAAGTCTTCATCTTCATATGCCACATGCAAGCATGTTGAGTGTAGACTCATAACCCTAATCCTCATCAAAGTAACCTCCAACATCACAAGTTACAGCCACAGTGGGTCAATACATTGGAATAGTATTAGCAAGTGATACCTTAGTAGAATAATAGTATCTAGCTTTCTACATGAATTTGGCTAAGTGTAGCTTAGGTTTGCTTTGCTCAAAATAGGTTTTACCTATCAGTTGAAAACACTAAGTTTTTGTTTGGCAAAAACTCCCAAGGATCCACCAATATACATTGGTGAACCTTTACCCTTGTTCAACCACAAGTTTTTAACTTAGAAATTGGGATGAGGAGATTCTTGATAGCTTCCAAGTCTTGATGCTCAAATTGTCCATTTCCGGGGACACGACTAAGTACTTAGATTCTTCCTTCTGCAGAGGTGGTGCACTTTCCCCACAAGACTCGACATGCATCAAGACAAGACCTTTTAGAAGCCTTCCCTTAGAACAAAATGGACGCGTTCCAAACCTATCACCCCTACCACCAACTGTCCATTTGTCTAAGTTTTTGCAACCTATATGATCCAGGCAAAGCCCATAATGCCATGTGGCTGCACTAGAAGCTTCTTAACATATGGCATCTCAAATCCCTTTGTTCCTGGGTGGCTTTCCACAAGTGTGATACACAAGGTAGACCATAGATATGGGCCTTGTATAACCACTCAACATAACCCAAACAACCATTCCACCTAGGTGTTTCATTCACTTAGTTGTTTTATTAAGCAAAACATAAGTCAGAGACTTAGAAATATTTTCCATAGCATGTGTATATAGTCCACCCTTGGTTTATACTAGCTAGGCTAAGCATGGCAATAGTAAGTATCTTAACTTAGCCAAAATCTAAAAATTCTACAACTACTAGGATTTCCCAAGCATAGCATATAGATACTTAACAAAAATTATCATGCAAGCCCTATACAAAATATTTCTAATGCATAGTCAATATATTGGGACAAAATTATGAAGCACCACTTGCTTTGGTAGTTGGGGGAGTAACAACAATCCTCATAGTCACAATCACCACTAGCACCAAAATCTACACATAAAATGATAACACCAAATTCACATTCCAAAATAATCAAACAAAAATACATGAATGCATGAAAATGCCATGTGATGATTTTTCTAAACCAAACAAGGCATGTAAACATTACTGATTGATAAACTAAACATTTATACACCAAATAAACTTAATTTGGCTTTTAAAACATTTTCCAAATAATTTTTATACACAAAATAGGCCCACAAATGTCTCTGAATAAAATTCTATTTTAACAGAAGCAAAATACAAAACTAAGCCTATAGATGTGTATGATTTATTTTTGTCATTCCATTGATATCTTATTTGTATTTTTGGATAACAAAAGTTATTGAATTTACAAGTTTGAATAACTAATAGATTTAAATCTAAATTTTAAAACAGAAAACCTGACACGCGGCGCAATCTGATTGGCCCGTAATGCTTTGTGCGGATCACGCTCGCGAGCCGCTAGATCTTAGTGAGATCCTGTGGTCCAGATCTGATCGTACCCTTTCGCCTAAACTTCTAATCTTAGCAACTGATCCTAGATCTAATGGATCTGAATGCACATGCCAAAAAAGGGCGGCGCAAATGGTGAGCGCGGTAGTGGCGCGTCTGACGACGGTGCTCCGGCAAGACCAGAGAGTAAAAGCGTGGGTGCTGGTGGTTACCAATGTCGTGGAGACACGGCGAAGCTCAACGTGCAGTTGGACGGGGTCGGGGCGCACGGACACGGCGAGGATTCCTCGTCGGAGTTGCGGGCGGCTTCAGGTGTGCTCGGTCGTTGTTGATAGGGGCGCGTGTGTGCTCGTCGGAGTTGAGTGCTTTGTCAGCACGCGCAGTCGTTGATGTTGGCAAAGTTCTGGGTTGTCCGAACACATACCATAGGTGTTAAAAGATGCGCAAGGATACGGTGAACACGCTAGCAAGACCAGGAGGCAAGGGGCGGAGAGTTCTCACCGGAATTTGCCACCGGAGATGCTCGGTACCGCGGCGTAGTGAGTTCGATTATGGATAGCCTATCGGCGCTCTGTGGTTGGTGAGTGAGGGGAAAAGAGCGGAGTGGGGAGGGGTTTAAGTATCCGGGGAGAGAGGGGGAATTATGCCTGCAGTAACTCGTATTCAAGCGCGAGATCATTGGGAAGAAACGGCCGCGGCGGAGCTGGTCGCGGGCGTGATTTGGGGACGAAGGTGATGGGGCAGGTGGGACCAGAAGTCAGCAAGTGGGTGCAGCACGGCGCGGTGAGAAACGGAGAGGGGGAGGGGGTTTCCCGGGTGGGCTAGGTGGGCTGGCTTGCTGGGCCGCGGGTGGGTTGGGCTGGTTAGTCAGTTAGGTTTATTTTTTCCCTTTTTCTCCTTTTCTATTTCTTTTTGGATTTTCTGATTTGAATTTGAATGAGTGTTTCAAATCTATTTCAATTTAAATTTCTTCTATAATTTTGTTCTGTATTTCTTGTGTCTGAGTATGTGTAAAACATCTATTTATATTCAAAATCATTTTGGGTTTGAAATTAAATATAGAATCATGCCTTTAGCTAAATATTTACAATAGGCATATAAATGGTTTTTGAATTTCAATTGTTTTGAAAACTTTTGTGTGGCCTTTGTATTTACTTTCCAATCAATCCTGATCAAATACTAAACACATTTAGAAAATAAAACATAAACCTTGCCTAACTTCAATAAGAAATAGGCAAATATATGGTTTCTTATGTTTGAAATTCATTTGAAAGGATCAAATGCTTATGAATGCATGAATTCTATGCAAGCTTTACAAATTATGATTTTGGGATGTTACAAATCTAACCCCCTTAAGGTGAATCTTGCCCTCGAGATTCGGATTGTCTAGCAAATAGGTGAGGGTGGTCTTTCCGAAGATCATCTTCTCTTTCCCAAGTTGCTTCCTCTTCGGAATGGTGATTCCACTGAACCTTGCAAAAATTTATAGTCTTAGTCCGAGTAACTCTTTCTGCAGTCTCAAGGATCTTGATGGGCTTCTCCTCATAGGTGAGATAACCTTCCAATTGGACCTCTTCCAAATGTATAGTATCCTTCAAAGAAGTCTCCTCCATCTCCGGATGGCATTTCTTTAGCTGACTTACGTGAAATACAGTGTGAATGGCAGACAATGATTCAGGCAATTCAATCTCATATGCTACTTCTCCTTTACGACTCAGAATCTTGAATGGTCAAACATATCTTGGTGCCAATTTTTCTTTGACTCCAAACCTCTTCACTCCACGAAGTGGTGATACTCTAAGATAAGCTCTATCACCTACCTCATAGGTGACTTATCTACGCTTTGGATCTGCATAGCTCTTTTGTCGGGACTCTGCTATCTTCAATCTGTCCTTTACCAACTTGACTTTCTCTTCATCTTCCTTGATTAGTTCTGGCCCGAACAAGTTTCTTTCTCCAACACCATTTCATAGCAATGGTGTAGTACACTTTCTCCCATAGAGAAACTCAAACGGTGCCATCTCAATACTGGCTTGATAGCTGTTGTTGTACGAGAATTCTGCGTAAGGAAGACTTTCATCCCAACTAGCTCCATAATGTAGGGCACATGCCCTCAACATATCCTATAAAATCTGGTTCGTCCTTCCTGTCTGTCCATCAGTCTGGGGATGAAAAGCAGTGCTGAATTCCAATCTCGTTCCAAATGAATCATGCAGTTGCCTCCAAAAATGGGAAGTGAATTGAGTTCCCCTATTAGACACAATACTCTTAGGTACTCCATGCAGACACACAATCCTATTCATATAAATCTTGGCTAACTTAGCACTTGTATAGGTTGTCTTCACGGCTATGAAATGAGCCACTTTAGTTAGGCGATCCACCACGACCCAAATAGAATCATATCCTGATCTAGTCCTTGGCAGTCCGGTGATGAAATCCATTCCAATCTTGTCCCACTTCCAATCAGGAATAGGTAGTGGTTGTAACAATCCTGCTGGTTTCTGATGTTCCGCTTTCACTCTACTACATACATCACACAAAGCAATATGTTCGGCGATGTCCTTTTTGATATTATTCCACAAAAATCTTTCCTTCACATCCATGTACATTTTGGTGTTACCCGGATGAATGGAATACGGTGAGTTGTCTGCTTCTTATAAAATCAGTTTCTGAAGCTCCGGATCTTGCGGAATACAGATACGTTTTCCATACCATAAAGTACCCTGTTCGTCTTCATGGAATCCTTTGGCTTTCCCTTTGTTAATCTTCTTCTTAATCTCTTCAATTTCATTGTCTATCTTTTGGGCTTCCTTCATTTTGTCCAACAAGGTGGGTTGAACATCTAATGACATGAGATGTCCTTCAGGTACTATCTCCAATCTTAGATCTTTGAATTGGGCACACAGATCATCTAGCAATTCTCCGTTAGTAAGGCCATTCACATAAACCTTACGACTTAATGCATCCGCTACAACATTTGCTTTACCGGGGTGGTATTGCAAACTCAAGTCATAGTCCTTGATGAGTTCTAGCCATCTTCTTTGCCTTATGTTGATTTCTTTCTGAGTGAAGATATACTTCAAGCTTTTGTGATCCGTGAACACTTTGCAACGCTTTCCCAAAAGATAATGTCTCCATGTTTTGAGTGCATGGACAACCAAGGCAAACTCCAAATCATGAGTAGGATAATTCACTTCATGAGTTTTGAGTTGTCTCGAGGCGTAAGCCACAACTTTCCCTTCTTGCATCAAAACTGCACCTAATCCTTGGTGAGATGCATCACAATATACTTGAAAATCTTTCTCCAAATCTGGCAGGCATAAGATTGGTGCTGTCACTAGTCTCTTCTTCAACTCTTGGAAACTGAGTTCACATCCTTCAGTCCAATCAAATTTCTTGTCCTTCTTAAGTAACTCTGTCATTGGCTTAGCTACCTTTGAGAAATTCTCAATGAATCTTTTATAGTATCCCGCCAAGCCAAGGAAACTACGAACTTCTTTCACTGACTTAGGAGATTCCCACTCAGTTACGGCTGACACTTTTGCGGGATCAACTGCTACACCATCTCCTGACACAATATGTCCAAGAAATCCGACTTCATTCAACCAGAATTCACACTTGCTGAATTTGGCATATAGCTTATGCTCTCTAAGCTTCTCAAGTATCAATCGCAAATGTTCTTCATGCTCTTCATTGATCTTGGAGTAGATTAAAACGTCATCAATGAAAACGACAAAGAACTTGTCAAGAAATTCCATGAACACCCTCTTCATCATATTCATGAAGTAGGCTGGTGCATTGGTCAAACCAAATGGCATCACAGTGTACTCATACAATCCATACCTAGTGGTGAAAGCAGTCTTAGGTATGTCTTGTTCCTTTATCTTTAGCTGAAAGTAGCCTGACCGAAGATCAATCTTTTAGAAAAAAAGGGCTCCTTCTAACTGATCAAACAAGTCATTGATTCTGGGCAAAGGATACTTGTTCTTGATAGTCACCTCATTGAGTGAACGATAATCTATGCATAACCTTTGACTTCTATCTTTTTTTTCAACAAACAAAACTGGTGCACCACAAGATGAAGAACTTGGTTGAATAAATCCCTTCTACAACTATTCTCCAAGTTGATTCTTGAGTTCCTTCAACTCATCAACTGACATCTTGTAAGGTATCTTTGCTATTGGTCCAGATCCTGGCAGTAAGTCAATCAGAAACTCTACATCTCTATCTAGTGGCATTCCAGGTAGTTCCTCCGGAAACACATCCGGATATTCTCTCATAATTACCACACTATCTATGCTAACCCCCTTAAGAGAATTTAGCTTACTCCCTTTTGATTCAAAGTTAGACTTGAATCTAATCCTTTTATTACCCGGGGTTGTGAGTGTGGCGGTATGACTGGCACAATCTAGTACTCCCTTGTACTTAGTCATCCAATCCATTCCCAAAATGACATCCAATCCTTGGGAATCTAGGATTATCAAATTAACGGGAAACTTATACTTCCCAAATTCTATCACTAGATCATGACATCCCGAGTTCACTATCATTTTTCCACCAGGAGAACCTACTTTTATAGGACACCCAGTAGTTTCAACTGGAAGTTCACTTCTATCAACAAATTCTCTTGATATGAATGAATGTGATGCGCCAGTATCAAAAAGAACAAGTGCTGGAACAGAATTGAGTTTGAACTTACCAGCCACAACATCTGATTCTTCATAGATTTCTTCCACATTGATGTGGTTCACTTGTCCCTTTTGGAAGGGATTGGGCTTGTTGGCACCATCAACTTTATTTTCTGGGCACTCATTAGCATAGTGCCCCATATTCTTACACTTGAAGCATTCAACCTGACTGAGATTTTCTTTACAGGCTGACTTCCACTTCCACCTCCTCTGTGGTGGCTATTGTGTCCACTCTTGTGGTTCTTATACTTGTCATTATCATGACTACGGTGATGCTTGTTGTCATGATGGCGGTTATGGTCATGGTTGTGGTTGTTGTACTTTCCATGTTTGTGGGATCCAGAAGTCCCACTATCATCATGATGGGAACGCTTGTGAGATGATCCAGAGCTATGCTTATCAAAGCTATGCTTCCTCTTTCTGCTCTCAACCTGTTTCATCTTGTTTTCCAAGATGGTAGATTTGTCACAAAGTGATTGGTAGGTTGGAACATACGCAACAGACAGCTGCAGATTCAACTCATCATTAAGTCCCTCGAGGAATTTCTCCTTCCTCTTGGCATCTGTATCAACTTCATCCGGTGCATAACGTGCCAGATTGTTGAATTCCTCAATATACTCAGCCACACTGCGGTGACGCTGCTTCAGATTGTGGAACTCCTTCTTCTTAAAATTCATCACTCCGGATGAGATGTGAGCTGTACGGAATCCATCCTCAAAGATAGCCCAAGTCACATCCTGAATGGGAGTGGTGATCTGAAAGTTGTCCCACTAGGTTGTTGTTGGCCCTTCAAGCAGATGTGCTGCGAACCTGACCTTTTCTTCGTCGGTGCAGCCAACAGTCACTAAGTCCTTGTTCACTGAACGTAACCAGTCATTGGCTACCATTGGATTAGTGGTTCCCGAGAACTTTGCAGGCCTCAGTCTTAGAAATCTGGTGAGCATGTCAAATCCTGGCGGATTATTCTGGTTGTTGTTGTTGGTGTTGTTATTGTTGTTGTTGTTATTCTGGTTCTGGTTCTGCATGAATGTTGTCATCATCTGCATCAGTTGGTCTTGCGCTGTCATCAACTGTTGCATCTCGGGAGTGACATTGTTGTTGTTGTTGTTGTTGTTTTGTTTGGTGTTGGCACGTCGATGAGGCATCTATGGTTTTAATAAGGATAAGAATGAGATACCCATAGATGCTTAACATGCATAATACATCACATAGAAAAATCACAATAACCAAGCATCAAAATAACATAGAGTTTGAATGACATAAACAACAAGTTTTGGAAAATGCAAACACACCATAGCAAGCCATCCACATGTTGGATGGTCATTGCGACTCAATAATCAAAATACGGTAGATGAAAGATAATCGAGTAATCTACACTACTCCTCCGCATCAATCACCAAATCAATGAGGGTAAGACCTACATTCTCCATGGCGGTCTTGTACTCATCAACACTAGTAGTCAAGGCCTCAATCTTGGCCCTAAGAGCCCTCTTCTGGGAGTGAAGCCTCTCGATCACTCCCTGATGGTGCTAAAGATCGAAGTCCTTGGCCTCTAACTCTTCCTTTATCCCCCGGATCTTCTTGTTCCTGTCATGGACTCTTTTCTCCGGGCTCTTGAACTTCTTGTCCTGGCTTTCAAACTTGGCCTCCATTTCCTTGACAATCTCGTCTTGCTCCACGAAGAGCTTGTCCTTCTCTCGAAGCTGAACCTGGAGCTCGTCATTGCTAAGCATGACGTTGGTCCTATCAGTATCAAGGTGTATAATAAGACCCTCTAGCTCCTGAAGGTATGGACGAATCGGCTCCATCGTCTCTCTAGCAGCATCCTCGTACTCTATAGCCTCACCCCCCTTATTGCGTCTCCCGAAGGGGTGAAAGTAAAGACCTCTAAGCTCGGTGGAGTGCCTCCCTACTAGGCGCCCAAGTAACTCCTACATAACTACATCTAAGCCTTTCTCCTTGTTGTCATGCATCAGCTTGAAAGTGATAGCCTCCATGGGTGGCTCTTCTTGGCGTCCTGGCTGTGTGACTCTGAAGCCCCATAGGTCCTTCCTCTCAAACTTGGTGAGCTGAAGTGTCGTGATGCTAGGAAGTGTAAGGTTGAGCACACTAGTGAGATCACTGCGACGAGTACCACAACGAGTTCCCTTGAACTCCTCGGCCGTGTTGATAACAACATTAGACATCTATTTTTATAATATAGAGAAAAGTTAGAATCAACACAAGTAGAGAAAATTCACAAGACAAAAATATCACAAGCACATCCTTGAGCAACAAACACCCAAGTCATGGCATACACAAATCCATTACAACATGAAAGGTTCAACATAACTTAGACAAATTTTTGGAAGTAAAACAATAAGTGTGGTGGTCCAACTAACGAAGTACGTTACAACTCTCACTCACTAGAAAAATAGCTATCAGGCCATCCTTAGTGGCCATCTGTCTATCTTGTTCACAAGACTCCCATATTAGGTCTATGATGTCTCCCCTTAGTTGTTGGTTGGTAGTCTATAATTCTTGGGTATGCTTCTTTTCTTCTCTAAGGTCATTTTTGGTGTTGAGCATTCTGCACTTGAGTCTATCACCAATACTCAAGTGAAGTTGCACCCACCAATACTCTTCTCCTTCATCCATCACAGGGAATCCCTTGTACACAGCTGCACCATGTATCCCCATGGTAACCATAAGGTTCTTGAGTGCCTTGGTAAATTTAGTCTCACACTCCAAAGTCATGGTCATGAGTAGTCCCTTCCTCACGGCTTCGTTGATGGAGTTCATCTACAAATAGATATGAGAAAGAAGATTTGAAAAGTTTACGAGAAGAAAAATACAAGTGTGGATTTTTTTTCAAAGTGTTGAAATTTTCCTTAGTGGTTTCTTAGTCTAATCCAATCCTAGGGTCATAATCCTACAGGCAACACAATGCTCTGATACCATTTGTAATACCCCACCTTTATAAAGGTAAAGGTCCCTATGATTTCAATGCTAGTCCTTGGATCAAATGCTAGCATCCACAGTTTAAGATGAAGTACACAGAAACAAAGGTCATTATTACATCGTCATTCCAGAGATAATATAGTCTTTTACAACTCCATATCCATAGGCTAGTACAAGAGTTTAACTTAATAATATAAATAAAATTCTTCATCTTCATGTGCCACAGGCAAGGATGTTGAGTGTAGACTCATAACCCTAATCATCATCAGAGTAACCTGCAACATCACAAGTTACAGCCATAGTGGGTCAATGCATTGGAATAGTATTGGAAAGTGATACCTTAGTAGAATAATAGTATCTAGCTTTCTACATGAATTTGGCTAAGTGTATCTTAGGTTTGCTTTGCTCAAAATAGGTTTTACCTATCAGTTGAAAACACTAAGTTTTTGTTTGGCAAAAACTCCCAAGGATCCACCAATAGACATTGGTGAACCTTTACCTTTGTTCAACCACAAGTTTTTAACTTACAAATTGGGATGAGGAGATTCTTGATAGCTTCCATGTCTTGATGCTCAAATTGTCCATTTTTGGGGACACGGCTAAGTACTTAGATTCTTCCTTCTGCAGAGGTGGTGCACTTTCCCCACAAGACTTGACATGAATTGAGACAAGACCTTTCAGAAGCCTTCCCTTAGACCAAAATGGACGCGTTCCAAACCTATCACCCCCTACCACCAACTGTCCATTTGGCTACGTTATTGCAACCTATATGATCCAGACAGAGCCCATAATGCCATGTGGCTGCACAAGAAGCTTCTTAACGTATGGCATCTCAAATCCCTTTGTTCCTGGGTGGCTTTCCACAAGTGTGATACACAAGGTAGACCATAGATATGGGCCTTGTATATCCACTCAACATAACCCAAACAACCATTCCACCCAGGTGTTTCATTCACTTAGTTGTTTTATTAAGCAAAACACAAGTCAAATACTTAGCAATATTTTTCCATGGCATATGTATATAATCCACCCTTGGTTGCTACTAGCTAGGCTAAGCATGGCAATAGAAAGTATCTTAACTTAGAGAAAATTCTAACAATTCTACAACTACTAGGATTTCCCAAGCATAGCATATAGATACTTAGCAAAAATTATCATGCAAGCCCTATACAAAATATCACTAATGCATAGTCAAAATATTGGGACAAAATTATGAAGCACCACTTGCCTTGGTAGTTGGGGGAGTAACAACAATCCTCACAGTCACAATCACCACTAGCACCAAAATCTACACATAAAATGATAGCACCAAATTCATATTTCAAATAATCAAGCAAAAATATATGAATGCATGCAAATGCCATGTTATGATTTTACAAACTAAACAAGACAAGTAAAATAGTACTAAACAATAAAATAAACATTTTTACACCAAATAAACTTAATTTGGCTTTTAAAACATTTTCCAAATATTTTTTATACACAAAATAGGCCCACAAATGTCTCAGAATAAAATTCTATTTTAGCAGAAGAAAAATACAAAACTAAGCCTATAGATGTGTAGGATTTATTTTTGTGATTCCATTGATGTCTTATTTGCATTTTCTGGATAAACAGAACAAAAGTTATTGAATTTCCAAGTTTGAATAACTAATAGATTCAAATCTAAATTTTAAAACAGAAAACCTGACACGGGCGCAATCTGAATTGCCCGTACCGCTTCGTGCTGGTCACGCTCGCGAGCCGCTGGATCTAAGTGAGATCCTGCGGTCCAGATCTGATCGTACCCTTTCGCTTAAACTTCTCTTAGCCACTGATCCTAGATCTAACGGATCTGAATGCACAAGCCACAAACGGGCGACACAAATGGTGAGCGCGGTGGCGGCGCGTCTGATGACAGCGCTCCGGCGAGACCAGAGAGTAAAAGCGAGGGCATTGGTGCTTACCAAGGTCGTGGAGACACAGCGAAGCTCAACGCGCAGTTGGATGGGGTCAGGGCGCACGGACACGGCGAGGATTCCTCATCGGAGTTGCGGGTGGCTTCGGGTGTGCTCAGTCATCGTCGCTAGGGGCGCATGTGTGCTCGTCGGAGTTGAGTGCTTCGTCGGGCACGCGCAGTCATTGATGTGGGCGAAGTTCTGGGTTGTCCTAGCACATACCAGAGGTGTTAAAAGATGCGCAAGAATGCGGTGAACATGCTAGCAAGACCAGGAGGCAAGGGGCGGAGAGTTCTCACCGGAATTTTCCGCCGGAGATGATCGGTGCCGCGGCAGAGTGAGTTTGATTGTGGACAGCCTAGCGGCGCTCTGTGATTGGTGAGTGAGGGGAAAAGAGCAGAGTGGGGAGGGGTTTAAGTAGCCGGGGCGAGAGGGGGTATTATGCCTGTAGTAACTCGTATTCAAGCGCGAGATCGTAGGGAAGAAATGGCCGCGGCAGATGGGACCAGGAAGTCAGCGAGTGGGTGCAGCGCAACGCGGTGAGAAACAGAGAGGGGGAGGGGGTTTCCCGGGTGGGATAGGTGGGCTGGCTTGCTGGGCCGCGGGTGGGTTGGGCTAGTTAGTCAATTAGGTTTTTTTTCCTTTTTCTCCTTTTCTATTTCTGTTTTGATTTTCTGATTTGAATTTGAATGAGTGTTTCAAATCTGTTTCAATTTAAATTTCTTCCAGAATTTTGTTCTGTATTTCTTGTGTCCAAGGATGTGTAAAACATCTATTTATATTCAAAATCATTTTGGGTTTGAAATTAAATATAGAATCATGCCTTCAGCTAAATATTTACAATAGGCATATAAATGGTTTTTAAATTGGAATTGTTTTGAAAACTTTTGTGTGGCCTTTGTATTTACTTTGCAATCAATCCTGATCAAATACTAAACACATTTAGAAAATAAAACATAAACCTTGCCTCAGTTGAATAAGTAATAGGCAAAAATATGGTTTCTTATGTTTGAAATTCATTTGAAAGGATCAAGTGCTTATGAATGCATGAATGCTATGCAAGCTTTACAAATTTTGATTTTTGGGATGTTACAATTGTTGATCGTGTTATCGATAATTATTATTTTGGGGATGGAACTGTCCATCCTGGTGATCATTTTCTTTTTATCCATGAATTATGAGGGTTGTTTAAGTGTGCAGGTATCACAACCGAACAGGTGAAGAAGAAGTTACTCTCTATATCCTTGAAAGGGAGAGCTGAAGAATGGTATAAGCTGCTGAAGAATGGACAATCCATGGAATGGGAGGAAATGACATCTCTCTTTTATTCTAAATTCTATCCTCCTAGTGATATTCATAAGGATAGAAATCTGATATATAACTTTTGGCCTCGTGATGGAGAAAGTATAGTTCAAGCTTGGGGGAGATTGAAGTTACTAATGCTTAAATGTCCTATTCATGAACTCCCTAAAAATATTATTATCAATAACTTTTATGCTAGGCTTTATCTTCATGATAAATATTTACTAGATGCTTCTTGTGCTGGATCATTCACACGTATGAAGGAAGAAGCTAAATGGGATCTCCTAGACCGTATTCAAGAGAACACTAAAGCTTGGGAGAATGACAAAGGAAGAAAGTCAGGTACAAACTATGATTATGAATGCATTAAATCTTTCATGGGAACTGATGACTTCCGTGATATTAGTAATGAGTTTGGTCTTGATTCCCAAAGTATTGTCAACTGTTTTAAAGCCTTTGCCTCTTACATAGAAATTCCCAAGAAGAAGTGGAATAAGTACCATGCTCCTTATAAAGATGTTGTTAGTCATGTTCCTGTTAGAAGCACTAAAGTTTGTACTACTAATCATATTGTTCCTGAACCTTATTTTGAGAAAATACCTTTCCCAGCTAAGGTAAAGGAGTATTCTATGATGATTAGTGCAAATAGCAAAAGTGCAAAGAAAACTGTGGAACCAGATGAGCAATTGATTATTGAGCCTGTGGTAGCTATTGTGAAAGACCTTATCACTAGAAATATAGAGGATGAGCATATTGTCTTCTGTAAAGATGCTTCTAATATTGTCTCTCATCCTAGTAAAGTTAGAAAAACTAGTGTTCTTGTGCTTTCTGTTATAATTGATGATCATTGCTATTATGGTTTATGTGATATTGGTGCTAGTTCTAGTGCTATTCATTATGAGCTTTACAGGGAAATTATGCATGACATTGGTCCTTGTGAGCTGGAGGACATTGATTTGGTTATTCACCTTGCAAATAAGGAAACCATTTGCCCTATTGGTATTATAAGAGATGTGGAGGTTCTTTGTGGTAAGATTAAGTATCCTGCTGATTTTCTAGTGCTTAATTCAGCAGCTAGCAAAACTTGCCCTATCATTTTTGGTAGACCTTTCTTGAACACTTGTGGAGCTATTATAGATTGTAAGAAGGAGAAAGTTTTAACTAAGTTTGATGGAGATTCTTATGAGTTTAACTTTTCCAAATTTGCTAAAGCTCCTCATGAAAATAGCTTGCCTAATGAAGATTTCAGGATGGAACAACTTGCTTATATTGATCCAGTTTATGACCTTGGACCTCTTTTTGGTGTTTGTAAGTATGCTCATTCTTATGATAGAGTTGTTGTCAATGATAGTTATATTGTCAACTTTATTCAAGGTGCTACTGAAAGTTATTTTGAGAGAGGGAAACATGGTTTTATGCATCTCAATAATGTTAAGTTTCCCCGTTTTATGTTGAAAGCTTTGAAGTTGCATCTATTTTGTCTTCCTATACTGGTGGATTTTTGTTTCAACAACTTGTTTTCTCATGATACCCCCATGCATAGGAAGTGGGTTAGACTCAAGTGTGTTGGTTATTTGCTTCTTGGTGCTCTCTTTTATTCCAGATATATATCTCCTTTGTGAGCATCTTTGAAACTTTCAAGCCTAACTTAAAGGCATTAAAGAAAAGTACTTGTTGGGAGATAACCCAAGAGTTTGGTTGAGTCTTGGAAGTTATTACTTCATTAATAACCGCTCCTTATCCTTTTTGTTTTGGTTTTTGTGTCAAGTTCAACTACTTTTGAGAAGTAGAGGAGTTGTGAAAAGTGGCTGTCCTGGGACAGATTTTTGTGCTGCACTGTAAAAATTCGCGAGGGAGCTCAGTACGTCAGATGGAGCTGTATTTTTCTGAGCTTGTTCTCCAAGTTGGTACCCAACTTCATTAGTTCTGCACTTTTTGATTTGAGAAACTGATGATTTTCAAAAAAATCAATCTTTACCTGCTGGTCTGTTTTGACAGATTTCTGCTATCATTTGCATTTGCCTCTTACAGAAGCCTTTGTTTTGATGGATTTCAGTTGAAGTGTGAGCCTAAAGGTTAATTGTTTTTGCTTACACTAAAGTTTCCATTGAAGTTTGTGTATGGCCTTGCGAGAAAAGGAAATTCCAAGAGAAGGAAAAAAAGGAGTCTGCAGAGTTCGTCTTTGAATAGGTAAAAGTGGTGAAAACAGAAGGTTCGTGAAACCCCAATTTTTTTATATTTTTGATGTTTTTAATACATAAGGCAAGTCACGAGATGGAACAGAGGAGGAACCGGAGGCTGGGGTGGGCAAACCCACCCCAGGCACGGGACCCAGCTGGCCGCGCCTGGAGGGGGTGTGCCTCCCGCGAGCTCCGTCTCTGCCTTGTTTTCATATCAAAACCTTCCTTATGCATTGAAACTTTATAATATATAACCCCTCGGATCCCCCAAGGTTCGTGCATCGTGTTCTCGTCGTGTTTTTGTTTCGATCTGTTTCTATCAAGAAATCTTCTCAAGTTAGAGCACCATGGTCTTCGCCAATGACAAAGGCAAGAAGCCCATGGAGGAAGTAAAGTTGGAGGAACAAACCGCCGCAGGGTCAAGGGCAAGGAAACCTACTTTTGTAGGAGCAATCAACACTGGACGTTCTTTTTTCTCATAACATGCAGGGGATCATAGCCTCCGTTCTAGACTTCAGATCCTGCCCTAAGGTAGTTGAAGCCCTTCGAACCACTAATGAGTTTTGTGATAAGTACCGTGTTTTGAGGATGAAAGTGGATATACTTCAAGAGGAGAATGACAAGCTTCATGAGATACTAGAGGGGTTTTTGACCCTAAACAAGGGAACACCACCACCACCGAAGGAGTAATTCGTCATCAGGTTTGGCATCCCCTTGGCTTGTTCCAAGCTTGGGGGAGTGCCGTGGTATCACAACCATTATCTTTCACCTTTTACCTTTTTAGTGGATTCATATCTTTGGTAGAGAGGTTATCCTATAGTTTGGTTTTCATGTGGAAGTATCTCTCCTTTAGTTGATTATATGTATCCCTTGGTGTGAGTTCCTTTATGGAATATTAATGAGAAGTCTCATCTTTTACTTTTTGCACTTCTTATTTTAGTTTGCAATCTCTATTATATGATGGATCTTGTTGATCAGTATTTCCTTCACTTTGGGAGCATCAAGTGGATCTAAATTGGTTTTGGCAAACTGAGTTCTGGTCAGTAGCAATACGTTTTGAGGTTTGAGAGAAAAAGAGAAAAGCTTATATGTATTTTGTATCATTTATTTTCTTTCTTGTTGGTTCTTAAGCTTAGTATTCCTTATTTAAGATCTTTTGTGTCTTCAAGGAAGATTGCATGTTTGGCTTTATCACTTATAGGCTTGCTTGTTTCTTTCAATCCTTTTGCTTGCTATCCAGCCTTGCTAGCCAAAAACCTGTTTGGAGAAGGCATACTTCTCAGGTTTCCAATCCCTTTGAACCAAAACCTTTGCCATTTGTGTCCACCATATCTACCTATTAGCAATTGCTATTCGAAGCTAATTCTCAAGCTTCATCTATCTTTCGAATTAAAAAGTATTTTGTTATGTGAAAACTAGTTATTAAATCTCTCACGAACTTGATGGCACACCTTATTTTATTGCCCCTAATAGACTTGAACCATTGTGTCATCGAAGTTGTATATTGTAACACCCCGGTTCTGAAAAGACCGTGGCCTCCATGTGACATGCCAATCCCTGGATCGGTTCATTGGCCCACAATAGAGTAAGATAGATAACATAGCAAATATCCGTGTATCATGAACTACAAAGATCCAGAGTACCATTATTACAATAAAAGCTTAGCGTAAAGCTAGCTCAAATTATTCAGGTAGCAACATAAACATGTAAATCCTCCATTCTTCAAATTGCCCACAAGTGAACAAGTGCCGAGTGGAGTACCGTGGCCTATAACGATCAATCAGAATCGGAATAACCTGCAACATGAAACGTAGCAGCCCCGAAGGGTCAATACATGGAATGTATGGCAAGTAGAGCTAGTAAAGGAGACAATAGTACTAACATCTACATGCATATTTGGCAAGTGGAGCTGTGTCTGGCTTGCATTTGCAAATACATTTGTCCTACTTTCATAAACAGTTTTTGATTTTCTTTGAAAATATCCCAATTAAGTTAACCCGACAATATTAAAAAAATTAGGAAATTAGAATGAGCGAGAAACATGTCATGGAATCAATATCTAGCAACTCAGATGTCCATACCCGGGGACACGGCTAATCGATTAGATTATACACACTGCAGAGGTTAGTACACTTTACCCATGTGACTTGGCCAGCCCAGCTCGTACTATCACTCTCATTTTGGGTGATGATAGGGAGAAGACCAAGAAGAGACTGTTCGGGAAGTAGCTCCTCAATCCCGACGCGCACCGGTCCAACCTACCAAAATTCTACATCTCTGGATACGCGGGTTCGAGTTACCACAACCTACTAAGTCCAACCAACCGCCCATTTCATTATTGGCACATGGTTGTACACGTAAGCTACACAATAAAGAAGCCAATCATTCTCTCTTGATACCTGGGTGCCTTTCCGTAATGAAACCACCAAAAATTATCAATACCATCACACCCAGATGATTCATTGATTAAGTTGTTTTAGTTTTCACAAACCAATACTTTTAGAAACAAGTTTCAATGATGTAACCCAGCCCTCGTTCGACAGCATGGCTAAGCACATCTACCAACGGTGGTTCATCTACAAGGAAAGCCCTACCACATAATAGGACATAGCATAGCGATAGTATCATCCTACACATGCATCTACAAAATACACGACAATGCATAGAAAATAGTAGGACGATATCATGAACAAAGTAGCATCTACTTGCCTTGGTTGTAGCGGTCGGAAGAACAATCCACACACGAGCAAGCGTTGCACTCGTCACAATCTACACGATACAATTGCATTCATAAACAAACAATCCACAAGCATATGCAACAAATATGATGCATGAATGCAAGAACGACAAGTGCGTTGGTGCTACAGCTGCACCACAACATACTATTCCATAATACTACCGATTGCATGCATGGAAAATACTTTTAGCGCTAGGAAAACTATTAAGGAAAAGTAATGCTCCAAACTAGAGCTAGAAATTAAATAATTCACTACCGGTAGTGTACTGTTTGTAAAATCTTGGGAAAATTCTACAGCATAGGCATCGCTGATTAGAAACAGTATCAACAGGAATTACTCAAAAAGGAATTGTAAAACTCCCCGAGTAATTAAAACACTGCAGAAAGCCACTAGACAGTTTCTGCAGAAGTTTTTACTATAAGCCTATCCTTTTAATTCACGATGAGATTCCTCTCGTTCCACTGAATCCAGGGACATATCATACGCGATTTTTGGAGCTACGGATCTTTTTCTACGAATTTAATACTCCAAAAAGGCCACTAACTAGTTTGATTAAACTGTACTAAACCTTGCAGCAAAAGCCTGAACCAAAGGTACAGCGAGATTCTACACGACTCACTGAATCTACCCATATTTTATTTGTAATTTTTGGGCAAGCGGTTTAATTTCTACGCAATTTACAATATTCTACCGAAATCTGCCAACTAAAAGGATTAACGAAATTGATCCAGTCAACTGTGTCTGTTGACTGGTCAACTCGTCTGCTGACTGGGCGCTGACCGGGCGTCTGACTAGTCAACGCCTGAGGTGCTGACCAGTCAACGAACGATCTAAGCCGCTGATCTGAGATCTGACGGTGGCTGCTGTCTTACCGGAAACAACGACGAATCGTAATCCGAACGGGTTCCGGACGGCGGCGACGATCGGTTCCGGCGTCGGGGTTTTTCCTGCACGGACGGAGAGAGTCAACGAACGGTCCGAGAAAATCAACCGCGCGCAAGGCGGCGCGTACGTGCATGTATGCGTGCACGTGTATGCATGCATGCGATAACGCGCGCGTGCGCGTGTGTGTGTGTGCGCGCGGCGCAGCGGCACACGCAGCGAGGCGGCGGCGAGCGGCTGCAAGGCGGCGGCCGGGGGCGCGGAGTCCGCGCGCGGCAGCGGCGCTGCAGGGCGGCGGCGATGCGGCGCTGGCGGCGGCGTGCCCACGGAGGCGGGTGGAGGCGGCGTCGCGGGGTGGCGGCTCGGTGGCGGCGGCGCGGAGGCGGGTGGCGCGCGGCGGCGGCGTTGGTGGCGGATGGCGGCGCTGCGGCGGCGGTGGTGCGGCGCAGATGGCGGCGGCGGCTGTCGGAACGGAGGGAAGAGGGAGAGAGGGTGGCGGCGGCCGGACCTGGGGCGGCGACGGCGACGAGGGGCGGCGGCGACGGCCGGCGGCGGCGGCGGCTGTGCCTCGGCAGGCACGCACGATCGCGGGGGCAGGAGGCGGCGGGGTGTGTGCGGGTGCGGTTCCCGAGGCCGGGTGGGTCCCCCTTTTCTGGCCCTCTCGCGAAGTTCTAAACTGATTCGGTCCAGAGATTGACTAGAACTCGGAAATCGGTCCAGATTTTCAGACCGTTTTCCGGCGGTTTACTAAAACGGCCGAAGCTTTTCCGTACGAACTCCGATTCGAGCGATTCTAGCGCCTACGGGTTCGTATCGTCGAGGGGAACAACCTAGCGTCAAGGTTTGAGCGAAAACTCGAACCTACAGGTGTGATTGTCGCAAGTCCTACTAAAGCTTCCCGCAGGAACCTCGTAGCGAAACAAAATAGGGTTTTGAAGGTGGCGTTTCGCCGAACCTTTCTACTCGAAGGTTTTGCATGGAAAGATATGATGCGATGCTATGAATGATATGCAAAACCAAATCTAAAATTTGGGATGTGATAAGACTAACCCCCTTAATATGAATCTCGTCCTCGAGATTCGGCGCGGCTAGCAAATAGGTGTGGGTAGTCCTCTCAGATGTCATCCTCACGCTCCCAAGTGGCTTCCTCTTCGGTGTGGTGACTCCACTGCACCTTGCAAAACTTGATTGTCTTGGTACGGGTAATCCTCTCTGCTGTCTCCAGAATCTTGACCGGTTTCTCCTCATAGGTCAAATCATTCTCCAGCTGAACCTCCTCTAGCGGAACAGTGTCTCTCAATGGTGTATCCACCATCTCCGGATGGCACTTCTTCAGCTGGGACACGTGGAACATGTTGTGAACAGCGGACAGAGCCTCTGGCAACTCCAACTGATAAGCAACTTCTCCTTTGCGTGCTAAGACCCGATACGGTCCAATAAACCGAGGTGCCAGCTTACCCTTAATTCCAAATCTCTTGATTCCACGAAGCGGCGATACTCTGAGGTATGCTCTATCTCCTATCTCATACACCACTTCCTTGCGCTTGGCGTCAGCGTAGCTCTTCTGTCTTGACTGTGCTACCTTCAGCCTGTCCCTAATCAAGGCGACCTTCTCCTCAACATCCTTGATCAAATCAGGCCCAAACAACTGACGTTCTCCTACTCCATCCCATAGCAATGGTGTCCGGCACCGTTTCCCATATAGTACGTCAAACGGCGACGTCTTGATGCTGGTTTGATAGCTGTTGTTGTAGGAAAACTCAGCATAAGGCAAATTCTCATCCCAACTAGAGCCATGAGCCAAGGCTCAATCTCTCAGCATGTCCTCCAAAATCTGGTTCACCCTCTCGGTCTGTCCATCAGTCTGTGGGTGAAACGCTGTGCTAAACTCCAACCTAGTACCAAGTGACTCGTGCAGCTGGCTCCAGAAGTGTGAGGTAAATTGGGTGCCTCTGTCAGATACGATACTCTTGGGAACTCCATGTAGGCACACAATCCTGTCCATGTAAATCTTGGCTAACTTTGCACTCGTATAGGTCGTCTTTACCGGTATGAAGTGGGCTACCTTGGTAAAATGGTCGACCACTACCCAAATGGAGTCATACCCTGACCTGGTCCTGGGCAGTCCTGTGATAAAATCCATCCCCACTCTATCCCACTTCCATTCCGGCACGGGCAACGGCTGTAGCAGTCCTGCTGGCTTTTGGTGTTCTGCCTTTACTCGGCTACATACATCACATAGGGCAATATGCTACGCGATGTCTCCCTTCATGTTGTTCCACCAGAATCTGTCCTTTAGGTCCATATACATCTTCGTATTGCCCGGATGTATGGAATATGGTGAGTCATGAGCTTCCTGCAGAATCAACTTCCTTATCTCAGGATCGTTGGGAACGCACAAACGATCTCCGTACCACAGGGTTCCTTGCTCATCCTCGCGGAATTCCCTCGCTCGACCTTCCTTCATCTTTTCCTTAACTTCATCTATCTCTTTGTCTCCTATCTGAGCCTTTATGATCCTGTCCTGTAGCGTCGGTTGGACCTCCATTGTTGCTAAGTATCCTTCAGATACTACCTCCAGTCTAAGGTCCTTGAATTGCTTGCACAAGTCCTCAGGCAATTCACCAATTGTCAATCCATTGGCATAAACCTTCCGGCTCAGAGCATCTGCTACTACATTGGCTTTTCCTGGGTGGTATTGTAGATTCATATCATAATCCTTGATAAGTTCCAACCATCTCCTTTGCCTCATGTTCAGTTCCTTCTGTGTAAATATGTACTTTAGGCTCTTATGGTCGGTGTACACATCACAGTGTTTTCCCATTAAGTAATGCCTCCATACCTTGAGCGCATGAACCACTGACGCTAACTCCAAGTCGTGTGTGGGGTAATTCCGCTCATGGTGCTTGAGTTGTCGTGAGGCATATGACACCACTCTCCCATCTTGCATCAGCACACTACCAAGTCCCTGTCGAGAAGCATCACAGTACACTTGGAAATCCTTCTGAAGATCTGGTAGACACAGAACAGGCGATGTCACTAGTCGACGCTTCAGTTCCTGAAAGTTGGCTTCACATACGTCTGACCATTCAAACTTCCTCTCCTTCAGAAGTTCAGTCATCGGCTTAGCAATCTTGGAAAAGTTTTCAATGAACCTCCTGTAATATCCAGCAAGTCCCAAAAAGCTTCGTATCTCTCCAGCATTCTTGGGCGCTTCCCACTCTGTCACTGCAGTCACTTTGCTTGGATCAACAGCGACTCCTTCTACTGACACTACGTGTCCAAGAAACCCAACGGTGTTAAGCCAGAATTCACACTTGCTGAATTTGGCATACAGCTTGTGTTCCCTCAGCTTCTCCATAATCATCCTTAGATGTTTCTCATGCTCAGCATCATCCTTGGAATATATCAGTATGTCATCAATAAACACCACCACGAACTTGTCCAAATACTCCATAAATACCTTGTTCATCATTGTCATGAAGTATGCCGGGGCATTCGTTAGTCCAAAAGACATAACCGTATACTCGTATAAACCATACCTAGTGGTGAAGGCGGTTTTTGGTACGTCCTCCTCTCGGATCTTCAATTGAAAGTAGCCGGATCGCAGATCAATCTTGCTGAACACCTTTGCTCCTTCCAGTTGATCAAACAAATCATTTATGTTCGGCAGAGGGTACTTGTTCTTGATGGTTACTTCATTCAGCGAACGATAGTCCACCACTAATCTCTTGGTGCTGTCTTTCTTCTCTACAAACAACACAGGTGCTCCCCATGACGACGCACTAGGCTGAATGAATCCCTTTTCCAGCTGTTCTTTCAACTGCTTCTTCAATTCTTTCAGCTCATCCACATCCATCTTATATGGTTTCTTTGCTATAGGTCCTGTTCCCGGCATCAGATCGATAAGAAACTCTACTTCTCTGTCAGGTGGCATTCCTGGCAGTTCTTCCGGAAACACGTCGGGGTAATCCCTAATCACTGGCACAGTATCCATGCTAACCCCCTTAAGAGAATTCAACTTACACCTTCCTGGTCGTACAGCTGACTTGAATCTAATTCTCTTACCATCCGGGGTTTTGAGTGAAACAGCTCGCTGTGCACAATCTATGTGTCCCCCATGCATAGACATCCAATCCATACCCAGAATAACGTCTAACCCCTGTGAATCCAACACTACCAAATGTGCAATGAAGTTGTGTGTTCCAATCCTCATAGTTAAATCGCGGCATCCCGCACTAGCTATCATATCTCCTCCAGGTGAACTCACTCTAAATGACCTTTTCATAGACTCAGTAGGTAACTTATACTTATCCACAAATGCCCTTGATATGAATGAATGCGACGCACCAGTATCGAAAAGTATAAGTGCAGGGTAAGTGTTGATTGGGAACTTACCAATCACAAGGTCAGGCTCATCTGGAATCTCCTCCACATTCATGTGGTTCACTGTGGCCTTCTCATTGTTGGTTGGCTTGAGTCCCTTCCTCTCCGGACAGTTGTCAGCATAGTGTCCCTTCTATTTACACTTGAAGCATGTCACCTCACTCAGATCCTTCTTCACGAAGTTGCGGTCACAGTTGCGGTCATGTCCATCGTGTCCTCCAGAGTGGTGAGAGTGTCCTCCCTTGTGGCTGTGGTGACTGCTCCTATGGTTGTCATGTCGATGTCCATCGCCTCCATGGTGGTGGCGGTCATGGCTCCCATGGTCACTCCCTCCATGCTTGGAGTATCCATCATACGAAGTGCGAGACTTGTGGTGTGAACCAGAGTGGTGATTATTGTTCTTTCTCTTGCGGTTCTCCACCTGTTTGTGCTTCCCTTCCAAGATCCTAGCCTTGTCCATAAGCTCCTGGAATGTGGGGCAATAAACCACCAGTAGCTGTACTGAAAGCTCATCACTGAGGCCATCTAGGAATCTCTCCCTTCTTTTTGCATCAGTGTCAACATCCTCAGGTGCATAACGGGACAGGTTGTTGAACTCCTCAATGTACTCGGCCACGGTGCGATTGGTTTGGCGCAAGTTGCGGAACTCCTTCCTTTTCAGGCTCAGAACTCCTGAAGACACGTGGTTGGTCCTGAAACCTTCCTCGAACATAGCCCAAGTAACGGTATCCAGCGGGTGGGTGATCTGAAATGTGTCCCACCAAGAAGCGGCTGGTCCTTCCAGTAGGTGAGCGGCAAACCTCACCTTCTCAGCATCAGTGCATCCGACAGTTACTAGATCCTTGTTGACTGAACGCAACCAGTCGAGAGCAACCATTGGTTCAGTTGCAGTAGAGAACTTAGCTGGCCTTAACCTCAGAAATCTGGTGAGAGCATCTCCCTGAGGCTGATTGTTTCCATTGTTGTTGTTCTGATTTGCCATGAACTGAGTCATCACTTGGGTCAGCTGTGCCTGAGCTGCCATGAGCTGCTCCATCTCAGTGGGTTGACGGCGGGGAGGCATCTGCGGTTCAGCATAGGTAAGTTTAGAAAGAATCAACTACGACAATAGGATTCTACCCATGCATATGATCAAACAACAACAAACAATAGCAGACAATCATAAGCAAGCCACACATCAACAAACAAGCGATCCAGCAACATCCTAGGTGTTATCCTAGCAGTATGTACCTACTGAAATAGTTTTACAAGAGTTGGCAATGGTTAACTAAACAATAGATCAACTAATCAACCAAAACAGCAATCTGCCAGAACAGTCCAGCAGCGTTCACGAATTTTTCCGCCTGACTCAAACTCGTCAGAAAATTTAGCTGATTTTTGTGCATATGGCACAGAGAGTTTCTCATCATACCAATTTTTTTCAGATTTTTCTGAGTTACCAGAACAATATGAAAAATCGCGCAGTACTGCTGTATCAGCAGAAAAACTGCAGCGAAAATAACACAGATAGTAACCAAATTGCCATAACTCTTTCATTAAAATTCGCATAAATAATTCCTGGGATATTGGAGTACACAAATAAGCAACTAATCACTCTTAAACTAACACGAACTAAGCTTCACAACGATCGAGACTAATCCTAACGAATTCGCCTAACATGGACTAATTGGTGGACTTCTATCTACTTCTTGAAGAGGTTGAGGTAGGTCCTTGCGGTCATGCGTTGGCGCTTCGGCTCGCGGTACAACCATGGCGGCGGAGTGTACACCTCTCTTGATCCATCACTTGAAACCTCAAACTCCACCTCTTCTGGATCCTCCTCTTCTTCTTCATCCTCAGCTGCAACTGCAACAGCTTCATCTCCTCCACCATCATCGTCTCCATCATCATCATCCTCGTCCTCATCATCGTCATCTCCAATGTCATCATCATCCCCATTGTTGCCATCATCTCCATTGTCATCATCAGAGGGTGGATTCAGCTGTGCCTGGAAAGCGGCAATCTGGGCTGTCATAGCTTCAATAGTTTGATCCCTTTCCTGGACTGTCCCTTGCAATTGATGTATGTTCTGGGTGTTCTCCTGCACAGTACCATGAAGATGTGCTATGGTTGCATCTCTGGCTATCAGGGCATTCTCCAGAAATCCCACAGCTTCATGCAAAGTGTCAATCTCCTGTCCTTGGACCACCATACCATTGCTAGTAAAATCTGCAATCTCCTTTATCATCCTCACCTTCTCTGCTAGAGCTCCATTCTCCCTTTCCATGTCCTCTATGTGCCTCCGACGGGGTGGCATGTTGTTCCTGTCGCCCGGGGTAACCACAATGTTCCCATCTTCATCACGCCTTCCATAGTCACGGTAGGGTGAATCTGCGGGCAGTAGGTGTCGGACATAGTGGAACTGGCGAGACAGGACTTCATGTATGGCCAAGTTGATTCCAAGTCCCCAGTTGCAGTATGTCTTGGTGTAGATCAAGTGCACGGGGTTTGGCAAGGCGGCATCCCTGAATATGAAGGTAGTGATCTCCCATGCATCCTCACCATATCCATAGGTGTACAACCTTATTCCCTTGAACATGGGCAGTGGCAATCCCAATGACTGCGAGAGCTGAGCTAACTGCCTTGCAAAGGGCCTTGGTGACTCCATGGTGGCATACTCAGTCCTGACTTCTCCCATCTACCAAGTAAAAGAGGAAAGTGTGAGAATAGCATATGGTAAGATTTTACGAGGGTGAAAGGCATAAGACGAAAGACAGAGTTAATATAGGCTTTAATTATTCTATGGCTTCCTAATCCAATCCTAGGTCACGATCCCACAGTCGACACACGGGCTCTGATGCCATCCTGTAACACCCCGGTTCTGAAAAGACCGTGGCCTCCATGTGACATGCCAATCCCTGGATCAGTTTATTGGCCCACAATAGAGTAAGATAGATAACATAGCAAATATCCGTGTATCATGAACTACAAAGATCCAGAGTACCATTATTACAATAAAAGCTTAGCGTAAAGCTAGCTCAAATTATTCAGGTAGCAACATAAACATGTAAATCCTCCATTGTTCAAATTGCCCACAAGTGAACAAGTGCCGAGTGGAGTACCGTGGCCTATAACGATCAATCAGAATCGGAATAACCTGCAACATGAAACGTAGCAGCCCCGAAGGGTCAATACATGGAATGTATGGCAAGTAGAGCTAGTAAAGGAGACAATAGTACTAACATCTACATGCATATTTGGCAAGTGGAGCTGTGTCTGGCTTGCATTTGCAAATACATTTGTCCTACTTTCATAAACAGTTTTTGATTTTCTTTGAAAAGATCCCAATTAAGTTAACCCGACAATATTAAAACAATTAGGAAATTAGAATGAGCGAGAAACATGTCATGGAATCAATATCTAGCAACTCAGATGTCCATAACCGGGGACACGGCTAATCGATTAGATTATATACTCTGCAGAGGTTAGTACACTTTACCCATGTGACTTGGCCATCCCAGCTCGTACCATCACTCTTATTTTGGGTGATGATAGGGAGAAGACCAAGAAGAGATTGTTCGGGAAGTACCTCCTCAATCCCGACGCGCACCGGTCCAACCTACCAAAATTCTACATCTCTCGATACGCGGGTTCGAGTTACCACAACCTACTAAGTCCAACCAACCTCCCATTTCATTATTGGCACATGGTTGTACACGTAAGCTACACAATAAAGAAGCCAATCATTCTCTCTTGATACCTGGGTGCCTTTCCGCAATGAAACCACCAAAAATTATCAATACCATCACACCCAGATGATTCATTGATTAAGTTGTTTTAGTTTTCACAAACCAATACTTTTAGAAACAAGTTTCAATGATGTAACCCAGTCCTCGTTCGACAGCATGGCTAAGCACATCTACCAATGGTGGTTCATCTACAAGGAAAGCCCTACCACATAATAGGACATAGCATAGCGATAGTATCATCCTACACATGCATCTACAAAATACACGACAATGCATAGAAAATAGTAGGACGATATCATGAATAAAGTAGCATATACTTGCCTTGGTTGTAGCGGTTGGAAGAACAATCCACACACGAGCAAGCGTTGCACTCGTCACAATCTACACGATACAATTGCATTCATAAACAAACAATCCACAAGAATATGCAACAAATATGATGCATGAATGCAAGAACGACAAGTGCGTTGGTGCTACAGCTGCACCACAACATACTATTCCATAATACTACTGATTGCATGCATGGAAAATAGTTTTAGCGCTAGGAAAACTATTAAGCAAAAGTAATGCTCCAAACTAGAGGTAGAACTTAAATAATTCACTACCGGTAGTGTACTATTTGTAAAATCTTGGGAAAATTCTACCGCATAGGCATCGCTGATTAGAAACAGTACCAACTGGAATTACTCAAAAAGGAATTGTAAAACTCCCCGAGTAACTAAAACACTGCAGAAAGCCACTAGACAGTTTCTGCAGAAGTTTTTACTGTAAGCCTATCCTTTTAATTCACGATGAGATTCCCCTATTTCCACTGAATCCAGGGACATATCATACGTGATTTTTGGAGCTACGGATCTTTTTCTACGAATTTAATACTCCAAAAAGGCCACTAACTAGTTTGATTAAACTGTACTAAACCTTGCAGCAAAAGCCTGAACCAAAGGTACAGCGAGATTCTACACGACTCACTGTCTACACATATTTTATTTGCAATTTTTGGCCAAGCGGTTTAATTTCTACGCAATTTACAAGATTCTACCGAAATCTGCCAACTAAAAGGATTAACGAAATTGACCCAGTCCACTGTGTCTGTTGACTGGTCAACTCGTCTGCTGACTGGGCGCTGACTGGGCGTCTGACTAGTCAACGCCTGAGGTGCTGACCAGTCAACGAACGATCTAAGCCGCTGATCTGAGATCTGATGGTGGCTGCTGTCTTACCGAAAACAACGACGAAGCGGACTCCGAACGGGTTCCGGACGGCGGCGACGATCGGTTCCGGCGTCGGCGTTTTTCCTGCACGGACGGAGAGAGTCAACGAACGGTCCGAGAAAATCAACCGCGCGCAAGGCGGCGCGTACGTGCGTGTATGCGTGCACGTGTATGCATGCATGCGATAACGCGCGCGTGCGCGTGTGTGTGTGTGTGTGCGCGCGCGGCGCAGCGGCACACGCAGCGAGGCGGCGGCAGGGGGCGCGGAGCCCGCGCGCGGCAGCGGCGCTGCAGGGCGGCGGCGATGCGGCGCTGGCGGCGGCGTGCCCGCGGAGGCGGGTGGAGGCGGCGTCGCGGGGTGGCGGCAACGCGGAGGCGGGTGGCGCGCGGCGGCGGTGTCGGCGGCGGAAGGCGGCGCTGCGGCGGCGGTGGTGCGGCGCAGATGGCGGCGGCGGCTGTCGGAACGGAGGGAAGAGGGAGAGAGGGTGGCGGCGGCCGGACCTGGGGCGGCGACGGCGACGAGGGGCAGCGGCGACGGCCGGCGGCGGCGAGCCAGGAGGCGGCGGCGGCTGTGCCTCGGGAGGCACGCGCGATCGCGGGGGCAGGAGGCGGCTGGGTGTGTGCGGGTGCGGTTCCCGAGGCCGGGTGGGTCCCCCTTTTGTGGCCCTCTCGTGAAGTTCTAAACTGATTCGGTCCAGAGATTGACTAGAACTCGGAAATCGATCCAGATTTTTGGACCGTTTTCCGGCGGTTTACTAAAACGGCCGAAGCTTTTCCGTACGAACTCCGATTCGAGCGATTCTTGCGCCTACGGGTTCGTATCGTCGAGGGGAACAACCTAGCGTCAAGGTTTGAGCGAAACCTCGAACCTACAGGGGTGATTGTCGCAAGTCCTACTAAAGCTTCCCGTAGGAACCTCGTAGCGAAACAAAATAGGGTTTTGAAGGTGGCGTTTCGCCGAACCTTTCTACTCGACGGTTTTACATGGAAAGATATGATGCGATGCTATGAATGATATGCAAGACCAAATCTAAAATTTGGGATGTGACATATATGCTTGTATCTATACGTTGGGATTAGCAGAACCGTGTTGTCACGGGGAATGCTTTCAACATTGCACTTGTGCGTTGTACATGGTTGATATCATGCTCTTTTATTTGCGGATGTCGACGGTGTGAAATAAAGAGGTAACTTGTAAGTCCATGGAGTGACGTATGTGTGTTAGAGAAATTCCTGGGCCGCTAGCCTAAGCCATGCCTAATCATGGTGGAAACTTCCAGCATCACTATAGTGAGCAATCTATGAAGCATCCTCAACAAAAAGCTATGCACATAGTAAATAAAAAGATCGCTGAGATGCTCATTGTCTGCTTGCCTTGTCATTTTGGTTATGGGATAGCTCCTGTACCATGTGAATGGGGTACCCCATTGGCGGTTCTTTATGATACATATGTACTTACAATGTCAAGAACTTAACCGGTGACTAAAGTTGAGTAGCATGAGGAGCGGCCCTCGTACTCAAGGGACATGAGATTGCCAACTTATATTTCGTCAAGCATATACTCCATCTTTGTGCACTTTAACCTTAATCATCTCAAGATGCCTATGATAGGGCAATGAGGGCTCAAAGCTAGTAAGTATCATAATCTTTTGGAAGCTCTTTATGACTTGAAATCCCTGTTTCCCTCTATGAAGGGACCTTTCTTCTATTTACCAAGTTGAGTCAGTAAACCTACTTCCTCTCTTTCTCCAGCAAGCATTTGAGTTGTTGTGTTGCAAGCATTCTTATGGTGATTTATTCGATCATGTCTTTATCTTCCTTGTTTGCCCAAGACTCTTATCTATTGAGTATTACTTTGAAAGCCTTCATTGGAAAAAACCTTTTTGAGCAAAGAGTGCTCCTGTTATAAAACTTCTACAAAAAGCTTTTTGTGAAACTGTTTGCCAGCTGTTCTCTGACCAGGAACAAGAGTTTGCCAATCCCAATTATGATTTATCTTTATGCATCTCTGTTGTGACTCTTGTACTTGTTGCAAGCTAAGTTATATAATGGTGAGTTGCTTTCTTCTATGAGTGGTGTGTTGGTAAGTGTGATGCTTCTTGTCCGTATTCTTTTATCGACACTTCACTCCATAAACCTGTGGACATGTTTACTGAGATCAGTTTTCGCTTGGGGACAAGCGAATGTCTAAGTTTAGGGGGAGTTGATACGTCCAATTTGCATCACCATTCCATATCTTAATTTTCCTCTATTCATTGATATGTGTCTTATTATGAGGTATTAGTTATGTCTTTTCCACTGTTTTTGTATGTTGGATGATTCTTGGAGGATGGACTGCCGGAGTCTGGATTCTGATGGAAAAAGAGGTGTTTTGATGCAATTTCGCGAAGATCAGAAAAATACCAGAAAAATATGGGAAAATTACACTCGGGAGACGAAGGAAGCCAGAAGGGGAGGTGTAGAAGGGCCACAGGGGGCCCACACCCCCCCTAGGCACGGGTCCCCCTATGCCGCGCCTAGGGAAGGTGTGGCCCACCTGCGCAGCTCCCGACTTTGCCCTCTCGCCTATATCTTCCTCACGTAACCTTAACACCAGGGGAGCGACCACAGATAGATTTCTGCCACCTCTGCGGGGCAGAAAACACCGAGACAAAAAGATCTCTCCGGTAGACAAATTTCTGCCGGGGAAACTCCTTCCCAGAGTGGGGAGATCGTCGCCATCAACACCATCGTCGAGCTAGGCTTCATCGGGATCATCATCATCCACACCATGATCTCCACTAGCACCATCATCACCACTCCATCCTGCTGTAACAATTGTGTTGCATATTGCTTTAGTTCTTAGGGGAAACTTCCCCAGTGTTAATTACTATTGTAGTTGATGCTTGTGAGTGGAACCATTGGATTATTGTTTATGTTCAGATTTTTATTCATCACCATATCATCTTTGATCTTGATCCATATGATGTCTTGTGAGTAGTTCGTCTAGTTCTTGAGGACATGGGAGAAGTCATGTTGTTAGTAGTGGATTTGTGTTGAGTTATTATTGAATGGTTTAGTATTTAAGTTGTGGTTCTATTATTCTAGTGTTGTCATGTGAACGTCGACTACATGATACTTCACCATTTATGGGCCTAGGGGAATGCATTGTGTATTTGGATACTAATTGTGGGGTTACCGGAGTGACAGTAACCTAAACCCCGTTAGGACACCATTGCATAAGGGAGCGTAGGATCTCAGAGTTTAAGGCTATGGTTGGGTTTATATATTAATTACATTCCTGTAGTTGCGGATGCTTGCAGGGGGTTTAATCACAAGTATGTATTAGTCCAAGTAAGGTCGGTACATTAGCACAGGTTCACCCACATAACACTTACAACACCAAAGAAGAGTACTTAGCTATTTGAAGCGAAAGCACTTGACAGAATTCCCATGTGTCCTCGAGAACGTTGGTCCTTATAAGTATGTCCACCGGCTTGTGCTTTACTAAGAAAGGATTGGGCCACTTGCTGCAGTTGTTCGTTGTCTTTATTACTTGCACTTTGTTTTGTTGCTTTATCAGAAAACCCCTAAAAATCTGTTTGCTAAGTATTTACAGAAATTTCCTACTCCATACCACTAGTCAACACCTTTTTCTCCTCTTTGGGATCGACACTCCTATTTATCGAAAGTACTGCGATACACCCCCTATACTTGTGGGTCATCAAAGATGATCTCCGTCACACCTCAAGAAAATGAAGAATTCAATGCTAAGTTGGATGAGCTCATATTAGCCGTTAAAGGCAAAGAAACCCCGGTAAGAGCTATTCCCGAACCAACTATTGAAGAAATAGACTTCATAGCTCGAAATGATTATAACCCTGCTTGGAAAAAGAATTATAATCCAAACTTTTAGAAACATTAATCTAGTCCTACAAGTAGCTCTAATAATAATACCGAATCAAGTAATACTAGTCCCCGAGAAACTATTAAATCTTTTATGGACTCACAAATGAGAAAAACAATATTCTAGTCAAAATTACAGAGAATCATGATGCTATGCTTGGTAAATTATCTAACCAAGCTGTTAGTTTGAGAAATGATTTGCAGGACCTCCAAGAAATAACAAGGATTGTTGAGGCACAACTAGGTAAGATAACCGAGATTCATACTCTCATTCTAGCTAAATTTGCAAGTAAAGCTGAGTCCAATCCAGTTGAAGACCTCAAAATGATAAGCATCCAAAGGGAGGAGCCTGAAGAACTTGATTATAGCAATGTTCCTTCACCAAACCACATAGTTGAATATCTTGTAAAAATGATCAATTTCAATATTCCGGTAAGTGAAGGAAATGAGGAAGCCTTGTATCAACACTTCATTAATTAGGTAGCAATAAAGTTACATGAGCTTGAAGAAGAATATAAGAAAATTGCTGAGAAATTGCCTATTAAGCTAGATGATATATTTGAGCCTACTATTAAGATTAAAATTGGGACTAATGAAATAGCTGCACTCTGTGATCTAGGTGCAAACGTTTCAACAATTCAAAAGAGTCTTTTTAACAAGTTAAAATTTGGCTCTTTTGAAATCATGGAACTAAAATTACATCTAGCAGATTCTACTTATAAACAAGCAGTAGGCATTAAAGAGATTACCTTAGTGTACATTAAAGGCTGTCCTGCCCTTATTGATTTTGTTATTGTTGACATGCCTGAACATGCTACTGCTCCTATCATATTAGGCCGTCCTTTCTTAAGAACTATAAAGGCTTTAATCAATTTGCATGAAGGGAAGGTGAATCTACAGTTTCCTTCGTGGGATCCTTTTGTTATTCATTTCCCAGGAAAAAGAAAGCCAAGCAAGATGATAAGGAGGCCATCACTTTGAAGGCCAATTACTTTGGAGTGGGTGTTCCACTCATATGGCCTAAGTGAGCAATATCAAGGTCAAGCTATTGACCATAAAAGAGCGCTGCATGGGAGGCAACCCATGTGAAATAAAGGTTTGAGTTAAGTTTTAAGATTTAATTTAAATTTTTACATAGAATAAAGAGTGCTAGAAAACTCCAGTGAGAAGGAGAGATTCGGCGGTACTAAAAATTACTGCTTTATATATGCCATAGTTGGTCGAAATTTTAGTCTGTTATTTTTCTATGAGAACAAGGTGTTTCTCTAAGTTTCAGTCTAAAAAGTAATTCTTGAATAAATAGAATATTTTTGATTTGTATAGAAGCTTTAATGACCAACTATATGGCGGGAACAAAAGTTCCGGCCGTATAGTTACAACCGCCAGGAAAGAAACCCTAGAAACCCTAATTTTGCCGTCAGACAGCCTATACAGCGGGAACAATGTGTTCTGGCCATATAGTTGCTGCGTATAGTTGTGTCCGACCACTTAAATGCACGGGGAGGTACCTAAAACATCAAAACATCAATCATTTTTCTCTCTTCTACCTCCAAACTCTCTCAAAACGGGATTTTCACCCCTACTCAATTTCGTTCGAATTCCTCGCACACAAGTGATCTATGGTATGTTTCTCCTTTGATCCTCCAATTACTTTTGCAAATTCATATCTGATCTATTGTCATTATCAATCTAGGGTGAGACTTAGTGTGCTATGATTATCTTTAAACTATTTTCCATGATTATCTTGCTTAGATTATTATGTTGAGGAGATTATTTAGTGTGCTATGATGAGGAATATGCTATGACTATTACTGTTGGATCAAAAAGTTTTATGATTGTCTTTCTTATTTATTTTTTAGAAGATGAACATGAGGAGACATACGCGTGGTCTTTCCGCCGCTAGTTCTTCTCGGGCTGCAGCTCAGGAATGCATGGGGATTCAATTCAAGAACGAATCCCACCGTGATCGTTTCAACAAGAACAAAAACCGAGAAGTCAAGGAAACCAAGTGGGCTTGCCCTTCACTTTGAACCAACTCGGTATTTCTAATGACTTTAATTTACTTTGCAATAGAGTTGTCCTACAAAACTTTGTATTTCATGATGCACCAACCTATCGTCGGTTAACCATTGAATTCCTTAGTTCTTTGCAAAGCACCGTTAAGACATGGCATGGGGAGGATAGAATTTCTTTCCGACTCATGAACAATAAATATTCCCTATCACTTGATGAATGGTGAAATTGTTTTGGTTTACCCAACAATGATCCTAATGCTCTACGTGCAGCTTTTACCGACATGGAACCTTCCCCTGCATTCTATTATAATAGTATAAGCTTTACTTCTAGAGTCAGTAAAGGGAAGAGTATTCAACATCCTGCTATTCGCTATTTGTTCTATGTTATTGCTAACACCTGGCAGGCGCGCAATGAGTTTACAAGCCTCAATGAGGAGGACATCTTAGTCCTTGCAAAATATGCTCTCAAGTATGACAACTTGTCACTTCACTTGGGCGCAATTCTTGTGCGCTACTTGGAGTACCAATCCCACCAAAGCCAAGGACCAATCACTTGTGAAGGCGTCATCACTGTGCTTGCCAATGCACTAGGCATAAACCTAGGTGAGTTACAATCGGTAGTAGGTGAGCGACGTGTTGGATTCTCTACTTTGAGGGCTTGTGGAATTCTCACTAGGAGGGGTGGTGTTTATTATCTACATATTGGTGGAGATGGGCGTCTCTACCCCGCTCCTTTGCCTAATGGTCTTTTCTCTATCGAGGAAGGACGTGTGCTTTATGACTTGCAGGTTGAGCAACACCAACCCTAGGAGGAGATTCCGGAGGAGGATGAGGACCAAGAGGAGGAGCAATAAGTCCCTCATCAGGAGCAGCAGCCACCAAACCGGTTCGCAACATATCGAGATTTCCAAGAACTTGGAGGAACTATGGAGGGAATGTATAATCTCGCCCTGAACCTCCGAGAAACAACAAGTAACCTCTCAAATCAATTTGCGGCAGGAGTTACAACTTTTTCCCCACACCTCAGTGATTTGAAGGGCTTGCAAAAGCTTAAGCTTGGGGATGTTTTCTATCTATTTTTATTTTTGGTTTTCATTTTCTTTATCTTATTTTCGATGTTATGCTTTTATTTGAGTTTATAAGCAATGTTGTTGGTTTCCCCAACACTTTATCTTAGTTATTTTATTTTGTTTGAGATTTTCAAGCCGAGCTTTACCGCCAATTTTCTATTCCTTAATTCCCCTTCTCAAAAAACCACAAAAAGATTTCTCCGTTTATCTTTATTTTCCCTCTCTCTTTTTTATTTTCGCCTTGAAGTTATTGTTGATTTGCAGGAGAGATATTGAATTCGAGTTTCCAAGAAAAAAATAAAAAGGAAAGAGAGAAGTGGAACCAAACATGAGAGGTATGCCTTATGACTCCCCACTTTTGAATATTGAAAAACCCATGCTAGTTAGTAGTAATGTTGAGATGTTATATCGGTGGAGTGAGTCTCTATATTGTAGTAAAATTTTGTTTGCATGGGTATTTAATTGGATACGTTTTGTTCCAACTCTTGTAGTTAACCAAAGTCTTGCCTAAAAATTTTCTAAACAATTGAAACAAGAAAAAGTCTCACAAACTTAAGACGTGGGTGTTGTAGTGTTTAGTCTCGAAAGCTTATTCCTAGAGACACTCAACACCATAGAAAATAATGATTGACTTGATAGATCTCTTTGAAAATATTTGTTCAATTGAATTAATGTTTAGCGGTTTTTGTGAGCATGCCAAAGTTTTACTTGTGAATCATAAGAATGATATAGCTTTATGCGTGTCAAAATTCATGGGATGCCAACAACTCCGCTAGCCTACGAAGATCTTCATGGATGAGACTCCTAGATTTTGGCTATGAGTTGATTAAACACATGTAGCAGCAATGCTATAATGGGTAAGATTCTTGGCACTCCCTGGTAGTTGTAACATGATGGATTCACTCCTCTGGCCGATATGAGAAATCATTATGCAAAAGGAACAAAACCGTAGTGATGGAACAAGTGTCCATCATAGCCGGATAAACTAATGATTTTTTTGGCATGCTCTCAATTACTTGAGAACTGAAATTCTTGAAGGACAATGAATAGAAAAGTAGTGCGTGAAAAGTCTTGATTTATTGACGTGGGAAAATTGAGATACTTTAGTGTATATGCTTTTCATGACAAACTATCACACTCTTAATTGTACATGATTACACTATATTGTTCAAAGGCAAGCTTATGAGTTGATTACATGACATGGAATAAAGTTTACTCTTTTGAATCATCCATGCTTACAATAATTTTGCTGGGCTATAAGGATTCATGAAATCCGTATGATATGCTTGGCATTACTCTATCTATGCTGAAGTTTTTCATATTAATAAAGTGTAGGAAACATGAGACTACCAATCATGAGTAAGATCATCATCTCGTTATTTCAGTTTAAATGCTGAGTTCCCTTTTTATTTTGGTTTTCTTGCTCGGGACGATCAAGTTTAAGCTTGGGGAGGTTGACGGCTGTGAAATATAGCCATCCACTTCCGCATTTAAACTAGATATTATTCATATATTTGATGAAATATCTCTCTAAAACCTGCCACTAATGCCTAATGATCAAAGGGGTATGCAATCCTTTCTTGCTATTTTTCCATGCGCAGATAATGACGTTTGATGATGAGAATCACTACATAACTGCCAAAGATATGAGATTTCCAACACGTCAAAGAAACCAAGAGCCGTGAAGCCAATACTACAAGCTTAACGACTAACTATACAACAGGAATTTTATTCCGGCCATATAGTTCTGGATGTATAGTTGGCACCGACCTCATTAGGTTAAACGGAACAACTTTTGTGAAGGGGCCCTGTATAAAGAGGCTTCAAGCGACGATAAACATGCGCTTCTTTTTGACCTCAACTCTCCCTGCCACCATAAGCCGCCACGCCAGAGGAATAGATCTAGATCTAAACCTCTAAACTCTTCTCCACAACCATAGCCATCTTCCACCACTTGTAATAGTAGATCTCTTCTCCAATTGGCGACATTATAAGACTACTTGATATCAATATTTGATCTCTATTACAATTTTTATGATTGTCGATTTCATCTCTATGCGTGAGTAATTCTTGATGTGGATATGCCGAGTGGGTTATACCCAGCAAGATGTTTCCTAATGGCCCATACTGCCAGCGAGTGGGCCTGCAGGACGGCGACTGGATCGCGACTCAACAAGGAGCCAGGCGACTGGAAGCTGGAGGCCTAGAAGCGTATCTAGGCCCAGTCGGATTAGGTCAAGCACCCTCCGAGTCCTTATCCAACTCGGTTGTAGATCTGTAAACCCTAGCAAGGTGACTCTATATAAACCTCCCTAGGGTACGCATAGAACTTATGTTCCATCATACACCCCCTGTGACTCGCCGCCTAGCCACCGAGCTCGCCCTTGTACTCTCTCATCAATACAATCTAGCAGGAGTAGGTCTTTACCCTCCGGGGGTCCGAACCTGGGTAAACCCCTATGTCTCTGCCCTCATCTCGCACCGTAGATGGCCGGCCGACCTTGCCCCTCGTCCTACTATTTGCTGCCGATTGTAGCATCTGCCGTGGCCATTCCCACGACAGTGGCGCCCATCGTGCGGCCTGGCCGGTCTGGCCTGTGTTCTGCGGCGAGATCCAACTTGCCAATCAACTAGACGATCGCCACCGGCCGCATGATCGCCTTCGACAAGATCCTTCAGATCTTGTCGAGCAGCTACCTCCCGGCGGCACGCCCGGTCACGCATAACGTGATCATGCCAGTCAGCACGATCATCCTCTTCCTCGGCTTCACCAACGTCATCCTCTCAGAGGACTCGGCTCGCATCCGCGAGTCGCCACTGCACGATGGGCTTTCTAAGAGTCAGGTCCATACCATCCATCGCCTCGCCTCTGAGTACGGCTCGGCAAACAGCAATGTGGCCGAGGCCAACATGACCGCGGACGACACGGCCCTCAACGACGATGCCGACTCAGCGACCCCGACATCAATCGCCGGATCCATTGTCATCGCGTCGCCCGCGGGCTCCATCACCCAAGTCTCCAACATGGGGGACTTCGAGGATCCTTCCATCCTCGGAAACTTTGACTCCGACGCTGGGTCGGAGAACTCCGGCAACCTCCATGCCGGATTTTGTTGCTTCGTTGCGACCTACATGACGAGCGGCACGAGCAAGCGATGGCACATGAGCTCTCGCTCTACCACCAGCGTCGGATCAGGTCGCGCCTGAACCCTACCATTTAGGGCCGCACCCTAAACTTCAACAGCGAGAATGACCCAGCCCGCATGGCCGACCGCGTTTCCAGCGAGAACGCGCCACCAGGAGGAAGTGCCCGGCCACCACCGGGCGCAATGGAGAACGGTTCTCCCCCACCACCGCCTGGTCGCACGCCCCCTCCGGACTAGCCAAGGATCATGATATCCCCGCAAGAGCGGGATGCGAACGACCTCCCGCTGTTCTCCACTCCAATGGAAAACGTCATCGCGAGTCGAGCCATGGTCACCAGTATCAACGTGACGGGGGACGGCGCGCTGCAGATCTAGTACTCCAAGGCTCTGCTCTCCAAGGCTGTCGAGCAACAAACCGTAGGCGCCGATTCGTGAGGGTGCATGTACTCCCGCTCTTCAGGAAGCAAGGCGGCCTCGAGCGGCCGCCCAACTATGGAAAATACTCTCAATTTCCCACCACCTAAGCCCCTACAGCTCCAACCATGACTCGCGCACGTGACACTCTCCACCAACAACCCGCGACCGACGAACAACATGGTCGTTGCTAATGGGCAGCCAGTCGGCGCGCGGACCCACATCATCAACAACCAAACCTGACACGGACTCCAGCCCGACGACCTGAGGCACACCCTCACGAACCTCCGTGACGGCGAGCCAAGGGGCTCGCTCAGCCGAGTCGGCCCCCAGTGCTTCGGACCAATGATCCGAGGCGATAAATATTCGACGAACTTCAAAGCGCCAAAGGAGATCGATAAGTACGATCCCTTGTACGACCTATCCGTGTGGTTGGACATGTACCTTATGGCGATGCGAATCGCCGGACAAACCGACCTACTAGCCGCTTGCTACCTCCCCCTAATGATGGAGGGAGTGAGCCGGCAATGGATCAACACCCTCCCTGCGGACAACATCGATTCCTAGGAGGATATGCGCGACGACTTCTTCAGGCACTTCGATGGTTCTTACACCTGCGCCACCACCATTTAGTATCTGGAGCAATGCATTCAGGGACCTTGCAAGTCAACTCACAGCTGGGTCCAACAATGGCAGGATCTGTGGTTCAATGCGGCCGGCATCCACCCAGATACGGCGATACACTATTTCAAGACCTCGTGCCGCTATGATCCCCTGGTCGCCATGCTCAAGCGGGTGCACAAGACACTCGATAACATCCCAGACCTCCTCGAGATCGCCAAGCGGTACGCGGAGGAGGACCCAAACCAAGAAACTGACGATGAGTCGAGTTGAAACCGTCCTTCAAGCGGCCACGACAAAGGGAGGCGACCCGAGCTATGCTACAACAACACTCGCCTCACTAGCAAGCACCGCAGTGACGAGCGATTCGACTTTGTCGCCAACACTGGCTACGCGCCACGTGACTCCAAAAGCTTCCTCCGCGACGGAGACCAACACCACGACAGCGGAAACTACAAGGCGAGGCCGAAATTCGACCCCGCGGCTCACGTTAACTAGCCCTGTGTGTTCCACAGAAGGGAGGGGAAGCCCGACACACACACGACTGCCGACTGCCACTCCCTGAGGGAGATCGAGAAGGCACGGCGCGCATAGGAAGACCCCAACAACCACCCGCCAAATGGTGGGGCATTCGGCAATGAGGCCGGCTCGCTCCACACCTTCACTGTGTTCAGCACCAAGCGCGAGAAGAAGGTCATCGCCGTTAATGCGGTGTCCCAAGTTGACGTCCCCCGCTTCCTCAACTGGTCCGAACAGCAGATCACCTGGAGCCACGAGGACCACTCGCCACGGATCGAATATCTGGGGCGAGTCTCCTTGGTGGTCAAGCCCAAAGTGGGCGACTATTGGTTCCCCAAGACGCATATGGACGGCGGGACCTCCATCAACATCCTCTACCTGGACACATTCAGGTGACTACGACTCCCACACTCGATGATTGAGATGACCCACACCACCTTTCACGGCATCATCCCCGGTCAGAAGGCGTACCCGATCGGCAAGGTGACGCTGCTAGTCACCTTTGGCACTCCAGCGAACTTCCGCACCGAGCGGATCGTCTTCGAGCTGGTTCCCTTCAACAGCCCCTACCAGTGCGTCTTGGGGCGGCAAGCGTTTGCCAAGTTCATGGCGGTGCCACACTACACGTACAAATGCGATGAAGCTCCCAGGGCCATGCGGTATCATCATCGTCCATGGCAACCCCAACATGGCTGTAGAGTGCGAGGCAAAGGGAGCCGAGCTCACCGCCGCTGTCATCGCCGCAGAAGCCAACCATGCGGAGGAGCTCTCCAAGTACACGATCGGGGTCGACAATGATGACCCCACAATACTCAAGAAGCCCAACTCAGAGAACGGCGGCTCGACCGCGTTCGAAGCCACCACACACACGTGCTCCGTCAAGCTAGTACCAGGCGACTCCAGCCAGACAGTGACGATCGAGACATGCATGAGCCCAGCATGGGAAAGCGTGCTCATCCAGTTCGTACGTGAGAATCGCGACATCTTCGCATGGAAGCCATCTAACATGCCTGGTGTCCCGAGGGAACTCGCTGAGCACAAACTCAACGCCGAATCCAAAGCGCGACCCGTCAAGCAGTCGCTACGGCCCTTCAATGAAGAGCACTGCTGAGCAATCGCCGAAGAGGTGCAGTGTCTACTCGCTGCAGGCTTCATACGGCCAATCAAATACTCCAAGTATCTGGCAAACCCAGTCCTGGTCGAGAAGAAAAACGGGACCTGGAGAATGTGTATCGATTACACAACCTCAATAGTGCATGCCCAAAGGAGCAGTTCGTCCTCCTTCGGATCGATCAAATCATCGACTCGACCACGGCTTGGAGTCGATGTGTTTCCTTGATGCCTACTCTGGTTACAACCAGATCAAAATGGCAGTCGAGGATGAGGAGAAGACGGCGTTCATCACGCCATTCGGAGCATTCTACTTCACCGCCATGACGTTCAGCCTCAAGAATGCCGGAGCAACCTACCAGAGGTGCATGCAGGAGTGCCTCGTGAGCCAAATTGGCCGCAACATCCATATCTACATCGATGACATGGTGGTGAAGTCCACTCGCCAGGGCGATATACTCGCCGACCTGGCCGAAGCCTTCGCAAATCTGCAGAGGTACAAGATCAAACTCAATCTAGGAAAGTGCACCTTCGGTGTACATATTGGATAGCTGCTGAGGTATGTAGTCTCACGAGGCATCGAGGGGAACCTCACCAATATCAACACGATCGCCCGGCTCGGCAAACCCGAGTGCCTGCCTGATGTCCAGAAGTTGGCCGGACGAGTCGCGGCTATCAGTCGCTTCATTCTCCAGCTAGGCGAGAAGACAATGCCTCTCTACCACCTAATGCGCAAGAACCCCACGTTCCAGTGGGACAAGGAGGCAGACGACGCACTCCACGCACTCAAGGAAGTGCTACTCGCGGCCCTGCTACTCGCTACCCCCCGTCGACAAGGAGCCCATGATCGTTTACGTCGTGGCTTCCAAATGAGTCGTCAGCGCCGTCATGGTCGTCGAACAACCAGAAGAGGGCAAGGAGCACCGGGTGCAGCGACCTGTCTACAACATCAGCGAAGTACTCACCGAGTCGCGATAGTGCTACCCGCAATACCAAACGTTGGTATATGCGGTCTTCCGAGCCCAACGGCGATTGACGCACTACTTCCAGGAGCACCCAATCACAATCTTCTTGTCAACGCCGTTGCAGGACATCATCCGCAACCGGAAAGCGACTGAACGAGTCGCGAAGTGAGCCGTCGAGACCGAGTCAACAACATCAGGTACGAGCCCCGCAAGGCAATCAAGTCGTAGGCCCTGGCGGACTTCCTCGCCGACTGGGAGGAGGCGTAGCAGCCGGAGAAGTTGTCGTACCTCCACTACTGGTCGCTATACTTCGACGGGTCCAAGAACGCAGACGGAGCAGGGGCAGGGATCGTCCTCACGTCTCCCAAGGGCGACAAGCTGCGCTACGTCATGTACCTCGACTTCACCCCCTGCACCAACAACATGGCCGAGTACGAGGCCCTCCTCCATGACATGCGAGCGGCCAAGGAGATGAACATCAACCGTTTGCGCTGCTACGGCAACTCCGATTTCATTGCGGGACAAGTCGTCGGCACCTGCGATGCTGTCTCCCCCACCATGGCGGCATACCATCAAGCAGTGGACCAGCTGGGGGCCACTATGCCCTCTCTCGCATCGGGTCGGCTCGCCACACACCACCCGCCGGAGACTTCCTCGACACCATCACCAAGCCATCCGTCTCTCCCCCGTGGGAGATCAACCTTGGGATACCGCTGCAACCAGAACCAGCCCTGGCCGCCATGATCCCAGAGCCAAGCGACTGGACTACGCCATACGTCGCCTACCTGGAAGGAGGAACCCTACCCGTGGACGAGACGGAGTCCCGCATGATTGTGCACCGCTTAAAATCCTGCGTCATCATCAACGACGAACTACACAAGGGAAGCATGACTGGCGTGTTCCAACACTGCGTCCAACCCACGGAGAGTCGCAAGATCCTCCAAGATATCCACGCCGGCGACTGTGGCCACCATGCTGGCGCTCGGTCCCTAGTCTCCAAGGCCATGCGACACGGCTTCCACTGGCTCACTGCACATGCCGACGCGGTTGACATCGTCCAACACTGCGTCGGGTGCCAAAGTACGCCAATCAGACTCACGTGCCAAGCTCGGCGCTCAAGACCATCCCATCACCTGGCATTCGCCGTGTGCGGCATGGACATGGTGGGCCCCTTCAAGAAGGCCCCCTTCGGCTACACCCACCTCTTAGTCGCAGTCGAAAAATTCACAAAGTGGGTGGAGGTCAAGCCAGTGCGACGGGAAGACCGCCGCCAAGTTCCTACGCGAGCTCATCTATCGCTATGGGTTCCCGCACTGCATCATCACGGACAACGGCACCAACTTCGCCAAGGGGGCCATGGCCGAATTCTTCGAGGAGCACAACATACGGCTCGACCTCGCCTCAGTCGCCCACCCTGAGTCCAACGACTAGGCGGCACGTGCTAACCAGAGCATCCTACACGAACTGAAGCCGCGACTGCAGGTCCCCCTCGAGTGTACTCCGGGGTGTTGGGTTGAAGAACTCCCCTCCGTCATCTGGGGCATTCGCACCTCCATCAACAGGCCGACTGGGTTCACCCCCTTCTTCATGGTGTATGGCGTTGAAGCCGTCTTGCCGACCGACCTCGAGCACGACTCGCCTCGGGTCTCAACTATGCGGAGGCCGATAACGAGCTTACACGCCAAGACGGAGTCGACCTACTCGATGAGGCACATGACCTAGATCGCTCCCACACCGCCATCTACCAGCAAGGACTCCGCCGCTACCACAGCCGTCGAGTACGAACTCGCACCTTCCAAGAAGGCGACCTGGTCCTACGGTTGATCTAGGACAAGAAGGGCATGCACAAGCTCTCTCCCCCGTGGGAGGGACCATTCGCCATAGGGCGAGTCCGAGGCGATGGACAACTCGACGTCAAGCGTCCGTGGAATGTAAACCTCTTGAGGAAGTTCTACACATAGAACTCCAACATGTACTCCCCCTGCTATGAAATAAAGAATATGTGCTCACACAAATTGTGTCTACTCTCCATATCTCGTGCCACTCACACTCGTAAAACAGCTTTACGCTACCCGTGCAAGTCAACCCTTGGTTACGCGACCGGCATGGCTAAGTAGTGCGATACAAGGGAACCGATAAGTTTCAGGCCTTGTGTCATCCACGAAAACGCCAACCCGAAGCCCCATCGGAGTCGCCTCGCTCGACTAGCTCGCCGGGCCATGAAAACCGCATTCGCTTCCCACAGCGACCCAGTCCTCCACATCCTTAGCGCAGCGACCCAAACGGTCAAGTACCACGCTTGGGGACTGACTCATTCCAAACCCACGCGGCTAGGGAAAACACCAAGTATGGGAGTTCTCCCTAGACTCGCCATGCGACTGATTCTCCAAGTCAGGTGGAGCGACGCACCAAAAACAACGCACCTCGTCCTCACCTACCTTGGGCACGCGACTAGAACGGCTAAGTACCACGCTCGGGGACTCATCCAACCGACCCCGTTTGAGTCCGGTAAAACGGCTAAGTATAGAGCATCCCTTGGGGTCGCCATGCGACTGGCTTTCCAAGCCACGGCGAGTCGACCTAAACTAACTAATAGCATAACAATAAGCATACATGCAAATAAACGAGGTAAACCCCACAAAGGGCGGACGCGCTCGGGGACTCGCACATCCCAACAAATCACAGTCAAAACGAAACTGACAAAAGCATTCATGCATTCCTTCCAGCAACAAAATCTTTTCCCTTACAAGGGTAGGCATATTTTACTTTACAACTAATGCCAATAGGCAAACTGGTCTACTCTGCAGGCTTCGACGATGATGCTCCACCACTTCCGCGGACTCGGATGAAGGGAACCCACGAGTTCGACGGATACGTCGTCAAGGTGCCCACCATCGCTGATTGGAACGGCTGCTCCACCTTGAAGTCACGATTCGCCGGCTCCGCGTCGTTCGGGGCGACGATCGTCTCCTGATACGGCAGGAAGTCGCCCATAGCCAACACCCGATCAGAGTAGACCGCAGCCCGGTCGGTCAGCTTCAGCACATCGAAGATCCTGACCGCACCGTCGCCGAAGGGTACTCGCTGGTGACGTCGTCAAGGTTGAAGTCATCGGGGAAGTGCACGAGCCCAAGGCTTAGCACAGTCGCAAATCCATGACGGAAAGTTGACCGCGACATGAACTCCACAACCGTTGGAGCCTTCTCCAGATAGTGCCTGCCTTCGGTGAGTTCGCTGGGGATCACCTCCTTCGGCGATATCTCCTAAAGATACGCATGAATGCAAGTCGCCGAGAGAGAGGCAGAGCCACCAGCATGGTGACACACTACCGCGCATCGTACGACTGCGCCTCGGCTTCGTCGTCAAGAATCTTCCCTACGAAACACAAGTAGTTCACAATAACCAGGGTGCAACAACGCAAAGGAGACTTGCACGCTCGAGGACTCGCCAGACCAACCACACGAAAGGCAAAGGAAATCACCAATCAAGGGACGGAAGCACCACGTAATGAAGTCCAGTAGACTTGACAAGTCCGTCTACAACCCCGTGACAAGAACATCCGACACCTTCCGCTCTTCGGCCATAGCAACGATAGCCGCCTTGGCTCTCTCGTCCATCGAGGTTTCTTCCGATTTCGCCGCCTGATGGTTCTGACGTGGAGCACTTCGTTGGAAACCCCAAGAGCAAGGTGTGATGAGCACAACAGCAAGTCTTCCCTCAGCAGAGACCGAGGTTATCGAACTAGAAGGAGGAAGGAAACGTCACACAGGTGTTGCAAGCAAAGCGGATACCTGCACAACACAAACTCAAGACTTTGCCCCAACGAATCAGTGAGGTTGTCAAGCTCACTGGTTTGCTATAACAAAGGATTAAACGTATGGTGTGGAAGGTAATGGTGGTTTGCAACAAGTAAACAAGTAATAGTGGAAGATGTATCAATGGTAAAGATTGGACCGGGGTCCATAGTTCACTATAGGTGCTCTCCTTAGATAAATAACATAGCATGCGGTAATCAAATTACAGTAGGGCAATTGACAGGAACTGAGCAAGGCATAACAATGCAATTACTAGTCAGAAAGATCCTATGAGATTCGATTGGGAAATACATCAAGATACATAGACCGCCATCCAACAACATCTATGACTAGAAGTCCACCTTCAGGTTATCATCCGAACCCCCTCCAGTATTAAGTTGCAAACAACAGACAACTACTTTAAGAAAAGTGTGTAAGGTAAATAGCCCACATGTTCCATGAACAAGAGACCGTTGTTTTCTCCTAGTGACAACAACACATCTACAACCGAACAGATTTCTGTCACTTCCCTTGGAAACTCGAGGCATGAACCCGCTATCGAGCATAAATACCCCCTCTTGGAGTCACTAGCAACTACTTGTCCAAGATAGCTACTAACAACAAAGAGCATGCAAGATCACAAACAACATAGACATGATAGAATCATAAATACAAAATAATTAATCAAACCAACATAATAATCTCAATATCCATCGAATCCCTACAAACACAACATGCATGATTACAAATAGATTAGATCTTGATCATGAACGGAGCTCAAATGATCTATACATGAAAGAACAAAGGAGGAGATACAACCATATAGTTACTACATGGACCCATAGTCCAAGGTGGAACTACTCACGGATCATACCGGAGAGAAGGCCTCCGGGATGATATCCCCTCCAGCAGGGTGCCGGGAAGAACTTCAGATCCCCCTGATCTAGGGACGATGGTGGAGGCGGCTACAGACGGTTTCGTGGAGATTTGATCGGGTGCATATGGTTTCTGCATCGAGGCCTTATTATAGGCAAAGGGGGGGGCCTAGGCGGCGGCCAAGGGCCCCACCAGTCCCAGGCACGGGGCAGGGCCCACCCGTGCCTAGGGGGTCTGGGCGCCCTAGCCCGCCTCTCCGGCTCCCCTATGGACTTCTTGTTCCCCACGGATAGTAATTGACTTTGGCGTTTCTCCCATCCAATTCCAAGAATATTTCTTTACTAGATTTTCTGAAACCAAAAACAGCAGAAAACAGGCATCTGGCACTGTGGCAACTTTTTAATAGGTTAGTACTAGAAAACATGTAAAAAGCACCTCAAAGTGTAGACAAGAAAAGCAAAGTAGATACTAAACAAGCATGGAGCATCAAAAATTATAGATACGTTTCCGACGTATCAAGCATCCCCAAGCTTAACTCCTGCTCGTCCTCGAGTAGGTAAGTGATAAAAGAATAATTTTTGAGGTGACATGCACCCTCGCAATAAAGATCCAACCATTTGCAAGCATTGAAAGCTGGGATCAAAGAACTCTAAACATGTGCATGAAAGATGGAGTTCTAACAATAGGACATAGTAACTATGCATGCAACATGACAAGTTACAAACAAATATCATGAATAACATGCATTAAAAATGTTTGTTTGTTTCACCTACAGAAAACATAGCATAGTGGCAATCAGCTTGTCCCTCATAGAGTAGCAATATAGATGCATAGGACACCTTCAAAGTTCACAAGGGTGACTAGAAACAAATAGCAGAAGAACAAGTAATATCACAATACGCATCAATCAATAAGCTTTGGAACACTGCACACAGAATGACAACTATGCTCTCTTAATGATGCCTAAAGGTAGAAGGTGGAGACTCAATAATGGTGGAAGAAAGACCTTTTTGTAAAGGAAGCATGGATTACAAGTTTCAAAAAGAGCTTCCAAAAATTATGGTACTTATTAGCTTTCAGCCCTCATTGCCCCTATCATAAGCATCTTGAAGTGATTAAGGTTAAAGTGACAAAGATGGAGTATATGCTTGACATAGTATAAGTTGACAATCTCAAGTCCCTTGAATACGAGGGACACACCTCATGCATACTCAACTTTGGTCCCAGGTAAGTTCTTGTCATTGTAAGTATTTGCATATCATTAAGAACCGCCAACGGGGTACCCCTTTGTAGCATCCCAGTTGTCTAACACCTGTAATGCTACTTGTTCTAGTAATAAAGGACCACTTCCTACATATAATTGTTGCATCATCATCCTATCATGCTCATGTCATCATGCCACCTTGCATTTGAGCATCATATAAAACCCCTTCTTGTTTGGTTCTTATCTCATGTGCATTATTAATTGTAGTTGCCTCTTGATATTGTATTTGGTTCTTGATATATTGTTAAATGCCCAAGTTGATTTGGGGGCATATCTCTTATTAACTCCACCACCTTTCTTTCACCACCTTATAATTCCACCATCCAACTAAATATGAGCTTGGCATTTATGGGTTTTACTTCTAGCTCATGTGGGTTGGGATGGGTCCAATTCTTTTCCACATGTTCTCATCTTGGCATCATTCTGTTTTCACATTATTGATACATGACAGCCACATGGCCACCTTTGCATGCCTTGTGAGTGGGACCCCTTTTCCCTAGTCTCCATATGGATTGTTTTGGGGGTTATTATCATGTTGGGATATTTGGGACTACAAAATATCTAGTGGCACATACACACTAGCATGTCCCCTTTTTAATTCAAACATGTTTTCCCTCATCCACTCCACATGGACCTTTCCTTCTTTTCTTTTGCTTGGGCCTACTCCATCTTGTGAGGATGCAAATAGTGAGTGCCTTGCTTATTATTTTTGTTCCACAAGGATGAGGCATGGCTTTTAATGCTTTGCATGGCACATGCAAGTATCACCTTTGCTTGTCTTTTGGTTTATTTTGGTGTTTGCTTGGATCATTTGTTTTTCTCCCCATCTCTCTCCCTCCTTCGGCTTGATCTTGCTTGTTTTTGCTTAAAAACCTAATCAAACCCTAAACCTCCCCTCTCTCTCTAATCCTCTGTCTAGCTCCCTCTCTCACCTACTCCATCATCACATACCCCCATACCCCATCCTAACTAAACCCTAAAACCCACCTAATCTAAACCTAACCCTAAGTTTTTATTCCTCTTTCTCTCCCCTCTAGCTAACCTAGCTCGACCCTAGCTAACATGTCCCCTCTCTCTCGGCCTCTCCTCTCTCTCTAGCGTGCAGGCCCCTCCCTAGCTACCAACCACCCCATGCCGAAGCTGCCCCCCCTCCTATCCAAACCCCAACCCGAGCCACCTCCCTGCCTAACCCTAGACCGAACCATGCCCCTTCCTCTCTCTTCTCCCTCTGCCCTAGCTGCCCCACACCGAGCATCCTCTCCATCCTAGCCTAGCCGACCCCACCTGGCAGCCTCCTCCCTCCCCATGTGCCTGCCCGACCCATGCACGTGAGGAGAGAAAGGTGGCACCGAAGCCACCTTCCCCTCCCCCACGCAAGCCCCCACCTGCCCCGTTCTTATCTACCCCCCTCGCCCTCTAGCCGTCCCCAGATCCACCCAGAGGCTCTGCCTCGTTCCCCTCCTCTGCCCCCTTTTTCTCCACCGCAGCCTCACCCCGACGCCGGCCACACCGTCGGTCTCTCTAGTGCACACGATCCAGGAGGCGGGCGCGGAGCTGAGGTTGTCGAGGAAGCTCCGGAGGTCCTCTGCGTCGCCCCCGTACTCAGCAGCGAGGAGGAGGAGCCCCCAGGAACCCTGCACGTCGGCGCCGCCCCGACAAACCCTAGCTCGAGTCCGTCAGCCTCGCCGTCGTTCACGACCGTCCCTGCCTGAACCGGCCACATCGACACACTCGCGGTGAGCCCCCCTTCCTCCCAGACAACCTCCCCCCGATCCTCGTTTCCTGTGTGCGCCACGCCACCGGACGAACACCCTCGGTGCGCCGCCGCCGCGTCTGCCCACTCGCTACCGCGGCGCGCAGCAGCCTATCTAGCCACGCCCCCCCTTTCCAACAGCAACACGCAGCCGCCGCAGCGGTAGCCGTCTCCGCTGGCGCGCCAGAGGGCGCGGGTTCGATCCCCACATCGTCACCCTGTCGCTCGACGCGGATAGGAAGAAAAACAGTGCACGCCGGCCACTTTGCACATACCCCCCCCTCTTTTGTTTTCCTAACCCGCGGTCCAGCCAGGCCCACAAGTCTGTGTCTCTGGCTCTTTTGCAAAAAGGCTCCTGTGGTTTCTGTGAATCAACCCGCGGTCCCCCTCCCTCTCAGCCGCTGGCGTGTGGGTCCGTGTGTGCCTGGCCCCACATGTCTGTGCCTAGGGCTAGGTTGGCCTGAGTGTTAAAATGTTTTTCAGATTCTGTTTAATTCAAACCTATTTAAATTTAATTCAAATTCAAATTTTAAATCTGTTTTCAAATAACTTTAAAAATATAAATCCAAATAATATAAATGTTATATGTTTTTGAATCAGAAAAATGTGAGGATTTCCAATATGCGATTCAAATTTCCTTTTGCTCATTTAAAATTCCAAGTTGAGTTAAATTACAACAAATGCCACTGGAACTTAAATAATTAATAACTTTTGAAATATAACTCTGAATTTAACAAATGATATGTCTAAAATGATCAGCTCGACGAGACCTTTCTGTTTATGCTATCCTTGACTTCAAATGCAGCATGCATCATGTAAATATATAATATACAGCAACTATTATGACAATAAAATGTGGCCCAACCTTAATAAAATGATTTATTCTTGTATACCACACCTCACCCATGCCATGCTACTTTATCGCCATGCAACTGGTGCATCATTCATCATGGCATGATTGGTTGCTTGATGCATTTTACTCATATGCTTGCGCACTTTATTCATGCTGGCCTTGTTTGTTTGGTTCTTCTTTCGAATAGACGCTGAGCAGGGGATATATCAAGAGAACCAGGAGCACTACCCATATCCGTCTCTCGCTTCAACTGAGTTGCCAGGAAAGCACTACCACATGCTTGCATACATACAGTACCTATTGCCTCTATCTTATTCTTGCATCATTGAGTCGTGAATTGCATTAAACTGAATCCCAAGTATTGCATAGCTTTTACTTTTAAACCCCACCAAGCTTGTTCCTCCATCCCATGAGCCATTACTACAGGAGTTGTTTGAGCCATGCGAGTCGTAGAACAGCATGTGTAGGGTATGTGAGAGTCTGATGGACAACGAGGTACCTAAACAACTTAACCTGAGTAGTAATGGGATAACTAATGAAAGTGGCACCGGTGGGCAATATCTGCTATTTGGTTTTTCCTGCTCACTTGTGTCCCGTAGGACCCCGAGTACTTGAAACCTGTTCCTTGAATATTCGCGCTATCCACATCCGGGAGGCTTATGGGACCCCCCTGAGCCAGAGCTTGATTCATTCTTATTTCTTGGGGCCACAAACTAGTTTGAGGTTTTATTTACTATCCTGTACTTATGCCATGCTTTACTGCCTTATTACGATTGTGCGAGGAGCACACTGTACTGTTTAGGATCGGGACACGATTCCGCGGTGTCGACAAGCTCAGTTTTGGGTTCCCAGTCGTTCACAGCCGTCCACCCAAACCTCGGGTCCGTCTCGAAGTCAGCTAGCTTCGTTGCGGGTGTACTCCAAGGGGTGGCCCCCTGAAATATTTCTGAATCCTGTGATTGCTTTGTCGTGAAGGCCTCGTTGGGTTTTGATTTGGTTTTTCCGAGGTTGATCGAGTGTGTGTTGCTATTTGTGCACCCCTGCAGGGTAAAACTTTCTGAAAGCCGTGTCCGCGGTTATGGACGACTTGGAGCACAGTTTCTCGATCATAGACAAGCATAACTAAAGTACCGCTTTAATCGGACTAAGAAATCTGACTAGTAAATAGTGCAACACTCATGGAATGGTTAATAAAATTGCCAACGGATGGGGGTTGTTCGTCCGCTTCCTCGTCGGTAAGCGAGGAGGAGGATGGATCTGGTGTTATTACTGTTATAACTGTTGTCATTAATTCACGGACATCTGTCTATCTTTGGTTAGGCGGATGGTTAGCGAGTATCTATAGAACTGCTAGGGTTTATCTTTTGCTGCAATTGCGTCACCCCAGGTTGTGTCCCCTTTAGAGGCATTAAGACTTGTTGAGTACCCTTAGGGTCTCACACGATAAATTATTGGTTCAGATGAACAGGTACCCTCGCAGGACGGATACTGGGTGGAAGAGGCTGATGATGTGGGCAACGATCGTGCGGTGTAGAGATTCCGGGAACGGGGATCCGTGAGATCTGTGGGCGGGATGTGCTTATTTCTGTGGCATCTTATGCCGATTTGCTTCTTATCCGTACTCGGACTTGTTTTGCCGCTTCCGCTTGATACTCTGATGTGTGATGTATGAGGAATTATCCTAAAATATTATATCTATCTAGGTCATTTGAATCTTGCCGTATGGCGTTGCTATATTTCCTTTCTTTCTAGATGGAATGGATCTGATGTACTTTTGTATGGTGGCTTGCATACATACTCATTTGTGTATGTAGTTGATCCCTTCGCCTGCCGATTACGCCGCCCGTACAGGTCCCGATGAATTGGAAGTGGTTGGGACGGCCGAAAGGTCTACCCGTGAGTGGCTTTTGGGGCCCCACCGTACTATTTCAACCACTACCGTTCATCCAGGCTCGTATCTAGGAGCGTAATTCACCGAGGTAGTTACACCCTTGCACATGGTATAGAAGCTTTCCCCTAACCAAAATGACAAGGTAAGCAGACAATGAGCATCTCAGCAATCTTTTTATTTACTATATGCATAGCTTTTTACTGAGGATGCTTCATGGATGTCTCACTATGGTGATGATGCAAGTTTCCACCATGATTAGGCATGGCTTAGGCTAGCGGCCCAGGCGTTTCCCTAACACATGATACAAACTCCATGGACTTACAAGTTACCTCTTTATTTCACACCGTTGACATCCATAGACAAAAGAGCATGATATCAACTGAGTACAAAGTACAAGCGCAATGTTGAAAACGTTCCCCGTGATAGCACGGTTCTGTTAATTCCAACTAATAAGTGCAAGCATATACAACATAGATGTCACAATGGTTCAAGTTTATTAGGGGCAAAGAATATAAAGTGTGCCATCAAGTTTGTGAGGGATTTAATCACTAAGTTTTCACATAACAAAATAGTTTTTAATTAGAAGATAGTTGAAAACAAGAATATACTTGGAATGGTGTAACACACCATGCATAGGAGTTTATAATGGACACTTTGGAATAACTTGGTTTCTTGGGAGTTGGATGCATCAGTAGAACTTACTCATACAAGTAGAGGCTAACAAAAGACTGGGATCAACCAACTAAGAGAGCAATAATGGCCATAATAATGCAGTGCAACAAAACATTACTAATCAAAGCATAGAGTGGTACTACAAGTCAAAGACTAAATGATCATAGAGGATAATGGTGACTTGTGAGATTCATAACATGGTGTAAGCATGTGCCAAGTCAACCCAATCAAAGCATCAAAGGAGAATACCACAATACTATGCTTTTGCATGCTGAAACAACGCATAATTTCTTCAAGGCACACTAAGCAATCCCAATTGTTTGGAACAAGACATGCTACAGCAATAATCACTAAGCATAATGCCAAAACAACACCCAGCATGTCATGCTAAAGTCTAAGTCACAGTCAATGCAAGATCCTCTTGCACTTCAAGCAAGAACTTACTACTCCTTTCCAACACCAAGCAACTTATTTGCAAAACAACATAGCGAGAACGGGGGTACAAACTACTTTAATCAAGAAAACTAAACAACCTAAGAAAAGCAAACGAAAACTAAGACGCTCCAAGAACAACACAATTGTGCATGAAATAATAAAAACAAAGTGTCTAGAAAGACCTGAGCTTTTTATTGATGAAGAAGGGGATGCCTTGGGAATCCCCAAGCTTTGACGCTTGTACCTCTTGGATATTTCTTGGGGAGACACCATGGTGGAATCCCCAATCTTGAGCTTTTGTCCATTCTTCATCTCATTGCATCATCCTCTCTCTACACCTGAAATTTTTATTTCATACAAAACTTCACACAATCTTTATTAGCAACATTAGTGTATTCAAAAGATATTAGACCCCTGGCAAAGCTTTGGAATAGCAAGGCTTTTCACTAAAAATACAAGCTACTGTAGTAAATCCTTCAAAAAACTCAATTCACCTAAAGAGAACTCAAAAAGGAATCAATAAGAAGCAAATGCAAATAATGACAGAAATCTGTCAAAACAGACCAGCAGGTAGAAACCGATTTTTTGAAACATCTTATGTTACTCAAATCAAAAAGTTTTTAACTAACGAAAATTATATAACATACTGGGGGATTTATCCGTAAATTTTGAGATCAATCCGAGTTACAGAGACTCCTCACGAATGTTTTTTGTGAACGACAGAAATCTGTTTTGGGACAGCAACTCCCCAAATCTTACTTCCCTCTTATTAGAGGTCATTCTTGGCACAAAAAGCAAACAAAATGGATAAGTAGCGGTCATTACTGAATTAATAACTTCCAAGACTCGAGTAAACTTTTGGTTATCTCCCAACAAGTACTTTTCTTTAAGGCCTTTAAGTTAGGCACAAGAAGCAAGAAGAATCAAGTATTTTCAAATAAAGAATTAATATCCATACTTGCAAAGTCTTCAACTATGAAAGGTATCTTCCAAATGGGTTTTGGAGGATCCCTTCTCATCTCTCTTTGGTCTACTACTTTCATCAAAAAGATTTTCAGGAGCAATCCAATCAAAATTCTTTTCAAAGGCTTCATGCATTCCAACAAGCTTAAAGGGTATGGGTATCTTAAATTCTTCTCTAGGCTTAGTTTTATCAGGAATACCCACAACATCTACACTTGAGCCTAGCATATTGAAACGCTCAAAGACCTTTTTGGCTTCCCTAGCAACATCATGGAATTATTTTGATAAAGATTCAAGAATGAATTCCCTCTTTTCAGCATTCTTCTCTTCTTTTAGTTTTAGGAACAAAAATTGTATGAAGGGGTTAAGGCTAACAAACCTAGCCTCCAACATATGCACTAAAGAAGCTGCAGCAATCTCATAATTAGGAGAAAGCTCTGCTATAGATTTATCCTCAATATCCTCATGCTTTCTAACATAAGGAAAGAATTCTTCAATATTATCTTCCCCAAATATGGAGCCACTACCTATTGCAAGATCTTCCAGGGCAAACTTGGGGCAACATGGTGAGCTAGACCAAGGTGGCAACTAGAGTAGGAACTATTTTTTTTGTGTTTTTGAATAAAGAAAGCAAACCAAACTAGACTACTTTTTTGGGTTTTTTGAAAAGAGGCAAACAAAACCAAGAAAAAGAAACAAAGCAAACTAAAAACAAAGTAAAGAGAAAGGAAGTGAAGGTCTCCCCAAGTGAAGACGTCCTTAGCCTCCCCGGCAATGGCGCCAGAAAACTTGTTGATGGTGCTGACGTGGAGCACTTCGTTGGAAACCCCAAGAGCAAGATGTGATGAGCACATCAGCAAGTCTTCCCTCAGTAGAGACCGAGGTTATCGAACCAGAAGGAGGAAGGAAACGTCACAAAGGTGTTGCAAGCAACGCGGAGACCTGCACAACACAAACTCAAGACTTTGCCCCAACGAATCAGTGAGGTTGTCAAGCTCACCGGTTTGCTGTAACAAAGGATTAAACGTATGGTGTGGAAGGTAATGGTAGTTTGCAGCAAGTAAACAAGTAACAGTGGAAGATGTATCAATGGTAAAGATTGGACCGGGGTTCATAGTTCACTAGAGGTTCTCTCCTAAGATAAACAACATAGCATGAAGGGTAAACAAATTATAGGAGGGCAATTAACAGGAACTAAGCAAGGCATAACAATGTAATTACTAGTCAGAAAGATCTTATGATATTCGATTGGGCAATACAACAAGATACATAGACCGCCATCCAACTTCATCTATGACTAGAAGTCCACCTTCAGGTTATCATCCGAACCCCCTCTAGTATTAAGTTGCAAGCAACAGACAACTGCTTTAAGCAAAGTGTGTAAGGTAAACAATCCACATGTTCCATGAACAAGATACTTTTGTTTTCTCCCTAGTGGCAACAACACATCTACAACCGAAGATATTTCTGTCACTTCCCTTGGAAATTAGAGGCATGAACCCACTATCGAGCATAAATACCCCCTCTTGGAGTCACTAGCAACTACTTGGCCAAGATAGCTACTAACAACGGAGAGCATGCAAGATCACAAACAACAGAGACATGATAGAATCATAAAGACAAAACCATTAATCAAACCAACATAATAATCTCAATATCCATCGGATCCCTACAAACACAACATGCATGATTACAAATAGATTAGATCTTGATCATGAACGGATCTCACAAGATCTATACATGAAAGCCCAAAGGAGGAGATACAACCATCTAGCTACTACATGGGCCCATAGTCCAAGGTGGAACTACACACACATCATACCGGAGAGAAGGCCTCCGGGATGATCTCCTCTCCGGCAGGGTGCCGGGTAGAACTTCAGATCCCCCCGATCTAGGGACGATGGTGGCGGCGGCTATAGACGGTTTCATGGAGATTTGATCGGGTTCCTAGGGTTTATGCATCGGGGGCTTCTTATAGGCGAAGGGGGAGGCCGAGGCGGCGGCCAGGGCCCCAACACCCCTCCCAGGCACGGGGCAGGACCCACTCGCGCCTAGGGAGTTCTGGGCACCCTAGCCTGCCTCTCCGGCTCCCCTCTGCACTTCTTGTTCCCCATGGAAAGTAATTGACTTTGGCGTTTGTCCCATCCAATTCCGAGATTATTTATTTACTAGATTTTCTGAAACCAAAAACAGTAGAAAACAGGCATATGGCAATGTGGCAACTTGTTAATAGGTTAGTACCAGAAAACATGTAAAAAGCACCTCAAAGTGTAGACAAGCAAAGAAAAGTAGATACTCCCTCCATCCCAGAGGTTAAGGCGTAAAAATTTGGGATCGTCGATTAAGGAGGCACTAACGATAGCAAATCTTTCCAAATATACCCCTATTTAATCGTGCTCACGCTGGGCTATTTCCTTGTTTCTCTCATGCATGCAACACACAATAACTGGACCTGGCCTCCCACATGCACATGCACTACCAATAGCAACGGGGAAATAACTGCTCGTAACTTAATTTTCCTGCTAACCCCCGCATGCGTCACGGAAGCCCAATGAGAGATCCACACAAATAACTACTCCATCCTGATATTTTAGGTAGATTTAAATGGCTATGAGGGGTATTTTGGGCAGGAAACAAGCCAACTACACCCTGCGCCTTAAGCTATGAAGAAATTTTGAATTTTTTTTACGCCTTAACCTCTAGGACGGAGGGAGTACTAAACAAGCATGGAGCATCAAAAATTATAGATACGTTTCCAACGTATCACCGCCTCGAGCTCCCGCTCCAGCTCGACCACTCACTTCTCCGTGGCGATCAACGACGACTGGGCAGTCGCCAATTCGCTCGCAAGGACCAAACCCTCGCGAGCCTTGTCCACCGCTACCGCATGACCCTCTACATCAACACAAGCATGAGTACGCAATCAGGAAACAACATCCGTGGAGAAGGGTATCTCAAGACTTTACCAACAGCAGCTCAAAGTTCTTCGTTCACCTCCCGCACGGATGTGGCTCCTTGGTGGCCAATCGCTCTGCCGACTCGCGCTGGAGGCCCTGCACAAAAAAGCCAGACGTCAGCCAAACATTACAAAACTTCCTAAGTGGCTAGCAGCTGAAATTCAGCGATTAGCCACTCGGGGACTGGATAGCGACGAAGTTCCTAAGAATCTACCCGCTGAAACTTAGCGACCAGATCCTCGGGGACTGGACATACCTGGATGGCCACATCCAGCATACTATGCAGCTCAACCGTGTCCACCGACGGGAGCACGAGAGGTGTGCGCCCACGACGATGCTCGACCTCTGCGCCCAAGATGTCGGGCACCTGGGCTGACTGCGCCGATACACTTGCGGTGGAGGACCTTGCCATAAAGAGAGGGAAGGTCACCACCGCCGCTCCCACAGCACTCGTCGACGAGGACGTCGCCCCAACCAATGCTACAACTTCCACTTGCTGTGAACCCGCGTCCATTACGGCCTTCACGGCCACATCCACTCCAATCGGAGCCCCACTAGGGGCGTCCACTGGCTCATCCGAGATCGTGACGACCTCGTCACCCTTTGCCTTCTTCATGCCCTCAGCAGGCGCCTCGATCTCGTCGCCCTTCCTCTTCTTCGAGGGGTCGTCCTCTGCACCTGTGGTACCTACTGGAACCTTAGCCACCGAGGTATGACCGATTTTCTTCACGCCAGTCCTGCAAAACGACATCATCAGAAAGTTCACCAGACAAGTACAAGCTATTCGCTAAAAGGAGTACACCAAAAATACTTACTTGGCGACTGGGATGAAATGTAGACCGGTGCAAATATGCGCCGACTTCTCCAACTCTGGCCCTAGCTTCCGGCTGAGGCCCGTCTCGAACAGGCTTGGAGCCCACGATACGGAGGCCTTCTTTGAGGATGAAGCCGTGGCAGGAAGCTCCACGGCAGTCGACGCAGGTGCCTCCCTTGGTGGCGACGCCCCCGTGGGTGGGATGGCCCCGAGCCCGGCGACTGCAGAGAAGGGTGGTGGGAGCGATGCCAGTGGCACCTCATCTTCCACCATGGTCGTGCCAGCCGCCGTAGTCGCCTGCGCTGGCGCGCTGGCCCTAGCCTCATCAGCCGCGCTGGTCGCTTCGGAGCTGGACGCAGACCGAGGCGGCGACACCGCTTTGGCCACCCCCTTCTACTTCTGCGGTGACTTGTTCTTCGACGGCGTGGCCACGTGCCATGAAGTGTGTTCGGGGGCCTCGTCGTCGCCCTCGTCATGACCTTCGAGGCTCTTACTGGCCTCGAGCTCGCGTTGTCATTGCCCGCGGGTCTTCTGAACCATTGGTGCGGCGACCTCCACGGCTTCGTCATCATCATCATCATCATCATCATCATCATCATCATAATCATCATCGACATCATCATCGTCATCGTCATCGTCATCACCTCCGATGTTTCCCTTGTCGGAGGAGGACTCGCTCTCTTCCTCTATAGACTCGCTCAAGTTTTCATCGCCAGCTGGTGGAAGACAACCTTCCACCACTTGGAACAGCTACACGAATGGCAGGCCATGACTGCAATTCTGCAACTGCGAAATGGACAAGGGAGAGTACATTTACCGGTGGTGCCTTGCGCTTCGTGGTGTACGGGGGAATCCCCTCCTTCGAGTCAATATATTCCGCGTCGGTAATCTTCTTCAGCACGAGGGCATAGTCGGCGGCGCTCCACTCAGCGGTGCAGGACTTGGTCCCGTCGTCCTTGCATGTGTACTCGTACATCCAATGGGCGTGGCTGGCCAGAGGCACCAGCCGCCGCCCGAGCCAGCAGTTGTACAAGTTGATGGTTTGGAGGCCCTTCTTCTTCAGTTGGCGGGTCGTCGTCAACATTTCGTCAACCACCATCCACTAGTCATGCGGGAGCTTGGTGACTTGAAGCCGACGTGACTTGGGCCGGTCGGCGGAGTACATCGGAAGCGCCACATCACTGTCTGGTGTCGACTCGCACACGTAGAACCAATGTTTCTTCCATTCGTTCGCCGCCTTCTTCGGCAGCATCAGGTCAAGGAAGGAGGCCTTGGACTTCAGCTAGAAGGTGAGGCTTCCCGCAGCTAGCATCAGGCCGCCTGCCCCTTCGCGTCCGACCTGCCCGTGGAATGATCCTACCACAGGGGGAAGTACGGGCGGCATCCCAGATAGCACTCACAAAATGCCACGAAAATGGCGAGTTGCTCGATGCTGTGCGGCCCCAGATCTGACGGCTAGATGTCGTAGTATGCACAGAAGTGACGGAAGAAGATCGAGGTGGGGACGCTGAGCCCCCTCTCCAAGTGGCTGGTGAAGCAGACGAACTCCCCGGCGTGCGGATTCAGTACCACCTCTCCGGCCGCGGGGATTCACCATCTCCCAGCGCGAAGAATTCCCGCATCCTCAAAGGATTTCAACAGCGTCTTGGTAAACTTGGATCTTCCCCATGGATCTGTTGGAGGTGCCATCGATCGGAGGATATGGGATCGCAGGGTCGCTCTGGATCGCTTTGGGTCGCTATGGAGGAATAGAAGATTGTGAGATGCACGAAGTCAGAAGGAATGTGGGGAATGATCGTTCTTCACCCGTCACTCTCCTTATATAGCGGTTGCTACCTGCCATTTTCGAGGAGCCATTATCACGCGATGATTATGCCGATATTACCGTTGGATTACCCAAAGGCTAGTTTGACCAAGATTGATGGTCCACCTTCGCCTGATCGACTCGCCAACCACAGTGATTCGACTACTCGCTGACCCATTCGCCATAGCTGCGATTCGACTATTCACCGACCCGTTCGCCATAGCTGCGATTCGATTTCTTGCCAACCTATTTGTTAGGTTGCCGATTCGACTGGTCGCCATTGATGTGACTGAGGAAATATGATAAAGGTTCTCTCTTTCATTGAAGGAGTCCACCGCCGATTCGACTAGGCATCAAAATTGGAGCCGAATACTCCAATTTCCAAAGAACACCTGTGACGAATCAACTATGGCCTCAGGGAATTCTTGATGGGGATATGCCGAGTGGGGTATACCCAGAAGGACGTTTCCTACTGGCCCATACTTCCAGCGAGTGGGCCTGCAGGACGGCGACTGGATCGCGACTCAACAAGGAGCCAGGCGACTAGAAGCTGGAGGCCTAGAAGCGTAGAAAGGGCCAGTCGGATTAGGTCAAGCACCCTCCAAGTCCTTATCCAACTCGGTTGTAGATCTGTAAACCCTAGCGGGGTGACTCTATATAAACCTCCCTAGGGTACGCATAGAAATTACGTTCCATCATACACCCCCTGGGACTCCCCGCCTAGCCGCCGATCTCGCCCTTATACTCTCTCATCAATACAATCTAGCAGGAGTAGGTCTTTACCCTCCGGGGGGCCGAACCTAGGTAACCCCTGTGTCTCCGCCCTCATCTTGCACCGTAGATGGCTGGCCACCCTTGCCCCTTGTTCTACTATTCGCTGCCGATTGCAGCATCTGCCGTGGCCATTCCCACGATAATTCTTCTTGGGCTAAGGGCTTCGGCCTAGACATGTAGCTTTTGTGCATGCTTTTTATCATAGATGGGATCATTATTAGTTTGTATGACATGATGATTGTAGTACCCTCTATTTCCTCAGCGAAATTTTCCAAAGGACACAACCGAAGCCGCGGGACACTCGGAGGCTGCGCCACCCAAGAAGCTGAAGGACCCCAAGATATCGATACGGAGGTCAAACTGGTGAGCCTCATGCAGTTCATGGCAGTCGAACAAACATGGACTCAGCCATACATCAGGTACCCGGTGGACAAGCAGCTGCCTGAGGATCCAACGGAAGCCCGGCAGGTCGTCCGTTGATCAAAGGCCTTCACCATCATTAATGGCAAGTTGTACAAGCGCAGCATTTCAGGTGTGCTCCAGCGATGCTTCACTAACAGTGACGGGAAAAGCATCCTCCTTGACATCCATGAAGTCATTTGCGGCCACCACGCGGCCAGTCGCGCCCTCGTCAACAAGGCTCTACGAGCTGGCTTCTACTAGCCAATAGTATTGAGTGACGCCAAAGACATCACAAAGAGGTGCAATGCCTGCCAAAGGTAGGCAGACAAGCCGCACACGCCAGGCTTAGAGCTGCAACCCATACCATTGGCCTGGACCTTCGCCCACTAGGGCCTCTACATGATCGGCAAACTTCCAAAGTCCTCACCAGGAGGACACGTCTTCCTCCTAGTGGCAGTCAAAAAATTCACAAAGTGGATCGAGGACATCCACGTCACTAACCAGTCTGGCACCACCGCCGTCATGTTTTTCGAATCCATTGTCTTCCTGTTCGGAGTGCCCCATAGCATCATAACCGAAATGGCTCGAACTTCACCTCAAAGGAGTTCTGAGACTTCTGCGAAGACCTAGGCATCAACCTTACATACGCCTCCGTGTCATATCCGCAGACCAACAGGCAGGTCGAAAAGGCTAACAGTCTTGTCGGCAGCGGCATCAAGAAGCGACTGCTACGCCCACTCGAAATGCTCGCGGGAGCCTAGTGATGGAGCCTAATGTCGCTTCATCGGGAAACCCCAAGAGCAAGGTGTGAAGAGCACATCCGCAAGTCTTCCCTCAGTAAGAAACCGAGGTTATCGAACCAGTAGGAGGAAGGAAACGTCTCAAAGGTGTTGCAAGCAACTTGGAAACCTGCACAACACAAACCCAAGATTTGACCCAATGAACAGTGAGGTTGTTAATCTCACCAGTTGCTGTAAAAAAGTATTAACTGTATGGTGTGGAAGGCAAAGTGGTTTGCAGAAAGTAAACAGTAATAGTGGAAGATGTATCCATGGTAAAGATTGGACCGGGGGTCCATTGTTCACTAGAGGTGTTCTCCTTAGATAAACAAACCTGGCATGCTGGGTAAACAAATTATAGCAGGACAATTGATAGGACTGAGCAAAGGCATAACATTGCAATACTAGACATCATGATCCTATGATTTTCGATTGGGCAATACAACAAGGTACATAGACATCCAACTGCATCTATGACTAGAAGTCCACCTTTGGTTTATCATCCGAACCCCCTCCAGTATTAAGTTGCAAGCAACAGACAACTGTTTTAACCAAAGTGTGTAAGGTAAACAATCAACTTATTCCATGAACAAGAGACCGTTGTTTTCTCCCTAATGGCAATAGCACATCTACAACCTTAGAGATTTCTGTCACTTCCCTTAGATTAAATAGAGGCATGAACCCACTATCGAGCATAAATACCCCCTCTTGGAGTCACTAGCAACTACTTGGACAAGATAGCCGCTAACAACAGAGAGCATGCAAGATCACAAACAACACAGACATGATAGAATCAATAAGACAAAACCATTAATCAATCTAACATAGTAATCTCAATATCCATCGGATCCCTACAAACACAACATGCATGATTACAAATAGATGAGATATTGATCATGAACGGAGCTCACAAGATCTAGACATGAAATCACAAAGGAGGAGATACAACCATCTAGCTACTACATGGACCCGTAGTCCAAGGTGGAACTACTCACTCTTCATACTGGAGGCTGGCATGATGAAGAAGAAGGCCTCTGGGATGATCTCCCCTCTGGCAGGGTGCCCCGGATCTAGGGACGATGGTGGCGGCGGCTACAGAGCTTCAGATCCCCCGGATCTAGGGACGATGGTGGCTGCGTCTATAGACGGTTTCGTCGAATATTGATTGGGTACTTAGGGTTTAGGCATCGGGGGCTTCTTATAGGCGAAGAGGGAGGCCGAGGGGGTGCCCGAGGCGGCTGCACCCTCCCCCCCAAGCGCGGGGTGGGCCCACCTGCGCAGCCAGGGGGTGTGGCCCCCTCGAGGCCCTCCTAGGTCTCATCTTCTTTCTCCGTGTTCCCCACGGTGAAGTATTGACTTTGGCTTTTGTCCCGTCCAATTCCGATAATATTGATTTTCTGCCTTTCTGGAACCAAAAATAGAAGAAAACTGGCAACTGGCACTGTGGCATCTTGTTAATAGGTTAGTACTACAAAACATATAAACACACCTCAAAGTGTAGACAAAGCAAAGCAAAGTAGAGACTAAACAAGCTTGGAACATCAGAAATTATAGATACGTTTCCGACGTATTAAGCATCCCCAAGCTTAACTCCTGCTCATCCTTGAGTAGGTAAGTGATAAAAAGAATAATTTTTGAGGTCAAATGCACAATCAAAATCGAGATCAAACCATTTGCATGTATTGAAAGCTAGGATCAAAGAACTCTAAATAGGAGCATGAAAGATGGAGTTCTAACAGTAAGACAAAGTAACTATGCATGCAACATGAAAGGCTACAAACAAAGATCATGAATAACATGCATTGAAAAACGTTTGTTTGTTTCACATACAGAAAATATAGCATAGTGGCAATCAGCTTGTCCCTCATGGAGTAGAAAATAGATGCATAGGACACCTTCAAAGTTCATAAGAGTGACTAGATACAAATAGCACAAGAACAAGTAATAACAACAATATGCATCAATCAATAAGTTTTGGGACAAAGCACGTAGAACTAAGAATGGCAACTATGCTCTCTTAACTGGTGCCTAAAGGTAGAAGGTGGAGACTCAATATAATAGTGGAAGAAAGTCCCTTCATATAGGGAGGGAGGGATTTCAAGTCTCAAAAAGAGCTTCCAAAAATTATGGTACTTGTTAGCTTTCATCTCTCATTGCCCCTATCATAAGCATCTTGAAGTGATTAAGGTTAAAGTGAACAAACTATGGAGTATATGCTTGACAAAGTATAAGTTGGAAATCTCATGTCCCTTGAATACGAGGGCCGCTCCTCATGGTACTCAACTTACTCACCTGTAAGTTCTTGTCATAGTAAGTACATGTGTATCATAGAGAACCGCCAACGGGTACCCCTTGCACATGGTACAGGAGCTATCCCATAACCAAAATGACAAGGCGAGCAGATAATGAGCATCTCAGCAATCTTCTTATTTACCATGGGAATATGGTGATTTTTTCTCTCTTTCCTATTTTATCAATAATTCTCTTTTTTATAAGAAGAATGCTTCATAGATGTCACTATGGTGATGCTGCAAGTTTCCACCATGATTAGGCATGGCTTAGGCTAGCGGCCCAGGCGTTTCTCTAACACACATACATAACTCCATGGACTTACAAGCTCCCCTTTTATTTCACACCGACGACATCCATAGACAAAAGATCATGATATCAATTGTGTACAAAGTACAAGTGCAATGTTGAAAGCGTTCCCCGTGACAGCACGGTTCTGCTAATTCCAACGTATAAGTGCAAGAATATACAACATAGATGACACAATGGTTCAAGTTTATTAGGGGAAAGAAAAATAAAGTGTGCCATCAAGTTCGTGAGAGATTTAATCACTAAGTTTTTACATAACAAAATACTTTTTAATTGGAAAATATATGAAAACAAGAATATACTTGGAATGGTGTAACACACCATGCATAAGAATTTATAGTGGACTCTTTGGAAAAACTTGGTTTCTTGGGAGTTGGAAACATGATTAGATCTTACTCATACAAGTGGAGGCTAGCAAAAGACTGGGAGTGACCAACTAAGGGAGCAATAACGGCCATAATCATGCAAAGCGATAAAACATTACTAATGAAAGGATAAAGTGGTACTACAAGTCAAACACTAAATGATCATAGAGGATATGGTGACTTTTTCATAGTCATAACATGGTGTGAGCATGTGCCAAGTCAACCCAAACAAAACATCAAAGGAGAATACCACAATACTATACTTTTGCATGCTAAAACAACGCATGATTCCTTCAAGGCACACTAAGCAATCCCAATTGTTTGGAACAAGACATGCTACAACAATAATCACTAAGCACAAGGTAAAAACAACACCTAGCATGACATGCTAAAGTCTAAGTCACAGTCAAAGAAAGCTCCTCTTGCACTATTCAAGCAAAAACTTTCTACTCATTTCCAACACCAATCAACTTATTTGAAACAACACAGCGAGAGCGGGGGTCCAAACTACTTTATTCAAGAAAACTAAGAAAACTAAGCAAAGCAAAAAAACTAAGACGCTCCAAGAATAACACAATAATGCATGAAACAATAAAAACAAAGTGTCTAGAAAGACCTGATCTTTAAATTGATGAAGAATGGGATGCCTTGGGCATCCCCAAGCTTTGAAGCTTGTACCTCTTGGATATTTCTTGGGGTGACACCGGGGTGGCATCCCCAAGCTTGAGATTTTGTCCATTCTTCATCTCATTACATTATTCTCTCTCTACACCTGGAATTTTTCCTTCATACAGAACTTCACACAATCTTCATTAGCAACATTAGTTCATTCAAAAGATAATATACCCTTGGGTTTAACTTTGGAACAGCAAAACTTTCACTAAAAACACAAGCTACTGTAGCAATTCCCTCAAAAAGCTCAATTTCCGAAAAAGAATCCAAAAAGGAATCAATAAGAAGCAAATGCAAATAATGGCAAAATTTTGTCAAACAGACAAGTAGGTAGAAACCGATTTTTTCGAAGACCTTCTGTTTCTGAAATAAAAAAGTGTTGAACTAACGAAAGTTAGCTAACATACTGGGGGATTTATTCGTAAAATATCAGCTCAATCCGATTTACATAGATTCCTTAAAAAAATTTATGGTGGAGCCCCAAAATCTTTTTTGGGACAGCAACTCGCCAAATCTTACTTCCCTCTCATTAGAGGTCATTCTTGGCACAAAAAGCAAACAAAAAGTATAAGGAGAGGTTATTACTTAAGTAATAACTTCCAAGACTCAATAAAACTCTTGGGTTATCTCCCAACAAGTACTTTTCTTTAACGCCTTTAAGTTAGTCATGATAGTTTGAGAAGATGCTTACATAATAAATATGAATTGAAGTAAAAGAGAGAATCGAGAAGCAAATTAAAAAAACATTTAAGCCTACCCCTCTTCCTACGCATAGGAATCTTGTAAATAAACAAGTCATGAAAGCACAAAGCAACAAGCATAGGAAAGCAAAACAAGTGCAACTTCAAGATTTTCAACATAAAGAGGAGAAACTTAATATTGTTGAGATACATAAGACCATGTTTCCCTCTCTCAAAATAATTTTCAGTAGCCTCATGAATAAACTCAACAATATATCTATCACATAACGCATGATTTTCATGATCTACAAACACATAATTTCTATCAAGCTCAAAATAGTGGGATTAAAACCTTCACAGGTTTTACCCAAAGTAGATATTTCAAAAGGATCCACAGGAACATAACATTCATCCTCCTTCGGTAAGCATGGGGGACAATCAAATAATGTAAGGGATAAAGAGTTACTATCATTATAAGGTAGGCATGGGTAGATAATCCATTCTTCCTCCTTTTATTCATCACTTTCCTCCTCTTTTTCATCTAATGAGATTCCAGTTTCAACAATTTCTTCTTCCATAGGCTCCTGCAAGGCATTAGTCTCTTCCATTTGTGGAAAGCATCTATTAAAACATTCAAGAATATAGCCATTTTCTTCCTTGTAATTATCAAAGCAAAATTTAAGTATCTCATAAACCTCATCTTCATAAGGTGCATCATCAGTATTTTCGAACAAACTGGCAAGTTCAAATACACCCTTGAAGGCAATAAATTCTTCAATTTGTTCCACATCATAAAAGTCATAATTTCCTTTAATATAAGAGGATATGCTAACATTATCATTATACTCACATTGAAAAAGGAGGTGTTTATACCTCCTATAGCAACAAGCTTTATCAAAGCAATAAGTAACATTATAAGTAGAGCACACCTCTCAAGCAATAGTATTCAATTTATCGATTTGTTCCCATAGGTGTTTCCCTTTTTGTGACAAATGGTGTTCCTTATAATAATTCTTTTGTTCTTCCCTGAAACCACATTGCCAATAAAAACTAGTTTCAAAGAAACCATCCATTGATAGAAAGCATGAGCAAGCAAGGCAATAACATACCAGCAACTAGAGTAGGAACAATTTTTTTTGTGTTTTTGATAAGGGAAAGCAAACCAAACTAAACTAATTTTTTTTGTAGTTTTTGATAAAAAGATGCAAACAAAACCAAGCAAAAGAAACTAAGCAAAACAAAAACAAAGTAAAGAGAAAGGTTGAGAAGGACTCCCCTTGTGAAGATGTCCTTAGCCTCCCGGCAACGGTGCTAGAAAACTTGTTGGATCTTTGTTGACGTGTGAGTTTCTTCTTCTTCATTCCCCGGCAAAGGCGCCAGAAAACTTGTTGATGGCGCCTGAGAGCACTTCGTCGGGAAACCACAAGAGCAAGGTGTGAAGAGCACATCAGCAAGTCTTCCCTCAGTAAGAAACCGAGGTTATCAAACCAGTAGGAGGAAGGAAATGTCGCAAAGGTGTTACAAGCAACTTGGAAACCTACACAACACAAACTCAAAACTTTGCCCCAAGGAAAAATGAGGTTGTCAATCTCACCGGTTGCTGTAACAAAGGATTAACTGTATGGTGTGGAAGGTAATAGTGTTGGAGATATGCCCTAGAGGCAATAATAAAAGTGGTTATTATTATATCTTTGTGTTTATGATAAATGTTTACATTCATGCTATAATAGTATTAACCGGAAACATTAATGATTGTGTGATTTGTAAACGAAATTAGAGTCCCTAGTAAAGCCTCATTGTAATACTAGCTTGTAGGTTAATAGATGATCGTGGTTTCCTGATCATGAACATTGAGATGTTGTTAACAACAAGATCATATCATTAGGAGAATGGTATGATGGACATAATCCTATAGATAAGTATAGCATTAAGATCAAGTCATTTCAATATTTCTTTTGCTATAAGCTTTCTGATACATAGTAACTTAATTCCTTCGACCATGAGATCATGCTAATCACCATCACCGAAAGTATGCTTTGATGACATCAAACACCACACCGTAACTGGGTGGCTATAAAGGTGGCATTGAGTGTTCGGAAAGTATGTGTTGAGGCACATGGATCAAGAGTGGGATTTGTCCATCCATATGACGAATAGATATACTCTGGTCCCTCTCGGTGGAATGCCATCCAATTGGCTTGCAAGCATGTGACTGGCTCACAAGGGATCACATATCACGGGAACAAGAAAAGAGTACTTATCGGTAACAAGGTTGAACTAGGTATGCAGAGATACCGACGATCAAAACCTCGGATGAGTAAACTATCATGAGACAAAGGGAAATTGGTATCATATGTAAGTGGTTCATTCGATCACAAAGTTATCGTAGAAATATGTGGGAGCCATATGAATTTCCAGATTCCTCTATTGGTTATTGATCGGAAAAGTGTCTCGGTCATATCCACATAATTCACGAATCGTAGGGAGACACACTTAAGGATTCGATGTTGTTTAGTAGATATGGAATGTTAGTAGGGATACCGAATGTTGTTCGGAGTCTCAGATGGGATCCGGGATATCACGAGGAGATCCGGAATGGTCCAGAGAAAAAGATTCATATAAGGAAAGTCCGATTCTGGAGTTCGGGAAAGATTCCGATGTTTTCATCGGAGAGGTTCTAGAAGGGTCTAGAAGGTTCACAGGTCCGGAAGGGGAATGGTCCATGAATGTGTCATGGGTAAGTGGAATGATTGGATCATATCGTAGGTCACTTGGTGTGGACATTTGCAAGAGATAATTAAAGCTCTAAATTGAAAGTTAAACGGGAAGTTTGAAAAGTCAAACTGAAACAATGGTTTCCTAGTGGAAGAAGGAAAGAGTCCTTCTCTCAATCCAACTTGGGTTTGGGTTTGGATTCAAACCCACCCCTCCCAAGGCTGCCCCCCTCTCATAAATAGAGGGGGAGAGCTTCCCCAAACACACAAGCCCTAGCCCTCCCACACCCGAGCCGCTCGCCGCCGCCGCCAGCCTGCGCCGCCACGCCGCCGCCTTGCGCCACCGCCGGCCCATCGCCGTTGCCCTAGCCACCGCCGACACCTCCTCCTCCTCCCGGTCTTCTAAACCCTAGATCACCGGGAAACCCTAGATCCACCATAACTTGCACCGGCTTAGACGAAGCCCTGCGGGATCTTCCCTCTACTTCCGACACCACGCTGTCGTGCTGCCTGAATCGCGAGGGGAGAACTACAACCTCCGCTGCCTGCCAGAACAAGGGAGAGGAAGGTCTTCATCGAGTACCGAACGTGTGACCGACTGCAGAAGCGCTGCTGGAACGCAGCGCCGGAAGGATCGTCTGCGCGATCTTGAGATCGGCAAGTGTACGACTACATCAACCACGAGAATCTGCTCTTGTTAACCGCTTTGGAATCTTCGAGGGTGAGTACTTCTATCGACTCGTTGCTACAATCTAGTAGATAGATCTTGGCTTGTTTTTGTGCATGCGGTAGAATTTTTTTGTTTTCCATGCTACAAACCCCTACAGTGGTATCAGAGCCGTGTCTATATGTAGGTCTGTTGCACGAGTAGAACACAATGGTCATTGTGGGCGGTGGTGCTTTTATTATCAATTGCTTTTTGTGTACTTTGCATCTTGCGGTATGATGGGATGAAGCGGCCCGGGCTAACCTTAAATGACATCTTTCATGAGACTTGCTCCACGCTTAACATGCAACTTGTATTGCATAAGTGGCTTTGCGGGTGTTTATCTCTCCCATCATAGTATAGATTCAATTTACAACGGGCACTTGATAATTCAAACATCAACATTGTGGTTCTTGTTCGTAAGTTAGAACGACACTTATTGAAAGCCCCAAACCACGTAAAATATGCAAAGAAAATTAGAGGCGTCTAACTTTGTTTTGCAGGGTGTGCTGTGATGTGATATGGCCATGATTGTGATTATATATGATGTATGCAATGTTCCTTATTGTAAGTCGGCAACCGGCAGGAGCCATATGGTTGTCTTTTAATTCCGTTAAGACCTGCGTGTCTATTCAAAGTAGTTGTAATAGTTGATGTTGGTGGATGACAACCATGAAGCGGCGCCATTGACCTTGACGCCATACCGGTGATGATGGAGATCATGTTCGTGCTTGAAGATGGAGATCGGAAGCACAAGAAGAAAGGCCATATCGTATCACATATTATGAATTGCATGTGACGTTAATCCTTTTATGCATCTTGTATTGCTTAGTTTGTGACAGTAGCATTATAAGATGATCCCTCAAGAACAAAAATTTCAACTTATAAAGTGTTCATCCTTAGTAAGCACTGCTGCTAAAGATCGTTGTTTCGAAGCACCACGTGATGATCGGGTGTGTTAGATTCTGCGAGTGTATACAACGTGAGCAAGCCAAATTTTCTCATGAGGAAGCTAAGGTTTGATCTTGACGAGCCTAGCATGTAAAGACATGGTCTCAGAACACGGTTCACCGAAAGGTAAAGCATGAGTCATATAGTAGATATGATGAACATGTTGATTGTTCGCCATTGAAGCTACATCAACTCTCGTGATGATCGTTTTTGATGTGGTGGATTTGGTTCGTGTGATCACTAAAGAAATGTGAGGGATATTGTTTTGAGTGGGAGTTAACCTAGACTAATTTAACTATTAATTAGAACTCAATTTGTCATAAACTTAGTCTAAACTATTGAAAATATGTTGTAGATCAATGGCGGCCCCTACCATCAATTTTAATGCGTTCCTAGAGAAAGAAAAGTTGAAAAACAATGGAAGCAACTTCGCGGATTGGTTCCGCAATTTGAGGATTGTCCTCAATGCTGGTAATTTTACCTATGTGATGGATGCACCGCTGGGCGACCCGCCTGCAGCTGATGCTACCGATGAGGTAAAGAATGTTTTCCTCGCTCAGACGAATCAGTACTCCATAGTTCAGTGTGCTATCTTGTATGGTTTGGAATCGGAGCTTCAAAAAAGGTTTGAGAACCATAACCCACATGATATTGTCCGTGAACTCAAAATGATATTTGAGGCTCACGCGGCAGTTGAGAGTTATGAGGCTTCTGAAAAGTTCTTTAACTGCAAGATGGAAGAGGGCAGCTCCATCAGTGAGAACGTGCTTACGATGTCTAGGTACGCAAGCAAGCTTCAAAGCTTAGGTATAGTGATTCCTAATGCTTTGGGGATTCACCGTGTCCTCCAATCACTACCACCAAGTTACAAGAACTTTGTGATGAACTACAATATGCAAAACATGGACACATCGTTGCCCGAACTCTTCTCCATGTTAAATTCTACAGAAGTGGAGATCAAGAAAGAGCACCAAGTGTTGTTGGTTAATAAGACCACCAAATTCAAGAAGCAAGGCAAGTCTAAGAAAAAAGGAAACTTTAAGAAGGGCGGTAAGAAAGTTACCTCGCCAGTGAAGAAGACCAAGGCTGGGCCTAAGCCTGATACTGAGTGCTTTTACTGCAAGGGAGAAGGTCACTGGAAGCGGAATTTCCCTAAGTACTTGGCGTATTTGAAAAACGGCAACATCAAGAAGAAAGGTATATTCGATATACATGTTATTGATGTGTATCTCACTAGTACTCGTAGTAGTGCCTGGGTATTTGATACTGGTTCGGTTGCTCATATTTGTAACTCAAAACAGGTGCTGCAGAATAAACAGAAGCTAGCGAAGAACGAGGTGACGATGCGCGTTGGAAATGGATCAAACGTTGATGTGATTGCGGTCGTCACGCTACCTCTTCATCTACCATCGGGATTAGTTTTATACTTAAATAATTGTTATTTGGTGCCTGCGTTGAGCATGAACATTATATCCGGATCATTTTTATTGCGAGACGGTTACTTGTTTAAGTCCGAGATGTCACATCCCAAGATTTTCCAAATCTTGTAATGTGAAAAATAAATAAACAAAATAAAATTATTGTTGAAAATCAGGGTGAAAAGAAACTTTTGTTTCTAAATGGAAACTTAAAATCCCATCTGGAACAAACTTTGGATAATGTTGAATCCAACTAAAGTTCAAATCAAGTGGATTTCATTCTTCATAAATACATCTTGAAATTTAAACACTTGAGAAATAAACCAAAACCCTAAAACCCTAATGGAATAAAAATCATTTCCAAGTTATCTCCAAGCCTATGGATGTGATCCATATAAAAATTTATCAACAAACATTTACAAATGATCAAGAAAGACAAATGGAAATATTATAAAACCATAGAAATTGATTTCACTTAATTTGGAGTCATAGTTAAAATCCTATGAGTTTAATAAGCTAAGGAAAAGTATTTTTCAAAGCTAATAAAGCCCTTATCTAAAATCCATACCAAATGGTGAGCAAATAATCCTAATTATATTTAAAAGGATAAACAAATATCAAATGAGATTTTACAAATTGGAATCACCAAGTTTGGATCTATAAATAAAAAGATATGGATTTTATAAGATGAAGAAAGACATATTAAATAAGGATTTTTTAAAGACCAAATTAAAACTTGGCCTAATCCATTAAGCAAATGGAATGAATATAATCCAAATCCAAATAAAATAAAAGGATAAAGAATTTCCAAAATAAAATAAAATGGCAATAACCATTCTATCCATATTTTAATAAAGACAAATCTCTAATAAGAATAATTATATAATTCATGAGAAAATAGTATTTTGGAATTTACCCAAGTGAAATAAAAGTTGTTTAATTCAACTTAATTAAGATTAAAGAAATCTTCCAAATAAACCTTAGGGAATTAAAACTATATTTAATTCCATTGGAAATAAAACAAATACCCAATTCAAATGATTTATGAATCATATTGAATTTATTCCAAATGATCATAGGTGAATATTTTGACACCCTATTAAGTAAATAAAACTTACTGAAAAAGATTTGGAAGAATTTAGAAACGTAAGTGGTGTTTGAAAATATTACTAAATCTTATTTGATTAATACAAGGATCTACTTTAAATAATTAAAAAGGCACTAAAGGAATAAAAGTTTTATTCTAAATTTGACATCAGAATATGGTAATAAAAAGTGTTTGATTATTCACAAAATATGGCAAAGGTTTGAATTCAAATTGATGTTTGAATTGTTTAGTCAAAATCAAAACATAATAAAATAAATGGAAAAAGAAAAAGAAACAGGAACAAAAAAATATGGAAACGAACCCAGCCAGCCCAGCTAGCCCAACAAGGCCCAGTTAGCCCATCTACCCACCCCGCGGGAAAAACGATTCGCACCATCGCCTGCACCCGCTCAGCAACTGACCGATGGACCCCAACTCCCATGTCTCTCTTCGCTGACGAAACGGCCCCACCGCCAGCTTCTTTCTTCCTCACCCGCCGCTGACCGCGCGCACCATTACTGCCGATGAATGCCGGCGTGAATTCGATTTACTGGCTGATTAACCCCCATCGGTGACCACTCCCTCTTAACTGCCTCTCCCTCCTCTCTGTTTCCCCTCATTCCTCGTTTCCTCGGAGCCACCAGGCTGCTTTGATTCCTCGTGTGAACCACACCGTCTCCGACGAGCCTCTGCTCCAATTCCGGCCATACCTCGCTGCCCCTCGCCCCCTTGACCACTCAGGCATGTTCCCCAGACCCCTGCGCGTCTCCCAGTAGTTTCCGCTTGCTCGCGCTTGAACCACAACGTCGGCAACGACGTCAGCTAAGCATCGCCGCCGTCTGCCTCGACTCCGGCGAGTCCTCCTGGTAAGCACAGACCCCCCTTGCCCTCCTTATGATGCACACATGTTCGTGACTCGCGTACGAAGCTAACCGCATCTTCCGTTTGCCCCCTCGTGCTCCATAGCGCCGCCCTCGACGACGAATGACCGCACCCGACGCCAGGCATCCCTCCGACGAGCAATTGCGGTCAACCCCGAGCGCCCCTGCCTTCCCTCGAGCATGTTGAGAATCATCAGCAAGCTGCGAACTCGGTGAGCACCTCCCTTCGCCCTCTCGCATCCTGTAGCGTCGTCACCGCCACTGTCTGACCGCTCCGCCGCCAGTCGCCGCCGCCAGCACCGCTGGTATATGGTCAAAGGTTGTGCGCCGTAGGATTTAGATCCAACGGTCGCGATAGATACTAACCGAAGGGGTACGTTTGATTCTGAGCCACACGATCTTCTTTAGATCCAACGCACCAGAGAGCGCGATACAGCCGAAGCGGTACCAGCGAATAGGAACAAGCCACGTGGCCTGTGACTGTTTTAAAAACCAGAAACTTTCCTATTAGATGTTCAAATTTGTAAAATCCATAACTTCCAAACCACACGTCCAAATTTTGCAAATTTTATATCAATGGATTCAGAAAAACAAGTAATTTCTGACCATGAACTTTGTTTAGTAAAATGCTTCTGTTAAATTGATTGTTTTTTGCAGAAACTTGTGTATGCATGTTTAGAATATAAAAATTGTTCTAAAATGATTTTTGAGATGAAACCTTTGGCAAATGGTTTTTTTTGAACCTAGTGACCCTAGGAATCAATTGGTGGGTTAAAAAATGTATTTGGTGAAGCAAAAGAATGAGACTTTGATTTAAACCATTTCTAGTCAAATAAAAATATTGTTTATTTATCCAAAAGTGCTTTTGGAGGAAAACCTTTGGGAAATGTTTTGATTTAAACTCTCTGACCCCAAACACCAAGTTTTATTATTTGAAAATATATTTGGTGAACCCTATAAAAATTATTACTTTGCTAAAGACATTTCAACCACATAAAATAATGACTTGGGTTTAAAAATGGTTTATGAAGTAAATTCTTTTGCAAATGATTTTGCCACTTTATAAAATGACCATTAGGTGTTTTCAAATGTTTATGAACCATTAGAAACCACTTTTACAAATAAAACAATCTTTTGCATGTTTGCATGCATTGTTTTGTTTCTATCATTCTATGTGATGAATTGCTTGAATGGTAGATTAAAATATTGTTTACTTGATTGAATTGTAGTGATTTGAAGTGTGTGAACATTGCAAAGATCAAGGAGTGAACTTACACTTTCTACCAAAAAGGCAAGTGATGCTTCATACTTTTGTCCCATTATTTTCACTATGCATTAGTGATAATTCTAAGTAGAACTTGCATGGAATTTTGCTAAGTGTAAACTATGCCATGGGAAATCCTTATAGATGAACCCTTAGTAGAAATTCCTAAGTTAAGATTCCTACTACTATCATGCTTAGCTTAGCTAGTAGAAAACAAGGGTGGAATATATATTCATGCTATGAAATATTTGTAAGTCTGTGGACTTGTGTTTTGTTTAATAAAACAACTAAGTGAATGAATCACCTGGGTGGAATGGAAGGAATGGTTTGTGTTGAGTGGTTCACAAGGCCCATTTCTATGGTTTACCTTGTGTATCTTACTTGTGGATGGCCACCCAGGAACAAAGAGATTTGAGATGTCAAATGTTGAGAAGCTTCAAGTGCAGCCACTTGGCATTATGGGCTCTGCCTGGATCATATAGGTTGCAATAACTTAGCCAAATGGACAGTTGGTGGTAGGGGAATGATAGGTTGGAACGCGTCCATTCTGTTCTAAGGGAAGGCTTCTGAAAGATCTTGTCTTGGTGAAACCAAGTCTTGTGCGGAAAGTGCACCACCTCTACAGAGTGTAAAATCTAAGTACTTAGCCATGTCCCTGGTAAAGGACAATTTGAGCATCAAGACATGGAAGCTATCAGGAATCTCCTCATCCCAATTTCTAAGTTAAAATCTTGTGGGTGAACAAGGGTTGAAGGATCACCAATTTCTATTGGGAGATGCCCTGGGAAAGATTTTGTCAAACAAAAACTTAGTGTTTTCAAATGATAAGGAAAATCTATTTTGAGCAAAGCAAGCCTAAGCTCCACTTAGCCAAATGCATATAGATGATAGACTCAACTATACTACCATAGTATCACTTTCCAATACAATTCAAATGTATTGACCCTTGTGGCTATAACTTGTTATGTTGCAGGTTTGTTTGATATTAGTGAAGTTTAATGATTAGGATTACAAGTCTACAACCAACATGTCTGCCTATGGCACTTTGAAGATGAAGGACCCCATGCTATTGTTATATTCTGCTGCATTGTAATTAGATAGCCAAATGAGCTATGTAAGATGTAATAAATTATTTTATTCCTGGTTATAAAGTTGTATTATGACCTTTGTTTCTTGATATTACATCTTAACTATGCATGCTAGCTATTGATCCAGGGACTAGCATTTTAAACACATGGATCTCTACCTTATTAAAGGTTGGGAACCTTACACGAGAATAATGGTTGTTAGATTTATATGAGTAATATGTTTTATGCACATGCACCTTTGATGGATGGTCTATTCTTATTGAATCTTTATTGTGGTAATGCACACATTAATAACATTGAAGCTAAACGTTTGAAATTGAGTGATAACTCGACCTATATGTGGCACTATCGTCTTGGTCATATTGAAGTGAAGCGTATGAAGAAACTCCATTCCGATGGACTTCGTGAATCACTTGATTTTGAATCACTTGAAAGATGCGAAGCATGTCTGATGGGTAAAATGACTAGGACTCCATTTTCTGGTATGATGGAGCGAGCTACGGACTTATTAGAAATCATACATACCGATGTGTGTGGTCCAATGAGTGTAGCATCGCGCGGTGGTTATTGCTATGTTCTTACCTTCATGGATGACTTGAGTAGATATGGGTATATCTATTTAATGAAACATAAGTCCGAAACTTTCGAGAAGTTTAAGGAATTTCAAAGTGAGGTAGAGAATCAACGTAACAAGAAGATTAAATTTTTACGCTCTGATCGTGGAGGTGAATATCTAAGTTACGAGTTTGGCGAGCATTTGAAGAAATGCGGAATACTTTCACAATTGACACCGCCGGGAACACCACAACATAATGGTGTGTCCGAACATCATAATCAAACTCTTTTAGATATGGTTCGTTCTATGATATCACTTACAGATTTACCGCTATCGTTATGGGGTTATGCATTAGAAACAGCCGCATTCACTTTAAATAGGGCACCATCTAAATCCGTTGAAACGATACCGTATGAATTGTGGTTTGCGAAGAAACCTAAATTGTCGTTCCTTAAAGTTTGGGGTTGCGAAGCTTATGTAAAGAAGTTATAGCCAGACAAGCTTGAACCCAAAGCGGAAAAATGCGTCTTCATAGGATACCCAAAGGAAACTATTGGGTATACCTTCTATCATAGATCCGAGGTCAAAATCTTTGTTGCCAAGAATGGATCCTTTCTAGAGAAGGAGTTTCTCTCGAAAGAAGTGACTAGAAGGAAAGTAGAACTCTACGAGGTTGTTGAACTTTCTCTCGAACTCGCGAGTAGCGCAGCACCGGAAGTAGCTCCTGTGGAGCCTACACCAATAAGAGAGGAAGATAATGATGTTGATCATGAAACTTCGGTTGAAGTTACTACGGAACCTCGCAGGTCAACAAGAACTCGTAGCACTCGTGATTGGTATGATCCCGTTATGAGTGTCATGTTGGTAGACAACACCAATGACCCTGCGACATATGAGGAAGCGATGATGAGCCCAGATTCCAATAAATGGCAAGAAGCCATGAAATCCGAGATTGGATCCATGTACGAAAACCAAGTATGGACTTTGGTGGACTTACCGGATGGCCGAAAGGCTGTCGAGAACAAATGGATTTTCAAGAAGAAAACAGATGCTGATGGTAATATTACTGTCTATAAAGCTCGACTTGTCGCAAAAGGGTTTCGACAAATTCAAGGAGTTGACTACGATGAGACTTTCTCACCAGTAGAGAATCTAAAGTCTGTGAGGATTTTGTTAGCAATCGCCGCATATTATGATTATGAGATATGGCAGATGGATGTCAAAACAACGTTCCTCAATGGAGACATTGATGAAGAGTTGTTTATGATGCAACCCAAAGGTTTTGTCGATCCTAAAGATGCTAACAAGGTATGCAAACATAAACGGTCCATATATGGATTAAAGCAAGCATGCCGAAGTTGGAATCAACATTTTGATAAGGTAATCAAAAGCTTTGGTTTTATACAAACTTATGGAGAATCTTGTATTTAGAAGAAAGTGAGTGGGAGCTCTGTAGAATTCTTAATACTATATGTAGATGACATATTGTTGATTGGGAATGATGTAGAGCTTCTTAATAGTGTCAAGGATTATTTGAATAATAGTTTTTCAATGAAAGATCTTGGTGAACCAGCTTACATATTAGGCATAAAGATTTATAGAGATAGATCGAGACGCCTAATATCATTGTCACATAGTACATATTTGGGCAAAGTTCTAAGGATGTTTGGAATGGAAGATAGCAAGAAAGGGTTCTTTCCCATGTTGCCCAATACGACCTTGAGTAAAACTCAAAGTCCTGCAATGGCAGAAGATAGAGAAAGGATGAGTAAGACTCCCCATGCCTCAGCCATAGGATCTCTTTGTATGCCATGCTATGTACTAGACCCGACATTGCATATGCTGTTAGTTTGACTAGCAGATATCAAAGTGATCTAGGAGTGGATCATTGGACAGCGGTCAAAAACATACTTAAGTACTTGAGAAGAACTAAGGTGTAAGATACCACCTTTATAAAGGTAAAGATCCCTGTGATTGCAATGCTAGTCCCTGGATCAATTGCTAGCATCCACAGTTTAAGATGAAGTACACAGAAACAAAGGTCATTATTACATCGTCATTCCAGAGATAACATAGTCTTTTACAACTCCTTAGCCATAGGCTAGTACGAGAGTTTATCATAACAATATAAATAAAAGTCTTCATCTTCATGTGCCACAGGAAAGCATGTTGAGTGTAGACTCATAACCCCTAATCCTCATCAGAGTAACCTGCAACATCACAAGTTACAGCCACAGTGGGTCAATACATTGGAATAGTATTGGCAAGTGATACCTTAGTAGAATATTAGCATCTCGTTACTACATGAATTTGGCTAAGTGTATCTTAGGCTTGCTTTGCTCAAAATAGGTTTTACCTATCAGTTGAAACACTAAGTTTTTGTTTGGCAAAAACTCCCAAGGAATCCCGAATAGAAATTGGTGAACCTTCACCCTTGTTCAACCACAAGTTTTAACTTAGAAAATTGGGATGAGGAGATTCTTGATAGCTTCCATGTCTTGATGCTCAAATTGTCCATTACAGGGGACACGGCTAAGTACTTAGTTTCTTCCTTCTGCAGAGGTGGTGCACTTTCTCCACAAGACTTGGTTTTCACCAAGACAGGACCTTTCAGAAGCCTTCCCTTATACCAAAATGGACGCGCTCCAAACCTATCATCCCTTACCACTAACTGTCCATTTGGCTAAGTTATTGCAACCTATATGATCCAGGCAGAGCCCATAATGCCATGTGGCTGCACAAGAAGCTTCTTAACATATGGAATCTCAAATCCCTTTGTTCCTGGGTGGCATTCCACAAGTGAGATACACAAGGTTCACTAGACCCCTGGCCTTGTTTAACCACTCAACATAAACCAATCCACCATTCCACCCAGGTGTTTCATTCACTTAGTTGTTTTATTAAGCAAACCATAAGTCAGGGACTTAGAAATATTTTCCATAGCATGTGTATATAGTCCACCCTTGGTTTCTACTAGCTAGGCTAAGCATGGAAATAGTAAGTATCTTAACTTAGAAAAAATCTAAAAATTCTACAACTACTAGGATTTCCCAAGCATAGCATATAGATACTTAACAAAAATTATCATGCAAGCCCTATACAAAATATTTCTAATGCATAGTCAATATATTGGGAGAAAATTATGAAGCACCACTTGCTTTGGTAGTTGGGGGAGTAACAACAATCCTCATAGTCACAATCACCACAAGCACCAAAATCTACACATAAAATGATAACACCAAATTCACATTCCAAAATAATCAAACAAAAATACATGAATGCATGCAAATGACATGTGATGATTTTTCTAAACCAAACAAGGCATGTAAACAGTGCTGATTGATAAACTAAACATTTATACATCAAATTAACTTTATTTGTCCTTTAAAACATTTTCCAACTAATTTTTATACACAAAATAAGCTTACAAATGTCTCTACCAAAACAACTAAGTTTACAGAAACAATTCATTAAACAAAGCGTATGGTTGGAAATTACTCTTTATGCTGATTCCAACGATATAAAATTTGCAAAATTTGGACGTGTGGATCAAAAGTTATGAATTTGGCAAGTTTGAACATCTAATAGATCTAAATTCAGATTTTAAATCTAAAACCCAGACACGTGGGCGTGTCTGATTGGCCCGTACCGGTTCGGCCGGATCGATCAACGTGGGCCATTGGATGTAAGTGACACCGCACGGCCAGATCTGCATGTACCGCTTCGCTTAAGTGATCTAATCCTACACATCAGATCTAGATCTAACGACCTATATCAATCGAACCAAAAACGAGCGGCGCTGCGACGGTGGCTGGCGGCGGCCCGGTCAGACGTGGATGGTGCCGACGATACAGGAAGCGCGGGAGAGGAAGGGATAGCTCACCGAGTTCGCCATTGCTGATGCTCAAGGTGTGCTTGGTTGCCGAAGGGGCGCTCGAGGTCGACTGGGATTGCTCGCTGTAGTTTCTTCTGGCGACGACCGCTTTTGTTCATCGTCGCTGGCGAGGGTATAGGTCATGCAAAGGCAAGAGAAGGAGTGTGTTAGATGCGCGAGACGATGCTGGTCACGCAAGTGTCAACGAGAGGGCAAGGCGCGGTCTGTAATAACCAGGGGAGCTCGTCAGAGTTGCTGGCTTCCTCGGGCACGTGCAATCATCGACGTTGGCGAGGCTCTGGATGTTCCTAGCACACACCAGTGGTGTTAGAAGATGCGCAAGGTTGCAGTGATCATACTAGCAAGACTGGAAGGAAAGGGGCGGGGAGTGCTCACCGGAATTCACCGCCGGAGATAGCCGGTACTGCGGTGGAGTTCTGCGAAATACGGGCAGCTTGGTGGCGGAGCGAGCGAGTGGAGTGAGGGGAAATGTGCGGGGTGGGGAGGGGGTTTTGTAGCCAGAGCGGGGGCGGCATTCACGCGGTGAATCAATGGAATTTAAGCAGAGAGTAATCGCGGCGTCATTGCGGCGAGGTAACGGCGGAGCGGGTCAGCGCGCGGTGATTGGGGACGATGATGACGGGGCAGGTGGGTCCCAGTGGTCAGCGAGGGGGTGTGTGCGGGCGCGGTGAGAAACAGAGGAAGAGGAAAAAACCCGGGTGGGCTGCATCTACTACTGGGCCGAATAAGTGGCGCCGGGCCTTTTCCATTTCTTTTCCCTTTTTATTTTTCTGATTGATTTACCAGGAATCATTTTCAAATGATTTTAAATGTGTTTGAATTCAAACACCTTCTAGATTTTTGTAAAGTGAAACATGTACATATTTGACTACAGAACAATGTTGTTCACTCAAATTACTTTGTCCCATTGAAGTTTTAGAATTAAACCATGCTTTAATTATTTAATTACAATAGTCATATGAATGGTTTGAATTCATATTTTTGTTTTGAAAAATCTTGGCCAAGCTTTAGAAATATCAAACAAACTTAAGTTCAATTCTTTACTGATCAAGACAAGTATTTTCTTATTCAATGTAGCAATAAGGTCATTGCCTTGCTTACATAAAATAATAGACAACAAATGTTTCTGTTTTTTGAAAAATGATCCTAAAATGGTTATGAATGCATGAATGATATGCAAACTTTGAAATCATGATTTTTGGGATGTTACAAATCTAACCCCCTTAAGGTGAATCTCGCCCTCGAGATTCGGATGGGCTAGCAAATAGATGAGGGTGGTCTTTCCGAAGATCATCTTCTCTTTCCCATGTTGCTTCTTCTTCGGAATGATGGTTCCACTGAACTTCGCAGAATTTGATGGTCTTTGTCCGTGTAACTCTTTCTGCAGTCTCAAGAATCTTGATAGGTTTTTCTTCATAGGTGAGATCGCTTTCCAATTGGACCTCCTCCAAAGGTATAGTATCTTTCAAAGAAGTCTCTTCCATCTCCTGATGGCATTTATTTAGCTGACTCACATGAAACACATTGTGAATGGAAGACAATGATTCAGGCAATTCAATCTCATATGCCACTTCTCCTTTACGGCTCAGAATCTTGAATGGTCCAACATATCTTGGGGCCAATTTTCCTTTGACTCCAAATATCTTCACTCCACGAAGTGGTGATACTCTAAGATATGCTCTATCACCCACCTCATAGGTGACTTCCCTACGCTTGGGATCTGCGTATCTCTTTTGTCGGGACTGTGCTATCTTCAATCTGTCCTTTACCAACTTGACTTTCTCTCCAGCTTCCTTGATTAGTTCTGGCCCGAACAAGTTTCTTTCTCCAACACCATTCCATAACAATGGTGTAGTACAGTTTCTCCCATAGAGAAACTCAAACGGTGCCATCTCGATACTGGCTTGATAGCTATTGTTGTAAGAGAATTCTGCGTAAGGCAGACTTTCATCCCAACTAGCTCCATAGTCTAGGGCACATGCCCTCAACATATCCTCTAAAATTTTGTTGGTCCTTTCTGTTTGTCCATCAGTCTGAGGATGAAAAGCAGTACAGAATTCCAATCTCGTTCCCAATGACTCATGCAGTTGTCTCCAAAAATGGGTAGTGAATTGAGTTCCCCTATCAGACACAATACTCTTGGGTACTCCATGCAGACACACAATCCTATTCATATACATCTTGGCCAGCTTAGCACTTGTATAGGTTGTCTTCACGGGTATGAAGTGAGCCACTTTAGTTAAGCGATCCACTAATACCCAAATAGAATCATATCCTGATCTGGTCCTTAGCAATCCGGTAATGAAATCCATGCTAATCTTGTCCCATTTCCAATCAGGAATAGGTAGTGGTTGTAGCAATCCTGCTGGTTTCTGATGTTCCTCTTTCACTCTACTACATACATCACAGAACGCAATATGTTTGGCAATGTCCTTCTTGAGATTATTCCACCAAAATCTTTCCTTCACATTCATGTACATTTTGGTGTTACCCGGATGAATGGAATAGGGTGAGTTATGTGCTTCTTGCAAAATCAGTTTCCGAAGCTACTGATCTTGCGGAATACAGATACGTTTTCCATACCTTAAAGTACCTTGTTCGTCTTCATGGAATCCTTTGGCTTTCCCCTTGCCAATCTTTTCCTTAATCTCTTCAATTTCCTTGTCCGTCTTTTGGGATTCTTTGATTTTGTCCAACAAGGTGGGTTGAACATCCAAATACATGAGGTGTCCTTCAGGCACAATATCCAATCTGAGATTTTTGAATTGGGCACACAGATCATCTGGCAACTCTCCCTTAGTAAGGCCATTCACATAAACCTTACGGCTTAATACATCCGCTACAACATTTGCTTTACCGGGGTGGTATTGCAAACTCAAGTCATAGTCCTTGATGAGTTCTAGCCATCTTCTTTGTCTCATGTTGATTTCTTTCTGAGTGAAGATATACTTCAAACTTTTGTGATGTGTGAACACTTCAAATCGCTTTCCCAAAATATAATTTATCCATGTTTTGAGTGCATGGAAAACAGAGGCCAACTCTAAATCATGAGTAGGATAATTCACTTCATGAGTTTTGAGTTGTCTCGAGGCATAAGCCACAACTTTTCCTTCTTTCATCAGAACTGCACCCAATCCTTGGTGAGATGCATCACAATAAACTTGGAAGTCCTTCTCCAAATCTGGCAAACATAAGACTGGTGCTGTCACTGGTCTCTTCTTCAACTCTTAAAAACTGAGTTCATATCCTTCAGTCCAATCAAATTTCTGGTCTTTATTTAGTAACTCCGTCATTGGCTTAGCTACCTTTGAGAAATTCTCAATGAACCTTCTATAGTATCCTGCCAAGCCAATGAAACTACGAACCTCCTTCACTGACTTAGGAGATTCCCACTCAGTTACAGCTAACACTTTTGCGGGATCAACTGCTACACCATATATTGACACAATGTGTCCAAGAAATCCAACTTCATTTAGCCAGAATTCGCACTTGTTGAATTTGCCATACAGTTTATGCTCTCTAAGCTTCTCAAGTATCAAACGCAAATGTCCTTCATGCTCTTCATTGATCTTGGAGTAGATCAAAATGTCATCGATGAAAACGACAACAAACCTGTCAAGAAACTCCATGAATACTTTGTTCATCATATTCATGAAGTAGGCTGGTGCATTGGTCAAACCAAATGGCATTACGGTGTACTCATATAATCCATACCTAGTGGTGAAAGAAGTCTTAGGTATGTCTTGTTCCCTTATATTAAGTTGAAAATAGCCTGACCGGAGATCAATCTTTGAGAACACACGGGCTCCTTCTAACTGATCAAACAAGTCATTGATCCTGGGCAAAGGATATTTGTTCTTGACAGTTACCTCATTGAGTGAACGATAATCTATGCATAACCTTTGACTTCTATCTTTTATTTTCCACAAACAAAACTGGTGCTCCCCAAGATGAAGAACTTGATTGAATAAATCCTTTCCGCAACTGTTCTCCAAATTGTTTCTTGAGATCTTTCAACTCGTCAACTGACATCTTGTAAGGTCTCTTTGCTATTGGTCCAGATCCTGGCAGCAAGTCAATCAGAAATTCCACATCTCTATCTAGTGGGATTCCCGGCAATTCTTCCGGAAACACATCTCGATATTCTCTCACAGTTAGCACACTATCTAATCTAACCCCCTTAAGAGAATTTATCTTACGTCCTTTTGATTCAAAGTTAGATTTGAATCTAATCCATTTCTTATCTAGGGTTGTGAGTGTGACAGTATGATTGGCACAATCTAGCACTCCCTTGTACTTGGTCATCCAATCCATTCCCAAAATTACATCCAGTCCTTGGGAATCTAGGATTATCAGACTAACTGGAAACTTATGCTTTCCAAATTCTATCACTAGATCACGACATCCAAGACTTACTATCATATCTCCACCTGGAGAACTTACTTTTATAGGACACCCAATATTTTCAGTTGGAAATCCATTTCTATCAACAAATGCTCTTGATATGAATGAATGCGATGCACCAGTATAAAAAAGAACAAGTGATGGAATGGAATTGAGTTTGAACTTACCAGCCACATCATCAGGTTCCTCATAAATTTCTTCCACATTGATGTGGTTCACTTGTCCCTTCTGGAAAGGGTTGGGCTTGTTGGCACCATCAACTTTCTTTTCTGGTCACTCATTAGCATAGTGCCCCATCTTCTTACACTTGAAGCATTCAACCTGACTGAGATCTTTCTTGAAAGGCTGACTTCCACTACCACTTCCACCTCCATTGTGGTGGTTCTTGTATCCACTCTTGTGGTTCTTGTACTTGTCATTATCATGACTACGGTGATGCTTGTTGTCATGATGGCGGTTGTGGCCGTGGTGGTTGTTATACTTTCCATGTTTGTGGGATCCATAACTCCCACTATCATCATGATGGGAACATTTGTGAGACGATCCCGAGTTGTGCTTGTCAAAGCTATGCTTCCTCTTTCTGCTTTCAACCTGTTTCATCTTGTTCTCCAAGATGGAAGCCTTGTCACAAAGTGATTGGTAGGTTGGGACATAGGCAACAGACAGCTGCAGATTTATTTCATCATTTAGTCCTTCGAGGAATTTCTCCTTCCTCTTGGCGTCAGTATCAACTTCATCCGGTGCATAACGCGCCAGATTGTTGAAATCCTCAATATACTCGGCCATGCTGCGGTGACGCTGTTTCAGGTTGTGGAACTTCTTCTTCTTCAAATTCATCACTCCGGATGAGATGTGAGTTGTACGGAATCCAACCTCAAAGATAGCCCATGTCACATCCTCAATGGGGGTGGTGATCTAAATGTTGTCCCACCAGGTTACTGCTGGTCCTTCCAACAGATGTGCTGCAAACCTGACCTTCTCCTCGTCGGTGCAGCCGACAGTCACCAAATCCTTGTTCACCTAACGTAGCCAATCATTGGCCACCATTGGATCAGTGGTTCCTGAGAACTTTGCATGCCTCAATCTTAGAAATCTGGTGAGCATGTCAAATCCTGGCGGATTATTCTGGTTGTTGTTGTTGTTGTTGTTATTGTTGTTGTTGTTATTGTGATTCTGGTTCTGCATGAAAGTGGCCATCATCTGCATCAGTTGTGCCAGTGCTGTCATCAACTGCTGCATCTCGGGAGTGACATTGTTTTTGTTTGGGTTGGGGTTGGCACGTCGAGGAGGCATCTGTGGTTTTCATAAGGATAAGAATGAGATACCCATAGATGCTTAACATGCAGAATACATCTCATACTCAATCACAATAACCAAGCATCAATATAACATAGAGTTTGAATGACATAAACAAAAAGTTTGGAAATGCAAAACACACCATAGCAAGCCACCCACATGTTGGATGGTCATTGCGACTCAATAATCAAAAGTACGGTAAATGAAAGATAAATGAGTAGTCAACAATACTCCTCCGCATCAATCTCCACATCAACAAGGGTAAGACCTGCATTGTCACATCCCAAATTTTAGATTTGGTCTTGCATATCATTCATATCATTGCATCATATCTTTCCATGCAAAACCGTCGAGTAGAAAGGTTCAGCGAAACGCCATTTGCAAAACCCTATTTTATTTTGCTACGAGGTTCCCGCGGGAGGCTTTAGAAGGACTTGCGACAACCACCCCTGTAGGTTCGAGTTTTCGCGCAAACCTTGACGAAAGGTTGTTCCCCTCGACGATACGAACCCGTAGGCACGAGAATCGCTCCAATCGGAGTTCGTATGCAAAAGCCTCGGACGTTTTAGTAATCCGCCGGAAAACGGTCCGAAAATCCGGACCGATTTCCGAGTTGTAGTCAGTTTCCGGGCCGTTTCAGTTCAGGTTTTCCACGCGAGAGGGACTACTTAAAAGAACCACCTGCCTCGAAACCCGTGCCCGCAACCGACCCCGCCGCCTCTCTCCTGCCTCGCGCGCCTCCCGAGGAGGTTACGCCGCCGCCGCCGCCGGGCTCCGCCCTCGCCGCCGCCGGTCGCCTCCGTCGCCGCCGCCAGGTGCCACGCCGCCGCCGCCCTCTCCTCTCTCTATTCCCGCCGACGCCGCCGCCATCCGTGCCACTCCGCCGCCGCGGCTACCGCCGCCGACGCCGCGGATCGCCGTCGCCCCGCCGCGGATCGCCGTCGCCCCGCCGCGGATCGCCGCCTCCCCGCCTCGCACGCAGCTGCGCGCCGCCACGCACGCAGCCGCGCGCGCCCGCGTGCCACCCGCGGCCGCCGCAGCGCCGCCGTGCGCCGTCCCCATCTCGCCTGCGCCACCGCGTCGCCAACCGCTGCGTCCGCCGCGAGCTGCTGCAGCGCCTGCGCCGCCGCCCACCTCCGCGTGCCCGCGTTCCCGCGCGACCGCGCGCTCGCCATTGCCGCCTTGCTGCGCTGCTGCCGCGCGTGCTGCGCGCTGCTCGCTGCGCTTCCGCGTGCGCTTGCCCGCGCGCGTCATCGCATGCGCGCATGCATGCACGCATACACGCACGTGCGCGCCGTCTTGTGCGCGCGCAATTATTTTTCTCGGACCCGTAGTTGACCTTGTGTATCCGCGCAGGAAGGATCTCGTCGCCGGAAGTGATCGCCACCGCCGTCCGGAGCTCGCCGCACCTTCCGGAGTCCGTTTCGCCATCCGTTTCCGGTAAGACAGCAGCCACCGTCAGATCTCAGATCAGCGGCCTAGATCGTTAGTTGACCAGTCAGACTCAGGCGTTGACTAGTCAGACGCCCAGTCAGCAGACGCTTTGACCAGTCAACAGACACAATTGACTGGTCAATTTCGTTAATCCTTTTAGTTGGCAGATTTCGGTAGACTCTTGTAAATTGCGTAGAAATTAAACCACTTGGCCAAAAATTGCAAATAAAATATGTACGAGTTCAGTGAGTCGTGTAGAATCTTGCTGTACCTTTGGTTCAGACTTTTACTGCAAGGTTTAGTACAGTTTAATCAAACTAGTTAGTGGCCTTTTCGGAGTAATAAATTCGTAGAAAAAGATCTGTAGCTCCAAAAATCACGTGTGATATGTCCCTGAACTCGTATGAATGAGGGGAATTTCATCATGAATTAAAAAGGTAGGCTTACAGTAAAAACTTCTGCAGTATTTGTCTAATGGCTTTCTGCAGTGTTTTAATTACTCGGGAAGTTTTATAATTCCTTTTCGAGTAATTCCAATTGGTACTGTTTCTAACCAGCGATGCCTATGCGGTAGAATTTTCCCAAGATTTTACAAACAGTATACTACCGGTAGTGGATTATTTAAGTTCTAACTCTAGTTTGGAGCATTACTGTTGTCTAGTAGTTTTCCTTGCACCAAATCTATTTTTCCATGCATGTATTCGGTTGTATTATGGATTAGAATTATGTGGTGCAGCTGTAGCACCAATTCACTTGCCGTTCTTGCATTCATGCATCATCTTTGTTGCATATGCTTGTGGATTGTTTGTTTATGATTGCAATTGTGTCGTGTAGATTGTGCTGAGTGCAACGCTTGCTCGTGTGAGGATTGTGCTCCAGACCGCTACAACCAAGGCAAGTAGATGCTACTTTGTTCATGATATCGTCCTACTATTTTCAATGCATTGTCGTGTATTTTGTAGATGCATGTGTAGGATGATACTATCGCTATGCTATGTCCTATTATGTGGTAGGACCCTCTTCGTAGTTGAACCACCGTTGGTAGATGTGCTTAGCCATGCTTTATTGAACGAGGGCTGGGTTACATCAATGATACTTGTTTTCTCAAAGTATTGGTTTGTGAAAACTAAAAACAACTTAATCAATGAACCCCCTGGGTGTGATGGTATTGATAATTTTTTCTGGTTTCATTGCGGAAAGGCACCCAGGCATCAAGAGAGAATGATTGGCTTCTTTATTGTGTAGCTTACGTGTATAACCATGTGCCAATAATGAAATGGGCGGTTGGTTGGACTTAGTAGGTTGTGGTAACTCGAACCCGCGTATCCAGAGATGTAGAATTTTGGTAGGTTGGACCGGTGCGCGTCGGGATTGAGGAGCTACTTCCCGAACAGTCTCTTCTTGGACTTCTCCCTATCATCACCCAAAATGAGAGTGATGGTACGAGCTGGGCTGACCAAGTCACATGGGTAAAGTGTACTAACCTCTGCAGAGTGTATAAACTAATCGATTAGCCGTGTCCCCGGTTATGGACATCTGAGTTGCTAGATATTGATTCCATGACATGTTTCTCGCTCATTCGAATTTCATAATTGTTTTAATATTGTTGGGTTAACTTAATTGGGATCTTTCAAAGAAAATCAAAAACTGTTTATGAAAGTAGGACAAATGTATTTGCAAATGCAAGCCAGACACAGCTCCAATAGGCAAATATGCACGTAGATGTTAGTACTATTGTCTCCTTTACTAGCTCTACTTGCCATACATTCCATGTATTGACCCTTCGGGGCTGTTACGTTTCATGTTGCAGGTTATTCCGATTCTGATTGATCGTTATAGGCCACGGTACTCCACTCGGCACTTGTTCACTTGTGGGCAATTTGAAGATTGGAGGATTTATTTGTTTATGTTGCTACCTGAATAATTTGAGCTAGCTTTATGCTAAGCTTTTATTGTAATAATGGTACTCTGGATCTTTGTAGATCATGATACACGGATATTTTGCTATGTTATCTATATTACTCTATTGTGGGCCAATGAACCGATCCAGGGATTGGCATGTCACATAGAGGCCACGGTCTTTTCAGAACCGGGGTGTTACATGCATTCTCCATAGCGGTCTTGTACTCCTCAACATTAGTAGTCAGGGCCTCTATCTTAGCCCTAAGAGCCCTCTTCTGTGAACGAAGCCTCTCGATCACTCCCTGCTGATGCTCAAGCTCGAAGTCCTTGGCCTCCATCTCTTCCTTCATCTCCCAGATCTTCTTGTTCCTGTCTTGGACTCTCTTCTCCTGGCTCTTGAATTTCTTGTCCTGGATTTCAAACTTGGCCTCCATTTCCTTGACTATCTCGTCTTGCTCCGCGAAGAGCTTGTCTTTCTCCCGAAGCTGAACCTAGAGTTCGTCATTGCTAAGCATGACGTTGGTCCTATCAGTATCTAGGTGCCTAATAAGACCCTCTAGGTCCTGGAGGTATAGACAAATCGGCTCCATCAACTCTCTAGCAGCATCCTCGTACTCTATGGTTCACCCTCCTCATTGCGGCCCCAAAGGGGTGAAAGTAAATACCTCTAAGATCGGTGGAGTGTCTGCCTACCAGGCGCCCAAGTAACTCCTGCATGACCACATCTAGGCCTTTCTCCTTGTCGTCATGCATCAGCTTGAAAGTGATGGTCTATGTGGTTGGCTCTGTCTGGCGTCCAGGCTGAGTGACCCTGAAGCCCCATAGGTCCTTGCTCTCAAACTTGGTGAGTGGAAGTGTCATGATGCTAGGAAGTGGAAGGTTGAGCACACTAGTGAGCTCAATGAGACGAGTGCCAAAACGAGTTCCCTTAAACTCCTCGGCCGTGTTGATAGTAACATTAGGCATCTATTTTTATAAGATAGAGGTAAGTTAGAATCAACATCAATAGAGAAAAATCACAAGACAAAATATCACAAGCACATTTTTGCAACAATCACACAAGTCATGGCATACACAAATCCATTACAAGCATTAAAGGTTCAATATAACTTAGACAAATTTTTGGAAATAAAACGATAAGTGTGGTGGTCCAACTAATGAAGTACGTTACAACTCTCACTCACTAGACAAAAAGCTATTAGGGCATCCTTAGTAGACATCTGTATATCTTCTTCACAAGACTCCCAAATTAAGTCTATGATGTCTCCCCTTAGTTGTTGGTTGGCAGTCTCTAACTCTTGGGTATGCTTCTTTTCTTCTCTAAGGTCATTTTGGGTGTTGAGCATTCTCCACTTGAGTCTATCACCAAGCTCCTTGATAGCATTCCAAGCTGCATTTCTTGCAGAGTCAAAGAATGTTGTGTGCATTTCTGAGTTGGTGACCATGCAGAATCCTGACTCCTTGTGGTTGTCTTCCTTGTTTTTGTACAAGTGAAGTTGCACCCACCAGTACTCTTCTCCTTCATCCATCACAGGGAATCCTTTGTACACAGGTGCACCGTGTATCCCCATGGTAACCATACTGTTCTTGAGGGCCTTGGGAAATTCAGTCTCACATTCCAAAGTCATGGTCATGAGTGGTCCCTTCCTTACGGCTTAGTTGATGGAGTTCATCTACAAATAGAGATGAGAAGAAGATTAGAAAAGTTTACGAGGAGACAAAGACAAGGGTGGAAATTTTCAAAGTGTTGAAAGTTTTTCCTTACTGGTTTCTAATCCAATCCTAGGGTCATAATCCTACAGGCAACACAATGCTCTGATACCATCTTTAAGATCCCACCTTTATAAAGGTAAAGATCCCTGTGATTGCAATGCTAGTCCCTGGATCAATTGCTAGCATCCACAGTTTAAGATGAAGTACACAGAAACAAAGGTCATTATTACATCATCATTCCAGAGATAACATAGTCTTTTACAACTCCTTAGCCATAGGCTAGTACAAGAGTTTATCATAACAATATAAATAAAAGTCTTCATCTTCATGTGCCACAGGCAAGCATGTTGAGTCTACAACCAACATGTCTGCCTGTGGCACTTTGAAGATGAAGGACCCCATGCTATTGTTATATTCTGCTGCATTGTAATGAGATTGCCAAATGAGCTATGTAAGATGTAATAAATTATTTTATTCCTGGTTATAAAGTTGTATTATGACCTTTTTTTCTTGATATTACATCTTAACTGTGGATGCTAGCTATTGATCCAGGGACTAGCATTGTAAACATAGGGATCTCTACCTTATTAAAGGTTGGTAACCTTACACGAGAATAATGGTTGTTAGATTTATATGAGTAATATGTTTTATGCACATGCACCTTTGATAGATGGTCTATTCTTATTGAATCTTGATTGTGGTAATGCACACATTAATAACATTGAAGCTAAACGTTTGAAATTGAGTGATAACTCGACCTATATGTGGCACTGTCGTCTTGGTCATATTGCAGTGAAGCGTATGAAGAAACTCCATTTCGATGGACTTCGTGAATCACTTGATTTTGAATCACTTGAAAGATGCGAAGCATGTCTGATGGGTAAAATGACTAAGACTCCATTTTATGGTATGATGGAGCGAGCTACGGACTTATTAGAAATCATACATACCGATGTGTGTGGTCCAATGAGTGTAGCATCGCGCGGTGGTTATTGCTATGTTCTTACCTTCATGGATGACTTGAGTAGATATGGGTATATCTATTTAATGAAACATAAGTCCGAAACATTCAAGAAGTTTAAGGAATTTCAAAGTGAGGTAGAGAATCAACGTAACAAGAAGATTAAATTTTTACGCTCTGATCGTGGAGGTGAATATCTAAGTTACGAGTTTGGCGAGCATTTGAAGAAATGTGGAATACTTTCACAATTGACACCGCCGGGAACACCACAACATAATGGTGTGTCTGAACATCATAATCGAACTCTTTTAGATATGGTTCGTTCTATGATGTCACTTACAGATTTACCGCTATTGCTTTGGGGTTATGCATTAGAAACAGCCGCATTCACTTTAAATAGGGCACCATCTAAATCCGTTGAAACGATACCGTACGAATTGTGGTTTGCGAAGAAACCTAAATTGTCGTTCCTTAAAGTTTGGGGTTGCAAAGCTTATGTAAAGAAGTTATAGCCAGACAAGCTTGAACCCAAAGCGGAAAAATGCGTCTTCATAGGATACCCAAAGGAAACTATTTGGTATACCTTCTATCATAGATCCGAGGTCAAAATCTTTGTTGCCAAGAATGGATCCTTTCTAGAGAAGGAGTTTCTCTCGAAAGAAGTGACTAGAAGGAAAGTAGAACTCGACGAGGTTGTTGAACTTTCTCTCGAACTCGCGAGTAGCGCAGCACCGGAAGTAGTTCCTGTGGAGCCTACACCAATAAGAGAGGAAGATAATGATGTTGATCATGAAACTTCGGTTGAAGTTACTACGGAACCTCGCAGGTCAACAAGAACTCGTACCACTCCTGATTGGTATGATCCCGTTATGAGTGTCATGTTGGTAGACAACACCGATGACCCTGCGACATATGAGGAAGCGATGATGAGCCCAGATTCCAATAAATGGCAAGAAGCCATGAAATCCGAGATTGAATCCATGTACGAAAACCAAGTATGGTATCAGAGCCCGTGTGTCGACTGTAGGATCGTGACCTAGGATTGGATTAGGAAGCCATAGAATTATTAAGCCTATATTAACTCTGTCTTTCCTCTTATGCCTTTCACCCTCGTAAATTCTTACCATATGCTATTCTCACACACTTTCCTCTTTTACTTGATAGATGGGAGACGTCAGGACTGAGTATGTCCACATGGAGTCACCAAGGCCCTTTGCAAGGCAGTTAGCTCAACTCTCTCAGTCATTGGGATTGCCACTGCCTATGTTCAAGGGAAGAAGGCTGTACACCTATGGATATGGAGAGGATGCATGGGAGATTACTACCTTCATATTCAGAGATGCCGCCTTGCCAAACCCCGCGCATTTGGTCTACACCAAGATATACTGCAACTGGGGACTTGGAATCAACTTGGCCATACATGAAGCCCTGTCTCGCCAGTGCCACTATGTCTGACACCTACTGCCTGCAGATTCACCCTACCGTGATTATGGAAGGTGTGATGAAGAAGGGAACATTGTGATTACCCCGGGCGACAGGAACAACATGCCGCCCCGTCGGAGGCACATAAAGGACATGGAAAGAGAGAATGGAGCTCTAGCAGAGAAGGTGAGGATGTTAAAGGAGATTGCAGACTTTACTAGCAATGGAATGGTGGTCCAAGGACAGGAGATCGACACTTTGCATGAAGCTGTGGGAGTTCTGGAGAATGCCCTGATAGCCAGAGATGAAACCATAGCACATCTTCATGGAACTGTGCAAGAGAATACCCAGAACATACAACAGTTGCAAGGGACCGTCCAGGAAAGGGACCAAACCATTGAAGCTATGACAGCCCAGATTGCCGCTCTCCAAGCACAGCTGAATCCACCCTCTGATGATGACAATGGAGATGATGGCAACAATGGGGATGATGATGACAGTGGAGACGATGATGATGATGAGGACGAGGATGATGATGATGGAGACGATGATGGTGGAGGAGATGAGGCTGTTGCTGTTGCAGCTGAGGATGAAGAAGAAGAGGAGGATCCAGAAGAGGTGGAGTTTGAAGTCTCAAGTGATGGTTCAGGAGAGGTGTACACTCCGCCGCCATGGTTGTACCGCGAGCCGAAGCGCCAACGCATGACCGCAAGGACCTACCTCAATCTCTTTAAGAAGTAGATAGAAGTCCACCAATTAGTCCACGTTAGGCAAACTCGTTAGGATTAGTCTCGATCGTTGTGAAGCTTAGTTCGTGTTAGTTTAAAAGTGTTTAGTTGCTTATTTGTGTACTCCAATATCCCAGGAATTATTTGTGCGAATTTTAATGAAAGAGTTATGGCAATTTGGTTATCATCTGTGTTATTTTCGCTACAGTTTTTCTGCTGATACAGCAGTACTGCGCGATTTTTCATATTTTTCTGGTAACTCGGAAAAATCTGAAAAAAATTGGTCTGATGCGAAACTCTCTGTGCCATATGCACAAAAATCAGCTAAATTCTCTGACGAGATTAAGTCAGGCAGAAAAATTCGTGAACGCTGCTGGACTGTTCTGGCAGAATTGCTGTTTTGTTGATTAGTTGATCTATTGTTTAGTTAACCATTGCCAACTCTTGCAAAACTATTTCAGTAGTTATATACTGCTAGGATAACACCTGGGATGTTGCTGGATCGCTTGTTTGTTGATGTGTTGCTTGCTTGTGATTGTCTGCTATTGCTTGTTGTTGTTTGATCATATGCATGGGTAGAATCCTATTGTCGTAGTTGATTCTTTCTAAACTTACCTATGCTGAACCGCAGATGCCTCCCCGCCGTAAACCCACTGAGATGGAGCAGCTCATGGCAGCTCAGGCACAGCTGACCCAAGTGATGACTCAGTTCATGGCAAATCAGAACAACAACAATGGAAACAATCAGCCTCAGGGAGATGCTCTCACCAGATTTCTGAGGTGAAGGCCAGCTAAGTTCTCTACTGCAACGGAACCAATGGTTGCTCTCGACTGGTTGCGTTCAGTCAACAAGGATCTAGTAACTGTCGGATGCACTGATGCTGAGAAGGTGAGGTTTGCCGCTCACCTACTGGAGGGACCAGCCGCTTCTTGGTGGGACACATTTCAGATCACCCACCCGCTGGATACCGTGACTTGGGCAATGTTTGAGGAAGGTTTCAGAACCAACCACGTGTCTTCAGGAGTTCTGAGCCTGAAGAGGAAGGAGTTCCGCAACTTGCGCCAAACCAATCGCTCCGTGGCCGAGTACATTGAGGAGTTCAACAACCTGTCCCGTTATGCACCTGAGGATGTTGACACTGATGCCAAAAGGAGGGAGAGATTCCTGGATGGCCTCAGTGATGAGCTTTCAGTACAAATACTTGTGGTTTACTGCCCCACTTTCCAGGACCTCGTGGACAAGGCCAGAATCTTGGAGGGGAAACACAAGCAAGTGGAAAACCGCAAGAGAAAGAGCAGTACTCACCACTCTGGCTCACACCACAAGTCTCGCACTTCATATGATGGATACTCCAAGCATGGAGGAAGTGACCATGGGAGCCATGACCGCCGCGATGGACATCGCCATGACAACCACAGGAGAAGCCACCACAACCACAAAGGAGGACACTCTCACCACTCTGGAGGACACGGTGGACATGACCGCAACCGTGATCGCAACTTCGTGAAGAAGGATCTGAGTGAGGTGACGTGCTTCAAGTGCAAGCAGAAGGGACACTATGCTGACAACTGTCCGGAGAGGAAAGGACTGAAGCCAACCAACAGCGAGAAGGCCACAGTGAACCACATGAATGTGGAGGAGATTCCAGATGAGCCAGACCTTGTGATTGGTAAGTTCCCAATCAACACTTACCCTGCAATTATACTTTTCGATACTGGTGCATCGCATTCATTCATATCAAGGGCATTTGTGGATAAGTATAAGTTACCTACTGAGTCTATGAAAAGGTCTATTAGAGTGAGTTCACCTGGAGGAGATATGATAGCTAGTGCGGGATGCCGCGACTTGATTGTGAGGATTGGAACACACAACTTTATTGCACATCTAGTAGTGTTGGATTCACAGGGATTAGATGTTATTCTGGGTATGGATTGGATGTCTATGCATGGGGGACACATAGATTGTGCACAGCGAGCTGTTTCACTCAAAACCCCGGATGGTAAGAGGATTAGATTCAAGTCGGCTGCACGACTGAGAAGGTGTAAGTTGAATTCTCTTAAGGGGGTTAGCATGGATACTGTGCCAGTGATTAGGGATTACCCCGACGTGTTTCCGGAAGAGCTGCCAGGGATGCCACCTGACAGAGATGTAGAGTTTCTTATCGACCTGATGCCGGGAACAGGACCAATAGCAAAGAAACCATATAAGATGGATGTGGATGAGCTGAAAGAATTGAAGAAGCAGTTGAAAGAACAGCTGGAAAAGGGATTCATTCAGCCTAGTGCGTCGTCATGGGGAGCACCTGTGTTGTTTGTAGAGAAGAAAGACAGCACCAAGAGATTAGTGGTGGACTATCATTCGCTGAATGAAGTAACCATCAAGAACAAGTACCCTCTGCCGAACATAAATGATTTGTTTGATCAACTGGAAGGAGCAAAGGTGTTCAGCAAGATTGATCTGCGATCCGGCTACTTTCAATTGAAGATCCGAGAGGAGGACGTACCAAAAACCGCCTTCACCACTAGGTATGGTTTATACGAGTATACGGTTATGTCTTTTGGACTAACGAATGCCCCGGCATACTTCATGACAATGATGAACAAGGTATTTATGGAGTATTTGGACAAGTTCGTGGTGGTGTTTATTGATGACATACTGATATATTCCAAGGATGATGCTGAGCATGAGAAACATCTAAGGATGATTATGGAGAAGCTGAGGGAACACAAGCTGTATGCCAAATTCAGCAAGTGTGAATTCTGGCTTAACACTGTTGGGTTTCTTGGACACGTAGTGTCAGGGGAAGGAATTGCTGTTGATCCAAACAAAGTGACTGCGGTAACAGAGTGGGAAGCGCCCAAGAATGCAGGAGAGATTCGAAGATTTTTGGGACTTGCTGGATATTACAGGAGGTTCATTGAAAACTTTTCCAAGATTGCAAAGCCGATGACTGAACTTCTGAAGAAGGAGAGGAAGTTTGAATGGACAGACGTATGTGAAGCCAGCTTTCAGGAACTGAAGCGTCGATTAGTGACCGCGCCTGTTCTGTGTTTACCAGATCTTCAGAAGGATTTCCAAGTGTACTGTGATGCTTCTCGACAGGGACTTGGGAGTTTGCTGATGCAAGATGGGAGAGTAGTGTCATATGCCTCGCGACAACTAAAGCACCATGAGCGGAATTACCCCACACATGACTTGGAGTTAGCATCAGTGGTTCATGCGCTCAAGGTATGGAGGCATTACTTAATGGGAAAACACTGTGATGTGTACACCGACCACAAGAGCCTGAAGTACATATTTACACAGAAGGAACTGAACATGAGACAAAGGAGATGGTTGGAGCTTATCAAGGATTATGCTATGAATCTACAATACCACCCAGGAAAGGCCAATGTAGTAGCTGATGCTCTGAGATGGAAGGTTTATGCCAATGGATTGACAATTGGTGAATTGCCTGAGGACTTGTGCAAGCAATTCAAGGACCTTAGACTGGAGGTAGTGTCTGAAGGATACCTAGCAACAATGGAAGTCCAACCGACGCTACAGGACAGGATCATAAAGGCTCAGATAGGAGACAAAGAGATAGATGAAGTTAAGGAAAAGATGAAGGAAGGTCGAGCAAGGGAATTCCGTGAGGACGAGCAAGGAACCCTGCGGTACGGAGATCGTTTGTGCGTTCCCAACGATCCCGAGATAAGGAAGTTGATTCTGCAGGAAGCTCATGACTCTCCATATTCCATACATCCGTGCAATACGAAGATGCATATGGACCTAAAGGACAGATTCTGGTGGAACAACATGAAGGGAGACATCGCGGAGCATATTGCCCTATGTGATGTATGTAGCCGAGTAAAGGCAGAACACCAGAAGCCAGCAGGATTGCTACAGCCATTGCCCGTACCGGAATGGAAGTAGGATAGAGTGGGAATGGACTTTATCACAGGATTGCCCAGGACCAGGTCAGGATATGACTCTATTTGGGTAGTGGTCGACCATTTGACCAAGGTAGCCCACTTCATACCAGTAGAGACGCCTATACGAGTGCAAAGTTGGCCAAGATTTACATGGACAGGATTGTGTGCCTACACGGAGTTCCCAAGAGTATTGTATCTGATAGAGGCACCCAATTTACCTCACACTTCTGGCGCCAGCTACACGAGTCACTTGGTACTAGGTTGGAGTTTAGCACAGCGTTTCACCCACAGACTGATGGACAGACCGAGAGAGTGAATCAGATTTTGGAAGACATGCTGAGAGCTTGCGCCTTGGCTCATGGCTCTAGTTGGGATGAGAATTTGCCGTATGCGGAGTTTTCCTACAACAACAGCTATCAAACCAGTGTCAAGACGTCACCGTTCGATGTGCTATATGGGAAACGGTGCCGGACACCATTGCTATGGGATGGAGTAGGAGAACGTCAGTTGTTTGGACCTGATTTGATCAAGGATGCTGAGGAGAAGGTCGCCTTGATTAAAGACAGACTGAAGGTAGCACAATCAAGGCAGAAGAGCTACGCTGACGCCAAGCGCAAGGAAGTGGTGTATGAGATAGGTGATAGAGCATACCTCAGAGTATCGCCGCTTCGTGGAATCAAGGGTAAGCTGGCACCTCGATTTATTGGACCGTATCAGGTCTTAGCACGCAAAGGAGAAGTTGCTTATCAGTTGGAGTTGCCAGAGGCTCTGTCTGCTGTTCACAACGTGTTCCACGTATCCCAGCTGAAGAAGTGCCATCCGGAGATGGTGGAGACACCATTAAGAGACACAGTACCGCTAGAGGAGGTTCAGCTTGAGAGTGACTTGACCTATGAGGAGAAACCGGTCAAGATTCTGGAAACAGCAGAGAGGACTACCCGTACCAAGACAATCAAGTTTTGCAAAGTACAGTGGAGCCACCACACCGAAGAGGAAGCCACTTGGGAGCGTGAAGACGACATCCGAGAGGACTACCCACACCTATTTGCTAGCCGCGCCGAATCTCGAGGACGAGATTCATCTTAAGGGGGTTAGTCTTGTCACATCCCAAATTTTAGATTTGGTCTTGCATATCATTCATATCATTGCATCATATCTTTCCATGCAAAACCGTCGAGTAGAAAGGTTCAGCGAAACGCCATTTGCAAAACCCTATTTTATTTTGCTACGAGGTTCCTGCGGGAGGCTTTAGAAGGACTTTCGACAACCACCCCTGTAGGTTCGAGTTTTCGCGCAAACCTTGACGAAAGGTTGTTCCCCTCGACGATACGAACCCGTAGGCACGAGAATCGCTCCAATCGGAGTTCGTATGCAAAAGCCTCGGACGTTTTAGTAATCCGCCGGAAAACGGTCCGAAAATCCGGACCGATTTCCGACTTGTAGTCAGTTTCCGGGCCGTTTCAGTTCAGGTTTTCCGCACGAGAGGGACTACTTAAAGGAACCACCTGCCTCGAAACCCGTGCCCGCAACCGACCCCGACCCCGCCGCCTCTCTCCTGCCTCGCGCGCCTCCCGAGGAGGTCACGCCGCCGCCGCCGCCGGTCGCCTCCATCGCCGCCGCCCTCTCCTCTCTCTATTCCCGCCGACGCCACCGCCATCCGCGCCACTCCGCCGCCGTGGCTACCGCCGCCGTCGCCGCCTCCTACCGCCGCCGACGCCGCGGATCGCCGCCGCCCCGCCTCGCACGCAGCTGCGCGCCGCCACGCACGCAGCCGCGCGCTCCCGCGCGCCACCTGCGGCCGCCGCCGCCGCAGCGCCGCATCGCCGCCGTGCGCTGTCCCCATCTCGCCTGCGCCGCCGCGTCGCCAACCGCTGCGTGCGCCGCGAGCTGCTGCAGCGCCTGCGCCGCCGCCCACCTCCGCGTGCCCGCGTGCCCGCGCGACCGCGCGCTCGCCGCCGCCGCCTTGCTGCGCTGCTGCCGCGCCGCCGCTGCCTTGCCGCGCGCGCTGCGCGCTGCTCGCTGCGCTGCCGCGTGCGCTCGCCCGCACGCGTCATCGCATGCGCGCATGCATGCACGCATACACGCACGTGCGCGCCGTCTTGTGCGCTCGCAATTATTTTTCTCGGACCCGTAGTTGACCTTGTGTATCCGCGCAGGAAGGATCTCATCGCCGGAAGTGATCGCCACCGCCGTCCGGAGCTCGCCGCACCTTCCGCAGTCCTTTTCGCCATCCGTTTCCGGTAAGACAGCAGCCACCGTCAGATCTCAGATCAGCGGCCTAGATCGTTAGTTGACCAGTCAGACTCAGGCGTTGACTAGTCAGACGCCCAGTCAGCGCCCAGTCAGCAGACGCTTTGACCAGTCAACAGACACAATTGACTGGTCAATTTCGTTAATCCTTTTAGTTGGCAGATTTCGGTAGAATCTTGTAAATTGCGTAGAAATTAAACCGCTTGGCAAAAAATTGCAAATAAAATATGTACGAGTTCAGTGAGTCGTGTAGAATCTCGCTGTACCTTTGGTTCAGACTTTTACTGCAAGGTTTAGTACAGTTTAATCAAACTAGTTAGTGGCCTTTTCGGAGTAATAAATTCGTAGAAAAAGATCCGTAGCTCCAAAAATCGTGTGTGATATGTCCCTGAACTCGTATGAACGAGGGGAATCTCATCGCGAATTAAAAAGGTAGGCTTACAGTAAAAACTTCTGCAGTATTTGTCTAATGGCTTTGTGCAGTGTTTTAATTACTTGGGAAGTTTTATAATTCCTTTTCGAGTAATTCCAATTGGTACTGTTTCTAACCAGCGATGCCTATGCGGTAGAATTTTCCCAAGATTTTACAAATAGTATACTACCGGTAGTGGATTATGTAAATTCTAGCTCTAGTTTGGAGCATTACTGTTGTCTAGTAGTTTTCCTTGCGCCAAATCTATTTTTCCATGCATGTATCCGGTAGTATTATGGATTAGAATTATGTGGTGCAGCTGTAGCACCAATTCACTTGCCGTTCTTGCATTCATGCATCATCTTTGTTGCATATGCTTGTGGATTGTTTGTTTATGATTGCAATTGTGTCGTGTAGATTGTGATGAGTGCAACGCTTGCTCGTGTGAGGATTGTGCTCCAGACCGCTACAACCAAGGCAAGTAGATGCTACTTTGTTCATGATATCGTCCTACTATTTTCAATGCATTGTCGTGTATTTTGTAGATGCATGTGTAGGATGATACTATCGCTATGCTATGTCCTATTATGTGGTAGGACCCTCTTCGTAGTTGAACCACCGTTGGTAGATGTGCTTAGCCATGCTTTGTTGAACGAGGGCTGGGTTACATCAATGATACTTGTTTTCTCAAAGTATTGGTTTGTGAAAACTAAAAACAACTTAATCAATGAACCCCCTAGGTGTGATGGTATTGAAAATTTTTGGTGGTTTCATTGCGGAAAGGCACCCAGGCATCAAGAGAGAATGATTGGCTTCTTTATTGTGTAGCTTACGTGTATAACCATGTGCCAATAATGAAATGGGCGGTTGGTTGGACTTAGTAGGTTGTGGTAACTCGAACCCGCGTATCCAGAGATGTAGAATTTTGGTAGGTTGGACCGGTGCGCGTCGGGATTGAGGAGCTACTTCCCGAACAGTCTCTTCTTGGACTTCTCCCTATCATCACCCAAAATGAGAGTGATGGTACGAGCTAGGCTGACCAAGTCACATGGGTAAAGCCGTGTCCCCGGTTATGGACATCTGAGTTGCTAGATATTGATTCCATGACATGTTTCTCGCTCATTCTAATTTCATAATTGTTTTAATATTGTTGGGTTAACTTAATTGGGATCTTTCAAAGAAAATCAAAAACTGTTTATGAAAGTAGGACAAATGTATTTGCAAATGCAAGCCAGACACAGCTCCAATAGCCAAATATGCATGTAGATGTTAGTACTATTGTCTCCTTTACTAGCTCTACTTGCCATACATTCCATGTATTGACCCTTCGGGGCTGCTACGTTTCATGTTGTAGGTTATTCCGATTCTGATTGATCGTTATAGGCCACGGTACTCCACTCGGTACTTGTTCACTTGTGGGCAATTTGAAGATTGGAGGATTTATTTGTTTATGTTGCTACCTGAATAATTTGAGCTAGCTTTATGCTAAGCTTTTATTGTAATAATGGTACTCTGGATCTTTGTAGATCATGATACACGGATATTTTGCTATGTTATCTATATTACTCTATTGTGGGCCAATGAACCGATCCAGGGATTGGCATGTCACATAGAGGCCACGGTCTTTTCAGAACCGGGGTGTTACATGCATTCTCCATAGCGGTCCTGTACTCCTCAACATTAGTAGTCAGGGCCTCTATCTTAGCCCTAAGAGCCCTCTTCTGTGAACGAAGCCTCTCGATCACTCCCTGCTGATGCTCAAGCTCGAAGTCCTTGGCCTCCATCTCTTCCTTCATCTCCCAGATCTTCTTGTTCCTGTCTTGGACTCTCTTATCCTGGCTCTTGAATTTCTTGTCCTGGATTTCAAACTTGGCCTCCATTTCCTTGACTATCTCGTCTTGCTCCGCGAAGAGCTTGTCTTTCTCCCGAAGCTGAACCTAGAGTTCGTCATTGCTAAGCATGACGTTGGTCCTATCAGTATCTAGGTGCCTAATAAGACCCTCTAGGTCCTGGAGGTATAGACAAATCGGCTCCATCAACTCTCTAGCAGCATCCTCGTACTCTATGGCTTCACCCTCCTCATTGCGCCCCCCAAAGGGGTGAAAGTAGATACCTCTAAGATCGGTGGAGTGTCTGCCTACCAGGCGCCCAAGTAACTCCTGCATGACCACTCCTGGATTAAATTTTTACGCTCTGATCGTGGAGGTGAATATCTAAATTACGAGTTTGGCGAGCATTTGAAGAAATGCGGAATACTTTCACAATTGACACCGCCGGAAACACCACAGCATAATGGTGTGTCCGAACATCATAATCGAACTCTTTTAGATATGGTTCGTTCTATGATGTCACTTACAGATTTACCGCTATCGTTTTGGGGTTATGCATTAGAAATAGCCGCATTCACTTTAAATAGGGCACCATCTAAATCCGTTGAAACGATACCGTATGAATTGTGGTTTGCGAAGAAACCTAAATTGTCGTTCCTTAAAGTTTGGGGTTGCGAAGCTTATGTAAAGAAGTTATAGCCAGACAAGCTTGAACCCAAAGCGGAAAAATGCATCTTCATAGGATACCCAAAGGAAACTATTGGGTATACCTTCTATCATAGATCCGAGGTCAAAATCTTTGTTGCCAAGAATGGATCCTTTCTAGAGAAGGAGTTTCTCTCGAAAGAAGTGACTAGAACGAAAGTAGAACTCGACGAGGTTGTTGAACTTTCTCTCGAACTCGCGAGTAGCGCAGCACCGGAAGTAGTTCCTGTGGAGCCTACACCAATAAGAGAGGAAGATAATGATGTTGATCATGAAACTTCGGTTGAAGTTACTACGGAACCTCGCAGGTCAACAAGAACTCGTACCACTCCTGATTGGTATGATCCCGTTATGAGTGTCATGTTGGTAGACAACACCGATGACCCTGCGACATATGAGGAAGCGATGATGAGCCCAGATTCCAATAAATGGCAAGAAGCCATGAAATCCGAGATTGGATCCATGTACGAAAACCAAGTATGGACTTTGGTGGACTTACCGGATGGCCGAAAGGCTGTCGAGAACAAATGGATTTTCAAGAAGAAAACAGATGCTGATGGTAATATTACTGTCTATAAATCTCGACTTGTCGCAAAAGGGTTTCGACAAATTAAAGGAGTTGACTACGATGAGACTTTCTCACCAGTAGAGAATCTAAAATCTGTGAGGATTTTGTTAGCAATCGCTACATATTATGATTATGAGATATGGCAGATGGATGTCAAAACAACGTTCCTCAATGGAGACATTGATGAAGAGTTGTTTATGATGCAACCCAAAGGTTTTGTCGATCCTAAAGATGCTAACAAGGTATGCAAACATAAACGGTCCATATATGGATTAAAGCAAGCATGCCGAAGTTGGAATCAACATTTTGATAAGGTAATCAAAAGCTTTGGTTTTATACAAACTTATGGAGAATCTTGTATTTAGAAGAAAGTGAGTGAGAGCTCTGTAGCATTCCTAATACTATATGTAGATGACATATTGTTGATTGGGAATGATGTAGACCTTCTTAATAGTGTCAAGGATTATTTGAATAATAGTTTTTCAATGAAAGATCTTGGCGAAGCAGCTTACATATTAGGCATAAAGATTTATAGAGATAGATCGAGATGCCTAATATCATTGTCACAGAGTACATATTTGGGTAAAGTTATAAAGAGGTTTGGAATGGAAGATAGCAAGAAAGGGTCCTTTCCCATGTTGCCCAATACGACCTTGAGTAAAACTCAAAGTCCTGCAACGACGGAAGATAGAGAAAGGATGAGTAAGACTCCCCATGCCTCAGCCATAGGATCTCTTTGTATGCCATGCTATGTACTAGACCCGACATTGCATATGCTGTTAGTTTGACTAGTAGATATCAAAGTGATCCAGGAGTGGATCATTGGACAGCGGTCAAAAACATACTTAAGTACTTGAGAAGAACTAAGGTGTAAGATACCACCTTTATAAAGGTAAAGATCCCTGTGATTGCAATGCTAGTCTCTGGATCAATTGCTAGCATCCACAGTTTAAGATGAAGTACACAGAAACAAAGGTCATTATTACATCGTCATTCCAGAGATAACATAGTCTTTTACAACTCCTTAGCCATAGGCTAGTACGAGAGTTTATCATAACAATATAAATAAAAGTCTTCATCTTCATGTGCCACAGGAAAGCATGTTGAGTGTAGACTCATAACCCCTAATCCTCATCAGAGTAACCTGCAACATCACAAGTTACAGCCACAGTGGGTCAATACATTGGAATAGTATTGGCAAGTGATACCTTAGTAGAATATTAGCATCTTGTTACTACATGAATTTGGCTAAGTGTATCTTAGGCTTGCTTTGCTCAAAATAGGTTTTACCTATCAGTTGAAACACTAAGTTTTTGTTTGGCAAAAACTCCCAAGGAATCCCGAATAGAAATTGGTGAACCTTCACCCTTGTTCAACCACAAGTTTTAACTTAGAAAATTGGGATGAGGAGATTCTTGATAGCTTCCATGTCTTGATGCTCAAATTGTCCATTACAGGGGACACGGCTAAGTACTTAGTTTCTTCCTTCTGCAGAGGTGGTGCACTTTCTCCACAAGACTTGGTTTTCACCAAGACAGGACCTTTCAGAAGCCTTCCCTTATACCAAAATGGACGCGCTCCAAACCTATCATCCCTTACCACTAACTGTCCATTTGGCTAAGTTATTGCGACCTATATGATCCAGGCAGAGCCCATAATGCCATGTGGCTGCACTAGAAGCTTCTTAACATATGGAATCTCAAATCCCTTTGTTCTTGGGTGGCATTCCACAAGTGAGATACACAAGGTTCACTAGACCCCTGGCCTTGTTTAACCACTCAACATAAACCAATCCACCATTCCACCCAGGTGTTTCATTCACTTAGTTGTTTTATTAAGCAAAACATAAGTCAGAGACTTAGAAATATTTTCCATAGCATGTGTATATAGTCCACCCTTGGTTTCTACTAGCTAGGCTAAGCATGGCAATAGTAAGTATCTTAACTTAGAAAAAATCTAAAAATTCTACAACTACTAGGATTTCCCAAGCATAGCATATAGATACTTAACAAAAATTATCATGCAAGCCCTATACAAAATATTTCTAATGCATAGTCAATATATTGGGACAAAATTATGAAGCACCACTTGCTTTGGTAGTTGGGGGAGTAACAAAAATCCTCATAGTCACAATCACCACTAGCAGCAAAATCTACACATAAAATGATAGCACCAAATTCACATTCCAAAATAATCAAACAAAAATACATGAATGCATGCAAATGCCATGTGATGATTTTTCTAAACCAAACAAGGCATGTAAACAGTACTGATTGATAAACTAAACATTTATACATCAAATTAACTTTATTTGTCCTTTAAAACATTTTCCAACTAATTTTTATACACAAAATAAGCTTACAAATGTCTCTTCCAAAACAACTAAGTTTACAGAAACAATTAAACAAAGTGTGTGGTTGGAAAGTACTCTTTATGCTGATTCCAATGATATAAAATTTGCAAAATTTGGACGTGTGGATCAAAAGTTATGAATTTGGCAAGTTTGAACATCTAATAGATCTAAATTCAGATTTTAAATCTAAAACCCAGACACGTGGGCGTGTCTGATTGGCCCGTACCGGTTCTGCCGGATCGATCAACGTGGGCCGTTGGATGTAAGTGACACCGCATGGCCAGATCTGCATGTACCGCTTCGCTTAAGTGATATAATCCTACACATCAGATCTAGATCTAACGACCTAAATAAATCGAACCAAAAACGAGCGGCGCTGCGACGGTGGCTGGCGGCGGCGCGGTCAGACGTGGACGGTGCCGACGATATAGGAAGCGCGGGAGAGGAAGGGATAGCTCACCGAGTTTGCCATTGCTGATGCTCAAGGTGTGCTTGGTTGCCGAACGGGCGCTCGAGGTCGACTGGGATTGCTCGCTGTAGTTTCTTCTGGCGACGGCCGCTTTTGTTCATCATCGCTGGCGAGGGTACAGGTCATGCCAAGGAAAGAGAAGGAGTGCGTTAGATGCGCGAGACGATGCTGGTCACGCGAGTGTCAACGAGAGGGCATGGCGCGGTCTGTACTAACCAGGGGAGCTCGTCAGAGTTGCTGGCTTCCTCGGGCACGTGCAGTCGTCGACGTTGGCGAGGGTCTGGATGGTCCTAGCACACACCAGTGGTGTTAGAAGATGCGCAAGGTTGCAGTGATCATACTGGAAAAGACTAGAAGGCAAGGGGCGGGGAGTGCTCACTGGAATTCACCGCCGGAGATCGTCGGTACTGCGGCGGAGGTCTGCGAAATACGGGCAGCTTGGTGGCGGAGCGAGCGAGTGGAGCGAGGGGAAATGTGCGGGGTGGGGAGGGGGTTTTGTAGCCAGAGCGGGGGTGGCATTCACACGGTGAATCAATGGAATTTAAGCAGAGAGTAATCGCGGCGTCATTGCGGCAAGGTAAAGGCGGAGCGGGTCAGCGCGCGGTGATTGGGGACGATGATGACGGGGCAGGTGGGTCCCAGTGGTCAGCGAGGGGGTGTGTGTGGGTGCGGTGAGAAACAGAGGAAGAGGAAAAAACCCGAGTGGGCTGCATCTACCACTGGGCCGAATAAGTGGCGCCGGGCGTTTTCCATTTCTTTTCTCTTTTTATTTTTCTGATTGATTTACCAGGAATCATTTTCAAATGATTTTAAATGTGTTTGAATTCAAACACCTTCTGGATTTTTGTAAAGTGAAACATGTACATATTTGACTACAGAACAATGTTGTTCACTCAAATTACTTTGTCCCATTGAAGTTTTAGAATTAAACCATGCTTTAATTATTTAATTACAATAGTCATATGAATGGTTTGAATTCATATTTTTGTTTTGAAAAATCTTGGCCAAGCTTTAGAAATATCAAACAAACTTAAGTCAATTCTTTACTGATCAAGACAAGTATTTTCTTATTCAATGTAGCAATAAGGTCATTGACTTGCTTACATAAAATAATAGACAACAAATGTTTCTGTTTTTTGAAAAATGATCCTAAAATGGTTATGAATGCATGAGTGATATGCAAACTTTGAAATCATGATTTTTGGGATGTTACAAATCTAACCCCCTTAAGGTGAATCTCGCCCTCGAGTTTCGGATTGGCTAGCAAATAGGTGAGGGTGGTCTTTCCGAAGATCATCTTCTCTTTCCCATGTTGCTTCTTCTTCGGATTGATGGTTCCACTGAACTTCGTAGAATTTGATGGTCTTTGTCCGTGTAACTCTTTCTACAGTCTCAAGAATCTTGATAGGTTTTTATTCATAGGTGAGATCGCTTTCCAATTGGACCTCCTCCAAAGGTATAGTATCTTTCAAAGAAGTCTCTTCCATCTCCTGATGGCATTTATTTAGCTGACTCACATGAAACACATTGTGAATGGAAGACAATGATTCAGGCAATTCAATCTCATATGCCACTTCTCCTTTACCGCTCAGAATCTTGAATGGTCCAACATATCTTGGGGCCAATTTTCCTTTGACTCCAAATATCTTCACTCCACGAAGTGGTGATACTCTAAGATATGCTCTATCACCCACCTCATAGGTGACTTCCCTACGCTTGGGATCTGCGTATCTCTTTTGTCGGGACTGTGCTATCTTCAATCTGTCCTTTACCAACTTGACTTTCTCTTCAGCTTCCTTGATTAGTTCTGGCCCGAACAAGTTTCTTTCTCCAACACCATTCCATAACAATGGTGTAGTACAGTTTCTCCCATAGAGAAACTCAAACGGTGCCATCTCGATACTGGCTTGATAGCTGTTGTTGGAAGAGAATTCTGCGTAAGGCAGACTTTCATCCCAACTAGCTCCATAGTCTAGGGCACATGCCCTCAACATATCCTCTAAATTTTGGTTGGTCCTTTCTGTTTGTCCATCAGTCTGAGGATCAAAAGCAGTACTGAATTCCAATCTCGTTCCCAATGACTCATGTATTTGTCTCCAAAAATGGGAAGTGAATTGAGTTCCCCTATCAGACACAATACTCTTGGGTACTCCATGCAGACACACAATCCTATTCATATACATCTTGTCCAGCTTAGCACTTGTATAGGTTGTCTTCACGGGTATGAAGTGAGCCACTTTAGTTAAGCGATCCACTACTACCCAAATAGAATCATATCCTGATCTGGTCCTTGGCAATCCGGTAATGAAATCCATGCCAATCTTGTCCCATTTACAATCAGGAATAGGTAGTGGTTGTAGCAATCCTACTGGTTTCTGATGTTCCTCTTTCACTCTACTACATACATCACACAACGCAATATGTTTGGCAATGTCCTTCTTGAGATTATTCCACCAAAATCTTTCCTTCACATCCATGTACATTTTGGTGTTACCCGGATGAATGGAATAGGGTGAGTTATGTGCTTCTTGCAAAATCAGTTTCCGAAGCTACTGATCTTGCGGAATACAGATACGTTTTCCATACTATAAAGTACCTTGTTCGTCTTCATGGAATCCTTTGGCTTTTCCCTTGCCAATCTTTTCCTTAATCTCTTCAATTTCCTTGTCCGTCTTTTGGGCTTCTTTGATTTTGTCCAACAAGGTGGGTTGAACATCCAAAGACATGAGGTGTCCTTTAGGCATAATATCCAATCTGAGATTTTTGAATTGGGCACATAGATCATCTGGAAACTCTCCCTTAGTAAGGCCATTCACATAAACCTTACGGCTTAATGCATCCGCTACAACATTTGCTTTACCGGGTTGGTATTGCAAACTCAAGTCATAGTCCTTGATGAGTTCTAGCCATCTTCTTTGTCTCATGTTGATTTCTTTCTGAGTGAAGATATACTTCAAACTTTTGTGATGTGTGAACACTTCAAATCGCTTTCCCAAAATATAATTTATCCATGTTTTGAGTGCATGGACAACAGAGGCCAACTCTAAATCATGAGTAGGATAATTCACTTCATGAGTTTTGAGTTGTCTCGAGGCATAAGCCACAACTTTTCCTTCTTTCATCAGAACTGCACCCAATCCTTGGTGAGATGCATCACAATAAACTTAGAAGTCCTTCTCCAAATCTGGCAGACATAAGACTGGTGCTGTCACTGGTCTCTTCTTCAACTCTTAAAAACTGAGCTCATATCCTTCAGTCCAATAAAATTTCTTGTCTTTCTTTAGTAACTCCGTCATTGGCTTAGTGTAGAGGTCTCAACCTGATAAGGTAGATTCCCCCTGTGTTTTACAATGCTAGTCCCTGGATCAATAGCTAGCATCCACAGTTAAGATGTAATATCAAGAAACAAAGGTCATAATATAACTTTATAACCAGGAATAACATAATTTTTATTACATCTTACATAGCTCATTTGGCTATTACATTACATTGCAGCGGAATAACTATAGTCATGGGGTCCTTCATCTGCAAAGTGCCACAGGCAGATGTTGGTTGTAGACTTTGTAATCCTAAACAATCAATCTTCACTAAAATCAATCAAACCTGCAACATACAAGTTACAGCCACAAAGGGTCAATACATTTGAATTGTATTGGCAAGTTTCACCACTTTGTATATTATGAGTGGATCTTATCATTACATGCATATTTGGCTGAGTAGAGTTTAAGGCTTATTTGCATAAAGCAATATTTATCCTATCTTTTAAAAATGGTTTTGGTCCTTTGTCAAATCCCTTTTCCAAGTTCCTTAAACTCCTTGGTAGAAACTCAAGTGTTCAAGTCCTTGTCAAAAATCCCTTGAGCTACTTGGTAACCCCAAGCGCATCAAGTTTTATCAAAACTCATGAGTTCCTTGGTAACCCCAAGTACATCATGCTCTTGAGCACCTTGGTAACCCCAAGTGCATCAAGCTTAACAAAATCTCTTTGAATTCCTTGGTAGACACACAAGGGCATCAAGTTTTTATATTAGAAGTTGGAATGCCGAGATGTCCCATAGTTCAAACTTTAGTTTCTCAGTATTGTCCATAACCGGGGACACAACTAAGTACTTAGATTTTATTAACTTCTGCAGAAGGAGTACACTTTACCCACATGTCACAATCCCATCTTGTTGCCACCAGTGGCCTACTGGATTAGTGCTCACCAAGATGGAGTACTGGCAGATTGAGAATGTGACGAAGTCTTTCCAAAAGGTCCTCCCATACATCATTGCTAGCTTGTCTTCAGCCCCCATGAAGCATTCCAGATCCCCATGTCCGGTAACTAAAGACAATGTATGGGTCTTCCTAATGTAGTTGACTAAGCCAGAGCCATAATAGCATGTGGTTGCACACGAAAGCCACAATTGGAGAAACATGTTCAATCTCTAAGTTTCCTAGGTGGTTTTCGTTTGGAGCACAACACAAAGTGATTGCCATAGACATGGTTCCTTTTGTTGCCACCTTCTCCAAAACTTCAAGTATCCTCCACCTAGGTGGTTCATTGAGTCCTTGTTTTATTATGTAAAACACAAGTCCTTTTCTCAACCTTTGTAAAATCTCAACATGTATCTCTTTTCAAAACATAGCATGGCTAAGCATGTACAACTTCAATATTTTCACTAAGGAGTGTATAGGGAATCCTATTAGGATTTAGCATAGCATAAGTATAGAAATATCTTTTCATGCATGTTTTCAAAATCCACTAAGTATAATGAAAATAGTAGGACTTTTGTATGATAGTGTAACTTGCCTTTTTGGTAGGTAATGGTGGTTCACTCCTTGATATTGCTAGTCTCACACTTTGCTAACTTCACTACAAGTCAATCAAGCAAACACAAAATCAACTACATTCCAAACCAAAGTCAAACAAACATTTTCACACACATAAAGAAAATGGAATCTAAGTCATGCATAAATATGCAAAGGATGGTTCCTATTGCAAGGTTGGTCTCTACTAGGTTTATAAACTTTGTAAGGTCCAAATTGGTCATTTACCAAAATGGCAAAGTCATTAGTTAGAGGGTTTTGCTCTAAATCTATTTTAAAATCCATTCAACATTTTATGTGGTGGAAAATAGTTTTATTAAATCTAGAATCTTTAAGTTTCTCACCAAAAGTTTCTAACTCTCAAGACTTGGTGTTTTAGGTCAATAGCCTTGAATTATAACATTTTCCCAATAGTTTTTTTATTCCAAAATTCTTTTTCAAAATAAAACCATTATCATTACTTAGCTAGAATTAGACTAATTCAATTAATCCATTCTAAATTTTTCCAATTTCATTTCCAAAACCATGGGTTGGTTCCTAGGGTCAGTAAGGTCACTACAAACCATTTTGCAAAAGATTTAATCCTAAAATCAATTTTAAAAAAAATTCTACTCTAAACAAGCTCTCAAAAGAATCTGCAAAATCAAGCAAGCTAACAGATACTATTTTCTAAACTAAGGCCATGGTTGGTTAGGTCTTGCTCTCCTGAATCCAACGATATAAAATTTGTAATTTTTGGACGTGTGGTTTGAAAGTTATAAGGGTTTGAAATTCACAAAATATTCTGTTTTCAAATCAGTTTTTAAACAGAACAGTGACACGCGGCGTGTTTTAACTGGACGGTACCGGTTCGGCCGGATCAACAATGTGGACCGCAGGATTAAAGGGACAGGTGCGGCTCAGATCAATGCGTACCCCTTCGTTCAGTCAATCTATCGTGGCCACGCGATTAAGATCCTACGGCTACCAGGCGCTTGCCAGGAACGGGCGGCGCTAACGGCGGTTGCGCGGCGGCACAGCTCTGCTCGCGACGGTTTCGGTGATACAGGGAGCTAGAGGAGGAGTGGGCTGGCTCACCGTGCGCGTAGATGCCTGGGGAAGCTCAACGTGTCAGTATCTCGTCGAGGGGCGTACGGGAGCGAGGTGGATTGCTCGCCGGAGTTCCAGCTGGCGTCGGTTGCGCGTGGACGTGGTCGAGGGCGAGGCTGCAGTGCGTGCCGAAGCAAGGTAGAGGGTGCGTTAGACGTGTAAAGTCCTTGCGGTGATGCGAGCGTGAAGGAGGAGGCGCGGGGTGGTCGAATACTACCTGTGGACGTCGTCGGTGAAGAAGACAAACACGGCGGCGTCGGGAGCTTGTCGAAGTCGAGGCCCTGGGGTGCCCGCGGTCGAATGGGTGGTACGGGGAGGAAGGTCTGGGAGTAGGGAGTCTGCTAGCGTGCACAGGGAGGCAAGGGTCGGTGACACTTGGTCGGAATTCGACAAGGAAGGTCGTCGGAACAGAGAGGCTCGGGGTGGAATTGAGGCGGCCTGGGGGCGTGATAATGCGGGGTGACAGAGGGCAAACGGAGAGGAGGGGCGAGCGATTTAAGGTGCGTGGTCAGGGGGCGTTGATCACGCGGCTTTGAAGCGAATTGACGAGGTGCAATCAATCGGCAGTAACAGCCAGGCGATGAGGTCGTGTTAAGACGATGAACAGAGAAAAGTGGGGCCGTTGCGTCAGTGGGAAAAGGAGAGAGGGGGAGGTCCACTGGTCAGCCTCTGCGTGGGTCGGATGCGCGGTGTGAAACGTTTTCCTGCGGGGTGAGGAGCTGGGCTGGTTGGTGGGCTTCCTGGGCTTGGCCGGCTGGGCTGGGTCCAAATCCCCTTTTTTTTATTCTGTAATTTTTCTTTCTTTTTCTATTTCTGATTTCTGTTTTGAATTTCAATCAACCAAACAACATTCAAATCAATTCAAATAATCAACAAACTTTGCAACTATGAATTTGGTTCTGTTTAGTAGTATAAACCCACTTCCAAAAAAAATTAATACTTTTAAATCTTTTTAGGTTTCATTTATTAATTAGATAAAAGAGACCATGGTTTATTAATAAAATAGGGTTTGGTTTATTTATTAAAATATTTATTTGAAATCTAATACAAAACCAAAACTCTTTAGTAGGTTTTATTTGAGAATATAAAATACTTGGAAAACTTATTTAAAATAACTTAATAAGTTTTGATGTTTTTATTAAAATGGTAAAACCTTTTATTTAAATAAAATTTGGGTATTAATTCTTTATTATTTTATTTAAATAGACCTTTACTATTTTTTTTAAACAAAACAAAACATTTTATTTCCAATCTTGGCCAAGGTTTAATTTGGCTTTATAAAATAATCTTTATTTATAAATCCACCTTTTCCTTTAAAAACAAAATCTTTTATTTAAAAGATCAATAATGGTATTTCCAAAACATTTTGTTTTCCTCTATTTAAAATGTTTATCTTTTTAAATTCCTTTAGGATTTTATTTAATCCAAATTGGTTTGAGGTTCCAATTGAATTCAAAATGTTTCTTCTGGCCCTGAAAATCAAACAAAGTTTTATTTTATTCATTTATTTTTCACATTACAAGATTTGGAAAATCTTGGGATGTGACAGGCTACCACCCTTAAAATAAATCTCGTCCCGAGATTTGGGGAGGCTAGGGTTACAAGCAAGTTCAAAATAACTAGGGTACTACCACCCTTAAAAGTTTTCAAACAAAAATTACATATTGTCCTTCTTGGGATCCTGGGAAAAACTTCTCTAAGCAAACTTTGCTTTGTGTCCTTGGTTTCCACACTTGACTCATGGGCCAAGGTTGAGTTTCTCCATAGGCTTATTCAACTTGTTCTTCATCTTTTCTGGACAGTTGCTTGCATAATGTCCTGGATTCTTGCAATTGAAACAATGGATGTCTTTGAGTTCTTTACGTGGCTCTTGTGGACAAGTGGCTACATAGTGGCCTAACTCTTTGCAGTTGTTGCACCACACTTGGTCAATCTCTTTATTCTTCTTGTTCTCTGGGCATCCACTGGAGTAGTGTCTCATTTCCTTACATTTACGACATTGTGCAAGGCTCATGTCTTGCTTTTGTTTCTTAAGTTTCTTTGATCCTTTGAATTGGGTTGTCTTGTTTGGAGGTATAAGTGGTCCTTTTCCTTTGGTAGATTTGGATCCTTCTTGATTCTTTTGTTCTATCATGGAGTAGATAAGACATTGGTTAGGAGTATGATCACTTCCTTCACATAGGTAGCAAGTGGCTTGAGAGGTAGGACATTGTCCAATAGGATGTTCTTCTTCACAATTGGGGCATTGTCCTTCATGCTCCTTGGAAGTATGATCCTTGTCTCCACAAATAATGCAAGCTGGGGCTCCATCTAGAATAACATTCTTGTCATCCTTGTTATCATAAATTCTTTTGGGATAGCTTTCTTCCATGCTGATCATTTGATTAGTCACCTTAAGCATCAGTTGGGATTGCTCTTCCAAAAACCTTTGAAGTGCTGGATCTTTATCACTATTGTTGACTATGAACTGAGCTGTCAGTTGGTTTAACTGGTGTTGGGTTGCTATGAGCTCTTTCATGTTGTCAGCTTGGTTGGTGTTGATGTCATCCACCTTGGAGTCTTTTGGAGTAGTCATCTGTTTGGGTTGAGTAAGGATTAGAATAGGCAAGATATTTCTAAGGACTTAATCCTAATCACACACATCATAATTTACACAAGCAATGTGCATGCAATCACAAACCAAACAATTCACTCAAACAACAAAGTTCAAGCACATACTTAGGCAACAAAATATTTTTGTTACACCACATAAATTGGTGGTTTTGTCTTTAACTAAAATATGGTGGTCCATCTATAGGGTTCACTTGTGATCTCTCCATCATGCATGATTCTCCTTGCATGAGATCATGGTTTCCTTGAGAAAAGTTCTTGGTTGCAAATACTTCAAAGTTTTGTTGATGGTTCCTTCTTATTTTGCATTTCCTCAGTCTCTAAATCTTGAGAAAGACTTCCTTGTTTCACTTGTGGTCCTTAGTAGTTTCCAAGTTGGAAGTCCTTGGTGATCATGCTGAAGATGTTGAAGTCATTAGAGTTGAAGAAGTTGAAGAAGTCCTTTGCACATGGTGTAGTCTTTAGTCATGGGTAGGTTTTTCCATCAAGTTGAAGTAGAGGAGAAGTAGAGTTTAATCCAAAATGGTTAAGGAAAGAGTTTACAAGTGTTTTTGTAAATAAGTTTTTGGAACAAATACACTCCTATTTTTTTTCTAAGGGTTTTTGTCCAATCCTAGGTTTACAAATCCTACAGGCAACACAATGCTCTGATACCATCTGTAGAGGTCTCAACCTGATAAGGTAGATTCCCCCTGTGTTTTACAATGCTAGTCCCTGGATCAATAGCTAGCATCCACAGTTAAGATGTAATATCAAGAAACAAAGGTCATAATATAACTTTATAACCAGGAATAACATAATTTTTATTACATCTTACATAGCTCATTTGGCTATTACATTACATTGCAGCGGAATAACTATAGTCATGGGGTCCTTCATCTTCAAAGTGCCACAGGCAGATGTTGGTTGTAGACTTTGTAATCCTAAACAATCAATCTTCACTAAAATCAATCAAACCTGCAACATACAAGTTACAGCCACAAAGGGTCAATACATTTGAATTGTATTGGCAAGTTTCACCACTTTGTATATTATGAGTGGATCTTATCATTACATGCATATTTGGCTGAGTAGAGTTTAAGGCTTATTTGCATGAAGCAATATTTATCCTATCTTTTAAAAATGGTTTTGGTCCTTTGTCAAATCCCTTTTCCAAGTTCCTTGAACCCCTTGGTAAAACTCAAGTGTTCAAGTCCTTGTCAAAAATCCCTTGAGCTACTTGGTAACCCCAAGCGCATCAAGTTTTATCAAAACTCATGAGTTCCTTGGTAACCCCAAGTACATCATGCTCTTGAGCACCTTGGTAACCCAAAGTGCATCAAGCTTAACAAAATCTCTTTGAATTCCTTGGTAGACACACAAGGGCATCAAGTTTTTATATTAGAAGTTGGAATGTCGAGATCTCCCATAGTTCAAACTTTAGTTGCTCAGTATTGTCCATAACCGGGGACACGGCTAAGTACTTAGATTTTATTAACTTCTGCAGAAGGAGTACACTTTACCCACATGTCACAATCCCATCTTGTTGCCACCAGTGGCCTACTGGATTAGTGCTCACCAAGATGGAGTACTGGCAGATTGAGAATGTGACGAAGTCTTTCCAAAAGGTCCTCCCATACATCATTGCTAGCTTGTCTTCAGCCCCCATGAAGCATTCCAGATCCCCATGTCCGGTAACTAAAGACAATGTATGGGTCTTCCTAATGTAGTTGACTAAGCCAGAGCCATAATAGTATGTGGTTGCACACGAAAGCCACAATTGGAGAAACATGTTCAATCTCTAAGTTTCCTAGGTGGTTTTCGTTTGGAGCACAAAACAAAGTGATTGCCATAGACATGGTTCCTTTTGTTGCCACCTTCTCCAAAACTTCAAGTATCCTCCACCTAGGTGGTTCATTGAGTCCTTGTTTTATTATGTAAAACACAAGTCCTTTTCTCAACCTTTGTAAAATCTCAACATGTATCTCTTTTAAAAACATAGCATGGCTAAGCATGTACAACTTCAATATTTTCACTAAGGAGTGTATAGGGAATCCTATTAGGATTTAGCATAGCATAAGTATAGAAATATCTTTTCATGCATGTCTTCAAAATCCACTAAGTATAATGAAAATAGTAGGACTTTTGTATGATAGTGTAACTTGCCTTTTTGGTAGGGAATGGTGGTTCACTCCTTGATCTTGCTAGTCTCACACTTTGCTAACTTCACTACAAGTCAATCAAGCAAACACAAAATCAACTACATTCCAAACCAAAGTCAAACAAACATTTTCACACACATAAAGCAAATGGAATCTAAGTCATGCATAAGTATGCAAAGGATGATTCCTATTGCAAGGTTGGTCTCTACTAGGTTTATAAACTTTGTAAGGTCCAAATTGGTCATTTACCAAAATGGCAAAGTCATTAGTTAGAGGGTTTTTCTCTAAATCTATTTTAAAATCCATTCAACATTTTATGTGGTGGAAAATAGTTTTATTAAATCTAGAATCTTTAAGTTTCTCACCAAAAGTTTCTAACTCTCAATACTTGGTGTTTTAGGTCAGTAGCCTTGAATTATAACATTTTCCCAATAGTTTTTTTATTCCAAAATTCTTTTTCAAAATAAAACCATTATCATTACTTAGCTAGAATTAGACTAATTCAATTAATCCATTCTAAATTTTTCCAATTTCATTTCCAAAACCATGGGTTGGTTCCTAGGGTCAGTAAGGTCACTACAAACCATTTTGCAAAAGATTTAATCCTAAAATCAATTTTAAACAATTTTTCTACTCTAAATAAGCTCTCAAAAGAATCTGCAAAATCAAGCAAGCTAACAGATACTATTTTCTAAACTAAGGCCATGGTTGGTTAGGTCTTGCTCTCCTGAATCCAACGATATAAAATTTGTAATTTTTGGACATGTGGTTTGAAAGTTATAAGGGTTTGAAATTCACAAAATATTATGTTTTCAAATCAGTTTTTAAACAGAACAGTGACACGCGGCGTGTTTTAACTGGACGGTACCGGTTCGGCCGGATCGACAACGTGGACCGCAGGATTAAAGGGACAGGTGCGGCTCAGATCAACGCGTACCCCTTCGTTCAGTCAATCTATCGTGGCCACGCGATTAAGATCCTACGGCTACCAGGTGCTTGCCAGGAACGGGCGGCGCTAACGGCGGTTGCACGGCGGCGTGGCTCTGCTCGCGACGGTTTCGGTGATACAGGGAGCTAGAGGAGGAGTGGGATGGCTCACCGTGCTCGTAGATGCCTGGGGAAGCTCAATGTGTCAGTATCTCGTCGAGGGGCGTACGGGAGCGAGGTGGATTGCTCGCCGGAGTTCCAGCTGGCGTCGGTTGCGCGTGGCCGTGGTCGAGGGCGAGGCTGCAGTGCGTGTCGAAGCAAGGTAGAGGGTGCGTTAGACGTGCAAAGTCCTTGCGGTGATGCGAGCGTGAAGGAGGAGGCGCGGGGTGGTCGAATACTACCTGTGGACGTCGTCGGTGAAGAAGACAAACGCGGCGGAGTCGGGAGCTTGTCGAAGTCGAGGCCCTGGGGCGCCCGCGGTCGAATGGGTGGTACGGGGATGAAGGTCTGGGAGTGGGGAGTCTGCTAGCGTGCACAGGGAGGCAAGGGGCGGTGACACTTGGTCGGAATTCGACGAGGAAGGTCGTCGGAACAGAGAGGCTCGGGAAGGAATTGAGGCGGCCTGGGGGCGTGATAATGCGGGGTGACAGAGGGGAAACAGAGAGGAGGGCGAGCGATTTAAGGTGCATGGTCAGGGGGCGTTGATCACGCGGCTTTGAAGCGAATTGACGAGGTGGAATCAATCGGCAGTAACAGCCAGGCGACAAGGTCGTGTGAAGACGATGAACAGGGAAAAGTGGGGCCGTTGCGTCAGTGGGAAAAGGAGAGAGGGGGAGGTCCACTGGTCAGCCTCTGCATGGGTCGGATGCGCGGTGTGAAACGTTTTCCTGCGGGGTGAGGAGCTGGGCTGGTTGGTGGGCTTCCTGGGCTTGGCCGGCTGGGCTGGGTCCAAATCCCCTTTTTTTTATTCTGTAATTTTTCTTTCTTTTTCTATTTCTGATTTCTGTTTTGAATTTCAATCAACCAAACAACATTCAAATCAATTCAAATAATCAACAAACTTTGCAACTATGAATTTGGTTCTGTTTAGTAGTATAAACCCACTTCCAAAAAAAAAAATACTTTTGAATATTTTTAGGTTTCATTTATTAATTAGATAAAAGAGACCATGGTTTATTAATAAAATAGGGTTTGGTTTATTTATTAAAATCTTTATTTGAAATCTAATACAAAACCAAAACTCTTTAGTAGGTTTTATTTGAGAATATAAAATACTTGGAAAACTTATTTAAAATAACTTAATAAGTTTTGATGTTTTTATTAAAATGGTAAAACCTTTTATTTAAATAAAATTTGGGTATTAATTCTTTATTATTTTATTTAAATAGACCTTTACTATTTTTTTAAACAAAACAAAACATTTTATTTCCAATCTTGGCCAAGGTTTAATTTGGCTTTATAAAATAATCTTTATTTATAAATCCACCTTTTCCTTTAAAAACAAAATCTTTTATTTAAAAGATCAATAATGGTATTTCCAAAACATTTTGTTTTCCTCTATTTAAAATGTTTATATTTTTAAATTCCTTTAGGATTTTATTTAATCCAAATTGGTTTGAGGTTCCAATTGAATTCAAAATGTTTCTTATGGCCCTGAAAATCAAACAAAGTTTTATTTTATTCATTTATTTTTCACATTACAAGATTTGGAAAATCTTGGGATGTGACACTTAGCTACCTTTGAGAAATTCTCAATGAACCTTCTATAGTATCCTGCCAAGCCAATGAAACTACGAACCTCCTTCACTGACTTAGGAGATTCCCACTCAGTTACAGCTAACAATTTTGCGGGATCAACTGCTACACCATATCCTGACACAATGTGTCCAAGAAATCCAACTTCATTTAGCCAGAATTCGCACTTGCTGAATTTGCCATACAGTTTATGCTCTCTAAGCTTCTCAAGTATCAAACGCAAATGTCCTTCATGCTCTTCATTGATCTTGGAGTAGATCAAAATGTCATCGATGAAAACGACAACAAACCTGTCAAGAAACTCCATGAATACTTTATTCATCATATTCATGAAGTAGGCTGGTGCATTGGTCAAACCAAATGGCATTACGGTGTACTCATACAATCCATACCTAGTGGTGAAAGCAGTCTTAGGTATGTCTTGTTCCCTTATATTAAGTTGAAATAGCCTGACCGGAGATCAATCTTTGAGAACACACGGGCTCCTTCTAACTGATCAAACAAGTCATTGATCCTGGGCAAAGGATATTTGTTCTTGACAGTTACCTCATTGAGTGAACGATAATCTATGCATAACCTTTGACTTCTATCTTTTCTTTTCCACAAACAAAACTGGTGCTCCCCAAGATGAAGAACTTGGTTGAATAAATCCTTTCTGCAACTGTTCTCGAAATTGTTTCTTGAGATCTTTCAACTCGTCAACTGACATCTTGTAAGGTCTCTTTGCTATTGGTCCAGATCCTAGCAGCAAGTCAATCAGAAATTGCACATCTCTATCTGGTGGGATTCCCGGCAATTCTTCCAGAAACACATCTCGATATTCTCTCACAATTAGCACACTATCTAAGCTAACCCCCTTAAGAGAATTTAGCTTACGTCCTTTTGATTCAAAGTTAGATTTGAATCTAATCCATTTCTTATCTAGGGTTGTGAGTGTGACAGTATGATTGGCACAATCTAGCACTCCCTTGTACTTGGTCATCCAATCCATTCCCAAAATTACATCCAGTCATTGGGAATCTAGGATTATCAGACTAACTGGAAACTTATGCTTTCCAAATTCTATCACTAGATCACGACATCCAAGACTTACTATCATATCTCCACCGGGAGAACTTACTTTTCTAGGACACCCAATATTTTCAGTTGGAAATCCATTTCTATCAACAAATGCTCTTGATATGAATGAATGCGATGCACCAGTATAAAAAAGAACAAGTGATGGAATGGAATTGAGTTTGAACTTACCAGCCACATCATCAGGTTCCTCATAAATTTCTTCCACATTGATGTGGTTCACTTGTCCCTTCTGGAAAGGGTTGGGCTTGTTGGCACCATCAACTTTCTTTTTTGGGCACTCATTAGCATAGTGCCCCATCTTCTTACACTTGAAGCATTCAACCTGACTGAGATCTTTCTTGACAGGCTGACTTCCACTACCACTTCCACCTCCATTATGGTGGTTCTTGTATCCACTCTTGTGGTTCTTGTACTTGTCATTATCATGACTACGGTGATGCTTGTTGTCATGATGGCGGTTGTGGCCGTGGTGGTTGTTATACTTTCCATGTTTGTGGGATCCAGAACTCCCACTATCATCATGATGGGAACGTTTGTGAGACGATCCCGAGTTGTGCTTTTCAAAGCTATGCTTCCTCTTTCTGCTTTCAACCTGTTTCATCTTTCTCTCCAAGATGGAAGCCTTGTCACAAAGTGATTGGTAGGTTGGACATAGGCAACAGACAGCTGCAGATTTATTTCATCATTTAGTCCTTCGAGGAATTTCTCCTTCCTCTTGGCGTCAGTATCAACTTCATCCGGTGCATAACGCGCCAGATTGTTGAACTCCTCAATATACTCGGCCACGCTGCGGTGACGCTGTTTCAGGTTGTGGAACTCCTTCTTCTTCAAATTCATCACTCCGGATGAGATGTGAGCTGTACGGAATCCATCCTCAAAGATAGCCCATGTCACATCCTCAATGGGGGTGGTGATCTAAATGTTGTCCCACCAGGTTGCTGCTGGTCCTTCCAACAGATGTGCTGCAAACCTGATCTTCTCCTCGTCGGTGCAGCCGACAGTCACCAAATCCTTGTTCACCTAACGTAGCCAATCATTGGCCACCATTGGATCAGTGGTTCCTGAGAACTTTGCAGGCCTCAATCTTAGAAATCTGGTGAGCATGTCAAATCCTGCAGATTATTCTTGTTATTGTTGTTGTTATTGTTGTTGTTATTATTGTTGTTGTTATTGTGATTCTGGTTCTGCATGAAAGTGTTCATCATCTGCATCAGTTGTGCCTGTGCTGTCATCAACTACTGCACCTCGGGAGTGACATTGTTGTTGTTGTTGTTGTTGTTTGGGTTGGGGTTGGCACATCGAGGAGGCATCTGTGGTTTTCATAAGGATAAGAATGAGATACCCATAGATGCTTAACATGCAGAATACATCTCATACTCAATCACAATAACCAAGCATCAAAATAACATAGAGTTTGAATGACACAAACAACAAGTTTGGAAATGCAAAACACACCATATCAAGCCACCCACATGTTGGATGGTCATTGCGACTCAACAATCAAAAGTACGGTAAATGAAAGATAAAAGAGTAGTCAACACTACTCCTCCGCGTCAATCTCCACATCAACAAGGGTAAGACCTGCATTCTCCATAGCGGTCTTGTACTCCTCAACATTAGTAGTCAAGGCCTCTATCTTAGACCTAAGAGACCTCTTCTGTGAACGAAGCCTCTCGATCACTCCCTGCTGATGCTCAAGCTCGATGTCCTTGGCCTCAATCTCTTCCTTCATCTCCCGGATCTTCTTGTTCCTGTCTTGGACTCTCTTCTCCTGGATCTTGAATTTCTTGTCCTGGATTTCAAACTTGGCCTCCATTTCCTTGACTATCTCGTCTTGCTCCGCGAAGATCTTGTCCTTCTCCCGAAGCTGAACCTAGAGTTCGTCATTGCTAAGCATGACGTTGGTCCTATCATATCTAGGTGCCTAATAAGACCCTCTAGGTCCTGGAGGTATAGACAAATCGGCTCCATCAACTCTCTAGCAGCATCCTCGTACTCTATGGCTTCACCCTCCTAATTGCGCCCCCCAAAGGGGTGAAAGTAAAGACCTCTAAGATCGGTGGAGTGTCTCCCTACCAGGCGCCCAAGTAACTCCTACATGACCACATCTAGGCCTTTCTCCTTGTCGTCATGCATCATCTTGAAAGTGATGGTATGCGTGGTTAGCTCTGTCTGGCGTCCAGGCTGAGTGACTCTGAAGCCCCATAGGTCCTTGCTCTCAAACTTGGTGAGTGGAAGTGTCATGATGCTAGTAAGTGGAAGGTTGAGCACACTAGTGAGCTCAATGAGACGAGTGCCAAAACGAGTTCCCTTGAACTCCTCGGCCGTGTTGATAGTAACATTAGGCATCTATTTTTATAAGATAGAGGAAAGTTAGAATCAACATCAATAGAGAAAAATCACAAGACAAAATATCACAAGCACATTTTTGCAACAATCATACAAGTCATGGCATACACAAATCCATTACAAGCATTAAAGGTTCAATATAACTTAGACAAATTTTTGGAAATAAAACGATAAGTGTGGTGGTCCAACTAATGAAGTATGTTACAACTCTCACTCAATAGACAAAATAGCTATTAGGGCACCCTTAGTAGCCATCTGTCTATCTTGTTCACAAGACTCCCAAATTAAGTCTATGATGTCTCCCCTTAGTTGTTGGTTGGTAGTCTCTAACTCTTGGGTATGCTTCTTTTCTTCTCTAAGGTCATTTTGGGTGTTGAGCATTCTCCACTTGAGTCTATCACCAAGCTCCTTGATAGCATTCCAAGCTACATTTCTTGCAGAGTCAAAGAATGTTGTGCATTTCTGAGTTGGTGACCATGCAGAATCCTGACTCCTTGTGGTTGTTTTCCTTGTTTTTGTACAAGTGAAGTTGCACCCACCAGTACTCTTCTCCTTCATCCATCACAGGGAATCCTTTGTACACAGCTGCACCGTGTATCCCCATGGTAACCATACTGTTCTTGAGAGCCTTGGGAAATTCAGTCTCACACTCCAAAGTCATGGACATGATGGGTCCCTTCCTTACGGCTTCGTTGATGGAGTTCATCTACAAATAGAGATGAGAAGAAGATTAGAAAAGTTTACGAGAAGACAAAGACAAGGGTGGAAATTTTCAAAGTGTTGAAAGTTTTTCCTTACTGGTTTCTAATCCAATCCTAGGGTCATAATCCTACAGGCAACACACTGCTCTGGTACCATCTTTAAGATCCCACCTTTATAAAGGTAAAGATCCCTGTGATTGCAATGCTAGTCCCTGGATCAATTGCTAGCATCCACAGTTTAAGATGAAGTACACAGAAACAAAGGTCATTATTACATCATCATTCCAGAGATAACATAGTATTTTACAACTCCTTAGCCATAGGCTAGTACAAGAGTTTATCATAACAATATAAATAAAAGTCTTCATCTTCATGTGCCACAGGAAATCATGTTGAGTGTAGACTCATAACCCCTAATCCTCATCAGAGTAACCTGCAACATCACAAGTTACAGCCACAGTGGGTCAATACATTGGAATAGTATTGGCAAGTGATACCTTAGTAGAATATTAGCATCTACTTACTACATGAATTTGGCTAAGTGTATCTTAGGCTTTCTTTGCTCAAAATAGGTTTTACCTATCAGTTGAAAACACTAAGTTTTTGTTTGGCAAAAAGTCCCAAGGAATCTCTAATAGAAATTGATGAACCTTCACCCTTGTTCAACCACAAGTTTTAACTTAGAAAATTGGGATGAGGAGATTCTTGATAGCTTCCATGTCTTCCTTCTGCAGAGGCGGTGCACTTTCTCCACAAGACTTGGTTTTCACCAAGACAGGACCTTTCAGAAGCCTTCCCTTAGACCAAAATGGACGCGCTCCAAACCTATCATCCCCTACCACCAACTGTCCATTTGGCTAAGTTATTGCAAACTATATGATCCAGGCAGAGCCCATAATACCATGTGGCTGCACTAGAAGCTTCTTAACATATGGAATCTAAAATCCCCTTGTTCCTGGGTGGCATTCCACAAGTGAGATACACAAGGTTCACCAGACCCCTGGCCTTGTGTAACCACTCAACATAAACCAATCCACCATTCCACCTAGGTGTTTCATTCACTTAGTTGTTTTATTAAGCAGAACACAAGTCAAAGACTTTGAAATATTTTCCATAGCATGTGTATATAGTCCACTCTTGGTTGCTACCAGCTAGGCTAAGCATCGCAATAGTAAGTATCTTAACTTAGAAAAATTCTAACAATTCTACAACTACTAGGATTTCCCAAGCATAGCATATAGATACATAACAAAAATTATCATGCAAGCCCTATACAAAATATTTCTAATGCATAGTCAAAATATTGGGAAAAAAGTATGAAGCACCACTTGCCTTGGTAGTTGGGGGAGTAACAAAAATCCTCACTGTCACAATCACCACTCGCACCACAATCTACACATAAAATGATAGCACCAAATTCACATTCCAAAATAATCAAACAAAAATACATGAATGCAGGCAAATGTCATGTGATGATTTTTCTAAACCAAAAAAGGCAAGTAAACAGTACTGATTGATAAACTAAACATTTATACATCAAACTAACTTTATTTGTCCTTTAAAACATTTTCCAACTAATTTTTATACACAAAATAAGCTTAAAAATGTCTCTACAAAAACAACTAAGTTTCCAGAAGCAATTCATTAAACAAAGTGTTTTTTGGAAAGTACTCTTTATGCTGATTCCAATGATATAAAATTTGCAAAATTTGGACGTGTGAATCAAAAGTTATGAATTTTGCAAGTTTGAACATCTAATAGATCTAAATTCAGATTTTAAATCTAAAATCCGGACACGTGGGCGTGTCTAATTGGCCCGTACCGGTTCAGCCGGATCGATCAACGTGGGCCGTTGGATGGAAGTGACAGCGCACGGCCAGATCTGCACGTACCGCTTCGCTTCAGTGATCTAATCCTACGCATCAGATTTAGATCTAACAGCCTAAATCAATCGAACCAAAAACGAGCGGCGCTGCGATGGTGGCTGGCGGCGGCGCGGTCAGACATGGACGGTGCCGACGATACAGGTAGCGCGGGAGAGGAAGGAATGCTCACTGAGTTCGCTGTGCGTTGCTGATGCTCAAGGTGTGCTTGGTTGCCGAAGGGGCGCTCGAGGTCGACGGGGATTGCTCGCTGTAGTTTCTTCTGGCGACGGCCACTTTTGTTCGTCGTCGCTGGTGAGGGTACAGGTCATGCCAAGGCAAGAGAAGGAGTGCGTTAGATGCGCGAGACGATGCTGGTCACGCGAGTGTCAACGACAGGAAAGGCGCGGTCTGTACTAACCAGGGGAGCTCGTCGGAGTTGCTGGCTTCGTCGGGCACGTGCAGTCGTTGACGTTGGCGAGGCTCTGGATGGTCCTAGCACACACCAGTGGTGTTAGAAGATGCGCAAGGTTGCAGTGATCATACTGGCAAGACTAGAAGGCAAGGGGCGGGGAGTTCTCACTCGAATTCACCGCCGGAGATCGTCGGTACTGCGACGGAGTTCTATGAAATATGGGCAGCCTGCTGGCGAAGCGAGCGAGTGGAGTGAGGGGAAATGTGCGGGGTGGGAAGGGGGTTTTGTAGCCAGAGCGGGGGCGGCATTCACGCGGTGAATCAATGGAATTTAAGCAGAGAGTAATCGCGGCATCACTGCGGCGAGGTAACGGCGGAGCGGGTCAGCGCGCGGTGATTGGGGACGATGATGACGGGGCAGGTGGGTCCCAGTGGTCAGCGAGGGGGTGTGCGTGGGCGCGGTGTGAAATAGGGGAAGAGGGAAAAACCCGGGTGGGCTGCATCTGCTATTGGGCCGAATAAGTGGCGCTGGCCCTTTTCCATTTCTTTTCCCTTTTTATTTTTCTGATTGAATTACCAGGAATCATTTTCAAATGTTTTTAAATGTGTTTGAATTCAAACACCTTCTAGATTTTTGTAAAGTGAAACATGTACATATTTGACTATAGAATAATGTTGTTCACTCAAATTACTTTGGCCCATTGAAGTTTTAGAATTAAAGCAAGCTTTAATTATTTAATTACAATAGTCATATGAATGGTTTGAATTCATATTTTTGTTTTGAAAAATCTTGGCCAAGCTTTAGAAATATCAAACAAACTTAAGTTCAATTCTTTACTGATCAAGACAAGTATTTTCTTATTCAAGGTAGCAATAAGGTCATTGCCTTGCTTACATAAAATAATAGACAACAAATGTTTCTGTTTTTTTAAAAATGATCCTAAAATGATTATGCATGAATGATATGCAAACTTTGAAATCATGATTTTTGGGATGTTACATAAGGATATGGTTCTTTCTTATGGAGGTGATGAACAACTCGTTGTTAATGGTTACACCCATGCTAGTTGGAACACCGATCCGGATGATTTTAAATCTCAATCTAGATATGTATTTACTTTGAATGGTGCAGCAGTTAGCTAGAGGAGTGCAAAGCAAAGCGTTGTGGCGAGATCTTCAACTGAATCGGAATACATAGCTGCTTCGGAGGCTTCACAAGAGGCAATATGGATGAAGGAGTTCATTATAGAGCTCGGTGTGGTTCCAAGTGCGCTGGACCCAATGTCTATCTACTGTGATAACATGGGCGCCATAGCCAATGCGCAAGAACCAAGGTCACACAAGAAGCTGAAGCACATCAAGCTACGTTTTCACGCTATTCGAGAGCATGTCCAAGATGGTGACATAAAGATTTGCAAAGTACACACATATCTGAATGTGGCGGATTCGTTGACTAAACCTCTCCCGAGGGCAAAACATGACCAACACCAAACCGCCATGGGTGTTCGGTATATTACCATGTAATCTGGATTAGTTTACTCTAGTGCAAGCGGGAGACTGTTGGAGATATGCCCTAGAGGCAATAATAAAAGTGGTTATTATATATTTGTGTTTATGATAAATGTTTTCATTCATGCTATAATAGTATTAACCGGAAACATTAATGCTTGTGTGATTTGTAAACGAAATTAGAGTCCCTAGTAAAGCCTCATTGTAATACTAGCCTGTTGGTTAATAGATGATCGTGGTTTCCCGATCATGAACATTGAGATGTTGTTAACAACAAGATCACATCATTAGGAGAATGGTATGATGGACATACTCCTATAGATAAGCTTAGCATTAAGATCAAGTCATTTCAATAGTTCGTTTGCTATAAGCTTTCTGTTACATAGTAACCTAATTCCTTCGACCATGAGATCATGCTAATCACCATCACCGAAAGGATGCTTTGATGACATCAAAGACCACACTGTAACTGGGTGGCTATAAAGGTGGCATTGAGTGTTCGAAAAGTATGTGTTGAGGCACATGGATCAAGAGTGGGATTTGTCCATCCATATGACGGATAGATATACTCTGGGCCCTCTCGGTGGAATGTCATCCAATTGGCTTGCAAGCATGTGACTGGCTCACAAGGGGTCACATATCACGAGAAGGAGAAAAGAGTACTTAACGGTAATGAGGTTGAACTAGGTATGCAGAGATATCGACGATCAAAACCTCGGATGAGTAAACTATCGTGAGACAAAGGGAAATTGGTATCGTATGTAAGTGGTTCATTCGATCGCAAAGTTATCATAGAAATATGTGGGAGCCATATGAATTTCCAGATTCCTCTATTGGTTATTGATCGGAGAAGTGTCTCGGTCATGTCCGCATAATTCATGAACCGTAGGGAGACACACTATTAAGGTTTCGATGTTTTTAGTAGATATGGAATGTTAGTAGGGATACCGAATGTTGTTCGGAGTCTCGGATGGGATCCGGGATATCACGAGGAGATCCGGAATGGTCAGGATAATAAGATTCATATAAGGAAAGTCCGATTCCGGAGTTCGGGAAAGATTCCGATGTTTTCATCGGAGAGGTTCTAGAAGGGTCTAGAAGGTTCACCGGTCCGGAAGGGGAATGGTCCATGAATGTGTCATGGGTGAGTGGAATGATTGGATCATATCTTAGGTCACTTGGTGTGGATATTTGCAAGAGAGAATTAAAGCTCTAAATTGAAAGCCAAACGGGAAGTTTGAAAAGTCAAACTGGAACAATGGTTTCCTAGTGGAAGAAGGAAAGAGTCCTTCTCTCAATCCAACTTGGGTTTGGGTTTGGATTCAAACCCACCCCTCCCAAGGCTTCCCCTCTCATAAATAGAGGGGGAGGGCTGCCCCAAACACACAATCCCTAGCCCTCCCACACCCGAGCCGCTCGCCACCTCCGCCAGCCGCCCCCGCCGCGCCGCCGCCTTGCGCCGCCGCCGGCCCGTCGTCGTCGCCCTAGCTGCCGCCGACACCTCCTCCTCCTCCTGGTCTTCTAAACCCTAGATCACCGGGAAACCCTTGATCCACCATAACTCGTACCGGCTTAGGCGAAGCCCTGCAAGATCTTCCCTCTACTTCCGACACCACGTCGTCGTGCTGTCGGAATGGTGAGGGGAGAACTACAACCTCCGCTGCCTGCTGGAACAAGGGAGAGGAAGGTCTTCATCGAGTACCGAACGTGTGACCGACTGCGGAAGCGCTGCCGGAACGCAGCGCCGGAAGGATCGTCTACGCGATCTTGAGATCAGCAAGTGTACGACTACATCACCCACGAGAATCTGCTCTCGTTAACCGCTTTGGAATGTTCAAGGGTGAGTGCTTCTATCGACTTGTTGCTACAATCTAGTAGATAGATCTTGGCTTGTTTGTGTGCATGCGGTAGAATTTTTTTGTTTTCCATGCTACGAACCCCTACAAATAGTGGTTTGCAGAAATTAAATAGTAATAGTGGAAGATGTATCGATGGTAAATATTGGACCGGGGTCCATAGTTCACTAGAGGTGTTCTCCTTAGATAAACAAACATGGCATGCTGGGTAAACAAATTACAGAGGGCAATTGACAGGACTGAGCAAGGCATAACAATGCAAAACTAGACATCATTATCCTATGAGATTCGATTGGGCAATACAACAAGATACATAGACCGCCATCCAACTGCATCTATGACTATAAGTCCACCTTTGGGTTATCATCTGAACCCCCTACAGTATTAAGTTGCAAGCAATAGAAAACTGCTTTAAGCAAAGTTTGTAAGGTAAATAATCCACTTGTTCCATGAACAAGAGACCGTTGTTTTCTCCCTAGTGGCAACAGCACATCTACAACCTTAGAGATTTCTGTCACTTCCCTTAGATTAAATAGAGGCATGAACGAACTATCGAGCATAAATATCCCCTCTTAGAGTCACTAGCAACTACTTGGACAAGATAGCCACTAACAACGGAGAGCATGCAAGATCACAAACAAAACAGACATGATAGAATTAATAAGACAAAACTATTAATCAATCTGACATAGTAATCTCAATATCCATCGGGTCCATGCAAACACAACATGCATGATTACAAATAGATGAGATCTTGATCATGAACAGAGCTCACAAGATCTATACATGAAAGCACAAAGGAGGAGATACAACCATCTAGCTACTACATGGACCCTTAGTCCAAGGTGGAACTACTCACGCTTCATACCGGAGGTTGGCATGATGAAGAAGAAGGCTTCTTGGATGATCTCCCCTCCGACAGGGTGCCGGGAAGAGCTTTAGATCCCCCTGATCTAGGGACGATGGTGGCGGCGGCTACAGACGGGTTCATGGAATATTGATCGGGTAGTTAGGGTTTAGGCATCGGGGGCTTCTTATAGGCGAAGAGGGAGGCAAAGGGGGTGCCTAAGGAGGCTTCACCCTCCCCCCAAGCGCAGGGTGGGCCCACCCACGCGGACAGGGGGTGTGGCCCCCTCGAGGCCCTCCTTCGTCTCGTCTTCTGGCTCCGTGTTCCCCAGGTTAAAATATTGACTTTGGATTTTGTCCCGTCCAATTACAAGAATATTGATTTTCTACCATTCTGGAACCAAAAACAGAAGAAAACAGGCAACTGGCACTGTGGCATCTTGTTAATGGGTTAGTACCATAAAACATATAAAAACACCTCAAAGTGAAGACAAAGCAAAGCAAATTAGATACTAGACAAGCATGGAACATCAAAAATTATAGATATGTTTCCGACGTATCACCTAGGCAGACGAGCTACCCTCTGTTCTATAGAGCCTGCACACAATACCAAACAACTCAACATGACACACGCCCTTATTCATGGTACATGGAGAAGAAGCCAGGCTGCCTGCTGAGGTACGCTACAAGGCCCCACGGGTAGTATCCTACAGCGAAGCCGAATCATCGGCCGCACTCGAAGACGTCGTTGACATGCTGGACGAGGCTCGAGACATCGCTGCGACCCGTTTAGCGGTGTACCAACAGAACCTCCGCAATTACCAAAGCCATCGGCTGAGCCCAAGGTCCTTCGTCGAAGGAGACCTTGTCCTGCGGCTCAAGGAGAAAGGACACCTGAAGCTCGAATCACCCTTGGAAGGACCCTATGTAGTCACTAATGTAATCGCAGGTGGCGCCTATCGCCTAAAGGAGGTCGAGTCCGGAGTCGAATACTCCAACCCCTGTAACGTCGCACAGTTGTGATGCTTCTACCCTTAGTTGTGTTTTACTTTCAATAAGGCTATTCAGCCAAACACTGTACCCCCTACATTACGATGAATAAAAGCTAAGTCTCTTGGCCCAAAATTTCTCTCTTGCATACATTTAAATCGTTAAAAACGCTCGAGGGCCGCACCTCACCTTACGACTTCGTCGATTCACAATAACACATAAACCCTAAGTAGCTGACCACGTTAGGCTAACAAAAAGGACATGCACAACCCATAGTCAAACAATGCACTGTGTGCCAATACATACAACTTTAAAAGGGCGCCAAAGCCCACTCGACAATATACAAACTTTACATTGTTTTGTTTTCTATTTACAGGACTGAACCGTGCTAGAGAAGGACATTCGTTCGCTCCTCGAAAACGCCTACGATTTCTTCAGCATGTGGTGCCACTGCTGCATAATGCAGATGCATGTCCCATGCCATACAATCCAGAGGAGGAGGTTGCCCAACTTCTATCTCCTCAAGGTTGACATCGCGATGATGCAATAGAACAAGTGATAGTGCTGCCTTGACACCCGCCACCAACTGATGACGCACAAGTTCCTTCACAGCCATTGTATCTCGAAACTTGCCTAGCAAGCCCAAGAAGCTAGAGGGAGCTGCATCCAAAGGAAATATCGTGGCCCAGATTGCTGCGAGTGACGACCTTGCACGTTTCAGCACCCGAAGCACTTGATGGATGCGGTTTTGAACTGTTGCGGGAACAATTGATCGGTCGCGGTCCATCTAGAAGAATCCACCGGCCTCCAACTCCTGTTGTGTTAAGCAATTCATTCGAATCCCAACATGCTCTTTCTCTTCCTTTGGAAGAATATTCACAACTGCATGCAGAAGAAGCAGTTTAGAAGACATGAGGGACCGACGCACTCGAAAAAGAACAAGAAGATCAAGGCGACTTACACTGGAGTTGCTCACCAACTTGCCGCGGTTCCTCAAGGAGAAATTCTTCTCTAGCAATGGCTTGTTCAGTCTTGGATTTCCAAACGTCTTCATGACCATGGATCATGAGAACGTCCTTCTCCAAGCTTCGGGTACGATCTCACAGCAGTGGCAATTGCGACATCTCATTCGGCGGTGGACGAGCACCAAAGAAAGGAGGAGGTGTGAACACCGAGTCAACACTGGAAGGACCCTAAGGGTGTACAAGTAACAGGGCATAAAAATCAAGGCATTTGATAGCAGTCAAAATAGACACTTATATTTACATAAATTAACCACTACGTGGTAGAGTAAACTTGTCCAACATGAAGTATTACATGCGCACGGGCAAAGAAAAATAAAAATACTACTACAACTATGATGCAGAAGACCTAGGCAGACACATCCAGAGCAACTTCGGACTCCGGGACTCTAGACTTGGCCACCGGCTGCTGCACCTGCGCATATGCGGCTAAGAGGTCAATCAACTTCGGGCCAAAGTTCTTGAAGCGGGAGGCGAAAGGAGCAAATGCTACCTTGGTGCCATCCGCTACCGTCGGCATCCTAGAGGTGATCTGCTGAAGATCCAGCTGTGTGCCCGACGCCACCGCCATCACTAGCCCCATGGCGGCACCTACATCCTTCTGCGCCCTCTTGTAGCTCGTGGGGGCGTCACCCGCCAAGGCTTCCGCTAAGGATTCAAAGTCATCAAAGGCGACACCCTTCGGATTGACCTCCTTGTAGAAGCGGGCGAGGACCTCCTTGGACTTGCCTAGCGATTACACAACAGAGCTGCAGCGATCTTCAATCGCCGCAATGGCATCTTCCATGGGATCCCACGCTGCGATCAAACACAACACCAGTAGCATCTGCAGGATGCAACAAAGTTCGAGTGAGACAAAGGAGTCACACCCAAAGAAATGCAAGATCATGAAAAGGAATGTAGCGTGGATTAGCAGATAACGCTTTGGCAGCAGCCATAATCTTATCCGCCATGGGCTTCTCCCGGGACGCCGTGGCAGTCTCAAGCTGCTGCTCACGGTCCTAGGCCTCTTGCTTTTTGTGTTGAAGGGCCTCCGCAGCATCCTTCGCTTTGGTCTCCGTTGGCCAAGAATATTTTTGAGTGCATTCAGTTTGCGGAGGGCCTCATTGTTTTCATCTGCAATATTCAACAAAAAAAAGTCAGCACAAATAGTACTTATTAGAACTCGCAATCGAACAGAAGGAATCTACACACCTTGGAGTTGCTCGAGGTTGCCCTCCAAGGAAAGGTATTGTTGGCCCAGGTGATTGACGTCGTGGATGAAGGGCTGCAGAAAAGAAGTAGCAAGATAGGGCAATAAGAGGGCTCGGGGCCTCGCTCATGAGACAAGATAAGTTACTTAAGTGATCACCCGAAGTCTCTGAGAGTCTGATTTGCGTCTTCCGATCAATGACCGTATGAGTCATTGGACTCGAGGAGCTCGACTGATCATCATCGGAGTCGGCCACCATCTTCGGGAAAGTCGCGACCACCTTTGCCTCCCCATGCATCTCGTCAATCTCCTCCTCGGGGGATTCATCTGAGAAGTTCCTCCTACCCCATTCGAAGAATGTCAGGATAACCAAGAAAACAGTAAGCTAAAACTTAGCACATTGCAAGTACAAAGGTAACAGAAAACTCACGAGGGATTATCAGACAAGTCGAAAACTAGCACATCATTCTTCTCATTCTTCTTATTATTGGCCGGCGGCTGAGGAGCTATGGCCTGAATGGACACATCAGCAATAGGGGAGGATGCACCCTCGTCCCCAGCATGACGCTCAAGGAAGGCAGGACCCCTTGGCGTCGGCAGCATTTCTCCATCCGAACTTTCATTCCTAGACCTCTTGCGAGACATCCCTTTGCTCGGGGGATTCGGTGGTAGGCAAATGAGAAGGGGGGAGTTCGGAATCAGACTTCGCGTACCCACCATCTGGAGCAGCCTCGAACTTATCAGGAAGAGGTGGCATCATGCCCGCCACCTTCAACTCCTACGGAACAAGACAAATGCAACAATAAATCTAGCAAAATAACAAGCATAAGCACTTGAAAAGGCATTACATGCAACTGCAGGTCTCACCCGAGGGACTTCCTTGTTGGCGTGAAAGGGGGAAGTCCGAGACTTCCCCGGCAGCTCCTCATCGGCCTTGTGCTTCAACAAAGGTCGAAGCGCCCGGTCGATGTCAGTCGAGGACATATCCTCTGCTAGCACTCTGGTCAGGTCGCTGCCGCCAGAGTACAAAGAACATCGGATGTGCTCTCTCTTGGAGCGTCTGCAGCTGACGCTTAAGGAAAGTGTGGATGATATCAACAGCACTAACATCTTTGCCTCGCACCAGCTGGAGCGCCTCCACCCGCTGGTACAGCTTCTCCACCTCCTCGGATTCACCCTCCATGATGTCGTTTGACCATGAGCGCTTTTAGATGATCTTCTTGCTGGAGTCGAATGGAGCAAACCCGTAGTGTTGGACTCGCAGAGATAGAAGGAGAAAACTTGAATAGTGGGGAGGATGGAAACCCCGCACCAAGCTAGTGGATAGACGCCACCGGTGCCAGATTTCCTCTTAGGATAATAGAGTCTCCTGAAGAGGCCAAAGTGTGGCTCAATACCGAGCCAGCACTCGCAAAGCATTATAAATCACGCGATATGAAGAAGAGAATTGGGCAACAATTGGTGGAGTTGTAGCCTATAGAGAAAAAGAAGCCCACAAAAAAATTCGTGGGCAGTCAAGGAAAGGCCGTGAACAACGAAGGCATAGAACATAACTAGAAACCCTTCGGGTGGGTCTGGAATTACCTCTTCCTTCAGAAGGACGGCGTCGCTCTTGTTCTTGGAGATGAGGCCAGCATCACGCAGGGGATTCAGGTACGCATCCCTCATCTGGGAGCGCCGCCACCCACCATCGGTGACGCGGCTGGCAGCGGCAGATTTCTTTGTAGCACCAGCGGTGCTCGATCCCGCTGCAACAGAGGAACTCTTCTTCGCCTTTCCCATCTTGGCGACACGGTGAGCGACGCGATGAGATCGGAGAAAGGAGGAAGGAAAGACACGAAGAATGTCCAGCGCGCAAGCACGAGCTAAATGGCAGCAGTGGGGAAGATGAAAGCAAATGGCGAAGGGGTAAATTACTCTGGTTTCCCCACAGTATAAAAGGACGAAGAAGATGAAGCAGGTCCGTTGATTCAGAAGCTATAGCGCATGTCAATCATCACACCATACACGTGTCAACAGCCTCCCCAAAACTTCGCGAGCACTCCCTCCACTACGCACGGGAATCGAGGAGACACCGTAATTATCGCCAAAATTACGAGTGACTAGTCAAATTGCCAAAATTATTTCCGTAATTATCGCCATAATGTGGGACCCACGATCGTCTCATCGCATCGCTGCTTCCGAAGACAGTTGAGCTCACCAAGCGTTAGCAATGACATCATCAAAGCAAAAACCAGCAATGGGTCAAAATTTTCGAATCAACAAAAAGTACTTACCCAAGTCTACGACTCAACGACCTACTCGGGGATACTCCTATCAGGAGCGCTGGCCGCGCACCTGAGCAATTAACTTGGTGAAAATGCTGCCTCGAAGTAATCTTCGAGTCCTTCGTCGAGTCTACGACTCCACTATGGACTTGGGGGCTACTCCCATAAGGAGCGCTGACTGCACATTCGAAGAAGTGCTAGGCGTTGATTACATCCGCAGATTTAAAGTCTCCCCTCGAGTCTACAACTTGAATAGACACTCGGGGGCTACTCCCATAAGGAGCGCTGGTCGCGTGCCCTATGAACTATTCGGATGAGATCCTTCAGATCACACGTGACAAAAATATTTTTGGCAACTTTGCCAAAATTAACACTAAGTAAGAAGCTGTCTCCTTTGTCACCCGAAACACCTCCACGGTGATAAATTTTCGGATGTTGGGTCTATGACGCAAAGATAATACCTACATATATCATCTGATGGCCTGGTATCGCACCTGACTGTGCTCTGCCGGTAACATACCGTGCCAGCATGCATGATGAAAAATCCTGACGGACGTGTTGGGTACTTCACTTAAAACACTAGAATTCTACTCCTGTAAAGACCTCAACAGCTTGAGTCGAATTACGTCAGTATTGTTTCGATTTCGAGTCCGGGGACTCGAGTCTAAAGAAGATCGTGTTGTTTTATCCAAAGATAGTGAACTTACCCTGATTTGTCGGGCGAGTCAGGCACACATATCAACAATCCCTATGAACTAATATATTCACCCAAAAATAGGTTCGGATGAGAAGAGCCCGAAATACTATAAAGTCTCCAGTCGAATCTATGATTCGACTGAACACTCGGGGGATACTGACATGGATATGCCCTACGGGTACCTCATATTGGTATACCCGGTCCAACCTAGGGAAGACCCACGTGAAGACTTGCTTCCCAAGGAGACTCCGGGTGGCCCAAGACAAGTAGAAGTTTGATTCCTTGAAGGACATGATCCAATTGTAGATAGAATATTCAAGGGTGAAACCCTAACTTGTAACCGACTCGACCTATCCCCGGGACCTGGCCTATGTATATAAAGGCCAGGAGGGCACGACGAGGATGATCTCTCTCTCTCTCTCTCTCTCTCTCTCCAACTCATACACACACATCACGCCAGATTGCATCTGCGCACCCCTGTAATTTTCGGTTCCGCCATCAATCAAGAACAGACAAGCAGGAGTAGGTTTTTCCCTCCGGGGCCTGAACCTGGGTAAACCTTGTGTCCCATTGTTGCATGTCTGTTAACCGTCTAACGATCTCCAGCATCCCCATCTTCTCCATAACCCAAGTACATAACAATGGGCATTGGCGAGTCGAACCCTCATCATCCGCTGTAGCTCAGGACTGCATGGGGATACGGTTTAGGGATGAGCTCCAACATGATCGCTTCAACGGGATCAAGAACAAAGAAGTGAAGACAACCAATTCGGATTGTCCCATTATATTGAATCAACTCGGTATTTCTAATGATTTCAATTTACTTTGTAATAGAGTTGCCTGCAGAACTTTGTATATCATGATGCGCCTACTTATCGCCGGTTAATTCTTGAATTTTTATGTTCTTTGAAAAGCACAGTTAAAACATGGCACTGAGAGGACATGATTTCTTTTCAACTTATGAACAAAAATTATACATTATCACTTTATGAATGGTGCAATTGTTTTAATTTACCATACAATGATGTTAATGCTTTACGTGCATCTTTTGATAACATATGCCCTTCCCTAGATTATTATTATAATAGAATGAGTTTCACTCTACAAGGACTCTGGCTATATATGACCCTCCATTTTCGTCACAGAATCGTCATAGTAGTCTGTTTGTGATGATTCTATGACGATTTTGAGATCGTCAAAAGCTGGGCGTCGCAAATGAACTAAACGACGTTTTTTTGTAAAATCGTCATAACTGTCTATGAAGATATTGGATCATCATAACGTCTATGACGATCCAATATCGTCACGAGCCTTCTAGCCTGTCCAAGTCAGATCCTACGTGGCAAAATTGTGACTAAATTAAATCGTCGTGGTGTGAATTTAGCCCAGTCCATTCGGTCGTCTATGTAGGCCAAGCCCAACAATTCTAGCCTTTTCATTTTAATTAGATGGGATTTTTCTTTTCATTTAGATGGGCCAGACCCAATATTTTTAGCCTTTATTTTCTCAGACATAGCTTTTTAACGATGCATTTTGTTTTGGGCCCTAGCGTTTTAAGGTCTATTTTTTTTCTATGGGATACGACCTTATTACAGGCTCTTCCTTTTTTATTCAGTCATTTAATTGTGTTTTATTTAAATTTGAATTTTATTCCAGTCCACAACCTTTTCAGATCCATTTACACAACTTCAACAAGTTACATCAATATTTTATAACATACACAGGAACAAAACATCAATTTTCAATATTGTAATACATCAAATCATACACAGGAACATAACAGTAACTCTATTACACTACGATCACACCCACAATGTCCAAGGTCAAGCTCCGTCCTGGCTTCCCCACTTCGCTGGACCGACAGAATCAACGTTATCTCCTCCCGTTCTGGCACATCAAGACTAAAAATAAGATGGAGCATGATTATGAACAATAATTATGAACCATGAAAATATGTAAATGTGCAATTATAATTGATGTGCATGTTTCATTATACAATATGGTTTTGAAACCTAAACGCATGTTTCTAGTACAACAGAAAAATCTTCCTCGAATTAAACAGTAGAAAAAATCAAACTACAGAAAATGAGAACACGTTCTAGTTCAAACAACAGTGCACTACTAATAATATTCAACAGGTTATAGTTCAAATAACACATTGCACTACTGTTACTAGGAGTAGTTGCAAAGTTTCAGAAAATTGTTACTTATGTGGATTAGAAGAAGAATAAACCTTGGAAATTTTGTCAAAATGTATTGTCTTCTACTGATGTGCAGTAGAAGATTGACTGTCAATGTTGTCGGCATTAATAGTCTCATATGCTACACCAGTTATCATACCTGCCACAAAGATGAATACATTTAAACTTTTGAGTTGCAACATACAAGGAGATAAGAGCACAGTCCACTAGAGCTGATATTTTAGATTAGAAGAAGAATAAACCTTGAACAATAAAAGAAGTCAGAAATGCTAGTAATTCCCACAAGGTCAATATCACAGGACAAACTAAATTTGTTATATTTCATATGAGGGACCAAAGCAAATTGTTCCAGAAGACATCTCAAGTTACATAACAGCATGTATTAACACATAGTGAAATATTAAAGCATGCCTGTGAGGCGCATCCACAAAATGAGGGAAAGGAAATTTTACCAGGATGCTCCCATTGATCAATAACATGGGCATCGACCTAGAAAAGCATCCCTGTGAGGCGCATCCATTGGTCCCCTTGTAGAGGTAGGAGATGGCCAGCTTCTGGGACTGGTTGGCGCGGGCGAAGATGACGATATCTGCATACAACAGATGCAAAATAAAACATGTAGAGGAGGATCAGATCGATCAAACAGATAATCCATTAATGCAGCAATGGTTAACACGGAAAGAGCTAAAAAAGGGAAGTCACCATCCTTGCACACAAAGTACACTAACCATCCATCCTTAGCACTTGGCATATATCACAAACAGATTCATTCCTCAGATAAGAGAGCTGAAAGGTACCATGACGTATAACTAGGTAATGTTGTAGTAAAGATCTGCAAATGACTCTTTTTTCAAAGGGAATGAAATGATAAACAGATTTGCTGCGCACTCTGGTGCACATCAGGTGGCTATTGTACTTAACATCAGGTGTCCATAGTACTTAATATCAGGTGGCTATTGTAATAAACAGATTTAATGCGCGGTCTAGATTTGCTGGAAGTGACCAATCAAACTAGTATCAAAAATATTGAGCAGAAATTATTTTACAATCTTTTGTAGACAAGGAGCCAAGTAAATGAAAAGAGTTGGTAAACAAAAGCTAAAATAAGCAAAAGTTGGTTATGCAAATAGAAGTATATTCCAGAAAACATGCCTCTACATCAAACGAGTCGAATGCAATTATGTACCATCTCTAGCCACTAGTTTTCTAAGATAAGTGGAACAAACTCTCCACAAAAGCAGGGCTAGAACAAGTTTTTGCATATTCAGGTAGTGCATTTAAGTATTTAACAAAGAATAAAGTTGAATTCAATTTTGAATAGGTATATTTTCATCACATGCAGTTTGGATATTTGTATTGAATAGGTTAAATTGAACACTTACCTAATCTAGAGATGTAAGTGCCGCTGCGTATGAACTCAATGATGTGAAACTGGTGCCGTGGCCGGGGTTGATGTGCCCCAGCACATGGGTAAGCATCATATCTCCCCGGGGCCTGTGATTAAGCAAAATTTTACAATAAGCCAAAGAATTTTAAAAAATAAGAGTTAAGTTGACCCCGACAAAGGTAGAATAAAATACTTTTGGCGTTATACAATAAGCAGGAGGCAAATGCATAGGAGAATCAGGGATTTAAACAAGATGATAAGAATGGGTAATAGTTTATTCTTGATATTTAGATAAAATCAGCATAGAAATTCTTTCAAGAGGTGAACGAAATATAATAAGGCACGTTTCATTATGGTTAATTCTCTGCTTAAAGTACGCTCAGACATTTCAGCACATATTTGTTATACATGAGGATACTTATACATGATAGAGGTCTTATACCTACATATGAATATACATAAACTAGTAGTAGTACTACTGCTACTAGAGGAAAACATGCTCCATAGTGGATCTTCAATGTATACCATGTAACAATTATATATCATTATCTTCGAGATAGTACTAGTGTGGTTGCAATACATCGATATTTAATTGGAATAGAGGAAATCAATATTCTCCAAGACTCCATTATCAGCCAACATGAATATAACCAAGATGGCAATATCCACTCTGACCTTCAGGGGGAAACAAAACACGACACCAACAAAAACAGGAATAGAAGGCGAAGATAACATGGAAAAGTAATCACTTACCTAAAGAACAAATAAGTCACCCTCATTAATACTCAAGACGAATCAATACAAAAGTTAGTGTATTGACACTTATTCACAAAGCTGACACTCGGAAACACAAAGTAGGAATCAAAATCTCAAAGTGGTAAATTTAGTAACCCTAGCAGAGTGAAGGTAATATTTGAATAGTTCAAGATAAGAGTAGCTAATATCATGACCAACTAATGCACTAGTAATTTCAAGGTGGACCATTGCGTTCATTTAAAACATTTATATCAGATATCATTTTAATTTGATTATGTGTGTGTGCAAAACTGACCGTGCTCGTACATTAGTTGGCCATATACTTCACATGCATGACTTGGAGCATTTAGTTTATTTGTAACATTTAATGGGGACCACAAAGTACGATGAACTAAGGTGCAGAATTAAGGGTAAATAAAGTAATATGACAATTGCACATAACTGCAAGCAAGCAGTATATGGAAAGAATGTGCCCAAATGATCAGCATGCAACACTATTTTTTGCAGTACACAAGCACCAAGAAAGTGCACACAGAAAACTTAATCTGGTATAGCTAGAGCACAGAATTTTTTATACTTAATTGTATTATAAACAGAATCTGCACAAGAGCCATGAAATGGTCTATAACTATATCATATACTTTTTAATGCACCAGGTATAGAATCTGCGTACAAGAGGAATGGAATTGTGTACAGCTATTGTATCAGGATTACAAGGAAAGATCATATAACATCTGCAATCATAAATTTGGGTGGTCCATAAACAGCAGCCAGGACCGTGATTCACGCATGCCAGCCAAGCAACACTTTTGCAAAAGGCACATGTCTTCCTATCTACAATTTATAAATGATAACAACATTCAAATGCTCCACAACAAATTTAGTGTTTCTCATTTTAATGCATACACTCAGTTCTCTAAACTCCGGTAAATACACCAGATTAAGTAAAAGTCAGAGCTAGCATGATACAGAATATCACTAGGGATTCTCACAAACTACACATTAAATTGCTTGTAAGATCTAGATGGGGAGATGAAACAAAGCTGCATAGGAATTGGGCAGGCAGACGATGTACTAAAAAGTTGAATCGTACCAAACAGTCTATGTAGTTGTACTCAAAAGAGGAACACAAAAATAACGAGTGTTTTGTACATGTTGGGAAGACAAGGGCCACGACAACACTGAATAAGAACGGACCCGGACGACCACCTACATCAGATATGAAATATTCATCGTGTTTTTTCACTAGAGGCGGCGCGTTGCTCGCGGAGGAGGTGGACACAGAGGCGGAGGAAGCGGGAGTAGACACCGGCCGTGGATCCGGGTCGACGAGCTCGGCCTTGGTGTCCATGGGAAGAACTTCCGCTTCCTCGAAGTCGTTGGTGTGGCCAGCGTCCTGGATGGCTGTAACATCCCAAAAATACTAAACTTGGATCATCAAACTCTAATCATCAAAATTAGGGTTAACAAAAACTTTTCTAAAATAAAAATATGAAAGCATGCATGATGTATGCATTTCATTTGGAATTCTTTTGAACCACCTTGTTTGTGTGTTCCTTTGCTTGTAAATGGATTCTTAGGTGAAATAAACATCATCTGAACAATTCCCAAACTTTTCTCAAAGACAAATAAATTAAAACAAATAAAATAAGGGAATGGTCATTTTGACCAATTTAACTCCCATGCCTACTTTGGCTGTCCCAAACTTTCAGAACTTAACAGAAACTTTTCTGGATCTTTGCACCCCTTGATTATAGTCATAACAAAGTATCAAGGCCCACTTTTTGATCATCTAGAAACTTTCAAATGCATAGTTTAAATGACAGTTCAAAGTTGAATCTTTATCATATGAGAAGATCCCACTTTTTCAAAAACCACTCAAACAAGCTCAACTTTCAAAACCCAAGCATCTGCAGACTCACCAGCACCAACCTAGCACACCCACGAAAAATCTTTTCAAAATTCAAAACATGAATTCTTGCGACCATTTTATCAAACACCTGCAGACACAAATCATCAAAATCCTAAACACTATTGTGAGCAGTGATTGAAGCCTAACTTGTCCCCTCTCTAGCTCACAACCATCTTAGTAGATCATCTAGCAAGTTAAACCAAGCACTAGCCTCACTGTAAGCTGGGAAATGACATCAATGGTGAACAGCCGAAGCTCACCATGCCACCCCAGTGGAGACAGCAAGCTAGGAAGAGATTTAGCCGTGCCAACCTTGTCTAGGAGGAAGCCCACCGTCCACCGCCACTCCCTGTCCCAGCCGCGAGCATTGCCATACCCTGGACCACACGCACGGACCGCGCCCAGATCGCCAGCAACCATGCCGAGCATGCGCCAGAGCGCCACGCTCGACCGACGCCTACAGACCGCGCGCCGCCCTCGCCGCGTGCATACATGATCGCCACCAACCCAGGAGACCGCCAGACATCCCCGTTCGCCGACCCATGCCGCACAGCCACCACTCGCCGTCGAAGACGCCGCCTCTGCCGCGCAGAGCATCGCGCGTTCCAGACCAAACTGCACCGCCCCTACGCGCGCATTAAAGTCATAGAGCATCGCCAGGAGACCACCAAGCGATCGCCACCGCCGGCCATGCCTCTAGCCGCCCGTAGTCATGTCGCCACCGTCGCCTGCCCATCTGTAGGGGTTCGTAGCATGGAAAACAAAAAATTTCTACCGCATACAAACAAACATCCATCTACTATATTGTAGCAACGAGTCGATGGAATAACTCACCCTCGAAGATTACAAAGTGTTTAACGAGAGAGGATTCTCGTGGGTGATGTAGTCGTACTCTTCCCGATCTCAAGATCGTGTAGACGATCCTTCCGGCACTGTGTTCCGGCAGCGCTTCCGTAGTCGGTCACACGTTCGGTACTCGACGAAGACCTTCCTCTCCCTTGTTCCAGCAGGCAGCGGAGGTTGTAGCACTCTCCTCGCGATTCCGGCAGCATGACGGCGTGGTACCGGAAGTAGAGGGGAGATCTTGCAGGGCTTCGCCTTAAGCCGTAGCGAGTATGGTGGAGTATGAGAGAGAGCCTTGGTGATCTAGGGTTTAGACTCACCAAGGAGAGAGGTGCTAGGGCCGGCGGCTAGGGCTTGGGGCAGCCCAAGTCGGCGGCTAGGGGAGAAACCCTAGGCGGCGGCTATGGTGGGCGGCGGCGGCTAGGGTTTAGGTTTAGAGGGGCGTGGTGTTGTGTCTAGGAGGGGCAGCCCTGCCCCTCCTTATATAGGTGGAGGGGAGCGCCAAGGGGAGGGGAGTCCCTCCCCAACTCGGTCTCCAAGTGGGCCGGCAGTGGAGGGAGGGAACTCCTCCCCAAGTAGGTTTCCTACTCTCCCTCCACCAAACAAAATAGCCGTTTGACTTTTCAAATTCGCGTTTGACTTTTCAAACTAGGATTTGATTTATCCCTTTATTTTGTTCAGCGATGACACCTAGTACATGATGCAACCATTCCAACTTGTCATGACACATTCATGTAACCTTCCCCTCCGGAGTGCCGGACATTCCGGAACCTTCTAGAACATTCCTGATGAAAACACCAGAACCATTCTCCAACCCCGAAACATGACTTTCCTTATATGAATCTTATTCTACGGACCATTCCGGATCTCCTTGTGATATCCCGGATCCCATCCGAGACTCCGAACAACATTCGGTCTCTTACTCATCATTCCATAACTACTCAACAACGTCGAATCCTTAAGTGTGTCTCCCTACGGTTCGTGAATTATGCGGACATGATCGAGACGCTTCTCCGAACAATAACCAATAGAGGAATCTGGAAATTCATATGGCTCCCACATATTTCTACGGTTACTTTGTGATCGAATGAAACACTTACATACGATACCAATTTCCCTTTGTCTCACGATAGTTTACTTATCCGAGGTTTTGATCGTCGGTATCTCTGCATACCTAGTTCAACCTCGTTACTGATAAGTACTCTTTTCTCGTTCCCGTGATATGCGATCCCTTGTGAGCCAGTCACATGCTTGCAAGCTAATTGGATGACATTCCACCGAGAGGGCCCAGAGTATATCTATCCGTCATATGGATGGACAAATCCCATTCTTGATCCATGTGTTTCAACCAATACTTTCCGAACACTCAATGCCACCTTTATAGCCACCCAGTTACGGTGTGGTGTTTGATGTCATCAAAGCATCCTTCAGGTGAAGGTGATATGCATGATCTCATGGTCGAAGGAATTAGTTACTATGTATCAAAAAGCATATAGCAATTGAACTATTAAAATGACTTGATCTTTATGCTATGCTTATCTATAGGAGTATGTCCACCATATCATTATCCTAACGATATGATCTTCTTGTTAATAACATCTCAATGTTCATGATAGGGAAACCACAATCATTTATTAACCAACAAGCTAGTGTTATATAGATGCTTTACTAGGGACTTCAATTTTAGTTTACAAATCACACAAGTATTAATGTTTCCTTGTTAATACTATTATAGTATGAATGTAAACATTTATCATAAACACAAAGATATAATAATAACTACATTTATTATTGCCTCTAGGGCATATCTCCAACAGTCTCCCACTTGCACTAGAGTCAACTAATCTAGATTACATGGTAATATACTGAACACCCATGGCAGTTTGGTGTTGGTCATGTTTTGCCCTCGGGAGAGGTTTAGTCAACGGATCCGCCACATTCAGATCTGTGTGTACTTTGCAAATCTTTATGTCACCATCTTGGACATGTTCTCGAATAGCGTGAAAACGTAGCTTGATGTGCTTCAGCTTCTTGTGTGACCTTGGTTCTTCCGTATTGGCTATGGCACCCATGTTATCACAGTAGATTGACATTGGGTCCAGCGCACTAGGAACCACACCGAGCTCTGTAATGAACTCTTTCATCCATACTGCTTCTTGTGAAGCCTCCGAAGCAGCCATGTATTCCGATTCAGTTGAAGATCTCGCCACAACGCTTTGCTTTGCACTCCTCCAGCTAACTGCTGCACCATTCAAAGTAAATACGTATCCAGATTGTGATTTAGAACCATCTGGATCGGTGTTCCAACTAGCATCGGTGTAACCATTAACAACGAGCTGTTCATCACCTCCATAAGAAAGAACCATATCCTTAGTTCTTCTCAAGTACTTAAGGATGTTTTTGACCGCTGTCCAATGATCCACTCCTGGATCACTTTGATATCTGCTAGTTAAACTAATAGCATATGCAATGTCGGGTCTAGTACATAGCATGGCATACATTAGAGATCATATGGCTGAGGCATAGGGAGTCTTACACATCCTCTCTCTATCTTCTGCCATTGTCGGACTTTGAGTTTTACTCAAGGTCGTATTGGGCAACATGGTCAAGAACCCTTTCTTGCTATCTTCCATTCCAAATCTCTTTAGAACTTTGTCCAAATATGTACATTGTGACAATGATATTAGGCGTCTCGATCTATCTCTATAAATCTTTATGCCCAATATGTAAGCTGCTTCGCCAAGATCCTTCATTGAAAAACTATTATTCAAATATTCCTTGACACTATTAAGAAGGTCTACATCATTCCCAATCAACAATATGTCATCTACATATAGTACTAAGAATGCTACAGATCTCCCACTCAATTTCTTGTAAATACAAGCTTCTCCATAAGTTTGTATAAACCCAAAACTTTTGATTACTTTATCAAAACGTTGATTCCATCTTCGGGATGCTTGCTTCAATCCATAAATGGACCGTTGAAGTTTGCATACCTTGTTAGCATCTTTAGGATCGACAAAACCTTTGGGTTGCATCATATACAACTTTTCATCAATGTCTCCGTTGAGGAACGATGTTTTGACATCCATCTGCCATATCTCATAATCGTAATATGTAGCGATTGCTAACATAATCCTCACAGACTTTAGCTTCGCTACAGGTGAGAAAGTCTCATCGTAGTCAACTCCTTGAATTTGTCGAAACCCTTTTGCGACAAGTCGAGCTTTATAGACAGTAACATTACCATCACCATATGTTTTCTTCTTGAAAATCCATTTGTTCTCGACAGCCTTCCGGCCATCCGGTAAGTCCACCAAAGTCCATACTTGGTTTTCGTACATGGATCCAATCTCGGATTTCATGGCTTCTTGCCATTTATTGGAATCTGGGCTCATCATTGCTTCCTCTTATGTCGCAGGGTCATCGGTGTTATCCACCAACATGACACTCCTAACGGGATCATACCAATCAGGAGTGGTACGAGTTCTCGTTGACCTGCGAGGCTCTGTAGCAACTACAACCGAAGTTTCATGATCATCATCATTAGCTTCCTCTCTCATTGGTGCAAGCACCACAGGAACTTCTTCCGGTGCTGCGCTACTCGCAAGTTCGAGAGAAGGTTCGACAACCTCGTCGAGTTCTACTTTCCTTCCAGTCACTTCTTTCGAGAGAAATTCCTTCTCTAGAAAGGATCCATTCTTGGCAACGAAGATTTTGCCTTCGGATCTATGATAGAAGGTATACCCAATAGTTTCCTTTGGGTATCCTGTGAAGAGGCATTTTTCCGCTTTGGGTTCAAGCTTGTCCGGCTCTAACTTCTTTACATAGGCTTCGCAACCCCAAACTTGAAGGAACGACAATTTAGGTTTCTTCCCAAACCATAATTCATATGGTGTCGTTTCAACGGATTTAGATGGTGCCCTATTTAAAGTGAATGCGGCTGTTTCTAATGCATAACCCCAAAATGATAGCGGTAAATCTGTAAGTGACATCATAGAACAAACCATATCTAAGAGAGTTCGATTACGACGTTCGGACACACGATTATGCTGTGGTGTTCCCGGTGGTGTCAATTGTGAAAGTATTTCACATTTCTTCAAATGCTCGCCAAACTCGTAACTTAGATATTCACCTCCACGATCAGAACGTAGAAATTTAATCTTCTTGTTACGTCGATTCTCAACCTCACTTTGAAATTCCTTAAACTTCTCGAAAGTTTCGAAATTATGTTTCATGAAATAGATATACCCATATCTACTCAAGTCATCCGTGAAGGTAAGAACATAACGATAACCGCCGCGCGATGCTACACTCATTGGACCACACACATTGGTATGTATGATTTCCAATAAGTCCGTAGCTCGCTCCATCATACCAGAAAATGGAGTCTTAGACATTTTTTCCATCAGACATGCTTCGCATCTTTCAAGTGATTCGAAATCAAGTGATTCAAGAAGTCCATCGGAATGGAGTTTCTACATACGCTTCACTCCAATGTGACCAAGACGACAGTGCCACATATAGGTCGAGTTATCGCTCGATTTCAAATGTTTAGCTTCAATGTTATTAATATGTGTATTTCCACTATCGAGATTCAATAAGAATAGACCATCTATCAAAGGTGCATGTGCATAAAACATATTACTCATATAAATCGAACAACCATTATTCTCGGACTTAAACAAGTAACCGTCTCGCAATAAACAAGATCCCGATATAATGTTCATGCTTAATGCAGGCACCAAATAACAATTATTTAAGTATAAAACTAATCCCGATGGTAGATGAAGAGGTAGCGTGTCGACTGCGATCACATCAACCTTTGATCCATTTCCCACGCGCATCGTCACCTCATTCTTCGCTAGCTTCCGTTTATTCTGCAGCACCTGTTTCGAGTTACAGATAGGAGCAACCGAACCAGTATCAAATACCCAGGCACTACTACGAGTACTAGTGAGATACACATCAATAACATGTATATCAGATATACCTTTCTTCTTGATGTTGCCATTCTTCAAATCCGCCAAGTACTTTGGGCAATTCCACTTCCAGTGACCTTCTCCCTTGCAGTAAAAGCACTCAGTATCAGGCTTAGGTCCAGCCTTGGTCTTCTTCTTCGGTGCGGTAACTTTATTACCACCCTTCTTGAAGTGTCCCTTTTGCTTAGACTTGCCTTTCTTGAATTTGGTGGTCTTATTGACCATCAACACTTGGTGCTTTCTTGATCGCCACTTCTGCAGATTTTAACATGGAGAAGAGTTCTAGCAACTGCTTGTTCATGCTTTGCATATTGTAGTTCATCACAAAGTTCTTGTAACTTGGTGGTAGTGATTGGAGGACACGGTAAATCCCCAAAGCATTAGGAATCACTATACGCAAGCTTTGAAGTTTGTTTGCGTGCCCAAACATCTTAAGCACATGCTCACTGACGGAGCTGCCCTCTTCCATCTTGCAGTTAAAGAACTTTTCAGAAGCCTCATAGCTCTCAACTGCCGCGTGAGTCTCAAAAATCAGTTTGAGTTCACGGAAAATATCATGTGGGTCTGAATTCTCAAACCTTTTATGAAGCTCCGATTCTAAACCATACAAGATAGCACACTGCACTGTGGAGTACTGATTCTTCCGAGCGAGGTAAACGTTCTTTACTTCATCGGTAGCATCAGCTGCAGGCGGGTCACCCAACGGTGCATCCAGCACATAGGTCAAATTACCAGCATTGAGGACAATCCTCAAATTGCGGAACCAATCCGCGAAGTTGCTTCCATTGTTTTTCAACTTTTCTTTCTCTAGGAACGCATTAAAATTGATGGTAGGGGCCGCCATTGATCTACAACATATTTGCAATAGTTTAGACTAAGTTTATGACAAATTGAGTTCTAATTAATTGTTAAATTAATCTGGGTGAACTCCCACTCAAAACAATATCCCTCACATTGTTTTAGTGATCACACGAACCAAATCCACCACATCAACACCGATCATCACGAGAGTTGATGTAGCTTCAATGGCGAACAGTCGACATGTTCATCATATCTACTATATGATTCATGCTTTACCTTTCGGTGATCTGTTGAAAGGATCGTATGGGCACCTAGAGGGGGGGGTGAATAGGTGCTACTTCAATTTTCTTCTTTTTCAAATTAAGGTTTGACAATAAGGTAAATTCTCTAGATAATGCAACTATGGTGAATTTACCTATATGAAAAATATGCAAGAGCTAACACAACACAAAGTAGTAACAAGTAAGTAAGGTGCGGTAAAGGATAGAAGTAACCGAAAAGTGGACGCGGATACACAAGGATTTGTTTCCCGTAGTTCCTTCCTTTTGAGGGGAAGTACGTCTACGTTTGGAGAGGGGGTGGTTTCAAACCACCAACGCCACGAGAGGCCTCCCTTGTTCTCCGATGAATATCACCCCAACGGGATCGATTCACCTTCCACTATATCGGCAACCTTCAAGGTGGAAGCCGGCACCGTTACAAGTTTGGGGCACACATCCACAACTTAATCGGAGGCTCCCAAATACAAGAAAGCTGTCAAAGCAATCAAAGACAAGCTTGTAAGAACAAAAACAAGAACTAGGGTTTCCAACAAAACACTAGAGCAAAGGGGCCCTCAATGAAATGAGGGGGAAATGAAGTTCTCTTTTGGTGAAGTAGTAGATCGGGGCCTCCTCCTTTGATTCCCCAAAGATCAAGGACTTTGGGTGGTTGGATGAGGAGATCTTGAAGATTTGAGTGGCTCCAATGGACTCCAATGGTGGGCAATGACTTTAATGTGCTGAGCACTTTGTCCCAAGGTAGGTGGAGGGGTATTTATACCCCTCCACAAAATCTGACCGTTGATGCATTTATTGCAGCGTTAGTACCGGAAGATAAAGCGGTACTACCGGAGAACTCCGGTACTACCGGACCTGGTACCGGACCACCCTTTTTCAAACTGCATCAAGTCCTGCCTCCAGCGGTACTACTAGTGCTGCTACCGGAAAGCGGTAGTACCGCTTGAGGCAACCGGTACTACCGGACCTGGAGAAGTCAGCAGCTTTTCATACGAAAAACTCTCTGTCACGCCAGGTAGTAAAATGCGGTACTACCGCATTTTGCTACCGGCGCAGACAGAATCTTTTTGCAACGTACAAAAAGTCTCTGTCACGCCAGGTAGTAAAATGCGGTACTACCGCATTTTGCTACCGGCGCAGACAGAAGCTTTTTGCAACGTTCAAAAAGGCTCTGTCCTGAGCGGTACTAAAATGCGGTACATTTTAGTACCGGAGCAGGCGGAAGCTTTTGACAAGCTGTAAAAAAGCTTCTGTCGCGCTAGGTACTAAAATGCGGTACTACCGCTTTTTAGTACCTGGCACGGCAGGGACTTTTTGACAGTTAGTCACTGGCTTCTGTCTGATCTGGTAGCAAAAAGCGGTACGACCGCTTTTTGGTACCGCGCCAGGCAGACAGTTTTTGAATCTTTGCAGACCTTTTTAATGTACCTGCGACACACTTAGCAAATCATTAGTCCGATATGTGTGTTGTTAACAAACACCAAAATCACTAGGGATAGCAAATGCTCTTTCAATCTCCCCCTTTTTGGTGTTTGATGACAACACACATTTTGCAGGGAAATATAGTGATGACAAGATGTAGATGGGGCTGCCCCTAGATATGTAGAAACAAGCCCCATACATTCTAACAAGCTACCTGGGAGTAGAAGTCGCACATGGAGGACATACCTTTGCTAAATAACATGTGATGACCAATATTGATTAGGAATGATGAATGTCGTCACATAGGATGGATCCAAACAAGAATAGGCATTTTACACACAAGATGGATCCATAGGATAACCACATAGTCTTAACATACATAGCACAAATAGTTAGTTCACACATAGTAAGTCACACATAATAAGAGGCAACCAAATAAAGTTCACAAGCGAATAAAATCAAAGGCAAGAACGAGCTTGTGACTTTCCCTCGCAAATCTCCCGCATACCTAATGTGCAACTTCTCCCCCTTTGGCACCAAGACACCAAAAAGGGACAAGAGCATCACTAACGCCCCGGAGATCACTCATCATCATCATCAACAAAGTCGTCCCATGCATCACCATGAGGTGGAGGGGCACGGAAGGAGGAGGTGGCATCATCTTCCCAGTTGCTGTGCTTGGAGATCCATTGGTCTTCTAGGGTAATGTTGTTCTCGGAGCCCTTGGAAGTAGTCAAGCCTTGAGCCTCCATCATTTCCTTCTGACGAGCACATGCCTTCTTGGCATAGACATGGGCCTCGTACAGGCGTTTCGGATTGTCCACTTGAAAGCAGAATAGCTTCTTGAGTTTGGCCTCAAACCTCTTGGCCCAAGATGGCTGAGCGGTCTTGCAACGAGAGACCACAAAAGCAGCATCCTGTGGTGCATCAGCAGCATCACCTGAGTCCTCCTCAACCGGGTTTCCATCCTCATCAACAATCTGACCATCAGCAAGATGTCATAAGTAGGAAGGAGCCCTTTGATCTTTCCAGGGATTCCGCGCCCCCGGATGTACAGTTGGGCAAGCATATCTTTCTTCATGGGATGATCATTGTCATGGCACCAAAAGCCAACGGGAACATCCTTGCCACGGTCTTCGTACCCGAGGATAGCCCCAAACTCAGCCAATGTTGCTTGCTTGACAGCCCCCTCGGTCATCCAAGTGAGAGTCCTAGTATCATTCTTGGCAAAGTGAACTGTTGCATAGAACTGAGCAATGAGCATTGGATCTTAGTTGCACCGGAACTCCATAATGGGAAGCAAGCCGATGTTGTTGCAAATGTCAAGGGCCTCACCAAAGTAGTTCAGATTCTTCCTCACATGATTCATCTCGATCCATTTTTGAGGAACCACAATTTTGTCATCTTTCATGAGAATCTCATGGAACACCCGCTCCTGAAAGTCCGTGTAGAAGAGGCTATTTTCACGAGCACAAGAGCGAGCTGCCCCATATGGACTGACCACCCGCAGAGCATGAAATTCTGTCTCAGATATATCAGACAACAGCTTTGGCCCAGATGGCCCGGAACTTTGACTCTTGCGAGGACCTGAAGGAGGAGGAGGTGGAGGAGCTTTACCACGACCAGCACTTTGCTTGACCCCCCCACCCCGACGACCACGAGTTGGTTGCAGTTTCAGACGTGCGCTAGGTTGGGGCATCACCTCCTCTTCAGACTCAGTCTCAGATTCTGACTCATAGTCCTCGATCTCATAGTGAGCTTTGGAGCGCTTGCGCGATCCCCGGGAACCCCCTGCACCTGTGAAAGAACGAGGGAGATAGCATAAGGGTAAGGGCACAAGAACCTGGGGCAAACAGAGGATGGAGCTTAGTGTTTAAAAAAAATTTGATGCTAGTACTGGGGCGGCAGTACCGGACCTGCACAAGCGGTAGTACCGCCGAGCGGTAGTACCGGAAAAAGATTCCCGGTACTACTGGCCCGCGACTACAGTGCAGATCTGAACTAGAGATCCAAGTACGGGCAATAAATTTGTTGTAAAACACGATTTCCATCGGACCAAGTGATAGATCTGGTAAATAGCACACGATACAACCTCAAGAATGCGAGTTTTAACCAAGAATCGAAGTTACCCTAGATTCAATGGAGAAAACAAGTAAGAAGATGGGGAGGGCGGTAGTACCGGTGTCCATGACGGTGGGGAAGAGAGAGGAGCCCGCAGGGAGGCCGAATCCGGTGTGGATCCAGGAGAGGGAGGGAAGGGCGGGCTTCCTCCGGCGTCGTCTTGCTCTGGTGGTGGCGCTGGTGAGGAGTGGAGACAAGGGATGAATGAGGCACTGAGGGGTGCCTCTCCGCCGTCTCCAGTCTTAACCGACACGCACAAGAGGTAGTACGGTTCCACGGGCGGTAGTACCGCTGAGCGGTAGTACCGGAGGTACAGGACGGTAGTACCGCACCTGGGAAGTTTTCAGGCAGGAACCTGGAAACATAACCAGAGGCGGTAGTACCGCTGGTAACGTCCGGTAGTACCGTTAGGCGGTAGTACCGCATATGAGATCCGGTAGTACCGTTACCATCAGGACAGAGAGCTAAGATACAAAAAAATGGAAGGTTCTTGTGCAGAGTAGATGGGTTTTTTTGGGGGATAAGGGTGGCATGGGTTAGAGAGACACGCAGATATGGGCCAATGCACTCAAATAAAATCACTAAAAACATATGGAGAGCCAAATATGAGTGCATGACCAAAAGAATCAACACCAACTAGAGGATGACAAACATGAGTAAGAACCAATTTAAAAAGTGACAAACACGAGTAAGCACATCAACCTCTCTATTGAGAGGGGGCGGTGGCCTAGGCCACCATATTTGAGTATACTCGGCTTGGCACCACGAAGATATATCTTGGGTCCATTACCGAAACTCATCATTGAGCTCACATATCACAAAATGATATTAAGAGGAATGATTTTGTTTACTTTGCGCATAATGGGGGGAGGGATAGTCCAATCAATTAGGACCGCACTCCCCCTATGTCCATGCCTACACCTAAACCTAACATGGGTCGAGTATTAGGTGAGAGTGCAAGATAATCAATTCAAACTCCTTGAATCTACGATATTTAGTTCATTCCTCAAGTAGCAAAACCTTGCTTCATCAAGTGGCTTCGTGAAGATGTCGGCAAGTTGATCTTTGGTTGGTACATAGGATAGATCAATATCACCTCTAGCAACATGATCTCTAATGAAGTGATGTCGAATCTCAATATGCTTTGTCCTTGTGTGATCCACCGGGTTGTATGCAATTTTAATGGCACTTTCATTGTCACATAGAAGAGGCACTTTGTCACAATGGACACCGTATTCCTTTAAAGTTTGCCTCATCCATAGCAATTGGGTGCAAGCACTAGCAGCAGCAACATACTCGGCTTCGGCGGTGGAGAGAGATATACAATTTTGCTTCTTAGAAGACCAACATACCAAGGACCTACCAAGGAATTGGCAAGCCCCGGATGTTGATTTTCTATCATCCTTGTCTCCCGCCCAATCTGAATCCGTGTAACCACAAAGAGCGAATGTTGAGCCTTGAGGATACCAAAGACCATAAAATGGGGTATGAACTAAATATCGAAAGATTCTCTTGACCGCCATTAAATGGCTTTCCTTAGGGGCCGCTTGATATCTTGCACACACACCTACACTCAACACAATATCGGGTCTAGATGCACAAAGGTAAAGCAAAGAACCAACCATAGACCGGTATACCTTTTGATCCACATCTTTACCATTTGGATTTTGTTCTAGATGAGTCTTTGTTGCCATGGGAGTTGGGGCTCCATTCAAACCTTGCATTTTGAATCTCTTGAGCATATCTTGAGTATACTTGGCTTGATTGAAGAATGTTCCTCCTCTAACTTGCTTGATCTCAAAGCCAAGGAATACTTTTAACTCCCCCATCAAGGACATTCGGAACCTACTAGTCATAAGCTTTGAGAATTCATCATTGAAAGCTTTGTTAGATGAGCCAAAGATAATATCATCAACATATATTTGGCATACAAAAAGCTCCCCATTAACCCTCTTAGTAAAAAGAGTGGGATCGATTTTCCCAACCTCAAAGCCACGGTCAAACAATAACTCTCTAAGGTGCTCATACCACGTGCGTGGGGCTTGCTTGAGCCCATAGAGTGCCTTATCAAGTTTGTAGACATGGTTTGGGAAGTTGGGATCCTCAAATCCCGGGGGTTGCTTAACATATACCAATTCATTTAAGGGACCATAAAGGAATGCACTTTCAACATCCATTTGTTGCAACTTAAAGTTATGATGTACCGCATAAGAAAGAAGGATATGAATGGACTCAAGGCGAGCCACGGGTGCATAAGTCTCTCCATAATCAATGCCTTCAATTTGGGAATAACCTTGTGCAACCAATATAGCCTTGTTCCTTACTATAATCCCATGCTCATCTTGCTTGTTCTTGAATATCCACTTTGTTCCAATAACATTGCGGCAATCTTTTGGCTTCTCAACTAACTTCCACACTTTGTTTCTCTCAAAGTTGTTGAGCTCTTTGTGCATAGCTTCTAACCAATCCGAATCTTCAAGAGCTTCCCACACTTTCTTTGGTTCAATCATGGAAATGCGAGCTTGATGTTCACTAAACCTCTTCAATTGTGCCCGTGTGGAAATTCCTTTCCTTAGATCTCCAACAACATTTTGGAGGGTGTGGTCTCTTATTTCCAACATTCTTTCCTTTCTAGCTTCGCGACGAGCGTGGATCTCCTCATTGTTTCTTGGAGGACCCTCTTCATCATTTTGATCCTCGTCTTGACCATCAACTTGACCTTGATCATCATTGGTTTCATCCTCTACATTGGGAGGCAAGGGTTGACCTTGGTCTTGATCAAGTGCTCTTCTAGCATCAATTTGAGCCCGTCTCAAAACAGTTTGGATGGATCTTCCTTGACAAATTGACTTGGCACCACTTGACAACCCATTGAATGGACCAAGCACCCTTTGACTAGAGTTCACACATTGATCACTATGTTGAGGGTCCACATCTTGTCTTTGGCTTGAGTCAATGTCCTCTTCGGCAGATGGAGCATGTTGAGGTTGTGAAGATGAGGGATCCACTCGAGTGGAGCATAGTTCTTCTCGATCCGCCATAAGGGGTTCCTCAATGGGGCGGATATAACCCACACCCATTCTTCCTATGGCATCCTGAGGCATTTCATCATCTACATCACAAGCATCAACACGCCCCCCTTGGGGGCCATCATATTCTTCGAAGGTCACACTACAAGATTCTATGACGGCTCCGAAGAGCTCGTCATAGATTCTATAAGTGTGAGATTCGAGACCATAGCCAATAAAAATACCCTCTAATGCTTTAGACTCGAATTTAGACAAACGAACACCTTTGATGAGATAGAAACACTTACAACCGAACACCCAGAAATAAGATATGTTGGGCTTGTTACCGGTAAGTATCTCATATGGAGTCTTGTTGATTTTCTTGCGGAGGTAGAGCCGGTTTGAAGCATGGCAAGTGGTGGAGATGGCTTCGGCCCAGAAGTTGTATGGAGATTTAAACTCCGCCAACATGGTCCTAGCCATCTCAATAAGAGTCTGGTTCTTCCTTTCGGCCACACCATTTTGCTGAGGGGTGTATGCAGCGGAATATTGATGTTTAATCCCCTCATCACTAAGAAAATCATTCAAGGTGTAGTTCTTGAACTCGGTGCCGTTGTCACTTCTTATAATCAACACGAGAACATTGTGTTGCCGTTGAACCAAGTTGATGAAGTCGATAAAAGTCCTTTGAGTTTCACTCTTCAACTTCAAGAAATAAACCCAAGAGTATCTTGAAAAGTCGTCAATAATCACCAAACAATATTTCTTCCCACCAAGACTTGCATGAGATGGAGGACCAAATAGGTCCACATGAAGGAGTTCCAACATCTTGTTAGACTTGATTTGGTTCGTGGGCTTATGAGGAGCGTCATGCATCTTCCCTAGAACACATGCCCTGCAAACACGATATTTGGCAAAGGAAACATTTTCTTTTAGTCCAACAATATGGCCCTCTTTATGGAGACTTTGCAAAGTTCTCATATTGACATGGGCTAGTCGGCGGTGCCATAGCCAACCCACATCGGCCTTTCCGTATAAGCACAACGGACCTGCAGTGGCTTGCCCCGAAAAGTCCACCACATACAAGTCATTTCGACGTACCCAACGAAAGCGACCTTGAGAGACTTGCTCCACATGAGGACCACAATATCATTATAAATAAAGACGGCAAAGCCCATCTTTCCAAGAGCACGAACAGAAAGTAAATTGTATCCAAGGGTTTCAACAAGCATGACGTTCACGAGTGTAATGTCGTGAGCCACCACTACCTTGCCGAAACCCATTACCGTAGATTTTGACTTGTCGGCATATGTGACGGTGATTTTGAAGGGTTTCGCGACATAGTAAATCAAAATTTTCTACGGATGCGAACAGAGGGAAAGCCAAGATCTAATCTAGGAGATGCAATCAACGAGAGAGATTGGATTAGATCTTCATACCCTTGAAGATTTGCACAGCGGAACGTTCGTCGGAACGTGGGTGATGTAGTCGTACTCGCTTCTCCTCCTCGCGATCCGATCCGATCTAGCACCACAAGTGGCGGTGCCTCCGTGAGATTCACACGTGCAGCACCTCGACGTCTCCTCCTTCCTCGGACCAGCAAGTATGGTGGAGAGATAGATTGGATCTACAACACGACGGCGTGGTGTATATGGTGGAGAATTTCTGCAGCAGGGCTTCGCCTACAAACAGTCGGGAGGGAGAGAGGAAAGCTAGCAAGGCGGCTAGGGTTTGGAGGAGAGGTGTAGGGGTTTGGTGCGCCCCCACCCCTCTTTATATAGAGGGGGGGGGCGCAGCCCTAGCCCCTCCCCCAAGCCCAAAGGATAAGGAGTGGGGGGCATGGACTCTCCCCTCTTCTAGAAACCCTATCTCTAGTTTAAACGATTTAAACTCTCTAGAATCGGCTGGGCCCTATGGGGCCTTGTGCCCCTGGCCCAATGCGGCCAGGACACTCCCTCATAGGCCCATGCCCCCTCCCGGAAGGTGGGGCCACGTTGGTCCCCTTCCGGAAGGTTCTATAAGCTTCCGGTACAATACCGATTAACCCGGAACAATTCCGAACTCCAAAAACTGCACTGCCTTATATGAATCTTATTCTCCGGACCATTCCGGAACCTCTCGTGATATCCCGGATCCCATCCGAGACTCCGAACAAAAATTCATAAACCAATTATCCAATCTATCCTAGCGTCGAGATACGTTAAGTGTGTGACCCTGCGGGTTCGAGAATATGCAGACATGATCTTCTATCAATAATCAACAGCGGGGTCTGGGCACCCATATTGACTCCCACACATTCATCGATGATCATATCGGATGAACCACGATGCCAGGATTCAATCAATCCCATATATATATTCCCTTCGTCTCGCGATATTTTACTTGCCCGAGATTCGATCGTCGGTACCGTCATACCTAGTTCAATCTCGTTCACAGCAAGTACTTTACTCGTTCCGTAATCCGATATCACTTTGTGATTAACTCCTTAACCACATGCTTGCAAGCGGTGTTGATATCGATTACCGAGTGGGCCCGAAGTATATCTCTCCGACTTGGGAGGGACAAATTCCATCTCGATACATACAACCCAACAGATACTTTCCGATCACCTGAGAGACACCTTTATGATCACCCTCTCATAGGATGACGTTTGATGACCTCAAAGCTTTCTTCCGGTACCAGGGAGTTGCATTATCTCATGGTCTAAGGAATACAATATTTGACATAGGAAAAGCTTCGCAAAGATGAACACGATGAAACGATCTAATTGCTTCGCTTAGTTTGGGTCTGTCCATCATATCATTCTCCCAATGATATGATCTCATTATCAATTGACAACTCATGTCTATGGTTAGGAAACCTTAACCATCATTGATCAATGAGCTAGTCCATAGAGGCATACTAGGGACACGGTGTTGTTCACAAACCACACAAGTATTAAAGTTTCCGCTTAATACAATTCTAGCATGGAATATAAACTTTATCGTGAACAAGAATTATAATAATAACATCTTTATTATTGCCTCTAGGGCATAATTCCAACAGTCTCCCACTTGCACTAGAGTCAATAATCTAGTTTACATCTGGCAACAATCTCACACCCATGGCACTGAGGTGTTGATCATGTTTTACACGTGGAAGAGGTTTAGTCAATGGATCTGCGACATTCAGATCCGTATGTACTTTGCTAATCTTTAGATCTCCATCTGCTATATAATCTCGGATTATATGAAACTTGCTGTTGATATGCTTGGTCTTTGGATGATCTCTTGGTTCCTTAGCGAGTGCTATGGCGCCAGTGTTGTCACACAATATCTCCAGTGGGTCCAATGCACTTGGAACCACGCCAAGCTCAGTGATGAAGTTTCTGATCCAAACTCCTTCACTTGACGCTTCTGCAGCAGCCATGTATTCCGCTTCCACTGTAGATCCCGCGATCACGCTTTGCTTGCAGCTTCTCCAGCTCACAGCTCCTCCATTCAAAATATAAACGTATCCTGTCTGAGATTTGGAATCATCCTTGTCGGTGTCGAAACTAGCATCGACGTAACCTTTTACGACAAGGTGTTCATCACCCCCATAGACTAAGAACATTTCTTTAGTTCTATTTAGGTACTTTAGGATGTTCTTCACGGCTGTCCAGTGTTCCACTCCTGGATCACTTTGATATCTGCTCGTCAAACTAAGAGCATTGGACACATCCGGTCTAGTACACAGCATGGGATACATGATGGAACCTATGGCCGAGGCATAAGGCACTTTGCTCATAGCTTCCCTATCATTTACCGTAACTGGACACTGAGCCTTGCTCAATATCTTACCTGACAACATAGGCACTGAACCTTTCTTTGCCTTATCCATTCTGAACCTTTTCAGAACTTTGTCTAGGTATGTACTCTGGCTTAAAGCTATCAGGCATCTTTGTCTATCTCTATAGATTTTGATGCCCAATATATAAGCAGCTTCACCTAGGTCTTTCATTGAAAAACACTTGTTCAAATAACTCTTCACATCGTTAAGCATGTTGATGTCATTTCCGATAATCAATATGTCATCCACATATAGTACCAGAAACGTCACCGAGCTCCCACTCACTTTCTTGTAGATACAAGCTTCGTAGCAATTTGTAACAAATCCAAAGCTCTTGATCACTTGATCAAAACGAAGGTTCCAACTCCGAGATGCTTGCTTCAGTCCATAAATGGAACGCTGAAGTTTGCATACTTTACTAGCATCCTTAGGATCGACAAAACCTTCGGGTTGCATCATATACAACTCTTCATCAATGTTCCCATTGAGGAAAGCAGTCTTGACATCCATCTGCCATATTTCATAATCATGAAACGCAGAAATTGCTAATAAAATCCGAATGGACTTAAACATCGCTACGGGAGAGAAAGTCTCATCGTAGTCAACACCTTGAACTTGTCGAAAACCTTTTGCGACAAGTCGTGCTTTATAGACGGTAACATTACCATCCGCGTCCGTTTTCTTCTTGAATATCCATTTGCACTCAACGGCCTTTCGGTCGCTAGGAGGATCCACCAAAGTCCATACTTGGTTTTCGCTCATGGATCCCAATTCGGATTTCATGGCTTCCAGCCATTTCTCAGAGTCTGGGCTCATCATCGCTTCCTCATAGTTCGTAGGTTCACTGTCTTCTACCAACAAGACAGTCAAGACAGGGTTGCCGTACCACTCAGGAGGGGCACGCGACCTTGTCGACCTGCGACCTTTAGTAGCAGCATCGTCCGAAGCTTCATGATCCTTGTCATTAGCTTCCTCTATTGTTGGTGCAGGCGGCACTGGAACAATTTCAGGTGCTGCGCTACTCTCAATTCAAGAGAAGGTTCAATAACCTCGTCTAGCTCTACTTTCCTCCCACTCACTTCTTTCGAGAGAAACTCCTTCTCAAGAAAGGAACCGTTCTTTGCGACAAACACTTTGCCTTCGGTTCTGTGATAGAAGGTATACCCAATAGTTTCCTTAGGGTATCCTATGAATACGCATTTCTCCGCTTTGGGTTCGAGCTTGTCCGGCATCAACTTCTTGACGTAAGCTTCGCATCCCCAAACTTTAAGAAACGACAACTTAGGTTTAGCACCAAACCACAGTTCATACGGTGTCGTCTCAACGGATTTAGATGGATCCCTATTTAAAGTGAATGCAGCGGTTTCTAATGCATAACCCCAAAATGATAACGGCAAATCAGTAAGAGACATCATTGATCGGACCATATCTAATAGGGTTCGATTCCGGCGTTCAGACACACCATTGCGCTATGGTGTTCCGGGTGGCGTGAGTTGTGAAACGATTCCACTTGCTTTAAGATGCGTGAGAAAATCATAACTCAAATATTCACCTCCACGATCAGATCGTAGAAACTTAATCTTTCTGTTACGATGGTTCTCCACTTCATTCTGAAATTCCTTGAACTTTTCAAATGTTTCAGATTTATGTTTCATTAAATAGATATACCCATATCTACTTAAGTCATCGGTAAAAGTGAGGAAATAGCGATATCCACCGCGCGTCGAAACACTCATCGGTCCGCATACATCGGTATGTATGATTTCCAACAAGTCCGTTGCTCGCTCCATCATACTGGAGAACGGGGTTTTGATCATCTTGCCCATGAGGCATGGTTCGCATGTGTCAAATGATTCAAAATCAAGAGACTCCAAAAGTCCATCAGAATGGAGTTTCTTCATGCGCTTTACACCAATATGACCTAGACGACAGTGCCACAAATAAGTAGTATTATCACTATCTACTTTGCATCTCTTAGCCTCAATGTTATGGATGTGTGTTTCATCCCTTTCGAGATTTAGAAGAAATAAACCATTCACAAGAGGTGCATGACCATAAAAGATGTTACTCATATAAATAGAACAACCATTATTCTCCGATTTAAATGAATAACCATCTTGCAATAAACACGATCCAGAAATAATGTTCATGCTCAACGCAGGCACATAATAACACTTATTAAGGTTTAAAACTAATCCCGAAGGTAAAACTAAGGAGAGCGTGACGACGGCCATCACATCAACTCTTGATCCGTTGCCAACGCGCATTGTCACCTCATCCCTCGCAAGCCGCCGTCTATTCCGTAGCTCCTGTTTCGAGTTACAAATATTAGCAACTGAACCGGTATCAAATACCCAGGCACTACAACGAGGGCTAGTAAGGAAAACATCAATAACATGTATATCAAATATACCTTTGATGGTGCCAGCCTTCTTGTCCGCTAAGTACTTCGGACAGTTGCGCTTCCAGTGACCCTTGTCCTTGCAATAGAAGCACTCAGTGTCGGGCTTAGGACCAGACTTGAGCTTCTTCTCAGCAGGGGCATTGCTCTTGCCGCCGCCCTTCTTGAAGGGCTTCTTTGCTCCCTTACCTTTCTTAAAGGAGGGCTTGTTGACCATCAACACATGATTATCCTTCTTGATGTCCACTTCCGCAGCCTTCAGCTTTGCGAAGAGCTCGGTGATCGTATCAGTGGAACCAATCTGATTATGAGTCACTACAAAACTTTTGTAGCAGGGAGGGAGTGATTGCAGAACCCTGTCAATCTTGAGCTCCTCTGGAATCGTGCATTCCAGTTGCTCAAGGCGTTGAGTGTAGCCCGTCATCTTTATGGCGTGCTCACTAACAGAACTCCCTTCCTCCATCTTGCAGTTAAAGAACTTCTTGGAGATCTCATATCTCTCAGAACGGGCCTGAGTCTGAAACATGGTTTTCAGCTCCTCGAGAATCTCGAAGGGCCCGGGATACTCTTCAAAACGATTTTGAAGCTCCGGTTCCATAGCAAACAACATGGTGCTCTTAATCACACCATAATCATCTTTGCGCGACTGATAGACAGCTTTCTCATCAGCCGGCGCAGTTGCAGCAGGGGGGTCACCTAACGCCTTCCCAAGGACATAGTCCTTTTGTCCGCCAGACAGAATGGTTCTTAGATTGCGGAACCAATTGGTGAAGTTAGACCCATTGTTTCTAAGCTTTTCCTTCTCAGCAAAAACGTTGAAGTTGAAGTTGGACTTGGCCATGTGATCTACAGTATTGGCAAGTACAATTTAGACTATGTTCATGATAAATAGTTCAACTTAATCAAATTACTAGATGAACTCCCACTAAATTCAACATCCCTCAAGTTGTTTAGTGAACACGATCCAAATTCACCACACCTAATCCGATCCTCACGAGAAGAGATGTGGTTTCAATGGTGGACAACAAAGTTTCGATCATATAATTCATATGACTCATGCTTAACCTTTCGGTTCTTGTGTTCCGAGGCCATGTCTGTACATGCTAGGCTCGTCAAGCTAGACCCAAGTATTTCCGCGTGTGCAAAACTGGCTTGCACCCGTTGTATGTGAGCGTAGAGTCTATAGCACCCGATCATCACATGATGCTTGGACACGACGAACTTTCGCAACGGTGCATACTTGGGGAGAACACAGGTTTTATCTTGATCTTTAAGTGAGGAATCATCTTATAATGCTACCGTCGTGATCTAAGCATAATAAGATACATAAAGGGATAAACATCACATGCATATAACTTTATGTGACATGGTATAGCCAATCCTCGCGCAATGATCTCCATCTTGTGCGTTCCGGCATGATCTCCATCACTCCACCATGATTGCCTCCACCACGAATAGCAACTACAACTATTGCTAACTACTTAGCGATAAAGTAAAGCTATTACATGACGTATAAGAAGTTGACTCGTAGGTCATACACAATTATAAAGACAACCATATGGCTCCTGCCGGTTGTGTACTCATCGACATGCAAGTCATGAAACATTACAAAACATGATCATCGCATACATTATACACATCACATCTTGGGCCATACCATATCACAGAAAACACTCCCTGCAAAAACAAGTTAGACGCCTCTACTTTGTTGTTGCATGTTTTACGTGGCTTATGGGAGTAGATGCTAAGAACGATTCTTACCTACGGAAAGCCACAACGGTGATATTATGGTTGCCAAACTCCGGTGTTAATCCCATGACAACTATAGTGAGAGAAACTGACATCCACCAGCCGCATGTGTGGAACAAGCCACACGTCAAGTGCGGAGCCGGTCTCGCGAACGACGTCGCGTAAGGTTGGCCTGGACCGCTTCAATCTCACTATCCCGCGTCATAAGAATTACACAAACAAGAGGCTTGCAACAGAAAACATCAACGCCCGCAACAACCATGTTGCGTTCTACTCGTGAAACACATCTACGCATAGATCTAGCTCTGATACCACTGAAGGGTTTCGCGACATAGTAAATCAAAATTTTCTACGGATGCCAACAGAGGGAAAGCCAAGATCTAATCTAGGAGATGCAATCAACTAGAGAGATTGGATTAGATCTTCATACCCTTGAAGATTCGCACAGTGGAACGTTCGTCGGAACGTGGGTGATGTAGTCGTACTCGCTTCTCCTCCTCGCGATCCGATCCGATCTAGCACCACAAGTGGCGGTGCCTCCGTGAGATGCACACGTGCAGCACCCCGACGTCTCCTCCTTCCTCGGACCAGCAAGTATGGTGGAGAGATAGATTGGATCTTCAACACGACGGCGTGGTGTATATGGTGGAGAATTTCTGCAGCAGGGCTTCGCCTACAAACAGTCGGGAGGGAGAGAGGAAAGCTAGCAAGGCGGCTAGGGTTTGGAGGAGAGGTGTAGGGGTTTGGTGCGCCCCCACCCCTCTTTATATAGAGGGGGGGCGCAGCCCTAGGCCCTCCCCCAAGCCCAAAGGATAAGGAGTGGGGGGCATGGACTCTCCCCTCTTCTAGAAACCCTATCTCTAGTTTAAACGATATAAACTCTCTAGGATCGGCTGGGCCCTATGGGGCCTTGTGCCCCTGGACCAATGCGGCCAGGACACTCCCTCATAGGCCCATGCCCCCTCCCGGAAGGTGGGGCCACGTTGGTCCCCTTCCGGAAGGTTCTAGAAGCTTCCGGTACAATACCGATTAACCCGGAACAATTCCGAACTCCAAAAACTGCACTGCCTTATATGAATCTTATTCTCCGGACCATTCCGGAACCTCTCGTGATATCCCGGATCCCATCCGAGACTCCGAACAAAAATTCATAAACCAATTATCCAATCTATCCTAGCGTCGAGATACGTTAAGTGTGTGACCCTGCGGGTTCGAGAATATGCAAACATGATCTTCTATCAATAATCAACAGCGGGGTCTGGGCACCCATATTGACTCCCACACATTCATCGATGATCATAACGGATGAACCACGATGCCAGGATTCAATCAATCCCATATATATATTCCCTTCGTCTCGCGATATTTTACTTGCCCGAGATTCGATCGTCGGTACCGTCATACCTAGTTCAATCTCGTTCACAGCAAGTACTTTACTCGTTCCGTAATCCGATATCACTTTGTGATTAACTCCTTAACCACATGCTTGCAAGCGGTGTTGATATCGATTACCGAGTGGGCCCGAAGTATATCTCTCCGACTTGGGAGGGACAAATTCCATCTCGATACATACAACCCAACAGATACTTTCCGATCACCTGAGAGACACCTTTATGATCACCCTCTCATAGGATGACGTTTGATGACCTCAAAGCTTTCTTCCGGTACTAGGGAGTTGCATTATCTCATGGTCTAAGGAATACAATATTTGACATAGGAAAAGCTTCGCAAAGATGAACATGATGAAACGATCTAATTGCTTCGCTTAGTTTGGGTCTGTCCATCATATCATTCTCCCAATGATATGATCTCATTATCAATTGACAACTCATGTCTATGGTTAGGAAACCTTAACCATCATTGATCAATGAGCTAGTCCATAGAGGCATACTAGGGACACGGTGTTGTTCACAAACCACACAAGTATTAAAGTTTCCGCTTAATACAATTCTAGCATGGAATATAAACTTTATCATGAACAAGAATTATAATAATAACATCTTTATTATTGCCTCTAGGGCATAATTCCAACAGATTTGATCTTCATTTGACACCAAGTCCTTGACAATAGACGAGCTTCCGGTCATATGACTTGTGCAACCACTATCAATCACCCATTTTGACCCTCCGGAAGCATAAGTCTACAAAAGATCAAGCTAGTTTTTAGGTACCCATTTTTTAATGGGTCCTCTTTTGTTAGCAACAAGGGTCTTGGGAACCCAAATAGACCAAGCAATATAACCATCATAAGGACCAACATATTGTGCATACACATCACCATAGTAATCACGCATTAGAACATAGTGAGGGTTAGCACTTCCCGCAAAATCATCATGAGACATAGTTTTGCCATTTGTGGTCTTACTTTCCACAATGGTCTTGTTGGTCTCTTGTGCGGTCTTGTCCTTCTTCTTCTTGTTGTTCTTCTTCTTTGTTTTGGAGACAAAACCAATGCCCCCTTTATCACCACTACGCCTTTGCTTGCTCAAAAGATCATCAATAGACTTGTTGCCATGTGGAAATGTGGCCTTCGCAAGCTCCCCCTTCAACCTAGCATTCTCTTCAAGGATAGTTGTTCTACTCGATGGAATGAAGTTACTAGGTGAAGGAATATTGGCCAATTGAGTTTGAAGCGTTTCATGGGACTTTGTGAGAGACAAGAGTTCACTCTCCAAGGCTTTGTGGGCCTTGTTAAGCAAGCTAAAGTCCTCGGCAAGTTTTTCATGAACCACACCAAACTCAACCTTGTCCTTTTTAGCTCTTTTGTATTTAGCAATAGCATGATCACGCTCTTTGATGAGTTTGTTAACAATGATGTCATTGGCCTCATCAAGCCCTTAAAGTTTTGACTCAAGGGACAACCTAGTCTCTTGTTCTTCTTCTAGAGCATTGCTTAAAGCCTCTAGTTCAATCATATGTTCATGCCCAAGTTTACATCTAACATCTAGAAGCTCTTGAGTGTGGGAGAGTTGATCTAAGATGTTCCCAAAATGTAGTTTAGCATCGCCTTCTAGGTTAGTCATGAACTCATCAAAGGCAATTTATTCCTTTTTAACATCAAGAGACATTTCATCATCAATTTCATCATTATCTAATTGAGTAGAGTGGGATGATGAGGATACCTCCGTTCCTCTTGCCATAAGGCAAGTGACGTTCTTGGAGGAAGAGTTCTCATTTGGAGAGTCGAAGAGTGAGAGTGTCAGAGTAGAGGTGGTAGCTAGAGAAGCCATACCATGTGAGGTTTCTTCTTCTTCCTCATCTTCATCATCTTCATTATCGGAGGAGTATTCTTCATGAGTGATCAAGACAATTTCTCCCGATTTCTTGTTGATGGGATTCTTTTTGATGAAAGGTTTCTTGTAGGGTGCCTTGAGAGTCTTCTTCAACACAAGCTTCCCACCATTATCTTCTCTCTTCTCATAGGGGCAGCTTGCCACAAAGTGATAGCGGTCACCACAATTGAAGAAAGTTCTCAACCTAGTGGCATTCTCTCTTTTCCCATTTGTATTGCTTCTTTGTTGCATTTCCATCTTGGCCTTGGCGGGGTTCTTCCAAAAGTTCTTTGCATAGAAAGCCATATATTGACTATGAGCAATCTTGACATCATCGGGATGGTCCAAGGAGAGGCCTTCATCACTATCATCTTCATCTTCAAAGTCCACAACTTTGTCCTTTAAAGTTACGTTGACCACATTGCTCATACCGAGGGCACGAGCACGGGCATCTTTGGCGTTCTTGGCGGCGACCTTGAAAGCGGCCATCTCTTGCATAACTTCATTTGAGGTCATGAGATGGTAGTTGTGTCTTCCTTGTAAGCTCTTCAAGTCGGTGGGCTCAAAAGGCATGAGTGCACTCACATATTTCCTTTTTATCCATGCATCATACACATGTGAGGCACCCACATTTCTAAAAGCGGTGGAGGTGGTCTTGAGCCTTCGATACATGTCTTCGTGATCTTCACCTTCTTTCATGTAGAAACCTTCGGCTTCATTGCTTAGAGCATCATATCTGTTGCTCCTCATACTCTCATTTCCAACAAACAACACAGTGAAAGCATCCCAAGCTTCCTTGGCAATGCTAAAGTGCTCAATGTGTGGGTAATCCTTTGTTACCAATCCTTGTTGAATCATATGCAAAGCAGTGCCATTGAGTTGACTATTGACAACCTCTCTTATTGTCAAGTTGTTTGGATACCCAATAAAGAGTCCATGCTCGATGATGTTCCATAGTTCAATGCAAGAGCTGCGCATATGAGTTCTCATTAGTGATTGCCATTGAGCAAAAGTAGCACACTCTTCTAGCTTAGGTGGGTCACCTCTATTGTAAACATGAGGGTGAGGGATGGGAGGATCGGGAGAGTACCAAGAATCACGGTGCTCACCCTTCCCACCATCAAGTCGTGTTGAGGAATTAGCATTGTCTAGTTTATCCCCTACCACCATACCCTCGGGGGATACCGGAGTATTCCCTTTAGGTACAACGGATGGTAGTTCCTCTTGAGGAGATGGGGGTGATGAGCCATCTTTGTCTTTAAGAAGTTGCTCAAGCATCTTCTTGACTTCGTTGACCAAGGAAGAGCTCAATCTTGTTTCCAAGTTTCTGAGATCTTCCATGGTCACCGGGGTTGACTCACTACCACCATCCCCTTCTTGGCTACCCATATTCTCTTAGGCGGTAAAGCCTGAATAAAGAGCCGAGGCTCTGATACCAATTGAAAGGATCGTATGGGCACCTAGAGGGGGGGTGAATAGGTGCTACTTCAAATTTTCTTCTTTTTCAAATTAAGGTTTGACAATAACGTAAATTCTCTAGATAATGCAACTATGGTGAATTTACCTATATGACAAATATGCAAGAGCTAACACAACACAAAGTAGTAACAAGTAAGTAAGGTGCGGTAAAGGATAGAAGTAACTGAAAAGTGGACGCGGAGACACAAGGATTTGTTTCCCGTAGTTCCTTCCTTTCGAGGGGAAGTACGTCTACGTTTGGAGAGGGGGTGGTTTCAAACCACCAACGCCACGAGAGGCCTCCCTTGTTCTCCGATGAATATCACCCCAACGGAATCGATTCACCTTCCACTATATCGGCAACCTTCAAGGTGGAAGCCAACACCGTTACAAGTTTGGGGCACACATCCACAACTTAATCGGAGGCTCCCAAATACAAGCAAGCTGTCAAAGCAATCAAAGACAAGCTTGTAAGAACAAAAACAAGAACTAGGGTTTCCAACAAAACACTAGAGCAAAGGGGCCCTCAATGAAATGAGGGGGAAATGAAGATCTCTTTTGGTGAAGTAGTAGATCGGGACCTCCTCCTTTGATTCCCCAAAGATCAAGGACTTTGGGTGGTTGGATGAGGAGATCTTGAAGATTTGAGTGGCTCCAATGTACTCCAATGGTGGGCAATGACTTTAATGTGCTAAGCACTTTGTCCCAAGGTAGGTGGAGGGGTATTTATACCCCTCCACAAAATCTGGCCGTTGATGCATTTATTGCAGCGGTAGTACCGGAAGTTCAAGCGGTACTACCGGAGAACTCCGGTACTACCGGACCTGGTACCAGACCACCCTTTTTCAAACTGCATCAAGTCCTGCCCCCAGCGGTACTACTAGTGCTGCTACCGGAAAGCGGTAGTACCGCTTGAGGCAATTGGTACTACCGGACCTAGAGAAATCAGCAGCTTTTCATACGAAAAACTATCTGTCACGCCAGGTAGTAAAATGCGGTACTACCGCATTTTTCTACCGGCGCAGACAGAAGCTTTTTGCAACGTACAAAAAGTCTCTGTCACGCCAGGTAGTAAAATGCGGTACTACCGCATTTTGCTACCGGCGTAGACAGAAGCTTTTTGCAACGTTCAAAAAGGCTCTGTCCTGAGCGGTACTAAAATGCGGTAGTACCGGAGCAGGCAGAAGCTTTTGACAAGATGTAAAAAATCTTCTGTCGCGCTAGGTACTAAAATGCGGTACTACTGCTTTTTAGTACCTGGCACGGCAGGGACTTTTTGACAGTTAGTCACTGGCTTCTGTCTGGTCCGGTAGCAAAAAACGGTACTACCGCTTTTTGGTACCGCGCCAGGCAGACAGTTTTTGAATGTTTGCAGACCTTTTTAATGTACGTGCGACACACTTAGCAAATCATTAGTCCGATATGTGTGTTGTTAACAAACACCAAAATCACTAGGGATAGCAAATGCTCTTTCATCCGTGTTCCGAGACCATGTCTGTACATGCTAGGCTCGTCAAGATCAAACCTTAGCTTCCGCATGAGCAAATCTGGCTTGCTCACGTTGTATACACTTGCGAAATCTAACACACCCGATCATCACCGTGGTGCTTCGAAACAACAAGATTTAGCAACGGTGCTTACTAAGGGTTTAAACTTTAGAACTTGATATTCATGTGCACGAGGGATCATCTTATAATGCTACCGTCGTTAACTAAGCAATACAAGATGCATAAAGGATTAACATCACATGCAATTCATAATATGTGATATGATATGGCCTTTCTTCTTTGTGCTTCCGATCTCCATCTTCAAGCACGAACATGATCTCCATCATCACCGGCATTGCATCAAGGTCAATGACGCTGCTCCATGGTTGTTGTCCACCGGCTTCAACTATTACAACTACTTTGAATAGACACGCGGGTCTTAGCAGAAATTAAAGACAACCATATGGCTCCTGCCGGTTGCCAACTTACAATAAGGAACATTGCATACATCAAATATAATAACAATCATGGCCATATCACATCACAGCACACCCCTGCAAAACAAAGTTAGACGCCTCTACTTTCTTTGCATGTTTTACGTGGTTTGGGGCTTTCAATAAGTGTCGTTCTAACTTACGAACAAGAACCACAACATTGATACTAGTATTGTCAATCACCCGTTGTAAATTGAATCTTAACTATGTTGGGAGAAACAGGCACCCGCAAAGCCACTTATGCAATACAAGTTGCATGTCAAGCGTGGAGCAAGTCTCATGAACGATGTCATGTAAGGTTAGCCCGGGCCGCTTCATCCCACCATCCCACAAGATGCAAAGTACACAAGAAGCAATCGACAACAAAAGCATCAACGCCCACAATGACCATTGTGTTCTACTCGTGCAACAGATCTACATATAGACACGGCTCTGATACCACTGTAGGGGTTCGTAGCATGGAAAACAAAATTTTTCTACCGCATACAAACAAACAAGCCAAGATCTATCTACTAGATTGTAGCAACGAGTCGATGGAATAACTCACCCTCAAAGATTCCAAAGTGTTTAACGAGAGCGGATTCTCATGGGTGATGTAGTCGTACTCTTCCCGATCTCAAGATCGTGTAGACGATCCTTCCGGCGCTGCATTCCGGCAGCGCTTCCGCAGTCGGTCACACGTTTGGTACTCGACGAAGACCTTCCTCTCCCATGTTCCAGCAGGCAGCCGAGGTTGTAGCACTCTCCTCGCGATTCCGGCAGCACAACGGCGTGGTACCGGAAGTAGAGGGGAGATCTCGCAGGGCTTCGCCTTAAGCCGGAGCAAGTATGGTGGAGTATGAGAGAGAGCCTCGGTGATCTAGAGTTTAGATGCACCAAGGAGAGAGGTGCTAGGGCCGGCGGCTAGGGCTTGGGGCAGCCCAAGTCGGCGGCTAGGGGAGAAACCCTAGGCGGCGGCTATGGTGGGCGGCGGCGGCTAGGGTTTAAGTTTAGAGGGGCGTGGTGTTGTGTCTAGGAGGGGCAGCCCTGCCCCTCCTTATATAGGTGGATGGGAGCGCCAAGGGGAGGGGAGTCCCTCCCCAACTCGGTCTCCAAGTGGGCCGGCGGTGGAGGGAGGGAACTCCTCCCCAAGTAGGTTTCCTACTCTCCCTCCACCAAACAAAATAGCCGTTTGACTTTTCAAATTGGCGTTTGACTTTTCAAACTAGGATTTGATTTATCCCTTTATTTTGTTCAGCGATGACACCTAGTACATGATGCAACCATTCAAACTTGTTATGACACATTCATGTACCCTTCCCCTCCGGAGTGCCGGACATTCCGGAACCTTCTAGAACATTCCCGATGAAAACACCGGAACCATTCTCCAACCCCGAAACAGGACTTTCCTTATATGAATCTTATTCTCTGGACCATTCCGGATCTCCTCGTGATATCCCGGATCCCATCCGAGACTCCAAACAACATTCAGTCTCTTACTCATCATTCCATAACTACTCAACAACTTCGAATCCTTAAGTCTGTCTCCCTACGGTTCGTGAATTATGCGGACATGATCGAGACACTTCTGCGAACAATAACCAATAGAGGAATCTGGAAATTCATATGGCTCCCACATATTTCTACGGTTACTTTGCGATCGAATGAACCACTTACATACGATACCAATTTCCCTTTGTCTCATGATAGTTTACTTATCCGAGGTTTTGATTGTCGGTATCTCTGCATACCTAGTTCAACCTCGTTACTGATAAGTACTCTTTTCTCGTTCCCGTGATATGTGATCCCTTGTGAGCCAGTCACATGCATGCAAGCTAATTGGATGACATTCCACCGAGAGGGCCCAGAGTATATCTATCCGTCATATGGATGGACAAATCCCATTCTTGATCCATGTGTTTCAACCAATACTTTCCGAACACTCAATGCCACCTTTATAGCCACCCAGTTACTGTGTGGTGTTTGATGTCATCAAAGCATCCTTCCGGTGAAGGTGATATGCATGATCTCATGGTCGAAGGAATTAGGTTACTATGTATCAGAAAGCATATAGCAATTGAACTATTAAAATGACTTGATCTTTATGCTACGCTTATCTATAGGAGTATGTCCACCATATCATTCTCCTAACGATATGATCTTGTTGTTAATAACATCTCAATGTTCATGATAGGGAAACCACAATCATTTATTAACCAACAAGCTAGTGTTATATAGAGGCTTTACTAGGGACTTCAATTTTAGTTTACACATCACACAAGTATTAATGTTTCCTTGTTAATACTATTATAGCATGAATGTAAACATTTGTCATAAACAAAGATATAATAATAACTACATTTATTATTGCCTCTAGGGCATATCTCCAACACCATCCCGTTCGGTCTCGCCGTCGCGACTATAAATAGAGGCCACCCCCAGCCGAATTGAGCACACCATCTCACTACCCTGTCCTCACTGATCGTGCCACCCCGTTCCCGGAGCAAGGCGAGCAACACTTCGCCGGAATTTCGCCGGAGCCTGCCGCTGCTAGAGAAGAAGGGGGCCAACAATTGGAGCCGCCCCAGGAGAAGCTGCCGGTACCAGGAGGTTTGCCGTTGTCGACTTCGTCGTTCGCCCGCCTCGCCTGAGCCCCGGTGAACCCCCAACGACCCCCACCTGCCGCGCTAGGTTTCTGTCTCACCGGCGTTGCCCAACGTCGACGATGACCCTCAGCCGTTGGATTAGAACCAGATCGAACGCACCACATCGCCCCATACCGCTTTGCACCCCCCTGTCTCACTGACGTGTGGGGACAGCGACTTAACCAGCCCGCGAAAGCGCTGTGCTTAGCAGGCCGGCCCAGTATCGCTTCCCGCGCAGCCCAGTTATTTGAATTTAACATTTTCCATTTTATTTCAAACACACTTCTGTACCCAGTTTCAAAAATAAACCCAGATCAATTCAGTAAACCAAATTGAATGAAACCAATTTTGTTAGAAAGGTCTGGGAATGCTGAATCCAAGCCCATTGGATTCAAGTCATTTGGATCTGTAGATCATCCATGGTAAAAATAACAAGGCACAAGCTTTTCTGCATTCAAACATTTTTCAAATTTAAACCATAATAGCTTTTGAGTTGATTCCAACTCTCAAAAATCACATTTAACCATACCTTTCAGGATATATAAAAATATATAGGTTTACTTACAGAAATAATGACCAAGTAATAAAAAAATGCCACATAGGCATTTCTAGCCACTTTAATAAATTAAAATAAAAGAGAAAAACCTTATTAAATTGTGACACCACTTTAAATCAAATTCCCATGGACTAAAATATGTGGTGATGACATGTGTCAACATGATCCCATGTTTGGTTTGGAGAATATTAAATCTTAAGTAGTTTTTCAATGAGTAGAAATTACTTTTCTAAAAATAAAAGGAATTAAACCAAGCTTTAATCTTGTAATGTTAGTGATGATGCTAGATCATCTATAGGACCCTTGTGTGTGATGAATGCAAGTAGTTAAGTAATTTTTGGTGATTGTGTACCTCGTATTTATTCATAGACGCTAGTACCGACCAAGGATACGAGGAGGAAGGAGGATACTACGAAGAAGAAGCCGAAGAGATCTTCAACCACTGCTCTGCACAAGGCAAGCTAACACTTGCAAGATACTCTACTTTAGCAAGCCTTACTATACAAGTTAACCTTGCAAGCCTAATAAATGTGCAAGCTTATACTTGCAATTGGGCAAGATAATACTTACTTGCTACTTTATTTCTTTATCAAAGCTTTAACTTAGAGTTGACTTAAGTGACTTGTAGATTCTAGAAAGATATATTGAAGGTTGCATAAAGAGCATAAAATTTGGCCTAAGCTAGAAAATCTTGATGTCATCGTCAGGCATAAGATTGAACTTAGTGGAAACTCCACTAGTTTACTATCCCCCATTAGTACACACCCCCACTTGTAGATGCTAGTGCTAAGCATAAAACTTGATCAACTTTAGATGGGAATACTTGGTGAAAATGGTTATGAAAACCTTAGAATGATGGATCATTCTACTGAGATGTTTTGACATGTGTTTCCGAACACCAGATGATTTTGGTGATGAAAATGTTGAGGCATGAGCCTTAGCCCTTTATAAAACTGATGGTTGTCTAGATGCGATACCATTCCAATTTTATCATACAACCACAATACCCGAAGATTGGGTAGGGATTGACTCGAAACTTATATACCTTAGTATTAGTTCCCTCACGGCCAAGGTCTGAGTTGAGGCTACCTTGTGAAGATTGTCCACCTGTGCAGTACCCAAGATGACAGTTGGTCATGGTTGGGAGGCCAAACTCACAGGAGAGATGCTTATACTAGGGTGTGTAATTGAAAGGTTAGGATTGATTATCCGCATACGGAGTATGGTGAATTTAGGATTTGTTCCTGACGGATGTATCGAATGTTGTGGTGAAAGTGTACAATCTCTGCAGAGTGTCAAACTATTCGAATAGTCGCGTCCGCGGTTATGGACAGTTGGAGTGGCCATACTGTTCCCCCGTCAGATGTTTTCAAAAGACTTGTGAAATGAATTGAGACTTTGACTTGACCACAACAGGGTTGTGGTATGAAATACAAGTTCCTACTTAGGAGTTATAAAATTGGGACTAGCTTCTCTTGCTTCTCAGCTTAGTAGAGATAAATCTGGCTTTTGAAAAACAACCCTAGAACCTAGTGTCCTATTATCAAAAACCCCTTTAACTTGTTAGTATTAGTTTGCGAGTACTTAAAGAGTACTCATGGCTTTGTCCCTGGCTATTCCCGTGGCCAGACTATGAAGAGGAGTACCTGGAGGATAGACCCCAGGAAGGTTACGACAACTAGGATCATCTCCCATCGTCAGCATTGCCTGTGACCCCGAAGATGGAGCTTCGCCTATGCTACCGTTATTATTACGTATTCCGCTGCTTGAAGTTGTATTAAGAACTGGATCATGAGATCCCTATTTGTGTAAGACCTTATGTATGGTTTGTAATGGATGATGTACTGTGGTATCCAATTCTGTTATGTCTCGGAAAAATGGTAATCCTGGGATTGTGATGTATGGCATAACAGGCATCTGGGATTAAAAATCCGGGTGTTGACAATGGCGGTGATGGTGTAGTCGGTTACCGTGACGACCCACTACCACCCATCGACGTGGCGCAGCCGCCATGGACGGAATGGTCGAAATCCTACCTCCTACTATTCTCTGTAGATCCGGGTCTTGGCCTAGGGTTTTGATTGGAGGTAAGGATTGGTGGTTCCACGCGGTGGAATAGAGAGGAAGCGAGGGGATTCGGGGGATGTGTTCGGCGGAGCAGGGGGTGGATAGAGATGGCCAGGATTTTGGATGGCGGCGGAAGGCGGCGGAAGTGGGGGGAGGGGAACCATGGAGGTGTAAATTCGGCGTTGGGAGGCCGGGAGGGTAGGGTTCGCTAACTTTGGTTCATCTCGCGCTCGCGCCTATTGGACCCAAAATTTTGCTCGGCCGCGCGCGATGGGTGGTGCCAGGTCATCGATCCACGGCAAGTTCCCACATATCACATCTCAGCCGTCCATCCAATTGAGATCCAACAGCTGTTATTTCCCTCTTCTTATATTTTTTCCTCCCTAGCACTATGACGATTTTACCTAATAAAACTGTGATGTTTTCGGGGCAAATCGTCTAAATTTTCTGGGCTGTTTATGCCTACAAACCACTTGAGTCCAGCGGTTGTGAAATCAGAATGGAAATATGACGATTTCTTCCATGGTCACAATCAAAAGGTCATAGATGAACACATTTCTTGTAGTGACTTCTAGAGTAAACAAGGGGAAGAATATTCATCATCCTGCTATTTGCTATTTATTCTATGCAGGGCCATCTCCAGAAATTCGAGGCCCCCGTGCGAGACCCAAAACGGGGCCTAAAGTTCAAATATGTTACATAAAAAAACTAACTAAAATATATATTTTCACTTTATATATGACTTTTCTTGTTATTTTGTACAATATATAGAAATATATCAAACATTGATCGTAAAGGTGCCACTAAAGCAATAAAGTAACTTCATGTTCTACTGAAAAAACATCATTTATCTGATATTTTTTGAAATGATTTTTAATGATATTCATAATCAATCTCTCTAGGATATCATTTTCAAGTCCTATTATTTTCAATTATTGAGTCTCTCTTGCGTCATAGCAGAATGCAAGTAATAATAAAAAATAACGATGCTGAATTCGAACACTACTTGCATTATGTAGCAATAATAATGGGTACATGAATCTTAGGCTTGTCATGATGACTAGATAAAATAATACTTCCTCCAATTCAAAATAATTAACTCGGATTTGGCTAGATTCAGATGCATCTAGATATATTTTAGTGCTAGATACATCCGAATCTACATAAACCGAAATTAAGTAATTTAGATCGGAGGAAGTAGAAGAAGTCAACAAGACCAATTGATCGAACCTTGATCGGCATCTGGATTGGTAGTTCGGGTGTTGTGGCGAAAAGCTTAATCAACAGATTCATTTTTAATTGGCGGCAGGACACAGGCTCACAATGAACAAGGAGAGGGCGAAAGGCGATTGGGCAATGCTGGCATCGATCTTCCGTTGTAGGCGAAGTGAGCGGAGGAATTAGATCGATATATTCGACGTGGGATCATGGGATGTGAGCTGTTTTTGTTTTTTAGCGCAACGAGCTAGGTCTGATCGGGGATTCGGGAGACGTACTATTGACGGAATCGATCCAGTTCGATGCATATTGTAACTGAATCGATCCCAGTTATTGGGCCAAGGGGGTTGGAGCGAGACAAGCCCAGTTATAAGTTGCTGGAAAATAGTGAGAGATATATGACTACAAGCATGGGCTGACGCTGGGAATTGGGGGCCCTAGAATTTTGGGGCCCTGTGCGGTCGCCCAACTCGCATAGGGTCTTGGACGGGCCTGGTTCTATGTTATTGCTAACACATTGCAGGATCGAAATGAGTTTACAAGACTCAATGAGGAGGACATCTTGATCCTCACAAAAGTTGCTTTCAACAACAACAACTTGTCACTCAACTTGGGCGCAATTCTTGTGCGCTACTTGGAGCACCAATCCTCCCAAAGCCAAGGGCCAATCACACGTGGAGGCGTCATCACCGTTCTTGCCATTTCCTTGGGCGTCGACCTAGGTGAGTTGCCACCATTGCTAGGTGAGCTGCCACCATTGCTAGGTGAGCGATGTGTTGCTTTCTCTATTTTAAAAGCTTGTGGAATGCTCACTAGGAGAGGTGGTAGTTATTACTTGCATATTGATGGAGCTGAGCGTCTCTACCCCGTTCCTTTGACTAATGGTCTTTTCTCTATCGAGGAAGGAAGTTTGCTATATGATTTGCAGTTTGAAAAATACCAACCCGAGGAGGAGATTCCGGATGAGGATGAAGACCAAGAAGAGGTGCAAGAAGTTCCTGATCATGAGGAGCGGCCACTCAACCGGTTTGCTACATATCAATATTTCCAAGAACTTTGAGGAACTGTGGAGGGGATGCATAATCTTGCCCTGAACCTCCGAGAAACCACTAGTAATTTATCAGATCAATTTGCGAACTGGAGCCACAACTTTTTCCCACCACCACAATGATTTGAAGGGCTTGCAAAGGCCTAAACTTGGGGAAGTCTCCCCGTTATATTTATTTGGAGATGGTTTTTAATATTTCGAGGTTATGCTTTTAGTTTGAATTTATAAGCACTCATGTTGGTTTGCCCAACACTTTTTCTTTAGTCATTTTATTTGTTTTCGAGATTTTCGAGCCGAGGTTTGTCGCCAATTTTCTATTCTTTAAATCCCTCTCTTAAAACAACAAAAAGACTTTTCCATTTATCTTTATTTTCCCTCTTCCTTTTTCTCTATTATCCTTGTGGTTCTCACATATTTGCAGGAGAGTGATTGACTTCGAGTTTCCAAGAAACTAATCAAAGGGGAAGAGAGAAGTGGAACCAATCATGAGAGGTATGCCTTATCACTCCCCACTTTTGAAGTTTGAGAAACCCATGCTAGTTAGTAGTAAATGTTAAGATATTATATTGGTGGAGTGAGTCCTATTATTGGAGTAAAATTTTGTTTGCATGGGTATTTAGTTGAGTATGTTTTGTTCTAGCTCTTGTAGTTAACCAATTCTTGCCTAAATTTTTGCTAAATAATGATTGACTTGATAGCTCTCTTTGAAAGGATTTGTTCAATAGAATTAATGTTTAGCGGTTTTTGTGATCATGCCAAAGTTTGACTTGTGAATCATAAGAATGATATAGCTTTATGTGTGTCAAACTTCATGGGATGCCAACAACTTCGCTAGCCTACGAACGATCTTCATGGGGGAAACTCCTAGATTTTGGCTATGAGTTGATTAAACATTTGTAGAAAAACAATGCTATAATGGGTAAGATTCTTGGCACCCTCGTGTAGCTGTCTTCATGATGGAACCACTCCTCTGGCTGATATTAGTAATCATTATGCAAAGGGAACAAAAACCTTGGTAATTCTAGGAGTGTCCATCACAACCCGATAAACTAATTAAATTTTTTGGCATGCTTTCAATTACTTAAGAACTGAAATTCTTGAAGGACAATGAATAGAAAAGTAGTGCTTGAAAAGTCTTGACTTATTGATGTGGGAGAATTGAGATACTTTAGTGTATGTTATTTTCATGAAAAACTCTCACACTCTCAATTTTACATGATTATACTTTATTGTTCAAAGGCAAGCTTATGGGTTGATTACATGACATGGAATAGAGTTTACTCATTTTGAATCATCCATGCTAACAATAATCTTGCTACTCTATAAGGATTCATTAAAACCCGTATGATATGCTTGCCATTACTTTATCTATGCTGAGTTTTTCAGATTAATAAAGTGGTGGGAACATGAGACTAACTATCATGAGTAAGATCATCATCTCGTTATTTTAGTTTAAATGCTGAATTCCTTTTTGATTTTGGTTTTCTTGCTCGAGGACGATGAAGTTTAAGCTTGGGGAGGTTAATGGATGTGAAATATAGCCATCCACATCCACATTTAAACTAGATATTATTCATACTTTTGATGAAATATCTCTCTAAATCCTGCCACTAATGCCTAATGATCAAAGGGGTATGCAATCCTGTCTTTCTATTTTTCCCTCTGCAGGAAATGACTTTTGATGATGGGAATCACAACATGAAAGTTAAAGATACTAGATTTCCAACAAACCAAATAAACTAGGGGCCGTGAAGAGGAAACAGAAGGTTTAACGACCAACTATAAGGCGGGAATAAAATTCCTTCCATATAGTTTCCACCGACACCGCTAGGTCAAACAGAACAACTTTAATGAAGGGACCCCTATAAAGAGACCTCTTGCAATGAGAAAAGGGAGCCAGGCCAGAAACACACAACACCGAAGAGCCGCCGGAGGAATAGATCTAGATCCTATCTCATAACCCTTCTCCACCACCGTATCCATAGTCCACCACTTGTAATAGTAGATCTCATCTCGAATTGGAGACATTATAAGACTACTACTATCAATCTCATGATTTCCAATACAATGTTTATGATTGTTGATCTCATCTCTATGTGTGAGTAATTCTCCTTGGGCCAAGAGCTTCGGCCAAGCCATGTATTTTGTGCATGTTATTTATCATAGATGGGATTGTGTATTAGTTTGTATGACATGATGATTATTGTATCCTCTCTTGCCTCTATCTAAGGCATTGTCAGGTACCCAAGACCCCGAGGATTGATCCAGGCATAGCGAGTATGAGTAATGACTAATCTGTAGGATGGGAACCCCAGTGACAGAAATGGCAGTACAGCTGTATGTGAGGGATTTACTTCGGATTAACGATGACGTCACTATGCATATCATTAGTTCTCTTTATTCTATGGATGAGACTAATAGGTTATTGCTATAAGCGGTTGCGGAGGCAATAGAAGTTATGAATGCACTTCCCACATATAATTATCTTGCTCTAACAATTACATGCGTACTTTATTATTATCTTTTATTCCCATCAGATGTTTTGCACAACTATAGGTGAAACCGAACGCCCTAGGCCCTCTCTCTCCATCATCAAGAACAACAAAAGATCGCAAACTTTTGGTCCGATAAAACACTAATATAATTCTAAAATTCCCAAAGGTCCGTTAAAGTAACTTCACCATGCTTTCTGCTTCCCGAGGATTCGATAACCTAGGTCTACTAAGGAAAAAGAGCTATACTACATCCTTAATCCGGATCGAAGGTATCACGAGGTTTGGTAGTACTCTCTCTTGGAGTTTCATGAGTGGTGGGTACCTCATCATCATTTCCTTCTTCCATTAGTGGAGTCAACAGTGGAATAGATTTCGACGCTATACTACTCGCCAATTCTGGAATGGGAGGTTCAATAACCTCGCCGAGTTCTACTTTCCTATGATGTGTCATAAACATATATATAATTTTTGATGTTCCATGCTTGTCTAGTATCCACTTTTCTTTGCTTTGTGTACACTTTGAGGTATTTTTATACGTTTTCTAGGACTAAACTATTAATAAGATTCCACAGTGCCAGTTGCATGTTTTCTATTGTTTTTGGTTCCACAAAAGCCAAAAAATGAATATTCTCGAAATTGGACGGGACAAAAGACAAAGTAAATATTTCACCGAGGAGAACATGGAGCCAGAAGACGAGACGGAGGAGGGCCACGAGGGGCCCACACCCCTGGCCGCGCGGCTAGGCCTGGCCCGCGCGTGGGGGGGTGCCGCCGCCTCGGGAACTGCCTCGGGAACCCCCCTCGGTCTCCCCCTTCGCCTATAAGAAGCCCCCGAGACCAAAACCCTAAGTACCCGATCAGATCTCCATGAAACAGTCTGTAGCCGCCGCGACCATCGTCCCTAGATCAGGGGGATCGGAATCTCTTCTCGGCACCCTGCCAGAGGGGAGAGATCATCCCGGAGGCCTTCTTCATCACCATGCCAGCCTCTGGTATGATGCGTGAGTGGTTCCACCTTGGACTATGGGTCCATACAGTAGCTATATGGTTGTTTCTCCTCCTTTGTGCTACCATGTTTAGATCTTATGAGCTTCGTTCATGATCAAGATCATCTATTTGCAATCATGCATGTTGTGTTTGTGGGGATCCGATGGATATTGAGATTACTATGTTAGATTGGTTAATGGTTTTATCTTATTGATTCTATAATGTCTGTGTTGTTTGAGATCTTGCATGCTCTCCGTTTCTAGTAGCTATCTTTGCCAAGTAGATGCTAGTGACGCCAAGAGGGAGTATTTATGCTCGATAGTGGGTTCATTCCTCTATTGAATCTGGGGAAGTGACATAAATCTCTAAGGTTGTAGATGTGCTGCTGCTACTAGGGAGAAAACAATGATCTTTTGTTCATGGAACAATTGTATTGTTTACTTTACACACCTTGCTTAAAGCAGTGATCTATTGCTTGCAACTTAATACTGGAGGGGGGTCAGATGATAACCTGAAGGTGGATTACTAGTCATAGATGCAGTTGGATGGCGGTCTATGTATATTGTTGTAATGACCAATCGAATCTCATAGGATCATGAATGTCTATTATTGCATTGTTATGCCTTGCTCAGTCCTGTCAATTGCCCCACTGTAATTTGTTTACCCAGCATGTTATGTTGTTTATATTAAGGAGAACACCTGTAGTGAATTGTGTACCCCGGTCCAATCTTTACCATTGATACATCTTCCACTGTTACTGTTTACTTTCTGCGAGCAACCATTACCTTCCACACCATACGTTTAATCCTTTGTTTTAAGCAAACCGGTGAGATTGACAACCTCACTATTCGTTGGGGCAAAGTCTTGAGTTTCTGTTATGTAGGTTTCCAAGTTTCTAGCAACACCTTTGAGTCGTTTCCTTTCTCCTACTAGTTCGATAACCTTGGTTTCTTACTGAGGGAAAACTTATTAATGTACTCATCATACCTTCCTCTTAGGGTTTCCCATTTAAGCTCTACAGTGATTTGAGCCGCATCAAGGCGTTTTCTGGCGTCGTTGCCGGGGAGGCTAAGGATGGCTTCACAAGGGGAGTCCTTCGCAACCTTTCTCTTTACTTTGTTTTTTTGCTTAGTTTCTTTTTCTTTGTTTTTCTTGCTTCTTTTTATCAAAAATTCCAAAAAAAATAGTTTCGTTTAGTTTGCCTTTTCTTATCAAAAACACAAAAAAATTAGTTCTTCGTATAGTTGCCAGCTTGCTCTTGCTTGCCATGTTGATCCCTAAGTTCACCCTAAAAGACCTTTCAATAGGTAGTGGCTCTATAATTGGGAAAGAAAATATTGAAGAATTCTTTAATCATATTAGCAAACGTGAGGATATTGAGGATATATACTTAGCAGAACTTGCTCCTAATTATGAAATTGTTGCAGTTTCTTTAGTTCACATGTTGGAGGCTAGGTTTGTTAACCTTAACCCCCTGATGCAAATAATGTTTCTTAAACTAAAAGAAATTGAGGATGATGAAAAGAGATATTTTATCCTAGAAACTTTGCTAAAAGAGATCAATGATGTTGCTAAGGAAGCCAAAAAGGTCTTTGATCGTTTTAATATGCTAGGGTCATGTGTAGATGTTATGGGTGCATTAGAAAAGTTGGATAAAAACAAACCCAATGGAGAGGAAATTAAAATACCCATACCTTTTAAACTTGTAGGAATGCATGAAGCCCTAGAAAAGAATTTTGATTGGACAGTTCCTAAATACCCGTTTGATGAAAGTAGTGAACCCAAGAGTGCTGAGAGAGAATCTTCTACAACTCATTTGCATGAGATACCTTTCCTAGTTGAAGAAATTTCGAGTATTGATGTCAATGCTTCTTCATTTGAAAATACTTGATTCTTGCTTGTTGTCCCTAACTTAAAGGCGTTAAATAAAATTACTTCTTGGGAGATCACCCAATAGTTTTCTTGAGTCTTGGAAGTTATTACTTCTATAATAACCTCTCCTTATCCTTTTTATTTGATTTTTGTGCCAAGAATAACCTCTAATGAGAGGGAAGTAAGATTTGGGGAAGTGTTGACCCGAAACAGATTTTTATGCTCCACTGTAAATTCTTGAACAATCTCTGTAAGTCAAATTGATCTGTAATTGACTGAACCCAGGTTGTTAGCTAACTTTTGTTAGTTCAACACTTTTTTATTTGAGAAACAGAAGGTCTTCGAAAAAATCAGTTTTCACCTGTTGTTCTGTTTTGACAGATTTCGCCAATTATTTGCATTTGCTTCTTATCGATTTATTTTTGGGTTCTCTTTCGGAAATTTAACTTTTTGAGGGAATTGCTATAGTAGATTGTGTTTTTAATGGTGGTTTTGCTGTTTTGAAACTAAATCCAAAGGTCTATTATTTTTTGAATGCACTAATGTTGCTAATGAAGATTGTGTGGAGTTTTGTATGAAGGAAAATTTTCAGGTGTAAGAAAAAAATGATGTAATGAGATGAAGAATGGACAAAAGCTCAAGCTTGGGGATGCCACCACATGTCACCCCAAGAAATATTCAAGAGGTACAAGCATCAAAGCTTGGGGATGCCCAAGGCATCCCCTTCTTCATCAATAAAAATCTCAGGTCTTTCTAGACACTTCGTTTTTATTATTTCATACATAGTTGTATTGTTCTTGGAGTGTCTTAGTTTTCGTTTTTGGTTTTTGTTTGATTAGTTTTGTTGAATAAAGTAGTTGGACCCCCCGTTTTCACTGTGTTGTTTCAAATAAGTTGACTGGTGTTGGAAAGGAGTAGGAAGTTCTTGCTTTAGTAGTACAAAAAGGAGCTTGCTTTGACTATGACTTAGACTTTATCATGTCATGCTAGATGTTGTTTTGACCTTATTCTTAGTGATTATTTCTGTAGCATGACTTGTTCCAAACAATTAGGATTTCTTAATGTGCCTTGAAAGAATCATGCATTGTATTAGCATACAAAAGCATAGTATTGTGGTATTCTCTTTTGATACTTTGTTTGGGTTGACTTGGCACATGCTCACACCATGTTATGACTATGAACCAGTCACCTTAGCCTCTATGATCATTTAGTTTTTGACTTGTGGTACCACTTTATGCTTTGATTAGTAATGTTTTGTCGCGCTGCATGATTATGGCCATTATTGCTCTCTTAGTCGGTCGCTCTCAGTCTTTTGCTAGCCTCCACTTGTATTGAGTAAGATCTACTCATGCATCCAACTCCTAAGAAACCAAGTTATTCCAACGTGTCCACTGTAAATTCCTATGCATGGTGTGTTACACCATTCTAAGTATATTCTTGTTTTATATATCTTCCAAATTAAACTTGTTATGTGAAAGTTAGTGATTAAAGCTCTCACAAACTTGATGGAACACTTTATTTTCTTGCCCCTAATAAACTTGAACCATTGTGTCATCTATGTTGTATATGCTTACACTTATAAGTTGTGAATTAGCAGAACCGTGCTGTCACGGGGAATGCTTTCAACACATGTAAATATCTACCCAGTTGATATCATGCTCTTTTGTTTATGGATGTCATCGGTGTGAAATGAAAGGGGAGCTTGTAAGTCCATGGAGTTATGTATATGTGTTAGATAAACGCCTAGGAAGCTAGCCTAAGCCATGCCTAATTAAGGTGGAAACTTGCAGCATCACCATAGTGAGAAATCTATGAAGCATTCTTCTTATAAAAAAGGAGAGATAGAAAAAAAGAGATTGAGAAAAACAAAAAAAACTGAGAAAAGAGGAAAGAGAGAAAAACCACCATTTTCCCATGGTAAATAAGAAGATTGCTAAGATGCTGATTGTCTGCTTGCCTTGTCATTTTTTTATGGGACAACTCATGTATCATGGGGCAAGGGGTACCCCGTTGGCGGTTATCTATGATACACATGTACTTACTGGGACAAGAACTTACCGGTAACTAAAGTTGAGTAACATGAGGAGCGATCCTCGTACTCAAGGGACATGAGATTGCCAAATTATACTTTGTCAAGCATATACTCCATATTTTGTTCACTTTAACCTTAATCACTTCAAGATGCTTATGATTGGGGCAATGAGAGCTGAAAGCTAACAAGTACCATAATTTTTGGAAGCTCTTTATGAAACTTGAAATCCCTGCTTACCTTTATGAAGGGCCTTTCTTCCACTTTTATATTGAGTCTCCACCTTCTATCCTTAGGCACCAATTAAGAGAGCATAGTTTCCATTCTTAGTTCTAAGTGCATTGTCCCAAAACTTATTGATTGATTCATACTGTTGATATTGCTTGTTCTTGAACTATTTGTATCTAGTGACCCTTATGAACTTTGAAGGTGTCCTATGCAATTATGTTTTGCTACTCCATGACGGACAAGCCGAATGCCACTATGCTATGTTTTCTATATGTTAAACAAACAAACGTCTTTCAATGCATTGTTATTCATGAATCTTTGTTTGTATCCTTTCATGTTGTAGCATAGTTACTTCGTCTTATTGTTAGAACTTCATCTTTCATGCTCATTTTAGAGTACTTTGATCCCATCTTTCAATTCTTGCAAATGGTTTGATCTTGATTGTGATAGTGCATGTCGCCTCAAAAATTATTCTTTTTATCACTTACCTACTTGAGGTCGAGTAGGAGTTAAGCTTGGGGATGCTTGATACGTCGTAAACGTATCTATAATTTTTGATGTTCCATGCTTGTTTAGTATCCATTTTGCTTTGCTTTCTCTACACTTTGAGGTATTTTTATATGTTTTCTGGGACTAACCTATTAACAAGATGCCACAGTGCCAGTTGCCAGTTTTCTGTTGTCTTTTGTTCCAGAAAAGCCAAAAAAAAAAATTCTTGGAATTGGACGGGACAAAAGCCAAAGTCAATATTTCACCGAGGAGAACACGGAGCCAGAAGACGAGACGAAGGAGGGCCATGAGGGGCCCACACCCCCTGGCCGTGCGGAAGGCCTGGCCTGTGCCTGGGGGCGTGCGTCTGCCTCGGGCACCCCATCGGTCTCCCCCTTCACCTATAAGAAGCCCTCGATACCAAAACCCTAAGTACCTAATCAGATCTACATGAAACAGTCCGTAGCCGCTGCCACCATCGTCCCTATATTGGGGGGATCTAAATCTCTTCCCGGCACACTACCGGAGAGGAGAGATCATCCCAGAGGCCTTCTTCATCACCATGCCAGCCTCTGGTATGATGCGTGAGTAGTTCCACCTTGGACTATGGGTCCATACAGTAGCTAGATGGTTGTTTCTCCTGCTTTGTGCTAACATGTTTAGATCTTGTGAGCTTCGTTCATGATCAATATCATCTATTTGTAATCATGCATGTTGTGTTTATGGGGATCTGATGGATATTGAGACTACTATGTCAGATTGGTTAATGGTTTTATCTTATTGATTCTATCATGTCTGTGTTGTTTGAGATCTTGCATGCTCTCCATTTCTAGTAGCTATCTTGGCCAAGTATATGCTAGTGACTCCAAGAGGGAGTATTTATTCTCGATATTGGGTTCATGCCTCTATTGAATCTGGGGAAGTGACATAAATCTCTAAGGCTGTAGATGTGTTGTTGCTACTAGGGAGAAAACAACGATCTTTTGTTCATGGAACAATTGTATTTTTTAGTTTACACACCTTTCTTAAAGAAGTTATATGTTGCTTGCAACTTAATACCGGAGAGGGTTCGGATGATAACCTGAAGGTGGATTACTAGTCATAGATGCAGTTGGATGGCGGTCAATCGAATCTCATAGGATCATGAATGTCTAGTATTGCATTGTTATGCCTTGCTCAGTCCTGTCAATTGCCCCTCTGTAATTTGTTTACCGAGCATGTTATGTTGTTTATCTTAAGGAGAACACCTCTAGTGAACTATGGACCCCGGTCTAATCTTTACCATTGATAATGTAGGGGTTCGTAGCATGGAAAACAAAAAAATTCTACCGCATACAAACAAACAAGCCAAGATCTATCTACTAGATTGTAGCAACGAGTCAATAGAATAACTCACCCTCGAAGATTCCAAAGTGTTTAACGAGAGCGGATTCTCGTGGGTGATGTAGTCGTACTCTTGCCGATCTCAAGATCGTGTAGACGATCCTTCCGGCGCTGCGTTCCTGCAGCGCTCCCGCAGTCGGTCACACGTTCGGTACTCGACGAAGACCTTCCTCTCCCTTGTTCCAGCAGGCAGCGGAGGTTGTAGCACTCTCCTCGCGATTGCGGCAGCACGACGGCGTGGTACCGGAAGTAGAGGGGAGATCTCGCAGGGCTTCGCCTTAAGCCCTAGCGAGTATGGTGGACTATGAGAGAGCCTCAGTGATCTATGGTTTAGACGCACCAAGGAGGAGAGGCTAGGCCGGCGGATAGGGCAAGGGGATGCCCCAACTCGGCGGCTAGGGTTTAGCCCTAGGCGGCGGCGACAGCAGGAGGTGGTGGCGCCGGCGGTTGGGAGCTAGGGTTTGCGGGGTGCAAGTTGTGTGCTTGGAGGGGCAACCCTGCCCCTCCTTATATAGGTGGAGGGGGCCGTCCAACGGGAGGGGAGTCCCTCCCCAACTTGGCTTCCAAGGCCGGCGGTGGAGGGAGAGGGACTTCCTCCCCAAGTAGGTTTCCTACTCTCCCTCCACCAAACAAAATAGCCGTTTGACTTTTCAAATTGGTGTTTGACTTTTTCAAACTAGGATTTTATTTATCCCTTTATTTTGTCCAGCGATGACACCTAGTACATGATGCAACCATTCCAACTTGTTATGACACATTCATGTACCCTTCCCCTCCAGAGTGTCGGACATTCCGGAACCTTCTAGAACATTCCCGATGAAAACACCGGAACCATTCTCTAACCCCGAAACATGACTTTCCTTATATGAATCTTATTCTCCGGATCTCCTCGTGATATCCCGGATCCCATCTGAGACTCCGAAAAACATTCGGTCTCTTACTCATCATTCCATAACTACTCAACAACGTCGAATCCTTAAGTGTGTCTCCCTACGGTTCGTGAATTATGCGGACATGATCGAGACACTTCTCCAATCAATAACCAATAGAGGAATCTGGAAATTCATATGGCTCCCACATATTTCAATGATTACTTTGTGATCGAATGAACCACTTGCATACGATACCAATTTCCCTTTGTCTCACGATAGTTTACTTATCCGAGGTTTTGATCGTCGGTATCTCAGCATACCTTGTTCAACCTCGTTACTGATAAGTACTCTTTTCTCGTTCCTGTGATATGTGATCCCTTGTGAGCCAGTCACATGCTTGCAAGCTAATTGGATGACATTCCACCGAGAGGGCCCAAAGTATATCTATCCGTCATATGGATGGACAAATCCCACTCTTGATCCATGTGTCTCAACCAATACTTTCCGAACACTCAATGTCACCTTTATAGCCACCCAGGTACGGTGTGGTGTTTGATGTCATCAAAGCATCCTTCCGGTGATGGTGATAAGCATGATCTTATGATCGAAGGAATTAGGTTACTATGTATCAGAAAGCATATAGCAATTGAACTATTAAAATGACTTTATCTTTATGCTACGCTTATCTATAGGAGTATGTCCATCATATCATTCTCCTAACGATATGATCTTGTTGTTAATAACATATCAATGTTCTAGAGAAACCACAATCATTTATTAACCAACAAGCTAGTATTATGAAGAGGCTTTACTAGGGACTCTAATTTAGTTTACATATCACACAAGTATTAATGTTTCCTTGTTAATACTATTATAGCATGAATGTAAACATTTATCATAAACACAAAGATATAATAATAACTACATTTATTATTGCCTCTAGGGCATATCTCCAATAGTCTCCCACTTGCACTAGAGTCATCTAATCTAGATTACATGGTAATATACCGAACACCCATGGCAGTTTGGTGTTGGTCATGTTTGCCCTCGGGAGAGGTTTAGTCAACGGATCCGCCACATTCAGATCTATGTGTACTTTGCAAATCTTTATGTCACCATCTTGGACATGTTCTCGAATAGCGTGAAAACACAGCTTGATGTGCTTCAGCTTCTTGTGTGACCTTGGTTCTTGCGCATTGGCTATGGTGCCCATGTTATCACAGTAGATAGACATTGGGTCCAGCGCACTTGGAACCAAACCGAGCTCTGTAATGAATTCTTTCATCCATATCGCTTCTTGTGAAGCCTCCGAAGCAGCCATGTATTCCTATTCAGTTGAAGATCTCACCACAACGCTTTGCTTTGCACTCCTCCAGCTAACTGCTGCACCATTCAAAGTAAATACGTATCCAGATTGTGATTTAGAATCATCCGGATCGGTGTTCCAACAAGCATCGGTGTAACCATTAACAACGAGCTGTTCATCACCTCCATAAGAAAGAACCATATCCTTAGTTCTTCTCAAGTACTTAAGGATGTTTTTGACCGCTGTCCAATGATCCACTCCTGGATCACTTTGATATCTGCTAGTCAAACTAACAACATATGCAATGTCGGGTCTAGTACATAGCATGGCATACATTAGAGATCCTATGGCTGAGGCATAGGGAGTCTTACTCATCCATTCTCTATCTTCTGCCGTTGTTGGACTTTGAGTTTTACTCAACGTCGTATTGGGCAACATGGGAAAGAACCCTTACTTGCTATTTTCCATTCCAAACCTCTTTAGAACTTTGTCCAAATATGTACTTTGTGACAATGATATTAGACGTCTCGATCTATCTCTATAAATCTTTATGCCCAATATGTAAGTTGCTTCGCTGTAACACCGCGGTTCTGAAAAGACCGTGGCTTCTATGTGACATGCCAATCCCTGGATCGGTTCATTGGCGCACAATAGAATAAGATGAATAACATAGCAAAATATCCGTGTATCATGAATAACGATGATCCAGAGTACCATTATTACAATAAAAGCTTAGCACAAGGCTAGCTCAAATTATTCAGGTAGCAACATAAATAAAGTAAATCCTCCATTCTTCAAATTGCCCACAAGTGAACAAGTGCCGAGTGGACTACCGTGGCCTATATCGATTACTCAGAATCAGAATAACCTGCAACATGAAACGTAGCAGCCCCGAAGGGTCAATACATGGAATGTATGGCAAGTAGAGCTAGTAATGGAGACAATAGTGCTAACATCTACATGCATATTTGGCAAGTGGAGCTGTGTCTGTCTTGCATTTGCAAATACATTTGTCTTACTTTCATAAACAATTTTTGATTTTCTTTGAAAAGAATCCCAATTAAGTTAACCCAACAATATTAAAACAATTATGAAATTAGAATGAGCGAGAAACATGTCATGGAATCAATATCAAGCAACTCAGTTGTCCATAACCGGGGACACGGCTAATCGATTAGATTATACACCCTACAGGGGTTAGTACACTTTACCCATGTGACTTGGCCAGCCCAGCTCGTACCATCACTCTCATTTTGAGTGGTGATAGGGAGAAGACCAAGAAGATACTGTTCGGGAAGTAGCTCCTCAATCCCGACGCGCACCGGTCCAACCTACCAAAATTCTACATCTCTGGATACGCGGGTTCGAGTTACCACGACCTACTAAGTCCAACCAACCGCCCATTCCATTATTGGCACATGGTTGTACACGTAAGCTACACAATAAAGAAGCCAATCATTCTCTCTTGATACCTGGGTGCCTTTCCGCAATGAAACCACCAAAAATTATCAATACCATCACACCCAGGAGATTCATTGATTAAGTTGTTTTAGTTTTCACAAACCAATACTTTTAGAAACAAGTCTCAATGATGTAACCCAGCCCTCGTTCAACATAGCATGGCTAAGCACATCTACCAACGGTGGTTCATCTACAAAGAGGGTCCTACCACATAATAGGACATAGCATAGCGATAGTATCATCCTACACATGCATCTACAAAATACACGACAATGCATTGAAAATAGTAGGACGATATCATGAACAAAGTAGCATCTACTTGCCTTGGTTGTAGCGGTCGGAAGAACAATCCACACACGAGCAAGCGTTGCACTCGTCACAATCTACACGATACAATTGCAATCATAAACAAACAATGCACAAGCATATGCAACAAATATGATGCATGAAGGTATGCAAGACAAGTGAATTGGTGCTACAGCTGCACCACATAACAGAAATCAGTAGAGGTACTGATCGCATGCATGGAAATTAGTTTTAGCGCAAGGAAAACTATTATGCAAAATATAGTGCTCAAAACTAGAGCTAGAACTCGAATAATTCACTACCGGTAGTATACTGTTTCTAAAATCTTGGGAAAATTCTACCGCATAGGCATCGCTGATTAGAAACAGCACCAACTGGAATTACTCAAAAAGGAATTATAAAACTCCCCGAGTAATTAAAACACTGCAGAAAGCCACTAGACAGTTTCTGCAGAAGTTTTTACTGTAAGCCTATCTTTTTAATTCACGATTAGATTCCCCCCGTTCCACTGAATCCAGGGACATATCATACGCGGTTTTTGGAGCTACGGATCTTTTTCTACGAATTTATTACTCCGAAAAGGCCACTAATTAGTTTTATTAAACTGTACTAAACCTTGCTGCAAAAGCCTGAACTAAAGGTACAGCAAGATTCTACACGACTCACTGAATCTACACATATTTTATTTGCAATTTTTGGCCAAGCGGTTTTATTTTTACGCAATTTACAACTTTCTACCGAAATCTGTCAACTAAAGGGATTAACGAAATTAACCAGTCAACTGTGTCTGTTGACTGGTCAACACGTCTGCTGACTGGGCGTCTGACTGGGCGTCTGACTAGTCAACGCCTGGGTCTGACTGGTCAACGAATGATCTGAACCGCTGATCTGAGATCTGACGGTGGCTGCAGGCTTACCGGAAACAAACGGCGAAACGGACTCCGGACGGTGCGGCGATCGGTTCCGGCGACGACGGTGACCTGCGCGGTAGGGGAAACAATCAGCGTGTGGTTCGAGATCGTCGACGCGGCGCGCAAGACGGCGCGCGTACGTGTGTGCGTGCGTGCGTGGGCAAACGCGCGCGTGTGTGTGCGCGCGGGGGTGTGCGCGTGTGTGCGCGCAGCGGCGCAGCAGCGCGCACGCGGCAGCAGCGGCCAGCGCAGCGCGCAGCGCGCGCGAGTGGGGTGGGCGAGCGGCAGGCGCGCGGGGCAGGGCTCGGGGGCGGGGCGGTCGCGGCAGGCGCGGGTGTGGCGGCGGGGTCGCTGCGAGGTGGCGCGGCGGTGGCGGGGCATGGCGCGGCGGCGGGGAAGGAGAGAGGCGGCGGCGCGGCGCAGTACCTGGTGGCGGGGATGAAGGGCGACGGCGGTGGCGATCGCGGCAGGTGGCGGCGGCGCGAGAACCGAGGAGGAGAGGCGGCGCGGCGATCGAGAGGAGCAGGAGCGGCTCGATCGCGGGCAGGGCGGGGGCACGGTTCACGAGGCCGGGGTGGGTCCCCTTAAGTGGGCCCTCTCGCGGAAATCTAATCTGATTCGGCGCGGAGTTGGTTTCGGACTCGGAAATCGGTCCAAAATTCGGACCGTTTTCCGATCTTTTCATAAAACGGCCGCAACTTCTCCGTACGAGCTCCGAATCGAGCGATTCTTGCTCCTACGGTTTTGTAAAGTCGAGGGGAACAATCTAGGGCCAAGGGTTGAGCGAAAACGCTAGGCTACAAGGGTGGACAACGCTAGTCCTACTAAAGCCTCCCGCAGGAGCCTCGTAGCAAAATAGAACAGGGTTTCGAAAATAGCGTTCCGCCGATTCATTTCGATCGACGGTTTTGCATGGAAAGGCATGATGCAATGATGTGAATGATATGCAAGACCAAATCTAAAATTTGGGATGTGACAAGACTAACCCCCTTAAGATGAATCTCGTCCTCGAGATTCGGCGCGGCTAGCAAATAGGTGTGGGTAGTCCTCTCGGATGTCATCCTCACGCTCCCAAGTGGCTTCCTCTTCGGTGTGGTGGCTCCGCTGTACCTTGCAAAACCTGATCGTCTTGGTACGGGTAATCCTCTCTGCCGTCTCTAGAATCTTGACCGATTTCTCCTCATAGGTCAAGTCGTTCTCAAGCTGAACCTCCTCTAGCGGTACAGTATCTCTCAATGGTGTATCCACCATCTCTGGATGGCACTTCTTCAGCTGGGACACATGGAACACATTGTGAACAGCGGACAGAGCCTCTGGCAACTCCAACTGATAAGCAACTTCTCCTTTGCGTGCTAAGACCCGATACGGTCCAATAAATCGAGGTGCCAGCTTACCCTTAATTCCAAATCTCTTGATTCCACGAAGCGGCGATACTCTGAGGTACGCTCTATCACCTATCTCATACACCACTTCCTTGCGCTTGGCGTCAACGTAGCTCTTCTGCCTTGATTTTGCTACCTTCAGCCTGTCCCTAATCAAGGCGACCTTCTCCTCAGCGTCCTTGATCAAATCAGGTCCAAACAACTGGCGTTCTCCTACTCCATCCCATAGCAATGGTGTTCGGCACCGTTTCCCATATAGCACATCGAACGGTGACGTCTTGATGCTGGTTTGATAGCTGTTGTTGTAGGAAAACTCCGCATACGGCAAATTCTCATCCCAACTAGAACCATGAGCCAAGGCGAAAGCTCTCAGCATGTCCTCCAAAATCTGATTCACCCTCTCGGTCTGTCCATCAGTCTGTGGGTGAAACGCTGTGCTAAACTCCAATCTAGTACCAAGTGACTCGTGTAGCTGGCGCCAGAAGTGTGAGGTAAATTGGGTGCCTCTATCTGATACAATACTCTTGGGAACTCCGTGTAGGCACACAATCCTGTCCATGTAAATCTTGGCCAACTTTGCACTCGTATAAGTTGTCTTTACCGGTATAAAGTGGGCTACCTTGGTTAAATGGTCGACCACTACCCAAATCGAGTCATATCCTGACCTAGTCCTGGGCAATCCTGTGATAAAGTCCATTCCCACTCTATCCCACTTCCAATCTGGCACAGGCAATGGCTGTAGCAGTCCTGCTGGCTTCTGGTGTTCCGCCTTCACTCGGCTACATACATCACATAGGGCAATATGCTTGGCGATATCTCCCTTCATGTTGTTCCACCAAAATCTGCCCTTCAAGTCCATATACATCTTTGTGTTGCCCGGATGTATGGAGTATGGCGAGTTATGAGCCTCCTGCAGAATCAACTCCCTTATCTCCGGGTCGCTGGGCACACACAAACGATCTCCATACCACAAGGTACCATGCTCATCCTCGCGAATATCCTTTTCCCGATTCTCCTTCATCTTTTCCTTTATCTCCTCTATTTCTTTGTCTCCCACCTGAGCCTTTTTGATCCTGTCCTGTAGTGTTGGTTGGACTTCCATTGTTGCCAAGTATCCTTCAGATACTACCTCCTGTCTAAGGTCCTTGAATTGCTTGCACAAATCCTCAGGCAATTCACCAATTGTCAATCCATTGGCATAAACCTTCCGGCTCAGAGCATCTGCTACTACATTGGCCTTTCCTGGGTGGTATTGTAGATTCATATCATAATCCTTGATAAGTTCCAACCATCTCCTTTGCCTCATGTTCAGTTCCTTCTGCGTGAATATGTACTTCAGGCTCTTGTGGTCGGTGTACACATCACAGTGTTTTCCCATTAAGTAATGCCTCCATACCTTGAGCGCATGCACCACTGACGCTAACTCCAAGTCGTGTGTGGGGTAGTTCCGCTCATGGTGCTTGAGTTGTCGCGAGGCATATGACACTACTCTCCCATCTTGCATCATCACACTCCCAAGTCCCTGTCGAGAAGCATCACAGTACACTTGGAAATCCTTCTGAAGATCTGGTAAACACAGAACAGGCGCGGTCACTAGTCGACGCTTCAGTTCTTGAAAGATGGCTTCACATACGTCTGACCATTCAAACTTCCTCTCCTTCTTCAGAAGTTCAGTCATCGGCTTAGCAATCTTGGAAAAGTTTTCAATGAACCTCCTGTAGTATCCAGCAAGTCCCAAAAAGCTTCGAATCTCTCCTGCATTCTTGGGTGCTTCCCACTCAGTTACTGCAGTCACTTTACTTGGATCAACAGCAACTCCTTCTCCTGACACTACGTGTCCAAGAAATCCAACGGTGTTAAGCCAGAATTCACACTTGCTGAATTTGGCATACAGCTTGTGTTCCCTCAGCTTCTCCATAATCAGTCGCAGATGCTTCTCATGCTCAGCATCATCCTTGGAATATATCAGTATGTCATCAATGAATACCACCACGAACTTGTCCAAGTACTCCATAAATACCTTGTTCATCATGGTCATGAAATACGCCAGGGCATTCGTTAGTCCAAAAGACATAACTGTATACTCATATAAACTATACCTAGTGGTGAAGGCGGTTTTTGGTACGTCCTGCTCTCGGATCTTCAATTGGAAGTAGCCTGATCGCAGATCAATCTTGCTGAACACCTTTGCTCCTTCCAGTTGATCAAACAAATCATTTATGTTCGGCAGAGGGTACTTGTTCTTGATGGTTACTTCATTCAGCGAGCGATAGTCCACCACTAATCTCTTGATGCTATCCTTCTTCTCCACAAACAGAACAGGTACACCCCATGACGACGAACTAGGCTGAATGAATCCCTTTTCCAGCTGCTCTTTCAACTGCTTCTTCAATTCCTTCAGCTCATCCACATCCATCTTATATGGTTTCTTTGCTATAGGTCTTGTTCCCGGCATCAGGTCGATAAGAAACTCTACTTCCCTGTCAGGTGGCATTCCTGGCAGCTCTTCCGGAAACACGTCAGGGTAATCCCTAATCACTGGCACTGTATCCATGCTAACCCCTTAAGAGAATTCAGCTTACACCTTCTCGGTCGCACTGCCGACTTGAATCTAATTCTCTTACCATCCGGGGTTTTGAGTGAAACAGCTCGCTGTGCACAATCTATGTGTCCCCCATGCATAGACATCCAATCCATACCCAGAATAATGTCTAATCCCTGTGAATCCAACACTACCAAATGTGCAATGAAGTTGTGTGTTCCAATCCTCACAGTTAAATCGTGGCATCCCGCGCTAGCTATCATATCTCCTCCAGGTGAACTCACTCTAATAGACATTTTCATAGACTCAGTAGGTAACTTATACTTATCCACAAATGCCCTTGATATGAATGAATTCGATGCACCAGTATCGAAAAGTATAAGTGCAGGGTAAGTGTTGATTGGGAACTTACTAATCACAAGGTCAGGCTCATCTGGAATATCCTCCACATTCATGTGGTTCATTGTGGCCTTCTCGCCGTTGGTTGGCTTCAGTCCTTTCCTCTCCGGACAGTTGTCAGCATAGTGTCCCTTCTACTTACACTTGAAGCACGTCACCTCACTCAGATCCTTCTTCACAAAGCTGCGAGCACGGTTGCGGTCATGTCCACCGTGTCCTCCAGAGTGGTGAGAGTGTCCTCCCTTGTGGTTGTGGTGGCTGCTTCTATGGTTGTCATGACGATGCCTGTCGCCCCCATGACGGTTGCGATCGTGGCTCCCATAGTCACTCCCTCCATGCTTGGAGTATCCTTCATATGAAGTGCGAGACTTGTGGTGAGAACCAGAGTGATGATTGTTACTCTTTCTCTTGCGGCTTTCCACCTGCTTGTGCTTCCCTTCCAAGATCCTGGCCTTGTCCATAAGCTCCTGGAAAGTGGGGCAGTAAACCACCAGTAGCTGTACTGAAAGCTCATCACTGAGGCCATCCAGGAATCTCTCCCTCCTTTTTGCATCAGTGTCAACATCCTCAGGTGCATAACGGGACAAGTTGTTGAACTCCTCAATGTACTCAGCCACGGTGCGATTGGTTTGGCGCAAGTTGCGGAACTCCTTCCTCTTCAGGCTCAGAACTCCTGAAGACACGTGGTTGGTCCTGAAACCTTCCTCAAACATTGCCCAAGTCACGGTATCCAGCGGGTGGGTGATCTGAAATGTGTCCCACCAAGAAGCGGCTGGTCCCTCCAGTAGGTGAGCGGCAAACCTCACCTTCTCAGCATCAGTTCATCCGACAGTTACTAGATCCTTGTTGACTGAACGCAACCAGTCGAGAGCAACCATTGGTTACGTTACAGTAGAGAACTTAGCTGGCCTTAGCCTCAGAAATCTGGTGAGAGCATCTCCCTGAGGCTGATTGTTTCCATTGTTGTTGTTCTGATTTGCCATGAACTGAGTAATCACTTGGGTCAGCTGTGCTTGAGCTTCCATGAGCTTCTCCAACTCAGTGGGTTGACGGCGGGGAGGCATCTGCGGTTCAGCACAGGTAAGTTTAGAAAGAATCAACTACGACAATAGGGTTCTACCCATGCATATGATCAAACAACAACAAACAATAGCAGACAATCACAAGCAAGCAACACATCAGCAAACAAGTGATCCAGCAACATCCCAGGGGTTATCCTAGCAGTATATAACTACTGAAATAGTTTTACAAGAGTTGGCAATGGTTAACTAAACAGTGGATCAACTAAACAACAAAAACAACAATCTGCCAGAATAGTCCAGCAGAGTTCACGAATTTTTCCGCCTAACTTGAACTTGTCAGAAAATTTAGATGCTTTTTGTACATATAGTACAGAGAGTTTCGCAGCAGCCCAATTTTTTTCAGATTTTTCCGAGTTACCAGAAAAATATGAAAAATCGCGCAGTACTGCTGTATCAGCAGAAAAACTGCAGCGAAAATAACACAGATGATAACCAAATTGCCATAACTCTTTCATATAATTCGCACAAATAATTCCTGGGATATTGGAGTACACAAATAAGCAACTAAACACTCTTAAACTAACACGAACTAAGTTTCACATCGATCGAGACTAATCCTAGCGAATTTGCCTAACGTGGACTAATTGGTGGACCTCTATCTATTTCTTGAAGAGGTTGCAGTAGGTCCTTGCGGTCATGCGTTGGCGCTTCGGCTCGCGGTACAACCATGGCGGCAGAGTGTACACCTCTCCTGAATCATCACTTGAGATTTCAAACTCCACCTCTTCTGGATCCTCCTCTTCTTCTTCACTCTCAGCTGCAACTGCAACAGCTTCATCTCCTCCACCATCATCGTCTCCATCATCATCATCCTCGTCCTCATCATCATCATCGTCCCCACTATCATCATCATCCCCATTGTTGCCATCATCTCCATTGTCATCATCAGAAGGTGGATTTAGCTGTGCTTGGAGAGCGGCAATCTGGGCTATCATAGCTTCAATAGTTTGGTCCCTTTCCTGGACGGTCCCTTGCAACTGTTGTATGTTCTGGGTGTTCTCCTGCACAGTACCATGAAGATGAGCTATGGTTGCATCTCTGGCTATCAGGGCATTCTCCATAACTCCCACAGCTTCATGCAGGGTGTCAATCTCCTGTCCTTGGACCACCATACCATTGCTAGTAAAATCTGCAATCTCCTTTATCATCATCACTTTCTCAGCTAGAGCTCCATTCTCCCTTTCCATGTCCTCTATGTGCCTCCGACGGGGCAGCATGTTGTTCCTGTCGCCCGGGGTAACCACAATGTGCCCATCTTCATCACGCCTCCTATAGTCACGGTAGGGTGAATCTGCAGGCAGTAGGTGTCAGACATAATGGCACCGGCGAGACAGGGCTTCATGTATGGCCAAGTTGATTCCAAGTCCCCAGTTGCAGTATGTCTTGGTGTAGATCAAGTGCACGGGGTTTTGCAAGGCGGCATCTCTAAATATGAAGGTAGTGATCTCCCATGCATCCTCTCCATATCCATAGGTGTACAACCTTCTTCCCTTGAACATGGGCAGTGGCAATCCCAATGACTGAGAGAGCTGAGCTAACTGCCTTGCAAAGGGCCTTGGTGACTCCATGGTGACATACTCAGTCCTGACGTCTCCCATCTATCAAGTAAAAGAGGAAAGTGTGAGAATAGCATATGGTAAGAATTTACGAGGGTGAAAGGCATAGGATGAAAGACAGAGTTAATATAGGCTTTAGTAATTCTATGGCTTTCTAATCCAATCCTAGGTCACGATCCTACAGTCGACACACGGGCTCTGATACCATCCTGTAACACCGCGGTTCTGAAAAGACCGTGGCTTCTATGTGACATGCCAATCCCTGGATCGGTTCATTGGCGCACAATAGAATAAGATGAATAACATAGCAAAATATCCGTGTATCATGAATAACGATGATCCAGAGTACCATTATTACAATAAAAGCTTAGCACAAGGCTAGCTCAAATTATTCAGGTAGCAACATAAATAAAGTAAATCCTCCATTCTTCAAATTGCCCACAAGTGAACAAGTGCCGAGTGGAGTACCGTGGCCTATATCGATTACTCAGAATCGGAATAACCTGCAACATGAAACGTAGCAGCCCCGAAGGGTCAATACATGGAATGTATGGCAAGTAGAGCTAGTAATGGAGACAATAGTGCTAACATCTACATGCATATTTGGCAAGTGGAGCTGTGTCTGGCTTGCATTTGCAAATACATTTGTCCTACTTTCATAAACAATTTTTGATTTTCTTTGAAAAGAATCCCAATTAAGTTAACCCAACAATATTAAAACAATTATGAAATTAGAATGAGCGATAAACATGTCATGGAATCAATATCAAGCAACTCAGTTGTCCATAACCGGGGACACGGCTAATCGATTAGATTATACACCCTGCAGGGGTTAGTACACTTTACCCATGTGACTTGGCCAGCCCAGCTCGTACCATCACTCTCATTTTGAGTGGTGATAGGGAGAAGACCAAGAAGAGACTGTTCGGGAAGTAGCTCCTCAATCCCGACGCACACCGGTCCAACCTACCAAAATTCTACATCTCTGGATACGCGGGTTCGAGTTACCACGACCTACTAAGTCCAACCAACCGCCCATTCCATTATTGGCACATGGTTGTACACGTAAGCTACACAATAAAGAAGCCAATCATTTTCTCTTGATACCTGGGTGCCTTTCCGCAATGAAACCACCAAAAATTATCAATACCATCACACCCAGGAGATTCATTGATTAAGTTGTTTTAGTTTTCACAAACCAATACTTTTAGAAACAAGTCTCAATGATGTAACCCAGCCCTCGTTCAACATAGCATGGCTAAGCACATCTACCAACGGTGGTTCATCTACAAAGAGGGTCCTACCACATAATAGGACATAGCATAGCGATAGTATCATCCTACACATGCATCTACAAAATACACGACAATGCATTGAAAATAGTAGGATGATATCATGATCAAAGTAGCATCTACTTTCCTTGGTTGTAGCGGTCGGAAGAACAATCCACACACGAGCAAGCGTTACACTCGTCACAATCTACACGATACAATTGCAATCATAAACAAACAATGCACAAGCATATGCAACAAATATGATGCATGAAGGTATGCAAGACAAGTGAATTGGTGCTACAGCTGCACCACATAATAGAAATCAGTAGAGGTACTGATCGCATGCATGGAAATTAGTTTTAGCGCAAGGAAAACTATTATGCAAAATATAGTGCTCAAAACTAGAGCTAGAACTCGAATAATTCACTACCGGTAGTATACTGTTTGTAAAATCTTGGGAAAATTCTACCGCATAGGCATCGCTGATTAGAAACAGTACCAACTGGAATTACTCAAAAAGGAATTATAAAACTCCCCGAGTAATTAAAACACTGCAGAAAGCCACTAGACAGTTTCTGCAGAAGTTTTTACTGTAAGCCTATCTTTTTAATTCACGATGAGATTCCCCTCGTTCCACTGAATCCAGGGACATATCATACGCGATTTTTGGAGCTACAGATCTTTTTCTACGAATTTATTACTTCGAAAAGGCCACTAACTAGTTTGATTACACTGTACTAAACCTTGCTGCAAAAGCCTGAACCAAAGGTACAGCGAGATTCTACACGACTCACTGAATCTACACATATTTTATGTGCAATTTTTGGCCAAGCGGTTTAATTTCTACGTAATTTACAAGTTTCTACCGAAATCTGTCAACTAAAGGGATTAACGAAATTAACCAGTCAACTGTGTCTGTTGACTGGTCAACACGTCTGCTGACTGGGCGCTGACTGGGCGTCTGACTAGTCAACGCCTGGGTCTGACTGGTCAACGAACGATCTGAACCGCTGATCTGAGATCTGACGGTGGCTGCAGGCTTACCGGAAACAAACGGCGAAACGGACTCCGGACGGTGCGGCGATCGGTTCCGGCGACGACGGTGACCTGCGCGGTAGGGGAAACAATCAGCGTGTGGTTCGAGATCGTTGACGCGGCGCGCAAGATGGCGCGCATACGTGTGTGCGTGCGTGCGTGGGCAAACGCGCGCGTGGGTGTGCGCGTGTGTGCGCGCAGCAGCGCGACGCGCGCAAGTAGCAGCGCAGCAGAGCGCACGCGGCAGCAGCGGCTAGCGCAGCTTGCAGCGCAGCAAGCGGAGAGCGGCGGGCGCTGGCGGGCGCAGCACGCAGCGCGCACCGCGCGCGAGTGGGGTGGGCGAGCGGCAGGCGCGCGGGGCAGGGCTCGGGGCGAGAGGCGGCAGGCGCGGGTGTGGCGGCGGGGTCGCTGCGAGGTGGCGCGGCGGTGGCGGGGCATGGCACGGCGGCGGGGAAGGAGAGAGGCGGCGGCGCGGTGCAGTACCTGGTGGCGGGGATGAAGGGCGACGGCGGCGGCGATCGCGGCAGGTGGCGGCGGCACGAGAACCGAGGAGGAGAGGCGGCGCGGCGATCGAGAGGAGCAGGGGCGGCTCGATCGCAGGCAGGGCGGGGGCACGGTTCCCGAGGCTGGGGTGGGTCCGCTTAAGTGGGCCCTCTCGCGGAAATCTAAACTGATTCGGCACGGAGTTGGTTTCGGACTCGGAAATCGGTCCAAAATTCGGACCGTTTTTCGATCTTTTCATAAAACGGCCGCAACTTCTCCGTACGAGTTCCGAATCGAGCGATTCTTGCTCCTATGGTTTTGTAAAGTCGAGGGGAACAATCTAGGGCCAAGGATTGAGCGAAAACGCTAGGCTACAAGGGTGGACAACGCTAGTCCTACTAAAGCCTCCCGTAGGAGCCTCGTAGTAAAATAGAACAGGGTTTCGAAAATAGCGTTCCGCCGATTCATTTCGATCGACGGTTTTGCATGGAAAGGCATGATGCAATGATGTGAATGATATGCAAGACCAAATCTAAAATTTGGGATGTGACATTCGCCAAGATCCTTCATTGAAAAACTATTATTCAAATATTCCTTGACACTATTAAGAAGGTCTACATCATTCCCAATCAACAATATGTCATCTACATATAGTATTAAGAATGCTACAGAGCTCCCACTCACTTTCTTGTAAATACAATATTCTCCATAAGTTTGTATAAAACCAAAACTTTTGATCACCTTATCAAAACGTTGATTCCAACTTCGGGATGCTTGCTTCAATCCATAAATGGACCGTTGAAGTTTTCATACCTTGTTAGCATCTTTAGGATCGACAAAACCTTTGGGTTGCATCATATACAACTCTTCATCAATGTCTCCATTGAGGAACGCTGGTTTGACATCCATCTGCCATATCTCATAATCATAATATGGAGCGATTGCTAACATAATCCTCACAGACTTTAGCTTCACTACTGGTGAGAAAGTCTCATCGTAGTCAACTCCTTGAATTTGTTGAAACCCTTTTGCGACAAGTCGAGCTTTATAGACAGTAACATTACCATCAGCATCTGTTTTCTTCTTGAAAATCCATTTGTTCTCGACAGCCTTCCGGCCATCCGGTAAGTACAGCAAAGTCCATACTTGGTTTTCGTACATGGATCCAATCTCGGATTTCATGGCTTCTTGCCATTTATTGGAATCTGGGCTCATCATCGCTTCCTCATATGTCGCAGGGTCATCGGTGTTGTCCACCAACATGACACTCATAACGGGATCATACCAATCAGGAGTGGTACAAGTTCTCGTTGACCTGCGAGGCTCTGTAGCAACTACAAACCGAAGTTTCATGATCATCATCATTAGCTTCCTCTCTTATTGGTGCAGGCATCACAGGAACCTCTTGCGGTGCTGCGCTACTCGTAAGCTCGAGAGAAGGTTCGACAACCTCGTCGAGTTCTACTTTCCTTCCAGTCACTTCTTTCGAGAGAAATTCCTTCTCTAGAAAGGACCCATTCTTGGCAACGCAGATTTTGCCTTCGGATCTATGATAGAAAGTATACCCAATAGTTTCCTTTGGGTATCCTATGAAGACGCATTTTTCCGCTTTGGGTTCAAGCTTCTCCGGCTGTAACTTCTTTACATAGGCTTCGCAACCCCAAACTTTAAGGAACAGCAATTTAGGTTTCTTCCCAAACCATGATTCATCCGGTGTCGTTTCAACGGATTTAGATGGTGCCCTATTTAAAGTGAATGCGGTTGTTTCTAATGCATAACCCCAAAATGATAGCGGTAAATCTGTAAGTGACATCATAGAACGACATATCTAAGAGAGTTCGATTACGACGTTCAGATACACCATTACGCTGTGGTGTTCCCGACGGTGTCAATTGTGAAAGTATTCCGCATTTCTTCAAATGCTCGCTAAACTCGTAACTTAGATATTCACCTCCACGATCAGATCGTAGAAATTTAATCTTCTTGTTACGTTGATTCTCCACCTCACTTTGAAATTCCTTAAACTTCTCGAAAGTTTCAGACTTATGTTTCATGAAATAGATATACCCATATCTACTCAAGTCATCCGTGAAGGTAAGAACATAACGATAACCACCGCGCGATGCTACACTCATTGGACCACACACATCGGTATGTATGATTTCCAATAAGTCTGTAGCTCGCTCGATCATACCAGAAAATGGAGTCTTAGTCATTTTACCCATCAGACATGCTTCGCATCTTTCAAGTGATTCGAAATCAAGTGATTCAAGAAGTCCATCGGAATGGAGTTTCTTCATACGCTTCACTCCAATGTGACCAAGACGACTGTGCCACATATAGGTCGAGTTATCGCTCAATTTCAAACGTTTAGCTTCAATGTTATTAATATGTGTATTTCCACTATCGATATTCAATAAGAATAGACCATCTATCAAAGGTACATGTGCATAAAACATATTACTCATATAAATCGAACAACCATTATTCTTGGACTTAAACAAGTAACTGTCTCGCAATAAACAAGATCCCGATATAATGTTCATGCTTAACGCAGGCACCAAATAACAATTATTTAAGTATAAAACTAATCCCGATGGTAGATGAAGAGGTAGCGTGCCGACCGCGATCACATTAACCTTTGATCTGTTTCCCACGCGCATCGTCACCTCGTTCTTCGCTAGCTTCCGTTTATTCTGCAGCACCTGTTTCGAGTTACAAATATGAGCAACCGAACCAGTATCAAATACCCAGGCACTACTACGAGTACTAGTGAGATACACATCAATAACATGTATATCGGATATACCTTTCTTCTTGATGTTGCCGTTCTTCAAATCCGCCAAGTACTTTGGGCAATTCCGCTTCCACTTACCTTCTCCCTTGCAGTAAAAGCACTCAATATCAGGCTTAGGTCCAGCCTTGGTCTTCTTCATCGGTGCGGTAACTTTCTTACCACCCTTCTTCAAGTCTCCCTTTTGCTTAGACTTGCCTTTCTTGAATTTGGTGGTCTTATTGACCATCAACACTTGGTGCTCTTTCTTGATCTCCACTTCTGCAGATTTTAACATGGAGAAGAGTTCTGGCAACTACTTGTTCATGCTTTGCATATTGTAGTTCATCACAAAGTTCTTGTAACTTGGTGGTAGTGATTGGAGGACACGGTAAATCCCCAAAGCATTAGGAATCACTATACCCAAGCCTTGAAGTTTGTTTGCGTGCCCAGACATCTTAAGCACATGCTCACTAACGGAGATGCCCTCTTCCATCTTGCAGTTAAAGAACTTTTCAGAAGCCTCATAGCTCTCAACTGTCGCGTGAGTCTCAAATATCAGTTTGAGTTCACGGACAATATCATGTGGGTCTGAATTCTCAAACCTTTTCTGAAGCTCCGATTCTAAACCATACAAGATAGCACACTAAACTGTGGAGTACTGAGTCTTCCGAGCGAGGTAAACATTCTTTACTTCATCGATAGCAGTAGCTGCAGGTGGGTCACCCAGCGGTGCATCCAGCACATAGGTCAAATTACCAGCATTGAGGACAATCCTCAAATTGCGGAACCAATCCGCGAAGTTTCTTCCATTGTTTTTCAACTTTTCTTTCTCTAGGAACGCATTAAAATTGATGGTAGGGGCCGCCATTTATCTACAACATATTTGCAATAGTTTAGACTAAGTTTATGACAAATTGAGTTCTAATTAATAGTTAAATTAATCTAGGTGAACTCCCACTCAAAACAATATCCCTCACATTGTTTTAGTGATCACACGAACCAAATCACCACATCAAAACCGATCATCACGAGAGTTGATGTAGCTTCAATGGCGAACAATCGACATGTTCATCATATCTACTATATGATTCATTCTTTACCTTTCGGTGATCCGTGTTCCGAGACCATGTCTGTACATGCTAGGCTCGTCAATATCAAACCTTAGCTTCCGCATGAGCAAATCTGGCTTGCTCACGTTGTATACACTTGTAGAATCTAACACACCCGATCATCACGTGGTGCTTCGAAACAACAAGTTTTAGCAACGGTGCTTACTAAGGATGAACACTTTAGAACTTGACATTTATGTGCATGAGGGATCATCTTATAATGCTACCGTCATTAACTAAGCAATACAAGATGCATAAAGGATTAACATCACATGCAATTCATAATATGTGATATGATATGGCCTTTCTTCTTTGTGCTTCCGATCTCCATCTTCAAGCACAAACATGATCTCCATCATCACCGGCATTGCATCAAGGTCAATGACGCTGCTCCATGGTTGTCGTCCACCAGCTTCAACTATTACAACTACTTTGAATAGACACGCGGGTCTTAATAGAAATTAAAGACAACCATATGGCTCCTGCCGGTTGCCAACTTACAATAAGGAACATTGCATACATCAAATATAATCACAATCATGGCCATATCACATCACAGCACACCCCTGCAAAACAAAGTTAGACGCCTCTAATTTCTTTGCATATTTTACGTGGTTTGGGGCTTTCAATAAGTGTCTATCTAACTTACGGACAAGAACCACAACGTTGATGTTTGAACTATCAAGTGCCCGTTGTAAATTGGATCTATACTATAATGGGAGAGACAGACACCCGCAAAGCCACTTATGCAATACAAGTTGCATGTTGAGCGTGGAGCAAGTCTCATGAACGATGTCATGTAAGGTTAGCCCGGGCCGCTTCATCCCATCATACCGCAAGATGCAAAGTACACAAGAAGAAATTGATAATAAAAGCACCACCGCCCACAATGACCATTGTGTTCTACTCGTGCAACACATCTACATATAGACACGGCTCTGATACCACTGTAGGGGTTCGTAGCATGGAAAACAAAAAATTCTACCGCATACAAACAAACAAGCCAAGATCTATCTACTAGATTGTAGCAACGAGTCGATAGAATAACTCACCCTCGAAGATTCCAAAGTTTTTAACAAGAGCAGATTCTCGTGGGTGATGTAGTTGTTCTCTTGCCGATCTCAAGATCGTGTAGACGATCCTTCCGGCGCTGCGTTCCGGCAGCGCTCCCACAGTCGGTCACACGTTTGGTACTCGACGAAGACCTTCCTCTCCCTTCTTCCAGCAGGCAGCGGAGGTCGTAGCACTCTCCTCACGATTCCGGTAGCACGACGGCGTGGTACCGGAAGTAGAGGGGAGATCTCGCAGCGCTTCGCCTTAAGCCGGAGCGAGTATGGTGGACTATGAGAGAGCCTCGGTGATCTAGGGTTTAGACGCACCAAGGAGGAGAGGCTAGGCCGGCGGCTAGGGCAAGGGGATGCCCCAACTCGGCGGCTAGGGTTTAGCCCTAGGCGGCGGCAGCAGGAGGTGGCGGCGCCGGTGGCTTGGAGCTAGGGTTTGCGGGGTGCAAGTTGTGTGCTTGGAGGGGCAAGCCTGCCCCTCCTTATATAGGTGGAGGGGGCCAGCCAAGGGGAGGGGAGTCCCACCCCAACTCGGCTTCCAAGGCCGGCGGTGGAGGGAGAGGGACTTCCTCCCCAAGTAGGTTTCCTACTCTCCCTCCACCAAACAAAATAGCCGTTTGACTTTTCAAATTGGCGTTTGACTTTTTCAAACTAGGATTTGATTTATCCCTTCATTTTGTTCACCGATGACACGTAGTACATGATGCAACCATTCCAATTTGTTATGACACATTCATGTACCCTTCCCCTCCGGAGTGCCGGACATTCCGGAACCTTCTAGAACATTCCCGATGAAAACACCAGAACCATTCTCCAACCCCGAAACAGGACTTTCTTTATATGAATCTTATTCTCCGGATCATTCCGGATCTCCTCGTGATATCCCGGATCCCATTCGAGACCCCGAACAACATTCGGTCTCTTACTCATCATTCCATAACTACTCAACAACGTCGAATCCTTAAGTGTGTCTCCCTACGGTTCGTGAATTATGCGGACATGATCGAGACACTTCTCCGATCAATAACCAATAGAGGAATCTGGAAATTCATATGGCTCCCACATATTTCAACGATTAATTTGCGATCGAATGAAACACTTACATACGATACCAATTTCCCTTTGTCTCACGATAGTTTACTTATCCGAGGTTTTGATCGTCGGTATCTCTGCATACCTAGTTCAACCTCGTTACTGATAAGTACTCTTTTCTCATTCCTGTGATATGTGATCCCTTGTGAGCCAGTCACATGCTTGCAAGCTAATTGGATGACATTCCACCGAGAGGGCCCAGAGTATATCTATCCGTCATATGGATGGACAAATCCCACTCTTGATCCATGTGTCTCAACCAATACTTTCTGAACACTCAATGTCACCTTTATAGCCACCCAGTTACGGTGTGGTGTTTGATGTCATCAAAGCATCCTTCCGGTGATGGTGATAAGAATGATCTTATGGTCGAAGGAATTAGGTTACTATGTATCAGAAAGCATATAGCAATTGAACTATTAAAATGACTTGATCTTTATGCTACGCTTATCTATAGGAGTATGTCCATCATATCATTCTCCTAACGATATGATCTTGTTTTTAATAACATCTCAATGTTCATGATAGGGAAACCACAATCATTTATTATTGCCTCTAGGGCATATCTCCAACAGATACATCTTATTATCATAAACACAAAGATATAATAATAACTACATTTATTATTGCCTCTAGGGCATATCTCCAACAGATACATCTTCTATTGTTACTGTTTACTTTCTGCAAACAACCATTAGCTTCCACACCATACGTTTAATCCTTTTTTCCAGCAAATCGGTGACATTGACAACCTCACTGTCCAATCTTTACCATTGATACATCTCATAGGATCTTTTTTTCTAGTATTGCATTTTTATGCCATGCTTAGTTCCTGTCAATTGCCTTGATGTAATTTGTTTACCCTTCATGCCATGTTGTTTATCTAAGGAGAGCACCTCTAGTGAACTATGGACCCCGGTCCAATCTTTACCATTGATACATCTTCCATTGTTACTTGTTTACTTGCTGCAAACCATTACCTTCCACACCATACATTTAATCCTTTGTTACAGCAAACCGGTGAGCTTGACAACCTCACTGGTTTGTTGGGGCAAAGTCTTAAGTTTGTGTTGTGCAGGTTTCCAAGTTTCTAGCAACACCTTTGAGTCGTTTCCTTCCTCTAACTATTTTGATAACCTTGGTTTATTACTGAGAGAAAACTTATTACTACTTATCATACCTTCCTCTTGGGGTTTCCCAACGAAGCTCTACAGTGATCTGAGCCGCATCATCCTACTACTCACATCTTTCGATAGAAACTCTTTTTCTCAAAAGGATCCATTCTTGGTGATAAACACTTTGCCTTCAGATCGGTGATAGAAGGTGTACCTAATTGTTTCTTTTGGGTATCCTATGAAGACGCATTTATCCGCTTTGGGTTTGAGCTTATATGGTTGAAGTTTCTTCACATAAGCATCACATCCCCAAACTTTTAGAAATTACAGCTTGGGTTTGTTACCAAACCATAATTCATACGGTGTTGTTTCAACCGATTTTATGGTGCCCTATTTAAAGTGAATGCGGCAGTCTCTAATGCATGACCCCAAAATGACAATGGCAAATCTGTAAGGGACATTATAGATCGTACCATATCTAATAATGTTCGATCATGACGTTCGGATACACCATTACGCTGAGGTGTTCCGGCGGGAGTGAGTTGTGAAATAATTCCACATTGTCTCATGTGTGTGCCAAACTCATAACTAAGATGTTATCCTCCACGATCGGATCGTAGAAACTTGATATTTCGGTTACTATGATTTTTTACTTCACTCTGAAATTCTTTGAACTTATCAAATATTTCAAACTTGTTTTTCATTAAGAAAATATACCCATATCTACTTAAATCATCCGTGAAGTTTACAAAATAATGATATCCGCCATGTGGCGACACACTCATTGGACCACTATAACACCCTGGCCTTGCCGGAGCAGCAGTTGTCACTCCTGGCAGCTCAATAGGATCTCTAGACTAGCCCCACATACCAACACTAGTCTTTTATGTGCGCTTTGTCTTTACTCGTGCGCACCCGGTACCCACTTCCCAGTCGGTCACCCATCCTCAGATTGCTCGAGGCCAAGAACGGTTAACCTTAGAGTTCTTTTCAGACGAGCTTCCAAAAAAGAAGTTGCAACTTCTTGGTATGGGTATACTATTAATCCTATTAAGCCATGCGTGAGGGTCTCACATACACCCACCCGGAAAATTTATTCCCGCCGTATAGTTGGTCGTTAAGCCTTCTGGAATTGCCAAACTTCACCCATTTTTTCGAGAATTATTTATTACCCTGAAAATTAATGAAACGCCATGTTTTGACAGAAAAATGACAGATTAAATTTTCGACAAACATTAACATGTATAAAACGGGATTTAAGTACAACTAAGTTATCCAACACGAGGTGTGATTCCATAGACCCCCGCTCTGAAAAGGTTGTAAACATCCCAAAGGTTAGAATTGCCCCCATGCGTATTAGAGGAGGGAACACGAGGGTAGTCCGCCAACAGGCCCAAAAGAACTCACCCTGAACCACATACATAGTGTTTCCATGACAGCGGACATGTGCAAGTGTTGTATCCGAGTTGGACACTTACGTTTCCATGTTTCTTGAACAAAATACATGCGTACTGACGTGCTTCATTCCTATACGGCCTTTGGTGGGCAGTACATACGCGGTCTAATTTTTTTGAATCTCGATCATATGCCCCCACACGCGAAGTCGATCTGAGCCATCAATATAATTTGTCTCCTTCTTTTTGTTCCTTTGGGGTCTATTGAATCAGAAGTCATGCAACACATAGTAACAATAAATTCTACCTTTTGAAAACTAAAACAAGATAATTCTAATAGCAAATTATGCAAACAATAAAATTCCAATGCAACAGAATGCATCTAGACTCAAGACACAAAACTAATAAAGACACCTAAATACTTTCGGGTTGCTTCCTGGGAAGCGCTTTGTTATAACCAAGTAGCCAGGCTTTTCTCCATTATTATTTTAATAGATAGGAGCGATAGAATTATTTATTCTTACCTCCAAAAGATGTTTGAAGAACATACTATTATAGCCTGGTTGAAGTCTCTCCCTCTTGCGGTGCATCGGAGTCATGTAGATATATGTGTTATTGCTCACAAGTAATGATTGATGCCCCATGTGTGGTCAGCATACCTCCCTAGATAGCTTCAACAAAAAGATTAGATATTTACATGTAAATTAAAACCTGTTACCTTTAATAGCATCATACGGATACAATTCATAGTACTCTTCTTGGGCTACACTATCATGATGGAACACTTCATAATACTCATCTTTAGCAGCAAGGTAAAATTCAAAAGGGTCTCTATTATCTAGTCCATCACCCTTGCTAACAAGTTCATCAATTCTAGAGTTATCAATCCACTCACAAAAAGCAGCATCATCAACAAATATTTCATCAAAGATGTGCTCTCCCGAAACCTGCTCATTAATACTACAAGGATTTATCTCCAGTTCATCATTATTAGTGTTCTCCAAATGAGTATCTAGGCATAAAGCCTCCACAGATAAATTATCTTCAGTTTCAACACAATAAGAATCATTACTTAAGACTGATGTATCATAAACAAACTTATTATTAGTAGAATGATGTTTGTCTTCAACCTCATCTTTTTGGTGTTCCTCCTTGTTATCTAGTGATTCCTGCAAATGATTAACATAGGGAACTACGGCTCTACTCCGTGCCTTACTCCTCATAATAAGTGCATTCTCACTAAAATGTTCGTGACAATGCCAATAAATATGTTGTAGGGTTTTATAAGCCATTTTTATGAGAATACTATCTTCACTATTAATAGGTGATATGACATGTATTATTAGCTCATGGGTACCTTCAAACATAACATACTCTAATACTTCACTAGTGGTTTCACCATTATTATATGACACTAAAGATTGATTAAAAGTATCATAGCATTGAAAACGAAGGTAGTGCCCAAGTTTCAGACATTGAGGACATATTATTGGATCGTCTATCGTATCCGAAGAAATTAACTTTTGACCATATTCCACTATTTGTGAATACATTTCTCTTACCGTCATATTGCTCATTTGTTCTTCAAAATACTCATCCTCCTCTTCCAATGAGGATTCCTATACCATGTTAATAGCATCACAATATTCATAGAAAGATTCATTTTCTAGTTCCTCACCAAAGTCCCCAAAAACACTATCTAGGCACGAATCCTCCTTAGAACAATCATCATAAGTTTGGGACTTATAGAAATCATTACTAGAGAATGAGATATCATTAACAAGAATACTATTTCTATGTGGAATTTTATTTTCAGAAGTAGCTGATTCAATTGTTTGATCAAATCTATCCTTTTCATTATTGCTAAGGTAATTAGAGAGTCGCTCAGAGATAGTCTTACCTTTTGGTTTACCTTCCACGTCAAGTGTCACCTCTTCATTAGAAATATGTTCACGCTGTTTCAGTGGAGGTTGTTCATATGATGTTGCGTTCTCTTCAGCTTTTTGATCCCGCAAAAGGCTAGGATTTTCCATGCGGGACAAAATCCGCTCATGCACAATGATCAATAAATCATTATCCATAAAGTTCTCAGAGCAAAATGAATACATGAGATGAACGTCTTCGTAGATGTCGTCAAGCTCCTGGCATATTTCTCGAATATTTTTCATAGAAGAAAGCAACACTAAACAACTAGTAAAAACCACAAATTCTAGAACATTCATATCAACTAATCTTTTAAACTCATCTCTATTATAAGATTCTAATGCGGGATCAATGTTATACTTACATTGGTAAGCAATATGATCTTTGGATCCACAGAATCTACAAATAAACTTGTATGAGGCACATAGTATGGATGAATAATCATTCACCCCTATCAGCCATTGATTCAGTATTTCTCGCTTCTTTAATAGATACTCCTCCTCCCTTGCGAGCTTTTCCTGTTCAAAGGTAGTCATCTCGGACGACATGATTAGTAACAAATATATTTATGGGTTTTTGGTTTGTAAACAAAAGCAAAAAGATAAATGTAGCAAATAAAGAAAGCTTAAAACAAAATCTAGAAAAACTAAAATAAATAGACAAACGCTAAAAGACATACAACGCTTAGCTCCCCGGCAACAGCGCCAGAAAATAGCTTGATGACTGCAAGTGCACAGATTGTTTGTATCTAGTTTCGAAATAAATATATCGATCCCATAGGGAGCAGGAGTCTAAAGTCTAATAACTCTTGAACTAAATACTAAAATAGTAATGCTAAATAACGTTCTAAGTAACAAGATAAAATGTGAGTTTTGTGTAAAAGATATTTTTGGGTTTTAAAATAAGAGAACAATATGTAAAATAAAGTTGTAAGTAAACAAGAGCATGCGAGTATGATTACGAAAGTCTTCAATATGATGGAAAGAGTTCTTAGGGAGTAGTGGATCCACAAATAGTAATTAGAAAGATTGATCAAAATTATTATAATGAATAAGACCATTTATGATATGTGTAGGAGGAGCTCCATATATGGACGAATAGGCAGCAAACACTATACACATCATCCTCATAACCACAATAGACAATAACCGACAACCATCGTGTTACTAAGCTATTAAGGGATTTCTCCCATGGCATGGACAATGTTTAGTGAGTTCTCCTCGGTTCCCAAGTTGATACGTAAGGGAGTGTTAATAGTTTTATAGTCACTATAAGTGCTATCACCCCTCCGTCTACCAACAAGTAGTTCCCTCCAACTAGGCCTTAGTGAGGCAAATATTGAGTGGCGCGCTTCACCCAACATCAAGATGAAGGAAATCTAATAGACACATAATGAACAATATCACATAATAATCTTTATCTTAGTTCAATCACATACTAGGATTTCTCCATCTCCCCAAGAACAAAGGAAACTACTTACACATGAAGGCAATCAACATCATGGATAGAATATGGAAGAAGTATGATGATACAATTGAGGACAAGTGCAAATCCAAGATTCAATCTAGAATTATTACAACAAGTAACGAAAGGGGATCGGTGATGGAGATGTTGTTGATGAAGATAAAGATGTAGATTGATGTGGAGGCCTTCAAGATCCTAGTCCCTTCTACTCTTGTGTGATGGTGATGGTGTAGATGTGGTTAGAGGCGGCTATGGCGGTGGCACGGCAGCAAGGCTCCGCCGTGGTGGATAATATGGATTGGTGGCTCTCTATTGGCTCCTCCCACCTTTATATAGGCGTTAGAAGTGCCCTAGGTCGCCCCCAATACCGTGATATGGCTTAGAGAAGGTTCTGGAGCAGTGCAGGGTCAAAAAAAGTCGTTTTCGACCTTTTTCACAACTATATAGCAAGAACTATATGGCCAGAAAAATCCTTCCCGCCGTATAGTTGCTCGTCAAACCTTCGGGTTCTGAAGTGTTTTGGTCGCCGTTTCTTCATACGAACTCCGATTTGGGTGTTATTGGTCTTGTTGGATTCGTATCAACGAGGGATACAATCCAGTTGTCTTGGATATTTATTTTGATAAGTTGGAAAATTCACTCTTTCCAACACCCCAAATGGCTAAGTCTGGTCCTTGTAGATCCTCCATACTATGCTATCTTTGTTCCTTTTTATCCATAATCTTCACCAAAACCTACACATGTCATAGACAAGGAAAGTGATAAAATTCTACCTAAACCACTAAATGTGCAAAGCTCATATGAAAGTAAATGAGAACTAGAAGTCATGCATATAAGGCATAGCTATAGCTAGAAGAAACATGATATGAGAGATAAATGGCACATTTTGTATGGCTAAAAGAGGTGGTATTTCACAACCATCAGTATACTATCAATCCTATTAAGCCATGCACAAGGTTCTCACAACCACATACATCGGTCTATATTATTTCCAACAAGTCGGTTGCACACTCCATTGTTCCTGAAAATGGAGTTCACATGTTTCAAATGATTCATAATCAAGTGATTCAAGCAGTCCATCAGAATGGAGCTTCTTCATGCGCTTTACACCAATATGACCTAAACGGCAATGCCACAAATATGTAGAAATATCATCATTCAACTTAATTCCTTTGGCATTCACATTACGAATATGTCTACTACTAATATCAAGATTCAAGAAAAATAAACCATTCATCAAAGGTGCGTGACCATAAAAGATATTATTCATATATAAGGAACAACCATTGTTCTTTGATACAAATGAATAACCATCTTGCATCAAACATGATCCAGACATGATGTTCATGCTCAATGTAGGCACACAATAAACATTATTAAGGTTTATTGTCAATCCCGATGGCAGATAAGTGGAAGCGTCCCGACGGCGATCACATCAACCTTCGATCCATTGCCTACACGCATCGTCACTTCATCCTTTGATAGTGGTCGACTATTCCTTAGTCCCTATTTCGAGTTACATATATTAGCAACTGAACCAATATCAAATACCCAGGTACTACTTTGACTACTAGTAAGGTACATATCAATAACAAGTACATCATATATACCTTTGTTCACTTTCCTGGCCATCTTATCTGCCAAGTACTTTGGGAAGTTCTGCCTCCAGTGACCAACCTCCTTGCAGTAAAAACACTCAGTATCAGGCTTTGGGCCTCCCTTGGTCTTCTTCTCAAGCGCGGCAATAGACTTGCTGTCCTTCTTGAAGTTACCCTTCGGCTTGCCCCTCTGTCCCTTTTTCTTGAAACTGGTGGTTTTATTGAACATCAACACTTGATGTTCCTTTTTGATATTGTAGGGGTCCCAACCTTAGATAAGATTGATCCATCCTGTGTTTACAATGCTAGTCCCTGGATCAATAGCTAGCATCCACAGTTTAGATGTAATATCAAGAAACAAAGGTCATAATATAACTTTATAACCAGGAATAACATAATTTATTACATCTTACATAGCTCATTTGGCTATTACAATACATTGCAGCGGAATAATTATAGTCATGGGTCCTTCATCTTCATAGTGCCACAGGCAGATGTTGGTTGTAGACTTTGTAATCCTAAACAATCAATTTTCACTAAAATCAATCAAACCTGCAACATACAAGTTACAGCCACAAAGGGTCAATACATTTTGAATTGTATTGGCAAGTGATACTATGGTAGTATAGTGGAGTCTATCATCTATATGCATTTGGCTAAGTGGAGTTGAGGCTTGCATTGCTCAAATTAGATTTTTCCTTAACATTTGAAAATACTAAGTTTTTGCTTGACAAAATCATTTTTCTCAATCAAAGATTTCAAGATCCTTGTACCAAGCCATCTCTCCATCAATGATTGAAGAATTCAAACAACCCTTGTTCAAACCACAAGATTTTAATTAAGAAATTGGAATGATGAGATTCTTGATTGTTTCCATGTCTTGATGCTCAAATTGTCCTTTACCATGGACATGGCTAAGTACTTAGATTTTACACTCTGCAGAGGTGGTGCACTTTCCCCACAAGACTTGGTTTCCCAAGACAAGATCTTTTAGAAGCTTTCCCTTAGACCAATATGGACGCGTTCCATCCTATCAAACACTACCACCCACTGTCCATATGGCTAAGTTCTTGCAACCTATATGATCATGGCAGAGCCCATATTGCCAAGTGGTTGCACTTGAAGCTTCTCAACATTTGACATCTCAAATCCCTTTGTTCCTGGGTGGCATACCACAAGTGAGATACACAATCCAAGCCTATGGCATTGTGAACCACTCAACCATTCTCCACCAAGCTATTCCATTCCACCCAGGTGATTCATTAACTTAGTTGTTTTATTAGACAAAATCACAAGTCCTTAGACTTAGAATATTTTTCCATAGTGTGAATATATATTCCACCAATGTTTTCTATTAGCTAGGCTAAGCTTGGTAGTAGTAGGAATCTTAACTTAGGAAAATCCTACTAAGGATTCATCTACTAGGTTTCCTATAGCAAGGTTTATACTTAGCAAAATCCATGCAAGTTTTACTTAGCAAAATCACTAATGCATAGTGAAAGTAATGGGATAAAAAGTATGAAGCATCACTTGCCTTTTTGGTAGGGAATGGTGGTTCACTCCTTGATCTTGTTAGTCTCACACTTCACTACAAGTCAATCAAGCAAACACTAATTCAATTTACATTCCAAACCAATAATCACTCAAACAAATTCACACACACAAAACAATGGAAACCAATTCATGCATGGGAGCATGTACGAGATAGTTTTATTTTGCAAAGGGGTCTTTATGGGGTTTCTAAACTTTGTAAGATCCAAATTGGTCATTTACCAAAGTGGCCAAGTCATTAGCAAGAGGGTTTTGTCCAAAAACTATTTTTAAATCCATTCATCATTTCATGTGGTGAAAAATGTTTTTATTAAGGCAAAACTCTTAAGTTGTTCACCAAATGAGTTGCTATTGCAAAGCTTGGTGTTTTTGGGTCAGTAGGTTTGGTCCAAACTATTTCCTTAAAGTTTTCTTTCCATAAACATTTTTATAACAAAAACCATTCTTTTTATTTGGCTAGAAAATGACTAAGTCAAGTAATCCAACCTAAATCTTACAAAAATCATTTTTAATACCAAGGGTTGGTTCCTAGGGTCAGTAAGGTCACATCAAACCATTTTGCAAAAGTTTTAACCCTAAATTCCATTTTAAACAATTTTTCTAATCTAAACAAGCACACATAAGTTTCTGCAAATTCAAACAAGATAACAGATACTATTTGCTAAACTAAGGGCATGGTTGGCTAGGGCTTGTTCTCCTGAATCCATTGATATAAAATTTGTCAAATTTGGACGTGTGGATCCAAAGATATAAGGGTTTGAAGTTTGCAAAAGTTTCTGTTTTCAAATTCTGTTTTAAACCAAATAGGTGACACGCGGCGCTGTTTCATTGGTCGATACCGGTTCGGCCGGATCGGGCGACGCTGTGCGTTAGATCTAAACAAATCGTGCGGCTCTGGAGACGTACCCTTTCGCGTTTAAGTTACTCTATCCTATCCATCAGATCGGGATCGAACGGCTCCTATCTTATAGCCAAGAACTGGCGGCGCGAGTTCACCGGCGAGCGGCGGAGCGACCAGTTGGCGGTGGCGCTGGCGAGGCAGGAAGCAAGAAAGGGTGGGAGTAAGCTCACCAGGCTCAGGAGAACACGGCGAAGCTCAAGGTACTCGCGGTTGGTCAAGGGGCGCACGGGGACGAGCAGGATTTCTCGCCGGAGTTGGTTCTGGCGACGGGCGCGCGCGGTCGAGGTCGAGGACGACGCTGTGGTTCACGGGAAGACAAACGGAGGACGGTGTTAGCTGCGCAAGACCATGGCAAAGATGTGTGCGTGAACGGAAGGGGTCGGGGTGGTCTGGAATTAACCTGTGGGCGTCGTCGGAGTAGAGGCAGACGGCGGCGGTACTGGAGGTTGTCGTTGGGGAGGCTCAGGGGTGTCCGTGGTCGAACGGGTGGTACAGGGAGGAGTGTCTGGGAGTGGGGAAGTTGCTAGGGTGCTCGAGAAGGAAAGGGGTGGCGTGTACTGGCCTGAATTGGCCGGAGACGGTGGTCGGAGCCGAGGCAGTCGAGGAGAGATTGTGGCGGCCTGGAGGCGTGTCGAGGAGGGGCGTCTGGGGGAAACGGAAGAGGGGAGGCTGACGCTTTAAGGTGCGCGATCACTGCGAGTAAAGATTGTCGCATTAAGGTGTAATCAAGCCGAGGAATTATGTCTGCAACGGCGAAGAGAGGGGGAAGAAGGGGTCGTGCGGGGTGGAGAGGAAGAACAGGAGGAGTGGGGCCGTTACGTCAGTGGGAAAAGGGAAGAGGGGGAGGTCCACATGTCAGTTGCTTCGTGGGTTTAAAAAGGAGTGTGAAACATTTTCTTTCGGGGGAGGGGAGTTGGGCTGGCTTGCTGGGCCTTGTTGGGCTTCTGGGTTGGGTCGCCCTCTTTATTTTTTTTTTCTGTTTCTGATTCCTTTTCTTTTTCTATTTCTATTTTCCTGTTTTGGTTTTCAAACAATCAAACAAGTTTCAATTCAATTCAAACCAACACCAAAACTTTGGAAGTTTGACTTGGTTCTGTTCAGTAGCCTGAACCTAAATCTAAAAACCATAATTTTTAAATAATAAAGTCCATTATTAGTTAAATAAATGCCCATTGCTAATTAATCAAATTAGGATTTGATTTATTTCGAACTCAATTTAAATCCATATATTTTCCAAAACCAAAATAATGGGTTGTATTTGAAATAAGGTATATTTAGAAAGCTTGTTTAAAATAAATAACAATTTTGTTAAAGGTTCCATTTATAATTAAATAAAATGGACCATGGTTTATTAATAAAATAGGGTTTGATATAATTAATAAAATCCCCATTTGAAACCTAAATATTTTTCAAAACCAAATCAATAGGTTTTATTTGAAAATACAATTCATTTGGAAATCTTGTTTTAAAACAAAGTAACATCTTATTTTAGAGTCCATTATTAATTAAATAAAATAGACTTTCATTATTAAATCAACTAGGGTTTGTTTTATTGAGAATATTTATTTTAAAACCTAAATAAATCCAAAACACTTTAGTAGGTTTTATTTGTGAATATCAAATACTTGGAAAACCTATTTAAAATAATTTAATAAGTTTTGATGTTTTAATTAAAATGGTAAAACCTTTTATTTAAATTTGAATATTAATTCCTTATTATTTTATTTAAATAAACCTTTGCTATTTTTATTCAAAACAAAACATTTATTTCAAAATATTGGTCAAGGTTTAATTTGGCTATATAAAATAATCTTTATTTATAAATCCTCCTTTTCTTTTGAAAACCAATCTTTTATTAAAGGATCCAATAATAGTAATTCCAAAACATTTTTAATTTCCTTTATTAAATGTTTATCTTTAAGAATCCCTTTAGGATTTTATTTAATTCAAATGGGTTTGAAGTTCCAATTGAGTTCAAAAAGTTTCTTCTAGCTCTGAAAATCAAACAAAGTTTTTTTTTATTAATTTATTTTCACATTACAAGATTTGGAAAATCTTGGGATGTGACAGGCTACCACCCTTAAAATAAATCTCGTCCCGAGATTTGGGAAGGTTAGGGTTACAAGCAGGTTCAAAAACAACTAGGGTACTACCACCCTTAAAATTTTCAAACAAAAATTACATATTGTCTTTCTTGAAAACTTTCTCTAAGCAAACTTTGCATTTGTCCTTGGTTTCCGTTCTTGACTCATGGGCCAAGGTTGAGATCCTTCATAGACTTGTTTAACTTGTTCTCCATCCTTTCTGGACAATTGTTTGCATAGTGGCCTAGTTCCTTGCATTTGAAACATGTGACAAGGCTGAGATCCCTCATAGGCTGGTTTATCTTATGCTTCATCTTTTCTGGACAGTTGTTTGCATAATGTCCCAACTCTTTGCAGTGTTTGCACATCACTTGGCTAATATATTTATTTTCCTTGGGTTTCACTAGCCTCTGTTTGCTTTCTTGGCTCTTCTCCCTTTCTGGGCATTCATTGGCATAGTGTCCCATCTCTTTGCATTTGAAACATTGCACTTGTGTAATATCCTTCTTGCTAGTGTTGGGGAATTTCTTCTTCTTCTTGGGTCTCTCCAAAGCTAGGAGTTCTTCTAGTTCATGTTCTTCATAGGTGGGAGATCTTTCTCTCTTCTTGGGGTATTGATCTTCATGCTTCTTGGATGCATGATCCTTATCCCTACAAATATTGCTAGCTTGGGTTCCTTCTAGAATAGCATCTTGGTCATCCTTGTTGTCATTAGCTCTTTGGGAAAAGTTTTCTCCCATGTTGATCATTTGAGTAACTAATCCTTGCAACAATTGGGATTGAAGTTTCAAAATCCTTTGTATGGCTGGGTCTAGTCCATTGTTGTTGGCTAAAAGCTGAGTTGTCTCTTGGCTCAACTGGTTTTGGGTTGCTATAAGTTCTCTCATGTTGTCCTCTTGGTTGTTGTTGTCATCAACCTTGATGTTGGAGTCTCTTGGAGAAGTCATCTGTTTGGGTTGGATTGGGATTAGAATAGGCAAGATATTTCTAAGGAATCAATTCTAATCACACACATCACAATTCACACAAGCAATATGCATGCAATCACAAACAACATTTCACTCAAACAAGGTTCAAGCACATACTTAGGCAACAAAATATTTTTGTTACACCACATAAGTTGGTGTGTTTTGACTTAACTAAAATATGGTGGTCCATCTATATGGTTTACTTGTGATCTTTCCTTCCTTCTTGATTCTTCTTGTATGAGATCATGGTTTCCTTGAGAAAAACTCTTGGTTACAATACTTCAAAGTTGTTGATGGCTCCTTCTTATTTTGCATTCCCTTAGTCTCTAAATCTTGAGTACGATTTCCTTGTCTCATTTTTAGTCCTTAGTAGTTTCCAAGTTGGAAGTCCTTGGGAATATGCTGAAGATGTTGAAGTCATTAGGGTTGAAGAAGTTGAAGTCATTAGAGTTGAAGATGTTGAAGTAGTCCTTTGCACATGGTGTAGTCTTTGGCCATGGGTAGGTTTTTCCATCAAGTTGAAGTAGAAGAGGTGTAGAGTTGAAATCAAAATGGTTGAGGAAAGAGTTTACAAGTGTTTTTGTAAATAAGTTTTTGGAACAAATACACTCCTATTTTTCTAAGGGTTTTTGTCCAATCCTAGGGTTTACAATTCCTACAGGCAACACAATGCTCTGATACCATCTATAGGGGTCCCAACCTTAGATAAGATTGATCCCTCCTGTGTTTATAATGCTAGTCCCTGGATCAATAGCTAGCATCCACAGTTTAGATGTAATATCAAGAAACAAAGGTCATAATATAACTTTATAACCAGGAATAACATAATTTATTACATCTTACATAGCTCATTTGGCTATTACAATACATTGCAGCGGAATAATTATAGTCATGGGTCCTTCATCTTCATAGTGCCACAGGCAGATGTTGGTTGTAGACTTTGTAATCCTAAACAATCAATCTTCACTAAAATCAATCAAACCTGCAACATACAAGTTACAGCCACAAAGGGTCAATACATTTTGAATTGTATTGGCAAGTGATACTATGGTAGTATAGTGGAGTCTATCATCTATATGCATTTGTCTAAGTGGATTTGAGGCTTGCATTGCTCAAATTAGATTTTTCCTTAACATTTGAAAATACTAAGTTTTTGCTTGACAAAATCATTTTTCTCAATCAAAGATTTCAAGATCCTTGTACCAAGCCATCTCTCCATCAATGATTGAAGAATTCAAACAACCCTTGTTCAAACCACAAGATTTTAATTAAGAAATTGGAATGATGAGATTCTTGATTGTTTCCATGTCTTGATGCTCAAATTGTCCTTTACCATGGACATGGCTAAGTACTTAGATTTTACACTCTGCAGAGGTGGTGCACTTTCCCCACAAGACTTGGTTTCCCAAGACAAGATCTTTTAGAAGCTTTCCCTTAGACCAATATGGACGCGTTCCATCCTATCAAACACTACCACCCACTGTCCATATGGCTAAGTTCTTGCAACCTATATGATCATGGCAGAGCCCATATTGCCAAGTGGTTGCACTTGAAGCTTCTAAACATTTGACATCTCAAATCCCTTTGTTCCTGGGTGGCATACCACAAGTGAGATACACAATCCAAGCCTATGGCATTGTGAACCACTCAACCATTCTCCACCAAGCTATTCCATTCCACCCAGGTGATTCATTAACTTAGTTGTTTTATTAGACAAAATCACAAGTCCTTAGACTTAGAATATTTTTCCATAGTGTGAATATATATTCCACCCATGTTTTCTATTAGCTAGGCTAAGCTTGGTAGTAGTAGGAATCTTAACTTAGGAAAATCCTACTAAGGATTCATCTACTAGGTTTCCTATAGCAAGGTTTATACTTAGCAAAATCCATGCAAGTTTTACTTAGCAAAATCACTAATGCATAGTGAAAGTAATGGGATAAAAAGTATGAAGCATCACTTGCCTTTTTGGTAGGGAATGGTGGTTCACTCCTTGATCTTGTTAGTCTCACACTTCACTACAAGTCAATCAAGCAAACACTAATTCAATTTACATTCCAAACCAATAATCACTCAAACAAATTCACACACACAAAACAATGGAAACCAATTCATGCATGGGAGCATGTACAAGATAGTTTTATTTTGCAAAGGGGTCTTTATGGGGTTTCTAAACTTTGTAAGATCCAAATTGGTCATTTACCAAAGTGGCCAGTCATTAGCAAGAGGGTTTTGTCCAAAAACTATTTTTAAATCCATTCATCATTTCATGTGGTGAAAAATGTTTTTATTAAGTCAAAACTCTTAAGTTGTTCACCAAATGAGTTGCTATTGCAAAGCTTGGTGTTTTTGGGTCAGTAGGTTTGGTCCAAACTATTTCCTTAAAGTTTTCTTTCCATAAACATTTTTATAACAAAAACCATTCTTTTTATTTGGCTAGAAAATGACTAAGTCAAGTAATCCAACCTAAATCTTACAAAAATCATTTTTAATACCAAGGGTTGGTTCCTAGGGTCAGTAAGGTCACATCAAACCATTTTGCAAAAGTTTTAACCCTAAATTCCATTTTAAACAATTTTTCTAATCTAAACAAGCACACATAAGTTTCTGCAAATTCAAACCAGATAACAGATACTATTTGCTAAACTAAGGGCATGGTTGGCTAGGGCTTGTTCTCCTGAATCCATTGATATAAAATTTGTCAAATTTGGACGTGTGGATCCAAAGATATAAGGGTTTGAAGTTTGCAAAAGTTTCTGTTTTCAAATTCTGTTTTAAACCAAATAGGTGACACGCGGCGCTGTTTCATTGGTCGATACCGGTTCGGCCGGATCGGGCGACGCTGTGCGTTAGATCTAAACAAATCGTGCGGCTCTGGAGACGTACCCTTTCGCGTTTAAGTTACTCTATCCTATCCATCAGATCGGGATCGAACGGCTCCTATCTTATAGCCAAGAACTGGCGGCGCGAGTTCACCGGCGAGCGGCGGAGCGACCAGTTGGCGGCGGCGCTGGCGAGGCAGGAAGCAAGAAAGGGTGGGAGTAAGCTCACCAGGCTCAGGAGAACACGGCGAAGCTCAAGGTACTCGCGGTTGGTCAAGGGGCGCACGGGGACGAGCAGGATTTCTCGCCGGAGTTGGTTCTGGCGACGGGCGCGCGCGGTCGAGGTCGAGGACGACGCTGTGGTTCACGGGAAGACAAATGGAGGACGGTGTTTGCTGCGCAAGACCATGGCAAAGATGTGTGCGTGAACGGAAGGGGTCGGGGTGGTCTGGAATTAACCTGTGGGCGTCGTCGGAGTAGAGGCAGACGGCGGCGGTACTGGAGGTTGTCGTTGGCGAGGCTCAGGGGTGTCCGTGGTCGAACGGGTGGTACAGGGAGGAGTGTCTGGGAGTGGGGAAGTTTCTAGGGTGCTCGAGAAGGAAAGGGGTGGCGTGTACTGGCCTGAATTGGCCGGAGACGGTGGTCGGAGCCGAGGCAGTCGAGGAGAGATTGTGGCGGCCTGGAGGCGTGTCGAGGAGGGGCGTCTGGGGGAAACGGAAGAGGGGAGGCTGACGCTTTAAGGTGCGCGATCACTGCGAGTAAAGATTGTCGCGTTAAGGTGTAATCAAGCCGAGGAATTATGTCTGCAACGGCGAGGAGAGGGGGAAGAAGGGGTCGTGCGGGGTGGAGAGGAAGAACAGGAGGAGTGGGGCCATTACGTCAGTGGGAAAAGGGAAGAGGGGGAGGTCCACATGTCAGTCGCTTCGTGGGTTTAAAAAGGAGTGTGAAACGTTTTCTTTCGGGGGAGGGGAGTTGGGCTGTCTTGCTGGGCCTTGTTGGGCTTCTGGGTTGGGTCGCCCTATTTATTATTTTTTTTCTGTTTCTGATTCCTTTTCTTTTTCTATTTCTATTTTCCTGTTTTGGTTTTCAAACAATCAAACAAGTTTCAATTCAATTCAAACCAACACCAAAACTTTGGAAGTTTGACTTGGTTCTGTTCAGTAGCCTGAACCTAAATCTAAAAACCATAATTTTTAAATAATAAAGTCCATTATTAATTAAATAAATGCCCATTGCTAATTAATCAAATTAGGATTTGATTTATTTCAAACTCAATTTAAATCCATATATTTTCCAAAACCAAAATAATGGGTTGTATTTGAAATAAGGTATATTTAGAAAGCTTGTTTAAAATAAATAACAATTTTGTTAAAGGTTCCATTTATAATTAAATAAAACGGACCATGGTTTATTAATAAAATAGGGTTTGATATAATTAATAAAATCCCCATTTGAAACCTAAATATTTTTCAAAACCAAATCAATAGGTTTTATTTGAAAATACAATTCATTTGGAAATCTTGTTTTAAAACAAAGTAACATCTTATTTTAGAGTCCATTATTAATTAAATAAAATAGACTTTCATTATTAAATCAACTAGGGTTTGTTTTATTGAGAATATTTATTTTAAAACCTAAATAAATCCAAAACACTTTAGTAGGTTTTATTTGTGAATATCAAATACTTGGAAAACCTATTTAAAATAATTTAATAAGTTTTGATGTTTTAATTAAAATGGTAAAACCTTTTATTTAAATTTGAATATTAATTCCTTATTATTTTATTTAAATAAACCTTTGCTATTTTTATTCAAAACAAAACATTTATTTCAAAATATTGGTCAAGGTTTAATTTGGCTATATAAAATAATCTTTATTTATAAATCCTCCTTTTCTTTTGAAAACCAATCTTTTATTAAAGGATCCAATAATAATAATTCCAAAACATTTTTAATTTCCTTTATTAAATGTTTATCTTTAAGAATCCCTTTAGGATTTTATTTAATTCAAATGGGTTTGAAGTTCCAATTGAGTTCAAAAAGTTTCTTCTGGCTCTGAAAATCAAACAAAGTTTTATTTTATTAATTTATTTTCACATTACAAGATTTGGAAAATCTTGGGATGTGACAGATATCTACCTCGACAGTCTTTGTCAACACCCAGATTTTTAATCCCAGATGTCTGTTATGCCATTCATCGCAATCTTAGGATTACCATTTTCGTGAGACATAAAAGATTGGATATCACAGTACATCATCCATTACAAACCATACATAAGGTCTTACAACAAATAAGGGATCACATGATCCAGTCTTAATACAATCATAGAAGCGGAATAACGTAATAATAACGGTAGAGTGGGCGAAGCTCCATCTTCATGGTCACAGGTAATGCTGACGATGGGAGATGATCCTAGTAGTCGTAACCTTCCTGCGGTCCATCCTCCTGATAGTCCTCTTCATAGTCTGGACACGGGAATAGCCCGGGACAAAGCCATGAGTACTCTTTAAGTACTCGCAAACTAAGACTAACAAGTGAAGTGGTTTTGAGTAGGAAATAGTAAGCTCTAAGTTGTTTTCCAAAAATCTAGATTTACATTAACTGAGTTCAGGAGCAAAGAAAGCTAGTTGAAAGTTTTATAACCCCTAAGTGGGAACTTGAATTTTCATAACACAACCCTGTTGTGGTCAAGTCAAAGTCATGATTCATTTCACAAGTCATTTTGAAAACATCTGACGACGGAACAGTATGGCCACTCCAACTGTCCATAACCACGGACTCGGCTATTCGAATAGTTTGACACTCTGCAGAGGTGGTACACTTTCACCACAATATTCGATACATCCGTCAGGAATAATCCTGAATTCACCATACTCAGTATGCGGATAATCAATCCTAACCTTTCAATTACACTCCCTAGTATAGGCACCTCTCCTATGAGTTTGGCCTCCCAACCATGACCATCTGTCATCTTGGAAACTGCATAGGTGGACAATCTTCACAAGGTAGCCTCAGCTCAAACCTTGGCCACAAGGGAACCCATACTAAGGTATATAAACTTCCAGTCAAGCCCGACCCAATTTCGGGTATTGTGGTTGTACGGTAAAATTGGAATGGTATCGCATCTAGACAACCATCAGTTTTATAAAGGGCTAAGGCTCATGCCTTAACATTTTCATAATCACAATCTTCTGGTGTTCAAGATCACATGTCAAAACATTTCAGTAGAATGACTCATTATTCTAAGGTTTTCATAACCATTTTAACCAAGTACTCCCATCTAAAGTTGATCAAGTTTTATGCTTAGCACTAGCATCTACAAGTGGGGGTAAACACTAATGAGGGGTGGTAAACAAGTGTGAAAGATCTAAGTTCAATCTCATGCCTCAGGATGACATCAAGATTATCTAACTTAGGCCAAGTTTTATGCTCTTTATGCTACCTTTAAACATCTTTCTAAAATCTACAAGTCACTAAGTAAACTCCAATAGAAAGCTTTGATAAAGAAATAAAATAACTATGCTTGCAAATAAAACTAGGATTGGGTATCAATTGGTGTAAGCTTGCAAGTAAAACTTGCATGGTTTGGCTTAGCTTGCTAAGTTAACTTTTATAGTGATGCTTGCATAGGTGCAAGTATCAGCTTTCTTAGATAGCTTGCCTTGTGTAGAGCAGTAGTTGAAGTTCTCCTCGGATTCTTCCTCGTAGTATTCGCCTTCCTCCTCGTATCCTTGGTCGGTACTAGCGTGTATAAATAAATACGGGGTACACAATCACCAAACAATACTTAACTAATTATATTTCCCACACCAAGGCTTTCACTAGATGATCTAGTATCATCACAAACATCACAAAGAATAAGGCAATAGTTTTATTTCTTTTATTTTAGAAAAGTAATTTCTACTCATTGAAGAACTACTTAAGATTTAATATTCTCCAACTAAAATAGGGGATCATGTTGACACATGTCATCACCACATATTTCAGTACTTGGGAGTGTGATTTAAAGTGGTGCCACAATTTAATAAGGTTTAACCCTTTTATTTTAATTAAATAAAGTGACTAGAATTGCCTATGAGGCATTCTTTTATTACTTGTCCATTATTTCTGCAAGTAAACCTAGATATTTTTACATATTCAGAAAGGTCTGGTCAAATGTGAATTTTGAGAGTTGGAATCAACTCAAAAGCTTTTGTGGTTGAATTTTGAAAAATGTTTGAATGCAGAAAAGCTTTTGCCTTGTTATTTTTACTATAGGTGATCTACAAATCCAAATGATTTGAATCCAACGGGCTTGGATTAATAATTTCAGTACCTTTCTAACAAAATTAGTTTCATGCAATTTGGTTTAGTGAATCGATCTGGGTTGATTTTGAATCTAGATGCAGAACTATGTTTGAAACTAAATGGAAAAACCTAAATTCGAACTACTGGGTCACGCGGAAAGTTAACTGAGCCGGCCCACTGTGCACAACGCGCGTGGGTGGGTTTAAGTGAACGTCCCCACCAATCAATGAGACAGGAGGGTGCGAAGGGGTACAGGGCAATCTAGACCACACGATAAACATCTAATCCAACGGCTGGGGCTTGTCGTCTCCGTCGGGCAACACCGGCGAGACTGAACCCTAGCGCGACCAGTGGGGGTTGTGTGAGGCTCACTGGGGCTCAGGCGAGGGTCGGCGATGGGGGCGAACGACGAAGTCGACGGCGATGATCCTCCTGGTACTGGTGGCTCTTCCTGGGGTGGCTCCAATCGCTGGCTCCTCTTCTCCTCCTCTGCGGCAGACTCCGGCGAAATTCCGGAGACCGGCTGCTCGCCTTGCTACGGGGATGAGGTGGGGTGGTTCTGAGAGAGAGAGAGAGAGAGAGAGAGAGAGAGAGAGGAGTGTGTTGGTGTGCTGAAATCGAACGGGGGTGGCCTCTATTTATAGTGCCGCGAGGGGACCGAAGGGCGCGGGTGGAGCTCGTCGTGGTGGTCGTCACAGTGAGCTAATGGCATGGGAGACGGTAGGGGAGGTGCTCTGCATCCTGGCGAAGCTCAATGACATGGTCGCGAGGCGCGGGGAGGTGCGAACTGGTCGGAACGTTGCGGTGCTCTGGGAGGGTCCTACGTACATTTTAATGGCGCACGGGCTCTCCTGGTCGCGCGGCGACGAACGTGTCTGGCGGTTCCTGTGGCGGTGGTGATCACACACGCAACCGACGAGGGCGGCACGATGTCTGTGCTCGCGTGTCTAGTGCGGCGCTCTAGTGCGCTCTCGGCATGGCACAGAGGCATAGGGCGCGACAGTTCTAGGGTAGTCCAGGGGCTGGCAGTGCTTGGTCATTTGACAGAGGGTGGCGGTGGACGGTGGTCAGTGTCCTAGACAAGGTTGGCGAGGCTAGAGCTGCTCCTAGCTTGTTGTCGACGATGGGGTGGCAAGTTGGGCTCGGCATGCTCACCATTGATGGCAATGTCAATCTTACAGTGAGCTAGGGCTAGTTAATTTAGTTTGATCATCTACTGAGAGTGTGCTATGAGCTAGAGGGGAGACAAGTTAGGCACAAACACAGCTCACTATAGTGTTTGATGTTTTGTCTAATTTGTGTTTGCAAGGTGTTTGATGAAATGGCCGAAAGAGATTTGAATTTGAATTTTTGATGGAAATTTGTGGGTGTACTAGTCACATACTAGGTAGTCTCTGGTTAGTTGGTTTTGTCAAGGTGCACTGGTTTGGTTGGGTTTAGAGAAATGGTGATCTTCACATATGATATAGATTGAATTTTGAATTGTCATTTGAATGGGGTTGCCAAATGTTTCTGTGAGTTTGAGAGGTCGGCTTGGGTTCACTTTCACTTGGTCTAGGAAGGGGTGAAAATAAATGGAATTGTTTCTATTTGAAATCTTGGACTAGAAACACTCAAAGTGGTCTAGTGAGCAAGATTGGCAAAAATGACCATTAGCTCATTTTGTTTGTTTTTGAATTTCTCTCGATTTGTTTCTGCTTGGAAATGTTTTAGATGATGTTGTTTTAATCTTTAAACCATTCCTTGCTATTTACAACAATCACAAAAGTCCATTCATGCATTCATACAATCATCACATACACACATGCATTCATATGATTTTATTTAACAAAAGTTTTTGTTAACCCTAATTTTGGTGATTGGAATTTGATAACCTTGATCAATATTTTTGCGATGTTATAAACCTTCCCTCCTTAAAAAAATCTCGTCCCGAGATTTGAGAAAGAAGAAAAAGAAAACTAGGATTTAAAGATATCGGGAAACTCCGTCTTGATGTAGTCTTCTCTTTCCCAGATAGCTTCTTCTTCAGTGTGGTTGTTCCACTGGATCTTGAGAAACTTGATGCTTCGGGTCCAGGTGGTTCTAAAATATTCCTCCAAAATACGGATAGGTACTTCGGGATACGTCAGGTCATTGTTGATCTCTATGGTTCGGTGATCAATGTTCTTGAAAACTTTAGTCTTCTCTGGGACTTATAGGCATTTGCGAAGTAACGATATATGGAACACATTATGCACTACTAACATCTACTCTGGCAGTTCCAGTTGATACAATACTTCTCCTCGACAATTAAAAATTTTGAAAGGTCCGATATGTCTAGGGGCTAACTTTCCTTTGAGTTGGAAACGTTGCATTCCCTTCAAAGGCGACACTTTGAGATACACAAAATGGCCGATATTGAAAGCAAGGTCTCGACGTTTCTTGTTTGCATAACTCTTCTGTCTGGATTGGGCGGTCTTGAGGTGCTCACAGATCTTGTGAACTATCTCTTCTGCTTCTCGTAGGATGTCGGGTCCGAAAATCTGACTCTATCCTACTTCCGACCAATTCAAAGGGGTACGACACTTCCTTCCATACATGAATTCAAATGGGGCCATTTGCAAACTAGCTTGATAACTGTTGTTGTACGAAAATTCTGCGAAAGGCAGACAATCTTCCCATTTAGATCCATCCTCTAGCACACAGGCTCTCAACATATCTTCGAGTATTTGATTTACTCGCTCCGTTTGTCCATTGGTCTGAGGGTGATACACTGTGCTGAAATCCATTCGGGTTCCTAATCCTTCTTGGACTTTCTTCCAAAACCTCGAGGTAAACTGAGTTCTTCTATCCAATACAATGTTCTTGGGGACTTCGTGCAAATTGACGGTTCTATCAATATACAATTCTGCTAGCTTCGAACTCTAGTAAGTGGTCTTGATAGGTGAGAAATGGGTAACTTTGGATAATCTATCAACTGTGACCCAAATAGAGTCATTTACCCTACTGGATGTAGGCAATCCGGTGATAAAGTCCATTCCTACTGAATCCCATTTCCATTCCGGAACCTACAGTGGTTGCAACAGTCCTGCGTGTCTCTGATGTCCCGCCTTGACTCTCTGACAAATATCACACTTGGATATGTAGCTTCCAATTTCTCTCTTCATCTTATGCCACCAAGATTGCTCCTTTAAATCCTGATACATCTTCGTTCCTCCTGGGTGGATGGAATAAAGGGTATCATGGGGCTCTTTAAAAATAGCTTTCTTCAATTATGAATCTTCTGGCACACAAATACGTCCTTTGTACCACAAAACTCCTTCTTCATCTTCGGTGAATCCGGGTACCTTCCCTGTACCGATACGACGTTTGATTCCGTTGATACTAGCATTTCCTTTCTATGCCTGCTTGATCTAGCTGATCAAAGTGGGTTGAAGTTCTATGCTAGCCAAAAATCCTTCGCTAACTAGTTCCATTCTAAAATCTTCCATCTCTTTGTGCAAACTTGGTTTCTCCTTCAGAATCATGGAGTTCAAGCGGCACGGCAATCTGCTAAGGGCATCTGCTACCACATTGGCTTTACTGGAGTGATAGTGGATGTCCAGATCATAGTACTTGATTAGCTCTATCCATCTTCTCTGCCTCATATTCAGATCCTTCTGAGTGAATATATACTTCAGGCTCTTGTGATCCGAATAAATCACACAACGGTTACCCATGAGGTAATGCCTCCATGTCTTCAGGGCTAGAACTACGACTGCTAGTTCAAGGTCATGGGTAGTATAATTCTGCTCATTTTTCTTCAGTTGTCAGGATAGATAAGATATGACTTTGCCTTCTTGCATAAGCACACATCCGATATCGATCTTGGATATGTCACAATACACATCAAAAGGCTTCGTGATATCTAGCATGATCAAGATTGGGGCTGATATCAATCTCTTCTTGAGTTCTTGAAAACTCGCTTCACATTTGTCCGTCCATTCGAACTTCTTATCCTTCTTCAGCAATTGGGTCATGGGTCTTGTGATACTCAAGAATCCTTCTACGAACTTGCGGTAATATCCCGCAAATCCGAGAAATGCACGAACTTGGGTTTGAGTGGTTGGGGCTTGCCAATGTTCAACATCTTTCACCTTTCTAGGGTCAACGGTAATTCCTCCGGCTGATACAATATGTCCGAGGAATCCTACCTCCTATAACCAGAATTCACATTTGCTAAACTTGGCATACAGCTAATGCTCCCTAAGGGTTACAAGTATGGTCCTCAGGTTAGCTCACGTTCTTCTTATGATTTGGAATAGATCAGAATGTCATCGATGAAAACAACGACAAACTTATCTAGGAAGTCCATAAAAATCTTATTCATGAGGTTCATGAAATAAGCGGGGGCATTGGTTAATCCAAAAGACATGAGAGTATACTCATACAATCCATATCTGGTGGTAAAGGCAGTCTTTGGAATATCCTCTGCGCGAATCTTGAGTTGATGATAACCAGTTCTAAGATCAATCTTAGAAAATACTTTGGCACCAGTCAACTGGTCAAATAGGTCTTCTATCTTCGGTAGTGGGTACTTGTTCTTGATGGTGACATCATTCAACTTCCGATAATCCGTACACAAGCGGTTACGTGCATCTTTCTTGTCCACAAACAAGACAAGTGATCTCCATGGCGACGCACTTGGTTGAATCGGTCCTATCTCTAGCATAGCATCCAGTTGCTTCTTCAGCTCCACTAATTCAGACGGGTTCATACTATATGGTCTCTAGGCTATGGGTCCAGTTCCAGGGATTAGTTCAATGATAAACTCGATATCTTGATTTTGGGGGCATACCGGGGAAAACATCTGGGAATACATCGGGGTATTCACAGACTACTCTGACTTGGTCAATGGTTGGTTGGGCTATATTCTTGTTGCACTTGAATTGATGGGGCAAGGTTTCAGATACATGCTCTACTGATATTCCGGTTGTACTGGTCATGCTTATGGCTTTCTTGGCACAGTAAATTAATCCTTTATGTTTCGACATCCAATCCATTCCTATTACTACTTCTAAACCTTTAGTTCCAGGTACTATTAGATTAGCATAAAAATATATGCCATGGATCCGGATAGGTACGGCCTTGCAAATTTGTCTAGCTTTGGTGGTTGAACTAGGTATTTGAACTATCATAACATGCTTCAATTTTGTTGGTTGAATCTTACTAGTGCATGCAAATTCTTCTGTAACAAACGAGTGCGATGCTCCAGAATCAAACAACACTCTTGCAAGTACTGAGTTAACATAAAACATACCCAGCACGACATCTGGCGCTTCTTGGGATTCTTCAGCATGCATGAGAAACTGTCACATCCAAAAAAATTCCAAATTTTGAAATGTGAAAAATAAATAAACAAATAAACAATTGTTGATTTTTAGGGTGAGAAGGAGCTTTTTGATTCCAATTGGAAACATCAAAACCTATTTTGATCAAATAAAATCCTAAAGGGATTAAAAAGATAAACATTTAATAAATAAAATTATGATAGTTGGAATTACTATTTTTGGACCTTTTAATAAAAAGATTTGGTTTTCAAAAGTAAAGGTAGAATTATAAATAAGGATTATTTTATAGAGCCAAATTAAATCTTGGCCAAACTTTTGAAATATTTCTATTTGATAAAAAGAGTAAAGGTTTATTTAAATAAAATAATGAGGATTTATTAATAGCCAATTTTATTAAAGTAAAGGCTTTTCCCATTTTTTTAAATAAACACTAAAACTTGTTAATTTATTTTAAATAATATTTCCAAGTGTTTTATATTTTCAAATAAAACCTACTGAAATGATTTTGGTATTATTTTATTTTTCAAATAGAGTTTTTAAATAAATTAAATCCTATTTGAATTAATGACTAAGGTCTATTTATTTAATTGTTAAATAGATCCTAAAAGGATATTATTTTATTTTTGACTTTGGATTATGTTGTTAAACAGAATTAAAATCAATACAAAGTTTGGTGAAGTTTGAATTCATTTGGAGTTTGAATTATTTGTTTGAAAATCAAAACAGAAATTCATATTGGCAAAAAAAAAGCTTTCAGAATAAAAAAAATGAAACAAACAGACCCAACCCAACTGGCCCAACAAGGCCAAGTCCAGCCCACCTACTCACCCCACACGTGAAACGTTTTTCACTGAGTGATCAACCCGCTGAGTCGCAGACAAGTGGCCCCATCTCCCTCTTTCTCCACCTCGCTGACAGACGGACCCCACGCCACCTCAGCATCGTCTCCACCACGACCTCGTCGCCTCGCTGTTTCTGCCTTTAACTCCGGCGATCAATACGAGTTATTGGCTGCGTTATTCTCGCCCCCGACCACGCGTACATAAGCGCCCACGTCGCCTCTCTCATTCCCCTCGCTCGACCCACCATCTCTGCCCCTAGGCTGCTCTAATTTTGAGCTCGCATCCCACTGTCTCCGACGACGTCTCAGAGCAATTCCGGCAAACCACGGCGGCCCCTCGCCTCCCACTTCACACGAGCTAGTTCTCCACCTCCAGGCGCACGTGCCAGTACCTCTAACTCGTCCGTGCGTGCCCCACAGCCTCGTCTTCGACATCACCGAGCGCCACCATCTTCTGCCGTTTCTCCGGCGAGCTCCCCCTGGTAAGCTCAAACCGCCCCAGCACCTCTTAGTGATGCTCCCATACTCCCCACGCTCGCCCGCGTCTAACCGTGCACTTACTTTGACTCGGCACAATCTGCAGCCTCGCCCCTGTCATCAAACAGAGCCGCCCAACACCGACGCCGTCTCCGGTGAGCAATCGCCGTCGCATCTGAGCGCCCCTTGCCTCCTCGCAACCATGTTGAGCATCGCCACGATCCCCTGATCACGGTGAGCCACTTCCCCCTCTCGCTCGCTTCCTGCATCGTCGGCAAGCTCGCCACCCGAGCGTGCGCCACCGCCAGCCGCCGCTAGCGCCGCCAGGCAATGGTCAAACCCATCTGAGCCGTTAGATCGTGATCCAGTGGACGCGATAGATTGACTTAACCGAAGGGGTACGTGTGATCTGTGCCGTGCGATTAAGTGAGATCCTGCGGTTAGAACAGCTCGATCCAAACGAAATGGTAACGACCAATAGGAAACAGCCACATGGACAAGGTTTAGTTTAAAAACAGGAAATAGAATCTATTTGAATTGCAAACTTGTAAAATTCATAACTTTAGTTCTACACATCCAAATTTTGCAAATTTTATATCAACGGAATCAGTAGAACAAGTACTTTAATGTTTAATGTTTAATGTTTTTCTTCTGTAAAATTGGTTGAAATTGCAGAAACATGTGTAGGCTTATTTTGAATATAGAAATTGTTCTAGATATATTTTTAGTATGAAATCTTTGAAAAATGGTTTGTTGTGAACCTACTGACCTTAGGAACCAACTTATGGGTTTAAAAATGAATTTTGTGAAGATAAGGAATAAATATTTGAATTAGCTCATTTCTAGTCAAATAAAAATATTGATTATGATTTAGAAATGATTTTTGAGTAAAAACTTTGGGAAATGATTTGATTCAAACCTTCTGACCCTAAACACCAAGTTTTTAGGTTTAAAAACATATTTGGTGAACTCTTTAAAGAATATTGCTTTGCTAAAAGCATTTTCAACCACATGAAATATTGATTTGATTTAGAAATAGTTTATAGATAAAAACCCTTTACAAATGGTTTTACCACTTTGGTAAATGACCACTTTTGAACTTTATAATGTTTAGAGCCTAGTAGAAACCACTTTTGCAAATAAAACTAACTTTTTCATGCTTGCATGCATGACCTTGTTTTGTTATTTTATGTATGATAAATTGTTTGAATGTTAGTTGAATTTGTGTTTGCTTGATTGAATTGTAGTGGAATTAGAAGAGTGTGATATTTGCAAGATCAAGAAGTGAACCAACATTCTCTACTAAAAGGAAAGTGACACTATCATCCATGTCCTACTATTTTCATTACACTTAGTGGATTTTGTAACATGCATGGAAAGGTTTACTATATTTTATGCTATGATAAATCCTAATAGGATACCCCTATATATCCCTTAGTGGAAAACAATGTAGTTGTAGTATGCTTAGCCCAGCTATATATTTGGGATGGGATACATGTTATGAGTATATGAAGAGTTGAAAATATATATGTTTTATATAATAAAACAAGTACTCAATGAACCACCTGGGTGGACAAGGATACTCAAGATTGGACAAGGTGGCAACAAAAGGAACCATGTTTATATGGCTATCTCTTTTTGTATGTGCACTAGAAGAAAACCACACAGGGACTTAGAGATTGAACATGTTTCTCGTAAAGTGGCTTCCGTGTACAGCCACATGCTAAATGGGCTCTGGCTTAGTCAATTACATAGTGGAAGACCCATGCATTGGCATCTTTAGGTTGACTAGAATTGTGTAAGGGAAATATATCCCTACATTGGTGCCTTGATGTAAATCTAGCATTGTGTATTGGGAGGACTTCTATGGAAAGACTTTGTCACATTCTCAATCTGCCAGTACTCCATCTTGGTGAGTACTTATCCAGCGGCCACTGGTGGCATCAAGATGAGATTGTTTCATGTGGGTAAAGTGTACAACTTCTGCAGAAGACCAAAATTCTAAGTACTTAGCCGTGTCCCCGGTTATGGACAATACTGAGAAATTAAGGCCTGAAGCTATGGAAGATCTCGACACTCCAATTTCTCAAAGTAAAACTTGATGGTGACAACAAGGGATTTGAAGCACTTGGAGTTTTCCAAGAAGTTCATAAATATTTGACAAAAGATCAAAAACTATTTTGAAAAGATAGGATAAAACTATATTGCTTTCTACAAAGAGCCTAAACCCTACTTAGCCAAATATGCACGTAAATGATAGGATCCACTTATTTCTACATAGTAGTGAAACTTGCCAATACAATTCAAATGTATTGACCCTTGGGCTGCAACTTATTATGTTGCAGGTTTGTTTGATGTTAGTGAAGTTTGTTGAATAGGATTACAAGTCTACAACCAACATGACTGCCTGTGGCACTTTGAAGATGAAGGACCCCATGCTTTATAGTTATTCTGTGGCAATGTAATGTGATAGCCAAATGAGCTATGTAAGATGTAATGAATTATTTTATTCCTGGTTATAAAGTTGTATTATGACCTTTGTTTCTTGATATTACATCTTAACTGTGGATGCTAGCTATTGATCCAGGGACTAGCATTGTAAACACAGGGATCTCTACCTTATTAAAGGTTGGGAACCTTACAGAAATAGACGGCCGTTGCGGTTGAGCGAATTTCCTGGGGCAAATCTTCTTCGATGTTCGACACGACGCTGCTGCTGAGCTGGGCCATTTGCATTGGGAGCTGCTGCAATATTCTTGGGGCACTCATTGGAATAGTGACCCTTGGTTCCACATTCATAACAAGTCACCTGAGACTTGTCCTTTGCTGCAATAGGCACAACATTGCTTCCAGTTCTCGGGGCACTTTTGTTGTTGGTGGCGACATTGTTGTTGTTGAACTTGGGCGGTGCATAGTTGAAATTGTTGGAGTTGCTGGGGTTGTTGTGGTTTCCTCCGGGCCTTGGTTTTCCTCCTCCATGGTTGGGATAGGTTGGACGGTTCATCAGGGGTCTATTGGTTCTTGGGGCAAATCCTGGATATGGGTTGGGGCAATACTTTGGGGTATGGTGGTTTCCTGGTTGATGCATCATTCTACGCTTGTGATTCTCACTGGATTCGTTGATCTTGCCTTCCATCTGAATGGCAGAATCCACTAGGGCTTCAATGTCCGCAAATGGGATATTGACAAATACCATTTGCATCTCATCATGCAGACCATTCAGAAATCTCTCCTTCTTCTTAGCTTCAGTGTCAATCTCATCAGGTGCATACCTGGCCAATGACAAAAATTTGTCATGGTACTCCACTACTGTCATCCTTCCTTGCTTCAGTTCCCTGAATTCATCTCTCATCCTCTTGATCAAACCCGGTAGCACATGGGTTCTGGTGAACTTGATTTTGAATTCCTCCCAAGTCATCATATGTCCTCCAGTCATGGCGCGAACGCTGTTCCACCAAGCTCTTGCATCTCCGGCCAGATAGTGGGTGGCAAACAGTACTTTCTCGTTAGCCTCCACTCCCGTGTCCTCCAAGTTTTTATCCAGGGTTTGCAGCCAATCATCGGCATCTAGGGGCTCTTCAGACTTAGTGAATATAGGTGGATTGGTGTTCTGGAAATTCTTGAGCTTGGATCCATGGTTGTCCTGGTTTCCATGGCCTTAGTTTCCGTTGGCCATCTGAGCTATGTTTTGAAGGGCGGCTAATTTGTCTTGATGTTTAGCTCTTTCAGCTTCACGGTCAGAAACCAACATTTCCAAGATTTGCAACATCTGGTCCGGGGATGAAGTGCTTCCTCCGCGAGGCATCTGAAGATTGATATAGATCATGAGAAATTATGGAAATTTCTAAGGTTCAGGGTTTTTGTTTTGGGAAAAGTTATCAAAGTTTGACTCAGATTTTTCTAGCAACTTGCTTTTCATTCATTCATAGCACACGATACAAACACACACCACAACAAGGAAAAACAAATGGTTTTAAGAACCATTCTGTGAACTACAATATAGTGGGAACGGATACAACTCACTAATGCTAGTGCTCAAGTACTACTACTCCTCAGAATCGGTGTCCTCATCATCCTCATCATCATCATCAATGAAGGCGAAGTCATCCTCATCAGTGAAGAAGTCCATGGCTTGATCTTCCAGAAAGTCATCATCATCACTGAGATAAGATTAGGGGTCTCCACGGATGTCCTTCCCTGCATTCTCCCTCTCCTCAAGCTGCATGTCCCTCTTGTGGATGGTCTCCTCCAACTCGGTGATCCTCTGGTGAAGGCGGGCAATGATGCGCTCGTTCTTGTCGAGTTGACGGCGACGAGACTGGCAATCTTTCACTAGCATGGCAATGGTCTGATCCTTCTGGCAAGCGATGGCATAGTTGTGGTTGGCGTAGGAGCGGGCATTGTCCAACTCCTTCCGTCGATCATACATCATGAACCTGAGGTGGTCCACTTGATTCTTTAGCTCAGGGTGATATGGTGCCTCCAGTGGTTGTTCCATAACATCACGCCTTGGGCAAAACTCAAAGCGGGTACCCTTGATCTGATTGATCCTCTACCCACATACACGCGCAAGAGCTTCCTGCATGGCCCTGGCAAGTCCATTGAGCCAGTTGTTCTCTCTAATGGTGACCTGAATTCCCTTTGAGGTGCGGGATTCAATCTTTCCTCGGAGACTTGCAACAATCATCCATTCCAATTCCTCTCCTTCTTGATCATTGAGCTGAGCTCCGAAGAACTCGGGGTGCGGGCGCTCTAGAAGTTCTGAAAGCTGGTCCAAGGCACGCTCAAAGATGAGGTTTCCTCCATTCCCCAACTGATAGAACTTTCTATACTTCACGTCCATCTATAAGAATGTAGGATGAGTAAGTTAGTAGAGTGATCAATTGTGTCAATTTTTATGTGAGTTTGCAAGAAGTTTTGAGTAACATGAATTTTCATGAAAGAGTCTAAGTGGTAAGAATGAGAATAAGTTTTCATAAATACTCACTTCCTTTGTTTTGAAACTAGGTTTTTGGATTCAAACGTCCATTCTAAACTAGGGTCTACTATGGCCAGGATGGCTCTGATACCAACTTGTAAACATCCGGATTTTTAATCCCAGATGCCTGTTATGCCATTCATCACAATCCCAGGATTACCATTTTTGCGAGACATAACAGACTGGATATCACAGTACATCATCCATTACAAACCATACATAAGGTCTTACAACAAATAAGGGATCACATGATCCAGTCTCAATACAATCATAGCAGCGGAATAACGTAATAATAACGATTGAGTGGGCGAAGCTCCATCTTCATGGTCACAGGCAATGGTGACGATGGGAGATGATCCTAGTTCTCGTAACCTTCTTGCGGTCCATCCTCCTAATAGTCCTCTTCATAGTCTGGCCACGGGAATAGCCAGGGACAAAGCCATGAGTACTCTTTAAGTACTCGCAAACTAAGGCTAACAAGTGAAGTGGTTTTGAGTAGGAAATACTAAGCTCTAAGTTATTTTGCAAAAAGCCAGATTTACATGAACTGAGTTCAGAAGCAAAGAAAGCTAGTTGAAAGTTTTATAACCCCTAAGTGGGAACTTGAATTTTCATAACACGACCCTGTTGTGGTGAAGTCAAAGTCATGATTCATTTCACAAGTCATTTTGAAAACATCTGACGATGGAACAGTATGGCCACTCCAACTGTCCATAACCGTGGACGCGGCTATTCGAATAGTTTAACACTCTGCAGAGGTGGTACACTTTCACAACAATATTCGATACATCCGTCAGGAACAATTGTGAATTCACCATACTCAGTATGCGGATAATCAATCCTAACCTTTCAATTACATGCCCTAGTATAGGCACCTCTCCTATGAGTTTGGCCTCCCAATCATGACCATCTGTCATCTTGGGAACTGTATAGGTGGACAATCTTCACAAGGTATCCTCAGCTCAAACCTTGGCCGCAAGGGAACCCATACTAAGGTATATAAACTTCCAGTCAAGCCCTACCCAATTTAGGGTATTGTGGTTGGATGGTAAAATTGGAATGGTATCGTATCTAGACAACCATCAGTTTTATAAAGGGATAAGGCTCATGCCTTAAAATTTTCATCATCACAATCATCTGGTGTTCAAGATCACATGTAAAAACATTTCAGTAGAATGACTCATCATTCTAAGGTTTTCATAAAAAATTTCACCAAGTACTCCCATCTAAAGTTGATCAAATTTTATGCTTATCACTAGCATCTACAAGTGGGGGTAAACAGTAATGAGGGGTGGTAAACAAGTGTGAGAGATCTAAGTTCAATCTCATGCCTCAGGATGACATCAAGATTATGTAACTTAGGCCAAGTTTTATGCTCTTTATGCTACCTTTAAACATCTTTCTAAAATCTACAAGTCACTAAGTAAACTCCAATAGAAAGCTTTGATAAAGAAATAAAATAACTAAGCTTGCAAATAAAAATAGGATTGGGTATCAAGTGGTGTAATCTTGCAAGTAAAACTTGCATGGTTTGGCTTAGCTTGCTAAGATAGTAGCTTGCTAAGTTAACTTGTATAGTGATGCTTGCATAGTTGCAAGTATAAGCTTTCTTAGATAGCTTGCCTTGTGCAGAGCAGTGGTTGAAGTTCTCCTCAGCTTCTTCCTCCTCGTATCTTTGGTCGGTACTAGCGTCTATAAATAAATACGGGGTACACAATCACTAAACAATACTTAACTAATTCTATTTATCACACCAAGGTTTTCACTAGATGATCTAGTATCATCACAAAGATTAAGGCAATATTTTTATTTCTTTTATTTTAGAAAAGTAATTTCTACTCATTGAAGAACTACTTAAGATTTAATATTCTCCAACTAAAATAGGGGATCATGTTGACAAATGTGATTTAAAGTGGTGTCACAATTTAATAAGGTTTAACCGTTTTATTTTAATTAAATAAAGTGACTAGAATTGCCTATGAGGCATTCTTTTATTACTTTTCCATTATTTCTGCAAGTAAACCTAGAAATTTTTACATATTCAGAAAGGTCTGGTCAAATGTGAATTTTGAGAGTTGGAATCAACTCAAAAGCTTTTGTGGTTGAATTTTGAAAAATGATTGAATGGAGAAAATCTTCTGCCTTGTTTTTACTATAGGTGATCTACAAATCTAAATGATTTGAATCCAACGGGCTTGGATTAAGAATTTCAGTACCTTTCTAGCAAAATTAGTTTCATGCTAATTGGTTTAGTGAATCAATCTGGGTTGATTTTTGAATCTAGAGACAGAACTATGTTTGAATCTAAATGGAAAAACCTAAATTCAAACTACTGGGTCACGCGTGACATTAACTGGGCCGGCCTAGTGCGCACAGCACGCGCGGGTGGGTTTAAGTGAATGTCCCCACCAATCAGTGAGACAGGGGGTGCGAAGGGGTACGGGGCAATCTAGACCACACGATCAACATCTAATCCAACAGCTAGGGCTTGTCGTCTCTGTCGGGCAACACCGGCGAGACTGAACCCTAGCACCGCCAGTGGGGGTCGTGTGAGGCTCACCGGGCTCAGGCGAGGGTCGATGATGGGGGCGAACGACGAAGTCGACGAAGGTGATCCTCCTGGTACCGGTGGCTCTTCCTGGGTCGTCTCCAATCGCTGGCTCCTCTTCTCCTCCTCTACAGCAGACACAAGCGAAATTCCGGCGACCTACTACTCGCCTTGCTACGGGGATAAGGTGGGGTGGTTCTGAGAGAGAGGGGAGTGTGTTGGTGTGCTGAAATCGAACGGGGGTGGCCTCTATTTATAGTGCCGCGAGGGGACCGAAGGGTGCGGGTTGAGCTCATCGTGGTGGTTGTCATAGTGAGCTAATGGCATGGGCGACGGTCGGGTAGTGCTCTGCCTCCTAGCGAAGATCAACGACATGGTCATGAGGCACGTGGTGGTGCGAACTGGTCGGAACGTTGCGGTGCTCCGGGTGGGTCCGACGGACATTTTAATGGCGCACGGGCTCTCCTGGTCTGGTGGCGACGAACGGGAATGTCCTAGCGGTTCCTGGGGCGGTGGTGATCATGCACTTAAGCGGCGAGGGCGGCGCGTGGTCTGTGCTCACGTGTCTAGTACGGCGCTCTGGCGCGCTCACGGCATGGCATAGAGGAATAGGGCGCGGTGGTTCTAGGGTGGTCCAGGGGCTGGCAGTGCTTGGTCATTGGACAGGGGGTGGCGGTGGACGGTGGTCAATGTCCCAGACAAGGTTGGCGAGGCTAGAGCTGCTCCTAGCTTGTTGTCGACGATGGGGTGGCAAGTTGGGCTCGGCATGCTCACCATTCATGGCAATGTCAAGCTTACAGTGAGCTAGGGCTAGTTAATTTAGTTTGATCATCTACTGAGAGTGTGCTGTGAGCTAGAGGGGAGACAGGTTAGGCACAAACACTGCTCACTATAGTGTTTGATGTTTTGTTTGATTTATGTTTGCAAGGTGTTTGATGAAATAGCCGAAAGAGATTTGAATTTGAATTTTTGGATGGAAATTGGTGGGCGTACTAGTCACATACTAGGTAGTCTCTGGTTAGTTGGTTTTGTCAAGGTGCACTGGTTTGGTTGGGTTTTGAGAAATGGTGACCTACACATATGATATAGATTCAATTTTGAATTTTTATTTGAATGGGGTTGCTAAATGTTTCCGTGAGTTTGAAAGGTGGGCTTGGGTTCACTTTCACTTGGTGTAGCAAGGGGTGAAAAGAAATGGAATTGTTTCTGTTTGAAATTTTGCACTAGAAACACTCAAAGTGGTCTAGTGAGCAAGATTGGAAAAAATGACCATTAGCTCATTTTGTTTGTTTTTGAATTTCTCTTGATTTTTTTCTGCTTGGAAATGTTTTAGATGATGTTGTTTTCATCTTTGAAAAATTCCTTGCTATTTACAACAATCACACAAGTCCATTCATGCATTCATACAATCATCACATACACACATGCATTCATATGATTTTATTTAACAAAAGTTTTTGTTAACCCTAATTTTGGTGATTGGAATTTGATAACCTTGATCAATATTTTTGGGATGTTACAGTCTTAAGCATAGCTGTGAGTTCAGTGAGCGACTTGTCGGAACCATTCATCTTGAAACGCTTTGTAACTCGGTGGCAGCGATTGCAGAACCTTGTCTGTCGTGAGATCAGCTGGAATCTCACATCCGAATGTCTCAAGTCGTTGAGCGTATCCCATCATCTTTATGATGTGCTTGTTCACAGAGTTGTGCTTCTCCATCTTAGTGCTAACGAACTTTTATAAGATCTCATATCTCTCGACACGGATTTGGTCCCCAAACATAGTTTTGAGTTCCTCCACCATTACATCAGCATCAATAAGTTCAAAAGGCTTTTGGGTATCGGGCTCTAACGATTGGAGTATCGCGCACCGCACAAGAGTGTATTCATCAAACTTTGTGTCATACACAGTGATACGTTGGAAACATATCTATAATTTTTGATGCTCCATTATTGTTTAGTATCTACTTTGCTTTACTTGTCCACACTTTGAGGTGCTTTTTACATGTTTTCTGGTACTAACCTATTAACAAGTTGCAACAGTGCCAGAAGCCTGTTTTCTGCTGTTTTTGGTTTCAGAAAAGTTAGTAAAGAAATATTTTCAGAATTGGACGGGACGAAGGACAAAGTCAATTACTTTCCGTGGGGAACAAGAAGTCTAGAGGAGAGCTGGAGAGGCTGGCCAGAGGGACCACCCCCCCCCCCAAGCGCGGCCATAGGTGGGCCCGCGCCTGGCTATGGTTTGGGCATCCTGGCCACCTCCCAGTCTCGCCCCTTCGCCTATAAGAATCCCCCGATACAGAAACCCTGAGAACCCGATCAGAAATCCACGAAACTATCTGTAGCCGCCGCCACCATCATCCCTAGATCAGGGGGGGTCTGAAGTTCTTCCCGACACCCTGTTGGAGGGGAGATCATCCTGGAGGCCTTCTCTCCGGTATGATTCGTGAGTAGTTCCACCTTGGACTATGGGTCCATGTAGTAGCTAGATGGTTGTATCTTCTCCTTTGTGCTTTCATGTATAGATCTTGTGAGCTCCGTTCATGATCAAGATCTAATCTATTTGTAATCATGCATGTTGTGTTTGCGCGGATCCGATGGATATTGAGATTATTATGTTGGTTTGATTAATGGTTTTATCTTTATGATTCTATCATGTCTGTGTTGTTTGTGATCTTGCATGCTCTCCTTTGCTAGTGGTTATCTTGGCCAAGTAGTTTCTAGTGACTCCAAGAGGGAGTATTTATGCTCGATAGTGGGTTCATGCCTCTAGTCTCCAAGGGAAGTGACAATAATCTCTTCAGTTGTGGATGTGTTGTTGCTACTAGGGAGAAAACAACGGTCTCTTATTCATGGAACATGTGGACTGTTTACCTTACACACATTGCTTAAAGCAGTTGTCTGTTGCTTGCAACTTAATACTGGAGGGGGTTCGGATGATAACCTAAAGGTGGACTTCTAGTCATAGATGCAGTTGGATGACGGTATATGTATATTGTTGTATTGCCCAATCAACCTCATAGGATCTTTCTGCTAGTAATTGCATTGTTATGCCTTGCTTAGTTCCTGTCAATTGCCCCGCTGTAATTTGTTTACCCTTCATAACATGTTGTTTATCTAAGGAGAGAACCTCTAGTGAACTATGGACCCTGGTCCAATCTTTACCATTGATACATCTTCCACTTTTACTTGTTTAATCGCTGTAAACCATTACCTTCCACACCATACGTTTAATTCTTTGTTACAGCAAACCGGTGAGCTTGACAACCTCACTGTTTCATTGGGACAAAGTCTTGAGTTTGTGTTGTGCAGGTCACCGCATTGCTTGCAACACCTGTGTGACGTTTCCTTCCTCCTTCTGGTTCGATAACCTCGGTCTCTACTGAGCGAAGACTTGCTGCTGTGCTGCTTCACACCTTGCTCTTGGGGTTTCAAACGAAGCGCTCCTACATCAACTTAGGCGCCATCAACAAGTTTTCTGGTGCCGTTGCCAGGGACATATATAGAACAACTTCAACCTTTTCCTCTCCGTCAAGCAAGCCATCCAACACAAGATTTCTGGCGCCATTGCCGGGGTGGCTAAGGACATATTCACTAGGGGAGTACTTCACTTCCTTTCTCTTTACTTTGTTTTTAGTTTGCTTTGTTTCTTTTGCTTGGTTTTGTTTGCCTCTTTCCAAAAAACCCAAAAAAATTAGTCTAGCTTGGTTTGCTTGGCTTATTCAAAAACACAAAAAATTAGTCCTTGCTCTAGCTCACCATGTTGTTCCCCAAGTTGTCTCTGAAAAATCTTGCAATAGGTAGTGGTTCCATAATTGGGGAAGATAATATTGAAAAATTCTTTAATTATGTTAGCAAGCATGAGGATATTGAGGATAAATCTATAGCTGAACTTGCTCCTAATTATGAGATTTTTGTAGCTTCTTTACTTCATATGTTGGAGGCTAGGTTTGTTAGCCTTAACCCCTTCATACAATTCTTATTCCTAAAACTAAAAGAAGAGAAGAATGTTGAAAAAAGGGAATTCATCCTTGAAACTTTATCAAAAGAATTCCTTGATGTTGCTAAGGAGGCCAAAAAGGTTTTTGAATGTATCAATATGCTAGGATCAAGTGTAGATGTTGTGGGTATTTCTGATAAAACTTATCCTAGAGAGGAATTCAATATACCCATACCCTATAGGCTTGTTGGAATGCATGAAGCCTTTGAAAATAACTTCGATTGGATTGCCCCTGAAAATCGTTTTGATGAAGGTAGTAGACCAAAGAGAGATGAGAAAGGATCCTCCAAAACCCATTTGGATGAGATACCTTTCATAGTTAAAGAATTTGCAAGTATGAATGTTAATGCTTCCTCATTTGAAAATACTTGATTCTTCTTGCTTCTTGTGCCTAACTTAAAGGCGTTAAAGAAAAATACTTGTTGGGAGATAACCCAAGAGTTTCCTTGAGTCTTGTAAGTTACTATTTCTGTAATGACCTCTCCTTATCCTTTTTTGATTGCTTTTTGTGCCAAGAATGACCTCTAACGAGAGGGAAGTAAGATTTGGGGAGTTGCTGTCCCGAAACAGAATTCTGTCCTCCACCAAAAATATTCGTGAGGAGGCTCTATAACTCGTATTGAGCTAAACATTTACAAATAAATCCCCCAGTATGTTGGCTAACTTTTGTTAGTTTAACACTTTTTGATTTGAGCAACAGAAGATGTTCAAAAAATTCGTTTCTACCTGCTGGTCTGTTTTGACAGATTTCTGCCATTATTTGCATTTGCTTCTTATTGATTCCTTTTTGAGCTCTCTTCAGGTAAATTGAGTTTATTTGAAGGAGTTACTACAGTAGCTTGTGTTTTTAGTGAAAAGCCTTGCTATTCCAAAGCTTTGCCAGTTGTCTAATATCTTTTGAATAAGCTAATGTTGCTAATGAAGATTGTGTGAAGTTTTGTATGAAGGAAAAAATTCAGGTGTAGAGAGAGAATGATGCAATGAGATGAAGAATCGACAAAAGCTCAAGCTTGGAGATGCCACCATGGTGTCACCCCAGGAAATATCCAAGAAGTACAAGCGTCAAAGCTTGGGGATGCCCAAGGCATCCCCTTCTTCATCAATAAAAAGCTCAGGTCCGTCTAGACACCTTGTTTTTATTGTTTCATGCACAGTTGTGTTGTTCTTGGAGCGTCTTAGTTTTCGTTTGCTTTTCTTAGTTTGTTTAGTTTTCTTTAGTAGTTTGGACCCCCGTTCTCTCTGTGTTGTTTTGCAAATAAGTTTTCTTGGTGTTTGGAAAGGAGTAGTAAGTTCTTGCTTGAAGTGCAAGAGAAGCTTGCATTGACTATGAGTTAGACTTTAGCATGACATGCTAGTTGTTGTTTTAGCATTATGATTAGTGATTATTGTTTTAGCATGTCTTGTTCCAAACAATTGAGATTGCTTAGTGTGCCTTGAAGAAATTATGCGTTGTTTTAGCATGCAAAGCATAGTACTGTGGTATTCTCCTTTGATGTTTTTCTTGGGTTGACTTGGCACATGCTCACACAAATGTTATGACTATGAAAAGTCACCATTAGCCTCTATGATCATTTAGTCGTTGACTTGTAGTACCACTCTTTGCTTTGACTAGTTTGCTTTGTTGCATTGCATAATTTTGTCCATTATTGCTCTCTTAGTTGGTTGCTCCCAGTCTTTTGCTAGCTTCCACTTGTATGAGTAAGCTCTACTCATGCTTCCAACTCCCAAGAAACCAAGTTATTCCAAAGTGTCCACTATAAACTCCTATGCATGGTGTGTTACACCACTCCAAAGTATATTCTTGTTTTCAACTATCTTCCAATTAAAAACTATTTTGTTATGTGGAAACTTTGTGATTAAATCCCTCACGAACTTGATGGCACACTTTATTCTTTGCCCCTAATAAACTTGAACCGTTGTGACAACTTTGTTGTATATGCTTGCACTTATAAGTTGGAATTAGCAGAACCGTGCTGTCACGGGGAACGTTTTCAACCTTGCACTTGTACCTTGTTGTACTCAGTTGATATCATGTTCTTTTGTCTATGGATGTCACCGGTGTGAAATAAAGAGGGAACTTGTAAGTCCATGGAGTTTGTATCCTGTGTTAGAGAAACGCCTGGGCCGCTAGCCTAAGCCATGCCTAATCATGGTGGAAACTTGCAGAATCACCATAGTGACATCTATGAAGCATTCTTCTTATAAAAAAAGAGACATATTGAGAAAAGAGGAAAGAGATAAAAAAGCACCATATTCCCATGGTACATAAGAAGAATTGCTGAGATGCTCATTGTCTGCTTGCCTTGTCATTTTGGTTATGGGAAAGCTCCTATGCCATGTGCAAGGGGTACCCCGTTGGCGGTTCTCAATGATATGCAAATACTTACAGTGACAAGAACTTACCTAGACCCAAAGTTGAGTATGCATGAGGTGTGGCCCTCGTATTCAAGGGGCATGAAATTGCCAACTTATACTTCGTCAAGCATATACTCCAGCTCTGCCACTGTAACCTTAACCACTTCAAGATGCTTATGATAGGGGCAATGAGGGCTGAAAGCTAACAAGTACCATAATTTTTGGAAGCTCTTTTTGAAACTTGTAATCCCTACTTCCTTTACAAAAGGCCTTTCTTCCACCATTATTTGAGTCTCCACTTTCTACCTTTAGGCACCATTAAGAGAGCATAGTTGTCTTTCTGTGTGCAATGTTCCAAAGCTTATTAATTGATGCATATTGTGTTATTAATTGTTCATGTGCTATTTGTTTCTACTCACCTTGTGAACTTTGCAGGTGTCCTATGCATTATATTGCTACTCTATGAGGGACAAGGTGATTACCACTATGCTGTGTTTTCTGCATGTGAAACAAACAAACGTTTTTCAATGCAAATTATGCATGATCTTTGTTTGTAGCTTGCCATGTTGTATGCATAATTACTATGTCCTGTTGTTAGAACTCCATCTTTCATGCACATGTTTAGAGTTCTTTGATCCCAGCTTTCAATGCTTGCAAATGGTTGGATATTTATTGTGAGGGTGCATGTCATCTCAAAAATTATTCTTTTATCAATTACCTACTCGAGGACGAGAAGGAGTTAAGCTAGGGGATGCTGATATGTTTGAAATGTATCTATAATTTTTGATGCTCCATGCTTGTTTAGTATCTTCTTTGCTTTACATGTCCACACTTTGAGGTGCTTTTTACATGTTTTTTGGTACTAACCTATTAACAAGTTGCAACAGTGCCATATGCCTGTTTTCTGTTGTTTTTGGTTTCAGAAAAGTTAGTAAAGAAATATTATCGGAATTGGACAGGACGAAGGACAAAGTCAATTTATTTCCGTGGGGAACAAGAAATCTAGAGGAGAGCCGGAGAGGCTGGCTAGAGGGGCACCCCCCCCCGGCGCGGCCACAGGTGGGCCTGCGCCTGGCTAGGCTTTGGGCACCCTGGCCGCCTCCCGGTCTCGCCCCTTCGCCTATAAGAAGCCCCCGATAGAGAAACCCTGAGAACCCGATCAGAAATCCACGAAACCGTCTGTAGCCGCCGCCACCATCATCCCTAGATCGGGGGGATCTGAAGTTCTTCCCGGCACCCTGCCGGAGGGGAGGTCATCCCGGAGGCCTTCTCTCCGGTATGATTCGTGAGTAGTTCCACCTTGGACTATGGGTCCATGTAGTAGCTAGATGGTTGTATCTTCTCCTTTGTGCTTTCATGTATAGATCTTGTGAGCTCCGTTTATGATCAAGATCTAATCTATTTGTTGTTTGATTAATGGTTTTATATTTATGATTCTATCATGTCTCTGTTGTTTGTGATCTTGCATGCTCTCCGTTGCTAGTGGTTATCTTGGCCAAGTAGTTGCTAGTGACTCCAAGAGGGAGTATTTATGATTGATAGTGGGTTCATGCCTCTAGTTTCCAAGGGAAGTGAGTATTTATGCTCGATGGTGGGTTGTAGATGTGCTGTTGCTACTAGGGAGAAAACAATGGTCTCTTGTTCATGGAACATCTGGACTGTTTACCTTACACACTTTGCTTAAAGTAGTTGTCTGTTGCTTGCAACTTCATACTGGAGGGGGTTCGGATGATAACCTGAAGGTGGACTTCTAGTCATAGATGCAGTTGGATGACGGTCTATGTATATTGCTGTATTGCCCAATCAACCTCATAGGATCTTTCTGGCTATTAATTGCATTGTTATGCCTTGCTTAGTTCCTGTCAATTGCCCCGCTGTAATTTGTTTACCCTTCATGCCATGTTGTTTATCTAAGGAGAGCACCTCTAGTGAACTATGGACTCCGGTCCAATCTTTACTATTGATACATCTTCCAGTGTTACTTGTTTACTTGCTACAAACCATTACCTTCCACACCATATGTTTAATCCTTTGTTACAGCAAACCGGTGAGCTTGACAACCTCACTGTTTCGTAGGGACAAAGTCTTGAGTTTGTGTTGTGCAGGTCTCCGCTTTGCTTGCAACACCTGTGTGACGTTTCCTTCCTCCTTCTGGTTCGATAACCTCGGTCTCTACTGAGGGAAGACTTGCTACTATGCTGCTTCACAGCTTGCTCTTGGAGTTTCCAACGAAGAGCTCCTACATCAACTTAGGCGCCATCACACAGTATGCTCCTCCTGAGGAGCATCATCTGTAGGAGCATCACCTAACAGACCGTCACGTACATAGGACCTTTTCATGCCCGCGAGGATAATCCTCAAGTTGCGGTGCAAGTTGGTTATGTTAGACCCATTGTCTAGCAACTTTTATTTCTCAAGGAATGCATTTAAATTGAATGTAGGGGGTGCCATGATCTACAATGTATTTGCAAAGACTATTTAGACTAGGTTTATGACAGATAGAGTTCAAGTTAATTCAAAATTACTTATATGAACTCCCACTCAAAATGACATCCCTCTAGCCATTTTAGTGATTACACGAACCAAATTCACAATGCCACGACCGATCATGACGAGTGGTGGCGCAACTCCAATGGCAAGCATCGTATGGGTCATCATATCTCCATACAACTCGTGCTTTACCTTTTGGTTCATGTTTCGAGGCCATGTATGTACATGATAGGCTCGTCAAGTAAGAACCTTAGTATTCACGTGTGTAAAACTGTCTTACACCCATTGTATGCGAACATAGAATCTATCACACCCGATCATCACGTGGTGCTTCAAGACGACGAACTTTCTTAACGTTTCATACTAAGGAAGAACATATTATTATCTTGATATTTAGAGTGAGGGATCATCTTATAGTGCTACCAAGGCAATCAAATACAACCTAGGCGATCAAATCAACACAAAATAAGATGCAGCAAATGATAAACATCACATGCATATATAATGTGATATGACATGGTCCTTCTCGCATTCGATCTCCATCTCGTGCGTCATGGCATGATCTCCATCATTCCACCGGCGTGTCACCAAGGTCCATGGCGCCACATCAAGGTTGTTCTCCACTAATCAAATTACATGGATTTCCATTTTCCGGTACGCGGGCCATAAAATAAAATAACAACCATATGCTCCTGCGGTTATTTTACAATAAAACATATTGCATACAATAAAATTTGTATCACAGATCATATCACATCGCATGCCCTACAAAAACAAGTTAGACACCTCTAATTTATTTTTGCATATTTTACACGGCTGTGGGCTTTCTAGGATAGAACCGTCCTACCTACTAACTTTACACACAACGGTGATAACCAAGTTATTAAGTAGGCTATTGTAAATTAGATATCAACTATAGTGGGAGAGACAGACATCCGCTATCCACTTATGCAAAACTTGTTGCATGTCAAGCGTGGAACAGGTCTCATGTGCGGGGACATATAAAGTTTGTCCGGGCTGCTTCATCCCACTATACCACCAATATCCAAAATACAAGAGATTTGCAAAAACAAGACTTATCAATGCCCACATCTCCATGTGTTCTAACCGTACAAAGCATATACGCATATACTTAGCTCTGATACCACTGATGGGGTTTGTTGCATAGAAAAAAAAATTCCTACAGTTTGTAACTGCCAAGATCGAATCTAGGAAATATTTTGTAATAGTTATAGATGGCCTCACCCTCGTAGACCGCAAGCGGGATAACGTTCCCGCAAACAAACATGGTTGATGTAGATGGTACACGATTGTCCTCAAGGACATGCAGATGATGAGCGCCACAGACGGGCAACGCCTCCATAATCGGTCACACGTTCGGTGTGCCGATGGCTCCTAATCCCTTGCTCTAGCCGGGCAGCGGAAGTAGCGGATCCTCAAGAACTCCAACTACGCTACACCATGGTAGTTCTGGTGGAGGGAAGGTCTAGAGCAGGGCTTCACCAAGCACCTTTTCTAGTGGCAATGGACAAGGCAAGCAAGGGGAGAAGATTCCAACCTTGGGACATTTGAGAGCTTGTGAAAGAGTGTGTGGAGAGGAGGAGGCCACCTCCTTTTATAGGCGCCATGGGGCTACCCCCTCCCCTCCTCTCATTCAATCTCCATTAAAGCACTTTAATTCCCTTAAAGGTCTATTAAAACACTTTAATTCCCTTGAAGGTCTTTCCATTCAAGCACTTTAATTACCCTTGAAGGTCTATTCATTAAAGAACTTCAATTCCATTTTAATACAACTCAATTTAATGAACACTAGATTTAATGAACACAGTGGAGCACCACCGCGATCCCCTGGGCCTCACGGACACCTTATCCAGCATCCCTCCTCGCCGTGCCACCATGCCGCTCGCCACGCGCACACAGGCGCTCGCCAGCCCGCTATGGACCCGCGCGCCGTCAGTAGCAAAAACCCGCGCAACACCTCTGTTCCTATCAAACCACTGCTCGCCATCGTTGGACTCCAACAAATCCATGCACATCCCCGCAAAGAGGACACTGCCCTCTCTCCGCTTCATCAAACCACGACCACTTTGGTTCCCTTTAGCTCTCGCAATCATATTCAGAAGTTCGATGAATTTCAGTGAAATTCTGCCAAAAACTGTAGTTTCGTTAGTGCTAAAACCTCCCCCGAAACCTTTTATAAAAGGCTCCTGGGGATTTTCTGCCTCATTGTACTCCTGTTGCCTGCGCGCGAGTGGGACCCTCCCCTATTGGCCCACTAGTCTGCGAGTGAGGCTAACGCAGCCCCGGGTAACAAAAGTTCTAGTGAAAATCTAAAACCAAAAAAAAAATTAGAATATGAGTTTAGTTTGAATAATTCATATTTTGAAATATTTCGAATTTGAATAAATGTTTAGTATGAAATATGTTTATTGTCTTATATCAATTCAATTGTAAATTCAAATCTTTTCAAAACTAATTCAAACTAGTCAAACCTTTAACATTTGACCACTTGTAACATAAATTGATTTAAATATTGTTTTAAATTTATAATTCCAAATAATGTAAATAATATATGTTTTTGAATCAGAAAAATACCAGGAAAATGAATATGCTATTTAAAATATATTCCGGGCATTTAAAATTTACAAATTATTAAATGCTATAAATTTGCCTTTTCTTAATATTCATTACTTTAATTCCATAACTCCGAATTCGACAAATGATATGTCTAAAATGATTAGCACGACAAGACCATACTAACTATGCATTACATGTTATTAATTGAAACATGCATCATATAATATTAAATGTCCAGCAAGGTTTATGACAGGAAAACATGACTAAAAACTTAATAAAATGTTTTATGCTTGTACCCCACACCTAATCCATGCCATGCTATGTTATACCAGGTAATTGTGCATCATTCCATCATGGAATATCTTGTATTGACTGTTGCATATGATTTATATGATTGTGCAATGTATTTAGTATGGCCCCTTTTGTGTTTGGTTCTTATCCGGATAGACGCCGAGCAAGGGAACTATCAGGAGCCCTAGGAGTATTATTGGGATCCTACTTATTCATCAAATGAGTTGCCAGGAAAGAATTCCCCATGCTTGCACTACATATAGTACCTATTGCATCTATCTTATTCTTGCATCGTGAGTCGCGCTCCGAAATAAATTGCACTCCCAAGTACTGCATATCCTTTACTTTTATACCCCACCGAAGCCGGTTCCTCAATTATATGAGCCATTACTACAAGTGTTGTTTAAGCCATGCGAGTTGTGGAACTGCAAGTGTAGGGTTTGTGACTTTCTTTGAATAATGAGGTACCTAAACAACTAAATTGAGTAGTAATGGGAGAACTAAAGAAAGAGGCACTGGTGGGAAATATTTGAGATCTTGATTTTATCCGCTCACTTTGTCCTGTAGGACCCGATTACTTGATTCTTGTTCCTTGACTATCGCACTATCCATATGTAGGACCATGCATCCCCTTAGTCTTAGCTTGAGTCACCATTAATTTCTTGGGACCACAACTAGTTTGGGGCGTTATTACTATCCTGTACTTATGCCATGCTTTACTACTTTATTTACTACTATTACTCGAGGGGAATTTACTACTATACTATTTTGAAACCTGTAAGGATACGGGTAGGCTACACTAGCGCAAATCAAAAAAATTCTACCACGTATACCAGGATTACTGTTGTCATAGATCACGGGATTACCACTAGACGCGCAGTTGCGGAATTGATGAAGCGCGTCGAGGCAGTGCAGACGTTCCACGTCTCCTCCTTTTCCTCGTCCCACGAGCAGCTCCCCTTGCGCGGCTCGTCCAAGCGCTACAGATGCAGTGCCTCCGAGGTATCCACACGTACAGGGTGGAAGCGTCAGACGTCAGACTGCTAGGTCCGCGCGTGCAACACAGGCGTGAGGAGTGGCGGCTGGGAATGATCTCAGGTCTAGCCCTGGTCAGCTCGCCCCACCCTCTCTTATATAGGCGTCTCTAGTGGGCTTCTACATTAGCAGCCCATTAGTAGCCTAAGCCTGGTCTAATTCGGATCCAATCCTCATTAGGCTTCCAGCCCCTTAAGTGTGCGACCCTATAGGTTCATATGCGCATAGACATGACACGAATACACTTATTCTATCAATAGTTGGTAGCGGCCTCTAGCAAGACGTGCCAACTCCTAAACGCATACAAAGATCATATCGGACAAACCATCACAAGGTTTAGTACATGTCTTTCCCTTTACCTCACGATATTTGGTCTAGCTCCAAGCTGACCTCCCTTTCTCGATACCGTGATTCGGAATCCCTTTACTAGGTTAACTCTTCACCATAGGTAGTACGACCATGCATTTCTGGATCCGATCACTCGAGGGGCCCAGAGATATCTCTCTCAAGTAGAGAGGGGCAAATCCCATCTTCATTGACCATGCCTTGCAGCATGCTTCAGGACAAACCCGAAAGCTACCTTTATAACTACCCTGTTACGGTGCAGCATTTCATAGCCCCAAAGTAGGTCGATCCACATCTCAAGTACATGCGACAATCTCAGGTCTAAGGACAAAACGTACACGATGTGTAGAGAGAGAGAGCTACAACTAATTGCCAGTCTCAGGTTGGGTCAGTCCAACCCCATGTTCATAACATGTGTCCACATCATTGGTTTGACATCTCCATGTCCATGACTTGCGAAACATAGTCATCAACCAATCGATGTGCTAGTCTAATATTCATGTGTGTCCTCACATGAACTCCGACTAGGGACAACTCTTAAATAACCATACAAGTAAATAGTTTCACAAACAATTCACATAATTTCCAATCAATACAAGTTGCCTGATATGGATATTCAAGGAACATTACAATAACTCATGGATACATATGAAATATAATCATCTCTACGATTGCCTCTAGGGCATATTTCCTTTAGTCTCCCACTTGCACTAGAGTCAATCTAAAATGTATCTAATACCAATTACGCTTGTGTGCGCTTCATGCGCGGGCTGCGGGAGAGGCTTAGTCAAGGGATCAGCAACATTTGAGTCCGTATGTATTTTGCATATCATGACACTACCATCCGCAACGAACTCTCGAATCTGATGGTAACGCATGCGAATATGTTTGTTCTTCTGGTGCTGTCTAGGTTCCTTGGCATGTGCAATAGCACCATTGTTGTCACAATAAACATCCAAGGGATTGGACGCGCCCTGAACCACACCGCGAGCGATTAGGAAATTCCTAATCCAAACAGCTTCCTTTACGGCCTCCGAGGCAGCAATATATTCAGCTTCTGTTGAAGAGGTAGTCACCGTATCTTTCTTGGAACTTTTCCAGCTCACAGCACCACCATTCATGACAAACACATAACCTGATTGCGATTTCGAATCATCTGAGTCGTTAAGGTAACTCGCATCTATGTAACCCTTTACACTGAGTTCATCCTCACCTCCATAAACTAGGAACACATCCTTAGTCCTTTTTAAGTACTTAAGGATGTTCTTTACCGCTGTCCAGTGACCTTCACCTGGATCATCCTGGTATCTGCTCGTAACACTTAGAGCATAGGAAACATCTGGGTGAGTACAAATAATTTCATACATGATGGATCCAATGGCCGAAGCATATGGAACCCTACTCACGCGCTCACGCTCATCAGTAGTCGAAGGACACTGAGTCTTGCTGAGTTTTATGCCATGAGACATGGGCAAGAACCCCTTCTTAGCCTCTTCCATGCTGAACCGTTTCAACACTTTGTCAATGTATGTACTCTGGCTTAATCCAATTAGCCTCCTTGATCTATCTCTATAGATCTTGATGCCCAGAATATATGCCGCTTCTCCCAAGTCCTTCATCGAAAAACTATTTTTCAATGAGGTCTTAACAGACTCGAGCATAGGAATGTCATTTCCAATCAGCAATATGTCATCTACATATAAGATTAGAAATACCAGCGCTCTCCCACTTTCCTTCTTGTAAACACAAGGTTCTTGTTCGTTTTTGATGAAGCCAAACTCCTTTACAACTTCATCAAATCAAATATTCCAACTCCGAGATGCTTGCTTCAACCCATAAATGGACTTCAGAAGTTTGCATACCTTTCCAGCATTATTTGGATCGACAAAACCTTCGGGCTGCATCATATACACGTCCTCAGTTAGGATTCCATTTAGGAAAGCCGTCTTGACATCCATCTGCCATATTTCATAGTCGAAATGTGCAGCAATGGCTAGAATTATCCGTATAGATTTAAGCATCGCTACGGGCGAGAAAGTCTCGTCGTAGTCAACTCCTTGAACTTGTCGAAAACCTTTTGCAACAAGTCGAGCTTTATGGATGTGAACATTTCCATCCATATCAATCTTCTTCTTATAGATCCATTTGCACTCGATGGCTTTAAAACCATCAGGCAGGTCAACCAAGTTACAAACTTGATTGTCTCCCATGGACTCTATCTCGGATCTCATGGAGATCAACCATTTCTCAGAGTCTGGGTCCACCATCGCTTCTGCATAGGTCGCAGGCTCATCATTGTCTAACAATAATAATTCCCGCTCTTCGCGGAGCCCCGCCGACCTTCGTGGTTGTGGTGCTTCTATTGCCACGGGTTCCTCAACTTGTTCTGTTACAATAGCATCACTCGTAGAAGCATCCCCAATTGGCTCTTCTTGAACTTCTTCAAGTCGCACCGACCTTCCACTTGTTCCCTTTGTGAGAAACTCTTTCTCTAGGAAAACACCGCTACGAGCGACAAACACTTTGCCCTCCTCTTGGTTGTAGAAGTAATACCCTAAAGTTTCCCTCGGATATCCCACAAAATGCACTTATCCGATTTGGGTGTTAGCTTGTCTGACTGAAGTCGCTTGACAAATGCATCACAACCCCAAATCTTTAGAAAAGACAAACTGGGATTCTTTCCTGTAACATCCCTAAATTCATATTTCAAATCTCATTCTTATCATCCTTCCATTCATCATCATTTAGGGTTTTCTCAAAAACATTTCAGAAAACAAAAACTTTTGGTGTCATGATTTTATGTGGACAGACTTATTTTAAATGGCCAACACCACTTGTAAGTTTGATTGTTGTAAACCAGGAAGGTTGCCTTCTATGAGCATAGAATTTAAGTGTAGATTTAAACCAAATTTTTTCAAATGGAAATGGGTTTCAAAAACCATCTTTTAAATTTTTAAAACCAAGTGCCTAGCCTCTGGTATTTTGATCCCCAAGCTTGACCAATCCTTTACAAAGCTACCCCAAGGATATATGACCATTTTTGAGACTATTGCTCACTACAAAAATCCCAGAAAAATTTGAATTCAAATTGAACTTGATTTCATTTGAAAATCTACCCAGAAAATCAAAATAGAAAAGGAAAAAGAAATAAACAAAGGAAAAGGGCCACGCGCCAGGTTTTAGGCCCAGCATCGAATCGAGCCCAACTAGCCCACCCGGGGGTTTCCTTTTCTTTTCTCACGCGCGAGCGCACGCAACCTGTCGCTGACAGACGGACCCCACACTCACTTCGCGCACATCGCTGACGAGCGGGCCCTGCCCACGCTGTCATCGTCTTCCCCAAACTGCGCCCACGACCACGTCGCAGCTGCAGTCACAGCCGGTAATGGCGCGGCATAAATGGGCATTAATCTGCGAGCGTTTCCTGTCGAGGCATCGGGTATAAGATCCCCACCTCCTAGCGACCATTTTCCCCCAGTCGATTCTACCTTCACGCCACCAGGCTGCCCACGACTCACCAAACACCGCCGCAGACAGAGCTTGCTCCGGCGAACGATTCCGGTGAGACCCGGGTGCCCCTTCCTCTCTGATTCGTTTGAGCTGCTTCGCAATCTTCTTGCGCACCTCCTGACCCCACCCGTTCATCCTGTACTGCCCCAGGTCGCCGTTTCCGCTCGACGCCGCAAGCATCTGACGACCACCTCAAATCCGGCGACCAAATTCCGTAAGTCCCGTGCGCCCCTTCACTTCTGACTCACACTAGATTGTTCGCCACGGTCTTGCGCATATCCATAACCCCCTGGCTTATGTTAGGGCGATGCGGAACCTCGGCAACGACGCCGACAACAACCACCCGACGCCGTGCACGACTCCGACGAGCTCTCTCAGCCACATCTGAGCGCCCCTCCGCAAACCAGTACCACGTCGAGCTTCAGCACGCCTTGGCGGATCTGGTAAGCACCTTCCTGCTTCCTGGAGCGATGTAGAACGCCGGCGCCGCCGTAGTAAGACGCGCCGCCGCCAGTTAACGCCGCTAGCGCCGCCTGAGTATGGTTAGGATGATTGGGAATGTTGGATCTAGATCCTGCGGCGTAGATTAGAAAGAGGACGAAGAGGTACGCGCGCATCTGAGCCGCCAGATCCCACTTAGATCGTGCGGTCCACAGGACCCGATCCAACCGAAGCGGTACGCACCAATAGGGACGCGACGCGTGGCCAGTGTTAGAAATAAAAACAGATTAAAAACCAGATTTTGATCCAAATTTCAAATGCTTATAACTTTTGATTGCCACGTTGGAATTTTACAAACTTTATATCGTTGGATTCAGTGAAACAAGACCTTTCTGAATATCCAATGTGTTTAACAAATAGTAACAGTTAAACATGATTTATTTGTAGAAACATGTTTAATACTATTTTAAATATAGATTTATTTTGGTAAATTGTATTAGTGCCAAATAAGTTTAGTTGGCAAACTTGTGACTTGTTAAGTTTCTGTAAACATGTGCATGCTTTGTAGAGTTTTCAAAATCACCACTTAGTAAATTCTTGAATGCATGCATACATATTATTTTTGGTTGCATATAATTGTGTGTAATTGTATGCTATAATTTTTGTGTAGATTTTGCTAGTGATTGTGATTGTGAAGAGTGCTACTCTCCCCACTACCAAGGCAAGTGATATTTTCATGAATATTTCTATCCTATGTTTTGTACTAGCATTAGATATTTTGCTAAGTCTTGTATGCTACTTTTGCCTAATGCTAAGTTGGGAAATCCTAAGTAGTGTAGAATTGTAGAATTGCTAAGGAATTTTCCTAAGTTAAGTTATCTTACCATGCTTAGCCTAGCTATTTAGCAAACAAGGGTTGGTGAAAATCTATATTTACTATAATGAAAATATTTCTAAGTCATGAGACTTATGCTTTCCTAATAAAACAACTAAGTCAAATGAACCACCTGGGTGGAATTGAAGGATTGGGTTATGTTGAGTGGTTACACAAGGCCATGGACTTGGGTTGTGTATCTCACTTGTGGTATGCCACCCAGGCACAAAGGGATTTGGAGGCCAAGTGTTGAGAAAGCTTACAGTGCAACCACTTGGCAATATGGGCTCTGCCATGATCATATAGGTTGCTAGAACTTAGTCACTTGGACAGTTGGTGGTAGTGGGAATGATAGGTTGGAGCGCGTCCATTTGACTAAGGAAAGGCTTCTGAAAGGTCTTGTCTTGGGAAACCAAGTCTTGTGGGGAAAGTGCACCACCTCTACAGATGGAAAACCTAAGTACTTAGCCTAGTCCAAGGCAATGGACAACTTGAGCATCAAGACATGGAAGCTACAAGAATCTCATCACTCCAACTTCTAAGTAAAATTTGTGGGAGAACAAGGGTGAAGGACCCCAATGTCTATTGGTGGTTTCTTGGGAAGTTTTTGATAAAGAAAAACTTAGTGTTTTCAACTAATAGGTAAAACCTATTTTCAAGCAAAGCAAGCCAAGCTACACTTAGCCAAAAGCATATAGTAATATAGTCCACTTAAAATATACCAAGGTATCACTTGCCAATACTATTCCAAAGTATTGACCCTCTGTGGCTGTAACTTGTGATGTTGCAGGTTACTCCGATGATGAATAGGAGTCATGAGTCTACACTCAACATGATTGCCTGTGGCACATGAAGATGAAGACTTATGTTTATTTACTTATTCCTTAAACTCTTGTATTAGGCCTATGGCCCTGAGTTGTAAAAGACTATGTTTTATCTCTGTAATGAATGTAATAAATGACCTTTGTATCTGTGTACTTCATCTTAAACTGTGGATGCTAGCATTGATCCAGGGACTAGCATTGCAATCACAGGGATCCTTTCCTTTATAAAGGAGGGGTCTAACAGATGGTATCAGAGCACTGTGTTGCATGTAGGACTATGACCCTAGGATTTGAAAATCACTAAGGAAAATTTTTCAACTACTTCTACACTTGTCTATTCATCTCGTAAAACTTTTCTAATCTTCTCATTCTCATCTCCATTTGTAGATGAACTCCATCAACGAAGCCGTGAAGAAAGGGCCACTCATGACCATGACCTTGGAGTGTGAAACTGAGTTTCCCAAGATTCTCAAGGACCTCATGGTGGCAATGGAGGCACATGGAGCAGCTATATACAAAGGCTTTCCAGTGATGGATGAAGGAGTGGAGTATTGGTGGGTTCAACTTCACTTGTACAAAAACAAGGAAGACAATCACAAAGAAAGGGGATTCTGCATGTACACCAACACTGTAATGCACACCACATTCTTTGAGTCAGCCAGAGATGCAGCTTGGAGGACTATCAAAGAACTAAGTGCTAGAGTCAAGTGCAGAATGCTCAACCTCCAAAAAGACTTAGAGAAAGAAAAGGACCTTACCCAAGAGTTGGAAACCACCAACCAAGAGTTAAGGGGAGATATAATAGACTTAGTGATGGAATCATGTGAACAGGATAGGTGGATTGCCTCTAGAAACATTGTGATAGCCACCAGATCCAGTGAGATAGGCCTATGAGCACACTTTGTTAGTGGACCACCATCTATCTCCTTATTTTCCAAATGATAACTTAAATAAGTTGGACCTTGATTGATGTAATGGATTTATGTATGCATGACTTGTGTGATGTTTGTGTTCCATGGTTAAGTATGAGATGGTTGTCTTGTATTTATCTTAAAATTGTGTTGTTCTAACTTTTCAATCTTATAAATAGATGCCTATTACCATCAGCACCGTTGAGGAGTTCCAGGTTACCCGTTTCGGACCTCGTATCATTGAGCTTACCACTTTGCTTCAAGGTGAACCAGCCCGGACGCCAGACAGAGCCCACTACGGAGGCCATCGTCTTCAAGCTGATGCACGACGACAGGGAGAGAGGCATGGAGGTAGTCATGCAGGACCTGATAGGACGTCTGTTAGGCCGTCACTCCCGACAGGTTAGGGGCACTCACTTCCACGTCTTCGGAAGACGTGATGTTGATGGAGAGTCCATTGACTTTGAGGACGACTCGAGGGACGTAGCGGAGCCGATACGTCTCTATCTCCAGGACTTAGAGTCTCTTATCAGGCACGTGGACACGGACAGGACGAACGTCATGCTCAGCAATGACGAGCTTCAGGTGCAGCTACGCGAGAAGGACAAGCTTTTCGCACAGCAGGACGAGATGATCAAGGAAATGGAGACGAAGTTCGAGGCCCAGGACCGCAAGTTCAAGAGTCAGGAGAAACGCGTCCAGGATAGGAACAAGAAGATCCGGGACATGACCGAGGAACTGAAGTCCAAGGATTTCGAGCTTGAGCAGCAGCAGATGGTTATTGAGAGGCTTCGTTCCCAGAAGAGGGCTCTCAAGGCCAAGGTCGATTCCTTGACCACTACGATTGAGGAGAACAAGACCGCGATGGAGAACGCAGGTCTTACCTTCGTCGAGGAGGAGATTGATGCTGATGAGTAGACTTGACTACTCGTTTACCTTTCATATTCGTACTTGTTATTTGTGAACTTGTTATTGGACCATCCGACATGTGGATGGCTTGCCACTTGTGTGTTTTATTTCATGAACTTATTATCTGGTTGTTGAACTTTTATTCTTGAGTTGCATGCTATGTGATTTGCTTGTGATGTATTGTGCATAAAACATCTATGGGTATCTCATTCTTATCTATTTGAACAAACCATAGATGCCTCCCCGTCGCGCAAACCCCAACCCCAACAACATCACCCCGGAAATGCAACAAATGATGAATGCGCAAACACAGCTTATGCAAATGATGACAACATTCATCCAAAACCAGAATAACAACAACAACAACAACCCCAACAACAACAACAACAACAACAACAACAAAAACAACAACAACAACAACAACAACAACAACCCTCCGGGTTTTGATATGCTCACCAGATTTCTGCGTCTGAGGCTAGCTAAGTTTTCGGGAACAACTGATCCCATGGTAGCCAATGACTGGCTACGTTCTGTGAACAAGGACTTAGTGACCGTGGGATGCACGGATGCTGAAAAGGTCAGGTTCGCAACACATCTGTTGGAAGGACCAGCCGCCACTTGGTGGGACAATTTCCAAATCACCACTCCTTTAGATGAGGTGACTTGGGCTATCTTTGAAGATGGCTTTCGCACTGCTCACATCTCATCAGGAATGATGAACCTGAAAAAGAAAGAGTTTCACAACCTGAAGCAGCGCCACCGCAGCGTGGCAGAATACATAGAAGAGTTCAACAATCTGGCGCGCTATGCACCGGATGAAGTTGACACAGATGCCAAAAGAAAGGAAAAGTTTCTGGAGGGCTTGAATGATGAGCTGAATCTACAGCTGTCTGTGGCATATGTTCCAACTTATCAGTCTTTGTGTGACAAGGCTGCAATTTTGGAGAGTAAAATGAAGCAAGTCGAGAGTAGGAAGAGGAAACACTCCGACAAGCACAGCTCAGGATCGTCTCACAAGCGATCTCACTATGATGACAGTGGCAGCTCGGGATCCCATAAGCATGGGAAATTCAACAAGCACCACAACCACAACCGTCATGACAACAAGCATCATCGCAGTCATGACAATGATAAGCACAAGAACCACAAGAGTGGACATAAGATCCACCACAGTGGAAGTGGAAGTGGAAGCCAGCCTCCTAAAAAGGACATCAGTCAGGTTGAGTGCTTCAAATGCAAGAAGCTGGGGCATTATGCTAATGAGTGCCCTGAGAAGAAAGTTGAAGGACCTAACAAGCCAAATCCTTTCCAGAAAGGACAGGTTAACCACATCAATGTGGAGGAGGTCTATGAGGAGCCTGATGCTGTTGCTGGTAAGTTCAGACTCAATTCCATTCCAGCATTTGTACTCTTTGACACTGGTGCATCTCATTCATTCATATCAAAAGCATTTGTTGATAGAAATGGGTTTGCATCTGAAAACATTGGGTGTCCAATAAAAGTTAGTTCTCCGGGTGGAGATATGATAGTAAGTCTTGGATGCCGGGATCTTGTCATAGAGTTTGGAAAGCATAAGTTTCCAGTGAGCCTGATAATCCTAGATTCCCAAGGACTAGACGTAATTTTGGGAATGGATTGGATGGCTAAGTATGAAGGAGTACTAGATTGTGCCAATCGTACAGTTACACTCACAACCCCAGAAGGGAAAAGAATAAAATTCAGGTCAAACTTTGAATCCAAAGGAAGTAAGCTGAATTCTCTTAAGGGGGTTAGCATGGATAGTGTACCAATTGTGTGTGAGTATCCGGATGTGTTTCCGGAAGAGTTGCCAGGAATGCCACCGGATAGAGATGTGGAGTTTCTGATAGATTTGGTACCAGGTTCTGGACCAATAGCTAAGAGACCATACAAAATGTCAGTTGATGAACTGAAAGAGCTCAAGAAGCAACTAGGAGAACAGTTGTAGAAAGGGTTTATTCAACCAAGTTCTTCATCTTGGGGAGCTCCAGTTTTATTCGTGGAAAAGAAGGATAGAACACAAAGATTATGCATTGACTATCGTTCACTCAACAAGGTAACCATCAAGAACAAATATCCTTTGCCAAGAATCAACGACTTGTTTGATCAGTTAGAAGGAGCATGTGTGTTCTCGAAAATTGATCTTCGGTTAGGCTATTTTCAACTCAAAATAAGAGAGCAAGACATACCTAAGACAGCATTCACCACAAGGTATGGATTGTATGAGTACACTGTGATGCCTTTTGGGTTAACCAACGCTCCAGCATACTTCATGAGTATGATGAACAAGGTGTTCATGGAATTCCTTGACAAGTTTGTTGTCGTTTTCATCGATGACATCTTAGTCTACTCCAAGAGCAAGGAAGAACATGAAAGACACTTACGCTTGATACTTGAAAAGTTAAGAGAGCATAACCTCTATGCTAAATTCAGCAAGTGTGAGTTTTGGTTAGAGAAAGTTGGTTTCCTTGGTCATGTTATGACAAAGGGTGGTGTGGCAGTTGATCCTGCTAAAGTTTCAGCTGTGACAGAATGGGAATCTCCCAAGAATGTGAAAGAAGTTCGTAGTTTCCTCGGCTTAGCAGGTTACTACAGAAGGTTCATTGAAAATTTCTCGAAGGTTGCTAAGCCAATGACAGAATTGTTAAAGAAGGACAAGAAATTTGCTTGGTCTGAAGGTTGTGAAGTCAGCTTCCAAGAATTGAAGAAGAGACTTGTAACAGCACCAGTTCTATGTCTGCCAGATTTGGAAAAGGATTTCCAAGTATATTGTGATGCTTCTCATCAAGGTTTGGGTGCCGTACTTATGCAAGACGGTAAAGTCGTAGCCTATGCTTCGAGACAACTCAAAACTCATGAAGTAAACTATCCTACTCATGATTTGGAGTTGGCCTCTGTCGTCCATGCACTCAAAACATGGAGACATTATCTTTTGGGAAAGCGTTGTGAAGTGTTCACCGATCATAAGAATTTGAAGTATATCTTCACCCAGAAAGAAATCAACATGAGACAAAGGAGATGGCTAGAACTTATCAAGGATTACGACTTGAGTTTGCAATACCACCCCGGTAAAGCAAATGTAGTAGCAGATGCTCTAAGACGTAAGGCATTCGTAAATGGCCTTACCGATGGTGAATTGCCAGACGACTTGTGTAAGCAATTCAAAGAACTCAGATTGGAGATTGTACCAGAAGGACATCTTATGACTTTGGATGTTCAACCCACTCTGTTGGATAAGATTAAAGAAGCCCAGAAGACGGATAAAGAAATCGAAGAGATTAAGGAAAGAATTAGCCAAGGAAATGCTAAAAGTTTCCATATTGACGAACAAGGTACTTTATGGCATGGAAAACGTATTTGTGTTCCACAAGAAACGGAGTTGCGGAAACTGATTTTACAGGAAGCCCACAACTCTCCGTATTCTATTCACCCAGGAAACACCAAGATGTACATGGATATGAAAGGAAGATTTTGGTGGAACAATCTAAAAAGGGACATCGCTGAGCATATTGCTTTGTGTGATGTGTGTAGCAGAGTAAAAGCGGAGCATCAGAAACCAGCGAGTTTGCTTCAACCACTGCCTATTCCTGAATGGAAGTGGGAAAATATTGGTATGGATTTCATTACCGGATTACCAAGGACCGGGTCAGGGTATGATTCCATATGGGTAGTAGTGGATCGCCTAACTAAAGTGGCTCATTTTATACCCGTGAAGACAACCTATACAAGTGCCAAGTTAGCTAAAATCTACATGAGCAGGATTGTATGCCTTCACGGTGTGCCTAAGAGTATTGTGTGAGATAGAGGAACTCAGTTTACTTCTCACTTTTGGAGACAGCTCCATGAATCTTTGGGAACAAGATTGGAATTCAGCACTGCTTTTCATCCTCAAACTGATGGACAAACAGAAAGGACTAACCAAATTCTTGAAGACATGTTACGAGCATGTGCTTTGGACTATGGAGCAAGTTGGGAGGAAAGTCTGCCGTACGCAGAATTTTCTTATAACAACAGCTATCAATCTAGTATTGGGATGGCACCGTTTGAATTTCTCTACGGAAGGAAATGTACCACCCCATTGCTATGGAATGGAGTGGGAGAAAGGAGTTTGTTTGGACCTGATCTTATCAAGGACGCCGAAGAGAAAGTCAAGTTGGTTAAGGACAGGTTGAAGATAGCACAGTCCCGATAGAAAAGCTACGCGTATTCTAAGCGTAGAGAAGTCACCTACGAAGTTGGAGATAGAGCTTATCTTAGAGTATCACCACTTCGTGGAGTGAAAAGATTTGGAGTCAAAGGAAAGTTGGCACCAAGATATGTTGGGCCATTCAAGATTCTAAGTCGCAAGGGAGAAGTTGCATATGATGTTGAATTGCCAGAGTCTCTGTCAGCTGTCCATAATGTGTTTCATGTGAGTCAGCTTAAGAAATGTCACCCAGAAATGGAAGAATCATCTTTGAAGGATACCATACCCTTGGAAGAAGTCCAGCTAGAAAGTGATCTTACCTATGAGGAAAAGCCTGTCAAGATTCTTGAGACCGCAGAAAGGGTCACAAGGACTAAGACTATCAAGTTTTGCAAGGTGCAATGGAATCATCATTCCGAAGAGGAAGCAACATGGGAGAGAGAAGAAGATCTTCGGAAAGACCACCCTCACCTATTTGCTAGCCAATCCGAATCTCGAGGGCGAGATTCATCTTAAGGGGGTTAGATTTGTAACATCCCTAAATTCATATTTCAAAGCACATTCTTATCATCCTTGCATTCATCATCATTTAGGGTTTTCTCAAAAACATTTCAGAAAACAAAAACTTTTGGTGCCATGATTTTATGTGGACAGACTTATTTTAAATGGCCAACACCACTTGTAAGTTTGATTGTTGTAAACCAGGAAGGTTGCCTTCTATGAGCATAGAATTTAAGTGTAGATTTAAACCAAATTTTTTCAAATGGAAATGGGTTTCAAAAACCATCTTTTAAATTTTTAAAACCAAGTGCCTAGCCTCTGGTATTTTGATCCCCAAGCTTGACCAATCCTTTACAAAGCTAACCCAAGGATATATGACCATTTTTGAGACTATTGCTCACTAAAAAAATCCCAGAAAAATTTGAATTCAAATTGAACTTGATTTCATTTGAAAATCTACCCAGAAAATAAAAATAGAAAAGGAAAAAGAAATAAACAAAGGAAAAGGGCCACGCGCCAGGTTTTAGGCCCATCATCGAATCGAGCCCAACTAGCCCACCAGGGGGTTTCCTTTTATTTTCTCACGCGCGAGCGCACGCAACCTGTCGCTGACAGACGGACCCCACACTCACTTCGCGCACATCGCTGACGAGCGGGCCCTGCCCACGCTGTCATCGTCTTCCCCAAACTGCGCCCGCGACCACGTCGCAGCTGCAGTCACAGCCGGTAATGGCGCGGCTTAAATGGGCATTAATCCGCGAGCGTTTCCTGTCGAGGCACCGGCTATAAGATCCCCACCTCCTAGCGACCATTTTCCCCCAGTCGATTCTACCTTCACGCCACCAGGCTTCCCATGACTCACCAAACACCGCCGCAGACAGAGCTTGCTCCGGCGAACGATTCCGGTGAGACCCGTGCGCCCCTTCCTCTCTGATTCGTTTGAGCCGCTTCGCAATCTTCTTGCGCACCTCCTGACCCCACCCGTTCATCCTGTACTGCCCCAGGTCGCCGTTTCCGCTCGACGCCGCAAGCATCTGACGACCACCTCAACTCCGGCGACCAAATTCCGTAAGTCCCGTGCGCCCCTTCACTTCTGACTCAGAATAGATTGTTCGCCACGGTCTTGCGCATATCCTAAACCCCCTGGCTTATGTTAGGGCGACGCGGAACCTCGGCAACGACGCCGACAACAACCACCCGACGTCGTGCACGACTCCGACGAGCTCTCTCAGCCACATCCGAGCGCCCCTCCGCAAACCAGTACCACGTCGAGCTTCAGCACGCCTTGGCGGATCTGGTAAGCACCTTCCTGCTTCCTGGAGCGATGTAGAACGCCGGCGCCGCCGTAGTCAGACGCGCCGCCGCCAGTTAATGCCGCTAGCGCCGCCTGAGTATGGTTAGGATGATTGGGAACGTTGGATCTAGATCCTGCGGCGTAGATTAGAAAGTGGACGAAGAGGTACGCGCGCATCTGAGCCGCCAGATCCCACTTAGATCGTGCGGTCCGCAGGACCCGATCCAACCGAAGCGGTACGCACCAATAGGGACGCGACGCGTGGCAAGTGTTAGAAATAAAAACAGATTAAAAACCAGATTTTGATCCAAATTTCAAATGCTTATAACTTTTGATTGCCACGTTGGAATTTTACAAACTTTATATCGTTGGATTCAGTGAAACAAGACCTTTCTGAATATCCAATGTGTTTAACAAATAGTAACAGTTAAACATGATTTATTTGTAGAAACATGTTTAAGACTATTTTAAATATAGATTTATTTTGGTAAATTGTATTAGTGCCAAATAAGTTTAGTTGGCAAACTTGTGACTTGTTAAGTTTCTGTAAACATGTGCATGCTTGGTAGAGTTTTCAAAATCACCACTTAGTAAATTCTTGCATGCATGCATACATATTATTTTTGGTTGCATATAATTGTGTGTAATTGTATGCTATAATTTTTGTGTAGATTTTGCTAGTGATTGTGATTGTGAAGAGTGCTACTCTCCCCACTACCAAGGCAAGTGATATTTTCATGAATATTTCTATCCTATGTTTTGTACTAGCATTAGATATTTTGCTAAGTCGTGCATGCTACTTTTGCCTAATGCTAAGTTGGGAAATCCTAAGTAGTGTAGAATTGTAGAATTGCTAAGGAATTTTCCTAAGTTAAGTTATCTTACCATGCTTAGCCTAGCTATTTAGCAAACAAGGGTTGGTGAAAATCTATATTTACTATAATGAAAATATTTCTAAGTCATGAGACTTATGCTTTCCTAATAAAACAACTAAGTCAAATGAACCACCTGGGTGGAATGGAAGGATTGGGTTATGTTGAGTGGTTACACAAGGCCATGGACTTGGGTTGTGTATCTCACTTGTGGTATGCCACCCAGGCACAAAGGGATTTGGAGGCCAAGTGTTGAGAAAGCTTACAGTGCAACCACTTGGCAATATGGGCTCTGCCATGATCATATAGGTTGCTAGAACTTAGTCACTTGGACAGTTGGTGGTAGTGGGAATGATAGGTTGGAGCGCGTCCATTTGACTAAGAAAAGGCTTCTAAAAGGTCCTGTCTTGGGAAACCAAGTCTTGTGGGGAAAGTGCACCACCTCTACAGATGGAAAACCTAAGTACTTAGCCTAGTCCAAGGCAATGGACAACTTGAGCATCAAGACATGGAAGCTACAAGAATCTCATCACTCCAACTTCTAAGTAAAATTTGTGGGAGAACAAGGGTGAAGGACCCCAATGTCTATTGGTGGTTTCTTGGGAAGTTTTTGATAAAGAAAAACTTAGTGTTTTCAACTAATAGGTAAAACCTATTTTCAAGCAAAGCAAGCCAAGCTACACTTAGCCAAAAGCATATAGTAATATAGTCCACTTAAAATATACCAAGGTATCACTTGCCAATACTATTCCAAAGTATTGACCCTCTGTGGCTGTAACTTGTGATGTTGCAGGTTACTCCGATGATGAATAGGAGTCATGAGTCTACACTCAACATGCTTGCCTGTGGCACATGAAGATGAAGACTTATGTTTATTTACTTATTCCTTAAACTCTTGTATTAGGCCTATGGCCCTGAGTTGTAAAAGACTATGTTTTATCTCTGGAATGAATGTAATAAACGACCTTTGTATCTGTGTACTTCATCTTAAACTGTGGATGCTAGCATTGATCCAGGGACTAGCATTGCAATCACAGGGATCCTTTCCTTTATAAAGGAGGGGTCTAACATTTCCAGTCCACATCTCATATGGTGTCTTAACTACGGATTTAGATGGTACCCTATTAAGTGTGAAAGCTGCCGTTTCTAGATCGTAACCCCAAAATGACAATGGTAAATCCGACTGGCTCATCATAGATCGAACCATGTCCAACAAAGTTCGATTACGCCGTTCGAAGACCCCGTTCCTTTGAGGTGTTCCGGGCGGCGTAAGTTGTGGAACAATTCCGCAACTCTTAAGATGATCGCTAAACTCGTGACTCAAATATACACCTCCACGATCAGATTGCAAGGCCTTTATTTTCTTGCCACATTAATTCTCTACTTCACTCTGAAACTCTTAGAACTTTTCAAAAGTTTCAGACTTATGCCTCATCAAGTAGACATAACCATATCTACTAAAATCATCAGTGAAAGTAATGAAGTAGTGATATCCTCCTCTCGCTGTCATGCTCATTGGCCCACATACATCAGTATGTATGAGTTCCAACAAGTCTGTCGCTCTCTCGGGTAAACCCGAAAAAGGTGACTTGGTCATCTTTCCAAGTAAACAAGCCTGACATGTCTCGTATGATTCAAAATCAAACGAAGTTAGAAGACCATCACCATGGAGCTTCTTCATGCGCTTTTCACTTATATGCCCCAAACGATAATGCCATAAATAGGTAGGACTCAAATCATTAGGCCGAAGCCTTTTAGCACTAACATTGTAAACAGATGCATCATCAAGATTTAAAATAAATAACCCATTCACAATGGGAGCATTAGCCATAAACATATCATTCTTAGAGATTACACAACCATTGTTTATACTCGCAAATGAATATCCATCCCTCATCAAACATGAAGGTGATAAAATGTTTCGACCCATACTTGGAATGTAATAACAATTATTCAACTCCATAATAAATCCTGACGGAAGGTGAAGTTGCATGACGCCGACGAACAATGCAGCAACCCTTGCTTTATTTCCGACGCGAAAATCCACTTTGCCTTTCTGCACTTCTCTAGTCCTTATTAGCCCCTGCATCAAATTGCAAATATGAGCAACCGATCCGGTATCAAATACCCAAGAGTTAACATAGGAATCAGCGAGAAGAATGTCCACAACATTTACAACAAGCGTACCTGAGTTGGAAGTACTCTTACTTCCACTCTTCTTCAAAGAAGCCTGGTACTTGCTGCAGTTTCTCTTCTAGTGGCCATGTTCATGACAAAAGAAGCACTCAGTGTCTTCTACAGGTCCAGCCTTTTGCTTGGGTGCAGACTTAGGGATCGTATCCTTAGCCTTGCCCTTCTTCTTCCAAGAAGTACACTTTTTCTTGAAGCTAGGCTTGTTCTGCACAGCCATCACATGGCTATGCCCTGCACACTTCTTCATGTCACTTTCTGCTATTTTAAGCATCCCACATAATTCATTAAGGCCCTTCTCCACCCCATGCATATGGTAGTTCGAAATGAACTGCCCATAGCTGGATGGAAGAGACGCCAAAATGAAGTCAGTGGCCAACTCTTGGCCTAGTGGAAAACCAAGCTTTTCCAAAGTCTGACTGTAACCAACCATTTTAATCACATGGGGGCCTACAGCTGCTCCCTCTACTAGCTTGCATTCGACAAAGGACTTGGCAACATTGTACCTCTCAGTCCTTGCCTGATCTTGGAACGTGTCCTTAAGCGCAACGATCATATCGTAGGCATCCTGATCCTCAAACTTCTTTTGGAGTTCAGGTTCCATGCATGCAAGCATAAGGCAGCTAACCTCAAGAGAATCATCACATGCTCTCTTGTAGGCGTTGTTTAGGGCAGCAGATGCATTATCAGCAGGTTCATTGGGGATTGGGGTATCCAGAACCATTTCCTTTTTATCAGACCTGAGAACAATTCTCAGGTTACGGACCCAGTCCGAATAGTTTGTTCCATTTAGTTTATCTTTGTCAAGAATCGAACGCAAAGAGAAAGGTGATGTAGTGTTCGGTGCCATTGATCTACAACATAAAACATGCAAAATACAAAGCCATGTAACCAAGAAAGAGTAAAACATATTAAACAATTTAATAGCATATACTCCCACTTAAATCAATATCCCTCTATTGATACTAAGTGATTCAAGATCCACAATTAACAAGTCGACTAGTGAGCTTTAGCATCACTGCTAGAAGACAAGGTAAATCGGTAAGCAACACTTGCTAATCATATCACATATGACTCTTGTTGTTGGGTGACATCTCTATGTCAAAACTAGGCACCCAACCTTTATGCCCCAAGGTCCTTAACTGTTAAGATGACATTGTCAAGTTCACCAACCCTTATGCGTGTAGGTATCCGATACAAACCCATCCAGCCAAGGAAAACCGCGGAACCCTAATTTCATAGGCCCACCAACGATTGTACAGGGCATAGGATGGTGCAAGGTTTGGTTGGGAGGGCATGGTTTAACTTAAACTTTGTGAGGGATCGTTCTACTTCTATCATCTAAGCATGCATAGTAGTAAAACGCATAAGAATAACATTCACATAGATGTGACACAGTATGGCCCGTTTTCTCATGGTGATCTCCATCGCCATAGAACCTGTCTACCATGATGATCTCCATCTTCATGTTCCATGTGAGCCATCCTCCAAGTGATGAGTCCTCCAAGAACTAATATAAGCTATTACTCCTAACAGCTAGTCATCAAAATTACATAGTATTGGGATCATCACAAGTTGGCACGCAGGCCGCCATTACAATAATTGACAACACACATGGCTCCAGCCGTGTTGCCCTACTCACGACACGCAGGTCATGATAAATTTCATACATGCATCACATACACATATGGGCCATACTGATCACATACATCCTGCAAAAACAAGTTATGCATAGAATCGCATTCTACCGGATCATGTGACATTGCAGCACCTAGTTACCTTAACGAGATACAAAAGGGGCTACGATTAAGGGTGGTCTAGGGGGTCTCCCCCTGCGGGGTTCAAAGGGGCAGCGCCCCTCGCGGTATCAAATTTACCATGAACCGACTCCTGTCCCGATTCAATCAAACTCCTTTGATCACGGTACGTCGATTTTAGATCTAGGTTCCGATTCGATCAATCATATTGATCTTCGTGTGATTCAACAGGATTTATATGTCACTGTCTACCCCGATGGCGGAAACCGACCGGTAGGGGTAAGTCGTTCGACAACCTCATAATTACGATCACAGAAAGCAAGATCATAGATCAATCCTGAACCACCGCCATATAAACGATCGCATCATTCATATCAATCTGCATATCACCATATGCAAACATCCCGAAACTATAACTGAACAGCATCGGCTCTGATACCACTGTAGGGATACGGGTAGGCTACACTAGCGCAAATCAAAAAAATTCTACCACGTATACCAGGATTACTGTTGTCATAGATCATGGGATTACCACTAGACACGCAATTGCGGAATTGATGAAGGGCGTCGAGGCAGTGCAGACGTTCCACGTCTCCTCCTTTTCCTCGTCCCACGAGCAGCTCCCCTTGCGCGGCTCGTCCAAGCGCTACAGATGCAGCGCCTCCGAGGTATCCACACGTACAGGGTGGAAGCGTCTGACGTCGGACTGCTAGGTCCGCGCGTGCAACACAGGCGTGAGGAGTGGCGGCTGGGAATGATCTCAGGTCTAACCCTGGTCAGCTCACCCCACCCTCTCTTATATAGGCGTCTCTAGTGGGATTCTACATTAGCATCCCATTAGTAGCCTAAGCCTGGTCTAATTCGGATCCAATCCTCATTAGGCTTCTAGCCCCTTAAGTGTGTGACCCTATAGGTTCATATGCGCATAGACATGACACGAATACACTTATTCTGTCAATAGTTGGCAGTGGCCTCTAGCAAGATGTGCCAACTCCTAAACGCATACAAAGACCATATCGGACGAACCATCACAAGGTTTAGTACATGTCATTCCCTTTGCCTCACGATATTTGGTCTAGCTCCAAGCTGACCTCCCTTTCTCGATACCGTGATTCGGAATCCCTTTACTAGGTTAACTCTTAACCATAGGTAGTACGACCATGCATTTCTGGATCCGATCACTCGAGTGGCCCAGAGATATCTCTCTCAAGTAGAGAGGGGCAAATCCCATCTTGATTGACCATGCCTTGCAGCATGCTTCAGGACAAACCCGAAAGCTACCTTTATAACTACCATGTTAGGGTGCAGCGTTTGATAGCCCCAAAGTAGGTCGATCCACATCTCAAGTACATGTGACAATCTTAGGTCTAAGGACAAAACGTACACGATGTGTAGAGAGAGAGAGCTACAACTAATTGCCAGTCTCAGGTTGGGTCAGTCCAACCCCATGTTCATAACATGTGTCCACATCATTGGTTTGACATCTCCATGTCTATGACTTGCGAAACATAGTCATCAACCAATCGATGTGCTAGTCTAATATTCATGTGTGTCCTCACATGAACTCCGACTAGGGACAACTCTTAAATAACCATACAAGTAAAGAGTTTCACAAACAATTCACATAATTTCCAATCAATACAAGTTGCCTGATATGGATATTCAAGGAACATTACAATAACTCATGGATACATATGAAATATAATCATCTCTATGATTGCCTCTAGGGCATATTTCCTTCAAAACCCTGCGCCAAATTTATGTTGTTTGGACAAGCCCAGTCAGACTTTAGGGTTGCTAGTCTTTCTCAGCCGTCATTGCAAACCCCTTGGTCCATCTCGGAGCCCGGTCGACTTCATAGCGGGTAGCTTAGTGGCGTGGCCCCCTATAATCATCTGTGAATCTTGTGAATGATTTGTCGTGTTGCCTCATTGCTATTAATTTGGTTATTCCCAAGGTAGCGCATGCGTGTGTTGCTATTTGTGCACCCCTGCAGGGTAAATATTTCTGAAAGCCGTGTCCATGGTTATGAAAGACTTGGAGCACAATTTATCGATTATAGACAACTATAACTTAAGTACCACCTTTAAGTTGACTAAACTTGACTAGTAAATAGTGCAATCCTCATGGAATGATTAATAAAATTGCCTACAGATGGGATGTTCTCCCGCCTTATCGTTCAGGAAACAGGAAGGAGGGCGAGCGATGTTATTTATGTTGATATATATCTGTTGGGTAATTAAATGTTGTTTATTTAATGGACATATGTCTACCATTGGTTAGGCGGATTATGTAGCATGTCTCTATAGAACTACTAGGTTTTATTTTCGCTAAAATTGTGTCACTCTCAGGTTGTTGCCTTTAGATGCATAAAGACTTGTTGATCCCCCTAGGGTATCACACGATAAATATTGTTCAGATAAACAGGTATATCTGCAGGAAGGTTACTGGGTCGAGGAGACCGATGATGGTGGCAATGACCGTCAGGTGTAGAGATACCAGGGATGGAGATCCTTGAGATCATGTGGGTGGGATGTGCTTATTTTCAGGGCATCTTATGCCAGTTCTCTTCTTATCCATACTCGGATCTTCTTTTCCGCTTCCGCTTCCACTTCTGCTTGATACTTCGATGTGTGATGTATGAGGATGTATCCTAAAATACTATCTCTATCGAGGATATTTGGATCTTTCCGTATGGCGTTGAATATCTCTATTTCTTTTAGATGGTCTGTCTCTGATTTACTATTGTATGTCGCTGACATATACACTTGTGGATGTTTTGTTCACATACTTGTCGACTATGCCACTCACACTTTATATGATGTCCTTGCAAAGTGGATAGGGTGGTTGGCCGGTACCGTGCCCTGCTCCGCTTTGACGGGCCTACGCGTGGATGGCCTTTGGGCTCCATGGTAGCACACCTTATGCACTTTGGGTTCATCCTGGCTTGTTGCTTAGAGCGTAGTGTCCGAGGTATTACAACTGTTATTAGAGCCATTCTTCTCTTCAAGGTCTCAGCCAAGATGGTCATTGTCAGTCTATAAAATATTTTTGGTAGTTCTGTATATTAGGGAAAAACTAAATGTGAGAGTAGGACTGTTTCCATTTTTCTTATTACCCACACACCCACCCTTTTGTGGTAAGGAAGTGTAACGTTTATCAATCCTCTTCTAAAATTCAAACTAGGATTCACATGTTCTCGGTTTCCATAGTACCATAGGATGTGTGTGTCAAATATTTTGTCTATCTGTTGCATCCAACTTGTTATCGCAATCTGACTTTGGTTATCAACTATTGGTACATTCCATATTGACAGGCTTTTGTCAAACCAATGCGAGCTATCTGATTCCTTGTAAACCGACACGCTCTTGTTAAGGGTTTTCGTCCTTCCTGTATGCTTTCATAGAATGTGAAGGTTGTAATCTCTATCTGTAAGTGGTTTTGCGCATCTAGTTGGTATTTTAATGCTAAAAAATGAGGAAATTTTTTCTTTGATACATCTGTGATTCCACACTCCCTTTAGTCGTGCGTGATACACTATCCTTCTTGTTTTATCAACATGTCCATGCTAATATGATATTTTGCTACCGGCGCTTCAATCTGGAGTTTTTCATTTAACCTTCAAATTCTTTTGAGATAAATACATAACAGTATCGATCCGATGCTTGTGATTGTAATTTTGTTATCGGTATATCTATATGACACTTATCGTGAGTGGAATACGGTCAATGCTATCAAGTTATCCTCCAAATGATGGCGGTTATCCCTTGTGATTTTGAGTCATACCTTGATCATATATATATATTATATTCAAGTATCTTTGGCAATCCAGAAGTTTCTTAAGGCACTACGGTGCATTATCATCCATTTATCATGCTTCACATCTTTTTGAACTCCATATCTACAAGGTTATCTTTGATATGAGAGAATCTCATCCTTTTATCTATGATAACTTTGCTTAAATGTGTGAGTTATCACTGGTTCGTATCCAAAATATCTTACCCTTTTAAGAAGTGATCCGATCAACTAGGTGAACAATTCAATATCTCTTTTCTATCCGAAAGGTCATATAATCTATTCTTTCAATGCATATTTTTAAACACCAATCCTTTCACTTTATGCTGATATTTTGTGGTGGTATATCTTGACAATATTCTCTCTTATTCTATATCAATGGAAGAACATCTTCTTTTCATCATGTCAAGCTTTGAGAACACTACATATATGTAAAGTTCTCAAAGTGCAAATCCCCGAATTTTTAAAGTCACCTAGGTCGACCATGTTCTTTTGCTATATATATTGCTGCAATTAAGGAATCATCAAGTCAATTGTTAATTCCATCCTCCACCTCCAACCAACTCCGAAGCTTTTCCTTGTTTTGGCAAGTTCTCATCGTCGTCTGCTGAAGACTTCCTCAAGACTACTAAATCTCTCTCAGATATTCTCAAGAAGAACAAGGAATTCTTTTGTCCTTTCGCTCATCAAGAACCCTTTTGAAACACTCTTGCCTTATCATCTATCCTTAATTTTCCGGATGCCACAAAGATTTTCCAGATATTTAGCAATTATTCTATTCAAGTTTTGGGTGCTATCCTTAATCTATATGTTGAACCTTTTATCTGTCTCCGTGGTCTTCATTCATATCTTTCCGATGGCTTGAGACTTCCGACACGACGACAATATCATCATCTTCATCTACTTTGGATCCGACGAATCGTTTCCATCAAATCTTTGCTTTCTTACGGAGCTTCATGAATTCTGCTTGTCAAGATCTTCAGTCTGTTTTTGAGAGTTGGGTTTCATGATTTTCTTATTCATGTGCGGAGTAATGCTTTGGGGGTGCGGGATGGAGTAGCTACCATAACACTACTCTTATCATTCGCTCTTGTAGATTGAATTGGTGGATTAGATTTCACTCATTCCACAGAAGTTAGAAGTGGCCTTTATCCCTTGAGACTTTTACTTTTGTCCTTGTTTCCGGAGTGTACTCGCAAGAAAGTAGTCAATAAAATATTGTTGGTTGTCTCGTCTATTTCAAGATGGAGTAAAATTTTGAATGATCTGGTGGAAACAAATGCAGAATATTCTCTGTTCTCTTCATTCTATTGGCATTCTACATCATTATACAAGATGGATGGAAGATATATGTTACTTTAATTTGTTTAAGTCCTTTCTCTTGGTAAATCCAATTATGGTCAATGCCATCAATCACAAATATATTGCAATAACCTCATGGTTATGGAAAGTAATAAATATCTCTATAATAAACTCCAGATTTCTATGATCCACTTCTTTCTCTGGATTCTACCGTAGGCTAGCGTCACCTCTTTTTCTTAAAGAATCAATCAACGTACCTCAACTGCGGGATCCTTTGGTTCTTACTGGTGTCAAGAAGAATCTAATCCAAGAGTTTCCCAACCCAAATCTTATTCCATCGATATCAAGGAACTCTGTTGTTTTAGAGCAATATTGTTTCCTAACTTCATTCCTTAAATATATGGGAAGATATAATGTTATTTTCTTAGTGGTTGATAACGTCTCCAAAGTCATTTATTTCTTACAGCAAAACAAAGAATCATCTTCATGTGCAGTTTTGATCTTTAATCCTTTCGGTGTGTCTCATCCTTTGGCTTAAAGTAAGAAGCGTGCTCCTTTTGAATCGCTTCAAGTTGTTGTTTCAAATAAGCCAAACGCAAGACACACAACAAGTCTGGCAAGTTTGCAAGGTGTATTGGTCGCATATTTCCGTTGTTAATCAACTTGGGAATGTGAAGATCACCTTCGTTTTGAACACCCTCCTCTCCTTGGTCCTTTTCTTTTCCTAGGAATCTCAGGGCGAGATTATTGTTTAGTGGGGGAGAGTTGTAGCATCCCAATTGTCTAACAATCGTAATGCTACTTGCCTAGTCTATATAGTGCTACTTCCTACATATCATTCTTGCATTGCATCATCATTATATCATGCTCATGTCACCATGCCACCTTGCATTTGAGCATCATATAAAACCCTTTGTCATTTAGTTCTTATCCCATATGCATTTATATTGTATTGCTTATATTTGCCTCTTGATATATTATAGTTGTCTCTTGATATATTGCTTGATGCCCAAGTTGACTTGGGGGCATATCTATTCTAACTCCACCACCTTATAATTCCACCAGCCAAACTAAGTATGAGCCATGCATTTCTTTTGGTATTTAAATCTAGCTCATATGTGTTGGGATAGCTCCACTTCTCTTTCTACATGCTTCCATATATGATACATGTTGTTTTCAATATATGGGATATGGGAAGCCACATGGACATCTTTGCATGATATGTGGGTGGAAAACCTTGTCTAGCTTCCATATGGTTTGTATTTGGATTTATGATCATGATTGAATAGCTTGTGGCTCTATGTTTATCTAGTGGATCACACGTACTATCTTGGGCACCTTATATTCATGCATGTTTATTTTCCATCTAGTCCATATGGTAAAGCAAGCTTCCTTTTATTTTGAAAGGCTCTAACTAAAATATTGGAAGCATATTTAAAAAAGTGACCATGTTGTATTATGGTTGTTTTCACAACTAGTAGTGGGCATTTATTATACATGCATGGGCCATGCAAGCTTCCCATCTTTTTACCATCTCCCTTCTTTTTTCTCTTTTTTTTGGTTTGTGATAACCTTGCAAGGATTGAGTTCAAACAAGTTGATCCCAAATCACTTGAAGCATAAATAAATCTTTTACTTTAACTCATATATGTTCTTTGGGATTTTATCCTCTTGTTGTTTCTTTTGGGATGTTACATTTGGCTTGTTTCTAAATGACCAAAAACAAATAAAGGTAAGAAGCAAACCTATCTACCCCATCTATCTAAACCTCTTGCTAATCTACCAAACCCTCTCATCATCTAACCTACCCTAGCTAAGCCTCCCTCTTGGTTTGGTTAGCCTAACCCAAAACAAATCCTCACATCACTCTAACACCACCCCATCTCATCTACCTAGACCTAATCTCTTACTCCCAAATCATGGTCACTTCCCTTGTCCATGCCAGGTGTATGTGAGTTCACACCTCACCAAACCAGCTAGCCACGAGCTCGCCTCTCCCCGATCCCCTTACCCTCTATGATTGCTACAGAACAAGAAAGAGAGAAGAGAGAAACCCTAGTTGCCCTCTCTTTGTCCCTTCTTGTATACTTTTGCAAAAACTAGACCCATGTGCTTCCTCCATCCCTCTCCTCACCTAACCAGCCATCCCTGGGCAGCCCCAGATCGAGATCTGGACGCCCCTGCACCTCTCCTTCCTCTCCAATTCGAGCTCCACCTCCCCCACGGCCACATCAAACCCTAGCCTCAGCATCTTCTTCTTCCCGTTGCTCTTCTGCATGCCAACCAAGCCTGACGGCACCAGGATATCTCCCCCGTGTCTCCTTCATCAACCAGTACCAGTGCCCGTGCCTAGGAAGCCCCAGATAGCTGTCAGCATTGCCATGGCCGGGAGGAATCGAAGCTCCGCGGTCGCGAGCCTCACTGCCATCTCCACCACCTCTGTGCGATCCAACCACTCCGGCGACCCCACGGCGATCCCCTGAATCTGCTAGACATGGGCCTATCCTGTTTGTCTTCCTGTACTGCCGCCGCGTTTCGACGAGTAACTTTTTTCCCCCACCGTCATTTAGCCATCTCATGCCGCCACCCGCGCTGCACCTCGCCGCCGGCCTCCCAGCGAGCTCGTGCGAGCCATGGAGCATCGTCGCGCTTCCATGTGCCTCATGGATACCTCAACCAGAATCCCTCCTCGATGCGCCAATGTGCTACTCGCCTCTCGCGCCCAGCCTTTCGCCAGCCCTGCTCTGGATCTGTGTGCCTTCAACAGCGAAAACCTGCATAGTACCTCTGTTCCTGTCAAACCACTTCTCGCCACCATTGGACTCCGGCAGATCCCTACACATATCCGCGAAGAGGACACTGCCCTCTCTTCGATTCATCAAACCACGACCACTTTGGTGCCCTTCAGCGCTCGCAATCATATTTAGATGTTAGGTGAATCACTAAAATTCTGCTAGAAACTACAGTTTCATCAGTTCTAAAACCTCACCCCAGAACCTTTTATAAAAAGGCCCTTAGGGATTTTCAACCTCATCCCGCAGTCCTCTAGGATCCACCGCGTGTCGCACCCCCGTTGCCTGCGCATGTGTGGGCTGCCTCCCCTATTGGCCCACTAGTCTGCAAGTGAGGGCAACGCAGCCCCGAGTAACAAAAGTTCTAGTGAAAATCTAAAACCAAATAAAAATCAGAATATGAGTTTAGTTTGAATAATTCATGACTTTTGAATATTTTGAATTTGAGTAAATGTTTAATATGAAATATGTTTTATTGTTTCATATGAATTCAAATATTTTCAAAACTAATTCAAACTAGTCAGATCTTTAACATTTGACCACTATTAATATAAATTGATTTAAATATTGTTTTAAATTCATAATTCCAAATAATGTAAATAATATATGTTTTGAATCAGAAAAATACCAGGAATATGAATATGCTATTTAAAATATATTTTGGGCATTTAAAATTTATGAATTATTAACTGCTGTAAATTTGCTTTTCCTTAATAAATTCATAACTTTCATTCTGTAACTCCGAATTCGACAAATGATATGTCTAAAATGATCAGGGAAACGAGCCCGTTCTAACTATGCATTACATGATATGAATTTAAGCATGTATCGTTGATACTTGCATTTTGGATCATAATTTTTAGGACTTCTGTACACTGTTTAGAATCATATTTACCTTGATCCATCATTATTTATGCATATTTAGATGATTTACGGGACTTTCCTACAAAGTCCCTTTAATTGGTATTTAATTTATGGGAGGCAGAAAACCTACTTTTTCATGTTTTTCTAGTTTCTGGACCTTCTGGACATCAATAAATCAAAGGAAAAATACCTTATAAGTTTTTCACCAGAAGAACCAACTTAGACAAAGAATGAAGCGAGGGGAACCACGAGGTCCAAAAGAGGCTAGGTGGTGCGCCCACCCCTAGGCGCGCCAGACAGGCTCTTTTAACCTCGATCATCGTCTCGACTCCTCTTTTCTACAAACGCCTCCGTATGGCTAGAAAACCTACTCCATATTTTTCCCACCATTTATAGAGGCGACGGTGGAGGCAAAAGTCCTCTCCTACTCTGGGAGAGGGCAGATCCTTCTGCACCGAAGCCTCCGGTGAGGGGAAATCGTCACCATTGTAATCACCACTCCTCATAGGCGTATCGGGGAGGCCTATCCATCAACATCTCCATCATCACCACCATCAGCACCATCACCATATCCAAGATCCATCACCTTCCCCTCATAGTTTGGGATTTATGGAACCCAAGATATTGTTTTAAGGGATATTTACATGTTTGTGATTAGCATCTTGTCTTTATTTGGATGAGAGATTATATTTTCAGATTTTTTCGTATCCCATATGCTACTGAATCATATCATGTTTGGCACTTGTGAGTAGATCCCCATGTTCCTGAGGGCATAGGATGAATTCGCTATGATTTACATATAATATGCAATGAGTATGTGGTCCAGTTTTTATCTTTTATATTGTTTTATGATGGTTTTATGCGAACTATTACTTCACGTATATGTACTCATAGGAGAATATTTTGATGCAATGATAGGGGTTGGAAGGTACGGAATTGACAGAAACTGTTTTCCAATACTTTGAATTGCATTGGAGGGATTATATGTCGGGTACCAATGAACCTATGGCTATGGGGGACATTTATGTCTTAATGATTCCTAGATGTTCATGTGAATGGATTTAGGAACCATCATAACTGGTGTATTTAGTCCATACTTATGCCTACACCTAATTAGGCTCCGCCCTAAGGGAATGAAACTTGACAACATATTCACCATATTGTGTAGAAATATTTATGCTAAGTAAATCCATGCCGCCATTGGGAACGCTTGTAACATATAAGTTCACACACACCTGAGCTTGTCCTCTTGCTGCATAGAGGATTGGTCTTTCTCTCATTGAGAGCATTTACTTATTGGTATTTACTTTTAGGATTTTATCTTCTTGCAAAGTACAAACCAAAAATACCAAATCTACTGCATTTACTATTATTTTCTTTGTCAAATTTGCTAACCAATACCCTCATCTCTTCGTGGTTTTGACAACCTTTATTTATTGAAAAGTACAACAATTGATCTCCTGCACTTGGGAGCCATCAAGACACTTTTCTGGCGTTGTTGCCGGGAAAGCATTGTGCTATTGGTAAGCTGTTTGGGAAACTTCAAATATGTTTTTATACTTTTATTGCTGTATTATCATGGCTTTCTCAAACCATAAAGAATTGCAACTCACCTTATTTGAGTTCAATGATGACAAAAATAAAGAGAAAGTTGTGAATCCTATGGAACCAGAAGTTGAATATCAAATTCCTATTGGTATTATTGACAGAGCTAGGGAGGTAGCTTTTGCAGGTGATGGAAGCCAAACTGCTATGGGTCATTTATATGAAATTGATGAACTATGTTCCCTATTTAGACTTGCAGGTATTCATGAGAATGAAGTAAGAATGAAGCTATTATTTTTATCTTTATCTGTTAAAGCTTGTGAATGGTATATATCTCTGGATGATAAATATCATCTTTATTGGGATAGTCTGAGAAAGGCTTTCTATCTTAAATATTATACTCCTCAAGAAGCTTATGATGATCGCTGCCATATTTATAACTTTTGGCCTCACAATGGAGAAAGTATTGATCAAGCTTGGGGGAGATTAAAGGGTCTTGTTTGTAAAAATCCTTGTCATGGTATTCCTGAAAGCATTATCTTAATAAACTTTTATGTGAAATTTCCTCAAAATCATAGGGACTTCCTGGATAGTTCTTCTGCAGAAAGTTTCACTAATACAACTCCAAAGGAGGGAACGAATTTATTGGAAACTATTTCTCAAAATACTGAAGCTTGGGATCTTGACAAAGATAATAAAACAGGTTTGGAATATGAATATTCATGTGTAGAGAATTTCTCTACTTCTATATTATTTGAGGAACTTAAGAACAGGTTTGGTGTTGACCCTCATGTTTTAGTAGTAATTGCTAAATCTTTTTCTAACCATCTTAATGTTCCAAAAAAGGATTTAATGTTTTTGTTGAACCTCTTAAAAATTCTGCATATGTTTCTAAAGTTCTAAAACAGGTTCATCAAGTCTCATCTCCTACGATAGAAGAAATATTTGAAGCTCCTCCTTATCCTAGAAAAGTGAAGGAAAATTTGCTCACTATTGTTACTAATAAGAGTGGTAGAAGATGTCATGAACCATATGAACAAATTCAAGTTTAACATCAAATTTTGGCCATTAAAGAATTGAATAAAGAAACACCTTGTGATGTGTATTTATGTGAATATTCTACCAAGGTAATAAAAGGTAACACCAGTAGAGTTGGGAAACCTATCATAGCATGTACTATTGGGACTTCATCTTATCATGTGATTTGTGATATTGGAGCAAGTATAAGTGTGATTCCATATTCTCTATATCTTGAAATTAAGCCTGATATTGATCCCATCCACATGGAAGAGACAAGTATAACTATCCAACTTTCTAATAAAGAGTACATTTGTCCTCTTGGTATTGTTAGAGACGTTGAAGTATTAATTGGAAATATTAAGTATCCTGCTGATTTTATTAAGCTTGGTTGCTACCAAGATGCATTTTGTCCAGTTATATTCGGTAGACCTTTCTTACATACCGTTGGTGCTGAAATTAATTTGCTAAAAGAGAAAGTATTCATTAAATTTGTTGGTGAAATACTTGAGTTTAATTTTTCAAAGTTTACTAATAAACATTTATAAAAGGAAAAACTCTCTAAAGACATAGTGGATACTCTTGATTAAGTGGAAATCACTTCATCAGACGTGATGGAACGATATGTGCTAAATCAAGAGGAACCATTTGATGATGAGGAGATAAGATCTAGAACAAATACTATCTCAACAACCACAACATCTACAATTACATATTCCACCTGATAATATAGGAGAACTACCACCACCTAAAGGAGATCATATTTTTGAACGTAAACCATTGCCTGAAGATATGAAATATGCATTCCTTGATGATAATAAAATATATCCTGTTATTATTAGTGCTAACCTTTCAGATGAAGAAGAATCACAATTACTTGAAGTACTGAGAGCTCATAGGGTAGCCATTGCCTATTCACTTGATGATTTGAAAGGTATAAGCCCAGCTTTATGCATGCATAAGATTAACCTGGAAGAAGATGCAAAGCCTGTTGTTGACTATCAACATCGTCTTCATCCAAGAATAAAAGAAGTGGTAATAAAAGAGGCAATCAAACTCATCGAGGCAGGTATTATCTATCCCATAGCTGATAGTAAATGGATAAGTCCTGTCCACTGTGTGCCTAAAAAGGCTGGAATCACCGTGGTTCCAAATCATGAAAATGAACTTGTTTCTCAACTTACCGTTACTGGTTATATAATGTGCATTGATTATAGAAAACTTAATAAGGCAACTCGTAAAGATCACTATACTTTACCATTCATTGATCAAATGCTTCACGAGAACGAGAAAAAGTACATGTTGGTTACGAGATCAAACTAGGTATGGGGATACCAATGATCGAATCTAGGACATGTAAAATATCAAGACACAAAAGGTTTTAGTTACAAGTGTAAAAGGTTCACACGATCACTAGAAGTCATCGTTGAATGTGTGGGATTCAGTACGGATCTCCAGGTCCTACTGCTAATTATTGATCGGAGAGGGGTCTCGATCATGTCTGCATTATTAGAGAACCATAGGGCGAAACACTTAAGGAATACCGACACCATTTAGAGCAAATGAGCTGCCAAAAAAGAATATCAAAATGCTGGAATTGTTTCAATGGAAACCGGAATTGTTTTGGGTGAAATTGCTGAAATTAGTTCTGCATGTGAAATATAAATGTTGTAAGGGGTTTTATGTGAATGTTTGTTAATTAATGTAATTAACAAAATTATGAATAAATAAATAAAAGGAGTTTTATTTAATGAGAGACTGCATTAAATTTGGCGGAAATTTAATGGGATTTGAGTGGGATTTTGAGTGGAGGAAATGGAGAGGCATTTGTGTGAGTGGGAGCTCCACTCACATGAATGGAGGAAGAGGTGGGAGAACCACCTTGGCCACCGGCCATGGCTTGTGGGCTGCCCCCTCCTCCTATATAAGGATCCCCTCCTCTCACTTCTCACTCACACCTCCTCGCGAAGGATCTCTCTCCCCCTCTAGTATTATTCCCCCATGGTCTCGTACTAGAGAGTTACATGTTCCCGGTGGCTTTTTCTGGAGCGAGGATTTGCTACTTCCGCTACATTGCTGGAGAGAGATCGCGGAGGTGGTCAGGGTTCCGGACGTGTGTGCTATCAGGGATGCTCCGCTAAGTTGCGGGGCTGTCGAACTTCTACTCGATCTTGAGATCGGCAAGAGATCGACTACATCACCAACGAGTGCATACTCCTAAAGCTTTGTAGGTATTCAAGAGTATGTATTCTGGATGTATATCCACCTGTTCATTGTATCTAGATAGATGGATCATGGCGTATATAGTTCCCATCGTAGGAATATTTTGTTTTCTATGCTGCGAACCCAACCTAAACCCCTAAACCCTTACCAAGCAAGTATCATTCACTTGTAGATCAAATTTGAGATACTTACATTAAATCGGGCAACGCCATTCTCTTCGAAGAATATAAGCATAAAGCTTGAAAATTATTGAAAATTCCCTAAACCCTAATAAACAACCCCTAAACCCTAATCCCTAAATCCCTAAATAATAAAACCCTAAACCCTTCAAGCCATAATTAAACCCTAACCAAGCAGGGTATCATGCACTTATGGATCCAAATTTTATATACTTTCATTAAATTGTAGTAACACCATTATGTTCCATGATTATAAGCATAAAGCTTGAAAATTATTAAAAGTTCGCTAAACCTTAAACCCTAAACTCCTAAACGACATTGACTAGGCAGGGGTATCATCCACTTGTAGTGGAATGGTATTGTACGAGATAAGACAAGATAAACATAAGATAAGAAGTACTAATGTGAATGGCGGATCTTTTGAATAACCTTCCCTCCCGATGTTTGGGAAGCAAATGAAAATTTCTAAACCGAAAAAGTTCGAATTTTTTTGCCGCCAAGGACCAAACTGGTTTCCTTCCTATATACTACACCTACTCCACACCAACATGGCTGCCAAACACGCTAGATAAACAGAGTCACCCTCTCAAAAAAAAAGAAACAGAGCCGCCGTACTGAGGCACACGTGCGTAGCGCCATACTGTGAACGAGGGAGAGATCATCCGGGCCGTTGCACGAGGGGATAGGGGTGGAGAGATGTGAGGCATAGAAGGAGAGAGAAAACACACTACCAATTTTTTTGCGTGCTTAGGTGTAAGATCCCTATTTTATAAAGCAAAAGGATCCCTCAGATTGCAATGCTAGTCCCTGGATCAATGCTAGCATCCACAGTTTAAGATGAAGTACACAGAAACAAAGGTCATTATTACAGTCATTCCAGAGACAAACATAGTCCTTACAACTCCATGGCCACAGGCCTAGTACAAGAGTTTAAATAAGTAAATAGATAACAAGTCTTCATCTTCATGTGCCACAGGCAAACATGTTGAGTGTAGACTCATGACTCCTAATCCTCATCAGAATAACCTGCAACATCAATAGACTTTGAGGTCCTTCACCCTTGTTCAACCACAAGTTTTACTTAGAAATTGGGATGAGGAGATTCTTGATAGCTTCCATGTCTTGATGCTCAAGTTGTCCTTTTCCAGGGACATGGCTAAGTACTTAGATTCTTCCATCTGCAGAGGTTGTGCACTTTCCCCACAAGACTTGATTTTTACCAAGACAGGACCTTTTAGAAGCCTTCCCTTAAACCAAATGGACGCGTTCCAACCTATCATCCCACTACCACCAACTGTCCAAATGGCTAAGTTATTGCAACCTATATGATCCTGGCAGAGCCCATATTGCCAAGTGGTTGCACTAGAAGCTTCTTAACATTTGGCCTCTCAAATCCCTTTGTTCCTGGGTGGCTTTCCACAAGTGAGATACACAAGGTAGACCATATAAATGGGCCTTGTGTAACCACTCAACATAAACCATTCCTTCCATTCCACCCAGGTGTTTCATTCACTTAGTTGTTTTATTAAGCAAAATACAAGTCCATAGACTTAGAAATATTTTAACATAGCATGAATATTTCACCACCCTTGTTTGCTACTAGCTAGGCTAAGCATGGCATAGATAAGAATCTTAACTTAGAAATTTCTAGCAATTCTACAACTACTAGGATTTCCCAAGCATAGCATATAAGAAAAATATAACCATGCAAGACTTAGCAAAATATTTCTAATGCATAGTAGAAAACATAGGGATAAAATATCATGAAGCACCACTTGCCTTGGAAATTTGGGGAGTAGCTACACTCCTCACAATAACAATCACTATTGGCACCAAAATCTACACATAAAATCATAGCAACAAATCACATACAAAATAAATACAAACAAAAATATATGGATGCATGCAATATGTTATGTGATGATTTTCTAAACTTAACAAGACAAGTGCGCAGTACTGGTTTATAATCAAGTTCAAAACTTGCCAAACAACATTTATTTTAACACTAAAACATATCTCAAATAATTTATATACACAAAATAGGCCAACACATGTTTCTGTAAATAAAACCATTTTAACAGAAGCAAAACATTAAACACATTGCATATTTAGAAAGGGCTTGCTCTCCTGATTCCATTGATATAAAATTTGTCAAATTTGAACGTGAGAATCAAAAGTTATGGCTAAAACAAAATCAAACAACTAATAGATCTAATTCAAAATTTTAAAACGAACTCTGTGCCACGCGGCGTGTTTCTATTGGCTGGTATCGGTTCGGGCGGATCGATCAACGAGAGCCACATGATTTAAGTGAAGATGCACGGCCAGATCTAGCGCGTACCCTTTCGTTAAGTGAATCTAACGCAGCCGATGGATCTAGATCTAACGGTCCGCGATCAAGCGACCACAGATGGGCAGCGCTGGCGGTGGCAACTGGCGGCGGCGAGCTCTATCTACGGCGGCGCGGCGCTACAGGGGGTTCTGGGGTCGTCGGAGACGCTTACCAGGTTCGTAGCGATGCACTGATGCTCAACGTGGTGACGGCTTGGCAAGGGGCGCACGGACACGGCTGCACGGGCTCGTCGGAGTTGCTGACAGCGTCGGGCTCGGGTGGATGGCGACGTTGGCGACGCTCTTGGTCACCCTAGCATGAATAAAAGGCATCAGGAGGTGCGCAAGGAAGTTGCGAATATGTCTGCACGGACTAGAGGAGAAGGGGCGCATGGGGCTCACCGGGATTGGTCGCCGGAGTGGGCTCTGTCTGCGGCGGTGCAAGGGCGATTGCGGGCAGCCTGGTGGCGGAGTGGTGGCGCTAGGTGAGGGGAAATGCCCGCGGTGCAGAGGGGGTTAAGTAGGCAGAAGGGGGGCGGCGATTACGCGCAGAATCAGTGGCAATTAAGCCCGCAGTGACTGCGGCGAGGTAACGGCGGAGCGAGCGCCTCGGCCGCGCGTGATTGACGACGATGACGACGTGGTCGCAGGGTCCACCTGTCAGTGAGTGAAACAGAGAGGAGGTGGGGTCAGGCGGTCAGCGACCTGGCGGGTTTGTCTGCGAGTGAGAGAGAGAGGGGGAACCCGGTGGGCTTAGTGGGCTGGTTCTGTCGTTGGGCTAGATAGGTGGCGCCGGCCCTTTTCTATTTCTTTTCTCCTTTTCTTTTTCTGTTTTCAATTTCAGGAATCAAATTCAAATGATTTCAAAAGCTGTTTGAATTCAAATCTTTTCAGGATTTTTGTATAGTGCAATACTCACAAATCTGGACACAAAACCAAGTGGTCACCTTGAATTGGCCTGGTCACTTGAAATAAAACAAAATAAGCAGTGGCATAGCACTAGTTTAAATAGGTTTTGAAATTGGTTTTCAAAACATATTTGTTTTGAAACTTTGGTTTAAATCTTTAGCAATCTAGCAATACAACCTGAGAGCAATAAGACAAAAAAGTTTGGTTCAATGAACAACAATCTCTCATTGGAGAGTAGCATTTGTTTCAAATGCTGATCACATAAAATAATGAGCTCATATGCTCCTGTTTTGAATTGATTTGTTTGAAATGAATTCTACATGATCATGGATGCATGGATGTTATGCATGAGTTTGAAACATGATTTTAGGGATGTTACATTAGGTCCTGAAATTTACTACTAGTAGAGTCTACACTATAAAGGCGGCAGGAGTACCTCGTGTCAGGAACCCATCATAATAAACCTTGCTCTGACATCGAACTGCCTTCAACTCCTCTTCTCTCTTCGATGATGCCCTCTTCCCCTGCCTACGTTTTATTCTCTCTACATGTACAACACATGGACAGAGGTGAGCATATGTCCAAGCAAAATAAATATACTAATAGTACTAAGCTCCACCGTTTAGACAGTGTCCAAACGATACGGTCCGTGGGACCCACTAAACTGAAGATGTCTGCATCGAAGTTTTATAGCTTGGTCATACACTTCCAAGTGGGCACATTATTTGCTTTTTTCCTTAGTGCATCCGTTGTGTGTAAAAAAGCACACCTTAAAGCATATAGTAGTACATTGTGCAGAAAATAAAGTTACCTCAAGCTTGTGGGTTTCACATAGAGTATAGAAAAATCATTTCCCCTTGCATGCAGAAATATGACAAGTTACATGGGTCCCACCTTGTGGCAAATGCTGACCTTATATATTGTGGTAATTTCCATAATTAGGGTGGGTCCTACATTACGGATGCCCTTAGACACACGTTCCTTGTACTCCCGTCTCCACCGCGCTAGACTTTATTTTTCTGCGAAATTCATTTAACTACCGTAGTTAGATAGGACGCATGATCCACAATATGTGTGAAAAATCCCACGGTCAACAATGCTTGCTACCCCAAGATGCACCAATCTAGTGTGGGAACACTATCAGGTCGTAAACTATGATGTCGAGCGATATGGCCTTGACGACCTTGATCGTTCGGGTTGAAACCCAATAATTTCCATACATGGTAGGACAATACTGCGAAACTGTTTTTTCCAAAACTCGTCAAATCCAATGGCTACCACTAAAACCCTAAACCCTAAACAACCCATCAAAACTTAAACCCTCAACCCCTAAATACTAAAATAGTAAACCCTAAACTCCTCAACCCATAATTAAACCCTAACTAAGAAAGTATCATGCACTTGTAGATCAAATTTGCGATACTTACATTAAATTGGGCAACGCCATTCTATTCGACAAATATAAGGATAAAGCTTGAACATTACTGAAAATTCCTTGAACCCTAAGACCATAACGCCTAAACCCCTAAACGACCCAGACTAAGGAGATATATCATCGACTTGTAGAACAACATTTGAGATATACTTTCATTAAATTGTGGTAACGTCATTCCATTCCACGAATCTAAGAACAAAGCTTGAACATTATTGGAAATTAATAAAACCTAAAACTTGAACCCTACAACCCTAAACCATGACCAAGCGGGTATCATGCACTTATAGATCAAAATTTGTGATACTTTCGTTAAATTGCACTAACGCCATTCTAATTCACGAAAGCTCGAACATTATTGAAAATTCCCTAAACCCGAACCCCCAAAAGCCTAAACCCTAAGCCCTATACCCCTAAAAACCGTAAACGTACCCTCAACCCCTTACCCTAAGATCGGACATATTATTGAAAAATTCCTAAACCCTAAACTGTAAACTACATACCCCTAAAAAAAAACGATGAATACTAAAACCCTAAATCCTCGACCCATAAACAACCCTAACCAAGCAAGCAGGTATCATGCGCTTTGTCACATCCCAAATTTTCCAAATTTTGAAATATGAAAAAAAAATTGTTGAAATTTAGGGTGAAAAGTTACTTTTTGCTTCTAAATGGAAACATCAAAACCCTATTTGAACAAATTTGAATGAAAAGGGAATCCAACAAAATTTGAATCAATTTAAACACCTGGAAAAGTTAAATCAAAATCCCAAATATTAATGAAAGAAATCATTTCCAAGATCTCTCTAGGACTATGGATTTGATCCATATAAAAAAAATTCAGCAACAAACATTTTTAAATGATCAAAAATGATAAATAAAAATATTATAAAACCACAGAAATTGGTTTCATTTAATTTGGAGCCATGGATAAGAACTTATGAATTTAATAAGGTTAAAGGAAATAATTTCCAAATATAATAAATCTCCTAACTAAAATCCATACCAAAATCTTGAGCAAAATAATCCTAAAAGGATTTGAAAAGATAAACAAATATCAAATAAAAATATACAAATTGGAATCACCAATTTTGGATCTATAAATAAAAAGATATGGATTTTATAAGATAAAGAAATAAATAAATAAATAAATAAGGAATATTTAAAAGCCAAATTAAATCTTGGCCAAATCCATAAACAAATGAAGGTTATTGAATAATAAAAAGGAGTAAAATATTATTTAAATAAAATTATATGGGATTAAACCATATTCTAATTATATTTAAATGGAGACAAATCCCTAATGTAAATGATTAATTAAATTATGAGAAAATAATAATTAGAATTTGCCCAAGTGGAATAAAATTATCTAATTGAATTAAAAAGAATAAAAGAATTATTTGAATAAAATTTATATGGGTTTAAAACCATATTTGATTTTATTTGAATAAAGACAAATGCCCAATTTAAATGAGCATTAAATCATATTAAAATATTTTAAATAATTCAAAGTGAATTATTTACACTAATGAATAAAATAAAACCTACTGAAAGTTTAGAGAAAGTTTGGTCAAAACTTGAATTCAACTTGAGGTTTAAATGAAAGGTTGAAAATAAAAACAGAAAATAGAAAAAGAAAACGAAAAAGAAACCAGGAAGAAAAAAATAGAAAAAGACAAACCCCCTAACCTAACCCAGCCCACTTAGCCCAACAGGCCCAATAGGAGCCCACCCGGGCCACTCTCACTCTCTCCGCCGAACTGTTTTTTCTCACTCACTCCCTTACCCACTCATCTCACTGGCGCGTTGGCCCCATGCCACATCAGCTTCGTCATTCTCACCCACCCCACGCGACCAGTTCTTCCTCATTCTCACTCGCCTGTTTCTGCCTTAATTCCGCGTCCTTAATTCGCCTAAATGCTGCGAGTAATTTCCATTAGCAATCACGCACGATTTAGCGCCCCTCCCCCCTCTACCTTTCCCCTCATTCGCCAACTCCTCTCTGCCCCTAGGCTATCTCAATTTCTCGCCAACACGCCATTGCTCCGACGACACTTCGGCGATGATTCCGGCCATCCCTCACCTCCCCTTGCCCCCTGGACTCCACGAGAGTGCTCGCCACAAGCTCACGCACCTGCCAGTACGCTCAACTCGCCCGTGCATACCCCAGAGCGTCAGCAACAACGACGAACAGAGCATCATCGCTGTCTGCCCCCTCTCCGACGAGCTACCACGATAAACTCCGACCGCGCCTCCCCCTCTCCTTGATGCTCCTGTACTCGCCTTTCTCGTGAGCATCTAACGCCACTATTTTCGTGTCCTAGCGCGCCTTGTAGCCTCGTCATCGACGATGCCAGAGCACGCCCGTCGCAAGCAGCCACTCCGGCGGGAAATTGCTGTCATGTCCGAGCACCCCTCGACCAACGACGACCTCCTCGAGCATCCCCTCGCCACAGCGAACCTAGTAAGCCTATTCCCCCTCTCCCTCGCTTCCTGTAGTTGCCGGAACACCGCGAGCAGAGCGTCGCCGCCATGCGTCAGACGCCAGCACCGACAGACCTTGTTCATCTGCTCTGGACCTTTAGATTTAGATCGTGAGGACATGATAGATTGACTTACTGAAGGGGTATCACTCGATCTGCACCGTGCAATCTAAATGAGATCCTACGGCCTGAATCAGTTGATCCGTGCAAACCGGTACTAGGCAATAGAAATGCTCCACGTGGCCCTTCCTGTTGTTTTAAAAACAGAAAATGTTTATTAGATGAGTGATTTTGTAAAATTCATAACTTTTAATCTACACGTCCAAATTTTACAAATTTTATATCAATGGATTCACAAAATTGCAAACTTTACAACCATGCCCTTAGTTTAGCATTTTGCTTCTGGAAAATAGGGTGTTTTGCAGAAAAAATTCTAGGCTTATTTTGTGCATAAAAGTTATTCTAAAAATGATTTTTGGTTAAAATCTTTTGTAAATGGTTTGTTTTGGACCTACTGATCATAAAAACCAACTTTTGGATTTAAAAGTATATTTTGTGACACTAAGGAATTATTCCTTGAATAAAAGCATTTCTAGTAAAACAAAAATTGTTGATTATGTTTTAAAAATAATTTTTGAGTAAAACCTTTTGCAAATGGTTTGATTTAAACTCTTTGACCCTAAAAACTAAGTTTTAGATTTAGAAAAAAAAAGTATTTGATTAACCCTAGAAAATTATTACTTTGATTTAAAGGCATTTCTAGTAAAACAAAATGATGCTTTGATTTGAAAATGATTTTAGGTGAAACCTCTTGTAAATGGATTTGTTTTAAAACACTTTGACCATAAACATTAATATTTGTGTTTAAAAACATTTTGGCTAATATTAGAAATTATTCCTTTGATTAAAATCATTTTTAGCAAAACAAAAATGATTTAAATGGCCATTTTCACTAACTTAAGTTCAAATGGTTTTGCCACTTTTATAAATGACCAATAGGTGTTTTAAAATGTTTATTGCCTTAGTAGAAACCACTTTTCCAATAAAAAATATTTTTTCATGCTTGCATGCATTGCTTTGTTTTTATTATTTTATGTGGTGAATTGTTTGAATGCTAGTTTGAATATGTGCCTGCTTGATTGAATTGTAGTGAACTTTGAAGAGTGTGACCATTGCAAGATCAAGAAGTGAATCTAGTTTCTCTACCAAAAAGGCAAGTGGTGCTTCATACATTTTGTCCTATTATTTTCACTATGCATTAGTGGTATTTTGAGTAGGTCTTGCATGGAATTTTTACTAAGTATGCTATGCCTTGGGAAATCCTAGTAGATGATGCCTTAGTAGAATTTTCCCTAAGTTAAGATTATTGCTACTATTATGCTTAGCCTGGCTAGTAGAAAACAAGGGTGGATTATAATCATCCTATGGAATATTTCTAAGTCTATGACTTGTGTTTTGTTTAATAAAACAACTATGTGAATGAATCACCTGGGTGGAATTGGTAAGAATGGTTTGTGTTGAGTGGTTACACAGGGCCCCATATTTATGGCCTACCCTAGTGTATCTCACTTGTGGAAAGACATCCAGGAACAAAGAGATTTGAGATGTCAAATGTTGAGAAGCTTCAAGTGCAGCCACATGGCATTATGGGCTCTGCCTGGATCATATAGGTTGCAATAACTTAGCCAGATGGATAGTTGGTGGTAGGGGGTGATAGGATGGAGCGCGTCCATTTGGTCTAAGGGAAGGCTTCTGAAAGGTCTTGTCTCGATGCATGACGAGTCTTGTGGGGAAAGTGCACCACCTCTCGAGAGAGTAAAATCTAAGTACTTAGCTGTGTCCCTGGCAATGGACAGTTTGAGCATCAAGACATGAAAGCTATCAAGGATCTCCTCATCCCAATTTATAAGTTAAAAGCTTGGGGTTGAACAAGAGTTAAATGATCTTCAATTTTTAATTGGTAGATGCCTTGGGTGATTTGTCAAACAAAAACTTAGTGTTTTCAAATGATCAGAAAAATTTATTTTGAGCAAAGCAAGCCTAAGCTCCACTTAGCCAAATGCATATAGATGATAGACACCACTATTCTACCATAGTATCACTTGCCAATATAATTCAAATGTATTGACCCTTGTGGTTGTAACTTATTATGTTGCAGGTTTGTCTGAGCTTAGTGAAGTGTGTTGAATAGGATTACAAGACTACAACCAACATGATTGACTGTGGCACTTTGAAGATGAAGGACTCCATGCTATATAGTTATTTCTGCTGCATTGTAATGATATAGCCAAATGAGATATGTAAGATGTAATGAATTATTTTATTCCTGGTTATAAAGTTGTATTATGACCTTTGGTTTCTTGATATTACATCTTAAACTATGGATGCTAGCCATTGATCCAGGGACTAGCATTGTAAACACAGGGATCTCTACCTTATCAGGTTGGGACCTCTACAAACTTATAGATCAAAATTTGATATACTTTCACTAAATTGCGCTAACACCATTCTAATTCACGGAATCTTGAATATTATTGAAAATTCCCTAAAGCGTAAACACTAAACACTATACCCCTAAAAACCCCAAACCCTCAACCCGTAACCGTAAGTTCAAACATATTATTGAAAAATTCCTTAACCCTAAACCCTAAACTACCCCTAAAAAACCAAAACCCTAAACCATCAATACCAAAACCCTAACCCTCGACCCATGAACAACCCTAACCAAGCAAGCAGGTATCATGCACTCATCATAGATCAAAATTTGAGATACTTTCGTTAAATTGTGCTAACACCATTATAATTCACGAAAGCTCGAACATTATTGAAAATACCGTAAACCCTAACCCCCTAAAGCCTTAACCCTAAGCCATATACCCCTAAAAACTATAAACCCCTCAACCCAAAACCCTAAGCTCGAACATATATATTATTGAAAAATTATTAAACCCTAAACCCTAATCTATGCCTAAAAAGAAAAACCCTAAACCCTCAATACTAAAACCCTAAACCCTCGGCCCATAAACAACCCTAACCAAGTAGGTATCATGCACTTATATATAGATAAAAATTTGAGATACTTTCATTATTAAATTGTTGCTAAGTCATTCTATTCCTTATATATATGCATAACGCTCGAACTTTATTGAAAACTCCTGAAACCCTAAACCCTAAATTAAACCCCTAAATTTGAGATACTTTCCTTAAATTACGGTAACGCCATTCTATTCTATGATTAAAAGCATAAAGCGGCTTGAACATTATTGAAAAATCCAGAAACCATAAAACCCTAAACACTAAACCCCTAAACCCTGACCAGGCAAGTATCATGCACTTGTAGATCAAATTTTAGATACTTACATTAAATTGGGCAACGCCATTCTCTTTGACGAATATAAGCATAAAGCTTGAACATTATTAAAATTCCCTAAACCCTAATAAACAACCCCTAAACCCTAATCCCCAAATGCCTAAATACTAAAACCCTAAACCCTAAAAAATTTAACCCATAATTAAACCCTAACCAAGTAGGGTATCATGCACTTATAGATCAAAATTTGAGACACTTTCATTAAATTGCAGTAACACCATTATGTTCCATGATTATAAGCATAAAGCTTGAACATTATTGAAAGTTCGCTAAACCTTAAACCTTAAACCCTAAACGACCATGACCAGGCAGGGGTATCATACACTTGTAGTGGTATGGTATTGTAAGAGATAAGACAAGATAAAGATAAGATAAGAAGTACTAATGTGAATGGCCGATCTTTTGAATGACCTTTCCTCCCGATGTTTGGGAAGCAACTAAAAATTTCTAAATCGAAAAAGTTTGATTTTTTTTGCTGCCAAGGACCAAAGTGATTTTCTTCCTCTATACTACTCCTACTCCACACCAACGCGGATGCCAAACATGCCAGAGAAACAGAGCCCCCCTAGAAAAAGAGAGCCACCATACCGAGGCAGGCGTTCCCAGTGCCACGCTGTGGATGAGGGAGAGATCATCCGAGCCAGTGTGAGAGTGGATAGGGGTGGAGATATGAGAGGCATCGAAGGAGAGAGAAAACACACTTCCAATTTTTTGCATGCATAAGTACTGAAATTTACTACTAGTAGAGTGTACACTATAAAGGTGGCAGGAGTACCTCATGTCAGGAACCCATCATAATAAACTTTGTTCTGTCATCAAACCCCCTTCAACTCACATTCTATCTTCGCTGTTGTCCTCTTCCCCTGCTTACATTTTATTATCTCTCCATGTACAACGCGTGGACAGAGGTGAGCATACGTACAAGCAAAAGAAATGTTCTAGTTGTAGTACTAAGCTCCACCATTTAGACAGTGTCCAAACGAGACGATTCATGAGACCCACTAAACTAAAGACGTCTACATATAAGTTTTATAGCTTGGTCATACAATGCCAAGTGGGCCCATTATGTGCTTTTTTCCTTAGGGCATCCGTAGTGTGTAAAAAAATCACAACTTAAGGCATATAGTAGTACATTGTGCAGAAAATAAAGTTACCTCAAGCTTGCAGGTTTACCATAGAGTATAGAAAAATCATTCCCCCTTGCATGGAACAATATGACAAGCTATGTGGGTCCCACCTTTTGGAAAATGCTAACTTTATACATTGTGGTAATTTCCATAAGTCGGGTGGGTCCTACATTATGGATGCCCATAGACACGCATGCCTTGTACTCCCGTCTCCACCGCGCTAGACTTTATTTTTTTTGTGAAATTTATTTAACCGCCGTAGTTAGATAGGACGCATGATCCACTATATGTGTGAAAACTCCCACGGTCAACAATTCTTGCTACCCCAAGATGCACCCATCTAGTGTGGGCACTCTATCATGTCATAACATACGATGTCGATCGATATGGCCTTGATGACCTTGGTCATTCGGGTTGAAACCCAATAATGTCCATACATGGTAGGACAATACTGCGAAGCTATTTTTTTCCAAAACTCATCAAATCCCATGGCTACGACTAAAACCCTAAACCCTAAACAAACCCTGACACTTAAACCCTCAACCCCTAAATACTAAAATAGTAAACCCTAAACTCCTCAACCCATAATTATACCCTAACCAAGTATGTATGATGCACTTAAATTGTGGCAACGCCATTCTGTTCAACAAATATAAGCATAAAGCTTGAACATTATTGAAAATTCCATGAACCCTAAACCCCTAAATAACCCTGATTAAGCAAATATATCATCGACTTATAGATCAACATTTGAGATATACTTTCATTAAATTATGCTAACGGCATTCCGTTCCACGAATATGAGCATAATGCTTGAACATTATTGAAAATTCCTTAAAACCTAAAACTTAAACCCTATAACCCTAAACCCTGACCAAGCGGGTATCATGCACTTATAGATCAAAATTTGTGATAATTTCGTTAAATTGCGCTAATGCCATTCTAATTCACGAAGTTCGAACATTATTGAAAATTCCCTAAAACCTAACCCCCTAAAACCTAAACCCTAAGCCATATACCCCTAACAACCCTAAACGTACCCACAACCCCTTACCCTAAGCTCGAACATATTATTTAAAAACTCCTAAACCCTAAAACTTAAAATACCCCTAAAAAACCAAAACCCTCAATACTAAAACCCCAAACCCTTGGCCCATAAACAACCCTAACCAATCAAGCAGGTATCATGCACTAAAATCTAAATTTGATATACTTTCATTAAATTGCACTAACGCCATTCTATTTCATGAAAGCTCGAGCATTATTTAAAATTCCCTAAAGCTTAAGCCCTATACCCCTAATAACCCTAAACCTTCAACCCCTGACCCTATGCTCAGACATATTATTGAAAAATTTCTAAACCCTAAACTACCCCTAAAAAAACCAAAACCCTAAACCCTCAATACTAAAACCCTAAACCCTCGACCCGTAAACAACCCTAACCAAGCAAGCAGGTATCATGTACTCACATAGATCAAAATTCGAGATACTTACATTTATTGCGCTAACGCCATTCTAATTCATGAAAGCTCGAATTCATTATTGAAAATATCCTACACCCTACTAAACCCTTAACCCTAAGCCATATACCCCTAAAAACCCTACATCCCTAACCCTAAGCTCGGACATATATATATTATTAAAAAATTCTTAAACCCTAAACTACGCCTAAAAAACCAAAACCCTAAACCCTCAATACTAAAACCCTGAACCCTCGACCCATAAACAACCCTAACCAAGCAGGTATCATGGACTTATATATAGATCAAAATTTGAGATACTTTCATTATTAAATTGTTGCTAATTCATTCTATTCCATTTATATATGCATAAATATCGAACTTTATTAAAAATTCCTGAAACCCTAAAACCTAAATTAAACCCCTAAATACCTAAAACCTGAACCCAAAAACCTAAACACTAAACCCCTAACCCTAAAAACCGAAACACTAAACCCCTAAATCTTGACCAAGAACCTGTCATGCACACTTATAGATCAAAATTTCAGATACTTCTATTAATTTGGTAACACCATTCTATTCGACGAATATAGGAATAAAGCTTGAACATTATTGAAAATTCCCTAAACCCACAACCCTTAACGACCCCTGAAACTTAAACCCTAAACCCATAAATACTAAAACCCTCAACCCACATACACCCTAACCAATCATGTATCATGCATTTATAGATCAAAATTTGAGATACTCTCATTAAATTGCGGTAATGCTATTATATTCCATGAATATATGCATAAATATTGAACATTATTGAAAATTCCCTAAACCCTTAACCTTAAACCCCTCAACCCACAATTAAACGCTAACCAAGCAGGTATCATCCACTTATAGATTCAAATTTGAGATACTTTCATTAAATTATGGTAATGCCATTCTATTCCACGATTAAAACCATAAAGCGGCTTGAAAATTATTTAAAAAACCTAAAACCATAAAACCCTAAACACGAAACACCTAAACCCTGACCAAGCAAGCATCATGCACTTGTAAATTAAATTTGATATTTACTTTCTTTAAATTATTGAAAAGTTTGAATTTTGAAAATTCCCTAAACCCTAAAACCCTAAATGACACTGACCAAGCAGGTATGTCATCCACTTATAGATCAATATTTGAGATATACTTTCATAAATTACGCTAAGGCCATTCCATTCGACGGATCTAAGCATAAAGCTTGAACATTATTGAAAATGCCCTAAAACCTAAACCTTAAACCCTTTAACCCTAAACCCCTAAACGACCCTGTCCAAGCAGGTATATATCATCCACTTATAGATTAACATTTGAGATATACTTTCTTTAAATTATGCTAAAGCCATTCCATTCCATGAATCTAAGCATAAATCTTGAAAATTATTGAAAATGCACTAAAACCTAAACCTTAAACCCCTAAACACTAAACCCTTTTACCCTAAACCCTGACCAAGCAGGTATCATGCACTTATAGATCAATATTTGAGATAATTTAATTAATTTGTGCTAACGCCTTTCTATTTCACAAATATAGGCATATAACTCGAACATTATTGAAAATTCACAAAACACTAACCTCCTAAAACCTAAACCCTAACCCCTATACCCCTAAACCCTTAACCCCCAACCCTAACCAAGCAGCTCATATCATGCACTTATAGATCAAAATCTATATTCCTAAACCCCTATAACCCTAAACCCTGAATTTTCACACACTTTTTAATTTGGGTAACGCTATTCTATTCAACAAACATAAGCATAAATCTTGAACATTATTTAAAATTACCTAAACCCTCAACCCTAAACAACCCCTAAAACTTAAACCCTCGAACCACATACACCCTAACCAAGCAGCTGGTATCATGCACCTATAGATCCAAATTTAAGATACTTTCATTAAATTGCGCTAACGCTATATTCCATTAATCCACGAATATAAGCATAAAGCTTGAAAATTCCCTAAACTTTCCATCTTATCTTAACTTAACTTATCTTACCACTATATAATGTTCGAATAACTTTGAATATTAACCGTTGGATCAAGACTCGCGAATTCCAACATCACCAGCCGTCGGATCTTCTTTTACTGTAGAGGTCCCAACCTTTAATAAGGTAGAGATCCCTGTGTTTACAATGCTAGTCCCTGGATCAATAGCTAGCATCCACAATTAAGATGTAATATCAAGAAACAAAGGTCATATTACAGCTTTATAACCAGGAATAAAATAATTCATTACATCTTACATAGCTCATTTGGCTATCTCATTACAATGCGGCAGAAATAACTATAGCATGGATTCCTTCAGTTTCAAAGTTCCACAGGCAAACATGTTGGTTGTAGACTTGTAATCTTAATCAACACACTTTACTAACATCAAACAAACCTACAACATAATAAGTTACAGCCAGAAGGGTCAATACATTTGAATTGTATTGGCAAGTGATACTATGGTAGTATAGTGGAGTCTATCATCTATATGCATTTTGCTAGGTGGAGTTTAGGCTTGCTTTGCTCAAAATAGATTTTCCTTATCATTTGAAACACTAAGTTTTTGCTTGTCAAAATCACCCAAGGAACCACCAATAGAAATTGGTGAACCTTCACCCTTGTTCAACCACAAGTTTTTAACTTAGAAATTGGGATGAGGAGATTCTTGATAGCTTCCATGTCTTGATGCTCAAATTGTCCTTTGCCAGGGACATGGCTAAGTACTTAGATTTTTACACTCTGCAGAGGTGGTGCACTTTCCCCACAAGACTTGGTTTCACCAAGACAAGATCTTTCAAAAGCCTTCCCTTAGACCAGAATGGACGAGCTCCAACCTATCAAACCCCTACCACCAACTGTCCATTTGGCTAAGTTATTGCAACCTATATGATCCAGGCAGAGCCCATAATGCCAAGTGGCTGCACTTGAAGCTTCTCAACATTTGACATCTCAAATCTCTTTGTTCCTAGGTGGCATTCCACAAGTGAGATACCAAGTTTTCCCCCAGTATACTGGACTTGGTGATGCCCAAGTTTCCCCCAGTATACTGGACTTGCGTAAACACTCAACACAAACCTTTCTTTCCATTCCACCCAGGTGATTCATTCACTTAGTTGTTTTATTAAACAAAACACAAGTCCTTGACTTAGAAATATTCCATAGCATGAATATAATCCACCCTTGTTTTCTACTAGCTAGGATAAGCATGATAGTAGTAGGAATCTTAACTTAGGAAAATTCTACTAAGGTTTCATCTACTAGGATTTCCCATGGCATAGTTTATACTTAGCAAAATTCCATGCAAGTCCTACTTAGAAATAGCACTAATGCATAGTGAAAACAATGGGACAAAAGTATGAAGCATCACTTGCCTTTTTGGTAGAGGACATAAGTTCACTCCCTAATCTTGCAATAGTCACACTCTTGAAATTGCACTACAATTCAATCAAGCAAGCAAATATTCAATCTACCATTCAAGCAATCATCACATAGAATAATAAAAACAAAGCAATGCATGCAAGCATGCCAACGATTTTTTTATTTTGGAAAAGTGGTTTCTATAGGTTATAAACATCATAAAATATCTTTTGGTAATTTATAAAAGTGGCAAGGTCATTTATAAATGTGGCAAAACCATTTGATATCAAGTTAGTGAAAATGGCCATTTTAAGTCATTTTTGTTTTGCTAGAAATGGTTCATACCAAAGTAATATTTTCTAGTGTTTGACAAATACATTTTTAAACACAAATGTTAGTGTTTTTATGGCCAAGAGTTTAATATTGAAACCATTTGCAAAAGGTTTTTACCTATAAACCATTTTTATACCAAATCAATATTTTATGTTGTTGAAAATGCTTTTTAGCAAAGTAATAATTTATAGGGTTTATCAAATATATTTTTAAATCTCAAAACTTGGTGCTTAGGGTCAGAGAGTTTAAATCTAATCATTTCTCAAAGGTTTTACTCAAAAGCATTTTTAACACATAGGCAATATTTTTGTTTAACTAGAAATACTCTAATTCAAAGATTTATTATTTTGCTTCACAAAATATTTTTTTTGAATCCACAAGTTGGTTTATGGTCAGTAGGTTCAAAACAATCCGTTTGCCAAAGATTTTTCCCTAAAAATATTGCTAGAATAATTTTTATATTCAAAATATACCTACACAAGTTTCTGCAAAAACAACTAAGTTTCCAGAAGCAATTCATTAAACAAAGTGCATGGTTGGATAGAGTTTGTTTTGCTGATTCCATTGATATAAAATTTGCAAAATTTAGACATTTAGATTTAAAGTTATGTAATTTACAAAATCTACATCTAATAGATTCTATTCTAGTTTTTATAAAACAGACTGGGCCACGTGTCACGTTCTCATTAGTGTGTACCGGTTCGGATGGATCGCGCAACGTGGGGCGTTGAATCAAAATGAAATCGTGCGGCATAGGAAGCTCCAGCTTCTAATTGGCATGTCTCCTGCTGCTACGGCTTGGTATTCGTCGGTACCGGTTCTATTAAATGGCTAACAGTGAACATGAAACCTAAATCTAATGATCTAAAACGTACCACTGAATTAATCTAATATCCACTGAAATAATCTAATATACACTGTACAAGGTTGATTAAACGAACAAGGTTTAAATTTAAAATACTTAACGAGGAAGTTTGAATTATAAATTCAGGTACCACTTGGTATAAAATTTAGTTACAAATCTAATGCAAAGAATCACCAGATTTCGACCCATAGATTGATATGTAATTTTAAAGTTCAAAGATCATTAGAGGCGGTCGATGATAACGTGGAAAAGAATTTTGTCATCGGACCTGGGCAGTTACTATGCAGGCACACGCGAGAAAAAAAAATAGGAAATACTGCAGGAAGCGTTGACGGTGTTACCGGCTGTGAGACATCAGTGACAAGGAAAACATAGCTAGCTCGGCATGGAGGAAGACGTGCTCCTAGTGCTCTTACGAATTCTACGAACGCAGCGACGGGCGAAGTGTTGGCCACTCTCGGCAAGGCATCTAGCAGAGGCATGGCCGTGAGTGCAGCAGCTCCAAAGAACTCCGGCAATGTCGTGCGGCCTGCTCTGTCGTTCCTGGTTCCTGGACATGGGCAAAAGATCAGGAGGAATACCTAGAAAAGTATGGTAGAAGCTATGGAGAAAAAAAACATGTGTGCGTGGTGTGGACGACGGGGACGACCGGGTGATTGAAGGCAGTCCTTCGCAACGTCTAGCGTGTATCCGAGAGGCGACCGTGGTCGACTGAAACTGCGGTTTTCCGAAGATCTTCCGGCGACATGGACAACTCGCCCGAGGACTCCTGTGCACAGGAAAAGAGGTCATGAGGTGAGGTGTAGTAAGGAAGAACATACACAAAGAGAGGGAGTTCAAGAGGTCTGACAGGCGACGGAAACCTCCTTTTCAAGGCTTCGGCGGCGGAACTAACTCCGGAGAGATCTGTTTTGTGGTGTACGGCCTCAGAAGTAGATCGATTTTCAAAAAAAAGGGAACCATAGGAGGAGGTGGTATTTATGGGCATGATTTCGTGGCCGAAGGCAGTGGCGGTCAAACTGGGCCATGGCCCCCATAACATTGGTGCAAATTCTCTAATTAGTAGTGTTATTAAGACTAAATTAATGATAATTAAGAATAGGTATAGCTATTAAATGGTTTTAATCAGCATTTTGGCTCCCCCTTAATTTCTCTCTAAGGTTCTCCACTGGCCGCGGGGGCAAGAAATAGGAGCGATTCCGGTGGAATTCTGGCGCATGGTTTTGATACGGCAGAGAACGTCTCGGGCTCAAACTCATGCTGTAGATTGAAGATGAGCTAGGCCCTAGCTGTCGGCGTGAGAGAGGAAGGAATAAAAACAATTAGGAGAGAGGTACTGGTCGGGTGGATTATTTGGGTTGATCTGGTGTATACGATCGTGCATGCCCAGCACTTGAGCGGTCAGGTAGTCAGGTATGGTTCGCTTTTGTTTCTTATTTATTACTATTATTTTGATTGACACAGCAAATCGAATGTGACTTCATTCTCTCAAACTACTTCCAAAATTTCAAAACTTATAATACAAACCAAAATAATTGTAGAGGCTATGAAAATTGTATTCTCAGCCCAAGTTCTATTTCAAAATAAATATACGAGTTTATAAACTTTGTTATGGATCTATTTAATTTATGAAAATAGCTCTATCATTGAAATTATTTCCAAAATATTTTTGAACCCTAAACGGCACAAGAATGTTATGTAGGAAATTTCCAACCCGATATTTTAAAGAAGTCATTTTATCTTCTCTCGGTTCATTTTATTTGGATTGGAAATTGTCTACAAAATATTTCAAAAGCAAATAAAAATTTAAAATAACGCCAATTGGAATATTTTGAAAGTGTTTCTTATAATTGGAAATGTCATGTTATTTCCGCTCTTGTGAAAATGAAACAGTGTTTGGAAAATATCAAAAAAAAAATCTTCGGGAATGCAAGGTAAACATATTGGATTTGTAGAAAAGTTTCTGAGCCAATATTTTATTTTTAGATAGTCATGTTAATCCATTCTTTTTAATGCGGTTTATGAAAATTTTAAACAAATCCTCAAAAGTTTCTCTTCATACAAAGTTTCAAAAAGATCAAACAATTCAATTTATTTTATTTATTTTAACATTCCAAAATTTAGAAAAATATTGGGATGTTACAGACTACCACCCTTAAAAGAAATCTCGTCCTCGAGATTTGGGAAGGCTAGAGGTTACAAGTTGGCTTCAAAACAACTAGGGTACTACCACCCTTAAAAGATTTTTGTCTAGATTACATCTTGGCTTACTTGGGGTCTTGGTGTAACTTCTCTGGACAGTTGCTTGCATAATGGCCTAGCTCTTTGCATTTGAAACACATCAATTGGCTAATATCCTTCTTCTTCTTTGGTATCATTGCCTCTTGTTTGTTTCCTTGGTTCTTCTTATTTTCTGGACAATGTGATACATAGTGTTCCATCTCTTTGCAATTGAAACATTGCACTTGGCTATTGTCTTTCTTGCTAAGGTTGGGGCATTTCTTCTTCTTGGGTCTCTCCAAAGCTAGGAGTTCTTCTAGTTCATGCTCTTCATATTTCACCTCAAAGGTGGGAAATCTTTCTCTCTTCTTGGGGCAGCCACTAGAGATATGAACTTCTTCTCCAGAAGAGTAGCAACACTTTGTGGTCACTTTGGATGTGGCCTTATGAGGCATGGTTCTGACTTTGCCTTCATCCTTCATGGTAGAAGTTGTTCCCTTATGGAGGTTTCCAAACATTTGATGCATTCCATCTTGTTTCATTTGTTGAACTATAGAATAGATGGGGAATTTGATAGGGACATGATCATTTCCTTCACATAGGAAACAAGTCACTTGAGATGTGGGGCATTGTTTAGTTGGATGTTTCTCTTCACAATTAGGGCATTGGTCCACATGATCTTTGTAAGTGTGTTCTATGTCTCCACAAATATTGCAAGCTTGAGTTCCTTCTATAATATCATCTTTGACATCATTGTTGTCACAATCTCCTTGGGAAAGGTTGTCTCTCATGTTGATCATTTGATTGGTCATCCTTTGCAACAATTGGGATTGGATTTCCAAAAACTTTTGCATGGTTGGGTCTAACTCATTGTTGTTGGCTAAAAACTGTAGGGGTTCGTAGCATGGAAAACAAAAATTTTCTATCGCATACAAACAAACAAGCCAAGATCTATCTACTAGATTGTAGCAACGAGTCGATGGAATAACTCACCCTCGAAGATTCCAAAGTGTTTAACGAGAGCAGATTCTCGTGGGTGATGTAGTCGTACTCTTTCCGATCTCAAGATCGTGTAGACGATCCTTCCGGCGCCGCGTTCCCGCAGCGCTCCCGCAGTCGGTCACACGTTCGGTACTCGACGATGACCTTCCTCTCCCTTGTTCCAGCAGGCAGCGGAGGTTGTAGCACTCTCCTCGCGATTCCGGCAGCACAACGGCGTGGTACCGGAGGTAGAGGGGAAATCCCGCAGGGCTTCGCCTTAAGCCGGTGCGAGTATGGTGGAGCTTATGAGAGAGGCTATTAGTGGTCTAGTAATTAGACACACCAATTAGAAGGCTCTAAACCAATTAGAAGGCTCTAAACCGAATAGCTCTAAACCGGGGTCTAGATCTAGGGTTTAGTTTAGAGGATAGGAAACTTGTGTGTGCTAGGAGGGGAGCCCTGCCCCTCCTTATATAGATGGGAGGGGGCTTGGCGCGCCAGGGAGGGAGGGAGTCCCTCCCCAACTCGGCCTAGGGCTGGGCGCCGGCCTGGAGGAGTCCAACTCCTCCTCCAGGTTGGTTCCAACTCCTCTTGCTTGTTTCCCACAGTTTCTTGTTTTGGCAGTTTGACTTTCAAACTGGACATTTGACTTTTCTGTTTTAGGATTCAATTTAATCCTATATTTGGGACAGCAAGAACACTTAGTACATGATGCAATCATTCCAACATGTAATGACACATTCATGTACCCCTTCCCCCCCCGGAGTGCCGGACAATCCGGAACCTTCTAGAATATCCCCGATGAAAACACCGGAATCATTCCCGAACTCCGAAACGGGACTTTCCTTATATGAATCTTATTCTCCGGACCATTCCGGATCACCTCGTGATATCCCGGATCCCATCCGAGACTCCGAACAACATTCGGTCTCTTTCTCATAATACCATAACTACTCAAACAACGTCGAATCCTTAAGTGTGTCTCCCTACGGTTCGTGAATTATGCGGACATGATCGAGACACTTCTCCGAACAATAACCAATAGAGGAATCTGGAAATTCATATGGCTCCCACATATTTCTACGATTACTTTGCGATCGAATGAACCACTTACATACGATACCAATTTCCCTTTGTCTCACGATAGTTTACTTATCCGAAGTTATGATCGTCGGTATCTCTGCATACCTAGTTCATCCTCGTTACTGATAAGTACTCTTTTCTCGTTCCCGTGATATGTGATCCCTTGTGACCCAGTCACATGCTTGCAAGCTAATTGGATGACATTCCACCGAGAGGGCCCAGAGTATATCTATCCGTCATATGGATGGACAAATCCCACTCTTGATCCATGTGTTTCAACCAATACTTTCCGAACACTCAATGCCACTTTTATAGCCACCCTGTTACGGTGTGGTGTTTGATGACATCAAAGCATCCATCCAGTAAAGGTGATATGCATGATCTCATAGTCGAAGGAATTAGGTTACTATGTATCAGAAAGCATATAGCAATTGAACTATTGAAATGACTTGATCTTTATGCTACGCTTATCTATAGGAGTATGTCCATCACATCATTCTCCTAATGATATGATCCTGTTGTTAATAACATCTCTATGTTCATGATCAGGAAACCATGATCATATATTAACCAACAAGCTAGTTTAACAAGAGGCTTTACTAGGGACTCTTATTTTAGTTTACAAATCACACAAGTATTAATGGTTTCCTTGTTAATACTATTATAGCATGAATGTAAACATTTATCATAAGTGTGAAGATATGATAATAACCACTTTATTATTGCCTCTTGGGCATATCTCCAACAGTCTCCCACTTGCACTAGAGTCAATAATCTAGTTTCGAACCTTTGTGTATATAACACCTATGGCTTTCCAGTGTTGTATGTACACGATTGCTAGTGGTTAACTGATCTCCGGATCTGACACTTCCAGGTCCGTGTGTAATTGCATGTCTTTGCGTCTCTACGCATCATTCATTCTCTAATGAGATGGCTTTGTATAAATTTGGTCTTTCGGTGTGACCTTTAGCTCTTTGGGGTTAAAACATGTTGATAATATTGTCGCACAATATATCTTCATAGTATTATCCCACTGTGAACTACACCTAGTTTGATAACAAACTTCTTGACACAAATGCCCTCTTTTGCTGCTATAATAGCAGTCATATACTTAGCCTTTTGTTGTAGTATTTGTCACAATGTCTTAACTTTGGAAATCATCCAAATCCATTATGGAACTCACTTTCCATTATATTGTGCCACCCTTAGTTTAGATTGAGATAAACTTAATTTGTACTTTGTGACAAAACTAGTATCAATGTAGTACTTTTACAATGAACTAACCATCTATTTGTCACTTCTACAAATAATATACTCTTAGTTCTTCCAAAAGATCATAAGAATATCCTTACTATTGTCCAATGATCATCTTACAAATCATTCTGGTATATGCTCACAACATTTAGAGCATAGGACATATCTGGATTTGTACATATCACAGTATGATTGATATAAATACTCTTTGTGATTTCATACATCAAGTATCAATCTATACTTGAATCTTTGTTTCACTTACCAAGTGCTAATACACTTGAATATATCATCAACATTGAACTCTTTCAATCCTTTCTGTGCAACAAGAACCTTTCTTGTAGTTTCTATATTGAATTCATTCAATATCTCGTCTATGTACTTCTGGCACAACCATATTAGCGTCTAATGATGCCAAATATTTGGGTTTTGCCTAAGTCTTTCATCGGGATGAAATTCTTAATATGTGTTAATAAAAGATACATTATTTCCAATCAACAATATGTCTTCCACATAATGTATTAAAAACATGTCTTAGCGCTCCCACTTAATTTCTTGCAAACGCAAGCATCTTCATTGTCTCTGATGAAATTAAACTCTCTTAACAGTTTCATCATAGTGAAGATTCCAACTCCGCTATGCTTACTTCAACCATTGAAGTTTGCATATGCTTTTTAGCATCCTTTGAATTAACAAAACCCTATGGACCGTGTTATGCACATGTCCTAGGTAACGATTCTATTAGAAGAACTTGTTTTGTTTATTCAACTACCATATAACAAAATTATATGTAGTGGTTGCTACATTAATCCGTCTAGACTAAATATCACTATGACAGATCAAATCTTGTCATAGTCAACCTTTGAACATTGTTGTGAACTCTTTCTCAACATGTCGACTATTTCATAGATGTAAAACATCCATGTCTATTTCTTTATAGATCCAGACACAACTGTAAGGTCTTACACCTTTCTCGAGGGTCCTTCAAGTTCAAAACTTGATTTCTCGTGTATGGAACTATCACGGATTTTATGGCTTCAAGCCATTTGACGGAGTCAGGGCCCATCATCGCTTCTTTGCATGTAGTCGGTTCATTATTCTCAAATAATGATTCAACCCTCAAATCTTGGTATTTGATTGTTTACCCGATCTACTTGTTTCAATAGGAACTTGGATCTCCGTGACCACAACCTTTGAGGTACGCGAGCCATGAGCATTGTTTGCTAACTCCGGAACATTTTTCGGCGCTGCGCAACTCTGCACATACAGCTAAGGTTCTTTTAACCTTATCAAAGTTTCTATTGTCCTCCCACTTAACTTTTCACGCAAAATTCCTTCTCAAAGAAACTTGACGTTTTAAGTGACAAACACTTTTGTCTCCGATGTTATGGAGGAGTACTTAACAGTTATTCGAAATAACATACAAAGACAGGTTCATCCGACTTTGGTTGCAAACATCTTTCTTATGCATAGCATACCAATGTTTAAGAAAGGACAACTTGGGTTTTATCCCAAACCATAACTTTATATGGTGTCATTTCAACGGATTATGATGGAGCTCTTTTCAGTGGAAAAACGGTAATCTCTAAAGCTTTTAATCTTTAAAATATAATGGCAGTTTTATGAATTATACCTTTGATCTTACCATGTCAAACAAGGTTTAATTGCATATCTCGAACGCTCCATACTCTTATGGTGTTTCGGGAAAATGCAAATCCACGGAACGATTCCTTAAATCTTAGGTATTATGCTAAACTTGTAACTCAAATATCTTCCTTTATGATCTTATCATAAACTATTTATATTCTTGTTACAATGATCTTGCACTTCATCTTGAAAGTCTTTGAACTTTTCAAGTGTTTCATACTTTATCCTTATTAAGTAAATATTCATATATTCACTCAAATTTTCGGAGAAAGCATATGAAGTTGAAATCCATCGCTCTTGACTACACATAACGGACTTCGTACAACAATATGTACAAGTTCCAATAAGCTAGTCATTCGTTCCCTTTTGGCCTATGAACGAAGTTTTAATTATCTCTAGGAAAGTTTCATAAGCGTCATTTGATCAAAAATCAGAAGACTCCAAAATTCCATCCACATGGAGTTTCTTCATGTTATCTTTCCAATATAATTCAAACAGCGATGTCACTTCCTAAGTGATCTTTCAATCAATTTGTCTTTCGACATTTTAGCACTAGTTTTATGGATGTGATTTGATTTGTGAATCATCCATCTTTTATGGATTACGGCAATTATTTGAACAACCCTTTTGTTCTCATAACACCTGATAAAACAAATCTTGAAGGCAAGCTTTGATGTTTAATGAGCAACACAATAACCCTTTATTTGTTCTCGATGAACATCATCACATATTCTTTTGCTAATTACTTAGGCCATTGTAGTTCATGAATTGTGTTGTTTCGTATGACGATTCATACCAACAAATTCAGTATCAAATACTTAAGAACCACATTGTTTAATAAGCAAAGAATATAGCCATAACATGTATATCATCTATATACTTAAACTGAACAATTCCAGTCTTTTCTTTTCTGCCATATATTTATGAGATTCTCTTTCAGTATCTCCTTTTCTGTTTGAAAGAATCTATCAATATCAATAGTGGAGTCATACATATGACACATAGTCCAAAGCGTGTATAGTTAAATACCAATGTCTTTGGACTTGCACTTTGAAGTAGATCACCATCATCAAATGTTTGGTGTTCTTTCAAATTCCTTTCTTTAGTAATCTCTTGGTGTAGTAAACATTTTACCTACATCAAATATTCACCCTTATCATGGAATCGTCCATGATCAAGCTACTTTTAGCTTATAACGGTGAATCATGAGTATAATGTTGCTTTCCAAATCCTTTTGGACGATTAGGACAACTAGTGTCTCCAACCTTTTGCAAATTCTCATCAAATATGAGAACATGACTTTTGCCATATTATACTCTATCATGTTGCAACCAAAACTTCGTTTCAGATATCACAATATCTTCCACACATCATGGTTTCTGAAACAACTCTTTCAGATCCTAGATAACCTTGATATTAAGGGAATCCTTTGAATATCAAGAATCATGGATACAAACATGATACTTATATACTAATACTTGGAATTGTTACTCTTGATTTAATACTAATTATTAAACTTCATGGAGTAACCGGAACTTACTGAAAGTTTGCAATAGGACTTTTAAACTTTAGATTAACACTTAAAACAATACGATACCAGTTCGTAAAGTATCTAACCAGAATTCTATAGTTCTATCATCTCAATTATAACTAAGCGCAAGGTGGTAAACGGATGCCAATGACTACAACAACTATGCAAATTCACTTTGGTTTAGTTTATGATAAATTGAGTTCAAATTAATTAATGAAATTAAACTAGGTGAACTCCCACTCAAAACAACATCCCTCACATTGTTTTAGTGATCACACGAACCAAATCCACTACATCAAAACCGATCATCACGAGAGTTGATATAGCTTCAATGGCGAACAATCAACATGTTCATCATATCTACTATATGACTCATGCTCTACCTTTCGGTAATCCGTGTTCCTGAGGCCATGTCTGTACATGCTAGGCTCGTCAAGATCAAACCTTAGCTACCGCATAAGCAAATCTGGCTTGCTTACGTTGTATTCACCCGCGGAATCAAAGACACCCGATCATCACGTGGTGCTTTGAAGCAGCAAGCTTTGGCAACGGTGCATACTAAGGGTGAACACTTAAGAACTTGAAATCGTGTGCTTGAGGGATCATCTTATAATGCTACCGTCGTCTACTAAGCAATACAAGATGCATAAAGGATTAACATCACATGCAATTCATAATATGTGATATGATATGGCCTTTCTTCTTTGTGCTTCCGATCTCCATCTTCAAACACGAACATGATCTCCATCATCACCGGCATTGCATCAAGGTCAATGACGCTTCTCCATGGTTGTCGTCCACCAGCTTCAACTATTACAACTACTTTGAATAGACACGCGGGTCTTAACATAAATTAAAGACAACCATATGGCTCCTGCCGGTTGCCAACTTACAATAAGGAACATTGCATACATCATATATAATCACAATCATGGCCATATCACATCACTGCACACCCCTGCAAAACAAAGTTAGACGCCTCTACTTTCTTTGCATGTTTTACGTGGTTTGGGGCTGTTAATAAGTGTCGTTCTAACTTACGAACAAGAACCACAACATTGATACTAGCATTGTTGATTACCCGTTGTAAATTGGATCTTAACTATGCTAGGAGAAACAGGCACCCGCAAAGCCACTTATGCAATACAAGTTGCATGTCAAGCGTGGAGCAAGTCTCATGAACGATGTCATGTAAGGTTAGCCCGGGCCGCTTCATCCCAACATACCGCAAGATGCAAAGTACACAAGAAGCAATCGACAATAAAAGCATCAACGCCCACAATGACCATTGTGTTCTACTCGTGCAACAGATCTACATATAGACACGGCTCTGATACCACTGTAGGGGTTCGTAGCATGGAAAACAAAAATTTTCTATCGCATACAAACAAACAAGCCAAGATCTATCTACTAGATTGTAGCAACGAGTCGATGGAATAACTCACCCTCGAAGATTCCAAAGTGTTTAACGAGAGCAGATTCTCGTGGGTGATGTAGTCGTACTCTTTCCGATCTCAAGATCGTGTAGACGATCCTTCCGGCGCCGCGTTCCCGCAGCGCTCCCGCAGTCGGTCACACGTTCGGTACTCGACGATGACCTTCCTCTCCCTTGTTCCAGCAGGCAGCGGAGGTTGTAGCACTCTCCTCGCGATTCCGGCAGCACAACGGCGTGGTACCGGAGGTAGAGGGGAAATCCCGCAGGGCTTCGCCTTAAGCCGGTGCGAGTATGGTGGAGCTTATGAGAGAGGCTATTAGTGGTCTAGTAATTAGACACACCAATTAGAAGGCTCTAAACCAATTAGAAGGCTCTAAACCGAATAGCTCTAAACCGGGGTCTAGATCTAGGGTTTAGTTTAGAGGATAGGAAACTTGTGTGTGCTAGGAGGGGAGCCCTGCCCCTCCTTATATAGATGGGAGGGGGCTTGGCGCGCCAGGGAGGGAGGGAGTCCCTCCCCAACTCGGCCTAGGGCTGGGCGCCGGCCTGGAGGAGTCCAACTCCTCCTCCAGGTTGGTTCCAACTCCTCTTGCTTGTTTCCCACAGTTTCTTGTTTTGGCAGTTTGACTTTCAAACTGGACATTTGACTTTTCTGTTTTAGGATTCAATTTAATCCTATATTTGGGACAGCAAGAACACTTAGTACATGATGCAATCATTCCAACATGTAATGACACATTCATGTACCCCTTCCCCCCCCGGAGTGCCGGACAATCCGGAACCTTCTAGAATATCCCCGATGAAAACACCGGAATCATTCCCGAACTCCGAAACGGGACTTTCCTTATATGAATCTTATTCTCCGGACCATTCCGGATCACCTCGTGATATCCCGGATCCCATCCGAGACTCCGAACAACATTCGGTCTCTTTCTCATAATACCATAACTACTCAAACAACGTCGAATCCTTAAGTGTGTCTCCCTACGGTTCGTGAATTATGCGGACATGATCGAGACACTTCTCCGAACAATAACCAATAGAGGAATCTGGAAATTCATATGGCTCCCACATATTTCTACGATTACTTTGCGATCGAATGAACCACTTACATACGATACCAATTTCCCTTTGTCTCACGATAGTTTACTTATCCGAAGTTATGATCGTCGGTATCTCTGCATACCTAGTTCATCCTCGTTACTGATAAGTACTCTTTTCTCGTTCCCGTGATATGTGATCCCTTGTGACCCAGTCACATGCTTGCAAGCTAATTGGATGACATTCCACCGAGAGGGCCCAGAGTATATCTATCCGTCATATGGATGGACAAATCCCACTCTTGATCCATGTGTTTCAACCAATACTTTCCGAACACTCAATGCCACTTTTATAGCCACCCTGTTACGGTGTGGTGTTTGATGACATCAAAGCATCCATCCAGTAAAGGTGATATGCATGATCTCATAGTCGAAGGAATTAGGTTACTATGTATCAGAAAGCATATAGCAATTGAACTATTGAAATGACTTGATCTTTATGCTACGCTTATCTATAGGAGTATGTCCATCACATCATTCTCCTAATGATATGATCCTGTTGTTAATAACATCTCTATGTTCATGATCAGGAAACCATGATCATATATTAACCAACAAGCTAGTTTAACAAGAGGCTTTACTAGGGACTCTTATTTTAGTTTACAAATCACACAAGTATTAATGGTTTCCTTGTTAATACTATTATAGCATGAATGTAAACATTTATCATAAGTGTGAAGATATGATAATAACCACTTTATTATTGCCTCTTGGGCATATCTCCAACAAAAACTGAGTTGTCAACTGATTCAACTGGGTTTGGTTTGCTAGTAGTTGTTCTCTCATGTGCATCTCTTGGTTGTTGTTGTCACCATTCTTGATGTTGGAGTCTCTTGGGGAAGTCATCTGTTTGGGTTGGATTGGGATTAGAGTAGGCAAAGTTTTCTAAAGGAAGAATTCTAATCACACACATCACAATTCACACAAGCGATGTGCAAGCAATCACAAACAAACATTCCACTCAAACAACAAGTTTCAAGCACATTTTTTTTTAGGCAACAAAATATTTTTGCTACACCACATAAGTTGGTGGGTTTGATCTAAACTAAATATGGTGGTCCAACTATATGGTTTACTTGAGATCATTCCATGCTTCTTTGTTGTTTCTTCTTGAATGAGATCATTGGTTCATTGGGAAAATTCTTGTGTCTTGGTCACAAAACTTCAAAGGTGATGATGGTTCCTTCTAAGTTGTGTTTCTTTAGTCTTCAAGTCTTGAGTAATATTTCTTGTCTCACTTGTAGTCCTTAGTGATACCCAAGTTGAATTCCTTGGTGAAAATAAAGTTGAAGTCCTTGATGATGTTGAAGTCATTTGAGTTGGTGAAATCCTTTGCTCATGTTGAAGTCTTTGCTCATGGTGGAGGCTTTGCCCATCAAGTTGAAAAACAAGAGATGTAGAATTAAAACCAAAAAGGTTAAGGAAAGAGTTTACAAGATTGTTTGTAAATAATTTTGAACAAATACAACTCCTATTTTTCTAAGGGGTTTTATCCAATCCTAGGGTTACAATCATACAGGCAACACAATGCTCTGATACCATCTGTAGAGGTCCCAACCTTTAATAAGGTAGAGATCCCTGTGTTTACAATGCTAGTCCCTGGATCAATAGCTAGCATCCACAATTAAGATGTAATATCAAGAAACAAAGGTCATATTACAGCTTTATAACCAGGAATAAAATAATTCATTACATCTTACATAGCTCATTTGGCTATCTCATTACAATGCGGCAGGAATAACTATAGCATGGATTCCTTCATCTTCAAAGTGCCACAGGCAAACATGTTGGTTGTAGACTTGTAATCTTAATCAACACACTTTACTAACATCAAACAAACCTGCAACATAATAAGTTACAGCCAAAAGGGTCAATACATTTGAATTGTATTGGCAAGTGATACTATGGTAGTATAGTGGAGTCTATCATCTATATGCATTTTTCTAGGTGGAGTTTAGGCTTGCTTTGCTCAAAATAGATTTTCCTTATCATTTGAAACACTAAGTTTTTGCTTGTCAAAATCACCCAAGGAACCACCAATAGAAATTGGTGAACCTTCACCCTTGTTCAACCACAAGTTTTTAACTTAGAAATTGGGATGAGGAGATTCTTGATAGCTTCCATGTCTTGATGCTCAAATTGTCCTTTGCCAGGGACATGGCTAAGTACTTAGATTTTTACACTCTGCAGAGGTGGTGCACTTTCCCCACAAGACTTGGTTTCACCAAGACAAGATCTTTCAAAAGCCTTCCCTTAGACCAGAATGGACGAGCTCCAACCTATCAAACCCCTACCACCAACTGTCCATTTGGCTAAGTTATTGCAACCTATATGATCCAGGCAGAGCCCATAATGCCAAGTGGCTGTACTTGAAGCTTCTCAACATTTGACATCTCAAATCTCTTTGTTCCTAGGTGGCATTCCACAAGTGAGATACCAAGTTTTCCCCCAGTATACTGGACTTGGTGATGCCCAAGTTTCCCCCAGTATACTGGACTTGCGTAACCACTCAACACAAATCTTTCTTTCCATTCCACCCAGGTGATTCATTCACTTAGTTGTTTTATTAAACAAAACACAAGTCCTTGACTTAGAAATATTCCATAGCATGAATATAATCCACCCTTGTTTTCTACTAGCTAGGCTAAGCATGATAGTAGTAGGAATCTTAAATTAGGAAAATTCTACTAAGGTTTCATCTACTAGGATTTCCCTGTAGGGGTTCGTAGCATGGAAAACAAAAATTTTCTATCGCATACAAACAAACAAGCCAAGATCTATCTACTAGATTGTAGCAACGAGTCGATGGAATAACTTACCCTCGAAGATTCCAAAGCGTTTAACGAGAGCGGATTCTCGTGGGTGATGTAGTCGTACTCTTCCCGATCTCAAGATCGTGTAGACGATCCTTCCGGCGCTGCGTTCCAGCAGCGCTCCCGCAGTCGGTCACATGTTCGGTACTCAACGAAGACCTTCCGCTCCCTTGTTCCAGTAGGCACCGGAGGTTGTAGTACTCTCCTCGCGATTCCGGCAGCACAACGGCGTGGTACCGGAAGTAGAGGGGAGATCCCGCAGGGCTTCGCCTTAAGCCGGAGCGAGTATGGTGGATTATGAGAGAGGGCTATTAGTGGTCTAGAGATTAGACACACCAATTAGAAGGCTCTAAACCGCAGGCTAAAGCAATTAGAAGCTCTAAACCAAAACGGCTCTAAACCGGAGATCAGAGGTAGAAACTTGTGTGTCTAGAGGAGGAGGCCCTGCCCCTCCTTTTATGGGTGGAGGGGCCGGCGCGCCAGGGGAGGGAGGGGAGTCCCTCCCCAACTCGGCCTAGGGCTGGCCGCCGGCTTGGAGGAGAGGAACTCCTCCTCCAAGTTGGTTTCAACCTCCTCTTGCTTGTTTCCCACAGTTTCTTGTTTTAGCCGTTTGACTTTCAAACTGGACATTTGACTTTTCTGTTTTAGGATTCAATTTAATCCTTTATTTGGGACAGCAAGAACACTTAGTACATGATGCAATCATTCCAATATGTAATGACACATTCATGTACCCCTCCCCCCTCCCGGAGTGCCGGACATTCCGGAACCTTCTAGAACATTCACCGGAATCATTTCCGAACTCCGAAACGGGACTTTCTTTATATGAATCTTATCCTCCGGACCATTCCGGATCACCTCGTGATATCCTGGATCCCATCCGAGACTACGAACAACATTCGGTCTCTTTCTCATAATACCATAACTACTCAAAACAACGTCGAATCCTTAAGTGTGTCTCCCTACGGTTCGTGAATTATGCGGACATGATCGAGACACTTCTCCGAACAATAACCAATAGAGGAATCTGGAAATTCATATGGCTCCCACATATTTCTACAATTACTTTGCGATCGAATGAACCACTTACATACGATACCAATTTCCCTTTGTCTCATGATATGTTACTTATCCGAGGTTATGATCGTCGGTATCTCTGCATACCTAGTTCAACCTCGTTACTGATAAGTACTCTTTTCTCGTTCCCGTGATATGTGATCCCTTGTGAGCCAGTCACATGCTTGCAAGCTAATTGGATGACATTTCACCGAGAGGGCCCAGAGAATATCTATCCGTCATATGGATGGACAAATCCCACTCTTGATCCATGTGTCTCAACCAATACTTTCCGAACACTCAATGCCACTTTTATAGCCACCCAGTTACGGTGTGGTGTTTGATGTCATCAAAGCATCCATCCGGTAAAGGTGATATGCATGATCTCATGGTCGAAGGAATTAGGTTACTATGTATCAGAAAGCATATAGCAATTGAACTATTGAAATGACTTGATCTTTATGCTACGCTTATCTATAGGAGTATGTCCACCATATCATTCTCCTAATGATATGATCTTGTTGTTGATAACATCTCAATGTTCATGATAGGGAAACCACAATCATTTATCAACCAACAAGCTAGTGAAGTATAGAGGCTATACTAGGGACTTCAAATTTAAGTTTACAAATCACACAAGTATTAATGTTTCCCTGTTAATACTATTATAGCATGAATGTAAACATTTATCATAAACACAAAGATATAATAATAACTACATTTATTATTGCCTCTAGGGCATATCTCCAACAGTCTCCCACTTGCACTAGAGTCATCTAATCTAGATTACATGGTAATATACCGAACACCCATGGCAGTTTGGTGTTGGTCATGTTTTGCCCTCGGGAGAGGTTTACTCAACGGATCCGCCATATTCAGATCTGTGTGTACTTTGCAAATCTTTATATCCCCATCCTGGATATGTTCTCGAATAGCGTGAAAACGTAGCTTGATATGCTTCAGCTTCTTGTGTGACCTTGGTTCTTGCGCATTGGCTATGGCACCCATGTTATCACAGTAGATAGACATTGGGTCCAGCGCACTAGGAACCACACCCAGCTCTGTAATGAACTCTTTCATCCATATCGCTTCTTGTGAAGCCTCCGAAGCAGCCATGTATTCCGATTCAGTTGAAGATCTCGCCACAACGCTTTGCTTTGCACTCCTCCAGATAACTGCTGCACCATTCAAAATAAATACTTATCCAGATTGTGATTTAGAATCATCCGGATCGGTGTTCCAACTAGCATCGGTGTAACCATTAACAACGAGTTGTTCATCACCTCCATAAGAAAGAACCATATCCTTAGTTCTTCTCAAGTACTTAAGGATGTTTTTGACCGCTGTCCAATGATCCACTCCTGGATCACTTTGATATCTGCTAGTTAAACTAACAGCATATGCAATGTCGGGTCTAGTACATAGAATGGCATACATTAGAGATCCTATGGCTGATGCATAGGGAGTCTTACTCATCCGTTCTCTATCTTCTGCCGATGTCGGACTTTGAGTTTTACTCAAGGTCGTATTGGGAAACATGGGCAAGAACCCTTTCTTGCTTTCTTCCATTCCAAACCTCTTTAGAACTTTGTCCAAATATGTACTCTGTGACAATGATATTTGGCGTTTCGATCTATCTCTATAAATCTTTATGCCTAATATGTAAGCTGCTTCGCCAAGATCCTTCATTGAAAAACTATTATTCAAATATTCTTTGACACTATTAAGAAGGTCTACATCATTCCCAATCAACAATATGTCATCCACATATAGTATTAAGAATGCTACAGAGCTCCCACTCACTTTCTTGTAAATACAAGCTTCTCCATAAGTTTGTATAAAACCAAAACTTTTGATTACCTTATCAAAACGTTGATTCCAACTTCGGGATGCTTGCTTAAATCCATAGATGGACCGTTGAAGTTTGCATACCTTGTTAGCATCTTTAGGATCGACAAAACCTTTGGGTTGCATCATATACAACTCTTCATCAATATCTCCATTGAGGAATGCTGTTTTGACATCCATCTGCCATATCTCATAATCATAATATGCAGCGATTGCTAACATAATCCTCACAGACTTTAGCTTCGCTACCGGTGAGAAAGTCTCATCGTAGTCAACTCCTTGAATTTGTCGAAACCCTTTTGCGACAAGTCGAGCTTTATAGACAGTAACATTACCATCAGCATCTGTTTTCTTCTAGAAAATCCATTTGTTCTCGACAGCCTTTCGGCCATCCGGTAAGTCCACCAAAGTCCATACTTGGTTTTCGTACATGGATCCAATCTCGGATTTCATGGCTTCTAGCCATTTATTGGAATCTGGGCTCATCATCGCTTCCTCATATGTCTTGGGGTCATCGGTGTTGTCCACCAACATGACACTCATAACGGGATCATACCAATCTGGAGTGGTACGAGTTCTCGTTGACCTCCGAGGCTCTGTAGTAACTTCAACCGAAGTTTCATGATCACCATCATTAGCTCCCTCTCTAATTGGTGCAGGCACCACAGGAACTTCTTCCGATGTTGCGCTACTCGCAATTTCGAGAGAAGGTTCAACAACCTCGTCGAGTTCTACTTTCCTTCCAGTCACTTCTTTCGAGAGAAATTCCTTCTCTAGAAAGGATCCATTCTTGGCAACGAAGATTTTGCCTTCGGATCTATGATAGAAGGTATACCCAATAGTTTCCTTCGGGTATCCTATGAAGACGCATTTTTCCGCTTTGGGTTCAAGCTTGTCCGGCTGTAACTTCTTTACATAGGCTTCGCATCCCCAAACTTTAAGGAACGACAATTTAGGTTTCTTCCCAAACCATAATTCATACGGTGTCGTTTCAACGGATTTAGATGGTGCCCTATTTAAAGTGAATGCGGCTGTTTCTAATGCATAACCCCAAAATGATAGCGGTAAATCTGTAAGTGACATCATAGAACGAACCATATCTAAGAGAGTTCGATTACGACGTTCGGACACACCATTACGCTGTGGTGTTCCCGGCGGTGTCAATTGTGAAAGTATTCCGCATTTCTTCAAATGCTCGCCAAACTCGTAACTTAGATATTCACCTCCACGATCAGAACGTAGAAATTTAATCTTCTTGTTACGTTGATTCTCTACCTCACTTTGAAACTCCTTAAACTTCTCGAAAGTTTCGGACTTATGTTTCATGAAATAGATATACCCATATCTACTCAAGTCACCCGTGAAGGTAAGAACATAACGATAACCACCGCGCGATGCTACACTCATTGGACCACACACATCGGTATGTATGATTTCCAATAAGTCCGTAGCTCGCTCCATCATACCAGAAAATGGAGTCTTAGTCATTTTTCCCATCAGACATGCTTCGCATCTTTCAAGTGATTCAAAATCAAGTGATTCAAGAAGTCCATCGGAATGGAGTTTCTTCATACGCTTCACTCCAATGTGACCAAGAGGACAGTGCCACATATAGGTCGAATTATCGCTTGACTTCAAACGTTTAGCCTCAATGTTGTTGATATGTGTATTTCCACTATCGAGATTCAATAGGAATAGACCATCTATCAAAGGTGCATGTGCATAAAACATATTACTCATATAAATCGAACAACCATTATTCTCTGATTTAAACAAGTAACCGTCTTGCAATAAACAAGATCCCGATATAATGTTCATGCTCAACACAGGCACTAAATAACAATTATTTAAGTATAAAACTAATCCCGATGGTAGATGAAGGGGTAGCGTGCTGACCGCGATCACATCAACCTTTGATCCGTTTCCCACGCGCATCGTCACCTCGTTCTTCGCTAGCTTCCGTTTATTCTGTAGCACCTGTTTCGAGTTACAAATATGAGCAACCAGACCAGTATCAAATACCCAGGCACTACTACGAGTACTAGTGAGATACACATCAATAACATGTATATCAGATATACCTTTCTTCTTGATGTTGCCGTTCTTCAAATCCGCCAAGTACTTTGGGCAATTCCGCTTCCAGTGACCTTCTCCCTTGCAGTAAAAGCACTCAGTATCAGGCTTAGGTCCAGCCTTGGTCTTCTTCGCCGGCGTGGTAACTTTCTTACCACCCTTCTTGAAGTGTCCCTTTTGCTTAGACTTGCCTTTCTTGAATTTGGTGGTCTTATTGACCATCAACACTTGGTGCTCTTTCTTGATCTCCACTTCTGCAGACTTCAACATGGCAAAGAGTTCTGGCAACGTCTTGTTCATGTTCTGCATGTTGTAGTTCATCACAAAGTTCTTGTAACTTGGTGGTAGTGATTGGAGGACACGGTAAATCCCCAAAGCATTAGGAATCACAATACCCAAGCTTTGAAGTTTGTTTGCGTGCCCAGACATCTTAAGCACATGCTCACTGACGGAGCTGCCCTCTTCCATCTTGCAGTTAAAGAACTTTTCAGAAGCCTCTTAACTTTCAATTGCCGCATGAGTCTCAAAAATCAATTTGAGATCCTCGACAATATCATATGGGTCTGAATCCTCAAACCTTTTCTGAAGCTCCGATTCCAAACCATACAAGATAGCACACTGAACTATGGAGTACTGATTCTTCCGAGCGAGGTAAACATTCTTTACTTCATCGGGAGCATCATCTGCAGGTGGGTCACCCAGCGGTGCATCCAGCACATAGGTCAAATTACCAGCTGTGAGGACAATCCTCAAATTGCGGAACCAATCCGCGAAGTTGCTTCCATTGTTTTTCAACTTTTCTTTCTCTAGGAACGCATTAAAATTGATGGTAGGGGCTGCCATTGATCTACAACATATTTGCAATAGTTTAGACTAAGTTTATGACAAATTGAGTTCAAATTAATAATGAAATTAAACTAGGTGAACTCCCACTCAAAACAATATCCCTCACATTGTTTTAGTGATCACACGAACCAAATCCACCATATCAACACCGATCATCACGAGAGTTGACATAGTTTCAATGGCGAACAATCGACATGTTCATCATATCTACTATATGATTCATGCTTTACCTTTCGGTGATCCGTGTTCCGAGACCATGTCTGTACATGCTAGGCTCGTCAAGATCAAACCTTAGTTTCCGCATGAGCAAATCTGGCTTGCTCACGTTGTATACACTTGCAGAATCTAACACACCCGATCATCACGTGGTGCTTCGAAACAACAAGCTTTAGCAACGGTGCTAACTAAGGATGAACACTTTATGACTTGAAATTGATGTGCATGAGGGATCATCTTATAATGCTACCGTCGTCTACTAAGCAATACAAGATGCATAAAGGATTAACATCACATGCAATTCAATATATATGTGATATGATATGGCCTTTCTTCTTTGTGCTTCCGATCTCCATCTTCAAGCACGAACATGATCTCCATCATCACCGGCATTGCATCAAGGTCAATGACGCTTCTCCAAGGTTGTCGTCCACCAGCTTCAACTATTACAACTACTTTGAATAGACACGCGGGTCTTAACATAAATTAAAGACAACCATATGGCTCCTGCCGGTTGCCAACTTACAATAAGGAACATTGCATACATCAAATATAATCACAATCATGGCCATATCACATCACTGCACACCCCTGTAAAACAAAGTTAGACGCCTCTACTTTCTTTGCATATTTTACGTGGTTTGGGGCTTTCAATAAGTGTCGTTCTAACTTACGAACAAGAACCACAACATTGATACTAGCATTGTTGATCACCCGTTGTAAATTGGATCTTAACTATGCTAGGAGAAACAGGCACCCGCAAAGCCACTTATGCAATACAAGTTGCATGTCAAGTGTGGAGCAAGTCTCATGAACGATGTCATGTAAGGTTAGCCCGGGCCGCTTCATCCCAACATACCGCAAGATGCAAAGTACACAAGAAGTAATCGACAATAAAAGCATCAACGCCCACAATGACCATTGTGTTCTACTCGTGCAACAAATCTACATATAGACACGACTCTGATACCACTGTAGGGGTTCGTAGCATGGAAAACAAAAATTTTCTATCACATACAAACAAACAAGCCAAGATCTATCTACTAGATTGTAGCAACGAGTCGATGGAATAACTTACCCTCGAAGATTCCAAAGCGTTTAACGAGAGCGGATTCTCGTGGGTGATGTAGTCGTACTCTTCCCGATCTCAAGATCGTGTAGACGATCCTTCCGGCGATGCGTTCCGGCAGCGCTCCCGCAGTCGGTCACACGTTCGGTACTGGACGAAGACCTTCCTCTCCCTTGTTCCAGCAGGCAGCGGAGGTTGTAGTACTCTCCTCGCGATTCCGGCAGCACAACGGCGTGGTACCGGAAGTAGAGGGGAGATCCCGCAGGGCTTCGCCTTAAGCCGGAGCGAGTATTGTGGATTATGAGAGAGGGCTATTAGTGGTCTAGAGATTAGACACACCAATTAGAAGGCTCTAAACCGCAGGCTAAAGCAATTAGAAGCTCTAAACCAAAACGGCTCTAAACCGGAGATCAGAGGTAGAAACTTGTGTGTCTAGAGGAGGAGGCCCTGCCCCTCCTTTTATGGGTGGAGGGGCCGGCGCGCCAGGGGAGGGAGGGGAGTCCCTCCCCAACTCGGCCTAGGGCTGGCCGCCGGCTTGGAGGAGAGGAACTCCTCCTCCAAGTTGGTTTCAACCTCCTCTTGCTTGTTTCCCACAGTTTCTTGTTTTAGCCGTTTGACTTTCAAGCTGGACATTTGACTTTTCTATTTTAGGATTCAATTTAATCCTTTATTTGGGACAGCAAGAACACTTAGTACATGATGCAATCATTCCAATATGTAATGACACATTCATGTACCCCTCCCCCCTCCCGGAGTGCCGGACATTCCGGAACCTTCTAGAACATTCACCGGAATCATTTCCGAACTCCGAAACGGGACTTTCTTTATATGAATCTTATCCTCCGGACCATTCCGGATCACCTCGTGATATCCTGGATCCCATCCGAGACTCCGAACAACATTCGGTCTCTTTCTCATAATACCATAACTACTCAAAACAACGTCGAATCCTTAAGCGTGTCTCCCTACGGTTCGTGAATTATGCGGACATGATCGAGACACTTCTCCGAACAATAACCAATAGAGGAATCTGGAAATTCATATGGCTCCCACATATTTCTACGATTACTTTGCGATCGAATGAACCACTTACATACGATACCAATTTCCCTTTGTCTCACGATATGTTACTTATCCGAGGTTATGATCGTCGGTATCTCTGGATACCTAGTTCAACCTCGTTACTGATAAGTACTCTTTTCTCGTTCCCGTGATATGTGATCCCTTGTGAGCCAGTCACATGCTTGCAAGCTAATTGGATGACATTTCACCGAGAGGGCCCAGAGAATATCTATCCGTCATATGGATGGACAAATCCCACTCTTGATCCATGTGTCTCAACCAATACTTTCCGAACACTCTATGCCACTTTTATAGCCACCCAGTTACGGTGTGGTGTTTGATGTCATCAAAGCATCCATCCGGTAAAGGTGATATGCATGATCTCATGGTCGAAGGAATTAGGTTACTATGTATCAGAAAGCATATAGCAATTGAACTATTGAAATGACTTGATCTTTATGCTACGCTTATCTATAGGAGTATGTCCACCATATCATTCTCCTAATGATATGATCTTGTTGTTGATAACATCTCAATGTTCATGATAGGGAAACCACAATCATTTATCAACCAACAAGCTAGTGAAGTATAGAGGCTATACTAGGGACTTCAAATTTAAGTTTACAAATCACACAAGTATTAATGTTTCCATGTTAATACTATTATAGCATGAATGTAAACATTTGTCATAAACACAAAGATATAATAATAACTACATTTATTATTGCCTCTAGGGCATATCTCCAACATTCCCATGGCATAGTTTATACTTAGCAAAATTCCATGCAAGTCCTACTTAGAAATAGCACTAATGCATAGTGAAAACAATGGGACAAAAGTATGAAGCATCACTTGCCTTTTTGGTAGAGGACATAAGTTCACTCCCTAATCTTGCAATAGTCACACTCTTGAAATTGCACTACAATTCAATCAAGCAAGCAAATATTCAATCTACCATTCAAGCAATCATCACATAGAATAATAAAAACAAAGCAATGCATGCAAGCATGCCAACGATTGTTTTATTTTGGAAAAGTGGTTTCTATAGGTTATAAACATCATAAAATATCTTTTGGTAATTTATAAAAGTGGCAAGGTCATTTATAAATGTGGCAAAACCATTTGATATCAAGTTAGTGAAAATGGCCATTTTAAGTCTTTTTTGTTTTGCTAGAAATGGTTCATACCAAAGTAATATTTTCTAGTGTTTGACAAATACATTTTTAAACACAAATGTTAGTGTTTTTATGGCCAAGAGTTTAATATTGAAACCATTTGCAAAAGGTTTTTACCTATAAACCATTTTTATACCAAATCAATATTTTATGTTGTTGAAAATGCTTTTTAGCAAAGTAATAATTTATAGGGTTTATCAAATATATTTTTAAATCTCAAAACTTGGTGCTTAGGGTCAGAGAGTTTAAATCTAATCATTTCTCAAAGGTTTTACTCAAAAGCATTTTTAACACATAAGCAATATTTTTGTTTAACTAGAAATACTCTAATTCAAAGATTTATTCTTTTGCTTCACAAAATATTTTTTTTGAATCCACAAGTTGGTTTATGGTCAGTAGGTTCAAAACAATCCATTTGCCAAAGATTTTTCCCTAAAAATATTGCTAGAATAATTTTTATATTCAAAATATACCTACACAAGTTTCTGCAAAAACAACTAAGTTTGCAGAAGCAATTCATTAAAAAAAGTGCATGGTTGGATAGAGTTTGTTTTGCTGATTCCATTGATATAAAATTTGCAAAATTTAGACGTTTAGATTTAAAGTTATGTAATTTACAAAATCTACATCTAATAGATTCTATTCTAGTTTTTATAAAACAGACTGGGCCACGTGTCACGTTCTCATTAGCGTGTACTGGTTCGGATGGATCGCGCAACGTGGGGCGTTGAATCAAAATGAAATCGTGCGGCATAAGAAGCTCCAGCTTCTAATTGGCATGTCTCCTGCTACTACGGCTTGGTATTTGTCGGTACCGGTTCTATTAAATGGCTAACAGTGAACATGAAACCTAAATCTAATGATCTAAAACGTACCACTGAATTAATCTAATATCCACTGAAATAATCTAATATACACTGTACAAGGTTGATTAAACGAACAAGGTTTAAATTTAAAATACTTAACGAGGAAGTTTGAATTATAAATTCAGGTACCACTTGGTACAAAATTTAGTTACAAATCTAATGCAAAGAATCACCAGATTTCGACCCATAGATTGATATGTAATTTTAAAGTTCAAAGATCATTAGAGGCGGTCGATGATAACGTGGAAAAGAATTATGTCATCGGACCTGGGCAGTTACTATGCAGGCACACGCGAGGAAAAGAAATAGGAAATACTGCAGGAGGCGTTGACGGTGTTACCGGCTGTGAGACATCAGTGACAAGGAAAACATAGCTAGCTCGGCATGGAGGAAGACGTGCTCCTAGTGCTCTTACGAATTCTACGAACGCAGCGACGGGCGAAGTGTTGGCCACTCTCGGCAAGGCATCTAGCAGGGGCATGGCCGTGAGTGCAGCAGCTCCAAAGAACTCCGGCAATGTCGTGCGGCCTGCTCTGTCGTTCCTGGTTCCTGGACATGGGCAAAAGATTAGGAGGAATACCTAGAAAAGTATGGTAGAAGCTATGGAGAAAAAAAACATGTGTGCGTGGTGTGGACGACGGGGACGACCGGGTGATTGAAGGCAGTCCTTCGCAACGTCTAGCGTGTATCCGAGAGGCGACCGTGGTCGACTGAAACTGCGGTTTTCCGAAGATCTTCCGGCGACATGGACAACTCACCCGAGGACTCCTGTGCACAGGAAAAGAGGTCATGAGGTGAGGTGTAGTAAGGAAGAACATACACAAAGAGAGGGAGTTCAAGAGGTCTGACAGGCGACGGAAACCTCCTTTTCAAGGCTTCGGCGGCGGAACTAACTCCAGAGAGATCTGTTTTGTGGTGTACGGCCTCAGAAGTAGATCGATTTTCAAAAAAAAGGGAACCAGAGGAGGAGGTGGTATTTATGGGCACGATTTCGTGGCCGAAGGCAGTGGCGGTCAAACTGGGCCATGGCCCCCATAACATTGGTGCAAATTCTCTAATTAGTAGTGTTATTAAGACTAAATTAATGATAATTAAGAATAGTTATAGCTATTAAATGGTTTTAATCAGCATTTTGGCTCCCCCTTAATTTCTCTCTAAGGTTCTCCACTGGCCGCGGGGGCAAGAAATAGGAGCGATTCCGGTGGAATTCTGGCGCATGGTTTTGATACGGCAGAGAACGTCTCGGGCTCAAACTCATGCTGTAGATTGAAGATGAGCTAGGCCCTAGCTGTCGGCGTGAGAGAGGAAGGAATAAAAACAATTAGGAGAGAGGTACTGGTCGGGTGGATTATTTGGGTTGATCTGGTGTATACGATCGTGCATGCCCAGCACTTGAGCGGTCAGGTAGTCAGGTATGGTTCGCTTTTGTTTCTTATTTATTATTATTATTTTGATTGACACAGCAAATTGAATGTGACTTCATTCTCTCAAACTACTTCCAAAATTTCAAAACTTATAATACAAACCAAAATAATTGTAGAGGCTATGAAAATTGTATTCTCAGCCCAAGTTCTATTTCAAAATAAATATACGAGTTTATAAACTTTGTTATGGCTCTATTTAATTTATGAAAATAGCTCTATCGTTGAAATTATTTCCAAAATATTTTTGAACCCTAAACGGCACAAGAATGTTATGTAGGAAATTTCCAACCCGATATTTTAAAGAAGTCATTTTATCTTCTCTCGGTTCATTTTATTTGGATTGGAAATTGTCTACAAAATATTTCAAAAGCAAATAAAAATTTAAAATAACGCCAATTGGAATATTTTGAAAGCGTTTCTTATAATTGGAAATGTCATGTTATTTCCGCTCTTGTGAAAATGAAACAGTGTTTGGAAAATATCCAAAAAAAAATCTTCGGGAATGCAAGGTAAACATATTGGATTTGTAGAAAAGTTTCTGAGCCAATATTTTATTTTTAGATAGTCATGTTAATCCATTCTTTTTAATGCGGTTTATGAAAATTTTAAACAAATCCTCAAAAGTTTCTCTTCATACAAATTTTCAAAAAGATCAAACAATTCAATTTATTTTATTTATTTTAACATTCCAAAATTTAGAAAAATATTGGGATGTTACATTTACATTCAATTAGCATTTGATGCTAGAAGATACTATTGATATAGGATTTAGCACAATAAACACTATGCACAAACCTCAAAACAATCTTCTACATCGTTCCAGAGTCTTCTCCATCATTTCTCTAGACCATATTACCAAAATTGACATGTTTTTAGTAAATTGCCATATTGTAAATTTATTGCAAGAATTTAGCCAGTAAGATTGAATGGGTTTATCCATTAAATAGGTTTCTTTGTGTGACAATTGGCACGATGTCATATTGAGCAATAATCTTTGAAGTTGCTTCACAACCAAAAACAATATTATCACTTGGATTTTTTAGAAAAAAATCAAATTTGGATTTTCCCTTCGTAAGCAAAGCTTGATTGGCCAAGATGCATCCAATGTACGGAGTACAAAACATGGAAACGGTACCAACAACTATGGTTGTGCAAGTCAAAAAAAAGCAACTATGGCTGTAACCTTGGTCATCTTGTTTGAAAGACGGTAGATGTCTATCCACTCATTAAATGCTCGAAAGCGTATAAGCGTCTGGGTCTATCTGACAGGGATAACATCCCCAAGTGGGAGTGGGGGTAGCGTACCTTAGAAGCTTCAGCCTCAAAATTTTGAGAGAGCGTCGAAATATCCCGCCCATCCATTCAACACCCCGCCCATTCATTCAAACATCTAGCCCCAAAAATCAATTTATTGCACAAATTTAGCCTGGAAGCTTGAAAGGGCCTATATACTTAAAGGTTATACTTTGTGTGTAAAAAGGGGGCAGTGGAATTTTGAGCCATCATCTTTGTTGTTTCTTCACAATAAAAACATGTTAGAAGCTTCGATATCAACGTTTGGGTGCGAAGTTAGCTTGGAAGCTTGAAAAATCATACTGTATTACAAAAAACTTTGGGAATTATAAGAAACCATTGTCCACTTTGTCTTATAATTGGGGCAGTGTCATTTTCTTTTAATTATGGTTGGTCCTCATACGAGCGAGGTTCTTTAGTTAACATGGAAGTACAAGTTACATCATGGACCTCATAAAAAATGAAAATTATATCCAATTACATGCATTTAGCACATGGACCCTGAAACTAAGAAATCAAGTGTGCGTTCTACATATCATAGAGCCAAATTTTGTTCTAAAATAATCTACATTAGCTTTTACAACTAGTAGTAAACAATAACAAATAAAACAAAGTGATTGTACTCTCTATATTGGAGGAGTAGCTTAGAAACGTTGTTTAATAGTCCACTACTTAGTAGTACTACTACTCCTACTAATTTCTCAATACTTGGAATAGAGGGAGTATACTAGTAGTGATACACCATAGTACAATGTGTACTAGTACTGCTACTGATCCCTCAGTACCAAAAAAGTTAATTTCAGGTTGGTGTGGAAGACATGCATGCAGTCCTCGGTTTCTCCCATGCAGCACTGTACACTCTGCACCAGGCCCCAGGCTCTTCTGTCTCTGTCTAGGACTAGATATTCTTGCCTCTTAGTGGATCTGTTTGTACGATACAGTACCGCGTGACACTGCTTAACTCACCTATCAACTTTCTGTAGCCTTTTTTGTTTTAGCAAAGTAGTGTGAAGCATGGTGTGAAGTGGTCATAGAGGCAGGGCAAGTTTCCTAGCGTATTCCTATAAGTACATTACCAAACTCTATCAGTATAGTCCTCAGCAAATGCAATGCAAGTTTCTGGCCGGCAAGCACTATGTCGGCGAGCCGATATTCCCTCTATAACCACTTCCAGAAGTGTGTGTACCGCCAGCCGGCAGATTCGATCGCGGGTCGGAGGCTATGGATGTTGTCGAGTCTATGGTGATGATTGAGTGCCCCTATTAAGGTTGCTTTATCTTGGCCGCCTTCAATGAGATTGACGAGCACAAGATCGTTTGCCCACATGGCCCATGTTGCTGCATGTATTCTACCTATCGTTTCATCACCTCACCGGTAGGGCTCCTTCCCCACATGAATGAGGCCCATAGGATCATAGTAACTAGGGCTATCTACGGCATCGCCTTCTTTTGCGTGATGCCGATTCCGCCACCAGCAAGCATGAGGGGATTCAAGCGCATCCTCTATGGGGATGATGGTACCGTGTTCGTCCTGACTATCATCGCGCTTGGCCCGGCCGCCGTCGTATCCTTGGTGTGCATCATGTAGGATAGGTGATTGTGGCCACGGTACATGGTGAAACTTTGTGTGCCTGGAACACCGGGGTCGGCGGACTTCTCGATGGTCGAGACACTTAATGCGGTAATCGAGCTGTCGAGCAGCTCATCACTGGCAAACTTCCCATCCGACAAGCTCACGAAGTACCTCGGGGTGCCGCCACAGTTCCTGCTGAAGGGTAGAGAGTCCAACCATGTATCTTTCTAGGTTTTCAACGACAAGAAAAAATTATCTTAATCTACGGGTAATGATCCCAGCAAGACTGTAATGGTGTATTACCAGATAGAACTACTAGTAGTACTTAGTACTATTTTACTACTCCAATTTACTAGTACTAGTCGCATGTACGTTCTCTTTTGGTACTAGGAAGGATGCATTTTGGATGTAAACTAGTTTGCTGCTAATGTTATTACAGAGTATTGAGGAGTTTATTATGACTTTTATGTAATTGTTCACTTCTAAGGCATGGACCAGAGATAAACACATATAACTGTTCATACCACGCTTCGATTTTGTCCTCTAACTCAGTGATTATGAAATTTGCCTCACCTTTATTAACATTCAATTTGTGTTACTCCTAATTAATTAGCCCTTGGCAATGGTACACAATATCCATTCTTCTTGGAGATTCCTAAACATTGGGTGTACAGCCATGGATGATCAGTTGAGGACTTGAGGTGCTGGACTTCTGAACAAAGAGGGAGTACGGTCTTGAATTCTTGAATAGAGAGGGAGTATGCCTTGGATTCTTGAGCAGAGAGGGAGTACATGGACCATGAATAAATTCAGAATGAAAATAAAGTGGTAAAATCTCCCCTCTATCCCGACATAATTGGTGCCCCAAAATTTCATATATTTCAAAATTCCCATTGGACCCCTAGTGGATTCGGTAGGTGGGGCTTCACTCATATTTTTCCCAGTATAGTACTAGTAGTAGGCGTAGTTCCCCGCAGCAAGCCCCCCACCCGGCTACCCGCTCCCTCCACCCCACCCCCACACAAATTGGACGCTAGCCAAATTCAAAATCTCAATCAAGAAGCAAAATCACCCACAAACCTTGCAGCATTTCCTACCCCACCGTTTCAAAATATTTTAGGCCAAATCTCCCACTCGGGGAGTACCATTTTTCTGTTATTATTAGATGGACACTAGACAAATTAAAAATCTCATTCGAGCAGAAAAATCACACACCGACCTTATAGCATTTCGTGCCCCTCCGTTTCAAAAACTTTTGACTTTAAAATTACCATTTTACCCATTGTTCAGACGCCCTATGGGCAAGCTACATTAGGTAACTTGGGGGCACAATCATAATAATTTTTCTTTTCACCTCAATTATACCTAATTCGCGCAGTTTTTCGCGTTGGCCCTCCCGAAAATCCAAGGCTCCTCCCCCACGCCCTCAGCTCCACGACCATCGCGCGCACCGGCCAGCGGCAATTCCACGGCGGCCTGAGCCGCTTGAGTTGCGGTCTCGTCCACTACCGCGAAGCCGCTTCACTGACGCCCACCCCACCGGGTCTAGTTCATCGGGTCTCTCTGCCACTGCATCGGACCTGCGATCTCGCTGACCATGCAATGGCATCATCGACCGCTCAAGCTCTGCTTCCCCGCCACCGACAGATACCCAAGTGTACCAGAGCCACTTCACAGGTGTCCACCAAACGAGATCTAGTTCAACGAGTTCTCTGTCCACCGCTCCAGACCAGATGCATGGGTGTCGCTGCTTGCTGCATCGCATCTGCCTCAGCGACGCTCTCATCCACCGTGCTCAAGCCGGCATTGACCGCCCAAGATCTGCTTTCGTGACCGCCCAAGATCTGCTTTCGTGCGACCGAAACACCCTCGATTACCTGGACGTCACCCGATAATGCTTAGACGCCTGTCCGACCAAGGTAACCAAATCTCCAACCCTTTTTTGTTTTCTTATAAGTATAGCAGGTTAAATCCTGTCGCAGTGAACTGTATTTTTGTAATCGTGCTAGTACACACAAGTCACTGGTATGCCCGTTCTTTGTGCTACATATAAGGTCACTGGACAAGTTGGTTTGTATTCGCTTCTCTAGAAATTTCAAGTCATTTACATGTTTGTTATTTTTCATGCACATGTTCTTAGCTACTCCCTACAACAGTAATTGCCTGCTATTGTATAGTTCTTGCAAAATGTAAAATCAGTGGAAAATATTAGTGTGGATTTCCTGCTCCCTAGTTACTGAATCTATCTGGTTCATTCCGAGCTAAGTTTATGCTATTATTTCCTCTCTAGCATCGTTCTGCTATCTTGTAGTACCCCTTTAAACTCATCGTACTAGTTCGATTATAATTTTGTTGTTGCTATCTAGATCTTTAAAAGATGCAATGCTGACTATTTGTTTTTCTTTGCATAGATCTCAAAAGGGAACATTGAACATGTTGGTTTGCATATCCTCTTCTACATGTTCACAAGCGCGATGTTATTGTTTTCTTATCTGGTGCTGGTTCATCCTAGGCAATGACATAACTATCCTCTACTGTGTAGTTCATTCGTGGTTTGCGTTCTTGCTCTGCAAGTTATTGCATGATGTCATACAATTTCTATCTCGTTCATTCTTACCTACAAAAGTAACTGCATGCCCATTATAATGCTTGCTTGTCCTCTTCTAATGCTTGTTTGTCCTCTTCTATAGGTTCACCAAAGATGGCATTATATTTCTAATTTGGTGCTGAATCATCCTAAGAAATTACATAACTATGCTCTACTGTATAGTTAATTTGTGGTTTGTGTTCCTGTTCTGCAAGTTCTGGTATGATGCCATTATAATTTCTATCTGGTTTATTCTTAGGTACGACAGTAACTGCATGCCATTGTTTAGCTCACTTCAAATTCTGAGTCAACCCACGTCTCTTGCTTTCTAGGATATACAACTGCTTCCATATATATTTGTTAAAATAACCTGGCTAGTTTATAATTGCTGAAATTCTAAGAAACACTTTGTTTGATTGCAAATTTTATTGTAGGCACACTTGTCTAATGCTTGCCTGTCCTATTCTACAGGTTCACAAGTGACGCCATTATAATTTGTTGTATTGTTCATTCTTAGTTACGATAGTAACTGCATGCCATTATCTAGTTTATTCTTCTATATATATTTGTTGTTATGACCTGGATAGTTTATATTTGCCAAAATTCTAAACCACACACATTGTTATATTTCTCGTTTTACGGTAGGCACAAATTTTTAATGCTTGCTTGTCCTGTTTGTTTGACGTGATGGTCAATATATTTTAACCATTGACCAGTAGTAAATTCTAGTTCATAGCTCCCGTCATATCAGTTAAATGAGTAGTTTGTCTTATTTGATGTATTAACTTGTTATTACTTAGTTTCAAACTACAATATTGTTATCGCCACCAAAGAGGGGATTGTAAGATCATGTCTCAAGGTTGTTTTCGAATGTAGATGTCACTCAAAATGGAGATGCAGGTGAAAGATGGAGAAAGAAAATTGAGGACTGCTATCAACTCGATTGTCAACTAAAATACTGAATTTTATTTCCCTTGAGTTGATAATATGTAATAATTTTAAATAGTTTGCATTCGATGTAATATCTAGATAAATTGCATAGGCTGTGTAGGGATTTAGTTGATGCCGTCCACACATAGCGGTAGGCGGTTCCAAACCTGCACTAGCCAGGTCGATTAGGGTACAATATCGTGCTTTGTATTTGCCGTCTTGTATTAGGCGGACGACAAACAGTAAAAATGCTCACAAGTTGTACTCCTTTTATGATATCAGAAATGGATCCAGAAATGGAGAAACTATAGAAGTAACGGGCCAGACCCACAGGCGTGCTTAGTAACAATAAATGGACAAAACGGTAACAGGCCGAAACAATAACCAACAAAAGAAGTAACAAGCCGAAACAGTAACTGGACAAAACAGTAACATGCCAAAATAGTATCCGACAAGAACAGTAAAAGGACAAAATAGTAATAGCCCGAGAACAGTAATAGACCAGAATAGTAAAAGGGTCAGAAGCTTAACTAGCCAAAACATTAATTAGGCCAGGCCATAAAAAGGCCAGGATCGTAGCAGACCAGAACAGTAGCATGCTGAATTACACCATGAAGGAACAGTAACCGACCGAGAAATCTACCAGGCCAAAAGAGTAATAAGCCAGAATATGCGCAGGGAATTTATGGGCCCAAATAGTAACGGGCCCAAAAGTTTATGGGCCACAACGAATTGCATAAATGGGATCGCTCGAACAGTGCAAAACTGTACAGTAATGGGCCAGAATGGTTATAGGACAAAGCAGGCTGGCCAAACGGGCCCAATTCAAATAGTACATGGCGGAATAGAAATGGACCTGAATTTTACGGGCCTTACAAATGTGCCATATCAAACAATGTAGGTTGAAACAGTAATGTACCCGAAAGTTTATGGGTCGCAGCGGGCAGCACAAGTGGGCCCATTTGTAACAGTGCAAGACGAAATTGTAATTGGCCATGATACTTTTGGGCTCTCTTAATGGGCCATCCCACTTAATAATTTTCAGGCCTTAGAAGGGTCTGGCTTCTACCACGGTTTTATTGACAGCTAATGACGTTCTCCACATGGCAGTTTGCATGACGTCAGCAGTCAACGCGTTTGGCGAACACATCTACGACGAAACGACTTTTCATGGTTGAAGGGTGCGATCCGCCACGGTCGAAAAAAACCCGTGGTAGATTCATTTGTGACGGGGCTGCTACCACGAAGAGTATCCATCATAGAAGGCTTTTCAACCACGAAGAATGGACCTTCAACCACAAAAATCGTTCGTTGTAAAAGGACATTTTTCTTGTAGTGCCAATGGAACTTGGGATATTATCCACCACCACCATAATGAGCAACAAAAGGTCTTGCAAAAGCCTGACCTTGGGGATGTGTTCCATTAGCATTTATATTGGTGTAATAATAAGGGTATACTCCAACTCCGTGAGAGTTTTGAAACACTCGTGTTTGTCTTGTTCCAACACTTTTCTTTTTTGTTTGCTTTTCGCTTTCCTTTTCCTTTTTAATTTGTTTGTTTTATTTTCTTAGTACCTTGTTTGGTCGCAAGTCTTTTCTATTCTTTAATCCCCATCCTCAAAAATACAAAAATATTTATCTTTTTATCCTTTTTTGTGAAAGTGGATTTGCCTATTATCTCTTTGCTTAATTATTATAATTATTATGAGAGTGATTTTATTTGAGTTTTGAAGGAACACGTCTCCATAAGGAAGAGAACTGTGAAGTCACTCATGAGAGGTCTGTCCTATGTCTCCCACTTTAGAAATTTGAAATATTTTTCCTAGTTAGTTGATTTGTTAAGATACTATGCTAGTGGGAGTAATTCAAAATAGTTAGAGTAAAGCTTTTTATTTGTATGGATAATTAGTTGTGGAAATTTTTGCTCTAGTTCTTGTAGCTAACCGAGTCTTTCCTTGTAAATAAATAATATTGCCAAACAAGGACGATAAGAAAAAGTCTCCAATTTATGACTTATATGTGGAATGATTGTCTTAATAGTTTACCTTTAAAGATACTTGAACCCATAGATATATTGATAGACTTGATGACATTCTTGAAAGGAGTTGTTTGATTGAAATGAAGTCAAGTGGTAATTGAGATGCATGCCAAAATTGAAAGTTGTGAGTCAAAATGTGATATTGCTCAAAGCTTATTTACAAATTATTTATGCACACCTTTGGGCTGCCAATAACTCCGTAGCCTACGAACGATCAATGGTACAACCCCTGATTTCGGCTATTGAGTTGATGACATGGGTAGAAACTATTACCTTAATGGGTAAAATTATTGGTACTATTGAGGGTTGTGAAAAATGTTGCTAAAAGGTCATTCAATGATCGTTATTGGAAACTATATTGAAATTAAAGTGAATCACACAAAGAGTCTTTGGCATGGTCTCGTTACCACTTCATGAATTTTCTTGAAAGATAATGAATAGAATAGTAGTGTTTTCATAGTCTAGATCTAATGATGTGGGTGTGAATAAGACACTTCATTGTTATTCTACTATGGGCATGATCTCCCATACTTAATTCTACTAGTATGAAACTTCCTAGTGTTCCTTCGCAAGCTAAGAGTTAACTAGAGGAATTGGAATGATTGTTACACTTCTAGTTGTTTATACATATATTAAATTTTCTTTGATTGTTTTGAGTTAACAAAGCTTATATAGTACTCTTGGCACTTCGATAATTTTCATGAGCCTTTCAAATGGAAGAGGTGTTGGATACATATGACTACCAACCATAAGTGAATTCATCTTCTCGTTATTTTAGGTTAAACATTGAGTTCCCTATGGTATTTTTGTTTATGCTCGAGGATGATCAAAGTTTGAGCTTTGGAGAAGTTGATGGTTGTGAAAATAACCATCTTTTTCTGCATATAAATCATATTTTAAGTCAAATAATTGGCCAAGAATCTCTCTAGCCTTTCTACTAATGACTAATTATTGCAAAGATGTGCAATACTTGGTTTAAATTTGTGTTGTGTAGGAAATAAATCACACTTTAAGGCAAAATCAGGAGCATTTATTGAAGATTATCACGTTGCCTACTCAGCAAAGCTAATTGGGGTCGAATAGGAGACTGTAGAAGGTTTAACGACCAGCCGTACGGGAAAAACTCGTCCATACGGTCCGCCTGTACTGTGTGGCGTTGGCTCCGCTAGATCAAATGCAACAACTTTCGTGAAGGCACCTATATATTCCGAGACTCCAGCCATCGTGTAGAGAGTCGCCATTCTGAGATTGCATCACAACACCATCGAAGGATATCCACCACTTCACCATCACCATAGTGCATCCTCTCCATCCTCCATCCACTCCATAACCATAGCCATCATCTTGTACTTGAGATCTCCTTGAGATTTGGCGACCATTGTAAAGAATATTTCATTTCGATCTAAGTCTTTTGCACAATGTTTTCTATCCTTTATCTTATTGTTATGAGTGAGTAGTCCTTACGGGATGCAGGTTCGGGTGAAACCTCGCAACGATTATGTGCATCTAATACATTGGAATTTTTTGTGGTGATTGAATAAGAGGTATGTATGTTGGTTTCTTTGTCTCTTGTCTCGATCCATGGACTTGTAGGTACCCAAGACCATAGGATTAAGAAAGTCTTGAGGTGAGATGAGTGGTGAATGGCGACTTTATGTGAAACCCAGTGATAGCAAGAGGTGTACAATCTTCGTTTAGGGATCCACTTGGGAGTAACAGCAAGATCACCGTTCTTAAGACTTTGATCTGTATTTTACTTAATAATTTTTATAACTTGGTGCTTCGTGGTATAACGGTTGGATCAAAAGACTATTGCTATGCTTGTGGCTCGCACATTAGTGTGCTTATTATTGTCTTTATCACATATGTATGTCCAGCTGCAGGTGAATCTTCAACCCTGGCCTATTTCCATCCATTGCAACAACCAAATATTCAAAGTAAAATATAAAGGTCCCGTAAATGTAAGGTAAAACACGTAAATAAGTCTTATAGAAGTTCCTTATATTCCATATAGTAATTGTTTCCCAAGGTTTAATAAACCTAGGTCTACCAGGGAAAAAGCTACTTTGCTACATTAGTAATCCAGATCGAAGGTATCATCCCCGTTATGTGATGCTAAGCCATATCAGGTGGATCCATAGGTTTGAGTAGACCTGTGTATTGGCAATGTTCAGCCTTGGCTTTTTGACAAATGGCGAACTCAGAAATGAACTTTTCAATGTCTTTATTTAATCTTGGCTAATAGAAGAGCCCTTTATTCTCTGGTAGCTAGCAACTATTCCTGAATGACCACCAACATCAAAGGTATGTAGTGATTCCAGGAGTTGTTGTGTTTTAGATTGTTTTCATTGCCGATATATATGTTGGGGTTCACAGCAGAAAACATTTTTTTCTAACTACACGAACACGATAACCAAGATATATTCTATGTTGACATAAGTAACATAGAAGAAGAAGGTATTCATACCCTTGAAGACCGTAGTACGCCTTATGTAGGTAGGCATATGTTGATGAAGATAAGCATCTCGTAGCGCCACAAGTGTGGCGCCTCCGAAGTTCTACACACATTTGGTGTAGGCGATGTCTCCTGGACTCCAATCTAGCCGAGTAGCACAAGAAGAAAGAATTCGGACAGCCCAACACACGATGGTAGTACGGAGGTGGAGAAATTAGTTCCCTCAGAGTCCTCTCCAATATTGTAGAGAAAACTTCTATGGAATTGAGAGAGAGAGAGAGGAGAGAATGTTGTGTGTCAAAAGGGAAGGGGGTTCCCCTCTATATGTAGTAGGAGGGGGAGGGGCAAAACCTAGGGGCGGGCAGTGTGGGACTATGCCCACAGCCACCGCCACTGCCTGGGAGCTTCCACTGCCGGCCTAGATCGGCCTCGTCGGGGGGGGGGGGGCACTAGGATTTGGCTGGCTAGCCCTCCTTCATGTGGTTCCTTGCCCTCTTGGGTCTTCCCTCCGGGATGGCCCATTAGGAATGGGTTTCCCTATAAAAATAAAATAAAACATTATGCTTTAACATTAATTCATTAATTAATATAAAACACATATATTATTATATCTTTCACTCCGGAACTCTGTTCGTACCCCTCAGATCATCATCGGGTGTTACATAGAAATTCTCCGGTTTCTCTCTCTCTCATTTCTCCTGCGGTGCCAAATCAATCCCTATGCGTCCCCACCCTTAAGGGCTTGTTTGATTCATATGATAGGAAAAGTTTAGGAATAGGAAAAACATAGGATTTAGATGTCATGCCTACTTGAATCCTACGGGAAGAGGAATTATGTTTGATGTAGCAAAGGAATTTTTCTAGAGGTATGATCTAATGTTTCTTTCCTATAGGATTAATTCCTATAGGATGTGTTCCTATGAATCAAACAATAACATAGGAAAAATTCCCATAGGATTCAAATCCTACAGAATTCCTATGAATCAAACAAGCCCTAAGTGTGCCACCCTTCGGTTCGGAAACACTCAAAACATGATCAAGACCCCTCTCGTATCAATGATCATCAGCGAGATCAGGATGCCTATAATGACCACCGCGCATTTCACGAATCTCATTGCTTGAACCTTCAATGTTGCATCCCACTCCCTTTTCCACTCGATACCTAATTCATATGATATTTTATCTTCGGTATCTCCATACCTAGTTCGATTTTGTTACCGATAAACTTGTTTACTCGTTACCATGTTATTTAATGCAACGTCATCGAGTTGGACACGTGTATCTATCCTTTACTTGGAATGGAAAATCCTTATCGTGGTGGTTTCACGGCAGATGCCATGGGTAGGCATAAGTTGGGGGCCGAATGGACGCTTGTGGTTACCAGGGAGGGAGTGCACGGTCTAGCCGCGCATGAAGAACAATATGAACTCTCCACACTTAGGATTTTTATTGATCCAAGAAGTTTTCAAGTGCTCCTATATCTGTTCCGGCATAGCCTTAGGGCACTAGTTTCCTACTTGGTCCAACCTCCCTAAACCCTAGCTATGCCCATCCTTATATGGGCGATGGCTAGCTAGGTTACATCCCTTTGGGTCCTAGGGTTAATGTTTTGATCTTTGTCCTTTCTGTGCGGGCCGGGTCATGGGCTAGCCCTGAGCCCTTGACCCAGTCCACAAAGCCTTACAGCTAACGGTCTTCTCGTACGTAGCCTCCAAATATTTTGGCGTCATGCAGTGACTTTGTATGTCAGCCCTTGCTTTGGGCGTCACCCGACTCCTTTTGTGTCACCCGGCGTCGCCCTTCTCTTCTAACCGTGCTTTACCTTGGTCCCTCCTGAATCTCACTCGGAAAGCTACCATGCGTCCTCTCTGACTCGGCCTTCCTTCGTGAAACTTGGCTCGTTGCTTCCTGCAATGTAAACAAATTTGTCTTATGCGGGCCGACATAATTCTTATGTTGGACACACACGACCTTCAAACCCGACCGTTGTTACCTAACCTGAGACATCTCTGATTCGGCATAAGCCAAGCTGGGCAATGTTTTACCCCTTATGATCCTACTGGGGTTATCCCCTCGACATTAGACCCCGAAGCTGGTGAGGCCTAGCAGTTTTTGCTGTTAGGCATCTCCAGGTTCCTTTAATGTACTTGGAACTTCTTTTTTCTCTTAGCATTTATTGAGGAGGGAGCACTGTTTGGCGCAACCTTGATCTTCGCCGAGTCTGTCCTGTCCTATCCGAGTCCCATCTTTGACTTTCTGGGTTATTTTTGCCTCGCTCCGAGTCATTTTCGACATCGCCGAGTCATATCGGGCTTGCCTTAGTCACTAACAGGCTATAATCATGATTGCTTGCCTCAAATTTTGTCTCAAATCCTGACTGCATAGTGACGGCGGCGCAGTAACTCCCGTCACTGTGGCTGTCCCATCGCTTAGCGCCTCGTGTCCTGCACAGCGTGACGTGGCTCTGGATTTTCCGTATATCGCCTACACGTGGCGCTCGCGGATGTGCTCACTCGGCTAAATACACGGCAACATAGTGGCCACAAGGTGCAAAGGGATCCCGCGCCGGGTTTTTTTACTCTCCTTAAGTAGGGGTGCAGGGAACTTAACCTCCTTTGCCTGTTCAGTTTCCCCCTTCCCTTCTTATTATTCCTTGCGCCTCCCAATCCTAACCCTCCCCTTTATTGTTCCTCTCTCCTGCCGCTCTACTCTAGCGATTCTCTTCTTTTCCTTTTGATTCTCATACGGGTCCTTGCATTTCAAGGCCTCTTCCAAAGGCGGAAGAGCCTGAATCGCGCGATATTATGGACGCCCGGGACACCGGTGAGGAGCTGGAGGAGCACGAGGCCGCCGGCGAGCGCGACGGCCGGGAGGGCTCCGAAGTCAGGGTGGAGGAACTTGAGTGGCTGCGCTCCACCAGCCGGCTTCTGCTCGAGGTCGCTTGTCGCCTCCCCCTAGGTGAGATCGTTCCCAAGCATGAGCCCAACGAGAGGGTGGTTTTTCTTTCGCACTTTGAGCGTGGCTTTGCTCTCCCAGTTAGAAAATTCTTCATGTATTTTCTTTCCACCTTTCAACTGCAAACCCATCATCTTCCTGCCAATGCCATTGGCTGCCAATGCCATTGGCTGTCTCTTGTTTCATCTCTGCCTGCGAAGGCCATCTTGGTATTTGGCCCACTGTTCTTCTTTGGGCCAAATACTTTAATTTCCGAATCCAGGTTGTGCCTGATCCTGGCGTTCCTCGCGCTGAGAAGAGGCCCACCAGGTGTGGTGCTGCTAGCATCATGCCTAGGAGGGATTCGGTCTTTCCTCGGGTCACTGGCATTGACTCATGTAATAAATTGCATAGAACCTTTTTCTATGTCAAGAATAGCGGGTCCAATGACTACATCCAACTTCCATCCTTCAAGGACGAGGTTCCCAGCAAGGAGCTATGGAAGCTTGACCCGCATGACAAGAATCAGGCATTGAACGAGGCTCACAGAATCATCGAGACGCTTCTTCACCCGTATGAGAACTTCCACCTAACCGAGGAAGACCTCATGTGTGCCTTCATCGCGCGCCGAGGCAGCCCCATCCAGGCTAGAAGCCATAAGATGTGCTTCATGAGTGTCCCGTGGGATCCTACCCGGCACTCCAGTCTAGAGCTTACCAATGACTCAGTGGGCCGCCGAGTCAGCTCGATCTTCAAGCTGAACTTAGAGGAAAACTGGGCCTGGAGTTTCCCCCCTTTTAGCCGAGATAGGCATGTCCCATGGGTAAGCATCCGACTCGTTGAATCACTACCGACATAGCTTACCTTGCGTTTACTCGTTATTATGTTTCTTTACTGATTTCATTATGTTTGTCTTTAGAAGAATCTCGTTCACCAGATTGATGACAGCATCGTCCCTCCTAGCGCTTATTTTGATGATCGTTCTGATGTTGATGAGGTCGAGTACGACTTGGAGTGCTTCATGTCGATCCCGCATGCTGCCATCACTCCTGCTTCGGGTAAGACCTTGACTCGAAATCCTTTGCGAGATTGGTCTGATGACGACAATGTGGATTGTGAAGTCTTGGAGGTACTTGTCCTTTGACCTAACTTTCTGACTTGTCCCATTGAGTTTTTTATTTACTGATGCAGCTGGCCAGGTAAACTAGGAACCTCCTCTCGCCATAGGCAGATATGGCAAGTTCCCAGCTGCTAAGCCGAATAAGCGGCACGGGGTCTCCTCAGCACTCAGCCCTCAAAGAAGCACCGAGTCGATCCTGCCGCTCCTTCTGCAGCCATGTCCTCCCACTCTCGCAATACCACCACACGCCGAGTCACTGTTTGTCGCGCCCCGCGCGATCCGACCATCTCCGGGTAACTTTGACTGTCTATTACCTTTCGTTCTCTTTTTCCTTTTCGTGTTTGTTTCCTTATAGACTTCTGTTTTTATTTTTAGCGCTGCTATGTCCGCTAATCAATCTGATCCTAGTATGGCTTCTTCCCAGTCTAAGGCTGCTTCTCCTCCTCGTACCGATCCCGTTGTGCAGAGCCCCGTTCGGGTCACTGCACCCACTACTGAGGCCCATGAGTCTTAGAGTGAGGCTGATCGGGTGGCGCATTCGACAGAGGAGATCCGGCCTCCCTCTCCAGTTGCTCTCTCCGATCAGAACCTTGGACTTGGCGCCAGCGATATCGGCGCCGAGAAAAGCCCTATTATCAGTTCCCCTGTTGTCAGTTTGCCAGCTGATACAGTCGTTGTCCCTCCGTCATTTGTTGAGCCCGCTCGGTCGGCTCCTTTATCCTCCTCAACCAGTTCCAGACCTGCTCATTTTGCCTTTTTGGCTAAAGACAAGACCCGGCCTGCCGCTCATGGCCAAACTCGCTCCGCTCCTAGCAAGCCATCAGCTTCCAGGAAGATGACCTTGATCCATGCCCCAGGTTCCGCTCCGCAGATTCAGCCCACACAACCAACAATGACACCTGCTCCTGCGGGTCAGTTGGGCGAATCTACCGTTGCCGGGTTTGGCAGTGTTTCCAAGGCGGGTGGCTTGCACACAAGTGCTACCGCTACCCATGCCGGGGTGGGGACTAGCCTGAATAAAGGGCAAATCCTTACTAGGACACTCAGCGGGCAAGGCCTTGGCCCTGCAGAGCGATATGCGATAGCCTGGCATGCGGCCGACAAGCAAGAAGTGAGCTCCAGTTCTGACCAGAAGCTGAAATTGGGCCCCAAGGTTGTCTCCGAGATGACCCAGCAGGCCATCGCACTGATGGCTAAAGCAGATCATGTGAATGAGGTATATAATTTCCTTACTCTTCTGCATACTGAGTATTTTTATATTATACATGTTCCCTAGTCCTCGAGGTTATTGCCGAGTAAGGCACTTATTCGGCTCTAAGCTCTGAGTTAGAACATGTCCTTTATTTCCTCCTGCCAAGTTTGCATGTCAGATTTTCGATCCCTAGTCCCCGAGGTTACTGCCGAGTAAAGCACTTATTCGCTATAAGCTCAACCATTTGCATATATCCTTTCCTATTTCTGCCGGGACAAAGTTATCTGATGTACTGGGCATCTTTTGATTAGATCTTTTTGTGTAGCTCACGCATAACGAGCGTACAAAGGTGCGTCAGGCTCTTATCCTGGAGAATGGAAAGCTTGAGCTTGCTAACCAAGATATGAAAGCTGAGGCTTGGGGCCAAGGTATTTTTCCTACTCAGCTTGCTTTTATTCGACATACCTATCTTGTTTCATCTTCTTGAATTTTCCTCGTTGTCTTTCCACAGCTTCTTCCCAATCCACCATCGATGGGCTGCATAAACAGATCAGCGACGCTGAAAGTAATTCCCTTTTCTTTAGAAATCTTGTGACTGCTACGCATTTACGTTTACTCATTTTCCATTTTTATCTCGGCAAATCCGAGATGGCTTGCTGTTACTGACGAGTCACATGTTCTGAATAAGAAGATCAACACCAAGTTGAGCTCCAGAAGGAGCGAGACGAGGTGACCCGACTGAAGCAGTAGGTGGCAGATATGGAGCAGAAGCACCAGTCCGAGTTGAAGGGCCTGCGTGAATAACTTGTAGAGAAAGATGGTCATCATGCTGACAATGCTGAAAGACTAACCAACTGCTCAAGGAGGCCGATTTAGCAGTTCAGTCGGCTAATCAAGATCTGGAAGCTCTTCAAGCCAAGGCTAAGATGTGGCAGAACAAGCTCGGTACGATCAAATCATTCTTCGGTAGTGAGTTCTTACTCTTTTCACTGTGCTTCTATCCTTACTATTTACCCCTTTTCCATTTTTTTATGTCCCTCCATTTTTGCAGAGAACTTCCCTGAGGCTGACATGTTCGCCTTAAGGGCAATGAAAAAGGTGCGAGCTGAATCTGGAGCTCCAGCGGACAGAGAGATCACCATCGATGAGCATCTTGTAGCGCTTTCAGAGCATGTGACCACACTAGTCATGCGATGTCGACTTACTTAAGTTGGCAATCCATGTATTTAGGATGCTCTAGTCGGATGAAGATGTGTCGACTTACTTAAGTTAGCAATCCATGCGGTGTCGACTGCCTACGCTCGTTGAGCCCTTGGCTGCCAAATTTCTTCTCACCGAGGAAAGGCTTGATCAATGGCGCGAGTAGGCTGGTCGTGTCGCCGCAGACAAGGCCCTTGCTTTTGTGCTCTCATGGTATGAGGATATCAACCTTGATGTTTTCCAGCATATGAGGGCCGAAGGAAAGTGGATCCACGAGCCTGAGCTTATCAAGAAACACCAAGAGCGAGCCTAAGCCATGGTGGAGTATGCTCTCGTGCATGCTTGGTGCGGTGGGCCCAGCTTCCTCGATCTTGGCGAGCCGCTTGCCGAGATTGTTGATGATGATGGTGCTGACAGCAAGGCCACCGAGTCAGATGCTCCTGAAGACTAGGCTGATGCACCTGGCTCGGCCGATGCTCCAAACGACGCTCCCAGCTCCAGCCCCAAGAATGCTCCTTCGAGCCTAGTTGTCTCTTAAGCTGGTTAAAAACACTTAATTCTGATGATATTCCCGGTATGCTGGGTGCGGATGTAACATATTCCGCCATTGTTTTGGGCGTGTGCCTTTTCTAAGGCTTAATCTTCTATTTTTATTTAATGCAAATCATCCTGGGGCAAGTCCCCAAGTTTCATTTTCTGTTTTCCTTGTCCTTGAATTTGTCTCTTGTCTACCTTTTTTCGCGTTCAATATTAGAGTCTCAAAGTTCTAAGGATTCAGTTAACGGATATGAAACTAGAGAACTTGACCGAGAATCATCCGACACATAAGACGATATATCCTGCAATGGGTTAGTTAAAAGCATACATAGAGCCGACTCGCGTTTCCCCCTTTACTTATCCGTTGTTCATATTTACTCGTCATTGATCTTTTCCTCTTGCTTGCCATGAAGCCGTGTTTTCAGACAACAGCATAGTCGAAGAGTTGATTCCATACAAGTAAACATTACTTATACCGAGATAAGTTTAAGTGTCAACGCCAGCCGACATAAAATTTTCAAGTATAAACATGAGGGGCAGTCCCTGAGTCAGTTTTTCGAGTCATACCATTTTATTATCAGCACATAGCCGGCATAAGTATCCGACATATGAGAGTTTTAGAGATACATAGACTGCTTCTCCTAGTGTAGAAAATACAGAGAAATTCCACATTCCACGTCCTTTTGGTCTCATCACCCTATCTGTCCGCCTTGTTCTTTTGTGCTTCACGAGAATCTATTAGATAATATGAATCATTGTGCAATGCTTTGCTAACAATGAATGGTCCTTACCATGGGGGTGATAGTTTATGCATCCCAGCTGTGCGTTGCACTAGTCTGAGCACCATATCCCCTTCTCGGAAAACACGAGGTTGAACTTTCCGGCTATGATTGCGTCGGAGATTTTGTTGATATATGGCGGACCTGAATAATACCAATTCTCTTGCTTCTTCGAGTAAATCCACTCCATCTTCTCGTGCCTCTTTTACCTCGGCTTCCGAGTATTGCCTCACTCTTGGCGAGTCATGCTCTATGTCGGTAGGCAAAACTGCTTCTGCCCCATACACAAGGAAGAACAGCGTATAGCCTGTTGATCAATTCAGAGTTGTCCTTAAGCTCCACAGCACCGAGAGTAGTTCCTCGATCTAGCAACCAGTTGATCTCTGGAGTGGTTCCAAAAGGAGGGGTTTTATCCCGGATAGAACTAATCCATTAGCTCGTTCAACTTGTCCATTTGATTCTGGATGGGCGACTGATGCTACGTCAAGTCTTATTCAATTTTTCCCACAGAATCGAGCGAAAGATCCTTCGGCAAAGTTTGCTCCATTGTCTGCGATCACACTATGCTGGTGACCATATCTCAGGATTATGTCTTTTAGGAATGTGACAGCTGTTTTTCCATCTAGTTTTTTTATGGGCTTCACTTCTATCTGTTTGGTAAACTTGTCAACCATCACCAGTATGTGAGTCATGCCGCCCCTCGCTGGTTTTAACGGTCCTACCATATCCAGGCACCATACTGCGAATGGCCAGGTGATTGGTATAGTTTTTAACTCAGACGCTGGTAAATGTGACTTTGATGCGTAGCGTTGGCAGCCATTGAATTTCCTCACTAGGTATTGCGCTTCTTCCCAATGCTCTTGACGAGGCATGGTGCCCACATTCTCCTTGGTCAATATCCAACAGTATTTCTTGGCCTTTCTCTGGACTTATGCAACGTTGCAATACGCTCGTCACACTCCTTTTGTACAACTCCTTGTTAATTATTGTCTATGCTTTTACTCTTCTCTCTATTTGTCTTGCCAATATCTCATCATCAGGCAAAGTTCCATCCCTCAAGTACTTCAATATTGGTTGCGACCAGGCTGGTATCACTGGTGCCAGATCTGTTTCTCCATCAATTTCCATTGGCTCAACCGACATATGTGAAAGAACATGTGTGCCCCCATGTGTTGTTTTGGTAATTAATGACAATGTTTTATGGACTTATGTTTGCATTGTGTTTTACTTGTAGGATTTTTCCATATAAAATGCTTGAAACATTTGGTGGCTTCAAGGTTGGAATAAGAATAAAGTGAAGAAGATCAAGTGTTGATCAAGGTATCAAGGAATGATCTGGAGTTTGGTCAAGTAGAAGTTGAGCCCATGCTAGTGCAATCAACAAAGGTGCTCCATCTTGAGGTGTGGAATATACAAGGCAAAGGTTTGATCTTGATAGGGTTTCTTTCTTACCGGTCTCGTGGTGTTAATTGGGGAGACCAGTTTATAGGATAGATAACCGTACTATTAAGAGGGGCTCTCGAGTGCGTAACTTGATCATATCCCTCGATGAGAGCTCAAACCTTTGCATACTTGGCATCCTCTTTCTTGGTTCTTATTTTGTTCTTATCCATGGGAGGATTTAGATCTTGTGTCAATCTCTATAACAAGCTCAAGTTCATCGAAAACGGATTTCATATGCATTCATTATTGTGTTTTCGATATTGGAGGTTTTACCGATTTGTCTTTTATAGATAGGTTAAACATTTCATCATTTGGTTCTATCCTTCCTTGCCATACTATGATGGTTCCCTGCATAATCTTGTATATCTCTTTACTATCTTCAAAACGAGCCCAAGATCATCAAAATCGGAGTCCGAATGCAAAAGTTATGATGGTTTCAGTTTTGCTATTCCTGCCAGTTTTCAGAGGGGGCGGATTATCCGGCCATGGGGGCGGATAATCCGCCCCTATACTGAGGATCGCGACGCGAAGTCCTTAGCCATTTTTTTGGCCCGGGGAACCCGGAATTTCTGGGGGAGGGGTGGATTATCCGGCCTGGAAGGTCCCAAACGGTCATATTTTGTTGGGGAGGGGTATAATTAGACCTCTTATTCCTCCTTAGTCCTGTGGCTTGCATTCTCTCTCCCCTCCATTGTTTTGACCTTCAAGATCTTGCAAATACTCTTAATTCCTCCCATATTTATTGAATCTTTTTGGGGGATTTGAAAGGGGAGATCTAGATCTACAACTCCACCAATCCATCTCTCCTCTATGTGAGGGGAACATATTGGGATCTAGATCTTGGGGTTTCTTTTGTGGATTTCCTCTTGTGTTCTTCCTCTCTTATTCTCCCACTAGCTTTTGTAGCTTTTGTGGAATTTGGTAGAGAAGTACTTGAGCACTTCCTATGTTCTTTCCGTTGCATTTGGTGCATCGGTTTGAGTTCTCCTCGGAGGATTTGGTGAGTGAAAGTTGAGAAGCTTTTTACTCTTGGGTTCTTGGAACCATAGATGGTTTGTTGGTGTTGCAGGTTGTGGCATTGGTGGCATTTGTTGTAAGCCTCCAATTAAGTTGTGAATAAGTGCCCCAACCTTGTGAGAGGTTCCGGTTGCCACCGACAAGTGCACCGATAGTGGAAGTGTGGATCGATCCCATTGGGGTGAGATTCACCGGAGAATAAGGGAGGCCTTTTGTGGCGTAGGTGGTTTGATACCACCCCTCTCCAATGAGACGTACTCTCTTTATGGGAGGAACTCGGTAATAAATCATCGTCTCTGTGTGCCTCAGTTATCTCTATACCCGAGCTATTTACTTATGCACTTAACTTTGTGATAGCCTTCGTGCTTGAATTCTTTATCTAGCTATCACATAATTGATTGTTTTTCTTAGCATAAGTTGTTGGTGCACATAGGTGAACCGTAGTTTATATAGGTTTTGTGCTTGACAAAGTAAATGCTAGTTTTATTCCGCCTTTGTTAAGCCCATCTCGTAAAAGTTTTAAACCGCCTATTGACCCCCCCCCCTCTAGGCGGCATCTGTATCCTTTTCAATTGGTATCAGAGCACGGTCTCTCATTTTAGGCTTCACCGCCTTGAGAGTAAAGATGTCAGCTAGGGGATTAGTGCACAATGGCATGTTCTTATTCGATGGCACAAATTATGATATACAGAAAACTCGTATGCTTATTCATTTTCGGGACATGGACCCAAATTTGGAGCGTATTGTAGATATAGGTTTTTCTCCTCCTATGGATTTCAAAAATTTATCTTGTGAGGATGAGAAAAACTTATATCTTGATGCTCAAGCTTCTAATGTGCTTGTTAATGCTTTGAGCTATGTAGTTACCTCTTCAATCATTCCTTTTTGGAGCGCTCATGAGTTATGGACAAAACTTCATGATAAATATGTTATGTCCAATATTGTTGAGGATGATTGTGTTGCTTCCACTTCCGGTCAGGATGAGTTCTCAGCTTCTACCACTTCACCAACATGTGATTTTTCACAAGGTAATGATATGGTGAGTAGTGATAGAAATGGCAATTTGGATAGTGTGCTTACTATTTATAATCCATCATCTCTATCTAGTTGCAATGATCTATCTTTGGACTTTAACACTTCTAGCACTACAAACTTCTTACATGCTTGTGTTAATAGTCCTTGCATATCATGTAGAAATGACTTGAATAAATCTCATGATGATATGCTTGTGTTTTCTTGTTGCCATGATAAAAATGCTTCTATTTCCTCTAGTGCTTGTGTTGCTAACTATGTAGAGGAAACCGAAGATTATATGGGCCAAGACAAGGTTTTGAATGAAGCCACAAATGCAATCTCGTCTTCACCTTCTTCCGGTAACCACCTATGCCTTATGTCTAGGGATTCAAAGGTAAGTCCTACTTTGGAACCCATTACCTCTTGTGATGAGGAGGACGTGGATAATTTGGAAGAAGAGCTTGATATTGATGATTTATATGAAAAGGGTGAGATTGTTTACCGTGCCGTTGTTAAGAACAATATTGCATGCTCTAACTTTGTTGAAATCTTGGACTTTTCTATTAAGAGCAAGGAACATATTGATAAGTTAGAAACATGAATTGAGGTGCATGATAACAACTTTGATAAAATGGGTAGTCTTGAGCATGAGTATGCTAATATAATTGCAAACCTAAATAAAGCTCTTGAAGAGGAACAAACCACTAAGGAATATCTTGAGGAGACCTTTGCTTTAGAGATGTCTAGAGTAAAGGAATCTCATGATAGAGATCTTGAGGTGGCAAGTGATCTCAAAAGTAAAAATGATGAAATTCAAGTTGCTTATGCTAAACTCCTTGAGGATTTTGAGCACCTAAAAAATGGCTGTAGGGTCATAAAGGGTGAGCTCATCAAACTCACCGATTCACATGAGCAACTTACAACCTCTTACTGAAAAGAGCTTTCAAAGTTGCACTAACCTCTTGCAATTAATAATGATGCTTGTGCTACTAACTCTATATCTTGTGAAGCATCTATTTTGAAGGAGAATGTTGAGCTAAAGGCTCAACTTGCTTTGCTAACTAGCAACTATGGGAAATTAGAAGAAACTCATGTTAAGCTCTCGAGCTCGCAAGAGGATCTTCTAGTCTCCCATGGTAGGCTAAAGTTAGCTCATGAGGCCATCGTGTCAAAGGTAACATCTAGTGGGCCTCATGTGCACATTAGCACTATATCTACTCCAAATGTTATATTGCCATGTGCTAGTCCTTGTAATTCATTCTCTCACAACCATGCTATATCTCGTGATGAATTACATTCCGTTCCTTGTTGCTCTAACAATGTAGCATCTACTTCCTCTAGTACTTTTGTTGAAACTAACCATGTAGAGGAAATCAAAGATCTCAAGGATCAAGTCACTTGTTTGAAGAATGACTTGAAAAAGGGTCATCAAGGGAAGGCCGCACTCAACAAAATCTTGAGTGTGCAAAAATCCCCCAATGACAAGAGTGGGCTTGGATTCAACTCCAATGTCAAGAACAAGTCCACTATCAAGTTGAAGCATAAGGGAAACAAGAAAAATGGCCAAGTTCAAGTCAAGAATCCGGCCAACATTGTTTGCTTCAAGTGCAAGGAATAAGGGCACCATGTTATATCTTGCCCATTGAAGTAAAAGCCTCTTAGTGTGAAGCAACAAGGGAAGCGGCCTCAAACCCCACCCAAGTCATTGACGGGCCTCTTCCTAAGAGGACTACTCGAGATCTTCCTCGAGTTGTGGCTTCACCTAAGAAGAAAGATGGAAAGAGAAGAACTTGCTACATATGCCGTGAGAAGGGGCACATTTCTTCCTCATGCACTATTGGTATCTCCTCATCTAACCATATCATTATTGATGATGCTTATTATCTTTGTAAGGATGAGGTTGGCAATGTGTTTGCCAAATTTGTTGGTGCTCAATGTGGGTTCAAGAAAAGAACCATTTGGGTTGCCAAGCCTATTGTGACTAACTTCTTAGGACCCAACTTTGTTGGGTACCAACAAGCCGAAACTTGATCAATAGGTGTGTTGTGGAGGGCATTGGATACTTGGATACATTATGAAGAATTGAGGGATCTTCATCAATTATTATTGTCAAGCCAAACCATTTGTATTATCATGATTCTATTATATATCCATGTTCATCCTTGCGGTAACATATGCTAAACTCTTTACATTGAAAGTTACTCGCCCCTTGTGCATGTGTTGGTTTTGTATCTTCCATGCTTTTGTACATGTTGTGCTTTCCACTTAATTATCTTGAGGTATCAAGCTTATTTGTGTATGATTAGGTGGTACACCATGTATATGTGTTTCTTGTGTTGAGCCTTACTTGATTATATTTGGTATCTTATTTGGCTCTTGTGAGAGATTAATGGACTATCCCATTTTGGGGGAGTGTTATGCTTAGGCAGTCCACAATCCTAAAAATGTGTGTACATGAGGAATACCACCTAGCATTTAAATTGGGATATTATCTAGTATCTATGTGGTACAATACTCATGAGAAATTCAAATTCTATAATGTCCATTGGTTGTCTCATGTTGGATCTTCTTGCCTCTTGTCGTGAATATGATCTTGGATATATTTGCAAACTACCACCCGAAAATAATTGCATATCCTTTGTCCTTGGACTTTCGGTACTATAATAGGTGCTAGTTACTTTTGATCATTTTCATTCTGTCTTTTGTTTATGTTTTCCCTATCATTTGCCAAGAAAGTGATTTGTGTTGACTCTCATGTCTTCCTTGCCTCTTATGGATATTTACTTAACTTGAAATTGTTTAATTCTCTTTTTTTATGTAGGTAGAGATGATGATCCGGTGTGTGTGCATTTTGTATTCAAATGCAAAATATTAAATAATGCACTAATCATGGGGGATCTCTCCTATATCATTTAGAACACTCCTTTTATGCCTCTTCGCAGCATGTGTTTGATCCATATCGTGTTTTGTGTCTTTGGAAGATTTTTTTGGGGCACTTTGTGCCATCTTGAAAAGTGCCGAGAGTTTGGTGTGGTTGTTTAAACCTTGCTCTTTTGGGATTTGGATTTGTCTCATTCCTTTTTATTATTATTATTACCTTTTAGAATGAGATAAAGCCTTGAGCATTTGTGTTTTTGTCCATCTCTCTCTCTTTGGTTTTTGTCTAGTTCATTTCTTGGACTTGTATGGTCTACCATGTGTTGATTTGGTTTTTGATATAGTTTGAACAACCTTTTTGTCGTGTCACACTTTGGTGTGCCTTCTTGGTTTACTTGGTGTTTTGTTCATATTGTATCTCCTTTGGTTCTTGAAAGTCATGTGCATGCATATTTACTATATATATATTATGGCATGCTTGCTTTCCTTGATCCAATATGTAGGGGAAACTCCACCAAATCCTAATTTGCTAAGATGTGCATGGAATTCAATTTCATATCAATATGCACATATTTATGTGGAGTCTCTCCTATGTATTGTAGTTGTCTAACTACTTTGGACCCAATAAGTTTGGGGACCATATTGTACTTGAAGAAGGTCCTCGCCCGTGTTGTTGCCATCAATGCAGTATCCCAGGTCGACGTCCCTCGCTTTCTCAACTGGTCCGAGTAGCGCATCACATGGAGCCGAGAGGACCACTCGCCACAGATCGAGTACCCCGGGTGAGTCGCCCGGGTAGTCAAGCCCAAAGTGGGTGACTACTGGCTCCCTAGGACGTTGATGGATGTCAGGAGATCCATCAATATCCTCTATCTAGACACATTCAGGCGAATGTAGCTGCCACAGTCGATGATCGAGTCGACCCTCACCACCTTCCATGACATGGTCCCCGGTCGGAAGGCGTACTTGATTGGCAAGGTGACGCTGCTAGTCACCTTCGGCACACCAGCTAACTTCCGCACTGAGCGGATCGTCTTCGAGCTGGTGAACTTCAACAGCCCCTACCACTGCATATTGGGGCGACAAGCATTCGCCAAGTTCATGGCGGCACCGCATTACGCGTACAACATGATGAAACTCCCAGGACCATGCGGCGTCATCACCATCCACGACGACGCCGACATGGCCATCGAGTGGGAGGAAAAAGGCGCACAACAGTCAACATATCCCCATCAAGCATCAATCTAATGTTCACTAGCACACTCGAAGCTATGCGGATCCCGCTATGCATCCTAGAGGCATCAGACACGACCTTCCACGACATCGTCCCATGGAAAGCAGTATACCCCCTGGGAAAAATATGGCTTGATATCATCGTCGGCACCCCAAGAACTTCAGGCATGAGCAGCTCGAATTCGAGGTGGTGGACTGGCCCCCCAATACCACGCCATCCTCGGGCACGTGGCCTTTGCAAGACTCATGTTAGTGCCACACTACACGTATCTTCTCATGAAAATTCCAGGACCTAATGGTGTTATCACCATCCCAGGAACCTTCACTAAGTCCGACAGCTATGACAGAGACTTCAACATAATCTCCCAGTCATTCGGCATGCAGGAGGAGCTCGCAAGGCTGAAGGAGTCGACATACAATAATCTGCCCCTGTCACCTAGCAAAACGTTCCTGATATGTCATCCGACTCCATAGTCAACACCAAGGCGGTGCAGGTCCACCCGATGGACCCCACCAAGATGGCTCTGATCGCCAACAACCTGAGTTCCGCATAGGAAATCATGCTCGTCGAATTCCTCCGTGAGCGCTGGGAAATATTCGCCTGGTGTCCTGCGGACATGCCAGGAGTTTCCAGGGAATTCGCCGATCATGCACTCAACGTCTATCTAGATGCGAGAATGGTCAATAAGATGATGCGTTGACTGTCCGAGGGCAGAGCTGAAGCAATTGGAACCAAAGTCAATAGACTCCTTGACACCAACTTCAGAAAGGAGATCAAGGAAAGCACCTGGGTAGCTAACCCCGTGTTGGTCCCTAATAAGGACACGGACATCCTGCGGATGTGTGTGGACTTCCTGGCGCTTAACAAGCATTGTCCTAAGGACCACTTACCCTTGCCGCAGATCGATCAAATCATCGAATCCACCGCAGGATGCGAGCGGCTCTCATTTCTCGATGCCTACTCAGGCTACCACCAGATTCGACTAAAGGTCGAAGATCAAGAGAAGATGATGTTCATCACACTGTTCTGGGTGTTCTATTACAACACAATGCCTTTCGGGCTCAAGAACGTAGTCTCAACCTATCAACGGTGCATGTAAGCATGCCTGAAGAGCCAAATTGGTCGCAACATCCAACTCTATGTCGAAGACATAGTAGTCAAGAGCAAGGAAAGCCGAACACTATTCGATGATCTCCGCGAGACGTTCGACAACCTTGATCTCTACAGGATCAAACTGAACCCGGAAAAGTGCGCCTTTGCCATCCCATCCAGGCAATTAGTCGGGTACTTCATCTCTGAAAGAGGCATCGAGGCCAACACGAAGAAAGTCAAGGCTATACTAGCCAATGAGAAGCCGAAGAACGTCAAAAGAGTCCAGCAGCTAGCTGGGCGGATCACGGTACTCAGCAGGTTCATCAGCTGCATGGGCGAAAAGGCTCTACCCTTCTACCAATTTCTCCGCAAGGCCTACAAGTTCGAGTGGATAGATGAAGCCGATGAGGCATTCGAAGACCTCAAACGCTTACTCTCTACATCCCCAGTACTAGTAACGCCAAAGGAGAAAGAGCCCATGATACTCTATATTGCTGCAATGCATCAAGTGGTCAGCACGGCCCTTGTGGTTGAACGACCCGAAGACGACAAAACCCACGGGGTACAACGCCTAGCCTACTACCTCAGCAAGGTACTGACGCCTACAAAGCAAAGGTACCCCCATTACCAAAAGCTTTCCTATGGCGTATTCATGACTGCACATCGACTGCGCCACTACTTCCAAGAGCATCAAATCGTGGTTGTCAACGACATGCCACTATCACACATCCTCATCAACCCCGAAGCTACAGGACAGGTAGCCCTATGGGGCACCAAGCTGTCCCCAAGGGACATCATCTACGAGTATCGCACCGCCATCAAATCGCAGGTGCTTCCCAACTTCTTCATCCACTGGATGGAGCTCCAGATTTTGGATACCTCGGACATGTCCTAGCTCTAGACAATGCACTTCGATGGGTCCAAACGAGATGCTGGAGCAAGAGCCAGAGTAATCTTGACATCCCCTCAAGGGGACAAAATGATTTATGTGTTGCAGATGAAATTACGCGCATCCAACAATGAGGACGAATATGAGGCAATCCTGCATGGCATGCAGATGGCCAAAATGTGCCGCGCCATGAGATGGTCATCTACGGTGACTCCAATATCGTCGTCCAGCAGGTTATGACTGCATGTGCACAGATCGTTTGTAGATAGTTTCGAAATAAAGATATTGATCCCACAAGGAGAAGTAGGTGAAAGATTAAAATTCTTTTAACTAAAACTAAACGAAGTACTTAAGGAATAATTCTAAGATGCAAGAAAAGTAGAATTTTTTTGGGTTTTTGGTTGAGTGAAACAGTAAATTAAATTGAAGTAAAACTTAATTTAGAAAGTAGTAATCGCGTATGTAAGAAAGACTAAAATTGCAATAAGGAAAAAGGCGTCCTCAGGGAGTGGTGGATGCACCGCTAGCAATTTAGACTAAGTGGTTAAGATTATTGTAACGAATATTCTCATGATATGCATGTATGTGGGAGGAGCTCCATATAAGGACGATTAGGCAGCAACCACTGCTCACACCATCCTTCATAACCACAGCTGACAGATAAACGACATCAATCGTATTATCCCGCTATTAAGGGATTTCTCCCGCGGCATGGAAATGCCTTAATGAGTTCTCCTTGCTTCCCCAAGTTAGTACGTAAAGGATGACAACGATTTTATAGTCATAGTAAGTGCTACCATTCCCCCGTCTACCAACAAGTAATCCCCTTCATCAAGTCCCTATAAGAGGCAAATATTAAAGAGGTGCACAACTCCCAACATCAATATAAAGACAATTATCGCATACATATAATGATGTATAACATAATAATCTCTATTTCATCTCAATCATATACTAGGGTTTCTCCATATCCCTAAGAACTGATGATCTACTCATACATGGAGGAAAACAACATCATGGCAATGGTAATGGAAACAATTATCGATGAATAGTACTTGTATAAATCTACAACTAGTGCAAGAATTACAACAATATATAGAAGGGATGGATGGAGATGATGATGAAGATGGAGATCGATGCCTTGGCCTCCCAGATCTGCTTAGGGCGAACATGGATCCCTAGGGCAAGTTCCCCCTCCAGATCCCTTCCGGAGGTAAGGTTTTCGGCGATTACTGGGTGTTCTGTATGTCATCTCTCCGATCCAGTTGCACGGGGTGAAACTATTTTAGGAGGCGGTGTTGGTGGGAACTATACGACCGGAAAACTTTTCTTGTCGTATAATTGGTCGTTAACTCTTATGTATCCTCCAATCGCTTTGGGGTTTCTTCTGGTATTATTGATGTTTCCTAAATAAGCGATTTACGTTGTTTTTGGCCCCTTTTCACTCCAATATAACTGGTCCAAGAATTGTGTCCATCGGATCCATCATCTATCCTTATCCTGGTAAAAATAAACATAAAAGGTCCATCCAAATGCAATAAAATACCAAGATCCTACAACTACAATGCAAAATAATAATCTAAAACATGATGCAAATATGCACTCATCAACTTACCCAAGCTTAGACTCTTGCTCGTCCCGAGCAAGTTTAGCTTAATTGATGTGATCCTCATATTTATGAAGCTGAGTCGATAAAATAAATGAGGCAGTTGAAGCATGTGTTTATCATAAAGGATACATATAAATAACTTCATGAATAGTACCTTACTCGAATCATCCGAATAATATTAGTAGGCTTCCACACCTTAGCAATTAACAGTTCACAAAAGATTATTCTCAACATGATGTAAAAGAATTCGGTTCAACCGAATGAGTTAGTGAGGTAGTTCCAAGTGTTTTAGGATTAATATATTCACTTGGGATCCAAAATCTCAAACGTCTCTTTGTCTTACTACAATATAGTGGTATATGCCTATTTGCTCTTTGCACATTTGCTCTTTTTCTTCATCTTTTTCTTCTTTCTCTATATATATTCATGCTCACACTTTTGTTTAAGTGCAAAGGAGCGAGCCATATATTCCATTTCATGTAGGAATTCAAAGTTTAACGATCTCAATTACCAAATTCCAAATATATATGAAGCATCTTTATAACTTGAGTATTCTACCTCAACTTGTTCTCACTCTATTTGATAGCACTTATAATTTCTCCTTTATTCAAGCTTTTTATTTTTCATCTTACTTAGTTAGATAATCTCTCCTTTTTGTAAATCAAACCATTGACCTACAACATATTGATTAAATTATCTTTGTATGTTCCGTTAATGCCAAACTCAAACTCACTAATTCTCCATATATTATATTAAACTCAGAATTTCATAAGAGGTATCAACTATTCCTGACAGGAATTCTAATGATGCAAACTTTATTTATGAGCTCGAACTAGTGCGGAACTAAAATAGTAAACTTATAAGATTGATTACAAGGTTCTAAAGATCTCCCCAAGGTTGGAATCAAGCTAGGCGGGATCAAATAACTCCTTGTCGGTACCTATTCCTCCTCCTATGTAGGAAGAGTATTGCCTTCTTCTCCGGGGTTGCTAACTTTAGCTATGCTTGCGAGGCGGATGCTGAGCTCGGCCATGTCGTATTGAAGCTTCAAAATTTTCCTCTGGAGGAATTTCTTCTCGTCTGTCAACTCAAAAAGAGTTTTAATTAAGAAACCGACTCTACCATCGATGTCATTGACCTTTTTCTCGAGGTATTTGCTCATCATCTAGTAGGAGTCAATCCCTTCTCAATAGTTTTAACACATTCCTTTGAAGAGTTTTCCAATTGATAGATCTTATCATGAATCTCATCTTGTCGCACCTTCTTGGGTTTAAGAGGTGGCGGACTAAGAGGAGGTTTATAATAAGATCTCATGTTGTGAAGGTAAGGATTAGGGAGATACTCATCCTTGCTCTTATCTGATGTGATTGCCTCATCATCTCCATCCTTTGCGGGAACATGTACTCCCAATTCGGGGAGGCTTGATCACCGAGATGGATGATGATGGTGCCTATTTTGGTTCTGCTCCCTCGATCCTCTTCATGGGATTCTCTTCCTTCTTCCTCCAAAACTTGTTGACATGGAAAGGCTACATGGCTTCACTGCATGGATGTTGTTAGAAGGGGCTTGTATGGAGATGGCGATGGTTTTTGAGGCTGGAGGCTGTAGCTCTGCAAAAACTTAATGAAAAAGGTTAGATGCGATCAACTTTAAAAGGGGAGGTCAAAAACCCCAGCCGTCTTTCGTAACGAGCAACTAAATGGGAGCGAACAGTATAGATCCCGCCGTATAGTTATTAACCGACTATAGATTTATTTTATCTATGGTGGTATCAACTATACGTCCACAACTATACGGCCAGGAAACTTCTTCCCGCTGTATAGTTGGTCGTTAAACCTGCTATATCTTGGCATAAAAATTTGGGTATGCGATGGATAACTATACGGCTGGAAATTTAATTCCCACTGTATCTTTGGTCGCTAAGGCTATTGTACACATCAAAACATATCTGTTTCTTTCGGAATTCTTTATTAATATGGTAATTAATAGAATACCAAGTTTTGACCGAAAAATGATAGCTTAAATTTTCGACCAACATTAACATTCATTGGATGATATTTTTAGCATAACCTAATTCCTTTTATTTCATAAGAGCTTCATGTGTTCCTTTATTCAATCTCAAACTTATCTAAAACTTACTTGCAAATTTAAAACTTACTCGTCCCTTTATTTCACATGGGTTGCCTCCCATGAAGCACTCTTTATTTCACATGGGTTGCCTCCCATGAAGCACACTTTTAAAACTTACTCGTTCCTTTATCCTTCTTCTAGTTACCGTTCCTTTCATACCTCTTCTCAATAAATTCTTCTGGGTAATTACTTGTAAGGTGATTGCACTTATATCTTCTTTTGCGCGATAATGCTTCAGGCGTTGTCCATTCACGACCCATGAAAGAGAGGGTGTTCTCCCCTGGAGCTTCACTGCTCCCGATGCATAAGCTACTTCAACTATATAGGTGCCTTCCCACTTTGATCTGAGCTTTCCTGGAAACAACTTAAGATGATTATTATAGAGCAAAACCTTATCTCCACTTTTAAAGACCTTATTCTATATTTTTCTATCATGCCATCCTTAAACAATCTAGCATTTGCATAAGCCTCACTCCTAAACTCATCTAAAGCATGTATGTCTAATAAACGTTTTTCTCCTGCTGCTTTAAGATCATAGTTTAAATTCTTGATTACCCAAAAGGCTCTATATTAAAATTCTAAAGGTAGATGACATGCTTTACCATATACCATCTTATATGGTGTCATACCCATCATATTTTTAAATCTAGTTCAGTATGCCAAAAGAGTGTCATTTAGCTTGTATGACCATTCTTTTCTTGATTTATCCACCATCTTATCGAGTATGGTCTTTAGTTCTCTATCTGAGAGTTCCACTTGACCACTCGTTTGAGGATGATATGGTGAAGCAACACGGTGAGTTACTCCATATTTGCATACGATCTTCCTGAAAGTTCCTTCCATAAAATGAGAACCACCGTCAGTAATTAAAAATCTAGGAACTCCAAACCTGGGAAATATGATATCCTTGATCATATTCACTAAAGTAGCCGCATCTGCATGGTTAGATGGAATAGCTTCAACCCATTTAGTACCATAATCCACAGCAACAAGAATATGAGTGTAGCCATTTGATTCTATAAAGGGTCCCATGTAATCCATTCCCCACACATCAAACAGTTCAATTATAAGACTATAATGCATTGCCATCTCTTGTCTTCTGCCTATATTACCTCTTTTATGGCAAGCATCACAATATTCCACATACCTGTGTGAATCCTTGAACAAGGTGGGCCAATAGAATTCGGATTTAAGTACTTTTTTGTAGTTTGCTTGCGTGCATGATGTCCTCCATACGTTTTGTCATGACAAGCTTGCAAAATTGCATTCATTTCATGATTAGGAACACACTTTTGAATCATTCCGTCAGGTCCATGATGATAAAGAAACGGATCATCCAAAAAGTAATATTTGAGATCATTAAATAATTTCATTCTTTTATTTCTTGTCATACCAGGAGGTACAAATTTTACTACAAGATAATTAGCATAATCTGCAAACCAAGGATCGGTGACTTCAATATTTCCTAAGTATTCTTCCGGAAATGATTCATTTATTGGTACGGGGTAGGTAATTGTTCCTTCCATCCTAGAGAGATGATCTGCTATTTGATTATCCTTACCCATCCTATCTACTATTTGTAGATCACATTCTTGTAGTAATAACACCAACCTAATGAACCTGGGATTTGCATCCTTTTTCACAATAAGGTGACGCAAAGCTTGGTGATCCGTATGAATTATTAATTTAGAATTAATAATGTAAGATCTAAATTTATCACAAGCAAAAATTATAGCCAGAAACTCTTTCTCCGTAGTAGCATAATTTTTTTGAATCTTATTAAGAGTTCTACTAGCGTAATGAATAACATTTAAATTCTTCCCGTCTCGTTGTCCTAATACAGCTCCTAAAGCATAGTCACCAGTATCACACATGATTTCAAAAGGTTCATCACATTTTGGGGATTGCATGATAGGTGCCGAAACAACTTTACTTTTAAGATTTTCAAAATCTACAATGTAGTCATGGTCTATGTAGAACGGAGTTTATTTATCAAGAAGGTTAGTGAGGGGCATAGATATTTTATCAAAATCCTGTATAAAATGCTTGTAAAAACCTGCATGTCCCAGGAACATTTTTCAAGTTTTTAATGTCTTGAGGCATGGGAAGATTTTCTATAGAACTTATATTGGTCTTATCTATTTCTATACCGTTTTCTGAAACCTTATGTCCAAAAACTTTACCTTCTCTTTCCATGAATCGACATTGCTCCCAATTCAAAACTAAATTTGATTGTCTGCATCTCTATAAAACCTTAGTTAAATTGTAGAGACAATTATCAAATGTTGTTCCACAAACAACAAAATCATTTGTTAGAACTTCCATAGTCTTCTTAACAAGATCATCCAAGATTTTTAAAACACATTCTTGAAAGGTTGCAACTGCATTACATAAGCCAAATAGGATTAATCTATAAGCATCAGTACCATAATGACATGTGAAAGTTGTTTTCTCTTGATCTTTGGGTTGTATAGCAATTTGAGAATAACCAGAATAACCATCAAGAATACAAAAATAAGAATTATTGCTTAGTCTTTCAAAAATTATATCCATGAACGGTATATGTTTATGATTTTTCTCTGTCTCACAGTTTAGTTTTCTAAAAACTATGCACATGCGATACCCAACAATAGGTCTTATAGGGACCCCATGTCTTGGTATGCAATGAGCTAGGCTAACCCATTTACTATCAGAAATAGGATATATAATGTCGGATCTAATAGGCGTATAACTTCTTTTCTTAGTATTTCTTTCATTTTTGGATTAAGCCTTCTTTGTGTGTCAACTACAGGTACAACATGTTCAAGCATGGTAATCTTATGAGTGACGGTGGATGGATCTACTCCTTTAATATCACTTAGAGTATACCCAAATGCTTCACGATGTTTGATCAAAACTGAAATATGTTTATTTGTTTCATTTTTTGATAAATTTTTACTCATAATAATAGGACATTTATTTTCATTGTCTAAAATTCATACCTCATATTGTCTGGATGTCATTTCAATTAAATTGGCGGAGGTTCTCCGTCTCCATTTCTTACCAATTCATCATAGTCATGTGGGTTTTGTGCTTCCGGAATGGAGTCAAGGCAATCATCCATGTCTTCTCTTTCCTCGTCATCTAGTGCATCTTCTCAATTAACTAAGCTCCTCTCTAATTCATCTTCGGGATTGCAGAAATGAATTGCGGCTAGCTTGGCAATTGTTTTCTCTTCTTTTTTATCTTCCACTTCATATGGCCTATTTTTTAGTTTGGAAAAGTGGAATGTCATTTCCCCTTCTCCAAACATCATTGAAATAGTCTTCTTCTTATTATCAATTCGAACTTTGGATATAGAGACAAAAGGCCTACCGAAAAGAATAGGACAAAAAGTATCTCGAGGCATATCAACAATATGGAAATCAAGAGAGTACATGAGTGATCCAATAAATACATAGACATTTTGAATAACACCTTTTGGTTTTATGTTAGTTCTATTAGACAATTTAATAGTAGTGTATATCGGTTCCACATCTGGATTATTTAAATTGTAGCGAAGTTCCTCATAAAGTGATGAAGGCATAATATTTATAGTGGAAATCGTCTCACAAATTCCGTATAAGTAAGTTTCTCCACAATATAGGGGTCATAGGTTTAGAAGTTTCTCTACCTCTTATCTTACCTGTGACGAAGTCTGAAGTTTCTAAGTCTAGCATAACCACTTCATTCGCCACGATTCGTGCTTCCATAATATCCTTAAATATAACAATATTTGCATTGGTAGCATCGGGGTTCTTCTCTAGTTTCTTTGATCTTCTCCTTATATGTTCTTCCTCCCTACACTTTTTCTTAATATTCTATTGAATAGGTTTAGAGGAAAATTCTACCAATGATGCATTCTCTCTTGATCGTTTCTTTTCTTCGAGGGGGTTATACGGTTCCCATCCTGTAGGTATCTATAGATGCCCTGCATAATTCTCAATAATTTTATATACCGAATAAGAATCAATACTGAGGGTTTTAATCATCGCACAAGTCCTTTCATTTGCAAGAAAGTAGTTAACACAAGCATATTCAGAAGAACTATTCATATTTCTCTCCTCATTTTTAAGACTTTCTGTTGTCTCCTTCATTTTCATTATTAATTCCCAGGCTTCATAATAGGTATAAGATAGAAAACTACCATTAGAAGCGGTATCTAGGCTCATTCTATTTTTATTATTAAGCCCTCCATAGAAAGTATGGGTGATTAACCAATCAGGCAAACGGTGATGGGGGCAATTGTAAGGTTCCCAACCTTTAATAAGGTATAGATCCCTGTGTTTACAATGCTAGTCCCTGGATCAATAGCTAGCATCCACAGTTAAGATGTAATATCAAGAAACAAAGGTCATAATACAAATTTATAATGAGGAATAAAATAATTTATTACATCTTACATAGCTCATTTGGCTATCTCATTACAATGCAGCAGAATATAATAATAGCATGGGGTCCTTCTTCTTCAAAGTGCCACAGGCAAACATGTTGGTTGTAGACTTGTAATCCTATTCAACACATCTCACTAACATCATACAAACCTGCAACATAATAAGTTACAGCCACAAGGGTCAATACATTTGAATTGTATTGGCAAGTGATACTATGATAATATAGTGGAGTCTATCATCTATATGCATTTGGCTAAGTGGAGCTTAGGCTTGCTTTGCTCAAAATAGATTTTCCTTATCATTTGAAAACACTAAGTTTTTGCTTGACAAAATCACCCAAGGAATCTCCCAATAGAAATTGGTGATCCTTCAACCCTTGTTCAACCACAATTTTTTAACTTAGAAATTTGGATGAGGAGATTCTTGATAGCTTCCATGTCTTGATGCTCAAATTGTCCTTTACCACGGACATGGCTAAGTACTTAGATTTTACACTCTGCAGAGGTGGTGCACTTTCCCCACAATACTTGGTTTCACCAAGACAAGATCTTTCAGAAGCCTTCCCTTAGACCAGTATGGACGCGTTCCAACCTATCATCCCCTACCACCAACTGTCCATTTGGCTAAGTTATTGCAACCTATATGATCCAGGCAGAGCCCATAATGCCAAGTGGCTGCACTTGAAGCTTCTCAACATTTGACATCTCAAATCTCTTTGTTCCTGGGTGGCCATCCTCAAGCGAGATACACAAGGTAAACCATATAAATGGGCCTTGTGAACCACTCAACATAAACCAGTCCTTCCATTCCACCCAGGTGATTCATTCACTTAGTTTTTTATTAAACAAACACAAGTCCTTGACTTAGAAATATTCCATAGTATGAATATATATTCCACCCTTGTTTTCTGCTAGCTAAGCTAAGCATGATAGTAGTAGGAATATTAACTTAGGAGAATTCTACCAAGGTTTCATCTACTAGGATTTCCCATGGCATAGTTTACACTTAGCAAAATTCCATGCAACTCCTACTTAGAAATATCACTAATGCATAGTGAAAATAATGGGAGAAAATTATGAAGCATCACTTGCCTTTTTGGTAGAGAGTATAAGTTCACTCCTTGATCTTTGCAATATTCACACTCTTCAAATCACTACAATTCAATCAAGCAAGCAATATTTCAATCTACCATTCAACCAACATCACATAAAATAATAGAAACAAAACAATGCATGCAAGCATGCTAAAGATGGTTTTATTTGGAAAATTGGTTCCTAATGGGTTATAAACATTCTAAAACACTTATTGGTCATCTTATAAAGTGGCAAAACTATTTTCAAAAGATTCTACCTATAAACCATTTTTAAACCAAAGCATTATTTTATGTGGTGGAGAAATGCTTTTAATAAGGCAACAATCTATAGTGTTCACAAAATATGTTTTCAAATCATAAAACCTTGTGTTTAGGGTTAGAGAGTTTAAATCAAAACATTTCCCAAAGATTTTCTCCAAAAACATTTTTAATAAATAATCATTACTTTTATTTGACTAGAATTGCTTTAAATAAAATATTTACTCCTTAGCTTTACCAAATACATTTTCAAAACCATGACTTGGTTTCTAAGGTCAGTAGGTTCAAAACAATCCATTTGCCAAAGGTTTTATCTCAAAAAAATCATTTTAGAACAAATTTTATATTCTAAATATGCCTACACAAGTTTATGCAAAAACATTCAATTTAACAGAAACATTTTACTAAACAAAGTGCATGGTCAGAAAGTACTTGTTTTGATGAATCCATTGATATAAAATTTGCAAAATTTGGACGTGTGGTTTGAAAGTTATGAATTTTTCAAATTGGGACATCAAATAGATCATTTCTGATTTTATTCAAACAGACAGGGCCACGTGGAACAATTTCATTGGGCGGTACCGCTTCGGTTGGATCGAGCTTTCTGGGCCGTCAGATCTAAATCACTACGCACGGTACAGATCAAAGGATACCCCTTTGATTAAGTTTCTATCGCGTGTGTTGGATCTAAATCCTACGGCGCACAACCACTGACCATTCACTAGCGGTGCTGGCGGCGGCGACTGGCGGCAGAGCGGCCTGGCGGTGGCGTTGCTGGCGATGCAGGAAGCGAGAGAGGGTGGGGATAAGCTCACCAGGATCGCGGGGTGGTGGTGATGCTCAAGGTGGTGGTAGCTCGTCGAGGGGCGCACGGTGGTAATGGCAATCGCTCGCCGGAGTTTGCACGGAGTCGGGCACGCTCTGCTGGCGAGGCTACGGGCCACGGAAAAGCAAAATAGGGGGTTTGTTAGATGCGCGAGAGAGAGGGGAGCGTAGGAGTATCATACTGAGAGGAAGGAAAGGTCGGTGTTACCGGGGAGATGTCACCGAAGTGAGAGACAGACGGCGGCGCGTTCAGTCAAGGTTGCTGCCGACGATGGGGGGCACGCGCGAGCGAGCTGAGGCCACTGGGAAGTTCAGGGAGTGATGGGGATCACGCCTGCGTGGTCGAGAGAGCGAGGCGCGACGGCGACTGGCCTGAATTGGAGGTGGAGCTCGCCGGAGGCAGTGGCTGTCTAAGAGGAAATCAGGGCAGCCTGGGGGCTCCGGTGGGGCGACGACTGGGGGGAAAGAGAGAGGGCGTCGAGGCTCTTATCTACTCGTGATCATGGCAAGATTCATTGCAGCTTTCAACGCGAATTAACAGGATTAAATCGCGGCCAGAAACGGTTGCGAGGAGAGAGGGGCGGGGTCAACGCGAGGTAGACGATGGTGAGCTGGCTGCGTGGGTCTGCTTCGTCAGCGAAGGAGAGAGAGGGGAGGTAGGGTCCAACCGTCAGTTGATGAGCGGGTGCAGACGTGAGTGAGAAAAGAAACGGTTCGGGGGAGAGAGATGGGCTTAGTGGGCTAGGTTAGTTGGGTTGCTTTGTTTCATGTTTTTTTTTCTTCTCCTGTTATTTTTCTTTTTCCAATTTGGTTTTCTGTTTTGATTTTGTTTAGTCTATTTAAACATTTATTTGAATTCAAACTTCAATCAAACTTTGTGTATATTCTTATACTGATTAATATTACATTCTGAAGTCAAAATTAGAATAATATATATATTCTTTTTAAGGTCTTTTAATTATTTAAAATAAAACCCTTGCTTTAAATTCAATTAATATCAAATATATTTTTAGTCCTTATTTGATTTCAATTTTTACAAAACCCTTTTCAGTAAGTTTTATTCATTTATTAGGGTGTCAAATAATTCACTTTGAATTATTTGGAATATTTTTAATATGATTTATTAATCATTGTATATTTGCCTTTATTCCAATGAAATTAAATATGGGTTTAATTCCATAAAAATTTATTTTAGATGATTCTTTTATATCATTTGAGTTAATTCAATAACTTTTAACCACTTGGGCAATTTCCAAATACTATTTTCTCATGATTTAAATAATCATTCTTGTTAGAGATTTGTCTTTATTCAAAATAGAATTTGGTTAATGCCATTTTATCTTATTTGGAAATTCTTTATCCTTTTATTTTATTTGGATTTGGACTATATTCATTCCATTTGTTTATGGATTAGGACAAGATTTTATTTGGCCTTTAAATATTCCTTATTATATAATTCTTTCCTTATCTTATAAAATCCATATCTTTTTATTTATAGATCCAAACTTGGTGATTCCAATTTGCAAAATATTATTTAATATTTATTTATACTTTTAAATATCTTTAGGATTATTTGCTCACCATTTGGTATGGATTTCTAGATGGTTGCTTTATTAGTTTTGGGAATTCAATTTCCTTATCTTATTAAATTCATAAGATTTTATCTATGGCTCCAAAGTAAGTGAATCCAATTCATATGGTTTTATAATATTTGTAATAGTCATTCTTGATCAATTTGAAATGTTTGTTTGACCAATTTTTATATGGATCAAATCCATAGTCTTAGAGATAACTTGAAAAAGATTTTCTTTCATTAGGGTTTTAGAGTTTTGGTTTATTTTCCAAGTGTTTAAATTTCCAGATGCATTTATGAAGAATGCATTTCACTTGATTTGAATTTAGTTGGGTTCAAATATTAACCAAAGTTTGTTCAAGATGGAATTTTAAGTTTCCATTTAGAAACAAAAAGTTTCTTTTCACTCTAAATTTCAACAACTATTTATTTTGTTTATTTATTTTTCACATTACAAGATTTGGAAAATCTTGGGATGTGACAGCAATTGTCTAGATAGCTTTCATACCTTATATTGCCTTGATATAACTCTCATCAGGATTATTTTTTAAACTAATAATAATACCTCTCATCCTGTGAGCTTTTCTTTTGGAATAATATTTTGATAGGAAATTGGTTGTCAGATCCGTCCATGTCCTTGGTGCTTCTGCACAAAAGGATCTATACCAATTGCAAACATTATTAGAGAGAGTTTGTCTAAACAACTGGATTTAACTTTAGCAAGGTCATAATCATCAAATATAAATGAAACACAAACATCTTCAAAGAATTGTAAGTGTCCATATGGACTTTCTTCATTGGTTCATGCAAACTTCTTAGAGTTAAGTAATTCAAATAATAAGGGATGGATATCAATACCATCAGGGTTTATGCTTTTATTGACAGTTATAAAAGCGTCCATGCGCGAACCCATATTCTTTACTGCCTCAAGCTGCATTAAATGCTGAGTGTTGTTCATTGTTACGGTCCTGCAACTCAAATAAAAAATCAGTACAACGAAATTAAATAACTAAAAGTAAAGTAACCTATAGCGCTAAGATCCCTGGAAATGGCGCTAGAAAATAGCTTGATGACTTCAAGTGCACAGATCATTTGTAGATAGTTTCGAAATAAAGATATCAATCCCACAGGGAGTAGTAGGCGAAAGACAAAAATTTTTTAACTAAAACTAAACGAAGTACTTAAGGAATAATTCTAAGATGCAAGAAAAGTAGAATTCTTTTTAGGTTTTTGGTTGAGTGAAACAGTAAAGTAAAGTGAAGTAAAACTTAATCCAGAAAGTACTAATCGTGTATGTAAGAAATATTTAAACTACAATAAGGAAAAAGGCGTCCTCGGGGAGTGGTGGATGCACCGTTAGCAATTTAGACTAAGTGATCAAGATTATTATAAAGAATATTCTCATGATATGCATGTATGTGAGAGGAGATCCATATACGAACGATTAGGCAACAACCACTACTCACACCATCCTTCATAACCACAATTGACAGATAAACGACATCAATCGTATTATCCCGCAATTAAGGAATTTCTCCCGTGGCATGGACATGGCTTAATGAGTTCTCCTTGCTTTCGCAAGTTAGTACGTCAAGGATGACAATGATTTTATAGTCACAGTAAGTGCTACCATCCCTCCATCTACCAACAAATAATTCCCTTCATCAAGTCCCCGTAAGAGGCAAATATTAAGGAGGTGCACAACTCCCAACATCAAGATGATGAAGACAATTAACACATACATATAATGATGTATAACATAATAATATCTATTTCATATCAATCATATACTAGGGTTTCTCCATATCCCCAAGAACTAATGATCTACTCCGACATGGAGGCAAACAACATCATGGAAATGGTAATGGAAACGATTATCGATGAAAAGTACTTGAATAAATCCAGAACTAGTGCAAGAATTACAACAAGATCTAGATGGGATGGATGGAGATGATGGTGGTGATGAAGATGCAGCTATTGATGATGGTGGAGATTGATGCCTTGGCCTCCCAGATCTTCTTAGGACAAAGATGGATTCCTAGGGAAGTTCCCTCTCCAGATCCCTTCCAGAGGTGAGGTTTTTGGCGATTTCTGGGTGTTCTGTATGTCATATCTTCGATCCAATTGCACGGGGTGAAACTATTTTAGGAGGTGGTGTGGGTGCCAACTATACAGCCGGAAAACTTTTCCCGCCGTATATTTAGTCGTTAACTCTTTTGTATCCTCCAATCGCTTCAAGGTTTCTTCTGGTATTATTGATATTTTCCAAATAAGTGATTTACGTTGTTTTTGGCGCCTTTTCACTCAAATATAACTGGTCCAAGAATTGTGTCCATCGAATCCATCATTTGTCCTGATCCTGGTGAAAATAAACATAAATGGTGCGTGCGAACGTCGTAAAATACCAAGATCCTACAACTACAATGCAAAATAATAATCTAAAACAATATGCAAATACGCACTCATCAGCCAGCAGGCAATGAACCAATGTGATGCTTTCAGCAACAACATGATCGCCTACAGCGACCTCTACAACTCACTCGAAGGAGACTTTGATGGCTGCGCACTCCAGCACGTTGGTCGGGAAAGCAATAAAGAGGCCAACAAGCTTACCAACATCGGGTCCACTTGTGCCCCGGTACCGCCGAGAGTGTTCCTCGAATAGATCTGTAAACTCTCCATCAAGTGCAAGACTACCAAAGTCATAGTCAAGGCTGCGGGAGACTCGGGGGATGCGCCACCCGAAAAGACGGAGGCATCTGAAGAGCCAGAGATGGACGTCAAACTGGCCAGCCTCGTGCAGGTCCTGGAAATCGAGCAAATGTGGACCCAACCATAACTCAGGTACTTTCCAAGCAAGCAACTACCCGATGAACGGACGGGTGCTAGGCATATCACTAGCCGATCAAAAGCCTTCACTATCATTAACAAATAGTTGTACAAGCGCAGCATCACCGGGGTACTCCAGCATTGTGTCACCAACACTGACGGGAAGAGCATCCTCCTTGACATACACGAAGGCATCTGCGGCCACCACACAAGCAGCCGCTCCCTTGTTGCCAAGGCTCTACGAGCTGGCTTCTACTAGCCAACCGTGATGCACGATGCCAAGGACATTATCGAGAAGTGCAACGCTTGCCATACAAGCCACACGCGCCAGGCTCAGAGCTACGACCCATACGATTGGCCTGGCCCTTTGCCCAATGGGGACTCAACATGGTCGGCAAACTGTAGAAATCCTCACCTGGAGGACATGTCTTCCTCCTGGTAGCAGTCGACAAGTTGAAACAGTGGATTGAGGCCCTGCCTGTCACTAACCAAACTGGCACCACTGCCGTCAAGTTCTTTTAGTCCATTGTCTACAGGTTCGGGGTGCCTCGCAGCATCATAACCGATAATGGCACGAACTTCACCTCGAAGGAACTCCAAGACTTCTGTGAAGGACTTCGCATCAACATCGCATACGCCTATGTGGCGCATCTGCAGACCAACGGGCGGGTCGAAAAGGCCAACGGCCTTGTCTTCAATGGAATCAATAAGTGGCTACTATGCCCACTCGATCGACTGGCAGGATCCTGGGCAGATGAGCTACCCTTCGTCCTCTGTAGCCTACACACAATGCCAAATAGCGCCACCGTCTACACGCCTTTATTCATGGTGCATGGAGCCGAAGCAATGTTTCCCGCCGTAGTACGCTATAAGGCCCCACGGGTTGTTCCTTACAGCGAAGCCGAATCAATGGCTGCACTCAAAGATGTCGTCGACACGCTAGACGAAGCTCGCGGCATCGCTGTAGCCTATTCGATGGTGTACCAGCAAACTCTCCGCAACTACCACATTTGACGGCTACGCCCAAGGTCCTTCGTCAAAGGAGACCTCGTCCTGTGACTCAAGCAGAAAGGGCACATGAAGCTCGAACCACCCTGAGAAGGCCCCTGCATGGTCAGCAAAGTAATCGCAGGTGGCGCCTACCACCTCAAGGATGTCGAGTCTGGAATAGCTTACTCCAACCCTGGAACGTCGCACAACTGCGACGCTTCTACCCGTAGACATGTTTACTTTCAATAAGGCTATTCAGCCAGGCTACTTAGACAAAACTTGTATCCCCCAATATGTGATGAATAAAAGCTAAGTTCCTTAGCCAACACACTTTTCTCTATCATGTACATTTACATTCTTAAATACGCTCGGGGGATTCACCTCACCCTATGACTTTGTCGACTATCACGATATTGCATCACCCTGAGTAGCTGATCATGTCAGGCTAATGAAAAGTACATGAACAAATAAACATCAACAAAGCACTACATGTAAATACATTTTTAAAAACTTTACAAGGGCACAAATGCCCAATCGAAAATTTACAAACTTTACATTTACTTTGTCCAAAACCTGCATGACTCAACTACGCTAGGGCATAACGTTCGTCCGTTCATCGAAGAGGTCCACGATGTCCTAGGCATGGCGAGCAACTGCAACATAGTGCAGGCACATATTTCCACGCCATACCATCCGGAGAAACGGGTGGCCCCGACTCTATTTCCACCAAATCAACATCATGACGATTCAGCTGAACAAGCGCTAGCGCCGCCTTCACACCCGTCACAAGTTCTTGATGAACAAGATATTTCATGGCGTCTACGCTTTGAAACTGCCCTAACATTCCCAAGAAACTGGAGAACATTGCAGCCCAGATAGACACGAGTGAAGACTTCACACGCTTCAACACCTGAAGAACTTGGTGAACACGATCTTGAACCGTTGCAACCACAGTCGCCCGGTCACGGTCCATCCAAAAGAAGCCTCCGGCCTCTAACTCCTATTGGGTGAGGCAATTGAGCCGAATAGAAACACGCTCCTTCGCTTCCAGTGGAAGAAGATTGACAACTGCAAACAGGATCAGCAGCTCACAAGCCGCATAGGTCGGGCCCATATGAAAAAAAAGACATCCACGATGACTTAAATTGTAGTTGCTCGCCGATCTTCCAAAATTCCTCAAGGAGAAGCGCAATCGATAGAAGTAAAAGTAAATGCATATACTCACATCAATATAACCACTAGCATACACCACGGCGAGAAGGACCTCACCTCATACCCTAGCATACACCATGCCAGATCCAATTTGCTTATCCTTGTAACCTTCGGTTTCACCATCAATCAAGAACAGACAAGCAGGAGTAGGGTTTTCCCTCTGGGGGCCTAAATCTGTGTAAACTTGTGTCCCCGTGTTAGCCGTTCCGCGATTTCCAGCATCCCCTCCTTCTCCAAAACCGAAGTACATAACAATGGGCATTGACGAGTCAAACCCTCGTCATTTATGATGACGTCATGCCCGCTCTCTGTCGAAAGAAAGAGGTAGGCACTATACATGTATTGGCATTTTATTTTCTTCTCTGCATGCACTCATGCATGCTCTCTTACTAATGATGGATTTTCCGACCTGGAAGTCACGGCGATAATCTCGGCCAAAGTAGATGAAATCAACAACCATAACATCAAAATTCTGCCGAAAAACTTTGAGCTCAACCTGGAGTGTGATCTCCTACAAGCCGATTTGGCTTGTCAAAAGAGGTTCGCACGATCTTATGAGCATGACTCCTCAACCCTTTGCACTGAGTGCAGTGATTTGAAGAAGGAAGTCATCGAGCTCTACAGCCAGCTTCTACCATTGTAGAGGCCGTCGAGGTCACGCCCCGCTAAGTAGGAAGGTAGAAGCCATCTCATGTTGGTCGTCGAGCTCACGAGCATTGTGGAGGTCGTGCCTCCAAAGGGCGGCCACAGTGATTCAATCACCGAATCCGAGACTGGGAAATATTTGGCTTTGGAGTAGGAATTTGCAGGAAGGGAGAAGCCTTCCAATGGCCCTCCTTTTTTTGGTTTCTCATATGTATTCACATAATTATATTCCACTCTTATTATCAATCGAATGCGCTCTGTGGAGCTTTTTGTTAATGTAGTACATACTAGTAGATAATTGATTATATAGTATCCCAAATTTTACTTTCATTCTTGTTGTATTCATGGGAGGATGATATGGTTGGCTGAGAATTGTTGCATGCTCTATTTAATGGGTCCCACATGCTGAGTCTAATCGGTGCATCCATTTGGTTTTGACTCGACTTCACTTTTTTCTATACGGTGCACATAGCTTATCATCATATTGCTTCATGCAAGATAGGAGAGAGAGGGGAAATCATTTTTCTATTCCTCACAGGCAACCTTTTTTGCACTTTGTGGATGCCCGACTCAGAATTTTTAGTACTACGATGTATACGCTATAGGAGGAGTGTCTATCTAGAAAAGAAAATACTCCTTCAGCATCAGCGACACCTAGCTTTGTCTGAAGTACTGTGGGTCACAGGAACAGCTACCCCTATAGTTACCTAGGGACCCCCAATGATTGCTTGCATAGACATTCCCGCCAGAGCCTTCACAGGGAAGCTATCCGCTCTAGCCCATTTATTTTGGATTGACGAACAAGATTGCTTGACGCTGAACCGTGTCTCTCTGGTTGTTACTATATTTTTTATGATCTACTAGTCTAATTTCATTGGAAGTCTAATTATGAATACAAAGTACATTCTGTGTGAGCTACATTGATTAGCGAGAGTCATCAGCGGACGGGGGCCTCGACCACACAAAAAAAGGGACTGTCACTCAATCAACAAAAGAAATGGAGCTTGTGCGCATATCCATGCAACTCAGTAACTAGATTGTGATGAGATCAACGAATATACAAAGAGTATGAGTAATATGATCAACTCAATAGGATCCACTTAATACATAATGCATACAACTCAGTAACCAACTACTATCATGCATGTAATAATGATGCATGCTAGTTACCTAGTACTTTTTTAGCTCCATGCATTCACTCCTGAAAATGGTGTAACCAACTACTATCATACACGTAATCACGATGTGATGACATAATAGCAATAACATACGTTAGTATGTTTTTTTGAGATGCATGCATTCACTCCTGAAAATGGAGTACACGAAAAATTTGAACACGTGGAGCGCCAAAATAACATGGCCCCCAGCTAGCCCGATTAATGGTGTGTTACTACTATATTGTGGCCTACACATCTACCCCTATAGTATACTGTAGGGGATCGTAGCATGGAAAACAAAAAAATTCTACCGCATGCACACAAACAAGCCAAGATCTATCTACTAGATTGTAGCAACGAGTCGATTAGAGTACTCACTCTCGAAGATTCCAAAGCGGTTAACGAGAGCAGATTCTCGTGGATGATGTAGTCGTACACTTGCCGATCTCAAGATCGCGTAGACGATCCTTCCGACGCTGTGTTCTGGCAGCGCTTTTGCAGTCGGTCACACGTTCGGTACTCGATGAAGACCTTCCTCTCCCTTGTTCCAGCAGGCAGCGGAGGTTGTAGTTCTCCCGTCGCGATTCCGGCAGCACGACGGCGTGGTGTCAGAAGTAGAGGGAAAATCCTGCAGGGCTTCGCCTAAGACGGTGCAGGTTATGCTGGATCTAGAGTTTCTGGCGACCTAGGTTTAGAGGGCCGGAGAGGAGGAGGTGGAGTCGGCGGCTAGGGCGACGGTGACGAGCCGGCGGCTTGGGCGGCGGCGCAAGGTGGGGAGGGCTGGTTGTGATCTCTTGGGGTAGCCCCTCCCCTCTATTTATGAGAGGGAGGGCAGCTTGGGAGAGGGGAGTTTGAATCCTTCCCCAAATCCCTATCTAAGTTGGAGGGAAAGAAGGACCCTTTCCTTCTTCCACTAGGAAACCATTGTTCCAGTTTGACTTTTCAAACCTGCGTTTTGACTTGCAATTTGGAGCTTAATTCCTCTCTTGCAAATGCCCAACCAAGTGACCTAGGACATGATCCAATCATTCCACTTAACCATGACACATTCATGAACCATTCCCCTTCCGGTCTAGTGAACCTTCAAGACCCTTCTAGAACCTCTCCGATGAAAACATCGAAATCATTCCTGAACTCCAGAATCGGACTTTCCTTATATGAATATTATTCTCTTGACCATTCCGGATCTCCTCGTTATATCCCGAATCACATCCGAGACTCCGAACAACATTCGGTCTCCCTACTTACATTCCATATCTACTAAACACATCGAATACTTAAGTGTGTCTCCCTACGGTTCGTGAATTATGCGAACATGACCAAGACACTTCTCCGATCAATAACCAATAGAGGAATCTGGAAAATTCATATGGCTCCCACATATTTCTACGATAACTTTGCGATCGAATGAACCACTTACATACGATACCAATTTCCCTTTGTCTCACGATAGTTTACTCATCCGAGGTTTGATCGTTGGTATCTCTACATACCTAGTTCAACCTCATTATCGATAAGTATTCTTTTCTCGTTCCCGTGATATGTGATCCCTTGTGAGCCAGTCACATGCTTGCAAGCTAATTGGATGACATTCCACCGAGAGGGCCCATAGTATATCTATCCGTCATGTGGATGGATAAATCCCACTCTTGATCCATGTGCCTCAACACATACTTTCCGTACACTCAATGCCGCCTTTATAGCCACCCAGTTACGGTGTGGTGTTTGATGTCATCAAAGAATCCTTCTGGTGATGGTGATTAGAATTATCTCATGGTCGAAGGAATTAGGTTACTATGTATTAGAAAGCTTATAGAAAACGAACGATTGAAATGACTTGATCTTTATGCTACGCTTATCTATAGGAGTATGTCCATCACATCATTCTCCTAATGATAATGTCTTGTTGTTAACAACATCTCAATGCTCATGATCAGGAAATCACGATCATCTATCAACCAACAAGCTAGTATTACTAAGAGGCTTTACCAGGGACTCTAATTTAGTTTACAAATCACACAAGTATTAATGTTTCCGGTTAATACTATTATAGCATGAATGTAAATATTTATCATAAACACGAAGATATACCAATAACTACTTTTATTATTGCCTCTAGGGCATATATCCAACAGTCTCCCACTTGCACTAGAGTCAACTGATCTAGATTACATGGTAATATACCGAACACCCGTGGCAGTTTTGTGTTGTTCATGTTTTTCCCTCAGGGGAGGTTTAGTCAACGGATCCGCCACATTCAGATCTATGTGTACTTTGCAAATCTTTATGTCACCATCTTGGACATGCTCTCGAATAGCGTGAAAATGCAGCTTGATATGCTTTAGCTTCTTGTGTGACCTTGGTTCTTGCGCATTGGCTATGGCGCCCATGTTATCACAATACATAGACATTGGGTCCAGCGCACTGGGAACCACACCGAGCTCTATAATGAACTCCTTCATCCATATCGCCTCTTGTCAAGCCTCTGAAGCAGCTATGTATTCCGATTTAGTTGAAGATATCGCCACAACGCTTTGCTTTGCACTCCTCCAGCTAACTGCTGCACCATTTAAAGTAAATACGTATCCAGATTGAGATTTAGAATCATCCGGTGTCAACACCCGGATTTTTAATCACAGATGCCTGTTATGCCATACATCGCAATCCCAGGATTACCATTTTTGCGAGACATAACAGATTTGGATATCATAGTACATCATCCATTACAAACCATACATAAGGTCTTACACAAATAAGGATCTCATGTTCCAGTTCTTAATACAATTCAAGCAGCGGAATAACGTAAAGATAACGGTAGCGTAGGCGAAGCTCCATCTTAAGGGTCACAGGTAATGCTGACAATGGGAGATTATCCTAGTTGTCGTAACCTTCCTGTGGTCCGTCATCCTGATACTCCTCTTCATAGTATGGCCACGATAATAGCCAGGGACAAAGCCATGAGTACTCGTTAAGTACTCGCAAACTAATACTAACAAGTTAAGGGGGGGTTTTGTAGTAGGATTCTAAGCTCTAGGGTTGTTTTGTAAAAATCCATATTTACCTCTACTAAGTTCAGAAGAAAAGAAAACTAGTTTGAAGTTTTATAACACCTAAGTGGGAACTTGAATTTCATATCACAACTCTGTTGTGGTCAAGTCAAAGTCACAAATCACTTCACAAGTTGTTTTGAAAACATCTGACGGGGGAACAATATGGCCACTCCAACTGTCCATAACCGCGGACGCGGCTATTCGAATAGTTTGACACTCTGTAGATATTGTACACTTTCACCACAACATTTGATACATCCGTCAGGAACAATCCTGAATTCACCATACTCAGTATGCGGATAATCAATCCTAACCTTTCAATTACACGCCCTAGTATAGGCACCTCTCCTATGATTTTGGCCCCCCAACCATGACCAACTGTCATCTTGGGAACTGCATAGGTGGACAATCTTCACAAGGTAGCCTCAGCTCAGACATTGGCCGCAAGGGAACCCATACTAAGGTATATAAATTTCCAGTCAAACCCTACCCAAATTTCGGGTATTGTGGTTGTACGGTAAAATTGGAATGGTATCGCATCCAGACAACCATTAGTTTTATAAAGGGCTAAGGCTCATGCCTCAACATTTTCATCATCAAAATCATATGATGTTCAGAAACACATGTCAAAACATTGTAGTAGAATGACTCATCATTCTAAGGTTTTCATAACCATTTTCACCAAGCATTCTCATCTAAAGTTGATCAAGTTTTATGCTTAGCACTAGCATCTACCAGTGGGGGTAAATACTAATGAGGGGTGGTAAATAAGTGGGGATGAGCTAAGTTCAATCTCATGCCTCAATATGACATTAAGATTATCTAACTTAGGCCAAGTTTTATGCTCTTTATGCTACCTTCAATTATCTTTCTAGAATCTACGAGTAACTAAGCAAACTGTTGATAGAAATCTTTTAATAAAGACAATAAAATACTAAGCTTACATGTAAAAATAGGATGGTGTGTGAAGTGGGTATAATCACATATGCTTAAGGCATATAGTTGGCATAGTAACAAGCAAGTAGTAGCTTGCATAAGTAGGGTATCTTGCAAGTGTTAGCTTGCAAGGTTGCAAATATAGACTTGCCTTGTGCAGAGCAGTGGTTGAAGTTCTCCTCGGCTTCTTCCTCGTAGTATCCTCCTTCCTCCTCGTATCCTTGGTCGGTACTAGCGTCTATAAATAAATATGAGGTACACAATCACCAAAAAATACTTAAATATTTCTAATAATCACACAATGGTTCACACTAGATGATCTAGCATCATTACTAACATTACAAGATTAAGGCACTTGTCTTATTTATTTTATTGTAGAAAAGTAATTTCTACTCATTGAAAACTAATTAAGATATAATATTCTCCATCTCAAACATTGGATCATGTTGACACATGTCATCACCACATATTTCAGCACATGGGAATGTGATTTGAAGTGGTGTCACAATTTAATAAGGTTTAACCTTTTTATTTTATTTAATTAAAGTGACTAGAAATGCCTATGTGGCATTCTTTTATTACTTGATCATTATTTCTGTAAGTAAACCTATATATTTTTGTACATTCTAAAAGGTATGGTGAAATGTGATTTTTGAGAGTTGGAATCAACTCAAAAGCTCTTATGGTTGAATTTTGAAAAATGTTTGAATGCAGAAAAGCTTCTGCCTTGTTGTTTTTACCATGGGTGATCTACAAATCTAAATGGTTTGAATCCAACGAACTTAGATTAAGCTTTCCAGTACCTTTCTAACAAAATTGGTTTCATGCATTTTGGTTTAGTGAATCAAGCTGGGTTGATTTTTGAATCTAGGTACATAACTGTGTTTGAAAAAAATGAATAAAAGTAAATTTGAATTATTGGGTCGCGCGGGAGGTTTAACTAGGCCGGCCCACTACCCACAGCGCACGCGCGGGCTGGTTAAGTGACTGTCCCCACGCGTTAGTGAGACAGTGAGGAGCGAACCGGTACGGGATGATCGAGGCCATAGGATCTAATTCTAATCGAACGGCTCGAGTTCATTGTCCATGCCTGAACAGGACGCGACGAGCATGAACCCTAGCGCGGTCAGTGAGGGTCGTGGGAGGCTCACCGGGGCTCAGGCGATGGTCGGCAACATGGGTGAACGACGAAGTCGACGACGGCGGTTCTCTTGGTACCGTCAGCTTCTCCTGGCGTGGCTCCAATCGACGGCGCCTCTTCTCCTCTGCAGAGGCGAACTCCGGTGAAATTACGGCGATGCGCTGATCGCCTTGCTCTGGGAGTGAGTGGGTGTGATCAGTGAGAGGTGGGGAGTGAATTGGTGTGAAGAAAACGAGCGGGGGAGGTCTCCTTTTATATTGCAGCGAGGGGACCGACGGGCGCGGGCTAAGCTCCTCGTGGTCGATGGTACAGAGGGCTAATGGCATGGGCGACGGTTGGGGGCGGTGCTGTGCTCCCTAGCGAAGCTCAACGGCATGGTGGCGAGGTGTGGGGCGGTGCTGATCGGTCGGAACACGTCGACGCTTTGGGCGTGTCCGACGGCAATTTTAATGGCGCACGGGTGCTCCTGGTCGCGCAGCGGAGAACGGGCATGTCTGCAAGGTTGCTGGGGCGGTGGTGATCAGGCACGCAAGCAGCGAGGGCGGCGCGCGGTCTATGGGTTCTGGTCGAGGGTGGCGCGCTCTTGGCTTGCACGTAGAGAGGTTTGGCATGATCTTGCCGTGTGGTCCAAGGGTTGGTTGTGCTCGGGGCTTGGACAGAGGGTGGCGGTGGACGGTGCTGTGTCTGTGGGACAAGGTTGGCGAGGCTAGTTCTTCCTCTAGCTCGCTGGCGACATGGGGGTGGCAAGTTTGCTCTCGGCATGCTCACCCTTAATGGCTAGGCTTGCTCACTGTGGTGCTAAAGATTGTTAAAGAGGCTAGATGAGCTACTAAGCGCTTGTTGCAACCAGAGAGGGAACAAGGATGGCCAAATTTACTACTGCAAAATAGTGTTTGATGTTTTGTTGTTTGTTGCTAACAAGGTGTTTGATGAAATGGCCGAAAGAAATTCAAATTGTAATTGTGGATTCAAACTTGGTGGGTTTTGCTAGGCACATACTAGGGAGTATCTGGTTAGTTGGATTAGTCAAGGGGCACTGGTTTGGTTGGGTTTAAAAATGTGTGATCTTCACATATGATAAAGATTGAATTTTTACTTGTGATTTGAATGAGGTTGCCAAATGTTTCTGCAAGTTTGAAATGTGGGCTTTGCTTCACTTTTACTTGGTCTAGAAAGGGGTGAAAAGAATTGGAAAAGTTTCTGTTTGAAAACTTGGACTAGAAACACTCAAAGTGACCTAGTGACCAAGATTGGCAAAAATGACCATTTGCTCTAATTGATTTGTTTTTAATTTTATCTTGAGTTGTTTCTGTTTGGAAATGTTTTATATGATGTTATTTTCACCTATAAACCATTTATTGATATTTATGTTAATCACACAAGTTCATTCATGCATTTATCAAATCATCACATTCACACATGCATTCATATGATTTAAATTAAATCAAAGTTTTTGTTAACCCTAATTTTAGTGATTAGAGTTTGATGATCATTGTTTCATATTTTTGGGATGTTACAAACCTTACCCCCTTAAACAAAATCTCGTCCCGAGATTTGAAAAAGGAAGAAGAAAGATTACCTAGGACTTAAAGAGATCGGGAAACTCCGCCCTGATGTGATCTTCTCGCTCCCAGGTAGCATCTTCTTCGGTGTGGTTGCTCCATTGTATCTTGAGAAACTTGATGCTTCGGGTTTTGGTTGTTCTAAAAGCTTGTTCCAAAATACGGATGGGTACTTCAGGATAGGTCAGGTCATCGTTGATCTCTATGGTCTGATGATCAATGTTCTTGAAAACTTCAGTCTTCTCCAGAACTTCAAGGCATTTGCGAAGTAACGATATATAGAACACATTGTGCACTGCGGACATTTCCTCTGGCAGTTCCAATTGATATGATACTTCTCGACAATTCAGAATCTTGAAGGGTCCGATATATCTGGGGGCTAACTTTACTTTGATCTAGAAATGCTGCATTCCCTTCAAAGGCGATACTTTGAGATACTCAAAATCTCCGATATTGAAAGCAAGGTCTCGACGTCTCTTGTCGGCGTAACTCTTCTGTCTTGACTGGGCGGTCTTGAGGTGCTCACGAATCTTGTGAACCTTCTTTTCTACTTATCGTGGGATGTGGGGTCCGAAAATCTGACTCTCTCCTACTTCCGACCAATTCAAAGGGGTGCGACACTTCCTTCCATACATAAATTCAAATGGGGCCATTTGCAGACTATCTTGATAACTGTTGTTGTATGAAAATTCTGCGAAAGGCAGACAGTCTTCCCATTTAGATCCATACTCTAGCACACATGCTCTCAACATATCTTCGAGTATTTGATTTACTCACTCCGTTTGTCCATCGGTCTGAGGGTGATACGCTGTGCTGAAATCCAGTCGGGTTCCTAAACCTTCTTGGACTTTCTTCCAGAATCTCTAAGTAAACTGAGTTCCTCGATCCGATACAATGTTCTTGGGGACTCCGTGAAAACTGATGATTCTAGCAATGTATAACTCCGCTAGCTTTGAACTCTGGTATGTGGTCTTGATTGGTAAGAAACGGGCTACTTTGGACAACCTGTCCACTATGACCCAGATAGAGTCATTTCCCCTACTAGAAGTAGGCAATCCGGTGATAAAGTCCATTCCAATTGAATCCCATTTCCATTCCGGAATCTGTAATGGTTTCAACAGTCCTGCAGGTCTTTGATGTCCCGCCTTGACTCTCTAACATATATCACACTTGGCGATATAGCTTCCGATTTCTCTCTTCATCTGATGCCACCAAAATTGTTCTTTCAAATCCTGATACATCTTCGTTCCTCCGGGGTGGATAGAATAAAGAGTAGCATGGGCCTCTTTCAAAATAACTTCTTTCAACTCTGAATCTGCTGGTACACAGAGACGTCCTTTGTACCACAGAACTCCTCCTTCGTCTTTGGTGAATCCGGGAACTTTGCCTGTACCGATACGACGTTTGATTCCATCAATACTAGCATTTCCTTTCTGCGCCTCTTTGATCTGACTGATCAAAGTGGGTTGAAGTTCTATGCTAGCAAAAAATCCTTCATTTAATAATTCCATTCGGAAATCTTCCATCTCTTTGTGCAAACTTGGTTGCTCCTTCAAAATCATGGAGTTCAAGCAGCACGACAATCTGCTACCATATTGGCTTTACCGGGGTGATAGTGAATGTCCAGATCATAGTCCTTGATTAGCTCAATCCATCTTCTCTGCCTCATATTCAGATACTTCTAAGTGAATATATACTTCAGGCTCTTGTGATCCGAATAAATCTCACAACGGTTTCCCATCAGGTAATGCCTCCATGTCATCAGGGCTAGAACTACGGCTTCTAGTTCAAGGTCATGGGTTGGATTATTCTATTCATGCTGCTTCAGTTGTCGGGATAGATAAGATATAACTTTGCCTTCTTGCATTAGCACACATCCGAGACCGATCTTGGATGTATCACAATACACATCAAAGGGCTTCGTGATATCTGACATGATCAAGATTGGGGCTAAAATCAATCTCCTCTTGAGTTCCTGAAAACTTGCTTCACATTTGTCTGTCCATTCAAACTTCTTGTCCTTCTTTAGAAATTGGGTCTTGGGTTTCGCGATACTCGAGAATCCTTCTACAAACTTGCGGTAGAATCCCGCTGATCCAAGAAATGGACGAACTTGGGTTTGAGTGGTTGGGGCTTGCCAATCTTAAACATCCTTCACCTTCGCAGGGTCAACGGCAATTCCTCCGGTTGATACAATATGTCCGAGGAATCCTACCTCCTGTAACTAGAATTCAAATGTGCTAAACTTGGCATATAGCTGATGCTCTTTAAGGGTTCCAAGAATGTTCCTTAGGTGTAGCTCATGTTCTTCTTCTGATTTGGAATAAATCAGAATGTCATCGATGAAAACAACGACAAACTTATCCAGGAAGTCCATAAAAATATTACTCATGAGATTCATGAAATAAGCGGGGGCATTGGTTAATCCAAAAGACATGACGGTATACTCATATAATCCATATCTGGTGGTGAAGTCAGTCTTTGGTATATCCTCTGCGCGAATTTTGAGTTGATGATAGCCAGTTCTAAGATCAATCTTAGAAAACACTTTGGCACCAGTCAACTGGTCAAACAGGTCTTCTATCTTTGTCAACGGGTACTTGTTCTTGATGGTGACATCATTCAACTTACGATAATCCGTACACAAATGGTTACCTCCATCTTTCTTGTCCACAAACTAAACAGGGGATCTCCAAGGTGACGCACTTGGTTGAATCAGTCCAATTTCTAACATGGCATCCAGTTGCTTCTTCAGTTCTTCTAGTTCCGACGGGTTCATACTATATGGTCTCTGGGCTATGGGTCTGGTTCTAGGTATTAGTTCAATGATAAACTCGATATCCCGATCTGGGGGCATACCGGGCAAAACATCTGGAAATACACCGGGGTATTCACAGACTATATGGACTTGGTCAATGGTTGGCTGGGCTATACTCTTATTGCACTTGAATTGACGGGGCAAGGTTTCAGATACATGCTCTACTGATATTTTGGCTGTATTGGTCATGGTTATGGCTTTCTTGGCACAATCAGTTAATCCTTTGTGTTTGGACATCCAATCCATTCCTAGTACTACTTCCAAACCTTTAGTTCCGGGTACTATTAGATTAGCATAAAAATCTATGCCATGGATTCAGATAGGGACAGCTTTGCAAATTTGTCTAGATTTGGTGCTCGAACTAGGTATTTGAACAATCATAACATGCTTCAATTTGGTTGGTTGAATCTTACTAGTGCATGCAAATTCTTCAGTAAGAAATGAGTGCGATGCTCCAGAATCAAACAACACTCTTTCAAGTACTGAGTTAACAGAAAACATACCCAGCACGACATTTGGCGCTGCTTTGGCTTCTTCAGCATGCATGAGAAAGAGACGGCCGTTGCGGTTGAGCGAGTTCCCTGGGGCAAACCTTGTTCCAGGCTGAACACGATGCTGCTGCTGAGCTGGGGCATTTGCATTGGGGGCTGCGGCAATCTTCTTGGGGCACTCATTGGAATAGTGACCCTTGGTTCCACATTCATAACAAGTCACTTGCGAATTTTCCTTTACTGCAACAGGCACAACATTGCTTCCAGTCCTTGGGGCAGTGTTGGTGTTGTTGGCAGCATTATTGTTGTTGAACTTGGCTGGGCACGGTTGAAATTGCTGGAGTTGCTAGGGTTGTGGTGGTTTCCTCTGGGCCTTGGGTTTCCACGGTTAGGATAGGTCGAATGGTTCATCGGGGGTCTATTGTTTCTCGGGGCAAATCCTGGAGATGGGTTGGGGCGATACTTTGGTGTATGGTGGGTGCCTGGTTGATGCATCATGCGATGCTTGCGGTTCTCATTAGCTTGATTGATCTTTCCTTCCATCTGAATGGCAGAGTCAACTAAGGCTTCAATATCAGCAAAGCGGATATTGACTAACACCGTCTGCATATCATCGTGCAGACCATTCAGGAATCTCTCTTTCTTCTTAGCTTCAGTGTCGATCTCATCTGATGCATACCTAACCAATGACAAGAATTTGTCATGGTATTCCACTACTGTGATCCTTCCTTGCTTTATTGTAACATCCCAGATTCCGCGTTTGGATGTTATTAGTGTCATGCATCATCCTTGCATCATTTGCATCCTACATTTGAAAACATTGCAACTACAAAAATCCTAACACATAAACCCTTTTAAAAACCCTATTCAATATTCTCATAAGTGAGCACCCTTGATGTATTGTTTGACCCTTCAAAAAAACTTGGTAAAACCAGTAAGCCATGGTCCTATGTTGACCACCTCAATTTTATGAGAATTTAGAAACAAGTTTCATAAATTTTTGACCTAGTTTGCAAAAGTTATTGGGGTTTAAAGAAAACAGAAAAGGGAAAATGTTTAAAGGAAAAAAAAAGGGAAAACCTACCTAACTGGGCCGCAGCGCAGCCCACCAGCACTCGCCAGGCGCCGCAGCCCAGCACCGGCCCGCTCCACCCCTCGATCGCTGACGCGGGGGTCCCACCCTGTCGTCGCCCTCCTGGAGTCCGCGGCGAGCATGACTTCCTCCGCCGCGTCCGACTCCTAACCGCGCCGGACTCGACCGCCCCCTTCCCCAAGATTCTGGCCCTTATAAGCCGACCTCCCTCTCGTCGTTTTTCCCTCGAAAACCCTAGCCGAACTTCGCCGAATCGCTACCGCCCTCCCTCGCCGGCGTCGCGCTCGGGAAGGTTCCTATCCGGCGATTCGCGCCACCCCGAGCTCCTCCTTGCTATTAATCGCCTTTCCCGTGCAACACCGCCTCACCCCCGACCCTTCCTTCCTTCCCTTGCGCAGCACAACATCGGGGATTTCTCGCCGACGTGTCGCCGGAGCCGCGGGAACCAGTGGAGGTGTGCGCCTAGACGAGGAAAGAGGAGCCGAAGCCGATCACGCACACATGACCGCGAGAAGGAGTAGAGCGCCGTCGTGCTCTCCGATACTCCGGAGGACCACCGCAACGTCGCCGATGACCACGTCTGACCGCGCCGCCGCCGTCTCGCCATCGACGCCGCCGGTAAGTTCTCGCCACCGCTCCCGTCTGTTGGATCCGAGTAGAACGGTGTAGATTAGAAGTAGTGGACGAAGCGGTACTAGCCAATACCGCGCTGCCGCGTGGCAGAGCCGCGCCCGCAGCTGCGTCAGCGCCGCGTCGGTCCAACTGGACCAGCCAAACGAAGCCACCTGGCTAAGCTTTTAAGTGAGATTCAAATCTGGTTGCAGATTTGGGTTACAAACTTGCGAAATTCACAAAAAATCGAATATTTGGCCAAATCTAGCTTATAATATACCGTTGGATTCCTAATTTTATGTAGAATCCAAATATGTAATAATATTGCAGGTTTGCAGGAATTTTTTAGGTGTAGTTTTTAATCATTGGATTAGAGAGTTTTAATCTATATAAAAATAATTGAAATTCCTTTTTGTTTGAATCTTGTTGCAATAATTTTGTTTCCACAATACCTACTGATCCAAATCATCAAGCTTTGCTTAGGATTATTAGATCTAACTTGGGGCTATTTAGATGGTTTGATCTCCTATAATCCTCGGAATTGTTTTAGTGATTCAAATTAGATCTAAACCCTTGGAAAATAAATCCTAGTGACACCCTTACACTATCACAACACAAACTTGCTACCTCGATCAATTTAACCAACCTTGCATAAACTACCATGTGGCATGCATGCATGATTTTCCTTTGTGTATGCTTTGAGCAAGTTGTGATCAAATCTATGTTTGTGATTCGTTAGATTGCTCGGAGTGCGCTAAGGAGTGCTATTGTGTAGAGTTCTGCTCGGATCAAGGCAAGTTACACCACTTGTTCATAATTTTGTCCCAGTTTTGATTCTATGCATGTGATCTTCAAAATTCGGTAGTATGCATGTGTAGAATGATCTAGTAGAATTTTCCTTAGTATTATTTTTGCAAGTGCGATGATTTTGTAGTATGCCATGAGTATCTCTATACTTAGGATTTCCCATCCTAATAGGTTACCTCTGTTTTGCTAAGTATTGCTTGCCATGCTATATATACAAAGTACCGTTGGGAGGGTTCGAAAGACAAAGAATTTTTCTAAGTATAAATGTCTCTAGAGCAAACTTTTCTTCTCAAATCCACTTCAAAATAAAACTAAGTTTTCTTCTAGGCGAAATGGTTGTCGGGTCAACGAGTGTGATTTTGGTGGAGGATGGCCGCCTAGGAATCAAAGAAGTCTGCCATGTTTCAGAATTCAGAAGCTTCCAGTGCAACCACAATACATTATGGGCTCTGTCTTGGCCTAGTACTTAGTGGGAAACCTCACCTGGGTACCAACATTTGGAGGTTCTTGGCACGGTTGGATCCGGAAGGTAGAGGGGCTACTAAGGGAAAGCCTCGCCATGGTCTTGTCTGTAAAAGGACTTGATCGTGGATTGTGGGTAAAGTGCACAAACTCTCGAGAGTATTGCAATCTGATCGATCAGCCGTGTTCACGGTAACAGAACAACAATGAGCGTCTGAAGGATGGAGCCTCTGAAGGATCTTCCTCTCTCTTTTCTAAAAATAAAGTTTTGAAACCCCATGGCGTGCGTAATATCGCTAATGGGTGGGAATTTGGGAACTTGGTGTGTAATATCCAAGTGACGCTTGGTGCGTAATATCCAAGTGTTTGGTTGTTTGGACACTTGGTGCGTAATATCCTCGTGTGCCGCTCGACCTTATCTTATTCAAGCAAATGTTTACAAAGTAGGGCAATCTTCTATTCTTCTCTCTACTTAAGAAAATTATCTTTGAGCAAATGAACTCTACAGCCTATACCAACCTTGCATGTAGAGATAGTCTTTTCTCTCCTTGGTGTAATTTGCCAATACATTCAAAGTATTGACCCAACTTGTTGGCTGCACGTCTTATGTGCAGAATCCGAAGATTGAAAGGTGCGTAGGGATCGCGGGTCTACACTCGACAAGCCTGGGCGTTGATGGACTCATGCTGCTTTTATGTTTCCGTTGTTATTTGAGCTAGCGTAATGCTAAGCAATTTCTGTAATAATTTCACTCTGGATTCTTCGTGTAATAAAGACTTTGTGTTTTACATGATATTTCATCGACTGTGAGTGCTAGCTATTGATCCAGGGACTAGCATGTTAATCACAGGGACTTAGGATCCTTACAGATCCGAGGTCACTACAGATGGTATCAGAGCACATCGTTGCCTGTAGGACATGACCCTAGGATTGGAACCACCTCTAATTTTAGTACCTTACTTGTTTCCTACTAAGTTATTTTCTGCACCTCTAGTATCTGCTTTCCTCTACTTGTTTAAGTATCTAACCCTCATTCTTCTAACTCAAAGATGACAAGCTTCCTCTACGACAGCGTCGCGGACATCGAGCCCCTTCGCTTTGGAGGATGCCTCATGGATCTACTCACGCGTTTGGATCTTCCTCTCCCAACAATCCAAGGGAGCACAATGAAGAAACTCCACAAGGACGGCTGTTGGGGAGTCAAGGTCATCCAGCCAGGAAAAGAGAGAGGCAAGAACCCGGAGGAAGACATAGCAATCCACATTGTTAGCGATTCCAAGGTGAAGGCCCTTAGCATTAGCTTGCAGCAACTCATTGGTGGCCTATGTGGACGTCATCATGAAGCTCTCCAAGGACACTGCGGCGGCCTCTTTGGAAGAAGAGATGAGGAAGGGATTCCCATGGAGTTAACCTTTGAGGAAAGAACTTCTACCAAGCGCCGAAGAACACAATATCAAGACTTGGAGTGCCACATCCATGACCTTGAAAAGGGTACCTTCCTCGAGATGTTGAAGAACGACGAGCTATGCGCCCTCATCAAGGAGAAGGAAGAAATGATCAAGCAGCAGGAGGAGGCAATGAAGCTCCAAGAGATAAAATTCCAGGACCAAGAGAAGAAGTTCGCTAACCAAGAGAAGAGGGTGATAAATAAAAACAAGAGAATTAGGGAACTCAAACAGCAGATCGATGGAGATGAAGTGCAAACCGAAGGCCTTTGCAAGATAATCAATGATGTGCGTGCTTCCAAGAGGGACTTGGCAAAGCAACTTGAAGCCGCAATGAAGACAAGCTTAGTGGAGGAGCTGCAAAGCGAGAAGGAGGGACTTCAGGAACAGCTGGAAGCCACTACCAAGAAGCTACAAGATGAGATAAAGGACCTCCAAGAGAAGCTTGAAGCCACCACAAAGGAGATGGAGTTGTACAAGACAACTCTAGAGCAAGAAGGCTACTCGTTCGAGGACGAAGAAGAGGAAGGCGTGGAGGATGTGTAGTAGTTGGACCACCTTTAATTCTATAGTAGAACGTTATTCGCAAATGTAATAAATACCAAGACAAGTTTGGTTTAGTTATACTTGGTTGTTCCCTATGTTAAATTTGTGTTGTGTGCCTTGTGTGCCAGGTGTGTTTTCATAAGGGTAGGAGTTTACTACTTAGTCTTTCTGTCTATTTCTTAACTATTCTCTTAAACCCCACAGATGCCGCCAAGACGTGCGAACCCCGAAATCCTGCCAGAAATAGCAGAACTTTTGTCCACTCAGAACCAGCTGATCCAACTGCTCACTCAGAACATGCAAAACAACAACAACAACCCGCCACCACCACCTCCGCCACCTCCTCAACAGGATCGCTTGACTCGGTTTTTGAGGCTGAACCCACCTACCTTCACTAGCAGCACTGAACCAATCATCGCTGATGACTGGCTGCGTACGATCAACAAGAAGCTAGACACCGTGCAAGCTGTCAGAGCCGACAGGGTGCGTTATGCCGCACACCAGCTTGAGGGACCTGCTGCAGAATGGTGGGATAACTACCAAGTCACCCACCCGGACATTGATGCTATCCCTTGGGAATAGTTTGAGTTAGCTTTTCGTACTCATCATGTGGCTGCTGGTGTCATGGCTCTAAAGAGGCGCGAGTTTCGCGACCTACACCAGCTACACCGTTCTGTCACCGAGTATGGAGAGATTTTCAATAATCTAGCCCGTTATGCACCCGATGATGTTTCCACTGATGCCAAGAGACAGGAGGAGTTCTTAAGAGGGCTCAATGATGAGATATCCATTCAGCTTGTGGCTCAGAAATTTGACAACTTTCAGGAACTCTTGGACAGAGCCATTGTGGTTGAATCAAAGCGGAAGAGCATAGAAAATCGCAAGAGGAAATCCAACCCTCACAAACACTCTGTTCCGTACCAGAAGCAGCGCAATTCCTCACCACCACCTTATAACAATAATGGCCACAACCATAATGGTCATAACCATGGTGGCCACAAACACAATGGGCACAAAAACCGCAATGGCAATGGCGGCAATGGAAAGGATCTCAGTAAGGTGACATGCTTTAAGTGCAACAAGACAGGGCACTATGCAACCTCTTGCCCCGAGAGGAAGAATGGCAATGGTAATGGGAATGGAAATGGACAGAACCACGGCAATGGGAACAAGAAGAAGCCAAATCCTTTTGTCAAAGCCACGGTGAATCATGTTTCTATGGAGGATGCTTGTGAGGCGCCAGACTCTGTGATTGGTAAGTTCAAACTCAATTCTATTTCCGCAGTTGTTCTTTTTGATACTGGTGCATCGCATTCATTCATATCAAGGGTATTTGTGGATAGAGGCAAGATACCAACGGAGACTATAAATTTTCCTCTACGGGTAAGTTCTCCTGGGGGAGAAGTAGTGGCAAACTCCGGTTGCCGGAATTTAGAACTAAGGATTGGGACACACATTTTTCCCACCAGCCTAGTAGTTCTAGAATCACAAGGATTAGACATAATCTTGGGCATGAATTGGATGACCGAATATGAAGGAGTCATAGATTGTGCCAAAAGAACTGTCATGCTCACAACACCGGAAGGGAAGAGGATTCGTATCAAGTCGAACTTCGCACTCAAAGAAGTCATGGTGAACTCTCTTAAGGGGGTTAGCTTGGAGGAGGTACCTATTGTAAAGGAATACCCAGATGTCTTCCCAGAATGCCACCCGACCGTGATATCGAGTTTCTCATTGACTTAATGCCAGGCACGGGGCCGATATCTAAGAGACCGTACAAGATGGATGTGGACGAGTTAAAGGAACTCAAGAAACAGCTTAGGGAACAATTGGACAAGGGGTTCATTCAACCCAGCGCGTCATCTTGGGGAGCACCCGTCCTATTTGTGGAAAAGAAGGATAAGACCAAGAGGCTAGTTGTGGACTACCGCTCGTTGAACGAAGTGACGATTAAGAATAAGTATCCTCTGCCCAACATCAACGACCTGTTTGACCAGCTAAAAGGAGCCAGTGTGTTCTCAAAGATCGATCTACGATCGGGCTATTTTCAGCTAAAGATTCGAGAACAGGATGTGCCCAAGACAGCATTCACCACAAGATACGGATTGTATGAGTACACCGTGATGTCTTTTGGTCTAACCAATGCCCCAGCATACTTCATGACCATGATGAACAAGGTGTTCATGGAATACTTGGACAAGTTTATCGTAGTATTCATAGATGATATACTCATATACTCAAAGGATGAGAAGGAACATGAGAAACATATGCGCCTTATCATGGAGAAGCTAAGAGAACACAAGTTGTATGCCAAATTCAGCAAGTGCGAGTTCTGGTTAAAGGAAGTGGGATTCCTTGGTCATGTTGTGTCAGCTAAAGGAGTTGCCGTAGATCCTAGCAAGGTAGCTTCCATGACGGAATGGGAGTCACCCAAGAATGTGGGAGATATTAGAAGTTTCTTGGGCCTCGCAGGATATTACCGGAGGTTCATCGAAAACTTTTCCAAGATAGCAAAAACCATGACGGAACTATTAAAGAAGGAAAAGAAATTCCTATGGACCGAGGCATGTGAAGCAAGCTTTCAAGAGTTGAAGAAACGCCTTGTAACGCACCAGTTCTGTGTCTGCCAGATATCCAGAAGGATTTTCAAGTCTATTGTGACACTTCACGACAAGGACTTGGAAGTGTATTGATGTAGGATGGGAAAGTGGTATCCTATGCCTCCCGACAACTTAAGAACCACGAACACAATTATCCCACTCATGATTTGGAACTTGCATCTGTGGTTCATGCACTCAAGGTATGGAGACACTACCTCATGGGAAAACATTGTGATGTGTTCACAGATCATAAGAGTTTGAAGTACATCTTCACCCAAAAGGAGTTGAATATGAGACAAAGAAGATGGCTTGAGTTAATTAAGGATTATGACTTGGATTTACAATACCACCCCGGAAAGGCAAACGTGGTGGCTGATGCCTTAAGTCGTAAGGTGTATGTGAATGGACTGACCGCAGGGGAACTTCCAGAGGATTTATGCAAGCAATTCAGGGATCTCAGGTTGGAGATAGTCCCGAAAGGACACGTAGCGACTATGGAAATAGTGTCCACCTTCCAAGAAAGGATCCAAGAAGCACAAAAGGGGGATAAAGAGTTGGAAGAAATAAGAGTCAGGATAAATGAAGGAAAGACTAAAGAATTTCGTCTGGACGAACAAGGAACCCTCTGGTATGGGAAGCGTTTGTGCGTTCCCAATGACCCCGATATCAGGAAGATGATTTTACAAGAAGCTCATGATTCGCCATACTCAATTCATCCAGGCAACACAAAGATGTACATGGATGTGAAGGATAGATTCTGGTGGGATAACCTAAAGAGAGATATTGCGGAGTATATTTCTCTGTGTGATGTGTGCAATAGAGTTAAAGCCGAGCATCAGAAACCGGCAGGATTACTTCAACCACTACCTATACCCGACTGGAAGTGGGACAAGGTAGGCATGGATTTCATCACGGGATTGCCCCGGACTCGTTCTGGATTTGATTCTATCTGGGTAGTGGTGGACCACTTCACCAAGGTGGCTCACTTCATTCCCGTAAAGACCACATATACGAGTGCTAAGCTCGCTAAGATATACATGTCAAGAATTGTAAGCCTACATGGTGTTCCTAAGGGAATTGTGTCAGACGGAGGCACCCAGTTTACCTCAAAGTTTTGGCGACAACTACATGAGTCTCTTGGAACCCGACTAGACTTCAGTACTGCCTTCCACCCTCAAACAGATGGCCAAACAGAAAGGGTGAATCAAATTTTGGAAGATATGTTGAGAGCTTGTGCACTAGACTATGGGTCTAGTTGGGACGATAACCTGCCATATGCTGAGTTCTCACACAACAACAGCTACCAGACAAGTATCAAGATGGCTCCGTTTGAAGTTCTATATGGCAGAAAGTGTAGGACTCCATTGCTATGGAATGGAGTTGGAGAACGCAGTCTTTTTGGACCGGACTTGATAAAGGATGCCGAAGAAAAGGTGCGACAGATTCAGGATAGGCTAAAGATAGCCCAATCCCGACAGAAGAGCTACGCTGATTCCAAACGCAGAGATGTGGCCTATGAAATAGGGGACCGTGCGTATCTCCGAGTTTCACCCCTACGTGGAGTTAAGAGGTTCGGAATCAAGGGCAAGTTAGCCCCACGATTCATAGGACCATATAAGGTTCTGGCCCGTAGAGGAGAAGTTGCTTATCAGTTGGAGCTACCGGAAGGACTGACTGTTCATGATGTGTTTCATGTGTCACAACTAAAGAAGTGTCACCCGGAGATGGCTGAAACACCGCTAAGAGACACCGTTTCCCTAGACGAGGTTCAATTGGAGAATGACCTTACCTACGAGGAAAAACCCATCAAAATACTGGAAACAGCCGAAAGGGTTACCCGCACTAAGACTATAATATTCTGCAAGGTACAATGGAACCACCACTCCGAAGAAGAAGCTACGTGGGAACGTGAAGACGACATGAGAACGGAGCACCCACACCTATTTGCTAGCCAACCCTAATCTCGAGGACGAGATTCTTCTTAAGGGGGGTAGGTTTGTAACATCCCAGATTCTGTGTTTGGATGTTATTAGTGTCATGCATCATCCTTGCATCATTTGCATCCTACATTTGAAAACATTGCAACTACAAAAATCCTAACACATAAACCCTTTTAAAAACCCTATTCAATATTCTCATAAGTGAGCACCCTTGATGTATTGTTTGACCCTTCAAAAACCTTGGTAAAAACAGTAAGCCATGGTCCTATGTTGACCACCTCAATTTTATGAGAATTTAGAAACAAGTTTCATAAATTTTTTACCTAGTTTGCAAAAGTTATTGGGGTTTAAAGAAAACAGAAAAGGGAAAATGTTTAAAGGAAAAAAAAGGGAAAACCTACCTAACTGGGCCGCAGCGCAGCCCACCAGCACCCGCCAGGCGCCGCAGCCCAGCACCGGCCCGCTCCACCCCTCGATCGCTGACGCGGGGGTCCCACCCCGTCGTCTCCCTCCTGGAGTCCGCGGAGAGCATGACTTCCTCCGCCGCGTTGGACTCCTAACCACGCCGGACTCGACCGCCCCCTTCCCCAAGATTTTGGCCCTTATAAGCCGACCTCCCTCTCGTCGTTTTTCCCTCGAAAACCCTAGCCGAACTTCGCCGAATCGCTGTCGCCCTCCCTCGCTGGCGTCGCGCTCGGGAAGGTTCCGATCCGGCGATTCGCGCCACCCCGAGCTCCTCCTTGCTATTAATCGCCTTTCCCGTGCAACACCGCCTCACCCCCGACCCTTCCTTCCTTCCCTTGCGCAGCACAACGTCGGGGATTTCTCGCCGACGTGCCGCCGGAGCCGCGGGAACCAGTGGAGGTGTGCGCCTAGACGAGGAAAGAGGAGCCGAAGCCGATCACGCACGCAGGACCGCGAGAAGGAGTAGAGCTCCGTCGTGCTCTCCGCTACTCCGGAGGACCACCGCAACATCGCCGAAGACCACGTCTGACCGCGCCGCCGCCGTCTCGCCATCGTCGCCGCCGGTAAGTTCTCGCCACCGCTCCCGTCCGTTGGATCCGAGTAGAACGGTGTAGATTAGAAGTAGTGGACGAAGCGGTACTAGCCAATACCGCGCTGCCGCGTGGCAGAGCCGCGCCCGCAGCCGCGTCAGCGCTGCGTCGGTCCAGCTGGACCAGCCAAACGAAGCCACCTGGCTAAGCTTTTAAGTGAGATTCAAATCTGGTTGCAGATTTGGGTTACAAACTTGCGAAATTCAAAAAAATCGAATATTTGGCCAAATCTAGCTTATAATATACCGTTGGATTCCTAATTTTATGTAGAATCCAAATATGTAATAATATTGCAGGTTTGCAGTAATGTTTTAGGTGTAGTTTTTAATCATTGGATTAGAGAGTTTTAATCTATATAAAAATAATTGAAATTCATTTTTGTTTGTATCTTGTTGCAATAATTTTGATTCCAAAATACCTACTGATCCAAATCATCAAGCTTTGCTTAGGATTATTAGATCTAACTTGGGGCTATTTAGATGGTTTGATCTCCTATAATCCTCGGAATTGTTTTAGTGATTCAAATTAGATCTAAACCCTTGGAAAATAAATCCTAGTGACACCCTTACACTATCACAACACAAACTTGCTACCTCGATCAATTTAACCAACCTTGCATAAACTACCATGTGGCATGCATGCATGATTTTCCTTTGTGTATGCTTTGAGCAAGTTGTGATCAAATCTATGTTTGTGATTTGTTAGATTGCTCGGAGTGCGCTAAGGAGTGCTATTGTGTAGAGTGCTTCTCGGATCAAGGCAAGTTACACCACTTGTTCATAATTTTGTCCCAGTTTTGATTCTATGCATGTGATCTTCAAAATTCGGTAGTATGCATGTGTAGAATGATCTAGTAGAATTTTCCTTAGTATTATTTTTGCAAGTGCGATGATTTTGTAGTATGCCATGAGTAGCTCTATACTTAGGATTTCCCATCCTAATAGGTTACCTCTGTTTTGCTAAGTATTGCTTGCCATGCTATATATACAAAGTACCGTTGGGAGGGTTCGAAAGACAAAGAATTTTTCTAAGTATAAAGCTCTCTAGAGCAAACTTTTCTTCTCAAATCCACTTCAAAATAAAACTAAGTTTTCTTCTGGGCGGAATGGTTGTCGGGTCAACGAGTGTGATTTTGGTGGAGGATGGCCGCCCAGGAATCAAAGAAGTCTGCCAAGTTTCAGAATTCAGAAGCTTCCAGTGCAACCACAATACATTATGGGCTCTGTATTGGCCTAGTACTTAGTGGGAAACCTCACCTGGGTACCAACATTTGGAGGTTCTTGGCACGGTTGGATCCGGAAGGTAGAGGGGCTACTAAGGGAAAGCCTCGCCATGGTCTTGTCTGTAAAAGGACTTGATCTTGGATTGTGGGTAAAGTGCACAAACTCTCGAGAGTATTGCAATCTGATCGATCAGCCGTGTTCACGGTAATAGAACAACAATGAGCGTCTGAAGGATGGAGCCTCTGAAGGATCTTCCTCTCTCTTTTCTAAAAATAAAGTTTTGAAACCCCATGGCGTGCGTAATATCGCTAATGGGTGGGAATTTGGAAACTTGGTGTGTAATATCCAAGTGACGCTTGGTGCGTAATATCCAAGTGTTTGGTTGTTTGGACACTTGGTGCGTAATATCCTCGTGTGCCGCTCGACCTTATCTTATTCAAGCAAATGTTTACAAAGTAGGGCAATCTTCTATTCTTCCTCTACTTAAGAAAATTAGCTTTGAGCAAATGAACTCTACAGCCTCTACCAGCCTTGCATGTAGAGATAGTATTTTCTCTCCTTGGTGTAATTTGCCAATATATTCAAAGTATTTACCCAACTTGTTGGATGCACGTCTTATGTGCAGAATACGAAGATTGAAAGGTGCGTAGGGATCGCGGGTCTACACTCGACAAGCCTGGGCGTTGATGGACTCATGCTGCTTTTATGTTTCCGCTGTTATTTGAGCTAGCGTAATGCTAAGCAATTTCTGTAATAATTTCATACTCTGGATTCTTCGTGTAATAAAGACTTTGTGTTTTACATGATATTTCATCGACTGTGAGTGCTAGCTATTGATCCAGGGACTAGCATGTTAATCACAGGGACTTAGGATCCTTATAGATCCGAGGTCACTACATTTAGTTCCCTGAATTCATCTCTCATCCTCTTGATTAAACCCGGTGGCACATGGGTTCTGCTGAACTTGACCTTGAATTCATCCCAAGTCATCATCTGACCTCCGGTCATTGCGCAAACGCTGTTCCACCATGCTCTTGCATCTCCTGCCAGATAGTGGGTATCAAACAATACTTTCTCGTTAGCTTCCACTCCTGCAGCTTCCAGATTGTTTTCCATGGTTTGCAACCAGTCATCTACATCTAGGGGCTCTTCTAACTTAGTGAAAATACGTGGATTGGTGTTCTGGAAATTCTTGAGCTTAGAGCCATGGTTGTCCTGATTTCCATGGCCTTGATTGTTGTTGGCCATCTAGGCTATCTGTTGAAGGGTGGCTAAGTTGGCTTGACATTTGGCTCTTTCGGCTTCGCGGTCAGAAACCAACATTTGCAAGATCAGCAACATCGGGTCCGGGGATGAACCGTGTCCTCCGCGAGGCATCTGAATATTGGGATAGATCATGAGAAAAGAGGGAAATTTCTAAGTTTCAGGGATTTTGAAAAGTTTTTGAAGTTTGATTCAGATTTTTCTAGCAACTTGATTTTCACTCATTCATTCATAGCACACGATACAAACACACACCACAACAAATAAAAACAGATGGTTTTAAGAAACATTCTATGAAACTACGATACAGTGGGACCGAATACAACTCACTAACGCAAGTTCTCAAGTGCTACTACTCCTCGGAGTCAGTGTCCTCATCATCCTCATCATCATCATCATCATTGATGAAGGAGAAGTCATCCTCATCGGTGAAGATGTCCATGGCCTGATCCTCCAGAAAGTCATCATCATCGCTGAGATAGGAGTAGGGGTCTCCACGAAGGGCTTCCCCTACATTCTCCCTTTCCTCCAACTTCATGTCTCTCTCGTGGATGGTCTCCTCCAAATCCGTGATCTGGTGGCGAAGACGGGCAATGATGCACTCCTTCTTGTCGAGCTGGCGGCAACGAGACTTGCGATCCTTCACTAGCATGGCGATGGTCTGATCCTTCTTGGCGGTGATGGCATACTTGTGGTTGGCGTAGGAACGGGCATTGTCCAACTCCTTCTAACGGTCATACATCATGAAGCTGAGATGGTCCAATTGACTCTTCAGCTCGTGGTGATATGGGGCCTCCAGTGGCTGTCCCCTAACATCACGCCTTGGGTAGAACTCAAAATGGGTACCCTTGATTTGATTGATACCCTGACCACACAAACGGGCAAGAGCTTCCTGCATGGCCCTGGCATGTCCATCGAGCGAGTTGTTCTCTCTTAAGGTGAACTGAATTCCCTCCGTAGTGGGAGGTTCAATCTTTCCTCTGAGACTTGCAACAACTAGCCACTGCAAATCTTCTCCTTCCTGATCATTGAGCTGAGCTCCGAAGAACTCGGGGTGTGGACGCGACAACATCTCCAATAGTTGGTCCAAGTCACGCTCAAAGATGAGGTCTCCTCCATTCCCCAACTAATAAAACTTGCTGTACTTCACGTCCATCTATAAGAATATAGGATGAGTAAGTTAATAGAGTGAACAAGTGTGTCAAATTTTATGTACTTTGCAAGAAATTTTGAGGAACATGAATTTTCATGAAAGAATCCAAGTGATAAGAATGAGAATAGATTTTTGTAAATACTCACTTCCTTTGGTTTTTGAAACTAAGTTTTTGATTCAAACGTCCATTCTATCTAGGGTCTCCTATGGTCAGGATGGCTCTGATACCAACTTGTCAGCACCCGGATTTTTAATCACAGATGCCTGTTATGCCATACATCGCAATCCCAGGATTACCATTTTTGCGAGACATAACAGATTTGGATATCATAGTACATCATCCATTACAAATCATACACAAGGTCTTACACAAATAAGGATCTCATGATCCAGTTCTTAATACAATTCAAGGAACGGAATAACGTAAAGATAACAATAGCATAGGAGAAGCTCCATCTTCAGGGTCACAGGCAATGCTAACGATGGGAGATGATCCTAGTTGTCGTAACCTTCCTGCGGTCCATCATCCTGATACTCCTCTTCATAGTTTGGCCACGGGAATAGCCAGGACAAATCCATGAGTACTCGTTAAGTACTCGCAAACTAATACTAACAAGTTAAGGGGATTTTTGTAGTAGGATGCTAAGCTCTAGGGTTGTTTTGAAAAATGCCAGATTTACCTCTACTAAGTTCAGAAGCAAAGAAAACTAGTTGGAAGTTTTATAACACCTAAGTGGGAACTTGAATTTCATATCACAACTCTGTTGTTGTCAAGTCAAAGTCACAAATCACTTCACAAGTTGTTTTGAAAATATCTGACGGGGGAACAGTATCAGAGCACATCGTTGCCTGTAGGACGTGACCCTAGGATTGGAACCACCTCTAATTTTAGTACCTTACTTGTTTCCTACTAAGTTATTTTCCGCACCTCTAGTATCTGCTTTCCTCTACTTGTTTAAGTATCTAACCCTCATTCTTCTAACTCAAAGATGACAAGCTTCCTCTACGACACCGTCGCGGACATCGAGCCCCTTCGCTTTGGAGGATGCCTCATGGATCTACTCACGCATTTGGATCTTCCTCTCCCAACAATCCAAGGGAGCACAATGAAGAAACTCCACAAGGACGGCTGTTGGGGAGTCAAGGTCATCCAGCCAGGAAAAGAGAGAGGCAAGAACCCGGAGGAAGACATAGCAATCCACATTGTTAGAGATTCCAAGGAGAAGGCCCTTAGCATTAGCTTGCAGCAACTCATTGGTCACCTATGTGGACGTCATCATGAAGCTCTCCAAGGACACTGCAGCGGCCTCTTTGGAAGAAGAGATGAGGAAGGGATTCCCATGGAGTTAACCTTTGAGGAAAGAACTTCTACCAAGCGCCGAAGAACACAATATCAAGACTTGGAGTGCCACATCCATGACCTTGAAAAGGGTACCTTCCTCGAGATGTTGAAGAACGACGAGCTATGCGCCCTCATCAAGGAGAAGGAAGAAATGATCAAGCAGCAGGAGGAGGCAATGAAGCTCCAAGAGATAAAATTCCAGGACCAAGAGAAGAAGTTCGCTAACCAAGAGAAGAGGGTGATAAATAAAAACAAGAGAATTAGGGAACTCAAATAGCAGATCGATGGAGATGAAGTGCAAACCGAAGGCCTTTGCAAGATAATCAATGATGTGCGTGCTTCCAAGAGGGACTTGGCAAAGCAACTTGAAGCCGCAATGAAGACAAGCTTAGTGGAGGAGCTACAAAGCGAGAAGGAGGGACTTCAGGAACAGCTGGAAGCCACTACCAAGAAGCTACAAGATGAGATAAAGGACCTCCAAGAGAAGCTTGAAGCCACCACAAAGGAGATGGAGTTGTACAAGACAACTCTAGAGCAAGAAGGCTACTCGTTCGAGGACGAAGAAGAGGAAGGCGTGGAGGATGTGTAGTAGTTGGACCACCTTTAATTCTATAGTAGAACGTTATTCACAAATGTAATAAATACCAAGACAAGTTTGGTTTAGTTATACTTGGTTGTTCCCTATGTTAAATTTGTGTTGTGTGCCTTGTGTGCCTTGTGTGCTTTATGTGTTTTCATAAGGGTAGGAGTTTACTACTTAGTCTTTCTGTCTATTTCTTAACTATTCTCTTAAACCCCACAGATGCCGCCAAGACGTGCGAACCCCGAAATCCTGCCAGAAATAGCAGAACTTTTGGCCACTCAGAACCAGCTGATCCAACTGCTCACTCAGAACATGCAAAACAACAACAACAACCCGCCACCACCACCTCCGCCACCTCCTCAACAGGATCGCTTGACTCGGTTTTTGAGGCTGAACCCACCTACCTTCACTAGCAGCACTGAACCAATCATCGCTGATGACTGGCTGCGTACGATCAACAAGAAGCTAGACATCGTGCAAGCTGTCGGAGCCGACAGGGTGCGTTATGCCGCACACCAGCTTGAGGGACCTGCTGCAGAATGGTGGGATAACTACCAAGTCACCCACCCGGACATTGATGCTATCACTTGGGAACAGTTTGAGTTAGCTTTTCGTACTCATCATGTGGCTGCTGGTGTCATGGCTCTAAAGAGGCACGAGTTTCGCGACCTACACCAGCTGCACCGTTTTGTCACCGAGTATGGAGAGCTTTTCAATAAGCTAGCCCGTTATGCACCCGATGATGTTTCCACTGATGCCAAGAGACAGGAGGAGTTCTTAAGAGGGCTCAATGATGAGATATCCATTCAGCTTGTGGCTCAGAAATTTGACAACTTTCAGGAACTCTTGGACAGAGCCATTGTGGTTGAATCAAAGAGGAAGAGCATAGAAAATCGCAAGAGGAAATCCAACCCTCACAAACACTCTGTTCCGTACCAGAAGCAGCGCAATTCCTCACCACCACCTTATAACAATAATGGCCACAACCATAACGGTCATAACCATGGTGGCCACAAACACAATGGGCACAAAAACCGCAATGGCAATGGCGGCAATGGAAAGGATCTCAGTGAGGTGACATGCTTTAAGTGCAACAAGACAGGGCACTATGCAACCTCTTGCCCCGAGAGGAAGAATGGCAATGGTAATGGGAATGGAAATGGACACAACCACGGCAATGGGAACAAGAAGAAGCCAAATCCTTTTGTCAAAGCCACGGTGAATCATGTTTCTATGGAGGATGCTTGTGAGGCGCCAGACTCTGTGATTGGTAAGTTCAAACTCAATTCTATTTCCGCAGTTGTTCTTTTTGATACTGGTGCATCGCATTCATTCATATCAAGGGTATTTGTGGATAGAGGCAAGATACCAACGGAGACTATAAATTTTCCTCTACGGGTAAGTTCTCCTGGGGGAGAAATAGTGGCAAACTCCGGTTGCCGGAATTTAGAACTAAGGATTGGGACACACATTTTTCCCACCAGCCTAGTAGTTCTGGAATCACAAGGATTAGACATAATCTTGGGCATGAATTGGATGACCGAATATGAAGGAGTCATAGATTGTGCCAAAAGAACTGTCATGCTCATAACACCGGAAGGGAAGAGGATTCGTATCAAGTCGAACTTCGCACTCAAAGAAGTCATGGTGAACTCTCTTAAGGGGGTTAGCTTGGAGGAGGTACCTATTGTAAAGGAATACCCAGATGTCTTCCCAGAATGCCACCCGACCGTGATATCGAGTTTCTCATTGACTTAATGCCAGGCACGGGGCCGATATCTAAGAGACCGTACAAGATGGATGTGGACGAGTTAAAGGAACTCAAGAAACAGCTTAGGGAACAATTGGACAAGGGGTTCATTCAACCCAGCGCGTCATCTTGGGGAGCACCCGTCCTATTTGTGGAAAAGAAGGATAAGACCAAGAGGCTAGTTGTGGACTACCGCTCGTTGAACGAAGTGACGATTAAGAATAAGTATCCTCTGCCCAACATCAACGACCTGTTTGACCAGCTAAAAGGAGCCAGTGTGTTCTCAAAGATCGATCTACGATCGGGCTATTTTCAGCTAAAGATTCGAGAACAGGATGTGCCCAAGACAACATTCACCACAAGATACGGATTGTATGAGTACACCGTGATGTCTTTTGGTCTAACCAATGCCCCAGCATACTTCATGACCATGATGAACAAGGTGTTCATGGAATACTTGGACAAGTTTATCGTAGTATTCATAGATGATATACTCATATACTCAAAGGATGAGAAGGAACATGAGAAACATCTGCGCCTTATCATGGAGAAGCTAAGAGAACACAAGTTGTATGCCAAATTCAGCAAGTGCGAGTTCTGTTTAAAGGAAGTGGGATTCCTTGGTCATGTAGTGTCAGCTAAAGGAGTTGCCGTAGATCCTAGCAAGGTAGCTTCCGTGACGGAATGGGAGTCACCCAAGAATGTGGGAGATATTAAAAGTTTCTTGGGCCTCGCAGGATATTACCGGAGGTTCATCGAAAACTTTTCCAAGATAGCAAAACCCATGACGGAACTATTAAAGAAGGAAAAGAAATTCCTATGGACCGAGGCATGTGAAGCAAGCTTTCAAGAGTTGAAGAAACGCCTTGTAACAGCACCAGTTCTGTGTCTGCCAGATATCTAGAAGGATTTTCAAGTCTATTGTGACGCTTCACGACAAGGACTTGGAAGTGTATTGGTGCAGGATGGGAAAGTGGTATCCTATGCCTCCCGACAACTTAAGAACCACGAACACAATTATCCCACTCATGATTTGGAACTTGCATCTGTGGTTCATGCACTCAAGGTATGGAGACACTACCTCATGGGCAAACATTGTGATCTGTTCACAGATCATAAGAGTTTGAAGTACATCTTCACCCAAAAGGAGTTGAATATGAGACAAAGAAGGTGGCTCGAGTTAATTAAGGATTATGACTTGGATTTACAATACCACCCCGGAAAGGCAAACGTGGTCGCTGATGCCTTAAGTCGTAAGGTGTATGTGAATGGAATGACCGCAGGGGAACTTCCAGAGGATTTATGCAAGCAATTCCGGGATCTCAGGTTGGAGATAGTCCCGAAAGGACACGTAGCGACTATGGAAATAGTGTCCACCTTCCAAGAAAGGATCCAAGAAGCACAAAAGGGGGATAAAGAGTTGGAAGAAATAAGAGTCAAGATAAATGAAGGAAAGACTAAAGAATTTCGTCTGGACGAACAAGGAACCCTCTGGTATGGGAAGCGTTTGTGCGTTCCCAATGACCCCGGTATCAGGAAGATGATTTTACAAGAAGCTCATGATTCGCCATACTCAATTCATCCAGGCAACACAAAGATGTACATGGATGTGAAGGATAGATTCTGGTGGGATAACCTAAAGAGAGATATTGCGGAGTATATTTCTCTGTGTGATGTGTGCAGTAGAGTTAAAGCCGAGCATCAGAAACCGGCAGGATTACTTCAACCACTACCTATACCCGACTGGAAGTGGGACAAGGTAGGCATGGATTTCATCACGGGATTGCCCCGGACTCATTCTGGATTTGATTCTATCTGGGTAGTGGTGGACCACTTCACCAAGGTGGCTCACTTCATTCCCGTAAAGGCCACATATACAAGTGCTAAGCTCGCTAAGATATACATGTCAAGAATTGTAAGCCTACATGGTGTTCCTAAGGGAATTGTGTCAGACAGAGGCACCCAGTTTACCTCAAAGTTTTGGCGACAACTACATGAGTCTCTTGGAACCCGACTAGAATTCAGTACTGCCTTCCACCCTCAAACAGATGGCCAAACAGAAAGGGTGAATCAAATTTTGGAAGATATGTTGAGATCTTGTGTACTAGACTATGGGTCTAGTTGGGACGATAACCTGCCATATGCTGAGTTCTCATACAACAACAGCTACCAGACAAGTATCAAGATGGCTCCGTTTGAAGTTCTATATGGCAGAAAGTGTAGGACTCCATTGCTATGGAATGGAGTTGGAGAACGCAGTCTTTTTGGACCGGACTTGATAAAGGATGCCGAAGAAAAGGTGCGACATATTCAGGATAGGCTAAAGATAGCCCAATCCCGACAGAAGAGCTACGCTGATTCCAAACGCAGAGATGTGGCCTATGAAATAGGGGACCGTGCGTATCTCCGAGTTTCACCCCTACGTGGAGTTAAGAGGTTCGGAATCAAGGGCAAGTTAGCCCCACGATTCATAGGACCATATAAGGTTCTGGCCCGTAGAGGAGAAGTTGCTTATCAGTTGGAGCTACCGGAAGGACTGACTGTTCATGATGTGTTTCATGTGTCACAACTAAAGAAGTGTCACCCGGAGATGGCTGAAACACCGCTAAGAGACACCGTTTCCCTAGACGAGGTTCAATTGGAGAATGACCTTACCTACGAGGAAAAACCCATCAAAATACTGGAAACAGCCGAAAGGGTTACCCGCACTAAGACTATAATATTCTGCAAGGTACAATGGAACCACCACTCCGAAGAAGAAGCTATGTGGGAACATGAAGACGACATGAGAACGGAGCACCCACACCTATTTGCTAGCCAACCCGAATCTCGAGGACGAGATTCTTCTTAAGGGGGTAGGTTTGTAACATCCCAGATTCTGTGTTTGGATGTTATTAGTGTCATGCATCATCCTTGCATCATTTGCATCCTACATTTGAAAACATTGCAACTACAAAAATCCTAACACATAAACCCTTTTAAAAACCCTATTCAATATTCTCATAAGTGAGCACCATTGATGTATTGTTTGACCCTTCAAAAACCTTGGTAAAAACAGTAAGCCATGGTCCTATGTTGACCACCTCAATTTTATGAGAATTTAGAAACAAGTTTCATAAATTTTTGACCTAGTTTGAAAAAGTTATTGGGGTTTAAAGAAAACAGAAAAGGGAAAATGTTTAAAGGAAAAAACAGGGAAAACCTACCTAACTGGGCCGCAGCGCAGCCCACCAGCACCCGCCAGGCGCCGCAGCCCAGCACCGGCCCGCTCCACCCCTCGATCGCTGACGCGGGGGTCCCACCCCGTCGTCTCCCTCCTGGAGTCCGCGGCGAGCATGACTTCCTCCGCCGCGTCGGACTCCTAACCGCGGCGGACTCGACCGCCCCCTTCCCCAAGATTCTGGCCCTTATAAGCCGACCTCCCTCTCGTCGTTTTTCCCTGGAAAACCCTAGCCGAACTTCGCCGAATCGCTGCCGCCCTCCCTCGCCGGCGTCGCGCTCGGGAAGGTTCCGATCCGGCGATTCGCGCCACCCCGAGATCCTCCTTGCTATTAATAGCCTTTCCCGTGCAACACCGCCTCACCCCCGACCCTTCCTTCCTTCCCTTGCGCAGCACAACGTCGGGGATTTCTCGCCGACGTGCCGCCGGAGCCGCGGGAACCAGTGGAGGTGTGCGCCTAGACGAGGAAAGAGGAGCCGAAGCCGATCACGCACGCAGGACCGCGAGAAGGAGTAGAGCGCCGTCGTGCTCTCCGCTACTCCGGAGGACCACCGCAACATTGCCGAAGACCACGTCTGACCGCGCCGCCGCCGTCTCGCCATCGACGCCGCCGGTAAGTTCTCGCCACCGCTCCCGTCCGTTGGATCCGAGTAGAACGGTGTAGATTAGAAGTAGTGGACGAAGCGGTACTAGCCAATACCGCGCTGCCGCGTGGCAGAGCCGCGCCCGCAGCCGCGTCAGCGCTGCGTCAGTCCAGCTGGACCAGCCAAACGAAGCCACCTGGCTAAGCTTTTAAGTGAGATTCAAATATGGTGGCAGATTTGGGTTACAAACTTGTGAAATTCAAAAAAAATCGAATATTTGGCCAAATCTAGCTTATAATATACCATTGGATTCCTAATTTTATGTAGAATCCAAATATGTAATAATATTGCAGGTTTGCAGTAATGTTTTAGGTGTAGTTTTAAATCATTGGATTAGAGAGTTTTAATCTATATAAAAATAATTGAAATTCCTTTTTGTTTGAATCTTGTTGCAATAATTTTGTTTCCACAATACCTACTGATCAAAATCATCAAGCTTTGCTTAGGATTATTAGATCTAACTTGGGGCTATTTAGATGGTTTGATCTCCTATAATCCTCGGAATTGTTTTAGTGATTCAAATTAGATCTAAACCCTTGGAAAATAAATCCTAGTGACACCCTTACACTATCACAACACAAACTTGCTACCTCGATCAATTTAACCAACCTTGCATAAACTACCATGTGGCATGCATGCATGATTTTCCTTTGTGTATGCTTTGAGCAAGTTGTGATCAAATCTATGTTTGTGATTCGTTAGATTGCTCGGAGTGCGCTAAGGAGTGCTATTGTGTAGAGTGCTGCTCGGATCAAGGCAAGTTATAGCACTTGTTCATAATTTTGTCCCAGTTTTGATTATATGCATGTGATCTTCAAAATTCGGTAGTATGCATGTGTAGAATGATCTAGTAGAATTTTCCTTAGTATTATTTTTGCAAGTGCGATGATTTTGTAGTATGCCATGAGTAGCTCTATACTTAGGATTTCCCATCCTAATAGGTTACCTCTGTTTTGCTAAGTATTGCTTGCCATGCTATATATACAAAGTACCGTTGGGAGGGTTCGAAAGACAAAGAATTTTTCTAAGTATAAAGCTCTCTAGAGCAAACTTTTCTTCTCAAATCCACTTCAAAATAAAACTAAGTTTTCTTCTGGGCGGAATGGTTGTCGGGTCAACGAGTGTGATTTTGGTGGAGGATGGCCGCCCAGGAATCAAAGAAGTCTGCCAAGTTTCAGAATTCAGAAGCTTCCAGTGCAACCACAATACATTATGGACTCTGTCTTGGCCTAGTACTTAGTGGGAAACCTCACCTGGGTACCAACATTTGGTACCCCTTGGCACGGTTGGATCCGGAAGGTAGAGGGGCTACTAAGGGAAAGCATCGCCATGGTCTTGTCTGTAAAAGGACTTGATCGTGGATTGTGGGTAAAGTGCACAAACTCTCGAGAGTATTGCAATCTGATCGATCAGCCGTGTTCACGGTAACAGAACAACAATGAGCGTCTGAACGATGGAGCCTCTGAAGGATCTTCCTCTCTCTTTTCTAAAAATAAAGTTTTGAAACCCCATGGCGTGCGTAATATCGCTAATGGGTGGGAATTTGGGAACTTGGTGTGTAATATCCAAGTGACGCTTGGTGCGTAATATCCAAGTGTTTGGTTGTTTGGACACTTGGTGCGTAATATCCTCGTGTGCCGCTCGACCTTATCTTATTCAAGCAAATGTTTACAAAGTAGGGCAATCTTCTATTCTTCTCTCTACTTAAGAAAATTAGCTTTGAGCAAATGAACTCTACAGCCTATACCAGCCTTGCATGTAGAGATAGTATTTTCTCTCCTTGGTGTAATTTGCCAATACATTCAAAGTATTGACCCAACTTGTTGGATGCACGTCTTATGTGCAGAATACGAAGATTGAAAGGTGCGTAGGGATCGCGGGTCTACACTCGACAAGCCTGGGCGTTGATGGACTCATGCTGCTTTTCTGTTTCCGCTGTTATTTGAGCTAGCGTAATGCTAAGCAATTTCTGTAATAATTTCATACTCTGGATTCTTCGTGTAATAAAGACTTTGTGTTTTACATGATATTTCATCGACTGTGAGTGCTAGCTATTGATCCAGGGACTAGCATGTTAATCACAGGGACTTAGGATCCTTACAGATCCGAGGTCACTACATTTAGTTCCCTGAATTCATCTCTCATCCTCTTGATTAAACCCGGTGGCACATGGGTTCTGCTGAACTTGACCTTGAATTCATCCCAAGTCATCATCTGACCTCCGGTCATTGCGCAAACGCTGTTCCACCATGCTCTTGCATCTCCTGCCAGATAGTGGGTATCAAACAATACTTTCTCGTTAGCTTCCACTCCTGCAGCTTCCAGATTGTTTTCCATGGTTTGCAACCAGTCATCTACATCTAGGGGCTCTTCTAACTTAGTGAAAATACGTGGATTGGTGTTCTGGAAATTCTTGAGCTTAGAGCCATGGTTGTCCTGATTTCCATGGCCTTGATTGTTGTTGGCCATCTAGGCTATCTGTTGAAGGGTGGCTAAGTTGGCTTGACATTTGGCTCTTTCGGCTTCGCGGTCAGAAACCAACATTTGCAAGATCAGCAACATCGGGTCCGGGGATGAACCGTGTCCTCCGCGAGGCATCTGAATATTGGGATAGATCATGAGAAAAGAGGGAAATTTCTAAGTTTCAGGGATTTTGAAAAGTTTTTGAAGTTTGATTCAGATTTTTCTAGCAACTTGATTTTCATTCATTCATTCATAGCACACGATACAAACACACACCACAACAAATAAAAACAGATGGTTTTAAGAAACATTCTATGAAACTACGATACAGTGGGACCGAATACAACTCACTAACGCAAGTTCTCAAGTGCTACTACTCCTCGGAGTCAGTGTCCTCATCATCCTCATCATCATCACCATCATCATTGATGAAGGAGAAGTCATCCTCATCGGTGAAGAAGTCCATGGCCTGATCCTCCAGAAAGTCATCATCATCACTGAGATAGGAGTAGGGGTCTCCACGAAGGGCTTCCCCTACATTCTCCCTTTCCTCCAACTTCATGCCTCTCTCGTGGATGGTCTCCTCCAAATCGGTGATCTGGTGGCGAAGACGGGCAATGATGCACTCCTTCTTGTCGAGCTGGCGGCAACGAGACTTGCGATCCTTCACTAGCATGGCGATGGTCTGATCCTTCTTGGCGGTGATGGCATACTTGTGGTTGGCGTAGGAACGGGCATTGTCCAACTCCTTCTAACGGTCATACATCATGAAGCTGAGATGGTCCAATTGACTCTTCAGCTCGTGGTGATATGGGGCCTCCAGTGGCTGTCCCCTAACATCACGCCTTGGGTAGAACTCAAAATGGGTACCCTTGATTTGATTGATACCCTGACCACACAAACGGGCAAGAGCTTCCTGCATGGCCCTGGCATGTCCATCGAGCGAGTTGTTCTCTCTTAAGGTGAACTGAATTCCCTACGTAGTGGGAGGTTCAATCTTTCCTCTGAGACTTGCAACAACTAGCCACTGCAAATCTTCTCCTTCCTGATCATTGAGCTGAGCTCCGAAGAACTCGGGGTGTGGACGCGACAGCATCTCCAACAGCTGGTCCAAGTCACGCTCAAAGATGAGGTCTCCTCCATTCCCCAACTAATAAAACTTGCTGTACTTCATGTCCATCTATAAGAATATAGGATGAGTAAGTTAATAGAGTGAACAAGTGTGTCAAATTTTATGTACTTTGCAAGAAATTTTGAGGAACATGAATTTTCATGAAAGAATCCAAGTGATAAGAATGAGAATAGATTTTTGTAAATACTCACTTCCTTTGGTTTTTGAAACTAAGTTTTTGATTCAAACGTCCATTCTATCTAGGGTCTCCTATGGTCAGGATGGCTCTGATACCAACTTGTCAGCACCCGGATTTTTAATCACAGATGCCTGTTATGCCATACATCGCAATCCCAGGATTACCATTTTTGCGAGACATAACAGATTTGGATATCATAGTACATCATCCATTACAAATCATACACAAGGTCTTACACAAATAAGGATCTCATGATCCAGTTCTTAATACAATTCAAGCAACGGAATAACGTAAAGATAACAATAGCATAGGAGAAGCTCCATCTTCAGGGTCACAGGCAATGCTAACGATGGGAGATGATCCTAGTTGTCGTAACCTTCCTGCGGTCCATCATCCTGATACTCCTCTTCATAGTTTGGCCACGGGAATAGCCAGGACAAATCCATGAGTACTCGTTAAGTACTCGCAAACTAATACTAACAAGTTAAGGGGATTTTTGTAGTAGGATGCTAAGCTCTAGGGTTGTTTTGAAAAATGCCAGATTTACCTCTACTAAGTTCAGAAGCAAAGAAAACTAGTTGGAAGTTTTATAACACCTAAGTGGGAACTTGAATTTCATATCACAACTCTGTTGTTGTCAAGTCAAAGTCACAAATCACTTCACAAGTTGTTTTTAAAATATCTGACGGGGGAACAGTATGGCCACTCCAACTGTCCATAACCGCAGACGAGGCTATTCGAATAGTTTGACACTCTGCAGAAATTGTACACTTTCACCACAACATTCGATACATGTGTCAGGAACCATACTGAATTCACCATACTCAGTATGCGGGTAATCAATCCTAACCTTTCAATTACATGCCCTAGTATAGGCACCTCTCCTGTGAGTTTGGCCTCCCAACCATGACCAACTGTCATCTTGGGAACTGCACAGGTGGACAATCTTCACAAGGTAGCCTCAGCTCAGACCTTGGCCACAAGGGAACCCATACTAAGGTATATAAATTTCCAGTCAAGCCCTACCCAAATTTCGGGTATTGTGGTTGTACGGTAAAATTGGAATGGTATCGCATCCAGACAACCATCAGTTTTATAAAGGGCTAAGGCTCATGCCTCAACATTTTCATCATCAAAATCATCTTGTGTTCAAAAACACATGTCAAAACATTTCAGTAGAATGACTCATCATTCTAAGGTTTTCATAACCATTTTCACCAAGCATTCCCATCTAAAGTTGATCAAGTTTTATGCTTAGCACTAGAATCTACAAGTGGGGGTAAATACTAATGAGGGGTGGTAAACAAGTGGTGATTATCTAAGTTCAGTCTCATGCCTCATTATGACATTAAGATTATCTAACTTAGGACAAGTTTTATGCTCTTTATGCTACCTTCAATTATATTTCTAGAATCTACAAGTCATTAAGTAAATTTTTGATAGAAAGCTTTTAATAAAGAAAATAAAATACTAATCTTACAAGTAAAAATATGACGGTGTGTCAAGTGGGTATAATCACATATGCTTAAGGCATATAGTTGGCATAGTAACAAGCAAGTAGTAGCTTGCATAAGTAGGGTATCTTGCAAGTGTTAGCTTGCAAGGTTGCAAGTATAGGCTTGCCTTGTGTAGAGCAGTGGTTGAAGTTCTCCTCGGCTTCTTCCTCGTAGTATCCTCCTTCATCCTCATATCCTTGGTCGATACTAGCGCCTATAAATAAATACGAGGTACACAATCACCAAACAATACTTAACTATTTCCAATCATCACACAATGGTTCACACTAGATGATCTAGCATCATTACTAACATTACAAGATTAAGGCACTTGTCTTATTTATTTTATTGTAGAAAAGTAATTTCTACTCATTGAAAACTACTTAAGATTTAATATTCTCCATCTCAAACATGGCATCATGTTGACACATGTCATCACCACATATTTTAGCACATGGGAATGTGATTTAAAGTGGTGTCACAATTTAATAAGGTTTAACCTTTTTATTTTATTTAATTAAAGTGACTAGAAATGCCTGTGTGGCATTATTTTATTACTTGATCATTATTTCTATAAGTAAACCTATATATTTTTATATATTCTAAAAGGTATGGTCAAATGTGATTTTTGAGAGTTGGAATCAACTCAAAAGCTCTTATGGTTGAATTTTGAAAAATGTTTGAATGCAGAAAAGCTTCAGCCTTGTTATTTTTACCATGGGTGATCTACAAATCTAAATGGTTTGAATCCAACGGTCTTGGATTAAGCTTTCCAATACCTTTCTAACAAAATTGGTTTCATGCATTTTGGTTCAATGAATAAAGCTAGGTTGATTTTTGAATCTAGGTATAGAACTGTGTTTGAAAATAAATGAATAAAAGTAAATTTGAATTGTTGGGTCGCGCGGGAGGTTTAACTGGGCAGGCCCACTACGCACAGCGCATGCACTGGCTGGTTAAGTGACTGTCCCCACTCGTTAGTGAGACAGTGAGGGGCGAAGCGGTACGAGATGATCGGGGCCGTAGGATCTAATTCTAATCGAATGGCTCGAGTTCATCGTCCACGCCTGAACAGGACGCGACGAGCATGAACCCTAGCATGGTCAGCGGGGGTCGTGGGTGGCTCACCGGGGCTCAGGCGATGTTCGGCGACGGGGGTGAACGACAAAGTCGACGACGGCGGTTCTCCTAGTACCGGCAGCTTCTCTTGGGGAGGCTCCAATTGACGGCGCCTCTCCTCCTCTGCAGAGGTGAACTTCGGTGAAATTTCGGCGATGCGTTGTTCTCCTTGCTCTGGGAGTGAGTGGGTGTGATCAGTGAGAGGTGGGGAGTGAACTGGTGTGAAGAAAATGAGCGGGGCAGGTATCCTTTTGTAGTGCGGCGAGGGGACCGACGGGCGCGGGCAGAGCTCGTCGTGGTCGACGTTACAGAGGGCTAATGGCATGGGCGACGGTTGGGGGCGGTGATGTGCTCCCTGGCGAAGCTCAACGGCGTGGTGGCGAGGCGTGGGGCGGTGCTGATCGGTCGGAACACGTCGACGCTCTGGGCGGGTCCAACGGCAATTTTAATGGCACACGGGTGCTCCTGGTCGCGCAGCAGCGAACGGGCATGTCTGCAAGGTTGCTGGGGCGGTGGTGATCACGCACGTAAGCGGCGAGGGCGGCACGCGGTCTGTGGGTTCTGGTCGAGGGTGGTGCACTCTCGGCTCGCACGTAGAGAGGTTTGGCACGAGCTTGCCGTGTGGTTCAGGGGCTGGCTGTGCTCGGGGCTTGGACAGAGGGTGGCGGTGGACGGTGTTGTGTATGTGGGACAAGGTTGGCGAGGCTAGTTCTTCCTCTAGCTCGCTGGCGACATGGGGGTGGCAAGTTTGCTATCGGCATGCTCACCCTTAATGGCTAGGCTTGCTCATAGTGGTGCTAAAGATTGTTAAAGAGGCTAGATGAGCTGCTAAGAGCTTGTTGCAACAAGAGAGGGAACAAGGTTGGCCAAATTTACTGCTGCAAAATAGTGTTTGATGTTTTGTTTTTTGTTCCTAACAAGGTGTTTGATGAAATGGCCGAAAGAAATTCAAATTGTAATTTTGGATTCAAACTTGGTGGGTTTTGCTAGGCACATACTAGGGAGTATCTGGTTAGTTGGATTAGTCAAGGGGCACTGGTTTGGTTGGGTTTAAAAATGTGTGATCTTCACATATGATAAAGATTGAATTTTTACTTGTGATTTGAATGAGGTTGCCAAATGTTTCTGCAAGTTTGAAATGTGGGCTTTGCTTCACTTTTACTTGGTCTAGCAAGGGGTGAAAAGAATTGGAAAAGTTTCTGTTTGAAAACTTGGACTAGAAACACTCAAAGTGACCTAGTGAGCAAGATTGGCAAAAATGACCATTTGCTCTAATTGATTTGTTTTTAATTTTCTCTTGAGTTGTTTCTGTTTGGAAATGTTTTATATGATGTTATTTTCACCTTTAAACCATTTCTTGCTATTTAGGTTAATTACACAAGTTCATTCTTGCATTTATCAAATCATCACATTCACACATGCATTCATATGATTTAAATTAATCAAAGTTTTTGTTAACCCTAATTTTAGTTATTAGAGTTTGATGATCATTGTTTCATATTTTTGGGATGTTACATCCGGATCGGTGTTCCAAATAGCATCGGTGTAACCATTAACAACGATCTGTTCATCACCTCGATAAGAAAGAACCATATCCTTAGTTCTTCTCAAGTACTTAAGGATGTTTTTGATCGCTGTCCAATGATCCACTCCTGGATCACTTTGATATCTGCTAGTCAAACTAACAGCATATGCAATGTCGGGTCTAGTACATAGCATGGCATAAATAAGAGATCCTATGGCTGAGGCATAGGGAGTCTTACTTATCCTTTCTCTATCTTCTGTTGTCGCAGGACTTTGAGTTTTACTCAAGGTCGTATTAGGAAACATGGGTAAGAACCCTTTCTTGCTATCTTCCATTCCAAATCTCTTTAGAACTTTGTCCAAGTATGTACTCTGTGACATTGATATTAGGCGTCTCAATCTATCTCTATAAATCTTTATGCCTGATATGTAAGCTGCTTCGCCAAGATCTTTCGTTGAAAAACTATTATTCAAATAATCCTTGACACTATTAAGAAGGTCTACATCATTCCCAAGCAACACTATGTCATCTACATATAGTATTAAGAATGCTACAGAGCTCCCACTCACTTTCTTGTAAATACAAGCTTCTCCATAAGTTTGTATAAAACCAAAACTTTTGATTACCTTATCAAAACATTGATTCCAACTCTGGGATGCTTGCTTCAATCCATAAATGGAACATTGAAGTTTGTATACCTTGTTAGCACCTTTAGGATCGACAAAACCTTTGGGTTGTACCATATACAACTCTTCATCAATATCTCCATTGAGGAACACAGTTTTGACATCCATCTACCATACCTCATAATCATAATATGCAGCGATTGCTAACAAAATCCTGACAGACTTTAGCTTCGCTACCGGTGAGAAAATCTCATCGTAGTCAACTCCTTGAATTTGCCGAAACCCTTTTGCGACAAGTCGAGATTTATAGACAGTAACATTACCATCAGCATCTGTTTTCTTCTTGAAAATCCATTTGTTCTCGACAGCCTTCCAGCCATCCGGTAAGTCCACCAAAGTCCATACTTGGTTTTCATACATGGATCCAATCTCGGATTTCATGGATTCTTGCCATTTATTGGAATCTGGGATCATCATTGCTTCCTCATATGTCTTAGGGCCATCCGTGTTGTCCACCAACATGACATTCATAACAGGATCATACCAATTTGGAGTGGTATGAATTATCGTTGACCTGCGAGGTTCCATAGTAACTTCAACCGAAGTTTCATGCTCAACATCATTAGCTTCCTCTCTTATTGGTGTAGGTGCCACAGGAACTACTTCCGGTGCTGCGCTACTCTCAAGTCCGAGAGAAGGTTCAACAACCTCGTCGAGTTCTACTTTCCTTCCAGTCACTTCTTTCGAGAGAAACTCCTTCTGTAGAAAGGATCCATTCTTGGCAATAAAGATTTTGCCTTCGGATCTATGATAGAAGGTATACCCAATAGTTTCCTTCGGGTATCCTATGAAGATGCATTTTTTCCGCTTTGGGTTCAAGCTTGTCGGGCTGTAATTTCTTTACATATGCTTCGCAACCCCAAACTTTAAGGAACGACAATTAGGTTTCTTCCCAAACCATAATTCATGCGGTATCGTTTCAATTGATTTAGATGCTGCCCTATTTAAAGTGAATGCAGCTGTTTCTAATGCATAACCCCAAAATGATAGCGGTAAATCTGTAAGTGACATCATAGAACGAACCATATCTAAGAGAATTCGATTATGACATTCGGACACACCATTACGTTGTGTTGTTCCCGGCAGTGTCAATTGTGAAAGTATTCCGCATTTCTTCAAATGCTCGCCAAACTCGTAACTAAGATATTCACCTCCATGATCAGATCGTAGAAACTTAATCTTCTTGTTACGTTGATTCTCTACTTAACTTTGAAATTCCTTAAACTTCTAGAAAGTTTCGAACTTATGTTTCATGAAATAGATATACCCATATCTACTCAAGTCATCCGCGAAAGTAAGAACATAACGATAACCACCAAGCGATGCTACACTCATTGGGCCACACACATTGGTATGCATATTTTCCAATAAGTCCGTAGCTCGCTCCATCATACCAGAAAATGGAGTCTTAGTCATTTTTCCCATCAGACATGCTTCGCATCTTTCAAGTGTTTCGAACTCAAGTGATTCAAGAAGTCCATCGGAATGGAGTTTCTTCATACGCTTTACTCCAATGTGACCAAGACGATAGTGCCACATATAGGTCAAGTTGTCGCAGAATTTCAAACATTTAGCTTCAATGTTATTAATATGTGTATTACTAAAATCGAGATTCAACAAGAATAGACCATCTATCAAAGGTCCATGTGCATAACATAATACTCATATAAATCGACCAACCATTATTCTCGGACTTAAACAAGTAACCTTATAGCAATAAACATGATCTGGATATAATGTTCATGCTCAACGCAGGCACCAAATAACAATTATTTAAGTATAAAACTAATCCCGATGGTAGATGAAGAGGTAGCGTGCCGACCGCGATCACATCAACCTTTGATCCATTTCCAACGCACATCGTCACCTTGTTCTTCGCTAGTTTCCATTTATTTTGCAGCACCTGTTAGTTACAAATATGAGCAACTGAACCAATATCAAATACCCAGGCACTACTACAACTACTAGTGAGATACACATCAATAACGTGTATATCGGATATACCTTTCTTCTTGATGTTGCCGTTCTTCAAATCTGCCAAGTACTTAGGGCAATTCCACTTCTAGTGACCTTCTCCCTTGCAGTAAAAGCACTCAGTATCAGGCTTAGGCCCATCCTTGTTCTTCTTCGCCGGCGCGGTAACTTTCTTACCGCCCTTCTTGAAGTTTCCCTTTTTCTTAGACTTGCCTTGCTTCTTGAATTTGGTGGTCTTATTGACCATCAACACTTGGTGCTCTTTCTAGATCTCCACTTTCCGCAGACTTTAACATGGAGAAGAGTTCGGGCAATGACTTGTCCATGTTTTGCATATTGTAGTTCATCACAAAGTTCTTGTAACTTGGTGGTAGTGATTGGAGGACATGGTGAATCCCCAAAGCAATAGTAATCATTATACCCAAGCTTTGAAGCTTACTTGCATGCCGAGACATCTTAAGAACGTGCTCACTAACTGAGCTGCCCTCTTCCATCTTTCAGTTAAAGAACTTTTCAGAAGCCTCATAACTCTCAACTGCCGCGTGAGCCTCAAATATCATTTTGAGTTCACGGACAATATCATGTGGGTCATGGTTCTCAAACCTTTTCTGAAGCTCCGATTACAAACCATACAGGATAGCACACTGAACTATGGAGTAATGATTCTTCCGAGCGACGAAAACATTCTTTACCTCATCGGTAGCATTAGCTGCAGGCGGGTCACCCAGCGGTGCATCCATCACATAGGTCAAATTACCAGCATTGAGGACAATCCTCAAATTGCGGAACCAATACGCGAAGTTGCTTCCATTGTTTTTCAACTTTTCTTTCTCTAGGAACACATTAAAATTGATGGTAGGGGCCTCCATTGATCTACAACATATTTGCAATAGATTAGACTAAGTTTATGACAAATTGAGTTCTAATTAATAGTTAAATTAATCTAGGTGAACTCCCACTCAAAACAATATCCCTCACATTGTTTTAGTGATCACACGAACCAAATCCACCACATCAAAACCGATCATCACGAGAGTGTAGCTTCAATGGCGAACAATTAAGATGTTCATCATATCTACTATATGAATCATGCTTTACCTTTTGGTGATCCGTGTTTCAATACCATGTCTGTACATGTTAGGCTCGTCAAGATCAAACTTTAGCTTCCGTTTGAGCAAATCTGGCTTGCTCCCATTCTATACACTCGCAGAATCTAACATACCCGATCATCACGTGGTGCTTCGAAACAACGAGCTTTAGCAACGGTGCTTACTAAGGATGAACACTTTATAACTTGATATTTTGTGAGAGGGATCATCTTATAATGATACCGTCACGAACTAAGCAATACAAGATGCATAAAAGGATTAACATCACATGCAATTCATAATATGTGATATGATATGGCCTTTCTTCTTGTGCGTCCGATCTCCATCTTCAAGCACGAACATGATCTCCATCATCATCGGCATGGCGTCAAGGTCAATGGCGTCGCTTCATGGTTGTCGTCCACCGGCATCAACTAATACAACTACTTTGAATAATAGACACGCAGGTCTTACCGAAATTAAAACACAACCATATGGCTCCTGCCGGTTGGCGACTTACAATAAGGAACAGTGCATACATCACATATAATCACAATCATGGCCATATCACATCACAGCACACCCCTGCAAAACAAAGTTAGACTCCTCTAATTCTGTTTGCATATTTTACGTGGTTTGGGGCTTTCAATAAGTGTCGTTCTAACTTACGAACAAGAATCACAACGTTGATGCTTGAACTATCAAGTGCCTGTTGTAAATTGAATCTATACTATGATGGGAGAGACAGGCACCCGTAAAGCCACTTATGCAATACAAGTTGCAGGTCAAGCGTGGATCAAGTCTCATGAATGATGTCATGTAAGGTTAGCCCGGGCCGCTTCATCCCATCATACCACAAGATGCAAAGTACACAAAAAGAAATTGATAATAAAAGCACCACCACCCATAATGACCATTGTGTTCTACTCGTGCAACAGATCTACATACAGACACGGCTCTGATACCACTGTAGGGGTTCATAGCATGTAAAACAAAAACATTCTACCGCATGCACACAAACAAGCCAAGATCTATCTACTAGATTGTAGGAACGAGTCGATTAGAGTACTCACCCTCGAAGATTCCAAAGCGGTTAACGAGAGAAGATTCTCGTGGATGATGTAGTCGTACACTTGCCAATATCAAGATCGTGTAGACGATCCTTCCGGAGCTGCGTTCCGGCAGTGCTTCCACAGTCGGTCACACGTTCAGTACTCGATGAAGACCTTAATCTCCCTTGTTCCAGCATGCAGCGGAGGTTGTAGTTCTCCCCTCGCGATTCCGGCAGCACGACGGCGTGGTGTCAGAAGTAGAGGGAAAATCATGCAGGGCTTCGCCTAAGCCGGTGCAGGTTATGGTGGATGTAGGGTTTCCGGCGATCTAGGTTTATAGGACCGGAGAGGAGGAGGTGGAGTTGGTGGCGGCTAGGGCGATGGCGGCTGGAGGTGGCGCAAGGTGGGGAGGGATGGTTGTGATCTCTTGGGGCAGTCCCTCCCCTCTATTGATGAGAGGGAGGGCAACTTGGGAGAGGGGAGTTTGAATCCTTCCCCAAATCCCTATCCAAGTTGGAGGGAAAGAAGGACTCTTTCCTTCTTCCACTAGGAAACCATTGTTCCAGTTTGACTTGTCAAACCTGCCTTTTGACTTGCAATTTGGAGCTTAATTCCTTTCTTGCAAATTCCCAACCAAGTGACCTAGGACATGATCCAATCATTGCACTTAACCATGACACATTCATGAACCATTCCCTTTCTGGTCTGGTGAACCTTCTAGACCCTTCTAGAACCTCTCCGATAAAACAACGAAATCATTCCCGAACTCTGGAATCGGACTTTCCTTATATGAATCTTATTCACCGGACCATTCCGCATCTCCTCGTGATATCCTGGATTCCATTCGAGACTCCGAACAACATTCGGTCTCCCTACTCACATTCCATATCTACTAAACAACATCCAATCCTTAAGTGTGTCTCCCTACAGTTCGTGAATTATGCGGACATGAACGAGACACTTCTCCGATCAATAACCAATAGAGGAATATGGAAATTCATATGGCTCCCACATATTTCTACGATTACTTTGCGATTGAATGAACCACTTATATACGATACCAATTTCCCTTTGTCTCGTGATAGTTTACTTATCTGAGGTTTGATCGTCGGTATCTCTACATTCCTAGTTCAACCTCGTTACCGATAAGTATTCTTTTCTCGTTCCCGTGATATGTGATCCCTTGTGAGCCAGTCACATACTTGCAAGCTAATTGGATGACATTCTACCGAGAGGGCCTATAGTATATCTATCCGTCATATGGATGGACAAATCCCACTCTTGATCCATGTGCCTCAACGCATACTTTCCGTACACTCAATGCCACCTTTATAGCCATCCAGTTACATTGTGGTGTTTGATGTCATCAAAGCATCCTTCCGGTGATGGTGATTAGCATGATCTCATGGTCGAAGGACTTAGGTTACTATGTATCAGAAAGCTTATAGCAAACGAACTATTTAAATGACTTGATCTTTATGCTACGCTTATCTATAGGAGTATGTACATCACATCATTCTCCTAATGATATGATCTTGTTGTTAACAACATCTTAATGCAAATGATCGGGAAACCACGATCATCTATCAACCGACAAGCTAGTATTACTAAGAGGCTTTACCAGGGACTCTAATTTAGTTTACAAATCACACAAGTATTAATGTTTTGGGTTAATACTATTATAGCATGAATGTAAACATTTATCATAAATACAAAGATATAATAATAACTAATTTTATTATTGCCTCTAGGGCATATCTCCAACATATACTCTAGGACACCCAGCGATTGCTTGCATAGGCGTCCGTGCCAGAGCCTTCGCAGGGAAAGTATCGTCTCTGTCCCATTGATTTTGGATGGACAAACAAGATTGATAGATGGCCAAAATCACATGGTCCCCACTCCCTCTTGCCCCTCCATTTCAAACACTACGAAATTTGTCGCGCTCCTCCATTTCAAACACCGTGAAATTTTGCATGCCCCTCCATTTCAAACACTACGAAATTTCTCACGACCTTCCATTTAAAACAAACAATACTAATTAATAGTATTTTCCTCTCGGGTCCGTACTACAGTAGTACCAATATATTTAAAAAATTATTCTTCCCCGCACACATAAATAAAAATCCTCAGAAAAACCTTATCCCTGCTCACACTCTCTTGCCTCATCGACCATCGGCTCCGGCGGCCGGAACCTCCCACAGCACTTCTCATGCTGGCTTCACCCACCATAACTCGACACCATGCACTCCTCACCCACCAGTATGCCGGATCCGCGTTAGTTGCGGTCTCATCCAACACACCATTGTCGCTTCATGACATCCAATGCACCCGATCCAGGTCACCGCACCTGCCTTCTTTTCCCCACTTTCCCATCCATTGCAGAATCCTTCAATGACTGCCCAATATATGCTTCCGCGCCACCAGCATCCGCACCAACCATACCATACCGGAGACACCATGTAGTGCACTGGTTCTGCCTCAGTGATGCTCTCATCCACCGCGCTCAAGCCGGCATCGACCGCCCAAGATCTGCTTCCCTGATGCAAATAGCCACTGCAACCGCAACACCCTCGGTGACCTGGATGTCACCCCCGCGGGTACGGATGATGGTTAGAAGCCTCTTCGACCATGGTATCCAAATCTCCCAACTCTTTTTTTTTGTTTTGTTAGTAGCATAGCAGGTTCAAGCCTGTCGTAGTGAACTGCATTTTTCTAATCATGCGACACACCAAGTTAGTGCGCATGCCTATCCTTTGTGCTACATAAAGGTCACTAGACATGTTGATTTGCATTCGCTGCTCTACAAATTTTAAAGTCATGCACATGTTCTTAGCTACTCCATACAACAATAATTTCTTGCTATTGTGTAGTTCTTGCAAAATGCAAAGTCAGTGGAAAATATTAGTGTGGATTCCCTCCTCCATAGTTACTGAATTATATAGTTCGTCCTGAGCTATGTTCCTTCTATTATTTTCTCCCTGGCATCATTCTGCTAACATGTAGTACGCATTAAAACTATTCGTACTTATTCGATTATAATTTTGTTGTTGCCAATTGGTTCTTCAAAAGATGCAACACTGACTATTTTTTTGTCTTTTCTTAGAGCTCAAAAAGGGAAATTTGAACATGTTGGTTTACACAGCCTCTTCTATGGGTTCACAAGCCATGTAATTATTTCCATATCTGGTGCTAGTTCGTCCTAACAAATGACATAAGTACCCTCTACCATATATATAGTTCATTCATGGTTTGCCTTTCTGCTCTAAAAGTTCTCGTATGATGCTGTTATAATTTCTGTGTGGTTTATTCTTAGCTACGATAGTAACTGAAAACCATTGTGTAGCTCACCGAAAATTCCGAGTCACCCAATGTCTCTTGCATTCCAGGATACATAACTTCTTTCATATATATTTTTTGAAATGACCTGGCTAGTTTATATTTGCTAAGATTCTAAGAAACACTATTTGATTGCTCAATTCATTTGTTGGCACACTTCTGTGATGCTTGCTTGTCCTGATCTATCGGTTCACAATTGATGCTATTATATTTCGTATCTAATGGTTCATCATAAGCAACGACATAACTATCTTTTACTGTATATGTAGTTCGTTCGTGGGTTCCATTCCTTCTCTACAAGTTATCGTATGATGCCGTTATAATTTTTATATGTTTCATTCTTATAGCTATGACAGTAACTGTAAGTCATTGTGTAGCTCACCACAAATTTCGATTTACCCATCGTCTCTTGCATTCCAGGATAAAGAATTGCTTCCATATATATTTGTTGAAATGACCTGGCTAGTTTATATTTGGTGAAATTCTAAGAAACACTTTGATTGATTGCTCATTACATTGTAGGAACACTTGTCTAATGTTTGCTTGTCTTGTTCTACAGGCTCACAAGTGACACCATTATATTTCCTATCTTGTTCTGTTTCGTCCTAAGAAACGACATAACTATCCTCTACCGTATAGTTCATTCGTGGTTTGCATTCCCGCTCTACAAATTCTCGCATGATACTATTATAATTTCTGTCTGGTTCACTCTTAGGTACGATAGTAACTGCATGATATTGTGTAGCTCACCGTAAATTCTAAGTCACCCACTGTCTGTTGCATTCCAGGATATATAACTTATTCTATATATATATATATATTTGTTGAAATGACCTGGCTAGTTTATATTTACTGAAATTCTAAGCCACACACATTGTTATATTTCTCATTTCACGGAAGGCACAATTTTTTAATACTTGCTTGTCCTGTTTGTTTGATGTGATGGTCAATATATTTGAACCACTGACCAGTAGTAAACTCCAGTTCATAGCTCCTCTTGTATCAAATAAATGAGTAGTTTGTCTTATTCGATGTACTAACTTGTTATTACTTAGTTTCAGACTGCAATTATTGCTACCGTCACTAAAGATAGGGATGCAAGATCATGTCTCAAGGTTGTTTTTGAATTTAGATGTCACACTCCAAAGGGAGATGCAGGTGATAGATGGAGAAAGAAAATTGAGGACTTCTATCAACTCGATTGTCAACTAAAATGCCGACTTTTATTTCCCTTGAGTTGATAATATATAATAATTTCAAGTAGTTTGCATTTGATGTAATATCTAGATGAATCGCATAGGCCGTACAGGCATTTAGTTGACACCGTCCACACATAGTGGTAGGAGGTACCATACCTACGCTAGCTAGGTAAATTAGGGTATAGGGGCTTTCTTATTTGCCCGTCTTGTATTGGGCCGACAACGAACAGTAAAAGATGCTCGCAAGTTGTACAACTTTTGGGAATGGGCGCTAGAAATGTTGAAACTCTAAAAGACCGTAAAAGTAACAGGCCACACACAGGCGTGCTTAGTAACAGTAACAGTCCATAAGAGTGACATGCTGAAATTGTAGCGGGCCAAAATATTAACATGCCAAAACAGTAATAGGCCAAAAACAGTAACGAACCAGAACAGTAATGGGCCAGAACCTTAAAAGACTGAAAATAGTAACATGCCAGAATAGTAGTAGGCCAGGCCAGAAAAAGGCCTAGATTGTAGGAGTCCAGAATAATAACATGCCGAATTTGCACCAGGCCAGAACAGTAACAGGCCGAGAAAATTACCAGGACAGAAAAGTAATAGGATAGAATATGAGTAGGTCGTTTATGGCCTGAACAGTAATGGGCCCGGAAGTATATGGGCCGCAGCTGGTCACATAAAAGAGCCTATACCAACTAGTGCATGACTATATAGTAATAGGCCATAAAGTTCATTGGCTAGCCAAACGGGCCCATTTCAAATAGTACAAGACAAAACAGTAACGGGCCCAATAGTTTGTAGGCCATACAAATGGGCCCATTTTAAACAGTGTAGGTCAAAACAGTTACGGTCCCGAAAGTATACGGGCAACTGCACCAGTGGGCCCATTTCTATCAGTGTAGGAAGAAACAGTAACGGGCCGTGATACTATTGGGCTGTTTTAATGGGCCGACCCACTTAATAATTATCAGGCCTTGGCTGGGCCTAGTTTCTACCATGGTTGCACTGACAGTTAACAGCGTTAACTGGCCATTAATGGTGTTCGCCACGTGGCATTTTGCATGACGTTAGCAGTCAACGCGGCTGGCAAACAGATCTACCATAGAACAACTTTTCGTGGATGAAGGGTGCGATCTGCCACGGTCGAAAAAAAACCCGTGGTAGATTCATTTGTGAAGGATCTTCTAACACGAAGGGCATCCATCGTAGAAGGCTTTTCAACCATGAAAATCATCCGTTGTAAAAGGACATTTTTCTTGTAGTGATCTTCAACATTTTGTCTGATGGCGTGAAATTGTCCTTCATATGTTTGACCATGGAATGAGTTCTTGGTTCTGATGCATTTGGGATGACATCCATGTTGTCACAAAATATTTTCACGGGGTCATCTGCACTTGGAACAACTCCCATCTTGATGATGAAATTCCTTAGCAGAACAGCTTCATTAACCTCTACATTAGTTGCGATGTATTTCAACTCCATTGAAGACTGTGCCACCACTAGTTGATTCATGCTTCTCCAACTTACCGCACCACCATCCACCAAAAACACATATCCCATTTGAGACTTTGAGTCATCAGATTCCGTGTCTAAGATCGCATCCACGTAACCAGCTACGTTTAGATATTCGTCACTACCTCCATAGACTAGGACCATATCCTTAGTTCTTTTGAGACACTTCAGAATATTTGTCACAGCTATCCAATGTTCCACTCTTGGATTACTATGGAAATGGCATGTCTAACTAAGAGCTAGGCCCACATCAGGTCGAGTACATATCATAGCATACATGATAGAGCGTATGGCTAAGGCATAGGGGAAATTAGCCATCCACTCTCTATCAGCAGTTGCTGCTGGACATTGAGTCTTACTCAGTGTGCTACCTTTTACTAGAGGCAAAAATACTCTTCTGGCATTCTCCATTTTGAACATCTTCAAAATCTTCTCAAGGTAAGTACTCTGACTTAATGTGATAAGTGGTACGTCGTAAATGTATCTATAATTTTTTATGCTCCATGCTTATTTTGTATGAACTATCTTATGTTGTGTATATACTTTGAGAAATTTTAATACATTTTCTGGAACTAACCTATTGACAAGATGCCGCAGTGCTAGTAGCCTGTTTTCTGCTGTTTTTTGTTTCATAAAATATAGTAAAGAAATATTCTCGGAATTGGACGAAACAAAAGCCAAAGTTCCTATTTTGCCCGACACGACACGGAGTCTAAAGGAGAGACGAAGAGGCGCCACGAGGCATCCAAACCATACGGTGGCACGGCCAGGGGCGCGCCACCAGGTGGTGTGGCCCCCTCGAACATTCACCAACCTTGCCCTTCCGTCTATATAAAGCCCTCGACGCAAAAACCCTAAATCATCCAGCCTACATCCACGAAAAGTTCCCCAGCACCGCCGCTACCAAAGAGGAGATTCAGGGGAAAGATGTCTCTGTTGCGGCACCCTGCCGGGACAAGGAATTTCCCCCAGAGCCATCTCCATAGACTCCACCACCATCTCCATCGCCGTTGCTGACTCCATGATGAGGAGGGAGTAGTTCTCCCTCGAGGCTAAGGGCTCTACCGGTAGCTATGTGTTCATCACTCTCTCTATGCGTGATCTTATTGAGATCATGAGCTTTGTAATCTAGTTGAAAAGGTAGATCTACTCTGCTACTCAAGTGCTTTAATTAATCTCTGCTTATCCCCACGTGTGTGAAGTTGACAGTGTGCACACTGTGTGGCACTTAGGCTAAAAATTACCGAAATACTTATAATAAGTTATAATTTGAGTTGGATGTCTCTATGAGTTTGTGATGTTTGTTGGAACCATCTAGCGCTCGAGGTGACAATGGGGTTATATAGATGGGGAATGCGAACTTTGAGGTGTGCTGTTATAGCCCTACATTGTCCAACCGGAGAATATATTTATATGAGAGTGTCCACTAGTGAAAGTATGATCCCTAGGCCTTGCTTCTAAGCATTGAAACACCGTTTACAATCAGTCCTGCTACATGTTTTCCTACTGCCATTTTTATTTCAGATTGCAATTACCACTTATAATCATCCATATTACCTGTATTTCGCTATCTCTTCGCTGAACTAGTGCACCTATATACCTGACAAGTGTATTGGGTGTGCTGGGGACACAAGAGACTTCTTGTATCTTGATTGCAGGGTTTTTGAGAGGGATACCTTTGACCTCTTCCCCCTGAGTTCGATAAACCTTGGTGATCCACTTAAGGGAAACTTGCTGCTGTTCTACAAACCTCTGCACTTGGAGGCCAAACACTATCTACAAGAATAGAAGCGTGCGTAGACATCAAGTTCTTTTCTGGCGTCCGTTGCCGGGGAGGTAAGGTAAAAGGCACTCACATCCTCTGGCTACTAACCTTCTAGTACTGTTGCTGGTGTGTGAGTGCTCGAAGTTAATTATTTCCTTTAAATTCCGCAATAATATCTTTTTGTTTCTTGTTTTTATTTTCACTAGTTAGGCTTAATGAAAAGCAACAATAAAATTAGAGAGATTTTTAATATTTTTCGTGAGTTAGAACCTAAGTGGTTTGGAGAGAAAATTAAAAAACCTAGGAAATTTCTTTGCATGCTAATAACAATGTTATTAGTATGAATTTTTTGAACACCTTTTTACTAATGCTATGGAAACGCCTAAGCTTGGGGAACCTAGTTTTAATGAAAATGATCTTGTTGTGGATATACCAAATGGGTATACCTAGGTCATAGCCCGGGTGGCCCACAGTTGGTGGTTAGGCCTATGGCATAACCGGGCGGCCCAGTTGCTGATAGACAAGACGGAGGTCCAGCCAGGAGATGGAAGGCGACGTTGCACCGCCTTAGATGGAAGCCGGAGCCTTGGAGGACACGAATATTAGTTAGTGTTAGTCTAGGAATCTATAACCGTATCCGGCTGGGACTCTCCATGTAACCCTAGGTCCTGGAATTCTTATAAGCCGGCCTACGGGAGCCTTTAGGGTATAGAGACAATCTCGTAGACAAGTGCATAGCACTACTCGCACACAGCGAACCCCCCAATCCCTGTAACTCGGCATATTGCCATTATAGTGATTTATAGCAGGAGTAGGATCTCGTCATCGTCGTGATATCTGAACCTGGATAAACTGTGTCAAGTCGACCCGGAAGCTCTCCGTCTTACCCCACGTCTCTAAACTCGCCGTTGTGATACCCCTCTGGCGCACGTGTCGACAATACCACGACAATTGCGCCCACCATGGGGCAAGAGGCGCTTACAACACGGATCCGGGCGAGATCCCTCATCGTCTTCGAAGACGGACAAATCGCATCTCCATTGACACGCCGGCATCGCCATCGCTCTTTTTGGCATGTAGTCGAGTCGACGGCATCCCGAAGATCTACATCTACATTATCTTTGGAGATGTCGAAATCTTCATCAGCAGAAAACTGCAACGGTCATGTTTGGTTTTTTCCTCGCCAATAGGCTGATGGATCCGGTAGACCGACGATCTTCTACATCTACACGCGACCAGCAAAGTTTCGTTCTTGGCACTTATTCGTGCCTTGCGTGTCTATGGTCCGACATGAACACTGCCCGCAACGCGTCACGGAAGTGAAAAAGGTTTCCGACAACAACCAGTTATTAAATATCGTGCATCTCGTGTTAGCTGCGCGTACGTATATGTGTATATGACAACGTCGCCATGAGTTGAAACAGATAGCATGAGGAAATTCATCAGTGTGAGGACGACTGATTTATCGATTCTAGCTTTAAGTCGAGTTGGTGACGTCTAGTCGCTGGCAGGCTCACGTTGTTACTGATCCGTGTCATTAAATTAAGCCATGATCAATTTTCTCAGTGCAAGATACTGTGAAACGATCATGGTGGCGGAGACATGATCGGTTTCGTACGAGAGTTGTCAGCCAAATACGGATCGATGTGGCCTGAGAAGCATCAAAGAAAAAAGAATACACTAGACGGACCAATTTGGACTCAACTAGCAAAGTCACTCACCACGTGAGGGTCAAATATCTCCGTGCATGAATTTTTGGCTAGGAGAGCCACGTCTCCGATCGGACCGAAATTGAGTCCGTGTCCAACTACACCTGCTTCTTTCCGTTTGATTTGCTGGAAAATTTGAAGACGGCTCTGTACTGGCATTTGTCCGTAGCCGATTTTGTTTCCGTCATGATGACCCTTCACGGCCGACTTCAGCGCCATCGTAGACTTTTCTGACTTCAACAACGGCTAGCTTCGCCGAGTTGCCGCGAACAACATCGACTATGCTCAAAAAGATAAGTACATGTTTATATTTATTATTTTAATTGTTTATGATCATTAGATTAAGATTGGTTCACTCATATGCTAGGTCTTTTACCGCTTTCGTTTTTGGTCATACATTTTTTCACGATTTGCCTTGCGCTCGTAACTATAAATTTTCTACTGGCTTGCTGTTTAAGCCCCAGTATCATGCAAAAAACCCGCCTTCGGGCGTTAGCTTAAGTTTTCTGGATACACGTTTTCTCTTGTTTTTATGTGGATTCCGGAGTAGTGATTTTTTGACACTCAAAGCCGACATTTTGGCCATGTGTTATGGACGGTGCCATTAGGCATCATCGCCAAAGGACATGGTTCTATGCTGCGAGTCTTCCGTTTCACGAAAGGTCAAGCATAAAAACCAGAATAATGGATAAGCCTGTAGGGTTCGCAGCATAGAAAACAAAAAAAATTCTACGATGGGAACAACTATGTACCAAGATCTATCTATTAGATACAAACGACGGGCGGATGTATATCCGTAGAGAACATACCTTTGAAGACCGACAAAGCTTAACGAGTCCAAACTCGTGGTTGATGTAGACGATCTCTTGCCGATCTCAAGATCAAGAGGAAGTCTTAGCGCCGCAAAACAGTAGCGCATCCGTGCTCGCACACACGTTCGAGGCACCGAGCAACCTCCGTCTCCTCGCTCCAGCGATGCAGCGGAAGCACAACTCTTTCTTGCCGAATAGCCATCGGGAACATATATCTCGCTAGTCCGAGACCATGCGGGATAAATTCTAAAGGGGGAGAGAGATCCTTCACGAGAAGGTGTGAGTGAGAGAGAGGGAGGGGGCTCCTTTTATAGGGAGAGGAGGGGCACCCAAGGGGCTATGCGCCCAGCCATGGGGCTGCCCCCACCTCTTCCACATTCATGTGGGTGGACACTCCACTCACTCAAATGTCTTTCAATTCCCTCCACTCAAAAAACCCACTCAAACTCCCATTAAATTTCCACCAAATTTAATGCAAACTTTCTTTAAATAAAACATTTATTCAGAATTTTGTCAATTACTTTAATAACAAACATTCAAATATAACCCCTTGCTAGTATTTCATTTCACATGCAGAAACACTTTCTGCAATTTCACTCGAAAACCCGTTTCGGTATCTAGTGAAATAAATTCCCGCGCTTGTTATTCTTTTCGGCATGAAACTTTTGCTCCAAGTGGATGTCGGTGTCTCTTAAGTGTGTCACCTTACGGTTCGCGAATAATGCGGACATGATCGAGACCCCTCTCGGATCAATAATCAGAAGCGGGATCTGGAGACCCATATTGACTCCCACACATTCAACGATGACTTTCTTGTGATCGTCGGAACCTTTTATGCTAGTATCTTAATCCTTTTGTTTCGCGATATATTACATGTCTGAGATTAGATCATCGGTATCTCCATACCTAGTTTGATCTCGTTACTGACATGTACTCTTTTCTCGTTCCCGTGATATAACATTCTAGTGATCAAATCACTTGCTTGCAAGCTAATCAATGTGATATCACCGAGAGGGCCCAAAGCATATCTATCCGTCATCGGGATGAACAAATTCCATTCTCGATCCATGGGCCTCAACACAACACTTTAGTAGTTCTGAACCCATCTTTATAATCACCCTGTTACGGTGTGACGTTTGATGTTATCAAGAAACTCTTCCGGTGTTAGTGATTGATATGATCTCATGGTCTAAGGATTTGGATCACTTCGTAAGTTGTTATAGCAATATAAACTCAATGACTTTGATCGTAATGCTATACTTCGGATGAATGTTCATCACACCATTACACTAATGTTGTGACCTCGTTATTAACAACATCCAATGTCCATGATCAGGAAACCTTTGATCATCTTGTTATTCAACGAGCTAATTTATAAGAGAGGCATAACTAGGAACTTCCTTTTTGTTTATTAAACACACATGTATTAACGTTTCCGTATTAATACAATTATAGCATGTAAAATAAACATTTATCATAAACAAGGAATACGATAATAACCACTTTATTATTGCCTCTCGGGCATATTCCCTTCAGTCTCCCACTTGCACTAGAGACAATAATCTAGTTTGAAAACAATTCAGATATCGTTATATCTGCCACCCATGATGGTTTTTGAAACAATTCTTTCAGCTCCTAGATAAACTTGATATTAAAACAATCAAGAATCATGGAGGCAAACATAATACTTAAGATACTAACACTGGAATTGTTACTCTCGATTTAATACAAAGTATTAAATTTCATGGAGTACATAGAGTTTGCTGAAATTTTGCAATAGGACTTTAAACATTAGATTGACACTCAACACAATACGATACCAGTTCGTAAAGTATATATCCAGAATTCTATAGTTCTGTTATCTCAATTACAACTATGCATAAGGTGGTGAACGAATGCCAATGACTACAACAAATTATGCAAATTCACTCTAATTTAATTTATGATAAATTGAGTTCTACTAATCCAAATTAGAAATGAACTCCCACTCAAAAACGACATCCCTCGTGTATTTTTGGTGATTACATGAACCAAATCCACTATACCAAGTCCGATCATCACGTGAGTCGGTGTAGCTTCAAAGGCGAGCATCCATATGGTCATCATATCAAAACATATGACTCATGCTTAACCTTTCGATCCGTGTTCCGAGGCCCTGTCTGTACATTCTAGGCTCGCCAAGTAAGAACCTTAGTATTCGCGTGTGTAACTGTCTTACACCCGAGATATGCTCATGGATTCAAGTACACCCGATCATCACGTGATGTCTTGAAGCAACGAAACATTGTCGGTGCATACTTAAGGAAGAACACATTCTTATCTTGATATCTAAATGAGGAATCATCTTATTATGCTAATAAAACGCCAAACAAGAAATATAAGATGCAATCAAAACATCACATGTTTATAAGTGAAATGATATGGTTCCCGCATATGATCTCCATCATGTGCACTGTGGTATGATCTCTATCATACCTTTATGTGTAAGGCCAAGTTCTATGGAACTTACACACTATGTGTGTTGTAAGAGTGTCATCTCATACTTCTACTTACAACATCACCATATCATAACACTAGCCCAGCAACAATCTAAACTAGACGCCTCTAATTTATCCATTGCAAGTTTTACGTGGCTTAGGGCTTTCGAAGATAGAACCGTTCTTACCTACGAACATGAACCACAACGAGGATAACCAAATTGTTGACAACTCGTTGCAAATTAGATATTGACTATAGTAGGAGAGACAGACACCCGCTAGCCACTTATGCAAAACTAGTTGCATGTCAAGCGTGGAACATGTCTCATGTGCGAGGACATGTAAAGTTTGTCCGGGCCGCTTCATCCCACTATGCCACCAATATACAAAGTACAACTAAGAAGAAATAAAATGATCATCATCACCCACATACTCATATGTGTACTACCCGTGCAAAGTATCTACGCATAGATTCGGCTCTGATACCACTGTAGGGTTCGCAGCATAGAAAACAAAAAATTTCCTACGATGGGAACAACTATGTACCAAGATCTATCTACTAGATACAAACAACGGGCGGATGTATATCCGTAGAGAACATACCCTTGAAGACCGACAAAGCTTAACGAGTCCAAACTCGTGGTTGATGTAGACGATCTCTTGCCGATCTCAAGATCGAGAGGAAGTCCTAGCGCCGCAAAACAGCAGCGCATCCGTGCTCGCACACATGTTCGAGGCACCAAGCAACCTCCGCCTCCTCACTCTAGCGATGCAGCGGAAGCACAACTCTTTCTTGCCAAATAGCCACCGGGAACATGTATCTCGCTAGTCCGAGACCATGGGGGATAAATTCTAGAGGGGGAGAGAGATCCTTCACGAGGAGGTGTGAGTGAGAGAGAGGGAGGGGGCTCCTTTTATAGGGAGAGGGGGGCACCCAAGGGGCCATGCGCCCAGCCATGGGGCTGCCCCCACCTCTTCCACATTCATGTGGGTGGACGTTTGATGTTATCACCCTGTTACGGTGTGACGTTTGATGTTATCAAGAAACTCTTCCGGTGTTAGTGATTGACATGATCTCATGGTCTAAGGATTTGGATCACATCGTAAGTTGTTATAGCAATATAAACTCAATGACTTTGATCGTAATGTTGTACTTCGGATGAATGTTCATCACACCATTACACTAATGTTGTGACCTCGTTATTAACAACATCCAATGTCCATGATCAGGAAACCTTTGATCATCTTGTTAATCAACGAGCTAGTTTATAAGAGAGGCATAACTAGGAACTTCCTTTTTTTTTATTAAACACACATGTATTAACGTTTCCGTATTAATACAATTATAGGATGTAAAATAAACATTTATCATAAACAAGGAATACGATAATAACCACTTTATTATTGCCTCTCGGGCATATTCCCTTCAAAGCCAGCACTTGCTTAAACAAAATTTTACATGAACTGTTCAAAATTAGTTGAGTTTTTCCCTCCTAAACAGTTTTATGTGTCCAGCTGCCGCATTATTTCAGCTTTAAAGCATTTGTCTAAAGGCCATGTTTGTTCCGCCTTACATTTGTTTGTTGGACAATATTAAAAGAACAATTTAATACATTTGTATTTTTATATTTATGTTTTAGGTACATAACGCTTGGACATTGCCGCGTTCCTCGAATTAAGGTGTTTTGAGCCGGATTTTCACCAGGCTTGACACCTCGGGGGATGCAATCGCAGTTTTCAACCAAGACTTGAGCCGCCTTTGAGGAAGTCGGATCGACGCTCGGAGGCTTGACTTCTCTAACTTAAGAGCTTTTCCGATCTTGCGTCCAAGCCAGAACAAACCTCAGGGGCTACAGTACGATGATCTCCAAGACATGGTTTAGTTCTCTTTGATCATCAAGACGGAAAATTCGTGTCAATTCCACCTTGACGCTCGGGGGCTACGCCGATGCTGAATTTTTTGTGAAGTTCTCTCTGGAGCACCAAGCCGAAATTATTTCCGACTTGGAGCTCGGGGGCTACACTATTCACATTTTCTCTAAAGCTACTCTGAGAGCACCAAGACGAATTTCTTTTGAAACTCCGACTTGGCGCTTGGGGGCTACAATAGTTTGATGTACAATTATGCATGTTCTTTTGAGCATAAAGCCGCCTTTGACGAAGCCGACTCAATGCTCGAGGGATATGTCGTGGGAATGGCCACGGCAGATGCTGCAATCGGCAGCGAGTAGTAGAACGAAGGGCAAGGGCGGCCAGCCATCTGCGGTGCGAGATGAGGGCGGATACACAAGGGTTTACCCAGGTTCGGTCCTCCGGAGGGTAAAGACCTACTCCTGCTAGATTGTATTATGGAGAGAGTACAAGGGCGAGCTCGACAAATAGGCGGCGAGTCGCTGGGGTGTATGATGGAACGTGTCCCCTATGCGTACCCTACGGAGGTTTATATAGGCTCACCTCGCTAGGGTTTACAGATCTACAACCGAATTAGTTAAGGATTCAGAGGGTTTTTGACCTACTCCGACTGGGCCTAGCTACGCTTCTGGGCCTCCAGCTTCCAATCGCATGGGTCCTTGCCAAGTCTCGATGCGGTGACCCAGCATACCACTGCATGATGTAGTACACTATAGTCGTTGATATAACACCAATGAAACACCGTTCACTAGTATTACATCCCTCGGAGTGCTACAACAGAAACACAGCAGGTCCAAGACATGACTATAGGTTACAACTCAACTTTTTATATAAGTTCCAGAGAACACTCTAGGTTAAAGAGAGAGAAAGAAACTTCTTACAAATAAGATTCAAAAATAAACAACTCAAAAACTATCATATTAATAAGACTAGTATTTTAAACTAATGGTCTAGAATTTCTACTATTGCAATACGCTACAGAAATAGGTTTTATGGCTAGAGATTATATTCCTATCTAACCAGTAACTTCGTATTCACTTTAGTTGATGTATATGTTGACTTTATTAACTTCATTGAAGAGCTTTAGCTTTTGATGATGATTCTTGGAGTACATCGTGATGTAGACGTCGTCTGTACTGGATTCAGAATCTAGCAAGGGTTAAGAAGATACGTTGAGTACGAGCGTACTCAGCAAGTTCACTAGAAAAGGGTGTTTGATGCACTACATCTATACCCATAGACCGTAGGTCGTAGGCAATGCAAGTTTTCGTAAACATTTCTTCAAAGGTTGCTTTTATTCTGAAAAACTATGTCCGTCAGCCTTCACGGGTTTACCAGAACTTTCATGGAGTTCCTTTCCCGCCGCGTTCTTAGCTCCTTCCCGGAACAGGGAGTAACAAGTTGCAGTTGTTACACTCTGTAGAGGTGCGTCACTTTACCCATGAGAGACATTAGGCTTTGTTGCACGGCCGGGAGTATGTTCCCGTTCAAACTTCCTTGGTTTGAGGCCCAACCTAAGATCCAAGCCAATCACTGCCCCCTTCGCGACCTCGCATGCCTCCTTGGTGTACACCATGCGCACATATTGAATTACGGCAATGGTTTGTACAGATCGTTAGATGCTAGAACTATCGTGGGACGTTGAGGGTTCCTACCCATATGCTGCATATCCTCTACAAATTACCAATTAATATGCACGCTACGAGTGATAACAGCCATGACCTGCACATCTGGCTACAGGCGAGAGGAAGAAGATACAGCTGACTTCTCTGTCCCATTCTAAATCTCATGGTCAACGCGTAATATACGGCGCAAGAATCATTGGCGACATTGGTTGTTAAATCCTAAGTGATATAGTCCTGAACAGTGGTATTCCAACTGCCAGATTAATAGATTAGTTGATCACCCTAGATCAGTAACCAATAGTTCACATTATTATTATAAAAAATATTGTTTTCTGACCTTTTTCAAATGTAGGTGATGACAACACTATATTTGCAAAATACTTTACAGAAAATAATCAAAGGACATGAGCAAGTGTGAACTTGCCTTTTGTTATTGCAAGATTATGCACTCATGGTCTTCAAGACAATATAAAATCCAATATCTGAAATCAGCATCATTGGTCCGGTAAGGACTAATGTTTAAAGAAGCAAGATGCTTTTATGCATAAGTAAGGTAATGCAATTTCGCAAACTCGAATCCCGGGGATAGCGTTGATCTAGGGTTTGGAAACTGGAATGGTTACTTTAGAATGTGTTGCCCTTTTAGATTAAGTTTCACACATGTGCTTCTTATTAAGGCCTGTGAGTGTGTGTGAAACAACATAATTATAATACCATAAAACAATGAGATACACACAAATGTGAAATGCTACTCAAGATTGCTTACACATTACTTGTTTATATTCAAATTTTATTGTACAAGTAATGTCACTTAAAAAGATCTTAAGTGTTATCAATCCTAAGTTAACAAGTAAAGTATAAAGTATTGTGATTACTATTAATTTTCATATGTTTTCTGAAGTGGCAAAAAGAATAACATTTGAAGAAAAGATTTATTTACTAAGGTTTAAACAATCCTGATAACCTTTTGAATATAATTGATAGAATGTGGTTGATGTTGTTTATTATTTCTTGAAGATTTTGGACTTGAGATGCTTTACGACTTAATTAAAATAGGCCAAAGTTAACTATAAAACACATAATAAGGTCTTTAGCATTATACTTAAAGCTTTGGAGACTAAAGTTAACTTTAAAAACATAGATGGATTTAAGGTATATTGCTTCGGTTATTTGTACCTTGTGTACTTTATAATGTTTCCTAAAAGTTTCTTAAGAATGGTTATACTTTTATTTGGTAGTGGTTTCTTAATTTTATAATGGAATAGAAACTTTTATCTCTTTATAAAGGTGTGGTTATGATTTGTAGTTAAGGAAACAATATTACTTAACTACTTATGAATTTCCTATAGGGTTTTGGTATGTTTATACATTTGTGATTAAAACAATGGTAATAGATTTTATCAAGTCAAAATAATAATCTCGAGAATTTAATATTTGATAACTCCATTTGAATAATAATTAACACTTAATGTTGAATGATAAATCAAATAGAATTGCATTTAAAATGTGTTGAACCATTTTGACTTAATATTATCAATATTTAAGACTAATACTATTTATTAGATTCAATTGGCTAATTTTAGAAATATTAGCAATTTTTATTTACTCTTATATGAATTATCAATTAAGGAAATAAGTTTAAATTCAAGTTATTAAGTTGTTCAAATGTTTATTTATCTCAAAAGTGGAATATCACATTTTTAGTATGTAGGTATTATTTTTGTGATCATTTTGGTATATTACATTTATTTTTCTGATTTATAAATAATAAGATATGATTTTTATAAGATTTACTACTTTATAAATACTTAATAAATAATAAATACTTATTTAAGTGAAACAATAATGTATGATTATATTTTTTAAAGTATTTTTTAATTTTTACAAGATTTTTGGTATTTTATTTATATTTTTAACATTTACCATTATTAAAATATGAATTATCAAAGTTTTAATAATTATAGAATCTTTATTAAATAATAATTATTTAAATAATTAAAATAATAATATTTTATAATAGTTTTATGTTGTAGATTTTATTTTTCTGGAAATTTTCATATATTACATGTATTTTTATGAATTACAAAACTAAAGTTATTGAATTTCTAAGATTTAATTATTTTCTAAATATGGATTTACTTTTGACACTCAGACTGGATCTACCTCAAGTCACAGACAGGTGGGGTCAGACCACGTTGGCATGCCACCTAGACACGGACCAGTCAACTGGGTGGACCGATCAAGGCTGGCGTCAGCTCGTCATCATGATGACGACAGCGCAGCCTCCACCGCTAGTGAATGGTCGCCGGCGGCGATCCAGCGCGCGCCTGCGAGCGTGGGTGTGCTTATTCGAACCGCACGGACACGAGGATCCTCTCAGTACTCGCACTTCCACCTAATGGTCATCGTAGATACACCGGCGACGAACTACAGCGGCAGCATAGTCGGGTCACACGGGGACATCATGCTACGGTGGTCGGGCGACGAATTGGAGAGGCCCATGAGATTCAGAGGCTCACCAGGAAGCTTGTAGAGGCTACGTCGAGGAGAGGCGGGCTCGAACAACGTTGCCATGTTCGACGACGAGCAGTGGACTGAGGAGGTGGATGCGCGCGATTATGGCCTCCTGTCTCGATTCCTTCTGTGCACAGACGAAGTCCACCATGGCGGAGCTTGCTGCATCTTCAGTTGGCCTTGGGGAGGTCTCAAACACCGACGACGAGCAACTCCGCTGAGCTAGGGTTTCGGTATAGAGGATACAGAGAGGAACAGAGAGAGAGAGAGAGCACGGGAAATGATCAGGACGAGGATGAGGGCGTCGTCGTGGCCTTCTTATCCACTCCGGGAAACGGCGGCGTGCATCTTGACGCGAGCGACGACGGCGTTGGGTGCCAGCGAGCTACTTCGGCCGCGGTGCGGGAGGGAGACGATGAGGATTGAGTTGACAAAACGGTATCTGGGCCGGGCTTCTGTTGGGCCGTGGAGAAGTTAGTGGAGGAGGAAAAGTGTTGCTGCTGTGCGGTGGATAGGTAGAGAGGGAAATGGGCCTCAGCCAAGAGATGGGGTAATCTGTTTCTTTTATTTTTCTTTTACATTTTCAATATTCTGTTTTCATTTTTAGATTTGAATTAGATCATTTGATTTAAATTTCGTTATAGGGTTTATTTGTTGAATACTTGCAACATCAAATAATATTTATTAAAATTTATTTTGTGAATCTTTATAATTTATTTTCTTTATTCCATTCATGGAAATCAATATTTAATTAATGTTTTGTCAAGGCTTTTATTATTAAATTTTCTTTCAGTAATAAACCATGAATTTTTATTATGGAATGGTTCCTTATCTATTTACAAAATTTTATTTTTAATGAATTTCTAGTTTGGAGATAAGTTTGGCGTAAAGATCCTATAACATTATTTGATGCAGGATATCCTAAGGATTCAATATGGTTAATATCATTCCCATGAATCTAGTAGATAACAATGTGAATATTTTATTATAACTAACATAGAAGTTAGGGTTTGAATTGTAAATGCTTACCCTAGGGTTTAGGGTTCTTAATATACTCATATTCTTCTGGTGAGGTGAATAAAGAATAATGGCTAAACGTATTGACTTTATGTTTGTGATTTGTTTAATGATATCACCATTTAAAGTAAAATAGTGGTATTGTTTTCTAGGCTAGCTTATGAGAAGGAATTGATAAAGATAGTTCTTAAGCATCTATGATAATGATGGTTGAGAATGACAAAGATGTGCTTAAGTGATTTGATATAGGAAAATATTCCTATAAAACATTGTGGAAATAAAATGATAAATCAATGAGATGAAATGGATGTTAAGCTGGGTTATAGATTTAGGGTTTAGTGTTTACCAAGAATTCCTATCTTCCATAATTCACAATCCTGGACTTCTAAATAAGGAATTCCTTTCCTAGATATACTACTTCTTCTTATCCATCATCATGTGTTAACATGATGATCTTTACTTCACAAAATATTCTTATCCACCTTTTATTCTTCTAAATCCATTTATAATCCAATTAGTTTGACACTGAATCTTTTCCTAATCTTTTTATATCTATACTTAGTTATCAAACTATTTTACCACTAATAATCTCCAATCCAATAGATGGTTACTTCCAACTCCATTCATACTCTTCCTTAATCATCCACCTTAATATTACTCCAATATATGTATGCATCAAATCCTACTTCACCTCAAGTGCTTAGTATTTCCAAAGAGGAAAATACTACTTTAATCCAATGTTGCTCTAACATCAGCTTAATCATACTATCTTGTCTCTACTAGACTCCAATATCTTATACTCAAACCTCACATTATATCATGGTGTCTTGTGAGGCTAATCCTAGAATATCATATCTATACTAGGGTTCAATCATGTTCTATACACCAATATCACTTATACTAGATATAAATATCCAATCTTGGTGAAAAAAGCATGATCATTAGAATCCTTTGATCATTTATGGCTTAGGTTTCCAGTTGGCTAATCAAGGCCTTCATCCATACAACATTATAGTTGTATTATAATTACCTTCTGTTTATCTCTATTGGTCTAAGAGATATTATTCACTGACTATACCTACTTTATCCAATAGGATTTCTCCTTGATAGCTATCTTCAGAATTCATCCTTGTAATCCTCTTTTTTACCACATATATCTTTACTTCAAATAGCTCTTCTATCCATTCAGGAGTGATTTAACTCCATCAATAATCTTATTGATTTAATTCTCTTCCAACACTTCCATCCTATAGATGATATTTAAATCTAGCATTACTATTTACCTCTTATTACTTCTTTCTCTAAGGCTTTAAAGTGAATGCCATGATAAAGACACGAGTTGATAGGTCAAGAATTGACAGGTCAAGAATTGACAGGTCAAGAATTGGTGAATCAATAGTTGATTACTCAACATTGATGAACAACATATATTGAGATAGGGCTCCATAAGGATTGATATGGAAAGAAAGATATATGGTGAATGATCTTGACTTGGTTTCTTTCCTACTCAACCTCACTAAAGAGTTAAAGTTAAGTATTACCATGATACTCATGGTATAAGTAGATGAGATTAAGATGTAGTTTTTACATTCCTATTACTTAAGTTATGTTTATAACTTGGTATTCATGAGTTATGATTACCTAAGGATCAAATATAAATCACTAAGTAATATATTAGGGTTTAATTTATTACATTTGATATAACCTTAGATCAAATCATGTTTACCCAAAAATAAGGTTTTAGCAAAGGTCATATTGAAACTTATCGCAGTCAACTTGATGATCTACTTCAATTGCATCAAGTTGAGAGAATCTTCAATCACTTTGACAAGTTTTATTCAAAAGCGCGAAAATTATTCAGATTTTCTATGCTTGAATGCAATGCACACATCTGTGTTCAGCTTATTTCTAAGCTCTAATGCTGGGATGTTACACTCGATCCAGTCACCGTCCTGCAGGCCCACTCGCTGGCAGCTTGGGGCAGTAGGAAACGTCCTCCTGGGTATACCCCGGTCGGCATATCCCCATCAGTAGTCCCCGAGGCCGTCGTTGATTCGTCGCAGGTGTTTTTTGGCAGTCGGAGTATGCGGGCCCAATTCGGACGCCTAGTCGAATCGGCGGTGGACTCCCTGAATAAAAGAAAGAACTAGTCATTTTAGTCGCAATAACGGCGACCAGTCGAATCGCGGCTTGGCGAATGGATCGGCGAGTAGTCAAGTCACTGTTATGGTGATAGGTCGGTGAATCGTCAAGTCGCTGAAGATAGCGAGTTGAGTAGATGAAGTTGGACTGTCAGCGTTGGTCAAACAAGCCGCTGGGTAATCCAACGGTAATATCGGTGTAATTACCGCGCGGTAACGGATCCCCGAAGATGGCGTGTAACAACCGCTATATAAGGAGAGTGACTGGTGAGGGACGAGCATTTCCCACACTTCCTCTGATCTCGCACACTCCCAATCCTCCATTCCGCGCAGTGTAATAGCCCATGTTTGTAATATATGTACCCAGTACTTAAGCATGGCATGCATCAATTTAAATCATCCAAGTAATGCATGTGATCAAGTGTGTGAACCAAAGTACAAATGCAAAACACTAAACCCTAGCCCTTCCCCCTTTCTCTTTGAAACTACCTTCAAATGGTGTTTAAATTTTGAAAAGTACAAAATAATTGGAGCCCAAAAGGAATAAAAGGGCCCCACAATGTTTTACATATTTCACAAAATTCATTGGTATTCCTGAAATACCCAATACATATTTGAAATGGAAAATACAAAACAGATTTTGAAAACAGAAAAAGAAAAGGGGTTTTTCTTTAAAAAAAATGGGCAGCAACAGCCAATGGGTCGTGGCCCATCCCTCTTTCTTTTCCCCGTCGCCCGCGTGCGCAAGCCAGCGGCCCAAGACAGCCCGCGTGCGCAAGCCACACGGCCCAGTACCCCTTCGCCGTCTCTGACCTTTCTTCCTCCTCTGGCCAGAAGGACAACGCAGGGAGCTGCTCGTTGTCGCTGCCGTCACCTTCCGCCCGCGCCGCGATGCCTGCTGCGAAGAGATGCACGCTAACGTCATGGATGTCGCCTATAAGACCCCCTGCCGCCGCCGGGTGAACCCTATGCCCTCCCTCTTCCCCAATTTCCCCTCTGGCCGAACCCTAGCTCGCGGGAGCTCCGGCTCGCCGTCGATCCTCGCCTCCCCTTGTCGTTCCAAGCTCATTGGCGTGACCGCCGAGGTCGACTCCGTCGATTTCCCCCAACCGCTCGAGCCGGCGTGCTCCCAGAAGGTCCAATCGAGACCTCGGTCTCCGACGAGCTCCACCGCTGTCCCTGACGATTCTGGCCAGCTCAACCCTCTCCGTCGAGCCCTGCCTTCTCCTAGTGAGCCAGCGGTCCCTCTGGACCTCTCCTCTGCCTCTCTCGCACGCCGTAGACGCCGTTCGCCGTCGACCCGCAAGCTCCGCCGCCGTGCACCATCGGGCTCGCCGCTTCGGTGACCATCTAGCAGCGGCGCCGCCGCTAATAGGTAGCCCGCGTCGCAGTTGTTCTAGCACGCCTAGTTTCGCAAGCACGCGCGTCCCCTGTCGCCGTCGTCCGCCGCCGTCTAGCCATTTCCCGGCGAGTCCCTCGTGGCGCTGAGGTGGAGACGACGTGGCCTCGGCCCCACCCGTCAGTCTCTAGGGCTTGGGTTTGCCCTGGTAAAAATCCACCCACTCTAGCGCCGACCCCACCTATCCAACGTGGTTGCACATGTGGCCTTGGGCCCAGCAGTCAGTGGCTGGGTCTGGCCTCTGCCTTGGTGAGAAACGTTTAGGGTTAGGGCCCTGACGTCATATGATGCAATATTTCAATTTAAATTGTTTTAATAATTTCAGAAAAGGTTTAAATATTGAAAATTCAATAACTTATTATTTATAAGTCAAAAAAATACAAATAATATATCAAAATGTTCAGAAAAATGAGTTCTACCTATTTAAGCTATACTAATACATTGATCAACAAATTTAATGACAAGTTTAATTAGAGAACTAAATCAACCCCTCTTATGTGTCTTCGGAGTTTTCCGAGTTAGGGTTTTCAACCCTCGGAACCCCGTTTAAGTTGTCAAGCATGAATTAGGGTTTCATTTCAATGCAATTTAACTTGTCATATCATCATCCTTGTTTGAGCATTGCGTCGATGCCATGTCTTGATTGTTGCCTTTCTTTCCGGTATTGGTTCTTCGCGATAGGATCCGAGCCCGAAGCTAAAGTCAACAACACTGACGATCCATACATGTCTACTGACGGACAAGGCAAGTGTAGCCTCTCATTCTGAACCTATGTTTTATAAAGTATATTACTTTCTCGCTATGATGCACATGATTCCAATGTGGTCTTTTGTCAGTAGCTAGCGTTACCTATCTGCTGCATTGTTTCCCTTTTGTAGCCTTATACTCCTGATCCACTGCTCCTAGCATACCTAGGTTTGGCATGTGAGCGTTGCTAGAGCTTTTGAGATTGAGAACTTAGCCATGCATAGTAACAACGTCTGATCTATTCGAATGATGAATCAGAGATGCCGGAGAATCTAGAAAGGTAGGAGTTGGTGACATCATAAAAGGAGTTAACTAAATATGCTAAGGCATGTATGGGAGGCCACGTTTGGTGTGGTATTTGTAGTCCCATGCTCGCCACCACTAGGAAATGAGTTCTTCCCTTTGGAACCGAGACGAGCGTATAGCCACACGGGGCTTGGGAACCCCTCGACTAACTAACTTGCCTAGTAGATTCCATGGGTCACATAGTTCAGGCTTTCCATTTGGCATACGCATTGAAAACGTTTTTGAAAGAGCGGGTGAAGGAGGTGCATCATAACAGGTAGGGAAGCGTGGCCGCGGTTGCTTGGGATAGATAGCGCCCCTGGTAAAGCCTCACATCTTTAAGTACCGGCTTTAGGATTTGACCCGTTACGGCGGAACCATACTTATTGCGTGACTCATGGTCTCGGCAAAAGCAAGGTAAAGGTCGTGGTCAACCACCCTCTGCCGGCCTTCCAAGGAAGAGGGCTAATAATATTTGGCATTAAGAGTCGGTTGATACGTGTGGGTAAAGTTGTACACCCCTGCAGGGTATTAATCTTTTCGAAAAGCCGTGTTCACGGTTATGAACGCTTGGTGACCAGATTCTAAGATCATAGATAACTCTAACCATTATAAAACTTGTTGATCCACGTGTGCTTAAGGATGCTTCCTCCGGGTCGAGGGGGTGATCCTAGATAGGAGGTTCTGATGAAGCTGGTGGTTATCGAGATGTGATGAACAAGATGAAGAAGTCGCTATCTTATCCCTTTTAAAATATTCTGAGTAGACGAGCCTCTTCTCTCTCTTGTTTACAAATAAAGATTGCTTTCCGCAAAAGAAAATCCAGAGAAAGCCTTTCTAGCCAAAGCATGTAGATACTAGGTTATCTAAGTCTTGCGGAGTACATTCTCGTACTCAGCCTTGCGCCATTGTTGTTTTTCTATAGAGGATCTAGTTGCAACTGAAGGTGGCTTCTACGTTGACATCGACGAGTAGTTGGGGGTCCTAGGTAGCAGCCTGAGGACTATGGGATGGACGTCGCTTTTGTTTAAGGCCTCTTAGGCCTTTTGCTAAGTTGTTGTGTAGAACAACATAATTTGCTTTCGCTGTGTGATGTAATGTGGGTCTATGACCTCTGGTTTGTAATAACTCTAATATCTTACTTTGTTAAGAGTTTAGACTTATGCTGTTGAATCCATGTGTTCTGTAATGTTATCGAATCATACCGTGATCCTCCGTGTTTGGGAGTTGAGCTTATCTTAGATGGTGATCTGAGGTTAGTTTAACCCTAACCCCGGGGGGTGCTACAGGTTTTGGTATCAGAGCAGGACTGCCTGTAGGAAACCCTTTTATTGGTCGATGTTGAGTCTAGAAGTTGACAAAACTATCTGAAAGTTAAAAACTATTTGTAGAAACTCTAACTAGGATTCTTTTTACTCCTTCTCTGGTGTGTTTCTGTTGCTAGAGTTTCTCTTACCTTATTTGGTTTGAAAAGGTTTTCTTTCCTTACCTTATATCTCAGAACTTTTAGGATAGTGGTTTTGGGGTTGTTTTTCTAAATTACTCCGTACTTGGTTGCTATTTTCAGAGTTCTAAGATATCTCAGTTTTGCTTGGTGTGTAACATCTTAGCATTCCATTGTCATGGATTGTAAGTCAGGTGGTTAGTGTATACATTAGTATGCTTTGATACTACCATGCTTGATAAGATGATACTTTTATACCAAGTACTCTTTGTTCATCTTTCCGTCTTGTTCCTTTGGATCCCTTGTCTAACCTTCTTTTCGTTCTTTCAGGATGGGTGATACCTATCGTCCCCGTACTCGTGCTCACGCACATGGTGTCACAAATGAGGGTGAATCTTCCAACCTTCCTCCACCGCCATCCATGGTTCCACTCATGGCCATGTACGAAACCAACCGTGTTGACAACATGAGGCTCCTTGAAAGGATTGAGCGCAACACTGCTCAATGCCAGAACAATCAAGTTGGTATCAAGGACTTCACACGTCTTAGTCCGCCAGTTTTTAGCTATTCCACTGAGCCACTTGATGCGGACTACTGGCTTCGCACCATGGAGCGAAAACATCAGGTTGGTCATGTTGCTCAAGCTGATTGGGTGACTTTTGCTGCCTACCATCTGGAGGGAGAAGCTAATTCCTGGTGGGAAAATTTCTTGGCTATGCAAGAAGCTCAACATGTTGTTACATGGCAAGAGTTCACTGAAGCCTTCCGAGCTTATCATATTTCGGAGGGCCTGATGGATCAAAAGAGAGAGGAGTTCCTCAAGCTTAAGCAGGGCACTAGTTCCGTGTGTGATTACCAGCGCAACTTCAATCGTCTTGCCTGCTATGCTACTGAAGAGGTCTCCTCTGATGTTAAGAAGCAAGCTCTGTTCCACAAGGGACTAGATACTAAGGTTCGTCGTGATCTCCATCTCATGGACTTTGTTAACTTCCAAGGTCTTGTTAATAAGGCTATCAAAGCCGAGAGTGGAAAGGTGGAGTATGAAGAAACTCGTAAGCGTCCTTAGGAGGGGTACAACAAGGATGGTTCTGGTAATAAGAAGCGTCGTGTCTTCATGCCTTACAGTGCTGCGCCACGTGCTCCTTATACTCTAAGGACATATGGATATGCACCTCGTCCGAATGTTACCCCAAACAATGCCGGTGGATCAAGTTATCCTGCTGCTGGTACTGGATCAGGTCTCATATGTTTCAACTGTCGCCAGCCTGGCCACTATGCAAGAGATTGTCCTCAAAAGAGTGTTGCTGAGAAGCCACAACCACCAAAGAAGAATGATAAGTATCCAGGTGCTGGAAAAGGACGCCTGAACTAAATCTCTACTGAGGAGGCTCAGGAAGATCCAAGCGTCATAATGGGTACGCTTCGTATCAATTAAATTCCAGCTAAAGTTTTGTTAGATTCTGGAGCATCGCATTCATTCCTGTCACAAGCTTTTGCTCAAATGCATGGGATAAGTTTTGAGGGGTTATCTGTCCCTCTATGGGTTCAATCTCCTGGTTCTAGTTGGCGTTCCACCATGGTTAGTCATGGGAATCTAATTGAAGTTGCATTTCAACTTTTCCCCACTTATTTGATCGCCCTCAAGTCAACTGATATTAACATCATTCTGGGCATGGACTGGTTGACCCGTTATCGAGCCATTCTCGATTGTACAACCAAGTACGTGACTCTGACTGGTCCTGCTGGCATAACAGTCAAGTATTGGACCGTAGGGTCACTATCTCCTTCAGCTGTTTCTATTCCTGGAGCAGAGTTGTATGCTCTTGAAGTTCTACCTCTGTTAGAGGTCCAAGATGTTTCCGTGGTCTGTGAGTTTCCATATGTTTTTCCTGAGGAGTTGCCTGGCATGCCACCTGATCGAAGTGTGGAGTTTGTCATAGAGTTGGTTCCTGGAACTGCTCCTGTTTCTAAAAGACCCTATCGTATGCCTCCTCATGAGCTTGTGGAGTTGAAGAAGCAATTAGAGGAGTTAGAAGGAAAAGGACACATTCAGCCCAGCACATCTTCTTGGGGATGTCTTACCATCTTTGTCAAGAAGCAGGATACTAATATACCGTGTCTGGTTGTGGATTATCGCCCACTTAATGCTGTGACTATCAAGAACAAGTATCCTCTCCCTAGGATCAACAATCTCTTTGATCAGTTAAGTGGTGCCACTGTCTTTTCCAAACTGGATTTAAGGTCAGGGTATCACCAGATAAAGATCCGTAAGACTGCTTTCACCACTCGTTATGGTCTTTACGAGTATACGGTCATGTCCTTTGGTCTTACCAATGCCCTAGCCACTTTCATGCGGCTTATGAACTCTGTCTTCATGGAGTATCTTGACAAGTTCGTCGTGGTTTACATCGATGATATTCTGGTCTATTCCAAGACTGAAGAAGAGCATGCTGAACATCTTCGTTTGGTGTTGACAAAACTCCGAGAACATCGTCTCTACGCCAAGTTTTCCAAATGTGAGTTCTGGTTACAAGAACTCGTATTCCTTGGTCATGTTTTTTCCACCAAAGGGGTTGCTGTTATCCCCGATAATGTTCAAACTATCCTCGACTGGGAGTCTCCTAAATCCGTGAAGGATGTCCGAAGTTTTCTCGGGATGGCTGGTTATTACCGTCGATTCATTGAGAACTTCTCCAGGATTGCAAAGCCAATGACTAATCTTCTTAAGAAAGATAAGAAGTTTTAATGGTCTGATAAGGCAGAAGAAAGCTTCCAGATGTTGAAAACCAAGTTAACCACTACTCCGGTGTTAGTTCTCCTAGACACCAGCAAAGACTTTGTTGCCTTCTGCGATGCTTCCCACCAAGGTCTTGGATGTGTGTTGATGCAAGATGGGCATGTGGTGGCTTATGCCTCCCGTCAGCCAAAACCACATGAGAACAACTACCCAACTCATGATCTTGAGCTTGCAGCTGTTGTTCATGCTCTTAAGCAATGGCGACATTACCTTCTTGGTAGTCGTTGCGAGTTATACTCGGATCATCAGAGTCTGAAGTATCTTTTCACACAACCTGATCTGAATCTTAGGCAAAGAAGATGGTTGGAACTCATCAAGGACTATGATTTGGGTCTCAACTATCAACCTGGCAAAGACAATGTCGTTGCTGATGCGCTGAGCCGTAAATATTATTGCAACACCCTGATGATAAAACAAGCTCAACCTTCTCTTCATGAGGATTTTGCTCTATTGAATCTTGAAGTAGTTCCTCGTGGATTTCTCTCTACTCTTGAAGTGAAGTCTTCTCTAGAGTATCAGATCAAAGCTTCTCAAAGGCAAGATCCTGAGATGGATACAATTAAAGAGAACATTGCTAGTGGAGTTGCTAAATGTTTCTCTATTAACGAGGAAGGTGTCCTATATTTCGGTACACGTTTGGTAGTACCAAATGGAAAGGACTTGAAGAAGATAATTCTTACCGAAGCTCATGAATCACTTCTTTCTATCCACCTTGGAGGTACCAATATGTATCGGGATCTTCGTCAAAGATTCTGGTGGTCTGGTATGAAGAAGGATATCGCTCGTTTTGTTGCTGAATGTGACGTTTGTCGTCGCGTCAAGGCTGAGCATCAAAGACCTGTTGGTCTCCTGCAACCACATAAAATCTCTGAGTGGAAATGGGATGAAGTTGGTATGGATTTCATTACTGGTCTTCCTAAGATTCAGAAAGGAAATGATGCTATCTGGGTAATCGTTGACTATCTGTCCAAGGTTGCTCACTTTCTACCTGTTTGCGAGAGCATCACTGACAATCAATTGGCTGATCTGTATATCTCTATGATAGTTGTCCTTCATGGCATACCGAAGAAAATTGTCTCTGACCGTGGAGGTTTGTTCACCTCAAGGTTCTGGGCAAGTTTCCAACAAGCCATGGGAATTCGTCTGTCCTTCAGTACAGCTTATCATCCTAGCACCGATGCCTAGACCGAAAGAGTGAATCGAATCCTTGAAGACATGCTAAGAGCGTGTGTCATATCTTTTGGCAAGAACTGGGAGAAATGCCTTCCTTTTGCTGAATTCTCCTACAACAACAGTTTTCAGTCCAGTATTGGTATGGCACCTTTCTAATTCTTATATGGAAGAACTTGTCGTACTCCTTTGAACTGGTCAGAAACCGGCGAAAGAAAGTTCTTTGGTCCGGATATGATCCAGGAAGCATAAGATCAAGTTTGTATCATCCGAGATCGTTTGAAAACTGCTCAGTCTCGCCAGAAAAGCTACCATGATCGTCACCATCAACATGTGGAATATGAAGTTGGTGATCAAGCTTATCTCCGGGTCACTCCTTTAAAGGGTGTCCATCGGTTCGGTATCAAAGGCAAACTGGCTCCTCGCTATGGTGGTCCTTTCCGTGTTCTTTCCAAACAAGGTAACCTCGCATACAAACTGGAGTTGCCTGCAAATTTCCCTGAGGTGCATGACGTCTTTCATGTGTCACAACTCAAGATCTCCAGAAGGATCTGACTTATCGTGAGTATCCTGTTCGTATCCTTGATGAAACTGAGCGCAAAACTCGTCGTCAAAACATCAAGTTCCTGAAAAATCAGTAGTCCCATCACTCTGAGGATGAAGCAACCTGGGAACGAGAAGATCTTCTTAGATCTGAGTACCCTGCCTTCTTTTCTAAAACTTAGGAATCTCGGGTCAAGATTCTTGTAAGGGGGGTAGAGCTGTAACAGGACATGTTTGTAATATATGTACCCAGTACTTAAGCATGGCATGCATCTATTTAAATCATCCAAGTAATGCATGTGATCAAGTGTGTGAACCAAAGTACAAATGCAAAACACTAAACCCTAGCCCTTCCCCCTTTCTCTTTGAAACTACCTTCAAATGGTGTTTAAATTTTGAAAATTACAAAATAATTGGAGCCCAAAAGGAATAAAAGGGCCCCACAATGTTTTACATATTTCACAAAAGTCATTGGTATTCCTGAAATACCCAAAACATATTTGAAATGGAAAATACAAAACAGATTTTGAAAACAGAAAAAGAAAAGGGGTTTTTCTAAAAAAATGGGAAGCAACAGACAATGGGTTGTGGCCCATCCCTCTTTCTTTTCCCTGTCGCCCGCATGCGCAAGCAAGCCCACGCGGCCCAGTACCCCTTCGTCGTCTCCGACCTTTCTTCCTCCTCTGGCCAGAAGGACGACGCAGGGAGCTGCTCGCTGTCGCTGCCGTCGCCGTTCGCCCGTGCCGCGATGCTCGCCGCGAAGAGATGCGCGCTACCGTCATGGACATCTCCTATAAGACCCCCTTCCATCGCCGGGTGAACCCTATCCCCTCCCTCTTCCCCAATTTCCCCTCAGGCCAAACCCTAGCTCGGGGGAGCTCCGTCTCGCCGTCGATCCTCGCCTCCCCTCGTCGTTCCGAGCTCACTAGCGTGACCGCCGAGGTCGACTCCATCTATTGCCCCCAACAGCTCGAGCCGGCATGCTCCCAGAAGGTCCAATCGAGACCTCGGTCTCCGACGAGCTCCCCCGCTGTCCCTGACGATTCCGCCCACCTCAACCCTCTTCGTCGAGCCCTGCCTTCTCCTGGTTAGCCAGCGGTCCCTCTGGACCTCTCCTCTGCCTCTCTCGCACACCGTAGACACCGTTCGTCGTCGACCCGCAAGCTCCGCTGCCGTGCACCGTCGGGCTCGCCGCTCCGGTGACCATCTAGCAGCGGCGCCGCTGCTAATAGGTAGCCCGCGTCGCAGTTGTTCTAGCACGACTAGTTTCGCAAGCACGTGCGTTCCCTGTCGCCGTATTCCGCCGCCGTCTGGCCATTTCCTGGCGAGTCCCTCATGGTGCTGAGGTGGAGACCGACGTGGCCTCAGCCCCACCTGTCAGTCTCTAGGGATAGGGTTTGCCCTGGTAAAAATCCACCCACCCTAGCTCCGACCCCACCTATCCAACGTGGATGCACATGTGGCCTTTGGCCCAGCAGTCAGTGGCTGGTTCTAGCCTCTTAATTGGTGAGAAACGTTTAGGGTTAGGGCCCTGACGTCATATGATGCAATATTTCAATTTAAATTGTTTTAATAATTTTAGAAAAGGTTTAAATATTGAAAATTCAATAACTTATTATTTATAAGTCAGAAAAATACAAATAATATATCAAAATGTTCTGAAAATGGAGTTCTACCTATTTAAGCTATAATCATATATTGTTCAACAACTTTAATGACAAGTTTAATTAGAGAACTAAATCAACCCCTCTTATGTGTCTCCGGAGTTTTCCGAGTTAGGGTTTTCAACCCTCGGAACCCCGTTTAAGTTGTCAAGCATGACTTAGGGTTTCATTTCAATGCAATTTAACTTTTCATATCATCATCCTTGTTTTAGCATTGCATCGATGCCATGTCTTGATTGTTGCCTTTTTCCGGTATTGGTTCTTCCTGATAGGATCCGAGCCCGAAGCTTTAGTCAACAACACCGACTATCCATACCTGTCTACTGACGGACAAGGCAAGCATAGCCTCTCATTCTGAACCTATGTTTTATAAAGTATATTACTTTCTCGCTATGATGCACACGATTCCAATGTGGTCTTTTGTTAGTAGCTAGCGTTACCTATCTGTTGCACTTTTCCCTTTTGTAGCCTTATACTCCTGATCCACTGCTCCTAGCATACCTAGGTTTGGCATGTGAGCGTTGCTAGAGCTTCTGAGATCGACAGCTTAGCCATGCATAGTAACAACGTCTGATCTATCTAAATTATGAATCAGAGATGTCGGAGAATCTAGAAAGGTAGGAGTTGGTGACATCATAAAAGGAGTTAACTAAATATGCTAAGGCTTGTATGGGAGGCCATGTTGGGTGTGGTATTTGTAGTCCCATGCTCGCAACCACTAGGAACTGAGTTCTTGCCTTTGGAACTGAGACAAGCGTACAGCCACACGGGGCTTGGGAACCCCTCGACTGACTAACTTGCCTACTAGATTCCGTGAGTCACATAGTTCGGGCTTTCCATTTGGCATACGCATTGAAAACGTTTTCGAAAGAGGGGGTGAAGGAGGTGCATCATAACAGGTAGGGAAGCGTGGCCGCGGTTGCTTGGGGTAGATAGCGCCCCTGGTAAACCAACCTCGCCTCACATCTTTAAGTACCGGCTTCGGGATTTGATCCATTACGGCGGAACCATACTTATTGCGTGACTCATGGTCTCGGCGAAAGCAAGGTAAAGGTCGTGGTCAACCACCCTCTACCGGCCTTGCAAGGAAGAGGGCTAATAATATTTGGCATTAAGAGTCGGTTGATACGTGTGGGTAAAGTTGTACACCCATGCAGGGTATTAATCTTTTCGAAAAGCCGTGTTCACGGTTATGAACGCTTGCTGACCAGATTCTAAGATCATAGATAACTCTAACCATTATAAAACTTGTTGATCCACGTGTGCTTAAGGATGCTTCCTTCGGGTCGAGGGGGTTATCCTAGATAGGAGGTTCTGATGAAGTTGGTGGTTATCGAGATGTGATGAACAAGATGAAGAAGTCACTATCTTATCCCTTTTAAAAGATTCTGAGTAGACGAGCCTCTTCTCTCTCTTGTTTACAAATAAAGATTGCTTTCCGCAAAAGAAAATCCAGAGAAAGCCTTTCTAGCCAAAGCATGTAGATACTAGGTTATCTAAGTCTTGCGGAGTACATTCTTGTACTCAGTCTTGCGCCATTGTTGTTTTTCTACAGAGGATCTGGTTGCAACTGAAGGTGGCTTCTACGTTGACATCGACGAGTAGTTGGGGGTCCCAGGTAGCAGCCTGAGGACTATGGTATGGACGTCGCTTTTGTTTAAGGCCTCTTAGGCCTTTTGCTAAGTTGTTGTGTAGAACAACATAATTTGCTTTCACTGTGTGATGTAATGTTGGGTCTATGACCTCTGGTTTTTAATAACTCTAATATCTTACTCTGTTAAGAGTTTAAACTTATGTTGTTGAATCCCTGTGTTCTATAATGTTACCGAATCATACTGTGATCCTCCGTGTTCGGGAGTTGAGCTTATCTTAGATGGTGATCTGAGGTTAGTTTAACCCTAACCCCGGTGGGTGCTAGACGCAGCGACCAGAGCGACCCAGAGCGACTCATAGCCCTAGATCCTCCAATCAATGGCGCCTCCAACGGAGCCATGGGGCAGATCCAAGTGCACGAAAGTGCTGTTGAAATTGTTCGAGGAGGCGGGGATCCTCCGTGCCGGGAGAAGGCGCATCCCCGTGGCCCGAGAGATGACTCCAGATCCACGCGAGAGAGAGTTCATCTGCTTCACCAGCCACCTGGAGCGGGGGCTCGGATTCCCCACTTCCCTCTTCTTCCGCTGCATCTGCGCCTACTACGGCATCCAACCGTCGGACCTAGGACCACACATCATCGAGGAACTCGCCATCTTCATGGCGTTTTGCGAGTGCTACCTGGGTTGCCGGACGTATTTCCCCCTATGGCAAGATCTGTTCCATGGGAGGATCGGCCGTGAAGAGGCAGGCGGCCCGATGCTGGCCGCGGGCGGCCTGGCCTTTCAGCTGAAGTCAAAGGCGTCCTTCTTGGATATGATGTTGCCGAAGAAGGCAGCAAACGAATGGAAGAAGAGTTGGTTCTACGTGACCGAGTCGCCTCTGGCCGATGAGGTGGGGCTTCCGACGTACTCCGCCGACCGGCCTGAGCCGCGTCGGCTCCAAGTCACCAAGCTCCCGTTGGACCAGCGGATGGTCGTCGACGAGATGTTGCAGACGATCCGCAACCTGAAGAAGAAGGGCCTCCAGACCATCAATTTGTACAATTGCTAGTTTGGGCGGCGGCTGGTGCCTCTGGCCAGTCGCGCCCACTACATGTACGAGTACACGGGCAAGGACGACCCACCGAAGTCCTATCAAGCCGAGTGGAGGCTCCAGGACTACACCTTGGCCTTGAAGAAGATCACCGAGGCAGAGTATCTTGACGCGAAGGCCGGTGTCACCCCTTACACCGCCAAATGCCAAGCTCCAACGGTGAGTCCTTTATTTCTTGAGCACTTCGCAGTCACAGTTTTGCATTCGCGGTCATGCTAATTTCGTTTTGTTGTTGCATTTGTACCAAGTGGTGGAAGGTTGGCTTCCACCCGCAGACGACAAGAACTAGAACTCGTCCGCCGAGGATGAGAGCGAGTCTTCGCCCGACAAGGGTGATGTCAGAAGTGACGGGAGTGGTGATGAAGACGACGATGACGATGGTGGCGACGAGGTCGTGGAAGTCGCCGCACCCACGGCCTGCAAGACCCATGGGAAGCATCAACGCGAGCTCAAGGCTAGCAAGAGCCTCGAGGCTCACGACAAAGACGATGACAAGATCCCCAAGCACACCTCGCGACGCGAAGCTATGCCATCGAAGAAGAAACCACCACCACCAAAGAAGAAGAAGAAGCCGGCTAAGCCGGTGTCACCACCTCGTTCCGCGAGTAGCTCCGATGCTACCAGCGCGGCCGAGGAAGCTAGGGCCGACGCACTGGCGCATGCGACCATGGCGGCCAGCGCGGCCATTATGGAAGGCGAGATGCCTTTGGCGTCGCTGCCGCCGCCTTTCGTCCTAGTCGCCGGACTCGCGGCCGCTCTAGCTGCAGGCACCTCGCCAACGAGGGGTGCTCCCGTGGCGATCGGCGCTAATCCTCATGTCGTGGCCTCGTCCTCGAAGAAGCCGTCGGTGTCTTGAGCACAAAGTGTGTTCGAGACGGGCCTCAGACGGAAACTGGGGCCGGAGTTGGAGAAGCCGGCCAGTATTCGTACTGGCCTACGTTTTATTCCAGCCGCCAAGTGATTATTTATAATTCTTTCGTTTGTTCGCTCGATTAATGCCCTACTGGCGAGTTTGCTGATAGTATTGCTCTACAGGACTGGTGTGAAGAAAATAGGTCACCCTTTAGTGGCCAAAGTCCTGTTGGGTGCCGCGGAGGCGCTAGTCGACCCTTCGAAGAAGAGGAGGGGCGACGAGGTCGAGGCACCTGTTGATGGCGCAAACAAGGCAAAGGGCGACGAGGTCGTCACGATTTCGGACGAGCCGGTGGTCACCCCGAGCAAGGCTCCGATTGGAGTGGATGTGGCCCTGAAGTCCATGGTGGACATGGAGTCACAGCGGGCGAAGCCCGTGGCCTCGATTGGGGCAACAGCCCCTCCCTCGAGCTGTGCGGGAGCCATGGCGGCGATGTTCCCTCACTTTGTAGCGAGGGCCTCCATGGCGAGTGCATCGGTGCCATTGAACCAGTTTCCTGAGGTCGTCGGCACGGAGGTCGAGCAGCGTCGCGGGCGTACTTCATTCGTGCTCCCGTCGGTGGATGCAATGGAGCTTCACGGCATGCTAGGTGCCGCCATCCAGGTATGTCTAGTCCCTGAGGATCGGGCCACTGAATTTCAGTGGTCAGATTCTTATTGTTTTTTGGAGTCCAGTCCCCGAGTGGCTAGTCGCTGAATTTCAGTGGCTAGGCACTTAGAAATTTTTCGTTGTCCAGTCCCCGAGTGGCTAGTCGCTAAATTTCAGCGGCTAGGCACTTAGGATTTTTGCCATCTAGTCCCCGAGTGGCTAGTCGCTGAATTTCAGCGGCTAGGTACTTAAGAATTTTGTTGCTGAATCTCTCATGATTGCGATGCGCCTGCAGCGCGAGTCGGCGGAGCAACTTTCCGCGAGGGACCGTCTGGAGATGGAGCTCCTCATTGTCAGAGAGGCGAACGAGTAGCTTCGAGCGACTGCGGGTTAGTGGCGGTCGTGGTTTTTACTGGTCGTAGACTTTGTTCTTCTCATATTCATGGTTTTGTTGATGCAGAGGATAGCGCAACCGCGGTGGAGAAGGCTCGTCAGGGCCTGGTCCCGGGGAGTGAACTGACGGCTGCACAGTCGTCCTTAAGCATCGTGGAGAAGCGAATCGCCGACCTGGAGCAGGAGCTCAAGGAGGCAAAGGCGGAGGCGACCTCGGTGGATGGGAGGGCCAAGGCAGCCGTTGCTTCTGCTGCTGAGGAGCGAAAGATGTCAGATGCGCTCATCGCCGGGCTGCAGGACGACCTCTCCGGTCTTCAGGACTTCATCACAGAGCGATTTCGCCCATTGATTGGTGAGTTTTTCTTTGGCGAGTCCCCGAGCGTGCGGGTCGCGTTGTTTTGCTGGAGCTTGCCTTATTATTTTCTTGTATGTTGCAGGCAGGATTACTGATGATGACTAAGAGGCGCAGTCGTACGACGAGCGGAAACGTGTCACCACTCTGGTTGATTCTGCCGCGCTGTCGGCGACCTGCATCCGGGCGTATCTGTAGGAAATCTCGCCCTCGTAGGTGATCCCCAGCGACCTCGTCCAGGTCTGGAGCTACTTGGAGAAGGCCCCGGCTGTGGTTGAGTTCATGACGCGGTCTGCCTTTCGTCGTGGTGCGGCGACTGCGCTGAGCCTTGGGCTCGCGCACTTCCCTGATGTTTTCGAACTCGACAACGTCACGAGCGAGTATCCTTCGTCGACGGGCGCGGTCGAGATTGCCGAAGTGCTGAAGCAGACCGAGCGGGCTGTGGTGTATGCCGACCGGGTGTGGGCGATGGGCGACCTCATTCCATACCAGGAAACGGTCGTCGCCCCGAACGACCCCGAACCGGCGCACCGCGACTTCAAGGTAGAGCAGCCATTCTGAGCAGCCATGGCGGGTGAACTCACGACATACCCGTCAAACCCGTGGGTTCCTTTTATTCGCCGTCGCGGGAGTGGTGGCGCCTCATCGTCGAAGCCTGCGGAGTAGAATAGTTTGCTGATCGGCGTTAATTAGAATAAGTATGTAACTGCCCTTGTAAGGGAACAAATTTTGCTGCTTGAAGGAATGCAAGGGTGCTTTTGTCAATGTTTTGCGGTTTGATTGTTGGTTGTGTGAGACCCCGAGCGCGTCCACCCTTTTATGGGGTTGACCTTGTTTTTTATGTGTGTTGTTTGAACTATTAGTAAGTTAAGGTCGACTCGCCAAGGCATGGAAAGCCAGTCGCATGGCGACTCCAAGGGGTGCTCTATACTTAGCCGTTTTCCCGGGTGCGAACAGGGTCGGGTGGCCGAGTCCCCGAGCGAGGTACTTGGCGGTTCGAGTCAGATGCCCGAGGTAGGTGAGGACAGGGCGCGTTGTTTTGGCGCGTCACTCCACCTGATCCGTAGGACCAGTCGCGTGGCGAGTCTAGGACGCGCTCTAATACTTGGCGTTTTCCCTCATCGCTCAAGATTGGACTAGAGTCAGTCCCCGAGCGTGGTACTTATCCGTTCGAGTCGCTGCGCCAAGGATGTGGGGGACTGGGTGGCTGTGGGAAGCGAATGCGGTTGTCGTGGCTCGGAAAGCCAGTCGGGCAAGGTGACTCCGATGGGGCTCCGGGTTGGCTTTTTTCGGGGACGGTGTGAGGCCCGAAATTTTCGGTGCCCTCGTACCATACTACTTGGCCGTGCCGGTCGCGTGACGAAGGGTTGACTTCCGCGAGTAGCATAGCGTTGTTATTACGAGTGCGAGTGGCACAAGGTACGGAGAGTGGACACAATTTGTGTGAATCGATCATCTTTATTTCATAGCGCGTAGGAGGTACATGTCTGGAGTTCTAGGTGTAGAACTTCCATAGGAGATTTACATTCCATGCCCGCTTGACGTCGATTTTTCCGTCACCTCGGACGTTGGTGAGGTAGTAGGCGTCGTTGCCCAGGATGCGCCCAATGGCGAATGGTCCCTCCCACAGGGGAGAGAGCTTGTGCATGCCTTTCTTGTCCTGGATCAGATGCAGTACCAGGTCACCTTCCTGGAAGGTGTGGGTCCGTTCTCGCCAGCTGTGGTAGCGGCGAAGCCCTTGCTGATAGATGGTGGTGCGGGAGCGAGCTAGGTCGCGCGCTTCCTTGAGCTGGTCGACTCCGTCCTGGCATGCGAGCTCGTTGTCTGCCTCTGCGTAGTTGACCACCTGAGGCGAGTCGTGCTTGAGGTCGGTTGGCATGACGGCCTCGACACCGTACACCATGAAGAAGGGGGTGAATCCTGTCGACCTGTTGACGGAGGTGCGGATGCCCCAAATGACGGAGGGGAGCTCTTCGACCCAACACCCAGGAGTTCGCTCGAGTGGAACTTGCAATCACGGCTTCAGGCCATGGAGGATGCTCTGGTTGGCGCTTTCCGCATGGCCGTTGGACTCCGGGTGGGAGACTGAGGTGAGGTCGAGTCATATGTTGTGCTCCTCGCATAATTCGGCCATGGCTCCTTTGGCGAAGTTGGTGCTGTTGTCCGTGATGATGCTGTGCGGGAACCCGTAGCGATAAATGAGATCGCGTAGGAACTTTGTGGCGGTCTTCCCGTCGCACTTGCGGACTGGCTTGGCCTCTACCAACTTTGTGAATTTGTCGACTGTGACCAGGAGGTGGGTGAAGCCAGAGGGGGCCTTCTTGAAGGGGCCTACCATGTCCATGCCCCACACGACGAATGGCCAGGTGATGGGGATGGTCTTGAGCGCCGAGCTCGGCACGTGAGTTTGGTTGGCGTACTTCTAGCACCCGACGTAGCGTTGAACGGTGTCGACCACATCGGCTTGTGCGGTGAGCCAGTAAAATCCATGTCGCATGGCCTTGGCGACTAGGGAGCGGGCGCCAGCGTGGTGGCCGCAGTCGCGAGCGTGGATGTCCTGGAGGATCTTGCGTCCTTCTGCGGGTTGGACGTAGAGTTGGAACACGCCGGTCACGCTGCGCTTGTGGAGCTCGCCGTTGATGATGACGAAGGACTTGCAGCGGCGTGCTATCATCCGGGCCTCCGTATCGTCAGTGGGTAGTGTGCCTCCCTCCAGGTAGGCGACATATGGCGCGGTCCATTCGCTTGGCTCAGCGATCATTGCGACCAAGGCCGTGTATGGTTGCAGCGGAATTCCGATGTCGATCTCCCTCGGGAAGAGATGGAAGGCTTGGTGATGGTGTCGAGGAAGACGCCAGCGGGTGGTGCGAGTCGAGCCGAGCCGATGCGAGAGAGTGTGTCGGCCTCCTCGTTCTTCTGACGGTCGATCCACTAGATGGAGTATCCCGTAAAGTGTCCTCCCAGCTGGTCCACTGCTTGGTGGTATGCCGCCATGCTTGGGGAGACTGCATCGCAAGTACCGGAGACTTGCCCGGCGACGAGGTTGGAGTCGCCGTAGCGGCATAGACGATTGATGTTCATTTCCTTGGCTGTTCGCATGCCGTGGAGGAGCACCTTGTACTCGGCCATGTTGTTGGTGCAGGGGTGAAGTCAAGGAACAAGACGTAGCATAGCTTGTCGCCCTTTGGAGATGTGAGGACGATCCCTGCCCCTGCACCATCTACATTCTTGGAGCCGTCGAAGTGTAGTGACCAGTAGTGGAGGTATGGCAATTTCTCTGGCTCCCAGTCAGCAAGAAAGTATGCTAGAGCATGTGACTTAATTGCCTTGCGCGGCTCATATCCGATGTTGTGGACTCCGATCTCGACGGCCCACTTGGCGACTCGCCCGGTCACCTCACGGTTGCGGATGATGTCCTGCAATGGTGTTGAGGAGACGACCGTGATTGGGTGCGCCTGGAAGTAGTGCGACAATCGCTGCTGGGCTCTGAATACCGCATATACCAATTTTTGGTATTGCGGGTAGCGTTGGCGCGACTCGGTGAGGACGCTGCACCGGGCGCTCCTTGCCCTCCTCTGGCCGTTCGACGACCATGACAGCGCAGACGACTCACTCGGAGGCCGCGACGGAGACGAGCATGGGCTCCTTGTCGACGGGGGCGGCGAGTAGCGTTGCCGCGAGTAGCACCTCCTTGAGAGCGTGGAGCGTGTCGTCTGCCTCCTTGCCCCACTGGAATGTGGTGTTCTTGCGCATTAGGCGATAGAGGGGCATCTCCTTCTCGCCTAGCCAGGGGATGAAGCGACTGAGAGCCGCGACTCGCCCGGCCAACTTCTGGACGTCGCGCAGGCACGGGTTTGCCGAGCCGAGTGATCTTGTTGATCTTGGTGGGGTTCGCCTCGATCCCGCACTTGGAGACGACGTACCCCAGCAACTGTCCAGTAGGTACACCGAAGGTGCACTTTCCTGGGTTCAACTTTATCTTGTACCTTCGCAGGTTTGTGAAGTTTCCGCCAGGTCGGCGAGTAGGTCGCCCTGGCAAGTGTACTTCACCACCACGTCGCCGATGTAGACATGGGTGTTGCGGCCAATTTGGCTCGCAAGGCACGCCTGCATGCACCTCTGGTAGGTCTCTCGGCATTCTTGAGGCCGAAGGTCATGGTGGTCTAGTAGAAGGCTCCGAATGGCGTGATGAACGCTGTCTTCTCCTTGTCCTCGACTGCCATTTTGATCTAGTTGTAACCAGAGTAGGCGTCAAGGAAGCATAACGACTCTGAACCCGCGGTCGAGTCGATGATTTGGTCGACCACAACGACTGCTTGACGGGTCACGCTTTGGGGTCGGCGTTGAGTTTGTTCTCAGCGAGTTCCCTCGGGACACCATGCATGTCGGAAGGTTTCCATGCAAATATGTTGCGATTCTCACATAGGAACTCGATGAGCGCGCCTTCCTATGTTGGGATCATGCCCGTTCTGATCGTCACCGTCTGGCTGGAGTCGCCTGGGACTAGCTCGACGGAGAGAGCGTGCGTCGTTGCCTCGAATGCGGTGGAGCCACCTCCCTCCGAGTTGGGATTCTTGAGTATGGTGGGGTCGTCGTTGTTGACCCTGCTCGTGTACTTGGCGAGCTCCTCCGTGTGGTTTGCCTCTGCGGCTATGACAGCGTCGGTGAGCTCGGCGCCTTTGGCCTTGCACTATGCGGCCATGTCGGGGTCGCCATGGACAGTGATGATGCCGCATGGCCCAGGGAGCTTCATCGCGTTGTACGCGTAGTGAGGCGCTGCCATGAATTTGGCAAACGCTTGACGCCCCAGGACGCAGTGGTAGGGGCTATTGAAAGGCACCAGCTCGAAGACGATACGCTCGGTGCGGAAGTTTGCTGGTGTGCCGAAGGTGACTGGCAACGTCACCTTGCCGATCGGGTACGCCTTTCGACCGGGGATGATGCCGTGGAAGGTGGTGTAGGTTGTCTCGATCATGGACTGCGGAAGCCGCAGTCCCCTGAACGTGTCCAGGTACATAATGTTTATGGAGCTGCCGCCGTCCATCAGCGTCTTGGCACTACTAGGAAAACAGCTATAGGTAATCAGCACATCCGTGGCTCACATGGTTGAAGTTCCCCACGGCTAAAACAGGCGTGGCTCACCTATGGGCAGTGCCCTACTAGTAACTAGAACAACCGTGGCGCACATAGCCATAGTGCGCCACAGATATGTGTGGGCCAGGGCCCTGTTGGCCGCATGTCGCATACCCGTAGCGCACATAGGGGTGGTGCGCTACGGTTGTTGGGGATAGTCGTAGCGCACATGAGGCAAGTGCGCTACGCCTATGTGAAGCCCCCTCTGCTCCTTAAACGGGCATAAACATCCGTGTCGCACTCTGGCATATGTGCCAAGGATGTGAATTTTCCCTGTGGCGCACTGGGGCCATGTGCTCCACGGATGTGTCGACCTGCACAAACATATGTGATCATGTGATCATCTCCACCACCCCACATTTCACTTTCCCCTTCTTCTTCCTCCTTAGATCTAGTCGGGATCCTTCTCCTTCCCACCTCAAATTTCTCCACCCATTCACCATTTTTAGCATGTAGAACTTGCCTTGGATGTTACATAAGTAATAGAGGAAGCTCTCCTCTCTCATCTCCTTCTCCGGTCTCGCGCGCACCTCTCCTTTCCATCTTCTCGCGATTGGTCTCTCATCTCGGTAAGTTGTCCATGTAAGGATGTGTTCATGTGTATATGGATGATATGGTCATATGTATGTAGATGATCGATGCTCATGATGTGTGTATGGAGAGGATCGATATGGTCATATGTGTGTATATATGGAGAGTATCGATGATGCTCATGCATGTGTGTATGGAGAGGATAATGATATGTTCATGTGTGTATGGATCTCGGTCTCTCTCTCTTGTGTTTGTATGTGAACAAGTTGCCATTTGTTTTGCCAAAATGTTGATTCATTTCCATTTTGGCAAGACTTTAGCATTTCGCAAAGGTCCTAATTTTAGGATAGGTCATGCCGAAATTTTCCATCGACCATTGCATGCATGCATTCATTATGTGGTTCTAATAGACTTCTAATTGTACCGTGTACACCGTGCATGCAAAAATGGTCCGCATAATGAGCGAAGGCATTGTGGCTAGATTTTTGAAATGTGCGACGGCCGACATGATACGAAATAACAAGACAGATATAAGATTTCCGTGCAGAAGATGCAAACTCAACTGGGTGATCGACCCAGATTCCGGGAATCTGCAAGCGCACCTGCTCCACCATGGTTTCATGGATGGATACACTCGTTGGATAAGCAATGACGAAGATGATGGAGACGGTGAAGGTGGCCAACATGAAGATGATCATCATCACGGCGAGAACGGGCGAGATGATGAAGAGTCTCCTGGAGATGTTGAAGGTGCGGAAGCATACCGGGATGATGATGATATAGATGCCGGAGGAGCAGACGACGATGGAACAACGTCAGGCTGGGTGCAGGACCCTGATGTGCAAGAGCTGCTTCTCAAGCAGACGAGTAATGCCAGGGCTGCTGCTAGAGAGAAAGCCAAGCTTGCGCAACTTGAGAAAGACGCGGTTACTCCATTGTATGAAGGATGCAGGCCTGATGATACCCGGTTGAATGTAACGCTCAAGGCTATGGAGATGAAGGCAAAACACAAATTGAGCGACGCAAGCTTCGATGATATGATGGCATTCTAGCATGATCGTCTCCCGGAGGGGAACACATGTCCAACTAGTATCGAGGATGCCAAGAAAATCGTCTGTCCTCTCGATCTACCGCATGTTAGATATCACGTATGCATCAACGATTGCACCATTTATCGGGGTGAGGACGCGGAGAAAACCACATGTCTAGTGTGCGGCGTGAGTCGATACAAGAAAGGGAAGAAAGCACCTCGAAAAGTGGTATGGTACTTTCCTATCACTCCTCGTCTGCAGCGCTATTTCGCGGACCCTAAGGAAGCGAAGCTCATGCGATGGCATGCGGAAAGGAAGAATCCAGGAGATGATGATGATGACCCCGAAAAGGATGAGCTGCTAACGCACCCTTCAGATGCTAGCCAGTGGAAAGCATTGGACCTCGAATTCCCAGAATTCGGTGGAGATTTGAGGAACATCAGGCTTGGTGCGAGCACCGATGGACTCAATCCGTTCGGTAGCCAGAGCAGCACGCACATCACTTGGCCCGTGTTTGTATGGATGTACAACCTCCTGTAAGTTTCCCAACCTTTAATAAGGTAGAGATCCCTGTGTTTACAATGCTAGTCCTTGGTTCAATAGCTAGCATCCACAGTTAAGATGTAATATCAAGAAACAAAGGTCATAATACATATTTATAACCAGGAATAAAATAATTTATTACATCTTACATAGCTCATTTAGCTATCATATTAAAATGCAGCAGAATATAACAATAGCATAGAGTCCTTCATCTTCAAAGTGCCACAGGCAGTCATGTTGGTTGTAGACTTGTAATCCTAATCAATAAACTTCACTAACATCAAACAAACCTACAACATAATAAGTTACAGCCACAAGGGTCAATACATTTGAATTGTATTGGCAAGTGATACTATGGTAATATAGTGGAGTCTATCATCTATATGCATTTGGCTAAGTGGAGCTTAGGCTTGCTTTGCTCAAAATAGTTTTTCCTTATCATTTGAAAACACTAAGTTTTTGCTTGATAAAATCACCCAAGGCATCTCCCAATAGAAATTGGTGATCCTTCAACCCTTGTTCAACCACAAGGTTTTAACTTAGAAATTGGGATGAGGAAATTCTTGATAGCTTCCATGTCTTGATGCTCAAATTGTCCTTTACCAGGGACATGGCTAAGTACTTAGATTTTACACTCTACAGAGGTGGTGCACTTTCCCCACAAGACTTGATTTTCACCAAGACAGGACCTTTCAGAAGCCTTCCCTTAGACCAAATGGACGTGCTCCAACCTATCATCCCAATACCACCAACTGTCCAAATGGCTAAGTTATTGCAACCTATATGATCCAGGCAGAGCCCATAATGCCAAGTGGCTGCACTAGAATCTTCTTAACATATGGCATCTCAAATCCCTTTGTTCCTGGGTGGCTTTCCACAAGTGAGATACACAAGGTAAACCATAGAAATGGGCCTTGTGTAACCACTCAACACAAACCATTCCTTCCATTCCACCCAGGTGTTTCCTAATGGGTTATAAACATTCTAAATCACCTATTGGTCACATTATAAAAGTGGCAATACCATTTGCAAAAACATTTTACTTATAAACCATTTTTAAACCAAATCAATATTTCATGTGGTTGAAAATGCCTTTAGCAAAGCAATAATCTTTAAAGGGTTCACCAAATATGTTTTTAAATCTCAAAACTTAGTGTTTAGGGTCAGAAGGTTTGAATCAAAACATTTCCCAAAGGTTTTACTCAAAAATCATTTCTAAACCATAAACAATATTTTTATTTGACTAGAAATGTGCTAATTCAAATATTTATTACTTAACCTTACAAAATACATTTTTAAATCCATAAGTTGTTTCCTATGGTCAATAGGTTCACAACAATCCAATTTTCAAAGATTTCACCTTAAAAATATATCTAGAACAATTTTTATATTCAAATTATGCCTACACATGTTTCTGCAAATTCAACCAATTTTCCAGAAGCAAAACATTAAAATTTGCAAAATTTGGACATGTGGTTTGAAAGTTATGCAATTTACAAAATCCAATATCTAATAGATTCTATTCTGTTTTCAAAACTAATCCTGAGCCACGCGTCACGTTCTGATTCATCTATACCGCTTCGCGCGGATCGGCCTACACGGTGCATTAGATCTAAACAGATCGTGCGGCACATGAGCAAGCATACCCCTTCGTTTAAGGTTCTATCGCAATGCTTGGATCCAGATCCTACGGTGCACAACTCACTAGCCACTAACTGGCGGCGCTAGCAGCGGCGACTGGCGGCGCGGGCTCTGCTCGCGGTGGTTCTGGCGAAGCAAGAATGAAAGGGGAAAGAGAAGATGCTCACAGTGTTCGCAGCGTCGTGGGGAAGCTCAAGGCGGTTGTCGTTGCTGAAGGGGCGCTCAGAGTCGACTGGGATTCCTCGCCGTAGTTGCAGTCGGGGTCTGGCGGCTATGTCCGTCGTCGGAGCGAAGCTAGAGGGCGCGCTAGAGCAAGCAGACAACACAGTTAGGTTCACAAGAGGAAGGCGAGTATGAGAGTGTCAACGAGGGGGAGAGGGGCGGTCGGGTTTACCGGGGAGAGGTCGCCGGAGACGAGACAGACGGCTGCGGAGTTCAGTCGAAGATGTTGCCGAGGATACAGGGCACGCGCGGGCGAGCTGGCGCTACAGGGAGGTTCGCTAGGAGATGGGGAGCAAGTGAGCATGGTCGAGGGGGCAAGGTGCGGTGGAGGATGGCCGGAATCGTCGTCGGAAGACGTCGGAGACAACGACAGTGCAAAGAAAATTAGAGGCAGCCTGGTGGCTCTCTGGCAGCGGGGTTTGAGGGAAAAGGAAGAGAAGAGGGAGGGGATTTATCGGGCGTGATTGCGAGGATTAATCGTCGAGCCATTACCGTGAATTTACTACGAGGAGCTAACGGCAGAAAACTGCCGGGAGGGCGTGGTCTTCACGCGCGGGTGAGAACGAAGCTTGCGTGGCGGTGGGGTCTCTTCGTCAGCGAAGGAGAGACAAGGGGGTGGGGTCCAAATCTCAGCGGCTTTGCGGGTGAGAGCAGTGGTGAGAAAACGGTTTGCTCGGGGTGAGAGGAAGTGGGATGGAGTGGGCTAATTGGGCCTGCTGGGTTGGGCTGCTCTGTTTATTTATATTTTTTGTACATATTCTTTTCCCTTTTCTATTTCTAATATTCTGTTTTGATTTTGTTTAATTATTTTAAACACCTATTTGAATTCAAACTTGAAACATACTTTGAGTAGATTTTAATACTGATTAATAATACATTATGAAGTCATAATTAGAATAAATATTTTATTATTTTTAGTGTCTTTTAATTTTTTAAAATAGGCTCTTCTATTAATTCATTCAAGATTTAATAATGTTTTTAAAATCCATTTGAATTCTAAATCTTTCCAAATATTTTCAGTAGGTTTTATTTGTTTATTAGGGTATCAATTAACTCACCTTGAGTTTATTTGGAATATTTTTAATATGATTTATTAATCATTTAATTTGGATATTTGCCTTTATTGCAATGAAATTAAATATGGGTTTAATTCCATAAAACTTTATTTAAATGATTCTTTTATTTCATTTGATTTAATTAAATAACTTTTAAACCACTTGGGTAATTTTCCAAATACTATTTTCTCATGATTTAAATAATCATTCTTATTAGAGATTTGTCTTTATTCAAATAGAATTTGGTTAATGCCTTTTTATTTTTATTTGGAAAATTTCCTTATCCTTTTATTTTATTTGGATTTGGATTATATTCATTCCATTTGCTTATGGATTAGGCTAAGATTTAATTTGGTCTTTAAATATTCCTCATTTAATATTTCTTTCTTTACCTTATAAAATCCATATCGTTTTATTTATAGATCTAAACTTCGTGATTTCAATTTGTAAAATCTTATTTAATATTTGTTTATCTTTTTAAATCTCTTTAGGATTATTGGCTCACCATTTGGTATGGATTTTAGATAATTGCTTTATTAGCTTTGGAATTTACTTTTCCTTATCTTATTAAATTCATAAGATTTTATATATCGCACCAAATTAAGTGAAACCAATTTCTATGGTTTAGAATATTTCTATTTGTCATTCTTGATCATTTGTAAATGTTTGTTGAAAAATTTTATATGGATCAAATCCATAGGCTTGGAGATAACTTGGAAATGTTTTCCTTCCATTAGGGTTTTAGGGTTTGGGTTTACTTTCCAAGTGTTTAAGTTTCCAGATGCATTTATGAAGAATGTTATTCACTTGATTTGAATTTACTTAGATTCAAACATTGACCAAAGTTTGTTCAAGATGGGATTTTTAAGTTTCCATTTAGAAACCAAAGTTTCTTTTCACCCTAATTTTCAACAATTATTTTTTTTGTTTATTTATTTTTCACATTACAGGATTTGGAAATTCTTGGGATGTGACACCTCCCTCCATGGTTGTGCATGAAGAATAAGTACATACAAATGAGTATGCTAATTCAAGGGCCGAAACAACCTAGTACCGACATCAATTTGTATCTCGGGCTGTTGAAAGAGGAGCTAGCCAAGTTATGGGAATCTGGAGCCAATACTTACGACGCCGTCGCACAAGATTATTTCACTATGAGAGCCGCGTTGGTTACTACGGTGCAAGACTATCCAGGTTGCGGGTATATCTCGGGGAATGTTATCCAAGGATTCTGCGCATGCGTTAGGTGCATGGATAACACAAGCTATCTCCAACTAGAGAAAGATCCAGGGTCATCGAAAACCGTGTTCATGGCGCACCGGAGGTGTCTCGGCAAGAATGATCCATGGAGAAAACGTGGAGACCTGTTCGATGGCAAATCCGAGACCCGAGGATTCCCAGAGCGTAGGAGCAGCGAAGAAGTGGAAGAGTTGCTGAAAAACTGGAAAGATTGTCCTAAGCCTGGAAAGAAGCGAAAGAGGCAGCAAGACAAGCCGCTGATGAAGGTATGGAAAACAAGGTATGTTTTCTGGGAGTTGCCATACTGGAAGTTTCTCCGCACGCCTCATAGCCTCGACATCATGCATATCACGAAAAACGTGTGCGAGAGTCTAGTCTCCACCATAATCAACATGCCAGATAGTACGAAAGATGGTCCGAAAGCAAGGCACGACCTGATATGCTTGGGTATCCGGAAGGAGCTTCACGGAAGACGCACTACTCCTGATGATCAGGAAGATGACGATGATCATGAGTCGGAGACGACACAAGGTCGTTGGAAGGGTAAAAAGTTCAAGAAAAACGAATATTACTGCCCTCCTTCTTGCTTCACTCTAAGCCAGGATGAGATCAAACAGTTTTTCAAGTGCCTTCCAGGAGTCAAATTTCCTTACGGCTACGCGGGCAAGATAAGCAGATACCTAGACGAGGCGAAGTAGAGGTTCAGTGGCATGAAGTCTCACGACTGTGTCGTGCTAATGACGCAGGTACTTCTGGTCGCACTAAGAGGGATAATGGACGAGCACGTCCGTGAAACGTTATTTGGCCTCTACAAGTTTTTCGACGTCATCTCTAGGAAGTCGATTGGCGTGAATCAGCTCGGGAGGCTACAGGAGGAGATCGTGGTGATACTATGTGAGCTTGAGGTCTACATCCCACCCGCATTCTTTGACATTATGGTGCATCTGCTGGTCCATGTCGTGGAGGACATCGTACAACTCGGGCCGATGTTCCTCCGCAGCATGATGGCATTCGAAAGGATGAACAGACACATCAAAAGATACGTTCGCAACAGGTCCCGTCCAGATGGAAGCATAGCTAAGGGCTTTCTAGCCGAAGAGTGCATCTCTTTATGCACGAATTATCTAGACATCGAGAACCCTGTCGGTCTTCCCGTCAACAGGCACCTTGGCAAGCTCGGCGGATCTGGTCACCGAGAGGGTCATCGCATACTGCATATAGACTTCGATTTTTGACGCGCGGACTTTGATCGAGCAAACCTCGTCGCGCTACAGCATTTAGAACTGGTCGATCCTTGGGTACAGAAGCACAAATGATTAATCGAGAAGAAGTACAGTGACCGGGGCATACAGAGGACGTAGGGAAAAATAATCAAAGAGCACAACTCAGATTTCACAAGTTGGTTTAGGCAGATGCTCAATCCCCCGCGATCGCATTCTTCTAACACGGAAAAGATCATATTCACCTTGTCGCAGGGACCGATGCAAAACCTGGTGACCTATCAGGCATATGATATCAACGGCTACACATTCTACATGGAGGAAAAGGACAACAAGTGTGATTATCAGAACTCAGGTGTAACGTCGGAATTCTACACCGATGACAACATGAAGGAAAGATTCTATGGAAGAATCGAGGAGATCTGGGAGCTCGACTACTATGGAGAAAAGGTGCCGATGTTCCGTGTCAGATGGGCAAAGAGCGTCGAAAGAGAAGACCGGTATTTCACAACCATGGTTATACCCGAAGCAGCCAAATCCAAGGCCGCCGGTGCGAACGTGGCCGCGAAAAATGAACCATGGGTACTGGCTACCAAAGTGGACCAATGTTTTTTCATTACCGACCCGACAAAGCCTAGACGTGTTGTCGTGAGGAGAGGAAAAAGAAACATCATCGGAATGGATGGAGTCGCCAACTGAGCAAGACTTCGACCAGTACGGCGATCCAAAGATTGAAGATGACAACGACTACGATGCAGCAACATACATCACAAGAAGAAAAAGGACAACCCTACCCAAAAAAGGTAGCCCGTTCGAAAGAAGAAACATTAAAGTGCCAGGGCTAAATTATTCAACCGTGACAAAGAAGGGAAAAAAGATTGTAAAACGCTAGCTCAAAAAATATTGTAAAACCCGTGGTCGAAAAAGATTGTAATATTCATGGACAAATTATTATGAAATTTAGTTATATTTTGAATCATATTTGTACCACTTTTATGACATATATTATCACTTTTGGGCATTTTTGGAATATTTAAAAGTATTTAAAAAAAACAAAACTTCTATGGCATATATCACCACTTTTGGGCATTTTTTTGGAACATTTAAAAGTATTTTTAAAATAACAATAAAAAAGTGGGGCACCAGGATTCAAACCTGTGTGCTCACAAGTTTAGAATAGAGCAGTGGGCAGAACCAGTGGGATAAGACAGTGCTAGTGTTAACTAGTGGTGTGGCCGCCCTCTTATCTGATAGTCCAACCCACATAGCCGTAGCGCACCCTAGCCAAGTGCGCTACGGTTGGACTAGTCAACCGCGCGAGCCACGTCCGCCTCTCTCATCCCCATCTCACAGACACCACACATCGAGCCCCGCCGCGCTGCGCCACCACCACTGCTTTCTCGATCCGCCACCGCCGCGCTGCGCTCTCGAGAAGGAGGAGGCCTGTGCCGCTGCCGATCCATGGAGGAGGAGGAGGCCCATGCCGCTTGTGGAGGAGGAGGATCGCGCCGCTCGAGGAGGAGGAGGCCCGTGTCATTGCCGATCCGTGGAGGAGAAGGTCGTCGCCGCTCGAGGAGGAGGAGGAGGCCGCCGCCACTCGAGGCTGAGGAGGAGGAGGCCACCGCCTCTCCCACGCGCTCGTCGTTGTCCTCGTCTCAGAGGAGGTGAGCCTCCCCTCTCTCCCTCTCTCCCTGCCCACACAGTTCCTTAGATCCTGCAATGAACAGATGAAAGTGCCTATTTTCTTTGCCCTAGAGAAGCTCTGGTGTAAACAATTAAACTATGCCTCCAAGTTATTGTTGATCCTTAGATCCTGCTCAACTTTGAAGTTATTCTCGATACAGCCTCTTGTTGACTGAAATACAAGTTGTTCAGGTGTTATGCCCTAGAGAAGCTCTGGTTTGTGTATTTCAATTTAAAGTAGTTAGAATGGTGTAGTTGACTGAAATACAAGTTGTTCATATACTACTTTGGGGCTCCTATGGGAGGAACAATCTTGGGGCTGCAGCCTCTTGTTGTATTTGGGAATTAGGGTTTAGAGCTGCAAGTTATTGATAACTGATAAGAGACGAATCCATTGTGTATCAAACATATACTACTTTTAATGTATCAAATAGAGGGTGTACTTCATGAATGGTGATATGCATTCTTTGTTGAAGAACAGAGCCCTCATTACTGAATGTTCTCTGTCCGACAGCCTGAAGCAAAACCATGTTATTTATCTTTTCACAAAACAACCATGTTATATGCATGCCCATATATATATTTTCATATGCACTGGATAAATGAGTTGAGCATGTTGGCACTTTCATATTAAGAACTCCAATATTCTGTCTCCATGTGAGCATCAATCAATCCAATAAACAGCATCACATGTCATCTTGGAATATGGCATCCTGGCCATGTATGCAGAGCCAGAGGTCTCCCTTGTATAAATAAACTTTGCTGTCAAATGAGTTGTTAATATGATGCTGATGGCTCCATTTGTTCAAGTGATGGCTCCATTTGTTCAAGTGATGGCTCCAGTTGTTAATCTTATGCAGAGCCAGTTGCTTCTGAACAGCTGATAGAGACATGTTATGGTGTTGATGTTGAGCTGGTACTTGCTTTTGCAAGCCCCTTATTTTGTTCAAGTGTCCTGTTCCAGCCAGCTAACATCTCCTAAACAAACACCTGAACAATATATACTACAGACCCTAGTAACCCTACCAGAGTACCAGTACTACTACTCCTCCACCTAACAGAGTGTCAAGACTCTACCAAACAGAGACATTGTCAAGCACTACCACTGGGATGCAGTGCATCTTATATTGTTACTGCAATGCTAGTTATGATGAAACAATGTGTATATAATGATGAAATGCTCCTCCTGAAATCCTAGTTATGATGTATATACTGATGAAACAATGTGTATATACTGATGAAATGCTCATGCTGAAATCCTTGTTATGTTGTATGGTGTTAGTACTGATCCTGGTGATGGTTTTAGTACTGGTTTGCTTGCTGGTGATGGTCTAGTAGTACTGATCTGTGGTGATATAATTGTAGCACTTGAAATTGTGCTTTAGCTTGTATATGAAGCACTTTATTATGTCGTGTATGCAGGTTCTTGTATGAAATGAGTCCTGATTTTTGCCGGAATGTTGATTAACTTCCGTTTCGGCAGAAATCGGGCACTCCTAGTTTAAGAAAATTAGCAAAGGTCATGCCGGATTTTTCCGTGCATTTAACCAATTATTTGTTTTTTATTAGTGCAAAGATGTGTGACAACGACGAGGCTGGATGTTCTAAGCGCATCAGCGCTGAAGGAGAACTCAGACCTCCGAATAAACAATTGACATTCTAGGAGGCGGCCCAGAGGCTAGAAGACGATGAAGAATACCATCCTTCGGAGAGCGAGGATGATGAGATGGAAGACGCGAAGGAAGAAGCCGAAGGAATGGCGGATGATGAAACCACTGATGGCGGCGAGGGCACAGGGAGTGGTAGCAATCCTCCTAAGAAGAAGAAGAAGAAGAAGAAGAAGAAGAAGAAGAACAAGAAGAAGAAGAAGAAGAAGAAGAAGAAGCTGAAGGAACGGCGCCCGAACACGGTCGGCACCGTCAGGGAGGAAATTACCGAAGTGAGCCCATCAGGGGTTCCTTTGGAGCCCGCCCTTTTCGTCAAAGGGTATGGTGGGCAAGTGGCAGCGATCACCCGGACAACCATCTCGATCAACACCGAGAATCTCCGGCATAAAGATAATGGCCACTTGCGCACACTCCTCTTCGAGAAGCTGCACGCAAGATACAAGTTCCCTGCTAAGTATTAGAACACAAATTATCATGGGAACGAAGTAAACAAATCCGCCCTCACAAAGATGAGCACCGCCATGGCCAGCTGGAGAACCCGGATAAAGAAGAAGATCTATAAATAAGGCAAAAGTCTCGAGGAGATCCAGAAGATTGACCCGCAGATCACCGAAGATCAGTTCCGGGAGTTCAAGGAGAGGTGTGAATCCGAAAGAGCCCTAGCCAATAGTAATCAGGGAAAGGTGCTGCATGCGATGAATATAGGTCATCACCATCTCGGATCTGGTGGATACAGAACCGCGGAGGCGAAATGGAATAAGGAGGACGAAGAGTATATATCCAAGGGGATAGAAAATCCCTTTGCGAAATTCGAACCCGGGCAGGTTCGAAACTTCATCAGGGCCCGTTACCATGTGGACCCAAAAACCAAACAACTCACCGCGGATCCTGCGGTGAAGGAATTCGAGGAAATTGTGGTAAGTATAATCTAATTACCGCGGATCAACTCAATTGCAATCTAATCGATGATCTAAACGATTCACTGTTACTTCTTCTACAGGAGGAGGAAACTGTTGCTAGTCATGGATCCCAGGGTTCCTCATCCCAGGGGTCGACGGCGGCCACCCGGTGGGATAACCCTTTTAACAGGGCGATGAACCGGGCCAAGAAAATAGAGCCGGTTACGAAGAAGCCATCGTCGGCTGGCCGTCTGGCCGGCCTCGGGGGTAAGAATTGGGTGGAACATTTTGGTCCACAGCGGAGGACACATGTGGCGCCGTCGGGAAGGAGCGAGGAGGAAAACTGCGAGGTTCAAGAACTTAAGGAACAAGTGGCGCAGATCCCGCAGATCGTCCAAGACAACCTGGCAATCACCCTCACGTCCTTCCTGCCTACCTTGGTGGACTCAATAGAGAACTGGAGTGCGGGTGGTCGAGTAGGGCCGTGCTCGATTCCAAGCATGGTCAGCAGCCACTCGAACAACGCGGCGCCGAGTGGGAATCAGGCGAACTACGTGTTCGTGACTCCGCCTACTAGCACCGCGGCACCGCAAGTGTTGGTGACTCCCCCGGCCATCACCGCGGCGCCGGAGTACATGTTGGTGCCCCCCTGCCATCGTCGCGGCGGCACCGGAGCTCCAAGCACCCGTCGGTAGGGAGAATACACCGGCGGCCAGCACCGCGCCATCAAGCAGCCCTTCCGTCTCTTGCACGCCCGTTGCCGTATGCGGTGCGTCGACATTAGCCGATCTCGACGCCATCACAGTAAACAAATTTCTTTACCGCCTTTCACGCCATCTATTACTCTTATGGCATCTCTGACGACACCGTACATGTTTTCCGCAGACGGATGTTCTTTGCACTCTCTTATGCTATGTGAACAACGAGCTGAGGGATGTTGCCAAGGGTACCATCGTTCAACCCTTGCAGCGCACGTTCCACTCAAGGCCGATGCCAGATAGCGTGCACAGGGTTAAAATTAGTCGGGTGCTAAGGGGCTGCGACGACCTGGAACCTCCCATTCAACCCCCAGGAGCGGATGAAGAAGAGCCGGCTATCCTCAGAACTTGCTTCGGCTTATTCTTACAATGGCCAAAGAGCATGCTCCGTTTGGGGACGGCGGGGGCCATCACGCCGCAGACAACAACACCGCCTGTCGTGCCAGCGACAAGCGGTGGCAAGGCCCCCTTACCGCCCTCGCCGTCACCTCCACGCGGTGGGTCAGATGATCATGTTGATGATATGCACATGGCGCAGGATCCGGCCGAGGACGACGAAGACTGGAATGATCACTTCTTCAACACTCAGTTTAGCAACGAAGACCTAGCTGGTGGCCCCACAGAGAAAGCCACTATCACCAAGCGTCTGTATGGTTCTCAGGAGACGCCTCCAGCTTACGCCTTTACAGAGCCAGCTGATACAACCAACCGGCCCTTTATTCTAAGCCCTGACACACTACATAGGGTGGTCGGTACTCATATTGCGGTGCCTGCTCGCTCTCCAAAAGGAAAAAAGGGAAGGAAAAGAAAATCTAGCAGCTCGAGCCAGCCGGTGGCGTCAACAACTGCGAATCCGATCAGGTTTCGGGACGGGCCACCAAGACCCGAGGGTATTATGTGGAGGATTCATGTGACGGGTGAGCCCATGCTACCTAAGAATTTGCGGAAGATCGCCACTTCGGAACTGCAGAGTGTGCATGACGGTGTGCTGACGATAGAGAGACGCCTTCTATCGGAGAAAGATCCCTCGCACCCGGTATTCGTGGTTAAGGTGCCACCAGGCTTGGGCTTCGTCGACAATGCCCCTGCGGATCTGTTCTTCCTTCGGTTCGACGACATCTTCAATATGTTCCACCTATACCCGCTGCACTATACCATGGTCGGTCTGTTTTCTCTCAACCTGGCCATGCAGATCATTAGAGAGAACACACCGGGCATCGCTATAGTGGACCCCTACTACATGCGTGACGGCTGCTTGGGTTCCCCCACCGAACGACATATCGTGGCCTCGTACCTAAAAAGAATTCTCGTGCCTTACTTTCCCGAGTAAGTCGTTATTCACTCGCCACTATCGATTTTCTTTATTAGATTATCATCATTCTTTTTCCAACACATTCCATTTGAATTTTTTGCGCAGAGATGAACACTGCAAACTCATCTCCTTATCGCCAAAGCATTCCCAGGCCACGTATTTCGACTCGGGGAGTCTAGAAAAGAAGAAAAACTACGACAAGATCAAGGAAGTTCTGGATGATGCTCTCACTGGCTTTGCCTCGACGGAAGGCACCACCTTCGTGCGTACGAAGGTCAAGTTTGGTCCTTTGCTCACTTTGGTCCTTCTTTTTTTCCTTACTCTTTTTTCGAGAATAATGCCGATGATTGAAATGTCGTGGCACACTATATATGTGAATGTGCTACGATGGGATTGTGAGCCATGTGATATGCACAAGTCCAGGTCTTGTGCATCCTACTTGGCTCACGGTTCCATCGTAGTATATTCCTGTGTCCAACGACCTATGTATATATATGAGGCATTCTTTTCGAGTTATTTTTGTCTTTTTCGAGAATAATGCCGATGATTGAAATGTCGTGGCACAATATATATGTGAATGTGCTACGACGGGATAGTTAGCCTTGTGATATGCACAAGTCCAGGAATTGTGCATCCTACTTGGCTAATTGCTCCGTCGTAGAATATTCCTGTGTCCAACAGCCTAGTTATATATGAGGCATGCTTTTTGAGTTTGGTCTTATTGATTTAGGAGTACTTTCTATAAGTGTATCTTGATATGCGACTTTAATTATATATGTTTTTTTTCAAGCATCGATTAATTATTATTGTCAACTTATAGATGACGTGGTACGTCATGTACAAGGGATGGGTTCCCGGAGTCTACGATGATTGGGAAGACTGCCGAAGACAGGTGCACCGTTTCAGCGGCAATAGCTACAAAGGGTACAACACTATGGCGGAGGCGGAAGCTAGATACACGCGCTATCTAGCGGGAGTTAGGACGAGGAATCGGATGAAGACCTACACCTTCGTCACGGTGGTGATCATGCTTATCTTATTTGGTTGTTTATCCCGCGTTTGTGTCTAGCTAGTTTAGATGTCTAGGCGAGCTTCCGATCGAGCTCTAACTTGTTCGAGACACATGTATTCGCATGTCACTAACTACTTTGTAACTTGATCGAAACAATGTATAACTTATGTATTCATGTATGAGACTTATCTATATGTATTTGTTTCAATCTTGTTTTGCGAATTGTGTATTTATATATATATAACTGTATATCTTATATCTGTGTGTATATCTGCCTATATAATCTGTATTGTATATCATCTGGCCCTTAAATTTTTTTAAAAAATACACTCGTGGCGCACATGGCACAGCTTTTGTGGCGCACTGCAACTAAAGCGCACCTTTGCAGCTTACGGGTGCACTGCAACGTCCGCCACAGAAGATCCAAAGCGTAGCGCACCTGGCAACATATCTGTGGCGCATTAGCAGGTGCGCTACGCCTATCTCGACATAACCGTGGCGCACCAGGCAGTGCGCCACGGCTAGGAGATAGCCGTAGCGCAAGGCCCGTGGCGCACCCCTAGTGCGCCACAGATGATGTTTATAGGTGCGCCACAGACGACCGTTTTCCTTGTAGTGTGGGAAGCCAGTATTCCCCCACCTTGGGCTTGACCACAAGGGCGACTCGACCTGGATATTTGATCCGTGGCGATTGGTCTTCGCGGCTCCAGGTGATTTATTGCTCGGACCAGTTGAGGAATTAGGGGATGTTGACCTGGGACACCGCGTTGACGACAACGGTGCGAGCGATGACCTTCTTCTCGCGCTTCGTGTTGAAGCCGGTGAAGGTGTGACGCAAGCCGGCGTCTTTGCCGAATTTCCCGCCATTTGGCGGGTGGTTGTCGAGGTCTTCCCTTGTGCGCCATGCCTTCTCGATCTCCCTCAGGGAGTGGCATTCGGTGGTCTTGTGCGTGGTGGGTTTCCCCTCCCTGCTGTGGAACACACATGGCTGGTTAAGGAGAGCCGCAAGTTTGAACCTCGGCTTCGCCTTGTAGTTGCCGACGTCGCGGCGAAAGCTCTTCGGCTCGCGCGGAGCGTAACCGGCTTTGGTGACCAAGTCGACTCGCCCGTCACCATGGCGTGCCGGTGAGGCGAGTGTTGCTGTAGCGTAGCTCGGGTTGTCTCCCGCTGTCGTGGCCGCTCGTGCGGCGATTTCCTCCTGACTCGTCATTGGTTTCTTGGTTTGGGTCCTCCTCCGTGTACCGCTTGGCGATCTCGAGGAGGTCCGGTGTGTTGTCGAGTGTTTTGTATACCCGCTTGAGTTTGGCGACCAAGGGCTCGTAGCGGCACAAGGTCTTGAAGTAGTGGATCGCGGTGTCCGGGTGGATTCCGTCCGCGTTGTACCACAAGTCTTGCAACCATTGGACCCAGTTGCAGGTCGACTCGCGGGGTCCCTGGACACATCGCTCCAGGTCCTCAGTGGTGGTGGCGCGGGTGTAGGAGCCCTCGAAGTGCCTGACGAAGGCATCGCGCATTTCCTCCCAGGAGTCGATGCTGTCAGCGGGGAGGGTGTTGATCCATTGCCGCCACGCTCCCTCCATCATCAGGGGGGTAGCATGCGGCGAGCAGGTCGGTGTGGCCGGCGATTCCCATCAGCGCGCTGAAGTTTGCCGGGTATTTTTTGCCTCGGATCATCGGTCCGAAGCACTGGGGTCCGACTCGGCTTAGCAATCCCCTTGGTTCGCCATCGTGGCGGTTGGTGAGGGTATGCCTCAAGTCGTCGGTCTGGCGTGCGCGCCAGCTCTGGTTGTTGATGATGTGGGTTCGCGCGTCGACTGGTTGCCCATTGGCAGCGACGAAGTTGTTTGCCGGTCGTGGGTCGTTGGTGGAGAGTGCCGCGTGTGCGGGTCGGCTTTGGAGCTGCAGGCGCTCGGGTGGTGGACAATTGAGGGTGTTTGCCACCATTGGGCGGCCGCTCGAGGCCACCCTGCTGCCTGACGAACGCGAGTACATGCGACCCTGTGAGTCGGCTCCCGCGTTTTGTTGCGCGACGGCCTTGGCGAGTAGAGCCTTGATGTACTGGATCTGGAGGGCGCCTTTCCCGGTCACGTTGATGTTGTTGACCGCGGCTCGGCTCGCGACGATGTTTTCCATCGGGGTGGAGAATAGCAGGAGGCCATTCGCGTCTCGCTCCCGCGAGGATACTAGGTTTCTTGGCTGATCCCGGGGGGGCATGCGGCCGGGTGGTGGTGGGGGGGCGCCGTTGGCGGTCGTGCGTGGTGGTGGCCAGGAGCTCCCTCCTGGCGGCGCGTTCTTGCAGATCACGCGCTCGGCCATGCGGGCCGGGTCGTTTTCATCGTCGAAGTTCTGGGCGTGGCCCTGAACGGTGGGGTTCAGGCGCGACCGGATGTGGAGCTGGTGGTAGCGCGAAAGTTCCTGCATCGTCACCTGCTCGAGGCGAAATTTTTCGCGCTCGGCTTGTTCTTTGCGGACCGCCTCCTCCAATCGTAGGCGGAGTTCTTTGACCTCCGTTGCCGTCGCGGTCGGCGGGATCAGCATGGAGAAAGGGTCCGGCCAGGCGTCCGCGCCATTCTCCATGTAGGCCGCGACGTTGCGACCGGATCCGACGTGGAAGTCACCGGAGTTCTCCGACCCGGAGTCGAAGTCAAAGATCCCAAGAATGGAGGGGTCCTCGAAGTCTCCCACATTGGATACCTGGGTGATGGAGCCCGCGGATGACGCGGTGACGATGGATCCGGTGGCTGATGCCAGGGTCGCCAAGTTGGCGTCGTCATTGAGGGCCGCGTGGTCCGCGACCACGGTGGTTTCGGCCATGTTATTGTTGGCCGAGTCGTACTCGGAGGCGAGGCAGTGGATGGTGCGGACCTATCTCTCGGAGAGCCGGTCGCGTGGTGGTGACTCGCGGATGCGAGCCGAGTCCTCTCAGACGATGACGTCGGTGAAGCCGATGATGAGGCTGATCGTGCCGACCGGCATGATCACGCTGTGCGTGACGGGGCGTGCCGCCGGGACGTAGCTGCTCGGCAAGATCTGGAGGATCTCGCCAATCACGATCATGTGGCCGGTGGCGATCATCTTGTTGATGGGCAGATTGGATCTCGCCGCAGGACACCGTCCAGGCCCCACGGTGGGAGCCACTGTAGTGGGAATGGCCACGGCAGATGCTGCAATCGGCAGCGAGTAGTAGAACAAAGGGCAAGGGTGCCAGCCATCTGCGGTGTGATATGAGGGCGAAGACACAAGGGTTTATCCAGGTTTGGCCCCTCGGAGGGTAAAGACCTACTCCTTCTAGATTGTATTATGGAGAGAGTACAAGGGCGAGCTCGACGACTAGGCGGAGAGTCGCTGGGGTGTATGATGGAACGTGTCCCCTGTGCGTAGCCTAGGGAGGTTTATATAGGCTCACCTCTCTAGGGTTTACAGATCTACAACCGAATTAGTTAAGGATTCGGAGGGTTCTTGGCCTAATCTGATTGGGCCTAGCTACGCTTCTGGGCCTCCAGCTTCCAGTCGCCTGGGTCCTTGCCAAGTCTCAATCCAGTCGTCGTCCTGCAGGCCCACTCGCTGGCAGCTTGGGCCAGTAGGAAATGTCCTGCTGGGTATACCCCGGTCGGCATATCCCCAGCAGGCTACATATGGTTATGTCAACAACACTTTCAAGACGATGAAAAATCCGGCTAGCGAAACCCGGGGACTCTACATCAACTTTGCCTTCACGGAAGTTTCACTGGGTTACACGGCTCGATGGCCTAAACATCCGTGATATGAGAGGCTCTCACTAGTAGAGAAAAACCTACCGCCGGCGAACAGAAAAGGCTCATGGCCGGCGTGTCCGAGCTCACCGGCGACCTCCTCGCCGGTGGTAAGTCCTCATCGCCGGCACCTCTGAGTTTCGCCGGTGATAATATACATCTACCGCCGGCGAGCAGCAGAGTACGCTGGGGGTGCACCTATATCTCCTGTGCTTTCCTATATTGCCGGTGGTAATCTACGCCTTCGCCAGTGAGCAGCCGTAAACGCCGGGGGTAAACACGCTTGCCGGCGTCTACTCATATCTCCGGTGGTAGTTTAGTACAGGCAAAATCTGCTTCGCCAGGGATAGACAAGCTGTTTCGCCAGGGGTAATATTACTAAGAGTTAAAAAAAGAAAATCAATATACACACAGAATACACTGTAATATTCATAGAATACACAGGATAATAACAGAATACACAGCAGATACAGGAAATACACATATGTTCAAACCATGCATCAATAACATTCAAACAGTTCACACAAGTGTAGAAAGTGACCATATAAGACATAATATTACAAGTCTCCGGAGTTGTATGACACATTAATTCAAATAGTTTCACACATTCAAACAGTTCATAGTTCATACAAGACTCCAACTAGCAAATAGACTAGAGAGGCGGCGGTGGCTGCGAGCATCATCACGACGAAGGGGGTCAATCGGCTCCTCCACATCTCTGTCCTCTGCCCCGCTAGAAACCTCGCGTAGCGAGTTTGCGCCTCCTCCAAAGTGGCATAGCCCTTGTAACTATTCCTGCAGAAACGATGGACCTGCTTCCTACAATCCTCCTAGTCGTCCTAGACTCCGGGAACCATGCCTTCGTACACGACATACCATGGCATCTACGCGCACACACACAAGAAAGAAAGGTTAGTGTTGTCACCACATATTCATAATAGAGATATAAATTATAGGTATGCAAAAAAGAAAAGGCATCGGATATAGTTAAGTAATTCTATGACTAACATTTGCATGGAAAGATATGTATGCAAAAATAAAAGCATAAAATAAACTAATCGTAATTCTATGACTAACATTTGCAGGAGACAAGTTTGTGACTCGATCAGGTTTTCTTCGGCTTCGGCGGGAAGGTATGGATGCCTCCTAGCGTGGTGAATGTCCTCCCATCGGCGACCACAGCTAAGCGGTCCTCGATCTCTGCATTAGTCAGCGGGATACCACTGTAGTTGAATGTGGCACCCCTACTCAAGACATCCCTCTTGAGTATCGTGCCAATCTCCCGCTGGATGCCACGGAACTCGGATCTGATGTTTGCATCGGTCATTTCCATCATGTCTCTGCACCTTTTCTCGAGACCGGATGGCATCAAGAGTTTCTCCTCATCCTTTGCGTACTCCCTCATATGTAGGATGGCGAACCAGGGCTCCATCCCATTGTCGATCAACGATTGCCTAAGGAAGGGGAAATTAGTTACATGGGTGTTCACATAGATTCCTTTGGATCTTTTCTCATACTTGAGTGGTCCAACCGCGGCTCTGAAACCGTTGAGGGCTTTATCAAGAGTAGACTTGACGTCGGTGTAGTCTTTCTGCACGTCTCTCCCAAAGTCAAGATAGATGACATGGGAATAATACGGTTGAAAGGAGATGAGGACGCACCCATTCTCTCTGCGCAAAGTAGTTGGAATAAACCATCATCCTCGGCTATTAAGGAAATTCACGAAAGAATGTAATAGCGGGAAGTTTAGCGACCGACTACTTACTCGAGAAAGTATGGAAGGAGAAAGCAAGACTTCGCCACCAAGAAATCTGTGATATACTTCACGACAAATGCTTGTTCCTTGTCGACGGTGCCTACGGTCATGTAGAAGGGGTCCATGATAGCGAGGTGCAGGGTCTTCTCCACGATGATATTGTGCGCCATTTTTAGCGATACCAGGCGGACCACGTTTCGATCGAGCCGTAACAAGTGGAAGAGCTTGAAGATGTCTTCATACGTGATGAAGAACAACTCGCCGGGGGTGGTGGTGATGAAGCCACAGTTAGTGGGGACCCTGATCGTGAAGAGCGGGTAGGAGGGATTTTTATCTTGGAGAAGCTCCTGCTCCAGATACCTCACAGTATCATGCAGGCTACACAGGTCCAGTGACAGCGTTTTGACAATGTGGTTCGGCAGGATTGGTTCACCAAGATAATGCATCGTCCTCCACTTGGTCGGCAGCTTGTCGAGAACCACTTTCTTGCTTGCTGCGGCGTCTTTCCCATGCTTCGGCTTCCGCTTCCTTCCCTTCTTATGCCACGGAGGGGTGCAAGTTGGTCTTATCACCACCATGGCCGTATCAGGGAGTGTTCTCGGGGTAACCTTAGAATGCGGCGGAGCGGTGAAGGCGGTAGCATCTTCCTGCTCAGGCGTTTCTTGAGAAGGGAAGAGCTTCTTCTTCGTCATGGTATCATGGGCGAGTGCCTCGGAAGGAGCAACATCGATGGGAGCCTCCAAATCAGCGATGAACTAATTGATGGGAGCCTTATTAATGTCCATCGTGTTGTCGTGCTCATGTGTCTCAGGCTCGGGAGGATCATTGGCAGGTGGAGGAGTGACCCTTTGGATTGCCGCCGCATACACAGATGCTGGAGTGACCCTTTCTTGGCTTGCCGCCATAGGCACAGATGTTGGAGTGACCATTTCTTCGGTGGTCTTCAGCCGAAGTAGGGCTTTTAGCCATATAAGGACATGATCCTTCAGTTGCCCGACCTTCATCTCGTCTTCGGTACTCGGGGGTTGATGAGGAGGAACCAAGTGTGCGCATCCCGAGAACGACCGATCCACCTCAACCGGTGCATGCTATCGTCCATAGGCTTGCAGTGGAACGTCCGGTGTGTTGTGTTCATGATGCGTCCCCTGGCAACATCCTTGAGCTTGTTGTCCACATACATGAGCATGGTGCAAGGAACACTTTGCTCATGTTAAGAAACATGCATGTGTTGGTCAGAGAGGGGCGGCGATGAAGTAATTAACTTGCATAGAGGCTCAATTAATTACCATGAGAGCGTCGAGCTTGGCTCGCGTTGAGGGACCGAGGCAGGGCGTGCAAGTGATCGAGGGATTGCTGGCTTCCCCCATTGCCGGCGAATCCTCCCTAGCACCTGCATTGGCGCCGGCGAGTGGAGTCACCAATACAGGCGTGTCTTTAGCCCGTGTAGCAGGAAGGCACATGTTGCCGAAGTTGCTGCCTCCTAGGCTGATCACCGGGAGTGGTCCCGTTTGGTCGTTGGAAAAGTAAGTGGAGATCGACTCCACCATTCCAGGAATGATCTCATTGTAACGGCTGGCCACCACGCCATCGACCTTGCTGGCCACCTCTGCCTGGACCCTAGTTTCTACCTCGGCTTGGACCGCGGCTTGGATGCACTGCTCAAGGGTTGCTTCCAAGTTGGCCACCTTCTCCAATAGAGCCGCCTGCTCTTGGTCCTTCTTCGCCTGCAGCGAGTCCTTGATAGTGGGCATGCCCAAGCCATAGTCAACGTGCTGGCGGCCTCACACCACGCCGGGGACACGACCTCTTGCCGACCTCTTCAATGGTGGCTACTCCTTCACGATGTTCAATCCCCTATAAAAAGAGTTGTCCCACGGGACTTTGCCCATCGACGTCTGGGACGAGGAGCCAGACTCGTTAGCTTCTTCCGCGAACTGCAAGTAGCATGAAGAATTTTAGAGATGGAGTTGTGGTGAGCAGTATGAAACTAGTAAGCCAGGCAAATTTCTTACCACTACGTTCTCAACTTGCACCACACTCGGCTCGGTGACCAAGAAAACACCCTCCACCACTGTAGGGCTCGTGATAAGTTTCCCATCCATCTCTTTACGGTACCGGGACCTGAAAGATTCCCTGAAGAGCAGGTTCTTGTACTTGGCCCAAGGGTTCTCGATGCCCTTCTCTGCGTAGGTCTGGTCCTCCTTCTGCCACTTGTCCACCTTACCGTCGTAGCCACGGCAGCCGAGACGGTGGTGACCGATGTTCTTCTCCGCCAGCTCCTTTCCCCAGGCCAACTGATCCTTGGTGTAGGCTAGCTCCTCGTTTTATAGGAAGCGCGTGTAGTCCTCGGGCGTAAGCCGCGGGAAGTGGCGCTTGATCTCTTCCCATGGCTCGTCGTCAGCAATCATCCCCCTTAGCATGGTTTTATATCCGCTAAGGTTCCTGGTGAACCTTCCAAGGGCAAACTTTAACAATGTTCTCCTTGGGATCCAGGCTCGTGAAGCCCTCGGGGCACAGGTACCGCGCATGCAGCCGCAAGAGGATTTGGTCATGTAGATGCTTCGGCTCCATAGGGATACTGGTCTTGGGGTCCACCGTTGTGAACGTCTCCTTCTTCCGTGGGGCCGGCCGTGTTCGGTCTCCGCTTCTTCCGTTCCCTCTTGGCCGACGTCGTTGTCTGCGATCCACCCCCGATGACGCCAGTGTTGGTGGTCTCGTCGCCCCTCTCATGACCGCCATCAAGGCGGTCATCGACGCCCATCTCCTCACCACCATCATCGGTGGTCTCGTCATCTTCTTCGCCCCGGCCGCCTACCTCGTCCAGCTCTATCTCCTGGGACATGAGCATGTAGTGCTCCTCTAAGTCTCGCTGGCCCCGATCATATTCGTTGCGGTTTCCACAAGACGACATGGCTATACCGAGCACTATGCAAGCAAAAAGAAAGGATTTTAGATACACAAATTCACGGCGATAATCCGGCATGACCTTTGCTAAAAATGGTCATGCCTGAGTGCCAGAAATTCGCCGGAACAGAAATTAATCGACATTCCGACAAAACATTGGCACTCAATGTACCTGCACAACATTTAGATACAACTACCAAAATAGACTTTGTACAGTATCCAACTGACAAAATCAACTTAATGTACCTGCACAACATTCAGCTATTCAAATCAACTTACAATGCACAAAATCAAAATGTAACGTATATAAACACCTTACAAGCCTCACAACTGACATAATCTAATGTAAGAAGCACAACTTGTATAATAAAATAAAGGTGTTCATTTCCAAGCAACACATCAATGGCCCCTTTCCACTTGAGAGTACCATGCACAAAACCAACCAAAGCACAACTAGGATAAAATAATGGTGTTTATAGAATTTCCAGTACTAATCAAGCATCCTTTCTATTCTGCACACTACTACATGTGATGGAAAATATCCATCCCTGAAATTGATGGTAAAAGCATTGGAAAAACAAAAGACCACTGTTCTATGACATTGATGTTTTAAACTAGTTGTAAGCAAATACATTCATGATATTCTATTGGGCACATCCCAAATATTGGGTAGCACCTCAATAGTATCCAAGATAATTGTCACCCATTTCTTATAAAGCTACCATTTGCAAGCTTTCATAGACTAGATAATCAAATCATTTTCCTAAAAAGAAAAATCATTTAGGAATCATTTCTTTTCCTCTAAAAATCATTCATAGAGAGTTCATCAGTAAAAGTAAAAGTTGTATCATCATCTAAATAAGATAAATCATATGGATTCACAAGAATGACAGCAAACAAGAATGACAGCAAACTACTTCTAGGAAACATATTTATATACAAATCTGCAGTCATTCTACTGCTAGGAAACTACTGCTAGCAAACAAATTCTAGCAAACAAGAATCTGCAGTCATTCTACTGCTAGCAAACAAGAATGACAACAAACTACTTCTAGGAAACTACTGCTATGAAACAAGAATGACAACAAACAAGAATTACAACAAGATTATTCATAGAAGATAGCAAATAAATTTCCTAGAACTACTGCTAGTAAACATCTTTATATACAAATCTGCAGTCATTATGGACATACATCCTATAAAGGAGATAGTTAATCAAGCCAAGGTATAATTTTAGTGAATCTCAGGAACCACCCACTGAAGCAAGCTTCAGTATGTCGTCATCCAAGTATTAATTTATTAGGATACATAAAGCGCTCAGTTGAATTCAAACACTTAGTGGGATTCAAACATTTCTACTGTAACCAGTTTTGAAGAAAAGCCACCAATTGCCTAAGAATAATATGAGATCCATTGAAATTAACATCATAGTATCTGACTGTTGGAATTCAAGAAAGAATAGGACATAAATGTTGTTGAGCAAAACATGATCAACAACAATATTGGACATATTACGGAGAGCCATTGCTAAGACAACAGGGGAGAAACCCTAATTAGGGCTCCTACAGTGTTAGTAAGGGAGTAAGAGAGGAGTGAAGAAAAGAGGTGTACCTGGTTGTCAATGATCTGAGACAGGGACGACAACGGCAACGGTGGTTTCCTCCTCCTCCTTCGTGCCTCCTCCACGGTGGTCTCCTTCTCCACGGGGGCCTACTCCTCCTCCTCCGGGCTCCATCCATGGGCTCCTGCGAGGTGGAGAGTGAGGGTTATATGTAGTGGAGGGCGAGGGGGAGATAGGAACGGAGGGGACAGGGGGCTGGGGTGACTCACCTCGCTGCGGCGGCGGGTCGACGAGGACGGAGGCGGGTCGACGGGGGAGGGGGGGCGGCTCCGTCCACAGGCTCCTGCAAGGTGGAGAGCGAGGGTTAGGTAGTGGATGGCGAGGGGGAGATAGGAAGGGAGGGGAGAGGGGGCCGGGGGGACTCACCTCGCTGACGGTGGACGATGGCGGGTCGACGAGGGGGGCGCGGCTCCGTCCACGGGCTCCTGCAAGGTGGAGAGCAAGGGTTAGGTAGTGGAGGAAGGGAGGGGAGAGGGATCAGGGAGGACTCACCTTGCTGACGGTGGACGGCGGCGGGTCGACGGGGACGGCCACAGGTCGACGGGGATGGGCGCGCGCCGATCTGACCTAGACGGGGACGGGCGGGTCGATCTGATCTGAGATGGGGGCGGGGATGCGTCCCTCTGTGATCTGGGTGGGGATCGATCTGACAGGTGGGACCCACAGGTATTACCTCCGGCGTTTGCGCAAAGGAGCCAGTGATAAAGCTTGGGTCACTGGCAGGCGGGCCAGCCCATGCTACCCCCGGCGGTTTGGGGATAATTCGCCGGTGGTAAATTTAGGTGGGGCTAGGGTTTAGGTAGGGCCAGGGTCACTGATCACTGCTGCCAGGTTTATTTAGGTGGTATATTTAGGTGGGGCCAACAAAAAACACATAAAATGATAGCGCAATTTCTTCAGAGGCAACAAACACATACATAAAATGATAGCGCAATTCCGTTAGAGGCAACAAATAACACACATAAAATGATAGAGCAATTTCGTTGGAGGCAACAAACACACATAAAATGATAGCGCAATTCTGTGGGAGGCAACAAATAACACACATAAAATGATAGCGCAATTTAGTCAGAGGCAACAAACACACATAAAATGATAATCCGTCGGAGGTAAACATGCACACATAAAATGATAGCGCAATTTCGTTGGAGGCAACAAACACACACATAAAATGATAGCGCAATTCCGTCGGAGGAAACAAACACACATAAAATGATGGCTAATTAAGTTAGTTGCAAATGATCCGCCTTCGTAGGAGTTTAATGGTATAGTACATACTTACACATAAAATCATTAATAAGTGATACACATAAAATGATGAGTGTTATTTTCTCGACCACACCAAAATCCTACTATTTCTTCTTTGCACTCTGATTCTTCTTCTTGCCCTTCTGCTTGGTATTTTTTGACTTAACGATCCCGCCAGTCTCATCATTGAGACTCCTTGTGTACGGAGTTGTTGTAGCTGACGACCTAGGCAATGTGGTCCTTCTTCTTCTTTTTGTGTATGTTGCATCGTCTTCATCGGGTTCTTCCATCATCGGGTCTCCAACGAGTCCGTCAAAGTCTTTCTCGTTGGCGACTCCATCCATTCCGACAAGGGCCCTTTTGCCTCTGCTCACGATGACACGGCTAGGCCTTGACGGGTCGGTAATGAAGAAGCATTGCTCAACGTGCTTAGCCAGCACCCATGGATCATTTTGTGCGGTGGGTTTATTGGTCTTGGATTTTTTGGGCATATGCATGGTGGTAAAATACTCGTCTTATTTTCTGACATCTGTAGCCCATCTGACACGGAACATCGGTAGCTTCTCCCCGACATAGTCAAGCTCTCAAATTTCCTCGATCCTTTCGTAGTATCTTTTCTTCTCTTCACCCGTGTAAGATTCCATCGTCACACCCGAGTTCTGATAGTCGCTTCTTTTGTCTCTCTCCTCCATGTAGAATGTGTAACCGCTGATGTCGTATGCTTGATAAGTCATGAGGTTTGGCGCGGGCCCGTAAGACAAAGCCACTATGATTCTATCCGCGACGCTTGTCATTGGCGGGGGAATGGCATCAATCTAGTCTTTGAACTAGTGCACGAAAGAGGAGTTGTGCGCTCTAAATACCTCTTCTTCCGTCATCGGCCTGTTAGCATTGTTCTCGATCATGGTTTTGTGCTTTTCCACCCAAGGCGTGACATCGTCCATGTGCTGTAGCGCTACTAAGTGGGCCCTATAAAATTCGGCTCTCCTATCACACTGATCCACATCCATTTCCTTCTTGCCAGTGCGGTGGCCTACTCCCTCGAACCTGCCGAGGTGCTTGTTCACGGGAAAACCAATCGGACGTGGGTTTTCCTTGTTAAGATAATTCTTGAAGAAATAGACGCACTCCTCGGTGAGAAATCCCTGGACGATGCTTCCATCCGGATGTGCCTTGTTATGCACGTATCCTTTGATGATTCCGTTCATTCTTTCTAATGCCATCATGTCGTGAAGGAACGGAGGCCCAAGATCCTCGATATCGTCCACTATATGCAACAGCAGGTGGACCATGATGTCGAAGAATGCGGAAGGGAAGTACATCTCCATCTCGGATATGATGGTGACGATCTCTTCCTGTAGCCGCTCGAGTTTCTTGACGGTTATCGACTTCCGAGTGATGATGTCGAAGAAGTTACAGAGGCTAGTTAGTGTTTCACGGACGTGCGGTTCCATGATCCCTCGGATTGCAACCAGAAGTATCTGCATCATCATGATATGACAGTCATGAGACTTCATCCCGCTGAAGATTCCTTTCGTCGGGTCCAACCATCTACGTATCTGCCCCGCGTAGCCTAAGGGATACTTGGTTCCGAGGAGGCAACCGATCATCTATTCGAGCTCGTTAGGATATAGGGTGAAGCAGGAGGGGCGCGGGGTTTCACTCTTCTTCGACCTTTTTCCCTTAGGATCTTCCGTCTCCTCCTCAACCGGCTGCTTCCCCTTCCTTTTGCGCTTGCGATCGTTTATCTCCTCCTCAACCGTAGAAGAAGACGGGGGGTGAAGCTCTTCTCTGATATTCAGGGCCTTTAGAACGTGTATTGCTTTTTGCTCGTCTTTGGTCCTATCCGGCATGTTGAGCAGAGTGCATAGCAAGCTTTCGCAAACGTTCTACGTAATATGCATGACATCAAGGCTATGAGGCGTACCGAGGATCTTCCAGTACGGCAAGTCCCAAAACACGGACCTCCTTTTCCATACCCCCATGAGCGGACCGTGTTCCTTTTCCTTCTTCTTATCTCCTCGCTTCCGCTTATGCTTCTTTATCTTACCCGGCGGAGGGCAGTGTTTCCAGCTTTTCAACAAAGCATCGATCTCCTCGCCACTGCGCTTAGGCGGAGGTACTTCGATCTCATCCTTGCCATTGAATAGATCTCCACGCTTCCTCCACGGGTCATTCTTAGGTAGCCACATCCGAGTCCTCATGTAGACGGTTTTCAAAGACCCGGGATCCTTACCAAGCTGAAGAAACGGCGTCCTTTCCATGCACCTCACACAATCCTTGTGTCTGTGGCACACCTGGCACGCGATATATATGTATCTGAGATAGTCCTGCACTGTCGCGATCAGCGCTGCTTTCAGACGAAAAATTGTTGGAGGTGAGCGTCCCATGTTTCTACCCCTTCATCCCACAAGATGGCTAGCTCCTCCTTCAATAGCTCAAGATACAGGTTGATATCGCTCCCTGGCTGCGTCGGCCCTTGGATTAGCATGCTCATGTGTATGTACTTCTTCTTCAGGCATAGCCAAGGGGAGGTTGTACATCCATACAAACACGGGCCAGGTGTTGTGCTTGCTGCTCTGGTTGCCGAACGTATTGAGTCCGTCGGTACTTGCACCTAGTCTGATGTTCCTTGGTTCTTTCCCGAAATCTTCGTACTCATCGTCTAATGCTTTCCACTGGCTTGCATCCGAAGGGTGCGTCAGCACTGGGTTTTCAACCCGCACTGGATCCTTTATCACCGCCTCCTTCCTTTCTGCATGCCAGCGCATGAGCTTCGCTTCCTTGGGGTCCGCGAATTACCGCTGGAGACGGGTCCTGAGCGGGAAGTACCACACAACTTTTCGAGGAGCTTTTCTCATCCATATCTTGTATCGAGGCTCGCTGCACCTTGGACACGTGGTCAAGTCCTTGTGTTCTTCTTCTTCCCGACGTTGTTCATCCCGGCCGTCATCGTTGTGTGCGACATCCCATTCTTCTCCCTCCTCATCATCTTCATTTTCGTGTTGAATGGCATCCTCTTCCTTATTATGGTCAAAGTCAACATCATCATCTTCATCATCCATCCACGGAGCAGTGTAGCCATCCATGAAACTATACCTGAGGAGGTGCTCATTCACCGTGCGTGACAAAGGGTCAAACAATGACGATAGTTTGCATTTGCGACAAAAACATCTTATTTCCAAGAGGTTATTTCGATACATGTCAACAGTCGCGCGTTCCACGTATCTATCCACCATGCTTTCCTTCATCTCGATGACCATCGTCGCCTGCACAATAAGTGTAAGATTCCTTAGTGGTTTCCAATCCTAGGGTCATAATCCTACAGGCAACACAGTGCTCTGATACCATCTGTAAGATCCCTCCTTTATAAAGGAAAAAGGATCCCTGTGATTGCAATGCTAGTCCCTGGATCATTGCTAGCATCCACATTTTAAGATGAAGTACACAGATACAAAGGTCATTTATTACAGCCATTCCAGAGATAAACATAGTCTTTACAACTCCAAGGCCACAGGCCTAATACAAGAGTTTGAATAAGTAAATAAATAAAAGCCTTCATCTTCATGTGCCACAGGCAAACATGTTGAGTGTGGACTCATGACACCTAATCCTCATCAGAGTAACCTGCAACATCACAAGTTACAGCCACAGTGGGTCAATACTTTGGAATAGTATTGGCAAGTGATACCTTAGTATAATTTAGGTGGACTATATTACTATATGCAAATTTGTCTAAGTGTAGCTTGGCTTGCTTTCTCAAAATAGGTTTTTCCTATTAGTTGAAATCACTAAGTTTTTCTTTGTCAAAACTGTTCCCAAGGAACCACCAATAGACATTGAGGTCCTTCACCCTTGTTCACCCACAAATTTTTACTTAGAAATTGGGATGAGGACATTCTTGATAGCTTCCATGTCTTGATGCTCAAGTTGTCCATTGCCATGGACTTGGCTAAGTACTTAGATTTTTCCATCTGCAGAGGTTGTGCACTTTCCCCACCAGACTTGGTTTCACCAAGACAGGACCTTTCAGAAGCCTTCCCTTAGACCAAATGGACGCGTTCCAACCTATCATCCCACTACCACCATCTGTCCAAATGGCTAAGTTCTAGCAACCTATGTGATCCAGGCAGAGCCCATATTGCCAAGTGGTTGCACTAGAAGCTTCTTAACACTTGGCCTCTAAAATCTCTTTGTTCCTAGGTGGCTTACCACAAGTGAGATACACAAGGTAAACCATAGAAATGGGCCTTGTGTAACCACTCAACATAAACCAAACCTTCCATTCCACCCAGGTGTTTCATTAACTTAGTTGTTTTATTAGGTAAAACACGAGTCCAAAGACTTAGAAATATTTTCATCATAGCATGTATATTTTACCAACCCTTGTTTGCTACTAGCTAGGCTAAGCATGGCATAGATAGTAACTTAGCTTAGAAATTCCCTAGCAATTCTACAACTACTAAGGATTTCCCAACATGGCATATAAGTAAAATATAGCATGCAAGTCTAACAAAATATTTCTAATGCTTAGTAGAAAACATAGGAATGATAATATTCATGAAGTACCACTTGCCTTGGTAGTTGGGAGAGTAGCACTCCTCACAATCACAATCACTAGCACCAAAATCTACACAAAGAATGGTAGCAACAAATTACACACAAAACATATACAATCAAAAATACATGCATGCATGCAAGATGATATGTGGTGATTTTTGAAACTCAACAAAGCAAGTATACTGTACTGATTCACTAACAATTTAAAAACTTGCCAAACAACCATTACTTAAACCCTAAATTAATTCCTAAACATTTCATAGACTCTAATTAGTCCCTACACAAGTTTCTGCAAATAAAACTTTTTTAACAGAAGCTAAACATTAAACACATTGCATATTTAGAAAGAGCTTTCTCTCCTGATTCCAACGGTATAAAATTTGTCAAATTCTAACGTGGGGATCAAAAGTTATAGCCAAAACAAATTTGAACATAAATCAGATTCAAAATCCAGTTTGAAATCTAAACCCTAGCCACGCGTCTGTTTCTGATTGGCCCGTACCGGTTCGGATGGATCGATCAACGAGAGCCGCATGATTTAACTAAAGATGCACGGCCAGATCTAACGCGTAACGGTTCGTTAAGTGAATTAATCCTACGCGCTGGATCTAGATCTGATGGCTACGAATCAATCGACCAAAACTGAGCGGCGCTGGCGGCGGCTACTGGCGGCGGCGAGCTCTGCCTACGGCGGCGCGATGCTACAGGTCGTCCTAGGGTCGTCGGAGGGGCTTACCAGAACCGTGGCGACGTGCTGATGCTCAACCTGGCGGCGGCTTGGCAAGGGGCGCACGGAGTGGGCTGCTGGAGCTCGTCGGAGTCGTGCACGGCGTCGGGTGGTTGCAGACAAAGTTGTTGCCGACGCCCTGGGTCTTCCTAGTACCAACCAGAGGCATCAGTAGCTGTGAAAGGACAAGGCGAACCTAGTCGTATGCGAGAGAGGTCAAGGGGCGCTCAGTGCTTACCGCAATCGATCGCCGGAAAAGAAGAAAGCGTCAGGCACTTGCGGTCGTCGTCGTTGGCGAGTTACCAGACGGTCCTAGCATGCACCAATAGGGTGAGAAGATGCGCATGGTTGTCGTGATCATTCTGGCAAACTTAGACAGCAAGGGGCGACGGGGTCTTACCGGAATACCTCGCCGGAGTTGGCTCTGACTACGGCGGTGCAATACGAATTAGAGGCAGCCTGGTGGCGAGAAGAGTGTGCAGTGTGGGGGGAAATGACCGCGGCGGGGTGGGGTTTAAGTAGGCCGAAGCGCGACAGGAAACGCTCGCAGAATCAAGGCTAATTACGTCGCGCCATTATCGGCATCAATGGCAGCGACGACGTGGTCTGCGGGCGAGATTTGGGGAAAACGACGGTGACGTGGACGGGGCCCAGTTGTCTGCGAGAGAAACAGAGAGGGGGTGGGGTCCTGGCGTCAGTCACTTTCTGGGTGCGTCTGCGAGTGAGAGAGGGAGAGAGGGAACCCGGGTGGGCTTAGTGGGCTGCATTCTCAGTTGGGCCAGAATCCTGGCGCTAGCCCTTTTCTATTTCCTTTCTCTTTTTCTTTTTCTGTTTTGAATTTCTGGAATGAATTTCAAATGGTTTCAAAAGCTTTTTGAATTCAAACTTTTTCCAGGATTTTGTAGGGTGCAACATTCACACTTCTTGGCATAAAAAAATGTGGTCTCTCTGTTCAAGCTTGGTTCTTTTGAACAAACAAAATAAACAGTGCTATAGCACTTGATTTGGAAATGTTTTGAAAATGGTTTTGAAACCATATTTGTTCTATGAATTTTTTTCCAAACTCCACATTCAATCCAATCAACAAGGAAGCCAACAAAACTTGGTTTAAAACACTTATGCTCTCAGTTGAGGATGGTCATTTGATTTAAGTTTGCTCACATAAAATAATAGCACTATGTGCTTCTGTTTTCTTGAAAATAGTTGGAAAATGATCTCAAAATTATATGCATGCATGAATGATATGCAATCTTTGAAATCATGATTTTAGGGTTGTTACAAATCTAACCCCCTTAAGGTGAATCTCGCCCTCGAGATTCGGATTGGCTAGCAAATAGGTGAGGGTGGTCTTTCCGAAGATCATCTTCTCTTTCCCATGTTGCTTCCTCTTCGGAATGATGATTCCACTGCACTTTGCAGAACTTGATAGTCTTAGTCCGTTTGACTCTTTCTGCAGTCTCAAGAATCTTGATAGGTTTCTCTTCATAAGTGAGATCACTCTCCAACCGAACCTCCTCCAAAGATATAGTATCCTTCAAAGAAGTTTCTTCCATTTCTGGATGACATTTCTTAAGTTGACTCACATGAAACACATTATGGACAGCTGACAGAGATTCCGGCAGTTCTATTTCATAGGCAACTTCTCCTTTACGACTCAGAATCTTGAATGGTCCAACATATCTTGGTGCCAATTTTCCTTTGACTCCGAATCTCTTCACTCCACGAAGTGGTGACACTCTAAGATAGGCTCTATCACCAACTTCGTAGGTGACTTCTCTACGCTTAGGATCTGCGTAGCTTTTCTGTCGAGACTGTGCTATCTTCAACCTGTCCTTGACCAACTTGACCTTCTCTTCGGCTTCTTTGATGAGATCTGGTCCGAATAAATTTCTTTCTCCCACACCATTCCATAACAATGGGGTGGTACACTTTCTTCCGTAGAGAAATTCAAATGGTGCCATCTCAATGCTGGCTTGATAGCTGTAGTTATAAGAAAATTCTACGTAAGGCAGACTTTCATCCCAACTGGCTCCATAGTCTAGGGCACATGCCCTCAACATGTCTTCAAGAATCTGATTAGTCCTTTCTGTTTGTCCATCAGTTTGAGGATGAAAAGTGGTACTGAATTCCAACCTCGTTCCCAATGACTCATGTAACTGTCTCCAAAAATGGGAAGTGAATTGAGTTCCCCTATCAAACACAATACTCTTGGGTACTCCATGCAGACATACAATTCTACTCATGTAGATCTTAGCCAACTTAGCACTTGTATATGTTGTCTTCACGGGTATGAAATGAGCCACTTTAGTTAGGCGATCCACTACTACCCAAATAGAATCATATCCTGATCTGGTTCTTGGTAATCCGGTAATGAAGTCCATACCAATCTTGTCCCACTTCCAATCAGGAATAGGTAGTGGTTGAAGCAAACCTGCTGGTTTCTGATGTTCCGCCTTCACTCTACTACACACATCACACAAAGCAATATGTTCGGCGATGTCCTTCTTGAGGTTATTCCACCAAAATCTTTCCTTCATATCCATGTACATTTTGGTGTTACCCGGATGAATGGAATACAGTGAGTTGTGTGCTTCTTGCAAAATTAGTTTCTGAAGTTCTGGATCTTGTGGAACACAGATACGTTTCCCATGCCATAAAGTACCTTTTTCGTCTTCATGGAACCCTTGGCTTTTCCTTTGCCAATCTTTTCTTTAATCTCTTCGATTTCTTTATCAAACTTCTGGGCTTCTTTGATCTTGTCCAACAAAGTGGGTTGAACATCCAAAGTCATGAGATGTCCTTCAGGCACAATCTCCAATCTGAGTTTTCTGAATTGGACACACAAATCATCTGGCAATTCTCCCTTGGTAAGGCCATTCACAAAAACCTTACGACTTAGAGCATCTGCTACAACATTTGCTTTACCTGGGTGGTATTGCAAACTTAAGTCATAGTCCTTGATAAGTTCTAACCATCTTCTTTGTCTCATATTAATTTCCTTCTGGGTGAAGATATACTTCAAACTCTTGTGATCTGTAAACACTTCACAACGTTTTCCCAAAAGATAGTGTCTCCATGTTTTTAGTGCATGGACAATAGAGGCTAACTCTAAATCATGAGCAGGATAGTTCACTTCATGAGTTTTGAGTTGTCTCGAGGCATAAGCCACAACTTTGCCGTCTTGCATAAGTACTGCACCCAAACCCTGATGAGATGCATCACAATATACTTGGAAATCTTTTTCCAAATCTGGCAGACACAAGACTGGTGCTGTCACAAGTCTCTTCTTCAATTCCTGAAAGCTGAGTTCACAACCTTCAGACCAAGCAAACTTCTTGTCTTTCTTTAGCAATTCCATCATGGGCTTAGCTAGCTTGGAGAAGTTTTCAATGAACCTTCTGTAGTAACCTGCTAAGCCAAGGAAACTACGAACTTCTTTTACTGACTTGGGAGATTCCCATTCAGTTACAGCTGAAACTTTAGCAGGATCAACTGCTACACCATCCTTTGTCATAACATGACCAAGAAATCCAACTTCATTCAACCAGAATTCACACTTGCTGAATTTGGCATAAAGTTTATGTTTTCTTAACTTCTCAAGTATCAAACGCAAATGTCCTTCATGCTCTTCTTTGCTCTTGGAGTAGACTAAAATGTCATCGATGAAACGACAACAAACTTGTCAAGGAATTCCATGAACACCTTGTTCATCATATTCATGAAGTATGCTGGAGCATTAGTCAAACCAAAAGGCCTTACGGTATACTCATACAATCCATACCTTGTAGTGAACGCTGTCTTAGGTATGTCTAGTTCTCTTATCTTGAGTTGAAAATAGCCTGACCGGAGATCAATCTTTGAGAACACACAAGCTCCTTCTAGCTGATCAAACAAGTCATTGATTCTAGGCAAAGGGTATTTGTTCTTGATAGTTACCTCGTTGAGTGAACAGTAATCTATGCATAACCTTTGACTTCTATCTTTCTTCTCCACGAACAAAACTGGGGCTCCCCAAGATGAAGAATTTGGTTGAATAAATCCTTTCTGCAACTGTTCTCCAAGTTGTTTCTTGAGTTCTTTCAGTTCATCAACTGACATTTTATAAGGTCTCTTTGCTATTGGTCCAGATCCTGGTACCAAATCTATAAGAAACTCCACATCTCTATCTGGTGGCATTCCCGACAATTCTTCTGGAAACACATCCGGATACTCACTCACAATTGGCACACTGTCTATGCTAAACCCCTTAAGAGAATTTAGCATACTCCTTTTTGCTTCAAAGTTGGTCTTGAATCTGATCCTTTTATTTTCTGGAGTTGTGAGTGAGACAGTATGGTTGGCACAATCTATCACTCCCTGGTGCTTAGTCATCCAGTCCATTCCCAAAATGACATCCAATCCTTGGGAGTTTAGAATTATCAAGTTAAAGGGAAACTTATACTTCCCAAATTCTATGACTAGATCATGACATCCTGAATTCACTATCATTTCTCCACCAGGAGAACTTACTTTTATAGGACACCCAATAGTTTCTACCGGCAGTTCATTTCTTTCAACAAATGCTCTTAATATGAATGAATGAGATGCACCAGTATCAAAGAGAACAAATGCTGGAACAGAATTGAGTTTGAACTTACCAGCAACAGCATCAGGCTCCTCATAGATTTCCTCCACATTGATGTGGTTCACCTGTCCCTTCTGAAAAGGGTTGGGCTTGTTGGGTCCTTCAACTTTCTTTTCTGGGCATTCATTTGCATAATGCCCCATCTTCTTGCACTTGAAGCATTCAACCTGACTAATGTCCTTCTTGACAGGCTGACTTCCACTTCCACTTCCATTACCACTGTGGTGGCTCTTGTATCCACCCTTGTGGTTCTTGTACTTGTCATTGTCATGACTACGGTGATGCTTGTTGTCATGACGGTTGTGGTTGTGGTGCTTGTTGAATTTCCCATGCTTGTGGGATCCTGAGCTTCCACTGTCATCATGTGGGAACGTTTGTGTGACGATCCCGAGCTGTGCTTGTCTGAGTGCTTTCTCTTTCTGCTTTCAACTTGTTTTATTTTATTCTCCAAAATAGAAGCCTTGTCACAGAGAGACTGATAAGTGGGAACATAGGCCACAGCCAATTGCAGATTCAGTTCATCATTTAACCCTTCGAGGAACTTTTCTTTCCTCTTAGCATCAGTGTCAACTTCATCCGGTGCATATCGCGCCAGATTGTTGAACTCCTCAATATATTCAGCCACGCTGCGGTGGCACTGCTTCAGGTTATGGAACTCCTTCTTTTTCAGACTCATCACTCCAGATGAGATATGAACAGTACGAAAGCCATCCTCAAAGATAGCCCATGTCACATCATCTATGGGAGTGGTGATCTGGAAGTTATCCCACCAAGTGGAGGCTGGTCCTTCCAGCAAATGTGCTGCAAATCTGACCTTTTCAGCATCCGTACAGCCCACGGTTACCAAGTCCTTGTTCACAGTGTAGGCAATCATTGGCCACCATGGGATCATCGTCCCTGAGAACTTTGCTGGCCTCAATCTCAAGAACCTGATAAGCATATCAAAATCCGGTGGGTTGTTGTTTTTGTTGTTATTGTTGTTGTTGTTATTGTTGTTATTGTTATTGTTTTGGTTCTGGATGAACGTCGTCATCATCTGCATTAGCTGAGTTTGAGCGGTCATCATTTGCTGCCTTTCTGGAGTGATGTTGTCGTTGTTGTTGGGATTGGGGTTTGCACGACGGGGAGGCATCTGTGGTTTGTTCAATAGAGATAAGAATGAGATACCCATAGATGCTTTCATGCACATTACATCACATAAACAAACACAAATCATGCAACAAAAAGATAAAGATTCAACAACAAGATAACAAGTTCACAAAGTAAAACACACAAGTAGCAAGCCATCCACATGTCAGATGGTCAAATAACAAGTTCTCAAACAACAAGTATGATAATAAATGATAAATGAGTATTCAAATCTACTCCTCGGCATCAACCTCCTCCTCGACAAAGGTAAGACCTGCGTTCTCCATCGCGGTCTTGTATTCCTCGACACTAGTGGTCAAGGTCTCTATCTTGGCTTTGAGAGCCCTCTTCTGGGATCGAAGCCTCTCAATCACCGTCTGTTGCTGCTCGAGCTCGAAGTCCTTGGTCTGCAGTTCTTCAGTCATGTCCCGGATCTTCTTGTTCCTATCCTGGACTCGCTTCTCCTGACTCTTGAACTTCCTATCCTGGCTCTCGATCTTTGCCTCCATCTCCTTGACTATCTCATATTGCTCCGCGAAGAGCTTGTCCTTCTCGCGAAGCTGCACCTGGAGTTCGTCCTTGTTGAGCATGACGTTGGTCCTATCAGTGTCCACGTGCCTAATGAGAGATTCTAAGTCCTGGAGGTACAGACGAATCGGCTCTGCTGTGTCCCTCGAATCGTCCTCGAAGTCGATGGACTCTCCATCCTCATCACGTCTACCGAAGACGTGGAAGTGAGTACCTCTAACCTGTCGGGAGTGTCTCCCTAGCAGACATCCTATCAGATCCTGCATAACTACCTCAAGGCCTCTCTCCTTGTCATCATGCATGAGCTTGAAGACGATGGCCTCCGTAGTAGGCTCTGTCTGGTGTCCGGGCTGGTTGACCTTCAAGCCCCAAAGGTCTTTCCTCTCAAACTTGGTGAGGGGAAGCACCATGATGGTAGGAAGAGGAAGATTGAGCATAGTAGTAAGCTCAACGATACGAGGACCAAAGCGGGTAACCTGGAACTCCTCAATAGTGTTGATGGTAACAGTAGGCATCTATTTATAAGATAGAAAAGTTAGAACAACACAATTCAAGTTACAACATATGGCAAAACAACACATACATATCCTTGGAAAGCAAAACACACAAGTCATGCATACATGAAACCATTACAACAACCAAGGTTGAATCTTATTTTAAAGCAACATTTGGAAAATAAGGTGATAAGTGGTGGTCCAACTAACGAAGTACGTTTACAATACTATCTCACTGGATCTGTTGGCTAACACAATGTTTCTAGAAGCAATCAATCTATCTTGCTCACATGACTCCATCACTAAGTCTATAATGTCTCCTCTTAAGGTTTGGTTGGTAGCTTCCAACTCTTTGTTATGTTTCTTCTCTTCCTTTAGATCATTTTGGAGGTTGAGCATTCTGCACTTGACTCTATCACCAAGTTCTTTGATGGTCTTCCAAGCTGCATCCCTTGCTGATTCAAAGAATCTAGTGTGCACCACTGAATTGGTGAACATGCAGAATCCTTTTTCCTGGTGGTTGTCTTCCTTGTTTTTATACAAGTGAAGTTTCACCCACCAGTATTCCACTCCTTCATCCATCACAGGAAAACCTTTGTACACAGCTGCACCTTGTATTTCTAATGCAACCATGAGGTCCTTGAGAGCCTTGGGGAATTCTGTCTCACACTCCAAAGTCATTGTCATGAGTGGTCCTTTACTTACGGCTTCGTTGATGGAGTTCATCTACAAATGGAGATGAGAGAGAGGATTAGAAAAGTTTTACGAGAAGAATAGACAAGTGTAGAAGTTGATGAAATTTTTTTTCCTTAGTGGTTTCCAATCCTAGGGTCATAATCCTACAGGCAACACAGTGCTCTGATACCATCTGTAAGATCCCTCCTTTATAAAGGAAAAAGGATCCCTGTGATTGCAATGCTAGTCCCTGGATCATTGCTAGCATCCACAGTTTAAGATGAAGTACACAGATACAAAGGTCATTTATTACAGCCATTCCAGAGATAAACATAGTCTTTACAACTCCAAGGCCACAGGCCTAATACAAGAGTTTGAATAAGTAAATAAATAAAAGCCTTCATCTTCATGTGCCATAGGCAAACATGTTGAGTGTAGACTCATGACACCTAATCCTCATCAGAGTAACCTGCAACATCACAAGTTACAGCCACAGTGGGTCAATACTTTGGAATAGTATTGGCAAGTGATAACTTAGTATAATTTAGGTGGACTATATTACTATATGCAAATTTGGCTAAGTGTAGCTTGGCTTGCTTTGCTCAAAATAGGTTTTTCCTATTAGTTGAAATCACTAAGTTTTTCTTTGTCAAAACTTTTCCCAAGGAACCACCAATAGACATTGAGGTCCTTCACCCTTGTTCACCCACAAATTTTTACTTAGAAATTGGGATGAGGAGATTCTTGATAGCTTCCATGTCTTGATGGTCAAGTTGTCCATTGCCATGGACTTGGCTAAGTACTTAGATTTTTCCATCTGCAGAGGTTGTGCACTTTCCCCACCAGACTTGGTTTCACCAAGACAGGACCTTTCAGAAGCCTTCCCTTAGACCAAATGGACGCGTTCCAACCTATCATCCCACTACCACCATCTGTCCAAATGGCTAAGTTCTAGCAACCTATGTGATCCAGGCAGAGCCCATATTGCCAAGTGGTTGCACTAGAAGCTTCTTAACACTTGGCCTCTAAAATCTCTTTGTTCCTGGGTGGCTTACCACAAGTGAGATACACAAGGTAAACCATAGAAATGGGCCTTGTGTAACCACTCAACATAAACCAAACCTTCCATTCCACCCAGGTGTTTCATTAACTTAGTTGTTTTATTAGGTAAAACACAAGTCCAAAGACTTAGAAATATTTTCATCATAGCATGTATATTTTACCAACCCTTGTTTGCTACTAGCTAGGCTAAGCATGGCATAGATAGTAACTTAGCTTAGAAATTCCCTAGCAATTCTACAACTACTTAGGATTTCCCAACATGGCATATAAGTAAAATATAGCATGCAAGTCTAACAAAATATTTCTAATGCTTAGTAGAAAACATAGGAATGATAATATTCATGAAGTACCACTTTCCTTGGTAGTTGGGAGAGTAGCACTCCTCACAATCACAATCACTAGCACCAAAATCTACACAAAGAATGGTAGCAACAAATTACACACAAAACATATACAATCAAAAATACATGCATGCATGCAAGATGATATGTGGTGATTTTTGAAACTCAACAAAGCAAGTATACAATACTGATTCACTAACAATTTAAAAACTTGCCAAACAACCATTACTTAAACCCTAAATTAATTCCTAAACATTTCATAAACTCTAATTAGTCCCTACACAAGTTTCTGCAAATAAAACCTTTTTAACAGAAGCTAAACATTAAACACATTGCATATTCAGAAAGAGCTTTCTCTCCTGATTCCAACGGTATAAAATTTGTCAAATTCTAACGTGGGGATCAAAAGTTTGTTTGAACATAAATCAGATTCAAAATCCAGTTTTAAATCTAAACCCTAGCCACGCGTCTGTTTCTGATTGGCCCGTACCGGTTCGGACGGATCGATCAACGAGAGCCGCATGATTTAACTAAATATGCACGGCCAGATCTAACGCGTAACGGTTCGTTAAGTGAACTAATCCTACGCGCTGGATCTAGATCTGACGGCTACTAATCAATCGACCAAAACTGAGCGGCGCTGGCGGCGGCTACTGGCGGCGACGAGATCTTCCTACGGCGGCGCGACGCTACAGGTCGTCCTAGGGTCGTCGGAGGGGCTTACCAGAACCGTGGCGACGTGCTGATGCTCAACCTGGCGGCGGCTTGGCAAGGGGCGCACGGAGTGGGCTGCTGGAGCTCGTCGGAGTCGTGCACGGCGTCGGGTGGTTGCAGACGAAGTTGTTGCCGACGCCCTGGGTCTTCCTAGTACCAACCAGAGGCATCAGTAGCTACGCAAGGACAAGGCGAACCTAGTCGTATGCGAGAGAGGTCAAGGGGCGCTCAGTGCTTACCGCAATCGATCGCCGGAGAAGAAGAAAGCGTCAGGCACTTGCGGTCGTCGTCGTTGGCGAGTTTCCAGACGGTCCTAGCATGCACCAATAGGGTGAGAAGATGCGCATGGTTGTCCTGATCATTCTGGAAAACTTAGACAGCAAGGGGCGACGGGGTCTTACCGGAATACCTCGCCGGAGTTGGCTCTGACTGCGGCGGTGCAATACGAATTAGAGGCAGCCTGGTGGCGAGAAGAGTGTGCAGTGTGGGGGGAAATGACCGCGGCGGGGTGGGGTTTAAGTAGGCCGAAGCGCGACAGGAAATGCTCGCAGAATCAAGGCTAATTACGCCGCGCCATTATCGGCATCAATGGCAGCGACGACGTCGTCTGCGGGCGAGATTTGGGGAAGACGACGGTGACGTGGACGGGGCCCAGTTGTCTGCGAGAGAAACAGAGAGGGGGTAGGGTCCTGGCGTCAGTCACTTGCTGGGTGCGTCTGCGAGTGAGAGGGGGAGAGAGGGAACCCGGGTGGACTTAGTGGGCTGATTTCTCAGTTGGGCCAGAATCCTGGCGCTGGCCCTTTTCTATTTCCTTTCTCTTTTTCTTTTTCTGTTTTGAATTTCTGGAATGAATTTCAAATGGTTTCAAAAGCTTTTTGAATTCAAACTTTTTCCAGGATTTTGTAGGGTGCAACATTCACACTTCTTGGCATAAAAACATGTGGTCTCTCTGTTCAAGCTTGGTTCTTTTGAACAAACAAAATAAACAGTGCTATAGCACTTGATTTGGAAATGTTTTGAAAATGGTTTTGAAACCATATTTGTTCTATGAATTTTTGTCCAAACTCCACATTCAATCCAATCAACAAGGAAGCCAACAAAACTTGGTTTAAAACACTTATGCTCTCAATTGAGGATGGTCATTTGATTTAAGTTTGCTCACATAAAATAATAGCACTATGTGCTTCTGTTTTCTTGAAAATAGTTGGAAAATGATCTCAAAATTATATGCATGCATGAATGATATGCAATCTTTGAAATCATGATTTTAGGGTTGTTACAATAAGATTCGGCATGAATAGATTAGAATATTACCGTCGCCTCGCTCGGCTGCTTTCATCAAAAATTCGGCATGACCTTTGCTAAAAATGGTCACGTCGGAGTGCCCGAAATTCGTCGGAACGGAAGTTAATCGACATTCCGGCAAAACATTGGCAACTCATTGTACATGCACACATTCCACCGACAAAACAACACAAAAAGGTCCACATATGCGTGCAACCACGCCAACACTCATGCATTCCACCATATATATTATAACTATTAGTTGACGCGAGGTCCAAGTGCACCGGTAAAGAGATGTGGGGGGAGAGCATCGTCCGGTAGAGAGAAAGGTGGTGGGGGATATGGATCTAGATCTAGATCTAGATCTAGATCTTTCTAGTAGGTAAATCTACTAATGCATGCGAGGGGAGCGACATTTCCACAAATATATTAAACTTTGTTGGTTGAATTAGCTAAAATATGTGGGGAGAAGTGGGGGAATGAGCTAGCAAAGCTTGGGCTTGAGTTTCCAAGAAAGGGGAGGTAGTGGTGAGTGAGGAGGTCTTGGTAGTGGCTGGTTCGCAACCTTGTAATAAGTGCCAGGTTACCACCGGCGAAACAATCCCTAAACGCCGATGGTAGTCCTTTACCACCAGCGGAATGAGACAACTCGCCGACGGTAATAACACGGCTCAGTGGCCCACTCGTCCCCCCATGCATCCCTAGCGAGCCCTGACCATTTCGTCGGCGGTATAAGTACCTATCCCCGGCGAGCAGGTGTCCTTCCGCCAGCGGTAAGTGGAGGCCCAATCTGGGGGCACGAGGCCTACCGTATCCCTAGCGTGCGTGCAGTGCTTTCGTCGGCGATAATTCTTCTAGCCCCGGCGAGCACGGGCTCTTTCGCCAGCGGTAAGTTGCAGCTCAATCTGGGGGCACTAGGCCCACCCTATCCCTGGCGTGCCAGATCCTTTTTCGTTGGTGGTAGTTACTCTATCGCAGGCGTGTAGGTTTATTTTCGTCAGTGGTAATGTTATGCAGGCCTGGAAGCTCTTACCGCCGGCGAGCGCGATCCCACTTCGTCGGTGATAAGGTTTGCTTCTATAAGGTTTTCTCTACTAGTGTCTAAGACCTTAATTCGGCAAGCTCTTATGTCTGTGACTTTGCTGGCTCTAAGTCGGCAGTTTGGCATCCTTTACGATCGTGGCCCGGTAGCCGTGATTTTTTCCGGCTTACCTATCGTCCTGCATGGATGATGATATTGAAGATGTTCCTAGATCTTGGAAGATTCACTATCGATTCTTTAGAGAATTCTCCGCCTTGGACCCGTTTGTAGAAGCATACAAGAAACTCTCTAGCTAGGCTTAGTCGGATGAGAATATGATATGGGAGCTCTCCAATATTCTTCACGAAGCACGCCTACAAATTGAAGACGACGTGATACATACGCTCAAAGCTAGACGGAGGAACGTGAGGATCTTGACGAACTCCGGGGGCTACTGTTGTGGATATACCAAATGGGTATACCTACGTCATAGTCTCATACTAGCAAGCCTAGGTGGCCCAAAATTGGTGGTTAGTCCTATGGCATAACCGGGCAGCCCAGTTGCTGATAGATAAGATGAAGGTCCAGCCAGGAGATGGAAGGCTACGTGCCATCGCCTTAGATGGAAGCCCGAGCCTTGGAGGACACGAATACTAGTTAGTGTTAGTCTAGGACTCTATAACCGTATCTGTCTGGGACTCTCCATGTAACCCTAGGTCCTGGCGTTCTTATAAGCCGGCCTACGGGAGCCTTTACGGCATAGAGACAATCTCATAGACAAGTGCATAGCACTACTCGCACACAGCGAACCCCCCAATCCCTGTAACTCGGCGTATTTTCATTATAGTGATTTATAGCAGGAGTAAGATCTCTCCACCGTCATGAGATCTGAACCTGGGTAAACTATGTCAAGACGACCCGGACGCCCTCCGTCTTACCCCACGTCTCTAAACTCGTCGTTGGGATACCCCTCTGGCGTACGTGTTGACAATACCACGATAGATCTTTTTAGTTCCCCAGCTCTAGAGGAGAAAATTTGCTCTGATGATACTTTATCTCCCATATGTGGTAATTATAATGATACTTGTGATATTTTACATCCACATACTGAAAGTGTCCCCTTTGAAATACCTATGGAAATTGTTGAACGTGTTATGAATAACTGCTATTTTGGAGATAGAACTATGGTGATCATTTACTCTTTATACATGAATTATGCGAGTTGTTCAAGTGTGCAGATATTTCAATAGACCAAGTTAATATGAAGCTATTCTCTTTATCACTTAAGGGCAAAGCAAGGGAGTGGTATGAGCTACTAGATGATCCTCATCATTCGGAGTGGAAGGAACTTAAATCTCGCTTTTACTCTAAATTTTATCCTCATCATGAAATTCATAAAGATAGGAATTATATTTATAATTTTCATCCTCATGATGGAGAAAGTATTGCCCAAGCATGGGGAGATTGAAGTCACTAATACTCAAATGTCCCATTCATGAGCTCCCCGGTAATATTATTATTAATAATTTTTATGCAAGGCTTTCAGGACATTACAAGGACTATCTAGATACCTGTTTAGAGGGATCCTTCACAAGTAAGGAGGTCAAAGCTAAGTGGGATCTTATTGAAACAATTCAAAGAAATAACGAAGATTCGGATAATGACAAAGGTAAAGAACCAGGTATAAACTATGAGTATGATTGCATTAAGTCTTTTGCTAAAACTGCTGATTTTCAAGAGCTTAGTACTAAATATGGTCTTGATACTCAAATTCTTGTTTATTGTTGTAGAGCCTTTGCTTCTCATATTAATGATCCTAAAGAAAATTGGAAGATGTATCATGAACCTTTTAAAGACACTTGCATGAAAAATGAAATTGTTATTAATGATTGCAATAAACTTGCTTAAACCTCTGAAAGTACTATTTCTTATAAGCATGTTAATTTTTGTGGAGTACTTAGACCTTGTGAAACGAATCAAATCGGAGAAGAATACTGTATCCACCACAGGAATGAAAAACTAGAGCGTGGATTAGGGCTCTAAATGATCTTGGAAAAAAATTGTGCCCTCTATCCTTTTATATGTGAACTTTTCCATAAAGTGGGTCATTTCAATTTTCAATGCTCAGGCCATGATAATAGCCTTTCTAATCCAATGAGAACCGCAATTTTGTATTGTGATAACATGATCACTCTTAATCAGCATGATGAAGTTACATTATTTTTGGGGTGTGAAGAGCTATCAAGAAAAACTTCGTTGGTAGATATGATTGCTTTTGATATGTATAGCGTCCTGCATGGTTGTCGTCATTACTGTGTTGATAATTGCCACGCAAATACTTACATACAAAATATTATAAAAGATGATATTTTAACAAAATATGATAGGACTAATATGTGTTTTGTTCTTATTAATGAAAGGGAGGAATCCTCCAAAGTTTCTTATATTGTCTTTAACAATAAACCAGGGTATGTGGAGAAGCTCCCTTTCAAGCCTCTCCCTCCTAAAGAGGGGAAGAAGAAGAAGAGGATGAGTAAAAGGAGAGAGGAAACGGTATTTTTCCCTAAGTATGTTGCTCCTATTATAGTTTTTTGCCGATGAGTCTGAACTCGATGATGTTCCTATGCATGTTACCTATAGTAGTGATCATGATTGGGAAAAGACACTACCTTTGATATTGAAAATCTCTTTGGTGCCAATTCTGAAAATGATGATATTAATATTTTTTGTACTATCCATGTTCCTTCCATTCATGATATGTTTAGAAATGAACACACTTTGGAAGATATCTATTCTATTGCTTATGATGATACTATACCTCTAATATATGATGATTACAATGATGAATATGATATTTTCAGTCCACCTACTATTGAGGAGAAAATTAATTATGATTACAATATGCCTCATATATTTGATGACTATGGTGACGAGAATAATAATGATAGCTATTTTGTTGAATTTCCTCCCACAATGATTAATAAGAATGACTATGCTTATATGGAGAGTAATAATTATTTTATGCATGTGGCTCATGATAAGAATGTTTTATGAGATAGTTATATTGTTAATTTTATTCATTATGCTATTGAAAGTTATTATGAGAGAGGGAAACATGGTTTTATGCATATCAATAATATTAAGTTTCCCCTCTTTATGTTGAAAATTTCGAAGTTGCACTTGTTTTTCGTTCCTATGCTTGTTGCTTTGTGCTTTCATGACTTGTTTCTTTACAAGATTATTTTTCATAGGAAGTGGGTTAGACTTAAAAAAAATTATATTTGCTTCTTTATGCTCTCTTTTACTTCAATTCATATTTCTTATTTGAGCATCATGGAAATTATCATACCTATCTTAATGGCTATAAAGAAAGAGCTTTTGGGAGACAAACCATTATTTTTTTATTTTTTTGCTTTGAGGTTATTTTTGTTATGTTGAGTCTTGGAAGTTATTGCCACTGTAATAAACTCTCCTTATCCTTTTTGTGTGGTTTTTGTGCCAATAATAACCTCTAATGACAGAAAAGTAAGATTTGGGGAAGTTCCTATCCCCAAACAGATTTTTGTGCTTCATTATAAAAAATTGTGCAAAATCCCAGTATGTCGGATTGAGCTGTAATTTTATGTGAGTATGCCCTAGGTTATTATATAACTTTCATTAGTTTAGCACTTTTCGATTTGAGTGACAAAAGGTCTTCGAAAATATTGGTCTTTACCTGTTGGTCTGTTTTGACAGATTTCTGCCATTATTTGCATTTGCCTCTTAATCGGTTTATTTTGAGTTCTCTTGGATCACTTGATATTTTAAGAGGAATTGCTATAGTAGCTTTTTTTTAATGGAAGTTTTACTTGTATTGAAAATAAACCCAAGGTCTTATTATCTTGAATACAATAATGTTGCTAATGAAGATTGTGTGAAGTTTTGTATGAAGGAAATTTTCAAGTGTAGGGAGAGAACGATGTGATGAGATGAAGAATGGACAAAAGCTCAAGCTTGGGGATTCCACCCATGTCATCCCAATAAATATTCAAGAGTTACAAGTGTCAAAGCTTGGGGATTCCCAAGGCATCCCCTTCTTCATCAATAAAAATCTCAGGTCTTCTTTCTAGACACTTTATTTTTATTGCTTCATGCACTATTGTTTTTTGTTCTTGGAGCGTCTTTGTTTTTGTTTTTAGTTTTCTTTTGGTTGTTTTCTGCAATAAGTTGGTTGGATCACATCACACTTCTTTTGGAGAGAGACACTCTCTTTTTTCATTGTTTATAACATTCTAGTTTGCATTCTTATTGTTCTACGAGTGTTCTCTTTTGCTAGCAGTGTGTTTAGCTTTAGTTTTCCTATTCTTTTTGCTTAGATCTGTTTAGTTCTTATTTGTGAATTGGTGAGACAAGCTCACTGGTCTTTATTGATTAGTATCTTTGTGAGTTGTTTCAAATAAGTCGATTGGTGTTGAAAAAGAGTAGAAAGTTTCATTCTTATAGTGGTACAAAAGGAAGCTTGTTTGACTGTGGATTAGACTTTAGCATGTCATGCTAGATGTTGCTTTGACCATATGCTTAGTGATTATTGTTGTAGCATGACTTGTTCCAAACAATTGAGATTGCTTAATGTGCCATGGAAGAATCATGCGTTGTTTTAGCATACAAAATCTTATTATTGTGGTATTCTCCTTTGACGCGTTATTTGGGTTGACTTGGCACATGCTTACACCATGTTAAGACTATGAACCAGTCACCTTAGCCTATATGATCATTTAGTTTTTGACTTGTGATATCATTTTATTCTTTAATTAATAATGTTTTGTTGCTTTGCATGATTATGGCCATTATTGCTCTCTTAGTTGGTCGCTCCCAGTCTTTTGCTAGTCTCCACCTATACTGAGTATGATCTCTACTCGTGCATCCAACTCCCAAGAAACCAAGTTATTACAAAGAATCCACTATAAACTCCTATGCATGGTGTGTTACACCATTCCAAGTATATTCATATGTTTATCTATCTTCCAAATTAAACTTGTTATGTGAAAATTAGTGATTAAAGCTATCACAAACTTGATGGCGCACTTTACTTTCTTGCACTTAATAAAGTTGAACCATTGTGCCCATCTATGTTGCTTATATGCTTGCAAATTATAAGTTGGGAGTTAGCAGAACCATGCTGTCACGGGAAACGCTTTCAACACTTGTACATATCTATCCAGTTGATATCATGATATTTTGTTTATGGATGTCGGCGGTGTGAAATAAAAGGGGAGCTTGTAAGTCCATGGAGTATTGTATATGTGTTAGAGAAATGCCTGGGCTGATAGCCTAAGCCATGCCTAATCATGGTGCAAACTTGCAGCATAACCATAGTGAGCAATCTATGAAGCATATTTAGAAAAAAGAGAGAAAAGAAAAGAAAAAAAGCACCATACTCATGGTAAATAAAAAGATCGCTGAGATGCTTAGTGTCTGTTGCCTTGTAATTTTGATATGGGATAGCTCCTGTGTCATGGGGCTAGGGGTACCCCGTTGGCGGTTCTCTATGATAGACATATACTTACAATGACAAGAACTTGCTTGTGAATAAAGTTGAGTAGCATGAGAAACGACCCTTGTACTCAAGGGACATGAGATTTACAACATATGATCTGTCAAGCATATACTTCATATTTGTGTCACTTTAACCTTAATCACTTCAAGATGCTTATGATAGGGGCGATGAGAGCTGAAAGCTAATAAGTACCATAATTTTTGGAAGCTCTTTATGAAACTTGAAATCCCTGCTCCCCTCTGTGAATGGCCTTTCTTTTTACTTTTATGTTGAGTCTCCATCTTCTATCTTTATGCACCAATTAAGAGATCATAGTTTTCATTCTTAGTTCAATTTGCATTGTCCCAAAACTTGTTGGTTGATTCATAATAATGATATTGCTTGTTCTTAAATTATTTGTATCTAGTCACCCTTATGAACTTTGAAGGTGTACTATGCATTTATGTTTTGCTATTCCATGAAGGACAAGCTGAATACCACTCTTGCTATGTTTTCTATATGTGAAACAAACAAATGTCTTTCAAATGTTTTCTATATTCATGATCTTTTGTTGTGTTTCCTTTTATGTTGCAACATAGTTTCTATGTCTTATTGTTAGAAATATATATTTCATGCTCATGTTTATAGTACTATGATCCCAACTATCAATGCTTTACAATAACTTGATCAAGATTGTGATAGTGCATGTCACCTCAAAAATTATTCTTTTTATCACTTACCTACTCGAGGACGAGTAGGAGTGAAGCTTGGGGATGCTTGATACGTCGTAAACGTATCCTTAATTTTCTATGCTCCATGCTTGTTTTGTACCAACTATCTTATGTTTTGTCTACACTTTGAGACATTTTTATACATTTTCCGGAACTGACCTATTGACAAGATGACATAGTGCCAATTGCCTGTTTTCTGCTGTTTTTGGTTTCAGAAAAGCTAGTAAAGAAATATTCTCGGAATTGGACGAAACAAAAGCCAAATTTCCTATTTTTCCCGACATGACACAGAGTCCAAAGGAGAGACGTAGAGGAGCCACGAGGCAGCCACACCAAATGGTGGCGCGACTAGGGGAGATTTTTAACTTGCGGCCCGAAAGTTGAAGCGCCAAGGCAACGCAGGGTCTGACTTCATTGGTATTGGATCGTGATGACCCACAAGTATAGGGGGTGTATAGTAGTACTTTTGATAAATAGGAGTGTTGATCCCAACGAGGAGCAGAAGGTGATGTACAGTGGTATGGAGCAGGAAATCCCTGTGAATACTTAGCAAACGGATTTTTAATGGTTTTCTGATAAGGAAACAAACCAAAGTTCAAGTAATAAAGAACAAACGCAGCAAGTGGCCCAATCCTTTCTTAGCAAAGGACAAGCGGGTGGAAATACTTATAAAAACCAAACGTTCTCGAGGACACATGGGAATTCTGTCATGTGCTTTCGCTTCATATAGCTGAGTACTCTTCTTTGGTGTTGTAAGTGTTGTGTGGGTGAACCTGTGCTAACATACCAACCGTACTTGGACTAAACATACATGTGATTAAACCCCGGAAAACATCCGTAACTACAAGAAAGTAATTAAGATATAAATCTACCCACAGCCTTAAACTCTAAGATACTACACTCCCTTGTGCAAAGGTGTCCTAACTGGGTTCAGGTTTCTGTCACTCCGGCAACCCCACAATTAGTAGCCAAATACACATTGCATTCCTATAGTCCCATAAATGGTGCAGTATCATGTAGTCAATGTTCACATGACACCACTAGAAGAATAGCACCACAACTTAAATACTAAACCATTGAATAATAACTCATCACAGATTCACTACTAACAAAATGACTTCTCCCATGTCCTCAAGAACTAAACGAACTACTCACAAGACATCATATGGATCAAGATCAAAGATGATATGATAATGGATAACAATCTGAACATAAACGATAATCCAATGGTTCCACTCACAAGCATAAACTACAATAGTAATCAACACCGGGAAAGTTTCCCTAAGAACTAAAGCAATATCCAACCCAATTGTTATAGCAGGATGGAGTGGTGATGATGGTTCTAGCGGAGATGATGGTGTGGACGACGATGATGATGATCCCGATGAATCCTAGCTTGAAGACGGCGTTGATGGCGACGATCTCCCCTCTCCGGGAAGGAATTCCCCCGGCAGAAATCCGTCTGTTGGAGAGATGTTTCTCTCTTGGTGTTTTCCGCCCCCAAAGGCGGCGGAAATCTATCTGTGGTCGCTCTCCCAGGCTTAGGGTTCCGTAGGGAAGATATAGGCGAAGGGGCGGAGGCGAAGGCCAGGCAGGTGGGCCACACCTGCCCTAGGATCAGGGTCAGGTGGGCCCACACCTAGGGGGGTGTGGGCCCCCTGCGACCCCTCTTCGCTCCTCCTTCTGGCTTCCTTCGTCTTCTAGGAAAAATAATATGTTTCCTTATTTTTTTTTGGTATTTTTCCGATCTTCACAAAATTGCACAGAAACGCCTTCTTTTCCATCAGAATCCAGACTCCGGCAGTCTATCCTCCAAGAATCATCCAAAATGCATAAACAGATGAAAAGCCATAAGTAATACCTCATAATAATACATATATCAATGAATAGAGGTTAATTATGATATAGAAAGGTGATGCAAATTGGGCGTATCAACTCCCCCAAGCTTAGACTTCGCTTGTCCCCAAGCGAAAGATCAGCTTAAAACATGTCCACGGGTTTATGGAGTGAAGTTTCGATAAAAGAATACGGACAAGAAGCATCACACTTACCATTGCACAACTTATAGAAGAAAGCAACTCACCATTATATAACTTAGCTTGAAACCAAGCACAGTAGTCACAATAGAGATGCATAAAGATAAATTATAAATGTAATTGGTAAACTTGTTCTTGGTCAGAGAACACCTGGCAAACGGTTTCACAAAAGCTTTTGTAGAGTTTCAAAACATGAGCACTCTTTTCTCAAAAAGGTTTTTCACAAGTGAAGGCTTTCAAAGTAATACTCGATAGATAAAAGTTTTGCGCAAACAAGGAAGATAAATAACATGATAGAATAAATCACCATATGAATGCTTGAAACACAACAACTCAAATTCTTGCTGGATATAGAGAGGAAGTAGGTTTACAGACTCAACTTGGAAGTGAGAGAAAGGTCCCTTTATAGAGGGAAGCAGGGATTACAAGTCATAAAGAGCTTCCAAAAGATTATGGTACTTACTAGATTTGAGCCCTCATTTACCCTATCATAGGCATCTTGAGATGATTAAGGTTAAAGTGCACAAAGATGGAGTATATGCTTGACGAAATATAAGTTGGCAACCTCATGTCCCTTGAATATGAGGGACACTCCTCATGCTACTCAACTTTGGTGATAGGTAAGTTCTTGTGATTGTAAGTATTTGCATATCATTGAGAATCGCCAACGGGATACCCCTTGCACATGGTACATGAGCTTTCCCATAACCAAAATGACAAGGCAAGCAGACAATGAGCATCTCAGCAATCTTTTTATTTACTATGTGCATAGCTTTTTATTGAGGATGCTTCATAGATAGCTCACTATGGTGATGCTGCAAGTTTCCACCATGATTAGGCATGTCTTAGGCTAGTGGCCCAGGCGTTTCTCTAACACATGGTACAAACTCCATGGACTTACAAGTTCCCTCTTTATTTCACACCGTTGACATCCATAGACAGAAGAGCACGATATCAACTATGTACAGAGTACAAGTGCAGTGTTGAAAATGTTCCCAGTGACAGCACGGTTCTGCTAATTCCAACGTATAGATTCAAGCATATACAACTTCGATGGCACAATGGTTTAGGTCTATTAGGGGCAAGAAAATAAGGTGTGCCGTCAAGTTCGTGAGATCTTTACTAACTAGTTTTCACATAACAAAATACTTTTTAATTCGAAAGATAGATGAAGCTTGAAAATTTGCTTGGAATAGCAACAGCTAGTAGGTAGATATGGTGGACACAAGTGGCAAAAGTTTTGGTTCAAAGGGATTGGAAACATGAGAAGTATGCCTTCTCAAAACAGGTTTTTGGATAGCAAGGCGGGAAAGCAAGCAAGAGAGTTGAAAGAAACAAGCAAACATACAAGTAATAAAGACAAACATGCAATATTCCTTGAAGACACAAAAGATCTTAAATAAAGAATAATAAGCTTATGAGCCAACAAGAAAGAAAACAAATGATACAAAATACCTGTAAGCCTTTTTTCTCTTTTCTTTCAAACATCAAAACGTATTGCTATTGACCAGAACTCGGTTTGCAAAAACCAATTTAGATCCACTTTATGCTCCCAAAGTGATGCCAATACTGATCAAGAAGATTCATCATATAATAGAGATTGCAAACTAAAATAAGAAGTGCAAAAAGTAAAAGATGAGACTTCTCATTAATATTCCAATAAAGGCAATCACACCAAGGGATACATAGATAATCAACTAAAGGAGAGATACTTCCACATGCAAACAAAACTATAAGATAACCTCTCTACCACAGATATGAATCCACTAAAAAGGTAAAAGATAAAAGATAATGGTGGTGATACCGCGGCACTCCCCCAATCTTGGAACAATCCAAGGGGATGCCAAACTTGATGACGAATTACTCCTTCGTTGGTGCTAGTGTTCTCTTGATAATCTCTTCAATCATCTTCCTTAACTCCTCGAACTCAAAAGTAAGAGTACGGATTAGCTCCGAGTTTTGCTCTATACGGTTCATGATCATGTCAGACCGAGAATCCCAGTCCTTGTTATTCTTTCCCCACTCTTTATCCTTAGCATGATCCTTCTCTGCATTGTTAGAACAAGGCATATCCCAAACCGAAGGCAAGTTCCCTTTGGGCAACTGTTGGTATTGATATTCATGTATAAGTGTATGGAAGTGTATATTGTTACATGGAGAAGATGATCGTGGATTGTAGAAGAGACGTGGAGGTTTCCCTCCTATAGACATTCGTGCCTACTCTTAAGCTTGATAGGGGTTTCCACCACTCCAACTCTTGCGACGGTAGCGTGAGTGTCTGGTTTCTTGTCTTCCTCCATGTCACCTTCATACCCTACCAAAATCTCCTCATCCTTGGGGACTTGAGGTTCCTCTTCCTCGGACTCCTTGACTTTGTCGTTGGCGGAGGCCATGGTGCTATAAACTTGAGAAGATTTCCTGACAGAAACAAATTGAAACGAAAAAACGACGAGAACACGATGCAAGAACCTCGGGGAACCCGGGGGGTTATATATTACGAAGTTTCAAGGCATAAGGAAGGTTCTAATACGGAAACAAGGCGGAGTCGGAGCCCGGGGATGGCACACCCCCCTTAGACACGGCCAGGCTGGGCCGGCGCCTGGGCTGGGTTTGTCCACCCCGGACTCCGATTCCTCTTCAGTTTCGTCTCGTAGTCTTCCTTATGTATTAAAAACATCACGAATATAAGAGATTGGGGTTTCACGAACCTTCTGTTTTCACCACTTTTACCTATGAGAGAATTTCTTATTTGACATTAATATGATTCCCTATTTGACCCTGAAAACTTTTTTCTTCCCTATTTGACACACGCTATAATTTTTTTACCTTAAACGACACTCTAGTTCATTTTGAGAACTGATGGTGTTAGTTGGGACCTGAAAAGACGTTTTTGCCCCTGGTGCAGAAAATTCTTATAAAAAGGCAAAAGTTCTCATACTGTGATATATTCGGTCGAGTTAATCCATGTTCGAAAGCTGGGCAGAACTTTCCCTATCAAAAAGCATCAGATTTCTTGCACCGAAGTCAATAAAGTTTATTAAGTAGCCCAGCTTCGTTCAGAATCATACTTGAAATTGAAATAGAGCAACGCGTCAGCACCATGAACCATGAGAAGTCATCACGGACGCGCAGTACCAAACCTGAAAAAATGTAACAATTAAATCCCCTTTCTTGCTAGCTCTCGTATCAATCTCCTCGATTAAGAGCTAGCTGCACAGATGCAGCTTGCCTACTCACATCGATTGAAGAGAGCCGAACAAATGCAGCTGAAGGGGTCCGCGAAAAATATAGAATCAACGGTCATTACCTGGATGCGCTAGAACCAACGAAGGCATTATCCGCTCAGCAAAATGTGTAGATTAATAACCAAATAAAAAGACGATGCAAGTCCGTGGCTCCATGGCGCGACGAGCTCGACGACCCGGCCACGCGGAACTCGACGGCGGACTCGAGCGCCGTGGTGCCCAACCTAACCCACAAGCGCGCAGCAACAGTCTCGGCGATCCAGGAGCGCTGTAACCACAGACCTGGCCATGCATGAGGACGGGGCCGGACGGCGGCGACGGAACCAAGCATGGCACCAAATCAACTCTCTGCGATTGTGGGTGCAGTCTAGGCTCCTGTCAATTTGGTGTAGTCCGATCTGAAAAATAGTTTTAATGTTCAATGGAAAGAAGGGAGTTGACTTTGGAGAGGATTTTGGAGCACCGCCTTCTGCCGCCGTGCTTCCATAGGGGTGTTTTGGTCCACCCGTGAAAAAACTAACGGAACTATCTAACCGAACAAACGGTAGTATCAAGTAGGGAATTTTTTTTTGCAGCATGTGTCAAATAGGGAAGAAAATTCTTTACGGTGTCAAATAGAGAATCATATTTGAAAGCAGTGTCAAATAAGGAATTCTCTCTTTACCTATTCAAAGACGAACTCTGCAGACTCCTTTTCTCCTTCTCCTGATGATTTCCTTCTTACAAAACCCTTGCACAAAATCAATGAAAACATTAGTATAAGAAAAAACAATAACCTTTAGGTTCACACTTCAACTGAAATCCATCAAAACAAAGGCTTCTGAAAAAGGCAAATGCAAACGATGGCAGAAATCTATCAAAAGAGACCAGCAGGTAAAGATTGATTTTTTCGAAGACCTTCTGTTGCTCAAATAAAAAAGTGCAAAACTGATGAAAGTTGGGTAAAAACTTGGAGTACAAGTTCAGAAAAATGCAGCTCCGTCCGACGTACTGAGCTTTCTCACGAATTTTTACAATACAGTACAAAAATCTGTCCCAGGACAGCCACTTTCCACAACTCCTCTACTTCACAAAAGTAGTTGAACTTGACACAAAAACCAAAACAAAAAGGATAAGGAGTGGTTATTACTGAGGTAATAACTTCCAAGACTCAAAAAAACTCTTGGGTTATCTCCCAACAAGTACTTTTCTTTAATGCCTTTAAGTTAGGCTTGAAACTTTCAAAGATGCTCAAAAAGGAGATATATATTTGAAATGAAAGAGAGCATCAAGAAGCAAATAACCAACACACTTGAGTCTAACCCACTTCCTATGCATGGGGGTATCATGGGAAAACGAATTGTTGAAACAAAAGGCCACTAGCATAGGAAGACAAAACAGATGCAGCTTCAAAGCTTTCAGCATGAAACATGGAAACTTAACATCATTGAGATGCATAAAACCATGTTTCCCTCTCTCATAATAACATTCAGTAGCACTTTGAATAAATTTTACAATATAACTATCGCTGGCAACAAATTTATCATCAGAATAAGCATACTTACAGTCATCAAAAAGAGGTTCAAGGTCATAAAACGGATCAACAGAAGCAAGTTGTTCCATCTTGAAATCTTTATTAGGCAAGCTATTTTCACAAGGAGCTTTAGCAAATTTGGAAATGTTAAACTCATAAGAATCTCCATCAAACTTAGTTAAAACTTTTTCCTTCCTACAATCAATAATAGCTCCACAAGTGTTCCAGAAAGGTCTACCAAAAATGATAGGACAAGTTTTGCTAGCTGCTGAATTAAGCACTAGAAAATTAGCAGGATACTTAATCTTACCGCAGAGAACCTCCACATCTCTTACAATGCCAATGGGTCAAATGGTATCCTTATTAGCAAGGTTAATAACCACATCAATGACCTCAAGCTCACAAGGACCAATCTGTATAATTTCCTTGTAAAGCTCATAAGGAATAGCACTAGAACTAGCACCAATATCACATAAACCATAGTAGAAATGATCACCAATTTTAACAGAAAGCACAGGAACACTAGCTTTTCTAGCCTTACTAGAATGAGAGATAATATTAGTAGCATCTTCACAGAAGATAATATGCTCATCCTCTATATTTCTAATGACAGGGTCTTTCACAATAGCTACCACAGGTTCATCACTCAAATGCTTACCAGGCTCCACAGTTTTCTTTGTACTTTTGTTATTTGCACTAATAATCATAGAATACTCCTTTACCTTAGCTGGGAAAGGCATTTCCTCAACATGAGGTTCAGGAACAATATGATTAGTAGTACAAACTTGAGTACTTCTCACTGGAACATGATTAACAACATCTTTATAAGGAGCATGGTACTTATTCCACATCTTTTTGGGAATTTCTATGTAAGAGGCAAAGGCCTTAAAACATTTGGCAATACTTTGGGAATCAAGACCAAACTCATTGCTAATATCACGGAACTCATCAGTTCCCATAAAATATTTAATGCATTCATAATCATAGTTTATACCTGACTTTCTTCCGTTGTCATTCTCCCAAGCCTTAGTGTTATCTTGAATACGGTCTAAGAGATCCCATTTAGCTTCTTCCTTCATACGTGTGAATGATCCAGCACAAGAAGCATCTAGTAAATCTTTATCATGAAGAGAAATCCTAGCATAAAAGTTATTGAGAATAATATTGTTAGGGAGTTCATGAAGAGGACATTTAAGCATTAATAACTTCAATCTCCCCTAAGCTTGAGTTGTACTCTCTCCATCAAGAGGACGAAAGTTATATATAAGATTTCTATCCTTATGAATCTCACTGGGAGGATAAAATTTAGAGTAAAAGAGAGATGCCATCTCCTCCCATTCCATGGATTTTCCATTCTTCAGTAGCTTATACCATTCTCCAGCTCTCCCTTTCAAGGATATGGAGAGTAACTTCTTCTTCACTTGTTCAGTTGTGATACCTACACACTTAAACAGCCTCCATAATTCATGGATAAAGAGCAAGTGATCACCGGGATGGACAGTTCCATCCCCAAAGTAATAATTATCCATAACACGATCAACAATACTTGTAGGTATCTTAAAATGATCTATCTCAATAGGTGGTGGTTCATCTACTACCCTAGCAGTGGTAGTAGTTTTCCCAAACAGAAAACCAAGTAGGTTATCCATATTGGAAACAAAGTAACAAGCGGTAACAAAAGCAATACTCATAGTAAAAGTTTCCTTTACCAGTTCCACTCTTCAATAGCGCTTCACTCCCCAGCAACGGCGCCAGAAAATAGTCTTGATGACCCACAAGTATAGGGGGTGTATCGTAGTACTTTCGATAAATAGGAGTGTCCATCCCAACGAGGAGCAGAAGGTGCTGAATAGTGGTATGGAGCAGGAAATCCCTGTGATTACTTAGCAAACAGATTTTTAGTGGTTTTCTGATAAGGCAACAAAAAGAAATGCAAGTAATAAAGAACAAATGCAGCAAGTGGCCCAATCCTTTCTTATCAAAGGACAAGCCGGTGGAAATACTTGTAAACACCAAACGTTCTCAAGGACACATGGGAATTCTGTCAAGTGCTTTCGCTTCATATAGCTGAGTACTCTTCTTTGGTGTTGTAAGTGTTGTGTTGGTGAACCTGTGCTAATGTACCGACCGTACTTGGACTAATACATACTTGTGATTAAACCCTCTGTAAACATCCGTAACTACAATAAAGTAATTAAGATATAAATCTAACCACATACTTAAACTCTGAGATCCTACACTCCCTTGTGCAAAGGTGTCCTAATAGGGGTTCAAGTTTTTGTCACTCCGGCAACCCCACAATTAGTAGCCAAATACACAGTTCATTACCCTAGGCCCATAAATGGTGAAGTATCATGTAGTCGACGTTCACATGACACCACTAGAAGAATAGCACCACAAATTAAATACTAAACCATTGAATAATAACTCATTATAGATTCACTACTAACAACATGACTTCTCCCATGTACTCAAGAACTAAGCAAACTACTCACAAGACATCATACGGATCAAGATCAAAGATGATATGATAATGGATAACAATCTGAAAATAAACAATAATCCAATGGTTCCATTCACAAGCATCAACTACAATAGTAATCAACACCGAGAAAGTTTCCCCTAAGAACTAAAGCAATATCCAACACAATTGTTACAGCGGGACGGAGTGGAGATGATGGTGCTGGTGGATATGATTGTGTGGATGATGATGATACCGATGAAGCCTAGCTTGATGACGGTGTTGATGGGGACGATCTCCCCTCTTCGGGAAGGAATTCCACCCGCAGAAATCTGTCTGCCGGAGAGATCTTTCTCTCTCGGTGTTTTCCGTCCCCCAGAGGCGCCAGAAATCTATCCGTAGTCGCTCTCCTAGGCTTAGGGTTCCGTAGGGAATATATTTGTGAAGGGGCGGAGTCGGAGGCCGGGCAGGTGGGCCACACCTTTCCTAGGCACATGGTCAGGTGGGCCCGCGCCTAGGGGGGTGTGGGCCCCCTGTGGACCCTCTTCGCTCCACCTTCTGGCTTCCTTCGTCTTCTGGGAAAATAATATGTTTCCATATTTTTCTGGTATTTTTCTGATCTTCGCGAAATTACACCGAAACGCCTTCTTTTCCATCAGAATCCAGAATCCGGCGGTCCATCCTCCAAGAATCATCCAACATGCATAAACAGATGAGAAGCCATAAGTAATACCTCATAATAAGACATATATCAATGAATACAGATAAATTATGATATAGAGAGGTGATGAAAATTGGGCGTATCAGATCATGATACCCCGAGTTGCCATGCCAAATGCTCAGAGGGTCTTTTTCGGCACGAATTCAACAAACCGTTTGAACACGGGAAAACTCGCTAACGCCCGTCAAATTGGGCCCCATCTGTCACTTTTGACTAATAAGTCGCTGCCATCCTGGCTGCCATGTAGACTTGCAGCTCTGGTGCCCTCGTGTTCAAACAGTCTTTTTGATCCGGCCTTCTTATTCCCCAAAGGGGCGACCTATGGTCACCGCCATGGCACATGGCTGAGAGGGAATTCCTTCAGCGGCGAGATCCGGCACCCGGCTGAACCTGATCGGTCTCGCCCTCCTCCTCCCAAACCGGAGCTCGACACATGGCACGGCAGCACCCATGGCACGACACCGGGACGATATTTGATCCCTTTGTCCTTCTCCAAAATCCGAGCTCGCCGTCACTATTTGTCGCACCCGCACCAGCCAGGGCGCCTTACTCTCCGAACCCCAAGGCAACATCCAATCTGTTCGGCACAATGCCTACAAGGTGAAATTCCATCCAGTTCTCTTCTTGTAATTGTGGTAGTAGAAAACATGTACCGATATGTTGTTTACTAGACTTCCGTTTGAAATTAGTAGATCCATGATGAATAAAAACAGAGAACCTAAATGGGATAACAATGAAAACCATAGAATGTACTTTACATTGCATCAACAAGGGCTCGTTGACGAAGCATGTTACCAAAAGAGTGGAGTTCATCATCCATTGCCAAAAAATATGGGAACAAATCCATGAGCGATTGAATGCAAATACGCGAAGAGAAGCTAGATCCATGTCATCAATCATCAATAGGTGGCACATTATAGTGATGTGTTCAAATATGTACACATTCATAACAATAACTTATGGCGGCATTGTTGCTAGCTGTTTGTATGAGCTATTCATTTTTTATGATCGTGGCACCTTGCTTTCCTGGATACTAGTAAACTTGAGACTGCAACCCCGCATTAACTTGCCCGTGTAGCAACCCCCTACATTTACTTGACAGGAACTGAACCGACGAGACAGATTGCATGCGGGATCATTGGCGGTTGGGCTTGCGGTTGCTGTGTGCATGCGGTCGTCTCGTTTCCACATGCTTCCCTTGGCATTCCCAGGCCTTCTTTAATAAATTTCTTTCTCTAGAACCGCTTCATCTGCCATTCGACGGGACCGAGACCACACGAACACCATCATCCATGGCCGGCAACAAGCAGCAGGATTCTCCGTGGGCTGATCTCCCTGAGGGAGTCGTGTAGAAGATAGGTGACATATTCCTGTCGACGAACGACTTCACGCAGGAGCGCTTTATACCAGCCCACTAGATTGTTCAAGAGCACCAGTTGTCACCAGAGTATGAGGTAGACGACGCCTCCATCACGTTGCTGAACGTGAGAACCTGCTACTACCTTGAGAAGAAGATTAGTCGGGTTATTCGCAGGTGCTTTGTTGATATTCATCTTATACGTGTGATCCTTTTTTACGTTCACCTCCTATACGATATGTTTTTCAAGTTTTGTTTCTCCATCTACTTGTTTTACCTTGATTGAATCTCTGTCTGTTTACCTTGACTGAAATTCTGCTTCTCATCTCTCTCTCTATCCCTCTCTGTGTGTCTAGAAGGTACTTTTACGTTGGTAGCACAACCGGCGGCATCCTTGTGCTTGGACAGAGGGTGCACCCTACAATACACGGTTGTACAACCCCTTCCCGGGCGCTATCAAGCACCTGAGGGTGGAGATACCGACCGAGTAGGTGGCTTCTGTCGCTGTGACGATGTTCCCGTCGTTGATGGTGTTTACATCCAATCTTCAGAACAACGTCATTCGGTGGGCAGATGAGGGCATGAAGGAAGGCATTCTCCCGGTCTTTGGTGAAGGGCGGTACACGCCGAATGACTTCGCGGAACTCCAGAGCATGACTTCTTACGCTGGTGATGTTTTCGTCGTTAACAGATACGGGTCTGTCCTCTCAACTATGCATGGTGCTGCTCATGGAGATGTCCTGATGCAGCGCTCCGCATGGACAATGAAGATGCATGCCACCATAGAAGGCCCTGTTCCGGGGTGCCGGTACCCGGAGAATTGTTTTTACCTCGTCGATTCCAACGGGGAGTTGTTGTTCATTGTGAGTGGACCGGTATACGGCGGCAGGCCCGTTGTTTACCAGGTTGATACACAGAACCGTGTCCTTCAGCCGGTCAAAGGCATCGGAAGCCATGCTCTCTTTGTTGCTAACAATCGGTGCATCTGCATCGACAACGCCAGAGTACCCACGGTGCAGGCCGACATCAACTAGTATCCGGACCTATACCAGATTAGATCTTACAACTTTGAGGTTCTTGTATGGGAAGAGGATCCAAGGGTTGTCCATGGGTATGGAACAGGAGGATTATGGCACAATGACCGTCCTTTCGAACTCGATCGATTGCTCGCGGTGTATTGTAGTACCGTCGAGCTTTCTGAGCTGCAGATGGTGCTTCCTTATGGCGAATATGGCACCACCCACTACGATTACTATGACGGCTACCCATCAGATTAGATTGATGGATCATGTGGGTCTGGTCTTGTTGTATTCTCTGTCTGTGAATTATATGCAAGTGCAAGTTGTATGGTGTGCCTGTAATACAACGGATGAACTTGTTTCAAAAATATCATGTGTTGTACCTCTTTCAATTTCGATGTTTTTCTATGTACATGTAGTAATTCTGATACATGAGCAATTGAATGCAAATACGCGAAGAGAAGCTAGATCCATGTCATCAATCATCAATAGGTGGCACATTCTAGTCATGTTTTCAAATACGTAAACATTCATAACAATAACACTATCGGCAGTATTGCCAACTTGAAAGTGCAATTAACCTGAAGTGGTTGTTATCCTGAGCAAAATGTCTGGTATACACATGACCCTTGTATGTTCTATGCTGCAATTCGGCTGTTGTGGGCAGGGAAAGGAAAGCTGGGATTCACTGAATATTACGCAGTTAGGCATAACTTAGTCTTACACACATAGTCTTAACTTGTTCTTACACAAATAAGCAAAGCAGTCTTACACCGCCGGAACTTCCGGCGAGCCAACCGGTGAACCGGCCTCTGGAGCTGGTGGAATCGTCGGAACAAACTAGAGTGCTACGTTTGGCCATCTCTAATTCTCCATCAAATTGCACGACCCCACTGATGAGCCAATGGCAGGCCCCCTCCCCCCGACATGGATTCGGCTCTAAGTAGGATCTGGAGTGTGAACATAATAAACACGTGAGTGCGTAACAAACACACAGTCTTCTATCAACACTGGAAGTGCTAGCACCTTAGCAACAACATCACCATGTTCTCCCTGGACTCCAACAGCAGCCTCAGCCGGTATCTCATTAGCTTCACCAGCAGCAGCATCAGCAAGTATTTTGTCAGCTTCACCAGCAGCAGCATTAGCGTATATTTCGTCAGCTTCACCAGGCGCAGCAGCAGCTAGTTCTTCGTCATCTCCACCACCACCAGCAGCAGCATCATCAGGAGCCGGGGCTGCCTGAGAAATTACACGTTCAACAGCTTCAGGGGCTCCAAGGAAGAAAGGATGGTTGATCCCAAGAAACAGATATTGTTCCTTCAGATTGTCGACTCTGCTCCAGACCTGGTCTACTAGGTCTTTTGATGGACACGCGGACCTCAAGAAAACGTGACACCACAGCGATGGGTATGAATAAAGTTGTTTCCCCATATGTTCTATTGTATCACCAACATTGTTTAGTTCTCCCCTGATATGAATCGAAATGAGTTCAGCACCCTAGTTGACATCGCCTCCGAGAGGTGCAAGGAACCAGCGCCATGATACAAGATCAGCATCTACTACTGCATCTTCGATCATTGAAGGTGGAATGACGTGTGGGGTTGCGTGTGTACCTGTGTTACCTTCAGTCAGTAAGAAAAATTATGAATGGGAATTCACATGCTATAGGACACCATGAATCACGCCAGGTGAACGGCTCCCAAACACGCACGTCGCCGCTAGGTTCAGTGACCACGTAAATGCGTTGCGCTATGTCTTCATACACGCTGGAGGTGAAGATGGCATCGACATACTTCTCCAGCTGCAGATGGTCGTCATGCAAAACTATCCATGCATTGTCATCTGGGCATATAATGAATGTGATTGCCTTGTCAAACACCGCTAAGAGGTTGTAGTGCCAAGTCTTCCACATCAGGAGAGGCTTATGTGGGAGCTGTACCTTCAGGAGCTCAAGTTCTACCATGTTGAACCTATAAGCAAATTTAGATTTTGGCGGCGGCCACCCATGGTTGAATGCAGTGATTCCAACACCCGCTACAGATGGCGGTGTAAGTCTCAATGATCTGTAGACATTTTTTAGAGTCCAAGTACTCCCGTCCTGGGATAAAAGCACCAACCACTCACCGTTGCCACCCACCTAGTTCTGCTCATCATCCATTTCCACCTCCTCTGTCTCCTTGATATTCACCACTACTGATTGCGGCCACTTATCCAGCAGCATCAGTTTTGCATGAACATTCTGCAAAAGTTTGTTGTCAGTTGGTAGAATCACCTAGCATGGATTTCATTGCAAATAAAATTTGACACCACTGCGCTCAGATTAAATTATCATATACGACTGTCTCATCAGCTCTCGCCTAAATTGTGCCTTTGTCACTACGAAAATACCCAATATATCAAGTAGGAGTAGAGATTCCCCCGGACAAACTCCTGATGGTGATCATAAACAACTAGGGACATAACAGTCTTAAATCGTCTAGTTTGTTTATTTTTTTAGAAAATAGAATATCACCTAGCAGGCATTCCATTGCAAATCCAAATTGACACCTAATCTATCACGTAAATTAAGACTGTATAACTACGAAAATGCCAGAATATCAAGTGAAAGTAGAGCTTCCTCTGTACAAAATAGTCTTAAATGGTTCAATTTGTTCAAACTGCGTGTGTACACAACACGTTGGACGGAAGGAACATAGGATTCTGATAAAAGTTTAACACATATGAATGAACGGTATGACTGAGTCATCAAGCAAGATACTGGAACTTACGTGACCGTTGTGGTCGTTTGGCCATATGCTAGTATCGGGGTAAAGAAGGCCTGGCGTGCCGAATGGTTATTCTTCCATTTCCCGGATCGGTGGGCGGAAGCCAGGGATGTAACGACCGAGGCACCCGACGGTGATGATGTCCAACTCCTTGGCGACCCTGTACACGTTCGCAGGGCTGAGGTTCGGCCATCCCCAATCCTCGCGGTAGCGGTCGCCATGGCCAGCCGCGTCACCATCGTCGTCTGCCTTACGCTTCAGCGTGCGGCGATGCCAGCCCCCCGGTTTACCCATGGCGGCAAATGGAGGCTGGAACTCTAGCAGATTAATGGATGCGGTGTGATCCGGAGGTGGATGGATTGGAGAGGGCATGGAATCAGGGAAGGAAGCAGTTGTTCGAGTAGGGAGTGAGGAACCGCCACCGCTGGTCTCGTTCGCGTGGAATACAAGGAGGGGGGTGTGGTGGGTGTAATTAGTGAGGGTGGGCACGAGGAACGTCTAAAGGGGGTGCAAAAGTAAATCGTGAGGGGAAATGTATGGTCCCACCTGTCGGTGAGGGAAGGTCAGCACGCGCAAACATGAGTACGCTTTGACTTGGATCGTGCATGGTGGACCTCGATTCCACTGCATGCAAGTGGCGCGGAACCAATTTCATCCAGCGCTTGGGTCGCCATGTAAAGAGCATCACTAGCAATGCATCTGCCACATGGAAATATGGAATGATGCACTAGTGTGATAGAAGTTGCATCACCACATACACTTGAGTGTGTGTGGTCATGTGGATCATTGTGGTTTGGTAAAAACACATGCAATGAATCTATGGAGTCCATGTGTCAAACCATGGTCCTAAATCCCTAGAAGGTGCATCACCACATCCATTGTAGTGTGTGTGGTCGTGTGGATCATTGTGGTTTGAAAAGAACATATCCAAATGACTCTGGGGACTCCATGTTTCAAACCATGGTCATAAATCGCCAGAAAGCCACTGTGATGTAGCTGCCACATATGGAATGATGCACTAGTGGGACATAAGACGCATCACAACATCCACTTGAGTGTGTGTGGTCATGTGGATCATTATGGTTTGGTAAAAGCATCTGAAAAGTATATTTGATATTATGTGATCCCAATGTGATGTAAAACCACACAAGCATGCAACTAGAAGGTTTCAAATTATAGTTTTGCTCTTCCTTCACAAATGAAAGCCCTTTTTGAGTTTGAGGGTGAAATTTTCAAACCAAAATGGCTAGATACAATGCTACCATCATTAGGAATGTGGTGATACCCCCTTTTTCCAAATTTGAGTCCATTTGAAGAACGGTAGATGAAAACATGGTACACAAGTTTCTCTTTCAAGTAGTCGAACATGATCATTGACCTAACTACCCCCACATTACAGAGTGGACTGCTAGGGTGACATTTTTTCAAAAGTTTGTCATTTTTATTCAATGTATTTGCCACAAAATGAAAAAATTTGAAGGTTTATAGGAGAATTTCTCAATTTATTATGAAATTTACAAGGCTTGGTCAACCCAGGGTTGACCAGAGTCCTTCGAGAGATTGTGAAAGCATCTGAAAAGTACAAGTGATGTTATGTGGTCCCAATGTGATGTACAACCACACAAGCATCTGAACACAAATTTTAGTTTTGGTACTTGCTTCACAAATGAAACCATGTTTATGAGTTTGAGGGTGATTTTTTTAAATTTTGAAACCATAATGGCTAGATAGAATGTTAGCATCATTAGGGACATGGTGATACACCCTTGTGGCAAATTTGGGTCCATTTGAAGAAAGGTAGATGAAAAAATGGTACACAAGTGGTTGTATCGAGTAGTCGGACATGCTCGTTGAGCTTACTAGCCCACATTTGATAGTGGACCACTACGAGGCATTTTTTCCATGTTTGTCATTTTTCTTGCAAAGTATTTGCCACACAATAACAAAAATTTCAAGGTTTCACAAGAATTTGAGAATTTCTAATTTTATTATGAAATTTACAAGGTTTGGTCAAAACAGGGTCCAAATGTGATGTACGACCACACAAGCATGCATCTAGAAGGATTAAAATTGTAGTTTCTGTACTTGCTTCACAAATTAAATCCTGTTTTTGAGTTTGAAGGTGAAATTTTTAAAATTTTCAAAACAACATGGCAAGATAGAATGCATGCAATCATCATTACGTACCATGGCGCAAACACAGGTATATAATTACACAATAAGTCACGATGATTCCCATACATATTAAACATGGCTCGTACACTAATAATTACATATGACCAACAGAAGTTCTTGACAAGCTACCAGACATATACAGAAACATAACTGAAAGTAGTAAAATTTAATTCAATCCTCATCAGACCATTTTATGCACTTGCCATCTTTCCTAGGAGACCAACGACCATCATTCCATCTATCTCTTGTGTTATTGGCCTCCCACCGTTGACGACATAAAAGTTCATCCTACCTGGAAGGGGCCTTGGCTTACCTATCTTCAGCTGTAGCCTCTCTGTTTGCGGGATCAGCTGCAGCCTGTCTGTTTGCGGCATCAGCTGCAGCCTCTCTGTTTGCGGCTTCACCTGCAGCCTCTCTCTTTGCAGTTTCAGCGTGACGCTCAGCTATTTTGCATTTCCGACAGAGTCCTCCCCTTTGCTTGTCTTCCCTCTTGCAACTGTAGCAAAACACAAGGAAAGTTTGAAAGAAATGGATCTGAGCATATGACCGGTAGGTCACATAAGCATCTATGGCTGCATACTTCAGGTTTATATCATACAACGGCGGCTCCTCCCAAAAACGTGCCTATCTTCAGGGAAAACTTCCTTCATTTTTGTGTATGAGGGATCGATGATTCTAGCCGCGAGACTAGCCATTCCATTCCTCTTCGAGTTCCCTTTGATATTGACAAGATCTTGAATATCGATCCACTTGTGCTCAGGAATTTTGATTCCCGCATGAGAAAACTTGACAGAATCAGATCTTTTTGTCGACAGTGCAGAAAACAATTCCTTTATGTAAAAGGAATTGGCACAGCGCCGGACACTTCTTATTAGTCCTGGAAGTATGTAGTTTGTCATCATAAAATTCATGGCCAAAACAATGACAAAATGAGTAACTACAAATGTTGTCCATGCAAGATCATCATCTCTGAATATATTTTAAATGTACAAAAGTTTAGTAAATGCAAAATCAAGACTCTCAAGTATGGCTTGTCATAATTTTTTTTGGTCCTAATAAAATTCAGTAGTTGCAACATGACCAAGTGGATAGATTCCATACGCAATAAAATTCACTAGTTGCAAAATGCAGTACTTGCAAGATCCCCACTATAATAAAATTTGAGGCTATGACAATTTAGACAATGCAATACCACATCCAGAATAAAAATTGAAACTACAAAAATTTAGTAAATCCAAGGTGAACACTCAGAAAGCTATATAGTCATAGTTCATTTGGTACTAACAGAATTCAATAAATGCAATATGAGCAGATGGAAAGATTGCAGTATTTGCGAGAACAACATTTGAGAAAATTTAGGACTAAGTCTCACTAGTAGAGAAAACCTTATAGCGGCAATCCTTATCACCGGCGAGGTGGAACCTTGCTCGCCGGCGGTAAGGGATTCCAGGCCTGCATAACATTACCACCGGCGAAATGAAAACCACACGCCAGCGATAGCAGATGTACCACTGGAGAAAGTGTCATGCGCATGCCAGGGATAGTGTGGGCCACGTGCCCCCTGGATGGGCTGCCACTTACCGCTGGCGAAACAGCCCGTGCTCGCTGGGGCTAGAAAAATTAGCGCCAGCAAAAACGCACCGCGCACGCTAGGGTTAGGGTGGGCCTCATGCCCCCCGAATGGGCCGCCACTTACCGCTAGCGGAAGCCCCCTTTCTCGCTGGGGATAGATACTTATACCACCGGCGAAGTGCGCAGCGCTCGTCAGGGATGCAGGGGGGATGGGTGGGCCACTGGGCCGTGTTTTTACCGCCGGCAAATAGTTGCTTTCCGCTGGTGGTAAAGGACTACCACCGGCGTGTTGGGGTCATTTCACCGGTGGTAACCTCGCACTTATTACAAGGTTGCAAACCAGCCACTACCAACATCTCCTCACTCACCACTAGCTCCCCTTTCTTGGAAACTCAAGCCCAATCTTTGCTAGCTCATTCCCCAACTTATCTCCAACTATTTTAGCTAATTCAACCAATAAATTTTAATATATTTGTAGAGATGTCGCTCCCCTCGGAGCATTAATAGATCTACCTAGCAAGATCTAGATCCATCTCCCCCACCACCTTTCCCACTTCTCTCTACCGGTGCTCTCCCCCCACTTCTCTCTACCGGTACTCTTGGACCTCGCGTCAACTAATAGGTATAATATGGTGGAATGTGCATGAGTTTTTTGGCGACAAAAGTCACCGGTGATGTCACTTGTGATGGTGAAAAGCGTGGTTGCACGCATATGTGGACCTTTTTTTGTTGTTTTGCCGGTGGAATGTGTATGTACAATGAGTTGTCAATGTTTTGCCGGAATGTCGATTAACTTCCGTTCTGGTGAATTTCTGGCACTCCGACGAGACCATTTTTAGCAAAGGTCATGCCGAATTTTTCCATGAAAGCAGCCGAGCGAGGCGACGGTAAAGTTCTAATCTATTCTCTTATTGTACAGGCGACGATGGTTATTGAGATTAAGGAAATCATGGTGGATAGATACGTGGAACGCGCGACTGCCGACATGTATCGAAATAACCGCTTGGAAATAAGATGTCCATGTAGAAAATGCAAACTATCGTCATTGTTTGACCCCTTGTCACGCATGTCGAATGATCACCTCCTTAGGTATAGTTTCATGGATGGCTACACTACTCCGTGGATGGATGATGAAGATGCTGATGATGACTTTGACCATAATAAGGAAGAGGATGCCGTTCAACACGAAAATGAAGATGACGAGGAGGGAGAAGAACGGGATGTCGCACACAACGATGACGGCCGTGATGAACAACGTTGGGAAGAAGAAGAACATGCGGACGACGAGGACATGAGTAGGAATACCCCGCTAACCGCAGCCGTGCACGACCCTCATGTTCAGGAAATTCTTCTCGGCAATGCATCGATTGACCCCAGATTCGCTGGTAGACGAAAGTCTAAGCTGGATCAACTGGAGGTAGACTCGAGAACTCCGCTGTACGACGCAGGTCGCGGGCCAGAGGAGACCCGCTTGAGAGTAATTCTCGATCTTCTAGAGATGAAGGCAAGATACGGATGGAACGATGCAAGCACAGACGAACTATTCCGATACTTGAATAAGCACTTACCTAAAGATAACACGTTGGCAGGTAGCCTACAAGAAGCCAAGAAACTGGTGCGCCCTCTCGATTTACCACATGAAAAATACCACGCCTGCATCAGTGACTGCGTGATTTATCGAAACGAACACAAGGACTTGACCACGTGCCCAAGGTGCAGCGAGCCTCGATACAAGAGAGGGACAAGAAAAGCTCCTCGAAAAGTTGTGTGGTACTTCCCGCTCAGGACCCATCTCTAGCGGTACTTCGCGCACCCTAAGGAAGCGAAGCTCATGCGCTGGAATGAAGGATCCAGTGCGGGTTGAAAACCCAATGCTGGCGCACCCTTCGGATGCAAGCCAGTGGAAAGCATTAGACGATGAGTACGAAGATTTCGGGAAAGAACCAAGGAACATCAGACTGGGTGCAAGCACCGACGGACTCAATCCGTTCGGCAACCAGAGAAGCAAGCACAGCACCTGGCCCGTGTTTGTATGGATGTACAACCTCCCCCCATGTCTATGCCTGAAGAAGAAGTACATGCACATGAGCATGCTAATCCAAGGGCGACGCAGCCAGGGAGCGATATCAACCTGTATCTTGAGCTATTGAAGGATGAGCTAGCCATCTTGTGGGACAAAGGGGCAGAAACATGGGACGCTCACCTCCAAAAAACTTTCCGTCTGAAAGAAGCGCTAATCACGACAGTGCAGGACTATCTCGGATACGGATATATCGTGTGCCAGGTGTGCCATGGACACATGGCTTGTGTGAGGTGCATGGAAAAGACATCGTTTCTTCAGCTTGGTAAGGATCCTAGGTCTTTGAAAACCGTCTACATGAGGACTCGGATGTGGCTACCCGAGAATGACCCGTGGAGGAAGCGTGGAGATCTGTTCAACGGCAAGGATGAGCTTGAAGTACCTCCGCCTAAGAGCAGTGGCGAGGAGATTGATGCTTCGTTGAAAAGCTAGAAACACTACCCTCCGTCGGGTAAGATAAAGAAGCATAAGCGGAAGCGAGGAGATAAGAAGAAGGAAAAGGAACACGGTCCGCTCATGGGGGTATGGAAAAGGAGGTCCGTGTTTTGGGACTTGCCATACTGGAAGATCCTCGGTACGCCTCATAGCCTTGATGTCATGCATGTCATGAAGAACGTGTGCGAAAGCTTGCTTGGCACTCTGCTCAACATGCCGGATAGGACCAAAGATGGGCGAAAATCAAGACACGACCGAAAGGCCCTGAATATCGGAGAAGAGCTTCACCCCCCGTCTTCTTCTACGGTTGAGGAGGAGACAAATGATCACAAGCGCAAAAGGGCGGGGAAGCAGCCGGTTGAGGAGAAGACGGAAGATCCTAAGGGAAAAAGGTCGAAGAAGAGTGAAACCCCGCGCCCCTCCTACTTCACTCTATATCCTAACAAGATCGAACAGATGATCGGTTGCCTCCTCGGAACCAAGTATCCCTTAGGCTACGCGGGGCTGATACGTAGATGGTTGGACCCGACGAAAGGAATCTTCAGCGGGATGAAGTCTCATGACTGTCACATCATGATGACGCAGATACTTCTGGTTGCAATCCGAGGGATCATGGAACCACACGTCCGTGCAACGCTGACTAGCCTCTGTAACTTCTTCGACGTCATCACTCGGAAGTCAATAACCGTAAAGAAACTCGGGCGGCTGCATGAAGAGATCGTCACCATCATATCCGAGATGGAGATGTAGTTCCCGCTCGCATTCTTCGACATCATGGTCCACCTGCTGTTGCATATAGTCGACGATATCGAGGATCTCGGGCCTCCGTTCCTTCACAACATGATGGCATTAGAAAAAATGAACGGAATCATCGAAGGATACGTCCATAACAAGGCACATACAGATGGAAGCATCGTCCAGGGATTTCTCACCGAGGAGTGTGTCTCTTTCTACAAGAATTATCTTAACGAGGAAAACCCACGTCCGATTGGTTTGCCCACGAACAAGCACCTCGGCAGGTTTGAGGGAGTAGGCCACCGCACTGGCAAGAAGGAAATGGACGTGGATCAGTGTGATAGGAGAGCCGACTTTGATAGGGCCCACTTAGTAGCGCTACAACACATGGACGATGTCACGCCTTGGGTGGAAAAGCACAAAACCATGATCGAGAACAATGCTAACAGGCCAATGACGGAAGAAGAGGTATTTAGAGCGCACAACTCCTCTTTCGCGCGCTGGTTCAAAGATCAGATTGATGCCACTCCCCCGCCAATGACAAGCGTCACGGATAGAATCACAGTGGCTTTGTCTTACGGGCCTATGCCAAACCTCATGACTTATCAAGCATACGACATCAGCGATTACACATTCTACACGGAGGAGAGAGACAAAAGAAGCGACTATCAGAACTCGGGTGTGACGATGGAATCTTACACGGGTGAAGAGAAGAAAAGGTACTATGGAAGGATCGAGGAAATTTGGGAGCTTAACTACGTCGGGGAGAAGCTACCGATGTTCCGTGTCAGATGGGCTACAGATGTAAGAAAAGAAGACGAGTATTTTACCACCATGCGTATGCCCAACAAATCCAAGACCAAGAAACCCACCGCACAAAATGAGCCATGGGTGCTGGCTAAGCACGTCGAGCAATCCTTCTGCATTACCGACCAGTCAAGGCCTAGCCATGTCATCGTGAGGAGAGGCAAAAGGGCCCTCGTCGGAATGGATGGAGTCACCGACGAGAAAGACTTTGATGGACTCGTTGGAGACCCGATGATGGAAGAACCCGATGAAGACAATGCAACATACACAAAAAGAAGAAGGACCACATTGCCTAGGTCAACAGCTACAACAACTCCATACACAAGGAGTCTCGACGACGAGACTGGTGGGGTCATCAAGTCAAAAAATACCAAGCAGAAGGACAAGAAGAAGAATAAGAGTGCAAAGAAGAAACAGTAGGATTTTGGTGTGGTGGAGAAAATAACACTCATCATATTATGTGTATCACTTATTAATGATTTTATGTGTAAGTGTGTACTAGACCATTAAACTCCTACGGAGGCGGCGGATCATTTGCAACTAACTTAATTAGCCATCATTTTATATGTGTTATTTGTTGCCTCCGACAGAATTGTGCTATCATTTTATGTGTGTGTTTGTTGCCTCCGACGAAATTGCGCTATCATTTTATATGTGTTTTTGCCTCTCCGATGGAATTGCGCTATCATTTCATGCGTGTTATTAATTGTTGCCTCCGACGGAATTGCGCTATGTATATGTATCATTTTATGTGTGTTTTTTTCCTCCAAACAAATTGCGCTATCATTTTATGTGTGTTATTTGTTGGCTCTGACGGAATTGCGCTATCATTTTATGTATGTGTTTGTTGCCCCCAAAGAAATTGCGCTATCATTTTATGTATGTTTGTTGCCTTCGACAAAATTGCGCTATTATTTTATGTGTGTTTTTGCCTCTCTGATGGAATTGTGCTATCATTTTATGCGTGTTATTAATTGTTGCCTCCGACGGAATTGTGCTATATATCATTTTATGTGTGTATATTGCCTCCGACGAAATTGCGCTATCATTTTATGTGTGTTATTTGTTGCCTCCGATGGAATTGCACTATCATTTCATGCGTGTGTTTGTTGCCTCCGAAGAAATTGCGCTATCATTTTATGTGTGTTTGTTGCCTCCAACGAAATTCCGCTATCATGTTATGTGTGATTTTTCCTCTTCGATGGAATTGCGCTATCATTTCATGCGTGTTATTAATTGTTGCCTCCGATGGAATTGCGCTATATATCATTTTATGTGTGTTTATTGCCTTCGACGAAATTACGCTCTCATTTTATGTGTGTTATTTGTTGCCTCCGACAGAATTGCACTATCATTTCATGAGTGCGTTTGTTGCCTCCGAAAAAATTGCGCTATCATTTTATGTGTGTTTGTTGCCTCCGACGTAATTGCGCTATTATTTTATGTGTGTTTATTCCTCTCCGATGGAATTGCGCTATCATTTCATGTGTGCTATTAATTGTTGCCTCCGACGGACTTGCGCTATATATATATCATTTTATGTGTGTTTGTTGCCTTCGACGAAATTGCTCTATCATTTTATGTGTGTTTTTGCCTCTCTGATGGAATTGCTCTATCAATTTATATGTATTATTAATTGTTGCCTCCGACGGAATTGCGGTTATATATCATTCACTACTGCAGAATAGGCCATCAGTGACAGGCTCAAAACACCTATTAGTGACAGGCACGGGCAAGTGCCTGTCACTAGTACGTGTACCAGTGACAGTCATTTTCCCGTGCCTGTCACTAGTATATGTGAATTAGTGACAGACAAAAATGAATGCATGTCACTGGTTGCAATCGGAGGCCGCGGACCCACGACGTTTTCAGTGAAAGGCCCATTATCCTGCCTCACTGGTGTATATGTCAATAATAAAAAAATTAAATATGTTTTCCCTGAATATTCGAGACATCACAATAAATAGATTTTCCATAAATATTTCAGATGGCATAATAAAATATTGTAACAATAATACATTCACATGTGTGAATATGACATAAGTTTTGCATAGATAACACAATGACATAGGACTAAGCCCGTGCAAAAAGTGGAACCGGTCAAACCGGCCAAAAAATTTCTAGTTCAATCTCATTAACAAATCCAATCTAAACTTTGAAACTAGTACAAAATTTTGAACTAGCACAAACCGGTGAAACCGGCCACACCGTTTTTGCCCAGGCTTACATAGGACCATCGTTCACAAAAATTTGTCTTAGCCTGTTTCCTCGCCTTTGAACTCCAAAGATCATGTTAGACCACATGACACATAAGAACTACCATCATATATGGCATGTTTAAGTACCCTCGAGCAGACCACCATGCCTATCTGCAGAAATGAGAAAACACTAAATAGTTTATACATAGTATTTATGTACGCAACACTAAGATGTGAGTATGTACTAACTAGTATCAGCCAAGGATAAAAGAAAGTAGAACTCCAAAAGCAGAAAATGAATAGTTTTGAAATAACAAGGATGTATTAGTATAGACTAGGCAACTTGGCACAACGACACGCCGCGCCTGTGGCGTAATTGTTAGCAGAAACTAAAGCTAGGTATATGCATGTTTAGATGGATTGATAGTGTAGAATTGCCTCGAATTGTTCATCTCAAGTTACTGCATGTTAACCCTTTGGCACCCGTGCATGTACAAAGCAAAAAAGAGCAAATAAGAGTTCTTTTTCAGATCATTTGAACAGGTCCGTGTGCTAAACCGCATAAACGAATTGTCATAGATAAGAGACAACTTGGTGATCTTCTCTATGTAATCTTTCATGTAAATCTTGTAGGAGTGAAGCGTCTGGGAATCTGCATGAAAGCCTGCAAGACTCGAAACTGCTAGGTACATTTGATTGTACAAACATAGCGTAGCAGTAGTCAGTGTTAAAAGAAGGAAGGTAAGTAAGATAATTATACATGGATACCCAGATACATAATACTGTAGCAGGTAAAGCGTGCCCAAGCTTGGTAGTGTCAGACCAATTGATAATATTGACATATATCTCTGGTAAAAATGCTTTGAAGAGTAACTTTCATTGAGATTAGTATTCTCTTATTTTTGCATTTGGAGGAGGCTTGAACTGACCAAGCTGAAACTCAGCCAATTGCTGCAAGAAAGAAGCTAAAATTATGTCTTGATATTCAGTTTACTTACTGATTCTAGTAAAGTGAATCTATTTGTTTAATTATTAGTAAGCTTGCAACAAATAGTGATACTGATGTAAAATAAACAGTCACATACCCTTTTCTAGCTGTTGTACCACATGGTGTTGAACATTTCCCTTTTTATCATTTGTTGTGGAGGTTGTATCTTTGTGCGAGGAAAATTGTAATTCATTAGATAGTTTTCTCACCAGTAAATTCTGCTGATATTGGCTGGTTATTTTCTCACCGACGTGAGTTGTCCTCATATTGCCTTGAGGCACGACGCTGGAGGAGAGGAGTAGCAGAGAAGTGCATGGGAGGGGCGGGGAGCCCTGGGTCCAATCCTAGATCAAAGAGGTGCAGGGAGCGCGAAAGACGAACCGATCCCCGATATTTCTACAGAAACAAATGAAAAAAAAGAAAAGAAACCCACACGCGGGAGTCCATCTAGAGGTGCAATGCGTGACACAGCAGCCGATCGTTGCCGCAAAACGGGAATCTATAGTAACGCCAAATCTACACTAACCGCAAGTCACCCGATCACTTGTAAATTGGGTTTGTATGGAAATTTCAGGGTTCCTGGCTCAATGGTATACTTTCCGGTAATTGTTTGTGTTGAGTCACTCTCACATATTTTTCACAATAAGCTTGATGTTTGATACATCTCTCACTACAATTTACAAATTGCAGTTAATGTTAACTGAACCATTCTATCTAATGTTAAATCATTTTATTTACAGTGAGATATCTTCAGTAAAATGGACACTACGAGTGCATGTGTTTTTCGCTTTGTGAATGTCATATCTACATGGTTCTAAAGTATATTACTCCTGCAATTAATTTCAACTCTTCCTTTCCCTAGAGTTATCTTGCACATAATGGTTGAAAATACTCGCAAGCATATTAAATAGCACAAGAATAGATGTATAATGGTGTTACTTATGTATCAGCATATCAACCCAGTATAAACTCGATTATCAATTTGCAGAGATAAAGAATCAAGGAAAAGGAAATAAACAGAATAAAATTCCACATACCTCAGTCTGGGATCATGCACGCTTGATCAATTGGGTTGCAGCCACCTTTGTACGTGAATCACGAACATCCGGCGATTCATCACCTCCATGGAAAACCTACAGAGATACAAAGATACAAATAGGACAGTATTAAGCAGTATGTACAAAAACATCTAGTTAAACAAATAATACATGGTTATAATATTGACCGATTGACATACTAAAAACCTTCTAAACAGAGATACCAATGATATAGTAATAAGCAGTATTTATAAAAAGATCTATAAACACAATAAAATATGATGGAAGTGCATACATGCAGTGCAGCGCGCGACATGTGTTAAAGTTGTAAACACGTGCATACTACAACATGTATTTGACCAACTCGAGTGGATTTGCACTATCTACCATTACATATTGGAACAAACAAATGCCGGAGAGTAATCTTACCAAGATTTAGAAATCCCAATATAAACAAGACTGAAAAGTGCAGTATAACTTAGGAGTAAACTAGAGGCCCATATGAAAAACTGAAACGTATGGTACAACTTACAAGCAAAGGCCTCATATAAGTCCACACATAGCTAATTTTTAGTCAATTCAAATTCACTTGATTTTATAAACAAGACTAAATAATCAACAGGGGATAAACTAGCTATATTTGACATACAGAGGTTGATTGGTCACCACAAGTGGCGATTAGAGTATACAAACCATGCTGTCAAACGAGTGTATTAGTAGATTTTATCAGTATCCATATCAGAGATAGAAATATAGTACGACTTGGAGTACTAGTGCATGAGACCACCAAGAAGACTGCAGAGTGCATAGCCGTGGGGAGGTGTCATGCAGAGAGAGACCGAGAGGCTGAGGGAGGGCACCGTTAGGCTGTGCTGATGGTCGACGGTGGACGTAGCAGTGCAGGGCGGCAGAAGTAGTGATGCAGGCACCGACGGTGGAGGTGATGGGAACCCTAGGCAGCCATGGGGACGAACGGAGCAAGGAGGGGAGGAGGCAGCGTAGCTCAGAGCAGCGATGATGGTGGGCCTGGTGGTGTAGGGGAGGAAGCAGCGGAGCTCCGACAGCGGCGTCCTCCGGCAGCGGCGTCCTCGCGGCGGGGCGTTGGATGGGCTGCGGCGTCCTCGCGTCAAGGGGAGGCGCCGCCACGAGTGACGACGTTGGAGGGGTTGGCGGCGTTGGATGGGTGGTGGCGTTGGATGGGTGGCGGCGGGTGGGGAGTGGGAATCGGGGATGTGGACGGGGAGCGAGGGGGCGGTGGTTGGGGAAAAGGTACTCGACAGTCTCGACTACTCGTGTATCTTAGGAAAAATAGGGAAACCTGGACATTATTCTCTCTTCTCATCTGATTTATCTTCTAAATTAGCTTAACCAATCCCACAATTCTCTCTCTGATTGACTCTCGTGGATTAGTATCTCCCTCGCAGTTTCCGTGAGAGAAAGAAAAACGGAAGATCCGATCATGACATAGATAGAGAAAAGAAACACCAAATTCGTTTCCTCACGTACAAGACACGAGCTCGAGTACGATGCAGCCATAAATCAAAGGTAAAATGATGATATGGAAGTACGGATAACTAGACAATTTTGTTTTTTTATGGAATGAAGGGAGCCTGTGCATACAACATTTTTTTCAAGATCGCATCGGGTTCTTGGCCGGAAGACCTTAGCGATAAAAATAACTCCATGATATTAGGTATTTTCACTCGTGATTACATGCTGGAGTATTAGCAAAGAGAGGTAAATTTGTCCAGCCCAACAATACATCTTATATTCTGAAAAATTTCATAGAAAGCTATACACCTTATAATATAAGGAACGCCTACACAAGAGTAGTAGCGACGGGCACAAATTTCGCCTGTCATAACAAATAGCAATCCAATGACAAGCATTTATATATGCCTATCACTAGGTAATTTTTTGTTCGGATGAACTCAAAAAAATAATGCTAGTGACAGCCACATTTGTATGCCTGTCACTACTACTTTGTACTAGTGACAGGCTTATCCTTGCCTGTCACTAGGAAAGTTCAGTAGTGACGTGCACAGTATTGCCTGTCACTAACCACCTGGAGGCTATAAGCCTTTCTGCAGTAGTGATTTTATGTGAGTTTATTTCCTCCGACGTAATTGTGCTATCATTTTATGTCTGTTATTTGTTGCCTGTAACGGAATTGCGCTATCATTTCATTCGTGTGTTTGTTTCCTCCTAAAAATTGCGCTATCATTTTATGTGTGTTTGTTGCCTCTGACGAAATTGCGCTATCATTTTATGTCTATTATTTGTTCCCTCCGACGGAATTGCGCTATCATTTCATGCGCGTGTGTTTGTTGCCTCCAAAGAAATTGTGATAACATTTTATGTGTGTTAACGTTATTTGTTGCCTCGTGGAATTGTGCTATCAGTTTATGTGTGTCATTTGTTTGCCACTCTGATGGAATAATTGCGCTATCGTCATTTTATGTGTATACTTTTTATTGCCCATCGATCTACCCAATTGCTCCGACGGAATAATTGCGCTATCGATGGAATAAGTGCATGCGCTGGCCCCACATGGCAGCAGTGATCAGTGACCCTGGCCCCACCTAAATATACCACCGGCGAATTCTCCCCAAACCACCGGGGGTAGCATGGGCTGGCCCGCCTGCCAGTCACCCTAGCTTTATCACCGACGCCTTTGCGGAAACGCCGGGGTAATGCCTTTGGGTCCCACCCGTTAGATCGATCCCCACGCAGATCAGAGAGACCTGCCCCCGTCCCCATCTCAGATCAGATCGACCCGCGCCGCTCGTCCCCGTCTAGGTCAGATCGGCGCGCACCCGTCCCCGTCGACCCGCCGCCATCCCCGTCGACCTGCCGCCGTCCACCGTCAGCGAGGTGAGTCCCCAGGCCCCCTCTCCCCTCCCTTCCTCTCTCCCCCTCGCCCTCTACTACCTAACCCTTGCTCTCCACCTTGCAGGAGCCCGTGAACGGAGCCGCGCCCCCCTCGTTGACCGCCTGGAGGAGGATGAGTAGGCCCCCGTGGAGAAGGAGACCACCGTGGAGGAGGCCCGGACGAGGAGGAGGAGGAGACCGCCCGGAGGAGGAGGAGGAGACCACCGTCGCCGTTGCCGTCCCCTTCCGCCCGTCCCCATCTCAGATCATTGACAACCAGGTACACCGCTTTTCTTCACTCCTCTCTTACTCCCTTACTACCACTATAGGAGCCCTAATTAGGGTTTCTCCCCTATTGACTTAGCAATGGCTCTCTGTAATATGTCCAATATTGTTCTTGAGCATGTTTTGCTCAACAATATTTATTTCCTATGCTTTCTTGAATTCCAACAGTCTGATACTATGATGTTAATTTCAATGGATCTCATATTATTCTTAGGCAATTGGTGGCTTTTCTTCAAAATTGATTATAGTAGAAATGTTTGAATCCCACTAAGTGTTTGAATTCAACTGAGCGCTTTGTGTATCCTAATAAATTAATACTTGGATGACGACATACTGAAGCTTGCTTTAGTGGGTGGTTCATGAGATTCACTAAAATTATACCTTGGCTTGATTAACTATCTCCTTTATAGGATGTATGTCCGGAATGACTGCAGATTTGTATATAAATATGTTTACTAGCAGTAGTTCTAGGAAATTTATTTGCTATTGTAGAGGTCCCAACCTTTAATAAGGTAGAGATCCCTGTGTTTTCAATGCTAGTCACTGGATCAATAGCTAGCATCATAGTTAAGATGTAATATTAAGAAACAAAGGTCATAATACAACTTTATAACCAGGAATAAAATAATTCATTACATCTTACATATCTGATCTGGCTATCTCATTACAATGCAGCAGAAATAACTATATAGCATGGAGTCCTTCATCGTCAAAGTGCCACAGGCAATCATGTTGGTTGTAGACTTGTAATCCTAATCAACACACTTCACTAACATTAAACAAACCTGTAACATAATAAGTTAAAGCCACAAGGGTCAATACATTTGAATTGTATTGGCAAGTGATACTATGGTAGTATAGTGGTATCTATAATCTATATGCATTTGGCTAAGTGGATCTTAGGATTGATTTGCTCAAAATAGATTTTTCTTATCAGTTGAAAACACTAAGTTTTTATTTGTCAAAATCACCCAAGGCATCTACCAATATAAATTGGTGATCCTTTACACTTGTTCAACCACAAGTTTTTAACTTAGAAATTGGGATGAGGAGATCCTTGATAGCTTCCATGTCTTGATGCTCAAATTGTCCATTGCCGGGGACACGGCTAAGTACTTAGATTTTACTCTCTCGAGAGGTGGTGCACTTTCCCCACAAGACTTGACATGCATCGAGACAAGATCTTTCAAAATCCTTCCCTTAGACCAAAATGGACGCGCTCCAAACCTATCATCCCCTACCACCAACTGTCCATCCAGCTAAGTTATTGCAACCTGTATGATCCAGGCAGAGCCCATAATGCCAAGTGGCTGCACTTGAAGCTTCTCAACATTTGACATCTCAAATATCTTTGTTCCTGAGTGGCAATCCACAAGTGAGATACACAGGGTAGGCCATTGCAAAATGGACCCTGGTAACCACTCAACAAAAATCCAACCATGAAATTACCATTCCACCCAGGTGTTTCATTCACTTAGTTGTTTTATTAATCAAAAACATAAGTCAAAGACTTATCAACATTTTTCCATAGCATGTTTATAATCCACCCTTGTTTGCTAATAGCTAGGCTAAGCATGGTAATATAGCAAGTATCTTAACTTAGAGAAAATTCTATCAAGTCTACAACTACTAGGATTTCCCAAGCATAGCATATAGATACTTAGCAAAACATTGTGCAGTCCCTATACAAAATATCGCTAATGCATAGTCAAAATATTGGGACAAAAATATGAAGCACCACTTGCCTTTTTGGTATAGAATATAAGTTCACTCCTTGTTCTTGCAATAGTCACACTCTTCAAAGTTCACTACAATTCAATCAAGCAAGGCACAAATTCAAAACTAGCATTCAAACAATTCATCACATAATAATAAAAGCAAAGCAATGCATGCAAGCATGCCAAAGATTTTTTTATTTGGAAAACTAGTTTCTAATAGGTTATAAACATTTTAAAACACCTATTGGTCATTTATAAAAGTGGCAAAACCATTTGGTATTAAGTTAGTGAAAATGGCCACTTTAAATCATTTTTGTTTTGTTGGAAATGATTTAAATCAAAGTAATAATTTCTAGTGTTTAACAAATATATTTTTAAACACATATGTTAGTGTTTTAAGGTCAAGTGTTTAATATTAAAACCATTTGCAAAAGGTTTTACCTATAAACCATTTTTATACCAAAGCAATATTTTATTTTGTTGGAAATGCCTTTAAGCAAAGTAATAATTTTATAGGGTTCACCAAATATATTTTTAAATCCCAAAACTTGGTGTTTAGGGTCAGAGAGTTTAATTCAAATCATTTCCCAAAGGTTTTACTCAAAAAGCATTTTTAATCCATAATCAATATTTTTATTTAACTAGAAATGCTTTTATTCAAAGGAATAATTCCTAAGTGTCACAAAATATATTTTTAAATCCAAAAGTTGGTTTCTATGGTTAGTAGGTTCAAAACAATCCATTTACAAAATATTTTACCCTAAAAACAATTTTAGTATAAATTTTATACCCAAAATATGCCTACACATGTTTCTGCAAAAACAACCAATTTTACAGAAGCAATTCACTAAACAAAGGGCATGGTTGGAAATATTTCTTCTTGCTGATTCCATTGATATAAAATTTGCAAAATTTGGACGTGTAGATTTAAAGTTATGAATTTTACAAAATCTAACATCTAATAGACCAAATCTGTTTTTAAATTAACAGCCAGGGCCACGTGTCTTAATCTAACTGGCCCATACCGGTTCGTGTGGATCAGCTAACACAGCGCGTTGGATTTCAAGTGCATCGTACGGTGAAGATCACAGGATACCGCTTCGATTAACTAATCTATCCTAGCCAACAGATCAAGATCCAACGCTCCAGATCTCAATGACCAAAGGTGGGCGACGCTGGCGGCGGCGGCGCTCTGGCGGTGAGGTTTCCGGCGATACAGGAGGCAAGAGAGAGAGGGGAAGGGCTCACCGAGTTTGCCGAAGAGTGTAGATGCTCAAGGTGGTCGTTGCAGGTGAAGGGGCGCTCGGAGCTGCTGGAAATTCATCGTCGTAGTTGCTGTCGGCGTCGGGTGCTCACTGTTGAAGACGGTGACGACGTTACAGACCACCAGAAGGCAAACGGAAGGAGGCGTTAGAAGTGCGTGGAAACATAGATCATCTGAGCGTCATCGCGAGAGAGAGGGGAGGACAGGGATTATGGGAAAACGTGGCCGTAGTCGAAATAGACGGCAGTGATGTACTGTCGATGTTGTTCTCGAGCTTCTGCGGCTTGCGCAGGCGATTGGGTGGTACTGGGAGATGCGTAGGGAGGTGGGGATCACGGTTGTTTTGTCGAGGGGGCAAAGGGGTGTCTGGGCTCGCCGGAATTAGAGCTGGAGCTCGCCGGAGCAGCGACGGTGTGGGCAGCAATTCCTACAGCCTAGTGGCTCCGGTGGGATGGGGTCTGAGGGAAAAGAGAGAGGGAAGGGAGGGGATTAAGTGGCATGGTTGTAGGGCGAGATTAATGCGACGTTTAAGCGAATTGATTGGAGCTTTCAACAACAAAAACGACCAGGGAGAATTGGGGAACGGGTTAGCGTGTGAGGAAGACGATGCCAGCGTGGCGCTGGACCGGGGTGTCAGCGAGATGAGTGGGCTGGTTCGCGCGTGACAAAAGGTACAGCCAGAGAGAGGGGAGGTGCCGGGTGGGCTGTTGGGCTTAGCTGGGCTAGGTTCTGCTGGGCTGGTTCTTTCTCTTTTTTTATTCTGTTTCCTTTTTCTTTTTCTATTTTCATTTTTTGTTTTGAATTCAAACTACCATTTGAATTCAGATTCCTTTTTCAAAACTTTTCCAAATATTCAGTATGTTTCTATACTGTTTTAAATATGTATTTTATAGACCATTTTTGGAATAATTATTTTATTCATTTATCATTTATTATTTATTTATAATAGACATTTGTCTTTATTCAAATAAGATTTTAATTATATTTTCAAACTCTTATTTGAATTCTAATTTTCACCAAACCTTTTTCAGTAGGTTTTATTTAATGCAAATAATTCACTTTGATTTTTTTTAAAATATTTTTAACATGTTTTACTAATCATTTAAATTGGGAATTTGTCTTTATTCCAATAAAATCAAATATGGTTTTAATTCCATATAAGTTTTATTCAAATGATTCTTTTAAGTTAATTAGATAACTTTTTAATCCACTTTGATAAATTCCTATTTATTATTTTACCATGATTTGATTAATCATTTTCATTAGGGATTTGTCTCCATTTAAATAATTTGAATATGGTTTTAGTCCCATATAAATTTTTATTGGAATATTCTTTATCCCTTTATGTAATTTGGATTATCTTTCTTTCATTTGCTTATGGACTTGATTCAAGATGTAAATTCTCTCCTAAATAATTTTATTAGGATTTATTATTTAGTTTAGGCAACTTGTCTTTATTTAAATAAAATTGAATATTGTTTAATCCTTATGATTTTATTTGAATAATCTTTTAATCCTTTTTATTATTCAATAACTTTCATTTGTTTATGGATTTGGCCAAGATTTAATTTGTCTTTTAAATATTCCTTTTAACTTATTAAACTCATAAGTTTTTATCCATGGCTCCAAATTAAATGAAACCAATTTCTATGATTTTATAATATTTTTATTTATCATTTATAAATGTTTGTTGATAGATTTTTATCTGGATCAAATCCATAGTCTTTGAGAAATCTTTCTAATGATTTCTTCCATTAGGGGTTTTGGGATTTTGATTTAACTTTTCCAAGTGTTTAAATTTGAAGATTCATTCTTTGATGAATGCATTTCACCTGATTTGAATTTTGTTGGATTCACTTTTCATTCAAAGTTTGTTAAAGTTGGCTTTTGATGTTTCCATTTAGAAAAAAAAGTTTCTTTTCACCCTAAATTTCAACAATCATTTATTTTGTTTATTTATTTTTCACATTTCAAAATTTGGAAAATTTTGGGATGTGACAGGCTACCACCCTTAAAATAAATCTCGTCCTGAGATTTGGGAAGGCTAGAGGTTACAAGTGGCTTAAAAAAACTAGGGTACTACCACCCTTAAAAAGGTTTTTGACTAGATTACATCTTGGCTTACTAGGGATCTTGATGAAACTTCTCTGGACAAACATCTGCATAGTGTCCTTTGTTTCCACACTTGAAACATGTGCTAAGGCTGAGATCTTTCATAGGATTGTTTGTCTTGTACTTCTTCTTTTCTAGAAAATGTGATGCATAATGACCTAGCTTTTTGCAGTTGTTGCACATCACTTGGCTAATATCCTTCTTTATCTTTGATTTCATTTCCTCTTCTTTGTTTCCTTGGTTCTTCCTCTTCTTCTTCTTCTTCTTGGGTTTCTCCAAAGCTAGGAGTTCTTCTAGTTCATGTTCCTCATATTTCACCACAAAGGTGGGAAAACTTCCTCTGTCTCTTGAATGATTCCTTGGATAATACCTATGTTTCCTCTTTTGTCCATCAAGGTGATTCCCAATGTATGGAGGTGAAATCTGAGGTTTGCCTTTGTCTTCATCCTTCTTGATAGAAGTTGTTTCCCCATGGGGGTTCCCAAACTTTTGAGACATTCCACTTTGCTTCCTTTTTTGAACTATAGGATAGATGGGGGATTGGATAGGAACATGATCATTTCCCTCACATAGGAAATAAGTAACTTGAGATGTGGGGCATTGTGTAGTTGGATGTTTCTCTTCACAATTAGGGCATTGATCCTCATGATCTTTAGAAGTGTGTTTCCATGTCTCCACAAATATTGCAAGCTTGATTTCCTTCTATAATATCATCCTTGACATCATTGTTGTCACAAACTCCTTGGGAAAGGTTGTCTCTCATGCTGATCATTTGATTGGTCATCCCTTGCAATAGTTTGGATTGGATTTCAAAAATCTTTTGCAAGGTTGGGTCTAACTTATTGATGTTGGCTAAAAACTGAGTTGTCACTTGACTCAACTGGTTTGGTTTGCTAGTAGTTATTCTCTCATGTGCATCTCTTGGTTGTTGTTGTCACCATTCTTGATGTTGGGGTCTTTCGGAGAAGTCATCTGTTTGGGTTGGATTGGGATTAGAATAGGCAAAAGATTTCTAAGGAAGAAGTCTAATCACACACATCACAATTCACACAATCAATGTGCAAGCAATCACAATCAAACATTCCACTCAAAAAACAAGGTTCAAGCACATTTTTAGGCAACAAAATATTTTTCCTACACCACATAAGTTGGTGTGTTCAATATATGATCTAAGCTAAACACTAGTATGGTGGTCCAACTATATGGTTCACTTGAGATCATTTTCTTCTTCTTAGTTGTTTCTTCATGAATAAGATCTTGGCATCCTTGGAAAAATTCTTGTATCTTGGTCACAAGGCTTCCAGAGGTGATGATGGTTCCTTCTAAGTTGTGTTTCCTTAGTCTTCAAGTCTTGATTATTGTTCTTGTCTCACTTGTAGTCCTTAGTGATGTCTAAGTTGAAGTCCTTGATGAAACTAAAGTTGAAGTCATTGGTGATGTTGAAGTTGAAGTCATTTGAGTTGGTGAGGTCCTTTGATCATGTTGAAGTTTTGTCCATCGATTTGAAATAGAAGAGATGTAGAATCAAAACCAGAAAGGTTGAGGAAATATTTTACAAGATTATTTATAAATAAGTTTTGAAAAAATAGAACTCCTATTTTTCTAGGGGTTTTGTCCAAGTCCTAGGGTTACAATCCTATAGGCAACACAGTGCTCTGATACCATCTGTAGAGGTCCCAACCTTTAATAAGGTAGAGATCCCTGTGTTTTCAATGCTAGTCCCTGGATCAATAGTTAGCATCGACAGTTAAGATGTAATATCAAGAAACAAAGGTCATAATACAGTTTATAACCAGGAATAAAATAACTCATTACATCTTACATAGCTCATTTGGCTATCTCATTACAATGGAGCAGAAATAACTATATAGCAAGGAGTCCTTCATCTTCAAAGTGCCACAGGCAATCATGTTGGTTGTAGACTTGTAATCCTAATCAACACACTTCACTAACATCAAACAAACCTGCAACATAATAAGTTATAGCCACAAGGGTCAATACATTTGAATTGAATTGGCAAGTGATACTATGGTAGTATAGTGGTATCTATAATCTATATGCATTTGGCTAAGTGGAGCTTAGGCTTGCTTTGCTCAAATCAGATTTTTCTTATTAGTTGAAAACACTAAGTTTTTATTTGTCAAAATTACCCAAGGCAGCTACCAATAGAAATTGGTGATCCTTTACCCTTGTTCAACCACAAGTTTTTAACTTAGAAATTGGGATGAGGAGATCCTTGATAGCTTCCATGTCTTGATGCTCAAATTTTTCATTGCCGGGGACACGACTAAGTACTTAGATTTTACTCTCTCGATAGGTGGTGCACTTTCCCCACAAGACTCGACATGCATCGAGACAAGATCTTTCAGAAGCCTTCCCTTAGACCAAAATGGACGCGCTCCAAACCTATCATCCCCTACCACCAACTGTCCATCTAGCTAAGTTATTGCAACCTATATGATCCAGGCAGAGCCCATAATGCCGAGTGGCCGCACTTGAAGCTTCTCAACATTTGACATCTCAAATCTCTTTGTTCCTAGGTGGCATTCCACAAGTGAGATACACAGGGTAGGCCATTGAAAAATGGGCCGTGGTAACCACTCAACAAAAATTCAACCATGCAATTACCATTCCACCCAGGTGTTTCATTCACTTAGTTGTTTTATTAAGCAAAAACATAAGTCAAAGACTTATCAACATTTTTCCATAGCATGTGCTAATCCACCCTTGTTTGCTACTAGCTAGGCTAAGCATGGTAATATAGGAAGTATCTTAACTTAGAGAAAATTCTATCAAGTCTACAACTACTAGGATTTCCCAAGCATAGCATATAGATACTTAGCAAAACATCATGCAATCCCTATACAAAATATCACTAATCCATAGTCAAAATATTGGGACAAAACTATGAAGCACCACTTTCCTTTTTGGTAGAGAATATAAGTTCACTCCTTGTTCTTGCAATAGTCACACTCTTCAAAGTTCACTACAATTCAATCAAGCAAGGCACAAATTCAAAACTAGCATTCAAACAATTCATCACATAATAATAAAAGCAAAGCAATGCATGCAAGCATGCCAAAGATTGTTTTATTTGGAAAAGTGGTTTATAATAGGTTATAAACATTTTAAAACACCTATTGGTTATTTATAAAAGTGGCAAAACCATTTGATTTTAAGTTAGTGAAAATGGCAACTTGAAATCATTTTTGTTTTGTTAGAAATGATTTAAATCAAAGTAATAATTTCTAATGTTTGAAAAATATATTTTTAAACACATATGTTAGTGTTTAAAGGTCAAGTGTTTAATATTAAAACCATTTGCAAAAGGTTTTACCTATAAACCATTTTTATACCAAAGCAATATTTTATTTTGTTGGAAATGCCTTTAAGCAAAGTAATAATTTTATAGGGTTCACCAAATATATTTTTAAATGCCAAAACTTGGTGTTTAGGGTCAGAGAGTTTAATTCAAATCATTTTCCAAAGGTTTTACTCAAAAAGCATTTTTAAACCATAATCAATATTTTTATTTAACTAGAAATGCTTTTATTCAAAGGAATAATTCCTAAGTGTCACAAAATATATTTTTAAATACAAAATTTGGTTTCTATGGTCAGTAGGTTCAAAACAATCCATTTACAACAGATTTTACCCTAAAAACAAGTTTAGAGTAAATTTTATACACAAAATATGCCTACACATGTTTCTGCAAAAACAACCAATTTTACAGAATCCATTCACTAAAAAAGGGCATGGTTGCAAAGTTTTATTCTTGCTGATTCCATTGATATAAAATTTGCAAAATTTGGATATGTGGATTTAAAGTTATGAATTTTACAAAATCTAACATCTAATAGATCAGATCTGTTTTTAAATTAACAGCCAGGGCCACGTGTCTTAATCTAACTGGCCCATACCGGTTCGTGTGGGTCGGCTAACATAGCGCGTTGGATTTAATGTGCATCGTACGGTGCAGATCGCAGGATACCGCTTAGATTAGCTAATCTATCCTAGCCAACAGATCAAGATCCAACGCTCCAGATCGCAATGATCAAAGGTGGGCGGCGCTGGCGGCGGCTGTGCGGCGGCGGCGCTCTGGCGGTGAGGTTGCCGGTGATACAGGAGGCGAGAGAGAGGGGAAGGGCTCACCGAGTTCTCCGAAGCGTGTAGATGCTCAAGGTGGTCGTTGTAGGTGAACGGGCGCTCGAAGCTGCTGGAAATTCCTCGCCGTAGTTGCTGTCAGCGTCGGGCGCTCACTGTTGAAGACGATGGCGATGTTACAGGCCACAAGAAGGCAAACAGAAGGAGGCGTTAGAAGCGCATGGAAACATAGATCATCTGAGCGTCATCGCGCGAGAGATAGGGGAGGACGGGGCTTACAGGAGAACGTCGCCGGAGTCGAAACAGACGGCGACGTTGTACTGTCGATGTCGTTGCCGAGCTTCTGGGCTTGCGCGGGCAAGTGGGTGGTACTAGGAGATGCATAGGGAGGTGGGGATCACGCTCGTGTGGTCGAGGGGGCAAAGGGGTGTGTGGGATCTCCGGAATTGGAGCTGGAGCTCGCCGGAGCAGCGACGGTGCGGGCAGCAATTCCTGTAGCCTGGTGGCTCCGGTGGAATGGGGTATGAGGGAAAAGAGAGAGGGAAGGGACGGGATTAAGCGGGTGCGGTTGCAGTGTGAGATTAACGTGGCGTTTAAGCGAATTGATTCGAGCTTTCAAAGGCAGAAATGGCCGGGGAGAATTGGGGAACGGGTCAGCGTGCGAGGAAGACGATGCCAGCGTAGCGCGGGACCGGGGTGTCAGCGAGATGAGTGGGATGGTTCGCGCGTGAGATAAGGTACAACTAGAGAGAGGGGAGGTGCCGGGTGTGCTGTTGGGCTTAGCTGGGCTGGTTTCTGCTGGGCTGGTTCTTTCTCTCTTTTTTTATTCTGTTTCCTTTTTCTTTTTCTATTTTCATTTTCTATTTTGAATTCAAACTACCATTTGAATTCAGATTCCTTTTTCAAAACTTTTCCAACTATTCAGTATGTTTCTATACTGTTTTAAATATGTATTTTAGAGACCATTTTTGGAATAATTATTTTATTCATTTATGGTTTATTATTTATTTGTAAAAGACATTTGTATTTATTCAAATAAGATTTTAGTTATATTTTCAAACTCTTATTTGAATTCTAATTTTCACCAAACCTTTTTCAGTAGGTTTTATTTAGTGCAAATAATTCACTTTGAATTTTTTTTAAAATATTTTTAACATGTTTTATTAATCATTTAAATTGGGCTTTTGTCTTTATTCCAATAAAATCAAATATGGTTTTAATTCCATATAAGTTTTATTCAAATGATTCTTTTAAGTTAATCAGATAACTTTTTAATCCACTTTGGTAAATTTCTATTTATTATTTTCCCATGATTTAATTAATCATTTTCATTAGGGATTTGTCTCCATTTAAATAATTTGAATATGGTTTTAGTCCCATATAAATTTTTATTGGAATATTCTTTATCCCTTTATGTAATTTGTATTATCTTTATTTCATTTGCTTATGGACTTGATTCAAGATTTAAATTGTCTCCTAAATAATTTTATTAGGATTTATTATTTAGTTTAGGCAACTTGTCTTTATTTAAATAAAATTGAATATTGTTCAATCCTTATGATTTTATTTAAATAATCTTTTAATACTTTTTTATTATTCAATAACTTCATTTGTTTATGGATTCGGCCAAGATTTAATTTGGCTTTTAAATATTCCTTTTAACTTATTAAACTCATAATTTTTTATCCATGGCTCCAAATTAAATGAAACCAATTTCTAAGGTTTTATAATATTTTATTTATCATTTTTATCATTTATAAATGTTTTTTGATAGATTTTTATACGGATCAAATCCATAGTCCTTGATAAATCTTTGGAATGATTTCTTCCATTAGGGTTTTTGGGATTTTGATTTAACTTTTCCAACTGTTTAAATTTCAAGATTCATTCTTTGATGAATGCATTTCACTTGATTTGAATTTTGTTGGATTCACTTTTCATTGAAAGTTTGTTCAAGTTGGGTTTTGATGTTTCCATTTAGAAACAAAAAGTTTCTTTTCACCCTAAATTTCAACAATCATTTATTTTGTTTATTTACTTTTCACATTTCAAAATTTTGAAAATTTTGGGATGTGACAGCTATCTTCTATGAATAATATTAACAGGTAAAGATTAATGTCATTGGGTTATGTAATAAGGAAATGATCGTATTAAAATAATACTTTCTGCTTACTAGCAGAAAGATCTAGTGTACAAGATTTGTGCCTGAGTTATCCCTATGATGATCAGCTATGTAGGAAAAATCTGATTACTATTCTTGTTTGCTATCATTCTTGGCAGTAATTAAATAAACATATGATTCCCGAGCTTGTGAATCCATAAACCAATCTCTATGATTATTTACTATAATAGTCCATTCATGTATCAGATAAGGATTTATCTTATTTAGATGATGATACTACTTTTACTTGCACTGATGAACTCTCTGTGAATGATATTTAGAGGAAAAGAAATGATTCCTAAATGATTTTTATTTTTAGGAAAATGATTTGATTATCTAGTCTACGAAAGCTTGCAAATGGTAGATTTATAAGAAACAGATGACTGTTATCTTGGATACTATTGAGGTGCTAGCCAATATTTGGGATGTGCCCAATAGAAAATCATAAATATATTTGCTTACAACTAGTTTAAATATCAATGTCATAGAATAGTAGTATTTTGTTTTTCCAATGCTTTTACCATCAATTTCAGGGATGGATATTTTCCATCACATGTAGTAGTGTGCAGAATAGAAAGGATGCTTGATTAGTACTGGAAATGCTATAAACACCTTTATTTTATCCTAGCTGTGCTTTTCTTGGTTTTGTGCATGGTACTCTCAAGTGGAAAGGGTTGGAAATACACTTCATTAGTTTGGTGCTAATACCATCGGTTTTTGTGGTGTGATGTGGTGTGGTGTGTGTGACATAATAACTTGCTGCTTTTGCAGAGAAGGGCTAGTGCACTTTATCGGATTTAATTTGGTGCAATGATAAAACTAATAACAACATTACACCCTAGCTATTGAAATATACTACTTTGTTAATTGATGCAAGTTTAGTTGTTTAACTAAGTTTTGGCCATTGTTTAACTTAGAACCATGATTCCGGGGTTTGGAGGTTCCTGGTTTTATTCTCATTTTCTTTTCTTTTTGAAAACATTTATGCTCAATAGGGTTGTTTTGTTATTGATCCATTGTCTGTTTGTATCTAATGATATCCTATAGCATGATGGATCCTTATTGACCTCTTAATGTGATGCACACATTGGCAAGAATTCTCTGATATGGACTGCTCCAGATTTTTAAAAAGTATTCCTTGATATGGACTGCTCCAGATTTTTTATGTTTTGGATTGTCTGTTTTGGATATTGTTACAATCAACTTACAATGAACTTACAGTGATTGCCAGATTTTTAAAAAGTATTCCCTAATATTGGATATTGTTGCAATCAACTTACAATCAAAATCTGGTATGGTTGCTAGATTGTCTGTTTTGGATATTGCCAGATTGCAACTTATAATCAACTTACACTGATTTTTTACTGTCAATGTGAATGCATCTGATATTGTCTGTTATGGATATTGTATAAAGTCTGTTTTGGTAGTTGTAGCTGAATGTTGTGCAGGTACATTGAGTGCCAATGTTTCGCCGGAATGTCGATTAATTTCTGTTCTGACGGATTTCTGGCACTCAGGCATGACCATTTTTAGCAAAGGTCATGCCGGATTTTCGCCGTGAATTTGTGTATCTAAAACCCTTTCTTTTTTCCTTGTGTAGTGCTCGGTATAGCCATGTCGTCTTGTGGAAACCGCAACGAGGAAGATCGGGTCCAGCAAGACTTAGAGGGCCACTACAGGCTCATGTCCCAGGAGACATGAGATAGAGCTAGAGGAGGTAGGGGGCCGGGGCGAAGAAGACGACGAGACCACCGATGATGGCGGTGAGGAGATGGGCGTCGATAACCGCCTTGATGGTAGTCATGAGAGGGGCGATGAGACCACCGACAGTGGCGTCGTCGGGGGTGGCTCGCAGACAATGACGTCGGCCAAGAGGGAACGGAAGAAGCGGCGACCGAACACGGTCAGCACCAGGAAGGAGACATTCACATTGGTGGACCCCAATACTGGTACCCCTACGGAGCCGAAGCATCTCGCGAGGGGGTACGGCGTCCAGCTGGGAGCTATCCTTCGAGACATCATCAATGTCAACGAGACGAAACTCCGAACAAAGCAGAAGCATCTCCAGGACCAACTCCTCTTGCGGCTGCATGCGCGGTACCTGTTCCCCGAGGGCTTCACGAGCCTGGATCCCAAGGAGAACATCATGAACAAGTTCGCCCTCGGCAGGTTCACCAGGAACCTCAGCGGATATAAAACCATGCTAAGGGGGACGATTGCTAACAACGATCCATGGGAATAGATCAAGCGCCACTTCTCGCGGCTTATGCCCGAGGACTACACGCGCTTCCTGGAAAACAAGGAGCGAGCCTACACCAAGGATCAGTCGGCCTAGGGAAAGGAGCTGGCGGAGAAGAACAACGGTCACCACCGTATCGGCTGTCGTGGCTACGACGACAAGGCGGACAAGTGGAAAAAGAAGGACCAGACCTACGCAGAGAAGGGCATCGAGAACCCTTGGGACAAGTACAAGAACCCGCTCTTTAGGGCATTTGTCAGGTCCCGGTACCATAAAGAGATGGATGGGAAACTTGTCACGAGCCCTACAGTGGTGGAGGGTGTTGTCTTGGTCACCGACCCGAAGGGGGTGCAAGTTGAGAACACAGTGGTAAACAATTTGCCCGGCTTACTAGTTTCATACTGCTCACCACAAGTCCATCACTAAAATTCTTCATGCTACTTGAAATTCGCGGAAGAAGCTAACGAGTCTGGCTCCTCGTCCCAGACGTCGACGGGGAAAGTCCCGTGGGACAACCCTTTTATCAAGGGCTTGAACATCGTGAAGGAGTAGCCACCGTTGAAGAGGCCAGCAAGAGGCCGTGTCCCCAACATGGGAGGAGGTCGCCAGCATGTCGATTATGGCTTGGACGTGCCCACTACCAAGGACTCGCTGCAGGCGAAGAAGGACCAAGAGCACGCGACTCTATTGGAGAAGGTGGCCAACTTGGAAGCAACCTTTGAGCACGCGTCCAAGCCGCGGTCCAAGCCGAGGTAGAAACTAGGGTCCAGGCAGAGGTGGTCAGCAAGGTCGTTGGCGTGGTGGCCAGCCGGTTCAATGAGATCATTCCTGGAATGGTGGAGTCGATCTCCACTTACTTTGCCAACGGCCAAACGGGACAACTCCCAGTGATCATCTTAGGAGGCAGCAACTTCGACAACATGCGTCCTCCTGCTACCCGGGCTCAAGACGCGCCTATATTGTTAACTCCACCCGCTGGCGCCAATGCAGGTGCTAGGGAGGATTCGCCGGCAATGGGGGAAGCCAGCAGCCCCTCGATCACTTGCACGCCCTGCCTCGGTCCCTCAACACGAGCCGAGCTCAACGCTCTCACGGTCATTAATTGAGCCTCTACGCAAGTTAATTACTTCATCACCGCCCCTCTCTGACCAACACATGCATGTTTCTTCACATGAGCAAAGTGTTCCTTGCACCATGCTCATGTATGTGGAAAACAAGCTCAAGGATGTTGCGAGGGGACGCATCATGAACACAACACACCGGACGTTCCACTGCAAGCCTATGGACGATAGCGTGCACCGGGTTGAGGTGGATCGGTCGTTCTCGGGATGCGCACACTTGGTTTCTCCTCATCAACCCCCGAGTACCGAAGACAAGCTGAATGTCGGGCAACTGAAGAATCATGTCCTTATATGGCCGAAATCCCTACTTCGGCTGAAGACCGCCGAATAAATGTTCACTCCAACATCTGTGCCTCTGGCGGCAAGCTAAGAAAGGGTCACTCCAGCGTCTGTGCCTGCGGCGGCAATCCAAAGTGTCACTCCTCCACCTGCCAATGATCCTCCCGAGCCCGAGACACATGAGCACGACAACAAGGTGGACATTGATAAGGCTCCCATCGATTCGTTCATCACTAATTTGGAGGCTCCCATCGATGTTGCTCCTTCCGAGGCACTCGCCCGTGATACCATGACGAAGAAGAAGCTCTTCCCTTCTCAAGAAACGCCCGAGCAGGAAGACACTACCGCCTTCACCGCTCCGTCGCATGCTAAGGTTACCCCGAGGACACTCCGTGATATGGCCATGGAGGTGATAAGACCAACCGGCACCCCTCCGTGCCATAAGAAGGGCAAGAAGCGGAAGCCAAAACATGGGAAAGACGTCGCAACAAGCAATAAAGTGGTTCTCGACAAGCTGCCGACCAAGTGGACGACGATGCATTATCTTGGTGAACCGATCCTGCCGGACCACATTGTCAAGACGCTGTTGCCGGACCTGAGTAGCCTGCATGATACTATTAGGTATCTAGAGCGGCAACTGCTCCAAGATAAAAATCCCTCCTACCCGCTCTTCACGGTCAGGGTCCCCAGTAACTGTGGCTTCGTCACCACCACCCCAGCGAGTTATTCTTCATCACGTATGAAGAAATCTTCAAGCTCTTCCACATGTTACGGCTCGATCGAAACATGGTCCGCCTGGTATCGCTGAAAATGGCGCACAATATCATCGTGGAGAAGACCCCGCACCTCGCTATCATGGACCCCTTCTACATGACTGTAGGCACCATCGACAAGGAACAAGCATTTGTCGCGAAGTATATCACCGATTTCTTGGTGGAGAATACGAACAAGTCTTGCTTTCTCCTTCCATAGTTTCCCAAGTAAGTAGTCGGTCGCTAAACTTCCCGCTATTACATTCTTTCATGAATTTACTTAATAGCCGAGGATGATGGTTTATTCCAACTATTTTGCGCAGAGAGAATGGGTGCATCCTCATCTCCTTTCAACCGTATTATTCCCATGTCATCTATCTCGACTCCGGGAGAGACGTGCAGAAAGACTACACCGACGTCAAGTCTACTCTTGATAAATCCCTCAACGGTTTTAGAGCCGCGGTTGGCCCACTCAAGTATGAGAAAAGATCCAAAGGCATCTATGTGAACTCCCATGTAACCAATTTCCTCTGCCTTAGGAAATGGTCGACTGACAATGGGATGGAGCTCTGTGATGACCCACAAGTATAGGGGATCGCAATAGTCTTCGCGGGTAGTATTACCCAATTCATTGATTCGACACAAGGGGAGCCAAAGAATACTTGCAAGCCTTAACAACTGAGTTGTCAGTTCAGCTGCACCTAGAAATAGTTCTTGCTCACAGAAGTTTATCAGTAGCAAGAGTTTGGTAGTAGCAATAGTAAAGTAACAGCAGCAGTAAAACAGTAGCAATAGTAACAGTAACGGTAAGAGGGGGGGATTTCAAGTGCGATAGGCATAGGGATGGATGGACAGGAGTTGCATGGACGAGTCTAAACATGTGGGGCATTGCAGATAAATAATATGTAACATCCCTAAAATCTTGTTTTCAAAGATTGCATATCATCCATGCATCCATGATCATTTAGGGTTCCTTTTCAAAGCCATTTAAAAAACAGGAGCATCTGATGCTCATTATTTTATGTAAGCAAGATATGATCATATTGCCACCTTCTAATAAGAAAAATACTATTTTTGATCAGTAATGTTGAGCTTGAGCTTGAGTGATGCTTCTAAGGTTTGGTCAAGGTTTCAAAAACAAACTATGCTTTAAAAACCATTTCTTCACTATTTATAAATATTTAATTAAGGCTTGTTTAAATTCTTTTCCAAACCTTTTTTGTTTTCTTACAAGTATGAACAGTTGTGTTACACCTCCTAGGAGACAAGAATCAACAAAATTTTGTTTGGAGAAAGTTTTATTTAAATCAGATTTGATTTGAGCTTTCAAATTCAAAACAGAAATCAATTTAGAAAAAGAAAAAGGAATAAAGGAGAAAAAATAGAGCAGACCAACTAATCTGGCCCAACCCAGCCACTTAGCCCATCTAGCCCAGCAGTTCTATCCCGCGAGGAAACGTTTCGCACCCAGAAACCCACTCCCTCAGTCGCAGACTGCCTGGACCCACTCCCCCCTCTCTCTCGCTGGCAACCGCGCCCCACTTGTCAGTCGTCCCTTCAACCCGCGGAATCAACTCCGGCCGTTTCCTCCCCAGTCACTGCCGATGAATTCGCTGGTTTAATTCCGTTGATTCGTCGAGTAACTCTCGCCCCCACTCTGGCTACTTAAACCCCTCCCCTCGCGGACATTTCCCCAAACAGAGCTAGCCAGAAGCGCCACCAGGCTGCCCGTATTTGCTCTCACTCCGCCGCTGCACAGTCGAACTCCGGCAGTAAATTCCGGCCAGCCACCATCGCCCCTTGCCTTCCAGACACCACGAGCAAGTTCCCCATCTCCCTCTGCACCTGCCAGCATCACCCACTCATCCGCGCGCGCTCCCATTCGTTGGCAACTTCAACGACAAGTGAATGCCGTCATCTGTCTCAACTCCGGCGACGCCTCCTAGTAAATTCCGACCGCCCCCATCCCTCTTATTGACGCTCACGTTTTCGCCAGACTGGTGTGCACCTAACCCAGAGCTTGTTCCACTCTGGCATGGTCTACAACTCCGCCACGATGACGAACAGCCGTACCCGACGTCTGCCTCCACTCCGACGAGGAATTCCCACCGTGTCCGTGCGCCCCTTGACAAGCCACTACCGTGTTGAGCTCCAGCACGCCTCTGCGAGTCTGGTAAGCCTCTCCGACGACCCCAGCCCCCTCTGTAGCCACCACGACGCCGTAGACTGAGCGCGCCGCCGCTCACCGGCGCCGCGCGCCGCCAGACTTTGGTCGCTTGATCGGCCACCGTTGGATCTAGATCCAACGTGTTAGATAGATCACTTAATCGAAGGGGTAAGGAATAGATCTGGCCGTGCGATTTAATTTAGATCTGGCGGTCCATGTTAGTCGATCGACGCGAGACGGTATGGGCAAATAGAAACACGCCACGTGGCCAGACTCTGGATTTAAAATCAGAATTTGATCTATTAGATTTGTAAACTTGCAAAATTCATAACTTTCAAACCACACGTCCAAATGTTACAAATTTTATATCATTGGAATCAGGAGAGAAAATCCTTTCTGTTTATGCAATGTGTTTAATGTTTTGCCTCTGTAAAAATGGTTGTTTATGCAGAAACTTGTGTAGGCTTATTTTGATTATATATATTATTTGAAAAATATTTTGAAGATCAAATAAGGTTTATTTTGAATGTTTTGGACTTGTTTATGAACCAGTACTGTATACTTGTCTTGTTTGGTGTAGAAAAATCATCACATGGCATTTTGCATGCATTCATATATTTTTTTGCTTGTATATATTTTGTATGAGATGTTGGTGCCATTATTTTATGTGTAGATTTTGGTGCAAATAGTGATTGTGATTGTGAGGATTGTTGCTACTCCCAAAACTACCAAGGCAAGTGGTGCTTCATGATTTTATTCCTATGTTTTTTCAATTATGCACTAGAAATATTTTGTATAGGATTTGCATGAATATTTTGATCTATATGCTATGTTTGAGAAATCCTAGTATTGTAGAATTGCTAGAAATTTCTAAGTTAAGATGCTTATCAATTCCATGCTTAGCCTAGCTAGTAGCAACCAAGGGTAGTTATATATTCCTGCTATGAGAAAATATTTCTAAGTCTTTGGACTTGTGTTTTACTTAATAAAACAACTAAGTAAATGAAATACCTAGGTGGAATGGAAAGAATGGTTTGTGTTGAGTGGTTACACAAGGCCCATGTCTATGGTTTACCTTGTGTATCTCACTTGTGGAAAGCCACCCAGGAATAAAGGGATTTGAGATACCAAATGTTAAGAAGCTTCTAGTGCAGCCACATGGCATTATGGGCTCTGCCTGGATCATATAGGTTTCAATAACTTAGCTATTTGGACAGTTGGTGGTAGTGGGATGATAGGTTGGAGCGCGTCCATTTGGTCTAAGGGAAGGCTTCTGAAAGGTCCTGTCTTGGTGAAAATCAAGTCTTGTGGGGAAAGTGCAAAACCTCTGCAGATGGAAGAATCTAAGTACTTAGCCATGTCCCTGGTATTGGACAACTTGAGCATCAAGACATGGAAGCTATCAATAATCTCCTCATCCCAATTTCTAAATTAAAACTTGTGGTTGAACAAGGGTGAAGGTTCACCAATTTCTATTGGTAGTTCCTTGGGAAATTTTTATCAAAGAAAAACTTAGTGTTTTCTACTAATAGGCAAAACCTATTTTGAGCAAAGCAAGCCTAAGATACACTTAGCCAAAATGCATATAGTATCTAGACTACTAATATTCTACTAAGGTATCACTTGCAAATACTATTCCAATGTATTGACCCACTGTGGCTGTAACTTGTGATGTTGCAGGTTATTCTGATGATGATTAGGGGTTATGAATCTACACTCAACATGCTTGCCTGTGGCACATAAAGATGAAGACTTATCTATCTTATTATATATTTGAACTCTTGTATTAGGCCTGTGGCCATGGAGTTTGTAAAAGACTATGTTGTCTCTGGAATGATATGTAATAATGACCTTTGTTTCTTTGTACTTCATCTTAAACTATGGATGCTAGCATTGATCCAGGGACTAGCATTGCAATCACAGGGATTCCTTACCTTTATAAAGGGAGGGATCTTACATAATAACAAGCATCCAAGTACTAAACAATCCTAGGCATGTGCTCCAAATATAGTCATACATGCTCGCAATGAGAACTTGCACAACATCTTCTGTCTAGCAAGCCCGTGGCAGCGGGGCCTCTAGGGACACCGGAGCAAAGCATTAAGGTTCTCCTTTTAATAGAGCACCGGAGCAAAGCATTAACACTCCATGAACAAATGTGATCCTCACACCACAGCCATCCCCTCCGGTTGTCCCAATTATTGTCACTTTGGGGCCTTTGGATCCGGACAATGATATTTGTATACAACTTATAGATAAGATCACAAACAATACTATCATAATTATTCAATAATAAGTTCAGATCTGAGATCATGGCACTCGGGCCCTAGTGACAAGAATTAAGAACAACAAGTTGCAACAAAGTCAAATAGCACTAATAGAGATACTAGGCACTATGCCCTAACAGATCTTATTTGATTACATGATAGAACTCATCCAATCCCTACCATCCCCAAGCCTACAGCAGGGGATTACTCACTCATGGATGAGGGAAACATCGGTGGTCGATGGAGATGCGTTGGTGATGACGATGGCGATGATCCTCTCCAAATTCCCTGTCCTGGCAGGGTGCCAGAACGGAGTTTCTGGATCCGAATCTTGGTTTCTGGTGGCGGCAGCGGAGCGGAACTCTTTATGGAAAACCATCGAAATCCCCTCATTTTTTATGTCGAAAGGCAACTTATAGGCGTAGAGGGAGGCCAAGGGGGTGCCTGGGGTGGCTGCACCCCCTCCAGGCACGGCCAGTGGTGGGCCCGTGCCTGGGGTGGGTGTGGGCCCCCATAGGCCTCCTCGCCATCTCATCTTCTGGCTCCGTGGATCTTCTAGTGAAATATAATTTTTGGTATATTTTCCGGGATTTTTCCTGATAGTTGATTTTCTACACAGAAACAAGACACCAAGTTAATTCTACTGAAAATAGCGTCAGTCCGTGTTAGTTGTATCCAAATCACACAAGTTTAGAAGATAAACAATTGCAAAGTGTTCGAGAAAGTAGGTACGTTTTGGACGTATCACCCTGGTTCGCCATCCTACAGATGAGTGAATACTCAAAGGATGAGGAGAAGCTCTTGATGCCATCCGGTCTCGAGAAAAGGTGCAGAGACATGACGGAAACGACCGATGCAAACATCAGAGCTGAGTTCCGTGCCATCTAGCGGGATATTGGCATGATACTCAAGAGGGATGTCTTGACTAGGCGTGCCACATTCAACTACAGCGGTATCCCGCTGACTAATGCAGAGATCGAGGACCGCTTAGCTGCGATCGCGGATGGGAGGACATTCAGCATGCTAGGTGGCATCCATCCCTTCCCGCCGAAGACGAAGAAAACCTGATCGAGTCACAAACTTGTCTCCTGCAAATGTTAGTCATAGAATTACGATTAAGTTTATTTTATGCTTTTCTTTTTGCATACCTATCTTTCCATGCAAATGTTAGTCATAGAATTACTTAGCTATATCTGATGCCTTTTCTTTTTTGCATACCTATATGTTATATCTCTATTATGAATATGTGGTGACACCACTAATATTTCTTTCTTGTGTGTGTGTGTGCGTAGATGCCGTGGTATGTCGTGTACGAGGGTAGGGTTCCCGGAGTCTACGACGACTGGGAGGATTGTAGGAGGCAGGTCCACTGTTTCTACGGGAATAATTACAAGGGTTATGCCACTTTGGAGGAGGCGGAAACTCGCTACGCGAGGTTTCTAGCGGGGCGGAGGATGGAGATGTGGAGGAGCCGGTTGACCCCCTTCGTCGTGATGATGCTCGCAGCCACCGCTGCCTCTCTAGTCTATTTGCTAGTTGGAGTCCAGTAGGTATCTTTTATATGAACTATGAACTGTTTGAATGTGTGAAACTGTTTGAATGTGTGAAACTGTTTGAATGTGTCATACAACTCCGGAGACTTGTAATATTATGTCATATATGGTCACTTTCTACACTTGTGTGAACTGTTTGAATGTTATTGATGCATGGTTTGAACATATGTGTATTTCCTGTATCTGCTTTGTATTCTGTCATTATCCTGTGTATTCTATCAAGATTATAGTGTATTCTGTGTGTATATTGATTTTCTTTTTTTACCTCCTGGTAATATTACCCCTTTCGAAACAGTTGGTCTATCCCTGGCGAAACAGATTTTGCCTGTACTAAACTATCACCGGCGATATGAGCATGCGCCTGCAAGCGTGTTTACCCCTGGCGTTTATTGTTGCTCGATGGCACTGGCATAGTTTACCACCAGCTATATAGGAAAGTTCCGGCGATATAGGTGTACCCCCGGCGTTCGCTTCTGCTTGCCGGCAATAGATGCATATTATCAATGGAGAAACTCAGAGGCGCCGGCGATGTGGACTTACCACCGGCGAGGAGGTCGCCGGCGAGCACGGACACGCCGGCGATGAGCCTTTTCTGTTCGCCGGCGGTAGGGTTTTCTCTACTAGTGATTGTTTAGTAAAGGCAAGATCAACTGATTAAAATCATATAAGTGACCATTAAAAGTAAGAAAACCCTGAAAGTCGTAAACTGAAGAGATCAGATCTACAAGCCAGGAGTAGTGGTAGACAAGGACGTGTTGCCTCATTGCCAGTTGAATGGCGGCGACATGTTTTTTGTCATATTCCTCCTCCTTGGTGTACTCGAGGTCCAATCCAACAAACTTGTCCTCGTCCTTCTCAAGCCATTCCTCATACATCCTTAGGACTCGCACAACTGTATCCTCCTCGTTGGTGTAGACGACATGTATCTCTGTATTGCCATGGGCAGTGAAGTTTGTCTCTCGAGTGTAACCTTCCATGGCGGCAAGGAGTAAACAGAAAGAACAACCGATGGGATGCAGAAGATAGAGGACAAGAGTAAGAAGAAGGCTTTCAGCGAAACAAAGGGAAGGCTGGAACCGTCGCTGCGATTCAGACGTCCTTGTGGAGAATCGTGGCGGCAGCAAAGAGAAGGCAGGAAGAACAACAGATGGGAAGGAGAAAACACAGGACAAGAGGAAGAAGAAGAGGGCTTTCTTCGAAACAGGGGATATGCTGGAACTGTCGCTGCGATTCAGATGAACTTGTGGAGACGTGTGGCGGCGGCCATTCCATCTTCTGAGTAAACAAATATTTAAAAGGAGCCCTCATTAAAAAGAATAATAATGAGGATATATGCATCTTCTGCTGTCCTGTCAATTCAAGCTATCAGTCGTTTAGTCATGTCCATTGCGTCACCTATAGCTCATGTGCTCTACATCACTACTTATCACGTGTCAAATCCTAGCATGCAAATTAATTGCGCATACATAGGTCTTGTCAGCATGGAAGGCAAGGAAGGGGGCCGTAATTAGTGAGGGTGGGCATGGGGACCATCTAAAGTGAGTACATTTGACTGCATGCAAGTGGCGCAGAACCAATTTCATGCAAGGAAGTGAAAAAATTAATCTTGAGGGGAAGGTGGGGACCCACTTGTCAAAGAGTGAATGCACGCGCAAACGTGAGTACATTTGACTTGGATCATGCATGGCGGACCTCGATTCCATTGCATGCAGGTGGCACAGAACCAATTTCATCCAGCGCTCTCCGCCTTTCTTTCCTGCCGCTTCCCGCGAGTTCTCGGTGTTTCCCGTCGCGTCCAGGCGCGGCCATAAAACTGGGAAGTCGCCGAGCTAACTTCGACCATACCCGCGCAACCCACAACACAAAAAACCACCATGCCTGGCTGCCAGCGTCGACACGACGAGATCCGTGGCAACCCGGAGTTGCCAGACGTGCTGCCTCCTCTGATTCCAAGGCGCCTGCAGGTTTACAGGATGGGCACACCGCTAGTTCGCCCTTTCTACAGCCGTCACGAGACCACCGGCAAGCCTTTCATGACGGCAGTGGCAGAACACGTCTTTCAGCAGGAATACCGGCGATTGGAGCATCTCGGATTGGTGCGTGGCGACCTCCGGCAAGCGGTGCGGGCCAATCCTGATGATGCTTCCCTGCGTGCCCGCCTCGACCGAGCTGAAGAGGAGGTGCAGACGCAACAAGCGCTCATCAATTCTCTCAATGACAAATGGTGTATCTGACCCGCCGTAGCCGCCGCCCCCAGCGACGGCGACTGCGCGTAGTCTTAGGTTGTAACGATGTTTTAGGGAAGCATGAGTGTAATGATGTTTTAGGGCTTGAATAAAAATTTGCATTTCAAATTCCCAATGCCTACATTCATACATCATACCTGGCGCGTGCACAACCTAGCCTACTCGTCGGAGTCGGAGTCGGAGGAGGAGTTGGAGTGGTAGCAGCCGCGGCACATGGTGTGGTCGAAGACGCTGACGCCGAACTTTCCTTCGCCGTCATACTTGAAGACGATGATGTTGCCTGCTTTGATCTGGTGCGAGCGGGCGAAGCGCTCTCACCCATTGCCGAGGTACATCTGGGCGAGGTGGTCGGACTGCAGGTCGACTAGGTACCAGCCTGTACTGAAGTCATTTGCGCACAGCATAGCGAGTGGGGGCGGCTCGTCGCCGATCAGCGTCACGAACTCGTGGGGCAGGAGCAGGCTGTCACGCGTCATGCCGTGGTCGATGGCCACGGTGAACTGGGTGCCTGGGTCGAAATCTTCGGGAGATGATGGCGTTGAGGGAGAGCGTGGTGGCACAGTCAGTTGCCTGCGTCCTCCACGCCACCCTCGGCGTCCACGGCCGCTAAGGCCTCCCCTCGACCCAGCGCTGTCGTCCATGGCTAGCTGCAAGTAGTGCAGAAGGAAAAGGGGAAGAAGGAGAGGGATGGTGTTCCGTTCTGTGTGGGAGAATATGGCCGCGGGTGGCCGGTTAAAAGGGGGCGGCATCGGATGCCGACGTGAAGGCCAAAGAGGGGAATTGAAGTGTCCAGTCAGTAGGGCAGGCGTCGGGCCATGCCTGCAGCGACGGTGGAGAGTGTGTCTTCCAGTCAGTCAGCATGTCGTCGCGTTGCCATTGATGGCGCAGGCTGCTGCCGGTCAGCCTTCTGCCAGCGCCTCTGAGTCGCCTCACCGGTTCACTGACTGGTCCGGTTTTTAAAACTATATATGCTGGTATGCGACTGCCAAATGTAGGGTCCCACATGTCAGAGACTGAAGGTCTAAACGCGACTAAGTTTGACTTAGATAGTGCATGGAAGACCTTGATTCCACTACATGCTAGTGCCGTTTTCCTCCACTTCCACCCCACTACGAACGGTCGTGCACCATTCCACATACTAGGAAGGGCAGTTGAAATCTTGCAATCGGAAATGGATGGGGTTGTGTAGGAGGAAGACGATGAGGCCGTGGGATGTCAGAAACGACGGCCTGATAGGGACCGCGTACTTCGACATAGAAGTCCATGACGGGAAGAAGCTCAGTGTCATCTACACCACCAACCCTGAGACGGTGAACCGCACTATTGACCAGTACAAGAATTGGCTGCCATCGGAAGAAAGCGGGTTCAGGTTCATGGGTCTGGGCCTCGAGTACAGCTGAGATCGCCGTGCTGCAACTCTCCATGAAGGAGCACGTTGTTGTTTACCAGCATTTTTGCGAGAAGGGCGGTGATGGGAACAAGAACATGTTGTTGTCATTTTGTTCCTGAGCCGTTTGTTTGCAAAAGTTCTTGCTACATTATTTGTCTGAATCCATTTTCATGCAGGTGGGGCGAAAGAATTAGGTTGCTCTTTGGTGAATTTCTTGTGAATCAGCGGATAACATTTACTAGTATTGACACCAGGTCTGACAATGGCCTGCTTAACATCCCGACTGTCGGAATTTTCATCCCAGAGGAGTACAGAGTGGTATCCAGGATGTTTACTAGATCCGAGGGACGAGAGGCAGCAGCACTGGGATGGCCGCTCTTTCCGTCGATCTCATTGACCTATGGTACGCTGACATGAAGGACAAACTCCCGAGATGTTGGTGAAGGCGTTTAGGGCACAATTAGTAGGAGGATAAGCCACTTTCTAAAAATAACCCGAAGTACGCTACGATTGACGGGTATGTCAGCCACGAGCTGTATCGCTAGATCAAAGTGTTTTGTTCCAGGAAATGCGCCCTTCAACCAGCACCAAGCAAAGTGGTTTACCGTAGATACCATGATGGAGAGGAATCTAATAGTTGGGGCAAGCGCCCGAAGACATCCTGGGATCGGTCGCCTTCTCCGCCAATCATTCCAATAGGCTGGGATGTCCAGTTTTAGTGCATGGTTGTTGTGTTTGTGTGGGGCTTGTTATGTTTACGAAAACATGTTCTTTCACAAGTACAATGTATGATAGCTATGTGTGAGAACTTCCGAACTATTGTTTATTACCTTTTCAAACTATAATCTGGGTGTGTTTATGAATGTAACCTTCGTTATAACAATAAATATGTCTGTGCCACTACTTCCAAGCACGATGTGCCGAGTTTGCTAGCATCTTATATTATGAATGTGTCTTTATATTGTGCCCATTCGTGGACAGTGGCATCTGATCTTGTGGATCCCACCACAATCTCAGGTAGCTATATTCAGTAATACTCCCTCTTTGCCAATTTACGATGCGTATAGTTTTTGACACGCATACCAATAGACTACATGCAAGGCTGTGGAGGAAAATCATGGACTGAATTAACCCTTTCTCGATTTACTCATTACTACTCATGCATGCCACCATGTGGAGCCTCCCCATTAAAACTCATGCATGCAATGTTAGTCATCATTGTGGGAAGGGAAATGTATAATAAGTTAATTGCATGAAGTATTTAATCAGGGGCAAAAGAGTCAGGTTGGCACTAGGCTTCCATGCACAATACGCATCCTAATTTTAGAAATCTTGAAAAAAATATGCGCATCCTAAACTAGGAGGGAGGGAGTACTCCCTCCATCCCAAGGCTTAAGGCCTATATATATATTTGAATGGTCAAGCCATGGAAAGTTTGGCTAAAATTTTAGAAAAGTCAAGCCACGGAAAGTAAACCCAGGCATTGCATGGCATTTCTGGATGCTGCCGCATGCAAATGGCACCGATAGAATTTGCACAACACAGGGTTGCAGGGCCGGGAGGCCCTTTGTTAAAAGCAGAGGGGGGGAGGAGGAGGGTAGGGAAGATCACATTTACCATCACTACGGTCTTTACCTACCACGAAGAAAGTTTGACCGGTCAAGCACCATCAGTTTCGACGTCGGAGGGCTATGATTGCGTGGTCGTGTCGAGTAGGAAGGGTCTACGTGCAACTTGGCGATGGCACGGGGATCGAGAGGGCGGCGGCACGGATGCAACACACACACGCGAATAAATTGCGTCCGGTCCAACACACCACATATAGTCTCATGTTCTAGAAACGACAGAAACAACTTAAAATTATTAGGTGTCGTAGTAGGCAGCACGGTCACTCCTTGGCCGGCTTGGAGCGGCGGTTCTGGCCAATCCTGAAGGATGGGGATACATGGTCGGTCCTGATGTACTCCCTCAGGAATTTGCCATACGCAGCATGCTTAGCCTTGGTCGCTGGCTTGAGTGAAGCATTGGGGCTTTCACCGATGCCAACCGTATGCTGAATCATGCTGTCCATCCTGGGGTTGACTCTTTTGCTACAGAAGGGGCAACTAAGCTCCCGAATTAGAGTGCGGAAAGGGACATTCCCGCTCGTGATACTCTTCAAGACGTGGAGGCTCTTGTCGTCCATGTACTCCTTGTCAGAGCCCACCTCACTTAAATCATCCTGTAATGTGCAAAAGATGCAAAATAAATTTAATTACCGGTCATGCACAAATATTTGAACAACCATTTCAAGTTACTTTGAAAACCACAACACAAGTTTACAGGTTTATTACAGCTGTCTCCACAGCTCACTCCTAAATGGAGAATGTGGAGTAATTCAGAATAGACTAAATATCTGCATACAGCGGGTTGTATGGTGCATCTGATCATGATCGGTAGAATACTGATCACTTGAACAAATTCAGTACTAGTACATCTATAGCCCGACCAAAAAATATGAACAGTAAAGGAGAAAGATGGAGAAATAAAAGTACCTCCGGGTACACGAGCGGAACGTGCTTGTCGAACTCCTCGCTCTCATTGGGGGCTCTGAAGTCTTCCGCACCCGCGAGCACATAGTGCTCATAAGGGTCGGACTGGACGTCCTCCTCGCCCTGGGCTGCATGCATCTCCTCCAGATCTGTGGCAGGAGGCGCTGCATCGCCCGTGGCAGGCACAGGAAGCCCGTCGGCAACACCCGAAGACTCACCTACAAGCACTCGCTTCATGGCATCGGAAGGGAGAAGGTGGTTGTTTGGCCTCGAGCTGTACGGTGAGGTTTGTGGGTTTTGCTAGATCAGGGAGAATTGGTTAATGCGTGGGAGGGAGACGATGCAGAGGAGTAGGTTTTAAAGACGGGGAATTCTAAGTCTCCTCCTACGGCCCTCCGCCTCGAGGCTCATTAGTTGGGTGCCCGGTAGGGCTTCTGGCTGACGCGTGGACGGTTCGTGCCATGGGCCCCAACTAGAACTGAGATTGCAGGCGAGGTACTATGAGGCCCGTTCCCGTTTGCAGCTGGAGCAGTAGTAGGCTTTTCATAGGCGTGACATGACCACTCGACGGATTATTTAATCTATGCCTTTGTACACTTCCCTTCTAGATTATGGAAGTAAAGTATCAGTGGCAAACTCGTTATTTTGTGTGGATAGAGAGGTCCGTCACTAGAGAGAGAGAGAGAGAGAGAGAGAGAGAGAGAGAGAGAGAGAGAGAGAGAGTGGGAACGATTTGCGTGATAACCATCTCGACAAAGCAGGGCGTACCAACCAAAGTGAGGACGAGTTATCATGAGAGGGGGAAAACTGAGTACAACCATTTGCATATCAACCCTAGACATAACACACAAACACACGATGGGAAATTCATCAAAAATCCAAAAAATATGAAATCGACTCGAGTAGCCCATGTGTGTCACCCACTACCAACATAAAATCATAAACAGGGAAAACCGGGACTTTTGGCACACGGCGCACCCCCGGATGTCTATCCAGTAGGAGTTAACATGGCATTCAACCCTAGACCTCCCCCTCACTGCCCATAACGTGGATCCACTGTGCGGATTGAGCCCAAACCCGGCACCTAGCTCCCTCTCGGCATTCTAAGCAACTTCTCCAACTAGAGATTCCAGGGTTCCATGGAGAAATCCATTGTTTTCATTTACCGACTCCAGAAACCCGGCGATTCTGCAAAGGAGGTGAGAGAATTAAGCGCGCCCTAGGGCCCGAGGTAATTTCCACGCATGCTACGTCGTGGCGGACCGCCACCCCGGGAGGTTGGTGCTCATCTTATGGTGCAAGCATATACTATATTTTCTCGAGTCACGCCCTAGTAATTGCGGTTTCTAACTATAGGTACCCTAGAAATTGCCCTGTATTTTCTGGAAAAAAATATTTCTGGGTTCCCCATGGGGTACCTAAGCTGGGAAAGTGCCTAGGTTCAAGGTTGCAATGGACCTCGCGTGCATGCGCACGCCGGTGGGTTTGCCGATTTTGCCGACCCCGGAACCCCGGCAATGGGAAATTAATAAAAAATAAAAAAAATAGGAAACCAGCTCGAGTAGCCCATGCGTGTCACCCACTACCAACATAAAATCATAAGCAACACAAAACGGGAGTTTTGGCATGCGGCGCACCCCCCGGATGGCTATCTTAGGAGTTAACATGGCGTTCAACCCTAGACCACCCCCCTCACTACACAAAACGTTGCTCCACTGCGCCGATTGAGCCTAAACCCGGAACCTAGCTCCCTCTCGGCATTCTAGGCAACTTCAGCTAGAGATTCCAGGGTTCCATGGAGAAATCCAGAGTTTCCTTTTACCGACTCCGGAAAACCGATGATTCTGCAAAGGAGGTACGAGAATTGAGCGTGGCCTAGGTCCCGAGGCAATATACACGCATGCTATGTCTTGGCGGACCGCAATCCCCGTGAGGTTGGTGCTCATCTTGTGGTGCAAGCATATACTGTATTTTTTCCAAGTCACACCCTAGTAACTTCGGTTTCTAACTGTAGGTACCCTAGAAATTGCCCTGTATTTTCTGGAAAAAATGTTTTAGGGTGCCCCATGGGGTACCTAGGCTGGGAAAGTGCCTATGTTCAAGGTTGCAATGGACCTCGCGTGCCTATGCGCGCTGACGGGTTTGCTAATTTTGCCCACCCCTCGAACCCCGACAATGGGAAATTCATCAAAAAACAAAAAAACAAAACCAGATCGAGTATCCCCTGTGTGTCACCCACTACCAACATAAAATCATAAGCAAGAAAAACCGGTACTTTTGTCACACAACGCACCCCCGGATGGCTATCGAGTAGGAGTTAACATGGCTTTCAATCCTAGACCTCCCCCTCACTGCCTAGAATGTGGATCCACTGGGCGGATTGATCCCAAACCCGGCACCTAGCTCCCTATCGGCATTCTAAGCAACTGCTCCAGCTAGAGATTCCAGGGTTCCTTGGAGAAATCCAGAGTTTCCTTTTACCGGCTCCAGAAAACTTGCGATTCTGCAAAGGAGGTGCGAGAATTGAGCGTGCCCTAGGGCCCGAGTCAATTTATACATATGCTACGTCATGGTGGACCGCCGTCCCCGGGAGGTTGGTGCTCATCTCATGGTGCAAGCATATACTGTATTTCCCTGAGTCACACCCTGACAATTGCGGTTTCTAACTATAGGTACCCTAGAAATTGCCCTGTATTTTTCGAAAAAAATGTTTTGGGGTGCAGCATGGGGTACCTCAGCTGGGCAAGTGCCTAGGTTCAAGGTTGCAATGAACCTCGCGTGTCTGCGCGTCAGCAGGTTTGCCAATTTTGCCACCCCCGAACCCCGGCAATGGGAAATTCATCAAAAATCAATAAAAATACGAAACCATCTCGAGTAGCCCCTGCGTGTCACCCACTACCAACATAAAATCAGAAAAAAGAAAAACCGGGACTTTTGGCACACGGCGCACCCTCCTGATGGCTATCGAGTAGGAGTTAACGTACATGGCTTTCTACCCTAGACCTCCCCCTCACTGCCGAGAACATGGATCACTACGCGGATTGAGCCCAAACCCGACACCTAGCTCCCTCTCGGCATTATAAGCAACTTCTCAAGCTAGAGATTCCAGGGTTCCATGGAGAAATCCAGAGTTTCCATTTACCGACTCCGAAAAATTGAGCGTTCCCTAGGGCTCGAGGAAATTTACACGCATGCTACATCGTGGTGGACAACCATCCCTAGGAGGTTGGTGCTCATCTCGTGGTGCAAGCATATACTGTATTTTCCCCGAGTCACACCTCGGCAATTACGGTTTCTAACTCTAGGCACCCAAGAAATTGCCCTGTATTTTCTGGAAAAAATGTGTTGGGGTGCCCCATGCGGTACCTAGGCTAGGAAAGTTCCTAGGTTCAAGGTTGCAATGGACCTCGCGTGCCTCCGCGCGCCAGCGGGTTTGCCGATTTTGCCCACCCCTCGACCCCGGCAATGCGAAATTCATCAAAAATCAAGAAAAATATGAAACCATCTCGCGTAGCCCCTGAGTGTCACCCACTACCAACATAAAATCATAAGCAAGACGAACCGGGACTTTTGGCACATGGCGCACCCCTCGGATGGCTATCGAGTAGGAGTTAACATGGCTTTCAATTGTAGACCTCCCCCTCACTGCCCCGAACGTGGATCCACTGCGCGGATTGAGCCCAAACCGGGCACCTAGCTCACTCTCTCCATTCTTAGCAACTTCTCTAGCTAGAGATTCCAGGGTTCCATGGAGAAATCCAGAGTTTCCTTTTACCGATTCCAGAAAACCTAGTACAAGAGGAACCGTTGATTCACACAATTGGTCATCGCATTTGGTTAAAACATGGCTAGCCAAACCCCGTGCGTTGTCACGCTCTAATGTGAAGTTTACGACGCGTGTAGAGGATGCATCGTTCGACCCCCGCTAACATGGCATTACAGTGGACCGTAGTTGTGCCATGGTGCACGCGTTGCAACTGGTTAGACGAGCGTGCCACCACGTTTCTCCATCGCTGCACTAGAAAATACACACATTTTTTATATTTTTATATACCCTCATGTATATAAATCAGAATAGTTTATAATTTTCAGAGAATAAAAGGAAATACATAGACACGCATATACGAAAATTATACGCCTTTGTACACTTTCCTTCTAGATTATGGAAGTAAAGTATCAGTGGAAAACTCGTTATTTTGCATGGATAGAGAGTTCCGTCTCCAGAGAGAGTGCCGGAGGGGGGAGGAGGGCTATCTTGACCGTTAGATCACAGAGGATCAACGTTGGGTGGGCACGATCCGTGTGATAGCCATCTCGACCAATCAGGGCATACCAACCAAAGTGAGGACGAGTTATCATGAGAGGGGAAAACTAAGTACAACCATTTTCATATCAACCCTAGACATAACAGACACAAACACACAATGGAAAATTCATCAAAATTCAAAAAAATATGAAACCAGCTCGAGTAGCCCCTGTGTGTCACCCACTACCAACATAAAATCATAAACAGGACAAACCGGGACTTTTGGCACATGGCACACCCCTCGGATGGCTATCGAGTAGGAGTTAACATGGATTTAAACCCTAGACCTCCCCCTCACTACCCAGAATGTGAATCCACTATGCGGATTGAGCCCAAACCCACCACCTAGCTCCGTCTCGGCATTCTAAGCAACTTCTCCAACTAGAGATTCTAGGGTTACATGGAGAAATCTAGAGTTTCCATTTACCGTCTCCGGAAAACCAGCGATTCTGCAAAGGAGGTGAGAGAATTGAGCGTGCCCTAGGGCCCGAGGCAATTTACACGCATGCTACGTCGTGGCGGACCGCCATCCCCGGGAGGTTGGTGCTCATCTCGTGGTGCAAGCGTATCCTGTATTTTTCCTGAGTCACGCCTCGGTAATTGAGGTTTCTAACTACAGGTACCCTCGAAATTGCGCTGTATTTTATGGAAAAATGTTTTGGGGTGCCCCATGGGGTACCTAGGCTGGGAAAGTGCCTAGGTTCAAGGTTGCAATGGATCTCGCCTACCTGCGCGTGCCTGCGGGTTTGCCGATTTTGCCCACCACCCGAACCCCGGCAATGGGAAATTCATAAAAAATCAACAAAAATACGAAATTAGCTCGAGTAGCCCCTACGTGTCACCCACTACCAACATAAAATCATAAGCAAGATAAACCGGGACTTTTGGCACACGGCGCACCCCCCGGATGGCTATCGAGTAGGAGTTAACATGGATTTCAACCGTAAACCTCCCCCTAACTGCCCAGAAACGTGGATCCACTGTGCGGATTGAGCCCAAACCCGGCACCTAGCTCCCTCTCGGAATTCTAAGAAACTTCTCCAGTTAGAGATTCCAGGGTTCCATGGAGAAATCCAGAGTTTCCTTTTACCGAATCTGGAAAACCTAGTACGAGAGGAACCGTTGATTCACACAATTGGTCATCGCGCTTGGTTAAAACATGGCTATCCAGACCCCGTGCGTTGTCACGCTCTAATGTGAAGGGTACAACACATGTACAGGATGCATCATTCGACCCCTCCTGACACGACATTACAATGCACTGTATTTGTGCCATGGTGGACGCGTTGCAACCGGTTAGACGAGTGTGCTTCAACGTTTCCCCCTCGCTCCACTAGGAAATACACACATTTTTTATATTTTTATATACCCTCGTGTATATAAATCCAAATAGTTTATAATTTTCAGAGAATAAAAGGAAATGCATAGACACCCATATACGAAAATGATACGCCTTTGTACACTTTCCTTCTAGATTATGGAAGTAAAGTATCGTTGGCAAACTCGTTATTTTACATGGATAGAGAGGTCCATCTCTAGATAGAGAGAGAGAGAGGGAGGGGGAGGGGGATATCTTGCCCATTAGATAATAGAGGATCAATGTTGGGTCGGCACGATCCGCGTGACAACTGTCTCGACCAATCATGGCGTACCAAACAAAGTGAGGACGAGTTATCATGTGAGGGGGGAAATTGAGTACAACCATTTTCATATCAACCCTAGATATAACACAGACACACACAAAATGGGAAATTCATCAAAAATAAAAAAATGTAACCAGCTCGAGTAGAATTTGTGTATCACCCACTACCAACATAAAATCATAAATAGGACAAATCGGGACTTTTGGCACACGGCGCACCCCCCGGATGGCTATCGACTAGGAGTTAACATGGCTTTCGACCCAGGACCTCCCCCTCACTGCCCATAACGTGGATCCACTATGTGGATTTAGCCCAAACCCGGCACCTAGCTCCCTCTCGGCGTTCTAAGCAAATTCTCCAACTAGAGATTCTAGGGTTCCATGGAGAAATCAAGAGTTTCCATTTCCCCACTCCAGAAAACCGGCGGTTCTGGAAAGGAGGTGCAAGAATTGAGCGTGCCCTAGGGCCCGAGGAAATTTACACGCATGCTACGTCATCGCGTACCGCCATCCCCGAGAGGTAGGTGCTCATATCGTGGTGCAAGAGTATATTATATTTTTCCCGAGTAATGCCCCGGTAATTGAGGTTTCTAACTGTATGTACCCTAGAAATTGCCCTGTATTTTCTAGAAAATGTTTTGGGGTGCCCCATCGGGTACCTAGGCTGGGAAAGTGCCTAGGTTCAAGGATGCAACGGACCTCGCGTGCCTGTGCACGCTGGCGGGTTTGCCGATTTTGCCCACCCCCCCGAACCCCGGCAATGGGAAATTCATCAAAAATCATGAAAAATACGAAACCAGCTCGAGTAGCCCCTACGTCTCACCCACTACCAACATAAAATCATAAGCAAGACAAACCAGGACTTTTGGCACATGGTGCACCCCCCGGATGGCTATGGAGTAGGAGTTAATATGGCTTTCAACCGTAGGCCTCCCCCTCACTGCCTAGAACGTGGATCCACTGCGCGGATTGTGCCCAAACCCGACACCTAGCTCCCTCTCGACATTCTAAGCAACTTCTCCAGCTAGAGATTCCAGGGTTTCATGGAGAAATCCAGAGTTTCCTTTTACCGACTCCGGAATACCAGTATGAGAGGAAACGTTGATTCACACAATTGGTCATCGCGCTTGGTTAAAACATGGCTAGCCAGACCCCGTGTTTTGTCACACTCTAATGTGAAGGGTACGACGCGTGTAGAGGATGCATCGTTCGACCCCCCCTGACACGACATCATAGTGCACTATACTTGTGCCATGGTGGACGCGTTGCAACCGGTTAGACGAGCATGGTGCCACGTTTCCCCCTTGCTACACTAGGAAATACACACATTTTTTATACTTTTATATACCATCGTGTATATAAATCCAAATAGTTTATAATTTTTAGAGAATAATTGGAAATGCATAGACACGCATATACAAAAATTATACGCCTTTGTACACTTTCCTTCTAGATTATGGAAGTAAAGTATCGGTAGCAAACTCGTTGTTTCGCGTGGATAGAGAGGTCCATCTCTAGAGAGTGAGAGAGAGATAGAGAGAGTGGGAGGGGGAGGGGTCTATCTTGCCTGTTAGATCACAGAGGATCAACTTTAGGTGGGCACGATCCGCGTGACAACCATCTCGAACAATCAGGGCGTACCAACCAAAGTGAGGACGAGTTATCATGGGAGGGGTAAAACTGAGTACAACCATTTTCATATCAATCCTAGACATAACACACACAAACACACAATGGTAAATTCATCAAAAATCAAAAAAATAAGAAAACAGCTCGAGTAGCCCGTGTTTGTCACCCACTACCAACATAAAATCATAGACATGACAAACCGGGACTTTTGGCACACGGCGCACCCCCCGGATGGCTATAGAGTAGGAGTTAAAAAGGCTTTCAACCCTAGACCTCCCCCTCATTTCCCAAAACATGGATCCACTGTGCGGATTGAGCCCAAACCCGGCACCTAGCTCCCTCTCGGCATTCTAAGCAACTTCTCCAACTAGAGATTCCAGTGTTCCATGGAGAAATCCGGAGTTTCCATTTACCAACTCCAGAAAACCGGCGACTCTGCAAAGGAGGTGTGAGAATTTAGCGCACCCTAGGGCCCTGATACGTCGGAAACGTATCTATAATTTTTGATGCTCCATGCTTGTGTAGTATATACTTTGCTTTGTTTTGTCTACACTTTGAGGTGTTTTTATATCTTTTCTGGAACTAACTATTAACAAGTTGCCACAGTGCCAGTTGCCCATTTTCTTCTGTTTTTGGTTCCAGAAAGGCAGCAAATTAATATTCTCGGAATTGGACGGGACAAAAGCCAAAGTTATTATTTTTCCCGGAGCAACACGGAACCACGAAGCAGAGCCGGAGGGGTCCACAGGGTGTCCGCACCCCCTAGGCACGGTGAAGCCCTGGGGGCGCCCACAGGGGGAGTGGGCCCCCCGGACCCCCACCGACCTTGATTCATGTGGCTATAAGAAGCCTCCGACCCAAAAACCCTAGGCAATCCAGAAGAAATCTACGAAAACCTCTGCTGCTGCGCCGCCGCCGAAGGGGAGATTCGGGGGATAGAAAGTCTCTATTCCGGCACCCTGCTGGGACGGGGAAGTGCCCACGGAGCCATCTCCATCGATCTCCACCACCATCTTCATCGTCGTTGCTGATTCCCATGACAAGGAGGGAGTAGTTCTTCCTCGAGGCTAAGGGCTCTACCGGTAGCTATGTGTTCATCTCTCTGTCTCTATTCATGATCTTGTGGTCATGAGCGTTGTAATTAAGTAGATTTACCTTGCTACTCAAGTGCTTCATTAGATCTCTGCTCTCCCCATGTGTGTGAAAGAGACAACGTGGACGCCATGGTGACACTTAGGTTTGAGTTTACATAAATACTCTTTGTGCTTTAATAGATCTATGCTTTTCCCCACGTGTGTGAAAGTGACAGCGTGCATACCATGTGTAGAACTTTGGCTAGATTGAATATTTGTTATGAGTAATATTTGGAGTTGGATGTCTCTATGAAATTGTGGTGTTTGTTGGAACCATATAGCGCTCAAGGTGACAATGTGGGGTTATCTAGATTGGGGAAGGCAGACTTTGAGGGGTGCTGTTATAGCCCTACCGATGATTAGAGTGTACAACCAGAGAGTAGTTAATAGTAGTATCATGAAGAGAGGATATTTATACGAGAGAGTGTTCACTAGTGAAAGTATGATCCCTAGGCCTTGTTTCTAAACATTGAAACACCGTTTGCTACTAGATCTGTTGCATGTTTGCTTTCTTCCTTCTAGTTTCCTTTAGTCTTTACGCCACCGTCAAGCTCTTTTCTGGCACCGTTACCACTTGTATTTTACTATCTCTTCGCCGAGCTAGTGCACCTATACACCTGACACGTGTATTGGGTGTGTTGGGGACAAAAGAGACTTCTTGTATCTTGATTGCAGGGTTGCTTGAGAGGGAATACCTTTGACCACTTCCTCCCCGAGTTCGATAAACCTTGGGTGATCCACTTAAGGGAAACCTGCTGCTGTTCTACAAACCTCTACACTTGGAGGCCCAACAACTGTCTACAAGAATAGAAGTGCGTAGACATCAAGATCTTTTCCGGCGTCATTACCGGGGATGTAAGGTAAAAGGTACTCACATCCTCCGGTGTGAGTGCTCGAAGTTATTTCCTTTAGATTCTGCAATTTTGTCTTCTTGTTTCTTGTTTTCACTAGTTAGGCTTAATGGAAAACAACAAAAAAATTAGAGAGCTTTATAGTGTTTATCTTGAGTTAGGACATGAAGTGTTTGAAGAGAAAATTTAAAAACCTATGGAACTTTATTTGCATGCTAATATCAATGTTATTAGTATGAATTCTTTGGACACCATTGTTACTAATGCTATGGAAAAGTCTAAGCTTGGGGGAGCTAGTTTTGATGAAAATGATCTTTTTAGTCCCCCATCTTTGGAAGATAGCTATTATGTTGGTTATGATGATACCAAACCCCCAATATATGATGATTACAATGATGAGTATGATATTTTCAGTATACCTAATATTGAGGAGAAAATTGATTGTTATTACAATATGCCTCCTATATTTGATGATTATGGTGATGAGAATAATAGTGATAGCTATTTTTTTGAATTTGCTCCCACTACAATTAATAAGAATGGCTATTCTTATGTGGAGAGTAATAATCATTTTATGCATATGGATCATGATAAGAATGTTTTATGTGATAGTTATATTGTTAATTTTATTCATGTTTCTACTAAAATTTATTATGAGAGAGGGAAACATGGTTTTATGCATCTCAATAATATTAAGTTTCCCCTCTTTATGTTGAAAGTTTTGAAGTTGCAATTGTTTTTCTTTCCTATGCTTGTTGCTTTATGCTTTCATGACTTGTTTATTTACAAGATTCCTATGCATAGGAAGTGGGTTAGACTTAAATGTGATTTGAATTTGCTTCTTGATGCTCTCTTTTACTTTAATTCATATTTATTATGAGAGCATTTTCTCAAACTATCAAGCCTAACTTAAAGGCATTAAAGAAAAGTACTTGTTGGGAGATAACCCAAGAGTTTTCTTGAGTCTTGGAGGTTATTACTTATGTAATGACCTCTCCTTATCCTTTTTGTTTGCTTTTTTGTGCCAATAATGACCTCTAATGAGAGGGAAGTAAGATTTGGGGAGTTGCTGTCCCGAAACAGATTTCTGCCTTCCACCAAAAACATTCGTGAGGAGTCCCTGTAATTCGGCTTGAGCTGAAAATTTACGAATAAATCCCCCAGTATATTAGATAAATTTATTTAGTTTAATACTTTTTTATTTGAGCAACAGAAGGTCTTCGAAAAAATTGGTTTCTACCTGCTGGTCTGTTTTGGCAGATTTCTGCCATTATTTGCATTTGCTTCTTATTGATTCCTTTTTGGGTTCTTTTTGGGAAATTCTGCTTTTTAAAGGAGTTGCTACAGTATATTGTGTTTTTAATGAAAAGTTTTGCTGTTCTAAAGCTAAAATTAAGGGTCTATTATCTTTTAAATACACTAATGTTGCTAATGAAGATTGTGTGAAGTTTTATATGAAGGAAAAATTTCAGGTGTAGAGAGAGAATGATGTAATGAGATGAAGAATGGATAAAATCTCAAGCTTGGGGATGCCACCCCGGTGTCGCCCCAAGAAATATCCAAGAGGTACAAACGTCAAAGCTTGGGGATGCCCAAGGCATCCCCTTCTTCATCAATAAAAATCTCAGGTCTTTCTAGACACTTCATTTTTATTGTTTCATGCATTGTTTTGTTGTTCTTGGAGCGTCTTAGTTTTCGTTTTTTGTTTTTGATTTCTTAGTTTGCTTGAGTAAGTTGGTTGGTTACACCACACTTCTTTTGGAGAGAGACACACTCTGTTTCCATTGCCTAGAATACTCTAGTTTTCACTCTTATTTTTTTGTGAGTGTTCACTTTTGCTAGCACTGCGTTTAGCCTTAGTTTTCTTGTGCTTTTAGCTTAGAACTTTTTAGTTCTTCTTTGTGGATTTGTGAGACAAGCTCACTGATATATATTGATTATTATATTTGTGAGTTGTTTCAAATAAGTTGTTTGGTGTTGGAAAAGAGTAGGAAGCTTCATGCTTAAGTGGTACAAAAGGGAGCTTGCATTGACTGTGACTTAGACTTTAGCATGACATGCTAGGTGTTGTTTTGACCTTATGCTTAGTGATTATTGATGTATAATGTCTTGTTCCAAAAAAATGGGATTGCTTAGTGTGCCTTGAAGGAATCATGCGTTGTTTTAGCATACAAAAGCATAGTATTGTGGTATTCTCCTTTAATGCTTTGTTTGGGTTGACTTGGCACATGCTCACATAATGTTATGACTATGAACAAGTCACCATAGCCTCTATGATCATTTAGTACTTGACTTGTAGTACCACTCTATGCTTTGATTAGTAATGCTTTCTTGCACTACATGATTACGACCATTATTGCTCTCTTATTTGGTTGCTCCCAGTCTTTTGCTAGCCTCCACTTGTATGACTAATCTCTACTCATGATTCCAACTCCCAAGAAACCAAGTTATTCCAATGTGTCCACTATAAAATCCTATGCATGGTGTGTTACACCATTCCAAGTATATTCTTGTTTCAGCTATCTTCCAATTTAAAACTATTTTGTTATATGAAAACTTAGTGATTAAATCCCTCACAAACGTGATGGCACACTTTATATTCCTTGCCACTAATAAACTTGAACCATTGTGTCATCTATGTTATATATTCTTGCACTTATATGTTGGAATTAGCAGAACCGTGCTATCACGGGGAACGTTTTCAACATTGCACCTGTACTTTGTACTCAGTTGATATCATGCTCTTTTGTCTATGGATGTCACCGGTGTGAAATAAAGAGGGAACACGTAAGTCCATGGAGTTTGTATCCTGTGTTAGAGAAACGCCTAGGCCGCTAGTCTAAGCCATGCCTAATCATGGTGGAAACTTGCAGCATCACCATAGTGACATCTATGAAGCATTCTTCTTATAAAAAAATAGACACATTGAGAAAAGAGGAAAGAGAGAAAAAAAGCACAATATTCCCATGGTAAATAAGAATATTGCTGAGATGCTCATTGTCGGCTTGCCTTGTCATTTTGGTTATGGGATAGCTCCTGTACCATGTGCAAGGGGTACCCCGTTTGCAGTTCTCAATGATATGCAAATACTTACAATGACAAGAAATTACAGGTGACTAAAGTTGAGTAGCATGAGGTGTGTCCCTTGTATTCAAGGGACTTGAGATTGCCAAATTATACTTCATCAAGCATATACTCCATCTTTATTCACTTTAACCTTAATCACTCCAAGATGCTTATGATAGGGGCAATGAGGGCTGAAAGCTAACAAGTACCATATTTTTGGAAGCTCTTTTTGAAACTTGAAATCCTTGCTTCCTTTATAAAAGGCCTTTCTTCCACCACTATTGAGTCTCCACCTTCTACCTTTAGGCACCATTAAGAGAGCATAGTTGTCATTCTGTGTGTAGTTTTCCAAAGCTTATTGATTGATGCATATTGTGATACTACTTGTTATTGTGCTATTTGTTTCTAGTCACCCTCGTGAACTTTGAAGGTGTCATATGCATCCATATTGCTACTCTATGAGGGACAAGCTGAATGCCACTATGCTATGTTTTCTGTATGTGAAAAAAACAAACGTTTTTCAATGCATGTTATTTATGATCTTTGTTTGTAGCTTCTCATGTTGCACGCATAGTTACTATGTTCTATTGTTAGAACTCCATCTTTCATGTACATGTTTAGAGTTCTTTGATCCTAGCTTTTAGTGCTTGCAAATGGTTGGATCTTTATTGTGAGGGTGCATGTCACCTCAAAAATTATTCTTTTTATCACTTACCTACTCGAGGACGAGCAGGAGTTAAGCTTGGGGATGCTTGATACGTCGGAAACGTATCTATAATTTTTGATGCTCCATGCTTGTTTAGTATCTACTTTGCTTTGTTTTGTCTAAACTTTGAGGTGTTTTTATATCTTTTCAGGACCTAACCTATTAACAAGTTTCCACAGTGCCAGTTGCCCATTTTCTTCTGTTTTTGGTTCCAGAAAGGCAGAAAATCAATATTCTCGGAATTGGACGGGACAAAAGCCAAAGTTATTATTTTCCCGGAGCAACACGGAACCACGAAGCAAAGCCGGAGGGGGGCCACAGGGTGGCCGCACCCTCCTAGGCGCGGGCAATCCCTTGATAATTGCGGCTATAAGAAGCCTCCGACCCAAAAACCCTAGGAAATCCAGAAGAAATCTACGAAAACCTCTGTTGCGCCGCCACCACCAAAGGGGAGATTCGGGGGACAGAAAGTCTCAGTTCTGGCACCCTGCCGGGACGGAGAAGTGCCCCCGGAGCCATCTCCATCAATCTCCACCACCATCTTCATCACCGTTGCTAATTCCCATGATGAGGAGGGAGTAGTTCTTCCTCGAGGCTAAGAGCTCTACCGGTAGCTATGTGTTCATCTCTCTCTCTATGCATGATCTTGTGGTCATGAGCTTTGTAATCAAGTAGATCTACCTTGCTACTCAAGTGCTTCATTAGATCTCTGCTCTCCCCATGTGTGTGAAAGTGACAGCGTGCACGCCATGGTGGCACTTAGGTTTGAATCTACATAAATACTCTTTGTGCTTTAATAGATCTATGCTTTTCCCCACGTGTGTGAAAGTGACAGCGTGCATACCGTGTGTGGCACTTTGGCTAGATTGAATATTTGTTATGAGTTATATTTGGAGTTGGATGTCTCTATGAAATTGTGGTGTTTGTTGGAACCATCTAGCGCTCAAGGTGATAGTTCGGGGTTATCTAGATTGGGGAAGCCAGACTTTGAGGAGTGTTGTTATAGCCCTACCGATGATTAGAGTGTTCAACCAGAGAGTAGTTAAGAGTAGTATCATGAAGAGAGGATATTTATATGATAGAGTGTTCACTAGTGAAAGTATGATCCCTAGGCCTTGTTTCTAAACACTGAAACACCTTTTGATACTAGATTTGTTGCATGTTTTCATGCTTCCTTCTTGTTTCCTTTAGTATTTACCCCACCATCAAGCTCTTTTCTGGCACCATTACCACTTGTATTTTACTATCTCTTCGCCGAACTAGTGCACCTATACACCTGACAAGTGTATTGGGTGTGTTGGGGACACAAGAGACTTCTTGTATCTTGATTGCAGGGATGCTTGAGAGGGAATACCTTTCACTACTCCCTCCCTGAGTTCGATAAACCTTGGGTGATCCAGTTAAGGGAAACTTGCTGTTGTTCTACAAACCTCTGCACTTCGAGGCTCAACAAGTGTCTACAAGAATAGAAGTGCGTATACATCAGACCCGAGGCAATTTATACGGATGCCACATCGTGGCGGACCGCCATCCCCGGAAGGTTGGTGCTCATCTCATGGTGCAAGCGTATACTGTATTTTCCCGAGTCACGCCCCGGAAATTGGGGTTTCTAACTATAGGTAACCTAGAAATTTCCATGTATTTTCTGGAAAAAATGATTTGGGGTGCCCCATGGGGTACCTAGGCTGGGAAAATGCCTAGGTTCAAGGTTGCAATGGACCACATGCGCGCGCCGGCGGTTTTCCCGATTTTGCCCACCCCTTGAACCCATGCCAATGGGAAATTCATCGAAAATCAAGAAAAATATGAAACCATCTCGAGTAGCCCCTGCGTGTCACCCACTACCAACATAAAACCATCAGCAAGACAAACTGGGACTTTTGGCACAAGGCGCACCCCCCGGATGGTGATCGAGTAGGATTTAACATGGCTTTCAACCGTAGACCTCCCCTTACTGCCCAGAACGTGGATCCACTGCACGGATTGAGCTTAAACCTGACACCTAGCTCCCTCTCGGCATTCTAAGCAACTTCTCCAGCTAGAGATTCTAGGGTTCCATGGAGAAATCCAGAGTTTCCTTTTACCGACTCCGGAAAACCGGCGATTCTACAAAGGAGGTGCAAGAATTGAGCGTGCCCTAGGGGCCGAGGCAATTTACAAGCATGCTACATCGTAGCGGACCGCCATCCTCAGGAGGTTGGTGCTCATCTCATGGTGCAAGAATATACTATATTTTTCCTAAGTCACGCCTCGGTAATTGCGGTTTCTAACTGTAGGTACGCTAGAAATTGCCCTGTATTTTCTAGAAAAAATGTTTTGGGGTGCCCCATGGGGTACCTAGGCTGGGAAAGTGCCTAGGTTCAAGGTTGCAATGGACCTCGCGTGGATGCGTGCACCGGCGGGTTTGCCGATTTTCCCCACCCCTGAACCCCGGCAATGGGAAATTCATCAAAAATCAAAAAAAATATGAAACCAGCTCGAGTAGCCCCTGCGTGTCACCCACTACCAACATAAAATAAGAAGAAAGCCAAACCGGGACATTTGGCACACGGCACACCCCTTGGATGGCTATCAAGTAGGAGATAACATGGCTTTCAACCCTAGACCTCCCCTTACTGTCCAGAAAGTGGATCCACTGCGCGGATTGAGCCCAAAACCGGCACCTAGCTCCCTCTCGGCATTCTAAGGAACTTCTCCAGCTAGAGATTCCAGGGTTCCATGGAGAAATCAATGTTTCCTTTTACCGACTCCGGAGAACCGACGATTCTACAAAGGCGGTGTGAGAATTGAGCGCGCCCTAGGGACCGAGGCAATTTACATGCATGCTACGTCGTGGCGGACCACCATCCCCGTGAGGTTGGTGCTCATCTCGTGGTGCAAGCGTATACTGGATTTTCCCCGAGTCACGCCCCGGTAATTGTGGTTTCTAACTGTAGGTACCCTAGAAATTGCCCTGTATTTTATGGAGAAAACGTTTTGGGGTGCCCCATGGGGTACCTAGGATGGGAAAGTGCCTAGGTTCAAGGTTTCAATATACCACACATGCCTGCGCACGCCGGCAGGTTTGCCGATTTTGCCCACCCCTGAACCCCGGGAATGGGAAATTCATCAAAAATAAAGAAAAAAATATGAAACCAGCTTGAGTAGCCCCTGTGTGTCACCCACTACCACCGTACAATCATAAGCAGGACAAACCGGGACTTTTGGCACACGGCGCACCCCCCGGATGTATATCGAGTAGGAGTTAACATGGCTTTCAACCCTAGACCCCCCTCACTGCCCAGAACGTGGATCCACTGTGCGGATTGAGCCCAAACCCGGCACCTAGCTCCCTCTCGGCATTCTAAGCAACTTCTCTAGATAGTTATTCCAGGGTTCCATGGAGAAATCCAGAGTTTCCATTTACCGACTCCGGAAAACCTGCGATTCTGCAAAGGAGGTGCGAGAATTAAGCACGCCCTAGGGCCCGAGGCAATTTACACGCATGCTACGTCGTGGCGGACCGCCATCCCTGGGAGGTTGGTGCTCATCTCGTGGTGCAAGCGTATACTGTATTTTCCTCGAGTCACACCCCGACAATTGCGGTTTCTAACTGTAGGTACCCTAGAAATATCCTATATTTTCTGGAAAATGTTTTGGGGTGCCACATGGGGTACCTAGGATGGGCAAGTTCCTAGGTTCAAGGTTGCATTGGACCTTTCGTGCCTACGGACCGGCGGGTTTGACGATTTTGCCCACCCCCCGAACCCCTTCAATGGGAAATTCATCAAAAATAAAGAAAAAAAATACGAAACCATCTCAAATAGCCCCTGTGTGTCACCCACTCCCAACATAAAATCATAAGGGACAAAACCGGGAATTTTGGCACACGGCGCACCCCCCAGATGGCTATCGAGTAGGAGTTAGCATGGCTTTCAACCCTAGACCCCCCTCACTGCCCAGAACGTAGATCCAATACTCGGATTGAGCCCAAACCCGGCATGTAGCTCACTCTCGGCATTCTAAGCAACTTCTCCAGCTAGAGATTCCAGTGTTCCATGGAGAAATCTAGAGTATCCTTTTACGAACTCCGGAAAACCGGCGATTCTACAAAGGAGGTGCGAGAATTGAGCGCGCCCTAGGGCCCGAGGCAATTTACACGCATGCTACATCGTCATAGACCGCCATCCCCAGGAGGTTGGTGCTCATCTCGTGGTGCAAGCATATAGTGTATTTTCCTAAGTCACGCCCAGGTTATTGCGGTTTCTAACTATAGGTACCCTAGAAATTGCCCTGTATTTTCTAGAAAAAATGTTTTGGGGTGCCCCATGGGGTACCTAGGCTGGGAAATTGCCTAGGTTCAAGGTTGCAATGGACCTCGCGTGCCTGCGCGCGCCGACGGGTTTTCCGATTTTGCCCACCCCCGAACCCCGGCAATGGGAAATTCATCAAAAAAATACGACACCAGCTCGAGCATCCCCCTGCGTGTCACCCACTACCAACATAAAACCATTTTCATATCAACCCTAGACATAACACACACACACAAACCCACAATGGGAAATTCATCAAAAATGAAAAAAATATGAAACCATCTCGAGTAGCCCCTGTGTGTCACCCACTACCAACATAAAATCATAGACATGACAAACCGGGACTTTTGGCACACGGCGCACCCCCCGGATGGCTATCGAGTAGGAGTTAACATGGCTTTCAACCCAAGACCTCCCCACCTTACTGCCCAGAATGTGGATCCACTAGGCATATTGAGCCCAAACCCGGAAGCTAGCTCCCTCTCGACATTCTAAGCAACTTCTCCAGCTAGAGATTCCAGGGTTCCATGGAGAAATCTAGAGTTTCCTTTTACCGACTCCGGAAAACCTGCAATTCTGCAAAGGGGTGCGAGAATTGAGCACGCCCTCGTGCCCAAGGCAATTTACAAGAATGCTACGTCGTGGCGGACCGCCATCCCCGGGAGGTTGGTGCTCATCTCGTGGTGCAAGCATATACTGTATCTTCCCCGAGTCACTCCCCAGCAATTGCGGTTTCTAACTGTAGGTACCCTAGAAATTGCCCTATATTTTCTGGAAAAAATGTTTTTGGGTGCCCCATGGGGTACCTAGGCTGGGCAAGTGCCTAGGTTCAAGGTTGCAATGGACCTCGTGTGCCTCCGAACGCTAGTGGGTTTGCCGATTTTTCCCACCCCTCGAACCCCGGCAATGGAAAATTCATCAAAAATCAACAAAAAAATGAAACCAGCTTGAGTAGCCCCTGTGTCTCACCCACTACCAACATAAAATCATAAATAGGACAAACCGGGACTTTTGGCACACGGCGCACCCCCCGGATGGCTATCGACTCAGAGTTAACATGGCTTTAAACCCTAGACCTCCCCCTCACTGCCCAGAACATGGATCCATTGCGCGGATTGAGCCCAAACCCGGTACCTAGCTTCCTCTCGGCATTCTAAGAAACTTCTCGAACTAGAGATTCTAGGGTTCCATGGAGAAATCCAGAGTTTTCCGTATCGTAACCCTAACGACTAATAGCAGCCATCAGATTGTAACCCTAGTGGCCAAAGGAGACCGTTAGATTGTCTCTTCTAGAAGACCCGGCCCGCTTCCTCCTTCTCGGGGCGTTGGTTCCGCCTGCCGATGGTTACAGACCGTTCGATCGGGCCGCGTGGACGCTAGGATGCTTCCTTGTAAGCCCGATCCGCGAGTAGGTTGTTCTGCGACATGATTCGCTGCTCTTATAATATTCAAATATATATATATTACTATATGCACCTCCCTCTACCCTATATCAATAGGAGATCGTGACTGAGCACGTCTCTTTCACACCCCTTCTCCACCGCATCTCGCCGTGTCGGACGACACCACTGGCTTTCACGCGCAGTTCCCCGACGAGAGCAACTGAGTTGAACCTTAAGGTAGGAAATCATTGGACTACCGTTTGAATTTATCTTACAAATTCCTGATGTCGTCTTAAATAACTGTACATATTTTCTATGATTTCTCGACAATCTTCGGATGTGGGAGCCGCACAGCAAGGAGTACTCAGATCGCTAGCCCTTGAATCTGGAGGAGATGCTCACGCGCAACATCCTGGCGACGTACAGGATCGAGTACTCCCACCATGGATGCTCTCGCTGTTACCCCTACCACGTGCTCCCAGGGCACGAGCTCGCGTGCTGGCACGGCGAGTGCGGCTGCACGGAGCCCGGCTACAACTACACCGGCCCACCGGCAAAGCTCATGGTCTACCTTGCAAGGGATCGCCCGATCAAAGTGATTAGGCTCTGCTATGGCTACACCATTCTTCTCCAAGAGCAGGTGCCCTTCCCTGAGCCGGCACGCCGCCGGCTCGTTTTGCAGGGGGACGGCTCTGTTTTTCTCTTGACCATCACCGCTCGCGTTCAAGGAACCATTCCAGGAACCGTCCCTGGGCCCACCTTCGTGTCTGCGGTATGCGTCAAGTCGGTCTCGTGCGCATGGCCAATGTATAGTGTGAGTATGTGGTCACACGCCCAGCCGCCGTCACCCGATGCAGTGCATGTGGCGGCCGTGTTGCCGAGCTGCCCGATGCCAGGCGAGGTGGATTTTACGGACCTCAGGTTGGTCCTTTGTGTGCCATCCAAATACCTTGTCGATGCTCGATCGTCCAAGCGGATCAATTTCTGCATTCGCATCGAGAAGACCGACAGGGAGTTTTAGAACTTATGATGTGCTTAAATGTAAGCCGTAATCAATACTAGTCCGGTGTGAAGAGCATACTTGTCAGACTAATGTATGTTAGTCGCAGTTCTGTAATAATACTCCTTGGTGTAATACATCTTGTTATATTTATCAAAAATTTGGTCAAATTTGATAAAGTTTGACTTAATAAAAAGCTATAAGTACACTTATTTGCGGACAGAGGGAGTATTCCTTAATAATCGTGCGTGCTCCATCTGCCAGTGTCACGCTTGCCATGTGCCGCACACATAAGGCGTTAGATGTGTTCATGTCATAACAGCTGTTGGATTTTGTTGGTAGGGTTGGATTTTGTTGGCGTTAGAAGCCACTGTCCTTACTCCATCCCTTAGCCTCTAGCTGGTGGCACGCCACCCCACCAGCAACCTCTCCTGCTGCCACCCCGCACCTCCACCTCCTTCTCGTCATGGCTTCGCGGGGAGACAGCCAGGAAACGCCTGAAGATCACAGAGACGGTAAAAGCAACGTGAGTCATCTCATACCTAACATTTTATGTGGATTTATTTATTTTGATCTAGATCTACTCTAATTACTTATGTACGTCTGATGTGCTAGGCCGTCGCGACTTTGTACGACTCCGATTATCATAGTTTAGCGGAGGGAGAGAGTCCTCCCCGTTGTAAAAAACATGAGCTTGTGGCAGCTAAATTTGTAGCATTCGAAGGACGCAACACAGGCAAGAGGTTCTTAGGGTGTGGGCAGGGTGAAGTGTGGCCAACCAAAACTTGCGGCCTTGTCAAATGGGTAGATCCGGAGTGGCCACTGTCTATGCAGAAATCGCTAGATAAACTATGGGAGAAGAATGCTGAGATGAAAGAAACCTTAGTCAGCACACTTCTTGAGAGTGCTGAGATGAAGTTAATGGCCCTTGATGATGCACCAACCCTTTACCATGAAATCCGTAGGTTGGAATCCAAGGTTAGCAAAGTCAGGAAGGAGAGGGACGTAGCGATGGCCCTGAAGGCTAAAGCAGAGAAAGACCTGACTGCATCAAGGATTGAATTGCACGAGAAGAAAGTCCACGATGTCACAACTACCAATATGCACAGGTTCTTGAGGATCAAGGCAGAGAAAGAACTAACCAAGTGCAAGCAGGATGCCAAAAATATGGCACTGACGATTCAACCATGGAGTGGAAGAATGAAGGGCATCATGCTAAGGTTAGGAAGATAATGTATATGTGTGAAAACTAGGTTTGTTCAGATTGAGCTCCCTACTGTTAAGTGTAATGGCATTTGTCAACCAAGTGGTCTGAAGTCTGAACTAGTAGGATCCCAAGCTGAAGCATGTCCGTGGATTTTCAGTTGTGTGTGGGAATTCTCCGAACAAAATGTAATAGTATTTGTCGACCAAGTGGTCTGAAGTCTGAACTAATAGTGTCTACTCGGAACAAATTGGTCGTCTGTTCGTCTATCTTATGCCTTTCCTTGTTCATTTTGTCCGATGGTGGTAATCTGACTTTGCTGGTTTGTTTAAGCGGGATCTACGTGTATTCCGCCGCATGCAAAGGGCACATACACAATTTCTATTGTGGAAGCACGAGCACCTGTTATTGCGCTGAACACAACTGTCGATAATTCCCATTGCAGCCCGCCAAACCCATTACAATAATTGTACTCGCATTAAACACAACCAAAATTGCAACTAGCCTAAACAAGATCTAGACCCAGATCATCGCACTATTGTCGGATTCCACCTCGATTGGTGACCCCTCCACGCCCTTCCGAGTGACACCACTCCCGCCAGTGGCTTGCCCTTCGCCAACAAGGCTTCAATGGCGTTCTGCATTGCTTCATCACAGTCCTCATCCTTGTCGGAATCAACAATGATGAAGTGGACGGGGTGGCAACGATCGAGCCCCTTTGTGCCTGGAGGCTCCTGCTCGAGCTCGACGCCGCAGCATTGCGTCTGCAGATAGGAGCGGCCGAGCTCGGATACGGAATGCAGCCGTTCGGCTCAAGAAACCATGGCCATTTTATACTACGACAGTAGGATCTAGGGGTGGATCCGCCATGGCGAGCCCGACCGCAAGCGCTGGCGTGGATGGATCTGCCACCACGAGCCATGAAGGCAGATTTTTCCTGTTACAGGGTGTACGGGGAGGGTGGAAAACTGTGGGACCACATGTGTGACGGCTACTCGGCAAGGCCTCCCAGCGATATGTAGGCGGGCATGAGGGCAAAAAATTCGGTCAATGAGCGTGAAAGGGCCTTTGAAAAACAAAGGCGCGAGCTTTGGAGGAGCCCCACCTGTCAGCCCAAGTGGACGATAGGATTCTCCTCGAGTTACTGGGTGGGATAAATCACGCTTCACCGTTCCCCTGCTCTGACATCCAAGGCTCCTCCGCCGTTCCCTCTTTCGTCTACCCTAGCTCCCCTAGCCCATGCAGTTCGTCTCGGGCGGAATCAGGGTCGGCTCAATGCCGCCAGGCGGGTGCCGGAACACGCCTTATGATTACTACCCCGATATGTTGTGTTTGTGCGGTGAGAAGATACCGAGATGGATTTCTTGGACTGACGAAAATACGACAGGAAAATTCAGCAACTGCGGTATCAGAGCGGTAACCTCGTATGCTATGTGCAGTTGGTAACCCCGATCCGGGAACCGTTATGTATTTTTGTGTTTGTTTGCTTCGATTGTTCACAGGAAGGGAGGGGACTGGGATGTGAAAAGTTTGTGTTGATCGAAAACCCCTTACAGGTTTTCACAAGGAGCTTGTTCAGGATCTTCGTGATGCTGTGTGGGACAAGAAGGAGGAGATTTGTGTGCTAGAGCGAGAGATTCGGGAGCTTCGCTAGATGGAGGGGATGTAGGAGCAGAGAGGAGGCGTGCAAGCTAAGTAGTGGAAGCAAGCTGGTGAGATAGACGAGCTAAAGATTGGGCCGAAAAGTGGAAACAATTTCCTCATTATCTGGGCATTATATGTTTCCTTTGTTGTTTATGTCGCCATGGCATTTTCCAGTAGCTGAAATAAATTTCTACTTCGTGGGATTGTAGCCGCTTAGAACTTGTTTTTCAGCTCAGAACCTTTTTATAAGTGTAATGCTAAAAACAGGTATTTAATCCGACTGACGCAACCAGTAAGCGCTTATGTAAATTATGTTTGTGCCACTACCATCCATCGAACTGGAGAAGCAATCCCCATCGACTCCGGTGCTGCGACTGTATAGATAGTAGTGGCACATTCACAATTTTGGCTTCAACAAGTGTCTTTAGGAATTACCAAATCTCAAGTCGCTACGAGATAAGGATTACATAGTCAATGAACAGATAAGTACGAGAACGTGAAATAACTCATATTGTCTTAAGACACCGCTACACGCTTGTTTCGCCCGACAATTCCCATGAACACAGCTCCAAAATTTTACAGAATACATAGACAGGTTCGACATCAACACATTACTATGATTCTTTGGTGCCAGCCTTCTTACCCTTCCTGGGTGCCACTTCTTTGCCTCGGTGTCCTTTGTCTTCTTCATTGCCCGCCTTCCTCCTCTTCCTAGGTGCCAGATTTCTTACCTTCACATACTCTGCATCTCCGGGTCGAGGGAAGTCAGGCCAATCAGCATCAGAATCGTGTTCAGCCTCATCACTCCACTCATTTTGATTTTCTTCCTGCAGAAAAATCATTGAGTCCGCAGTCATGTTTCTTACCTTGTGCTTCCTGTCAAAAAACAGGACACGGTTAAGCACCTAATATCTACAGAGTACGACCGATTTTTTTGTATAGGTACATCTCATACCTAGGTTTGGGTGCATTAAGAGGACACCCCGCTGCTCTATGTACTATGAGACAGCAGGTCTTGCATCGGTTTTTGTCCTTCTTGCTACCACTAAAAGCTGAACCAGCCCTCTCTACAAAAATTCTTAAACCTCTTTACCTCTGGTCTACCTCTGCCCCTTTTTGTTACTGGCTGGTACAACTCAAAATTAAGTTGGACTTGAGGCCACTGAGATGGGTCAGTAAAGGGCTTGACGGAACCAGCGTACACAGCTCTGAACTTTTCCAGAGAGAATTAGTCATACAAATATTGATCCAAATGTGGTAGAGTTCTTTTTGTTCACCAAGAAGACCAATGTGTGATCGCATGGTTTCCTGGTATGGTGCCACTCTAAGCAGGTGCATTCTCACCGCTCGATGTTCACAACATCCATGTGGCCGTTTTTGGACATATCAACCACCTCACAGCTGCTGCTGTTTGACGGGAGAACCCTAAGATGACCAAGCCCTCGACTTCTCTTATGTAGTTGATGTACAACAGGCGGTAGCATATGGCCTCTAAGTCTCTGAATAATCTCTCTCCTTATATTTAATAGCTTCATGATCATACCTCGTATGTCGTCCATCAACATATGAACAGGACGGACTTTTATGTCCTTCAGCCAGTTATTCAGACATTCAGCTAGGTTATTGTTTATGTAATCAACTTTGATATCAGGGTTAAATTGACTCCTCTTCCATAGCTGCGAATAATGTGTGGCCAAGTACTGGGGAATATCTGGGGCATCCGCAAAAATCTTGCTCATGAATATTCGCAGCGCCCAGCTCTGTAAGATCTATCAACAACAAACATGTAACCAAATACGCTTCCTGCGTGTGTTGTCTGTACAGGTTGAGCATCAGGTGGGCATGGCATTCTCTACCTTCAGCTCGCGGGAACACCTCCTTCACTGCATTCGTCGGCCCTTTGCATTCATCTATGGATATAGCCAATGGATCCATTTGTCCTATAGATCTCCTGAGCTGCCTCATAAACCAGACCCAGTTTTCCTCTGTCTCTGTATCGAACAGCTCGAATGCCACTGGGAACATCCAATTGTGACCATCCAATGTTGTAGCAGATGTCAGGCAGCCTTTCCATTTGCCAGTTAAGACAGTATTGTCTACGCTTAGATATGGCCTACATCTGTCCTTGAATCCCTGGATGCAAGGATCAAGTGCCATGAAAAATCTGTTGAAATAAATTTTACCACTTCCAATTTAGTGTCGGTATCCACAACACTCCTTGGACACCTAGCCTGTACTTCAGCCTTGAAGTTGTATATCATCCTGAAGCTATTAGTCCAATCCCCATGCAAGATTTTTAGAGCTTTATCTTTACCTTTCCAAACCGTGTAATACGATAGGACAATGTTGTACTGAGCAACGAGTTTATTCTTATTATTCTTCGCGGTCTACATAGGGTTATGCTTTAGTATGGACATAGCTTGTAAAGCCACCCACTCCATATCAGCCATCGAGGATTTCAGCATGCTCCCTGTTGCACACATGTGGGGAGGGCCCAATTTGTTCACCTGTAACACAGATTAATTTACAGCATAAGAGGATTTGCCAGATAGATCTTGCACATCAACTTTACTTATATTATAGAGTAAAAGTGATAAATTTGAAATGTTTTGCTCCATTCATTGCTAGGATACCCTAATTGCCTTTGACGCGGGTAGGGCTCTGGCTGCGATCCTCCACAGGCAAAGTATCACCACCTATCCATTCTTCCACTTTAACCTGCAAACCGTCTCATACCTCTAGGCAGTGTTCTTCAGTCTATGAACATCGAACTCCCCCTTGGTACAAAAATGTCGGAACGACATCCTGAACTCATGCATGCTGCTGAACTCGGTGCCAACCAAAATTATAGGATCCTTGTGGTCATGTATCACCTCGTCTACGTCGGGACCCAAGTCATCAACTGTAATGCTAGACCCATCCATAAGTGTCTCGTTGATCTCATCATCATCGTATTCTTGATGCTCCATAGTGCCATCTTCTATATCTGATTCAGAATCTTCATGATCATCACCAATGCCTAGCACTGCACACATCGTATTAACTCCCAGGGGTGGGGCTGCACCATCATTTGCACCTACATGGACCGGAACATTGGCCCAATCTACCTCCCCGTCAACTCTGTTTTCTCCCAGACGCTCTGTTGGTGTTGCTGCAACCACAGGGGGTGGTCTTACACTGTCATGCGTCACATGTTTGTCGGCAGACAAACAATAATCAGATTCTATTTCATCTCGACTGTACAGAACCATCTTTCTCTTCTTGTGTACATCCTCCTTCCTGATGGAATCCTTCCCGATGGTATCATTCGTGATGGTAACCCCATTAGGGATTGACCTCTACGTTGCGTTCCTCACTGAACTAACCTTTTTGCTACTACTCCTCGGTGTGATCTCCTTCCTGTTCCCCTCACGGGTGTTGGCTCCTGTGTGCCGGCATCATTGCCTGACCTCTGCGGCGTGTTCCCCTTCGAATTAGGCCTTTTTCTGCCACTATTGGTTGTTTTCTCCTTCCCACCAGCATTATTACTGGACCTCTGTGGCGTGTTCCCCATCAAGCCAGCATTTTTTCCGGCACTATTGTGCGTGTTCTCCTTCGCGCCGGCATTATTGCCAGACCTCTGCGGCGTGTTCCTCCTCAAGCTAGCATTTTTGCCGCTACTATTGGGTGTGGTATCCTCCGTGCGAGCCACCTTATCCTTTTTGCTGCTGCTCCTAGGTGTGTTCACCACCGGGCTGGCCCTCTTATCTTTTTTGCTGCTACTATTCGGGGTTGCATTATGACTGGATCTCAGGGGTGTACTCTGCGGCGTGGTGCCTTTTTTCATGCAACTCTTGGGTGTCCTCTTCTCTGGCGTGGTCTTCTTGGTGATGCCCTTCTTTGGGGTGCTCTTTCTGGGGATGCTCTTCCTGCTCCTCTTTATGTTGCTCCCCTGTAAGTCTCTCCTCTATTCAAAGCTACTGCCACTCGAACCATGTCGAGCGAGGTCCTCCATCAGGTCAATCATGTTTTCTACAAGTTCGTCCTTATCATTGCCGACCTCAAATTCCTGTCCAATCGTTAGCAGGCGCGCGAACAGGTACACTTCCCGTCTAGTTCGTCTCATCATACTTATCGGTACGGCTAAATCACTGTCAACAATTAATTCTATAGCCTTTTTTCTATTGTAAGCAAAAATGCCAAATGTGCTTCCTGGGAGGACCCCCACTCCACCTTCTCATGTAACGCTTCTATCAGTTCAGATATCTGTACCACTTCGGGATCGTATGTGCCAACAGATACATCAATGTCGTCGACGATTTTTCATGTGCCATCATCTAATTTTGAAGTGAACTTCTCGACACCGATACGAAAGTGTACCTTGCCATTACCACTTTCCTCAGGACCAAGACTACCGAAATGTTCAATGATAGTATCAGAGTCCAGACCATGGGCTTGTTCCTCAAAAACTGGTCTTCGATTAGCCTCGATGGCGGAAGCAGCAGCAGCATGCTGAACTTCACCACGGGTTCTAGGAGGACCAGCGCCCAAGACAGTAGTTCTAAAAACGGCAGCAGGGATTGGATCAGTAGCAGGCTGAGCAACAACACTAGAAGTTTTGGCAACAACAGGACAGCCTCCCGAAGCCTTAGTTTGCACAACAGAAGCAGGGATTGGTCCAGTAGCAGGCTGAGCAACTACACCAGTAGTTCTAGCAACAACGGGGCAGCCTCCCTAAGCCTTAGTTTGCACAACACAAGAAGGGATTGGTTCATTAGCATGCTGAGCAACAACACCAGCAGATTCCACAACAGCGGGGCAGCCTCCCGAAGACTTAGTTTGCACAACAGCAGCAGGGATGGGGTCAGTAGCAGGCTGAGCAACAACACTAGCAGTTCTGGCAACAGCAGGGCGGCCTCCCGAAGCCTTAGTTTGCACAACAGCAGCAGGGATTGGTTCAGTAGCAGGCTGAGCAACAACACCAGCAGATTCCACAACAGCGGGGCGACCTCTAGAAGCCTTAGTTTGCACACCAGAAGTAGGGATTGGTTTAGTAGCAGGCTGAGCAACAACACCAGCAGATTCCACAACAGCGGGGCGGCCTCCCGAAGCCTTAGTTTGCACAACAACAGAAGGGATTGGGTCAGTAGCAGGCTGATCAACAACACCAGCAGTTTTGGCAATAGAGGGGCGGTCTCCCGAAGCCTTAGTTTGCACAACAGCAACAGGGATTGGTTCAGTAGCAGGCTGACCAACAACACCAGCAGATTCCAAAACAGCGGGGCATCCTCCCGAAGCCTTAGTTTGCACAATAGCAGCAGTTCTGGCAATGGAATCACGACCTGTATCCACAACGGGGTCTTGCACCATACAAAACGGGCACTCCTTCGAGGAGGTTGCGCTGTAGAAGCATGGCGCATACGAGGAACCACATTTTGCTTAACATCAGCGGGGCTTTAAGTCAGATCAACCTGAGCTTGAATAGCAGGGACACTAGTAGTGGAAGCACCTTCCACATCCACTATTCTACATTCCATGAGAAACATTTGAATGTGCATAAACCGTTTCAGCAACCCGGACATCTAACGGTCATGCTTTATAGTAACCTTTCAGCGTTGTTATCGATGAAGCTAAACCGTGCAGTCTGCATCGACCCCATTTCAATATGTTTATGCAGAGCAGCAACCATACCAGGGATAGTGCAAATCTGCACCGGTGCTACTTTAATCGTGACATAAGTACCATAATTCCACTTGGCCTTCAGATTTGGTATTCGCGGTTGGTATCCATTGACGCGTACCGAAACCACCTAAGGGGCCTCTGGGGGCCCTAGTTGACAGAAATTTGGGAAAAATAAGAACTTGTCTATCAGTGTTCAGCCAACAAACAATTCTAGGTTCGATCTCAATAAACAGATTGCATATATAGTTAGTGAGAAAATCAAAGAGAAGAATAGCTCACCCACATGTATCCAACACTTGTTTCTGGGTACGATGATCTTCCATCCTCCGTGCTGCTCAGATCATCCGGCAGCGGAGGCGGGCTAAATCCACAGAACGGTGGACACAACATGCGGCATTAGAGTTTGGGATCAGCGAGAGGGTGCAACAACTTGGCGCCAGAAAGCAAATTTCCCAAGGGATCATTCTGGGTGGAGGGTTGATTTCGCCGTCAGTGGCGCTAGGGTACATGCAAAGGAGTGATTGAATTTGTGAATTTTTTCAATGCTGTGTGGGGTCAAGTTACTCGTTCTGCCTACATGGTTTCCGACTTGGCGCTCGCGTCACGGACAAAGTAGTGACATGGAGGTCCCGAACGTCTCCTTCACAGGGCAATTGACGGAAAGTTTGTATTTGGCAGGGGTGGGACGAATTCGGCTCGAAATGGGCCTTCTGATTGATTGACACCCCAAGTTTGCGAAACCCAGCGATTACACGGAACTTGGACCCTGCGTTGCACTCGCACCGGAAGTCGGACCCCACGAGTTGAAATCCCCCTTCCAGGGGCGCGCCACTAGGTGGTGTGGGACCCTCAGGCGTCCACCGACCTTGCCCTTCCTCCTATATAAAGCCCTCTATGCAAAAATCCTAAATCATCTAGCCTCGATCCACGAAAAGTTCCGCAGCGCCGATTCGGGGGACATAAGTCTCTGTTCTGGCACCCTTCCAAGATAGGGAAATGCCCCCGGAGCCATCTCCGTCGACTCCACCGCCATCTCCATCGCCGTTGCTGACTCCCATGATGATGAGGGAGTAGTTCTCCCTCGAGGCTAAGGGCTCTACCGGTAGCTATGTGTTCATCTCTCTCTCTCTATGCGTGATCTCATTGAGATCATGAGCTTTGTAATCTAGTTGAATAAGTAGATCTACTCTCCTACTCAAGTGCATTAATTAATCTCTGCTTATCCCCACGTGTGTGAAGTTGATAGTGTGCATACCGTGTGGCACTTAGGCTAAAGATTATAGAAATACTTATCATGAGTTATAATTTGAGTTGGATGTCTATATGAGTTTGTGGTGTTTGTTGGAACCATCTAGCGCTCGAGGTGACAATGGGGTTATCTAGATGGGGAATGCGGACTTTGAGGTGTGCTGTTATATCCCTACATTGTCCAACCGGAGAATAGTTCAGAGTAGCATAATGAAGAGAAGATATTTATATGAGAGTGTCCACTAGTGAAATTATGATCCCTAGGCCTTGTTTCTAAGCATTGAAACATCGTTTACAATCAGTCCTGCTAAATGTTTGCTTGCTGCCATTTTTAATTCAGATTGCAATTACCACTTATAATCATCCATATTACTTGTATGTCACTAATCTCTTCGCCGAACTAGTGCACCTATACACCTGTTAAGTGTATTGGGTGTGTTGGCAACACAAGAGACTTCTTGTATCTTGACTACATGGTTTCTTGAGAGGCATACCTTTGACCTCTTCCTACCTGAGTTCGATAAGCCTTGGGTGATCCACTTAAGGGAAACTTGCTGCTGTTCTACAAACCTCTGCACTTGGAGTCCCAACACTGTCTACAAGAATAGAAGCGTGCGTAGACATCAATAAGGCATCTTAATCTATCACTACAGATCTTGATGCCTAATATATATGCTGCTTCACCTAAATCCTTCATGAAAAATTGACTACTCAGTTATTCCGTTATGCTCCCTAAAAGTTCCACATTATTCCCAATCAGTAATATGTCATCAACATATACTACTAGGAATGCCACTGAGCTCCCACTCACTTTATTATAAACACATAACTCTTGTTTATTTTGGATAAATCCAAAACTCTTGATCACTTGATCAAAGCGTCGGTTCTAGCTCCGAGATGCTTGCTTCAATCCATAAATGGAACGATCAAGCCTGCATACCTTTCCAGCATCCTTAGGATCAACAAAACCTTCTAGTTGCATCATATACAACTCTTCATCAATGTGTCCATTAAGGAACGTGGTCTTGATATCCATTTTCCATATCTCATAATCGAAATATGCATCAATTGCTAGTAAAATCCGGAAAGATTTTAGCATCGCTACAGGAGAGAAAATCTCACCATAGTCAACTCCTTGAACTTTTCGAAAATCCTTTACGACAAGTCGAGCCTTGTGGATAATAATGTTATCATCAGCATCGGTCTTCTTCTTAAAGATCCATTTATTTTCCACGACCTTGCGACCTTCTAGAAGATCTACCAATTTCCAAATTTGGTTTTTATGCATGGATTCCAGCCATTTCTTAGAGTTAGCTCTTTCCTTAGCGTCTTTGAAGTTTGCAGGTTCATCTAACAAGACTGACATCACAAGACTACCATACCAATCAAGAGTGGTATGTATTCTTGTAGACTTCCGAACTGCAGGAGATTTGGTGTTGTCATCATGATCATTATCATTCGATTCTACTTCCAATGTGGAGGGTGGTTCCGGAATAGCTTACGTTGTGCTACTCGGTATTCGGAGAGTAGGATCAATGACCTCATCAAGCTCAATCTTTCTTCCACTAACCCCTTTAGCGAGAAACTCGTTCTCAAGAAAGGTGTCGTTCTTCGCGACAAACGTTTTGCCCTCGGCTTTGTTATAGAAGGTATTACCCAATAGTCTCCTTTGGGTATCCTACAAAGATACACGTTTCCGCTTAGGGTTCGATTTTGTCAGGTTGTAGTTTCTTAACGTAGCCTCCCATCCCCAAAACGACAACTTTGGCTTCTTTCCGTTCCACATCTCATATGGTGTTGTATCCACGGATTTAGATTGTGCCCTGTTTAAAATAAAAGTGCGTTTTATAGAGACTATCCCCAAAACAATACGGACAAATTGGTCAATGACATCATGGATCATACACTATCCAATAGAGTATGATTACGCCATTCTGACACATCGTGTCGCTGAGGTGTTCTGGATGGTGTAAGCTATGGTACGATACCACAGTCCTTCAAGTGCATGCCAAACTCAAAACTCAAATACTCGCCTCCCTGATTGGATCGAAGATGCTTGATTCTCCTGTTTAGTTGATTCTCTACTTCCTTTTGAAATTCTTAGAACTTTTCAAAGGTCTCGGATTTGTGCTTCATTAAGTAGATATACCCACATCCACTCAAATTGTTAGTAAAGGTAACAAAATAACGGTAACCATTGTGTGTTGAGACACTCATTGGTCCACACACATCTATATGTATGATTCCCAACAGGTCTGGTGCCTGCTCCATCGTACCGGAGAAGGGTGTCACATCCCAAGATTTTTCAAATCTTGTAATGTGAAAATGAATGAATAAAATAAAACTTTGTTTGATTTTTAGAGCCAGAAGAAACTTTTTGAATATAAATGGAACCTCAAACCCATTTGAATCAAATAAAATCTTAAAGGGATTTAATAGGATAAACATTTTAAATAAAGGAAAAATAAAATATTTTTGGAAATACTATTCAAGATCTTATAAAAGATTTGGTATTCAAAAGAAAAGATGGATTTATAAATAAAGATTATTTTATAAAGCCAAATTAAACCTTGGACAAGCTTTGGAATTAAAACATTTTATTCTAAATAAAATTAGCAAAGGTTTATTTAAAATAAATTAATAAGGATTTAATATCCAAGTTTTATTGATAAAGGTTCTATCATTTATAAACCATCAAAACTTATTTGTTTAATTTAAATAAGTTTTCCAAACATGTGATATTCACAAATAAAACCTACTAAAGTGTTTTGGCTTTATTTTAGAATTCAAAATAAATATCTCAATAAAATAAATCCTAATTGTAATAATAATGAAAGTCTATTATATTAATAATGGACTCTAAATTAAAATGATATTTTTGTTTTTAAACAAGTTTCCAAGAATTCCTTATTTCCAAATAAAACCTACTGATTTGGTTTTGAAAATATTTGGATTTAAAATGGAGATTTTATTAAATGAACCAAACCCTATTTGATTAATAAACCATGGTCCCTTTTATTTCTATAAATGGAACCTTTAACAAAATTGTTATTTATTCTAAAAACAAGCTTTCTAAATATACCTTATTTCAAATACAACCCACTATTTTGGTTTTGGAAAATATACGGATTTAAATTGAGTTTGAAATAAATCAAATCCTAATTTGATTAATTAGCAATGGGCATTTGTTTAATTAATAATGGACTTAATTATTTAAAAATTATGGATTTTAGAATTAGGTTCAGGCTACTAAACAGAACCAAATCAAACTTACAAAGTTTGGGAGTTGTTTGAATTGATGTGAATATTGTCTGTTTGTTTGAAATTCAAAACAGGAAAATAGAAATAGAAAAAGAAAAGGAATCAGAAACAGAAAAAAATAATAAAGAGGGCGACCCAACCCAGGCAGCCCAACAAGGCCCAGCAAACAGCCCAACTTATTTCCCCGAAGAAAACGTTTGGCACCAGTTCTCTTACCCACAGAACCAATGACTGGTGGACCTCCCCTCGATTCTTTTCCCCACTGACCAGTGGACCCCTTTCCACTGTTCTCCTTCCCCACCCCGCGACTGGTTCTTCCTCCTCTTGTCGCCGTTGCAAGCTTTGAATCGCGGCATCAATACGCCTTAACACAGCCACCTTAACTCGCAGTAATCAAGCTCGATAAAACGCCAGCACGTCCTCTCTCGTTTCCCTCTGACCCCTCCCTCAAGCGCGCCTCCAGGCCGAAGAATTTTGCCAGACACTTCCCTGTCTCCGACGACCTTCCTCGCCAAAATCCGACCAGCACACACCACCCCGAGCACCCCCGAGCACCCTGGCAGCTTCCCCACTCCCAGACCTTCCTCCCCGTACCACCCATTTGACCGTGGGCGCCCCAGAGCCTCGGCTACGACAAACTTCCGAACGCCACCGTGTCTACAACCTCTCCGACGATCTTCCTCGGTAAGCACTGACCGCCCCGCATCTTTCCGATCACACCAACGTATTCGCCTTGGTCTTACGTACCTAACTACACCCTCTGTTTGCCTCCGCATGATCTGCAACGTCGACTTCGACCTTAGACAGAGCCGCTCGACGTTGTCTTCAACTCCGACGAGCAATCAAGCCCGACCCAGTGCGCCCCTTCACCAACCCGTACCACGTTGAGCATCAGCGAGCGTCAGCGAACCCGGTGAGCACACTCCCCCTCTTCTTCGCTTCCTATATCATCGGCGCCGCCGTGAAACAGAGTCGCCGCCGCCAGCAGCCGCCGCAGCGCCGCTCGCAAATGGTCGAGCACGCTAGCACCGTCCGATCTAGATCGCAGCGTCACGATAGATTCACTTAACCGAAGGGGTATCGAGCAATCTGTGCCGCACGACCCAACTTAAATCCAACGGTTCGCAACGTGATCCTCACTGAACCGGTATCAGCCAGTGAGATAGCGACTCGTGGCAGGATCTGTTTTAAAACAGGATTTGAAAAACAGATTTAAGTAGCAAATTGAAAACCCTATAACTTTCAAACCACACGTCCAAATTTGGCAAATTTTATATCAATGGATTCAGGAGAACAAACCCTAGCCAACTGTGGAATTAGTTTAGCAAATAGTATTTGTTTGTTTGCTCATTTTTGCAGATTCATTTGTATGCTTGTTTAGAGTATAGAAATTGTTTAAAAATGATTTTTGAATTAAAACCTTTGCAAAATGGTTTGTTGTGATCTTACTGACCCTAGGAACCAACCCTTGGTGTTAGAAATGATTTTTGTAAGATTTAGGTTAGATTACTTGACTTAGTCATTTTCTAGCCAAATAAAAAGAATGGTTTTTGTTATAAAAATGTTTATGAAAAGAAAACTTTAAGGAAATGTTTTGGACCAAATCTACTGACCTAAAAACACCAAGTTTTGCAATAGCAACTCATTTGGTGAACAACTTAAGAGTTTTGCCTTAATAAAAACATTTTTCACCACATGAAATGATGAATGGAATTAAAAATAGTATTTGGACAAAACCCTCTTGCTAATGACTTTGCCATTTTGGTAAATGACCAATTTGGATCTTACAAAGTTTAGAAACCCCATAGAGACCCCTTTGCAAAATAAAACTATCTTGTGCATGCTCCCATGCATGACTTAGATTCCATTACTTTGTGTGTATGAAGAATTGTTTGTTTGACTTTGGTTTGGAGTGTGAATTGAATTTGTGTTTGCTTGATTGATTTGTAGTGAAGTGTGAGACTAGAAAGATCAAGGAGTGAACCACCATTCCCTACCAAAAAGGCAAGTGATGCTTCATACTTTTTGTCCCATTACTTTTTCTATGCATTAGTGATTTTGCTAAGTAAAACTTGCATGGATTTTGCTAAGTGTAGATCTTGCTATAGGAAAACCTAGTAGATGAATCCTTAGTAGGATTTTCCTAAGTTAGAGATTCCTACTACTACCAAGCTTAGCCTAGCTAATAGAAAACATGGGTGGAATATATATTCACACTATGGAAAAATATTCTAAGTCTGAGGACTTAGGTTTTGTTTAATAAAACAACTAAGTTAATGAATCACCTGGGTGGAAATGGAAGGATTGGGTTATGTTGAGTGGTTACACAAGACCATGGACCTGGCTTGTGTATCTCACTTGTGGATGGCCACCCAGGAAACAAAGGGATTTGAGATGTCAAATGTTGAGAAGCTTCAAGTGCAACCACTTGGCAATATGGGCTCTGCCATGATCATATAGGTTGCAAGAACTTAGCCATATGGACAGTGGGTGGTAGTGTTTGATAGGTTGGAACGCGTCCATTTTGGTCTAAGGGAAGGCTTCTGAAAGATCTTGTCTGGGGAAACCAAGTCTTGTGGGGAAAGTGCACCACCTCTGCAGAGTGTAAAATCTAAGTACTTAGCCATGTCCCTGGTAAAGGACAATTTGAGCATCAAGACATGGAAGCAATCAAGAATCTCATCATTCAAATTTCTAAATTAAAATCTTGTGGTTTGAACAAGGGTTGTTTGGATTCTTCAATCATTGATGGAGAGATGGCTTGGTACAAGGATCTTGAAATCTTTGATTGAGAAAAATGATTTTGTCAAGCAAAAACTTAGTATTTTCAAAATGATAAGAAAAATCTATTTTGAGCAATGCAAGCCTCAAATCCACTTAGCCAAATGCATATAGATGATAGATTCCACTATACTACCATAGTATCACTTGCCAATACAATTCAAATGTATTAACCTTTGTGGCTGTAACTTGTATGTTGCAGGTTTGATTGATTTTAGTGAAGATTGATTGTTTAGGATTACAAAGTCTACAACCAACATCTGCCTGTGGCACTTTGAAGATGAAGGACCCCATGCTTATAGTTATTCCGCTGCAATGTAATGTAATAGCCATATGAGCTATGTTTGATGTAATAAACTTATGTTATTCCTGGTTATAAAGTTATATTATGACCTTTGTTTCTTGATATTACATCTTAACTGTGGATGCTAGCTATTGATCCAGGGACTAGCATTGTAAAACACAGGAGGGATCAACCTTATTAGGTTGGGACCCCTACAAAGGGTGTCCTAGTCATCTTTCCCATGAGGCAAGGCTCAAATGTGTCAAGCGATTTAAAATCCAGTGACTCCAGGAGTCCATCAGAATGGAGATTATTCATGCGCTTTACGCCAATATTACCAAGATGGCATTGCCATAGGTACATGGTATTATCATCATTGTGTTTATAATGCTTAACATCAATATCATGGATGTGTGTAGCGCTATAATGATCCAGCAAGAATAAACAATTACACACACGCGCATGACAATAGAAAACATCATTCTTTAAAGTAGAACAACCACTTGTTCCTGATTTAAACGAATAATGATCTTGCAACAAGCAGGATCCACTCACAATATAAATACTTAGTGTGGGTACAAAATAACATTTATTCAAGACTAAAATCAGTCTTGATAGGTAACGCAGATGGAGAGTGCCAACATCGACCACCTCGACCTTCGAGCCATTGCCAATACGCTCCTTCCTCAGGCGCCTCTTATTCTGCATCTCCTGCTGGGAGTTACAAATGTGAGTGACAGAACCGGTATCAGATACCCAGGTGTTACTTCTTACGCTTGTAAGGAATACATAAATAACATGTATATTTAAATATACCTTTGTCTTTGGCGGTAAACTTGTCGTCTTTCTTGTCCTCAAGGTACTTGGGGAAGTTCACTTCTAGTTCCCGTACCCCTTGCAATAGAAGCACATGACACCGGGTTTAGTACTGGGCCTTGTATCCTTAGAGGTGTTGGCACAAGATTTGCCATCCTTCTTAGGCTTCTTTCCATTCCCCTTATGCCCAGACTTCTTAAAGATGGTGGTCTTGTTGACCATCAGCACCGTGTGCTCCTTCTTGATCTCAACCTCAACAGTTTTGAGCATGGCGAACAAATCAACAAGGGTCTTAACCATACCCTGCATGTTGTAGTTCATCACAAATCCCTTGTAGCTAGGGGAAGCGAGTGAAGCACCCTATCAATCGCAAGCTCATCCGGGATCTTGCAATCCAGGGCATTCAGGCGATGAACGCAGCCAGGCATCTTGACTACATGCTCACTCAGGCTGTTGTGCTCTTCCATCTTGGCAGAGAAGAAGAGCTCGGAATCTTCGTACCTCTCAACCCGATTCTGTGGAGAAAATATGGCCTTGAGATCTTCAAGGATCTCAAAATCACTCATCTTCTCAAAATTATTTTGAAGCTCGGGCTCCATGGAAAGAGAATTCCACTCTGCATGAGGGAGAAATCATCGGTCTTGGACCGCCAGACATTCTTTTTGTCCTGGAAGCGATATATGTGGGTTTAGCGGGAAATTCATCCTCGGTGACATAAGTCAGATTGTAGGGACTAGGAGTATCCTTAGGTTGCGGTGCCAAGCAGTGAAGTTGGACCCATTGATTTTCCATGTGTCCTTCTCTAGGAATGAGCTAAGGTTGAAAGTGGGTGAGTGAGACATCTACAGTGGATTTGCAAAGTATTTAGACCATGTTCATAATAATGAGTTCATGTTTAAAGTTACACTAAATTAAAACCTAATTGAACTCCTACTCAAACGAACATACCTCAATTCGTTTAGTGATAACACAATCCTAATTCACTATACCATCCCCGATCATCACGGCCGACAATCTAGTTTCAAATGTAGACATTCCCAATGTCGATCACATCATCATGTGAGTCATGCGTGACCTTTAGGTCTCTTGTGTTCAAATGCCATGTCTGTACATGCAAGGATCGCCAAATCTAACATGTGTGTATTGCAGTGCAACATGGATTACACCCAGCGTATGCGAACGCAGATATGTCCGACACCCGATCGTCACGGCGTGCCTCATATCGGATAACTTTCTTAGTGGTGCACACACAATGGGAACACTATCATTGGAATTAAGTGATAGATCATACTTTTATGCTACTGTCGTATATCTCATACACAAGCAAAATAAGATGCAAAACAAATAGTTCAGAAGTATGGTGTCATGACATGGTTGCGGAGCCTTGATCGCCATCGAGAGATCCATTGGAAAATGTTTCAAAAACTTACCAATACCACACACACCCCTGCAAAATAAAGTTAGACACTTCTACTTTATCTCTTGCATGTTTTACGCGGCTTTAGGGCTTTCAGAACCCCTTCCCATCTATGAACGTTGAGCGACAACATGGATTCAACAATTGCCTCTTTTCTTCCTTTTCAGGGACCTCTAATGTAAATTCCATATCAACTACTGTAGATATAAAGACACCCACAAAGCCACTTATACTCGTGGACCAGTCTCGCGAATCACTGCATAATGTCGGTTGGGGGCCGCTTCATCAAACATTACCGCGATATAACAAGAACACGAAAGAGGGTCGCAACTAGAGAATCAATGCCCACATATTTCTATGTGTTCTATCCGTATGACATGTCTACCCATAGATTGGCTCTGATACCACTGTTGGGCTTTGCAGTAGAAAAAGAAAAAAATTCTAACTACACGAACACGATAACCAAGATCTACTCTATGTAGACATAAGTAACGGAGAAGGAGACAGTATTCATACCCTTGAAGATTGTGTTACACCTTACACAATTAGGCGTATGTTGATGAAGACAAGCAACTCCTAGCACCCTAAGTGTGGTGTCTCCGAAGTTCTACACATGTTCAGTGTAGGCGACGTTTCCCGGACTCCGATCTAGCCAAGAAGTGGACGAAGAAAGAAGTCGGACCGTCCAACGCACGACGGTAGTACGGAGGTGCATAAACTAGTTCCCTCAAAGTCCTCTCCAATATTGCAGAGAAAACTTCTAAGGAATTAAGAGAGAGAGGAGAGAATATTGTGTGTGGGACTATGCCCACAGTCACCACCACCACCTGGGATCCGCCACTGCTGGTCTAGATGGGCCCCATGGGGGGAGCCCACTAGGGTTTGGCCGGTTGGACCTCCTCCATGTGGTGCCTTTCCCTCTTGGGCCTTCCCTCCAGGGATGGCCCATTAGGCATGGGCTGCCGTATAAAAATAAAATAAAATATTGTGTTTTAATATTAATTCATTAATTAATATAAAAAACATATATTATTATATCTTTCACCCTGGAACTCCTTCCGGACCCCTCCGATCATCATCAGGTGTTACATCGAACTTTTTCGGTTTCTCTCTCTTTTCTCCTATGGTGCCGAATCAATCCATATGCGTCCCCGCCCTTAATTGTGCCACCCTTCGGTTCGAAAACATTACATACATGATCGATACCCCTCTCGTATCAATGATCATCAGCGGGACATGGATGCCCATAATGGCCACACATGAATTTCACAAATCTCATCCCTTGAACCTTCAACGTTGCATCCCACTCCCTTTGCAACTTGATACCTAATTCATTCGAGATTTTATCTTCGGTATCACCATACCTAGTTATACCTAATTACCGATGAACTCGTTTACTCATTCACGTGTCGTTGGATTCCATGACCAAGTCATACACTTGCAAGCTTCATTAATGCAACGTCACCGAGTTGGCCACGTGTATCTATCTGTTACTTGGATTGGAAAATCCTAGTCTTGATACATACTCCTCAACACATCCCTTCAGGAAACCCGCCAGTACATTTTTGATCACCCTTTCATAGCTTGATACTTGATACCATAAAGGCTCCTTACAATAATGGTGATTATGTATTATGAGGGGAGCGCCGGGTATGAGGTCGATGCGGTGCTCGATTCCACGAAGAGGGGGTAGTCCATGAGGAAGCTCTTCGGGGAATACATCTTGGAATTCCTGCAAAATAGCCATCAAAGAAGGAGGAACATTTGTCAAGTCATTAGTTCCTTGCGCTAGTCCCTTGCATACAAGGACATAGTGCAAGATGGATGGGTTGTTCCGTACTTCTCTCATCTCACTTTTGGTGGCAAGAAGAACACTTTGTTTTTTCACTTGAGTTTGGTTTATGGCTCTCACTCACTATAGTGTGGTTCTCTCGCTCACCGCTCTTCTCACAAGGTGGTTTTGTGCTTTGCGCCCTCGCTAAAGCCTTTGCATTGTCCGCAATTATTTGGCTAGGAGTCATTGGTTGCAAAATACAAGTCTTTTCAAGCCATTTGAAGTTATAAGTGTTTGTGTGACCATCATGCAAAGCACGCTTGTCATATTGCCACGACCTTCCTAGCAACATATGGCAAACCGTCGTGGCAATATGACAAGCGTGATTTGCATGATGGTCACACAAACACTTATACCTTCAAATGGCTTGAAAAGACTTGTGTTTTGCAACCAATGACTCCTAGCCAAATAATTGCGGACAATGCAAAGGCTTTAGCGAGGGCGCAAAGCACAAAACCACCTTGTGAGAAGAGCGGTGAGCGAGAGAACCACACTATAGTGAGTGAGAGCCACAAACCAAACTCGAGTGAAAAAACAAAGAGTGTTCTTCTTGCCACCAAAAGTGAGATGAGAGAAGTGCGGAAAAACCCATCCATCTTGCACTATGTCCTAGTATGCAAGGGACTAGCGCAAGGAACTAATGACTTGACAAATGTTCCTCCTTCTTTGATGGCTATTTTACAGGAATTCCAATATGTATTCCCTGAAGAGCTTCCTCATGTACTACCCCCTCTTCGTGGAATCGAGCACCGCATCGACCTCATACCCGACGCTCCACTCAACGAGCCTTGATGGTATCAAGTACGGACACCATCCTCAAAAACTTGATACCATCAAGGCTCCTCAACACATCCCTCCACTCAACCCGCCAGTACGGAAACCATCATCAAAAATATCCCAAGTCACATCCTCAAGGGGAGTGGTGATCTGAAAGTTGTCCCACCATGTTGCTGCTGGCCCTTCAAGCAGAAATGCTGCAAACCTAACTTTTTCCTCGTAGGTGCAGCAAACAGTCACTAAGTCCTTGTTCACCGAACGTAACCAGTCATTGGCTACCATTGGATCAGTTGTTCCAGAGAACGTTGCAGGCCTCAGTTTCAGAAACCTGGTGAGCATGTTATGTGTTGGAGGATTATTCTGATTGTTTTTGTTGTTTTTGTTATTTTGATTCTGATTTTGCACAAACTGCTTCATCATCTGCATCAATTGAGCTTGAGCTGTCATCAACTGCTGCATCTCGGGAGTGACGTTATTGTTGTTGTTTTGGTTGGGGTTGGCACGACGGGGAGGCATCTGTTGGTTTAATAGGGATAAGTAATGATAGATAGATCTAAAGAAGTTCTAACACACCACCCAAAACAATCAAGTTCAATCAAACAATCAACAAGCAACTATTCACTCAACAACCTATGAGCTTAAATCATGAGTTGAAGGAAACAACAAGTTTTCTTAAAATAATCAACCTAGTATAGTCATACCTCATAGGTTAATATGATCCATACTCTAACATGATATCAATGTCTTAGATAGTTGGTAGGCAATCTAATGTCTCTTGGTTCTCACTTGTAGTCCTTAGTGAATTCCTTGGTGAAACTAAAGTTGAAGTCATTGGTCATGGTGAAGGATTTGTCCATCAAGTTGAAAAGGAAAAGATGTAGAATCAAAACCAAAAAAGGTTGAGGAAAGAGTTTACAAGATTGTTTATAAATAAGTTTTTGGAACAAATACAACTCCTATTTTTCTATGGGGTTTTGTCCAATCCTAGGGTTACAATCCTACAGGCAACACAGTGCTCTGATACCATCTGTAGAGGTCCTAACCTTTAATAAGGTAGAGATCCCTGTGTTTACAATGCTAGTCCCTGGATCAATAGCTAGCATCCACAGTTAAGATGTAATATCAAGAAACAAAGGTCATAATACAACTTTATAACCAGGAATAAAATAATTCATTACATCTTGCATAGCTCATTTGGCTATCTCATTACAATGCAGCAGAAATAACTATATAGCACGGAGTCCTTCATCTTCAAAGTGCCACAGGCAATCATGTTGGTTGTAGACTTGTAATCCTATTCAACACACTTCACTAACATCAAACAAACCTGCAACATAATAAGTTGCAGCCACAAGGGTCAATACATTTGAATTGTATTGGCAAGTTTCACTACTATGTAGAAATAAGTGGATCCTATCAATACATGCATATTTCGCTAAGTAGGGTTAGGCTCATTTGCAGAAAGCAATATAGTTTTATCCTATCTTTTCAAAATAGTTTTGATCTTTTGACAATCTTTCTGAACTCCTTGGAAAAATCCAAGTGCTTCTAATCCCTTGTCGACACCATCAAGTTTTACTTTGTGAAATTGGAATGTCGAGATTTTCCATAGCTTCAGGCCTTAGTTGCTCAGAGTTGTCCATAACCGGGGACACGGCTAAGTACTTAGAATTTGCTCTTCTGCAGAAGTTGTACACTTTACCCACATGACACAATCTCGTCTTGACGCCACTAGTGGTCGCTGGATAAGTACACACCAAATGGAGTACCGGCAAATCGAGAATGTGACAAAGTCTTTCCATAGAAGTCCTCCCAATACACAATGCTAGCTTGTCTACCAGGCACCAATGTAAGGATATATTTCCAATACCCAATTCTAGTTAACCTGAAGATGCAAATGCAAGGGTCTTCCACTATGTAGTTGACTAAGCCAGAGCCCATTTAGCATGTGGAGATACACGGAAGCCACTGTACGAGAAACATGTTCAATTTCTAAGTCCCTGGGTGGTTTTCTTCTAGTGCACATACAAAAAGATAGCCATATAAACATGGTTCCCTTTGTTTCCACCTTGTCCAAAATTGAGTATCCTCTTTCCACCCAGGTGGTTCATTGAGTACTTGTTTTATTATATAAAACATATATTTTTCCAACACTTTATATAATCATATCATGTATCCCATCCCAAATATATAGCAGGGCTAAGCATACTACAACTACAATGTTTTCACTAAGGAAGATATAAGGATATCCTAATAGGATTAGCATAGCATATAAATATAGTAGTCGTATCATGCATACTACAAAAATCCACTAAGTGTAATGAAAATAGTAGGACATGGATGATAGTGTCACTTGACTTTTTAAGTAGAGAAAGTTGGTTCACTCCTTGATCTTGCAAATATCCCACTCTTCAAACTTCACTACAATTCAATCAAGCAAGCAATATTCAAACTAACACTCAAACAATTCACCACATAAAATAATAAAATCAAGCAATGCATGCAAGCATGCAAAAGATTGTTTTATTTGGAAAAGTGGTTTCTAGTAGGCTCTAATCATTTTAAAGCTCCTATTGGTTATTTACAAAAGTGGTAAAACCATTTAAATTCAAGTTGGTGAAAAATGGTCATTTAATCATTTTGTTTTGCTAGAAATGGTTTAAATCAAAGTAATAATTTGTAGGGTTAGTCAAATATATTCTTTAAACACAAATGTTAGTGTTTATGATTTAAGGGTTTAATATTAATCCATTTGCAAAAAGGTCCCACCTAAATTCCATTTTTAAATCAAACAATATTTTTATTTGCTAGAAATGTTTTTAACAAGTAATAATTTACTAAGGTTCATCAAATATGTTTTCAAGTCCCAAAACATGGTGTTTAGGGTCAGAGAGTTTAAACCACATCATTTTCCAAAAGGTTTCACCTTAAAAGCATTTTTAAACCATAATTAATATTTTTATTTAGCTAGAAATGCTTTTATTGAAAGATTAAATTCCTAAGTGTCACCAAATATACTTTTAAATCTACAAGTTGGTTCTTAGGGTCAGTAGGTTCAAAACAATCCATTTACAAAATATTTTACCCTAAAAACATTTTTAGAATTAATTTTATAATCAAAATAAGCCTGAATATGTTTTTGCATAAACAACCAATTTTACAGAAGAAAAATACTAAACAAAGTCCATGGTTGGAAAGGTTTTGTTCACCTGATTACAATGATATAAAATTTGAAAAATTTGTACGTGTGGATTAAAAGTTATAATTTTTGCAAGTATGTATATCTAATAGATCAGAATTTCTGTTTTAAAACAAACTCTGGCCACATGGCTCATTCTTACTGGCGCGTACCGGTTCGCGCGGATCCAGCTCTATGGGCTGTTGGATTTAAAACGCATCGCACGGCTCAGGATCAAACATACCCCTTCGATTAATGAATCTATCGCAACGCTTGGATCTAAATCCTACGGTTCATAGCAGCTCGACCAGGAACTGGCGTCGCTCGACGGTGGCTGGCGGTGGCGCGGCTCAGGCGGTGGTGTTGCCGATGAAATAGGAAGCGAGAGAAGGAACGGAGATGCTCACCATGCTCGCGTGGTTGTAGTGAAGCTCAAGGTGGCCACAGCTGTCCGAAGGGTGCACGGAGTCGCCAGGGATTGCTCGCCGGAGCTGCGTTTCTCCTCGAGCAAGTTCTATCATCCACGGAGACGGGGCTACAAGGCTCGGAAAAGAAATTGGAGTGCACTGTTAGGTTCGTACGTGAATTGCAAACGTGTGAGCATCAAAGAGAGGGCAAGGGGAGGTCTGTGCTCACCGGTAGTGTTCGCCGGAATCGAAGCAGACGGCGACGGCGTTCAGTCAAGGATGTTGCTGACGATAGGGTGCACGCGCGAGCGAGCGGTTGGTGCTGGGAGATGCAGGGGACGATGGGGAGTAATATCATATGCACTGGGAGGCAAGGGGTGGATCGGCGTCGCCAGAATCGGCCGGAGTTGCTGGTCGAAGGCAGTGGGTTCGAGCTAGCGATTGTGGCAGCTTGGTGGCCGAGAGGAGATGGCGCTTGGGGAAAAAGAGAGAGGAGGGAAAGGCTCTTAAGATAGCGTCGTCTCTGGCGAGGTTTAATCGCGCAATCAAACGAATTCATGAAGATTAAACACGGCAGTAAACGGCGAGGTTGCGAGGGGAACGGTCGACGCGGGGTTGATGACGATGAGGTGGCCTGTGGGTCCCGTTGACACCGAGAGAGAGGGAGTGGGTGTGGGGCCAGGCGTTCAGTGACTTTGCGGTTTTGCTGCTGAGTGTAAAACGTTTCGCGAGAGGGGGAAAAGGTGGGCTGCACGGCTAGGCTGGACTCGGCCTGATTCTGGGTTGGGTTCGTTTCCACTTTTTTTATTCCTGATCTTTTTATTTTTCCTTTTCTGTATTGATTTTTATTCAAATAATTCAAACACTATTTGAATTTAAACCTCTACCAAATTTTGAGTAGATATTAATACTGTTTATTAACATATTCTAAAATCCAATTTAGAGTATTTCTTTTATTCTTTTAGGGCATATTAATTATTAAAATAGGCCCTTGTCTTAATTCAAATAAGATTTTATTAATGTTTTCAAACTCTATTTGAATTCTAAATTTTACCAAATCTTTTCAGTAGGTTTTATTTAAAAATAATTCACTTTGAATTATAATTTAAAATACTTTAATATGTTTTAATGTTCATTTAAATTGGGAAATGTCTTTACTTAAATAAAAATGGATATTAATAAATACTTATGATTTTATTTAAATAATCCTTTACTCTTTTTATTAAACAAAAATATTTCATTTTATTTGCTTGCCCAAGTTTCAATTGGCCATTTAAAATAGCCCTTATTTATTGATTTCTTCCTTGCTCATAAAATCCATATCTTTTTATTTAAGGATTCAAAAATGGTAATTCCAACTTGTATAATTCTATTTAGTATTTTTTTATCTTTTTAAATCCCTTTTCATTCAAGGTTTGTTCAAGATGGGTTTTTGATGTTTTCAATTGGAATCAAAAAGTTTCTTTTCACCCTAAATTTTAACAATTATTTATTTTTCACATTTCAAAATTTGGAAAATTTTGGGATGTGACAATTTTCCTATCCTTTCTTGTATTCAATTGAGTAAGACAACTCCAACAATTTGACCAAGAGTTTATGCTGGATTCCCTCAGCTACTTTTTGATCTACCATAAATTTAAGACTCTTTTGGTCAATTTTGATTACCAATTTAGTGCCTAGGAAGTAGTACCTCTACCTTTTAAGTGCTTACAAAATTGCTAAAGATTCTTCATCATATGCGGACATAGCTGCAGATTTTATTCCCAAGGTTTTGTTGTAATATGCTATGGGTTTTCCTTTTTGCATAAGAACTGCTCCAAGGCCAGTACCACTAGCATCTGGTCACCAATGTGAAAGGAGCACTGAAATCAGGCAGTTCCATCATAGAGGCAGTAATGACATTGGTCTTGAGTTTCTCAAATGCTAAAAATTGGTGGTCAATCCAATTGAAGGGGTATTTCTTTAAAATGTCATGGAGAGAATGAAAATTTAAAATATAGTTCTTGACAAAGCATCTAGCAACCATCAGGACCTAATAATACCCTTAAATGTGTTACGTTCTTAGGTAGTCGCCAATCTCTGACAAAATATATCTCTATAGGGTTTGTAGATATCCCCTTAGCATAAATCACATGTACCAAATACTCAACCTGTTTAGTGGCAAAAACACACTTACTTTTCTTGGCAAGTAACTTGTTTGTTCTCAATTTTTGTAGAACTAGGTGTAAGTGTTGTATGTTTCAAAAAAAGGTGTAAGTGTTGTAAGTGTTCAGATTTTGTGTTGTTGTAGATGAGAATGTTGCAAAAAAGATTAATAAGGATTTACTAAGATAATCAACAAACACATTGTTAATTAGGGCTTGAAAGGTTGCTGGGGCATTTGGGAGTCCAAATGACATGACCAAGAATTCAAAATTCATAAAATATGTTCAAAAAGTAATCTTGGGTATGTCAGTTGGTTTCATGTGTATCTAATGGTATCCTGATCGTAGGTCCAGCTTGCTGAAATATTGAGCTCCACATAGTTTATCGAGGAAATCATTGATTACATGTATAGGGAACTTGTCCTTGATGGTTTGAGCATTTAGTTTTATATAATCGATGCAAATCCTCCGAGTTCCATCCTTTTTTCATACTATGATAGCAGGGGAACCATAGGGGTTTTTGATGTATCGAATCACGGAATTATCAAGTAGTTGCTTAACGTGTTTCTGCATTTCATCTTTTTGTTTGTGTGGAACATGATAAGGTACTATTCTAGGTGGTTATGCCCCTGATTGTAAGGCAATTTCATGGTCATTTTTTCTCTTGGGAAGGAGGCTAGTCGGTATTGGAATATGCCCTAGAGGCAATCATGTATGATGTAATTCCCAATGTATTCATGAGAGGTTTTTAATTTGTGGCCCGATACTTTAGACGCCAAGGCATATCGGGGTCCGAGTTTCTTCTAATCTCGTGGAGGGGCTGTAGTAGCTTGTCCAATTGTCGAGAGGGGCCAAATGGGGGTGAATACAAATCTAATAGCCAAACTATCATTTGAACTAGTCGAAAAATTGTTGAACTCAAATCCCACCGTTAGGTCAACTCTTCTTGCCCTGCCCTGCCAGTATTCCCCATTATCCTTTGCGGTCATGGACTGGTTTACCCCTTCGAGGACCTGATCTTATTCTCTCCTCTTCTCTTCTCCCCTGTTATTCCCCTCTCTATTGCCTTGCTTAGCTCCAGCTGCTAGTCTCTAGATCGGATCTCGTTGTTACTCTCCTTGTGTTCCCACCATGGCCAGTCCACCTCCCACACTCTTAATCGAAGCTCGCAGCCGTCGTCTTCACCTCGTTTTTCCTAGTCGCCGTTTCGGAACTTTGTGTCCCTAGCCTAGCCTCTCGCCTCTGGCTAGACCTTGTCGCACGGCAGAGTGTGTCCCACTGGGAAATCTAGACAAGCGTCCAGCCTTGGGCAGTTGCATGCTGTCGCGCACCCCAGGCATGGTAGCCCTGGCAGAGAAGTTCGACGACAATGCTCTCATGGCCACTGTGGTGGGCACGCGTGCCACCGTGTCGTCGGAAAACTTGTTGTTGGCTTTCAGGTCTCATTTTGGGATCAGACGAAAAGTGGTCAATATTGAGGTATCCACGCCGCCATTTGATTTATTTGTCTGGTTCGCGCACATCTTAGACAGCAAGCGCGTTCTAGATTCTTCTTGTTCTTTCAAGTGCTGTAGGGAGGAAATGGCCTTCATGCATTGGAATCGCGCCTGCGGGTGGGACGATCGATTGGGGCAGCTTCATTTCTTCTATAAGCTCGGCTTTGATGGCCTCCCTTTATATGCTTGGGAACCGAGGCCCTCAAGCAGGTCATTAGTAGCCTTGGCGTCGAGCTGGTGGAGGTGCCAACGAGTGACAGATGGACCTTCGAGGTAAAGGCATGGCTAAAAGATCTAGACACCGTTCCTAAGATGTATGAGGTAGAGATTCCTAGCAGGGTAGGACGACAACTTAGGTAGAAGCACCCGGTCATCATCCACCTACAGGAGGTTCTGTAATCTGTACATGGCATTTAGGACCCCGACGAGGAGGCTAGAAAGCATCCTCATCACCTGTAGTGTTGGCCTGGAAGGATCGACGACACAGTACCACCACCATTCTGTGAAGGAGTGCACAATTTCGGTGGGGGACTATGCGTGGACAAGATGGTGGTTCTGATTTACCTCGAGTGAAGACAGAGGTTAAATCTGAAAGATTGTTGACTTGATAGTGGAGCATATAGTACGCCTGGAGCTAGCTTATGTAATAGTTTGAATTGTTGTAGTATGTGTGGCTACTGAATTTGTAATGTGCGGCTAATGAATTTGTAGTATGTGAGCCTAATGAATTCGTAGTATGTGTGGCTAATGAATTTGTAGTTTGCGTGGCTAATGAATTTGTAGTATGTGTGGCTAATGAATTTGAGTGAACACCGTGCTTGATAATTTGTGTGAATTGCCAAGGATAACCTCCTGAAAAGAGGGTGGACTGGCAATGATCAATGTCACTGTTGCCAGGAAAATGTAGATCATGTCCTCTTCGAGTACCAGGTAGCTAGATTTGTTGGCCAAAAGGTGAGGCGATCCAAAAGACAAGAAATGCTGCTAGTTTGTCTGCCTTGAATAATATTTACCGAGGTTTGTTTGAGCTGGTGCATGATTTTTTATGGAACGTGCATGAATAACCCACGCAAGATCAGTACATAAATGTTGTCTGAATCTTGTCTGCCTCGGATAAGTATGGCAGTAAAATGAATTCAATCGCCGGTAGTAATTGAATAAGTAGATACATCTTGATAGTATTTGGTTACTTCGGAACTATCTCCATACTGTAGTATGGGATAGCTGCACAAAAGCGGGCTATTTCCTCTACAAAGGCCATTCTACAGAGTTAGTCTAAACTTAACTATTCTACACTAAAGAAACAACAGATCTCCACCAAAAAAGTTGGCTGGACAATTGCCTTGAGAGTATGTAAGTTCAGTGATTGTTTAACCGCAAATGATCTTTTTCCTTCCCACCAAACTTCAAGAGATCCGTTGTGTTCATTTTTTGAAGGTTTAACAGTGAGGGAAAACCCCCACTACTAGTTTTTCATTAATATAGTAAAGTATTTATAAAGTTACAAATTACAAAGTCCACCTCATGAAGCTAAACACTAACATACTATCTTTGGTCTAACTGCATATTTAGCCAGTTTTTAAATCCTTCGGGGTGCTTTCTTTTAATTTTGTATTCAACCCATCTTAGCTCCTGAAATAAGATTGCCTTCCAACTCTCCAATGTTGGTCTTTGTTCTTTAAAAGTTCTGTTGTTTCTAAAAATCCATATACCCCAGGCTGCCAGAATGATTATCTCCATTGCAAATGGTACTTTTAGCATAAGTATAATGTCCGAGAATTCTCCAAAGACTGAAAGATTCACAGTTCTATTAGGACAAATATGATTCCAACAAAGTGCTACAAAAGGACAATCCTAGAAAATATGTGCCAAAGTATCTTCAGAAGAACATTCTAGAGTTGCACAATTGTAGGAAGGAAGTGAAAAAAAATTATTGCCCAGCAAATTCCTTGTATTCAATATGTCTAGCAGAAGAAGCCAGATCTGCAGTGTTCATGCACGTCCGCTGAGTTTGAACCAGTCCCGGTTTAGTATGAATAGTCGCGCCGCCATAATGATTTCTTTGAACATGAACTTCAGCATCTCATGGTAGGGGTCGTAGGTCCATGTGAATTGGAACCTGAATTTCGGCGCTGAGCTATTGCCCGCCGTCGGCTCCAGCTATTGAACACTCCAACAAGCTGAGTGTAGATGGATGCTCGCCACCGTGCATTGGATGGATCGTCTTTGTCATTGACAATGTGCGCCTAGATTGCCCCACTGCGGTAAGGTCGCATGTGCTGAGGCATGGAGGCAAGAGTTGGTTGACCTTGGCACCGCCCTGTTCGAGGGTTTGTTTCCTCGGTGACATGCTCGCATGAAATCTTTGGAATGTGCCTTCGTTCTTATGCGTAGAGCACATGAAAATTTCGCCACACGCTTTCTCCATGATGGTCACTTGGCCCTGCTCGATGCCGCCACGGCCTGCGCCGTTGCCGCCGTAGATGCAGCACATTCTATCAAATCAACCATCTTAGATGGCAACGGGAGACTGGCCTTGTAGTACAACTATATGGCCTGCCTCAGAGGGTCCAAATAGCCAATCTTTAGTGGCGGCCGGGCCGCGGCTGCTGCTTAGGCAGGTCCATAGCTAAACTTCCTAAGGGCTCCTTTGATTTGGAGGAAATATGGAGGAAAAGTAGAGGATTAGGAATTTTTCTTGATAAGCCACTATTACTCCTTTGATTCAAAGGAATGGTGAAAGGGAAATCCACAGGATATTTTCCTTTGTAACCCTAATTCAAGGCAAAACGTATAGGAAAATAACATCCACCCGGACTTCATTCTCCAATTCCTGTGCACATGGACGAGACTACCTTGATTCTCGGGATAGCACCTGCCACCCTTTTCTATTCCCATGTATTTCCTTTTCCCATGTGTTTCCTATACTATGAATCAAAGAAGGCCTAAGAGTGTAGTTATTTGAAACTAGTTCGACTAACTTATGAACCTTTATTTCCCTTCTCAGCATAAGAGTTCTAAGATATAAAAAATACAGATCATGGCTAGCCACTTGATCGGGCAATGTACCAGGTCAGGGTTCCATTTTAAGTAAATTTATGATTGTGTCCTTAGTTCTGTCCAAAATTATGCATGTGCCACTATGATTCTTCGAATTGTAACAACACCATTAGAAATAGGGGAAGAGCACATGGTGTATTCCTGACTAGCAGGCCCCGCCACCTCGACCGTCAACGGTGCGCATCCCAGATTCAAGGATTAGTGCTCCCCCATTATTGTGTCATTTTCCATATTCTATTGCTCGCAGCTACGCTCCGCTCTACTACTTTGTTCCTTCCACCGCCACTCCGTCCCTTCGTGCACCACTCTCGTCCTCCCCCTAGGCTATCGCCCTCCCGCCATCTTGTACCCTCCCTACCCTCCATGTCATGTCTCCTTGCCACCGTCCCTGCCCAAGCGCGTCTGGGAACAAAAATCGGGAGGTGGGCGTTGGGTTCTCACGCAACGATGGTGGATTTGATCTAGGTCCCGCCCAGAAATGGATCCTGCATGGCCGGAGAAGAGGACGAGGGGAAGAGGGCGAGGGGTGAAAAGCTTTGGAGCTCTGGAGCCCACTAAACGCGTCGTATGTCCTCCCTAAAGGGTAAGAACTGCAATTCCATTTCTGCATTCCCCAATTAGCGTTTCTAGTACCATGGTGATGGCGAGGATCTATGTTGGTGCCCGTAGGATATCTGCCGCATCCAAATTTATTTTGAAGATTTGGCATGGGTGTCGTACTAAAACCTTGTCCAACGGTAGAATCATAGTTACTAGTGGATTTGATTATCGGCTGGCAGTAGAAGCGGAGGACATAACTCTAAGTTACTTGCACATGCAATTTGGCAATTTTCCGACGATGAATTCGTAAGCAGGTACTACGACACAAATTCGCAGACTTTCTGCGACGTTAGGACTGAGGAGGCCCTGGCCATGATGTGGGGTAAAGACCTCGCCATGACGACTATGCTGATGTTTATGCACGTCGTTAACAAAGATACAGAGGAAGAGACTATCCTGAATGATAACGGCCCGTGTGGAATGCAAACAGAGCAGCCTATGTTTGCGATACCGAGCGGCCTCCTAGCTTGTCGTTGAGGATGATGTTTTCTCAAGCGAGCATGAATACATCAAAATGTGTGGATGCGAGGATGATTTTTTTCTCAAATATGTTGTTGTTGATGATGATGATGATGATGAGAAAGAATATCCATATGTGGTTGCTGACCTTGATAGGATGGAGACTAGGGAATATTTTGTTGATTAGAACTATGAGCCTGACTATGGGACTGATGAGAAAGAGGAATGTGAGGATGCAAAAATGGGATGCAGATATGATGACAAAGATAAGGACATGACAGTGATACACTTTGTCAGGGACAACCCTACAATTTATGAGGGGAATGTTTTTGAGACTGTGGAGGAATGCAGATATGTCGTTGCTACCTATGCAATAAGAGTTGGGTTCGAATTTATCGTTGAAAAAGAGTGACCAAAAGAGATTTAGGGTGCATTGTAGGGAAAGTAAAGTGTGTAAATGGATATTACATGCATCTCCAATGCAGGGTGGACACCCATTTCAGGTTGCAATAGCTACATTTATTTTCAGTCCTTATCATATTTGTTTTGCTGATAAGTCCTCTATTTATTTTTATTACTATCGAATGTAGATCAAGGTAAACACTAAGAAACACGATTGCCCTAATACTTCTTTAAGTGATAAAATTAGACTGGTGATAACCAAATGGATTGCTGCTATAGTACTTGACTAGGTGAGGCATGATCATAACACTGGACCTGCTGAACTCAGAACTAAGCTTAGTGAAAAAATTAGCGTTCTGATTCCTTACCACAAAATCTTTGATAGGAACAATATGGCTCCAGACTTCATTCAGGGCAAGTGAATTGGCAGTTTTCACATGTTGTATATTTTCAAAGCTGATGTAGAGAAGACATCACCTAGTAGTGTTATTGACATTGATTACGAGGTTGTGAAATGAATATAAAAGGTCTCAAGGGGGGTCAAGTATAAGCTGGCAGATAAGAATTGCTTTAGGAGATGTTTTGTCTGCCTGAAGGCATGCTGGAAGGGGTTCACAGACGGTCGCATGCCATACTTGGCAATAGACGCAATTTCTTTAACAGGGAATTTCAGGGGATAGCTTGCTACCTGTTGTGATGTGGACATGCATAATTGGATTTTTCCCGTAGCTTATGCTATTCTTGATGATGAATCGACTGAAAACTAGACATGGTTAATGCAGAGACTACATGTAGTAATTTTTCACCTTGAATGCTGTTGATGCTGTGTTTCCTAGGGTTGAGCATAGGGAATGCATGTGGCACATAGCTACTAGCTTCACGAAGAAGTTCAAAGTAAATACCTCTAAGACAACTTGTGGTGATTAGCATACACATAGACCCCAAGCACGCATGCTACTTACATGAAAAACTTGTATACCGTGCCGAAGCTGAAAGAATACCTCGAAGAGCATCACATCAAGTTATGGGCCAGAAGCAAGTTTGGTGAGTTAAGCAAGGTGGATTATGTTTGCAATAATTTGATAAATAGTTTCAATGCTAAGACTACGAGCATTAAGTCAATTGTAATTTTTATTTTGTTAGATGCAATAAGATAGTATATAATAGTGAAGATAGATTTTAGGAAAAGAATTTGTGCGAGAAAATTTGTAGGCCATAAAATAGTTCCAAAGGTGGTTTTTTACTGAATGCAAGTACCAGGGCAATGAGAACGATAAAGACGAGGATGGTCAGAATGTCTATACATTGGCTGAGATTTATGCAGAAGACAAGCATGGAAATGAATGGAGGTATACTGTAGACATTGGAAACAAGACTTGTTCATGCAGGAAGTGGCAGTTTATTGGTCTGCCATGCCACCATGCACTACACTTCATCTTAAAGCTGAGAGGAAGAGGTGCTAAAATAGAGAACTATGTTCATAACTATTTATCCATGGACAAGTTTGCTGCAACTTCTGCAGAAAACATACCACCTATGGATGATGAAAACAATTGGGAGATAGTCGATCCAGGGATCAAACTCAAACCACCAGTTCTTAGGAGGCCATGTAGGAGGCCTGGAAAGCAAAGGATCGAAGCCTTCACTAAAAAGGATCCAGACTAGGAGGAAGGAAGCGAAAATGCAAACGTTGTGGAGGGTTGGTACATATCAAGAGATTATGAAAAAACCTAGTTCCATGTGATTTTGAAGATGCTGACCTTGTCCATGTTCATATCCTAGAGGAAAAATATGAGGCTTCTCAACTAGAACTAGAGGAAGCGCAGCAAGATAACGAAGAGGAAGTGCAGCATGTGAAGGAAAACAATGATGAGGAGGAGCAAAAAGGTGATGCGCATGTGGAGAAAAATGTTAGTAGGTAGCAATTTTATAAGGACGTGGAGGTGCCAGCAGGGATAGCGGTGAAAATAAACAAAAGGGTAAGCGGGAGCGGAAGGGGAAGGGAAACGATAATAATGGAGGTGAACTTGAATATGAAGAAGTTGCTGCGATGATTGAGGATGTTGTTGAGGGTCTTTCGGCTAACTAGAGAAATAATAAATCCCTACCAATTTCATCTTTGTATGATTATCTAGACGAAAGATAAGCTTGAAACTCATTTTACTTGGCATTTCGATAATTTTTGTTTCAATCCTCATCAACTGGTGGTTAATGTAGTGTGGGCTTGAACAGTAATAAGAGGAGCAGAGAGAAGCGGGCACAGTAATGTTGTTTCTTGAATTTTCATTGAAAATGAACTATTCATTTGTAATTTATTTATATCTAGTGTGTGTAATGAGCATGTGATGTATGGTGTGGACCAGATTCCAGGTTGTTAAATATTACTTTAATTTTTAAATTGTGGCCTCGATTATCCATAAACAATAATCATGGATTTTTACCCATACAACGACAAAACTTATGGTTGTGCCATGGAGTAAGTGAGGCTCACATCCCTTTGATTCCCATCTCAAACAACACACAACGCGCGTGTCTCTTCTCCCCTGGCGCACTCCAAAATTATGATTGTGCCATCAAGTGCTGGGAGAAGAGACAACGAACCATCCCATCAGCCTCGCATTTTCTTTGTCAGCGATGTTTGATCCTTGCATTGGCTACATCAGCGGCATTGATTCTCTCCTCGGTTCTGCTGATCTTCCATGTTTAATCTCCGATCGTGACCTTCCTATTTATTATCTCTCCTTCCCAATGATCGCAGAGCTCCAAACCATCTCCAATCCCCCATTACCAGCAAACATCTTGGCCCCACCTCGTCCTTGTGACCCTGTGATGAATCCATGTCTAGCTTCAACCTGCCTCTCGCCGTCCTGGAGCGCATTGATACCAACCTCGACCCAAAGGAGGACAATGCCCTACGCATTTGGGCCTTCTCTCCAAGAAGGATGCCGGTGGATTTGGCACACGTCTTCCTCGACACCGGCTATGGTCGCCACCAGGATGGCCTCTTCGACAACCCGAATGGTACTTTGGCGGTCACGTTCGCTAACTCAGGGACACCCATCTCCTCTGTGGCCATGTCTACCACAGCAGTTGCGAGCTAGTGGTGTTCACCTGCGCCAACATGTTCACCAACTACTGGGACCAGTTCCCGAACAATGGCAACTTCATCCATAGGGTACTCCTGGAGCTGCTGATGACTGCAGTGGTGCCGCTGGATTGTCCAGAGGTGGTCGTGGCTAACGAGCTACCACAGGCACGCCGAAGTATGCGCTAGGAGGCGACAGAGTAGTTGCAACGAGGCTCCAGGCCTGCAGTAGTTCAGTAGCGAGTCCTATATATGTAAACTCGTGTTGTTATTATCTTAAGGGAACCCTAAACATAATGCTTGAATGAAGTGTTTGTTCATCGTTACACCTCGTTCATACTAAGAGAACCCTTATGTTAATGCCTGATTGGCTTCTTTGGATAGAAAGATTTGCCAGAAAGACATGAACTATGTTTTCTAGTTTCCTACGAATTTCTATCAGTTTCAGAAACTCGAAAGGCAAACACACTCAAAACTTGGCCATTCTAGTCAAAGAGGCCATTAAGCTACCATACATGGATTAAATTTAGGCTCAAGTGACCCTAATCGACTATGTCGCTCCCGCTGTCTTCGCTGTGTAGGGTTTCGTAGCATGGAACACAAAAAAGTTCTATCACATGAACATAGAAAAGCCAAGATTTAATCTGCAAGATCGGTGCAAAGAGTTCATAGAGTACTAACCCTCGAAGATCCAAAGCGTTTAACGAGATTGGATTCTCGTGTTTAATGTAGTCATTCCCTTGTCGATCTCAATATCGCGAAGACAATCCTTCCTGCACCGCGTTCTAGCATCGCTTCCGTAGCAGGTCACATGTTTGGTACTCGATGAAGACCTTCCTCTCCCTTGTTCCAATAGGTAGCCGAGGTTGTAGATCTCCTCGCGATTCCAGCAGCACGTCAGTGTGGTGGTGGTGGAGGTGGAGGAGTAGATCCTGCAGGGCTTTGCCTAATCCAGAGAAGGTATGGTGGATTTAGAGAGGCATGTGGCTAGGGTTTAGACGCCGAGTATAGGAGGTGGCCAGCGTCTAGGGATATATCTAGGCGGCAGTTTAGAGGAGAGCTAGGGTTTATGGCGCCGGCGACTTGGTACAGGGCGGCGGCCTAGGGTTTGTGGGGTGAGGCCAAGGGGGCGCCCCACCCCTCCCTTTATAGGTGGGAGAGGCAGATAGGGTAGTTGAGTCCTCCCCCAACTCCTCTTTGTAGGCCGGCGACAAGGAGGGAGAGGGAAACCTCTCGCATGTAGATTTCCTCTCCACCCTCCACTTGGACTTTGACTTTCAATGTTGGGATTTAACTTTTCAAATTGGAGTTTGACTATTCAAACTAGAGTTTGATTATTTCTCTTCCCATTGTCCAGCCAAGTGACCTAGGGTATGATGCAACCATTCCAAATTGTCATGGCACATTCATGTAGCCCCCCCCCTCCGGGGTGGTGAACCTTCTAGAACCTTCCAGACAATTCCGGTGAAAACATCGAAAACATTTCCGAACCCCGGAATTGGACTTTCCTTACATGAATCTTATTCTCCGGACGATTCCGGATATCCTCTTGATGTCCTGGATCCAATCCGAGACTCCGAACAACATTTGTTCTCCAACTCATTCCATATCTACTAAACAACATCGAATCCTTAAGTGTGTCTCCCTACGGTTCGTGAATTATGCAGACATGATCGAGACACCTCTCCGATCAATAACCAATAGAGGAATCTAGAAATTCATTTGGCTCCCATATATTTCTACGATTACACTGTGATCGAATGAACCATTGACATATGATATTGTTTCCCTTTTTTGCGTGATACTTTACTTATCCGAGGTTTGATCATCGGTATCTCTATACCTAGTTCAACCTTGTTACCGATAATTACTCTTTACTCGTTTTGTGATATGCGATACCTTGTGACCTAGTCACATGCTTGCAAGCCAATTGGATGACATTCCACCGAGAGGTCCCAGAGTATATCTATTTGTCATATGTATGGACAAATCCCACTCTTGATCCATGTGCCTCATCACATACTTTCAGAATACCTAATGCGACCTTTAGAACCACCCACTTATGGAAGTGGTGTTTGATTTCATCAAAGCATTCATACGGTAATGGTGATTAACATGATCTCATGGTCAAAGGATTAGGTTACTATGTATTTGAAAGCTTGTAGCAAATGAACTCTAAATGACTTGATCTTACGCTACGCTTACAATAGGAGTGTGTCCATCATATCATTCTCCTAATGACATGATCTTGTTATTAGTAACATCTAATGTCCATGATCAGGAAACCATGACCATCTATTAATCAACAAGATAGTTCAACAAGAGGCTTACTAGGGACTTCTTCTATGTTTACAAAACACACTAGTATTAATGTTTCCGGTTAATACAATTATAGCATGGGATGTAAACATTTATCATAAACACAAAGATATAATAATAACCATTTTATTATTGCCTCTTGGGCATATCTTCAACCCGTTGTCCATGATGTCCTCCACATCGTCGTCCGCCTCATCCACGTCGGAATCAATGTCGATGATCCCGGTGTGGTTCCTCCTTGTGAGTTCTTCATGGTGTGCTATCTCTATAACGCTGGAGGTTGTACACCCATGCACTGCGTAGCACTGCCTCCCTTCAAGGTTGCGCAGATCCGGGTGCATCTCCCGAGGGTGAGCTCCGCACAGCCAAATCTCCGCCTTCGGCTCCTTCTTGAACCACCTTGGCCAGTATGCGCTCGTGTGCGTGTATCACATCATTGCCCTCTTCTGTTCCGGCAGTTGGCGACGGTGCTCCTCAATCTTCTTTGACAATGCGTTGCCACGCAAAATGGCACGATGGGAACCCCGACGTAGATGAGCTCGTAGCCGACCGGTATCCTCGCTCACGGTGGCACGATTATGTCATAGTGGGCGAACATCTCGGCCTTGTAGAATCTAAGACTTGGCCTCTCCATGGCGAGGCGCCATGAATTTAGGTAGGATTCGATGCCTGTGTTGGCGCGAGTTGCAGGGAAGGAATGTGGTTTGAGCTTCGGCCACACGGTCGCAGGGATAAGGTTAAGGAAGTAGGCCCACTCGTGGTTGTGAGTGGTAATCGGGTCACAGAATAGCCTACTCAAAGATCTCTCTTGCAAAGGACGGTCCTTGTCGTCCATTCTTCCCGATCCAACGATGCTTAACAATGGGGACACAGAATCAACCTGGCCCCACGGGGGGGGGGGGGCTTCCAGAAGACTCGATTTGACGGCTACCATTGGGCTCTATGGTTATGATCCAACGGTTGCAATTGGCCATTAGGGTTAAGCTAGTTTCTACGAGGTTTCAAGCTAGTGAACAGGGTTTATCCTAGGTTTGACCATATTTCAAAAAAATCATAAGTCTTTCAAAAAAAAATATCAAATAAAGTAGCGGGAATGGCCATACATCATGATGTAGCATGCGTGAAAATTTCCTCGGGGACTTGGGCGCGCTTAAATCTTGCACCACCTTTGGAAAATCACCGTTTGTTCGGGTTCAAAAAGTGGAAAGTCAACATTTCTTCAAATAACAAGGAAATATCTAGTTGGAGATGTTTCTTGTAATGCCAGAGGGATCTAAATGTCGAGTTTGGGCTCAATACATGGAGTGGTTTCATGTTCTGGGCAGCGAGGGGGATCTAGGGTTGAAAGCCATGTTAACTCCTACTCGATAGACATCTGGGTGGTGCCTTGGGTGCCAAAATACCTGGTATGCCTTGCTTATGATTTTTTGCGGGTAGTGGGTCATATTCAAGGGCTCCAAGACCTGTTTTCACATTTTTCTGATTTTTTAGATTTTGTTTGGTACTGTTCAAAAAAGGCCAAACCCGTTGGCGGCCATGACTACGCAAGGGTCGGTGCAATCTTGGACCTAGGGACATATCCAGCCTAGGTACCCTATGGGGCACCCTAAACCATTTTTTACTAAAAATTGGGAGTGTCTTCCATGGTACCTATAGTTAGAAACCGCCTTTACTGAGTGGTACTTGCATTTTTCATCATCATTTTTTGGACATTTATGCACTATTTAGAATCATATTTACCTTGATCCATCATTATTTATGCATATTTAGATGATTTATAGGACTTTCCTACAAATTCCATCTCTTTGGTATTTAATTTCTGGGAGGTAGAAAACCTCCTTTTTCATGTTTTTATTGTTTCAGGACCTTCTAGATGTCAATAAATCAAAGGAAAAATTCTTGACAAGTTTTTCACCAGAAGAACCAACTTGGGCCAAAGAATTGAGCGAGGGGAGCCACGAGGCCTGAAAGAGGCCAGGTGGCGCGCCCACCCCCTAGGCACGCTAGACCGGCTCTTTCGGCCCTCGAGCGTCGTCTCGGGTCCTCCTTTTTACAGACGCCCCTATATCGCCAGAAAACCTACACCATATTTTTCCCACGATTTATAGAGGCGGCAACGGAGGAGAAAGTCATCTCCTACTCCGGGACGGGGTAGATCATGGCAAACCGGAACCTCCGGTGAGGGAGAAATCGATGCCATCATCATCACCACTCCTCCTAGGCATAGGGGGCGGCCTCTCCATCAATGTCAACACCCGGATTTTTAATCCCAGATGCCTGTTATGCCATACATCACAATCCCAGGATTACCATTTTTGCGAGACATAATAGATTGGATATCACAGTACATCATCCATTACAAACCATACATAAGGTCTTACAACAAATAAAATATCTCATGATCCAGTCTTAGTACAATCAAAGCAACGGAATAATATAATAACGATAGCATGGGCGAGGCTCCATCTTCATGGTCCATCCTCCTGATGATCATCTTCATAGCTTGTCCACGGGAATAGCCATGGACAAATCCATGAGTACTCTTTAAGTACTCGCAAACTAAGACTAACAAGTAAGGGGTTTGAGTAGGAGTACTAAGCTCTAGGTTGTTTTGCAAAAAGCTAGATTTACCTTAACTGAGTTCAGAAGCAAAGAAACCTAGTGTAATGTTTATAACACCTAAGTGGGAACTTAGTTTTCATGTTCACAACCCTGTTGTGGTCAAGTCAAAGTTATGATTCATTTCACAAGTCCTTTTGAAAACATCTGACGACAGAACAGTATGGCCACTCCAACTGTCCATAACCACGGACGCGGCTATTCGAATAGTTTGACACTCTGCAGAGGTGGTACACATTCACCACAATATTCGATACATCTGTTAGGAACAATCCTGAATTCACCATACTCAGTATGCGGAATCCTAACCTTTCAATTACACGCCCTAGTATAGGCACCCCTCATAGTTTGTGATTGATTGAACCTCGGATACTGTTTTAAGGGCTATTTACATGTTTGTGATTGGAATCTTATCTTTATTTGGTGGCGAGATTATATTTTTAGATTATGTTGTATCACATATGCTACTGATCCATATCATGTTTGGCACTTGTGAGTAGATCCCTGTGTTCCTGAGGGCATAGGATGAATCGGTTATGATTTCCATATAATATGCAATGAGTATATTGTCTAGTTTTTATCTTTTATATTGTTCTATGATGGTTTTATGCGAACATCGACTTCATATTACTTCACCTATATTTTTTTTGCAAAAGAGTATATATTAATACCAAGAGATACCAATTACACCCAGCATCTGCAACAACGCATGCCCTATCGGCCTTACGGATGCACACAACCCTGAAAAAAGAAGAAGAATTGCAAAAAAGAAAAGTGCCGCTACAGAGAACGATTCCTCGAAGCAATGACACTAACACCACAAGAACAACACCAGAAGTTCAACTGCTCCAATAGAGACGCCTTCAAGAAGGAAATAGTGCACAAGCGCCGCCGTTTCCCGATCAAAGAACATAGGTTGTATGCGAACATTGACTGCATAAATAAATCTTCTACTTTCACTCATATATGTCCTTTGGGATTTATCCTTGATCTTGTTGGTTATTTTTGGATGTTACGTTTGGCTTGTTTCTAAATGGACAAAAACAAATAAAGGAAAGAAGCAAACCTATCTACCCCATCTATCTAAACCTCTTGCTAATCTTCCAAACCCTCTCATCATCTAACCTACCCTAGCTAAGCCTCCCTCTTGGTTTAGTTTGCCCAACCCAAAACAAATCCTCACATCACTCTAACACCACCCCATCTCATCTACCTAGACCTAATCTCTTCCTCCCAACCCATGACCTCTTCGCTTGTCCATGTCACGTGTATGTGACCTCACACCTCACCAAACCATCCAGCCACGAGCTCCCCTCTCACTGGTCCCATTGCCCTCACTGATTGCTACATGACAAGAAAGAGAAGAGAGAAACCCTAGTTTCCCTGTCTCTCTCTCCCTTCCTATCTACTTTTGCAAAATCTAGCCCCATGTGCTTCCTCCCTCCCTCTCCTCACCTAAACAGCCACCCCAGGGTAGCCCCAGATCAAGATCTGGACGCCCCTGCACCTCTCCTTCCTCTCCAATTCGAGATCCACCTATCCCATGGCTACATCAATCTAATGGACCGAACCCGATAAGGCTCGAATCCATGTGTTTATAGTGCTAGTCCCTGGGTCGAATAGCTAGCACCCACAGCTAAGATGTAATATCAAGTAACAAAGGTCATATTACATCACATATCTAGGAATAAAAATAGTTCATTACAACTTACATAGCTCATATGGCTATCTTATTACAAAGCAGCAGATATAAATATAAAGCATGGAGTCCTTCATCTTCATGTGCCACATGCAAACATGTTGGTTGCAGACTCATAATCCCTAGTCACCAAACTTCACTATCATCAAGTAATCCTGCAACATGATAAGATACAGCCACATGGGTCAATACATTTGAATTGTATTGGCAAGTGATACCATATTGATATAGAGAACCTAACATCTACATGAATATATGGCTAAGTGGAGTTTTGGCTGGCCTTTGCATAAAGTAAGTTTTTCCTATCCTTTGTAAAATAGGTTTTCTCTTTTTTTCTCAACACTTCATCAAACTTGGCACTCTGGATACCCTCCAGGTGCTTCCCTTGTTCACCCAACAATTTTTAACTTAGAGAAATTAGAATGATGAGATTCTTGATTCTGCTTCATTGTCTTGATGCTCAAAAAATTTCCATAACCGGGGACACGGCTAAGTACTTAGTTTTATCCTCTCGAGAGGTGGTGCAATTTCTTCACAAGACTCGACATGCATCGAGAAGAGAATTTTCAGAAGCAATCCCTCAGACCACCACGGACGCGTTCCATCCTATCATCACTACCACCCTCTGTCTGTCTTGCTGACTTCTCGCAACTTAGTTGGTCAAGGCAGAGCCCATATGCCATGTGGCTGCACTAGAAGCTTTCTTGACAAGAACGTATCCAATCTCTTTGTTCCTGGATGGCCATCAATAAGTGTGATACACCAGGGTAAACCATAGAAATGGGACCTGAGTAACCACTCAACATATTCCATACAAGTCCCATTTCCACCCAGGTGTTTCATTAACACCAGTTGTTTTCATTAGTCCAAAAACACTTATATTTCCATAATACATCATATCATGATTTCCACCCACAAATCTATATAGAAAGACTAAGCATTCTGATCTTACGATGTCTCCTATCTTTAGGAAATACTACCAAGGTAGATACTATAGGATTAGTATAGCATAGAAATATACATAATAGTCCTATCATGCACACTACAAAAACATTACTAATGCAATATAGAAAAGTAGGACTTTTTAAGACCAAAGTATCACTTGCCTTTATAGTAGAATATTTAGGTACTCTCCTTGATCTTGCAAATTTCACACTTCTCAAAGTCTACAACAATAGAATCAAGCAAAAAGCACACACTCAAAACTACAACACAAATCAACCACAAGAATACAATGAAATGCATGTAAGCATGCAACAAGATGATTTTATTTGAGAAATTTTTATAGCAAGGTTCTGAACACTACAAACACCTACTGGTCCTATACAAGTTGAATTCCAATTGTAATTATTTTTAGTGCAAATAGATTATTTAAAAGAATTTTCTTTTATTAGAAAAGTCTTATTCAATAGGACATTTGCTACTTCCATAAAACTATAAATTTAATTTTTGGTGTTGATGTTTCTGGTCAGAGGGTTCAATATACAACTATTTGCAAAAGGATTCACTAAAAAAATAATTTACACAACAATTTTTATACTCAAAATACTCCACAAATGGTTCTATATAAAACGTAATTTTAAACGAGTCAAAATTACTAAATTATCTCTACTGTGTTATACTTGTTTTTGTGAATCCATAGACATATTATTTGCTAAATTTGGATAAACAAAACTAAAGTTATGATTTTTACAAGTTTCTCTATTCTTATATCTAAAAATCCGAAAATAGGAATAGATATGACACTTGGCATATTTCTATTGGCTATACCCCTTCAGTAAGTGATTTTATTTCGACCATTAGATGAAGATCGACGGATTGGAAGAGCTCACCGGAATATCTTGCCGGAGCGATCGCCGGAATAGCGGGCACGGGCTTGGCTTTGACGTTCCCGTTGCTAGGAAAGTCACTAGAGTCGATGAAGGCATGGACGACGTAGAGAATGACGAGACGAATACGTTGGACACCATGGCATCGTCGGTAGCATCCAAGAGAGGCAGAAATCCTTTGTTGGAGCAAGCATGACGTCGGCGGTGTGGCCAAATACAACAAAAAGATGCACCATCATGTCTTGAAGGTAGGCAACATCAAGGTTAGTCTTTTGGTAGAAGGAATCGACAAGGAACTCACCGACAAGATCTAACGATGAACTACGTTTTTATACTAATATTGTCATGGTTCGTGTGTGTTCTACGGAGCTCCTCTCGAGAAAGTTGAGAAATGAAAGTGAAGGAGGATAACTACAGGTACGCGCTGGGTCTTTCGGTTCGTCTTGATATGCTCTAGAGAGGGAGATCGGGAGACGTATGCCGCTATATGACATTCAGTTCACAGTATTGATTTCAGAGATTAAGGCACCAAAGGGATAAATTAATGGCCTCAATGGTTTCACGATTTCACGGTTTTTCGTTTGAAGTCGAGAAGAAACGGTCATTGAATTGATGGGGGAGAAGAGGAGAAGATGTACTAACATGGTATGTGACTCTATGGTTCATGTACTTGAGGAGGAGGTTGAAGAGGATCGATGGTCTAAATGGGCCAGGTTGGGTCGGCCCAGGTTGGTCGTTCCCTCTTTTCTTCAATTCGTTTGTTTTTTCTTTTTATTTTCCTGATTTCTTTTATAGTGTTCATTTTGTCTATCCAAATTGATTCAAATTTGTATCAAATATTTTCAGACAAATTTATATAAAATATAGGCTGATTGTCACATCCCAAGATTTTCCAAATCTTGTAATGTGAAAAATAAAATAAACAAAATAAATTATTGTTGAATTTTAGGGTAAAAAGAAACTTTGTTTCTAAATGGAAACTTAAAATCCCATCTGGAAGAAACTTTGGTTAATATTTGAATCCAACAAAATACAAATCAAAAGAAATGCATTCCTCATAAAATGCATCTAGAAATTTAAACACTTGGAAAATAAATCTAAACCCAAAACCCTAATGGAATAAAAATCATTTCCAAGTTATCTCCAAGCCTATGGACTTGATCCAAATAGAAATTTGTCAAACAAACATTTCAAAATGATCAAGAATGACAAATGGAAATATTATAAAATCATATAAATTGGTTTCACTTAATTTAGAGCCATAAATAAAATCTTATGAATTTAATAAGATAAGGAAAAGTAATTTCCAAACCTAATAAAGAAATTATCTAAAATCCATACCAAATGGTGAGAAAATAATCCTAAATACATTTAAAAGGGTAAAAAAATATCAAATAAGATTTTACAAATTGGAATCACCAAGTTTGGATCCCTAAAAAAAGATATGGATTTTATAAGATGAAGAAAGAAATATTAAATAAAGAATATTTCAAGACCAAATTAAATCCTGGCCTAATCCATTAAGCAAATGGAATGAATATAGTCCAAATCCAAATAAAATAAAAGGGTAAAGAATTTCCAAAATAAAATAAAATGGCATTAACCATTCTATCCCTATTTTAATAAAGACAAATCTCTAATAAGAATAATTACATAATTCATGAGAAAATAGTATTTTGGAATTTACCCAAGTGAAATAAAAGTTGTTTAATTCAACTTAATTAAGATTAAAGAAATCTTCCAAATAAACTTTAGGGAATTAAAATTATATTAAATTCCATTGGAATTAAAAAAAATACCTAATTCAAATGATTTATGAGTCATATTAAAAACTTTCCAAATAATTCAAAGATGAATTATTTGACACCCTATTAAACAAATAAAAACCTACTGAAAAGATTTGGAAGGTTTAAAGAATTTAAATGGTGTTTTAAATATTATTAAAACTTATTTGATTTAAAACTAGGGCCTTTTGAATAATTAAAAAGACCCCAAAAAGAATAAAATTTTATTCCAAAATTTACTTCAGATTATATTACTAATCAGTATTTAAACCTACACAAATTTTGTCAAAGTCTTGAATTCAAATGAGTGTTTGAATTGTTTGATCAAAATCAAAACTGAAAAATTGGAATTGGAAAAGGAAAAAAGATTCAGAACGGGAAAAAAATAGAGCAAGGTCGACCCAGCCCAACTAGCCTAACAAGGCCCAGCAAGCCCATTCCCCACCCCACCCGCAGCGAACCGTTTTCACCCGCGAATGAACCCGCTGAGTCAATGACAGATGGACCCCACTCTCCCTCTCCCGCGCGCAAACCTCGCCGGCGGTTTCTGCCGTTAAACGCTCGCGTGAATACGCGTTATTGCCTGCGTTAATCCACCCCGCGACCATGCCCTCTTATTCGCCTATCTCCTCTCTCTCTTTCCCCTCCGTCGCCTCACCCTAGCGCGCCCCAGGCTGCTCAATTTCTCTCTACACCGCCCTCTGTTCCGACGCTCTCCGGCAGCGATTCCGGCAGCCCCTCATCGGCCCTCGCCTCCTCTACCACACTCACATGCTCCCCACCTCCTGGCGAACCTCCCCGTAGCGCCAGCTCGTCCCCGCGCGCCCTCGAACCTCGGCAACGACGACGCCAAGCACCGCCGCCGTCTACCTCTCCTCCGGCGACTCACCTGGTAATGTTCTGACCGTGCTGCCCCCTCTCTTTGAAGCTCCCACACTCCTTACTCTCTTACGCGTCTAACGCACCCTTTATTTTTCATTGGCACACCTTGTAGCCTCGCCCCCGTCGACGACCGTACGAACCCGAGGCGAAGCGCAGCTCCGGCGAGCGATTACCGTCACCACCGTGCGCCCCTCGACGAGATATCAACACGTTGAGCATCGCCGTAATCTCCTAAACCTGGTGAGCCAATCCCCTTCCTCCCTCGCTTCCTCTATCACCAGCCCCGCCGTAGCCAGCGCCGCCACCTGCCGCCGCCAGCGCCGCCACTAGTTGGCAAGCGTGCTACGCGCCGTTGGATTTTGATCCAAAGGATGCGATAGAATCACTTAAAGCCGAAGGGGTATGCGATTTGTGCTGTGCGATGTAACTTAAATCCAGCGGTCCTCAGTGCGTGATCCGAACGAACCGGCACCAACCAGTAGGAAGCAGCCACGTGTCCCTGCTGGTTTGATTTAAAACGGAATTGTTCTATTAGATATGCCAATTTGAAAAATTCATAACTTTCAAACCACACGTCCAAATTTTGCAAATTTTATATCAATGGATTCAGAAAAACAAGCCCTATCCAACCATGCACTTTGTTTAGTAAAAATCTTCTGGTAAAATGTTTGTTATTGTATAAACTTGTGTATGCGTGTTTAGGATATAAAATTTGTTCTAAAATGATTTTGGGGATAAAATCTTGGGAAAATGGTTTGTTTTGAACCTACTGACCATAGAAATCAATTTGTGGTTTCAAAAATGTATTTGGTGAAACAAAAGAATAAACTTTGGATTTAAACCATTTCTAGTCAAATAAAAATAATATTTAATTATTAAAAATGCTTTTGGGAGAAAATCTTTTGGAAATGTTTTGGAATAAACTCTCTGACCCTAAACACCAAGCTTTATGAATTTAAAATGTATTTGGTGAACTCCATAGAGATTATTACTTTGCTAAAGACATTTTTTAACCACATAAAATAATGATTTGGTTTAAAAATGGTTTATAGATAAAATCTTTTGCAAATAGTTTTGCCACTTTATAAAATGAACAATAAAGTGTTTTAGAATGTTTATAATCTATTATAAACCACTTTTGTAAATAAAACAAAGTTTGGCATGCTTGCATGCATTGTTTTGTTTTTTATTATTTTATGTGATGTTGCTTGAATGGTAGATTGAAATATTGCTTGCTTGATTGAATTGTAGTGATTTGAAGTGTGTGAACATTGCAAGATCAAGGAGTGAACCTATATTCTCTACCAAAAAGGCAAGTGATGCTTCATACTTTTGTCCCATTATTTTTACTATGCATTAGTGATATTTCTAAGTAGGACTTGCATGGAATTTTGCTAAGTATAAAATATGCCATGGGAAATCCTAGTAGATGAAATCTTAGTAGAATTTCCTAAGTTAAGATTCATACCAGTATCATTCTTAGCTTAGCTAGTAGAAAACAAGGGTGGAATATATATTCATGCTATGGAAAATTTCTAAGTCTGAGGACTTGTGTTTTGTTTAATAAAACAACTAAGTGAATGAATCACCTGGGTGGAATGGAAGGAATGGTTTGTGTTGAGTGGTTCACAAGGCCCATTTCTATGGTTTACCTTGTGTATCTCACTTGTGGATGGCCACCCAGGAACAAAGAGATTTGAGATGTCAAATGTTGAGAAGCTTCAAGTGCAGCCACTTGGCATTATGGGCTCTGCCTGGATCATATAGGTTGCAAGAACTTAGCCAAATGGACAGTTGGTGGTAGGGGATGATAGGTTGGAACACGTCCTTTCTGGTCTAAGGGAAGGATTCTGAAAGATCTTGTCTTGGTGAAACCAAGTCTTGTGGGGAAAGTGCACAACCTCTGCAGAGTGAAAAATCTAAGTACTTATCCATGTCCCTGGCAAAGGACAATTTGAGAATCAAGACATGGAAGCTATCAAGAATCTCCTCATCCCAATTTCTAAGTAAAACTTGTGGTTGAACAAGGGATTGAAGGATCACCAATTTCTATTGGGAGATGCCTTGGGAAAGTTTTTGTCAAGCAAAAACTTAGTGTTTTCAAATGATAAGGAAAATCCATTTTGAGCAAAGCAAGCCTAAGCTACACTTAGCCAAATGCATATATATGATAGACTCCACTATACTACCATAGTATCACTTGCCAATCCAATTCAAATGTATTGACCCTTGTGGCTGTAACTTGTTAGGTTGCAGGTTTGTTTGATATTAGTGAAGTTTAATGATTAGGATTACAAGTCTACAACCAACATGTCTGTCTGTGGCACTTTGAAGATGAAGGACCCCATGCTATTGTTATATTCTGCTGCATTGTAGTGAGATAGCCAAATGAGCTATGTAAGATATAATAAGTTATTTTATTCCTGGTTATAAAGTTGTATTATGACCTTTGTTTCTTGATATTACATATTAACTGTGGATGCTAGCTATTGATCCAGGGACTAGCATTGTAAACACAGGGATCTCTACCTTATTAAAGGTTGGGAACCTTACACTGATTATTTAGTCTAATTAGAGTATTTGTAATATATTTTTATAAAGTATAATTTATTTATAAATTGAGCATGGCACGTAGGCCTATACAGTATATTTTCTTAATTCTTGTTTATTTCATATCTTTTGATTTAGAGCTCCAAAAATGGTAAAACAAGTTTGTAAACTTTTATAAAATAATTATTTATTATTATATATCATTTAAGTATATTTTTCTTTCGTTTAATTATGAATTTTGTCCATGGCTTAAATTTACTTTGCAATATGTCTTGTTTCTTTTTCTTCTTATCTTATATAAATCATATCTATTGATCTAGGTTCAAAAAATTAATATGGTTGTATTTAATTGTTCATTACTATTACGTATCATTTTAGAATATTTTGGTTCCATTTAAACACAAATTTTCCTACGAGCGTAAATTGACTTTGGGGATATTTTATTATTCCTTTTTATCTTATATGGTTCATAACATTTTTCGTATGTAGGGACCCAAATAAGGTGAAATCAATTCCTGTTGTTCTTTTAATATTGGTATTTACTATTATATCACTTAGGAATGACTTTTTTCAAAAATAATTATATGGAACGTAGCCATAGATATGAATTGAAATTGATGTGATGATTTTCTTATTAGGTGTTGGTTATGTTACTTTTCCATTGGTTTAAAATGCAAGTTCTTAATGATGATGATGCATCACATTCATTTGAATTATTTTTTTGAAAACTTGTTTGTCACTTTCTCATTCAAAATTATTTTTTTGTTTAAGTAAGGTTTTGATGTTTCCATTTAGAAGCCAAAAAGTTTCTTTTTCCCCTAAATTTCATCCTTTATTTCCTTTTTTTGTTTGATTTTTCACATTTCAAAATTTAGAAAATTTTGGGATGTAACAAGCTAACACCCTTAAAAGGAATCTCGTCTCCAGATTCGGGGAGACTTAGCAAATATAGGTTGGGTTTTAAGACAACTCGGGTACTACCACCCTTAAAAGGATTTAACTAGATTGCATCTTGGCTTACTTAGTGTCTCGATGTAGTGTCTCTGGGAAGTTGTTTGCGTAGTGTCCCCTATTACCACATTTTAAACATGTGACAAGGTTGAGGCATTTCCCTACCAAACACTCTTCACATTGGTAGTCAAGACTTTTCTCCACCAGACACTCATTGGCATAGTGTCCAAGATTGTGACAGTTGAAACAGTGAACTGCGTTGCCATCCTTATAACATCTTGATGTTATCTTCGATAGGGATCATTGTATTCCTATCATGATTCCCAGCATGATTATTTTTCTCAAGGCAATCCCTTGCACAGTGTACCAACTTCGTTCTATAATCCTTCTTTAGGCTATCTTTTCCTACTTCGGGTTCCTTTGTTTTGTTCTTCTCCTTTTCTGGACAATTTGATGCATAATGGCCTAGTTCCTTGCAATTGTAACACTGTTGTCGCTGATGTCCTTCTTCTTTTTGTATCTCTCCAAGGCTAGGAGGTCTCTTAGTTCATGTTCTTCATATTTCACCACAAATTCAGAAAACCTTTTTCGGTTCTTAGAACGGTTCCGAGGATAACATCCATGTTTCCTCTTTTTCTCACCAAAGTTGGTTACATTTAATGGAGGTGCATCCTGAGATTTGATTTTGTCATCATCATTCTTGGTGGAAGCTGTACCTGCATGGATGTTTCCAAAGACTTGATGTATTCCATCCTTAGCTTGATGTTTTATCTGTTGAACTATAAGATAGAAGTGGCATTGGACAGGGACATGATCAGTTCCTTCACATAGGAAACAGGTAACTTGAGATGTGGGGCATTGTCCAGCTAGATGGTTCCCATCACAATTAGGGAACCGGTCAATATTCTCTTTATAAGTATGTCGTATGTCTCCATAGATTTTGCAGGCTCGTGTTCTTTCCACAATATCATCCTTGAAATCATTGTTGTCATAATCCCTTTGGGAAGGGTTGTTTCTCATGTTGATCATCTGATTGGTCATCCTTTGCAACAATTGGGATTGGGATCCCAAGAACTTTAGCATGGTCGGGTCTAACTCAGTGTTATTGCGGTTGTTGGCTAAAAACTGGGTTGTCACTTGATTCAACTTAGTTTGGGTTGCTAGCAGTTGCACTGTCATGTGCATCTCGAGGTTGTTGTTGTCACCATCGTTGATGTTTAGTTGTGGTCTTTTGGAGAAGTCATCTTCTTGGGTTGGGTTGGAATTAGAATAGACTAAAGATTTCTAGGAAAATAATTCTACTCATACCCAACAAATCACACAAAGCAATAAGCAAGCAATATCAATCATACAATCCATAACTCAAACAACAAGGTTAAAGCATATCTTAGGCAAACAAAATATTATAATCACACTACATAGGTTGGTATGATCAACAAACGATTAAGAAGTCAAGTTAAACGAAATACTTAGTATGGTGGTCCAACTATAGGGTATCACTTGAGATCATTCCATCCTTCTTCATAGCTACTTTATCAGGAAAGAGAACATGGTATCCTTGAAAAAATATTATGTCATCTTGTCACAAAGTTCAAAGGCGGTGTCTAAAATATTCCTCCTAAGTTGAGTTTCCTTAATCTCCAAGTCTTGAGTATTCTTCTTATCTTCCTTGAATTCCTTCCAAGTGTTTTTCAGTTTATGCCTAAGTCTCTCTCCAAGTTCTTCAATGGATCTCCATGAAGCACTCCTTGTTGAGTCGAAGAATGACGTATGAGGTTTTGTGTTGGTGAACATCCAAAGTCCCATTGTCTTGTTATGGTCTTCCTTGATAGATTTGTTGACGATTGCCAAATGAATCAGGATAGTTCCAATTCCACAAGAAACGAAAACAAATATAACCTAGTAAAACCATAATAGATAAGTTCCTAAATCCTAGGCTCTTTCCAAATTGCTCTTATCTTCTTTTCTAATAAACTAGAACTTCCTCCATTGATCTTGACCTCTCTTCTTGATCCTAGAATTCCTTGTCCTTCTCCTTGAATTGGGCGTGTAGCTCATCATTTCCTTAGTTGGTTTCTCCTATCATCAAAAATATCCTAAATAAAATTTCTAAGACCTAGAACTATTGAAGAACAATTCTTCCTTCTGAAACTTCACTTGGTTTATTTTGATGATGGAGATATGTAGATATAGCATGTTGAGGATGTAGAGAAGTCCAATTCCTAGTAGGTGGTCTTGAAGTCCTTATTGATGTCGAAGTTGAAGTCCTTAGCGATGATGAAGCCGAAGTCCTTTGTGAAACTGAAGCTGAAGTCCTTTGTGAAAATTAAGCTAAAGTCATTTGTGATGTTTAAGTCCTTAGTCATGTCGTAGTTGAAGTCCTCGCTCATGTTGAAGTCTTTGTCCATCAAGTTGAAAAAAGGAGAGATATAGGAACAAAACAGAATGCTAAGGAAAGAGTTTACAAGATTGGTTTTAATTAAGTTAGAACAAATTCAACTCCTATTTTCTAAGGGGTTTTGTCCAATCCTAGGGTTACGAACCTACACACAACACAGTGCTCTTATACCATCTCTAATAGACCGAACCCAATAAGGCTTGAATACCTTTGTTTATAGTGCTAGTCCCTGGATCGAATAGCTAGCACCCACAGCTAAGATGTAATATCAAGAAACAAAGGTCATATTACATCGCATATCCAGGAATAAAAATAGTTCGTTACAACTTACATAGCTCATATGGCTATCTTATTATAAAGCAGCAGATATAACTATAAAGCATGGAGTCCTTCATCTTCATGTGCCACAGGCAAACATGCTGGTTGCAGACTCGTAATCCCTACTCACCAAACTTCACTATCATCAAGTAATCCTGCAACATGATAAGTTACAGCCACAAGGGACAATAGATTTGAATTGTATTGGAAAGTGATACCATGTTGATATAGAGAACCTAACATCTACATGAATATATGGCTAAGTGGAGTTTTGGCTGGCCTTTGCATAAAGTAAGTTTTCCCTATCCTTTGTAAAATAGTTTGTCTTTTTTCCTCAACACTTCATCAAACTTGGCACTCTGGATACCCTCCAGGTTCTTCCCTTGTTCACCCAACAAGTTTTAACTTAGAGAAATTAGAATGATGAGATTTTTGTTTCTGCTTCATTGTCTTGATGGTCAAAAATTGTCTATAACCGGGGACACGACAAAGTACTTAGTTTTACCCTCTCGAGAGGTGGTGTACTTTCCCCATAAGACTCGACATGCATCGAGACAAGACTTTTTAGAAGCAATCCCTCAGACCACCACAGACACGTTCCATCCTATCGTCACTACCACCCTCTGCCCGTCTGGCTGAGTCCTCACAACTTAGTTGGTCAAGGTAGAGCCCATATGCCATGTGGCTGCACTAGAAGCTTTCGCGACAAGAATGTCTCCAATCTCTTTGTTCCTGGGTGGCCATCCACAAGTGTGATACACCAGGTAAACCATAGAAATGGGCCCTGAGTAACCACTCAACATAATCCATACAAGTCCCATTTCCACCCAGGTGTTTCATTAACATGAGTTGTTCTCATTACTCCAAAAACACTTATATTTCCATAATACATCATATCATGATTTCCACCAGCGAATCTATATAGCAAGACTAAGCATTCTAATCTTACGATGTCTCATATCTTTAGGAAATACTAGCAAGGTAGGTACTATAGGATTATCATAGCATAGAAATATACATAATAGTCCTATCATGCACGGGCTTGTACCTCTTCGATAAGTGATCTCATTTCGAACATTAGATGAAGATCGTACGGATTACAAGAGCTCACCGGAATAGCTCGCTGGAGCGATTGCCGGAATAGCGGGCACGGGCTTGGCGTTGACATTCCCGTTGCTAGGAAAGTCACCGGAGTCGATGAAGGCATGGACGACGTAGAGAATGATGAGGTGAATAGGTTGGACACCATCGCATCGTCGGTAGCATCCAAGAGAGGCAGAAATCCTTCGTTGGAGCAACGCGTGACGTCGGTGGCGTGACCAACTACAATAAAAAGATGCACCATCATGTCCTGGAGGTAGGCAACATCAAGATTAGTCTTCTAGTAGAAGGAATCGACGAGGGACTCATCGAGGACTACAAGAGCTGACGATATACTATGTTTTTAGACTAATCTTGTCATGGTTCGTGTGTGTTCTACGGAGCTCCTCTCTAGAAAGTTTAGAAACGAAAATGAAGGAGGAGAACTAGAGGTACGCGTTGGATCTTTCGGTTCGTCTTGATATGCTCTGGAGAGGGAGATCGGGAGACGTATGCCACTATATGACATTCGGTTCACGGTATTGATTTAATAGATTAAGGCACCAAAGGGAAAAAATTAATGGCCTGAACGGATCCTCCACTCAATTTCAAAAGTTTTTCGTTTTGAAATTGAGAAGAAACGTCATTGAATTGATGGGGGAGAAGAGGAGAAGATGTACTGACATGGTACCTGATTCTCTCGTTCATGTACATGAGGAGGAGGTTGAAGACCATATATGGTTTAAATGGGTCAGGTTGGGTCGGCCTAGGTTGGTCGTTCCCCTTTTTTTCAATTCGTTTGTTTTTTCCTGATTTCTTTTGTAGTCTTCATTTTGTCTATCCAAATTGATTCAAATTTGTATCAAATATTTTCAGACAAATTTATGTAAAATATAAGCTGATTATTTAGTCTAATTAGAGTATTTGTAATATTTTTTCATAAATTATAATTCATTTAGAAATTGAGCATGGCACGTAGGCCTATACAGTATATTTTCTTAATTCTTGTTTATTTTATATCTTTTGATTTAGAGCTCCAAAAATGGTCAAACAAGTTTGTAAACTTTTATAAAATAATTATTTATTATTATATATCATTTAAGTATACTTTTGTTTCGTTCAATTATGGATTTCGTCCATGGCTTAAATTGACTTTGCAATATGTCTTGTTTCTTTTTCTTCTTGTCTTATATAAATCATATCTATTGATCTAGGTTCAAACAAATTCATATGGTTGCATTTAATTGTTCATTACTAGTACGTATCATTTTAGAATTTTTGATTCCATTTAAACACGGATTTTCCTATGAGTGTAAATTGACTTTGGGGATATTTTATTATTCCTTTTTATCTGATATGTTTCATAACTTTTCATATCTAGGGACCCAAATAAGGTGAAATCAATTCCTATTGTTCTTTTAATATTATTATACTTACCATTATATCACATAGGAATGACTTTTCTCAAAAATAATTATATGGAACGTAGCCATAGATATGAATTGAAATTGATGTGATGATTTTCATATTAGGCTTTAGGGTTGGTTTAAAATGCAAGTTCTTAATGATGATGATGCATCACATGCATTTGAATTATTATTTTTGAAAACTTGTTTGTCACTTTCTCATTCAAAATTATTTTTTTGTTTAAGTAAGGTTTTGATGTTTGTATTTAGAAGCCAAAAAGTTTCTTTTCCCCATAAATTTCATCCTTTATTTCCTTTGTTTGTTTGATTTTTCACATTTCAAAATTTAGAAAATTTTGGGATGTGACAATCAAACCCTAGCATCATCATCTCCTTCTCCCCTTCGCTCTGTTGCATGACAACCAAGCCTAACGACACTAGGATGTTCCCTAGTATCTCCTTCGTCAACCAGTACCATTGGCCGCGCCTGGGAAGCCCAACACAACCGTCATCGTCGCCATGGCCGGGAGGAACCAAAGCTCTGTGGTTGCAAACCTCGCTTCCAATCTCCACCACCATCGTTGCCATGGCTCTATTCTGTTTGGCTTCCTATACTACCACCACGTTTCGACGAGTACCTTATGTGCGCCACCGTCATTCATCCATCTCACGCCACCACCCATAGTGCACCTCGCCGTCGGCCTCCTCGCGAGCTCGCGTGAGCCATGGAGCACCGTCGTGCTCCCCTGTGCCTCACGGACACCTCAGCCAGCATCCCTCCTTGCCGTGCTGCCGTGCCGCTCGTCGTGCACCTATTTTCCCATCAAACCACTGCTCTCCACCGTTGGACTCCGGCAGATCCCTGCACATCTCCACAAAGAGGACATTTCCCTCTCTCCGCTTCATCAAACGACGACCACTTTGGTGCCCATCAACGCTTGCAATCATCTTTATAAGTTTATTTAATCACTAAAATTCTGCCAAAAACTGCAGTTTCGTCGGTTATAAAACCTCACCATAGAACCTTCTATAAAAAGTTCCTTGGGGATTTTTAGCCTCATCCCGCAGTCCTCCAGGATCCACCACGTGTCGCACCCCCATTACCTATGCGCGAGTGGCCCGCCTCCCGTGTTGGCCCACTAGTCTGCGAGTGAGGGTAACGCAGCCCCGGGTACCAAAGGTTCCAGTGAAAATCTAAAACTAAATAAAAATCAGAAAATGAGTTTAGTAACTTTTGAAATATTTCGAATTTGAATAAATGTTTAATATGAAATATGTTTTAGGGATTTCTATCCCACCGGCTCTCCTAGCCCCCAGCCCCGAGCATCTCCTATCCCACTGACGGACATAGCAACCATCGTCGGCGCATCGGCACATTGCTGGCTCCGTCCTACGGTGGCATCAGACAGACTGCCACATTGCACCTCAACCATGGATCAACACCTTTTTCGTCTGCATGCATTATACATTGAGGCAGTACCGACCGCAGGCAGGTCCGCCGCCCACGACGACCAGGATTTTGTTCCGCCACCATAGCTCGACGGTTGCAGCAATTGCTAGTAGTGCTTGGTAAGACCTTCAATCTTGCTCTGCCCACCCAAATTGATTCGGTTCCCGTAATTTCATCGATATCGTTGGTGCAAATTAGTACTCAATGTCTGGTCATAGTGGGTACACGAGCGAGGGTGGGGATTCGATCATGTCGTGGCCACATTCTCCTTATCCTACCATGTCGGAAGTTCAGGTAGCTCCTTCTCTTTGTACTACCGTTGAATTTGAAGTGCTGCCATGGCCTATCGGACTGATTTTAATTGGGTTTGTTTTGGGATTGTTATAGTGTGCTATGTAGGCTGATGATCCATGATACATTTCATACCAAGATGAATCAACCCAGTGGTTTAGCTAGAGGATGGATTTGGAGGAGATGGTTGCCAATTTAGGTGATGAATTGGCCCATAAAAACCTGTTGATATTCGAGCTGAAGCGTACTGTCGAGGAAGAAAAAAAGAATTCAGAGCTTATTCACAAGGAGAATTTGACACTTGAGGTTGATCTTGTCGTATCTGAACAAGTGGCAGAAAATCTAAAACATGAACTTCAAGTGAAGGGGGAGGAGAATAGTAGATTCATGTGGGCAGTTTTAGTAGTTGTCATTCCTGTCGTAGCAGTTACAATATGCGGTTGTGGTGAAGGGTGGAACATGTAATTATTAGTTGAATAGATAGCTAATTTAGAGAGTAGAATTGTTATTCAATGGATGGTTGTAATCCGTACTAATTCCCAAAATTGTCGAGAGAATGCAGTGCAGGGCCCGAGTTGCTTGCCCTTGGATCTAGCCGTCCATAGTTGGCGTGCCAAATGCCTAGAGGGTCAAGTTGGAGCCCTATCCGGTTTGACCGTTATATCGTTGCCATCATGGCTGACATGTAGACTTGCACGGTTGGCTGCAGCGTCCATTCCCCGTTCTTCTTGATGCTGCACTCTTCTTCTCCGGAGAGGTGATCTGTAGTTGCGGCCAGGGAGCGGAGCTGGGACGCCAATTCCTTGGCCTCACGGTTTAAGAGTATAGATCAATTTTTATTCAAAGCATACATATTTCTATCAAATTTATACAAGCCCACTGGAGATTGTCAAAGAAAGTAATACTCCCTCCGATCCAAATTAGTTGACTCAAATTCATCAAGATACGGATGAATCTAATACTAATTCATGTCTAGATACAATTGAATCAAGACAAGTCTAAATCAATTAATTTGGGTTAGAGGGAGTACTACTTATGAATCAGCTTTAGAGCATATCCACCGTCCTCACAGCTCAAATACATATCAATTTTGATTCAAATCATACATATACTTGAAGTCAAAGAATTTTGGTTCAAATTGGGCTCAAATTTGTACCAATCTTAAGTGGACGGTGAGCTAGCCGCCCTCCCTGCCGTATGTGTACTCCAAGAAGTACGGGAAAAGTGCTCCCATTCCTTATGCCATGAGGTACATCTGGCATTCACCGTCAAAGTGCACCTCGCGTGCCAGCCTCTACCGTGGCCTGCCTCCCACAACTTTGGTTCACGAGGGATTGACCTGCGTCGTCGCAGTGATGTTGCGGATGATGGCTTCAATCATAGTTGCATCGATGACCACTATCGGCACCACCGTTGTCGCACTGATGTTGCCGATGATGGCTTCAATCGTTGTTGTATCGATGACCACTATCAGCACCACCGTCGTCACACTGATGTTGCGGATGATGGATTCGATCGTCGTCTCATCGATGACCACTGTCGGTACCACCGTCGTTGCAGTGATGTTGCGGATGATGACTTCAATCATCGTCGCATCAATGACCACTGTCGACACCACCATTGTCACACTAATGTTGCGGATGATGGCTTCAATCATCATCGGATCGATGACCACTGTTGGCACCACTGTCATTGCACTGATGTTGCAGATGATGGCTTCAATCATCGTTGCACCAATGACCACTGTCGGCACTGCCGCCGCCTCAGTGTCAATCATCGTTGCTTAGAGCCTCACCACCGCAAGCCGCTCCGACCCCCATGCTTAGGTCCGTGCCATCGCAAGCCGTTATGACCGCCACGCTTAGGTCCGCGCCACCGCACGCCGTTTGGACCTCCACACTTAGATCCGCGCCACCGCACGCTGTTTCGGACCGCCACGCTGTTTCGGACCGCCACACTTAGATATGCGGCGCTGCATGTTGTTCGGACCGCCACGCTTAGATCCACGCCGTCGCTCGCCGTTCAGACTGTCGCGCCACCATTCGTCGATCCTAGGGGAGGAAGATTCGGCTAATATACGTGCGATAGGGAAAGGGAGGGAGAGACATTTAGCCTGTCGGGTTCTCCTCTCTGTGAGGGCCCCTTCTTCGTACATTGTAGATGCGCCCATCGGGAGAGAGAGACCTCCATCCCGTCGAATCATGATGTATCCAACGGTGGCTGGCCAAGATCCATGTGAGATACAACTCGACCAATCAGAGTGTAGCCAAACTAAGCGCTAGTTGATGCGACTGGTATACATGTGACAGGGAAAGGGAGGGAGAGATATCCAGTTTGTCATGCTCTCCTCTCCGTACAAGGTAGGTGCGCCCATCAGGAGACAGAGACCTCCAGCCCATCGGATCATGCTGTATCTAACGGTGGTTGTCAAAGATCCGTGTGCATACATCTCGACAAATCAGAGCGCAGCCAAACTGAGCGCAAGTTGAGATGTTGTGAGGGTTTAAGATAGGAGAGAGGGGAAAAGTAAGGAAAACTTTAGCGGGAGGGGAAAAGTGAGGAAAACTTTAGCGGGAGGGGAAAAGTGAGGACAACTTTAGCGGGAGGGGAAACTGGGTAGATCTAAGGAAAACAAGGGCACTCAGATAAAAAATGAGTAAGGGAAATTCAAGCTTTTGGCATAAAATGGTTTATGTGTTATTTTAACAAAATAATTCATCTTGGCCGACATTATATTGTTTGCAACTCAAAGATACACAAGTGTTCCAAATTTGGCCTCATTTAGACAAAGTATGTATGTTGGATAATCCCGTAATGTCTAAAAATTCAAATTCAATACAAACATGGAAAGTATTTCAAATTCATCATACAAATTAAATTAATAATTCAAATTCATTTTTTTCTTGCTCCTAGTGTTTTATGCTAGGTTTACCACCTTGCTTCGGGTGATCCTAGCTAGAATATTCTCGGAGTACAACATCAGCTTCTTCCGTTTGTGCCCTTTCTTCTTTTTCTTTGCATCCAATGAATCAAGTGCTTCAGTCTGTCATACAATTGGTTCAAGCACGTTTTGATCCATTGGTTCATACGGTTCAAAAAGCTTTGTCTCCATTTCTTCAATATCCTCTTGTGTAATTACTTTACTTTTGAACTTTGCTACCAATGAATAAATTGCTTTATTTTTTACATCCAATCAATCAATTGCTTAAATCTCCCATGCACCTAGTTTAATCTCCCATGCATTTGGTTTAATCTCCTCTCGATCCATTGGTTGAATTCCCTACATTTGGTTCAATCTCCTCTACATTTGGTTCAATCTTCTCTCAGTCCATTGGTTCAATCTCCTCTACATTTGGTTCAATCTCCCTACATTTGGTTTAATATCCTCTGCATTTGGTTCAATATCCTCTAAATATGTTGGTTCAATATGCAATGTATCCATTGCTTCATTCTCCTCTCATTCAAATACTTCATTCTCATCTGAATTTGCTGCTCCCGCCTGATCATCCATTACATAAGTTGGGTCCACTGCATTTTTACAAAGCCTAGCAATGTGCCCTAGGATCCCACAACATTTGCACTTACGTCATCGAGGTGGTGCACCACCCTCTGTACTAGCTCTTATCCTATTCTTCCTTGGCGTACCTACTGGTCTAGTAAAAACTGGAGGGTATAGCTTGTAGCTTGGATCCACTTCTATCCGTTGGTCTTTTCCCAACAAGGACGGAACATTCTGAGCATATGCTGCCCTAAATTTGGCAACGGAGAAATACTCCGACACGTACTGATCAACTTCACCCTCTTCACCTCCTAGAACACCCATGAAAAACAATGCATGTATGTAGGGTTTCCCATGGAGCTGCCATTGCCTGCAATGTTATGTCCTATCAACCAAACTCACTGGATACCTCCATTACCTATCTTTATTGTTAGTGTATGTTACCTCAGCCTCCATTCCTCTTCTAATGCATTTCATCTTCAATTTTTTTCCTTGGCATGCAAATCCTTAATCAAAGATGGGCGTATGAGATGGCCAGCATATACTGTTGATGCAATTCTTTGATGCAAATCGATCTTTATCATGATCATCTGTCTAATATTATCAAATATTTGCCACATAATAAGCCCTTTCAATGACTTGACATTTGCATTGATAGTCTCTGCAAGGTTACTTGTTACATAGTCTACCTTGCAAATTTCATTGAATCGGCTTCTTGACCACTCCATTCCATGATGTGCATCCAAGTACTCCTTCACGGCAGGTTTATGTTTATGTAACACTTCCAAATGATACAGATGCTTCCTAAAACTGCATGTGTATGAATCTGCATATAGGTTGTCAGTATAAACTTTACCCTTGAATTTCTTTGTAAAATTTTGTACTAAATGTTGCATACATTTCCTATGCTCCACTCTGGGGAATACTGCTTCTACAACTTTCTCCAAACCTTTGCAAGCGTCTGTGTGGATAGTAAGTCCTGGTGGATGACCTATAAGGTCGTGCAAATTCTCTAGAAACCAAGTCCAACTTTCCTCTAACTCAATCTCAAAAACTCCGTTAGCAACAGGGAACATCCAATTGTGGCCATCAACTGCAGTAGCAGCTACAAGCTGTCCTTTAAATCTGCCATGAAGAGTTGTAGCATCCATGGACAAATGACGCTTGCAACTATCCATAAACCCTCTCCAATGATGACTGCAAGTGCACATATCGGATGTAGCTAGTTTCGGAATAAAGATATCGATCCTACCGGGAGCAGGAGTCTGAAGTCAAAGAATTCTTGAAATAAATACTGAAAATAGAATTGCTAAATAAAGTTCTAAGTGACAAGATAAAATGTGAGTATTGCGTAAAAAGGTGTTTTGGGTTTTTGGTATAAGAGAACAATGTGTAAAGTAAATAAAACTGATTATAGAAAATAAGTATCGCGTATGTAAAAGATATTTGAAATATTAGTGGGAAAAAGGCGTTCTCAGGGATTAGCGGATACACCACTAGCATTATAAAGGGCTAAGGTAAAGATTATTATCATGAACATTCTCAACTATGTATGTGTGGGAGGAACTCCGTATTTGGACAAAGAGGCAGCAACCATTGCTCAAATCATCCTCATAAACACAGCAGACAGCAATCAATATCAATTGAATTAATGTGTTATTAAGGACGTATCCCGTGGCATAGATAGAGTTTTGTGAGTTTTCTCGATTCCCAAGTTGATACGTAAGGGGTGCCAATAGCTTTATACTCACTATAAGTGCTAACATCCCTCTGTCTACCAACAAGTAGTTCCCTATATCAAGTCCTCACAAGAGGCAAATATTGGAGAGGTCGACTTCTCCCAACATCAAGATGTAGACAATCTAACACATGGTCACAGCGATGAATATCATAATAAACTTTATCTTATTCCAATATCGTACTAGGGTTTCTCCATCTTCCCTAGAACGAATGATCTACTCAGACATGGAGGCAAACAGCATCATGGTAATGGTAATGGAAATGATTATCGATGAATAGTACTTGTATAAATCCACAACTAGTGCAAGAATTACAACATGATCTAGGTGGGATGGATGGAGGCAATGTTGGTGATAAAGATGCAGTGGTTGATGAAGATGGAGATCGATGCCTTGGCCTCCTAGATCTACGTAGGGAGAAGATGGATCCCTAGGGCAAGTTCCCCCCTCCAGATGCCTTCCGGAGGTTAGGTTTCGGCGATTTCTGGGTGTTCTGTATGTTGTCACCCGAACCAGTTGCACGGGGTGAAACTGTTTGAGGAGGCGGAGGCGGCGCCAACTTTATAGCGGCAACTATACGGCAGAATCCCATATAGTTGGTTGTTAACCTCTCTACCTCCTTTTCTCGCTTCTGATTTTCTTCTGGTATTATTAATATTTCTCAAATAAGCGATTTACGTAGTTTTCGGCTCCTTTTTCTCGCCAGTACAACTGCTCCAAGAATTATGTCCATTGGATCCATCATCTGATCTGATCCTGGTGAAAATAAACATAAAAAGTGCGTGCGAACACCGTAAAATACCAAAATTCTACATCTACAATGCAAAATAATAATGTAAAACATGATGGAAATATGCACCCATCAACTTCCCCAAGCCTAGACTCTTGCTCGTCCCGATCAAGTTTAGCTTAATGGATGTGATACTCATATTCATGGAGCTGAGTCGATAAAATAAATGAGGAAGTTGCAACAAGTGTTGATCATAAAGGATACATATAAATAAGTTTATGAATAGTACTTTACTCGAACCATTCGAATAATATTAGTAGGCTTCCACAACTTAGCAATTAATAGTTCACAAAAGATTATTGTCAACATGATATAAAAGTATTCGGTTCAACCAAATGAGTTAGTGAGGTATTCCCAAGTGTTTTTAGGATTAACATATTCACTTGGGATTCAGAATCTCAAGTGTCTCTTTGTCTTACTACAATATGGTGGTATATGCCTATTTTCTCTTTGCACGTTCGCTCTTTGTATTCATCTTTCTTTTTCTTCTTTTTCTATATATTTGTGCTCACACTCTTGTTTAAGTGTTGTGCAAATAAGATAGCCATATAATCCACTTCATGTAGGAATTTCAAACTTTAACAATCTCAATTATCAAATTCCAATCATATATGAAGCATCTTTATAACTTGAGTATTCTACCTCAAACTTGTTATCACTCTTTTTGATAGCACTTATATTTTCTCCTTTGTTCAAGGTTTTTCTTTTTCATCTTAACTAATTAGACAGTTTCTCCTTTTTGTAAATCAAACCAATTACCTACAACATATTGATCAAACTATCTTTATATGTTCCATTAATACCAATGGCATGGAAGACTCCTATTGCTATCATCAAGTGCAAGTAAAATCATACTCAAGTCATTCATATATCCAAGAGGACAAATTCAAACTCAATAATGCTCCATATATTATAATAAACTCAAAATTTCATAAGAGGGATCAACTATTCTTGAAGGGAATCTAATAATGCAAACTTTATTTATGAGCTCGATCTAATGCAAAACTAAAATAGAAATAAAAAAAACTTGTAAGATAGATTACAAGGTCTTAAAGATCTCCCCAAGCTTGGAATCAAGCTAGGCGGGATCAAATAATCCCTTCCGATTATTTGATACCGTGATTTTTGAAGGTCACTGTTGCGCCATAGCATGTAGAACTATGGTGCGTAGCTTCTTGTTGGTGTCCTACAGAGCGGTGATGCGGCTGTAACACCTGCGCAAATCATATTGCAGTGTATCCATCCTATCAACGAGCTTGGTCACCATCGGGACAAGATCCCCCTTCTCATCTATCTCCTTGAGGTGGTGACAAACTTCGACGCGATGGAGTAGCTGCTGCTTACGATATAACTCCAGTTCCGATACACGATCCTTTGTCCTGGGGACGACTTCTTCTTACTCATCCATTATTGATGAATCGGGGAAGTAGAAGCTACTCCACCACTCCTCTTGAGGATTCACCCTCATGCGAGCGCCGGTGGTAGGCCTCAAGCGGGGCAATGCCGGTTCCTTGCTAGAACCTGCACCAATGTTAGGTATTTCCTTATGCTTATGCGGCCTCGGATCTATAGTGATAAACTTGACTATTTCCACATGTCATTTTCCGTGCGGCTTGCGGCCTTCTCTCTTTTCTTGAGTTCTTTTCATCACGGCCCAGTCGATCTCCGGGGGGTCGTAGACGTCGCGTCAGATGTAAACGTCGGCCCAGCCTTCATTGGGGTCGCTGTTGTAGAATCTTGGCTCAACATACTCTTTGTACCCGTGCTAAACCTCTCCACCTCCTCATCGCTGTCCTCCATCAACGGGCTGCTAGAAAGGTCCCTCGGGGCAATGAGACCCAAAGGTTTTCCATGGTTTGTGACAGGATAGCGCATAGCTGGATTTGTTCCTGGTGATTTGTGATTAGAGAGAGGCACAAGGGTAGTATAGTCGATAAAACTCTCAAGAAACACCAAATTGTCGTCTAAGAAAACAATCCAAACCGACTAGAAAAATAAATCACGGATTTGGAGGAGTCCTGCGCTGTAATCACCAACTATACGGTCGCGGCCCGTATAGTTTCGGCCGCATAGTTGGTTTTGAGTGGGTACTTCCAAATATTTCTATCCCAAGTTGGTTACATTACCGACTAAGAACAGACAAAAACGTTTTTTATTGATGAAAAATAACGAAAACGGGTCGAGGAAGCTGAATCCTTGACGACCAACTATTCGGTGGGAGAGTTTTCTCCGGCCTTATAGTTGCAGCTGTATAGATATCGCACCTCAAAAATTCTTCTGTAAAAGGATACAAAATGTTTAACGACCAACTATACGGCGAGAGAGTTTTCTAAGGCCGTATAGTTGCGCCTGTATAGTTACAGCATCCGAAAATTATTTTGTGAGGGGGATACAGAACGTATGACGACCAACTATACGGCGGCAGATTTTTTATCTGGCCGTATAGTTGTAGAAACCCCTCAAGAACATCAAAAAAATAAGAGGAATTCAAAGACAAGAATTTTAATAGTAGAAATTGTGAAAACAAAGAACTTATTAGAGTTAGAAAACTTACCTTCCACTTACCATTTATTTAGTCAGGAGTGATAAGCTCCTCCAACAACAAGGACTTCTTCTTCTTGGGGGGATTTGACTTTAGTTCATATAATAATTCTCGAAGACAAAAATCACTGAGACTAAAGCTCCTCTCAATAAGATCGATGTCTTGCTGGGTAAATATAGATGATGCATCTACTACCTTTGCTTCCTGTCTCTACATAATCTGCAACTCAAATTCTTGAAGTAAAAAGATCCAATGGTTCAGTCTTGGCTGATGAAACTTCCTTTCGAGGAGTTCTTTTAAACCATCACGATCCGTATGAACTCTTACTTTTGAATCAACAATATAAGAACAAAACTTATCACAAGATAAAAATACAGCAAAGAGTTTCCTTTCTTCCTTAGGATAATTCTTTTGAGAACTATTGAGAGTTCTACTAGCATGATGTATAATATTAAATCTGTGACCTATGTGTTGTCCCAGAGTTACTCCTACATCATCATCACTAACTTCACATATTAAATCAAAAGTCATATCCCATATAGGTGGTTTAATGATGGGAGCATGAGATAAAGCATACTTAAGTTTATCAAAGGCAATAAGGCATTTATCATCAAAATTGAATCTTACTCCTTTTTGCAGAAGATTAGCCAAAGGTTTAGAAATTCCTGAAAAAATTCTGATGAGCCTTCTATAAAAGCCTACATGACCAAGAAAACTTCTTATACCTGTTACGTCCCTTGGTTTTGGCATTCTTTCTATTGCTTCAACTTTAGCCCTATCTACTGCAATACCCTTAATTGATACTTTATGTCCGAGGACTATGCCTTCTTTGACCATAAAATGGCACTTCCCCCAATTGAAGACAAGATTGGTTGCTTTGCAACGCTGCAATATTCTATTGAGATTATCCAAGCAACTAATAAACGAAGTTCCATAGACAGAAAAATCATCCATGAACACTTCCATTATCCGTTTTATAAAATCTGCAAATATAGCAGTCATGCATCTTTGAAAAGTAGCTGGAGCATTACATAGACCAAAAGGCATACGTAGGTAAGCATGTAAACCATAAGGACTAATTAAAGTTGTTTTAAGTTAGTCTTCAAGATGAACAGCTATTTGGGAAAAACCAGAGTATCCGTCCAAGTAGCAAAAATGAGTGTGGTTTTCTAACCTCTTTAAGGTTTGATCTATGAACGGTAAAGGATGGTGATATTTCCTAGTCTCCTTACTCAATTTTTTGAAATTATGCACACCCTATGTCCAACAACAGTTCTAGTGGATATCAATTCATTGTTTTCATTTGGAACAACAGTAAAGCCGCATTTCTTAGGAACACAATGAACAGGACTTACCCATTCACTTTATTTTATAGGATAAATTATACCTGCGTCAAGTAGGCGTACTATTTCCTTTCTTACCACTTCCTTCATTTTAGGTTTTAGTCTTCTATTAAATTATGCAACTGGTTTTGCACCTTCTTCGATGAATATTCGATGGGAGGCTATCATGGGACTAATACCCTTCAAGTCATCCATTGAGTACCCAAAGTCTTCGCGGTGCTCCTTTAGTACCTTCACAAGTTCTTATTCTTCCCTTGAAATTTTATCACTAATAATAATAGGAAATTTATTAGTACATCTAAAAATCTATACTTAAGATTATCTGGTAGATTTTTTAATTTTGGGGGTGGTAACTCTTCATCCCCTCTCTTTTCTGGTCTTCAAAAGCTTCATCAGTTGGAGGTTCTTCATTGGGAAATGAATCAAATTCATTTTCTAATTCTTCTAAAGTTCTATCCTCCATAATTATTTCTCCACAATTTGGGTCTTCATTTATTCCTTCATCTTGATTATTTAAGAAAAGAGCTGCCATTTCTTCAATAGTTTTCTCCTTATCTTATTATTTTATGAATAGAGGTTTGTCTTTAAATTTGGAAAAGTGGAATTCTTTTTCCGCTTTCCCAAGCTTAAGGGATACAACCTTCTTTTTGAAGTCAACTGTGGCACCTATATCACTCAAAAAGTTTGTTCCAAAAATAATTGGGCAAAGAGTGTCAATTGGCATATAAACAACTACAAAATCAATAAGGAATTTTTTATTGTTAATTGTGATGAATTCATCTTCAACTACTCCCATTGGAATTCTAATATTTTTATTGGCTAACATAATTTTCATATCAGTATTTTCTATTGTAGCCGGTTCGATCTCTTCTTTTATTTCTAGATAAAAATCATAAGATATAACATTGACTTTGGTGCCAAGATCACATAAACCGTAATGCGAGGTTTTTTTGAATATGTAGGGAAGAATAGGCTTACCCACATCTTTTAACTTAATTTTACCTTCAACCAATATAGAAGTCTCTTCTTCAAGTTCAACTATGTTACAATGTGCATACATAGCCATGATTGCTTCCTTGGTTACCTCTTCATCTTTGGTTTCATCTAGATGTTCTTCAATTATTGGCACACTTTCCTCTTATTTCACCTCATGTACTGCCTTGACCTGTTCATATTCCAAAATATGCTTTTGTGCAGTGTTAGGGAAAGGTATCTCATACATTGGTTCTAGGGAGGCCAATGTTGCTTTAACTTCTCTTCTCTTCTTAGGTTCGGGTGGTGGATCAAACTTGACCGGACCCTCTTTTGGAGCTTCGATGTGTTCTGTAAAAGCTTTAACAACTTGCAACACAAGATCTGAATATAAATAAAGCTCTTTAGATAGTTCATTAACATGACCTTTTTTTAATATAGTCGTGAATACATTCATGATCTATTTATGTGCCTCCTTCACTTCCTAGACCAAAATTCCATGAAACTCTATGATCGCGAATTCGATTAAGTAAATCCCAAGCTTTAGTTATAGGTAAATCCATAAAAGCTCCTCTCATGCAAGAGTATAGTTCAATTTTATTAGGTTCAATTAAGCCTCCATAAAAGATATGCAATAATTACCATTCAGGTAAATCATGATGAGGACATTGTCTAAGTAAATATTTAAATCTTATATAAGCTCTTACTAGTCCTTCATTGTGATGGTTCTTCCAAGTCATTATAAGATGCATGATTCCAAAAGATTTTGATAATGGGTAATATTTAGATAAGAATTCGCAGGCTAAAGTATCCCAATTAGTAGTGGCTTCTGGGGGTAAAGATCTATACCATGAGAGAGTTGTACTTGTCAAAGTTTGACTAAAAAGTTTAACCCTTACCTCATCGATAGTATACCCCGTTAATTGGAACGTGCCACATATATCTTTGAAACATGCAATATGCTCATATGGATCAGGATCTTCTTCATCTCTAGTAAATTGCCTCTTGTGTAAAATACCAAGTAGTAGAGGATTTATTTCAAATCCCCTTGTCTTATCATTGGAGTTGTATTTTTTATAAATATCATAGGGCTTCCCAAAGTGGTTGAGTGGGTTAGGACTAGTCATATGCTCAAACTCCATCATGTCGGTGGAAACCTGTAACTCAAAACAAAACTTAACAATACTAAAGTAAATAAGAAAAAACTAAAAGACCTACATCGCTTAGCTCCCCGGCAACAGCGCCAGAAAATAGCTTGATGACTGCAAGTGTATAGATCGGATATAGCTAGTTTCAAAATAAATATATCGATCCCACAGGAAGCAGGAGTATGAAGCCTAAGAATTCTTGAAATAAATACTGAAAATAGAATTGCTAAATAAAGTTCTAAGTGACAAGATAAAATGCGAGTATTGCGTAAAAAGGTGTTTTGGGGGTTTTTGGTATAACAGAACAATGCGTGAAGTAAATAAAACTGGATACAGAAAATAAGTATCGCGTATATAAAAGAGATTTAAAACTTCAGTTGGAAAAAGACGTTCTCAGGGATTAGCGGATACACCACAAGCATTATAAAGGGCTATGGTAAAGATTATTATCATGAACATTCTCAAATATGTATGTGTGGGAGGAACTCCATATTTGGACAAAGAGGCAGCAATCACTGCTCAAATCATCCTCATAAACACAGCAGACAGCAATCAATATCAATTTAATTACTATGTTATTAAGGAACATAATCCCATAGGACGTATCCCATGGTGTGTTTAGAGTTTTGTGAGTTTCCTTGATTCCCAAGTTGATACATAAGGGGTGCCAACAGCTTTATAGTCACTGTAAGTGCTAACATATCTCTGTCTAACAATAAGTAGTTCCCTACATCAAGTATCCATAAGAGGTAAATATTGGACAGGTCGACTTCTCCCAACATCAAGATGTAGACAATCTAACACATGGTCACAGCGATGAATATCATAATAAACTTTATCTTATTCCAATCTCATACTAGGGTTTCTCCATCTCCCTAAGAACTAATGCTCTACTCAGACATGGAGGAAAACAGCATCATGGTAATGGTAATGGAAACGATTATCGATGAATAGTACTTGTATAAATCCACAACTAGTGCAAGAATTACAACAAGATCTAGGTGGGATGGATGGAGGTTATGGTGGTGATGAATATGCAGTGGTTGATGAAGATGGAGATCGATGCCTTGGCCTCCCAGATCTGCGTAGGGCGAAGATGGATCCCTAGGGAAAGTTCTCCCTCCAGATGCCTTCTGAAGGTTACGTTTCGGTGATTTCAGGGTGTTCTATATGTCGTCTCCCCGAACCAGTTGCACGGGGTGAAACTACTTGAGGAGGCGGAGGAGGCGGAAACTATACGGCGACGGCCCGTATAGTTGGTCGTTAACCTCTCTGCCTCCTTTGATCGCTTCGGATTTTCTTCTGGTATTATTAATATTTCCAAAATAAATGATTTACATAGTTTTTGGCTCCTTTTCTTTCCTGTACAACTGCTCCAAGAATTGTGTCCATTGGATCCATCATCTGATCTGATCTTGGTGAAAATAAATATAAAAAGTGTGTGCGAACGCCGTAAAATACCAAAATCCTACATCTACAATGCAAAATAATAATGTAAAACATGATTAAAATATGCACTCATCAGCCAATAAGCTTTGAAACAAACAAAAGCCCTTCTAAAGCACTCCTTCTCCATTGCCTTCCCTCTTATTTTGTACTGAACTTTATGCCTGTCTATCTGTACAACACTACATGGAGTACCCATCTCCACTTCAGCTTTGAAGCTGTAAAGCAACTGAAAACTTTCAAGAGCCATTTACTTTGCATAGAACATCCTCATGTAAGGTACTGTAATATTAAACTTTTTAGAAACTTCTTTTATGAGCTCTGTTGCACCGAGTGATGGGTTCACTCTCATCCAATCCATGATTGCATCTGCCAACCACCTAGTCTTTGCTAGTTTTGTTTTGTCCTTTTGTTGTCCCCGTTAAGGTGGACAAGAATGTTCGAACTGGTTAATTTTTATCTGAAACATAATGACAATGTCGGGTATAGTTAACAAACTCTACAAATGATCTAAAATACACAACTGGTTGTAATACCTGAACCAAACTGCTCCTGAGCATAGTGGATGCATGCATCCTCCACCTACACCTCTTGTATGGGCAGTTCACTGTGAACCTTGTTGGATCACTCTTAATAACATCATAGTCATTATTGGTGCAAATTCAATATGTAGTAAGGGCGTTATGATAGTCCCGCATCGTTTCGAATATGGTGCCCTCTGAAATCTAAGGATCATTCCTATCCCACTCAATTACTACCAAGTCCTCACCATCGTACTCTGCTAAAACGAGACTATCATTGTTCTCCTCATTCTCTTCGTCATCAGTTCCATCAAATCTAGCACTATGGGCCATTTCCTCCGTGTATTGATTCTCTAGTGCATGTATAATGTATCTATCTACCAATTCAGGAAACATCAACTCATCCTCATCATCTAGTAGAGGAGCTGCCTCGTTATGCTCTGCTTCGTCCTCCACATCGGTCGCACGAGCGATTTGGCTTACACTCGCAGTGCGAACAGATGGTACTAATGGGGACCTACAAGGAGTGCGGGGGCGCACACTATTACCAGATACAACAGAGACACATGATGCCCGACCACCTGATGATGCTTGAAGGCCAGATGATGCTTTAACCCTCTTTCTCGTGTGCTCAACTTTAGGTTGCACATGGAGATGAATTCGACAAAAAATGTTTGGCATCATTCAAAGAGAAAAGCATCACCAGATCATCTTCGCTAGATAGTGGGAGAAATATTTGCTCACTAATGTTGAAATATTGCAAATCAACTGAATTGTCATTGCTCTAGGGGAATTTAGAATAGATTTTATCTTTCAAATCTCTGAGAGTTATGGAGGTTGCAACCACCGCTGGGAAGTAAAGTCCAGAGACATATTGTTCACAACCACGAATTATGCTAGTATCCAGTTTAACCGCCAGCCGAAATGCCAGCGCTGGATCAATCCTATTCGAAATGCAAGGCAGTTAGTTCAGAACCAGCGATTTGCGCTCAAATACTGCATGTGATCAATCCACAAAGGGAAATGATGCTTAGCCAGATGGAATTCATGCGTTAGATCCCTCTGATTCCACCCAATTATCTCCGCGCTCGACGGGGAGGACCGATATACCGGACGGTGTTGCATACTGTTTTGCGAAAGGGGTAGACCTAGTGGGGTTGGGAGTGGAGCCGGAGGTGGAGTGGGATCCACAGCTAGTGGGAGGGGGCGACTCGGGGGGCCGAGGACGACATAAGGTAGGAGGGCACGACAGCGAGGCAGTAGAGGGGCGGTGTGAGAGCTGTTCTAGGCTCGGGGGAAGCGAATGCTTTGGGTGAGCGAGAATGGCTAGTCCGACGTGTATCCATGCGGCCCCACCCTTCACCATGTATGCAAGACTCGTCCCAACGCGGATCCACCCTTCACCACGTATGCAGGACCCAACCCAACATAGCCCCACCCGTCACCATGTAACAGTCAAGGCCACGTAAAGTAATGCACGACTTGCCCCAATGCGGTCCCACCAGTTAGCATATAACGGTTAAGCCTTTGACCTTACGGCATCCTTCCGTCCAAGCGCCTGTCAGGGTTTTAGAATAGAGGGAGGGGAAAAGTGAGGAAAAGTTAAGCAGCTGGGGAAAAGTGAGTATAAATAATGTACCGGCGGCATAAAAATAGAAATCCCTATGTTTCATTATTGCATATGAATTCAACCGTAAATTCAAATCTTTTGAAAACTAATTCAAACTAGTCAAACCTTAAACATTTGACCACTTTTAATATAAATTGATTTAAATATTGTTTTAGATTCATAATTCCCAATAATGTAAATAATATATGTTTTTGAATCGGAAAAATACCAGGAATATGAATATTCTATTTAAAATATATTTTGGGCATTTAAAATTTATGACTTATTAATGTTATGAATTTTCCTATTCTTAATAAATTCATAACTTTAATTCCGTAACTCTAAATTCGACAAATGACATGTCTAAAATGATCAGCGCAACTATCCTGTTCTAACTGTATATTCCATGATATGAATTGAAGCATACATCATTGATACCTGCATTTTGCTTCATCATTTTTAGGACCTTTATACACTGTTTAGAATCATATTTAACTTGATACATCATTATTTATGCATATTTAGATGATTTATGGGACATTCCTACACAGTCCCTTTTATTGGTATTTAATTTCTGGGAGATAGAAAACCTCCTTTTTCATGTTTTTGTTGTTTCAGAACCTTCTAAATTTCAATAAATTGAAGGAAAAATACCTGATTAGTTCTAACATCCCTAAAATCATGATTTCAAAGATTGCATATCATTCATGCATGCATATAGAATTGAGATCAATTTCAAACTCATTTCAGAAAACAGAAGCACATAGTGCTATCATTTTATGTGAGCAAACTTAAATCAAATGGCCATCCCCATTTGAGAGCTTGAATGTTTCAAAACCAAGATTGTTTGTCTCCCTTGTTGATTGGTTTGAATGTGGAGTTAGAACAAAACATTTACAAAATAAAAATGGGTTCAAAACCATTTTCAAATCTTTTGCAAACCAAGTGCTAAGTCACTGTTATTTTGTCTTTCCAAAAATAACCAGGCCAATTCAAAGTGACCACATGGTTTTATGCCAAGTTTTGTGACTATTGCACACTGCAAAAATTCCAAAAGATTTGAATTCAAAAGGAGTTTGAAATCAATTGAAAACCATTCCTGAAATTCATTCTGGAAAAAGAAAAGGATTAAAGAAAAGAAAAAGGCCAGGCGCTCCTATTCTATCCCAACAGCAAAACCGGCCCAGCTAGCCCACCCGGCCTCCCTCTCTCTCTCTCTCGCACGCGCAGACACACCCACGCGGTCACTGACGCTCGGACCCGACTCCCTCTCTGCTTATTTCGCTGACAAGCGGGCCCCGTCCACGTCGTCATCGTCTTCCCCAAAATTCCGCGCATGAACTCCGCCGCTGCCCGTTGCTGCTTTGATTCCGCGAGGTAATTGGCATTGAATCACTGAGCGTTTCTTGTCGAGCCTCTGCCTATTTAATCCCCTCTCTCTCGCGGCCATTTCCCCTCAACCAATTCCCTCTCCACGCCACCAGGCTGCTCGAAACTCGCCAGACGCCGCCGTTGTCCCGACGATCTCCGGCAGCAATTCCGGTGAGTGCCGACCGCCCCTGTGCCCCTGATTCAAACGATTATGCTCAGCATGAGCTCGTGCATCTTCTGACACCCGTCGTTTGCCTGCTCGTGACCCAGGACGCCGTCCCCGTTCGTGCCCGCAACCGACCGAGCCGCCGCTCAACTCCGGCGACCAATTACGGTAAGCAGAGCGCGCCCCTTGCCCCCTCTTGCATACTAGGTTGTTCGCCTTCGTCTTGTGCGTCTCCTAATCCCTCTGGTTCGTGCTAGGGCAACACGAAACCTCGGCAACAACTCCGACCGCAACCACCCGACGCCGTGCACGACTCCGACGAGCTCCAGCAGCCCCTGCCGTGCGCCCCTTGCCAAGCCACCGCCGCGTTGAGCTTCAGCACACCACCGCGGTTCTGGTAAGCCTCTTCCCCCACTCCCGCGCGACCTAGAACGCCAGCGCCGCCACTGACAGATGCGCCGCCGCCAGTCGCCGCCGCTAGCGCCGCTCAGTTTTGGTCAGATGATTCGTAGCCGTCAGATCCAGATCCAGCGCGTAGGATTAGTTCACTTATCGAACCGTTAAGTTTAGATCTGAGCCGTGCGTGTTAGTTAGATCCAACGGTAGCCGAGCGTGATCCGGTGCGAAGCGGTACGCACCAATAGGAAACAGACGCGTGGCTAGGGTTTGTTTAAAAACAGAATTTGAAAACAGATTTGAATCCAAATTTGATTTAGCTATAACCTTTGATCCACACGTTAGAATTTGACAAATTTTATACCGTTGGAATCAGGAGGACAAGCCCTTTCTGTTTATGCAATGTTTTTAGTGTTTAGTTTCTGTTAAAATGACTTTATTTGCAGAAACTTGTCTAGTACTATTTTGAGTATAGGAATTGTATGAGAAATTGTTTTAGTGTAAATAAACTTGGTTTAGCAAATTTTTAACTTGGTTATGATTCAGTACTGTGCACTTGCTTGGTTGAGTTTTAAAAATCATCACTGAGCATTTTGCATGCATGCATATATTGATGTTTGTATATGAATTGTGTGTAATTTTGTGCTACCATTCTTTGTGTAGACTTTGGTGCTAGTGATTGTGATTGTGATTGTGAAGAGTGCTACTCTCCCAACTACCAAGGCAAGTGGTACTTCATGAATATTTCCATCCCTATATATTTTATACAAGCATTAGAAATATTTTGCTAAGTCCTGCATGTTACTATTTTGCCAAATGCCATGTTGGGAAATCCTAAGTAGTTGTAGAATTGCTAGGAAATTTTCTAAGTTAAGTACTATCTATGCCATGCTTAGCCTAGCTAGTAGCAAACAAGGGTTGGTAAATTATACATGCTATGGTGAAAATATTTCTAAGTCTATGGACTTATGTTTTTCTTAATAAAACAACTAAGTCAATGAATCACCTAGGTGGAATGGTAATTGCTTGGTGGTTTTTGGTTGAGTGGTTACACAAGGCCCATGGCTATGGTTTACCTTGTGTATCACACTTGTGGATTGCCACCCAGGAACAAAGGGATTTTAGTGGCCAAGTGTTGAGAAGCTTATAGTGCAGCCACTTGGCAATATGGGCTCTGCCTGGATCACATAGGTTGCTAGAACTTAGTCATTTGGACAGTTGGTGGTAGTGGGATGATAGGTTGGAACGCGTCCATTTGGCTAAGGGAAGGCTTCTGAAAGGTCCTGTCTTGGGAAACCAAGTCTGGTGGGGAAAGTGCACAACCTCTGCAGATGGAAAAATCTAAGTACTTAGCCAAGTCCATAGCAATGGACAACTTGAGCATCAAGGCATGGAAGCTATCAAGAATCTCATCACTCCAACTTCTAAGTAAAAACTTGTGGGTGAACAAGGGTGAAGGACCCCAATGTCTATTGGTGGTTTCTTGGGAAAAATTTTGACAAAGAAAAACTTAGTGATTTCAACTAATAGGAAAAATCTATTTTGAGCAAAGCAAGCCAAGCTACACTTAGCCAAAATGCATATAGTAATTTAGTCCACTTAAAATTTACTAAGGTATCACTTGCCAATACTATTCCAAAGTATTGACCCACTGTGGCTGTAACTTGTGATGTTGCAGGTTACTCTGATGAGGATTAGGTGTCATGAGTCTACACTCAACATGTTTGCCTGTGGCACATGAAGAATTATATTTATTTACTTATTCAAACTCTTGTATTAGGCCTGTGGCCTTGAGTTGTAAAGACTATGTATCTCTGGAATGGATGTAATAAATGACCTTTGTATATGTGTACTTCATCTTAAACTGTGGATGCTAGCAATGATCCAGGGACTAGCATTGCAATCACAGGGATCCCTTTTCCTTTACAAAGGAGGGATCTTACAGATGGTATCAGAGCATTGTGTTGCCTGTAGGATTATGACCCTAGGATTGGAAACCACTAAGGGAAAAAAATTCAACTTCTACACTTGTCTATTCTTCTCGTAAACCTTTCTAATCTTCTCTCTCATCTCTATTTGTAGATGAACTCCATCAACGAAGCCGTGAGGAAAGGACCACTCATGACAATGACTTTGGAGTGTGAGACAGAATTCCCCAAGGCTCTCAAGGACCTCATGGTTGCATTAGAGATACAAGGTGCAGCTGTGTACAAGGGTTTTCCAGTGATGGATGAAGGAGTGGAATACTGGTGGGTGCAACTTCACTTGTATAAAAACTAGACAACCATCAGGAAAAAGGGTTCTGCATGTTCACCAATTCAGTGGTGCACCCTACATTCTTTGAATCAGCAAGGGATGCAGCTTGGAAGACCATCAAAGAACTTGGTGACAGAGTCAAGTGCAGAATGCTCAACCTCCAAAATGATCTAAGGAAGGAGAAGGAACATACCCAAGAGTTGGAAGCTACCAACCAAACCTTAAGAGGAGACATTATAGACTTAGTGATGGAATCATGTGAGCATGATAGGCTAATTGCTTCTAGGAACATTGTGTTAGCCAACAGATCCAATGAAATAGGATTGTAAACGTACTTCGTTAGTTGGACCACCATCTATCACCCTATTTTCCAAAATGTTTCTTAAAATAAGATTGAACCTTGGTTGTTGTAATGGTTTCATGTATGCATGACTTGTGTGTTTTGCTTCCCAAGGATGTGTATGTGATGTTTTGTCTTTTGTTTTATCTTGAATTGTGTAGTTCTAACTTTTCTATCTTATAAATAGATGCCTATTACCATCAGCACTGTTGAGGAGTTCCAGGTTACCCGCTTTGGTCCTCGTATCGTTGAGCTTACCACTTTGCTCAATCTCCCTCTTCCCACCATCATGGTGCATCCCCTCACCAAGTTCAAGAGGAAGGACCTCTGGGGCTTCAAGGTGAACTAGCCCGGACGCCATACAGAGCCTACTACGGAAGCCATCGTCTTCAAGCTTATGCACGATGACAGGGAGAGAGGCATGGAGGTAGTTATGCAGGACCTGATAGGACGTCTTCTAGGTCGACACTCCCGACAGGTTAGAGGCACCCACTTCCACGTCTTCGGAAGACGTGATGATGATGGAGAGTCCATCGACTTCGAGGACGACTCGAGGGACGCAGCAGAGCCGATACGCCTGTACCTTCAGGACTTAGAGTCTCTCATTAGGCACGTGGACACGAACAGGACCAATGTCATGCTCAGCAACGATGAGCTCCAGGTGCAGCTTCGCGAGAAGGACAAGCTCTTCGCGCAGCAGGACGAGATAGTCAAGGAAATGGAGGCGAAGTTCGAGACCCAGGACAGGAAGTTCAAGATTCAGGAGAAGCGTGTCCAGGATAGGAACAAGAAGATCTGGGACATGACTGAAGAACTGCAATCCAAGGACTTCGAGCTAGAGCAGCAGCAGTCGGTGATCGAGAGGCTTCGTTCCCAGAAGAGGGCTCTCAAGGCCAAGATAGAGTCCTTGACCACTACTATCAAGGAGAACAAGGCCGCGATGGAGAGCGCAGGTCTTACCTTTGTCGAGGAGGAGATTGATGCCGATGAGTACATTTGACTACTCGTTTATCTTTTATTATCATACTTGTTATTTGAGAACTTGTTATTGGACCATCCGACATGTGGATGGCTTGCTACTTGTGTGTTTTACTTCGTGAACTTGTTATTTTGTTGTTGAACCTTTATCTTGTGTTGCATGCTTTGTGTTTGCTTATGTGATGTAATGTGCATGAAAGCATATATGGGTATCTCATTCTTATCTCTATTTGAACAAACCACAGATGCCTCCCCATCGTGCAAACCCCAAGCCCAACAACAACAACAACAACAACATCACTCCAGAAATGCAACAAATGATGACTACTCAAACACAGCTGATGTAGATGATGACAACATTCATTCAGAACCAAAACAATAACAACAACAACAACAACAACAACAATAACAATAACAACAACAACAACAACGACCCTCCGGGCTTTGATATGCTCACCAGGTTCTTAAGATTGAGGCCAGCTAAGTTCTCTGGGACAAATGATCCCATGGTGGCCAAGGATTGGCTGCGTTCTGTAAATAAGGACTTAGTAACCGTGGGTTGTACGGATGCTGAAAAAGTCAGATTTGCAGCACATCTGCTGGAAGGGCCAGCCGCCACTTGGTGGGACAACTTCCAGATCACAACTCCTATAGATGAAGTGACATGGGCTATCTTTCAGGATGGCTTTCACACTGCTCATATCTCATCAGGAATGATGAGCCTGAAAAAGACAGAGTTCCACAATCTGAAGCAGCGCCACCGCAGCGTGGCTAAATACATTGAAGAGTTCAACAATCTGGCGCGTTATGCACCGGATGAAGTTGACACAGATGCCAAGAGAAAGGAAAAAATTTCTGGAAGGCTTAAATGATGAGCTGAATATGCAATTGGCAGTGGCATATGTTCCCACTTATCAGTCGCTCTGTGACAAGGCTGCTATTTTGGAGAACAAAATGAAGCAAGTTGAGAGTAGAAAGAGGAAGCAACATGGGAAAGAGAAGATGATCTTCGGAAAGACCACCCTCACCTATTTGCTAGCCAATCCGAATCTCGAGGGCGAGATTCACCTTAAGGGGGTTAGATTTGTAACATCCCTAAAATCATGATTTCAAAGATTGCTTATCATTCATGCATGCATATAGAATTGAGATCAATTTCAAACTCATTTCAGAAAACAGAAGCACATAGTGCTATCATTGTATGTGAGCAAACTTAAATCAAATGGCCATCCCCATTTGAGAGCTTGAATGTTTTAAACCAAGATTGTTTGTCTCCCTTGTTGATTGGTTTGAATGTGGAGTTAGAACAAAAAATTTACAAAATAAAAATGGGTTCAAAACCATTTTCAAATCTTTTGCAAACCAAGTGCTAAGTCACTGTTATTTTGTCTTTCCAAAAATAACCAGGCCAATTCAAAGTGACCACATGGTTTTATGCCAAGTTTTGTGACTATTGCACACTGCAAAAATTCCAAAAGATTTGAATTCAAAAGGAGTTTGAAATCAATTGAAAACCATTCCTGAAATTCATTCTGGAAAAAGAAAAGGATTAAAGAAAAGAAAAAGGCCAGGCGCTCCTATTCTAGCCCAACAGCAAAACCGGCCCAGCTAGCCCACCCGGCCTCCCTCTCTCTCTCTCGCACGCGCAGACACACCCACGCGGTCACTGACGCTCGGACCCCACTCCCTCTCTGCTTATTTCGCTGACAAGCGGGCCCCGTCCACGTCGTCATCGTCTTCCCTAAAATTCCGCGCATGAACTCCGCCGCTGCCCGTTGCTGCTTTGATTCCGCGAGGTAATTGGCATTGAATCACTGAGCGTTTCTTGTCGAGCCTCTGCCTATTTAATCCCCTCTCTCTCGCGGCCATTTCCCCTCAACCAATTCCCTCTCCACGCCACCAGGCTGCTCGAAACTCGCCAGACGCCGCCGATGTCCCGACGATCTCCGGCAGCAATTCCGGTGAGTGCCGACCGCCCCTGTGCCCCTGATTCAAACGATTATGCTCAGCATGAGCTCGTGCATCTTCTGACACCCGTCGTTTGCCTGCTCGTGATCCAGGACGCCGTCCCCGTTCGTGCCCGCAACCGACCGAGCCGCCGCTCAACTCCGGCGACCAATTACGGTAAGCAGAGCGCGCCCCTTGCCCCCTCTTGCATACTAGGTTGTTCACCTTCGTCTTGTGCGTCTCCTAATCCCTCTGGTTCGTGCTAGGGCAACGCGAAACCTCGGCAACAACTCCGACCGCAACCACCCGACGCCGTGCACGACTCCGACGAGCTCCAGCAGCCCCTGCCGTGCGCCCCTTGCCAAGCCACCGCCGCGTTGAGCTTCAGCACACCACCGCGGTTCTGGTAAGCCTCTTCCCCCACTCCCGCGCGACCTAGAACGCCAGCGCCGCCGCTGACAGATGCGCCGCCGCCAGTCGCCGCCGCTAGCGCCGCTCAGTTTTGGTCAGATGATTCGTAGCCGTCAGATCCAGATCCAGCGCGTAGGATTAGTTCACTTATCGAACCGTTAAGTTTAGATCTGAGCCGTGCGTGTTAGTTAGATCCAACGGTAGCCGAGCGTGATCCGGTGCGAAGCGGTACGCACCAATAGGAAACAGACGCGTGGCTAGGGTTTGTTTAAAAACAGAATTTGAAAACAGATTTGAATCCAAATTTGATTTAGCTATAACTTTTGTTCCACACGTTAGAATATGACAAATTTTATACCGTTGGAATCAGGAGGACAAGCCCTTTCTGTTTATGCAATGTTTTTAGTGTTTAGTTTCTGTTAAAATGACTTTATTTGCAGAAACTTGTCTAGTACTATTTTGAGTATAGGAATTGTATGAGAAATTGTTTTAGTGTAAATAAACTTGGTTTAGCAAATTTTTAACTTGGTTATGATTCAGTACTGTGCACTTGCTTGGTTGAGTTTTAAAAATCATCACTGAGCATTTTGCATGCATGCATATATTGATGTTTGTATATGAATTGTGTGTAATTTTGTGCTACCATTCTTTGTGTAGACTTTGGTGCTAGTGATTGTGATTGTGATTGTGAAGAGTGCTACTCTCCCAACTACCAAGGCAAGTGGTACTTCATGAATATTTCCATCCCTATATATTTTATACAAGCATTAGAAATATTTTGCTAAGTCCTGCATGTTACTATTTTGCCAAATGCCATGTTGGGAAATCCTAAGTAGTTGTAGAATTGCTAGGAAATTTTCTAAGTTAAGTACTATCTATGCCATGCTTAGCCTAGCTAGTAGCAAACAAGGGTTGGTAAATTATACATGCTATGGTGAAAATATTTCTAAGTCTATGGACTTATGTTTTTCTTAATAAAACAACTAAGTCAATGAATCACCTAGGTGGAATGGTAATTGCTTGGTGGTTTTTGGTTGAGTGGTTACACAAGGCCCATGGCTATGGTTTACCTTGTGTATCACACTTGTGGATTGCCACCCAGGAACAAAGGGATTTTAGTGGCCAAGTGTTGAGAAGCTTATAGTGCAGCCACTTGGCAATATGGGCTCTGCCTGGATCACATAGGTTGCTAGAACTTAGTCATTTGGACAGTTGGTGGTAGTGGGATGATAGGTTGGAACGCGTCCATTTGGCTAAGGGAAGGCTTCTGAAAGGTCCTGTCTTGGGAAACCAAGTCTGGTGGGGAAAGTGCACAACCTCTGCAGATGGAAAAATCTAAGTACTTAGCCAAGTCCATAGCAATGGACAACTTGAGCATCAAGGCATGGAAGCTATCAAGAATCTCATCACTCCAACTTCTAAGTAAAAACTTGTGGGTGAACAAGGGTGAAGGACCCCAATGTCTATTGGTGGTTTCTTGGGAAAAATTTTGACAAAGAAAAACTTAGTGATTTCAACTAATAGGAAAAATCTATTTTGAGCAAAGCAAGCCAAGCTACACTTAGCCAAAATGCATATAGTAATTTAGTCCACTTAAAATTTACTAAGGTAACACTTGCCAATACTATTCCAAAGTATTGACCCACTGTGGCTGTAACTTGTGATGTTGCAGGTTACTCTGATGAGGATTAGGTGTCATGAGTCTACACTCAACATGTTTGCCTGTGGCACATGAAGATGAAGACTTATATTTATTTACTTATTCAAACTCTTGTATTAGGCCTGTGGCCTTGAGTTGTAAAGACTATGTTATCTCTGGAATGGATGTAATAAATGACCTTTGTATCTATGTACTTCATCTTAAACTATGGATGCTAGCAATGATCCAGGGACTAGCATTGCAATCACAGGGATCCCTTTTCCTTTACAAAGGAGGGATCTTACATTAGTTTTTCACCCGAAGAACCAACTTGGGCCAAAGAATGAAGCGAGGGGAGCCACGAGGCCCGAATGAAGCCAGGTGGCGTGCCCACCCCCTTGGACGTGCCACACAGACTCTTTCAGCCCTCAAGCATCGTCTCGGCTCCTCCTTTTTACAGACGCCTCCATATGGCTAGAAAACCTATGCCATATTTTTCCCACGACTTACAGAGGCGGAGGTGGAAGTCCTCTCCTACTCCAGGAGGGGCAGATGCTCCCACACCAGAGCCTCCGGTGAGGGGGAAATCGACGCCATCTTCATCACCACTCCTCCTAGGCATAGGGGTAAGCCTCTTTATCGACATCTCCATCAGCACCATCATCATCACCATCTCTAAGATCCATCTCGTTCCACTCATAGTTTGTGACTGATTGAACCCTGTATATTGTTTTAAGGGATATTTACATGTTTGTGATTGGCATCTTGTCTTTATTTGGTGGAGATATTATATTTTCAGATTGTTTTGTATCCCAGATGCTACTGATCCATATCATGTTTGGAACTGGTGAGTAGATCCCCATGTTCCTGAGGGCATGCATATGATGAATTGGCCATAATTTCCATATAATATGCAATGAGTATGTGGTCCAGTTTTTATCTTTTATATTGTTCTATGATGGTTTTATGCGAACGTCGACTACATATTACTTCACCTATATGGGATCATAGGATAATACTTTGATGCAATGACCGGGGTTGGAAAGGAAGGAATTGACAAAAACCGTTTTCCAATACATTGAGTTGCATTGAAGGGATTATACATCGGGAACCAATGAACCTATTTCCATGGTGGGACATTTATGTCTTAACGATTCCTAGATGTTCATGTGAATGGCTCTAGGACCCATCATAAGTGGTGTATTTAGCTCATACTTATGGCTGCACCAAATTAGGCTCCGCCCTAAGGGAATGAAACTTGATAACATATTCACCATATTGTGTAGAAATTTTTATGCTAAGTAAATCCTTCCCGCCCTCGGGAACGCTTGTAATATATAAGTACACACACTTGAGCTTGTCCTGTTGTTGCATAGAGGATTGGGATTTCATTCATTGAGAGCATTTACTTATTGCTATTTACTTTCAGCATTTTATATCCTTGCAAACTACAAACCAAAAATACCAAATCTACTATATTTACTATTATTTCCTTTGTCAAATTTTCTAACCAATACCCTTAGCTCCTCATGGGTTTGACAACCTTTCTTTATTGAAAAGTACTACAATTGATCTCCTACACTTGGGAGCCATCATCGAGCCGTAAATCAAGAAAAATACAGTATATGTTTGCACCATGAGATAAATACCCACCTCCCATGAATGGCCATACATCATGATGTAGCATGTGTGAAAATTTCCTCGGGGCCTTGCGCGCACCCAAATCTTGCACCTCCTGTGGAAAATCACCAGTTTTTCGGGTTCAAAAATATAAAGTTAAGATTTCTTCAAATAACCAAGAAATCTCTAGTTGGATAAGTTTCTTATAATGCCGAGAGGGACAAAAGTGCTGGGTTTTTGGCTCAATCCGTGGAGTAGTTCCATGTTATGGGTAGCGAAGGGGGTCTAGAGTTGAAATCCATGTTAACTCTTACTCGATAGACATCTGGGTGGTGCCTTGGGTGCCAAAATACCTGGTATGCCTTGCTTATGATTTTTTGCATGTAGTGGTTCCCATATAGGGGCTCCAAGAGCTATTTTCACATTTTCTGATTTTTTTTAGATTTTTTTTGGTACTGTTCAAAAAACGGCCAAACCCGCCAGCGGCCGTGACAATGCAAGGGTCGGTGCAATCTTGTACCTAGGCACGTATCTATCTTAGATACCCTATGGGGCACCCCAAACCATTTTTCCTGAAAATTGATAGTGTATTGTAGGGTACCTACAGTTAGAAACCGCCTTTATCGGGCCATAACTCAAGAAAAATATAGTATATGCTTGCACCACGAGATAAATACCCCCTACCGGGAATGTCCATACATCATGATGCAACATGCATGAAAATTGTCTCGGGTGGTTGGGCGCGCCCAAATCTTGCACCTCCTTTGGAAAATCACCGGTTTTTCGGGTTCAAAAAATGGAAAGTCAAGATTTCTTCAAATAACCCGGAAATCTCTAGTTGGAGAAGTTTTTTGTAATGCCGAGAGGGAGCTAAGTGTCGGGTTTGGGCTTAATCCATAGAGTGGTTCCATGTTCTGGGCATCGAGTGGATATAGGGTTGAAAGCCATGTTAATTTCTACTCGATAGACATCCGGGTGGTGCCTTAGGTGCCAAAATAACTGGTATGCCTTGCTTATGATTTTTTGCAGGTAGTGGGTCACATACAAGGGCTGCAAAAGCTGTTATCATACTTTCTGATTTTTTTAGATTTTGTTTGGTACTGTTCAAAGAAACAGCCAAACCCGCTAGCGGTTGTGACAACGAAGGGTAGGTGCAATTTTGGACCTAGGAACGTATCCAGCCTAGGTACCCTATGGTGCATCCCAAACCATTTTTTACTAAAAGTTGAGAGTGTCTTCTAGGGTATCTAAAGTTAGAAACCGCCTTTACCGGGCCATAACTCAAGAAAAACATAGTATATGCTTGCACCATGAGATAAATACGCACCTACCAGGAATGGCCATACATCATGATGTAGCATGCGTGAAAATTTCCTCGGGGCCTTGGGCGTTCCCAAATATTTCACCTCCTTTTGAAAATCACCGGTTTTTTAGTTCAAAAATGGAAAATCATGATTTATTCAAATAACCAAGAAATCTATAGTTGGAGAAGTTGATTTTAATGCCGAGAGGGAGCTAAGTGTCGGGTTTGGGCTCAATCTATGGAGTGGTTACATGTTCTGCACAGGGAGGGGTAGGCGGAGGGGGAGATCTAGGGTTGAAAGCCATGTTAACTCCTACTCAGTTTTTCCCTCTATGTTAGTCAAGAAATCTCAGGAAAGTCCTTACTATAGCTCACTTTGGCTGGTACGCCTGATTGGTCGAGACAGTTGTCACGTGGATCGTTCCCAGCAATATTTAATCCTCTATGATCTAACGGCCAGGATAACCCCCCTCTATCTTTGCCCCACCCCTCTATCTATGAACGGATGCATGTTTTGGCAGTGAGCATGACCACTTCGTGCTCTGTTTGTTGCCAACCGATGCCGAGTGCGTGCTCTGGGTGCGCTCCGTGCTTGTCGCAATAATATTTTGACGAAATAGTTACAGTACCAACAACCCAATATTATAGTAAGACATGGTATTTATAACAATCATAATGTAGGACGTGATAGTTAGAACAATACTTTACAACAGAATATTATACTCTACTTGTCATCATCGACGTCATCGTTGTCGTCATGGTCCTCGCCGCAGTCGTCGGTGTCCTCCTCCGATGACTCGTCAGAAACTGCCTCCCTGTAAATGTGTGCCCTCTCCTCGTCGGAGTCCTCCTCCTCGTAGTTCTATGGGTCGATGTCACTCACCTCTACTTCTGCCTCAAACTGATCCATGAACGCTTTTGTTGGCCGTGTCAGAGTCGTCCTCATAGATGTCTCCTCTATTCCTCCTAGCCTTCTTCATGGTGGTATCGTAGGTCTTCCTCTAGGTCCTCCACTCGTCCTTCCTTTCGTCTATACTTGACGGAACAACACACGCATCCATCTTAGCTGCTGCTTGGCCCTCTTCCATCTCTGCTTGTGCACCGCGCTCCTCCGGTGAGGCAGGTAGTACAACCTTCGATGTTCCGGTGTCCTCGAGTGTAGATGTTAGTGGATCCATGCGTGGTTGGACATGGCATGGTGCCTCAGATGGCTGCCGACGGGCAAGAACGATGCCACGACGAGCAGGTGACACAGGTCGTTCAACCACCAGCAAGGATCTTCCACTGCCACGGCGCGATTCCATTTTGGGCGAGGAAGTTGTTCAGAATGCGCGATAGCAGGTACGTAGAGTTGGGTGCCAGTCCTATCAGGGGAACGAGGAGCCTAGTCGAAGTTTAGTCATGTAAATATTGTACTATATCATAAAATATCTACGTACTGGGGTTGTAATCATGTAAAAATCACAAAATATGCCCTCTTGCAGCATCGGGAAGTGTCTAGTGTGTGCCTGTCGACGTGAGTTCAATGTATCAATATGTTGTGTCCGTGCAACAGTTCCACGCGTCATGCCAACCCCTTGAACATGTGACGCATGCTCAAAAGCATGCATACATGCTGGACGTGCACGTCGTTGCCCGTAATAGGTCCTCATAGTCCCACCCCGTCCCTTTTATACACAACACTTTAGGCGACACGCGCCAAGGCCTACTAAACCGTCCATCGCATTAAAGCCAGTACAATCAAGTCCCATCGTGCATACTGTGGGATTTTATTCCCTGGTTCTACCAGTCTCCCTTCGTTGAGAAGGAAGCAACATTGGCCATCGATTAACAAACGAACGGTGGATGTAGGTTGAAATAGCATCGGAGTAGATGGTGGTCGGGTATAAGACTTGACCACGGACTGGACTCTTTGACCATTCTCCCGCACTAATCACTTTCTTCTTCCTCCTGCCTCCACCTCCCTCCCTAGCCATGGCAATCCGGAGGAGAGGTGGATAGACCGCGCGTGAGGAAGTATAGAGATCGTAGCTCACTTCTTGTTGTACCAACTCCTCTAGAAATAGCGCAGAATGTTCCAACAGGCGAAGGATCCTCCGGGTACAGTCTTCTTCTTCTGTCTTTTTATTATTCTTTTCTTCTTGTTATTATGCTACTTATTTCAGTTCGGCCGTGCACCCAAAAACCAGCACGATGGCGGCGGTGTTGCAGGACCCGTTAGGCCCAGTTCCTCGGCTCAGCAAGGTAGGAAATCTCCATACTTTTTACTACTAATAATGTCGCTAACATGCATTTGTTTTATTTTTGAGATTATAAATGTGGAATTATTAGATTTTGTCCGCCCACAAGTAGGGACCATGATCGATCCATTGTTTAATGTTTTTGTTCATAGACACATTGGGGTTTTTGTGATTTGGATTCGTTTTTCCCTATAACCTGGAGTAGATACCTATTTTAAATAATATGAACGATGCAGCAAGCGAAGGCCGAGTGCCATGAAAAGGTGGTCACGGTTAATGAAAAGATTGACAACCAACTGGAGGGCGCACGCTCCCTAACCCAGGCTAATGAGCGCATTCGTAGGCGTTTGTCACTGCAGAAGGAGATCTCGCTAGATTTTTCATGTGAGTTTAAGAGGCTTGTAACAGAGTGCGATGAGCTGTAGAGGTTGATCGGAGAGCTACAGAAGTTGATTTCATACAGCATGACCAAGCAAGAATTGGCCAACAGGATAATCAGGGAGCTCAAGGATGACAAGAAGAATCTCCAGATTAGATGCACCCTCCAGCAGGAGGAAGTCACCAAGGAACTCAGAGAACGCATCAACGAAACAAAGGCTGCCACCAAAGCCTACCATGACAGGACCATTGCCTGGATGTAGTGAGACGGATGAAGGAGGAAATGGGCTGAGGGATCACCGTGCTCGAGGGTGTACAGAAGGAGAACTAGGATCTAAGGGCCAAGCTGGAGTCATATCGGGCGATGCCCAAGTCTGATTCCGAGTAGAGGGGGAAAGAATCTCAGTTCATGCTCCACTGCTTTTGTAGTTTATATTTGTCATGCAATTAAGTAATCTTGGAGCAAATTCTTATTTCTCTATTTATCTTACTTGCCTATTAACTGAATTATGGGTTTATGTTATCATGAATGGACATCATCCTTTCTTTCCATTATGTATATAAGCTTTCTTTTAGATTATGACTATACCTCTACTATTTTGTTACATTGGAAAAACCCACAGCACCCTTAGTTAGAGATAGTCCTAGTTTGCTTTGAAATTGAAATTAGGACTGTGGCACTAGTTGATCCAGTTGAATTGGAAAAATCCTATCTTGCTCTGACATTGAAATAAGGACTGTGCCACTAGTTGATTCTATTAAATTTTGAATAATCCTTGATCGCTCTGTCCTTCAAATTATGACTTTGACACTAGTTAATTTAGAAAAATTATGATTAGTTCTATGTTGTTTTAACATGAAATTATGCATGACCCACTAGTTGATTCATTTAATTATGGAAACTAGACATATTTTTGTTTTACAAAAAGAGGCGAAAGCTCAACCCAGAACTGCCAACCTTGCTAAAGGACAAGATGGCCATCCCAATGGAGAAGCAGAATTTTCAGAAACTGGCCTCTGCCCGAATGAGAGAAGAAGTCATGGTCCTTTATGACAAGTGCCAAAATCTGAAGGTGGACATCGCCGACTGGGCGAAACTTCACAAGAAAGGTATTGCCTCGGCATGTAAGAAGGAGGAAACATCAAGGTGATCATGGAGGATAATCTTAAGCTTACGGATAAGATTGTCGCATCCCAGACGAAGCGCTTCAACCTGCAGGAGGCGCACATCCAAGTACCGAGGGATAAGGTAAACACTAAAGCAGACCTGACCGAACAAACCCTCCAACTGGAGGGTCTCGGTAAGGAAAACGAGCATCTCCAGGTCAAGCTCAATGCAAACTATGCATTCTTCTGAAATTAATTTGCAAACTATGTGTTCTAATGAACCAAAGCGTGTTTTATCCATGTAGTAGTGATTTTGTAAACGTGGAACTAACTCTATGAAAACTATGCGTTCTTATGAAATTAATTTGCTCAAGGATTGAGTTTAGATTACTTAAGATATCACAATTGCAAGTCTTATAGTTAACTAGTTTTAGATACTATCACGAAGAAATTATTCATCTAAAATTTCCTTCAACCTCTGTAGCCTGTCCTTGTTCACCTCGCGATCCTTCAGCAGATCTGCAGCACAATACTCTCGCTTCTTCTTCTCTTCCATGAGTTGATCCCTCTCCTTTTCTGCCTTCTGAAGCTTCTGTGCAATTCCCACCACCAAGCTCACATAATTGTGTCATTTAGTTCTAACTGTAAATTCTTAAGTTCCTATTATAGCTCCTTATTTCCTACCGAGAGCTTGTAATTTTTTCAGCTGCATCACGAGCATCAGTAAATCTCTCCGACCTTTCGAGCTCATACATATCCCATAACTAGGTCAAACATCTCTTAAGTGTGTCTCGCCACTCAAGATCCACCCACTCTACTGCTTTACACATCGGGCTGTGAGACCCTGGCACATGGATTAATAGGATTGATAGGAAACTCATAAAAACAAGTTGTAACTTCTTTTCTAGAAGCTCATCTAAAAAGAAATCTAAGGTTAAGAGTTCTTGGCCTAAAGAAATTTGAGGATGTGTGACCGACCAGGAAGTGGGTACCGGGTGCGCACAAGTGAGGGCAAAGTGTGCAAAAAAGACTAGCGTTGGTCTGTGGGGTTAGTCTAGATATCATATAAAGCTGCCAGGAGTGACAACCGCTGGTTCGGAGAGGCCGAGGTGTTACAAAATGTATCAGATCTGACCCTCGCGGTTACACGGGCATGTGTGGGTCAGTGATGGACATGTGAATTATGGCGCGTGTGGCTTAGAGTGGACACGGAATGCCACATGTATCGGCACTGGACGCATAGACGTGTGCCAAGAGGGGATGTTCCTGTCTTGTGGTTGATCGACGAGGGCGTCGATCTTATAAGGGAGGTGTATGTGAGACCCTAGCTCATGGCTTAATGGGATTGATAGGAAACCCATAAAAACAAGTTGCAACTTCTTTTCCAAAAACTCATCTGAAAAGAACTCTAAGGTTAAGCTTGCTTGGCCTAGAGCAATTTGAGGATGAGCGACCAACCGGGAAGTGGGTACCGGATGCACACGAGTGAGAACAATGTGCATAGAAAAGACTAGTGTTGGTGTGTGGGGTTAGTCTAGAGATCCTATTGAGCTGCCAAGAGTGATAGCCGCTGGTTCGGAGAAGCCGGGGTGTTACACGGGCCAACCTAAAAAAACAAGGGACCTAATTATGAACATAACACTATACAATTTTATTCATGTCACCTTTGTACATAATGAAAGCAAAAATGATTTGTACAACCCAAAAACCTTCTCCCAGTGTTACTGCCTTGAAATACAACAGATTTCCTCAATTTTAGCCCATGGTCACATGGTACTTACCAATCGAGAACTAGGTCCTCCCAATCGGGGTCGTAGATCATGAGTGGTACCTATAAGGGAATGCAAAGATAAAATAAGCATGTTTTCATGCAAAAGTGGATCTCAAATCGAGGTAACTACCAATGCCTAGCCATTGCCGAGAAAATAGAGGAACTCACATCGAGGAAGGATGACTCGATGTGGGAGAGAAGGCTATTGTTGCTCGATTGGTTGTCCTTGTTGTTCCAGGATGGCATGGCGAATGCGACCGCGGCAATGCGTCAGCGATGGTGAGGAGAGAGGGGAGGGTAGTGAGTGGAGAGATCAAGAGTGGGGAAAGTGAAGTTCCTCAATGTTGCAACATTAACTAAATTAGCATTTTACAATAGTTTAAGGATACCATGCCCCGTGACTAGATTACTATCTCAGAACTAATAGGTTTTCTCTGCCTTCATTCAAATTTGTAATATTAATCTTGTACTTCCTCCTTTCCAATTTGTTTAACTTATAGCAACATAAAAAATCTAATCTACCGAACACTATAGTATTAGGGTTTATGGTTTAGGGTCTAATGCACTGTTTATTACACTAACCCCTTAACCCTTAATCCTAAATTCTAGACATGTTTGCCCAATAGATCACTGTCTCCTACTTGGTAAGTTGTTTTCCTGAACCCTATGCTCGTTCATCCATGATAGTACTTCCTTATAAGTAACAGGTAGTTATCCAGCGATTAGTAAAATTACTGATCTCATAGAGCAGTATATTACATCATAATCATGTCAACTACAAGGTACTTATGTATCATTTTGTTTAGTGATGGTTTCCATGAATGATATGTCCGAAAATACCAAGAGCTAACAGAACATTATATTACAATCTCTCAACAATCGTAATCTCAAAAACAAGTATATAACACCATCTCAACAAACATAATCATGTCAACTACAATGTAATTATGTGTTATTACAACAACGATGGTTTCATCGAGTGATATGTACGAAAATCTCAACAACTCATAGAACATCAAATTGCAATCTCTGAAAAAACATGATCATAGAAACACAGATTCAAAGAAACAACAATATTTGTTACAAATATAGGAAGGGGAACCCTACGGGTCCATATGATAAGCCTTGGGTAGCATCTCTCATCAGATCTGATCAACATTGATCACCTCGTTCTGTTCAGCCCCAATGGGGGCCTTTACATCCACTATAACATGTTCAACAACATTAGAAATGGCATCCAGGAAGGACACCTTCTTGGTTTTCTTATTTTGACGCATAATCTGCATCAGATCATCGGTATCCCAAACCTCTATGTATTCCTGCTTCTTATGATGCCACCACCAGAGTTGTGCAGTCTTCTTAGGGCCAATAATGATTTCCTTGCCAATCATCTCTCTTAGTTCAACAAGAGTTATGTTTTTTGAATCGAAGGCTATCTCCACAGTACATGATGAAACTGGCTTATTAACTACGCCATCAAGTTTTGCCATGTATGAATCCACCTCTACGTCTATATTGAACTTAGCTTGATCAACATCTGGTGGTTCGTAAATTCGAGAAGCAGAAGCTCTGGTAGCAAGATCTCCAGTATCTGCATACATATCATTAATCATCACTTCAACTTTCACCTTACGATCAGCTGCACAACACTCACAAAGCATCTGAAGCTCATGGGAGTGATCAATTTGCATATAGGTATCACTCATGTTGCACCACACCAATTTTGGCCTTTGTTTGGATCCTGAAGGAATCCTAGCAAGAAGCATATCTATCAGCTGGGAAACAAACACAACATCCTTGAAGTTCACAAGCAGACACACATCCTGCCTGAACACAACCCTATCGCAACCAAAATATAGTGTTGCAGTGTACTGGCGGACATGAACTATGAACTCATATAGGTCCGCTGTATCAAAGCTGGTCCTAATTTGATTAAAAAGGGGACCTTTCAGTTTATTCGACTCTACTTTGCAGTAACTAATCTACTTGTAAGACAAGGCACAAATAAGAAAAAAATCACCTCTCTCTCTTCTCCCGGGTGGTTTGCTTTGAGATCTGGGTTCCACAACCCCTCACTGTAGACGAATACTCCACCGGCGGCCTAGCTTTTATATTTAACCTGTTGCTCGTAGGTACCTTGTTATCAGACTTCTGGCTGACCTCCTCGCTAATTTGGGTTGCAGACCTCGCCACTTCTTCGCTTGTGTGGCGTTGTGCCCGAGACTCTAGCTCCGACAGAGCCGAACCAGTCGCTGATGTAGCTACAACCTTGGCCTCTCTAGACATGCTGGACAAGGACATGGCAGGATAGGGAGAAAAATAACCGATGTCACCGGATTCAGTATGTGTGGGGGGGGGGGGGAGATCACTGTCGTAGACGGATTCAGTGCGGGAAGAGGGATAGAAAGTACCGCTGTCTCCGGACTCAGTGTCGAGGGTTAGGAAAGTACAGAAATGGATTTTCCCCTACGACACATGCAGGGTGACTTAGAAGGGGCATGGCAGGAACTAGTGTAACGGAATATGCTGACATAACAGCGAAGATTCGAAAATATTTGGTTTGTCCACCATTCACTCGAAAAACCCCTCTCGGCAATTACCCCCCCCCCCCACACACACACAAAACTTTTCGAAGCACGGTGATTACAAGTAACTCGGATCCCCCGATGCCTTGTCATCTGAACTTTCGGGCCACAAAGTAACAAGCCCTATTCATGAAGCTATTAAGTTGTCCTTGTATGTACATCTAATATATATCATTGAATATGTGATTTGGTTGTGGAACTATATATTCATGTTGTTCATACCAAATGTCCTTGGTAGTTGAGGTTGTGTTTGACTAATGTGAAATTCAGCCGATGACTCGGTTGCACTTGTCATGGGCATGGTGATGCCATTCCAATTTACACGGACCTGACTAAAGAGTTTAGCGACACGGGCTGACCCATAGTGTAGATGCAATGATCATGTTGTCATTTGTAGTCTCAAGCAATGGAATCCTTTGACCTGAGGTGATCACATAATCAGAGTTGTGGATCGCCATCTTAGGCTCTACCAAACGTTGTTTCATAAATGGGAAGTTATAAAGGTAGAGGTCTAGTTGGTTACGAATCAAGTTACGTGACATGGATTAACAAGATGGGATTTTCCCCTCCATATCAGAGAGAGATTCTCTAGGCCCTCTCGTGTGATATGATTCGGAATCATGGCCATGAATGACTCAGTTAAGTGTTAACTAAGGATTCGGACAAAGTGTTAGTCCAGTGAATCATATATCATGAAACAAGAAGAGAGTTAAGATATTAAAAGGATAGCACTTATCGCCTATAGCTTGACAAGTTATATCGTGAGGCAAAGAGACTTGGACGAAAGTCACATTGATAAGGTTCATCTTCTGACTTTACGACACTTGAGAGTTGGCACGTCTTGCTAGAGGCCGCTACCAACTATCGACTGAGAGTCGTGACTCGTCTCGTGTCTAGGTGTGCGTGAACCTATAGGGTCACCCACTTAAGGGAAAGGACCCCATATGGATTAGATCCGTGTGGACATTGGGGCATGGCCTAGATGGGCCTGAAGCATTGAGCCCAACTAGGGATGCATATAAGTGGAGTGACAATGGATAATCCCTGACCTATGTGAGATCCTAGCGCATGGATTAACAGGATTGATAGGAAACACATACAACCAAGTTTCAACTTCTTTTCTGAAAGCGCATCTTAGAAGAAATTTAAGGTTAAGCGTGCTTGGCCTAGAGAAATTTGAGGATGGGTGACCGACCGGGAAGTGGGTACCGGGTGCACACGAGTGAGGACAAAGTCCGCAAAAAAGACTAGTGTTAGTTTGTGGGGTTAGTCTAGAGATCCTCTTGATCTCCCAGAAGTGACAACCGCTAGTCCGGAGAAGCCGGGGTGTTACAAGTGGTATCAGATCTGATCCTCACGTTTACATAGATCTATGAGGGTTAGTGGTGGGACATGTGGAGCATGGCGTGTGTGGCCCAGAGTTGACACAACATGGCACATGTGCTCACACTGGACGCACAGACGTGTGCTGAGAGGGGACGTTCCTGGCTTGTGATTGATAGACGAGGTTGTTGATCTTCTAAGGGTGGGTGTATGTGAGACCTTGGCGCATGGCTTAATAGGATTGATAGGAAACCCATACCAACAAGTTGCAACTTCTTTTCCGGAAGCTCGTCTGAGAAGAATTTTAAGGTTAAACATGCTTGGCCTGAAGCAATTTGAGGATGGGTGACTGACCGGGAAGTGGGTACCGGGTGCGCACGAGTGAGGACAATATGCGCAGAAAAGACTAGTGTTGGTTTGTGAGATTAGTCTAGAGATCCTATTGAGCTGCCAGGAGTGACAGTCGCTGGTCCGGAGAGGTCGGGTTGTTACAACCTAGCCGTCACTTTATCCACTTCCATTTCGGGCTAAACAGGATCTGGAAATCCCTTGCCCGTGCTCCTTCCCGTACGTGTGATATCGGTAGAGGCGTTGCACATGCAGCGCTGAAGACGAAGGAGTTCGTGAGATCTAGAGGAGCTATTCGTGGGATCGATCGGCACTGCATCAATTGACACGCTTCATCAATATTCTGCACCTGCGTGTCTAGTGGTAAATATCATGGCCCATCATCTGAGCTAGATCTTGGGAGTACCGCGTAGGATAAAAGTTTTGTTTATCTTCTCGTGGCCCAACACTAGGTTCCTCAAATACATCAGAATAATCAGCCAAAATTTGTTATATTTTGGAATCTGCCACTTCACTGACCACGTTTGTGTTATCAGTGAGTGGAAATACATAATACCATATTGCTCCTTTCTTTCGGTCTTTCTATATGTAAATCATTTGTACTCCTTTCTTGATAGAATAGTCCTTGATGAATATTTTCTTGTCTCCATTGTGTTTGATCCTCAATTTTTTAGTATGATAACCAAATTTGATTGGACTATGAGTGAACATCCAATATTCACCTAATACCATGTCATAGCCTTGCAATTACAAGATCTTGAAGGAGTTACTAAAGGTATTCCCTTGGAAAATGTAATACATAGTGTATATGTGTCCCTATCAATAACTCACCTCTCCCATCTACTAATACTTTCTCCAAACTATTGTTGGCAGTTCTACCGTTGATTATGTGAGTATTTCCCGTATCCACTAAGGCAATACCTTGTTTCCCTCCAATAGAAACCAATAATATAATGTGAAGGAATTTGTAGAGATTTTTCCATGGTCTGTTTGACTAAAATCCCCATGACCAGTTCATTTGCAGTTGAGTTTGTTCCAAGTGTGTCTTGCTCAGTAGTGTCCTATTGTTCTTGCTAATTGTCAACAGGTTGTTCATCTCCATCAGCTTTCATGAGGTTTAACTTTCTATATTGCTGACAAAAACAAACCATTTCTGGCAACAGTACCTGCACAAATTCCACTCTCTAAATTTGTTGTCAGGTCTGGGACCAATTCATTTGGCTCCTTCCGCCCTATAGATGCTTCAAGAACTTTTGGTTTGTTGTACTATTGATATATTGATTATTGTATTGTCCTCTCTGGTAAGATTGAGGAGGCATGGATCTCCTATTTACTTGTGCATTGGCATTCACACCTTGCTCCATATTCCGAGCAAATTCTATAGGTTGATACACAGTTCTCCTATGACGATTATGTGCGTCCACACTACTATCATAAAAATAATATATTATATAGTAAAAGCAATATAAGGTATTTATAGAGGGAACAGATTAATTCAAATCGCCTAAATTTTATTGACTATTAGATCCATTACTTAAGGTCATTATTTAATTAGCAAATTAGTACAACACAGATTCAACATGTCACTGAGTCATCAAACATACAAATTTTCCACACGTCACCGGTCCCTCCTATATAGGAAAAGAACCCTCCTACACACACGATGGTTCCCGGACGACTCATGTACGACGCAGGAACATCAACCGTCCATGTGTGGCACGAGAGTCAAGTGTATCGTTAGATGGTCCGTCCTACAGGAATAGGGCACTAAAGTGCCATTTGTGTAGTAGTTTTGATAGGAAAATCACTCACGTTTACATGGCTCAGCATACAATGTTCCAAATAATACAGTATATACAAGAAGCTAACTCTAAACCTGATCGGTCTCCAAAAAAATTCAAAACTAATTGATACATATGAAGCCAACTATAAAGCGTTGGCGATAGAAAAAACAAGTCCAAAGAAGATCGATACAATATCTAGCATGGATTGAAATAGTAAGGAACCACATGATTTCGCTTGACAATGGTCATGAACAAAAACTCTAAGGTCTTATTTGATTCAAAGGATTCACAAAGGAATTTTGTAGGATTTTTATTCATAGGATTTTTTCTGCTATTTTTTTAAGGGATTTCTATTTTTGTGCCCCTGGTTTGTTAGGTGTACTCACTTTTCCCCAGCCGCTTAGTTTTTCCTTACTTTTGTCCAGCTCTTATTATGGAACTCTCACATCGGTCTGAAACTCGCTCTTCGTCGGGTCCCGTTAGTGGACTCTGACTGTTACGTGCTGACAAGTGGGGCCGCATTCATGTGAGTCCCGTAGTGGACCCTCGCTGTTATGTGCTGACAAGTAGTACTCACCTCAGTTGCGTGATGACAGGTGGGGCCACGTTCAGTCGGGTCCTGTAGTAGGACCCCCGATGGTGTGGGGCCGGCTTCTTGGGAACGCGTTTTTGGGATGTGGTGTGGGACCATGTGGGACGCGCATGTCGCCTAAATTGGAAGATTTCTTTTTTGTTATTTTTATGATTGGCCTTTTTAAGAGTGCATTTCCCCCTTTACGTCGCTAACAATTGTTATTTATGCCCAAAAAGGCATCAAATCTAGAGCAGCTTCTCTTTTCATTCATGGTTCCTTTTGGCCCTCGGATTTTCCCAATCTGGCAGCAAATCTAACCAGCACTATAAATATGTAAATGAAAAGGGCAGATGTAGATAAAGCAGCTAATAAAGGATTATATAGTACGATACTTAAACCAGGTTCGAAAATTAGGCTGCTCAGCAGCAGCTTACAAGTTCAACATAGACAACAACAAAAAAGAAGCTGCTTTACAGCAGCATCAGCACAGGATCAGAGGCCCCTCATGGCATGCGCTAGGAGGGCCTCCGCCTCCTCCCTGTGGCACTTCCTCCACTTCCTGCTGCCTAGTCCCTTGACCTTGGGCGCCTTGGGCTTGATCGGGGGCATGCGACCCTCCTCGATGGCCACCTTCTGGAGGTTGCGGAGGTGAAAACCAAGCGTCTTTTCCTTTGCTCTAAAGGCGTTGGAGTTCTTTGACGGGCCGCAGGTCTTCACATCCTCGGCATGCATCACGAGGGAGTTGAAGTCGGTGGCGAGGCTCCTGGTGCAAAAGGGGCACCTGTAGACGTCGCCGGCGAAGAATCCGTTGAACTGGCTGGACTTCATCTTCCTTAGCACCTGACGAGTCTTGGTGTCCATGGACTCGTCGTCGCTGCTATCCACCTATTACGAAAAACAGCAGTGTGCAATAAGGGCATGATTGAGATACCGTGATTATCGGGATTGATTACTTGCATAAATTAACCGATTGAGATCCCCTGATTATTCCCCAATCCCCAAATATCAAACCAAATCGAATACTGATCCGAACTACAGATCGGTGCTAGTACTGATCCCAACTACAGATCGGTGATAGTACTGATTCCAACTACAGATCGGTGCTAGTACTGATCCCAACTAGGGGCATTCATCGAAATACAAGATCTAACACAAGAGGATTAGCTACTGTAAAAATACCTAGCATACACCGATTATCCGAACCCTAATAACACATGATCTAGCATCCAATGATGGGAATGGGGGAAGAACAAAGGAAGGGGAGAAAACCCTAGTTACCTCTGACCATGGGTAGGCTAAGCTGGTGTCGAAGGGGTTCTCTGGCCTGATTTAATCGTTGTCCCCGTAGGGGTTCCAGCTGTGCGGGATCTGCAGGAGAATGGCGGGGCCTGTACGGGGACGGGGGCCTCCTCGCCGGCGGCTACGGCAGAAGCGGGGACGGGGTTCTGGACAGGGATGGCGGATGCCTTCAATGCCTTGACGGGGCCAGTACGGGGACGAGGGCCTCCTTGTCGGCCGCCTTGGAGGCGACGATGGCCACCGCGCCATTCTTCTCCATCGCCGGCGTGGTTGGGGTTTTCTTGGGGGTTTGCAGAAGGTGATGGGACAGTGGAGATGGTTGCGTGAGTGAGTGAGCGAGTGAGTGAGTGATGAGTGAGAGTGAGGAGGCCTCTATAAAGGTGAAGGGAGGAGACGTTTCGTTGCACCACCGTGCACCGCGTAACCGCGTGCGCTACTGCACCATGCACGGCCACAAGCGTCCGCTACCGCCCCGTGCACCGTGACATGCGTACCGTGCATCACTTTTTCCCCCACGTGTCTAACCTTGGACATTTAGTTGTGCTTAGTTATACCCTCGAGTGTAGCACTGACAGTTTGGTTGTACTCAGTTTTGCCCTCCAGTACTAACACTGCCGTGTGCAATATACTCACTTTTACCCTCCGGTGGCTGGTCAACAGAGAGTCAACGAATGGGTTTTAGCTAGCTAATTGAGTCATTTTATGCACAACAAATTCAAAAAGATCAAAACATAGTGGCATCTACCCAGGGAGTCTTATTATGTGACCTGCCACCATAAGAAATGTATATAATTCAAGTTTTAACCTAAATCACCACTTCTCAAATCACCTACTATCTATGAAGGTAATGGCTTTCTACTCAAGCCTCTCCCCAAAACATCCCTCCCCAAAACCTAATTTGTCTGAATGATGCAATAATTGTCAAACTAATGTATATTTGAATTTCAAATAGTTTGATGTGTGCCAATATGTATTTTATTGTATAAAATAAGCATTTTCCATTTTTAAATCTCTTTTTGTTTTATATTTGAACCCCCTTGTCAGTTTTGCCCTTGATTTTTAAGTTCTACTCAGTTTTTCCCTCCCTTTTAGTGACAAACTCTCACATGTTCTCATCTTGGCTGCTACGCTCTGATTGGTCGAGACAGTTGTCACGCCACCAACCATTGATCTTCTGATTGATCCTCTGTGATCTAGCAGACATGATAACCCCTGTATTTGTCGAGGGGAACCCTCTATCCATGCAAAATAACGAGTTTGCCACCGATGCTTTAACTCCATACACAAATGATTTTGAATATAATTTGAAGGGAAAGTGTTCAAAGGTGTATAATTTTTGCATTATATTTCACTCCATGTCCTAAGTGCGATTTCAAAGAGTTCAAAGGTGTATGATTTTTGTCATATGCAAGTTTATGCATTACATCTCTACATTCTATGAAAATGATAATCTCTCAAGATTTTCTTAGCACATCATTATCACATATTAAGTGCGATTTCACACTGTTCAAAGATAAACACCCTTTTCCTTTACATTAAGAGTTGTATAATTTTTCAATTTGAAAGTGTTCAAGAGTAGTGTCAATTATAAACACTCTTTTACATTAAAATTTGTATAAATTTTTAATTTGAAAGTGTTCAAGAGTAGTGTCAATTATAAACACTTTTTTACATTAAGATTTGTATAATTTTTCAATTTGAAAGTGTTAAAGAGTAGTGTCAATTATAAACACTCTTTTACATTAAGAATTGTATATTTTTTTAAAATTTGAAAGTGTTCAAGAGTTGTGTCAATTATAACACTCTTTTACATTAAGAGTCGTATATTTTTTTAATTTGAAAGTGTTCAAGAGTTTTGTCAATTATAAACACTCTTGTACATTAAGAGTTGTATATTTTTTTAATTTGAAAGTGTTAGAGTAGTGTCAATTATAAACACTCTTTTACATTAAGAGTTGTATGTTTTTTTCAATTTAAAAGTGTTCAAGATTTGTGTCAATTATAAATACTCTTTTACATTAAGAGTTGTATGGTTTTTTAAAATTTGAAAGTGTTCAAGGGTTCTGTCAATTATAAACACTCTTTTACATTAAGATTGTATAATTTTTTAAATTTAAAAGTGTTCAAGAGTTGTGTCAATTATAAACATCTTTTACATTAAGAGTTGTATATTTTTTTAATTTGAAAGTGAATCTCTAACTGTGCGAGAGTTGTGTCAATTATAGTTTTATACCGCGCGAGAGTTTCATAATTATAAACACTCTTGCAAACCAACTGAATCGCCACTGCTCCAGGGGAATTTACAATAGATTTTTAGGGAGATTTTATCTATCTCTGAGGGTTATGGAGGTTAAAACCACCGCTGGAAAGTAAAATCCAGAGAGATATTGTTCACAACAATGAACTATGCCATCACTGGATCAATCCTATTCGAAAATCAAGGCAGTTAGTTGAGCACTAGTGATTCGCGTTCAAATACTGCAAATAATCAACCCACAAAAGGAAAACGATGCTTACCCGGATGGAATCCATGCGTTAGATCCCTATGATTCCACCCAATCTTGTCCGTCTGCACCAGCCGGCATTGCATACTGTTCCGCGAAAGGGGTAGATCTAGCAAGGGCGGGAGAAGAGTCGGAGGTGGAGTGGGCTCCACGGCTATGGGGAGGGGGAGACTCTGGGGTGCAGGACGACATAAGGTAGGAGGGCACGACGGCGGGGCAGCGGAGCGGCGGTATGGGAGCTGTTCCAGGCTCGGGGGAAGCGAATGCTTTGGGTGAGCGAGAATGGCCGGTCCGACGTGTCTCCATGCGGCCCCACTCTTCACCACGTATGCAAGACCCGTCCCAACGCGGCCCCACCTTTCACCACGTATGCAGGACCCGTCCCAACGCGGCCCCACCGGTCAGGCATGTAACGGTCGAGGCCTTGTAACATAGTGCGCAACGCCCGACCCATCCCAACGCGGTCCCACCAGTCAGCATGTAACAGTCAAGACTTTGACCTGACGGCATCCCTCCGTCCGAGCGTCTGCGAGCGCCCGCAAGGGTTTCTTAACATGGCGAGGGGAAAAGTGAGGAAAAGTTAAGCGGCTGGGAAAAACTGAGTACAACTAACGAACCAAGGGCACGAAAATAGAAATCCCTTTTTTAAAATAATACATTTGTTAATCAATTTCAAAAATAATATGCGAAATTAGGAATTTTTAGAACTAGCACTTATTCGGTGCCTCGTGAACTGAAAGGAACATGTCAGCTCCGACAGGACCAAAAGGTGATGATAGCGGGCCCTGCCATGCTTCCTGTCAGGCCGACAGAGGGACAAGCGATGGAGAGATAGGCCGATAGGCCCTATCGGTGCCGCCCGCGCCGATCGGTGCCCTATCTTGTCGACAAGCTCCCGACTGGCCTCTCTCTCTCTCTCTCTCTCTCTCTCTCTCTCTCTCTCTCTCTCTCTCTCTTTTCCTTCTTCCTCTTTTAGCCACATTTTCACTTTGATTCATCCCTATTTTTCACCAAATCTTGTACTAAATTATAGTAGGCAGTTAGGGGAGCCCCGCTACTGATGGGATAGATTGGGGAAGTGATATGTGGTGTTTTTGTGGAGGGATGGTGGTGGTGTTTTGGAGAGAAATGGCAATGGGGAAGGCTGTTGTTTTATGTATAGATGAGTTGCGTGTTGCTGGTGTTGTTCTGGTGATTAGAGGTTGCTTAACTACCGGGTTTCACACGCTTTAAGGGTAAATCCAAATCTCTCGCTAATTATGGTTTATTGCGAATTATTATGGGCGCACAAGGTTGTTGTTTGTTAGCTATGAGAATATTGGCACGTAGGATTAGTTATATATTTATAGGCTGTATTTTGTTGTGGCGCTTAGAATTTTACAATTTACTTATTTCTATTGTGAATAAATATGGGCGCGGTTGGTTAGTATATGACGATTTACTGGTTTTTTTGTCAGTAAAATATATCAGATTTAGTAAAGTGTTGGTTTTACTACGATAATGGTGTCGTTAGAACAAATGAAAAAGTAATTGATTTGAGTGAGTTTAGTTGCATCTGTGTAGAGCTGCTAGCTCCTCAAACATGGACCGTTAGTCATTTGAAAGACTGGTTGTGTCGTTCCTTAGATCTTCCTCGGACACAGACCGTTGGTGTGCATGCATTGTCGTCAAAAAAGAAGATGACTCTAAATGGAAGCGTAGGCTGAAAGGTTATGAAACCAGGGGAGTAAACCTAGTGGCCTTAGTTCTTCTCGTGGCGAAGGATATCAATTCGCCCGAACACGAGGAGGGTGGGTATGATCATGGCCAGAAAAGTCAAGCCCAAACTGGAGGTGGTGGTTACAATTATAGTCAGAGCAGTAATGCACACTCTAGAGATGGTGGTTACAATTATAATCAGAGCAGTAATGCACACTCTAGAGGTGGTGATTATGATTATGGTCATACCATTTATGCACACTCTAGAGGTGCTGATTCTGAATCAGGGGAGAGTAGTCAGGCAACAGGAGAAGACATATTCGGTGGAGATGCAGATGAGGACGAGATGTACGATGGTTTCTTGCAAAAACAAATGGAAGCGGAAGATTCATATGGCGAAAGCGACGCTGCTGATAATTCCGATGAAGAAGCAGAGGCACCGATTCATGCATCATGGAGCAACGACTTCTTAATAGGAATGAATGCGAATGATGGGAATGATTCTGCCTATAAGTATCACGAGAATAATATTTCTAAGGATGCCATGTATCCTACCAAGATATATCTGTAGGAAGCTGTCATTGCGTGGGCAATGTCCACACAATGGGTCTTCAGAACGATAGTATCATCTCAAAAATATTTGACAATGGTTTGCGTGACTTCAGGTTGTTCTGCAAGGGTGCATGGCTACGTACCTAAGTATGAGACCAACTTGAAGGTGAGCGACGTTGTGGTGCACACATGTCTACTTTCTAGTGTCTTTCAGGGGCATCGTAACCTGACATCTACGCTCCTTGCTCGATTGTTATACACGAAGATAGTGGAGAGCAAATCGATGGAGGTGAAAGCTATCATCAATAAAGTTGCTATCAGATTCTGTTACAAAATTTCATATGGCAAGGCTTGGAGGACTAATCATAGGGCACTGATGGAAAGGTTTGGTTCTTTTGTAGATGGATACGACTATGTTGTTTGGATGCTCCAGATACTACAGGCTAGGAATGTGGCACCTACATCGACATCCAATACTTTATGTAGGGTTCGCAGCATAGAAAACAAAAAAAATTCTATGATAGGAACAACTATGTACCAAGATCTATCTACTAGATACAAGCAACAGGCGGATATACATCCGTAGAAAACATACCCTTAAAGTCCGACAAACCTTAACGAGGTTGTACTCGTGGATGATGTAGACGAACGCTTGCCGATCTCAAGATCGAGAGGAAGTCCTAGCGCCTCAAATAAGTGGCGCATCCATGCTCGCACACACGTCCATGCCACCAAGCAACCTCTGCCTCCTCGCTCCAGCGATGCAGCGGAAGCAACAACTCTTTCTTGCCGAAAAGCCATCGAAAACATGTATCTCGCTAGTCCGAGACCATGGGGGATAAAAAGTAGAGGGGGAGAGAGATCCTTCACGAGAAGGTGCAAGTGAGAGAGAGAGGGAGAGGGGCTCCTTTTATAGGAGGAGTGGGGACCCCAAGGGGGTGGCTGGCGCATGGGGCTGCCCCCTTGCCCTCCCTCCATTCATGTGTGTGGAAGCGACACTCACAAAAATGGCCCTTCACTTCTCCATTCAAAATCCCACTCAAAATCCCCATTAAATTTCCACCAAATTTAATGTAATCTCTCTTTAAATAAAACTCCTTTTATTTATTCAGAATTTTGTCAATTATCATAATGGACAAACATTCACATATAACCCCTTGCTAGTATTTCATTTCACATGCAGATACACTTTCAGGAATTTCACCCGAAAATAGTTTTGGTATCTAGTTAAATAAATTTCTGCGCTTTGTTAATATTTTTAGCATTAAACTATTTGTTCTAAATGGTGTCGGTGTCTCTTAAGTGTGTCAACCTACGGTTCACAAATAATATGGACATGATCGAGACCCCTCTCGGATCAATAATCAGAAGCCGGACCTGGAGATCCATACTGACTCCCACACATTCAACGATGACTTTCTTGTAATCGTGAGAACCTTTTATGCTAGAATCTTAATCCCTTTTGTCTCGCGATATATTACATGTCCGAGATTTGATCATCGGTATCTCCATACCTAGTTTGATCTCGTTACTAACATGTATTATTTTCTCTTTATCGTGATATAACATTTTAGTGATCAAATCACTTGTTTACAAGATAACCAATGTGATATCACCGAGAGGGTCCAGAGTATATCTATCTGTCATTGGGATGAACATAACACTTTATTAGCACTGAACCCATCTTTATAATCACCCTGTTATGGTGTAACGTTTGATGTTATCGAGATACTCTTCCAGTGTTAGTGATTGACATGATCTCACGGTCTAAGGATTAGGATTACTTCGTATGATGTTATAGCAATATAAACTTAATGAATTTGATCGTAATGTTCATCACACCATTCCCATAATGTTCATCACACCATTCCCATAATGTTGTGACCTCGTTATTAACAACATCCAATGTCCATGATCAGGAAACCATGATCATCTTGTTAATCAACGAGCTAGTTTATAAGAGAGGCATAACTAGGAACTTTCTGTTTGTTTATTAAACACATATGTATTAACGTTTCTGTATTAATACAATTATATCATGTAAAATAAATATCTATCGTATACTTGGAATATACATAATAACCACTTTATTATTGCCTCTCAGGGCATATTCCCTTCACTTTATGCTCCCACGTGAACCAAATTGGAGGGTGCTGCATCGAGTTTTATTCTCTTTTGCTATTTGCATAGAAGGTTTCAATCACTGTCGACCATTGATATGTGTAGATGGGACATTTCTCACTATGAAGTACATGCGTCAGATCATGACCGCCATTGGTCAAGTCGGGAACAATCAAATTGTTGCACTCGCTTTTCCTTTTGTGGAGAGCGAGAACACCGAGAGATGGGATGGTTCTTCAGGCAGCTGAAGATAGCAGTTGTTAAGGATAAGGAGAATGTGTGCATCCTTCATGATAGGCATCCAGGTATACTCAATGTGATCAAGAAGCGGACACATCTTTCTCCCTTTCTCTTCGATGATGACATGCCCTTGTCCTTTTTTGCTTTGTCCTTCTTTGCTCTTTCCTTCTCTGCTCTTGCCTTCTCCCAGGCAGCTCTAGCCTTCTTGCAAAAAGGCGGCATGAAGATATCATCTTTGTCTTCTTCGTCACCTTCGCTCTCTAACTAGTACCAAGTGTTTTCTACCCAATACTCCATCGGCCTGGTGGTATGAAGCTTTAACGCTTCCTAAAATGCATTCATCCTAAGAAGTTCTTTGCAAATTTCTCCAGGAGTCCTCTAAGGGCGGGTAAACCTAAATAATCTCTTAGCTAACTCATTATGGAGGACGTCACTACTAACGGGAGTGTCTCATGTAACTTGCGGGACTCCCACCGCTCAAACCTACGATCGGAAGGAGAACTATACATTTGTAGGAGAGCAAAAATCTTGTGTTCTTACAAATCTGAGGAAGGGGAGGGTTTTATAGAGTGAAAATAGAAGAAACTACGGGAATAAGTTGGTGAGAAAAGAATGGTGGGAGAATCTGGCGGGAATAAGTTGGCGGGAGAATCTGCCGGGAAAAAATTTGCGGGAACTCTTTTGCGGGAGAATTTTGAGGAACAAATACATTGTGTCTGAAATGCGAAATACATCTCTACACTAAAATTAAAATTAGGATACATCACGACACTTCTGCTGAAATTAAGATACATCACGACACTACAACTGAAATAAAGATACGTCGTTTTTAGGACATAGATCTAGTGGTCCTCAGTCCAGCGTGGATAGTTTCCGGTCTTGTCCACATGTTCTCCTGCTTCCTACGCTTCAGCAACTCTTTCTCTTAATCTCTGCCTCTCCGTGGCATGGGCCTCCTTGCGCACCTCTTCAATGTGTTCCTCTTACTCCCTCCTCCTCATGTTCACCTCATGGTTTCAATCTTATTCCGTTCTTAATTCTTTCATTTCCCTCTCTCAATCCTTCTTCTTCTGCGCGGAAATCCTTTCGGAATGTTCCTCGGCGTGAAAGCTCCTAGGCACGCCAGCTCCTGTCCGCAATCTCCTGCAGGGTCCATGCTAGCCATCCGTGTCAATCCAATGGTACCACTTGTAGAGAGGTGGAGGAGACTGCAACCACGTTAATGGTATGAAAAAAGAAAAAAATGATGTAAAAAGAAATATTCATCATCCTTTCAGAACATACCGGAGGCCTCTCGTGCGACGAACTAGCTTGACAGGGCAGTCTCTGGTCATAGTTGGCACACATGAAAAACTTCATGCCCATCTTATTAGAGAAATCCTCGCTCTCCTTCAGCTTGGCAAGATGGCCGCACCAACACCTCTCTGCTTTCACCCCCCGGTGGCAACCTTGCATCTTTCATATTCCTAGGCATGTAGTCAGGGTCCGAACAAGGCACACTCATGGTGAAATATCGTGGCGAGAGAAACTAGAGAAACTAGTGATTGCTAACATATCGGAGCCCGGATTTATAGAAGCAAACTAAACAACTGGCGAGAGAAGATGGCGGGAACCAGTGACGGGAAAAGATGGCGGGAGAATATTAGGCACATATTAGCCCTAAACCAGCTCACTTAGGACGATCTTTATGATCAATGCAGGTTTCGACCTGGGCTATAACTAGTCCGCCCCGGCCGAGCCGACCGGACTTATGAGCTCCTTGGAAGCTGACGGGCTCTCTGACACGCAGTAGTCGTAGGCCGACAAGCCTTTTGGTGCCGTCGGAGCTGCTAGGGACCTTTTGGTCCCACCGAGGCTGACAGATTCTAGCCGGTCCGCGCGACACCGAAACTATGCTAGTTTTGAGAATATGTAGTTTTACATATTATTTTTGAAATTGATTTTAAAAATTTATTATTTAATTAATTTTAGCAGTTTTTTCTATAAAGGCCATTTGATTCAAAATATTGAATCCTCCAAAATTTCTATGAATTGCTTTCCTATATTACAATCTCATAGGATTTCTAGCAAGAGGTTAGAGCTCTTGGAAATTTTTCTACATATTTATGATAACTATGACATGAGCCCAACCTCTATGGAAATTTCATGCGTTTTTTCTGTGGTGTCATCATACGACTTGTGTAACTAAATTCTGTGTTTTTTATTCCTATAGGATTTCATATGTCTTGACATGTTATTCCTGCCCTGTCCTATTCATATGCTTTTAAAATTGTTTGAATCAAATAGACCCTAAATTTAATTAATAGGTACCTGAAGCCAACTCAAAAAACAATGGGCGGTCGGAAAAAAACCTCCAAAGCATATAAGTACGATCCGACTTTAGCTTACTCGTGCATGCATGTCACGAGGTGTCGATCTTGCAAGAAAAAGTATATGAGAGGTTGTAAATTAGATTAATTTATACTCGGATAATTTACTAGTCGGTAGATTAATAATCTATAATTGGTCATGAACTTACTAGAATATAGCAACTGAACTTGAACTTATCTAACTTATCTGTGCATCGCGCCTAAACTTTCCTCTGTGTAGTACATCCGATCTAAAGTAATTCTGTTAGAGTTTTTAACCGCTTTTCGGATTTTAACAAATGATATACCGTTGGAAATATACAGAAATTCCGCAACGTTTTCGTACTATAACTCTTTTCAAATTTGTTACGGTTTTAAACTTAATTTTGAAAATACCAAACCGTGTTCAAAAGCGCTGAAAGAGAATTTATAACGCGGTTTTTCAATTGTTTGTTGAAATGATGCAAATAATATAGCATCAGATAGATATTAAAATTTTGCAACTTTTTCATGTTGTAAGTTTTTTCAAATTCGTCACCGTTTTTAAACAATTCTCAAAATACATTCAAAACATGAACGGACGCGATTTACTTGATTTTTTTCTCAACCGTAGATCGTAATGATGCAAATGATATGGCCTTAGATAGATATTGAAATTTCACAACCTTTTCGTGTTGTAATTTTTTCCAAATTCTGCAAGGTTTTTAAATAATTTTGAAAATACCGAATTTCGAAATATTCAAAACATGAACGGACGCCATTTACTTGATTTTTTTCAACCGTGGATCGGAATGACACAAATTATATGGCGCTGGATAGTTATTGAAATTTCGCAACTTTTTTGTATTGTAAGTTTTTCTAAATTTGTCATGGTTTTTATTTTTTTGAAAATACTGAATTTCGAAAGTATTCAAAACATCAACAGACGCCATTTACTTGATTTTTTTCAACTGTAGATCATAATGACGCAAATGATATGGCTTTGGATAGATATTGAAATTTCGCAACTTGTTTGTGTTGTAAGTTTTCTAATTTCGTCACTGTTTTTAATTTTTTTTTGAAATTATTGAATTTCAAAAGTATTCAAAACATGAAGGGACGCTATTTACTTAAATTTTTTTCAACCGTAGATCGGAATGATGCAAATGATATGGCGTTGGATAGATATGGAGTATGCGCATGTTATTTGTTCAGATCATTTTTGATAATTATTTATAGTTTAGATCATATTTTTAAATTACTATTCGTTCCTCACAAATGTAATTAAAATGACAAAGATTTCCTGAAGTGCCCGCGAAACGCACTAAACTTTTTCCGCGAGCGCACCTGAACTGTCCGCGATAGAGCACCTGAACTTTCCTGAAATATCCATGTATTTTTTTGGACTTTCTGTGATATCTTACCTGAACTTTTTATCACGGACTGTCTGAACTGTTCTTGATAGCGCACCTGAACTTTCTTTCCGCGAGCGCATCTGAAATATCCATACATTTTACTGAACTTTCTGTGATATCACACCTGAACTTTTTATCACGGACTTTTTGAACTATCCATAATATCGCACCTAAACTTTTCCTATGATCATAGTTCAAATGCATGTAATTGTTTGAACTTTCCGTGAAGCGCACCTAAACTTATCATAGACTATTTAAACTGTTCGTGATAGTGCACCTGAAATTTGCCGGCGAGCGCACCTGAATTTTTTCGGTTAAGAGCTTGAACTGCCCATTGTATGACTCATGCACTTATTAGCATTTGTGATTAAACTTATCGTGGACTTCATAAATTTTCCCGCGATATCGCACCTAGAAAATGTATGTACTTTTACTGCCATGTCTTTTTTTCTAATCTTTTATGAAATGGAAAACAAATTTTATGCTAAACCACTGTGCACCTGAGCTACCCTATGTATTATGGTTGTACTTATTTTTCCTCAATACCTGTACTTATTTGCTTCACTTTATGTACTCCCTCCGATACTAAATAAGTGTCACGGTTTTGAACTAACTCTAGTTTAAAATGGCGACACTTATTTAGGATCGGAGGTAGTACTAATTTTTATCTAGTGTCATATATTAATTTTTTCTGTACTTATTTTTCTGGACTGCCTGAACTTTTCGTGTTTGTTTATCTAAACTGTTCAGAGTCGCGACCGTCTTTACTTTCCTCATTAGCGCAGTGAACTTCTCTGTGTAATATGTTTGTACTTATCTCACAAGTTCAACTAAACTGTTTTTTTACAAACGAACGAACGAAACAAAGCAGAGCGGGTGGTGCGCATCAGGAGAAAACAGGTTTGGTGCCAGTAGAGTAGCAGAGCCCACTAGCATCACAGTCGTAGAGAGAGGGTCGGGCGCAATAGCTGCTCCATTATCGATTTTCCATGTTTTGCGAGTGCACACATGTGTGAATCGATCTGCACTCCTTGTATCGCTAAACTAAACGAGCGTGTGAACTGCTGAAATAAACAAGCATGTACTGACGAACAAAAGGAACAAGGGCACAATCCGATCGCCGCTAAAAGGAGTGAAGGTGGTCGGGCACGACGAGTGGCCATAGCGAGTGGTGACAGAGGTCAGGCATGACGAGGCGCACTAGCCGGTGGTGGGGGAGACGAAGTAGCCGACGTCGAAGCTGGCGAGTTGTTGGGCGGTGAAGGGAAGTTCGTTCGATGGCGGCGAAGACGTGCTGGCGGGAGGCGGAGGGGAGCTGGCCTACGGCAGGGAAGGCGAGCTGGCTGGAGTCGGGTCGGTGGAGGGGCGCTGGCCGGAGTCGGGAACGGAGCGTAGGATGGCGGTGGGGTAGGCGAGCTGGCCGGAAGCAGGTAGGCGTGCTGGCTGGCGGCGGGGTCGGTGGAGGGGCGCTGGACGGCGGCGGGAAGGCGCGCTGGCTGGGGGCGGAGGGGAGCTGGCCGGCGGCGGGAAGGCGCGCTGGCTGGCGGCGGGGTCGGTGGAGGGGCACTGGCCAGCGGCCGGGAAGGCGCGCTAGCTGGCGGCAAGGTAGGCGCTCTGGCCGGCGTCGGCCGGCGATGGGGATGACCGCGTTAGTTTGGTCATGGAAAACAGGGTGGTTGGCAGGACGACATGCAGTTTTTTTCCACCGGATCCAACGAATCACTCCCTTATAGTGGCCACGGTTGTAGATTATTTTATAACCGGTTTTAAAATAAATGTTATATATAGAGAGAAGGACTAAAGAGAAACCCCTTAATATGATTCCTATATAGCTATACAAGATCTCTGGTGCCAACCCGACCTGACCTATCCCACTCGTGCCTCCTCTCTCCCTAGAGCGCTCCTCCTCCCCGCGCAGCGGCCCAGTTCCCACCCACGACCCTGCCCGCGCCTCCTCCATCTCCAGCGTGCTCCTCCTCCTCAGTTCCCATCGCCGGCGCCGCCCCGATTCCCCCAACGCACTGCCCTAATTCCCTCGCCACCCGCCCCGATTCCCCCAGCATGTCGTCCCGATTCCCCCGCCGCCTGTCCCGATTCCCCCAGCGCGCCGCCCCCGACTCCCTCGCCGCACGCACCCCGCCCCGGCCACCTGCGCCTCCTCTCTCTCCTGGCGCTCCATCCGGACCCCATTCGCACCACCTCCTGCCATGATTCTCCCAGCGCGCCACCCCGCCCCGTCCCCTGCCGACACCGGCACACCCTGTCCCCGGCTGTCGTGGTGGTAGCACGGCAGATGCCATGGGTAGGCTTAAGTCGGGGCCAATGTGCACTAATGGGATCCAGGGAGGGATGATGTAGTGGCTTCTATACACAGAATACACGAACTCAGATCTTTACTTTGATCAACAATGGATACACTTGCTCCTCAAGCTGTATGAGCGAGAGGGAGAAGAAGCTCTCTGTAAGCGCTGAGTGTAAAAATGAATCGATCCCTCTACTAGGAGTCCCTAGCTCACCTTATAAAGGGGTGGCCAGGTTACATATATGGTTGACGTGGACAGCATATTCCACGAATATGCTTGTCCCAAAATTCGGTGGGAGCCTTTTCGTGTCTTCCTTCTATCAACGGCAATGACCCAGAGTCCATGACATGTGAGCCTCGGGCTCTGGGACTGTCACCTCTGTGACGCTCTTCTACCCCTCTGTCCCTCTGGCTGTTGTCTGTAGTTCTTGGCACTGTACAGATTCCTAAGAGAGAGAAAATGTGCAGTGTTGACTTTGGGGTTCACCCTCTCCTTCTCGAGCAAGCTTACCCATGACTCGGACTCGCCCTGTATGACTCGGCCAAGCCCTAACCTGCAGATATAAAGCACAGTAGATGATATGCCGACATACCCCGTATGTCGTTCGAGTCAGGCCTTAGTTACCTGACTCGGGAAAACCCGGTCCATATTCGGCCAGCATTGATATAATTCGGCTGGGTCATTCTTTGACCCGATGAACATCTTAGAGGGCTTTCCCCTTTTTCCTTAGCTTGACCCTACCTGGGGTCATCCCCCCAACATTAGTCTCCGAAGCTGGTGCAGTCTTGGTGAATTTAGTCGGTAAGGCTACAGCAGGTTCAAGGTATTCAGATAGTACATTTCAATTTGCTGACTTATCTTTCAGTCGGCCTTCTTTCGAGTTATTCCTCGATTCACATGTTATCATTCTTCCGACTCACTCTGATATTTTCCGAGATAAGACTTGTCTTGCCGAATCAACTCTATTCATCTAGGTCATGCCCTTAGCTTCTCTCGTAAGTTTCATCCTACGTGTCATAATCATTGCACTTTGCCTCATTTTTAGGCCGCTACAATGATTGCTGACACAGGAACAATCATCACTGCGAACGGTCATGTCCGCGAAGTGCCCCTTTGATTACTGCAATGGTTATTGCGGCCGGATCATCTCCTGTGCCGTGTAACCTGCGGCGTGGCTCTACTCGGCGGTTGCCAGCGCGCGATACACACGTGTATGCTACCACCGCCGCACCTGCATGATCCCGCTATCGCTAGCGGTTTGGGTTATAAATGGGGGGAGCGGGGTGAAACCCTTATTCACTTTACCCACTCCCCATTTTCTCGTCTTCCTCCTCGTGCCGCCGCCGCAGAGCTTCCTTCGCTCGCGACCGCGCCGCTACTTTCTGGTGCTGCTCCGCCGTGCTACGCACCCACGCCTAGCCCTCGTTCTGCTCTGTCCTAACTGTGCTGCCACGACCGCGCTCTTCGCCGCTGCTATGGGGCCATGGCAATCTAGGACTTTGCCAGTCGCTAGTGCCTCTTCTTTCGTCGAATCCTCTGACGAGCCCATGTAAAGATCTCACAGCATTGCCGCTGCCAGAGAAGAAGATGCAGTTGCCGCCTCGGAGCGCGGTTCCTGGCAAGGATCCACGGTGACTCGGCGGGAGATCAAGTGGCTTATCAAGACGCACCGCATTCCTGCCGAGGTAAAGTACCGATTACCCGGCCCGGAGCCTGCCCCCATCATAGATCCGGGTGAATTCGTAGTCTTCATGTCACACTTCTATAGAGGATTCGGTCTCCCCCTTAGCTATTTCGCCAAGGAGTTCTTAGAATTCTTTGCCCTCCAGCCTCACCATTTGTCGGCTAACGACATCGCTTCTTTGTCAGATTTTATCTCGGCCTTCGAAGGATACTTCGGCCTTTGGCCCTCTATAGTAGTGTGGTCCAAGTTTTCCAGATCCGAGCCATTGTCATGCCGGATAAAAGTCTGCCCTCCTTCGAGAAATCTTTGACCCAATGCGGCGCTCCCTCCATCACGCCCAGGAAGAGGTCCGAGTTCCCCCGAGTTGCAGGCCTCGATTCATGCAAGAAATGGCACAAGTCGTTCCTCTATGTGAAGAACAGTGGTAAGGAGGATAAGATTTGGCTGCCAGCTTTCTCTGTCGGCACACCTTCTAGGCAGAACTGGAATTACAACCCAAAGAGGACCAATGCTCTCGCCGAGGCATTTGAGCTCCAACTCAACGAGTTGACCCGGGCCAGGCTTCATGGTGAAGACTTGATGGCTGCTTTTGTTAGGAGCTGAATCTGCCCCTTCCAGCTACAAACTCACAAGCTCTGCTATACGAGTGGTCCTCTTGATCCAAACCGAGTCTGAACCGTTGAGCTCAATGACGATCCGATTCGGAAGCGCGTTTGGGCTATCTTCAAAACAGATATGGCGGAGGACTGGAAGTGGGGCACGAATCCCTTCACTCGCGAGAACCCCCCTCCCAGGGTAAACCATTCCGAATCATTTCATTCGAGTCATTTTACATTGCTATTTTATTGAGTACTTAGCTTCTTTTTGCTTGTACCTCTCTAGAAATTTTATGAACAAACCTAGGAAGATGCTGAGATTCTTGCCCTTCCTTGGAGAAAGGATCATGACACTCTGGACAACGATGAGTCAGACTCAGAGGATTTCATTCCGAAGCCTGACTCGTCTCCCGCCCGAACTCGGGGTAGGGATTCCAACCGCTCTGAGGATGCTGACTTGGATGAAGTTGAAGTTCTTGAGGTATTTGATCTGGTTCCCATCCCATATTCCTACCCGGCTCCTTTTCCTCCAGCTAATCCGGCTAGTTAGGTGCATGAGGTGGATCCCCTTGCCATGGGAGGCCAAGTTCCGGTGAGGAAGCAGGTCGTGACAAAAGATCCCTTGGTCGAAGTTCCCAAGAAGCGCATTAAGAGATCCGCCAAGAAAGCTCCCAAGCCCAAGGTTATGCCTAGAGTTTCAGCGTAAGTCGCCTCAACCAAACTTAAACTTATATTTCTTGTTTTTCTCTTTCTTTTCTTTACTCAATATTTTCTCTTTTCTTGTCTCGACAGTGATCCTCTCTCCGCTAACCAAAGTGGCTCTAGTATGGCCTCACCCATTATTCGGCCGCCATCACCACTACCTCAGAGCGATGTCCGGGACTCTAGACCGGCTCGAGATGATCCTCATCCTGCGCCAACTAACAGTCCACCTCGGCAGGAGGAGGTAGAGGCTGAGGCTGGTGGCGACCAACATTGCCATGCCTAATCAACCATCTGATTCGGTTGCCCCCATAGAGATTGCCCAGAATCAACATGCCGAACCAGCGCCCGCCAAAGCGCCAGTTACCTCGGCTCCTGTTCAAGATCCAACTCCTTCATCTCCAGCATCAGTACCAGCACCCACTGAACCCTCCAAGACTCTACAAGAAGGCTAATCACAACAGAGCACACGCTCTCAATCTTCCTCTCCTTCTGCAGCTCCTTCGGCAGCTACAGATGTAGCTCGGCCGTCTAAGTCGCAGCCAACTGTCGAGTCATCTCCCAAGGTCAAGATGGTGGAGCTGCCAACCCTGTTCAAAGGAAAGATGGGCGAGTTCCTTCTCAGCCCAGCATCGTTGAGATATTCCAGAATGGAGCTCCTGCTTCTGCCTCTGGTTCTGCTGCTGGCACATAGATGGTGCTTCACAAGAGCCCAGTGGCAGAGGCAGCTGCCCAACAAGCACGAGAGTCTAAGGGCAAGGTGTTGACACGCACTATGAGCGGTGGAACCCTCGGTTCCTTGGAGGAGTATGCTACCAATTGGAATGCTGCCGATCAGGTCGAGGTTAGCTCGGGGGCCAATCCGAGGAGCAAGTCTTTTAGTCTACCCGACATCAGCAACCGCTTGCACCTTGCCGCCAAAATTATTCTTGAAACTGATAGCATGAATGAGGTAAACACTTCGGCCTACACTTCTACCTTTTCGCATGATGTAGTGTATGCCCATTAGTCCCCGAGCCTCCGATCGAATGATTTATCATTCGGTCGGATGCTCTCTTCATTTAGTGTATTCGGGGTGCATACAATCAATCATAGTAACTTTGATTTTTTTTGTCTTAGCTTCGATTATCTAGCCATCTAGATCCGGATCAAGTTTTACTTGGTTCAGATCTTACGGTTTAGCTTCGATTACCAGCCACCTAGATCGGAATCAAGTTTTACTTGGTTTGGATCTTTTAGTTTAGCTTCAAATACCCAGCCACCTAGATCCGAACCAAGTGTCACTTGGTTCGGATCTTACGTTTTAGCTTCAAATATCCAGCCACCTAGATCTGAATCAAGTTTTACCTAGTTCAGATTTTTTTTAGTTTAACTTCGAATATCCAGCCACCTAGATCCGGATCAAGTTTTACTTGGTTCGGATATTTACAGTGTACCTTCGAATATCCAGCCACCTAGGTCCGGATCAAGTTTTACTTGGTTCAGACCTTACGGTTTAGCTTTGAATACCCAGTCACCTAGATCCGGATCAAGTTTTACTTGGTTTGGATCTTACATTTTAGCTTCGAATATCTAGCCACCTAGGTCTGGATCAAGTTTTACTTTGTTCAGACCTTACGGTTTAGCTTCGAATATCCAGCCACCTAGTTCTAGATCAAGTTTTACTTGGTTCGGATCTTACAGTTTAGCTTCGAATATCCAGTCACCTAGGTCCGGATCAAGTTTTACTTGGTTCAGATCTTATAGTTTAGCTTCGAATATCTAGCCACCTACGTCCGGATCAAGTTTTACTTGGTTCGGACATTACGGTTTAGCTTCGAATATCTAGCCACCTAGGTCCGGATCATGTTTTACTTGGTTAGGACCTTACGGTTTAGCTTCGAATATCCTTCTGAGTGTGAAGATCTGTGCCTGCAGGTTGCTCATAACCGGCGCACGGCCGAGTTCTAGAGGCTGCTCTTCTCTCACAGGAGGTTGCAGATGAAGTATCAGAATATGGTGCCGATTTTGCAAAAAACTGGTGAGTTTCCTAATCTTTTACTTCGGATTTTTTTAAAAATTGCTCTTATTCTGATTTCCCCTCTGGTTTGTACATCCGAGCTAACTTTTTTCCTGCCTTTTGCTCAGTCAACCTTGATACCCGGAACAAGGTGCTTCCTGAACAAGTAGCCAAGCTTAAAGGTATCGGATGCTTTTACTCCGACGTTTTCTTCACACGTCTTTGTTGTTTCAAAGTATCTCATGACTTTTGCCTCGTCTCAAACGAATTAAAAGGTCTTGCAGCATCTCATCAAGAGTGCATTTTTGTTCCTGATATGATCTTGCATTTTCTAGAATAAGCGGGAGATCCCTCGGCGCAGCTATTGTTTCTTCTCTAATTTGTGTGATTGGGATACAACTAACACAGACCGACGTTGTTTTCAGCAGAATTGCTTTGGTGTCTAGTTTTTTGTACATAAAATCAACTTTCAGGAAAATCCCTGAAAATATCACAAAACTCCTATTTTACCAGAAGACTCACGGAGCCAGAAGACGGGACGGAGGAGGGCCACGAGGGGCCTACACCCCCTGGCCGCGCGGGCCAGGCCAGGCCACGCCTGGGGGTGGTAAGGCCACCTCGGGCGCCCGCTCGGTCTCCCTCTTCACCTACATAAAGCCTTCTGACCTAAAAACAGAGGGGGGTTCGACGTTTTTCCAGAGAGAGTTTTGCTGCGCCGCCACCACCAAAAACCACGATTCGAAACAAGAAACTCTGTTCTGGCACCCTGCCAGGATTGGGATTTGAAGGATATCATCACCATCATCATCACCGGTGCCTCTCTATCAACCATCCATGTTTCCCCCATCCATGAGTGAGTTATCCCCCACTGTAGGTTATGGGGATGGTAGGGATTGGATGAGATCTATCATGCAATCGTATAAGATTATTAGGGCATGGTGCCTAGTATCTTTGTTAGTGCTTTTTGACTTTCTTGCAACTTGTTATGCTTAACGCTTGTCACTAGGGCCCGAGTGCCATGATCTCAGATCTGAACATGTTATTGATTCATGATGATAGTATTGTTTGTGATCTTATCTGCAAGTTGTTTACACATGTCATTGTCCGGAGCCAAAGGCCCCGAAGTGACAGAAATTGGGACAGCCGGAGGGGATGGCTGTGATATGAGGATCACATGTGTTCATGGAGTATTAATGCTTTGCTCCGGTACTCTATTAAAAGGAGTACCTTAATTGCCAGTAGATTCCATTGATGCCCCGCTACAACGGGCTGGTAGGACAAAAGTTGTTGTGCAAGTTCTCATTGCGAGCACGTATGACTATATATGGAACGCATGCCTATGATTATTTAGTGATTGGATGCTTTATCTTATTTATCTGCAAATGCCCTAGATCTTGATATTACATGAATAGTCTCGTCCATACAACGCCCGTCCATCATCCCTATGCCTACCGCACTCAAACCCTGATGTTTGCTACTATTGTTACTACTTCCTTTTTTTACTGCTGCTGTTACTTTGCTATTACTACTACAAAACTGTTGCTACTGATAAACTACTATGAGCTAGACTATTTCCAGGTGCAACTGAATTGACAACTCAGTTGTTAAGACTTATAAGTATTCTTTGGCTCCCCTTGTGTCGAATCAATAAATTGGGTTATACTACCCTCGAAGACTGTTGCAATCCCCTATACTTGTGGGGCATCAAGACTATTTTCTGGCCCCGTTGCTGGGGAGCATAACTTTATTTGTAAGTTCACTTGGATTTATTATTGTTTGATGCTATCCTTTTCATCATGGGAAAGTCTCGTGACGGAAAATTTCCTATATTACCATCCACTACAAGAAGAGGTACAGTCCTGAACACCTCTGTTGCGCTTGATTCACCATCTATCATAAGTAAGCTTGTTACACCACCAACACATACACACGCTACACACACTGCTACTACTGCTGAATCTGAAATTGCTTATGATGCTCATGATGTTACTTTTACTATGCTTGATGAGAGTGGTTCATTAGGTCCTTTGCTAGATGCTACAATTGCTAGAACTATATTGGGAAACACTGAAACTCCTACTAAAGACACTATTACTCTTGTTAGCTCACCTGAGTCTAGAGAAATCTATGATATTAATGATGGTTATATTGAAATGACTGATGAATTTATTGAAGAATATCGAAACACACGTAGTCCTAGTGCTATTAGGAGTCTCCTTGATAAACGTACTATTATTCCTAAACTATCTCCTGATGCTAAGTTTGCTACTTCTCCCATAGACATTAAATATAAAGATTATGATTTCTCTCTTGATTTGTCCTATATAAACATTGTTGAGAAAGAACCATTTTGTGGGACTAAGAATGAAAGGGCTATGGCACATATGACTGAGCTTTCTACTATGAGTGCCTTATTTTATGATGATATTAAGATGTGCACCTACTTTGTTGCTAAAATTTTCCCCTTATCACTAAAAGGAGAAGCTAAAGCTCTGTTTAATAATTTACCTCCTGGATCCATTGATAGCCCTGATTGCTTGATTGCTACTTTCTTTCAGAAATATTTCCCTCCTAGTGCTCGACATGCTGTTTTGCAGATTTTTTTTGATTTTAAACAGGGAGAAGGGGAGAAATTGTTGGAGATATGCCCAACAGGCAATAATAAAGTGGTTATTATCATATCTTCATACTTATGATAAATGTTTACATACCATGCTATAATTGTATTAACCGGAAACATTAATACTTGTGTGATTTGTAAACATAAAAGAGTCCCTAGTAAAGCCTCTTGTTAAACTAGCTTGTTGGTTAATATATGATCATTGTTTCCTGATCATGAACATAGAGATGTTATTAACAACAGGGACATATCATTAGAGAATGATATGATGGATATACTCCTATAGTTAAGCGTAGCATAAAGATCAAGTCATTTAATATAGTTCATTTTCTATAAGCTTTCTGATACATAGTAACCTAATTCCTTCGACCATGAGATCATGTTAATCACCATCACCGGAAGGATGCTTTGATGACATCAAACACCACACCGTATGGGTTGAGGCACATGGATCAAGAGTGGGATTTGTGCATCCATATGACGGATAGATTTACTCTGGGCCCTCTCAGTGGAATGTCATCCAATTAGCTTGCAAGCATGTGACTGGTTCACAAGGGATCACATACCACGTGAACGAGAAAAGAGTACTTATCGGTAACGAGGTTGAACTAGGTATGCAGAGATACCGACGATCAAAACCTCGGATAAGTAAACTATCATGAGACAAAGGGAAATTGGTATCGTATGTAAGTGGTTCATTCGATCGCAAAGTAATCGTAGAAATATGTGGGAGCCATATGAATTTCTAGATTCCTCTATTGGTTATTGATCGGAGAAGTGTCTCGGTCATGTCCGCATAATTCACGAACCGTAGGGAGACACACTTAAGGATTCGATGTTGTTGAGTAGTTATGGAATGATGAGTAAGAGACCGAATGTTGTTCGGAGTCTCGGATGGGATCCGGGATATCACGAGGAGATCCGGAATGGTCCGGAGAATAAGATTCATATAAGGAAAGTCCTGTTTCGGAGTTGGGGAATGATTCCGGTGTTTTCATCGGGAATGTTCTAGAAGGTTCCGGAAGGTCCGGCACTCCGGAGGGGAAGGGTACATGAATGTGTCATGACAATGTGGAATGGTTGCATCATGTACTAGGTATCATGGCTGGGCAAAATAAAGGGAGAAATCAAATCCTAGTTTGAAAAGTCAAACGCCAATTTGAAAAGTCAAACGACAAGTTTGCTTGGTGGAGGGAGAGTAGGAAACCTACTTGGGGAGGAAGTCCTCCTCCCTCCACCCGCCGGCCAAGGAGGCCGAGTTGGGGGAGGACTCCCTCCTCCCAACCGGCGCCCTCCCTCCTATATAAAGAGGGGCAAGGGTGCCCCTCTAGCCTACACCTCTCACACCCCAAACCCTAGCCTCCTAGCCGCCGGCCTCCTCCAAGTTGCCGCCGCCTAGAGCTCCTCTAACTCGGTGAGTTAGGGTTTCCCCAAACCCTAGCCACCGGCCAAGCCCTCCCCTTGGTGCCCTCTAAACCCTAGATCACCAAGGCTCTCTCATACTCCACCATACTCGCTCCGGCTTAAGGCGAAGCTCTGCGAGATCTCCCCTCTACTTCCGACACCACGCCGTCGTGCTGCCGGAATCGCGAGGAGAGTGCTACAACCTCCGCTGCCTGCTGGAACAAGGGAGAGGAAGGTCTTCATCGAGTACCGAACGTGTGACCGACTGCGGAAGCGCTGCCGAAACGCAGCGCCAGAAGGATCGTCTACGCGATCTTGAGATTGGATGTGTACGACTACATCACCCACGAGAATCTGCTCTCGTTAACCTGTTTGGATCTTCGAGGGTTAGTATTCTATCGACTCGTTGCTACAATCTAGTAGATAGATCTTGGCTTGATCATAGATTAAATCTTGATTGTGTGTTCATGCGGTAGAAAATTTTGTTTTCCATGCTACGAACCCCTAAAGTGGTATCAGAGCCGTGTCTATATGTAGATCTATTGCATGAGTAGAACACAATGGTCATTGTGGGCGTTGATGCTTTTGTTGTCGATTGCTTTTTGTGTACTTTGCATCTTGCGGGATGGTGGGATGAAGCGGCTCGGGCTAACCTGACATGACATCGTTCATGAGACTTGCTCCACGCTTGACATGCAACTTGTATTGCATAAGTGGCTTTGTGGGTGCCTGTTTCTCCCAACATAGTTAAGATTCAATTTACAACGGGTGATTGACAATACTAGTATCAATGTTGTGGTTTTTGTTCGTAAGTTAGAACAACACTTATTGAAAGCCCCAAACCACGTAAAACATGCAAAGAAAATTAGAGGCGTTTGACTTTGTTTTGCAAGGGTGTGATGTGATGTGATGTGATATGGCCATGATTGTGATTATATATGATGTATGCAATGTTCCTTATTGCAAGTTGGCAACCGGCAGGAGCCATATGGTTGTCTTTAAATTCCGTTAATACCTGCATGTCTATTTACAGTAGTTGTAACAGTTGAAGTTGGTGGACGACAACCATGAAACGGCGCCATTGACCTTGACGCCATACCGGTGCATCTTGTATTGCTTAGTTCACGACAGTAGCATTATAAGATGATCCCTCAAGCACACAATTTCAAGTTTTAAAGTGTTCATCCTTAGTAAGCACCATTGCTAAAGCTCGTTGTTTCGAAGCACCACGTGATGATCGGGTGTGTTAGATTCTGCGAGTGTATACAACGTGAGCAAGCCAGATTTGCTCATGCGGAAGCTAAGGTTTGATCTTGACGAGCCTAGCATGTACAGACATGGTCTCGGAACACGGATCACCGAAAGGTAAAGCATGAGTCATATAGTAGATATGATGAACATGTTGATTGTTCGCCATTGAAGCTACATCAACTCTCGTGATGATCGGTTTTGATGTGGTGGATTTGGTTCGTGTGATCACTAAAACAATGTGAGGGATATTGTTTTGAGTGGGAGTTCAACAGCAATTTGATTATAAGTTGAACACTATTTATCATAAATTAAATCAAAGTGAATTTGCATAGTTGTTGTAGTCACTGGCATCCATTTACCACCTTGCGCTTAGTTATAATTGAGATGATAGAACTATAGAATTCTGGTTAGTTACTTTACGAACTGGTATCGTATTGTTTTGAAGTGTTAATCTAAAGTTTAAAAGTCACATTGCAAACTTTCAGTAAGTTTCGATTACTCCGTGAAGTTTAATAGTTGGTATTAAATCAAGAGTAACAATTCCAGTGTTAGTATATAAGTATCATGTTTATCTCCATGATTCTTGATATTCGAAAGATAGTTTTAATATCAAGGTAATCTAGGAATTGAAAGAGTTGTTTCAGAAACCATCATGTATGGAAGATATTGCGATATCTGAAATGATGTTTTGGTTACAACATGATAGAGTATAATATGACAAAGTTAATGTTCTCATATTTGATGAGAATTTACAAAAGTTTGGAGACACTAGTTGTCCTAATCCTCCAAAAGGTTTTGGAGAGCAACATTATACTCGCGATTCACCATTATAAGCTAAAAGTAGCTTGATCATGGATAATTCCATAATAAGGGTGAATATTTGATGTAGGTAAAATGTTTACTACACCAAGAGATTACTAAAGAAAGGAATTTGAAAGAACACCAAACATTTGATGATGGTGATCTACTTCAAAGTGCAAGACCAAAGACATTGTATTTAACTATACATGCTTTGGACTATGTGTCATGTATATGGCTCCACTATTGATGTTGATAGATTCTTTCAGACAGAAAAAGAAATAATGAAAGAGAATCTCATAAATATATGGCAGAAAAGAAAAGACTAGAATTGTTCAGTTTAGGTATATAGAGGATATACGAGTTATGGCTGTATTCTTTGCTTGTTAAATAATGTGGTTCTTGAGTATTGAATACTGAATTTGTTGGTGTGAATCGTCATACGAAACAACACAATTCATGAACTACAATGGCCTAAGTAACTAGCAAAAGAATATGTGATGATGTTCATCGAGAACAAATAAAGGGTTATTGTGTTACTCATTAAACATCAAAGCTTGCCTTCAAGATTTGTTTTATCAGGTATTATGAGAACAAAAGGGTTGTTCAAATAATTTCTGTAATCCATAAAAGATGGATGATTCACAAATCTCGTTGGAGAAATCACATCCATTAAACTAGTGCTAAAAATGTCGAAAGACAAATTGATTGAAAGATCACTTAGGAAATGACATCGCCGTTTAAATTATATTGAAAAGAAAAAATGAAGAAACTCCATATGGATGGAATTTTGGAGTCTTTTGATTTTTGATCAAATGACGCTTGTGAAACTTTCCTAGAGATAATTAAAACTTCGTTCATAGGCCAAAAGGGAACAAATGACTAGCTTATTGGAATTTGTACATATTGTTGTATGAAGTCCATTATGTGTAGTCAAGAGCGATGAATTTCAACTTCATATACTTTATCCGAATATTTGAGTGAATATACGAATATTTACTTAATAAGGATGAAGTATGAAACATTTGAAAAGTTCGAAGACTTTCAAGATGAAGTGCAAAATCATTGTAACAAGAATATAAATAGTTTATGATAAGATCATAAAGGAAGATATTTAAGTTACAAGTTTAGCATAATACCTAAGATTTAAGGAATCGTTCCGTGTATTTGCATTTCCCGAAACACCATAAGAGTATGGAGCGTTCGAGATATAATTAAACCTTGTTTGACATGGTAAGATCAAAGGTGTAATTCATAAAACTGCCATTATATTTTAAAGATTAAAAGCTTTATAGACTTCCGTTTTTCCACTAAAAAGAGCTCCATCATCATCCGTTGAAATGACACCATATAAAGTTATGGTTTGGGATAAAACCCAAGTTGTCCTTTCTTAAACATTGGTATGCTATGCATAAGAAAGATGTTTGCAACCAAAGTCGGATGAACCTGTCTTTGTATGTTATTTCGAATAACTGTTAAGTATTCCTCCATAACATCGGAGACAAAAGTGTTTGTCGCTTAGAACATCAAGTTTCTTTGAGAAGGAATTTTTTCGTGAAAAGTTAAGTGGGAGGATAATAGAACTTTGATAAGGCTAAAAGAAACTTAGCTATATGTGCAAAGTTGCGCAGCGCCGAAAAGTGTTCCGGAGGCAGCAACAATGCTCATGGCTCACGTGCCTCAAAGGTTGTGGTCACAGAGATCTAAGTTGCTATTGAAACAAGTAGGTCGGGTAAACAAGCAAATACCAAGATTTGAGAGTTAAATCATTATTTGACAATAATGATCCGACTACATGCAAAGAAGCGATGATGGGCCCTGACTCCGTCAAATGGCTTGAAGCCATAAAATCCGTGATAGTTCCATATACGAGAGATCAAGCTTTGAACTTGAAAGACCCTCTGGAAAGGTACAAGACCTTATAGTCGTATTTGGATCTATAAAGAAATAGACATGAATGTTTCACATCTATGAAATTATCGACATGTCAGGAAAGAGTTCACGACAATATTCAAAGAGATGACTATGACAAGATCTGATCTTTCATTAAGCGATATTTAGTCTAGACGGATTAATGTAGCAATCACGACATATAATTTTATTATGTATTGAATAAACAAAACAAGTCCTTCTAATAGAATGGTTACCTAGGATGTGTGCATGACATGGTCCAAAGGGTTTTGTTAATTCAAAGGATGCTAAAAGTATATGCAAACTTCAATGGTTGAAGTAAGCATCGCAGAGTTGGAATCTTCACTATGATGAAACTGTTAAAAGAGTTTAATTTCATCGGAGACGATGAAGATGCTTGCATTTGCAAGAAATTAAGTGGGAGCGCTAAGACATGTTTCTAATACATTATGTAGAAGACATATTGTTGATTGGAAATGATGTATCTTTTTATTGACACAAGATAAGAATTTCATATCGATGAAAGGCTTAGGCAGAACCCGAATATTTGGCATCAATATCTATATGGATAAATTGTGACGCAAATATGGTTGTGCCAGAAGTACATAGATGAGATATTGAATGAGTTCAATATGGAAACTACAAGAAAGTTTCTTGTTGCACAGGAAGGATTGAATAAAGATTTAAGTATTTTTGATACTTGATAGATACAATCACAAAGAGTATTTTATCAATCATGCTGTGATGTGTACAAATCCAGATATGTACTATGCTCTAAATGTTATGAGCGTATACCAGAATGATTCATAAGATGATTACTGGACGATAGTAAAGATATTCTTATGATCTTGTAAAAGAACTAAGAATATATTATTTTGTAGAAGTGACAAATAGATGGTTAGTTCATTGTAAATGAATTACATTGATACTAGTTTTGTCACAAAGTACAATTAAGTTTATCTCAATCTAAACTAAGGGTGGCACAATATGACGGAATGTGAGTTCCATAATGAATTTGGATGAGTTCCAAAGTTAAGACATTGTGACAGATACTACAACAAAAGGCTAAGTATATAACTGCTATTATAGCAGCAAAAGAGGGCATTTGTGTCAAGTAGTTTGTTATCAAACTAGGTGTAGTTCACAGCAGGGATAATACTATGAATATATATTGTACGACAATATTATCAACATGTTTTAAACCCCAAAGAACTAAAGGTCACACCAAAGGACCAAATTTGTACAAAGCCATCTCCTTAGAGAATGAGTGATGCGTAGAGACACAAAGACATGCAATTACACAAGGACATGGAAGTGTCAGATCTGGAGATCAGTTGACCACTAGCTATCGTGTACATACGACACCAGAAAGCCATAGGTGTTGAATACACAAAGGTTTGAAACTAGATTATTGACTCTAGTGCAAGTGGGAGACTGTTGGAGATATGCCCAAGAGGCAATAATAAAGTGGTTATTATCATATCTTCATACTTATGATAAATGTTTACATACCATGCTATAATTGTATTAACCGGAAACATTAATACTTGTGTGATTTGTAAACATAAAAGAGTCCCAAGTAAAGCCTCTTGTTAAACTAGCTTGTTGGTTAATATATGATCATGGTTTCTTGATCATGAACATAGAGATGTTATTAACAACAGGGTCATATCATTAGAGAATGATATGATGGATATACTCCTATAGTTAAGCGTAGCATAAAGATCAAGTCATTTAATATAGTTCATTTGCTATAAGCTTTATGATACATAGTAACCTAATTCCTTCGACCATGAGATCATGTTAATCACCATCACCGGAAGGATGCTTTGATGACATCAAACACCACACCGTAACTGGGTGGCTATAAAGGTGGAATTGAGTGTTTGGAAAGTATGGGTTGAGGCACATGGATCAAGAGTGGGATTTGTCCATCCATCTGACGGATAGATATACTCTGGGCCCTCTCGGTGGAATGTCATCCAATTAGCTTGTAATCATGTGACTGGTTCACAAGGGATCACATACCACGGGTACGAGAAAAGTGTACTTATCGGTAACGAGGTTGAACTAGGTATGCATAGATACCGACGATCAAAACCTCGGATAAGTAAACTATCGTGAGACAAAGGGAAATTGGTATCGTATGTAAGTGGTTCATTCGATCGCAAAGTAATCGTAGAAATATGTGGGAGCCATATGAATTTCCAGATTCCTCTATTGGTTATTGATCGGAGAAGTGTCTCGGTCATGTCCGCATAAATCACGAACCGTAGGAAGACACACTTAAGGATTCGATGGTGTTGAGTAGTTATGGAATGATGAGTAAGAGACCGAATGTTGTTCGGAGTCTCGGATGGGATCCGGGATATCACGAGGAGATCCGAAATGGTCCGGATAATAAGATTCATATAAGGAAAGTCCTGTTTCGGAGTTGGGGAATGATTCCGGTGTTTTCATCGGGAATGTTCTAGAAGGTTCCGGAAGGTCCGACACTCCGGAGGAGAAGGGTACATGAATGTGTCATGACAATGTGGAATGGTTGCATCATGTACTAGTTATCATGGTTGGGCAAAATAAAGGGAGAAATCAAATCCTAGTTTGAAAAGTCAAACGCCAATTTGAAAAGTCAAACGGCAAGTTTGCTTGGTGGAGGGAGAGTAGGAAACCTACTTGGGGAGGAAGTCCTCCTCCCTCCACCCGCCGGCCAGGGAGGCCGAGTTGGGGGAGGACTCCCTCCTCCCAACCGGCGCCCTCGCTCCTATATAAAGAGGGGCAAGGGTGCCCCTCTAGCCTACACCTCTCACACCCCAAACCCTAGCCTCCTAGCCGCCGGCCTCCTCCAAGTCGCCGCCGCCTAGAGGTCCTCTAACTCGGCGAGTTAGGGTTTCCCCAAACCCTAGCCACCGGCCAAGCCCTCCCCTTGGTGCCCTCTAAACCCTATATCACCAAGGCCTCTCTCATACTCCACCATACTCTCTCCGGCTTAAGGCAAAGCCCTACGAGATCTCCCCTCTACTTCCGACACCACGCCGTCGTGCTGCCGGAATCACGAGGAGAGTGCTACAACCTCCGCTGCCTGCTGGAACAAGGGAGAGGAAGGTCTTCATCGAGTACCAAATGTGTGACCGACTGCGGAAGCGCTGCCGGAACGCAACGCCGTAAGGATCGTCTACGCGATCTTGAGATCGGAAGTGTACGACTACATCACCCACGAGAATCTGCTCTCATTAACCGCTTTGGATCTTCGAGGGTTAGTATTCTATCGACTCGTTGCTACAATCTAGTAGATAGATCTTGGCTTGATCATAGATTAGATCTTGATTGTGTGTTCATGCGGTAGAAAATTTTGTTTTCCATGCTACGAACCCCTAGAGAAATTGCCTGAGTCATGGACAAGGTTCTGTGCCTTGATTCATGCACATCCTGGATGTCCATTACCTAAAAATGAGCTTCTTGATATATATGATAATGGACTAACTGATGAATCTAGGACATACCTGCATAGTTGTGCTGATTGTGTTTTGAGGAAAAGAACTCCTGCAGAAGCTGAAGAATTAATGGCCAAAATAAGCAAGAATTATGATGATTGGACTACAACTGAGCCAATTACACCTGAGCCTACTACACATGAACCAATTGTGCCTGAACCAACTCCAACACCAACACCAAAGAAGAGGGGAGTGATTGAATTAAATGATGAAGTGATGAAAGAAGCTAAGAAATGTCTTAAGGAGAAGGGTATTAGATCTGAAGATGTGAAGAATTTACCTCCTATAGAAGAACTGTCAACACCCGGATTTTTAATCCCAGATGCCTGTTATGCCATACATCGCAATCCCAGGATTACCATTTTTGCGAGACATAACATATTTGGATATCACGGTACATCATCCATTACAAACCATACATAAGGTCTTACACAAATAAGGATCTCATGATCCAGTTCTTAATACAATACAAGCAGCGGAATAACGTAATAGTAACGATAGCGTAGGCAAAGATCCATCTTCAGGGTCACAGGCAATGCTGACGTTGGGAGATGATCCTAGTTGTCGTAACCTTCCTGCCGTACATCATCCTGATACTCCTCTTCATAGCCTGGCCACGGGAATAGCTAGGGACAGAGCCATGAGTACTCTTTAAGTACTCACAAACTAATACTAACAGGTTAAGGGGGTTTTGAAATGGATATACTAAGTTCTAGGGTTGTTTTGTAAAAAGCCAGATTTACCTCTACTAAGTTCAGAAGAAAGAAATTTAGTTGAAAGTTTTAAAACACCTAAGTGGGAACTTGAATTTCATATCACAACTCTGTTGTGGTCAAGTCAAAGTCACAATTCATTTCACGAGTCATTTTGAAAACATCTGACGGGGGAACAGTATGGCCACTCCAACTGTCCATAACCGCGGAGGCGGCTATTCGAATAGTTTGACACTCTGCAGAGGTTGTACACTTTCACCACAATATTCGATACATCCGTCAGGAACAAATCCTGAATTCACCATACTTAGTATGCGGATAATCAATCCTAACCTTTCAATTACACACCCTAGTATAGGCACCTCTCCTGTGAGTTTGGCCTCCCAACCATGACCACTTGTCATCTTGGGTAGTGCACAGGTGGACAATCTTCACAAGGTAGCCTCAGCTCAGACCTTGGTCGTGAGGGAACCCATACTAAGATATATAAATTTCCAGTCAAGCCCTACCCAATTTTCGGGTATTGTGGTTGTACGATAAAATTGGAATGGTATCGCATCTAGACAACCATCAGTTTTAAAAAGGGCTAAGGCTCATGCCTCAACATTTTCTTCATCCAAATCATCTGCTGTTCGGAAACACAGGTCAAAACATTTCAGTAGAATGACTCATCATTCTAAAGTTTTCATAACCATTTTTCACCAAGTATTCCCATCTAAAGTTGATCAAGTTTTATACTTAGCACTAGCATCTACAAGTGGTGGTAAATACTAATGAGGGGTGGTAAACAAGTGGAGATTTGCTAAGTTCAATCTCATGCCTTAGGATGACATCAACATTATCTAACTTAGGACAATTTTTATGCTCTTTATGCTACTTTCCAATATTCTTCTAATATCTACAATTTGCTATGTAAACTCTAAGAGAAAGCTTTGATAAAGAAATAAAGTATAAAGCTTGCAAGTAAAACTAGGATTGGGTTATCAAGTGGGTATGATCACATATTCTTAGGGCATATAGTTGTCATGGCCACAAGAAAGTATTAGCTTGCATAGGTCAACTTGTGTAGTAATGCTTGCATATTTAGGGTATCTTGCAAGTGTTAGATTGCCTTGTGAAGAATAGTGGTTGAAGTTCTCCTCGGCTTCTTCCTCGTAGTATCCTCCTTCCTCCTCGTATCCTTGGTTGGTACTAGCGTCTATAAAGTAATACAAGGTTCACAATCACCAAACAATACTTAACTATTTCCAATCATCACACAATGGTTCACACTAGATTATCTAGCATCATCACTAATATTACAAGATTTAAGCACTTGCCTTATTTGTTTTACTTTTAGAAAAGTAATTTCTACTCATTGAAAACTACTTAAGATTTAAGCACTTGCTGTCGATACTGGTGTGGCAATGGTGCTCTCGGCATGCGTGCCATTAATGGCTAGGCTTGCTCATAGTGGTGCTAAATATTGTTAAAGAGGCTAGATGATCTACTAAGGGCTAGTTGCAACCATAGAGGGAACAAGTTAGGCCAATTTTACTGCACACTATAGTGTTAGATGTTTGTTTGATTTGAATCTGCAAGGTGTTTGATGAAATGGCTGCAAGAACTTTAAATTTGAATTTTGGATTCAAACTTTGTGGTTTGCTAGGCACATACTAGGGAGTGTCTGGTTAGTTGGATTAGTCAAGGGGCATTGGTTTGGTTGGGTTTTGAAAATGGATGATCTTCACATATGAATAACATTCAATTTTGAATTGTGATTAGAATGAGGTTGCCAAATGTTTCTGCAAGTTTGAAAGGTGGGCCTTGATTCACTTTTACTAGTTCTATCAAGGGGTGAAAAGAATTGGGAAAGTTTCTGTTTGAAATCTTGGACTAGAAGCACTCAAAGTAACCTAGTGAGCAGATTGGCAAAAATGACCATTTTCTTTATTTGCTTTGTTTTTTATTTTCTTTTGATTTGTTTCTGCATGGAAATGTTTTATATGATGTTATTTTCATCTTTAAACTATTTCTTGCTATTTAGGTTAATCACACAAGTCCATTCATGCATTGGTCAAATCATTTCATTCACACATGCATTCATATGATTTTAATTAATCAAAGTTTTGGTTAACCCTAATTTTAGTGATTAGAGTTTGATGATTCTTGTGTTAAATTTTTGGGATGTTACAAACCTTCCCCCCTTAAACAAAATCTCGTCCCGAGATTTGACAAAGGACAAAAAAGATTACCTAGGATTTAAAGAGATCGGGAAACTCAGTCCTGATGTGATTTTCGCGCTCCCAGGTAGCTTCTTCTTTAGTGTGGTTGCTCCACTGAATCTTGAGAAACTTGATGCTTAGGGTCCTGGTGGTTCTAAAAGTTTCTTCCAAAAGACGGATGGGTACTTCGGGGTAAGTCAGGTCATCGTTGATCTCTATGGTCCGGTGATCAATGTTCTTGAAAACTACAGTCTTCTCCGGAACTTCAAGGCATTTGCGAAGTGACGATATATGGAACACATTGTGCACTACTAACATTTCTTCTGGCAGTTCAGAATCTTGAAGGGTCCGATATATCTGGGGGCTAACTTACCTTTTAGCTGGAAACGTTGCATCCCTTTCAACGGCGACACTTTAAGATACACAAAATCTCCGATATTGAAAGCGAGGTCTCGACGTCTCTTGTCGGTGTAACTCTTCTGTCTTGACTGGGCGGTCTTGAGGTTCTCACGAATCTTGTGAACTTTCTCTTCTACTTCTCGTAGGATGTCGGGTCCGAAAATCTGACTCTCTCCCACTTCCGACCAATTCAAAGGGGTGCGACACTTCCTTCCATACATGAATTCAAATGGGGCCATTTGCAGACTAGCTTGATAACTGTTGTTGTAAGAAAATTCTGCGAAAGGCAGACAGTTCTCCCATTTAGATCCATACTCTAGCGCACATGCTCTCAACATATCTTCGAGTATTTGATTTACTCGCTCCGTTTGTCCATCGGTCTGAGGGTGATAAGCTGTGCTGAAATCTAGTCGGGTTCCTAAACCTTCTTGGACTTTCTTCCAGAATCTCGAGGTAAACTGGGTTCATCGATCCGATACGATGTTCTTAGGGACTCCGTGCAAACTGACGATTCTAGCGATGTATAACTCCGCTAGCTTCGAACTCTGGTATGTGGTCTTGACTGGTAGGAAATGGGCTACTTTGGACAATCTGTCCACTATGACCCATATAGAGTCATTTCCCCTACTAGAAGTAGGCAATCCAGTGATAAAGTCCATTCCAACTAAATCCCCTTTCCATTCTGGAATCTGTAGAGGTTGCAACAGTCCAGCGGGTCTTTGATGTCCCGCCTTGACTCTCTGACATATATCACACTTGGCGATATAACTTCCGATTACTCTCTTCATCCTATGCAACCAGAATTGTTCCTTCAAATCCTGATACATCTTCGTTCCTCCGAGGTGGATAGAATAAAGAGTTTCATGGGCCTCTTTCAAAATCACTTCTTTCAATTCCGAATCTGCTGGTACACAAAGGCCTCCTTTGTACCACAGAACTCCTCCTTCGTCTTCGGTGAATCTCGGTACTTGTAAGATCCCTCCCTTTATAAAGGTAAGGATCCCTGTGATTGCAATGCTAGTCCCTGGATCAATGCTAGCATCCACAGTTTAAGATGAAGTACACAGAAACAAAGGTCATTATTACATATCATTCCAGAGACAAACATAGTCTTTTACAACTCCATGGCCATAGTCCTAATACAAGAGTTCAAATATAGAATAATATAAATAAGTCTTCATCTTCATGTGCCACAGGAAGGCATGTTGAGTGTAGACTCATAATCCCTAATCATCATCAGAACAACCTGCAACATCATAAGTTACAGCCACAGTGGGTCAATACATTGGAATAGTATTGGCAAGTGATACCTTAGTAGAATATTAGCATCTAGATACTACATGAATTTGGCTAAGTGTAGCTTAGGCTTGCTTTGCTCAAAATAGGTTTTACCTATTAGTTGAAAACACTAAGTTTTTCTTTGACAAAACTTTCCCAAGGAATCACCAATAGAAATTGGTGAACCTTCACCCTGTTCAACCACAAGTTTTAACTTAGAAAATTAGGATGAGGAGATTATTGATAGCTTCCATGTCTTGATTCTCAAGTTGTCCAATACCAGGGACATGGCTAAGTACTTAGATTCTTCCATATGCAGAGGTTGTGCACTTTCCCCACAAGACTTGATTTTCCCCAAGACAGGACCTTTCAGAAGCCTTCCCTTAGACCAAATGGACGCGCTCCAAACCTATCATCCCACTACCACCAACTGTCCAAATGGCTAAGTTATTGCAACCTATATGATCCAGGCAGAGCCCATAATGCCACACGGCTACACTAGAAGCTTCTTAACATTTGGCATCTCAAATCCCTTTGTTCCTGGGTGGCTTTCCACAGGTGAGATACACAAGGTAAACCATAGAAATGGGCCTTGTGTAACCACTCAACACAAACCAATCTTTCCATTCCACCCAGGTGTTTCATTCACTTAGTTGTTTTATTAAGCAAAACATAAGTCCAAAGACTTAGAAATATTTCTCATAGCATGATTATATAATCCACCCTTGGTTGCTACTACCAAGGCTAAGCATGGCAATAGCAAGTATTTTAACTTAGAGGAAATTCTAACATTGCTACAACTACTAGGATTTCCCAAGCATAGCATATAGATAATTGGCAAAAATAATCATGCAAGACCTATACAAAATATTTCTAATGCATAGGTAAAAATATTGGGAAGAAACATGAAGCACCACTTGCCTTGGTAGTTTGGGGGGTAGCAACAATCTTCACAACCACAATCACTATTAGCACCAAAATCTACACATAAAATAATGGTACCAAATCACATATCAAAATATACAAACAAAAATATATGAATGCATGCAAATGCCATGTGATGATTTTTCTACACCAAACAAGGCTAGTAAACAGTAATGAATCATTAACAAGACCAAAACACAGTAAATAAACTTTGTTTGATTTTTAAATCATTTTTCAAATCATTTCTATACCCAAAATAAGCCTACAAATGTCTCTGCAAAAACAACCATTTTTACAGAGGCAAAACATTAAAAACATTGCATAAACAGATAGGATTTTCTCCCCTGATTCCAATGATATAAAATTTGCAAAATTTGAACATGGGGATCAAAAGTTATGAATTTTACAAGTTTGAATCACTAATAGAACTAAATTCTGTTTTTAAATCTAAACGCAGGCCACGCGGCGTGTCCTGATTGGCTGATACTGATTCAGATGGATCGATCAACGAGAGCCGATGGATCTAAATGAAAACGCACGGCCAGATCTAACGCGTACCTCTTTGCTAAGTGACTCTATCGCGTGTGTTGGATCTAGATCTGACGGTTGCTAATCAAACAACCAAAGTCTAGCGGCGCTGACGATGATGGCGCGGCGGCGGCGCTCTGTCAGCGACGCTCCAGCGGTTACAGAGGGGGCTGGGGTCAACGGAGGGGCTTACCGAACTCGCAAGGTCGCGCTGATGCTCAACCTCTTGCTGGCGTGGACGGGGGCGTGCTGTGGAGGTCACTGGGGCTCGTCGGAGTAGCGGGCGGCATCGGGTTCTTGCAGTCGACGATGTTGCCAACGATGTGGACCGCCCTAACACAAACCGAAGGCATCAGGGTGTGCACAACAAACTGGCAAACAAGATAGGGTCAAGCAGAAAGCACGGGGCGACTTGGTATTACCTAAATCGTTCACCGGAGTTAGGCGGCGGTTCTGCCGTTTGCAGAGGTTGTCGGGGACAGCGACCTGGGTCATGCGCGGGCAAAGCAAAAGCACCAGGAGAAGCACAGAGATACGACGAACTTGATAGCGTCAAGCAGAATACGAGGGGCGCTTGGTACTCACCGGAATCAGACGTCGGAGCTCGACGGTACAGCGGCGTTGCAAAGTGAAATTGTGGTAGCCTGGTGGCGGAGCGAGCGTGTGGTGTGAGGGGAAAGACGCGGGGTGAGGAGAGGGTTTTATAGCCGGAGCCGAGGCGAGGATCACGCGAGGAAACGCCGGCAATTAAGCTTGCTTCATTCGCGGCAGTGATGGAGGTAATGGCGGCGTCGACGGGGTCGTGGGGTGCGTGGTTTGGGGACGATGCTCGCGTGGCATTTGGGTCCACCAGTCAGCGAGCGCGGGGTAGGTCTGTGCCGCGTGAGAGAGAGAGAGAGAGAGAAATACCCCGGGTGGGCTTGCTAGGCTGAGTTCGCTGTTGGGCTGAAAAGCTGGCGCCGACCTTTTTGCAATTCTTTATTCCTTTTCTTTTTTCTGTTTGAATTTCCAGGAATCAAATTCAAATGAAATCAAATGTGTTTGATTTCAAACTTGTTCTGGAATTTTGTAAAATGAAACCTGCATATTTTTGAGTATAAAACCATGTTGTCTCACCAGACTTGCTTGGTTCCTTTGAAATTTTAAAAATAAACAGTGCCTTAGCACAAGATTTAATAAAGATTGAAAATGGTTTTAAAACCATATTTTGTTTTGGAAATTTTTGTCCAAGCTTTGGAACTCAACCAAACTAACTCACTAGAGAGTAGCATTGGATCAATGCTTGTTTACATAAAATAATAAGCACCCAAAATGCTTCTGTTTTTGTAATGACTTTGAAATTGATCCCTAAATGATTATGCATGCATGGATGATATGCAATCTTTGAAAACATGATTTTAGGGATGTTACAAATCGAACCCCCTTAAGGTGAGTCTCGCCCTCGAGATTCGGATTGGCTAGCAAATAGGTGAGCGTGGTCTTTCCGAAGATCATCTTCTCTTTCCCATGTTGCTTCTTCTTCGGAATGATGGTTCCATTGAACTTTGCAGAACTTGATAGTCTTAGTCCGAGTAACTCTTTCTGTAGTCTCAAGAATCTTGATAGGTTTTTCCTCATAAGTAAGATCACTTTCCAATTGAACCTCCTCCAAAGGTATAGTATCCTTCAAAGAAGTTTCTTCCATCTCTGGATGGCATTTCTTTAGCTGACTCACATGAAACACATTGTGAACGGCAGACAATGATTCTGGCAATTCAATATCATAAGCTACTTCTCCTTTGCGACTCAGAATCTTGAATGGTCCAACATATCTTGGGGACAATTTTCCTTTGACTCCAAATCTCTTCACTCCACGAAGTGGTGACACTCTAAGATAAGCTCTATCACCCACTTCATAGGTGACTTCTCTATGCTTAGGATCTGGGTAGATTTTCTGTCGAGACTGTGCAATCTTCAATCTGTCCTTAACTAGCTTGACTTTCTCTTCAACCTACTTGATTAGTTCTGGCCCGAACAAGTTCCTTTCTCCTACACCATTCCATAACAATGGGGTAGTACACTTTCTCCCATAGAGAAACTCAAACGGTGCCATCTCAATACTAGCTTGATAGCTGTTATTGTAAGAGAATTCTGCGTAAGGCAGACTTTCATCCCAACTAGCTCCATAGTATAGAGCACATGCTCTCAACATGTCTTCAAGAATCTGGTTGGTTCTTTCTGTCTGTCCATCAGTCTGAGGATGAAAAGCAGTGCTGAATTCCAATCTCGTTCCCAATGACTCATGTAGTTGCCTCCAAAAATGAGAAGTGAACTGAGTCCCCCTATCAGACACAATACTCTTGGGTACTCCATGTAGACACACAATCCTATTCATGTATATCTTGGCCAACTTAGCACTTGTGTAGGTTGTCTTCACGGGTATGAAATGAGCCACTTTAGTTAGGCGATCCACTACTACCCAAATAGAATCATATCCTGACCTGGTCCTTGGCAATCCAGTGATGAAATCCATGCCAATCTTGTCCCACTTCCAATCAGGAATAGGTAGTGGTTGTAGCAATCCTGCTGGTTTCTGGTGTTCCTCTTTCACTCTACTACATACATCACACAAAGCAATATGTTTGGCGATGTGCTTCTTGAGATTATTCCACCAAAATCTTTCCTTCATATCCATGTACATTTTGGTGTTACCTGGATGAATGGAATATGGTGAGTTGTGCGCTTCTTGTAAAATTAGTTTCCGAAGCTCCCGATCTTGCGGAACACAAATATGTTTTCCATACCATAAAGTACCATGTTCGTCTTCATGGAATCCTTTGGCTTTTCCCTTGCCAATCTTTTCCTTAATCTCTTCAATTTCCTTGTCTGTCTTTTGGGCTTCTTTAATTTTGTCCAACAAAGTGGGTTGTACATCGAATGACATGAGATGTCCTTCAGGCACAATCTCCAATCTGAGATCTCTAAATTGAGCACACAGATCATCTGGCAAATCTCCCTTAGTAAGGCCATTCACAAAAACCTTACGGCTTAGAGCATCTGGTACAACATTTTCTTTACCGGGATGGTATTGCAAACTCAAGTCATAGTCCTTGATGAGTTCTAGCCATCTTCTTTGTCTCATGTTGATTTCTTTCTGAGTGAAGATATACTTCAAACTCTTGTGATCTGTGAACAGTTCACATCGCTTTCCCAAAAGATAATGTCTCCATGTTTTGAGTGCATGGACGACAGAGGCTAACTCTAAATCATGAGTAGGGTAATTTACCTCATGAGTTTTGAGTTGTCTCGAGGCATAAGCCACAACTTTCCCTTCTTGCATTAGAACTGCACCTAATCCATGATGAGATGCATCACAATACACTTGGAAATCTTTCTCCAAGTCTGGCAGACATAAGACTGGTGCTGTCACTAGTCTCTTCTTCAATTTTTGGAAACTGAGTTCACATCCTTCAGACCAAGCAAACTTCTTGTCTTTCTTTAGTAACTCAGTCATTGGCTTAGCTATTTTGGAGAAATTCTCAATAAATCTTCTGTAGTATCCTGCCAAGCCAAGGAAACTACGAACCTCTTTAACTGACTTAGGAGATTCCCATTCAGTTACAGCTGACACTTTAGCAGGATCAACTTCTACACCATCTCCTGACACAACGTGTCCAAGAAATCCAACTTCATTTAACCAAAATTCACAGTTGCTGAATTTGGCATACAGCTTATTCTCTCTAAGCTTCTCAAGTATCAAACGCAAATGTCCTTCATGCTCTTCTTTTCTCTTGGAATAGATCAAAATGTCATCGATGAAAACGACAACAAACTTGTCAAGGAACTCCATGAACACCTTGTTCATCATATTCATGAAGTAAGCTGGTGCATTGGTCAAACCAAATGGCATTACGGTGTACTCATACAATCCATACCTTGTGGTAAAAGTTGTCTTAGGTATGTCTTGTTCCCTTATCTTGAGCTGGAAATAACCTGATCGGAGATCAATCTTTGAGAACACACAGGCTCCTTCTAACTGATCAAAAAAGTCATTGATTCTAGGCAAAGGGTATTTGTTTTTGATAGTCACTTCATTGAGTGAACGGTAATCTATGCATAACCTTTGACTTCTATCTTTCTTTTCCACAAACAAGACTGGTGCTCCCTAGGATGAAGAACTTGGTTGAATAAATCCTTTCTGCAACTGTTCTCTAAGTTGTTTCTTGAGTTCTTTCAACTCATCAACTGACATCTTGTAAGGTATCTTTGCTATTGGTCCTAATCCTGGTAGCAAATCAATCAGAAATTCCACATCCCTATCTGGTGGCATTCCCGGTAATTCTTTCGGAAACACATCTGGAAATTCACTCACAATTGGCACACTATCTATGCTAACCCCCTTAAGATAATTTAGCTTACTCCCTTTCGATTCAAAGTTAGATTTGAATCTTATCCGTTTCTTTTTCGGGGTTGTGAGTGCGACAGTACGATTGGCACAATCTAGTACTCCTTCATACTTGGTCATCCAGTCCATTCCCAAAATTACATCCAGTCCTTGGGAATCTAGGATTATCAGACTCACTGGAAACTTATGCTTTCCGAACTCTATTACTAGATCACGGCATCCAATACTTACTATCATATCTCCACCGGGAGAACTTACTTTTATTGGAAACCCAATGTTTTCAGTTGGAAACCCATTTCTATCAACAAATGCTCTTGATATGAATGAATGTGATGCACCAGTATCAAAAAGAACAAGTGCTGGAATAGAATTGAGTTTGAACTTACCAGCCACAGCATCGGACTCCTCATAGATTTCTTCCACATTGATGTGGTTTACTTGTCCCTTCTGGAAAGGGTTGGGCTTGTTGGGACCTTCAACTTTCTTTTCTGGGCATTCATTTGCATAATGCCCCATCTTGTTGCACTTGAAGCATTCAACCTGACTAAGATCCTTCTTGACAGGCTGGCTTCCACTACCACTTCCACTTCCATAGTGGTGGTTCTTGTATCCACTCTTGTGATTCTTGTACTTGTCATTGTCATGACTACGATGATGTTTGTTGTCATCATGACGGTTGTGGTTGTGGTGGCTGTTGTACTTTCCATGCTTGTGGGATCTAGAACTCCCACCATCATCATAATGGGAACGCTTGTGGGACGATCCCGAGCTGTGCTTGTTAGAGTGTTTCCTCTTCCTGCTTTCAACCTGTTTCATCTTGCTCTCCAAGATGGCATCCTCATCACAAAGATATTGATAAGTGGGGACATAGGCCACAGCTAATTGCTGATTCAGTTCATCGTTCAGTCCTTCGAGGAACTTTTCTTTCCTCTTGGCATCAGTGTCAACTTCATCCGATGCATAACGCGCCAGATTGTTGAACTCCTCAATATATTCAGCCACGCTGCGGTGGCGTTGCTTCAGATTATGGAATTCCTTATTCTTCAAGCTCATCATTCTGGATGAGATGTGAGCTGTCCAGAAACCATCTTCAAAGATAGCCCATGTCACATCCTCAATGGGAGTGGTGATCTGGAAGTTATCCCACCAAGTAGCTGCTGGTCCTTCCAACAAGTGTGCTGCAAACCTGACTTTCTCCTCATTGGTACAGCCGGCGGTTACCAAATCCTTGTTCACTGAAAGTAGCCAATCATTGGCCACCATGGGATCAGTAGTTCCTGAGAACTTTGCTGGCCTCAGTCTTAGGAATCTGGTGAGCATGTCAAAACCTGGTGGATTGATCTGATTGTTGTTGTTGTTGTTGTTGTTCTGATTCTGCATGAAAGTAGTCATCATTTGCATCAGCTATGCTTGTGCTGTCATCAGCTGCTGCATCTCGGGGGTGACATTGTTGTTGTTCGGGTTGGGGTTGGCACGTCGAGGAGGCATCTGTGGTTTTCAAATAAGGATAAGAATGAGATACCCGTAGATGCTTATTATGCACAATACAACACATAGACAACCACCAATCAAGCACCAAAATAACATAATGTTCAACGACATAAACAACAAGTTTGAAAAGCAAACACACCAATAACAAGCCATCCACATGTTGGATGGTCATTGCGACTCAATAATCAAAAGCATGGTAAATGACAAATAAACGAGTAGCCATCACTACTCCTCTGCATCAACCTCCTTGTCGACAAGTGTAAGACCTGCATTCTCCATAGAGGTCTTGTACTCCTCGACATTGGTAGTCAAGGCCTCTACCTTGGCTTTGAGAGCCCTCTTCTGTGAACGAAGTCTCTCAATCACAACCTGCTGATGCTCGAGCTCGAAGTCCTTGGCCTCTAGTTCTGCAGTCATCTCTCGAATTCTCTTGTTCCTATCTTGGACTCTTTTCTCTTGACTCTTGAACTTTCTATCCTGACTCTCGAACTTGGCCTCCATTTCCTTGACTATCTCATCTTGCTCCGCGAAGAGCTTGTCCTTCTCACAAAGCTGCACCTGGAGTTCGTCATTGCTAAGCATGACGTTGGTCCTATCAGTATCTAGGTGCCTAAGAAGAACCTCTAGGTCCTGGAGGTATAGACGAATTGGCTCTGTCGTCTCTCTAGCAGCATCCTCGAAGTCAATAGCCTCACCATCCTCGTCGTGTCTTCCGAAGGCGTGGAAGTGAGTACCTCTAATCTCCCGAGAGTGTCTCCCTAACATACGCCCAAGTAAATCCTGCATGACTACCTCTAGGCCTCTCTCCCTGTCGTCATGCATAAACTTGAAGATGATTGCCTCCGTAGTAGGCTCAGTCTGGCGTCCTGGCTGATTAACCTTGAAGCCCCAAAGGTCCTTCCTCTCAAACATGGTAAGGGGAAGCACCATGATGCTAGGAAGAGGAATATTGAGCATGCTAGTGAGCTCAATAATACGAGTGCCAAAACGAGTTCCCTTGAACTCTTCAGCCGTGCTGATAGTAACATTAGGCATCTATTTTATAAGACAGAGAGAAGTTAGAATCAACATCGATAGAAAATACACAAGACAAGTATCACAAGCATATCATTTACAAACAAACACACAAGTCATGGTATACATAAATCCATTACAAGCATCCAAGGTTCAATATAACTTAGTCAAAATTTTGGAAATACAATGATAAGTGTGGTGGTCCAACTAACAAGGCACGTTACATCTCTCATTCTCTAGTCTAAAGGCTATCAAAGCATCCTTCTACCAATAGAGATGAGAAAGAAGATTAGAAAAGTTTACGAGAAGAATAAGACAAGTGTGGAAGTTGTTGAAAAAAAATTCCTTAGTGGTTTCCAATCCAATCCTAGGGTTATAATCCTACAGGCAACACAGTGCTCTGATACCATCTGTAAGATCTCTCCCTTTATAAAGGTAAGGATCCCTGTGATTGCAATGTGAGTCCCTGGATCAATTCTAGCATCCACAGTTTAAGATGAAGTACACAGAAACAAAGGTCATTATTACATATCATTCCAGAGACAAACATAGTCTTTTACAACTCCATGGCCATAGGCCTAATACAAGAGTTTAAATATAGAATAATATAAATAAGTCTTCATCTTCATGTGCCACAGGCAAGCATGTTGAGTGTAGACTCATAATCCCTAATCATCATCAGAATAACCTACAACATCACAAGTTACAGCCACAGTGGGTCAATACATTGGAATAGTATTGGCAAGTGATACCTTAGTAGAATATTAGAATCTAGATACTACATGAATTTGGCTAAGTGTAGCTTAGGCTTGCTTTGCTCAAAATAGGTTTTACCTATTAGTTGAAAACACTAAGTTTTTCTTTGACAAAACTTTCCCAAGGAATCACCAATAGAAATTGGTGAACCTTCACCCTTGTTCAACCACAAGTTTGAACTTAGAAAATTGGGATGAGGAGATTCTTGATAGCTTCCATGTCTTGATGCTCAAGTTGTCCAATACCAGGGACATGGCTAAGTACTTAGATTCTTCTATCTGCAGAGGTTGTGCACTTTCCCCACAAGACTTGATTTTCACCAAGACAGGACCTTTCAGAATCCTTCCCTTAGACCAAATGGACGCGCTCCAAACCTATCATACCACTACCACCAACTGTCCAAATGGCTAAGTTATTGCAACCTATATGATCCAGGCAGAGCCCATAATGCCATGTGGCTACACTAGAAGCTTCTTAACATTTGGCATCTCAAATCCCTTTGTTCCTGGGTGGCTTTCCACAAGTGAGATACACAAGGTAAACCATATAAATGGGCCTTGTGTAACCACTCAACACAAACCAATCTTTCCATTCCACCCAGGTGTTTCATTCACTTAGTTGTTTTATTAACCAAAACATAAGTCCAAACACTTAGAAATATAGATAATTAGCAAAAATAATCATGCAAGGCCTATACAAAATATTTCTAATGCATGGGTAAAAATATTGGGAAGAAACATGAATCACCACTTACCTTGGTAGTTTGGGGGGTAGCAACAAACTTCACAACCACAATCACTATTAGCACCAAAATTTACACATAAAATAATGGTACCAAATCACATATCAAAATATACAAACAAAAATATATGAATGCATGCAAATGCCATGTGATGATTTTTCTACACCAAACAAGGCTAGTAAACAGTAATGAATCATAAACAAGACCAAAACACACTAAATAAACTTTGTTTGATTTTTAAATCATTTTTCAAATCATTTCTATACCCAAAATAAGCCTACAAATGTCTCTGCAAAAACAACCATTTTTACAGAGGCAAAACAATAAACACATTGCATAAACAGATTGGATTTTCTCTCCTGATTCCAATGATATAAAATTTGCAAAATTTGAACATGGGGATCAAAAGTTATGAATTTTACAAGTTTGAATCACTAATAGATCTAAATTCTGTTTTTAAATCTAAACGCAGGCCACGCGGCGTATCCTGATTGGCTGATACCTATTCGGCTGGATCGATCAACGAGAGCCGCTGGATCTAAATGAAAACGCACGGCCAGAGCGTACCTCTTTGCTAAGTGACTCTATCGCGTGTGTTGGATCTAGATCTGACGGTTGCTAATCAAACGACCAAAGTCTGGCGGCGCTGGTGACGATGGAGCGGCGGCGGCGCTCTATCAGCGACGCTCCGGCGGTTACAGAGGGGGCTGGGGTCAACGGAGGGGCTTACCAAACTCGCAAGGTCGCGCTGATGCTCAACCTCTTGCTGACGTGGACGGGGGCGTGCTGTGGAGGTCACTGTGGCTCGTCGGAGTAGCGGGCGGCGTCAGGTTCTTGCAGTCGACGACGTTGCCGATGATGTGGACCACCCTAACACAAACCGAAGGCGTCAGGGTGTGCACAACAAACTGGCGAACAAGATAGGGTCAAGCAGAAAGCACAGGGCGACTTGGTATTACCTAAATCGTTCACCGGAGTTAGGCGGCGGTTCTGCCGTTTGCAGCGGTTGTCGGGGACGGCGACCTGGGTCATGCAAGGGCAAAGCAAAAGCATCAGGAGAAGCACAAGGACACGACAAACTTGATAGCATCAAGCAGAATACGAGGGGCGCTCGGTACTCACCGGAATCAGACGTCGGAGCTCGACGGTACAGCGGTGTTGCAAAGTGAAATTGTGGCAGCCTGGTGGCGGAGCGAGCGTGTGGTGTGAGGGGAAAGACGCGGGGTGAGGATAGGGTTTTATAGCCGGAGCAGGGGCGAGGATCACGCGAGGAAACGCCGGCAATTAAGCTTGCTTCATTCGCGATAGTGATGGAGGTAACGGCGGCGTCGACGGGGTCGTGGGGTGTGTGGTTTGGGGACGATGCTTGCGTGGCATTTGGGTCCACCAGTCAGCGAGCGCGGGGTAGGTCTGCGCCACGTGAGAGAGAGAGAGAGAGAGAGAGAGAGAGAGAGAGAGAGAGAGAGAGAGAGAGAGAGAGAGAGAGAGAGAGAGAGAGAGAGAGAGAGAGAGAGAGAGAGAGAGAGAGAGAGAGAGAAATACCCCGGGTGGGCTTGCTGGGCTAAGTTCGTTGTTGGGCTGAAAAGCTGGCGCCGGCCTTTTTGCAATTCTTTATTCCTTTTCTTTTTCTATTTGAATTTCTAGGAATCAAATTCAAATGAAATCAAATGTGTTTGATTTCAAACTTGTTCTGGAATTTTGTAAAATGAAACCTGCATATTTTTGAGTATAAAACCATGTTGTTTCACCAGACTTGCTTGGTTCCTTTGAAATTTTAAAAATAAATAGTGCCTTAGCACAAGATTTAATAAAGATTGAAAATGGTTTTAAAACCATATTTTGTTTTGGAAATTTTTGTCCAAGCTTTGGAACTCAACCAAACTAACTTATGAACAAACAAATCTTGGTTTGAAATAAATATCCTCTCACTAGAGAGTAGCATTGGATCAATGCTTGTTTACATAAAATAATAAGCACCCAAAATGCTTCTGTTTTTGTAATGACTTTGAAATTGATCCCTAAATGATTATGCATGCATGGATGATATGCAATCTTTGAAAACATGATTTTAGGGATGTTACAGTACTTTGCATGTACCGATACGATGCTTGATTCCGCCGATACTAGCATTTCCTTTTTGTGCCTCCTTGATCTAGCTGATCAAAGTGGGTTGAAGTTCTATGCTAGCCAAAAATCCTTCACTCACTAATTCCATTCGGAAATCTTCCATCTCTTTGTGCAAACTTGGTTGCTCCTTCAAAAAATCATGGAGTTTAAGCGACACGGCAATCTGCTAAGGGCATCTGCTACCACATTGGCTTTACCGGGGTGATAGTGAATGTCCAGATCATAATCCTTGATTAGCTCAATCCATCTTCTCTGCCTCATATTCAGCTCCTTCTGAGTGAATATATACTTCAAGCTCTTGTGATCCGAATAAATCTCACAATGGTTTCCCATCAGGTAATGCCTCCATGTCTTCAGGGATAGAACTACGGCTGCGAGTTCGAGGTCATGGGTTGGGTAATTCTGTTCATGCTGCTTCAGTTGTCGGGATAGATAAGATATAACTTTGCCTTCTTGCATTAGCACACATCCTAGGCCAATCTTGGATGCGTCACAAAACACATCAAAGGGCTTGGTGATATCCGGCATGATCAAGATGGGGGCCGAAATCAATATCCTCTTGGGTTCTTGAAAACTCGTTTCACATTTGTCTGTCCATTCAAAATTATTGTCCTTCTTCAGCAATTGGGTCATGGGTCTGGCGATACTCGAGAATCCTTCTACGAACTTGCGGTAGTATCCTTCTAATCTGAGAAATGCACGAACTTGGGTTTGAGTGGTTGGGGCTTGCCAATCTTCGACATCTTTCACCTTTGTAGGGTCAACGGAAATTCCTCCGGCTGATACAATGTGACCGAGGAATCCTACCTCCTGTAACCAGAATTCACATTTGCTAAAATTGTCATACAACTGATGCTCTCTAAGAGTTCCAAGAATGTTCCTTAGGTGTAGCTCATGTTCTTCTTCTGATTCGGAATAAATCAGAATGTCATCGATGAAAACAATGACAAACTTATCCAGGAAGTCCATAAAAATATTATTCATGAGGTTCATGAAATTAGTGGGGGCATTGCTTAATCCAAAAGACATGAAAGTATACTCGTATAATCCATATCTGGTGGTAAAGGAAGTCTTTGGAATATCCTCTGCGAATCATGATTTGATGATAGCCAGTTCTAAGATCAATCTTAAAAAACACTTTGGCACCAGTCAACTGGTCGAACAAATCTTCGATCTTCGGCAACGGGTACTTGTTTTTGATAGTGACATCATTCAGCTTCCGATAATCCGTACACAGACGGTTACCTCCAACCTTCTTGTCCACGAAAAAAATTGGTGATCTCCATGGTCACGCACTTGGTTGAATCAATCCAATTTCCAGCATGGCATCCAGTAGCTTTTTCAGTTCTTCTAGTTTAGACGGGTTCATACTATATGGTCTCTAGGCTATGGGTCTGGTTCCAGGGATTAGTTCAATGGTAAACTCGATATCCCGATCTGGGGGCATACCGGGAAAAACATCTAGAAATACATCGGGGTATTCACAGACTATCTGGACTTGGTCAATGGTAGGTTGGGCTATACTCTTGTTGCACTTGAATTGACGAGGCAAGGTTTCAGATATATGCTCGACTGATACTCCGACTGTACTGGTCATGATTATGGCTTCCTTGGCACAGTCAATTAATCCTTTGTGTTTGGACATCCAATCCATTCCTAGTACTACTTCCAAACCTTTAGTTCCGAGTACTTTTAAATTAGCATAAAAGTCTATGCCATGGATTTGGATAGGGACGGCTTTGCAAATTTGCCTAGCTTTGGTGGTTGAACCGAGGATTTGAACAATCATAACATGCTTCAATTTGGTTGGTTGAATCTTACTAGTGCATGCAAATTCTTTAGTAACAAATGAGTGTGATGCTCCAGAATCAAACAACACACTTGCAAGTACTGAGTTAACAGAAAACATACCCAGCACGACATCTGGCGCTTCCTGGGCTTCTTCAGCATGCATGAGAAAGAGGCGGCCGTTGCGGTTGACCGAATTCCCTGGGGCAAACCTTCTTCCGGGCTGAACACGACGTTGTTGCTGAGCTGGGGCATTTGGATTGGGGGCTGCGGCAATCTTTTTGGGGCACTCATTGGAATAGTGACCCTTGGTTCCACATTCATAAAAAGTTACTTTCGTCTTGTCCTTTGCTGCAACAGGCACAACATTTCTTCCGGTCCTTGGGGCAGTGTTGGTGTTGGTGGCGACATTGTTGTTGTTGAACTTGGGTGGGGCACGGTTGAAATTGCTAGAGTTGCCGGGGTTGTTGTGGTTTCCTCCGGGCCTTGGGTTTCCATAGTTGGGATATATCGGACGGTTCATAGGGGGTATGTTGGTTCTCGGGGAAAATCCTAGAGATGGGTTGGGGCGATACTTTGGTGTCTGGTGGGTTCCTGGTTGATTCATCATGCGGTGCTTGCGGTTCTCATTGGCTTGGTTGATCTTTCCTTCCATCTGGATGGCAGAGTCGATTAGGGCTTCAATATTAGCAAAGGGGATATTAACTAACACCGTATGCATCTCATCGTGCAGACCGTTCAGGAATCTCTCTTTCTTCTTGGCTTCAGTGTCGATCTCATCCGGGGCATACCTAGCTAATGACAAGAATTTGTCACGGTATTCCACTACTGTCATCCTTCCTTGCTTCAGTTCTCTGAATTCATCCCTCACCCTCTTGATTAAACCCGGTGGCACATGGGTTCTGCTGAACTTGACCTTGAATTCATCCAAGTCATCATCTAACCTCCGGTCATTGCACGAACGCTGTTCCACCATGCTCTTGCATCTCCGGCTAGATAGTGGGTGGCAAACAGAACTTTCTCGATAGCTTCTACTCCTACAACTTCTAGGTTGTTCTCCATTGTTTGCAGTCATCAACATCTAGGGGTTCTTCTGACTTAGTGAAAATAGGTGGATTGGTGTTCTAGAAATTCTTGAGCTTAGATCCATGGTTGTCATGATTTCCATGGCCTTGATTGTTGTTGGCCATATGAGCTATCTATTGAAGGGTGGCTAGGTTGGCTTGACGTTCGACTCTTTCGGCTTCGCGGTCCGAAACCATCATTTGCAAGAGTTGCAAAATCGGGTCCGGGGCTGAGCCACTTCCTCCGCGAGGCATCTAAATATTGAGATAGATCATGAGAAAAGAGGGAAATTTCTAAGGTTCAGGAATTTTGAAAAGTTTTTAAAGTTCTCAAGTGTTGATTCAGATTTTTCTAGCAACTTGTTTTTCATTCATTCATTCATAGCACACGATACAACACAAACCATAACAAAGAAAAAAAGATGGTTTTAAGAACCATTCTATGAAGCTACGATACAGTGGGACCGAATACAACTCACTAACGCTAGTGCTCAAGGGATACTACTCCTCGGAGTCAGTGTACTCATCATCCTCATCATCATCATCGATGAAGGCGAAATCATCCTCATTGGTGAAGAAGTCCATGGCCTGATCCTCCAGAAAGTCATCATCATTGTTGAGGTCTTCTCCGGCATTCTCCCTTTCCTCCAACTGCATGTCTCTCTCGTGGATGGTCTCCTCCAAATCCGTGATCCGGTGGCGAAGACGGGTAATGATACGCTCCTTCTTGCCGAGCTGACGGTGACGAGACTTGCGATCCTTAGCATGGCGAGGGTCTCATCCTTCTTCTTGGCGATGGCGTACTTGTGGTTGGCGTAGGCACGGGCATTGTCCAACTCCTTCTGACGATCGTACATCATGAAGCTAAGGAGTCTTCAGTTCGGGATGATGTGGGGCCTCCAGTGGCTGTCCCATAACATCACGCCTTGGGTAGTACTCAAAACGGGTACCCTTGATATGATTGATACTCTGACCACACAGACGGGCAAGAGCTTCCTGCATTGCCCTAGCCAGTCCATCCAGCCAGTTGTTCTCTCTTAAGGTGAACTGAATTCCCTCTTCAGTGGGAGGTTCAATCTTTCCTCGGAGACTTGCAACAACTAGCCACTGCAGGTCTTCTCCTTCCTGATCATTGAGCTAAGCTCCGAAGAACTCGGGGTGCGAACGCTCCAGAAATTCTGAAAGCTGGTCCAAGTCACGCTCAATGATGAGGTCTCCTCCATTCCCCAACTGATAAAACTTGCTGTACTTCACGTCCATCTATAAGAATATAGGATGAGTAAGTTAGTAGAGTAATAAAGTGTGTCAAATTTTATGTATGTTGCAAGAATTTTTGAGGAACATGAAATTTTGATGAAAGAATCCAAGTGATAAGAATGGGAATAAGTTTTTGTAAATACTCACTTCCTTTGGTTTTGAAACTAAGTTTTTGATTCAAACGTCCATTCTAACTAGGGTCTCCTATGGTCAGGATGGCTCTGATACCAACTTTTCAACACCCGGATTTTTAATCCCAGATGCATGTTATGCCATACATCGCAATCCCAGGATTACCATTTTTGTGAGACATAACAGATTTGGATATCACAGTACATCATCCATTAAAACCATACATCAGGTCTTACACAAATAAGGATCTCATGATCCAGTTCTTAATACAATACAAGCAATGGAATAACGTAATAGTAACGATAGCATAGGTGAAGCTCCATCTTCAGGGTCACAGGCAATACTGACGATGGGAGATGATCCTAGTTGTCGTAACCTTCCGGCGGTCCGTCATCCTGATACTCCTCTTCATAGTCTAGCCACGGGAATAGCTAGGGACAGAGCCATGAGTACTCTTTTAAGTACTCACAAACTAATACTAACAGGTTAAGGGGGGTTTGAAAAGGATATACTAAGTTCTAGAGTTGTTTTGCAAAAATCCAGATTTACCTCTACTAAGTTCAGAAGCAAGAAATTTAGTTGAAAGTTTTATAACACCTAAGTGGGAACTTGAATTTCATATCACAACTCTGTTGTGGTCAAGTCAAAGTCACAATTCATTTCACAAGTCATTTTGAAAACATCTGGCGGGGGAACAGTATGCCCACTCCAACTGTCCATAACCGCGGACGTGGCTATTCGAATAGTTTGACACTCTGCAGAGGTTGTACACTTTCACCACAACATTCGATACATCCGTCAGGAACAAATCCTGAATTCACCATACTCAGTATGTGGATAATCAATCCTAACCTTTAAATTACATGCCCTAGTATAGGCACCTCTCCTGTGAGTTTGGTCTCCCAACCATGACCAACTGTCATCTTGGGTACTGCACAAGTGGACAATCTTCACAAGGTAGCCTCAGCTCAGACCTTGGCCGCGAGGGAACCCATACTAAGATATATAAATTTCCAGTCAAGCCCTACCCAATTTTCGGGTATTGTGGTTGTACGATAAAATTGGAATGGTATCGCATCTAGACAACCATCAGTTTTAAAAAGGGCTAAGGCTCATGCCTCAACATTTTCTTCATCCAAATCATCTGGTGTTCGGAAACACAGGTCAAAACATTTCAGTAGAATGACTCATCATTCTAAAGTTTTCATAACCATTTTCACCAAGTATTCCCATCTAAAGTTGATCAAGTTTTATACTTAGCACTAGCATCTACAAGTGGTGGTAAATACTAATGAGGGGTGGTAAACAAGTGGAGATTTGCTAAGTTCAATCTCATGCCTTAGGATGACATCAACATTATCTAACTTAGGACAAATTTTATGCTCTTTATGCTACTTTCCAATATTCTTCTAATATCTACAATTCGCTATGTAAACTCTAAGATAAAGCTTTAATAAAGAAATAAAGTATAAAGCTTGCAAGTAAAACTAGGATTGGGTTATCAAGTGGGTATGATCACATATGCTTAGGGCATATAGTTCTCATGGCCATAAGCAAGTATTAGCTTGCATAGGTCAACTTGTGTAGTAATGCTTGCATAAGTAGGGTATCTTGCAAGTGTTAGCTTGCCTTGTGTAGAGCAGTGGTTGAAGTTCTCCTCGGCTTCTTCCTCGTAGTATCCTCCTTCCTCCTCGTATCCTTGGTCGGTACTAGCGTCTATAAATAAATACGAGGTACACAATCACCAAACAACATTTAACTATTTCCAATCATCACACAATGGTTCACACTAGATGATCTAGCATCATCACTAATATTATAATATTTAAGCACTTGCCTTATTTGTTTTACTTTTAGAAAAGTAATTTCTACTCATTAAAAAATTACTTAAGATTTAATATTCTCCAACTCAAACATGGGATCATGTTGACACATGTCATCACCACATATTTCAGTACATGGGGATCTAATTTAAAGTGGTGTCACAATTTAATAAGGTTTAACCTTTTTATTTTAATTAAATAAAGTGACTAGAAATGCCTATGGGGCATTATTTTATTACTTGAACATTATTTCTATAAGTTAACCCATATGTTTTGATATATTTTGAAAGGTATGATCAAATGTGATTTTTGAAAGTTGGAATCAACTCAAAAGCTTTCATGGTTGAATTTTGAAAAATGTTTGAATGCAGAAAAGCTTCTGCCTTGATATTTTTACCATGGTTGATCTACAAATCCAAATGGTTTGAATCCAACGGGCTTGGATTAAGCATTTCAGTACCTTTCTAACAAAATTGGTTTCATGCATTTTGGTCAGTGAATCGAGCTAGGTTGATTTTTGAATCTAGGTACAGAACTATGTTTGAAATCAAATGAATAAAGCTTAATTTGAATTGTTGGGTCGCGTGGGATGTTTTACTGGGCCAGCCCACTACACTCAGTGCGTACGCGGGCTGGTTAAGTGGTTGTCCTCCATGTTAGTGAGACGGGAAGGGGCGAAGTGGTACGGGGCGATGTGAACCGTGGGATCTAGTTCTAATCAGACGACTCTGGTTCATCGTCCACATCGGGCAGCGCCGGCGAGACAGAACCCTAACACGGCAGGTGGGGGTCGTGGGAGGCTCACTGGGGCTCAGGCGAGGGTCGGCGACGGGAGCGAACGACGAAGTCGACGACGGAAGTTCTCCTGGTACCGGCAGCTTCCCCTAGGGCGGATCCAATCGACGGCTCCCTTCTTCTCCAGCAGCGGCAGGCTCCGGCCAAATTACGGCGATGCGCTGCTCGCCTTGATCCGGGAGTGAGGTGGGGTGGTTCTGGGTGAGAGGGGAGTGAACTGGTGTGGCGAAAACGAGCGGTGGAGGCCTCTATTTACAGTGGCGGAAGGGGACCGACGGGCGCAGGCTGAGCTCGTCGTGGTCGACGGCACAGGCAGCTACTGGCATGGGAGACGGTAGGGGACGGTGTTGTGCTCCCTAGCGAAGCTCAACGGCGTGGTCTTGCAGCATGGGACGATGCTGATCGGTCGGAACGTCGCGGTGCTCTGAGCGGGTCCGACGGCGGTTTTAATGTCGCACAGCGCACGTGGTCTGTGGCGGCGAATGGGCATGTCTACGAGGTTGCTAGGGTGCTGGTGATCATCCATGCAAGTGGCGAGGGCGGCGCGCGGTCTGTGGGTGTTGGTCGAGCATGACGCACTAGCGCGCTCTCGGCTCGCGTGCAGAGAGGTTTGGCATGGTCATGTCGTGTGGTCCAGGGGCTGGCATTGCTCGGGGCTGGGACAGAGAGTGGCGGTGGATGGTGGGGTGCTTGCTAGACATGCTGGCTAGGCTTAGTGCGTCCTCTAGCTTGTTGTCGATACTGGGGTGGCAATGGTGCTCTCGGCATGCTTGCCATTAATGGCTAGGCTTGATCACAGTGGTGCTAAAGATTGTTAAAGAGGCTAGATGATCTACTAAGGGCTAGTTGCAACCAGAGAGGGAACAAGTTAGGCCAATTTTACTGCACACTATAGTGTTAGATGTTTGTTTGATTTGAATCTGCAAGGTGTTTGATGAAATGGCCGCAAGAACTTTAAATTTGAATTTTGGATTCAAACTTTGTGGGTTTGCTAGGCACATACTAGGGAGTGTCTGGTTAGTTGGATTAGTCAAGGGGCATTGGTTTCGTTGGGTTTTGAAAATGGATGATCTTCACATATGAATAACATTTAATTTTGAATTGTGATTTGAATGAGGTTGCCAAATGTGTTTGAAGTTTGAAAGCTGGGCCTTGATTCACTTTTACTAGTTATATCAAGGGGTTAAAAGAATTGGGAATGTTTTGGTTTGAAATCTTGGACTAGAAGCACTCGAAGTGACCTAGTGAGCAAGATTGGCAAAAATGACCATTTGCTTTATTTGCTTTGTTTTTGATTTTCTTTTGATTTGTTTCTGCATGGAAATGTTTTATATGATGTTATTTTCATCTTTAAACTATTTCTTGCTATTTAGGTTAATCACACTAGTCCATTCATGCATTGGTCAAATCATTTCATTCACACATGCATTCATATGATTTTAATTAATCAAAGTTTTTGTTAACCCTAATTTTAGTGATTAGAGTTTGATAATCCTTGTGTTATATTTTTGGGATGTTAAAAGAACTATGTAAGCCAATTTCCCACTCATCTACTATTGAGGTACTCTCTCCAACACTTTGATGAAGGTGATATTCCTTATGGTAAACCTCCTGATCAATGCCTAGATGTAGAGGTCCCAACCTTTAATAAGGTAGAGATCCCTGTGTTTACAATGCTAGTCCCTGGATCAATAGCTAGCATCCACAGTTAAGATGTAATATCAACAAACAAAGGTCATAATACAACTTTATAACCAGGAATAAAATAATTCATTACATCTTACATAGCTCATTTGGCTATCTCATTACAATGCAGCAGAAATAACTATAGCATGGAGTCCTTCATCTTCAAAGTGCCACAGGCAATCATGTTGGTTGTAGACTTGTAATCCTATTCAACACACACTTCACTAACATCAAACAAACCTGCAACATAATAAGTTGTAGCCACAAGGGTCAATACATTTGAATTATATTGGCAAGTTTCACTATTATGTAGAAATAAGTGGAACCTATCAATATATGCATATTTGGCTAAGTAGGGTTTAGGCTCATTTGCAGAAAGCAATATAGTTTTATCCTATCTTTTCAAAATAGTTTTGATCTTTTGACAAATCTTTGTGAACTCCTTGGAAAACTCCAAGTGCTTCTAATCCCTTATTGTCACCATCAAGTTTTACATTAAGAAATTCGAATGTCGAGATCTTCCATAGCTTCAGGCCTTAGTTGCTCAGAGTTGTCCGTAACCGGGGACACGGCTAAGTACTTAGAATTTGATCTTCTGCAGAAGTTGTACACTTTACCCACATGACACAATCTCGTCTTGATGCCACCAGTGGCCGCTGGATAAGTACACACCAAATGGAGTACCGGCAGATCGAGAATGTGACAAAGTCTTTCCATAAAAGTCCTCCCAATACACAATGCTAGCTTGTCTACCAGGCACCAATGTAAGGATATATTTCCAATACACAATTCTAGTTAACCTGAAGATGCCAATGCAAGGGTCTTCCACTATGTAGTTGACTAAGCCAGAGCCCATTTAGCATGTGGCTGTACACGGAAGCCACTGTACGATAAACATGTTCAATCTCTAAGTCCCTGGGTGGTTTTCTTCTAGTGCACATACAAAAATATAGCCATATAAACATGGTTCCCTTTGTTGCCACCTTGTCCAAAACTTGAGTGTCCTCTTTCCACCCAGGTGGTTCATTGAGTACTTGTTTTATTATATAAAGCATATATTTTTCCAACACTTCACATAATCATATCATGTATCCCATCCCAAATATATAGCAGGGCTAAGCATACTACAACTATAATGATTTCACTAAGGAATATATAAGGATATCCTAATAAGATATAGCATAGCATAGAAATATAGTAGTCCTATCATGCATGCTACAAAAAAATCCACTAAGTGTAATAAAAATAGTAGGACATGGATGATAGTGTCACTTGCCTTAGTAGTTGGTGGTGTTGGTACACTCTTCGCAATAACACACTGGATAATCAACACAATCTATCAAGCAAAACAACCAAGACAAAACAATCACAAGATCAATACTAATGACAACACAAAAATCATGCAAAGTATGCAAACATGCAAGACGGAAATTTTTATTGTACAAATTGTTATAACAAGGTTCTAAACATTACTAAGTGATTTATGAACATTTTATATTTTCAAGATTACAAATGCAACCATTTGTGCAATTGTAGCAATTAGCAATATTTTCTAACACTTAGAAAGGCCGTTCTCACTAAATAATTTCCACGATCTTATTTATACTAGAATAAAATTATATTTTGGTCTTACAGTATAGAGGGTTCAATATGCAATCATTTGCAAAAGGATTCACTTAAAAATAATTTACACAACAATTTTTATACTCAAAATACTCCACAAATGGTTCTATATGAAACATGATTTTAACAGACTCAAAAAATATCGAATTATGGCTTCACTGTGTTCTACTCGTTTTTGTGAATCCATAGACATTTTATTTGCTAAATTTGGATATACAGAACTAAAGATATGATTTTTACAAGTTTCTATATTCTTATGTCTAAAAATCCGAAAATAGGAATAGATATACAGCTACAGGCAACGTAATAACCTATTCCTGGTCAGTTGAATACATGTATGTGTATTAAAATAATTTTGTATCAAAACTAAACGCCGGTTCTGGATTTCTAGTGCTCTTTGGATAGTTTTTCGTGTTGGGCTCGAGATCATAAGGCGTGTTCATGGTGGTCTAATATGCCTATGTCATTGGATTCGGTTCATCGGCACCGCGGTCATCTAGAAAGCTATAGCTAGAAATCATGTCTAGGAGGTAAGCATACGTATGTATATTATGCGGATCCAAGGATTTAGCATGTAGCTCACCGATATGATAGAGTTTGCTTGCGAGAAAAATACTCGGGAACAACTGTGGCTGGGGAACTTGACGGAGACGACAATGCGACTGTCTTAGAACTCCGGGATATGATAAATTGGTGAAGCTAGTCTCCGTGAAGAGTATAGTGGTACTCGGTGCGATGATCTGCGGCTATGAAAATCGTCAACTTGATGGGTTAGGAAGGTGCATGTAAGCGGCGAATAGAAAGAAAAAATAACCGGGGAATGTTTCCCTCTGTACCAGATGAGATTGACGACGCCGTCGCGATGACGGTGAAGTCAATTAAATTGAGGACATACTGATTCTGATCATGGTGAAGACGACGAGAGCCTCGGCAATCTTTGGCAGCGCTCCTGGAGTTAGTGCCGAGTTGCTGGAACTGCGACGTCGTCAGATTTCCGATTCGGTGCGTCTTTGTCTACGAAATTAATGAAAATCAGGAAGTTACAACATGCGCATGGATGAGATATAACACAAAAAGAGTAATACTCGGGGGCGTGGTTCCCATGACTACCTTACTACGATCGTTAGACCTCATGATGGCCGGCAACATCGGCGAGAAATTTCACCCTCCAAAGAGGCATCCTGAGGGCATGAATGGGTGAGGAGGTTTGGTGTGTCAAGGGAAAGACCCGTTGGATCCATTTCTTTAGGGAAGGAAGAGCTCGGATGAGTGGGAGCTAAGAGGGTCGCTGTCCTGATTCAGTTTCAGAAATGATGGCCATTATTTGTGATTAAGGGGCACTAACAATGGTTTTTAATTCCCTGAATAGGATGCTAGTGGAGTGGCGTATAATTTTTCGTGTTTGAGACTATCCGTTTCAAGTTTGAAAATGTCCTACAGGAGGAAGGAATGACCTGGCTGCCATGCGTACTTGATTCGATTCAGTTTATGTGCGTGAAGGACAAAGAAGATGATTGCTATGCTAGATGGACTTTTTTGTACGGTCGGCCCGTAGATGGGTCAAAGAAAATATAGCTTAATAATAAAAAAGAATGGGAAAGAATGAGAGAAAATAAGAAAAAAGAAGAAGAATTGAGTGGCCACGTTTGGCTATTTGGTTGGGCCAAGTAGGTTAGCTACGATGTCTTGTTTTCTTCTTATTTGTTGTTTTTTTTTCTCTTCTATTTTTCTGTTTTGATTTTTATTCAAATAATTCAAGCACCATTTGAATTCCAAACCTTAACCAAACTTGAGTATATTTCTAATACTGTTTATTGACATATTCCAAAGTCCATTTTAGAATATTTCTTTAATTCTTTTAGGGTCCATTATTAATTTTAGAAATAGTCATTTGTCTTTATTTCAAATATGATTTTAATTTGTTTTAAAACTCTATTTGAATTCTAAATTTTATCAAATCTTTTTCAGTAGGTTTTATTTAAAAATAATTCACTTTGAATTATTATTTAAAATACTTTAATATGATTTATATTTAAATTGGGAATTGTCTTTATTTAAATAAAATTGGATATTAATAAATCCTTATGATTTTATTTAAATAATCCTTTACTCTTTTTATTAAACAAAAATCTTTCATTTCATTTGTTTGGCCAAGATTTAATTTGTCTTTTAAAATAGTCCTTATTTATTTATTCCTTCCTTTGCTTATAAAATCCATATATTTTTATTTAAAGATCCAAAATTGGTGATTCCATTTCGATTCAAAAAGTTTCTTTTCACCCTGAATTTCAACATTTATTTATTTTGTTTATTTATTTTCACATTTCAAAATTTGGAAAATTTTGGGATGTGACATTAGAGGAACTTGATACTTTTATTGTTAAACAAGGTAATTTTAATAAACAAGTTCAGAATCATTTATTGGAAAACTCTAGAGCTATTAATGAGTTGAAATATATTGTGAAAAGAACTGCTAATAATGTTAAAATGCTTGTTAAACATTTTCAAATGGTTCAAACTCAAATTGATCAACTTGTTAAAGTATAAAAGGATATGCTAGTCAATACTTCTGGAGATAAACATGGTTATGAAATTAGAACTAGGAGTGGTGCTACCACTCAGGATCCCTTATATCCTAAGGGACATCCTAAAAGAATTGAGCAGGATTCTCAACAAGCTGAAAATAGAGGTACTTCTTCTAAGAGAAAAAAAGAAACATAAAACAGTTGAGGAACCTTCTAAACATGCTGTAGATCCTAATAGTATATATGTCTCTGATGCTGAAACGGGAAAGTGGTAATGATAACAATGATGCTCCTGATAAGGAAGTAATTGAAGAAGAACCTAAAAAGCACACTAAGAACACCAAGTACACTAAGGAAGATTCTATTTCTAATAAAAATTGTAGTGAAAGAGAGCCTTGGGTTTAGAAACCAATGCCTTTCCCTAATAAGAAACACAAGTCAAAGGAGGAAGAACACTATAACAAGTTTTATGAGTGGATGAAACCTTTATTTTTGCAAATTCTTTTGACTGATGCTATTAAGTTGCCTCGTTATTCAAAGTATATGAAGGATATTGTCTCTAATAAAAGGAAGATTCCTAATGAGGAAATTTCTAATTTGCTTGCTATTTATTCAATTGTAAGGTTCCAAAGAAACTTGGTGATCCAGGTATTCCAACTACTCCTTGCTATATTAAAAATAATTATGTTAGAACTGCTTTGTGTGATTTGGGAGTCGGAGTTAGTGTTATGCCTTTTTCTCTCTACAAGAGACTTCAACTAGAAAAATTGATACCAACTGATATATATTTGCAAATGGCTGATAATTCAACTACTATCCCTGTTGGTATATGTGGGGATGTTCATGTTCAAGTGGCTCATAATTGCTTGGTATTAACTGATTTTGTTGTGCTAGAGATGTCTGAAGATGATAATATGTCTATTATTCTTGGGAGACCTTTTCTTAATACTGCAGGTGTTGTCATTAATTGTAATCAAGGAAAAGTAACTTTTAATATTAATGACAAAGAGCATACTGTCTATTTCCCCAAGATGATTGATAAGATTTATGGCCTAAATTCAATTGAAAATATTGAGGGCATCGAAGTTGGACAAATATATTGCCCCATTCCGCAAGAAATTTTTGAAACTATTATTATTGGGACTATTGCTATCAAGATTGAGGTAACATAATCATTTTGTGAAATGCAAAGTTTTGTTTCATATAAGATTGTTTTGGTAACAAGACTTGATCAACCTTGTTAACAAAGGGATTTTAATGAACAAAACAATGCTTTCTCCATGGTTATACTTGCTCACCTTTATTTTTATCCTTTCCAATCTTTGCTCTTCGTCTTGTTTGTCTTAGTCTTCCTAGTTTTTTTGCTTGTTAGAGTCTCTTAGAACTTCTGTAGTTTTTGTTTTGGTTTTCTTTTGTGTCTTTCAAAAACCTTTTTTCTGCGATAAAATCAATTTTCATAACCTGAAAATTGGCCAAAAATAAAGTTTCCCGAAAAATTCCAGAAAATTCATATTAAATGTTTTCATGAAAAAAGGGGCAGAGGGACACCTAGAGTGACCCGGGGGACCCACCAGGCCATCACACCCCCTGGCAACGCGGCCAGCCCCAAGGCATGCCTGGCCCAGGTGTGGGCCACCCCTGGCCCTCCACTTAGTCTCCTTCCAGCCACTTCCCTCTCTCTCTCTCTCTCTCTCAAAACACCGGAAAACTTATCAAAGATTGAGTTCTGTTGTTCTTGCTCCCGAATTTCGATCTCCTTGCTCAGCCCAGCCCATCTTTGCTGCTGATTTTTGAGGGTTTCTCTTCGGTATGAGCCTCCTCCGTTTGTCCAATTATATTTTTGATTGGTGGATTGTATCTTGAGTATTTTGCTACTATAGGTGACAGGTTGTGTGAGCTTGGATGCTTGTACTATGCTCAATATTTCATTTTGATGCATGTTTAGCCGTCTAGCAAGTTCCTATCGTAGTTATCTAATGGCGTGTAACTCAGATCACTTTAGAGCTCCGTTGGGAAACCCCAAGAGGAATGTATGATGAGCACAGCAGCAAGTTTCCCCTCAGAAAGAAACCAACGTTATCGAACCAGTAGGAGGAAGGAAACAACTCAAAGGTGTTGCTAGCAACTTGGAAACCTACACAACACAAACACAAGGCTTTTCCCCAATAAACAGTGAGGTTGTCAATCTCACCGGTTTGCTGAAAACAAAGGATTAACTATATGGTGTGGAAGGTAATGGTGGCTTGCAGAAAGTAAATAGTAACAGTGTAAGATGTATCAATGGTAAAGATTGGACTGGGGTCCATAGTTCACTAGAGGTGTTCTCCTTCAGATAAACAACATAACATGCTGGGTAATCAAATTACGGCGGGGCAATTGACAGGACAGAGCAAGGCATAACAATGCAATACTAGACATTCATGATCCTATGAGATTTGATTGGGCATTAAAACAATATACATAGACCGCCATCCAACTGCATCTATGACTAGTAATCCACCTTCAGGTTATCATCTGAACCCCCTCTAGTATTAAGTTGCAAACAACAGATAACTGCTTTAAGCAAGGTGTGTAAAGTAAACAATACAATTGTTCCATGAACAAGAGATGTTGTTTTCTCCCTAGTAGCTTCATAGAATGCTCACTATCGTGATGATGCAAGTTTCCACCATGATTGCTCACTATGGTGATGATGCAAGTTTCCACCATGATTAGGCATGGCTTAGGCTAGCGGCGCAGGCGTTTCTCTAACACACATACATAACTCCACGGACTTACAAGCTCCCCTTTCATTTCACACCGACGACATCCATAAACAAAAGATGATGATATCAACTGTATACAAAGTACAAGTGCAATGTTGAAAGCGTTACTCGTGACAGCATGGTTCTGCAAATTCCAACGTATAAGTGCAATCATATACAACATAGATGACACAATGGTTCAAGTTTATTAGGGGCAAGAAAAATAAAGTGTGCCATCAAGTTTATGAGAGCTTTAATCACTAACTTTTAAATAATAAGTTTTATTTGGAAGATAGATAAAACAATATACTTGGAATGGTGTAACACACCATGCATAGGAATTTATAGCGGACACTTTGGAATAACTTGGTTTCTTGGGAGTTGGATGCATGAGTAGAGCTTAGTCATACAAGTGGAGGCTGGCAAAAGACTGGGAGCGACCAACTAAGAGAGCAATGGACATAATCATGCAGAGTGAAAAACCATTACTAATCAATGCATAAAGTGGTACTACAAGTCAAAATCCAAATGATCATAGAGGCTAAGGTGACTGGTTCATAGTCATAACATGGTGTGAGCATGTGCCAAGTCAACCCAGACAAAGCATCAAAGGAGAATACCACAATACTATGCTTTTGTATGATAAAACAACGCATGATTTGTTCAAGGCACATTAAGCAATCCTAATTGTTTAGAACAAGTCATGCTACAGAAATAATCACTAAGCATAAGGTTAGAACAACATCTAGCATGACATGCTAAAGTCTAAGTCACAGTCAAAGCAAGCTCCTTCTTGTACTACTAAGCAAGAACTTTCAACTCCTTTCCAACACCAATCCACTTATTTGTAACAACACGGCGAAAATGGCGGTCTAACTACTTTATTCAAGAAAACTAAGAAAACCAAAAAAGAAAACTAATATGCTCCAAGAAAACCACAACAGTGCATGAAACAATAAAAACGAAGTGTCTAGAAAGACCTGAGATTTTTATTGATGAAGAAGGGGATGCCTTGGGCATCCCCAAGCTTTGACGCTTGTACCTCTTGAATATTTTTGGGGTAAAACGGGGTGGATTCCCTAAGCTTGAGTTGTTGTCCATTCTTCATCTCATTACATCATTCTTCCTCTACACCTACAAATTTTCCTTCATACAAAACTTCACACAATCTTCATTAGCAACATTAGTGCATTCAAAAGATAATAGACCTTTGGGATTAGTTTCAAAACAGTAAAACTTTCACTAAAGACCCAAGCTACTGTAGAAATTCCCTCAAAAAGCTCAATTTCCCAAAAAGAACCCAAAAAGGAATCAACAAGAAGCAAATACAAATAATGGCAGATAACTGTCAAAACATACCAGCAGGTAGAACCGATTTTTTTGAAGACCTTATGTTGCTCAAATCAAAAAGTGTTAAACTAATGAAAGTTAGATAAAAACCTAGGGATGTATTCGGAAAATTACATCTCAATCCAACCTACAGAGTTTTTACACGAATTTTTATAGTGGAGCACAAAAATCTGTTTCGGGACAGCAACCCCCCAAATCTTACTTACCTTTCATTAGAGGTCATTCTTGGCATAGAAATCAAACTAAAAGGATAAGGAGAGGTTATTACAGAAGTAATAACTTCCAATACTCAAGAAAACTGTTGGGTTATCTCCCAAGAAGTACTGTTCTTTAACGCCTTTAAGTTAGGCATTGATAGTTTGAGAAGATGCTCACATAAGAAATATGAATTGAAGTAAAAGAGAGCATCAAGAGGCAAATTCAAAACACATTTAAGTCTAACCCACATCCTATGCATAGGAATATTGTAAGAAAATAAATCAAAGAAGCACATAGTAACAAGAATGGGTAGATAAAACAAGAGCAACTTCAAAACTTTCAGCTCATAGAGAGGTGTTTTAGTACCATGAAAACTTCTATAACCATATTTTCCTCTCTCATAATAATTTTAAGTAGCCTCATGAATAAACTCAACAATATAACTATCACATAAAGTATGCTTTTCATGATCTACAAACACATAATTTTTATCAAGCTCAAAAATAGTGGGATTAAAACCTTCAAATCCACTTAACAATTTTATAACAAGATGACTGATCATTCAATATAGTACCTTCATCTAGAGCTTTATCATAAACATTTTCTAAGCAAAACTCTTTAATACCATGCATTTCGAAGTTAGGCACAAATATAGAAATATCATACATAACAGGGGCATAACTATTATCACAAGTTTTACCCACAGCAGATATTTCAAAAGAATCCATGATACGTCGGAAACGTATCTATAATTTTTGATGCTCCATGATTGTTTAGTATCTACTTTGCTTTTCTATGTCTACACTATGAGGTCTTTTTATATATTTTATGGAACTAACCTATTAACAAGTTGCCACAGTGCCAGTTGCTTGTTTTCTTCTGTTTTTGGTTCAGAACGGCAGAAAATCAATATTCTCGGAATTGGACGGGACAAAAGCCAAGGTCAATATTTTACCGTGGGCGACACTAAGCCAGAAGACGAGATGGAGGAGAGCCACAGGCCCGCCAGACCCCCCCCTAGGCGTGGGTGGTCCCACCCCGTGCCTAGGTAGGGTGTGACCCCCTGGTGCCCCTGGCTCGCCCCTTCGCCTATAAGAAGCCCCCGTTGCAGAAACCCTAGGCACCCGATCAAAACTCCACGAAACCTTCTGTAGCCACCGCCACCATCGTCCCTAGATCGGGGGGATCTGAAGTTCTTCCTGGCACCCTGCTAGAGGGGAGATCATCCCGGAGGCCTTCTTCTTCATCATGCCAGCCTACGGTATGAAGTGTGAGTAGTTCCACCTTGGACTACGGGTCCATGTAGTAGCTACATGGTTGTATCTCCTCCTTGTGCTTTCATGTATAGATCCTGTGAGCTCCGTTCATGATCAAAATCTAATCTATTTGTAATCATGCATGTTGTGTTTGCGGGGATCCGATGGTTATTGAGATTACTATGTCAGATTGATTAATGGTTTTGTCTATTTGATTCTATCTTGTTTGTGTTGTTTGTGATCTTGCATGCTCTCCGTTGTTAGTAGCTATCTTGGCCAAGTAGTTGCTAGTGACTCCAAGAGGGGGTATTTATGCTCGATAGTGGGTTCATGCCTCTAGTTTCCAAGGGAAGTGACAGAACTCTCTTCGGTTGTAGATGTGTTGTTGCCACTAGGGAGAAAACAACGGTCTCTTGTTCATGGAACAAGTTGATTGTTTACCTTACACACTTTGCTTAAAGCAGTTGTCTGTTGCTTGCAACTTAATACTGGAGGGGGTTCGGATGATAACCTGAAGGTGGACTTCTAGTCATAGATGCATTTGGATGGCGGTCTATGTATATTGTTGTATTGCCCAATCGAATCTCATAGTTTCTTTTTGTCTAGTATTGCATTGTTATGCCTTGCTCAGTTCCTGTCAATTGCCCTGCTATAATTTGTTTACCCTTCATGCCTTGTTGTTTATCTAAGGAGGGAACCTTTAGTGAACTATGGACCCGGTCCAATCTTTACCATTGATACATCTTCCACTGTTACTTGTTTACTTGATGTAAACCATCATCACCTTCCACATCATAGGTTTAATCCTTTGTTACAGCAAATCAGTGAGATTGACAACCCCACTGATTCGTTGGGGCAAAGTCTTGAGTTTGTGTTGTGCAGGTTTCCACGTTGCTTGCAACACCTTTGAGACGTTTCCTTCCTCCTATTGGTTCGATAACCTCGGTTTCTTACTGAGGGAAAACTTGATATTGTGCTCATCACACCTTTCTCTTAGGGTTTCCATCAAAGTGTACCACGATAGTGCTAGGCATCATCAATCCACAGGAACATAACATTCATCCTCCTTTGGTAAGCATGGGGGGCAATCAAATAATGTAAGAGGTAAAGAGTTACTCTCATTAGAAGGTAGGCATGGGTAGATCCATTCTTCCTCCTCTTGATCATCAATCTCCTCCTCTTTTTCGTCTAATGAGCTTTCAGGTTCAGCAATTTCTTCTTCCATAGGCTCTTGCAAGGCATTAGTCTATTCCGTTTGTGGAAAACATCTATTAAAATATTCAAGAATATAGCCATTTTCTTCCTTGTAATTATCAAAGAAAAATTTAAGTATATCATAAACCTCATATTCATTAGGTGAATCATCAGTATTTTCAAGAAAACTAGCAAGTTCAAATGCACCCTTACAAGCAATAAATTCTTCAATTTGTTCCACATCATAAAAGTCATAATTTCCTTTAACATAAGAAGATATGGTAACATTATCATTATACTCACATTGAAAAGGGAGGTGTTTATACCTCCTACAGCAACAAGATTTATCACAGCAATAACATTATAAGTAGAGCACACGTTTCTAGCAATGGTATTCAATTTATCAATTTGTTTGCACAAGTGTTTCCCTTTTTGTGACAAACAGTGTTCCTTATAATAATACTTTTGTTCTTCCGTGAAGCCACCTTTCCAACAAGAACTAGTTTCAAAGAAACCAACCATTGATAGAAAGCATGACAAAGCAAGGCAATAGCAGACCAACAACTATAGCAGGAACTAAAATTTTTGTGTTTTTGATAAGAAAAAACAAACCAAACGAAACTACTTTTTTGGAATTTTTTGATAAAAATAAGCAAAAAAACAAGGCAAAATAAACTAAGAAAAACAAAAAAAAAGTAAAGATAAAGGTTGTGAAGGACTCACCTTGTGAATCCGTCCTTAGCCTCCCCGGCAACGGCGCCAGAAAACGTCTTTGATGGCGTGTTATTGACGTGGGAGCATCTTCTTCTTTAATTCCCTGGCAACGGCGCCAGAAAAATCTTGATGACGTGTAACTCAGGTCACTGTAGAGATCCGTTGGGAAACCCCAAGAGGAAGGTATGATGAGCACAGCAGCAAGTTTTCCCTCAGAAAGAAACAAAGGTTATTGAACCAGTAGGAGGAAGGAAACGACTCAAAGGTGTTGCTAGCAACTTGGAAACCTGCACAACACAAACTCAAGACTTTGCCCCAACGAACAGTGAGGTTTTCAATCTCACTAGTTTGTTGAAAACAAAGAATTAACTGTATGGTGTGGAAGGTAATGGTGGCTTGCAGAAAGTAAACAGTAACAGTGGAAGATGTATCAATGGTAAAGATTGGACGGGGGTCCATAGTTCACTAGAGGTGTTCTCCTTAAGATAAACAACATAACATGCTAGGTAAACAAATTACAGCGGGGCAATTGATAGGACAGAGCAAGGCATAACAATGCAATACTAGACATTCATGATCCTATGAGATTTGATTGGGCATTACAACAATATACATAGACCGCCATACAACTGCATCTATGACTAGTAATCCACTTTCAGGTTATCATTCGAACCCCCTCTAGTATTAAGTTGCAAGCAACGGATAACTGCTTTAAGCAAGGTGTGTAAACTAAACAATACAATTGTTCCATGAACAAGAGATTGTTGTTTTCTCCCTAGTAGCAACAGCACATCTACAACCTTAGAGATTTCTGTCACTTCCCCAGATTCAATAGAGGCATGAACCCACTATCGAGCATAAATACTCCCTCTTGGAGTCACTAGCATCTACTTGGCCAAGATAGCTACTAGAAATGGAGAGCATGCAAGATCTCAGACAACACAGACATGATAGAATCAATAAGATAAAACCATTAATCAATCTGACATAGTAATCTCAATATCCATCGGATCCCCGTGAACACAACATGCATGATTACAAATAGATGATCTTGATCATGAATGGAGCTCACAAGATCTAAACATGGTAGCACAAAGGTGGAGAAACAACCATCTAGCTACTTTATGGACCCATAGTCCAAGGTGGAACTACTCACACATCATACCGGAGGCTGGCATGGTGATGAAGAAGGACTCCGGGATGATCTCTCCCCTCCGCCAGGGTGCCGGGAAGAGCTTCAGATCTCCCTGATCTAGGGACGATGGTGGCGGTGGCTACGGACTGTTTCGTGGAAGATTGATCGGGTACTTAGGGTTTAGGTATCGGGGGCTTCTTATAGGTGAAGAGGGAGGCCGAGGGGGTGCCCGAGGCGGATGCACACCCCCTAGGCGCGGGCCAGGCCTGGCCGCGCGGCCAGGGGGTGTGGCCCCCTCGAGCTCCTTGTTGTCTTCTTGCTCCCTGTTCCCCTCGGTGAAATATTTACTTTGGCTTTTGTCCCGTCCAATTCCGAGAATATTCATTTTCTGGTATTTCTGCAACCAAAAACAGAAGAAAACAGACAACTGGCACTATGGCATCTTGTTAATAGGTTAGTCCCAGAAAACATATAAAAAGACCTCAAAGTGTAGACAAATCAAAGCAAAGTGGGTACTAAACAAACATGGAACATCAAAAATTATATATACGTTTATGACATATCATTCTCCATCATTTATCAACATGTAAATCACTTGTCTTGATGTTTGTCTAAAAATTTCAGAAAAGGGCCATGGACAACCATACCTTTGGAGAAGTGTTTGAAAGTGATGCACCTAGGAGGACAAGGCCTTCGAGGTAAACCTCTTGAGCTAGGCCATCATACAATGAGGATCTTATTGCACCGCGCTTTGGCAATGAGGGAGATGAGGGAGATGCGCACCCTTCTACCTTCCCTTGTTTTACCTTTTTGCAAGCTGTAGGGATTCTCGATGATTTCTTAACTCTTGTTCGGAGGGTTGGTCTAACCGATTATATGCAGGATGAGAGTGAGCAATATGCTTTGATCACCAAAACTTTTGTGGATAATTTCACTTTCACTAATACCCTTTTAGGACAGATATGTCATTCAAAATCTATGATAGACCAATCACCATGCCATTGAAAAGATTTTGTAGCATTATAGGTATTGGCATGGCTCAGACGGTGAAGAAGATTCAAGGTCGACCCGCTGATTTGTTGGATCTCTACCGTGGGGTAACAAATGATGATGACTGCACATCCCAGCGTGGGAAGATAAGAAATATTCAACTCCCAGCTCTCAGATATTTTGATTATAATCTTGGCACTAGAATTCTTGGTAGGGAGAACACTAGCAATATTTCCAACTATCATTTGGCTCTTCTAGCTGCTGCACTTAACAATAAAACCAGATACAATCTTGGTTCTCTCATTGCTCGCCGCCTAGCTGCTAAAGGACCCATCTATGGGGGTATTATTGTTGCACGTGTAGTTGTTGCCTTAGACCATTCTGTTGATTTGAATGATACAGTCCTGGCAGCACAGAGGCTCGATCTAGCTGCCATGAAAGCGCATCACTTTGTTACTGCTAGCTCTAGCCTTGAGAGTTTAGTTTACAGGATGATGTTTACTGACAGGGACAAGAGGGAAATTTCTTTGCCAAAGTCTACTTTGTTCAGTATTTGCAGGGGGTCTTGGTCATGCTCCAAGGAGGAGAAGGACGATCAGCTCCGCGTGTTTGGTTTCCACGGGCAATACCAGGGGGATGCGCCCTCTTATGACTACTCTATGCACTACACAGGGGCTTCCTCGAGCACGTACCAGGACGAAGGCGCCTCTTCGACGCATTACGGAGGCACTCCTTCTTGGCCAGGCTGGGATTGATCTCCACTTAGGCCAAAAGCCTAAGCTTGGGGGGAGGTATACCGACACCGCACTCATCTACATATCATGTTCTATTTGTACTTTGTATATTCATATTTTGCTTTCTTTTTAGTTTTTGTTTCTGCTTTCCAAAACACAAAAGGACCAAAAATATTTCATTGTTTCTCTTGGTTTGTTTCTTTGCTTTTTAGCTTTGGTTTGCTTTAAGAAAAATCCAAAAACATTTTGCTTTGTTTGTTTTTGCTTTGAGTGCTTGCTTTAAAAAATCGAAAACCCAAAAATATGTTTTGTTCTTCTTTGGTTTTGTGAAGTCCGTTGCAGGGTTCAGCGGTCCTCAGTGACTCCTTTGGAGTTTGGTTTCATGTTATTATTCAAGTCACACAAGTGAAAGGCAATAATGATGATTAATGACAACTCGAGGTGTGGTAAGAGGCTGATAATGAACTTTATTTGTTTTCATTTTTGTACATATACTGATCATTGTGGGCATGCTTAGTCTGTTCATGTAAGGTGTATGCTATTTATTGGATGCTTAGTAGTTCTTGCTCTCTTATGATTAGCTCCAACTTGCTAATAGTTTGTAGCATGTCACATGAATGTTTGCTTGCATTATTCTATTCATAACTTGGTATGACATTGTGGTATCCTCCTTTGAATGCTTCATTTGAATCGACTTGGCAGATTCTCACGCCTGCATATGACTGAACAAAAGTCAGTTAAGCCTCGATGATTTATTTTGCCTCAGAGTTCTAGTATCACTTTTATGCCATAATTAATTTTGTTTTGTTGCAAGCATGATTATGAAAGCTATTGCTCTCTCGTTTGTCGCTCCCTTTCTATTGCTATCCTTTACTTGCACTGAGTATGTGCTCTACTCGTGCTTCCAACTCCCCAAAACCAAAATTGTCAAAAAGTGTCCACCATATCTACCTACTAGCATCATTGCTATTTCGTGCATATTTATTATGCCTTGTTTTCTTCCAAATAATTTTTTTTGCTTGTTATGAGAAAGTTAGTTAGTAAAGCTCTCACAAACTTGATGGCACACTTCATTTTCTTGCACTTAATAAACTTGAACCATTATGACTGTCCATGAAAGTTATATGCTTGCAAATTATAGGCTGGGAGTTAGCAGAACCGTGCTGTCACAGGGAATGCTTTCAACACCTATAAATATTATCTAGTTGATATCATGCTCTTTTGTTTACGGATGTCAGTGATGTGAAATAAAAGGGTATCTTGTAAGTCCATGGAGTTATGTATATGTGTTACAGAAACGCCTGGGACGCTAGCCTAAGCCATGCCTAATCATGGTGGGAACTTGGAGCATAACCATATTGAGCAATCTATGAAGCATCCTCAGAAAAAATACATAGAGAAAAAAGAGAAGAGAGAAAAAAATATGCACCATCCCCATGGTTAATAAAGGATCGCTGAGATGCTCACTATCTATTGTCTTGTCATTTTGATATGGGATAGCTCCTATATCATGGGGTGATACGTCGGAAACGTATCTATAATTTTTGATGCTCCATGCTTGTTTAGTATCTACTTTGCTTTGCTTTTTCTACACTTTGAGGTGCTTTTTACATGTTTTCTGGTACTAACCTATTAACCAGTTGCCACAGTGCCAGTTGCCTATTTTCTGCTATTTTTGGTTCTATAAAAGCTAGTAAGGAAACATTCTTAGAATTGGGCGGGACAAACATCAAAGTCAATAACTTTCCGTGGGGAACAAGAAGTCTAGAGGGGAGACGGAGAAGCGGGCCAGGGCGCCTAGACCCCCCTAGGCACGGGTGGGCCCTTCCCCGCACCTAGGCAGGGTGTGGGGCCCCTGGCCACCGCCTTGGCCTCCCCCTTCGCCTATAAGAAGCCCCTGATGAAGAAACCCTAAGTACCCCGATAAATATTCCACGAAACCTTCTATAGCAGCTGCCACCATCGTCCCTAGATCGGGGGGATCTGAAGTTCTTCCTGGCACCCTGCCGGAGGGGAGATCAACCCGGAGGACTTCTATCCGGTATGATGTGAGAGTAGTTCCACCTTGTACTATGGGTCCATGTAGTAGCTAGATGGTTGTATCTCCTCCTTGTGCTTTCATGTATAGATCTTGTGAGCTCCATTCATGATCAAGATCTAATCTATTTGTAATCATGCATGTTGTGTTTGCGGGGATTCGATGGATATTGAGATTATTATGTTGGTTTGATTAATGGTTTTGGCTTTATGATTCTATCATGTCTGTGTTGTTTGTGATCTTGCATGCTCTCCGTTGTAAGTAGCTATCTTGGCCAAGTAGTTGCTAGTGACTCCAAGAGGGGGTATTTATGCTCGATAGTGGGTTCATGCCTCTAGTTTCCAAGGGAAGTGACAGAAATCTCTTTGGCTGTAGATGTGTTGTTGCTATTAGGGAGAAAACAACGGACTCTTGTTCATGGAACATGTGGATTGTTTACCTTACACACTTTGCTTAAAGCAGTTGTCTGTTGCTTGCAACTTAATACTAGAGGGGGTTCTGATGATAACCTGAAGGTGGACTTCTAGTCATAGATGCAGTTGGATGGCGGTCTATGTATCTTGTTGTATTGCCAAATCGAATTTCATAGGATCTCATAGGATCTTTCTGAATAGTAATTGCATTGTTATGCCTTGCTCAGTTCCTGTCAATTGCCCCGCTGTAATTTGTTTACCCTTCATGCCATGTTGTTTATCTAAGGAGAGCACCTCTAGTGAACTATGGACCCCGGTCCAATCTTTACCATTGATACATCTTCCACTGTTACTTGTTTACTTGCCGCAAACCATTACCTTCCACACCATACGTTCAATCCTTTGTTACAGCAAACCGGTGAGCTTGACAACCTCACTGTTCGTTGGGGCAAAGTCTTGAGTTTGTGTTGTGCAGGTATCCGCGTTGCTTGCAACACCTATGTGACGTTTCCTTCCTCCTTCTGGTTGATAACCTCGATCTCTACTGAGGTAAGACTTGATGTTGTGCTCATCACACCTTGCTCTTGGGGTTTCCAACGAAGTGCTCCATGTCAAGCACCATCAACAAGTTTTCTAGCGCCGTTGCCGGGGAGGCTAAGGACGTCTTCACTAGGGGAGTCCTTCACTACCTCTCTCTTTACTTTGTTTTTAGTTTGCTTTGTTTTTTTTGCTTGGTTTTGTTTGCCTCTTTTCAAAAAACCCAAAAATATTAGTCTAGTTTGGTTTGCTTGCTTTATTCAAAAACACAAAAAAATTAGTTCCTACTCTAGCCGCTGCAGCTGTTTTTGGCTTGCCCACCTTTGCCAAAATGAACTCTGCTGAGAACACCAAGTTGTGTGACTTCACTAGCACCAACAACAATGATTTCCTAAGCACTCCTATTGCTCCACCTGCTCCTGATGCTACCTTTTATGAAATTAAGCCTGCTTTGTTGAATCTTGTGATGAGAGAGCAATTTTCTGGTGCTAGTTCTGATGATCCTGCTGCTCATCTTAATAGATTTGTTGAACTTTGTGAGATGCAAAAGTATAAGGATGTAGATGGAGATATTATTAATCTCAAGCTTTTTTCCTTTCTCCTTGAGAGGAAAAGCTAAAGAATGGTTGCTATCTTTGCCTAAAAATATTATTGATTCTTGGACTAAGTGCAAAGATGCTTTTATTGGAAAATACTATCCTCCTGCTAAGATTATATCTATGAGAAGTGACATTATGAAATTTAAACAAATTGATAGTGAACATGTTGCTCCAGCTTGGGAAAGAATGAAATCTTTGGTTAAGAATTGCCCCACTCATGGACTCACTTCTTGGATGATTATCCAGACTTTTTATGCAGGTTTGAACTTCTCCTCAATAAATCTGTTGAATTCAGCTGCTGGAGGTACCTTCATGGGCCTCACTTTGGGTGCTGCAACAAGGCTCCTTGATAATATGATGGTTAATTACTCTGAATGGCATGTTGAGAGAGATCCACATGGTAAGAAGGTAAATTCTATTGAGGAAACTTCCTCTTTGAATGAAAAGATTGATGTTATTATGGCTATGCTTGTTAATGGGAAAGCTCCTCTAGATCCTAATAGTGTTCCCTTAGCCTCTTTGGTTGCTCAAGAAGAGCAAGTTGATGCGAACTTCATTAGAAACAACAATTTCGACAACAATGCTTATAGGAGTAATTTTGGTAACAATTATAGGCCTTATCCTCCTAATAATGGAAATTCCTATGGAAGCTCCTACAACAATGCTAGAATTGCCCCCTCTGAACTTGAAGTCATGCTCAAAGACTTTATTAGTAAACAAACCACTTTCAAAAAGACTAGAGGAAAAATGTTTAACTGTTGAGAAAAATATATCCTCTTTGTCTGAAGCTCAGTCTTCCTTGATTAGTAATATGGCTGCTAAACCTGAAACTATGGAAAATACCTTTTCTACTACTCATGCCATACAAGTTACTATTGATGAAAATGTTAGGCTGTTAGCTCAACTTCATGCTAGGTGGGAAAGGGAAGCTGAAATTGATAGAAACAATAGTGTGTGCACCATCACCACTAAACCACAAGTAGTCCAGGTTTCTCCTCCTACTATGCCTAAGCCTATTGAGCCTACTACTAGTGATGCTAAGTTTGAATTTGATATAGATGGTTGCAGTATCTCTGAAATGATTATGTTCCTACAAAAGCTTGCTAGAAGTCCTGATGCTAGTGATATGCATGTTACTTTCACCAAACACATTACAGATGATCTTATTAAGATTAAGGAAGAGAAGCTAAAACAGAAAGCTTCTATTCCTTGGAAAGTAGAAGATAGTTGGGAACCCATTATTAATATACAAGTGAATGAATTTGATCTCAAAGCTTCATGTGATCTTGGTTCTAGTGTCTCTATTATGCCTAGGAAGATTTATGAAATGCTTGATTTTCCACCGTTGGAAGATTGTTATTTGGATGTCCCACTCAATGATAATGCTAAGAAGAGACTCATGGGAAGTATTAATGATGTTATCATTATGGTTAACAATTCTTATGTCCCTATTGATTTCTATGTTTTGGATGTTGAATACAATGCTTCTTGTCCTATTACTTTGGAAAGACCTTTTCTTAGAACAGTTGGTGCCATCATTGATATAAAAGAAGGCACCATTAAATATCATTTTCCATTCAATAAAGGTATTGAACACTTCCCTATGAGGAGAGAGAAGTTGTTTTTTGCTCCTCCTTTAAAAGCAAGGTTTGATGTTAATGCTTCTTCATTTGAAAATACTTGATTCTTCTTGCTTCTTGTGCCTAACTTAAAGGCGTTAAAGAAAAGTACTTGTTGGGAGATAACCCAAGAGTTTCTTTGAGTCTTGGAAGTTATTACTTCAGTAATAACCTCTCCTTATCCTTTTTTTTTACTTTTTGTGCCAAGAATGACCTCTAATGAGAGGGAAGTACGATTTGGGGAGTTGCTGTCCCAAAACAGATTTCTGTCCTCCACCATAAAAATTCGTGAAGAGTCTCTGTAACTAGGATTGAGCTCAAAATTTACGAATAAACCCCCCGTATGTTAGCTAACTTTTGTTAGTTCAACACCTTTTGATTTGAGAAACATAAGATGTTCGAAAAAATCGGTTTCTACCTGCTGATCTGTTTTGACAGATTTCTGCCATTATTTGCATTTGCTTCTTATTGATTCCTTTTTTAGTTCTCTTTTGGTGATTTCATCTTTTTGAAGGAGTTACTACAGTAGCTTGTGTTTTTACTGAAAAGCCTTGCTGTTCCAAAGCTTTGCCAGAGGTCTAATATCTTTTGAATACACTAATGTTGCTAATGAAGATTGTGTGAAGTTTTGTATGAAAGAAAAAAATTAGGTGTAGAGAGAGAATGATGTAATGAGATGAAGAATGGATAAAAGATCAAGCTTGGGGATTCCACCCCGGTGTCACCCCAAGAAATATCCAAGAGGTACAAGCGTCAAAGCTTGGGGATGCCCAAGGCATCCCCTTCTTCATCAATAAAAAGCTCAGGTATGTCTAGACACTTCGTTTTTATTGTTTCATGCACAGTTGTATTGTTCTTGGAGCGTCTTAGTTTCCGTTTGCTTTGCTTAGTTTGTTTAGTTTTCTTGAGTAGTTTGGACCCCCATTCTCGTTGTGGTTTTTGCAAATAAGTTTCTTGGTGTTCGAAAGGAGTAGTAAGTTCTTGCTTGTAAGTGCAAGAGAAGCTTGCATTGACTGTGACTTAGACTTTAGCATTACATGCTAGGTGTTGTTTTGACCTTATGCTTAGTGATTATTGTTGTAGCATGTCTTGTTCCAAACAATTGGGATTGCTTAGTGTGCCTTGAAGAAATTATGCTTTGTTTTAGCATGCAAAAGCATAGTATTGTGGTATTCTCCTTTGATGCTTTGCTTGGATTAACTTGGCACATGATCACACCATGTTATGACTCTCACAAGTCATCATTAGCCTCTATGATCATTTAGTCCTTTACTTGTAGTACCACTCTATGCTTTGATTAGTATGCTTTGTTGCACTGCATGATTATGGCCATTATTGCTCTCTTACTTGGTTGCTCCTAGTCTTTTGCTAGCCTCCACTTGTATGAGTAAGCTCTACTCATGCTTCCAACTCCCAAGAAACCAAGTTTTTCCAAAGTTTCCACTATAAACTCCTATGCATGGTGTGTTACACCATTCCAAGTATATTCTTATTTTCAGCTATCTTCTAATTAAAAACTATTTTGTTATGTGAAAACTTAGTGATTGAAGCCCTCACAAACTTGATGGCACATTTTATATTCTTTGCCCCTAATAAACTTTAACCATTCTATCATCTATGTTGTATATGCTTGCACTTATACGTTGGAATTAGCAGAACCGTGCTGTCACGGGAACGTTTTCAACATTGCACTTGTACTTTGTACTCAGTTGATATCATGCTCTTTTGTCTATGGATGTCACCGATGTGAAATAAAGAGGGAACTTGTAAGTCCATGGAGTTTGTATTCTGTGTTAGAGAAACGCCTGGGCCGCTAGCCTAAGCCATCCCTAATCATGGTGGAAACTTGCAGCATCACCATAGTGAGCTATCTATGAAGCATCCTCAATAAAAAGATATGCATATGGTAAATAAAAAGATTGCTGAGATGCTCATTGTCTGCTTGCCTTGTCATTTTGGTTATGGGAAAGCTCATGTACCATGTGCAAGGGGTACCCTATTGGCGGTTCTCAATGATATGAAAATACTTACAGGTGACTGAAGTTGAGTAGCATGAGGTGTGGCCCTCGTATTCAAGGGACTTGAGATTGCCAACTTATACTTCGGCAAGCATATACTCCATCTTTGTTCACTTTAACCTTAACCACTTCAAGATGCTAATGATAGGGGCAATGAGGCTGAAAGCTAACAAGTACCATAATTTTTGGAAGCTCTTTTTGAAACTTTAAATCCCTGCTTCCTTTATAAAAAGGCCTTTCTTCCACCACTATTGAGTCTCCACCTTCTACTTAAAGTTTCTTTTATTGCACTCAGTTTTCAACTGAATTGCTTGAGGACAAGCAATAAGCTAATCTTGGGGGGTTGATACGTCCAAAACGTATCTACTTTCCCCAACACTTTTGCTATTGTTTCTCCTCTAATTTGTGTGATTTGGATACAACTAACACGGACTGACACTGTTTTTAGTAGAATTGCTTTGGTGTCTAGTTTTTGTGCAGAAAATCAACTTTCAGGAAAAATCCCGGAAAATATCGCAAAACTCCTATTTTACCAGAAGACTCACGGAGTCAGAAGACGGGACGGAGAAGGTCCACTAGGGGCCCACACCCCCTGGATGCGCGGGCCAGGCCACGCCTGGGGGTGGTGAGGCCACCTCGGGCCCCCTCAGTCTCCCTCTTCGCCTACATAAAGCCTTTTGACCTAAAAATAGAGGGGGTTCAATGTTTTTCCAGGGAGAGTTCCGCTGCGCCGCCATCACCAAAAACCGCGATTCGGAACAAGAAACTCCGTTCTGGCACCCTTTCGGGACGGGGATTTGGAGGAGATCATCGCAATCATCATCACCGACGCCTCTCCATCAACCATCCATGTTTTCCCCATCCATGAGTGAGTAATCCCCCGATGTAGGCTATGGGGATGGTAGGGATTGGATGAGATCTATCATGTAATCGAATAAGATTGTTAGGGCATGGTGCCTAGTATATTTGTTAGTGATTTTTGACTTTGTTGCAACTTGTTATGCTTAATGCTTGTCACTAGGTCCCGAGTACCATGATATCAGATCTGAACATGTTATTGATTTATGATGATAATATTGTTTATGATCTTATCTGCAAGTTGTTTACACATATCATTGTCCGGAACCAAAGGCCCCGAAGTGATAGAACTTGGAACAGCCAGAGGGGATGGCTGTGATATGAGGATCACATGTGTTCATGGAGTGTTAATGCTTTGCTTCGGTACTCTATTAAAAGGAGTACATTAATTGCTAGTAGATTCCCTTGAGGCCCCGCTACAACGGGCTGGCAGGACAAAAGATGTTGTGCAAGTTCTCATTGCGAGACTATATATGGACCACATGCCTATGATTATTTAGTACTTGGATGCTTTAACTTATTTATCTGCAAATGCCCTAGATCTTGATATTACATGAATAGTCTTGTCCATGCAACGCCCGTCCATCCATCCCTATGCCTACTGCACTCAAACCATGTTGTTTGCTACTATTCTTACTATTGCCTTTGTTTTACTGATGCAATTACTTTGCTATTTCTACTACAAAACTATTTCTACTGATAAACTACTGTGAGCAAGACTATTTCCAGGTGCAGCTGAATTGACAAGTCAGTTGTTAAGTCTTATAAGTATTCTTTGGCTCCCCTTGTGTCGAATCAATAAATTGGGTTATACTACCCTTGAAGACTATTGCGATCCCCTATACTTGTGGGTCATCACTGAAGTAAAAGGACGATGAGATAGCTCAGCTCTGTGCCGAGATTGAGTCTCTGAAGTAAACCCAAAAATCCGAGCTGGAAAACATGGACCAAGAATTCTCTGAGGAGAAAGATCGGTTAACTCTTCAGCTCGAGAAAGACAAGGAGCTTATCACTTTCGCTGAGTCAACTGCCAAATCTGCCAAGGATGAGCTTGCTCGGCTTGAAAGGAAATAGATTGGCTAGAAATCCGACCTTGCAAAGATTATTCAGTTCATTCACCGTAAGTTCTTTCCATACTCATGAACCTTGTCCGAGTTATTTTCTGTGACCTTTTGCTGACTTGTGTTATGTTCCTCCTTCAGACAACTTTCCGGAACGCAAAGTTCGGAGTGCTGAGTGCGTAGAGACCCCCCGAGCTCGCCGAGGTGAACCCCATGATCCGGACCATGAGTACTCCATGGAGGATTATCTGATCAGTGTTGGTGCTGCCACCAAACCTATGAAGGCCTTCGGGAAAGATCTAGTAGACACGGCTATCCGAATGCTGGATATGCTCTGGCCGAATGAACCAAATATAACTCGGGTGTCGGTGCTTGCTAATAAATTGATGTACTACGAGACGCGGCTGAACCTCTAGAGGGAATCTGCGGCTCGAGACGGGGCTGACATGGCACTTACTATCATACTATCATGGTACAAATATATTTGCCTTGATACCTAGATGAATCTGCGTGCCAGCTCTCCTTGGATCAACGATCCGGACTACATCGCACATCGGCAAGCTCGAGCCCATCAGCTCATCCAATATGCTAATGTGCATGGATGGAATGAAGGGCCAAGCTTCCTTTTAAATAATGTTGATGAGGTCTCCGATTCAGAGACGACGATGAATCCGAGAAAGATGTCGAGGATGAAGAAAGTGTTGAAGAGGAGTCTTGTCACATCCCAAGATTTTCCAAATCTTGTAATGTGAAAATAAATGAATAAAAATAAAACTTTGTTTGATTTTCAGAGCCAGAAGAAACTTTTGAATCCAACTGGAACCTAAACCCATTTGAATTAAAGAAAGTCCTAAAGGGATTTAAAAAGATAAACATTTTAAATAAAGGAAAACAAAATATTTTGGAAATAATATTTTGGATCTTTTAAAATAAAAGATTTGGTATTCAAAAGAAAAGATGGATTTATAAAAAAAAGATTATTTTATAAAGCCAAATTAAACCTTGGACAAGCTTTGGATTTAAAACATTTGTTTTGAATAAAAATAGCAAAGGTTAATTTAAATAAAGTAATAGGGATTTAATATCCAACTTTATTTAGACAAAAGGTGTTACCAGTTTAAATTGAAACATCAAAACTTATTAAATTATTTAAAATAAGTTTTCTCAATTATTTGAAATTCACAAGTAAAATCTACTAAAATGTTTTGGCTTTATTTTAGATTCAAATAAATATCTCAATAAAATAAAACTTATTTGAAATAATAATGAAAGTCTATTATATTTAATTATTAATGGACTCTATAATAAAATGTTATTCCAAGTATCTTATATTCTCAAATAAAACCTACTGATTTGGTTTTGAAAATATTTGGATTTCAAATGGGGATTTTATTAATTAAACCAAACCCTATTTTATTAATAAACCATAGTCCATTTTGTTTAATTAATAAATGGAACCTAAAAAGATTTAAAATATTATTTTATTTTGAAGTGTTGGATTATGTTGGTGAACAGAACCAAAAACACAAATGCAAAGTTTAATGATTGTTTGAATTGTTGAAATTATTTGAATGTTTGAATAATGGTTTGAAATAACAAATCAGGAAATAGAAATAGAAAAAGAAAAAGAATTAGGCAAAAAAAAATAACAGCAGCCCAACAGCTCAAACAGCCCAGCTCCCCTCTCCCACGACGAAGCGTTTTCTACTCATTTCCAGACCCGCAAAGCCGCTGACAACTGGACCCCTCCCCTTCTTCTTTTCTTTCACTGCCAGCGGACCCCACACTGCCTCCTCCTTCTTCTTCCTCGCGCGACCATGCCTCCCCCAGACGACGCTGTCGTTGCTGCCCATGAATGCCGTGATCAATTCGCCTTAACGCCGCGTTAATTCCTCGTCGCGACCACGCCCTTTTAATCGCCTCACTCTCTCCTCCGTTTTCCCCCAGACACCGCCTCCCCTCTGCCTCCAGGCCGCCCCAATTTTCCTCTGTATCGCTGCTACTCCGACGACCCTCCTCGCCAATACTGGCCAAGACTCGCCGCCCCTCTCCTCCCCGACCAAGCTCACAGCATCCCCACTCTCAGGCGCATCTGCTAGTGCATCCAACTCGACCGCGGGTACCCTGTAACCTCGCCTTCGACAACGGCCGCCGTCGCCACCGTCTGCTTCATCTCCGGCGAGTACCCCAGGTAGTTCCGTCCGCCCTTTTCCCTCTCGCTCACGCACGCATCCTTGCCAGGACTGTGCGCATCTGACCCTGTCTTACGTTTGCCCTGGTACGCGCTGTAGCCTCGTCCTCGACGATGCCTGAGCAAGCCCGACGCTAACGACGTCTCTGACGAGCAATCGCCGCCGTCCCCGTGCGCCCCCTGCCCAACGACGAGCACCTTGAGCTTCAGAGCGTCACCGCGATCACTGTAAGCACCCTCACCTCCTTCCTCGTTTCCTGTTTCGCCAGCGCCGCCACTATCTGACCGTCGCCGCCGCTAGCCACCGCCGGCGCCGCTCGCAAATGGTCGAGCACGTTAGCACCGTAGGATCACGATCCGACGCTCCCGATAGATCACTTAACCGCGAAGGGGTACGTGATCTGGACCATGCGATCTAACTTGATCCAACAGCCAGCATCGCCCGATCCGGCCGAACCGGTACGGACCAATCACGGTGCGCCGCGTGTCCCTGTTCTGATTAAAAACAGAATTTTGATCTGATTAGAATACAAATTTGTAATTGCTATAACTTTCAAACCACACGTCCAAATTTGGCAAATTTTATATCAATGAAATCAGGAGAACAAGCCCTAGCTAACCATGGCCTTAGTTTTGAAAATAGTATCTGTTAGCTTGATTGAATTTGCAGAAACATTTGTGTACTTGTTTAGAGTATAAAAATTGTTTAAAATTGATTTAAGGATTAAATCTTTTGCAAAATGGATTTGTGTGACCTTACTGACCCTAGGAACCAACCCATAGTGTTAAAAATGATTTTGGTGAAATTTAAGTTGAATTATTTAACCTAGCCATTTTCTAGCCAAATAAACTCATTAATTTTATTATGGAAATGTTTTTGCAAAGAAAACTTTGGGAAAATGTTATGGACCAAACTTACTGATCCAAAACACCAAGCCTTGCCAAAGGCAACTTACTTGGTGAAAAACATAAAGTTTTGCTTTGAAAAGAATAATTTTCACCACATAAAATGTTGAATGGATTTTAAAATATACTTTGAGCAAAACCCTCTAACTAATGACTTTGCCATTTTGGTAAATGACCAATGTGGACCTTACAAAGTTTATAAACCATTAGAGATCAACCTTGCAATAGAACCCTCTTTTTTGCATGACTTAGGATCCATTACTTTGTGAATGTGAAAATTGTTTGTTTAACCTTGTTTTGGAATGTTAGTTGATTTTGTGTCTTGCTTGATTGACTTGTAGTGAAAATTAGCAAAGTGTGAGACTAGCAAGATCAAGGAGTGACTATCATTCCCTAACAAAAAGGCAAGTTACACTATAATACAAAAGTCCTACTACTTTCATTATACTTAGTGGATTTTGAAAACATGCATGAAAAGATATTTCTGTACTTATGCTATGCTAAATCCTAATAGGATTCCCTATACACTCCTTAGTGAAAATATTGAAGTTGTACATGCTTAGCTATGCTATATGCTATAATTTGAAAAAGAGATACATGTTGAGATTTTACAAAGGTTGAGAAAAGGACTTGTGTTTTACATAATAAAACAAGGACTCAATGAACCACCTAGGTGGAGGATACTTTAAGTTTTGGAGAAGGTGGCAACAAAAGGGAACCATGTCTATGGCAATCACTTTGTGTTGTGCTCCAAAAGAAAACCACCTAGGAAACTTAGAGATCAAACATGCTTCTCCAATTGTGGCTTTCGTGTGCAACCACATGCTATTATGGCTCTGGCTTAGTCAATTACATTAGGAAGACCCATACATTGTCTTTAGTTACTGGACATGGGGATCTGGAATGCTTCATGGGGGCTGAAGACAAAGCTAGCAATGATGTATGGGAGGACCTTTTGGAAAGACTTCGTCACATTCTCAATCTGCCAGTACTCCATCTTGATGAGCACTAATCCAGTAGGCCACTGGTGGCAAAAGGATGGGATTGTGACATGTGGGTAAAGTGTACTCCTTCTGCAGAAGTAAATAAAATCTAGGTACTTAGCCGTGTCCCCGGTTATGGACAATACTGAGCAACTAAAGTTTGAACTATGGGAGATCTCGACATTCCAACTTCTAATATAAAAACTTGATGCACTTGGGGGTACCAAGGAATTCAAAGAGATTTTGTAAAGCTTGTTGCACTTGGGGTTACCAAGGTGCTCAAGAGCATGATGTACTTGGGGTTACCAAGGAACTCATGAGATTTGATAAAACTTGTTGCACTTGGGGTTACCAAGGTGCTCAAGAGATTTTGACAAGGATTTGAACACTTGAGTTTCTACCAAGGAGTTCAAGGAACTTGGAAAAGAAATTTGACAAAGGACTTTAAAACCCTTTTGAAAAGATAGGATAAAATATTGCTTTATGCAAATAAGCCTTAAACTCTAATTAGCCAAACATGCATATAATGATAGGATCCACTCATATTATAGATAGAAGTGAAGCTTGCCAATAAAATTCAAAATGTATTGACCCTTGTGGCTGTAACTTGTAATGTTGCAGGTTGATTGTTTTTAAATGAAGATTGTTTGATTGACTAGGACTACAAAGTCTACAACCAACATCTGCCTGTGGCACTTTGAAGATGAAGGACCCATGACTATAGTTATTCCACTGCAATGTAATGTAATAGCCAAATGAGCTATGTATGATGTAATAGAATTATGTTATTCCTGGTTATAAAGTTATAATATGACCTTTGTATCTTGATATTACATCTTAACTGTGGATGCTAGCTATTGATCCAGGGACTAGCATTGTAAAACACAGGAGGAACCTAACTTATTGGGTTGGGACCCCTACAGATGGTATCAGAGCATTGTGTTGCCTGTAGGATTTGTAAACCCTAGGATTGGACAAAAACCCTTAGAAAAATAGGAGTTGTATTTTGTTCCAAAACTTATTTACAAAAACACTTGTAAACTCTTTCCTTAACCATTTTGGTTTTAACTCTACACCTCTTCTACTTCAACTTGGTGGAAAAGCCAACCCCATGACCAAAGACTACACCATATGCAAAAGACTTCTTCAATTTATTCAACTCTAGTGACTTCAACATCTTCAGCATATTCACCAAGGACTTCCAACTTGGATATCACTAAGGACTACAAGTGAAACAAGGAAATCCTACTCAAGATTTAGAGACTGAGGGAATGCAAAAGTTAGAAGGAGCCTACATCATTTGAAGTATTGCAACCAAGAGTTATCTCAAGGAACCATGATCTCATACAAGAAGAATCATAAAGGAAGGAGAAATCACAAGTAAACCATATAGATGGACCACCATAATCTAGTTAAATCAAAACCACCAACTTATGTGGTATAGCAAAAATATTTTTGATTGCCTAAGTTTGTGCTTGAACCTTGGTGTTTGAGTGCAAAGTTGTTTGTGAAATGTTTGTTTGATTGCTTGCACATTGTTTGTGTGAATTGTGATGTGTGTGATTAGAATTGAGTCCTTAGAAAAATCTTGCCTATTCTAACCTCCCTTCAAACCCAAACAGATGACTACTCCAAAGGACTCCAAGGTTGATGACACCAACACCAACCAAGCTGAATGCATAAAAGAGCTCCTAGCAACCCAACACCAGTTGAACCAACTGACAGCTCAGTTCATAGTCAACAATAGTGATAAAGATCCAGCTCTACAAAGGTTTTTGGAGGAACAATCCCAACTGATGCTTAAGGTGACTAATCAAATGATCAGCATGGAAGAAAACTATCCCAAAAGAGTTTATGATAACAAGGATGACAAAAATGTTATCCTAGATGGAGCCCCAGCTTGCATTATTTGTGGAGACAAGGATCATACTTCCAAGGAGCATGAAGGACAATGCCCCAATTGTGAAGAAGATCATCCTGTTGGACAATGTCCTACCTCTAAAGCTACCTGCTACCTGTGTGAAGGAAGTGATCATACTCCAGGTCTATGTCCTATCTATGCCATGGTGGAACAAAGGAAACAAGAAGGATCCAAGTCTACCAAAGGAAAAGGACCACTCCTACATCCAAACAAGACAACCCAATTCAAAGGATCAAATAAAATCAAGAAGCCCAAGCAAGACATGAGCCTTGTGCAATGTCGTAAATGTAAGGAAATGGGACACTACTCCAGTGGATGCCTAGAGAACAAGAAGAATAAAGAGATTGACCAAGTGTGGTGCAACAACTGCAAAGAACCAGGCCACTATGTAGCAACTTGCCCACAAGAGCAACGCAAAGAACTCAAGGACATTCATTGTTTCAACTGCAAGAATCCAGGACATTATGCAAGCAACTGTCCAGAAAGGATGAAAAAAAAGTTGAACAAGCCTATGGAGAAGCTCAACCTTGGCCCATGAGTCAAGTGTAGAAATAAAGCAAAAGTTTGCTTAGAGAAGTTTTCCAGGACCCAAGAAGGCCAATATGTAATTTTTGCTTGAAAATTTTTAAGGGTGGTAGTACCCTAGTTGTTTTGAACTTGCTTGTAACCCCAGCCTTCCCAAATCTCGGGACGAGATTTATTTTAAGGGTGGTAGCCTGTCACATCCCAAGATTTTCCAAATCTTGTAATGTGAAAATAAATGAATAAAAATAAAACTTTGTTTGATTTTCAAAGCCAGAAGAAACTTTTGAATCCAATTGGAACCTAAACCCATTTGAATTAAAGAAAGTCCTAAAGGGATTTAAAAAGATAAACATTTTAAATAAAGGAAAACAAAATATTTTGGAAATAATATTTTGGATCTTTTAAAGTAAAAGATTTGGTATTCAAAAGAAAAGATGTATTTATAAAAAAAATATTATTTTATAAAGCCAAATTAAACCTTGGACAAGCTTTGGATTTAAAACATTTGTTTTGAATAAAAATAGCAAAGGTTAATTTAAATAAAGTAATAGGGATTTAATATCCAACTTTATTTAGACAAAAGGTGTTACCAGTTTAAATTGAAACATCAAAACTTATTAAATTATTTAAAATAAGTTTTCTCAATTATTTGAAATTCACAAATAAAATCTACTAAAATGTTTTGGCTTTATTTTAGATTCAAAATAAATATCTCAGTAAAATAAAACTTATTTGAAATAATAATGAAAGTCTATTATATTTAATTATTAATGGACTCTATAATAAAATGTTATTCCAAGTATCTTATATTCTCAAATAAAACCTACTGATTTGGTTTTGAAAATATTTGGATTTCAAATGGGGATTTTATTAATTAAACCAAACCCTATTTTATTAATAAACCATAGTCCATTTTGTTTAATTAATAAATGGAACCTAAAAAGATTTAAAATATTATTTTATTTTGAAGTGTTGGATTATGTTGGTGAACAGAACCAAAAACACAAATGCAAAGTTTAATGATTGTTTGAATTGTTGAAATTATTTGAATGTTTGAATAATGGTTTGAAATAACAAATCAGGAAATAGAAATAGAAAAAGAAAAAGAATTAGGCAGAAAAAAATAACAGCAGCCCAACAAGGCCCAGCCCAACAGCTCAAACAGCCCAGCTCCCCTCTCCCACGACAAAGCGTTTTCTACTCATTTCCAGACCCGCAAAGCCGCTGACAACTGGACCCCTCCCCTTCTTCTTTTCTTTCACTGCCAGCGGACCCCACACTGCCTCCTCCTTCTTCTTCCTCGCGCGACCATGCCTCCCCCAGACGACGCTGCCGTTGCTGCCCATGAATGCCGTGATCAATTCGCCTTAACGCCACGTTAATTCCTCGTCGCGACCACGCCCTTTTAATCGCCTCGCTCTCTCCTCCGTTTTCCCCCAGACACCGCCTCCCCTCTGCCTCCAGGCCGCCCCAATTTTCCTCTGTACCGCTGCTGCTCCGACGACCCTCCTCGCCAATACCGGCCAAGACTCGCCGCCCCTCTCCTTCCCGACCAAGCTCACAGCATCCCCACTCTCAGGCGCATCTGCTAGTGCATCCAACTCGACCGCGGGTACCCTGTAACCTCGCCTTCGACAACGGCCGCCGTCGCCACCGTCTGCTTCATCTCCGGCGAGTACCCCAGGTAGTTCCGTCCGCCCTTTTCCCTCTCGCTCACGCACGCATCCTCGCCAGGACTGTGTGCATCTGACCCTGTCTTCCGTTTGCCCTGGTACGCGCTGTAGCCTCGTCCTCGACGACGCCTGAGCAAGCCCGACGCTAACGACGTCTCCGACGAGCAATCGCCGCCGTCCCCGTGCGCCCCCTGCCCAACGACGAGCACCTTGAGCTTCAGAGCATCACCGCGATCACTGTAAGCACCCTCACCTCCTTCCTCGTTTCCTGTTTCGCCAGCGCCGCCACTATCTGACCGTCGCCGCCGCTAGCCACCGCCGGCGCCGCTCGCAAATGGTCGAGCACGTTAGCACCGTAGGATCACGATCCGACGCTCCCGATAGATCACTTAACCGCGAAGGGGTACGTGATCTGGACCATACGATCTAACTTGATCCAACAACCAGCATCGCCCGATCCGGCCGAACCGGTACTGACCAATCACGGTGCGCCGCGTGTCCCTGTTCTGATTAAAAACAGAATTTTGATCTGATTAGAATACAAATTTGTAATTGCTATAACTTTCAAACCACACGTCCAAATTTGGTAAATTTTATATCAATGAAATCAGGAGAACAAGCCCTAGCTAACCATGGCCTTAGTTTTGAAAATAGTATCTGTTAGCTTGATTGAATTTGCAGAAACATTTGTGTACTTGTTTAGAGTATAAAAATTGTTTAAAATTGATTTAAGGATTAAATCTTTTGCAAAATGGATTTGTGTGACCTTACTGACCCTAGGAACCAACCCATAGTGTTAAAAATGATTTTGGTGAAATTTAAGTTGAATTATTTAACCTAGCCATTTTCTAGCCAAATAAACTCATTAATTTTATTATGGAAATGTTTTTGCAAAGAAAACTTTGGGAAAATGTTATGGACCAAACTTACTGATCCAAAACACCAAGCCTTGCCAAAGGCAACTTACTTGGTGAAAAACATAAAGTTTTGCTTTGAAAAGAATAATTTTCACCACATAAAATGTTGAATGGATTTTAAAATATACTTTGAGCAAAACCCTCTAACTAATGACTTTGCCATTTTGGTAAATGACCAATGTGGACCTTACAAAGTTTATAAACCATTAGAGATCAACCTTGCAATAGAACCCTCTTTTTTGCATGACTTAGGATCCATTACTTTGTGAATGTGAAAATTGTTTGTTTAACCTTGGTTTGGAATGTTAGTTGATTTTGTGTCTTGCTTGATTGACTTGTAGTGAAAATTAGCAAAGTGTGAGACTAGCAAGATCAAGGAGTGACTATCATTCCCTAACAAAAAGGCAAGTTACACTATCATACAAAAGTCCTACTACTTTCATTATACTTAGTGGATTTTGAAAACATGCATGAAAAGATATTTCTGTACTTATGCTATGCTAAATCCTAATAGGATTCCCTATACACTCCTTAGTGAAAATATTGAAGTTGTACATGCTTAGCCATGCTATATGCTATAATTTGAAAAAGAGATACATGTTGAGATTTTACAAAGGTTGAGAAAAGGACTTGTGTTTTACATAATAAAACAAGGACTCAATGAACCACCTAGGTGGAGGATACTTTAAGTTTTGGAGAAGGTGGCAACAAAAGGGAACCATGTCTATGGCAATCACTTTGTGTTGTGCTCCAAAAGAAAACCACCTAGGAAACTTAGAGATCAAACATGCTTCTCCAATTGTGGCTTTCGTGTGCAACCACATGCTATTATGGCTCTGGCTTAGTCAATTACATTAGGAAGACCCATACATTGTCTTTAGTTACTGGACATGGGGATCTGGAATGCTTCATGGGGGCTGAAGACAAAGCTAGCAATGATGTATGGGAGGACCTTTTGGAAAGACTTCGTCACATTCTCAATCTGCCAGTACTCCATCTTGGTGAGCACTAATCCAGTAGGCCACTGGTGGCAAAAGGATGGGATTGTGACATGTGGGTAAAGTGTACTCCTTCTGCAGAAGTAAATAAAATCTAGGTACTTAGCCGTGTCCCCGGTTATGGACAATACTGAGCAACTAAAGTTTGAACTATGGGAGATCTCTACATTCCAACTTCTAATATAAAAACTTGATGCACTTGGGGGTACCAAGGAATTCAAAGAGATTTTGTAAAGCTTGTTGCACTTGGGGTTACCAAGGTGCTCAAGAGCATGATGTACTTGGGGTTACCAAGGAACTCATGAGTTTTGATAAAACTTGTTGCACTTGGGGTTACCAAGGTGCTCAAGAGATTTTGACAAGGATTTGAACACTTGAGTTTCTACCAAGGAGTTCAAGGAACTTGGAAAAGAAATTTGACAAAGGACTTTAAAACCCTTTTGAAAAGATAGGATAAAATATTGCTTTATGCAAATAAGCCTTAAACTCTAATTAGCCAAACATGCATATAATGATAGGATCCACTCATATTATACATAGAAGTGAAGCTTGCCAATACAATTCAAAATGTATTGACCCTTGTGGCTGTAACTTGTAATGTTGCAGGTTGATTGTTTTTAAATGAAGATTGTTTGATTGACTAGGACTACAAAGTCTACAACCAACATCTGCCTGTGGCACTTTGAAGATGAAGGACCCATGACTATAGTTATTCCGCTGCAATGTAATGTAATAGCCAAATGAGCTATGTATGATGTAATAGAATTATGTTATTCCTGGTTATAAAGTTATAATATGACCTTTGTATCTTGATATTACATCTTAACTGTGGATGCTAGCTATTGATCCAGGGACTAGCATTGTAAAACACAGGAGGAACCTAACTTATTGGGTTGGGACCCCTACAAGTCTGGTAGCTCGGACAATCTAGGAGAAGACTCGGATCAAGAGGCCAAGGTCCGGTCTTCCTTGGCAAGCTCAAGCCGAGGTTTCTTTAAAAGAAGTCAAGGTTCAAGACGTTGGGGTTGCTCATATTGAGGCCGAGGTAACTTCAGTAGAAGCCGAGGTGAATACCTCGGAGGCCCCTGCTCCCGAGGTTGCTGCTTCTGTCGAGGCTGAGGTATCCCTATCAATAGCCGAGATTAATACCTCGGAGGCCCGTGTTCCGGAAGTTGCTGCTACTCCACCAACTGATGACTCGAAACTAGCTGCCCCCTGAACTCATAAACTTGAATTTTATTAAGTCCCCGGTATGCCAGATGTATGATGTAAGCAACAATTTAAGTCTTTTTGCTACTATGTGGTTTGTATACATTGCCTTCTTTTGGGAATCATCTTTTAAGTTCATGTTTCTTGTTATTCCGAGTCGATCATTCAGCCCGCGTCTACCATTTTTCGGTGTTCTACTTATGGGACCGAGAGAGATAGACCGAACTAACAAAACTTAGAAATTATGAAGTTAAGCTCAAGATAAATTTAGAAAATAATTAAGTTAAGAAAATACAAGGGTTAGTAAGCAATAAAACATAAGTCGGCTCGTGTACTATCCTTTACTTAGTCGTTTTTCATGTGTTTGACCTTCGTCGGCGTTTCTCTTGCTTACCATGAAGCCTATTTTTTGGACAGCAGTAAGTGGAAGAGTTGCCCTTTGCTTCCGACAGACTACTAACTCAGCCAAAGGATAAGAAATATAAGCTAGCTGACATATAAAAATGCATATGAAAAGAACAAGTAAATTAAGGCAGTCCCCCAGTTACAGCTCGAGTTGCCGAGATTTCATTGATTAACTCATTGCAGACATGTAGTCTGACATATGAGAGTTCAAGATACATACACTTCTCCTAAGTGTAAAAAGGACGAAGTAAATCTACATTCCATGGACTCTTTGACTCGTCTCCTGACCTGTCCGCCTTATTCTTCTCTTGTGCTTGAGCATCTATAATATAGTATGCATCATTGTGCAGTGCTTTGCTCACAATAAAGGGGCCCTCCCATGGAGGTGATAATTTATGCATGTTGGCTATGCGCTGCACAAGCCAAAGCACTAGATATCCCTCTCGAAAGACTCGGGGGTTTACTTTTTTGCTATGATAGCGTCTGAGATCTTGTTGGTTATGGCAGATCTGGAAAATCCCAATTCTCTTGCCTTTTCTAATAAATCAACATCATCTTGCCGAGTTATTTCGTTTACCCCAGCGTCTATGTATTGGGTGACTCTAGGCGAGTCATGCACTATGTCGGCTGGTAATACAGCTACTGCCTCATATACCAGAAAAATGGCGTATAGCATGTTGGTCTATTTGGAGTTGTCCTCAGGCTCCATAACACGGCCGGGAGCTCCTCAATCTAGCATCCCGGTGATCTTTCCAGTGGCTTAATGAGCCGGGGTTTTATCCCGCACAATACTAGTCCATTGGATCTTTCAACTTGCCCGTTCGATGCAGGATGAGCGACTGATGCAATATCAAGTCTTGTTTGCTTCTCTTGGCAAAAGCGAGCAAAGGCTCCTTCGGAAAAAAATTGTCGTTATTGGTAATTATACTGTGTTGGTATCCATATCTTAGGATAATTTTCTTATGAAATTTCACAGCTGTGGGCCCATCACATTTTCTTATTGTCTTTACTTCAATCCACTTTGTAAATTTGTCCACCATGACCAATATATGGGTCATGCCACCTCGAGCCGGCTTAAATGGGCCGACCATGTCCAAGCACCATACAACAAATGGCCAAGTGATGGTTATGGTTTTTAATTCGGATGAAGGCATGTGAATCTTGCTTGCATACCTCTGGCGACCATTGCATTTCCTCACCAGTTCTTCTGCATCTTTTAATGCACTAGGCCAGTAAAACCCATGTCGGAAAGCTTTGTCTACCAATGCTCTAGATGAAGCATGATGCCCACATTCACCTTGATGTATGTCTAAAAGGATCTCTTGTCCTTCTGCCAGATTAACACAACTTTGAAGAACACTTCTGACCCTTCTTTATACATCTCTTTGTTTATTATAGTGTAGGATTTTGCCCTTCTCACGATTTGCCTGGCGAGGACCTCGTCACTTGGCAGGATTTCATCCTTGAGGAACACAAATATTGATCGTGCCCATTCTGGTACCTCATGTGCAGAGGTAATTGTCTCATAAACTTCCATTGCTTCTGCCGATATAACTGCTGCCGAATTATCCTTACCAGTCCCCGGGTTCTGCAAGGCAGTCCTCGGGTTTGCCGAGTCAGTCCCCGGGTTACTCGGTTTACTGCTCCCATCTATTTCCATTGAGACTATCTCGGATCCCTGATCTTCTGAGATACGGATTGACTCGGATTATAGTGATGGTGTAATTGATGGTTTCCTTAGATGCTCAAGGGCTATGCTGGGTGGAATTGATTGCCTGGATGAGCCAAGTTTTGATAAAGTATCTGCAGCATCATTTTCCGCCCAAGGTATATGGTGAAACTCACACCTGTCAAAATAACCACTAATATTTTGCACATGAAATGTGTATAAAGCCATGTTTGCATCTAGAGCATCCCAATGGCCTGATACCTGATGAACCAGAAGGTCCGAAACACAGAATCGGACGTATTCCAACGTCTTTTGCCACTTTCAGGCCATGCACAAGTGCTTCATACTCGGCTACATTGTTTGATGCAGCGAAGTGTATTTGTAGTACATATTTCAATTGGTACGTTTTGGGTGAGTTAGCACTATCCCGGCTCATATCCCATCTCTCAATTTTGATCCATCAAAATGCATTATCCAATAATTGGAATCAGGCAATGGTGGCTCATATTGCATTTCGGCCCAGTCAACAAAAAAGTTGGCCACTGCCTGAGATTTGATTACATCTCGTCTAGCGAATTAAGGAGCATAAGGAGATAACTCAATCACCCATTTGGCTATTCGTCCGCTGGCGTCTTTATTACCCATTATCTCGGATATTTGTGCCTCACAAATCACTAATGCACTCAGATCAATGTAGAGATTCATTGGGAGACGCCAAGAGGAAGGTATGATTAGCACAGCAGCAAGTCTTCCCTCAGAAAGAAACCAAGGTTATCGAACCAGTAGGAGGAAGGAAACGATCCAAAGGTGTTGCTAGCAACTTGGAAACCTGGACAACACAAACTCAAGACTTTGCCCCAACAAACAGCGAGGTTGTCAATCTCACCGGTTTGCTGAAAAACAAAGGATTAACTATATGGTGTGGAAGGTAATGGTGGTTTGCAGAAAGTAAACAGTAACAGTAGACGATGTATCAATGGTAAAGATTGGACCGGGTCCATAGTTCACTAGAGGTGTTCTCCTTAATATAAACAAACATGGCATGCTGGGTAGAAAAATTACAGCAGGGCAATTGACAGGACAGAGCAAGGCATAACAATGCAATACTAGACATCCATGATCCTATGATATTTTATTGAGCAATACAACAAGATACATAGACCGCCATCCAACTGCATCTATGGCTAGTAATCCACCTTCAGGTTATCATCCGAACCCCCTCCAGTATTAAGTTGCAAGCAACGGATAACTGCTTTAAGCAAAGTGTGTAAGGTAAACAACTCAGTTGTTCCATGAACAAGAGACCGTTGTTTTCTCCCTAGTAGAAACAGCACATCTACAACCTTAGAGATTTATGTCACTTCCCTAGATTAAATAGAGGCATGAACCCTCTATCGAGCATAAATACTCCCTCTTGGAGTCACTAGCATCTGCTTGGCCAATATAGCTACTATAAACGGAGAGCATACAAGATCACAAACAACACGGACATGATAGAATCAATAAGATAGAACCATTAACCAATCTGACATAGTAATCTCAATATCCATCAGATCCCCGCAAACTCAACATGCATGATTACAAATTGATGATCTTGATCGAGCTCCCAAGATCTAAACATGGTATCACAAAGGAGGAGAAACAACCATCTAGATACTACATGGACCCATAGTCCAAGGTGGAACTACTCATGCTTCATACCGGAGGCTGGCATGATGATGATGAAGGCCTCTGAGATGATCTCCCCTCTGGCAGGGTGCCGAGAAGAACTTCAGATCCCCCCGATCTAGGGACAATGGTGGCGATGGCTACGGACTGTTTTGTGGAAGATTGATTGGGTACTTAGGGTTTTGGTATCAGGGGCTTCTTATAGGCGACGAGGCGAGGCATGGGGTACCCAGGGTGGCCGCACCCCCTCCCCAGGCGCGGGCCATGCCTGGCTGCGCGGCCAGGGGGTGTGTCCCCCGGGTAGCTCTTCTCCGTCTCGTCTTCTGGATCCGTGTTCCCCACGATAAAATATTGACTTGGGCTTTTGTCCCGTCCAATTTCGAGAATATTGATTTTCTACCTTTTCTGGAACCAAAAATAGAAGAAAACATGTAACTGGCACTATGGCATCTTGTTAATAGGTTAGTACCAGAAAACATATAAAAACACCTCAAAGTGTAGACAAAGCAAAGCAAAGTAGATACTAAACAAACATGAAACATCAAAAATTATAGATACGTTTCCGATGTATCAAGCATCCCCAAGCTTAACTCCTGCTCGTCCTCGAGTAGGTAAGTGATAAAGAGAATAATTTTTGAGGTGACATGCACCATCAAAATCAAGATCAAACCATTTGCAAGCATTGAAAGTTGGGATAAAAAAACTCTAAACATGAGCATGAAAGATGGAGTTCTAACAATAAGACAAAGTAACTATGCATGCAACATGAAAGGTTACAAACAAAGATCATGAATAATAATGCATTGAAAGACGTTTGTTTGTTTCACATATAGAAAACATAGCATAGTGGCATTCAGCTTGTCCCTCATGGAGTAGCGAATAAATACACATGACAGCTTCAAAGTTCATAAGAGTGACTAGATACAAATAGTTCAAGAACAAGTAATATCAAGAATATGAATCAGTCAATAAGTTTTGGGACAACGCACGTAGAACTAAGAATGGCAACTATGCTCTCTTAATTGGTGCCTAAGGATAGAAGGTGGAGACTCAATATAATAGTGTAAGAAAGGTCCGTCATAAAAAGGGAAGCAAGGATTTCAAGTCTCGTAAAGAGCTTCCAAAAATTATGGTACTTGTTAGCTTTTAGCTCTCATTGCCCCTATCATAAGAATCTTGAAGTGATTAAGGTTAAAGTGAACAAACTATGGAGTATATGCTTGAGAAAGTATAAGTTGGCAATCTTATGTCCCTTGAATACGAGGGCCGCTCCTCATGCTACTCAACTCTAGTCACCTGTAAGTTCTTGTCATAGTAAGTACATGTGTATCATAGAGAACCGCCAACGGGGTACCCCTTGCACATGATACAGGAGCTATCCCATAATCAAAATGACAAGTCAAGCAAACAATGAGCATCTCAACAATCTTCTTATTTACCATGGGAAAATAGTGCTTTTTTCTCTATTTCCTCTTTTCAATAATTATCTTTTTTATAAGAAGAAAGCTTCATAGATTGCTCACTATGGTGATGCTGCAAGTTTCCACCATGATTAGGCATGGCTTAGGCTAGCGTCCCAGGCGTTTCTCTAACACACATACATAACTGCATGGACTTACAAGCTCCCCTTTTATTTCACACCAACGACATCCATAAACAAAAGAGCATGATATCAAATGTGTAAAATGTAAAAGTGTAATGTTGAAAGTGTTCCCCATGACAGCATGGTTCTGCTAATTACAACATATAAGTGCAAGCATATACAACATAGATGACACAATGGTTCAAGCTTATTTAGGGGCAATAAAAATAAAGTGCTCCATCAAGTTTGTGAGAGCTTTAATCACTAAGTTTTCACATAAAATATAACTTTTTAATAGGAAGATAGATAAAACAAAAATATACTTGGAATGGTGTAACACACCATGCATAGGAATATATAGTGGACACTTTGGAATAACTTGGTTTCTTGGGAGTTGGATGCATGAGTAGAGCTTACGCATATAAGTGGAGGCTAGCAAAAGACTGGGAGCGACCAACTAAGAGAGCAATAATGGCCATAATCATGCAGAGCGACAAAACATTACTAATCAAAGAATAAAGTGGTACCACAAGTCAAAACCTAAATGATCATAGAGGCTATGGTGACTGGTTCATAGTCATAACATGGTGTGAGCATGTGCCAAGTCAACCCAAGGAAAGCATCAAAGGAGAATACCACAATACTATGCTTTTGTATGCTAAAACAACGCATGATTCCTTCAAGGCACATTAAGTAATCCCAATTGTTTGAAACAAGTCATGCTACCGCAATAATCACTAAGCATAAGGTCAAAACAACATCTAGCATGACATGATAAAGTCTAAGTCATAGTCATAGCAAGCTCCTTCTTGTACTACTAAGCAAGAACTTTCTACTCCTTTCCAACACCAATCAACATATTTTCAACAACACAGCAAGAACGGGGGTCCAAACTACTTTATTCAAACAAACTAAGAAAATAAAAACGAAAACTAAGACGCTCCAATAACAACACAACAGTGCATGAAACAATAAAAACGAAGTGTCTAGAAAGACCTAAGATTTTTATTGATGAAGAAGGGGATGCCTTGGGCATCAACAAGCTTTGACGCTTGTACGTCTTGAATATTTATTGTGGTGACATGGGGTGGAATCCCCAAGCTTGATATTTTTTCCATTCTTAATCTCATTGCATCATTCTTTCTCTATACCTGCAAATTTTCCTTCATACAAAACTTCACACAATCTTCATTAGCAACATTAGTGTATTCAAAAGATAATAGACCTTTGGGGTTTAGTTTCAAAACATAAAAACTTTCACTAAAAACACAAGATACTATAGAAATTCCCTCAAAAAACTCAATTTTCCAAAAATAACCCAAAAAGGAATCAATAAGAAGCAAATGCAAATAATGGCAGAAATCTGTCAAAACAGACCAACAGGTAGAAACTGATTTTTTCAAAGACCTTATATTGCTCAAATCAAAAAGTGTTTAACTAACTAAAGTTATCTAACAACATTGGGGATTTATTCAGAAACTTACATCTTAATCCGACTTACCGAGATTTTACACGAATTTTTATGGTGGAGCACCAAAATCTGTTTCGGGACAGCAACTCCCCAAATCTTACTTCCCTCTCATTAGAGGTTACTCTTGGCACAAAAAGCAAATAAAAATGATAAGTAGAGGTCACTGCAGAAGTAATTACTTCCAAGACTCAAGAAAACTATTGGGTTATCTCCTAAGAAGTACTCTTCTTTAACGCCTTTAAGTTAGGCATAAGAAGCAAGAATCAAGTATTTTCAAATGAAGAAGCATTAAGATCAATACTCGAAATCTCTTCAACTAGGAAAGGTATCTCATCTAAATGGGTTTTAGAGGATCCTTTCTCATCTCTCTTAGGTTCACTACTTTCATCAAATGGGTTTTCAAGAACAATCCAATCAAAATTCTTTTCTAAGGCTTCTTGCATTCCTACAAGTTTAAAAGGTATGGGTATCTTAATTTCCTATCCAATGGGTTTGGTTTTATCTGACTTTTCTAAAGTACCCATAACATCTACACATGAGCCTAGCATATTAAAACGTTCAAAGACATTTTTTTGCTTCCTTAGCAACATCATTTAACTCTTTTAGTAAAGTTTCAGGACAAATTCTCTCTTTTCAGTATCCTCTTCTTATTTTAGTTTAAAAAACAAAATTTGCATCATGGGGTTAAGGCTAACAAACCTAGCCTCCAGCATGTGAACTAAAGAAGTTGTAGCAATTTCATAATTAGGAGCAAGTTCTGCTAAGGATCTATCCTTAATATCCTCATGTTTGCTAACATGATTAAAGAATTCTTCAATATTTTCTTTCCCAATTATAGAGCCACTGCCTATTGAAAGGTCTTTTAGGGTGAACTTGGGAATCAACATGGTGAGCTAGAGCAAGGTGACAACTAGAGTGGGAACTAATTTTTGTGTTTTTGATAAGAGAAAGCAAACCAAATGAAACTGTTTTTTTTGGAGTTTTTGATAAAAAGAGGCAAACAAAACCAAGAAAAATAAAATAAGCAAAACAGAAACAAAGTAAAGAGAAAGTGTCACATCCCAAAATTTTCCAAATTTTGAAATGTGAAAAATAAATAAACCAAATAAAATTTTGTTGAAATTTAGGGTGAGAAGAAACTTTTTGATTCCATTTGGAAATATCCAATCTTATTTTGATCAAATAAAATCCTAAAGGGATTTAAAAAGATAAACAAATAATAAATAAAGTTATAATAGTTGGAATCACTATTTTTAGATCTTTTAATAAAAAGATTTGATTTTCAAAAGCAAAGGTAGAATTATAAATAAGGATTATTTTATAGAGCCAAATTAAATCTTGGCCAAGCTTTTGAAATAAAATATTTCTATTTGATAAAAAAAGAGTAGAGGTTTATATAAATAAAGTAATGAGGATTTATTAATATCCAATCTTATTAAGGTAAAGGCTTTTTCATTTTAAATAAACACTAAAACTTGTTAATCTATTTTAAATAAAGATTTCCAAGTGTTTTATATTTTCAAATAAAACCTACTGAAATGGTTTTGACAATATTTAGACTTCAAATAGAGTTTTAAAATAAATAAAATCCTATTTGAATTAATAACTAGGGTCTATTTATTTAATTATTAATGGATCCTAAAAAGAATAAAAATTATTTTGTTTTGGACTTTGATTGTGTTGTTAAATAGAATTAAAAACTACACAAAGTTTGGCAAAGGTTTGAATTCATTTGGGTGTTTGAATTGTTCGAATAAAATCAAAACAGAAATTCAAATAGAAAAAGGAAAAAGCTTCAGTACAAAAAAAATGAAACAACAGACCCAACAGGCCCAGCAAGCCCAGCTCCAGCCCAACTAAAACTCCCCGCGGTGAAACGTTTTCTACCCAACCCTGCACCCACGCAGTCACAGACGAGTGGACCCCGCTCCCCCTCTCCCTCTCTCACTGACAGACAGGCCCCACAGCGCCAGCACGTCATCGTCTCCCTCACAACCGTTCTTCCCCTGCCGTTGCTGCCGATTGAATGCGGTGTTGAATCCGCGTAAATGGCTGCGTTAATCCTGCCTGTGACCACGCGTGTATAAGCGCCCCTCTCCCCTCTCTCTTTCCCCTCAAACATTCGCCTCCTCTCTGCCCCCAGGCTGCCTCGAATCGGCTTTGCACCGCCGCTGCTCCGACGACCTTCTCCAGCAAAATCCGGCGAACCACGGCCACCCCTCGCCTCCCTCTGCACGCTAGCACATTCCCCATCGCCAGACGCACCTGCCCATAGCCCTAGTTTTCTCCCGCGCACTCTAGAAGCTCGGATTTGTCATCAACTGAGCATCGCCGCGTCTGTCTCGTCTCCGGCGAAGTATCCCCGTAAGCACCGTCCTCCCCTCTCCTTCCCGATGATACTCCTGCACTCCCTACGCTCGCTTGCGTCTAATCGTGCCCCTATCTTGCCTTATAGTGATCTGCAACCTCGCCCCCGTCGACGACCAGAGGAACCCGACGCAGACAAGAACTCCGGCGAGGAATCCACTCCGTCTCTGAGCGCCCCCTGCCTCCTCGTGAACAAGTTGAGCATCAGCACGTCAAGGCGAACACGGTGAGCCCTCTCCCATTCTTTCTCGCGTCGTGCATCACCGGCGACGACCACGCCTGAGCGCTGCCGCCAGAGCGTCGTCGTCAGCGCCGCTCGAATTAGGTCGAATCGTTTTACACCGTTAGATCTCCATCTGGCGGCTTAGATAGAATCATTAAACAAAGAGGTACGGGCTAATCTGAACCGCACCATCTCACTTAGATCCAACGGCTGTAACTGCGCAATCCACGCGAACCGGTATCAGTGAATCAGAAACAGACGCGTGGCACTGGTTTAGTTTAAAACAGAATTTTCAATCTAATTGATATGCAAACTTGTAAAACTCATAACTTTAAATCTACACGTCCAAATTTTGCAAATTTTATATCAATAGAATCAGTAGAACAAGTACTTTGCAACCATGCATTTTGTTTAATGATTTGCCTCTGGAAAATTGGTTGAAATTGCAGAAACATGTGTAAGCTTATGTTGAATATAAAAATTGTTCTAGATATAATTTTAATGTGAAATCTTTGCAAAATGGTTTGTTGTGAACCTACTGACCTTAGGAACCAACTCATGGATTTAAAAATGAATTTTGTGAAGTTAAGGAGTAAATAGTTGAATTAGCTCATTTCTAGTCAATTAAAATATTGATTATGATTTAGAAATGATTTTGAGTAAAACCTTTGGGAAATGATTTGATTCAAACCTTCTGACCCTAAACACCAAGTTTTGAGAATTAAAATATATTTGGTGAAATCTTTAAAGAATATTGCTTTACTAAAAGCATTTTCAACCACATAAAATATTGAATTGATTTAGAAATGGTTTATAGATAAAACCTTTTGCAAATGGTTTTACCACTTTAGTAAATAACCACTTGGAACTTTATAATGTTTAGAGCCTTGTAGAAACCACTTTTGCAAATAAAACTATATTTTGCATGCTTGCATGCATGACCTTGTTTTTGTTATTTTATGTGTGATAAATTGTTTGGAATGCTAGTTGAATTTGTGTTTGCTTGATTGATTTGTAGTGAAGTTAGAAGAGTGTGATATTAGCAAGATAAAGAAGTGAACCAACATTCTCTACTAAAAAGGCAAGTGATACTATCATCCAAGTCCTACTATTTCATTGCACTTAGTGGATTTTTGTAACATGCATGAAAAGGATTTCTATATTTTATGCTATGCTAAATCCTACAAGGATACCCTTATATATTCCTTAGTGGAAATAATGTAGTTGTAGTAAGCTTAGCCTTGCTATATATTGGGATGGGATACATGATATGATTATATGAAGAATTGAAAATACATATGTTTTATATAATAAAACAAGTACTCAATGAACCACCTGGGTGGACAAGGATACTCAAGCTTGGACAAGGTGGCAACAAAAGGAACCATGTTTATATGGCTATCTCTTTTTGTATGTGCACTAGAAGGAAACCACCCAGGGACTTAGAGATTGAACATGTTTCTCGTACAGTGGCTTCCGTGTACAGCCACATGCTAAATGGGCTCTGGCTTAGTCAACTACATAGTGGAAGACCCATGCATTGGCATCTTAAGGTTAACTAGAATTGTGTAAGGGAACTTGAAACCCTACATTGGTGCCGGAATGACAAGCTAGCATTGTGTATTGGGAGGACTCCTATGGAAAGACTTTGTCACATTCTCAATCTGCTAGTACTCCATCTTCGTGAGTACTTATCCAGCGGCCACTGGTGGCATAAAGATGAGATTGTGTCATGTGGGTAAAGTGTACAACTTCTGCATAAGATCAAAATTTTAAGTACTTAGCCGTGTCCCCGGTTATGGACAATACTGAGCAACTAAGGCCTGAAGCTATGGAAGATCTCGACATTCCAATTTCTCAAAGTAAAACTTGATGGTGACAACAAGGGATTTGAAGCACTTGGAGTTTTCCAAGAAGTTCAGAAAGATTTGACAAAAGATCAAAACTATTTTGAAAAGATAGGATAAAAACTATATTGCTTTCTGCAAATGAGCCTAAACCCTACTTAGCCAAATATGCATGTAATGATAGGATCCACTTAAATTCTACATAGTAGTGAAACTTGCCAATACAATTCAAATGTATTGACCCTTGTGGCTGCAACTTATTATGTTGCAGGTTTGTTTGATGTTAGTGGAGTTTAATGATTAGGATTACAAGTCTACAACCAACATGATTGCCTGTGGCACTTTGAAGATGAAGGACTCCATGCTTTATAGATATTCTGCTGCATTTTAATGAGATAGCCAAATGAGCTATGTAAGATGTAATGAATTATTTTATTCCTGGTTATAAAGTTGTATTATGACCTTTGTTTCTTGATATTACACCTTAACTGTGGATGCTAGCTATTGATCCAGGGACTAGCATTGTAAACACAGGGATCTCTACCTTATTAAAGGTTGGGAACCTTACAGATGGTATCAGAGCACTGTGTTGCCTGTAGGATTGTAACCCTAGGATTGGACAAAACCCCTTAGAAAAATAGGAGTTGTTTTTGTTCCAAAAACTTATTTACAAACAATCTTGTAAACTCTTTCCTCAACCTTTTTAGTTTGGATTCTACATCTCTTCTATTTCAAACTTGATGGACAAAGCCTACCCCATGGCCAAAGACTTCACCATGTGCAAAAGATTTCATCAACTCTAATGACTTCAACATCTTCAAGTGATTTCAACTTTACTTTCACCAAGGACTTCAATTTAGACATCACTAAGAACTACAAGTGAAAACCAAGAGACATTAGATTGCCTACCAAAGACATTGATATCAAGTTAGAGTATGGATCATATTGACCTATGAGGTATGATTATACTAAGTTATTATTTTTTTAAGAAAATTTGTTGTTTCCTTCAACTCATGAGTAAAACTCATAAGTTGATAAGTGAATAGTTGCTTGTTGATTGTTTGATTGAACTTGGTTGGTTTTTAGTTGTGTGTTAGGACTTCTTAAAACCTATCCATCATTACTCATCCCTATCAAACCAACAGATGCCTCCCCGACGAGCCAACCCCAACCAAAACAACAACATCACTCCTGAGATGCAGCAGATGTTGGCAGTTCAGACACAGTTGATGCAGGAGATGACCACCACATTCATACAGAATCAGAACAACAACAACACCAACAACAACAACAACAACAACAACAACAACAACAACGACAACAACAACAACAACAGCAGCAGCAGCAGCAGCAGCAACAGCAACAGCAACAACAACAACAACAACAACAACAACAACAACAACAACAACAACAACAACAACAACAACAACAACAACAACAACAACAACAACAACAACAACAACAACAACAACAACAACAACAACAACAACAACAACAACAACAACAACAACAACAACAACAACAACAACAACAACAACAACAACAACAACAACAACAACAACAACAACAACAACAACAACAACAACAACAACAACAACAACAACAACAACAACAACAACAACAACAACAACAACAACAACAACAACAACAACAACAACAACAACAACAACAACAACAACAACAACAACAACAACAACAACAACAACAACAACAACAATCAGAATAATCCTCCAGCACTTGATATGCTCGCCAAGTTTCTGAAACTTAGGCATGCAAGGTTCTTTGGAACAACTGATCCAATGGAAGCCAATGATTGGTTACGGTCAGTGAACAAAGACTTAGTGACTGTTGGCTGCACCGATGAAGAAAAAGTTAGGTTTGCAGCATTTCTACTTGAAGGACCAGCAGCAACATGGTGGGACAACTTTCAGATCACCACTCCCCTTGAAGATGTGACTTGGGCTATTTTTGAGGATGGATTCGGAACAACTCACATCTCACCTGGAGTGATGTACTTGAAGGAAAAGGAGTTTCACAATCTGAAACAGCGTCACCTCAGTGTGGCTGAGTATATTGAAGAATTCAACAATCTGGCACGATATGCACCGAATGAAGTGGATACAGATGCTAAGAGAAAGGAGAAATTTCTTGAAGGACTTAATGATGAGTTGAACCTGCAGCTAGCTGTTGCCTATGTCCCAACTTATCAGTCACTCTGTGACAAAGCCACCATTTTGGAAAACAAGATGAATCAAGTTGAGAATAGAAAGAGGAAGCATAAACTCAAGAATCACTCAGGATCATCAAAAAAGAAGCATTCATTCAAAAAGAGCAACGAAGATTCTAAACCACATCAGTATTCCCACAACAACAATGGAAGTGAGAATAATGGAAATGATACTGACAATGGAGATGACCTTGGTCAGAACCAACATGACATTTTCAAGAAGAAAGACATTAGCCAGTTGTAGTGCTATAATTGTAAGGAGCTTGGACACTATGCATCAGACTGTCCTGAGAAGAAAAAGAAAAAGGATGCTAGAAGAGCCAATGGAAATGACTCCAATGTGACCCAGAAAGGACATGTGAACCACATTGACATGGATGGAAACTTTGAAGAGATAGAAGAAGTGGATGTCAGAAACTAGTTAACTCAAAAGAGTCAAATAAGGATTCCTTGTCTGGATATCAAGTGTTGAACCCATAGTCAAGTGAACCATAAATGTAACCCTATGAGACTTTATTTTAAGGGTGGTAGTACCCTAGTTGCCTTGAAGCCAATTTGTAACCCTAGCCTTCCCAAATCTCAGGACGAGAATTATTTTAAGGGTGGTAGCCTGTCACATCACAAAATTTTCCAAATTTTGAAATGTGAAAAATAAATAAACAAAATAAAATTTTGTTGAAATTTAGGGTGAGAAGAAACTTTTTGATTCCATTTGGAAATATCAAATCTTATTTTGATCAAATAAAATCCTAAAGGGATTTAAAAAGATAAACAAATAATAAATAAAGTTATAATAGTTGGAATCACTATTTTTAAATCTTTTAATAAAAAGATTTCATTTTCAAAAGCAAAGGTAGAATTATAAATAAGGATTATTTTATAGAGCCAAATTAAATCTTGGCCAAGCTTTTGAAATAAAATATTTCTATTTGATAAAAAAAGAGTAGAGGTTTATATAAATAAAGTAATGAGGATTTATTAATATCCAATCTTATTAAGGTAAAGGCTTTTTCATTTTAAATAAACACTAAAATTTGTTAATTTATTTTAAATAAAGATTTCCAAGTGTTTTATATTTTCAAATAAAACCTACTGAAATGGTTTTGACAATATTTAGACTTCAAATAGAGTTTTAAAATAAATAAAATCCTATTTGAATTAATAACTAGGGTCTATTTATTTAATTATTAATGCATCCTAAAAAGAATAAAAATTATTTTGTTTTGGACTTTGATTGTGTTGTTAAACAGAATTAAAAACTACACAAAGTTTGGCAAAGGTTTGAATTCATTTGTGTGTTTGAATTGTTTGAATAAAATCAAAACAGAAATTCAAATAGAAAAAGGAAAAAGCTTCAGTACAAAAAAATGAAACAACAGACCCAACAGGCCCAGAAAGCCCAGCTCCAGCCCAACTAAAACTCCCCGCGGTGAAACGTTTTCTACCCAACCCTGCACTCGCGCAGTCACAGACGAGTGGACCCCGCTCCCCCTCTCCCTCTCTCTCTGACAGACAGGCCCCACAGCGCCAGCACGTCATCGTCTCCCTCACGACCGTTCTTCCCCTGCCGTTGCTGCCGATTGAATGCGGCGTTGAATTCGCGTAAATGGCTGCGTTAATCCTGCCTGTGACCACGCGTGTATAAGCGCCCCTCTCCCCTATCTCTTTTCCCTCAAACACCGCCTCCTCTCTTCCCCCAGGCTGCCTCGAATTGGCTTTGCATCGCCGCTGCTCCGTCGACCTTCTCCAGCAAAATCCAGCGAACCACGGCCACCCCTCGCCTCCCTCTGCACACTAGCACATTCCCCATCGCCAGGCGCACCTGCCCATAGCCCCAGTTCGCTCCCGTGCAAATTTTATATCAATAGAATCACTAGAACAAGTACTTTGCAACCATGCATTTTGTTTAATGATTTGCCTCTGGAAAATTGGTTGAAATTGCAGAAACATGTGTAAGCTTATGTTGAATATAAAAATTGTTCTAGATATATTTAATGTGAAATCTTTGCAAAATGGTTTGTTGTGAACCTACTGACCTTAGGAACCAACTCATGGATTTAAAAATGAATTTTGTGAAGTTAAGGAGTAAATAGTTGAATTAGCTCATTTCTAGTCAATTAAAATATTGATTATGATTTAGAAATGATTTTGAGTAAAACCTTTGGGAAATGATTTGATTCAAACCTTCTGACCCTAAACACCAAGTTTTGAGAATTAAAATATATTTGGTGAACTCTTTAAAGAATATTGCTTTACTAAAAGCATTTTCAACCACATAAAATATTGAATTGATTTAGAAATGGTTTATAGATAAAACCTTTTGCAAATGGTTTTACCACTTTAGTAAATGACCACTTGGAACTTTATAATGTTTAGAGCCTTGTAGAAACCACTTTTGCAAATAAAACTATCTTTTGCATGCTTGCATGCATGACCTTGTTTTTGTTATTTTATGTGTGATAAATTGTTTGGAATGCTAGTTGAATTTGTGTTTTCTTGATTGATTTGTAGTGAAGTTAGAAGAGTGTGATATTAGCAAGATCAAGAAGTGAACCAACATTCTCTACTAAAAAGGCAAGTGATACTATCATCCAAGTCCTACTATTTTCATTGCACTTAGTGGATTTTTGTAACATGCATGAAAACGATTTATATATTTTATGCTATGCTAAATCCTAATAGGATACCCTTATATATTCCTTAGTGGAAACAATGTAGTTGTAGTAAGCTTAGCCTTGCTATATATTGGGATGGGATACATGATATGATTATATGAAGAATTGAAAAGACATATGTTTTATATAATAAAACAAGTACTCAATGAACCACCTGGGTGGACAAGGATACTCAAGCTTGGACAAGGTGGCAACAAAAGGAACCATGTTTATATGGCTATCTCTTTTTGTGTGTGCACTAGAAGGAAACCACCCAGGGACTTAGAGATTGAACATGTTTCTCGTACAGTGGCTTCCGTGTACAGCCACATGCTAAATGGGCTCTGGCTTAGTCAACTACATAGTGGAAGACCCATGCATTGGCATCTTCAGGTTAACTAGAATTGTGTAAGGGAACTTGAAACCCTACATTGGTGCCTGAATGACAAGCTAGCATTGTGTATTGGGAGGACTCCTATGGAAAGACTTTGTCAAATTCTCAATCTGCCAGTACTCCATCTTGGTGAGTACTTATCCAGCGGCCACTGGTGGCATCAAGATGAGATTGTGTCATGTGGGTAAAGTGTACAACTTCTGCAGAAGATAAAAATTCTAAGTACTTAGCCGTATCCCGGGTTATGGACAATACTGCGCAACTAAGGCCTGAAGCTATGGAAGATCTCGACATTCCAATTTCTCAAAGTAAAACTTGATGGTGACAACAAGGGATTTGAAGCACTTGGAGTTTTCCAAGAAGTTCAGAAAGATTTGAAAAAAGATCAAAACTATTTTGAAAAGATAAGATAAAAACTATATTGCTTTCTGCAAATGAGCCTAAACCCTACTTAGCCAAATATGCATGTAATGGTAGGATCCACTTAAATTCTACATAGTAGTGAAACTTGCTAATACAATTCAAATGTATTGACCCTTGTGGCTGCAACTTATTATGTTGCAGGTTTGTTTGGTGTTAGTGGAGTTTAATGATTAGGATTACAAGTCTACAACCAACATGATTGCCTGTGGCACTTTGAAGATGAAGGACTCCATGCTTTATAGATATTCTGCTGCATTGTAATGAGATAGCCAAATGAGATATGTAAGATGTAATGAATTATTTTATTCCTGGTTATAAAGTTGTATTATGACCTTTGTTTCTTGATATTACATCTTAACTGTGGATGCTAGCTATTGATCCAGGGACTAGCATTGTAAAAACAGGGATCTCTACCTTTTTAAAGGTTGGGAACCTTACAGAAAGGTTGTGAATGACTCCCCTTGTGAAGTCGTCCTTAGCCTCCACGGCAACGACGCCAGAAAAGATCTTGATGCGCTCAGATCAATGTAGAGCTTCGTTAGGAGACCCCCAAGAGGATATGATGAGTACATCAGCAAGTCTTCCATCAGAAAGAAACCAAGGTTATCAAACCCGTAGGAGGAAGGAAACGACCCAAAGGTGTTGCTAGCAACTTGGAAACCTGCACACCACAAACTCAAGACTTTGCCCCAACGAACAGTGAGGTTGTCAATCTCACCGGTTTGCTGAAAACAAAGGATTAACCATATGGTGTGGAAGGTAATGGTGGTTTGCAGAAAGTAAACAGTAATAGTGGAAGATGTATCAATGGTAAATATTGGACCGGGGTCGATAGTTCACTAGAGGTGTTCTCCTTAAGATAAACAAACATGGCATGCTGGGTAAACAAATTACAGCAGGGCAATTGACAGGACAGAGCAAGGCATAACAATGCAATACTAGAAATGCATGATCCTATGAGATTTGATTGGGAAATACAACAAGATACATAGACCGCCATCTAACTGCATCTATGACTAGTAATCCACCTTCAGGTTATCATCTGAACCCCCTCCGGTATTAAGTTGCAAGCAACGGATAACTTCTTTAAGCAAAGTGTGTAAGGTAAACAATCCACTTGTTCCATGAACAAGAGACCGTTGTTTTCTCCCTAGTAGCAACAGCACATCGACAACATTGGAGATTTCTATCACTTCCCCAGATTAAGTAGAGGCATGAACCCACTATCGAGCATAAATACTCCCTCTTGGAGTTACTAGCATCTACTTGGCCAAGATAGCTACTAGAAACGGAGAGCATGCAAGATCACAAACAACACAGACATGATAGAATCAATAAGATAGAACCATTAACCAATCTGACATAGTAATCTCAGTATCCATCAGATCCCCGTAAACAAAACATGCATGATTACAAATAGATGATCTTGATCATAAAGGGAGCTCAAAAGATCTAAACATGGTAGCACAAAGTTGGAGAAACAACCATCTAGCTACTACATGGACCCGTAGTCCAAGGTGGAACTTCTCACGCTTCATACCGGAGGCTGGCATGATAATGAAGAAGGCCTCCAGGATGATATCCCCTCCGGTAGGGTGCTAGGAAGAACATCAGATCCCGCTGATCTAGGGACGATGGTGGCGGCGGCTACGGACTGTTCCGTGGAAGATTGATCGGGTACTTAGGGTTTGGTATCGAGGGCTTCTTATAGGCAAAGAGGCGAGGCAGGGGGCACCCAGTGTGGACGCACCCCCCAGGCGCGCGCCAGGCCTGGCCGCGCGGCCAGGGGTGTGTCCCCCTGGTGTCTCTTCTCCTTCTCGTCTTCTGGATCCATGTTCCCCACGGTGAAATATTGACTTGGGCTTTTGTCCCGTCCAATTCCGAGAATATTGATTTTCTGTCTTTTCTTGAACAAAAAACAGAAGAAAAACAGGCACCTGGCACTGTGGCATCTTGTTAATAGGTTAGTACCAAAAAACATATAAAACACCTCAAAGTGTATACAAAGCAAAGCAAAGTACATACTAAACAAACATGGAACATCAAAAATTATAGATACGTTTTCGACGTATAAATCACCTTGATAGGGTGTTCTTCAAAATAATGTTTTAGATTTTTAGCCGACATATAGACACCGTATGCCATTTTTTGGTAGTGCGGGTAATTTTGCTTCGAGATTGACAACACATTCACTTAGGTAATAGACTGGCCTCTGCACCGACTTACCTTCTTCATCACGCTCGACCACTATCACGGCACTTACAAATCGGTTAGTCACTGCTATGTAGAACAACATCGGCTCTTTTGATAGTGGTGAGGATAAAAATTGGTGCAGAGGCTAGCATTTTATTTAATTCGTGATAGGCGCTATCGGCCTGTAGTGTCCAGATAAACTTATCCGACTTTTTCATTAATAAGGTCAATGCCTTTTCTCCGAGCCGACTTTTGAACCGAATCAATGATGTCAGACATGTTGTAACTTATGGACATTATTGAGACACTTCGGTTGCTCCATATGTTCTATGGCTCGAATTTTAGTTGGATTCACTTCGATACCTCGGCTAGACATGAGGAAACCGAGTAATTTTCCGGCTGGTACACCACTTCTCTGGGTTAAGCTTCATTCGGAATCTTCTGAGATTCGTGAATGTTTGCCGGATATCATCTAGGAGCGTGTGGTTCTCTTTGGTTTTTATCACCACATCATCCACATACTTGGACATTTTTCCCAATTTGATCATGCAAACATTTTTGCATGCATCTTTGATATGTTGCCCCTGCATTACATAAGCTGAATGGCATGGTGCGGTAGCAATAAGCCCCATACGGGGTGATAAATGCAGCCTTTATTTGATTGTCCGGATTTAGCGGTATCTGGTGGAAACCAGAATACGCGTCTACAAATGACAAGAGTTCACAACCTGGGGTCGAATCAATAACCCGATCTATCCTTGGTAAAGGAAATGGATCCTTGGGACACGCCTTGTTTAGGTTCGTGTAGTCGATACACATACTTCATACGACAACTATATTTGGATCATCCTTCTTCTTTTCAACCAACACCAGATTAGATAGCCAATCCGGATGAAGCACTTCCATGATGAACCTGGCTGCAAGGAGCCGAGCTATCTCATCTCCAATTATCTTTCTCCTGTCTTCGGCGAAGCGGCGGAGAGATTGCTTCACCGTCCTTGCTCCTGGCCTCACATGCAAAGAGTGCTCAGCCAGCTCCCTCGGCACACCTTGCAGATCTTGAGTAGACCAAGCAAACATATCCCGATTCTCACGGAGGAAGCTGGTGAGCTCTCTTTCCTATTTGTCACTCAGGCCGGCACCAATGGTGATGGTGCACTCTGGGAACTGATCATCAATCTGGATCTTCTTCGTGTCCTTAGTCGGCTGGAAGGACACACTTCCATGTGGGTTAGAAAGTTCTGGCATATTGAGCTGTGTCGACTGAGACAAAGTTGTGACAGCCTGAATTCTTCTCTTCTCTCTTGCAATGACCAATGACTAGGCCAGATTTGACCCGACTGGGGTACACTCTATCAATCTCCTGTAGTCTCTAGCAACTGTGATTATCCCATGTGGTCCTGGCATCTTCATCTTTAGATAGCTAATGTGAGTACTGGACATGAACTTTTACAGGGCAGGTGGCCGAGTAATGCATGGTAGCAACTCTCCAAATCCACAACCTCAAACTCCAAGTTTTCTGCCCTATAGTTTTCCCTTGTGCCGAATAACACATCTACCTGGACTTTTCCAATTGGCTCGCACGACAATCCCGACACAATGCCATAGAAAGTGGTTCTGGTCGACTGAAGCACATCTTGAGAGATGTTGAGTTTATGCATCATGACCTTGTACATTATGTTGATGTTGCTGCCATTATCTATCAGCACCTTTGAGAATTTCACATTTATGCTTGGTCCAATGAATGTAGGATCAAGCACCAAGGCATATGATACGGGGTTTGGCATGATCTTGGGATGATCCCTGAAACCCCAAGTTATTTCTTGATCCGACCAATGCATATATCTTGGCACTGCCGGCATAACTGCATTGACCTCCACATGTTGGCGCTGAACGCTCTGCTTATCTTGTTGTTCAGTGGTGAACACGCAGTAAGACTGATGGTGCTCTCTATACTCATTGCCACATTGTTGTCCGGATTCCCTCTGTTACCCTGATCTTGATTCGCCACATGGTGAACTGCATCCCTTCGTTCTTGATTATCATACCTCGAAGGAGGTGGTGCCATCATCAGTTGCTGAGCATTTCCTCCAGTTAGTTGTGGCGGCTGCGGTTGCTGTTGTGCTTGCGGTGGTCCCATGTTTCCCATTGTCTGTTTTGTCCATGCACACTGACGAGTTGTATGGTTAGCCGACTTAGCCAGGTTTGGCATGTGAAATTTGCATGGCTGATCCAGCATGGATTCATACGTGTATTTTGGATTCTCTTGCCACTGTTTCTTTTGCTCATTGCTCCACTGCTTTTCCCATCATTTCTCGGTGTCCATTGTTGAGAACTGTTTTTATGTCGCTGGCTACTCCCAGCTCCCGACTGATCTTGAGTTACTGCCGCAACTTGATTCGAGTTGTACCGGTAATCCAGCCTGTCATCTCTTCTTCTGCCTCGGAAATCATTTCTCCTGAATGATCCGGCTCCATAGCTCGTGCATAATACTCTTGTTGTTCATGTTGGTCTGCCGACATAAGCTCTCGCTGAGTCGGATCACCTAGAGCATATGAGTCGGCTATTCTGATCGCCTCGGCAAACGTGGTTGGCATATCTCTTTGCAACCTCTGCCACAACACACTCGCATACCTACACCCTTGTGCAAACAAAGCAATTGTCTGTGACTCAATCACCCCTTCACGGGAATTCCTGAGGGTACACCACCGAGTCTGGAATTCTCTGTCAGTTTCATTCGGTCTCTTCTTGCACATTGCAAGTTTTTTAGGCCTATTCGGCCTCTTATACGTGCTCGTGAAGTTGCTGACAAACATTTCCTCAAAATCCAACCAGCAGTTGATACTTCCTGCTGGCAAGTTACTTAGCCACATTCTCGTTGGCCCCTCCAACATTTAAGGCACATATCTCACTGCCCATCTGAGGTTACCCTCAGCGATTTTCACCGCGGTTGCATAGTCAATTAACCAATCTTGAGGCTTGGTACTTTCATTGTACGTTTTCGTCACTCTCGGCAACTGGAAATTCGGCACAGGTGGTTCTCTCATGATTTGTGGTCCAAAACATGCCGGACCCGGAGGACCTTGATCTTCCAACAATTCGTATCTATAAATTCAGTCTAGCTTTAACCTTGCATCATCCGACTACAAGTTTCTGTTTCCAACCCTTTCTCTGACTACATGGTGAGTCGGTCTAGAAAATCCTGCATTTTCCATCTCCGAGTAACCATCATTATACTTGTTTGGCTCCGGGTTATACGGAATTGGTCATGCATCCCTCTCTTGCCGTTGTTCATATCTCGGGTTGGCGCTGTTGAGGGGGAAGTTGTCCTCCTACAGCTGAATGATGCGGGGCGGGATTGCACCATCCGTCATTCCCTTGACAACCATTGCCTTGACCGAAGTTTGTGTTCCTGCTATTACCTCGGCTCCTATTGCCTTGGTCTATATTAATCTTTCCAGCCATTTTCGGATCATATGGCACCATCTGTTTGTCTCTTTTGCCAGATGTCACTGCCTTATCCTTTCTCGGGTCATTACCCGGTGATGACGCCACTGCAGCTAATACTGCAGGAGCACCCCCAGCCGAATAAATGACTCGGGAGCCTCTGGGCCTGGCCGGGTTATTTTTTAGTATTTCCTCATTTTGCTGATTCGCTATGCAAACCAGCTCATTGACTCGGTCCTGCTGCCTCTGCCGGGCTTCACCGATCAGATCAGGTATCTCGGCTGCGGCTGCATCTGTAGCCCTTAGGTTTTTTGCAGGGGTGTTGTATCTCGGCAACCCCGGATCTACTGAGCCACTCGCTCTAGGCTCATGCTCTTTGTTTATATCACTAAGGAGATTTTTGCCCCTCGATCTCACTCCATCCATTCTAGATGGGCTAGTGTTCAGCTTATTGGCTTTTGCATATTCATGCAGAGTAATGTTCAGCAATTGCTGGAGCTCTGCTACTTTTTTAGCTCCAGCCAGTACTTTTTGTTTTGTCTGCTCCAACTCGGCCTACGCCTGAGTCGAATCTACAATAGGTGCTACAGGTGTGGTTAAGCTATCTATTGACTCATGGAGTATATTCTCCGGCCTTTCTAAAGGAGGGAACCCTGAGTGTGTTGCCCTGAGGGTGACGTTGTCCGGATCCACTAGGTTTTCCACCGCCGGGTCCGCCGTTGCCGGATCTCTGCTCGCGTCGGCTCATGCGCTTGCTGCAGGTGCTGCCATCGTCACCTTGACGCTGGCTGCGGGGCAAGTGATATGCGGAGTGCTAACAGCGCTGAGGGGAGGCTCTCCTGCAAGGAAGACTCGGCGCTGGTAGACACAGGAGACTTCGACGCCGACGTAGATCTTGTGTGCACCTAGGTTGATGAAGACGTCGTTGCTCGAGGGTGGCCGCGCTCCAAAGTTGCACACGCTGTTGCTGACGTAGTCCCAGAGGTCGAATCACTAGACTAAGCCGGAGACGATGCGCTCGCATGTGGTGATGAAGTTTCCCATCCGGATCTTGACTCCAGCTAGCACCGCTGCTGGCCCCACGGTGGGCGCCAACTGTCGTGGTGGTTGCACGGTAGATGCCATGGGTAGGCTTAAGTGGGAGCCAATATGCACTAGTGGGATCCAGAGAGGGATGATGTAGTGGTTTCTACACACAAAGTACACAAACTCGGATCTTTACTTTGATCAACAATGGATACACTTGCTCCTCGAGCTGTATGAGCGAGATGGATAAGAAGCTCTCTGTAAGCGCTAAGTGTAAAAATGAATAGATCCCTCTACTAGGAGGCCCTGGCTCACCTTATAAAGGGGTGGCCAGGTTACATCTAGGGCTGACGTGGACAACATATTTCATGAATATGCTTGTCCCAAAATAGCCATTCGGTGGGAGCCTTTCTATGTCTCTCTTTTATCGACGGCAATGACCTAGAGTCCATGACATGTGAGCCTCAGGCTCTAGGACTATCACCTCCGTGACGCTCTTCTGCCCCTCTGTCCCTCTGGATGTTGTCTGTAGTTCTTGGCATTGTACAAATTCTTAAGAGAGAGACAGTATGCAGTGTTGACTTCAGGGTTCGCCCTCTCCTTCTCGAGCAAGCTTCCCCATGACTCGACCTCGCCCTGTTTGACTCGGCCAAGCCCTAACCTGCAGATATAAAGCACAGTAGATGATATGCCGACATACCCCGTATGTCGGCAGAGTCAGGCCTTGGTTACCTTACTCGAGATAACCCGGTCCTTATTCGGTCGGCATTGATATAATTTTGCCAGGTTATTCTTTGACCCGGTCAACATCTTTGAGGGATTTCCCCTTTTTCCTTAGCTTAACCCTACCTGGGGTCATCCCCCAACACTGGCCGATGCCGGTCCACACCTTTCCCGTGCGATGACATCCCGCCCCGCCCCCGGCCGACACCGATCCCGAGAACCTTCCACTACCATGGACCTGCATCACGCCGCCTAGGCCTAAGCCTGGTCCACCCGGTGGAGGCCATCTGAACTTCCCTTTTCCCTTGCCTCAAATTCTTCTTCTGTTGTTCATCTTTTTTTGCTAAAAAAAGTTCAATCAAGTGGGAAAATAGTTAGCTCTACTCAAAGTATAAGTTCACTCTGCTCGAATATGGTGCTAAGAAACTGTCCATGAAAAAACAAAGTTCACGAAGCATAAATAAAAGTTCACTCCGTTGTCTAAAAGTTCGCGTTAAATTTAAAATTTCACTTTAGACACTACTAAAAAATTATTTAAAGTTAACTATGAACAAGGTGGGTGCAAGGTGGGTGTTCGAGAAAAATAAAAGGTCACTCTACTCAAAATAATAAAAAGGTTCACTCTACTTGGAAATAAAAATTCATTTCGCTCAATAAATAAAGTTTAGATGCGCTAAAAAGAAAGTTCACTTTGCGGGAAAACATAGTTCACTTTGAACACGACAAGGGTTCTAGTTATATTCGGTAGTACACATTAGACCAAAATAAAAAAATTAGAAGGGTTTTCGATAAAAAAGAAGTTCACCCGCTCTAAAAAGAAAGTTCACTTTGCGGAGAAACATAGTTCACTTTGAACGCGACCGGGGTTCTGGTTATATTTGGTAGTTCACATTAGACCAGGCAAAAAATTCTAGAAAAGCGTATTTAATAAAAAGAAAGTTCAGAAGCATTAAAAAGGAAGTTAAATCTACTGTAAAAAAAAGTTCGCTTTATAATTTAAAAGTTCACTTCGGGCATGGTTAGAAATATAAAAAAATTCACTTCGAACATAGTGATTTTCCGAGAAAAAAAAGTTCACTCGTGCTGAAAAAAAAATTCACTCGCGCTGAAAAAAAAAGTTCACTCTGGTGTCTGAACAAAGTTCAGTGCGTTTCCTGTTTAGTTATACGGAAACTGGTTCCTCTTTAACTTCTATATATATATATATATATCACACCGAATACATTCCTCAAGAAAAAATGAATTATATAAAACTGGTTTTCCGAAACCACAAATAATACATAACTTGAAATCATACTTTGTAAATGTTAAATAATTATTTCAAAATTTATATGAGACATAAGTCATCGGACGCAAAAAGACACCAGATACACATGCACTGGAGTTTTTAACCAAAAATGGCACCTGGTTGTAGATGCCAGATCTAATTAAGCCATCCATGACATTGTAGTCATGTTACACCAAATGACAAATATGATATTTTGGGAGGGTATAATTACTAAATTGGAGAGTAGTGTTAACATTACAGAGTTAACAAATAGTAAAACATAATATTGCATCCATTATAAATAAATGGTACCCCTAAGTTTAAAAAGTAAGGCATCTAGGATTAGTCGAAAGTCAACTTTTGTAAGTTTGACCAAGTTTATATGAACATCTATAATAATAAATTAATATTAATAGATTCACCATAAAGTATATTTTCTCAATGTGTCCTTTCAATATTTTAGATGTGATATATTTTCTAAATATTTGGTCAAAGTTAGTGGGATTTGACTTTTTACTAATTTTAGACGCCTTACATCTTGGAGGAGAGAGAGTATGCTATTGTTATAGGTATGTAAAATGTATTACTAAATCATGGAAAAGGAAAGTATGGTTGATAAATTTGTGATGAAAAGTATTACCAGATTTATTAATAACACAAATAATGATCAAGCATGTATATTATAGATTGTACATGTATAAGACGTTATATATTTCATAACATGGGAGTGTCACATATTTTTATAACAAATGAAGAAAACAAGAGGTAGACAGATCATAAAAACTAGAGATAAATTTCTTACCCTTTCGTCGACCTATATATTAATGATGATATATTATTTTTGTTTTATCTTATATTAAGAAAAAATATTTTATGTTCCATTAGAATAGTCTAAACATCATACCGTCATTGCTCAAAAAAACCTTTATCACTTAACGTTGATCATATACTTATTCAACATCACATAAAAACTACCAGCTAGTTACGTTTAAATTTTAATTCTATATACAAATTTAATCTCATGCACAAACTTCACATGTTCATTTAATGTAATGTTGTTGTAATACCGTTATAATCTTTCACCAATAAATTAAAGATGACCAAAGATGTCTTTTACAAGTGTGATATATTTGACATAAATAGATCATGGCTATACAATTCTGATTCTCTATATCATGTGGGAATCTATTAATATTTCCGATGAACTTCGACACACTAAAAAAATCAACTTTAGGTGATGCTTTCGCATTTGTGAGGGCCTCATGCTAGTTATATCAAAAGAAGGTTATCTACCATCAAAACAATGTATATTAAGAAAAATGTACCTTCAATCTCAAACTATTGGCAATCAGATTAATTTTGGGCCGAAGGAGCACTACCAACAAGACCACCATATGGTTAATTGTATTATTTCTATATTTTTTTAGAAAAGGGGAGAAGACCCTATCCTCTGAATCGACGGATACATATGGATTTTATTATAAACTTAGTAGTATGTTTGGGATTATAAGTCCCGCGCGGATAATTAGGTAGTGAATTTGAACAACAAAATATAAATAGTATAGCATAAAAATTATACCATTAGAAACTTTAGAGGTTATATTTTCTAATGGTATAATTTTTATGACATATAAATTATATTTTGTTGGTCAAATTAACAATCTAGGTATGCGCGTAGGACCTATAATCCCGAACAGAGGGAGTACATGTTTATCATGAGATAAGTTTTTTTTTTCAAAAACAGATAGCCCACTGCCTAAAAAGGTTAAATGATCTTCATATCCAAGGAAGCATTCAGGGGCACTACCAGTACATAGTGGCAAATACTCCCTCTATTCGGGATTATAAGTCCTACGCGTATACCTAAATTATTAATTTAACCGATAAAATATAACTTATATATCATAAAAGTTATACCATTAAAAAATATAAAATTTCTAATGGTATAATTTTTATGCTATATTATTTATATTTTATTATTCAAATTAGCAACCTAGTTATGCGCGCGAGACTTATAATCCCAAACAAAAGGAGTAGTTGCTTTAAGCAAGCTTATCCTAATTGTCCCCTACAGAGTGACGTGAGGCCTAACCCCTAAACACCGAACATGATAGCAACATATGCATTGGAAGCACAGCGCGAGATCCATCCACTCTACACACGATCCTTATAAGTTTGTTTTCTACAGATCCAGTCCACAAACTTTGTTGTACAGGAGTTGAATAAATTAAGCAGAGAGCTCAAACACATGCACATAGTAGTATATTTGTAAGGATGAGATAACAATCACATTGAGCTACTAATTAAGTTAACTGGTGCGAGAGACAAATCCTTATTAATTCTTCCAATATTGTCAAGTGGAGGCAGCTATGTACATCTCTCTTTCTTGATATCCCCCTCACAAAAATAAGTTAACCCTAATAAAAAGGGAAGAAAACAAAAAGGGAAAATTACAAAAAGAGGATAAAAAAAGTCAAGCGGGTAAGGTGGAAGAGGAGCTGAAAAAGAAAAGAGAAAGCATATGGATCTGCTAGTGCTATGTATAGTGGTCATTCACCAGATCCAATGCAGGTAGCCATCCCTGTCCTCCTCATAATTAGTGCCTCACCTACCAATACAATAATCCACCACCGCACCTCCCTTCTTGTTGCTCTCGCTCATGAAGGAGCATGGATCCATGGTGGACGGGCGATGGATGGGTGGAGATGCCTAGCTAGCTAGCTATACGGTAACGGACTGACCTGTCCGGCCTATCTCTGTCGGCGGGCGCCGGCGTCGAGGCTGCAGCACGGTGAGCGTGAGGTCAGAAGGAGAATGACGATAGCTCGCCTGCGTCGGCGTCGATTGGGAGGAGGAGGGCCCGGCACAGGGGGCAGGTGGCCTGTCCCTTGTCGACCCACTTGTCGATGCACGCCTTGTGGAAGGCGTGCGCGCAGTTGCCGAGCTCGCGGACCCGGTGCCGCGGCTCGAGCGCGCCCAGGCACACGGCGCAGCACGTCGTGGAGGCCGCGGCCCCGGCGGCGGAGCGTCGGCTCCTGAGGTCGGCGTACCGGACGGCGGGCAGGCACGCCTTGATGGCCGCCGGCGCGGGAGCCGGCCAGGTGTCGAGCGACGACGATGGCGCCGTCTCCTCCTCGGCGGCCCAGAGGTCCGGCGGCGGCGCGTAGGCCGGGTGGTCGTCGGCGGCCGGCGGCGCGGCGAGGCCGAGCGAGGAGAGGCAGAGCAGGACCGCGTGGCGGAGGAAGTCGAGCAGCTGCAGAACCAGGATGAGCGGCTGCGGCAAGATGACGCAGTAGCACACCGACGGGAACCCCATGGCCGGCACGCGCACGCACGCTCGTGGGTAGAGAGAGAAAGCGCAGAGCAGGAGAGAGGTGGGAGGGGAGATGGAGGAGAGAGGTGGGGTGTATATATAAAGAGAGAGAGCCAGAAGGGAAAGGGAAGGAGGAGTGCTGGTTTTGTGGGCAGGCAGGCTATGTTTGGAGAGTGGTGCTCTGCTACGCGTGCAAACAAAACCTAGCTATAAACATGTCAAGAAGCGAGAATAGACGGGCTACGTGCACGGTTGGAAGATTTATAGACTTTGTCTGCCCGTGACGCTGACGACGAATGCTACGTGATCGAGCCCAATATCGTCGTTTCTCTCGCTGCAACACTCTGCTCGTTAGGCTAGTCATGGACTCATGGTAGTCATATATATTGTCAACTAAGCATTTAGATGACATGACATGACATGCAATTAAATGATGAGAGAGGCTTGTGGTAACTAGCTATATTACCATAACATCATATATTTTAAGACAAAATTAGTCTATATTATAATAAATAAGCCTTTGCATGACACCGCATATATGTTATTTTCCACTATGGAGATAGTAACTTAGATTAGTAACATACCAATAAACTTAGATTAACATACCAATGTTACTATCCTAAGTTACTCCCCACTATGACCAGCCTTGGAACTGCAAGCTGTAGTGAGTAGTTCCCTCCGTTTTAAAATATAAGATGTTTTATGTTTGTGAAAAATAAATATCTAGACTTGTTTTAATGTGTAGATTCATATCAAACTTGAGTGAAACTACATACTTCCTCCATCCCAAAATAGATGTCTTAAATTTATTAAAATTTAAATGAATCTAGACACTATTTAGTATATAGATTCATCCAAAATTTAAAAAACTTAAAACATCTATTCTTAAACGAAGGAAGTATTAAAAGAAGTTTAGATACATTTGTTTTATAAAACTAAAACATCTTATATTTTAAAATAGAGGAAGCAGTAATTAGCTGTGCCGTTGTGCCGAGGAGGGAGACGTGTGGCTTTGTTGCACAAGGATGATCGGCGTAGGTGTCATCGTCGTCCTTGCAATGTCGCTCGTGTTTTGTCGGCACGAGCACGCATTAATAAATATAACATTTATTAAAATATATGTTTGTGTCTGATCTGCAAGAAGAAAGGTTAAATGTTGCAAGAGACATAGTTCTTTTTGCCATCTTAGATGCCCGATTTTGAGAGTTTTTCTAAGCCTATAGTAAAATGTATTACTCCATCTATTTCCTAATATGAAATATTTTAGTTTTTTTGAAACGAATGTATTTAGACATCTTCTAGTATATAGGTTGAGAGTGAATTTATGCACTAAAGGTGTCTTGATAATCTTTTATTTTAAAACAGAGGGAGTACTATAGAGTAAAAATCTACAAATATGTAGATAACTCGTGTATGTATCCACATTATATTTTCTGATTTTCTGGATTTTAAAAATAGTATGTTTATTATTATTATTTTGAAGTCCGCGTCAGTTCCATAGTGGCAAGTTGGCCAAGGAAAAAAAAACTCCCGCATCCCCCGCATCATCTCCCCATGAGAGATGGAAGGGGGCTCATCCCCCTCCCTCCAGCCCCTCCCTACTCTCCTAAACCCCTCCCACCGCCATCGGCGTGCACCACCTAGCCTTGCCCTCATGGTGTCGGCGGCAGTGGCACGAACTCTACCCTTGTGTGGAGCCCTGTCTCGGGAGGTGGCGGATGTCGGTGGTGCTCTTTCGGCGGATGATAGTTCCGGCTGGAGGCGGCTAGTGGCGGCGACGCATCGTCCCTAAGCATCTGCTCAGCGTGGCGGAGAATATTAGCGAGATAGCGGGGTGGTGGCTACGATCAAACAGCCAAGATATGAGCCATTTTAGCCTAATTTGGGTCCGAACGGGCAGGCCGGCTCACGAGGCGGCCGTTATTCTCGGAGCGGGGAATGGAAGCGACATTAACTGGGTGGCGGCGACGGAGCTGGTGTGCTATAGCGTGGTGGCGGTAGCGTTACTGGCCCGATCTACGCCTGGCCAGGCCTATGTCACAGAAAAAGAGGGTCTTAGCAATGGCCTACGTGCTACAACGTGGCGGCGGGGACTTTATGGGTCTGCCCTGGGTTCAGTTGGGCTTGCTCGGCCTGGTGGATCCCTGCTGTTTTCACCGGTCGGCACCCGCCGATCGCGGTGGAGGACACCCTCTAGGTGGTTGTGCTGGTGCTGCACTATGGTTCCAATGGTCGACTGATGCACTCCTTCCACCGTGTTTGGTCGGCTGATACGATAGCGGTAGAGGTAGTTCCTTCCTGCACGGTTGCAACTCTATCGACCCCAGAACCTATTGTTTTCATTTTTCGTCTTCTAGGCCTCGTATCGGTCTCACAGTGAGATGACAAAGCTGACACCAAGACCGTGGTGGCGTGTGTTGGTGGACGGCGTTGATGGGTGGAAGACTACGTAGCGTTCTGAGTAGGGGTCGAGAGAAATCCATGTTGGTCATCCAACACGGACAGGGTGACACCTGCAGTGTCGGCATTCCTTTTTGAAAGGCGTCGGGTATACCTTATGCCAGGTCCGCGCAACAGTGTCGTCATCGTCGTTTTTCTTATTGAAGGTGTTGCTTGATACATGACTTTTTAAAATCTATAGGTGTGTGGTGGATCTTCTTCGTATGGCGGTTTTGAGCCATCTTTGTTCATCGATCTACCGTTGTTGGCATATTTACTCTTTTATTTATTTCTTTTTCTTTAAGCTTGATTATGCTAAGACCCTAATAGTTGTACCATTGCATCGCGTGATTGCTGTATCGATATAGCTACTGAGACGAAAATCTGTTTCGAGGGATATTTTGAATATGGAGATTACTGGAACTGTTACTTGTCTACAGTAAACTCCAGTTCTGTTCTAACTTTCAGCTATTCATGGTTCCCTCGTTCTCAAATACTCTCTCTCTCTCTCTCTGATCAAATTAGTGAATTTTGATTTGTCTATACTACTAGAACATATCTAGATATATTTTAGTTTGAGATATAATGGAATCTAGATAAATCTAATTCAATTTGGATCGGAGGGGTAACTTATCTTCTACCTATCGATGGAATTTAATTTTTTGTTTTTCTCTAATTCTTAGTCGATTCTATTGGCATGCAAGAAACTTTGGTACGTGTAACATTTACGGATACTTATGGGCCGCACGTACGCGCACACATGTGCTGTCTCACTTGACCGCTGCTGTTGGTTACATTGCATGATGAGAGATTCCCGTTCCGCTGTACTAGTACGGTTGGATCCATCTCAACACCGCTTCGATCGGTTGGACACTGACTCGGATGAAGATCTACCTTACCTATAAGTACTTATATATATCTCTCTGCTCCATCACCGGCCGATTCGTTGGTTTGGTTGGGTTGGGTTTCGATCGGCTGCTGCGTTCAACAGTCTAGGAATCTTCTCGATCTTTGCTTTGAGCGTTGAGTATGCATCGCAACGCACTGATACTGTTCATGGTTTGGTTTCTGTTGGATGCGTTGTTGGGTTGATTAGATGGATGGCAAACCATGTGTGCGGTAGGGCCGCCGCCTCGTGCTAACATCAGGAAAGGCATATGGGTGTGCGTGACCCGTGAGGGAGACTGGCCCACCCACGGTGAGGGGTCTGCTACAAAATGTTGCCTCGGAATTATTTGGGGGAGTCACGGTTTGTGACACGCCATGTGCGCTCTCCTGTGACGTAACTCAAACTTAATTTATTCACCACGTACTTTCACAAAGGATGAACAGTCTGTGTGTGTGCGCGCGCGCGCGCGCCAAGATCGACTGGTGTTAATGCACGAGTAATATTTTAAGAAGGTGGCCAAATCATGCAAGTCTTGGACGCACCAAAGTATCTTACTAGCTAGTAGTAGGTTGTTTCATCTTCGCTTAAACAAGATCTTTATTGCCTGTATTTGTTTCTTTGTTATATGTGACACCCAACTTTACTACTCCCTCCTTCCTAAATTAGTTTTTTATTTTTTTCAAAATCCACCAATCCATTAATAATCATCAACATCATTATAAAGAAGTCTAAAAATAATAAAAATTATAAATAGATCATTGAACCGCCTAGCAATACTACATACACTAGTATTAGTCAAAGCTTATCGTAGTAGAGCTTATTTTAGTAAATTAATTAATACGGATTTATCAACATATATGTACATTTAAGAGTATAATATTTATACAAATATGTGTCAATCGGTTTTGGACAAAGAAAAAATCTGTCTATGTTGTTATGTGAATATTGAGTTTATAAGCTCATTTTATTGTTTTTTATGGATTACATGGCACTGTTTCACAACATAATTTTGTGTGTGTATTTTCGACGACATTTTCTTACTCAACTTTCTTTAGTGCAATACCTTGGGCCTGGCTGGCCTCAATGATCTGAGATTCACTCTCCTCCTTAAGTGACCAAGATTGACCGCACCATAGTATCTTCAATTTTATTTTCTTTAGTTGCATAAATAAGAGCTTTATCGGATCTTTTGTTTCTTTGTTATCAGTTGTGTGTGAGAGAGTTGGGGTGTAATCCCTTCTATTTATATTATCTTAATGCCATATTATGGCTAAAAAGTTTGAATTTATCTTTTTTCGCACACAAGGTTTAATTTTGAGACATAATTCTTTTTACGTGAAATAATTTTACTTGTTTCAGAGCATATCCCAAGCTGGGTTGACCTCAAAGATCTAAGATTTACTAAGTGGCCAAGATTGGCCAGCACAAGAGTATCTTAAATTATTTTATTTGTAGTCGCGTAAATAGGAGCTTTATTTAATTGTTTGTTATCGGTTGTGTGTGTTAGATTCGAAGTGCAATCACTTCTATCCATATTATATTCATGCAAAATTTTAGTAAAAAAGTTCAAATTTAACAAAAGTTTTGTTAATATTGTACAATTTCGCGACGTGATTCTTTTTGTGATTTTTCACGACATAATTCTACTTCAACTTGCTTTAGAGCATTTTGTTAAGCATCGAGAACCCGTCTCCATTCTCCTTAGCGAGCATGAGCTAATGAAACCTAGTACTCCTCCGTATATATATCCAATTTATGAGTGTATTTGTTGTAAGAGTGAATTCCACTTTTTACCCCCTAGTTATGCATTTGTGACACTAATTACCCTTTCGAGTAAAAAAATGTCTAAATTACCCCTTTTAGAAGTTTTGAACCCTCATTTTCTGATGTGTGTCTATTGGACAAGGTGTAAGGTGTCGACCGGAGTTTAAATGTATCAAGCCGATGACAAGGAATTGAAAATATGAATACAAGAAAGTATGAACATAATTGTTGATCATGTCCTCCGATCTTTACATGTTTTACTGCGTCGCCCTGGCATTACATGCCATCTCTATGGGACAAAAACAAGCAAAGTGCTAAATTAGGATAAAAATGTGTTCAAAGGCTCTCAATTGAGATATTTTAGTTTTAGCTCCACTAAATAGGGTAATTAGTGTCACAAATACACAACTAGGGGGTAAAAGTGGAATTCACTCTTGTTGTAATAACATCCTATGTTATGAGACAGGGGAAGTAGGGTTTTACGAGAATACTAGTTTTTTTCTTATAAAGTTATGAGAATAGTTGTTTGTTGCCATATCTGCCTTATATATATATATATATATATATATATATATATATATATATATATTGTTTTTCTTTTCTCTCCAATTAAAGGAAAAGTTGTGCTTTCTGTCGCGTTCACGAACAAATAAGAAAAAGCAAATAAAGAAGGAGCACCTAAGCTTGAAATGCTAATAAACTAACCCATCTTGGACTTAACCTTAACACGGAGGAGGGTTCAGCGTCCTGCTCCGCAGGCAAACAACTCGAATATGCCTAAAAATCATCTCCTACATATCGACAGCGGCCGGTGCTGTTGCTGACACCGCCTGTGAATCGAAGCACCGGGAGTGACCGGAAACAATAAAACGGCCAAGACACCGTCATCGCGCGCGGGGACTGCTGTGCCGCCGCCGTGGATGGATGGGTGCCACGCCGGACGGCCGGCAAGCAATGTTCTTTTATCGTGTCTGCCGCCGCGTTGGATGGGGGCAAGCCAGCCGGCTTTGTGTCTTTGCCGCCAGCCGGCCAGCCACATAACTGTGCCGCGGCAGAGGATCGTGCCGCCAGACCAGACTCTCGGAGTAACAACAACAGTGGTACGACTCTCCCTCGACATAACATCATTACTCCACAGTCCACTCCACGCGTAGGTGGGTCGTGGGTGTGGTTTTCACCTCGTCTATCGTGGTGGAGCAGACGGAGTGCCCGGTGGGGTTTACACCTGTTTTTAGTCCTGCGCCCCTGCCTGGCAAAAGCAGGGCACGAAAAGCCCATCACGCACCGGCACCGAGCCATTTAGCGTCACCTTAACCATCACTAAAACAAGCGATTGTTTCTTCCCATTCGAGTGGCTGAGGGCTGAGGCTGAGAAAGCAATGCCGGTGGCGTGCGTGCCCAGTCCACCTCGCCCTCCCTCGACAGACAGACAGACCATCGTGGCGAGCCGGGCCCGCAGCCCATCACCCTCGTCACCCTTCCCTTGTGCTCAAAATAACTTTAATCCCTGGCCAACTCGTGCAAACGAATCAAATGGTTCTTGGGACCGACTCGTGTACGCTTGACTCATCTCGGTATCTTCTGCTTTAATATATTCTAGGGCCTCCTAACAGATTTGACTATGCGCTCCAAAATATTCTCCCATGCTTGGTTTTTTTTTAAAGTGGGAAGGGTCTGGAAGACCCCAATTGCTTCATCCATTCATACATGGCAGATACATTTTATAAAGAGGCCCTTGACACAGTAAGACCTCAGTTATTTGCGAAAAAGACCCTAGCATAAAAATTGAAAAGCAATCAGGTGCTTGGTCTTCTCTGCCACAGCTCGCCGACGACCTCAGGGCGCCGCCAGCGCCGAGGTCGAAAGGAAGGTGCTCGAACGAATTTCTCCGACGAGAGATCACAGCCACCGGCCACCTCGCAATCTCCGGGGACGAAACCACTTGGAGACAGAGAGACGCCGAGCTCTGGCGCTTGATCAAGAGGGCCTCCACCATGGAGGTTAAATAACCTGGGCCGCCATTCCGGCCGAAGATCGCGGCGAATCCGTTGTCGACCGCGTGATGCGCTTGATGAAGCAGATAAATCCGCCGACACCGTCTTCTCTTCTTTCCGCCAACTCCAACCTCCCCCTCACCGCCATGGCCGGCCAGGAGGCTGAAGCACATCAGGAGGATAGGAAGACGCCGGCAGATGCGCTGAAAGTGGTAGAGGGGGCTGGCTGCTCTCGACGCCGTCGCTCCCTCCAACCCCTCGCCTCCACGGCCGGCCGGAGGAGAGTAGAGCGACGGAAAAGGCGAGGCAGACCACCGCTCGGCACCGCGCAACCGCGCCGAAGCTGCATCACCCTCGCCACCCCCAAATCCTCACGACGCCCAGATCCCCACCTCCCTCTCCTCTCCACCACGGACGGCCAGAGAGAGATAGAGGAACACCGAGGCAACACAAGAATAGGGGAGGCACGCGACCTTATTGGATGATTCGACAGCCATCCCTATCGTCAACCACCCAAACCAGATGGGCAGGAGGACGAACATGATGAACCCTAAATCGCAGGACTGGTCACGGTGACCTGCGACTTCGAAAAATTTGGCTTCCTTTCTTAGCCTTGCGAACTTTTTTCCCTTCATGACATAAAATCTTTAGTTGGTTCCTTATTTGGCCCTCTAATACACTTTAAGCGCTAACGGTGTTAAGTAGGTATGTAAGATGATGGTTTTGCCTTGGTGCAATATGTGAGCAAACAAGCACAATAACTATTGCAAGGATTTTAAAGATATTAATCCTAGAAAACTATTTTTGGATCTAATTGATTATATGTTCCAGGAATCACCTTCAGCACCTTACTAGCCTAAGAATTTTTATTATTATGTAGACTAGATTAACAGCACATGAAGACAACGTATAGTTCTGCACGGGAATAAAAAAACCTTGGAAGAAGAATGGCACTTGTGAGTGAACATTTCAAGGCCTAAGCAGGACCAGAAACAAAGTTGCATGTGCTAAAGCATAATTTTCAGATTTGTAGTCTGACCTGGATACATAACTCATCTAATAATTAAATTGAAGATGGAAGAACTAAAAATGCTCAGGATTAAAACTAGCAAACCATCAATCAGTTTTTATATTAACACATCATGATGAATTCCTCATGCACTAAAAAATACATATCCACTGAACAAATGCACATCTAATCATCACATGATTCAAAGAAAAAACTTTGGGGCCTATCAGTGCGTCGCCTAGAGGTGAAGAACTCCATCTTGGTGCGTCGGGCCCCGCCGAGGCCTATAGAGCCCATGGTTGCAATGTGGTAGATCCGCAACGGATCCCATACATGGCCTTCCTCTGGCGCTGCGTCTAGGCCGACCTGCGCAGCCCCGCATCCGCCCTCTCCTCCCATGGCTATGTGCATGCGCCCGTCGTCGCTGCCGTTCCCTCCGCTAGAGTTAGTCGCCGCCGTCGGTCTCAAAGAGAGGAGGAAGGGGACGGGTAGAGACAGAGAGGAGGACGGGGGTGGTTGGGTTGGGTCTGGATAGGTAGTGATTGGGTTTTTCTTTTTTTCTTTTTTATTTCTAGTCAATGATCTATCGATTGAGCCAGTGATATACAAGTCCAGAAAAATTGGTTTAATAAGAGGAGCTAACAGTAGGGACAACTAAGGAACCAACCAAAGACTTTATGTCAAGTAGGGAAGAAACAAGTATGCAGGGCCAAAAATGGAAGCCAAATTTTAACAGGGTCAAATAAAGAATTATCTCTTTTGTTGCCGGTGCACACGTCCTAGAGTGTCCATCGTGACGGTATGTGATCATCGAGGAAGCACGCTGGCGATGGGAACATAAGTTCCCTGCGAGCACCGGGACGTCAATCTCCCGAGTGTCTGGCACCTGGATCAGGGTGCCACCCATGCCACCAGAAGGGCCCATGTTGGACGTGAAGATCGATCGTCACTTCCACCAACTACCATCGCAACAATGCATCGAGCGCGCATACCGCCACCACACGCCTTTCTGGGTTGTATTCCTAGACTACCAGCTCGAGGTTGACATCGGTCCTCGTTCGCTCGAGGTCGACAACCAGCTGCCACAGATGGACGGCGAAGACAAAGACCGGGAGCCCTCAGCTACCAGCTCGATGAAGACAAAGACTCTGAAAGTATTTGGGTAGGGTATTGCACACCTCTCACATTGGGTGGCTTTCCATTATATAAGGGGTAGAGTACAAGTACAATTACACATGGGGTACAATACAAACACATTTACATATACAGTTATCACACTCCCTCAATCTCAACCGGTCTAGACAAGTTGAGATTGCTTCTACAAGACTGAAATAATGGTAGTGGTAGTGGCTTGGTGAAGATATCAGCAAGCTGGTCCTTGGAGGAGATAAACCGAACTTGGAGTTGCTTCCAAGAAACTCGTTCTCGCACAAAATGAAAGTACACCTCAATGTGTTTAGTACGAGCATGAAAGACTGGATTGGCAGACAAGTATGTTGCCCCAATATTATCACACCATAGTATCAGTGAGATAGTCGATGTCACTCCAAGCTTTCCAAGAAGTGCATGTACCCAAATAAGCTCAGCTGTGGCATTGGCCAATGCCTTGTATTTAGACTCTGTGCTGGACCGAGAGACAGTAGCCTATTTTTGAGAACTCCAAGAAACCAAGTTGCCACCAAAGAATATAGAAAATCCCTCGTGGATCGCCGATCATCAGCATCTCTAGCCCATTCAGCATTAAAAAATGCCGAAATAAGATCAGAGGACGAACGAGTAGACGGCCGAATCAGCAGACCATATGACAGCGTCCCCTTGACATACCGAAGAATGTGTTTCACTGCTGACCAGTGAGTACTTGTAGGAGCATGATTAAATTGACACACCTTGTTCACCACACAGGAGAGATCAGGCCGTGTCATAGTAAGGTACTGAAGGCCTCCAACCACACTACGATACCGAGTTGCCTCATCAGAAGTGAGAAGGGTACCATCGGTGGAGGAGAGAGACTCAGAAGCTGACATCGGTGTAGTCACTAGAGCACTCTGAAGAAGGCTGGCACGCTGCAATAATTCAGTAGCATACTTGGGTTGACTGAGAAGGAGACCACCGATAGTAGGATAGTGAACCTCAATACCCAAGAAATAGTGCAGCCGACCAAGATCCTTGAGGGAAAAAGGAGTCTGAATCTAATGAATAAGGTGATCCGTAGCATTAGCAGATGAGCTGACCACAATGATATCATCAACATATACCAAGAGATAGAGCGTGACATCTGGGCGCCGCAAAATGAACAAGGACGTGCATGCCATGCTCTGGGAGCCTGCTTCAAACCATAGAGAGCCTTATCTAGTCGACAAAGATGTCGAGGACAAGTAGAATCCTCAAAACCAGGTGGATGTCTGTAATATCCCAGTATTTAGGACCTAACGAAGGGTAGATTTAGGAATATGAATTGTTGCATGCATTCATTTGTGAAAATGTGGGTAAAATTTTCGCCTAATAAAACCTTGAGTGATCAATGTTTCTTTCCTTACTTTGAGATTAGGTTTAGTCTTAAAGGAGGATTGCTATAAACTTTGATATGATCTTAAAGGAATTATGTGTGTTTTGAAATGAGTTTGAATTTTAAAACTTAAGTGTTTGAATAATAATTTAAATGATTTAGATATAAGATTTGAATCTTAAATTAATTAAGAGATAAGTATTATAACTTAAATCTTATCTAAAAACAATATTGAATATGAAATTCATTTCATATTATTAATACATAAACAAGTTACAAAGAATGTAACCTACTGAAGTCATTCCAAACTTCACAATTTACAAAAGAGTAAAGAATAAGAATATTCTTTATTAATAAATATATAATCTTTATTACAATTGAATAAAATAAAGATTACAAGAATTATAAAAGAAAAATTACAAAAGAATAAGAAAATTACATTTGTATATCTACTAACTATCCTATATCTACATCTACACTAAATCTTCATCTTTATCTTTGTACCTGCAAAACAAAGACTAAATAGAAACAAAATAAGATTAGTGTTAGTATATTTCTCTCAGATATGTCAGTGAGGTGCACTTGACAAACTCATCATTGAGAAATGTTATAAAAGGGACAAGTTTCGCCAATATGAAAGATTTCATCTTTCATAAATTCAAAGCCAGAATTCAAATGACAGCCAAGAGGGACCAATTCACCAGCCAGGTAAAGGTAATTTGGTAATGGTAAGTTCAAAAATTCTGAACCTATCCACATGTGCATAGCAGGCACACAAGCTGGACACACACCATCATGCAAAGGGTGTGCTGTCGACCTCACAAGCACAACCAAATCACACAAAACCACATCACAGCCATGGGGGGGGGAGCACTAGTGCATCACTCCACTACACATCACACTAGAACAGCCAGTGTAGACAACAACCAAACCAAGAACAGCAGCCAAACCAAACCACCCAGATCAACCCAAATATCACCAGGATGGTGACATAAGGAGGGGGATGAATCTGGTGGACAACAAGGTCAAGCCCAGGAGCTAGGAGGAGCAGGCAAGCTCAAGAGCAAGCTCAGGAGTCCAGCAAAAGCAGATCAAGATCATCATCAATCTACTACACCAACATCAAATTTGGTGGTGAGCCTCATAAAACAATCACATGATTTCATCATATTATCTAAAAAAGCATGTGTTGCTTTATGAAATGATCTCTCAATAATCACCCAAGAGAGGTGAATCTATCCTAGAGATTGCAAGTATAAGATAAGAAAACAAACTCAACCACAAGCACCGAACTCTCAGACCAGCATCACTGAGTTCACTGTTATTTTCTTTTGCAACTTAGATCATTCTTCATTTGATCTTATCAGATCAGGGCACATCTCTCAGAGAGAGTAGCACCTCTAACCTTACAAGTTTCAAACAAAATATTGCTCAACTAACTAGGAATTAAATCCTAGAGCCTCAGGCCAACATCATAGGCAGGAAAGTTAATAAAAGCTTTCATATCAACTTGCCAGTTTTAATCACAAGCATTATCAAGCTAAGTCCAGAAATAAAACTCCATCACTTGTGTGCCAGATCATAATGGTATCACAAGGACATGTTTTAAATGAACTAAAACCAATCCATGCTTAATTTCCACAGATAAAAGGGACAACCAATAAATATCATTTTCCTGAAGCCAAGTGCCAGGAATCAATATCATATGCATCTATACATCCACAGAAAAATCATTACATGTAATGATTTGATTCAATGTGTATAATCTCATACAAGCCCACATTATAATTGTAGTAAGCAACTATTGAGAGAAAACTACTGTCAGTACAAGCATTCTGACAGTAGAGTAAATTCTCAGATCAAAAACATAATCCAATCAGGGATTTCATAGAAACACTAGCATGGGATCATAGTGAACCATCACTATAATAAATCTGACAGGCAACTAGCATCATCAAAGCCACTAACAATCATTAACCACTGCAGACGATCATTCTACATGCTCAAGTATGATCACCACTAAATCTAAAGCATCATGGATATGATCAACAAGGGGTTATGAACCCTAATCCAAGCAAGAACCCTAATCCATAAATGAACCCAATCAGCACATAGTCACTAGGCATGAGAAGCCACCAGACACACACAGAGAGAATCATGGTAGTAGCAGGAACAAGAACCACAGAAGCAAACTTACCCGGGGTCCTTGCTGACGAATCAAAGAGGAAGCAGATTGGTCGACGAACCGTGGCGGCACAGGGAGCACCCAGGGGGGCGCTGCAACCTGCACCTGCCACGACGGCGGCCACAGCAGCACACGAGCCCAGCACACCACCGCAGACGGGACCGTGGCGGTGGCGACATCACCTTTCCTTAACCCTAGGGTTCGGGAACGAGGTGGACCTGGCCACGGGGAAGCCCCGGAGTCAAATCCAAGTGGATATAACGAACGAGCATTGTCGACAACCCCAACTCGCACCACGACGGCGACCAGAACGGCCGACGGCGGCGGGAATCGACGGTGGCGTCATCGCCGGCCACAAGGTCGGATTAGAGGAGGAGAGGATAGGGTCGAGAGAGAGAGCAAGGCAGAGAGCGTGGGCTGGGTGGGCCAAAACCCCTTGGGGTGGTATTTTGACCTTGCCCTATTGGGCCACACTGGCCCAATAAGCCCAAAAGGCCAGCCCAAGTTGTTTAATAATTTTTTTGATCAATTGAAAAAGACCAAAATGCCCCTGACCTCAATAAAATTATAGAAAATAAAATAAAATTCCAAAAATTATAAATAAAATATTTTTGGATTCACAATAACCCACTCTATCCAAATAAAATAAGATATCAAGTTTTGGACATTTAAATTTTTATAATAATTTTGTAATTTATATATTCTTTATGGAATTTTACAAAATTATTGAAAGATGATAAAAATAAATAAATATCACTTTCATTATATATTAATATTATAGTATTTTTGAAAAATACTAAACAAATATTTAATAATAAATGTATAATTAATAATTCCTAAAACAATTATTAAACCAATAAAAGTCAAAGGGAAATAAAATAAAATAATTCAATGTATGCAATAAATAAATAAAAAATATTTATAAATGCTTTATTAAAAGGCACCTTATATAGGGAAAATGCATATAGAATTAAATAATGCATTACATTACTTGCATAATCATTTTGCTTCTTTAAATATTGTCCTTACCAGGCAATAATGATGTTTTTGTAGAACTAGAAGCTCAAGGTCCAGTGCAAGCATCAGACTTCACTACCTTTCCATCACAAGGCAAGTTCATCACTTGCTCATGTCCTTTGAAGAGTCTTTATCAAAGTATTTGCAAATTGTGTGTTATCATTTATGCTATAAAAGAAAGAAAATAATATTTTCATAAATAAAGAAATCATAGATATCATCCTAAGTGGTGATATAATGGAGCAATAGAACTTAGGGTTCTTTTTGCAATAATGATGATCAAGTAGGGACTTGATAACCCCTGACATCAGTGATTCTAGCGCCGTATATTACGTGTTAGCCATGAGATTTGGAATGGGACAGAGAAGTCAGCTGTATCTTCTTCCTCTCGCATGAAGCCAGATGTGCAGGTCGTGGCTGTTATCCTCATAGCGTGCATATTAATTGGTAATTCATAGAGGATATGCAGCATATTGGTGGGAACCCTCATCGTCCCACGATAGTTCTGGCATCTAACGGTTTGTACAAACCATTGTCGTAATTCATTATGTGGGCATGGTGTACACCAAGGGGGCATGCGGGGTCGCGAAGGGGGCAGTGATTGGCTTGGACCAACTACTGGGCCCCACATCATGGAATTGTGGACGGGAAAGTACGCCTGGTTATGCAACAAGGAGTTGATCTCTCATGGGTAAAGTAACGCACCTCTGCAGAGTGTAAGAACTGTAACTTGTTACTCCCTGTTCCGGGAAGGAGATACGAACGCGGCAGGAAAGGAACTCCATGAAAGTTCTGGTCAACCTGTGAAGGCTGATTGTCATAGTTTTTCAGAATAAAATCAATCTTTGAAGAAAGATTTACAGAAACTGCATAGTGCCAAGGATTTATAATCCGAGGTGGTACTTAGAGCATCAAACTTCCCACATTGCATATAATGAACTTGTTGGGTAACGCTGTTACTCATTCTTTCCTTTGATCCCTTGCTTAGAATCTGAGGATTCCGAAGACGTGTCAATGTATGCAGCTGAATGTCAAGAAGATGTGTTCTACGAGAAACCTGATCTATCCGGAGGAGTTGAAGGAGTGGATTACGAGATCCGCTACGGTGTCGATGAGAACGAGTCCACTTAAGTGTCTAGTTAGTAGTAACTAACGGAGCCGAGCAGCATGAACTCTATAGAATAAGCTGTTGAGCCCCACTCCTAGTCGGAGTTGTTACTTTTAAATTCCGCTGAACACTTTATATTTGGTTTGTAAGTTGGATCTTTTGGAAGTCTTGAACTTCCGGTATTGTAATAAAAATTAATGTGTGTACTTTTGTAATATGGACCCGCAATGTTTTTGTTGTAACACTCTGAGGGATGTAATATTTATGGAACGATGTTCTATGGATGTCATGTCAACGACTATAGTGTACTACACATGCAGTGGTATGCTGGGTCACCGCACTGTCGCATGAAAACTTATTCCTCAAGAACTCCATGCAAGAAGGCATTTTGAATATCTAATTGCCGAAGATGCCATCCTTTAGTCACAGCCAAGGAAAACAACAAACGAATAGTAGTTGGCTTAATTACATGACTGAATGTGTCCTCGTAGTCGAGACCATATCACCGTTTAAATCCTTTAGCGACCAGACGAGATTTGTAACGCTCCACATACCCATCTGATTTTTTGCTTGACCTTAAACACCCACTTGCAGTCAATTATATTTGCACCGGGTATAGGGGAACCAACCTCCATGTTTTGTTGGTTTGTAAGGCTAAAAATTCTGCTTCCATGGCATCACGCCAGTGCGGAGACGTCAAGGCCTCATGGTGATCACACGGCTCCAACCGCATAAGATCTCTTGGCGAATGTGTAGCAGCCCAGGCCACCGTGCCATCAGTCCGAGACTTGGGATGGCAAATACCTTTTTGCAGCCTCGTGGTAACACCTGAGCGAGCAGGTTCAGGAGAAGGCGACGGTGTCGACGTCGCAGCAGGAGATGGATCCTCAGCAGGAGCAGGCGACGCTGGGGAGTGGACCGGCCTAGTAGCCGACGAGGTCGAGCCAAGCGAGGCCATGGGCCGGCTCAGAGGAGAGCTAGGCCAAGGCAGCGGGAGACCGAGACGGCGTCGACGGGACGCTCATCTCGGCTGCATGGGCGGGAGCCCCGAGGCCATGCATCGGGCGCTTCAGATCGACGTGATCGACGTCCACACGGGACAGCGGCATGGAGGACTCCTCATCCAGGAGTTAAAGTCATGCACCGCCTCCCGTACCTGCACCATGTTCAGCAAGAAGCACAGGGTTCTATGCAGCATCAACAAATTGGTCAGACCGTAACAAGGAGGTTTCAGAAATTGGAGGAGTGGAAGTAGACGAGATTTGAGAGAATGGGGATACATTCTCATCCAACACAACGTCACGGGAGATATATACTCGATTTGTGGCGACATGGAGACACTTGTAGCCCTTATGGAGAGAGCTATAGCCAAGTAATACACATTGTTTGGATCGAAATTAAAGCTTCTTATTATTGTATGGACGGATGATATGTCATAAATGTATCTATAATTTTTGATGTTCCATGCTTGTTTAGTATCAACTTTTCTATGCTTTGTCTACACTTTGAGGTATTTTTATACATTTTCTAGGACTAACCTATTAATAAGATGCCGCAGTGCGTTGCCTGTTTTCTGCTGTTTTTGGTTTCAGAAAATCTAGTAAGGAAATATTCTCGGAATTGGATGGGACAAAAGCCAAAGTCAATGTTTTACGGGAGAGAACACAGAGACCGAAGGACAGCCGAAGGGGGGCCATAGGGTGGCCACACCCTAGGGCCGTGCGGGTCCACCCTAGGGCGCGCCGCCCTATGGTGTGGCCCCCCTCGCTGTCCTCCTGCCTCGCCCCTTCGCCTATAAAGTCACCAGATGCAAAAACCCTAGGCACCTGATCAGATCTCCACAAAATAGTCCGTAGCCGCTGCCACCATCGTCCCTAGATCAGGGGGATCTGAAGCTCTTCCCAGCACGCTGCGAGAGGAGAGAGATCATCCCGGAGGCCTTCTTCATCACCATGCCAGCCTCCGGTATGATGTGTGAGTAGTTCACCCTTGGACTATGGGTACATACAGTAGCTAGATGGTTGTTATTCCTCCATTGTGCTATCATGTTTATATCTTGTGAGCTCCGTTCATGATCAAGATCATCTATTTGTAATCATACATGTTGTGTTTGCCGGGATCCGATGTATATTGATATACTATGTCAGATTGATTATTGATTCTATCATGTCTTATTGATTATTGATTCTATCATGTCTGTGTTGTTTGAGATCTTGCATGCTCTCCATTGCTAGTAGCTATCTTGGCCAAGTAGATGCCTGTGACTCCAAGAGGGAGTATTTATGCTCGATAGTAGGTTCATGCCTCTTGTAATCTGTGGAAGTGACAAAAATCTCTAAGGTTGTAGATGTGTTGTTGCTACTAGGGAAAAAACAACAACCTTTTGTTCATGGAACGATTGTATTGTTTACTTTACACACATTGCTTAATGCAATTATCCGTTGCTTGCAACTTAATACTAGAAGGGGTTCAGATGATAACCTGAAGGTGGATTATTAGTAATAGATGCAGTTGGATTACGGTCTATGTATATTATTATAATGCCCAATAAAATCTCATAGGAATCATGATGTCTATTATTGCATTGTTATGCTTTCTTAGTCCTGTCAATTATGCCGATGTAATTTGTTCACCCAACATGTTATTTATCTTAAGAAGAACACCTCTAGTGAATTGTGCACCCCGGTCCAATCTTTACCATTGATACATCATCTACTGTTACTGTTTACTTTATAAAAGAAACTACTACCTACCACACTGTATGTTTAATCCTTTGTTTTCAGCAAACCAGTGAGATTGACAACCTCACTATAACTTGGGGCAAAGTCTTGAGTTCGTGTTGTGCAGGATTCCAAGTTGTTAGCAACACCTTGGAGTTGTTTCCTTGCTCCTACTGGTTTGATAACCTTAGTTTCATAACTGAGGGAAAACTTACTATTGTGCTCATCACACCTTGCTCTTGGGGTCTCCCAATGAGGCTCTACAGTGATTTGAGCCCATCAAGATTTCTCTGGCGCCGTTGCCGGGGAGTTAAGGACATCTTTAGGAGTCTCTGACAACCACTCTCTTTACTTTGTTTTTTTGGTTAGTTTATTTTGCTCTGTTTTGCTTGTTTCTTTCTTTCAAAAATACAAAAAGTTTCGTTTGGTTTTCTTTTTCTTATAAAAAACACAAAAAATTAGTTCCTACTTTAGTTGCTACTGCTGTTGGCTTGCCTTACTTTTGCAAAAATGAACACTGCTAAGAACACCAAGTTGTGTCACTTCACTAGCACAAACAACAATGATTTCCTTTGCACACCCATTTCTCCACCAACTCCTGATGCTATCTTTTATGAAATTAAACCTGCTATGTTGAATCTTGTTATGAAAGAGTAATTTGCTGGTGCTAGTTCTAATGATGATGCTGCCCACATTAATAACTTTGTTGACCTTTGTGAGATGCAAAAATATAAGGATGTAGATGGAGATATTATTAAGCTCAAATTGTTTCCTTTCTCTTTGAGAGGAAAAGCTAAAGAATGGTTGCTATCCTTGCCTAGAAATACCATTGATTCTTGGATTAAATGCAAAGATGCTTTTATTGGAAAATACTATCCTCCTGCTAAGATTATATCTATGAGAAGTGAAATCATGAAATTTAAACAACTCGATAATGAACATGTTGCTCAAGCTTGGGAAATAATGAAATCTTTAGTAAAGAATTGTCCCACTCATGGACTGACTGCTTGGATGATTATCCAAACTTTTTATGCAGGATTAAATTTCTCTTCAAGAAATCTGTTGGATTCTGCTGCTGGAGGTACCTTTATGACCATTATTTTGGGAGCTGCAACAAAGCTCCTTGATAATATGATGGTTAATTATTCTAAATGTCACACTGAGAGAGCTCCACATGGTAAGAAGGTAAATTATGTTGATGAAACCTCCTCCTTGAGTGATAAAATTGATATTATCATGTCTATGCTTGTTAATGGAAAAGCTCATATTGATCCAAATAATGTTCCTTTAGCCTCTTTGGTTGCTCAAGAAGAGAAAGTTGATGTGAACTTCATTAGAAATAATAATTTCAACAATAATGCCTATAGGAATAATTTTGGTAGTAATAATTATAGGCCTTATCCTCCCAACAATGGTAATGCTTATGGAAATTCCTACAACAACAATAGAAGTGCTCCCTTTGAACTTGAAGTCATGCTTAAAGACTTTATTAGTAAACAAACTATTTTCAACAAGATAGTGGAGGAAAAGCTCTTGAATGTTGAGAAAAATATTTCATCTTTGTCTGAAGCTCAATCCTCTTTGATTAATAAAATGGCCGCTAAACCTGAAACCATGGAAAGTACCTTTGCTGCTGCTCATACCATACAAGTCACTATTGATGAAAATGTTAGATTGTTAGATAAATTGCATGCTAAGTGGGAAAGATAAGATGAAATTGCTAGAAACAATAGTATTTGTACTATTACTACCACCAATGTTGGTGCTACCAAACCACAAGAAGTCCCCATTCCTTCTATAACAACGCCTAAACCCAATAAGACTGCTGAAATTTTTCGAAATATGGGAAACAATAAGTCTACTACCTGTGATGCTAAGTTTGATTTTGATCTTGATGGCTGCAATATTTCTGAAGTGATTATGTTCCTACAAAAGCTTGCTATAAGTCCTAATGCTAGTGCTATGAATATGGCTTTCACAAAACACATTACAAATGCTCTTTTTAAAATTAAGGAAGAAAAATTGAAACATAAAGCTTCTATTCCCAGGAAGTTAGAAGATGGTTGCGAACCCATCATTAATATGCAAGTGAATGACTTTGATCTCAAAGCTTTATGTGACATTGGTTCTAGTGTCTCTATTATGCCTAGAAATATTTATGAAATGCTTGATTTGCCACCTTTGGAAGATTGCTATTTAGATGTTCCACTTGATGATAATGCTAAAAAGAAACTTATGGGGAGTATGAATGATGTTATTATTATGGTTAACAATGCTTATGTTCCTGTTGATTTCTATGTTTTGGATGTTGAATGCAATGCTTCTTGTCCTATTACTTTGGGAAGACCTTTTCTTAGAACTGTTGGTGCCATGATTGATATGAAAGAAGGCACCATCAAATATCAATTTCCATTCAGGAAAGGTATAGAACACTTCCCTATAAGGAGAGATAAGTGACATTTTGCTCCTTTTAAAGCAAAGTTTGATGTTAATGCTTCTTCATTTTAAAATACTTGATTCTTGCTTCTTGTGCCTAACTTAAAGGCGTTAAACAAAAGTACTTCTTGGGAGATAAACCAATAGTTTTATTGAGTCTTGGAAGTTATTACTTCGGTAATAACCTCTCCTTATTCTTTTTGTGTGATTTTTGTGCTAATAATAACCTCTAATGAGAGAGAAGTAAGATTTGGGGAAGTTGCTGTCCCGAAACAGATTTTTTGCTCCACTGTAAAAATTCGTAAAATCTCTGTATGTCAGATTGAGCTGTAATTTTTTGAGTAAATGCCCCAGGTTGTTATCTAACTTTCATTAGTTCAACACTTTTAGATTTGAGCACATAAGGTCTTCGAAAAAATCGGTTTTTACCTGCTGGTTTGTTTTGACAGATTTCTGCCATTATTTCCATTTGCCTCTTATCGGTTTCTTTTTGAGTTATCCTTGATCACTTGAGCTTTTTAAAGGAATTTCTACAGTAGCTTGTGTTCTAATGGACGTTTTACTTGTGTTGAAACTAAACCCCAAGGTTTATTATTTTGAATGCACTAATGTTGCTAATGAAGATTGTGTGAAGTTTTGTATGAAGGAAATTTTCAAGTGTAGGGGAAGAATGATGTGATGAGGTGAGGAATGGAAAAAATCTCAATCTTGGGGATGCCACCACGTGTCACCCCAAGAAATATTCAAGAGGTACAAGCATCAAAGCTTGGGGATGCCCAAGGCATCCCCTTGTTCATCAATAAAAAGCTCAGGTCTCTTTCTAGACACTTTGTTTTTATTGTTTCATGCATTGTTCCGTTGTTCTTGGAGCGTCTTAGTTTTAGTTTTTGGTTTTCTTTTGTTTAGTTTGCTTGAATAAAGTAGTTGGACCCCCGCTTTCGCTGTGTTGTTTCAAATAAGTTGATTGGTGTTGGAAAAGAGTAGAAAGTTTCATGCTTATGTGGTACAAAAGGGAGTTTGTTTTGACTATGGCTTAGACTTTATCATGTCATTCTAGATGTTGTTTTGACCTTATGCTTAGTGATTATTTCTGTAGCATGACTTGTTCCATACAATTGAGATTTCTTAATGTGCCTTGCAAGAAACATGCGTTGTTTTAGCATACAAAAGCAAAATATTGTGGTATTCTCCTTTGATGCTTTGTTTGGGTTGACTTGGCACATGCTCACACCTTGTTATGACTATGAACCAGTGACCTTAGCCTCTATGATCATTTAGTTTTTTACTTGTGATACCACTTTATGATTTATTTGATAATGTTTTGTCGCTCTACATGATTATGGCCATTATTGATCTCTTAGTTGGTCGCTCCCAGTCTTTTGCTAGCCTCCACTTGTATTGAGTAAGCTCTACTCATGCATCCAACTCCCAAGAAACCAAGTTATTCCAAAGAGTCCACTATAAATTCCTATGCATGGTGTGTTACACCATTCCAAGTATATTCATGTTTTTATCTATCTTCCAAATTAAACTTGTTATGAGAAAATTAGTGATTAAAGCTCTCACAAACTTGATGGCACACTTTGCTTTTTGCCCCTAATAAACCTTGAACCATTGTGTCATCTATGTTGTATATTCTTGCACTTATAAGTTGGGAATTAGCAGAACCGTGCTGTCACGGGGAACGCTTTCAACACCTGTACATATTACCCAGTTGATATCATGATCTTTTGTTTGTGGATGTCAGCGGTGTGAAATAAAAGGGAAGCTTGTAAGTCCATGGAGTTATGTATGTGTGTTAGAGAAACGCCTGGGCCTCTAGCCTAAGTCATGCCTAATCATGGTGGAAACTTGCAGCACAACCATAGTGAGCAATCTGTGAAGCATCATCAATAAAAACCTATGCAAATAGCAAATAAAAAGATCGCTGAGATGCTCATTGTCTGTTGCCTTATCATTTTGATATGGCATAGCTCCTGTGTCATGGGGCAAGGGGTACCCTGTTGGCGGTTCTCTACGATACACATATACTTACAATGACAAGAACTTACCGGTGACTAAAGTTGAGTAGCATGTGGAATGGCCCTCGTACTCAAGGGACATGAGATTGCCAACTTATGATTTGTCAAGCATATACTCCATATTTGTTTCACTTTAACCTTAATCACTTCAAGAAGCTTATGATAGGGGCAATGAGAGCTGAAAGCTAACAAGTACCATAATTTTTGGAAGCTATTTATGAAACTTGAAATCCCTGCTTCCCTATGAAGGGCCTTTCTTCCCACTTTTATATTGAGTCTCCACCTTCTATCTTTATGCACCAATTAAGAGAGCATAGTTGTCATTCTTAGTTTTATGTGCATTGTCCCAAAACTTGTTGATTGATTCATAATGTTGATATTTCTTGTTCTTAAACTATTTGTATCTAGTCACACTTATGAAATTTGAAGGTGTCCTATGCATTTATGTTTTGCTACTCCATGAGGGACAAGCTGAATACCACTATGCTATGTTTTCTATATGTGAAACAAACAAACATCTTTCAATGCATTGTTATTCATGATCTTTGTTTGTGTCCTTTCATGTTGCAACATAGTTACTATGTCTTATTGTTAGAACTACATCTTTCATGGTCATGTTTAGAGTACTTTGATCCCAACTATCAATGCTTTGCAAATGGTTTGATCAAGATTGTGATGTTGCATGTCACCTAAAAAATTATTCTTTTTATCACTTACCTACTCGAGGACGACCAGGAGTTAAGCTTGGGGATGCTTGATAAGTCGTAAACGTATCTATAATTTTTTATGTTCCATGCTTGTTTAGTATCAACTTTGCTATGCTTTGTCTACACTTTGAGGTATTTTTATACATTTTATGGGAATAACCTATTAACAAGATGCCGCAGTGCCAGTTGCATGTTTTCTACTATTTTTGGTTTCAAAAAAGCTATTAAGGAAATATTCTCGGAGTTGGACGGGACAAAAGCCAAAGTCAATATTTTACCGGAGAGAACACAGAGACCGAAGGGCAGCCGAAGGGGGGCCACACCCTAGGGCACGCCGCCCTATGGTGTGGGCCCCCTATCCGGCCTCCTGTCTTGCCCCTTTGCCTATGAATTCACCCCGATACAAAAACCCTAGGCACCCGATTAGATCTCCATGAAACAGTCCATAGCCGCCGCCACCATCGTCCCTAGATCGGGGGGGGGGGGTGATCTAAAGCTCTTCCCGTCACCCTGCCGGAGGGGAGAGATCACCCGGGAGGCCTTCTTCATCACCATGCCAACCTCCGGTATGATGCGTGAGTAGTTCACCCTTGGACTATGGGTCCATAAAATAGCTAGATGGTTATTTATCCTCCTCTGTGCTATCATGTTTAGATCTTGTGAGCTCCGTTCATGATCAAGATCATCTATTTGTAATCATACATGTTGTGTTTGCCGGGATCCGATGGATATTGAGATACTATTTCAGATTGATTATTGATTCTATCATGTCTTATTGATTATTGATTCTATCATGTCTGTGTTGTTTGAGATCTTGCATGCTCTATGTTGCTAGTAGCTATCTTGGACAAGTAGATGCTTGTGACTCCAAGAGGGAGTATTTATGCTCGATAGTTGGTTCATGCCTCTAGTAATCTGGGCAAGTGACAAAAATCTCTAAGGTTGTATATGTGTTGTTGCTACTAGGGAGAAAACAAAAATATTTTGTTCATGGAACAATTGTATTGTTTACTTTACACACATTGCTTAATGCAATTATCCGTTGCTTGCAACTTAATACTGGAAGGGGTTCGGATGATAACCTGGAGGTGGATTATTAGTCGTAAATGCAGTTGGATTACGGTCTATGTATATTGTTGTAATGCCCAATCAAATCTCATAGGAATCATGATGTCTAGTATTGCATTGTTATGCTTGCTAAGTCCGGTCAATTGACCCGCTATAATTTGTTCACCCAGCATGTTATTTATCTTAAGGAGAACACCTCTAGTGAACTGTGGACCCCGGTCCAATCTTTACCATTGATACATCATCTATTGTTACTGTTTACTTTCTACAAGCAACTAATACCTACCACACTGTACGTTTAATCCTTTGTTTTCAGCAAACCAGTGAGATTGATAACCTCACTGTGAGTTGGGGCAAAATCTTGAGTTTGTGTTGTGCAGGATTCCAAGTTTTTAGCAACACCTTGGAGTTGTTTCCTTGCTCCTACTGTTTTGATAACCTTGGTTTCATAACTGAGGGAAAACTTGTTGTTGTGCTCGTCACACCTTGCTCTTGGGGTCTCCCAATGAGGCTCTATAGTGATCTGAGCCCATCAACAAAGATGTGGCCAACAAGCGCATCCAAAGACTATTAAGAATATATAATCAGGGGCTTCACCAAGCAAGCGTTCAAATGGAGTTTGCATTGATATTACACGACTAGGGAGATGGTTGATGAGATAATACGCAGTAGAAAATGCATCACTCCAAAACCAAAGAGGAACCGAGGCATGTGCAAGTAATTTTAGCCCCATTTCAACAATATGTCTATGTTTCCTCTCAGCCGTGCCATTTTCTTGGTGTGTGTGAGGACATGAAACTCGATGAGACACACCAATATCAAAAAATAATTTGTTCATTTTATGATACTCGCCTCCCTAGTCAGTTTGCACATGCACAATTTTCTTATTTAATAGACGTTCTACATGTTGATGGAATTGCCAAAAAATTCGATACACATCAGATTTGTGGTTAAGAAGATAAAGCCATGTAAAACGACTATAGGCATCCACAAAACTGACATAATATTCATGACCACTTACAGAAACTTGGGCAGGACCCCATACATCAGAATAGATAATCTCAAGTGGTGATGTAGTAACTCTACTAGAAAGAGAAAACGGCAACTGGTGACTTTTGCCTTGTTGGCAAGCATCACAAATTACAACTTTATTAACTGAATCTGAGGAAAGCTCAAAACGATGCAAAATATGTTGGATGACTTGTGTAGCTGGATGACCTAGGTGTGAGTGTCACTGCTCACGCGAAACCTTGACGCTGCTGAAAATTTGCTTGAGACGCGACTCATTAAGATTATAGAGACCTCCATGACATCCCCCTATAAGCATAACCACCCGTGTATCCCAGTACTTGACAAGAAAATACCAAGGGTGAAATTCAATTAACATATTATTATCATAGGAAAATATTTTGACAGAAAGAAGGTTGCGTGAAATTGCAGGGACATGGAGGATATTTTTAAGGCGTAGGGGATGAGATGAAGTGGGAATAATGGAATGACCAATATGTGTAATGCGCATACCTTGGCCATTGGCGGCCTAAACATGGTCCTTGCCGTTGTAGGGCTCCTGCACGGTGAGTTTTTTGAGGTCGTTGGTGAAGTGGTCCGTTGCCCCCGTGCCAGGATACCAGTTGGGGTCGATGGGGTAGGATGGAGTGCCGCCACCATGATGAGTCACGGAAAGAGCGGCCAACTAACGATCCATGTACCGGCCATCATTGCCAGCGGAGTAAGTCTCAATGGAAGCGCTTGAAGCAGCACGACGCGACGTGGCTGACCTTGCTCCAGATTTGGCAGGTCGGGCGAGCACCACCAGAGCCCAAGCCACGGCCCTGGTCCTGGCCGTAGCGATTGGCAGAAGGCTACGCATGTGGTGGAGACGGGGCAGCCTACTTCTGGCCGAAGGCTGACTTCGGTAGATTAGCCGGCGAGGGGGCGTGCTGGAAGGAGGGGTTGCCTCGTGCAGTGTAGTGCGCCATCATCTACGCATTGGAGGTAAGTTCAGCGCGATGATCCTCAATGCGCTGTTCAATATCAAGCATCTGGGACTAGATGTCCTTGACGGGCATCGGATCGGTGAGCACTCGAGCCGACACGAGCTGGACCAACGAGTCGTAGTCGTTATCCAGCCCCTAGCAAAGATAGCCAGAGAACTATTCGGGGCACAGGGGGAGGCCGATCGATGCAAGCGTGTCGGCGTGGGCCTTGATTTTCTGGAAGAAGGCCGAGGCAGAGGAGTCCAGCTTGCGGAGGGCATTGAGCTCCCCACGGATGTGCATCGGCCGAGCAGTAGACTCGGAGGCGAAGCTTCCGCAAAGCGTCTCCCACGCGTCACGCGACATGGATACCCTCGTCATCATCCCGAGAACACTCTCGGAGAGGGAGAAGACGAAGGCAGAGAGGATGGCTTGATCCTGCTGATGCCACGCGGTGAAGAGCGAATTCGGGATCTCCTTAGGTTCACGCATAGCAGTGTTAGGGTTGGGGATGAACTCGGTAGGGCATGGGAGAGATCCATCCACAAAGCCGAAGAGGCGGTTGCTGCGGAGGATCGGCACCACCTGTGTGCGCTAGTAGATGAAGTTCTGGGCGCTCAGCTTGATTGTGATCTGGTTCGTCACGTTGATCGGCGTCGATGGGATGACGGAGACCATCTTGGCGGCCATCGTGCTTGTCGAGGTAGCGAAGGAGGAGCCACCGGCGGAGAATGCATGGGAGACTGCGAGGAGAGCGACGAGGATGACATCATGATGGAGTAGGTGGAAGCGACGGAGGAGACCGGCGAGGGCGGTCTGATCGAGTAGATCGATCTAGGGTTTTAGGCCGGCGGCTGCTCTGATACCATGTGAAAGTATTTGGGTAGGGTATTGCACACCTCTCACATTGGGTGACTTTCCATTATATAAGGGGTAGAGTACAAGTACAATTACATGTGGGGTACAGTACAAACACATCTACATATACAGTTTATCATCGTCGGCAACATTCCTTGGAAGGAGAACCGCGACAACACCACATACTATGAGGGCCTCCTTGCATACATGGAGAATGTCAAGAAGAAGGAGGAGATACCCCTGCAACCTCCTGAACTCGACCCGGAGAAGTCATTATGCCTCGCCATGGAGGCTTCCTAGCTCAAGAAGCCGCGCTGGGAAAGGATGGACACAACATTGCACGACTCGACGATGCGGCGCAGCAACATCAGTTACTACCACCGCTGCCGCAGTGTGACACCCCCGGGATCAGGGCTAAACAAATCCCAGACCTCCGTCTAACATAAGATTAACCTTGAGCTCGAGAATATCCAGTGAAGATTCGGTAACACAACAGTGACCCTACGTCACAAAACTTATTACAGCAAGCTCATAACTGAGCAGACAACCAAATTATTACAAGCAGAGGTCACTGACCACAAACATCAAACAACAGAAGGAAAATTATGCTATTAAGTATAGCAAACTTAACAAATGGCCTAAGAGGCCCGAAGCATAACGATGACGTCCCAGCCCATAGATTCTAGGCTGCCGGCCGGGAACCCCAAACTACTCGTTGATGTCGATGTAGTACCAAATTGATCTTCAGGGAACTTTTACTTTGCCAAAAGTATCAACAAAGCAAGGGTGAGTACAGGGTGTACTCCGCAAGACTTATGGCTGGTGGAGTTGTTTTGCGTAAAGCCATCTTTGTTTGTAACACAAGAGAGAGAAGAATCTTGTCTAATCAGAATATTTTAAAAGGCGATAAGAGAGCGACATCTCCAAAGTATTGATCATCATCTGTTGATATCCACTGAATCATCATCTCAACCCTAACTAGGATCACCCCCTCGTACCCACGAGGAAGCATCCTTAAACACACGTTGATCTGCCAAGTTTTACGATTAGGTTATAGTTCTCTATGATATTAGAATCTGGTCACCAAGCATTCATAACCGTGAACACGACTTTTCTAAAAGATTATTACCCTGCAGGGGTGTACAACTTTACCCACACGTACTAACCTTCTCTTAATGCCACATGATTAGCCCTCTTCCTTGGAAGGCCGACAGAGGATGGTTAGACACGACCTTTACCTTGCTTTCGCCGAGACCATGATTCATGCAATAAGTATGGTTCTGCTGTAACGGGTCAAATCCCAAAACTGGTACTTAAAGATGTGAGGCGAGGTTGGTTTACCAGGGGTGCTATCTACCCCAAGCAACCTCGGCCACGCTTACCTACCTGTTATGAATGCACCTTCACCCAGCAAATCTTTCCAAAGATTTTCTATGCATATGTCGAATGGAACGCCCGAACTATGTGACTCATGGAATCTACTAGGCAAGTTAGTTGCTCGTGAGGTTTTCCAGGCCCCGTGTGGTTGTACGCTCATCTCGGTTCCAAAGGCAAGAACTCGGTTCCTAGTGGTGGCGAGCATGGGACTAGAAAAACCACATCCCACCGTGGCCTCCCATACAAGCCTTAGCATGTTTAAACTCATATCACCTCATCAATATATCTCGATCTCCTGTCATACTAGATTCTCTGCATCTGATACATCATCTGGATGGACCAGTCTCAACAGCTATGCATGGCTAAGCAGGACATATATATAAGCTCTAGCAGTGCACACAAGCCAAACCTAGTTATGCTAGGATAAGTGGATCATGTAATAAAAGCTCAAAGGAAGTAATGCAATAGATAGGATACTTTATCTATCGACAAAAGACCACAGTATAATCGTATGCAACATGGCAAGAATAGAAATGCTTTCGAAATCATAGGATGATAGCATGGTGGGGCTATGCTTGCCTTTGCCAGTTGATAACCAATAAGCAGAGCTTCATACATCTTGAACTTGACTTGGTTACAGTTGGTCAAGTATTGTTCGTCGATCTTCGATGATGTTGATCTCAGTCTTCGATCTCAATCTCGATATCTTATTCTACCGAATAAGAACCAAACAGCAGAAAGAGAGGGAAGAGATCAACACATGGCATCGATGCAATGCTCAAACAACTATGATGATATGACAAGTTGAATTGTATTGAAAAGTAATCTAAAGCATTCTTTGCAATTTAAACGGGGTTCCAAGGGGTATAAACCCTAACTCGAGAAAACTCCGGATGTATATGAGAGGGGTTACTATGTTATTCTAATTAAACTTGTCATGTAAGTTGATTAACAATGCATGATTATAGCTTATATAGGTAGTTCTCATTTTTCTGAACATTTTGATATATTATTTGTATTTTTCTGACTTATAAATTAAAAGTTATTGAATTTACAACTTTTATTCATTTTCTGAAAATATTAAACCAATTTAAATTGATTTAATGCGGGGTGGAGTTATTTTCACTGGGCCTAAGTCTACCCAGATAGGCTGACGAATGGGCCCATAGCCACATCAGCAGCCACGTGGGCAAACAAGACCCACAGCAGGTTTGACTACGCTAACCCGCATGCTGATGATGTCATGCTGATGTCGGCATGACATCAACACGACGTTGAGCCGCAGATCGGCGACGGGGACGATGGTTAGGGACTTGCGGGACTGCGTACGGGGGCGCGTGCTCGAATCAGCGAAGCGAGGCAAGCACAAAGGAGGAGGCGGCGCCCGGATTTGGTCACCGGAGCGACGTCTGCGACAAGCGGCGGCGGCGGTGCCCACGGGTCGACGGAGAGCAACGGCTACAGAGAGAGAGGGGGGGTCGAGGGAGAGGTCGTTTGGGACCACCAGCTCACCATGGTCGCTATGGAGGGGTCGGGGAAGGTAGGCGAGGCCTGGAGTGCCAGCAATGGCGACGGTGAGCGGCGTCAGGCTCGGGGAAGAAGAGTCAATTCCGGCGATTAGGGAGCTCACGGGCTTGTGTGGTTCGACCAGAGGAACCAGGGCTGCGAGACGGTGCTTGTGGGATGATCGGTGGGGTCCGGGGTGGTGCAGAACGGCGGCGACCAGCGGCAGCCGGAGCTAGGGTTTCGCCAGGGAAAGAACGAGGGAGAGAGAGACACTGGGAAGGAGTGAGAGGAGCAGGAGAGGAGGGCACGACTCGACGAGGTTCTTATCCCCTCCAGAGAGCGGCGGCGGGCATCGGGCAGCGGGGACACGGGCACGCAGCTGCTTGCCGCTCGCGGGGAAGATGACGAACAGGGAGGGTGACGGGGTATGGGCCAGATGGGCCGTGACTGGGCTGTGGGAGTGCTGCGCGGGCGGCAGGAGTGGAGAGAGGGAGAGGGTGGGCTCGGCCCAGGTAGGTAGGGTTCTGTTTTTATTTTGCAAATTCCTTTTCTTTTTCTGTTTTGCATTTCTGTTTGGTATTTTCATTTGTAAACTATTTTGGGCATTTCAAAAATACTAGAGGCTTAATAAAATACCTAAAATAATGTGGGGCCCTAGTAATCCATTTGGGCTCCTTTGTTTTTGTGATTTCCAAAATTCAAAACCATTTTGAATGGATTTTCAAGTGAGGAAGGAAATTAGGGTTTTAGGTTTTTTCATGATTTATTTAATGCACAATTTAAAATATGATGCTCATGATTGCACAATCAAACCCTAATTAAGTATTTTCTAAAACTAGGGTGTTACAACTCTATCCCCCTTACGAGAATCTCGACCCGAGATTCCAAAGGTAGGAAAATAGATAGAGGGAGAAAGAAACAGGGCCACTCTAAAGATAAGAGGGAAACACACTAAACGATACACGGAGTATCTCATGGCCAACTCATGGATGGAGTGTTTAGGAACAACTCTGAGATGACGACATGAAACACGACAAGGTAATGGAGGAAACAAGAGGAGATGGTTTCAAGTTGTTAGATAGAGGGTCTTCATAAGGATTGAGACCATGGAACTTACATAAGATATTAAGCTCTAAAAAGGAAAGCTTTCAATAGAAAGATCATGAGCACAGACTTCGAGAATTGAACCTCTACTAAATGACTTAAGTAGAGATTTTAGGTTCGGGGATATGGATCAACAAAACTAAGTTGTTGAACTACTTTTGAAACAAAAGGGTCACTCATTCATCCAACAGAAGGCCAAGACAGAAAGGTGTTTTGGTGGAGAGGACTCATAAAAGTCGCAAAGAACATGTAACAAGAGAAACTCATGATTACCAAAATCATAGTCACTCTTAAAACATGGCTAAGAAAATGAAGGAAACTCTTTATTCATCCAGGCTTATCAAAATCTTTGCCAGAGATCATGATATCACTTGACACCAGTAGATGAATAGTTAAGAAGATTCCTGATGACACGAGAAAAAATAAACTTCATTATCAAACTTCAATTACTTGGCATAACAAAACATTTACCAACATAAAATGGTCTGGAGGATCGACCGAGAGACATTTAGCAACACTACTTTAAATGTTCTCCTTGATGTTCAAGAATTCAAACATCAAGTAAAGGTCGGACTTCGTATACAAAGGAAACCATAAGAACAACTCCTATAATAAATCATAGAAGATGCCTTATGAAGAAAGGTTGTTATTGCTGAATCAAGAGAATATAATACAAGGTCTTTCCGGGTAGGTGTGTCAACCATTACATCAATCTTGCCAGATTTACCAAGAGACTTATGTCAAAACCTTGAGGAACACCAACCATCGTTGCTTCTTGAGATTCAGCTTTAGTTAAGTGACATGATACTTCAGACTCAGCATGTCCGAATAGAAAGGGTGCAACATTTACACAAAGGTAAAGTCACTAGATTCTCACGATATGGACTATAGTGTAAAGCTCCAAAATATGAGCTAGAATAATATACCCATGTATTAACATATTGTCGAAAGACAACTGCATACATATAAAGTACTAGCAATGAAACACACATATATCCTTAAGGAACAGAGATAACTCTTCTCGAATCCATGGCGACATCTTTCAACAATTGCACATGAATCAGAGAAGGTTACTTCTAACATCCAGAACACATACTTCAAGATGACTCGAAGATGGTTCACAAAAGTTTCCAACATTAATTCCAATTGTTCCATATGAATACAGCTAACATGGAGAAAATAAGAATGTCATTGATGGGCTCAACAACAAACTTACCAAGACACTCCAAAAGGATGAACTCATATGTGGCATGAACAAAGCAAGAATATTGGTCAGACCAAAGAACATGAAGATGTACTCAAGTGAAATATCACAAATAGAAACACCATCAAGATAGTCCTTGGAACTGAGTTTTATTTGACGATAACCCAAATCAAATCAAAGATAGGGAAGATAACATATCCATGAAGGAGATACTATCTTTCTTCGACACGAACAAAACCAGACATCCCTTTTTGATGAACTAAGTCAGATAAACTTTTGTCTTACAACTCTCCAAGTTGTTGTTTAAGCTCAACCAACTAGTTCAGGGGTATCCAGTACGGAACCTTGGAGAAAAGAGCAGTTCAGAGGACTTGCTTGCTCAAGAACTTGACAACACGATCACGTGGCAACATGGCAGTACTTCTAGAAGACATCTAGAATATCACGAACCACCGATAAGTCACTTAATTTGAGAGGGAACTTGCTTTGTAAGGCAAGAAGATATAATCTCAGAGCTTCGGCATGAGCCTAAATCTTTGACCGAAGAGGGTGCACCAGAATGACGGACTTGGTAGCACAATCAAATTTTGCTTAGTGATAGGCTTAACCAATCATGCTAAGAATGACTCAAATGTCCTTTGAGTTCTAAACAATAATAATTGCTAAGAATCTCAGATGGCCACATTATTACACACACGCATCACTCATGAGCGCGAAAGCTCGAGGAAGGGTGGGTAAAGATGTGTGAGAGTATTACTTCATTAAGAAGGCCATGAATCTCAGCATGACCTCTTAGTATAAAAGAGTGTGACACTCTAAGGTAGAACCGATAGAAGATAATTAATGCCTCTTAATCCGCGGATTACAACACTTTGACCTGGTCCTATATATGACGAGATACTGGAGTTTGTTTCTCCTAGACATTCCGAAATGGTTTGTCTTGACGGACCACAAGAGTATCTTGCTTAGAAATACACCGATGCACATTTACTACTTGGCTACCAACTGGTAGACAAAGGTCGGAAAACAACAAGGGGAAAGGAACATGCTCAGAATAGAATCCCGAGATGTGGATGCATAAGTCAACAATCTTCCGAAAACCAATGCAGAGAAGGAAAGGTGTGGCAGAGTCACGAGTATAGATGTGAGACTCTTGAGGAGTACTCTTGTCGTGATCTTTTTGGTTCCATTAAAGAACATCTTCCATGGCTAGTGGTAGGGGAAGTCCTTAGTTGTCACAACTCAATCGCGACAAAGACCACATACTTGAAGGCTAGAATTGTAGTACCAGCCATCCTGAGGTAATGTATGAACATTAACGACAGGGTTCAAAATGATAGATCTTGGGTTAAAGATCAGCGTCATGTACAAGATTCAAAACACCAGAATCCAGCACAATCGGGGATCCTCGGTTCAAGTCCATGGGTTAAAACCCAAAGAAAGAAGTAACTAAAGGGTTTCGCGGCATAGTAAATCAAAATTTTCTACGGATGCGAACAGAGGGAAAGCCAAGATCTAATCTAGGAGATGCAAACAACGAGAGAGATTGGATTAGATCTTCATACCCTTGAAGATTCGCACAGCGGAACGTTCGTCGGAACGTGGGTGATGTAGTCGTACTCGCTTCTCCTCCTCGCGATCCGATCCGATCTAGCACCACAAGTGGCCGTGCCTCCGTGAGATGCACACGTGCAGCACCTCGACGTCTCCTCCTTCCTCGGACCAGCAATTATGGTGGAGAGACGGATTGGATCTACAACACGACGGCGTGGTGTATATGGTGGAGAATTTCTGCAGCAGGGCTTCGCCTACAAGCAGTCGGGAGGGAGAGAGGAGGGTAGCAGGGCGGCTAGGGTTGGAGGGGAAGGTGTAGGGGGTTGGTGCGCCCCCACCCCTCTTTATATAAAGGGGGGGTGCAGCCCTAGCCCCTCCCCCAAGCCCAAACCGGCGGCCCCAAAGGATAAGGAGTGGGGGGCAAGGAAACCCCCCCTTCTAGAAGGTCTATCTCGAGTTTAAAACTCTCTTGGCCGGCTGGGCCCTATGGGGCCTTGTGCCCCTGGCCCAATGCGGCCAGGGCACTCCCTCATAGGCCCATGCCCCCTCCCGGAAGGTGGGGCCACGTTGGTCCCCTTCCGGAAGGTTCTAGAAGCTTCCGGTACAATACCGATTAACCCGGAACAATTCTGAACTCCAAAAACTGCACTGCCTTATATGAATCTTATTCTCCGGACCACTCCGGAACCTCTCGTGATGTCCCGGATCCCATCCGAGACTCCGGACAAAAACTCATAAACCAATTATCCAATCTATCCTAGCGTCGAGACACGTTAAGTGTGTGACCCTACGGGTTCGAGAATATGCAGACATGATCTTCTATCAATAATCAACAGCGGGGTCTGGAAACCCATATTGACTCCCACACATTCATCGATGATCATATCGGATGAACCACGATGCCAGGATTCAATCAACCCCATATATATTCCCTTCGTCTCGCGATATTTTACTTGCCCGAGATTCGATCGTCGGTACTGTCATACCTAGTTCAATCTCGTTCACAGCAAGTACTTTACTCGTTCCGTAATCCGATATCACTTTGTGATTAACTCCTTAACCACATGCTTGCAAGCGGTGTTGATATCGATTACCGAGTGGGCCCGAAGTATATCTCTCCGAATTGGGAGGGACAAATCCCATCTCGATACATACAACCCAACAGATACTTTCCGATCACCTGAGAGACACCTTTATGATCACCCTCTCATAGGATGACGTTTGATGACCTCAAAGCTTTCTTCCGATACCAGGGAGTTGTATTATCTCATGGTCTAAGGAATACAATATTTGACATAAGAAAAAGCTTCGCAAAGACGAACACGATGACACGATCTAATTGCTTCGCTTAGTTTGGGTCTGTCCACCATATCATTCTCCCAATGATATGATCTCATTATTAATCGACAACTCATGTCCATGGTTAGGAAACCTTAACCATCATTAATCAATGAGCTAGTCCATAGAGGCGTACTAGGGACACGGTGTTGTTCACAAACCACACAAGTATTAAAGTTTCCGCTTAATACAATTCTAGCATGGAATATAAACATTATCATGAACAAGAATTATAATAATAACATCTTTATTATTGCCTCTAGGGCATAATCCAACAGTCTCCCACTTGCACTAGAGTTAATAATCTAGTTTACATCTGGCAACAATCTCACACCCATGGCACTGAGGTGCTGATCATGTTTTACACGTGGAAGAGGTTTAGTCAATGGATCTGCGACATTCAGATCTGTATGTACTTTGCTAATCTTCAGATCTCCATCTGCTATATAATCTCGGATTATATGAAACTTGCGATTGATATGCTTGGTCTTTGGATGATATCTTGGTTCCTTAGCGAGTGCTATGGCGCCAGTGTTGTCACACAATATCTCGAGTGGGTCCAATGCACTTGGAACCACGCCAAGATCAGTGATGAAGTTCCTGATCCAAACTCCTTCACTTGACGCTTCTGCAGCAGCCATGTATTCCGCTTCTACTGTATATCCCGCGATCACGCTTTGCTTGCAGCTTCTCCATCTCACAGCTCCTCCATTCAAAATATACACGTATCCTGTCTCAGATTTAGAATCATCCTTGTCGGTGTCGAAACTAGCGTCGACGTAACCTTTTACGACGAGCTGTTCATCACCCCCATAGACTAAGAACATTTCTTTAGTTCTATTTAGGTACTTTAGGATGTTCTTCACGGCTGTCCAGTGTTCCACTCCTGGATCACTTTGATACCTGCTCGTCAAACTAAGAGCATTGGACACATCCGGTCTAGTACACAGCATGGCATACATGATGGAACCTATGGCCGAGGCATAAGGCACTTTGCTCATAGCTTCCCTATCATTTACCGTAGCTGGACACTGAGCCTTGCTCAATATCTTACCTGACAACATAGGCACTGAACCTTTCTTTGCCTTATCCTTTCTGAACCTTTTCAGAACTTTGTCTAGGTATGTACTCTGGCTTAAAGCTATCAGGCGTCTTTGTCTATCTCTATAGATCTTGATGCCCAATATATAAGCAGCTTCACCTAGGTCTTTCATTGAAAAACACTTGTTCAAATAACTCTTCACATCGTTAAGCATGTTGATGTCATTTCCAATAATCAATATGTCATCCACATATAGTACCAGAAACGTCACCGAGCTCCCACTCACTTTCTTGTAGATACAAGCTTCGTAGCAATTTGGAAAAAATCCAAAGCTCTTGATCACTTGATCAAAACGAAGGTTCCAACTCCGAGATGCTTGCTTCAGTCCATAAATGGAACGCTGAAGTTTGCATACTTTATCAGCATCCTTAGGATCGACAAAACCTTCGGGTTGCATCATATACAACTCTTCATCAATGTTGCCATTGAGGAACGCAGTCTTGACATCCATCTGCCATATTTCATAATCATGAAACGTAGCAATTGCTAATAAAATCCGAATGGACTTAAACATCTCTACGGGAGAGAAAGTCTCATCGTAGTCAACACCTTGAACTTGTCGAAAACCTTTCGCGACAAGCCGTGCTTTATAGACGGTAACATTACCATCCGCGTCCGTTTTCTTCTTGAAAATCCATTTGCACTCAACGGCCTTTCGGTCGCTAGGAGGGTCCACCAAAGTCCATACTTGGTTTTCGCTCATGGATCCCAATTCGGATTTCATGGCTTCTAGCCATTTCTCAGAGTCTGGGCTCATCATCGCTTCCTCATAGTTCGTAGGTTCACTGTCTTATACTAGCAAGACAGTCAAGACAGGGTTGCCGTACCACTCAGGAGGGGCACGCGACCTTGTCGACCTGCGACGTTCAGTAGCAGCATCGTCCGAAGCTTCATGATCCTTGTCATTAGCTTCCTCTATTGTTGGTGCAGGCGGCACTGGAATAATTTCAGGTGCTGCGCTACTCTCCAATTCAAGAGAAGGTTCAATAACCTCGTATAGATATACTTACCTCCCACTCACTTCTTTCGAGAGAAACTCCTTCTCAAGAAAGGAACCGTTCTTTGCGACAAACACTTTGCCTTCGGTTCTGTGATAGAAGGTATACCCAATAGTTTCCTTAGGGTATCCTATGAAGACGCATTTCTCCGCTTTGGGTTCGAGCTTGTCCGGCATCAACTTCTTGACGTAAGCTTCGCATCCCCAAACTTTAAGAAACGACATTAGGTTTATCACCAAACCACAGTTCATACGGTGTCGTCTCAACGGATTTAGATGGTGCCCTATTTAAAGTGAATGCAGCGGTTTCTAATGCATAACCCCAAAATGATAACGGCAAATCAGTAAGAGACATCATTGATCGGACCATATCTAATAAGGTTCGATTCCGGCGTTCAGACACACCATTGCGATGTGGTGTTCCGGGTGGCGTGAGTTGCGAAACAATTCCGCTTGCTTTAAGATGCGTGAGAAAATCATAACTCAAATATTCGCCCCCACGATCGGATCGTAGAAACTTAATCTTTCTGTTACGATGGTTCTCCACTTCATTCTGAAATTCCTTGAACTTTTCAAATGTTTCAGATTTATGTTTCATTAAATAGATATACCCATATCTACTTAAGTCATCGGTAAAAGTGAGAAAATAGCGATATCCACCGCGCGTCGAAACACTCATCGGTCCGCATACATCGGTATGTATGATTTCCAACAAGTCCGTTGCTCGCTCCATCATACCGGAGAACGGGGTTTTGATCATCTTGCCCATGAGGCATGGTTCGCATGTGTCAAATGATTCAAAATCAAGAGACTCCAAAAGTCCATCAAAATGGAGTTTCTTCATGCGTTTTACACCAATATGACCTAGACGACAGTGCCACAAATAAGTAGTATTATCACTATCTACTTTGCATCTCTTAGCCTCAATGTTATGGATATGTGTTTCATCCCTTTCGAGATTTAGAAGAAATAAACCATTCACAAGAGGTGCATGACCATAAAAGATGTTACTCATATAAATAGAACAACCATTATTCTCCGATTTAAATGAATAACCGTCTTGCAATAAACACGATCCAGAAATAATGTTCATGCTCAACGCAGGCACATAATAACATTTATTAAGGTTTAAAACTAATCCCGAAGGTACAACTAAGGAGAGCGTGCCGACGGCCATCACATCAACTCTTGATCCGTTGCCAACGCGCATCGTCACCTCATCCCTCGCAAGCCGCCGTCTATTCCGTAGCTCCTGTTTCGAGTTACAAATATTAGCAACTGAACCGGTATCAAATACCCAGGCACTAAAACGAGGGCTAGTAAGGAAAACATCAATAACATGTATATCAAATATACCTTTGATGGTACCAGCCTTCTTGTCCGCTAAGTACTTCGGACAGTTGCGCTTCCAGTGACCCTTGTCCTTGCAATAGAAGCACACAGTGTCCGGCCTAGGACCAGACTTGAGCTTCTTCTCAGCAGGGGCAACGCGCTTGCCGCCGCCTTTCTTGAAGGGCTTCTTTGCACCCTTACCTTTCTTGAAGGTGGGCTTGTTGACCATCAACACATGATTATCCTTTTTGATGTCCACTTCCGCGGCCTTCAGCTTTGCGAAGAGCTCGGTGATCGTATCAGTGGAACCAATCTGATTATGAGTCACTACAAAACTTTTGTAGCTGGGAGGGAGTGATTGCAGAACCCTGTCAATCTTGAGCTCCTCTGGAATCGTGCATTCCAGTTGCTCAAGGCGTTGAGTGTAGCCCGTCATCTTAATGGCGTGCTCACTAACGGAACTCCCTTCCTCCATCTTGCAGTTAAAGAACTTCTCAGAGATCTCATATCTCTCAGAACGGGCCTGAGTCTGAAACATGGTTTTCAGCTCTTCGAGAATCTCAAAGGGCCCGGGATAGTCTTCAAAACGATTTTGAAGTTCCGGTTCCATAGCAAACAACATGTTGCTCTTAATCACACCATAATCATCTTTGCGCGACTGATAGACAGTTTTCTCATCAGCCGGCGCAGTTGCAGCAGGGGGGGCACCTAACGCTTTCCCAAGGACATAGTCCTTTTGACCGCCAGAGAGAATGATTCTTAGATTGCGGAACCAATTGGTGAAGTTAGACCCATTGTTTCTAAGCTTTTCCTTCTCAGCAAAAACGTTGAAGTTGAAGTTGGACTTGGCCATGTGATCTACAGTATTTGCAAGTACAACTTAGACTATGTTCATGATAAATAGTTCAACTTAATCAAATTACTAGATGAACTCCCACTAAATTCAACATCCCTCAAGTTGTTTAGTGAACATGATCCAAATTCACCACACCTAATCCGATCATCACGAGAAGAGATGTGGCTTCAATGGTGGACAACGAAGTGTCGATCATATCATTCATATGACTCATGCTTAACCTTTCGGTTCATGTGTTCCGAGGCCATGTCTGTACATGCTAGGCTCGTCAAGTTAGACCCAAGTATTTCCGCGTGTGCAAAACTGGCTTGCACCCGTTGTATGTGAGCGTAGAGTCTATAGCACCCGATCATCACGTGATGCTTGGACACGACGAACTTTCGCAACGGTGCATACTTGGGGAGAACACAGTTTTTATCTTGATCTTTAAGTGAGGAATCATATTATAATGCTACCGTCGCGATCTAAGCATAATAAGATACATAAAAGGATAAACATCACATGCATATAACTTTAATGTGACATGGTATAGCCAATCTTCGTGCAATGATCTCCATCTTGTGCGCTCCGGCATGATCTCCATCACTCCACCATGATTGCCTCCACCACGAATAGCAACTACAACTATTGCTAACTACTTAGCGATAAAGTGAAACTATTACATGGCGTATAAGAAGTTGACACACAGGTCATACACAATTATAAAGACAACCATATGGCTCCTGCCGGTTGTGTACTCATCGACATGCAAGTCGTGAAACATTATAAAACATGATCATCGCATACATTATACACATCACATCTTGGGCCATACCATATCACAGAAAACACTCCCTGCAAAAACAAGTTAGACGCCTCTACTTTGTTGTTGCATGTTTTACGTGGCTTATGGGAGTAGATGCTAAGAACGATTCTTACCTACGGAAAGCCACAACGGTGATATCATGGTTGCCAAACTCCGGTGTTAATCCCATGACAACTATAGTGAGAGAAACTGACATCCACCAGCCGCATGTGTGGAACAAGCCACACGTCAAGTGCGGAGCCGGTCTCGCGAACGACGTCGCGTAAGGTTGGCCTGGACCGCTTCAATATCACTATCCTGCGAAATAAGAAGAACACAAACAAGAGGCTTGCAATAGAAAACATCAACGCCCGCAACAACCATGTTGCGTTCTACTCGTGAAACACATCTACGCATAGATCTAGCTCTGATACCACTGAAGGGTTTCGCGGCATAGTAAATCAAAATTTTCTACGGATGCGAACAGAGGGAAAGCCAAGATCTAATCTAGGAGATGCAAAAAACGAGAGAGATTGGATTAGATCTTCATACCCTTGAAGATTCGCACAGCGGAACGTTCGTCGAAACGTGGGTGATGTAGTCGTACTCGCTTCTCCTCCTTGCGATCCGATCCGATCTAGCACCACAAGTGGCGGTGCCTCCGTGAGATGCACACGTGCAGCACCTCGACGTCTCCTCCTTCCTCGGACCAGCAAGTATGGTGGAGAGACGGATTGGATCTACAACACGACGGCGTGGTGTATATGGTGGAGAATTTCTGCAGCAGGGCTTCGCCTACAAGCAGTCGGGAGGGAGAGAGGAGGGTAGCAGGGCGGCTAGGGTTGGAGGGGAAGGTGTAGGGGGTTGGTGCGCCCCCACCCCTCTTTATATAGAGGGGGGCGCAGCCCTAGCCCCTCCCCCAAGCCCAAACCGGCGGCCCCAAAGGATAAGGAGTGGGGGGCAAGGAAACCCCCCTTCTAGAAGGTCTATCTCGAGTTTAAAACTCTCTTGGCCGGCTGGGCCCTATGGGGCCTTGTGCCCCTGGCCCAATGCGGCCAGGGCACTCCCTCATAGGCCCATGCCCCCTCCCGGAAGGTGGGGCCACGTTGGTCCCCTTCCGGAAGGTTCTAGAAGCTTCCGGTACAATACCGATTAACCCGGAACAATTCCGAACTCCAAAAACTGCACTGCCTTATATGAATCTTATTCTCCGGACCACTCCGGAACCTCTCGTGATGTCCCGGATCCCATCCGAGACTCCGAACAAAAACTCATAAACCAATTATCCAATCTATCCTAGCGTCGAGACACGTTAAGTGTGTGACCCTGCGGGTTCGAGAATATGCAGACATGATCTTCTATCAATAATCAACAGCGGGGTCTGGAAACCCATATTGACTCCCACACATTCATCGATGATCATATCGGATGAACCACGATGCCAGGATTCAATCAACCCCACATATATTCCCTTCGTCTCGCGATATTTTACTTGCCCGAGATTCGATCGTCGGTACCGTCATACCTAGTTCAATCTCGTTCACAGCAAGTACTTTACTCGTTCCGTAATCCGATATCACTTTGTGATTAACTCCTTAACCACATGCTTGCAAGCGGTGTTGATATCGATTACCGAGTGGGCCCGAAGTATATCTCTCCGACTTGGGAGGGACAAATCCCATCTCGATACATACAACCCAACAGATACTTTCCGATCACCTGAGAGACACCTTTATGATCACCCTCTCATAGGATGACGTTTGATGACCTCAAAGCTTTCTTCCGATACCAGGGAGTTGTATTATCTCATGGTCTAAGGAATACAATATTTGACATAAGAAAAAGCTTCGCAAAGACGAACACGATGACACGATCTAATTGCTTCGCTTAGTTTGGGTCTGTCCACCATATCATTCTCCCAATGATATGATCTCATTATTAATCGACAACTCATGTCCATGGTTAGGAAACCTTAACCATCATTAATCAATGAGCTAGTCCATAGAGGCGTACTAGGGACACGGTGTTGTTCACAAACCACACAAGTATTAAAGTTTCCGCTTAATACAATTCTAGCATGGAATATAAACATTATCATGAACAAGAATTATAATAATAACAGCTTTATTATTGCCTCTAGGGCATAATTCCAATAGTAACTACTACCTGAGTGACATAACGTACACTGCAACATAGTAATCATGAGGTAGCTTCCAAAAGATGACACAACTTCGGAAGTACCCAAACAAATAAAAAGAAGACACACGAGGCAAAAGGAAACCTCGAAGCCTAGAACATAACACTGTGGTGCCAACAATATAATATTGTGGTTCCAAAAGATAGAGAGATCATGATACAAAGAAATCTCTCATGTGAACAAGAGCAAGGGGAAAAAGGAATTCACAACATACACAACTCTAGAGAACTCAATACTTGGTCAACTGGCTTTGAAACGTCATGCCCAGAAGGCACCTACGTTTTGAAGGATTAGAAGAGATATCAAAACTTTTCCAAAGTCAATACAAGATAAGATGACCCAGAGTTAGAGCGAAATTGGATAAGGAGTAAAACAAGCATACTAGAGTTTTCGCAAATACTTTTCATCTTTTAAAATAGTTTTCACAAACACTAGACTCAACATCGACCAATAGCAAGATTTTCCTACGGTCGGTACTGCTCTGGTACCAAAATCTGTGACACCCCCGGGATCAGGGCTAAACAAATCCTAGACCTCCGTCTGACATAAGCTTAACCTTGAGCTAGAGAATATCTAGTGAAGATTCGGTAACACAATAGTGACCCTATGAAACAAAACTTATTACAACAAGCTCATAACTAGAAGAGAACCAAATTATTACAAGAATAGGTCACTGACCACAAACATCAAACAACAGAAGGCAAATTATGCTATTAAGTATAGCAAACTTGACAAATGGCCTAAGAGGCCCGAAGCATAACGATGACGTCCCAGCCCATAGATTGCAGGCTGCCGGCCGGGAACCCCAAGCTACTCGTCGATGTTGATGTAGTACCAAACTGATCTTCAGGGAGCTCTTACTCTACCAAAAGTATCAACAAAGCAAGGGTGAGTACAGGGTGTACTCCGCAAGACTTATTGCTGGTGGAGTTGTTTTGCGTAAAGCCATCTTTGTTTGTAACACAAGAGAGAGAAGAATCTCGTCTAATTAGAATATTTTAAAAGGGGATAAGAGAGCGACATCTCCAAAGTATTGATCATCATCTTTTGATATCCACCGAATCATCATCTCAACCCTAACTAGGATCACCCCCTCGTACCCATGAGGAAGCATCCTTAATCACACGTTGATCTACCAAGTTTTACGATTAGGTTATAGTTCTCTATGATCTTAGAATCTGGTCACCAAGCATTCATAACCGTGAACACGACTTTTCGAAAAGATTATTACCCTGCAGGGGTGTACAACTTTACCCACACGTACAAACCTTCTCTTAATGCCACATGATTAGCCCTCTTCCTTGGAAGGCCGACAGAGGGTGGTTAGACACAACCTTTACCTTGCTTTCGCCGAGACCATGAGTCATGCAATAAGTATGGTTCCGCCGTAATGGGTCAAATCCCGAAGACGGTACTTAAGGATGTGAGGCGAGGTTGGTTTACCAGGGGCACTATCTACCCCAAGCAACCTCGGCCACGCTTACCTACCTGTTATGAATGCACCTTCACCCGGCAAATCTTTCAAAAGATTTTATATGCATATGTCGAATGGAACGCCCAAACTATGTGACTCATGGAATCTACTAGGCAAGTTAGTTGCTCGTGAGGTTTTCCAGGCCCCGTGTGGTTGTACGCTCGTCTCGGTTCCAAAGGCAAGAACTTGGTTCCTAGTGGTGGCGAGCATGGGACTAGAAAAACCACATCCCACCGTGGCCTCCCATATAATCCTTAGCATGTTTAAACTCATATCACCTCATCAATATATCTCGATCTCCTGTCATACTAGATTCTCTGCATCTGATACATCATCTGGATGGACCAGTCTCAACAACTATGCATGGTAAAGCAGGACATATATAAGCTCTAGCAGTGCACCCAAGCCAAACCTAGTTATGCTAGGAGCGGTGGTTCATGTAATATAAGCTCAAAGGGAGTAATGCAATAGATAGGATACTTTATCTATCGATAAAATACCATAGTAGAATCGTATGCAACATGGCAAGAATAGAAATGCTTTCGAAATCATAGGATGATATCATGGTGGGGCTATGCTTGCCTTTGCAAGTTGATAACCAATAAGTAGAGCTTCGGACATCTTGAACTTGACTTGGTTACAGTTGGTCAAGTATTGTTCGTCGATCTTCGATGATGTTGATCTCGGTCTTCGATCTCGATCTCGATATTGTATTCTACCAAAGAAGAACCAAACACCGGAAAGAGAGGGAAGCGATCAACACATGGCATCGATGCAATGCTCAAACAAGTATGATGATATGACAAGTTGAATTGTATTGAAAAGTAACCCTAAAGCATGCTCGGCAATTTAAATGGGGTTCCGAGGGGTACAAACCCTAACTCGGCAAAACTCCGGATGTATATGAGAGGGGTTACTATGTTCTTCTAATTAAACTTGTCATGTAAGTTGATTAACAATGCATGATTATAGCTTAGATATTTATTTCTCATTTTTCTGAACATTTTGATATATTATTTGTAATTTTCTGACTTATAAATTAAAAGTTATTGAATTTACAACTTTTATTCATTTTCTAAAAATATTAAACCAATTTAAATTGATTTAATGCGGGTGGAGTTATTTTCACTGGGCCTAAGTCTACCCAGAGAGGCTGACGAATGGGCCCATAGCCACATCAGCAGCCACGTGGGCAAACAAGACCCATAGCAGGTTTAACTGCGCTGACCCGCATGCTGATGACGTCATGCTGATGTCGGCATGACATCGCACGACGTTGAGCCGCAGATCGGCGACGGGGATGATGGTTGAGACTTGCGGGACTGCGTACGGGGGCGCGCTCGAATCAGCGAAGCGAGGCAAGCACAGAGGAGGCGGCGCCGCCCAGATTTGGTCACCGGAGCGACGTCTGCGACAAGCGGCGGCGGCGGTGCCCACGGGTCGACGGCGAGAAACAGCTACAGAGAGAGGGGGTCGAGGGAGAGGTCCTTTGGGACCACCAGCTCACCATGGTTGCTATGGAGGGGTCGGGGAAGGCAGGCGAAGCCTGGAGCGCCGGCAATGGCGACGATGAGCGGCGTCGGGCTCGGGAAAGAAGACTCCATTCCGGGAAGTAGGGATCTCTCGGGCTTGTGTGCATCGACCAGAGGAACCAGGGCTACGAGGCGGTGCTCGTGGGATGATCGGTGGGGTCCGGAGTGGTGCAGAACGGCAGCGACCAGTGGCGGCCGGAGCTAGGGTTTTGCCAGGGAAAGAACGAGGGAGAGAGACACTGGGGAGGAGTGAGAGGAGCAGGAGAGGAGGGCATGGCTCCCGAGGTTCTTATCCCCTCAAGAGAGCGGCGGCGGGCATCGCGATGCGGCGACGGCATCGGGCAACGGCGGCGCGGGCACGCTGACGAGGATCGTTCTCGTCAATGCCCATTGTTATGAGCTTGGGTTTTGGAGAAGATGGGGGTGCTGGAGATCGTGGAACGGTTAACAGACAAGCAACCAGGGGACACGAGATTTGCCCATGTTCAGGCCCCCGGAGGGAAAACCCTACTCCTGCTTGTCTGCTCTTGATTACGGCGGAATCGAAAGTTACAGGGGTGCGCAGATGCAATCTGGCGTGGAGGTGTGTATGCGGTAAGGTGGGAAGTGCCCTCCTAGACTTTATATATAAGTAGGCAGGTCCTGATGGGTTTCGCGGCATAGTAAATCAAAATTTTCTACGGAGCGAACAGAGGGAAAGCCAAGATCTAATCTAGGAGATGCAAACAACGAGAGAGATTGGATTAGATCTTCATACCCTTGAAGATTCGCACAGCGGAACGTTCGTCGGAACGTGGGTGATGTAGTCGTACTCGCTTCTCCTCCTCGCGATCCGATCCGATCTAGCACCACAAGTGGCGGTGCCTCCGTGAGATGCACACGTGCAGCACCTCGACGTCTCCTCCTTCCTCGGACCAACAAGTATGGTGGAGAGATAGATTGGATCTACAACACGACGGCGTGGTGTATATGGTGGAGAATTTCTGCAGCAGGGCTTTGCCTACAAACAGTCGGGAGGGAGAGAGGAAATCTAGCAAGGAGGCTAGGGTTTGGAGGAGAGGTGTGGGGGTTTGGTGCGCCCCCACCCCTCTTTATATAGAGGGGGGGCGCAGCCCTAGCCCCTCCCCCAAGCCCAAAGGATAAGGAGTGGGGGGCATGGACTCTCCCCTCTTCTAGAAAGCCTATCTCTAGTTTAAACGATTTAAACTCTCTAGGATCGGCTGGGCCCTATGGGGCCTTGTGCCCCTGGCCCAATGCGGCCAGGACACTCCCTCATAGGCCCATTCCCCCTCCCGGAAGGTGGGGCCACGTTGGTCCCCTTCCGGAAGGTTCTAGAAGTTTCCGGTATAATACCGATTAACCCGGAACAATTCCGAACTCCAAAAACTGCACTGCCTTATATGAATATTATTCTCCGGACCATTCCGGAACCTCTCGTGATGTCCCGGATCCCATCCGAGACTCCGAACAAAAATTCATAAACCAATTATCCAATCTATCCTAGCGTCGAGACACGTTAAGTGTGTGACCCTGCGGGTTCGAGAATATGCAGACATGATCTTCTATCAATAATCAACAGCGGGGTCTGGGCACCCATATTGACTCCCACACATTCATCGATGATCATATCGGATGAACCACGATGTCAGGATTCAAACAATCCCATATATATATTCCCTTCGTCTCGCGATATTTTACTTGCCCGAGATTCGATCGTCGGTACCGTCATACCTAGTTCAATCTCGTTCACAGCAAGTACTTTACTCGTTCCGTAATCCGATATCACTTTGTGATTAACTCCTTAACCACATGCTTGCAAGCGGTGTTGATATCGATTACCGAGTGGGCCCGAAGTATATCTCTCCAACTTGGGAGGGACAAATCCCATCTCGATACATACAACCCAACAGATACTTTCTGATCACCTGAGAGACACCTTTATGATCACCCTCTCATAGGATGACGTTTGATGACCTCAAAGCTTTCTTCCGATACCAGGGAGTTGTATTATCTCATGGTCTAAGGAATACAATATTTGACATAAGAAAAGCTTCGCAAAGACGAACACGATGACACGATCTAATTGCTTCGCTTAGTTTGGGTCTGTCCATCATATCATTCTCCAATGATATGATCTCATTATCAATTGACAACTCATGTCTATGGTTAGGAAACCTTAACCATCATTGATCAATGAGCTAGTCCATAGAGGCGTACTAGGGACACGGTGGTGTTCACAAACCACACAAGTATTAAAGTTTCCGCTTAATACAATTCTAGCATGGAATATAAACATTATCATGAACAAGAATTATAATAATAACATCTTTATTATTGCCTCTAGGGCATAATTCCAACAGGTCCTGGGCACAGATCGAGTCGGTTACAGGTTTTAGGGTTTGCCCCTTTGAATATTCTATCTAATATAGTCTTGCTCTCCAAGGATCCGAAGACGTCATGGGCTTGGGCCACCCGAATATCTTCATGGGCCACGCACATTCTTGTGGGCCTTCCTTGGGCTGGACCAGGTATGCTGAAGTCGTGTACCCGTAGGGTATAACCATGTCAGTATCCCCCGAGTGTTCAGTCGAATCGTAGATTCGGGTGAGGACTCTTCAATCTTTCAGGTGCATTTGTCTCTGTTCTTTAGAGAAATGATTATAGTGTGTAGGGATTATTGATGTGTGTGCCTGATTCTCCTGACGGATCAGTGCCAGTTAACTGTCTTAGGACAAAACAACACAATCTTCTTCAGAATCGAGTCCCTCGACTCGAACCCGGAATAAATGCTGGCGTAATTCAACTCAGGACATTGTGGACTTATAGGAGTAGAATTCCAGTAATTTTTTGAATGATGTACCCAACGCGTCCGTCGGGATTTTCATCGCGTCTGTTGGCACTGATTTTTACTAGCAGAGCGCAGTCGTGTGCATTACCAGGCCATCAGATGGTATCTGTAGGTCTTATCTTTGCGTCATAGACACAACATCCGAAATTTTATCACCGCGGAGGTGTTTCGGGTGGCCAAGGAGGATGCTTCTCACTTAGCGTTAATTGGGGCAAAGTTGCCGAAAAGTTTTTGCATTCTGATCCGGAGGATCGCAGTCGAGGAATTCATAGGGTGCGCGACCAGTGCTCCCTATGGGAGTAGCCCCCGAGTGTCTGTTCGACTCTTATACTCGATCAGAGACTTTAATTTAGCCATTGTTTGCTTTAGGTCCATAGGACACACTTTTTTTGGATGCTTGAATCGATCCTCCCTATGGGAGTAGCCCTCAAGTCCGTAGTGGAGTCACAGACTCGATGTAGGACTCGAAGTATAGTTCATTGGCGTAGTACGCTATTCATGCTTCGGGTGCGCAGCCAGCGCTCCTGATAGGAGTAGCCCCCGAGTAGTTGCTCGAATCGTAGATTCGAGTGAGTACTTTAGCTGTTGAGCCAAAAATTGGTAACCGTTGCTAGTATAGCTTTGATGACGTCAGTGCTGACGATCGATGACCTCAAGCGTCTGCGGCGCCACGCGACTAGGCGAACATGGGTCCCACTTTTTGACTTGGAGTTGACTGGTCACGTGCGATGTGGCTATAATTATGGCGTCTCCTCGGTTTCCGTGCATAGTGGACGTCGTGCGAGCGACGGTTCGCTGCTGTGCTGACATGTGGACGGCTGGATTCGATGCTGGCTCTAGGGCTTCCCGATGAACGGTCCCTGTTCATCGTCTTCGTCCTTATAACTGTGGGGAAAATTTTGTTTGTTTTCACCGCAGCCATTCGCTTTTCACTGCTTCCACTTTCTTGAGATTTTCTTGCCATGCGCTGGAAGTTCTTCGATCCTTCCCATCCTCTTTTCTGCGCTTACACCGCCGCCGTTGCCGTACTGCAATAGGGAAGCCGAAGAAGGCCTCCACCACGGTGGGCACCGGCGCTGCTGGCGGCGGCAAAAAGGGCACCGCCGCCACTCGCGTCACCGATGGTGGGTGGCGACGGACGGAGTTGCGCGAGGGCGACCTTCTCAAGCTTCGTGAGCGGGGTCTGATCCTGCAGGACAAGGAGGCCGTCAAGATTCCCGGCGACGAGGTAATTCCCCGTCCACCCGCAGGGTTTCGGGTCATGTTTGTTGCTTTTGTCCTTCGAGGCCTCTCTCTCCCAGTCCACGATTTTCTCCGTGGACTCCTTTTTTTCTATGGCATCCAACTCCATCATATCTCGCCAAATTCTCTTCTTCACATAGCATGTTTCATCACCTTTTGCGAGTGCTGGCTCAGTATCGAGCCGCACTTTGGCCTTTTCCGGAAACTCTATTCCATGAAGAGGCAATCCGGCTCCGACAGAGTTTATCCGATCGGCGACTACATTATTTCCCTTCGATCCAATTTTCTCTTCTTTTCATTTTCGATGTATGAGTCCGTCCAATACTGGTGGAGGAGGTGGTTTTATATCTGCGATTCCACAGTGGACGGGCAAAACTTTGGCCTTGCCCCTTTCAACTCCACCCAGACAATCCAGCCGAAGAGGTCCTGGAAGAACCACATCATGGAGGGTAAGGTGGAGGAGATAGAGGAGCTCTACCGTCGGGTGGAGGACCTCCAGGTGATTACGGAGAAGGAGGTGAACGGTGTGGATATTATCCGCACCTTCCTCAAACGTCGGGTGCAGCCGCTCCAGGCTAGGGCGCACCCGATGTTCCTTTATTCTGGTCGCCATGACCCGCCGAGAGTTGTGGCTGAGGAGCTCTCCAAGGAGGGCCTCGACAGAGTCCTTCGGCCGCTGCTGAAGTTCAAAGCTGACGAGGACCTTCCGGGGAAATCGCTGACCCCTCCGTTCAGCGCCTCTCGACGGGTGCCACAGGTGTAGATCTGGGACGTGCACTTAGCGCTTTTTCCGACTGCGTTTTCATGTACTTCCTTATTATGAAAGTTTGTTTCCATTGTGTAGGAGTTCAAGGAGCCGGGCATGGTGCCTCCACTACCCGAACGTTTTCCGGATGCGTCGGACAACGAGGTAGTGGACTCCATGTCTGAGATTCCCTCGGCGCGATCACCGGTTGAAGAGACCACTGAGTCGAGCGAGGATCAAACCCGAAAGCGGGCGCGGAGCTTGAGCGAATCGTCGGATGCTTCGACTCCGCCGATGCCTAGGGACCCGCCATGCCTTGTGCGTCATAGTGGAGGTGATGATGGCTCTTCCTCCCCTATTCCGGCCATGCCTGTGCGGGCTGTAGCGCCGCAGCCACTAGCGAAGCGGAAGAAGGAAGAGAAGAAGGGCAAGAGGACCTTGCCTGTCTTCATCCTGAGCGATATGGACTCGTAAGTTTTTCTTCGGATGCCTTTTGCTGTCTTTCCTTGTCGCTTTGCTTATCTTTGACTGGTGTTTTCGTTTGCAGCCACTCCTCTGAGGGCTCATTTAGCAATGGCACTCAGGAGTTAGTAGGGGAGTCGAAGATGGCGCCTCCTCTTTCGCAGACGGTGGCCACCTCTGGGGGCGTTGCTCCGGACCCCTCTCCGCGGGAGGTTCGGGTGATCATCTCCCAGAAGACTACTGCCGGACCTTCGGAGTCTCCTTCTGATCATGTGAGTATTTCCCTTCTTGCCGTGGGGGAAGCCCTCGAGCGTTTTTTCGTATGATCTGCTGATCATTGCTTCTGTTTTGTGCGCGTCTCGGGGGGAGCCCCCAAGTGCTTTTCATGTGCTTATTTCTTCTTTGCTCATTTCTTGGGCGTAGCCCCCGAGCCCTTTTCTTGATAATTTCTTCTTCATGTAGCCTTTTGTGCAAGGCGCCAATCAGCTTGTGAAGCAGCACCTGGCATTGGAAGCCAACCTGCAGCGGCTTCAAGGTACATCCTCAACTAGGTCTTCTACTTATTCGTCTGCTTGCCAACCTGCAAAGCTCATGCGTGCTCTTGTTGCTTTTTGTAGATGAAAATAACACTGCCCTTCGCGAGCTTGATGCTCTCAAAAAGATCCTCGGGCAAGCGGAGAAAAAGTCCGAGGACGCCGTTGGCGCTAAGGAGCGCCTCGAGCAGGAGCTAGCCGACGCGGCTGCGGCCAAGGAGCGCCTGCAGCAGGAGGCTACGGACCGCGAGGAGCAGCTCGCCACCGCCGCGGCTTCGCGCGAGAAGGAGGTAGCCGACAAGCTGATGGCTGCTGCCAAGGCTATTTCGGGTGAGTGATTTCGTCTGTATTTGTTCCATTTCGGCTGTCTTGTATCTCTGGTGTTGTTTGATTCTCATTTTGCTTTTTCTGTTTATCTAGATGCCACGGGCATTGAGTTCGACCGCAGTGCTCTGGAGCATGGTAGTGCTCTGGATGATGCTACTGCGGCGGTCAAAGACCGCTGCAGCACTGTGGTTGGCTCCCTTGCCAAAGCCAAGGAGGTTCTCGGGCGCTTCTACAAGGAGCTCGTCCCCAAGGGCGTTGCCCTTGAGGATGTCGACTTGCTGGCGGATGCTCTGTCAGCCGAGGCGCCCGCAGAATACAAGCGCAAGCAGAAGGGCATCGGTGCATCCATGGGGTTGGCGATGGCCATGGAATCTGGGGCAGAGCTGGATCTTCATCAGGTCACCTCCCAGATGCCGACGGCCCCCGACGGATCTGAGGTAGCCTTTGCCCTCTATGCTGCCCGCTGTAAACGGTATGGGCCGAAGTTGATTGACCTGCTGGCGGAGTACGCGGTGAGGCAGCAGGAAGATGTCAAGAGCAGGCAATCTGGCTCCGAGGCCACTCAGGACGCAGCTGCTTAGACCTTGTAGTTGTAGGATAGTTGTCGCCTTCTTTTGTTGTAATATCTTTATGAACACTTCTTGTGCCACGCTGTGGCTTTTGTTGTACATAATGAATCTTCGAGTTGTTTCCCATTCGTGTGTTGTTCATATTCTTGTCTGTTTTCCTCTAGGGACCTTCGGGTGATGACCCCATCGATACCTCGTCTGCTCCGCAGCCGCGACCATCCTTGGATGATGCGTCGCAGCTTGTATTTCTTCGTGACCATGTCCGTAGCCTTGAGAAGGATTTGCTTGGAATCCGAGTCCACGCGGACGTTTGGAAGTCGAAGGCAGAGCGGGGCACCGCCAGAGAGGAATATCTCATGGGTGAGTTGTGTCGTTTGGCCGAACAACTGCAATGTAAGTTTCTTCGAGCTGCTACTCATTTTCGGATGCGCCTGTTGGCTGGTCATCTTACTTTGTAGATGTTGCAGGTGTTAACCTTGTTCCGAAGGAGGAGAAGGAGCACATTGCGGTTCAGATCAACTGCCTGACCCAGCAGGATATGGAGGCTGGTGGCTTTTTCTGGATGGATCGCGACCGTGCCATGGTCCTTGCGACTGTGCAGGATCGTGCCTACCAAGTGTCACGGGTGTTGTGGCAAGTGAAGACTTCCTTGGCGTCAATTCTTCACGTCATGTTTCTTTTGGTTGAGGCTCCATCGACTCTCTGGGGCTTGCTGGCGAAGTTTCGAGATATGCATCATATCAGGGAGCTGGTGCAGCACCAATTAGTTGCGGGTGTGAAGGCCGATCTTTCCCTTGTGCGGCTGCATTGCCCTGACGTAAATCTCACGGCTGTGGCAGCTGGGACGCCTTCTCGACCAGATGGTGTCCTATGGGACATGCGCCCGCACTATGTGGCTGTGCGGCAGTATGCCGAGGAAGTTGTAGATCTCTTTGAGCACCGCGCGCAGGTGATCCTTCAGAATAGATAGGACCTGTAAAAAGATAGATGTCAAATTTGAATATATTCGACTGGGCGTGTTATGCCCTTTGATGTAAAGGTTGGTTGTTTTTATCACGTTGTGCTTTGTTTGTATGCATGACCTTTTCGTTAGCCTGACGTGATCAGCTACTCAGATGTACATGCGTTATTCTCAATCGACAAAGTCCTAAGGTGAGGGGAGCCCCCGAGTGTGTTGTAGCATAAAGAGATGCGAGTGAAAGATAAATTTTGGGGCGATACACTTAGCTTTTATTCATATCATAATGAGGAGGTACATTGTTCGGCTGAGTAGCCTTGGTTGAATAGCCTTATTGATAGTAAAGGGGAGATAGCTAGGGGTAGAAGCGTCGCAGTTGTGCGACGTTCCATGGGTTGGAGTATGCGACTCAAGACTCCACGTGCTTGAGGCGATAGGCGCCACCTGGGATGACTTCGGTGACGACGTAGGGTCCTTCCCAGGGTGACTCGAGCTTCTTCGGCCGCTCTTGCTTGAGTTGTAAGACTAGGTCTCCTTCGACGAAGGACCTTGGTCGCAGCAGACGGCTATGATAGTTGCGGAGGCTCTGCTGGTAGACCGCGATCGAGCTGCGGCGATGTCGCGTGCCTCATCGAGTGTGTCGACGGCGTCTTCGAGTGCGGCCGTCGGTTCGGCTTCGCTGTAGGCGACGACCCGTGGGGCCTTATGGCGTATCTCTGCAGTTAACACGGCTTTGGCTCCATGTACCATGAAGAAGGGCGTATAGCCAGTTGAGCTGTTTGGCGTTGTGCACAGGCTCTAGAGGACGGAGGGTAGCTCTTCTGCCCAAGCTCCCGCGAGCCGTTCGAGTGGGCTCATTAGGCGCTTCTTGATGCCACCACCAACGAGACCATTGGCCTTTTCGACCTGCCCGTTTGTTTGCAGGTGCACCACGGAGGCGTATGATATGCTGATCCCGAGGCCTTCGTAGAAGTCCTGGAATTCTTTGGAGATGAAGTTTGACCCGTTGTCGGTGATGATGCTATGTGGAACGCCGAACCTGTAGACGATGGATTGGTTGGTAACGGGCATGGCTTCAATCCACTTGGTGAATTTGTCGACTGCGACTAGGAGGTAGACGTGGCCTCCTTTCGAGGACTTGTGCAGTTTTCCGATCATGTCGAGGCCCCATTGGGCGAAGGGCCAGGCTAGGGGTATGGGCCTGAGCTCCGATCCAGGCGCGTGCGGTTTGTCTGCGAACCTCTGGCACCCGTTACACCTTCGGACGATGTCCTTGCCGTCATTCAGGGCCGTTGGCCAGTAGAACCCAGCTCGTAGAGCTTTGGCGACGAGGGCGCGGCTGCCCGCGTGATGGCCGCAGATGCCCTCATGGATGTCTTGGAGGATAGTTTTGCCGTCACCAATGGTGACGCACCTTTGGAGCACACCCGAAATGTTGCGCTTGTACAACTCGCCATTGATGATGGTGAAGGCTTTGGACCGGCGAGATATGCGTCGGGCATCTATTGGGTCATCGGGCAGTTCCCTGTTTATCAGGTACTAAAGGTATGACTGTGTCCATGTTTCTTCGACCGCCATGACCTGCATCAGGTTGACCACTACGACCTCTGTGTCGAGCTTTTTGGGTCCTTCCTGTCGTTCGGGTAGCGCATCCCCCGAGTGCTCTGCCTCTTCGGGTGATCCCTTGGGGAATTTCCTTTTGATGGATGGCACACAGATCTGTTCGAGGAACACACCTGGTGGCACCCGTGCACAGGTGGAGCCGATGTTGGCGAGTTTGTCGGCCTCTTCGTTGCTTTCTCTTCCAACGTGCCGAAGTTCGCAGCCATAAAAGTCTCCTTTGAGTGAATTGTAGAGCACGCGGTACGCGATCATGTTGGCAGCGTGCGCGTCGCACTCGTTCATCGTCTGCTGGACGACGAGGTTTGAGTCACCGTAGATGACCAAGTGCGTTGTGCCGCAGATCTTGGCCATCCTTATGCCGTGGATGAGGGCCTCGTATTCGGCTTCGTTGTTGGAAGCTCGAAATTTCATCCGGAGGGCGTACTTCATCTTGTCGCCCTGCGGGGATGTCAGTATGACCCCAGCTCCTGCTCCTGCCTCGCGCTTGGAGCCATCGAAGTGCATCGTCCATGACTGTGTCATGTCCGGGGTGTCCGGCAGCTACAACTCCATGCAGTGGACGAGGAAGTTCGGTAGGACCTGCGATTTGATCACATGGTGCTTCTCGTAGACTACGTCTAGAGGGGACAACTCGATGCCCCACAGGGCCACGCGTCCTGTGGCCTCCAGGTTGTTCAGGATGATGTTCAGGGGTGCCTCGTTGACGACCATCACCTGGTGCTCCTAGAAGTAGTGGCTCAGCCGACAAGCCGTCATGAACATGCAGTAGGCGAGTTTGTGATAGTGAGGGTACCTCTGTTTTGTCGGCGTCAATACCTCGCTGAGGTAGTAGATTGGGCGCTGGACCCCATGGGTCTTGCCATCTTCGGGTCGTTCGACTACGAGCACGGTGCTTACCACCTGGTGTGTGGCTGCTATGTATAACTGTAGAGGCTCGCGTTCCTTTGGCGTGACCAGGACGGGCGAGGTGGAGAGTAACCGCTTCAGATCTTCGAATGCATCGTCTGCTTCGGGCGTCCACTCGAATTTGTCTGCTTTGCGCAGCAGCTGATAGAAAGGCAGGGCCTTTTCGCCCATGCGACTGATGAACCTGCTCAGCGCCGCGATGCGTCTAGCTAGCTATTGGACGCCCTTGAGGTTCTTCGGTTTCTCCATGGCCATTATGGCCCGGATTTACTTCGGGTTCACCTCAATCCCTCGCTGGGAGATGAAGTAGCCAAGCAATTAGCCAGATGGGACACCGAAGGCGCACTTTTCTGGATTCAGCTTGATCTTGTATTGATCAAGGTTGTCGAACGTCTCACGGAGATCGTCGATCAGTGTCTTGGCCTCCCTTGTTTTGATTACTATGTCGTCGACATTGACTTGAATGTTGTGGCTGATCTGGCTCTTCAGGCATGCTTGCATGCACCGCTGGTACGTAGCACCTGCGTTCTTCAGCCCGAAGGGCATTGTGTTGTAGCAGAACACTCCGAACGGCGTGATGAACGCTGTTTTCTCCTGATCTTCAATCAAATCTGGTTGTAGCCTGAATAGGCGTCGGGGAAGGATAGTTTCTCGCATCCTGCAGTTGAATCGATGATCTGATTGATCCAAGGGAGAGGGAAGTTATCCTTTGGGCAGTGCTTGTTCAGCGAGGTGAAGTCCACGCACATCCGCAGGATGTCCGTGTCCTTTTTAGGGACCATCATGGTGTTGGCCAGCCACTCGCTTTCTTTGATCTCCCTGATGAAATCGACGTCGAGTAGTCTGTTGACTTCGACTCCGATGGCTTCGGCCCGTGGCTCGGACAGTCGTCGGATGGACTGTTTCACGGGCTTGGCATCTGGAAACACGTTGAGTGCTGCTCGGCGAATTTCCTGGGAACTCCTGGCATGTCCGCAGGACACCAGGCGAAGATTTCCTAGCGCTCACGGAGGAATTCAACGAGCGCGCTTTCCTATGTGGGGCTGAGGTCGTTGGCGATCAGTGCCGTCTTGGAGGCGTCCGTCAAGTGAACATGCACCTTCTTCGTGTTGACTGTTGAGTCGAACGACATGTTAGGTGCGTTTTGCCTTGAGACTGGGGGTGCCCTATTGTCTGTCACCTCTCGGAGCTTTATGAGCTCCTCCTGCATGCCGAATGACTGGGAGATTCTATTGAAGTCCCTATCGCAGTGATCCGATCGGGTGAAGCTCCCGTGGACCGTGATGACGCCCTTGGGTCCTGGCATCTTGAGTAGAAGGTACGCGTAGTGCGGTACTGCCAGGAACCGTGCAAATGCCACGCGCCCGAGGATAGCATGGCATTGTGATGGCTAATCCACCACTTCGAACTCGAGTCGCTCGCACCGAAAGTTATCGGGCTTGCCGAAGATGACATCGAGCCATATTTTCCCAGGGGGAATATGCCCTTCCCTAGGACGATGCCGTGGAACATTGTGTCGGATTGTTCCAGGCTGCACAGCGGGATCCGCATTACAGCCAAGGTGCTAGCGAACACCAGATTGATGCCGCTGCCGCCGTCCATGAAGAGGCGGCTAATCTCGAACCCTCCGATCTGCTCCTCGAGCACGAGGGCATCATGACCTGGGCGAGGGATCTGGCGGGGGTGACCGAACAGCTGAACGTGATGCAGGACTCCGAACCGCTGAGGTACTTGAAGGGTTTCGCAGCATAGTAAATCAAAAAAATTCTACAGATGCGAACGAGAAAGCCAAGATCTAATCTAGGAGATGCAAACAATGAGAGAGATTAGATGAGATCTTCATACCCTTGAAGATTCGCACAGCGGAACGTTCGTCGGAACGTGGGTGATGTAGTCGTACTCGCTTCTCCTCCTCGCGATCCGATCCGATCTAGCCGCAAGTGGCGATGCCTCCGTGAGATGCACACGTGCAGCACCTCGACGTCTCCTCCTTCCTCGGTCCAGCAAGTATGGTGGAGAGATGGATTGGATCTACAACGCGACGGCGCGGTGCAAGTGGTGGAGAGTTTCTGCAGCAGGGCTTCGCCTACACGCAGTCGGGAGGGAGAGAGAGAAGGGCAGCAGGGCGGCTAGGCTTGAGGGGAAGGTGTGTGGGGTTGGTGCGCCCCCAGCCCTCTTTATATAGAGGGGTGGGCGGCAGCCCTAGCCCCTCCCCCAAGCCTAGGCCGGCGGCCAAGGAGGGAAGAGTGGGGGGCAAGTTTCCCCCCTCCTTCTAGAAGCTCCAATTAGGGTTTCCACTTGTTTGGCCGGCTGGGCCCTATGGGGCCTTGTGCCCCTGGCCCAATGCGGACAGGGCACTCCCTCATAGGCCCATGCCCCCTCCCGGAAGGTGGGGCCACGTTGGTCCCCCTCCAGAAGGTTCTAGAAGCTTCCGGTACAATACCGATTAACCCGAAACAATTCCGAACTCCAAAAACTGCATTGCTTTATACGAATCTTATTCTCCGGACCACTCCGGAACCTCTCGTGATGTCCCGGATCCCATCCGAGACTCCGAACAAAAACTCATAAACCAATTATCCAATCTATCCTAGCGTCGAGACACGTTAAGTGTGTGACCCTTCGGGTTCGAGAACATGCAGACATGATCTTCTATCAATAATCAATAGCGGGGTCTGGAAACCCATATTGACTCCCACACATTCATCGATGATCATATCGGATGAACCACGATGCCAGGATTCAATCAATCCCATATATATATTCCCTTCGTCTCGCGATATTTTACTTGCCCGAGATTTGATCGTCGGTACCGTCATACCTAGTTCAATCTCGTTAACAACAAGTACTTTACTCGTTCCGTAATCCGATATCACTTTGTGATTAACTCCTTAACCACATGCTTGAAAGCGGTGTTGATATCGATTACCGAGTGGGCCCGAAGTATATCTCTCCAACTTGGGAGGGACAAATCCCATCTCGATACATACAACCCAACAGGTAATTTCCGATCACCTGAGAGACACCTTTATGATCACCCTCTCATAGAATGACGTTTGATGACCTCAAAGCTTTCTTCCGATACCAGGGAGTTGTATTATCTCATGGTCTAAGGATACAATATTTGACATAATAAAAGCTTCGCAAAGATGAACACGATGACACGATCTAATTGCTCTGCTTAGTTTGGGTCTGTCCATCATATCATTCCCCTAATGATATGATCTCATTATCAATCGACAACTCATGTCTATGGTTAGGAAACCTTAACCATCATTGATCAATGAGCTAGTCCATAGAGGCATACTAGGGACACGGTGTTGTTCACAAACCACACAAGTATTAAAGTTTCCGCTTAATACAATTCTAGCATGGAATATAAACTTTATCATGAACAAGAATTATAATAATAACATCTTTATTATTGCCTCTAGGGCATAATTCCAACAGTCTCCCACTTGCACTAGAGTCAATAATCTAGTTTACATTTGTCAACAATCTCACACCCATGGCACTAAGGTGCTGATCATGTTTTGCACGTGGAAGAGGTTTAGTCAATGGATCTGCGACATTCAGATATGTATGTACTTTGCTAATCTTCAGATCTCCATCTGCTATATAATCTCGGATTATATGAAACTTGCGGTTGATATGCTTGGTCTTTGGATGATATCTTGGTTCCTTAGCGAGTGCTATGGCGCCAGTGTTGTCACACAATATCTCCAATGGCTCCAATGCACTTGGAACCACGCCAAGCTCAGTGATGAAGTTCCTGATCCAAACTCCTTCACTTGACGCTTCTGCAGCAGCCATGTATTCCGCTTCTACTGTAGATCCCGCGATCACGCTTTGCTTGCAGCTTCTCCAGCTCACAGCTCCTCCATTCAAAATATAAACGTATCCTGTCTGAGATTTAGAATCATCCTTGTCGGTGTCGAAACTAGCGTCGACGTAACCTTTTACGACGAGCTATTTATCACCCCCATAGACTAAGAACATTTCTTTAGTCCTATTTAGGTACTTTAGGATGTTCTTCATGGCTGTCCAGTGTTCCACTCCTGGATCACTTTGATATCTGCTCGTCAAACTAAGAGCATTGGACACATCCGGTCTAGTACACAGCATGGCATACATGATAGAACCTATGGCCGAGGCATAAGGCACTTTGCTCATAGCTTCCCTATCATTTACCGTAGCTGGACACTGAGCCTTGCTCAATATCTTACCTGACAACATAGGCACTGAACCTTTCTTTGCCTTATCCATTCTGAACCTTTTCAGAACTTTGTCTAGGTATGTACTCTCTGGCTTAAAGCTATCAAGCGTCTTTGTCTATCTCTATAGATTTTGATGCCCAGTATATAAGCAGCTTCACCTAGGTCTTTCATTGAAAAACACTTGTTCAAATAACTCTTCACATCGTTAAGCATGTTGATGTCATTTCCAATAATCAATATGTCATCCACATATAGTACCAGAAACGTCACCGAGCTCCCACTCACTTTCTTGTAGATACAAGCTTCGTAGCAATTTGGAACAAATCCAAAGCTCTTGATCACTTGATCAAAACGAAGGTTCCAACTCCGAGATGCTTGCTTCAGTCCATAAATGGAACGCTGAAGTTTGCATACTTTATCAGCATCCTTAGGATCGACAAAACCTTCGGGTTGCATCATATACAACTCTTCATCAATGTTGCCATTGAGGAACGCAGTCTTGACATCCATATGCCATATTTCATAATCATGAAACGCAGCAATTGCTAATAAAATCCGAATGGACTTAAACATCTCTACGGGAGAGAAAGTCTCATCGTAGTCAACACCTTGAACTTGTCGAAAACCTTTCGCGACAAGCCGTGCTTTATAGACGGTAACATTACCATCCGCGTCCGTTTTCTTCTTGAAAATCCATTTGCACTCAACGGCCTTTCGGTCGCTAGGAGGGTCCACCAAAGTCCATACTTGGTTTTCGCTCATGGATCCCAATTCGGATTTCATGGCTTCTAGCCATTTCTCAGAGTCTGGGCTCATCATCGCTTCCTCATAGTTCGTAGGTTCACTGTCTTCTACTAACAAGACAGTCAAGACAGGGTTGCCGTACCACTCAGGAGGGGCACGCGACCTTGTCGACCTGCGACGTTCAGTAGCAGCATCGTCCGAAGCTTCATGATCCTTGTCATTAGCTTCCTCTATTGTTGGTGCAGGCGGCACTGGAACAATTTCAGGTGCTACGCTACTCTCCAATTCAAGAGAAGGTTCAACAACCTCGTCTAGCTCTACTTTCCTCCCACTCACTTCTTTCGCGAGAAAATCCTTCTCAAGAAAGGAACCGTTCTTTGCGACAAACACTTTGCCTTCGGTTCTGTGATAGAAGGTATACCCAATAGTTTCCTTAGGGTATCCTATGAAGACGCATTTCTCCGCTTTGGGTTCGAGCTTGTCTGGCATCAACTTCTTGACGTAGGCTTCGCATCCCCAAACTTTAAGAAACGACAACTTAGGTTTAGCACCAAACCACAGTTCATACGGTGTCGTCTCAACGGATTTAGATGGTGCCCTATTTAAAGTGAATGCAGCGGTTTCTAATGCGTAACCCCAAAATGATAACGGCAAATCAGTAAGAGACATCATCGATCGGACCATATCTAATAGGGTTCGATTACGGCGTTCAGCCACACCATTGCGCTGTGGTGTTCCGGGTGGCGTGAGTTGCGAAACGATTCCGCTTGCTTTAAGATGCGTGAGAAAATCATAACTCAAATATTCACCTCCACGATCGGATCATAGAAATTAATCTTTCTGTTACGATGGTTCTCCACTTCATTCTGAAATTCCTTGAACTCTTCAAATGTTTCAGATTTATGTTTCATTAAATAGATATACCCATATCTACTTAAGTCATCGGTAAAAGTGAGAAAATAGCAATATCCACCGCGCGTCGAAACACTCATCGGTCCGCATACATCGGTATGTATGATTTCCAACAAGTCCGTTGCTCGCTCCATGATACCGGAGAATGGGGTTTCGATCATCTTGCCCATGAGGCATGGTTCGCATGTGTCAAATGATTCAAAATCAAGAGACTCCAAAAGTCCATCAGAATCCAGTTTCTTCATGCGCTTTACACCAATATGACCTAGATGATAGTGCCACAAATAAGTAGTATTATCACTATCTACTTTGCATCTCTTAGCCTCAATGTTATGGATGTGTGTTTCATCCCTTTCGAGATTTAGAAGAAATAAACCACTCATAGCAGGTGCATGACCATAAAATATGTTACTCATATAAATAGAACAACCATTATTCTTCGATTTAAATGAATAACCGTCTTGCAATAAACATGATCCAGAAATAATGTTCATGCTCAACGCAGGCACATAATAACACTTATTAAGGTTTAAAACTAATCCCAAAGGTAAAACTAAGGAGAGCGTGCTGACGGCCATCACATCAACTCTTGATCCGTTGCCAACGCGCATCGTCACCTCATCCCTCGCAAGCTGCCGTCTATTCCGTAGCTCCTGTTTCGAGTTACAAATATTAGCAACTGAACCAGTATCAAATACCCAGGCACTACAACGAGGGCTAGTAAGGAAAACATCAATAACATGTATATCAAATATACCTTTGATGGTGCCAGCCTTCTTATCCGCTAAGTATTTCGGACAGTTGCGCTTCCAGTGACCCTTGTCCTTGCAATAGAAGCACTCAGTGTCCGGCTTGGGTCCAGACTTGAGCTTCTTCTCAGCAGGGGCAACGCGCTTGCTGCCTCCTTTCTTGAAGGGCTTCTTTGCACCCTTACCTTTCTTTAAGGTGGGGGTTTGTTGACCATCAACACATGATTATTCTTTTTGATGTCCACCTCCGCAGCCTTCAGCTTTGCGAAGATCTCGGTGATCGTACCAGTGGAACCAATCTGATTATGAGTCACTACAAAACTTTTGTAGCTGGGAGGAAGAGATTGCAGAACCCTGTCAATCTTGAGCTCCTCTGGAATCTTGCAGTCCAGTTGCTCAAGGCGTTGAGTGTAGCCCGACATCTTTATGGCGTGCTCACTAACGGAACTCCCTTCCTCCATCTTGCAGTTAAAGAATTTCTCAGAGATCTCATATCTCTCAGAATGGGCCTGAGTCTGAAACATGGTTTTCAGCTCCTCGAGAATCTCAAAGGGCCCGGGATAGTCTTCAAAACGATTTTGAAGGTCCGATTCCATAGCAAACAACATGGTGCTCTTAATCACACCATAATCATCTTTGTGCGACTGATAGACAGCTTTCTCATCAGCCGGCGCAGTAGCAGCAGGGGCGTCACCTAACGCATTCTCAAGGACATAGTCCTTTTGACCGCCAGAGAGAATGATTCTCAGATTGCGGAACCAATTGGTGAAGTTAGACCCATTGTTTCTAAGCTTTTCCTTCTCAGCAAAAACATTGAAGTTGAAGTTGGACTTAGCCATTTGATCTACAATATTTGCAAGTACAAATTAGACTATGTTCATGATAACTAGTTCAACTTTTAATCAAATTACTAGATGAACTCCCACTAAATTCAACATCCCTCAGGTTGTTTAGTGAACATGATCCAAATTCACCACACCTAATCCGATCTTCACGAGAAGAGATGCGGTTTCAATGGTGGACAACGAAGTGTCGATCATATCATTCATATGACTCATGCTTAACCTTTCGGTTCATGTGTTCCCAGGCCATGTCTGTACATGCTAGGCTCGTCAAGTTAGACCCAAGTATTTCCGCGTGTGCAAAACTGGCTTGCACCCGTTGTATGTGAACGTAGAGTCTATAGCACCCGATCATCACGTGATGCTTGGACACGACGAACTTTCGCAACGGTGCATACTTGGGGAGAACACAGTTTTATCTTGATCTTTAAGTGAGGAATCATCTTATAATGCTACCGTCGCGATCTAAGCATAATAAGATACATAAAAGGATAAACATCACATGCATATAACTTTATGTGACATGGTATAGCCAATCTTCGCGCAATGATCTCCATCTTGTGCGTGCCGGCATGATCTCCATCACTCCACCATGATTGCCTCCACCACGAATAGCAACTACAACTATTGCTAACTACTTAGCGATAAAGTGAAACTATTAAATGGCGTATAAGAAGTTGACACACAGGTCATACACAATTATAAAGACAACCATATGGCTCCTGCCGGTTGTGTACTCATCGACATGCAAGTCGTGAAACATTACAAAACATGATCATCGCATACAATATACACATCACATCTTGGGCCATACCATATCACAGAAAACACTCCCTGCAAAAACAAGTTAGACGCCTCTACTTTGTTGTTGCATGTTTTACGTGGCTTATGGGAGTAGCAAGCTAAGAACGATTCTTACCTACGGAAAGCCACAACGGTGATATTATGGTTGCCAAACTCCGGTGTAAATCCCATGACAACAATAGTGAGAGAAACTGGCATCCACCAGCCGCATGTGTGGGACAAGCCACACGTCAAGTGCGGAGCCGGTCTCGCGAACGACGTCGCGTAAGGTTGGCCTGGACCGCTTCAATCTCACTATCCCGCGTCATAATAAGATCACAAACAAGAGGCTTGCAACAGAAAACATCAACGCCCACAACAACCATGTTGCGTTCTACTCGTGAAACACATCTACGCATAGATCTAGCTCTGATACCACTGAAGGGTTTCGCAGCATAGTAAATAAAAAAAATTCTACGGATGCGAACGAGAAAGCCAAGATCTAATCTAGGAGATGCAAACAACGAGAGAGATTAGATGATATCTTCATACCCTTGAAGATTCGCACAGCGGAACGTTCGTCGGAACGTGGGTGATGTAGTCGTACTCGCTTCTCCTCCTCGCGATCCGATCCGATCTAGCACCGCAAGTGGCGATGACTCCGTGAGATGCACATGTGCAGCACCTCGACGTCTCCTCCTTCCTCGGTCCAGCAAGTATGGTGGAGAGATGGATTGGATCTACAACACGACGGCGTGGTGCAAGTGGTGGAGAGTTTCTGCAGCAGGGCTTCGCCTACACGCAGTCGGGAGGGAGAGAGAGAGAAGGGCAGCAGGGCGGCTAGGCTTGAGGGGAAGGTGTGTGGGGTTGGTGCGCCCCCAGCCCTCTTTATATAGAGGGGTGGGCGGCAGCCCTAGCCCCTCCCCCAAGCCTAGGCCGGCGGCCAAGGAGGGAAGAGTGGGGGGCAAGTTTCCCCCCTCCTTCTAGAAGCTCCAATTAGGGTTTCCCCTTGTTTGGCCGGCTGGGCCCAATGCGGCCAGGACACTCCCTCATAGGCCCATGCCCCCTCCCGGAAGGTGGGGCCACGTTGGTCCCCCTCCGGAAGGTTCTAGAAGCTTCCGGTACAATACCGATTAACCCGAAACAATTCCGAACTCCAAAAACTGCATTGCTATTTACGAATCTTATTCTCCAGACCACTCCGGAACCTCTCGTGATGTCCCCGATCCCATCCGAGACTCCGAACAAAAACTCATAAACCAATTATCCAATCTATCCTAGCGTCGAGACACGGTAAGTGTGTGACCCTTCGGGTTCGAGAACATGCAGACATGATCTTCTATCAATAATCAATAGCGGGGTCTGGAAACCCATATTGACTCCCACACATTCATCGATGATCATATCGGATGAACCACGATGCCAGGATTCAATCAATCCCATATATATATTCCCTTCGTCTCGCGATATTTTACTTGCCCGAGATTTGATCGTCGGTACCGTCATACCTAGTTCAATCTCGTTAACAGCAAGTACTTTACTCGTTCCGTAATCTGATATCACTTTGTGATTAACTCCTTAACCACATGCTTGAGAGCGGTGTTGATATCGATTACCGAGTGGGCCCGAAGTATATCTCTCCGACTTGGGAGGGACAAATCCCATCTCGATACATACAACCCAACAGGTAATTTCCGATCACCTGAGAGACACCTTTATGATCACCCTCTCATAGAATGACGTTTGATGACCTCAAAGCTTTCTTCCGATACCAGGGAGTTGTATTATCTCATGGTCTAAGGAATACAATATTTGACATAAGAAAAGCTTCGCAAAGATGAACACGATGACACGATCTAATTGCTCTGCTTAGTTTGGGTCTGTCCATCATATCATTCCCCTAATGATATGATCTCATTATCAATAGACAACTCATGTCTATGGTTAGGAAACCTTAACCATCATTGATCAATGAGCTAGTCCATAGAGGCATACTAGGGACATAGTGTTGTTCACAAACCACACAAGTATTAAAGTTTCCGCTTAATACAATTCTAGCATGGAATATAAACTTTATCATGAACAAGAATTATAATAATAACATCTTTATTATTGCCTCTAGGGCATAATTCCAACAGTACTCAGGGGTGGCGGGTGGAGCGGTCACAGCTAGACTGACCTGGCGGGTGATTTTCTTTTGCACCCTGTTTGTTGGGCACCCCTTTTGGATCATCAATGACCCTTTTGGCACGGGGTACCTGTTTCCGCCGTTGCTCTGTGCGGGTGCGATTGGGTGATTCGAAGGTCCCACGGGTGGTGGTGGAGGAGCTTCGTGGGCGATGTCACCTGGTGCAGGTGCGTGCCCGTACCCAGGGTTCGGGGTTTGCTGCCTCATCTGGGACATGCTCTCGCTGAGTTTCTGGAACTCGCGGCAGTTTTTGATCATGTGACTTGCCTTCTTTTTACCATCCTGCTTGTCGATGTAGAAGTGGATGGTGCATGGGCCCGACAACTTGTCGTATGCCGAGGGCCCGTTGTCACGGCCGCGACGTTGCCACGATTGCGTTGGGCATCCTCCATCGTGAAAGTTGTTTCTACGGTATCCGCCACTGCGGCGGTCGGCGTAGCCATCCGCAATCATGTCGGGTCCGTCACGATCGTCGTAGACGCGCGATCGTAGCTTGCTACGGCGCTCGCGCTGGCGGCTGTAGTCATCTTCCTCCTCCGAATATGCTCGGTGGACGGAGTCTTCAAGGTCTGCCCACCTGTTGGCGATGTCCATGAGGTGGTCGAGCGTTTTGGGCTTGACGCGCCCAAGTTCTTCCTTGAAGTCTTGGCGTTTGACGCCATCCTTGAAGGCGTCGATTGTTCTCTCCTTAGAGATGTGCGCCGCAGAGTTCTTGATGTTGGACCAGCGTAGTATATACGAGCGAATGGATTCGCCCATTCGTTGGGTGAAGGACCTCAGCTCTTCGATCGAGGCTCGCATCTTGCTGGTTCCCTTGAAGTTTCGGATGAAACTGTACGCTAGTTCCTCCCAGCTTCGGATGGATCCCGAGGACAGGCTACTGAGCCAGATCCGGGCTGCGCATGTCAGCTGCAGCTAAAGGCATTGTAGGGCGGTGTTTTTTTGCCGCCATGCAGTTTGACGGACGACAGGTGGTCGCTGAGCCATGCCTTAGGGTCCCGCGTGCCATCAAGCTTCGGAGCGTCCGAAGGGATCTTGAAGTTCCTCGGCATCCGCGTCCGCCAAACAGATCTGCTGAAGCATCGAGCCCCGCAGAGTTCTCCTTCATCGTCATCCTCTTCGGATTCGGATGGGCACACGCGTTTGACGCATGCCTTGTCGATCTTGTGTTGGGTGAGTTCGCTTCGAGCGTCGTAGTCGCGGCTGCGATGTCGCGAGCTCTTGTGCCGTTGAGGTAGATCGTGTTCTTCCTTGTCGAATGAAGGTATGGGACTGCGATTGAACCTAACTGCATCCTTCTTCTTCTTCGGCTCCTCAGGAGCTTCCCCGTGGAGCACAGCTCCAACGAGTCCGAGTCCGGCTAGTGCAGAGTTGTGCATGTCCCTCTTCGGGTCTCCCACCGGAGGTGGATTGGACACGGGGTATGTGGTGGCTGCCATGATCGCAACTTGCGGCGTCTTCGGGATGACGTTGCCGTTGGCGTCCATCTCCATGAAGGATGTGTTGATGGTTCGGGTCACCTCACGACGCGCGGCGGGATCCATGTTCTCTACGCGAGAACGATGCTTGTTGGCGTGGTTGCCGTGTGATATGGAGCCGCCAACGGCAGAGAGCACAGCTCGCCGCGTGCTGGACTCCGAGGCCGCTTTCTTGCGTTTGTCAAGCACCTCTTGAATCTTCAACTGCTTTTTATGCTCTTCGATGAGGAGCAGGTGGTATGCCATCAGTAGGTCCCGTGAGGCACCCACAGGCAGGATCTTGTTACCCGCCACGGCTTCGCGTGCTTGGTTCCATCCCTCCTTGCTGAGGTGGATTACCCGATTGGCATCGGTGTCATCCTCGTTGGGACGGGGGGATTGGTTCCTCCTGTTTTGCCGTTTCTACCCTGCGGGTTGGGTGGAGGGTTGGGTTGTTGCTGATCCACGTCGCTATGGATGACCACGACGCATTGGTAGCGTCCATAGGTCGGATCGCTGCTGCCACAGCTTTCGGATCCGGAACTGTAGGTCCCTTCATTCGATGGCGGATCACACAGATCTGAGTTGCAGCTGCTACTTTCATAGGACTCATCTGTCGATGGTGATGTGCGTAGCACGGGATGCGAAGCCCACGAGGCGGGCCTGATTGATGGCAGTGTCACCCACTATGGGAGGAGGAGAGTGCCGGTCTGTCCCACCTGGAAGCAGAAGCTCCCGAACAGGATCTCGAGTCCGTCGCCTACGGGCTCGAAGTCCTTCATGGTGGCTGGCGAGTGGGCGGTGAATTCGAAAGCGCCGAAGAGGAGATGGCTCTCCTCGCCGAAGAATTGTAGATCGCCTTGGTTGGGACCGTCACGATCGCACAATAAGCGCCCCCAGTTCCCACAGACGGCGCCAATTGACGAGGATCGATCTCGTCAATGCCCATTGTTATGAGCTTGGGTTTTGGAGAAGATGGGGGTGCTGGAGATCGCGGAACGGTTAACAGACAAGCAACCATGGGACACGAGATTTACCCAGGTTCAGGCCCCCGGAGGGAAAACTCTACTCCTGCTTGTCTGCTCTTGATTACGACGGAACCGAAAGTTACAGGGGTGCGCAGATGCAATCTGGCGTGGAGGTGTGTACGCGGTAAGGTGGGAAGTGCCCTCCTTGTCGTGTCCTCCTAGTCTTTATATAGAAGTAGGCGGGTCCTAGGCACAGATCGAGTCGGTTACACGTTTTAGGGTTTTCCCCTTTAAATATTCTATCTAATCTAGTCTTGCTCTCCAAGGATCCGAAGACGTCATGGGCTTGGGTCACCCGAATATCTTCATGGTCCACACACATTCTCATGGGCCTTCCTTGGGCTGAACCAGGTATGCTGAAGTCGTGTACCCGTAGGGTATAACCATGTCACACGCAGCTGCTTGCCGCTCGCGGGGAAGACGACGAACAGGGAGGGTGAAGGGGTATGGGCCAGATGGGCCACGGCTGGGCTGCAGGAGTGCTACGCGGGTGGAAGGAGAGGAGAGAGGGAGAGGGTGGGGTCGGCCCAGGTAGGTAGGGTTCTGTTTTTATTTTGCAAATTACTTTTCTTTTTCTGTTTTGCATTTCTGTTTGGTATTTTCATTTGTAAACTATTTTGGGCATTTCAAAAATACCAGAGGCTTAATAAAATACCTAAAATAATGTGGGGCCCTAGTAATCCATTTAGGCTCCTTTGTTTTTATGATTTCCAAAATTCAAAACCATTTTGAATGGATTTTCAAGTGAGGAAGGAAATTAGGGTTTTAGGGTTTTGCATGATTTATTTAATACATAATTTAAAATATGATGCTCATGATTACACAATCAAACTCTAATTAAGTATTAGCTAAACTGGGGTGTTACGCGCAACATCAACCACCACCTCCCATGCCGCATCATCAACCCACACTTGAGTTATATTTGTGGCTTGTGTAACCTAGCCAGCAAGCGTGGGCCAGGAGGAGTGGCATTCCCCAGCGGCGGAGCAGCACATGCCGGTGCAGTGGCCCCTGGTGTCGTGGTCACCACCGCCGTTCATCAATCTCTCCTAGGATGAGGACGAGTAGGTCGGCGACGCCAGGTACCCTAGCCAAAACTATGGTTTTTATGTTTTTAGTATGTTTTTTCCTATTTAAATTAAATTTGTTTGAAATGAAATTTTATAAAAATTTGGGTGAGGCCGCTGAGAGTACACTGACCCAAACGGACATTACCCATTTTCCTGTCTACGGGCCGGATGCAACGGATCGAAACAGACGTGTTCCCTGTCCAAAATTGATACCCTCCCGGCCAATGAAAGAATCGGTGAGTGTTCCAGAAGAAGTCTTGGGTTCCAGAAAGGGGTTTGGCTAGTCTAGTGGGTATTGAGGTGTGTTTCTTAAGAAGCATCTTTCCAGTGGTGTCTCTTTCCCCTCGCGGAGACGTGAAGCAAAGCATATTTAATCGGTCCCAGGAAAGGAAGAATATTTAGGTATAGCACATCTGGAGGCCAATGCTTAAGCTAAGCTAAACTAATCGCTAGGGATTAGGTATAATGGAGATAATAACATATCTTTTTTGTCGGATTAGCTTTGCTTTGCGGGGCATCGCTATCAATCATCCTTTTGTCTGTCTGTCCTGTGAGAAGAGCCAAACCACTAGCGTCCTCCTGCGACAGTGTTCTTGTTGGCAGTGGAGAGTCTGCGCCATAAACAGGTCGACGGTGATAATTGCAAGCTAAAAGTGTGGATAGCTTCCTTGTTTGCAGGGATTAAGGGGTCTGTATCCTCTAAATCGGTACAAAAGGCACACGCTTCTGGACCGTAAAGGGATGGAACAATGGACTAAATATGAACAGAGAAGCACATGTGTGTTAACACGAATTATTTGCCTGAAATTCTTTCCCCATCGTATGAACTGCTCTCTGTTTTTTTGTCGAACTAGGGCACACCTAAACCAGAATGAATAATTTCAATATAATTAAGTATAAGTACAAGAATATTATAGAACAATAGAATAGACAACCTGAAAAGATAGACAGACGACACAGAAAAAAACCCTAGCCCCCCGCGTCGCTCCCGCGAGCGACCGGGGGCTTCCCTCCGTCGCCACCTACTCCCCCTCCTCGCAGGCTTCTCCCCCTCGCCGCCATCGGGGTGCGCCAGCGGCAAAGCCGCTCGGCGTCGTTGGCGGCGGGGCCTCCCTCTCCCCTGCTCTCGGTAGTCCGATGCGGGCCGTACGAGCAGAGCGGCGACGACGCGTTTCGCGGAGCACGGTGGCGCACGGTGTGGCGGCTTGGCGGCGGCAGGCTTCAGCCGTGGCGGAGGCATGGCGCGGTGGTGCGGAGGCCCGCGTGGTTCGGGTGCGGCAGGGCTGCTCCCGGCGCTCCAGCGGGCTCGGCTGGCGGCGCTCCGGCGGAGGTCGGGTGGCTGCACGGCGGCGGGCGCCGCCCTTGGCGGTGCAGGCGGCGGCGGACGGGGTCGTTGGTGGTTGCTCCCCCAGATCTGGGCCCTCTAGGCCCGATCTAGGCCTGGGCGGGCCAGTTAGGTTCCTTCTGTGTTGGCTCCGGTTGGACCTAGGTAGTTTCTGTGGTAAGGATGGCTTTGCTGGCGCCGCGTCTGCTGCAGCAAGGCGGCTAGAGCTTCACGGGCCCGCTCGGCCTGGCCTAGGGAGCTGAACATGGGTAGCGGATGCTAGCCTTCGTGCTACAGCGTGGTGGCGAGGGCTTCACGGACCCTTTGCGGGTCCGGCCTGGTGTGCCCTTGCTGCAGCATCCGGCCGGCACCCGCTTTACAGCGGTGGAGGACGCCCTCTAGATGGCTTTGCGGCTGCCGCCCTTCGGCTCCCTGTGGCCAGGTCTACTCTTGCCGCTGCATCCGACCGGCTACTGCCTACGGCGATGGAGGTTGTTCTCTCCCACGAGGCTGCGGTACGGCCGCTCCTTGCCTACAGTTCTTGATTTTGGTCCATCCGACCTCGCATTGTTTGCCTCGGGGAGACGGCAATGGTGTCCTCAAGACCGTGGTGGTGCATGTTGGTGGACAGCAAGCTTGGTGGAGTGCTTCGGTTTGTCGGGGCCGTGGGTTCGTGGGGTCGGGAGAAATCCCTTTCAGCGTTGCCGGTACCATCGCAGTGACGCCTGCGGGCGCCACCTTCCTAGTGCAGGGCATCGGGTCTACCCCCGCCCTCCATCCGCCCCCCCCTCCCGTGTACCGGAAGAAATCCTAGGACCATTCCGGGCAGCAGCGTCGTCGTCGTCGCCCCCTTCTTGAAGGTGTTGCTTGGTACACGGAGGCTCGAAGGCATAGGGGTGTGGTGGGAATTGTCCAGAGGGCATAGCGGTTGCGAGACACCGGCGCTTCTGTCGACCCGGTGTTGTCGGCATTTTTTTTCTTTCTCTTGTTTTCCTTTTGGGCTTTGTGGTGCTGTTTGCCCCATCTTTGATCTGGTGGTTGTTCCGATTGTCCTTTGGACGTTGTGCTGTCTAACCCAGCAGCAACTGTGTGTTATATTTATAAAGCTGGGTGAAAGCCTGTTTCAAGAAAGATAGACAGACACAAAGAAAATAACATCAACAAAGGAGGCCTAGGATGCACCAACAGCAAGTATACAAGGACAAGCAAAGCACCGGAGACTCCAAATGGTTACAACCAAGGCTACAAGGACAAGCACGCTCGTCATTTAAAAAAATGAAACCAATTTCAATTTTTTATTTTTTTTTGAAAAATATCTCAATAGTCAATGATATGTGCTACTACAAGCGTGTAAAATCTCAATACAACCACTTTGAATTATCGGATACATAAAAAGACAAAAGTAGTGGATCTAAGTCTAATAAATGGCCCACATTTTCAACTATAGTATTTATGGGATTTCCTTATTTTTATATAGAACAATTCCGCTTTTGATTGGCATGTTTATAGGAAGTGGCAGATCTAGAAATTTGTCAAAGCTTGGGAACGCCGCAAAGCAACTAAAATTTTTCTCGGATAAATGTTAGCATTATATGGAGCAAATATAACTTTTACATCAATTCTAATACTCCCTCCGATACGGATTACTGTTCGCGCTGGTCATTTTGCAAATAAGTCCTCGCGAGATCCCGACAAACCCCGAAGTCCACGGGCTCGTCTTCCTCACTCGTTGCTTGCTCCGCTCCGGTCAGCGGCTCGCCCGCCGACGTCGCCACCCGCTCCCCGCCGCTGCACCCTCCCAGCCCCACGCCCCTGCACCCCCGAGCTTCTCTTTCTCCAACTCCCATCCAGATCTACCAGCGCCGCGGCCCCTCCCCTCCTCCACTCGTTCTTCCCGGACATCAGCCACGAGGGGAGGCGCGAGAGGATCCCCTCCTCCTCCTCGTGCTAGTGGTGGTGGACGGACAAGGCACGGCGAGCGATCTGAGGGAAGGGGTGAGCCGAGGGCAGGGGAAGCGGTGCAGCTCCTGTCTCGACCCCTAGCGTCCGGACGAACTGTTGTCACCGGCGGGTGGAGCTGCTGCTGCTACTGGCGTCCACCCAGAGAAAAAGTCGGCGCCTTCCTCGAGCAGAAGCTTCTAGCCACCACTCCAGGGGACCTCTACAAGTCTGGCACCTCTCCTTGGTTGGTCAGCACCACCTCCCCCTCTCAATTTCATGCATTTATCAGTCAAGAGTGAATAAGAACAGTCCAAGAATCAAAATTTATGAGTGTAAGGTGGGAGAATTACCGTGTTCAATATCTGATGAAATCTGATATAAGGTGGGAGAATTACCTTGTTTAGATCATTGTCTTTTGCCTCTAGATGTTTAAATGTTTTGTCATTGTTAGCTGCTAATTAAGCTGTTTTATATTGAAATAGATCAGTGAGCTTGCTAATTTTCCTCCTGTTAAATAATCTGTTGGATAGATAACCTAGTCACAATCATAGTTGAGAAAATGCTCCAGAGCGCAGTTCCTCAATCCTTGAGTTGGATGAATCATGTTTCATGTTTTCCTAGTATTTCAGGACATCAGTGAGAACAAAAGCAAATAGATTAAACTAGCCAAGTAGAAAAAAGGAAGAAAACACAGAAGAATAACCTCAACATCGATGGTGTATCTCCGGTACGTACAGATGGTCCTTATCTAGAGGACACCTTCTTGACCTCTTGAATACATATCACTGAATATCTGCAAACAACACTATTAAGACTTCATCCACCAGACCTGAATATAATCCGTGCTTCCCTAGATAGGTGATACACATATCCTACGTACTGCCATTGTGTGAGATTAAATTCAAAGTACAGATCCCAGTAAATAAAACTATTTATTTTGCTTCGAGGAGTATGTACAACCATTGTGCCGACCGCCAGCATATTGTAGGTTTTTGATTGGTACTTCTGAACATCAATAGCTGAGTCAAACCAGAGCAGTGGAGCAAACAAGTGCACAGTAGCAATAGAGCATGACAAATTGCTAGTTTGGTAAAGTGAACAGTAGCATCTAAACATCAAATTACTGTAATCTAAACATCTGTTCAATGGACAAGTGATAGCCTTCAAAAGGACCTGCATATTCAATCAAATTTGGTTACTGTTTTAGCAATGGATGGCAGGAGAAGATGGTTAGATATTAAAAAGCTGGTAGGTGAAATTGTCTTACTAGTGCTTGATCAGTGTAGCTTTTTCAAAGTTCTGCTTATTATTCGGACACCTTATTATAAATTCTGCACAGCCACCTAATTGAATAAACTTTGACCGCTTAACTGTTCTCATGTTGAAGGGTTCAAGTGGAAAAGGACACTTTGTTTTTGTTACAAATCTTGCTCCATGTTCTGGAGTGAGGATTCACCTGTGGCCAGAAAAGCATCATTCGTCCATCCAAAATGAAATACCTGTACCAAAACAGGAGTAATATTTCTAACTGCTCACTTCTCATGTTTTTACATGCTGCCATTCTCCATCTTTTGTAGTCTGCATGAACAAGATCTTCCTTTTGTAGTATGCATGAAATTTTATATTCCTTTGCAAGTAACTGTATGTGCTACTATTCCTCGTTTTGTGCATCATATTCTTGATTAGACAAATACTATGGACTATAAATTTTGTCTTTCTTTCCTGGTATTTATATACTCCAAACATAACACATGATAATAAAGGAACATGGACAAGATAGTACATACAGGAAAATATCATTCACCACATAGAACAAGATTCTGAAAGATGAGTTCCTCTTTCGACCACAATTGCCTTTCCTTTTATTTGAAAAATCAACTTCTCCTTCATGTTTCTCCATTTCCAGTGCCTGTTTCCAGATCTTCCTCTTCTAGACCGAAGTTGACATCCATGTCATCTTCCTCTTCTAGACCGACGTCGAGATCCAGGTCCATCCTCTTACTCTTCTGAGGCTCAAGGATCTTCCCCGCCATATGCACCTACATCAATGAGCAACATTTTTTAGATGACTAAGCTGTAGCACTATTTCCTTGATAAGGTACTATAACCTAATAAGCCTGAAATCTTCGCAAAGAGATTGAAATACCAGTTCAGTTCCTGATGACTAAGCTATAGCACTATTTCCTGATAAGGTACTATAACCTGATAAGCCTGAAATCTTCACAAAGAGATGGAAATACCAGTTTAGTTCCTGATGACTAAGTTGTAGCACTATTTCCTGATGCAACAAGATGGAAAGTCTAGTTCTGGTAATGCCCAAAAGAAAAGAATGATGTTGAATTGCTACTAACTTTAAATTCACTGGTTGTGCTACTGTTTCCACTATTGTTGTATTGTTGTATACTAGTCATTGTCAAACATAATACTCCTGGAGTCATCTGATGTTTCAATCGTCTCTGGATTTTACCTGATATGTCCCTATTTGACCTGAGCGTGCTGGCCATTGCCTTCTTTGATGTCTCGTAGGCTCGTAGGGGAGCTTGTCTCTAGCCGGATCCCTCCACCAGCGGAAAAGTGCCACTACATGAGGGAGCTTGGAGCCGGCCGGCCGGCCGGAATTTGGACCTGGCGCCCGCGGTAGGACGGCGAATTGGCGCCTGCGGGAGGACGGCGCGGAGGAGGGCGGCGGGGTCGACGGAGACGGAGACGGCGAGGGACCTCACAACGGCGACGACTCTCCCCGAGGACGACGACGGGGACGGGAATTTGAGCTCGCGACTGTCTTCCTCCCAGCCTCCGCCTCTCCCGGAGAAGACGCTTGGGATCGCGGGAGGACGCCGGGGATCGCGGGCGGGTGATCGCGGGAGGACGCCGGGGATCACGGGCCGGGATTTTCAAGATTGAATTTTGAATTTAAACCAAATTTGAGAGATTCGAGTAATTGTGGGTTTTTTTGTAAATTCAGAATTGTACTGTGCCCGCGGCCGTTAATTCGGGCCGGAGGGAGTACTAAGTTAGACTTTTATTTCCCTTTACCGTGGGGGAAAAAAGGAAACCGTATGCGCTTGTCCCTCTCGTTTCCCGGCGATCTCTATGGTGGCTCTCCTCTGGGCCGTTGGTATGAGGGGGTCACCCAACCCCGCGCATGATCTGTATATAGCACTAGTTTCAGGCTAGTTTGCTTAGGTGTGTTGGCCGGCCATGGCTCTTGCTCTAGCGGTTGCAATGGTAGCATGGAATAAAGTTCCTTCAGATCCTTCCTCGACACTCAATCCTCGCTGATGTTGACGAAAGATCTTGGTTGGTGTGGTAGGCAAGTGATGTTGACGCATCGGCGAAGGCGCTTTTATGGTTGCCTTATGTGCTTGGATCACAACGTCGCGATAGTGTTTGTTTCGGTGTCATGGTGGAAACTTAATGCCTTATGTAAGATGCATCAGGATCGGTGTTGTATCCGTCGAGTGCGGTGGTGGAGACATGATCTGGAAGACAAACAGGTTCGGCATGGGACAGATAGACCCATGCAGTCGACTCTAGTTCTTCTTCGACGGTGTCAAATGAGGATAGCGGATCAGCTGGGCAGTGGACATGGGGAAGGTCCCCATCGAGTCGCCCACTATTGTACAAATTCATAGAGTCAATTTGCTGCTCCCCTAGGATTTTCATTTAGCCCAACCTTTTGGCTCTTGCAATATTCTTTTTGTCTTGGACAAATCTAGTAGGGTGTCAAGTGGGTGCTTATCAAAATCTCACTTCTAATTCATTTAATCCATTGTAATTTTTTGCTCAAAATTTAAACTAGATTTTAGCAAATGAAATAAAAGTGAAATTTTAGTGGATCCCACTTGACATTTTTTATTTTTTATTGTGTTTTTTTAAATCCACGAGTCTATAAATGAATCGGCCACACATGTTCCAGAATTCGAGTATGCCAGCGACCATGTGATACTGCAGGTCTACTCTGTAGTGTTAGTCCGTACTCGGTACTCCTTGTGTTAGTGCTAAAACAAAATAACTTGATGTGATAGGTGGTCGGTCCACATTTCAATGATACAGCCTACGGGAGCACTAGGGATTAGGGAAGGACCCCAAACCTAGGTTTGCCTTTGTCACGACGATAATGGGTTTGGCCTGGCTCCCTGTGCCCGCGCGTGCACTGGTCAGTTTCCAGGCTGTTTTGTGGGGGCAGCCAGCCTCGCGTGTGCCTGTGGACAACTTCGTCATCAGCCATTAGCAATCTCCCATCTGTAGGTACAAAGGACCTGGCCATTTCTCTTTCCAACGGAATCTAGCGTGTCGCGTAGGCGTAGCTTTAGAGTTCCACATGAACTGATCACTGCTTGTTTGGGAATTCAATTAACACACTGGGATCGGCTCAGCTTTACGAGTCGTTATAAACTCGACAAGGCGCTCCTTTTTTTTTGGAAAACTTCTTGGCTTAATGGAAGGAGGGACCATGGACATAGCCCCACTCATCTTCGAAAAATCAATAAGGAAAAAAATGCACAGTATAGAAAGCTTTGGAGTAATAAAGTTGGGTAAATCAAGTTAGCACCCAAGAATGCCTCACACTAGATCATCTTTTCAATTCTACAACCTTTGGGAAGCTCTACTATCGGTCCAACTTATTGCAAACATGCCGGATGATATCTCTTGGAAGCTCTCTATTGATGGATGCTACTCCTCTAAGACGGCCAATGTCATGTAATTTTTGGGACAAACTAGATCCTCCATGTTGCGGTGACCCAGCATACCACAGTATGATATAGTCGTTGATATAACACCAATAAAACACCGTCCATTAGTATTATATCTCTCAGAGTGGTACAACAAAAACATAGCAGGTTCAAGACATGACTATATTACAACTCGACTCTATACAAAAAATCCAGAGAACACTCTAGGTTATAAAGAGAGAAAGCAACTCCTTACAAATAACAACAAAAAATAACCACTCAAAAAATAGCATACTACCTCCGTCCCAAGGCTTAAGGCATATAACTTTTTTCAAAAGTCAAACCAACTAAAGTTTGACCAAGTTTTTATAGAAAATATTAATATTTACAATCCGTAATCCATACCCTTTCATACATCATTAAACATATTTTCACATGCTATCTATATAATATAATAGTTTTTGATAGTTTATTCTAAAAGTTTGGTCAAACTTTACATGGCTTGACTTTTCAAAAAAGTTATATGTCTTAAGCCTTGGGATGGAGGGAGTACTAGTAGACTAGCGTCTAAACTATCTGGTTTGCAAATACTGCTATTGCATTCTACAGAAGTAGGTTCTATGGCTAGCTATTATACTCATATCTAATAAACAACTTTCTCTTTACTTTATTTGATGTATATGTCGATTTCCTTGACTTCATAGAGGAACTTGAGCTTTTGGTGATGATTCCTTTGAGCATGAGTTGATGTAGATGTCGTCTTTATTGGCTTCAGAATCTAATAAGGGTTAGGAAGGTACGGTTGTGTACGAGCGTACTCAGCAAATTCGCTAAAAAGGTGTATGATGCACTATCTGCAACCACAGACCATGGTCGTAGGCTATGCAGGTTTTCGTAAACATTTATTTAAAGGTTGCTTTTATTCTGAAAAGCTATGTCCATCAGCCTTCACATGTATACTAGAACTTTATGGAGTTCTTTTTCTACCGCGTTCATAGCTCCTTCCCAGAACAGGGAGTAACATGTCATAATTCTTACACTCTGCAGATGTGTGTTACTTTACCCATAAGAGATCAAATCCCTGTTGCATAGTCGGGCGATCTTTCTCATCCACACTTCCTTTGGTGTGGGGACCTGTAGATGATCCAATCCAATCACTGCTCTTATCCGCGACCCCACATGTAAACAAGGCCCCCCAAGAAGAACTACCTCTGTTAACCCCCATATAGGCAGATATAACCCTGGTAGACCCCTTAAGGACTCTAGTGAGCAGATCATGTCCCTGGTCGCCCCATCAATATGAGGACCTACCTACGACTGTCCCTCATAGATAGTCTAGATACCAATATCGCGGGAAACTAAGGGGTCCCACCCATATGCTGGGCCTCGTAAGGTAGACTATCGCTACGAGATGGTCATCCGTCCATGCAAAAGGAAGAAGATCGAGCTGACTTCTCCGTCCCATTTCAAATCTCATGGTTAACGCGTGTTATACGTCACAAGAATCACTGGAGAGATTGGTTTTTTAAGTCCTAGATATTATGTTTTTTTACCACCGGAACCGTAATAGTAGGTTATTACCATTTGGTAAATAAAGCATAATCATATAATTATGAACATAGAGTTTTCTGAAATTTTTGAAAAGCAAGTGATGACAACATTAGATTTGTAAATACTTGATAGAAAATAACAAAAGTACATGAGCAAGTGTGAACTTGCCTTTGTGATTACAAGATTATGCAATCACGGTCTTCAAGACGATATAAGATCCAATATTCGAAAACAACATCACTGTCCGATAAGGACTAATGTTAAAGAAGCAATATGCTATTTTGCATAAGTAATGTTATGTATTTTATTATAAAATTTTCGGAGTGAATCCCCAATATTATAAGTGAGTTGAACTTTGGTGATTTCTTTAAGATTTGGTTTATCTTTAGGTTTACTTCACAAGCAAATAAATCTATAAGGAACTTAAGTCTTAACATACAAGATATAAAAGTAGAGTACAAGCAATCTAAGATTGAATTTAATTGCCATCTGGTAACTATGATGAAAATCCATGTGTTTGGTTGTTAAGAGTTGAACGAAGCTATTATAGAGTTGTTGTTTGAAGTGGCAAAAAAATAACCTTCAAAGAAAATGTTGTTTATGTTACGTTTTATCAATCTGGAAGGTTGTTAGAATTAAAACTATAGTCTTTGATAAAGTATAATAGATGTTGAGTTATTATACTTCTAGTGGATTATATGACAGACCAAAGTTAACTATAAAATATGAATAAACTTTAAGACCTAAGGTTTATGATCTTTTAGACCAAAGTTACTTTAAAAACATGAATCATCTTAAGACATGTTGTTTATGATATGTTAGACCAAAGTTAACTATAAAAACATAAATAGAGTTAAGGTGTAATGTGTCTAAATTATGACCATTTTTTTAGGGCTATGATAATTATGATTAAGAGTGTGATATCATTCACTTTCAATTTAAATGAATGATGAATTTAAAGTTTTATTTGCTATTTTATTTTCATTCATGATATGCATCTTATGGATGGAAGCATAATTAGATGACCTTATTAATTTGTTAGGGTTTAAAGTTATGTCAAGTATGTTTAAGAGATAAAGATCATTCACCCTGAATATAAATGAATGATGCATAAGGTTAGCTTAAAGGTTGTTGGTTTAAATTGGATTTATGGTTCCAAGGAGTATTATAAGGTTAACAGTTTACATTTAAGTTTTATTATGAATCATGCTTATGGTTTTGGTCTTAGTAATTATACTTAAGGGATTCTTTTTAAGATTGTAATATTTTATAAATACATATGATTATTTCTTACTTAAGAAATAATTTTAGAGAATTAACAAAATAGGTATTTTATTTAATAATTAAGATTTATTAATTTGGAATATTAAAATCTTTTGGAATAAAATATTAATATTTTTATAGTAAAATAAACGTATCTAAGATCTTAGAAATCATTTTTATTTATTTTTAAGTATTATCTTTATTTCTATAGAATTCCACAAAATATTAATGTCCTTAAACATTATTTTAAATTTCCTTCATTTAAAAGACGAGTTAGTATTTTTCTAAAATAGTAGCTTTTTTATATTCAAAAATGTTTTTTTATTATTTTATGTCTTTATCTTTATTTTATTTCATAACTCCTTAAAGGAATAAATAAAATTTTCAATTTTTATCAGATTAAATACAAAAATATATTTTTCTTACATGAAGTAATTATTTAGGATCTTAAAAATGAATTTTATTTATTTTAAGTATTATCCTTATTGTTAGAAAATTTCCTAAAGGAATTATTGACTTAGATTAATCATATTATTTTTATCATCTAAAAATACAATTTAGTATTTTTATTGAGTAGCTTATATTTTATGAAAATCTGGAGAAATTATTTGTATTTTAGGATTTTTTTTCTTTATTTTTATATAGCTTGTATACTTTTAGGGTTATATTTGTAATTTGTATTTTTCCTTTTCTTATTTTGTTTTTCTTTAGAAATGGTCTGGCCCACTAGGATTTGGCTGGGCTAGCCCAAATGGCTCACTGGGTCGGCCAAACTGACCTAGTCCACACCCTGCTCCCTTCTTAGACTCGATCCTCTCCCCTCTCCTACTTGTGTTGGTGACACCGTAGTGCCGTCACTGCCCCCGTCAGATTCTGGCGTGTTTGGCCACTCTGGCCGCCGCCATTTGTGGTTACGGGACCGTCGTGCCCTGCCCTTCTAGTTACTGTGGTGCTAGGGTTTTGGACGCCGCGGTATCGCTATGCTCTGACGACCCTATAGTGCTCTAGCTGGTAGTCCTGGACTCCAATGGTGTGATGGTGCTTGTATGTGCCGCCCCTTGGGTTGTTGTAGTTCTTGGCGCAGGTTGGAGAGCCTCCAAGTGTTCCCCGTGTCGCCGTGCTTTGTTCTCCGTCGTCGGCCTGCTTCCTCTTCTTGAGCTTAAGTGAGGACCACCATAAGTTGTTCGTTTTAGTCACTTATCTCTGTCCCTCTTTGGATTTCTCATTGTGGTGATGAGGTAACCCTAATTTAGATGCTCCAACAAGTATATGTGAGTTTTTGATGTAGAAATGGACTATGTTTTGCTCCTATGCGTTAAGTAAAAAATCTCTAAGGTCTAGAGCTGTTGTCTGTACCCTGACTTGGCCTGGTAATTTCTTATCTATATGTGACATTGGTGTTGTTACCACTGCTGTTACCTGGGCATGCTAGGGCTGACTTGGATAAATCCTAAATTCAATAGGATGATCATATATATAATGTAATTTGAGAACAGATACAGATAGTTGATCTAGCTGATGATACGAGAACGGGCTTGGTGCTATCAATATGGCAGTGAGTATCTTTGATATGATTCCTAGAATATTTTCTAGGAAGATGACATGAATGTTTTTGGAAAATCTCTATTGCGGATTTTGGTATGAGCACTGTCAACATGACAATTAAGGATTTGAATGATTACTTCTAGTTTAAACAAGGAAGATGATTTAGAGATCACTCTGGTTTGTACCGTTGTTATTATTAAAGTCAAATAGCTGCTGCTATCATAGATGTTTACTGTTGTGGTTCCTCTTAGTGAGAGTGTGCATAACAATGAACCCTTGGCAGCATGATCTATTGTTGTTGATTATTAAATCATGTACATACATGATCTGGTTCAACTATTGTGAATGTGAAGTGCAAGGTGTAAATTTTTATTTCTAGGACCAATCAGATGTTGGATGACACATTAATAAAACATATATTATGCTTGGTATATTAGCTTAGCCAATGATGCAAAGGCTAAGGCTTATAAGCACATGCTAGTTGTGTAATTATGATAACCTGAAAAATGATTCTTAGTCTACTTGACTATGAAGATGATTTGAATCAAGCTTCTATGGCTGCAACTATTCTGAAAGCATGTTAATTTGATACTGATCTAGTCTAGTGAATACATTGGCTTCTGCTATTGGAAATGGCCACTATGGCGCCTCAATTTGAAGTGTGCATAATGGCGTTTCTTAGTAACATGACCTGTTGCTGAATTAGTTAGTTATGGATTAAAGTTTGGCTACCAGTGTTGCATAGTCTGAGGTTTCTTTATTTATTGATAAGAACAGATGCTTTACTTGCATTTTAGATCATTGATGATCTTAACATAACATCTATGTAGATCTAAGAGTACTCATCTCCATTATAATTTCATGTCCTAATTGATAATAAGTAAGGCTGGATGTGGTGAGATAACAACCTGCTGCTGTAGAGTAGCTGTTGCTGAAACTTGGTGGTTGTTCTTGTGATGATATACTTCTTTTGGCTTGGCCTTCTTATCCTAGCTTGCCCTTGCTCAACACCAAAACCTTCCCCTCCTTATGTTACCATTGTTGATTTAGTGGTTGATTTTGAGAATGATCTGGTGGAAACTAGGTTATGGAACCATGGCTTCTCTTGCTGTTCTTGATGGTTATTTGGGTGGTCTATTGAATCCTTGGTTGTGTGGGGAGAAGGTGTAGTAGAGGTTCTCTGCTAACACGGCGGTGTCCCTTTTATATAGTTTCCCCTTGCTCCGGGTGTCGATAGAAACTCATAGCTGCATGTATGAGTAAGATATAAGCTTGTCTTCTAGGATAGGTTAGTGTTGTGGATGGGATCAAGTGATTCAGGGTCTTTTCCTGAATTTTACCGCTTTCCCTTTTACTACAAACTGGTGAAACTTGTCCATTTACTACTTTGGTGAAACTTTCCCTATCATGGTATTGCCACGAGTACGCCATGGAGGGGTCCTCATAGAGCGTGTTTAGAGAGGTGGGGGAAGGCGCTGAGTTGGAGGGTTCGAGGTAACATAGCTTACCCAGGTTCAGATCCCACTATGATACTCCTACTATAAATCACTATAATGGCAATACGCCGAGTTACAGGGATTGGTTCGCTGTGCGAGGTGTGTAAATCGATGTGTCTATTCTCCCAAAGGTCCGTCTTATAAAGGCGCCAGAACCTAGGATTACAGGGAAAAGTCCTAGCCGGACAGGTTACATAGTCCTACACTGATACTAACTAGTATTCATGTCTTGCACACCAAGGCTCCGGGTTGGTCAGTGATGTAGCACCCCGGGTAAAACCACTATTAGAATATTGCTCGTGTTTGTGCATCATCATGACTGCATGCTCATGTCCTCATGCCACATTGCATTTGAGCATCATCATAATGCACATGTTTGCGAAAAACTATATCATTAAAAGACTTTCTTTATTTTCTAAATATCTCTCTGCCTTCCGGATAATTTTTTTGCCTTAAAACTATTTAAAAAAAAACTTGTTTAAAACAAAACTAATAAATAAATGTTTTACAAAACCCTGGGGGAGGCCTCCACTGGCCAGGCCCAAAGGCCCAGCTGGTAGCAGCCTACCACTCCACCTACCCCAAACCGAAACTCTAATTCTAACCCGCCTACCCTTTTTCCCTATCGCCGCTACTCAACCCACCCACGCGCTCTCACCCAACCCTCCCCTGGTCCAACACATACACACCACACATGCACCACACAACCCAACGCGCAACACACACACCCACAGCCCACGCCAACGCGACTCAACATGCCCCACCCATGCAACACACGGCAACGTGACCGCAGCGCCCTGCCTCGTGTGACCCCGCGTGATCGTCTGCGATCCTAGCCCACCCACTCCCCGTGATCCCCTTCCTCGTCTCGTCTCTCGCTCGCATCGCACCCGCCTCGTCCTATCGACATTCCCTATCGCTCGCCGACGCCCTTTCTCTCTCGTCGCTCGCCGAGCGCCACCCTTCCTCTCGAACGGAGCCTCGACACCAGCCGCCTCACCTAAGACTCGTGCCGATCATCTCCTCTCCGTCCCGCGACGCTGTTGCCGCCCTGCGTCCAGCCTGCTTCCCGCCGGCTGCCTGCTCTGCTGTCCCCGACCACCTCGCGGGACCTTGCGCACCAGCGCCGGCCTCGCCCACGCCTCCCTGTGGCCCCCGTTCGTTCCCCGCGCGCCATGTACTTCTCTGTGCCCTCCTCATCCCCAACTGGCGACGTCTCTACAACACAGGGTGTTGTCATGGCCCTGGCGCCCTTCTACTCTACTCGTGGCTGGGTCGTTCTCTACATACTCCTTGCACCTGCACCTGACCATCGATGTCCTTGCTGCCACCAGACTCCTACGTGTTGCTCGTTTCCGCGAGGCCCAACCTCGTGTGTCCCCTTGTAGTGACCGCGAACCCTAGCTATGTGTCTGTTTCAGATGGTTTCGTTTTCTGTCAGGCACCACGTCGCTGCTGAAGAACTCCTATAGTTAAGTTTTTCTCACGACATTGTTTCCATCGTCTGCGATGTACAAGATTGGTGTCACTCGGAATCTCAGTATCTTCGTATTGGGACGCCCACCGACAAGACCGGCTCCATGTCGTTGTTTGGAAGAATCTGCATGGTGCCACCGAAGACCCCCGAATCTGAAGGTCGATCTTAGTCATGGATCGACGAGTTCTCCCTCATGGACCAAAGACCGAAGCCCGCCTACCCTCGAAACCCCAAGATCGCTAAGCCCCATGTGTGACCCTGATCCGACCCCTATTTTTATAATATGACATATATACTTATTGCACATAATCATTCATACTCGCATACATACTGTGTGGTTTGGGGGCCTTATACCGATTCACCTCATAATTAAATATGGATACCATATGGGGGCTAATCTAGTCTTATATTGGCTCCATTTAAATTTGTGTAGTGAACCGATGCCTTGTTTTGCCTTGTTAAGTCAACATTTAAAATGCAGGGTATCTAAACAACTTGAACCATCTAACTAATTGACAGGACCCCGGTCTCGCTTAATATTGCCTAATTGCATAGCATCATCGCCATGTCATGCATCATACATGAATCATGACCGATCTTCTGTCGTAGTATTAAATAGTGCATCTGGTGTTTCTTCTAGTGTTTGGTTCTTCACGGATTAGGCCGATGAGTTGATGTGAGTGTCGACCCGATCTTCGGATGAACCTTCGGCAGTGTGTCCCACGCGAGCATTCTCCTCCTTTCTAACTATCTTACCTGTATAGTCTTTATTTCCTCCTATTAATCTATTACTATCTGTGTTGCGATGCTTTAGTTTTTCATACCCGTGATATCCCTTGCAGCCAGTATATTGCCTTGGACACCTCCTATTACTTGTTTTTTGGTAGATAGTCAGCCTTGCTTGTGGTAGTCACTTGCTTAAGTGCTGCTTCGTGTCGTCAAGTACCAGAGTTGCTGGAAGGTTGCCATATGCTTTATGTTGGAGATGATCATGACCCAAATTACAACTCAATATTAAATTGATGGGAATAGGTATAATTAACGCATAGGCATAGGTGGGCAATAGATTTCATTTGGTTTTTAACCGCTCACTGGTGTCCCGTAGGACCCCGAGTACTTGATACCTATTGCTTGACTATTCACACTATCCGCATGTGGAACCATGAATTCCCTTAGCGAGATCTTGAATCATATATTATTTCTTGGGGCCACAAACTAGTTTGGGGTTTTATTACCATCCTATACTTATGCCATGTTTACTGCTTTATTTACTACTGTTGCTCATGGAGAGCGTTTACTACTGTACTGTTTCAGTAAGCAAAGTGTTTTCGCGGTATCGACAACCCCAGTCACACTTTCGAGTTCCCAATCGTTTAAAACCATTGACGCAAACCTCTGGGTCCGTTCTAGAGCCGGCCAATTTCGTCATGGGTAGCTTGGTGGGGTGGCCCTTTGAAATATTATATGAATCTTGTGATTGCTTTGTCGTGATGCCTCGTTGGGTTTTCATTTGGTTTTTCCAAGGTTGATCGTGTGTGTGTTTCTATTTGTGCCCCCCTGCAGGGTAAAACTTTCTAAAAGCCGTGTCCACGGTTATGGACGACTTGGAGCATAGTATCTCGATCATAGACAACTATACTAAAGTAGTGCTACAAATTTGACTTTGGAATGACTAGTAATCAGCTTCACTACAATGGAATTGCTAAATAAAAGTGCCAACAACTGCTGGATTTGGGATGTCTCATGCTATATATATCTGACTAGTAAGTATTGCAACTACAATGGAATTGTTAACTAAAATTGCCCACTGCTTATGATATCAGGATGAATCATGCTATATTTATCTAACAAGTAAGTGTCGCAACTATAACGGAATGAATAAAACTGACAACTGTGTGAGTTCCTCAGTTTGACTTCCTCGTTTGGTCTCGAGGGGGGAAACACCAGGATGGGTATGTTTGATGTTAGTCTCAGGTTGGATCCGAATAGGTCTTTTTTATCCCTCTTTGATTGCCGTCAGTTGGATCAAGTATCTGTAGGATGTTTAGTGCATGTTGTGCTGCCTCTTTAGTCCACCATACCTATGTAGGCGAGTGCCGCCGAATTTTAAGCCTCACCGTGTACTGGCCTCAGTACCGACCACTCTGTTTTCCCTTTGCCCTTTGCGGGCACCCCTTTGGTTTAAGCAGGTTTGAGATCGACATTGTTAGCAGGGTTACCCTTCCATCTTGGCCTGGGAAGGGTTATGGACACCATTGGTTATTTTTCAGGGCTCTTAGCCCAATTTGCATCTTATCTGCACTCGGATGTATATCGTTTCAAGGTGATTTGGATCTTTATATTATATATCTATATTCTCATGGAGTCGTGTTGTATATATCTATTCTGTGGGCTCCTTCATGGACTATTGTGTAATGATATTATTTCGTTTTCCACCCGCACGCAAGTGCCTGGTGGGCACCTTTGAATCGTTTCTATGCGGGTTTGGCGGGAATCGCTAAAACTTGCATAGGGCCGATCCGAGGGTGTTACTACACTGTAGCCTTCTAATTTTATCCAGCATGGGCCTCCCCTCTAGATCCGTCTAACTAGGCCGCCCAGCAGGCTATGGGCCTTGCTACCAACTATGGGCTACCCGGGTTAGCCGAATTAGAGACATGCAATGGTGATATCCATTTAGCATATCCCCAATAGTAGCCCCCAGAGAAGATCTTGCGCCGTCTTGCCTCTTTAGTTTGAATGCTTCGCCTAGGTGATGTTGGCAATTCGTCAAGAAATATCTTGTAGTCCTCCAAAGAACCCTACAATACTCTTTGCCTTTGATATATAAGCCGAAGAATCACTGAGTTTCCACCTTACTCTTCTCGTAGCCAGACAAGATCCGACCATGCCAGAATCTTTAGATGTGACTGATCATTTGCAGCTGTCAGTGGGGTGACGTAGAATGTAGCTAGTGTCGCCTCAAAACACACATATGCAGAAAACATGCGATTTTCCTGCACATGAAATCCGAAACGTCGAGTGGCGGCGGGGGGACCGTGGCAAAATCTGCACGCACGGTCAGACACGCGCTGTCCACACATGAATTGTTGGATCGCTCTGCATGAATCTTGATGTCAGGGCTATATAATTTTAACTGCGTGGGTTAATTTCTTTTCACCCGCATTTCCTCCCACATCGTCTTCTTCCTCTCGCCAAGAAATCCTCGAGATCCTCACACAGAGAAACCCTAACCTCCTCTCCACATTCCAATCTACTTCCCCCTCCTCAATGGCCCACAACAGTACCCCTTCTTCCATGGCGCCGACCGGCGATGCTTTGGCGAAGCTGTCTAGCATGGTACAGATTCCACCGGAGGGGGTGGAGGCGCATGTCTCTGCCATGGTGGAAACCACTAGAGCTGACCATAATCCGGCGGCGTTTTAGCCGCTGGAGGAAGAAACCAACTCCCACAAGGGAGTGTGGAGAGGCTCTGATATCGCCGTCGGAGATATCAAAGAGATGATCGCTAAGGGGTATCTCCTGGCAACAAAGGATTTGGCCTGGTGGCTGGCACCGACCGGCGAGGTGGTCCCTTCTCCCCAAGCAACAGAAAAGGTATACCTCAAAGCTCAACTGGTGCGTGGCATATCCCTGCCAATCTCCGACTTCTGCATCCAAGTCCTCCAGCACTTCCGGGTTTAACCTCAGAACCTCTCCCCCAATAGCATCTTATAACTTAGCAATTACATAGCTTTCTGCGAAGGATTCCTAGGGATTAGGCCTATGTTAGACTTGTTCATCTATTTCTCCACCGTCAAGAGGGAAGCCAGAGTGAACAAGGATGAACTTAGGAACTATGGAAGAATGAGCTTCAAGATCCGACCTGACCGGCGGTTCCCCGGCATGGTGGGACATGAGTCCTGCAAGAACTGGAAGCGTAGCTATTTCTACGGCCCAAATATCCCTCTGGTCGGCCGAGAAAACACGTACCCGGACTTCATCGACGGGGCCGCCGCCTAAGCCACCACATGAAGGTCCCAAGCCATCCTTCCCTCCGACGATGAAGCCTCCCGCGCCATAAGGCAGATTGAGTGGCTCGTTGACACGGGTCTGGCCGACTTGGACCTAGCAATGTGCTGGTTTGTAAGGCGGATCCAGCCTGTGCAGCACCGTGAGAAGCTGATGTGTGAGTACACGAAGGACAAGAAAGATACTCTCCGGATTTCCGAGGATAACTTTTCTAGTGACTTCATCAAGCTCCGCCTCAAGGACATCGTCAAGGTGAAGGACCGGAAGCACGGTTTAACCATCACCTATGACATGTTTGAGGACGACAAGTGCCTAAATGTAACTTCTGATTCTTTGCATTTCTTTGACATATACTTTAGATTTCCTGCCTTTAATGCATCTATTCGTCTAACACTATGATCACCTAACAGCTGTGGGATTTGGGTGAGGCCGACATGTCTCCCCAAGTCTATGACCCCAAGATGAAGGATTTCACTATCGTGTCCGACAATGATGCTCCGATGGTGCGTAAGGGGAAGAGCTCAACCTCTACCGCTGCTGCTAGAGGCAAGAAAAAGAAGACAGAGAGTGGAGTCTCCAAGAAATCCACCGCCTCCCTGGAGGCAGAGAAAAGGAAGTAAGTTGGCATCCCTTTGACCAAGGAGCCAACTGTTGTGTAAGTCTCTTTTCCTCTGACTTTGTCGCTTGCACTGCTTCTTCATGTACTTATACTTTGCCATTTTGTACGTTTTAGGAAAAAAAACTAACTTGAGTTAGAAGAAGACCTCCAAGACTGTTGGGGCTTATAAAAACATTCGCTATATGCTGACCCAAGCTTCTGCCGCCATTTCTCCTCCTACTCATGCCGTCCAGCCCTCTGCCGCTCCTATTGGATCTCCTTCTACGGTGGCATCTGATCCCTTTGTCATGGAGGCGGACAATACTCCCTCACAGGAGGTCTCAGATGTTGCCGAGATGGTCGTTGTTCCCGGCGACCAGGCAACGTAGGAGAGCACCTCCTCCCAAGTGGCCGAAGCTCCGGCTAAGGATGCCACCAAGAGAGAGGAAAGGATTTGGTGGTGGGAGGTGGATCTGCAGCGACCACGAGCCAAGAGGAGGCCTTCAGGACCATGAGCCCAACAATTGTTCCAACGCCATCTGCCTCGGCTCCTGGTGCAACACCGACTGCTCCGATGTATGGCCTTGAGGAACTGCTTAAGCAGGCAGAGATCCTCTGACGTAACACAATTGCCTTTGGCAAATTGTACTTGTAAGCTGCCAACAACCTCAAGATCATTGCCTTCATAAGTTTTTTTTATGATTTTGCACTTCACATATAATATCCCATTGTAGCCCCTGAGGACTTAGACGGAAAACCATAGTTCTTTTGGTCTGGGTGCTCTAAGAGGTCTAATTATGAAACTTTGTACTATAGCCCCCCCAGTATGCAGTTTGATTGAATAATTCTGACTAGATACTTTTAGAGTGCCATATGTAGTGTTTGTAAATTTCAAATATTGTAGCTCCCAAGCCTCTAGTTGAAACAAATATAGTTCCGACTAGATTCTTAAGAAAGGACTAAGCATAGTTTTGAGTTCTTTTTAGAACTCGAACTGTAGCCCCCAAGCTTTTAGATTGAACTAAATAGTTCCGACTAGATGCTCCAAGTAGACTAAGCACTTTTATTCCTATAGAATGAGAATGCTCAGAAGGTTGCCACCAATGAGAAGTTCGCCAAGCTTCACGGGGAGCTAAAAACCGAAAAAGGTAAAACTGCCTTCTTGAAGGAATAGATCACCAGAAACAAGAGTCTGTTTTCTTTTCAATTTCTCTCTCAACTTGGTCTTGTACCTTCATCCTCCGATTACTCATTATACATGTTATTTCTCCAACTTGAAAATGCTGTTTCCAAAGCCAAGGACAATGTCGAGCAATCCAGGCATATCCAGGAGCTCGACAGTGAGAACAAAATTTTGAAGCAGGAAAGGGCTGACACACTCAAAATGCACGAGGAGCCATTGGCGGCTGTGTAAGAATCTGCCAACATGGATATCAACCGCCTAAAATAAGAAATCGATACCCTCAAGGAGCAGAAGAAAGTTGTTGATGAGCAAAATGCACGTGTCCTTGAGGCGTACAAGATTCTTCGACAAGAGCGAGACTCTTTGGCAGAGATATGCCAACAAGCCGAGAGAAGCGTCTTTGGTAAGCTTCCACTGTCTTCATTTTCTACAAGCCAGGTACTTTGAATTGATTTGTTGAACTCATGGCCTCAATTTCTTTGCCGAAAATGCTGAGCCCATTGACCTAGCCAACTTGGGTGAAAATGCTCTGCCGTCAAAAGAGTGCATGCTCCTCACAGGTAACTTCATCAATGCCGCCATCACCCAGGCCAAAGAGATTGCCAAGCCCTTGGACATCAACATCAAGGTGGTGGAATCTGTCATGAAGTACTCAGAAATCCTACGTCGAGCCCCCGAGCATATCGTAAGCTAGAAAGCTTCGTGTATCTGGGCAGGCACTAGGATGGCTTTATCTTTGTTCAAAGCTCACTATGACGATGCCGAGATCGACATGGTGACCGCTGGTCTCCCCGACATGGACGAGGACGGAGAAAAATTCGACAACGATGCAATATGGTCCTTCCTCGCCGTCTACGATACCAGGGTCACCCAGTTGGTCAAGGCGGACGTCTTTGTGACTTTATAGGTTATCGACAATGACCAAGCAGCCTCTGAGTCCTTGAAGGCCACCGACTTAATTGATGAACAAGAGGACTCTCCTGTCTCCGACGATGCAACGTTGAAGTCCCCTGCACCATAAGAATGAAAAACACTTTGTAATATTTTTTTCTTCTGGTATGTAATATGTGGAAAACAATGATGTTTGTAAGGTGGAAAACTTGGCTTCAAGCCTCCAGCCACTTATGATCTAGTTCTAGCATGTATGGTTGTCTATTTTTAAGCAAGTGCTGGCTTATCCATTATTTCGGCTTTTATGCTTGACCTTTCATGAGTTGGAAAACCTTCAGCTAGAACTATGCGCTCATGTGATGATTCCTAATGGCACCGTCAAGAACCTAAACACAAAATCGCTAGCTTAGGGTGCCGAAAGTCACTACTCCAGAATCCACATAAAAACAACCAAAAAACGTGTAAACTAGTGTGGCATCCCGCAAAACCACTACTAGAAAATCGCGTTGAATTTGTGCATTGCATCGTCATCATCATATGTTGTTTGTCAAAAAAACTATTTTCGCAAGCCCGTTTTGTTTTCCAAACGCCCCATCTTAATTCAAATGCAAAGTCTGGTTCTCCGGATTAATTATTTTGGCCGCTATCGGTTTGCACACGGCCCGTTTAAATCAAATAAAAAGATTTAATTATTTTAGCGGGGGCAGTCGAACGGGCCGTTTCGACCCGAACGACCACCCCCAGAAAATGCAAACGGTCCACCTACACCCGCCCTTCTAAATCCTACAGCTACCAGATAATCTAACCACCCCTCCCCTCCACATCACCCCCCCGATAGTAATCTGCCACCTCACACTCTTCCCTCCCCCTAGCCAACCAGAAGCTGCCACCTAGACTAAACCACCTCCACCCCCCTCTCTCTCCTCTCAACCCAGCCCCACACACGCATGCACTCACACCCACCCTGCCCACACACGACACACAAACCCACACACCGCACGCGCCTGCAGGCCCCACACCCTGGCCCGCCCCTGCCCGCTGTCCCCTGGCCCCACCCCACCGACGCGACGCCCTCCTCTCTCCTTCCCCCAGCGCACGCCCTCTCCCGCTCGCGACCAACCTCCACCGCCCCGGCTGCACCCTCCGCGTCGCTGCGCCGCCTGGCCCCGCCGCTGCTCGCCGGAGCCCCCTCCCTCCTCCGTGCCGCGGCAGCCCGCAGTGCTCCCCCTCGTCCTCGTCTCCTCCGCGCATCCGCCTCGCCTCGCCCGCCTCCGCCCGCGGCCACGCGAGCCCCGGCCACCGTCTCCGACGGTCGCCTTAAGACGCGCTCGCCGCCAGGGACGCCGTCCTCGCCACCTTGCCCCGACGCCCCGAGGCCGTCCTCGGCCCCGCAGCCGTCCGCCAACCGCCGTGCCTCTCTGCGCCTCCCCGACCCCAGGCTCCACCGCCACCCGCCGGACCTCCCTCGCCCTCTCTCACCTCTGCCGCCGCGTCCGCCCGCGACGCCGCCCGCAAGCCGCCGCCCCGAGCTCCCGCCCCAGGTGCCCCGTCCCCGGCGTCGCCGTCCCCTCGCTGGGCCGTGACCCCCCCCCCCCGTCGACCCGACCCCGCGCCGGACGCGCTCAGCACCGCCGCCCTACCCCGCGGCTCCCTGCAACGCCTTGCCCCGCGCCGCCAGTACCTCCGCCCCGCCGACCTCTGGCCGCCTCCCGCCGGCTCCGCGCCGCCCGTCCGCCTCCCGCCGGCCGTCTGCGACCTCGCCAGGCCCGACGTCGCCCTTCCTCCCCGCCGCTCGAGCTCCTCCGTCGACCGCGTGCACCGGCCGCCCCCTCTGCCGCTCGCCGCCTCTAACCGCAGTCGCTGCCTGCCGGCGCCCGGAGTCCCCCTCGCTTGCGCCTGGTCGCCGCCCACCTGCACGTCGTCGAGCCGCCCCGTCGCCTCTGCCACCAAGCTGCTCCCTGCATCCGGTCGACATCGCCGCCGAACGTCGCCCTCGTCCGTCCCAGCTCCCTCCTCGGGCTCAAGCCGCTGCTCGCCGTGGTTCTCTGCATCCCCGCACCCGTGGCCGGAGACGGACACGACGACCCCGCGTCGCCCGCGTGCCCATCCTATTGGCCGCGTCAAGTCCGGTGTTTGCCTCCTGCCGAGGGTCTGCCTCACGAGATGACAAGGTCAATCTTCGACAAGAACCTCCTCGCACAAAACCGGCCAAACAAGTTCGTCCACGGATAAGACCTTCTATGCGGAACCCCAAGGCCTTCGACAAAACAAGAAACGCCAAGTGCTCCTTCCTGGAGTCCGAAGGACGCTCTCGCCGAGAACCCGGACGCCAAGATCGCCGATGCGAAAATGCCAAGCCCGTCTACCCCGGACATCGCGCGACAAGATCTACTTCACGGATCTGAAGACCCCGGTACCCGATCCACTCAAGTTCGCCATCGACGACAAGATCGGCACCGACCAGGGCGAGACCGATGCGCCCCGACGCCGAACCAAGCCCTGCCTCCCGGGACGCCAAGATCTACCCCAGTAAATCCGAGAACGCTTCCGTCGAGACCGGTTCCGTCGAACCCTGGACCCTGAGACCGACCCCGAACCCCCGGAACCCCAAGATCGTCCGAACCCTAATGTGTGCCCCTTTTCCGCGCCCTATTTTATAAATGCTATAATCCAACTTGTCGCATATTAATTGTTCATGCATGCATATTGTCATGTGGTTTGGGGGCCTTATGCCGATTCACCTCGTAATTAAATATGGGGCCCATATGCGGGCAAATCTAGTCTCATATCGGCCTCATTTAAACTTGTGTAGCGAACCGGTATCTTATCTTGCCTTGTTATTACAACATTTAATTGCGGGGTAGTTAAATAACTTGAACCGTTTAAATAATTGTCGGGACCCCGGTTCCGCTTAATATGGCTTAATTGCATCGCATCTTTGCCATGCCATACATCATACATGCATCATGCCCGATCTTTTGCCGTAGTATTAAATATTGCATCCGATGTTTCTTCTAGTCTTTTGCTTCTTCGCGGATAAGGCCGTTGAGTTGATGTGAGCTTCGACCCGATCTTCGGATGAACCTTCGACAATTTTTTCAGGCGAGCATCTCCCCTTTTCTACCTATCTTACTTTTTTAGTATGTATTTCCCTCCTGTTGATCTATTGCTATCTGTGTTGCGATGCTCTAGTTTCGTACCCGTGATATCCCTTGCAGCCCTATATTGCCTTGGACACATCCTATTACCTGTTGTTTGGTAGATAGTTGGACTTGCGCGTCGTAGTCGCTTGCTCAAGTGCTGTTGCGTGCCGCCATGTACCACAGTTGTTGGAGTGTTGCCACATGTTGGATGTTGGAGATGATCTCGGCTTTACTTTTCGTTCACTTTAATTCCTGTTTAACAACTAAAATTGAAGTAAGTAAGCAGAGGCATCGGTGGGTGATAGATAACATTTGGTTTCCGAACGCCCACTTGTGTCCCGTAGGACCCCGAGTACTTGATACCTGTTCCTTGTTTTATCGCGCTATCAACATACGGGGAGTATGGGCCCCCCTTAGCCAGAGCTTGATTCAGTCTTATTTCTTGGGGGCCACAAACTAGTTTGAGGTTTTATTTACGATCCTATACTTATGCCATGTTTTACTGCTTTATTTACGATTGTGCGATGGATAGCACACTGTACTGTTTAGGTAAGCGGAATGTTTTCGCGGTATCGACAATCCCCGTTTGGGGTTCCCAGTCGTTTACAGCCATTGACGCAAACCTTGAGTCCGTCTCGGAGCTAGCTTACTTCGTTGCGGTTCTACTCAATGGGGTGGCCCCCTGAAATATTTCTGAATCCTGTGATTGCTTTGTCGTGAAAGCCTCGTTGGGTTTTGATTTGGTTTTTCCGAGGTCGATCGTGTGTGTGTTGCTATTTGTGCACCCCGGCCGGGTTAAAACTTTCTGAAAGCCGTGTCCGCGGTTATGGACGACTTGGAGCACAGTATCTCGACCATAGACAAGCATAACTAAAGTTTATTGCTCTAAACTTGACTTCATAATGACTAGTAATCAGCTTCACTATAATGGAATGGCTAAATAATACTGCCCACAATTGCTTGTTTGGAGCGTCGCTTGCGACCATTGTACCTGACTAGTAAGTATTGCAACTACAACGGAATGGCTGAATAAAAGTACCAACAACTGCTGGGTTTTTGGGGTTATCTCATGCTAATTGTATCTGACTAGTAAGTGTTGCCACTATAACGGAATGGTTAACTAAAAGTGCCCACTGTTTATTTTATCAGGACGATTATCTACACCTGACTAGTAATTGCTGCAACGATAACGGAATAAATAAAACTGCCAACGGTGTGAGTTCCTCGGTTGACTTCCTCGTTTGGTCTCGAGGGGGAAACACCAGGATGGGTTTGTTTGGTGTTAGCTTCAGGTTGGATCCGGATAGGACATTCTTATCCCTCTCTGATAACCGCCAGTTGGATCGAGTCTCTATAGGTTGTTTAGTGCATGCTGCCGCTGCCGCTTCAGTCCACCATACCTTTGTAGGCGAGGACCGCCGAATTCTAGACTCGCCGTGTACTGGCCTCAGTACTGACGCTCCTCTTTTCCTTTGCCCTTTGTCGGCACCCCTTTTGTTTAAGCAGGTTTTGAGATCGACGTCGTTAGCAGGGTTACCCTTCCGGCTTGGCCTGGGCAGGGTTATGGACGTCATTGGTTATTCTTCAGGGCTCTTAGCCCCATTTGCATCTTGTCCGTAGTCGGACGCTCTATCATTTTCAAGGTGATTTGGATATTTGTATATTATATCTGTATTCTTGACTCCTGGAGTCGCTGTTGTATATATATCTGTTCTGTGGGTCCCATCGAGGACTGTTGTGTAATGTTATTACTTCGTTTTCCACCCGCACGAAAGTGCCTGGTGGGCACCTTTGAATCGTTTCTATGCGGGTTTGGCGGGTTTCGCTAAAACTTGCATAGGTCCGATTCTGAGGGTGTTACAGAGTGGTATCAGAGCTCAGCAGTTGCGATACCCCACAAGTCCAGCCTGTAGGATAACCTAGCTAACGGCTGAAGTAGAGTGTCAAAACTAGTTTTGCAAAATCGGTTGGATAGTTCTGATTAGGTCTGATTTTACTCCTTACCCCTCTGCTATTCTCCTCTTACCTCTGCGTGTTTTGAATCCGCTCTCTTCTCATTCCTCGAGTCCAGGAATTCTCGTGGTTGGGTTTCCGTCGTACCTTCAGGGTTTCGCTTCCTCCTCTGATAACGGTGTTCTGCCATCCGATGTTCATGCTGCCTGAGGAATCCGTCTACCGTGGTACCATTCTGTGTTCCTTGTTTGTGCCTTCCGGTGTTTTCCGGCGCGACGACATCATCTACGCCAGATCCGATGCAGAGTCTGCATCCTCCTTTGTTCCGAACCTCGCTTGTCGAGATCTTCAGTCTGATTCCGAGAGTTGGTTGCATAATCTGCCTATTCGTGTGCAGAGTAATGGTTTGGGTGCGCGATGGACTGATCACCATCCGACTACTCTTATCATTCGCTCTTGTACATCGAATCAGTGGATCCAGCAATTTTACTCCGTCCACGGAAGCTAGAGGTGGCTTTATTTGTGGATACCTCTACCTTCGACCTTTTGTTTCCGTAGTGTTCTCTCGACGATCACGGACAGCGACCTCTTGTTAGTGGTGTCGCGAGGATCTACATGAAGCGAGAAGATTCAGATCGCCGACCTTCCTTCCGGTACCATGAGGCGGATCTCGAGGGCGAGATCCATTGTTAGTGGTGTCGAATTGTGGCATCCCGCAAAACCACTACTAGAAAATCGCGTTGAATTTGTGCATTGCATCGTCATCATCATATGTTGTTTGTCAAAAAAACTATTTTCGCAAGCCCGTTTTGTTTTCCAAACGCCCCATCTTAATTCAAATGCAAAGTCTGGTTCTCCGGATTAATTATTTTGGCCGCTATCGGTTTGCACACGGCCCGTTTAAATCAAATAAAAAGATTTAATTATTTTAGCGGGGGCAGTCGAACGGGCCGTTTCGACCCGAACGACCACCCCCAGAAAATGCAAACGGTCCACCTACACCCGCCCTTCTAAATCCTACAGCTACCAGATAATCTAACCACCCCTCCCCTCCACATCACCCCCCCCGATAGTAATCTGCCACCTCACACTCTTCCCTCCCCCTAGCCAACCAGAAGCTGCCACCTAGACTAAACCACCTCCACCCCCCTCTCTCTCCTCTCAACCCAGCCCCACACACGCATGCACTCACACCCACCCTGCCCACACACGACACACAAACCCACACACCGCACGCGCCTGCAGGCCCCACACCCTGGCCCGCCCCTGCCCGCTGTCCCCTGGCCCCACCCCACCGACGCGGCGCCCTCCTCTCTCCTTCCTCCAGCGCACGCCCTCTCCCGCTCGCGACCAACCTCCACCGCCCCGGCTGCACCCTCCGCGTCGCTGCGCCGCCTGGCCCCGCCGCTGCTCGCCGGAGCCCCCTCCCTCCTCCGTGCCGCGGCAGCCCGCAGTGCTCCCCCTCGTCCCCGTCTCCTCCGCGCGTCCGCCTCGCCTCGCACGCCTCCGCCCGCGGCCACGCGAGCCCCGACCACCGTCTCCGACGGCCGCCTCAAGCCGCGCTCGCCGCCAGGGACGCCGTCCTCGCCACCTTGCCCCGACGCCCAGAGGCCGTCCTCGGCCCCGCAGCCGTCCGCCAACCGCCGTGCCTCTCTGCGCCTCCCCGACCCCAGGCTCCACCGCCACCCGCCGGACCTCCCTCGCCCTCTCTCACCTCCGCCGCCGCGTCCGCCCGCGACGCCGCCCGCAAGCCGCCGCCCCGAGCTCCCGCCCCAGGTGCCCCGTCCCCGGCGTCGCCGTCCCCTCGCTGGGCCGTGACCCCCCCCGTCGACCCGACCCCGCGCCGGACGCGCTCAGCACCGCCGCCCTACCCCGCGGCTCCCTGCAACGCCTCGCCCCGCGCCGCCAGTACCTCCACCCCGCCGACCTCTGGCCGCCTCCCGCCGGCTCCGCGCCGCCCGTCCGCCTCCCGCCGGCCGTCCGCGACCTCGCCAGGCCCGACGTCGCCCTTCCTCCCCGCCGCCCGAGCTCCTCCGTCGACCGCGTGCACCGGCCGCCCCCTCTGCCGCTCGCCGCCTCTAACCGCAGTCGCTGCCTGCCGGCGCCTGGAGTCCCCCTCGCTTGCGCCTGGTCGCCGCCCACCTGCACGTCGTCGAGCCGCCCCGTCGCCTCTGCCACCAAGCTGCTCCCTGCATCCGGTCGACATCGCCGCCGAACGTCGCCCTCGTCCGTCCCAGCTCCCTCCTCGGGCTCAAGCCGCTGCTCGCCGTGGTTCTCTGCATCCACGCACCCGTGGCCGAAGACGGACACAACGACCCCGCGTCGCCCGCGTGCCCATCCTCTTGGCCGCGTCAAGTCCGGTGTTTGCCTCCTGCCGAGGGTCTGCCTCACGAGATGACAAGGTCAATCTTCGACAAGAACCTCCTCGCACAACCCCGGCCAAACAAGTTCGTCCACGGATAAGACCTTCTATGCGGAACCCCAAGGCCTTCGACAAAACAAGAAACGCCAAGTGCTCCTTCCTAGAGTCCGAAGGACGCTCTCGCCGAGAACCTGGACGCCAAGATCGCCGATGCGAAAACGCCAAGCCCGTCTACCCCGGACATCGCGCGACAAGATCTACTTCACGGATCTGAAGACCCCGGTACCCGATCCACTCAAGTTCGCCATCGACGACAAGATCGGCACCGACCAGGGCGAGACCGATGCGCCCCGACGCCGAACCAAGCCCTGCCTCCCGGGACGCCAAGATCTACCCCAGTAAATCCGAGAACGCTTCCGTCGAGACCGGTTCCGTCGAACCCTGGACCCTGAGACCGACCCCGAACCCCCGGAACCCCAAGATCGTCCGAACCCTAATGTGTGCCCCTTTTCCGCGCCCTATTTTATAAATGCTATAATCCAACTTGTCGCATATTAATTGTTCATGCATGCATATTGTCATGTGGTTTGGGGGCCTTATGCCGATTCACCTCGTAATTAAATATGGGGCCCATATGCGGGCAAATCTAGTCTCATATCGGCCTCATTTAAACTTGTGTAGCGAACCGGTATCTTATCTTGCCTTGTTATTACAACATTTAATTGCGGGGTAGTTAAATAACTTGAACCGTTTAAATAATTGTCGGGACCCCGGTTCCGCTTAATATGGCTTAATTGCATCGCATCTTTGCCATGCCATACATCATACATGCATCATGCCCGATCTTTTGCCGTATTAAATATTGCATCCGGTGTTTCTTCTAGTGTTTTGCTTCTTCGCGGATAAGGCCGTTGAGTTGATGTGAGCTTCGACCCGATCTTCGGATGAACCTTCGACAATGTTTTCAGGCGAGCATCTCCCCTTTTCTACCTATCTTACTTTTATAGTATTTATTTCCCTCCTGTTGATCTATTGCTATCTGTGTTGCGATGCTCTAGTTTCGTACCCGTGATATCCCTTGCAGCCCTATATTGCCTTGGACACATCCTATTACCTGTTGTTTGGTAGATAGTTGGACTTGCGCGTCGTAGTCGCTTGCTCAAGTGCTGTTGCGTGCCGCCATGTACCACAGTTGTTGGAGTTTGCCACATGTTGGATGTTGGAGATGATCTCGGCTTTACTTTTCGTTCACTTTAATTCCTGTTTAACAACTAAAATTGAAGTAAGTAAGCAGAGGCATCGGTGGGTGATAGATAACATTTGGTTTCCGAACGCCCACTTGTGTCCCGTAGGACCCCGAGTACTTGATACCTGTTCCTTGTTTTATCGCGCTATCCACATACGGGGAGTATGGGCCCCCCTTAGCCAGAGCTTGATTCAGTCTTATTTCTTGGGGCCACAAACTAGTTTGAGGTTTTATTTACGATCCTGTACTTATGCCATGTTTTACTGCTTTATTTACGATTGTGCGATGGATAGCACACTGTACTGTTTAGGTAAGCGGAATGTTTTCGCGGTATCGACAATCCCCGTTTGGGGTTCCCAGTCGTTTACAGCCATTGACGCAAACCTTGAGTCCGTCTCGGAGCTAGCTTACTTCGTTGCGGTTCTACTCAATGGGGTGGCCCCCTGAAATATTTCTGAATCCTGTGATTGCTTTGTCGTGAAAGCCTCGTTGGGTTTTGATTTGGTTTTTCCGAGGTCGATCGTGTGTGTGTTGCTATTTGTGCACCCCGGCCGGGTTAAAACTTTCTGAAAGCCGTGTCCGCGGTTATGGACGACTTGGAGCACAGTATCTCGACCATAGACAAGCATAACTAAAGTTTATTGCTCTAAACTTGACTTCATAATGACTAGTAATCAGCTTCACTATAATGGAATGGCTAAATAATACTGCCCACAATTGCTTGTTTGGAGCGTCGCTTGCGACCATTGTACCTGACTAGTAAGTATTGCAACTACAACGGAATGGCTGAATAAAAGTACCAACAACTGCTGGGTTTTTGGGGTTATCTCATGCTAATTGTATCTGACTAGTAAGTGTTGCCACTATAACGGAATGGTTAACTAAAAGTGCCCACTGTTTATTTTATCAGGACGATTATCTACACCTGACTAGTAATTGCTGCAACGATAACGGAATAAATAAAACTGCCAACGGTGTGAGTTCCTCGGTTGACTTCCTCGTTTGGTCTCGAGGGGGAAACACCAGGATGGGTTTGTTTGGTGTTAGCTTCAGGTTGGATCCGGATAGGACATTCTTATCCCTCTCTGATAACCGCCAGTTGGATCGAGTCTCTATAGGTTGTTTAGTGCATGCTGCCGCTGCCGCTTCAGTCCACCATACCTTTGTAGGCGAGGACCGCCGAATTCTAGACTCGCCGTGTACTGGCCTCAGTACTGACGCTCCTCTTTTCCTTTGCCCTTTGTCGGCACCCCTTTTGTTTAAGCAGGTTTTGAGATCGACGTCGTTAGCAGGGTTACCCTTCCGGCTTGGCCTGGGCAGGGTTATGGACGTCATTGGTTATTCTTCAGGGCTCTTAGCCCCATTTGCATCTTGTCCGTAGTCGGACGCTCTATCATTTTCAAGGTGATTTGGATCTTTGTATATTATATCTGTATTCTTGACTCCTGGAGTCGCTGTTGTATATATATCTGTTCTGTGGGTCCCATCGAGGACTGTTGTGTAATGTTATTACTTCGTTTTCCACCCGCACGAAAGTGCCTAGTGGGCACCTTTGAATCGTTTCTATGCGGGTTTGGCGGGTTTCGCTAAAACTTGCATAGGTCCGATTCTGAGGGTGTTACAACTAGAAAACTTAAGCTAACGCCCGTATGCGGAATTTTCACAAGTGCAAATGCAAATTTTTGCATAAAGGGTTTTACATGATCCAAAAATGAACACTAAAGTAGGTAAAAGATTCAGGCATATGAGCGAACCAAATGCTTTGTTTCATTGATCATATAAAAGTACATAGTATATAATAAAATATGCTAAGTGTAAAAGGGACGTAGCTGTGCTATGTGCCATGGCCTATCAAGCTCCGGGTAGTCATCATCCGGGTCACATTGCTTATGATTATGATCCTCACATGTCCTATATTTAAACTCACGATTATCAATGAGATAATAGGAACCATTTAGTAGTGTCTTGCTTATGATGAACGGTCCTTTCCATGCGGGGATAATTTGTATGAATTTTTATGCTTAAGTCGGAGCAAGAGATCCCCTTCTTTAAACAAGAGATGCCAAACGCAGCGACTATTGTAGTTGTGTAGCTTCTGCTGGTATGTAAGATCCCTCCCTTTATAAAGGTAAGGATCCCTGTGATTGCAATGCTAGTCCCTGGATCAATGCTAGCATCCACCGTTTAAGATGAAGTACACATAAACAAAGGTCATTATTACAAGTCATTCCAGAGACAAACATAGTCTTTTACAACTCCATGGCCACAGGCCTAGTACAAGAGTTTAAATATGTAATAAGATAAATAAGTCTTCATCTTCATGTGCCACAGGCAAGCATGTTGAGTGTAGACTCATGACTCCTAATCATCATCAGAATAACCTGCATCATCACAAGTTACAGCCACAGTGGGTCAATACATTGGAATAGTATTGACAAGTGATACCTTAGTAGAATATTGGTAGACTAGTTACTATGTGCATTTTGGCTAAGTGTATCTTAGGCTTGCTTTGCTCAAAATAGGTTTACCTATTAGTTGAAAACACTAAGTTTTTATTTGTCAAAATCTTTCCCAAGGAACCACCAATAGACATTGGGGAACCTTCACCCTTGTTCAACCACAAGTTTTTACTTAGAAATTGGGATGAGGAGATTCTTGATAGCTTCCATGTCTTGATGCTCAAGTTGTCCAATACCAGGGACATGGCTAAGTACTTAGATTCTTCCATCTGCAGAGGTTGTGCACTTTCCCCACAAGACTTGATTTTCACCAAGACAGGACCTTTTAGAAGCCTTCCCTTAGACCAAATGGACGCGTTCCAACCTATCATCCCACTATCACCAACTGTCCAAATGGCTAAGTTATTGCAACCTATGTGATCCAGGCAGAGCCCATATTGCCAAGTGGCTACACTAGAAGCTTCTTAACATATGGCATCTCAGATCCCTTTGTTCCTGTGTGGCTTTCCACAAGTGAGATACACAAGGTAAACCATAGAAATGGGCCTTGTGTAACCACTCAACATAAACCATTCCTTCCATTCCACCCAGGTGTTTCATTCACTTAGTTGTTTTATTAAACAAAATACAAGTCCAAAGACTTAGAAATATTTTCTCATAGCATGAATATATAACCACCCTTGGTTGCTACTAGCTAGGCTAAGCATGGCATTGATAAGAATCTTAACTTAGAAATTTCTAGCAATTTTACAACTACTAGGATTTCCCAAGCATAGCATATAGATCAAAATATCCATGCAAGGCTAGCAAAATACTTCTAATGCATAGTTGAAAAACATAGGTATAAAATCGTGAAGCACCACTTGCCTTGATAGTTTGGAGAGTAGCTACGATCCTCACAATCACAATCACTATTTGCACACAAATCTACACATAAAATAATGGCACAAAATCACATTCACAATTAATACAAACAAAAATACATGAATGTATACAATATGCCATGTGATGATTTTATACACCAAACAAGACAAGTGCACTGTACTGAATCATAAACAAGTTCAAAACTTGCCAAATAAACTTTATTTGAACATTAAAACATTTTTCAAATAATTATTATACCCAAATTATGCCTACAAATGTTTCTGCAAAAACAACCATTTTAACAGAAGCAAAACATTAAACACATTGCATAAATGGAAAGGGTTTTCTTTCCTGATTCCATTGATATAATATTTGTCAAATTTGTACGTGGGAATCAAAAGTTATGAATTAAACAAGTTTAAACATCTAATAGATTTAATTCAGAATTTTAAAACGAAGAACATGCCACGCGGCAGCTTCTGGTTGGCTGGTACCGCTTCGCGCTGGATCGTGCTCGCGCACCATCATATCTACTTAACATCTGCAGCTCAGATCTACCCATACCTCTTCGACTATGATCTATCGTGTTCGTCCGATCTACATCGCACGGCGCACAGCATTTGACACATCGAGTGGCGGCACTGGCGGCGGCGCGCTCTGGCTGCAAGCTTGCCGGCGAGCTTGGTTGCCCGGGGAGGTGTGAGGATGCTCACCAGAATCTCCGTGGCGAGGGGATGATCAACGTGTGCTCGGTTGGCGAAGGGGCGTACGGAGTCGATGTCGATTGCTCATCGGAGAATGAGACGGCGTCGGTTGCTCTCGGTTGGCGACGGAGACGACGTTCTGGGCCATGCTAAGACAAGAAAAGGGTGCCGTTAGGTGCGTAGGATGCTGGGGAACTTTTCCCCAGCATTCAACCCTTCAAGGAACTTTTCCTTCCTCTTAGCATTAGTGTCAACTTCATCCAGTGCATAACGCGCCAGATTGTTGAACTCCTCAATATATTCAGCCACGCTGAGGTGGCGCTGCTTCAAGTTATGAAACTCTTTCTTCTTCAAACTCGTCACTCCGGATGAGATGTGAGCAGTACGGAAACCATCCTCGAAGATAGCCCATGTCACATCCTCAATGGGAGTGGTGATCTGGAAGTTATCCCACCAAGTGGCTGCTGGTCCTTCCAACAAGTGAGCTGCAAATCTGACTTTCTCTTCATCAGTACAGCCAACAGTTACCAAGTCCTTGTTCATAGAGCGTAGCCAATCATTGGCCACCATAGGATCAGTAGTTCCTGAGAACTTTGCTGGCCTCAGTCTCAAGAACCTGGTAAGCATGTCAAAACCCGGTGGGTTATTCTGATTGTTGTTGTTGTTGTTGTTGTTGTTGTTGTTGTTGTTGTTGTTGTTGTTGTTGTTGTTGTTGTTGTTGTTGTTGTTGTTGTTGTTGTTGTTGTTGTTGTTGTTGTTGTTGTTGTTGTTGTTGTTGTTGTTGTTGTTGTTGTTGTTGTTGTTGTTGTTGTTGTTGTTGTTGTTGTTGTTGTTGTTGTTGTTGTTGTTGTTGTTGTCGTTGTCGTTGTCGTTGTCGTTGTCGTTGTCGTTGTCGTTGTCGTTGTCGTTGTCGTTGTCGTTGTCGTTGTCGTTGTCGTTGTCGTTGTCGTTGTTGTTGTCGTTGTTGTTGTTGTTGTTGTTGTTGTTGTTGTTGTTGTTGTTGTTGTTGTTGTTGTTGTTGTTGTTGTTGTTGTTGTTGTTGTTGTTGTTGTTGTTGTTGTTGTTGTTGTTGTTGTTGTTGTTGTTGTTGTTGTTGTTGTTGTTGTTGTTGTTGTTGTTGTTGTTGTTGTTGTTGTTGTTGTTGTTGTTGTTGTTGTTGTTGTTGTTGTTGTTGTTGTTGTTGTTGTTGTTGTTGTTGTTGTTGTTGTTGTTGTTGTTGTTGTTGTTGTTGTTGTTGTTGTTGTTGTTGTTGTTGTTGTTGTTGTTGTTGTTGTTGTTGTTGTTGTTGTTGTTGTTGTTGTTGTTGTTGTTGTTGTTGTTGTTGTTGTTGTTGTTGTTGTTGTTGTTGTTGTTGTTGTTGTTGTTGTTGTTGTTGTTGTTGTTGTTGTTGTTGTTGTTGTTGTTGTTGTTGTTGTTGTTGTTGTTGTTGTTGTTGTTGTTGTTCTGATTTTGGATGAATGTAGTCATCATTTGCATCAACCGAGTCCGAGCTGTCATCATCTGCTGCATCTCAGGGGTGATGTTGTTGTTGTTGGGGTTGGGATTGGCACGTCGGGGAGGCATCTGTGGTTTTCAATAAGGATAAGAATGAGATACCCATAGATGCTAACATGCACAATACATCTCATAACAAATCATCATCTTGCATGATAGTAGTAAAAGTTCAACAACACAGACAACAAGTTCTGAAAAGTAAACACACCAATAGCAAGCCATCCACATGTTGGATGGTCATTGCGACTAAATAATCAAAAGCATGGTAAATAAATGATAAATGAGTAGTCAACACTACTCCTCTTCATCAACCTCCTCATCAACAAGTGTAAGACCTGCATTCTCCATTGCGGTCTTGTATTCCTCGACATTGGTGGTCAAGGTCTCTACTTTGGCTTTGAGAGCCCTCTTCTGTGCACGAAGTCTCTCAATCACACCTTGCTGATGCTCGAGCTCGAAGTCCTTGGCCTCTAATTCTGCAGTCATGTCTCGAATCCTATTGTTCCTATCTTGGACTCGCTTCTCTTGACTCTTGAACTTTCTATCGTGACTCTCAAACTTGGCCTCCATCTCCTTGACTAGCTCATCTTGCTCCGTGAAGAGCTTGTCCTTCTCACGAAGCTGCACCTGGAGTTCGTCATTGCTGAGCATGACGTTGATCCTATCAGTATCTAGGTGCCTAAGAAGAACCTCTAAGTCCTGGATGTATAGACGAATCGGCTCTGCCGTCTCTCTCGAAGTATCCTCGAAGTCAATGGCCTCACCATCCTCATCACGTCTACCAAAGGTGTGGAAGTGAGTACCTCTAACCTCTCGAGAGTGTCTCCCTAGTAAACGTCCAAGCAAATCCTGCATGACTACCTCTAGGCATCTCTCCTTGTCATCATGCATAAGCTTGAAGATGATGGCCTCCGTGGCTGGCTCAGTATGGCGTCCTGGCTGATTAACCTTGAAGCCCCAAAGGTCTTTCCTCCCAAACTTGGTGAGGGGAAGCATAATGATGGTAGGAAGTGGGAGATTGAGCAAACTAGTGAGCTCAATAATACGAGTGCCAAAATGAGTTCCCTTGAACTCTTCAGCCGTGCTGATAGTAACATTAGGTATCTATTTAATAAGATAGAAAAAGTTAGAATCAACACAATTTAAGATAAATCACAAGACAAGGCATCACATGCATATTTTTGGAAATCAAACACACAAGTCATGGCATACATGGATCCATTACAAACAACCATGGTTCAACTTATTTTAAACAACATTTGGGAAATAAAATGATAAGTGTGGTGGTCCAACTAACGAAGTACGTTACAATCCAATCTCACTTGCCAAGTTGGCTAACAGGGCATCCCTAGAGGCAATTTGTCTATCTAGATCACATGACTCCATTGCTAAGTCTATGATGTCCTTCCTTAAACTTTGGTTGGTAGCCTCTAACTCTTGGGTATGCTTCTTTTCTTCCTTAAGGTCATTCTGGGTGTTAAGCATTCTGCACTTGATTCTATCACCAAGTTCTTTGATGGCCTTCGAAGCTGCATCCCTTGCTGAATCAAAGAATGTGGTGTGCATCACTGAGTTGGTGACCATGCAGAATCCTGAGTCCTTGTGGTTGTCTTCCTTGTTTTTATACAAGTGAAGTTGCACCCACCAGTACTCAACTCCTTCATCCATCATAGGAAAACCTTTGTACACAGCTGCACCATGTATTCCCATGGCAACCATGAGGTCCTTGAGAGCCTTGGGGAATTCTGTCTCACATTCCAAAGTCATAGTCATGAGTGGTCCCTTCTTCACGGCTTCGTTGATGGAGTTCATCTACAAATAGAGATGAGGAAGAAGATTAGAAAAGTTTACGAGAAGAAAAGACAAGTGTGGAAGTTGTTGAATTTTTTTCCTTAGTGGTTTCCAATCCTAGGGTCATAATCCTACAGGAAACACAGCGCTCTGATACCATCTGTAAGATCCCTCCCTTTATAAAGGTAAGGATCCCTGTGATTGCAATGCTAGTCCCTGGATCAATGCTAGCATCCACAGTTTAAGATGAAGTACACAGAAACAAAGGTCATTATTACAAGTCATTCCAGAGACAAACATAGTCTTTTACAACTCCATGGTCACAGGCCTAGTACAAGAGTTTAAATATGTAATAAGATAAATAAGTATTCATCTTCATGTGCCACAGGCAAGCATGTTGAGTGTAGACTCATGACTCCTAATCATCATCAGAATAACCTGCAACATCACAAGTTACAGCCACAGTGGGTCAATACATTGGAATAGTATTGGCAAGTGATACCTTAGTAGAATATTGGTAGACTAGTTACTATATGCATTTTGGCTAAGTGTAGCTTAGGCTTGCTTTGCTCAAAATAGGTTTACCTATTAGTTGAAAACACTAAGTTTTTATTTTTTCAAAATCTTTCCCAAGGAACCACCAATAGACATTGGGGAACCTTCACCCTTGTTCAACCACAAGTTTTTACTTAGAAATTGGGATGAGGAGATTCTTGATAGCTTCCATGTCTTGATGCTCAAGTTGTCCAATACCAGGGACATGGCTAAGTACTTAGATTCTTCCATCTGCAGAGGTTGTGCACTTTCCCCACAAGACTTGATTTTCACCAAGACAGGACCTTTTAGAAGCCTTCCCTTAGACCAAATGGACGCGTTCCAACCTATCATCCCACTATCACCAACTGTCCAAATGGCTAAGTTATTGCAACCTATGTGATCCAGGCAGAGCCCATATTGCCAAGTGGCTACACTAGAAGCTTCTTAACATATGGCCTCTCAGATCCCTTTGTTCCTGTGTGGCTTTCCACAAGTGAGATACACAAGGTAAACCATAGAAATGGGCCTTGTGTAACCACTCAACATAAACCATTCCTTCCATTCCACCCAGGTGTTTCATTCACTTAGTTGTTTTATTAAACAAAATACAAGTCCAAAGACTTAGAAATATTTTCTCATAGCATGAATATATAACCACCCTTGGTTGCTACTAGCTAGGCTAAGCATGGCATTGATAAGAATCTTAACTTAGAAATTTCTAGCAATTTTACAACTACTAGGATTTCCCAAGCATAGCATATAGATCAAAATATCCATGCAAGGCTAGCAAAATACTTCTAATGCATAGTTGAAAAACATAGGTATAAAATCGTGAAGCACCACTTGCCTTGATAGTTTGGAGAGTAGCTACGATCCTCACAATCACAATCACTATTTGCACCAAAATCTACACATAAAATAATGGCACAAAATCACATTCACAATTAATACAAACAAAAATACATGAATGTATGAAATATTCCATGTGATGATTTTATACACCAAACAAGACAAGTGCACTGTACTGAATCATAAACACGTTCAAAACTTGACAAATAAACTTTATTTGAACATTAAAACATTTTTCAAATAATTATTATACCCAAATTATGCCTACAAATGTTTCTGCAAAAACAACCATTTTAACAGAAGGAAACATTAAACATATTGCATAAATGGAAAGGGTTTTCTTTCCTGATTCCACTGATATAATTTTTTTCAAATTTGGACATGGGAATCAAAAGTTATGAATTAAACAAGTTTAAACATCTAATAGATTTAATTCAGAATTTTAAAACGAAGAACATGCCACGCGGCAGCTTCTGGTGTGCTGGTACCGCTTTGCGCTGGATCGTGCTCGCGCACCGTCAGATCTACTTAACATCTGCGGCTCAGATCTACCCATACCTCTTCGACTATGATCTATCGCGTTCGTCCGATCTACATCGCACGGCTCACAGCGTTTGACCATCGAGTGGTGGCGCAGGCGGCGGCGACAGGCGGCGGCGCGCTCTCGCTGCAAGCTTGCAGGCGAGCTAGGTCGCCCGGGGAGGTGTGAGGATGCTCACCAGAATCTCCGTGGCGAGGGGATTCTCAACGTGTGCTCGGTTGGCGAAGGGGCGTACGGAGTCGATGTCGATTTCTCGTCGGAGAACGAGACGACGCCGGTTGCTCTCGGTTGGCGACGGAGATGACGTTCTGGGCCACTCTAAGACAAGAAAAGGGTGCCGTTAGGTGCGTAGGATGCTGGGGATCACACGCGTATCAAACAGAGGGAGAGGGGAAGCTGGGGCTTACGGGGAACGGTCGCCGGAGTTCAAGCAGACGGTGGCGGAGCTCAGTCGATGATGTTGCCGAGGCTATAGAGCATGCGCGAGCAAGTGAAGGGTGTCAGTAGGTGCGTACGAGGATGCATAAACAGCTAGTATGATCCATAGGCAGAGGTGAACGCGGTGCTTACCAGAATTCGACGACGAACTCGTCGGAGCAGAGGGGTGTCGCGAGGGAATTCTGAGCAGCCTAGTGGCTCCGGTGGGGTGAGGTTTGGGGGAAAAGGAGGAGGGGAGCATGGTCTTTAAGTAGGCGAGGACGTGGGCGTGAATTACTCGAGTATTCAACGGAATTGAAGACGCGGAATTTAAACAGGAAACGCCCAGAGTGATTTGGGGAAGAACTGGTCGCTGGGGGTGGAGACGACGACTGCCGTGTGGGCCGCGGTTGTCAGCGAGAGAAAAGGGGAGTAGGTGGGTCCAGGCAGTCATTGACTCTGTGGGTGTGGTTGCGAGTGAAAGAAAACGTTTCACGGGAGGGAGTTGCTGGGCTAGATGGGTCGAGCTGGGCTGGGTTGGGCCAGATTGGCTGTTTGCTTTATTTTTTTTCCTACCTTTCGCTTTTCTTTTTCTGTTTGATTTTCTAGAAATGATTTTCAACTCTAATTCAAATAAGTTTGAATCCAAATCTTCTCTAGATTTTTATACTGTGAACTTTGTACTCAAATGTGTGTCAAACACTTCTGTTTACTGAAAAACACTTTGATCAATTGAAAAATAAAATAAAACCATGCCTTTATGGGATATAAATAATAGGCATTAAAATTGGTTTTATATTCATACTTTGTTTTGAAATCTTTGCCCAAGCTTTGGAAAACTCTTAAGTTTGAATTCAAAAAATTAATGAATAAAATAAGTATCTTTCTCATTAGAAAGTAGCACTAAGGCTAGAGCATACTTACATAAAATATTGAGCAACATATGCTCCTGTTTTTGAAATGGTTTTCAAATGGAACCCTAAATGATCATTGTAACATCCCTAAAATCATGATTTCAAAGTTTGCATATCACTCATGCATGCATATAGATTTGAGATCATATTCAAACTCCCTTCAGAAAAACAGAAGCATTTGATGTTATGATTTTATGTGGACAGATTTAATTCAAATGACCAACACCCTTTGAAACATGAATGTTTAGGAACTTGTTTGCTTGCCTCCATTGTTGGAAAGTTTAGGTATAAAAGTTTGACCAAAGTTTTCAACTTGGAAATAAATTCAAAACCCTATTTTTAAACATTTGCAAACCAGAGGCAAAGTCTCTGATTGTTTTAAGACCAAGCTTGACCAAGCCCTTGCAGGGTAACCACATGGTTAAATAACTGATTTTTGAAACCACAGTACCCTGCAAAAATCCCCAGAATTGTTTGAATTCAAAGAGGATTTGAATTCATATCTAAATCATTCCTGAAAACCAAAATAGAAAAGGAAAAGGAATAAACAAAATAAAAAGGCCGCGCGCCAGGTTTCTGGCCCAGCATCGAATCGAGCCCAACTAGCCCACCAGGTGGTTTTCTTTTTCTCTCTCACGCGCGAGCGCACGCACTCAGTCGCTGACAGCCAGACCCCACGCTCCCTCCGATTATTTCGCTGACCAGCGGGCCCCGTCCACGTAGCCCTCGTCCTCCCCAAACCGCGCCCGCGACCACGTCGCTGCTGCAGTCAATTCCGGTAATGGCGCGGTGTAATTGACCATTAATAAGCAGGCGTTTCCTGTCGCACCTGAGCCTATTTAACCCTCCCTGCCTCGCGAGCATTCTCCCCCATTCACCTCGCTCACTCCGCCGCCAGGCTGCGCACAATTGCCTTCGAAGCTCCGCAGAACCGAGAACTCCGGCGACCAAATACGGTGAGCCTCGACCACCCCTCCCTCTCTGGTTCAAACGAGGATGATCAGAATGTTCTTGCGCACCCTCTGATACTTTTATTTTGGCCGCTAGTGACCCAGGTTGTCATCTCCGTCCACAGCCGGAACCACCTGTGCCGCCGACAAACTTCGGCGATCAATTAAGGTAAATCCAGACCGCCCCTTGCCTCCTCCCTCACACGAGCCTGTTCGCCTGTGTCTTGCGCATGTACTGATGCCACTCGTTTGTGCTAGGGCGACGCCAAACCTCGGCAAGGACCACGTCTGCAAGCTACTGTCGCCGCCCGTAACTCCGACGAGCTCCAGAGACCGTCTCCGCGTGCCCCTTCGCAAGCCAGCACCACGTCGAGCTTCAGCACGCCACTGCGATTTCGGTAAGCATCTCCCTTCCTCCCCGGGCGACCTAGAACGTCGGCGCCACCGTAGTCAGACGCACCGCCGCCAGTCAACGCCGCTAGCGCCGCCAGTTTGTGGCTTGATGGTTGTGTCCGTTGGATCCAGATCGTAGGGCTAGGATAGATTGTAAATGAAGGGGTAAGCGCGCATCTAAGCCGCCAGATCCCACTTAGATCCTGCGGTCTGCAGAGCGCGATCCAACCGAAACGGTATGCGCCAGTGAGACTGCGACACGTGGCTAGAGTTTAAATCAAAAACAGAATTTAAACCAGATTTAGATCCAAACTTCAAACAGCTATAACTTTTGATTGCCACGTTGGAATTTTGCAAACTTTATACCGTTGGATTCAGTGAATCAAGGCCTTTCTGATTATGCAAAGTGTTTAACAAATAGTAACCATTAAAATGACTTTGTTTGTAGAAACAAGTTTAGGCCCCTTTTGATTATAGTTTTTGTTTAGCAATTTGTTTTAAGGTTAAATAAGTTTAGTTGGCAAACTTGTGACTTGTTAAGTTTCTGTAAACATGTACATGCTTGGTAGAGTTTTCAAAATCACCACTTAGTAAATTCTTGCATGCATGCATTCATATTATTTTTGATTGTATATAAATTGTGTGAAATTGTATGCCACAAATCTTTGTGTAGATTTTGCTAGTGACTGTGACTGTGAGGAGTGCTACTCTCCACATTACCAAGGCAAGTGATATTTCATGAATATTTCATTCCTATATTTTGTACTAGCATTAGATATTTTGCTAAGTCTTGCATGCTTCTCTTGCCAAATAAAAGATTGGGAAATCCTATGTAGTTAGAATAGTAGAATTGCTAGGAATTTTCCTAAGTTAAGTTACCATGCCATGCTTAGCCTAGATACTAGCAAACAGGGTTGGTATAATCTATTCATGCTATAATGACTATATTTCTAAGTCATGAGACTTATGTTTTCTTAATAAAACCACTAAGTCAATAAACCTCCTGGGTGGAATGGAAAGATTGGTTTATGTTGAGTGGTTACACAAGGCCATGGACTTGGCTTGTGTATCTCACTTGTGGTATGCCACCCAGGCACAAAGGGATTTGGAGGCCAAGTGTTGAGAAAGCTTACAGTGCAACCACTTGGCAATATGGGCTCTGCCTTGATCATATAGGTTGCTAGAACTTAGTCATTTGGACAGTTGGTGGTAGTGGTATGATAGGATGGAACGCGTCCATTTGACTAAGGAAAGGCTACTGAAAGGTCCTGTCTTGGGAAACCAAGTCTGGTGGGGAAAGTGCACAACCTCTGTAGATGGAAAATCTAAGTACTTAGCCAAGTCCATGGCAATGGACAACTTGAGCATCAAGACATGGAAGCTACAAGAATCTCATCACTCCAACTTCTAAGTAAAATTTGTGGGTGAACAAGGGTGAAGGACCCCAATGTCTATTGGTGGTTTCTTGGGAAAGTTTTTGACAAAGAAAAACTTTGCAATTTCAACTAATAGGAAAAACCTATTTTCAAAGCAAAGCAAGCCAAGCTACACTTAGCCAAAATGCATATAGTAATATAGTCCACTTAAAAATTTACTAAGGTATCACTTGCCAATACTATTCCAAAGTATTGACCCTCTGTGGCTGTAACTTGTGATGTTGCAGGTTACTCCGATGAAGAGTAGGAGTCATGAGTCTACACTCAACATGCTTGCCTGTGGCACATGAAGATGAGGACTTGTGTTTATTTACTTATTCCATAAACTCTTGTATTAGGCCTTTGGCCCTGAGTTGTAAAAGACTATGTTTTATCTCTGGAATGAATGTAATAAACGACCTTTGTATCTGTGTACTTCATCTTAAACTGTGGATGCTAGCATTGATCCAGGGACTAGCATTGCAATCACAGGGATCCTTTCCTTTACAAAGGAGGGGTCTAACAGATGGTATCAGAGCACTATGTTGCCTGTAGGATTATGACCCCTAGGATTGGAAAACCATTAAGGAAAAAGTTTCAACTACTTCTACACTTGTCTATTCTTCTCGTAAACTTTTCTAATCTTCTCATTCTCATCTCTATTTGTAGATGAACTCCATCAACGAAGCCGTGAAGAAAGGACCACTCATGACCATGACCTTGGAGTGTGAAACTGAGTTTCCCAAAATTCTCAAGGACCTCATGGTGGCAATGGAAGCACATGGTGCAGCTGTGTACAAGGGCTTTCCAGTGATGGATGAAGGAGTGGAGTATTGGTGGGTGCAACTTCACTTGTACAAAAACAAGGAAGACAACCACAAAGAAAGGGGATTCTGCATGTACACCAACACTGTGATGCACACCACATTCTTTGAGTCAGCCAGAGAAGCAGCTTGGAGGACTATCAAAGAACTTAGTGCTAGAGTCAAGTGCAAGATACTCAATCTCCAAAAAGACTTAGAGAAAGAGAAGGAACTTACCCAAGAGTTGGAAGCCACCAACCAAGAACTAAGGGGAGATATTATAGACTTAGTGATGGAATCATGTGAACAAGATAGGTGGATTGCCTCTAGGAACATTGTGTTAGCCACCAGATCCAGTGAGATAGGATTGTGAATGCACTTCGTTAGTCAGACCACCACCTATCACCTTATTTTCCAAAATGATACCTTAAATAAGTTTGGACCTTGATTGATGTAATGGATTCATGTATGCATGACTTGTGTGATTTTGTGTTCCAAGGATGTGTATGTGATGTTTGTCTTTGTTTATCTTAATTAATGTTGTTCTAACTTTTCTATCTTATAAATAGATGCCTATTACCATCAGCACTGTTGAGGAGTTCCAGGGTACCCGTTTCGGTCCTCGTATCATTGAGCTTACCACTTTGCTCGATCTCCCTCTTCCCACCATCATGGTGCACCCACTCACCAAGTTCGAGAGGAAGGACCTCTGGGGCTTTAAGGTGAACCAGCCCGGACGCTAGACAGAGCCCACTACAGAGGCCATCGTCTTCAAGCTGATGCACGACGACAGGGAGAGAGGCATGGAGGTAGTCATGCAGGACCTGATAGGACGTCTGTTAGGCCGTCACTCCCGACAGGTTAGGGGCACTCACTTCCACGTCTTCGGAAGACGTGATGTTGATGGAGAGTCCATCGACTTTGAGGACGACTCGAGGGACGTAGCAGAGCCGATACGTCTCTATCTCCAGGACTTAGAGTCTCTCATCAGGCACGTGGACACGGACAGGATGAACGTCATGCTCAGCAATGACGAGCTCCAGGTGCAGCTTCGCGAGAAGGACAAGCTTTTCGCATAGCAGGACGAGATAGTCAAGGAAATGGAGACGAAGTTCGAGTCCCAGGACCGCAAGTTCAAGAGTCAGGAGAAACGCGTCCAGGATAGGAACAAGAAGATTCGGGACATGACCGAGGAACTAAAGTCCAAGGATTTCGAGCTAGAGCAGCAGCAGATGGTGATCGAGAGGCTTCGCTCCCAGAAGAGGGATCTCAAGGCCAAGATCGATTCCTTGACCACTACGATTGAGGAGAACAAGACCGCGATGGAGAACGCAGGTCTTACCTTTGTCGAGGAGGAGATTGATGCTGATGAGTAGACTTGACTACTCGTTTATCTTTCATTATCATACTTGTTATTTGTGAACTTGTTATTGGAACATCCGACATGTGGATGGCTTGCCACTTGTGTGTTTTACTTCATGAACTTATTTGGTTGTTGAACTTTTATTCTTGAGATGCATGCTATGTGTTTTGCTTGTGATGTATTGTGCATAAAACATCTATGGATATCTCATTCTTATCTATTTGAACAAACCACAGATGCCTCCCCGTCGCGCAAACCCCAACCCCAACAACATCACTCCAGAAATGCAACAGATGATGAATGCTCAAACACAGCTTATGCAGATGATGACAACATTCATCCAAAACCAGAATAACAACAACAACCCCAATAACAACAACAATAACAATAACAACAACAACCCTCCGGGTTTTGATATGCTCACCAGATTTCTGCGTCTAAGGCCAGCTAAGTTTTCGGGGACAACTGATCCCATGGTGGCCAATGATTGGCTACGTTCTGTGAACAAAGACTTAGTGACTGTGGGCTGCACGGATGCTGAAAAGGTCAGGTTCGCAGCTCATCTGTTGGAAGGACCAGCCGCCACATGGTGGGACAACTTCCAAATCACCACTCCTTTGGATGAGGTGACTTGGGCTATCTTTGAAGATGGCTTTCGCACTGATCATATCTCATCAGGAATGATGAGTCTGAAAAAGAAGGAGTTTCACAACCTGAAGCAGCGCCACCGCAGCGTGGCTGAATACATAGAAGAGTTCAACAATCTGGCGCGCTATGCACCGGATGAGGTTGACACAGATGCCAAAAGAAAGGAGAAGTTTCTGGAAGGCTTGAACGATGAGCTGAATCTGCAGTTGTCTGTGGCATATGTTCCAACTTATCAGTCTCTGTGTGACAAGGCTGCTATTTTGGAGAACAAAATGAAGCAAGTCGAGAGTAGGAAGAGGAAACACTCCTACAAGCACAGCTCGGGGTCGTCTCACAAACGATCTCACTATGATGATAGTGGAAGCTCAGGATCCCATAAGCATGGGAAATTCAACAAACACCACAACCACAACCGTCATGACAACAAACATCACCGCAGTCATGACAATGACAAGTACAAGAACCACAAGAGTGGACATAAGAGCCACCACAGTGGAAATGGTAGTGGAAGTGGAAGTCAGCCTGCTAAAAAGGACATCAGTCAGGTTGAGTGCTTCAAATGCAAGAAGCTGGGGCATTATGCTAATGAGTGCCCTGAGAAGAAAGTTGAAGGACCTAACAAGCCCAATCCTTTTCAGAAAGGACAGGTTAACCACACCAATGTGGAGGAGGTCTATGAGGAGCCTGACGCTGTTGCTGGTAAGTTCAGACTCAATTCCATTCCAGCATTTGTACTCTTTGATACTGGTGCATCTCATTCATTCATATCAAGAGCATTTGTTGAAAGAAATGAACTACCAGTAGAAACTATTGGGTGTCCTATAAAAGTAAGTTCTCCTGGTGGAGAAATGATAGTGAATTCAGGATGCCATGACCTAGTCATAGAATTTGGGAAGTATAAGTTTCCCGTTAACTTGATTATATTAAACTCCCAAGGTTTGGATGTCATTCTGGGAATGGACTGGATGACTAAGTACAAAGGAGTGATAGATTGTGCCAGCCATACTGTCTCACTCACCACTCCGGAAAATAAAAGGATCAGATTTAAGACCAGCTTTGGAGCAAAGAGGAGTATGCTAAATTCTCTTAAGGGGGTTAGCATGGACAGTGTGCCAATTGTGTGTGAGTATCCGGATGTGTTCCCGGAAGAATTGCCAGGAATGCCACCGGATAGAGATGTGGAATTTCTGATAGATTTGGTACCAGGATCGGGACCAATAGCCAAGAGACCATACAAAATATCAGTTGATGAACTGAAAGAGCTCAAGAAGCAGCTAGAAGAATAGTTGCAGAAAGGATTCATCCAACCAAGTTCTTCATCTTGGGGAGCCCCGGTATTGTTCGTGGAGAAGAAAGATAGAAGTCAAAGGTTATGCATAGATTACCGTTCACTCAATGAGGTAACTATCAAGAACAAATATCCTTTGCCTAGAATCAATGACTTGTTTGATCAACTAGAAGGAGCATGTGTATTCTCAAAGATTGATCTCCGGTCAGGCTATTTTCAACTTAAAATAAGAGAGCAAGACATACCTAAAACAGCATTCACCACAAGGTATGGATTGTATGAGTATACCGTGATGCCTTTCGGCTTAACCAATGCTCCGGCATACTTCATGAATATGATGAACAAGGTGTTCATGGAATTTCTTGACAAGTTCGTTGTCGTTTTCATCGATGACATCTTAGTCTACTCTAAGAGCAAAGAAGAGCATGAAGGACACTTACGCTTGATACTTGATAAGTTAAGAGAGCATAAGCTTTATGCCAAATTCAGCAAGTGTGAGTTTTGGTTAGAGGAAGTTGGTTTTCTTGGTCATGTTATGACAAAGGATGGTGTAGCAGTTGATCCTGCTAAGGTTTCAGCTGTGATAGAATGGGAATCTCCAAAGAATGTGAAAGAAGTTCGTAGTTTCCTTGGCTTAGCAGGATACTACAGAAGGTTCATTGAAAATTTCTCAAAGGTTGCTAAGCCAATGACTGAATTGTTAAAGAAGGACAAGAAATTTGCCTGGTCTGAAGGTTGTGAAGTCAGCTTTCAGGAATTAAAGAAGAGACTTGTGACAGCACCAGTACTATGTCTGCCAGATTTGGAAAAGGATTTCCAAGTATATTGTGATGCGTCTCATCAAGGTTTGGGTGACGTACTTATGCAAGGCGGAAAAGTTGTGGCTTATGCCTCGAGACAACTCAAAACTCATGAGGTAAACTATCCTACTCATGATTTGGAGTTAGCCTCTGTTGTCCATGCACTCAAAACATGGATACACTACCTTTTGGGAAAGCGTTGTGAAGTGTTCACCGATCACAAGAGTTTGAAATATATGTTCACCCAGAAGGAAATCAATATGAGACAAAGGAGATGGCTAGAACTTATCAAAGATTACGACTTAAGTTTGCAGTACCATCCCGGTAAAGCAAATGTAGTAGCAGATGCTCTAAGTCGTAAGGCGTTTGTAAATGGCCTTACCAAAGGTGAATTGCCAGATGACTTGTGTAAGCAATTCAAAGAACTCAGATTAGAGATTGTGCCTGAAGGACATCTTATGTCTTTGGATGTTCAACCCACTTTGTTGGACAAGATCCGAGAAGCTCAGAAGACCAATAAGGAAATTGAAAGGATTAAGGAAAATATTAGTCTAGGGAAAGCTAAAAGTTTCCATATAGACGAACAAGGTACTTTATGGCACGTGAAACGTATTTGTGTTCCACAAGACACGGAGCTGCGGAAACTGATTTTACAGGAAGCCCACAACTCTCTGTATTCTATTCACCCAGGAAACACCAAGATGTACATGGATATGAAAGAAAGATTTTGGTGGAACAATCTAAAAAGGGACATCGCCGAACATATTGCTTTGTGTGATGTGTGTAGTAGAGTAAAAGCGGAGCATCAAAAACCAGCCGGTTTGCTTCAACCATTACCTATTCCTGAATGGAAGTGGGAAAATATCGGTATGGATTTCATTACCGGATTACCAAGAACCAGGTCAGGGTATGATTCTATATGGGTAGTAGTGGATCGCCTAACTAAAGTGGCTCATTTTATACCCGTGAAGACAACTTATACAAGTGCCAAGTTAGCCAAAATCTACATGAACAGAATTGTATGCCTTCATGGTGTGCCTAAGAGTATTGTGTCTGATAGAGGAACTCAGTTCACTTCTCACTTTTGGAGACAACTACATGAGTCATTGGGAACAAGGTTGGAATTCAGTACTGCTTTTCATCCTCAAACCGATGGACAAACAGAAAGGACTAATCAAATTCTGGAAGACATGTTGAGGGCATGTGCTCTAGACTATGGAGCAAGTTGGGATGAAAGTCTGCCTTACGCAGAATTTTCTTATAATAACAGTTATCAATCTAGTATTGGGATGGCACCATTTGAGTTTCTCTACGGAAGGAAGTGTACCACCCCATTGCTATGGAATGGAGTGGGAGAAAGAAGTTTATTTGGACCTGATCTTATCAAAGACGCCGAAGAGAAAGTCAAATTGGTTAAGGACAGGTTGAAGATAGCACAGTCCCGACAGAAAAGCTACGCGGATTCTAAGCGTAGAGAAGTCACCTACGAAGTTGGGGATAGAGCTTATCTCAGAGTATCACCACTTCGTGGAGTGAAAAGATTTGGAGTCAAAGGAAAGTTGGCACCAAGATATGTTGGGCCATTCAAAATTCTAAGTCGCAAGGGAGAAGTTGCATATGAAGTTGAATTGCCAGAATCTCTGTCAGCTGTCCATAATGTGTTCCATGTGAGTCAGCTTAAGAAATGTCACCCAGAAATGGAAGAATCTTCTTTGAAGGATACCATACCTTTGGAAGAAGTTCAACTAGAAAGTGATCTCACTTATGAGGAAAAGCCTATCAAGATTCTTGAGACTGCGGAAAGAGTCACGAGAACAAAGACTATCAAGTTTTGCAAAGTACAATGGAATCATCATTCCGAAGAGGAAGCAACGTGGGAAAGAGAAGATGATCTTCGGAAAGACCACCCTCACCTATTTGCTAGCCAATCCGAATCTCGAGGGCGAGATTCACCTTAAGGGGGTTAGATTTGTAACATCCCTAAAATCATGATTTCAAAGTTTGCATATCACTCATGCATGCATATAGATTTGAGATCATATTCAAACTCCCTTCAGAAAAACAGAAGCATTTGATGTTATGATTTTATGTGGACAGATTTAATTCAAATGACCAACACCCTTTGAAACTTGAATGTTTAGGAACTTGTTTGCTTGCCTCCATTGTTGGAAATTTTAGGTATAAAAGTTTGACCAAAGTTTTCAACTTGGAAATAAATTCAAAACCCTATTTTTAAACATTTGCAAACCAGAGGCAAAGTCTCTGATTGTTTTAAGACCAAGCTTGACCAAGCCCTTGCAGGGTAACCACATGGTTAAATAACTAATTTTTGAAACCACAGAACCCTGCAAAAATCCCCAGAATTGTTTGAATTCAAAGAGGATTTGAATTCATATCTAAATCATTCCTGAAAACCAAAATAGAAAAGGAAAAGGAATAAACAAAATAAAAAGGCCGCGCGCCAGGTTTCTGGCCCAGCATCGAATCGAGCCCAACTAGCCCACCCGGTGGTTTTATTTTTCTCTCTCACGCGCGATCGCACGCACTCAGTCGCTGACAGCCAGACCCCACGCTCCCTCCGATTATTTCGCTGACCAGCGGGCCCCGTCCACGTAGCCCTCGTCCTCCCCAAACCGCGCCCGCGACCACGTCGCTGCTGCAGTCAATTCCGGTAATGGCGCGGTGTAATTGACCATTAATAAGCAGGCGTTTCCTGTCGCACCTGAGCCTATTTAACCCCCCCTGCCTCGCGAGCATTCTCCCCCATTCACCTCGCTCACTCCACCGCCAGGCTGCGCACAATTGCCTTCGAAGCTCCGCAGAACCGAGAAATCCGGCGACCAAATACGGTGAGCCTCGACCACCCCTCCCTCTCTGGTTCAAACGAGGATGATCAGAATGTTCTTGCGCACCCTCTGATACTTTTATTTTGGCCGCTAGTGACCCAGGTTGTCATCTCCGTCCACAGCCGGAACCACCTGTGCCGTCGACAAACTTCGACGATCAATTAAGGTAAATCCAGACCGCCCCTTGCCTCCTCCCTCACACGAGCCTGTTCGCCTGTGTCTTGCGCATGTACTGATGCCACTCGTTCGTGCTAGGGCGACGCCAAAGCTCGGCAAGGACCACGTCTACAAGCTACTGTCGCCGCCCGTAACTCCGACGAGCTCCAGAGACCGTCTCCGCGTGCCCCTTCGCAAGCCAGCACCACGTCGAGCTTCAGCACGCCACTGCTGTTCCGGTAAGCATCTCCCTTCCTCCCCGGGCGACCTAGAACGCCGGCGCCACCGTAGTCAGACGTGCCGCCGCCAGTCAACGCCGCTAGCGCCGCCAGTTTGTGGCTTGATGGTTGTGTCCGTTGGATCCAGATCGTAGGGCTAGGATAGATTGTAAATGAAGGGGTAAGCGCGCATCTGAGCCGCCAGATCCCACTTAGATTCTGCGGTCTGCAGAGCGCGATCCAACCGAAACGGTATGCGCCAGTGAGACTGCGACACGTGGCTAGAGTTTAAATCAAAAACAGAATTTAAACCAGATTTAGATCCAAACTTCAAACAACTATAACTTTTGATTGCCACGTTGGAATTTTGCAAACTTTATACCGTTGGATTCAGTGAATCAAGGCCTTTCTGATTATGCAAAGTGTTTAACAAATAGTAACCATTAAAATGACTTTGTTTGTAGAAACAAGTTTAGGCCCCTTTTGATTATAGTTTTTGTTTAGCAATTTGTTTTAAGGTTAAATAAGTTTAGTTGGCAAACTTGTGACTTGTTAAGTTTCTGTAAACATGTACATGCTTGGTAGAGTTTTCCAAATCACCACTTAGTAAATTCTTGCATGCATGCATTCATATTATTTTTGATTGTATATAAATTGTGTGAAATTGTATGCCACAAATATTTGTGTAGATTTTGCTAGTGACTGTGACTGTGAGGAGTGCTACTCTCCACATTACCAAGGCAAGTGATAGTTCATGAATATTTCATTCCTATATTTTGTACTAGCATTAGATATTTTGCTAAGTCTTGCATGCTTCTCTTGCCAAATAAAAGATTGGGAAATCCTATGTAGTTAGAATAGTAGAATTGCTAGGAATTTTCCTAAGTTAAGTTACCATGCCATGCTTAGCCTAGATACTAGCAAACATCGTTGGTATAATCTATTCATGCTATAATGACTATATTTCTAAGTCATGAGACTTATGTTTTCTTAATAAAACCACTAAGTCAATAAACCTCCTAGGTGGAATGGAAAGATTGGTTTATGTTGAGTGGTTACACAAGGCCATGGACTTGGCTTGTGTATCTCACTTGTGGTATGCCACCCAGGCACAAAGGGATTTGGAGGCCAAGTGTTGAGAAAGCTTACAGTGCAACCACTTGGCAATATGGGCTCTGCCTTGATCATATAGGTTGCTAGAACTTAGTCATTTGGACAGTTGGTGGTAGTGGGATGATAGGATGGAACGCGTCCATTTGACTAAGGAAAGGCTTCTGAACGGTCCTGTCTTGGGAAACCAAGTCTGGTGGGGAAAGTGCACAACCTTTGCAGATGGAAAATCTAAGTACTTAGCCAAGTCCATGGCAATGGACAACTTGAGCATCAAGACATGGAAGCTACAAGAATCTCATCACTCCAACTTCTAAGTAAAATTTGTGGGTGAACAAGGGTGAAGGACCCCAATGTCTATTGTTGGTTTCTTGGGAAAGTTTTTGACAAAGAAAAACTTTGCAATTTCAACTAATAGGAAAAACCTATTTTCAAAGCAAAGCAAGCCAAGCTACACTTAGCCAAAATGCATATAGTAATATAGTGCACTTAAAAATTTACTAAGGTATCACTTGCCAATACTATTCCAAAGTATTGACCCTCTGTGGCTGTAACTTGTGATGTTGCAGGTTACTCCGATGAAGAGTAGGAGTCATGAGTCTACACTCAACATGCTTGCCTGTGGCACATGAAGATGAGGACTTGTGTTTATTTACTTATTCCATAAACTCTTGTATTAGGCCTTTGGCCCTGAGTTGTAAAAGACTATGTTTTATCTCTGGAATGAATGTAATAAACGACCTTTGTATCTGTGTACTTCATCTTAAACTGTGGATGCTAGCATTGATCTAGGGACTAGCATTGCAATCACAGGGATCCTTTCCTTTACAAAGGAGGGGTCTAACAATCATGGATGCATGGATGATATGCATGAGTTTTGAAACATGATTTTAGGGATGTTACATGGTAGATGGCGGATCTCTGGCATGGCAGCATGTGTTCCTCCTTGAGAAGGTACACATCTAAGCATCTGGATTCTTCAACATCATCTTCGTCATAGGAAGCAACTCTTGGTGCATAGTGAAGGATGTCAGATGGTAGGACTGCTTCTTCTCCATATACCATAAAGAACGGGGTGCAGCCGGTAGATCTGTTGGGAGTAGTTCTTAAACTCCACAGGACATATGTCAATTACTCCGCCCAAGCTCCAGCTGCTTTACGTAGCGGTGCTTTTATACGCAGATTTATTCCCTACAGAATTAGTACATTGGCCCATTCAACTTTACTATTAGATTGTGGATGTGCCACAGATGCTAGATCAAGGCGGATGCCTTTCTCGTGATAATAAGCCTCCACTTCTCCGAGTGACAAGTTGCTGCCATTGTCGGTGATGATGCTATGTGGGAGAAAAAATCTCACCACTAGATCTCGGACAAACTTAAGGGATGTTGCCCCATCAAGCTTTATAATGGGTTTAGCTTCTATCTATTTGGTGAATTTGTCAACTTCTAGGAGCAGATGCATAAACCCACAAGGTTCCGTCTGCAATGGCCCAACCATGTCAAGCCCCCAGACTGCGAACGACCAAGTTATTATTATGGTTTGCAATTCTTCAGCTGGGACATGTGGTTGCCGTGCATAATATTGACACCCAATGCATGTTTCAACTAGCTTGTCAGTGTACACCTTTGCGGTCAGCAAATAGAATCCTTGCCGGAAGGCTTTGGAGACCAACGATCAGGGAGCAACGTGATGCCCGCAATCTCCAAGATGAATCTCGCAAAGTATATCCATACCTTGCTGCTGTGAAACACACTTTAGGAATACTCATGTAGTGCTTATTTTGTAGAGCTGCCCATTTACTATGGTATAGCCCTTTGCTTGTCGTACTATTTGCCGGCTTTTGACTTCGTCGGCTGGCAAAGTTCCATCTTTGAGGTAGTCCATTAACGGTTTCATCCAAGCCAGAGGGACTATTGTTACCACATTAACAAATGAGTCAACCCTATCCGGATTATCGGGGTCTGCTCCCTTAACGGATGGAGTCCATAGATGCTCCATAAAAACGCCTGGCGGAATTGGTTTGCAAGCAGATCCAAGCTTTGACAACAAATCTTCTTCCTCGTTCTCCTCCTTTTTGATGCACTTGACTTTGTAGCCTTCGAAGCACTTGGCTATCTCATCTACTTCATATTGATATCCCGTCGTCATAGGGTTCCATGCGTTCCAGGTGCCAGCCACCTGCTGGGCAACCAAGTCAGAATCTCCACATTAAACTATGCACTTAATGCCAATATCCTTGGCTACGCGAAGTCTGTGAATGTGTGCTTCATATTCCATCATGTTATTTGTAGCCTCGAAGTGTATTGTAGGACATAATGTAGCTTCTATCATGTTGGTGATTGCAATAATACACCAACCCTGATCCATTGAGTAGCTTTGATCCATCAAAGTGCATTACCCAATATTCTAGCTTTGGAACATGAGTATCATCTGGTAGCTCCGTCCAATCTGCAATAAAATCCACCAAAGCTTGTGACTTGATAGCGTCGCGCCTTTTGTAAATGATTTCGAAAGAGGCAAGATCAATGCCCCACTTCGCCAGTCTTCCTATAGCGTCACTGTTGTTGATGATGACGGACAGTGGAGCCTTGCTCACTACTGTGATTGGGTGATCCTAGAAATAATTTCTTAGCTTCCGAGAAGCGAGGAAAACTCTCTAAGCTAGCCTCTGGTAGTGTGAGTAATGTTTCTTGGACTCCGTCAAGACCTTGCTTACATAGTAAACTGGTCATTGTATGCCATACTCATGCGTTGGTTCCTTCCACTCCACCACGATGATGATGCTGATAACCCAGTTGGTGGCCGCCATGTAGATCAACATAGGCTCCATTGAATCAGCTGTTGCAAGTATAGGTGCAGAAGAAAGTATCCTTTTCAGATCCTTAAGAACAACATCTACTTTGTCTGTCCATATGAATTTGTTCGCCTTCCTTAGCAACTTGTATAGCGGCAAGGCCTTCTCTCCAAGTGGGCTGATGAACCGGCTTATTGCTGCAATGCAGCCTGTGAGCCATTGAATGTACTTTTGGCATGTATGACGATTGACGTTGAGGATGGCCTTGATTTTATCCAGGTTGACCTCAATTCCACATTGGGAAATGATGAAGCCCAACAATTTGCCAGCTGGAACCCTGAAAACACACTTCTTAGGTTGTGATACGTCGGAAACGTATCTATAATTTTTGATGTTCTATGCTTGTTTAGTATCTACTTTGCTTTGTCTTTCTTTGAGGTGTTTTTATATCTTTTCTGGAACTAACCTATTAACAAGTTGCCACAGTGCAAACTGCCTGTTTTCTTCTGTTTTTGGTTCCAGAAAGGCAGAAAATCAATATTCTCTGAATTGGACGGGACAAAAGCCAAAGTGAATAACTTTCCGTGGGGAACACGAAGTCTAGAGGGGAGACGGAGAGGCAAGCAAGGGCGGCCACACCCCCCTAGGCGTGGCCAGGGGTGGGCCCACTCCTAGGCAGGGTGTAGGACCCCTAGTCGCCTCCTCGGCCTCCCCCTTCGCCTATAAGAAGCCCCGGATGCATAAACCTTAAGCACCCAATAAGATCTCCACGAAACCGTCTGTAGCCGCCGCCATCATCGTCCCCTAGATCGGGGGGATCTGAAGTTCTTCCCGGCACCCTGCCAGAGGGGAGATCATCCCGAAGGCCTTCTTCTCCACTATGATGCGTGAGTAGTTCCACCTTGGACTATGGGTCCATGTAGTAGCTATATGGTTGTATCTCCTCCTTGTGCTTTCATGTATAGATCTTGTGAGCTCCGTTCATGATCAAGATATAATATATTTGAAATCATGCATGTTGTGTTTGCGGGGATCAGATGGATATTGAGATTATTATGTTGGATTGATTAATGGTTTTGTATTTATGATTCTATCATGTCTGTGTTGTTTGTGATATTGCATGCTCACCGTTGTTAGTAACTATCTTGGCCAAGTAGTTACTAGTGACTCCAAGAGGGAGTATTTATGCTCGATAGTGGGTTCATGCCTCTAGTTTCCAAGGGAAGTGACATAAATATCTTTGGTTCTAGATGTTCTGTTGCCACTAGGGAGAAAACAACGGTCTCTTGTTCAGGGAACATGTGGATTGTTTACCTTACACAGTTTGCTTAAAGCAGTTGTCTGTTGCTTGCAACTTAATACTGGAGGGGGTTCGGATGATAACCTGAAGGTGGACTTCTAGTCATAGATGCAGTTGGACGGCGGTCTATGTATCTTGTTGTATTGCCCAATCAAATCTCATAGGATCTTTCTGACTAGTATTGCATTTTTATGTCTTGCTCAGTTCCTGTCAATTGCCCTGCTGTAATTTGTTTACCCTTCATGCCATGTTGTTTATCTAAGGAGAGCACCTCTAGTGAACTATGGACCTCGGTCCAATCTTTACCATTGATACATATTCCAATGTTACCTGTTTACTTGCTGGAAACCAACATTACCTTCCACACCGTACGTTTAATCCTTTGTTACAGCAAACCGGTGAGCTTGACAACCTCGCTGTCTAGTTGGGGAAAAGTCTTGAGTTTGTGTTGTGCAGGTCTCCGAATTTCTTGTAACACCTGTGTGACGTTTCCTTCCTCCTACTGGTTTGATAACCTTGGTTTCTTACTGAGGGAAAACTGCTGATGTGATGCTTCACACCTTCCTCTTGGGGTTCCCAACAAAGTGCTAACCAACACCATCAAGCTATTTTCTGGCGCCGTTGCCGGGGAGGCTAAGGACGTCTTCACAAGGGGAGTCCTCCACTTCCTTTCTCTTACTTTGTTTTTAGTTTGCTTAGTTTCTTTTTCTTGGTTTTGTTTTCCTCTTATTCAAAAAACACAAAAAAAATTAGTTCCTGCTCTAGCTGCTGCTATTTTTGGCTTGCCCACCTTTGACAAAATGAACTCTGCTGAGAACACCAAGATGTGTGACTTCGCTAGCACCAACAACAATGATTTCCTGAGCACTCCTATTGCTCCACCTGCTCCAGATGCTACCTTTTATAATTAATAAGCCTGGTTTGTTGAATCTTGTGATGAGAGAGCAATTTTCTGATGCTAGTTCTGATGATCCTGCTGCCCATCTCAATAGCTTTGTTGAACTTTGTGAGATGCAAAAGTATAAGGATGTAGATGGAGACGTTATTAAGCTCAATCTTTTTTCCTTTCTCCTTGAGAGGAAAAGATAAAGAATGGTTGCTATCCTTGCCTAAAAATATTATTCATTCTTGGTCTAAGTGCAAAGATGCTTTTATTGGAAAGTACTATCCTCCTGCTAAGATTATATCTATGAGAAGTGACATTATGAAATTTGAACAACTTGATAATGAACATGTTGCTCAGGCTTGGGAAAGAATGAAATCTTTGGTTAAGAATTGTCCCACTCATGGACTTAATGCTTGGATGATTGTCTAGACCTTTTATGCAGGTTTGAACTTCTCCTCAAGAAACCTGTTGGTTTCAGCTGCTGGAGGTACCTTTATGGGACTCACTTTGGGTGCTGCAACAAAGCTCTTTGATAATATGATGGTTAACTACTCTGAATGGCACACTGAGAGAGCTCCACATGGTACGAGGGTAAATTCTGCTGACGAAACTTCCTCTTTGAGTGATAAGATTGATGTTATTATGGCTATGCTTGTTAATGGGAAAGCTCCTTTAAATCCTAATAGTGTTCCCTTAGCCTCTTTGGTTGCTCAAGAAGAGCAAGTTGATGTGAACTTCATTAGAAACAACAATTTGAACAACAATTCATATAGGAATAATTTTGGTGGTAACAACAATTATAGGCCTTATCCTCCTAATAATGGCAATTCCTATGGAAGCTCTTACAACAATGCTAGAAGTGCCCCTCTGAACTTGAAGTCATGCTCAAAGATTTTATCAGTAAACAAACCACTTTCAATAAGGCTATAGAGGAAAAGCTTTTTAATATTGAGAAAAATATATCCTCTTTGTCTGAAGCTCAGTCCTCCTTGATTAATAAAATGGCTGCTAAACCTGAAACCATGGAAAGTACCTTTGCTGCTACTCATGCCATACAAGTTACTATTGATGAAAATGTTAGGCTGTTAGCTCAACTTCATGCTAGGTGGGAAAGGGAAGCTGAAATTGATAGAAACAGTAGTGTGTGCACCATCACCACTAAACCACAAGTAGTCCCTGTTCCTCCTCCTACTATGCCTAAGACTATTGAGCCTACTACGCTATGTTTGATTTTGATATTGATGGTTGCAATACTTCTGAAGTGATTATGTTTCTACAAAATCTTGCTAGCAGTCCTGATGCTAGTGATATGCATGTTGCTTTCACCAAACACATTACAGATGCTCTTGTTAAGATTAAGGAAGAGAAGTTAAAACACAAAGCTGCTATACCTAGGAAAGTAGAAGATAGTTGGAAGCCCATTATTAATATGCAAGTGAATGACTTTGATCTCAAGGATTCATGTGATCTTGGTTGTAGTGTCTCTATTATGCCTAGGAAGATTTATGAAATGCTTGATTTGCCACCTTTGGAAGATTGTTATTTGGATGTCCCACTTAATGATAATGCTAAGAAGAAACTCATGGGGAGTGTTAATGATGTTCTCATTATGGTTAACAATGCTTATGTCCCTGTGGATTTCTATATTTTGGATGTTGAATACAATGCTTCTTGTCCTATTACTTTGGGAAGACCTTTTCTTAGAACAATTGGTGCCATCATTGATATGAAAGAAGGCACCATTAAATATCATTTTCCATTCAAGAAAGGTATTGAAAAATTCCCTATGAGGAGATAGAAGTTGCTTTTTCCTCCACCTTTGAAAGCAAGGTTTGATGTTAATGCTTCCTCATTTGAAAATACTTGATTCTTCTTGCTTCTTGTGCCTAACTTAAAGGCATTAAAGAAAAGTACTTATTGGGAGATAACCCAAGAGTTTTCTTGAGTCTTGGAAGTTATTACTTTAGTAATGAACTATCCTTATCCTTTTTGTTTGCTTTTTGTGCCAAGAATGACCTCTAATGAGAGGGAAGTAAGATTTGGGGAGTTGCTTTCCTGAAACAGATTTCTGTCCTCCACCATAAAAATTCGTGAGGAGTCTCTGTAACTCGGATTGAGCTAAAAATTGACGAATAAATCCCGCAGTATGTTAGATAACTTTCGTTAGTTCAACACTTTTTTATTTGAGCAATAGAAGATGTTCGAAAAAATCGGTTTCTGCCAGCTGGTCTGTTTTGACAGATTTCTGCCATTATTTGCATTTGTTTCTTATTGATTCCTTTTTTAGTTCTCTTTTGGGGAATTGAGTGTTTTGAAGGAGTTACTACAGTATATTGTGTTTTTAGTGAAAAGTCTTGATGTTCCAAAGCTTTGCCAGAGGTCTAATATCTTTTGAATACACTAATATTGATAATGAAGATTGTGTGAAGTTTTATATGAAGGAAAAATTTCAGGTATAGAAAGAGATTGATGCAATGAGATGAAGAATGGACAAAAGGTAAAGATTGGGGATGCCACCATGGTGTCACCCCAAGAAATGTCCAAGATTTACAAGCGTCAAAGCTTGGGGATGACCAAGGCATCCCATTCTTCATCAATAAAAAGCTCAGGTCTGTCTAGACACTTCATTTTTATTGTTTCATGCACAGTTGTGTTGTTCTTGGAGCGTCTTAGTTTTCGTTTTATTTGCTTAGTTGTTTAGTTGCTTGAGTAGTTTGTACCCCCGTTTTCTCTGTGTTGTTTTGCAAATAAGTTGCTTGGTGTTGGAAAGGAGTAGAAGTTCTTGCTTCGAAGTGCAAGATGAGCTTGCATTGACTGTGACTTAGACTTTAGCATGACATGCTAGGTGTTGTTTTAACTTTATGCTTAGTAATTATTGTTGTAGAATGGCTTGCTCCAAGTGATTGGGATTGCTTACTGTTCCTTGAAGAAATTATACGTTGTTTTCGCATGCAAAAGCATAGTATTATGGTATTCTCCTTTGAGGTTTGTATGGGTTGACTTGGCACATGCTCACACCATGTTATGACTATGACAAGTCACCATAGCCTCTATGATCATTTAGTCCTTGACTTGTAGCACCACTCTATGCTTTGGTTAGTAATATTTTGTCACTCTGCATGATTATGGCCACTATTGCTCTCTTATTTGGCTGCTCCCAGTCTTTTGCTAGCCTCCACTTGTATGAGTAAGCTCTACTCATGCTTCCAAGTCCCATGAAACCAAGTTATTCCACAGTGTCCACTATAAACTCCTATGCATGGTGTGTTACACCATTCCAAGTATATTCTTGTTTTCAGCTATCTTCCATTTAAAAACTATTTTTTATGTGAAAACTTAGTCATTAAAGCCCTCACAAACTTGATGGCACACTTTATATTCTCTGCCCCTAATAAACTTGAACCATTGTGTCGTCTATGTTGTATATGCTTGCACTTTTACGTTGGAATTAGCAGAACCGTGTAGTCACGGGGAACGTTTTCAATATTGCACTTGTACTTTGTACTCAGTTGATATCATGCTCTTTTGTCTATGGATGTCATCGATGTGAAATAAAGAGGGAACTTGTAAGTCCATGGAGTAAGTATTTTGTGTTAGAGAAACGCCTGGGCCGCTGGCCTAAGCCATGCCTAATCATGGTGGAAACTTGTAGCATCACCATAGTGAGCTATTTATGAAGCATTCTCAATAAACAACTATGCATATAGTAAATAAAAAGATCGCTGAGATGCTCATTGTCTGCTTGCCTTGTCATTTTGGTTATGGGAAAGCTCCTGTACCATGTGCAAGGGGTACCCCGTTGGCGGTTCTCTATGATATGCAAATACTTACAATGACAAGAACTTACAGGTGACTGAAGCTGAGCAGCATTAGGTGTGGCCCTCGTATTCAAGGGACTTGAGATTGCCAACTTATACTCTGTCAAGCATATACTCCATAGTTTGTTCACTTTAACCTTAATCACTTCAAGATGCTTATGATAGGGGCAATGAGGGCTGAAAGCTAACAAGTACCATAATTTTTGGAAGCTCTTTTTGAAACTTGAAATCCCTGCTTCCTTTTATGAAGGGCCTTTCTTCCACTATTATTGAGTCTCCACCTTATACCTTTAGGCACCATTAAAATAGCATAGTTCTCATTCTGTGTGCAGTGTCCCAAAGATTATTGATTGATGCATATTGTGATATTACTTGTTCTTGTGCTATTTGTTTCTAGTCACCCTTGTGAACTTTGAAGGTGTCCTATGTATCTATTTGCTACTCTATGAGGGACAAGATGATTGCCACTATGCTATGTTTTCTGTATGTGAAACAAACAAACTTTTTTCAATGCATGTTATTCACGATCTTTTTTTGTATCTTGTCATGTTGCAACAATAGTTGCTTTTTCCTACTATTAGAACTCCATCTTTCATGTTCATGTTTAGAGTTCTTTGATCCCAACTTTCAATTGGTTAGATCTTCATTGTGAAGGTGCATGTCACCTCAAAAATTATTCTTTTTATCACTTACCTACTCGGGGACGATCAGGAGTTAAGCTTGGGGATGCTTGATACGTCGGAAACGTATCTATAATTTTTTATGTTCCATGCTTGTTTAGTATCTACTTTTCTTTGCTTTGTCTTTCCTTGAGGTGTTTTTATATATTTTCTGGAACTAACCTATTAACAAGTTGCCACAGTGCCAGTTGCCTGTTTTCTTCTATTTTTGGTTCCAGAAAGGCAGAAAATCAATATTCTCGAAATTGGACGGGACAAAATCCAAAGTCAATAACTTTCCGTGGGGAACACGAAGTCCACAGGGGAGACGGAGAGGCAAGCCAGGGCGGCCACACCCCCTAGGCGCGGCCAGGGGTGGGCCCGCGCCTAGGCAAGGTGTGGCCCCCCTGGTCGCCTCCTCGGCCTCCCCCTTCGCCTATAAAAATCCCCCAATGCAGAAAATCTAAGCACCCGATCAAATGTCCACAAAACCGTCTATAGCCGCCGCCACCATCGTCGCTAAATCGGGAGGTATCTGAAGTTCTTCCCAGCACCCTGCCGGAGGGGAGATCATCCCAGAGGCCTTCTTATCCGGTATGAAGCATGAGTAGTTCCACCTTGGACTATGGATCCATGTAGTAGCTAGATGGTTGTATATCGTCCTTGTGCTTTCATGTATAGATCTTGTGAGCTCCGTTCATGATCAAGATCTAATCTATTTGTAATCATGCATGTTGTGTTTGCGGGAATCCGATGGATATTGAGATTATTATGTTGGATTGATTAATGGTTTGTCTTTATGATTCTATCATGTCTATATTGTTTGTGATCTTGCATGCTCTCTGTTGTTAGTAGCTATCTTGGCCAAGTAGTTGCTAGTGACTCCAAGAGGGAGTATTTATGCTCGATAGTGGGTTCATGCCTCTAGTTTCCAAGGGAAGTGACATAAATCTCTTCGATTGTAGATGTGTTGTTTCCACTAGGGAGAAAACAAAGGTCTCTTGTTCATGGAACATGTGGGCTGGTTACCTTACACACTTTGCTTAAAGTAGTTGTCTGTTGCTTGCAACTTAATACTAGAGGGGGTTCGGATGATAATCTGAAGGTGGACTTGTAGTCATAGATGCAGTTGGATGGAGGTCTATGTATATTATTGTATTTCCCAATCGAATCTCATAGGATCTTTCTGACTAGTATTGCATTGTTATGCCTTGCTCAGTTCCTGTCAATTGCCCTGCTGTAATTTGTTTATCCTTCATGCCATGTTGTTTATCTAAGGAGAGCACCTCTAGTGAACTATGGACCCCGGTCCAATCTTTACCATTGATACATCTTCCACTGTTACCTGTTTACTTGCTGCAAACCACCATTACCTTCCACACCATATGTTTAATCCTTTGTTATAGCAAACCGGTGAGCTTGACAACCTCGCTGTCTAGTTGGGGCAAAGTCTTGAGTTTGTGTTGTGTAGGTCTCCGCGTTGCTTGCAACACCTGTGTGACGTTTCCTTCCTCCTACTGGTTCGATAACCTTGGTTTCTTACCGAGGGAAAACTAATGATGTGCTGCTTCACACCTTCCTCTTGGGGTTCCCAACGAAGTGATAACCAGCACCATCAGGTTGAGCATCATGTTGTACTTTCAGAGGTTATCAAAGGTTTCCTTTAAGTCAGAGATTAGGTCATTTGATTTCTTTGACATCAACATGATATCATCTACATAAGCGTGAACGCTCTGACCAATTTCGTCATGGAGGCAATGTTGCATTGTTTGTTGGTACATAGCACCTGCTTTTTTCAGACCGAAGGGCATTGTGACATAGCAAAACGTGCCATAGGGTGTGGTGAACAAAGAGGCCAATTGGTCTGACTTTCACATCTTGATTTGGTGGTATCCTGAGTATGTATCTAGAAAACATAGAAGTTTTGAGCCAGCCGTCGAGTTAATGACTTGGTCAATACGAGGAAAATCAAACGGGTCCTTCGGGCACGCTTTGTTCAAGCCGGTGTAATCAACGCACATTATGAATTCTTTGGTTCCCTTTTTGGGCATAAGTATAGGATTTTCCACCCATCGGGTGTGATGAACTTCTGGGATAAAACTATACTTAAGTAACCTAGCTATATACTTGTCTATGGCACGTCTCTTCTCATCCCCAAAGCATTATAGAGGTTAATTCATCGGTTTGTATTTAGGACTGATGTTTAAGATGTGCTCGATAAGTTTCGTAGGTACACATTTCATGTCGGTAGGTTGCCAGCAAAGATGTCCCTATTCTCATGGAGGAACTCGACGAGCGCGCTTTCCTATTTGGGATCCAGGTTCATCCCAATGGCGGTTGTCTTGGAGGTATCGCCTACCACAAGTTCCACTGGCTTGGTTTTGATGGCGGCCTTGAATGTAGGATCGGAGTCAGAAATCTTCTTCTTCGATGCCGGCATCTCCGAGGCGTTGACCTGGCACTGGATCTCCTTGAATTCTTCGCCGTAGATGAAGGATTTGGCAAAGGCCGCTTCTCCAATTTTGCAGTCCAGTGACTTTGCAGGCTCGGTATCTTGAGCTGTTGTAAACAAAGCATGGTTTGGCCATGAAGGAGTGGAAGGTGTCATGTACGAATATGATGTGGTACATGCTCTTGAACGGGACTACTTCGAAGGTCATGCGCTCTTGGCGGTAATTGTTGACATCACCAAAGGCGACCGAAAGGGTGATACACCTAAGGGACCGAGCTTCCTAGCCAAGAACTAGGCCATGAAACATGGTGCTGGTCCACCTTAGGTTGGTCTCTGTCAAGTTCATCTTGTGTAGTATATCTAGGTACATGATGTTGATGCTGCTTCCACTATCCACGAGGCACTTGGTGAACTCATTGTCGTCAATCAAGGGGTTGATGATCATGGCATATTGGTTCTCTGTTGGGACAAGGTCGGGTGATCCGTCCTGTTGGAACCCCTTCTGACCAGCACAGGTACTAGGGAACTAGGGGTAGGGTGCCCATCAGTATCCTCAGTGAGGTTTTCTATGCCCAGATAGTTGGGGTGCCAAGGAAAGTGTGGTAGACGGGGGCCTTCTTCTCGAAGGGGTTCTTGCCTTTGCCATCGCCCTTATTAGCTTGCTTGGGGTCTACGACCTCGTCCATGCCACTTGAATACTTGGAACCCTCTTACTTATTCTTCCCTTTGCCCTTGCCTCGCGGTTGGTACTTCCGGATTTGCTTGTAGCCAGACTCCGGCTCTTCCTTGAGATCGTTGACAAACTTGCATTGGCAGTTGGTGTGAGTGGCTTTGCCACTGGAATCGAGGCGTACGAACCATGGCATATTGTGGTACTCCTCATACGTCTTGGGAACACGGGGCACTGCCGGAGTAGTGTCACTACCGCGCTGCCGCCCATGACCAGCCCCCCGGCCTCTACCATGCTGTCTGCCTTCGCCTCTGCCTGCGAGCGTCATGGTGACCATGTCGGAGGTTGTCTTTTCTTATTGTGGATTATTCCACTTATTGTTGTTATTCCTCTTGGATTGGGTTGGAATGGCTATTGCTGGTAAAGATCGATGAGCATCATCGGCGGCGGCCGCGAACTCACTGGTCAAGGAGATCATCTGATTGAGATCCAGCTTGTGATTGTCCTGTAGGCGCTTCAATGTATGCCGGATCAAAGTTCCCTTTTCCCGCCATCGATGAAGGCGGCCATAGCGGTTTGATCATGCACTCCCGCATAGGAGTTCTTCATGTCCAGCCAACAAGAGAGGTAGGCTCAAGATGATTCGTCCTTTTCTTGGATGCACCGCTGTAGGTCAGCGATAGTGTAGGGATGTTTATACATACCATCGAAATTCTTGGCGAATGCTTCATGCATGTCCAACCAATTGCATATGAACTTCTCCGACAATTCATCGATCCATTGGTGGGCATTACCCGTCAACATCAGCGGGAGGTACTTGATGGTGTGGTTAGGGTGTCCCTCTGCGATTTCCACCGCTTTACTGTAATCCTGTAACCACGTAGCTGGACTGGTAGTGTTGTCATAGGGCTTGATCGTCTTGTTAATCCGGAAACCTTTGGGGTAAGTTGTGGCCCGTATCACTAGGCCAAAGCAACGTGGTCCTAGGTATTGTCCTTCCTGGGCCTCGTATATCTTGTCTAGGCGTGAACGCGCATCATATGGCTCCGGGTTTGCCTTGTTCTTGTCACCGCAATGGGAGGGGATGTGTGAACGACGCGGACCTCCTCCGCTATGGTGGATGATGGGTGGCAACATTGGCGGAGGTGGCGGTGGGTAAGCCTTCTTGTTGTTCCCCTCCCGCGACCCCTCACGCCTATCACGGTTGCTTGTCGAATGTGGAGGGTCATGGTGTGACCTGCTCCTATGCCCATGGTTGCCACTGCGCTCTCCGTCACATCGAGGTTGATCCACATTGTCGCGAATGACAATGCCGCCCTAGGAGCGTCTAGGTGGAGGCATGCTCGTGCAATGGTGAGACTTGGGGTCTTCTTGATGCCGGGGAGGACGGGGCGGTGGTGGCGAACGCCGAGGATGAGCCTTTCCTCCATGGTCGGAGGATATGGGGGTGGCATTAGTCCTATTGCATGCATCCCTCTGTCTTTGTTCTGATGAAACCTCTTGAGATCCGACATTGTAAGGATATCTTGTCCTAGGATTCTTAGGCGTGCTAGACTGACAATATGTGGGGTCAGACTCCAGCCTTTGAGAGGTGGCATTTTCCTGCCGTTTGACAACTTTGGCGACGAGATCATAGAACTAGTCCAGAGCCTCAGGCGATCTATCCTGCTCCAGTAGAGTCTTGGCGAAGGCCATGTTGAGGACGGGTGTTGGCATGAATTGCTTTCCTTCCTTGTCAATGTAAGGCTTAGCTTGTGCCGGCTGGCTTCATCGAATCCCACCCAGGTTACGCCACCTGCCGGGATCATTGACGACGTGAGCTAGAGGTTTCTTGTGTTGGAGATATGGCCAAGAGGAAATAATAAAAGTAGTTATTATTATATCTTTGTGTTTATGATAAATTCTTACATTCATGCTATAATTGTATTAACCGGAAACATTAATACTTGTGTGGTTTGTAAACTTGTAAGAGTCCCAAGCAAAGCCTCTTTGTAATACTAGCTTGTTGGTTAATGGATGATCATGGTTTCATGATCATGAACATTGAGATGTTATTGAAAATAAGATCATATCATTAGGCGAATGATGTGATGGACATACTCCTATAGTTAAGCATAGCATAAAGATCAAGTCATTTCAATAGTTCGTTTGCTATTAGCTTTCAGATACATAGTAACCTAAATCCTTCGACCATGAGATCATGTTAATCACCATTACTGGATGGATGCTTTGATGGCATCAAACACCACTTCGTAACTGGGTGGTTATAAAGGTGGCATTGAGTGTTCGGAAAGTATGTGTTGAGGCACATGGATGAAGAGTGGGATTTGTCTATCCATATGATGGATAGATATACTCTGGGCCCTCTCGGTGGAATGTCATCCAATTAGCTTGCAAGCATGTGACTGGCTCACAAGGGATTACATATCACAAGAATGAGTCAAGAGTACTTATCGGTAACGAGGTTGAACTAGGTATGCAAAGATACCGACAATTAAACCTCGGATAAATAAAGTATCGCAAGACAAAGGGAAATTGGTATCGTATGTAAATGGTTCACTCGATCACGAAGTAATCATAGAAATATGTGGGAGCCATATGAATTCCAGAATCCTCTATTGGTTATTGATCGGAGAAGAGTCTCGATCATGTCTGCATAATTCACGAACCGTAGGGAGACACACTTAAGGATTCGATGTTGTTTAGTAGATGTAGAAAGTGAGTAAAGAGACCAAATGTTGTTCGGAGTCTCGGATGGGATCTGGGATATCGCGAGGAGATCCAGAATGGTCCGGAGAATAAGATTCATATAAGGAAATTCCAATTCTAGAGTTCAGGAATGGTTTCAGTGTTTTCACCAGAATGTTCTAGAAGGGTCTAGAAGGTCCACCGCTTCGGAGTGGGAAGGGTACATGGATGTGTCATGACAAAGTGGAATGGTTGTATAATGTCCTAGGTCACTTGGCTGGGCAATGGGAAGAGAGAAATCAAACTATAGTTTCAAAAGTCAAACGCCAATTTGAAAAGTCAAATCCCAACATTGGTTGCCTAGTGGAGGGAGGGAAGGAGTCCTACCTAAGGGAGGACTCCTCCCTCTCCTTGCCGCCGACCAAGCAAGGGGAGTTTGGGGAGGACTCCCCTCCCCTTGACGCCCCTCCCTCTCATAAATAGAGGGGAGGGGGCGCCCCCTTGGCCCTCCCACACATCAAACCCTAGATTGGTTGCAGCCTCTAAAGTTGCGATCGATTTAGAGCCTCAAAAAGTAGCCTCCGTCTAAAAATCTCTAGCTGCCGGCCACCTCTAAACCTTGGCCCTCTAAACCCTAGATCACTGAGGTGCTCTTTTACTCCACCATACCCGCTCCGGCTTAGGCGAAGCCCAGCGGGATTTCCCCTCTAAACTCCGACACCACACCGTCATGCTGCCGAAATTGCGAGGAGAGATCTAAAACCTCTGCTGCCCGCTATACCAAGGGAGACTATGGTCTTCATCGAGTACCGAACGTGTGATCGTCTGTGGAAGCGCTGCCGGAATGCGCCGCGGAAGGGTCATCTACACGATCTTGAGATCGGCAAGTGAACAACTACATCAGCCACGAGAATCCGATCTCGTTAACCGCTTTGGAATCTTTGAGGGTGAGTACTCTATCGACTCGTTGCTACAATCTAGTAGATAGATCTTGGCTTGCGTGTGTTCATGTGGTAGATTTTTTTTGTTTTCCATGCTACGAACCCCTATAGTGGTATCAGAGCCGTGTCTATATGTAGATCTGTTGCACGAGTAGAACACAATTGTCATTGTGGGCGGTGGTGCTTTTGTTATAAATTTCTTCTTGTGTACTTTGCATCTTACGGGATGGTGGGATTAAGCGGCCCGGGCTAACCTTACATGACATCATTCATGAGACTTTCTCCATGCTCGACATGCAACTTGTATTGCATAAGTGGCTTTGTGGGTGTCTGTCTCTCCCATCATAGTGAAGATTCAATTTACAATAGGCATTTGATAGTTCTTGCATCAACATTGTGTTTCTTGTTCGTAAGTTAGATCGGTACTTATTGAAATCCCCAAACCACGTAAAACATGAAAATAAAATTAGAGGCATCTAACTTTGTTTTGCAGGGGTGTGTTGTAATGTGATATGGCCATGATTGTGATTATATATGATGGATGCAATGATCCTTATTGTAAGTCGGCAACCGGTAGGAGCCTTATGGTTGTCTTTTAATTTTGTTAAGACCTGCATGTCTATTATTCAAAGTAGTTGTAATAGTTGATGCTGGTGGATGACAACCATGGAGAGGTGCGATTGACCTTGACGCCACGCCGGTGGTGATGGAGATCATGTTCGTGCTTGAAGATAGAGATCGGAAGCACAAGAAGAAAGGCCATATCATATCACATATTATGAATTGCATGTGATGTTAATCCTTTTATGCATCTTGTATTGCTTAGATCGTGATGGTAGCATTATAAGATGATCCCTCTCACAAAATATCAAGTAAAAAAGTGTCTGTCCTGAGAATAAGATTTATATAAGGAAAGTCCAATTCTTGAGTTTAGGAATGGTTTTGGTGTTTTCACTGAAATGTTCTAGAAGGTTCTAGAAGGTCCACCGCTCTGGAGTGTGAAGGGTACATGGATGTGTCATGACAAAGTGGAATGGTTGGATCATGTCCTAGGTCACTTGGCTGGGCAATGGGAAGAGAGAAATCAAACTCTAGTTTGAAAAGTCAAATCCCAACATTGGTTGCCTAGTGGAGGGAGGGAAGGAGTCCTACCTAAGGGAGGAATCCTCCCTATCCTTGCCTCCGTCCAAGCAAGGGGAGTTAGGGGAGGACTCCCCTCCCCTTTCCGCCCTCCCTCTCATAAATAGAGGGTAGGGGGCGCCCCCTTGGCCCTCCCACACATCAAACCCTAGATTGGTTGCAACCTGTAAATTTGCGATCAATTTAGAGCCTCTAAAAGTAGCCCCGGTCTAAACCTCTCTAGCTGCCGGCCACCTCTAAACCTCAGACCTCTAAACCCTAGATCACCGAGGCCGTCTTCTACTCCACCATACCTGCTCCGGCTTAAGCGAAGCCCTGCGGGATTTTCCCTCTAAACTCCGACACCACACCGTCGTGCTGCCAGAATCGCGAGGAGAGATCTACAACATCCGCTGCCTGCTGGAACAAGGGAGAGGAAGGTCTTCATCGAGTACCGAACGTGTGACCGACTGCGGGAGCACTGCCGGAACGCGGCGCCGGAAGGATCGTCTATGCGATTGTGAGACCCTGGAGCATGCCTCAATAGGATTGATAGGAAACCCATACCAACAAGTTGCAACTTCTTTTCCGGAAGATCATTCAAAAAGAACTCTGAGGTTAAGCGTGCTTGGCCTAGAGCAATTCTAGGATGGCTGACCGACCGGGAAGTGGGTACCGGGTGCGCACGATTAAGGACAAAGTGTGTAGAAAAGACTAGTGTTGGTCTGTCGGGCCAGTCTAGATATCCTATTAAGCTATCAAGAGTGACACCCCCGGGACCAGTGGACGGGGTGTTACAAGTGGTATCAGAGCTGACCCTCACTGTTACACGGGTGTGTGTGGGTCAGTGGCGGACATGTGGCGCATGGCGCGTGTGGTCCGGAGTGGACACAACATGGCACATGTGCCGGCACTGGACGCACATACGCGTGCCAAGAGGGGACGTTCCTGGAGTGTGATTGATCGATAAGGGCATCGCTCTTCTAAAGGGTGGGTGTATGTGAGCTCCAGCACATGGCTTAATAGGATACTCATACCAACAAGTTGCAACTTCTTTTCCGGAAGCTCATTCGAAAAGAACTCTAAGGTAAAGCGTTCTTGGCCTAGAGTAATTCTAGGATGGGTGACCGACCGGGAAGTGGGTAACCGGGTGCACATGAGTGAGGACAAAGTGCGTAGAATAGACTAGTGTTGGTCTGTGGGGCCAATCTAGATATCCTATTAAGCTATCAAGAGTGACACCTCCGGGCCTAGTGGACGGGGTGTTACAGAGTGGTATCAGAGCCGACCCTCGCGGTTACACGGGCGTGTGCGGGTCAGTGGAGGACATGTGGCGCATGGCGCGTGTGGCCCGGAGTGGACACGACATGGCACATGTGCCGGCACTGGACGCACATACGTGTGCAAAGAGGGGACGTTCCTGGGGTATGCTTCATCGATGAGGGCATCGATCTTATAAAGGGTGGGTGTATGTGAGATCCAACACATGGCTTAATAGGATTGATAGTATACTCATACCAACAAGTTGCAACTTATTTTATGTGAGACCCTGGCGCATGGCTCAATAAGATTGATAGGAAACCCATACCAACAAGTTGCAACTTGTTTTCCGGAAGCTAATTCGAAAAGAACTCTAAGGTTAAGCGTTCTTGGCCTAGAGCAATTCTAGGATGGGTGAACGACCGAGAAGTGGGTACTGGGTGCGCACGAGTGAGGACAAAGTGCGCAGAAAAGACTAGTGTTGGTCTATGGGGTTAGTCTAGAGATCCTATTGAGCTGCCAGAAGTGACATCCGTCGGTCCGAAGTGACCGGGGGTGTTACAAGTGGTATCAGAGCTTGTGCGGATCAGTGGCGGACATGTGCAGCATGCCGCGTGTGGCCCGGAGTGGACACGGCATGGCAATGTGCCGGCACTGGACGCACAGACGTGTGCCAAGAGGGGACATTCCTAGCTTGTGGTTGATCGACGAGGACGTCGATCTTCTAAGGGTGGGTGTATGTGAGACCCTGGCGTATGGCTCAATAGGATTGATAGGATACCCGTACCAACAAGTTGCAACTTCTTTTCCGGAAGCTCATTCGAAAAGAACTCTAAGGTTAAGCGTGCTTGGCCTAGAGAAATTCTAGGATGGGTGACCGACTGAGAAGTGGGTACCGGGTGCGCACGAGTGAGGACAAAGTGCGCAGAAAAGACTAGTGTTGGTCTGTGGGGTTAGTCTAGAGATCCTATTGAGCTGCCAGAAGTGACAGCCGTCGGTTCGGAGTGACCGGGGGTGTTACAACGATCTTGAGATCGGCAAGTGAACGACTACATCACCCACAAGAATCCGATCTTGTTAACCACTTTGGAATCTTCGAGGATGAGTACTCTATCGACTCATTGCTACAATCTAGTAGATAGACTTGGCTTGTGTGTGTTCATGCGGTAGATTTTTTTGTTTTCCATGCTACAAACCCCTACATCTTGTTCTTCTACTGATTGAGTAGGTTCTTGTATTCAGTCTCCATGGATTTGGCCGCCTCGATTGATTTATCCGCCTTAGCCAGATCTCGATCTAGCTTTGCACCTTGCTCAACGATGGCCTGCGCCTCCTCCAGTAACTGCTGGAGCTTCTCATCGAGTTGGACCTTGAGGAGAAAGTTGTCGTACACCACTCGATCTACTGGAGTAATATGTGTGGACGCAGACGTAGATGGCGGTGGTGGTAGATTCGTGGGATTAGCATTGCTGGGCCCGGTGGCCAGTTCCTACAGCTGCTACACGGGGATATCCGGAGAGGGCATAGCCCTTGCCGGAGGATCATCAGCATTGACGACTAGTCCCTTCCCGGTGTCCTGTGGCTTTAGCAGAGCTGCTCCAGTTTGTTGATCTTCTTCTATCACACTCCCGATGGTGACTAGCATCTGGTGGGAAGTGACGACCTTGTTGGCGCGATCCTCCCGGTTGATCTCCTCCTCCATATCCTTCATAGCGGTGTCTAGTTCTTCCATGTTGACGTAAATCTCCTCCGATTCCATGCTGATGTCGGCATAAAGCGCGTCCAGGACGGAGTTGGAGGGAGCGGGAGCCACTTCGAGGGCAGAGGACGATGCTAAGGAAGCGGGGCCATTGGGTGGAGGCAGCGGTGGCCCGAGTAAGGCAACAGGGTCGGCCAGGGCCTCCTCCTTGCCATCTGCGAAACTGTTAACAATGTCGACGATCTGATCGAGAGTAAGGTTCCCCGTGGCCTGCTGCCTCCTGAGTGTATGCCGAAGAAGCATGTCGCGTGCGAGCCTCTCGACGAAGTGGTAGATTGTGTCATGTCTAGGATAGCCCTCCAAGCCGGCCCTCAGCTGGAGCCAGCTGGCGAGGTTATCTCGCGGGATCTCACCATCTCTCTTAATGCAACGGGCCAGATCAAAGATGATAACGACCCCAACGAAGTGTGATCGCTACTTTCCAGACACACGGGGTAATCCTGCGGATTTTCATTGATCTTCCACCATTATATCCTACATAGGGGCAGTTTGGGTGGGCCTTGATTTTTTCTGATCTAAGCTCGAAAACTCCAAAGAGATATCTGACGGTAGGCGCCTCTTTCCCCATGGTGGGCGCCAATTGTCGTGGTATTGACGATAAGTACACCATGGAGGGGTCCTCACAGAGCGTTTTAGAGAGGTGGGGGAAGGCCGCGAGTTGGCGGGTATGAGGTAACACAACTTACCCAGGTTGAGATCCCACGACGATGGTGGAATCCTACTCCTACTATAAATCACTATAATGGCGATATACCGAGTTATAGGGATTGATTCACTGTGCGAGGTGTGTAAATCGATGTGTTTATGATCCTAGAGGTCCAGCTTATAAAGGCGCCAGAACCTAGGATTACAGGGAAAATTCCTAGCCGGACAGGTTACAGAGTCCTACACTGATACTAACTAGTCCTCGTGTCTTGCACTCCAAGGCTCCGGGTTGGTCGGTAACTACACCATAGCCTTGCTTTATCCGGCATGGGCCTCCCTTCTGGGTCCGTCTAACTAGGCCACCCAGCAGGCCATGGGCCTTGCTACCAACTGTGTGGCCACCCGGGGTAGCCGAATTAGAGACATGCAATGGTGATTCCCATTTAGCATATCCCCAACATGCCCCTTTTACTACTTTAGAGAAACTTGCCCCTTTTACTACTCTGGTGAAACTTGCCAATTTTAAAGCCTATGATGATGGTCCGAGGTATTTTTTTTAAATAAGAACAAATCATGTACTTGGCCCCCACATTATAATCTCAATGATGAATTATTTCTATGTCAAGTCTGGGAGCAACACCTTAACATTAACCCTTTTATTTTTTATTCTTTTGTTTTATCTTTGTTTGTGTGAAGGTACAAAACAAGATGAGAAGATACAGAAACTTAGTTTAGGAAATGTAGTTTAGGTTTTCCTTTTATTAATTTATAATTCATTATTGTATTCTTTCATTTTTTATAAACATTTGTAGAAAAAGTGTAATATTTATACTATGGATTTCTATTTTCGTGCCCCTGGTTCATTGGTTGTACTCAGTTTTCCCCAGCCGCTTAACTTTTCCTCACTTTCCCTCCCTCTATTATGAAAAACTCGCAGGCGCTCGCAGACGCTTGGATGGAGGGATCTCGTTAGGTCAAAGGCTTGACCGTTACATGCTGACCAGTGGGACCATGTTGGGGCAAGTCCTGCCGTGGCCGTTCATGTCTGCAAGTGACTGATCATTTGTAGCTAGTTTTGAAGTTAAGATATCAATCCCACAGGGAGCCCAAAGGTAAGTGTTTATGAGTGAAGTCTCTGTCACACTCAAAGTTGTCATAGGTATTCGAGTCAATTTACTGCAAGTGTTGAAATAGGAATAAAATTCAGATTAAATGAATGTATTTAAATAAAACTAAAATATAAACTTCAGAAATAAAAAGCATAAAAGCAAAGAACGATTTGATTGTTTGTTGTTTTCTGCAGATGAAAAAGCAGGTGCAGGGAGATACAGTTCCTGATGATCGTGACTATGCCAGGTGAATGAGTGATAAGCGTAACAATTATAATCTTATAAGTATGTGTGTAGGTGAGCAACCCATAATTTGACGGAACTCCTCTTGGTAGATTTCATCCCAACTTCAATAATCCTACTAGTCTGTTACCAAAACCATGGTCAGTCACTAGGCAATTAAGATCCTTCAGGTTGCCTAGCAATTAAGCTCCTTGGATCAGACTAATGCAATAAGCATTATGTTTCCTCATGATCCTCTAGTCAAACTAGTTTCCCATTAATATCCCCGTGTCACTCAGGGGTCGCTGGTCTGCTAGCAAACATGATCTTATCTATGTAGAACAAAACATCATGTTGTCTGGTACCTTAATTGGACAACAAGCATTAGGCATCCCACAAATAGTCAAGCACACATAATATAGTAATTAAAATCAATCACGAACTAATGGAAAATATATAGGCATATCACATCTCACCAATCCCTTACATCTCCCTCTCCCAAAGGAACTTACTCACACATGAGAGAAGAAAGCATCACTGATATAATTGAATCAAAGGAGTTCGTATCGATATTACCGTGGAGATCCACAATAAGAATAGAAAATCAATCCAACACAATTCATGATAGAAAGAAACAATCTCAAACCCTAATCTTGCAAGGTGAAGATCTCTGTCTCTCAAGTACAAGTAATGGCTATGGGGGTGTGGTGGCTAGGAGGTCGAAAATCATGGAGCGAGATGAAGAACTTCTTCCCCTTCTTCTACAGATCTCTCTTTTCTCCCTTCTAGATGGAACAACGACTGTTGTGTTGTGTTTTTGTGTATGCCTTCTTCACGAAAGTTGTTCCTTTTGACAGGGCGAAGGCGGCGACAACTATACAGCTAGAAAATATTCCCGTCGTATAGTTGGTCGTTAAACCTTCTGTTTGCCTTCCTTGATTTTTTCCAAAAAGAGACTTGCTTGTTTTCGCCTGAATATTGTATTTTTTCTGTTGAAACCTTCTGTTGATGTTCAAAACCTGAAACACACATTGAAAACCAAGTTTTATTTGCTACCGAAGTATTACCGTTAGGTAAATCTAGAAAACCATCAAATCATGATGAAAACCATCAAGAAAAATAATTAAAAATGTATCGAATCTCACAACTACCAACTCCCCCAATCTTAGATGTTGCTTGCCCTCGAGTGATAAGAAAATAGAGAAGAATAGTAGATATTTGAAACTAAAATAAAAGGATTTACAAGCTTGGATTGGTGCAAAATTCCTTTCTTCAAAATTTCTATAATCTTAAACATGATCATACAAGTATTTACAAGATTTGCTAGCAATTAAATTATATGCCTGAGCAAGTGTCAATAGTTCAGCTAGGAAAGTGAAACCAATTCTTTTGGTTTTTCTCTTTGTTAAGAGATGAATGACGTCTTTCTCTTGTTTCTTAATCAATTAAGAGTACTCAAGTTGGCACTAGAAACATTCAATATAGGAACAACTCATCTACTCCCACGTCAAAATTTCAAGACCCTCAAAGCACCTTTTTCTTTTCCTTGCTTTTCAAAATTTCTAGTTCTTCCATAGAGAAATCATGCCACTGTTTTTAACATGTTAATTGGTACCGTGATCCGTACTTGTGACCATGCCAGTAGATAACTGCTGAGCAATAATGGGCCAAAGGATACTATAACTTCACTTGGAACGTGATATCACGAGGAGACTAATTTTTTTTACTCGTCATAACATTGCAGCTACAGACGCTTACATAACTCAATAGCCGAAATCAAGTGGTTTCCCACATTTAGATCATTCGTTGGCTAGCGGAGTTAATAGTTCCTCAATGAACACAACAGTGTTGTAATGACACGCATAAAGCAATATCTTACTTTAATTATTAGAAAAATAGTAGCATAATCTCTAATACTTCAAAGCGTCTATTTAATCAAGCAATTTCATTCGAAAGTGCTATCAAGTCTATCTACATTAAGCTCAATGGGTTTGAGTAGTTCTAAAATCGGATCTTTTGGGCTAAACATGGACTCAAGCCATCTTTCGGATGCTTTTTCTTGTTGTAAAAATGTTGGAAATATTTTAACCAAGTTCATTGATTATTATTTTAAAGCTAAAAAGGGGACACTAGCAAAGGAATAGAATTTATAGGATAACAAGCTAAGTGGGGAGTGATTCAAATGCAAGTGAGAAAATAGTTATACAGTCAATTTAAAATTGCAGAATAGGTGATGAAAGGAATGTGATACCTCCTCTTACTTGCTTCGTTCTTGTACTTGAGTTGAACCCTTGAAATGGATCGTATGGGCACCTAGAAGGGGGGGGGGGGGGGGGGTGAACATGTGGTACTCAAATTTTAGTCCTTTTTCAATTTTAGGCTTGACACAAAGTAAATTCTCTATATATACAAGTACGAGAATTTCCCTATATGCAAACCTATCTACTAAAACACGTAAAGCGAGGAGCGAGGAAACAGTAGTGGAGCACGCGGAGACACATAGATTTTTTTACCATAGTTCCTTCCTTGTTAAGGGAAGTACATCTGCCTTGTAGGGGTGGGTAGTTCTAAGACCACCACACCACAATAGGCCTTACCCTATTCTCTGATGGATCTCGCCACGAAAGGCCTGATCCACCTTATCCACTATTGGTACCCTTCGAGGCGGGAACCGGTGCCTTTACAACTCTATCAGGGCACACATCCACAACCAAATTGGAGGTTCCCGTAATGACAACAATTTGTCACAAGAACAAGGATTATCAATATAATCAAATCAAGGATCTAGATATTTGCAAGAAATACTATATTAAGGGTTCTCCAAATGAATGGAGAGGAGGTGAAGCGCTTGATTGCTGTTGATGAAGATCGATCCCTCCTCCTTCGATTCTCCAAGGGATGGGGCCTTTGGGTGGATGAAGGTGGAGATCTCTTGGATGGAGCTTGAGGAGCATATCTTGTCTTTTTCGAATGAACCAAGAGTTCTGGCAGGAGGGGGATGATGGATTTAAATACCCTTTACCCAGAACTGGCCGTTGGAGCTTTTTTGGGGCGGATTATCCGCCCCCCACTAGGGGTAGACTATCCGCCATGGGGAGAAAATCCGCCCCAAGGTCAGAATGTCCAGAGGAAAATCCACCCCACATAGTGGGTTGTGCCGAGCTTGACTTGGTGAAAATCCTCGAGGGGGCGGATTATCCGCCACCCTCAAGGGGTGAACTATCCGCCCCTGGGGAAAAATCTGCCCAGAGATGGAAAGTCCAGGGGAAATTCCGCCCATTCTCTGATTGACGCGTCGTGGCGACCTTTGCAAAAATCCTAAGGGGGCGGACTATCTGGTCCCCTTGAGGGGTGGATTATATGGCCTGGGCAAAAACTCCAGCCCTGGCCGGAAAATCCGGGAGATATTCCGCCCCCATACTGCATGACGCGCCTTGGCGCCGTTTGTCGATTGGGGAGGGGCGGATTATCCGCCCCCAAAAACCACTTTGAAGCTCCTTTTCAATGTTAAGATATGCAGCACTTGAGCACACATTAAATAATCCTTGGTATTGTTATCTAACACACAAAACACTAGGGATCATGAAATGTTCTTTCAATCTCCCCCTTTTTGGTGTTAGATGATAATACTAGGATTTGCAATAAAACCTCCTAACATCATGTTCAAGAAATGAAAGAGGCTCCCCCTACATGTGTGCATATTAATAATTTGCATTTGAATACAAATACACACACTAAGGAACAAGCCAATTTCATAACATTGACGACTATAACAAGGATGAGTTAGAAAACATATGTCATACCACCAGAATGTGAAATAGCCAATATGAAAAGTAAGAATATTAGGCCTTGAACACATCCCACCATATTGATGCAATCAATACATAACTCCATAATTCCATATGACATCAAGATAATTCCATACTCCATAGATAAATCCAGAATTCCATACGGATAGTTCCACAAGATAAATCCAGAATCCACACATAAGTCATAGTACCACACACGACATAGTATCATACAAAACCAAGCACACATAACAGTTCAACACTAAAGGGGCACAAGCAACCGATAAAGAAAACGAATGATAAAGAGGCAACTGCTTGCGCTCGACCCATGCAAATCCGAGACCTAAATAGAACTACTTCTCCCCCTTTGGCATCGAAATGCCAAAAAGGAAGAAGAGCGATGCTAGCGCCCTAGAAGATCACTCCTCGTCCTCCTCCTCATCATCGTAGTCATCCGCTTCCCCTTCCTCTTCATCATACTCATCATCATCAACTGGAGGAGTAGGCACTCTAGGCGGTGCAGGAAACAAGTGACTCTCAAGCTCGCCATAATTGATCCCTGAGGTGTTCCACTGAGCATATGGTTCCGGAGCTGTAGGAGGTGGTGGAAGGCCAAAACACCCCCGACACATGGTGAATAATGAGCTGCTGGGTGTGGGCCATCTCATGGATCCTCCGATAGGCATCATACTGGCCCCTGTGAGTGTCGACGCCCATGCAGATAATGTGCCGCTGAAACTAGTTGAGATGCTTGACCTCATGTTCCATTGGGGACGCCGCGGGCCAGCGACCACTAGCCCGTGCATCGCGCATGAAAGACTCGGGGGTAGTGGAAGGGTGAGAGGTCTTATGTGCCTTATTGTAGATCTTCTTGGGCTTGTGCACTCCATCCAAATTGCTACCAAACTCCTCATGTGGCAGCATGTGCTTGATGAGCATCATAATGTAGGGAGCAAAAGGATGGAGAGCCTGTTGAACATAGCATCAATCATCTCATGATAAATATAGTCCATGACATCCAACTTGTAAACCGTAGCTAACTCAGAATTGGTGGCACAATCATGTGCAAAAGCAAGCAAGAGGACCAAGTGACCATGGATCTTATCATTGTTGCCCCCACTTGGATAAATGTTGTTCCGGAACAATCCGACAAGATTGGCATATAATGGAGAAAGACCAGAAAAGGTACCGACAACACCATCAGACGTCAGGCAAGGAGCAAGAGAAGTATCCATTGTGGGATTTATAGGAGAAATGATGCGGTGGCCAGAAGCCATGTCACGCCAATGAAAGGCATACCCAAGGACCTGACCAAAAGTGCGGAAGTCGGACTGAATCATAGTGGTCCCGGTCATCCACTTCATGGTGCGAAGCTCATCTCCGCAAATCACAAGGGTAGAGAAAAACTGCTTCACATCAGAGGAGTCATAGTGGCACTGTAAAGTCATAAGATGGTGCAACCCCATCTTACCGGTCACATCCAAAGCCTCACGAAGTCTTTCCTTGGTTTGATCCTCAGTCAAATTCAGAGGATGCATAGGGCGTATCTTGAGAGTAACATAAACATCATCATGAATGGACCTGAAGTGGGAGCACCAAAACATGCTATCTTCCGGAGGACCATCACTGTCAGCCTTGACATAATAATCAATGTGGCGAATGGAGGAGTACTCAATGCTGTCCATGACCTTGTAGTTAACACGGGACTGCTTGCCATTTCCCTTGCGACAGGTGGTCCTCTTGGATTTCCTAGCTGACTCGGCCATCCATTCAGACTCTCTTTTCAACCTTTGGATTTCAGTCTCGTCAACAAGCTTCCCTTCTTCGTTGGGCCTGAGATAACATGCATGGGGACGATGCTTGTAGGTCTTGGGAGCACTGGAACCACCTGTGAGAAGCAATAGATAGTTAGCATGGGGATAATCATACACACAAGTCCAAGAGGATTGTTAGATACTGTAGGAAAACTATATGTAGTCCAATGATGCGCAGTAGGAAAATCTAAGACAAAACCAAAATAGGCAGTGAACCTCCAGGCCCCCACAAAATTTTCGGTTTTAGCCTAGATATACCATGGAAATGTAGATCGGGCACTAGGGTTGCAATACTACGGAACCTAACATGCAAGGGAAACACATAGTATCTTCTACAATGAGTTTTCCACCACCAACAACAATATCCATACACGAGAGATGGATGAGGGTGTTACCCTCACTCATTGGAGGAAAAGCTCGGAGGAGAAGGTACCCGGAGGCACTGGGAAGAAGATCCAGGGGGAGCCCAGATAATCTGATGGTCGAATCGACTCCGGGGAGGGCGGAGGCTCCAACAGCGGCTTGGGGTAGGACAGAGGTCGGGGGAGGATGGGCTGCTCTGTTTGAGCCCCTCCTCTCGAGCATAGTCCTTAAAGGACCGATTCGCCAGGGGCGGATAATCCAGCCCTCACTTGAGGTAGATATTCCGCCCTCCTCTGAAATTTCTGTTAGCACAGAATCAGGCCGGATCACCCCATGCAAACCCCTCACAAGTATACAAAGGACTTGTGTGCATGAATAGATGGCTCGAGGTGGGAAAAAAGGCTTGGGTTTAGAGCAACAAACTGAGATGGTACTACATACCCAAAATTTCAAGAACAAATCAACTAAAAGCCAAGATTGGGTGTGTTTTCCATAGGAACAAAAGATATGCAAGAAAATCCAAAAAGAGCCAATAGGAACCAACTCTTCTCAAGGAAGAGGGTGGTGGCTGAAGCCACCATGTTTGAGTGCATGGCATGACACCGCGAAGATGTATATTGAGTTCAAAACCAATGCTCATCGATGACCCACATATCACAAAATAATATTAAGGGAAATGATTTTTCTTGATTTTGGCATTATGGGGGGAGGGTTATCCCAATCAATTAGGACCACACTCCTCCTATGTCTATGCCTGCATCTAAACCAAATACATGAGGAAGTGCAAGAGAGTATGCAAGGGTAGTCAAGTCATGCTCATTGAATCTATGATATTTAGCTCATTCCTCAAATAACAAAATCTTGCTTCATCAAGTGGCTTCGTGAAAATATCAGCAAGTTGGTTCTTCGTTCTCACAAAAGATAGCGCAATATTGCCATGAGAAACATGATCCCGAATGAAATGATTGCGAATCTCAATATGTTTTGTCCTTGTATGCTGCACCGGATTGTAAGCAATTTTAATAGCACTTTCAATATAGCATAAAAGAGGCACTTTGTCACAATTGACACCATATTCCTTTAAAGTTTGCCTCATCCATAATAATTGTATACAAGCACTTGCAACATCAACATATTCAACTTCGGAGGTTGAGAGAGATAGGCAATTTTGTTTCTTTGAAGACCAACACACTAGAGACCTACCCAAGAATTGACATGCACCAGAAGTTGATTTTCGATCGTCCTTGTCACCAGCCCAATCTAAATCAGTATATCCACATAGAGAGAAACTAGAGCCTTTGGGATACCATAAAACAAAATTTGGGGAATAAACCAAATATCTGAAGATTCTCTTGACCGTCACTAAGTGGCTTTATTTAGGAGCGCATTGGTACCTTGCACACACTCCTACACTCAACACGATATCGGGTCTAGATGCGCAAAGGTAAAGGAGAGAGCCGATCATGGATCGGTATACCTTTTGGTCCACATCTTTACCCTTTGGATTAAGCTCGAGATGACATTTAGTTTGCATTGGAGTAGCAACGCCATTGAGATCCGTCATCTTGAACCTCTTGAGCATGTCTTGGATGTATTTAGCTTGATTAATGAAGGTTCCCTCTCTAAGTTGCTTGATCTCGAATCCAAGAAAGAACCTTAATTCTGCCATCATAGACATCTCAAACCTGTCAGTCATAAGCTTTGAAAATTCATCACTAAAAGCTTGATTAGTAGAGCCAAAAATAATATCATCTACATATAGTTGGCATACAAAAATCTCCTTATCAAGTTTGTAGACATGGTTCGGAAACTTGGGATCCTCAAAACCCGGGGGTTGCTTAACATATACCAACTCATGTAGAGGACCATTAAGAAAAGCACTCTTAACATCCATTTGTTGGGCCACGTTGGTTTACCACTAGATGCGCAGTTGCAGATTACTGATGAAGCGCGTCAGTTGATGCAGTGTAGTCCTCGCGATCTGATCGTCCTGGTGCTGATCGTACATCACCTCTGCTGGTATCCACACGTACAAGGAGGAGCACCGGCGGCGAACTGCTAGGTTCTATACGACGGCTGGCCTGCTGTGGAGCTAGGGTTTCCAACACATGGAATGACCTAACCGATCAACGATTAACCTTTCTGGGTTACGATGCTCCACTATATATAGGGAGTGAACGTGGGCTCGGCTCGCCCGGCCCATTCACTAAAGCCCATATAATGTTAGTCCCTGTGAGTACAACTCACTGACTCAGTCCAAATCAGGCTCGGGTCCAACCCAACCAGATTTCCAGTTCAGATCCAATCCAAACTTGCTCCCGCTCTTAAGTGTGTGACCCCGCAGGCTCATGGCTACTTGGACAAGATTAGAGTCCGACTCTAAATCGATCAGTCGGTAGCGGCTCCTAGTAGAACGTGCCGACTCCCAAGTACCAAAGAGTCATGACGACTTGCCTTTCCAATGTGACTTGCATCCGAGTCCCTTTTGCCTCACGATATGCCTTGTCAGACTATAGGCGAATAATTTTCATCCCTTAAATAGTTCGACTCTCTTCTCGATCCAAGATAAGTGATTCACCCGACTAACTCTTAGTCGATCGCCTCGGTTAACACTTAACCGAGTCGTGCATGGCCATGCTTTCCGAATCATATCACCCGAGAGGGCCCAGATAATATCTCTCCAAGTGGAGGGGCAAAATCCCATCTTGGTTATTCACATCACGCAGCTTGATTCTCAGTCGACCCGAACTCTGCTTTATAACTGCCCAGTTACGGATCAGTGTTTGAAAGAACCTAAGTCGGTGATCCTCAACTCGGACTATGCAATAACCTCAGGTCTAAGGATTACATTGATTGAGATATACAAATGACAACTTGTTCATTGTACCTCAATATGGGTCAATCCGACTCGCTAAACTCTTTAGCCGAGTCTGTGTAAGTCAGAATGGCATCACCATGCCCATGACAAGTGGAACCGATTCATCAAGTCGACTTTCACATTGGTCTAAGTTGTGTGTCCAGCACAACCTTAATGACCAAGTATATTTAGTACAAATAACATGAATGCATAGTTCTACAACGGAATCACATATTCAATGATACACATCAGATGTTTTATACAAGGACAACTTTATATCTTTATGAATACAATGGGAAATCTCATCATACATGATTGCCTCTAGGGCATATTCCCAACACCATTTGCTTTAATTTAAAATTATGATGAGAAACATAAGCAAGAAGGATACAGATGGACTCAGGGCGAGCCACGGGATCATAGGTTTCGCCGAAATCGAGGCCTTCCACTTGAGGGAATCCTTGAGCCACCAGCCTTGACTTATTCCTTAAAACAATGCCATTTTCATCTTGCTTGTTCTTGAAAATCTAATTTGTGCCGATAACATTGCGACACTCTTTGGGTTTTTCAACGAGCTTCCAAACTTTGTTACGCTCAAAATTATTTAGTTCTTCATGCATTTCAACCACCCAATCTGGCTCTTTAAGAGCATCAAAGACCTTCTTTGGTTCAACCTTTGATATATGAGCTTGATGATCACAGAATCTAGCAAGTTCTCTTCTAGTAGACACTCTTCTTCTTAGATCACCTACAACCTTGTCAAGAGTATGGCCCCTTAACTAAAGGTTCCGATCAGCACGAGCTTTGCGACGATCTTCAATTTCCTTATTGTTTCTTGGAGGAGTTGCTTCAACATTTGGATCCTTGTCTTGACCACTACCTTGATTACTCCGAATTGGAGATCGAGAACCTTGCCCTTGGTCTTGATCAACATTCATAACAGGAGAATGTTGGTGTTCTAGAGTTTCAGGACCGGATAATCTGCCCCTAGGTGGGGCCGGATGATCCGTCCTGGGAGTTTCGGCTTCAGTTTCTTCTTTGTGATTGCCCCTGACATGACTTGGAGTGCCAGGGCCGGATAATCCGCCCCTTGGGGCTAGATAATCCAGCCTAGGATTTTTAGAACTTTCCTTATTGTCTTGATTTCCCCTGGAGCGTGTTGGAGTGCCAGGGGCGGATAGTCCGCCCCTTGGAAGGGGCGGATAGTCTGTCCTAGGACTACCATTTTGCCCAGAAGACAGATGATCTTCAGGAGGTTGTGGTGTTGGTGAAGTAGTTTCTCCAGCAATAGGGGCTTGTTGATCTTGTTTAGATGAGGGATCCACTTGATTGGAGAATTGTCCTTCCCGATCCGCCACAACGGGTTCCTCAATGGGGCAGAAAAATCCCACACCCATTCTTCTTATGGCATCTTGGGGTATTTCAACATCTGCATCACAAACATCAACTTGCCCCACATAGGAGCCATCATTTTCATCGAATTCCACACTACAAGATTCCACAAAAATTTCAGAGAGCTTGTTGTAGACTCTATAAATGTGTGATTTGGCACCGTAACCAACAAAAATACCTTCTAAAGCCTTAGACTCAAATTTAGACAAACGAACTCCTTTGATGAGAAAGAAACACTTACAACCGAATACCCGGAAATATGATATGTTGGGCTTGTTACCGGTAAGTATTTTATATGGTGTTTTGTCCAAAATCTTGCGGAGGTAGAGCCAGTTTGATGAGTTACATGCGGTAGATATGGCTTCAGCCCAAAAGTTGTATGGTGATTTGAATTTAGCCAACATTGATCTGTCCATATCCATCAAAGTTCGGTTCTTTCTCTCGGCTACACCATTTTGTTGAGGGGTGTACGCAGCGGAATATTGATGTCTTATCCCCTCTTCACTTAGAAATTCATTTAATGTGTAGTTCTTGAACTTGGAGCCATTGTCACTTCTTATTGCCAATATGGGGACATTGTGTTGACGCTGGACCTCATTGACGAAGACAATAACAGTTTGTTGAGTCTCACTCTTTAGCTTGAAAAAATAGACCCAAGTGTATCTTGAGTAACCATCGACTATCACCAAGCAATATTTCTTCCCACCGAGTGTAGCATGAGATGGAGGACCAAATAAGTCCACATGAAGTAATTCCAAGATCCTGTTTGAGGAAACAATAGTTTTCCTTTTGTGGGGAGAGTCGTGCATCTTGCCTTCAACACATGCCCTGCAAACACGATCTTTGGCGAAGGAAACATTTTCTTTTAGTCCAAGGATGTGGCCATACTTGTGAAGACTTTGCAAAGTTCTCAAGTTGACATGGGGTACACGGCGATGCCATAACTAACCCACGTCGGCCTTTCCGAATAAGCACATCGGACCCGCAGTGGTTTCCCCGAAAAGTCCACCACATACATGTCATTTTCGACGTACCCAATGAAAGCGACCTTTAGAGACTTGCTCCACAAGAGTACCACTAAATCACCATCAATGAAAACAACAAAGCCCATCTTACCAAGGGCACAAACAGAGAGTAAATTTTAACCGATGGCCTCAACAAGCATGACGTCCACGAGGGAGATATCATGGGAAACCACTACCTTGCCAAGACCCAATACCTCAGATGTAGACTTATCACCATAGGAGACTCTAATATGATCATGATTTGGTCTCATATCCGTGATGATATCTTTGCTTCTGGTCATATGACTAGTGCACCCACTGTCCAGCACCCATTTAGAACCACCGAAAGCATAGCCCTGCAAGAGAATTACTTCTTGGTTTTAGGTACCCATTTTTCAATGGGTCCTCTCATGTTAGTAACAAGGGTCTTTAGAACCCAAATAGACCAAGAAACATATTCATCAAAAGGACCAACATAATTAGCATAAACATCACCATAGTAATCACAAAATATTTCATAATTAGGATTATTAGACCCTACAAAACCAATATGGTCAGTTTTGTCCTTTGTGATGTTCTTCTCAATGGTGCTTGTCTTTGCTTGTTCACTCTTGGTCTTAGGCAAGTCCGTATTTTCCAAATTTTGATCTTTGCTTGCCAAGAATATCATCAAGTACTCCCTTACCTTTGGAAGTGGAGGCTTTGGCAAGCTCATCTTCCACCCTAGAATTTTCTTCATGAATACATGTTGACTTGGATGTGCTAGGAATGTCATATTTAGTCAATCAAATTTGGAGCTAATCATGAGACTCACTAAGAATGGAGAATTCACTTTTCAAAGCCTTGTGAGCAATGTCAAGTTTCTCCAATTCCTCGGAGAGTCTAGCATGAGCAGCCCCAAAGTCAACCTTTTCTTTCTTTAGTTTCTTTGCTTTGGCTATTGCATTGTCACGTTCCTTTACAAGCTTGGTCACCACTTCTTCACGTGACTACTCAATAGAATCAAGTCTCTCTTCAAGAGAAACACGAGCCTCTTCCTCTTCTTCTAGAGCATTTTTTAGGGATGCAATCTCCACTGCATCCACCCTTTCAATCCTGCCCTTTTCTTCAAGAAGCACTTCATTTTGGGCCAGCGGGTCCATGAGAGCCTCAAAATGTATTTTGTGCTCACCTTGCAAGTTAGTGATAAAATAGTACAAAGCAATAATTTCTTCTTTAAACTTAAGACTAGTAGCATCATCCATGTCAATCATAGCCTTAGGAAAAGAAGTGTTAGAAGATGATACCTCAGAACCTCTTGTCATGAGGGAAGTGGCGTTCTTGTTGATGCCATTTTCGTTTGGAGAGTCGAAGAGAGATGTTGGTGTAGATGTGGTGACTATAGCAGCCACCTCTCGAGAACTATCATCCTCATCTTCATCTTCACTTCCTGATGTATACTACTCTTGAGCTACTAAGACTATCTTTGGTTGCTTCTTGAATGGAGCACTCTTCTTCAGAAATTGCTTCTTTCGCAGAGCATTTGACTTATCTTTGATAATGAGTCTTCCTCCATTATCTTCTCTACTTTGATAAGGACACTCAGCTACAAAGTGCATCTGGTCTCCACAATTGAAACATGTTCTTAGCTTGGGACCGTTCTCCCTTCTTCCATTTGCTCCACTCTTGCGTTCTAGTTCAGATTTGGCTTTGGCTGGATCCTTCCAAAAAAATCTAGCATAGAAGGCCATGTATTGTCCATGAGCTCTCTTAACATCCTCGGGACATTCCATATATTCTATGTCATCTTCATCTTGATCAGCCACACTTGTCTTCAAAGCCATGTTGACCCCTTTTTGCATCCCAATGGCTCATGCATGTGCATCTTCGGCATTCTTGGTAGCCACTTTGAAAGCTGCCATTTCTTGCATAACCTCATTGTATGTCATTAGGTGGTAGTTATGCCTTCCTTGGAGACTCTTCAAATCCGTGGGCTCAAAAGGCATAATAGCACTAACATACTTTCACTTGATCCAAGCATCATCAACATGAGAAGCACCATGATTTCTGAAAGTGGTGGCCATTGACTTGAGACGCCTATACATGTCCTCATGATCTTATCCATCCAACATATATAACCCTTCATCTTGGTTACTCAAAGCATCATACCTATTTATTCTCATGATTTCATTTCCAATGAAGATCTCGGTGAGGGCATCCCAAGCTTCCTTTGCTTTGTTTAGATGCTCTATGTGTGGCATGTCTTTGGTACCCACACCAAGATGAATCATGTGTAGAGCTGTTGCATTGAGTTGAATGTATACAACCTCTCTTCTTGTTAGGTTGTTTGGATCTCCAACATGAAGACCATTCTCTATGATTTTCCACAACTCAATGGAGGAGATGCACACATGAGACTTCATCAAAAATTGCCATTGATTAAAAGTAGATGCTGAAAGTTTAGGTGGATCACCCCTATTATGTATGAGGGTGTATGATAGGTGAATCAGGTGAATACACATGGTAAACCTCATTGTATCCTTCCTTACCACTATCTTTTTTCGAGGACGAGATCTTAATAGTTTCATCACCAACCACCTCGTTCTCTTTGGAATCGGTGTTACCCTTTTCCTTGGATTGCGGAGTGGTAGCCTTAGAGGCAGATGGAGGTGATGCTGTGAATGGGGAGAGAAGCATTATCATTTGACACATTTCTTCCATCTTAGCCTCCATAGAACTAATCAAGGTTGTTTCCAACGTCTTGAGATTGTTCATGGTGCCAACTTCCGGAGCATCACTCTCATCTCCCTTGAAACCCATACTTCTCTTAGGCGGTTAAGCCCGAATAAAGATCCGGGGCTCTGATACCAATTGAAATGGATCGTATGGGAACCTAGACGGGGGGTGAATAGGTTCTACTCAATTTTTTAGTTCTTTTTCAATTTTAGGCTTGACACAAAGTAAATTCTCTAGATATGCAACTACGAGAATTTCCCTATATGCAAACTATCTACTAAAACACGTAAAGCGAGGAGAAAGGAAACCGTAGGGGAGCATGCGGAGACACAGGGATTTGTTTTACCGCAGTTCCTTCCTTGTTAAGGGAAGTACATCTGCGTTGGAGGGGTGGGCGGTTCTAAGACCACCACGCCACAATAGGCCTTACCCTATTCTCCGATGGATCTCGCCACGAAAGGCCTGATCCATCTTCTCCACTATTGGTACCCTTTGAGGCGGGAACCAGTGCCTTTACAACCATAGCGGGGCACACATCCACAACCAAATTGGAGGCTCCTGTAATGACAATAAGCTGTCACAAGACAAGGATTATCAATATAATCAAATCAAGGATCTAGATATTTGCAAGAAATACTAGATCAAGGGTTCTCCAAATGAATGGAGAGGAGGTGAAGCATTTGATTGCTGTTGATGAAGATCGAGCCCTCCTTTTTCGGTTCCCCAAGGGACGGGGCCTTTCGGTGGAGATCTCTTGGATGGAGCTTGAGGAGAAGATCTTGTGTTTTTCGAATGAACCAAGAGTTCTGGCAGGAGGGGAATGTTGGTTTTAAATACCCTCTGCCCAGAACTGTCTATTAGAACTTTTTGGGGACGGATTATCTGCACCCCACTAGGGGCGGACTATCCGCCCTGGGGAGAAAATCCGCCCCAAGGCCGGAATGTCCGGGGGAAAATCCGCCCCCACAAAGTGGGTCGCGCCGAGCATGACTTGGTGAAAATCCTCGAGGGGGCGGATTAATCGCCCCCTCAAGGGGCAGACTATCCGCCCCTGGGGAAAAATCTGCCCTAGAGACGGAAAGTTCGGGGAAAATTCTGCCCCCTCTCTAATTGACGCACCATGGCGACCTTTGCAAAAATCCTGGGGGCGGACTATCCGGTCCCCTTGAGGGGCGGATTATCCGGCCTGGCCGGAAAATCTAGGAGATATTTCGCCACCTATACTACATGACGCGCCTTGGAGCCATTTGTCGATTGGGGAGGGGCGGATTATCCGGCCCCTGGTAGGGGCGGATTATTAACCGCCCCCCATAAACCACTTCGAAGCTTCTTTTTAATGTTAAGATCTGCAGCACTTCAACACACATTAAATAATCCTTGGTATTGTTATCTAACACACAAAACACTTGGGATCATGAAATGTTCTAGGATGGGTGAACGACCGAGAAGTGGGTACTGGGTGCGCACGAGTGAGGACAAAGTGCGCAGAAAAGACTAGTGTTGGTCTATGGGGTTAGTCTAGAGATCCTATTGAGCTGCCAGAAGTGACATCCATCGGTCCGGAGTGACCGGGGGTGTTACAAGTGGTATCAGAGCTTGTGCGGATCAGTGGCGGACATGTGCAGCATGCCGCGTGTGGCCCGGAGTGGACACGGCATGGCAATGTGCCGGCACTGGACGCACAGACGTGTGCCAAGAGGGGACATTCCTAGCTTGTGGTTGATCGACGAGGACGTCGATCTTCTAAGGGTGGGTGTATGTGAGACCCTGGCGTATGGCTCAATAGGATTGATAGGATACCCGTACCAACAAGTTGCAACTTCTTTTCCGGAAGCTCATTCGAAAAGAACTCTAAGGTTAAGCGTGCTTGGCCTAGAGAAATTCTAGGATGGGTGACCGACTGAGAAGTGGGTACCGGGTGCGCACGAGTGAGGACAAAGTGCGCAGAAAAGACTAGTGTTGGTCTGTGGGGTTAGTCTAGAGATCCTATTGAGCTGCCAGAAGTGACAGCCGTCGGTTCGGAGTGACCGGGGGTGTTACAACGATCTTGAGATCGGCAAGTGAACGACTACATCACCCACAAGAATCCGATCTTGTTAACCACTTTGGAATCTTCGAGGATGAGTACTCTATCGACTCGTTGCTACAATCTCGTAGATAGACTTGGCTTGTGTGTGTTCATGCGGTAGATTTTTTTGTTTTCCATGCTACAAACCCCTACATCTTGTTCTTCTACTGATTGAGTAGGTTCTTGTATTCAGTCTCCATGGATTTGGCCGCCTCGATTGATTTATCCGCCTTAGCCAGATCTCGATCTAGCTTTGCACCTTGCTCAACGATGGCATGCGCCTCCTCCAGTAACTGCTGGAGCTTCTCATCGAGTTGGACCTTGAGGAGAAAGTTGTCGTACACCACTCGATCTACTGGAGTAATATGTGTGGACGCAGATGTAGATGGCGGTGGCGGTAGATTCGTGGGATTAGCATTGCTGGGCCCGGTGGCCAGTTCCTACAGCTGCTACACGGGGATATCCGGAGAGGGCATAGCCCTTGCCGGAGGATCATCAGCATTGACGACTAGTCCCTTCCCGGTGTCCTGTGGCTTTAGCAGAGCTGCTCCAGTTTGTTGATCTTCTTCTATCACACTCCCGATGGTGACTAGCATCTGGTGGGAAGTGACGACCTTGTCGGCGCGATCCTCCCGGTTGATCTCCTCCTCCATATCCTTCATAGCGGTGTCTAGTTCTTCCATGTTGACGTAAATCTCCTCCGATTCCATGCTGATGTCGGCATAAAGCGCGTCCAGGACGGAGTTGGAGGGAGCGGGAGCCACTTCGAGGGCAGAGGACGATGCTAAGGAAGCGGGGCCATTGGGTGGAGGCAGCGGTGGCCCGAGTAAGGCAACAGGGTCGGCCAGGGCCTCCTCCTTGCCATCTGCGAAACTGTTAACAATGTTGACAATCTGATCGAGAGTAAGGTTCCCCGTGGCCTGCTGCCTCCTGAGTGTATGCCGAAGAAGCATGTCGCGTGCGAGCCTCTCGACGAAGTGGTAGATTGTGTCATGTCTAGGATAGCCCTCCAAGCCGGCCCTCAGCTGGAGCCAGCTGGCGAGGTTATCTCGCGGGATCTCACCATCTCTCTGAATGCAACGGGCCAGATCAAAGATGATAACGACCCCAACGAAGTGTGATCGCTACTTTCCAGACACACGGGGTAATCCTGCGGATTTTCATTGATCTTCCACCATTATATCCTACATAGGGGCAGTTTGGGTGGGCCTTGATTTTTTCTGATCTAAGCTCGAAAACTCCAAAGAGATATCTGACGGTAGGCGCCTCTTTCCCCATGGTGGGCGCCAATTGTCGTGGTATTGTCGATAAGTACACCATGGAGGGGTCCTCACAGAGCGTTTTAGAGAGGTGGGGGAAGGCCGCGAGTTGGCGGGTATGAGGTAACACAACTTACCCAGGTTGAGATCCCATGACGATGGTGGAATCCTACTCCTACTATAAATCACTATAATGGCGATATACCAAGTTATAGGGATTGATTCACTGTGCGAGGTGTGTAAATCGATGTGTTTATGATCCTAGAGGTCCAGCTTATAAAGGCGCCAGAACCTAGGATTACAGGGAAAATTCCTAGCCGGACAGGTTACAGAGTCCTACACTGATACTAACTAGTCCTCGTGTCTTGCACTCCAAGGCTCCGGGTTGGTCGGTAACTACACCATAGCCTTGCTTTATCCGGCATGGGCCTCCCTTCTGGGTCCGTCTAACTAGGCCACCCAGCAGGCCATGGGCCTTGCTACCAACTGTGTGGCCACCCGGGGTAGCCGAATTAGAGACATGCAATGGTGATTCCCATTTAGCATATCCCCAACATGCCCCTTTTACTACTTTAGAGAAACTTGCCCCTTTTACTACTCTGGTGAAACTTGCCAATTTTAAAGCCTATGATGATGGTCCGAGGTATTTTTTTTAAATAAGAACAAATCATGTACTTGGCCCCCACATTATAATCTCAATGATGAATTATTTCTATGTCAAGTCTGGGAGCAACACCTTAACACTAACCCTTTTCTTTTTTATTCTTTTGTTTTATCTTTGTTTGTGTGAAGGTACAAAACAAGATGAGAAGATACAGAAACTTAGTTTAGGAAATGTAGTTTAGGTTTTCCTTTTATTAATTTATAATTCATTATTGTATTCTTTCATTTTTTATAAACATTTGTAGAAAAAGTGTAATATTTATACTATGGATTTCTATTTTCGTGCCCCTGGTTCATTGGTTGTACTCAGTTTTCCCCAGCCGCTTAACTTTTCCTCACTTTCCCTCCCTCTATTATGAAAAACTCGCAGGCGCTCGCAGACGCTTGGATGGAGGGATCTCGTTAGGTCAAAGGCTTGACCGTTACATGCTGACCAGTGGGACCATGTTGGGGCAAGTCCTGCCGTGGCCGTTCATGTCTGCAAGTGACTGATCATTTGTAGCTAGTTTTGAAGTTAAGATATCAATCCCACAGGGAGCCCAAAGGTAAGTGTTTATGAGTGAAGTCTCTGTCACACTCAAAGTTGTCATAGGTATTCGAGTCAATTTACTGCAAGTGTTGAAATAGGAATAAAATTCAGATTAAATGAATGTATTTAAATAAAACTAAAATATAAACTTCAGAAATAAAAAGCATAAAAGCAAAGAACGATTTGATTGTTTGTTGTTTTCTGCAGATGAAAAAGCAGGTGCAGGGAGATACAGTTCCTGATGATCGTGACTATGCCAGGTGAATGAGTGATAAGCGTAACAATTATAATCTTATAAGTATGTGTGTAGGTGAGCAACCCATAATTTGACGGAACTCCTCTTGGTAGATTTCATCCCAACTTCAATAATCCTACTAGTCTGTTACCAAAACCATGGTCAGTCACTAGGCAATTAAGATCCTTCAGGTTGCCTAGCAATTAAGCTCCTTGGATCAGACTAATGCAATAAGCATTATGTTTCCTCATGATCCTCTAGTCAAACTAGTTTCCCATTAATATCCCTGTGTCACTCAGGGGTCGCTGGTCTGCTAGCAAACATGATCTTATCTATGTAGAACAAAACATCATGTTGTCTGGTACCTTAATTGGACAACAAGCATTAGGCATCCCACAAGTAGTCAAGCACACATAATATAGTAATTAAAATCAATCACGAACTAATGGAAAATATATAGGCATATCACATCTCACCAATCCCTTACATCTCCCTCTCCCAAAGGAACTTACTCACACATGAGAGAAGAAAGCATCACTGATATAATTGAATCAAAGGAGTTCGTCTCGATATTACCGTGGAGATCCACAATAAGAATAGAAAATCAATCCAACACAATTCATGATAGAAAGAAACAATCTCAAACCCTAATCTTGCAAGGTGAAGATCTCTGTCTCTCAAGTACAAGTAATGGCTATGGGGGTGTGGTGGCTAGGAGGTCGAAAATCATGGAGCGAGATGAAGAACTTCTTCCCCTTCTTCTACAGATCTCTCTTTTCTCCCTTCTAGATGGAACAACGACTGTTGTGTTGTGTTTTTGTGTATGCCTTCTTCACGAAAGTTGTTCCTTTTGACAGGGCGAAGGCGGCGACAACTATACAGCTAGAAAATATTCCCGTCGTATAGTTGGTCGTTAAACCTTCTGTTTGCCTTCCTTGATTTTTTCCAAAAAGAGACTTGCTTGTTTTCGCCTGAATATTGTATTTTTTCTGTTGAAACCTTCTGTTGATGTTCAAAACCTGAAACACACATTGAAAACCAAGTTTTATTTGCTACCGAAGTATTACCGTTAGGTAAATCTAGAAAACCATCAAATCATGATGAAAACCATCAAGAAAAATAATTAAAAATGTATCGAATCTCACAACTACCAACTCCCCCAATCTTAGATGTTGCTTGCCCTCGAGTGATAAGAAAATAGAGAAGAATAGTAGATATTTGAAACTAAAATAAAAGGATTTACAAGCTTGGATTGGTGCAAAATTCCTTTCTTCAAAATTTCTATAATCTTAAACATGATCATACAAGTATTTACAAGATTTGCTAGCAATTAAATTATATGCCTGAGCAAGTGTCAATAGTTCAGCTAGGAAAGTGAAACCAATTCTTTTGGTTTTTCTCTTTGTTAAGAGATGAATGACGTCTTTCTCTTGTTTCTTAATCAATTAAGAGTACTCAAGTTGGCACTAGAAACATTCAATATAGGAACAACTCATCTACTCCCACGTCAAAATTTCAAGACCCTCAAAGCACCTTTTTCTTTTCCTTGCTTTTCAAAATTTCCAGTTCTTCCATAGAGAAATCATGCCACTGTTTTTAACATGTTAATTGGTACCGTGATCCGTACTTGTGACCATGCCAGTAGATAACTGCTGAGCAATAATGGGCCAAAGGATACTATAACTTCACTTGGAACGTGATATCACGAGGAGACTAATTTTTTTTACTCGTCATAACATTGCAGCTACAGACGCTTACATAACTCAATAGCCGAAATCAAGTGGTTTCCCACATTTAGATCATTCGTTGGCTAGCGGAGTTAATAGTTCCTCAATGAACACAACAGTGTTGTAATGACACGCATAAAGCAATATCTTACTTTAATTATTAGAAAAATAGTAGCATAATCTCTAATACTTCAAAGCGTCTATTTAATCAAGCAATTTCATTCGAAAGTGCTATCAAGTCTATCTACATTAAGCTCAATGGGTTTGAGTAGTTCTAAAATCGGATCTTTTGGGCTAAACATGGACTCAAGCCATCTTTCGGATGCTTTTTCTTGTTGTAAAAATGTTGGAAATATTTTAACCAAGTTCATTGATTATTATTTTAAAGCTAAAAAGGGGACACTAGCAAAGGAATAGAATTTATAGGATAACAAGCTAAGTGGGGAGTGATTCAAATGCAAGTGAGAAAATAGTTATACAGTCAATTTAAAATTGCAGAATAGGTGATGAAAGGAATGTGATACCTCCTCTTACTTGCTTCGTTCTTGTACTTGAGTTGAACCCTTGAAATGGATCGTATGGGCACCTAGAAGGGGGGGTGAACATGTGGTACTCAAATTTTAGTCCTTTTTCAATTTTAGGCTTGACACAAAGTAAATTCTCTATATATACAAGTACGAGAATTTCCCTATATGCAAACCTATCTACTAAAACACGTAAAGCGAGGAGCGAGGAAACAGTAGTGGAGCACGCGGAGACACATAGATTTTTTTACCATAGTTCCTTCCTTGTTAAGGGAAGTACATCTGCCTTGTAGGGATGGGTAGTTCTAAGACCACCACACCACAATAGGCCTTACCCTATTCTCCGATGGATCTCGCCACGAAAGGCATGATCCACCTTATCCACTATTGGTACCCTTCGAGGCGGGAACCGGTGCCTTTACAACTCTATCAGGGCACACATCCACAACCAAATTGGAGGTTCCCGTAATGACAACAATTTGTCACAAGAACAAGGATTATCAATATAATCAAATCAAGGATCTAGATATTTGCAAGAAATACTATATTAAGGGTTCTCCAAATGAATGGAGAGGAGGTGAAGCGCTTGATTGCTGTTGATGAAGATCGATCCCTCCTCCTTCGATTCTCCAAGGGATGGGGCCTTTGGGTGGATGAAGGTGGAGATCTCTTGGATGGAGCTTGAGGAGCATATCTTGTCTTTTTCGAATGAACCAAGAGTTCTGGCAGGAGGGGGATGATGGATTTAAATACCCTTTACCCAGAACTGGCCGTTGGAGCTTTTTTGGGGCGGATTATCCGCCCCCCACTAGGGGTAGACTATCCGCCATGGGGAGAAAATCCGCCCCAAGGTCAGAATGTCCAGAGGAAAATCCACCCCACATAGTGGGTTGTGCCGAGCTTGACTTGGTGAAAATCCTCGAGGGGGCGGATTATCCGCCACCCTCAAGGGGTGAACTATCCGCCCCTGGGGAAAAATCTGCCCAGAGATGGAAAGTCCAGGGGAAATTCCGCCCATTCTCTGATTGACGCGTCGTGGCGACCTTTGCAAAAATCCTAAGGGGGCGGACTATCTGGTCCCCTTGAGGGGTGGATTATATGGCCTGGGCAAAAACTCCGGCCCTGGCCGGAAAATCCGGGAGATATTCCGCCCCCATACTGCATGACGCGCCTTGGCGCCGTTTGTCGATTGGGGAGGGGCGGATTATCCGCCCCCAAAAACCACTTTGAAGCTCCTTTTCAATGTTAAGATATGCAGCACTTGAGCACACATTAAATAATCCTTGGTATTGTTATCTAACACACAAAACACTAGGGATCATGAAATGTTCTTTCAATCTCCCCCTTTTTGGTGTTAGATGATAATACTAGGATTTGCAATAAAACCTCCTAACATCATGTTCAAGAAATGAAAGAGGCTCCCCCTACATGTGTGCATATTAATAATTTGCATTTGAATACAAATACACACACTAAGGAACAAGCCAATTTCATAACATTGACGACTATAACAAGGATGAGTTAGAAAACATATGTCATACCACCAGAATGTGAAATAGCCAATATGAAAAGTAAGAATATTAGGCCTTGAACACATCCCACCATATTGATGCAATCAATACATAACTCCATAATTCCATATGACATCAAGATAATTCCATACTCCATAGATAAATCCAGAATTCCATACGGATAGTTCCACAAGATAAATCCAGAATCCACACATAAGTCATAGTACCACACACGACATAGTATCATACAAAACCAAGCACACATAACAGTTCAACACTAAAGGGGCACAAGCAACCGATAAAGAAAACGAATGATAAAGAGGCAACTGCTTGCGCTCGACCCATGCAAATCCGAGACCTAAATAGAACTACTTCTCCCCCTTTGGCATCGAAATGCCAAAAAGGAAGAAGAGCGATGCTAGCGCCCTAGAAGATCACTCCTCGTCCTCCTCCTCATCATCGTAGTCATCCGCTTCCCCTTCCTCTTCATCATACTCATCATCATCAACTGGAGGAGTAGGCACTCTAGGCGGTGCAGGAAACAAGTGACTCTCAAGCTCGCCATAATTGATCCCTGAGGTGTTCCACTGAGCATATGGTTCCGGAGCTGTAGGAGGTGGTGGAAGGCCAAAACACCCCCGACACATGGTGAATAATGAGCTGCTGGGTGTGGGCCATCTCATGGATCCTCCGATAGGCATCATACTAGCCCCTGTGAGTGTCGACGCCCATGCAGATAATGTGCCGCTGAAACTAGTTGAGATGCTTGACCTCATGTTCCATTGGGGACGCCGCGGGCCAGCGACCACTAGCCCGTGCATCGCGCATGAAAGACTCGGGGGTAGTGGAAGGGTGAGAGGTCTTATGTGCCTTATTGTAGATCTTCTTGGGCTTGTGCACTCCATCCAAATTGCTACCAAACTCCTCATGTGGCAGCATGTGCTTGATGAGCATCATAATGTAGGGAGCAAAAGGATGGAGAGCCTGTTGAACATAGCATCAATCATCTCATGATAAATATAGTCCATGACATCCAACTTGTAAACCGTAGCTAACTCAGAATTGGTGGCACAATCATGTGCAAAAGCAAGCAAGAGGACCAAGTGACCATGGATCTTATCATTGTTGCCCCCACTTGGATAAATGTTGTTCCGGAACAATCCGACAAGATTGGCATATAATGGAGAAAGACCAGAAAAGGTACCGACAACACCATCAGACGTCAGGCAAGGAGCAAGAGAAGTATCCATTGTGGGATTTATAGGAGAAATGATGCGGTGGCCAGAAGCCATGTCACGCCAATGAAAGGCATACCCAAGGACCTGACCAAAAGTGCGGAAGTCGGACTGAATCATAGTGGTCCCGGTCATCCACTTCATGGTGCGAAGCTCATCTCCGCAAATCACAAGGGTAGAGAAAAACTGCTTCACATCAGAGGAGTCATAGTGGCACTGTAAAGTCATAAGATGGTGCAACCCCATCTTACCGGTCACATCCAAAGCCTCACGAAGTCTTTCCTTGGTTTGATCCTCAGTCAAATTCAGAGGATGCATAGGGCGTATCTTGAGAGTAACATAAACATCATCATGAATGGACCTGAAGTGGGAGCACCAAAACATGCTATCTTCCGGAGGACCATCACTGTCAGCCTTGACATAATAATCAATGTGGCGAATGGAGGAGTACTCAATGCTGTCCATGACCTTGTAGTTAACACGGGACTACTTGCCATTTCCCTTGCGACAGGTGGTCCTCTTGGATTTCCTAGCTGACTCGGCCATCCATTCAGACTCTCTTTTCAACCTTTGGATTTCAGTCTCGTCAACAAGCTTCCCTTCTTCGTTGGGCCTGAGATAACATGCATGGGGACGATGCTTGTAGGTCTTGGGAGCACTGGAACCACCTGTGAGAAGCAATAGATAGTTAGCATGGGGATAATCATACACACAAGTCCAAGAGGATTGTTAGATACTGTAGGAAAACTATATGTAGTCCAATGATGCGCAGTAGGAAAATCTAAGACAAAACCAAAATAGGCAGTGAACCTCCAGGCCCCCACAAAATTTTCGGTTTTAGCCTAGATATACCATGGAAATGTAGATCGGGCACTAGGGTTGCAATACTACGGAACCTAACATGCAAGGGAAACACATAGTATCTTCTACAATGAGTTTTCCACCACCAACAACAATATCCATACACGAGAGATGGATGAGGGTGTTACCCTCACTCATTGGAGGAAAAGCTCGGAGGAGAAGGTACCCGGAGGCACTGGGAAGAAGATCCAGGGGGAGCCCAGATAATCCGATGGTCGAATCGACTCCGGGGAGGGCGGAGGCTCCAACAGCGGCTTGGGGTAGGACAGAGGTCGGGGGAGGATGGGCTGCTCTGTTTGAGCCCCTCCTCTCGAGCACAGTCCTTAAAGGACCGATTCTCCAGGGGTCAGGCCGGATCACCCCATGCAAACCCCTCACAAGTATACAAAGGACTTGTGTGCATGAATAGATGGCTCGAGGTGGGAAAAAAGGCTTGGGTTTAGAGCAACAAACTGAGATGGTACTACATACCCAAAATTTCAAGAACAAATCAACTAAAACCCAAGATTGGGTGTGTTTTCCATAGGAACAAAAGATATGCAAGAAAATCCAAAAAGAGCCAATAGGAACCAACTCTTCTCAAGGAAGAGGGTGGTGGCTGAAGCCACCATGTTTGAGTGCATGGCATGACACCGCGAAGATGTATATTGAGTTCAAAACCAATGCTCATCGATGACCCACATATCACAAAATAATATTAAGGGAAATGATTTTTCTTGATTTTGGCATTATGGGGGGAGGGTTATCCCAATCAATTAGGACCACACTCCTCCTATGTCTATGCCTGCATCTAAACCAAATACATGAGGAAGTGCAAGAGAGTATGCAAGGGTAGTCAAGTCACGCTCATTGAATCTATGATATTTAGCTCATTCCTCAAATAACAAAATCTTGCTTCATCAAGTGGCTTCGTGAAAATATCAGCAAGTTGGTTCTTCGTTCTCACAAAAGATAGCGCAATATTGCCATGAGAAACATGATCCCGAATGAAATGATTGCGAATCTCAATATGTTTTGTCCTTGTATGCTGCACCGGATTGTAAGCAATTTTAATAGCACTTTCAATATAGCATAAAAGAGGCACTTTGTCACAATTGACACCATATTCCTTTAAAGTTTGCCTCATCCATAATAATTGTATACAAGCACTTGCAACATCAACATATTCAACTTCGGAGGTTGAGAGAGATAGGCAATTTTGTTTCTTTGAAGACCAACACACTAGAGACCTACCCAAGAATTGACATGCACCAGAAGTTGATTTTCGATCGTCCTTGTCACCAGCCCAATCTAAATCAGTATATCCACATAGAGAGAAACTAGAGCCTTTGGGATACCATAAAACAAAATTTGGGGAATAAACCAAATATCTGAAGATTCTCTTGACCGTCACTAAGTGGCTTTATTTAGGAGCGCCTTGGTACCTTGCACACACTCCTACACTCAACACGATATCGGGTCTAGATGCGCAAAGGTAAAGGAGAGAGCCGATCATGGATCGGTATACCTTTTGGTCCACATCTTTACCCTTTGGATTAAGCTCGAGATGACATTTAGTTTGCATTGGAGTAGCAACGCCATTGAGATCCGTCATCTTGAACCTCTTGAGCATGTCTTGGATGTATTTAGCTTGATTAATGAAGGTTCCCTCTCTAAGTTGCTTGATCTCGAATCCAAGAAAGAACCTTAATTCTGCCATCATAGACATCTCAAACCTGTCAGTCATAAGCTTTGAAAATTCATCACTAAAAGCTTGATTAGTAGAGCCAAAAATAATATCATCTACATATAGTTGGCATACAAAAATCTCCTTATCAAGTTTGTAGACATGGTTCGGAAACTTGCGATCCTCAAAACCCGGGGGTTGCTTAACATATACCAACTCATGTAGAGGACCATTAAGAAAAGCACTCTTAACATCCATTTGTTGGGCCACGTTGGTTTACCACTAGATGCGCAGTTGCAGATTACTGATGAAGCGCGTCAGTTGATGCAGTGCAGTCCTCGCGATCTGATCGTCCTGGTGCTGATCGTACAGCACCTCTGCTGGTATCCACACGTACAAGGAGGAGCACCGGCGGCGAACTGCTAGGTTCTATACGACGACTGGCCTGCTGTGGAGCTAGGGTTTCCAACACATGGAATGACCTAACCGATCAACGATTAACCTTTCTGGGTTACGATGCTCCACTATATATAGGGAGTGAACGTGGGCTCGGCTCGCCCGGCCCATTCACTAAAGCCCATATAATGTTAGTCCCTGTGAGTACAACTCACTGACTCAGTCCAAATCAGGCTCGGGTCCAACCCAACCAGATTTCCAGTTCAGATCCAATCCAAACTTGCTCCCGCTCTTAAGTGTGTGACCCCGCAGGCTCATGGCTACTTGGACAAGATTAGAGTCCGACTCTAAATCGATCAGTCGGTAGCGGCTCCTAGTAGAACGTGCCGACTCCCAAGTACCAAAGAGTCATGACGACTTGCCTTTCCAATGTGACTTGCATCCGAGTCCCTTTTGCCTCACGATATGCCTTGTCAGACTATAGGCGAATAATTTTCATCCCTTAAATAGTTTGACTCTCTTCTCGATCCAAGATAAGTGATTCACCCGACTAACTCTTAGTCGATCGCCTCGGTTAACACTTAACCGAGTCGTGCATGGCCATGCTTTCCGAATCATATCACCCGAGAGGGCCCAGATAATATCTCTCCAAGTGGAGGGGCAAAATCCCATCTTGGTTATTCACATCACGCAGCTTGATTCTCAGTCGACCCGAACTCTGCTTTATAACTGCCCAGTTACGGATCAGTGTTTGAAAGAACCTAAGTCGGTGATCCTCAACTCGGACTATGCAATAACCTCAGGTCTAAGGATTACATTGATTGAGATATACAAATGACAACTTGTTCATTGTACCTCAATATGGGTCAATCCGACTCGCTAAACTCTTTAGCCGAGTTTGTGTAAGTCGGAATGGCATCACCATGCCCATGACAAGTGGAACCGATTCATCAAGTCGACTTTCACATTGGTCTAAGTTGTGTGTCCAGCACAACCTTAATGACCAAGTATATTTAGTACAAATAACATGAATGCATAGTTCTACAACGGAATCACATATTCAATGATACACATCAGATGTTTTATACAAGGACAACTTTATATCTTTATGAATACAATGGGAAATCTCATCATACATGATTGCCTCTAGGGCATATTCCCAACACCATTTGCTTTAATTTAAAATTATGATGAGAAACATAAGCAAGAAGGATACAGATGGACTCAGGGCGAGCCACGGGATCATAGGTTTCGCCGAAATCGAGGCCTTCCACTTGAGGGAATCCTTGAGCCACCAGCCTTGACTTATTCCTTAAAACAATGCCATTTTCATCTTGCTTGTTCTTGAAAATCTAATTTGTGCCGATAACATTGCGACACTCTTTGGGTTTTTCAACGAGCTTCCAAACTTTGTTACGCTCAAAATTATTTAGTTCTTCATGCATTTCAACCACCCAATCTGGCTCTTCAAGAGCATCAAAGACCTTCTTTGGTTCAACCTTTGATATATGAGCTTGATGATCACAGAATCTAGCAAGTTCTCTTCTAGTAGACACTCTTCTTCTTAGATCACCTACAACCTTGTCAAGATTATGGCCCCTTAACTAAAGGTTCCGATCAGCATGAGCTTTGCGATGATCTTCAATTTCCTTATTGTTTCTTGGAGGAGTTGCTTCAACATTTGGATCCTTGTCTTGACCACTACCTTGATTACTCCGAATTGGAGATCGAGAACCTTGCCCTTGGTCTTGATCAGCATTCATAACAGGAGAATGTTGGTGTTCTAGAGTTTCAGGACCGGATAATCTGCCCCTAGGTGGGGCCGGATGATCCGTCCTGGGAGTTTCGGCTTCAGTTTCTTCTTTGTGATTGCCCCTAACATGACTTGGAGTGCCAGGGCCGGATAATCCGCCCCTTGGGGCTAGATAATCCAGCCAAGGATTTTTAGAACTTTCCTTATTGTCTTGATTTCCCCTGGAGCGTGTTGGAGTGCCAGGGGCGGATAGTCCGCCCCTTGGAAGGGGCGGATAGTCTGTCCTAGGACTACCATTTTGCCCAGAAGACAGATGATCTTCAGGAGGTTGTGGTGTTGGTGAAGTAGTTTCTCCAGCAATAGGGGCTTGTTGATCTTGTTTAGATGAGGGATCCACTTGATTGGAGAATTGTCCTTCCCGATCCGCCACAACGGGTTCCTCAATGGGGCAGAAAAATCCCACACCCATTCTTCTTATGGCATCTTGGGGTATTTCAACATCTGCATCACAAACATCAACTTGCCCCACATAGGAGCCATCATTTTCATCGAATTCCACACTACAAGATTCCACAAAAATTTCAGAGAGCTTGTTGTAGACTCTATAAATGTGGGATTTGGCACCGTAACCAACAAAAATACCTTCTAAAGCCTTAGACTCAAATTTAGACAAACGAACTCCTTTGATGAGAAAGAAACACTTACAACCGAATACCCGGAAATATGATATGTTGGGCTTGTTACCGGTAAGTATTTTATATGGTGTTTTGTCCAAAATCTTGCGGAGGTAGAGCCAGTTTGATGAGTGACATGCGGTAGATATGGCTTCAGCCCAAAAGTTGTATGGTGATTTGAATTTAGCCAACATTGATCTGTCCATATCCATCAAAGTTCGGTTATTTCTCTCGGCTACACCATTTTGTTGAGGGGTGTACGCAGCGGAATATTGATGTCTTATCCCCTCTTCACTTAGAAATTCATTTAATGTGTAGTTCTTGAACTTGGAGCCATTGTCACTTCTTATTGCCAATATGGGGACATTGTGTTGACGCTGGACCTCATTGACGAAGACAATAACAGTTTGTTGAGTCTCACTCTTTAGCTTGAAAAAATAGACCCAAGTGTATCTTGAGTAACCATCGACTATCACCAAGCAATATTTCTTCCCACCGAGTGTAGCATGAGATGGAGGACCAAATAAGTCCACATGAAGTAATTCCAAGATCCTGTTTGAGGAAACAATAGTTTTCCTTTTGTGGGGAGAGTCGTGCATCTTGCCTTCAACACATGCCCTGCAAACACGATCTTTGGCGAAGGAAACATTTTCTTTTAGTCCAAGGATGTGGCCATCCTTGTGAAGACTTTGCAAAGTTCTCAAGTTGACATGGGGTACACGGCGATGCCATAACTAACCCATGTCGGCCTTTCCGAATAAGCACATCGGACCCGCAGTGGTTTCCCCGAAAAGTCCACCACATACATGTCATTTTCGACGTACCCAATGAAAGCGACCTTTAGAGACTTGCTCCACAAGAGTACCACTAAATCACCATCAATGAAAACAACAAAGCCCATCTTACCAAGGGCACGAACAGAGAGTAAATTTTAACCGATGGCCTCAACAAGCATGACGTCCACGAGGGAGATATCATGGGAAACCACTACCTTGCCAAGACCCAATACCTTAGATGTAGACTTATCACCATAGGAGACTCTAATATGATCATGATTTGGTCTCATATCCATGATGATATCTTTGCTTCTGGTCATATGACTAGTGCACCCACTGTCCAGCACCCATTTAGAACCACCGAAAGCATAGCCCTGCAAGAGAATTACTTCTTGGTTTTAGGTACCCATTTTTCAATGGGTCCTCTCATGTTAGTAACAAGGGTCTTTAGAACCCAAATAGACCAAGAAACATATTCATCAAAAGGACCAACATAATTAGCATAAACATCACCATAGTAATCACAAAATATTTCATAATTAGGATTATTAGACCCTACAAAACCAATATGGTCAGTTTTGTCCTTTGTGATGTTCTTCTCAATGGTGCTTGTCTTTGCTTGTTCACTCTTGGTCTTAGGCAAGTCCGTATTTTCCAAATTTTGATCTTTGCTTGCCAAGAATATCATCAAGTACTCCCTTACCTTTGGAAGTGGAGGCTTTGGCAAGCTCATCTTCCACCCTAGAATTTTCTTCATGAATACATGTTGACTTGGATGTGCTAGGAATGTCATATTTAGTCAATCAAATTTGGAGCTAATCATGAGACTCACTGAGAATGGAGAATTCACTTTTCAAAGCCTTGTGAGCAATGTCAAGTTTCTCCAATTCCTCGGAGAGTCTAGCATGAGCAGCCCCAAAGTCAACCTTTTCTTTCTTTAGTTTCTTTGCTTTGGCTATTGCATTGTCACGTTCCTTTACAAGCTTGGTCACCACTTCTTCACGTGACTACTCAATAGAATCAAGTCTCTCTTCAAGAGAAACACGAGCCTCTTCCTCTTCTTCTAGAGCATTTTTTAGGGATGCAATCTCCACTGCATCCACCCTTTCAATCCTGCCCTTTTCTTCAAGAAGCACTTCATTTTGGGCCAGCGGGTCCATGAGAGCCTCAAAATGTATTTTGTGCTCACCTTGCAAGTTAGTGATAAAATAGTACAAAGCAATAATTTCTTCTTTAAACTTAAGACTAGTAGCATCATCCATGTCAATCATAGCCTTAGGAAAAGAAGTGTTAGAAGATGATACCTCAGAACCTCTTGTCATGAGGGAAGTGGCGTTCTTGTTGATGCCATTTTCGTTTGGAGAGTCGAAGAGAGATGTTGGTGTAGATGTGGTGACTATAGCAGCCACCTCTCGAGAACTATCATCCTCATCTTCATCTTCACTTCCTGATGTATACTACTCTTGAGCTACTAAGACTATCTTTGGTTGCTTCTTGAATGGAGCACTCTTCTTCAGAAATTGCTTCTTTCGCAGAGCATTTGACTTATCTTTGATAATGAGTCTTCCTCCATTATCTTCTCTACTTTGATAAGGACACTCAGCTACAAAGTGCATCTGGTCTCCACAATTGAAACATGTTCTTAGCTTGGGACCGTTCTCCCTTCTTCCATTTGCTCCACTCTTGCGTTCTAGTTCAGATTTGGCTTTGGCTGGATCCTTCCAAAAAAATCTAGCATAGAAGGCCATGTATTGTCCATGAGCTCTCTTAACATCCTCGGGACATTCCATATATTCTATGTCATCTTCATCTTGATCAGCCACACTTGTCTTCAAAGCCATGTTGACCCCTTTTTGCATCCCAATGGCTCATGCATGTGCATCTTCGGCATTCTTGGTAGCCACTTTGAAAGCTGCCATTTCTTGCATAACCTCATTGTATGTCATTAGGTGGTAGTTATGCCTTCCTTGGAGACTCTTCAAATCCGTGGGCTCAAAAGGCATAATAGCACTAACATACTTTCACTTGATCCAAGCATCATCAACATGAGAAGCACCATGATTTCTGAAAGTGGTGGCCATTGACTTGAGACGCCTATACATGTCCTCATGATCTTATCCATCCAACATATATAACCCTTCATCTTGGTTACTCAAAGCATCATACCTATTTATTCTCATGATTTCATTTCCAATGAAGATCTCGGTGAGGGCATCCCAAGCTTCCTTTGCTTTGTTTAGATGCTCTATGTGTGGCATGTCTTTGGTACCCACACCAAGATGAATCATGTGTAGAGCTGTTGCATTGAGTTGAATGTATACAACCTCTCTTCTTGTTAGGTTGTTTGGATCTCCAACATGAAGACCATTCTCTATGATTTTCCACAACTCAATGGAGGAGATGCACACATGAGACTTCATCAAAAATTGCCATTGATTAAAAGTAGATGCTGAAAGTTTGGGTGGATCACCCCTATTATGTATGAGGGTGTATGATAGGTGAATCAGGTGAATACACATGGTAAACCTCATTGTATCCTTCCTTACCACTATCTTTTTTCGAGGACGAGATCTTAATAGTTTCATCACCAACCACCTCGTTCTCTTTGGAATCGGTGTTACCCTTTTCCTTGGATTGCGGAGTGGTAGCCTTAGAGGCAGATGGAGGTGATGCTGTGAATGGGGAGAGAAGCATTATCATTTGACACATTTCTTCCATCTTAGCCTCCATAGAACTAATCAAGGTTGTTTCCAACGTCTTGAGATTGTTCATGGTGCCAACTTCCGGAGCATCACTCTCATCTCCCTTGAAACCCATACTTCTCTTAGGCGGTTAAGCCCGAATAAAGATCCGGGGCTCTGATACCAATTGAAATGGATCGTATGGGCACCTAGACGGGGGGTGAATAGGTTCTACTCAATTTTTTAGTTCTTTTTCAATTTTAGGCTTGACACAAAGTAAATTCTCTAGATATGCAACTACGAGAATTTCCCTATATGCAAACTATCTACTAAAACACGTAAAGCGAGGAGAAAGGAAACCGTAGGGGAGCATGCGGAGACACAGGGATTTGTTTTACCGCAGTTCCTTCCTTGTTAAGGGAAGTACATCTGCGTTGGAGGGGTGGGCGGTTCTAAGACCACCACGCCACAATAGGCCTTACCCTATTCTCCGATGGATCTCGCCACGAAAGGCCTGATCCATCTTCTCCACTATTGGTACCCTTTGAGGCGGGAACCAGTGCCTTTACAACCATAGCGGGGCACACATCCACAACCAAATTGGAGGCTCCTGTAATGACAATAAGCTGTCACAAGACAAGGATTATCAATATAATCAAATCAAGGATCTAGATATTTGCAAGAAATACTAGATCAAGGGTTCTCCAAATGAATGGAGAGGAGGTGAAGCATTTGATTGCTGTTGATGAAGATCGAGCCCTCCTTTTTCGGTTCCCCAAGGGACGGGGCCTTTCGGTGGAGATCTCTTGGATGGAGCTTGAGGAGAAGATCTTGTGTTTTTCGAATGAACCAAGAGTTCTGGCAGGAGGGGGATGTTGGTTTTAAATACCCTCTGCCCAGAACTGGCTATTAGAACTTTTTGGGGACGGATTATCTGCACCCCACTAGGGGCGGACTATCCGCCCTGGGGAGAAAATCCGCCCCAAGGCCGGAATGTCCGGGGGAAAATCCGCCCCCACAAAGTGGGTCGCGCCGAGCATGACTTGGTGAAAATCCTCGAGGGGGCGGATTAATCGCCCCCTCAAGGGGCAGACTATCCGCCCCTGGGGAAAAATCTGCCCTAGAGATGGAAAGTTCGGGGAAAATTCTGCCCCCTCTCTGATTGACGCAGCATGGCGACCTTTGCAAAAATCCTGGGGGCGGACTATCCGGTCCCCTTGAGGGGCGGATTATCCGGCCTGGCCGGAAAATCTAGGAGATATTTCGCCACCTATACTACATGACGCGCCTTGGAGCCATTTGTCGATTGGGGAGGGGCGGATTATCCGGCCCCTGGTAGGGGCGGATTATTAACCGCCCCCCATAAACCACTTCGAAGCTTCTTTTTAATGTTAAGATCTGCAGCACTTCAACACACATTAAATAATCCTTGGTATTGTTATCTAACACACAAAACACTTGGGATCATGAAATGTTCTTTCAACCCTGCTATATTTCCCTATTGCCAAGTCACCTGAAATTGAGCAATCTCTGAGAGAAACAAAGAAACAAATTTTCAATAGAAGTTACAACTAATTTTTGTGTGTTTTTGATTTAGGAACGTAAAACTGAAAATAAACATGCAATTTTTGAAGAAGATAAATAAATCAAAAGTAGAAATAAAAATATGAATGCAAAGTTTGGAGATTTTCAAACCTCCCCAAGTTTAGGTTGTTGCCAGGCTTAGTTGTTGCCGTCATTCGGTGGCTGGTACGGGTACTGCTGGTAGTAGTTGGGGAAGTTGGTCATGAAGTGACTGAAGCTGTTAGTTAGGGCACTAACATCCTCATTTAGTCCCTGTAGAGTGTGGTCGATCTCCCCAACATGCTGGTTGAGCTGAAGAAAATATTGATAGGGGACGTTGTTGAACCCCTGTTGTTGTTGCTTCTGATTGGGCCATGGGTCCCAGGGTCCCTCCTATTGCTGCTGTTTTCCTTCCCAAGCAGGGTTGTGCTCCCGCTCCTGCTCGTCCTGCTGCTCTCCTTCTTCATCTTTTTCTTGGTTAGGCTAGAGTTTAGCCATGATCTCCATCACTTGATCTTTGGTGATGATCCAGTTGTTCTTCTCCAAAATAGAGAAAGCTTGTGGACAAGGCAACGACACCTGCTCATCCTGTGCGGCATCAAGATAACCAAACTGATATGCTCGGAGCCTCTTGTTAGCTCGGTAGACACCAAGGAAGACACAAGCAGTTATATATTTGACGTCCATAAGTATGGAGCTGTCTACAGGTTGCATAGCAGGTATTGGAATGTTCAATGCTTGGACAAGGTGGGTTACCAATCCACCAATGTGAATGTCACCTTTTCTTTGTTGCTCTGGTGGCGAAGGTGTTGGAGGAGTAGATCCGCAGGATTGGGACCCTGTGGTGCATCGGGGAAGAGTGACTTGGTGATCATGGACATGTCTGCATTGGCCATGGAATCGGTATCTCCTCTTCCCAACAGAGTATTGGTGAGGAACAAGGAGAATTAGCGAATTGTTTGGTTCTGAATGGTGGACATCTTCTTCGGGTAGAAGTCCCTGCCACCGTTAATAGAAATAACCTCCCAAGTTTCTCCACTTGAGACACTATATAAATTTGTAACAGTTGATTCCCCATCACGAGGTAATCCAAAAGCATCACAAAATTGTTGAAAAGATATTTGATATAGCTGCTGGTTTATGGTGAAGCTACCGTGCACGCATTACCTTTCTCCCTGTAGTCATCGTAGAAGGAGGCAAGGAACTCAGAGGTGAGATTAGTGTAGGTGTAGTGGCTTGAATAGACGAGGAGTGATAGCCCCACACTTGCACACATGTGGTCGAAATCCGTTCTCAACCCTGCCATGGTGAGAAAGGCATCATCAGCCCAACGTGTGGGCATCACCCTCCTTGATGAAACCATGGTGTACTTGTTGTCGAGCTCAGCCCGGAGTCCCGAGCCCTCACCATGTTGGCGCTTGCTCTTGCGGAAAATGCTACCAAGCTTGTTCATCTTGATGACTGAAAAATTTCACCATAAAACCTTAGGCATATAGTTTCTATATGATATACGAACGATTCTACGTGTAGAAATTTAATCCTAACATGAGAAATCAAAAGGGAAAATCAAACAAGCTTGAGTTCATCCACTAGATCAATGTGAGGATTTCAACCATGGAATTCTGAAAATAAAGCATGGATAGGGAGAGAAACATACCGATCTGTTGATTCCCCAACTCAAACGAAAAAAATCCGCGAAGAATCAAGAATTTTAGGTGGGTTTTGAGGAGTTTGGAGAGAGAATATGTGAGAGAAAGTGAGGAAAAGGAAGAACCCTAGCCCTGCCGACTCGTTTAAATGGTCGCGCGAACTATACGACGAGAACTATATGGGTGGGATATGTAGTTCCCGTCGTATAGTTGCGGCGGCAGCGAGAATTAGGGTTTCTTTTTGCTAGATCCCAACTATACAGACGCAACTATACGACCGGACAAAAAGGTCCTGCCGTATAGTTGGTCGTTAAACCTTCTATATCCCGAGATGAAATTTGTGAGAAAGGGATCGATAACTATAAGGCTAGAAAAAATATCCCCGTCGTATAGTTGCGCATGCTTTTTTGCCCAAATTTTCAGAGATTACTTTATCATCTGAACAATATGTTTAGGCTAGTTTTTACAGATAAAAATCAAACTTAATTTTTACACTTAATCTACGCTTTTTCATCGATATTTCTACTACCTTTTGATATCTGCATATTTATGGGAACACTTCCACAAGGCTATCTGTGAAAAACTTGTAGGAATACGATGAACATTTTATTCTTAACTATTTTATTAATGTGATGATTTGACTCCCATTAAGAATTTTATTTAAGAATGGTCGAATATTTCAACCATCTCTCTATTCTCGAATTCTTAGCTTGGGTTGCCCCTTATCGAGGACACTTACTACTTGAACTCGTTTTGCCGGTGGAATATACCTTTCTCCTGCTTCTAACTTCTTTGGAAAATACCAGATGATTTCAGCATCATAAACATTAAACGTTATTTTTACCTTAGCACAATCAAATGAAGCTCCTACAGTACTAAGAAAAGGTCTTCCAAGTATTATAGATAATTTTTCATCCTCTGGCACTCCGAGACTAATGAAATCAGTGGGAATAACATGCTGATCTATTCTAAGTAGAACATCCTCTATCATACCAATGGGTTGTTTAGTGGATTTGTCATCCATCTGTAAAGTGATAGAAGTAGGGGAATACTCCCCTAATCCTAACCTTTTATAGAGAGAATATGGCATTACACTTACTCCTGCACCTAAATCACACAAGGCATTGTGAATATTAGTTTTTCCAATTGAGCATGAAATAGTTGGTATTCCGGGATCTCCCAATTTAGACAATAACTTCCTATTAGCAGGATAACTAGTCATCATCACAATGGTTTCAGTTATTTCTTTCTTTCTATTAAGAATACCAGAGAGAAATTTAGAATAGGTAGGAAATTTTATTACATAGGTCGTTGGACACAGGAATATGCTACGAGGGAACTGTGAGCCAAGTAGGATGCACAACACCTGGACTTGTGCATATCACAAGGCTCACAATCCTGTCGTAGCACATTCACATATATATTATGCCACGACATTTCAATCATTGGCATTATTCTCGAAAAATACCAAAGTAAATCAAAAAGAATGCCTCATATATATACATAGGTTGTTGGACACAGGAATATGCTATGACGGAACCGTGAGCCAAGTAGGGTGCACAAGACCTGGACTTGTGCATCTCACAAGGCTCACAATCCCGTCGTAGCACATTCACATATATAGTGTGCCACGACATTTCAATCATCGACATTATTCTCGAAAAAAGAGTAATAAAGTAAGGAAAAAAGAAGGACCAAAGTGAGAAAAGGACCAAAGAGTAAGCAAAAAAACCAAGAATTGATTGATATATAATATTAATAAGCAAAAGAAGTAAGCGATGATTCATAAACCTAATAAGATAAGTAGTAGTATGTGCACTTGTCCACACACACACAAAGGTCATCTATAGTTTGGAACTACAACTAGGCCAACGTCAAGCCTTCTGGCTCGGCTTAGGGAACGGGAGGACGCCTTGTCTCGTCATGAACTTCCTATAGTCACCCTGCATCTCTAGGCGATCTTCTATGTCACGGTTATTCGGGATATTTTCTCCATAGAAGATCCCCCCGAAGTAATGACATCACGAAAGATGATTTCCCCAAACTGTTGCTGGATGCGATACATCTCTTGTCTAATATCTGAATCAGTGATCTTGGCCTTGGCTTCGGCCCACTGCTTGAGATGATCTGGCAGCATAGAATTCTGCTAGTCTAGTAGGAAAGCCCTCATGTGATGGAGTGCGTAGTAGGCTTCCTTCTTACTGCTTTCCGGTTGCTTTACGCAGGGGAACTCCGTTACGTGGTTGAAGACGTGCCTGCCGAATTTTACCTTCGTACGCACGAAGGTGGTGCCTTCCGTCGAGGCATAGCCAATGAGAGCATCATCCAGAACTTCGTTGATCTTGTCGTAGTTTTTCTTCTTTTCTAGACTCCCCGAGTAGAAATACGTGGCATGCAAATGCTTCGGCGATAAGGATATGAGCGTGCAGTGTTCATCTCTATGCAAAAAATTCAAATGGGATGTGTTGGAAAAAGAATGATGATAATCTAATAAAGCCAATCAATGGTGGCGAGTGAATAACAACTTATTCAGGAAAGTAAGGCACGAGAATGTATTCCTTTGTCTTGTTCGCCACAAAGATTATTTTTAGGTACGAGGCCACGATACGTCGTTTAGCGGCGCTTCCCAAGAAGCCGTCACTCATGTAGTAGGGGTCTACTATAGCGATGCCCGGTGTGTTCTCTCTAATGATCTGCATGGCCAGGCTGAGAGAAAACAGGCGGACCATGGTATAGTGCAGCGGGTATAGGTGGAACATATTGAAGATGTCGTCAAACCGCAGGAAGAACAGATCTACAGGGGCATTGTCGACGAAGCCCCAGCCTGGTGGCACCTTAACCACGAATACCAGGTGCGAGGGATCTTTCTCCGCCAGAAGGCGTCTCTCTATCGTCAGCACACCGTCATGCACAGTCTGAAGTTCCGAACTGGCGAGCATCCGCAAATTCTTAGGTAGAATGGGCTCACCCGCCACATGAATCCTCCACATAATACTCTCGGGTCTTGGTGGCCCGTCCCGAAACCTGATCGGATTCGCAGTTGACGCCACCAGCTGGCTCGAGCTGCTAGATTTTCTTTTCCTACCCTTTTCTCCTTTTTGGAGAGCGGACAGGCACCGCAATATGAGCACTCGTCGCCCTATGTAGTCTGTCAGGGCTTAGAATAAAGGGCCGGTTGGTTGTATCAGCTGGCTCTGTAAAGGCGCAAGATGGAGGCGTCTCCTGAGAACCAAACAGACGGTTGGTGATAGTGGGTTTCTCTGTGGGACCACCAGCTAGGTCTTTGTTGTTAAACTGAGTGTTGAAGAATTGATCATTCTAGTCTTCGTCGTCCTCGGCTGGATCCTGCGCCATGTGCATATCATCAACAAGATCATCCGACCCACCGCGTGGAGGTGACAGCGAGGGAGATAAGGAGGCCTTGCCACCGCTTGTCGCTGGCACGACAGGCGGTGCTATTGTCTGTGGCGTGATGGCCCCCGCCGTCCCCAAACGGATCATGCTCTTTGGCCATTGCAAGAATAAGCTGAAGCAACTTCTGAGGACAACCGGCTCTTCTTCATCCGCTCCTGGGGGTTGAATGGAAGGTTCCAGGTCATCGTAGCCCCTTAGCACCCGATTAATTTTAACCCTGTGCACGCTATCTGACATCGTCCTTGAGTGGAACGTGCGCTGCAAGGGTTGAACGATGGTACCTTTGGCAACATACATCAGCTCATTGTTCACGTAGCATAAGAGAGTGTAAGGAATATCCGTCTGAGTAAAATATGTACGGCGTCGTCAGAGATGCCATAAGAGTAATAGATGGCGTGAAAGGTTGTAAAGCAATTTGTTTACCATGATGGCGTCGAGATCGGCTAATGTCGAGGCACCGCATACGACGACGGGCGTGCAAGAGACAGAGGGGATGCTTGATGGCGCGGTGCTGGCTGCTGGTGTATTCTCCCTACCAGGTGCTTGGAGCTCCGGTGCCGCCGTGACGATGGCAGGGGGGTCACCAACATGTCCGGCTCCGCGGTCATGGCAGGGGGAGTCACCAACACTTCCGGCGCCGTGGTGCTAGCGGGCGGAGTCACGAACACATAGTTCGCCCGATTCGTCGGTGGCACGTTGTTCGAGTCGCTGCTGACCATGCTTGGAATCGGGCACGACCCTTGTCCACCACCCGCACTCCAGTTCGCTATTGACTCCACCAAGGTAGGCAGGAAGGACGTGAGGGTGATTGCCAGGTTGTCTTGGATGATCTGTGGGATCCGCGCCACTTGTTTCTTAAGTTCTTGAACCTCGCGGTTTTCCTCCTCGCTCCTTCTCGACGGCGCCACACGCGTCCTCGGCGGTGGACCAAAATGATCCACCCAATTCTTACACCCGAGGCCGGCCAGCCGATGACGGCTTCTTCATAACCGGCTCTATTTTCTTGGCCCGGTTCATCGCCCTGTTAAAAGGGTTATCCCACCGGGTGGCCGCCGTCGACCCTTGGGATGAGGAACCCTGGGATCCATGACTAGCAACAATTTCCTCCTCCTGCAGAAGAAGTAATAGTGAACCGTTTAGAAACCAGAGTTCATCGATTAGAATGCAATCGAGTTGATTCGCGGTAATTAAATTACTTACCACAATTTCCTCGAATTCCTTCACCGCAAGATCCGTGGTGAGTTGTTTGGTTTTTGGGTCCACATGGTATTGGGCCCTGATGAAGTTTCGAACCTACCCTCGTTCGAATTTTGCAAAGGGGTTTTCTATCCCCTTAGATCTATACTCTTCGTCCTTCTTATTCCATTTGGCCTCCGTGGTTCTGTATCCACCAGATCCGAGATGGTGATGACCTATATTCATCGCCTGCAGCACCTTTCCCCAATTACTATTGGCCAGGGCTCTTTCGGATTCATACCTCTCGAACTCCCAGAACTGATCTTCGGTGATCTGCGGGTCAATCTTCTGGATCTCCTCGAGACTTTTGCCTTCTTTATAGATCTTCTTCTTTATCCGGGTTCTCCAGCTGGCCACGGCGGTGCTCATCTTTGTGAGGGCGGATTTCTTTACTTCGTTCCCATGATAATTTGTGTTCCGATACTCAGCGGGGAACTTGTATCTTGCGTGCTGCTTCTCGAAGAGGAGTGTGCGCAAGTGGCCATTATATTTATGCTAGAGATTCTCGGTGTTGATCGAGATGGTTGTCCAGGTGATCGCCGCCACTTGCCCACCGTACCCTCTGACGACAAAGTCTAAAGGAACCCCTTTTAGGCTCACTTCGGTAATTTCCTCCCTGACGGTGCCGACCGTGTTCGGGCGCCGTTCCTTCTGCTTCTTCTTCGTATGACGAGGATTGCTACCACTCCCTGTGCCCTCGCCGCCATCTGTGGTTTCATCATCCGCCATTCCTTCGGCTTATTCCTTCTCGTCTTCCATCTCATCATCCTCGCTCTCCGAAGGATGGTATTCTTCATCGTCTTCTAGCCGCTGGGCCACCTCCCAGAATGTCAATTGTTTATTCGGAGGTCTGAGTTCTCCTTTAGTGCTGATGCGCTTAGAACATCCAGCCTCGTCGTTGTCACACATCTTTGCACTAATAAAAACAAATAATTGGTTAAATGCACGGAAAAATCCGGCATGACCTTTGCTAATTTTCTTAAACTAGGAGTGCCCGATTTCTGCCGAAACAGAAGTTAATCAACATTCCGGCAAAAATCAGGACTCATTTCATACAAGAACCTGCATACACGACATAATAAACTCCTTCATACAAGAACAAGCACAATTAGCAAAGAATAAGCACCTGTCATTATATGACAGCAAGCAAATATGACAGCAAGTATGGTCATTATATGACAGCAAGCAAATAAGCACCTGTCATTATATAATATACATGTAGATTATAGCATTCAACACCAGGAACATTTCATCACCAGGAGCATTCAACACCAGGAGAATTTCATCACCAGGAGCATTTCATCACTAAAACCATCACCGGGATATTTGGTTCAGCACATATTCATTTTATATATTCACACATTTGGTTTAGCACATATTCATAGTACATATTCACTGCAACATATTGCTTGCAGTAGTATATACACATATATTCATTTGGATACAGTATATACACATTACCAGGATCAGTACTAAAACCATACAACATAACTAGGATTTCAGCAGGAGCATTTCATCAGTATATACACATTGTTTGAGCTATATATGTGTGGATACCATTCAACACTAAAACCATCACCATAACTAGGATTTCAGCAGGAGCATTTCAGATCATATATATCCTGCTCTAAAACCTAGCCACAGATCATAACTAGGAGGTCACAAACTAGGATCATACTGCTCTCTGTTTGCTAAAAAAATCAAGACTAAACCTACAAGCCTAAACCTACAAGCTCTCTGTTTGCTAAAAATCAAGAACTACAAGCCTAAACCTACAAGTTCTAGAGTATAATCATATTGCTGCATCTTCATATCTCAATTAAGTGAGCAGTACAGTACAATACAAACTGGACAAACTGCATCTTTCCATCTGGATTATCTACTGCTAACTAAAGCAATCTACTGCTAACAAAATGGTGTCTAGACTATATCTATAAGAGAAAGGTGTAAACAAGTGTAATTCCATCTGCTGCTAACAGAATGGTGTCTAGACAAAAGCAATCCCTAGACTCATGGTTTTAATGATTCAAGAAAAAAATCTCAATGCAGCTATGTGAATTTGGTTTGAGCATACACTGTGCATAGATGGAATTACTAAGGGATCAAGTGTCTAGCCCATCATCTGTTACTGAGAGAACAAGGGATCAAGTGTAATTACTAAGGGATCAAGTGTCTAGATGGAATTTGATATCCAGCTAGGTGAATTTGAGAGAACAAGGGTTCTACCCCATCATCTATTACTAAGAGAACAAGTGCATTTTTCCACCATTTCATATGTGGAAGCAAGCTCAAACCCTAGCTAACCCGTGGAGATAGGGAGAGAGGGAGGGAAGTGGAGAGAGGGAGAGAGTGGAGAAGGCTCACCTCTGAGACGAGGACGATGACGAGCGCGCGGGAGAGGCAGCGGCCTCCTCCTCCTCCTCAGCCTCGAGCGGTGGCGGCCTCCTCCTTCTCGAGCGGTGGCGACCTCCTCCTCTACGGATCGGCAGTGACGCGGGCCTCCTCCTCCTCGAGCAGCGTGGGCCTCCTCCTCCACGAGCGGCGCAGGCCTCCTCCTCCTCCACGGATCGGCAGCGATGCGGGCCTCCTCCTTCTCCTTGAGCGGCGCGGCCCTCCTCCTCCACGGTCTCCTACTTGAGCGGCGGCTCGTGGCAGGGCTGGCGGCGACTGGTGGTAGGGCTGGCGGCGGCGGGGGGGGGGGGGGGGGGGGGGGATCGATCGGCCGGCTGGGAGAGAGATGGGGATGTGAGTGTGAGATGGGGGGGGATCCTAGATAGGTGTAGCGCACTATGCCAGAGTCCAGCGCTCCCTATAACAAGTCCAGCGCTCCCTCTAGCAACAACACTTGCCCATCCCACTGGTTCTGCCCACTGCTCTATTCTAAACTTGTGAGCACCCAGGTTCGAATCCTGGTGCCCCCTTTTTTATTTTTATTTTAAAAATACTTTTAAATGTTCCAAAAAACGCCCAAAAGTGATGATATATGCCATACAAGTTTTGTTTTGTTTTTAAAATAATTTTAAATATTCCAAAAATGCCCAAAAGTGATAATATATGTCATAAAAGTGGTACAAATATGATTCAAAGTATAACTAAATTTCATAATAATTTGTCCATGAATATTACAATATTTTTCGACCACGCGTTTTACAATATATTTTGAGATAGCGTTTTACAATCTTTTTTTCCTTCTTTGTCGCGGTTGAATAATTTAGCCCCAGCACTTTAATGTTTCTTCTTTCAAACGGGCTACCTTTTTTGGGTAGGGTTGTCCTTTTTCTTCTTGTGATGTATGTTGCTGCATCGTAGTTGTCGTCATCTTCAATCTTTGGATCGCCGTACTGGTCGAAGTCTTGCTCGTCCGCGAATCCATCCATTCCAATGATGTTTCTTTTTCCAATCCTCACGATAACATGTCTAGGCTTTGTCGGGTCGGTAATGAAAAAACATTGGTCCACTTTGGTAGCCAGTACACACGGTTCATTTTTCGCAGCCACGTTTGCACCGATGACCTTGGATTTGGCTGCTTTGGGTATAACCATGGTTGTGAAATACCAGTCTTCTCTTTCGATGCTCTTTTCCCATCTGACACGGAACATCAGCACCTTTTCTCCACAGTAGGTGAGCTCCCAGATCTCCTCGATCCTTCCGTAGAATCTTTCCTTCTTATTGTCATCGGTGCAGAATTCCGACGTTATGCCTGAGTTCTGATAATCACACTTGTTGTCCTTTTCCTCCGTGTAGAATGTGTAGCCGTTGATATCATACGCCTGATAGGTCACTAGGTTTTGCATCGGTCCCTGCGACAAGGTGAATATGATCTTTTCCGTGTCAGAAGAATGCGATCGCGGGGGATTATCAAGGAGCGTCTCCTAAACCAACGCGTGAAATCTGAGTTGTGCTCTTTGATTATTTCTCCCTGCGTCCTCTGTATGCCCCGTTCACTGTACTTCTTCTCGATTAACCTTTTGTGCTTCTGTACCCAAGGATCGACCAGTTCTAAATGCTATAGCGTGACGAGGTTTGCTCGATCAAAGTCTTTGCATCGAAAATCGAAGTCTGCATGCAGTATGCGACGACCCTCTCGGTGACCAGATCCGTCAAGCTTGCCAAGGTGTCTGTTGACGGGAAGACCGACAGGGTTCTCGATGTCTAGATAATTCATGCAGAAAGAGATCCACTCTTCGGCCAGAAAGCCCTTGGATATGCTTCCATCTGGACGGGACCTATTGCAAACCTATCCTTTGATGTGTCCGTTCATCCTTTCGAACGCCATCATGCTGCGGAGGAACATCGGCCCGAGTTGGACGATGTCCTCCACGACATGGACCAGCAGATGCACCATAATGTCGAAGAATGCGGGTGGGAAGTAGACTTCAACCTCGCATAGTATCACCACGATCTCCTCCTGTCGCCTCCCGAGCTGATTCACGCCAATCAACTTCCTAGAGATGCCATCGAAAAACTTGCAGAGGCCAAATAACGTTTCACGGACGTGCTCGTCCATTATCCCTCTTAGTGCAACCAGAAGTACCTGCGTCATTAGCACGGCAAAGTCGTGAGAATTCATGCCACTGAACCTCTGCTTCGCCTCGTCTAGGTATCTGCTTATCTTGCCCGCGTAGCCGTAAGGAAATTTGACTCCTAGAAGGCACTTGAAAAACTGTTTGATTTCATCCTGGCTTAGAGTGAAGCAAGAAGGAGGGCAGTAATATTCGTTCTTCTTGAACTTTTTACCCTTCCGACGACCATGTGTCGTCTCCGACTCATGATCATTGTCATCTTCCTGATCATCAGGAGTAGTGCCTCCTCCGTGAAGCTCCTTCCGGATACCCATGAATATCAGGTTGTGCCTTGCTTTCGGACCATCTTTCGTCCTATCTGGCATGTTGATTATGGTGGCGAACAGACTCTCGCACACGTTTTTCGTGATATGCATGATGTCAAGGCTATGAGGCGTGCGGAGAAACTTCCAGTATGGCAAATCCCAGAAAACAGACCTTGTTTTCTATACCTTCATCGGCGGCTTGTCTTGCTGCCTCTTTTGCTTCTTTCCAGGCTTAGGACAATCTTTCCAGTTTTTCAGCAACTCTTCCACTTCTTTGCTGCTCCTCCGCTCTGGGATTCCCGGGTCTCGGATTTTCCATCGAACAGGTCTCCACGTTTTCTCCATGGATCATTCTTGCCGAGCCACCTCCGGTGTGCCATGAACATGGTTTTCGAAGACCCTGGATCTTTCTCTAGTTGGAGATAGCTTGTGTTATCCATGCACCTAACGCATGCGCAAAATCCTTGGATAACCTGCCCCGAGATATACCCGCAACCTGGATAGTCTTGCATCATAGTGACCAACGTGGCTCTCATAGTGAAATAATCTTGTGCGACGGCGTCGTACGTATTGGCTCCAGATTCCCATAACGTGGCTAGCTCCTCTTTCAACAGCCCAAGATACAGATTGATGTTGGTACTAGGTTATTTTTCGGCCCTTGAATCAGCATACTCATTTGTATGTACTTCTTCTTCATGCACAACCATGGAGGGAGGTTGTACATCCATACAAACGGGCCAAGTGTTGTGCGTGCTGCTCTGGCTACCGAACGGATTGAGTTCATCGTTTCTTGCACCAAGCCTGATGTTCCTCGAATCTCCACCGAATTCTGGGAATTCGAGGTCCAATGCTTTCTACTGGCTAGCATCTGAAGGGTGCGTCAGCAGCTCATCCTTTTCGAGGTCATCGTCATCTCCTGGCTTCTTCCTTTCCACATGCCATCGCATGAGCTTCGCTTCCTTAGGGTCCGCGACATAGCGCTGCAGACGAGGAGTGATAGGAAAGTACCATACCACTTTTCGAGGTGCCTTCTTCCCTTTCTTGTATCAACTCTTGCCGCACACCGAACATGTGGTTTTCTCCGCGTCCTCTCCCCAATAAATGATGCAATCGTTGATGCATACGTGATATCTAACGCGCGTTAGATCGAGAGGACAGACGATTTTCTTGGCGTCCTCGATACTAGTTGGACACGTGTTCCCCTCCAGGAGACGATCGTGCCAAAATGCCATCATATCGTCGAAGCTTGCGTCGCTCAATTTGTGTTTTTCCTTCATCTCCATAGCCTTGAGCATTACATTCAACCGGGTATCATCGGGCATGCATCCTTCATACAATGGAGTAACCGTGTCTTTCTCAAGTTGCGCAAGCTTGGCTTTCTCTCTAGCGGCTCGTCTGCTTGATAAGCAGCTCTTGCACATAAGGGTCCTGCACCCAGCCTGACATTGTTCCATTGTCGTCTGCTCCTCCGGCATCTAGATCATCATCATCCCGGTCTGCTTCCTCACCTTCACCATCTCCAGGAGACACTTCATCATCTCGCCCGTTCTCGCCGTGATTATCATCGTTATGTTGCCCACCTTCACCGTCTCCATTGTCTTTGTCATCGCTTATCCAACGAGTGTATCCATCCATGAAACCATGGCAGAGCAGGTGCTCCTGCAGATTCCCAGAATCTTGGTCGATCACCCATTTGAGTTTGCATCTTCTGCACGGACATCTTATCTCCGTCTTGTTATTTCGTATCATGTCGGCCGTCGCACATTTCAAAAATCTAGCCACAATGCCTTCGCTCATTATGAGCACCATTTTTGCCTGCACGGTGTACACGGTACAATTAGAAGTGTATTACAACCACATAATCAATGCATGCATGCAATGGTCGATATAAAATTTCAGCATGACCTATCCTAAAATAATGACCTTTGCGAAATGCCAAAGTCTTGCCAAAATGGAAATGAATCAATATTTTGGAAAAACAAATGGCAACTTGTTCACACACAAACACAATAGAGAGAGACCGATCCATACACACATGAACATATCATCCTCTCCATACACACATGCATGAGCATCGATCCTCTCCATATACACACACATGACCATCGATCCTCTCCATACACACATCATGAGCATCGATCAGCTACATACATATGAGCATATCATCCATATACACATGAACACATCCTTACGTGGACAACTTACCGAGATGAGAGACCGATCGCGAGAAGATGGAAAGGAGAGGTGCGCGCAAGACCGGATAAAGATATGAGGGACCGGAGAGCTTCCTCTATTATGTATGTAACATCCAAGGCAAGTTCTACATGCTAAAAATGGTGAATGAGTGGAGAAATTGAGGTGGGAAGGAGAAGGATCCCAACTAGATCTAAGGAGGAAGAAGAAGGAGGAAAGTGAAGTGTGGGTGGTGGATGATCACACATGTGCACAAAGTGGAGCAGCCAAAAAAATGGTCGACACATCCTTGGCGCAGATGGCACTAGTGCGCCACAGGAACTAAACACAACCGTGGCGCACATGGCCCTAGTGCGCCACGGATGTGTCTGCCCATTTACAGAACAGAGGGGCCTTCACTTAGGCGTAGCGCACCCCCTCCATGTGCGCCACGGTTAACCATAACAACCATAGCGCACCTACCCCATGTGCGCTACGGGTATGCGGCATGTGGCCAGCAAGACCCTGGCCCACACATATCTGTGGCGCACTATCACCATGTGCGCCACGGTTGTTGTAGTTACTAGTAGGGCACTGCCCATAGGTGAGCCATGCCGGTTTTATCCGTGGGGCACTTCAACCACGTGAGCCAAGGAAGTTTGGATTACCTATAGCCCTTTTCCTAGTAGTGTCATAGATTACCTGATCCAGTGCTTTATTTTTACGATATGGATATGGAAGTTTTTGCTCACCTTTCTTATTCTTGTCTTTTACCTTTTGTGGGGGATCAGGCTGTTTAGTTGTTTTGTTTTGTTGCTGCTTATCGCTTTTGTTCTTTTCTACTACAACAACTTCATCTTCATTGCTTATCTCTTTTTATTCTCTTGGATCAACAGTCTCTGCATCAGAGTCATAGCGGTCATCCTGTGCTTCATTTTTCTCTTCCAAGGTTTGGTCTTGTGTTTCTTGAGCAGTTTCATCTTGAGGATCCACCAGTGTATCATATTCTTGGCTTGCTTTGAGTAAGGATTTTTTCCTTCGATCTTTTTCAGCTTCATATTCTAGTGGTCCCAATGGTCCTGTAATAACTGCACCTCTCCTTGTAACAACATTAGTAGAAATAGGAATATTTATATTATCTTGAAGAAAAATTTGATAACCAGATGCTATTTGTTCACATTGGGTTTCAATTATAATAAGGTACTTGTTAAATAATTTTCTTTCTTGGCCGATCTCGTCATAATTTTCCGTCAGTTCTGCCAAAATCTTCTCATATCTTTGAAATTGCTTATGTGGGTTATTATGAGATTTGGCCAATCGATGTTTTTATTCTTGAAAAACTTTCCTAGTTTCATCTTCTTTAGTAAAAATCTGTAATAGATCTACATTGTTTTCCTTAACACGTTCAGAAGGAATACCTTTTTCTTTCATTGTTTTGCGTACTTCATCGCATAAGATCCGGGGTTATACAAAGTATCCCTTTTTCCAGCTTAGTACCAAAATTAAGATTATAAAGAGAATCATTCTTAACTCTAGTGGACATCAATTCCAAACAAGCTTTAGCAGTTAAAGTATTTATCGATCTTCCTGCTGATAAGTCTAGCAACTCTCTGCATTGAGTATTAAGACCATGGTAAAATAAGTGGCAAACAGTTGATTCGGAATAGCCATGGTTCGGATTACTATTGATCATTCCAAAAAATCTATCCCAAGCTTGTGGGTAGTTTTCTCCCATGTTCTGACTAAAGTTGCTTATATTCTTTCTAATTTCAGTTACTTTTTAAAAGGATTTAATTTGTTTATGAATTTGACAATACAATTTTCCCAGCAATTAATGTAGTGACGAGGGAGAGAATATAACCAGTCTAGAGACTTACCTTTTAGAGACCAATAGAATAATTTTAGACAAGAGAAATATCTAGGAAAACCTTTTGGTCCAATTGATGTTAAAACATCATTGAACTCTCTAAAATATCTTCCCGGGTCTTCATCTTTCCTTCCACTGAAAGCTTTTTCCAGCAAAATTTTAATAATCTAATCATCAAATCGATATTCTCTAACTCTAGGATTAGGAAATTCTATTGGTAGTTTAAGATAAGCAGGATTTGGAGCACTGTATTCTCTGAGATATTTCTCAGGTTTCTTGGGAGTTGTCCTATGAATGGACATCATTTCCATGAAATCACTCAAGTTTTCAATTTCAACCTTATTTCAACTCAAAAAAAATTCAATAATTTCTTCGCGCCTTTGAGCAGGTACGAGCTCAAAATAATATGGTAGATATGTCCTACCAGAGAGTGTAGACCCTTTGTCTCATAGGGAGACCATTTAGTAGTAGTAACACCTGAAATGTCAATAGACAAACACTTAGCGCTTAGCTTCCCAGCAATGGCGCCCGAAAATAGCTTGATGTCTGCAAGTGCACGGATCGTTTGTATCTAGTTTCGAAGTTAAGATATCGATCCCACAGGGAGCCCAAAGGTAAGTGTTTATGAGTGAAGTCTCTGTCACACTCAATTTTTTCACATGTCTTCGAGTGAATTGGCTGCAAGTGTTGAAATAGGAATAAAATTTGGATTAAATGAATGTATTTAAATAAAACAAAAATGTAAACTTCAGAAATAAAAGCATAAAGGTAAAGAACGATTCTATTGTTTGTTGTTTTCTACAGATGACAAAGCAAACGCAACGATATACAGTTCCTAATGATAGTGACTATGCCAGGTGAATGAGTGATAAACGTAATACTTATAATCTTATAAGTATGTGTGTAGGCGAGCAACCCATAATTAGCCGGAACTCCTCCTGGTAGATTTCATCCCAACTTCAATAATCCTACTTGTCTGGTACCAAAACCATGGCCAGTCACTAGGCGATTAAGATCCTTCAGGTTGCTTAGCAATTAATCTCCTTGGATAACACTAATGTAATAAGCACAGTGGTTCCTCGTGATCCTCGAGTAAACTTAGTTTCCCATTGATATCCCCGTGTCACTCGGGGGTCGCCGGTCTGCTACGGAACAAGATCTTATCTATGTAGAACAAAGCATCATGTTGTCTCGGCCCTTAATTGGACAACAAGCATTCGGCATCCCACAAATAGTCAAGCACACATAATATAGTAATTAAAATCAATAACGAACTAATGAAAAATATATAGGCACATCACATCTCACTAATCTCTTACATCTCCCACGCCCAAAGGAACTTACTCACACATGAGAGAAGAAAGCATCATTGATATAATTGAATAAAAGGAGTTCTTCTTGATATTACCGTGGAGATCCACAATAAGAACAGAAAATCAATCCAACACAATTCAAGATAGGAAGAAACAATCTCAAACCCTAATGTTGCAAGGTGAAGATCTCTCTCTCTCTCTCTCTCTCAAGTACAAGTAATGGCTATGGGGGTGTGGTGGCTAGGAGGTCGAAGATCATGGAGCGAGATGAAGAACGTCTTCCCCTTCTTCTCCGGATCTCTCTTTTCTCCCTTCTGGATGGAATGGCGGCTGTTGTGTTGTGTTTTGGCGTATGCCTTCTTCATGAATGTTGTTCATTTTGACAGGACGAAGGCGGCGGCAACTATACAGAAGGAAAAAATAATCCCGCCGTATAGTTGGTCGTTAAACCTTCTGTTTGCCTTACTTGATTTCTTCCAAAAAGTGACTTGCTTGTTTTCTCCTGAATATTGCATTTTTGCTGCTAAAACCTTCTGTTGATGTTCAGAACCTGAAACACACATTGAAAACCAAGTTTTATTCGCTACCGAAGTATTAGCGTTAGGTAAAGCTAGAAAACCATCAAATCATGACGAAAACCATCAAGAAAAACAATTAAAAATGTATCGAATCTCATAGCTATCAGCAGTTACTTGCTGACGAGTGGGGCCAGGATACACGTCGGACCAGCCATCCATCTCTCGCCGACTTGTAGGACGCTTTTTTCCTGATTTTGTGGCCGGTGCAGCCAATGTTAAATGGGGCTGTTCTGTGGGGCCATCGAAGCGAATGAACGATGGGGACGTCATGTGGGGCCGTTTTGTGGGCCATCTAATCCAATGACCGATGGGGCCGTCATGTGGGGCTGGAGGGGTGATTTGCACATTTTCCATGTTTTTCTTTGCAACTTGCATATTTTCCATTTTGTGTGTCACTAACATGTGGTGGTCATGTGGAAAATATGAAAATTTGAAAGAAATAGTTTGGCAGATATGCAAAATTGGTAAATATGCAAAACTCCCATAGTATCTACTTCCCCAAATATTGACAAGTGGGGTCGTGTATGATGCACGTGAGGTCGTCTCTCTCTCTCTCATCCACTCCCAGCCTCCAGCCCCGAGCAGCTCCTATCCCATCGACGGACAAAGCAACCATAGTTGGCGCGTCAGCGGATCTGTCCTACGGTGGCGTCGAATGACTGTCGTGTTGCGCCTCAACCATGGATCCAACACCTCTTTCGTCTGCAACATTGTACGTTGAGGCAGTACCGACCGCAGGCAGGTCCGCCGCCCATGATGACAGGGATTTTGTTCTGCCACCATAGCTTGATGAATGGTCACAGCAATTCCTAGTAGCGCTTGGTAAGACCTCCACTCCTTCTCTGCCCACCCTAATCATTTCGGTTCTCGTAATTTCCTCGATATTGTAGGGGTAAATTAGTCTTCAATGTCTGGTCATAGCGGGTACACCGGCAAGGGTGGGGATTCGATCATGTCGTGGCCACATTCTCCTTCTCCTACCACGTCGGAAGTGCAAGTAGCTCTTTCTCTTTGTACTACCACTGAATTTGAAGTGCTACCATGGCCTGTCGGACTAATTTTAATTGGTTTTTTTGGGATGCTTACAGTGTGCTATGCAGGCCGATGATCCATGGTACATTGCATACCAAGATGAATCAACCCAGTGGTCTAGCCAGAGGATGGATTTGGAGGAGATGGTTGCCAATTTAGGTGATGAATTGGCCCGTAAAAACCTGTTGATATTCGAGATAAAGCATACTATCGAGGAAGAAAATTAGAATTCAGAGCTTATTCGGAAAGATAAGTTGACACTTGAGGCTGATCTTGCCGTATCTGATCAAGTGGTAGAAAATCTAAAACATGAACTTCAAGTGAGGGGGGGAGAATAGTAGATTCATGTGGGCAGTTTTAGTAGTTGTCATCCCCGTCCTAACAGTTATAGTATGGGGTTGTGGTGAAGGTGGAACGTGTAATGATTAGTTAAGTAGATAGCTAATTTGGAGAGTAGAATTGTTATTCAATGGATGGTTGTGAGTTCCTGCTAATTTAGTCACTTTGTGGTCCCAAAGTTGTCAAGAGAATGCATTGCGGGGCCTGAGTTGCTTGCCATTGGATCTGCTGCCCATAGTTGGCGTGCCAAATATCTAGAGGGTCAAGTTTTAGGGCCCTATCAGTTCGACCGTTGTGTCGCTGCCATCGTGGTTGCCATGCAGAATTGCAGCGTTGACGGCAGCATCCATTTCCCGTTCTTCTTGACGCCACATTCTTCTCCTCCAGAGAGGTGATCTATTAAAGAAAGTACTACTCCCTCTGATCCAAATTAGTTGACTCAAATTCGTCAAGAAGAATGAATCTAATACTAATTCATGTCTAGATACAAATCTAAATAAACTAATTGGGGTCAGAGAGCATACTAATGAATCAGCTTTAGAGCATATCCCTCCAATCCATATTACTATTTGTCACTAAAATGGATGTATCTAGACATGCTTTAGTGCTAGATACATCCATTTAACCAACAAGTAGTATGAATCAGAGGGAGTATCAATTTTGATTCAAATGATACATATTTCGATCAAATTTATACAAGCCCACCGAATATTGTCAAAGCAAGTACTACTACTTATGAACTCAGCTTTAGAGCATATCCACCGGTCTGGTGGCTCAAATACATACTCCCTCCGACCCATATTAGCACTAAAACTTGACTATATACGTTCATATCTAGATGAATTTAAGTCAACTAATATGGGTTGGAGTGAGTATCTCAAATCATACATATATTTTAAGTCATAGAATTTTGTTTCAAATTGTTCTCAAATTTGTCCCAATATTAAGTGGACGGTGAGCTAGCCGCCCTCCCCGTCGCGTGTGTACTCCAAGAAGTACGGGAAAAGTGCTCCCATCCATCCGGCTAGGAGGTACATCCGACCTTCACCGTCGAAGTGCACCTCGATGTCCCAGCCACAGCCATGGCCTGCCTCCCACAGCATCGGCTCACGAGGGCTTGATCTGCGTCGTCGCAGTGATGGTGCGGATGATGGCTTCAATCATCGTCGCATCGATGACCACTATCGGCACCGCCACTGCCTCGGTGTCTTTCATCAGCAACGAATCTAAGGAGGTGAACGGAAGTGAGACAGGCAGAGACGGATATTTTAGACGCTTAGACCATCACCGCCGCATGGCGTTCCAGCCGCCACGCTTTGATCCGCGCCGCTGAAAGCCGTTCCGACCCCCACGTTTAGGTTCGTGCCACCACACCCCGTTCCGACCGCGAGGCTTAGATCCGCGCCGCCGCACGCCATTCCTACCCCATGCTTAGGTCTGTGCCACCACACGCCGTTCCGACCACAAGGCTTAGGTCTGTGCCGCCGTACGCCGTTCCAGCCGCCACGCTTGGATTCGCGCCACTGCATGCCCTTCATACCCCCATGCTTATGTTCGTGCCGTCGCATGCCGTTCGGACCGCCACGCTTAGACCCGCACCGCTGTACGTCGATAGGAGGGGAGGAAGATGCGGCTAGTATACGTGCGACAGGGAAAGGGAGGGAGATACATCTAGTCTATCGGGCTCTCCTCTGCATACAGGGTAGGGACGCCCATCAGGACAGAGATACCTCTAGCCCGTCAGATCTTGATGTATCCAACGCTGGTTATCCACGATCATGTGACATACATGTCGACCAATCAGAGCGCAGCCAAACTGAGAGCTAGTTCATGCGGCTGGTATACATGTGGCAGGGAAAGGGAGGGAGAGACATCCAGCCTATCGGGCTCTCCTCTCCGTACAAGGTAGGTGCACTCATCGGGAGAGAGAGACCGCCAGCCCGTCGAATCATGATGTATCCGACGGTGGTTGGCCAAGATCAGTGTGACATACATTTCGACCAATCAGAGCACAGTAGCCAAACTGAGCGGAAGTTGAGCTGTTGTGAGGGTTTGAGTCAGGAGAGAGGGGAAAAGTGAGGAAAACTTTAGCGGGAGGGGAAAAGTGACGAAAACATTAGAGGAAGGGGAAAACTGAGTAGAGCTATGGAAAACAAGGGCACTCGGATAAAAAAAAATGAGTTAGGGAAATTCAGGATTTTGGCATAAAAATGGAAAATGTGTTATTTGAACAAAATAATTCATCTTGGCCGACATTATATTGTTTGCAACTCAAAGATACACAAGTATTCTAAATTTGGCCTCATTTAGAAAAAGTATGTTTTGGGATAGGTTATTTTGGAGGTTGATCGAGTAGAAAGCCATGCATCTTCATAGCTACTAGCTCATTCCAAGAAGGGTTTAAGAAGTTGTTTAGGATATAAGTATATTTCTTTTTTATTTTCTTTCCCTTTATTATTCATGCTAGGTTGTAGACAACATAACAAGACTCCATTTTAAGGTTGCACTATGTTTTGACTTTTTTTAATTAAACTAACCCTAAAACCATTTTTTTGAATTTAATGACTTATAAAAAGAAAAATGTGGCTGATTACAAGTTAATCCAAAATTTCCAATTTCATATGGTAAATCAATCCAAGATACACAAGTGTGCCAAATTTTGGATCAATTTGTCAGTGTTTAAGCCATGAACTAGCTAAACACCATGTGTTGACCACATGTCGAGGGCAAAACTGAGCAGTGCTAAGCGACTAGGTGCATGACCATAGAAACATACAATAACACATACATTATGGGATTATCCAACATACAAACTTGGGAGCGTCACACTAGTTCGAATTCAATACAAACATTGATAGTAGTTCAAATTCATCATACAAATTTAAATTAATAATTCAAATTCATTTTTTTCTTGCTCCTAGTATTTTCGCTGGGTTCACCACCTTGCTCCTGGTGATCCAACTAGAATATTCTCGGAGTACACCATCAGCGTCTTCCGTTTGTTCCCTTTGTTCTTTTTCTCTGCATCCAATGAATCAAGTTCTTCAGTCTGTCGTACAATTGGTTCAATCACGTTTTGATCCTTTGGTTCATAGGTTCAAAAGCTTTGTCTCCATTTCTTAAATATCCCCTTGTATAATTCCCTTGTTTGAACTCTCCTTCAATCCCCATGCATTTGATGTAATCTCCTCTGCATTTGGTCCAATCTCCTCTCGATCCATTGGTTCAATCTCCCCTGCATTTGGTTCAATCTCCTCTGTATTTGAGTCAATCTCCTCTCGATTCATTGGTTCAATCTCCCCTGCATTTGGTTCAATCTCCTCTGCATTTGGTTCAATCTCCTCTTGATCCATTGGTTCAATATCCCATTCATTTGGTTCAATCTCCTCTGTATTTGGTTCAATCTCCTCTACATTTGGTTCAATCTCCTCTCACTCTGTTGGTTCAATCTGCATTGTATCCATTGCTTCATTCTCCTGTCGTTCAAATACTTCATTCTCATCTACATTTGCTACTCCCGCATGATCATCCATTCCATAAGATGGATCCACTGCATTTTTATAATTCCTAGCAATGTGCCCTAGGATCCCACAACGTTTTTACTTACGTCGTCAAGGTGATGCACCACCCTTCTGCACTAGCTCTCATCCTATTCTTCCTTGGCCTACCTGCTGGTCTAGTAAAAACTGGAGGGTATAGCTTGAAGCCTGGATCCACTTCCATCCATTGGTATTTTCCCAACAAGGGCTGGAACATTCCGAGCATATGCTGTCCTAAATCTTGCAACGGAGAAATACTCCAACACGTACTGGACAACTTCACCCTCTTCAACCCCTAGAACACTCATGAAAAACAATGCATGTATGCACGGTTTCCCACGGAGCTTCCATTGCCTGCAATGATATGTCCTATCAACCAAACTCACTGGATACCTCCATTGCCTATCTTTACTATCAATGTACGTTACCTCAGCCTCCATTCCTCTTCTAATGCATTTCTTCAATTGGTTTGCCCTAGAACACAAAGCCTTAATCAAAGATGGGAGGATGAGATGGCCAACATATACTATTGTTGCAATTCTTTGACGCAAATCGATCTTTATCATGAGCATCTGCCTAATCTTATCAAATATTTGCCACAACATAAGCTCTTTCAATGAATTGACCTTTGCACTGAAACTCTCTGCAAGGTTACTTGTTCCATAGTCTACCTTGCAAATTTCATTGAATCGGCTTCTTGACCACACCATTCCATGATGTGCATCCAAGTACTCCTTCACTGCAGGTTTTTGTTTATACAACACTTCCAAATGATACATATGCTTCCTCAAACTGTATGTGTATAAAGCTAGCCATAGGTTGTTAGTATAAACTTTACCCTTGAATTCCTTTGTAAAATTCTGCACTAAGTGTTGCAAACATTCCCTATGCTCCACTCCAGGGAATACCACTTCTACAGCTTTATCCAAACCTTTGCAAGCGTTCGTGTGGATAGTAAATCCCGGTGAATGACCTATAAAGTCGCACAAATTCTCTACAAACCAAGTCCAACTTTCCTTTGACTCAATCTCCAAAACTCCATAAGCAACAAGGAACATCCAATTGTTTCATCAACTGCAGTAGCAGCTACTAGTTGTCCTTTAAATATGCCATGAAGAGTTGTTGCATCCACGGACAAATAAGCCTTGTAACCATCCAGAAACCCTTGCCAGCAAGATTTTAAACGAATAAAAGCCCTTCTAAAGCACTGTTTCTTCATTGTCTTCCCTCTTATTTTGTACTAAACTTTATGCATGTCTCTCTGTACAACACTACCTGGACTAACCATCTCTACTTCAGCTTTGAAGCTGTAAAGCAACTAAAAACTTTCATTGCATGTACCATTGATCCTCTCAAGAGCCATTTACTTTGAATATAACATCCTCATGTAAGGTATGTAATATTAAACTTTTTAGAAACATCTTTTATGAGCGTTGTTGCACCAAGTGATGGGTTCGCTCTCATCCAATCCATGATTGCATCTGCCAACCAGCTAGTCTTTGCTAGTTTTGTTTTCTCCTTTGGTTTTCCCCCTTGAGGTGAACAAGAATGTTCGAATCTGTTAATTTTTATCTCAAACATAATCAAAATGCCAGGTATAGCTAACAAACTCTACACAATGATCTAAAATACACACCTAGTTGTAGTACCTGAACCAAACTTCTCTTGATCATAGTGGATGCATGCATCCTCCACCTACACCTCTTGTATGGGAACTTCACCGTGAACCTTGCTAGCTCACTCTTAATAACATCATAATCATTATTGGTGCGAATGCAATATGTACTAAGGGCATTACGACAGTTCCACATCATTTCAAATATGGTGCCTTCTGAAACCTTAGGATTATCCCTTTCCCACTCAATTACTGGCAAGTTCTCACCATCGTACTCAGCTAAAACAAGGATGTCATTGTTCTCCTCGTTCTCTTTGTCATCAGTGTCATCAAATCTGGCACCATGGGCAATTTCCTCCGTGTATTTATCCTCTAGTGCATGTTTACTGTATCTATCTACCAATTCAGAAAACATCAAATCATCCTCATCATCTAGTGGAGGCGCTCCCTCGTCAGGCTTTGCGTCGTCCTCCACATTGGCCACACGAGCGATTTGGCTTACACTCGTAGTGCGAACAGATGGTACTGTTGTGGACCTACAAGGAGCACTGGGGCGCACACTTAATAGAGACAACACAAACACATGATACCCGACCACCAGATGATGATTTAACCATCTTTCCCGTGTGCTCAACTTTAGGTTGCACATGGAGACGAATTCGACCAAAACGTTCGGCAACATTCAAAGAGAAAAGCATTATCAAATCATCTTAGCTAGTTAGTGGCAACAATATTTGCTCACTAATGTTGAAATATTGCAAATCAACTCAATCGCCACTCCTCCAGGGGAATTTAGAATAGATTTTATGTTTCAAATATCTGAGAGTTATGGAGCTTGCAACTACCGCTGGGAAATAAAATTCAGAGAGATATTATTCACAACCATGAATTACGCTAGTATCCAGTCTAACCGCCAGCCGAAATGCCAGCACTGGATTAATCCTATTCGAAAAGTAAGATAGTTAGTTGAGCACCAGTGATTCGCGCTCAAATAATGCCTATAATCAATCCACAAATGTAAATTATGCTTATCTAAATGGAATCCATGCGTTAGATCCCTCCGATTCCACCCAATATTTTCCGTGCTCGATGAGGATGGCCGGTACACCAGCCCGCGTTGCATATTGTTCCGTGAAAGGGGTAAATCTAGTGGGGGCGGGAGCGGAGCCAGAGGTGGAGTGGGCTCCGTGGCTAGGGTCGACGGATCTAGGGCCGAGGTCGACATAAGGTAGGAAGGCACGACGGCGGGGCAGCGGAGGGGCGGTGTGAGAGATGTTCCAGGCTCAGCGAAGCGAATAATTTGGGTGAGCGAGCATGGCCGGTCCGACATGTCTCCATGCGACCCCATCCTTCACCATGTATGCAAGACCTGTCCCAACACGGCCTCACCCTTCACGTATGCAGGACCCGTCCCAACACGGCCCCACCAGTCAGCATGTAACGCTCGAGGCCACATAACGTAATGCTCAATGCACGACCCGCCGCAACGCGGTCCCACCAGTAAGCATGTAACGGTCAAGCCTTTGACCTGCTGGCATCCCTCCGTCCGACCGCCTGCGAGCGCCTGTGAGGGCTTCATAATAGAGGGAGGGGAAAGTGAGGAGAAGTTAAGCGGCTGGGGAAAACTGAGTACAAATAACAAACCAAGGGCACGAAAATAGAAATAAGTTTATACTATTGTATTAAAAGAATTCTTTTCTATTATAATCTTTATTCATTCTTGTTTTGTAAAGAAACATTGTAATATTTGTTTTAATTAATAAAGTTAATATTTTCCTTCAATTCAAATTTGTACATTTCTTTTTATTCCTTTATTATAAAGGACAATGTAATATTTGTATTCATCTGATATTTAAGAATTCTCTTTTATTTCATTATTGTAATACCATTATTTTTGTTTTACTTATTTGTTATTATAATGTCATATTATCCAATATTAACAATCTAATATAAGCTTTAAACTATTTCAAATTTCAAATTCCTAATTCAAATACTCATTTGAATTATTTCTCCCCGAAAACAAAGATATGATAGAGGTCATGTCGAAAGCTGTCGCACTTGTGCTGATGTTTCCATCAGAACAGGAGAGATCTTGATCCTTCTATAGTTATTTTGGTTTTGCGCGAAAATTCTTCGAATTTTCTAATGCATGAATGTAATGCATACACATGTGGCCTCACTAATTCTAGATGTGGCCTCACTATTTCTATATGGTAATCATGGAATGTTACACATGTGCTCCTTGGTTTGGAAACAACGGGACCCTCTTAAGTGAAAGCTCTTTGCTTGGTTGATCATCCACAATAGAGTGTGGGCGACGAATAGATTAGAGAAAAGAGGGTGGCAAAATTGTGGCCAATGCAAGTTATCCAACCAAGTTCAAGAATACGCCTTGTATCTTATTTTTAAGTGTAAGGTACAATGTTAGAGTGTGGAGCTTAATCAAAGAATGGCTATATCTTCATGATGTTGAACTAACTAGTTGGCGGGATATTGGATCAGTCAAAAAATTATGGAAGGAGAAGATACATAAGCAAGGCTAATCAAGAAAGGCCTTAGCTTCACATGACAAGTTGATATCTTGGGAGATATGGAAAGATAGTAACGCCTGCGTCTTCCGAAATGATTTTTCTACCGTCGTCATGATGATTGTAACAAAGATTAATGAGGAGGTAGGCTTACGGAGCCTCGCCGGCGCGAAAGCTTTAGGTGTAATAATGTCGAGAGAGTATGCTCTATTTTTTCCGCCTTTGACCTCTTTGATCAAGGCTATATTTGTAAGTAGAAAAGAAAGTGGAACGGAAAGCTTCCGTCTTTTCCACGGAAAAATGAAATGGAATGAAAATACAGAAACAGAAATGGAATTTTGCAAAACAGAATTTATTTGGCGGAACTGGAAAAAAAGGAACAACGTTTTCTAGCGAAACAGACGTGGAAACGGAAAAATTCCTTATAATATGGATTTTCCAGTTTAGGATTGACGTGCATGGCCAAATCAAACCGACCCATTACGTGCTCGTCAAGCCAAACTCGCAAAGCATCTCATCCAAAAATCGGTGACAATGTAATCCCTGTATGAATTCGAGAAGACTTTCACAATTTGACCTTTCTCTTAAACCTAGAAATGTGCTAATATCTAGGAACAATTTTATTGGTTTGCTTGAATGCTTAAGATTTTTCTGTATGATTTCAGGGTTCGCCCTGTTTTCGGGTAAAATCTGCATTGCTTCGCGTCCATGTCGTATTTGGTATGTATCTGTTTTCAATAGTATCTATTTTTGTTTTTGTTTTCGGTATTTCTGTATTTGTTTAAAAATATAAAATATAAATATGGCACCAGTCAGTTCGGTCCGTTTCCGCTCCGTTTTCATCCCTATTTATAAAACCTCTAAAAACTTCTCCTTAATCAATAAAAATGACAGTCTTTTGCCTTGTTTTAAGAAAAACACGAGAAGGAAAATGAATAAAGAAAATAAAACACATGCAAGGGACACAAGATTTCAACGTGGAAAGACCTCCTAACAAAGAGATGAAAAACTACGTGTGTTAACTAGCAAAACTTCACTATATATGGAGAGTGTTTACACAACATCGGGGATTTTTTCGGATAAGATTTATCACAAGTGATGGCTTACAATATGTATATATATAATGGTGGGAACTCGCTCTGCTCGTTAGAAAAGTTAGTCTTTAAAAAAAATTGAATCAAACTTTAACACGAGATAGTGCAGTGTACGATAGGGAGTTTATGCAGACTTTCCATCTTTTACGCCCAAGCAAGCACTCCGTGCAATACCATGAAGTTTTCCGATGAAAGGAAAAATCTTCAAACAAGAGGCTGCAAATTCACATTGAGGCCGTAGATGACATTTACAGATTTACTAGTGTGTGTGTGCCGGTGCTACTGCTACCACTGGGGTGTTACGAGAATCAGGTATAAAGCGCCAAGCTGATAAGAGCAACTCTAGCACACACCGCATCGGATCCCCTTCTACATGGGTTTGGAGGCAAAACAGGGTCAGTCCAGACACCACATCGGATCCCATACGAATTTTGTTATCCAGACCATCCAGTTTCGCATCGCGGAAACCCCAAGTTTCCAGTTTTGTGATGCAGTCCGAGAGCGAACCCCATTCCCTCCTCGCATTTGCGCGAAGGAACATTCAGCTCCACCACATTTCCTTCCGCCCCACCATATGCCGCTGCTGCCGCACGCCGGCGCAGATCCCGGCCTGCACGGGCCCTCCCCTCTGAATCTGTCAGGCAGAAATACTCACGCTGCGCCGTTGCGTCTGTTCCGCCCGTCGCAGCACCCGCATCCTCAACGCATCCGTCGGAATGGTCCGCGGATTCGCCACCGCTGCGGACCCATAACTCATTCGTCGTCGTGCTTTGTAGATGGACCCGTGCATGTCGTTCTTGATGGAGGATTCTTCCTCCTACGATGACTCCGATTTGGAGGAACCGCTCGACAATGACATCAAGCAAACGGCTGTAATCCTTGCGGCGAAGGAGATCTTAGACGTGAAGCTGAAGAAGCAGAAGGGGTCGTCCATGGGGAGGATGTGCATCCCCTGGAACCGCGCTCATGGGCACAATATGCTCATGAGGGATTACTTCGTCGAGGTATCGACATACCCGCCTCATCTCTTTCACCGCCGGCACCGAATGCGTAGATCTTTGTTCAACAAGATCGCTAATGCATGCAAGAGCAATATGTGCTATTTCAAGCAAGAGGAATGCGGTCGGAGTCATAGGATTTAGTGCTCACCAAAAGATATCCGTTATCATGCGCATCTTCGCCTATGGCATTCCGGCGGACTATGCTCATGGGTATCTTCGCATTGGTGAAGATACGACCATGGAATTCGTTCATCGGTTTTACAAGGTTATTATCCGTTTGCACGGGCCGACGTATCTTCAAGCTCCCAACGAAGAAGATACAATTAGATTAATGACAGAGAGCGAATGCCGAGGTTGGCCGGGTATGCTAGGTAGCATTGATTGTATGCATTGGACATGGAAAAATTGTTCAAAATCTTGGCGAGGCTTGTACTGTGGAAAGAGCAAAGACCCGAGAATTGTTCTTGAGGCAGTTGCATCCAGGATCTTTGGATTTTGCATAGTTTTTTTTTGGTTTGCCGGATTCTCTCAATGATATCAATGTGTTGCATAGATCCCATCTTCTTGCGCGACTAGCTAAAGGTGGTGTGATGGCTCAGTTGATGTGGAGCCTGTTGGGAACCCCAAGAGCAAGGTGTGAAGCAGCACAATAGCAAGTCTTCCCTCAGTAAGAAACCGAGGTTATCGAACCAGTAGGAGGAAGGAAACATCACACAGGTGTTGCAAGCAACGTGGAGACCTGCACAACAAAAACTCAAGACTTTGCCCCAACTAACAGTGAGGTTGTCAATCTCACCGGTTGCTGTAACAAAGGATTAAACGTATGGTGTGGAAGGTAATGGTTTGCAGCAAGTACACAAGTAACAGTGGAGGATGTATCAATGGTAAAGATTGGACTGGGGTTCATAGTTCATTAGAGGTGATCTCCTTAGATAAACAACATGGCATGAAGGGTAAACAAATTACAGCTGGGCAATTGACAGGAACTAAGCAAGGCATCACAATGCAATTACTAGTCAGAAAGATCCTATGAGATTTGATTGGGCAATACAACAAAGATACATAGACCGACATCCAACTGCATCTATGACTAGAAGTCCACCTTCAGGTTATCATCCGAACCCCCTCCAGTATTAAGTTACAAGGAACAGACAACTTCTTTAAGCAAAGTGTGTAAGGTAAACATTCAACATGTTTCATGAACAAAGACCGTTGTTTTCTCCCTAGTAGCAACAGCACGTCTACAACCGAAGAGATTTCTGTCACTTACTTTGGAAACTAGAGGCATGAACTCACTATCGAGCATAAATACTCCCTCCTGGATTCATTAGCAACTACTCGGCCAAGATAGCTACTAACAACGGAGAGTATGCAAGATCACAAAAAACATAGACATGATAGAATCATAAAGACAAAACCATTAATCAAACCAACATAATAATCTCAATATCCATCGGATCCCCGCAAACACAACATGCATGATTACAAATAGATTAGATCTTAATCATGAACGGAGCTCACAATATCTATACATGAAATCACAAAGGAGGAGAGACAACCATCTAGCTACTACATGGACCCATAGTCCAAGGTGGAACTACTCATGCATCATACCGGAGAGAAGGCCTCCGGGATGATCTCACCTCCGGCAGGGTGCCGGGAAGAACTTCAGATCCCCAAACGATCTAGGGACGATGGTGGCGGCGGCTACAAACGGTTTTGTGGAGATTTGATCGGGTGCTTAGGGTTTCTACATCGGGGGCTTCTTATAGGCGAAGGGGGAGGCCGAGGAGGCGGCCAGGGGCCCCACACCCTGCCTAGGGGCGGGCCCACCCCTGGCCGTGCCTAGGGGGGGTCTGGGCGCCCTGGCCCGCTTCTCTGTCTCCCCTTTGGACTTCTTGTTCCCCGGGAAAGTTATTGACTTTAACGTTTGTCCCGTCCAATTCCGAGAATATTTCCTTACTAGCTTTTCTGGAACCAAAAACAGCAGAAAACAGGCAACTGGCACTGTGGCAACTTGTTAATAGGTTAGTACCAGAAAACATGTAAAAAGCACCTCAAAGTGTAGACAAAGAAAAGCAAAGTAGATACTAACAAGCATGGAACATCAAAAATTATAGATACATTTCTGACGTATCAAGCATCCCCAAGCTTAACTCCTGCTCGTCCTCGAGTAGGTAAGTGATAAAAGAATAATTTTAGCGTGAGAGGCACCCTCACAATAAAGATCCAACCATTTGCAAGCTTTGAAAGCTGGGATCAAAGAACTCTAAACATGTGCATGAAAGATGGAGTTCTAACAATAGGACATAGTAACTATGCATGCAACATGAAATGCTACAAAGAAAGATCATGAATAACATGCATTGAGAAACGTTTGTTTGTTTCAGATACAGAAAACATAGCATATTTGCAAGCAGCTTGTCCCTCATAGAGTAATAATATAGATGCATAGGACACCTTCAAAGTTCACAAGGGTGACTAGAAACAAATAGCACAAGAACAAGTAATATCATAATATGCATCAATCAATAAGCTTTGGAACACTGCACACAGAATGACAACTATGCTCTCTTAATGGTGCCTAAAGGTAGAAGGTGGAGACTCAAGTAATGGTGGAAGAAAAGCCTTTTTATAAAGGAAGCAGGGATTTCAAGTTTCAAAAAGAGCTTCCAAAAATTATGGTACTTGTTATCTTTCAGCCCTCATTGCCCCTATAATAAGCATCTTGAAGTGATTAAGGTTAAAGTGAACAAAGATGGAGTATATGCTTGACGAAGTATAAGTTGGCAATCTCAAGTCCCTTGAATACGAGGCCCACATCTCATGCTACTCAACTTCAGTCACAGGTAAGTTCTTGTCATTGTAAGTATTTGCATATCATAGAGAAACTCCAACGGGGTACCCCTTGTACATGGTACAGGAGCTATCCCATAACCAAAATGACAAGGCAAGCAGACAATGAGCATCTCAGTGATCTTTTTATTTACTATATGCATAGCTTTTTATTGAGGATGCTTCATATATAGCTCACTATGGTGATGCTGCAAGTTTCCACCATTATTAGGCATGGCTTAGGCTAGCGGCCTTGGCGTTTCTCTAACACAGAATACAAACTCCATGGACTTATAAGTTTCCTCTTTATTTCACACCGGTGACATCCATAGACAAAAGAGCATGATATCAACTGAGTACAAAGTACAAGTGCAATATTGAAAACATTTCCCATGACAGCACGGTTCTGCTAATTCCAACGTATAAGTGCGAGCATATACAACATAGACGTCACAATGGTTCAAGTTTTATTAGGGGCAAACAATATAAAGTGTGCCATCAAGTTTGTGAGGGCTTTAATCACTAAGTTTTCTCATAACAAAATAGTTTTTAATTGGAAGATAGATGAAAACAAGAATATACTTGGAATGGTGTAACACACCATGCATAGGAGTTTATAGTGGACACATTGGAATAACTTGGTTTCTTGGGAGTTGGAAGCATGAGTAGATCTTACTAATACAAGTGGAGGCTAGCAAAAGACTGGGAGCAACCATCTAAGAGAGCATAATGGCCATAATCATGCAGAGCAACAAAGCATTACTAATCAAAGCATATAGTGGTATTACAAATCAATGACTAGATGATCATAGAGGCTAATGGTGACTTGTCATAGTCATAACATGGTGTGAGCATGTGCCAAGTCAACCCAGACAAAGCATTAAAGGAGAATACCAAAATACTATGCTTTTCCATGCTAAAACAACACATAATTTCTTCAAGGCACACTAAGCAATCCCAATTGTTTGGAACAAGACATGCTATATAAATAATCACTAAGCATAAGGTCAAAACAACACCTAGCATGTCACGCTAAAGTCTAAGTCACAGTCAATGCAAGCTCCTCTTGCACTTCAAGAGAGAACTTGCTACTCCTTTCCAACACCGAGCAACTTATTTGCAAAACAGCACAGCAAGAACGGGGGTCCAAACTAATTTTTTCAAGCAAACTAAACAACCTAATCAAAGCAAACGAAAACTAAGACGCTCCAAGAACAACACAACTGTGCATGAAACAATAAAAACAAAGTGTCTAGACAGACCTGAGCTTTTTATTGATGAAGAAGGGGATGCCTTGGGAATACCCAAACTTTGACGCTTGTACCTCTTGGATATTTCTTGGGGTGACACCGTGGTGGCATCCCCAAGCTTGAGATTTTTTCCATTCTTCTTCTCATTGCATCATTCTATCTCTACACCTGAAATTTTTCCGTCATACAAAACTTCACACAATCTTCATTAGCAACATTAGTGTATTCAAAAGATATTAGACCCTTGGCAAAGCTTTGAAACAGCAAGGCTTTTCACTAACAACAACAAGATACTGTATTAACTCCTTCAAAAATCTCAATTTCCCAAAAAGAACTAAAAAGGGAATCAATAAGAAGCAAATGCAAATAATGGCAGAAATTTGTCAAAACAGACCAGCAGGTAGAAACCGATTTTTTCGAACATCTTCTGTTTCTCAAATCAAAAAGTGTTAAACTATCATAAGTTAGCTAGTATACTGGGGGATTTATTCGTAAATTTTGAGCTCAATATGAGTTACAAAGTCTCCTCACAAATTTTTATGGTGAAGGATAGAAATCTGTTTCGGGACAGCAACTCCCCAAATCTTACTTCCCTCTCATTAGAGGTCATTCTTGGCACAAAAAGCAAACAAAAAGGATAAAGAGAGGTCATTACTGAAGTAATAACTTCCATGACTCAAGGAAACTCTTGGGTTATCTCCCAACAAGTACTTTTCTTTAACGCCTTTAAGTTAGGCTTGAGAATTTGAGAAGATTCTCACATATGAAATATGAATTGAGGTAAAAGAGATCATCAAAAAGCAAATTCAAAACACATTTAAGTCTACCTCTTCCTATGCATAGGAATCTTGTAAGAAAACAAGTAATATAAGCACAAATCAACAAGCATAGGAAAGCAAAACAAGTGCAACTTCAAAACTTTCAACATAAAGAGAGGAAACTTAATATTATTGAGATGCATAAAACCATGTTTCCCTCTCTCATAATAATTTTCAGTAGCCTCATGAATAAACTAAAAAATATAGATATCACATAAAACATGCTTTTCATGATATACAAACACATAAATTCTATCAAGATCAAGAATAGTGGGATTAAAACCTTCACAGGTTTTACCCAAAGTAGATATTTCAAAGGAATCCACAGGAACATAACATTCATCCTCCTTTGGTAATCATGGGGGACAATAAAGTAATGTAAGGGATAAAGAGTTACTCTCATTAGAAGGTAGTCATGGGTATATCCATTGTTCCTCCTTTTGTTCATCACACTCCTCCTCTTTTTCATCTAATGAGCTTTCCGTTTCAGCAATTTCTTCTTCCATAGGCTCCTGCAAGGCATTAGTCTCTTCCATCTGTGCAAAACATCTATTAAGATATTCAAGAATATAGCTATTTTCTTCCTTATACTTATCAAAGCAAAATTTAAGTATCTCCAAAACCTGACATTCATAAGGTGCATCATCAGTATTTTCAAGCAAACTGGCAAGTTCAAATGCACCCTTGAAAGCAATAAATTCTTCAATTTGTTCCACATCATAAAAGTCATAATTTCCTTTAACATAAGAAGATATGGTAACATTATCATTATACTCACATTGAAAAGGCAGGTGTTTATACCTCCTATAGCAACAATACTTATCAAAGCAATAAGTAACATTATAAGTAGAGCACACATCTCTAGCAATAGTATTCAACTTATCAATTTGTTTCCATAATTGTTTCCCGTTTTGTGACAAACGGTGTTCCTTATAATAATACCTTTATTATTTCGTGAACCCACCTTGCCAATAAGAACTAGTTTCAAAGAAACCATCCATTGATAGAAAGCATGACCAAGCAAGGCAATAACAGATAAGCAACCAGAGTAGGAACTATTTTTTTTTGTATTTTTGAATAGGGAAAGCAAACCAAACTAAACTAATTTTTTGGGTTTTTTGAAAATAGGCAAACAAAACCGAGCAAAAGAAACTAAGCAAACTAAACACAAAGTAAAGAGAAAGGAAGTGGAGGACTCCCCTTGTGAAGACGTCCTTAGCCTCCCCGGCAACGACGCCAGAAAACTTGTTGATGGCTTAGTTGATGTGGAGCCTGTTGGGAACCCCAAGAGCAAGGTATGAAGCAGCACAGCAACAAGTCTTCCCTCAGTAAGAAACCAAGGTTATCGAACTAGTAGGAGGAAGGAAACATCGGACAGGTGTTGCAAGCAACATGGAGACCTGCACAACACAAACTCAAGACTTTGCCCCAACTAACAGTGAGGTTGTCAATCTCACCGGTTGCTGTAACCAAGGATTGTATGGTGTGGAAGGTAATGGTTTGCAACAAGTAAACAAGTAACAGTGGAGGATGTATCAATGGTAAAGATTGGACCGGGGTCCATAGTTCACTAGAGGTGCTCTCCTTAGATAAACAACATGGCATGAAGGGTAAACAAATTATAGCAGGCAATTGACAGGAACTGAGCAAGGCATAACAATGCAATTACTAGTCAGAAAGATCCTATGAGATTCGATTGGGCAATATAACAAGATACATAGACCGCCATCCAACTGCATCTATGACTAGAAGTCCACCTTCAGGTTATCATCCGAACCCCCTCCAGTATTAAGTTGCAAGCAGCAGACAACTGCTTTAAGCAAAGTGTGTAAGGTAAACAATCCACATGTTCCATGAACAAGAGACCGTTGTTTTCTCCCTAGTAGTAACAACACATCTACAACCGAAGAGATTTATGTCACTTCCCTTGGAAACTAGAGGCATGAACCCACTATCGAGCATAAATACCCCCTCTTGGAGTCACTAGCAACTACTCGGCCAAGATAGCTACTAACAATGGAGAGCATGCAAGATCACAAACAACATAGACATGATAGAATAATAAATACAAAACAATTAATCAAACCAACATAATAATCTCAATATCCATAGGATCCCCACAAACACAATATGCATGATTACAAATAAATTAGATCTTGATCATGAACGGAGCTCACAAGATCTATACATGAAAGCACAAAGGAGGAGATACAACCATCTAGATACTACATGGACCCATAGTCCAAGGTGGAACTACTCACGCATCATACCAGAGAGAAGGCCTCTGAGATGATCTCCCTTCCGGCAAGGTGCCGAGAAGAACTTCAGATCCCCCTCAATCTAGGGACAATTGTGGCGGCGGCTACAGACGGTTTCATGGAGATTTGATTGGGTGCTTAGGGTTTTTGCATCAGGGGCTTCTTATAGGCGAAGGGGGAGTCCGAGGAGGTGGCCAGGGGCCCCACACCCTGCCTAGGAGCAGGCCCATCCCTGGCCGTGCCTAGGGGGCCTAGGCGCCTTGGCCCGCTTCTCCGTCTCCCCTCTGGACTTATTGTTCCCCACGGAAAGTTATTGACTTTGACATTTGTCCCGTCCAATTCCAAGAATATTTCCTTACTAGCTTTTCTGGAACCAAAAACAGCATAAAACAGGCAAGTAGCACTGTGGCAACTTGTTAATAGGTTAGTACCAGAAAACATGTAAAAAGGACTTCAAAGTGTAGACAAAGCAAAGCAAAGTATATACTAACAAGCATGGAACATAAAAAAATATAGATACGTTTCCGACGTATCATGGTGCCCCGGCTTGCAACTACACCATCAACGGGAGGGAGTACACAGTGAGGTACTACCTTGCCGATGGTATATACCCAAATTGGGTGACATTTGTGAAGAACATCAAGGTTCCAATGGGAAGAGCTAAAGCTGAATTTGCAAAAGCACAAGAGGTAGTCCGAATAGACATTGAGAGGGCTTTTGGTGTTTTGCAAGCAAGATTTGCAATAGTGCGAGCTTCAACCCAGTTTTGGGATATGCAAACCCTCAGGCCTTGTTTTTTAAACGTGTTTTGACCGGTTTTCGGTGTCTAATCCCAGCCCAACCTGACACACGCAGAAACACGTCGTAATCTATTTTGTAGACCGGGATAGGACGGGCTAAGCCCAAGATTCCACCAGAAAACACGTCCAACCCGAGGGGATCTACGACACTCCTAGCACCTCGCGTTTCACCTAGAGGCACAACGATGGTGTCGATGTTCGCCTCCTGACGCCAACTCGGACGCTTGCCCCTAACACCAAGGCCTCGGCGTCTTCATTCCTCCCCAACTCCATCCAAGCTATCGTCTTTGATCCTGCCGCCGCCATCCAGCTCCTCCCACGATCCTTTGTCTGTGATGGAAGGTTGTAAATCTCTTAGGTACAGGAAGTTCCCCCGCGTCCCCTTCTCTCCCGATCTAGTACTATATTTTCGATGTGATTTGAACTCGGTCTAGGGTTCTTGGTTAGGAACGAGTTGTTGATTCAGACTGGATATAAGGGTTTTGGGTGTAGAAATCTGGAATTTTATTTGTGGTTGATAGGGTTACTTGCAGTCTTATCGAAATATGTTATTATTGTATAATATTTTTTCAGATGTGATTGTTCTTGTTAAATATTTTTTACCAATTTAGGGGCCTATGTTGTTCTTTTTTCTAATACCGAGTTAGGAACTAAAACACTATATCTTCTACCAACTAAGGGTCCTACTGTTCTTGTACAATATTTGTCTGACTGTGATTGTATTGGGGAAATAAGTTTACATGTTCATTTTGCCTCTAACTTATATGTAGCGAGAGTACAAGGCCGCAACATTGGACCAGCTTCTGCCATGCTATATGAAAGTGACTTGATAATGTAGATATTTCTTGTCTACCTACTAGCTTGCTAAGAGTCTTACAGTAACTTCATGATGTAGACATTTTATTGTTTGAAAAAATAAATGCATCACAATAAGACTGTTTTTTGTGATACCACTATCTTGTATGTGTTGCTATTAGGATGTAGGTATACTTTATTGAGATACCTCCGATTTTTTGGACATGAACCTGCTACGATTCTAATGGGATTGGTGAAAGAACATTTCATGATCTCTAGTATTTTGTGTGTTAGATAACAATACAAACGAATACTTAATGTGTGTTGAAGTGCTACCGATATTGGTCCATTCAAAAGCAGCAAAACAGAGTGTTGGGGCGGATTATCCGCCCCTGCCAAGGGCAAGATAATTCGGCCCACCCCAATCTTCAAGAGCAGCCAAGGTACGTTGCACTATGTGGGGGAGGACTTTCCATCGGATTGTCCGGCCAGGACTAGAGTTTTTTTTGCTCGGAATGGATAATCCGTCCCTCAAGGGGGCCATATAATACCCCAAGGAGTTTTTCAAAGGGATCCAAGGTGCGCCTCTCGGTATGGGGGCGGAATTTCCCCCGGAATTCTGATTTTGGGGAGGAGTTTTCCCTAGGACGGATAATCTAGCCCTCGACGTCTCCAACGGTCGAGTTTTGTTAGGGGGTATTTATTCTCCATCACCCCTCTCCTAGAACTCTTGATTCATTCAAAAAAGTGCAGTACTACACTTCAAGTTCCAAGCGAGATCTCCATCCTCATTCACCCAAAGGCTTCGATCTTTGGGGAATCAAAGGAGGAGGACTCGATCTTCATCAACACCAATCAAGCGCTCAACTTCCCCTGCATTCACATGGAGGATTCTCGATCTAGTATTTCTTGCAAATATCTAGATCACAATTTTCGTTATTTGATAATCCTTGTTTTTTGGCAGCTTGTTGTGATCATGGGAGCCTCCAATTTAGTTGTGGATGTGTGCCCCGCTAGCATTGTAAAGGCACCGGTTCTTGCCTCTAAGGGTACCAATAGTGGAAATGTGGATCGGGCCTTTGGTGGCGAGATCCATCGAAGAATAGGGTGAGGCCTATTATGGTGTGGTGGTCCTAGAATCGCCCGTCCCTCCAACACAAACGTACTTCCCTTAACAAGGAAGGAATTGTAGGTCAAACAAATAAATCCCTATGTCTCCGTGTGCTCCACTATGGTTTCCTCATTCCTCATTTTACTCTCTTAGTAATTAGATTTGCATATAGGAAAATTCTCTATAATTGCATATCTAGAGAGTGTCAAGCCTAAAATTGAAAAAGAACTAAAAATTGCAGTAACACCTATTCACCCCCCCCCCCTCTAGGTGCCCATATGATTCATTTCAATTGGTATCAGAGCCCCGACTCTTTATTCGGGCTTAACCGCCTAAGAGAAGTATGGGTACTAAGGGAGATGGGAGTGAGGTTGTGAACATACTCACCATGAATGATCTCAGTATGTTGGAAACAACCTTGATTAGTTCTATGGAGACCAAAATGGAAGAGATGCGTCAAATGATTGCGCGTCTCTCCATGCTCGTAGCCACACCTCCATCTATCTCTGAGGCCGCCACTCCGCTCTGTAAAGAGAATGCTAACGCTAACTCCAAGGAATACGATGTGGTGGGTGACGACACTAGTAAAAGCTCCTTCTCAAAAAAGGGAAGTGGTAAGGAGGAATATAGTGAGGTTCCTCATGTATATTCACCTGATCCACCTATCCCTCGCCCTCATGTAAACAATAGGGGTGATCCACCCAAGCTTGTTGCATCTCCTTTTAATAAATGCAATTTTTAATGAAGTCTCATCTAGGCATCTTGTCCTTTGAGTTATGGAAAATCATCGAGAATGGTCTTCATGTTGGAGACCCAAACAACTTGACAAGAAGAGAAGTTGTGGACAGCCAACTCAATGCAACGACTTTACACATGATTCAAGTTGGTGTGGGTCCCAAGGACATGCCCCACATAGAACATATTAGCACCGCAAAGGAATCTTGGGATACCCTCACCAAACTATTCATTGGAAATGAAAGCATGATAAGGAATAGGTATGATGCACTAAGTAATCAAGTTGAAGGCTTCTATATGATGGATGGCGAGGATCACGAGGATATGTATAGAAGTCTCAAGTCGATTGCCACCACATTCAAAAATCATGGAGCAACCCATGTTGATGACGCATTGATTAAGAGGAAATATGTAAGAGATCTTATGACATTTGAGCCTAATGATTTGAAGAGCCTCCAAGGAAGGCACAATTACCACCAAATGACTTCCAATGATTTAATGCAAGAAATGGCTGCTTTCAAAGTCGCTGCCAAGAATGCTGAAGATGCTCGTGCTCGAGCCATTGGAATGCAAAAGGGGTAAATGTGGCCTTAAAGGCAAATATTGTTGAACAAGACGATGATGACTTTGAAGCTATGGACTATCCCAAGGACGTCAAGAGGGAACATGGAGAGTACATGGAATTTTATGCTAGGAAATTTTGGAAGGACCCCGCAAAAGCCAAGTCTGAACTTGAACGCAAGAATGTGTCAAATGGACGAAGGGAAAACGGTCCGTAATTGAGAACATGTTTCAATTATCGAGATCATTTGCACTTTGTAGTTGAGTGTCCTTACCAAAGTAGAGAATATAATGGAGGCAGGCTCATTCTCAAGGAAAAGTCCAAGGCACCACGGAAGAAGCAATTTGTAAATAAAAATGCTCCATAGAAGAAGCAACCGAAGATTGTTTTGGTAGCTAAAGAGGAGTACTCATCCGCAAGTGAACATGAAGAAGATGATGATAGCTCACGAGATATGGCTTCCATAGCCACCACATATACACGGACTTCACTCTTCTAATCACCTAATGAGAATGTTATCAACAAGAACGTCACTTGTCTTATGGCAAGAGGTTCTGAGGTATCACCTTTCACCACTTCATTTCCTAAGACTACGATGAATATTGATATGGATGATTCTACTAGTTTTAAGGTTAAGGAGGAAATTATTGCTTTGGATTACTTTATCACTAACTTGCAAGGTGAACACAAAATGCATTTTGAGGCTCTTATGAATCAACTTGCCCAAAACAAAGAGCTCCTCGAAGAAAAGGGCAGAATTGAGAGAGGATGCAATGGAGATTGCAACCTTAAAGAATGCTCTAGAAGAAGAGGCTCGAGTCTCTCTATAAGAGAGACTTGAGTCAATCGAGGAGTAACATGATGAAGTTATGGCCAAGTTAGTAAAGGAACGTGACAATGCCGTTGCCAAAGAAAAGAAATTAAAGAAAGAAAATGTCGAATTTTGGGCTGATCATGTTAGACTCTCCGAGAAATTGGAGAAACTTGACATTTCTCATAAGGCTTTGGAGAGTGAACACTCTATTCTCAATGAGTCTCATGATCAGCTCCAAATTCGATTGGTAAATTATGATATTCCTAGCACATCTACATCAACATGTGCACATGACGAAGTTCTTGAGGAAAATACTAGGTTGAAAGATAAACTTGCCAAGGCCTCTTTACCCAAAGTTAAGGAAGTCCTAGATGCGGTCCTTAGCAAGCAAAGGTCGAATAATGCAAAATAGGGACTTGGCTATGTCCCCAAGCCCAAGAATAAGAATAAGAAGAAGAAGGCCAAGAATGCTCAAGCAAAAATGAGAGGACCCTTGTTACTAACATGAGAGAACCCATTGAAAAATGGGTACCTAAAACCAAGAAGTAATTTTCTTGAAGGGATATGCTTCTGGTGGATCTAAATGGGTGCTAGATAGTGGATGTACTAGTCATATGACTGGAAGAAAGGAGATCATCATGGATATGAGGCCAAATCATGATCATATAACCATCTCCTATGGTGATAAATAAAAATCTAGGGTATTGGGTCTTGGCAAGGTTGTGATTTCTCACGATATCTCCCTCATGGACGTCATGATTGTTGACACCCTCGGTTACAATTTACTTTATGTTCGTGCTCTTGGTAAGATGGGCTTTATAGTTTTTACTGATGGTGATTTATTGGTACTCTTGTGGAGAAAGTCTCTAAAGGTCGCATTTCTTGGCTACATCGAAAATGACATGTATGTGGTGGAATTCTCGGGGAAAACCATAACGGGTCCAATGTGCCTATTCGGAAAGGCCAACACGGGCTGGTTATGGCATCGCCGTCTAGCTCACGTCAATATGAGAACTTTGCAAAGTCTTCACAAGGGTGGCCACATCCTTGGACTAAAAGAAAATGTTCCTTTGCCAAAGATCATGTTTGCAGGGCATGTATTGAAGGAAAGATGCACGACTCTCCCCACAAGAGGAAGACTATTATCTCTTCAAAGAGGATTTTGGAGCTCCTTCATGAGGATATCTTTGGTCCTCTGTCTCATGCTAGCCTCGGTGGGAATAAGTACTACCTTTTCATTGTTGATGATTACTCAAGATACACATGGGTCTACTTCTTCAATCTAAAGAGTGAGACTCAACAAACAATCATCAACTTTGCCATTGAGGTTTAGCGTCAACACAATGTCCCAATATTGGCAATTAGAAGCAACAACGGCTCCGAGTTCAAGAACTACACTTTGAATGAATTCCTAAGTGAAGAGGGTATAAGACCCAATATTCCACTCTATACACCCCTCAACAAAATGGTGTAGCCGAGAGAAAAAATCGGACTTCAATGGACATGGCAAGGTCTATGTTGGCTGAATTCAAGTCACCATACAACTTCTGGGCTAAAGCTATTTCCACCGCTTGTCACTCGTCAAACAGGCTTTACCTCCGCAAGATCTTGAACAAGACACCTTATGAGATACTTACCGGGAACAAGCCCAACATAGAATATTTCAGGGTGTTCGGTTGTAAGTGTTTCTTTCTCATTAAAAGAGTTCGTTTGAATCAATTTGAGTCTAAGGATTTAGAAGGTATTTTTGTTGGTTATGGTGCTAAATCCCACACTTATAGAGTCTACAATAAGCTCTCTAGAACTATTGTAGAATCTTGTAGTGTGGTGTTCGAGGAAAATGATGGCTCCCATGTGGGGCAAGTTGATGTTTGTGATGCAGATGTTGAAATACGCCAAGATTTCCTCCCCATTGAGGAACCCCTTGTGGCGGATCGGGAAGTACAATGCTCTACTCAAGTAGAGCCCTCATCTACACAAGATCAACAATCTCCACCTGCTAGAGAAACTGGTGCACCAACACAACAACCTTCTGGAGTTCATACATCATCTGAAGAATCTGGAAGCTCCAGGCTGGATTATCTGGCCCTACACAAACTCATGCCAGGAACAGTTAGGATGATCAGGAAGAGGTAGAAACTCCCAGGTCGGATTATCCGGCCCCTCCCTCGGTCGGATTATCCGGCCCTGAGTATTCAGAACAGCAGCAGCCTCCTATTATGGCTACTGATCAAGATAAAGGTCAAGCTTCTCCATCTCTTGTTCGTTCTAAACAATCTGTCGATCAAGGACAAGCAAGTAGTCAAGATAAAGACTCAAATCATGAATAAATCCATCCAAGAAATAACAAGCATATTGAAATTCGTTGCAAAGCTCGTGCTAAAATAAACCTCAAACTAAGAGGTCATACTCTGGATAAAGTTGTCGACGATCTGAGAAGAAGGGTGTTCACAATAAGGGAACTAGTGAGCTTTGATGAGTGCATATTTGCAACATATTTTATATTATTATTTCGCATTGTAGTTGTAGGATCTTGGTATTTTACGGCATTCACGCGCATCTTTTATGTCTATTTTCACCAGGATCAGGATACGAGGGACACAATTCTTGGACCAGTTGTATTGGAGTGAAAAGGAGTCAAAAAGAACGTAAATCTCTTACTTGGAAAATATCAATAGCTCCAGAAAAAAACCTGAAGCAATTGGAGGACATGGAAGGTTTAACGACCAACTATACGGCGGGAGGAACTTTTTTGGCCGTACAGTTCCCGCCATATAGTTGGCGCCGACACCGCCTCCTCAAATAGTTTCACCCCGTGCAACTGGATCGGGGAGACGACATACAGAACACCTAGAAATCGCCAAAACTTCACCTCCAGAAAGCATCTGGAGGGGTAACTCATCCACCGGGGATCCATCTTCACCCTATGCAGATCCGAGAGGCTAAGGCATTGATCTTCATCATCAACCACTACATCACCACCATCTCCATCCATCCCATCTACATCTTGTCTATATCTTGTTGTAATTTCCATACTCATTATGGATTCATACAAGTACTATTCATCTATGATAGATTCCATTGTGTTTGCCATGATGTTGATTACCTCCATGTCTGAGTATATTATTAGTTATTGGGGAGATGGAGAAACCCTAGCATGAGATTGAAATAAGATAAAGTTTATTATGATATTCATCGTTGTGACCATGTGTTAGATTGTCTTCATCTTGATGTTGGGAGAAGTCGACCTCTCAATATTTTCCTCTTGTGGGGACTTGATGGAGGAAACTACTTGTTGGTAGACGGACGTGCGTTAGCACTTACAGTGACTATAAATTTGTTGGCACTCCTTACATATTAACTTAGGGGCCAAGGAAACTCACGAAACATTATCCATGTCATGGGATACGTCCTGCAGGATCAAGTCCCTTAATAGCGCGGTAATTCAATTGATGTTGATTGCTACCTGTTGTGGTTATGAGGATGATGTGAACAGTGGTTGCTGCATATTTATCCAAATACGGAGTTCCTCCCACACATACATATTTGCGAATTTTCATGATAATAATCTTTATCTTAGACCTTTTATAAATGTTAGATGTGTGTCCGCTACTCCCTGAGAATGCTTATCCCCATTGCAGTTTCAAATCTCTTTTACATATGTGGTACCTATTTTCTGTATTCAGTTTGTTTTACTTTACTTATTGTTCTCTTACACCAAAAACCAAAAACACCGTACACAACACTTGCATTTTATCTTGTTACTTAGAACTTTATTCTAGCATTTCTATTTCATTATTTACTTCAAGAATTATTAGACTTCAGACTCCTGCTCCCTGTGGGATCGATATCTTTATTTCGAAACTAGCTACAAATGATATGTTCACTTGCAGTCATCAAGCTATTTTCTGGTGCCGTTGCCGAGGAGCTAAGCGTTGTAGGTCTTTTAGTTTTTACTTATTTATTTTAGTCTTGCTAAGCTTTGTTTTGAGTTACAGGTTTCCACCAACATGATGGAGTTTGAGAATTTGACTAGTGTTAACCCACTCAGCCACTTTGGGAAGCCCTGTGATATTAATAAAAGAGACAACTCCGATGAGAAGACAAGGGGGTTTGAAATAAATCATCTACTACTTGGTACTCTACACAAGAAGCAATTTACTAGATATGAAGAAGATCCTGATCCATATGAGCATATTGCATGCTTCAAAGATATATGTGGCACTTTCCAATTATCGGGGTATACTACTAATGAGGTAAGGGTTAAACTTTTTAGTCAGACTTTGACTAGCACATCTCTCTCATGGTATAGATCTTTACCCCCAAAAGCCACTACTACTTGGGATAATTTATCTTGTGAATTTCTATCCAAATATTATCCATTATCAAAATCTTTTGGAATCAAACGTCTTATAATGAACTGGAGGAACCGTCCTAATGAAGGACTAGTAAGATCTTATATAAGATTTAAAGACTTACTTAGTCAATTTCCTCATCATGATTTTCCTGAATGGTATTTATTGCATATATTTTATGGCGGTTTAATTGAACCTAATAAAATTGAACTAGACTCTTGCGCGAGAGGAGATTTTATGAATCTACCCATAACTAAATCTTGGGCTTTACTTAATAGAATTCGCGATCATAGAGTTTCATGGAATTTTGGTCTAGGAAGAGAAGGAGGCACAAAAATAGATTATGATTGTATTCATGACTATAATAAGAAGGGCCATGTTAATGAATTATCTAAAGAACTTTACTTACATTCAGATCTTGTGTTGCAAGTTGTTAAAGCTTTTACATAACACATCAAAGCTCCAAAAGAGGGTTCGATAAAATATGATCCACCACCCGAACCTGAAAAGAAAACAGAAGTTAAAGCAACACTGGCCTCCCTAGAACCAATGTATGAGATACCTTTTCCTAACACTGCAAAGAAGCATATTTTGGAATATGAACATGTCAAAGAAGTACAAGAGAAGAAGGAAGAGGAAAGTGTGCTAGAAATTGAAGAACATCTGGATGAGACCAAAGATGAAGAGGTAACCAAGGAAGAAAATTATGGCTATGTATGCACATTGCAACATAGTTGAACTTGATGAAGAGACTTCCGTATTGGTTGAAGGTAAAACAAAGGTAAAAGATGTGGGTAAGCCTATTCTTCCCTGCATATTTAAAGAAACCTCGCATTATGGTTTATGTTATCTTGGCACCGCAGTTAATGGTATATCTTATGATTTTTATTTAGAAATAAAAATAGAGTTAGTACTGGCTATAATAGAAAATACTGATATGACAATCATGTTAGCCAATAAAAATCTTAGAATTCCAATAGGAGTAGTTGAAGATGCAACTGCCACAATCGGCAATAAAAAAATTCCCATCGATTTTTTAGTTGTTGATAGGCCAGCTGACACTCTTTGACCAATTATATTTGGAAGGAACTTTTTGAGCGATGTAGGTGCCACGGTTGATTTTAAAAAGGATATTGTGTCTCTTAAGCTTGGGAAAGCAGAAAAATAATTCCACTTTTCCAAATTTAAAGACAAACCTTTACAAATACATGAAGAAGAGAAACAATTGAGGAGGTGGCAGCTCTCTTCTTTAGTAATCAAGAAGAAGAAGAAGAAACAAACGAAGATTCAAATTGTGATGAAATAATTAAGGAGGAGAGGTCCCTATAAGAACTGGAAAGTGAATTCAATTCACTTCCCATTTTAGGACCTCCAACTAATGAGGCTTTAGAAAAACCAGAAAAGAGTGGGGATGAGGAATTTCCACCCCCAGAATTAAAAACTTGACCAGATAATCTTAAATATAGATTTCTGGATAATACTAATAAGTTTCCTGTTATTATTAGTGCTAAACTTTCAGGGTATGAAAAAGAAGAACTCATGAAGGTACTAAAGGAGCATCGCAAGGCCTTTGGGTTGAAGGGCATTAGTCCCATGATAACCATCCATCGAATATTCATGGAGGAAGGTGCTAAACCAATTGAAGAATTTAATAGCAGGATGAAGCCTGAAATGAAGGAAGTGGTAAGAAAATAAATAGTACGCCTACTGGATGCATGTATAATCTATCATGTAAAATAAAGTGAATGGGTATGTCTTGTTCATTGTGTTCCTAAGAAGGGCAGTTTTACTGTTGTTCCTAATGAAAACAATGAATTGATACCTACTAGAATTATTGTTGGACATAGGATGTGCATAGATTTCAGGAAATAAATTAAGAAACTAGGAAATATCACTATCCTTTACAGTTCATAGATCAAACTCTAGAGAGGTTAGCAAACCACACTCATTTTTGTTACTTGGACGGATACTCTGGTTTTTCCCAAATAGTTGTTCATCCTGATTACCAACTTAAAACAACTTTTATTAGTTCTTATGGTTTACATGCTTACTAACGCATGCCTTTTGGTTTATGTAATGCTCTAGCTACTTTTCAAAGATGCATGACTGCTATTTTTGCATATTTTATAGAACTAATAATGTAAGTATTTATGGATGACTTTTCTGTCTATGGAACTTCATTTACTAGTTGCTCTGATAATCTCAAAAGAGTTTTGCAGCGTTGCAAAGAAACCAATCTTGTTCTAAACTGGGAGAAGTGCCACTTCATGGTTAAAGAAGGCATAGTCCTTGGACATAAGGTATCAGGTAAGGTATTGAATTAGATAGAGCTAAGGTTGAAGCGATAGAGAGAATGCCACAACCTAGCGATATAAAGGTATAAGAAGTTTCCTTTGTCATGTGGGTTTTTATAGAAGGTTCATTAGGAATTTCTCTGGAATCTCTAAATCTTTGACTAACCTGTTGCAAAAAGGAGTAAGATTTAATTTTGATAATAAATTCCTTATTGCCTTTGATAAACTTAAATATGCTTTATCTCATGCTCCTATTATTAAACCACATATTTGGGATATGACTTTTGACTTAATATATGAAGCTACTGATGATGCTGTAGGAGTAACTCTGGGACAGCACATAGGTCGCAGATTTAATATTATACATCATGCGAGTAGAACTCTCAATAGTGATCAAAAGAATTATCCTAAGGAAGAAAGAGAACTATTTGTTGTATTTTTTCTCCTGTGATAAATTTCTTTCTTATACAGTTGATGCAAAAGTAAGATTTCACACGGATCATGATGGCTTAAAGGAACTACTTTATAGGAAAAACATAATCCAATACTGATCTGTTGGATCCTTTTATTTCAAGAATTTGAGTTGCAGATTATGCAGAGGGAAGAAATAAAGATGTTGGATGCAGTGTCCATATTTGCCTAGCAAGACACCAATCTTTTTGAGAGGAAATTTAGTCCAGGTGATTTTTGTTTTCGAGAATTATTAGATGAACTAAGGTCAATTCCTCCAAAAGATAAGAAGTCTTGTGTTTGGAGGAGCTTGTCACTCCCGAATAAATAAACGGTTAGTGAAAGATAAGTTTTCTTTCTCTAATAAGTGATTTGTCTTCATAGTTTTTACTACTGAAATTTTTGCCTTTGAATTCCTCTTGTTTTTCTGAAGTTTTTGAGATTTTTTAGTAACTATATGGGCATAACTATACGACCGGAGAAAAATCTACCGCAGTATAGTTTGTCGTTAAAGGTACTGTATCCCCTTTGCAAAATAATTTCCGGCCTCTCGAAACTATACGGCCGGAGGAAAAACATCCCGCCGTATAGTTGGTCGTTAAACCCTCTAGATGATTCGACCTTTTTCTATTTTTCTATTCATTTAAAAAAATGTGTTTTGTAGGTTCTAGGTCGGTAACTTAATCGACCCGGACTCGAGATATTTGGAAATATCTGCCCGGAACGAACTATACGGTCCGCGATCATATAGTTGATCGTTACGCGGCAGGACTCCTTGAAAATCGTGATTTATTTTCCTATTTCATTAAGATTCTTTTCTTGGGCGTGAATTCAGTGTTTCTCGTGAGTTTTACCGACCTCTAACCCCTCTTATATACTGCCATTGTGCATCTCTCAAATCATAATCACCAGGAACAAATGTAGCCATGCTCTACCCAGTCCTAGGCCGTGGAAAACCCCTGGGGATCATTGCTCCTCCCAGGGACCGCTCTCGCAGCCCGTCCATGGAGGACAGCGATGAGGAGGTGGAGAGGTTTAGCCCAGGGTACAAGGAGTACGCCGAGCCAAGCTTCTACAATAGCAATCTCGATGAAGGATGGAGTGACATTTACATCAGCCGTGATGTCTATGATCCCCTGGAGATCAACTGGGCGGCGATGAAGAGAGCTCAACAAGAAAGAGAAGGTCACAAGCCGCATGGAAAAGAACGTGTGGAGACGGTCAAGTTCATCACCACAGACCCCAGGCCGCACAAGCGTAAGGAAATACCTAACATTGGTGCAGGTGCTAGCAAGGAAGCGACGGTGCCTCGCCCAAGTCCTACCATTGGCGCTCGTATGAGGGTGAAGCCTCAAGAAGAGTGGAGGAACAATTTATACTTCCCCGATCCATCAATAAATGGATGAGGAAGAAGAAGTTGTCCCCATGACAAAGGACCATGTGTGAGCACTGGAGATATATCAGAAGCAGGAGCTACTCCATCACATTGAAGTCTGTCACCGTCTCAAGGAGATAGAGAAGAAGGATGATCTTCTCCCATTAGTGACTAAACTCGCAGATAAGGTGGACACTTTGCAATCTGATTTGCGCAGGTGCTACATCCGCATCACCGCCTTGGAGGATACCAACAAGAAGCTGCACACCGTAGTGCTTCATGCCATGGCACCACAGTGATCTACAATAATCACTGTATCAAATAATCGCGAGGGATTATTTGATCCCACCTGGCTTGATTCCAAGCTTGGGAGATCTTTAAGACCTTGTAATATATCTTATAAGCTTTTTATTACTATTCTAGTTTAGCATTAGATCGAGTTTAGAAATAAAGTTTGCATTATTAGAATTCCCTTTAGGAATAGTCGATCCCTTTTATGAAATTCCGAATTATTATAATAAATGGAGCACTATTGAGTTTGTCTTTATCTTATTAGATATATGAATGGCTTGAGTATAATTTTACTTGCACTTGATGATAGCAATAGGAGTCTTCCACACCATTGTTATTGATGGAACATACAAAGATAATTTGGTCAATATGTTGTAAGTTCATGATTTGATTTACAAAGGAAAAATTATCTAATGAATTAGAGTTGAAAAATAAACCTTGAACAAAGGAAAATTAAAAGTGCTATCAAATTAGAGTGAGAACAAGACAATGTAGAATATTCAAGCTATAAAGATGCTTCATATACAATTGGAATTTGGTAATTGAGATCATTAAACTTTGAATTCCTACATGAAGTGGAATGTATGGTTAGATCCTTTGCACAACACTTAAACAAAATTATGTGCATATATATATATATATATAAGACAAGAAAGAAGAAAAAGAGCGAATGGGCAAAGAGCAAATAGGCATATACCACTATATTGTAGTAAGACAAAAAAACATTTGAGAGTCTAAGCTTGGGGAAGTTGATGAGTGCATCTTTGCATCATATTTTATATTATTATTTTGCATTGTAGTTGTAGGATCTGGATATTTTACGGCGTTCGTGCGCATATTTTATGTCTATTTTCACCAGGATCAGGATATGATGGACACAATTCTTGGACCAGTTGTATTGGAGCAAAAAGGAGTAAAAAAATAGCGTAAATCGCTTATTTGGGAAATATCAATAACACCAGAAGAAAACCCGAAACAATTGGAAGACACAGAAGGTTTAACGACCAACTATACAGCGAGAGTGCAACACCTTCGGATTGGCCCTATGCAAGTTTTAGCGATTCCCACCAAACCCTCATAGAAACAATTCAAAGGTGCCCACCAGGCACTTGCGTGCGGGTGGCAAACGAAGTAATATCATTACACAATAGTCCATAATGGAACCCACAAAACATATATAAACAACAACGACTCCATGAATCGAGAATACAGATATACATTAGAAAGATCCAATCACCTTGAAAACAATACAGCATCCGAGTACGAACAAGATGCAACTTGAGCTAAGAGCCCAGAAGAATAACCAATGGCGTCCATAACCCTGCCCAGGCCAAGACGAAAGGGTAACCCTACTAACGATATCGATCTCAAAAACTGCTTAATCAAAAGGGATGCCAACAAAGGGCAAAGTAAAAAGAGGTGCGGTCAGTACTGAGGCCAGTACATGGCAAGTCTAAGAATTCAATTGTCCTCGCCTACATAGGTATGGTGGACTGATGCGGCAGCGAAGCATGCACTAAACAACCTATACAGACTCGATACAACTGGTGGCTATCAGAGAGGGATAAGAAAGTTCTATTCGGATCCAACCTGATACTAACACCAAACATACCCATCCTGGTGTTCCCGCTCGAGACCAAACAAGGAAGTCATACCGAGGAAACTCACACAGTTAGCAATTTTATTCATTCCGTTCTAGTTGTAGCACTTACTAGTCAGATATAGATATCATGAGTCATCCTGATATAATAAGTAGTGGGCACTTTTAGTTAACCATTCTGTTGTAGTTGCGATACTTACTAGTCAGATACACATACCATGAGGCATCCCAATTCCAGCAGTTGTTGGTGCTTTTATTTAGCCATTCTGTTATATTGAAGTTGATTACTAGTCATTCCAAAGGCAAATTTATAGCACTACTTTAGTTATAGTTGTCTATGATCGAGATATTATGCTTCAAGTCGTCCATAACCGCGGACACGGCTTTTATAAAGATTTACCCTATAGGGGTGCACAAATAGCAACACAAGAACGATCAACCTCGGAAAAACCAAATGAAAACCCAATGAGGCATCACGACAAAGAAATCAGAAGATTCATAAAATATTGGAGGGCCCCACCCCACTAAGCTACCCGCTACGAAGTCGGCCGGCTCCGCGACGGACCTAGGGTGTGTCGCGATGGCTATAAATGACTGGGAATGCAAAAGTGTGATTGGGCTTGTCGATACAACGGAAACGTGGCACGAGGTTCCTAAAAAATACAATAGTAAACGCTCTCCACGAGCAAAAGTAGTAAATAAAACGGTAGCTTGGCATAAGTACAGGATAGTAATAAAGCGCCAAACTAGTTTGTGGCCCCAAGAAATAAATTATGACTCAAGCTCTGGCTAAGGGGATTCATGGTCCCACATGCGGATAGTGCGATAGTCAAGAAACATGTATCAAAAGTACTCGGGGTCCTATGGTACACAAGTGGACGATTAAAAACCAAATAACATCTATTGCCCATCGGTGCCTCTGCATTATTTACCTACTTTCAATATTAGTTATTAAACTATAATTAAATCCATGATCATCTCCAACATTAAGCATGAGACATTTTTCCAACAACTGTGGAACATCGACGGCATGAATAAACACCTACGCAAGCAATTACAACTCGCAAGGCCAACTATCTACCAAACAACAGGTAATAAGATGTGTCCATGGCAATATAGTGGCTGCAGGAAAAAATAAAGGGGAACGGAATCTATAGCATCGTAACACAGATAGCAATAGATCAACATGAGGAAGTAAAAACTATAGATGCAAAGTAGGTAGAAAGGGGGAGAATGCTCGCCTGAAAAACACTGCCAAAGGTTCATCTGAAGATCAGGTCGACACTCACATCAACTCATCAGCCTAATCCGTGAAGAAGCAAAGAACTCGAAGAAACACCAGATGCACTATTTAATACTATGGTAGTATATCGGGCATGATGCATGAATGATGTATGTCATGGCAAAGATGTGATGCAACTAGGCAATATTAAGAGGAACCAGAGTCCCGACAATTGATTAGGTGGTTCATGTTGTTTAGATACCCCGCAATTTAAATGTTGTATTAACAAGGCAAAATATGTGACCAGTTCGCTACACAAATTTAAATGGAGCTAATATAAGAGTAGAAAAGCCTGCATATGATCTCCATATTTAATTATGAGGTGAACCGACAACAAACCCCAAACAAATAAACATGTATGCGAGCATGGCAATGCAATATGCACAAATTGGATATCATGTTATAAAAATATAGGGGCTTAGGGTCACACATGGCAGTCAAAGATCTTAGGGTTTAGCGAGATCGCGTTCGATCTTCGGATCTAGAATCAGGATCTTCGGATTCCGTGAAGGAGAGCTTGGGGTTCCGTATCGATGACCTCCGGGCCTGGATTAGTTCTTCGATGGCGATCTTGACTTGGAACCATTTCGGTATTCGGATGGCGCGGCTTCGGTGTTGGGCAGTCTCGGGAGCATCCAACACCACACCACTACATCACCAACAGCCAAGCATCAAACTGGATTCCGGCCACACCTGCATCTACGGAAACCCAGAGTCTCGGCATTGAAGATGAGGTTGTCCAGATCACATAAGAGTCGCCCTCCTTTATTCTCTGAACAAAATTCAGGGAAGAGCTTCCAGGAATAGACACTATCTCACACATACAAGCACATATGTAGAATGAGAGAGAAAAGAGAAACAAGGAACCCGCACCAAAACATGGCTGATACGAGATGTTCCCTTGCTTGTGGAGAAGGGCGCAGATGTGGCCGTTGGGGACGCGCAGCTATAGAGGCAGTGAACCAATGCCGAGGAGGATGGAGTCGCGCCCCGGTAGAATGGCGTCGGTGGGGCGCAAGGCTCCCGACTGAGGTCGCGGAGCAGACGAACACAACGGCGGTGGGGGGCTCGCAACCGGGGACGGAGAGAGTACCACTGGTGAGGGCGGACTTGACAAGAGGAAGTGCGAGCACGACCGGCGGCAGGGTCGGCGATGAGGAGGCGCGCAGCCACGATCGAGAAGTAGGGGCCTGTGGGCAATGACAGGGGATGGCGGAGCTCATGGGCTCGAGTGGGTGACATCGGGTGTGAGCATGACTTGGCGGTGGGGACTCGCGGGGGAGGGGAAACAGAGAGAAGCTGGTCGAGGAAAGGGAGAGAAGGGGCGCCGGATAGGGAAGCCGCTGGCGGCGGTTGCTTGCAAGGCGAGAGGAGGAGAGAGACACGAGTTGGGGTTCGAGTGAGGAGAGAGGGGTGGGGCCAGGACGCGTACATGAAGGGATCGAGGGAGCATGGGTTCCGTTCGCTACAGAGAGGAGGAGTGCGTGCGTGGTGGATCGTTGTGGGCTTGTCAGGTTAGCATGGTCGAATGTGTGCATGCGTGTGTGCTTGGCGGTAGGGGTATAGGCGCTAGGGTGCGGCCAGAGTGTGGTGGCGGTGGGGTGAGGGATTTGGGCGATGGATTTGGATCAGGAGGGTCGTGGCGGCAGGGGTGGAGGGAGTAGGTGGTCTAGGGTTTGGGGTGGTTTAGATTAGGGTTTAGGCAGATGGGGTGGTAGGTGGAATGGCCGGTTGGGCCTTGGGCTGACCGGTTGGACTGCCTTCCCCGGTTTTATAAATATATTTTTATTTATTTGTTTTGTTTTAAGTAGTCTTTTGATAAATAGTTTAAACAAATAAAAGGGTCCGAACGGCCCGAGCGTTTTATATTTGAAATAAAGAGGGGGTTATTTAGAAAACAAAATAGGGATTTTAGAAATTAGTTTTTGGCGAACAGATGCATGCAGATGTCTTGACGATGCACAAAGATAAACACAGATGATTTTCTGGTGGTGGTTTTACCCGGGGTGATATAGGGAGGAACTTTTCCGACCGTATAGTTGGCACCGACATCGCCTCCTCAAATAGTTTCACCCCGTGCAACTGGATCAGGGAGACAACATACAGAACACCCAGAAATCACTGAAACCTCACCTTCGGAAGGCATCTGGAGGGGGAACTCATCCACTGGGGATCCATCTTCACCCTACGCAGATCCGAGAGGCTAAGGCATCGATCTTCATCATCAACCGCTGCGTCACCACCATCGCCATCCATCTCATCTACATCTTGTCTAGATCTAGTTGTAATTTTTGTACTCGTTGTGGATTTATACAAGTACTATTCATCTATGATAGATGCCGTTGTCTTTGCCATGATGTTGATTGCCTCCATGTCTGAGTAGATCATTATGAAGGGTTCGCAGCATAGAAAACAAAAAAATCCTACGATGGGAACAACTATGTACCAAGATCTATCTACTAGATACAAACAACGGGCGGATGTATATGCGTAGAGAACATACCCTTGAAGACCGACAAAGCTTAACGAGTTAAACTCGTGGTTGATGTAGACGATCTCTTGCCGATCTCAAGATCGAGAGGAAGTCCTTAGCACCGCAATTTAGCGACGCATCCGTGCTCGCACACACATCCGAGGAACCGAGCAACCTCCGCTTCCTCGCTCCGGCAATGCAGCGGAAGCACAACTCTTTCTTGCCAAATAGCTACCGGGAACATGTATCTCGCTAGTCCGAGACCATGGGGGATAAATACTAGAGGGGGATTAGATCCTTCACGAGGAGGTGTGAGTGAGAGAGAGGAGAGGGGGCTCCTTTTATAGGAGGAGGGGGCACCCAAGGGGGTGGCCGCTGGCCATGGGGGCTGCCCCCTCCCCTCCTCATTCATGTGGGTGGACACTCCACTCACTCAAATGCTTTCAATTCCCTCCACTCAAAAACCCACTCAAATTCCCATTAAATTTCCACCAAATTTAATGCAAACTCTCATTAAATTAAACCCCTTTTATTTATTCAGAATTTTGTCAATTACTTTAATGACAAACATTCACATATAACCCCTTTCTAGTAATTCATTTCACATGCAAAAACACTTTCTGCAATTCACCTGAAAACCTGTTTCGGTATCTAGTGCAATAAATTCCTGCGCTTGTTACTCTTTACGGCATGAAACTTTTGCTCCAAATGGATATCGGTGTCTCTTAAGTGTGTCACCCTACGGTTCGCGAATAATGTGGACATGCTCGAGACCCCTCTCCGATCAATAATCAGAAGCGGGATCTGGAGACCCATACTGACTCCCACACATTCAACGATGACTTTCTTGTGATCATAAGAACCTTTTACGCTAGTATCTTAATCCTTTTGTTTCGCGATATATTACATGTCTGAGATTCAATCATCGGTATCTGCATAGCTAGTTTGATCTTGTTACTGACATGTACTATTTCTCGTTCTCGTGATATAACATTCTAGTGATCAAATTAGTTGCTTGCAAGCTAATCAATGTGATATCACCGAGAGGGCCCAAAGCATATCTATCCGTCATCAGGATGAACAAACTCCACTCTCGGTCCATGGTCCTCAACATAACACTTTAGTAGTATTGAACCCATCTTTATAATCACCCTGTTACGGTGTGACGTTTGATGTTATCAAGATACTCTTCCGGTGTTAGTGATTGACATGATCTCATGGTCTAAGGATTAGGATCACTTCGTATGTTGTTATAGCAATATAAACTCAATGACTTCGATCGTAATGCTATACTTCGGATTAATGTTCATCACACCATTACACTAATGTTGTGATCTCGTTATTAACAACATCCAATGTCCATGATCAGGAAACCTTGATCATCTTGTTAATCAACGAGCTAGTTTATGAGAGAGGCATAACTAGGATCTTTCTGTTTGTTTATTAAACACACATGTATTAATGTTTCCGTATTAATACAATTATAGCATGAAAAATAAAAATCTATCATATACTTGGAATATACATAATAAACACTTTATTATTGCCTCTGAGGGCATATTCCCTTCAGTCTCCCACTTGCACTAGAGACAATAATCTATTTACATAGTGATGAATCTAACACCCATGGAGTTCTGGTGTTGAACATGTTTTGCTCTAGGGAGAGTTTTAGTCAATGGATCTGCTACATTGAGATCCATGTGTACTTTACAAATATTTATATCTCCATCCTTGACATGCTCGCGGATGGAGTGAAACCGGCGCTTAATATTCTTGGAATTCTTGTGAGACCTTGGTTCTTTCGCATTGGAAATGGCACCATTGTTGTCACAATAGATCACCATTGGGTCCAACGCACTTGCAACCACACCTAGTTCGTATATGAACTCATTCATCCAAACCACTTCTTGAGCCGCTTCCGAAGCAGAAACATATTCGGCCTCCGTTGTTGATCCCGCCACCACAGGTTGTTTGGAACTCCTCCAACTAACCGGTCCGTCATTGATGAGAAATATGTATCAGGATTGAGACTTAGAGTCATCCGGATCGGTGTCAAAGCTTGCGTCGACATAACACTTAGCGACGAGCTCTTCTTCACCTCCGTACACAAGAAACATATCCTTAGTTCTTCGCAAGTACTTAAGGATATTCTTGACCGCTATCCAGTGTTCTGAACCTAGATACGATTGGTACCTACTAGCCAAACTAATAGCATGTGCCACATCCGGTCTTGTACATAGCATGGCGTACATTATAGAGCCTATGGCTGAAGCATAGGGGACTTTGTCCAATATGTCTCTTTCTTCCGCCGTAGCCGGAATTTGAGTCTTACTCAATGTCTTGTCTTGCAACATAGGTAAGAACCCGTTCTTACTTCCGTCCATTTTAAACTTCTTTAAAATCTTATCAAGGTATGTACTTTGCGATAGCCCTATTAGGCGCCTAGATCTATCTCTATAGATCTTTATGCCTAATATGTATGACGCTTCACCTAGGTCCTTCATTGAAAATTTGCTGTTTAGATAACTTTTAACACTTTTTAAAAGATCTATATCATTTATGATCAATAATATGTCATCCACATATAATATCTGAAATGCCACATTGCTCCCACTCACTTTCTTGTAAATACAAGCCTCTCCATAAGTTTGGACAAATCCAAACTCTTTGATCACCTCATCAAAGCGGAGATTCCAACTCCATGATGCTTTCTTCAGTCCATAGGTGGATCGATGAAGCTTGCACACCTTGTTAGCATCCTTAGGATCGACAAAACCCTTTGGTTGTATCATATACAACTGTTCTTCAATATTACCATTGAGGAACGCAGTTTTGACATCCATCTGCCATATCTCATAATCGAAATATGCAGCAATTGCTAACATAATCCTAACTGACTTTAGCATTTCTATGAGATAGAATGTCTCATCGTAGTCAACTCCTTGAATTTGTCGAAACCCCTTTGCGACAAGTCGAGCTTTATAGACGGTCACATTACCATCAGCATCAGTTTTCCTTTTGAAAATCCATTTATTCTCCACGGCATTTCGGTCGTGAGGTAAGTCCACCAAGTTCCAAACTTGATTTTCATACATGGATTCCATCTCGTATTTCATGGCTTCTAACCATTTTTTGGAATCCGGGCTCATCATCGCTTCTTCATACGTCGCAGGGTCATCAATTTCATCAACCATGAAATTCATAACAGGGTTTCCATACAGCTCGGGAGCTGCACGCGTCCTGCTAGACCTGCGAGGTTCAGTAGTACTCTCTTTTGGAGTTTCATGATCATTATCATTAGTTCCCTCTTCAACTGGTGAAGCCAACTCCAAAACGACTTCCGGTGCTGCGCTACTCGCCATACTTTGAAGAGATGGTTCAATAACCTCTTCGAGTTCTACCTTCCGACTACTCACACCTTCCGCGAGAAAATCTTTCTCTAGAAAGGATCCATTCTTGGCAACAAAAACCTTGCCCTCGGATCTGTGATAGAAGGAATACCCAATAGTTTCCTTAGGGTATCCTATGAAGACGCATTTTCCGATTTGGGTTCGAGTTTATCTGGTTGAAGTTTCTTCACATAAACACCGCATCCCCAAACTTTAAGAAATGACAGCTTAGGTTTGTTTCCAAACCACAATTTATACGGTGTCTTTTCAACGGATTTAGATGGTGCCCGATTTGAAGTGAATGCAACATTTTCTAGTGCATAACCCCAAAATGACAACGGCAAGTCCGTCAGAGACATCATAGATCGAACCATATCCAATAAAGTATGATTACGACGTTCCGACACACCATTTCGTTGTGGTGTTCCGGCAGGTGTGAGTTGTGAAACAATTCCACACTCTTTCATATGAGTGCTAGTAACCTAGATACTATCCTCCACGGTCGGACTATAGAAATTTGATCTTTCTATTACGATGATTTTCCACTTCACTCTGAAATTCCTTGAACTTTTCAAAGGTTTCAGACTTGTGTTTCATCAAGTAGATATAATCGTATCTACTCAAATCATTCGTGAAAGTAACAAAATAATGATATCCACCTCGCGCTGACACACTCATTAGACCACATACATCAGAATGTATGATTTCCAATAAATCTGCCGCATGTTCCATTGAACCAGAAAACGACATTCTAGTCATCTTGCCCATAAGGCATGGCTCACATGTATCAAATGATTCAAAATCAAGTGATTCCAAAATTCCATCCGAATGGAGCTTCTTCATGCGTTTAACGCCAATATGACCTAGACGGCGGTGCCACATATATGCGGATATATCATCATTAAGTTTAATCCTTTTAGCATCAACATTATGAATATGTGTAACACTATTATCGAGATCCAACAAAAATAAACAATTCATCATCGATGCATGACCATAAAAGATTTCATTCATATAAATAGAAAAACCATTGTTCTCGGATTTAAATGAATAACCACTTCGCATCAAACATGATCCAGATACAATGTTCATGCTTAGTGCTGGCACCAGATAACAATTATTCAAGTTTATTACTAATTGATACGTCGGAAACGTATCTATAATTTTTGATGCTCCATGCATGTTTAGTATCTACTTTGCTTTACTTGTCTACACTTTGAGGTGCTTTTTACATGTTTTCTGGTACTAACCTATTAACAAGTTGCAACAGAGCCAGATGCATGTTTTCTGCTGTTTTTGGTTTCAGAAAAGTCAGTAAAGAAATATTCTCGGAATTGGATGGGACAAACGTCAAATTCAATTACTTTCCGTGGGGAACAAGAAGTCCGGAGGGGAGACGGAGACGCGAGCCAGGGCGGCCAGACCTACCCTAGGCGTGGGTGGGCCCTGCCTCACGCCTAGGAGGGGTGTGGGGCCCCTGGTCGCCGCCTCGGCCTCCCCCTTTGCCTATAAGAAGCCCCCGATGAAGAAACCCTAAGAACCCGATGAAATCTCCACGAAACCATCTGTAGCCGCTGTCACCATCGTCCCTAGATCGGGGGATCTGAAGTTCTTCTCGGCACCCTGCCGGAGGGAAGATCATCCCGGAGGCCTTCTCTCCGGTATGATGCGTGAGTAGTTCCACCTTGGACTATGGGTCCATGTAGTAGCTAGATGGTTGTGAAGGGATACAGGTAGGCTACACTAGTGCAAATCAAAATTTTCTACCATGTAAACCAGGATTACTGTTGTCATAGATCACGGGATTACCACTAGATGTGCAGTTCCGGAACTTGATGAAGCGCATCGAGGCAGTGTAGACGATCTACGTCTCCTCCTCGTTCTCGTCCCACAAGCAGATCCCCTCGCGTGGCTCGTCCAAGAGCTACAGATGCAGCGCCTCCAAGGTATCCACACGTACAGGGTGGAAGCGTCAGACGCCGGACTGCTAGGTTCGTGCATGCAACATAGGCGTGAGGAGTGGCGGCTGGGTGGAATGGTCTAACCCTGGTCAGCTCGCCCCACCCTCTCTTATATAGACGTCCCTAGTGGGCTTCTACATTAGCAGCCCATTAGTAGCCTAAGCCTGGTCTAATTCGGATCAAATCCTCATTAGGCTTCCAGCCCCTTAAGTGTGTGACCCTATAGGTTCATATACGCATAGACATGATACGAATACACTTATTCTGTCAATAGTTGGTATGTAGAGGTCCCAACCTTTAATAAGGTGGAGATCCCTATGTTTACAATGCTAGTCCCTGGATCAATAGCTAGCATCCATAGTTTAAAATGTAATATCAAGAAACAAAGGTCATAATACAACTTTATAACCAGGAATAAAATAATTCATTACATCTTACATAGATCATTTGGCTATCTCATTACAATGCAGCAGAAATAACTATGTAGCATGGAGTCCTTCATCTTCAAAGTGCCACAGGCAATCATGTTGGTTGTAGACTTGTAATCCTAATCAACACACTTCACTAACATCAAACAAACCTGCAACATAATAAGTTACACCCACAAGGGTCAATACATTTGAATTGTATTGGCAAGTGATACTATGGTAGAATAGTGGTATCTATCATCTATATGCATTTGGCTAAGTGGAGCTTAGGCTTGCTTTGCTCAAAATAGATTGTCCTTATCATTTGAAAACACTAAGTTTTTGTTTGGCAAAAATCCCAAGGAACCACCAATAGACATTGGTGAACCTTTACCCTTGTTCAACCACAACTTTTAACTTAGAAATTGGGATGAGGATATCCTTGATAGCTTCCATGTCTTGATGCTCAATTTGTCCATTGCCGGGGATACGGATAAGTACTTAGATTTTACTCTCGAGAGAGGTGGTGCACTTTCCCCACAAGACTCGACATGCATCGAGACAAGATCTTTCAGAAGCCTTCCCTGAGACCAAAATGGACGCGCTCCAAACCTATCAGCCCCTACCACCAACTGTCCATCTGGCTAAGTTATTGCAACCTATATGATCCAGGCAGAGCCCATAATGCCATGTGGCTGCACTTGAAGCTTCTCAACATTTGACATCTCAAATCTCTTTGTTCTTGGGTGGCATTCCATAAGTGAGATACACTAGGGTAGGCCATAGATATGGGCCCTGTGAAACCACTCAACACAAACCATTCTTTCCATTCCACCCAGGTGATTCATTCACATAGTTGTTTTATTAAACAAAAGACAAGTAATAGACTTAGAAATACTTCATAGCATGAATATAATCCACCCTTGTTTTCTACTAGCTAAGATAAGCATGATAGTAGTAGGAATCTTAACTTAGGAAAATTTTACTAAGGCATCATCTACTAGGATTTCCCAAGGCATAGCATACTTAATAAAATTCCATGCAAGTCCTACTTAGAAGTATCACTAATGCATAGTGAAAATAATGGGATAAAATTATGAATCACCACTTGAATTTTTGGTAGATAATATAAGTTCACTCCTTGATCTTGCAATAGTCACACTCTTCAAATTTCACTACAATTCAATCAAGGCACAAAATTCAATCTAGCATTCAAACAATTTCGTCACATAGAATAAAGAAAACAAAACAATGCATGTAAGCATGCAAAAGATTGTTTTATTTGGAAAAGTGGTTTATAATAGGTTATAAATATTTTAAAACACCTATTGGTCATTTATAAAAGTGGCAAAACCATTTAAATTCAAGTAGTGAGAATGGCCTTTTAAAATCATTTTTGTTTTGCTAGAAATGAGTTTAATCAAATTAATAATTTCTAATGTTATCCAATTTGTTTTTAAACACCAATATTAATATTTATGGTCAAAGTGTTTAAAACAAAATCATTTACACAAGGTTTCACTCAAAAACCATTTTTGAATCAAGCACCATTTTGATTTTTCTATAAATGCCTTTAATCAAATTTATAATTTTTTAGGGTTTAATCAAATACATTTTTAAATCCAAAAGTTTGTGTCTATGGTCAGAGAGTTCAAATCAAACCATTTTCAAAAGGTTTTACTCAAAAAGCATTTTTAAACCATAATCAATATTTTTATTTAACTGGATATGCTTCTATTCAAAGATTTATTCCCTAGTATCACAAAATACACTTTTAAATCCAAAAGTTTGTTTCTATGGTCATTAGGATCAAAACAATCCATTTACAAAATATTTTACCCTAAAATCATTTTTAGAATAATTTTTATACTCAAATTAGGCCTACACATGTTTCTGCAAATACAACCAATTTTACAGAATCAATTCACTAAACAAATGGAATGGTTGTAAAGGTTTCTTCTTTCTGATTCCATTGATATAAAATATGCAAAATTTGGACGTGTAGATTTAAAGTTATAAATTTTACAAAATCTAACATCTAACAGATCAAATCTGTTTTTAAATCAACAGCCAGGGCCACGCGTCTTAATTCTATTGGCTGATACCGTTTCGTGAGGATCGCGTTATGCATACAGTTGGATCTAATCAGCAACACATGGATTAGATTGAATGATACCTCTTCGTTTAAATGATCTATCTTGTCCTTTGCATCGGCATCCAACGGACCAAAATGATCTAGCCAGAAACGGGCGGCGCTGCGACGGTGGCCGGCAGCGGAGCGCTCGGGCAGTGTCGTTTCCGACGAAATAGGAAGCGTGGGAGAGGGATAAAATTCTCATTGGGTTCGTCGTGACATGCTGAATCTCAAGGTGGTAGTCGTAGCTGAAGGGGCGCATGGTGCTGACTTGAATCGCTCGCCAGAGAAGCTCCTAGCGACGGGTGCTCTCTGTTGAAGACGGAGGCGAGGCTACAGATCACGGGAAGACGAGTGAATAGGGGCGTTAGACTCGGGAGAGTGTGGTGAACACGTGTGCGTCATCGAGAGAGAGAGAGGGGAGGACGAGACTTACAGGGAAACATCGCTAGAGTTGGAGAAGTTCACGGTGGCATTCTATCGAGGTTGTTGCCGGCTATGTGGAGCGCGCGCGGGCGATATGAGGATACTGGAGGGTGCGACTGGCAATGGGGAGAAAGCCAGTAGGTGCTAGGGAGCAAGGGTTGTTGAGGAGTGGCCGGAATTGTCGCCGGAAGGTCGTCGGAGCAGTGGGGTTCACGCGAGGAATTGAGGCAGCCTGGTGGCTCCGATGAAACGAGGACTGAGGGGAAAGATAGAGGAGGGCGAGGCGATTATGAGGGCACGGTCACAGGAAAGAATTATGGAGGCATTTAAGTGAATTTACGCGAGGTTTCAACGGCAGAAACGGCCGGGGAGGAATGAGGGGCGTGGTCACCGCGAGGTTGATGACGATGACGGGGCAGTGGGGTCTGGGCATCAGCAAGAGAGAGGGTGTGTGTGTGTGGTGTCACGTAGTCAGTGGCTGCGCGGGTGCGTGCTGCGGTGCGAAACATTTTCTACGGGGAGAGAAAAAGTGGGCTGGCTAGTTGGGCCTGATTGGGTTAGCTGGGCTGGGCTGCTTTTTTATTTTTTCTCTTATGTTTTCTTTTTCTGTTTTCATTTTCTGTTTTGAATTTGTTCAAACAATTCAAACAACCATTTGAATTCAGATCTTTACCAAACTTTCAGTAAGTTTCTATTATGTTTAAACATGTATTTTAAAGACCATTTTTAGGAATAATTCTTTTATTCATTTATTGTTTATTATTTATTAAAATAGGCACTTTCCTTTATTCAAATAAGATTTTACTTATAATTTCAAACTCTTATTTGAATTCTAATTTTCACCAAACCTTTTTTAGTAGGTTTTATTTATTCAATAGAACTATTTAGGATATTTTAATATCATTTATTAATCATTTAAATTGGGCAATTGTCTTTATTCTAATGAAATCAAATATGGTTTTAATTCCCTATAAATTTTATTCAAATAATTCTTTTTAAGTTAATGGGATAAATTTTTAATCCACTTTGGTAAATTCCAAGTTTTTTAAATTTCTCATGATTTAATTAATCATTTCTATTAGGGATTTTATCTTATATTTAAATATAATTACAATATGGTTTAATCCCATATAATTTTATTTGGATATTCTTTATCCTTTTATTTCATTTGGATTTGAATTATCTTTGTTCCATTTGCTTATGGGTTTGATTGAAGATTTAAATTGTCTCCTAAATAATTTTATGTAGGCAATTTATCTTTATTTAAATAAAATTGAATATTGTTCAATTCTTATGATTTTATTTAAATAATCTTTTAATACTTTTATTATTCAATAAACTTTCATTTGTTAAGGATTTGGCCAAGATTTAATATGGCTTTTAAATATTCCTTACTTATTTATTTTCTTCCTTTGCCTTATAAAATCCATATCTTTTTATTTATAGATCCAAAATTGGTGATTCCAATTTGTATAATTTTATTTAATATTTGTTTATACTTTTATATGTCTTTAGTATTATTTTTCTCACAATTTGGTATGGATTTTAGATAGGAGCTTTATTAGCTTTGGAAATATTTTCTTTTATCATATTAAACTCATAAGTTTTTATTTGTGGCTCCAAATTAAATGAAACCAATTTATATGGTTTTATAATGTTTTTATTTTTCATTTTGATCACTTCTAAATGATTGTTGACAAATTTTTATATGGAACAAATCCATAGTCTTAGAGTGATCTTGGAAATGATTTTCTTACATTAGGGTTTTTGGGTTTTGGTTTAACTTTTCCAAGTGTTTAAATTTCAAGGTACATTCATTGATCAATGCATTTCACTTGATTGAAATTTGTTGGATTCCATTTTATTCAAATTTGTTCAAGATGGGTTTTGATGTTTCTATTTTGAAACAAAAAGTTTCTTTTCACCCTAAATTTCAACAATTATTTATTTTGTTTGTTTATTTTTCACATTTCAAAATTTGAAAAAATTTGGGATGTGACAGGCTACTACACTTAAAAGAAATCTCGTCCCGAGATTTGGGAAGGCTAGAGGTTACAAGTTGGCTTCAAAACAACTAGGATACTACCACCCTTAAAAAGGTTTTCAACTAGATTACATCTTGGCTTACTTTGGATCTTAATGTATCTTTTCTGGATACTTGTTTGCATAATGGCCTAGCTCTTTCCATTTGAAACACATCACTTGGCTAATATCCTTATTTTCCTTTGGTATTATTGCCTCTTGTTTGTTTCCTTGGTTCTTCTTCTTTTCTGGGCAATGACTGGCATAGTGTCCCATCTCTTTGCAATGGTAGCATTGTACTCGGCTTTTGTCCTTCTTCTTCTTTTTTCGTCTCTCCAAAGCTAGGAGTTCTTCTAGTTCATGCTCTTCATATTTCACCTCAAAGGTGGGAAATATTTCTCTCTTCTTGGGGCAGTTACTAGAGATATGACCTTCTTCTCCACAAGAGTAGCAGCACTTTGTGGTCACTTTGGATGTGGCCTTATGGGGCATGGTTCTGACTTTTCCTTCATCCTTCTTGGTAGAAGTTGTTCCCTTATGGAGGTTTCCAAAAATTTGATGCATTCCATCTTGTTTCAATTCAAGAACTATTGGATATATGGGGCATTGGATAGGGACATGATCATTTACTTCACATAGGAAACAAGTCACTTGAGATGTGGGGCATTGTTTAGTTGGATGTTTCTCTTCACAATTAGGGCATTGATCCACATGTTCCTTAGAAGTGTGTTCCATGTCTCCACAAATATTGCAAGCTTTAGTTCCTTCTATAATATCATCCTTGACATCATTGTTGTCACAATCTCGTTGGGAAGAGTTGCTTATCATGTTGGTCATTTGATTGGTCATCCTTTGCAACAATTGAGATTGGGTTTCCAAAAACTTTTGCATGTTTGGGTCTAACTCATTGTTGTTGGCTAAAAACTGAGTTGTCACTTTATTCAACTAGGCTTGGGTTGCTAGAAGCATCTCTTGGTTGTTGTTGTTGTCACCATTCTTGATGTTGGAGTTTCTTGGAGAAGTCATCTGTTTGGGTTGGATTGGGATTAGAATAGGTAAAAGATTTCTAGGGAAGATGTCTAATCACACACAACAATTCACACATACAATGTGCAAGCAATCACAAACAAACATTCCAATCAAACAACAAAGTTCAAGAACATTTTTAGGCAACAAAATATTTTTGCTACACCACATAAGTTGGTGGGTTTAAACTAATCATTAGTATGGTGGTCCAACTATAAGGTTCACTTGGGATCATTCCATTCTTCTTAGTTGTTTCTTCATGAACAAGGTCATTGTTTCCTTGGAAAAATTCTTGCATCTTGGTCACAAAACTTCAAAGGTGATGATGGTTCCTTCTAAGTTGTGTTTCCTTAGTCTTCAAGTCTTGAGTAATATTTCCTGTCTCACTTATAGTCCTTAGTGATGTTCAAGTTGAGGTCCTTGGTGAAACTAAAGTTGAAGTCATTGGTGATGTTGTAGTAAGAGTCTTTTGAGTTGGTGAAGTCCTTTGCTCATGGTGGAGTCTTTGCTCATGTTGAGGTTTTGTCCATCAAGTTGAAATAAAAGAGATGTAGATTCAAAACAAAAAGGTTGAGGAAAGAGTTTATAGATTGTTTGTAAATAAGTTTTGGAAAAAAACAACTCCTATTTTTCTAAGGGGTTTTGTCCAATCCTAGGGTTACAATCCTACAGGCAACAGAGTGCTCTGATACCATCTGTAGTGGTCCCAACCTTTAATAAGGTGGAGATCCATGTGTTTACAATGCTAGTACCTAGATCAATAGCTAGCATCCATAGTTTAAGATGTAATATCAAGAAACAAAGGTCATAATACAACTTTATAACCAGAAATAAAATAATTCATTACATCTTACATAGATCATTTGGATATCTCGCTACAATGCAGCTGAAATAACTATGTAGCATGGAGTCCTTCATCTTCAAAGTGCCACAGGCAATCATGTTGGTTGTATACTTGTAATCCTAATCAACACACTTGACTAACATCAAACAAACCTGCAACATAATAAGTTACAGCCACAAGGGTCAATACATTTGAATTGTATTGGCAAGTGATACTATGGTAGAATAGTGGTATCTATCATCTATATGCATTTGGCTAAGTGGAGCTTAGGCTTGCTTTGCTCAAAATAGATTTTCCTTATCATTTGAAAACACTAAGTTTTTGTTTGGCAAAAATCCCAAGGAACAACCAATAGACATTGGTGAACCTTTACCCTTGTTCAACCACAAGTTTTAACTTAGAAATTGGGATGAGGAGATCCTTGATAGCTTCCATGTCTTGATGCTCAATTTGTCCATTGCCGGGGACACGGCTAAGTAATTAGATTTTACTCTCTCGAGAGGTGGTGCACTTTCCCCACAAGACTCGACATGGATCGAGACAAGATCTTTCAGAAGCCTTCCCTTAGACTAAAATGGACGCGCTCTAAACCTATCGCCCCCTACCACCAACTATCCATCTGGCTAAGTTATTGCAACCTATATGTCCAGGCAGAGCCCATAATGCCATGTGGCTGCACTTGAAGCTTCTCAACATTTGATATCTCAAATCTCTTTGTTCCTGGGTGGCATTCCACAAGTGAGATACACTAGGGTAGGCCATAGATATGGGCCCTGTGTAACTACTCCACACAAACAATTCTTTCCATTACACCCAGGTGATTCATTCACATAGTTGTTTTATTAAACAAAACACAAGTCATAGACTTAGAAATATTTCATAGCATGAATATAATCCACCCTTGTTTTCTACTAGCTAAGCTAAGCATGATAGTAGTAGGAATCTTAACTTAGGAAAATTTTACAAAGGCATCATCTACTAGGATTTTCCAAGGCATAGCATACTTAGTAAAATTCCATGCAAGTCCTACTTAGAAGTATCAATAATGCATAGTGAAAATAATGGGACAAAAGTATGAAGCACCACTTGCCTTTTTGGTAGAGAATATAAGTTTACTCCTTGATCTTGCAATAGTCACACTCTTCAAATTTCACTACAATTCAATCAAGGCACAAAATTCAATCTAGCATTCAAACAATTTCATCACATAGAATAAAGAAAACAAAACAATGCATGCAAGCATGCAAAAGATTGTTTTATTTAGAAAAGTGGTTTATAATAGGTTGTAAATATTTTAAAACACCTATTGGTCATTTAAAAAAGTGGCAAAACCATTTAAATTTAAGTTAGTGAGAATGGATTTTTTAAATCATTTTTGTTTTGCTAGAAATGAGTTTAATCAAAGTAATAACTTATAATGTTATCCAATTTGGTTTTAAACACAAATATTAATATTTATGGTCAAAGTGTTTAAAAAAATCATTTACACAAGGTTTCACGCAAAAACCATTTTTGAATCAAGCACCATTTTGATTTTTCTAAAAATGCCTTTAATCAAAGTAATAATTTTTCTAGGGTTTAATCAAATACATTTTTAAATCCAAAACTTTGTGTCTAGGGTCAGAGAGTTTAAATCAAACCATTTTCAAAAGGTTTTACTCAAAAAGCATTTTAAAACCATAATCAATATTTTTATTTAACTAGAAATGCTTGTATTCAAAGATTTATTCCCTAGTATCACAAAATACACTTTTAACTCCAAAAGTTGGTTTTTATGGTTAGTAGGTTCAAAACAATCCAATTACAAAAGATTTTACCCTAAAATCATTTTTAGAATAATTTTTATACTCAAATTAGGCCTACACATGTTTCTGCAAAAACAACCAATTTTACAGAAGCAATTCACTAAAAAAAGGGCATGGTTGTAAAGGTTTCTTCTTGATTATTCCATTGATATAAAATTTGCAAAATTTGGATGTGTAGATTTAAAGTTATGAATTTTACAAAATCTAACATCTAATAGATCAAATCTGTTTTTAAATCAACAGCCAGGGCCATGCGACTTAATTCTATTGGCTGATACCGTTTCGTGAGGATCGCATTATGCAGACCGTTGGATCTAATCAGCAACGCATCGATCAGATTGAATGATACCTCTTTGTTTAAATGATCTATCGTGTCCTTTGGATCGACATCTAATGGACCAAAATGATCTAGCCAGAAACGGGCGGCGCTGTGACGGTGGCTGGCGGCGGCGCGCTCGGGCAGTGGCGTTGCCGATGAAATAGGAAGCGCGGGAGAGGGAGAAAATGCTCACTGGGTTCGTCGCGACGCGCGGAAGCTCGAGGTGGTAGTCGTAGCTGAAGGGGCGCACAGTGCTGACTTGAATCGCTCGCCGGAGAAGCTCCTGGCCACGGGGGCTCTCTGTTGAAGATGGAGGCGAGGCTACAGATAACGGGAAGACGAGTGAATAGGGGCGTTAGACGCGGGCGAGTATGGCGAACACGTGTGCGTCATCGAGAGAGAGGGGAGGACGGTACTTCTGGGGAAAGGTCGTCGGAGTTGGAGTAGTTCATGGTGGCGTTCTGTCGAGGTTGTTGCCGATGATGTGGAGCGCGCGTGGGAGAGCTGAGGATACTGGGGGGTGCGCCTGGCGATGGGGAGAAAGCAAGTAGGTGCCAGGGAGCAAGGGGTGGTGAGGAGTGGCTGGAATGGTCGCCGGAAGGTCATCGGGGCAGTGGGGTTCACACGAGGAATTGAGGCAGCCTGGTGGCTCCGAGGAAACGAGGATTAAGGGGAAAGATAGAGGAGGGCGAGGCGATTATGAGGGCATGGTCACAGGAAAGAATTATGGCGGCGTTTAAGCGAAATTACGCGAGGTTTCAATGGTAGAAACAGCCGGGGAGGAATGAGGGGCGTGGTCACCGCGAGGTTGATTACGATGACAGGGCAATGGGGCCTGGGTGTCAGCGAGAGAGAGGGTGTGCGTGTGGGGTCGCATAGTCAGTGGCTACGCGGGTGCATGCTACGGTGCGAAATGTTTTCTGCGGGGAGAGAAGAAGTGGGCTGGCTAGTTGGGCCTGATTGGGTTAGCTGGGCTGGGCTGTTTTTTTTATTTTTTTCTCTTTTGTTTTGTTTTCTTCTTCTATTTTTATTTTGTCCAAACAATTCAAACAACCATTTGAATTCAGATCTTTACCAAACTTTCAGTAAGTTTCTATTCTGTTTAAACATGTATTTTAAAGTCCATTTTTAGGAATAATTCTTTTATTAATTTATGGTTTATTATTTATTAAAATAGGCACTTGCCTTTATTCAAATAAGATTTTAGTTATAATTTCAAACTCTTATTTGAATTCTAATTTTCACCAAACCTTTTTTGGTAGGTTTTATTTATTCAATAGGGTGTTAAATAATTCATTTTGAATTATTTAGAATATTTTAATATGATCTATTAATCATTTAAATTGGGCAATTTTCTTTATTATGATAAAATCAAATATGGTTTTGATTCCCTATAAATTTTACTCAAATAATTATTTTTAAGTTAATTGGATAACTTTTTAATCCACTTTGGTTAATTACTATTTTTTAAATTTCTCATGATTTATTTAATCATTTCTATTAGGGATTTTGTCTTCCATTTAAATATAATTAGAATATGGTTTAATCCCATATAATTTTATTTGGATATTCTTTATGCCTTTATTTCATTTGGATTTGAATTAACTTTGTTCCATTTGCTTATGGGTTTGATTCAAGATATTGTCTCCTAAATAATTTAATTTAGGCAATTTATCTTTATTTAAATAAAATTGAATATTGTTCAATTCTTATGATTTTATTTATATAATCTTTTACTCCTTTTATTATTCAATAAACTTTCATTTGTTAAGGATTTGGCTTTTAAATATTCCTTATTTATTTATTTTCTTCCTTTGCCTTATAAAATCCATATCTTTTTATTTATAGATCCAAAATTGGTGATTCCAATTTATATAATTTTATTTAATATTTGTTTATACTTTTATATATCTTTAGGATTATTTTGCTCACAATTTGGTATGGATTTTAGATAGGAGCTTTATTAGCTTTGGAAATATTTCCTTTTATCATATTAAACTCATAAGTTTTTATCTGTGGCTCCAAATTAAAAGAAACCAATTTCTATGGTTTTATAATGTTATTATTTGTGATTTTGATCACTTATAAATGTTTGTTGACAAATTTTTATATGGAACAAATCCATAGTCTTAGAGTGATCTTGGAAATGATTTTCTTACATTAGAGTTTTTGGGTTTTGGTTAACTTTTCCAAGAGTTTAAATTTCAAGGTACATTAATTGATGAATGCATTTCACTTGACTGAAATTTGTTGGATTCCATTTTATTCAAATTTGTTCAAGATGGGTTTTGATGTTTCTATTTTGAAACAAAAAGTTTCTTTTCACCCTAAATTTCAACAATTATTTATTTTGTTTGTTTATTTTTCACATTTCAAAATTTGGAAAATTTTGGGATGTGACATGGTAGCGGCCTCTAGTAAGACGTGCCAACTCCTAAACGTATACAATGATCATATCGGACGAACCATCACAAGGTTTAGTACGTGTCTTTCCATTTTCCTCACGATATTTGGTCTAGCTCCAAGCTGACCTCCCTTTCTCGATATTGTGACATGGAATCCCTTTACTAGGGTAACTCTTAACCATATGTAGCACGACCATGCATTTCTAGATCCGATCACTCGAGGGGCCCAGAGATATCTCTCTCAAGTAGAGAGGGCCAAATCCCATCTTGATTGACCATGTCTTGCAGCATGCTTCAGGACAAACCCGAAAGCTACCTTTATAACTACCCAGTTATGAAGTAGCATCTGATAGCCCCAAAGTAGGTCGATCCACATCTCAAGTACATGCGACAATCTCAGGTCTAAGGAAAAAACGTACACGATGTGTAGAGAGAGAGCTGCAACTAATTGCCAGTCTCAAGTTGGGTCAGTCCAACACCATGTTCATAACATGTGTCCACATCATTGGTTTGACATCTCCACGTCCATGACTTGCGAAACATAGTCATCAACCAATCGATGTGCTCGTCTAATATTCACGTGTGTCCTCACATGAACTCCGACTAGGGACAACTCTTAAATAACCATACAAGTATAGAGTTTCACAAATAAATCACATAATTGCCAATCAATACAAGTTGTCTGATATGGATATTCAAGGAACATTACAATAACTCATGGATACATAAGAAATATAATCATCTCTATGATTGCCTCTAGGGCATATTTCCTTCAGGTTGTATCTCATCCTTTGTGCTTTCATGTATAGAACTTGTGAGCTCCGTTCATGATCAAGATCTAATCTATTTGTAATCATGCATGTTGTTTTTACGGGGATACGATGAATATTGATATTATTATGTTGCCTTTATTAATGGTTTTGTCTTTATAATTCTATCATGTCGGTGTTGTTTATGATCTTGCATGCTCTCCGTTGTTAGTAGCTATCTTGGCCAAGTAGTTGCTAGTGACTCCAAGAGGGGGTATTTATGCTCCATAGTGGGTTCATGCCTCTAGTTTCCAAGGGAAGTGACAGAAATCTCTTCGGTTATAGATGTGCTGTTGCTACTAGGGAGAAAACAACGATCGCTTGTTCATGGAACATCTGGACTGTTTACCTTACACACTTTGCTTAAAGCAGTTGTCTGTTGCTTACAACTTAATACTGGAGGGGGTTCAGATGATAACCTGAAGGTGGACTTCTAGTCATAGATGCAGTTGGATGGCGGTCTATGTATCTTGTTGTATTGCCCAATCGAATCTCATAGGATTTTTCTGACTAGTAATTGCATTGTTATGCCTTGCTCAGTTCCTGTCAATTGCCCTGATGTAATTTGTTTACCCTTCATGCCATGTTGTTTATCTAAGGAGAGCACCTCTAGTGAACTATGGAACCCGGTCCAATATTTACCATTGATACATCTTCCACTGTTACTTGTTTAATGATGTGTTGGAAATGTATCTATAATTTTTTATGCTCCATGATTTTTTAGTATCTACTTTGCTTTACTTATCCACACTTTGAGGTGCTTTTTACATGTTTTCTGGTACTAACCTACCAACAAGTTGCAACAGTGTTAGATGCCTGTTTTCTGCTGTTTTTGGTTTCAGAAATGTTAGTAAAGAAATATTCTCGGAATTGGACGGGACAAACGTCAAAGTCAATTACTTTCTGTGGGGAACAAGAAGTCCTGAGGGGATCCGGAGGGGCCAGCCAGGAGGGCCAGACCCACCCCAGGCACGGGTGGGCCCTGCCCTGCGCCTGGCTAGGGTTTGGCCGCCCTGGCCGCCGCCTCGGCCTCCCCCTTCGCCTATAAGACGCCCCCGATGCAGAAACCCTGAACACCCAATCAAATATCCATGAAACCGTCTGTAGCCGCCACCACCATCGTCCCTAGATCGGGAGGATCTGAAGTTCTTCCCGGCACCCTGCCGGAGGGGAGATCATCCCGGAGGCCTTCTCTCCGGTATGATGCGTGAGTAGTTCCACCTTGGACTATGGGTCCATGTAGTAGCTAGATGGTTGTATCTCCTCCTTTGTGCTTTCATGTAAAGATCTTGTGATCTCCATTCATGATCAAGATCTAATCTATTTGTAATCATGTATGTTGTGTTTGCGGGGATCCGATGGATATTGAGATTATTATGTTGGTTTGATTAATGGTTTTGTTTATGATTATATCATGTTGGTGTTGTTTGTGATCTTGCATGCTCTCCGTTGTTAGAAGCTATCTTGGCCAAGTAGTTGCTAGCTCGATAGTGGGTTCATGCCTCTAGTTTCCAAGGGAAGTGACAAAAATATCTTCGGTTGTAGATGTGCTATTGCTACTAGGGATAAAACAACAGTCTCTTGTTCATGGAACATGTGGACTATTTACCTTACACACTTTGCTTATAGCAGTTGTTTGTTGCTTGCAACTTAATACTCGAGGGGGTTCAGATGATAACCTGAAGGTGGACTTCAGGTCATAGATGCAGTTGGATTGAGGTCTATGTGTCTTGTTGTATTGCCCAATCGAATCTCATAGGATCTTTCTGACTAGTAATTGCATTGTTATGCCTTGCTCAGTTCTTGTCAATTGCCCTGCTGTAATTTGTTTACCCTTCATGCCATGTTGTTTATCTAAGGAGAGCACCTCTAGTTAACTATGGACCCCGGTCCAATCTTTACCATTGATACATCTTCCCCTGTTACTTGTTTATTGATACGTTGGAAACGTATCTATGATTTTTGATGCTCCATGCTTTTTTAGTATCTACTTTGCTTTTCTTGTCCACACTTTGAGGTGCTTTTACATGTTTTCTGGTACTAACCTACTAACAAGTTGCAACAGTGCCAGATGCTTGTTTTCTGCTGTTTTTGGTTTCAAAAAAGTTAGTAAAGAAATATCCTCGGAATTGTACGGGACAAACGTCAAAGTCAATTACTTTCCGTGGGGAACAAGAAGTCCAGAGGGGCCAGCCAGGAGGGCCAGACCCACCCCAGGCGCGGGTGGGCCCTGCCCCGCGCCTGCTAGGGTTTGGCCACCCTGGCCGCCGCCTCGGCCTACCCCTTCGCCTATAAGAAGCCCCTGATGCAGAAACCCCGAAGACCCGATCAAATATCCATGAAACCGTCTGTAGCCGCCACCACCATCGTCCCTAGATCGGGGGATCTGAAGTTCTTCCCGGCACCCTGCCGGAGGGGAGATCATCCCGGAGGCCTTCTCTCTGGTATGATGCGTGAGTAGTTCCACCTTGGACTATGGGTCCATGTAGTAGCTAGATGGTTGTATCTCCTCCTTTGTTCTTTCATGTATAGATCTTGTGAGCTCCGTTCATGATTAAGATCTAATCTATTTGTAATGATGCATGTTGTGTTTGCGGGGATCCGATGGATATTGAGATTATTATGTTGGTTTGATTAATGGTTTTGTCCTTATGATTCTACCATGTCTGTGTTGTTCGTGATCTTGCATGCTCTCTGTTGTTAGTAGCTATCTTGGCCAAGTAGTTGCTCGTGACTCCAAGAGGGGGTATTTATGCTCGATAGTGGGTTCATGCCTCTAGTTTCCAAGGGAAGTGACAGAAATCTCTTCGGTTGTAGATGTGTTGTTGACACTAGGGAGAAAACAACGGTCTCTTGTTCATGGAACATGTGGACTGTTTACCTTACACACTTTTCTTAAATAGATGTCTGTTGCTTGCAACTTAATGCTGGAGGGGGTTCGGATGATAACCTGAAGGTGGACTTCTAGTCATAGATGCAGTTGGATGGCGGTCTATGTATCTTGTTGTATTGCCCAATCGAATCTCATAGGATCTTTCTGACTAGTAATTGCATTGTTATGCCTTTGCTCAGTTCCTGTCAATTGCCCTGCTGTAATTTGTTTACCCTTCATTCCATGTTGTTTATCTAAGGAGAGCACCTCTAGTGAACTATGGACCCCGGTCCAATCTTTACCATTGATACATCTTCCACTGTTAATTGTTTAATTGCTGCAAACCACTATTACCTTCCACACCATACGTTTAATCCTTTGTTACAGCAAACTGGTGATCTTGACAATCTCACTGGTTCGTTGGGGCAAAGTCTTGAGTTTGTGTTGTGCAGGTCTCCGCGTTTCTTGCAACACCTGTGTGATGTTTCCTTCCTCCTTCTGGTTAGATAACCTCGGTCTCTACTAAGGGAAGACTTGTTGTTGTGCTCATCACACCTTGCTCTTGGGGTTTCCAACAAAGTGTTCCACGTCCGCACCATCATTTACTTGCTGCAAACCATTACCTTCCACACCATATGTTTGATCCTTTGTTACAGCAAACCAGTGAGCTTGACAACCTCACTGATTCGTTGGGGCAAAGTCTTGAGTTTGTGTTGTTCAGGTCTCCGCGTTGCTTGAAACACCTGTGTGACGTTTCCTTCCTCCTTCTGGTTCGATAACCTCGGTCTCCACTGAGGGAAAACTTGCTTCTTGCTCTTCGCACCCTGCGCTTGGGGTTACCAACGAAGTGCCACGTCGAGCATCATCACTAATCCTGACGGTAAGTGGAGAGGTAGCGTTTCGACGGCGATCACATCAACACTTGATCCATTGCCGACACGCATCTTGACCTCACCTCTTGCTAGCGGTCGCTTGTTCCGCAGCCCCTGATTCGAGTTACAAATATTAGAACCTGAACCGGTATCAAATACCCAGGTGCTAATGCGAGTACTAGTCAAGTACACATAAATAACATGTATATCATATATACCTTTGTTTGCCTTGCCGACCTTCTTGTCTGCCAAATACTTGGGGCAGTTGCGCTTCTAGTGGCCAGTCACCTTACAATAATAGCACTCGGTATCAGACTTAGGGCCAACTCGGGGTTTCTTTTCAGGCACGGCAACTGGCTTGCCGCCCTTACTTCCCTTCCGTTTTCCCTTCTTGTATTTCTTGAAACCAGTGTTTTTATTGATCATCAACACTTGATGTTCTTTCTTGATCTCCACTTCTGCAGTTTTAAGCATTGACAGAAGCTCGGGGAGAGACTTCTTCATGCCTTGCATATTATAGTTCATCACGAAGCTCTTATAGCTAGGTGGAAGAGACTATAGAACATGATGGATGCCTAAGTCAATGGGAATCGATATTCCTAAGGACACAAGCTTATCGGCGTAACCCGATATCTTGAGTACATGCTCACTTACGGAGCTGTTCTCTTCCATCATGCAGCTAAAGAACTTTTCTGAAGCATTGTAGCTCTCTACAGCAACATGTGTGCGAAAATCATTTTCAACTCACCCATTTTATCAAATGCATTACTGTTTTCGTAACGCTTTCGAAGTTTTGGCTCTAACCCATACAATATGCTGCAATGAACTAAGTTGTGGTCCTCCTAACGAGTCTGATAGACATTCTTCTCCTCATTAGGGGCATCATCGAACGGTGGGGGGCCTAGCGGCACTTCTAGCACATATTGCTTTTGTGCAGCAGAGAGGAGAATCCTCAAATTCATGGCCCATTCGGTAAAGTTGCTACCGTTCGTTGCAAGTTTCTCTTTCTCCATGAACACATTGAAATTAAAAGCAGGTGGTGCCATCTACAACAGAATTTGTAAAGTTTAGACTAATTTTATGATAGATTGAGTTCAACTAATCCACATTAAGAATGAACTCCCACTCAAAAACGACATCCCTCATGCCTTTTTGGTGATTACATGAACCAAATCCACTACACCAAGTCCGATCATCACGTGAGTCAGTGTAGCTTCAAAGGCGAGCATCAAATGGGCATCATATCTACCATATGACTCATGCTTAACCTTTTGGTCCGTGTTCCGAGGCCATGTCTGTACATGCTAGGATCGCCAAGTAAGAACCTTAGTATTCGTGTGTGTAACTGTCTTACACCCGAAATATGGTCGTGGATCCAAGAACACCCGATCATCACGTGATGTCTTGGAGCGACAAAACATAATGGGTTCATACTTAAGGAAGAACACATTCTTATCTTGATATTTAAATGAGGGATCATCTTCTTATGCTAATAAAACACCAAACAAGAAATATAAGATGCAATCAAACATCACATGTTTATAAGTGAAATGATATGGTTCCCGCACTTGATCTCCATCATGTGCATCGTGGTATGATCACTATCATACCTCTATGTGTAAGGCCAAGGTCTATGGAACTTACACGTTATGTGTGTTGTAAGAGTATCATCTCATACTTCTACTTACAACATCACCATATCATAACACTAGACCAACAACAATCTAAACTAGACGCCTCTAATTTATCCATTGCAAGTTTTACGTGGCTTAGGGCTTTCGAAGATAGAACCGTTCTTACCTACGAACATGAACCACAACGAGGATAACCAAATTGTTGGCAACTCGTTGCAAATTAGATATTGACTGTAGTAGGAGAGACAAACACCCACTATCCACTTATGCAAACTAGTTGCATGTCAAGCGTGGAACAGGTCTCATGTGCGAGGGCATGTAAAGTTTGTCCGGGCCGCTTCATCCCACTATACCACCAATACCCCAAATACAACTAAGAAGAAATAACATGATCATCATCACCCACATACGCATATGTGTACTACCCGTGTAAAGCATCTACGCATAGATCCGGCTCTGATACCACTGAAGGGTTCGCAGCATAGAAAACAAAAAATTTCCTACGATGGGAACAACTATGTACCAAGATCTATCTACTAGATACAAACAACGGGCGGATGTATAACCGTGGAGAACATACTCTTGAATACTGACAAAGCGTAACGAGTTAAACTCGTGGTTGATGTAGACGATCTCTTGCCGATCTCAAGATCAAGAGGAAGTGCTTAGCACCGCAACTTAGCAGCGCATCCGTGCTCGCACACACGTCCGAGGCATCGAGCAACCTCCGCCTCCTCACTCCAGCGATGCAGCGGAAGCGCAACTCTTTCTTGCTGAATAGCCACCGGGAACATGTATCTCGCTAGTCCGAGACCACGGGGGATAAATACTAGAGGGGGACAGAGATCCTTCACGAGGAGGTGTGAGTGATAGAGAGCAGAGGGGGCTCCTTTTATAGTAGGAGGGGGGACAGCCAAGGGGGTGGCCGCCGGCCATGGGGGCTGCCCCTCCCCTCCTTCATTCATGTGGGTGGACACTCCACTCACTCAAATGCCTTTCAATTCCCTCCACTCAAAAACCCACTAGAATTCCCATTAAATTTCCACCAAATTTAATGCAAACTCTCATTAAATAAAACTCCTTTTATTTACTCAGAATTTTGTCAATTACTTTAATGACAAACATTCACATATAACCCCTTGCTAGTATTTCATTTCACATGCAAAAACACTTTCTGCAATTTCACCCGAAAACCTGTTTCGGTATCTAGTGAAATAAATTCATGCGCTTGTTATTCTTTCCGGCATGAAACTTTTCCTCCAAATGGATGTCGGTGTCTCTTAAGTGTGTCACCCTACGGTTCGTGAATAATGTGGACATGATCGAGACCCCTCTCCGATCAATAATCATAAGCGGGATCTGGAGACCCATACTGACTCCCACACATTCAACGATGACTTTCTTGTGATCGTCAGAACCTTTTACGCTAGTATCTTAATCCTTTTGTTTCGTGATATATTACATGTCCGAGATTCGATCATCGGTATCTGTATACCTAGTTTGATCTCGTTACTGACATGTACTCTTTTCTTGTTCCTGTGGTATAACATTCTAGTGATCAAATCACTTGCTTGCAAGCTAATCAATGTGATATCACTGAGAGGGCCCAGAGCATATCTATCCGTCATCGGGATGAACAAATTCCACTCTCGATCCATGGGCCTCAACATAACACTTTATTAGTACTGAACCCATCTTTATAATCACCCTGTTACGGTGTGATGTTTGATGTTATCAAGATACTCTTCCGGTGTTAGTGTTTGACATGATCTCATGGTCTAAGGATTAGGATCACTTCGTATGTTGTTATAGCAATAAAAACTCAGTGACTTTGATCGTAATGCTATACTTCGGATGAATGTTCATCACACCATTACACTAATGTTGTGATCTCGTTATTAACAACATCCAATGTCCATGATCAGGAAACCTTGATCATCTTGTTAATCAACGAGATAGTTTATCAGAGAGGCATAACTAGGAACTTTCTGTTTGTTTATTAAACACACATGTATTAACGTTTCCATATTAATACAATTATAGCATGCAAAATAAACATCTATCATATACTTGGAATATACATAATAAACACTTTATTATTGCCTCTCAGGACATATTCCCTTCACATTAGTTATTGGGGAGATGAAGAAACCCTAGCACGAGATTGAAATAAGATAAAGTTTATATGATATTCATCGATGTGACCATGTGTTAGATTGTCTTCATCTTGATGTTGGGAAAAGTCGACATCTCAATATTTGCCTCTTGTGGGGACTTGTTGGGCCACGCAGAGATAAAACAAAAACTTTTTCTTCTAACATGGTGATCCCAAGATCTAGCTAAGGTAGAAGGCCACGAGGTTTACCACTAGACGCGCAGTTGCGGATTACTGATGAAGCGCGTCAGTTGATGCAGTGCAGTCCTCATGATCCTATCGTCCTGGTGCTGATCGCACAGCACCTCTGCTGGTATCCACACGTACAAGGAGGAGCGCCGGCGGCGAACTGCTAGGTTCGTAACGACGGCTGGACTGCTGTGGAGCTAGGGTTTCCAACACATGGAGTGACCTAACCGAACAACGATTAACCTTTTTGGGTTAAGGTGCTCCACTATATATAGGGAGTGAACGTGGGCTCTGCTCGCGCGACCCATTCACTAAAGCCCATATAACACTAGTCACCGTGAGTCCAACTCACTAACTCAGTCCTAATCAGGTTAAGGTCCAACCCAACCAGATTACATGTTCAGATCCAATCCGAACTTGCTCCCGCTCTTAAGTGTGTGACCCCGCAGGCTCATGGCTACTTGGACACGATTGGAGTCCGACTCACAATCGATCAGTCGGTAGCGGCTCCTAGCAGAACGTGCCGACTCCCAAGTACCAAAGAGTCATGACGACTTGCCTTTCCAATGCGACTTACGTCTGAGTCCCTTTTGCCTCACGATATACCTTGTCATACTACAGGCGAATATATGTCATCCCTTAAATAGTCCGACTCTCTTCTCGATCCGAGATAAGTGATTCACCCGACTAACTCTTAGTCCATCGCCTCGGTTAACACTTAACCGAGTCGTGCATGGCCATGCTTTCCGAATCATATCTCACGAGAGGGCCCAGATAATATCTCTCCGAGTGGAGGGGCAAAATCCCATCTTGGTTATTCACATCACGCAGCTTGATTCTCAGTCGAACCGAACTCTGCCTTTATAACTGACCAGTTACGGATCAGTGTTTAACAGAACCTAAGTCGGTGATCCTCAACTCGGACTATGCAACAACGTCAGGTCAAAGTATTACATTGATTGAGATATACAAATGATAGCTAGTTCGTTGTACCTCAATATGGGTCAATCCGACTCGCTAAACTCTTTAGCCGAGTCTGTGTAAGTTGGAATAGCATCTCCATGCCCATGACAAGTGGAACCGAGTCATCAAGCCAACTTTCACATTGGTCTAAGTTGTGTGTCCAACACAACCTCAATGACCAAGGATATTTAGTACAAACAACATGAATGCATAGTTCCACAACCGAATCACATATTCAATAATACACATCATATGTTTATACAAGGACTACTTAATATCTTTATGAATAGAATGGGAAATATCATCATACATGATTGCCTCTAGGGCATATTCCCAACAGTCTCCCACTTGCACTAGAGTCAATCTTCCGACATCACATGTATAAGCATCTACTGCCCATGGCTCTCAGGTGCGCCTCATGCTTCGGCTGTGGTAACGTTTTTGTCAACGGATCCGCAATATTTGCATCCGTGTGTACCTTTCATAACTTGATATCACCCTGATCCACGAACTGGCGAATCAGGTGGTACCGCATGAGTATGTGCTTGTTCTTCTGGTGCTGTCTAGGTTCCTTGGCTTGTGCAATAGCACCATTGTTGCCACAATACACGTCCAACGGATTGGACGAGCCCTGAACCACACCAAGATCCATGAGGAAATTCCTCATCCAAACAGCTTCCTTTGCTGCCTCCGAGGCGGCAATATACTCAGCCTCTGTTGTAGACGCTGACACAGTCTCTTGCTTGGAACTCTACCAGCTCACAGCACCTCCGTTTAAAATAAACACGTATCCGGATTGCGAACGGGAATCATCAGAGTCGGTAAGATAACTCGCATCCGTGTAACCCTTTACACTGAATTCATCTTCACCACCATAAACCAAGAACATATCCTTAGTCCTTCTCAAGTACTTTAGGATATTTTTAGCCGCTGTCCAGTGGATCTCTCCAGGATCAGCCTGGTATCTGCTCACAATACTTAGAGCATAGGAAACATCCGGCCTAGTACAAATCATGGCGTACATGATGGATCCGACTACAGAAGCATATGGAATCGCACTCATCCGACTTCGCTCATCAGTTGTCGAAGGACACTGAGTCTTGCTAAGTTTTACACCATGGGACATCGGTAAGAACCCCTTCTTAGACGATTCCATGTTGAACTTCTTCAACACTTTGTCCAAATAAGTACTCTGACTCAATACAATGAGCCTCCTTGATCTATCTCTATAGATCCGGATTCCGAGGATGTATGTTGCCTCACCCAAGTCTTTCATTGAGAAACTCCTTTCCAATGATTCCTTGGTTTCTTGCAACATCTGGACATCATTTCCAATCAGTAATATGTCATCCACATATAAGATTAGAAAATTTACTTTGTTGCCACTAAACTTCTTGTACAAACAAGAATCATGATCACTCTTGATGAAGCCAAACGATTTGACTAACTCATCAAAGCGAATATTCCAACTCTGAGATGCTTGCTTCAACCCATAAATGGATTTCTGAAGTTTGCACACCTTGTCGGCATTAGCTGGATCGACAAACCCCTCGGGCTATATCATATACACATCCTCGGTTAAATTTCCGTTAAGGAAAGCCGTTTTGACATCCATCTGCCATATTTTGTAGTCGAAATAGGCCGCTATAGCTAACATGATCCGAACTGATTTAAACATCGCTACGGGCGAGAAAGTCTCGTCGTAATCAACTCCTTGAACTTGTCGGAACCCCTTCGTGACAAGGCGTGCTTTATAGATTGAAACATTTACATCCATATCAGTTTTCTTCTTAAAGACCCATTTACACTCGACGGGTCTTGCACCGTCTGGCAGATCAACCAAGTTCCAAACTTGATTTTCATCCATGGACTTTATCTCGGATCTCATGGCTCCAAGCCATGACTCAGAATCAGATCCCACCATCGCTTCCGAATAATTTTCCGGATCATCACTGTCTAACAGTAACACATCACGAACACTTCGTAATCTTGCCGATCTTCGTAGTACAGGTGCTGCTGCCGGCTCAGCTGCCACGACCGGCTCAACCTCCAAGGTTTTTGCCGACTCGCTACTAGCCGGTTCCTCTCGAATTTCTTCGAGCTGCACCGTGCTCCCACTTACTCCCCGACTGAGAAACTCCTTCTCAAGGAAGACACCGTTCCGAGCGACAAACACTTTGCCCTCTTCTCGGTTGTAGAAGTAGTAACCCAAGGTTTCCCTTGGATACCCCACGAAAAAACATTTATCCGACTTGGCCGTAAGCTTGTCCGACTGAAGTCGCTTGACAAATGCTTCACAACCCCAAATCTTAAGAAAAGACAAACTCGGCTTTTTGCCTGTCCACATCTCATGCGGTGTCTTCTCTACCGATTTTGATGGTACTCTGTTTAGTGTGAACGCCGCTGTTTCTAGACAATAACCCCAAAATGATAAAGGCAGATCTTTCCGACTCATCATTGACCGTACCATGTCCAACAAGGTCCGATTCCACCTTTCCGAAACACCGTTCCTTTGCGATGTTCCTGGCGGAGTAAGTTGAGGAACTATTCCACAACTTTTCAGATGGTCATCAAACTCATGGCTCATGTACTCGCCTCCTCGGTTCAACTGAAGAAACTTTATTTTCTTGCCGAGTTGATTCTGTGCTTCATTCTGGAATTCTTTGAACTTTTCAAAGGCTTCCGACTTATGTTTCATCAAGTAGATATATCCATAACTACTCAAATCATCAGTGAAGGTAATGAAGTACTCATAACCACCCCTGGCTATCATGCTCATTGGTCCACATACATCACTATCTACTAGTCCCAACAAGTCGGACGCCCTTTCGCAACTCTTTGCAAAAGGTGTCTTGGTCATTTTGCCGAGTAGGCAAGATTCGCATGTCTCGAACGACTCCAAGTCGAACGAAGTTAGGAGTCCATCATCATGGAGCTTCTTCATGTGTTTGCAACTTATATGACCAAGCCGACAGTGCCAAAAGTAAGTCATATTCAGATCATTTGGTTTCAACCTTTTAACATTTATGTTATAAACCGACTCACCATCAAGATTCAAAATAAATAACCCGTCCTGGACGGGTGCAAAGACATGAAACATATCATTCAAATACAAAGAAGAACCATTATTCTTGATATTCGACTCATAGCCTTGCCTCATCAAACATGAAGCAGAAATAATGTTTCGACTGAGCACTGGAACATAATAACAATTATTCAGTTCCATAATTAATCCGGAAGGTAAATGAAGTTGCATCGTGCCGACTTCCAACGCAGCAACTCTTGCTTTATTGCCGACTCGAATATCAACCTCGCCTCTTGCTACGCTCCTAGTTCTTACCAGTCCCTGCAACGAGTTGCAGATGTGAATAACTGATCCGGTATCATATACCCAAGAACTATTAGGTGCATCAGCAAGATATATGTCTATAAGATTGCAAACAAGTGTACCTGAGTCGGAAGTCATACCTCCACTCTTGGCTTTGTTGGCCAAGTACTTGCTGCAGTCCCTCTTCCAGTGGCCATCCGCCTTGCAGTAGAAGCAAGTGGATCCGGCTGAAGGAGATGGCTTAGTCCCTGAGGAAACGCTTGGGACCGGGTCCGGAGCCTGCTTTCCTCCTGACTTAGCCTTCTTCTTAGTCCAAGAACTCTTCTTGAACTTAGCCTTATTCTGCACCATCAACACTTGACTGGTGCCCTTCTTGAGATCCGCCTCTGCCTGCTTGAGCATCCCATGCAATTCAGTGAGCTTCTTATCCATACCATGCATGTGGTAGTTCGAAATGAACTGCCCATATGCACTAGGAAGAGAGTTCAGAATTATATCCGTAGCGAACTCTTCGCTAATGGGGTAGCCAAGCCTCTCCAGAGACTGCACGTAACCAACCATTTTGATCACATGCGGACTCAGTGGATCACCATCCTTAAGCTTGCAACTCAGCAAAGCCTGAGAGACTTGATACCTCTCAGTCTTCGCCTGAGCCTGGAACATACTTTTGAGGCTTTCGATCATATCGTAGGCCTCACCATGCTCGAACTGCTTTTGCAAGTCCGGTTCCATGTGAGCAAGCATAAGACAGCTAATATCCGTGGACTCATCCTTAGCCCGACGGTAGGAATTGGTGGCTGCGACAGTCGCATTCTCATTCGTCTCATCTGGAAGTGGGTTGTCTAGGACATGGTCCTTCTTTTCTTGTTTGAGAACAATTCTCAGATTTCGATACCAGTTGGTAAAATTAGTGTCATTCAGTTTATCTTTCTCAAGGATAGTTCTCAACGCAAAACCGGATATCTGAGAGTGACTGCTACTTGGTGCCATGATCTACAACAGAAAATATGCAAAACACTTAAGACATGTATTCATAAAAGAGCAAGCATATTAAACATTTTAATATTTTATGCTCCCACTAGAACCAACACCCCTCCGATGGTTGCTTAGTGATTCAGGATCCTAAATAAGCAAGTCGGCTAGTGAGCTTAAGCATCACCGCTAGCCGCCAAGTGATCTAGGTAGACAACTCCTTGTCAATCGCATCTCATGCGACTCCTGTTGGACGGGTGGCATCACATGCCCCGGCTCCCATCCGACTTTTCCCCGAGTCCCACAACCGTTGTGATATACCCGTCTAGCTTACCGAGTGTTTCTGCAGTAAGAGTCCGACTCGAACCCACCTAGTCGGAAAGAATTGGCAGCACCTCAATTTTATGAGCCCACTACCAAAAATGTCCGACTTGTGATGGTGCAAACACTGGCGGGAAAACCGACTAGACCTTCTTTGAGGGATTAAATTTTACCGACTATCTAATAGAGGTAAAACAGAGACATAACAATAACACAAAATAAATCAATTATAATGTGAAATGGTATGGCTCTCTTCATGGCGATCTCCATCTCCACAAAGCCTGTAATCCGACCCGTGCCAACTCTTGTCACTTGCCGTCTTACTCCATGTCGCCGACATGTACAACGCCTTGCATGCCTTCCGGGTTCTCCAAACAGCTACACTAGCTTAGTAAAGTAAATTACATAGAGAATCCGACACGCAGGTCGTTATACAATAAAATGACAGCACCTAGGCTCCAGCCGGCTGACAAAAAACCGTGATTCGCAGATCACGTATGGATTACACACATACATCACATGCACATGAACCATACCATTCACAACTTCCTGCAAAAACAAGTTATGCATAGATACAATATCTACCGGCGTTGTGAAACTCGCAACGACATCTAAGGCGCTACGACAGGGCGAAGCCGGCGGTCCCGATTCGATCTACGATCCGGACATGGAATCCGACCATCGTTCCGATTCGATCAAACTCTTTGATCTTCGATCACCGCTTCTGGATTTACGTGTCACAGTCTACCCTGATGGCGGAAGCCGACCGGTAGGGGTATGTCGTTCCACGACCTCAGCAATATGATCACGAAAATCAAATCTACCATTCCCCGAGTACAGTTGATCCAATCAACTTAGTACAAAACCGATCTATCTCATAGATCGACCACCAAAACAGAACATAGATCTCATCTACAGCCTACCGCATATCACATATGCGAGATCTCGAGCCTAAAACCAGAAGCTATTGCTCTGATACCACTGTTGGGCCACGCAGAGATAAAACAAAAACTTTTTCTTCTAACGTGGTGATCCCATGATCTAGCTAAGGTAGAAGTCCACGAGGTTTACCACTAGACGCGCAGTTGCGGATTACTGATGAAGCGCGTCAGTTGATGCAGTGCAGTCCTCACGATCCTATCGTCCTAGTGCTGATCGCACATCACCTCTGCTGGTATCCACACGTACAAGGAGGAGCGCCGGCGGCAAACTGCTAGGTTCGTAACGACGGCTGGACTGCTGTGGAGCTAGGGTTTCCAACACATGGAGTGACCTAACCGAACAACGATTAACCTTTTTGGGTTAAGGTGCTCCACTATATATAGGGAGTGAACGTGGGCTCTGCTCGCGCGACCCATTCACTAAAGCCCATATAACACTAGTCACCGTGAGTCCAACTCACTAACTCAGTCCTAATCAGGTTAAGGTCCAACCCAACCAGATTACATGTTCAGATCCAATCCGAACTTGCTCCCGCTCTTAAGTGTGTGACCCCGCAGGCTCATGGCTACTTGGACACAATTGGAGTCCGACTCACAATCGATCAGTCGGTAGCGGCTCCTAGCAGAACGTGCCGACTCCCAAGTACCAAAGAGTCATGACGACTTGCCTTTCCAATGCGACTTACGTATGAGTCCCTTTTGCCTCACGATATACCTTGTCAGACTATAGGCGAATATATGTCATCCCTTAAATAGTCCGACTCTCTTCTCGATCCGAGATAAGTGATTCACCCGACTAACTCTTAGTTCATCGCCTCGGTTAACACTTAACCGAGTCGTGCATGGCCATGCTTTTCGAATCATATCTCACGAGAGGGCCCAGAGAATATCTCTACGAGTGGAGGGGCAAAATCCCATCTTGGTTATTCACATCACGCAGCTTGATTCTCAGTCGACCCGAACTCTGCCTTTATAACTGACCAGTTACGGATCAGCGTTTAACAGAACCTAAGTCGGTGATCCTCAACTCGGACTATGCAATAACCTCAGGTCTAAGGATTACATTGATTTAGATATACAAATGACAGCTAGTTCGTTGTACCTCAATATGGGTCAATCCGAATCGCTAAACTCTTTAGCCGAGTCTGTGTAAGTTGGAATAGCATCTCCATGCCCATGACAAGTGGAACCGAGTCATCAAGCCAACTTTCACATTGGTCTAAGTTGTGTGTCCAACACAACCTCAATGACCAAGGATATTTTGTACAAACAACATGAATGCGTAGTTCCACAACCGAATCACATATTCAATAATACACATCAGATGTTTATACAAGGACTACTTAATATATTTATGAATACAATGGGAAATATCATCATACATGATTGCCTCTAGGGCATATTCCCAACAGGACTTGATGGAGGGAACTAGTTGTTGGTAGACGGAGGTGTGTTAGCACTTACAGTGACTATAAAGCTGTTGGCACTCCTTACGTATAAACTTGGGAACCGAGGAAACTCACGAAACACTATCCATGCCATGGGATACGTCATGCGGGATCAAGTCCCTTAATAGAGAGGTAATTCAATTGATGTTGATTGCTGTCTGTTATGGTTATGAGGATGATGTGAGCAGTGGTTTCTACCTATTTGTCCAAATACGAAGTTCCTCCCACACATACGTAGTTGAGAATTTTCATGATAATAATCTTTACCTTAGACCTTTTATAAATGCTAGAGGTGTATCTGCTAATCCCTGAGAACGCTTTTCCCCATTGCAGTTTCAAATATCTTTTACATATGCGATACTTATTTTCTATATTCAGTTTGTTTTACTTTACTTATTGTTCTCTTATACCAAAAACACAAAAACACCGTTTTACACAACACTCGCATTTTATCTTGTTACTTAGAACTTTATTCTAGCATTTCTATTTTAGTATTTACTTCAAGAATTATTAGACTTTAGACTCCTGCTCCATGTGGGATCGATATCTTTATTTCGAAACTAGCTACAAATGATCTGTGCACCTGCAGTCATCAAGCTTGAGTGATCATCAAGCTCACATATCTATGGTGGAACCTAAAAAGGTTTTTGAAACTCTTGAAGATCCAGATTGGGTTGTTGCTATGCATGAAGAACTTAATAATTTCGAGTGCAACGAGGTCTGGAAGCTAGTAGAGAAGCCCAAAGATTGTCACAATGTTATCGGCACAAAGTGGATACTCAAGGACAAGAAAGATGAGAATTAAATTGTCGTAAGAAAGAAGGAAATATTGGTAGAACAAGGTTTCTCTCAAGTGGAAGGCATCGACTTTGGAAAAACTTATACTCTTATGGCTTGCTTTGAGTCTATCTGTATCCTCCTTGCCTATGCAGCTCACCATAACTTTAAATTACAGAAAATGGACATTAAGAGTGCTTTCCTCAATGGTCCTCCACATGAGTTGGTATATGTCAAGCAACCCCCGGTTTTAGAGGATCCTAACTTTCCGAACCATGTCTACAAACTCGATAAGGCGCTCTATGGCTGTAAACAAGACCCACGTGTGTGGTATGAAAACCTTAAAGAGCTTTTGTTGGACCGTGGCATCGAGGTTGGGAAAATCGATCCCACTCTTTTTACTAAGAAGGTTAAGGGAGAGCTTTTCGTATGCCAACTATATGTAGAAGATATTATCTTTGGCTCTACTAACCAAGGTTTTAAAGATGAATTTTCTAAGCTTGTGACTAACATGTTTGAGATGTCTATGATGGGATAATTAAGGTTCTTTCTTGGATTCGAGATCAAGCAACTAAGATAAGGAACCTTCACTAATCAAGAAAAATACATCCAAGACATGCTCAAGAGGTTCAAGATGGCAGATCTAAATGGCGTTGCTACACCAATGCGGACTAAATGCCATCTTGAACTCAATCCCAATGGTAAAGATGTGGACCAAAAGGTATACCGGTCCATGATCGGCTCTTCTTTACCTTTGTGCATCTAGACCCGATATTGTGTTGAGTGTAGGAGTGTGTGCAAGGTATCAAGCTTCTCCTAAAGAAAACCACTTAGTGGCGGTCAAGAGAATCTTCCGATATTTGATTCATTCCCCAAACTTTGGTCTAAGGTATCCTAAGGGCTCGGATTTATCTTTATGCAGATATACAGACTCAGATTGGGATGGTGACAAGGATGATAGTAAATCAACTTCTATAGCTTGTCAATTCTTGGGAAGGTCTTTAGTATGTTGGTCTTCAAAGAAACAAAATTGTATATCGCTCTCCACCACCGAAACAGAATATTTGGCTGATGCAAGTGCATGTACTCAATTATTATGGACGAGGCAAACTTTCAAGTAATATGGTGTCAATTGTGACAAAGTGCCTCTTTTATGTGATAATAAAAGTGCAATCAAAATTACATCTAATCCGGTGCATCATACAAGGACAAAGCATATTGAGATTCACAATCACTTTATTCGGGATCATGTTGCTCGTGGTGATATTGAGTTATCTTTTGTGAGCACGAAGAACCAACTTGTTGATCTTTTCACGAAGCCAATTGATGAAGCAAGGTTTTGTTACTTGAGGAATGAGCTAAATATCGTGGATTCAAGGAGCTTGGCTTGACTACTCTTGCATACTCACTTACATCTCTTCCTTTATTTGATTTAGATGCGGGCATAGACATGGGGGAGTGTGGTCCTAATTGATTGGATTACCCCCCTAATGTCGAAAGCAAGAAAAATCATTTTAAATATCATTATGTGATATGTGAGTTATTGATGAGCATTGGTTTTGAATTCAAGATACATCTTTGCGGTTTCATGCCATTCGCTCCAACATGGTGGCTTCGGCTACCGCCCTCTTCCTTGAGAAGAGTTGATTCCTTGTGGATCTTTTTGTACTTTCTTGCATATCGTGTGTTCTTTTGGAAAACATACCCAATATTTGCTTTTATTTGATTTGTTTTTTGCAATTTTGTGTGTGTAGTACCATCTCAGTTTGGTTGTCTAAACCTAATCCTTTTTATATCTCCGAGCCATCTATTCTTGCATACAAGTCCATTGGTACACTTGCGAGGGTTTTTGTTTGGGGTTGTTGTCCTGAATCTGTGTTTACAGAAAAATTCAGAGAGGGACGGATTATCCACCCCAAGTGGGGGCCGGATAAGCCGGCCTGGGCGGTTTGTCTACTTAGGCTAGGGCAATGGGGGAAGGGCTCAAATAGAGCAGTTCTTCCACCCCGCCTCCCTGCCTCTCCCTCAGCCGCCTCCGGTCGCCCCAACCATCCCCGAAGTCGTTTCGACCGCCGAATTATCTGGGCCCTCCCTGGATTTTCTTCCTAGCGCCTTCGGGTACCTTCTCCTCCGAGTTATTATTCCAATGAGTGAGGGTAACTCCCCCATTATTCTCGTTTGTATGGAAGTTGTTGTTTGTCGTGGAAACTCAGTTTATAGGTTACTCTTTGATTCCTATGCATGCTAGGAACCGTAGTCTACCAACCCTTGTGCCCGATCTACTTTGGTACTATGAATTTGTGGTTGTTCTGAAATTTTCGCTAGGGCCGGATTATCCGCCCCTAGAAGGGCCGAATTATCCGGCCTGGAAGGTTTACCCCTAATTCGGATTTTCACAGTTTCTAGTATTATGTGGATTTGACTTGTGGATTGTTTTCTACTGTTCTTAGCAATTGACATGGGTATATCCTACGGGTGCCTGATGTTAGCCTACCCGGTCCGGCCTGGCAGAAGCCAATGAAGTAGGTGTACCTCAATCGCGAAGCCCGGGAGGATTTCAGGTGGCACAAGCCCAGTAAGGATTCGACTCCTTGGCGGATATGTCTGCTTCGAATAGAAACTTGAAGGAAAAAACCCTAAACTTGTAACCAACTCAGCCTATCCCCAAGACCTGGCCTATCTATATAAAGGCCAGGAGGGCACGACAAGGAGGACCTACCTCATAACCCAGCACACACCTCGCCAGATATAATCTGCGCACCCCTGTAACCTTCGGCTTCGCCATCAATCGAGAGAAGACAAGAAATAATAGGGTTTTCCCTCCAGGGCCAGAGCCTGGGTAAATCCTTTGTCCCGTGTTGTTTATCTATTAGCCATTACGCGATCTCCAGCGTTCCCTCCTTCTCCAAAACCCAATTCCATAACAATGAGCATTGACGAGTCGAAGAATCATCAATTGGCGCCATATGTGGGAACTGGAGATACTGATGTTGCAATCGTGACGGCTCCATCATCAGCGATCTATGACTCCCCGATCTACGCTTGGAGTCTTATCTAGGCGGGATCCCTCGTCATCACCGGACGAATTGCATCGTCTCACAACCTCTTTGGCGTCATCTTCCATCACCATCAGCCTTTGGATTGGGCTGGCGGAATCACCATCTGCGTATCTCATTTGCCTCAATGTCACCTCAAATCCTACATACATGGATGGATCTAACCATACATACGTGCCACTACTCCGTGCCAAGGCAAAGCGCGCCCTTTGAAGATCCGATATGTGTGCCTCTGTTGCCGCATGTCCTTTCCACGATTCAACAACAAAAAAGTGTGCATGGGTTAGGCAATTGGAACAATCAATCTAGACGAGCACGATCCTAGATGCTATTTTGGCAATCAGCAAGAGCTTTGTCTAAATCAAGATCGAGTCCCCGACCGAGACATCCATGAAGAAGAACCAATTAAGTTCGGGATGGCATGCAACCAGTGTGATCATAATATCTTTGTATGGATTTCATGGTAGTAGTGATAGATGATGTGCAGATTACAAAGGATGATGCAAAAGACCTAACAGAGGCGTGCGGCATAAGGCTCAGAGACATCTCAAAAATCAGTACAACTGGATACTGGAGCCGTGAGATTACTAGACCGATGCGCGACTCACCGTCGCGTCGACTTATTTCGGCTAAACGCCGCACGACTCTTCCGCCGCAGCACTCGCCGCCACATTGACTCCCTCCAAACAAAAATCCAATGACCCCACTGCAACGACTATGTCTGACCATGTTGACTCTACGTCCGGGGACTGCGCCGACTCCGCTGCGCGACCCTCTGCCTCTTCGGCAGCGGTAATCCATTGTAGTCCTCGACTAGGACGACACGCTGAGTCTTCGGCTTCGGCGACTTGGGGGATCCTTCGGCTATGTTGATCCGCTACGACCCTTGGTTGCGGCGACCCGCTACGGTCTTTGATTGCGCCGATAACCTGCTGCAGTCTTCGACCGCGGCAACCTGCTACGATCTTTGGTTGCGGCAAACTGCTGCCGTCGTCGGCTTCGACCCGCTGTCGCGTTGACTTCGGTCCACTGTATCGGCTATCGAACGCCGCCTCAATCACATTGAATCTACACTCGGTGGCTCCACCCACTCCCCCATGCAACCCGCTGCCACCTTTGACCATGGCGACCTGCTATGGTCTTTAGCTACGGCGACCCTCTACGGTCTCTAGCTGCAGTGACCCACTGCAGTCTTCGACTCTGGCGACCCAAGGGCTCCTTCGTCCACCAGTGAGCCACTGCAGTCTTCAACTGCGGTGATCCACTATAATATTCGGTTGCGGCGACCTGTGGATTACATCAACTCCCATTATCCACCGATCGCATATGCTCTTGCGACCTATCGGTCGTATCAGCTTTCACGACCGCGACTCGTCGGTCGTATCGGCTCCCGCAACCGCGACCCTTTGTAGTCCTCGGCTGCGGCGACCCTCTACGTATTCGGTTGCAGCAAACCGCTGTCGTCATTGGCTCTGGCGACCCGGTGTCGCGTCGATTACATCCGTGGCCGCATAGAATTCGTCCACCACAACTACCAATAAAGCTAAGTTTTTCTCTACTTAGGGCTGATTCTTTTTTTAACTCGCACTCGAAATACTCGGGAGATAGGCCCTCTTCGAGTAACCTAAAGTGTCATCGACTCCACGCACTCGAGCACCTCGAAATTGATATCCCGAGTATCTGATTCTGCCTGATCGTCGAATCCTTGAACTTCGAGTACCTCGACAAGGTACTGAGATTAAGGGTAATCAGGCTAATGTAAAGGCCTAGCATACAGTGCAAAAGTGTCAACTCGATTGGCACCGGAATTTTACTTTACAGACCAATCGGCAAATATTCTTTAGAAGATGCAAGTACTTCATAATTCTTTTTGTTTTCTGCATCTTACAAGGACATCGACTGCGTCGAGCTATTCTATAGGGTCCTCCAAAAGGAGTCGACAGAACAACTGGCTGTACCATACACCCAAAAACCGAGTCGAGTCACTCCTCGGATGGTTGCATATCTTGATGCTATAAAGACGCGACGTAGGCCACACACCCGACAGACGTGACGCTAGCCACGTACCCGACAGAAGCGATGTTGGCCGTGCACCCGACAGAAGCAACGGTGTCGACTTCATCTGGAGCATCAATTCCTTCTGGCTAAATGCCGCACGACTCCGCTACGTCAACTCCGACTGCATAGTTGGTTCTTGGCTCCTTATGCATGAGACGCTGACTCGACGCACTTCTGGGTCAGTGGTTTATCCTCGCATGTGTCTCCACTCGAGTCTATGACTCGAATAGACACTCGGGGATACTCCTATCAGGAGCGCTGGTCGTGCACCCGATGTACTTCAGAGTCAGTGGTACGCCCATGAGATTGTTGACTACAACTACAAGATATAAGACTTGAGTCTCTGTCCGAGTCTACGAATGTACCAAACACTCGGGGGATACTCCAAACTGGAGCATTGGTCACGCACATACAAGATCTTCGAGTGGAACGCTATGATTCCTCACTCGAATCAATGATTCAACTAAGGGCTCGGGGGCTACTCCCATAGGGAGCATTGGTCGCGCATTCAAAAAAGCGCCAGTGTTGATGGCATTTGCAAGATCATCCGAAGAACTTTCGGATTGTTGTGTCTACGCAACCGACGAATACAAGTCTCTCCACCAGGCACGATCACCAATATCCCTATGAATGGCTACAAATTTGGCTGACCCGCTGAACTTCCGGGTGAAGTGCTTCGCACTCGATACAACTTTTGACTCCAACATCCAAATGCAAGGCTCAAAGGCAACTAAGTCTCTACCCGAATCTATGATTCAGATGGACACTCGGGGGATACTGACATGGGTATTCCCTACGGGTGCCTGATGTTACCTACCCGGTCCACCCTGGCAGAAGCCCATGAAGTAGGTGTACCTCAGTCATGAAGCCCAGGAAGATTTGGGATGGCACAAGCCCAAAAAGGATTCGACTCTTTGGCGCACACGTCTTCTTAGGATAGAAACTTGAAGGGAGAAACACTAAACTTGTAACCAACTTAGCCTATCCCCGAGACCTGGCCTATCTATATAAAGTCCAGGAGGGCACGACAAGGAGGACCTACCTCATAACCTAGCACACACCTCGCCAGATCTAATCTGTGCACCCCTGTAACCTTTGGCTTCACCATCAATCAAGAGCAGACAAGTAGGAGTAGGGTTTTCCCTCGGGGGCCTGAACCTGGGTAAATCCTTTGTCATGTGTTGCTTGTCTGTTAGCCGTTCCGCGATCTCCAGCGTCCCCTCCTTCTCCAAAACCCAAGTCCATAACAATGGGCGTTGACGAGTCAAACCCTCGTTAGCAATCCTCCTGGACTTGTGTGTGTGCTTATCTCCTTGCTACCCATCTTATTCACTTCAAAGGTGGTCCAAGTGATCCTAAGACTTACAAGCGCCATCCCCGTGACCGTTATTTTCAGGCCCAATGAAGAAGGTGTTCTCGTGGACGAGGTTGAATTGAGGAGGCAACAAAGAAAGGCCGAAAGGATGGATGACCATGTTAGGAAAGCAAAGAGGACCACTCAGAGGAAGAGCAAGCAGCCCCAGGTCAATTACAAGAACATGGATATTGTTGAGTAATCTGTGATTTCGCAGATTACTCAACAATATCTATGATGAGGCTGATATTGATGAGCATCTTGGGGACGATCACTATTGGTCTGCCCATCAAAGGTATATCTATGATGACATTTACTTCTCCCTCAAGATTCGCCCCATGCGCCCCTTGGATATGCCTGATGTAAAGTCTAAGCCCCATCTTGCTGAGGCTTTGAATGTGACTGAAAGTATGGGGCTGCACCACCTAATGACTTTGCAGTGCAACTATGATACCTCAATGGTGAAGAAGTTCTTCTCATATCTTGTGATCTGTGGATATGAGCTCCGCACAATGAAGTGGATGAAAAGTAGCACCAATATCCAGTCTGATTTCCGCATTTTTTGTTAGGTGCTTGGTTACCCCTTTCATTGTCTTGATATTCCTTGTGGTCATCGCATTATCACTCCTATCAAGCCCAACAAGGACACTATGCTTTCTCCTTGCCTTTCTACCAATGGCATCGTTGGCACTCTCTATAGTCTCTCACCTCTCTATGCAGCGCTACTTGGTCTTTACGGGGATTGCATTACTCCGAGTAGGGGCAACAATGATAGTATTCGTGGTAGCCTTGTTCAGCTACTTGCTTTCTCTCATGAGTGTGCTACAAATGAAGACCTATCCGCGGGATACAAGATGGATGTCATGGATTTCATTTTTTTGCGAGATGACTGATGCTATGTACAACATGCTCTCCATTCCTTATGCTCCTTTCCTCATGATGCTCATCAAGCATATGCTCCCCCATGAGGATTTCAGCAACCACCTTGATGGAGAGAACAAGTCCAAGAAGATCTACAACAAGTCTCGGAACACCTCTCATCCCTCTTCATCTCATGAGTCCTTCATGAGAGATGCTCAGGCTAGTGATTGTAGGCCCCTAGTGTCGTATGTGGCCCGTGAGGTCAAGAAACTGAATTGGTTCTATAGTAACATCTTGTGCATGGGGGTAGATACCCAAAAGGGGTAGTACGAGGCGTACAAGAAGCGCCATTATATGGCTCACACCCAGCAGTGTATTCTTCACCATGTGTCAGGGGCATCATGCCACCCTCTAGCTCCTTCATCTCCCACTCCATATGCTCAGTGGAACACCTCATGAATCAACTATGGAGAGCTCGAGCGCCACTTGTTTCCCGCCCCGACGAGGGAACCTACCCCTCTGGCTGATGATGAGGATGACGTCAAGTATTATGATGAGGAAGGGGACAGGGACGAGGACGATGAGGACTATGAGGAGTGATCTCTTGGGGCGCGAGCATTTCTCTTCTTCCTTTTTGGCATTTCGATGCCAAAGGGGTAGAAGTAGTTCTATTTAGGATTCCGTGGATTTGCATGGGTTGGGCATAAGCACTTGCATTTTTATCGTTTTTATCTATCGCGTTGCTTGTGCCCATTTAGCATTGAACTTTTATTTATGAGTTGGTTTGTATGTGACTATGTGGTTTGTGTGGCACTATGGTTCGTTTATGGACTCATCACTAGAAGTATCTCTGTGGATTTATTCCTCGGGTATTATGGATTCGTCTATTCACCATGGAATTCTGGCATTATATCTATGGATGCATCCATGTGGTGTTATGCTTCAAGGCCTCAATAATGATTATCATATTGTTTATCTTTATATTATATTGAGGACTTCCTTCTCCCGATGGTATGGTGTTTTGGTCTAACTCATCATTTGTGCATAACTTTCAATACAATGAAATAGTCTTGCAACTTCTTATGTGCATTTGTATTCAAATGAAAACTATTTATATGCACACATTTAGGGGGAGCCTATTTCTTTTTTGGTATGATGTTATTAGTAGGTCTTTATTGCAAATCCTAGTATTGTCATCTAACACCAAAAAGGGGAAGATTAAAAGAACATTTCATGATCTCTAGTGTTTTGTGTGATAGATAACAATACCAAGGAATATTTAATGTGTGTTGAAATGCTACAGATGTTGGTCTATTCAAAAGCAGCAAAACAGAGTGTTGGGGGCCGGATTATCCACCCCTCCGGCCCACCCCAATCTTCAAGAGCAGCAAAGGCGTGTCGCACTGTGTGGGGGCGGACTTTCCCTCGGATTGTCCGGCCAGGGCCGGAGTTTTTTTACCGAGGCCGAATAATCCGCTCGTTAGGGGGCCAGATAATCCGCCTGAAGTCTCCAATGGCTGAGTTTTGGTAGGGGTATTTATTCCCCATCAGTCCCCCTGCCAGAACTCTTGATTCAGTCGAAAAAGTTCAGTACTGCTCTTCAAGTTCCAAGCGGGATCTCCATCCTCATCCACCCAAAGGCCCCGATCTTTGGGGAATCAAAGGAGGAGACCTCGATCTTCATAAACACCAATCAAGCGCTCAACTTACCCTCCATTCACTTGGTTATTTCATAATCCTTGTTTTGTGGCAGCTCGTTGTCATCACGGGAGCCTTCAATTCAGTTGTAGATGTGTGTCCCACTAGCATTGTAAAGGCACCGGTTCCGCCTCAAAGGGTACCAATAGTGGAAAGATGGATTAAGCCTTTGGTGACGAGATCCATCGGAGAATAGGGTGAGGCCTATTGTAGCGTGGTGGTCTTAGAATCGCTCATCCCTCCAACATAGACGTACTTCCCTCAACAAGGAAGAAACTGCGGTCAAAAAAATCCATGTGTCTCCGCGTGATCCACTACGGTTTCCTCGTTCCTCATTTTACTCACTTAGTAGTTAGGTTTGCATATAGGAAAATTCTCTATAATTGCATATCTAGAGAATTTACATTTGTGTCAAGACTAAAATTGAAAAAAACTAAAAATTGGAGTACCACTTATTCACCCCCCCCCCCTCCTCGCTCATACGATCCATTTCAGTTGGACGAGACGCCGTTGTCGTGGGATCCTGTTAGCACACCTGCATTTTGGTATATCCATGGCCGTTGCTTTTAGGCATTCTTTAAATTGCGAACATACATGTTTCTGCCCTACTTATTTTTAATAGTCCTAAAATGAATGCACATAAATTATTAGGAAGAGGAAGGCTAGGGATGACGATGAGATGGTGTTTTTCATACTTCACTTTACTCGCATCTAATGGATAGTAGGGAAATAATCAAATGCCACAGCTCCATCCTTTATGGCATGAAGAGAGCTAGGGAAATCCTAGAAGGACATGTTAAAACTTAAAAACTGATGGGTAGCTTTTGAGTACTTCTTATCATTGGTGTTTACTACTGAGATAGGAGCTCCATATATTGTATTCAAATTTAGAGCATGACCTCCTTGTTTGCATGAGCGTGTTGGATTCTTAGACGATTGGTGCAATTTTATCTACCATTTGCTGGATTCGGCTCGATGGTGCTGGAATATGTTTATCATAGTATATACTAGCTAGAAACTAGTAGTAACTAGTGAGATGATAAGAGAGTAACTAATGTAAAATTGTAAATGATATGCTATACACAATTTATCCCGTTATATTTCATGTATTGTCAATCAGACCATCATCTTGCAAAACTTGCGGTCTATATCATCTAGGAGTTGCTGCAGTGTTCAAGATGGTCATTGTACATGTTAACTTGGGTTGAGCATGTTCTAAAAAAAATAAACATGGTCTAGGATAGGAGTTTTCTTTGATTTTGTTGACCATTCTCTTCTAGATGTTGTTCCATTTTTTTTGAAAACATGGACACAAGAAATCAAGGTCAGTATCCTTTCCTTGTGTTGCATTTTTTGGACATTTCTCGTGCAAAGATCTTGTGCTGCATGATATTTTTCATGATATATTTATTTAATATACTGTTAAAATGATCAATTTATGACATCCAAAATTAAATTTCTAAGAAAGGTTTTCGTGTTTTCATCATGGTGATGTTGATAATGCTCTAGACATGATGTAGCATAGGAGCAAGACTAAGATAAAGTATGAAGTAGTTGTAGATTACGTGATACTTTTTCATGTCTATAATTTATATTGAAATTTAAGAGTTTGTCTCTTACTTGGTTCATTATGATACATTATTTCGTGATGCCATTTCTCTCGGCTGCACTTGCAATATGGTATTATTGTTGCTGTAAAAGTTGCATTTTTTACTCAGATAAATATTTAGTGTAGCACTATGTATCTTGACAACAATTTTTGAAATTTCTATGAATTTTTGTCCCAAACTGACCCCTGAAATGACCCCTGTGTGCAAAAAAAATTGAAGTAGGGGATTGGGTTGGAAGTGGATCAGAGTGGAATCACGTGTATTGGGTGTAACAGGTGTTTTCACCTAACCCTCTGGGGTTAATCCCCAGTAATCCTGTTTAAACCACTTCTACAAAACAAAGCCTCAAGGACAGCATGACCACATGTGTGATTCTACACAATATGATCATCGAGGATGAGAGATATTTGAACTTATTATTTTTCTTTGATAATGGTGGCACCCGGGTCAAACCAGCAAGAAACCAGGATACTATTGCAGCATTTCTTGAAACATACCGTGAAATTGAGAATGTCGGGTGAGCAGAACAACTTCAGCTTGATCTCATTCAACCCCATTGGCAGTGGCCCAACAACTAGGATTTATTTGTATTTCAAACCATTTGTAATTTGTTGATCTTTTGTTGTATCAGTTGATTCATATTGTCGCTAAACATTTGTTTTAATTCAGATTATTGTTGTACTGTATGACTATAAAACATTTGTCGTATCATTTGATTCATTGTGATTGATATGTCAAATATTGCAAAACCCTGTGTTGCAGTTTTGTTTGCGGGCTGAAACAACGACGCTTAGCCTATACTCGCCAAACATGGTCACGTTTGGCGTGTTTGGGTTGTGCGTCGTTTTTTAGCCCACAAAACGCATATGGGTGGCCTCCATAAGCTTGCAGTTTGCGGTGTGTGCTAGAGTTGCTCTAAGTGCTTTTTGTAGATGGAACGATAATACTTTTGTAAGAAAATGAATCATGATGAACTGATGTTGTCTGATTACTCTAATGGTTGTGCGCGTGTATATAACATTGACATTATGGCTCAAATTAAAATTATGGCAGAACGTTGCTATTTAGAGGCCTATAGTTTGACATTTATGTCATGTTAATTGGACTGCATTCAGAAAAGTGCAAAATTGTGTTATGATAATTGGAAGAAGAAGATTTTGAAAAGCTTCAAGGTTTATTCTTTTTTCTTTTAGACTTTATTTTATAATTGTTAGAAACAGTCTATGTATCACTACTCTATGTGTACTTGGTATTGATCGGTTGTTTTGCGTGAAAATGAGTGGGTCTTCTTTTTCTTAAGGAATTCTATCTTTTCCTGTATGAGAAAAAACATGAATGGCCTGGCTTTGTCGAAACATTGGGCCGAATTCTTAAAAGAAGTTTCTTGAGCTTGAGCGCGAACTTCGTACCTGGGCCATTTATAGGCGGGAGCTTCTGTTCCTCGCTCGTTGTGGTGGTGTGCCGGGCTCCGCCTGAAGCAGCCTTTTCACGTGCCGCATCAGTGTTGCCGAATAACAGGCATGAGTTTGTTTTTTCTGTATCTTTCTTCTTTTCTTTTTTTCAAAATCTGTAACTCTTTCCAAATTGAATTGTTTTTAAAACTTAGATAATTCTTAAACTTGAAGATTTTAATATATAAATATTTTTTAATCCGTTTTTTCAAAAATACTAACATTTTTCAAATCTGAACACTTCGCAAAATTTGAACAGTTTCCAAATATGAATATTTTTCAGATATGTACTTCGTTAAATCACATTTTGCAAAAATCCAAACTTTTTCAAATCTGAATATTTTCAAATTTTAGATAATTTCAAAACCGTAACATTTTCAAAATAAGTAAATAATAAAAATTAAAGTAAAATAAACACATAACAAGATTATAGAAAACATAAAAATAAAATGAAAAAAAGAGGGAAATCATACCTCTAAGGCCTTGTTCGGTTAGCCCCTTCCCGGCCGGGATCGCGGCCTAATACCCGCCAATCCATGTGGGTCGGCCCGACCAGGTATTCTTACCCGCCTAGCCAAAATTTTGTATTCGGTTACACCTCACGAGGATCCCAGCCCGGCCCAAATCCTCCCGATCCCGGCCATTCCGCTGGGGAAAAAACAATCGTCCCACGACTCGTGGAACGGTTCCTGAAAAGTTTGACACGCGGAGAAGCTCGCTTCTCCTCTCTCACCACATGGAGGCGACTGTAACATCCCAGCATTAGAGCTTAGAAATAAGCTGAACCCACTTATGTGCATTGCATTCATGCATAGAAAATTTGAATAATTTTCGCGCTTTTGAACAAAACTTGTCAAAGTAACTGAAGCTTCTCTCAACTTGATGGAATTGACATAGATCATCAAGTTGATTGCGATTAGTTTCAATATGACCTTTGCTAAAACCTTAATTGGGTAAACATGATTTGATCTAAGGGTAGATCAAATAGAATGAAACTAAACCATTACACATTGATTAATGATTGTAATTAGATCTCTAGGTGATCACATCCTAGTATTCATTACAATAACTTATGAATACCAAGTAACAAGAATGCAATAACTAACAGTTGACCTACTCAATCCTTATCTATTTCTACCATGAGAAACATGGTAACACTTCACCCAAACTCTTTAGTTAGGAAGGAAACTAAGCTAATACTATTCACCACATATCTTTCTTTCAATATCAACCCTTATCATCTCCATTAAACCCTATTCTCATATCTGTGATCATCAAAGTTGAGTAATGAACTATTGATTCACCAAGTCTTAACCCATTATTTATTAATTTATCCACTCTTGACTATGTCAAAGCATTCACTTAAGGCCTATAACGGAAATAGTAAGAAGAGGTAAGTAGTAATGCTAGTTTTGGATATCATCTATAGGATGTGAGTGATTTAAGGGGATCTAATCAATATAGTAAATAAAGGAGTTGACCCACTACTGAATAAATAGAAGAGTTATATGGAAGATCTAATTATATGGTAACAAATAGGATTATAAGGATGAACATTGAAGATAGAGACCAAAGAGTAGTCCTATGGGACTAAGTAGGTATAGTCCATGAATAGCATTCCCTAATCCACTAGAGATATTAAGGAGATAACTTCAATACCACTATAATGTTGTATTGATGAAGCCTTGATTAGCTAATTAGAAACCTAAACCATAAAGGATCAAAGGATTATAATGATCATGTTTAAGTCACCAAGATAGAATGCTTATATCCTGTATAAGTGACATTGGTGGGTAAAACATGGTTGAACTCTAGAATAAGATATTGGAGATAAGTAGAGATAAGATAGTATGATTAGGATGATGTTAGAGCAGCAATGAAATATAGAGTTAGTATTTTCCTCTTAGAAATATTAAACACTGGTGATGAAGTAGGATTTGATATATATATATATAATTATAAATGAATTTATAGAGTAATGTTGGTGATGGATAACAAAGGAAGGGTATAAATAGAGGCAATTGTAACCATCTATTGGATTGGACATTATCAGTAGTAGAACAGTTTGATAACCAAGTATGGATTTAGAGGAATTAAAGGTGGACAGGAATATTTTTGTGAAGAAATCTAATCATGTTAGCACATGATGATGGATATGAAGAAGTAGTATATCTTGGAAAAGAATTCCTTAATCAGAAGAAAATAAATTATGAAGTATGGAAGATAGGAATTCTTGGTAAACATTAATCCCTAAATCCATAATCAAGCTTAACATCCATCTCATCTGTTGGATAGATCATTTTATTTTCACAATGCTTTATAGGAATATTTCCTATAGCAAATCACTTAAGCACATCTCTGTCATTTCCAATTATCATAACCATATGTGACTAGGAGATATTTCTATCAATTCTTTTCCATAAGACATTTCAGATAATAACTTTCTATTTTAAAAGGTGATATCATTAAAGATCATAAACATAAAGACAATATGTTTAGCTATTAATATTTACTCATATCAACAAAAGAATATAAGTATAGTAAGAACCCTAAACCCTAGGGTAAGCATTTTTACTTCAAACCTTAACTCCTATATTAGTATAATAAAATGTATACATGGCTATTTCCTAAAATTATGGGAATAATATTAACCATATTAATTCCCTAGAACTCTATTTATCATACAAAAATGAAAGATCACCACATAAAAATTTCTTTAATAATATAAGTCAATGAGAATCAAATTCCATAAGTTAAAAGTAATGCATTATTTAATAAGTTTATGATTATAAGATAAATTAAAAATTCATAACAAAAGATCTTACAAATACTAAAAATAAAGAAATATGATAATATAAATCCATGGTTTATTCTGCACAGAAAAGAAAGAAATATAACATTATTGAATAAAAGCTCACAAAATGATAGTAAATAACTTTTAATATAGTTACAATTATTTAGCAAATAAAGCCCATAAATAAAATTCAAATCAAAGATGCAAATTCAAATCTGAAAACAAAATAGAATATAGAAAAGGGAAAGAACCAGGAATCTGGCCCATGGCCCAACTTCCTTCTCTTTGTCCACTACTCTCGAGCAGCCCAACCGCAGCCTACATTGGCCCATTAAGCAAGCCCAGCTTGTCACCACAGCGACTGATGAGTGGGCCAGCGAGAGGACTACGGGTCGAGAGAGGAAAAGTTCCAGGAGGTTTTTCGCAAAAGCTCCATCGTCGTCTTCCTCGCCTACTGGAAGCAGCTCGCTGGCCGGAGCTCCGCCGTAGATCGACCGCCACGCTACGATGCGTGCCGCCGCTCCTAGAGGAGGGGATAAGAACGCCACGATGTCGTCTGCTCGTCCTCATCCACTTTCTCGTCCTCTGAAGCTCTCTCTTTCGATTTCTTCCTTAGAGCCAAAACCCTAGCTCGTCTCGCCGTCGTGCCGCACCTCCCCACTCTCTTCCAAGTAGCCATGGAGATGCCCCGTGCTCCGTAGATCCTCTGGGTGGAGTCTTGCATTAAGGGGAGCACTGGAGAGGGCGAATTTTGTCGTTCCTTTCTACGGCAGTTTGTCGGAATCCTTGTCGGAGAGCTCGTCTCCGACCACACCAGTCTTCGCCGACACCACCACTGCAACCACGGTGAGTCAATGATGCTCAAGCATCATTCTTTTCTTCCCAACGCGCTACCTAGCCTGTTCGCGTCGTAGAACCGCCATGCGCTGCTGTCAGTCGTTGTCCTTCTAGTAGCTCCGATGACTATTTTCTAGCAGCGCTGCCACTATATGGTTCAACACGTCGCACTGATACAAACTAGACTAGTTTCGCTTGCTGGGGCATCGTAGATCGTCACCGACGACCATCAACGGGCGATGGTGGCCGCACTGCCGTCATCCTGACGCCCTGCTCGCGTCATCCTTGACCAGTTCAATATGTTGACCAGACTTTGCTGAGGTGGAATGTGACGTGGCCTAGGGCCCAATGGTCAGTGACTAGGGCTAGATGTGTGTGCGGTGTAAAAGTTCTGTGTCTGTTTAGCAAATTGATAAAATGATATTAATTCAAATATAAACATTCCAGAAATTGAAATAAAGTAATTAAATCTTGTAAACTTAGTATCTTTTGTTTTATAATTTAGAAAAACATGTTTAATATATGAAAATTTTCAGAAAAAAAAATCTACAACTTAAAACTATTATCAAATATTATTATGATAATTATTTAAATAAATATTATTTAATAAAGGTTTTATAAGTAATAAAACTTAGATAATCCATATTTTAATATTGGTAAATGTTAAAAAATATAAATAAAATACCAAAACTCTTAGAAAAATAAAAAACAATACTTTAAAACTATAATCATACATTATTATTTCACTTAATTAAATATTTATTATTTATTTAGTATTTATAAAGTAGTGAATCTTATAAAAATTATATCTTATTATTTATAAATCACAAAAATAATTGTAATATACCAAAATGATCATAAAAGTAACACCTACATGTTAAAAATATAGTATTACATTTTTGAGGTAAATAAAAATTTAAAACACTTTAGCAACTTGAATTTAAACCTATTTTCTTAGTTATTAATTCATATAAGGATAAATAAAATTTGTTAATATTTCTAAAATTAGTCAGTTGAGTCTAATAAATAGTATTAGTCTTAAATATTGATAATATTAAGTCAAAATGGTTCAACACATTTTAAATACAATTTTATTGAATTATCCTTCAACCATATGTGTAGTTTATCTTCTAAAAAGATCTTTAACAATTATAAAATCTTCAAGAATGATATTTTAACCAAATAAATTTTTTTACCATTGTTTCACTCACAACTTTATAATGGACTAAATCCAAAGATAATTCATAAGTAGTCACTAATATTTTTTACTTATCAACAAACCGTAATCACACCTTTATAAGGAAATAAATGATCCGGTTCCATTATAAAATTAAGATACCACTACTTAAATAGAAGAATAACCATTCTTAAGTAACTTTAAGGAAACATTACAAAGTACACAAGGTACAATTAACATAAGCAATACTATGTTTTTAAATTTAACTTTAGTCTACAAGACTTTAAATATTAGGCTAAAGACTTTGTTATATGTTTTATAATTAACTTTGGTCTGTTATAATTAAGTTATAAAGCATCCCAAATTCAAACTATCCAGATCAAGCATGAATAACATTAATCACATTCTATCAACCATACTCTAAAAACTATCAGGATTGTTTAAACCTTAATAAAGAAATCTTTTCTTCAAAAGTTATTCGTTTTGCCACTTTAGTCAACAGATGGCAAATAATCGTAATCACATTACTTTATATTTTACTGATATAACTTAGAATTATTAACACTTAAGTTATTTATAGATGTCAATGCTTGTAAAGTAAGGTTTTGAGATAAGGCAATTCTTATATAAGTAGTCTTTGAGTAACATTCCACTTTCGTATATATTATTGTTATATACCATCATAATTACATGTTGTTTCACAGACACTCACAAGCCTTAATAAGAAGCACGAGTATTAAGCTTATCTAAAAGGACAACACATTCTAAAGAAACCAATTCCAGTTTCCAAACTCTAGATCAACGTTATCCCTGGGATTCGCATTTATAAAATGCATTACATTACTCATGAATAAAAGCATCCTGCTTCTTTAAACATTAGTCCTTACAGGACCAATGATGCTGATTTCAGATATTGGATCTTATATTGTCTTGAAGACCGTGAGTGCATAATCTTGCAATCACAAAAGGCAAGTTCACACTTGCTCATGTCCTTTGATTACTTTCTATAAAGTATTTTACAAATCCAGTGTTGTCATCACCTGCATTTGAAAAAGGTCGAAAAACATTATTTTCATAATAAATGATTATAGGTTATTTACCATTAGGTAATAACCTACTATAAAAGTTCCGGTGGTAAAGGAACATATTATCTAGGACTTAACAACCAATGTCTCCAGTGATTCTTGCGCCGTATATAACGCATTAACCATGAGATTTGGAATGGGACGGAGAAGTCAGTTGTATCATTTTCCTGTCGTATCGAGGCAATACGACCTTAACGTGACGTTGTGATTCCTTGTGCGGATCCAAAATATGGGTGGGCACCCTTACGCCCCACACTTTTGGTGTCTAGATTATCTATGAATGGTGTTTAGGGATATAGTCCATTTAAATGGTACTTGTCCGGGCATCACCAGGTCATAGAGTCTTCGAGAACTCATTAGGGTTTTAGCCTGCCCGAAAGGGGGCTTAACGGAGGTGAGCCGGCCCCGAAGGATCGTGCACACATATGAGGTCGCGGAGAGGGCAGTGATTGGCTTGGATCTTAGACTGGGCCCCATACCAAGGAAGTATGGACAAGGTCATGACTTGGTTGTGCAACAAGGCTAAGGTCTCTCATGGTTAAAGTGACGCACCTCTGTAGAGTGTAAGAACTGTAACTTGTTACTCCTTGTTCCGGGAAGGAGCTGCGGACGCTGCGGGAAAGGAACTCCATGAAAGTTCTGGTAAGCCCGTGAATGCTGACGGACATAGCTTTTCAGAATAAACGCAACCTTTGAAGAAATGTTTACGAAAACTTGCATTGCCTACGAGCTATGGTCTGTGGCTGTAGCTATAGTGCATCAAACACTCCTTTTCTAGTGAACTTCCTGAGTACGCTCATACTCAACGTATCTTCCTAACCCTTGCTATATTCTGAAGCCATTAAGACGACATCTACATCCAGTTATGCTCTAGGAATCCTCATCAAAAGCTATAGCTCTTCAACGAAGACAAGGAAGTCAACATATACATCAACTCAAATGAAAGTTACTGATTAGATAGGAATATAATCTTTAGCCAAAGAACCTATTTCTGTAGTGCATTGCATTAGCAGCAATGCCAGACCATTTGTTAAAATACTAGTATTAATAGTATAATAGTTTTAGAGTTGTTTAACTTTGATTCTTCTTTGTAAGAAGTTCTTTCTCTCTCTTAAACCTAGAGTGTTCTTTGGATCTTATGTAATTAGTTGAGTTGTAACCTTTAGCCATGTCTTGGACTCGCTGTGTTTCTGTTGTACCACTCTGAGGAATGTAATACTAGTGAACAGGTGTTTCATTGGTATTATGTCAACGACTATAGTGTACTACATCATGCAGTGGTATGCTGGGTCACCGCAGCGACCTGTGGCGGAGGCGCAACGACATGGAGAGAAACGACGACGACGACACGATGTGGAGGATATTGACAGATCCGCACTCATCCTCTTCCTCTATGGCACTGGCGAGAGGCTATCGCGCGACCTAGAGGCGCACGGCTGTAGCGCGACGACCCAAAGGCGCATGTGGCGGCGCGACCAGGAGGTGTCCCCAGCGGATTGGCGATAGCGACAACGGTATCTAGCACTTCTACTGCAGTCTTGTCGCAGTTAAGGTCCTGCTCCTAATCTTCCTTCCCTTATGATTAGGGTTTCTGGAAGTTCTTGAGTTAGGATCGAGCAATGATATGCTCAGTGTTGCAACTCAAGAAATTTATTTATGTTGTGCCTGTGGATTTTGTGTTTTTGTGGCAATTCAAAGTTGATTTAGCCATAAGAAAATTAGCCTAAATTAGGAAGGAGTGACTTGATGTACATGCTCATCCAAAGTTCAATATTTTTGTGGCAGTGTAGATGCCTGCACTAAATCTAGGTCGTTTCATTGCTTCATGGTAGATTAGAGTTTCTTACAACATTGTGAACTTCCCAGTTCTTGGTAGAGTAGAGTTTCTTACATCTTTGTGAATTTTGATCAAAGAAGAAAAAACTAGTTTGATAAAATTAATTTATACTATTTAAATTAGCCTTTTGTAATGGATTCTGTGAGCACGGGGAGATGACAATGTTTATCTAATGTGTGTGCTTCTCTAGATATCAGTCACATATATTGCAGATAGTTACTTGTTAATGTTTATCTAATTTGTTTGCTTCTCCGAAAATTGTAAATCTATTTTGCGTGCTTCTCCAGATAGTTACTTGTCATTTGACATGAACAATGCTCACATTACACCAACTTCTGCAAGTACCCGTAGTACAAGAGATCATCTTCCTCTCATGTTACCAAGATCTCAAATCCTCCATAGATTCTAGCATATATCCTGCAAGAGCCATCTCCTTTCCCATGTTATCATTGTCCTTTTATTTGATATGCTTAAAATTTCTATGGATCACTTACTTTTATATCATTCCTATAATGCTTACCAATTATATGTGAGGTACGTTTCTTGTGATCAGGTATCCCAACATAGTATTTTACCTTGCTTGCATATAGTGTTTCATTAGAAGATAAATGCCACACGTTTGCAAAACATCATGTACTTTGAGACACAACTGTGAGGGGAATGGCGGCAACAGCAAGTAGTGTACCCCCAACAACTTCATGTCTTTTTTATGTTTGCTTTCTCACTGATATTTTGAGCTCCTCCCATTGCCAAGAGCAGCTATACAACAGGAGGAACTGAATCTCGTAAAGTCTCACCTGTTTTCAATTTTTATTACCATTTGGTTTGACTCATGCATGTGCCATTACATCACTATGTTGTGAATGATCATTAGATTATGGAAACACTAAAGAACACTTATTTGGTCTTATTACATGCAGGTTATTGTTGATATGGCGCGTTGCAGGTGTCGAGTGGCGTGGTTGGATGGCGACATGGAAGTTGACTGAGGCACCACGCTGCAGCGGTGGTTTGGACAAGGCATGTCGAGAACCCATCATCCAATGGCCCTAACGTATGCGGCAACTAGTGCATGTAAGGTTCTTGGCTCATTATTCAACAGTGAAAAATTAAAACTAGCAAATGTGAAGCGATTGGTTCCTGATCTGAGCTTGGATGGAGTGAGTCTGCTTTTTTTTTGCATTATCTTCATCTCCATGCTTGTCATTGCATCGTAGTTAAGTTATATTTTCTTACCTGCCGCTTCGCATCATAGTTGGTGCAAACTGGGTCACCGCAGCCGCGGTGGAAATGAGGGAGAGAACGAGGCGTTCAGGAATTGCTCGGACAACATTGAATTTGACTGTATAAAACTTATAGTATGCATGTGTAAAACTTACAGACTACACTACGTCACGTGCTCACTATGTAAATATGTTATCTAATCTAACTTAGAGCAAATTGAATTCACCACTATTCAAACTATAGGGTCTCACGGAACAAGGGTATGTGGAAGGGGTTAAAGAGGTGAGAGGGTTGGAGGAGTCGGAGGGGTTCAGGTGAGGGGACATGGATTACTCAAACCTTTTTGTAATAAATTCTATGAACATGTGTTGATGAAAAATATTTATGCATTTTGTTTGCTTGTCCAACAATCAGTCTCACAAGTTGCAGGGTCCTGTCATGCTTGCCTGGTAGCTATACATGTTTATGTTGGTGCAAATCCACATCTTGCTTGCATGTTCCTTGTCTTCCTTCCTATACAGAATTCCGCACGCTATCAATCTATGATCCATTTAGTCAGTCGTGGGTCATTTATTTAGATTTTGCATTGGGTCTGTCATGTTAAAGATTTCTGTGATTACAAGCATATGCAAGATATGAAAACCTTTCCTGAAAAATGCCCAGATAATATGGTACTTCTGTATTTCTGTCCTTTTCATTCCGTAATACTAGCTTCATGTGATACTAGCTAATTATATACTATTGAATTTTCCAGGATATCAAATATTTCAACCCTTCGCTGTGTGTAGCAACGCTGCCGACGGCAGTACCGTGCTCGGCGCAGCGGCGACTTAATAGCCTCCGAAACTCGACTGTTTTATACATATATTGTAACTCAGTTTCTTCCAAATATGCATATTAGTTGTACTAGTTAGAACGTGATTTGAGATTTGTATTTAATCCTTACCATACATATACAGCAGTTCAGATTCTTCAAAGTGCATTTGTATCAGTGGATGGTGATTTATATTGAAAGTTTAGTATATCATGGAGTGTTGAATAGGGTCTCCAATTCTCCTGGATGCTGGATGTTGCATACTAGTACGGTAAAAGATTACTACACAGGGTTTAACCGAACGACAGCAAATTGCATGAAATGACAGGGATTAATCCCCGCAGGTATTGGGGTGTGGAGATGGGGTTCACCCAATCCCTCGGTGGATTAATTCCTCTCAGGGATTACTGCTACTGCAACCGAACAAGGGCTAAGGCTACCTTCGAAATGGAGGAAAGCTATAGGAAGAATGGAGAACTCAGATTCCATAGGTTTTGATTCCTTTGCTGCGTTTGGGACGGAAGAATTGTGAACAGTAGAACTCAGGAAATGTTATCTTTCCTGCGAGATTCCTGCAGATTTTAGGGGAAAATAAACTTGAGGTCTGTGCTCAATTTTTCCTCTCCTTCGCGTAGGACCGAGACGAGATTGCTGCCACGCTATTGCAGTCCACGCTGAAGCCAACCGCTCGATGCCACTGACAGCTGGTCCATCCTACATGGTGGGGTCCATTCTTAATATTTAATACATGGGTACATGTCCACGATTCCTATGTTTCATTCTTTTCGTCCAAACACCATCAGACGTCCTAATCCTTCATTTCGCATTCTTTTGAAGCCATCTGACTTCCTTTCCCATTCATTCTATTATTCCTAGTACATTTTCCTAAACTCATATTCGGAACGGGCCCTAAATGGATCAGCCCACGACGTACGTACGTCCTGGCGAATTGCCACATAGAGTACGCATTGAACGAACAATAGATTTCGCCTATATAGGCTCTACAGATACCATGAACTGGGCTAGAGATGTGACGAAACTAGTGACACGAATGTTTAAAGGTGCGGAATAGGTACTCTGTTTTGGTATACAAGTCTTGAATGTATATTTAGGTTGGTATTTTGACCATTAAAATATAAATTGTTTGCCATAAAAACTATACCCATTATAAAATATAATGTCTAAAATGTTTATTTTTTTGCTATATAATCTATATTTTATTGGTTAAATTGATGAACTAGCTATACGCGCAAGACTTGTAAACCAAAACAGAGGAAGTAGGCCTCCTCACTAATAGCCTCACTAAAATTAAATTCCACTTATTTTAGAATTGTAGAGATATGGAAGTGGGACCTCACTTATCCCACTCCCACTTGTCCCACTTCGGGTACACAGCTGGTTTTCTGAAAATGTTATTTTCTAGTTATCTATATATCTCTTCTATTTAGATTTGGTATTCTAGAAGTTGTTATGCAGAGGAGTTGTTGATACTAATCAGTACCATTATATTCATCATCATGTAGAAAAATATCAACGACGACCTTGCAACGGAGTTGTTGGATCATTTGCTTGATTGCTTTATATGTGATATGTCTTACCGACGATGATGGCGATGGACACTAACTGAGAGATATGAATACCGGCCGGGCAATCTTAGGCGTAAGTGAATCTCATAAAATACGGTTTATCCCCACTGAAAAAAAATCACCGCTACCTAGCTAGGTACAGGGTCTACGCGCTGGACACATGATCTTCTTCCCGCACGATTGTAACCGCTGTTTACAAGATTTATTCTTTATTATAGTCTTTTTTTTTGCGGGTAGAAGATCTATAGTCTTTGACTACACAATGCACAATATCCATTAACCCAGTTGTTCATCTTGAATGAAAGAATTCTACTGCATTTTCGCAATGATCGAATCTTGAAGCTCGGTGTCTGCACTTACCATTGTTGAATACTGTACTTTTTCGGAGGAAGATCGATGGCAACTCGTATATTGAACAAAGGAGTGAAATCATGTCATACATCATATATGTATACTACATGCAACCTTTCAGAGCAGCATTATTAATGGTACAATTCGAATAGATCGACAACACAACCATTAGAATTCAGAATGGATTAGAGCAAGAGAAAATTATGGGAAAATACAGAGGAAAAACCAGAGCAAGCAGAAGTACATATGGCAGATCGATGCAGGAGCAGGAGCAGGAGCAGCAGCAGCCAGCAGAGAAGGAAGACGATCGTTCTGGCACCGGTGGACGTGTGTGTGTGCCTGGATGGACGGATCTCATCATCTACTTGGTGAACTCGATGGCCCACGCGTTGGCGTAGATGTATGTGGACTTGACGCCGGCGAACCCTGCTCCCCTGGCGAGCGCCTCGAACTCCCTCTCGTACCTCTCCCTGCCGCCGGGGTTGTGCGCGAGCATGATCATGTCTACGTGGAAGACCCCCTGCGAGCTGGGCTTGGCCTCCGGGTTCACCGGCAGGATGCACTCGACGAGCACCACCTTGCCGTGCGCCGGCAGCGCGTCGTAGCAGTTCTTGAGCAGCGTGGCGCAGTGCTGGTCGCTCCAGTCGTGGAGGATCCACTTCATGAGGATTGCGTCCCCCGAGGGCACCTTCTTGAACATGTCGCCGCCGACGTGGGTGACGCCCGGGAACGGCGGCGCCTCGGAGATGACGTGGGGGAGGTCGAAGTTGATTCCTTTGATGGTGGGGTAGTGGGCGGTGATGGCAGCCACGGTGGCGCCGACGCCGCCGCCGACGTCCACGAGGGTGCCCAGGCCCTTGAAGCCGTCGTAGAGCTCGAGGAGCTTCTTGGTGATGATGATGGAGTGGTTCTTCATCCCTTCGTTGAAGACGCGGTTGAAGCGCGGGTCCGTGCCGTGGTACTCGAACGCGGACATGCCGTACGCCTTGTTGAACGGGATGCCGCCGTCAAGGACCGCGTCCTTGAGGTAGTACCTGAGATGATTCATACGACGGAGAACCATGACATTTTATTTCAATGCGAATTAGTATTTGCTACTACCACCTACCAGTATATATGATCTGCTTTAGCAAGCACTAATTGAACATGTCCTCTTCTTGCCATTAGTGTGTTGCGACAGGCAAGCAAATGCAATTTACAGATTGTGTGAGCTGAAATCTGAACTTGCCTAATAAACAAGTATACAGTATACAAATGTAAAAGACTTCCAGCTAATGATAAAACAAAACTCTTCTAGTTTTGGGTGATTATTCCAAGTAAAAGGTCACCGTGTGGTCCAATTCTACTTCTAATGGCAGTTCCTACTCTGTTGCACGGTGCACACGGCAACGCAATGTCCGGAAATGTTTCTAGCTACTAACTGACACGCGAATGAATGAATAGATAAATTTTCTCGGAGGATGTCTAGCCTGTAGTAGTAGAAGTAGAACTACTGTTAACTGTTAATGAAGCTCAAGTTGGTAGTACTAGTAGTAAAGAAAAGACAGTTGAGCTCAGCTGCATGGGTGGACCCACACGCCAGCGACAGGAAATGGGCAAGGTAAGAGGGGAACGCACGATGCAGTGATCAATCTAATTAAACTCCACTCAGGCACTCACTCACCAGCTCTCCATGAGGACCTTGTCCTGGTTCATGAGCGCGAGCGCCGCCATGGAGACGCCGTCCTCGTTGGGGGTGAGGTATTTGCACACGGGGGCGGCGCCGTACCGGCGGGAGAGGCGGCCGTCCTTGCCTTCTTCCACCACGCACGACACGATGTTGTACGACGCCAGCAGACGGAGCATCCGGTCCACCATGTCCGGCGCGGCCGGGTTGGCCGCAGAAGGGAGCTTGGCGGCAACCTCGGAGGGGGTAAGCGACTTGCCGGAGACGGCCACCAGTGTCTCAAGGAGGCCGAGCTCGATGGCGTTCTTGAGCGTCATGGGGAGGATCGACGAGGAGGCGAGCTGGAGAGCGAACATGCAGGCCTCCTCGTCGGCGGATGCGGCCATGTCGGCGGCGGTGGAGCCCATCTCTGCCTCTGCTTCTCCTGAGCCGAGATGATGGTGGGTGTTTTTGGTGTGAGTGAGTCCGAGACCGAGCGAAGAGGTGTGTGCTTTGCAGGGAGGATGAGAAGGGCTTATATGGGGCCTTCTAGCTTCACCAACCACCACACCAACTGCTTTTTATTTTGTCTTCAGAAAAAGAGAGGGAGAAATATGGCACCCAAAAAGGTTACACTCTACATCATCGTTAGTGACATAGGTTGTGTTCATTTTTTGCCAGATAATCACTGAAACAGATCACCGGCGCAATGGGTCATCGGATAAGATCCACTGAAACAGACAACATGTGGTAAATACACGATAGGATCATTTTATAGGCGACATTCAGTGAGAGTTATCATTCCTTCCACAAACGCCACTTGAAAAGCTAACAATAAATTATCATCTGGATTCTTCCGCAAAATGAACACGGGATATGCGATGACTTGGCACAAAAAAAAAGATAGGTACATACATGCCGAGACATTTGTTTTTGCATACTCCCCGGGTTCCACTATCTTTCGATAACGGAACACATAGCCGTTGTTATAGCTACTCCGCCGAGACATGCTACTCCCTCCGGCCCATATTAATTGATTCAAATTTATCTAAATTTGAATGAATCTAAACACTATTTAGTATATATGTTCATTCAAATTTTGATAAATCAAAGTCAATTAATATGAATCGGAGGGAGTACAACAATTTTAATTTCATATATACAAATGCGTAAAAAAGTGTCGAGACACACTAGACTATCAAGCTGTTTAGTTGGGTTTAAACCTAGCTTTCCGATTCTGGCTTCTTGCCATAGAAGCACCTAGATGGGTGCTTTTTGGTTTGGGTTTTGCCTTTTAACTGGACATAGTTGTATGATGTATGATGTTAGAAGCCAAAAGCTGTCGGTGGCAACTGGGGAACCATGACCCGCCGGTCGGCAGGCCTGCCACTGAGACACAACGGTCTCACGAGGTAGCCACGCCTCAACACGGAGTCTTGGGAGGCAAGGAGGAAACTGGCAGCCCCTCGAGAGGCCCTCTCTACTTGGCCTAGACCCCGTCTCGGTGACCTTCAGGAGGGTGGCCCCGCGAGAGGAGGATTCCTCCTCCACACGTCTACAAATTCCTTGGATGCTTTCAAGGAGTGTGACAGGGCACATCCGTAACTTCACCACTAGGGGAGAAGACGACAAAGCTTAACCAACAGTCCTGCGACCTTGTGGACCAGCCCGGACGCCTTGGTAAAGAGGAGGCGTTCTGGCCCCTTCGGTGTTAAAGCCAGGCGGGTGAGTTCAAGGCCAGCAAAGCCCTCTCTTTGCCACTTCGGTTCAAGGAAGGCCATGGGATGCATCACGAAGCGAGGGATGTCACCGACAGCTCTAGCTTTACAGAAGGCCACCATCCACACAGAGCCCTGGACCGAGTCCATCAAAAGCAGTCTAGTAGACCAGCACTCTTTTGAGCAGCCTTGTGGTAGCCCTTCCTGCCCAAAGATCACTACTAGGAAAATGTATATAGTTAATCCACACATCCGTTGCGCACATGTAATGGTGCCCCAAGGGTAAAATAGGTGTGACACACTGCCAAGAAATGCCCTACGGCTAACTGGCATAACTGTGGTGCACATGGAGGTGGTGCGCCACGGCTATGTGTGGGCCAGAGCAGAGGTGGCCGCAGGACACTTACCCGTAGGGCACCATATAGGTGTGCGCCATGGGTATGAAACATACCCATGGCAGACCGCTATGTGGTGCCCTATAGGTAAGTATGTTGCCTATTTTTTCCAACTCCACTGTAACATCCCAGATTTTATTATAGGATGTTATCAGAAGCATGCATCATCCTTGCATCATTGCATCCTACAAATGAAGTTGCATCAAAACCCTACCATCAAAACCTACCAAAACCCTAATAAAGATTTCCCCATGTGAGAAAAAATGATGTGATCATGCTTGACCTTCTAAAAGTTATGTAAGGATAATAATCTATGGTTCTATTATGACCACCTCCTTTTTACAAAAATTTAGAAATTGGTTTCATTGCTTTTGGACTTGATATGCAAAAGTTATTAAAGAATTAGTGAAACAGAAATGGAAAAGATAAAAGTATATAAAAAACCTACTGCCTAACCTACTGGGCCGGCTGCGCCAGCTGTAACATCCCAAAAATATTAAAATAGAATCATCAAACTCTAATCACCAAATTTAGGGTTAACAAAAACTTTTCCAATTAAAATATGAAAGCATTCATATGAGTGTGCATTAAAATTGGGATTCTTTTGAATTTCCATGATTATGTATTTCTTTGCTTGTAAAATGATTCTTAGGTGAAATAAACATCATCTAAACAATCCCCACACTTTTCCCAAAGACAAATAAATCAAAACAAACAAATTAAGTGAATGGTCACTTTGGCCAAATTAACTCCCATGCCTACTTTGTCTATCTCTAACTTTCAGAAACTTGTTTGAATGTTTGCACCCCCTTGATAGTACTCATAACAAAGTACCAAGGCCCACCTTGTGATCATCCAGAAACATTCAAATGCTGTAGTGACCTCGGATCAAGTAAGATCCTAAGTCCCTGTGATTAACATGCTAGTCCCTGGATCAATAGCTAGCACTCACAGTCGATGAAATATCATGTAAAACACAAGTCTTTATTACATGAATCGAATAATCTAGAGTTTACATTATTACAACATAAGCAATATAAATACAACTTGGAGTCCCATCAATGCCACAGGCAGGTTGAGTGAAGACCCGCGATCCTAGCGCACCTTTCAACAATCTCCGAAATTCTGCACATGAAACATGCAGCCAACAAGTTGGGTCAATACTTTGAATGTATTGGCAAATTACACCAAGGAAGGAAAGACTAACTCTACATGCAAGGCTAGTTTAGGCTTTGGAGTTCTTTTGCATAAAGCTAATTTTCTCTAAGTATGGAGAAAAGAGAGAGAGAGAGAGTTTTACCCTACTTTGTAAACATTTGCTTAGATAAAATAAGGTCGAGTGGCACACGAGGATATTACGCACCAAGTGTCCAAACAACCAAACACTTGGATATTACGCACCAAGTGACACTTGGATATTACACACCAAGTTCCCCAAAATCCCACCCATTGGCGATATTACGCACGCCATGGGGTTTTCAAAACTTTGTTTTAGAAAAGAGAGAGGAAGATCCTTCAGAGGCTCCATCCTTCAGATGCTCAATGTTGTTCTGTTTCCGTGAACACGGCTGATCGATCAGATTACAATACTCTCGAGAGTTTGTGCACTTTACCCACAATCCACGATCAAGTCCTTTTACAGACCAGACCATGGCGAGGCTTTCCCTTAGTAGCCCCTCTACCTTCTGGATCCAACCGTGCCAAGAACCTCCAAATGTTGGTACCCAGGTGAGGTTTCCCACTAAGTACTAGGCCAAGACAGAGCCCATAATGTATTGTGGTTGCACTAGAAGCTTCTGAATTCTGAAACATGGCAGACTTCTTTCATTCCTGGGCGGCCGTCCTCCACCAAAATCTCACTCGTTGTCCCGACAACCATTCCGTCCAGAAGAAAACTTAGTTTTATTTTGAAGTGAATTTGAGAAGAAAAGTTTGCTCTAGAGAGCCTTTATACTTAGAAAAATTCATTGTCTTTCGAACCCCCCAACGGTACTTTGTATATATAGCATAGCAAGCAGTACTTAGCAAAAACAGGGGTAACCTATTAGGAGTGGAAAAATCCTAAGTATAGAGCTACTCATGGCATACTACAAAATCATCGCACTCGCAAAAATAATACTAAGGAAAAAAATTCTACTAGAACATACTACACATGCATACTACAGAATTTTGAAGATCACATGCATAGAATTAAAACTGGGACAAAATTATGAACAAGTGGTGTAACTTGCCTTATGTTGATAATATGGGTGTTGATTGTATTTCTCCGCAGCAATCGCACTCTCCGAACAATCTAATACGAGGACAAGGTAGTTCCAATCAAAACAATTGCAAACATAACAAACACAACAAGGATGATTGAAAACATTCATGATGATTTAACATGACAGAATGGTTATAATTAGTTTTATGAACATTAATATATCATATGATGCATGTATGAGTTCATTTAATGCAATAGGGTACTCGTTATTAATAATTACTTGCCAATATAAGGGTTTTGATAGTTCTGTTGTAACGCCTGTTCTAACTGTAGAATTAATTTTTTTTCTTTGGTTTACTGGATAGAGGACGTCAATACGAACCAGTAGGCGTTGGATTCACCCTAATCGGAGTTATAGATCTTTTTATATGATTTAAATAGTGTTTAATGGGTTTTAAATGATTCATACATTTTCTGTTGCCTAAAAATCAAACAAATATTATATCTGCAATCTCCACGGAATTGTGATTTCAGGGACATATTATTTGTAATTTTCTGAATAGTATTTATTTTCTTATGAATTTATTACTCTAAATAAGCCATTAAAACATTTATTTAATTGCTGCGAAACCTCATAGTATTTTACTGAACCATTTGCAGATTGATGATCTACATGGAACCAGCTTTCTATCGGTATATTATTTATATTTTTGTGACAAGCAATTAATTTACTATGAATTTAATGATTTATAAAACCACTAAAACTAATTAAATTTCTACGGTTTAAATAATCGGCAAAGGCTGGATCCAACCAGATATTATTAAATTACATTACAGTAGCTTCAATTTGATATATTGTTCATATTTTTCGGAGTTACAGATAATATCTTATGAATTTATTAACCTCAAAGACCATTAAAACTAATTAAATTACTGCAGTAACTACGTACAATAAAAGTTGGATCTATTCTGATAAGATGATTCTACGTAAAATTATCTTCAATTTGGTATATTATACGCAATTTTTGGACATGGTATGGATTTCTAATGAATTTTACAAGTTAGATCTATAATATGCAAATTTAAATTCGAACGGAATATTCCAGGGAATATTCCGCTGACTGGACAGGTTGACTTTGCATGCTGACTGGGACTAGATGTTGACCTTACGTTGACGTGGCGTTGATGAGGAAGATGACCGGGATGACGACATGACACGCACCGGTTTGATTGGATCTCGACCGTCTAGATAGGATCCGGTGGCTAGAATAAGAGATTGATCCGATTTTAGCTCAGAATAGACAAGAAACAGATCTGAGTTAGAGAGACAAATACGTAGGTCAAATCAAAAACCTCAGAACATGAAAGTTGTGGGGAATCATTATTCCTACCTTCTCACCAAAGGAATTTGGATTTGAAGAAACGAGCGCGAGTAGATCTTGGATTTACACCGTAAGATCTGAAATATTGTGATGCGAAATTCTCCGTCTGTGGTGGATGAAAAGAGGTGAGGTTTGTCGGGATTGAAAGATTTCGACGCGATCTTCAACTTTCGTTTTTTGACCGAAGGCAAACGACGAAGTCTAGATGGGTTAAAAAGCGAAATAAGATTCGGGAATATGTAGATTCGGGAATATGTAGATTCGGGATTTCGAGAATAGAAACTCGTACAGCCGTGGCTCCACGAGTTTATATGGAGATTTAGGATGGTGTAGAGATAGGCCTTGGAGTAGGGAACAAGTAGAAACAAACGGAAGTCGATTCGGAGTTGTAGATAAAAAGTTATAAGTGTTTGAATAGAGATAGGTATAGAAAATCAATTTTCACACGCTTTTTAAAGCAGTGGGATCGATCCTCCTTCCCGTGCTGGCTCGGTCCGGTCCGGGTGGGCCGGCCCGTTCAGTTTTTTTTATATATAGTTGTTTCCCTCATATCTTTTGCATACGAACTCCAAATGACATGATTCTTGTTTCTAAATTTTTCTAAAATCGAATAGGTCATTATAGAATCAAATTTGTAATCTTTTTACTAGTTTGGAAGTAGTGGGTTTATAAATCCTTGTATATCTCATTTTATTTATATCTTTATGTGTTTGTATTTATTCCATAACTTTTTCATACTAGCTCCAAATGAGCTCAATTTTGTTTCTAAAATTTTGTAGTATTAATTGGATCTCTTTAGGCTATGATTTAGCAATAATTTATGCCTTAGCAACAGTGGGTTTTAATAAGTCAATTTAATTACCCTTAGGAACATTTGGGCGAATCAACTATAGGATTTAGATACCAGGATTTGGATTTAGTTTGTGAGAACTTTGCATGGATGAAATGCATATGAATGCTTCAGGATTTTCATTTTGAAATCTTGCACACCAATTCTACAATCCATAATCAATCCATGCCCTTTTGCCTATATGGATACTTAGGTCTTAACAAAAGAATATAAGATTTTGAATTCAAGGTTGAGAGGATTTTCTATTCAAAAAGTTTCTTCTCTTTGAGAATTTTCAACAAAGTCAAACAATCAATCAATCTTATCTATTTGTTTCACATTCCAAAATTAGGAGAATTTTGGGATGTGACAGACTACCACCCTTAAAAGAAATCTCGTCCCGAGATTTGGGGAAGGCTAGAAAGAAAGAAAGGTTCGGGATCCTTTAGGATGCTACCACCCTTAAAAGAAATTGACTAGGTCACTTCTCGAGGATTCACTTAGCTCAGATTGGTTCTCTTTTAGACTTTTATTGGCACAATGTCTCCAGCACATTCTAAACATCATGATTGATATTTCCAAGAAAGCACTTCTTAAGCTAGCAAAACTCTCATGGTGGGCAAATAGGGAGCGTTTACTTCACGGTGCCCATAATTCATGGTTGGGATTCATCCTTACCGTACATCCTATGCTTAGCAATGGATGCTTTTAGAAGGGTGTAACAATATACCATTCTAGGGTTTAGGCTCAACGTCGACTCTCTGCTAAGGTTGAAAAGGGCACTCAAGATTCGCAAAGCCAACAGTACAAGAGCGAATAATAAGAGTAGTAGGAATGGTGATCAATCCATCCTGCACCCAAATCATTACCCTGTATGAGGATAGGTGAATCATGTTTTTCTATCACTCGGGCATTCTCACTTGCCTTGAAGAATGTTTCCATGGGCACGAACTAATGCTCTATGTATACTCCCATGTATTCAATCAACAAAGCTACTACTAAAACTAAGCTATCGATACTTCAACTTTCAGGTTGGGTAATCTACTACATAACATCATGTGCAACACTTCATACTTCCACATCCTTTTTCCATTATGAAGCATTTTCTTTCCTAAATGCATTGTGTTGTTAAACCTTCCACTTAACACATCATTATATCTCCAAGGGTTCAATATAGGAAAGAATAGATTCTATAGGAGAGAAACGACTAAGAAAATAATCCTACCCATAACTATATGAAGCAATCAATGTTACAAACAAGGAAGCAATCATAGGCGATCAAAACTCAATCAAACACTTGTATAATAACATTACAGGTGTATAAACTTAGTAGTATATAACCACAAAATAGTTTGAAAGCATTGGGAACAATATTAGAGTAAAATAGAGCAACATATAAGCAATAAACAAAATCTGTCAAAACGGTACATCAGACTTCACGAATTTTTCTAACCGACCTAAACTCGTCAGGAATTTTAGCCAATTTTTGTGCATGTACTATAGGTAATTATGCTCCAGATCTTATTTTGTTAGATTTTTCTGAGTTACCAATAAGATATGTAAAATCGCGCGGTACAATAGGTCAGGCAGAAAACTGCAGCAGTAATCCCACGAATTTCAATCAATTCACACCATTAAAATAATTTTAAAACCACACGAAAACTCCAGCAACTTTAGAGTTTCAAAACAACAGATCCTAAACAAAGCATCACACAAAATAGCTCAATACAACCAAGCAAACAACCTATATTGTCATACCACATAAGTTGGTAAGAACAATATGCTAACACGATAGCGATGATCTCCTAAAGAGATAAAATATGGTGGTCCAGACCGAAACAAACTTGGTGAGATGTTCATTTATGCCATGTTATTTGTTCTTTACTTGTAGGCCAACTCTCATATAGTGATTTGCTTTATGGAAAACTACTAATAATATTTTCCAATTCTTGTAGTTTTTATGGTAGATCACTTCTTCTACTAATCAAATGAATGGACATCTACAAGTTTGAACAAGGAGAGGTGTTGGAAAATGATAGACAAGGAATATAAGGACTCTAATAAGTATAAAATATGATAGTTCTCCTAATAAAGGTCTTCTATTGCTATTACCATCGTCGTTTTTATCCTTTCCAGCTACATTCACATGTTTTGGACAATTATCAGCATAATGCCTAGGATTGTGACACTGGAAGCATAGGACTTTTGCTTAGATCCTTCCTCCTTTTTGGCAAGGACATCCCGTCTTGTGGTTCTTCATGCTCTACCTCAACATTTGGAAGCCTTGATCATTTCCTTGTGCCAGTTTGGGGAAAATGGGCATTCCTTTCATATGCCGAGTATTGCAAAGTGATGACTTTGGGTGCGGTGTCTAGAGTCTTGAATCCGTCCCTTGTCTTTGTCGTGTCCTCGCGGAGCTTCATGAGGTCTTGGCGCATTCCGTCTCTAACTTGTTGATTCAGTTGATGTACCACCGGGTAGAGGTGCATTGAGCGGGGTTGTGATTGGTCCCTTCGCATAGGAAGAATGTAACTTGAGAGGTGGGACATTCTTCTGATGGGTGCCTTCCTTCACAGTAGGGGCGCTGATCATGATGCTCCTTGGTGATATGTCCTATTTCTCCATAGATCGTGCAAGCTAAATGTTTCGGGACTTCAACTTCTTGGATTTTTGGTATACGAGACGAGATTGAAGTAGAACCACTTTAAATTCTTCCTGAGATACCACCCCTTGATGATCATCAATGGTGTGTTGCATCTCCCACCAAGTTGGAGCGTCGTCCTTTAGGAATTGGGTGGCATAATGAAGCATTCTGTTGACTTCAATGTTGGCATCCTTCATTCTTTCTTCAACCTGGAGCATCCACTTCTTTGCATCGGCGTGGCTCTTACGCTTGGTGTAATTGAGTTCCTTGTCCTCCTTATTGATACGGTCCATCCGTCGAGTTGACCTAGGTTTAGAGTGGGAACGAATGGAGTATGGAAGGAAGAAGAATAACCCATACAAGAAATCTTGTTTAGAAAATAGGTTTTCATTAGCTATGGTAATAAATCATACAAGATAGCAAACAATTTGTCGTATCTATATTTAGCGAAATCTTATTCGGGTTTGGTTCCTAATAAGTCACTTGGAATCTTCGAGGCTTCGAGTCTCCAAAAGTCTTCGTGCTCTTGATAGTCTTCATGTTCTTCATAATCTTCAATCTTTCGAGTTCTTTAGTTAATAACATTGACTTAAGGCCTTTGAAGTCTTTAATCTCGTAGCTTCAGTCTTGGAACATCTTTCATGGAGGTCTTCAAGTACCAACTTAATCGAAACATTGAGATGATCTTCTTTGAAAAGGTAATCTTGACAAAAGTTTCTTCTTGAAGTGTGTAGTGGTCATTTTCTAATGTTGAAAAGAGAAGACTTAAGAAATTTTAAAACCCCAAGGTAGATGATGAGAAGTATGAGAGTTTTTTGAAATAACTTAGAAAATATTTGTCCTAAGGTTTTTCCATGTCTAGGGTCACGATCTACAGTCAACTTATGCTCTGATACCATCTGTAGTGACCTCGGATCAAGTAAGATCCTAAGTCCCTGTGATTAACATGCTAGTCCCTGGATCAATAGCTAGCACTCACAGTCGATGAAATATCATGTAAAACACAATTCTTGATTACATGAATCGAATAATCCAGAGTTTACATTATTACAACAGAAGCAATATAAATACAACTTGGAGTCCCATCAATGCCACAGGCAGGTTGAGTGAAGACCCGCGATCCTAGCGCACCTTTCAACGATCTCCGAAATTCTGCACATGAAACATGCAGCCAACAAGTTGGGTCAATACTTTGAATGTATTGGCAAATTACACCAAGGAAGGAAAGACTAACTCTACATGCAAGGCTAGTTTAGGCTTTGGAGTTCTTTTGCATAAAGCTAATTTTCTCTAAGTATGGAGAAAAGAGAGAGAGAGTTTTACCCTACTTTGTAAACATTTGCTTAGATAAAATAAGGTCGAGTGGCACACGAGGATATTACGCACCAAGTGTCCAAACAACCAAACACTTGGATATTACGCACCAAGTGACACTTGGATATTACACACCAAGTTCCCCAAAATCCCACCCATTGGCGATATTACGCATGCCATGGGGTTTTCAAAACTTTGTTTTAGAAAAGAGAGAGGAAGATCCTTCAGAGGCTCCATCCTTCAGATGCTCAATGTTGTTCTGTTTCCGTGAACACGGCTGATCGATCAGATTGCAATACTCTCGAGAGTTTGTGCACTTTACCCACAATTCACGATCAAGTCCTTTTACAGACCAGACCATGGCGAGGCTTTCCCTTAGTAGCCCCTCTACCTTCTGGATCCAACCGTGCTAAGAACCTCCAAATGTTGGTACCCAGGTGAGGTTTCCCACTAAGTACTAGGCCAAGACAGAGCCCATAATGTATTGTGGTTGCACTGGAAGCTTCTGAATTCTGAAACATGGCAGACTTCTTTGATTCCTGGGCGGCCGTCCTCCACCAAAATCTCACTCGTTGTCCCGACAACCATTCCGCCTAGAAGAAAACTTAGTTTTATTTTGAAGTGAATTTGAGAAGAAAAGTTTGCTCTAGAGAGCCTTTATACTTAGAAAAAATCATTGTCTTTCGAACCCCCCAACGGTACTTTGTATATATAGCATAGCAAGCAGTACTTAGCAAAAACAGGGGTAACCTATTAGGAGTGGAAAAATCCTAAGTATAGAGCTACTCATGGCATACTACAAAATCATCGCACTTGCAAAAATAATACTAAGGAAAAAAATTCTACTAGAACATCCTACACATGCATACTACAGAATTGTGAAGATCACATGAATAGAATTAAAACTGGGACAAAATTATGAACAAGTGGTGTAACTTGCCTTATGTTGATAATATGGGTGTTGATTGTATTTCTCCGCAGCAATCGCACTCTCCGAACAATCTAATACGAGGACAAGGTAGTTCCAATCAAAACAATTGCAAACATAACAAACACAACAAGGATGATTGAAAACATGCATGATGATTTAACATGACACAATGGTTATAATTAGTTTTATGAACATTAATATATCATATGATGCATGTATGAGTTCATTTAATGCAATAGGGTACTTGTTATTAATAATTACTTGCCAATATAAGGGTTTTGATAGTTCTGTTGTAACGCCTGTTCTAACTGTAGAATTAAATTTTTTTCTTTAGTTTACTGGATAGAGGACGTTAATACGAACCAGTATGCGTTGGATTCACCCTAATCGGAGTTATAGATCTTTTTATATGATTTAAATAGTGTTTAATGGGTTTTAAATGATTCATACAGTTTCTGTTGCCTAAAAATCAAACAAATATTATATCTGCAATCTCCACGGAATTGTGATTTCAGGGACATATTATTTGTAATTTTCTGAATAGTATTTATTTTCTTATGAATTTATTACTCTAAATAAGCCATTAAACCATTTATTTAATTGCTGCGAAACCTTATAGTATTTTACTGAACCATTTGCAGATTGATGATCTACATGGAACCAGCTTTCTATCGGTATATTATTTATATTTTTGTGACAAGCAATTAATTTACTATGAATTTAATGATTTATAAAGCCACTAAAACTAATTACATTTCTACGGTTTAAATAATCTGCAAAGGCTGGATCCAACCAGATATTATTAAAGTACATTACAGTAGCTTCAATTTGATATATTGTTCATATTTTTCGGAGTTACAGATAATATCTTATGAATTTATTAACCTCAAAGACCATTAAAACTAATTAAATTACTGCAGTAACTACGTACAGTAAAAGTTGGATCTATTCTGATAAGATGATTCTACGTAAAATTATCTTCAATTTGGTATATTATACGCAATTTTTGGAAATGGTATGAATTTCTAATGATTTTTACAAGTTAGATCTATAATATGCAAATTTAAATTCGAACGGAATATTTCAGGGAATATTCCGCTGACTGGACAGGTTGACTTTGCATGCTGACTGGGACTAGATGTTGACCTTACGTTGACGTGGCGTTGATGAGGAAGATGACCGGGATGACGACATGACACGCACCGGTTTGATTGGATCTCGACCGTCTGGATAGGATCCGGTGGCTAGAATAAGAGATTGACCCGATTTTGGCTCAGAATAGACAAGAAACAGATCTGAGTTAGAGAGACAAATACGTAGGTCAAATCAAAAACCTCAGAACATGAAAGTTGTGGGGAATCATTATTCCTACCTTCTCACCAAAGGAATTTGGATTTGAAGAAACGAGCGCGAGTAGATCTTGGATTTACACCGTAAGATCTGAAATATTGCGATGCGAAATTCTCCGTCTGTGGTGGATGAAAAGAGGTGAGGTTTGTCGGGATTGAATGATTTCGACGCGATCTTCAACTTTCGTTTTTTGACCGAAGGCAAACGACGAAGTCTAGATGGGTTAAAAAGTGAAATAAGATTCGGGAATATGTAGATTCGGGATTTCGAGAATAGAAACTCGTACAGCCGTGGCTTCACGAGATTATATGGAGATTTAGGATGGTGTAGAGATAGGCCTTGGAGTAGGGAACAAGTAGAAACAAACATAAGTCGATTCGGAGTTGTAGACAAAAAGTTATAAGTGTTTGAATAGAGATAGGTATAGAAAATCAATTTTCGCACGCTTTTTAAAGCAGTGGGATCGATCCTCCTTCCCGTGCTGGCTCGGTCTGGTCCGGGTGGGCCGGCCCGTTCAGTTTTTTTTATATATAGTTGTTTCCCTCATATCTTTTGCATACGAACTCCAAATGATATGATTCTTGTTTCTAAATTTTTCTAAAATCGAATAGGTCATTATAGAATCAAATTTGTAATCTTTTTACTAGTTTGGAAGTAGCGGGTTTATAAATCCTTGTATATCTCATTTTATTTATATCTTTATGTGTTTGTATTTATTCCATAACTTTTTCATACTAGCTCCAAATGAGCTCAATTTTGTTTCTAAAATTTTGTAGTATTAATTGGATCTCTTTAGGCTATGATTTAGCAATAATTTATGCCTTAGCAACAGTGGGTTTTAATAAGTCAATTTAATTACCCTTAGGAACATTTGGGCGAATCAACTATAGGATTTAGATACCAGGATTTGGATTTAGTTTGTGAGAACTTTGCATGGATGAAATGCATATGAATGCTTCATGATTTTCATTTTGAAATCTTGCACACCAATTCTACAATCCATAATCAATCCATGCCCTTTTGCCTATATGGCTACTTAGGTCTTAACAAAAGAATATAAGATTTTGAATTCAAGGTTGAGAGGATTTTCTATTCAAAAAGTTTCTTCTCTTTGAGAATTTTCAACAAAGTCAAACAATCAATCAATCTTATTTATTTGTTTCACATTCCAAAATTAGGAGAATTTTGGGATGTGACAAATGCATAGTTTAAATGACAGTTTAAAATTGAATCTATTTCATATGGGAAGATCCCACTTTTTCAAAAACCTCTCAAACCAACTCAACTTTCAAAACCCAAGCATCTACAGACTCAATAGCACATGCCTAGCACACCCACCAAAAATAATTTCAAAATTCAAAACTTGAGTTCATGCGGTCATTTCATCAAACACCTTGCAGATGCAAATCAGAAAAATCCTAAACACTATAGTGTGCAGTGATTCTGGCCTAACTTGTTTCCTCTCTAGACACCACTAGCCTTAGTAGATCATCTAACAACCTTAACTAATCTCTAGCACCACTGTAAGCTGGTCATTGTCATCAATGGTGAGAAGGCCGAGTGCACCATTGCAACCCCATAGTCGACATCAAGCTATGAGCAACACTAGCCTCGCCAACCTTGTCTGGGAGCAAGCTAGCACCCCACCGCCACTCCATGTCCCAGCCGTGAGCGATGCCAGCCCCTGGACCACACGCACAGACCATGCCAAGCCGCTCTGCAACCATGCCGAGAGCGCGCCCCGTGCGCCACGCTCGACATACGACCACAGACCGCGTGCCGCCCTCGCCGCGTGCACGCGTGATAACCACTGTCCCAGCAACCCCGCAGACACGCCCGCGCGCTGTGCGCCATTAAAACTCCCGTCGGGCACGCTTAGAGCACCGCAGTGTTCCGACCGATCAGCACCGCCCCACGCCTTGCCACCACGTCTTTGAGCTTCGCCAGGAAGCACATCACCGCCCCTACCGTCGCCCACGCCGATAGCCCTCTGTGCCGTCGACCACGACGAGCTCAGCCTACGCCCGTCGGTCCCCTCTCGCCACTATAAATAGAGGCCTCCCCCGCTCGAATTCTTCACACCACCTCACTTACCTCACCTCACTGATCATTCCACCCCATTCCCGGAGCAAGGCGAGCAGCGCATCGCCGGAATTGCACCGGAGCAGGCCGCCTCTAGAGAAGAAGGGCGCCGTCGATTTCGTCCAGCCTAGGAGGAGCTGCCGGTACCAGGAGGTTCGCCATCGTCGACTTCGTCGTTCGCCCACATCGCCGACCTTCGCCTGAGCCCCGGTGAGCCTCCCACTACCCCCACTGAGCCGCTAGGGTTTGAGCTAGCCGGTGACTAGTTCATCATCGACGACGACCCTCAGCCGTTGATCTTACTTCTAACCCAACGCACCACATCGCCCCGTACCGCTTCGCGTTTAAAGAGTCACTGACCAGTAGACCCGCCCTGTCAGTTGCGCCCCGCGCCGCGGAGTGACACCGGGCCGGCCCAATAACCCTTCCCGCACAGCCCACTCGTTTGAATTTAGCTTTTTCTTTTTAAGTTCAAACATAGTTCTGTACCTAGTTTCAAAAATCAACCCAGCTCAATTCACTGAACCAAATTGAATGAAACCAATTTTGTTAAAAAGGTTTTGAAATGCTTAATCCAAGCCCGTTGGATTCAAATAATTTGAATCTATAGATCAACCTTGGTAAAAATAACAAGGCAGAACCTTTTCTGCATTCAAACATTTTTCAAATTTAAACCATAATAGCTTTTGAGTTGATTCCAACTCTCAAAAATCACATTTGATCATACCTTTCAGAATATATAAAAACATATGGGTTTACTTACAGAAATAATGTTCAATTAATAAAAGAATGCCACATAGGCATTTCTAGTCATTTATTTTTATTTAAAATAAAAGGTTAAATCTTATTAAATTGTGACACCACTTTAAATCACATTCCCATGTACTGAAATATGTGGTGATAACATGTGTCAGCATGATCCCATGTTTAGTTTGGAGAATATTAAATCTTAAGTAGTTTTTCAATGAGTAGAAATTAATTTTCTAAAAACAAAAGAAATAATCTTGTAATATTAGTGATGATGCTAGATCATCTATAGAACCCTTGTGTGTGATGATTGAAAGTAGTTAAGTATTGTTTGGTGATTGTGTACCTCGTATTTATTCATAGACGCTAGTACCGACCAAGGATACGAGGAGGAAGGAGGATACTACGAAGAAGAAGCCGAGGAGAACTTCAACGACTGCTCTACACAAGGCAAGCCTAATACTACTAGTTGATTGTGCAAGTTAACAATTGCAAGATACTATACCTATGCAAGAAAATACTTGCTTGTTACCATGCCAACTATATGCCTTAATCATATGTGATCATACCCACTTGATAACCCCATTCCTAGTTTTACTTATAAGCTTTATACTTTATTTCTTTATCCAAGCTATTACTTAGAGATTACTTAAGTAAATTGTAGATATTAGAAAGATGATTGAAGGTTTCATAAAGAGCATCAAATTTGGCCTAAGCTAGATAATCTTGATGTCATCCTAAGGCATGAGATTGAACATAGATAAACTACACTAGTTTACCACCCCTGATTAGTACTCACTCCCATTTTTAGATGCTAGTGCTAAGCATAAAACTTGATCAACTTTAGATGGGAATACTTGGTGAAAATGGTTATGAAAACCTTGGAATGATGGATCATTCTATTGAGATGTTTTGACATGTGTTTCCGAACACCAGATGATTTGGATGATGAAAATATTGAGGCATGAGCCTTAGCCCTTTATAAAACTGCTGGTTGTCTGGATGCGATACCATTCCAATTTTACCGTACAACCACAATACCCGAGAATTGGGTAGGGCTTGATTGGAAACTTATATACCTTAGTATTGGTTCCCTCAGGGCCAAGGTCTGAGCTGCGGCTACCTTGTGAAGATTGTCCACCTGTGTAGTACCCAAGATGACCGTTGGTCATGGTTGGTAGGCCAAACTCACAGGAGAGGTTCTTATACTAGGGCGTGTAATTGAAAGGTTAGGATTGATTATCCGCATACTGAGTATGGTGGATCCAGGATTTGTTCCTGACGGATGTATCGAATGTTGTGGTGAAAGTGTATAATCTCTGTAGAGTGTCAAAGTATTCGAATAGCCGCGTCCGCGGTTATGGACAGTTGGAGTGGCCATACTGTTCCCCCGTCAGATGTTTTCAAAATGACTTGTGAAATGGATTGAGATTTTGACTTGACCACAACAGAGTTGTGATATGAAATACAAGTTCCCACTTAGGTGTTATAAAATTTCGACTAGCTTTTCTTGCTTCTGACTTAGTAGAGATAAATCTGGCTTTTTGCAAAACAACCCTAGATCCTAGTGTACTATTACAAAAACCCCCTTCACTTGTTAGTATTAGTTTGCGAGTACTTAAAGAGTACTCATGGCTTTGTCCATGGCTATTCCCGTGGCCAGACTATGAAGAGGAGTACCAGGAGGATGGACCCCAGGAAGGTTACGACAACTAGGATCATCTCCCATCGTCAGCATTGCCTGTGACCCCGAAGATGGAGCTTCGCCTACGCTACCGTTATTATTACGTATTTCCGCTGCTTGAGTTGTATTAAGAACTGGATCATGAGATCCTTATTTGTGTAAGACCTTATGTATGGTTTGTAATGGATGATGTACTGTGGTATCCAAATCTGTTATGTCTCGCAAAAATGGTAATCCTGGGATTGCGATGTATGGCATAACAGGCATCTATGAATAAAAATCCAGGTGTTGACAAGTTGGTATCAGAGCCATCCTGACCATAGGAGACCCTAGTTAGACTGGACGTTTGAATCAAAAACTTAGTTTCAAAACCAAAGGAAGCAAATATTTACAAAAACTTATTCCCATTCTTATCACCTTGATTCTTTCATAAAAATTCATGTTCCTCAAAAACTCTTGCAAAATACATAAAATTTGACACACTTGATCCCTCTACTAACTTACTCATCCTATATTCTTATAGATGGACGTGAAGTACAACAAATTTTATGAGTTGGGGAATGGAGGAGACCTTATCTTTGAGCGGGATTTGGACCAGCTTTCGGAACTTCTGGAGCGTCCGCACCCCGAGTTCTTCGGAGCTCAGCTCAATGATCAAGGAGGAGAAGATCTGCAGTGGCTAATTGTTGCAAGTCTCCGAGGAAAGATTGAACCTCCCACTGCCGAGGGAATTCAGTTCACCTTAATAGAGAACAACTGTCTCGATGGACTTGCCAGGGCCATGCAGGAAGCTCTTGCCCGTCTGTGTGGGCAGAGTATCAACCAGATTAAGGGTACCCGCTTTGAGTTTTGTCCAAGACGTGATGCTAATGGAAAGCCACTGGAAGCCCCCTATCACCATGATCTGAAGACCCAATTAGACCACCTTAGCTTCATGATGTACGATCGTCAGCAGGAATTGGACAATTGCCGTGACTACTCCAACCACGAGTCCGCCATCATCAAGATGAAGGATTAGACCATCGCCATGCTAGCGAAGGATCGCAAGTCTCGCGCCGTCAGCTCAGTAAGAAGGAGCGCATCATTGCCCGTCTTCGCCACCGTATCTTGGATTTGGAGGAGGCCATCCACGAGAGAGATATGCAGTTAGATGAAAGGGAGAATGCCGGAGAAGATCTTCATGGAGACCCCTACTCCTATCTCAGCGATGATGATGATTTTCTGGAGGATCAGGATATGGATTTCTTCACCGATGAGGATGACTTCGCCTTCATCAATGACGACGATGATGATGAGGATGACAACTACACCGACTCCAAGGAGCAGTAGCACTTGAGCACTAGCGTAGTGAGTTGTATTCGGTCCCGCTGTATCGTAGTTTCCAGAATGGTTCTTAAAACCATCTGTTTACCTTTGTTGTGGTGTGTGTTTGTATCGTGTGCTATGAATGAATGAATGAATGAATGAAAATCAAGTTGCTAGAAAATCTGAGTCAAACTTTAAAAACTTTTCAAAGTCCGGAACCTTAGAAATGTCCCTCTTTTCTCATGATCTATCTCAATCTTCAGATGCCACGCGGAGGAAGTGGTTCATCCCCGGACCTGATGTTGCAGATCCTGCAAATGTTGGTTTCTGACCGTGAAGCTGAAAGAGCCAAACGTCAAGCCAACCTAGCCACCCTTCAGCAGATAGCTCAGCTAGCCCACAACAATCAAGGCCACGGAAATCAGGACAACCATGGATCTAAGCTCAAGAATTTCCAGAACACCAACCTACCTGTTTTCACTAAGTCAGAAGAGCCCTTAGATGCAGACGATTGGCTGCAAACCATGGAAAATAACCTGGAAGTCACCGGAGTAGAAGCCAATAAGAAAGTTCTGTTCGCCACCCACTATCTAGCCGGAGATGCCAGAGCATGGTGGAATAGTGTTCGTGCAATGACCGGAGGATAGATGATGACGTGGGAGGAATTCAAGGTCAAGTTCAGCAGAACCCATGTGCCACCGGGTTTGATCAAGAGAATGAGAGATGAGTTCAGAGAACTGAAGCAAGGACAGATGACTGTAGTGGAATACCGTGACAAATTCTTGTCATTAGCTTGGTATGCCCCGGATGAGATCGACACTGAAGCCAAGAAGAAGGAGAGATTCTTGAATGGTCTGCACGATGAGATGCAGACAGTGTTAGTCAATATCCCCTTTGCTGATATTGAAGCCCTTGTCGACTCTGCTATCCAGATGGAAGGAAAGATCAAACAAGCCAATGAGAACCACAAGCGTCGCATGATGCATCAACCAGGAACCCATTAGACCCCAAAGTATCGCCCTAACCCATCTCCAGGATTTGCCCCGAGAACCAACAGACCCCCGATGAACCGTTCGACCTATCCCAACCGTGGAAACCCAAGGCCCGGAGGAAATCCCAACAACCCCGGCAACTCTGGCAATTTCAACCGTGCCCCACCCAAGTTCAACCACAACAATGCTACCGCCAACACCAACACTGCCCCGAGGACTAGAAGCAATGCTGTGCCGGTTGCAGCAAAGGACAAGTCGCAAGTGACTTGTTATGACTATGGAAATAAGGGTCACTACTCCAACGAGTGCCCCAACAAGAAGAATACCGCGGCCCCCAATGCAAATGCCCCTGCTCAGCAGCAGCGTCGTGTTCAGTCTGGAAGAAGGTTTGCTCCAGGGAACTCGCTCAACCGCAACGGCTGTCTTTTTCTCATGCATGCTGAAGAAGCTCAGGAATCTCCAAACGTCGTGCTAGGTATGTTTTCTATTAATTCAGTACTTGCAAGAGTGTTGTTTGATTTTGGTGCATGGCAATCATTTGTCACCGAAGAATTTGCATGCACTAGTAAGATTCAACCAACCAAACTGAAGCATGTTATGATTGTTCAAATCCCCAGTTCAACCACCAAAGCTAGGCAAATTTGCAAAGCCGTCCCCATCCGAATCCATGGCATAGACTTTTATGCTAATCTGATAGTACTCAGAACTAAAGGTTTGGAAGTAGTACTAGGAATGGATTGGATGTCCAAACATAAAGGATTGATTGACTGTGCCAAGAAAGACATAACCATGACCAGCACCGCTGGAATATCAGTCGAGCATATATCTGAAACCTTACCTCGTCAATTCAAGTGCAACAAGAGTATAGCCCAACCTACCATTGAACAAGTCCGGATAGTCTGCGAATACCCCGATGTATTTCTAGATGTTTTGCCTGGTATGCCCCTAGATTGGGATATCGAGTTTATCATTGAACTAATCCCCGGAACAGGACCCATAGCCCAGAGACCATATAGTATGAACCCGTCGGAATTAGTAGAACTGAAGAAGCAACTGGATTTCATGTTGGAAGTTGGATTGATTCAACCAAGTGCGTCACCATGGAGATCACCTGTCTTGTTCGTGGACAAAAAGGATGGAGGTAACCGTTTGTGTACGTATTACCGGAAGTTGAATGATGTCACCATCAAGAACAAGTACCCATTGCCCAAGATAGAAGATTTGTTTGATCAGTTGACCGGTGCCAAAGTGTTTTCTAAGATTGATCTTAGAACAGGCTATCATCAACTCAAGATTCGTGCAAAGGATATTCCCAAGACTGCCTTTACCACCAGATATGGATTATACGAGTATACCGTCATGTCTTTTGGATTAACCAATGCCCCCGCTTATTTCATGAATCTCATGAATAAGATTTTTATGGACTTCCTGGATAAGTTTTTCGTTGTTTTCATCGATGACATTCTGATTTATTCCAAATCAGAAGAAGAACATGAGCTACACCTAAGGACCATTCTTGGAACCCTTACAGAGCATCAGCTGTATGCAAGTTTAGCAAATGTGAATTCTGGTTACAGGAGGTAGGATTCCTCGGCCACATTGTATCAGCTGGAGGAATTGCCGTTGACCCTGCAAAGGTGAAAGATGTCGAATATTGGCAAGCCCCAACCACTCAAACCCAAGTTCGTGCATTTCTCGGATTGGCGGGATATTACCGCAAGTTCGTAGAAGGATTCTCGAGTATCGCCAGACCCATGACCCAATTGCTGAAGAAGGACAAGAAGTTTGAATGGATGGACAAATGTGAAGCGAGTTTTCAAGAACACAAGAGGAGATTGATTTCAGCCCCAATCTTAATCATGACGGATATCATGAAGCCCTTCGACGTGTATTGTGATGCATCCAAGATCGGTCTCGGGTGTGTGCTAATGCAAGAAGGCAAGGTTATATCTGATCTATCTCTACAACTGAAACAACACGAGAAAAATTACCCAACCCATTTCTTACTAGTCAAGACCACATATCAGAGTTCGAAGCTAGCGGAGTTATACATCGCTAGAATCGTCAGTTTGCATGGAGTCCCCAAGAACATCGTATCGGATCGAGGAACTCAGTTTACCTCGAGATTCTGGAAGAAAGTTCAAGAAGGTTTAGGAACCCGCCTAGATTTCAGCACCGCTTATCACCCTCAGACCGATGGACAAACGGAGCGAGTAAATCAAATACTCGAAGATATGCTGAGAGCATGTGTGTTAGAATATGGATCTAAGTGGGAAGACTGTCTGCCGTTCGCATAATTTTCATACAACAATAGTTATCAAGCTAGTTTGCAAATGGCCCCATTTGAATTCATGTACGGAAGAAAGTGTCGCACCCCTTTGAATTGGTCGGAAGTAGGAGAGAGTTAGATTTTTGGACCCGATATCCTACGAGAAGAGGAAGAGAAGGTTTACAAGATTCGTGAGCACCTCAAGTCAGCCCAGTCTAGACAAAAGAGTTACACCGACAAGAGACGTCGAGACCTAGCCTTCAACATAGGAGATTTTGTGTATCTGAAAGTGTCTCCATTGAAAGGAATGCAACGTTTCCAACTCAAAGGAAAGTTAGCCCCCAGCTATATCAGACCTTTCAAAATTCTAAACCGTCGAGGAGAAGTGTCGTATCAATTGGAACTACCCGAGGAGATGTCAGCCGTGCATAATGTGTTCCATATCTCATTACTTCGCAAGTGTCTCGAAGTCCCGGAGAAGACTGAAGTATTCAAGAATATTGATCACCGGACTATAGAGATCAATGATGACCTGACCTATCCCGAAGTACCCATCCGTATTTTGGAAGAAGCTTTCAGAACTACCAGAACCTGAAGCATCAAGTTTCTCAAGATTCAGTGGAGCAACCACACAGAAGAGGAAGCTACCAGGGAGTGCGAAGATCACATCAGGACGGAGTTTCTCGGTCTCTTCAAATCCTAGGTAATCTTTTTCGTCCTTTTTCAAATCTCGAGATGAGATTTTGTTTAAGGGGGGAAGGTTTTTCACATCCCAAAAATATTAAACTAGAATCATCAAACTCTAATCACCAAATTTAGGGTTAACAAAAACTTTTCCAATTAAAATATGGAAGCATTCATATGAGTGTGCATTAAAATTGGGATCCTTTTGAATTGCCATGATTATGTGTTTCTTTGCTTGTAAAATGATTCTTAGGTGAAATAAACATCATCTAAACAATCCCCACACTTTTCTCGAAGACAAATAAATCAAAACAAACAAATTAAGTGAATGGTCACTTTGGCCAAATTAACTCCCGTGCCTACTTTGGCTATCTCTAACTTTTAGAACTTAACAGAAACTTGTTTGGATCTTTGCACCCCTTGATAGTACTCATAGCAAAGTACAAAGCCCCACCTTGTGATCATCTAGAAACATTCAAATGCATAGTTTAAAATTGAATCTATTTCATATGGGAAGATCCCACTTTTTCAAAAAACCCTCAAACCAACTCAACTTTCAAAACCCAAGCATCTACAGACTCACCAGCACATGCCTAGCACACCCACCAAAAATAATTTCAAAATTCAAAACTTGAGTTCATGCGGCCATTTCATCAAACACCTTGCAGATGCAAATCAAACAAATCCTAAACACTATAGTGTGCAGTGATTCTGGCCTAACTTGTTCCCTCTCTGGACACCACTATCCTTAGTAGATCATCTAACAACCTTAACTAATCTCTAGCACCACTGTAAGCTGGCCATTATCATCAATGGTGAGCAGGCCGAGTGCACCATTGCCACCCCATAGTCGACAGCAAGCTATGAGCAACACTAGCCTCGCCAACCTTGTCTGGGAGCAAGCTAGCACCCCACCGCCACTCCCTGTCCCAGCCGCGAGCGATGCCAGCCCCAGGACCACACGCACAGACCATGCCAAGCCGCTCTGCAACCATGCCGAGAAAGCACCCCGTGCGCCATGCTCGACAAACGACCACAGACCGCACGCCGCCCTCGCCGCGTGCACGCGTGATCACCTCCGTCCCAGCAACCCGGCAGACACGCCCGTTCGCCACCGCGCGAACCACGCGCGCTGTGCTCAGCACCGCCCCACGCCTCGCCACCACGTCATTGAGCTTCGCCAGGAAGCACAGCACCGCCCCACGCCTCGCCACCACGTCGTTGAGCTTCGCCAGGAAGCACAGCACCGCCCCCTGCCGTCTCCCATGCCGATAGCCCTCTGTGCCGTCGACCACGACGAGCTCAGCCCGCGCCCGTCGGTCCCCTCTCGCCACTATAAATAGAGGCCTCCCCCGCTCGAATTATTCACACCACCTCAGTTCCCTCACCTCACTGATTGTTCCACCCCATTCCCGGAGAAAGGCGAGCAGCGCATCGCCGGAATTTCGCTGGAGCAGGCCGCCTCTGGATAAGAAGGGCGCCGTCGATTTCGTCCACCCCAGGAGGAGCTACCGGTACCAGGAGGTTCGCCGTCGTCGACTTCGTTGTTCGACCGCATCGCCGACCTTCGCCTGAGCCCCGGTGAGCCTCCCATGACCCCCACTGAGCCGCTAGGGTTCGAGCTCGCTGGTGACTAGTTCATCGTCGACGATGACCCTCAGCCGTTGATCTTACTTCTAATCCAACGCACCACATCGCCCCGTACCGCTTCGCGTTTAAAGAGTCACTGACCAGTAGACCCGCCCTGTCAGTTGCACCCCGCGCCATGGAGTAACACTGGGCCGGCCCAATAACCCTTCCCGCGCAGCCCACTCGTTTGAATTTAGCTTTTTCTTTTTAAGTTCAAACATAGTTCTGTACCTAGTTTCAAAAATCAACCCAGCTCGATTCACTGAACCAAATTGAATGAAACCAATTTTGTTAGAAAGGTTTTGAAATGCTTAATCGAAGCCCGTTGGATTCAAATCATTTGAATCTATAGATCAACCTGGGTAAAAATAACAAGGCAGAACCTTTTCTGCATTTAAACATTTTTCAAATTTAAACCATAATAGCTTTTGAGTTGATTCCAACTCTCAAAAATCACATTTGATCATACCTTTCAGAATATATAAAAACATATGGGTTTACTTACAGAAATAATGTTCAAGTAATAAAAGAATGCGACATAGGCATTTCTAGTCATTTATTTTTATTTAAAATAAAAGGTTAAATCTTATTAAATTGTGACACCACTTTAAATCACATTCCCATGTACTGAAATATGTGGTGATGACATGTATCAGCATGATCCCATGTTTGGTTTGGAGAATATTAAATCTTAAGTTGTTTTTCAATGAGTAGAAATTACTTTTCTAAAAACAAAAGAAATAATCTTGTAATATTATTTATGATGCTAGATCATCTATAGAACCCTTGTGTGTGATGATTGAAAGTAGTTAAGTATTGTTTGGTGATTGTGTACCTCGTATTTATTCATAGACGCTAGTACCGACCAAGGATACGAGAAGGAAGGAGGATACTACGAAGAAGAAGCCGATGAGAACTTTAACCACTACTCTGCACAAGGCAAGCCTAATACTACTAGTTGATTGTGCAAGTTAACACTTGCAAGATACTATACCTATGCAAGCAAATACTTGCTTGTTACCATGCCAACTATATGCCTTAAGCATATGTGATCATACCCACTTGATAACTCCATTCCTAGTTTTACTTACAAGCTTTATACTTTATTTCTTTATCTAAGATATTACTTAGAGATTACTTAAGTAAATTGTAGATATTAGAAAGATAATTGAAGGTTGCATAAAGAGCATAAAATTTGTCCTAAGCTAGATAATCTTAATGTCATCCTAAGGCATGAGGTTGAACTTAGTTAAACTACACTAGTTTACCACCCCTCATTAGTACTCACTCCCGTTTTTAGATACTAGTTCTAAGCATAAACTTGATCAACTTTAGATGGGAATACTTGGTGAAAATGGTTATGAAAACCTTGGAATGATGGATCATTCTATTGAGATGTTTTGACATGTGTTTCCGAACACCAGATGATTTGGATGATGAAAATGTTGAGGCATGAGCCTTAGCCCTTTATAAAACTGATGGTTGTCTGGATGCGATACCATTCCAATTTTACCGTACAACCACAATACCCGAGAATTGGGTAGGGCTTGAATGGAAACTTATATACCTTAGTATTGGTTCCCTCATGGCCAAGGTCTGAGCTGAGGCTACCTTGTGAAGATTGTCCACCTGTGCTGTACCCAAGATGACCGTTGGTCATGGTTGGGAGGCCAAACTCACAGGAGAGGTGCTTATACTAGGGCGTGTAATTGAAAGGTTAGGATTGATTATCCACATACTGAGTATGGTGTATTCAGGATTTGTTCCTGACGGATGTATCGAATGTTGTGGTGAAAGTGTACAATCTCTGCAGAGTGTCAAACTATTCGAATAGCCGCGTCCGCGGTTATGGACAGTTGGAGTGGCCATACTGTTCCCCCGTCAGATGTTTTCAAAATGACTTGTGAAATGGATTGAGATTTTGACTTGACCACAATAGAGTTGTGATATGAAATACAAGTTCCCACTTAGGTGTTATAAAATTTCGACTAGCTTTTCTTGCTTCTGACTTAGTAGAGATAAATCTGGCTTTTTGAAAAACAACCCTAGAGCCTAGTGTCCTATTACAAAAACCCCCTTCACTTGTTAGTATTAGTTTGCGTGTATTTAAAGAGTACTCATGGCTTTGTCCCTGGCTATTCATGTGGCCAGACTATGAAGAGGAGTACCAGGAGGATGGACCCCAGGAAGGTTACGACAACTAGGATCATCTCCCATCGTCAGCATTGCCTGTGACCCCGAAGATGGAGCTTCGCCTACGCTACCGTTATTATTACGTATTTCCGCTGCTTGAGTTGTATTAAGAACTGAATCATGAGATCCTTATTTGTGTAACACCTTATATATGGTTTGTAATGGATGATGTTCTGTGGTATCCAAATATGTTATGTCTCGCAAAAATGGTAATCCTGGGATTGCGATGTATGGCATAACAGGCATCTGTGATTAAAAATTCGGGTGTTGACACCAGCCCACTAGGGCGCGCATTGCCTAAGCGCTAGCGCCCAAGCCGCCAGCCTGCCAGCGCAGCCCGCGAGCCCAAGCCACCAGCCCGCAGCCGCCTGCTTCCGCTGATAGTCCGGGACCACACGTCATCCCCTTCTCCCCGCAGAAACCGCATCGCCGCCGTGTGCCGAACAGACTCCGGCCGAATCGGAGGAGAAACCGTGACCCCCTCGCCAAGTTTCGACGGCCATATAAACCCCGCAACCCCGCTGCCTCGAAACACTAAAAAATTTCTCGAACTCTCGCTGCCAAGCCGCCATTTGCAAGCGCGTTTTCAATCTCGCCAGAGTAAGGCTCAGTCGAGCTCGGGGCAGAGGTTTCCGAGCCTCACCTCCACTTCTTTTCCTCTCCACGCGACCCTCTCATTAGACTCCCTCTTCTCACACTATTTTCGCCTTGTCTCTCGCAGTACCGCGCTCGCATTTGCTCGTCGGAGCAACGCCGGGGACGGAGAGCATCGGCGAAGCTCTGCCGACGGTCGAGGAAGCGAGGAGCATCGTCGAGGATGCAAGCGTGATCGTGAGAACCTGCTGGACGCCGTCGACTGCCTCGCCGCCTCGGGAACCCGCTAGTTCGTCGCCGAGCACCGCCACTGACTGCACTGCCACCGTCTGCCTCCCCTCGCCACCGTCGCCACCGCGGTAAGTCGTCGCCCCTCCTCCCTTCCGTTAGATCAATGAGCTACGGCTCAGATTAGACGCAGGATCGAAGGGGTATCGGAAAATGGAGTTGCGCCGCGTGGCAAAGTCCGTGTCAGCGCCGCGTCAGCACGCCGCATCAGCGCGCCGCGTCGGCGCCGCTCACTTAGCTGGCCCAATGGGGAGCTGCCACTTGTCGTGTTTTCGTTAGGGTTAGATTTAAATTGGCACATTATAGTTAAAACTTGAGAAATTCATAGAAATTCAACCGTTTGGCCAAATTTTGTGTATAATATACCGTTGGATTTACAAAATTGTGTAGAACACAGATCTTTAATAATATTACAAGTTTGCAGTAGGTTTTTCTCTATAGAAAGTAATCTCTAGATTAGAGTGTTTAATCCATAGAAAAATAATTAAAACCCCGTTTTAGTTAATTCTTGTTGTGTTGACTTTGTTTTTACAATACCTACTGAACAAATTATAAAAAATTGCTTAAGAGCATTAGATCTGATTTGGGGCTAATTAGATGGTTGGATCTCCTTGTGAGCCTATGAATTAGAATAATGACCCAAATTAATTTAAATCTATGGGAAATCAATACTAATAACATCCCTAACACAATTGCAATCCAATTAGATTACCTTGGTCAATTTAGTAAAAACAAATCTTGCATAATCACCATGTTGCATGCATACATATTATCTGTATGGATTATTTTGTGCAAGTTGTGATTAGATCTATGTTTGTGTTTTGTTAGATTGTTCGGAGTGCGCTGAGGAGTGCTATTGTGTAGAGTGCTGCTCGGATCAAGGCAAGTTACACCACTTGTTCACAACTATTGTCTCGTTTTTGATTCTATGCATGTGATCTTCAAAATTCTGTAGTATGCATGTGTAGGATGTTCTAGTAGAATTTTTCCTTAGCATTATTTTGCAAGTGCGATGATTTTGTAGTATGCCATGAGTAGCTCTATACTTAGGATTTCCCCTCCTAATAGGTTGAAGGGAATATGCCCGAGAGTCAATAATAAAGTGGTTATTATCGTATTCCTTGTTTATGATAAATGTTTATTTTACATGCTATAATTGTATTAATACGGAAACGTTAATACATGTGTGTTTAATAAAAAAAGGAAGTTTCTAGTTATGCCTCTCTTATAAACTAGCTCGTTGATTAACAAGATGATCATAGGTTTCCTGATCATGGACATTGGATGTTATTAATAACAAGGTCACAACATTAGTGTAATGGTGTGATGAACATTCATCCGAAGTATAGCATTACGATCAAAGTCATTGAGTTTATATTGCTATAACAACTTACGAAGTGATCCTAATCCTTAGACCATGAGATCATGTCAATCACTAACACCGGAAGAGTTTCTTGATAACATCAAACGTCACAGCGTAACAGGGTGATTATAAAGATGGGTTCAGAACTACTAAAGTGATATGTTGATGCCCATGGATCGAGAGTGGAATTTGTTCATCCCGATGATGGATAGATATGCTCTGGGCCCTCTCGGTGATATCACATTGATTAGCTTGCAAGCAAGTGATTTGCTCACTAGAATGTTATATCACAGGAACGAGAAAAGAGTGCATGTCAGTAACGAGATCAAACTAGGTATGGAGATACCGATGATCGAATCTCGGACATGTAATATATCGCTAAACAAAAGGATTAAGATACTAGCGTAAAAGGTTCCGATGATCACAAGAAAGTCATCGTTGAATGTGTGGGAGTCAGTATGGGTCTCCAGATCCCGCTTCTGATTATTGATCCGAGAGGGGTCTCGATCATGTCCGCATTATTCGCGAACCATAGGGTGACACACTTAAGAGACACCGACATCCATTTGGAGCAAAAGTTTCATGCCGAAAAGAATAACAAGCGCAGGAATTTATTTCACTAGATACCGAAACGGGTTTTCGGGTGAAATTGCAGAAAGTGTTTTTGCATGTGAAATGAAATACTAGCAAGGGGTTATATGTGAATGTTTGTCATTAAAGTAATTGACAAAATTCTGAATAAATAAAAGGAGTTTTATTTAATGAGAGTTTGCATTAAATTTGGTGGAAATTTAATGGGAATTTGAGTGGGTTTTTTAGTGGAGGGAATTGAAAGGCATTTGAGTGAGTGGAGTGTCCACCCACATGAATGTGGAAGAGGTGGGGGCAGCCCCATGGCTGGGCGCATGGCCCCTTGGGTGCCCCCTCTCCCTATAAAAGGAGCCCCCTCCCTCTCTCTCACTCACACGTCCTCGTGAAGGATCTCTCTCCCCCTATAGAATTTATTCCCCATGGTCTCGGACAAGAGAGATACATGTTCCCGGTGGCTATTCGGCAAGAAAGAGTTGTGCTTCCGCTGCATCGCTGGAGCGAGGAGGCGGAGGTTGCTCGGTGCCTCGAACGTGTGTGCGAGCACGTATGCGCTGCTGTTTTGCGGCGCTCGGACTTCCTCTCGATCTTGAGATCAGCAAGAGATCGTCTACATCAACCATGAGTTTGGACTCGTTAAGCTTTGTCGGTCTTCATGGGTATGTTCTCTACAGATATACATCTGCCCGTTGTTTGTATCTAGTAGATAGATCTTGGTACATAGTTGTTCCCATCGTAGAAATTTTTTTGTTTTCTATGCTGCGAACCCTATAGTGCTATCAGAGCCGGATCTATGCGTAGATATTTTGCACGGGTAGTACACATATGAGTATGTGGACAATGATGATCATTTTATTGCTTCTTAGTTGTACTTTCGATATTGGTGGCATAGTGAGATGAAGCGGCCCGGACAAACTCTACATGTCCTCGCACATGAGACCTGTTCCACGCTTGACATGCAACTAGTTTTGCATAAGTGGCTAGCGGGTGTCTGTCTCTCCTACTATAGTCAATATCTAATTTGCAACAAGTTGTCAACAATTTGGTTATCCTCGTTGTGGTTCATGTTCGTAGGTAAGAACGGTTCTATCTTCGAAAGCCCTAAGCCACGTAAAACTTGCAATGGATAAATTAGAGGCATCTAGTTTAGATTGTTGCTGGGCTAGTGTTATGATATGGTGATGTTGTAAGTAGAAGTATGAGATGATACTCTTACAACACACATAGCGTGTAAGTTCCATAGACCTTGGCCTTACACATAAAGGTATGATAGAGATCATACCACGGTGCACATGATGGATATCATATGCGGGAACCATATCATTTCACTTATTAACATGTGATGTTTGATTGCATCTTATATTGCTTGTTTGGAGTTTTATTGGCATAATAAGATGATCCCTCATTTAGATATCAAGATAAGAATGTGTTCTTCCTTAAGTATGCACCGACAATGTTTTGTCGCTTCAAGACTCACGTGATGATCGGGTGTACTTGAATCCATGAGCATATCTCGGGTGTAAGCCAGTTACACACGCGAATCCTAAGGTTCTTACTTGGCGAGCCTAGCATGTACAGACATAGCCTCGGAACACGGACCGAAAGGTTAAGCATGAGTCATATGTTTTGATATGATGACCATATGTATGCTTGCCTTTGAAGCTACACCGACTCACATGATGATCGGACTTGGTGTAGTGGATTTGGTTCATGTAATCACCAAAAAGACACGAGGGATTTCGTTTTTGAGTGGGAGTTCATTTCTAATTTGGATTAGTAGAACTCAATTTATCATAAATTAAATCAAAGTTAATTTGCATAATTTGTTGTAGTCATTGGCATTCGTTCACCACCTTATGCATAGTTGTAATTGAGATAACAGAACTATAGAATTCTGGATATTTACTTTACGAACTGGTATCGTATTGTGTTGAGTGTCAATCAAAGTTTAAAGTCCTATTTTAAACTTTTAGCAAACTCTATTTACTCCATGAAATTTAATAGTTGGTATTAAATCGAGAGTAACAATTCCAGTGTTAGTATCTTAAGTATCATGTTTGCCTCCATGATTCTTGATTATTTTAATATCAAGTTTATCTAGGAGCTGAAAGAATTGTTTCAGAAACCATCATGTGTGGCAGATATAACGATATCTAAAACAATGTTTTGGTTGCAATATGATAGAGTATAATATATGTTCTCATATTGGATGAGAATTTGCAAAGGTTGGAGATGCTAGACATCCTAATCACCCAAAAGGGTTTTGGAAAGTAATGTTATACTCACGATTCGCCTTTATAAGCTACAGTAGCTTGATCATGAAAGTCGTCATGATAAGGATGAATAGAAGATGTATGTAAAGTGTTTACTACACTAAAAGATTACTAAAGAATGGATTTTGAAAGAACGCCGATCATTTGATGATGGTGATCTACTTCAAAGTGCAAGTCCAAAGGTATTATTATTTGAATATACACGCTTTGGACTATGTGTCATGTATATGGCGCCACTTTTTGATGTTGATAGATTATTTTAAAAGGAAAACGAAATGCTGAAAGAGAATCTATAAAATATATTTGGCAGAAAAGAAAAGATTGGAAATATCCAATTTAGGTATATAGATGATATACATGTTATGGTTGTATTCTTTGCTTGTTAAACAATGTGGTTCTTGGGTATTGGATACCGAATTGGTTGGTATGAAATTTCATACAGAAAGACGCAATTCATGAACCACAATGTCCTAAGTAACTAGCAAGAGAATATGTGATGATGTTCATAGAAAACAAACAAACCGTTGTTTGTATTTCTCGTTGACATCAAAGCTTGACTTCAAGATTTGTTTTAATAATTGTTATTTGAATCAGGTATTATGAGAACAAAGGTTGTTCAAATAATTACCGTATTCCATATAAGATGGATGATTTACAAATCTAGTTGGAGAAATCACATCCATAAAACCTAATGCTAAAATGTCACAAGACAAATGATTGAAAGATCACTTACGAAGTGACATCGCCGTTTAAATTATATTGGAAAGAAAACATGAAGAATCTCCATATTCATGGATTTTTGGAGTCTTTGATTTGATCAAGTGACGCTTGTGAGACTTTCCTCGGGATAATTAAAACTTCGTTCAAAGGCCAAAGAACGAACGAACGACTAAATTATTGGAATTTATACATATCGATGTATGTATTCCCTTATGTGTAGTCGTAAGCGATGGGTTTCAACTTCATATGATTTCTCCGGAAATTTGAGTGAATATTCACTTAATGAGAAAGAAGTATGAAATATTTGAAAAACGTTTCAAAGACTTTGAAGGTGAAGTGGAAAATCATTGTAACAAGAAAATAAATGGTTTATGATTTTATCATAAGGGATTTGTTTGAGTTACAAGTGTAACAAGAAAATAAATGAATTATGATTTTATCATAAAGGGATTTATTTGAGTTGCAAGTTTAGCAAAACACCTAGATTTACATATCCCGAAACACCATATGAATATGGAGTGTTTGAGATTTGTAATGAAACCTTATTTGACATGGTTGGATCAAAAGTGTTATTTATAAAATTTCCATTATGTTTTAAAAGAATAAAGCTTTAGAGACTACCACTTTTACACTGAAAAGAGCTCCATCTTGATCCGTTGAAATGACACCATGGAAGTTATGGTTTGGGGTAAAACTCAAGTTGACATTTCTTAAATTTTGGTATGCTAAACATAAGTAAGATGTTTACAACCGAAGTCAGATGAGCATGTCTTTGTAGGTTATTTCGAATAACAATTGGTTATTCCTCCATAACACCAAGGACAAAAGGGTTTGTCGCTTGAAACATGAAGTTTCTTGAAGAAGGAATTTTTCATAAATGTTAAGTGGGAGGACAATAGAACTTTGATAAGGTTAACAAACCTTAGCTAAATGTGCTGAGTTGCGCAGCGCCGGAAATCATTCCGGAGGCTGCCATAATGCTCATAGCTTATGTACCTCAAAGGTTGTGGTCACAGAGATCTAAGTTCCTATTGAACCAAGTAGGTCAGATAAACAATCAAATACTAAGATTTGAGAGTAAATCATTATTGTTTGACAATGATGAACCGACTATATGCAAAGAAGCGATGATGGGCCCTGACTCCATCAAATGGCTTGAATCCATAAAATCCGTGATAGTTCCATACACGAGAAATCAAGTTTTGAACTTGGAAGACCCTCCGGAAAGGTGTAAAAACCTATCGGTCGTATTTGGATATATAAAGAAACAGACATGGATGTTTCACATCTATGAAATAGTCGACATGTCGTAAAGTATTTTACGACAATGTTCAAGGAGTTGACTATGACAAGATTTGATCTTTCAGAGCGATATTTAGTCTGTATGGATTAAAGAAGCAACCACTACATATAATTTGGTATATGGTAGATGAATAAACAAAACAAAATTCTTCTAATAGAATGGTTACCTAGGACATGTACATGACACGGTCCAAAGGGTTTTGTTAAAATTCAAAGGATGCTAAAAGGGCATGCAAACTTCAACGGCTGAAGTAAGCATCGCGGAGTTGGAATCTTCACCGTGATGAAAAGGAGTTTTCATTAGGAGACGATGAAGATGCTTGCATTTGTAAGAAATTAAGTGGGAGCGCTGAGACATATTTCTAATACATTATGTGGAAGACATCTTATTGATTAGAAATGATGTATATTTTATTGACAAAGGTTAAGAATTTCATTTCGATGAAAGACTTAGGCAAAACCCGAATATTTAGCATGAATGTCTATAGTGGATAGACTGTGATGCTAATATGGTTATGCCAAACGTACATATATGAGATATTGAAGGAGTTCAATATAGAAAAGACAAGAAACGGTTCTTGTCGCATGGAAAGGAATTGAATCAAGATTCAAGTGTATTGACACTTGATAAGTGAAACAAGATTCAAGTGCTTTGACACTTGATGAGTGAAATCACAAGGATGTTTTGATCAATCATACCATGATATGTACACATCCAGATATGTCCTATGCTCTAAGTGTTATGAGCATATACCAGAATGAATCATAAAATGATCATTGGACGATAGTGAGGATATTCTTATGATCTTTTGGAAGAACTAAGAATATATTTGTGTAGAGGTGACAAACAATTACAAATAGTTCATTGTAAAGCGTTACATTGATACTAGGTTTGTCACAAGATACAAATTAAGTTTATCTCAATTTAAACTATGGGTGGAACAATGTAATGGAAAGGAGATACCATGATTCATCCATAGTTAAGACATTGTGACGAATACTACAACAAAAAGGCTAAGTATATGACTGCTATAGTAGCAGCAAAAGAGGGAATTTGTGTCAAGTAGTTTGAAATCAAACTAAGGTGTGGTTCGCAACGGGCTAACACTAAAGATATATTGTATGACAATAGTATCGACATGGTTTAACCCCAAGGAACTAAAGGTCTCACCGAAAGACCAAATTTATACAATGCCATCTCATTGGAGAATGAGTGATGCGTGGAGACGCAAAGATATGCAAATACACACGGACCTGAAAGTGTCAGATCCGTAGATTATGTTAACCACTTACAATCGCGTATATGGAACACCGGAAAGCCATAAGTGTACAATACGCAAAGTTTTCAAACTAGATTATTGTCTCTAGTGCAAGTGGGAGACTGAAGGGAATATGCCCGAGAGGCAATAATAAAGTGGTTATTATCGTATTCCTTGTTTATGATAAATGTTTATTTTACATGCTATAATTGTATTAATACGGAAACGTTAATACATGTGTGTTTAATAAACAAAAAGGAAGTTCCTAGTTATGCCTCTCTTATAAACTAGCTCGTTGATTAACAAGATGATCATAGGTTTCCTGATCATGGACATTGGATGTTGTTAATAACGAGGTCACAACATGAGTGTAATGGTGTGATGAACATTCATCCGAAGTATAGCATTACGATCAAAGCATTGAGTTTATATTGCTATAACAACTTACGAAGTGATCCTAATCCTTAGACCATGAGATCATGTCAATCACTAACACCGGAAGAGTTTCTTGATAACATCAAACGTCACACCGTAACAGGGTGATTATAAAGATGGGTTCAGAACTACTAAATATGGGTGATTATAAAGATCGAGAGTGGAATTTTTTCATCCCGATGACGGATAGATATGCTCTGGGACCTCTCGGTGATATCACATTGATTAGCTTGCAAGCAAGTGATTTGATCACTAGAATGTTATATCACGGGAATGAGAAAAGAGTTCATGTCAGTAACGAGATCAAACTAGGTATTGATATACCGATGATCGAATCTCGGACATGTAATATATCGCGAAACAAAAGGATTAAGATACTAGCGTAAAAGGTTCCGACGATCACAAGAAAGTCATCGTTGAATGTGTGGGAGTCAGTATGGGTCTCAAGATCCCTCTTCTGATTATTGATCCGAGAGGGGTCTCGATCATGTCTGCATTATTGGCGAACCGTAGGGTGACACACTTAAGATACACCGACATCCATTTGGAGCAAAAGTTTCATGCCGAAAAGAATAACAAGCGCAGGAATTTATTTCACTAGATACCGAAACGGGTTTTCAGGTGAAACTGCAGAAAGTGTTTCTGCATGTGAAATGAAATACTAGCAAGGGGTTATATGTGGATGTTTGTCATTAAAGTAATTTAAAAAATTCTGAATAAATAAAAGGAGTTTTATTTAATGAGAGTTTGCATTAAATTTGGTGGAAATTTAATGGGAATTTGAGTGGGTTTTTGAGTGGAGGGAATTGAAAGGCATTTGAGTGAGTGGAGTGTCCACCCACATGAATGTGGAAGAGGTGCGCGAATCCCCATGGCTGGGAGCATGGCCCCTTGGGTGCCCCCTCTCCCTATAAAAGGAGCCCCCCTCCCTCTCTCTCACTCACACCTCCTAGTGAAGGATCTCTCTCCCCCTCTAGAATTTATTCCCCATGGTCTTGGACTGGCGAGATACATGTTCCCGGTGTCTATTCGTCAAGAAAGAGTTGTGCTTCCGCAGCATCTCTGGAGCGAGGAGGCGGAGGTTGCTCGGTGCCTCGAATGTGTGTGCGAGCACGGATGCGCTGCTGTTTTGCGGCGCTAGGACTTCCTCTCGATCTTGAGATCGGCAAGATATAGTCTACATAAACCACGAGTTTGGACTCGTTAAGCTTTTTCGGTCTTCAAGGGTATGTTCTCTACGGATATACATCCGCCCGTTGTTTGTATCTAGTATATAGATCTTGGTACATAGTTGTTCCCATCGTAGGAATTTTTTTGTTTTCTATGCTGCGAACCCTACATAGGTTTCCCTGTTTTGCTAAGTATTGCTTGTTATGCCATATATATGTAAAGTACCGTTGGGGGGTTCGAAAGACAATGAATTTTTATAAGTATAAAGGCTCTATTGAGCAAACTTTTCTTCTCAAATCCACTTCAAAATAAAACTAAGTTTTCTTCTGGGCGGAATGGTTGTCGGGACAACGAGTGAGATTTTGGTGGAGAACGGCCGCCCAGGAATCAAGAAGTCTACCATGTTTCAGAATTCAGAAGCTTCCAGTGCAACCACAATACATATGGGCTCTGTCTTGGCCTAGTACTTAGTGGGAAACCTCACCTGGGTACCAACATTTGGAGGTTCTTGGCACGATTGGATCCAGAAGGTAGAGGGGCTACTAAGGGAAAGCCTCGCCATGATCTTGTCTGTAAAAGGACTTGATCGTGGATTGTGGGTAAAGTGCACAAACTCTCGAGAGTATTGCAATCTGATCGATCAGCCGAGTTCACGGAAAAGAACACTTGAGCATCTGAAGGATGGAGCCTCTGAAGGATCTTCCTCTCTCTCTCTCTCTCTCTCTCTCTCTCTCTTTCAAAACTTAAAGTTTTCTAAAAACCCAAGGCATGAGTTATATCGCTATTGGGAGGGTTCTGGGGAACTTGGTGAGTAAAATCCAAGTGTGAGGTTGTTTGGACACTTGGTGAGTAATATCCTCGTGTGCCATTCGACCATATATTACTTAAAAAAAGTTTACAAAGTAGGGAAATCTTCTCTTCTTCTCTATACTTGAGAAAACTAGCTTTGAGCAAATAAACTCTATAGCCTAAATTAGCCTTGCATGTAGAGCTAGTCTTTTCTTTTCTTGGTGTAAATTGCCAATACATTCAAAGTATTGACCCAACTTGTTGGCTGCACATCTTATGTGCAGAATCCGAAGATTGAAAGGTGCGTAGGGATCACGAGTCTACACTCGACAAGCCTGGGGAGTTGATGGACTCAAGTTGCTTTTATGTTTCCGCTGTTATTTGAGCTAGCTTAATGCTAAGCAAATTTGTAACAAATTCATACTCTGGATTCTCCGTGTAATAATGACTTTGTGTTTTACATGATATTCATCGACTGTGAGTTCTAGCTATTAATCCATGGACTAGCATGTAAATCACAGGGACTTAGGATCTTTATTGATCCAAGGTCACTACAGATGGTATCAGATCAGATTGTTGCCTGTAGGACGTGACCCTAGGATTGGAACCACCTTTAACTTATGTGCCTTACTTGCTTTTCCTTCTAAGTTATTTTCGCACTTCTAGTACCTGCTTTCCTCTACTTTTTTAAGTATCTAATCTTCACTCTTCTAACTTAAGGATGACAAGTTTCCTCTACGACACCGTCGCGAACATCGAGCCCCTTCGCTTTGGTGGATGCCTCATGGACCTTCTCACATGTTTGGACCTTCCCCTTCCAACAATCCAGGGAAGTACAATGAAGAAACTCCACACGGACGGCTGCTGGGGAGTCAAAGTCATCCAGCCAGGACAAGAGCGAGGCAAGACTCCGGAGGAAGACATATCAATCCACATTGTTAGCGACTCCAAGGAGAAGGCCCTTAGCATCAGCTTGCAGCAGCTCATTGGTCGCCTATGTGGACGCCATCATGAGGCTCTCCAAGGACACTTCGGCGGCCTTTCTGGAAGACGAGATGAGGAAGGAATTCCCATGGAGTTAACCTTTGAGGAAAGGACTTCTACTAAGCGCCGAAGGACCCAATATCAATACTTGGAGTGCCACATCCATGACCTTGAAAAAGGTAGTTTCCTCGAGATGTTAAGGAACGATGAGCTATGCGCTCTCATCAAGGAGAAGGAGGAAATGATCAAGCAGTAGGAGGAGGCAATGAAGCTCCAAGAGATAAAGTTCCAGGACCAAGAGAAGAAGTTCGCTAACCAAGAGAAGGGGGTGATAAATGAAAACAAGAGGATTAGGGAACTCAAGCAGGAGATCAATGGAACTGAAGTGCAAACCGAAGGCCTTTGCAAGATAATCAATGATGTGCGTGCTTCCAAGAGGGACTTGGCAAAGCAACTTGAAGCCGCAAAGAAGTCAAGTCTAGTGGAGGAACTACAAGGCGAGAAGGAGGGACTTCAGTTGTTGGGGGTATGCTATATGGGTATCCTTATAGCATGTCTCTTATCCAGCTAACCCGGGTGGCCCATAGTTGGTAGCATGGCCTATGGCCTGCTGGGCGGCCCAGTTAGGTGGATCTAGAAGGGAGGCCCATGCCGGATGAAGGAAGGCTACGGTGGAGCACCAACGTACCCGGAGCCTTGGAGTGCAAGATACACAAGACTAGTAATAGATAGTGTAGGACTCTGTAACCTGTCCGGCTAGGACTTTTCCCTGTAACCCTAGGACCTGACGACTATATAAGTCGGGCCTATGGGAGCCTTTAGGGAACGATCATAGACAACTTCACACAACCTCGCACAACGAACCTATCTCTGTAACTCGGCGTATTGCCCTTATAGTGATTTATAGCAGGAGTAGGATTCCGCCACAGTCGTGGGATCTGAACCTGGGTAAGCTGTGTTACCTCGTACCCGTCAAACGTTCGCCTTACCCCACGTCTCTAAACATGCACTGTGAGGACCCCTCCATGGCGTACTCGTCGGAAATACCACGACAGTTGGCGCCCACCGTGGGGCAAGAGGCGCTTCAGGCTCTTCAGCGGGCGAGGACCAAGATCTTCGCGGGAATTGGCAAAACCGTAGCTATCGGTCGCGTCCTCTTCTCTGGCAACGTTCCGATCGTCCCTCCTGACGAGTTCTTGATCCCGGGGAAGACGAACCCTACACGGTGCTCGATCGTTCCTATCGGAGACATCCACCTCTTCATCGGCGAAAACGACTCGAGCACTAGTTCCCTGGGAGTCGGAGGAGCATCAAGGCCCGCACGGACCGCCTACGGGCAGGATACGTTCGTGGAAGGATAAATGTCGGATTTCTCCTTGGATTTTGCCGGCAAAGATCGGAAAAATTCAAGGCCCACCCAAACCGCCCCTGTGTAGGATATAAAGGTGGAAGATCACTGCAATCCGTCGGCTTTGTCCAAGCGTCTGGACAACAGAAATCCAAGTTCGTCGGCGTGGTTACCATCTTCAATCTGGTGCGCTGCGTTCAGAGAGAGGGCGAAACCCCCGCGATTACCTGGCCAGGTGGCTTCGTATACGAGCCGATCTGGCCCACTACCCCAATGAAGATGCTATCTATCACTTTGTGGAAGGACTGGACCATGGCACGCTTATCCGACATTCTCTAAGACGGCAGCAGGCATCAGGACGCCTTACCTTCGAAGGCATGGTGAACACCGTCAACAACTACGCGGAGGCCGAAGCGGCAGCTCAGACAGCGCTTGCGCTCATTGACGGAGCCCCTCCGATCCAGCCACCGCTGCCACCGCCTCCGCCCGCCATCGTCACCGCAGCACCACCACCTCCAGTCATCGTCGAGCCCGCTGCACCTCCACCGCCCGTCATCGAGGAAGTCCTGGCACCCTCTGACTCTGTCATTGAAGAGCTCTATGCTGATTTCAGTGCAGATTCAGAGGAGATAGACTTCAGTCCAGAAGAGCTAGACTCTGCTATGGAGGAGATGGAGGAGGAGTACTCGCGCGACGAGCAAGCCAACAATGCCGTCACGTCTCGAGGGGTGTTCGTCACCATTGGGACGGCGATGGATGAAGATCAACCCGGACGAGCTCCGCCTACGGCGCTGGAAAAGGGGAAGGGGCCACTTATTGCTGCTGACGATGATCGCGCAAAGGTCATGCCTCCTCCACCTAACCCAGTGCAGCAGCCGCCACAAACTTGCCGCCTCGAGCAACAACAACACCACAAACTTTCCGCCTCCAGCATCTATGTCTGCAGCATCCCAAGTTACTCTAGCTGATAGAGTGATGTACGACAATCTCCTCATCGAGCCACTAACCGTTGATCATATCTGAAACGTGACCCAGCTTGACGAGAAGCGCCAACAGCTGCTGGAGGAAGCATAGGCCATCGCGGAGCAAGGCGCTAAACTAGATCGAGATCTGGTCAACGCGCAGAAGTCCATAGAGAAATCTAGAGCAATGGAGGTCGAGTACAAGACCTTACTGCAGCAGCAGAAGGCTAAGAAAGCTCCGGCTCGCGTCATCAAAGATCCTGGTGTACGGCGCAACCTAGGATGGGCTCCCTCGAAGCCGGCACAGGCCAAGCCATACATTGACAGTGCAGGCAAGCAGGTGATGCCCACCCCACTCCTTAACCTCGCCGTCGCCAAGACCCTTCCGGAGCAGGATAGATCACCTGAAGCAGTGGAACATGTCTATGACCTACTAGCCATGGCGGTGAAGCAGGAGGAAAAGGCCACCTCTCAGAGGCTTGAGTCTGACCCAGCGCTCTGCCAATCTAGCCAGTACAAGCCGCCAAGGGACAGATCTCCTCTTGATGTCGGGTCCTAGACGGGTTCATCAGAACGAAGACGGAGGGATGCACGCAACAGGAAGGATGCCATCCCCAAATCCTCCGATCACGGAGAAAAGGCCCGACCTCGTCGCCCATCGCCACCGCCCCGATCCCCCCGACATCGCGAAGATTACAAGGCTCACCATCGTACGGATATGCCCCCACCAAAGCAGTGCAGCATCGTCATCCGTGACAACGCGGAGCAGACCCGTCATGATGGAGAGCAACTAAGGACACAAGAGCAGGTCACGCTACGACCCTCCGCATCCGACAAGCAACCGTGACAGGCGTGAGGCGTCGCAGGAGGGTAACAACAAGAAGGCTAACCCACTGCCCCCTCCGCCTCCGTCACCACCAAGCAGTCACCATGGCAGAGGAGGCCCGCGTCGTTCACGCAGCCCATTTCCTGTTGACAAAAAGAAGAAGACCCCGGAGCCATACGATGCACACTCGGGATCGATAAGATCCACGAGGCCCGGGAAGGACCATACCTGGGACCACGTTGCTTTGGACCTGCAATACGGTCCGCAACTTACCCCAAAGGTTTCCGGATTGACAAGACCATTAAACCCTATGACGGCACCGCCAAGCCAGCCACATGGTTGCAGGACTACGGCAACGCGGTGGAGATTGCCGGGGGCAACCCCAACATCGCCGTCAAATACCTCCCGTTAATGTTGGCAGGCACGGCCCGTCAATGGATCGACGACTTGCCGGAGAAATCTATCTACAACTGGCTGAACATGCAAGAAGCATTCATCAAGAACTTTGAGGGTACATACAAGCGTCCCTGCACTGTGGGCGATCTACAGCGGTGCGTGCAAGAGAAAGACGAGACATCTCGCGCCTACCTCTCCCGCTGGCTGGATATGAAGAATTCCTGCGCAGGAGTGCACGCTCAGACTGCCATGGCCGCCTTCATCGATTGGTTGGAAAGGGGCACGCTACTCCGACATAAGCTGAAGCGCTTGCAGGACAATCACTAGCTTGACTTGAACCATATGATTTAGTTGGCTAGTGAGTTCGCAGCTGCTGACGACGACGCTCGCGGCTCCTTGCCGACAACGGCCGTTCCAACTCAAGCTCAGAGGAACAGCAGTACAAAGCGTAAAACCGCTCTAGAAGAAAAGCAATCTACCGACATGGTCGCTATGACTTTTGCAGGACGAGGCGAAGGCGGACAACGTGGTCGAGGAAGGGGAGCTGGTCTTGGGCAGCAACGAGGAAGTGAAACCACCTCGGCGCCACTCCGCGTTCCCCAAACCTACGAGGAGTACCGCGATATGCCGTGCCTCGTACACCTCGATGCCAATGGCAAGGCCACCCATACCAATCGATAGTACAAGTTTGTCAACGACCTCAAGGAAGACCCGGAGTCCGGCTACAAGCAAAGTCGGGAGAACAGACCACGAGGCAAGGGCAAAGGGAATAAGAAGGAGGAGGAGTCCAAGGATTCAAGTGACATGGACGAAGACGTTGACCCTAAGCACGCCGCCAAGAGCGACAACAAGGGCAAGAACCCCTACGCAAAGAAGGCTCCAGTCTACCACACTTTCCTTGGCACCCCCACCGTCCGACAACAGAAAACCTCTCTGAGGATCCTCATGGCCACTCTCCCCCCAGTCCCCCAGTACTTGCGCTGGTCGGAAGTTCCAATAACTTGGTACAGGACGGACCACCCAGACCTTTTGCCCACGGAGAACCAATACGCCATGGTCATCAACCCCTTGATTGACGGCGTGGAGTTCACCAAGTGCATGGTGGATAGTGGAAGCAGCATCAACATCATGTACCTGGATACACTACAGAAGATGAACTTGACGGAGGCAAACCTAAGGCGGACCAACACCATCTTCCATGGCGTAGTTCCTGGTCGGGAGGCTCGGTCCCTTGGGTGCATTACACTTCAGGTTGCCTTTGGCGACATTAATAATTACCGCCAAGAGCGCATGACCTTCGAGGTGGTCCCCTTCAAGAGCGTGTACCACGTCATATTCGGCCGCGACATATTCCACACGTTCATGGCCAAGCCATGCTTCGTCTACAACAAACTCAAGATACCCGGACCAAACAGTGTTATCACCATATCCGGAAGCTTTACCAAGGCAAGGGACTGCGAGATCAATGAAGCAGCCGTTGCAGAAGCTGTCCTCTACAACGAAGAATTCAAAGAGATCCAGAGCAAGGTCGATGACTCAGAGATGCCCGCGTCGAAGAAGCAGATCTCCGACTCCGCTCCTGCTTTCAAGGCCGCCATCGAGACCAAGCCGGTGGAACTTGTGATAGGCGATGCCTCCAAGGTCACCGCCATTGGGACGAACCTGGATCCCAAATAGGAAAGCACGCTCGTCGAGATCCTCCGTGAGAACAGGGACATCTTTGCCTGGCAACCTGCCGACATGAAAGGTGTACCTAGGGAACTTGCCGAGCAAAGCTGAAACATTGATCCAAAATGCAAACTAGTGAAACAACCTCTACGACACTTTGGAGATGAGAAGACATGCGCCATTGACAAAGAGATAGCTAGGTTACTTAAGGCTAGATTTATCCGAGAAGTCCTTCACACCCAATGGGTGGCCAATCCTGTACTTGTCCCCAAAAAGGGAACCAATGAATTAAGAATGTGCGTTGATTACACTGGCTTGAACAAAGCATGTCCCAAAGATCCGTTTGCTTTGCCTCGCATTGACCAAGTCATTGACTTGACGGCTGGCTCGGAACTTTTGTGTTTTCTTGATGCATACTCAGGATACCACTAGATCAAGATGAGGAAGTCAGACCAATTGGCCACTTCGTTCACTACCCCATACGGCACGTTTTGCTATGTCACGATGCCCTTTGGGCTGAAAAACACAAGTGCTACCTACCAGCGGACAATGCAACGTTGCCTTCACGACCAAATTGGTCGGAACGTTCACGCCTATGTGGACGATATCGCAGTGATGTCTAAAAGGTCAAACGACTTAATCTCCGACTTAAAAGAAACCTTTGATAATCTCCGGAAATACAACATGATGCTCAACCCTAAGAAGTGCGTCTTCGGGGTTCCAGCCGGCAAATTGTTGGGCTTCATCGTTTCCCAACGTGGAATCGAGGTCAACCCGGAGAAAATCAAGGCCATCTTAAACATAAACCGTCCGACATGCCTAAAGGACATTCAACGACTAACAGGTTGTGTTGCAGCAGTTAGTCGGTTCGTCATCCGGCTTCGAGAGAAGGCTCTGCCGCTGTACAAGTTGCTGAAGAAGGCGGACAAATTCACGTGGACAGACAAAGAAGACGTAGCATTGAAGCAGCTCAAGGAGACTCTTTCCTCAGCGCCCATACTTGCAGAACCCGAGCCTGGAGAGCCCTTGTTAATTTACATGGTGCCAACTAACAGGGTTATCAGCATCGTCGTCATGGTAGAGCGGAAGGAACCAGGCTATGCGCACGGAGTTCAACGACCAGTTTACTACGTGAGCGAGGTCTTGACGGAGTCCAAGCAGCGTTACCCGCACTACCAAAAGATAGCTTATGGAGTATTCCTTGCTTCTCGGAAGCTGAGGCATTACTTTCAGGAGCACCCAATCACAGTGGTGAGCAAGACTCCACTGTCCGACATTATCAATAACAACGACACTACAGGAAGGGTCGCGAAGTGGGGCATTGAACTTGCCGCCTTCGAGATCACCTACAAGAGACGCGACGCTATCAAGTCACAAGCCTTGGCGGATTTTGTTGCAGATTGGACAGAGATGCCAGACGCTACTCCGTTGCCAGAACCAGAGTACTGGGTGATGCACTTTGACGGATCAAAGATGCTCAACGGCTCGGGGGCTGGTGTATTGCTACAGTCACCAACAGGAGACAAGCTACACTACGTTCTGCAGATCCACTTCGAGGCTACAAACAACATGGCGGAGTATGAAGCACTCATTCACGGACTACGTGTAGCCAAGAATATTGGCATCAAGCGCATAGTTTGTTGTGGAGATTCCGACTTGGTTGCGCAGCAGGTGGCTGGCACCTGGAATGCGTGGAACCCTATGATGGCGGCATATCCAGACGAAGTGGACGAGATAGCCAAGAGCTTCTTGGGCTACGAAGTCAAGTATGTACCTAGGGAACAAAACGAGGCGGCTGATCTGCTGTCTAAGCTTGGATGAGGGCGCAAGAAAATCCCGCCAGGAGTCTTCCTAGAGCACCTGCGCACACCATCCGTGAAGGGAGCCGACATCAACAACTCGGATAGAGCTGACTCTTTCGTCAACATGGTGACCAAGGTCCCTCCGGCTTGGACAAAACCGTTCATGGAATACCTCGAACACGGAACTTTGCCCGACGACGAAGTCGAAAGACGGCAAATAGTATGACGAGCAAAGGGTTATACCATCATCAATGGGCAACTCTATAAAAGGAGCACTACTGGTGTGTACCTAAAGTGTGTTTCCCAACTAGAAGGTATGTAAATCCTGCACGAAATCCATCTCGGAGATTGCGGGCATCACGCCGCTCCTCGATCGTTGGTCGCGAAAGCCTTCCGGCAAGGATTCTACTGGTTGACCGCAAAGGCGGACGCCGACAAGCTGGTTGAGACATGCATGGGATGCCAGTATTATGCCCGACAACCACATGTTCCTGCTGAAGAATTGCGAACAATACCAATAACTTGGCCGTTTGCAGTCTGGGGGCTAGACATGGTGGGACCGTTACAGACGGCACCTTGTGGGTTTACGCATCTGCTTGTAGCAGTTGACAAATTCACTAAATGGATAGAAGCTAAACCCATTAGAAAGCTTGATGGGGCAACTGCCCTCAGGTTTGTCCGAGATTTAGTGGTGAGATTTGGTCTCCCACATAGCATTATCACCGACAACGGAAGCAACTTGTCACTCGGAGAAGTGGAGGCTTATTGCTGGGAGAAAGGGATCCGACTTAACCTTCCATCTGTGGCACACCACAATCCAATGGTCAGGTTGAGCGAGCCAATGGATTAATTCTGTAGGGAATCAAGCCACGTCTTGAGGTGCCGCTACATAGAGCAGCTGGAGCCTGGGCGGAAGAATTGCCATCTGTGCTGTGGAGTTTACGAACTACACCCAACAGATCCACCGGCTACACCCCTTACTTCATGGTATATAGAGCAGAAGCCATCTTGCCTTCCGACATCCTCCACGATGCACAAAGAGTTGCCGCCTACGACGAGGATGACGCTGAAGAATCCAGACGCCTAGATATGGACCTTCTCGAGGAGGAGCGCGTTTTGGCATGCCAAAGATCCTCAGCTACCAGCAGAAGCTACACAGCTACCATAGTCGCCGTGTTCGGCATCGCCGTTTAAAGAGGGGGATTTGGTGCTCCGACTTAAGCAGAAGAAGTCACACAAATTATCCCCGCCATGGGAAGGACCGTTCATCATAAGCAAGGCGCTTCTCTATGGGTCTTACTACCTTGTTGACAACCGTGAACTAAAGGATAGACCCAACGAGGATCATAAGCGTAAGCGACGTGACTCGGATGATGACTACCCGGAGCTTGATCGGCCATGGAACATAGCACAGCTATGTCCTTTTTACACTTAGCATTTTTTATCTAATTATGTACCTCTTATATGATCAATGAAATAAAGCTCTTTGGTTCACTCATATTTCTGAGTCTTTTACCTCCTTTAGTGTTCATTTTTTGATCATGTAAAACCTTTATGCACAAGTATTGCGTTTGCACTTGTGAAAATTCCGCCTACGGGCGTTAGCTTAAGTTTTCTGGTCTACACGTTTCTTTGTTGTTTTTATGTGGATTCTGGAGTAGTGACTTTTGGCACTTATTGTCGGCGATTTTGTGCTCAGGTTATTGACGGTGCCATTGGGCATCATCACCTAAGCGCATGGTTCCGACAACGAGTCTTCTGACTCACGAAAAGTCAAGCATAAGAACCAAAGTAATGGATAAGCCAACACTTGCTTAAAAAATATATACATGTTGGAAACTAGTTCTTAAGTACCAGGAAATAACAACCATTGTTTTCCGCCTTAAGTTACATCATCAAGTTTTTTCTGCGCATACACCAAAGGTGAAACAAATATTACAAAGTTGTTTTTCATTCCTTTGGCGCAAGAGACTTGGAAGCAGCATCGTCACCAGCCGGAGAATCACCCTCAACGTCGGCACTGTGGTGGGACTCGGAGGAGTCTTGATTGACGCTGTCGATGGTGTTCATGGGCACGAAGACATCGATGTCCACCAACTCGGCAACTCTGGTGTCATAACCCGCGAGTGACGACAGGATGACTTTGTGATCAATTTCTTTGCCGTCATCATTAGCGTCGGCGATACCAGAGGTCACCGTATCGATGTCGGCATCTTCGTAGAGTGCCTTCACCATTGACAGCGCCATCCTTGCGCTAGACCGTGGACATGAAGCTTTCTAGCTTGTGATACGCTCGGGGGCTCGGCGCAGAATCTCCGAGTACTTCGCCACGGATTCCAAGGCCTTGATGTTTATCTGGAGGGGCTTGGCAATCTCTTTGGTTTGGGTGATGGCGGTGTTGATGAAGTTGCCAGCAAGAACCATGCATTCCTTGGCTGGAGGAGGCGATCTGGTTAAACCCATAGGAGCTGCAAATTCCGACAAGAAACGCATGAGTTCAACAATTCAAAGTATCCAGACTATAGAAATACAAGTCAGAGGAAACTTACTGAAGATGCTGGCCTCAACTTGCCAGAGGGTATCCGCCAAGGATTGTTTCTCTTGTTGGAGGAGCTTGTACGCCTCGCCATGGCGGTGATTCTGCTCATCGGCACACGCTTTTGATCTTTCAAGATCGCGATCTCCTCCATCAAGCGGTTGATTTCTTCGGCGGCGGAGTCCTGCAGGGCCTTCATTGATTCTTCATGCATTTTCAGCATGTCTTCCCTCTCCTTTTTAAGGATCTTGTTCTTGCTGTCCAGCTGCTGGATGTGCTTGGACTACTCGACAATGTCCTTGACCTTGGAAACATGTTCTGCAAAGTCGGAGAAAACAAAGTACACAGTGAGTACTCGGAGAATGTAGGCACAAAACCAAGACGGAATGCGCAAAAAGAAAACAGACTCTTGTTTTTGATGATCTGTTCCTTCAAGATGGAAGTTTTACCCTTTTCGGCTTCATGATCTGCACGCATCTTCTGGTACTTGTCCTTGGCCATGCCCCTCCGAGCATTCTCGTTCTCTAGAAAAAAGAAAAAAGTTAAAATGTTGTTTAGTCTACTTGAGCATCTAGCTGGAAAATTTTCCACCTAGACGCTCGGGGGCTACGGCGAGAGTTTTTTACTTAGTGATATGCTTGGCTTTTCTTTAAGCATCTACTCGGAGCTAATTCAGTTCTCGATTAGAAGCTTGGGGGCTATAGTATAAAGTTTTTAACTCGGAAAATGCTTAGCTTTTCTTTAAGCATCTAGTCGGAACTAATTTAGTTACAACTAGAGGCTTGGGGGCTACAGTATTGAAAATTATAAACACTACGTATGCTACTCTTAAAGCATCTAGTCGGAATAGTTTGTTCCATCTAAATGCTTGGGGGCTATAGTGAGAGTTTTTTCTAACTTAGTCACTCTTAGAGCATATAGATGCAAAACCTATGGTTTTCGGTCTACATCCTCGGGGGCTACAGTAGGATACTCATATGAAATGCACAAGGCAAAGTAAAACTTACAAGTGCAATGATCTTGAGGTTTGTAGCGCTCTCGGCTAGCAGCTTGCCAAAGGAGATGCTATTTCCTTGCAAGATGTCCGCTTGTCGGAGGAGCTCCTCAAGACCACACGTCGGAGATGACGGTACTCCTCCAGGAACCAGAGTTGTGTTACTCGGCGTGAGCGCCGGGTAAACTATCTTCGGAAACTTAAAGGGTTTCTGGGAAGCAAGGGCACCGCCTTCGGCAGAAGTACCAGCTTCCACCACCGCCTTGCCGCCAGCGATGGTATCCTTAGCCGGAGCTTCAGCCATTTGTTTAGCGGTGCTCTCCTGCGTCACCTGCTCGCCGACAATAGCAAGCTCGGTAGAGGCGCCAGAATCCATTTCCATGACGGAAGGACCTGGTGCCTCCTTAGCTTGTGAGCTTGTTGGGACGGACGAGGGATTGACGACAGGAGTAGTAGGGGCGATGGCGGGGGAGGCGTCGCGATGCAGCATATCTTTGATATTTCGAGAAGCCCCCGGTGTTTTGGAGGTCTTCTTGAGGCTGGTCATGGCTTTCTTTCTGAAACGTGCAAATGCATAAGTACAGGAACAAGACAGACAGAGACAATGTCGGAGAATGAGAAGCTTACACTAAGGGGGGTACTTTGGCAAAAATCCCGGTGTCTTTTCTCTTTTCCGCCTCCAGGGCGGCGGTATTCTTTTTGGAGGCTCCACCCTCCGTCGTCTTCTTCTTGCCTCCGTCGGCAGCGTCAGAGGTGGAGCTCTTCCGCTTTCGCGGCAACGGGACATCATCGTCGGACACGACCGTGACTTCCTTCATCTTTGGATCGTAGATTTGGGCAGCCAGGTTGCCCTCATCTAGATCGCTAAGATGTTAAGTGATAAATCACCGTGTTAGATAAGATGGTGTTTGCAAGACGGAAGAACTGGAGCATATGTCGTACACGGAAAATAAATACCTACCTTTGGGCACTTGCCATCTATGAACATGTCGTAGGTGATGGTGAAGCCACGCTTCTTATCCTTCACCTTGACGATGTCCTTTAGGCGGAGCTTGACGGAGTTGCTCGAGAAGTTATCCACGGAGATCCGGAGGCTATCCCTTCGATCACTGGTATACTCGTGCATATACTTCGCGTGGTGCTGCAGAGGTTGGATTCGCCTGATGAACCAGCACATGGCTAGGTCCAAGCCGGTTAAACCCGTCTCTACGAACCATTCGATCTGCCTTATAGCGCGGGAAGCATCGAGGTCGGAAGGAAGGGAGGCTTGGGATCTCCATGTGGAAACTTCAGCGGCGGCTCCATTCGCGAAGTCCGTGTACGTCACTTCTCAGCCTGCCAGAGGAATGTTGGGGCCATAGAAGTACGTCCGCTGCCAATTCTTGCAGGACTCATGGCCGACAATGTCGGGGAACCGCCGGCCAGGTCGAATCTTGAAGCTTATGGTGCCGCAGTTCCTAAGCTCCTCCTTACTATGTCCGGCTTCACATTTGACGGTGAAGAAGTACACGAACAAGTCTAACCTAGGCATAATCCCTAGATAACCCTCGCAAAGTGCCGCAAAGTTGCTAAGCACTAAGATACTATTGGGGGAGAGGTTATGGGTCTGGACCTTGTAGTGGTTTAAGACGGAGAGGAAGAAGTGGGAGATGGGCAGGGAAACGCCGCGTACCAGCTGAGCTTTGAGGTACACCTTTTCTCCGGCTTGGGGAGAAGGTGTCACCTCGCCGGCCAGCGCCGCCTGCCAGGCAAGCCCCTCCGTCACGAGGAGGTAGCCTTCGGCGACCATCTCCTGGATGTCGTGGTCGGTGATGTCCGAGCCGCGCCGGTCGCCCTTATGCGAGTCTGGCTCTTCCTCCAGTGGCTCAGCGCTGTCAGACTTTGGTCGCCGCCGGTGGACTCGATCACCGCCGATGCGGGGATGACCAAGCCCTCTGGGGGCATGACGATGGAGCTCGCCGGCTTCGCCGTGGCTTCGCTCGACGCCGCCATGGATGGGGAGGTGCTGCTGCTCTCCATGGAGAGAAGGTTGGAAGAAACTGGTGCGGAGGGGAGTTAGGGTTTTCTCGAGGTTTCTCGCGGAGAGCTCGAGGGAACGCGCGGCTAAAGGGAGACGATGATGCGAGGAGAATGAGGTAAAAAGTGGAAATTTCCCCACGGTTACTATTTATCATCCTCGGCGTCAAGATTCGTGCAGCTTGATCTGACGGTTGCCGCGTAGACGACGTGTTCGCGAATATGCGCGGAAATTTCGCCACGTCTCCAACCGTCGCCGCCAACGGTTCGTATCGCTCGCGTGGGAAAATCGGATATGATTGCGTTCTCTGCATGTGTGAGTTACGAGGCGTCGCTGACCTAAGCCTACGTTGTCCTAGCTGACATGGGTAGATGAGCCGTCGCATCGAAGATTCTGAAATATAAGGATTCAATCCGACTACGGAAGAGTACGATGGAAGATTCAGCATTTCTCCGACTTACAAATCAAAGACGGAGAAAGCTTTGCAGGGTTCTTTGGGAGGACTACAAGATATTGCTTGATGATTTGCCGACATCCATCTAGACGGAGCATTCCACGTGAAGAGGCAAGACGGCGCAAGATCTCGGAGTTCTCCAGGGGCTACTGTTGGGGGTATCCTTATAGCATGTCTCTTATCCGGCTAACCCGGGTGGCCCATAGTCGGTAGCATGGCCTTTGGCCTGCTGGGCGGCCCAGTTAGGTGGATCCAGAAGGGAGGCCCATGTCGGATGAAGGAAGGCTACGGTGGAGTCACCAACGTACCCGGAGCCTTGGAGTGCAAGATACACAAGACTAGTAATAGACAGTGTTGGACTCTGTAACCTGTCCGGCTAGGACTTTTCCCTGTAACCCTAGGACTTGGCGACTATATAAGTCGGGCCTATGGGAGCCTTTAGGGAACGATCATAGACAACTTCACACAACCTTGCACAGCAAACCTATCTCTGTAACTCGGCGTATTTCCCTTAGAGTGATTTATAGCAGGAGTAGGATTCCACCACCGTCGTGGGATCTGAACCTGGGTAAGCTATGTTACCTCGTACCCGTCAACCGTCCGCTTACCCCACGTCTCTAAACACGCACTGTGAGGACCCCTCCATGGCGTACTCATCGGCAATACCATGACATTAGGAGCAACTAGAAGCCACTACCAAGAAGCTGCAGGATGAGATAAAGAACCTCCAAGAGAAGCTTGAAGCCACCACAAAGGAGATGGAGCTGTACAAGGCAACCCTAGAGCATGAAGGCTACTCGTTCGAGGACGAGGAAGAGGAAGGCGTGGAAGATGTTTAATACTTGGACCACCTTTAAATTCTATAGTAAAACGTTATTCGCAATTGTAATATATACCAAGACATATTTGGTTTAGTTAAACTTGGATGATTTCTGTGTTATTGTGTCCTGTGTGCCTTGTGTGCCTGATGTGTTTTCATAAGGGTAGGAGTTTACTACTTAGTCATTCTGTCTATTTCTTAACTTGTCTCTCAAACCCCACAGATGCCGCCAAGACGTGCGAATACCGAAATTCCTCCAGAAATTGTACAACTTCTGGCCACTCAGAACCACCTCCGCCACTCAGAACATGCAAAACAACAACAACAACAACAACGCGCCACCTCCGCCACCTCCACCACCACCTCAACTGGATCGCTTGACTCGGTTTTTGAGGTTGAACCCACCTACCCTCACTAGCAGCGCTGAACCAATCATCGCAGATGACTGGCTCCGTACAATTAACAAGAAGTTAGACACTGTGCAAGCTGTCGGAGCCGACAGGGTACGTTATGCCGCGCACCAGCTTGAAGGACCTGCTGCAGAATGGTGGGATAACTACCAAGTCACCCACCCGGATATTGATGCTATCACTTGGGATTAGTTCGAAGTAGCTTTCCGCACTCATCATGTGGCTGCTGGTGTCATGACTCTGAAAAGGCGTGAGTTTCGCAACCTACACCAGCTACAACGTTCTGTCACCGAGTATGGTGAGCTTTTCAACAAGATATCTCGTTATGCACCCGATGATGTCTCCACTGATGCCAAGAGGCAGGAGGAATTCTTAAGAGGACTCAATGATGAGATATCTATTCAGCTTGTGGCTCAGAAATTTGACAACTTTCAGGAACTCTTGGACAGAGCCATTGTGGTTGAATCCAAAAGAAAGAGCATAGAAAACCGCAAGAGGAAGTCTAACCCTCACAAGCACTCTGTTCCGTACCAGAAGCAGCGCACTTCCTCACCACCACCTTATAACAATAATGGCCACAACCATAACGGTCATCACCATGGAGGCCACAAACACAATGGGCATAAAAACCGCAATGGGAATGGCAGCAATGGAAAGGATCTCAATGAGGGCACTATGCAACCACTTACCCTGAGAAGAAGAATGTCAATGGAAATGGACACAACCATGGAAATGGAAATGGGAAGAAGCCAAATCCGTTTGTCAAAGCCACGGTGAATCATGTCTCTATGGAGGATGCTTGTGACACACCGGACTCCGTGATTGGTAAGCTCAAGCTCAATTCTATTTCTGCAGTTGTTCTTTTTGATACTGGTGCATCGCATTCATTCATATCAAGGGTATTTGTGGATAGAGGCAAGATACCTACAGAGACTATAAACTCTCCTATAAGGGTAAGTTCTCCTGGAGGAGATATAGTGGCAAACTCTGGTTGCCGAGGATTAGAACTAAGGATTGGGACACACATCTTTCCCACAAGTCTAGTAGTTCTGGAGTCACAAGGATTAGACATAACCTTGGGCATGAATTGGATGACCGAATATGAAGGAGTCATAGATTGTGCCAAAAGGACTGTCACGCTCACAACACTGGAAGGGAAGAGGATTCCTATCAAGTCAAATTTCGCACTTAAGGAAGTCATGGTGAACTCTCTTAAGGGGGTTAGCTTGGAGGATGTACCTATTGTGAAGTAATACCTAGATGTCTTTCCAGAAGAGTTACCCGGGATGCCTCCTGACCGTGATATCGAGTTCCTCATTGACTTGATGCCAGTCACAGGGCCGATAGCTAAGAGACCATACAAGATGGATGTGGACGAGTTGAAGGAACTCAAGAAACATCTTAGGGAACAATTGGACAAGGGATTCATTCAACCCAGCGCATCATCTTGGGGAGCACCTGTCCTATTCGTGGAAAATAAGGATAAAACCAAGAGGCTGGTTGTGGACTACCGCTCGTTGAATGAAGTGACGATCAAGAATAAGTACCCTCTGCCCAACATCAATGACCTGTTTGACCAGTTAAAGGGAGCCAGTGTGTTCTCAAAGATAGATCTGCGATCAGGCTACTTTTAGCTAAAGATTCAAGAGTAGGATGTGCCCAAAACAGCCTTCATCACAAGGTACGGATTGTATGAGTACACCGTAATGTCGTTTGGTCTAACCAATGCCCCGACATACTTCATGACCATGATGAACAAGGTGTTCTTGGAATATTTGGACAAGTTTATCGTGGTATTCATTGATGATATACTCATATACTCCAAGGATGAGAAGGAACATGAGAAACATCTGCGCCTAATTATGGAGAAAATAATAGAACACAAGTTGTATGCCAAATTCAGCAAATGCGAATTCTGGTTAAAGGAAGTGGGATTCCTTGGACATGTTGTGTCGGCAAAAGGATTTTCCGTAGATGCTAGTAAGGTAGCTTCCGTAACGGTGGGAATCACCCAAGAATGTGGGAGATATTAGGAGTTTCTTGGGCCTCGCAGGATACTACCGGAGGTTCATTGAAAACTTTTCCAAAATAGCAAAACCCTTGACGGAACTGTTAAAGAAGGAAAAGAAATTCCTATGGACCGAGGCATGTGAAGCAAGATTTCAAGAGTTGAAGAAACGTCTCGTAACGACACCAGTTCTGTGTCTGCCTGATATCCAAAAGGATTTTCAAGTCTATTGTGACGCTTCTCGACAAGGACTTGGAAGTGTATTGATGCAAGATGGGACAGTGGTATCCTATGTCTCTCGACAACTTAAAAACCACGAACACAACTACCCCACACATGATTTGGAACTTGCGTCTGTGGTACATGCACTTAAGGTATGGAGACACTACCTCATGGGCAAACATTGTGATGTGTTCATAGATCATAAGAGTTTGAAGTACATCTTCACCCAAAAGGAGTTGAATATGAGGCAAAGAAGATGGCTTGAACTGATTAAGGATTATGATTTGGATTTACAGTACCACCTCGGAAAGGCAAACATAGTGGCCGATGCCTTAAGTCGTAAGGTTTATGTGAATGGACTTACCGCAGGGGAACTTCTAGAGGATTTATGCAAGAAATTCAAGGATCTTAGACTAGAAATAGTTCCGGGAGGAGACGTAGCGACTATGGAAATAGTGTCTACTTTTCAAGAGAGAATAAAGGAAGCACAAAAGGGAGATAAAGAGTTGGAAGAAATAAGAGTCAAAATAAGCGAAGGAAAGACAAAAGAATTTCGTCTGGACGAACAAGGAACCCTTTGGTATGGAAAGCGTTTGTGCGTTCCCAATGACCCCGATATTAGGAAGTTGATTTTACAAGAAGCTCACGATTCACCATACTCAATTCATCCGGGCAACACGAAGATGTATATGGATGTGAAGGATAGATTCTGGTGGAACAATTTGAAAAGAGAAATTGCCGAGTATATTTCCCTGTGTGACGTATGCAATAGAGTTAAGGCCGAACAACAGAAACCGGTCGGGTTGCTGCAACCACTACCCATACCAGACTGGAAGTGGGACAAGGTAGGCATGGACTTTATCACGGGATTTCCCCAGACGCGTTCAGGATTTGATTCTATCTGGGTAGTGGTGGACCACTTTACCAAGGTGGCTCACTTCATCCCCATAAAGACCACATATACAAGTGCTAAGCTTTTCAAGATATATATGTCAAGGATTGTAAGTCTGCATGGTGTCCCTAAGGGAATTGTATCAGGTAGAGGCACCCAGTTCACTTCAAACTTTTGACGACAGTTACATGAGTCTCTTGGAACCAGACTAGAATTCAGTACTGCTTTCCACCCTCAAACAGATGGCCAAACAGAAAGGGTGAACCAGATTTTGGAAGACATGTTGAGAGCTTGTGCACTAGACTATGGGTCTAGTTGGTTTGATAACTTGCCGTACGCTGAGTTCTCATACAACAACAGCTACCAGACAAGTATCAAGATGGCTCCATTTGAAGTTCTATATGGCAGGAAGTGTAGAACTCCGCTGTTGTGGAGTGGAGTTGGTGAACGTAGTCTTTTTGGACCTGAGTTGATCAAGGATGCCGAAGAAAAGGTACGGTAGATTCAGGATAGGCTAAAGGTAGCCCAATCCCGACAAAAGAGTTATGCTGATTCCAAACGCAGAGATGTGGCATATAAAATAGTGGACCGTGCGTACCTCCGAGTTTCACCACTGCGAGGAGTTAAGAGGTTTGGAATCAAGGGTAAGTTATCCCCACGATTCATAGGACCATATAAGGTTCTGGCCCATAGAGGAGAAGTTGCTTATCAGTTGGATTTACCAGACGGACTGATAGTTCATGATGTGTTTCATGTGTCACAACTAAAGAAGTGCCACCCGGAAATGGCCGAAACACCGCTAAGAGATACAGTTCCCCTGGAGGAGGTTCAATTGGAGAATGACCTTACCTATGAGGAAAAACCCATCAAAATACTGGAAACAGCCAAAAGGATTACCCGTACCAAGACTATCAGATTCTATGAAGTAAAATGGAACCACCACTCCGAGGAAGAAGCCACGTGGGAGCGTGAAGAAGATTTGAAGGCAGAGCATCCACACCTATTTGCTAACCAACCTGAATCTCGGGGACGAGATTCTTCTTAAGGGGGGAGGTTTGTAAAATCCCAGATTTTATTATAGGCTATTACCAGAAGCATGCATCATCCTTGCATCATTGCATCCTACAAATGAAGTTGCATCAAAACCCTACCATCAAAACTTACCAAAACCCTAATAAAGATTTCCCCATGTGAGCAAAAATGATGTAATCATGCTTGACCTTCTAAAAGTTATGTAAGGATAATAATCTATGGTTCTATGATGACCACCTCCTTTTTACAAAAAATTAGAAATTGGTTTCATTGCTTTTGGACTTGATATGCAAAAGTTATTAAAGAATTAGTGAAACGGAAATGGAAAAGATAAAAGTATAAAAAAACCTACTGCCTAACCTACTGGGCCGGCTGGGCCAGCCCACTAGCGCGCGTCGCCTAAGCGCTAGCGCCCAAGCCGCCAGCCTGCCAGCGCAGCCCGCAAGCCCAAGCCACCAGCCCGCAGCCGCCTGCTTCCGCTGACAGTCCGGGCCCACGTGTCATCCCCTTCCTCCCTGCAGAAACCGCATCACCGCCGTGTGCCAAAAGGACTCTGGCCTAATCGGAGGAGAAACCGTGACCCTCTCGCCAAGTTTCGACTACCATATAAACCCCGCAACCCCGCTGCCTCGAAACCCTAAAAAATTTCTCGAACTCTCGCCGCCAAGCCATCGTTTGCAAGCGCGTTTTCAATCTCGCCGGAGTAAGGCTCAGTCGAGCTCGGGGCAGAGGTTTCCGAGCCTCACCTCCACTTCTTTTCCTCTCCACACGACCCTCTCGTTCGACTCCCTATTTTCACACTATTTTCACCTTGTCTCTCGCAGTACCGCGCCTGCAATTGCTCGCCGGAGCAACGCCGGGGACGGAGAGCGTCAGCGAAGCTCTACCGACGGTCGAGGAAGCGAGGAGCGTCGTCGAGGACGCAAGCGTGATCGTGAGAACCTGCTGAACTCCGTCGACTGCCTCGCCGCCTCGGGAACCCGCTAGTTCGTCGCCGAGCACCGCCACTGACCGTACCACCGCCGTTTGCCTCCCCTCGCCACCGTCGCCACCGCGTTAAGTCGCCGCCCCTCCTCCCGTCCGTTAGATCAACGAGCTACGGCTCAGATTAGATGCAGGATCGAAGGGGTATCGGCAAATGGCGTTGCGCCGCGTGGCAAAGTCCGCGTCAGCACGCCGCATCAGCGCGCCGTGTCTGCGCCGCTCGCTTAGCTGGCCCAATGGGGAGCTGCCACTTGTCACATTTTCGTTAGGGTTAGATTTAAATTGGTAGATTATAGTTAAAACTTGGGAGATTCATAGAAATTCAACCGTTTGGCCAAATTTTGCGTATAATATACCGTTGGATTCACAAAATTGTGTAGAACACAGATCTGTAATAATATTACAAGTTTGCAGTAGGTTTTTCTGTGTAGAAATTAATCTCTAGATTAGAGTGTTTAATCCATAGAAAAATAATTAAAACCCCGTTTTAGTTGATTCTTGTTGTGTTGAATTTGTTTTTACAATACCTACTGAACAAATTATAAAACCTTGCTTAAGAGCATTAGATCTGATTTGGGGCTAATTAGATGGTTGGATCTCCTTATGAGCCTATGAATTAGAATAATGACCCAAATTAATTTAAACCTATGGGAAATCAATACTAATAACATCCCTAACACAATTGTGATCCAATTAGATTACCTTGGTCAAATTAGTAAAAACAAATCTTGCATAATCACCATGTTGCATGAATGCATATTATCTCTATGGCTTATTTTGTGCAAGTTGTGATTAGATCTATGTTTGTGTTTCGTTAGATTGTTCGGAGTGCGCTAGGAGTGCTATTGTGTAGAGTGCTGCTAGGATCAAGGAAAGTTACACCACTTGTTCATAACTATTGTCCCAGTTTTGATTCTATGCACGTGATCTTCAAAATTCTGTAGTATGCATGTGTAGGATGTTCTAGTAGAATTTTTCCTTAGCATTATTTTGCAATTGCGATGATTTTGTAGTATGCCATGAGTAGCTCTATACTTAGGATTTCCCCTCCTAATAGGTTTCCCTGTTTTGCTAAGTATTGCTTGCTATGCCATATATATGTAAAGTACCGTTGGGGGGTTCGAAAGACAATGAATTTTTCTAAGTATAAAGGATCTCTTGAGCAAACTTTTCTTCTCAAATGCACTTCAAAATAAAACTAAGTTTTCTTCTGGGCAGATTGGTTTTTGGGACAACGAGTGGTATTTTGGTGGAGGACGGCCGCCCAGGAATCAAGAAGTCTGCCATGTTTCAGAATTCAGAAGATTCCAATGCAACCACAATACATATGGACTCTGTCTTGGCCTAGTACTTAGTGGGAAACCTCACCTGGGTACCAACATTTGGAGGTTCTTGGCATGGTTGGATCCAGAAGGTAGAGGGGCTACTAAGGGAAAGCCTCGCCATGGTCTTGTCTGTAAAAGGACTTGATCGTGGATTGTGGGTAAAGTGCTCAAACTCTCGAGAGTATTACAATCTGATCGATCAGCCGAGTTCACGGAAAAGAACACTTGAGCATCTGAAGGATGGAGCCTCTGAAGGATCTTCCTCTCTCTCTCTCTCTCTCTCTCTCTCTTTCAAAACTTAAAGTTTTCTAAAAACCAAGGCGTGAGTTATATTTCTATTGGGAGGGTTCTGGGGAACTTGGTGAGTAATATCCAAGTGTGAGGTTGTTTGGACACTTGGTGAGTAATATCCTCGTGTGCCATTCGACCATATATTACTTAAACAAAAGTTTACAAAGTAGGGGAAATCTTCTCTTCTTCTCTATACTTGAGAAAACTAGCTTTGAGCAAATAAACTCTAAAGCCTAAAATAGCCTTGCATGTAGAGCTAGTCTTTTCTTTCCTTGGTGTAAATTGCCAATACATTCAAAGTATTGACCCAACTTGTTGGCTGCACGTCTTATGTGCAGAATCCAAAGATTGAAAGGTGCGTAGGGATCGCGAGTCTACACTCGACAAGCCTGGGGCGTTGATGGACCTTGAAATTAACACTTACCTGTAGCGCACCACCATGTAGTGCACCACGAGTAAGTTGGGGGGATTCGAAATTCGAACACCATCCCGGCCACCTACCCCTCTCCTTTCTCTCCCATTCTTCTCCTTCTCCTCTTATTCTCCTTCCTTTTCCTTCTCCTTCTCTTCCTTTTCCTTCTTCCCCTTCTCCTCATCTTCTCCTTCTCCTTTCTCTCTGGCCTCCTTCTCCCCCCTGTAGTGACAATGATGGTGACCTCTTCCACTGGCCGCCACTTCCTCCTCCTCCGACCACCTCCTCCTCTGGCCGCCACCACCTCCTCCTCCGGCTGCCACCTCCTTCTCCGGCTGCCACCTTCTCCTTCGGCCGCCACCTCCTTCTCTGGCCGCCAACTTTTTATCCTCTGGCCGCCACCTCCTCCTCCTCCGGTCGCCACCTCCTCATCATCCCGCCACCTCCCTCTAAGAACTAGCGCGGCCACTGCCTCCCGCACCTCCCTGTGGTGGTAGGTTGTCGTCGCGGCCACAACCACCATGCTCCGGCGAGGCGACATGATGGCTGCGATGCGCGGAACCGATTTCTTTTGCAATTCAAAACGAGGGTGTTTTCTGCATTTTTTGTTTTTTGAAAAACATAGCTCTGGAGCACTGGGTGGTGCGCTACGGGTAACTTTTTATATGTAACGCACCAGATAGTACGCTACGGGTAAATTTTAGTCGTAGCGCGCGTGTAACACCCTCAGAATCGGCCCTATGCAAGTTTCAGCGCTTCCCGCCAAACCCGCATAGAAACGATTCAAAGGTGCCCACCAGGCACTTGCGTGCGGGTGGAAAACGAAGTAATAACATTACACAACAGTCCTCGATGGGACCCACAGAACAGATATATACACAACACGACTCCAAGAGTCAAGAATATAGATATAATATACAAAGATCCAAAATCACCTTGAAAACGATAGAGCGTCCAGCTACGGACAAGATGCAAATGGGGCTAAGAGCCCTGAAGAATAACCAATGGCGTCCATAACCCTGCCCAGGCCAAGCCGGAAGGTAACCCTGCTAACGACGTCAAAACCTGCTAAAACAAAAGGGGTGCCGACAAAGGGCAAAGGAAAAAGAGGAGCGTCAGTACTGAGGCCAGTACACGGCGAGGCTAGAATTCGGCGGTCCTCGCCTACATAGGTATGGTGGACTGAGCGGCAGCGGCAGCGGCAGCATGCACTAAACAACCTATAGAGACTCGATACAACTAGCGGCTATCAGAGAGGGGTAAGAAAGACCTATTCGGAACCAACCTGATGCTACCTTCAAACAAACCCATCCTGGTGCTTCCCCCTCGAGACCAAACGAGGAAGTCAACCGAGGAACTCACACCGTTGGCAGTTTTATTTATTCCGTTATAGTTGCGGCAATTACTAGTCAAATATAGATAGTCATCCTGATAAAATAAGCAGTGGGCACTTTTATTTAACCATTCCATTGTAGTTGCAACACTTACTAGTCAGATACAATTAGCATGAGATATCCCAAAACCCAGCAGTTGTCGGCACTTTTATTTAGCCTTTCCGTTATAGTTGCAATACTTACTAGTCAGATACAATGGTCGCAAGCGACAACCCAAGCAAGCAATTGTTGGCAGTTTTATTTAGCCATTCCATTATAGTGAAGCTGATTACTAGTCATTATAAAGTCAAATTTATAGCACTACTTTAGTTATAGTTGTCTATGATCGAGATACTGTGCTCCAAGTCGTCCATAACCGCGGACACGGCTTTCAGAAAGTTTTACCCGGCCGGGGTGCACAATTAGCAACACACACTCGATCAACCTCGGAAAAACCAAATCAAAACCCAATGAGGCCTTCACGACAAAGCAATCACAGGATTCAGAAATATTTTAGGGGGCCACCCCATTGAGTACACCCGCAACGAAGCTAGCTGACTCCGAGATGGACTCAAGGTTTGCGACAATGGCTGTAAACGACTGGGAACCCAAAACTGGGATTGTCGATACCGCGAAAACATTCCGCTTACCTAAACAGTACAGTGTGCTCCTCGCACAATCGTAATAAAGCAGTAAAGCATGGCATAAGTACAGGATAGTAAATAAAACCTCAAACTAGTTTGTGGCCCCAAGAAATAAGACTGAATCAAGCTCTGGCTCAGGGGGGTCCCATAAGCCTCCCGGAGGTGGATAGAGCGAATATTCAAGGAACTCGGGGTCCTACGGGACACAAGTGGACGGTTAACAACCAAATAACATCTATTTCCCACCTGTGCATCTGCTTACTTACTTCAATTTTAGTTGTTAAACAATAATTAAAGTGAACGATAATTAAAGCCATGATCATCTCCAACATCCAACATGCGGCCATACTCCAACAACTGTGGTACTTGACGACACGCAACGGCACTTGAGCAAGCGACTACGACGCGCAGGTCCAACTAGCTACCAAACAACAGGTAATAGGAGGTGTCCAAGGCAATATATGGCTGCAAGGGATATCACGGGTACGAAAACTAGAGCATCGCAACACAGATAGCAATAGATCAACAGGAGGGAATAAATACTATAAAAGTAAGATAGGTAGAAAGGGGGAGATGCTCGCCTGAAACATTGTCGAAGGTTCATCCGACGATCGGGTCGACACTCGCATCAACTCAACGGCCTTATCCGCGAAGAAGCAAAACACTAGAATAGACACCGGATGCAATTTTTAATACTACGGCAAAAGATCGGCATGATGCATGTATGATGTATGACATGGCAAAGATGCGATGCAATTAGGCAAGATGAAGTGGAACCGGGGTCCCGAAAATTAATTAATAGGTTCAAGTTGTTTAGATACCCGCCATTTTAAATGTTGTAATAACAGGGCAAGATAAGTTACCGGTTCGCTACACAGATTTAAATGAGGCCAATATAAGACTAGATTTGCCCGCATATGGGCCCCATATTTAATTATAAGGTGAATCGGCGTAAGGCCCCCAAACCACATGACAAGTATGCATGCATGAACAAATTAATATGCAACAGGTAGTGTTATATTTATAAAATAGGGCTCGAGAAAAGGGTCACACATTAGGGTCGAAGCTCTTGGTTCCGGGGTTCGAGGTTCGGTCTCAGGGTTCAGGGTTCGACGGGATCGGGATCGGCGGGAGCGTTCTCGGATAACAGAGTAGATCTTGGCGTTCCGCGAAGAAGGACTTGGTTCGGCGTCGGGGCGCATCGGATTCTTCCGGGTCGGTGTCGTTCTTGTCGTTGCGACGACCTTGTCGGGTCCGTGCTTCGGATTCCGTGAGGCGATCTTGACGCTCCGTGCCTGTGAAGTAGAACTTGTCGTCCGGCGGTAGATCTTGTCGATTCCATTCCAACGGCCTTGTTGTTCTGCGGCGAAGATCATGGGGTCTCCGGGGTCCGGGAAGAAGATCTTGGGGGTGGACATCGCCGTTTTTGGGTGCCGTGTCGAAGATCTTGTCGCCCGCGATGGGCACATGTCGGATCCCTCTTTGATTGACGGTGACGCACTTGGGTCGGCATCAGATCGGTCTTGGAGAGGACCATAAATGTCCACGGTCGTTCTTGCAGGGCAAGCAGGTCTTGGCGATGGCCTTGTCGGCGTCCTTCAAACAGTCGCGAGCACACTATTACCCTCGACCACATTCTTCTGGTCATAGCACACAATCCCCCAACAACTAGCATCACCTAGGCAAGTTGACCATGATCGACATTTCTCAAGCCGGTACACGAGGATGTAGGCCTTGGAAACACGCAACACTGAGCCCTCGCAGTCGAGGACGACCTAGAAGCAGGGCTAGGTGTCGAACTGGCACACAACCATGGCTCCTAAGGCTGCTGCAAGGTGCGGGGAATGCGGCAGCAGATCAAGGACACGCCAGGACGGGCGGGAACACCTGCGGCAGGCAGCGCAGAGGGAAGGCCGAGCGGCGGGCATGGCGGCCGGGGAGGAGGACGGAGGGGGCGCCGACGACGGGACGGCGAGGACGCGCGGGGGGAGGGGGGAAGCTCCTGCGGTGGACGCTGGCGGGGCGGCCGGAGAGGACGGGCCCGCGCGGCGGCGGCGGACGCTGGTCTGCGCCGGCGGGAGGGCGAGAGGGGAACGCCGAGGGTGGAGCTCGGGCGGCCCAGGGCGCAGCGAGGAGGGCGAGCGCTGGCCGGAGGCGAGGTTGTGGAGGGGCGACGCGGCCGGAGGCGGCGGTAGGAGGCGCGGCCGGCGACGGGGAGGGGCAGAGGGCATGGTCACGAGGTACTGGCGATGCGGGGAGTGCCGGGGAGGAGGCACCGACGGCGGGGTTGACGCGGCCGAGCGGGAGGAGGCCCTGGCGGCGCGGGGCCCAGCTCGGGATGGCGGCGGTCGCGGTGGAGGAGCCGGGGCAGAGGCGGCGGGAGGCGGGCTCGCCGGAGGGAGGCGGTGGAGGAAGGAGGGATAAGGGCGGGCGTGGCGGCGAGCTAGAGGAGGGGAGAGGGTGGCCTGCGACGGGGAAGGAGGGCGCGGGGACGTGGTCGGGCAGAGGGGGAGGGAGGCGGGAGGAGGAAGAGGACCAGGGGAGAGCGGCGCATCGGGGAGAGAGAGAGGGTGGGGAGGGGAGAGAGGGAGTGGGGCCGGAGGGGTGGGTCCAGGCGGGCCGGGTCGGTGGGGCGAGTGGGACCCGCGGGGGCTGTGGGGTGGGACAGGTGGAGAGGAAGAGAGGGGTCAGGCGGGTGGGGGCTGGCTCGGTGGGGCCCGGGTGCAGAGAGAGGGGGTAGGGAGGCTGTGGGTGAGAGAGGGAGAGGGGAGGGAGAGGGAGATTGGTGAGGTGGCAGGGTGGGTAGGGATTGGGGGAGAGGGTGAGGTGGCGAGCTGTGGTTGGTCGGGGTGAGGTGGAGGGGGCTGGGTAGACTAGGTTTAGGTAGAAAAGGGTTTAGGGTTTTCTTTAGATGGGCCGGGTGGTAGGTAGTCTGGTCAGGTTGGGCCTCTGGCCTGACTGATCGGACTGTCTCCCCGGACAAAATATTTTATTGTTTTAATTTTATTTGTAAAACATTTTTGTAAATACTTTTTAGATAAATAAAAGATCTGAACAGACCGATGTTTTAATTTGAAATAAAGACGGGGGTTATTTAGAAGACAAAACTAGGCGTTTCGAAATAGTTTCAGACAAACAATGCATGATGATGACGATGCGATGCACAAAAACAACGCGATTTTCTAGTAGTGGTTTTTGCGGGATGCCACAATTCGACACCACTAACAATGGATCTCGCCCTCGAGATCCGCCTCATGGTACCGGAAAGAAGGTCGGTGATCTGCATCTTCTCACTTCGTGTAGACCCTCGCGACACCACTAACAAGAGGTCGTCGTCCGTGACCGTCGAGGGAAACACTCCGGAAACAAAAGGTCGAAGGTAGAGGTATCAACAAATAAATCCACCTCTAGCTTCCGTGGACGGAGCAAAATCGCTGGATCCACTGATTCAGTGTACAAGAGCGAATGATAAGAGTAGTCGGATGGTGATCAGTCCATCGCGCACCCAAACCATTACTCTGCACACGAATAGGCGGATTATGCAACCAACTCTCGGAATTAGACTGAAGATCTCGACAAGCGAGGTTCAGAAAAAAAGGAGAGATGCAGACTCTGCATCGGATCTGGCGTAGATGATGTCGTCGCGTCGGAAAACACCGGAAGGCACGAGAAGGAACAAAGAGAAGTCCACCAGACGAAGGATTCCTCGGATAGCATGAAGACCAGATGTAGCAACACCGTTACCAAAGGAGGAAGCGAAACCCTGAAGGTACGACGGAACCCAACCACGAGAAATCCTGGACTCGAAGAGAGAGAAGAGAGCGGATTCAAAACGCGTAGAGGTAAGAGGAGAATAGCAGAGGGGTAAGGAGTAAAAGCAGACCTAACCAGAACTATCCAACCGATTTTGCAAAAATAGTTTTGACACTCTACTTCGGCCGTTAGCTAGGTTATCCTACAGGCTGGACTTGTGGGGTATCGCAACTGCTGGGCTCTGATACCACTCTGTAACACCCTCAGAATCGGCCCTATGCAAGTTTCAGCGCTTCCCGCCAAACCCGCATAGAAACGATTCAAAGGTGCCCACCAGGCACTTGCGTGCGGGTGGAAAACGAAGTAATAACATTACACAACAGTCCTCGATGGGACCCACAGAACAGATATATACACAACACGACCCCAAGAGTCAAGAATACAGATATAATATACAAAGATCCAAAATCACCTTGAAAACGATAGAGCGTCCAGCTACGGACAAGATGCAAATGGGGCTAAGATCCCTGAAGAATAACCAATGGCGTCCATAACCCTGCCCAGGCCAAGCCGGAAGGTAACCCTGCTAACGACGTCGAAACCTGCTAAAACAAAAGGGGTGCCGACAAAGGGCAAAGGAAAAAGAGGAGCGTCAGTACTGAGGCCAGTACACGGCGAGGCTAGAATTCGGCGGTCCTCGCCTACATAGGTATGGTGGACTGAGCAGCAGCGGCAGCGGCAGCATGCACTAAACAACCTATAGAGACTCGATACAACTAGCGGCTATCAGAGAGGGGTAAGAAAGACCTATTCGGAACCAACCTGATGCTACCTTCAAACAAACCCATCCTGGTGTTTCCCCCTCGAGACCAAACGAGGAAGTCAACCAGGAACTCACACCGTTGGCAGTTTTATTTATTCCGTTATAGTTGCGGCAATTACTAGTCAAATATAGATAGTCATCCTGATAAAATAAGCAGTGGGCACTTTTATTTAACCATTCCATTGTAGTTGCAACACTTACTAGTCAGATACAATTAGCATGAGATATCCCAAAACCCAGCAGTTGTCGGCACTTTTATTTAGCCATTCCGTTATAGTTGCAATACTTACTAGTCAGATACAATGGTCGCAAGCGACAACCCAAGCAAGCAATTGTTGGCAGTTTTATTTAGCCATTCCATTATAGTGAAGCTGATTACTAGTCATTTATAAAGTCAAATTTATAGCACTACTTTAGTTATAGTTGTCTATGATCGGGATACTGTGCTCCAAGTCGTCCATAACCGCGGACACGGCTTTCAGAAAGTTTTACCCGGCCGGGGTGCACAATTAGCAACACACACTCGATCAACCTCGGAAAAACCAAATCAAAACCCAACGAGGCCTTCACGACAAAGCAATCATAGGATTCAGAAATATTTCAGGGGGCCACCCCATTGAGTACACCCGCAACGAAGCTAGCTGACTCCGAGACGGACTCAAAGTTTGCGACAATGGCTGTAAACGACTAGGAACCCAAAACTGGGATTGTCGATACCGCGAAAACATTCCGCTTACCTAAACTAGTGTTCTCCTCGCACAATCGTAATAAAGCAGTAAAGCATGGCATAAGTACAGGATAGTAAATAAAACCTCAAACTAGTTTGTGGCCCCAAGAAATAAGACTGAATCAAGCTCTGGCTCAGGGGGGTCCCATAAGCCTCCCGGATGTGGATAGCGCGAATATTCAAGGAACAGGTATCAAGTACTCGGGGTCCTACGGGACACAAGTGGACGGTTAACAACCAAATAACATCTATTGCCCACCTGTGCCTCTGCTTACATACTTCAATTTTAGTTGTTAAACAATAATTAAAGTGAACGATAATTAAAGCCATGATCATCTCCAACATCCAACATGCGGCCATACTCCAACAACTGTGGTACTTGACGACACGCAACGACACTTGAGCAAGCGACTACGACGCGCAGGTCCAACTAGCTACCAAACAACAGGTAATAGGAGGTGTCCAAGGCAATATATGGCTGCAAGGGATATCACGGGTACGAAAACTAGAGCATCGCAACACAGATAGCAATAGATCAACAGGAGGGAATAAATACTATAAAAGTAAGATAGGTAGAAAGGGGGAGATGCTCGCCTGAAACATTGTCGAAGGTTCATCCGACGATCGGGTCGACACTCGCATCAACTCAACGGCCTTATCCGCGAAGAAGCAAAACACTAGAATAGACACCGGATGCAATTTTTAATACTACGACAAAAGATCGGCATGATGCATGTATGATGTATGACATGGCAAAGATGCGATGCAATTAGGCAAGATGAAGCGGAACCGGGGTCCCGAAAATTAATTAATAGGTTCAAGTTGTTTAGATACCCGCCATTTTAAATGTTGTAATAACAGGGCAAGATAAGTTACCGGTTCGCTACACAGATTTAAATGAGGCCAATATAAGACTAGATTTGCCCGCATATGGGCCCCATATTTAATTATAAGGTGAATCGGCGTAAGGCCCCCAAACCACATGACAAGTATGCATGCATGAACAAATTAATATGCAACAGGTAGTGTTATATTTATAAAATAGGCCTCGAGAAAAGGGTCACACATTAGGGTCGAAGCTCTTGGTTCCGGGGTTCGAGGTTCGGTCTCAGGGTTCAGGGTTCGACGGGATCGGGATCGGCGGGAGCGTTCTCGGATAACAGAGTAGATCTTGGCGTTCCGCGAACAAGGACTTAGTTCGGCATCGGGGCGCATCGGATTCTTCCGGGTCGGTGTCGTTCTTGTCGTTGCGACGACCTTGTCGGGTCCGCGCTTCGGATTCCGTGAGGCGATCTTGACGCTCCGTGCCTGTGAAGTAGAACTTGTCGTCCGGCGGTAGATCTTGTCGATTCCATTCCAACGGCCTTGTTGTTCTGCGGTGAAGATCATGGGGTCTCCGGGGTCCGGGAAGAAGATCTTGGGGGTGGACATCGCCGTTTTCGGGTGCCGTGTCGAAGATCTTGTCGCCCGCGATGGGCGCATGTCGGATCCCTCTTTGATTGACGGTGACGCACTTGGGTCGGCATCAGATCGGTCTTGGAGAGGACCATGAATGTCCACGGTCGTTCTTGCAGGGCAAGCAGGTCTTGGCGATGGCCTTGTCGGCGTCCTTCAAACAGTCGCGAGCACACTATTACCCTCGACCACATTCTTCTGGTCATAGCACACAATCCCCCAACAACTAGCATCACCTAGGCAAGTTGAGCATGATCGACATTTCTCAAGCCGGTACACGAGGATGTAGGCCTTGGAAACACGCAACACTGAGCGCTCGCAGTCGAGGACGACCTAGCAGCAGGGCTAGGTGTCGAACTGGCACACAACCATGGCTCCTGAGGCTGCTGCAAGGTGCGGGGAACGCGGCAGCAGATCAAGGACGCGCCAGGACGGGCGGGAACACCTGCGGCAGGCAGCGCAGAGGGAAGGCCGAGCGGCGGGCATGGCGGCCGGGGAGGAGGACGGAGGGGGCGCCGACGACGGGACGGCGAGGACGCGCGGGGGGGGGGGGGAAAGCTCCTGCGGTGGACGCTGGCGGGACGGCCGGAGAGGACGGGCCCGCGCGGCGGTGGCGGACGCTGGTCTGCGCCGGCGGGAGGGCGAGAGGGGAACGCCGAGGGTGGAGCTCGGGCGGCGCAGGGCGCGGCGGGGAGGGCGAGCGCTGGCCGGAGGCGAGGTCGTGGAGGGGCGACGCGGCCGGAGGCGGCGGTAGGAGGCGCGGCCGGCGACGGGGAGGGGCAGAGGGAGTGGTCGCGAGGTACTGGCGATGCGGGGAGCGCCGGGGAGGAGGCACCGACGGCGGGGTTGACGCGGCCGAGCGGGAGGACGCCCTGGCGGCGCGGGGCCCGGCTCGGGATGGCGGCGGTCGCGGTGGAGGAGCCGGGGCAGAGGCGGCGGGAGGCGGGCTCGCCGGAGGGAGGCGGTGGCGGAAGGAGGGAGAAGGGCAGGCGTGGCGGCGAGCTAGAGGAGGGGAGAGGGTGGCCTGCGACGGGGAAGGAGGGCGCGGGGACGTGGTCGGGCAGAGGGGGAGGGAGGCGGGAGGAGGAAGAGGACCAGGGGAGAGCGGCGCATCGGGGAGAGAGAGAGGGTGGGGAGGGGAGAGAGGGAGTGGGGCCGGAGGGGTGGGTCCAGGCGGGCCGGGTCGGTGGGGCGAGTGGGACCCGCGGGGGCTGTGGGGTGGGACAGGTGGAGAGGAAGAGAGGGGTCAGGCGGGTGGGGCTGGCTCGGTGGGGCCCGGGTGCAGAGAGAGGGGGGTAGGGAGGCTGTGGGTGAGAGAGGGAGAGGGGAGGGAGAGGGAGATTGGTGAGGTGGCAGGGTGGGTAGGGATTGGGGGAGAGGGTGAGGTGGCGAGCTGTGGTTGGTCGGGGTAAGGTGGAGGGGGCTAGGTAGACTAGGTTTAGGTAGAAAAGGGTTTAGGGTTTTCTTTAGATGGGCCGGGTGGTAGGTAGTCTGGTCAGGTTGGGCCTCTGGCCTGACTGATCGGACTGTCTCCCCGGACAAAATATTTTATTGTTTTAATTTTATTTGTAAAACATTTTTATAAATACTTTTTAGATAAATAAAAGATCTGAACAGACCGATGTTTTAATTTGAAATAAAGACGGGGGTTATTTAGAAGACAAAACTAGGCGTTTCGAAATAGTTTCAGACAAACAATGCATGATGATGACGATGCGATGCACAAAAACAACGCGATTTTCTAGTAGTGGTTTTTGCGGGATGCCACAGCGCGGCTCGTGGCGCACTTCTAGTGCGCTAAAGATGTCCATTTTTTATGCGCCATGGATGTCCATTTTCCTATTAGTGGATTGGAGGAAGAGACACGACGCTGCTATAAAAAGAGGGATACCCCTACCTTAGAAGTGGCCCATCCTGGCGATCTAAAATCCTAAACATTCAACCTTTGACTCATGTTATATTTTTAGATTTTTTCTTAATCTTAAAGCCCATGTATGGAAGCCTATATACATGACATCACAATTTAGTGTCAGCTCAGTTAGCCTTGTTAACCTTAATATTTCTAGACACATATCCCGAATCGTTACAGAGAACAGAGAGGTGCGCTCTAGGAGGCGGCAGCTAAAACCATCTAGGGTTCCTTCCCTTCGCCGGTGACGCCACTGGTCCATCTTGCCTTCGGCGACCTTAGGGCCTTAGAGGCGTGGCGGACCACAGCCTTTCACCAACGGATGGTCTTAGTGTTTTGTTTAGACTATTTTTAGTATTTTCTTCATGATGTTAAGACGACGACTACGTATTAAAGTCATATTAAGGTCCCCATCGTCCTATCCGCGCTTTGGTGGTGCGTCTAGCATCAGCGGGGTACGCATGGACTCGTGTGTCGGACGGATACCATGGGATTCAGTCATTTTTCGTATTCGTTGGTGTGGTTTGATGCCCGTCTCTGTCGGTTTACATTTGTCATCTTTGACGATGGTTGCTGCTCTGGGATGCTAGTCCTTTAAACCTTAGCACTAAGACTTCATATCCGTCTACTATAATAAACTCTACTACAACAAGCTTTGTCCGGCTCTAGTGATGGAGGGACGAGGACGGCGAATCGCATTTGTCTCATGCCATAGTCGTCACTAGGTGGGCCAATGACCTCTTTGTGATTTTTATTACTTTTAGGACTATTTATATTGCTATTGATGATTATTAATAGACCGGTGGATTTTCGCAAAAAAATAATTTGGTGTCATCTCACATATGAGTGACAAAACAGGTAAGAGTTAAATTTAGTCCCATATAAAAAATTAGAGAGAGTTGCACTATGATGGAGTGTCTTACTACTTGCTAAGTGAGTAAGAAGAGAATTGCTACACATGCGCTTCTCCTCTGGCGGCACCTGTCTCGTCACAATGGTTCCGTGTCTGTAACTAACTTCAACACGTCATATGAACTCGGCCATATTATGTCTGTTAATTTTTGTTCTACCTTCTCTATATAAGAGCATGTGCGGCTTCCATCTACGTACACTGAAAGCAATCTAGGTTTTGCAACCTCTCTGCTTGAGCCTTCACCGTAGAATACTCCATCCCGAGTACCAACATGCACTGTCAAATAGGACAACGAGTCTTTGAATTCTTTATGATCCTGTATGGAAGAGGGCAAATAATTTTTTTCAAAGCTCCCTGAGCGACTGCTCAAGTTCTTCACCGGACCTCGTGTATGCCGTCTTCTATGTCTTCTTTTTCAGCCGGTCGTTGCAATCTCTGCACCAATGACTTCTCCATTTACAAATGATCAGTACGTGCGTTGTGTTCTAATCTGTTCTTTTACTATGATTATTGTAGAGTTTACGCTGCTATTGTTCATGTTGATTAATACATCTAGTATGTTAGAGTTTTACATGATAGCTGTTGTAGTCACAAATTATATTGTAGAATTAATTTTAAAAATATTGCCTAATAATTTAACAAGTTATACGGGTGGAACACTATGAAAATGTTGGCACACAAACCTTTGAGATGTAAACTTAGATATTGTTCAATTTTAGGTCGTCATATGCTCTAGAATGACTCTAGTGAGCTCGTACACCTGTAGGTCCTATTTAGTTCTTAGCTATAGTTTGCCAAGTCTAAAGGGTGCTTGGTTTCAGGCCACTATTTTTGAAGCCAATGTTTGGCAGTTTTGCAAGTGCTCTTGTCATATTTTAATATATATATGGCTCATATGTCATGGAGTTAATATTTGTTAATTTTGCCACACTTTGTGGCAGCCAAATTTTTAGTCACACTTTTATGGCTGCCGCATATGCCAAACTTAGAGCATCTCCACCAGGATGATCCATACGGTCACTCCAAACTGTCTGTTTGTGTTCGTTTGGGTCAGGCCACGGTCAGTATGGTTAGGGGATCCGGCCTGTCCGTCCAGCCGCGCCCAGCAGCGCGACCCATAAGTCCGCACTTGGTCAGCGCTGGCTAGGGCTGGGGATTTATATATTTGCAAATTTTGTCACAAAATTAATTTTTGGATGTTAATAAACTAGATCAGGTAATCAAATTTAAATAGTGCGTACATATAAATAGTTTAGGCCCACATGGTTCGATACAAAACAACTAAACCGTCATTCAAATTACATAAAATAAATAAAGGACTAAACATTGAGACTTCCCGCACGAGCCCATATATGCTCAACCAAATCCAGTTAAAGCCGTTCATGGGTTTGCCTGTGACGCAAATTTTCATGCACTCACATGAAATCTTCTCAAGACGCTAGACCTTGCTCTGGCTCAACCAACTGATCATGAAAGTCCCAGCCTTGGTCCAAGATGCCTTCATCACGCTCGTCCTTGACGATCATGTTATGCATGATGACACAACCAGTCATCACATCCCACATCCTTTCTGCGCTCCAGGTTCTAGAAGGGTATCGAACAATAGTCCACCTTGACTGAAGAACACCAAATTCTTGCTTCACATCCTTCCTAGCAGCCTCTTGCTCTTTCACAAACCTCTTGCATTTCTTATCTCCAGGATTGCGGATTGTCTTCACGAAGGTGGCCTAGGAGGGGTAGATACCTTCACCAAGATAGTAACCCATATCATATGTATTGCCATTGATCTGATAAGAAACCAGTGGGGCATTGCCTTCTGCCAGCCTAGCAAACACCGGAGAGCGCTGTAGCACATTAATGTCATTGTTTCATCCAGCCATGCCAAAAAAGGAATGCCAAATCCAGAGATTATGTGATGCAACGGCCTCTAGTATGATGGTGCACCCATCTGCATGCCCTTTGAACTGCCCTTGCCAACCAAATGGGCAGTTCTTCCACTACCAATGCATGCAGTCGATGCTTCCAAGCATACCAGGAAACCCCCTTCTCTCGTTGATGGACAAAAGACGGGCAGTGTCTTTGGTGTCTGGCTCTCTCAGGTAAACTTTGCCAAACACCGAAATAACTGTGCTGCAAAACCAGTACATAGCCTCATGGCATGTGGACTCGCTCATGCACATGTAGTCGTCGACGAGGTCACCGGGAACTCCATATGCAAGCTACCGTATGGTAGCAGGACATTTTTGGTAAGAGGAGAAGCCAATCTTACCGGTGCAATCGTACTTGGCATCGAAGTAGCTATCGTACTCCGCCACCCCTAGAGGCAATAATAAAAGTGGTTATTATTATATCTTTGTGTTTATGATAAATGTTTACATTCATGCTATAAAAGTATTAACCAGAAACATTAATACTTGTATGATTTGTAAACTAATTAGAATCCCTAGTAAAGCCTCTTTATAATACTAGCTTGTTGGTTGATAGATGATCATGGTTTCCTGATCATGAACATTGAGATGTCATTAACAACAAGATCATATCATTAGGAGAATGGTGTGATGGACATACTCCTATAGATAAGCGTAGCATAAAGATAAAATCATTTCAATAGTTCGTTTGCTATAAGCTTTCTGATACATAGTAACCTAATTCCTTCGACCATGAGATCATGCTAATCACCATTACTGGAAGGATGCTTTGATGACATCAAAAACCACACCGCAACTGGGTGGCTATAAAAGTGGCATTGAGTGTTCGGAAAGTGTGTGTTGAGGCACATGGATTAAGAGTGGGATTTGTCTATCCATATGACGGATATATATACTATGGGCCCTCTCGGTGGAATGTCATCCAATTAGCTTGCAAGCATGTGACTGGCTCACAAGGGATCACATATCACGGGAACGAGAAAAGAGTAATTATCGGTAACGAGGTTGAACTAGGTATGCAGAGATACCGACGATCAGACCTCGGATAAGTAAACTATCGCGAGATAAAGGTTAATTGGTATCGTATGTAAGTGGTTCATTCGATCACAAAGTAATCTTAGAAATATGTGGGAGCCATATGAATTTCCAGATTCCTCTATTGGTTACTGATCGGAGAAGAGTCTCGGTCATGTCTGCATAATTCACGAACCGTAGGGAGACACACTTAAGGATTCGATGTTGTTTAGTAGATATGGAAAGTAAGTAGGGAGACTAAATGTTGTTTGGAGTCTGGGATGGGATCCGGGATATCACGAAGAGATCCGGAATGGTCTAGAGAATAAGATTCATATAAGGAAAGTCCAATTCCGGAGTTCGGGAATGATTCCGATGATTTCATTGGAGAGGTTCTAGAAGGGTCTAGAAGATTCATCGGACTGGAATGGGAAGGGCACATGAATGTGTCATGGATAAGTAGAATGATTGAATCATGTCCTAGGTAACTTGGTTGGGAATTTGCAAGAAAGAAATTAAGCTCCAAATTAAAAGTCAAAAGGCAAGTTTGGAAAGTCAAACTGGGACAATGTATCATGGTGGAGGAAGGAGAGAATCCTTCTTTCCCTCCACCACAAGCCAACTAGGAGAGGGAGTTGGGGAAGGATTCAAACTCCCCTCTTCCATGCTGCCCTCCCTCTCATAAATAGAGGGGAGGGGTGCCCCAAGGTCACACAACACCAGCCCCTCCCTGATGACCCACAAGTATAGGGGGTGTATCGTAGTACTTTCGATAAATAGGAGTGTCGATCCCAACGAGGAGCAGAAGGTGCTGAATAGTGGTGTGGAGCAGGAAATCCCTGTGAATACTTAGCAAACGGATTTTTAGTGGTTTTATGATAAGGCAACCAAACAAAGTGCAAGTAATAAAGAACAAACGCAGCAAGCGGCCAATCCTTTCTTAGCAAAGGACAAGCCGGTGGAAATATTATAAAGACCAAACATTCTTGAGGACACATGGGAATTCTGTCAAGTGCTTTCGCTTCATATAGCTGAGTACTCTTCTCTGGTGTTGTAAGTGTTGTGTGGGTGAACCTGCGCTAATGTACCGACCGTACTTGGACTAATACATACTTGTGATTAAACCCCCTGCAAACATCTGTAACTACAGGAAAGTAACTGAGATATAAATCTAACCACAGCCTTAAACTCTAAGATCCTACGCTCCCTTGTGCAAAGGTGTCCTAACGGGGGTTCAGGTTTCTGTCACTCCGGCAACCCCACAATTAGTAGCCAAATACACAATGCATTCCCCTAGGCCCATAAATGGTGAAGTATCATGTAGTCGACGTTCACATGACACCACTAGAAGAATAGCATCACAACTTAAATACTAAACCATTGAATAATAACTCAACACAAATCCACTAATAACAACATGAATTCTCCCATGCCCTCAAGAACTAGACGAACTACTCACAAGACATCATATGGATCAAGATCAAAGATGATATGATAATGGATAACAATCTGAACATAAACAATAATCCAATGGTTCCACTCACAAGCATCAACAACAATAGTAACTAACACCGGGAAAGTTTCCCCTAAGAACTAAAGCAATATCCAACACAATTATTACAGCGGGACAGAGTGGTGATGATGGTGCTGCTGGAGATGATGGTGTGGATGATGATGATGATGATCCCGATGAATCCTAGCTTGATGACGGTGTTGATGGCGATGATCTCCCCTCTCTGGGAAGGAATTCCCCCGGTAGAAATCTGTCTGCCGGAAATATCTTTCTCTCTCGGTGTTTTCCACCCCCCAGAGGCGGCGGAAATCTATCTATGGTCGCTACCCCGGCCTTAGGGTTTCGTAGGGAAGATATAGGCGAAGGGACAGAGTCCGGAGCCGGGCAGGTGGTCCACACCTGCCCTAGGCGTGGCCCAGGGTGGGCTCACGCCTAAGGGGGGTGTGGGCCCCCTGCGGCCCCTCTTCACTCCTCCTTGTGGCTTCCTCATTCTTCTGGAAAAATAATATTTTCCCATATTTTTCTGGTATTTTTCTGATCTTCGGGAAATTGCATCAAAACGCCTTCTTTTCCATCAGAATCCAGACTCTGGCAGTCCATCCTCTAAGAATCATCCAACATGCATAAACAGTGGAAAAGACATAAGTAATACCTCATAATAAGACAAATATCAATGAATATAGGTAAATTATGATATAGAATGGTGATGCAAATTGGGCGTATCAACTCCCCCAAGCTTAGACCTTCGCTTGTCCCCAAGCGAAAACTGAGCTCAGTAAACATGTCCACTGGTTTATGGAGTGAAGTGTCGACAAAAAAGAATACGAACAAGAAGCTTCACACTTATGATATCACAACTCATAGAAGAAAGCAACTCACCATTATATAACTTAGATTGCAACCAAGTACAACAATCACAATAGAGATGCATAAATATAAATCATAATTGGAATTGGCAAACTTGTTCTTGGTCAGGGAACACCTGGCGAACAGTTTCACAAAAAGATTTTTGTAGAAGTTTTCAACAGGAGCACTCTTTTCTCAAAAAGGTTTTTCACAAGTGAAGGCTTTCAAAGTAATACTCAATAGATAAAAGTTTTGTGCAAACAAGGAAGATAGAGAACATGATTGAATAAATCACCATATGAATGCTTGAAACACAACAACTCAAATGCTTGCTGGAGATAGAGAGGAAGTAGGTTTACTGACTCAAACTGGTAACTAGGAGAAAGGTCCCTTCATAGAGGGTAGGAGGGGTTACAAGTCATAAAGAGCTTCTAAAAGATTATGGTACTTACTAGCTTTGAGCCCTCATTGCCTCTATCATAGGAATCTTGAGATGATTAAGGTTAAAGTGCACAAAGATGGAGTATATGCTTGACGAAATATAAGTTGGCAATCTCATGTCCCTTGAATATGAGGGACACTGGTCATGCTACTCAACTTTGGTCACCGATAAGTTCTTGTCATTGTAAGTACCTGCGTATCATAGAGAACCTCCAACAGGGTACCCCTTGCACATGGTACATGAGCTATCCCATAACCAAAATGTCAAGGCAAGCAGACAATGAGCATCTCAGCCATCTTTTTATTTACTATATGCATAGCTTTTAATTGAGGATGCTTCATAGATATCTCACTATGGTGATGCTGCAAGTTTCCACCATGATTAGGCATAGCTTAGGCTAGCGGCCCAGGCGTTTCTCTAACACAAAATATAGACTCCATGGACTTACAAGTTCCCTCTTTATTTCACACCGTTGACATCCATAGACAAAAGAGCACGATATCAACTGAGTACAAAGTACAGGTGCAATGTTGAAAACGTTCCCCGTGACAACACGGTTCTGCTAATTCCAACGTATAGATGCAAGCATATACAACTTCGATGGCACAATGGTTCAAGTCTATTAGGGGCAAGAAAATAAAGTGTGCCATCAAGTTCGTGAGAGCTTTACTAACTAGTTCTCACATAACAAAATACTTTTTAATTCGAAAGGTAGATGAAACTTGAGAATTTGCTTGGAATAGAAAAAGTGCTACTAGGTGGATATGGTGGACATAAGTGGCAAAGGTTTTGGTTTCAAAGGGATTGGAAACATGAGAAGTATGCCTTCTCAAAACAGGGTTTTGGCCAGCAAGGCTAGGTAGCAAGCAAGAGAGTTGAAAGAAACAAGCAAACATACAAGTAATAAATCCAAACGTGCAATCTTCCTTGAAGACACAAAAGATCTTAAATAAAGAATACTAAGCTTATGAGCCAACAAGAAAGAAAACAAATGATACAAAATACCTATAAACTTTTTCTCTTTTTCTCTTTCAAAGTAATGCTACTGACCAGAACTCGGTTTGACAAAACCAAATTAGATACACTTGACGATCCCAAAGTGATGCCAATACTGATCAACAAGATCCATCACATAATAGAGATTGCAAACTAAAATAAGAAGTGCAAAATGTAAAAGATGAGACTTCTCATTAATATTCCAATAAAGGCACTCACACCAAGGGATACATAGATAATCAACTAAAGGGGAGATAGTTCCACATGCAAACCAAACTATAAGATAACCTCTCTACCAAAGATATGAATCCACTAAAAAGGTAAAAGATAAAAGATAATGGTGGTGATACTGTGTCACTCCCCCAAGCTTGGAACAAGCCAAGGGGATGCCAAACCTGATGACGAATTACTCCTTTGGTGGTGGTGGTGTTCTCTTGTCATCATCAAACTTCCAAGGAAAAGGTTCCCCATCCAAAAAGGATGTCCTTGTCTCTGCAATCCTGAAACTAGCAGCAGAGCTTATGCGAGCAAATCTAGCCTCATACTCACAGTTTTGATTTTGAATGTCATAGAGCTGTGCTTGTAATTGGTTGGTGGTCTGAAGGAGCGAGAAGATTTCTTCTCGGAGTTTAGCCAGCTCTTCCTCGTGCTTGGCGATGAGTTCTGAACTTATCTTGTGAATAACATCCACTTCGCGTTCTGCTATCTTCTTGTACCTGAAAACCTCCTGCTCCAATGCTTCCATCCTGTCTTCCAGACTTCCTTCTCCTTTGGGGCCTTGAACTTCTTTCATCTGTACCTTCCCATCTTTGAGAATCAGATCCTTGGGATGGATCTTCAACTCATACATGTATGGGTTGAGGACATCCGCAGAGGAATCCTCCATGGGTGATCCAGAGGAAGACATTGTAGATCCAAAACTGAGAAATTTGCCTGACAGAAACAGTTTGAAACAAAAACACAACGAGAACTCGATGCAAGAACCTCGGGGAATCCGGGGGTTTATATATTACGAAGTTTCAAAGCATAAGGAAGGTTTTGACACGGAAACGAGGCAAAGACGGAGTTCGGGGGAGTCAAACCCCCTCCAGGCGTGGCCAGGCTAGGCCCGTGCCTGGGATGGGTTTGTCCACCCCAGACTCCGGTTCCTCTTATGTTCCGTCTCGTAGTCTTCCTTATGTATTAAAAACATCAAAAATATAAAAAGATTGGATTTTCGTGAACCTTCTGTTTTCCCCACTTTTACCTATTCAAAGACGAACTCTGCAGATTCCTTTTCTCCTTCTCCTAAAAATTTCCTCCATACATAACCCTTGCATAAACTCAATGACAACATTAGTGTAAGAAAAACAATAAACCTTTAAGTTCACACTTCAACTGAAATCTATCAAAACAAAGGCTTCTATAAGAGGCAAATGCTAATGATAACATAAATCTGTCAAAACAGACCAGCTAGTAAAGATTGATTTTTCCGAAAATCTTATGTTGCTCGAATGAAAAAGTGCAGAACTAATGAAAGTTGGGTAACAACTTGGATAACAAGCGCAGAAAAATGCAGCTCCATCCGACGTACTGAGCTCCCTCACGAATTTTTACAATACAGCCCAAAAATCAGTTCCAGGACAACCACTTTTCACAACTCCTCTACTTCACAAAAGTAGTTGGACTATACACAAAAACCAAAACAAAAAGGATAAGGAGCGGTTATTACAGAGGTAATCACTTCCAAGACTCAACAAAACTCTTGGGTTATCTCCTGACAAGTACTTTTCTTTAATGCCTTTAAGTTAGGCTTGAAACTTTCGAAGATGCTCACATAGGGGATATATATCTGGAGTGAAAAAGAGCATCCAGAAGCAAATAAACAACACACTTGAGTCTAACCCACTTCCTATGCATGGGGGTATCATGAGAAAACAAATTTTTGAAACAAAAATACACAAGCATAGGAAGACAAAATAGATGCAACTTCAAAGCCTTCAACATAAAACGGGGAAACTTAACATTATTGAGATGCATAAAACCATGTTTCCCTCTCTCATAATAACTTTCAGTAGCACTTTGAATAAAGTTGACAATATAACTGTCACTGGAAACAACTTTATCATAAGAATGAGCATACTTACAGTCACCAAAAAGAGCTCCAAGGTCATAAACCGGATCAATAGAAGCAAGTTGTTCCATCCTGAAATATTTATTAGGCAAACTATTTTCACCAGGGGCTTTAGCAAATTTGGAAAATTTAAACTCATAAGAATCTCCATCAAACCTAGTTAAAACTTTTTCCTTCTTACAATCAATAATAGCTCCACAAGTGTTCAAGAAAGGTCTACCGAAAATGATAGGACAAGTTTTGCTAGCTGCAGAATTAAGAACTAGAAAATCAGCAGGATACTTAATCTTACCACAAAGAACCTCCACATCTCTTACAATGCCAATAGGGCAAATGGTCTCCTTGTTAGCAAGGTGAATAACCACATCAATGTCCTCAAGCTCACAAGGACCAATTCCATGCATAATTTCCCTGTAAATCTCATAAGGAATAGCACTAGAACTAGCACCAATATCACATGAACCATAGTAGCAATGATCACCAATTTTAACAGAAAGCACAGGAACACTAGCTTTTCTAGCCTTACTAGGATGAGAGATAATATTAGAAACGTCTTCACAGAAGACAATGTGCTCACCCTCTATATTTCTAGCGTCAAGATCTTTCACAATAGCTACCACAGGTTCAACATTCAGTTGCTCAACAGGCTCCACAGTTTTCTTTGTACATTTGTTATTTGCACTAATAATCATAGAATACTCCTTTACCTTAGCGGAGAAAGGAATTTTCTCAACATGAGGTACAGGCACAATATGATTAGTAGTACAAACTTGAGTACTTCTAACAGGAACATGACTAACAACATCTTTATAAGGAGCATGGTACTTATTCCACTTCTTTTTGGGAATTTCTATGTAAGAGGCAAAGGCCTTAAAGAAGTTGGCAATACTTTGGGAATCAAGAACAAACTCATTTCTAATATCACGGAAGTCATCAGTTTCCATAAAAGATTTTATGCATTCATAATCATGGTTTATACCTGACTTTCTTCCTTTATCATTCTCCTAAGCTTCAGTGTTATCTTGAATATGGTCCAGTAGATCCCATTTAGCTTCTTCCTTCATACGTGTAAATGATACATCACAAGAAGCATCTAGTAAATCTTTATCATAAAGAGAAAGCCTAGCATAAAAGTTATTGATAATAATATTGTTAGGGAGTTCATGAATATGACATTTAAGAATTAGTAACTTCAATCTCCCCCAAGCTTGAGCTATACTCTCTCCATCATGAGGCCAAAAGTTATATATCAGATTTCTATCCTTATGAATCTCACTGGGAGGATAAAATTTAGAATAAAATAGAGATGCCATCTCCTCCCATTCCATGGATCGTCCATTCTTCAACAGCTTATACCATTCTTCAGCTCTCCCTTTCAAGGATATAGAGAGTAACTTCTTCTTCACCTGTTCAATTGTGATACCTGCACACTTAAACAACCCGCATAATTCATGGATAAAGAGCAAATGATCACCAGGATGGACAGTTCCATCCCCAAAATAACAATTATCCATAACACGATCAACAATATTTGTAGGTATCTTAAAAGGATCTATCTCAACAGGTGGTGGTTCATCTACTACCCTAGCAGTGGTAGTAGTTTTCCCAAACAGAAAACCAAGTGGGTTATCCATATTGGAAACAAAGTAACAAGCAGTAACAAAAGAAATAATCACAGTAGAAGTTTCCTTTACTAGTTCCACTCTTCAATAGCGCTTCACTCCTCGGCAATGGCGCCAGAAAATAGTCTTGATGACCCACAAGTATAGGCGGTGTATCGTAGTACTTTCGATAAATAGGAGTGTCGATCCCAACAAGGAGCAGAAGGTGCTGAATAGTGGTGTGGAGCAGGAAATCCCTTTGAATACTTAGCAAATAGATTTTTAGTGGTTTTCTGATAAGGCAACAAAATGAAGTGCAAGTATTAAATAACAAACGCAGCAAGTGGCCCAATCCTTTCTTAGCAAAGGACAAGCCAGTGGAAATACTTATAAATACCAAACGTTCTCGAGGACACATGGGAATTCTGTTAAGTGCTTTCGCTTCATATAGCTGAGTACTCTTCTCTGGTGTTGTAAGTGTTGTGTGGGTGAACCTGTGCTAATGTACCGACCGTACTTGGACTAATACATACTTGTGATTAAACCCCCTGCAAACATCCGTAACTACAGGAAAGTAATTGAGATATAAATCTAACCACAACCTTAAACTCTGATATCCTACGCTCCCTTATGCAAAGGTGTCCTAACAGGGGTTCAGGTTACTGTCCCTTATGCAACTCCACAATTAGTAGCCAAATACACAATGCATTTCCCTAGGCCCGTAAATGGTGAAGTATCATGTAGTCTACATTCACATGACACCACTTGAAGAATAGCACCACAACTTAAATACTAAACCATTGAATAATAACTCAACACAAATCCACTAATAACAACATGACTTCTTCCATGTCCTAAAGAACTAGACGAACTACTCATAAGACATCATATGGATCAATATCAAAGATGATATGATAATGGATAACAATCTGAACATAAACAATAATCTAATGGTTCCACTCACAAGCATCAAATATAATAGTAATTAACACCGGGAAAGTTTCCCCTAAGAACTAAAGCAATATCCAACAGAATTGTTACAGCGGGACGGAGTGGTGATGATGGTGCTGGTGGAGATGATGGTGTGGATGATGATAATCCCGATGAAGCCTAGCTTGATGATGGTGTTGATGGCGACGATCTCCCCTCTCCGGGAAGGAATTCCCCCAGCAGAAATCTATCTGTCGGAGCGATCTTTCTCTCTCGGTGTTTTTCGCCCCCAGAGGCGGCGAAAATCTATCTGTGGTCGCTCCCCCAGCCTTAGGGTTTTGTATGGAAGATATAGGCGAAGGGGCAGAGTCGGGAGCCGGGCAGGTGGGCCACACTTTCCTAGGCGCGGGCCAGGGTGGGCCCGCGCCTAGGTGTTGTGGACCCCCTGCGGCCCCTCTTCGCTCCTCCTTCTGGCTTCCTTATTCTTCTGGAAAAATAATATTTTCCCATATTTTTCTGGTATTTTTCTGATCTTCGCGAAATTGCATCAAAACGCCTTCTTTTCCATCAAAATCCAGACTCCGGCGGTCCATCCTCCAAGAATCATCCAACATGCATAAACAGTGGAAAAGACATAAGTAATACCTTATAATTAGACAAATATCAATGAGTAGAGGTAAATTATGATATAGAATGGTGATGCAAATTGTGCGTATCAATCCCCACCTAGCCGTCGCGCCGCCGCCTATCACTGCCGCCAGCTCACCGTCGCTGCCCTAGCCGCCGGCCACGCCTCTTCCTCTCCGGCCCTCTAAACCCTAGATCACCGGAAACCCTAGATCCACCATAACCTGCTCCGGCTTAGACGAAGCCCTATAGGATCTTCCCTCTACTTTCGACACCACGTCGTCGTGCTGCCGGAATCTGGAGGGGAGAACTACAACCTCCGCTGCCTGCTGGAACAAGGGAGATGAAGGTCTTCATCGAGTACCGAACATGTGACCGACTGCGGAAGAGCTACCGGAATGCAGCGCGGAACGATCGTCTATGTGATCTTGAGATCGGCAAGTGTACGACTACATCACCCGTGAGAATCTGCTCTCGTTAACCGCTTTGGAATCTTCGAGGGTGAGTACTCTAATCGTTGCTACAATCTAGTAGATAGATCTTGGCTTGTTTGTGTGGATGTGGTAGAATTTTTTTGTTTCCATGCTACGAACCCCTATAGTGGTATTAGAGACGTGTCTATATGTAGATCTGTTGCACGAGTAGAACACAATGGTTATTTTGGGCGGTGGTGCTTTTATTATCAATTGCTTTTTGTGTACTTTGCATCTTGCGGTATGATGGGATGAAGAGGCCCGGGCTAACCTTACATGACATCGTTCATGAGACTTGCTCCACGCTTAACATGCAACTTGTATTGCATAACTGGCTTTGCGGGTGTCTGTCTCTCCCATCATAGTTTAGATTCAATTTATAACGGGCACTTGATAGTTCAAGCATCAATGTTGTGTTTCTTGTTCATAAGTTAGAGCGACACTTATTGAAAGCCCCAAACCACGTAAAATATGCAAAGAAAATTAGAGGCGTCTAACTTTGTTTTGTAGGGGTGTGCTGTGATGTGATATGCCATGATTGTGATTATATATGATGTATGCAATGTTCCTTATTGTAAGTCGGCAACCGGCAGGAGCCTTATGGCTGTCTTTTAATTTCGTTAAGACCTGTGTGTCTATTATTCAAAGTAGTTGTAATAGTTGATGCTGGTGGAAGACAACCATGGAGCAATGTCATTGACCTTGACGCCACGCCGGTGATGATAGAGATAATGTTCGTGCTTGAAGATGGAGATCGGAAGCATAATAAGAAAGGTCATATCATATCATATATTTTGAATTGCATATGATGTTAATCCTTTTATGCATCTTGTATTGCTTAGTTCGCAACGGTAGCATTATAAGATGATCCCTCTCACCAAATCTCAAGTTATAAAGTGTTCATCCTTAGTAGGCACCATTTCCAAAGCTCGTTGTTTCGAAGCACCACGTGATGATCGGGTGTGTTAGATTCTGCGAGTGTATACAACGGGAGCAAGCCAGATTTGCTCATGCGGAAGCTAAGGTTTGATCTTGATGAGCCTAGCATGTACAAACATGGTCTCGGAACACGGATCACCGAAAGGTAAAAGCATGAGTCATATAGTAGATATGATGGACATGTTGATTGTTCTCCATTGAAGCTACATCATCTTTCGTGATGATCGGTTTTTATGTGGTGTATTTGGTTCGTGTGATCACTAAAACAATGTGAGGGATATTGTTTTGAGTGGGAGTTCACCTAGATTAATTCAACTATTAATTAGAACTCAATTTGTCATAAACTTAGTCTAAACTATTGCAAATATGTTGTAGATGAATGGCGGCCCCTACCATCAATTTTAATGCATTCCTAGAGAAAAAAAAGTTGAAAAACAATGGAAGCAATTTCGTGGATTGGTTCCGCAACTTGAGGATTGTCCTCAATGCTGGTAATTTGACCTATGTGCTGGATGCACCGCTGGGTAACCCACCTGCAGCTGATGTTACCGATGAGGTAAAGAATGTTTTCCTCGCTCGGAAAAATCAGTACTCCACAGTTCAGTGTGCTATCTTGTATGGTTTGGAATCAGAGCTTCAGAAAGGTTTGAGAACCATGACCCACATGATATTGTCCGTGAACTCAAAATGATATTTGAGGCTCACGCGGCAGTTGAGAGTTATGAGGCTTCTAAAAATTTCTTTAACTGCAAGATGGAAGAGGGCAGCTCCGTTAGTGAGCATGTGCTTAAGATGTCTGGGCACGCAAGTAAGCTCCAAAGTTTGGGTATAGTGATTCCTAATACTTTGGGGATTCACCGTGTCCTTCAATCACTACCACCAAGTTACAAGAACTTTGTGATGAACTACAATATGCAAAACATGGACAATTCGTTGCCTGAACTCTTCTCCATGTTAAAGTCTGCGGAAGTGGAGATCAAGAAAGAGCACCAACTGTTGATGGTCAATAAGACCACCAAATTCAAGAAGCAAGGCAAGTCTAAGAAAAAGGGAAACTTCAAAAAGGGCGGTAAGAAAGTAACCACGCCGGCGAAGAAGACCAAGGCTAGGCCTAAGCCTGATACTGAGTGCTTTTACTGCAAGGGAGAAGGTCACTGGAAGCAGAATAGCCCTAAGTACTTGGCATATTTGAATAACAGCAACATCAAGAAGAAAGGTATATCTGATATACATGTTATTGATGTGTATCTCACTAGTAGTCGTAGTAGTGCCTAGGTATATGATACTGGTTCCGTTGCTCATATTTGTAACTCGAAATAGGTACTGCAGAATTGAAGGAAACAAGCGAAGAACGAGGTGACGATGCGCGCTGGAAATGGATCAAAGGTTGATGTGATCGCGGTCGGCACGCTACCTCTTCATCTACCATCGAGATTAGTTTTATACTTAAATAATTGTTATTTGGTGCCTGCGTTGAGCATGAACATTATATCCGGATCATGTTTATTCCGAGACAGTTACTTGTTTAAGTCCGAGAATAATGGTTGTTCGATTTATATGAGTAATATGTTTTATGCACATGCACCTTTGATAGATGGTCTATTCTTATTGAATCTCGATTGTAGTGATACACATATTAATAACATTGAAGCTAAACGTTTGTAATTGAGCGATAACTCGACCTATATGTGGCACTGTCTTCTTGGTCACATTGGAGTGAAGCGTATGAAGAAACTCCATTCCGATGGACTTCTTGAATCACTTGATTTTGAATCACTTGAAAGATGAGAAGCATGTCTGATGGGTAAAATGACTAAGACTCCATTTTCTGGTATGATGGAGCGAGCTATGGACTATTGAAAATTATACATACCAATGTATGTGGTCCAATGAGTGTAGCATCGCGTGGTGGTTATCGTTATGTTCTTACTTTCACATATGACTTGAGTAGATAGGGGTATATCTATTTCATGAAACATAAGTCCGAAACTTTCGAGAAGTTTAAGGAATTTCAAAGTGAAGTAGAGAATCAACGTAACAAGAAGATTAAGTTTCTGCGATCTGATCATGGAGGTGAATATCTAAATTACGAGTTTGGTGAGCATTTAAAGAAATGTGGAATACTTTCACAATTGACACTGCTGGGAACACCACAACATAATGGTGTGTCTGAACGTTGTAATCGAACTCTCTTAGATATGGTTCGTTATATGATGTCACTTACAGATTTACCGCTATCTATTTGGGGTTATGCGTTAGAAACACCCGCATGCACTTTAAATAGGGAACCATCTAAATCCGTTGAAATGACACCGTATGAATTATGGTTTTGGAAGAAACCTAAATTGTCATTCCATAAAGTTTGGGGCTGCGAAGCTTATGTAAAGAAGTTACAGCCCGACAAGCTTGAACCCAAAGCAGAAAAATGTGTCTTCATAGGATACCCGAAGGAAACTATTGGGTATACCTTCTATGGTAGATCCGAAGGCAAAAATATTCGTTGCTAAGAATGGATCCTTTTTAGAGAAGGAGTTTCTCTCGAAAGAAGTGACTGGAAGGAAAGTAGAACTCGACGAGGTTATCGAACCTTCTCTCAGATTTGAGAGTAGCATAGCACCGGAAGTAGTTCCCGTGGCGTCTACACCAATATGAGAGGAAGCTAATGATGTTGATCATGAGACTTCGGTTAAAGTTACTACAGAACCTCACAAGTCAACGAGAACTCGTGCCACTCCTGATTGGTATGATCCCGACATGAGTGTCACGTTGGTGGAAAACACCGATGACCCTGCGACATATGAGGAAGCGATGATGAGCCCAGATTCCAATAAATGTCAAGAATCCATGAAATCCGAGATTGGATCCATGTATGAAAACCAAGTATGGACTTTGGTGGACTTACCGGATGGCCGGAAGGCTGTCGAAAACAAATGGATTTTCAAGAAGAAAACAGATGCTGATGGTAACGTTACTGTCTATAAAGCTCGACTTGTTGCAAAAGGGTTTTGACAAATTCAAGGGGTTGACTATGATGAGACTTTCTCACCAGTAGCGAAGCTAAAGTCTATAAGGATTTTGTTAGCAATCGCTGCATATTATGAATATGAGATATGGCAGATGGATGTCAAAACGGCGTTCCTCAATGGAGACATTGATGAAGAGTTGTATATGGTACAACCCAAAGGTTTTGTCGATCCTAAAGATGCTAACAAGGTATGCAAACTTCAACGGTCCATTTATGGATTGAAGCAAGCATCCCGAAGTTGGAATCAACATTTTGATAAGGTGATCAAAAGTTTTGGTTTTATACAAACTTATGGAGAAGCTTGTATTTACAAGAAAGTGAGTAGGAGCTCTGTAGCATTCCTAGTATTATATGTGGATGACATATTGTTGATTGGGAATGATGTAGACCTTCTTAATAGTGTCAAGGATTATTTGAATAATAGTTTTTCAATGAAATATCTTGGCGAAGTAGCTTACATATTAGGCATAAAGATTTATAGAGATAGATCGAGACGCCTAATATCATTGTCACAGAGTACATATTTGGACAAAGTTCTAGAAAGGTTTGGAATGGAAGATAGCAAGAAAGGGTTCTTTCCCATGTTGCCCAATACGACCTTGAGTAAAACTCAAAGTCTTGCTACGACAGAAGATAGAGAAAGGATGAGTAAGACTCCCTATGCCTCAGCCATAGGATCTATCATGTATGTCATGCTATGTACTAGACCCGACATTGCATATACTATTAGTTTGACTAGCAGATATCAAAGTGATCCAGGAGTGGATCATTGGACAGCGGTCAAAAACATCCTTAAGTACTTGAGAAGAACTAAGGATATGGTTCTTTCTTATGGAGGTGATGAACAACTCGTTGTTAATGGTTACACCGATGCTAGTTGGAACACCGATCCGGATGATTCTAAATTTCAATCTGGATACATATTTACTTTGAATGGTGCACAGTTAGCTGGAGGAGTGCAAAGCAAAGCATTGTGGCGAGATCTTCAACTGAATCGGAATACATAGCTGCTTCAGAGGCTTCAAAAGAGGCGATATGGATGAAGGAGTTCATTACAGAGCTCAGTGTGGTTCCAAGTGCGCTGGACCCAATGTCTATCTACTGTGATAACATGGGTGCCATAGCCAATGCGCAAGAACCAAGGTCACACAAGAAGCTGAAGCATATTAAGTTACGTTTTCACGCTATTCGAGATAATGTCCAAGATGGTAACATAAATATTTGCAAAGTACACACATATCTGAATGTGGCGGATCCGTTGACTAAACCTCTCCCGAGGACAAAGCATGACCAACACCAAACCGCCATGGGTGTTCGGTATATTACCATGTAATCTAGATTAGTTTACTCTAGTGCAAGTGGGATACTGTTGGAGATATGCCCTAGAGGCAATAATAAAAGTGGTTATTATTATATCTTTGTGTTTATGATAAATGTTTACATTCATGCTATAATAGTATTAACCGGAAACATTAATACTTGTGTGATTTGTAAACTAATTAGAATCCCTAGTAAAGCCTCTTTATAATACTAGCTTGTTGGTTGATAAATGATCGTGGTTTCCTGATCATGAACATTGAGATGTTATTAACAACAAGATCATATCATTAGGATAATGGTGTGATGGACATACTCCTATAGATAAGTGTAGCATAAAAATCAAGTCATTTCAATAGTTCGTTTGCTATAAGCTTTCTGATACATAGTTACCTAATTCCTTCGACCATGAGATCATGCTAATCACCATTACTGGAAGGATGCTTTGATGACATCAAACACCACACCGTAACTGGGTGGCTATAAAAGTGACATTGAGTGTTCAGAAAGTGTGTGTTGAGGCACATGGATCAAGAGTGGGAATTTTCCATCCATATGACGGATAGATATACTATGGGACCTCTCGGTAGAATGTCATCCAATTAGATTGCAAGCATGTGACTGGCTCACAAGGAATCACATATCATGGGAACAAGAAAATAGTACTTACCGGTAACGAGGTTGAACTAGGTATGCAGAGATACCGACGATCAGACCTCGGATAAGTCTATCGCGAGACAAAGGGAAATTGGTATCGTATGTAAGTGGTTCATTCGATCGCAAAGTAATCGTAGAAATATGTGGGAGCCATATGAGTTTCTAGATTCCTCTATTGGTTATTGATCGGAGAAGAGTTTCGGTCATGTCTGCATAATTCACGAACCGTAGGGAGACACAGTTAAGGATTCAATGTTGTTTAGTAGATATGGAAAGTAAGTAGGGATACCGAATGTTGTTCGGAGTCTCGGATGGGATCCGGGATATCACGAGAAGATCCGGAATGGTCTGGAGAATAAGATTCATATAAGGAAAGTCCAATTCCGGAGTTCGGGAATGATTCTGATGATTTCATCGGAGAGGTTCTAGAAGGGTCTAGAAGATTCACCGGACTGGAATGGGAAGGGTACATGAATGTGTCATGAATAAGTGGAATGATTGAATCATGTCCTAGGTCACTTGGTTGGGCATTTGCAAGAAAGAAATTAAGCTCCAAATTGAAAGTCAAAAGGCAAGTTTGAAAAGTCAAATGGGACAATGTTTCCTGATGGAGGAAGAAAAGAATCCTTCTTTCCCTCCACCACAAGACAACTAGGAGAGGGAGTTAGGGAAGGATTCAAACTACTCTCTCCCAAGCTGCCCTCCATCTCATAAATAGAGGGGAGGGGGTTCCCAAAGGACACACAACACCAGCCCCTCCCCACCTAGCCGCCGCGTCGCCGCCGCCCCCCAGCGGCTGGCGGCCGTCGGCTCGCTGTCGCCGCCCTAGCCGGCGCCCACGCTGCCTCCTCTCCGGCCCTCTAAACCCTAGATCGCTGGAAACCCTAGATCCATCATAACCTGCTCCGGCTTAGGCGAAGCCCTGCAGGATCTTCCCTCTACTTCCGACACCACGCTGTCGTGCTGCCAGAATCAGGAGGGGAGAACTACAACCTCCGCTGCCTGCTGGAACAAGGGAGAGGAAGGTCTTCATCGAGTACCGAACGTGTGACCGACTGCGGAAGCGCTGCTGGAACACAGTGCCAGAAGGATCGTCTACGCGATCTTGAGATCGGCAAGTGTATGACTATATCACCCACGAGAATTTGCTCTCGTTAACCGCTTTGGAATCTTCGAGGGTGAGTACTCTAATCGACTCGTTGCTACAATCTAGTAGATAGATCTTGGCTTGTTTGTGTGCATGTGGTAGAATTTTTTTGTTTTCCATGCTACGAACCCCTACATTGAGAATTTGGAAGAACAGGTCCCTCGATATCCGATAGCAGCGACGGAATGCCTTCTCTTTAAAGACTGGATTAATTGGATGGAAGTAGTCCTTGTAAAGATGTATGTGGCCACCTTCTCAGTCGCGCCGCTTGGTTGAGTCACCTCTGCGTGGCGGCAGGATGCAGTGGTCGTGCACCATCTGTGCAGCTGCCAGCACAATCTCGGTCTCACCGTCAGACTCCTCCTCGGAGGATGACTCCACAAAATTCTTGTAGAAGAACTCCATTGCTCTTTGGCTGCTGCCCATCTGCAAAGTATGCGGCCGTCAATGGCGATGGAAACTTCCGAAGAGGGCTGGACAAAACCTAGAAAGGACCGGCGAACGTACCTCAGGCAATTGATCGAGCAGGTTGTGCGCACGCAGAGGTTGTCGCACGCCCAGTCCAATGGCGGAGACCGAGGGCGACGAGACTGCATGTGGAGCGGCCAGACAACTCCGGCAACGCGCGTGGCCTTTCAGTGGCGCTCGATATCGCGGGGGGCGTCGGCGGCAGCGAGAGGTGGCGGTGGCGGCGGCAAAGACTGCTCCTGCTCGAGACCGAGCGATATGGAGTGTGCGAGGGTTTGGGGAAGAAGAGCGTCTGTTGTGCCACTGGAGGGAGGGCCCAGACGAATTATTGGGAGGACACCCCGTGCTGTCCACGCTGTCCGGGCCGACACAACTGAGCCCCAGATTAGATGCATGGATGGATCGGGCCGGACGCGGTTTGCCGGATGGGTCGGCCCGCTGGGGCGCCGCGTACGCCGCGAGGGACGTGCAGACCGTTTGGGTCGCCCCGATGGAGATGCCGTTTGGCTTGGCAAAATGTGTCCGGCAACCAAACATTCCCTAAGTTTGGCAAGTGTGGCTAAAAAATTGTAGGCCACAAAATGTGGCAAAAGTTAACAAAAATATAACTTTATGATAGATGGGCTATATAAATAATAAAAAATCAAATATATGCCAAATTGTCTTTAGCAAACTGTGGCTGAAAACCAAATAGGCCCGTAGTATAGGGGAAGAGGTAAATTAATGGAGTTTAAAATTGCTATGTGGTCGTACAGCATAAGCCAGTTCAGTTCCTTCCTACCTAGTCGCCTCACAATGGTGTTTATTTCATATATCATTGGGAAGTTGGGACAAATTTATGTCATTGTCGAGATTTATCCCTTTCCCATGTTGCCGAGTTCCTCTTCCATTTCATCACAAAATCCACAAGATTTTGCCTTTTATTGGTGGGGGTGAAATGGAGGGTTGGTTGTGGATGGTGTGGGGTTGGTAGGCATAGTTGTGAGTGCGCTACCATCTAGTAGGTTCGTTGAGTGAGCGTTGGTGAGTGGATCAAGCGGGGAAGATTGTCGCTCGGTTAGTGATGGATGGCGGCAACTCGCCAAGAGGTTTTCAGGGGAACCGGACTCTCCAATTCTTGCGTTTAGAGCATTTTTACCGGCGCTCTTCAAATCGTTGCTGGCAGCGTCGCCGATATTTTTGTATAGGGGTGTCGGCAGACTAATTTCAATTTCGGAAAGGAATTTCCACAGCGGCGCTCCCAATAGGTTGGCCCAAATATAGGTGCGACGTGAGCAATTCATAAAAAACACATACAAATATAAATTCGAAGGCTTTTCGAATTGATTTCAAAGGTTCACTGGCAAATTAAATAAGTTCTGGCTGGAACCACCGGCGGCGCTATTGTCGGCCATGTCGTTGGAGAACCGGATCTGCAATAGGGGCGTCGAAGGGTACCTTTCCTCGTAGTACTCCGAGTACGACGATGAGTTCGTGCTCCCTTGCGTGGCCGGAGTGGCCTGGTAGACGTGGCCGTCAGCGTCGCCGAGGCCAAAGCTGGGCATCACTGCCATAGCAGCCGCTCGCGCCTCCTTCTCGAGCTGGATGCAGCGGCGCCTCTTCCTGTCTAAGGTGCCGAACTTCACCCTGTCCAACTCGTCGTCCCACTCTTTCTTGGACATGGTCGTTGGCTTCTCCTTCAACGCCGCCTTGCGTGTCTTCGCCGGCTTGGCCAAGTCCAAAGCTTTCTTCTTTGGTGGCATGGTGGTGCAAGAGGGGACGGCGCAAGCTGGCTGGGAACAGTGAGGTAGGTACGTAGAGGAAGAGCAGAGAAAGAGGGCAGATGAAGCTCAAATGGTGGGGCGGGAGCGCCGGTGGAGAACTATGGAGGAAAAAAAGGAGGGAAAGCAGGAAAAAGTTTGGAGGGAACGAAATATTTCGGTTTCACCGGCTGCCATGCGGGTCCCTTGGTGAGAATCCAATGCGGCGAGGTGTGCTGGCGCTTCCGAAGCAGTCCTTTTGCATAGGGGCTGCGTAGGGGCTGGCGTGGGCATGCCGGCGATTTTATTGGGCTTGAAAAATGGCCGGCTATGTTTAGGGATTGTAAGCATATTTTTGGACCAAAGCCAAATATGCTATTGGGAGACTTATTAGGAGCGTCGGTGGAGATGCTCTTAGCCGGGCCTCCCAAGCTCTGTACTTTGTGACCTATGAGCATGTAAAGCAGTATTATCAGTTTTTTCCATGGTATGTGTTTACGACCGAAGAATATATATGACGAATTGGAGATTTTCACATAGGTCTTATTAGTACCATGTTTGTAAACGTCCAAGCACTTGATTGGCAAAAAAAAAGGGGCCAAGCACGAAAAAAGAGAGGAAGACTCGCTCATCGGCTGATTTGGTGCATAGTGAGGACTCGTCGTCTGGTTGGCGGTCTACTCTCCTTTCCGCTTGAGAGACCCTTGTTGTCAAAGGAAGGGCCCCTGCCCGCACCACCAGTCTGACGACGTCGACCTGAGTGGAGGAAAAATAATCAGTAGGAAGACGTGTCGCCTCGCACACTAAAATATATATCAAACACAATTACGATGCTAAAATTAGTATCGCGCGATTTAAACGAAAAATAGTTGCTAACCTTTTATTACACTTGGAAACAAAGATAAGAAAACTTAAGTATGGCTCGGGCATCTCATATGATGTCTGTCTTATGTGACCTAAAGTCGCATCGCTCTAATGGGTATTTCACCGAACACCTATAGTGCATATAATAAGAAGAAAAAAATAGCACAACACCACCTCTCCCACCAGGAAAAAAACAGTTGAGAGGGGAAGAGGCTGTGTCATATATATAGGGCCAGACCATTAGTCTCGGTTTGGGATACAAACCGGGACTAAAGGGGGTCCCGGTTTATGTCTCACACAGGAGCTAATGGGGGTCTAACGGCCAGGACCTATGATTTGGGGTGGCTCGGACTGTTCGACGCGGACCATTAGTCCTGACCCCAGCCCAGGACTAATAGCCTGGACGAAATGCCTGTTTTCTACTAGTGGACGTCGACCCGAGTGGAGGAAAAATAATCAGCAGGAAGACATGTCGCCTCGGCGCACTAAGACACTCTCGCCATCAGTACCATTTTCTTTCTGAGAGAGAGAGATCAACATCTTCTCGATTACCTACAGCAGCCACCTACCGCACCGGTACCACTGCCGTATGCTATGCAAAACCCAGTCTCAGTTTCACTCGTGTACCATGCTAATGTTCTCTCGAAGGATGATTGAAACATGGTCCTCTGATCCCTGATCCCTGGGCAAGGTAAGTTCTTTTGGTACATGCCTAGCATGGTTAGTTGAACGACAGTTTTCCAACAACACTGTTGTACCTATATAAAGCGCCACCAGAAGACTGTCAACGAGGATCTCTTTGTTGTTCACGCCCTGGACAGTTGATGTGGAAGCAGATTGCGATTGATCTTATATGTGTACTACCGTTAAGGAGGCCAAGGGCTTATGTTAAGCGAAAAAATAAAAGAAAATATTGAACCCTGAAATTTCTTTGTATTGATCTGACCTTGTGGTGTATATATATAGAGGTATGTGGACACATTGGCTTCCGGGATCCCCACACTGTACGGAGGCACGTGGGTTGGCTCGGCAATGTAAGATCTAAGAGGTAGGCAGCCGCGTTGGTCGGGCAGAGGAGCCCGGGAACGTGGTTTGCTCTACCTCCCCTAGAGGTAAGAGGATATGCTAATCCAGATACATACATGTGTGTATATGCATTCTCATGTGTACCATTCCTAGTGCAGAAGAACAAGTGACTAGCCCAAGACCAAAGGGCCTCGACAGGTGTTGTCGGGCGTCTCTGCCATTCCGGCGGCCACTGTGGGCCAGGAACCCTAGGTCAACAACACCGACAGGAGTGGCAGTGCGCAGATCCGCATGGGAAACGTGTGGCGCGTGCAACTCGGTGGCCCTGCCCCCGTCATGATGGCCCTGCAGTCGCGTCAGTGGAGACAAGACGGGACGAGGTTGTCCTGTTCCATCGGTATCAAGTGCAGTTGCGCTCCGCCCAGAGAAAGAGAGCGGGCCGCAGCACCGCCCACCTTTGTCCACACCACGTGGCGAGATTCATCGGCCGTGAGAACCAAACATGGCATTCATGCACCAGGGCCTTGTGGTATCCCATTGTTGTATAAAAGGAGGACCACCGCCCTCTGGTAGGGGGTTGGCTAGTTGGAAAGTTGGAAAATTGCAAGGTTGAGTAGTACTAGCCAGTAGGATAGTATGAATGGCCAAGGTACAACCACCAAGGTAGAGAGAGTGAGAGAGGGTGCAGCCCCGGAAGCACCCAACGCTTCCCGACAAGAGTGGTCTCCCACCTTTTTGTACTCCTGTACTCCAGAATTTGGGAACAAAGGCGAGACGTAGCATTGTTAGTCTGAAGGCGGCCCGAACCTGGGTAAAAAATCCCCATGTATTTGCCGTGCTTTTCATCTCATCAAGCTCAGAACATCCCGCGCCCCTTGTCGAACTGAAAGGGAGGGGGTGCTTCGCATCCCCGATGTCACAGATTTTTTCGGCCCCCGGGTCCGCCCATGAAACATGTTGCCAGGAAAGAATTTTTCTTCTGCTAGCCAGTGGTAATCAATGTGGGGATCAGTTCGCGACCTACAGGTGACGGTATTTTGATTGCCCATTGGGGGTACATGTTACCACCGGCAGACTTTCGCTCTCCGCTAGTAAGGCTGCTGTGGCGCTAAGCCTTTTTCCAGTTGTGAGCGACGCTTCTGCAGGCGGTGCACATGAGCGGAGGAGGTTGCTGGCGGTCATGAACTGGGACCATATGGGCCTAGCAGGTTACGACCATTTCTCCTCGGTTATCTTGATGCTCCTCCGGCGGTTACGCTATCCTACGCGTGCACAACCTCCCAAAGTACATGGACTCTAGATTAGTGTCCCTGGGCATGGTGGTGGCGTCTTCCTCCTCGCCGGAGTCTGTTATCCAGTTGGTGGCTAGTTGTGGTGGAGCTCAGGATCCCACATCTACTCTCGAATGCGATGGAGTTGGGGAGGTATGACTCCTGGTGAAAACCGAGCTATGACTCTAGTCATGGTGGGCGATGGTAGTGTCTTCGCACTGTTACCTTTTTGAAGGCATCGTCTATGCAGTCATAGCCTTCTCGCTTCGAATTTTCTAGGGGAAATTCCTAGGTCTAGGTCTCCCAGACCGGACATTAGCGGCGCTTCAGTGTCGCTCTCCCTCTTGAGGGCATCTTTTTTTCGAGAAGATGCTGGATGGAGGTGGCATGAAGCGGAACATTATTGCATCTACCATGTCGATGACGGTGGGTCTCGACGACGGTGGGTATCGTCGACATGGAGTAGCGGGGTCTCGGAAGTGGATGCAGGATAATAGATGTGCGCAGGGTGGTGGTGTTGTCTGGTTCTGTGGCAAGGTCAATGTATTGATCCATGTGCTGAAGATGGGTCGGTGGAAGATGGCAGCAGCGAGGATCTAGAGTGTGTGAGATGGCGCGCGATGAGGGTGTGCTATACCAATTTATGCTCCTGGCTCTCCGTTGGGCGGTTTATTACGGCCTTCGGTTTTATGATGATGTGTGTATGTGTGAGTCAGGACAACGGCCTCGACATAGGCACCCCCATCATCAAGGTTGTAGGTGTTGCGACATTTGTTGTTAGTGAGGCGACTTGGTTCGATCTATGTATTTACTTTGTGTGGCTATGTTGAATAATAAAAAAGAAGATTGTGTGCATATTTTTGATGCAGAGGCTTTAATTTCACCTCCATTTTAAAGAAAAATATATGTACGAACCACTCGAATGTCCTTTACTTTCTTCACTTTTCCTTCAGTGTCCCCTCTCCAAAATATGGCAGCGCTAGACTTGTGGACATTCTGGATTCACCTATACCCCCTCAAAACAAAGGGCACGATGGCCCGTAAAACCTGTATGATCCGGTTTGAACTGTACATACCTTCTCATACGTACCCCATACATATTGTAAGGTGACGTGGACAGAACCGAACCCAACTCTACCAAACATACCCCCATACGTATTGTACGATGACGTGGACAGAACCGAACCCAACTCTACCGAGTATAAGATACCTAGATTGAGATGATAGTGTTAGTGGGGACCTAGCTCTACCAAGTTTACCGATACGAGGACATGCAGGGCTTTAATATGGGTCTCGGCGAGAGAAACAGAAAAAACTACAGGGACAAACTTACCCTTCGAGTTGGGATATGTGCTTTCTACAAAGTGAAGTGTATGTATGTCGTCCAATCCTATTATGACATGAGATCCACGATGAGACGGTGCTCCCTGTAGGAAGAGAAGAAAAAGAAAACATGTCACGCCTTCTCAAATTTCTATCTGTTCCTTCGTGTGATATATCACGAACAGGCTAGTGCAGAGCCCCTCCTTTAACTCCGGTTGGGAGGGCCCTCTAACAGCGGTTCTCCAACCGCTGTTGAGGGTTCGGTGTTAGAGGGGGGGGCCCTTTAACACCGGTTCTTAGGGTGGCGCACGTGGGGCTGCCGCAGGCCTCAGGCCCCCCCTTTAACACCGGTTCGTATCTGCAACCGGTGTTAAAGGTTCTTCTGCCGCGGCAGACTTCTGCCTCTGCCCCGTTCTAGGCGTATTTCTGCGGGAGGGGGGGGGGGAGCGAGGGGGAATCGATCGGGAGCGGTATACACATAAATCGTCATCGGTACATACGAGTACATGAATAATTAAGCAACTATTATTATACACAAACATCGTCATCGGCACATACATCGTCATCGGCACATACATCGTCATCGTTCATTTTGGTGGATATCTAAAGAGTTCTCCGCCAGGCGTGACGACCTCATCAAGTATGAACCCCGCCAATTCCTCTTGAATGGCTCGTATGCGTTCAAATGGTAGGAGTTGGTCCCGCATCCGTTCGATCTGAATATATATGAAGAATGGGCCGTCAATATATATATAAGAATAAAACTCAACACAATTGATGGTAATAAAATAATGTTGTGGACTTTGTTTACTTACTCTAAGTTGTTCTAGTGCGGCTTGGCCCGTCGCACATATCGTGTTGCGAATGAATTCGCAAACATAGTACCCACATAAGTTATTGCCGTGTCCCTGATGCGCGCACTTTACGAGAATAGAGAGTTCAATCAAAATAATAATCAATAAAGCATGATATAATGGAATTGGAAGCTAGCTAGTATTACTTACATTTTGGTCTACAAATTTTAGTTCTTCTGACCATTCACCCACGGCCCTGCCTGTGAACCTTTTCCAAACCCTGTCCGACAAAGAAAATGGATAAAGGAGTAATTAATTACTTATTGTCACGAAAGTTGCCGATCTAGTGCGATAATATGATTGAAATTACCTCTGGAGCATCTCTCTAAAGTCTGCCCATAGCTCTTTTTCTTTTCGTAACGAGTCCATGACAAGGACTTTTCCTAAGTCGGGTTGAATGACTAGCAGAATAAAGTGGAACCTACGCACGCATAACTCATCATCAATTACACTTAACATCGAGTAAGCCAAAACAGAATGTGTACAAGAGAGAGGGTAACAGTACTCACGAGAAGTTGTAAGGCAATAGTATTTCCCTTTTGGTTTGTTGTCTCAGTAAAGACTTTAGCAAGTAATCTTCTGTTTGCCCGGGTTTGTCTCTTACCACTTGTTCATGAACTCTATTTGGGTCAACGAACCCAATGTCAAAAGGGCCTCCTTTCATGCATTCCATAACCTTTTTCCTGCATAATAGTATATACATATATGGTGAGCATATATATATATACATGCAATTAATGAAGTGAATGAGATGAGATAAAAATTACAGAAATAGTACTTACACACAATAAAGGCTGATGGCAGATTTGTCGAGTTCCTTCTGATTGAATAGAAAATGCAAGTCTTGAATGTTGAAGTCGATTGCGTCGTCTCCGCACAAGAAAATCTGATCTCTTATATGCGCCGTGATCCATTCTACCTTTCTCGTCTTGCAGAAATGAAGGTACCACTTGTGCAATTTTCGCATCTTTGTTGGTAGAGTCTTGAGCTCCTCTTTCTTGACGAGATTCTTCCCATACTTCCATGGCTGTATGGGGTTGGCATCGCATTTGGGCAAGTTGTCTCCCATGACGTTCAAGTATGCAATGTAAGTCATCCCCATCTCATTGGCCTTTCTTTGTAGCTCTGCCTCGTAATCATTTACGGGAGGAGCGTCTCATGTGTCGAACATTTGGAGCGGGGCACATGATTGGTTTTCCTACTCTCCGAGCATGGGAACTGTTTTCTGGGGTGCCTCACGACTGCTACTTTCAGTCTCCCTACGGCGCCTTGCATCCGCCTTCAAAATCTGGAGCTCGTAGTCCGGCACAAGTGGGGTTTCAGGTTTCAAAAGATTATTGTAAAACTTCTCCACCACCGCCGGATCTATTTTCTCCTTTGGCTCGGCCCGTCTAGGTGCAAAGAATTTCTTGACCTGTTCTTCCGAGATCCTATTGGTCTCCTCGTCGCTGCGATTCCACGGTAAAACCGGCAATGGCTTGGCGGAAGGCTGCGGGACGTAGTTTTTTGAACTCTTTGGCGTACGGTTTCCTGCGGATTTCTTTGTGGAAGTGCTACTGATGCTCCTCGTGGAAGTGCTCTTCCGCTTACGATGAGGAGATGGATGAAGCACCGGAGATGGCTGACGGGCCGGAGATGGCTGCCGCGCAGGAGATGGCTGACGGGCCGGAGATGGCTGCCGCACCGGAGATGGCTGCCGCGCAGGAGATAGCTGAAGCGGCTCAGACTGCTGACGCTGCGGAGACGGCGGGGGTGCCAGTGACCTCCAATTTGGAAGCACAATGTGTTCCTTCTTCCAACGAATGGTTGTTTTCACTGCAAATTTGAGTTGAGTTTCCCTTCACCTGTAGCATGGTCAAGCTGTGCTTCCTCATATTCCTTCACAACCTCATCCACCCCGACAATAGCATAGCCATCTGGAATCGGTCGGCAGTGGTAAGTTCCACCAGCTACAGGAGGTAAGGCATAGCCGACAGCCACCTTAATGGATAAGCCCATTAATCTCACATGCAGCTCAGCGTGTTCGCTCTCCGTGATCTCATCCACGGGGTATCGAGGACCCGTCATTTCAAGCGTGGGCTGCACGTTCTCCGTGGAAGCCACACTGCTTTTCCGCGCAGAGTCTGGGCCGCGGGCAGCTTCCAATGCAGGCTCTTCGTGCCGCTGAGATGGGCCGGTAGCTTGATGGCTCTGTTGTGCATTCACTTGCGCCTGCAGCGCCGCAAGTGCATGTTCTATCTGTGTCATCCGCTCTGTACGCTCTTTTTCTTTTCTGCCGCGCCATCTGTAAGAGTCGCTCCAGTCGGCAAACCCATCCTTCCATGTCATACCCCCTGTGCCTCGTGCATGTCCAGGGTGTTCTTTTTTACCGATGGCGCGTGTGAGCTGGTCATTCTCTCTGTCGGGATGGAAGGTCCTGGCGGATGTTTTCTCGTATGCCGTGATGAGTTCAGTGACGGGTTTGGCAAGGATGGTTGGGAAGATACACAATCCTGTTTCTGGGTCCAACCTTGCCCCGATTCCGTAGAACCAAGTCTTTGCACGTAGGTACCACCCATCTGTCTAGGGTGTGATCCCTCTCTCGCGCAGGGCCTTCTCAGCTTCCTCCCACTTAGGCCTCTGAGATATGTAGCCACCTGACCCCGTCCTCTGGTGATATTCCTTCTTCAGGGCATTAAGCGTATTGGTTTCTGACCTCTTTTTAGCTATAGCACTTTTTTTATATGTCTCAAATTCGGGCCAGTGAGGTCTTATCTTCGCATAATATGCGTCTTTGAAATTTGGAGTCTCGCCAGATTTGACAAATTTGTTCAATTTTGTCTTCCTGTTGCGGAAAGCGTCAGCCATCTTCTTTAGAGTCCACTCTTTGACCTTTTCCTTTATAACCGGGTTGTTTTCATCCTCCTCTGGCGGAAGGGTGAAATTTACCAACAACGAATTCCAAAGCGTTTCTTTGGATCTGTCATCGACAAAGGTACCGTCGCCCTTCTTTGGCTTATTCCAATTTTCAATTGTGATTGGGATTTGGTCCCTAACAAGAACTCCAGCCTGACGTACAAATTTGTCTGCGGCCTTCTTGGGCTCCATCGGCCTGCCATCAACACGGACTTCTTCGATCGTGAACTTTGCACGATCTTTCAACCGCTGGCTCGCGCCTTGCTTGCTCTTTTTCGTAGAAGAAGATGGTTGCGCGCTGGTCGATCCAGAGGGCTAAAAGAAGAAAGAAGCGTTAATTAATACATGTAGAAGAAGATTGTTGGTGGAAGTCAGCAGAGGCTTAATAAATTGCGTTCACCGGAGTCTTCATCTTCTCCATGACTAGTACTTGAGCTGTCGTCATCATGTCCCTCCAAGTTCAGATATTGTGAGGTGTCCTCATCAATAATTTTCTCCATTATTTCTTCTTCTTCAAGGTTTCTACTAAGTGGATCCATAGTTTCTAAAACAATAATATTATCTAGAGTAAGAGTGTAAATATTCAAGTGGACTTGGATTCATACACAAATATACATATTATTCATACCAAAATACACAAATAAATATACAAATGAAATTAAAACCCTAAGGATTCTTGATCATTATGTCGAATGGAAAGCCCAAACTATGTGACTCATGGAATCTACTAGGCAAGTTATTTGGTCGAGGGGGTTTCCAGGCCCCCGTGTGGTTATACGCTCGTCTTGGTTCAAGAGGCGAGAACATCAGGTCCTAATGGTGGTAAGTATGGGACTTTGAAAACCACAACCCACGTGGCCTCCCATACAAGCCTTAGCATGCTTATCATTCATCTCTGATCACATCACCACAACCTACCATACTAGATTCATTCGCACCTCCGGTGCATCACCTGAATAATCAGCATCAGACCACTAAGCATGGCTAAGCTTGACTGAACTTTGGCATTAGCGACGCTCATAAACCAAACCCTAGTTATGCTAGGAGCGGTGGATCAGGTAACACGGTTCACAAAGGATAACATGCATCAGATAGGATTACTCGTCTACTAATAAAAGACTGTTTGAACTGAATGCATATGACGAGAATAAAATACTTTATAATCATAGGATTCATATGTATGAGTGGGGCTTCTCTTGCCTTGTCTGTTGTTGGACTGGTTTTGCTCTTCGGTGGCGTTGACTTCAGCTTCGGGTTCGGTTCCTATTCGTGAGAACCAATCACCGGAAAAGAGAAAACAACTCTCAACACATGGCATGTGCAATGCTCATACAATATGGATGATATGACAAGTTAAACGGTGTTGAATTGAATCCTAAAACATGCTTGATCACTTTAGAGGGGGTTCCGAGGATCCAAACCCTAAAACATTTTTGGAATATTTAAATTAATTTCCAAACTTGGGCCCACATGTCAGACTTCTATTATTTTCAGAAAATATTTACAGAATTGATTAAAACCCTGACATGCATGGCCCACCTGTCATATTTAATATTTACTAAAATTATTTACAAAATAATTAATAAAAGAAAATGAGTTATTGCCTCATGCTGATGTCAGCATGACATCAGCAATGGAGCTCACCCTCAGATCGAGCAAGGATCCAATGATCCCGTGCTCGCCTGGATGCGCGGAGGGGCGAGATAGAGAGAGGGCGTCGCAGGGAGCCAGATAGTGGCGTCGCCTCCCTGGAATGGTCGTCGGAGCACGACACACGGCGGCGTGCGGCGGCGGGGCTTGCAGATGCTCGTGGCGCCAGCGACAGAGAGCGAGGGGAGGCGAGAGAGGAGTTCTATGAGGACCGCAGGCTCACCACGGATGCAACGGAGGGGTCGGCGAGGCGAGGTGCGGTCGAGAAGCGTCGGATTCGTCGTCGGAGAGTGGCGGACGATGTCAGAAGAGAAGAGGTCGATGGCGAGGATTCGAAGCACGCGGGGTCGATTCCTTCGGTGGAGATGATCTTCGCGATGAGGCGGTTCCAACGGCGGCGGACAGAGGTGGGTGACAACGGCGCTTCTCTCTGCTCCGATGAGGCGCGCGCGGTGGCGGTACGGTGGCGGTGGCGATCTGGCTGCTCTGGGGGGAAGAAAGGAAGGGGACGAAGGTGAATTTAATACCCCCCCTTTAACACCGGTTCGTGGCAGGAACCGGTGTTAAAGGGGGGGGAATTCGTTTGCGCGCGTATTTATTACCCCCCCCCTTTAACACCGGTTCCAGCCACAAACCGGTGTTAAAGGGGAGGGGTGCGCGCGGGAAACGAAATAAATGACCCCCCCTTTAACACCGGTTCCTGTCTGGAACCGGTGTTAAAGGGGGGGGGCATTTATTTCATGCATTAAAGGGGCTTTTTTAATTCAAAAAATATGATATGAATTTAGAAAATTCATATCTTTTTCATTTCAACTCAGAAAAATATGAATAATATATCATAATTTTCAGAAAAATAATATCTATCCATTCATGTAAATCATTTTATATTTACTTTACATGAATTTTTTTAAAATAATTAAAACACTTACATATAAATTTTGATTATTCAATTCAAACAAAAATAAATTGTTAAATCCTAAAACTTTGAACATAAGAAATATTAAGCATCTAAAAAATGATTTTTATTAGATCAAATCATATTTTAATGCCGCATCTTTTGTATTAACATTTTTGAATTGATTGGATATTTAAATGTTGCATCTTTTGTATACACTTGAATCTCACCAAGCCTCGCTCAACTTGCATTGTTTTTTTATAAAATAGCATATTGTGAACCTAAAAATGTGTTGGTGGTTTTTTGAATTAGCCATTTGGTGGTTGCTTCACAAAACCGTCCGTTTTTTATGCTCGGAAAATGGAAAATGCCTTTTTGGTGCGATAAAAAGGAAAACTCCTCTTGCAAACTATGCCTTGATTCTAGCCATAACATTGGTCATTTGACCCGAAAGCCAAGAAACCTCGAATGAGATAGGTCATTTTGAGACAGTTACATAAAGCCGAACTGGAACAGAAAATTAAGATACATAAAAGAACTGAAAATTAAGATACATGGCCATATTAAGTAACAATCGGCCGAACTTGTTTCGGAATGTTGGAGTGATTCAGTCATGCTCCTGCCTACACCTGTAATACTCGCCACTGTAGTCGTCGTACTCGCCGCCGCCGTCATCGCTGTCGTCGTCGGGGTCGCCGTAATTGAACCTCTGGAGAGTACGTGTGGGCTGGACTTGAGGGTAGCGCGTGGGCTGGACTTGAGGGTAGCGCAGACGGGGGTTAGAGTCGGCGGCAGTGTCATAGGCCATGACGCTCTGGAGAGTCCGACCGCGCCACCATAGCCGACGGCCGGCCTCGTTGAAGTTAGGAGGAGGTGGGCCGTCCTCCTCGTGCCTGGCGAGCGCCCTCTCATGCCGATCCACGAAGAAGGCTTCCCAAGTAGGGAAATAGTTGGGATGCCATCTGGGATTCCTCCGCTGCTCCGGCGTGAGCTCGAAGTAGTAGTGGTTCGTGATGGCCATCCGGCGCGCCACACCTAGAGGGACAGGAGGAACCGGCACGCCTCCGACGCTCAGCATCCAGCCGACGGGGACACAGTAGCCCGGCGGGCAGGGGTAGTTCGAGGCGCAAAGCGCCTCCGCCTCCCTGGGGGTTAGTGCTACGGTGGAAGCCATGGGAAAGAGTGATGAGGTTGCAGATATGAGTCTAGAGATGTGCAATGACAATGGAGGCCAACCCCCTACATATATATATAGTGAACTAGCGGGAAGAACTGGAGGGAAGAACTGGCGGGAAGAAAAATGGCGGGAAGAAAAATGGCGGGAAAAAATGGCGGGATGAACCTTTAGTCCCGGTTGGAGACACCAACCAGGACTAAAGATGAACCTTTAGTCCCGGTTGGAGACACCAACCGGGACAAAACACGAGTTAGCACTAATAATAGGGGTGAGTGCATGTCGACATTATGTCGTGCGGCGTGTACCTTGTCCCGGATGGTGTCACCAACCGGGACTAAAGATGAACCTTTAGTCCCGGTTGGAGACACCAACCGGGACTAAAGATGAACCTTTAGTCCCGGTTGTAGACACCATCCGGCACAAAACACGAGTCAGCACTAATAATAGGGGTGAGTGTCGACATTATTTTGTAAGTGTCAACACTATGTCGAGCTGCTTGTACTATAAATAGGCATCCTTGTGAGTCCAGTCCTCCAGCCAGTTTGAGGCAGGGACACCACTACGGCCAGTTTCAGGGAGATGCCGACGGAGCCCAGTCCTCCGGCATCTCCGAGAAACTGGTCATAGAGGCACTCCCTAATATGTGAAATTAGTTAGCTCCCTGGTGTATTGATCTAGTTAGAGAAGTTACAAAGCTGCAAGATGGTTTTTGAGAGCAGGGACACCACTACGACCAGTTTCAGGGAGATGCCGACGGAGCCTAGTCCTCCGGCATCTCCAAGAAACTGGTCATAGAGGCACTCCCTAATATGTGACCGCGCGCGTTTGGAGATCAGATCTTAATGGTAAGTACGAATCGGGACAACTTCTTCTCATAGTCCCGGTCCATCCACAAAACATGACTAACACTCAAGACATGTATTAATATTAAAAACATGAACTAGAGTTACATAATATGAGCATGAACTTCTTGGCATATGCCCTTCCTTATGATCGCTTCAGACGTAACCATGGAGCATCTTCTTTACTTAACGGAATGCTTGGGTCAGTTTTCACTGTGAAGGGCGGAATTTCATCAAACTTATTATAATCTTATGACATGTCTGTCTTGTCCTCGATTCCCACGATGTTTCTTTTCCCTGAAAGAACTATGTGACGCTTTGGCTCATCATATGATGTATTCGTTTGCATATTTTTTCTTTTTTTTGGTCTGGAGGACATGTCCTTCACATAGAAAACCTGAGCCACATCATTGGCTAGGACGAATGGTTCGTCTAAGTTCTTCATAAGATTGTTGAGATCCACCGTTGTCATTCCGTACTTCTTGTCTACCTCAACCCCTCCTCCTGTTAGCTTGACCCATTTGCATCGAAACAAGGGGACCTTAAAATTAGGTCCATAGTCAAGTTCCCATATCTCCTCTATGAACCCATAATACGTGGTCTTTTGCCCATTGTCTTCTGCTGCATCGAAGCGGACACCACTGTTTTGGTTGGTGCTCTTTTTATCTTGGCCTATCGTGTAAAATGTATTCCCATTTATCTCGTACCCTTGGAAAGTACATACAGTCGAAGACGGTGTCCTGGCCAACAATTACAGCTGATTCCCAACAGTGGTGTTATTCGTGAGAAGTCTTTGCAGCCAGCCGCCAAAACTCGCCATGTGTTCACTTATAATCCATTCATCAGACTGCCCCGGGTGTTTGAGGCGTATTAAATTCTTGTGTTCATTGATATACGGGGCAACCAAGATAGATCTTTGTAAAACCGTGTAGTGTGCTTGATTGAGAGAATGCCATTCCCTACATATCATTGCTTTACATCCTAGGGTGCCTTTTCCACGCAGTCTCCCCTCATGTCGTGATTCTGGAACACCAATCGCCTTAAGGTCAGGAATAAAATCAACACAGAACTCAATGACCTCCTCTGTTACATAGCCCTTGGAGATGCTTCCTTCTGGCCTAGCACGGTTATGAACATATTTCTTTAAGACTCCCATGTACCTCTCAAAGGGGAACATATTGTGTAGAAATACAGGACCGAGAATGGCAATCTCTTCTACTAGGTGAACCAGGAGATGCGTCATAATATTGAAGAAGGATGGTGGGAACACCAACTCAAAGCTGACAAGACATTGGGCCACAACTGTTTGTAACCTTGGTAGGCTTTCTGGATCGATTACCTTCTGAGATATTGCATTGAGGAATGCACATAGCTTCACAATGGGTACTCGAACATTTTCAGGTAGAAGCCCCCTCAATGCAATCGGAAGCAATTGTGTCATAATCACGTGGCAGTCATGAGACTTCAGGTTTTGGAATTTTTTCTCTTCCATATTTATTATTCCCTTTATATTCGACGAGAAGCCAGACGGGACCTTGATACTGCTCAGACATTCAAAAAAGATTTCCTTCTCTGCTTTGGTAAGAGCGTAGCTGGCAGGAGTTAAGTGGCATCGTTTACCCTTCTCGTTCTCAGGATGCATAGGCTCTTCAGGGGCCTTCAGACGTTGCTGGTCCTGTCGTGCTTCCGGTGTATCTTTTGTCTTCCCATACACTCCTAGAAAGCCTAGCAGGTTCACGCAAACATTCTTCGTCACGTGCATCACGTCGATTGAAGAGCGGACCTCTAAGACTTTCCAATAGGGTAGGTCCCAAAATATAGATTGCTTCTTCCACATGGGCGCGTGTCCGGCATCGTCATTCGGAACAGATAGACTGCCAGGACCTTTTCCAAAGATTACTTCTAGGTCCTTGACCATACCAAATACCTCCTCACCGGTACGGAGGACAGGCTTCCTCCGGGGTTCTGCCAGACGTTTGAAATGCTTACCTTTCTTTCTTACTGGATGCAGGTTCGGAAGAAATCGGCGATACCCTAGGTACACAACCTTCTTACATTTATCCAAATATACACTTTCAGTATCATCTAAACAGTGTGTGCATGCATTGTATCCCTTGCTTGTCTGCCCTGAAATGTTACTAAGAGCAGGCCAATCACTGATGGTTACGGAAAGCAATGCTCGTAGGTCAAATGGCTCCCCTTTGTGCTCATCCCACATACGTACACCTGGTTTGGCCCACAGCTGTAAAAGTTCTTCAACTAATGGCCTTAGGTACACATCAATGTCGTTGCCGGGTTGCCTCGGGCCTTGGATGAGCACTGGCATCATAATGAACTTCCTCTTCATACACAACCAAGGAGGAAGGTTATAGATACATAGGGTCACAGGCCAGGTGCTGTGACTGCAGCTCTGCTCACCAAAAGGATTCATGACGTCTGTACTTAGACCAAACCTTAAGTTCCTTGCGTCACGTGCGAAGTCCGGGTACTCTCGCTCGACTTTTCTCCACTGTGACCCATCAGCGGGGTGTCTCAACATCACGTCTTTCTTACGGTCTTCCATGTGCCATCGCAATAACTTGGCATGCTCTTTATTTCTGAAGAGACGTTTTAACCATGGTATTATAGGAGCATACCACATAACCTTGGCGGGAACCTTCTTCCTAGGGGCCTCGCCCTCAACATCGCCAGGATCGTCTCGTCTGATCTTATACCGCGGTGCAGTGCATACCGGGCATGCATCCAAATTCTCGTACTTCTCACCGCGGTAGAGGATGCAGTCATTAATGCAGGCATGTATCTTCTGCACGTCTAATCCTAGAGGGCAGACAACCTTCTTTGCTTGGTATGTACTGTCAGGCAACTCATTATTTCTTGGAATAAGATTCTTCATTTTTACCAACAACTTTGAAAATGCGCTGTCAGTCACACCATTCTCTGCCTTCCATTGCAGCAAATCCAGTGTGGCACCTAGCTTTTTGTGGCCATCTTCGCAAGTTGGATACAACAATGTTTTGTGATCCTTTAACATCTGCTCCAGCTTCTCCTTCTCCTTTTCAGTTTCACATTCTTCCTTTGCATCAGTAATGGCCCGACCAAGATCGTCATCAGCGGGCCCATCTGCTCCCTCTTGATCTTCATTATCTACCTCCGTTGCATTATCATCATATTCAGGATACATATTATGATAGTTTTCATCATCCTCTTCTTCTTCGTTGTCTTCCATCACAACCCCTTTTTCTCCATGCTTGGTCCAACAATTATAGCTGGGCATGAAACCGGATCGAAGCAGGTGGGCGTGAATGGTTCTGGTATTTGAGTAGTCTTTCTTGTTCTGACAGTGAACACACGGACAACACATAAAACCATTGTGACCACGGTTTGCATTAGCCACAACGATGAAATTTTGGAGGCCCGTAATGTACTCGGAAGTGCGGCGGTCACCGTACATCCATTGCCGATTCATCTGCATTAATATGTAATATATATCAAAAAATAATAGGGAGATGACCATTTATATATATAGTACATCAATGACACATGAAACTATAGTTGCCGACCTCGACCGAGACGGAAAGAGCAACAAGAAAGCTTATTTTGAGCTCTCGGGCATTTCACCGAACACCTCTAGTGCATATGAAAAAAACACAAACTAGCACTCTTCACACCCTCTTGCTAGGCTCCAAAATGTGAAAGAATGGAAGAGTGGGGTGTGTGTGGGCTGGGTGGTGTCTTATATAGCCCCCCCCCCCTTTAACGTCGGTTCATGCCACGAACCGGTGTCGGGCCACTGGTGCAGGGACCTTTAACACCGGTTCGTGGTACGAACCGGTGTTAAAGGGGGGGCTCCTTTAATGCCGCAGGGGCCACGCTGGTACGGCCCCCCCTTTAACACCGGTTTGTAGTGTAGAAGAACCGGTGTTAAAGCCCCTTTTCGGATCAACAAAAGACCTCGTTTCCACTAGTGAGGGTAGTGCACGGCATTTTGCTTCCGGGTCGCTAAGAGGCCGCTAATCGGTCGCACTTTGATATAGGTAGTATATCACGAATAGGGTAGTGCACGACATCACTCAAGGCAACTAAGGATGTCCAGGATACCAGCCAAATGGATTTGGTAGTAGCTAGGGTTTGTGGTACGATATGGCGGAAGCATGACGTGTGGCAGATGGCAAAATTTTCTATACAGGCGTAGCATACATGGTATGTACATGGATCATGGAATCACCAATCCATGGGACCCTGGAAAAAACAAATACATTGGCATGCATGCCGAGGATATTTGTGCGGCGACGTGACATTGCAACCGACCGATCAACATATGCATGGACGGCAGATAAACCCAACCTAACCTAGGCCAGGAGACAAACTAATCTCCCTTTCTGCATGCTTTTGCTTCAACCTAAAGTCTTAATCAGCTACTCAAGGTGCGGTGGCTGGACTTAATGATGTTTGGTTCTACTTGCACTTCAGTCACGGTCTCCCTTATGTGTCCATCACCCCTAGTGTCCTTGTACGTAGGAAATGGACAGAAATTCATCCAAATCATGCAAGGAAAAGGGGAGGCAACAGAATTACCTTGGCTGAACATTGCATGGTAATGTTTTTGGCTCCTGAAGTAGAACGTTGCCGATGGGAGCTAAGACGATAATCGGTGGGAATGGAGTGTCTCTGTAATAGCTTAGTTTCTTTTTTTTGCGAAAATTACACCAATCTATTAATAATCATCAATAACAGTATAAAGAAACAAAACAGTAATAAAAATTATAAATAGGTCATTGAACCATCTAGCGACGACTATAAACACTAGCGCGAGCCAAAGGCGCGCCGCCGTCCTCGCCCTCCATCCCCGGAGACGGACAAAGCTTGTCGTAGAAAAGCTTGTTGTATTAGATAGACTGGAAGTCGTCGTGCTAAGGACCCAAAGGATTAGCATACCAGAGCAGCAACCATCGCCAAGGATGAAAAGCATAGATTGAAAGAGACAACCACACAAACGAACACAAAAAAGACAGGATCCCAGAAGATCCGCCAGACACATGACTCCACGCGCCGTCCGCCGACGCTAGATGCACCACCGGAATAAGGATAGGACGGATAGAATCTTATTCTGACATCAAGATGTAGCCGCCGCCTCGACATCTTGAAAAAGACACACAAAAAAACCTAAACAGAGAATAAGAATAGTTTCTGACGAAGAGAGTTAGTAAGATCTAATTTGTTTTGTGGGACTTATTATATCTTTGTTTGACTAATGGCCAACTCAAAGTCAAAGACCTGCAAAAAAGGAAAAAGAAAAATGGACACGATTCTGCTGCATATAAGTGTGTCAAAAAAGTTAAGGTGCGCCTTCCCCCTGTCGGTCAGAATTTATCAAAGCATATTCAGTAACAAAATATTATTGACATATTACAAAAACACAAGTTTCACACTTTCAAACTGTGCAACCATTGTTAATCAAGATGCAGCAAAACAGATAAAAGTTTCAAAAACCAAAGTAAGAAAACATATATTCGTAGGGTAAAAAAATACTATGCAAAATACCCAGTCTAGTGGTCTAAACAAAATCCCATAAGATTATTTTGGGTCTGGGGAATTGTAGAATAGACTATGTTCTCTTTCTTCCAGAAAAAATAAAGATGGAATTTACAATCTATTTGGAGGCAAAGGTTTTGGGTATTTCAATTCATGTACTGACGTGGAATTTATCACACCCTCTAGAGAGATTTTACCGATTAAAAATGAAACATGTTACCACAAGGGTAAAATTGTTACATGTTCCTCTCAAGATTGGTCAAAGTTGCTAGCTTAAATATATGTGGATTTTTTCATAGTATTACTTTTCTATTTTAGGATAAATAAAATGTATTTCTTGTACTGGGGAAAGGGCAGACATCAGTCAAAGTCTTCCCCTTTGCACTTAGTATGTAATAACGAAATATATCAAGAAGACATATGATGAAAATAATACTTTTCAGGATCTGAAAACCTACCTGTTGTGAGGCCATATAGGGTTTCCACTCATTTTCTTCAATCGCAGGAGGAGGTGAATCAAATCATACGGTGGCAAGTGAAAGGTTGGAGCAGCGTCACCTTCAGGTGTTTGGTGAAGTGTAGTAGGTGAACCTAAGATTTCAAAGATACTCCAAGACCAAACCAAACAAGCCACGAAATCGAGGTCAAGTCACTAGCTTTAGTTGGTGCGAGGGATCGATGGAAAAGTGTTTGATCGTCCGCTAGGGCATCCATGTGAGTGTACTTAGAAAGTGAAAGTCCATCTTAATTCTTTTCACAACAACGAATTGACTTGGTGTACAAGCCCTTTAGCCTATATATGCAGAGGCTGTTACAATCGCGACAAGAAGATAACGAAGAACGAAAACGAAAAACACAGCAAGGAGACACAGATTTAACGTGGAAAACCTCTCCAACAAAGAGAGGAAAAAACCACGGGCGCCAGCCAGCGAAACTTCACTATATCGAGGAGTGTTTACAAACGCCGGGGATTTCACAGATGCAACTCTCCCAACCGGCGGCTTACAAGGGGTTTATATATCGGTGGAAACCTAGGTCTTCGACGATCCGTACCGTACCGCGGGGGGCTGTCGCCCCCCGCACCCCCCACAGGCGTCCCCGTTGGGCACGGTGTGGGCCAACTTCAGACTCGTTACACTCGGCCCAAGCCTCCCGGCGACGGGCCTCGCTCCACTCGTCAGAAGTTGGCCTATACTTTGTAGAATTTGGATCAACATATAACAAACTCCACCTTGAGACAAATTCCTCCTTGTAGCATCAACAGCAACCATCTCCCTGAACAAACAAAGCAAATACTTTCGGCGCCAATAGCCACTTGGGCTAATCAGTTAAACCAACTAAGTTCGAGCAAAGCTCAAACTTAGCAACAGGAACAGGTTTAGTCATCATATCAGCAGGATTATCATGAGTGCTGATCTTGCATACCTTTAATTTACCTTGAGCAACAATGTCTCTAACAAAATGGTACTTGACATCAATGTGCTTAGTTCTCTCATGGAACATCTGATCTTTTGTAAGGTATATGGCACTTTGACTGTCACAAAACAAAGTAATGCAAGAATCATCTCCACAAAGCTCAGCAAACAAACCTTTCAACCAAACAGATTCTTTGCAAGCTTCAGCAATAGCCATGTATTCAGCTTCAGTAGTAGATTGTGCAACAACAGCCTGCAATGTAGCCTTCCAGCTAACAGCACAACCTCCAACATTAAACACATAACCTGTGAGGGATCTTCTCTTATCCAAATCGGCAGCAAAATCTGAATCCACATAGCCAACGAGTCCCTCACCGGTCCTGCCAAACTTCAAACAAGCATTGGAAGTGCCAAGAAGGTACCTAAAAACCCACTGAACAGCCTTCCAATGTTCTTTACCAGGATTAGCCATGTATCTACTTATCAAACTCATAGCATATGATAAATCAGGACGAGAACAAACCATGGCATACATCAAAGAACCAACAGCACTAGAATATGGCACCTTTGACATGTACTCAAACTCTTCATCAGTAGTAGGACATTGAGAAACTGACAATTTAAAGTGAGGAGCAATAGGAGTACTAACTGAGTTGGCACCATCCATATTAAAACGATGAAGAACTTTCTTAATGTAACTTTGCTGACTAAGAAATAACAAACCAGATTTTCTATCTCGGGTAATCTCCATACCTAAGATCTTCTTAGCAGCACCAAGATCCTTCATCTCAAACTCACTACTTAGGTGTGCCTTCAAAGTAGTGATTTCTTTCATGCCCTTGGCAGCAATTAACATATCATCAACATATAGCAGCAAGTATATAGGTGACCCATCAACAAACTTGATATAAACACAACTATCATATTTAGACCTCTCAAAACCATGTGAGATCATAAATGAATCAAACCTTTTATACCACTGTCTTGGAGATTGCTTTAAGCCATAAAGAGACTTCTTTAATTTGCACACAAAATCCTCTTTACCAGGCACTATGAACCCTTCTGGTTGGTCCATGTATATTTCCTCATCAAGCTCTCCATGCAGAAAAGCAGTCTTGACATCTAACTGCTCAAGCTCAAGATCACGCATAGCCACAATACTAAAGAAAGTACGAATGGAACTATGCTTCACAACTGGAGAGAACACATCATTGTAATCAATACCTGGAATCTGGCTGAACCCTTTTGCTACTAACCTTGCCTTGTACCTTGAAGGCTCTTTGGGAGATAGACCTTCCTTTTTCTTGAAGATCCACTTGCAGCGGACCGCCTTCTTTTGTTTAGGCAAGCGCACAACATCCCATGTGCCATTTTTCTCAAGCGATTGCATCTCTTCTTGCATAGCAGAAACCCACTTCTCGCGGTCAACAGATGCAATGGCTTCATTATATGTAGCAGGTTCAGAATCGTTCTCCACCTGTTCAGCACAACTCAAAGCATAATGTACAAGATTACACTCTTCAATTAAACGACGAGGTGGAACTATGTTACGTCTCGGTCTATCAGCAGCAATAGATTCCTGTGGCTGCTGCAAAACAGTAGGTGAGTGTTGAACAACATCATCATCAATATTTTCCTCATGAGTATCATCAACAACAACATTATTATCAACAGTTTTCTGCAGGTGCTCCACCTGCACACGAACTCCCTCCTCTCCAATAGCAACAGGAGAGGGATCTGATGGCAAGCTGTCATGATACATAACGGATTCATTGAAAACAACGTTCCTACTCAACAAAATCCTTTTTGTTTCAGGGTTCCATAGTTTATATGCCTTAACTCCTGAACCATAACCAAGGAATATGCACTTGACAGCTCTAGGCTCTAACTTTCCATTATCAACATGAGCATAAGCAGTGCAACCAAAAACTCTCAACTGTGAATAATCAGCAGGTGAACCTGACCATACCTCAATAGGAGTTTTCTTCTCAAGTGGAATAGAAGGTGACCTGTTGATGAGGTAACACGCTGTGTTGGCTGCTTCAGCCCAGAAACGCCTATGCATACCTGCATTAGACAACATACAACGAGCCCTCGAGATGATGGTTCTGTTCATGCGTTCTGCCACGCCATTCTGCTGAGGAGTATATGGGATGGTGTGATGCCTGATCATGCCATCGTTACTGCAAAACTCCTCAAACTCATTAGAACAGAATTCCATACCATTGTCAGTACGTAGTACCTTTACCTTCTTCTCAGTCTGTTTTTCAACCATAACTTTCCACTTCTTAAAAGCATCAAAAACATCAGATTTATGCTTCAGAAAATAAGGCCACACCTTTCTTGAGTAATCATCAATAATAGTAAGCATATAATTAGCACCACCAATAGAAGTCTTACGGGACGGACCCCATACATCAGCATGCACATAATCTAATATGCCTTTGGTGGTATGAACGGAAGCATTGAATTTAACTCTTTTATGCTTACCAAAGATGCAGTGCTCACAGAACTCAAACTTACTCAAGTTGCAACCATCAATCAGCTCTCTCTTGACCAACTCTGCCATGCCTTGTTCGCTCATATGCCCAAGACGCATATGCCATAGATGTGTTTTACCACAATCATCAGAATCATTAGAAGTAACAGCAGCAGCAATACCAGGCAAAGTGCTACCTCTAAGAACATATAATTTAGCAGAATTCATATCACCTATCATGTGAATAAGAGAACCTTTTGATACCTTCAGAACTCGATGCCCACCGGCATACTTGTATCCATCAACGTCCATGGTACTCAGGGAGATCAAATTTCTGGCCATGCTTGGTATGTGCTTCACCTCACTCAACGTGCGTGTCACGCCATCATGTGTCCTAATCTTAACAGATCCAACACCAACGATATGGCATGGGTTGTCATTCCCCACACGCACAAAATCTCCAGTCTGCACAGACTCATATGAACTGAACCAATCTTTGTTACAGCAAATATGAAACGAACATGCAGTATCAAGTATCCATTCATCATCACGAGAAGCACAAGCAGCAAAAACAGCTAAGCATTCACCATCAGAACTATCAGAAACAACAGCAGCCTTACCATTGCCTTGATCTTTATCTTTCGGTTGGTAAGTACCGTTCCTTTTCTCCTTATTCTGCAGCTTCCAGCAATCATCAATAACATGATTAGATTTCTTACAATACCTGCAGAACTTGTCCTTTCCCTTGGACTTCGAACGACCTCTGCCGTCTTTGCTCTTATCTCGGTTGCCATGGTTGTTAAATCTCTGCTCGGTCCTGCCACGAACCTGCAGAGCTTCAGCCTTGGAGGACGCCCCATCTGCCTGCACCATAGATTTCATCTTTTCCCTCTGTTTGAGGGCATCTTGCACTTCATCAAGGGTTATCTTCTCACGGCTCAACAACATTGTATCACGAAAGTGTGTATAAGAACTAGGCAGCGAGCATAAGAGTAATAGGGCTAGATCCTCATCATCATATTTTACTTCCATAGATTGCAAATCAGAAATAATCTCTCTAAAAAGAGATAAGTGATTCATTACCGATCCACCTTCCTGCAATCTATGCGAGAACAACTTCATCTTCACATGCATCTTACTGGTTAGATCCTTTGACATGCAGATCGTTTCCAGCTTTCCCCATAGGGCAGCAGCAGATTTCATCTCCAGTACTTCCTGCAAAATATTATTGGACAGATGAAGTTGAATCAAAGACAAAGCCTTACGGTCCTTCCGCTTCTCTTCAGCGGACCAGGTCTTAGCATCCTTTTCACCGAATCCATCCAGCGCTTCATCCAGATCAGAAGTTTGGGCGAGAATCGCCCGCATCTTCACCTGCCACAAGGAGAATCTTGTGGTGTAGTCCAGCTGTGGTAGATCGAACTTCAATGACGACATGTCGCAAACCCTAGATTAGAACCTGGGGCTCTGATACCACTTGTTACAATCGCGACAAGAAGATAACGAAGAACGAAAACGAAAAACACAGCAAGGAGACACAGATTTAACGTGGAAAACCTCTCCAACAAAGAGAGGAAAAAACCACGGGCGCCAGCCAGCGAAACTTCACTATATCGAGGAGTGTTTACAAACGCCGGGGATTTCACAGATGCAACTCTCCCAACCGGCGGCTTACAAGGGGTCGCTCCACTCGTCAGAAGTTGGCCTATACTTTGTAGAATTTGGATCAACATATAACAGAGGCCGGGGTCTATCCCCCAGTTTGGGAAAATATATATTCGGCTTTCATTTGCCACTCCATATGCATGCATGGTGGTGCCACCTTCCACTATGTTCGTCAAATTAATGTTATGTGAGGTGAGACTATGTCACACCGGCAAACTATAGCTAGCGTAGCTTAATTTTTTACCAGAAGCAACTGATGAGCTCCGGCATAGTGAGTGGTGTTTCTGGTGACCGTGGTGCTCCGCCTCACTCATCTATGTTCAGATCCTGGGATTTGATTGGAGTGTACACATGCGATGCTCTGATTGTGGTGTTGCTGTTAGAACTAACTAGCACAATGCCCCGGGCTCTCATCCAGTACTACCCCCATAAACTCATATAAACTCGTATCATGTCAAACACAAGGACAACTCAGATGGCTTTATACCTCTTCATAATTAATATATACACATATATATAATTTTGTATAAAAATTAGTATAACTCAACCAAATAATACATAGCCGTACCTGTACTAGTACAAACTCTACGCAAAGGGAAAAACTATGGTTGTACGGCGATCGCCGGCGACGGCCGTGTCCGTGGTAATGGTGGCGGTCGGGTCCGGCAAGCCGGTGACTCAGTTTGGATGGCGCACGTCTCGGCTCGGCCTGGCCTCACGGGTGTGCGTGTGGGCATGGCTGACTGTGGCAACGGCAGCGCGTGGAGGCAGCGACGGCGCGGGAAGACAGTGGCGTGTGGTGGCAGCGGCTGGATAGTCTGGTAGAATGTCTGGCAGCTCGTCGGACTGTCCGGCAACTTGTCCGACGGGCCGTGCGGGAGAGCTTGGCGTCGGCGGTTATGACGATGCCGATGGTGGTGGCGGCGGTCAAGGTGCGGGACGATGGTGGAAAGCCAGCTCGTGTGCGTGCGGGAATGCCATATATCTACATATTCCAATCTGTATGCCTCTCCAACGGCAATACTCGGTTTGGATATGGGTTTTAATATATATGTAGATGTATTTATACGAGTTTAGAGAGGAGGGATAGTACTGGATCAAACCCTAATATGTGTCGTATTCTTCATTGTTTTCAAGGTATTGTTTTATTTATTTCAGAAAAAAGAACAAAGATGTAGTAAATAATATGATATGGAAGTGGAATGTAGACGTAAATATCACTCATATTAACGGTAATTTCAAGTACTGTACGCATGGAACAGCTTGTCATCTTCATCACATAATGCATTGTTTACTCCCTATGATTTAGCAATATTATACAATAAAAGGACCCAAAAAGTGAAAAACAGAAACCCTCGTGACTCCCGGCCCCCGCGCCGTCGCCCCCAGCGCGGCGGCCAGGGATCTCCCGCAGGCGCTCCGCCCCCCGCCCTCCAGCCTCGTCCTCCTCTCCCGCCGTCGCCGGTGAGTGCCGTCCGGGCGGCGCTCGTGGTGGGCCGGCTGCGGCGGCAACTCTTCTCCCCGCGCGCGAGCGCCACTGCCGGGGGTGGCGGCTGGCGGCGGTGCTGCTCGGCCGGCAGCGGTCCATGGACTGGGCGTCATGGCGGCGGGGTGCTTCCCTTGGCAGCGGGCACCTACAATGGCCGGCGAGTTCGGCCCAGATCTAGGCCCAAATCTGAGTGGGCTGGTTCGAGCAATGGTGTCTCCTGCGGACCGAGGAGCGCAATGGGACGGGGTTGGCGGTGTTGATACCATGCCTTCTGCAGCGCGGTGGTGGAGCTTCACGGGCCCTTCTGGCCCGGCTGGACCTATGGCTTCCTCGAGGGTAGCGGCGGCGGAGCCCTACATGCAGCAACGTGGCGGCAAGGACTTTACGAGCTCGTTCAGGGCTCGGCCGGGCCTTCTTGGCCTGGTGTGTCCTCGCGGCTGCGTTCGGTCGGCACCCGCCATTGGCGGTGGAGGAAGTCCTCCAGGTGCCTCGACACCTGCCGCCCTCCGGTTGCTTGTGGCTTGGTGTGCTCGGGCCGCGGCGTCCGGTCGGTTACCGTTTCTAGCGGTGGAGGTTGTTCCCTCCCGCATGGTGGTGGTATCGCTAACCCTTACCCTCGGTTGCTCCCTTTCGGTCCGACCGACCTCGCAGCGGGTGTCGTGGTGCGACGATGATGATGATGGCAAGACCGTGGTGGCACATGTTGGTGGGCGGTGTGGTTGGTGGTGTGCTTCGTATTGCCTGGGGTTGGGGTTTTGGGGTCGGGCAAAATGCCTGTCGGCCTTGCCGGCCCCGACGCGGTGACGCCTGCGGGTGCCACCATCCTTCCTGAAGGGCGTCGGGTGTTCCCTTTCCCTACCTCTGCAGCGTACCGGGGGAAACCCTAGGACTAGTCCGGCCAACAGCGTCGTAATCGTCGTGGTCCTTCTTGGAGGTGTTGCTTGGTACGAGGTGCGTCGGAGTGCGAGGAGCGTGGTGGTCATCATCCGGTGGGTGCAGCGGTTGCGCGTTATCGTCGTTTTCGTCGGGCCGCTGTCGTTGGCATTGTTTTCTCTTTCTCTTTCTCTTTTCTTTCTTTCCTTTGGGCTTGCTTTGTGCTGTTTGCCCCAGCTGTGGACTCGTTTGTATCGGTGGTTTGCTATATAAATATAGCGGGGCAAAAGCCTGATTCGAGAAAGGACCCAAAAAGTTACTGCCATCTGAAATAGGAGTACAAGATGTATTCTATATCACACTTGCCTAGGCAATTTCTTTTTATTATATAACTTGTGGAATTGCTTGAGCAGGGCCAACCGTGTAACTATACAGATTTCAATATTGTAACTAAGTTAGTGATCTCCTTAGCCTACTCCAGTACCTGTGATAATCACTTCCATTCACTCGTAAAATTTTGACAACCAGTTTAATTCGCGTGGAGGGGCTTTTGGAAGTTTCCAAGGGGGGTCTGGTTTTAACAATGCTGGCAGAGGCAATGGTAATGATACAGGCTATCAGAATCGTCGTCGTTATGAGTTTAGAGCATCAAGAGGTGATAACTGCAATAGAGGTGGATATGGTGGAAGGAACAACTATGCTTATTCTGGAAATAGGAATTTTCGAAAAAATAGTACGGACGGGCAGAGGGGTTCATCAAATCAGGTGAATCAGATTCTGATCAACCAAGTGGTTGAAGCCGTTGCGGCGGTGGCTCAGAATGGTTCGTTGCTGCTGCCACAACAGTCCGCTATTCCTGCTGGCAGTCAGAATTCTAGTGGAACTAATTCTGGGTTTCAACGTGGGGGAGCTACAGCTGGAGGTGGCTGCCGCGACATAGATTCTGGCCGCTGTGGTGCTGCGGCAGGCTGCCGAGGCGCAAAAACAGGCTGCCGCGGCCCGCGGTCCCTTTTCCTGCCGCGACAGAGGATCCTCAGGTGTTGCATCAACTAAACTTGCTGATATGGAAATTTGTGATTCGGATGGTCCTAATAAAAAAGCAAAGAAAAACGAAAAACTGAGATGCTTTCGGTGTGATCAGTCGGGACACTTTCATCAAGACTGCACGGTAGTAATTTGTGACAATTCTGAGTCTCTGCAACACATTACTGCATCTTGTCCTCTTTTGAGTGCTCCAAAGCCGACAATGGTAGTGCATGGATATGAGAGTGAAGAGTTGATGATCCTGGAGCTAGCAATAATTGGGACTTTCCAACCAAGAGTGGAGAATTCTAGGGTTGGAAGAGTTTTGTTGAGGGTGGGTCCTTGTCTATTACTCAAATCACTGACCAACTAAATGTAACATCCTAGATTTTAAAATGGGAAAGATTCATAGGATTCATATGCATTGCATAAAGCATCTTGAAAAAATCTCAAATTCAAAACCATTTGTGAAAAACCCTATTTGAAAAACCTTCTATGCATCTATTAGGGTTCATTTGAAATTATATATGTGTTTGAATATTTTTATTGGACAGGATTATGTATCCCTAGTAGTCCATAATCATATTCTAAATTTTATAAAAAATTACAAACAAGCTTGAGCTTATTTGGAGCCTTGATTCAAAAGATATGAAGAAAACTAGAGAAAGAAAAAGAATAAAAGAAACGAAAAAAGGGGAAACCTACCCGGCCAGGCCAACCAGCCCACTCGGCCTGCCTCTTCTTTGCCACCCTTCCTATCACCTTCTATGCCAGCGCGCGCAGCAGCGGCAGCGTGTGAAGCCCGCCAGCGGCCCACAGCAGCGCAGCACCAGCCCGCCTCCCCCTCTCTCTTTATGACGAGCAGAGCCCACCCGACCGTCTCCTTCCTCTGGCCGGAACCCTGGTCACGCACGCCGCCTCGGAACCGATCCCCTCCGCGGAATCCGCTCAGTCGATTGATCCTCGCGCCCGTCTCTCCCGCCTAGAGCCCTATAAAGCCCTCCCGCATCCTCTCGATGCAATTTTTTTTTGCATCTCGCAAACCCTAGCGCCCCATTGTTGAGCTCTCGATATCGCCGTCGCCGCCGCTTCAGATCGAGCTTGATCTCGAGGTTCTAGACCGCCCCGCGCTCCCCTTTTCCACCTGTCCACTTCACCTTGATCGTCCATGTCGCCTCACTGCTTTAACTCTCCCTGCAGTGCACCCGGACGCGCGCACGAGCCCACCGGAGCTACGCCGCACCAGCCGCCCTCTGCCGTCGCCTGGGGAAGAGAAGGACCATGCAGTGGCCACCAGGGACGTCGTCATCCTCGCCAGCTTCACGTGGACCATCTCGCCGACGTCAGAGACCTCCGGGAGCGCCGCCACCATCTTCTTCTGAGTCGCCACCACCGCCTCCTTCATCGTCGCCGGCGAGTCTCGTCCGGGATAACATCAGCCGTCAGATCCTCTTCGAATCCAAAAGACCACGTTCTATTCAGCAGTGAAGGGGTACTGGCCAATGATATGCTTCCACTTGGCCTGCCGCGTCAGCAGGAATATTTCTGGAATATTCTCCCGACTTCCAGAAATAAGAAAATAGGCAAAAAATTATATCAATCTTGTAAAATTCGTATAAAACTGAATAAAAGTCAGAAAAATGCAAATATCATATGCCTGGATTCAGAAAAGTAAGGAAAATATTATCATGCAATACAATTGGCACTTTGCCGTACGAATATTTCCTAGATTATTTAAATATCTTTAATGGTATAAAATTCATAGGAAATTATCTACAACTCCAAAATTGTCAAATTTGGTGTCTATGGATTCAGAAAATTGTAATCTACATCACTGTGGCATTAGTTGATTTTTTATAGTATAAAATATTTACTTGTGATTAAATCCCTTTAATGAGTATATTTGCTATAACTTTTAATCTGTAAATCATTTTAAGGTGAAACCAGTGGCGAATGAAAGCTATGAACATTAGCTATCCAGTAGAATGGTTTCCAAAATTATATGAAACTATTCCGTACTGGAAGTATTCAAAATTCATTAATTCCTATTAAAAGCCTATTTATTTAATGTAAAAGGCCTATGGAAAGCTTTTGAACCTGTTTCTATTTTCTAAAATGCATGCATATTTTTTTGTTGTGTTGTGCTAGTGTATGATTGATTGAAATTATTGTTTTGCGCGATAGATTGCCCGGAGTGCGATTATTGTGATTGCGACGACTGTGGGCAAGTGTCACTATCATGAATCTCTTATTGTTTTCTTATGCATTTAGTTTTCAGTAGCTTGCATTGAAGGAAATATTTTATATTATATATGCTATGCTATGGTGTGAGTATCCAATAGAATTGTCATTGGTCCCCCAGTTGATTCCTTGATAGCCATCGTATTGTAGATTGCTTAGCAATGCTATTAGATGCGTGGGTGGTTTTCATGATATATATATGTGTATGAGAAGGATTATGTTTTGCTGAAAATGAAAACCACTTAATTAAGGAATCACCTGGGTGGAATTGAATTGATTGGGTCATCGAGTGTTGATTTTGGTGCGGATTCCCAGGCTTCAAAGAGATAATTGAAGGGTTTCGCAGCATAGTAAATAAAAAAATTTCTATGGATGCGAACGGGAAAGCCAAGATCTAATCTAGGAGATGCAAACAACGAGGGGGATTAGATGAGATCTTCATACCCTTGAACATTCGTACAGAGGAACGTTCGTCGGAACGTGGGTGATGTAGTCGTACTCGCTTCTCCTCCTTGCGACCCGATCCGATCTAACACCGCAAGTGGCGATGCCTCCGAGAGATGCACACATGCGGCACCTCGACGTCTCCTCCTTCCTCGGTCCAGCAAGTATGGTGGAGAAACGGATTGGATCTACAACGCGATGGCGCGGTGCAAGTGGTGGAGAGTTTCTGCAGTAGGGCTTCGCCTACGTGCAGTCGGGAGGGAGAGAGAGAGGAGGGCAGCAGGGCGGCTAGGGTTGTGGAGGAGGTGTGGGGGGAGGGTGCGCCCCATCCCTCTATATATAGAGGGGTGGGCGCCAGCCCTAGCCCCTCCCCCAAGCCCTAGGCCGGCGGCCAAGGAGGGAGGAGTGGGGGGCAAGTTTCCCCCCCTTCTAGAAGCTTTCCTAGGGTTTGCCCTAGATCTAGCCGGCTGGGCCCTATGGGGCCTTGTGCCCCTAGCCCAATGCGACCAGGGGACTCCCTCATAGGCCCATGCCCCCTCCCGGCAGGTGGGGCCACGTTGGTACCCCTCCGGAAGGTTCTAGAAGCTTCCGGTACAATACCGATTAACCCGAAACAATTCCGAACTCCAAAAACTGCATTGCCTTATATGAATCTTATTCTCCGGACCATTCCGGAACCTCTCGTGATGTCCCGGATCCCATCCGAGACTCCGAACAAAAACTCATAAACCAATTATCCAATCTATCGTAGCGTCGAGACACGATATGTGTGTGACCCTTCGGGTTCGAGAATATGCAAACATGATCTTCTATCAATAATCAACAGCGGGGTCTGGAAACCCATATTGACTCCCACACATTCATCGATGATCATATCGGATGAACCACGATGCCAGGATTCAATCAATCCCATATATATATTCCCTTCGTCTCGCGATATTTTACTTGCCCGAGATTTGATCGTCGGTACCGTCATACCTAGTTCAATCTCGTTCACAGCAAGTACTTTACTCGTTCCGTAATCCGATATCACTTTGTGATTAACTCCTTAACCACATTCTTGCAAGCGGAGTTGATATCAATTACCGAGTGGGCCCGTAGTATATCTCTCTGACTTGGGAGGGACAAATCCCATCTCGATACATACAACCCAACAGGTACTTTCCGATCACCTGAGAGACACCTTTATGATCACCCTCTCATAGGATGATGTTTGATGACCTCAAAGCTTTCTTCCAATACCAGGGAGTTGTATTATCTCATGGTCTAAGGAATTCAATATTTGACATAAGAAAAGCTTCGCAAAGATGAACACGATGACACAATATAATTGCTCCGCTTAGTTTGGGTCTGTCCATCATATCATTCTCCCAATGATATGATCTCATTATTAATCGACAACTCATGTCTATGGTTAGGAAACCTTAACCATCATTAATCAATGAACTAGTCCATAGAGGCATACTAGGGACACGGTGTTGTTCACAAACCACACAAGTATTAAAGTTTCCGCTTAATACAATTCTAGCATGGAATATAAACTTTATCATGAACAAGAATTATAATAATAACATCTTTATTATTGCCTCTAGGGCATAATTCCAACAGTCTCCCACTTGCACTAGAGTCAATAATCTAGTTTACATTTGGCAACAATCTCACACCCATGGCACTAAGGTGCTGATCATGTTTTACACGTGGAAGAGGTTTAGTCAATGGATCTGCGACATTCAGATCTATATGTACTTTGCTGATCTTCAGATCTCCATCTGCTATATAATCTCGGATTATATGAAACTTGCGGTTGATATGCTTGGTCTTTGGATGATATCTTGGTTCCTTAGCAAGTGCTATGGCGCCAGTGTTGTCACACAATATCTCAAGTGGGTCCAATGCACTTGGAACCACGCCAAGCTCAGTGATGAAGTTCCTGATCCAAACTCCTTCACTTGACGTTTCTGCAGCAGCCATGTATTCTGCTTCTACTGTAGATCCCGCGATCACGCTTTGCTTGCAGCTTCTCCAGCTCACAGCTCCTCCATTCAAAATATAAACGTATCCTGTCTGAGATTTAGAATCATCCTTGTCGGTGTCGAAACTAGCGTCGATGTAACCTTTTATGACGAGCTGTTCATCACCTCCATAGACTAAGAACATTTCTTTCGTCCTATTTAGGTACTTTGGATGTTCTTCACGGCTGTCCAGTATTCCACTCCTGGATCACTTTGATATCTGCTCGTCAAACTAAGTGCATTGGACACATCCGGTCTAGTACACAGCATGGCATACATGATAGAACCTATGGCCGAGGCATAAGGCACTTTGCTCATAGCTTCTCTATAATTTACCGTAGCTGGACACTGAGCCTTGCTCAATATCTTACCTGACAACATAGGCACTGAACCTTTCTTTGCCTTATCCATTCTGAACCTTTTCAGAACTTTGTCTAGGTATGTACTCTGGCTTAAAGCTATCAGGCGTCTTTGCCTATCTCTATAGATTTTGATGCCCAATATATAAGCAGCTTCACCTAGGTCTTTCATTAAAAAACACTTGTTCAAATAACTCTTCACATCGTTAAGCATGTTAATGTCATTTCCAATAATCAATATGTCATCCACATATAGTACCAGAAATGTCGCCGAGCTCCCACTCACTTTCTTGTAGATACAAGCTTCGTAGCAATTTGGAACAAATCCAAAGCTCTTGATCACTTGATCAAAACGAAGGTTCCAACTCCAAGATGCTTGCTTTAGTCCATAAATGGAACGCTGAAGTTTGCATACTTTATCAGCATCCTTAGGATCGACAAAACCTTCGGGTTGCATCATATACAACTCTTCATCAATGTTGCCATTGAGGAATGCAGTCTTGACATCCATCTGCCATATTTCATAATCATGAAACGTAGCAATTGCTAATAAAATCCGAATGGACTTAAACATCGCTACGGGAGAGAAAGTCTCATCGTAGTCAACACCTTGAACTTGTCGAAAACCTTTCGCGCCAAGCACCGTGCTTTATAGACGGTAACATTACCATCCGCGTCCGTTTTATTCTTGAAGATCCATTTGCACTCAACGGCCTTTCGGTCGCTAGGAGGGTCCACCAAAGTCCATACTTGGTTTTCGCTCATGGATCCCAATTCGGATTTCATGGCTTCTAGCCATTTCTCAGAGTCTGGGCTCATCATCGCTTCCTCATAGTTCGTAGGTTCACTGTCTTCTACCAACAAGACAGTCAAGACAGGGTTGCCGTACCACTCAGGAGGGGCACGCGACCTTGTCGACCTGCGATGTTTAGTAGCAGCATCGTCCGAAGCTTCATGATCCTTGTCATTAGCTTCCTCTATTGTTGGTGCAGGCGGCACTGGAACAATTTCAGGTGCTGCGCTACTCTCCAACTCAAGAGAAGGTTCAACAACCTCGTCTAGCTCTACCTTCCTCCCACTCACTTCTTTCGAGAGAAACTCCTTCTCAAGAAAGGAACCGTTCTTTGCGACAAACACTTTGCCTTCGGTTCTGTGATAGAAGGTATACCCAATAGTTTCCTTAGGGTATCCTATGAAGACGCATTTCTTCGCTTTGGGTTCGAGCTTGTCCGGCATCAACCTCTTGACGTAAGCTTCGCATCCCCAAACTTTAAGAAACGACAACTTAGGTTTAGCACCAAACCACAGTTCATACGGTGTCGTCTCGACGGATTTAGATGGTGCCCTATTTAAAGTGAATGCAGCGGTTTCTGATGCATAACCCCAAAATGATAACGGCAAATCAGAAAGAGACATCATCGATCGGAACATATCTAATAGGGTTCGATTCCGGCGTTCAGACACACCATTGCGCTGTGGTGTTCCGGGTGGCGTGAGTTGCGAAACGATTCCGCTTGCTTTAAGATGCGTGAGAAAATCATAACTCAAATATTCACCTCCACGATCGGATCGTAGAAACTTAATCTTTCTGTTACGATGGTTCTCCACTTCATTCTGAAATTCTTTGAACTTTTCAAATGTTTCAGATTTATGTTTCATTAAATAGATATACCCATATCTACTTAAGTCATCGGTAAAAGTGAGAAAATAGTGATATAAACCGCGCGTCGAAACACTCATCGGTCCGCATACATCGGTATGTATGATTTCCAACAAGTCCATTGCTCGCTCCATCATTACGAAGAACGGAGTTTTGATCATCTTGCCCATGAGGCATGGTTCGCATGTGTCAAATGATTCAAAATCAAGAGACTCCAAAAGTCCATCAGAATGGAGTTTCTTCATGCGCTTTACACCAATATGACCTAGACGACAGTGCCACAAATAAGTAGTATTATCACTATCTACTTTGCATCTCTTAGCCTCAATGTTATGGATGTGTGTTTTATCCCTTTCGAGATTCAGAAGAAATAAACCATTCACAACAGGTGCATGACCATAAAAGATGTTACTCATATAAATAGAACAACCATTATTCTCCGATTTAAATGAATAACCGTCTTGCAATAAACACGATCCAGAAATAATGTTCATGCTCAACGCAGGCACATAATAACACTTATTAAGGTTTAAAACTAATCCCGAAGGTAAAACTAAGGAGAGCGTGCCGACGACCATCACATCAACTCTTGATCCGTTGCCAACGCGCATCGTCACCTCATCCCTCGCAAGCCTCCGTCTATTCCGTAGCTCCTGTTTCAAGTTACAAATATTAGCAACTGAACCGGTATCAAATACCCAGGCACTACAACGAGGGCTAGTAAGGAAAACATCAATAACATGTATATCAAATATACCTTTGATGGTGCCAGCCTTCTTGTCCGCTAAGTACTTCGGACAGTTGCGCTTCTAGTGACCCTTGTCCTTGCAATAGAAGCACTCAGTGTCCGGCTTGGGTCCAGACTTGAGCTTCTTCTCAGCAGGGGCAACGCGCTTGCCGCCGCCTTTCTTGAAGGGCTTCTTTGCACCCTTACCTTTCTTGAAGGGCTTCTTTGCACCCTTACCTTTCTTGAAGGTGGGCGGCTTGTTGACCATCAACACATGATTATCCTTTTTGATGTCCACCTCCGCAGCCTTCAGCTTTGCGAAGAGCTCGGTGATCGTATCAGTGGAACCAATCTGATTATGAGTCACTACAAAACTTTTGTAGCTGGGAGGGAGTGATTGCAGAACCCTGTCAATCTTGAGCTCCTCTGGAATCTTGCAGTCCAGTTGCTCAAGGCGTTGAGTGTAGCCCGACATCCTTATGGCGTGCTCACTAACGGAACTCCCTTCCTCCATCTTGCAGTTAAAGAATTTCTCAGAGATCTCATATCTCTCAGAACGGGCCTGAGTCTGAAACATGGTTTTCAGCTCCTCAAGAATCTCAAAGGGCCCGGGATAGTCTTCAAAACGATTCTGATGGTCCGATTCCATAGCAAACAACATGGTGCTCTTAATCACACCATAATCATCTTTGCGCGACTAATAGACAGCTTTCTCATCAGCCGGCGCATCTATAGCAGGGGCGTCACCTAGCGCATTCTCAAGGACATAGTCCTTTTGACCTCCAGAGAGAATGATTCTCAGATTGCGGAACCAGTTGGTGAAGTTAGACCCATTGTTTTTAAGCTTTTCCTTCTCAGTAAAAACATTGAAGTTGAAGTTGGACATAGCCATTTGATCTACAATGTTTGCAAGTATAAATTAGACTATGTTCATGATAACTAGTTCAACTTAATCAAATTACTAGATGAACTCCCACTAAATTCAACATCCCTCAAGTTGTTTAGTGAACATGATCCAAATTCACCACACCTAATCCGATCTTCACGAGAAGATATGTGGTTTCAATGGTGGACAACGAAGTGTCGATCATAGCATTCATATGACTCATGCTTAACCTTTCGGTTCATGCGTTTCGAGGCCATGTCTGTACATGCTAGGCTCGTCAAGTCAAACCCAAGTATTTCCGCGTGTGCAAAACTGGCTTGCACCCGTTGTATGTGAACGTATAGTCTATAGCACCCGATAATCACGTGATGCTTGGACACTACGAACTTTCGCAACGGTGCATACATGGGGAGAACACAGTTTTATCTTGATCTTTAAGTGAGGAATCATCTTATAATGCTACCGTCGCGATCTAAGCATAATAAGATACATAAAAGGATAAACATCACATGCATATAACTTTATGTGACATGGTATAGCCAATCTTCACGCAATGATCTCCATCTTGTGCGTACCGGCATGATCTCCATCACTCCACCATGATTGCCTCCACCACGAATAGCAACTACAACTATTGCTAACTACTTAGCGATGAAGTGAAACTATTACATGGCGTATAAGAAGTTGACACACAGGTCATACATAATTATAAAGACAACCATATGGCTCCTGCCGGTTGTGTACTCATCGACATGCAAGTCGTGAAACATTACAAAACATGATCATTGCATACAACATACACATCACATCTTGGGCCATACCATATCACAGAAAACACTCCCTACAAAAACAAGTTAGACGCCTCTACTTTGTTGTTACATGTTTTATGTGGCTTATGGGAGTAGCAAGCTAAGAACGATTCTTACCTACGTAAAGCCACAACGGTGATATTATGGTTGCCAAACTCCGGTGTAAATCCCATGACAACTATAGTGAGAGAAACTGGCATCCACCAGCCGCATGTGTGGAACAAGCCACACGTCAAGTGCGGAGCCGGTCTCGCGAACGACGTCGCGTAAAGTTGGCCTGGACCGCTTCAATCTCACTATCCCGCATCATAAGAAGAACACAAACAAGAGGCTTGCAATAGAAAACATCAACGCCCGCAACAACCATGTTGCGTTCTACTCGTGAAACACATCTACGCATAGATCTAGCTCTGATACCACTGAAGGATTTCGCAGCATAGTAAATCAAAAAATTTCTACGGATGCGAACGGGAAAGCCAAGATCTAATCTAGGAGATGCAAACATCAAGGGGGATTAGATGAGATCTTCATACCCTTGAAGATTCGCACAGCGGAACATTCGTCGGACCGTGGGTGATGTAGTCCTACTCGCTTCTCCTCCTCGCGATCCGATCCGATCTAACTCCGCAAGTGGCGATGCCTCCGAGAGATGCACAAGTGCAGCACCTCGATGTCTCCTCCTTCCTCGGTCCAGCAAGTATGGTGGAGAGACGGATTGGATCTACAACGCGACGGCGCGGTGCAAGTGGTGGAGAGTTTCTGCAGCAGGGCTTCGCCTACGTGCAGTCGGGAGGGAGAGAGAGGAGGGCAGCAGGGCGGCTAGGGTTGTGGAGGAGGTGTGGGGGGAGGGTGCGCCCCATCCCTCTATATATAGAGGGGTGGGCTCCAGCCCTAGCCCCTCCCCCAAGCCCTAGGCCGGCGGCCAAGGAGGGAGGAGTGGGGGGCAAGTTCCCCCCCCCCTTCTATAAGCTTTCCTAGGGTTTGCCCTAGATCTGGCCGGCTGGGCCCTATGGGGCCTTGTTCCCCTGGCCCAATGCGGCCAGGGCACTCCCTCATAGGCCCATGCCACCTCCTGGCAGGTGGGGCCACGTTATTACCCCTTCGGAAGGTTCTAGAAGCTTCCGGTACAATACCGATGAACCCGAAACAATTCCGAACTCCAAAAACTGCATTGCCTTATATGAATCTTATTCTCCGGACCATTCCGGAACCTCTCGTGATGTCCCGGATCCCATCTGAGACTCCGAACAAAAACTCATAAACCAATTATCCAATCTATCCTAGCGTCGAGACACGTTAAGTGTGTGACCCTTCGGGTTCGAGAATATGCAGACATGATCTTCTATCAATAATCAACAGCGGGGTCTGGAAACCCATATTGACTCCCACACATTCATCGATGATCATATCGGATGAACCACGATGCCAGGATTCAATCAATCCCATATATATATTCCCTTTGTCTCACGATATTTTACTTGCCCGAGATTTGATCGTCGGTACCGTCATACCTAGTTCAATCTCGTTCACAGCAAGTACTTTACTCGTTCCGTAATCCGATATCACTTTGTGATTAACTCCTTAACCACATGCTTGCAAGCGGTGTTGATATCGATTACCGAGTGGGCCTGAAGTATATCTCTCTGACTTGGGAGGGACAAATCCCATCTCGATACATACAACCCAACAGGTACTTTCCGATCACCTGAGAGACACCTTTATGATCACCCTCTCATAGGATGACGTTTGATGACATCAATGCTTTCTTCCGATACCAGGGAGTTGTATTATCTCATGGTCTAAGGAATACAATATTTGACATAAGAAAATCTTCGCAAAGATGAACACGATGACACGATCTAATTGCTCCGCTTAGTTTGGGTCTGTCCATCATATCATTCTCCCAATGATATGATCTCATTATTAATCTACAACTCATGTCTATGGTTAGGAAACCTTAACCATCATTAATCAATGAACTAGTCCATAGAGGCATACTAGGGACACGGTGTTGTTCACAAACCACACAAGTATTAAAGTTTTCGCTTAATACAATTCTAGCATGGAATATAAGCTTTATCATGAACAAGAATTATAATAATAACATCTTTATTATTGCCTCTAGGGCATAATTCCAACAATAATAGACGGTCTTGATTAGTAACTTCCATGTACAGCCACATGTCATATGGGCTCTGACTTGACTGAGTAAGTTATGGGATATGTCCTACCGTGACTAGCAGATGTAGGTGTTGATAGGATGGTACGGTCTGGGTTAGGCTCATGATTCTGTTTCCCAAAGGTCTCATCCCGCTCTTCTCTCAAAAGGGGTTGATTGGGTCTTGTAGGTAAAGTGTACTAGCCTCTGCAGATGGTTTATGAACTAAGGACTTAGCAGTGTCCCCGGTAATGGAAAATTACGAGTAACTTCTCTTGACGCAGTCGAAAAGTCTCATTCATTCTAATTTCTCTAATAAAACTTGAGGGGTGAACTTAATGGGTTATAGGAGCAATTGGGTGACTCAATGTGTCCACAATTTTTAGGAGCTCTAGAGTGACTCGAGTTGTTCTTAGTTATTTTGAAGAACTAAAACTTTATTTGAAAAGGTAGGAGAAAATGCTGCTTTATGCAAATAGCCTAAACTCCACTAGCCAAAGTGTGCATGTATATGAAAGGTTGCCAATTGTGTCCACATAACAGTGACATCTTGCCAATACAAGTCAAATGTATTGACCATTTGTGGCTGCAACTTTTTATGTTGCAGGTTATTTCGACGACGAGTAAGGTTTTCGTTTAGGTTGCGAATCTCCACTCAGCAGTTTTCCTGTGGCGTGATGGAGCCTTGATATATTGTTTATTTGTTGAACTATGTTATTTGAGCTAGCTATGAGCTAAGAACCTTTGTAATATTTATATTCTTGTATCATTTGTTGTAATAATATGAAGCATTGATATTCTTTTATTCATCGAAACTGTGTGTGCTAGCTAATCGATCTAAGGGACTAGCACTGTAAACACAGGATCCAATTCTTAACGGGTTGGATCGCTTCAGATGGTATCAGAGCATTGCGTTGACTGTAGGTTTGTGACCTTAGAAATGGATTATAAATAGAAGACCTCTATTAGGAGAATTATCATATTTTCTACTTATTAGAGTTCTTATATTCCTTTTCTATCTTTTCTAGAACCTCTTCTTGTTCAAAATTTGTAGTTGTCCACTCCTTTGATACCTATATGAGAGTTTTCCTACAAGTAAAATAAGAAATAGAATGACATGAATGAATGTCTCACCAAGTTTTGTTAATTTTGGTCCACCATATTTATCTCTTTAGGAGATCATCGCTATCGTGTTAGCATATTGATCTTACCAACTTATGTGGTATGACAATATAGGTTGCTTGCTTGTTTGTGTTAAACTATTTCGTGTTATGCCTTATTTAGGATCAGTTACTTTTGAACTCCAAAGTTTCTGAAATTTTCGTAGGGTTTTAAAATCATCTTAATGGTATGAATTGATTGAAATTCGTGATATTACTGCTGCAGTTTTCTGCATGACCTGTTGTATCGCCCGATTTTTCATATTTTACTGGTAACTCAGAAAAATCTGAAATAATAGTATTTGGAGCATGATTACCGTTACTATATGCACAAAAATTGGCTAAAATTCAAGATGAGTTTAAGTCGGTCGGAAAAATTCATGAATCCTGTTGTACTGTTTCGATAGATTTTGTGTATTGCTTATATGATGCTCTATTTTGCTCTAGTATTGTCCCCAACATATTCAAACTATTTTGTGGTTATATACTGCTAAGATTAGACCCCTGTAATGTTGTTATACAAGTGTTTTCTTGTGTGTTGATTGCTTATGATTGTTTGCTTGTTTGTGTCATTGATTGCTTCATATAGTTATGGGTAGTACTACCTTATCTAGACCCTTCTATCTATAACTCATCTATGCTGTCCCAACAGATGCCGCCTCGATGCTAACCCACTGAGATGGAGCAGCTGATAGTAGCACAGACACAGCTAGCATAGGTGATGAGTCAATTCATAGCAAGTCAGAACAATCAGAACAACAACAACAACAACAACAACAATGGAGACAATGGTAACAATGGAAACAACAATCTGCCCCCGCATGTTGATGCTCTTGCTCAATTTCTGAAGCTAAGGCCAGTCAAGTTCTCACTGCACCTGAGTCAATGATTGCATTGGACTGGCTATGCTCGGTGAACAAGGACTTGGTAACTGTTGGATGAACCGATGCTGAGAAGGTGAGATTTGATGCTCACTTGTTGGAAGGACCAGCTGCTTCCTGGTTGGATGCTTTCCAGATCATCCACCCATTGCTACTGTCACCTAGGATATGTTTGAAGAAGGTTTCAAGACTCACCATGTCTCAACTGGAGTTATGATCTTGAAGCGAAGGGAGTTTCGCAACCTGCGCCAGAATCATCGCAATGTGTCTGAGTACATAGAGGAGTTTGCTAATTTATCTTGCTATGCGCTAGAGGATGTGGACATTGATGCCAAGAGGAGGGAGAGATTCCTCGATGGCCTAAATGATGAACTCTCAGTCCAGCTCTCTGTTGTTCATGCCCCTGATTTCCAAACTCTGATGGATAAAGCCAGAATTCTCGAAGGGAAACAAGGCCAAGCTGAAAGGCGCAAGAGGAAGCACAATGGCAATCACAACTCAAGATCATATCATAAGAATACCTTCCATGATGGTAATGGAAATTTTGAGCGCCATAATAATGGAGGTAATGGCCACAATGGTAATGGCCACAACAATGGACGCAATGGACATCAGCACCATGGAGGAGGAAATGGCCACAATTCTGGAGACAATGGCCATCACCACAATGGAAATAAAGATCTCAGCAATGTGGAATGCTACAAGTGCAGGAAGTTTGGACACTATGCCTATAGTTATCTAGAAGATGGAACCAAGACAAACTCAACTGAGAAGGCAACTGTGAACCACATGAACATGAAGAGAGGACCCAATAAACCATGCTTTGTGACTGGTAAGCTTCTAGATAATTTATGCATCACAACCTACTTATCGATACTAGTGCATCACAAGGCATTTATGGATGAGATTAGTCACATATGGAGTTACTTAGAGGATCTGTTAAAGTGAACGCACTGGAGAAGAAATTGATAGCTAATACAAGATGCCACAATTAAGTCTTACATGTTTGGAGATGCCAAGTTTGGTTCTCTTAAGGGGGTTAGCTTGATAAATGTACCCAAAATAAGGTGAAGCAATTTTGTAAGCTAGAACAAGGATCCCGAGAACACCACTAGAACCTATTTGCTAGCCATCTCGAATCTCGAGGACGAGATTCATCTTAAAAGGGTTAGTCTATAACATCCTAGATTTTAAAATGGGAAAGATTCATAGGATTCATATGCATTGCATAAAGCATCTTGCAAAAATCTCAAATTCAAAACCATTTGTGAAAAACCCTATTTCAAAAACCCTTCTATGCATCTATTAGGGTTCATTTGAAATTATATATGTATTTGAATATTTTTATTGGATAGGATTATGTATCTCTAGTTTTCCATAATCATATTATGAATTTTATAAAAAATTACAAACAAGTTTGAGCTTATTTGGAGCCTTGATTCAAAAGATATGAAGAAAACTAGAGAAAAAAGAATAAAAGAAACATAAAAAAGGGGAAACCTACCCGGCCAGGTCAACCAGCCCACTCGGCCTGCCTCTTCTCTGCCGCCCCTCCTCTCACCCTCTATGCCAGCGCGCGCAGCAGCGACAACATGCGAAGCCCGCCAGTGGCCCATAGCAGCGCAGCACGAGCCCGCCTCCCCCTCTCTCTCTGATGAGCGGATCCCACCCGACCGTCTCCTTCCTCTGGCCAGAACCCTGGTCGTGCATGCCGCCTCAGACCCGATCCCCTCCGCAGAATCCGCTCGGTCGATTGATCCTCGCGCCCGTCTCTCCCGCCTGGACCCCTATAAAGCCCTCCCGCATCCTCTCAATGTAATTTGTTTTTGCATCTCGCAAACCCTAGCACCCCATCGTTGAGCTCCCGATCTCGCCGTCGCCGCCGTTTCAGATCGAGCTCGATCTCGAGGGTTTGGACCACCCCACGCTCCCCTTTTCCACCTATCCACTTCACCTTGATCGCCCATGTCGCCTCACTGCTTTAACTCTCCTTGCAGTGCACCCAGACGCGTGCACGAGCCCACCGGAGCTTCGTCGGAGCTACGCCGCACCAGCCGCCCTCTGCCATTGCCTAGGGAAGAGAAGGACCACGTAGTGGCCACCAGGTACCTCGTCATCCTTGCCAGCTTCACGTGGACCATCTCGCCGACGTCAGAGACCGCCGGGAGCGCCGCCACCATCTTCGTCTGAGCCGCCACAGCCGCCTCCTTCATCGTCGTCGGTGAGTCTCGTCCGGGACAACCTCAGCCGTCGGATCCTATTCGAATCCAACGGACCACGTTCTATTCAGCAGCGAAGGGGTACTGGCCAATGATGTGCTGCCACTTGGCCTGCCGAGTCAGCAGGAATATTCCTGGAATATTCTCTCGACTTCCAGAAATAAGAAAACTAGATGATGCCCGCCGCGTTGCTGCGGAATATTTATGAAAAATAACCATTTAAGAGATGTGCATTATGAAAAAAAGTTAAAAAAATGACAATCCATAATGAATTATTAGACGCACATAGTATTTGCTATAATTATATTTCAATAGAAGAAAACCAAAAGTAAAGGAAACTACCAAATAGTCAATAAATAGTTGAGTATTGGTATCTTAAAACATGTGTACACATATCACAAATGACCAATTTCTGATTTGCCAACCAAGCAAAGACCCTATAGCATCTCTTCAGATGGCAAAGCTAGTACATGTCATCGAAACCGAAACCGAAACCGAAGAGGAGGCATTCACTTGATTCTTCTATGCTAAAGATAAAATGCTCGGGTCTAGAAGAAAGATGTCGGCGGTTTGGGTTATTCGGTAGTTCTCCATACTATTGGAAGTCAGTTCCTGCAGTTAGCTTAATTGAGAACTTACTTGAGATACTCGTCTATTGTATTTGACTGACCTGGTTTATATTGAAGTTGCACTTGCAAGCACATAAAAATATATTACTCTTTGTGATGTCCTGTTTCTGCATACTTAGTCAGACCCAAGGCGTTGTAAGAAATCCACATGCAATATGTATTATTTTTTAGATAAATACATAAGCAAAAAAGCTAAAAGAAAGATCACCCAATAGTGCAACATTGTTTAACTTTATTTGCGTAAAAGGTCGAGAATGGTGTGTAATTGTACTTGCCTAATATATGGTGAAATCCCTACATCACATAAATTGAGAAATTGAAAGAGTACATCAAACTTCACAAATTTAGGCGCACAAATTGCTGGAAATATATAGAATAAGCAGGAGCTCGAGCTCGTGTATCTTTGTGGAAGGGATTTACCTTACTAATTATGGAGTACATTCGTGCTTGATCAAAGAAATGGGTCTTCTATCTAGAGCAATATAAAAGGGAGTAGGCTTGCAAGCTGCAAAATGCAAAGAAATTAGCACAACTAACAGAATCAAATAGAACCAAGGTATCATATGTCTAAGAATATACTAAAGTCCACATATGGCATCATCTTACCTTTACATGATGGACGGCATGCACGGAGAAAGCATATTGCCCACCCACCCACAAACCACGGACAATTGAAATCTTGAAACTTGACTGGATGTGGGAAGATCAAACTAACCTCTTGTTTCAAACTTTTGACCTCACGTATTTCAGCTGCTTGCCGCCAGAAAAAATCAATGGCCGCGACATGTCCCTGGGCGGCATCTGGATCCGATGGAGGGAAGTAGCAGCAGCCTCCCTCAGCGGTAGGATAAGCATAAATTGTGATAGTGTCCCCATTAGATAAACTCTCGAACTCGGCGAAGCACTGGAGAACAGCATTTTGGGCATCTCGCCGGTGAGAGCAGAACGGGACCAGGAAACGCTGGGGCGTCTGGAACGGCAAGAGATTACTTAGTAGTAGTAGTGGCAGAAAAGGAGTGGAAGATTAGAAGATTGATTGCAGACAATTAAAGAGATAATGGTAATTGATGACTTTAAACCTTCCGTTACGATTAAGAGAAAGACAGGCGTAGAGGGAGTATATGGTCAGATGCAATTAAGAAATAGACGTGCAGAGGATTGCCAAACTTATGGGACGACGTGGCTGCATAGAATTGCAGAGAATTCATGTAGTGGGGGATTGCTATTAACATATAGAAGATAGGTAGAAAATTATATCCATCTTGTAAAATTCGTATAAACTAAATAAAAGTCAGAAAATGCAAATAGCATATGCCTGGATTCAGAAAAGTAAGGAGAATATTATCATGCAATAAAATTGGCACTTTGCCGTATGAATATTTCCTGGATTATTTAAATATCTTTAATGGTATAAAATTCATAGAAAATTATCTACAACTCCAAAATTGTCAAATTTGGTGTCTATGGATTCAGAAAATTGTAATCTACGTCACTATAGCATTAGATGATTTTGTTACGGTACAAAATATTTACCTATGATTAAATCCCTAAAATGAGTATTTTTGCTATAACTTTTAATCTGTAAATCATTTGAAGGTGAAAACAGTGGCGAATGAAAGCTATGAAAATTACCTATCCAGTAGAATGGTTTCCAAAATTATATGAAACTATTCTATACTTAAAGTATTCAGAATTCATTAATTCCTATTATATTTGTTTAATGGAAAATGCCTATGGAAAGCTTTTGAACCTGTTTCTATTTTCTAAAATGCATGCATACTGTTTTGTTGTGTTATACTACTGTATGATTGATTGAATTATTGTTTTGCGCGATAGATTGGCCGAAGTGCGATTATTGTGATTGCGATGAATTTGTGAACGATTAATGCAGCTGAGGCAAGTGTCACTATCATGAATCACCTATTGTTTTCTTATGCATTTAGTTTTCAGTAGCTTGCATTGAAGGAAATATTTTATATTATATATGCTATGCTATGGTGTGAGTACCCAATAGAATTGTCATAGGTCCTCCAGTTGATTCCTTGATAGGCATCGTATTGTATATTGCTTAGCAATGCTATTAGATGCGTGTGTGGTTTTCATGATATATATATATATGTCTATGAGAAGGATTATGTTTTGCTAAAAATAAAAACAACTTAATCAATGAATCACCTAGGTGGAATGGCATTGATTGGGTCATCGAGTGTTGATTTTGGTGGGATTGCTACCTAGGCTTCAAAGAGATAATAGACGGTCTTGATTAGTAACTTCCATGTACAACCACATGTGTTATGGGCTCTGACTTGACTGAGTAAGTTATAGGATCATGTCCTACCATGACTAGTAGATGTAGCTGTTGATAGGATGGTACGGTCCAAGGTTAGGCTCATGATTCTGTTTTCCAAAGGTCTCGTCCCGATCTTCTCTCAAAAGGGGTTGATTGGGTCTTGTGGGTAAAGTGTACTAGCCTCTGCATATGGTTTATGAACTATGTACTTAGCCGTGTCCCCGGTAATGGACAATTATGAGTAACTTCTCTTGACGCAGTTGAAAAGTCTCATTCATTCTAATTTCTTTAATAAAACTTGATGGGTGAACATAATGGATTATAGGAGCACTTGAGTGACTCAATGTGTCCATAATTTTTAGGATTTCTCAAGTGACTCGAGTTATTCTTAGTTATTTTGAAGAACTAAAACTTTATTTGAAAAGGTAGGAGAAAATGCTGCTTTATGCAAATAGCCTAAAATCCACTAGCCAAAGTGTGCATGTATATGAAAGGTTGCCAATGGTGTCCACATAACAGTGAAATCTTGCCAATACAATTCAAATGTATTGACCATTCGTGGCTATAACTTTTTATGTTGCAGGTTATTTCGACGACGAGTAAGGTTTTCGTTTAGGTTGCGAATCTCCACTCAGCGGTTTTCTTGTGGTGTGATGGAGCCTTTATATATTGTTTATTTATTGAACTATGTTATTTGAGCTAGCTATGAGCTAAGCAACTTTGTAATATTTATATTCTTGGATCAATCGTTGTAATAATGTGACGCATTGATACTCTTTTATTCATCAAAACTGTGTTCTAGCTAATCGATCCAAGGGACTAGTATTGTAAACACAGGATCCAATTCTGAACAGGTTGGATCACTTCACTAAAGAAGTTGGTACGTTCAGAGAATTATGCTTGGGAGGTGGTAGAGTTTCAACATAATGTATACAAGGTCAAATTTCCTACTAAAACCGAAGTGCTAAGAATGAAGGATCCGAGACAATACCAGATTCCAGATACAACAATTTTCTTGAAATTTGATGAATGTGGTTCGGTTGAGGAATCAATTTTTGCCTTACCTCTTATTTGGGTTCAGATCGCTGGGGTTCCTAAAGATGTAAGAAGGGATTTTCTAGCACTTTGGCGGCTAGGATATATTTTTGGAAAAAACGTGTGCTGTGGACATGCCTTTTACCAGACATCATGGTATAGTTCGTGTTCAGGTCCACTATGTGGATCCAAAGCTTATACCTTCACATCTTGATATTTGGATCAAGAGAGGTTTCTTTAGATTATTCTTTTCGGTTGAGAAGATTTCTTCTGGACCTAGGGATAATTTGCATAATACTTATACGCCCAATTTGCATCACCATTCTATATCATAATTTACCTCTATTCATTGATATATGTCTTATTATGAGGTATTACTTATGTCTTTTCATCTGTTTATGCATGTTGGATGATTCTTGGAGGATGAACTGCCGGAGTCTGGATTCTGATGGAAAAGAAGGCGTTTTGATGCAATTTCGCGAAGATCAGAAAAATACCATAAAAATATGGGAAAATTATATTTTTCCAGAAGACAAAGGAAGCCAGAAGGGGAGGCGAAGAAGGGCTGCAGGGGGACCACACCCCCCTAGGCGTGGGTCCCCTGGGTCGCACCTAGGGAAGGTGTGGCCCACCTACCCGACTCCTGACTCCGCCCTTCGCCTATCTTCCCTACGGAACCCTAACAGCAGGGGAGCGACCACAGATAGATTTCCGCCGCCTCTGCGGGGCGGAAAACACCGAGAGAGAAAGATATCTCCGGCAGACAGATTTCTGTTGGGGGAGTTCCTTCCTGGAGAGGGGATATCGTCGCCATCAACACCATCATCAAGCTAGGCTTCATCGGGATCATCATCATCATCCACACCATCATCTCCACCAGCACCATCATCACCACTCCGTCCTACTGTAACAATTGTGTTGGATATTGCTTTATTTCTTAGGGAAAACTTTCCTGGTGTTAATTACTATTGTAGTTGATGCTTGTGAGTGGAACCATTGGATTATTGTTTATGTTTAGATTGTTCCATTATCATATCATCTTTGATTTTGATCCATATGATGTCTCGTGAGTAGTTCGTTTAGTTCTTGAGGACATGGGAAAGTCATGTTGCTAGTAGTGGATTTTTGTTGAGTTATTATTCAATCGTTTAGTATTTAAGTTGTGGTGCTATTCTTCTAGTAGTGTCATGTGAACATCGACTACATGATACTTCACCATTTATGGGCCTAGGGGATGCATTGTGTATTTGGCTACTAATTGTGTGGTTATCGGAGTGATAGAAACCTGAACCCCCATTAGGACACCTTTGCACAAGGGAGTGTAGGATCTCAGAGTTTAAGGTTGTGGTTAGATTTATATCTTAATTACTTTCCTGTAGTTACGGATGTTTGCAGGTGGTTTAATCACAAGTATTTATTAGTCCAAGTAAGGTCAGTATGTTAGCACAGGTTCACCCACACAACACTTACAACACCAGAGAAGAGTACTCAGCTATTTGAAATGAAAGCACTTGACAGAATTCCCATGTGTCCTCGAGAACGTTTGGTCCTTACAAGTATTTCCACCGGCTTGTACTTTGCTAAGAAAGGATTGGGCCACTTGCTGTGTTTGCTTGTTGCTTTTGTTACTTGCTCTTTGTTTTGTTGCCTTATCAGAAAACCACTAAAAATCCGTTTGCTAAGTATTCACAGGGATTTCCTGCTCCATACCATTGTTCAGCACCTTCTGCTCCTCGTTGGGATCGACACTCCTATTTATCGAAAGTACTGTCCGATACACCCCCTATACTTGTGGGTCATCAATACTATTTTCTAGCGCCGGTGCAGGGCAGTGAAGCGCTATTGAAGAGTGGAACTGGTAGGGGAAACTTCTACTATGAGTATTGCTTTTTGTTACTGCTTGTTACTTTTTTTTCAATATGGATAACCCACTAGGTTTTCTGTTTGGGAAAACTACTACCACTGCTAGGGTAGTAGATGAACCACCACCTGTTGAGATAGATCCTTTTAAGACACCTATGAGTATTGTTGATCATATTATGGATAACTATTATTTAGGGGATGGAACTGTCCATCCTGGTGATCATTTGCTTTTTATCCATGAATTATGCCGGTTGTTTATGTGTGCAGGTATCACAACTGAACAGGTGAAGAAGAAATTACTCTCCATATCCTTGAAAGGGAGAGTTGAAGAATGGTATAAGCTGCTGAAGAATGGACATTCCATGGAATGGGAGGAGATGGCATCTCTCTTTTATTCTAAATTTTATCCTCCCAGTGAGATTCATAAGGATAGAAATCTGATATATAACTTTTGGCCTCGTGATGGAGAGAGTACAGCTCAAGCTTGGGGGAGATTGAAGTTACTAATGCTTAAATGTCCTATTCATGAACTCCCTAACAATATTATTATCAATAATTTTTATGCTAGGCTTTCTCTTCATGATAAAGATTTACTAGATGCTTCTTGTGTTGGATCCTTCACACGTATGAAGGAGGAAGCTAAATGGGATCTACTAGACCGTATTCAAGAGAACACTAAAGCCTGGGAGAATGACAAAGGAAGAAAGTCAGGTATAAATTATGATTATGAATGCACTAAATATTTTATGGGAACTGATGACTTCCTTGATATTAGTAATGAGTTTGGTCTTGATTCCCAAAGTATTGCCAATTGTTTTAAGGCCTTTGCGTCTTACATAGAAATTCCCAAGAAGAAGTGGAATACGTACCATGCACCTTATATAGATGTTGTTAGTCATGTTCCTGTTAGAAGTACTCAAGTTTGTACTACTAATCATATTGTGCCAGAACCTCATGTTGAGAAAGTTCCTTTCCCAGCTAGGGTAAAGGAGTATTCTATGATTATTAGTGCAAATAACAAAGGTACAATAAAAACTATGGAACCTGATGAGCAATTGAATGTTGAACCTATGGTAGCTTTTGTGAAAGACCCTGTCACTAGAAATATATAGGATGAGTACATTGTCTTCTGTGAATTGTATTCTGTGAATATGCTTCTAATATTATTTCTCATCCTAAGAAAGTTAGAAAAGCTAGTGTCCATGTGCTTTTTGTTAGAATTGGTAGTCATTGCTACTATGGTTTATGTGATATTGGTGCTAGTTCTAGTGCTATTCCTTATGAGCTTTACAGGGAAATTATGCATGAGATTGGTCCTTGTGAGCTTGAGGACATTGATGTGGTTATTCACCTTGCTAATAAGGAAACCATATGCCCCATTGGTATTGTAAGAGATGTGGAGGTTCTCTATGGTAAGATTAAATATCCTGCTTATTTTCTAGTGCTTAATTCAGCAGCTAGCAAAACTTGTCCTATCATTTTTGGTAGACCTTTCTTGAACACTTGTGGAGCTATTATAGATTGTAAGAAGGAAATGGTTTTGACTAATTCTGATGGATATTCTTATGAGTTTAACTTTTCCAAATTTGCTAAAGATCCTTGTGAAAATAGTTTGCCTAATAAAGATTTCGGGATAGAACAACTTGCTTCTATTGATCTAGTTTATGACCCTGGACCTCTTTTTGGTGACTATAAGTATGATTATTCTGATGATAAAGTTGTTGCCAGTGATAGTTATATTGTCAACTTTATTCAAAGTGCTACTGAAAGTTATTATGAGAGAGGGAAACATAGTTTTATGCATGTCAATAATGTTAAGTTTCCCCGTTTTATGTTGAAAGCTTTGAAGGTGCATCTGTTTTGTCTTCCTATGCTAGTGGCATTTGTTTCAACAATTCGTTTTCTGTGATACTCCCATGCATAGGAAGTGGGTTAGACTCAAATGTGTTGGTTATTTGCTTCTTGATGCTCTCTTTCACTTCAAATATTTATCTCCTTTGTCAGCATTTTTGGAAGTTTTAAGCCTAACTTAAAGGCATTAAAGAAAAGTACTTGTTGGAAGATAACCTAAGAGTTTTTTCAAGTCTTGGAAGTTATTACTTCAGTAATAACCGCTCCTTATCCTTTTTGTTTGGTTTTTGTGTCAAGTTCAACTACTTTTGTGAGGTAGAGGAGTTGTGAAAAGTGGTTATCCTGGGATAGATTTTTGTGTTGCATTGTAAAAATTTGTGAGGAATCTCAGTACGTTGTATGGAACTGTATTTTTCCGAGCTTGTTCTCCAAGTTGTTACCGAACTTTCATTAGTTCTCCCTGTAAATTCGTGATGGAACGGTTTTTAAAACAATTAATCTTTACCTGCTGGTCTGTTTTGAGAGATTTCTGCCGTCATTTGCATTTGCCTCTTACAGAAGCTTTTGTTTTGATGGGTTTTCAGTTGAAGTGTGCACCCAAAGGTTTATTGTTTTTTCTTACACTAATGTTGTCACTAAAGTTTGTGTATTACCTTGAGAGGAAAGGAATTTCCAGGAGAAGGAGGAAAGGAATCTGTAGAGTTCGTCTTTGAATAGGTAAAAGTGGCGAAAACAGAAGGTTCGTGAAGAGTTTCCGTCGAGGTTCCCCGAGGTTCTTGCATCGAGTTTCCGTCGTGTTTTTGTTTCGATCTGTTTCTGTCAGGCAAATTCTCAGATGCGGTGACCCAGCATACCATTTCACGATGTAGTACACTATAGTCGTTGACATAACACCAATGGAACACCATTCCATCCGCATTATATCCCTCAGAGTTGTACAACAGAAACATTGCGGGTCCAAGACAACACTTTAGATTACATATAACATATTATAAAAGATCCACAGAACTTCCTCGAACAGTGAGGAATATTATACAGAAAGAACCAGAAAGATCCACTCGGAGTTACTTTAGAAGTACTACTATTAATATATGTATAAGGCTTGAAAGTACTACTATAGTATTGTTCTACAGAAGTAGGTTCTACATTCTAGGAGTTTTATTTATATTATACGCTTCAGATTATCTTCGATAGATTCCGGTAAGGTCTTCGACTCCGCTGATATCCCTCAGATATGTTCAACTATTCAAGTACCTTATTTCCTGGGAACGCCATTCGTTTCTCCGAGATCTAGCAAGGGTTAAGAAGATACGTTGAATACGAGCGTACTCAGCAAGTTCACTAAAGAGAAGTGTTTGATGCACTATCTACAGCCACAGACCATAGGTCGTAGGCAATGCAAGTTTTCGTAAACATTTCTTCAAAGGTTGCTTTTATTATGAAAAGCTATGTCCATCAGCCTTCACGGGTTTACCAGAACTTTCATGGAGTTCCTTTCCCGCAGCGTTCGCAGCTCCTTCCCGGAACAGGGAGTAACAAGTTATAGTTTTTACACTCTGCAGAGGTGCGTCACTTTACCCATGAGAGATCTTAGCTTTGTTGCACATACGAGTTATAGGCTCGTTCACACTTCCTTGGTGTGAGGCCCAGACTAAGATCCAAGCCAATCACTATCCTTCTCCGTGACCCCGCATACCCGACGGATTGCACATCAGACCTATGATAAAACTTGTTTCCATTATTAGTCTAAGCTGTATAACCCTCATAGATACCAGAAGCCGTGGGACGTTGAGGGATTCCACCCATAACCTGCTAACCCTCTACAAGAGGAGTTGCAACAACGACCCAGTCATCCGTTGGCATGCGAGAGAGAGACGATCCAGCTGGCTTCTCCGTCCCATTACAAATCTCATGGTTAACGCGTAATATACGACGCAAGAATCACTGGCGAAATTGGTTGTTAAGTCCTAGATAATATTTTCCTTTACCACCGGAACTTCCATAGAAGGTTATTACCTCATGGTAAATAACCTATAATCATTTTATTATGAAAATAGTGTTTTCTGACCTTTTTGAGATGCAGGTGATGAAAAAACTGGATTTGCAAAATACTTTACAGAAAATAAGCAAAGGACATGAGAAAGTGTGAACTTGCCTTTTGCGATTGCAAGATTATGCACTCACGGTCTTCGAGATAATAGAAGATCCAATATCTGAAATCATCATCATTGGTCCGGTAAGGACTAATTTTTAAAGAAGCAAGATGCCATTATGCATAAATAATGCTATGCAATTTTATAATTCCCAAAGTGAAACCCCTAGCATTTTAAATAAGTTGATCTTAGGTATCTTCTTTAAGATTGGGTTTATCTTTAATTTTATTTCATAAGCGATGGCATTGATAAGAAACTTAAGTGTTAGCAATCCAAAATATACAAGTACGGATATAGTAATGTGATTATGATTAATTGTTATCTGGTGACTAGGATAAGAAGTCCTTGGGTTGAGTTCTTAAGAGCTGAAGGAACTATAATAGACTTGTTTGTGTGAAGTGGCAAAAAGAATAACATTTGAAGAAACTAGTATTTAGTTCAGGCTAATTAATTTTAAGGGTTGTTAAGTCTTACATTAGGGTTTGTGAGGGTTATAAATGATGTTGAGTTATCATATTTCAATTGTTGATACAAGTGACGAAACTTAACTTTAAAAACATGAATAAACTTTAAATGAGATGTTTATAATTGTTTAGACCAAAGTTAACTATAAAAATAGGAGTGAATTTTAAGATATAATGAGTTTAAGAATCTCATCTAGTTTTAAGGTTTTGACAATATGATTATGAATGATCCTGTTTAATGTAAGTGAAATATGAATTTAATAACATGCAATTTATTAATGGGAGCATAATTAGATGATCTTATAAATTTATTAGAGTTTAGAGTCATTTTTTAAAGAGTGGTTAAGTGATGAAGATTATTCACTATCTTATACATGAGTGATATATAATATTTATTTAAAATGAGTTGTATTTGAATTTAAGATTTAATAAGAGTATTTAAAAGTTAATAGTTACACTTAAGTTTTATTATGAATTATGATTATGGAATTAGACTTAATAATTAGATTTAAAGGATTTAGTGTTTTTACTAAGAACTGTGATTATTTCTTTCTTAGTAAATAATTTTAGGGAATTAACAAAGTGGTTATTTTATTTTAGTAAAATAAGTAAATGAGTAAAATATATTTATTCAAGATCTTAAAAATGAATTTTATTTATTTTTAATAGTTACCTTTATTTTTATAAAATTCTTCAAAGAATTAAGTGTCTTTAAATATTTTCTTTATATTTTATTTGTAAAAATCTATGTTAGTATTTTTTATAAAATAGTAGAGTTGTTTTTATACACAAAAATGATTTTTATTTATTTTTAGGAGTTTTTCTTATTTTATGAAATTTTACTCAGGATTTAATGATTTTAAAATTTATGTGATGTATATTTATTTTAAATAAATAAAGTTATATTATTATTAGATAGATCTTATTTTTATGAACATTTTGATATATTATATGTATTTTTAGGATTTTTCTATAATTTTCTATAGCTAAAAATGTTTAGAGGTTATTTTGATAATTCATTTATTTTATTTTCACTTTATTTCTTTATCTTAAATAACTTGGGCTGTTTGGTTGGGCATATGGGGGTTGGCCTGGCCCATCTAGGTTGGCCTAGTTTGGGATTGGGCCCAACCATATCACCCCTGGCCCTTCTCTCTTCCTTGTCTCACACATAGGCACACACACACTCTCTACCCGCATACGCACTGACCTTTCCCCTCATCCTCTACTCGCTTGTGATGCCATCGCCGCCAGCGTTGGTGCCACTTTGGGCGGTCGCCGGCCAACTCCGGCACTGCCACCTGCCGACGAGGACCCATCTCGCTCTCCTCCTTTAATCTCTGTCTCCCTGTTGCCGTTCTGCCTTTACCGTATGCGCCCCCACGAAACCCTAGCCGTGGGGTTCGGCTAGGTCGCCGGCGCGACTTCGCCGGCCTTCGATGTCCCTGGCTGCTACTCGAGGAAGACCAGGACTTCCTCTTCCTCGACCTCGACATCACTGAGAAGGTGCGCAGGTGCAACCCCGACGTTTTCCCCTCCCGATGCTCGTGGGACGGCGCTGCCAGTGCAAACCTAGCCTCAATTGTTTTCCCTGATTCGGTGATGGTGTTGAACAGGGGATATTCCAGGGCTTTGTCAGGCCAACGCTCCAGGTGCTCGGCACCCTCGGTGAGCTCAAATTCTTTATGACTAGCCTTCGTGCTGATGGCCTTGATCCATAGTTGTGCTGTGATGATCTACTGCTAGTGGTGGCAATATAACTCATTGTTCTATGGTCCTCATGTGTTGTGACATTGGTTATGCTAGCTCTGGTTAGAGTTTTGAATGAATTTGTTAATAGAACATTTGTATAATACATTGGCTATTGTGGAATAAATCCAGTATACTAAATTTTGTAACTATCTATTTGGATAGTTCACTATTTTGTTGATTCAAAAGAACTATCCTTGACTGAACCATTTGGTTCAATATGGGTTGGTGGTTCTATACTGGCCATCTGATCCAATATATGTTGGAGTTGAACATGCTCTATCTTATATTGGTAGTTAGCATTTTTCTAAATTGATTCATGGGTATAATGCTTAAGAAAAGGATGTGGAATGGTTGTTGTAATTATTTGTTGGCTATTAGATTGATCTCTGGTATTCCTGCTAGAGAGGTGATTTGGTATTCTACTGTTGTTTAGGGATGAAATGGTATATCACTCATGGGTGATCCATATAGTAGTGATTTTTTCTAATGATTCCTAATTATTTAATTAGGAAGATGATTACTGGGATAGATGTATTGTTTTGATGGCTTCTCTTGACTTGGTTATGTTTGTGACGCCTCCAAATAGGAGTGTGCAAAAAATGAATCTAGTAAAATGTTTTGCTGCTTAAAGAATTGAAGAAACTTATATGGAATTGATGCATATGATGCTGGTCTGAAGCTCTTGTTGAATAAGGACAAGTTTACTTTGAATTTTAAGTTGGAAGGCTATCATAATTACTATTACTCTGATACAACACATCCTTGGAGGATTTCTAGATATGATTAGCTAATGTTGAACTAACTTTGCTTGCTGGATATATTGAGAAAGAATTGAGTTCCTGTTCATATGGACACTTGATTACACAAAACTGATGGCTTAAACTTCGATCAATAAAGTGGTAATTTACAGCTTAGTAACTCATGTATCACTAGTTAGAATTAGGATAAACTCTGTGGTACTTCTTTGGAAGATGCACATATTTACACTTATCTAACTAGATTGAGTGCTGAAGTGGATTAAGCTGTTTTAAGCTGCTAGATCTTTGTAAAGCTAAGTGATGGTCACAGATTTTTTTTAAATAATTCTTGATGGATACTTATGAATATAAATGGTGTGCCTGATTTCTAGATTAACCGATGATGCATAGACTGAGGCACTGATGGTAATTAAAACATATGCTACAGTTATCTTCCTAACTTAATGATGAGACTAGCATAACACTTCTATGCTAGTCTGAGAGTTCTCCAAATCTCAACAAAAACTCTATTTTTAAATCTGATTAATTCATGTATTGATTGGGTTATGGTATAACAACCTGATGCCTGTAGATCTGCTGATATGTGGTTGTGCACCTTGTCTTATGGATGTGGTTGTTGCCTACTCCTCCTGATGTGGATCTTGTTAATCTTGCTTGTGCTACTGGATCTGTCTTCCCCTGATTCTAGCTCTTGGATGGCTTTTGGGAGCAACCAGTTGCTGGTTGATGGTGATCTTGTGGTTGTTTATGTGTGGGCTTGGGAGTTCTAGTGCTAAGAAATGAGCCGGTGTGTGTGTTGATGTGCTATAGAGAGATATGGATCTGCTCTAGCTGAGCTGCTACAGCTGTGCTCTACCTTTTATGTGCACTGGCTGCTGCTGTGGTGTTGACAACACACTAATGCATGCTGGTGAGTGAGCAGCCTGCTTGCATGTTGTGGTTTGGGGATCAGATCAAGTAAAAGCTTGATCTTTTGCTAGTATTACTGCTTTTCCCTTTATCTTTTACTAGATTGGTGAAACTTGCCCCTGGCCAATGATGCTGTGCTGAGGTCATTTGATACAAAAAGAACAGATCCTACACTTGTTCCATTTCTAAACACTCTATGATGAGCTTAAGCATATCATCAGTATGCTAAATCTGAGAGTAATCTAATCCCAAAACTAACCCTCTATTATCTCCTCTGTTTGTATGTTATTTTTGTTTCCAGGGATCAGGAATATGAAGAAAAGATTTAGAAGATAAAGAAAGTGAATATGAATTTAGTTTAGGATTTTCTTATCATTTATTAATTCTTTTGTAATTCATCTTTTGTTTAAAAATTGGAAAGGCAATGTAATATTGTGTATTATTAATAGAGTTAAATTTTATCTCTTTTGAAATTTGAGAATTGTAGTTTCTTGAATTCATATTTCTGTGTGATTCTTATTGATATAATTCTTTCTTTTAAAGTTGGACTTTGTAAACTACCTTGTGATCTTGTACTATATTATTAAAAGTAGAACTTTCTCTTCTATTGGTCAATTGTAAAGACAATGTGATTTCTTGTATTGTTATAAAGTTAAATTTCTTTGTATTAAATATGGTAATATATTTTTCTACTTATTTGTTTCCTGATACTTTTCTTTTATTTATCAATTGTAAAGTAATACTATAGGTATATATATTTATATTTATAAAGAATCCTCTTTATATTATTTATGTAATCATTTTATTTCAAGTTATTAAATATTTCCAATTCCTATTTGTGAATTGTATAAATTCATTTGAATTCAAATACATTTTTGAACAAATTTCCCCCAAAACAAAGAATTCTACAAAGGTCATGTCGAAATCTATCGCACTTGCTCCGAAGTTTCATTCAGTACAAGAGATATCCCGATCCCTTTATAGCTCTTTTAGTTTTGCGTGAAAATTCTCCGGATTTTCTTATGCATGAATGCAATGCGCAAACCCGTGTCCTCTGTATTTCTAGGTGCTAATCCTAGGATGTTACATACTCTCCGCCTTAAAATAAACTTTGTCCTCGAAGTTTGCACCCTCTTATGTTTCGGAAGATAAGATTGACTTCTTCAGATCCTGGTGACTCTTTTAAATCCAGGATGAAGATAATTGTTGTATCTTCATTCTAGTTTTCCTTGGATTCTCTTCTGATTTGACATGAGCCAACTAAATCCATTTGATATATAGACTACTTTCGAATCTAGCACTCCTGCCCTGATCAAATCCTTTTGAGTGTTTTCAGATTAGGACATCTATTCAAGAAGTGTCTAAGTTTTTAGAAAGTCTCCTTAAGGTAAGATTCTGGTTTATACTTTGGATAAATATAGCTTGACTCCATTATGCATCTATTTATGTTATATTTAGTCCTTATGGCTTACTTTTTAATAATGTTTTGGCTTTCCCTAAATCTTACTCCGGATCTCAACTCTTGATGCTTCATTATTCACTCTCCCCCTTGAGATTTTCTAATGGTCTTATGAGGAACAAATGGTACACCCACATACTTGTAAAATAGCAGTGCAAATTCTCTAACTCCTTAAGTGCATGTATATGATAATTTATATCATTTAATAATGCCTTGACTTACCACTTGTTTTGTTGTGGTTGCCGCTGTTATTAACTTCATTTATAGTTGCATGCTTCCGTTCTCTTGAAGATGTACCTTCTTCACCTACACCCTCTTTTGATGGTGATTTGGTAGATGTTGTGTCTCCTCCCACTGATGTTCCATAAACCTCCCGATGTTCTGGACAACATGATTTCTTGTGTCCTAGAATTCCACACTTATTACATTTCCCTTGAAATGCTCCTACATTCCTTTCTCCATTTGGATTGGGCGGAATACTTTGAGTAGATGATAACCCCATTATTGGTTCTATTACTCCTGCTGTTGATCCATGAGTTAACTGCGGTTTTAAGCAGTTCTTTTTCATGTGTCCTGGTTCTCCACATTGGTAACATACTATCTTAGGTTTTGGACACTCCTTCAAAACGTGGCCCTGAATTCCACAGTTGTGACATATCTTCTCTGTTTTGTATATCATATGTGGATCCGGACCATTCTTTGTCATATGTCCTCCAACCTGACATGCTGTGGTCTGTTTTTGGATTCTCCTTTTCTTTCCTTCAGGTGCAACAATCTCATCATCTACTGCTATATGTGCACTATCCACCAATTCCTGAAACTCCTTTGCACGAACAATCCTGAGCTGCATCTTCATAATTGCTTGTAGTCCTTTCATGAACTTCTTTTGTCATTTTGCCTCCCTGTTTACTTTCCCACTAATGTACTTGGACAAACGGTTAAACTCTCGTACATTTTTCAGGACTGGAAGATTCTTGTTCTCTAAGGCTTCATTATCCTTCCTTTTCACATTGTTCTGAGGAACAAATTCTTCTGGAAACTTCTTTTTGAACTCAGCCCAGTTACTGACACCTCCTTCCGGAATCACGAACTTGGACTTTTCCCAACACATTTCCGCGGTTCCGGTCAATAGATAAGTTGCATAGAGCACCTTTTCTTCATCCTTGCATCCCACACTTTTAAGCTTACGGGATGTATCCATTAACCAATTCTCTGCCTCCATAGGTTCTTCAACCATGGAAAAACTCCAGGGTTTGGTTTCTAAGAATTCCACCAGTTTAACCCTTGGATGTAATTCCTTGAATTGCTTCTCTTGCCTAACCTTTAATATCTCCTGATAAAACTGGTTCTGCCTCTCTGTTTCAACCTTTCTTCCTTCTTCCATACTCCTCATAGACTGAAGAACCTCCTCTTTGGTGGTTAAATACGGCTTTTGATTTGATCCTTCCTTCAGAATGTCCTGGTTAGCCTCCTTTTGTTGTATCACCAACATCTCATGAGCTTTCATCTTCCCAATATTAAAATGATAATTCGCCTCTCCCTCACGCGAACCCATTTTCCCTTCTAGACCTGTATATCAATTAAGGACTCCATGAAACATCATGCATATGCCCATAAAGTTCAAACTTCATGCACAGACCTAGTCACACAATAAAATCCAATAAAATCCAACAAATCCAAATATTATCTCTAGCAAACATACATCAAAAGCCTGTGGAAACAGTACTTCGAGTAAAACATCTCTTGTACTTAGGCTTTGATGTTATACACTACTTAGGCTTCGAAGTCTGGAGGGATCCTTTTGGTGGAAGGCTCATCTAAAATTAGTTGACATATTTAAAGGAATGGCAAAGTGCTCAGTGGGAAATGTAAAATCCACTCTCCTCTGGACTGATATGTGGAAAGATGAATGCTTACAGCACAAGCTTCCTCATCTTCTGTCTTATGCAAAAAATCCACATATTTCTGTTTGTGAGTTCTTGCAGACACCCAACATGCAAGATTACTTTTTTCTTCCTCTCTCACAACAATCTTACTTTGAATATCAATGTCTTGAGCAAAATATCAGTGGTGGAATATAGGGAGAAACATATAGCTGGAGCTATATTTGGGGCAGTGATATTTTCTCAGTCAAAAAGGCTTATTCTTCATTATCTGGATACCAGTCTGTGCAACCACATTTCTCCTGGTTGTGGAAGTCCTCTTGCCAGCAAAAACACAAGTTCTTCTTCTGGCTTTTGCTCCTTGATATACTAAACACCAGAAATCTCTTGAAAAGGAAAAGATTCACTCTGGCTTCATATGATTGTGTGTTTCATGGTTGCACGAGTGAGGAAACTTTACTTCACTTATTTTGGGACTGTTCTTTTGCAAAAACATGCTGGGATGAAATTTTTCCTATCCGAGACAATGTGCTAAATCTCTTTGAGGCATTGACTAGTATTAAAAGCATCCTAAAAGTCCCCTTTGCAATGGAAATCATTATTCTTGGGGCTTGGGGCATATGGATGTGCAGAAACAATGAAATCTTCAATAACATGCATGCTTCCCTTGATGAATGGAGGGCTATTGTTTCTCAGGAATTAAGATGGGTCCTGTGTAGAATTAAGAAAAAGTATTACCATGACCTCAAAGATTGGATTAACAATAATTTAGACAGGAGATAGTTAGCCATGGTGTCTCTTATCCCTCATTGAGGTGGCCTGGAACATGTAAATATATACTACTTGTAAATCTTTATGATTTATAAAAAATGCAGTGGGGTTTTTTTACCCTCAAAAAAATGTTATACACTACAATTTTTTGATGCATATAGTGTATGGACTTCTACAGTTATATACCTATTTGTACGGATCATAATGTTCTTTGTCTCTGAATTTACACCATTTGCCCATTTGCAAAGTGGTAACTTTTGGTAAAATTTGATCCGACTCTAGAGATAGTTGGTTAAATCACTCTATAATTGGTTATAACTTAATTATCCTTGGAGTTACATACTAAACATCATCCTCACATTTCTACCCTTTGTTTATAATCTTAACTTCTCTAAGCATATTTATTATAACAACGAATAATTATCAAGTTTTAACTAGTTTCATAACCTATATAGGTCTACTTGTACTACAAGAATACTGCCTTTTCATTCATGCCATTATAGATTTGGCATATTACATGGGGTTAGATAAGCATAACCCTACTTATTACTCTCTATAAGATTCTATTCTTCAAATAATAGCTTTTAGTTAAACAAAACATTAGTTACTTCCCCTATGATAACATGTTGTTTAGGGTTTTGGGGCATACTCCCCTGGTATTTACCACTAGTATAAAGATAATAACAAAGTTTTACTTCATTTCATGGATTCTCTTAGTAAGATAACACCATGATTAACTACTCCCTGATGAGGTACTCTGACTTGGTGATATACTACTCTAGTTTAGTTATAGTATAGAATAGTCTACTAGAAGATATATTGCCTACTTATGAAATACTGGTTAGGTACTTCCTAAATTAAATAGTAGATAAGTATCATTAATAAGAAAAGAAGTAACCTAAAAATTCCACTAAAGTGTGACAAGTTTATTCTCAAGTGAATACTCATCACTTGTATAAGGAAATATGGTGTAGATAAGATGGCTTCCTATATTCACTATCCAACCTACAGGTTCTACCCATTTACTAGGTTTCCAACCTAAGGTTAAAGCATATGCTCTGATACCAACTGCGGTGACCCAGCATACCACTGCATGATATAGTACACTATAGTCGTTGACATAACACTAATGGAACACCGTTTCCATCCGCATTATATCCCTCAGAGTGGTACAACAGAAACATCGCGGGTCCAAGACAACACTTTAGATTACATATAACATATTACAAAAGATCCAGAGAACTTCCTCGAACAGTGAGGAATATTATACAGAAAGAACCAGAAAGATCCACTCAGTGTTACTTTAGAAGTACTACTATTAATATATGTATAAGGCTTGAAAGTACTACTATTGTATTGTTCTATAGAAGTAGGTTCTAGATTCTAGGAGTTTTATTTATATTCTATGCTTCAGCTTGTCTTAAATAGATCTCGATAAGGTCTTCGACTCCGTTGATCTCCCTTAGATATTTTCAACTCTTCAAGTAACTTATTTTCTGGGAACGCCATTGGTTTCTCCGAGATCTATCAAGGGTTAAGAAGATACGTTGAGTACGAGTGTACTCAGCAAGTTCACTAAAGATAAGTGTTTGATGCACTATCTACAGCCACAGACCATAGGTCGTGGGCAATGCAAGTTTTCATAAACATTTCTTCAAAGGTTGCTTTTATTCTGAAAATCTATGTCCATCAGCCTTCACGGGGTTACCAGAACTTTCATGGAGTTCCTTTCCCGCAGCGTTCGCAGCTCCTTCCCGGAATAGGGAGTAACAAGTTACAGTTTTTACACTCTACAGAGGTGCATCACTTTACCCATGAGAGATCTTAGCTTTGTTGCACATCCGAGTTATAGGCTCACTCCCACTTCCTTGGTGTGAGGCCCAGACTAAGATCCAAGCCAATAACTGTCCTTCTCCGTGACCCCGCATACCCGACGGATTGCACATTAGACCTAGGATAAAACTTGTTTCCATTATTAGTCTAAGGTGTACAACCCTCATAGATACCAGAAGCCGTGGGACATTGAGGGATCCCACCCATAACCTGCTAACCCTCTACAAGAGGAGTTGCAACAGCGGACCGGTCATTCGTTGGCATGTGAGACAGAGCCGATCCAGCTGACTTCTCCGTCCCATTCGAAATCTCATGGTTAATGCGTAATATACGACGCAAGAATCAGTTGTGACATTGGTTATTAAGTCCTAGATAATATGTTCCTTTACCACCGGAACTTCCATAGAAGGTTATTACCTCATGGTAAATAAGCTATAATCATATTATTATGAAAATAGTGTTTTCTGACCTTTTTGAAATGCAGGTGATGACAACACTGGATTTGCAAAATACTTTACAAAAAATAAGCAAAGGACATGAGCAAGTGTGAACTTGCCTTTTGTGATTGCAAGATTATGCACTCACGGTCTTCGAGATAATAGAATATCCAATATCTAAAATCATCATCATTGGTCTGGTAAGGACTAATTTTTAAAGAAGCAAGATGCCATTATGCATAAATAATGCTATGCGATATTATAATTCCCAAAGTGAAACCCCTAGCATTTAAATAAGTCGATCTTAGGTATCTTCTTTAAGATTGGGTTTATATTTAAGTTTATTTCATAAGCGATGGCATTGATAAGGAACTTAAGTGTTAGCAATCCAAAATATACAAGTACGGATATAGTAATCTTATTTTTATGAAATTTTACTCAGGATTTAATGATTTTATTTGTAAAACCCCAAGTTATATTTTTATTAGATAGATCTTATTTTTATGAACATTTTGATATATTATATGTATTTTTAGGATTTTTCTATAATTTTCTATAGCTAAAAATGTTTAGTGGTTATTTTGATAATTCATTTATTTTATTTTCACTTTATTTCTTTATCTTAAACAACTTGGGATGTTTGGTTGGGCATATGGGCTGGCCTGGCCCATCTAGGTTGGCCCAGTTTGGGATTTGGCCCAACCATCTCACCCCTGGCCCTTCTCTCTTCCTTGTCTCAAACACAGACACACACACACTCTACCCGGATACGCACAGACCTTTCCCCTCATCCTCTGCTCGCTTGTGATGCCTCTTCGGCCGGTCGTCGGCCAACTCCGACGAGGACCCATATCGCTCTCTTCCTTTAATCTCTGTCTCCCCGTTGCCGCTCTGCCTTCCCCATATTCGCCCCCGTGAAACCCTAGCCGTGGGGTTCGGCTAGGTCGCTGGCCCTCGATGTCCCTGGCTGCTACTCGAGGAAGACCATGACTTCCTCTTCCTCGACCTCGACACTGGAGGGAAGGTGCACAAGCGCAACCCCGGCGTTTTCCCCTCCTGATGCCCGTGGGACGGTGCTGCCAGCGCAACCCTAGCCTCAGGTGTTTTCTCTGATTCGGTGATGGTGTTGAACAGGGGATATTCCATGGCTTCGTCAGGCCAACGCTCCAGGTGCTCGGCACCCTCGGTGAGCTCAAATTCTTTGTGACCAGCCTTCGTGCTGATGGCTTTGATCCATAGTTGTGCTGTGATGATCTACTGATAGTGGTAGCAATATAACTGATTGTTCTATGGTCCTCATGTGTTGTGACATTGGTTATGCTAGCTCTGATTAGAGTTTTGAATCAATTTGTTAATAGAACATTGCTATAAGACATTGGCTATTGTGGAATAAATTCAGTATACTAAATTCTGTAACTGTCTATTTGGATAGTTCACTATTTTGATGATTCAAAAGAATTGTCCTTGACTAAACCATTTGGTTCAGTATGGGTTGGTGGTTCTATACTGGCCATCTGATCCAATATATGTTGGAGTTGAATATGCTCTGTCTTATATTGGCAGTTAGCATTTTTCTAAATTGATTCCTGGGTATAATGCTTAAGAAAAGGATGTGGAATGTTGTTGTAATTATTTGTTGGCTATTAGATTGATCTCTGGTATTCCTGCTTGAGAGGTGATTTGGTATTCTACTGTTGCTTAGGGATGAAATGGTATGTCACCCATGGGTGATCCATATAGAAGTGACTTTTTATAATGATTCCTAATTATTTAATTAGGAAGATGATTACTAGGCTAGATGTATTGTTTTGCTGGCTACTCTTGACTTGGTTATGTTTGTGGTGCCTCCAAATAGGAGTGTGCACAAAATGACTCTAGTAAGATGTTTTGCTGCTTAAACAATTGAAGAAACTTATATGGAATTGATGCTTATGATGCTGGTCTGAAGCTCTTGTTGAATAAAGACAAGTTTACTTTGAATTTTAAGTTGGAAGGCTAGCATAATTACTATTACTATGATACAGCACAACCTTGGATGATTTCTAGCTATGATTAGCTAATGTTGAACTAACTTTGCCTTCTGGATATATTGAGAATGAGTTCCTGTTCATATGGACACTTGATTGCACAAAACTAATGGCTTAAACTTAGATCAATAAAGTGGTAATTTAAAGCTTAGTAACTCATGTATCACTAGTTAGAATTAGGATAAACTCTGTGGTACTTCTTTGGAAGATGCACAGATTTACACTTATCTAACTAGATTGAGTGTTGAAGTGGATTAAGCTGTTTTAAGCTGCTAGATCTTTGTAAAGCTAAGTGATGGTCACAGGTTTTTTTAAATCATTCTTGATGGATACTTATGAATATAAATGGTGTGCCTGATTTCTAGATTAGCCGATGATGCATAGACTGAGGCACTAATGGTAATTAAAACAGATGCTACAGTTATCTTCCTAACTCAATGATGAGACTAGCATAACACTTCTATGCTAGTCTGAGAGTTCTCCAAATCTCAACAAAAACTCTATTTTTAAATCTGATTAATTCATGTGTTGATTGGGTTATGGTCTAACAACCTGATGCCTGTAGATCTGTTGATATGTGGTTGTGCACCTTATCTTGTGGATGTGGTTGTTGCCTGCTCCTCCTGATGTGGATCTTGTTAATCTTGCTTGTGCTCCTAGATCTGTCTTCCCCTGATTCTAGCTCTTGGATGGCTCTTGGGAGAAACCAGTTGCTGGTTGATGGTGATCTTGTGGTTGTTTATGTCTGGGCTTGGGAGCTCTAGTGCTAATAAACGAGCCGGGGTGTGTGTGTTGATGTGCTATAGAGAGATATGGATCAGCTCTAGGTGAGCTGCTATGGATGTGCTCTCTCTTTTATGTGCACTGGCTACTGCTATGGTGTTGACAACAGACTAATGCATGCTGGCGAGTGAGCAGTCTGCTTGCATGTTGTGGTTTGGGGATCAGATCAAGTAACAGCTTGATCTTTTGCTGGTATTACTGCTTTGCCCTTTATCTTTTACTAGATTGGTGAAACTTTCCCCAAGCCAATGATGCTGTGTTGAGGTCATTTGATACAAAAATAACAGATCCTACACTTGTTCCATTTCTAAACACTCTATGATGAGCTTAAGCATATCATCAGTATGCTAAATCTGAGAGTAATCTAATCGCAAAACTAACCCTCTATTATCTCCTCTGTTTGTTTGTTATTTTTGTTTCCAGGGATCAGGAATATGAAGAAAAGATTTAGAGGATAAAGAAAGTGAATATGAATTTAGTTTAGGATTTTCTTCTCATTTATTAATTCTTTTGTAATTCATCTTTTGTTTAAAAATTGGAAAGGCAATGTAATATTTTGTATTATTAATAGAGTTAAATTTTCTCTATTTTGAAATATGAGAATTGTAGTTTCTTGAATTCATATTTCTGTGTGATTCTTATTGATATATTTCTTTCTTTTAAAGTTGGACTTTGTAAACTACCTTGTGATCTTGTACTATATTATTAAAAGTAGAACTTTCTCTTCTATTGGTCAATTGTAAAGACAATGTGATTTCTTGTATTGTTATAAAGTTAAATTTCTTTGTATTAAATATGGTAATATATTTGTCTACTTATTTATTTCTTGATACTTTACTTTTATTTATCAATTGTAAGGTAATACTATAGGTATATATATTTATATTTATAAAGAATCCTCTTTATATTATTTATGTAATCATTTTATTTCAAGTTATTAAATATTTCCAATTCCTATTTGTGAATTGTATAAATTCATTTGAATTTCATATTTGAAATTCAAATACATTTTTGAACAAATTTTCCCCGAAACAAAGAATTCTACAAAGGTCATGTCGAAAGCTATCACACTTGCTCCAAAGTTTCATTCAGTACAAGAGAGATCCCGATCCCTTTATAGCTCTTTTAGTTTTGCGCAAAAATTCTCTGGATTTTCTTATGCATGAATGCAATGCACAAACCTATGTCCTCTCTGTTTCTAGGTGCTAATCCTGGGATGTGACATCAGATTTGGAGCCTCAATGTCTTCCTCTAGATCACCCACGGAGGATTCGTTTGCGGACGTCGTCAACCAGTACATGTCTGAGTTTAGGATTCATCCCAAGAAGTTGATACTCAAAGAGGGGAAGATAAAGATGAAATAAGTTCAGGGCCCTAAAGGAGAAGGCAGTCTGAAAGACAGGATGGAAGCATTGGAGCAGGAAGTTTTCAGGTACAAGAAGATGGCAGAACGCGAAGTGGATGTTATTCACAAGATAAGTTCAGAACTCATCACCAAGCACGAGGGAGAAGTTGCTTAGCTCCAAGAAGATATCTTCTCACTCCGTCAGACCACCAACCAATTGCAAGCACAACTCTATGACATACATAAACAAAACTGTGAGTATGAGGCTAGATTTGATCGCATAAGCTCTGCTGCTAGTTTCAGGATTGTGGAAACCAAGACATCCTTTTTGGATGGGGAACCTTTACCTTGGAAGTCTTATGATTAAAAGGGACCACCACCGAAGGAGTAATTCATTATCAGGTTTGGCATCCCCTTGGCTTGTTCCAAGCTTGGGGGAGTGCCGCGGTATCACCACCATCATATTTTATCTTTTACCTTTTTAGTGGATTCATATCTGTGGTAGAGAAGTTATCTTATAGTTTGCTTTGCATGTGGAAGCATCTCTCCTTTAGTTGATTATCTATGTATCCTTTGGTGTGAGTGCCTTTATTGAATATTAATGAAATGTCTCATCTTTTACTTTTTGCACTTCTTGTTTTAGTTTGCAATCTGTATTATATGATGGATCTTGCTGATTAGTATTTGGCATCACTTTGGGAGCATCAAGTAACTGTAAATTGGTTTTGGAAAACCAAGCTCTGATGATGCTTGACGTGGCACTTCGTTGGTAACCCCAAGCGCAGGGTATCAAGAGCAAGCAGCAAGTTTTCCCTCAGTTGAGACCGAGGTTATCGAACCATAAGGAGGAAGGAAACGTCACACATGTGTTGCAAGCAATGCGGAGACCTGCACAACACAAACTCGAGACTTTTCCCCAACGAATCAGTGAGGTTGTCAAGCTTACCGGTTTGCTGTAACAAAGGATTAAACGTATGGTGTGGAAGGTAATGGTTTGCAGCAAGTAAACATGTAACAGTGGAAGATGTATCAATGGTAAAGATTGGAACGGGCTCCATAGTTCACTAGATGTGCTCTCCTTACATAAACAACATGGCATGAAGGGTAAACAAATTACCATCTGGGCCCACCCGTACCTGGGGTGGGTCTGGCACCCCTGGCTGGCCCCTCCGGCTCCCTTCTAGACTTCTTGTTCCCCACGGAAAGTAATTGACTTTGACATTTGTCCCGTCCAATTCTGAGAATATTTCTTTACTAACTTTTCTGAAACCAAAAACAGCAAAAAACATGCATCTGGCAATGTTTCAACTTGTTAGTAGGTTAGTACCAGTAAACATGTAAAAAGCACCTCAAAGTGTGGACAAATAAAGCAAAGTACATACTAAACAAGCATGGATCATCAAAAATTATAGATATGTTTCCAACGTATCAACATCCCCAAGCTTAACTCCTGCTCGTCCTCGAGTAGGTAAGTGATAAACAGAATAATTTTTGAGGTGACATGCACCCTAACAATAAAGATCCAACCATTTGCAAGCATTGAAAGCTGGGATCAAACAACTCTAAACATGTGAATGAAAGATGGAGTTCTAATAATAGGACATAGTAATTATGCATGCAACATGAAAGGCTACAAACAAACATCATGAGTAACATGCATTGAAAAACGTTTGTTTGTTTCACATGCAGAAAACATAGCATAGTGGCAATCAGCTTGTCCCTCATAGAGTAGCAAATAGATGAATAGGACACCTTCAAAGTTCACAAGGGTGACTAGAAACAAATAGCACAAGAACAAGTAATAACACAATATGCATCAATTAATAAGCTTTGGAACACTGCACACAGAATGGCAACTATGCTCTCTTAATGGTGACTAAAGGTAGAAGGTGGAGACTCAATAATGGTGGAAGACAGGCCTTTTTGTAAAGGAAGCAGGGATTACAAGTTTCAAAAAGAGCTTCCAAAAATTATGGTACTTGTTATCTTTCATCCCTCATTGCCCCTATCATAAGCATCTTGAAGTGGTTAAGGTTAAAGTGGCAAAGCTGGAGTATATGCTTGACGAAGTATAAGTTGGCAATCTCAAGTCCCTTGAATACGAGGGCCACACCTCATGCATGCTCAACTTTGGGTCCAGGTAAGTTCTTGTCACTGTAAGTATTTACATATCATTGAGAACCGCCAACGGGGTACCCCTTGCACATGGTACAGGAGCTTTCCCATAACCAAAATGACAAGGCAAGCAGACAATGAGCATGTCAGCAATCTTTTTATTTACCATATGCGTAGCTTTTTATTGAGGATGCTTCATAGATAGCTCATTATGGTGATGCTGCAAGTTTCCACCATGATTAGGCATGGCTTAGGATAGCGACCCAGGCGTTTCTCTAACACAAGATACAAACTCCATGGACTTACAAGCTCCCTCTTTATTTCACACCGGTGACATCCATAGACAAAAGAACATGATATCAAATGAGTACAAAGTACAAGTGCAATGTTGAAAACGTTCCTCGTGACAGCACGGTTCTGCTAATTCCAACTTATAAGTGCAAGCATATACAACAAAGTTGTCACAATGGTTCAAGTTTATTAGGGGCAAAGAATAAAGTGTTCCATCAAGTTCGTGAGGGCATTAATCACTAAGTTTTCACATAAGAAAATAGTTTTTAATTGGAAGATAGTTGAATACAAGAATATACTTGGAATGGTGTAACACACCATGCATAGGAGTTTATAGTGGACACTTTGGAATAACTTGGTTTCTTGGGAGTTGGAGGCATGAGTAGAACTTACTCATACAAGTGGAGGCTAGCAAAAGACTGGGATCAACCAACTAAGGGAGCAATAATGGCCATAATCATGCAGTGCAACAAAACATACTAATCAAAGCAAAGAGTGGTACTACAAGTCAAGGACTAAATGATAATAGACGCTAATGGTGACTTTTCATAGTCATAACATGGTGTGAGCATGTGCCAAGTCAACCCAAGCAAAGCATCAAAGGAGAATACCACAATACTAAGCTTTTTGCATACTAAAACAACGCATAATTTCTTCAAGCCACACTAAGCAATCCCAATTGTTTGGAACAAGACATGATAAAGCAATAATCACTAATCATAAGGCTAAAACAACACCTAGCATGTCATGCTAAAGTCTAAGTCACAGTCAATGCAAGCTCCTCTTGCACTTCAAGCAAGAACTTACTACTCCTTTCCAACACCAAGCAAACTTATTTGCAAAACAACACAGCGAGAACAAGGGTCCAAACTACTTTATTCAAGCAAAATAAACAACCTAAGAAAAGCAAACAAAAACTAAGACGCTCCAAGAACAACACAACTAAGCATGAAACAATAAAAACGAAGTGTCTAGACAAACCTGACCTTTTTATTGATGAAGAAGGGGATGCCTTGGGCATACCCAAGCTTTGACGCTTGTACCTCTTCGATATTTCTTGGGGTGACACAATGGTGGAATCCCCAAGATTGAGCTTTTTTCCATTCTTCATCTCATTGCATCATTCTCTCTTTACACCTGAAATTTTTCCTTCATACAAAACTTCACACAATCTTCATTAGCAACATTAGTTTATTCAAAAGATATTAGACCACTGGAAAAGCTTTGAAACAGCAAGGATTTTCACTAAAAACACAAGCTACTATTGTAACTCCTTCAAAAAGCTCAATTCACTTAAAGAGTACTCAAAAAGGAATTAATAAGAAGCAAATGCAAATAATGGCAGAAATCTGTCAAAATAGACCAGCAGGAAGAAACCAATTTTTTCGAACATCTTCTGTTGCTCAAATCAAAAAGTGTTGAACTAACGGAAGTTAGATAACATATTGGGGGATTTATTGGTAAATTTTGAGATCTATCAGAGTTACAAAGCCTCCTCACGGATTTTTTTGGTCGAGGACAGAAATGTGTTTCGGGGCAGCAACTCCCCAAATCTTACTTCCCTCTCATTAGAGGCCATTCTTGGCACAAAAAGCAAATAAAAAAGGATAAGGAGAGGTCATTACTGAAGTAGTAACTTCCAAGATCATAATAGTCCACATGAGTTTCTTCTTAGCATTATCATTGAGTGGGACATCCAAATAACAATCTTCCAAAGGTGGCAAATCAAGCATTTCATAAATATTCCTAGGCATAATAGAGACACTAGAACCAAGATCACATGAAGCTTTAAGATCAAAGTCATTCACTTGCATATTAATAATGGACTCCCAACTATCTTCTACTTTCCTAGGAATAGAAACTTTGTGTTTTAGCTTCTCTTCCTTAATTTTCACAAGAGCATGTGTAATATGTTTAGTGAAAGCAACATGCATATCACTAGCATCGGGACTTCTAGCAAGCTTTTGCAAGAACATAATTACTTCAGAAATATTGCAACCATCAATATCAAAATCAAACTTAGCATCACTAGTAGTAGGCTCAATAGGCTTAGGCATAGTAGGAGTAGGAATAAAGACTAATTGTGGTTTAGTGGTGATCGTGCACACACTATAGTTTCTATCAGTTTCAGCTTCGCTTTCCCACCTAGCATGAAGTTGACCTAACAGCCTAACATTTTCATCAATAGTAACTTGTATGACATGAGCAGTAGCAAAGGTGTTTTCCATGGCTTCAGGTTTAGCAGCCATTTTATTAATCAAGGAGGACTGAGCTTCAGACAAAGAGGATATATTTTTCTCAGCACTCAATTTTTTGACTATAAACTAGGAATTTCTCTATTCAGGTTCTCAAGCTGATGGATAATGTTTTTCAAGATGATAGACTGTTCCTCCATAGTTTTAGTGAAAATCTTATTTTGCTCATATTGCATCTACATAAAATTCTTAGTGGATCTCTCTACTTCTAGAATCCTTTCTTCACTAGGCATTCTAGATCTACCATGATAAGCATTTCCACTAGGATGATAAGGCCTATAATTGTTGTTACTACCAAAATTATTCCTATATGCATTGTTATTGAAATTGTTGTTTCTAATGAAGTTCACATCAACTTGCTCTTCTTGAGCAACCAAAGAGGCTAAAGGAACACTATTAGAATCTAGAGGAGCCTTCCCATTAACAAGCATAGCCATAATAACATCAATCTTTTCACTCAAAGAGGAAGTTTCCTCAACAGAATTTACCTTCTTACCATGTGGAGCTCTCTCAACATGCCATTCAGAGTAGTTAACCATCATATTATCAAGGAGCCTTGTTGCAACACCCAAAGTGAGGCCCATAAAGGTACCTCCAGCAGCTGAATCTAACAGATTTCTTGAGGAAAATTTCAACCCTACATAAAAATTCTGGATAATCATACAAGCAGTGAGTCCATGAGTAGGGCAATTCTTAACCAAAGATTTCATTCTTTCCCAAGTTGGAGCAACATGTTCACTATCAAGTTGTTTAAATTTAATAATGTCACTTCTCATAGATATAATCTTAGCAGAAGGATAGTACTTTCCAATAAAAGCATCTTTGCACTTAGTCCAAGAATCAATACTATTTTTAGGCAAAGAAAGCAACCATTCTTTAGCTTTTCCCCTCAAGGAGAAAGCAAAAAGCTTGAGCTTAATAATATCTCCATCTACATCCTTATACTTTTGCAGCTCACAAAGTTCAACAAATCTATTAAGATGGGCAGCAAGATCATCAGAACCAGCACCAGAAAATTGCTCTCTCATCACAAGATTTAACAAAGCAGGCTTAATTTCATAAAAGGTAGCATCAGGAGCAGGTGGATCAATAGGTGTGCTTAGGAAATCATTGTTGTTGGTGCTAGTGAAGTCACACAACTTGGTGTTCTCAGCAGAGTTCATTTTGGCAAAGGTGGTCAAGCCAAAAACAGCAGCAGCAGCTAGAGCAGGAACTTTTTTTTTGTGTTTTTGAATAAAGAAAGCAAACCAAACTAGACTAATTTTTTTGGGTTTTTTGAAAGAGCCAAACAAAACCAAGCAGAAGAAACAAAGCAAACTAAAAACAAAGTAAAGAGAAAGGAAGTGAAGGACTCCCCATGCTCGACGTGGCACTTCGTTGGTAACCCCAAGTGCAGGGTGCGAAGAGCAAGTAGCAAGTTTTACCTTAGTTGAGACTGAGGTTATCGAACCATAAGGAGGAAGGAAACATCACACAGGTGCTGCAATAAACACGGAGACCTGCACAACACAAACTCAATACTTTGCCCCAACGAATCAGTGAGGTTGTCAAGCTCACCGGTTTGCTGTAACAAAGGATTAAATGTATGGTGTGGAAGGTAATGGTTGCAGAAAGTAAACAGGTAACAATGGAAGATGTATCAATGGTAAAGATTGGACCGGGGTTCATAGTTCACTAGAGCTGATCTCCTTAGATAAACAACATGGCATGAAGTGTAAACAAATTACAGCAGGGCAATTGTCAGGAACTGAGGAAGGCATAACAATGCATCGATTGGGCAATACAACAATATACATAGACCGCCATCCAACTGCATCTATGACTAGAAGTCCACCTTCAGGTTATCATCCGAACCTCCTCCAGTATTAAGTTGCAAGCAACAGACAACTGCTTTAAGCAAAGTGTGTAAGGTAAACAGTCCACATGTTCCATGAACAAGAGACCATTGTTTTCTCCCTAGTGGCAACAACACATCTACAACCGAAGAGATATCTGTCACTTCCCTTGGAAACTAGAGGCATGAACCCACTATCGAGCATAAATACCCCCTCTAGGAGTCACTAGCAACTACTTGGCCAAGATAGCTACTAACAACGGAGAGCATGCAAGATCACAAACAACACATACATGATAGAATCATAAAGATAAAACCATTAATCAAACCAACATAATAATCTCAATATCCATCGGATCCCCCCAAACACAACATGCATGATTACAAATAGATTAGATCTTGATCATGAACGGAGCTCACAAAATCTATACATGAAAGCACAAAGGAGGAGATACAACCATCTAGCTACTACATGGACCCATAGTCCAAGGTGGAACTACTCACGCATCATACCAGAGAGAAGGCCTCCGGGATGATCTCCCCTCCAGCAGGGTGCCGGGAAGAACTTCAGATCCCCCCGGTCTAGGGACGATGGTGGCGGCGGCTACAGAAGGTTTCGTGGATATTTGATCGGGTACTCAGGGTTTCTGCATCGGGGGCTTCTTATAGGCGAAGGGGGAGGCGAAGGAGGCGACCAGGGTAGCCAAACCCTAGCCAGGTGCGGGGCTGGGCCCACCCATGCCTGGGGTGGGTCTTCCCCCCTGGCTGGCCCCTCTGGCTCCCTTCTAGACTTCTTGTTCCCCAAGGAAATTAATTGACTTTGACGTTTGTCCCGTCCAATTCCAAGAATATTTCTTTACTAACTTTTATGAAACAAAAAACAACAGAAAATAGGCATTTGGCACTGTTGCAACTTGTTAGTAGGTTAGTACCAAAAAACATGTAAAAAGCACCTCAAAGTGTGTACAAGTAAAGCAAAGTAGATACAAAACAAGCATGGAGCATCAAAATTTATAGATACGTTTCCAACGTATCAAGCTCTGGTTAGTAGCAATGCTTTTTAAGGTTTGAAAGAAAAAGAGAAAATCTTACAGGTATTTTGTATCATTTATTTTCTTTCCTGTTGGATCATAAGCTTAGTATTCTTTATTTAAGTTGTTTTGTGTCTTCAAGGAAGATTGCATGTTTGGCTTTATTACTTGTATGTTTGCTTGTTTCTTTCAACTCTCTTGCTTGCTACCCAACCTTGCTAGCCAAAAACCTGTTTTGAGAAGGCATACTTCTCATGTTTCCAAATCCCTTTGAACCAAAACCTGTGCCATTTGTGTCCACTATATCTACCTATTAGCAATTTCTATTCCAAGAAAATTCTCAAGCTTCATCTATCTTTTGAATTAAAATTTATTTTGTTATGTGAAAACTAGTTAGTAAATCTCTCACGAACTTGATGGCACACCTTATTTCCTTGCCCCTAACAGACTTGAACCATTGTGCCATCGAAGTTTTATATGCTTGCACCTATACGTTGGAATTAGCAGAACCGTGAAGTCATGGGGAACATTTTCAACATTGCACTTGTACCTTGTACACAGTTGATATCGTGCTCTTTTGTCTGTGGATGTCACTGGTGTGAAATAAAGAGGGAAGTTGTAAGTCCATGGAGTCTGTATTTTGTGGTAGAGAAACGCCTGGGCCGCTAGCTTAAGGCATGCCTAATCATGGTGGAAACTTGCAGCATCACCATAGTGAGCTATCTATGAATCATCCTCAATAAAAAGCTAAGCATATATTAAATAAAAAGATCGCTGAGATGCTCATTGTCTACTTGCCTTGTCATTTTGGTCATGGGAGAGTTCCTGTACCATGTGCAAGGGGTACCCTGTTGGCGGTTCTCTATGATACGCATGTACTTACAATGACAAGAACTTACCGGTAACTGAAGTTGAGTAGCATGAGGAGTGGCCCTCATATTCAAGGGACATGAGATTGCCAACTTATATTTTGTCAAGCATATACTCCATCTTTGTGCACTTTAACCTTAATCATCTCAAGATGCCTATGATAGGGGAAATGAGGGCTCAAATCTAGTAAGTACCATAATATTTTGGAAGATCTTTATGACTTGTAATCCCTGCTCCCCTCTATAAAGGGACCATTCTCCTATTTCCAAGTTGAGTCAGTAAACCTTCTTCCTCTCTATCTCCAGCAAGCATTTGAGTTGTTGTGTTTCAAGCATTCATATGGTGATTTATTCAATCATGTTCGTTATCTTCCTTGTTTGCACAAAACTCTTATCTATTGAGTATTACTTTGAAAGCCTTCATTGAAAAACCTTTTTGAGCAAAGAGTGCTCCGGTTTTGAAAACTTCTACAAAAAGCTTTATTTGTTAGACTGTTTTCTAGCTGTTCTCTGACCAAGAACAAAGTTTGCCAATTCCAATTATGATTTATCTTTATGCATCTCTATTGTGACTCCTGTACTTGTTGCAAGCTAAGTTATATAATGGTGAGTTGCTTTCTTCTATGAGTTGTGCAATGGTAAGTGTGATGCTTCTTGTTCGTATTATTTTATTGACACTTCACTCCATAAACCTGTGGACATGTTTACTGAGCTCAGTTTTCGCTTGGGGACAAGCGAAGGTCTAAGCTTGGGGGAGTTGATACGTCCAATTTGCATCACCATAGCTATATCATAATTTACATATATTCATTGATATATGTCTTATTATGAGGTATTACTTATATCTTTTCATATTTTTATGCATGCTGGATGATTCTTGGAGGATGAACTGCCGGAGTCTGGATTCTAATGGAAAAGAAGGCATTTTTATGCAATTTCGCGAAGATCAGAAAAATACCAAAAAAATATGGGAAAATTATATTTTTCCAGAAGATAGAGGAAGCCAGAAGGGGAGGCGAAGAAGGTCCACATGGGGCCCACACCCCTCCTAGGCGTGGGTCCCCCTAGGCCGTGCCTAGGGCAGGTGTGGCCCACCTGCCCAGCTCCCGACTCCACCCCTTTGCCTATATCTTCAATACGGAACCCTAACACCAGGGGATCAACCACAGATAGATTTACGCCGCCTCTGCGGGGCGGAAAACACCAAGAGAGAAAAATCTCTCCGGCAGATAGATTTCTGCCGGGGGAATTCCTTCCCGGAGAGGGGAGATCGTCGCCATCAACACCATCATCAAGCTAGGCTTCATCGGGATCATCATCATCCACACCATCATCTCCACCAGCACCATCATCACCACTCCGTCCCACTGTAACAATTGTGTTGGATATTGCTTTAGTTCTTAGGGGAAACTTTCCCGGTGTTAATTACTATTGTAGTTGATGCTTGTGAGTGGAACCATTGGATTATTGTTTATGTTCAGATTGTTATCCATTATCATATCATCTTTGATCTTGATCCATATGATGTCTCGTGAGTAGTTCGTTTAGTTCTTGAGGACATGGGAGAAGTCATGTTGTTAGTAGTGGATTTGTGTTGAGTTATTATTCAATGTTTAATATTTATGTTGTGGTGCTATTCTTCTAGTGGTGTCATGTGAACGTCTACTACATGATACTTCACCATTTATGGTCCTAGGGGGATGCATTGTGTATTTGACTACTAATTGTGGGGCTGCCAGAGTGACAGAAACTTGAACCCCCGTTAGGACACCTTTACACAAGGGAGCGTAGGATCTCAGAGTTTAAGGCAGTGGTTAGATTTATATCTTAATTACTTTCCTATAGTTACGGATATCTGTAGGAGGTTTAATCAAAAGTATGTATTAGTCCAAGTAAGGTCGGTATGTTAGCACAGGTTCGCCCACGCAAAACTTACAACACCAGAGAAGAGTACTTAGCTATATGAAGCGAAAGCACTTGTCAGAATTCCCATGTGTCCTCGAGAATGTTTGGTCCTTATAAGTATTTCCACTGGCTTGTCCTTTGCTAAGAAAGGATTGGGACACTTGCTGCGTTTGCTTGTTCCTTTTGTTACTTGCTCTTTGTTTTGTTGCCTTATCAGAAAACCACTAAAAATCCGTTTGCTAAGTATTCACAGGGATTTCCTGCTCCATACCACTTTTCAGCACCTTCTGCTCCTCATTGGGATCGACACTCCTATTTATCAAAAGTACTGCGATACACCCCCTATACTTGTGGGTCATCAGATACTAAACATACAAAAGATGGGGATGAAGATGCAAGCGAAGAGGATAAGAACAACACACATATGGAGGAAGATACCTCTGCTATAAATATGGAAATTACCATGACAAATATGTTTTCTAGGGGTAGGGGGACTTCTTGTGATGGGGTAAATAAGGCACAAATGCTGGTGAATCCATTATTTCATGTGGGAGCTTTTGCGATATTTCATGAGTTTATCGATAAATATAAGGATGGGAATGTGTGATGTAATCTAGTTAACAATGATATTCGGTTTGATGCATAGGAATTGGTACTACCTCTCATTATTCCTCCCCGCACAACTGCGGTGGAAATAAAGAAGATTAAATAAGATGTTTCCTAGGGGACGATTGCTTCACATCAGTGGGTGGGTGATCACCTGTCCATGCTGGTGGAGCTCTCACCAGGGAAGGGCTCCCCTATACTATGTCCGACATCGAGGGAGGATGAATTAAGGCTGGAACGATCCTGTGGCATGGTTTTTGAGAAGGATGCGGATAATATGATGGCACCGGGGTTATGCAGCCCCTACAATACCAGAAGCGGGTGTTCTTCACCAATTTTAACCTCTTAGTTGGGTTTTTCCTCAACACCTATTCAAAAAATTGGAGGACCAGTATTGATTCAAGGACTTGAGTCTAATAATAAAATGAGCTTTTGGCAAGATCACCACCGACACTTGCTGAGGTAATAGCTTTTGGCGGCATCCCTTCACCTTTGAAAAATTCTATATGGCCGAGTGATCGTATTTTGTCTCAACCTAACTCTAATGCTACACATTCGGAGCAGGCAGTGGAGTTAACGCAACATCGAAATGGTGAACAAGGTACTCTTTCTAACTCTACGAATTCAATTTTGTCCTTATCAAATGCGGATATAGTGGAGAGGGGAAGTGCAATTGGGGTGTCTTTGGGGGAAACTAATGAAAAAATAAATTTAGCAGCCAAAGTTATTAGAGATAATGAATTCACCAGAACTTTGACAATACTACAACACAATTCTAATCAAGATACTAGTGACCCGGCACCAGCAAACCTTTTTGTTTCAAGGGTCTCTAATTTATGTGAGGATATTGCAGCAGAGGAGATGGACTCTCTTGATAGCTCGTAGGAGATAGTTGACCTTGAGGTCAAAAGTTATAGGAAGAACAAGAAAAGACAGCATGAAACTACTACTATTCGGCGAGGGACTAGAACAAGGGTCAAGAAAACATATTAAACATGCAAGGACTAAGGGGTCTAATTTGGAATAGTGATGGGTTTAGAGATCTGGCCAAGTATATTTTCACTTCTGAAACTTTTAAGGAACACAAGTTATATTTTATTGCTCTAATAGAGACAGGAATATCTAATTTCACTGTTCTGTTTTTACAACATCTGACGCTAGGGGGATTTTACATGGTTCTGTATACTCCCCATGGGTGATTAGTGGGCATTTTAGTGGGAATAAATTCTATCACACTAGAAGTTACTAAAGTGGAGAAGGGAGATTATTGTGTTAAATTGTTTATGAAGTGTTGTAGCGATGGGTTTGAGTGGATTTTTATACCAGTTTATGGTGCGGCATAGGAAAGGCACAAACATGAATTTCTAGCAGAATTAGTACGCATCTGTGAAAATGAAACACTCCCTTTGTTAGTGGGTGGAGATTTTAACATTTTGTGGAAAATAGAAGACAAGAACAACGAAATTTTAATTTACATTGGCCTTTTGTTTTTAATGCTATCATTGAAAGTTTGAACTTAAGAGAGGTTGCTCTCTCAGGAAGACAATTCACTTAGGCTAATCATAGGGAGATGACTACTTATGAGAAGCTCGATCGTATTTTAGCTAGCATTGAGTGGAAACAAAAATTCCCATTGGTTACTGTTCGTGCTCTTACACGATCTGGTTCGGATCATACATCTCTCCTGATTGACTCAGGGTCAAGAGCACATATTGGGAATAATCCTAGATTTTCCTTTGAACTCCCGTAGTTACACCAAGACGGTTTCTTCAACATGGTGAAGACCGAATGGTTAGCAGAACAAAGGGGTAGCACACCTATTCAGAGATGGCAAAATAAAATATGCCATTTACGTCATTTTCTTCGTGGTTGGGCTAAAAACCTAAGTGTAAAATACAAAAAAGAGAAAGAAATGTTTCTAGAAATTATCGATGAACTTGAAATTAAGGCGGAAACCTGTGCTTTGACTAATCCCAAGAGGCAGAAGCTGCACATGGAAAATGATCAAGTTTCAAAATTAAGGAGAGAAGAAGAAATTAAATGGGCTCAACGGGTAAAAGTAAAGCACATTCAGGAAGGGAGAAACAACACTAAGTATTTTCATCTTATTGCCAATGGAAAACATCGAAAGAACAAAATATCCAAGCTTGAGCAAGAGGATGGCACCATTGTTGGTGATAGTAATTTGAGAACATATATATCTGAATAATATAAGAAGCTTTTTGGGGAACCAGAACCAAAAAAAATTTCAATCATGGAGGAGAGAAACATGGATGTTCCACAGGTGTCATCGATTGAAAATACCATTATAACTGCGAATTTTTCAGATAAGGAAGTTCAGGAAGCAATTTATTTGATGGAGCATGATAAAACGTTGGGACCTGATGGATTCCATGTGGAATTCTATCAAAAATTTTGGGAAGTGATAAAGGCTGATTTGATGGCACTATTTGCACAATTGCAAATGGCAGAATTGCCTCTTTATAAGCTTAACTTTGGGGTCATCATGCTACTTACTAAGAAATAAAATGCAGTACAGATTCAGCAATATAGACCTATATGTCTTTTGAATGTTAGATTCAATTTTTTTACTAAAGTGGCTACGAACCGCATCTCTGCGATTGCTCACAAGTTAATTTGTCCCACTCAATCTGCATTTATGCCTGGAAGACATATTTTTGGAGGGGGTAGTTATTTTACACGAAACGATTCATGAGCTTCATACTAAAAAGTTTGGATGGTGTGATTTTTAAAATTGATTTTGAAAAATCATATGATAAAGTAAGATGGTCATTTTTGCAACAAGCACTACGATTGAAGGGTTTTGACCCTTTGTGGTGTAAGTGGATTGAAAAATTCATTCAGGGGGGAGGAGCGTCGGAATCAGAGTTAATGATGATATTGGTCCTTTTTTCTAGACTAAGAAAGGGGTTAGACAGGGAGACCAATTATCTCGGATGCTTTTTAATATTGTGGCAGATATGCTTGTCATTCATATAGCTAGAGCTAAGGAGGAAGGGCAGGTTGGTGGTTTAATACCCCATCTGGTTGAAGATGGATTACCTATCTTATAATACGTAGATGATACAATTTTATTTATAGAACATGGCATTGGAAAGGCAGTAAATATGAAACTTATTCTTTGCATTTTTAAGCAGCTGTCAGTGCTTAAAATTAACTTCCATAAAAGAGAGACTTATTGTTTTGAGAATGCTAAGGAGCATGAACAAGACTATAGAGAAATGTTTGGTTGTGAATCGGGTACTTTGCCTTTTAGATATCTAGGGGTCCCGATTCACCATAGAAGACTAAGAAATTCCGAGTGGCATCTAGTGGAGAATCGCTTTGAGGGGGAAATGGGATGTTGGCAAGGCAAACTTTTGTCATACGGGGACATATTAGTGGTAATCAACTTAGTTTTAACAAGTATGCCTATGTTTATGTTGTCTTTTCTCGAGATACCCAAGGGTGTTAGGTAAAGGCTGGACTTCTATTGTTCAAGACTCCTTTGGAAAAGTGATGAACATAAGAAGAAGTACAAAATAATTAAATGGAACATAATTTGTAGACCTAAAGAGCAGGGTGGTTTGGGAATAGAACTGTTGTAGATTAAAAATAAGTGTTTACTTACCAAATGGCTTTATAAATTGCTTTCCGAGCAAGGGGTATGGCAGAAGAATTGCTTCACAATAAATACCTAAAAACTAAAACTTTAGCCCAAGTCAAAGCTAAACCGACTGACTCTCCATTTTGGAAAGGCTTAATGCATGTTAAGGATAGTTTATTTGCTAGAGGTTTCTTTATAATTGGAGATGGGGTTACAGCTAGGTTTTGGGAAGATGTTTGGCTGGGGGATGTTCCTCTAGCACAACAATATCCTTCCTTTTATAATATTGTTCATAGAAAAATGTCTATTTTCAAGAAATCCTATCTCATAATCCCCTTAATATCGATTTTAGGAGGAATTTGAATGGGACAAAATGGGATGCATGGCTGCATTTATGCCAGAGACTAATGGAGGTTGAATTAACCAACGAACCACATATTTTAAATGGAAATTAACGGAGGATTGGGTATTCACGGACATGTACAAGGATCTTATGAATGATCATCAGAGAATCCCGACAAAGTACCTTTGGAAACTCAAAATACCACTTAAAATTAAGATTTTCATGTGGTTTCTAAAAAACAAACTTCTATTAACTAAAGAAAATCTATTAAAAAGAAATTGGAAAGGAAGTAAGAGGTGTTGTTTATATGATGGGGATGTGTAACATCCCAAAAATATTAATCAAGGTTATCAAATTCTAATCTCCCAAGTTTAGGGTTAACAAAAACTTTTGTTAATTAAAATCAATATGAATGCATGTGTGTATGTGATGAATGCATGAATGCTTGCAATGACTTGTTTGATTGATATGAATGGCAAGTATTGGTTTAAAGATGAAAACAACATCATCTAAATCATTTCCAAGCAGAATCAAATCAATAGAAATTCAAATATAAACAATATAAGCAAATGGTCATTTTGACCAAAGTTAACCACTAGACCACTTTGAGTGTTTCTAGTCCAAGATTTCTAACAGAAACTGTTGGAGATATGCCCAAGAGGCAATAATAAAGTGGTTATTATCATATCTTCATACTTATGATAAATGTTTACATACCATGCTATAATTGTATTAAAAGGAAACATTAATACTTGTGTGATTTGTAAACATAAAAGAGTCCCTAGTAAAGCCTCTTGTTAAACTAGCTTGTTGGTTAATATGTGATCATGGTTTCCTGATCATGAACATAGAGATGTTATTAACAACAGGGTCATGTCATTAGGAGAATGATGTGATGGACATACTCCTATAGTTAAGCGTAGCATAAAGATCAAGTCATTTAATATAGTTCATTTGCTATAAGCTTTCTGATACATAGTAACCTAATTCCTTTGACCATGAGATCATGTTAATCACCATCACCGGAAGGATGCTTTGATGACATCAAACACCAAACCGTAACTGGGTGGCTATAAAGGTGGCATTGAGTGTTTGGAAAGTATGGGTTGAGGCACATGGATTAAGAGTGGGATTTGTCCATCCATATGACGGATAGATATACTCTAGGCCCTCTCTGTGGAATGTCATCCAATTAGCTTTCAATCATGTGACTGGCTCACAAGGGATCACATATCACGGGAACGAGAAAAGAGTACTTATCGGTAACGAGTTTGAACTAGGTATGCAGAGATACCGACGATCATAACCTCGGATAAGTAAACTATCGTGAGACAAAGGGAAATTGGTATCGTATGTAAGTGGTTCATTCGATCGCAAAGTAATCGTAGAAATATGTGGGAGCCATATGAATTTCCAGATGCCTCTATTGGTTATTGATCGGAGAAGTGTCTCGATCATGTCCGCATAATTCACGAACCGTAGGGAGACACACTTAAGGATTCGATGTTGTTGAGTAGTTATGGAATGATGAGTAAGAGACCGAATGTTGTTCGGAGTCTTGGATGGGATCCGGGATATCACGAGGAGATCCGGAATGGTCCGGAGAATAAGATTCATATAAGGAAAGTCTTGTTTCAGGGTTGGAGAATGGTTCCGGTGTTTTCATCGGGAATGTTCTAGAAGGTTCCGGAATGTCCGGCACTCCGGAGGGGAAGGGTACATGAATGTGTCATACCAAGTTGTAATGATTGCATCATGTACTAGGTGTCATCGCTGAACAAAATAAAGGGTTTAATCAAATCCTAGTTTGAAAAAGTCAAACACCAATTTGAAAAGTCAAACGGCTATTTTGGAAGGTGGAGGGGAAGTAGGAAACCTACGAGGGGAGGAGTTCCTCCCCTCCACCGCCGGCCCACTTGGGATCCGAGTTGGGGAGGGACTCCCCTCCCCTGGCGCGCCTCCCTCCACCTATATAAGGAGGGGCAGGGCTGCCCCTCCAAGTACACAACACCTCTCTCCCTAAACCTAAACCCTAGCCGCCGGCCTCCACCATTGTCGCCGCCGCCTCCTAGGGTTTGCCAAGTCGCCAAGTTGGGGCAATCCCCTTGCCCTAGCCGCCGGCCTAGCTCCCTCTCCTTGGTGCGTTTAAACCCTAGATCACTGAGGCTCTCTCATAGTTCACCATACTCGCTCCGGCTTAAGGCGAAGCCCTGCAAGATCTCCCCTCTACTTCCGGTACCACGCCGTCGGGCTGCCGGAATCACGAGGAGAGTGCTACAACCTCCGCTGCCTGCTATAACAAGGGAGAGGAAGGTCTTCATCGAGTACCGAATGTGTGACCGACTGCGGAAGCGCTGCCGGAACACAGTGCCGGAAGGATCGTCTACGCGATCTTGAGATCGGAAGTGTACGACTACATCATCCACGAGAATCTGCTCTCGTTAAATGCTTTGGATCTTCGAGGGTTAGTACTCTGTTGACTCGTTGCTACAATCTATTAGATAGATCTTGGCTTGATCATAGATTAGATCTTGATTGTGTGTTCATGCGGTAGAAATTTTTTGTTTTCCATGCTACGAACCCCTACAGTGGTATCAGAGCCGTGTCTATATGTAGATCTGTTGCACGAGTAGAACACAATGGTCATTGTGGGCGTTGATGCTTTTGTTGTCGATTGCTTCTTGTGCACTTTGCATCTTGCGGGATGGTGGGATGAAGCGGCCCGGGCTAACCTTACATGACATCGTTCATGAGACTTGCTCCACGCTTGACATGCAACTTGTATTGCATAAGTGGCTTTGCGGGTGCCTGTTTCTCCCAACATAGTTAAGATTCAATTTACAATGGGTGATTGACAATACTAGTATTAATGTTGTGGTTCTTGTTCGTAAGTTAGAACGACACTTATTGAAATCCCCAAACCACGTAAAATATGCAAAGAAAATTAGAGGCGTCTAACTTTGTTTTGCAGGGGTGTGCTGTGATGTGATATGGCCATGATTGTGATTATATTTGATGTATGCAATGTTCCTTATTGTAAGTTGGCAACCGGCAGGAGCCATATGGTTGTCTTTAAATTCTGTTAAGACCCGCGTGTCTATTCAAAGTAGTTGTAATAGTTGAAGCTGGTGGAAGACAACCATGGAGCAGCATCATTGACCTTGATGCAATGCCGGTGATGATGGAGATCATGTTCGTGCTTGAAGATGGAGATCGGAAGCACAAAGAAGAAAGGCCATATCATATCACATATTATGAATTGCATGTGATGTTAATCCATTTATGCATCTTGTATTGCTTAGTTTACGACGGTAGCATTATAAGATGATCCCTCAAGCACACAGTTTCAAGTTTTAAAGTGTTCATCCTTAGTAAGCACCGTTGCTAAAGCTCGTTGTTTCGAAGCACCACGTGATGATCGGGTGTGTTAGATTCTGCGAGTGTATACAACGTGAGCAAGCCAGATTTGCTCATGCGGAATCTAAGGTTTGATCTTGACGAGCCTAGCATGTACAGACATGGTCTCGGAACACGGATCACCGAAAGGTAAAGCATGAGTCATATAGTAGATATGATGAACATGTTGATTGTTCTCCATTGAATCTACATCAACTCTCATGATGATCGGTTTTGATGTGGTGGATTTGGTTCGTGTGATCACTAAAACAATGTGAGGGATATTGTTTTGAGTGGGAGTTCAATGGCAATATGATTAAAAGTTGAACACTATTTATCATAAATTAAATCAAAGTGAATTTGCATAATTGTTGTAGTCATTGGCATCCGTTTACCACCTTGCGCTTAGTTTTAATTGAAATGATAGAACTATAGAATTCTGGTTAGTTACTTTACGAACTGGTATCATATTGTTTTGAAGTGTTAATCTAAAGTTTAAAAGTCCTATTGCAAACTTTCAGTAAGTTCCGGTTACTCCATGAAGTTTAATAATTGGTATTAAATCAAGAGTGACAATTCCAAGTGTTAGTATATAAGTATCATGTTTATCTCCATGATTCTTGATATTCGAAAGATAGTTTCAATATCAAGGTAATATAGGAGTTAAAAGAGTTGTTTCAGAAACCATCATGTATGGAAGATATTGTGATATCTGAAATGATGTTTTGGTTACAACATGATAGAGTATAATATGACAAAGTTAATGTTCTCATATTTGATGAGAATTTGCAAAAGATTGGAGACACTAGTTGACCTAATCCTCCAAAATGTTTTGGAGAGCAACATTATACTCGCAGTTCACCGTTAAAAGCTAAAAGTAGCTTGATCATGGATAATTCCATGATAAGGGTGAATATTTGATGTAGATAAAATATTTACTACACCAAAAGATTACTAAAGAAAGGAATTTGAAAGAACACCAAACATTTGATGATGGTGATCTACTTCAAAGTGCAAGTCCAAAGACATTGGTATTTAACTATACTTGCTTTGGACTATGTGTCATGTATATGGATCCACTATTGATGTTGATAGATTCTTTCAAACAGAAAAGGAAATACTGAAATAAAATCTCATAAGTATATGGCAGAAAAGAAAAGACTAGAATTGTTCAGCTTAAGTATATAGATGATATACATGTTATGGATATATTCTTTGCTTATTAAACAATGTGGTTCTTAAGTATTTGATACTGAATTTGTTGGTGTGAATCGTCATACGAAACAACACAATTCATGAACTACAATGGCCTAAGTAACTAGCAGAAGAATATGTGATGATGTTCATCGAGAACAAATAAAGGGTTATTGTGCTGCTTGTTAAACATCAAAGCTTGCCTTCAAGATTTGTTTTATCAGGTATTATGAGAACAAAAGGGTTGTTCAAATTATTGCCGTAATCCATAAAAGATGGATGATTCACAAATCTCGTTGGAGAAATCACATCCATAAAACTAGTGCTAAATATGTCGAAAGACAAATTGATTGAAAGATCACTTAGGAAGTGACATCGCCGTTTAAATTATATTGGAAAGAAAACATGAAGAAACTCCATGTGGATGGAATTTTGGAGTCTTTTGATTTTTTGATCAAATGACGCTTGTGAAACTTTCCTATAGATAATTAAAACTTCGTTCATAGGCCTAAAGGGAACAAATGAATAGCTTATTAGAACTTGTACATATTGTTGTAGGAAGTCCATTATGTGTAGTCAAGAGCGATGGGTTTCAAATTCATATGCTTTCTCCAAAAATTTGAGTGAATATATGAATATTTACTTAATAAGGATGAAGTATGAAACATTTGAAAAGTTCAAAGACTTTCAAGATGAAGTGCAAAATCATTGTAACAAGAATATAAATAGTTTATGATAAGATCATAAAGGAAGATATTTGAGTTACAAGTTTAGCATAATACCTAAGATTTAAGGAATCGTTCCGTGGATTTCCATTTTTCCCGAAACACCATAAGAGTATGGAGAGTTCGAGATATGTAATTAAACCTTGTTTAACATGGTAAGATCAAAGGTATAAATCATAAAAATGCCATTATATTTTAAAGATTAAAAGCTATAGAGACTACCGTTTTTCCAGTGAAAAGAGCTCCATCATAATCCGTTGAAATGACACCATATAAAGTTATGGTTTGGGATAAAACCCAAATTGTCCTTTCTTAAACATTGGTATGCTATGCATAAGAAAGATGTTTGCAACCAAAGTCGGATGAACCTGTATTTGTATGTTATTTTGAATAACTGTTAAGTAATCCTCCATAACATCGGAGACAAAAGTGTTTGTCACTTAGAACGTCAAGTTTCTTTGAGAAGGAATTTTTCGTGAAAAGATAAGTGGGAGGACAATAGAACTTTGATAAAAGAACCTTAGCTATATGTGCAAAGTTGCGCAGCGCCGAAAAGTGTTCTGGAGGCAGCAACAATGCTCATGGCTCACGTGCCTCAAAGGTTGTGGTTACGAAGGTCAAAGTTTCTATTGAACCAAGTAGGTCAAGTAAGCAATCAAATACCAAGATTTGAGGGTTGAATCATTATTTGAGAATAATGAACGTACTACATGCAAAGAAGCGATGATGGGCCCTGACTCCGTAAAATGGCTTGAAGCCATAAAATCCGTGATAGTTCCATACACGAGAAATCAAGTTTTGAACTTGAAGGACCCTCGAGAAAGGTGTAAGACCTTACAGTTTTGTTTGGATCTATAAAGAAATAGACATGGATGTTTCGCATCTATGAAATGGTCGACATGTTGAGAAAGAGTTCACAACAATGTTCAAAGGTTGACTATGACAAGATTTGATCTTTCATAGCGATATTTAGTCTAGACGGATTAATGTAGCAACCACGACATATAATTTTGTTATGTGTTGGATAAACAAAACAAGTTCTTCTAATAGAAGGGTTACCTAGGACGTGTGCATGACACAGTCCAAAGGGTTTTGTTAATACAAAGGATGCTAAATGCATATGCAAACTTCAATGGTTGAAGTAAGTATTGCGGAGTTGGAATCTTCACTATGATGAAACTGTTAAAGGAGTTTAAATTCGTCAGAGACGATGAAGATGCTTGCATTTGCAAGAAATTAAGTGGGAGCGCTAAGACATGTTTCTAATACATTATGTGGAAGACATATTGTTGATTGGAAATGATGTATATTTTATTAACACATATTAAGAATTTCATCCCGATGAAAGACTTAGGCAAAACCCAAATATTTGGCATCAATAGACGCTAATATGGTTGTGCCAAAAGTACATAGATGATGTATTGAATGAGTTCAATATAGAAACTACAAGAAAGTTTCTTGTCACACAGAAAGGATTGAATGAGTTCAATATTGATGATATATACAAGTGTATTGACACTGGGTAAGTGAAACAAAGATTCAAGTATAGATTGATACTTGATGTATGAAATCACAAAGAGTGTTCATATCATTCATACTGTGATATGTACAAATCCAGATATGTCCTATACTCTAAATGTTATGAGCATATACCAGAATGATTCATAAGTTGATCATTGGACAATAGTAAGGTTATTCTTATGATCTTTTGGAAGAACTAAGAGTATATTATTTGTAGAAGTGACAAATAGATGTTTAGTTCATTGTAAAAGTACTACATTGATACTAGTTTTGTCACAAAGTACAAATTAAATTTATCTCAATCTAAACTAAGGGTGGCACAATATAATGGAAAGTAAGTTCCATAATGGATTTGGATGAGTTCCAAAGTTAAGACATTGTGACAGATACTACAACAAAAGGCTAAGTATATGACCGCTATAATAGCAGCTAAAGAGGGCATTTGTGTCAAGTAGTTTGTTATCAAACTAGGTGTAGTTCACAGCGGGATAATACTATGAAGATATATTGTACGACAATATTATCAACATGTTTTAACCCCAAAGAACTAATGGTCTCACCAAAGGACCAACATTATACAAAGCCATCTCATTAGAGAATGAGTGATGCGTAGAGACGCAAAGACAAGAATTACACACGGACCTGGAAGTGTCAGATCCGGAGATCAGTTGGCCACTAGCAATCGTGTACATACAACACCGGAAAGCCGTAGGTGTTGCATACACAAAGGTTTGAAACTAGATTATTGACTCTAGTGCAAGTGGGAGACTGTTGGAGATATGCCCAAGAGGCAATAATAAAGTGGTTATTATCATATCTTCATACTTATGATAATTGTTTACATACCATGCTATAATTGTATTAAAAGGAAACATTAATACTTGTGTGATTTGTAAACATAAAAGAGTCCCTAGTAAAGCCTCTTGTTAAACTAGCTTGTTGGTTAATATATGATCATGGTTTCCTGATCATGAACATAGAGATGTTATTAACAACAGGGTCATATCATTAGGAGAATGATGTGATGGACATACTCTTATAGTTAAGCGTAGCATAAAGATCAAGTCATTTAATATAGTTCATTTGCTATAAGCTTTCTGATACATAGTAACCTAATTCCTTCGACCATGAGATCATGTTAATCACCATCACCAGCAGGATGCTTTGATGACATCAAACACCACACCGTAACTGGGTGGCTATAAAGGTGGCATTGAGTGTTTGGAAAGTATGGGTTGAGGCACATGGATCAAGAGTGGGATTTGTCCATCCATATGACAGATAGATATACTCTAGGCCCTCTCGGTGGAATGTCATCCAATTAGCTTGCAAGCATGTGACTGGCTCACAAGGGATCACATATCACGGGAACGAGAAAAGAGTACTTATCGGTAACGAGTTTGAACTAGGTATGCAGAGATACCGACGATCATAACCTCGGATAAGTAAACTATCGTGAGACAAAGGGAAATTGGTACCGTATGTAAGTGGTTCATTCGATCGCAAAGTAATCGTAGAAATATGTGGGAGCCATATGAATTTCCAGATTCCTCTATTGGTTATTGATCGGAGAAGTGTCTCGATCATGTCCGCATAATTCACGAACCGTAGGGAGACACACTTAAGGATTCAATGTTGTTGAGTAGTTATGGAATGATGAGTAAGAGACCGAATGTTGTTCGGAGTCTCGGATGGGATCCGGGATATCACAAGGATATCCTGAATGGAATGGAGAATAAGATTCATATAAGGAAAGTCCTGTTTCGGGGTTGGAGAATGGTTCCGGTGTTTTCATCGGGAATGTTCTAGAAGGTTCCAGAATGTCCGGCACTCCGGAGGGGAAGGGTACATGAATGTGTCATACCGAGTTGTAATGATTGCATCATGTACTAGGTGTCATCGCTGAACAAAATAAAGGGTTTAATCAAATCCTAGTTTGAAAAAGTCAAACGCCAATTTGAAAAGTCAAACGGCTATTTTGGAAGGTGGAGGGGAAGTAGGAAACCTACTTGGGGAGGAGTTCCTCCCCTCCACCGCCGGCCCACTTGGGATCCGAGTTGGGGAGGGACTCCCCTCCCCTGGAGCGCCTCCCTCCACCTATATAAGGAGGGGCAGGGCTGCCCCTCCAAGTACACAACACCTCTCTCCCTAAACCTAAACCCTAGCCGCCGGCCTCCACCATTGTCGCCGCCGCCTCCTAGGGTTTGCCAAGTCGCCGAGTTGGGGCAATCCCCTTGCCCTAGCCGCCGGCCTAGCTCCCTATCCTTGGTACGTCTAAACCCTAGATCACCGAGGATCTCTCATAGTCCACCATACTCGCTCCGGCTTAAGGCTAAGCCCTGCAAGATTTCCCCTCTACTTCCGGTACCACGCCGTCGTGCTGCCGGAATCGCGAGGAGAGTGCTACAACCTCTGCTGCCTGCTGGAACAAGGGAGAGGAAGGTCTTCATCGAGTACCGAACGTGTGACCGACTGCGGAAGCGCTGCCGGAACGCAGCGCCGGAAGGATCGTCTACGCGATCTTGAGATCGGAAGTGTACGACTACATAATCCACGAGAATTTGCTCTCGTTAACCAGTTTGGATCTTCGAGGGTTAGTACTCTGTTGACTCGTTGCTACAATCTAGTAGATAGATCTTGGCTTGATCATAGATTATATCTTGATTGTGTGTTCACGCGGTAGAAATTTTTTGTTTTCCATGCTACGAACCCCTACAGAAACAATTCCAATTCTTTTCACCCCTTGCTAGACCAAGTAAAAGTGAACCCAATCCCACCTTGCAAACCCACAAAAACATTTTGCAAATCTATGCCAAGGACGATTCAAACTTGAATCTAGTTCATATGGTAAGATCACCTTTTCTCAAAACCCAACCAAACAAGTTCACCTTGACAAATCCAAGCAGCCAGAGACTATCTAGTATGTGACCAATGCACTCACCAAATTTCATCCAAAAATTCAAATATAAATTTCTTTCGGCCATTTCATCAAACACCTTGCAGACACAAATCAATTGGCCAAACTTTCACTGTTTTGAGCAGTGATCATTCAAGCCATTGTCTTCCTTTGATCACTGTAACATCCCAACTTTTCTATCTTATTGTCCTAGGTAGGAATCCCAAAATTTAGGGGGAAATAAAACTTTTAAGTTGATCTAGCCAATGTCTGTTTAATTACTTAGTTTGTTTGATACTTATTTTTGCCTGGTGTAAATTATGTGCTTTGCCATTTTGGTGTGTCCTAGTGGTTCTTGCACATAGGATTAGGATTGGTTAATCACTAGCACCACCCTAGTGTGTGGTTTGGGAGAATTCAGAGAAGATCCCCATGTCTGATCCAAGCCCCAAACCCTTAGGCCATAAAACCCCATGCCTCTCTACCATGCCATAAGCACAAACAAACCCACAATGCACTTGGTAAAACCCCAACCTTGTTTCCATTGAATGTTGGTGCTATAAATACAATTGGCAAGAATAGAAAATGGTCACCTTATTTTCTACCTACTTTAGATGATCCCTGCCAGCTATCGGAGAGGATCCAGGAAGCAACCATGGCTTGAACTCACTCATCTTGCATCCCTCTACACCCCATATCCCTAACTTTGCCATTCGTGGCTTGTTCTCTACGTGAGCATCGGACAAAGTCGCCCCCGAGCGTCTGCTGCCCTAGATCATCCCACACCACTCCCCACTCTCTAAGCCTCGCTGCAACGCACGCATGCTCCTGGAACGTCTCCAGTGCTGCAAGGTCACCCTCTCCACCACCCTGACCACCACATTGATCACCCTAGAAGAGAGAGAGGGAGTGGCAGGGCAGCAGATCGCCAAGATCTTGCATGGCCACCCTCCCGACCCTTCTAGCCACTGTGATGTCGTGTCCTGGGCCCGCACATCTCGCGTCTTCCCCAGGCACCGCCCACCCCCTCTCCCTCGCTCACCAGGAGCTCTCTCTACCCCCAACCCTCGATGGCCACGTCACCATGGCCACGCTGCACGCGCCCGCGTTCCTCAGTCCCCCGGTGCAGAACTACCACGCGCGCGCTTAGAGGACGCAACCCACTGCTCTCTCCACCACCCCCAAGTCTAGACATAGACCTCCCTAGCTCGCCCCTAGGCCGACCACTACGCGACCCGGCGTCAAGCACCTGATGGGCAATGACGACGCTGGGACAGCCCGCGCCGTCCCGAGGCCGTGCACCGGTCCACACGCGTCTTAACCCTCCCACTAGCTCGCAGCGACACACACCATCCCTCTCCTGGTCTACCCTCGCCCTCCACCCTCTCCATGGACGACCCCTGCACCCGGTGCACCATGGGCCGCTCCGTGTCAGCATAAAACCCTCTAGCCACCTACCGCTCTCACCACCCACCTCATTTCTACCCTAGCACACTTCCACTACACCCCAGGGAGGAACCGATCTTGCTCGACTCCTGCCTCCCGCTCTTCCCATCGCACCGCCGTGGTGCCGACCGAGAAGAGGTGGAGGTTGACGTTGCCACCTCTCCTTTCCCCTCCCAATCGTCCATGCATGCATGCAGGACTCGCACCGCCCCCACTACTAGGAAAACGGCTATAGGTAATCCACACTTCTGTGTCGCACTTGCTAGTGGTGCCCCACGGGTAAAATAGTCGTGGCGCACTGCCCACAGGTGCCCTACGGCTAACTGCCGTAAGCGTGGCGCACATGGGGTGGTGCGCCACGGCTATGTGTGGTCCAGGGCACATGTGGCCGCAGCACACATACCCGTAGCGCACTAGGTCAAGGTGCGCTACGGATGTGAAACTTAGCCGTAGCGCACCCTGACCTAGTGCGCTATGGGCATGTGTGCTGCAGGAGCTGGTCAACTTAGCCGTAGGGCACTATGTCCTAGTGCCCTACGGCTAAGTGGCCTGCACCAAACTCCACCCCTCCCTGTGGATCGCCTTTTTAGGCTTTGCAAAAATAAAAGAAAATGATAAACACTTCAAAAAATAAAATAATTTCATATGTAGATAGGTAATGTGGTATAGTTTGTAGGAAAATTAACAAACAATAATTTCGACTTTTTATGAAAAAAAAGTCATGCCACGGTAAAATGGCCGTAACTTTTGCATATGATGTCGAAAAAATCGTATAATATACCAAAATGACGAGAACGAGATTTCGCATCCGCTCGAAACGACCTTGGTCGTTTAGCGATTATTTAGATTTTCAAAATTCGAAAAGAGTAAAAAGTTACGATCAAAAAACCGTTTTTTCCTGCAGAAAAAAATAGAGGGCAACTTACCTGTAGCGCACCACCACCTAGTGCGCTACGAGTAAGTTGGGCGGGATTCAAAATTTGAATCCCCACCCCGCCCACCTACCCCTCTTCCCTCCCTCTTCTCATTTTCATTCTCCTCCCTCCTCCTTTTCCTTCTCTCTTCTCCCCTCCTTTTCCTTCTCTCTTCTCCTTCTCCTCCTCCTTTTCCTTCTCCTCCTTCCCTTGCACTGACGACAGCGACAGTGGCCTTCTCCTCCTCCTTGCTCCGGCATCCTCCTCTCCTTGCAGTGGCGATGGCGACGGCGACAGCGACCTTCTCCTCCTCCTTGTAGTCACGACGGCGACGATCTCCTTCTCCTTGCGGCCTCCTCCTCCTTGCAGTCACGACGAGCGATGACGAGTGCCGACGACCGCCGACGACCTCCTTCTCCTTGTGGCGACCTCCTCCTTTCTCCAGCCACACCTCCTTCTCCCTCTCTTCCTCGATGCCGGCGAGGAGTAGCACGGCCAGAGCCTCCCGCACCTCCCTGCGGTGGTAGGTCGTGGCCATGAACACCATGCTCCAGCGAGGCGACACGACGGCGGCGATGTGGACCCGATTGCTTTTGCAATTCAAAACGAGGGTGTTTTTTGCATTTTTTTGTTTTTTGAAAAAACATCCGTGGCGCAACTGTACCCCTATCCGTGGCGCAACTGTACCCCTATCTGTGGCGCACCTAGTAGCGCGCCACGCCTATCCCCATATAACCGTAGCGCACCAAGGTAGTGCTCTACGGGCACTTTTTAGCCGCAGCGTACGCTTATTGGCGCACCACTAGTGCGCCACGGATGGGCTTTTTAGGTGCGCCACGAACAGCCCTTTTCCTAGTAGTGCCCTCTGACCTCGTTTTCCCCTCCTCCCAGGAACTCGGTGAGCGTCACCGGAAGGGAGCCGAGGACGCCGACGCCATGAGCCCGCTCCCCACCGTCTTAGGAGCCCAAGCCGTTGTTGCCGCCCCTCGTTCGAACCCGCGTCGTCGACCGTGTCGAACCATGCCATCACCGACGCTGCTCCGCCCCTAGGTGAGCCTCCCCAACCCTCCCCCATAGCTCCTAGGGTTTGGTCGCTAGTGACACCACCCATGCGAGGAACACAAGCCCTGGGCTGTTGAATCTTTTCATATCTGACGACCCACGGCGCTTCTTACCCCTTCGCCAGCCCGCAGACGCTGACGCGCGAGGCCCCCGTCGGGGATTTTAAATCCCCAGCTCCCGCACATGCTACCGCGCGAATGGGCCGTCCTAGCTCCCACGTGGATCGTGGCCAGGCCCCACATCCACTCATCCACTTTTCTTTTTCCATTTATTTAAATCCCAAAAAGTTGTGCTACAGATTTAAACCTGCCAAAAATCACCAAAACCTCCATTTGACCTGATTCAAACTCTGAGCGTTAGCTTTGAAAATCCCTACCACCTCCCACAGGTAGCTTGCCAAAATAATGTTTGTAGTTTCCCTGAGAATTTTTGGAGTAAAAGGAGGTAGTTTTCACTGTTTTATTTTTATTAATTTTTCTACAAGTCAGAAAAATATGAAACCACTCCCTAGGCCTTTCTTTATAACCTGCCTATCCATCAAAATTGGAATCACACCTTTAGGAGTTGCTTAGAACATGTGGTAAATTTTGCAAGATTTGGACAAAAGCTTCTTTTTAAATTCTAGAAGCTTCTGTGAAGCCCCTTTTGGAGTAATTCCAACTCTAGGAGATGAGCACCATCTATACCTACTCACTCCCAGCAGGTCATAAATTTTGAAGAGCTACTATAGTACTGGGATTTATTTAAGTGTTTCTAGCCTTTTCTGCAGTGTTTAAATTACTATAAATCAACCATATTAGTAAAAATTATGAATCCAATTGGGTTGGCTTAAAATTTCAGTCACCTACCCAGCCATATTATTTTTGGTCACTGTTCACTTCCATAAAAGAGCTGAAGCACTTGTTTGCCTGCTAGACTAGGGTTCACTACTAGATTCATCTTATTTGTTAGGAGTGCCCTAATTAGTTGCTTTCAAAGGCCTTGGCTTCCTAGTTCCGGTAGCTATAAATGTGTATTATGGTATGCCAAGTTGAGTACTTGTTATGTAATGATTGCCTTATTTGCTCCATGTTTGATTTGTGGTATGTTGTTTGTTTGTTTATTTCCCTTTGCGATGATAGATACGAACGAGGAAGGATACGAGGAAGGTGATTGGGAGTATCTGGAAGAAGGATATCAGGGACAAATTGCCAACAAAGGCAAGCCACCTTCTTGCTCATAAGACTTGTCCTATTATTTTATCTATGCATGTTTTATCTACCCGTTTATGCAAAATGCATTGTTTTACTATATTATGTTAAGTGGGAAATATTTGGCTCCTCCAAACCTGCCTGCCCTTAGTATGGTAGATGGTGTTTAACACCATAACCCCTTGGAGACCCCGTTTTAGCCGAAATAAAAACTAAGGGATGGGAAGACCCCGGGAAAAGAGTTACAAAAATGTTTCACGAGAAAACCTTGGGAGGCTTGGCCTACCAAGTGGTTTAAGAAAATGGAAAAGGTTTTGGTTTTACAAAATGGTCCGGCAACGGATGGAGGAAAAATGTTTACGAAAACACGCTGGGTTGTACAGTTTACTATGCTGGAACAATTAACCCATGCAACCACATACTCTGGAATGGGACGGGGCTAGGCTGGAAGTTTAACCAATCTGGTATAGGTGCCTCACACTACTACATGGGTAAACAATCCCCGGAGGGTGGGCATTCTCTGTCCAACGGTCCATGCGTAGCATCGACCGGGAGAAGGAATGAAGGGTCTACGTGCCTCCGCGTGATACTATGAGCCCCTCAATGAAAGTGCACACCCGTCGAGGTGCAAAACGCTCTCCGGTTGGCTGGTTACTATATAGGGACTCCCGGTTTTGAGGGGATTAACCTCATAGGGTAGGCACTTGTATCGGAGAGGGCATTCGGAAGGTCTTGACAGTTTGCTCGACCCATAATCAGTGTAGATCAGGGACAGGTAACCGAATGTTGTGGGTAAAGTGTACAACCAATGTATAGTGTAAATCTATTCGAATAGCCGAGTCCTCGGTCATGGACGGTTGTGCTGGTGGTTTTACGGCGGGTGATGGTTTTGTTTTTAAAAAGGACTCCGGAAAGGAAATGGCTTGATATTGTTTTGACCATGAGATGGCCAGGAAAAAGGAGGAAGGAGTTTGGTCATGAGATGACTGGAAGGAAAAGCAAATGGGTGACGCAATCCTATTGTTTTCTTAAAACTTTTCAAAACGGTTTCCAAAATGTTTTACAAAAGTTTTCAACAAGATATACAGACATGCTATATCTGCAAGAGAAACTAGTTTATAAAAGAACCCCTTATGGAGCCTTCCTACCACAACCTTACTGCATATTCTTTCCTTATTGTTATCTTAAGGTGGTTTGTGAGTACATTCAAAGTACTCACCGGCATTGTCCCTAGCTATTTACTTGTCCAAATTATGAGCAGGAAGATGGGAATAACGAAGGTTATGACGATGACTTCGCGAACTAGGTCGTTACTCCGAGTTAGGCACCCTTTGGGCTATGGCATGACTCGGGCCCTCTGCGTTTAGTGTTTCCACTGCTACTATCTATTTGTGCCCATGTGGCCCCTTTGTAAGACTATCTATGTAATACTTGTTGTTTGGTACTATAATGGATGTGTACTTTGATACTATGTCGATTATGCTCCATGAGTCACTGATCATGGGATCGTGGTGGTGTGCATAATGGGTTATCCTGGACCTTAAATCTGAGGTGCCGCAGACTTGGTATCAGAGCCATCCCGACTGTAGGAGCCCCTAGATAGGTTGGACATTATTCGAGGACCTAAAACTATTTTCATCACCAAAAATGAAAAACATGAGTATTTGCAAAAAATAATGCTTATGTCTTGTCTCCTCTATTTTCAAAAATCTACCTACATTAAACTTCCGTTTTAATTACTTAAAATTATGCACACTTTGCACTAACCCCAACTACTCTAAAATTTTGTAGATGGCTGTTGTGTTCACCAAGTTCCGTCAAGTAGGATGGAGCTACCACTTCAGTTATTCGAGGCCGAGCTGGGAGAGTTGGCTCGCTTGGTGGGACGCCCTACACCAGAGATCAAGGGCGCCCACATCCCCACTCTCATTGATGGGGAGCTCTCTTGGCTCTTGGTGTGCACTATGCGAGGAGGAGTAGGGCCCCCGCTCTCGGAGGACTTTGAAGTCAATGTGATTGAAAAAGAGTGGGGAGATGGCATACTCAGAGTAGCCCAGAAGCCCTAGCGCGTCCCGCCTATCACCATCGCCAACAGCTGGAGGAGACGCAGTTCCGTTTGTTTGGGAGGCGTCATGAGGAGGGGTATGTGCTCCAGGCACCACCTCATCCTGACTTTGGGGCGTATATCCAGAACATGGAGTACACCCTAAAGAAAACTCAGACGCATCTGGACAGGGTCGGAATGGATCTAGATCTCAAGGCTACCCAGTTAATTGCCACAGAGGAGAGCCTAGAGGAGGCGAAGGCTAGGCGTGCTCTATCCCTATTGGAGAAGAAAGCTATGGTCGCTAGGAACAAGCGACTCATGAAGAAGATGAAGGATCAGAAGGAGCTTCTAGTGACCATGGAAGCCAAGATAGAGGAGCTAGAGGAGGAATGCGCCGACCTCCATAAGGACAACAATGACTTGCTAGATGAGACCGACAATTATGCTTCCCACAAGGAATACTTCGACATGGATCCACAGAGTGACCCCAAGGATGATGACCAGATGGGGGAGGAGGACCCGGAGGAGCTCATCTTCGAGCCCGAGGAGGATGAGGACATGATCATTGAGGAGGATACCACTACACGTCACAACGAGGAGTAGGTTATGCGTTGGACGACGAGAGCACATGAGACTATCGCCGTGTCCCCCTTTTGAGTGGCGAGTTGTTTGTCTCTGTTTTCTCTATAATGATGGATCTCTAGTACCCCTATCTAGCGTCGAGTTGTGACGCATGAACTTGTGGATATGCTGTTATTGGAACTTGTGCTTGTTTCTGATTCCTCTAGGTTGTCATTATGCTTGTATGCCGCCATGCTGTTTTGTTTCTTGCTAGTTGATTCTCGTTGAAAACCACCATGTTACCAACCGTACCTAACCTCAAACCTTCAGGATGGTGCGTCCCCGTGGTACGCCACCCCTCCACCCGAGCCGACGATGGCTCAACTCCTGCGCATGTTCATGTAGGATCGCCAAGCTGCCAACACCGAGCGCCAAGCTAACCTTGCCGCACTCCATCATCTTGTCCAAGCCGCAGCATGAAATTCCCATGACAATGCGGGCGAAGGAGGGAACGAAGAACCACGATCCCGTCTCAAGGATTTCCAGAGCACCAACCCACATGTGTTCACCAAGTGCACTAACCCCTTGGACGCCGATGATTGGCTCCGCACCATAGAGAACAATCTAGAGGTAGCCCGAGTGGGAAATGAAGAGAAAGTAATCCTGGCAACTCATTTCCTCGCCAGACATTTCAGGGAATGGTGGATAAGTGTTAAGGAAATTCTGCCGCCCGGTCAAGAAATCACTTGGGAGAATTTCAAGGAAAGGTTTTGCAAGCGCCACATTCCCCCAGGTCTGGTCAAAATGATGAGAGATCAGTTCCGATCTCTGAAGCAAGGAGGAATGCCCGCTGTCCAATATATGGAGAAGTACACTGGCCTGGCTAGGTACGCTCCGGAAGACACCAACACAGAAGAAAAGAAGGTAGATACTTTTCTGAACGGGCTACATGATGAGTTGCAGTGTCACCTCGTAGCTCAAAGGTTCCAGGAACTTGATGCCCTAGTTGATGCTGCTATCATGGTTCAGAGCAAGCATAAGGGAATGATTGAAACCCGCAAGCGCCAGATGATGCAGCAAGGAGGATCAGTCGAAAGAGGTCCCGAAGCATGCCCCCATCCAACCCTGCACCCCCCACCTCAGAGAACTCCGACATATGCTCCGTGTCCCAACAACCCCAATCGCAACTACAACAATCCCCGCCCCGGAGGTGGAAACCCAATACTCGCTCCCAGAGGCCTTGTCAACCCCAATGCTCGCCCCAATTCGTCCGGATGCTACACTTGTAGAGAAGCGGGGCACTTCTCCCGTGAATGCTCACTAAAGAAAGGAGGAAATGGACCGCGTCCCAATGCGGCCCACATGAATGTCAGTGGAGCAACTGCCAAGGGCGCAGGCCCCAAGCGCTAGCGAATGTAGCTAGGGGAAACCTGAACCACATTACTGCCGAGGAAGCCTAGGCATCTCCAGATATTGTTTTGGGTATGTTTCTCGTCAACTCAGTCCCCACTACCGTATTTTTTACTCTGGAGCATCACACTCTTTTGTTACATAGCCCTTTGTTGAGGAAAGTGGGATGGAACCTAGTAAAATGGGTAGAACCATGCTAGTACAAATACCAGGTTCGACGGCCAAAACTCAATCCGTCTGTCGAGATATTCCCATAGTTATCCATGGTATAAACTTTAATGCCGATCTGATTGTTTTGGTAAACCAAGGTCTGGACGTAATATTAGGAATGGATTGGATGTCCCGTTATTAGGGAGTAATAGATTGCGCCAGAAAGATTATATCCCTGAGGAGTGCAGAAGGAGAACCTGTCGAGTACCAAGCGACAACTCCCTCTTCTCGATTCTATTGTCAAAAAGGTGTTGCTGGACCCACCCTGGAGCAAGTGCCGGTTGTCTGTGAGTACCCGGATGTTTTCCCCGATGAGTTGCCCGGTATGCCCCCTGATACGGATATCGAGTTCATCATAGAATTGATTCCCGGAACGGCCCCTATAGCACAGAGGCCCTACCGGATGAACCCAGAATAATTGGTAGAGCTAAAGAAACAGCTGGATGAAATGGAACGCAAAGGCCATATCCAGCCGAGCGCCTCTCCATGGGGGTCGCCGGTTCTGTTTGTGGATAGACGGGATGGGACCACCCGGTTGGTCACCGATTACCGCAAGCTTAACGATGTCACCATCAAGAATAAATATCCCTTGCCCAAGATCGACGACCTGTTCGATTAGTTAAATGGAGCAACTTGTATTTAGGGCATATAGGTTTACTTACAGAAATATGCCCTAGAGGAAATCCTAGAGATGATTATGTTTCATATGTATCCATGAGTTATTGTAATGTTCCTTGAATATCCATATCAGGAAACTTGTATTGATTGGCAATTATGTGAATTGTTTGTGAAAATCTTTACTTGTATGGTTATTTAAGAGTTGTCCCTAGTCGGAGTTCATGTGAGGACACACGTGAATATTAGACTAGCACATCGATTGGTTGATGACTATGTTTCGCAAGTCATAGACATGGAGATGTCAAACCAATGATGTGGACACATGTTATGAACATGGGGTTGGACTGACCCAACCTGAGACTGGCAATTAGTTGCAGCTCTGTCTCTACACATCATGTACGTTTTTTCCTTAGACCTGAGATTGTCGCATGTACTTGAGATGTGGATCGACCTACTTTGGGGCTATCAAACGCTGCACCGTAACTGGGTAGTTATAAAGGTAGCTTTCGGTTTTGTCCTGAAGCATGCTGCAAGGCATGGTCAATCAAGATGGGATTTACCCCTCTCTACTTGAGAGAGATATCTCTGGGCCCCTCGAGTGATCGGATCCAGAAATGCATGGTCGTGCTACATAAGGTTAAGAGTTAACCTAGTAAAGGGATTCCGAATCGCATTATCGAGAAAGGGAGGTCAGCTTGGAGCTAGACCAAATATCGTGAGGCAAAGGGAAAGACATGTACTAAACCTTGTTATGGTTCGTCCGATATGATCTTTGTATGCGTTTAGGAGTTGGCACGTCTTGCTAGAGGCCGCTACCAACTATTGACAGAATAAGTGTATTTGTGTCATGTCTATACGCATATGAACCTATAGGGTCACACACTTAAGGGCCTGGAAGCCTAATGAGGATTGGATCCGAATTAGACCAGGGTCAGGCTACTAATGGGCTGCTAATGTAGAAGCCCACTAGGGACGCCTATATAAGAGAGGGTGGGGCAAGCTGACCAGGGTTAGACCTCAGATCATTTCCAGCCGCCACTCCTCACGCCTGTGTTGCACGCGCGGACCTAGCAGTCCGGCGTCTGACGCTTCCACCCTGTACGTGTGGATACCTCGGAGGCGCTGCATCTGTAGCGCTTGGACGAGCCGCGCAAGGGGAGCTGCTCTGTAACTACCTCGGTGAATTACGCTCCTAGTTACAAGCCTGGATGAGCGGAAATGGTTGAAATAGTACGGTGGGGCCCAAATGCCACTCACGGGTAGACCTTTCGGCCGTCCCAACCATTTCCAATTCATCGGGACAAGAACGGGTGGCGTAATCGGCAGGCGAAGGGATCAACTACATACACAAATGAGTATGTATGCAAGCCACCATACAACAGTACATCAGAGCCATACCATCTAAAAAGAAAGGAAATATAGCAACGCCATACGGCAAGATTCAAATGTCCTATATAGATATAATAGTTTAGGATATCTCCTCATACATCACACATCAGAGTATCAGGCGGAAACGGCAAACAAGATCCGAGTACGGATAAGAAGCAAATCGGCATAAGATGCCCCATAAATAAGCACATCCCGCCCATAGATCTCACGGATCCCCGTTCCCGGAATCTCTACACCGAACGATCGTTGCCCACATCATCCGCCTCCTCCACCCAGTATCCATCTTGGGAGGGTACCTGTTCATCTGAATCAAATAATTTATCGTGTGAGACCCTAGGGGTACTCAGCAAGTCTTTATGCCTCTAAAGGGGACACAACCTGGGGTGACGCAATTGTAGTGAAAGATAAACCCTAACAGTTCTATAGATAATCGCTAACCATCCGCCTAACCAAAGATAGACGGATGTCCGTGAGTTAATGTCAACAGTTATAACAGTAATATCCACAGATCCATCCTCCTCCTCGCTTACCAACGAGGAAGCGGACGAACAACCCCCCATCCGTTGGCAATTTTATTAACCATTCCATGAGTGTTGCACTATTTACTAGTCAGTTACTTAGTCAAATTAAAAGCGGCACTTTAGTTATGCTTGTCTATGATCGAGAAACTGTGCTCCAAGTCGTCCATAACCGCGGACACGGCTTTCAGAAAGTTTTACCCTGCAGGGGTGCACAAATAGCAACACACACTCGATCAACCTCGGAAAAACCAAATCAAAACCCAACGAGGCTTTCACGACAAAGCAATCACAGGATTCAGAAATATTTCAGGGGGCCACCCCATTGAGTACACCCGCAACGAAGTTAGCTGACTCCGAGACGGACCCAAGGTTTGGGTGGACGGCTACAAACGACTGGGAACCCGAAAGTGTGACTGGGCTTGTCGATACCGCGAAAACGTGTCCCGATCCTAAACAGTACAGGTGCTCCTCGCACAATCGTAAATAAGGCAGTAAAGCATGGCATAAGTACAGGATAGTAAAATAAAACCTCAAACTAGTTTGTGGCCCCAAGAAATAAGAATGAATCAAGCTCTGGCTCAGGGGGGTCCCATAAGACTCCCGGATGTGGATAGCGCGAATAATCAAGGAACAGGAATCAAGTACTCGGGGTCCTACGGGACACAAGTGAGCAGGAAAAACCAAATAGCAGATATTGCTCACCGGTGCCACTTTCATTAGTTATCCCATTACTACTCAGGTTAAGTTGTTTAGGTACCTCGTTATCCATCAGACACTCACATACCCTACACATGCTGTTCTACGACTCGCATGGCTCAAACAACTCCTGTAGTAATGGCTCATGGGATGGAGGAACAAGCTTCGGTGGGGTTTTAAAAGTAAAGGCTATGCAATACTTGGGATTCAGTTTAATGCAATCGCGACTCAATGATGCAAGAATAAGATAGAGGCAATAGGTACTATATGTATGCAAGCATGTGGTAGTGCTTGCCTGGTAGCTCGGTTGAAGCGAGAGAAGGATCTGGGTAGTGCTCCTGGTTCTCTTGATATATCCCCTGCTCAGTGTCTATTCGAAGAAGAACCGAACAAACAAGGGCCAACATAAATAAAGAGCACAAGCATATGAATAAAATGATACAAGCAAACAATCATGCCATGATGAATGATGCACAATTTGCATGGTAATAAAGTAGCATGGCATGGGTGAGGTGTGGAATACAAGAATAAGTCATTTTATTGAGTTTTGGCCACAATTTATCCTCATATTAGTTGCTGTTTACATTATATTTGTATGATGCATGCTGCAATTCAGAACATGGAATGCATAAACAGAAAGGTCTCGTCGAGCCGATCATTTTAGACATATCATTTGCTAAATTTGGAGTTATCATTCAAAAGTTATTAATTAATTAAGAAAAGGGCATTTTATTGTAATTTAATTCAACTTGAAATTTAAAGTGTGCAATTAATATTTTGAATGGCATATTTGAAATCCTCACATTTTTCTGATTTGAAAACACATATTATTTGTATTATTTGGATTTATAATTTAAAAGTTATTTGAAAACAGATTTAATTTTGAATTTGAATTAATTTGAAATAGACTTGAGTAAAAACAGACAAACCGAAACCCTTTTGTCACTCCACCCAGTTCTAGCCACAGCCACAGCCGAGTGGGGCCAGGCTGACTGGGCCACCCACGTGTATAGAAGAGGGGAAGGACCCCGGGTTGATGGAATCGAGACGCAGGGAGTCTTTTTGCAAAAACGCCAGCGAGTCAGAGGGGAGCGCGGGTTGAGAAGTATAAACTACAGGGGGTTTACTTGCAAGATGGCCACGGAGGCTGGTAGGTGGGGTTGGAGGTACCGCGGGTTGAGTGGACAAAAAGGTTGGGGGCTAAGTGCAAAGTGGCCACGCGCACTGTTTTTCTTCCTCGGACGCGTGGACAGACGCGCGCAGGAAGGCGCAGGCGCGACGCGCGCGGCGCGAGGGCTCGAACCCGCGACCTCGGGCGGGCTAGCAGCGGCGGCTACCGCTGCGGTGGGCTGACGGATGGTGTCAGAGGAGCAGTGGGCGGCTAGAAGTAGCTTCCGCGGAGCGCAGCGAGCAGACAAGCGAGCACGCCGACGCCCCGAGGGTGCTTGAAGAAACGATTGGCGCGCACAGGAAACGGTGATCGAAGAGAGGTTGTCTGGGAGGGAGAGAGTCTCACCGCGGGTTGGGTGAGGTGGTTGGTTCGGGCAGGGGCGCCGGCGATCTGGCGCGGGGCTCGCGGACGGCGGGGTTAGGGTTTCGGTGGCCGCGTCGATGTTCCAGCAGAGGGGGTCCTTCTCCTCCTCGACGACGTGGACAGGGGCGGTGCGGAGAGCCTTCTGATCTTCCCCGACAACCCAAAACTCCACGCCCGCCGGCTGGCTCGATGGGTCGGTGGTGGACGCCGAAGGTGGCCGGCATCGGTGGTGTTCGGTGGTGAGGGAAGGCAGGGGAGAGGGGAGCAACCTGGGGTGGATCTGGCGAGGCAGAGAGGGGGCGAGGAAATAGATAAGGACGGGGGAGAGGGTAGATGGCGTGGGGGAGGGGAAAGTGGCGTCGGCCACCTTTTCATCACCTCCTCACGTGCTCGGGCTATGGCTCGGCATGGGCAGGGTGAGGTGGTGATGGGGCTGCCAGGTGGGCCAGGGCGTGAGGGAGCTCGGGGTGGGGCCTGCAAGGGAGAGAGAAGGAAGAGGGTAGGGAGAGAGGAGGTTCGGGTGTGGCTTGGTTAGGAGCTAGGGTTAGAGGGAGGCTCGGGCTAGGGTTGCTTAGGGTGGGTAGCTAGGTGGCATGGTGGGGCCAGCTAGGTGAGAGGGAGGGAGAGGCCGAGAGAGAGAGAGGTAGGTTTAGGGTTTAGATAGGAGAGGGGGTATGGTGATTAGGGGGGTAGGGTTTAGGGTTAGATGGGGGAAGGAAGATGGTTTCCTCTTGGCAAGCTCAAGCAAGCACAAGATCAAACCAAGCTAGACCCAAAAAGAGGGAGAGGTGGTGATATGTTTTAAAGCAAGATTACTAAGACCAAGCCCAAGAGGAGTGGTAGAGAGAGAGAGATGGTCCATGCAAAAATCAAATAAAATTCAAATGACAAGCAAAAGGTGGTGCTTGCATGGGCCATGCATAAATAACTAATACCATGCTTATTTTGTGAAAACAAGATTATTTACATGGCATTGTTCTTATGCATTCCAAAATGTGGAGTAAGGCCCAAGCAAAAGAATTTGTAGAATTGGACCCACCCTATCTCTCATGAGCTAGATTAAACAACAAGGAAAAATAATAACAAGATCATGGATAATGGGGTGGTGGACTTGTAAGGTGGTGAAAGAAAGGTGGTGGAGTTGAATAAAAGATATGCCCCCAAATCCACTTGGGCATTTAAACAATATATCAAGAACCAAATACAATATCAAGAGGCAAATACCAATAATAATGCATATGAGATAAGAACCAAAACACAAAGGGTTTTTGTATGATGCTCAAATGCAAGGTGGCATGATGACATGAGCATGATATGATGATGATGCAACAATTATATGTAGGGAGTAGCCATTATATTACTAAACCAAGTAGCATTACAGTTGTTAGACAAATGGGATGCTACAACTCTCCCCCCACTAAACAGGAATCTCGCCCCGAGATTCTAGGAAGAAGAAGAAGACTCAAAGAGGGTAGGATAGTTGGCACGGAGTTCATCTTCACGCTCCCAAGTGGCTTCATAAACAGAATGGTGCGACCACTGCACCTTGCAGAACTTGATGGACTTGTTGCGAGTCCTTCTTTCTGCGATCTCAAGGATTTTTGTGGGGTGTTCTTGATAAGACAGGTCTTCTTGGAGATTGATTAGCTCATGATCCACGGTCCTGCCGGGATCCTTGAAGCACTTCTTGAGTTGAGAGATGTGGAAAACATCATGAACCTTGAGTTTTTCCGGGAGCTCAAGAGCATAAGCAACTTCTCCTCTTCTTCCATGAATTTTGAAAGGACCGATGTATCTAGGAGCCAGCTTTCCTTTGATACCGAAGCGGTGTGTGCCTCTCATGGGAGTGACACGAAGGTAAACGAGATCACCAGGGGCATACACCATGTCCGTGTGCTTCCTGTCATAATTGCTTTTCTGGCGACTTTGAGCAATCTTCAGATTTTCAAGAATGATGTGCACCTTCTCCTCCGCTTGAGTTACAATGTCAGGGCCAAACCATATTCTTTCTCCTGCACCCGACCAACCAATCGGAGTTCTGCACTTGCAACCATAGAGAGCCTCAAATGGTGCCATCTTCAGACTTTTCTGGAAGCTGTTGTTGTAAGAGAATTCAGCATAAGGAAGACATTCTTCCTACTTCATGCCAAAAGAGATGACGCAAGCACGAAGCATATCCTCCAGAATATGATTGATCCTTTCAACTTGTCCTTGCGACTGAGGATGGTAAGTTGTGCTGAAGTTCAACTTTGTTCCCAAAGCATTTTGGAAACTCTCCCAGAACTTGGAAGTGAAGATGCTTCCACGGTCTGAACTGATCTCAAGCGGAACCCCATACAGAGAGACAATTCTGTTGATATAGAGCTCAGCCAACTGAATTCCAGAAATTGTTTCCTTGACGGGGAAGAAGTGAGCCACTTTAGAGAGCCTGTCAATGACAACAAAGATTGCATTGTTGCCCTTATGCGACCTTGGAAAACCAGTGATGAAATCCATTTCTACTTTCTCCCATTTCCATTCCGGGGGTTTCAATGGCTGTAGAAGACCGAAAGGTTTAGATGGACAGCTTTCACTCTGCGGCAGACATCACACTCCGAGACATACTTGGCACAATATCGTTTCAAACCCGGCCACCAATATTGTGTTTTCAAGTCCATGTACATCTTTGTGCTGCCAGGGTGGATAGATAGAACAGAATCGTGCGCCTCCTTGAGAACTTGCTCTGTCAAACCCGGGTAGTTTGGAACAAACATCCGGTGTTCAAAGAAAAGCGTGCCTTGATCATCGACGTGGAAAGACTCATACTTCGGAAGCTGAAGTTTGGAGATGATCTTTTTGGTGTGCGGATCACCAAGCTGACGAGAGCGAATCTTTTCTTCCAAGAGAGGAGTAGCCAGAAAGTTCAGGAGATGCCCTTGTTCCACAAATTCAAGGTTGAGCTGACGGAATTCCTCGCACAAGAGAGGCTGTTGTTCTTCCATCATGAGGTTGTTGACATAAGCTTTGCGGCTGAGAGCATCGGCCATGACATTAGCTTTGCCCGGAGTGTAGTTGATGGTCAAATCAAAATCATTGATTGCTTCAATCCATCTCCTCTGCCGAAGGTTGAGGTCAGGCTGAGTGAAGATATACTTCAAACTCTTGTGGTCAGAAAAGATCTCACAACGGTTGCCAAGCAAGTAGTGCCTCCATAGCTTCAAAGCAAAGACAACTGCTGCGAGCTCGAGGTCATGTGTAGGATAGTTGATCTCATGCGTCTTCAACTGTCGAGAGGCATAAGCAACCACTTGTTTTTCTTGCATAAGGACCGCACCCAATCCTTGCAAAGAGGCGTCACAGAATATCTAGAAAGGCTTAGATGTATCCGGAGGAACCAAGACTGGTGTGGACGTGAGTTTCTCTTTGAGTGTCTCAAAGCTTGCTTGACATGCTGGAGTCCAAAGGTATTTCTTGCCTTTCTTGAGGAGATCGGTAAGAGGCTTCGCTATCTTCGAAAAGTTCTGAACGAAGCGACGACAATAACTAGCCAAACCAAGGAAGCTCCGCACTTCTTTGACATTAACAGGAGGAAGCCATTCAACAATTGTCTTCACAGTTTCCGGGTTGACTGCAATGCCCTTGGCAGAGATGACATGACCAAGATAGGTTACTTGAGGCAGCCAAAACTCACACTTTGAGAACTTTGCATACAAGCGGTTCTCACGAAGCTTGTTTAGAACACACCGAAGGTGTTCTTCATGCTCTTCCTTTGACTTTGAATAGACTAGGATGTCATCCAGATAGACCACAACGAACTTATCAAGATACTCCATGAAAACCGAGTTCATAAGCCTTGAGAAGGTAGCAGGTGCGTTGGTGAGGCCAAAAGACATGACCGTGTACTCGTACAGGCCATAGCGGGTGGTGAAAGCTGTTTTAGGAACATCTTCCTTGCGAATCTTGATTTGGTGATAACCACTCCTCAAGTCCAGATTAGAGAATACCACAGCTCCAGCTAGCTGATCGAAGAGATCATTAATCCGCGGAAGGGGATATTTGTTCTTGATGGTTTTAGCATTGAGAGCCCGATAATCCACACAAAGTCTATCGGTCCTGTCTCGCTTCTTCACAAAGATTGTTGGGCTACCCCAAGAAGAGGTACTGTGTTGAATGAAACCCAACTTCTCTTGTTCATCAAGCTGACGTTTGAGTTCAGCCAACTCAGCAGGACCCATTTTATAAGGCCGCTTGGAGATAGGAGCCGTTCCAGGTTCAAGCTCAATTACAAACTCAACCTCACGATCCGGAGGCATACCCGGCAACTCTTCAGGAAAGACATCTGGGAATTCACAGACCACCGGAACACTCTGAATAGCTTCCATAGCATCATCATTCAGAGCCGCCAAAGAGAAAAGCTGGATAGCAGGAGTCAAACTTGGAGAGAAGACTATATGGCCTTCAGGAATCTTCAGAGAAACCGAGCGTTCAGCACAATCAATCACAGATGCATTTGCTGTCAACCAATCCATGCCCAAGATGACATCAATGTCAGAATTGCCCAGAACAATTAAGGACGCCGAGAACGAAGATCCACCAATCTCAATTTGATTGCCATGGCTGATATGAACAGCCCTCATGTTTGAACCAGGAGATTGTACCACCAACCGCTTAAGGAGAGGAACCAAGACTAACTCATTCTCATTTGCAAACTTGTGAGAAACAAAAGAATGCGATGCACCAGAATCAAACAAAACTCGTGCAGGGACTGAGTTAACGGAAAGCATACCCATCACAACTCCAGGTGCATGCTCAGCTTGAGCGGCGTTGACACAGTTGGCACGGGCAACAGTAGACCCGGGCTTGGTGTTGATGTTGAGAGCCCGAGGTGCTGGTGCACGAACCAAAGGAGAGCTTGCTGCAGATCTTGGAGGGGGTGGAGGAAGAGCTTTGTTTTTCAACGGACAGTTCCAGCTTTGATGCCCAGAGTCTCCACACGTGTAACAAGCACCAGGTGCACGTGGAGCAACGTAGCCAGGGACTCCTCCAGGCGCTCCAGGGTAGTGGTGGTTGTAGCCCCTGGGAGCAGCAGTGATGAAGTTTGGTGGCCTTGCCGCGTAGCTTGCAGGTCTTGGTGGAGCCGGGAGCGACGGTGGGGTGTTAGGAACCCAGACACGCCGCTTAGAAGGAGCTGACATAGCTGAAGAGCTTGGTGCATCACGGTTGTGTTTCTTTGACTCCTCAAACACTTGCCTGCTTGCTTCCTCCTGTAGAGCTGTATGCTGAAGTTCCAGAAAAGACGCTGGCCTTGCATGTGTGATTGCATATTTAATCGATGCATTGAGCCCTTGCCGGAACCTCTTTTGCTTCTTCTTGTCATCAGATATCTCATCGCCACCATAACGAGAAAGGTTCATAAAGTTCCTGATGTAGGTATTGACATTGTCATTTCCCTGCTTGAGGTTGAGAAACGCTTCCTTCATCCTCTCCATGACAATTTTTGACAGATACTTCTCTTTGAACGCTCCAGTGAACCGTTCCCAAGTACGCTGAAAACCAATGCAGTTTTCCTTTAGGTAATTCTCCCACCAGAGAGCTGCATCTCCCTTCAGAAGGTGAGTAGCACACTTTACCCATTCTTGCTCAGGAACATCAGCAGTCTCCAGTAGCCTTGACATCTCACGCAACCAATCATCAGCATCAAGTGGTCGATCAGAAACATCAAATTGGCGAGGGTTGAACTTCAGGAAGCTTTTGCTGTCTCCTCGCTTGGGAGGTGGAGGTAGCGGAGCAAACTCATTCCTCCTGACACTTTCCTCAAAACGCTGCTGGTTCTGCTGCATTGCTGCCAAGGCATTGGCGATGTTTGACAACGCGGAACCCAGTTGAGGTGGTATGTCCTCATCAGAACGGCGTGGTGGAGCCATCCTGCGATTGATATAAAACACAAGTCAGTACTATAATGGAGAATAATAATAATCCAAAATAGTACCAAGATGGAATTAACCAAGATTAAAGGATACAATTTACTAAGATGATATTACAATATCAACAAAGTTCAAAGCACCTAGAATATATTAAGCATATCGCACACGACTGAAAAGGAGTGTGGTACACAGATATATCAAAGAAAATTTTTCCACAAATTTCGGCATTAAAATACCAATAGATGCGCAAAATCACTTAACGAATCACGATTAGTGACTCTACCAATTCAATATACAAAAGCGAATGATAAGAGTAGTGGTATGGTCGCGACTCCATCCCGCACTCAAATCATTACTCCGCACATAAATAAGTAGAACACACATCCTAACCCCTTCTTCTCACGACGAACCTAAAGATTAGTAACTACGGAAACGAACACCCCAAACAAGATAACGTCGGATAACAAAGAGTAAGACAGATCGCGGCGGTATACAACGAATCAGATAGATCGCATCGGTTTGCAAAAGCCTGTCGGTATGGAATGTACCAACAGTTGATAACCAAAAGGCTGATTGTGATAACAACTTGGATGCAACAGATAGACAAGGAACTACTCACACACACACACACACATAACCTATGGTACTACGGAAACCCAGAACACGTGAATCCTAGTTGAAATTTTTAAGAAGAGGATTGAAAACGTTGCACTTCCTTACCAGAAAAGGGTGGGTGGGTAAGAAGAAAAGTGGAAGCAGTCCTACTCTCGCGTTTTGTTTTTCCCTAGTATACATAACTACCATAAATATTTGCTAGACTGACAACGACCATTTGGCTGAGACCCTGAAGGGCGGGATGGCTCTGATACCAATTGTAACTACCTCGGTGAATTACGCTCCTAGTTACAAGCCTGGATGAGCGGAAATGGTTGAAATAGTACGGTGGGGCCCAAATGCCACTCACGGGTAGACCTTTCGGCCGTCCCAACCATTTACAATTCATCGGGACAAGAACGGGCGGCGTAATCGGCAGGCGAAGGGATCAACTACATACACAAATAAGTATGTATGCAAGCCACCATACAACAGTACATCAGAGCCATAGCATCTAAAAAGAAAGGAAATATAGCAACGCCATACGGCAAGATTCAAATGTCCTAGATAGATATAATAGTTTAGGATATCTCCTCATACATCACACATCAGAGTATCAGGCGGAAGCGGCAAACAAGATCCGAGTACGGATAAGAAGCAAATCGGCATAAGATGCCCCATAAATAAGCACATCCCGCTCACAGATCTCACGGATCCCCGTTCCCGGAATCTCTACACCGAACGATCGTTGCCCACATCATCCGCCTCCTCCACCCAGTATCCATCTTGGGAGGGTACAAGTTCATCTGAATCAAATAATTTATCGTGTGAGACCCTAGGGGTACTCAGCAAGTCTTTATGCCTCTAAAGGGGACACAACCTGGGGTGACGCAATTGCAGCGAAAGATAAACCCTAACAGTTCTATAGATAATCGCTAACCATCCGCCTAACCAAAGATAGACGGATGTCCGTGAGTTAATGTCAACAGTTATAACAGTAATATCCACAGATCCATCCTCCTCCTCGCTTACCAACGAGGAAGCGGACGAACAACCCCCCATCCGTTGGCAATTTACTAGTCAGTTACTTAGTCAAATTAAAAGCGGCACTTTAGTTATGCTTGTCTATGATCGAGAAACTGTGCTCCAAGTCGTCCATAACCGCGGACACGGCTTTCAGAAAGTTTTACCCTGCAGGGGTGCACAAATAGCAACACACACTCGATCAACCTCGGAAAAACCAAATCAAAACCCAACGAGGCTTTCACGACAAAGCAATCACAGGATTCAGAAATATTTCAGGGGGCCACCCCATTGAGTACACCCGCAACGAAGTTAGCTGACTCCGAGACGGACCCAAGGTTTGGGTGGACGGCTGTAAACGACTGGGAACCCGAAAGTGTGACTGGGCTTGTCGATACCGCGAAAACGTGTCCCGATCCTAAACAGTACAGGTGCTCCTCGCACAATCGTAAATAAGGCAGTAAAGCATGGCATAAGTACAGGATAGTAAAATAAAACCTCAAACTAGTTTGTGGCCCCAAGAAATAAGAATGAATCAAGCTCTGGCTCAGGGGGGTCCCATAAGCCTCTCGGATGTGGATAGCGCGAATAATCAAGGAACAGGAATCAAGTACTCGGGGTCCTACGGGACACAAGTGAGCAGGAAAAACCAAATAGCAGATATTGTTCACCGGTGCCACTTTCATTAGTTATCCCATTACTACTCAGGTTAAGTTGTTTAGGTACCTCGTTATCCATCAGACACTCACATACCCTACACATGCTGTTCTACGACTCGCATGGCTCAAACAACTCCTGTAGTAATGGCTCATGGGATGGAGGAACAAGCTTCGATGGGGTTTTAAAAGTAAAGGCTATGCAATACTTGGGATTCAGTTTAATGCAATCGCGACTCAATGATGCAAGAATAAGATAGAGGCAATAGGTACTATATGTATGCAAGCATGTGGTAGTGCTTGCCTGGCAGCTCGGTTGAAGCGAGAGAAGGATCTGGGTAGTGCTCCTGGTTCTCTTGATATATCCCCTGCTCAGTGTCTATTCGAAGAAGAACCGAACAAACAAGGGCCAACATAAATAAAGAGCACAAGCATATGAATAAAATGCGACAAGCAAACAATCATGCCATGATGAATGATGCACAATTTGCATGGTAATAAAGTAGCATGGCATGGGTGAGGTGTGGAATACAAGAATAAGTCATTTTATTGAGTTTTGGCCACAATTTATCCTCATATTAGTAGCTGTTTACATTATATTTGTATGATGCATGCTGCAATTCAGAACATGGAATGCATAAACAGAAAGGTCTCGTCGAGATGATCATTTTAGACATATCATTTGCTAAATTTGGAGTTATCATTCAAAAGTTATTAATTAATTAAGAAAAGGGCATTTTATTGTAATTTAATTCAACTTGAAATTTAAAGTGTGCAATTAATATTTTGAATGGCATATTTGAAATCCTCACATTTTTCTGATTTGAAAACACATATTATTTGTATTATTTGGATTTATAATTTAAAAGTTATTTGAAAACAGATTTAATTTTGAATTTGAATTAATTTGAAATAGACTTGAGTAAAAACAGACAAACCGAAACCCTTTTGTCACTCCACCCAGTTCTAGCCACAGCCACAACCGAGTGGGGCCAGGCTGACTGGGCCACCCACGTGTACAGAAGAGGGGCAGGACCCCGGGTTGATGGAATCGAAACGCAGGGAGTCTTTTTGCAAAAACGCCAGCGAGTCAGAGGGGAGCGCGGGTTGAGAAGTATAAACTACAGGGGGTTTACTTGCAAGATGGCCACGGAGGCTGGTAGGTGGGGTCGGAGGTACCGCGGGTTGAGTGGACAAAGAGGTTGGGGGCTAAGTGCAAAGTGGCCACGCGCACTGTTTTTCTTCCTCGGACGCGCGGACAGACGCGCGCAGGAAGGCGCAGGCGCGACGCGCGCGGCGCGAGGGCTCGAAACCGCGACCTCGGGCGGGCTAGCAGCGGCGGCTACCGCTGCGGTGGGCTGACGGATGGTGTCAGAGGAGCGGTGGGCGGCTAGAAGTAGCTTCCGCGGAGCGCATCGAGCAGACAAGCGAGCACGCCGACGCCTCGAGGGTGCTTGAAGAAACGATTGGCACGCACAGGAAACGGTGATCGAAGAGCGGTTGTCTGGGAGGTAGAGAGGCTCACCGCGGGTTGGGTGAGGTGGTTGGTTCGGGCAGGGGCGCCGGCGATCTGGCGCGGGGCTCGCGGACGGCGGGGTTAGGGTTTCGGTGGCCGCGTCGATGTTCCAGCAGAGGGGGTCCTTCTCCTCCTCGACGACGTGGACAGGGGCGGTGCGGAGAGCCTTCTGATCTTCCCCGACAACCCAAAACTCCACGCCCACCGGCTGGCTCGATGGGTCGGTGGTGGACGCCGAAGGTGGCCGGCGTCGGTGGTGTTCGGTGGTGAGGGAAGGCAGGGGAGAGGGGAGCGGCCTGGGGTGGATCTGGCGAGGCAGAGAGGGTGAGAGGAAGTAGATAAGGACGGGGGAGAGGGTAGATGGCGTGGGGGAGGGGAAAGTGGCGTCAGCCACCTTTTCATCACCTCCTCACGTGCTCGGGCTGTGGCTCGGCATGGGCAGGGTGAGGTGGTGATGGGGCTGCCAGGTGGGCCAGGGCGTGAGGGAGCTCGGGGTGGGGCCTGCAAGGCAGAGAGAAGGAAGAGGGTAGGGAGAGAGGAGGTTCGGGTGTGGCTTGGTTAGGAGCTAGGGTTAGAGGGAGGCTCAGGCTAGGGTTGCTTAGGGTGGGTAGCTAGGTGGCATGGTGGGGCCAGCTAGGTGAGAGGGAGGGAGAGGCCGAGAGAGAGAGGTAGGTTTAGGGTTTAGATAGGAGAGGGGGTATGGTGATTAGGGGGGTAGGGTTTAGGGTTAGATGGGGAAGGAAGATGGTTTCCTCTTGGCAAGCTCAAGCAAGCACAAGATCAAACCAAGCTAGACCCAAAAAGAGGGAGAGGTGGTGATATGTTTTAAAGCAAGATTACTAAGACCAAGCCCAAGAGGAGTGGTAGAGAGAGAGAGATGATCCATGCAAAAATCAAATAAAATTCAAATGACAAGCAAAAGGTGGTGCTTGCATGGGCCATGCATAAATAACTAATACCATGCTTATTTTGTGAAAACAAGATTATTTACATGGCATTGTTCTTATGCATTCCAAAATGTGGAGTAAGTCCCAAGCAAAAGAATTTGTAGAATTGGACCCACCCTATCTCTCATGAGCTAGATTAAACAACAAGGAAAAATAATAACAAGCTCATGGATAATGGGGTGGTGGAGTTGTAAGGTGGTGAAAGAAAGGTGGTGGAGTTGAATAAAAGATATGCCCCCAATTCCACTTGGGCATTTAAACAATATATCAAGAACCAAATACAATATCAAGAGGCAAATACCAATAATAATGCATATGAGATAAGAACCAAAACACAAAGGGATTTTGTATGATGCTCAAATGCAAGGTGGCATGATGACATGAGCATGATATGATGATGATGCAACAATTATATGTAGGGAGTAGCCATTATATTACTAAACCAAGTAGCATTACAGTTGTTAGACAAATGGGATGCTACATGCTCGTGGGACGATGACAAGGAGGAGACGTGGAACGTCTGCACTGCCTCGACGCGCTTCATCAATTCCGCAACTGCGCGTCTAGTGGTAATCCCGTGATCTATGACAACAGTAATCCTGGTATACGCGGTAGAATTTTTTTGATTTGCACTAGTGTAACCTACCCGTATCCCTTCAGTGGTATCAGAGCCGATGCTGTTCAGTTATAGGTTCGGGATGTTTGCATATGGTGATATGCAGATTGATATGAATGATGTGATCGTTTATATGGCGGTGGTTCAGGATTGATCTATGATCTTGCTTTTCGTGATCGTGATCTGAGTTTGTCGAACGACTTACCCCTATCGGTCGGCTTCCGCCATCGGGGTAGACAGTGACACATAAATCCTGTTGAATCACGCGAAGATCAATATGATTGATCGAATCGGAACCTAGATCTAAAATCGATGTACCATGATCAAAGGAGTTTGATTGAATCGGGACAGGAGTCGGTTTATGGTAAATTTGATTTGCCAATCAAAATCCTTAAAGAAAACTATGAAGATTCGATCAAAATCATTTTTCAAAATCCTTAAAGAAAATTTGATACCGCCAGGGGCGCTGCCCCTTCGAACCCCGCAGGGGGAGACCCCCTAAACCCCCCTTATTCATAGCCCCTTTTGTATCTCGTTAAGGTAACTAGGTGCTGCGATGTCACAAGATCCAGTAGAATGCGATTCTATGGATAACTTGTTTCTGTAGGATATATGTGATCAGTATGGCCCATATATGTATGTGATGCATGTATGAAAATTTGCATGACCTGCGTGTCGTGAGTAGGGCAACACGGCTGGAGCCATATGTGTTGTCATTTATTGTAATGGCCTGTGTGCCAACTTGTGATGATCCCAATACTATGTAATTTTGATTACTAGTTGTTAGGAGTTATAGCTTGTATTAGTTCTTGGAGGACTCATCACTTGGAAGATGGCTCACATGGAACATGAAGATGGAGATCATCATGGTGGACAGGTTCTATGGCGATAGACATCACCATGAGAAAATGGGCCATACTGTGTCACATCTATGTGAATGCTATTCTTATGTGTTTTACTACTATGCATGCTTAGATGATAGAAGTAGAACAATCCCTCAGAAAGTTTAAGTTAAACCATTCCCTCCCAACCAAACCTTGCACCATCCTATGCCATGTACAATCGTTGGTGGGCCTATGAAATTAGGGTGCCGCGGTTTTCCTTGGCTGGATGGGTTTGTATCGGATACCTACACGCATAAGGATTGGTGAACTTGACAAGATCATCTTAACAGTTAAGGACCTTGGGGCATAAAGGTTGGGCGCCTACTTTTGACATAGAGATGTCACCCAACAACAAGAGTCATATGTGATATGATTAGCAAGTGTTTCTTACCGATTTACCTTGTCTTCTAGCAGTGATGCTAAAGCTCACTAGTCGACTTGTTAATTGTGGATCTTGAATCACTTAGTATCTATAGAGGGATATTGATTTAAGTGGGAGTATATGCTATTAAATTGTTTAATATGTTTTACTCTTTCATGGTTACATGGCTTAGTATTTTGCATGTTTTCTGTTGTAGATCAATGGCACCAAACACTACATCACCTTTTTCTTTGCGTTCGGTTCTTGACAAAGATAAACTAAATGGAACAAACTATTCGGACCGGGTCTGTAAACTGAGAATTGTTCTCAGGTCTGATAAAAAGGAAACGGTTCTGTATACCCCAATCCCCGATGAACCTGCTGATAATGCATCTAATGCCCTCAAGAATGCCTACAAGAGAGCATGTGATGATTCTCTTGAGGTTAGCCGTCTTATGCTTGCATGCATGGAACCTGAACTCCAAAAGAAGTTCGAGGATCAGGAAGCGTACGATATGATTGTAGCACTTAAGGACATGTTCAAAGATCAGGCAAGGACTGAGAGGTACAATGTTGCTAAGTCCTTTGTCGAATGCAAGCTAGCAGAGGGAGCAGCTGTAGGCCCCCATGTGATCAAAATGGTTGGTTACAGTCAGACTTTGGAAAAGCTTGGTTTTCCACTAGGCCAAGAGTTGGCCACTGACTTCATTTTGGCGTCTCTTCCATCCAGCTATGGGCAGTTCATTTCGAACTACCATATGCATGGGGTCTAGAAGGGCCTTAATGAATTATGTGGGATGCTTAAAATAGCAGAAAGTGACATGAAGAAGTGTGCAGGGCATAGCCATGTGATGGCTGTGCAGAACAAGCCTAGCTTCAAGAAAAAGGGTACTTCTTGGAAGAAGAGGGGCAAGGCTAAGGATACGATCCCTAAGTCTGCACCCAAGCAAAAGGCTAGACCTGTAGAAGACACTGAGTGCTTCTTTTTTCATGAACATGGCCACTGGAAGAGAAACTGCAGCAAGTACCAGGCTTCTTTGAAGAAGAGTGGAAGTAAGAGTACTTCCAACTCAGGTACGCTTGTTGTAAATGTTGTGGACATTCTTCTCGCTGATTCCTATGTTAACTCTTGGGTATTTGATACCGGATCGGTTGCTCATATTTGCAATTCGATGCAGGGGCTAATAAGGACTAGAGAAGTGCAGAAAGATGAAGTGGATTTTCGCGTCGGAAATAAAGCAAGGGTTGCTGCATTGTTCGTCGGCGTCATGCAACTTCACCTTCTGTCCGGATTTATTATGGAGTTGAATAATTGTTATTACATTCCTAGTATGGGTCGAAACATTTTATCACCCTCATGTTTGATGAGGGATGGTTATTCATTCGCGATTGCAAACAATGGTTGTGTAATCTCTAAGAATGATATGTTTATGGCTAATGCTCCTATTGTGAATGGGTTATTTATTTTAAATCTTGATGATGCATTTGTTTACAATGTTAGTGCTAAAAGGCTTCGGCCTAATGATTTGAGTCCTACCTATTTATGGCATTGTCGTTTGGGGCATATAAGTGAAAAGCGCATGAAGAAGCTCCATGGTGATGGTCTTCTAACTTCGTTTGCTTTTGAATCATACGAGACATGTCAATCTTGTTTACTTGGAAAGATGACCAAGTCGCTTTTTTCGGGTTTACCCGAGAGAGCGACAGACTTGTTGGAACTGATACATACTGATGGATGTGGACCAATGAGCACGACAGCCAGAGGAGGATATCACTACTTCATTACTTTTACTGATGATTTCAGTAGATATGGTTATGTCTACTTGATGAGGCATAAGTCTGAAACTTTCGAAAAGTTCAAGGAGTTTCAGAGTGAAGTACAGAATCAACGTGGCAAGAAAATAAAGGCCTTGCAATCTGATCGTGGAGGTGAATATTTGAGTCACGAATTTAGCGATCGTCTTAAGAGTTGCGGAATTGTTCCACAACTTACGCCGCCCGGAACGCCTCAAAGTAACGGGGTCTCCGAATGGCGTAATCGAACTTTGTTGGACATGGTTCGATCGATGATGAGCCCGTCGGATTTACCATTATCATTTTAGGGTTACACTCTAGAAACAACAACTTTCACACTTAACAGGGTACCATCTAAATCCGTAGTTAAGACACCATATGAGATGTGGACAGGAAAGAATCCCAGTTTTTCTTTTCTAAAGATTTGGGATTGTGATGCATTTGTCAAGCGACTTCAGTCGGACAAGCTAACACCCAAATCGGATAAGTGCATTTTAGTGGGATATCCGAGGGAAACCTTAGGGTATTACTTCTACAACCGAGAAGAGGGCAAAGTGTTTGTCGCTCATAGAGGTGTTTTCCTAGAGAAAGAGTTTCTCACAAAGGGAACGAGTGGAAGGTCGGTGCGACTTGAAGAAGTTCAAGATGAGCCAGTTGGGGATGCTTCTACAAGTGATGCTATTGTAGCAGAACAAGTTTAGGAACCCGTGGCAACAGAAGCACCACAACCACGAAGGTCGGCGAGGCTCCGCGAAGCACGTGAATTATTATTGTTAGACAATGATGAGCCTGCGACCTATGCAGAAGCGATGGTGGACCCAGACTCTGAGAAATGGCTGATCGCCATGAGATCAGATATAGAGTCCATGGGAGACAATCAAGTTTGGAACTTGGTTGACCTGCTTGATGGTTTTAAAGCCAACGAGTGCAAATGGATCTATAAGAAGAAGATTGATATGGATGGAAATGTTCACATCCATAAAGATCGACTTGTTGCAAAAGGTTTTTGACAAGTTCAAGGAGTTGACTACGATGAGACTTTCTCGCCCGTAGCGATGCTTAAATCTATACGGATAATTCTAGCCATTGCTGCACATTTCGACTATGAAATATGGCAGATGGATGTCAAGACGTCTTTCCTAAATGGAATCCTAACTGAGGACGTGTATATGATGTAGCCCGAAGGTTTTGTCGATCCAAACAATTATAGAAAGGTATGCAAACTTCTGAAGTCCATTTATGGGCTGAAGCAAGCATCTCGGAGTTGGAATATTCGATTTGATGAAGTTGTAAAGGAGTTTGGCTTCATCAAAAACGAACAAGAACCTTGTGTTTACAAGAAGGAAAGTGGGAGAGCGTTGGTATTTCTAATCTTATATGTAGATGACATATTGCTGATTGGAAATGACATTCCTATGCTCGAGTCTGTTAAGACCTCATTGAAAAATAGTTTTTCGATGAAGGACTTGGGAGAAGCGGCATATATTCTGGGCATCAAGATCTATAGAGATAGATCAAGGAGGCTAATTGGATTAAGCCAGAGTACATACATTGACAAACTGTTGAAACGGTTCAGCATGGAAGAGGCTAAGAAGGGGTTCTTGCCCATGTCTCATGGCATAAAACTCAGCAAGACTCAGTGTCCTTTGACTACTGATGAGCGTGAGCGCATGAGTAGGGTTCCATATGCTTCGGCTATTGGATCCATCATGTCTGCAATGGTATGTACTCGCCCAGATGTTTCCTATGCTCTAAGTGTTACAAGCAGATACCCGGCTGATCCAGGTGAAGGTCACTGGACAGCGGTAAAGAACATCCTTAAGTACTTGAAAAGGACTAAGTATGTGCTCCTAGTTTATGGTGGTGAGGATGAACTCAGTGTAAAGGATTACACAGATGTGAGTTACCTTAACGACTCAGATGATTCAAAATCACAATCAGGTTATGTGTTTGTCATGAATGGTGGTGCTGTGACCTGGAAAAGTTCCAAGGAAGATACGGTGACCTCCTCTTCAACAGAAGCTGAATATATTGCTTCCTCGGAGGCCGTAAAGGAAGGTGTTTGGATTAGGAATTTCCTGATCGCTCTCGGTGTGGTTCAGGGCGCGTCCAATCCCTTGGACGTTTATTGTGACAACAATGGTGCTATTGCACAGGCCAAGGAACCTAGACAGCACCAGAAGAACAAACATATTCGCATGCGTTACCATCAGATTCGAGAGTTCGTTGAGGATGGTAGTGTCATGATATGCAAAATACATATGGACTCAAATGTTGCTGATCCCTTGACTAAGCCTCTCCCGCAGCCCGCGCATGAAGCGCACACAAGAGCAATTGGTATTAGATACATTTTAGATTGACTCTAGTGCAAGTGGGAGACTGAAGGAAATATGCCCTAGAGGCAATCATAGAGATGATTATGTTTCATATGTATCCATGAGTTATTGTAATGTTCCTTGAATATCCATATCAGGCAACTTGTATTGATTGGCAATTATGTGAATTGTTTGTGAAACTCTTTACTTGTATGGTTATTTAAGAGTTGTCCCTAGTCGGAGTTCATGTGAGGACACACGTGAATATTAGACTAGCACATCGATTGGTTGATGACTATGTTTTGCAAGTCATAGACATGGAGATGTCAAACCAATGATGTGGACACATGTTATGAACATGGGGTGGGACTGACCCAACCTGAGACTGGCAATTAGTTGCACCTCTCTCTCTACACATCGTGTATGTTTTATCCTTAGACCTGAGATTGTCGCATGTACTTGAGATGTGGATCGACCTCCTTTGGGGCTATCAAACGCTGCACCGTAACTGGGTAGTTATAAAGGTAGCTTTTCGGGTTTGTCCTGAAGCATGCTGCAAGGCATGGTCAATCAAGATGGGATTTGCATCTCTCTACTTGAGAGAGATATCTCTGGGCCCCTCGAGTGATCGGATCCAGAAATGCATGGCCGTGCTACATAAGGTTAAGAGTTAACCTAGTAAAGGGATTCCGAATCGCAGTATCGAGAAAGGGAGGTCAGCTTGGAGCTAGACCAAATATCGTGAGGCAAAGGGAAAGACATGTACTAAACCTTGTGATGGTTCGTCCGATATGATCTTTGTATGCGTTTAGGAGTTGGCACCTCTTGCTAGAGGCCGCTACCAAATATTAACAGAATAAGTGTATTCGTGTCATGTCTATACACATATGAACCTATAGGGTCACACACTTAAGGGGTTGGAAGACTAATGAGGATTGGATCCGAATTAGACCGGGCTCAGGCTACTAATGGGCTGCTAATGTATAAGCCCACTAAGGATGCCTATATAAGAGAGGGTGGGGCGAGCTGACCAGGGTTAGACATCAGATCATTCCCAGCCGCCAATCCTCACGCCTGTGTTGCACGCGTGGACCTAGCAGTCCGACGTCTGACGCTTCCACCCTGTACGTGTGGATACCTCGGAGGCACTGCATCTGTAGCGCTTGGACGAGCCGCGCAAGGGGAGCTGCTCGTGGGACGAGGACAAGGAGGAGAAATGGAACGTCTGCAATGCCTCGACGTGCTTCATCAATTCCGCAACTGCGCGTCTAGTGGTAATCCCGTGATCTATGACAACAGTAATCCTGGTATACGCTGTAGAAGTTTTTTGATTTGCGCTAGTGTAGCCTAACCGTATCCCTTCATGGACCACCCGCCAAGAATGCGCCCAGTCCCTCTGCGTGCGAGCCAAGAGTGCGTCAGTGCGCCGTCAGCGACACCAGCCCACATACCACGCGCTGCCCTTGCCGCTTGCAGACGTGATCACCAGCACCCCAGTATCCCGCCAGACAACCTCGTTCGCCGCTGCGTGGAAGATTCATGTTGTGCGCCATTAAAATTTCCGTCGGACCCGACCAGAGCGCCTTGACATTCCGACCATCTCTCACCGCCCCCTATCATCACCCATGCTAGTAGCACTTTGTGCCCTTGACACCGACGAGCTCCACCCTCGCCATTCGATCCCCTTCATCCACTACAAAAGGAGGCTTCCCCCGCTCGTTTTCTTCACACCATTTCACTCCCCACCTCTCACTGATCACACCCACTATCTCCCGGAGCTAGGAGAGCACTAGGTGGCCATAATTTCACCGTAGTTCTCCGCTGCAGAGGAGGAGAGGCGCCGTCGATTGGAGCCGCCCCAAGAGAAGTTGTCGGTACCAGGAGAATCACCATTGTCGACTTTGTCGTTCACCACAGTCGCCGACCGTCGCCTGAGCCCCGGTGAGCCTCCCATGACCCCCCACCGACCGCGCTAGGGTTCTGTATCGCCGGCGCTACCCGACGTGGACGATGAACCAGAGTCGTTCGATTAGAGTTAGATCCTACAATCCTAATCACCCCATACCGCTTCGCCCCTTGTTGTCCCACTGATGAGTGGGGTTGCTCACTTAACCAGCCCGCGTGTGTGCTGTTCGTAGTGGGTCGGCCCAGTTAAACATCCCGCGCAACCCACTAATTCAAATTTAGATTTATTCATTTAATTTCAAACCCAGTTCTATAGCTAGATTCAAAAAAAACCTAGCTCGATTCACTGAACAAAAATGCATGAAACCAGTTTTGTTAGAAAGGTACGGGAATGCTTAATCCAATCCTGTTGGAATCTAACCATTTAGATTTGTAGATCACCCATGGTAAAAATGACAAGGCAGAAGCTTTTCTTCATTCAAACATTTTTCAAAATTCAACCATAAGAGATTTTGAGTTGATTCGTACTCTCAAAAATCACATTTAGCCATACCTTTCAGAATATATAAAAATATATAGGTTTAGTTATAGAAATAATGATCAAGTAATAAAAGAATGCCACTTAGGCATTTCTAGTCACTTTAATTAATTCAAATAAAAAGGTTAAACCTTATTAAATTGTGACACCACTTTAAATCACATTTACATGTACTGAAATATGTGGTGATGACATGTGTCAACATGATCCCATGTTTGAGTTGGAGAATATTAAATCTTAAGTAGTTTTTCAATGAGTATAAATTACTTTTCTCAAATAAAATAAATGGGACAAGTGCTTTAATCTTGTAATGTTAGTGATGATGCTAGATCATCTAGTGTGAACCTTTGTGTGATGATTAGAAATAGTTAAGTATTGTTTGGTGATTGTCTACCTCGTATTTATTTATAGACGCTAGTACCAACCAAGGATGCGAGGAGGAAGGAGGATACTATGAGGAAGAAGCCGAGGAGAACTTCAACCACTCCTCTGCACAAGGCAAGCTTATACTAATATCTTAGCAAGCCTAATACTACCTGTTGACTTAGAAAGCTACAACTTGCTTGTTACTATGCCAATTATATGCCTTAAGCATATGTGATTATACCCACTTGACACACCATCCTAGTTTTACTTGCAAGCTTAGTATTTTATTTTCATTAATAAAAGCTTTCTATCAAAAGTTTACTTAGTGACTTGTAGATTCTAGAAAGATATTTAAAGGTAGCATAAAGAGCATAAAACTTGTCCTAAGTTAGATAAATCTTGATGTCACCCTGAGGCATGAGATTGAACTTAGCTACTCCCACTTGCTTATCACCCCTCATTAGTATTTACCCCCACTTGTAGATGCTAGTGCTAAGCATAAAACTTGATCAACTTTAGATGGGAATACTTGGTGAAAATGGTTATAAAAACCTTAGAATGATGAGTCATTCTACTGAAATGTTTTGACGATGAAAATGTTAAGTCATGAGCCTTAGGCCTTTATAAAACGGATGGTTGTATGGATGCAATAACATTCCAATTTTACCGTACAACCACAATACCCGAAAATTGGTAGGGCTTGACAAGAAAATTATATACCTTAGTATGGGTTCCCTTGCGGCCAAGGTCTCAGCTGAGGCTACCTTGTGAAGATTGACCACCTGTGCAGTACCCAAGATGACAGTTGGTCATGGTTGGGAGTCCAAACTCACAGGAGAGGTGCCTATACTAGGGCGTGTGATTGAAAGGTTAGGATTGATTATCCGCATACTGAGTATGGTGAATTCAGGATTGTTCCTGACGGATGTATCGAATGTTGTGGTGAAAGTGTACAATCTCTGTTGAGTGTCAAACTATTCGAATAGCCACGTCCGCGGTTATGGACAGTTGGAGTGTCCATACTGTTCCATCGTCGGATGTTTTGAAAAGGACTTGTGAAATAATTTGTGACTTTGACTTGATTACAACAGTGTGGTGACATGAAATTCAAGTTCCCACTTAGGTGTTATAAAACTTTCAACTAGATTTCTTTGCTTCTGAACTTAGTAGTGGTAAATCTGGCTTTTTGCAAAACAATCATAGAGCTTAGTACTTCCTATTCCAAAACCACTTCACTTGTTAGTATTAGTTTGCGAGTACTTAAAGAGTACTCACGGATTTGTCCCTGGATATTGCCATGGCGAGACTATGAAGAGGAGTATCAGGAAGAAGGACATAAGGAAGGTACAACAACTAGGATCATCTCCCATCGTTAGCATTGTCTGTGACCCTGAAGATGGAGCTTCACCAACGCTATCTTTACTATTACGTTATTCCGCTACTTGAATTGTATTAAGAATTGGATCATGAGATCCTTATTTGTGTAAGACCTTATGTATGGTTTGTAATGGATGATGTACTATGATATCCAATCTGTTATGTCTCGCAAAAATGGTAATCCTGGGATTGCGATGTATGGCATAACAAGCATCTGTGATTAAAAATTCGGGTGTTGACAAGTTGGTATTAGAGCCATCCTGACCATAGGAGACCCTAGTTAGAATGGACGTTTGAATCAAAAACTTAGTTTCAAAACCAAAGGAAGTGAGTATTTACAAAAACTTATTCTCATTCTTATCACTTGGATTCTTTCATGAAAATTCATGTTCCTCCAAAAATTTCTTGCAAACTTACATAAAATTTTACACACTTGATCACTCTACTAACTTACTCATCCTATATTCTTATAGATGGACGTGAAGTACAACAAGTTTTATCAGTTGGGGAATGGAGGAGACCTCATCTTTGAGCGTGACTTGGACTAGTTGTCGGAGATGCTGGAGCGTCCGCACCCCGAGTTCTTCGGAGCTCAGCTCAATGATCAGGAAGGAGAAGATCTGAAGTGGTTAGTTGTTGCAAGTCTCCGAGGAAAGATTGAACCCCCCACTGCAGAGGGAATTCATTTTACCTTAAGAGAGAACAACTGGCTTGATGGACTTGACAGGGCCATGGAGGAAGCTCTTGCCCGTCTATGTGGGCAGAGTATCAATCAAATCAAGGGTACCCGCTTTGAGTTCTACCCAAGGTGTAATGTTATGGGACAGCCACTGGAGGCCCCATACCACCACGAGCTGAAGAGTCAATTGGACCACCTCAAATTCATGATGTATGACCATCAGAAGGAGTTGGACAATGCTCGTTCCTACGCCAACCACAATTATGCCATCGCCGCCAAGAAGGATCAGACCATCGCCATGCTAGTGAAGGATCGCAAGTCTCATCACGTCAGCTCGATAAGAAGGAGCGCATCATTGCCCGTATTCGCCACCGGATCATAGATTTGGAGGAGACCATCCACGAGAGATACATGCAGTTGGAGGGGAGGGAGAATATAGGGGAAGACCTTCGTGGAGACCCCTACTCCTATCTCAGCGATGATGATGAGTTTCTAGAGGATCAGGACATGGACTTCTTCACTAGTGAGGATGACTTCGCCTTCATCGATGATGATGAGGATGAGGATGATGAGGACACTGACTCCAAGGAGTAGTAGCACTTGAGAACTAGCGTTAGTGAGTTGTATTCAGTCCCACTGTTCGTAGTTTCCCAGAATAGTTCTTAAAACCATTTGTTTTTCTTTGTTGTGGTGTGTGTTTGTATCGTGTTCTATAAATGAATGAAAAGAAAGTTGCTAGAAAAAATCTCAGTCAAAACTTGAGAACTTTAAAAACTTTTCAAAAACCCTGAACCTTAGAAATTTCCCTCTTTTCTCATGATTTATCTCAATCTTCAGATGCCTCGCGGAGGAAGCAACTCAGTCTCGGACCCGATGTTGCAACTCTTGCAAATGTTGGTTTCTGACTGTGACGGAAATGTCAAGCCAACTTAGCCACCCTTCAACAGATAGCTCAGATGGCCAACAACAATCAAGGCCACGGAAATCAGGACAACCATGGATCTAAGCTTAAGAATTTCCACCTATTTTCACTAAGTCAGAAGATCCCCTAGATGCAGATGATTGGTTGCAAACCATCGAGAACAATCTGGAAGTTGCAGGAGTGGAAGCCAACGAGAAAGTGTTGTTTGCTACCCACTATCTGGCCGGGGATGCAAGAGCATGGTGGAACAGCGTTCTCGCAATGACACGAGGTCAGCTGATACCTTGGGAAGAGTTCAAAGTCAAGTTCAGCAGAAACCATGTGCCACCGGGTTTATCAAGAGGATGAGAGATGAATTCAGGGAACTGAAGCAAGGAAGGATGACAGTAGTGGAGTACCGTGACAAATTCTTGTCATTGGCTAGGTACGTACCAGATGAGATAGACACTGAAGCCAAGAAGAAGGAGAGATTCCTGAATGGTCTGCACGATGAGATGCAGACATTGTTAGCCAATATCCCCTTTGCTGATATTGAAGCCTTAGTTGACTCTACCATTCCGATGGAAGGAAAGATCAACCAAGCCAATAATAACCGCAAGCGTCGCATGATGCATCAACCAGGAACCCACCATACACCAAAGTATCGCCCCAACGCATCTCTAGGATTTGCCCCAAGAACCAACAGACCCCTGATGAACCGTCTAACCTATCCCAACTGTGGAAACCTAAGGCCTAGAGGAAACCACAACAACCCCGGCAATCCCAGCAATTTCAACCGCGCACCACCCAAGTTCAACAACAACAATGCCGCCGCCAACACCAACACTGCCCCAAGGACTGGAAGCAATGTTGTGCTTGTTGCAGCAAAGGACAAGTCGCAAGTGACTTGTTATGAATGTGGAACCAAGGGTCACTATTGAAATGAGTGCCCCAAGAATATTGCCGCAGCCCCCAATGCAAATGCCCCAGCTCAGCAACAGCTTCGTGTTCAGCCCGGAAGAAGGTTTGCCCCAGGGAATTCGCTCAACCCTCAACGACCATCTCTTTCTCATGCATTCTGAAGAAGCCCAAGAAGCGCCAGATGTCGTGCTGGGTATGTTTTCTGTTAACTCGGTACTTGCAAGAGTGTTGTTTAATTTTGGAGCATCGCACTCATTTGTTACTGAAGAATTTGCATGCACTAGTAAGATTCAACCAACCAAATTGAAGCATGTTATGATTGTTCAAATATCTGGTTCAACCACCAAAGCTAGGAAAATTTGCAAAGCCGTCCCTATCCGAATCCATGGCATAGATTTTTATGCTAACCTAATAGTACTCGGAACTAAAGGTTTGGAAGTAGTACTAGGAATGGATTGGATGTCCAAACACAAAGGATTAATTGACTGTACCAAGAAAGCCATAACCATGACCAGTACAGCCGAAATATCAGTCGAGCATGTATCTGATACCTTGCCCCGTCAATTCAAGTGCAACAAGAGTATAGCCCAGCCAACCATTGACCAAGTCCGGATAGTCTGTGAATACCCCGATGTATTTCCAGTTGTTTTGCCCGGTATGCCCCTAGATCGGGATATCGAGTTTATCATTGAACTAATACATGGAACTGGACCCATAGCCCAGAGACCATATAGTATGAACCCGTCTAAACTAGTGGAACTGAAGAAGCAACTGGATGCCATGATGGAAATTGGATTGATTCAACCAAGTGCATCACCATGGAGATCACCTGTTTTGTTTGTGGATAAGAAAAATGGAGGTAACCATTTGTGTACGGATTATCGGAAGTTGAATGATGTCACCATCAAGAACAAATACCCGTTGCCAAAAATTGAAGACCTATTTGACCAGTTGACTGGTGCCAAAGTGTTTTCTAAGATTGATCTTAGAACTGGCTATCATCAACTCAAGATTCGCGCATAGGATATCCCAAAGACTGCCTTTACCACCCGATATGGATAATATGAGTATACTGTCATGTCTTTTGGATTAACCAATACCCCCCGCTGATTTTATGAACCTCATGAATGAGATTTTTATGGACTTCCTAGATAAGTTTGTTGTTATTTTTATCGATGACATTCTGATTTATTCCAAATCAGAAGACGAACATGAGCTACACCTAAGGACCATTCTTGGAACCCTTAGAGAGCATCGGCTGTATGCCAAGTTTAGCAAATATGAATTCTGGTTACAGGAAGTAGGATTCCTCGGACACATTGTATCAGCCGGAGGAATTTCCATTGGCCCTGCGAAGGTGAAGGATGTTGAAGATTGGCATGCCCCAACCACTCAAACCCAAGTTCGTGCATTTCTCGGATTAGCGGGATAGTACCGCAAGTCTGTAGAAGGATTCTCGAGTATTGCAAGACCCATGACCCAAGTGCTAAAGAAGGACAAGAAGTTTGAATGGACAGACAAATGTGAAGCGAGTTTTCAGGAACTCAAGAGGAGATTGATTTCAGCCCCAGTCTTGATCATGAGGGATATCACGAAACCCTTTGATGTGTATTGTGAAGCCTCCAAGATCGTTCTCGGATGTGTGCTAATGCAAGAAGGCAAAGTTATATCTTATCTATCCCGACAACTGAAGCAGCATGAATAGAATTATCCAACCCATGACCTTGAACTAGCAGCCGTAGTTCTAGCCCTGAAGACATGGAGGCATTATCTCATGGGAAACCGTTGTGATATTTATTCGGATCACAAGATCCTGAAGTATATATTCACTCAGAAGGAGTTGAATATGAGGAAGAGAAGATGGATTGAGCTAATCAAGGACTATGAGCTGGACATTCACTTATCACCCCGGTAAAGCCAATGTGGTAGCAGATGCCCTTAGCAGATTGTCGTGCCGCTTGAACTCCATGATTTTGAAGGAGAAACCAAGTTTGCACAAAGAGATAGAAGATTTCCGACTGGAATTAGTGAGTGAATGATTTTGGCTAGCATAGAACTTCAACCCACTTTGATCGGTTAGATCAAGGAGGCGCAAAAAGGAAATGCTAGTATCGACAGAATCAGACGTCGTATCGGTACAGGCAAAGTACCCGGATTCACCGAAGACGAAGGAGTTATGTGGTACAAAGGACGCCTCTGTGTACCAGCAGATTCAGAGTTGAAAGAAGTTATTTTGAAAGCGGCCCATCATACTCTTTATTCTATCCACCCCGGAGGAACAAAGATGTATCAGGATTTGAAGGAGAAATTTTGGTGGCATAAGATGAAGAGTGAAATCGGAAGCTATATCGCCAAGTGTGATATTTTCCAGAGAGTCAAGGAGGGACATCAAAGACCCACAGGATTGTTGCAACCCTTACAGATTCCGGAATGGAAATGGGATTCCGTTGGAATGGACTTTATCACTGGATTGCCTACTTCTATTAAGGGAAATGACTCTATCTGGGTCATAGTTGATAGATTGTCAAAGGTAGCCCATTTCTTACCAGTCAAGACCAGATACCAGAGTATGGAGCTAGCAGAGTTGTACATCGCTAGAATCGTCAGTTTGCACCGAGTCCCCAAGAACATCATATTGGATCGAGGAACTCAGTTTACCTCGAGATTCTGGAAGAAAATCCAAGAAGGTTTAGGAACCCGACTGGATTTTAGCACAGCGTATCACCCTCAGACCGATGGACAAACGGAGCGAGTAAATCAAATAGTTGAAGATATGTTGAGAGCATGTGTGCTAGGGTAAGGATCTAAATGGGAAGACAGTCTATGTTTCGCAGAATTTTCATACAACAACAGTTATCAAGCTAGTCTGCAAATGTCCCCATTTGAATTCATGTATGGAAGGAAGTGTCGCACCCCGTTGAATTGGTCGGAAGTAGGAGAGAGTCAGATTTTCGGACTCGACATCCTACGAGAATCAGAAGAGAAAGTTCACAAGATTCGTGAGCCCCTTAAGACCGCCCAATCCAGACAGAAGAGTGATGCCGACAAGAGACATCGAGACCTTGCTTTCGATATCGGAGATTTTGTGTACCTCAAAGTGTCGCCTTTGAAGGGAATGCAGTGTTTCCAGCTCAAAGGAAAGTTAGCCCATAGATATATCATACCTTTCAAGATTTTGAATCATCGAGGAAAAGTATCGTATCAACTGGAACTGCCAGAGGAGATGTCAGCAGTGCACAATGTGTTCCATATATCGTTGCTTCGCAAATGTCTTGAAGTTCCAGAGAAGACTGCAGTTTTCAAGAACATTGATCACCGCACCATAGAGATCAACGATGACCTGACATATCCCAAAGTACCCATCCATGGAGGAAGCTTTCAGAACCACCAGAACCGGAAGCATCAAGTTTCTCAAGATTCAGTGGAGCAACTACACTAAAGAAGAAGCTACCTAGGAGCGAGAAGATCACATCAGGATGGATTTTCCCGATCTCTTTAAATCCTAGGTAATGTTTTTCTTCTTTTTCCAATCTCGGGATGAGATTTCGTTTAAGGAGGGAAGGTTTGAAACATCCCAAAAATATGAAACAATGATCATCAAACTCTAATCACTAAAATTAGGGTTAACAAAAACTTTGATTAAATAAAAACCAAATGAATGCATATGTGTATGTGATGATTTGATGAATGCATGAATGGACTTGGTGATTCAACTAAATAGCATGGAATGATTCAAAGATGAATATAACATCATCAAAACATTTCCAAGCAAGAACAAATCAAGAGAAAATCACAAACAATTCCAATAAGGCAAATGGTAATTTTTGCCAATCTTGATCACTAGGTCACTTTGAGTGTTTCTAGTCCAAGATTTCAAACAGAAACTTTTCCAATTCTTTTCACCCCTTGCTAGAGCAAGTAAAAGTGAATCAAAGACCAGCTTTCAAACTTGCAGAAACATTTGGCAACGCCATACAAATGACAATTCAAAATTGAATCTTTAACATACATGAAGATCACACATTTTCAAAACCCAACCAAACCAGTGCCCCTTGACCAGTCCAACTAACCATATACTCCATAGTATGTGCCTAGCAAACCCACCAAGTTTGAATCCAAAATTAAAATTTTAATTTCTTTCGGCCATTTCATTAAACACCTTGTCAGCAGCAAACAAACAAACACAAAACACTACAGTGAGCAGTGATCAGTGCCTAACTTGCTCCCTCTATAGCTCACTCTACACTGTCAGTAGATGATCAAAGTAATCTAACTAGCTTTAGCACCACTGTGAGCAAGCCTAGCCATTAATGGTGAGCATGCCGAGAGCACCATTGTCACCCCCATGTCGCCAGCGAGCTAGAGGAAGAACTAGCCTCACCAACATTGTTGGGGACACGCAGCACCGTCCACCGCCACTCCCTGTCCAAGCCCCGAGTGCAGCTAGCCACTGGATCACCTTCCAAGCACGCGCCCAGTCCCTCTGCGTGCGAGCCGAGAGCGCGCCAGTGCGCCGTCAGCGACACCAGCCCACAGACCACGCGCCGCCCTCGCCGCTTGCAGACCTGATCACCAGCACCCCAGCACCCGGCCAGACAACCTCGTTCGCCGCCGCGCGGACCATGCATGCTGTGCGCCATTAAAATTATCGTCGGACCCGCCTAGAGCGCCTCGACGTTCCGACCATCTTGCACTGCCCCAAGCCTCGCCACCATGCCGTTGAGCGTCGCTAGGGATCATAGCACCGCCCCTATCGTTGCCCATGCCAGTAGCACTCTCTATCGTCGACATCGACGAGCTCCATCCGCATCATTCGGTCCCCTTCAGCCACTATAAAAGGAGGCCTCCCCTGCTCGTTTTCTTCACACCAGTTCACTGCCCACCTCTCACTGATCACACCCACTCACTCCTTCATCGTCATCATCGACTTCATCCTTCGCCCTCGTCGCCGACCATCGCCTGAGCCCCGGTGAGCCTCCCACGACCCCCACTGGCCGCGCTAGGGTTCTGTCTCGCCGGCGCTGCCCGACGTGGACGATGAACCAGAGTCGTTTGATTAGAGTTAGATCCTACGATCCTAATCGCCCCATACCGCTTTGCCCCTTGTTGTCCCACTGCGAGTGGGGTCGCTCACTTAACCAGCCCGCGTGTGCGCTGTTTGTAGTGGGCCGGCCCAGTTAAACATCCCGCGCAACCCACTAATTCAAATTTAGATTTATTCATTTAATTTGAAACCCAATTATGTACCTATTTTCAAAAATCAACGCAACTCGATTCACTGAACCAAAATGCATGAAACCAATTTTGTTAGAAAGGTGCTAGAAAGCTTAATCCAAGCCCGTTGGATTCTAACCATTTAGATTTGCAGATCACCCATGGTAAAAATAACAAGGCATAAGCTTTTCTGCATTCAAACATTTTTCAATATTCAACCATAAGATCTTTTGAGTTGATTCCAACTCTCAAAAATCACATTTAACTATACCTTTCAGAATATATAAAGATATATAGGTTTACTTACAGAAATAATGATCAAGTAATAAAAGAATGCCACGTAGGCATTTCTAGTCACTTTAATTAATTAAAATAAAAAGGTTAAACCTTATTAAATTGTGACACCACTGAAATATGTGTTGATGACATGTGTCAACATGATCCCATGTTTGAGTTGGAGAATATTAAATCTTAAGTAGTTTTTCAATGTGTAGAAATTACTTTTCTCAAATAAAATAAATGGGACAAGTGCTTTAATCTTGTAATGTTAGTGATGATGCTAGATCATCTAGTGTGAACCTTTGTGTGATGATTAGAATAGTTAAGTATTGTTTGGTGATTGTGTACCTCGTATTTATTTATAGACGCTAGTACCTACCAAGGATGCGAGGAGGAAGGAGGATACTACGAGGAAGAAGCCAAGGAGAAATTCAACCACTGCTCTACACAAGGCAAGCTTATACTAATATCTTAGCAAGCCTAATACTACTTGTTGACTTAGCAAGCTACAACTTGCTTGTTACTATGCCAACTATATGCCTTAAGCATATGTGATTATACCCACTTGACACAGCATCCTAGTTTTACTTGCAAGCTTATTATTTTATTTTCTTTAATAAATGTTTTCTATCAAAAGTTTACTTAGTGACTTGTAGATTCTAGAAAGATATTTAAAGGTAGCATAAAGAGCATAAAACTTGGCCTAAGTTAGATAAATCTTGATGTCACCCTGAGGCATGATATTAAACTTAGCTAACTCCCACTTGCTTATCACCCCTCATTAGTATTTACCCCCACTTGTAGATGCTAGTGCTAAGCATAGAACTTGATCAACTTTAGATGGGAATACTTGGTGAAAATGGTTATGAAAACCTTAGAATGATGAGTCATTCTACTGAAATGTTTTGACATGTGTTTCCGAACACCAGATGATTTTGATGATGAAAATGTTAAGGCATCAGCCTTATCTCTTTATAAAACTGATGGTTGTCTGGATGCGACACCATTCCAATTTTACCGTACAACCACAATACCCGAAAATTGGGTAGGGATTGACTGGAAATTTATATACCTTAGTATGGGTTCCCTTGCGGCCAAGGTCTGAGCTGAGGCTACCTTGTGAAGATTTTCCATCTGTGCAGTACCCAAGATGATAGTTGGTCATGGTTGGGAGGCCAAACTCACAGGAGAGGTGCCTATACTAGGGCGTGTGATTGAAAGGTTAGGATTGATTATCTGCATACTTAGTATGGTGAATTCAGGATTGTTCCTGACGGATGTATCGAATGTTGTGGTGAAAGTGTACAATCTATGCAGAGTGTCAAACTATTCGAATAGCCGCGTCTGTGGTTATGGACAGTTGGAGTGGCCATACTGTTCCATCGTCAGATGTTTTCAAAAGGACTTGTGAAATAGTTTTTGACTTTGACTTGACTACAACAGTGTGGTGACATGAAATTCAAGTTCCCACTTAGGTGTTATAAAACTTTCAACTATCTTTATTTTCTTATGAACTTAGTAGAGGTAAATATGGCTTTTTGCAAAACAACCATAGATCTTAATACTTCCTATTCCAAAACCACTTCACTTGTTAGTATTAGTTTGCGAGTACTTAAAGAGTACTCACGGCTTTGTCCCTGGCTATTCCCGTGGCCAGACTATGAAGAGGAGTATCAGGAAGAAGGACAGCAGGAAGGTTACGACAACTAGGATCATCTCCCATCGTCAGCATTGCCTGTGACCTTGAAGATGGAGCTTCACCTACGCTATCGTTACTATTAACTTATTCCGCTTCTTGAATTGTATTAAGATTGGATCATGAGATCCTTATTTGTGTAAGACCTTATGTATGGTTTGTAATGAATGATGTACTATGATATCCAATCTGTTATGTCTCACAAAAATGGTAATCCTGGGATTGCGATGTATGGCATAACAGGCATCTATGATTAAAAATCCGAGTGTTGACATGAATTATCCCACCCATGATCTAGAATTGGCCGCTGTTGTGCACGCCCTCAAGACATGGCGCCATTACCTGATGGGAAATCGCTGTGAGATCTACACGGACCATAAGAGTCTGAAGTATATCTTTACCCAGAAGGAGCTAAACATAAGGCAACGGCGATGGATCGAACTGATCAAGGACTATGATTTGGGTATTCACTATCACCCAGGAAAGGCCAATGTGGTAGCTGATGCCCTTAGTCGAGAACCCTGCTCCTTGAATGCCATGATTAAACAAGACCAACCAGAATTAGTTATAGAATTTGAAAGGTTTGGGCTAGAACTAGTCAGTCCCGGATTCCTGGCTCACCTTGAGTTAAAGCCAACTCCGCTGGACCAGATAAAGGACGCCCAGAAAGGTGACCCCAGCATAGAAGGAATCAAGCGGCGTATGGAGAGGGAGAATGTTCCCGGATTCAAGATAGATGATAAGGACTTCCTATGGTACAAAGGACGCATCTGCGTGCCTAGTCAGCCTGAACTAAAGCAGACCATCATGAAGGAAGCCCATGAAACCCTCTACTACATCCACCCGGGGAGTACCAAGATGTACCAGGATCTGAAGGAACAATATTGGTGGCATGGAATGAAAAGAGAGATCGCCCTATTTGTATCCAAGTGCGATATCTATCAGAGAGTTAAGGCCGAGCACCAGCGCCTCGCGGGATTACTTCAACCAATGAAGATTCCAGAATGGAAGTGGGAAAAAGTAGGAATGGATTTCATCACCGGACTACCCACGTCCAGCAGAGGACACGACTCCATCTGGGTTATTGTGGACTACTTGTCCAAAGTAGCACATTTCCTTACCGTGAGGACAAACTATAACAGAACGCAGCTCGCAGAACTCTACATCTCAAGGATTGTTAGCCTCCATGGGGTACCCAAGGAGATCGTATCTGATCGCGGACCACAATTTACCTCTCACTTCTGGAAAATCCTGCACAAAGCTTTAGGTACAAAACTGTCCTTCAGTACCGCCTACCATCCCTCTACCGGAGGACAGACCGAAAGAGTCAATCAAGTCCTAGAGGATATTCTTCGTTCGTGTGTTCTGGCCTACGGAACCAAGTGGGAGGATTGCCTATCGTTCGTCGAATTCTCCTATAATAATAGCTATCAAGATAGTCTGAAGATGGCCCCATTCTGTAAGATCCCTCCCTTTATAAAGGTAAGGATCCCTGTGATTGCAATGCTAGTCCCTGGATCAATGCTAGCATCCACAGTTTAAGATGAAGTACACAGAAACAAAGGTCATTATTACATATCATTCCAGAGACAAACATAGTCTTTTACAAACTCCATGTCTACAGGCCTAATACAAGAGTTCAAATATATAATAAGATAAATAAGTCTTCATCTTCATGTGCCACAGGCAAGCATATTGAGTGTAGACTCATAACCCCTAATCATCATCAGAATAACCTTCAACATCACAAGTTACAGCCACAGTGGGTCAATACATTGGAATAGTATTGGCAAGTGATACCTTAGTGGAATTTTAGTAGACTAGATACTATATGCATTTTTGGCTAAGTGTAGCTTAGGCTTGCTTTGCTCAAAATAGGTTTTACCTATCAGTTGAAAACACTAAGTTTTTCTTTGACAAAACTTTCCCAAGGAAACACCAATAGAAATTTGTGTACCTCCACCCTTGTTCAACCACAAGTTTTTACTTAGAAATTGGGATGAGGAGATTCTTGATAGCTTCCATGTCTTGATGCTCAAATTGTCCAATACCAGGGACATGGCTAATTCCTTAGATCTTCCATCTGCAGAGGTTGTGCACTTTCCCCACAAGACTTGATTTTCACCAAGACAGGACCTTTCAGAATCCTTCCCTTAGACCAAATGGACGCGTTCCAACCTATCATCCCACTACCACCAACTGTCCATATGGCTAAGTTATTGCAACCTATATGATCCAGGCAGAGCCCATATTGCCATGTGGCTGCACTAGAAGCTTCTTAACATTTGGCCTCTCAAATCCCTTTGTTCTTGGGTGGCTTTCCACAAGTGAGATACACAAGGTAAGCCATAGAAATGGGCCTTGTGTAACCACTCAACATAAACCATTCTTTCCATTCCACCCAGGTGTTTCATTCACTTAGTTGTTTTATTAAGCAAAAACATAAGTCCAAAGACTTAGAAATATTTTCTCATAGCATGAATATATAACCACCCTTGGTTGCTAATATCTAGGCTAAGCATGGCATAGATAAGCATAACTTAGAAATTTCTAGCAATTCTACAACTACTAGGATTCCCCAAGCATAGCATATAGATCAAAATATTCATGCAGGTATAGCAAATATTTCTAGTGCATAGTTGAAAAATATAGGAATAAAATCATGAAGCACCACTTTCCTTGGTAATTTGGGGAGTAACAACAATCCTCACAGTCACAATCACTATTTGCACCAAAATCTACACATAAAATAATGGCACCAAATCACATACAAAATATATACAAACAAAAATATATGAATGCACGCAAAATGCCATGTGATGATTTTCTACACCAAACAAGACAAGTGCACAGTACCGAATCTTAAACAAGTTCAAAACTTGTCAATTAAACTTTATTTGAACAACAAAACATTTTTCATGTAATTACTATACACCAATTATGCGTACAAATATTTATGTAAAAACAATCATTTTAACAAAGGCAAAACATTAAACACATTTCATAAATCGAAAGGATTTTCTCTCCTGATTCCAATGATATAAAATTTGTCAAATTTGGACGTGGGAATCGAAAGTTATGAATTTTACAAGTTTAAACATCTAATAGATCTAAATTCTGATTTTAAATCAAACCTACTGACACGCGGCGTGTTCTGATTGGTGGATATCACTTCGTGCAGATCGATCAATGAGGGCCGTTAGATCTAACTTAAATCACAAGGCCAGATCTGTTCCATACCCCTTCGTTAAGTTTTCTATCTGACATGTTGGATCTAGATACAACGGTGCTCGATCAAACAACCAAATCCTGGCGGCGCAGGGCGACGGTGAGCGGCGGGGCGCTCTGTCTACGGCGTCACGGTGGCTACAGAGGGGGCTGGGGTCATCGGAGAGGCTTACCAGAATCACAGAAGCGTGCTGGAGCTCAACGCGGCAGTGGCTTGTCAAGGGGCGCGCGACCACGGTGGGGATTCCTCGTCGGAGTGGAGGCAGACTTCGGGTACGGCTGTTCGTCATTGTTGTCGGAGTTGTAGATCATGCCAAGGTGAAACAAGCGTGGGGTTAGGTGCGCACGAGTCTGGCGAAAACGTGAGTGTCAATAAGAGGGGCGGGGGCGGTCGGAATTTACCAGAAGGGGTCGCCGGAGTTGTGCCGTGCTTCGGCTACTTCCAGAGGTGGATGGTGGCGACGTTCTAGGATGATACAGAGGAAAATGAATGTATAAGAAGATGCGCAAGGGCATGCTGATCACACTCGCATGAAACAGAGACAGAGGGGAGGACGGTGCTCACCGGAATTGGTCGCCGGAGGTCGTCGGTACAGCGGCGGCGTGAGCAATATTGTGGGCAGCCTGGTGGCGGAAATGGTGCTCCGAGTGAGGGGAAATGAGCAGAGAGGAGAGGGGGTATTAGCTGGAGCAGGGGCGAGAATCTCGCGAGGAAACGCCGGCAATTAAGCCTGCTTCAATCGCGGCAGTGATGAGGTAACGGCGGCGTCGACGGGATCGTGGGGGTGCATGGCTGGGGACGATGCTCGCGTGGCACTTGGGTCCACCAGTCAGCGAGCGCGGGGTAAGTCTACGCCGCGTGAGAGAGAGGGAGAGAAGAACCCCGGGTGGGCTTAGTGGGCTAGGTCTGTTGCTGGGCTCAAAGTCTGGCGCCGGCCCTGTTGGGTTTTCTATTTCTTTTTCTGAGTTGATTTTCAGGAATCATTTTCAAATAAATTCAAACGCAATTGAATTCAAATCTTTTCTGGATTTTTGTAAAGTATAAACTTCATAAAATTAGACACAGAACCTTGCTGTCTCATTGGATTTGCTTGGTCCTATTGGAGAAATCAAAATAAACAGTGCCATAGCATTTGATTTGAATATGTTTGGTTTTAAAACCATATTTATTTTGTAATTTTTTATCCAAACTTTAACATTTAACCAAATCAACATGAGAGCAAACAAAACTTGGTTTAAAACAATTATACTCTCATTTGAGAGTGGCATTAGATCAATGCATGATCACATAAAATAATAGCACTTAGTGCTTCTGTTTTCTTGAAATGAGTTTGAGATTTGATCCCTAAATGATATGCATGCATGAATGATACAAATCTTGAAATCATGATTTTAGGCATGTTACACATTCCAGTTCCTCTATGGGAGAAAGTGCCGAACACCCCTAAATTGGGCCGAAACCGGAGAAAGTCAAATTTTTTGCCCAGACGTAATCAAGGCAGCTGAAGAGCAAGTCTAGCTAACACGTGACCGTTTGAAGGCCGCCCAATCCCGCCAGAATAGCTATGCCGATACCAAGTGTCTGGAGGTAATCTTCAACAAAGGAGATTTCGCGTACCTTCGCGTCTCTCCCCTCAAAGGAATGCAGTGTGTTGGGGAGGTGACCCCGGATAGGGTCAGGACAAGGAAAGACAAAAGGAAGTTCCCCGTCCAAATTCCGAGTTACTGTCTAAATCGGCCGAATCCTGTAAAGGTCGGCCGAGGTAAGCGAGAGCAGGACACTTATGAGAAGAGAAATACGTTACCCGGCCGACATACTGTTTAAGTCGGCCGGGTCAGCCCGAATAATCTGAATGCAGGTGAAGGCCAAGCCGAGTCAAGCGAGGCAGGGCCGAATGACATGAAGCTTGCAGGAGAAGGAAGTGCCTATCGTCAAACCCTAGTCACAAGCTAGGAAGAATCTTAACTGAGCCAAACACAGAGGACAAGGCGCAGAGCGGGAGAAGGGCAGAAGGAGGTCACGGAGGTGACAGTCCTGGAGCCCGAGGCGTGCAGGTGGGGTTCTCTGAAACCTTGTCGTCATTAGAAGGGCGACACGGAAAGGAGGCCGCCGAGTTACTATATTGGGACAAGCATATTCTTCGAATATGCTTGCCAGGTCAGCCTAGAGGAGCCAAGACGCCCCTTTACAAGGAGAGGCATGGACTTTGAGAAGGGGATCGGCTAATCTTGGTACCGTTAGGCTAGTAGAAGTTCTTATTCTCTTCCTGTATACAGCTCAAGGAGCACTTGTATCTCAGAGGAGGAGAAATAAAGATTTGTGTGTTATTCATTTGTGTGTAGAATCAACTACATCTTCCCTCCCCAGATCCCACTAGTATCCATTGGCCCCAAACTTTAGCCTACCCATGGCATCTGTCGTGCCACCACCACGACAGTTGGCGCCCACCGTGGGGCCAGCAGCGGTGCTAGCTGGAGTCATGATCCGGACGGGAAACTTCATCCATACTGGCAAGCGTGTTGTCTCTGGCTTAGTCTGGAGATTAGATCTCAGTGACTATGTCAGCGATAACGCAGGAAGCTTCAGGGGAAAAACTCCTCCGTGTAACGGCGTCTTCATCAACTTGGGCATGCACCAGATCTATGTCGGCGTCGACACCTCCGTCGTTTATCCTCACCAAGTTGTTGTTGCAGGAGAGCCTCCCCTTAGCGCCGGAAACGGTCCGCGTGGAGAACGCCTCGTCGGCAGCGTCGAGGTGATGGTCGCAGCCGGGGTGAAGGCGGGAGCAGCAGGCGCTGGATCAAGCAAGGATCTGATGACGGGAGTACAGGTGACCACAAAGCAGGCAGCTCCACCGCCCACCGAGGTAAATCCTTCGGCAGCCAACCCAGCCGAGGTGCAGGAGACAACCCCGAAGGCACCAAGGGTAAGATCGCCACCTCTGGAAAGACCAGAGAATATTCTCCAGGCAACTATAGATAATCTGACTACGCCTATGGCGCCGATACTTGATCCGGCTAATGCTCAGGCATAATTAGAAGAAACCAGGCAGAAAGTACTGGTAGAGGCAAAAAAGGTGTCGGCGTTGCGGGAGTCCTTAAACAGGACCCTGCGAGAATATGCTAAGGCAAACAAGCTTGATGTTGCCCCCGAGCGGGTTGATGAATTAACATTGAGAGGGAAGAACCTCATGGATGATATCAATAAAGAGCATGAGACTCATAAGGCAGATTCAGTCGATCTAGGCTTGCCGAGGTATATTACCCCGGCAAAGAACCTAAGGGCGGCGAATGCCGCTGCACTAGAGTTAGAAGGACTGACCGACGAAGCCCGGCAGAAACAGCAAGAACGAGTGAATGAGCTGGTGCGCATTGTGAACCAGCAGAATGAAGAAATGCTCAGGGCAGACTCGTCAAGGCCTGGTGCCTCGCGAATGGTTCATTCGGCTGGTGCAGCACCCGCCCTATCTATGGCAGCAACATCCTCACCCGGAAACAATGCGCGAAAAGACAGAACAGTAACTTCGGGAAAAAGAAATAAGCAAATTGTTCCATATGATCCGGCAGTAGCCGGAAAAGCAAATGAAAACAATGGCGAAAGGAACCCCGGCCGTGCCGACAAAGGCAACGGAAGCCGTGGTAATGGGGATCTCGGAAGAGAAAATCACGAGAATAATATCCCGGCAGAAGGAAGGAGAGATCCGCCGCCCAATCCTCAACCGAGATATGAACCTCGGCAGGAAAGAGAAGTGAGACCAGCTCGCCACAATCAGGTGAATGAGAGGTACAATGATGGTTATTCAGAGATGGAATATGCGGTTCATGGTGGAAATAACCACTATGGAGTGCAGGAAAGAATTATGTACAAAGATTTGCCATCAAGTGATGCAAGAGTAAAACTGGACCGGCTATACCGGTCCGAGTTGTTAGAAGAGCAGGGTCCGCCGGGTCCGGCATGTTTCAGACCACGGATCATGGGCAAGCCACCAGTGCCGAACTTTCAGCTGGCAAGAGGCACGAAAACATACAATGGGAGCACCAAACCACAGGATTGGTTGATTGATTATGCCACTGCTGTAAAAATAGCAAGTGGAAACTTGCGATGGGCAGTAAGATATGTCCCGCAAATGCTGGAAGGACCGGCTAGAGTATGGCTGAATAATCTGCCCCCAGGCAGCATCAACTGCTGGTTGGATTTTGAAGAGATGTTTGTCAGAAACTTCACCAGTACTTACAAAAGGCCAAACAGGCCGCATCAGCTAGCCATGTGCAAGCAAAGGCCGAATGAGACAGACAGAGAATTCTTAACTCGGTGGTGTAACCTCAGGAATTCATGCGAGGGAGTTATAGATTCATAAGAGATAGCTTGGTTCGCCCAAGGATGTCGTTATGCTAGTGTCTTGTGGCAGCGACTGCAAAGAGATATGCCAACCACTTTGGCACAAACCATCAGGATAGCGGATTCGTATGCATTGGGAGATCCGACGCAACCAGAGCTGATGTCGGCAGATCATCGGGAGCATCAAGATCAATATGCAAGAGATGCGGCCGGGTCATCGAGGCGCAACGAATTCAGAGGAAGAAGAAGAGAGGAAAGACCGGATTACAAATATGCCTCCAATCAGGTGGCAGCGGTAGTGCAAGATCAGACGAGTCACGGAAACAGTCAGCGGCAGAAGAATGGTCCTCAGCAATGGACACCAAGGAATGAAGGGAAGAGACAGTGGACACCAGAACAGAAGAAGCAATGGCAGGAAAGGCCGAAGTACACATTTGAGTCCATGTTGGATCAACCGTGTAAGTTTCACACTCCAAACCCGGCCAAGCCGGCCAATCATACAACTCGGCAATGCACCTGGATGAAAAATTCAATGGGTAACCCGGCGGGCATGCAAGCACCTTCCCACCAGGCACATCAGTAGCAGCAACCACAGTTGACTGGAGCAAATGCACATCAACTAATGTTACCCCCTCCTCCCCCGAGGTATGATAAATCGGACCGGAGAGATGCAGTGCATCAAGTGATAAATCAGGGTCAGGATGGAAGGACAAACCCCGGAAACAATGGACGCAATGATTATAGGGAACATCATCAATCATATTGCGTGTTCACAATAGAACAGCAAGACATGCAAAGTGTACAGTGCCGGCATATGGAAGTAAATGCAGTTATGCCGGCAATACCAAGATATGTGCCTTGGTCAGATCAAGAAGTAACCTGGAGCATAAAGGTTCATCCCAAAATAATGCCGAATCCGGGGTCGTACGCACTCGTACTAGATCCGACATTTGTTGGACCGAGCATTAATGTGAAATTTTCAAAAGTACTCATTGATAATGGGAGTAGTATCAATATCATGTACAAGGATACAATGCATAAACTCTAATATCGCAGAATATGCTGCAATCCACGAGAACCACGTTCCATGGAATAGTGCCGGGACTTTCGTGCGAACCCATTGGGAAGGTTCGGGTAGATGTGTTATTCGGCACAAGGGATAACTGCAGAGCAGGAAATTTGGAGTTTGAGGTGGTGGATCTAGAGAGTTGTTATCATGCTTTACTTGGGCGGCTAGCATTGGCCAAATTCATGAGCAGCTGCCACATAACTTACTCGAAAATAAAACTACTCGGACCACAAGGGGTGATAACAGTAGCAGGAGATTACATGAAGTCGATGGAATGTGCCTCAGCCGGATCGAACCTGGCTGAGTCATTGGTGATCGCAAGAGAAAAAAGAAGAATTCAAGAGGTAGCGGCTCTTTGTTAGGGGTCCCAACCTTTGATAAGATAGATCCCCCTGTGTTTACAATGCTAGTCCCTGGATCAATAGCTAGCATCCACAGTTAAGATGTAATATCAAGAAACAAAGGTCATAATATAGCTTTATAACCAGGAATAACATATTTTTATTACATCAATCATAGCTCATTTGGATATTACATTACATTGCAGCGGAATAACTATAGTCATGGGTCCTTCATCTTCAAAGTGCCACAGGCAGATGTTGGTTGTAGACTTTGTAATCCTAATCAATCAATCTTCACTAAAAACAATCAAACCTGCAACATTACAAGTTACAGCCACAAGGGTCAATACATTTGAATTGTATTGGCAAGTGATACTATAACAGTATAGTGGAGTCTATCATCTATATGCATTTGGCTAAGTGGAGTTGAGGCTTGCATTGCTCAAAATAGATTTTTCCTTAACATATGAAAATACTAAGTTTTTGCTTTGATAAAATCATTTTTCTCAATCCAAGATTGAAGATCCTTTACAAGGCATCTCTCAATCAAAGATTGAATATTTCAAAACAACCCTTGTTCAATCCACAAGTTTTAACTTAGAAATTTGAATGATGAGATTCTTGATTGCTTCCATGTCTTGATGCTCAAATTGTCCTTTACCAGGGACATGGCTAAGTACTTAGATTCTACACTCTGCAGAGGTGGTGCACTCTCCCCACAAGACTTGGTTTCCCAAGACAAGATCTTTCAGAAGCCTTCCCTTAGACCAAAATGGACGCGTTCCAACCTATTAAACACTACCACCCACTGTCCATATGGCTAAGTTCTTGCAACCTATATGATCATGGCAGAGCCCATATTGCCAAGTGGTTGCACTTGAAGCTTCTCAACATTTGACATCTCAAATCTCTTTGTGCCTGGGTGGCATACCACAAGTGAGATACACAAGCCAAGTCCATGGTCTTGTGAACCACTCAACCAAAAACCACCAAGCAAGCCCATTCCACCCAGGTGATTCATTAACTTAGTTGTTTTATTACACAAAAACATAAGTCCTCATACTTAGAGATTTTTCCATAGTGTGAATAGATTTTCCACCCGTGTTTTCTAATAGCTAGGCTAAGCTTGATAGTAGTAGGAATCTTTAACTTAGGAAAATCCTACTAAGGATTCATCTACTAGGTTTTCTTATAGCAAGGTCTATACTTAGCAAAATCCATGCAAGTTTTACTTAGCAAAATTAATGCATAGTGAAAGTAATGGGACAAAAGTATGAAGCATCACTTGCCTTTTTGGTAGGGAATGGTGGTTCACTCCTTGATCTTGCTAGTCTCACACTTCACTACAAGTCAATCAAGCAAACACAAATTCAATTCACATTCCAAACCAAAGTCAAACAAACAATTTTTCACACACAAAGTAATGGAATCTAAGTCATGCATAAGCATGCAAAGGTTGGTTCTATTGCAAGGATGGTCTCCACTAGGCTTCTAAACTTTGTAAGTTCCAAATTGGTCATTCACCAAAATGGCAAAGTCAATTGCAAAAGGGTTTTATCTCAAAACCATTTTTAAAATCCATTCATCATTTTATGTGGTGAAAAATGTTTTTATCAAAACAAAACTTTTAAGTTTTTCACCAAATGAGTTGCTATTGCAAAACTTGGTGTTTTTGGGCCAGTAGGTTTGGTCAAAAACATTTTCCCAAAGTTTTCTTTGCAAAAACATTTTCATAATAAAAATCAATAATTTTATTTGGCTAGAAAATGGCTAGGTCAAATAATCCAACCTAAATTTTACCAAAATCATTTTTAACACCAAGGGTTGGTTCCTAGGGTCAGTAGGTTCATAATAAACCAATTTGCCAAGGTTTCAAACTTATAAACATTTTTGAATCATTTTTCTATTCTAAACAAGCACCCAAATGAATCTGCAAAAACAAGTATTTTAACAGATACTATTTGCTAAAGTAATTCCACAGTTGGCTAGGGATTGCTCTCTTGAATCCAACGACATAAAATTTGTAATTTTTGGACGTGTGGATCCAAAGTTACAAGGGTTTGAAAATTGCAATCTAATCAGATTTCAAATCTGTTTTTAAACAGAATAGAGGACACGCGGCGCTTCGCTATTCGCGGGTACCGGTTCGGTTGGATCGCGGCTGTAAGGCGTTGGATCTGATCGATCGCACGGTCCCGGAAGCGTAACCCTTCGCGGTTAAGTTAAACTATCATGAGTGTCAGATCTCGATCCTACGGTGCTGGCGAGTTTGACCAAAAGTGGGCGGCGCTGACGCGGCGGCGACTGGCGGCGCGGTCAGGTGTGGACGGTGCCGGTGGTCTAGGAAGCGAAAGAGGAGGAGAAGAGTCTCACCGGGTTCAGGAGGTCACGGTGATGCTCGAGGGGGTGTTGGTCGGGCGAGGGGCGCACGAGGTTTGCTGCAATTCCTCACCGGAGCTTGCAACGGCGTCTGGCAGCTCTGGTCGACGACGGGGAGATGTTGCAGTTCACCCCAGGGCAAATGAACGGTACGGTTAGATGCGGACGGAGCTGGAGATGATGTGAGCATCCATGGAAAAGCTAGGGGCGGTCGTGGCTTACCGGGGAAGTTCGACGGAGACGAGACAGACGGCGGCGCTGTCAGAGCTTGTCAAAGCCGACGCTCTGGGACGCCCGCGGTCGAATGGGTGATACTGGGAGATACATCTGGGAGTGGGGAAGCTGCTAGGTTGCACAGGGAGGCACGGGGCGGTGTCGAGTCGCCGGAATCGGCACCGGACTTCGTCGGAACAGAGGGTGCTCGGGGAGGAAATTGGGGAGGTCTAGGGCGTGCCAGCGCGGTGTGTCAGAGGGGAAATATAGAGGAGACATGGGCATTTAAACCTGCGTGATCAAAGCTGGTAACGGTGGTCGAGTTAAAGCGAATTAGGGCTGCGAAATCATCGGCGGGAAACAGCAACGAGGGGGGGGGGGGGAGAAGAGGTCGCGCGGGGTGTGGACGATGAACATGAAAGAGTGGGGTCTACCTGGCAGTGGAAAAAGAAGTGAGAGGAGGGTCCAGTGGTCAGCCTCTGTGCGGGTCAGAAACGGAGTGCGAAACGTTTTTCTCCGGGAAGGGAAACTGGGCTGGTTACTGGGCCTTAGTGGGCTGAGTCCTTTGCACTATTTTTTTCTGTCTAAAACATTTTTATTTTTCTAAATCTAATTTTTGTTTTGAATTTCAAACTATCAAACAACATTCAAATTTATTCAAACAATCACCAAACTTCACAACTTTGAACTTGGTTCTGTTTATTAGCATAAACCAAATTCCAACATAAAATAATAATTTTTTATTCTTTTTAGGATCCATTCTTTACTTAAATAAAATGGGCCTTTAGTTATTTAATTAAATAGGGTTTGATTTATTTAATAAAATCTTCATTTGAAATCCAAATATTTTCAAAACCAAATCAGTAGGTTTTATTTGGAAATATAAGATATTTGGAAAACTTGTTTAAAACAAAATAACATTTTTATTTTATGGTCCATTAACAATTAAATAAAATGGGCCTTAGTTATTAAATCAAATAGGATTTGTTTTATTTAAATATTTATTTTGAAATCTAAAATAAAACCAAAACACTTCAGTAGGTTTTATTTGAGAATACAAAATATTTGGAAAACTTATTTTAAAATAATAAATAAGTTTTAGTGTTTATTTAAAATGGGAAAATCCTTTACTTAAATAAAATTTGGATATTAAATCCTTATTATTTTATTTAAATCAACCTTTATTATTTTTATCAAAACAAAATGTTTTTATTTCAAAAGCTTGGCCTAGGTTTAATTTAGCTTTATAAAATAACCTTTATTTATGAATCCACTTTTTCTTTTGAAAACCAAATCCTTTTATTTAAAAGATCCAAAATAGAAGTTCCAAAATATTTTATTTTTCTTTTATCAAATTTTTACTCTTTTAAATTTCTTTAGGATTTTATTTGATCCAACTGGTTTGAAGGCCCAATTGAATTCAAAAAGTTTCTTCTGGCCTTGAAAATCAAACAAGGTTTTATTTTATTCCTTTATTTTTCACATTACAAGATTTGGAAAATCTTGGGATGTGACACTCTTGCTCAGTCGGCGCAACTGAAATGCCGGCATTGGCCAACCCACATGGAAGTGTTTCTTTCCAGCCGACTAAAGAAACGAAAAAAGTCCAGATAGATGAGCAGTTCCCAAAACGCACCATCACAATTGGTGCCGGCCTAGATGCCAAATAGGAAGGCGAGCTCACCAACTTCCTTCGTGAGAATCGGGACATCTTTGCATGGTCAACTCAAGACCTGCAAGGTGTGCCGAGGGAGTTGGCTGAGCACTCTCTGCATGTAAGGCCAGGAGCAAGGCCGGTGAAGCAGCCTCTCCGCCGCTTCGCCGAAGACAGGAGAAAAATAATAGGGGATGAGATAGCTCGGCTCCTGGCGGTCGGGTTCATCATGGAAGTGCTTTATCCGGATTGGTTATCAAACCCGGTGTTGGTAGAAAAGAAAAAGGACGATCCAAATGTAGCCGTCGTATGGCGAATGTGTATTGATTACACGAACTTGAACAAGGCATGTCCAAAAGATCCTTTTCCTTTACCTAGAATAGACCAGGTCATTGATTCGACCGCTGGTTGTGAGCTGTTATCATTTGTAGACGCGTATTCTGGTTTTCACCAGATACCGTTAAATCCGGCCGATCAAATAAAGACTGCGTTTATTACCCCGTACAGGGCTTATTGCTATCGCACCATGCCATTCGGCCTGCGTAACGCAGGGGCAACGTACCAGAGATGTATGCAAAAATGTCTGCATGACCAAATAGAAAAAAATGTACAAGTATATGTAGATGATTTGGTTATCAAAACCAAAGAAAGCAAAACGCTATTGGATGATATTCGGTAGACATTCGCGAACTTAAGAAGGTTCCGAATGAAGCTTAACCCGGAAAAATGCACCTTCGGTGTACCGGCTGGAAAACTACTCGGTTTTCTCGTATCTAGCCGAGGTATAGAGGCCAACCCAACTAAGATAAGAGCAGTAGAAAGGATGGAATTGCCGAGATGTCTAAATGACGTACAGAAGTTCACAGGTTGCCTGGCCTCGCTTAGCCGATTTGTATGTCGGCTGGGAGAGAAGGCATTACCACTTTATCAACTGATGAAAAAATCTGATAAGTTCATTTGGACACCACAAGCAGATAATGCGTTCCATGAACTCAAGAAGATGTTGGTCACAACGCCAATCCTGGCCTCTCCATTTTCAAAAGAGCCTATGTTACTTTACATAGCCACCACAAACAGAGTAGTAAGTGCTGTGATCGTTGTGGAACGAATTGAAAATGAAAAATTAGTACAAAGGCCGGTATATTACCTAAGTGAGGTACTATCAGCCTCAAAGCAGAACTACCCACATTATCAGAAGATGGCATATGGAGTGTACATGTCGGCAAAGAAACTTAAACATTACTTCGAGGAGCACCCGATCAAAGTGATATGTGAAGCGCCCATAGCTGACATATTGAGCAACAAAGATGCAAGCGGCCGAATAGCAAAATGGGCAATTGAATTGTCACCTTATGCTCCGCAATTCGATAGGCGAGATGCAATTAAATCTCAGGCTATGGCCGACTTCTTTGTGGATTGGGCCGAGGTACAATATGAGCAACCATTACTAGATCCGAATTATTGGTCAATGCACTTCGACAGTTCCAAGCTGAGGAATGGCGTGGGAGCGGGGATAGTGTTAACCTCGCCAAAAAGAGATCAGCTAAAATATGTGCCACAAATACATTTCACCGCATCAAACAATGTAGCCGAGTAAGAGGCCCTCGTCCATGGATTGAAGGTGGCAAAAGAGATTGGGATATGCCGGATCTTATGCTACGGAGACTCAGATCTAGTAGTACAACAAGTATCCAACAATTGGGACGCGCTGGACGCAAATATGGCCTTATACAGATTTCATGTGCAAAAACTCAGTAGATACTTCGATGGATGTGAATTTCATCATGTACCTCGGGCAGAAAATAACGCTGCAGATATGCTGTCAAAACTCGGATCAACCAGGCAATCAATTCCCCCAGGTATCGCCCTGGAGCACTTGCGAAAACCATCAATAGCTCCATCACCAGAGTCCGAATCCATCTATATCCCGGCAAAATCAAGAGAAGATAATGTGCCGATGGAAATTGACAAAGAATGTAACCCGGATATGGAGAAATTCGAGGTCGTTATGTCGGTAGAAAATATGGAAATAGATAGTGGAATTATCCAAGAGAAAATCATGCCAACATGGGCGCAACCCATATTTTCCTTCCTTAAGGATGCGACCTTGCCGAGTAATGAGGTAATGGCTAGACAGACGGTGAGAAGAGCTAAAGCTTATACAATCATAAACAATGAGATGTATAAAAGAAGTGTCACAAGCGTGTTGCAAAGATGTGTGAATTCGGCGGAAGGTCAGGAGATCCTCCTAGATATACATCAAGGAGAATGCCCTCGTCCAGAGCTTTAGTGGCCAAAGCATTCAAGCATGGATTTTATTGGCCAACAGCGTTGAAAGAGGCCAAAGAACTGGTGGAAAAGTGTAATGGTTGCCAGAGATATGCCAGCAAGATACATATGCCATCGTCCGAGTTAAAAACAATACCAATTACCTGGCCGTTTTCTGTATGGTGTTTAGATATGGTGGGACCATTCAAGCCGGACCGGGGCGGGATGGCCCACATTTTAGTCATGGTCGACAAATTCACAAAACAGATTGAATTGAAACCAAAAAAAATGTGATGGACCCACAACAGTAAAATTCCTCAAAGATATTATCTTGATATATGGTTACCCACACGGTGTTATTACAGACAATGGTACAAACATTGCTGAAGGAGCTTTTGCTAGATTCTGTCAAGAAAAACACATAAGACTAGATGTCGCCTCGGTGGCTCACCCAGCATCTAATGGGCAAGTAGACAGATCCAATTTACTAGTATTGTCTAGAATAAAACCCCGGCTCGTCGAACCACTGCAAAGGTTGGCAGGGTGTTGGATTGAGGAACTACCAGCAGTGCTAGGAGCCTCAGAACTACCCCGAATAGGTCAACAGGGTATACCCCATTTTTTCTGGTATATGGAGCAGAAGCCGTGCTTCCAGCCGACATAATACATGACTCTCCAAGAGTTACCCAGTATACAACCGCTGAGGTAAATGAGATAGCTCAGCAAGATGACGTCGATCTGCTAGAAGAAGCCAGGGAATTGGCACTATCAAGATCAGCTATTTATCAACAGGACTTGCGACGGTATCACAGCAAGAAAGTCAATCCAAGAGTGTTTAAAGAAGGAGATTTGGTTCTTCGGTTAGTGCAACGCACGGCTGGCATGCACAAACTATCACCCCCATGGGAAGGACCATTCATCGTGAGCAAAGCATTGCACAATGATGCATATTACCTAATTCATGCTCAGTCACCAGAAAAGAACAAGGCAGACAAAGCCGACGAAGAATCGAAAAGACCATGGAACATAGCTTTACTTCGTCCATTTTCTCATAGGAGTCATCTATGAAAGGTTGTAAAGTGACGCTTCAGGACGAAGTATCAACTATGCATTAAACCTCGGCACCTTGAGCAGTGACTCGGGGAGTGCCCTATATTCTTTCTTATTTTGGGTTATGTATCAAACCTCGGCACCTTGAGCAGTGACTCGGGGACTTCCCTATGTTGTTTCTTATTTCGGGTTATGTATCAAACCTCGGCACCTTGAGCAGTTACTCGGGGACTGCCTTATGTTAATTTTCATTTTGGGTTATGTATTAAACCTTGGCACCTCAGGCAGTGACTCGGGGACTACCCTAAGTTATTTCTCATTTATGGGTTATGTACTAAACCTCGGCACTTTGAGTTATGCACTTTGAGCAGTGACACGGGGACTGATCAACGTTATTTTTTATTCCTGAATTATGTGTTGAATCTCAGGACCTTGGGCAGGGAACTCGGGGACTATACTATATTATCCTTTATCACGAGTTAAGTATTAAAAGCTCGATTTCTAGAGCACTGACTCGGGGAATTGCCCCATGATGGTCACCCATCACAGAAATGGGAATTAAACTTCGGCACCCCGAACGGTAGGTCAAAAGTTACCTTGAACAATATTATTTCCATTCCCCCAAATATGGGCTTCGGGATTTATGGCTCAGATAGCGATCAACAACACAACGGTTGAGCCGTCGAACTTATAAAGGCCAGGCAAAATTAAACGCCGAACTAAGATGGGTCAAATGAAAACACGCAATCCGAACTTATGAGATTTAAGGCCACCAAAGCAAAGATTTAAACCAACAAGATCTGTTTAGACAAACTAATAACGATCGCCATCATACGTGCCTTAGATGCTGAAGGCAAAAGAAGTTCATACCACATAGGAAGTTGGACAATTGTTTCACAAACATCATACGCCTGGCATACTGGGGATAAGAAACAACTTAAAGCTTTTTGAACCTAAGGGGCAGCGACTTGGTCAGGAACTAGGCGCTCCGAGATAGACGGCACCTCGGCCGAAGTTGCTTCGCCCTCCACAGAACCAGGAGCGACTTCGAGGGAAGCCCGAGGCTGTTGAGAAACATTAGCTTGAGCTTGAGAATGCCCAGTCCCTTTGGAGGATTATCGCGCGTTGCCGTCCCCATCCGAGCTTGCGCTGGAATCACCAGAAGTATCCGAGTCACCCTCATCCTCGTCCTGGTCGGCCGAGTTATCATCAGAGGCATCTTCAACTTCGACGTCATCCGCCGGGTTAGAAAGGAAACTCGGCCCTTCAATCCAGTTATGCACGTCCGCATACTCAACAAGCTGGAAGGCACGAGCTTGTCGGCGAGCGATGAATTCTGGATCCTCGACCCAACGGGAGCCAGTGCGCAAATTTATCAAGGTAACGAGGGAAATATCCTCGTACCATGACATAACGACTGTGAGCGTGATATCAGCACCAGCTCGTCCAGTGGACTCCCTCTAGATATTTAACTGGTTCTGGGATGCCATCAATCTTTCCACCAGTATCTTGATTTCATCAATATCAGGAGTTCCAGAAGTATTTGTCCAGAGAACATGGTAGGCCCGGATGGCTGCCTGCACCAAGTCCCTGCCCATAATCTTCATCGGACCAATGGCAGCGCCAACGGCAACCAAGTAGTCTTCCATCGAGTATTCTGGGCTCGCATCTGCGGGGACACCTCGGCGCACACGAGCATTAACCACCGCTCTAGAGCTCACAGGCTTAGCTTCTGGAAAATGGTCTACGCAAAATAAAAGTACATCGGTCAACAGTAAGAAAGAGAAAAAGATAACTCGGCCACGGTCAGCGGCTTACGATGAATATAGCTCAGCATTTTCTGAAGATCTTGAGCCCAATCACCCTTGTTTTTCTCAAAGCAAGTGATCTCCTCGCTCATCGCCCGTGTCTTGAGTTTGCTAGCCTCGAGGAGTTCTTTATTTTTCTGCAATTGCAGAGCCAGCCGATTCTTCTCTTCGGGGAACTCCTGGTCAACTTTCTCTAACTCAGACTTCTGAGAGAGCTTGAGGGACTCCACCTCGGCGCGCAAGCGAATTATCTCGTCATCTTTATCTTTCAGCTACGCCGAGTGAGTAGCGGCTTGTTCTAAAAAATGCAGCATCATATCAGGCATGGGTATGCATTCTTGATGTGACGCTGCAAAAGTTTGTAACTCGGCTATACCAAAACCAAAAGGGTTAAAAGAAACCCTATATAAGTTTCGAATGGAAATCTGTAAAGAAAAAGGGTAACTAACCTTCCAGGGCCTTGACTTTCTTTTCAAGACGGATATTAAGATTGTTGATAGTACCTATTCACCAGCAAAATGAGCTAACTCCTCACGTCCAAAACAATAAGAACTTTAGGGACAATGCAAAATTTTATTAACTTACCAGCTTTCTTCACCACGGGAATGACTTTCTCGTACTTATCCTGCAATTTCTTATGTGCGAAAAGCAACCTTTGGAATTCGGCAGTCCGCCGATCATGCGCAACCTAAGCGACAAAATAAATAGCAGTGAGATACTCGAAGCTAAGCCAGATCCCAATCAAGCAAAGCTTAACTCGGACCTAGGTGGCTGGATATTCGAAGCTAAGCTAGATCCGAATCAAGCAAAGCTTAACTCGGACCTAGGTGGCTGGATATTCGAAGCTAAGCCAGATCCGAATCAAGCAAATCTCAACTCAGACCTAGGTGGCAGGATATTCGAAGCTAAGCCAGATCCGAATCAAGCAAAGCTTAACTCAGACCTAGGTGGCTGGATATTCGAAGCTAAGCCAGATCTAAATCAAGCAAAGCTTAACTCGGACCTAGGTAGCTGGATATTCGAAGCTAAGCCAGATCTGAATCAAGCAAAGCTTAACTCTGACCTAGGTGGCTGGATATTCGAAGCGAAGCCAGATCCGAATCAAGCAAATCTTAACTCGGACCTAGGTGGCTGGATATTCAAAGCTAGGACAGATCCAAATTAAGCAAAGCATAACTCAGATCTAGGTGGCTGGATATTTGAACACTACGACAAAACCGAAACAGGCAAAACCTAATAAAACTTCCAAACGAATAACAAGTTATTCGTTTGCAAGCTTCGGGGACTAGAGTATATATAATATCATTCGAATGACTAATCAAACGTCAATAAAAACAATTACCCTGTTCATCTTATCGCTGTCAAGCACGATCTTGGCAGCCAGATGCAAGTGACTGCTGATGTCGGAGAGTTGAAATGGCTGACTGCTTGGATTGCCCTCGAGCTGATCAGCAGCGTTCTAGTTATTAGCATACTCAACCAACGAGCCGAGGCTGTTCCCACTCTCACTACGAGTCAGGATTTTGCCTCGGACATGTTGTGTAGCCACCGCCGCCGTGGGACTCTTGTGAAGAGCGAGCTGAGTATCAGCGGCCGGGCTGAAAACGGTCTTGGCAGAAGAAACCCCCTTGCGGAGCGCATCAGCAATTATAGGTTGAGAAGAGCGAGAAAGCCCTTTCTGATATGAGGGAGGTTTGGTGACGACGACCTTCCTGGCCTTAGAAGAGGCGTCGGCAGGAGCCGTTACCTCGGTGCTAGGGGTGGTGTCTTTGGAAACAGGAGGGATTACGGTTTTTGAGGGTGCCGAGATAGTGATATCCTTGGCTGGAGTCGGAGTTGCAGTAGAGACTGTGGTGGTCGAAGGAATCTCGGGGGAAACTCCGGGGTTCACGGAGGAGGCAGCAGGCTCAGTAGAAATATCTACTGGCCGAGTTTTGTTGGCATCAACAAGAGAGACCTCAGGCGCATCCTGGCGAGATGACGTCTGATTCGGAGCGGGAGGAGAGTCTGCTCGAGCAGGACTAGGAATTCTAGTATCTTTAGGAGGCGGAGGAGAAGGCGGCCGAGTCGTATGACTCGTCATGCTAGGACCACTGGGCTTAACAGAAAGAGGAGCTCTGCAAAGGCACAGAGGGTCAGGTCAGAAGACAGAAAGAGAGAAACAAGAAATACAAATGAAAAGTAACTCACCCAGTAACCCCGGGCATAGTTTTACGCTTGAGAGGGTGCTGGGCTGACTTCTTCGTTCGTTTCTTGGGAGCGGCTTCCAAGGCACCAGCTGGAGCGGTACGCTTCCTCGAGGTAGCAGGAGGTCGGGAGGCGAGAGGCTCGGCGTCGTGAACCTGACCGGCCTGATTAGCTGAGAAAGTAGAGGCCGGAAATGCATAAGAAATTGGCATTGCGGCGACTACCTCAAGAACTTGGACCTCGTCCGAATCACCTTCCTCCTCGTGGGCCGGGGTCTTGCCACGGGCACGAGCCGGAGCGAGGTACGAATTGGGAACGAACTCCTCCGAGTCAGGCTCCCCGCTATCCGGGGTGTTCCGATCTGCGGTCCACGGGAGGGACAAAACCACGGCATCCTCGATCTTCTGCTCCTCAAACCTCCGTAGGAAAGGAGAGAGAGAAATTAGCAAGAGAAATCACAGATGCGATTAAAATGCAAAACACAACTGCGTGAACCTACCTCGGGAGGATGATGCTTGCGGGTGAACGGCTTCAGTCCCCAGGTCCAATCCTCCGGCATCTCCTTCTTAAAGATAGCTCGGACACGCTTGAAAATAAGATAGTTATCGAGCTTAACCGTTGAGACTCGATTGGGATCAAGGGGTCCGCTCATATAGCAGATCTTATGCGTGCATTACTAAAAAGGGCAGATCCGGCTGCTGACGAAGGTAGTCATCAGATCCTCACCACGTAACCCGACGCGGATCAGTTCCTTCAGCCGAATCTCAAAGGCCTCAGCCAGGGCATGGCTCTTCCTGGGATTATAAGTCCAGTTCTTCTTGAAAGGGGGGCCGATGGAGAAGGCAGGGAGCTGAATCTTGTCTTGCTTCCCAGAATTCTTGACATAGAAAAACGATCTATGCCATTTCTTGCATGACTCAAGACCAGCGACGCGAGGAAACTCCGATTTCCTCCGAGGTGTGATTGACGCGGCTCCGCACTGGGTAAGCAGTTTCTCGGAAGGTTGAAGGGATTTGTCTGGAACGACATTGGATCGGATCTGGAAGAACTTTGACCATACATGCACAGACGGCCAGAGGCCGAGATAAAAGCGGACAGAGAAGCAATGGCGTTAGCCGGAAGATGATGCGGCTGCAGGCCGAAGTAATCGAGGAATTCCCTTGCAAAATCGCTAAGAGGAAGACCAAACCCGCGAGCGAAATGGGACATAAAGACGACGTACTCTCCTTCATTTAGAATGGGAGAAGATTCGCTGCCGGGTAAGCGACAGGCTACCTCGGCAGGAATCCGGTGGGTTCTGATTAGCCACTCAATCTCTCGGCGGGTGACGGTGGAACCTTGCCAGGAGCCCCGCTCGGGACCAGACGCAGCATCATCATCCTCGATGAGCGCGCCGCTAACGGAGCTTGACATAGGGTCACCGGAGGAATCTACCGAGGAGGAGCTAGCAGCGGATCAAAGCCTAGAACTGCAAGGCCCCGTTGTGGTCCTAGGCGAAAACGGCGGCGGAGCGGAAAAGGAGCCGCCGCGGGAAATCTAGAGAGCGGCAGACGCGTCTAGAGGGAAATCTAGGCAATGAGACCAGAGAAACTCACCGGCGACGGTGCCGGACCAAGCGCACGGGGACGAGGTCGACGGAGCAGAGGAACTGGGGCCTCGCCGTCGAAGATTCCGACGAGCGCACGGCCGCAGGAGCACAAACAGATGCGAAGGCGAGAGGATGAAGAAGGGCAATGGGGAGCGAAGGAGGAAAGTGAATCCTCTAGCCCCGTGCCCCTCTTTATAACCGCATGGGCTTGGCGCGGTAGTGGGATCGTGGGTGCGGTGACCAACCGTGTAGATCGTGTGTGAGGCGTAACCGCTCGAGGTTGAATGGAGCCGCACCAACGACCACACGACGCAGGAGACGATCATGCCCCCTGACAGAAACGGTGCGCGAGGCGTTGCAGCGCCGACGCGACAGGTGCAGTAATTGTTGGAGATATGCCCTAGAGGCAATAATAAATGTAGTTATTATTATATCTTTGTGTTTATGATAAATGTTTACATTCATGCTATAATAGTATTAACAAGGAAACATTGATACTTGTGTGATTTGTAAACTTAATTTGAAGTCCCTAGTATAGCCTCTATACATCACTAGCTTGTTGGTTGATAAATGATTGTGGTTTCCCTATCATGAACATTGAGATGTTATCAACAACAATATCATATCGTTAGGAGAATGATATGATGGACATACTCCTATAGATAAGCGTAGCATAAAGATCAAGTCATTTCAATAGTTCAATTGCTATATGATTTATGATACATAGTAACCTAATTCCTTGGACCATGAGATCATGCATATCACCTTTACCGGATGGATGCTTTAATGACATCAAACACCACACCGTAACTGGGTGGCTAGAAAGGTGGCATTGAGTGTTCGGAAAGTATTGGTTGAGACACATGGATCAAGAGTGGGATTTGTCCATCCATATGACGGATAGATATACTCTGGGCCCTCTCGGTGGAACGTCATCCAATTAGCTTGCAAGCATGTGACTGGATCACAAGGGATCACATATCACGGGAACGAGAAAAGAGTACTTATCGGTAACGAGGTTGAACTAGGTATGCAGAGATACCGACGATCATAACCTCGGATAAGTAAACTATCATGAGACAAAGGGAAATTGGTATCGTATGTAAGTGGTTCATTCGATCGCAAAGTAATCGTAGAAATATGTGGGAGCCATATGAATTTCCAGATTCCTCTATTGGTTATTGTTCGGAGAAGTGTCTCGATCATGTCCGCATAATTCACGGACCGTAGGGAGACACACTTAAGGATTCAACGTTGTTTGAGTAGTTATGGTATTATGAGAAAGAGACCGAATGTTGTTCGGAGTCTCGGATGGGATCCGTAATATCACGAGGAGATCCAGAATGGTCCGGAGAATAAGATTCATATAAGAAAAGTCCCGTTTCGGAGTTGGGGAATGATTTCGGTGTTTTCATCGGGAATGTTCTAGAAGGTTCCGGAATGTCCGGCACTCCGGAGGGGAAGGGTACATGAATGTGTTGTATCAAAGTTGGTATGATTGCATCATGTACTAAGTGTCATCGCTGTTCCAAATAAAGGATTAATCGGATCCTAGTTTGAAAAGTCAAATAGCTAAATTGAAAAGTCAAACGGCTAAAATTGGAAAGAGGAAAAGAGGAGGAAGTGGGAAACCGAGTTGGGGAGGGAATCCCTCCTCCAACCGGCGGCGCCCCCTCCAAGCCGAGTTGGGGAGGGACTCCCCTCCCTCCCCTTGGCCGCCGGCCCCTCCACCTATATAAGGAGGGGCAGGGCTCCCTCCTAGCACACACAAGTACCTCTCCTCAAACCCTAGCTTGGCGCCTACCACCATAGCCGCCGCCCCCCTAGGGTTTTGCCCTAGCCGCCGACTTGGGGTCCCCGGAACCCTAGCCGCTGGCTCTAGCCTCTCCTCCTTGGTGTGTCTAAACCCTAGATCGCCGAGGAGCTCTCTCATACTCCACCATACTCGCTCCGGCTTAAGGCGAAGCCCTGCGAGATCTCCCCTCTACTTCCGGTACCACGCCGTTGTGCTGCCGGAATCGCGAGGAGAGTGCTACAACCTCCGCTGCCTGCTGGAACAAGGGAGAGGAAGGTCTTCATCGAGTACCGAACGTGTGACCGACTGCGGGAGCGCTGCCGGAACGCAGCGCCGGAAGGATCGTCTACGCGATCTTGAGATCGGGAAGAGTACGACTACATCACCCACGAGAATCCGCTCTCGTTAAACATTTTGGAATCTTCGAGGGTAAGTTATTCCATCGACTCGTTGCTACAATCTAGTAGATAGATCTTGGCTTGTTTGTTTGTATGCGGTAGAAATTTTTTTTCCATGCTACGAAACCCTACAGTGGTATCAGAGCCGTGTCTATATGTAGATCTGTTGCACGAGTAGAACACAATGGTCATTGTGGACGTTGATGCTTTTATTCTCGATTGCTTCTTGTGTACTTTGCATCTTGCGGTATGTTGGGATGAAGCGGCCCGGGCTAACCTTACATGACATCGTTCATGATACTTGCTCCACGCTTGACATGCAACTTGTATTGCATAAGTGGCTTTGCGGGTGCCTGTTTCTCCTAGCATAGTTAAGATCCAATTTACAACGGGTGATCAACAATACTAGTATCAATGTTGTGGTTCTTGTTCGTAAGTTAGAGCGACACTTATTGAAAGCCCCAAACCACGTAAAATATGCAAAGAAAGTAGAGGCGTCTAACTTTGTTTTGCAGGGGTGTGCAGTGATGTGATATGGCCATGATTGTGATTATATTTGATGTATGCAATGATCCTTATTATAAGTTGGCAACCGGCAGGAGCCATATGGTTGTCTTTAATTTATGTTAAGACCCGCGTGTCTATTCAAAGTAGTTGTAATAGTTGAAGCCGGTGGACGACAACCATGGAGAAGCGTCATTGACCTTGATGCAATGCCGGTGATGATGGAGATCATGTTCGTGCTTGAAGATGGAGATCGGAAGCACAAAGAAGAAAGGCCATATCATATCACATATTATGAATTGCATGTGATGTTAATCCTTTATGCATCTTGTATTGCTTAGTAGACGACGGTAGCATTATAAGATGATCCCTCATGCACATGAATTTGAAGTCATAAAGTGTTCACCCTTAGTTAGCACCATTGCTAAAGCTTGTTGTTTCGAAGCACCACGTGATGATCGGGTGTGTTAGATTCTGCAAGTGTATACAACGTGAGCAAGCCAGATTTGCTCATGCGGAAACTAAGGTTTGATCTTGACGAGCCTAGCATGTACAGACATGGTCTCGGAACACGGATCACCGAAAGGTAAAGCATGAATCATATAGTAGATATGATGAACATGACGATTGTTCTCCATGGAAACTATATCAACTCTCGTGATGATCGGTGTTGATGTAGTGGATTTGGTTCGTGTGATCACTAAAACAATGTGAGGGATGTTGTTTTGAGTGGGAGTTCACCTAGATTAACTTTATTATTAATTTGAACTCAATTTGTCATAAACTTAGTCTAAACTATTGCAAATATGTTGTAGATCAATGGCAGCCCCTACCATCAATTTTAGTGCGTTCCTAGAGAAAGAAAAGTTGAAAAACAATGGAAGCAACTTCGCGGATTGGTTTCGCAATTTGAGGATTGTCCTCACAGCTGGTAATTTGACCTATGTGCTGGATGCACCGCTGGGTGACCCGCCTGTGGCTGATGCTGCTGATGAAGTAAAGAATGTTTACCTCGCTCGGAAGAATCAGTACTCCATAGTTCAGTGTGCTATCTTGTATGGTTTGGAATCGGAGCTTCAGAAAAGGTTTGAGAATTCAGACCCATATGATATTGTCGAGGATCTCAAATTGATTTTTGAGACTCATGCGGCAATTGAAAGTTATGAGGCTTCTGAAAAGTTCTTTAACTGCAAGATGGAAGAGGGCAGCTCCGTCAGTGAGCATGTGCTTAAGATGTCTGGGCACGAAAACAAACTTCAAAGCTTGGGTATAGTGATTCCTAATGCTTTGGGGATTTACCGTGTCCTCCAATCACTACCACCAAGTTACAAGAACTTTGTGATGAACTACAACATGCAGAACATGAACAAGCAGTTGCCAGAACTGTTTGCTATGTTGAAGTCTGCAGAAGTGGAGATCAATAAAGAGCACCAAGTGTTGTTGGTCAATAAGACCACCAAATTCAAGAAAGGCAAGTCTAAGCAGAAGGGACACTTCAGGAAGGGTGGTAAGAAAGTTACCGCACCGGCGAAGAAGACCAAGGCTGGACCTAAGCCTGATACTGAGTGCTTTTACTGCAAGGGAGAAGGTCACTGGAAGCGGAATTGCCCAAAGTACTTGGCGGATTTGAAGAACGGCAACATCAAGAAGAAAGGTATATGTGATATACATGTTATTGATGTGTATCTCACTAGTACTCGTAGTAGTGCCTGGGTATTTGATACTGGTTCGGTTGCTCATATTTGTAACTCGAAACAGGTGCTGCAGAATAAACGGAAGCTAGCGAAGAACGAGGTGACGATGCGCGTGGGAAATGGATAAAATGTTGATGTGATCGCGGTCGGCACGCTACCCCTTCATCTACCATCGGGATTAGTTTTATACTTAAATAATTGTTATTTGGTGCCTGCGTTGAGCATGAACATTATATCGGGATCTTGTTTATTGCGAGACGGTTACTTGTTTAAGTCCGAGAATAATGGTTGTTCGATTTATATGAGTAATATGTTTTATGCACATGCACCTTTGATAGATGGTCTATTCTTATTGAATCTCGATAGTGGAAATACACATATCAACAACATTGAGGCTAAACGTTTGAAATCGAGCGATAACTCGACCTATATGTGGCACTGTCGTCTTGGTCACATTGGAGTGAAGCGTATGAAGAAACTCCATTCCGATGGACTTCTTGAATCACTTGATTTCGAATCACTTGATAGATGCGAAGCATGTCTGATGGGTAAAATGACTAAGACTCCATTTTCTGGTATGATGGAGCGAGCTACGGACTTATTGGAAATCATACATACCGATGTGTGTGGTCCAATGAGTGTAGCGTCGCGCGGTGGTTATCGTTATGTTCTTACCTTCACGGATGACTTGAGTAGATATGGGTATATCTATTTTATGAAACATAAGTCCGAAACTTTCGAGAAGTTTAAGGAATTTCAAAGTGAGGTAGAGAATCAACGTAACAAGAAGATTAAATTTCTGCGATCTGATCGTGGAGGTGAATATCTAAGTTACGAGTTTGGCGAGCATTTGAAGAAATACGGAATACTTTCACAATTGACACCGCCGGGAACACCACAGCGTAATGGTGTGTCCGAACGTCGTAATCGAACTCTCTTAGATATGGTTCGTTCTATGATGTCACTTACAGATTTACCGCTATCATTTTGGGGTTATGCATTAGAAACAGCCGCATTCACTTTAAATAGGGCACCGTCTAAATCCGTTGAAACGACACCGTATGAATTATGGTTTGGGAAGAAACCTAGATTGTCGTTCCTTAAAGTTTGGGGATGCGAAGCCTATGTAAAGAAGTTACAGCCGGACAAGCTTGAACCCAAAGCGGAAAAATGCGTCTTCATAGGATACCCGAAGGAAACTATTGGGTATACCTTCTATCACAGATCCGAAGGCAAAATCTTCGTTGCTAAGAATGGATCCTTTCTAGAGAAGGAATTTCTCTCGAAAGAAGTGACTGGAAGGAAAGTAGAACTCGACGAGGTTGTTGAACCTTCTCTCGAAATTGCGAGTAGCGCAGCACCGGAAGAAGTTCCAGTGGTGCCTGCACCAATAAGAGAGGAAGCTAATGATGGTGATCATGAAACTTCGGTTGAAGTTGCTACAGAGCCTCGGAGATCAACGAGAACTCGTACCACTCCAGATTGGTATGATCCCGTTATGAGTGTCATGTTGGTGGACAACACCGATGACCCCGAGACATATGAGGAAGCGATGATGAGCCCAGATTCCAATAAATGGCAAGAAGCCATGAAATCCGAGATTGGATCCATGTACAAAAACCAAGTATGGACTTTGGTGGACTTACCGGATGGCCGGAAGGCTGTCGAGAACAAATGGATCTTCAAGAAGAAAACAGATGCTGATGGTAATGTTACTATCTATAAAGCTCGACTTGTCGCAAAAGGGTTTCGACAAATTCAAGTAGTTGACTACGATGAGACTTTCTCACCGGTAGCGAAGCTAAAGTCTGTGAGGATTATGTTAGCAATCGCTGCATATTATGATTATGAGATATGGTAGATGGATGTCAAAACAGCATTCCTCAATGGAGACATTGATGAAGAGTTGTATATTATGCAACCCAAAGGTTTTGTCGATCCTAAAGATGCTAACAAGGTATGCAAACTTCAACGGTCCATCTATGGATTGAAGCAAGCATCCCGAAGTTGGAATCAACGTTTTGATAAGGTGATCAAAAGTTTTGGTTTTATACAAACTTATGGAGAAGCTTGTATTTACAAGAAAGTGAGTGGGAGCTCTGTAGCATTCTTAATACTATATGTGGATGACATATTGTTGATTGGGAATGATGTAGACCTTCTTAATAGTGTCAAGGAATATTTGAATAATAGTTTTTCAATGAAGGATCTTGGCGAAGCAGCTTACATATTAGGCATAAAGATTTATAGAGATAGATCGAAACGCCAAATATCATTGTCACAGAGTACATATTTGGACAAAGTTCTAAAGAGGTTTGGAATGGAAGATAGCAAGAAAGGGTTCTTGCCCATGTTGCCCAACACGACCTTGAGTAAAACTCAAAGTCCAACATCGGCAGAAGATAGAGAAAGGATGAGTAAGACTCCCTATGCCTCAGCCATAGGATCTCTAATGTATGCCATGCTATGTACTAGACCCGACATTGCATATGCTGTTAGTTTAACTAGGAGATATCAAAGTAATCCAGGAGTGGATCATTGGACAGCGGTCAAAAACATCCTCAAGTACTTGAGAAGAACTAAGGATATGGTTCTTTCTTATGGAGGTGATGAACAGCTCGTTGTTAATGGTTACACCGATGCTAGTTGGAACACCGATCCGGATGATTCTAAATCACAATCTGGATACGTATTTATTTTTAATGGTGCAGCAGTTAGCTGGAGGAGTGCAAAGCAAAGCGTTGTGGCGAGATCTTCAACTGAATCGGAAAACATGGCTGCTTCGGAGGCTTCACAAGAAGCGATATGGATGAAAGAGTTCATTGCAGAGCTGGGTGTGGTTCCTAGTGCGCTGGACCCAATGTCTATCTACTGTAATAACATGGGCGCCATAGCCAATGCGCAAGAACCAAGGTCACACAAGAAGCTGAAGCACATCAAGCTACGTTTTCACGCTATTCGAGAACATATCCAAGATGGGGATATAAAGATTTGCAAAGTACACACAGATCTGAATGTGGCGGATCCGTTGACTAAACCTCTCCCGAGGGCAAAACATGACCAGCACCAAACTGCCATGGGTGTTCGGTATATTACCATATAATCTAGATTAGATGACTCTAGTGCAAGTGGGAGACTGTTGGAGATATGCCCTAGAGGCAATAATAAATGTAGTTATTATTATATCTTTGTGTTTATGATAAATGTTTACATTCATGCTATAATAGTAATAACAAGGAAACATTGATACTTGTGTGATTTGTAAACTTAATTTGAAGTCCCTAGTATAGCCTCTATACATCACTAGCTTGTTGGTTGATAAATGATTGTGGTTTCCCTATCATGAACATTGAGATGTTATCAACAACAAGATCATATCGTTAGGAGAATGATATGATGGACATACTCCTATAGATAAGCGTAGCACAAAGATCAAGTCATTTCAATAGTTCAATTGCTATATGCTTTCTGATACATAGTAACCTAATTCCTTGGACCATGAGATCATGCATATCACCTTTACCGGATGAATGCTTTGATGACATCAAACACCACACCGTAACTGGGTGGCTATAAAGGTGGCATTGAGTGTTCGGAAAGTATTAGTTGAGACACATGGATCAAGAGTGGGATTTGTCCATCCATATGACGGATAGATATACTCTGGGCCCTCTCGGTGGAATGTCATCCAATTAGCTTGCAAGCATGTGACTGGATCACAAGGGATCACATATCACGGGAACGAGAAAAGAGTACTTATCGGTAACGAGGTTGAACTAGGTATGCAGAGATACCGACGATCATAACCTCGGATAAGTAAACTATCGTGAGACAAAGGGAAATTGGTATCGTATGTAAGTGGTTCATTCGATCGCAAAGTAATCGTAGAAATATGTGGGAGCCATATGAATTTCCAGATTCCTCTATTGGTTATTGTTCAGAGAAGTGTCTCGATCATGTCCGCATAATTCACGAACCGTAGGGAGACACACTTAAGGATTCGACGTTGTTTGAGTAGTTATGGTATTATGAGAAAGAGATCGAATGTTGTTCGGAGTCTCGGATGGGATCCGGGATATCACGAGGAGATCCGGAATGGTCCGGAGAATAAGATTCATATAAGGAAAGTCCCGTTTCGGAGTTGGGGAATGATTTCGGTGTTTTCATCGGGAATGTTCTAGAAGGTTCCAGAATGTCCGGCACTCCGGAGGGGAAGGGTACATGAATGTGTTGTATCAAAGTTGGTATGATTGCATCATGTACTAAGTGTCATCGCTGTTCCAAATAAAGGATTAATCGAATCCTAGTTTGAAAAGTCAAATAGCTAAATTGAAAAGTCAAACGGCTAAAATTGGAAAGAGGAAAAGAGGAGGAAGTGGGAAACCGAGTTGGGGAGGGAATCCCTCCTCCAACCGGCGGCGCCCCCTCCAAGCCAAGTTGGGGAGGGACTCCCCTCCCTCCCCTTGGCCGCCGGCCCCTCCACCTATATAAGGAGGGGCAGGGCTCCCTCCTAGCACACACAAGTACCTCTCCTCAAACCCTAGCTTGGCGCCTACCACCATAGCCGCCGCCGCCCCCCTAGGGTTTTGCCCTAGCCGCCGACTTGGGGTCCCCGGAACCCTAGCCGGCGGCTCTAGCCTCTCCTCCTTGGTGTGTCTAAACCCTAGATCGCCGAGGAGCTCTCTCATACTCCACCATACTCGCTCCGGCTTAAGGCGAAGCCCTGCGAGATCTCCCCTCTACTTCCGGTACCACGCCGTTGTGCTGCCGGAATCGCGAGGAGAGTGCTACAACCTCCGCTGCCTGCTGGAACAAGGGAGAGGAAGGTCTTCGTCGAGTACCGAACGTGTGACCGACTGCGGGAGCGCTGCCGGAACGCAGCGCCGGAAGGATCGTCTACGCGATCTTGAGATCGGGAAGAGGACGACTACATCACCCACGAGAATCCGCTCTCGTTAAACACTTTGGAATCTTCGAGGGTAAGTTATTCCATCGACTCGTTGCTACAATCTAGTAGATAGATCTTGGCTTGTTTGTTTGTATGCGGTAGAAATTTTTTGTTTTCCATGCTACGAAACCCTACAGTAATTACTATAGCTTGTCAGTGGGCACTGTAGAGGAACAAAAAACTAGAGAAACAATTATAAGTGTTACAAGTAGGATGAGACGTACGCGAGAAGCTGCGCGGATACCTCGGACGGCGGAAAAGTAACTCGGAAACAAGGATACACGAGTATTGGGAAACTGATATGGCCCGGCCGAGGTTATAGGCAGGCCCATACCAGCTTCGGGGACTAATGTTGGGGAGGTGACCCCGAATAGGGTCAGGATGGGGAAAGACAAAAGGAAGTTCCCCGTCCAAATTCCGAGTTACTGTCTAAATCGGCCGAATCCTGTAAAGGTCGGCCGAGGTAAGCGAGAGCAGGACACTTATGAGAAGAGCAATACGTTACCCGGCCGACGTACTATTTAAGTCGGCCGGGTCAGCCCGAATAATATGAATGTAGGTGAAGGCCAAGCCGAGTTAAGCGAGGCAGGGCCGAATGACATGAAGGTTGCAGGAGAAGGAAGTGCCTATAGTCAAACCCTAGTCACAAGCTAGGAAGAATCTGAACTGAGCCAAACACAAAGGACAAGGCGCAGAGCGGCAGAAGGGCAGAAGGAGGTCACGGAGGTGACAGTCCTGGAGCCCGAGGCGTGCAGGTGGGGTTCTCTGAAACCTTGCCGTCATTAGAAGGGCGACACGAAAAGGAGGCCGCCGAGTTACTATATTGGGACAAGCATATTATTCGAATATGCGTGCCACGTCAGCCCTAGAGGAGCCAAGACGCCCCTTTATAAGGAGAGGCATGGACTCTGAGAAGGGGATCGGCTCATCTTGGTACCGTTAGGCTAGTAGAAGTTCTTATTATCTTCCTGTATACAGCTCAAGGAGCACTTGCATCTCAGAGGAGGAGAAATAAATATTTGTGTGTTATTCATTTGTGTGTAGAATCAACTACATCTTCCCTCCCCAGATCCCACTAGTATCCATTGGCCCCAAACTTTAGCCTACCCATGGCATCTGCCATGCCACCACCACGACACAGTGTTTCCATGAAAAAGGAAAACTCGCTCCCCGTTATATTGGGCCCTTCAAAATCCTCGCCCAACGGGGCCGAGTATCATATCAGCTACAGCTGCCCTCTGAACTGTCCGAATTCCACGACGTCTTTCACGTGTCTCAACTCCAAAAGTGCCTCCAAGTACCCAACAAGCCCGAAGTCTTCAAGAAAGTCGAATACCAAGCAATTGATCTCAACCGGGATCTGACCTACAGAGAAGTGCCCGTCAAAGTTCCAAACAAGGCCAATCGAGTGACACGACGCCATAACATACCCTTCTACAAGATTCAATGGAGCAACCACTCTGAAGACGAAGCCACCTGGGAACGCGAAGAATACCTTCGGAAGGAATACCCCCACCTCTTCACTCCTCAACTCGTAGATCTCGGGACAAGATTTCTTTAAGGGGGGAAGGTCTGTAACATCCCGACTTTTCTATCTTATTGGCCTAGGTAGGAATCCCAAAATTTAGGGGGAAATAAAAAAAATTAAGTTGATCTAGCCAATGTTTGTTTAATTACTTAGTTTGCTTGATCCTTAGTTTTGCCTGTGTAAATTATGTGCTTTCCATTTTGTTGTGTCCTAGTGGTTCTTGCACTTAGGATTAGGATTGGTTAATCACTAGCACCACCCTAGTGTGTGGTTTGGGAGAATGCAGAGAAGATCCCCATGTCTGATCCAAGCCCCAAACCCTTAGGCCATAAAACCCATGCCTCTCTACCTTGCCATAAGCACAAACAAACCCACAAGGCACTTGGTAAAACCCCAACCTTGTTTCCATTGCATGTTGGTGCTATAAATACAATTGGCAAGAATAGAAAATGGTCACCTTATGTTCTACCCACTTTAGATGATCCCTTCCATCTATCGGAGAGGATCCAGGAAGCAACCATCGCCTGAAATCACTCATCTCGCATCCCTCTACACCCCCATATCCCTACCTTTGCCATTTGTGGCTTGTGCTCTACGTGAGCATCGGACAAAGTCGCCCCCGAGCGTGTGCCGCCCTAGATCATCCCACGCCCCTCCCCACTCTCTAAGCCTCGCTGCAACGCACGCATGCGCGTGGCACGTCTCCAGTGCTGCAAGGCCACCCTCTCCACCACCCTGACCACCCCATTTATCACCCTAGACGATAGAGAGGGATTAGTAGGGCTGCAGATCTCCAAGATCTTGCATGGCCACCCTCCCGACCCTGCTAGCCACTGTGTTATCGCGTCTTGGGCACGCGCAGCTCGCGTCTTCCCCAGGCACCGCCCACCCCCTCTCCCTTGCTCACTAGGAGCTCTCTCTACCCCCAACCCTCGACGGCCACGTCACCATGGCCACGCCGCATGTGCCCGCGTTCCTTAGTCCCCCGGTGCAAAACTACCGTGCACGTGCGTAGAGGACGCAGCCCACTGCTCTCTCCACCACCCCCAAGTCTAGACCTAGCCCTCCCTAGCTCGCCCCTAGGGTGATCATGACGCGACCCGGCGTCGAGCACCTGATGTGAAAAGGCGACGCTGGGACATCCCTCGTCGTCCCGAGGCTGTGCGCCGGTCCACATGCCTCTCAACCCTCCCACTGGCTCGCAACGACACACACCATCCCTCTCCTGGTCTACCCTCACCCTCCACCCTCACCACGAACAACCCCTGCACCCGGTGCACCATAGGCCTCTCCGCGTCGGCATAAAACCCTCTAGCCACCTACCGCTCTCGCCACCCACCTCATTTCCACCCCAGCACACTCCCACTCCACCCCAGGGAGGAACCGAGCTCACTCGGCTCCTGCCTCCCACTCTGCCCATCGCACCGCCACGGTGCCGACCGAGAAGAGGTGGAGGTTGATGTCGCCACCTCTCCTTTCCCATCCCAATTGTCCATGCATGCATGTAGGACTCGCACCACCCCTATGACCTCATTTTCCCCTCCTCCCAGGAACTCGGTGAGCGTCGCCAGAAGGGAGCTGAGGACGCTGACGTCGCGAGCCAGCTCCCTACCGTCTCAGGATCCCAAGCCGTTGCTGCCGCCCCTCGTTCGGACCTGCGTCGTCGACCGCGTCGAACCACGCCGTCACCGACGCTGCTCCGCCCCTAGGTGAACCGCCCCAAAACTCCTCCGTAGCTCCTAGGGTTTGGTTGCCAGCGACACCACTCACGCGAGGAAGACAAGCCCTGGGTCGTTGAATCTTTTCAGATCTAACGACCCACGACGCTGCTTACCCCTTCGCCAGCCCGCAGACGCTGACGCGCGGGGCCCCCGTCGGAGATTTGAAATCCCCAGCTCCCGCGCACGCTACCGCGCGAATGGGCCGGCCCAGCTCCCGTGTGGATCGTGGCCAGGCCCCAGATCCACTCAGCCACTTTTCTTTTTCCATTTATTTAAATCCCAAAAAGTTGTGCTGCTGATTTAAATCTGCCAAAAATCACCAAAACCTCCATTTGACCTGATTCAAACTTTAACCGTTAGCCTTTGAAAATCCCTACCACCTCCCACAGGTAGCTTGCCAAAATAATGAATGTAGTTTCCCTGAGGATTTTTGGAGTAAAAGGACGTTGTTTTCACTATTTTTATTTTTAGTAATTTTTCTGCAAGTTAGAAAAATATGAAACCACTCCCTAGGCCTTCTTTTCTAACCTGCCTATCCATAAAAATTGGAATCACACCTTTAGGAGTTGCTTAGCACCTGTGGTAAATTTTGCAAGATTAGGACAGAAGCTTCTTGCTTAAATTCTAGAAGCTTCTGTGAAGCCCCTTTTGGAGTAATTCCAGCTCCAGGAGATGAGCACCATCTATACCTACTCACTCCCTGTAGGCCATAAATTTTGAAGTGCTACTATAGTACTGAGATTTATTTAAGTGTTTCTAGCCTTTTATGCAGTTTTTAAATTACTATAAATCAACCATATTAGTAAAAATTATGAATCCAATTGGTTTGGCTTAAAATTTCAGTCACCTACCCAGCCATATTATTTTTGGTCACTATTCACTTGCGGAAAAGGGCTGAAGCACTTGTTTGCCTGCTAGACTAGGGTTCACTACTAGATTCATCTTATTTGTTAGGACTGCCCTAATTAGTTGCTTCCAACGGCCTTGGATTGCTAGTTCTAGTATCTATAAATGTGTATTATGGTTTGCCAAGTTGAGTACTTGTTATGTAATGATTTCCTTGTTTGCTCCATGTTTGATTTGTGGTATGTTGTTTGTTTGTTTGTTTATTTCCCTTCGCGACGATAGATACGAACGAGGAAGGATACGAGGAAGGTGATTGGGAGTATTTGGAAGAAGGAGATCGGGGACAAATTGCCAATGAAGGCAAGCCACCTTCTTGCTCATAAGCCTTGTCCTATTATTCTATCTATGCATGTTTTATCTACCCGTTTATGCAAAATTCATTGTTTTACTATATTATGTTAATTGGGAAATATTTGGCTCCTCCAAACCATTACCTCTTAGTACAATTAGGTACATCTCCTTTTATGGTACCTACCTGCCCTTAGTATGGTAGATGGTGTTTAACACCATAACCCCTTGGAGACCCCGTTTTAGCCGAAATAAAAACTATGGGATGGGAAGACCCCGAGAAAAGAGTTACAAAAATGTTTCACGAGACAACCTTGGGAGGCTTGGCCTACCAAGTGGTTTAAGAAAATGGAGAAGGTTTTGGTTTTACAAAATGGTTCGGCAACAGATGGAGGAAAAATGTTTACGAAAACACGCTAGGTTGTACAGTTTACTATGCTGAAACAATTAACCCGTGCAACCACATTACGCTGGAATGGGACGGGGCTGGGCTGGAAGTTTAACAAATCTGGTATAGGTGCCTCACAATACTACAGGGGTAAATAATCCCCGGAGGGTGGGCCTTCTCTGTCCAACGGTCCATGCATAGCATCGACCGGGAGAAGGAGTGAAGGGTCTACGGGCCTCTGCGCGATACTATGAGCCCCTCATTGAAAGTGCACACCCGTCGAGGTGCAAAATGCACTCCAGTTGGCTGGTTACTATATAGGGTGTCCCGATTTTGAGGGGATTAAACACATAGGGTAGGCACTTGTATCAGAGAGGGCATTTGGAAGGGCTTGACCGGTTGCTCGACCCACGATCAGTGTAGATCAGGGATGGGTAACCGGATGGCGTGGGTAAAGTGTACAACCTCTAAAGAGTGTAAATCTATTCGAATAGCCGAGTCCTCGGTCATGGACGGTTGTGCTGGCGGATGTACGGCGGGTGATGGTTTTATTTTCAAAAAGGACTTCAGAAAGGAAATGGCTTGATATTGTTTTGACCATGAGATGGTCGGGAAAAAGGAGGAAGGAGTTTGGTCATGAGATGACTGGAAGGAAAATCAAATGGTTGACCCAATCCTAGTGTTTTCTTAAAACTTTTCAAAACGGTTTCCAAAATGTTTTACAAAAGTTTTCAACAAGATATAGAGACATGCTATATATGCAAGAGAAACTAGTTTATAAAAGAACCCCTTATGGAGCCTTCCTACCACATCCTTACTGCATATTCTTTCCTTATTGTTATCTTAAGGTGGTTTGCGAGTACATTCAAAGTACTCACCGGCATTGTCCATGGCTATTTACTTGGCCAGATTATGAGCAGGAAGATGAGAATTACGAAGGTTATGACGACGACTTCGCGAACTAGGGCGTTAATCCGAGTCAGGCACCCTTTGGGCTATGGCATGACTCGGGCCCTCTTCGTTTAGTGTTTCCTCTGCTACTATCTATTTGTGCCCATGTGGCCCCTTTGTAAGACTATCTATGTAAGACTTGTTGTTTGGTACTGTAATGGATGTGCACTTTGATACTATGTCGATTATGCTCCATGAGTCACTGATCATGGGATCCTGGTGGTGTGAATAATGGGTTATCCCGGACCTTAAATCTGGGGTGCCGCAATCACACTTGTCTCCCCCAGTGACAACCACAACATTGATCAACCTAGAACCCTACCATTGCACCATGTCATGCATGCCCTACCACCCCCTTGTCCACCTCAACATCGACATCAAGCTAAAAGTGTAGCCAACCTCGCCAACCTTGTCTGGCATGCTTCCCGTGCCTCACTGCCCCCTCTAGACCATCCCTAGCTCGAAGACAGAGAAAGGAACCGTCGGAAACGCCGTGCCCGCGCAACTGTCGACCATGCCGACGCGCACCGCAGTGCACGTGGCGTTTCCACTCGACCTGACCACCTCGAGCTCTCGCCGCCCGTCTATACTATAACTACCGTCCTAGGAGACCACCAGACATGACCGTTTCCTCGAACGTGCCCCAGAGCCGCCGCACACCGCAAAGTTCGCCGTCAGTACTGTGCAGAGCGACGCACGTTCCTGACCCAACCACACCGTCCCATGCTTCTCCTTTAATCTAGCAACAATCGCCAGAAGACCGCGCACCATCCCCTAGCCTCATCCATGCCGCTAACCGCCTGTAGCGTCGTCACCGACGAGCTCGCACCCGCACCGTTCGGTCCCCTCGCCGTAGTATAAATAGCGGCCTCCCCTGCACCATTTATTTTCTTCTTCCCAGAGCAAGGAGAGCTCTCCCTCGTCAAAATTTCACCGTAGTATAAATAGCGGCCTCCCCCGCACCATTTCTTTTCTTCTTCCCGGAGCAAGGAGAGCTCTCCCTCGTCAAAATTTCGCCGGAGTCTGCCCCTGCTGGAGGAGAAGGGTGCCATCAATTGCGGCCACCCCAGGAGAAACCACCAGTACCAGGAGAACCACCATCGTCAACAACCTCATTCGCCCCTGTCGCCGCCCCTCGCCTGAGCCCCGGTGAGCCTCCCCAGACCCTCAATGGCCGTGCTAGGGTTCGTTCCTGTTGTGTCATGTTCAGATGAGGACAATGGTCGTGAGCCGTTGATCCTTGATCTAATCCTACAGTCGTAATCATCCCATACCCCTTCGCCACCCCTGTCTCACTGACGAGTGGGGACACCACTTAACCCAGCCCGTGCTCTGTGCATAGTGGGCCAGCCCAGTAAGATCTCCCGCGCAACCCAGTTAGTTCAAATTAGATTTTTCCATTTAGTTTCAAACCCTAGTTATGTCTGTTGATTCAAAAATAAATTCAGAGAAATTTACTGAACTAAATTGCATGAAACTAATTTTTTAGAAAGGTATTGAAATTCTTAATCCAATCCCATTGGATTGAAACCATTTGAAATTATAGATCACCTATAGTAAAAATAACAAGGAAGAGACTTTACTACATTCAAACATTTTTCAAAAGTCAACCATAAGTGCTTTTGAGTTGATTCCAACTCTCAAAAATCACATTTGATAAGACCTTTCTGAATATATAAAAATATCTAGGTTTACTTGCAGAAATAATGGACAAGTAATAAAAGAATGCCCCATAGGCATTTCTAGTCACTTTAATTAATTAAAGTAATAAGGTTAAACCTTATTAAATTGTGACACCACTTTAAATCACATTCCCAAGTATTAAAATATATGGTGATGACATGTGTCAACATGATCCCATATTTTAATTGGAGAATATTAAATCTTAAGTAGTTTTTCAATGAGTATAAATTACTTTTCTAAAATAAAATAAATAAGACTAAACCATTATTTCTTGTAATGATTGTGATGATGCTAGATCATCTAATGTGAACCCTTGTGTGCCAAATAGAAGTAGTTAAGTATTGTTTGGTGATTGTGTACCTCGTATTTATTTATAGACTCTAGTACCGACCAAGTATACGAAGAGGAAGGAGACTACTACGAAGAGGAAGCAGAGGAGAACTTCAACCACTGCACTACTCAAGGCAAGCCTAACACTACAAGTGGACATAGCAAACTAACACTTGCAACTTTGCAAGCTAGATAACTTATGCAATGCATTAGGCATGCTTTGATTAGACAACCTTGAGTATACCAAATCCTAGTTTTACTTGCAAGCTTTATTATTTTATTTCTTTATCAAAGATTTTTCTTTATGTTTACTTAGTGACTTGTAATTTTTGTAAAGATATCATAGGTAGCATAAAGAGCATAAAACTTGGCGTAAGTTAGATAGAACTAGATGTCATACTGAGGCATGAGATTAGAATTAGATAAGTCACACTTGATTATCACCCCTCATTAGTGATTACTCTCAACTTTAGTGGCTAGTGCTAAGCATAAAACTTGATCACTTTAGATGGGAAGACTTGGGGAAAATGATTATGAAAATATTAGAATGATGAGTCATTCTAATGAAATGTTTTGACATGTGTTATGAACACAAGATTATTTGATGATGAAAATGTTGAGGCATGATCCTTAGCCCTTTATAAAACTGATGGTTGAGTTCGGATGTGATACCATTCCAATGTTTACCGTATAACCATAATACCCGAATTTGGGTAGGTCTTGGCTTGAAGTTTATATATTGTAGTATGGGTTCCCTTGCGGCCGAGGTTTGAGCTGAGGATACCTCGTGATGACTGTGCACCTATGAAGTTCCCAAGATGACAGATGGTCATGGTTGGGAGGCCAAACTCATAGGGGAGGTGCCCATACTAGGGTGTGTAATCGAAAGGTTAGGATTGATTATCCGCATACTGAGTATGGTGATTTAGGATTGTTCCTAACGGATGTATCGAATGTTGTGGTGAAAGTGTACCACCTCTGCAGAGTGTCAAACTATTCAAATAGCCGCGCCCATGGTTATGGACAGTTGGAGTGGCCATACTGTTCCGTCGTCAGGTGTGGTGAAAGTGTACCACCTCTGCAGAGTGTCAAACTATTCAAATAGCCGCGCCCGCGGTTATGGATAGTTGGAGTGGCCATACTGTTCCGTCGTCAGATGTTTTCAAAATGACTTGTGAAATGAATCATGACTTGACTTGACCACAGCAGGGTTGTGAAAGTGAAAGCTAAGTTCCCAATTAGGTGTTGAAAGACTTTAAACTAGTTTTCTTTACTTCTAAACTCAGTTAGAGATAAATCTAGCTTTTTGCAAAACAACCTAGAGCTTAGGATTCCTACTCAAACTACCTTACTTGTTAGTATTAGTTTGCGAGTACTTAAAGAGTACTCATGGCTTTGTCCCTAGCTATTCCTATGGCCAGACTATGAGGAGGACTACTAGGATGATGGATAGCAGGAAGTCTACGACAACTAGGATCATGTCTCATCGTCAGCATTGCCTGTGACCCTGAAGATGGAGCTTCGCCCATGCTACCGTTATTATATTATTCCACTGTGTTGATTGTATTAAGACTAGATCATGAGATCCTTTATTTGTAAGACCTTTATTATGTTTTGTAATGGATGATGAACTATGGTACCAATCTGTTATGTCTCGAAAAAATGGTAATCCTGGGATTGCGATGTATGGCATAACAGGCATCTGGGATTAAAAATCTGGGTGTTGACAAGTTGGTATCAGAGCCATCCTGACCATAGGAGACCCTATTTAGAATGTACGCTTGAATTAAAAACTTAGTTTCAAAACAAAAGAAGTGAGTATTTATGAAAACCTATTCTCGTTCTTATCACTTAGATTCTTTCATGAAAATTCATGTTCCTCAAAAATTCTTGCAAACTTACATAAAATTTGACACACTTGATCACTCTACTAACTTACTCATCCTACATTCTTATAGATGGACGTGAAGTATAGCAAGTTCTATCAGTTGGGCAGTGGAGGAGAGATCATCTTTGAGCGTGATTTGGATCAACTCTTCGGAGCCTAGCTCAACGATCAACAAGGAGGAGAATTGCAATGGCTGATAGTTGCAAGCCTCACAGGTAAGATGGAAGAACCCACCTCAGAAGGAATTCAGTTCACCTTAAGGGAGAACAACAGGTTAGACGGACTTTCCAGGGCTATGTAGGAATCTCTTGACCGTCTGTGTGGGCAAAGCAGCAATCAGATCAAGGGCACCCGCTTTAAGTTCTATGCAAGGTGTGATGCTATGGGACAACCATTGGAGGTACCATACCACCCGGAGCTGAAGCATCGGGTGGATCATCTTAGCTTCATGTTGTATGATAGGCAGAAGGAGTTGGACAATGGCCGCTCCTACGCCAACCACAACTATGCCATCATAGTCAAGAAGGACCAGACCATCGCCATCCTTGCGAAGGAGCGCAAGACCTTTTGTCGTCGGCGTGACAAGAAGGATCGCATTATTGCTCTCCTTCGTCACAAAGTGTCAGACTTGGAGGAGACCATCCATGAGCAGGACATGCAGCTAGAGGAGATGGAGAATGCAGGAGAAGAGATCCGTGGAGACCCTTACTCCTACCTCAATGATGATGATGACTTCCTAGAGGACCAAGCCATGGACTTCCACACTGATGATGACGATTCCTCCTTCATTGATGATGATGATGATGATGATGATGAAGCCATCGATTCTGAGGAGTAGTAGCACTTGAGCACTAGCATTAGTGAGTTGTATCCGGTCCCACTATATCGTAGTTTCACAGAATGGTTCTTAAAACCATCTATTTCCTTATTGTAGTGTGTGTTTGTATTGTGTGCTATGAATGAATGAAAAGAAAATTGATAGTTGGAAAAACTTGAGTCAAACTCAAAGTTTAAAAACTTCTCAAAAACAAACCCATTAACCTTAGAAATTTCCCTCTTTTCTCATGATCTATCTCAATCTTCAGATGCCTCTCGGAGGAAGTAGGTCATCCCCGAACCCAATGCTGCAAACCTTGCAAATGTTGGTTTCAAACCGCGAAGCAGAAAGAGTTGAATGTCAAGCCAACTTAGCCACCCTTCAACACATAGCTCAGATGGCCAACAACAATCAAGACCATGGAAACCAGGAAAACCATGGATACAAGCTCAAGAACTTTCAGAATACCAATCCACTCATCTTTAGTAAGTCCGAAGAGCCCTTAGATGCGGATGACTGGCTTCAGACCATGGAGAACAATTTAGAAGTTTCAGGAGTGGAGGACAATGAGAAAGTATTGTTTGCCACCCATTATGTGGCAGGAGATGCAAGAGCTTGGTGGAATAGCATTCGTACCATGAGTGGAGGACAGATGATGACTTGGGATGAATTCAAACTCAAGTTCAGCAGAACCCATGTGCCACCGGGTTTAATCAAGAGGATGAGAGATGAATTCAGAGAGTTGAAGCAAGAGAGGATGATAGTAGTTGAGTACCATGAAAAATTTCTATCATTGGCTAGGTATGCACCAGATGAGATTGACACTGAAGCCAAGAAGAAGGAGATATTCTTGAATGGTCTGCATGTTGAGATGCAGATAGTGTTAGTCAATATTCCGTTTGCTGACATTGAAGCCCTAGTGGATTCTGCAATCCATATGGAAGGCAAGATCAACCAAGCCAATGGAAATCGCAAGCGTCGAATGATGAATCAACCAGGAACCCACCATACCCCAAAGTATCGCCCCAACCTGTCTGCAGGATATGCCCCAAGAAACAATAGACCCCCGATGAACCGTTCGAACTACCCCAACCGTGGAGGAGGAAACCCAAGGCCCGGAGGAAACAAAAATAACCCCGGCAACTCCAACAACTTTAACCGTGCACCGCCCAAGTTCAACAACAACAACCCCGCCAACACCAATACTGCCTCAAGGACTGGAAGCAATGGTGTGCCTGTTGCAGGAAAAGACAAGTCTCAGGTTACTTGTTATGAATGTGGAGTCAAGGGTCACTATTCCAATGAGAGCCCCAAGAATCTTGCAACATCCCCCAATGTGAATGCCCCAGCTCAGCAGCAGCGTCGTGTTCAGCCTGGAAGAAGATTTTCCCTAGGGAACTCACTCAACCACAACGGCCGTCTGTTTCACATGAATGCGGAAGAATCCCAAGAAGCGCCAGATGTCGTGCTGGGTATGTTTTCTGTTAACTCAGTACTTGCAAGAGTGTTGTTTGATTTTGGAGCATCGCACTCGTTTGTTACCAAAGAATTTGCATGCACTAGTAAGATTCAACCAACAAAATTGAAGCATGTTATGATAGTTCAAATACCTGGTTCAACCACCAAAGCTAGACAAATTTGAAAGGCCGTACCTATTAGAATCCATGGCATAGATTTTTATGCTAATCTAATAGTACTTGGAACCAAAGGTTTGGAAGTATTACTAGGAATGGATTGGATGTCGAAACATAAAGGATTAATCGACTATGCCAAGAAAGCCATAACCATGACTACTACAGCCAGAATATCAGTACAGCATGTATCTGAAACCTTGCCTCGTCAATTCAAGTGCAACAAGAGTCTAGCCCAACCCACCATTGACCAAGTCAGAGTAGTCTGTGAATACCCCAACGTATTTCCAGATATTTTGCCCGGTATGCCCCTAGATCAGGATATCGAGTTTATCATTGAACTAATCCCTAGAACTAGACCCATAGCTCAGATACCTTATAGTATGAACCCTTCTGAATTAGTGGAGCTGAATAAGCAACTGGATTCTATGCTGGAGATGCGTCTCCATGGAGATCACCTGTCTTGTTTGTGGATAAGAAAGATGAAGGTAACCGTTTGTGTACGGATTATCGGAAGCTGAATGATGCCACCATTAAGAACAAGTACCCACTGCCGAAGAGAGAAGATCTGTTTGACCAGTTGACCGGTGCCAAAGTGTTTTCTAAGATCGATCTTAGAACTGGTTATCATCAACTCAAGATTCACGCAGAAGATATTCCAAAGGTTGCATTCACCACCAGAGATGGACTGTATGAATACACTATCATGTCTTTTGGATTAACCAATGCCCCTGCTTATTTCATGAACCTCATGAATAAGAATTTTATGAACTTCATGGATAAGTTTGTCGTTGTTTTCATCAATGACATTCTAATCTATTCCAAATCAGAAGAAGAACATGATCTACACCTAAGGACCACCATTGAAACCCTTAGGTAGCATCAGTTGTATGCCAAGTTTAGCAAATGTGAATTATGGTTACAGGAAGTAGGATTCCTTGGACATATCGTGTCGGCGGGAGGAATTGCTGTCGACCCTGCCAAGGTTAAGGATGTGGAAGAATGGCAAGCCCCAACCACTCAAACCCAAGTTCGTGCATTTCTATGATTAGAGGGATATTACCGCAAGTTTGTAGAAGGATTCTTGAGTATCGCAAGACCCATGACCCAATTGTTGAAGAAAGATAAGAAGTTTGAATGGACGGACAAATGTGAAGCAAGTTTTCAAGAACTCAAGAAGAGATTGATCTCATCCCTAATCTGGATTATGCCGGATATTATGAGGCCTTTTGATGTGTTTTGTGACGCATCCAAAATCGGTCTCGGATGTGTGCTAATGCAATAAGGCAAAGTCATATCATATATATCCCTACAACTGAAGCAACATGAGCAGAATTACCCTACCCATGACCTCGAACTAGCAGCCATAGTTTTAGCCTTGAAGACATGGCGGCATTACCTCATGGGTAACCGTTGTGAAATTTATTTGGATCACAAGAGCCTGATGTATATTTTCACCCAGAAGGAGCTGAATATGAGGAAAAGGAGATGGATAGAGCTAATCAAGGACTATGACCTTGACATTCACTATCACCCTGGTAAAGCCAATGTGGTAGCAGATGCTCTTAGCAGATTGTCGTGTCGCCTGAACACCATGATTCTGAAGGAGCAACCAAGTTTGCACAAGGAGTTGGAAGATTTCCGAATGGAGCTAGTAAGTGAAGGATTTTTGGCTAGCATAGAACTTCAACCCACTTTGATCAGTTAGATCAAGGAGGCGCAGAAAGGAAATGCTATTATCGACGGAATCAAACATCGTATTGTTACAGGAAAGGTACCCGGATTCACCGAAGATGAAGAAGGAGTTTTGTGGTACAAAGGACGTATCTGTGTGCCAGCAGATTCAGAGTTTAAGCAAGCTATTTTGAAAGAAGCCCATGATATTTATTCTATCCACCCCGGAGGAACAAAGATGTATCAGGATTTTAAGGAGCAATTTTGGTGGCATAAGATGAAGAGAGAAATCGGAAGCTACATAGCCAAGTGTGATATCTGTTGATGGCTCAGTTGATGTGGAGCCTGTTGGGAACCCCAAGAGCAAGGTGTGAAGCAGCACAGCAGTAAGTCTTCCCTCAGTAAGAAACCGAGGTTATCGAACTAGTAGGAGGAAGGAAACATCACATAGGTGTTGCAAGCAACGCGGAGACCTGCACAACACAAACTCAAGACTTTGCCCCAACTGACAGTGAGGTTGTCAATCTCACCGGTTGCTGTAACAAAGGATTAAACATATGGTGTGGAAGGTAATGGTGGTTTGCAACAAGTAAACAAGTAATAGTGGAAGATGTATCAATGGTAAAGATTGGACCGGGGTCCATAGTTCACTAGAGGTGCTCTCCTTAGATAAACAACATGGAATGAAGGGTAAACAAATTACAGCAGGGCAATTGACAGGAACTAAGCAAGGCATACCAATGCAATTACTAGTCATAAAGATCCTATGAGATTTGATTGGGCAATACAACAAGATACATAGACCGCCATCCAACTACATCTATAACTAGAAGTCCACTTTCATGTTATCATCCGAACCCCCTCCAGTATTAAGTTGCAAGCAACAGACAACTGCTTTAAGCAAAGTGTGTAAGGTAAACAATCCACTTGTTCTATGAACAAGAGACCGTTGTTTTCTCCCTAGTAGCAACATCACATCTACAACCGAAGAGATTTCTATCACTTCTCTTGGAAACTAGAGGCATGATCCCACTATCGAGCATAAATACCCCCTCTTGGAGTCACTAGCAACTACTCGGCGAAGATAGCTACTAACAACGGAGAGCGTGCAAGATCACAAACAACACAGACATGATAGAATCATCAAGACAAAACCATTAATCAAACCAACATAATAATCTCAATATCCATCGGATCCGCGCAAACACAACATGCATGATTACAAATAGATTAGATCTTGATCATGAACGGAGCTCACAAGATCTATACATGAAAGGACAAAGGAGGAGATACAACCATCTAGCTACTACATGGACCCATAGTCCAAGGTGGAACTACTCACGCATCATACCGGAGAGAAGGCCTCCGGGATGATCTCCCCTCTAGAAGGGTGTCGGGAAGAACTCAGATCCCCCACATTGAGGGACGATGGTGGCGGCGGTTACAAACGGTTTCATGGAGATTTGATTGGGTGCTTAGGGTTTCTGCATCGAGGGCTTCTTATAGGTGAAGGGGGAGGCCGAGGAGGCCGCCAGGGGCCCCAGACCCTGCCTAGGCGCGGGGTAGGGCCCACCCATGCCTAGGGGGGTCTGGGCCCCCTGGCCCGCTTCTCCGTCTCCCCTCTGAACTTCTTGTTCCCCACAAAAAGTTATTGACTTTGATGTTTGTCCCGTTCAATTCCGAGAATATTTCCTTACTAGCTTTTCTGGAACCAAAAACAGCAGAAAACAGGCAACTGACACTGGGGCAAATTGTTAATAGGTTAGTACCAGAAAACATGTAAAAAGCACCTCAAAGTGTAGACAAAGCAAAGCAAAGTAGATACTAAACAAGCATGGAACATCAAAAGTGATAGATACGTTTCCGACGTATCATCTGTCAGAGAGTCAAGGTGAGACATCAGAGACCCGCAAGACTGTTGCAACCATTGCAGATTCTGGAAAGGAAATGGGATTCAGTTGGAATGGATTTTATCACCGGTTTGCCTATATCTAGTAGGCGAAATGACTCTATTTGGGTCATAGTTGATAGACTGTCCAAAGTCGCCCATTTCTTACCAGTCAAGACCACCTATCAAAGTTCGAAGCTAGCAGAGTTGTACATTGCTAGAATAGTCAGTTTGCATGGAGTCCCCAAGAACATTGTGTCAGATCAAGGAACTCAATTTACCTCGAGATTTTGGAAGAAAGTCCAAGAAGGATTAGGAACAAGACTAGATGTCAGCACAGCTTATAACCCTCGGACTTATGGACAAACGGAGCGAGTAAACCAAATACTCGAAGATATGTTGAGAGCTTGTGTGTTGGAATATGGATCTAAATGGGAAGACTGTCTACCTTTCGCAGAATTTTCATTCAACAACAGTTACCAAGCTAGTTTGCAAATGGCCCCATTTGGATTCATGGATGGAAGAAAGTGACGTACCCATTTGAATTGGTCGGAAGTAGGAGAGAGTCAGATTTTCGGACCCGACATCCTACGAGAAGCCAAAGAGAAAGTTCACAAGATTCGTGAGCACCTCAAGACCGCCCAATCCAGACAGAAGATTTATGCCGACAAGAGACGTTGAGACCTAGCCTTCAACATCGGAGATCTTGTGTATCTAAAAGTATCACCCTTGAAAGGAATACAGCGTTTCCAACTCAAAGGAAAGTTAGCCCCTAGATTTATCGAACCCTTCAACATTTTGAACCGCCAAAGAGAAGTATCGTATCAACTGGAACTGCCAGAGGAGATGTCAGCCGTATAGAATTTTTTCCATATCTCGCTACTTCTCAAATGCCTAGATGTCCCGGAGAAGACCAAAATTTTCAAGAATATTGATCCCAGGACCATAGAGATCAACGATGACCTGACATATCCCGAAGTACCCATTCGTATTTTGGAGGAAGCCATCAGAACCAGCAGGACCCGGAGTATCAAGTTTCTCAAGATATAGTGGAGTAACCACACTGAAGAAGAAGCTACCTGGGAGCGAGAAGACTACATTAGGACTGAGTTTCCAGATCTCTTTAAATCCTAGTTTTCTCTTTTTCTCAAATCTCGGGACGAGATTTTGTATAAGCGGGGAAGGTTTGTAACATCCCAAAAAATATTAATCAAGGTTATCAAATTCTAATCTCCCAAGTTTAGGTTTAACAAAAACTTTTGTTAATTAAAATCAATATGAATGCATGTGTGTATGTGATGAATGCATGAATGCTTGCAATGACTTATTTGATTGTTATGAATGGCAAGGTTTGGTTTAAAGATGAAAACAACATCATCTAAATCATTTCCAAGCAGACTCAAATCAATAGAAATCCAAATATAAACAATATAAGCAAATGGTCATTTTGACCAAAGTTAACCACTAGACCACTTTGAGTGTTTCTAGTCCAAGATTTATAATAGATACAAATCCAATTCTTTCCACTCCTTGCTACATCAAGTAAAAGTGAACCCAAGCCCACCTTGCAAACCCACAGAAACATTTTGCAAATCTATGCCAAGGACAATTCAAAATTGAATCTAGTTCATATGGTAAGATCACCTTTTCTCAAAACCCAACCAAACCAGTTCACCTTGACAAATCCAAGCATCCAGAGACTATCAAGTATGTGACCAATGCACTCACCAAATTTCATCCAAAAATTCAAATATAAATTTCTCTCGGCCATTTCATCAAACACCTTGTAGACACAAATCAAATTGGCCAAACTTTCACTGTTTTCATCAGTGATCATTCAATTCATTATCTCCCTTTGATTACCCTTGTCTTCCCCAGTAACAACTGATACGTCAGAAATGTATCTATAATTTTTGATGTTCCATGCTTGTTTAGTATCTACTTTGCTTTGCTTTGTCTACACTTTAAGGTGTTTTTATATCTTTTCTAGAACTAACCTATTAACAAGTTGCCACAGTGCCAGTTGCCTGTTTTCTTCTGTTTTTGGTTCCAGAAAGGCAGAAAATCAATATTCTCGGAATCGGACGGGACAAAAGCCAAAGTCAATATTTTACCGTGGGCGACACAAAGTCCAGAGGAGAGACGGAGAGGCAGGCCAGGGCGGCCAAACCCCCTAGGCGTGACCAAGGTGGGCCCACGCCTGGGCAGGGTATGGCCCCCCTGGTCGCCTCTTCACCTATAAGAAGCCCCCGATGCAGAAACCCTAGAACCCGATCAAAACTCCACGAAACCGTCTGTAGCCCACGCCACCATCGTCCCTAGATCGGGGGGATCTGAAGTTCTTCCTGGCACCCTGTCGGAGGGGAGATCATCCCGGAGGCCTTCTTCTCTGGTATGACGCGTGAGTAGTTCTACCTTGGATTATGGGTCCATGTAGTAGCTAGCTGGTTGTATCTCCTCCTTGTGCTTTCATGTATAGATCTTGTGAGCTCAGTTCATGATCAAGATTTAATCTATTTGTAATCATGCATGTTGTGTTTGCGGGGATCCGATGGATATTGAGATTACTATGTCAGATTGATTAATGGTTTTGTCTTTATGATTCTATCATGTCTATGTTGTTTGTGATCTTGCATGCTCTTCGTTGTTAGTAGCTATCTTGGCGAAGTAGTTGCTAGTGACTCCAAGAGGGGGTATTTATGCTCGATAGTGGGTTCATGCCTCTAGTTTCCAAGGGAAGTGCCAGAAATCTCTTCAGTTTTAGATGTGTTGTTGCTGCCAGGGAGAAAACAACGGTCTCTTGTTCATAGAACAAGTGGATTTTTTACCTTACACAATTTTCTTAAAGCAGTTGTCTGTTTCTTACAACTTAGTACTGGAGGGGGTTTGGATGATAACCTAAAGGTTGACTACTAGTCATAGATGCGGTTGGACAGCGGTCTATGTATCTTGTTGTATTTCCCAATCGAATATCATAGGATATTTTTGTCTGGTATTGCATTGTTATGTCTTGCTCAGTTCCTATCAATTGCCCTGCTGTATTTTGTTTACCCTTCATGCCATGTTGTTTATCTAAGGAGAGCACCTGTAGTGAACTATGGACCCGATCAAATCTTTACCATTGATACATCTTCCATTGTTATTGTTTACTTGCTGCAAACCATCATCACCTTCCACACCATACATTTAATCATTTCATACAGCAAACCGGTGAAGTTGACAACCTCACTGATTCGTTGGGGCAAAGTCTTGAGTTTGTGTTGTGCAGGTTTCCGCGTTGCTTGCAACACCTGTGTGACGTATCCTTCCTCCTACTGGTTCGATAACCTCGGTTTCTTACTGAGGGAACGCTTGCTGCTGTACTGCTTCACACCTTACTCTTTGGATTCCCAACAGGCTCTACACGTATCCATCAAAAGCTTTCTGGCGCCGCTGCCAGGGAGGACAAGGATATCTTCACAAGGGGAGTCATCCACTTCCTTTCGCTTTACTTTTGTTTTAGTTTGCTTAGTTTCTTTTGCTTGGTTTTGTTTGCCTCTTTTCAAAATCTCCAAAAAAATTAGTCTAGTTTGGTTTGCTTTCTTTATTCAAAAACACAAAAAAATAGTTCCTACTCTAGTTGCCACCTTACTCTAGATCACCATGTTGTTCCCCAAGTTCGCCCTGAGAGATCTTGCAATAGGTAGTGGCTCCATAATTGGGAAAGATAATATTGAAAAATTCTTTAATCATGTTAGAAAGCATGAGGATATTGATGATAAATCTATAGCAGAACTTGCTCCTAATTATGAGATTGTTGTAGCTTATTTAGTTCATATGTTGGAGGCTAGGTTTGTTAGCCTTAACCCCATGATACAGTTTTTGTTCCTAAAACTAAAAGAAGAAAATAATGCTAAAAAGAGAGAATTCATTCTTGAAACTTTACTAAAAGAATTCCATGATGTTGCTAGGGAAGCCAAAAAGGTCTTTGAGCGTTTCAATATGCTAGGCTCAAGTGTAGATGTTGTGGGTACTTCTGATAAAACTAAGCCTAGAGAGGAATTTAAGATACCCATACCCTTTAAGCTTGTTGGAATGCATGAAGCCGTTGAAAAGAATTTTGATTGGATTGCTCCTGAAAATATTTTTGATAAAAGTAGTAAACCAAAGAGAGATGAGAAGGTATCATCCAAAACCCATTTGGATGAGATACCTTTCATAGTTGAAGACTTTGCAAGAATTAATGTTAATGCTTCCTCATTTGAAAATACTTGATTCTTCTTGCTTCTTGTGCCTAACTTAAAGGCGTTAAAGAAAAGTAATTGTTGGGAGATAACTGAAGAGTTTCCTTGAGTCTTAGAACTTATTAATTCTGTAATGACCTGTCCTTATCCTTTTTGTTTACTTTTTGTGCCAAGAATGACCTTAATGAGAGGGAAGTAAGATTTGGGGAGTTTCTATCCCAAAACAGATTTCTGTCCTCCACCATAAAAATTCGTGAGGAGTCTATGTAACTCGGATCGAGCTGATAATTTACGAATACATCCCAAAGTATGTTAGATAACTTTCGTTAGTTCAACACTTTTTGATTTAATCAACATAAGATTTTCGAAAAAATAGGTTTCTACCTAATGGTCTGTTTTGACAGATTTCTGTCATTATTTGCATTTACTTCTTATTGATTCCTTTTTGAGTTTTATTTTGGGGAATTGAGCTTTTTGAAGGAGCTGCTACAGTATCTTGTGTTTTTAGTGAAAAGTGTTGCTGTTCCAAAGCTTTGACTAAAGGTCTATTATCTTTTGAATACGCTAATGTTGCTAACGAAGATTGTGTGAAGTTTTGTATGAAGGAAATTTTCAAGTGTAGAGAGAGAATGATGTAATGAGATGAAGAATGGACAAAAGCTCAATCTTGGGGATGCCACCATGGTGTCACCCCAAGAAATATCCAAGAGGTACAAGCGTCAAATCTTGGGGATGCCCAAGGAATCCCCTTCTTCATCAATAAAAAGCTCAAGTCTGTCTAAACACTTCGTTTTTATTGTTTCATGCATAGTTGTGTTGTTCTTGGAGCGTCTTAGTTTTTGTTTGCTTTGATTAGTTTGTTTAGTTTGCTTGAATAAAGTAGTTTGGACCCTCGTTCTCGCTGTGTTGTTTCAACTAAGTCAATTGGTGTTGGAAAGGAGTAGGAAGTTCCTGCTTGAAAGTGCAAGAGGATCTTGCATTGACTGTGACTTAGAATTTAGCATGACATGCTAGATGTTGTTTTGACCATATACTTAGTAATTATTGTTGTAGCATGTTTTGTTCCAAACAATTGGGATTGCTTAGTGTGCCTTGAAGAAAATTATGCGTTGTTTTATCATGCAAAAGCATAGTATTGTGGTATTCTCCTTTGATGATTTGCTTGGGTTGACTTGGCACATGATCACACCATGTTATGACTATGACAAGTCACCATATCCTCTAAGATCATTTAGTCCTTGACTTGTAGTACCACTCTATGCTTTGATTAGTAATGTTTTGTCGCTCTGCATGATTATGGCCACTATTGCTCTCTTAGTTGGTTGCTCCCAGTCTTTTGCTAGCCTCCACTTGTATGAGTAAGCTCTACTCATGATTCCAACTCCCAAGAAACCCATTTATTCCAAAGTGTCCACTATAAACTCCTATGCATGGTGTGTTACACCATTCTAAGTATATTCTTATTTTCAGCTATCTTCCAAATAAAAACTATTTTGTTATGTGAAAACTTAGTGATTAAAGACCTCACAAACTTGATCGAACACTTTATATTATTTGCCCCTAATAAACTTGAACCATTGTGTCGTCTATGTTCTATATGCTTGCACTTCTACGTTGGAATTAGCAAAACCATGCTGTCATGGGGAACGTTTTCAACATTGCACTTGTACTTTGTACTCACTTGATATCATGCTCTTTTGTCTGTGGATGTCACCGGTGTGAAATAAAGAGGGAACTTGTAAGTCCATGGAGTTTGTATTTTGTGTTAGAGAAACGCCTGGGCCGCTAGCCTAAGCCATGCCTAATCATGGTGGAAACTTGCAGCATCACCATAATGAGCTATTTGTGAAGCTTCCTCAATAAAAAGCTATACACACAGTAAATAAAAGGATCGCTGAGATGCTCATTGTCTACTTGCCTTGTCATTTTGGTTATGGGATAGCTCCTGTACCATGTGCAAGGGGTACCCCGTTGGCGGTTCTCTATGATACGCATGTACTTACAATGACAAGAACTTACAGGTGACTGAAGTTGAGTAGCATGAGGTGTGGCCCTCGTATTCAAGGGACTTGAGATTGCCAACTTATACTTTGTCAAGCATATACTCCATAGTTTGTTCACTTTAACCTTAATCACTTCAATATGCTTATGATAGGGGCAATGAGGGCTGAAAGCTAACAAGTACCATAATTTTTGGAAGCTCTTATTGAAACTTCAAATCCCTGCTTCCCTTTATGAAGGGCCTTTCTTCCACTACTATTGAGTCTCCACCTTCTACCTTTAGGCACCATTAAGAGAGCATAGTTGTCAATCTTAGTTCTATGTGTAGTATCCCAAAACTTATTGATTGTTGCATATTTTGATATTACTTGTTCTTGTTCTATTTGTTTCTAGTCACCCTTGTGAACTTTGAAGGTGTCCTATGCATCTATTTTCTACTCTATGAGGGACAAGATGATTACCACTATGCCATGTTTTCTGTATGTGAAACAAACAAACATTTTTCAATGCATGTTATTCATGATCTTTGTTTGTAGTCTTTCATGTTGCATGCATAGTTACTTTGTCTTATTGTTAGAACTCCATCTTTCATGCACATGTTTAGAGTTCTTTGATCCCAGCTTTCAATGCTTGCAAATGGTTTGATCTTGGTTTTGATGGTGCATGTCACCTCAAAAATTATTCTGTTTATCACTTACCTACTCGAGGACGAGCAGGAGTTAAGCTTGGAGATGCTTGATACGTCGGAAATGTATCTATAATTTTTTATGTTCCATGCTTGTTTAGTATCTACTTTTCTTTGCTTTGTCTACACTTTGAGGTGTTTTTATATATTTTCTGGAACTAACCTATTAACAAGTTGTCACAATGCCAGTTGCCTGTTTTCTTCTGTTTTTGGTTCCAAAAAGGCAGAAAATCAATATTCTCGGAATTGGACGGGACAAAAGCCAAAGTCAATATTTTACCGTGGGCAACACGAAGTCCAGAGGAGAGACGAAGAGGCAGGCCAGGGCGGCCAAACCCCCCTAGGCACGGCCAGGGTGGGCCCGCGCCTAGGCAGGGTGTGGCCTCCATGGTTGCCTCCTAGCCTCGCCTCTTCGCCTATAAGAAGCCCCCGATGCAGAAACCCTAGGACCCGATCAAAACTCCACGAAACCGTCTGTAGCCGCCGCCACCATCGTCCCTAGATCTGGAGGATCTGAAGTTCTTCCTGGCACCCTGCCAGAGGGGAGATCATCCCGGAGGCCTTCTTCTCCGGTATGATGTGTGAGTAGTTCCACATTGGAATACGGGTCCATGTAGTAGCTAGTTGGTTGTATATGCTCCTTGTGCTTCCATGTATAGATATTGTGAGCTCCGTTCATGATCAAGATCTAATCTATTTGTGATCATGCATGTTGTGTTTGCAGGGATCCGATGGATATTGAGATTACTATGTCAGATTGATTAATGGTTTTGTCTTTATGATTCTATCATGTCTGTGTTGTTTGTGATCTTTCATGCTCTCCATTGTTAGTAGCTATCTTGTCCAAGTAATTGCTAGTGACTCCAAGAGGGGGTATTTATGCTCGATAGTGGGTTCATGCCTCTAGTTTCCAAGGGAAGTGATAGAAATCTCTTCGGTTGTAGATGTGATGTTTCTACTAGGGAGAAAACAACGGTCTCTTGTTCATAGAACAAGTGGATTGTTTACCTTACGCACTTTGTTTAAAGCAGTTGTCTGTTACTTGCAACTTAATACCGGAGGGGGTTCGGATGATAACCTAAAGGTGGACTACTAGTCATAGATACAGTTGGATGGCGGTCTATGTATCTTGATATATTGCCCAATTGAATCTCATAGGATCTTTTTGTCTGGTATTGCATTGTTATGCCTTTCTCAGTTCCTGTCAATTGCCCTGCTGTAATTTGTTTACCTTTCATGCCATGTTGTTCATCTAAGGAGAGCACCTAGAGTGAACTATGGACCCCGGTCAAATCTTTACCATTGATACATCTTCCACTGTTACTATTTACTTGCTGCAAACCATCATCACCTTCCACACCATACGTTTAATCCTTTGTTACAGCAAACCGGTGAGCTTGACAACCTTACTGATTCGTCGGGGTAAAGTCTTGAATTTGTGTTGTGCAGGTTTCTGGGTTGCTTGCAACACCTGTGTGACGTTTCCTTCCTCCTACTGGTTTGATAACCTCGGTTTCTTACTCAGGGAAGGCTTGCTGCTGTACTGCTTCACACCTTACTCTTTGGGTTCCCAATAGGATCTACACGTAGCCATCAACAACCACAACATTGATCAACCTAGAACCCTCCCATTGCACCATGCCATGCATGCCCGACCACCCCCTTGTCCACCTCAATGTCGACAGCAAGCTACAAGCATAGACAACCTCGCCAACCTTGTCTGGCATGCTGCCCATGCCTCACTGCCCCTCTAGACCAGCCCTAAGCTCGAAGACAGAGAGAGGAACCGCCGGAAATGCCATGCCCGCGCTGCTGTCGACCATGCCGACGCGCACCGTAGTGCACGCGCCATTCCCACTCGACCTGACCACCTCGAGCTCTCACCGCCCGTCTACACGATCATCACCATCCCAGGAGACCACCAAACATGCCCGTTTCCTCGACCGTGCCCCGTAGCCGCCGCACGCCACGAAGTTCGCCGTCGGTACCATGCAGAGCGCCGCATGTTCCCGACCCAAGGACACCGTCCCACACTTTTCCTTTAATCTAGCAACAATCGCCAGGAGACCGTGCACCGTCCCCTAGCCTCAACCACGCCACTAGCTGCATGTAGCGTCGTAGTATAAGTAGAGGCCTCCCCCGCACCATTTCTCCATACCATTCCACTCACCACTCCTCACTGATCCTTCCCACTTCTTCCCGAATCAAGGCGAGCTCTCCCTCGTCAGAATTTCGCCGGAGTCTGCCACTGTTAGAGGAGAAGGGCGTCATCGATTGCGGCCATCCCAGGAGAAGCCGCCAGTACCAGGAGAACCGTCGTCGTCAACAACCTCATTCGCCCCCATCGCTGACCCTCGCCTGAGCCCCGGTGAGCCTCCCCAGACCCTCACTGGCCGTGCTAGGGTTCGTTCTCGTCGTGTCCTGTTCAGATAAGGACGATGGTCGTGAGCCGTTGATCCTTGATCTAATCCTACGGTCGTAATCATCCCATACCCCTTCGCCACCCCCTGTCTCACTGACGAGTGGGGACACCACTTAACCTAGCCTGCGTCCGCGCTGTGTGTAGTGGGTTGGCCTAGTAAGATCTCCCGCGCAACCTAGTTAGTTCAAATTAGATTTTTCCATTTAGTTTCAAACACTAGTTCTGTCTGTTGATTCAAAAATCAATTCAGAGAAATTTACTAAATCAAATTGCATGAAACTAATTTTGATAGAAAGGTATTGAAATTCTTAATCCAAGCCCGTTGGATTGAAACCATTTGAAATTATAGATCACCTATAGTAAAAATAACAAGGCAGAGACTTTTTTGCATTCAAACATTTTTCAAAATTCAACCATAAGTGATTTTGAGTTGATTCCAACTCTCAAAAATCACATTTCATAAGACCTTTCTGAATATATAAAAATATCTAGGTTTACTTGCAGAAGTAATGGACAAGTAATAAAAGAATGCCCCATAGGCATTTCTAGTCACTTGAATTAATTAAAATAATAAGGTTAAACCTTATTAAATTGTGACACCACTTTAAATCACTTTCCCAAGTATTAAAATATGTGGTGATGACATGTATCAACATGATCCCATATTTTAATTGGATAATATTAAATCTTAAGTAGTTTTTCAATAAGTAGAAATTACTTTTCTAAAATAAAATAAATAAGACTAAGCCTTTATTTTTTGTAATGATTGTGATGATGCTAGATCATCTAGTGTGAACCCTTGTGTGCCAAATAGAAGTAGTAAAGTATTGTTTGGTGATTGTGTACCTCGTATTTACTTATAGACGCTAGTACCGACCAAGGATATAAAGAGGAAGGAGACTACTACGACGAGGAAGAAGAGGAGAACTTCAAACATTGCACTACTCAAGGCAAGCCTAACACTACAAGTTGACTTAGCAAGCTAACACTTGAAACTTTGCAAGCTACATAACTTATGCAATGCATTAGGCATGCTTTGATTAGATAACCTTGAGTATACCAAATCCCAGTTTTACTTGCAAGCTTTATTATTTTATTTCTTTATCAAAGCTCTTTATTTATGTTTACTTAGTGACTTGTAAATTTTGTAAAGATATTATAGGTAGCATAAAGAGCATAAAACTTGGCCTAAGTTAGATAGAACTATATGTCATACTGAGGCATGAGATTAGATTTAGATAAGTCACACTTGATTATCACCCCACATTAGTGATTACTCTCAACTTTAGTGGCTAGTGCTAAGCATAAAACTTGATCACTTTAGATGGGAATACTTGGTGAAAAAGATTATGAAAACCTTAGAAAGATGGGTCATTCTATTGAAATGTTTTGACATGTGTTATGAACACCATATGATTTGATGATGAAAATGTTGAGGCATGAGCCTTAGCTCTTTATAAAACTGATGGTTGAGTTCGGATGCGATACCATTCCAATGTTTACCGTACAACCACAATACCCGAATTTGGGTAGGGCTTGACTGGTAGTTTATGTATCTTAGTATGGGTTCCCTTGCGGCCGAGGTTTGAGCTGAGGCTACCTCGTGATGATTGTCCACCTATGTAGTTCCCAAGATGACAGATGGTCATGGTTGGGAGGCCAAACTCATAGGGGAGGTGCCTATACTAGGGTGTGTAATTGAAAGGTTAGGATTAATTATCTGCATACTAAGTATGGTGATTTAGGATAGTTCCTAGCGGATGTATCGAATGTTGTGGTGAAAGTGTACCACCTCTGCAGAGTGTCAAACTATTCGAATAGCCGCATTCGCGATTATGGACAGTTGGAGTGGCCATACTGTTCCATCGTTAGATGTTTTCAAAATGACTTGTGATATGAATCATGACTTTACTTGACCACAACGGGGTTGTGAAAGTGAAAGCTAAGTTCCCACTTAGGTGTTGAAGACTTTAAACTAGTTTTCTTTACTTTTAAACTCAGTTAGAGATAAATCTGGCTTTTTGCAAAACAACCTAGAGCTTAGGATTCCTACTCATACTATCTTACTTGTTAGTATTAGTTTGCGAGTATTTAAAGAGTACTCATGGCTTTGTCCCAGCTATTCCTATGGCCAGACTATGAGGAGGACTACCAGGATGATGGACAGCAGGAAGTCTACGACAACTAGGTTCATCTCTCATCGTCAGCATTGCATGTGACCCTGAAGATGGAGCTTCGCCCACGCTACCATTATTATATTATTCCACTGCGTTGATTGTATTAAGACTGGATCATGAGATCCTTTATTTGTAAGAACTTTATTATGGTTTGTAATGGATGATGAACTATGGTACCAATATGTTATGTCTCACAAAATGGGTAATCCTGGGATTGCGATGTATGGCATAACAGGCATCTGGGATTAAAAATCCGGATGTTGACAGGATGAAACCATGGAACACCTTTTATTATCATGGCCCTTTGCTAAGATTATTTGGCGCATTGTGTTTTTCACTTACAATCTTCCACCACCAGTGAATATTACCAATATGTTTGGAAATTGGTTAAATGGAATGAATAGAGCCGATAAAGCTAGAATACGAATAGGGGTGTCGGCTTTATGTTGGTCAATTTGGAAGTGTCACAATGCTATTATTTTTAACAAGGTTCGAGTTCAATCTTTTTTGTAGGTTATTATTATGACATCTAGATGGATGCAGCTCTAGGCTTTGTTACTACTAGAGCACCAACAAACTCCGATGGTTTCTGGATGCAACCGTCTGGTGATGGATGATCAGGATATCTAGTACCTGGTTTTGTGGCGGCATTCTAGTTGGCTGACAGATGTCTAGCTTTTGTAGGATTTTATCTATTCGTCCACTTGTTTTATTCAGATGGTTGGTGTTTATATCAACCCTCTCATATCCATGAACTGTAACGATTGCACTATCTTCTAATAAGTAATAAATTTGGCTTGTGCATCCGACGATGCAGAGTCCGGGGAACACCCCCATTTTGAGAGAAAAACTTGTAAAATACTATTTGTCTTATTGAAACAAAAATAACTTAAATGCTTGCAACAACTTTAAGAATTAGGAAATATAATAATACTATAATGTAAAGTCATCACACAATCAATAGTTTGCTCACGTTGTGTGTTCAACCCAAGTAAATCTACATTCCATGATACCCTATGATGTGAGGACGATTCTTTTTAACTATACAATTTGAATTGCATAATCCAATTATGCCTACGTCTTTTTATTCTGACATCAATTTTATTAGCACATGAGATGTCACAATATCATAGAATATCTAACATGAGTTATCATGCATGTTCATGGACTTGAGTAAATCTCAAAAGCTATTTAACATTGTTCTGGTAGATACAAAAACAATATTTTAAACCATATGAAAAGTACAAGCATCTGAATGTACTTTAATTTACATATTTACATATTACTTATTATTGGAGTTATAGAAGATTTGATTAAGTATAATATGGTTGGTGCTCTTGCTATGCCAGAGTTGCTAGAAAAAAATCAAGAAACATGGTCATTAATTTTGTGCCATCTCAGCAAAATAAAATGCAATACAATATTATACAAATATTGAGAGCGCATTCCTCTAGATAGAGTAAGACAGTGAGCATAGCTTCTAATTACGTGTAGGCTCCATTTTTAGGATAGAAATTAAGTTATATTAATTTGGAATTTTGGACGATAACCAAATAGTTTATAGTGACCTGGTTTGAGGATGAATTGATAATCCAAAAAATACATAATGCATTGATAAACAAAATTTGTACCTTATGTATGGAAACCTAAATGTAGAAGCCATATTTGAGTGTCCATCCTAGTCTAGTAATGAATCACCACATATCGGTGTTGCATGATACATAAGTTTGACAGTATAGCAGTTACAAGGAAAAGTAAATTCCACTTGACCGGTGTATTTGATTATAAGATGCTTTGGTAGGATAGCGACAATTAATATGGATCGTCGTATTTGATTGAAATATCTGATCTTCTAAATACTAAATTTAAGTACCAAATGGATGATTTATATGATATTAGCTCCAGGTAAGTATGTCACAATATCGTGTAATAGCATGTGACTCTAGCTGATGAACATACCTAGAGTTGAGTACTATCACCGGTGGAGCCAGGGGGCCACCGGCCCCAAGCCCAAGAATTTTTTGACTAAAATCACTGCATATTTGGCAATTTTTGACTCAAAATAGTCTCTATTTGGCCCATTTGCCCGCCCCCAATACTTGTCCAAAATGTCTCCCCGGCCTTAGCCCAAGCTCCGCCACTTAGTACTATGGTGTAGTTGCATTAATCACAGTGAATAACAAATTAACTATCTTTTATAATAGAATTCTATGTGTCGCTGACAACTCTTGCAAATAATCACACATGATACAACGTCAAAAGAAAAAAACTCAACTGGAAAAATACAGACCTTATAATAAAGTGGGTCAACAACAATTGTTAATATCAACAACGATTAGCATATTATGACATGTGTAGAATATTTTTTGGTTGAAATATAAGATGTGTATAGATAGAGCACAACTGATGGTGAATGCTATCATAAAAGGATCATTGCAAAGTACTTACGGTTCAGACTGTGAGTATAAAATTTAAATGTAGCACTATGTTTTTGTGAGCTTTGGTACATGAACAATTCATGAACGTGAGTGCTTTGCCCTATGGCTTGAAATGATGAAAATGCAAAGGAAGGAAAAAATAATGAAATTGGAAGACAATACTATGTTGTTGGATGACGCATTAGGCTCTCAATCTCGTCCTCGTCTAAATTGTTCAAGGCAATGCCCGGTTTTGGTACATTGCAGCCCATGTGGTTTGTATATTCTCTTCGATCGTTAAGCACACTTCAAGAAAAGTCGAAGGAACAGAAGGAGCGCTTCTAATTACAATAAGAAGGATAAAAGACTGATTAAGTACAAATATTTATGGGGCTATGAGCCATGATTATAAGTAGGCAATGTAGTTGTTGCCAAGTACCAGGACTTAATCTCCTCTAAAGCAAGAGAACTTGCACTGAGACGTAGGCATATACTCCCTCCGTTCAAAAATATAAGACATTTTATCTTTATAAAATGAATGTATCTAGACACCTTTTAGTGTATAGGTTCACTCCGAACCTCTACAAACATATACACTAAAAGACGTCTAGATACATTCGATTCACAAATCTAAAACATCTTATATATTTATAAACAGAGGAAGTATTTGTCAAAACTAAGTACTCTGGAACCTATAGAGTGGAAATAACAAATCCAGTGCAGCTATTTTTTATGCAAGACTTAACAGTAGTTCTCTTCTCATAACCAATAATTAAGATGATTCTCGGTATGGTCACAAAAATTGGAAAGAGAAATAAGGAAAAAGAGTACTTAATCTTACTATATAGTAAATACATGCCTATATCGGCATTGTAGATTAAAATGTGACTGACACCTACTGACATAGGTATGCCCTACGGGTGCCTAATGTTAGCCTACCCGGTCTGGCCTGGCAGAAGCCCATGAAAAAGGTGTACCTCAATCGTGAAGCCCAGGAGGATTTTGGGTGGCCCAAGCCTAGGAAGGATTCGACTCCTTAGAGGACACATTTTCTTTATACAGAAACTTGAAGGGAGAAACCCTAATCTTGTAACCGACTCAGCCTATTCCTGGGACCTGGCCTATCTGTATAAAGGCCAGGAGGGCATGACGAGAAGGACTTACCTCGTAACCTAGCACACACCTCGCCAGATCCAATATGCGCACCCATATAATCTTCGGCTTCGCCATTAATCAAGAGCAGACAAGCGGGAGTTGGGTTTTCCCTCCGAGGGCCTGAACCTGGGTAAACACCGTGTGTCACGTTGCTTGTATGTTAGCCGTTCCGTGATCTCCAGCGTTTTCTCATTATTCAAAACCCAAGTCCATAACAATGGGCATTGACGAGACAAACCCTCGTCACCTACCATATAACATTATCAAATATGTGCAAAAGATGCTAAGATATATCTATAAGCTTCAAATTGCAAATTCTAAAAGAAATTACTACATAAAATCATCTATAAAGTAAATATAGGTTACCAAAACATTTTAGATCTGCACGGTTACTAACCGCAAAACAACCATATTATCAAAGCAGGAATAAGATCTCAAAAAAATCAAAGCAGTAATAATCTATTACTAACCTATTTCATATTTCACAATCACACGAGACATTTGAATAAATACTCCTAGAAGACATGTGAATTAAGGTGCACGCAAAAAAATGTACATATGTCGAACAATTTGGCAAATAGCTAAGTTCGGAGAGAAATAAGTACTCTCTTCGACCCATATTACTTGACTCAAATTTATCTAGATACAGTTGTATCTACACTAAAACTTGACTAGATATATTCATACCAGATGAATCTAAGTCAACTAATATGGGCCGGAGGGAGTAATTTTATCTACAAAAATATTTGTTTTTATTTTGAAATTTCAGTATTTGGTTATTTTGAATTTTGACTTATTGTTTGCTGTGCTAGTCTGTTTGGGAATGTTTTGTTTCGGAATTCCATCTTCAACTAAAATTACCATAAACAAAAAATTAATATTTATAAGCTACAAAGCTAAAACCCATAAGAGAGCAGTTTGCACCATTAATATTTTTTCACGCGACAAGGGCCTCTTGTTCTACTTTGCATATGGCAGTATGTCCCAAAGTAAATAAATAGACCGAGCACTAAAAAAACTTACTCTTCACGCGAATAATTACCTGCAGAAGAGCATCAGGTTATTTGTATGAGGCAGTCTAGCACTCAGATCGATCCATCAAAGTTTTGCATGGCAACGCGTGAAGAATAAGCTCATATCGCGTGAGGCAAACCTGCAACGCTTTTGTGCCTGGACACGAAGGAGATCGGACTGACAGAGAAGACGTTCGGATACGAACACAACGGCTGCAGCAGCGTAGGCGACGACGCTCACAGATCGGAACATGGCGTTGGCCTTTGACGATCCACCCCCCAATGTTCAGCAGGAGGGACAGGTACTAATTGCACAAGGATTCAGGCTTTCCTTTAGGCTGTCAAACTGAATTTACGGCAATTACACGGCAAGCCTCAATGTGCATGGCCGAAGCCAACTAGGACAGTAAATAGATGGCCTGATTGCGCAAGATCAGGTTTGAATTCACGTACACAGTTGCCTCGAACGTCAAGAAGCAGACGGCCGTTTCAGTATCTCCGCCGTCGCCGTCGCCCACTCATGCCATGGAACTGCCGTCAGCCACCAACTGCGCGGCTACAGCTTGTGGTCATTTCATCTCCGGACTCCGCCACTTCTGAAGCCAGGCAAACTGGGACACCGCGACATGCAACGCCTATCGCTGCTGCCGGCTTGCCGCACGCCGATGCCACGCATCTTTCAAGAAACTGCCCCCCAGTCCCCGGATTAATAGATCATCTCTCATGCCTCAAGGTATATTATCTATGCACAACTAATCTGCTCTAATTCGCTAATACCTAATCCATTATTTAGCAGTAGTAGTTTCAGGTGCTTAATTAGATGATATAGAGATATAGTTTATATTATCTTTGATCTTAGGTATAACAGAAATGACAAGAAAGAATTGACCAAAAATTCAGATCGAACATATTAGTTGTAAGATCTGGTATGTAATGAAATAACCAAAATTAATCCATCGGTTGTAAAACATGTGCCATTTTTCTATGTATGCAAGTGTGGCATATTGCCGTACGATTCTATGCAAGACTTTTTGAGATAAAAATTCGACAGTAATGGTTGTCTTTTTTACCTAAGGAAGACTGTTTTATCTAGGCATGAATCGGTATAGAAAACTTATTAAGGGCATTGGTCGGTAATTTTATTAAACCTCAGTGTGTATAGGCTACTTATAGAATCAATCGGTGGTGATTGATTAGTTACATGCACCTATGGCCGGATGTCTCTTTTTTTGGGATTTTTTTTGGGATTTCTTGACTATTTCTCTTAATTCTGGTAGCCACTTAATATACTTTTAATATATATAACATATATAATATATATATATATATATATATATATATGTGTGTGTGTGTGTGTGTGTGAAGCGAAAACGGTATACCTTAGTATCCTAGAGGAAGCATCTGACACCACACGCTTGCTTTGAGATTGGTATCTAAAGCTCTCTACTTTTCTTTTCCCGTTTGCACCACCTATTTGTGAAATGATTTTCTCTCAGCTCTCACATGACATAGCCAAGCAAATAAGGAAACTTGTCATAGTTTTGCAGGTCTAAAAGAACATGTTGTGCAGCTTTAGTTTGAATTTGGGTTTGAAAATCTATGCAAAAAAAAGGCAAGGCAAGGACTGCCTCTGCCTGTGGGTCTGCCAGCCCACTGCATCTCTGCGCATGGCAGATGCTTGGCCCGTCGTTTGAATTTCAAACATTAGGTATTGTACAGATCGGTACCTAAACGTGGACAAGATTTCTAGGTGCGCCCTAGTCTAAAAACTCCATCCAATTACTGGCGTATACTACGATACAAGAGGAACGAACGGGCCGATTTCAAAAAAGAAAAAGAGGAACGGACAGGCCAACCTGAACTCCATTGACCATCTGATACAACCATCGTTTGATCCCACGCACAATCCAGCCGACCCACCGTTGCGTACACAAACGATAGCAAGTATATAGATTTATTCAGTGGCATCTATTAAGATCAGACTGAGAATAGGAAAGGATTTCCCCGCTCGGCCGCCAAGCCACAGCTTCCTTCGGCCGTGCCGCCGCTCCGCTCAAGAGGAGAGCCGCACCTCAAGGAGAGCTCCGACGGTCCCAGCTGCACCTCTAGGGACGCCAGCGACACCACGCCGCTCCGCTGCCATCGGAGGAAAGCCGGTCGCTGTCGTCACCGTGGCCGCGGAAAAGGGAGGGGAGGCACACCTCCAGGGAGAGGTCCGATATCCCAGCTGCACATCTAGGGACGGCAGGGACGCCACACCACTCCGTTGCCATCAGAGGAAAGACGCTCGCCGTCAGCGCCACTGCCACAGGAAAGGGAGAGGCGCACCTCCAGGGAGAGCTCCGACAATCCGAGGTGCACTCCACAAAGCATCTAGGGACGGCAGGGACGCCACACCACTCCGTTGCCATCAGAGTAACGTCGGTGCCTTGCAAACAACCACATGATCTAGAAACTGACCTAAAACCAAAAAGATGTTGTCGGTGGAAAAACAATGGCGGGTCCTCGATACCCCGTGGATGAGATCACGGAGAGCGAACACGCTGAGCTGCATGTGAGATTAATGGCTTATCCATTAAGGTGGCGGTCGGCTATGCCTTACGTCCTGTAGCTGGTGGAACTTACCACTGCCGACCGATTCCAGATGGCTATGCTATTGTCAGGGTGGATGAGGTTGTGAAGGAATATGAGGAAGCACAGCTTGATCATGCTACAGGTGAAAGGGAAACTCAACTCAAATTTGCAGTGAAAACAACCATTCTTTGGAAGAAGGAACACATTGTGCTTCCAAATTGGAGGCCACTGGCACCCCCGCCGTCTCCGCAGTGTCAGCAGTCTGAGCCGCCTCAGTCGTCTCCAAGTCATCAGAATAATCCCCTTTCGTCTCCGCCGCGTCAGCCGTCTCTGGCCCTTCAGCCATCTCCTACGCGTCAGCCATCTCCGGTGCGCCAGCCATCTCCTGCGCGTCAGCCATGCGCCAGCCATCTCCTGCGTGTCAGCCATCTCCGGCGCGCCAGCCATGTCCTGCGCGTCAGCGTAAGCGGAAGAGCACTGCCATGAAGATCACTAGCACTGCCACGAAGAAATCTGCAGGAAACCATACGCCAAAGAGTTCAAAAAACTACATCCTGCAGCCTTCCGCCAAGACATTTCCGGTATTACCGTGGAATCGCAGCGACGAGGAGAACAAGAGGATCTCGGAAGAAGAGGTCAAGAAATTCTTTGCACCTAGACAGGCCGAGCCAAAGGAGAAACTAGATTTGGCGGTAGTGGAGAAGTTTTACAATAATCTTTTGAAACCTGAAACCCCACTTGTGCCGGACTACGAGCGCTAGATTATGAAGGGGGATGCAAGGCGAAGCGAGTCTGAAAGTAGTAGTCATGCGGCACCCCAGAAAATAGTTCCCATGCTCGGAGAGCAGGAAAACCAACCGTGCGCCCCGCTCGAAGTGTTCGACACATGGATAGCTCCTCCTGTAAATGATTACGAGGAAGAGCTACAAAGAAAGACCAATGAGATGGGGATGACCTACATTGCATACTTGAACATCATGGGAGACCACTTGCCCAAAGGCGATGTCAACCCCATACAGCCATGGAAGTACAGGAAGAATCTCGTCAAGAATGAGGAGCTCAAGAATCTACCAACAAAAATGCGAAGATTGCATAAGTGGTACCTTGATTTCTGCAAGACGAGAAAGGAAGAATGGATCACGGCGCATATAAGAGATCAGATTTTCTTGTGCGGAGACGACGAGATCACCTTCAACATTCAAGACTTGCATATTTTATTCAATGAGAAGGAACTCGACAAAGCTGCCATCAGCCTTTATTGTGTGTCAGTACTATTTCTGTAATTTCTTCTCACCTCATTCAATTTATTAATTGCACGTATATATATGCTCACCATATATGTATATACTATTATGCAGGAAAAAGGTTATGGAATGCATGAAAGGAGGCCCTTTTGACATTGGGTTCGTTGACCCAAATAGAATTCATGAACAAGTGGTAAAACATAAACCCAGGCAAACAGAAGATTTCTTGCTAACGTCTTTACTGAGACAACAAACCAAAAGGGAAATACTATTGACTTACAACTTCTCGTGAGTGTTATCCTCTCTTATACACATTCCGTTTCGGCTTACTCGATGTTAAGTGTAACTGATAATGAGTTATGCGTGCGTAGGTTCCACTTTATTCTGCTAGTCATTCAAGTTGACTAAGGAAAAAGTCCTTGTCATGGACTCGTTACAAAAAGACCAAGAGCTATGGGCAGACTTTAAAGAGATGCTCCAGAGGTAATTTCAATCATATTATCGTACTAGATCGGCAACTTTCGTGATAACAAGTAATTAATTAATTCTTTATCCATTTTCTTTGCCGGACAGGGTTTGGAAAAGGTTCACGGGCAGGGCCGTGGGTGAATAATCAGAAGAACTAAATTTTGTAGATCAAAATGTAAGTAATACTAGCCAGCTAGGTCTGTGTATCTCTTTGATTCTGCTTCCAATTCCATTATATCATGCTTTATTGATTATTATTTTGATTGAACTCTCTATTCTCGTAAAGTGCGTGCATTAGGGACCCGGCAATAACTTAATTGGATACTATGTTTGCGAGTTCATTCGCAACATGATATGTGCGACGGGCCAAGTCGCACTAGAACAACTTAGAGTAAGTAAATGAAGTATACACAACATTATTTTACCATCAGTTGTGTTGAGTTTCATTCTTATATATATATATATATATTGACCTCATTCTTCATATATATTTAGATCGAACGGATGCGGGACAAACTCCTACCATTTGACCGCATACGAGCCATTGAAGAGGAATTGGCGGGGTTCATACTTGATGAGGTCGTCACGCCTGGCGAAGAACTCTTTAGATATCCAAAATGAACGTGTTATTTTGTATATATGCTTGAACGTGTTTGTCTTGTACTTGATGCTTCAACATGTACGGAGATTACCACAATGACGATGTTTGTGTATAATAATAGTTGATTAATTATTCATGTACTCGTATGTACCGACGATGTATGTATATACCTCTCCCGATCGATACCCCCTCCCCCCGTCCCCATCCCCCCCTTCCCCGCCGCGCCGCAGAAATCCGCCCAAAATGGGGCGGCGACAGAACTCTACCACGGCAGAGATATAGGCCGTTCCCTCGCCGCGGCAAAGAACCTTTAACACCGGTTCGTGTTACGAAACGGTATTAAAGGGGGGGCCTGAGCGCTGCGGCAGCCTCACGTGCGCCACCCTTTAACAGTGGTTCGTATAAGAACCGCTGTTAAAGGGGGCCCTCTAACATCGAACCCTCAACAGTGGTTCTATAACCGCTGTTAGAGGGCCTTATGAACCGGTGTTAGAGGCCACCGTATGCACTAGTGTGATCACAATATTACTATCGTGGAATATCTTACTCATGCAGCATCCAAAAGGGACGATGCCCGATGCCAAATCCACAGCTTAGAGTAGAGGCTTGGGGATCTTGAGAAGGAGTCTCATGCCGCACTCGGTCGAGGAAAGGTTGAATCCCGAGATGCCCTCGACTGGGCCAACTCTAAGGCCCAAGAGCATGAGGAAAGGTGTCGTGCCAAAGTTGTGGACCGCTAGAGTAAACTTGAAGATCAGTTGCACGCCTTAGCCAAAGCGTTGTCATGTAAGAAACTTCACCACGACATTTTCATATTTCTTTTTGACCCGTGAAAACTGACCTCTTCATCTTACTGTGTAGGTAAAATTGGTGCTCCCTTGGACTCCAAGGATCAGGTTCGCGTTGATCCCCTGATGGATACCGTCAACATAGTCGTGGGTTGCAGTGCACAGGTGCTAGGGTTGCTGGGAAAGGGGAAATAGGTGATGGAGAGGCTCCACGAGAACAAGCTTCTCGGGTCGGATGTTTCTCTACCCCTTGGGGAGCTCGTGTAGATCTTTAATTGTTCCAAAGATCCTTTCGAAGGATATAGCCATGCCGATGCACGAGTCTGGCAGAGACGATGATGATGCTAAAAATGGTCCATGACATCAGAGTTTATTTCCATAAGGCAACCTCTTCCTTCCTGACGAGACCTGGCGGCAAGGAGGTAGATCTCCATCCCTTTGCTTAAAAGGTGAAGAATCTTAGCAAGCTGTTAGCTTCTCTGTTAGAGAAGCATTACACAGGGAAAAGCATAGCTGCCAAACCGGAGGCATCCGAGCTTCCCAAAGATGTTGTTTATGCCATTGCTAGTTTCTATTTTGTTGTCCTTGTAACAAACCTGCCACCAATTGGATTTTGTTAATAGAAGTTTGTATTTTTCCTTGCTTGAGTGTCCTTTTGTTCACATGCTCCTGATGGGAGTAGCTCCCAAGCGTATGACTTGACTCATGGAGTGTGTCATGTGCTAGGGTACTTGTATTGATTCGCAAAATTATGTGGCTTCTTCTTTTGCCTTCACAAGATACAATGGATAATCTTCTAGGTACTTCGACTCATGATAGAGCTCCATCTCCTAAGCAGCTGACAATCTCATCACCAAAGGTTGCACCTGATGGTCAAAGCATCAGGAACATGCATGTTCGGGTGATGGATTTGGAGCAGTTTCTCAAACTCGCACGAGAAAACGTGGCTATATGGAAATCAAGGGTGAAGAAAGTAGCCAAACGGGAGAAGTTCTTGCTTGACGAAGTAGTGACGGCGAGCGAAGAAATAGTGTGTAAGGTGCCGCGAAGCCCTGGGTCTTTGGTTTTTATTTGTTCTTGTGTTGAGGTTTCTTTGCATGTATGTACATATTCGACTCAATCCACTTAAAGAGGAGCAGAAAATCGGGAATCAATAGAACACCCTATGCGGTATTGCCTCATAGGTAACCTCCTCCTTCTGGTCAAATAGGGAAAGGGTCTATGTGCTAACCTTGCTTGAGGACCGTGTTGAATAGGTTGGTAGTTTCATCGAGTGCTCTCACACGACCTTGGAGCTGGTGCATGATGCACTATTCACACTGCACCCTGCATCGCGAGGGCTTGCACCTTTTATGTGGAAGTTCAATCGTGGCGAGGCAATTCGTGAATTCGTCAGTGAGCAGCTGATTGGAGGTGCAAAGGTTGATTTAGTACTTGTGCGTGTACATTAGCTCCATATTAACTTGCAGGTTATTGGGAGGGGACTTCCTCCAGCTCCTAGTGACGGAGATGTGCAGATGGAAGCTCATTATGACGATGCTGCAGGCCAAGATGAGAATATCATTCGGCTTGTCGCATCCGGCACCAATAGCATCCTTCAACGACAGGGGGCAGTAGTAGTCCTTTTAATTTCCCATCTTATAAATTATACAAATTGTAAATACTTGTAAAGTATTCATTACTTTGGAGATTGCAGCCTTTGCGGATTGTAGTGTTGTTTGTTGTGATTGGACTCGACACGACATCATCGTAGGATAAGACTTTTCGTTAGTCTGACCCATATAGTCTTCATTCCTTGACAACCTTCCAGTTGGGCTGCAACTGGCTTGGGGCTTCAAGGACATGATGTTTAGGTAGACTCAGCTACTTAGGTTTTCACGTGTGAGGTGTTGATCGCGTGGATTCGATGACTTGTAAAGTTAACTTGTGCGACACAGCCCCTGAGTATCGGGTGCGGCAGAAGTAATTGTCGAATCTTGGTAGAGGAACATTGAGCTTTATTGATAGCAAGTGCATTAGTGACTACGTAGCCTTATCGAAGAAAAGTAGACAATTCCTAAGGGTAGAAGCATCGTAGTTGTGCAAATTTCCATGGATTGGAGTAGATGAAGCCTTGGTCGATGTCCTTGAGGCGATATACCCCGCTAGGTATCACCTCGTGGATGATGTAGGGTCCTTCCCATGGGGGATCCATCTTGTGGTGGACTTTTTTCTTGAGCCGTAGTTTGAGTTATCCTTCAGAGAAGGACCTGCTATGGACCCGACGACTATGGTAGTTGTAGGCTTTGCTGGTAGACAGTAGAGAGAGCAAGGGCGATGTCCCGTGCATCGTCGAGTGCGTCTATGTTGTCCTCGAGTGCGGCTGATAAGTCGACTTTGTTGTAGGAAACAACCCATGGTGCCCTGTGATAAACCTTCGCTGGCAGCATAGCTTCTACGCCAAACACCATGAAGAATGGTGTGAACTGCGTGGAGCTATTGGGGTTGTTCATAAGATCCACATGACCGAGGTTAGTTCCTCGACCCATGCTCCAGCTGCTCTCTGAAGGGGTCGCATGAGTCGTTTCTTGAGTCTACTACAAACGAGGCCATTGGCCTTTTCGACCCGGCCATTGGTTTGCGTGTGCACAACTGATGTGTAGCTGATTTGTATGCCCAGTTCTTGGAAACAGTCTTAGAACTCCCCTAAGGTGAAGTCGAAGCCATTATTGGTGATGATGCTCTAGGGGGTTCTGAACCTGCAGCTGATTGACCTAAAGAAGTTCATAGCTAAAATGGTGTATGTGCTAGTGACGGGCACTGCATTATTCCACTTGGTGAACTTGTCGACTGCGATGAGGTGGAAAGTGTGGCTTCCTCACGAGGATTTCTTGAGCGGGTCAACCATGTCGAGTCCCCACTAAGTGATGCCAGGAAAGAGGAATCATCCTTAGTTCCGTGGCATGTGCGTGGGGATTATTCGTGAACCTCGGACAAGCATCACACCAGGTGACGAGGTCCTTGGCGTCTTGTACTATGCTAGGCCAGTAGAAAGCTGCTCTAAAGGCCTTGGTGACCAACACCCGACTACTGGCGTGTCAACATATGCCCTTGTGTATGTCAAGTAGGATGTTCTTGTCTTCTTTGGGTGCAATTAACCTTTGAAGGATACAAGATATGCTCCATTTGTAGAGCTCACCATTTATTAATGTATACGCCTTGGAGCGGAGAATGATCTATAGCATCAGTTGGGTCCTATGGAAACTCCTGACGTAATAGGTACGCAACATATGGGTGCGTCCATGTCGGCTCTTTTAGCGGCACTTCTTAGGGCTTCATAGGTGGCTTGTTCTTCTGCTAATGCAGGTTCCTTGCTGTCGCCACGGGGTGCAACCCCTGAGTGTGTTGTTGACTCTAATTTGAAGGGAGTTCTAATATTGATCGATTTCTCGTTGGTCTACTCTAGCAAGACTCTAGATGGTATGGGTGCGTGAGTGGGCCTGATGTTAGCCAATGTGTCGTCTTCATCATTGCTGGCGCATCTGATGGGATGGATCTTGCAGCCAGCAAAGCTGCACTCCAGGAGGTCATACTTGTCACGATAGGTTACCATGTTGTCATTGACTACATTGCATTTCTTCATCATATGCTGCACGAAGAGGTTCGAGTCCCCGTATATCTCAAGGCGAGTAGTGCCACAAGGTTTGGCCATGCACATGTTGTGCATCAGAGCCTCGTACTCAGCTTTGTTGTTGGGGATGTTAAGGAAGTTCATCTGTAGTACATAGCACATCTTGTATCCTCGAGGCGATATCCGGACAACGTCGGTACCATCTCCTTCGGTTCTCTTGGAACCGTCGAAGTACATGGTCCATGAGCTGGACTGGTCCGATGGACCTGGTGTATGAAACACCATACAGTCAGTGATGAAGTCAGGTAGTATCTATGAATTTATCATTGTACGCTTCTCGTAGGTGATGTCCCATGTAGACAGCTCGATTCCCCACAAGGAGACTCACCCAGTCGCCTCGGAGTTTTTGAGGATGCTAGACAGTGGAGCGTCGCTCACCACCATTATTGGGTGCTCCTGGAAGTAGTGGCATAATTTGCAGACCATCATAAAGACACCATACGCTAGCTTCTTGTAGTGCGGGTACTGCTTATTGGCAGGAGTGAGGACCTCGCTGAGGTATTATACATGTCATTATACCCCATGAGTATTGCATTCTTCCGCATGCTTGACAACAAGAACGGTAATGACCAGCTGATTGGTGGTGGCGATGTATAGTAGAATCTTCCTCCTCTCTTTGGGTGTCAAAAGGATGGGCGAGGCTGGCAGTACGCGCTTGAGGTCCTCAAATATTGCTTGTGCTTCGGCCGACCACTTGAATTTTTTAGATTTCCTTATTAGCTGATAAAATGGTAGCACATTTTTCCCTACATTTCCGATAAAACGCTAAGCACCGCCACACGTCTTTCCAGCTGCTGCACACCCTTGAGGTACATCGGCTGCTCTATAGTCATGATGACCTTTATCTTCTCTGGGTTTGCTTCAATTCCCCTTGATGATATGAGGTATCCTAGAAGCTATCCCGTAGGGACTATTAATGCACACTTCGTCGGGTTTATCTTGATGTGGTTGTTGGGTTCACAACATAGAAAACAAAAAAAACCTATGATATGAACAACTAAGCACCAAGATCTATCTATCTAGATACAAGCAACGGGTGGATATACATCCATAGAGAACTTACCCTCGAAGACCTACAAAGCGTTACGAGATTGGTTCTCGTGGATAATGTAGTCGTTCACTTGCCGATATCAATATCGTGATGAAGTCCAGCGAGTCCAGCGAGTCCAGCAGGTCTAGCACTGCAAACTAGCAACACATACGTGATTGCAGACACGTCTAGTGCCCCGATAACCTCTGTCCCTCGCTCCAGCAAAGCAGCAGAAGCAGCAAATCCTTCCAGAGAAACTACCGAGAACATGTACTTCGCTGATCCGAAACCATGGGGAATTTACTAGAGGGGGAGAGACATCCTTCACGAGGAGGTGTGAGAGTGGAGGAGGAGGGGAGCTCCTTTTAAAGGAGGAGGGGAAGCCCCCAACGGGAGATCGCATGGTCATGGTGGTGCCCCACCTCTCCCTCCATAATGGTGAGTGGAGCTTCCACTCACATAAACACACCTCCACTCACATGCATTAATTTTCCACCAAAATTAATGTATCACTCATTTAATAAAACTATTTTATTTATTTTATTCAGAATTTTGCTAATTAATTTAATTAAAAAACATTCACATAAAAACCCCTGCAACATTTCGTTATCAAATGCAGAACCAATTTCAGCAATTTCAACCAAAACAATTCCGGTGTCCATCGAAATAATGCCAGTGCGTTAAAAACCTTTTTTCATTATTATATCTGACCCAATTGGTGTCGGTATACCTTAAGTGTGTCACCCTATAGTTCGTGAATAATGCATACATGACCGAGACCCCTCTCCGATCAATAATCAACAGCGGGAGCTAGAGATCCATACTAACTCTCACACATTCAATGACGACTTAGTGGTTGTGAGAACCTTCGACGTCGTAACTAAATCCCTTTGTCTTGCAATATATTACATGTACGAGATTCAATCATTGTATTCCCATACCTAGTTTAATCTTGTTACCGATAATACTCTTTTTGTTCCCGTGATATAACATTCTAGTGATCTTATCACTTGCTTGTGATCTATGTCAATGTGATATCACCTAGAGGGCCTAGAGTATATCTCTCTATCATCGGGATGGAACAGTCCCACTCTTGATCCATGAGCCTCTACATAACACTTCTGGAGTACCTGAACCCACCTTTATAGTCACCCTGTTATGGTGTGACATTTGATGTTATCAAAGCACTCTTTCGATGTTAGTGATTGACATGATCTCATGGTCTAAGGATTATGGTTACTTTGTATGACTTATTGTAGCAATGTAAACATAATGAATTTGGTTGTTTTACTATAATTTGGGTGAGTGTTCATCACATCATTCCACCAATGTTGTGACCTAGTTATTAACAACATCCAATGTCCATGATCAGAAAACCTTTGATCATCTTGTTAATCAACAAGCTAGTTTGTAGGAGAGACATAACTAGGAACTTTTATTTGTTTATTAAACAAACATGTATTAACATTTCCAATTAACACAATTATAGAATTATAAATAAACATTTATCATAAACATGGAATAAGATAATAACCACTTTATTATTGCCTCTCGCGCATATTCCCTTCAGTCTCATACTTGCAGTTGAGTCAATAATCTAGTTTGAAAAACTTGTGCATTAAACACCTATGGCTTTCTGGTAGTATATACGTGTTTTCTGGTGGTAAACATAATCTATGGATCTGACACTTTTAGGTCCGTGTGTATTGATGGTGCGTGGAAGCTTCGTTGGGAGACCCCAAGAGGAAGGTGTGATGAGCACAACAGCAAGTTTTCCTTCAGTAAGAAACCAAGGTTATCGAACTAGTAGGAGGAAGGAAACGACTCAAAGGTGTTGCTATCAACTTGGAAACCTGCACAACACAAACTCAAGACTTTGCCCCAATGAATAGTGAGGTTGTTAATCTCACCGGTTTGCTGAAAACAAAGCGTAAACTATATGGTGTGGAAGGTAATAGTGGTTTGCAGAAAGTACACAGTACAATGGAAGATGTATATATGTTAAAGATTGGACCGGGGTCCATAGTTCACTAGAGGTGTTCTCCTTAAGATAAACAAACATGGCATGCTGGGTAAACAAATTACAGCAGGGCAATTGACAGGACTGAGCAAGGCATAACAATGCAATACTAGACATTCATGATCCTATGAGATTCGATTGGGCAATACGACAAGGTACATAGACTGCCATCCAACTGCATCTATGACTAGTAATCCACCTTCAGGTTATCATTCGAACTCCCTCTAGTATTAAGTTGCAAGCAACGGATAACTGCTTTAAGCAAAGTGTGTAAGGTAAACAATCCACTTGTTCCATGAACAAGTGACCGTTGTTTTCTCCCTAGTGGCAACAACACATCTACAACCTTAGTGATTTCTGTCACTTCCCTTAGATTAAATAGAGGCATGAACCCACTATCGAGCATAAATACCCCCTCTTGGAGTCACTAGTATCTACTTGGCCAAGATAGCTACTAGAACGAAGAGCATGCGAGATCTCAAACAACACAGACATGATAGAATCAATAAGACAAAACCACTAATCAATCTCACATAGTAATCTCAATATCCATCGGATCGCCGCAAACATGACATGCATGATTACAAATAGATGATATTGATCATGAATGGATCTCACAAGATCTAAACATGGTAGCACAAAGGAGGAGATACAACCTTCTAGCTACTAAATTGACCCGTAGTCCAAGGTGGAACTACTCACACTTCATATCGAAGGCTGGCATGATGAAGAAGAAGGCCTCCGGGATGATCTCCCTCTGGCAGGGTGCAAGGAAGAGCTTTAGATCCCCCTGATCTTGGGACGATGGTGACGGTGGCTACAGACGGTTTCGTGGAATATTGATCGAGTACTTAGAGTTTTGGAATCGGGGGTTCTTTATAGGCGAAGAGGCGAGGCAGGGGGCAGCCAGGGTGGCCACACCCCCCAGGCACGGGCTGGGCCCAGCCGTGCGACCAGGGGGTGTGGCCCCCTGGTGGCTCCCCTCCGTCTCGTCTTCTAGCTCCGTGTTCCCCATGGTAAAATATTGACTTTGGCTTTTGTCCCGTACAATTCCGAGAATATTGATTTTCTGCCTTTTTGGAACCAAAAACAGAAGAAAACAGGCAACTAGCACTATGGCATATTGTTAATAAGTTAGTCCAGAAAAACATATAAAAACTCTTCAAAGTGTAGACAAAGCAAAGTAGATACTAAATAATCATGGAACATAAAATATTATAGTTACGTTTTCAACGTATCATGTATTTGCATGTCTTTGCGTCTCTACGCATCACTCATTCTCTAATAAGATGGCATTGTACAAATTTAGTCCTTTGGTGAGACCTTTAGTTCCTTTGGGCTAAATCATGTTGATACTATTTTCGTACAATATATCTTCATAGTGTTAGCCCGCTGTGAACCACACCTAGTTTTATAACAAACTACTTTACACGAATGCCCTCTTTTGCTGCTACTATAGCAGTCATATACTTAGCCTTTTGTTGTAGTATCCGTCACAATGTTTTAACTTTGCATATCATCCAAATCCATTATGGAACTTTCTTTCCATTATTTTGTGCCACCCATAATCTAAATTGAGATAAACTTAATCTTGTATTTTGTGACAAAACTAGTATCAATGTAACACTTTAAAATGAACTATTTGTAAATGTTTGTCATCTCTACATAAATATATTCTTAGTTCTTCCAAAGATCGTAAGAATATCCCTACTAATGTACAATGATCATCTTATGAGTCATTCTGGTATATGCTCATAACATTTAGAGTATATGACATATGTGGATGTGTACATATCACGGTATGATTGATAAAAGCATTCATGTGATTTCACTCACCAAGTGTCAACACACTTGAATCTTGATACAATATTTTCCAAGCGGCAAGAACCTTTCTTGTCGTTTCCATATTGAAATCTTTCAATATCTCATCTATGTACTTCTAGCAAAACCATATTAGCGCTTCAATCTATCCATATAGACATCGATGCCTAATATTCGGGAGTTGCCTAAGTGTTTCATCAAAATCAAATTTTAATGAAATTCTTAACACGTCTCAATAAAAGATACATCATTTCCAATCAACAACATGTCTTTCACATAATGTATTACAAATATGTCTCAACGCTCCCACTTAGTTTCTTGCAAATGCAAGCATCTTCATCGTCTTCGATGAAATTAAACTCTTTTTACAGTTTCATCACGGTGAAGATTCTAACTACACTAAGCTTACTTCAACTGTTGAATGTTGCATGCCCTTTTTAGCATCCTTTGAATTAATAAAACCCTTTGGATCATGTCATGTACACGTCCTAGGTAACCATTCTATTAGAAGAACTTTGTTTTGTTTGTTCAACTACCATATACCATTATTATATGTTGTGGTTGCTAGAATAATCCGTCTATACTAAATATTGCTATGAAAGATCAAATCTTGTTGTAGTGACTCCTTGAACATTGTCGTAAACAGTTTTCTAACATGTCAACTATTTCATATATGTTAAACATCCATGTCTGTTACTTTATCGATCCAAATACAACTGATGTCGTGGTATTGCCGATGAGTACACCATGGAGGGGTCCTCATAGTGCGTGTTTAGAGACATGGGGGAAGGAAGACGGTTGACGGGTACGAGGTAACACAGCTTACCCAGGTTCAGATCCCACGACGGTGGCGGAATCCTACTCCTGCTATAAATCACTATAAGGGAAATACTCCGAGTTATATGGATTGGTTCGCTATGCGAGGTATGAGTTTATTGGTGCCCTAAAGGCTGCCATAGGCCCGACTTATATAGTCGTCGGGTCCTAGGGTTACAGGGAAAAGTCCTAGCCGGACAGGTTACAGAGTCCTACACTGCTTACAACTAGTCTAGCGTGTCTTGCACTCCAAGGCTCCGGGTACGTCGGTGACTCCTCCGTAGTCTTCCTTTATATGGCATGGGCCTCCCTTTTGGATCCATCTAACTGGGCCGCCCAGCAGGCCATGGGCCATGCTACTAACTGTGGGCCACCCGGGTTATCCGGATAGAGGACATGCTATGAGGATACCCATATAGCATATCCCCAACAGTAGCCCTCGGAGAATTCCGAGATCTTGCGCCGTCTTGACTCTTTACGTTTAATGCTCCGTCTAGATGGATGTTGGAAAATGATCAAGCAACATCTTGTAGTCCTCCCAAAGAACCCTACAAGGTTTTCTCCGCCTTCAACTTGTAAGTCGGAGAATTGCTGAATCTTATAACATACTCTTCCGTAGCCGGACTGGATCCGTCCATGCCGGAATCTTCCAATGTGATGGTTCATCTGCCAGTGACAGCTAGGGCGACGTAGACATAGGTCATCAACGCCTCGTAACTCACACATGCATAGAACACAATCATGTCCGTTTTTTCCTGCGCGAGCGATACGAACCGTTGGCGGCGACGGTTGGCAACGTGGAGAAATTTCCGCGCACGCTCCCGCACACGTCGTCCACGCGTCAACCATTCGATCGTTTTGCACGAATCTTGATGTCGGAGGTTATAAATTATAACAACGGTGGAAATTTTACTTTTCACCTCATTCTCCTCTGCATTGTCTTCTTCCTCCAGCGAGCGCCTCCTCGAGCTCTCCGTGCATCGTGCAAAAAACCCTAACTCCTCGACCTTCCCAGTCACCACCGTAACCCCTCCAGTGGCCAGTAGCAGTTCCACCCCTTCCATGGAGGCGTCAGGCGATGCCGCGGTGAAGCCGACGAGCACCGTCATCGTGCCCCTCGAAGGCCTGGTTATTCCCAAATCCGCGATGGTCGAAACCACCGGTGGCGACCATAACTCAGCGGCACTGGAGCTGCTGGAGGAGGAATACGACACCCACAAGGGCGACTGTAGCGGTTCGGATATCACGGACCGCGACATCAAGGAGATAATCATCGAGGGCTACCTCCCTGCGACGGAGGGGCTCGCCTGGCGGGCGGCGCCAGCCGGCGAGGTCACTCCTTCTCCCCAAGCCGGAGAAAAGGTGTACCTCAAAGCCCAACTGGTACGCGGCGTCTCCATGCCCATCTCCAATTTCTTCCTAGCTGTCCTCAATCATTACCGAGTACAGCCTCAGAACCTCTCCCCCAATAGCATCCTCGCGCTTAGCGACTACGCGGAGCTTTGTGAGGGTTACTTAGGGATTAGGCCTTGGCTAGATCTCTTTATATACTTTTTCACCATCAAGCGCGAAGCCGGAGCCAGCAAGGACTGGCTCAGGAACTGTGGCACCATTAGTTTTAAGATCCGGCCTGGCCAGCGCTTCCCCGACATCGTCGGCCATGAGTCCTACAAGAACTATCAACCGACGTACTTCTACGGCCCAGATATCCCTCTGGCTGGCCGAGAAGTGACGTACCCGGACTTCGTCGATGGAGCCGCCACTAAAGCCCCGACATTGAGATCCCAGGCCTCCCTTCCCTCCGACATCGACGCTTCCCGTGCTATAAGGCGGATAGAGTGGTTCGTAGATATGGGTCTGACCGGATTGGACCTAGCCATGTGCTGGTTCGTCAGGCGGATCCAACCTCTGCAGCACCGCTTGAAGTTGATGCACGAGTATACCAACGAAAGGAAGGATAGCCTCCGCATCTCCGAGGACAACTTCTCGAGCGACTCTGTCAAGCTCCGTCTCAAGGACATCGTCAAGGTGAAGGATAAGAAGCGTGGCTTCACCATCACCTACGACATGTTCGTAGAGAGCAAGTGCCCAAAGGTACCTGTTTATTTTCCATGTATGACATATACTCCAGTTCTTCCATCTAGCCATTAATATCTCATCTAACACTGTGGGTTTTCACTTAACAGCTCAGCGATCTAGAGGAGGATAGCATGGTTGTCCAAATCTATGATCCAAAGATGAAGGAAGTCACGGTCGTGTCCGACGACGAGGTCTTGTTGGCGCAAAAGCGGAAGAGCTCCACCTCTGACGCTTCCGACGGAGGCAAGAAGAATAAGACGAAGGGTGGGGCCTCCAAGAAGACTACCGCCGCCCTGGAGGCGGAGAAAAGAAAGGTTACTGGGATCCCCTTTGCCAAAGAACCCCCTCTCGTGTAAGATTCTTTCTCTCCGACATTGTCCATTGTTTTTCTTACTCCTGTACTTATACTTCTTGTACGTTTCAGGAAGAAAGCCACTACTAGTTTGAAGAAGACCTCCAAACCTTTGGGGGCTTCTAGAAACATTAAGGATATGTTGCATCGTGACGTTTCTCCCCACAAATCACCGCTATATCGTCCACATAGGCGTGAATGTTCCGACCAATTTGATCGTGCTGGCAATGTTGCATTGTCCGCTGGTACGTAGCACCTGCATTTTTCAGCCCAAAGGGCATCGTGACATAGCAAAACATGCCGTAGGGTGTAGTGAACGAAGTGGCCAATTGGTCCGACTTCCTCATCTTGATCTGGTGGTATCCTGAATATGCATCGAGAAAACACAAAAGCTCCGAGCCAGCCGTCGAGTCAATGACATGGTCAATGCGAGGCAAAGCAACGGATCTTTGGGACATGCTTTGTTCAAGCCGGTGTAATCAACGCACATTCTTAATTCTTTGGTTCCCTTTTTGGGGACAAGTACAGGATTGGCCACCCATTGGGTGTGAAGTACTTCTCGGATAAAACTAGCCTTAAGTAACCTAGCTATATCTTTTCCTATGGCGCGTCTCTTCTCATCTCCAAAGCGTCGTAGAGGTTGCTTCACTGGTTTACATTTTGGATCAATGTTCAAGATGTGCTCGACAAGTTCCCTAGGTACACCTTTCATGTCGGTAGGTTGCCAGGCAAAGATGTCCCTATTCTCATGGAGGAACTCGACGAGCGCGCTTTCCTATTTGGGATCCAGGTTTGTCCCAATGGTGGTGGTCTTGGAGGCATCGCCTACCACAAGTTCCACCAGATTGGTCTCGATGGTGGCCTTGAATGCTGGAGCGGAGTCGGAAATCTGTTTCTTCGACGCGGGCATCTCCGAGGCATCGACCTTGCTCTGGATCTCCTTGAATTCTTCGTTGTAGAGGACAGCTTCTGCGTAGGCTGATTCTTCGATCTCGCAGTCCCTATCTTTGGCAAAGCTTCCGGATACGGCGATGACACCGTTTGGTTCGGGTATCTTCAGTTTGTTGTAGACGAAGCATGGCTTGTCCATGAAGGTGTGGAATATGTCGCGGCCGAATATGACGTGGTACACGCTCTTGAAGGGGACCACCTCGAACGTCATGCGCTCTTGGCGGTAATTATTAACATCACCAAAGGCGACCTGAAGTGTGATGCACCCAAGGGACCGAGCCTCCCGACCAGGAACTATGCCGTGGAAGATGGTGTTGGTCCGCCTTAGGTTTGCCTCTGTCAAGTTCATCTTCTGCAGTGTATCCGGGTACATGATGTTGATGCTGCTTCCACTATCCACCATACATTTGGTGAACTCATTGCCGTCAATCAAGGGGTTGATGTCCATGGCGTATTGGTTCTCTGTAGGGATGAGGTCTGGGTGATCCTTCCTGTCCCAAGTAATTGGAATCTCTGACCAGCGCAGGAACTAGGGAACTGGGGGGAGAGTAGCCATCAGTATCCTCATGGAGGTCTTTTGTTGTCGGACGGTGGGGGTACCAAGAAAAGTTTGGAAAACTGCGGCCTTCCTCTCAAAGGGGTTCTTGCCTTTGCCGTCGCTCTTGGCGACGTGCTTGGGGTTAACGTCCTCGTCCATGTCACTTGAATCCTTGGACTCCTCCTTCTTCTTCCCCTTTCCCTTGCCTCGCGGTATGTTCTTCCGACTTTGCTTGTAGCTGGACTCCGGGTCCTCCTTGAGGTCGTTGACGAACTTGTAGTGGCGATTGGTGTGGGTGGCCTTGCTGTTGGCATCGAGGTGTACTAGGCACGACATATATCGGTACTCCTTGTAGGTTTGGGGAACGCGGAGCGCTGCCGAGGTAGTTTCACTTCCTCGCTCCTGCCCACGACCAGCTCCCCGTCCTCGGCCATGTTGTCCTCCATCACCTCGTCCTGCGAAGGTCATAGAGACCATGTCGGGAGTTTGCTTTTCTTCTAGTGACATTTTCCTCTTTGTGCTGCTGTTCCTCCGATCTTGAGTTGGAACGGCCGTTGCCGGCAGAGAGCCGCGAGCATCGTCGTCGACAGCTGCGAACTCACTGGCCAACTGAATCATCTGGTTCAAGTCTAGTCGGTGATTGTCCTACAAGCGCTTCAGCTTACGTCAGAGCAACGTACCCCTTTCCAACCCATCGATGAAGGCGGCCATTGCGGTCTGAGCGTGCACTCCTGCGCAAGAATTCTTCATATCCAGCCAGCGGGAGAGGTAGGCGCGAGATGTCTCGTCTTTATCTTGCACGCACCACTGTAGATCTCCAACGGTACAGGGATGCTTGTACGTATCCTCGAAGTTCTTGGTGAACGGTTCTTGCATGTCCAACCAATTGCAGATGGATCTCTCCGGCAAGTCATCAATCCATTGACGGGCCGTGCCCGCCAACATCAATGGGAGGTACTTGACGGCAACATTGGGGTTACCCTCGGCGATCTCCACCGCGTTACCGTAGTCCTGCAACCATGTAGCTGGCTTGGCGGTGCCGTCATAGGGCTTGATGGTCTTGTCAATCTGGAAACCTTTGGGGTAAGCTGCGGACCGTATTACAGGTCCAAAGCAACGTGCTCCCAGGTATGGTCCTTCCCGGGCCTCGTGGATCTTGTCTATACGTGAACGTGCGTCGTATGGCTCCAGGCTTATTTTCTTCAGGCCATCAGGGGATGGGCTGCGCGAACGACGCGGGCCTCCTACGCCATGGTGGCTGCTAGGTGGCGACGAAGGCAAAGGTGGCGGTGGGTTAGCCTTCTTGCTGTTATCCTCCTGCGATTCCTCACGCTTGTCGTAGTTGCTTGTCGGACGCGGAGGGTCATGGCGCAACCTGCTCTTGTGTCCTTGGTTGCGCTCCCTGTCATGACGGGTATGCTCTGCGTTGTCACGGATGACGATGCCGCTCTGCCTTGGCGGAGGCATATCCGTACGACGGTGAGCCTTGGTGTCTTAGCAATGTCGGGGTGAGCGGGGCGGTGGCGATGGGCGACGAGGTTGGGCCTTACCTCCGTGGTCGAAGGATATGGGGATAGCATCCTTCCTGTTGCGCGCATCCCTCCGTCTTCGTTCTGACGAACCCGTCTGAGACCCGACATCAAGAGGAGATCTGTCCGTTGGCAGCTTATGCTGGCTAGACTAGCAAAGCGCTGGGCCAGACTCAAGCCTCTGAGAGGTGGCCTTTTCCTGCTGTTTTACCTCCTTGGCCACTAGGTCATAGACCTGGTCCACCGCTTCAGGCGATCTATCCTGCTCTAGAAGGGTCTTGGCGACAGCGAGGTTGAGGAGAGGGGTGGGCATCACCTGTCTGACTTCACTGTCAATGTATGGCTTGGCTTGTGCCAGCTTCGGGGGGGCCAATCCTAGGTTTCGCCACACACCAGGATCGTTGATGACGCGAGCTAGAGCTTTCTTGGCCTTCTGTTGTTGCAGCAGAGTCTTGTACTCAGCCTCCATTGCTCTAGCTTTCTCTATGGACTTCTGCGCATTGGCCAGATCACGATCTAGCTTTGCTCCTTGCTCTGCAATGGCCTGCGCTTCCTCAAGCAGCTGCTGGCGCTTCTTGTCAAGCTGGACTACACTGTGAATATGAAGCACGGTCATAGGCTCGACGAGGAGATTGCCGTACATCACTCTATCAGCTGGAGTAACTCGGGCAGCAGCAGACATAGATGCCGGAGGCTGCGGGTTTGCGGTGTTGATGTTGCTTGGGCCGGTGCCGAGTTCCTGCGGCTGCGGGTTTGCGCTTCTTGTCACTGGGGCATGTCCTTTGCACGATCATTGTCGGTAGCAACAAGTGGTCCCTTCCCCTCGTCCAGTGCTATGGGCGGAGCTCTTCCAGGTTGATCTTCATCCATCGCCGTCCCGATGGTGACGAACACTTCTCGGGACGCGATGGCGTTGTTGGCCTGATCGTCACGCTCGTAATCTTCCTCCATCTCCTGCATGGCAAAGTCTAGCTCCTCCGGGCTGAAATATATCTCCTCCGAATCTTCACTGAAGTCGGTGTAGAGCACGTCAATCACAGAGTCGGAGGGTGCCGGGGCTTCCTTGATGACGGGGGGTGGAGGTGCAATAGCAGCGATGATGACTGGAGGTGGTGGCGCAACTGCGGCGATAATAGCAGGAGGCGGTGGTGCTGGTGGCTGAATCAGAGGGGCTCCGTCAATGAGCGCAAGAGCTGTCTGAGCTGCCTCTTCGGCCTCCGCGTAGTTGTTGACGGTGTTCACTATGCTTTCGAAGGTGAGACACCCCGAAGCCTACTGCCGCCTTAGAGAATGCCGGAGAAGCGTACCGTGGTCCAGTCCTTCCACAAAGTGATACATGGCATCATAATTGGGGTAATGCGCCAGATCGGCCCGTATACGGAGCCACCTGGCAAGGTAATCACGAGGGTTTTCGCCCTCTCTCTGAATGCAACGCGCTAGCTCGAAGATGGTAACCACGCCGACGAACTTGGATCTCTGCTGTCCAGACACGCAGACGAAGCCGACGGACTTGCAGCGATCTTCCACCTTTATGTTCTGCATAGGGGCGGTTTGGGTGGGCCTTGAATTTTTCCGATCTTTGCTGGCAAACTCCATAGAGAGATCCGACATTGATCGTTCCGCGAACGTATCCTGCCCGTAGGCGGTCCGTGCAGGTCTTGATACTCCTCCGACTCCCAGGGAACTAGTGCCCGAGTCGGTTTCACCGATGAAGAGATGGATATCTCTGATGGGGACGATCGAGCACCGTGTAGGGTTCGTCTTCGCCGGGATCCAGAACTCATCGGGAGGGACGATCGGAACGTTGCCGAAGAAGAGAACACGACCGATGGCTACGGTTTCGCCGATTCCCACGAAGATCTTGGTCCTCGCCCGTTGAAGAGCCTGAAGCTCCTCTTGCCCCACGGTGGGCGCCAACTGTCGTGGTATTGCCAACGAGTATTCCATGGAGGGGTCCTCACAGTGCATGTTTAGTGATGTGGGGGAAGGCGGACGGTTGACGGGTATGAGGTAACACAACTTACCCAGGTTCAGATCCTACAACAGTGGCGGAATCCTACTCCTGTTATAAATCACTATAAGGGCAATACGCTAAGTTATAGGGATTGGTTCGCTGTGCGAGGTTTGAGTTTATTGGTGCCCTAAAGTCTCCCATAGGCCCGAATTATATAGTCGTCAGGTCCTAGGGTTACAGGGAAAAGTCCTAGCCGAACAGGTTAAATAGTCCTACACTGCTTACAACGAGTCTAGCGTGTCTTGCACTCCAAGGCTCCGGGTACGTCGGTGACTCCTCTGTAGCCTTCCTTTATCCGGCATGGGCCTCCCTTCTGGATACATCTAACTGGGCCGCCCAGCAGGACATGGGCCATGCTACCAACTATGGGCCACCCGGGTTATCCGGATAGAGGACATGCTATGAGGATACCCATATAGCATATCCCCAACAACCCATAGGCTTTACACCTTTCAGGAGGGTCTTCCAAGTTCAAAAACTTGATTTTTGTGTATGGAAACTATCACGGATTTTATGACTTTTAGTCATTTGATAGAGTTAGGGACCATCATCTCTTCTTTACATGCAGTCGGTTCATCATTGTAAAAACAATAATGACTTGTTTATCAAATCTCACTATTTGATTATTACCCGACCTACATGGTTTAATAGGAACTCAAATCTCGGAGATCACAACCTTTCTAACCAAGAGAACCATGGTTTAATAGGACACTTTCCGGTGCTGTGCCTTAGAACATGTTGCTTAGGTTCATCAACCTAATCAAAGTTCTATTGTCCTCCCACTTAACTTTTTGCGAAAAATTCTTTCTTAAGAAACTTGACGTTCCAAGCGACAAACTCTTTTGTCCTCGGTGTTATGGAGGAATAACCTACAAATTCTTTGGGATAACCTACAAAGACGTGCTTATCCGACTCTAGTTGTAAACATTTTACTTATGCCTAGCAAACCAAAATTTAAGAAAGGATCCCAAAACAATAACTCATACGGTGTCATTTCAACGGATTAGGATAGCTCTCTTTTCAGTGTAAAATCGATATTCTCTAAATCTTTAATCTTTAAGACATAATGGAAGTTTTTATATAAATTACACCTTTGATGTTACCATGTAAAACAAGTTTTGTTTTCATCTCTCGAATATTCCAAACTCCCATGGTTTATCGGGAAAAACAAATCCATGGATCGATTCCTAAAATCTTAGGTGTTTTGCTAAACTTGTAACTCAAATATCTTACTTGATGATCCAATCATAAAATATTTTATTTTGTTGTCACAATGATTTTCCCCTTAATCTCAAAAGTCTTTTAACATTTATCAAATATTTCTTACTTCTTCTTCATTAACTAAATATACACATGTATCCACTCAAGTTTTTGAAGAAAGTATATGAAGTTGAAAGATCCACCACACATGGCTACACATAATTGACTATATACATCAACATGCACAATTTCCAATAAGTCAGTCATCTGTTCCTCTTTGGCCTATGAATGGAGTTTCAATTATCTCTAGGAAAGTCTCACAAGTGTCATTTGATCAAAATCAAAAGACTCCAAAATTCCATCAATGTGGAGTTTCTACATGTTTTCTTTCCAATATAATTTAAATGGCGACGTTGTTGTGGTATTGCCGACGAGTATGCCATGGAGGGGTCCTCACAGTGCGTTTTTAGAGACGTGGGGTAAGGCGGACGGTTGACGGGTACGAGGTAACACAGCTTACCCAGGTTCAGATCCCACAACGGTGGCGGAATCCTACTCCTGCTATAAATCACTATAATGGCAATGCGCCGAGTTACAGAGATTAGGTTCGCTGTGGGAGGTGACTAGAAAGTCTAAGTTATCGTGCCCTAAAGGCTCCCATAGGCCCGACTTATATAGTCGTCAGGTCCTAGGGTTAGAGGGAAAAGTCCTAGCCGGACAGGTTACAGAGTTCTACACCGTCTATTACTAGTCTTGTGTATCTTGCACTCCAAGGCTCCGTGTACGCTGGTGACTCCACCGTAGCCTTCCTTTATCCGGCATGGTCCTCCCTTCTGGATGCACCTAACTGGGCCGCCCAGCAGGCCATACGCCATGCTACCAACTATGGGCCACCCGGGTTAGTCGGATAAGAGACATGCTATGAGGACACCCATATAGCATATCCCCAACAGTAGCCCCCGGAGAACTCCAAGATCTTGCGCCGTCTTGCCTCTTACCGTGGAATGCTCCGTCTAGATGGATGTCGGCATATCGTCAAGCAATATCTTGTAGTCCTCCCAAAGAACCCTGCAAGGTTTTCTCCGTCTTCTATGAGTAAGTCGGAGAGATGCTGAATCTTCCATCGTACGCTCCCGTTGTCGGATTAAATCCGTCCATGCCGGAACCTTCGATGGGACGGCTCATCTACCATGTCAGTTATGACGACGTAGGCTGTAGGTCAGCGATGCCTCGTAACTCACACATGCAGAGAACGTAATCATATCCGATTTTCCCGCGCGAGCGATACGAACCGTTGGCGGCGATGGTTGGAGACGTGGCGAAATTACCGCACACGTTCACGAACACGTCGTCTACGCGGCAACCGTCCGATTTGCTGCACGAATCTTGACGCAGAGTAAGATAAATAGCAACCGTGGGACACTTGCCACTTTTTCACCCCATTCTCTCGCGTCATCGTCTTCTTCCTCTAGCCGTGCGCCTCCTCGAGCTCTCCGCGAAAACCTCGAGAAACCCTAGCTTCTCCCTCTACAGCAGTCGCGTCCTCTCCCTCCTCCATGGCTAGCAGCAGTTCATCCCCATCAATGGCGGCGTCGAGCGAAGCCACGGCGAAGCGGCGAGCTCCGACATCGTGCCCCCAGAGGGTCTGGTCATCCCCGCATCGGCGGTGATAGAAACCACCGGCGGCGACCATAACCTGGCGGTGCTAGAGCCCCTGAAAGAGGAGCCAAACTCGCACAAAGGCGACTGGCGCGGCTCGGACATCACCGGCCATGACATCCAAGAGAAAGTTGCTGAGGGTTACCTTCCTGCGACGGAGGGGCTCGCCTGGCGGGCGGCGCCGGCCGGCGAGGTGAACCCCTCTCCCCAAGCCGGAGAGAAAGTATACCTCAAGGCGCAATTGGTACGCGGCGTTTCTCTACCCATCTCCCACTTCTTCCTGTCCGTCTTGAATCAATTCAAGGTCCAACCCCACAACCTTTCCCCCAATAGCATCCTAGTGCTTAGAAACTTCACGGCACTTTGTGAGGGTTACCTAGGGATTAGGCCTAGGTTAGATTTGTTTGTGTACTTCTTCACCGTCAAACATGAAGCCGGACACAGCAAGGAGGAGCTTAGAAAATGCGGCACTATAAGCTTCAAGATCCGTCCTGGCAGGCGGTTCCCCGACATCGTCGGCCACGAGTCATGCAAAAACTGGCAGCGGACGTACTTCTACGGCCCCGACATTCCTTTGTCGGGCCGAGATGTAACGTACCCAGACTTTGTGGATGGAGCCGCCGCCGAGTCCCCACATGGCGGTCCGATGACTCCCTTCCCTCTGGCCTCAACGCTTCTCGGGCAATAAGGCGGATCGAGTGGTTTGTAGAGACGGGTCTGACCGGCTTGGACCTAGCCATGTGCTGGTTCATCAGGCGGATTCAACCTCTGCAGCACCGTATGAAGCTTATGCACGAGTACACCGGCGATCGAAGGGATACCCTCCGGATCTCCGAGGACAACTTCTCGAGCGACTCCGTCAAGTTCCGACTTAAGGACATCGTCAAGGTGAAGGACAAGAAGCGTGGCTTCACCCTTACCTACGACATGTTAGTAACGGAAAGTGCCCAAAGGTAGGTATTTATTTTCCGTGTATGACATTACTCCAGTTTTTCCGTCTCGCCAATATCATCTTGTCTAACACAATGATTTCTTACTTGACAGCTTAGCGATCTAGAGGAGGGCAACCTGGCCACACAAATCTACGATCCCAAGATGAAGGAAGTCACGGTTGTGTCCGACGATGATGCCACGTTGGCGCGAAAGCGGAAGAGCTCCACCTCTGACGCTGCCGACGGAGGCAAGAAAAAGAAGACGGAGGGTGGATCGTCCAAAAAGAGTACTGCCGCCCTGGAGGCGGAAAAGAAGAAAGCCACCGGGATGTTTGCCAAAGCTCCCCCCTAGTGTAAGCTTCTTATTCTCCGACATTGCCTTATTTATCTGTCTCATGCCTGTACTTATGCATTTTGCACGTTTCAGGAAGAAAGCCACAACCAGCCTCAAGAAGTCCTCCAAGACTCTTGGGGCTTCTAGAAATATCAAAGATATGCTGCATTGCGACTCTTCCCCCGCCATCGCCCCTGCTACTCCTTCCGTCAAGCCCTCCTCCGCTCTGACAAGCTCCCAAGCCCAGGAGGCACCAGGCCCTTCCGTCATGGAAGTGGATTCTGGCGCCTCTACCGAACTCGCAGTTGTCGGCGAGAAGGCGACGCAGGAGAGCGCTGCTCTTCAAATGGCTGAAGCTCCGGCTAAGGATGTCGTAGGTAGCGGCAAGGCGGTGGTGGTTGCTGGTTCATCTGCCGAAGGAGGTGCCTCTGCTCCCAGAAACCCTTAGAATTGTCGAAGATTATCTTCCCGGTGCTTACGCCGGGTAGCACAACTATGGTTCCTGGAGGAGTGCCGTCATCTCCGACGTGCGGTCTTGAGGAGCTACTCCGCCAAGCGGACATCTTGCGAAGTAACAGCGTTTCCTTTGGCAAGCTGCTGGCCGAGAGTGCTACAAACCTCAAGATCATCGCACTTGTAAGTTTTAATTTACCTTTTGCATTTCATATGAGTATCCCACTGTAGCCCCCGAGGATGTAGACGGAAAACCATTGGCTTTGCATCTATATGCTCTAAGAGTGACTAAGTTAGAAAAAATTCTCACTGTAGCCCCTAAGCATTTAGATGGAATGAATTATTCCGACTAGATGCTTTAAGAGTAGCATACATAGTGTTCATAATTTTAAGTGATGTAGCCCCCAAGCCTCTAGTTGTAACTGAATTAGTTCCGACTAGATACTTAAAGAAAAGCTAAGCATTTTCCGATTTAAAACTTTATACTATAGCCCCCAAGCTTCTGGTTGAGAACTGAATTAGCTCCGACTAGATGCTTAAAGAAAAGCAAAGCATATTGCTAAGTTAAAAACTCTCGCTGTAGCCCCTGAGCACCTAGATGGAAAATCTCCGACTAGGGGCTCCAAGTAGACTGAACAACGACTTGACTTTTGTATTTGTGTCCACAGAACGAGAATGCTCGGAGGGGCATGGCCAATGATAAGTACCAGAAGATGCGCGCGGACCTTGAAGCTGAAAAGGGTAAAACCGCCATCTTGAAGGAACAGATCATCAAAAACAAGAGTATGTTTTCTTTTTGCGCATTTCCGTCTTACGTTTGTGCCTTCCTTCTTCGAGTACTCACTATGTACTTTGTTTTCTCCAACTTGCAGAGCATGTATCCAAGGACAAGGATATTGTCGAGCAGTCCAAGCACATCCAGCAGCTGGACAGCGAGAACAAGATCCTTAAGAAGGAGAGGGAACAAATGCTGAAGATGCACGAGGATTCCATGAAAGCCCTGCAGGACTCCGCCTCCGCTGAGATCAATCGCTTGAAGGAGGAGCTTGCGATCCTAAAGGATCAGAAGCAAGCTGCCGATGAGCAAAACCTTCGCCATAGCGAGGCGTTTAAGCTCCTTCAACAAGAGAAAGAATCCTTGGCGGACGTCGTTTGGCAGGCTAAGGCCAGCATCTTCAGTAAGTATCCTCCTCCTTGTAGCTCTGTAGTCTGGATACTTAAAATTTCTGAACTCATGCAATCGTTGTCAGAATTTGCAGCGCCCCTGGGTTTAACCCGCTCGCCTCCTTCGGACAAGGAATGCATGATTCTTGCCGGAAACTTCATCAACACCGCCATCACCCAAGCCAAGGAGATCGCCCAGCCCCTCCAAATTTATATCAAGGCCTCGGACTCCGTGGTGAAGTATTCGGAGATTCTGCGCCGAGCCCCCGAGCGTGTCGCAAGCTGGAAAACTTCATGTGCATGGGCTGGCGCAAGGATGGCGTTGTCCACGGTGAAGGCACACTATGAAGGTGCCGACATCGACACAGTGACATCTGGTATCCCCGACGTGGATGATGACGGCAAGGAGATCGATCATGAAGCCATCCTATCATCACTCGCGGGTTATGACACCAGGGTTGCCGAGTTGGTGGATGTCGACGTCTTCGTGCCTAGGAACTTTCTTGACAACGCCTACCCTGAATCCTCCGAGTCTCCTCACAGTGGTGACGCTGAGGGTGAATCTCCGGCTGGTGATGATGCGGCCTCCAAGTCCCCTGCACCCAAGGAGTGAAAAACACTTTGTAATTCTTGTTTCACCTTTGGAGTGTGCATTGAAAAAACTTGGTGATGTAATCTTAAGGCGGAAAACAATGGTTGTCATATCCTGCTACTTAAGAATTAATGCCTAGTATGTATATATATTTTAAGCAAGTGCTGGCTTATCCATTACTTTGGTTCTTATGCTTGACTTTTCGTGAGTCGGAAGACTCGTTGTCGGAACCATGCGCTTAGGTGATGATACCCAATGGCACTGTCAAAAACCTTAGCACAAAATCGCCGACAATGAGTGCCGAAAGTCACTACTCCAGAATCCACATAAAAACAACAAAGAACGTGTAGACCAGTAAACTTAAGCTAACGCCCGTAGGCGGAATTTTCACAAGTGCAATCGCAAAGCTTGTGCATAAAGGTTTATATGATCCAAAAATGAACACTAAAGGAGGTAAAAGACTCAGCAATATGACTGAACCAAAGAGCTTTATTTCATTGATCATATAAGAGGTACACAATTAGATAAAAAATGCTAAGTGTAGAAAGGACGTAGCTGTGCTATGTTCCATGGCCGATCAAGCTCCGGGTAGTCATCATCCGGGTCACGTCGCTTACGCTTATGATCCTGATTGGGCCTATCCTTGAGTTCACGATTGTCGACAAGGTAGTAAGACCCATTGAGCAGCGCCTTGCTTATGATGAACGGTCCTTCCCATGGCGGGGATAATTTGTGTGACTTCTTCTGCTTAAGTCGGAGTAATAAATCCCCCTCTTTAAACGAGCGATGCCGGGCGCGGCGACTATGGTAGCTGCGTAACTTCTGCTGGTAGATGGCGGATCTTTGGTATGCCAAAACGTGCTCCTCCTCGAGAAGGTCCACATCTAGGCGTCTGGATTCTTCAGCATCATCTTCGTCGTAGGCGGCAACTCTTGGTGCATCGTGGAGGATGTCGGAAGGTAGGATGGCTTCTGCTCCATATACCATGAAATAGGGAGTATAGCCGGTGGATCTGTTGGGTGTAGTTCGTAAACTCCACAGCACAGATGGCAATTCTTCCGCCCAGACTCCAGCTGCTCTATGTAGCGGTGCCTCAAGACGTGGCTTGATTCCCTGCAGAATTAATCCATTGGCTCGCTCAACTTGACCATTGGATTGTGGGTGTTCCACATATGCGAGGTCGAGTTGGATGCCTTTGTCCCAGCAATAGGCCTCCACTTCTCCGAGTGACAAGTTGCTTCCATTGTCAGTGATGATGCTATGTGGGAGACCAAATCTCACCACTAGATCCCGGACAAACCTAAGGGCAGTTGCCCCATCCTAGCTTGCTCGTCGCGCGAGTACTCCTCCTCCATCTCCTGCATGGCAGAGTCTAGCTCTTCTGGACTGAAGTATATCTCCTCGAAATCTGCAATGAAATCAGCATAAAGCGCATCAATGACAGAGTCGGAGGGTGCCAGGACTTCCTCGATGACGGGCAGTGGAGGTGCAATGGCCTCGACAATGACTGGAGGTGGTGGCGCTGCTGCGACGATGGCGGCCGGAGGCGGTGGTGGTGGCTGAATCGGAGGTGCTCCGTCAATGAGCGCAAGCGCTGTCTGAGCTGCCGCTTTAGCCTCCACGTAGTTGTTGATGGTGTTTACCATGCCTTCGAAGGTGAGGCGTCCTAACGCCTGTTGCCGTCTTAGAGAATGTCGGAGAAGCATGCCATGGTCCATTCCTTCCACAAAGTGATAGATGGCATCATCATTGGGGTAATTGGCCAGGTCGGCCCGTATATGGAGCCACCTGGCGAGGTAGTCGCAGGGGTTTTCGCCCTCTCTCTGAACGCAGCGCGCCAGACCGAAGATGGTAACCACGCCGACGAACTTGGATCTCTGCTGTCCATACGCATGGGGAAGCCGGTGGATTTGCAGTGATCTTCCACCTTTATATCCTGCACAGGGGCGGTTTGGGTGGGTCTTGAATTTTTTCGATCTTTGCCGGCAAACTCCGAGAAGAGATCCGACATCGATCCTTCCGCGAACGTATCCTGCCCGTAGGCGGTCCGTGCGGGTCTTGATGCTCCTCCGACTCCCGGGGAACTAGTGTCCGAGTCGGTTTCGCCGATGAAAAGGTGGATGTCTCCGATAGGAACGATCGAACACCGCGTAGGGTTCATCTTCGCCGGGATCCAGAACTCGTCAGGAGGGACGATCGGAACGTTGCCGGAGAAGAGAACACGGCCGATGGCTACAGTTTTGCCGATTCCCGCGAAGATCTTGGTCCTCGCCCGCTGAAGAGCCTGAAGCGCCTCTTGCCCCACGGTGGGCGCCAATTGTCGTGGTATTGCCGACGAGTACGCCATGGAGGGGTCCTCACAGTGCGTGTTTAGAGACGTGGGGTAAGGCGGATGGTTGACGGGTACGAGGTAACATGGCTTACCCAGATTCAGATCCCACAACGGTGGCAGAATCCTACTCCTGCTATAAATCACTATAATGGCAATGCGCCGAGTTACAGAGATTAGGTTCGCTGTGCGAGGTGACTAGAAAGTCTAAGTTATCGTGCCCTAAAGGCTCCCATAGGCCCGACTTATATAGTCGCCAGGTCCTAGGGTTACAGGGAAAAGTCCTAGCCGGACAGGTTACAGAGTTCTACACCGTCTATTACTAGTCTTGTGTATCTTGCACTCCACGGCTCCGGGTACGCTAGTGACTCCACCGTAGCCTTCCTTTATCCGGCATGGGACTCCCTTCTGGATCCACCTAACTGGGCCGCCCAGCAGGCCATACGCCATGCTACCGACTATGGGCCACCCAGATTAGTCGGATAAGAGAAATGCTATGAGGATACCCATATAGCATATCCCCAACAGATGTCACTTTGTAAGTGATCTTTCAATCATTTGTCTTGCGATATTTTTAGCATTAGTTTTTATGGACATGATTTCTCCAACTAGACTTGTAAATCATCCATCTTCTATGGAATATGGTAATTATTTGAACAACATTTGTTCTCATAATACCTAAACAAAATAACAATTATTGAAACAAATCTTGAAGGCAAGCTTTGATGTCAATGAGAAACACAACAACACTTTATTTGTTTTCGATGAACCTCATCACATACTCTCTTGCTAGTTACTTAGGCCATTGCAGTTCATGAATTGTTTTTTTTCTGTATAACACTTCACACCAACAAATTCAATATCCAATAGCCAAGAACCTCATTGTTTAACAAGCAAAGAATACAACCATAACATGTATATCATCTATATACCTAAGCTGGACATTTCCAATCTTTTATTTTTTCCAAATATTTCTGAGATTATGTTTCAGCATTTCCTTTCCTTTTAGAAGAATCTATTGATGGCTGCAAGTGCATAGATCAATTATAGCTAGTGTTGATGTAAAGATATCAAACCCACAAAGAGCTATTGGTTAAGGTATTTATTCCCCTCGTCACTATCTACCAAAGGATACTTGTAAGTTGCCTTTGATCTCAAGTAAAGAGTGTTTGAAAGGTTTTTTTGGTTGTGTAAACAATTAAAATAAAGCAAGTAACAAGATTGTGTGAAAGCTTGGTTGAACTCAATAGGGCTAAAATGTTCTCGGGGATATAGGATACACCTCTAGCATTGTTTTCATAATTAATAATTTAAGATAATATACTTCTTGTGTCATGAGATGTGTGGAGAGACCTCCAGAAGATTTTCACTACAAGGTTCGTAGGAAGCCACTTTGTTGAGCCAAGAGTGAGGTCACCTCCAAATAACCACTGCGATGTCTGAGAGCAGTCACCCATAAAGACCACCGCAATTAAGGGTTTCCCCGTGGATATCTTAATTAGCTTAGGGAGTCCCTCTTTATTCCTCCTTTTACTATGTAGTTCACGAGAAGACACCAACCTGTCATGGGGCCATTCCGGGTATGATCCCAAAGCACGTCCAAAGCATTTCTCCCTGCCTTTAGTACTAATGGAAAATGGTATGTGGCCGACTTCACATACCATCTAAATAGAGAGATCAAACACAAATCATAAATCAATCATAGATTGGCAAGTCATATGGACACAAGAATAGATCATCTTTATTGCAAATTCATAATACTGCTAGGGTTTCTCCATCTCCCCAAGAATAAAGGAACTACTCACACATGGAGGCAATCAACAACATCATCATAATCAAATGGATGAATGAAAGTGATAAAATGGATGAAAGATGGGGGTAATGGTGGTGATATAGATGCATTGGTTAATGATGAAGGGGATGATGCGTTGTCCTCCAATGATCCGTGAATCAGCAAGGATTTTACCCTAGCCAAGTTCCTCCTTCAGATCACTTTCAGATGTGGTTTTTCGTGGTTTCTGGTGACTGTGAATGTTGGATCTCCCTGCCTTCTTTGCTAGGAGAAAGTATTTGACGAGGCGAATCTGATGTAACCTGGTACGGGCAGACATTATGGGTGGGCTCTGCTCGTACCACCGGTCGTTATCGGCACTGGTTGCTTCCCCTCATTTTGTATTCTCCCAGGTATGAAGGTAAATCCATAAAATGACTTTTATCACTTAAAAATATCATATTATAGTATAATATGACAACTCTAATTGATATGTTCATATAAGAATTAATGATTCAGGATCCTGTTTAAATAAAGACAAAAAGGTGCGCGTGAACATAGTGAAATACAAAGATCCCTACTCTATTTATGCAAAAACAAAAGGCAAATATGCTTCAATTTCTAACTCATCAACTCCCCCAATCTAGGATCTTGCTCGTTCCAGAGCAAGATGGTGGCTTATGTACAAAATCATCATGTTCATGATACACGATTCGTTACAATAGATGAGGTAGAAATTGAAATAGGAATACACCATCGGATGTAAAGAAACTACGGGGGTATTACCATACCGTTGCACATTACATGACTTAGAGGCGTCCACACCTTTTCTAGTATTAATGAATTTATAAGAAGCTTCTAGTGATTTAACATATCATATAATCATTGAGTTTAGGGGTATCGAGCACTTAGTTTGGTAATGAAGATTCATGATCATTCTTCTTTTCTTCTACACTTGACTCTTTTTATAGCTATTCTCTCTTTTTGCTTCTTTCGTATCTTGTCTATATATATATATATATATATTTTATTCTTTTCTCCTTTTCTCTCTCCCCTTTTTTAAATACAACTATTTGATCATGCTCACTAGTTTGATGGCTGCAAAAAAACTCTTAATTATAACATGCTACCAGAATTCTTCTTCTCATAGCCTAATCAATACTTTTATTGGTGTGGAAGTCCCTAAAATCATGATAGCTGTACAAGTATCATAACACTCAACCTATTTCAATCATCTAATATAATAATCATGAATCATAACACAACTTCAAATATCATAAAGTCATGCAACCCAACAGATAGAAATCTTCTCTTGAACAAAGGGAACTCAAAGTTGAAGCAACTAATGTAAACACTGGAATTAAAGTCTAGCATGCATGTAGAAAAGTAAACATGCTAAAAACTGTAAGATATAATACAAGGTTCTCATAGATCCCCCAAGCTTGGAATCAAACTGGGTGGATCAAATAATTCCTTGCGTTTGCTTACTCCTTCTTTGGAGTGAAGAAATCATCATATCCCTCTTACTCGTCCGCCTTGAGACTATATGCATGAGCAATGCACGCAAATCGGGTGGACATCTCCATGATCCCGAAATGCAACTCAGTGATTATCTTTCTTAGAGTCTTCCTGTCATCATCCATCTCCATAATAATTTTGGTTAGGAGTTTCACTCTACCGTCAATGTCATCGACCTTTCTTTTTTAGGTCTTTGCTCATCATCCAGTAAGAGTCAACTCCTTTCCCAATAGTTTCAACACAAGATTTAGAGATATTTTAAAGGGTTTCGATCTTTTATCGAATCTCATCACATTTCTCTCCTTTGCAAGAAGAGGGTCTGGGAAGAGATTTAAGAGCAGATCTACGCAGATTGCACCTGTAGGGGTTTGGTGGAGATTCTTCCTTGGTCTTCCTTTGTTCCACGTGCCTGAGCATCTCCAACTTCGGTGGAAACATGTCTTCCTAGTTGGGGAGTGGAACGACTTGTGAGGGCTTGCAGAACGAGGAAGATGAACTATCCCCTTTGGATCCCTTCTTCTTGGCTTGTGCTTTAGAGGTGCCCTCCTTCTTGGTCCATATTTGCTTGATATGAAAAGACTGCATATCCTTTGAACGATCAAGTGAGATCTGAGATTTCATTATAAGTTGCGAGGAAGATGGCTCTAGAGCTGAGATTAAACAATGAAAGGAAAAAACGATAAAGAAAAATAAAGAGGTCAATTAATAAAAGAAAAGTCGTAGAGAAAAGAGGGCTGGAGTCGGTTATGGAGTCGATACAGGTAGGCCCCGTCCGTACCGCGCACCCTACTGGTAACTTACCGCCTACTCTGGGTTTTTTTAATTTTTTTGACACAAGAATAACACGAATAATAGAACCTTTGGAGAAGGATGAGAACAATACCGATAATGACCTACGGTACAGGCGCGCATGCACGTACTGCCTGGTCGTACCGAAACGCAAAAAAAAATGCTCGGAGGGGTCAGTCCTGATAATGACCAGCGGTACGTGCGCAGATTCCCATACTACCCGCCTGTACCAGGTCGAAAAACATTCCAAAAAATTCATAAAAATACAAGAGGAGCAAAGAATGAGGCGGGACATGCTGGAAAGGTTTCAAACAAGCAAAAAATCTATAAACTTGAGATTTCACTACCTCGCTTCATTAAATTCCCCGGTAGAGATCAAGGAGACTAACTCGGTAGTGTTAACCTCTCCAACTCTATAATGCTTCAATTTTTGCCCATTGACGATCTAGGATAAAGAAGATGTAGTATTTTTCAATCTTACCGCTCCGGAAGGATATGCCTCCTCGACTTCATAGGGTCCTTCCCATATGGATTTCAATTTTCCTCCAAAAATATGAAGTGTAGAGTTGCAGAGCAAAACCTTATCCCCAATTTCAATTCCTTGCCTTCGACTTTTTTATCATGCCATTTATTCACTTTTTATTTAAATATCTTAACATTTTCATAGGCCTCATTCGTGAGTTCATCCAAAGCATGAATATCTAAGAGTTGTTTCTCCCCAACAGTTTTAAAATCAAAGTTCATAGTTTTAATAGCCCATCGAGCCTTATGCTCAAGTTCCAATGAAAAGTGACAAGTTTTACTATAAACCATTTTGTATAGTGTCATTCCCATTGGATTCTTTAAAGTTGTACGATACGCCCACAACACATCATTAAGCTTCAAAGCCCAATCCTTCCTCGACCTATTCACTATTTTATGACTATGACCTTCATCTCCCGATTAGACAATTCCACTTGTCCACTGGTTTGAGGGTGGTAAGGTGATGCTACTCCATGGTCCACTCCATACTTTTTAAGTATCTTTTTAAAAGTTCCCTTCATAAAATGAGTTCCACATCAGTAATAAAAAATCGGGTCACTCCAAACCTAGGTAAGATGACATCCTTGATCATCTTAATGGAAGTGGCTGCATCTACATGAGAAGTAGGTATAGCTTCCACCCATTTAGTAGCATAGTCTACAACAACAATAATATGAGTATAACCGTTAGAGGGGACAAATGGGCCCATGAAGTCCATTGCCCATACATCAAATGGATCTATTACGAAATTATATTTCATATTCATTTCCCGTCGTTTGCCAATAATACTCATATGTTGGCAAGCATCACAATTCCTCACATATTCATGGGAGTCTTTAACTAATGTAGGCGAATAAAAACCTGACTGCAAGACCTTAGTTGTAGTGCGATTACCGGCGTGATGTCCTCGATAAGGACTATCATCACAAAATTTAAGAATAGCCTTTACCTCGTGCCCGGGTACACATTTCCTGATTATCCCATCTAGACCATGCCTATACAAGTAAGGACCATACCAAAAGTAATGTTTTAAATAATTAAAGAATTTCTTTCTTTGATTGTAATCCATTCCTTCTGGTAAAAACTTGCCTACAAGGAAATTAGCATAATATGCAAACCAAGGATCACGAGGTTCAATAACTGCAAGATATTCCCCTGTCAAAGATTAATTAATAGGAACAAGATCCTCCATAATTCCTTCCATTCGTGACAAATGGTCAGCAACATGATTATCCTTTCCTCTCGTATCTATTATTTGTAGGTCATATTCTTGTAGAAGCAAGACCATATAATTAGTTGAGGCTTAGCGTCTTTCTTTGCTAGAAAGTGTCTTAATCTTGATGATCAGTATAAACTATTACTTTTGAATTGACAATGTAGTGTCTAAATTTATCACAAGCGAAAACAACAGCTAAAATTTCTTTCTCGGTTGTTGCATAGTTCTTTTGATCTTTGTTAAAAACTTGACTTGCATACTGGATGACATTAAGATTCAATCCATCTCTTTGTCCTAAAACAACTCCAATAGCATAGTGACTAGCATCACACATAATTTCAAATGGTTCATCCCAATTGGGTGGTTGAATGACTGGTGCAGAAATCGGTGCTTTATTTAACTATTCAAAAAAATCATTGTAATCTCTATCAAAATAAAAAAAGGGCGTATTTATCTAATATACGAGTTAAAGGGGTAGCTAATTTAGCGAAATATTTAATGAAGCGTCTATAAATACCAACACGCCCAAGAAAATGCTTTAACCCCTTTATATCTTGCGAAATTGTAAGTTTTTCTAAGGTGATCAAGTTTGATTTATCAATCTCAATATTCTTTTCAGAGACCTTATGGCAAAAAAATATACCTTCCCTTACCATGAAGCGGCAATGCTCCCAATTGAGGACCATCTTTGTTTGTCTGCACCGCTGCAAAACTCTGTTAAGATTGTAAAGACATTTCTCAAAAGTAGTCGCATAAACGACAAAATTGTCCATAAGAACTTCCATGGAACTCTCCACAAAACTATCGAATATTTTCAAAACACACTCTTGATAAGTAGCAGTTGCATTACAGAAACCGAAAGGCATTAATCGATAAGCATAGGTTCCATAGGGGCAGGTAAAAGTGGTTTTTTTCTTAATCTTCAGGATGAATAGCTATTTGATAATATACATAATATCCATCAAGAAAATAGAAATAAGAGTTAGCGGACATTCTTTCCATAATATCATTAATGAAAGGCAGTTGCTTGTAAATTTTTATGGTTTCTTTGTTTAACTTTCTGAAGTCAGTACACATTCTATAACCTGCTATGATTCTAGCCAGGATTAATTCATATTTATCATTATTAATTATGGTTATACATCCTTCCCTAGGTATGAAGTGAGTTGGACTCACCCACTTACTACCAGAAATTGGGTAGGATGTCCAACATACGTATAACCTCCTTTCTTACTACATCTTTTATTTTATAATTCAATCTCTTTTGATTGTAAACAAATGGTTTAGAATCTTCAATCATAGATATTTTGTGAGCCATTATGGAAGGGTCTATGCCTTTTATATCATTAAGAGTGTATCCAAAATTGTCACATCCCAAAATTTACCAAATTTTGAAATGTGAAAAATAAATAAACAAAAGAAAATTTTGTTGAAATTTAGGGTGAGAAGAAACTTTTTGATTCCAATTGGAAACATCAAAATCTATTTTGATCAAATAAAATCCTAAAGGTATATAAAAAGATAAACAAATAATAAATAAAGTTATAAAAGTTGGAATCACTATTTTTGGATCTTTTAATAAAAAGATTTGGTTTTCAAAAGAAAAGGTAGAATTATAAATAAGGATTATTTTATAGAGCCAAATTAAATCTTGGCCAAGCTTTTGAAATAAAATATTTCTATTTGATAAAAAGAGTAAAAGTTTATTTAAATAAAATAATGAGGATTAATTAATATCCAATTTTATTAAAGTAAAGGCTTTTCCATTTTAAATAAACACTAAAACTTGTTAATTTATTTTAAATAAGAATTATAAGTGTTTTATGTTTTCAAATAAAACCTACTGAAATGGTTTTGATATTATTTAGATTTCAAATAGAGTTTTTAAATAAATTAAATCCTATTTGAATTAATGACTAAAGTCCATTTATTTAATTATTAATGGATCCTAAAAAGAATAAAAATTATTTTGTTTTGGACTTTGGATTATGTTGTTAAACAGAATTAATTTATACCTAAAGTTTGGTGGTGGTTTTATTTGAATTGGTGTTTGAATTATTTGTTTGAAAATCAAAACAGAAATTCAAATAGAAAAAGAAAATGCATTCTGTATAAAAAAAATGAAACAGACCCAGCCCATCTGGCCAGCCCAGCAGCCCACCAGCTCTCACCCGCTGTGAACCGTTTTTCACTGAGTAATCAACCCGCGAAGTCACAAACAAGTGGACCCTGTGCCCCCTCTCTCTCACTCGCAGACAGCTTGGCCTTACTGGCCACCTCAACATTGTCTCCCTCGCGACCACGTCGCCTCGCCGTTTCTGCCATTAACTCCGGCAATGAATATGAGTTATTGCTGGAGTTATTCCTCGCTGTGATCACGCGTACATAAGCGCCCACGTCTCCTCTCTCTTTCCCCTCACTCGCCCCTCCTTCTCTGCCCCAGGGCTGTTCGAATTTGTCCCCACACCACCTCTGTCTCCGACGACGTTTCTGAGCGATTCCGGCCACACCCCGCCGCCCCTCGCCTCCCACTGCATTCACACTTGCTCCCCACCTCCTGGCGCATCTTCCAGTGCAGCTAGTTAGCCCACGCGTGCCCCGTAGCCTCGGCTTCGTCATCACCTGAGCGCCACCGTCGTCTGTCTCGTCTCCGTCGAGCTCCCCCGGTAAGGTCCGACCACCACAAGCTCTCCTGATGATGCTCCCATACTCCCCATGCTCGCCTGCGTCTAACCATGTGCCCCGTTTGTCTTAGCTCGCTCCCAAGCATCGCCCCCATTGACAACTGAGCAAGCCGACGCCGCCACCGACTCCAGCAAGAAATCCCCTCCGTTCCTGAGCGCCCCTTGCCTCCTCGCGACCACGTTGAGCATCGCCACGATCCCCTGATCACGGTGAGCTACTTCCCTCCTTCCCTTGCTTCCTGTAATCGCTGCGACGCCACCGCCAGAGTGTGCTCCGCCGCTTGCCGCCGCGCAGCGCTGCTAGTCTTTGACCAAATAACCTCGTCCGTTAGATCTTGATCCGTTGGCTGAGAATAGATTTAAGCGAAGGGGTATGAGTTGAACCAGAACCACACGATCTTAATTAGATCCAACGACTCACAGAGGCTAATCCGCACGAAGCGGTACCGTCCAGTTAGATTGCGCCACGTGGCCAGACTGTTTGAATAAAAACCAGAAAATGTTCTAATAGAATTGCAAACTTGTAAAATTCATAACTTTAATTCTACACGTCCAAATTTTGCAAATTTTATATCAATGGATTCAGCAGAACAAGTACTTTGCAACCATGCACTTTGTTTAATGTTTTGCTTCTGGAAAATTGGTTGAATTTGCAGAAACATGTGTAGGCTTATTTTGAATATAAAAATTATTCTAGATATAATTTTAATGTGAAATCTTTGCAAAATGGTTTGTTTTGAACCTACTGACCCTAGGAACCAACTTATGGATTTAAAAATGTAAAGTTAAGGAATAAATATTAGAGTGAGAGCATTTCTAGTCAAATAAAAATATTGTTTTTGATTTAGAAATGATTTTTGAGTGAAACCTTTGGGAAATTATTTGATTCAAACCTTCTGACCCTAAACACCAAGTTTTGAGAATTAAAATATATTTGGTGAACTCTTTAAAGAATATTTCTTTGCTAAAAGCATTTTTCAACCACATAAAATATTGATTTGATTTAAAAATGGTTTATAGATAAAACCTTTTGCAAATGGTTTTACCACTTTGATAAATTTCCACTTTGAACTTTATAATGTTTAGAGCCTAGTAGAAACCACTTTTGCAAATAAAACTATCTTTTGCATGCTTGCATGCATGACCTTGTTTCTATTATTTTATGTGTGATAAATTGGTTGGAATGCTAGTTGAATTTGTGTTTGCTTTATTGGATTGTAGTGGAATTACAAGAGTGTGATATTTGCAAGATCAAGAAGTGAACCAACATTCCCTACTAAAAGGGCAAGTGACACTATCATACAAGTCCTACTATTTTCATTACACTTAGTGGATTTTTGTAACATGCATGATAAGGACTACTATATTTTATGCTATGCTAAATCCTAATAGGATACCCTTATATCCTTGTAGAGGTCCCAACCCAATAAGGTAGAGTCCTCCTGTGTTTTACAATGCTAGTCCCTGGATCAATAGCTAGCATCCACAGTTAAGATGTAATATCAAGATACAATGGTCATGATATAAATTTATAACCAGGAATAACATAAGTTTATTACATCAAACATAGCTCATATGGCTATTACATTACATTTGCAGCGGAATATCTATAAGTATGGGTCCATCATCTTCAAAGTGCCACAGGCAGATGTTGGTTGTAGATTTTGTAGTCCTAGTCAATCAAACAATCTTCATTTTTAAAACAATCAACCTGCAACATTACAAGTTACAGCCACAAGGGTCAATACATTTTGAATTGTATGGGCAAACTTCACTTTTATGTACAATGAGAGTGGATCCTATCATTATATGCATATTTGGCTAAGTAGAGTTTAAGGCTTATTTGCAGAAAGCAATATTTTATCCTATCTTTTCAAAAGGGTTTTAAAGTCTTTTGTCAAATTTCTTTTCCAAGTTCCTTGAACTCCTTGGTAGAAACTCAAGTGTTCAAATCCTTGTCAAAATCTCTTGAGCACCTTGGTAACCCCAAGTGCAACAAGTTTTATCAAAACTCATGAGTTCCTTGGTAAAGCTCCAAGTACCTCATGCACTTGAGCACCTTGGTAACCCCAAGTGCAACAAGCTTTACAAAATCTCTTTGAATTCCTTGGTAGACACACAAGGGCATCAAGTTTTTATATTAGAAGTTGGAATGTCGAGATCTCCCATAGTTCAAACTTTAGTTGCTCAGTATTGTCCATAACCGGGGACACGGCTAAGTACTTAGATTTTATTATCTTCTGCAGAAGGAGTACACTTTACCCACATGACACAATCCCATCTTGTTGCCACCAGTGGCCTACTGGATTAGTGCTCACCAAGATGGAGTACTGGCAGATTGAGAATGTGACGAAGTCTTTCCAAAAGGTCCTCCCATACATCATTGCTAGATTTGTCTTCAGCCCCCATGAAGCATTCCAGATCCCCATGTCCAGTAACTAAAGACAATGTATGGGTCTTCCTAATGTAATTGACTAAGCCAGAGCCATAATAGCATGTGGTTGCACACGAAAGCCACAATTGGAGAAGCATGTTTGATCTCTAAGTTTCCTAGGTGGTTTTATTTTGGAGCACAACACAAAGTGATTGCCATAGACATGGTTCCCTTTTGTTGCCACCTTCTCCAAAACTTAAAGTATCCTCCACCTAGGTGGTTCATTGAGTCCTTGTTTTATTATGTAAAACACAAGTCCTTTTCTCAATCTTTGTAAAATCTCAACATGTATCTCTTTTTTAAATTATAGTATATAGCATGGCTAAGCATGTACAACTTCAATATTTTCACTAAGGAGTGTATAGGGAATCCTATTAGGATTTAGCATAGCATAAGTACAGAAATATCTTTTCATGCATGTTTTCAAAATCCACTAAGTATAACGAAAATAATAGGACTTTTGTATGATAGTGTCACTTGCCTTTTTGGTAGGGAATGGGGGTTCACTTCCTTGATCTTGCTAATTTCACACTTTGCTAATTTCACTACAAGTCAATCAAGCAAATCACCAAATCAACTAACATTCCAAATCAAGGTTAAACAAACAATTTTACACACATAGCAATGGAGTCTAAGTCATGCAAAGGGGGTTCTTCTTGTAAGGTTGGTCTCTACTAGGTTTATAAACTTTGTATGGTCCAAATTGGTCATTTACCAAAATGGCAAAGTTATTTGCAATTGGGTTTTATCTTAAGACCATTTTAATATTCATTCATTATTTTATGTGGTGAAAATTATTCTTATCAAAGCAAAACTTTAGGTTTTTCACTAAGTGAGTTGTCCTTGGCAAGGTTTGATGTTTTGGGTTAGTAAGTTTTGGTCCAAAACACTTTCCCAAAGTTTTTCTTGCAAAAACATTTCCATAAATAATTTAATGAGTTTATTTGGCTAGAAAAATGGCTAATTTAGATAATTCATCCTATATTTCACCAAATTCATTTTTAACACCAAGGGTTGGTTCCTAGGGTCAGTAAGATCACAACAAACCATTTTGCAAAGGTTTTAATCCAAAAATCATTTTTTAAACAATTTTTATACTCTAAACAAGTACACATATGTTTATGCAAATTCAAACAAGCTATTAGATACTATTTTAAAAACTAAGGCCATGGTTGGCTAGGGCTTGTTCTCCTGATTTCATTGATATAAAATTTGTAATTTTTGGACGTGTGGTTTGAAAATTACAAGGGTTTGAAGTTTGCAATTTATTCTGTTTTCAAAACTGGTTTTAGATCTAATACAGGCCACGCGTCGAGCCGTGATTGGCCTGTACCGATTCGTCTGGATCGCGTGCTGTGGCGCGTTGGATCAAGTCAGATCGTGCGGCACAGGATCATCACTTACCCCTTCGTTAACGTTCTATCGTATTCGTCAGATCCAGATCCTACGGTTACTAACACGCTTGCCAAAGTCTGGCGGCGCTCGTCGGCTGCGCGCGGCGGCGACGGTCGGTCAGTGGCGGCGCTGGTGAAATAGGAGGCGAGAGAGGAAGGGAGTAGGCTCACCGAGGTCGTAGTTGGTTGGGGAAGCTCAACGTGTGGTCGACGAGGCAGGGGGCGCACGGGAACGGTGGCGATTGCTCGCCGGAGACTTCGTCGGCGTCGGGTGGTTCTGTCCGCGGTCGAGGGCGACGCTGTAGATCATCCCGAAGCAAAACAACGATGCGGTTAGATGCAAAAAGGTGTGGCGAGTGCGGGAGTGTGAACGAGGAGGCGCGGGGTGGTCAGATACTACCTGTGGGCTTCGTCGGAGATGAAGCAGACGGTGGTGGCGGTAGGAGTCGTCGCTGCAGATCGCCCTAAGGCAAAACAGGAGCACATTCAGATGTGCAAGAGCAAGGCGATGCAGTGTGCGTGAACGAGAGGGGTCGGGGCGGTCTGGTTCACCTGAAAGTCGTCGCCGGAGTAAAAACGGACGGTGACGCTGTCGGAGCTTGTCGAAGCCGATGCTCCGGGGCGCCCGCGGTTGAAAGAAGGGTACGGGGAGAAGCGTCTGGGAGTGGGGCGTGCGTGCTTGGTCGATGAAGCAAGGGGAGGCAGTGTGTGGCCGGAATTGAGGGCTAAGCTCGTCGGAGATGGCGGCGGTGCAGAAAAGATTGGCGACAACCTAGGGGCAGAGAGGAGGAGTGGTCTGGGGAAAAATGTCGCGGAGAGGGAGGTGCTTAAGAATGCGTGGTCGCAGGAGCGATTAACTGCCGCGTTAATGCCAATTGATGCTCGCAAATGTCGCCAGAAACGGTCGAGGAGAGGGGGGCGCTGTCACCGCGAGGAAGAAGAAGGGTGAACAGGGAAAATGGGTCCAGTCGTCAGTGGGGGAAAGAAGTGAGCGAAGGGTCCACCAGTCATCGTCTTTGTGGGTCAAATGCGAGGTGTGAAACGTTTTCCTGCGGAATGAGGAGCTGGGCTGGTTGATGGGCTTCCTGGGCTGCTGGGTTGGGTCTGGTTCCTTTCTTATTTTTTTTTATTCTGTGTTCTTTTCCTTTTCTATTTTATTTTCTGTTTTGAATTTCCAATCAAATAATCATCAACCAAATCAATTCAAACAACACTCAAATATTGTAATATTGAAATTAGTTCTGTTTAGTAATATGGTCAAAAGTCCAAAATGAAATAATAATAACTTTATTAATCCATTCTTTAATTAAATAAAATGGAGTTTTATTTATTTAACATGGTTTGATTTATTTAATAATAATTCTCATTTGAAAACACTTTCAAATCTAAAACAGTAGGTTTATTTAAAAATAAAGAATATTTGAAAGACTTGTTTTAAAACAAAATAACCTCTTATCTTAGGATCCATTAGTAACTAAATAAAATGGGCCTTAGTTATTAAATTAAATAGAGTTTGATTAATAAAAATCTTTATTTGAAACCTAAATATTTTCCAAACCAAATCAGTAGGTTTTATTTGGAAATATTAAATACTTGGAAACTTTATTAAATTAAACAAATAAGTCCTTGATGGTTTATAAATGATAGAACCTTTATTAATAAAACTTGGATATTAAACCCTTATTAATTTGTTTTTAAACAAACCTTTGCTAATTTTATTTAGAATAAAAATGTTTTTAATTCTCAAAGCTTGGCCAAGGATTAATTTGACTTTATGAAATAATTCTTTATTTATAATCCCTCTTTTCTTTTGAATACCAAACCTTTTATTTTAAAAGATCCAAAATCTTATTTCCAAAATATCTATTTTCCTTTATTAAAAATGTTTATCTTTTTAAATCCTTTTAGGATTTTATTTGATTCAAATGGGTTTGAGGTTCCATTTAAATTCAAAAAGTTTCTTCTGGCTCTGAAATTCAAACAAAGTTTTATTTTATTAATTTATTTTCACATTACAAGATTTGGAAAATCTTGGGATGTGACAGGCTACCACCCTTAAAATAAATCTCGTCCCGAGATTTGGGAAGGCTGGGGTTACAAGCAAGTTCAAAACAACTAGGGTACTACCACCCTTTAAAAATTTTCAAACAAAAATTACATATTGGCCTTCTTGGGTCCTGGAAAACTTCTCTAAGCAAACTTTTGCTTTATTTCTACACTTGACTCATGGGCCAAGGTTAAGTTTCTCCATAGGCTTGTTCAACTTGTTCTTCATTCTTTCTGGACAGTTGCTTGCATAGTGTCCTGGATTCTTGCAGTTGAAACAATTAATGTCCTTGAGTTCTTTGCGTTGCTCTTGTGGGCAAGTTGCTACATAGTGGCCTGGTTCCTTGCAGTTGTTGCACCACACTTGGTCAATCTCTTTATTCTTCTTGTTCTCTGGGCATCCACTGGAGTAGTGTCCCATTTCCTTACATTTGCGACATTGCACAAGGCTCATGTCTTGCTTGGGCTTCTTGATTTTCCTTGATCCTTTGAATTGGGTTGTCTTGTTTGGATGTAGAAGTGGTCCTTTTCCTTTGGTGGACTTGGATCCTTCTTGTTTCCTTTGTTCCACCATGGCATAGATAGGACATAGACCTGGAGTATGGTCACTTCCTTCACAAAGGTAGCAAGTAGCTTGAGAGGTAGGACATTGTCCAACAGGATGATCTTCTTCACAATTGGGGCATTGTCCTTCATGCTCCTTGGAGGTATGATCCTTGTCTCCACAAATAATGCAAGCTGGGGCTCCATCTAGAACAATATTCTTTTCATCCCTGTTATCATAAACTCTCTGTGGATAGCTTTCTTCTATGCTAATCATTTGATTAGTCACCTTAAGCATCAGTTGAGACTGCTCTTCCAAAAACCTTTGCAGTGCTGGATCCTTATCACTATTGTTGATTAGGAACTGAGCTGTTAGTTGGTTCAACTGGTGTTGGGTTGCTATGAGCTCTTTCATGCTATCCGCTTGGTTGGTGTTGGTGTCATCAACCTTGGAGTCCTTTGGAGTAGTCATCTGTTTGGGTTTGAAGGGAGATTAGAATAGGCATGTTATTTCTAAGAACTATTTCTAATCACACACATCACAATTTACACAAACAATGTGCATGCAATCACAAACAACTTTTCACTCAAACAACAAAGTTCAAGCACATACTTAGTCAACAAAACATTTTTGTTACACCACATAAGTTGGTGGTCTTGACTTAACTAAAATATGGTGGTCCATCTATATGGTTCACTTGTGCTATTTCCTTCCTTCATGATTCTTCTTGTATGGGATCATGGTTTCTTGAGATAACTCTTGGTTGCAATACTTCAAAGTTGTTGATGGCTTCTTCTTATTTTGCATTCCCTCAGTCTCTAAGTCTTAGCAAGATTACCTTGTTTCACTTGTGGTCCTTAGTAGTTTCTAAGTTGGAAGTCCTTGGTGAAAATGCTGAAGATGTTGAAGTCATTAGAGTTGAAGATGTTGAAGTCATTAGAGTTGGAGTTGTTGAAATCATTAGAGTTGGAGTTGTTGAAGAAGTCTTTTGCACATGATGAAGTCTTTGGTCTTGGGTAGGTTTTCCATCAAGTTGAAGTAGAAGAGGTGTAGAGTTGAAATCAAAATGGTTGAGGAAAGATGTTTACAAGACTTGTTTGTAAATAAGTTTTTGAACAAAACAACTCCTATTTTTCTAAGGGTTTTTGTCCAATCCTAGGTTTACAAATCCTACAGGCAACACAATGCTCTGATACCATCTGTAGAGGTCCCAACCCAATAAGGTAGAGTCCTCCTGTGTTTTGCAATGCTAGTCCCTGGATCAATATCTAGCATCCACAGTTAAGATGTAATATCAAGATACAATGGTCATGATATAAATTTATAACCAGGAATAACATAAGTTTATTACATCAAACATAGCCCATATGGCTATTACATTACATTTGCAGCGGAATATCTATAAGTATGGGTCCATCATCTTCAAAGTGCCACAGGCAGATGTTGGTTGTAGATTTTGTAGTCCTAGTCAATCAAACAATCTTCATTTTTAAAACAATCAACCTGCAACATTACAAGTTACAGCCACAAGGGTCAATACATTTTGAATTGTATTGGCAAACTTCACTTTTATGTACAATGAGAGTGGATCCTATCATTATATGCATATTTGGCTAAGTAGAGTTTAAGGCTTATTTGCAGAAAGCAATATTTTATCCTATCTTTTCAAAAGGGTTTTAAAGTCTTTTGTCAAATTTATTTTCCAAGTTCCTTGAACTCCTTGGTAGAAACTCAAGTGTTCAAATCCTTGTCAAAATCTCTTGAGCACCTTGGTAACCCCAAGTGCAACAAGTTTTATCAAAACTCATGAGTTCCTTGGTAAAGCTCCAAGTACCTAATGCACTTGAGCACCTTGGTAACCCCAAGTGCAACAAGCTTTACAAAATCTCTTTGAATTCCTTGGTAGACACACAAGGGCATCAAGTTTTTATATTAGAAGTTGGAATGTCGAGATCTCCCATAGTTCAAACTTTAGTTGCTCAGTATTGTCCTTAACCGGGGACACGGCTAAGTACTTAGATTTTATTATCTTCTGCAGAAGGAGTACACTTTACCCACATGACACAATCCCATCTTGTTGCCACCAGTGGCCTACTGGATTAGTGCTCACCAAGATGGAGTACTGGCAGATTGAGAATGTGACGAAGTCTTTCCAAAAGGTCCTCCCATACATCATTTCTAGCTTTGTCTTCAGCCCCCATGAAGCATTCCAGATCCCCATGTCCAGTAACTAAAGACAATGTATGGGTCTTCCTAATGTAATTGACTAAGCCAGAGCCATAATAGCATGTGGTTGCACACGAAAGCCACAATTGGAGAAGCATGTTTGATCTCTAAGTTTCCTAGGTGGTTTTCTTTTGGAGCACAACACAAAGTGATTGCCATAGACATGGTTCCCTTTTGTTGCCACCTTCTCCAAAACTTAAAGTATCCTCCACCTAGGTGGTTCATTCAGTCCTTGTTTTATTATGTAGAACACAAGTCCTTTTCTCAATCTTTGTAAAATCTCAACATGTATCTCTTTTTTAAATTATAGTATATAGCATGGCTAAGCATGTACAACTTCAATATTTTCACTAAGGAGTGTATAGGGAATCCTATTAGGATTTAGCATAGCATAAGTACAGAAATATCTTTTCATGCATGTTTTCAAAATCCACTAAGTATAACGAAAATAATAGGACTTTTGTATGATAGTGTCACTTGCCTTTTTGGTAGGGAATGGGGGTTCACTTCCTTGATCTTGCTAATTTCACACTTTGCTAATTTCACTACAAGTCAATCAAGCAAATCACCAAATCAACTAACATTCCAAATCAAGGTTAAACAAACAATTTTACACACATAGCAATGGAGTCTAAGTCATGCAAAGGGGGTTCTTCTTGTAAGGTTGGTCTCTACTAGGTTTATAAACTTTGTATGGTCCAAATTGGTCATTTACCAAAATGGCAAAGTTATTTGCAATTGGGTTTTATCTTAAGACCATTTTAATATTCATTCATTATTTTATGTGGTGAAAATTATTCTTATCAAAGCAAAACTTTAGGTTTTTCACTAAGTGAGTTGTCCTTGGCAAGGTTTGATGTTTTGGGTTAGTAAGTTTTGGTCCAAAACACTTTCCCAAAGTTTTTCTTGCAAAAACATTTCCATAAATAATTTAATGAGTTTATTTGGCTAGAAAAATGGCTAATTTAGATAATTCATCCTATATTTCACCAAATTCATTTTTAACACCAAGGGTTGGTTCCTAGGGTCAGTAAGATCACAACAAACCATTTTGCAAAGGTTTTAATCCAAAAATCATTTTTTAAACAATTTTTATACTCTAAACAAGTACACATATGTTTCTGCAAATTCAAACAAGCTATTAGATACTATTTTAAAAACTAAGGCCATGGTTGGCTAGGTCTTGTTCTCCTGATTTCATTGATATAAAATTTGTAATTTTTGGACGTGTGGTTTGAAAATTACAAGGGTTTGAAGTTTGCAATTTATTCTGTTTTCAAAACTGGTTTTAGATCTAATACAGGCCACGCGTCGAGCCGTGATTGGCCGGTACCGATTCGTCTGGATCGCGTGCTGCGGCACGTTGGATCAAGTCAGATCGTGCGGCACAGGATCATCACTTACCCCTTCGTTAACGTTCTATCGTATCCGTCAGATCCAGATCCTACGGTTACTAACACGCTTGCCAAAGTCTGGCGGCGCTCGTCGGCTGCGCGCGGCGGCGACGGTCGGTCAGTGGCGGCGCTGGTGAAATAGGAGGCGAGAGAGGAAGGGAGTAGGCTCAACGAGGTCGTAGTTGGTTGGGGAAGCTCAACGTGTGGTCGACGAGGCAGGGGGCGCACGGGAACGGTGGCGATTGCTCGCCGGAGACTTCGTCGGCGTCGGGTGGTTCTGTCCGCGGTCGAGGGCGACGCTGTAGATCATCCCGAAGCAAAACAACGATGCGGTTAGATGCAAAAAGGTGTGGCGAGTGGGGGAGTGTGAATGAGGAGGCGCGGGGTGGTCAGATACTACCTGTGGGCTTCGTCGGAGATGAAGCAGACGGTGGTGGCGGTAGGAGTCGTCGCTGCAGATCGCCCTAAGGCAAAACAGGAGCACATTCAGATGTGCAAGAGCAAGGCGATGCAGTGTGCGTGAACGAGAGGGGTCGGGGCGGTCTGGTTCACCTGAAAGTCGTCGCCGGAGTAAAAACGGACGGTGACGCTGTCGGAGCTTGTCGAAGCCGACGCTCCGGGGCGCCCGCGGTTGAAAGAAGGGTACGGGGAGAAGCGTCTAGGAGTGGGGCGTGCGTGCTTGGTCGATGAAGCAAGGGGAGGCAGTGTGTGGCCGGAATTGAGGGCTAAGCTCGTCGGAGACGGCGGCGGTGCAGAAAAGATTGGCGACAGCCTAGGGGCAGAGAGGAGGAGTGGTCTGGGGAAAAATGTCGCGGAGAGGGAGGTGCTTAAGAATGCGCGGTCGCAGGAGCGATTAACTGCCGCGTTAATGCCAATTGATGCTCGCAAATGTCGCCAGAAACGGTCGAGGAGAGGGGGGGCGCTGTCACCGCGAGGAAGAAGAAGGGTGAACAGGGAAAATGGGTCCAGTCGTCAGTGGGGGAAAGAAGTGAGCGAAGGGTCCACCAGTCATCGTCTCTGTGGGTCAAATGCGAGGTGTGAAACGTTTTCCTGCGGAATGAGGAGCTGGGCTGGTTGATGGGCTTCCTGGGCTGCTGGGTTGGGTCTGGTTCCTTTCTTATTTTTTTTTATTCTGTGTTCTTTTCCTTTTCTATTTTATTTTCTGTTTTGAATTTCCAATCAAATAATCATCAACCAAATCAATTCAAACAACACTCAAATTTTGTAATATTGAAATTAGTTCTGTTTAGTAATATGGTCAAAAGTCCAAAATGAAATAATAATAACTTTATTAATCCATTCTTTAATTAAATAAAATGGAGTTTTATTTATTTAACATGGTTTGATTTATTTAATAATAATTCTCATTTGAAAACACTTTCAAATCTAAAACAGTAGGTTTATTTAAAAATAAAGAATATTTGAAAGACTTGTTTTAAAACAAAATAACCTCTTATCTTAGGATCCATTAGTAACTAAATAAAATGGGCCTTAGTTATTAAATTAAATAGAGTTTGATTAATAAAAATCTTTATTTGAAACCTAAATATTTTCCAAACCAAATCAGTAGGTTTTATTTGGAAATATTAAATACTTGGAAACTTTATTAAATTAAACAAATAAGTCCTTGATGGTTTATAAATGATAGAACCTTTATTAATAAAACTTGGATATTAAACCCTTATTAATTTGTTTTTAAACAAACCTTTGCTAATTTTATTTAGAATAAAAATGTTTTTAATTCTCAAAGCTTGGCCAAGGATTAATTTGACTTTATGAAATAATTCTTTATTTATAATCCCTCTTTTCTTTTGAATACCAAACCTTTTATTTTAAAAGATCCAAAATCTTATTTCCAAAATATCTATTTAGGATTATAAATGTTTATCTTTTTAAATCCTTTTAGGATTTTATTTGATTCAAATGGGTTTGAGGTTCCATTTAAATTCAAAAAGTTTCTTCTGGCTCTGAAATTCAAACAAAGTTTTATTTTATTAATTTATTTTCACATTACAAGATTTGGAAAATCTTGGGATGTGACAATCCCCCTCAGTGGAAACATTGTAGTTGTAGTATGTTAGCCCTGCTATATATTGGGATGGGATACATGATATGATTACATGAAGAGTTGAAAAGACATATGTTTTATATAATAAAAAAAGTACTCAATGAACCACCTGGGTGGACAAGGATACTCAAGATTGGACAAGGTGGCAACAAAAGGAACCATGTTTATATGGCTACCTCTTTTTGTATGTGCACTAGAAGAAAACCACCCAGGGACTTAGAGATTGAACATGTTTCTCGTACAGTGGCTTCTGTGTACAGCCACATGCTAAATGGGCTATGGCTTAGTCAACTACATAGTGGAAGACCCATGCATTGGCATCTTCAGGTTAACTAGAATTGTGTAAGGGAAATTATCCCTACATTGGTGCCTGGTTGACAATCTAGCATTGTGTATTGGGAGGACTCCTATGGAAAGACTTTGTCACATTCTCGATCTACCAGTACTCCATCTTGGTGAGTACTTATCCAGAGGCCACTGGTGGCATCAAGACGATATTGTGTCATGTGGGTAAAGTGTATAACTTCTGCAGAAGATAAAATTCTAAGTACTTAGCCGTGTCCCCGGTTATGGACAATACTGAGCAACTAAGGCCTGAAGCTATGGAAGATATCGACATTCCAATTTCTAAAAGTAAAACTTGATGGTGACAACAAGGGATTTGAAGCACTTGGAGTTTTCCAAGAAGTTCAGAAAGATTTGACAAAAGATCAAAACTATTTTGAAAAGATAGGATAAAACTATATTGCTTTCTGCAAAAGAGCATAAACCCTACTTAGCCAAATATGCATGTAATGATAGGATCCACTTATTTCTACATAGTAGTGAAACTTGCCAATACAATTCAAATGTATTGACCCTGGTGGCTGCAACTTATTATGTTGCAGGTTTGTTTGATGTTAGTTAAGTTTATTGATTAGGATTACAAGTCTACAACCAACATGACTGCCTGTGGCACTTTGAAGATGAAGGACCCCATGCTATTGTTATATTCTGCTGCATTGTAATGTTATAGCCAAATGAGCTATGTAAGATGTAATGAATTATTTTATTCCTGGTTATAAAGTTGTATTATTACCTTTGTTTCTTGATATTACATCTTAACTGTGGATGCTAGCTATTGATCCAGGGACTAGCATTGTAAACACAGGGATCTCTACCTTATTAAGGGTTGGGAACCTTTCAGATGGTATCAGAGCACTGTGTTTCCTGTAGGATTGTAACCCTAGGATTGGACAAAACCCCTTAGAAAAATAAGAGTTGTATTTGTTCCAAAACTTATTTACAAACAATCTTGTAAACTCTTTCCTCAACCTTTTGGTTTTGATTCTACACCTCTTCCATTTCAACTTGATGGATAAAGCCTTCACCATGACCAATGACTTCAAATTTTAGTTTCACCAAGGATTTCACTAAGGACTACAAGTGAAAACCAAGAGACACTAGATTGCCTACCAAAAGACATTGATATCAAGTTAGAGTATGGATCATATTGACCTATGAGGTATGACTATACTAAGTTAATTATTTCAAGAAAACTTGTTGTTTCTTTCAACTCATGAGTTAAGCTCATAAGTTGTTAAGTGAATAGTTGCTTGTTGATTGTTTGGTTGATTGATTGAACTTGGATGTTTTGAGTTGTGTGCTAGAACTTCTTAAAAACCTATCCATCATTACTTATCCCTATCAAACCAACAGATGCCTCCCCGTCGTGCCAACCCCAACCAAAACAACAACATCACTCCTGAGATGCAGCAGATGATGACAACTCAGACACAACTAATGCAGGAGATCACCACATTCATACAGAATCAGAACAACAACAACAACAATCAGAATAATCCTCCAGCACATGATATGCTCACCAAGTTTCTGAAACTAAGGCCTACAAGGTTCTCTGGAACAACTGACCCAATGGTAGCCGATGATTGGTTACGTTCGGTGAATAAGGACTTAGTGACTGTTGGCTGCACCGATGAAGAAAAAGTAAGGTTTGCAGCATTTCTGCTTGAAGGACCAGCAGCAACATGGTGGGACAACTTTCAAATCACCACTCCCCTTGAGGATGTAACTTGGGATATTTTTGAGGATGGTTTCCATACAACTCACATCTCACCTGGAGTGATGTACTTGAAGAAAAAGGAGTTTTACAATCTGAAACAGCGTCACCTCAGTGTGGCTGAGTATATTGAAGAATTCAACAATCTGGCACCCTATGCACCAGATGAAGTTGACACAGATGCTAAGAGAAATGAGAAATTTCTTGAAGGACTTAATGATGAGTTGAACTTGCAGCTAGCTGTTGCCTATGTCCCAACTTATCAATCACTCTGTGACAAAGCCACCATTTTGGAAAACAAGATGAATCAAGTTGAGAACAGAAAGAGGAAGCATAAACTCAAGAATCACTCAGGATCATCAAAAAAGAAGCATTCATTCAAAAAGAGCAATGAAGATTCTGAACCACATCAGTATCAACACAACAACAATGGAAGTGATAATAATGGAAATGATACTGAAAATGGAGATGACCTTGGTCAGATCCAACATGACACTTTCAAGAAGAAAGACATTAGCCAGTTACAGTGCTATAATTGTAAGGAACTTGGACACTATGCATCAGACTGTCCTAAGAAGAAAAAGAAAAAGGATGCTAGAAGAGCCAATGGATATGACTCCAATGTGACCCAGAAAGGACATGTGAACCACATTGACATGGATAGAAACTTTGAAGAGATAGAAGAAGTGGATGTCAGAAACTAGTTAACTCAGTTGAGTCAAATAAGGATTCCTTGTCTGGATATTAAGTGTTGAACCATAGTCAAGTGAACCATCAATGTAACCCTATGAGACTTTCATTTAAGGGTGGTAGTACCCTAGTTGCCTTGAAGCCAACTTGTAACCCTAGCCTTCCCAAACCTCGGGAAGACATTTCTTTTAAGGGTGGTAGCCTGTCACATCCCAAAATTTTCCAAATTTTGAAATGTGAAAAATAAATAAACAAAATAAAATTTTGTTGAAATTTAGGGTGAGAAGAAACTTTTTGATTTCAATTGGAAACATCAAAACCTATTTTGATCAAATAAAATCCTAAAGGGATTTAAAAAGATAAACAAATAATAAATAAAGTTATAAAAGTTGGAATCACTATTTTTGGATCTTTTAATAAAAAGATTTGGTTTTCAAAAGAAAAGGTAGAATTATAAATAAGGATTATTTTATAGAGCCAAATTAAATCTTGGCCAAGCTTTTGAAATAAAATATTTCTATTTGATAAAAAGAGTAAAGGTTAATTTAAATAAAATAATGAGGATTAATTAATATCCAATTTTATTAAAGTAAAGGCTTTTCCATTTTAAATAAACACTAAAACTTGTTAATTTATTTTAAATAAGAATTCTAAGTGTTTTATGTTTTCAAATAAAACCTACTGAAATGGGTTTGATATTATTTAGATTTCAAATAGAGTTTTTAAATAAATTAAATCCTATTTGAATTAATGACTAAAGTCTATTCATTTAATTATTAATGGATCCTAAAAAGAATAAAAATTATTTTGTTTTGGACTTTGGATTATGTTGTTAAACAGAATTAATTTATACCCAAAGTTTGGTGGTGGTTTGATTTGAATTGGTGTTTGAATTATTTGTTTGAAAATCAAAACAGAAATTCAAATAGAAAAAGAAAAAGCATTCTGTATTAAAAAAATGAAACAGACCCAGCCCATCTGGCCAGCCCAGCAGCCCAGCAGCGCATCCCACCAGCTCTCACCCGCTGTGAACCATTTTTCACTGAGTAATCAACCCGCGAAGTCACAGACAAGTGGACCCCGTGCCCCCTCTCTCTCACTCGCAGACAGCTCGGCCCTACTGGCCACCTCAGCATCGTCTCCCTCGCGACCACGTCGCCTCGCCGTTTCTGCCATTAACTCCGGCGATGAATATGAGTTATTGCTGGAGTTATTCCTCGTTGTGATCACGCGTACATAAGCGCACACGTCTCCTCTCTCTTTCCCCTCACTCGCCCCTCCTTCTCTGCCCCAGGGCTGTTCGAATTTGTCCCCACACCACCTCTGTCTCCGACGATGTCTCCGAGCGATTCCGGCCACACCCCGCCACCCCTCGCATCCCACTGCATGCACACTTGCTCCCCACCTCCTGGCGCATCTTCCAGTGCAGCTAGTTAGCCCGTGCGTGCCCCGTAGCCTCGGCTTCGTCATCACCTGAGCGCCACCACCGTCTGTCTCATCTCCGTCGAGCTCCCCCGGTAAGCTCCGACCGCCACAACCTCTCCTGATGATTCTCCCATACTCCCCATGCTCGCCTGCGTCTAACCATGTGCCCCGTTTGTCTTAGCTCGCTCCCAAGCATCGCCCCCGTTGACAACTGAGCAAGCCGACGCCGCCACCGACTCCAGCGAGAAATCCCCTCCATTCCTGAGCACCCCTTGCCTCCTCGCGACCACGTTGAGCATCACCACGATCCCCTGATCACGGTGAGCTACTTCCCTCCTTCCCTTTCTTCCTGTAATCGCCGCGACGCCACCGCCAGAGTGTGCTCCGCCGCTCGCCGCCGCGCAGCGCCGCCAGTCTTTGACCAAGTAACCTTGTCCGTTAGATCTTGATCCGTTGGCTGAGAATAGATTTAAGCGAAGGGGTATGAATTGAACCAGAACCGTACGATCTTAATTAGATCCAACGACTCACAGAGGCTGATCCGCATGAAGCGGTATCGTCCAGTTAGATTGCGCTACGTGGCCAGACTGTTTGAATAAAAACCAGAAAATGTTCTAATAGAATTGCAAACTTGTAAAATTCATAACTTTAATTCTACACGTCCAAATTTTGCAAATTTTATATCAATGGATTCAGAAGAACAAGTACTTTGCAACCATGCACTTTGTTTAATGTTTTGCTTCTGGAAAATTGGTTGAATTTTCAGAAACATGTGTAGGCTTATTTTCAATATAAAAATTGTTCTAGATATAATTTTAATGTGAAATCTTTGCAAAATGGTTTGTTTTGAACCTACTGACCCTAGGAACCAACTTATGGATTTAAAAATGTATTATGTGAAGTTAAGGAATAAATATTAGAGTGAGAGCATTTCTAGTCAAATAAAAATATTGTTTTTGATTTAGAAATGATTTTTGAGTGAAACCTTTGGGAAATGATTTGATTCAAACCTTCTGACCCTAAACACCAAGTTTTGAGAATTAAAATATATTTGGTGAATTCTTTAAAGAATATTGCGTTGCTAAAAGCATTTTTCAACCACATAAAATATTGATTTGATTTAAAAATGGTTTATAGATAAAACATTTTGCAAATGGTTTTACCACTTTGATAAATGTCCACTTTGAACTTTATAATGTTTAGAGCCTAGTAGAAACCAGTTTTGCAAATAAAACTATCTTTTGCATGCTTGCATGCATGACCTTGTTTCTATTATTTTATGTGTGATAAATTGGTTGGATTGCTAGTTGAATTTGTGTTTGCTTGATTGGATTATAGTGGAATTAGAAGAGTGTGATATTTGCAAGATCAAGAAGTGAACCAACATTCCCTACTAAAAAGGCAAGTGACACTATCATACAAGTCCTACTATTTTCATTACACTTAGTGGATTTTTGTAACATGCATGATAAGGACTACTATATTTTATGCTATGCTAAATCCTAATAGGATACCCTTATATCTCCCTTAGTGGAAACATTGTAGTTGTAGTATGCTTAGCCCTGCTATATATTGGGATGGGATACATGATATGATTATATGAAGAGTTAAAAAGACATATGTTTTATATAATAAAACAAGTACTCAATGAACCACCTGGGTGGACCAGGATACTCAAGATTGGACAAGGTGGCAACAAAAGGAACCATGTTTATATGGCTACCTCTTTTTGTATGTGCACTAGAAGAAAACCACCCAGGTACTTAGAGATTGAACATGTTTCTCGTATAGTGGCTTCCGTGTACAGCCACATGCTAAATGGGCTCTGGCTTAGTCAACTACATAGTGGAAGACCCATGCATTGGCATCTTCAGGTTAACTAGAATTGTGTAAGGGAAATTATCCCTACATTGGTGCCTGGTTGACAAGCTAGGATTGTGTATTGGGATGACTCCTATGGAAAGACTTTGTCACATTCTCGATCTGCCAGTACTCCATCTTGGTGAGTACTTATCCAGCGGCCACTGGTGGAATCCAGACGATATTGTGCATGTGGGTAAAGTGTACAACTTCTTCAGAAGATCAAATTCTAAGTACTTAGCTGTGTCCCCTGTTATGGACAATACTGAGCAACTAAGGCCTGAAGCTATGGAAGATCTCGACATTCCAATTTCTCAATGTAAAACTTGATGGTGACAACAAGGGATTTGAAGCACTTGGAGTTTTCCAAGAAGTTCAGAAAGATTTGACAAAAGATCAAAACTATTTTGAAAAGATAGGATAAAACTATATTGCTTTCTGCAAAAGAGCCTAAACCCTACTTAGCCAAATATGCATGTAATGATAGGATCCACTTATTTCTACATAGTAGTGAAACTTGCCAATACAATTCAAATGTATTGACCCTTGTGGCTGCAACTTATTATGTTGCAGGTTTGTTTGATGTTAGTGAAGTTTATTGATTAGGATTACAATTCTACAACCAACATGGCTGCCTGTGGCACTTTGAAGATGAAGGACCCCATGCTATTGTTATATTCTGCTGCATTGTAATGTGATAGCCAAATGAGCTATGTAAGATGTAATGAATTATTTTATTCCTGGTTATAAAGTTGTACTATGACCTTTGTTTCTTTATATTACATCTTAACTGTGGATGCTAGCTATTGATCCATGGACTAGCATTGTAAACACAGGGATCTTTACCTTATTAAGGGTTGGGAACCTTACAAAAATCTTCACGTTGTTTGATAAGTACCTCTAATTATTTTGTGTTTTCCTTCGGTGAAAGCTTATCATCTAAAATCATCGGGAACTTACCTTCCTTATCTTAGAATTCATACCTTAGGTTCAGAGGAAGAGGATTCAAGACTAGAGGTGGCAGATCCTCATCCCCTTTTATCTCAAGTTCTTCAAATTCGTCCCTTAGGCGAGTTTCAACCTCTGGTGCAGTGTTGAGGATCTCATCCAAGTCTTCTTTTGTAGAGTCGTTTGGAAGCGAATCATCGCTTGTCAAAGTTCTCTCCAACTAAGATTGTGGGGGTGAAAAAATAGATTGCTTCCAATTCTTCAATAGTATTCTCCTCTTTGATTTCCTCTTTCTTTTCATAAGGCAATTTTGTGAATTGGTTATAGTTTATTTCTATAACTTCTTCACCAACCTGCAATGATAGAGCATGTTTCTTGTTGTCAATATCAATGTTCATAGAGTTGTAAAAAGGTAATAATATGAAAATTTACTGGGTACAAAAAAGCTCCCACAGAAACACAGACATTGCAAAGTATCCCGTAAGTCGGATGCATGGTTTGATTAGTAAGAATAAAGGTAACTTCTGATGGCTCAAGGTAGGACTCATCAAAATGGTCACACATCTCTTCATAGAATGTGTAAGGCATGATATTAATGGAAGAACTTAAGTTAGAGAATCCTACATATGTAGTTCCCCCTAGACAAAAAGGGATTTTCTGTTGACTTTTACCATCAAACTTCCCCTATCATGTCATAAGATTCTTTAGTCACCATGATCGCTTCATCTTTGAACATTTCAGGTTCTATAAGTTCTTTTACTATCCCAATATTTTGTTTGATGGTTCTTAGGTCCTTAGTAAACCTTCGTATCCTTTTATTCTTTTCGCTTTTACTCTCTGTCAATTTGCTTCCTCAACTAGCATTTTCTTATGCATTTGTGAATATTTATTCTTATGGCTAGTTTTAGGGGGTTTCTCCTCTGTAGGTGGCATATATCGTTCCCAATATTTTGGGATCTGCAGATAATTGGCATAATATTTAATAAGTTGAACAATCATGCGATGGTCAAGATTAAAATTCCCAAGCGGTTTCTCTACCTTACCGAGGCTAGAAATATTTTTAAGCGATTGAACTCTATGGGATTTTCTTTATTAAACTCAGGCTTGCAATAAGATTTCTCTATTCTATTCAACATGTCTAACTAATTCCATACTCTATCAACACTAAATTTGGTGAAAGACCCATTGGTAAGGGAGTCAAGCTCATTTCTATTGTCATCATTCAAACCTACTTAGAGTGTGTATCACCAACCAAGTAGGGAAATTATGATGGGGCAGCGGTCAAGAAGCCCGCGAAACCTTGTGTATCCTTCATGCAAGCTTTATCTAGGTTTTCCTTTAAAATTCTTGATCATACGTCTCGCTCCAAGAGTTTTTGTTATGGGAAAGAAATCATCTAAAAACAAAGAGGCTAGGGTCTCCTAGGAATTAGTAATCTTTATTGTACTTTGAATGTAGCAAGAATGGGATTCGTCAATAAGGGTTTGAACAAAAAGAACAAATTTAACCTCATCTTTGGTTTGTATATTAAGGTGGAAAGTCCCACAAACATATCAAAGAACATGCTCATACGGATCCTCTGTCCCATATCCTGCAAATATCTTTGCATGCAGAAGATCAAAAGCATGGGGTTAATATCATACCCTCTCGGGTTATTGGATTTTAAATACGCGTCCATGGGCGGACCAGAATTCCTTACAACCTCCAGCTAAATTATATGTTGGTACTCACCCATGATGTATTACCTGAAACTAGTAAGAAACTTTAATAAAAAAATTAGTAAAATAAGCAACTAAGAACAAAGATCAAAAGCGCTTAGCTCCCTGGAAATGGCGCCAGAAAATAGCTTGATGACTGCAAGTGCACATATCAATTGTAGCTAGTGTCGAAGTAAAGATATCGAACCCATAAAGAGCTATTGGTAAAGGTATTTATGCCCCTTTTCACTATATACCAAAGGATACTTGTAAGTTGCCTTTGATACCAAGTAAAGAGTGTTTGAAAGGTTTTTGGTTGTGTGCAGAAAAGTAACTAAAACAATTAAAAGAAAGCAAGTAACACGATTGTCTGAAAGCCTGGTTAAACTCAATAGGGCTAAAACATTCTCGAGGATGTAGGATACATCTCTAGCATGGTATTGTCAAAATTAATAATTTAAGTTAATATACTTTGTGTCGTGAGATGTGTGGAGAGAGCTCCATAATAAGGTGTTCACTACAAGGCTCGTAGAAAGCCACTTTGTTGAGCCAAGACTGAGGTCACCTCTAAATAACCACTGTGATGTCTAAGAGCAGTCACCCATACAGACCACCACAATTAAGGTTTTCCCCGTGGATATCATAATTAGCTTAGGGAGTCCCTTTATCAATTAAAGGGGAGAAATCCGTAATTGTGGGTTTAGTTGTGCCCATGGGTAGTCCTCGATAGGTGAACGACATTGCAGCAAGCTGGCACTCAAAAATAGTAGCCAAATGTGTGGCTTCTTCATCAGGTAGGTTAATTGGAATCATTGAGGACTTGTGGAAATTAACATTTAATCCAGTAAACTCAGCATATTGTATCAACAAATCCTTGAAGACTTTCAACTGATTTTCTTCTACAGGCAAAATGATGAGAGTATCATCTACATATTGTACAATTGGATAGTCCCCTTCCTTTGGAATCGGCAGTTGCAGAGTTCCATCAATGAAAGCCTTATTTACCATGCTCTGTAACAAATCACCTCCCAAGACATATAGCAGAGGTGAAAGAGGGTCTCCTTGCCTAACACCCCTTTTGCAAGCAAAATTCTATCCTGGCACTCCATTTAAAAGTACAGAGGAAGTACCACTTTCAAGGATATTCTTAACTAAGGCAATGAACTTTTTGGGAAAACCTTTATAATGCAAGACTTCAAGAATAGCATGATGTTCAATTGTGTCAAAAGCCTTTTCAAAATCAATCTTGAATACTACGATTTTCCTTCTTGGCTTCTAACACTGATAAATATATTCGAAACACCACCCAGACAATCCTGTATAGTTCTGTCTTTAATGAAACCATACTGATTAGCATGTATGCACCTCTTTATCTCATCTTGCAATCTATTTGCATAGATTTTAGTGATGAATTTTATAAAAGTATTTGTCAATGAGATAGGTCTGAAGTCATTGACAGTCTAAGGATCAAGTTTTTTTGGAACCAATGTAATATATGAGCCATTTATACTTTCCAGGGAGATTCTCTCATCATGAAAGTCAGTACACAACTGAATGAAATCCTCATTTACAACGTGCCAACATTTTTTAACAAAAAAACATTAAAAGCATCAGGTCCAGGAGCCTTATAAGACTTAAAAAATTAAACCACCTCCTCAATTTCCTTCAAAGTAATATTCAACAGACTCTTTAGATCCTGCACTTGACTAAGAATTATGGACATGTTGATTTGATTTCTGGTTGGGCAAGAAATTACCATCCTAATCTTATAACATCTCCAAAAGGCACATGCTTTCTGAGAATGGTCAGATAATTCAGTGCTAGATTCATCCTGGATGCTTGTAATTATATTGTGCCTATACCTCTCAGTTGCTCTAGCATGGAAGTATTTTGTGTTCTCACCATTTAATTTTACCCATCTGACAGTACACCTTTGCTTCCAATAATCAAATTGTAATTTCAATATATTTTCTAAATGGCACTTTACAATATTCCTGAAGTTAAATTCAGGTATGAACAAAGGCCTTGCATCCTCCAACTGATCCAGCATAAGAATAACATAATTCCACTTAGCAATCAGTAATTTTAGATGGGGCATATTTTCCCCCCACTTCTTTAGTTCATAACAAAGAATTTTGAATTTTGCAGCAAGAGAAGAAGCATAAGAATTCCTATTCACAGGCTGTTTCCAAACTTTTTCAACCAACTCCATAAATCCTGGTTGCTCAACCCAGAAATTTTCAAACCGAAAAATCCTTGATTTAGGGATTTTGGTAGCTACTTCTACAACACATGGAACATGATCAGAAGTAGATTTTTCCAGTGGAAATACCAGTGTGTTTGGAAAATCAATTTTCCATTGACAGGAAGTAAAAAACCAATCAAGTTGTTCCAGAAGTGGTTGTGCTTGCATATTTGACCAAGTGAAGGATCTACCTTTTAAAGGTAATTCCATTAAACCCAAATGACTAATTATGTCATTAAACAGGAAAATATCATTCATATCAGCACCTGGCTTGTTTCTATTTTCCACTTACCTGATAAAATTAAAGTCTCCCAGTAGTAGCCAGTGTTCATGCATGGGTATGTTTAAGTTATACAGCCAAGTAACAAAGTTGTCCCTTTCAATTACCCTACAAGGTCTATATACAGTTACTAGATCCCACTTTTGCCCATTATGAATAGATGAGAAAGCCACATGAATAGCAGATCTGGGTATTTCAATGACTTCCCCATCAAACACAACACAATTCCAACGCACAATAATTCCACCAGAGAACCCAATTGTAGGGGAATAAGCAAATCTATCAAACCTTTTAGGACAAAAACTCCTTATAAAGGAGTGATCAAAAGAGTCACATTTAGTTTCCTGGAGACAAACTAAAGAGGCCCTGCTCTCCTCAATTTTATTATATACGGAGGTCCTTTTGTCCTTATCATTAAGCCCTCTTATATTCCAATCCAGAACCAACCAATCCATATTTCCCAAAGAATTATTAACATATAGCAATAATAAAGACCAGCCCCACATGGCACATAAATGAATAAGAGGCATAACATGTTTTTCTATAAAGTTTCCAAAAGTATCCTAATGACAAACTGCCAGCAGGTTCAGAAAGTCCAAAACAAGATAGCCAAGTTCCATAATAATAAGTACATAAATAAAGCTACATTGCCTATAAAAAGTAATAAGGCAACAAGATAACTCAGACAATCTACTCATTGTGCTTCTCTGGAGAAACAACAGCTGTGGAGGTGGCCATCAGCTTCTCCACTGTAAGTTCTGCCCCAGAATTTCCAACAAAGCACCAGCCTGCTGGAGAACTGTGATTGTAGTACAGGGAGGAACATCTTCTAGCTTCCTTGGTTTGGATGATCTTGGCTTCTTCCTTGGATCAGGCTGATCTGACATTGGCTCAAGTCTATACCCTGCATTCCTGGTTTAACTCCTTGTACTGCGCCTTTCAGAAGTGTTGACTAGGATAGGTTCCTTCTGCTTAGGTTTCCTGGACCTCTTCTTAGAAGAACACTCAGAATTTTCCACAACTACCTCTTCCACAACATTTGTGCATAGAACCACTGGATTATCCTCTTGACTGTTATGATAGTTGGAATGCAAAGCCTGATCATGTGGCACCAGTGGCAGCTGGGGAGAAGGTGGAAGCCAAAAGTTTCCCATTATGGCACTGTACTGAAAATTATGAGGTAATACCCCCACCTTAGAAACTTGCAGACAATGAAGCTTCTCCATAGAGATCTCATTCATAACACTTATATTACCCATCCTTATATGATCAGATAACAGTACTGTCAAGAGATTGATATTCGTATTTTGTACCATGGGAGGTTGTTGTTGAAATGGAATGATAACTAAAGGGTTTTCCTCAACCACATCCAATTGAACCTGATTAGCATCCTGCATTTCAATATCATCGTGAATAATAGGATCCTGAACCACCTGATCAACTCCCTCTCCAGGGATGAACTGAACTGAAGATCCTGATTCATTAGAAAAGGAAAAGGTGACAGAGGACTATTCTTGAGGAGGAATCACATTCTTCTTCTCAATAATCCCAGCATTATCCCCTGCAATATCCTGTTGCTCCCATTCACCCCCAACCAGGAAGATCTGGCTGCATATCATCAGGGACCCATCCCTGTTCCTCATCATCAGGCTGGAAACCATGGTTCTGCCCAGGTAAAGGATGAGGGTTACCATTCAGAGGTTCTGGTAACTCATCCCCTAGAAGTGCATCTCCTTGCTCACTCGTCAGAATATAATAGGGTACTTCCCAAGAAACAACAGTGCCACCATATTTTCGAGGCTCCCTGACAACAATGGACCTAGGGATATCTCTAGCCCCACCATAACTGCACTTTATCAAATTCCTAGCTGGGGAGGGTGTCAACACCCGGATTTTTAATCCGAGATGCCTATTATGCCATATATCGCAATCCCAGTATTACCATTTTTGTGAGACATAACATATTGGTACCATAGTTCATCATCCATTACAAACTATCATAAAGGTCTTACAAATAAAGGATCTCATGATCTAGTCTTAATACAAACAACGCAGCAGAATAATAATAAGGGTAGCATGGTCGAAGCTCCATCTTCAGGGTCATAGGCAATGCTGACGATGGGATATGATCCTAGTTGTCATAGACTTCTTGTTGTCCATCATCCTGGTAGTCCTCCTCATAGTCTGGCCATAGGAATAGGCAGGGACAAAGCCATGAGTACTCTTTAAGTACTCGCAAACTAATACTAACAAGTAAGGTAGTTCGAGTAGGAATCCTAAGCTCTATGTTGATTTGCAAAAAGCCAGGTTTATCTCCAACTGAGTTTAGAAATAAATAAAACTAACTTAATGTTTTACCATACCTAAGTGGGAACTTAGTTTTCATGTTCACAACCCTGTTGTGGTCAAGTCAAAGTCATAGTTCATTTCATAAGTCATTTTGAAAACATCTGATGATGGAACAGTATGGCCACTCCAACTGTCCATAACCGCGGACACGGCTATTCGAATAGTTTGACACTCTGCAGAGGTGGTACACTTTCACCACAACATTCGATACATCCGTCAGGAAGAATCCTGAATCATCATACTTAGTATGCGGATAATTAATCCTAACCTTTCAATTACACACCCAAGTATAGGCACCTCCCCTATGAGTTTGTCCTCCCAACCATGACCATCTGTCATCTTGCAAACTGCACATGTGGAAAATCATCACGAGGTAGCCTCAGCTCAAACCTCTTCCACAAGGGAACCCATACTAAGACATATAATCTTCCAGTTAAGACTTACCCAAATCAGGTATTGTGGTTGTATGGTAAAATTGGAATGGTATCGCATCCGAACCCAACCATCAGTTTTTACAAAGGGCTAAGGCTCATGCCTCAAAATTTTCATCATCAAATCATCTGGTGTTCATAACAAATGTCAAAACATTTCATTAGAATGACTCATCATTCCATGGTTTTCATAATCATTTTCACCAAGTATTCCCATCTAAAGTGATCCACTTTTATGCTTAGCACTAGCCACTAAAATTGAGGGTAATCACTAATGAGGGTTTCTAATCCAGGGTGACTATCCAAATCTAGTCTCATGCCTTAGTATGACATGTAGTTCTAACTACTTAGGACAAGTTTTATGCTCTTTATGCTACCTATAATATCTTTCCAAAACTCATAATTCACTAAGTAAAAGTAATAAATAACTTTGATAAAGAAATAAGAGAATAAAGCTTGCAAGTAAAAATGGGATTTGGTATAATCAAGGTTGCATAACCAAAGCATGCCTAATGCATTGGATATGTTATCTTGTAGGGTTAGGCTTGCAAGTAGGACCTGCATGGTTTAGCTTAGGTTGCCTTGAGTAGTGTAGTGGTTGAAGTTTTCTTCTTCTTCTTCTTCGTAGTACTCCTTCTCCTTGTAGCATTGGTCGGTACTAGCGTCTATAGATAAATACGAGGTACACAATCACCAAACAATACTTAGCTACCTCTATTTAGCAAACACAAGTTCACACTAGATGATCTAGCATCATCACATGAAATAAAGACTTAGTCTTATTTATTTTATTTTAGAAGTTATTTCTACTCATTGAAAACTACTTAAGATTTAATATTCTCCAATTAAAATATGGGATCCTATTGACACATGTCATCACCACATATTCTAATACTTGGGAATGTGATTTAAAGTGGTGGTCATATTTTATAAAGTTTAACATTACTATTTAAATAATTAAAGTGACTAGAAATGCCTATGTAGCATTATTTTAATACTAGTCCAAGATCACTGCAAGTAAACCTAAATATTTTTACATATTTAGAAAGATCTTGTCAAATGTGATTTTTGAGAGTTGGAATCAACTCAAAAGCATTTATGGTTGATTTTTGAAAAATGTTTGAATGTAGAAAAGTCTTTGTCTTGTTATTTTTACTATAGGTGATCTATAAATTCAAATGGTTTGAATCCAACAGGCTTGGATTGATAATTTGAATACTTTCTAAAAAAATTGGAATCATGCAATATGGTTTAGTACATCTCCTTGGATTGAATTTCAAAGTCACTGACTGAACTAGGTTATAATTAAAATGGAAAAAGGTTATTTGAATCCCCAGGCTACGCGCGGGAACAATACTGGGCCTGCCCAACTGCACTGCGCATGCTCAACGGGCTGCTGACAGGGGGGATCCAAGCGTCAGCGGCTCAGTCTAAGCAAAGGGGTATGTTTCAATCTGGGCCCTACGATTAGAACAAGATCTACGGCTCACGTTCGCCGTTTTCGTCGAACAGCTCCCATGAGACCGAACCCTAACGGCGATGGTGGGGGTACGCGGCGGATTACCAGGGCTCCAACTAAGGTCGGCGATGGGGGGAAACGAAGTTGTCAACGATGGCAGTTCGAACGGTGGTTGCGGCGGCTCCTGGGGTGGCTCCAATCAATGGCTCCACTCCTCCTCTGCAGCGGCGGACTCTGGCAAAATTATGGTGGCCTGGTGCTCGCCTTTCTCTAGGCAAGGGTCAGGGGTGGTTCTGAGAGAGAGGTGAGTGAGGTGGTGTGAAGAATTGAGGCGGGGGTGGCCTCTATTTATACACCGGCGAGAGGGGAAGTGCGGCATGGTCAGGCTCCTCTAGCGATGTCAGTACAACGAGCTACGGGTATGGCGAAGGGCGTAGGCCAATGCGGTGTCTCCTGGCGATTGTCACTGTCTTAATGGTCGGGAGCGTTCGGTGCTCTGAGCGTAAACGGCGGTGTTCGAGATGGCGTACAAGTGATTCGTGTTGCGCGGCGGCGAATGGGCATGTCTGGGGGGTAGCTAGGGTCATGGCGCGTGCAGTGATGCGCGGCGAGGGCGAGGCGCGACCTCTGCGAGTGTCTCAGCTGCGACGCTCTGGCACGCTCTCAGCATGGCAGAGAGAAAATGGGCGCGGTGTTCCTCGGTGGTCTAGGGCTTGGCTGCACTCGAGGGTTGGATAGCGGGTGGCGGTGGACGGTGGCCTGCCTCCTGGACATCATGGATGGGCGCGGCGTTGCCTCCTGCGTGCTGGCCATGGTCGGCTGATGAGTGAGCTTCGGGCGGCATGGCACTGGTGCAGGCAGTGAAGAGGGGGATGGTCCAATGCAGTGTTTGGTGCTGGGGGTGACGAGGGGAGTAAGTTGATGACAATGGTTTGATCAAACACTACTCAAAACAGTAGAAGTTAGGCAGTTTAATCTGAGCTCACAAACTGTTTAATGAAATGGCCGAATAAAATTTAGTTTTGAATTTTTGGATGAATTTTGGTTCTTGTCACATGCTTCGTAGTCTAAGGTTTCTTGGGTTTGGCAAGGTGATGTGGTTTGGTTAGTTTTTGAGAAATGGCTATCTTAGTATCTATTAAAGATTCAATTTTGAATTGTCCTTTAAATAGATTTGGAATTTGTTTCTGTTTGTTTGTAAAGTGGGCTTAGGTTCATTATTACTTGGTCTAGAAAGGGTGAAAAGAATTGGATTTGTTTCTGTTAGAAAACTTGCACTAGGAATACTCAAAGTGGTCTAGTGGTCAACTTGGGTCAAAATGACCATTTGCTTATATGTCTTATATTTGATTTTCTCTTTATTTGATTCTGCTTGGAAATGATCTAGATGATATTGTTTTCATATTTAAACTAATCCCTATCAATCATAGCAATCAAACATGGCAATTTGTAAGATCCCACGCTTATAAAGGTAAGGATCCCTGTGATTGCAATGCTAGTCCCTAGATCAATTGCTAGCATCCACAGTTTAAGATGAAGTACACAGAAACAAAGGTCATTATTACAACGTTATTCCAGAGATAACATAGTCTTTTACATCTCCATAGCAATAGGCTAGTACAAGAGTTTAACTTAACAATATAAAATATAAGTCTTCATCTTCATGTGCCATAGGCAAGCATGTTGAGTGTAGAATCATAACCCCTAATCATCATCAGAGTAACCTGCATCATCACAAGTTACAGCCACAGTGGGTCAATACGTTGGAATAGTATTGGCAAGTGATACCTTAGTAGAATGTTAACATCTAGTTACTACATGAATTTGGCTAAGTGTAGCTTAGGCTTGCTTTGCTCAAAATAAGTTTTACATATAAGTTGAAAACACTAAGTTTTTCTTTGACAAAACATTCCCAAGGAACCACCAATAGAAATTGGTGAACCTTCACCCTTGTTCAACCAAAAGTTTTAACTTAGAAAATTGGGATGGGGAGATTCTTGATAGCTTCCATGTCTTGATGCTCAAGTTGTCCATTACCGGGGGCATGGCTAAGTACTTAGTTTCTTCCATCTGCTGAGGTTGTGCACTTTCCCCACAAGACTTGATTTTCACCAAGACAGGACCTTTCAGAAGCCTTCCCTTAGACCAAATGGACGCGTTCCAACCTATCATCCCACTACCACCAACTGTCCAAATGGCTAAGTTATTGCAACCTATATGATCCAGGCAGATCCCATAATGCCATGTGGCTGCACTAGAAGCTTCTTAACATTTGGCATCTCAAATCACTTTGTTCCTAGGTGGCTTTCCACAAGTGAGATACACAAGGTAAACCATAGAAATGGGCCTTGTGTAACCACTCAACACAAACCATTATTTCCATTCCACCCAGGTGTTTCATTCACTTAGTTGTTTTATTAAGCAAAAACATAAGTCAAAGACTTAACAATATTTTCCATAGCATGATTATATTCCACCCTTGGTTGCTATTAGCTAGGCTAAGCATGTTAATAACAAGTATCTTAACTTACAGAAAATTTTGACATTTATACAATTACTAGCATTTCCCAAGCATAGCATATAGATACTTAGCAAAATATTCATGCAAGACCTATACAAAATATTTCTAATGCATAGGAAAAAATATTGGGACATAAATATGAAGCACCACTTGCCTTGGTAGTTGGGGGAGTAGAAACAATCTTCACAACCACAATCACTACTAGCACCAAAATCTACACATCAAATGATAGCACCAAAATCACATATCAAAATATACAAGCAAAAATATATGAATGCATGCAAATGCCATGTGATGATTTTTTTTCTAAATCAAACAAGACAAGTATACAGTACTGAATCACAAACAAGACAAATATACACTAAATAAGCTTTATTTAGTCTTTAAGTCATTTTTCAAATAATTTCTATACTCAAAATAAGCCTATAAATGTCTCTACAAAAATAACCAATTTTACAGAAGCAAATCATTAAACAAATTTAATGGTTGGATAGAATTCTTTCTCCTAATTCCAATGATATAAAATTGCTAAATTTGAACGTGTGGATCAAAAGTTATGAAATTTTACAAGTTTGAACATCTAATAGATCTAAATTCTGTTTTTAAATCTAAACACAGGCCACGCGGCAGCGTCTGATTGGCACATACCGGTTCGAGCGGAACACTATTGCGAACCATAGGATCTAAGTGACGATGCACAACCCAGATTTACTTGTACCGCTTCACCCTCTAATCTAATCCTAGCCTCTAGATCTGGATCTAATGATCCTCGATGCTCTAACCATCGAGTGGCGGCGCAAATGGCCAGAGTGGCGGCGATGCTTCTGCCGGCGGTGAACTGGCAGCGCTAGGGGGCATGTGGGGGTGGGGTGGGTCGTTACCGAATGATGGGGACGCGGCGATGATGATGATTGGCATGGTGGAGACGCGGGCGTGTGGGACCGTCGGAGATTCCTCGCCGGAGATGCTCCTGACGTCGGGTGCTCAAAGTTGTCGACAGAGGCGAGCCTACAGAGCGCCAGGGAACAAAACGAATGCATTAGCGTGCGCGCGAGAGGACAGCGAACTTGGCAAAGCAAACCATAGGCGAGGGGGTGGTCAAACCTCACCGTAATTGGTCGTCGGAGCTCGTCGGGATAGCGGCGGTGCGAGGAGGAAACCGAGCAGCCTGGTGGCGATTACTGGGTGGGGTTTGAGGGGAAATGGTCGCGACGGTGTGGGGTTTAAGTAGCAGGTGAGGGCTGGGCGAATTACTGCCGGAATCAAAGGAATTGATTCAATTTTAATCAGCGAGGTAACGGGTGGCGACGACGTGTTCATCGCGCGGAATTTGGGGAGGACGACGACGTGGCGTTGGGGCCACTAGTCAGTGTCTGGGGGGTTGGTTCGACGCGGGTGAGAGAGAGAGGGGGAGGGAAATGGCCCGGGTGGGCTTGCTGGGCTGAGTCTGCTGTTGGGCGGAAAGGCTAGCGCAGGCCTTTTCTGTTTTCTTTATTCTTTTTCTATTTCTATTTTGATTTTCAGGAAACATTTTCAAATGATTTTCAAACCAAAATGAATTCAAATTGTTCTGAATTTTTGGAGGATGGGTCCAGCTCTTAATTGAGCATTTAGCACTGTTGTTCACTCAAACCTACTTTGGTCCTTTGAAATTTTAAAAGAAAACAGTGCCTTTACCATTGTTTAATAAAGATATAAAAATGGTTTTAAATTCATATTTTGTTTTGAAATTTTTGTCTAAGTTTTGGAAAACATCAATCAACCATAGGATCAAATATCTTTGGTTTAAAACAAATAATCTCTTACTAGAGAGTAGCATTGGGCCAATGCCTTGCTTACATAAAATAATAGACAATCAAATGCCTCTGTTTTGAAATGACATTGAAAATGATCCTAAAATGATTATGAATGCATGGATGATATGCAAAACTTTGAAATCATTATTTTTGGGATGTTACACAATTGCAATCATTCATGCATTAATCACACACACATGCATCCATATTCATTTTAATAATAAAAGTTTTTGTTAGATCTTTCCGAAGGTCATCTTCTCTTTCCCATGTTGCTTCTTCTTCGGAATGATGGTTCCACTGTACTTTGCAGAATTTGATAGTCTTTGTCCGTGTTACTCTTTCTGCAGTCTCAAGAATCTTGATAGGTTTTTCCTCATAAGTGAGATCACTTTCCAATTGGACCTCCTCCAAAGGTATAGTATCCTTCAAAGAAGTCTCTTCCATCTCTGGATGACATTTCTTTAGCTGACTCACATGAAACACATTGTGAACGGTAGACAATGATTCCGGTAATTCAATCTCATAAGCTACTTCTCCTTTACGACTCAGAATCTTGAATGGTCCAACATATCTTGGGACCAATTTTCCTTTGACTCCGAATCTCTTCACTCCACGAAGTGGTGACACTCTAAGATAAGCTCTATCACCCACTTCATAGGTGACTTCTCTACGCTTAGGATCTGCGTAGCTCTTCTGTCGGGACTGTGCTATCTTCAATCTGTCCTTTACTAGCTTGACTTTCTCTTCAGCCTCCTTGATTAGTTCTGGTCCGAACAAATTTCTTTCTCCCACACCATTCCATAGCAACGGGGTAGTACACTTTCTCCCATAGAGAAACTCAAACGATGCCATCTCAATACTGTCTTGATAGCTGTTATTGTAAGAGAATTCTGCATAAGGCAGACTTTCATCCCAACTAACTCCATAGTCTAGGGCACATTCCCTCAACATATCTTATAAAATATGGTTGGTCCTTTCTGTCTGTCCATCAGTATAGGGGTGAAAAGAAGTACTAAATTCCAATCTCGTTCCCAATGATTCATGTAGTTGCCTCCAAAAATGAGAAGTGAATTGGGTTCCCCTATCAGACACAATACTCTTGGGTACTCCATGCAGACACACAATCCTATTCATATATATCTTGGCCAACTTAGCACTTGTATAGGTTGTCTTCATGTGTATGAAATGAGCCACTTTAGTGAGGCGATCCACTACTACCCAAATAGAATCATATCCTGACCTGGTCCTTGGCAATCCTATGATGAAGTCCATGCCAATCTTGTCCCACTTCCAATCAGGAATAGGTAGTGGTTGTAGCAATCCTGCTGGTTTCTGATGTTCTGCTTTCACTCTACTACATACATCACACAAAGCAATATGTTCGACGATGTCCTTCTTGAGATTGTTCCACCAAAATCTTTCCTTCATATCCATGTACATTTTGGTGTTACCCGGATGAATGGAATATGGTGAGTTGTGTGCTTCTTGTAGAATCAGTTTCCGAAGCTCCGGATCCTGCGGAACACAAATACGTTTTCCATACCATAAAGTACCCTGTTCGTCTTCATGGAATCCTTTGGATTTTCCTTTGCCAATCTTTTCTTTAATCTCTTCAATTTCCTTGTTCGTCTTTTGGGATTTCTTGATTTTGTCCAACAAGGTGGGTTGAACATCCAATGCCATGAGATGTCCTTCAGGCACAATCTCTAATCTGAGGTCTCTAAATTGGGCACACAGGTCATCTGGCAACTCTCCCTTAGTAAGGCCATTCACAAATACCTTACGGCTTAGTGCATCCGCTACAACATTTGCTTTACCGGGATGGTATTGCAAACTCAAGTCATAGTCCTTGATGAGTTATAGCCATCTTCTTTGTCTCATGTTGATTTCTTTCTGAGTGAAGATATACTTCAAACTTTTGTGATCTGTGAACACTTCACATCGCTTTCCCAAAAGATAATGTCTCCATGTTTTGAGTGCATGGACAACGGAGGCTAACTCTAAATCATGAGTAGGATAATTTACCTCATGAGTTTTGAGTTGTCTCGAGGCATAAGCCACAACTTTCCCTTCTTGCATTAGAACTGCACCTAATACATGATGAGATGCATCACAATACACTTGGAAATATTTCTCCAAATCTGGCAGACATAGGACTGGTGCTGTCACTAGTCTCTTTTTCAATTCTTGGAAACTGAGTTCACATCCTTCAGACCAAGAAAACTTCTTGTATTTCCTTAGTAACTCCGTCATTGGCTTAGCTACCTTGGAGAAATTCTCAATGAATGTTCTGTAGTATCCTGCCAAGCAAAGGAAACTACGAACTTCCTTCACTGACTTAGGAGATTCCCATTCAGTTACAGCTGACACTTTTGCGGGATCAACTGCTACACCATCTCCTGACACAATGTGTCCAAGAAATCCAACTTCATTCGACTAGAATTCACACTTGCTGAATTTGGCATACAACTTATGCTCTCTAAGCTTCTCAAGTATCAAACGCAAATGTCCTTCATGCTCTTCTTTGCTCTTGGACTAGATCAAAATGTCATTGATGAATACGACAACAAACTTGTCAAGGAACTCTATGAACACCTTGTTCATCATATTCATGAAGTAAGCTGGTGCATTGGTCAAACCGAATGGCATCACGGTGTACTCATACAATCCATACCTAGTGGTGAAAGCTGTCTTAGGTATGTCTTGTTCCCTTATCTTAAGCTGAAAATAACCTGACCGGAGATCAATCATTGAGAACACACAGGCTCCTTCTAGCTAATCAAACAAGTCATTGATTCTGGGCAAAGGATATTTGTTCTTGATAGTCACCTCATTGAGTGAACGATAATCTATGCATAACCTTTGACTTCTATCTTTCTTTTCCACAAACAAGATTGGTGCTCCCCAAGATGAACAACTTGGTTGAATAAATCCTTTCTGCAATTGTTCTCCAAGTTATTTCTTGAGTTCTTTCAACTCATCAACTGACATCTTGTAAGGTCTCTTTGCTATTGGTCCGGATCCTGTCAACAAGTCAATCAAAAATTCCACATCTCTATCTAGTGGCATTCCCGACAATTCTTCCGAAAACACATCCGGATATTCCCTCACAATTGGTACACTGTCTATGCTAACCCCCTTAAGAGAATTTAGCTTACTCCCTTTTGGTTAAAAATTGGTCTTGAATCTAATCCTTTTATTATCTAGGGTTGTGAGTGTGACAGTATGTTTGGCACAGTCTAGCACTTCCTTGTACTTAGTCATCTAGTCCATTCCCAAAATGACATCCAATCCTTGGGAATTTAGGATTATTAGATTAACGGGAAACTTATACTTCCCAAACTCTATGACTAGGTCATGACATCCTGAGTTCACTATCATTTCTCCACCAGGAGAACTTACTTTTATAGGACACCCAATAGTTTCAACTGGAAGTTCATTCTTATCAACAAATGCTCTTGATATGAATGAATGCGATGCGCCAGTATCAAAAAGAACAAGTGCTGGAACAGAATTGAGTTTGAACTTACCAGCCACAACATAAGGTTCCTCATAGATCTCTTCCACATTGATGTGGTTCACCTGTCCCTTCTGGAAAGGGTTGGGCTTTTTGGCACCTTCAAATTTCTTTTTTGGGCACTCATTTGCATAATGCCCTATCTTCTTACACTTGAAGCATTCAACCTGACTAAGATCCTTCTTGACAGGCTGGCTTCCACTACCACTTCCACTTCCATTGTGGTGGCTCTTATATCCACTCTTGTGGTTTTTGTACTTGTCATTATCATGACTACGGTGATGCTTGTTGTCATGATGGTGGTTGTGGTTGTGGTGGCTGTTGTACTTTCCATGTTTGTGGGATCCAAAACTCCCACTATCATCATGATGGGAACGCTTGTTAGACGATCCCGAGCTATGCTTGTTAGAGCCTTGCTTCCTCTTTCTGCTTTCAACTTGTTTCATCTTGTTCTCCAAGATGGTAGCCTTGTCACAAATTGATTGGTAGGTGGGGACATAGGCCACAGATAACTGCAGATTCAGTTCATCATTTAGTCCTTCGAGGAATTTCTCTTTCCTCTTGGCATCAGTATCAACTTCATCCGGTGCATATCGCACCAGATTGTTGAACTCCTCAATATATTCAGCCACGCTGCGGTGACGTTGTTTCAGGTTATGGAACTCCTTCTTCTTCAAACTCATCACTCCAGATGAGATGTGAGCTGTATGGAATCCATCTTCAAAGATAGCCCATGTCACATCCTCAATGGGAGTGGTGATCTGGAAGTTATCCCACCAAGTGGCTGCTGGTCCTTCCAACAGATGTGCTGCAAACCTGACTTTCTCTCCGTTGGTGCAGCCGACAGTTACCAAATCATTGTTCACCGAATGTAGCCAATCATTGGCCACCATGGGATCAATAGTTCCTAAGAACTTTGCAGGCCTCAGTCTTAGGAATCTGGTGAGCATGTCAAATCCTGGTGGGTTGTTCTGATTTTTGTTGTTGTTGTTGTTGTTGTTGTTGTTGTTGTTGTTGTTGTTATTGTTGTTGTTATTCTGATTCTGCATAAAAGTGGTCATCATCTGCATCAGCTGTGCTTGTGCTGTATCAGCTACTGCATCTCGGGCGTGACATTGTTGTTGTTTGGGTTGGGGTTGGCACGTCGAGGAGGCATCCGTGGTTTTCATAAGGATAAGAATGAGATACCCATAGATGCTTAACATGCACAATACATCGCATAGACAATCACCAAAACAAGCATCAAAATAACATACGGTTCAACGACATAAACAACAAGTTTGAAAAAGCAAACACACCATAGCAAGCCATCCACATGTTGGATGGTCATTGCGACTCAATAATCATAAGCACGGTAAATGAAATATAAATGAGTAGTCATCACTACTCCTCTGCATCAACCTCCTCATCAACAAGTGTAAGACCTGCATTCTCCATAGCGGTCTTGTATTCCTCGACATTGGTAGTCAAGGCCTCTATCTTGGCCTTAAGAGCCCTCTTCTGTGAACGAAGTCTCTCAATCACACCCTGCTGATGCTCGAGATCGAAGTCCTTGGTCTCTAGCTCTTCCTTCATCTCCCGGATCTTCTTGTTCCGGTCTTGGACTCTCTTCTCCTCGCTCTTGAGCTTCCTGTCCTGGCTCTCAAACTTGGCCTCGATTTCCTTGAATATCTCGTCTTTCTCCGCGAAGATCTTGTCCTTCTCACGAAGCTACACCTGGAGCTCGTCATTGCTAATCATGATGTTGGTCCTATCGGTATCTAGGTGCCTAATGAGAACCTCTAGGTCCTGAAGGTACAGACGAATCGGCTCCACCATCTCTCTAGTAGCACTCTCGAACTCAATAGCCTCACCCTCCTCGTCACGTCTTCCGAAGGCATGAAAGTAAAGACCTCTAAGCTCTCTTGAGTGCCTCCCTACCAGACGCCCAAGTAAATCATGCATGACTACATCCAAGCCTCTCTCCTTGTCGTCATGCATTAGCTTGAAAGTGATAGCCTCCATGGTTGGCTCAGTCTGGCGTCCTGGCTGAGTAACTTTGAAGCCCCAAAGGTCCTTCCTCTCAAACTTGGTGAGGGGAAGCGTCATGATGCTAGGGAGCGGAAGGTTGAGCACACTAGTGAGCTCAATGTAGCATCCCAATTGTCTAACAATTGTAATGCTACTTGGTCTAGTAATATAATGGCTACTTCCTATATATAATTGTTGCATCATAATTATATCATGCTCATGTCATCATGCCGCCTTGCATTTGAGCATCATATAAAACCCTTGTTGTGTTGGTTCTTCTCTCATATGCATTGTAAATTGTAATTGCCTCTTGATATTATATTTGGTTCTTGATATATTGTTTTAAATGCCCAAGTTGAGTTGGGGGCATATCTTTTATTAACTCCACCACCTTTCTTGTCATCACCCCATCATTCCACCATTCCACCATATATGAGCATTGCAACTTATTTGGTTTTACCTCTAGCTCATGTGGGTTGGGATGGATCCAATTCTATCTCCACATGCTCTCATATATGCACCATATTGTTTCCACATTATTGGTTTATGAGAGCCACATGGCCACCTTTGCATGCCTTGTGAGTGGAACCTTTTTCTAGCTTCCATATGGGTTGTTTTGGGGTTATTATCATGTTGGGATATTTTTGGGCTTACTAAATACCTAGTGGCACATACACACTAGCAAGACCCATTTTTTATTCAAATATTGTCATCTCCATCTACTCCACATGGGGCATCCTTTCACTTCTTTTAGCTTGGCTTATTCCCTATTTTTGGAATGCATATGTATAAATGCTATGGATATTTATTTTGTTTTCACAAGATGAAACCTAGCATTAATTATTTTGCATGGGCCATGCAAGAACCACCACATTTAAGTCTTTTGGATTTTATTTGAATTCTTGAGTGGATCATATCCCATCTCCTCTCTCTCCCTCTCTTTTGGCTTGATCTAGTTTGGTCTTGCTAAAATCCACCACCACACTTCTATCTCTCTCTTCCACTCCTTTTGTTGGTCTTGTTTGAGTTTGCTAAACCCTACACCTATTCCACATATTCTTGTTTGATCTATTTTGGTGCATGCAAGCATCTAAAATTCTAAACTCTAATCCTAGGCCTCATCTCTCTCTCATCTCACCCTCTCCCTTTACCCTCTCTAAGCCACACCCCCACCCTTTCCACTCATGCCAAGGCTACCCCACCTAGCCACCCTCCCCCTGGTCGAGCTACCCTTCCCAACCCTAGCACAAACCCTAACCCGAGCCCCCTCTAGCTCCAACCCTAGCTACACCCGAGCCTACCCCCTCTCTCTCTCTAGATCTCTCCCTGCCATGCATGCCCACACCGAACCACCCTCCTTGGCCTCGCCCGTCCCCACCTGAAAGCCACCTGCCCTGCCCTGGCCGAGCCCCACCCGAGCACGTGAAGGAGGAGGAGAAAAGGTGTCCGAGCCACCTTTTCCACCGTCCACTCCCGCACGGCACCTCCCTCTCCCTCTCTACTATCTACCACCATCTCCCGGCTCTCCTCTGCCTCTCCCAGATCCGCCCAGGGCCTCGCCCTCTCCTCTCCTTCCTCTCCACCACCGTCTACCCCCAACGCCGGCCACCGTCTGCTCCACCGACGCTGCTTCGACCCAGCCGACGAGCGCGACGTGGAGGTGATCGAGGAGGACGAGGAGATCCCTCTGCTTCGCCCTGAAACCGCCAGCGAGGAGGAGAAACCCAGGAGCACCGGTACCAGCGCCGCCCGAAGCCAAACCCTAGCTCCGCTCGGCCCCTGCTTCGTCGACGATCGCCAGCGCCTCTGTCCGAACCACCACCGTCAACAGCCTCACGGTGAGCCACGCAACCTCCTAGACACCCTCGTCTTCGTCGTCGTTTCCTGGTCGCGTCGTATGTTCTGTCGAGCACCCTCTGTGCACCGGCGAGCGCGTGCGTCTGCTCGCTCATTGCATCGCGGAACCTCATCCGGCCACGCAGCAGATCCCTAGCAACTACCCCTCCCTAGCCCAGCGGTAGCCGCCGCCGCCCGCGCACGCCAGGTCCCCAGTTCGATCCCCCGCGCGCCGCGCCGTCCGCTGTCGAGCACCATTTTGTCGTCAAAGATTCAGAGAAGAACAACAGTAGCCGCCGCCACTTTGCACTTCCCCCCCAAACCTTTTTACTCCTGACTCACGGTCCGCCTGAGCCCACCTGTCAGCCGTAGTACCACTTTGCAGTTAGGCACCTGGGTTTTACACCGCCTCAACCCGCAGTACCCTGGATCTCCCACGTGTCGCGTCCCCGCTGGCGCGCCCGCGTGTGGCCCTGAGGCTGCCGTGGCCCCACCTGTCATCTGCTGTGGCTAGGTCAAGCCCCGGTGTAAAAAGCTTTTCTCGCGCGTGTGCTCCTCCAGTCAGCCTGGTCCCACCTGTCACTGACTGTGTCTATGTCTGGGCTAAGTAACAAAAGTTTCTGCTCTTTTCTGTTTAATACAAATCTTTTAAAATTATTTCAAATTCAAATTCAAATCTGTTTTATAATAACTTTTAATTCTCAAATTCAAATCATATAAATAATACATGTTTTGAAATCAGAAAATGTGAGGAATTCAAATATTCCCTTCAAAATATATTTTGGACACTTTAATTCTCGAGTTGATTAAAATTACAATAAAATGCCCTTTTCATTAATTAATTAATAACTTTTGTTTTATAACTCCAAATTTAACAAATGATATGTCTAAAATGATCAGCCTGACGAGAACTTTCTGTTTATGCATTCCATGTTCTGTTTTGCAGCATGAATCATATAAATATAAAGATTACAGCAACTTAATTGAGTATAAAATATGATTAAGACTCAATAAAAGGATTTATTCTTGTATTCCACACCTCACCCATGCCATGCTACTTTATTGCCATGCAAATTGTGCATCATTCATCATGGCATGATTGTTTGCTTGTCGCATTTTATTCTTATGCTTGTGCACTTTATTTATGTTGGCCCTTGTTTGTTTGGTTCTTCTTCGAATAGACGCTGAGCAGGGGATATATCAAGAAACCCAGGAACACTACCCAGATCCTTCTCTCGCTTCAACTGAGCTGCCAGGCAAGCACTACCACATGCTTGCATACATATAGTACCTATTGCCTCTATCTTATTGTTGCATCATTGAGTCGCGATTGCATTAATCTGAATCCCAATTACTGCATAGCCTTTACTTTTAAACCCCACCGAAGCTTGTTCCTCCATCCCATGAGCCATTACTACAGGAGTTGTTTGAGCCATGCGGGTCGTAGAACAGCATGTGTAGGGTATGTGAGTGTATGATGGATAACGAGGTACCTATACAACTTAACCTGAGTAGTAATGGGATAACTAATGAAAGTGGCACCGGTGAGCAATATCTGCTATTTGGTTTTTCATGCTCACTTGTGTCCCGTAGGACCCCGAGTACTTGATTCCTGTTCCTTGAATATTCGCGCTATCCACATCCGGGAGGCTTATGGACCCCCCTGAGCCAGAGCTTGATTCATTCTTATTTCTTGGGGCCACAAAGTAGTTTGGGGCTTTATTACTATCCTGTACTTATGCCATGCTTTACTGCTTTTTTTATGATTGTGCGAGGAGCACCTGTACTGTTTAGGTCCGTGACACGTTTTCGCTGTATCGACAAGCCCAGTCACACTTTCGGGTTCCCAGTCGTTTACAGCCGTCCACACAAACCTTGAGTCCGTCTCGGAGCCGGCCAGTTTCGTTGCGGGTAGCTTAATGGGGTGGCCCCCTGAAATATTTCTGAATCCTGTGATCGCTTTGTCGTGAATGCCTCGTTGGGTTTTGATTTGGATTTTCCGAGGTTGATCGAGTGTGTGTTGCTATTTGTGCACCCCTGCAGGGTAAAACTTTCTGAAAGCCGTGTCCGCGGTTATGGACGACTTGGAGCACAGTTTCTCGATCATAGACAAGTATAACTAAAGTACCGCTTTTAATTTGACTAAGTAACTGACTAGTAAATAGTGCAACACTCATGGAATGGATAATAAAACTGCCAACGGATGGGGGGTGTTCGTCCGCTTCCTCGTTGGCAAGCGAGGAGGAGGATGGATTTGTTAATATTAATGTTATAACTGTTGTTATTAATTCATGAACATTCGTCTATCTTTGGTTAGGCGGATGGTTAGCGAGTATCTATAGAATTGTTAGGTATTATCTTTTGCTGCAATTGCGTCACCCAGGTTGTGTCCCCTTTAGAGGCATAAAGACTTGCTGAGTACCCCTAGGGTCTCACACGATAAATTATTTGATTCAGATGAACAGGTACACTCACAAGATGGATACTGGGTGGAGGAGGCGGACGATGTGGGCAACGATCATTCGGTGTAGAGATTCCGGGAATGGGGATCCGTGAGATCTGTGGGCGGGATGTGTTTATTATGGGGCATCTTATGCCGATTTGCTTCTTATCCGTACTCGGATCTTGTTTGCCGCTTCCGCCTGATACTCTGATGTTTGATGTATGAGGAGATATCCTAAACTATTATATCTATCTAGGACATTTGGATCTTGCCGTATGGCGTTGCAATATTTCTATTTCTTTTAGATGGAATGGCTCTGAGGACTGTTGTATGGTGGCTTGCATACATACTCATTTGTGTATGTAGTTGATCCCTTCGCCTACCGATTACGCCGCCCGTTCTTGTCCCGATGTTTGGAAATGGTTAGGACGGCCGAAAGGTCTACCTTTGAGTGGCATTTGGGCCCCACCGTACTATTTTAACCATTTCCTCTCATCCAGGCTTGTAACTAGGAGCGTAATTCACCGAGGTAGTTACAATTGGTATCAGAGCCATCCCGCCCTTCAGGGTCTCAGCCAAATGGTCATTGTCAGTCTAGCAAATATTTTTGGTAGCTATCTATACTAGGGAAAAACAAAACGCGAGAGTAGGACTGCTTCCACTTTTCTTCTTACCCACCCACCCACCCTTTTCTGGTAAGGAAGTGTAACGTTTTCAATCCTCTTCTTAAAATTCAAACTAGGATTCACGTGTTCTGGGTTTCCGTAGTACCATAGGTTGTGTGTGTGTGTAATTCCTTGTCTATCTGTTGCATCCAAGTTGTTATCACAATCGGCCTTTTGGTTATCAACTGTTGGTACATTCCATACCGACAGGCTTTTGCAAACCGACGCGATCTATCTGATTCGTTGTATACCGCCGCGATCTGTATTACTCTTTGTTATCCGACGTTATCTTGTTTGGGGTGTTCGTTTCCGTAGTTACTAATCTTTAGGTTCATCGTGAGAAGAAGGTGTTGGGATACGTGTTCTACTTATTCATGTGCGGAGTAATGATTTGAGTGCGGGATGGAGTCGCGACCATACCACTACTTTTATCATTTGCTCTTGTATATTGAATCGGTAGAGTCAATAATCTCGATTCGTTAAGTGTTTTTGCGCATCTATTGGTATTTTAATGCCGAAATTTGCGGAATTGTTTTCTTTGATATATCTGTGTACCACACTCCTTTTCAGTCGTGTGCGATATGCTTAATATCTTCTAGGTGCTTTGAACTTTGTTGATATTTTAATATCATCTTAGTAAATTGTATCCTTTAATCTTGGTTAATTCCATCTTGGTACTATTTTGGATTATTATTATTCTCCATTATAGTACTGACTTGTGTTTTATATCAATCACAGGATGGCACCACCACGCCGTTTTGAGGAGGACATACAACCTGAACTGGGGGCCGCGTTGTCGAGCATCGCTAATGCCTTGGCAGCAATGCAGCAGAACCAGCAGCGTTTTGAAGAAAGTGTCAGGAGGAATGAGTTTGTTCCGCTACCTCCACCTCCCAAGCGAGGAGACATCAAAAGCTTCCTGAAGTTCAACCCACGTCAATTTGATGTGTCCGATCAACCACTTGATGCTGATGATTGGTTGCGTGAGATGTCAAGGCTACTGGTGACTGCTGATGTTCCTGAGCAAGAATGGGTAAAGTGTGCCACTCACCTTCTGAAGGGAGATGCAGCTCTCTGGTGGGAGAACTACCTGAAGGCAAACTGCATTGGTTTTTAGCCTACTTGGGGACAGTTCACTGGAGCTTTCAAAGAGCAGTACCTGTCAGAAATTGTCATGGAGAGGATGAAGGAAGTGTTTCTCAACCTCAAGCAGGGCAATGATAATGTCAATACCTACATCAGGAACTTCATGAACCTTTCTCGTTATGGTGGCGATGAGATCTCTGATGACAAGAAGAAGCAAAAGAGGTTCCGGCAAGGGCTCAATGCATCGATTAAATATGAAATCACACATGCAAGGCCGGCGTCTTTTCTGGAACTTCAGCATACAGCTCTACAGGAAGAAGCAAGTAGGCAAGTGTTTGAGGAGTCAAAGAAACACAACTGTGATGCATCAAGCTCTTCAGCTATGTCAACTCCCGTCTGGGTTCCTAACACCCCACCGTCGCTCCCGGCTCCACCAAGACCTTCAAGCTACGCGGCAAGGCCACCAAACTTCCTCACTGCTGCTCCCAGGGGCTACAACCACCACTACCCTGGAGCGCCTGGCGGAGTCCCTGGCTACGTTGCTCCACGTCCACCTGGTGCTTGTTACACTTGTGGAGACACCGGGCATCAAAACTGGAACTGTCCGATGAAAAACAAAGCTCTTCCTCCACCACCTCCAAGATCTGCGGCAAGCTCTCCTATGGTTCGTGCACCACCACCTCGGGCTCTCAACATCAACACCAAGCCCGGGTCTACTGTAGCTCGTGCCAATTGTGTCAACGCCGCTCAAGCTGAGCATGCACCTGGAGTTGTGATGGGTATGCTTCCCGTTAACTCAGTCCCTGCACGAGTTTTGTTTGATTCTGGTGCTTCGAATTCTTTTGTTTCGCATAAGTTTGCGCATGAGCATGATCTGGATATGGTTCCCTTATCATATCGTCTGGTGGTACAATCTCCTGGTTCAAACATGAGGGCTGTTCATATCAGCCATGGAAATCAAATTGAGATTGGTGGCTCTTCGGTCTCAGCGTCCTTAATTGTTCTGGGCAATTCTGACATTGATGTCATCTTGGGCATGGATTGGTTGACAGCAAATGCAGCTATGATTGATTGTGCTGAACGCTCGGTTTCTCTGAAGATTCCTGAAGGCCATATAGTCTATTCTCCAAGTCTGACTCCTGCTATCCAGCTTTTCTCTTTGGCGGCTCTGAATGATGATGCTATGGAAGCTATTCAGAGTGTTCCGGTGGTCTGTGAGTTCCCAGATGTCTTTCCTGAAGAGTTGCCAGGTATGCCTCCGGATCGTGAGGTTGAGTTTGTAATTGAGCTTGAACCTGGAACGGCTCCTATCTCCAAGCGGCCTTATAAAATGGGTCCTGCTGAGTTGGCTGAACTCAAACGTCAGCTTGATGAACAAGAGAAGTTGGGTTTCATTCAACACAGTACTTCTTCGTGGGGTAGCCCAACCCTCTTTGTGAAGAAGCGAGACATGACTGATAGACTTTGTGTTGACTATCGGGCTCTCAATGCTAAAACCATCAAGAATAAATATCCCCTTCCGCGGATTAATGATCTCTTCGATCAGCTAGCTGGAGTTGTGGTATTCTCTAAGCTTGACTTGAGAAGTGGTTATCATCAAATCAAGATTCGCAAGGAAGATGTTCCTAAAACAGCTTTCACCACCCGCTATGGCCTGTATGAGTACACGGTCATGTCCTTCGGTCTCACCAACGCACCTGCCACCTTCTCGAGGCTTATGAACTCGGTTTTCATGGAGTATCTTGATAAGTTCGTTGTGGTCTATCTGGATGACATCCTAGTCTATTCTAAGTCAAAGGAAGAACATGAAGAACACCTTCGGTGTGTCCTAAACAAGCTTCGTGAGAACCGCCTATATGCAAAGTTCTCCAAGTGTGAGTTTTGGCTGCCTCAAGTAACCTATCTTGGTCACGTCATCTCTGCCAAGGGCATTGCAGTCAACCCAGAAACTGTAAAGACAATTGTTGAATGGCTTCCTCCTGTTAATGTCAAAGAAGTGCGGAGTTTCCTTGGTTTGGCTAGTTATTGCCGTCGCTTCGTTCAAAACTTTTCGAAGATAGCGAAGCCTCTTACCGATCTCCTCAAGAAAGGCAAGAAATACCTTTGGACTTCTGCATGTCAAGCAAGATTTGAGACACTCAAAGAGAAGCTCACTTCCACACCAGTCTTGGTTCCTCCGGACACATCCAAGCCGTTCCAGATATTCTGTGACGCCTCTTTGCAAGGATTGGGTGCGGTCCTTATGCAAGAAAAACAAGTTGTTGCTTATGCCTCTCGACAGTTGAAGACGCATGAGATCAACTATCCTACACATGACCTCGAACTCGCAGCAGTTGTTTTTTCTTTGAAATTATGGAGGCATTACTTGCTGGGCAACCGTTGTGAAATCTTTTCTGATCACAAGAGTCTGAAGTATATCTTCACTCAGCCTGATCTCAACCTTCGGCAGAGGAGGTGGATTGAAGCAATCAATGACTTCGATTTGACCATCAACTACACTCCGGGGCAAAGCTAATGTCATGGCCGATGCTCTCAGCCGCAAAGCTTATGTCAACAACCTCATGATGGAAGAACAACAGCCTCTCTTGTGCGAGGAATTCCGTCAGCTCAACCTTGAAATTGTGGAACAAGGGTATCTCCTGAACCTTCTGGCTACTCCTCTCTTGGAAGAGAAGGTTCGCTCCTTTCAGCTTGGTGATCCGTACACCAGAAAGATCATCTCCAAACTTCAGCTTCCGAAGTATGAGTCCTTCCACGTCGATGACCAAGGCACGCTTTTCTTTGAACACCGGATGTTTGTTCCGAACTACCCGGGTTTGAGAGAGCAAGTTCTCAAGGAGACGCATGATTCTGTTCTTTATATCCACCCCGGCAGCACAAATATGTACATGGACTTGAAAACACAATATTGGTGGCCGGGTTTGAAACGATATTGTGCCAAGTATGTCTCGGAGTGTGATGTCTGCCGCAGAGTTAAAGCTATCCATCAGAAACCTTCCGGTCTTCTACAGCCATTGAAACCCCCGGAATGGAAATGGGAGAAAGTAGAAATGGACTTCATCACGGGTTTTCCAAGGTCGCAGAAGGGCAACAATGCAATCTTTGTTGTCATTGACAGGCTTTCTAAAGTGGCTCACTTCTTTCCCGTCAAGGAAACAATTTCTGCAATTCAGTTGGCTGAGCTCTATATCAACAGAATTGTCTCTCTGTATGGGGTTCCGCTTGAGATCAGTTCAGACCGTGGAAGCATCTTCACTTCCAAGTTCTGGGAAAGTTTCCAAAATGCTTTGGGAACAAAGTTGAACTTCAGCACAGCTTACCACCCTCAGTCGCAAGTACAAGTTGAAAGGATCAATCAGATTCTGGAGGATATGCTTCGTGCTTGCGTCATCTCTTTTGGCATGAAGTGGGAAGAATGTCTTCCTTATGCTGAATTCTCTTACAACAACAGCTTCCAGAAAAGTCTAAAGATGGCACCATTTGAGGCTCTCTATGGTCGCAAATGCAGAACTCCGATTGGTTGGTCGGGTGCAGGAGAAAGAATATTGTTTGGCCCTGACATTGTAACTCAAGCGGAGGAGAAGGTGCACATCATTCTTGAAAATCTGAAAATTGCTCAAAGTCGCCAGAAGAGCAATTATGACAGAAAGCACACGGACATGGAGTATGTCCCTGGTGATCTCGTTTACCTTCGTGTCACTCCCATGAGAGGCACACACCGTTTTGGCATCAAAGGAAAGCTGGCTCCTAGATACATCGGTCCATTCAAAATTCGTGGAAGAAGAGGAGAAGTTGCTTATGCTCTTGAGCTCCCGGAAAAACTCAAGGTCCATGATGTTTTCCACATCTATCAACTCAAGAAGTGCTTCAAGGATCCCGGCAGGACCGTGGACCATGAGCTTATCAATCTTCAAGAAGACCTGTCTTATCAAGAACACCCCACAAAAATCCTTGAAGTCGCAGAAAGAAGGACTCGCAACAAGTCCATCAAGTTCTGCAAGGTGCAGTGGTCGCACCATTCTGTTGATGAAGCCACTTGGGAACGTGAAGATGAGCTCCGTGCCAAGTATCCTACCCTCCTTGAGTCTTCTTCTTCATCCTAGAATCTCGGGGCGAGATTCCTGTTTAGTGGGGGAGAGTTGTAGCATCCCAATTGTCTAACAATTGTAATGCTACTTGGTCTAGTAATATAATGGCTACTTCCTATATATAATTGTTGCATCATAATTATATCATGCTCATGTCATCATGCCGCCTTGCATTTGAGCATCATATAAAACCCTTGTTGTGTTGGTTCTTCTCTCATATGCATTGTAAATTGTAATTGCCTCTTGATATTATATTTGGTTCTTGATATATTGTTTTAAATGCCCAAGTTGAGTTGGGGGCATATCTTTTATTAACTCCACCACCTTTCTTGTCATCACCCCATCATTCCACCATTCCACCATATATGAGCATTGCAACTTATTTGGTTTTACCTCTAGCTCATGTGGGTTGGGATGGATCCAATTCTATCTCCACATGCTCTCATATATGCACCATATTGTTTCCACATTATTGGTTTATGAGAGCCACATGGCCACCTTTGCATGCCTTGTGAGTGGAACCTTTTTCTAGCTTCCATATGGGTTGTTTTGGGGTTATTATCATGTTGGGATATTTTTGGGCTTACTAAATACCTAGTGGCACATACACACTAGCAAGTCCCATTTTTATTCAAATATGGTCATCTCCATCTACTCCACATGGGGCATCCTTTCACTTCTTTTAGCTTGGCTTATTCCCTATTTTTGGAATGCATATGTATAAATGCTATGGATATTTATTTTGTTTTCACAAGATGAAACCTAGCATTAATTATTTTGCATGGGCCATGCAAGAACCACCACATTTAAGTCTTTTGGATTTTATTTGAATTCTTGAGTGGATCATCTCCCATCTCCTCTCTCTCCCTCTCTTTTGGCTTGATCTAGTTTGGTCTTGCTAAAATCCACCACCACACTTCTATCTCTCTCTTCCACTCCTTTTGTTGGTCTTGTTTGAGTTTGCTAAACCCTACACCTATTCCACATATTTTTGTTTGATCTATTTTGGTGCATGCAAGCATCTAAAATTCTAAACTCTAATCCTAGGCCTCATCTCTCTCTCATCTCACCCTCTCCCTTTACCCTCTCTAAGCCACACCCCCACCCTTTCCACTCATGCCAAGGCTACCCCACCTAGCCACCCTCCCCCTGGTCGAGCTACCCTTCCCAACCCTAGCACAAACCCTAACCCGAGCCCCCTCTAGCTCCAACCCTAGCTACACCCGAGCCTACCCCCTCTCTCTCTCTAGATCTCTCCCTGCCATGCATGCCCACACCGAACCACCCTCCTTGGCCTCGCCCGTCCCCACCTGAAAGCCACCTGCCCTGCCCTGGCCGAGCCCCACCCGAGCACGTGAAGGAGGAGGAGAAAAGGTGGCCGAGCCACCTTTTCCACCGTCCACTCCCGCACGGCACCTCCCTCTCCCTCTCTACTATCTACCACCATCTCCCGGCTCTCCTCTGCCTCTCCCAGATCCGCCCAGGGCCTCGCCCTCTCCTCTCCTTCCTCTCCACCACCGTCTACCCCCAACGCCGGCCACCGTCTGCTCCACCGACGCTGCTTCGACCCAGCTGACGAGCGCGACATGGAGGTGATCGAGGAGGACGAGGAGATACCTCTGCTTCGCCCTGAAACCGCCAGCAAGGAGGAGAAACCCAGGAGCGCCGGTACCAGCGCCGCCCGAAGCCAAACCCTAGCTCCGCTCGGCCCCTGCTTCGTCGACGATCGCCAGCGCCTCCGTCCGAACCACCACCGTCAACAGCCTCACGGTGAGCCACGCAACCTCCTAGACACCCTCGTCTTCGTCGTTGTTTCCTGGTCGCGTCGTATGTTCCGTCGAGCACCCTCTGTGCACCGGCGAGCGCGTGCGTCTGCTCGCTCATCGCGTCGCGGAACCTCATCTGGCCATGCAGCAGATCCCTAGCAACTACCCCTCCCTAGCCCAGCGGTAGCCGCGCCGCCCGCGCATGCCAGGTCCCCAGTTCGATCCCCCGTGCGCCGCGCCGTCCGCTGTCGAGCACCGTTTTGTCGTCAGAGATTCAGAGAAGAACAACAGTAGCCGCTGCCACTTTGCACTTCCCCCCCCAAACCTTTTTACTCCTGACTCGCGATCCGCCTGAGCCCACCTGTCAGCCGTAGTACCACTTTGCAGTTAGGCACCTGGGTTTTACACCGCCTCAACCCGCAGTACCCTGGATCTCCCACGTGTCGCGTCCCCGCTGGCGCGCCCGCGTGTGGCCCTGAGGCTGCCGTGGCCCCACCTGTCATCTGCTGTGGCTAGGTCAAGACCCGGTGTAAAAATCTTTTCTCGCGCGTGTGCTCCTCCAGTCAGCCTGGTCCCACCTGTCACTGACTGTGTCTATGTCTGGGCTAAGTAACAAAAGTTTATGCTCTTTTCTGTTTAATACAAATCTTTTAAAATTATTTCAAATTCAAATTCAAATCTGTTTTAGAATAACTTTAAATTCTCAAATTCAAATCATATAAATAATATATGTTTTGAAATCAGAAAATGTGAGGAATTCAAATATGCCCTTCAAAATATATTTTGGACACTTTAATTCTCGAGTTGATTAAAATTACAATTAAATGCCCTTTTCCTTAATTAATTAATAACTTTTGTTTTATAACTCCAAATTTAACAAATGATATGTCTAAAATGATCAGCTCGACGAGACCTTTATGTTTATGCATTCCATGTTCTGTTTTGCAGCATGCATCATATAAATATAAAGATTACAGCAACTTAATTGAGTATAAAATATGATTAAGACTCAATAAAAGGCTTTATTCTTGTATTCCACACCTCACCCATGCCATGCTACTTTATTGCCATGAAAATTGTGCATCATTCATCATGGCATGATTGTTTGCTTGTCGCATTTTATTCTTATGCTTGTGCACTTTATTTATGTTGGCCCTTGTTTGTTTGGTTCTTCTTCGAATAGACGCTGAGCAGGGGATATATCAAGAAACCCAGGAGCACTACCCAGATCCTTCTCTCGCTTCAACTGAGCTGCCAGGCAAGCACTACCACATGCTTGCATACATATAGTACCTATTGCCTCTATCTTATTGTTGCATCATTGAGTCGCGATTGCATTAATCTGAATCCCAATTACTGCATAGCCTTTACTTTTAAACCCCACCGAAGCTTGTTCCTCCATCCCATGAGCCATTACTACAGGAGTTGTTTGAGCCATGCGGGTCGTAGAACAGCATGTGTAGGGTATGTGAGTGTATGATGGATAACGAGGTACCTATACAACTTAACCTGAGTAGTAATGGGATAACTAATGAAAGTGGCACCGGTGAGCAATATCTGCTATTTGGTTTTTCATGCTCACTTGTGTCCCGTAGGACCCCGAGTACTTGATTCCTGTTCCTTGAATATTCGCGCTATCCACATCCGGGAGGCTTATGGACCCCCCTGAGCCAGAGCTTGATTCATTCTTATTTCTTGGGGCCACAAAGTAGTTTGGGGCTTTATTACTATCCTGTACTTATGCCATGCTTTACTGCTTTTTTTACGATTGTGCGAGGAGCACCTGTACTGTTTAGGTCCGTGACACGTTTTCGCTGTATCGACAAGCCCAGTCACACTTTCGGGTTCCCAGTCGTTTACAGCCGTCCACACAAACCTTGAGTCCGTCTCGGAGCCGGCCAGTTTCGTTGCGGGTAGCTTAATGGGGTGGCCCCCTGAAATATTTCTGAATCCTGTGATCGCTTTGTCGTGAATGCCTCGTTGGGTTTTGATTTGGATTTTCCGAGGTTGATCGAGTGTGTGTTGCTATTTGTGCACCCCTGCAGGGTAAAACTTTCTGAAAGCCGTGTCCGCGGTTATGGACGACTTGGAGCACAGTTTCTCGATCATAGACAAGTATAACTAAAGTACCGCTTTTAATTTGACTAAGTAACTGACTAGTAAATAGTGCAACACTCATGGAATGGATAATAAAACTGCCAACGGATGGGGGGTGTTCGTCCGCTTCCTCGTTGGTAAGCGAGGAGGAGGATGGATCTGTTAATATTACTGTTATAACTGTTGTTATTAATTCACGAACATCCGTCTATCTTTGGTTAGGCGGATGGTTAGCGAGTATCTATAGAATTGTTAGGTATTATCTTTTGCTGCAATTGCGTCGCCCAGGTTGTGTCCCCTTTAGAGGCATAAAGACTTGCTGAGTACCCCTAGGGTCTCACACGATAAATTATTTGATTCAGATGAACAGGTACACTCACAAGATGGATACTGGGTGGAGGAGGCGGACGATGTGGGCAACGATCATTCGGTGTAGAGATTCCGGGAATGGGGATCCGTGAGATCTGTGGGTGGGATGTGTTTATTATGGGGCATTTTATGCCGATTTGCTTCTTATCCGTACTCGGATCTTGTTTGCCGCTTCCGCCTGATACTCTGATGTTTGATGTATGAGGAGATATCCTAAACTATTATATCTATCTAGGACATTTGGATCTTGCCGTATGGCGTTGCAATATTTCTATTTCTTTTAGATGGAATGGCTCTGAGGACTGTTGTATGGTGGCTTGCATACATACTCATTTGTGTATGTAGTTGATCCCTTCGCCTGCCGATTACGCCGCCCGTTCTTGTCCTGATGTTTGGAAATGGTTAGGACGGCCGAAAGGTCTACCTGTGAGTGGCATTTGGGCCCCACCGTACTATTTTAACCATTTCCTCTCATCCAGGCTTGTAACTAGGAGCGTAATTCACCGAGGTAGTTACACTCAATAAGACGAGTGCCAAAACGAGTTCCCTTGAACTCTTCAGCCGTGCTGATAGTAACATTAGGCATCTATTTAATAAGATAGATAAAAGTTAGAATCAACATCAATAGAGATAAATCACAAGACAAAGTATCACAAGCATATCTTTGACAACAAACACACAAGTCATGGCATACATCAGTCCATTACAAGCATCAAAGGTTCAACATAACTTAGACAAATTTTTGGAAATAAAACGATAGATGTGGTGGTCCAACTAACGAAGTACATTACAATCCCATCTCACTTGCCAAGTTGGCTAACAAGGCATATCTAGAGGCAATCTGTCGATCCTGATCCCATGACTCCATTGCTAAGTCTATGATGTCCTCTCTTAAACGTTGGTTGGTAGCCTCTAAGTCTTGGGTATGCTTCTTTTCTTCCCTAAGGTCATTTTGGGTGTTAAGCATTATGCACTTGAGTCTATCACCAAGCTCCTTGATGGCCTTCCAAGCTGCATCTCTTGCAGAGTCAAAGAATGTGGTGTGCATTACTGAGTTGGTGACCATGCAGAATCCTGATTCCTTGTGGTTGTCTTCCTTGTTTTTGTACAAGTGAAGTTGCACCCACCAGTACTCCACTCCTTCATCCATCACGGGGAAACCTTTGTGCACAGCTGCACCATGTATCCCCATGGCAACCATGAGGTCCCTGAGGGCCTTGGGGAATTCTGTCTCACACTCCAAGGTCATGGTCATGAGTGGTCCCTTCCTCACGGTTTCTTTGATGGAGTTTATCTACAAATAGAGATGAGAAAGAAGATTAGAAAAGTTTACAAGAAGGAAAAGACAAGTGTGGAAATTGTTGAAAATTTTCCCTTAGTGGTTTCTAATCCGATCCTAGGGTCATAATCCTACAGGCAACACAGTTCTCTGATACCATCTAAAAGATCCCACCCTTATAAAGGTAAGGATCCCTGTGATTGCAATGCTAGTCCCTGGATCAATTGCTAGCATCCACAGTTTAAGATGAAGTACACAGAAACAAAGGTCATTATTACAACGTTATTCCAGAGATAACATAGTCTTTTATAACTCCATAGACATAGGCTAGTACAAGAGTTTAACTTAACAATATAAAATAGAAGTCTTCATATTCATGTGCCACAGGCAAGCATGTTGAGTGTAGACTCATAACTCCTAATCATCATCAGAGTAACCTGCAACATCACAAGTTACAGCCATAGTGGGTCAATACATTGGAATAGTATTGGCAAGTGATACCTTAGTAGAATATTAACATCTAGTTACTACATGAATTTGGCTAAGTGTAGCTTAGGCTTGCTTTGCTCAAAATAAGTTTTACCTATCAGTTGAAAACACTAATTTTTTCTTTGACAAAACATTCCCAAGGAACCACCAATAGAAATTGGTGAACCTTCACCCTTGTTCAAGCACAAGTTTTAACTTAGAAAATTGGGATGGGGAGATTCTTGATAGCTTCCATGTCTTGATGCTCAAGTTGTCCATTACCGGGGGCACGGCTAAGTACTTAGTTTCTTCCATCTGCAGAGGTTGTGCACTTTCCCCACAAGACTTGATTTTCACCAAGACAGGACCTTTCAGAAGACTTCCCTTAGACCAAATGGACGCGTTCCAACCTATCATCCCACTACCACCAACTGTCCAAATGGCTAAGTTATTGCAACCTATATGATCCAGGCAGAGCCCATAATGCCATGTGGCTGCACTAGAAGCTTCTTAACATTTGGCATCTCAAATCCCTTTGTTCCTGGGTGGCTTTCCACAAGTGAGATACACAAGGTAAACCATAGAAATGGGCCTTGTGTAACCACTCAACACAAACCATTCTTTACATTCCACCTAGGTGTTTCATTCACTTAGTTGTTTTATTAAGCAAAAACATAAGTCAAAGACTTAACAATATTTTCCATAGCATGATTATATTCCACCCTTGGTTGCTATTAGCTAGGCTAAGCATGGTAATAACAAGTATCTTAACTTGAAGAAAATTTTGACATTTCTACAATTACTAGGATTTCCCAAGCATAGCATATAGATACTTAGCAAAATATTCATGCAAGACCTATACAAAATATTACTAATGCATAGGCAAAAATATTGGGACATAAATATGAAGCACCACTTGCCTTGGTAGTTGGGGGAGTAGCAACAATCTTCACAACCACAATCACTACTAGTACCAAGATCTACACATAAAATGATAGCACCAAAATCACATATCAAAATATACAAACAAAAATATATGAATGCATGCAAATGCCATGTGATGATTTTTCTCTAAATGAAACAAGACAAGTATACAGTACTGAATCACAAACAAGACAAATATACACTAAATAAACTTTATTTAGTCTTTAAATCATTTTTCAAATAATTTCTATACTCAAAATAAGCCTATAAATGTCTCTGCAAAAATAACCAATTTTACAGAAACAAATTGCATGGTTGGATAGAATTCTTTCTCCTGATTCCAATGATATAAAATTTGCAAAATTTGAACGTGTGGATCAAAAGTTATGAATTTTACAAGTTTGAACATCTAATAGATCTAAATTCTGTTTTTAATCTAAACACAAGCCACACGGCAGCGTCTGATTGGCGCATACCAGTTCGGGCGGATCACGCTTGCAAACCGTAGGATCTAAGTGATGATGCATGGCCCAGATTTACTCGTACCGCTTCACCCTCTAGTCTAATCCTAGCCTCTAGATCTGGATCTAATGATCCTCGATGCTCTAACCATCGAGTGGCGGCGCAAATGGCCAGAGTGGCGGCGATGCTTCTGCCGGCGGTGAACTGGCAGCGCTAGGGGGCATGTGGGGGTGGGGTGGGTCGTTACCGAATGATGGGGACGCGGCGATGACGATGATTGGCATGGTGGAGACGCGGGCGTGTGGGACCGTCGGAGATTCCTCGCCGGAGATGCTCCTGACGTCGGGTGCTCAAAGTTGTCGACAGAGGCGAGCCTACAGAGCGCCAGGGAACAAAACGAATGCATTAGCGTGCGCGCGAGAGGACAGCGAACTTGGCAAAGCAAACCATAGGCGAGGGGGTGGTCAAACCTCACCGTAATTGGTCGTCGGAGCTCGTCGGGATAGCGGCAGTGCTATGAGGAAACCGAGCAGCCTGGTGGCGATTACTGGGTGGGGTTTGAGGGGAAATGGTCGCGACGGTGTGGGGTTTAAGTAGCAGGTGAGGGCTGGGCGAATTACTGCCGGAATCAAAGGAATTGATTCAATTTTAATCAGCGAGGTAACGGGTGGCGACGACGTGTTCATCGCGCGGAATTTGGGGAGGACGACGACGTGGCGTTGGGGCCACTAGTCAGTGTCTGGGGGGTTGGTTCGACGCGGGTGAGAGAGAGAGGGGGAGGGAAATGGCCCGGGTGGGCTTGCTGGGCTGAGTCTGCTGTTGGGCGGAAAGGCTAGCGCAGGCCTTTTCTGTTTTCTTTATTCTTTTTCTATTTCTATTTTGATTTTCAGGAAACATTTTCAAATGATTTTCAAACCAAAATGAATTCAAATTGTTCTGAATTTTTGTAGGATGGGTCCATCTCTTAATTGAGCATTTAGCATTGTTGTTCACTCAAACCTACTTTGGTCCTTTGAAATTTTAAAAGAAAACAGTAACTTTACCATTGTTTAATAAAGATATAAAAAATGGTTTAAAATTCATATTTTGTTTTGAAATTTTTGTCCAAGTTTTGGAAAACATCAATCAACCAGAGGATCAAATATCTTTGGTTTAAAACAAATAATCTCTTATTAGAGAGTAGCATTGGGCCAATGCCTTGCTTACATAAAATAATAGACAATCAAATGCCTCTGTTTTGAAATGACATTGAAAATGATCCTAAAATGATTATGAATGCATGGATGATATGCAAACTTTGAAATCATGATTTTTGGTATGTTACACAATTGCAATCATTCATGCATTAATCACACACACACATGCATTCATATTCATTTTAATAATAGAAGTTTTTGTTAACCCTAAACTTGGGTGATTAGAACTTGATAATCTTGATTAATATTTTTGGGATGTTACAATCCTTCCCTCCTTAAAAAAAACTCGTCCTAATATTTAAGAAAAAGAAAACTAGGAACTAAAGAGATCTAGAAACTCAGTCATAATGTAATCTTCTCGTTTCCAAGTAGCTTCTTCTTTAGTATGGTTGCTCCATTGAATCTTGAGAAACTTGATACTCCGGGTTCTGGTGGTTCTGAAGGCTTCTTCCAGAATATGAATGGGTACTTCAAGATAAGTTAGGTCCTTGTTGATCTCTATGGTTTTGTGATCAACATTCTTGAAAACTTCGGTCTTCTCCGGGACTTATAGGCATTTGCGAAGTAACGAGATATGGAACACATTATGCACGACTGACATCTCCTCCGTCAGTTATAGTTGATATGATACTTCTCCTGGGCAATTCAAAATGTTGAAGGGTCCAATATATCTGGGGGCTAACTTACCTTTCACTTGGAAATGTTGCATTCCATTCAAGGGTGATACTTTTAGATACACAAAATCTCCGATAGCGAAGGCTAGATCTCGATGTCTCTTGTCGGCACAACTCTTCTATCGGGATTGGGCGGTCTTAAGGTGCTCACGGATCTTGTGAACTTTATCTTCGGCTTCTCTTAGGATGTTGGGTCCGAAAATCTGACTATCTCCTACTTCCGACCAATTCAACGCGGTACGACACTGCCTTCCATACATAAACTCAAATGGGGCCATTTGCAAACTGGCTTGGTAACTGTTGTTGTATGAGAATTCCGCGAAAGGCAGATAATCCTCCCATTTAGATCCATATTCCAAAAAAGACGCTCTCAACATATCTTCGAGTATCTGGTTTACTCGTTCCATTTGTCCATCAGTCTGTGGGTGATAAGCTGTGCTGAAATCCGGGTACCTTCCCTGTACCGATACGATGTTTAATTCCGTTGATACTAGCATTTCCTTTCTGCTCCTCCTTGATCTGACTAATCAAAGTGGGTTCAAGTTCTATGCTAGACAAAAATCCTTCACTAACTAGCTCCACTCTGAAATTTTCCATCTCCCCATGTAGACTTGGCTAGGCTTCTTTTATCATGGTGTTCAATCGACACAGAAATCTGCTAAGAGCATTTGCTACCACATTGGCTTTGCCGGGGTGATAGTGAATGTCAAGATCATAGTCCTTGATTAGTTCTATCCATCTCCTTTGCCTCATATTTAGATTCTTCTGGGTGAAAATATACTTTAGACTCTTATGCTCCGAATAAATCTCACAACGATTACCCATGAGGTAATGCCGCCATGTCTTCAAGGCTAAAACTACGGATGCTAGTTTGAGGTCATGGGTAGGGTAATTCTGTTCATGTTGATTTAGTTGTGGGACAGAGAGGATATGACTTTTCCTTCTTGCATTAGCACACATCCGAGACCAATCTTGGATTCTTCACAAGACACAGCAAAAGGCTTCATGATATCCAGCATAATCAAGATTGGGGCTGAAATCAATCTCTTCTTGAGCTCTTGAAAACTTGCTTCACATTTGTTCATCCATTCAAACTTCTTATCTTTCTTCAAAAATTGGGTCATGGGTCTTGCGATGCTCGAGAATCCTTCTACGAACTTGCGGTAATATCCCGCTACTCCGATAAATACATGAACTTGGGTTTGAGTGGTTGGGGCTTGCCATTCTTCAATATCCTTAACCTTGGCAGGGTCGACAACAATTCCTCCTGCTAACACGATATGTCCTAGGAATCCTACTTCCTTTAACCATAACTTACATTTGCTAAACTTGGCATACAACTGATGATCTCTAAGGGTTTCAAGGATGGTCCTCAGGTATAGCTCATGTTCTTCTTCTGATTTGGAATAGATCATAATGTCATCGATGAAAACAATGACAAAATTATCCAGGAAGTTCCTAAAAATCTTATTCATGAGGTTCATGAAATAAGCGGGGGCATTAGTTAATCCAAAATACAAGACAATGTACTCATATAATCCATATCTGGTGGTAAAGGCAGTCTTTGGAATATCCTTTGCACGAATCTTGAGTTGATGATAACTAGTCAACTGGTCAAACAAATATCTTCTATCTTCGGCAGTGGGTACTTGTTCTTAATGGTGACATCATTCAGCTTCCGATAATCCGTGCACAAACGGTTACCTCCATATTTCTTATCCACAAACAAGACAGGTGATCTCCATGGCGACACACTTGGTTGAATCAGTCCTATCTCCAGCATAGAATCCAGCTGCTTCTTTAGTTCCACTAATTCAGACGGGTTCATACTATAAGGTCTCTGAGCTATGGATCCAGTTCCAGGGATTAGTTCAATGATAAAATAGATATCCCGATCTGGGGGCATACCAGGCAATACCTCTGGGAATACATTGGGGTATTCACAAACTACTCTGACTTGGTCAATGGTTGGTTGGGCTATACTCTTGTTGCACTTGAATTGACGGGGCAATGTCTCAGATACATGCTTTACTGATACTCCAGTTGTACTAGTCATGGTTATGGCTTTCTTAGCACAGTCAATTAATCCTTTATGTTTCGACATCCAATCCATTCCTAGTACTACTTCCAAACCTTTGGTTCCAAGTACTATTAGATTAGCATAAAAATCTATTCCATGGATTCTGATAGGTACGACCTTGCAAATTTTTCTAGCTTTGGTGGTTGAACCAGGTATTTGAACTATCATAACATGCTTCAATTTTGTTGCTTGAATCTTACTAGTGCATGCAAATTCTTCTGTAACAAACGAGTGCGATGATCCAGAATCAAACAACACTCTTGCAAGTACTGAGTTAACAGAAAACATACCCAACACGACATCTGGCGCTTCCTGTGCTTCTTCAGCATTCATGTGAAACAGACGGCCATTGCGGTTGAGTGAGTTCCCTGGGGAAAATCTCCTTCCAGGCTGAAAACGACGCTGCTACTGATCTGGGGCATTCACATTGGCTGCTGCAAGCTTCTTACCGCAGTCGTTGGAGTAGTGACCCTTGACTCCGCATTCAAAACAAGTAACCTGAGACTTGTCTTTTCCTGCAATAGGCACGACAATGCTTCCAGTCCTTGGGGTAGTATTGGTGTTGTTGGGATTGTTGTTGTTGTTGTTGGACTTGGGCGGTGCACGGTTGAAAGTGTTGGAGTTGCCGGGGTTGTTGTTGTGGTCTCTCCGGGCCTTGGGTTTCCTCCTCCACGGTTGAGATAGTTCGGACGAGTCATAGGGGGTCTATTGTTTCTCGGGGCATATCCTGAGATGGGTTGGGGCGATACTTCGGGGTATGGTTGGATCCTAGTTGATTCATCATTCGACGCTTGTGATTCTCGTTGTCTTGGTTGATCTTGCCCTTCCATCTAGATTGCATAATCCACTAAGGCTTCCAGATCAGCAAACGGAATTCTGACCAGCATTGTCTGCATCTCATCATGCAAACCATTCAAGAATCTCTCCTTCTTGGCTTCAGTACTAATCTCATCAGGGGAATACCTAGACAGAGACAGAAATCTGTCACGGTACTCTACCAAAGTTATCCTTCCCTTCTTCAGCTCCTTGAATTCATCCCTCATCCGCAGAATCAAACCTGGTGGCACATGGGTTCGGCTGAACTTGAGTTTGAATTCATCCCAAGCCATCATCTGCCCTCCATTCATGGTGTGAATGTTATTCCACCAAGCTCTTGCATCACCTGACAAATAATGGGTGGCAAACAGTACTTTATCATTGGCCTCCACTCCTGCGACATCTAAGTTCTTCTCCATGGTCTGCATCCATTCATCAGCATCTAATGGCTCTTCAGACTTACTAAAAATGGGGGGATTGGTGTTTTGAAAGTTCTTGAGCTTGGATCCATGGTTGTCCTGGTTTCCATGGACTTGATTATTATTAGCCATCTGAGCTATCTATTGAAGGGTGGCTAAGTTAGCTTGACGTCCATCTCTTCCAGCTTCACAGTTAGCAACCAACATTTGCAAGATTTGCAGCATTGGGTCTTGAGACGAGCTTCTTCCTCCGCAAGGCATCTGAAGATTGAGATAGATCATGAGACAAGAGGGAGATTTCTAAGGTCCATGGATTTATGTTTGAAAAGTTTTTAAACTTTGAGTTTGACTCTGGTTTTGCCAACTAGCAACATTCTTTTCATTCATTCATTCATAGCACCAAATACAAACACACACCACACTAAGGTAACATATGGTTTTAGGAACCATTCTGTGAAGCTACAATACAGTGGGACCGGATACAACTCACACCTAGGATAGTGCTCAAGTGCTACTACTCATCAGAATTGGTAGCTTCTTCATCATCAATGAAGGTGGAATCATCATCATCAGTGTGGAAGTCCATGTCTTGGTCCTCCAGGTAGTCATCACCACTGAGGTAGGAGTAGGGACTCCATGGATATCTTCCCCTACATTCTCCCTCTCCTCAAGCTGCATGTCCCGCTCATTGATGGTCTCCTCCAAGTCTGACACTTTGTGACGAAGGCGAGCAATGATGCGATCCTTCTTGTCATGCAGATAACAAAGTGACTTGCGCTCATTCGCAAGGATAGTGAGGGTCTGGTCCTTCTTGACTGCAATGGCATATTTGTGGTTGGCGTAGGCGCGGGCGTTGTTTAACTCCTTATGCCTATCATACAACATGAAGTCTAGATGATCCACTTGATGCTTCAGCTCCGGATGGCATGGCACCTCCAATTGCTGTCCCATAGCAACACGCCTTGCATAGTACTCAAAGCGAGTGTCCTTGATTTGGTTGATTCTTTGCCCACATAGACGGGCAAGAGCTTCCTGCATAGCCCTGGCGAGTCCGTCTAGCCAGTTGTTCTCTCTTAAGCTGAATTGGATCCAATCTGAGGTCGGTGCCTCCATCTTGCCTTTGAGATTTGCAACTATCAGCCATTGTAATTCTCCTCCTTGTTGATCATTGAGCTAAGCTCCGAAGAACTCGGGGTGCGGGTGCTCAAGAAGTTCCGAGACTTGGCTTAAGTCGCGATCAAAGATGAGTTGTCCTCCATTGGCCAACTGGTAGAACTTGCTATACTTGACCTCCATCTATAAGAATATAGGATGAGTATGTGATCAAGCGTGTCAAATTTTATGTAGGATTGCAAGAATTTTTGAGGCACATAATTTTTCTTGAAAGAATCTCAGTGATAAGAATGAGAATAGGTTTTCATAAATCCTCACTTTGTTTTGAAACTAAGTTTTTGATTCAAGCGTCCATTCTAACTAGGGTCTCCTATGGTCAGGATGGCTCTGATACCAACTTGTCAACACCCAGATTTTTAATCCCAGATGCCTGTTATGCCATATATCGCAATCCCAGGATTACCATTTTTACGAGACATAACAGATTGGTACCATAGTTCATCATTCATTACAAACCATAATAAAGGTCTTACAATTAAAGGATCTCATGATCCAGTCTTAATAAAATCAATGCAGCGGAATAATAATAAGGGTAGCATGGTCGAAGCTCCATCTTCAGGGTCACAGGCAATGCTGACGATGGAAGATGATCCTAGTTGTCATAGACTTCTTGCTATCCATCATCCTGGTAGTCCTCCTCATAGTCTGGCCATAGGAATAGCCAGGGACAAAGCCATGAGTACTCTTTAAGTACTCGCAAACTAGTACTAACAAGTAAGGTAGTTCGAGTAGGAATCCTAAGCTCTAGGATGTTTTGTGAAAAGTGAGGTTTATCTCTAACTGAGTTTAGAAGTAAATAAAACTAACTTAATGTTTTACAACACCTAAGTGGGAACTAAGTTTTCATGTTCACAACCCTGTTGTGGTGAAGTCAAAGTCATAGTTCATTTCATAAGTCATTTTGAAAACATCTGACGACGAAACAGCATGACCACTACAACTGTCCATAACCGTGGACGCAGCTATTCGAATAGTTTGACACTCTACAGAGGTGGTACACTTTCACCACAACATTTGATACATCCGTCAGGAACAATCCTGAATCATCATACTTAGTATGCGGATAATCAATCCTAACCTTTCAATTACACACCCTAGTATAGGCACCTCCCCTATGAGTTTGGCCTCCCAACCATCACCATCTGTCATCTTGGGAATTGCATAGGTGGACAATCATCACGAGGTAGCCTCAGATCAAACCTCTTCCGCAAGGGAACCCATACCAAGACATATAAACTTCCAGTTAAGCCTTACCCAATCAGGTATTGTGGTTGTACGGTAAAATTGGAATGGTATCGCATCCGAACCCAACCATCAGTTTGCATAACCAAAGCATGCCTAAAGCATTGCATAGGTTATCTTGTAGGGTTAGGCTTGCAAGTAGGACTTGCATGGTTTAGCTTAGCTTGCCTTGAGTAGTGAATTGGTTGAAGTTTTCTTCTTCTTCGTACTACTCCTCCTCCTCATAGCCTTGGTCGGTACTAGAGTCTATAGATAAATACAAGGTACACAATCACCAAAAAATACTTAACTACCTCTATTTAGAAAACCAAGGTTCACACTAGATGATCTAGCATCATCACAATCATCACATGAAATAAAGAATCAGTCTTATTTATTTTATTTTAGAAAAGTAATTTCTATTCATTGAAAACTACTTAAGATTTAATATTCTCCAATTAAAATATGGGATCCTGTTGACACATGTCATCACCACATATTCTAATACTTGGGAATGTAATTTAAAGTGGAGGTCATATTTTAAATAATTAAAGTGACTAGAAATGCCTATGTAGCATTGTTTTAATACTAGTACAAGATCACTGAAAGTAAACCTAAATATGTTTACATATTCATAAAGATCTTGTCAAATGTGATTTTTGAGAGTTGGATTCAACTAAAAAGCATTTATGGTTGATTTTTGAAAAATGTTTGAATGTAGAAAAGTCTTAGTCTTGTTATTTTTACTATAGGTGATCTATAATTTCAAATAGTTTGAATCCAATTTGATTGGATTGATAATTTGAATACCTTTCTATCAAAATTGGAATCATGCAATTTGGTTTAGTACATCTCCTTGAGTTGAATTTCAAAGTCACTGACTATACTAGGTTTTAATTAAAATGGAAAAAGGTTATTTGAATCCATGGGCTACGCGCGGGAATGATACTGGGCTGGCCAAACTGCACTTCGGCGTGCAACGGGCTACTGATAGGGGGGTCCAGGCATCAGCGACTCAGTCTAAGCGAAGGGGTATGTTTTAATCTGGGCCTTAAGATTAGAAAAAGATCTACAGCTCACGTTTGTCGTCTCCGTCGAACAACTCTGATGAGACCGAACCCTAACAGCGATGGTGGGGATACGCGGCAGCATACCAGGGCTCCAGCTAGGGTCGATTATGGGGGTGAACGATGTTGTAGACGACAGCAGTTCGAACAGTGGTTGTGGTGGCTCCTGGGGTGGATCCAATCAACGGCTCCGCTCCTCCTCTGCTGCGGTGGACTCCAGAAAAATTTCGGCGGCCTGGTGCTCGCCTTGCTCCGGGGAAGGGTCAGGGGTGGTTCTGAGAGAGAGGGGAGTGAGGTGGTGTGAAGAATTGAGGCAGGGGTGGCCTCTATTTATACACCGGTGAGAGGGGCAGTGCTACATGGTCAGGCTCCTCCGGTGACGTCAGTACAGCGATCTACGGGCATGGCGAAGGGCGTAGGCCGGTGCGGTGTCTCCTGGCGATCGTCACTGGCTTAATGGTGCGGCAAGGGGCAGTCGAGAACGGTCGGGAGCGTTCGGTGCTCTGAGCAGAAACAGCGGTGTTCGAGACGGCATATATGGGATTCGTGTCACGCGGCCGTGAACGGGCATGTCTGGGGGTAGCTAGTGTCATGGCACGTGCAGTGATGTGCGGCAAGGGCGAGGCGCGGCGTGTGTGAGCATGTCGGCTGTGGCCCTCTGGTGCACTCTCGGCATGGTAGAGTGAAAATGGGCGCAGTGTTCCTCGGTGGTCTAGGGCTTGCCTGCGCTCGAGGGTTGGACAGGGGGTGGCGGTGGGCGGTGGCATGCCTCCTAGACATCGTGAACGGGCGCGACGCTGCCTCCTACGTGCTGGCCATGGTCGGCTGGCGAGTGAGCTTCGGGCGGCATGGCACTGGTGCAGGCAGTGAAGAGGGGGCTGGATCAATGCAGTGTTGGGTGCTGGGGGTGACAAGGGGAGTAAGTTGAGGACAATGGTTTGATCAAACACTGCTCAAAACAGTAGAAGTTAGGTAGTTTAATCTGAGCTCACCAACTGTTTGATGAAATGGCCACATGAAATTTAGTTTTGAATGTTTGGATGAATTTTGGTGAGTGTTCTGGTCACATGCTTGGTAGTCTGAGGTTGCTTGGCTTTGGCAGGGTGAAGTGGTTTTGTTGGTTTTTGAGAAATGGCTATCTTAGTATCTATTAAAGATTCAATTTTGAATTGTCCTTTAAATATATTTGGATTTTTTTCTGTTGGTTTGTAAAGTGGGCTTGGGTTCATTGTTACTTGGTATAGCAAGGGGTGAAAAGAATTGGATTTGTTTTTGTTAGAAAACTTGGACTAGGAATACTCAAAGTAGTCTAGTGGTTAACTTGGGTCAAAATGACCATTTGCTTATATGTCTTATATTTGATTTTATCTTTATTTGATTCTGCTTGGAAATGATCTAGATGATATTGTTTTCATCTTTAAACCAATCTTTATCATTAATAGCAATAAACATGGCAATTGCAATCATTCATGTATTAATCACACACACATGCATTCATATTCATTTTTATAATAAAAGTTTTTGTTAACCCTAAACTTGGGTGATTAGAACTTGATATTCTTGATTAATATTTTTGGGATGTTATAGAGGGGTCCTCTCTGAACCATCCTCTGAGCTTTCCAAACCTGGCCACTGTTTCTCTAAGAAATTCCTCATTACGATAATCCATGGGAAGATTTAACAACATTATCCATCCAGTCCTCGTATAAACAGTGGCTCTAAAATTGGGGCCCTCATCATGCTTGGTGAAAGATAAAAACCTCCCATTACCAAAAGGCACCTCAGGCTGCGCAACCAGCAAATCTCTAGTGATAGAGTCACGCATCCTAAGCAGCCCAATGCCTACTGCACTTTCAGCAAAACTCAAAACCTCCCACTGAAGATCATTAACCATGCGATCAATAATTTGATGCAATACCTCATAAATTTCATCTCCGATCGGACCAGAAAGCACAACCGCCATTGCCCAATTCTCATGACGCTTTAGAGGAGTCGACAAAGCAGTGATATAAATTCTTGGCGGCCTTTGATCAACATCCCATGGCTCCATGACATGCATCCCCATAGGTGTGAACCTGTTCGGCTGCACAGGAAAGTTGGCCATTGCTAGGGTTTGCAGAGAAGGAGCAGGCGGCAGAGAACTCAGGGGAGGAGAAGTTTATTTTCTAGGAGAAACCGAACAACCCAAAGATAAAACTGTTATGTCGGAAGCAGAGATAGAGTCCAACTTGACTTGATTTGACTGCTTGACGACCTAGCGAAAAGACAAATATGCCCCTGCCTTACCTGGAAAATCTTTCTTAACGTGTCCCTTTCTAAAACAAGACATGCAACGGATTTTATCTATACAATGATGTGTATAGTTCTTGAAACTAAGACACCTTGTGCATGTCCAAACTTTATGTACCATATCATCAATCATGGTCTCAAAATTATCATGCAGAGACACGGATTTATCTATATCTAGAGAAATGTTACCCTGATTAGTCACCTCCTTTGGAATTTTATAAGACAACAAAGAATTACCCATATCAATTGAAGAGGCTACATAGACAGCATTACTTTTATGCAAGATAAAATCTCCAACCTGAACATTAAACTCAACAGGCAAAATACTGTCCAAGTTATTGATTGTCTTAGTGCACACTTTTGGCTTCCAAATGCTAGACACCAGGTTAGCTTGAGTCTGTTTTTGAATATGAGAAGGTTTTTTAGCAGAGGTACCACCAACTAAAGTCCATTTAGCACTCAGTTCCTTCTTCCAAAGAGAATTCACTCTTCCAGTTTGGCCCTCCAAAACCCCAGAGATGAAAAAAACATTTGAAGTGGAAACATTCATATGAACAGAGCTTTCTGATAAAGAAACCCACTCTCTTGGAGGAAACAGTGAAGGATAAAACCTTGTCTCTGATCACGGACACATTTAATTCACCACAATAACCACCAATAGATGCCTCAAGAGCTAAACTGACAGAATCTTCATGAAGTTTAAATGTTGCACGTCCAAAAGACACTACCATAGTAAAGTGCTCCGAAACAATAAATGGGTGCATGGATTGAAAAAGCGTTCTCACTTCTTTGGCAAAATTTAAACCATGAGAGAAATCCAGGACAAGGGTGCTAACAGCATGCACATCCATAGTAGATGGATCGATAGGATTTGTATCAAATAAATTTCTAGATACATTAGCCATAGGAAAATCCAGGGGAACACCATTATCCAGAAGATCCCCCTTGCGTAAAGCTAGCTTAACTCTAACCAAGGCACGATGACATGGAAAACTAATCTCAGATCCAGAAGAGATGAATTCTCGTACCTTGAGAGTTTTACAATCAATCACGACAACATTGGCAGCCACTAGTTGAATCCTCCTTAGTTTAGGATTAACCACAATGAAAACCGAAGAAATTAAATCTTGACGACTCTCTAAAACCACAGCGTACAAAGCCCTCCAACGCCAGGAGGAACAATCAAGGATCAAAGAGGTAGGCATGATGGGATAGGGAGAATGGAGGCTAGAAATGTATGTGGATGGGAAGGAGGTGAAATCCGGCAGCCAAGATGGCCACCGGCGAGGTGGAAGCCCCAAGGGGGCCTAGATCGCCATGGAATTGCCGATCCTATTTTTTAGGGAGTGCTGGTTGTTACTTAACCTTGTTGGGATATTAGGACGCCTAGTGTCTCCAATCTTTGCAGATTCTCATACAATACGAGAACATGTATTTTGCTAAATTATACTCTATCATATTTTAATAGCCCATGTTTTTAATATATGTACTCAGTACTTAAGCATGGCATGCATCTATTTAAATCATCCAAGTAATGCATGTGATCAAGTGTGTTGAATTAAATGCAAACCCTAAACCCTAGATTCTTCCCCTCTCTTTGAAACACATTCAAATGGTTTGAATTTTGAAAACTCCCAAAAATTGTGGAGCCCAAATTGTTTACAAGGGTCCCATAGTGTTTCAGTTATTTTTACAAAACATCTTGTATTTTCGAAATAACTCGAAAACAGAATTTGAAAGGAAAATACCAAACAGAAATAACAAAACTTAAAAGGAAAAAAAATTTGGTTAAAAAAATATAACCAGAGAGCAGCCCAGGCCGCAGCCCACTCCATCTTCCCTCACTGCAAGCTTTGCCACGGCCCAACCTCGGCCCAAGCAGCCCAGCTCCCGGTCCAGTACCGCTTCAGCGCTCCTTTCCCTTTCTTCTTCGTCGCCAGAAGGACGCCGGCGAGGAAGAGCACATGCATGTCGATGCCGGCGTCATTCCTGCCTCACAGATATGCTCTCCGCGCCAAGATGAACGCTACCGACGCCGCCGATGCCTATAAAACTCCCTGTTGCCGCCGGATAAGCCCTAGCTTCCTTACTTTCCCCAATTTCTTTGTCTGGCCGAAACCCTAGCTGCAGGTGCTGCGGTGCCCCATCGATTCCGGCCTCCCCTCTTCCATCTGAGAGCACGGTCATGATCGCTGATCCCTTCTCGTTCGTTTGCCCCAACCGCGTGAGCCGGCGTTCTCCCAAGCATTTGAATCGAGCCCTCTCCTCAAGCTCCAGCCACCGCCTCTATCGTTGATCCCGGCCACCCCGGACCTCGCCGTCGAGTTTGCTGCGCTCCTGGTGAGCTTCTGAAGCTCAAGGTGAGCTTCGTTTGGCCGATTGTTTGCTGTAGTTGTCTGGCGCCGTGTCGCTGCAAGTTCTGCCGCCACCGCTCGCCATAGTGCTAGCTCCGATGACCAAATCGAGGCGGCGCCGCTATATTTAGGTTCGTCTCATCCCGCTTGTTCGAACGCACCCCTCAGTGCTTCCCAGATCGCCGCCGATTGCCTTCCCCGCCACCGACCCGAGGCTCAACGCCGGCATGACGTCACGCCTACGTCAGCGCGCGGGGTCAAACCCAGTCAAACCGAGCCAGGGACCCACTTTGCCTGCGTGGCTTGCCTATGTGGCCTCTGGCCCACAAGTCAGCCTCTCTGGCTAGTCTCTACAGTGGTGTAAAACAACCCCCTCCCCTGTGCTGACATCATGATGACGCAATAAACCTTTTAAATTGATTTATAATTCCATAAAAATGATGAAATATTATAAAATTCATATCTTATTATTTATAAGTCAGACAAATATGAATAATATATCAAAATGTTCAGAAAAAATGAAACCTACCTTTTTAAGCTATAATCATGCATTGTTAATCGACTTTCATGACAAGTTTAATTAGAAGAACAAATGCACCCCTCTCATATGTTCCGGAGTTTTCCGAGTTAGGGTTTTCAAATCTCGGAATCCCGTATAAATTGCCGAGCATGTTTTAGGGTTTCATTTCAATGCAATTCAACTTTTCATATCATCATCCTTGTTTGAGCATTGCATCGATGCCATGTCTTGATTGTTGCCTTTGTCTTCGGTATTGGTTCTTCGCGATAGGAACCGAACCCGAAGATGAAGTCAACAACACCGAAGATCCGTACCTGTCTACTGACGGACAAGGAAAGCGTAGCCTCTCATTCTGAACCTATGTTTTATAAAGTATATTACTTTCTCGCTATGATGCACATGATTCCAATGTGGTCTTTTGTCAGTAGCTAGTGTTACCTATCTGCTGCACTATTTCCCTTTTATAGCCTTATACTCCTGATCCACTGCTCCTAGCATACCTAGGTTTGGCATGTGAGCGTTGTAGAGATTTTGTTACCGACAACTTAGCCAAGCATAGAAACAACGTCGGATCTATTCAATGACGAATCAGAGATGCCAAAGAAGGTAGTGAGGTAGGAGATGGTGACATCATCGAAGGAGTTAACTAAACATGTTAAGGCTTGTATGGGAGGCCACGTTGGGTGTGGTTTTTATAGTCCCATGCTCTCCAACACCAAGAACTCAGTTCTTGCCTTTGGAACCAAGACGAGCGTACAACCAAAGGGGGCCTGGAAAACCCCACGAGCAACTAACTTGCCTCGTAGATTCCATGAGTCACATAGTTCAGGCTTTCCATTTGGCATACACATTGAAAATGTTTTCAAAAGAGGAGGTGATGGAGGTGCATCATAACAGGTAGGGAAGCGTGGAACAGGTTGCTTGGGGTGGATGGAGCCCCTGGTAAACCAACCTCGCCTCACATCTTTAAGTACCGGCTTCGGGATTTGACCCGTTACGGAAGAATCATACTTAATGCGTGACTCATGGTCTCGGTGAGAGGAAGGTAAAGGTCGTGGTCAACCACCCTCTGCCGGCCCTCCAAGGAAGAGGGCTAATAATATTTGGCATTAAGAGTCGGTTGGTACGTGTGGGTAAAGTTGTACACGCCTGCAGGGTATTAATCTTTTCTAAAAGCCGTGTTCACGGTTATGAACACTTGGTGACCAGATTATAAGATCATAGGTAACTTTAACCATTATAAATCTTGTTGATCCACGTGTGGTTAAGGATGCTTCCTCCGGTTCAAGGGGGTGATCCTAGATAGGAGGTTCTGATGAAGCTGGTGGTTATCGAGATGTGATGAACAAGGTGAAGAAGTCACTATCTTATCCCTTTTTAAAAGATTCTGATTAGACGAGCCTCTTCTCTCTCTTGTTTATAAATAAATATTGCTTTTCGCAATAGTAAATCCAGAGAAAGCCTTTCTAGCCAGAGCATATATATACTAGGTTATCTAAATCTTGTGGAGTACATTCTCGTACTCAGCCTTGCGCCATTGTTGTTTTTCTATAGAGGATCTGGTTGCAACTGAGGGTGGCTTCTACGTTGACATCGATGAGTAGTTGGGGGCCCCAGGTAGCATCCTGAGGACTATGGGATGGACGTCGCTTCTGTTAATGGCCTCTTAAGCCTTTTGCTGTGTGATGTAATGTTGGGTCTATGACCTCTGGTTTGTAATAACTCTAATATCTTACTTTGTTAAGAGTTTAAACTTATGCTGTTGAATCCCTGTGTTCTGTAATGTTACCGAATCATACTGTGATCTTCCGTGCTTGGGAGTTGAATTTATCTTAGATGGTAATCTGAGGTAGGTTTAACCCTAACCCCGGGGGGTGCTACAGGTTTTGGTATCAGAGCAGGACTGCCTGTAGGAAACCCTTCTATTGGTCGATGTTGAGTCTAGAAGTTGACAAAACTATTTGAAAGTTAAAAACTATTTGCAGAAACTCTGACTAAGATTCGTTTTACTCCTTCTCTGGTGTGTTTCGGATGCTGGAGTATCTCTTACCTTATTTGGTTTGAAAAGGTTTTCATTCCTTACCTTATATCTCAAAACTTTAAGGATCGTGGTTTTGGGGTTGTTTCTCTAAAAGTACTCCGTACTTGGTTGCTATTCTCAGAGTTCCAAGATATCTCAGTTTTGCTTGGTGTGTAACATCTTAGCATTCCATTGTCATGGTTTGTAAGTCAGCTGGTTAGTTTATACATCAGTATGCTTTGATACTACCATGCTTGATAAGATGATACTTTTAAATCAAGTACTCTTTGTTCATCTTTCCGTCTTGCTCCTTTGAATCCTTTGTATAATCTCTTTTTGTTCTTTTAGGATGGGTGATACCTCTCGTGCCCATACCCGTGCTCATGCTCGGGGTGCCGCAAATGAGGGTGAATCTTCCATCCTTCCTCCACCGCCGTCCATGGTTCAACTCATGGCCATGTACGAACCAACCGTGCTGACAACATGAGGCTCCTTGAAATGACTGAGCGCAACACTGCTCAACACCAGAACAATCAAGTTGGTATCAAGGACTTCACACGTCTCACTCCGCCAGTTTTCAGCTATTCCACTGAGCCACTTGATGCGGACTACTGGCTTCGCACCATGGAGTGCAAACTTCAGGTTGGTCATGTTGCTCAAGCTAATTGGGTGACTTTTGCTGCCTATCATCTGGAGGGAGCAGCTAACTCCTGGTGGGAAAATTTCTTGGCTATGCAAGAAGCTCAACATGTTGCTACATGGCAAGAGTTCACTGGAGCCTTTCAAGCTTATCATATTCCGGAAGGTCTGATGGATCAGGTGAGGGAGGAGTTCCTCAAGCTTAAGCAGGGCACTGGTTCCATGTGTGATTACCAGCGCAACTTCAATCGTCTTGCCTACTATGCTACTGAAGAGGTCTCTACTGATGCTAAGAAGCAAGCTCTGTTCTGCAAGGGACTGGATCCTGAGGTTCGTCATGACATCCATCTCATGGACTTTGGTTACTTCCAAGGTCTTGTTAATAAGTCTTTGAAAGCCGAAAGTGGAAAGGTGGAGTATGAAGAAACTCGTCAGCGTCCTCAGGAGGGGTACAACAAGGCAGGTTCTGGCAATAATAAGCGTTGTGTCTTCGTGCCTTACAGTGCTGTGCCACGTGCTCCTTATACTCCAAGGTCTTCTAGATATGCTCCTCGTCCGAATGCTACTTCAAGCAACGCTGGTGGATCAAACTATTCTACTGCTGGCACTGGATCAGGTACTATCTGCTTCAATTGTCGCCAGCCTGGCCACTATGCAAGAGAGTGTCCTCAAAAGAGTGCTGCTGAGAAGGCACAACCAACAAAGAAGAATGATAAGTACCAAGCTGCTGGAAAAGGACGCCTGGACCATATCTCTGCTGAGGAGGCTCAGCAAGATCCAAGCGTCATTATGGGTACGCTTCGTATCAATCAAATTCCAGCTAAAGTTTTGTTTGATTCTCGAGCATCGCATTCATTCCTATCACAAGATTTTTCTCAAATGCATGGGATAAGTTTTGAGGTTTATCTGTTCCTCTGCTAGTTCAGTCTCCTGGTTCTAGGTGGTGTTCCACCATGGTTAGTCATGGGAATCTAATCGAAGTTGCATTTCAACTTTTCCCCACCTCTTTGATCGCCCTCAAGTCAACTGACATTGACATCATTTTGGGCATGGACTGGTTGACCCGTTATGAAGCCATTATCTATTGTACAACCAAGTCTGTGACTCTGACTAGTCCTACTGGCATAACAGTCAAGTATTGGACCGTAGGGTCACTATCTCCTTCAGCTGTTTCTATTCCTGAATCATAGTTGTATTCTCTTGAAGTTTTACCTCCATTAGAGATCCAAGATGTTTCCGTGGTCTGTGAGTTTCCAGATGTCTTTCCTGAGGAGTTGCCTGGCATGCCACCTGATCAAAGTGTGGAGTTTGTCATACAGTTAGTTCCTGGAACTGCTCCTGTTTCTAAAAGACCCTATCGTATGCCTCCTCATGATCTTGTGTAGTTGAAGAAGCAATTAGAGGAATTAGAAGGAAAAGAATACATTTAGCCTAACACATCTTCTCGGGGATGTCCTACTATATTTGTCAAGAAACGGGATACTAATATACCGCGTCTGGTTGTGGATTATCACCCACTCAATGCTGTGACTATCAAGAACAAGTATCCTCTCCCTAGGATCAATGATCTATTTGATCAGTTAAGTGGTGCCACTGTCTTTTCCAAAATGGATTTGACTTCAGGGTATCACCAGATAAAGATCCGTAAGGAAGATATTCCAAAGACTGCTTTCACCACTCGTTATGGTCTTTACGAGTATACAGTCATGTCCTTTGGTCTTACCAATGCTCCATCCACTTTCATGCGGCTTATGAACTCTCTTTTCAGGGAGTATCTTGACAAGTTCGTCGTGGTCTACATCGATGATATTCTAGTTTATTCCAAGAATGAAGAATAGGACGTCGAACATCTCCGTTTGGTGTTGAAAAAACTCCGAGAACATTGTCTCTACGGCAAGTTTTCCAAATGTGAGTTCTGTTTACAAGAGCTCGTATTCCTTGGTCATGTTTTTCCGCTCAAGGGGTTGCTGTTATCCCCGATAAGGTCCAACCTATTCTTGAATAGGAATCTCTTAAATCCGTCAAGGATGTCCGAAGTTTTCTCGGGATGGCTGGTTATTACCGTCGATTCATTGAGAACTTCTCCAGGATTGCAAAGCCAATGACTGACCTTCTTAAGAAGGATAAGAAGTTTGAATGCTCTGATAAGGCTGAAGAAAGCTTCCAGATGTTGAAAACCAAGTTAACCACTGCTCCGGTGTTAGTTCTCCCAGACACTAGCAAAGAATTTGTTGTCTTGTATGATGCGTCTCACCAAGGTCTCGGATGTGTGTTGATGCAAGATGGGCATGTGGTGGCTTATGCCTCCCGTCAGCTAAAACCACATGAGAACAACTACCCAACTCATGATCTTGAGCTTGCAGCTGTTGTTCATGCTCTTAAGCAATGGCGACATTACCTTCTCGGTAGTCGTTGCGAGTTATACTCGGATCATCAGAGTCTGAAGTATCTTTTCACACAACCTGATCTGAATCTCAGGCAAAGAAGATGGTTGGAACTCAGCAAGGACTATGATTTGGGTCTCAACTATCAACCTGGCAAAGCCAATGTCGTTGCTGATGCGCTGAGCCGTAAATCTTATTGCAACACCCTGATGATCAAACAAGCACAACCTTCTCTTCATAAGGAATTTGCTCGATTGAATCTTGAAGTAGTTCCTCGTGGATTCCTTTCTACTCTTGAAGTGAAGTCTTCTATAGAGGGTGAAATCAAGCTTGCTCAGAAGAATGATTTCGATGTTGCTGAAATCAAAGGGAACATTGCTAGCGGGGTTGCTAAGTGTTTCTCTATTGATAATCAAGGCATCGTCTACTTTGGTAACCGTCTGGTAGTGCCAAAAAGGACAAAGTTGAGGGATTTAATTCTTTGAGAGGATCATGAATCACCTCTCTCTATCCACCCTGGAGGTACCAAGATGTATCGGGATCTTCGTCAAAGGTTCTGGTGGTATGGTATGAAGAAGGATATCGCTCGTTTTGTTGCTGAATATGACGTTTGTCGTCGCGTCAAGGCTGAGCACCAAAGACCCGCTGGTCTCCTGCAACCACATAAAATCCCTGAGTGGAAATGGGATGAAGTTGGTATGGATTTCATTACTGGTCTTCCTAAGACTCAGAAAGGAAATGATGCCATCTGGGTAATCGTTGACTATCTGTCCAAGGTTGCTCACTTCCTACCTGTTCGCGAGAGCATTACTGCTAATCAGTTGGCTGATCTGTATATCTCACGAATAGTTGTTCTTCATGGGGTACCAAAGAAAATCGTCTATGACCGTGGAAGTTTGTTCACCTCAAGGTTCTGGGCAAGTTTCAAACAAGCTATGGGAACTCGTCTGTCTTTCAGTACAACTTATCATCCTAGCACCGGTGGCCAGACTGAAAGAGTGAATCAAATCCTGGAAGACATGCTAAGAGCGTGTGTCATATCCTTTGGCAAGAACTGGGAGAAATGCCTTCCTTTTGCTGAATTTTCCTACAACAACAGTTTTTAGTCCAGTATTGGTATGGCACCATTCCAGTTTCTATATGGAAGAACCTGTCATACTCCTTTGAACTGGTCAGAAACCGGCGAAAGAAAGTTCTTTGGTCCGGATATGATCCAGGAAGCAGAATATCAAGTTCGTATCATTCGAGATCGTTTAAAAACTGCTCAGTCTCGTCAGAAAAGATATCATGATCGTCACCATCAACATGTTGAATATGAAGTTGGTGATCAAGCTTATCTACGGGTCACTCCTTTAAAGGGTGTCCATCGTTTTGGCATCAAAGGAAAACTAGCTCCTCGCTATGTTGGTCCTTTTCGTGTTCTATCCAAGCAAGGTAACCTCGCATACAAATTGGAGATGCCTACAAACTTCCCTGAGGTGCATGACGTCTTTCACATGTCTCATCTCAAGCGTTGCTTCAAAGATCCTGTCCGTGGTGTTGATCACCAAACTCTTGATCTCCAGAAGGATCTGACATATCGTGAGTATCCTGTTCGTATCCTTCATGAAACCGAGCGCAAAACTCGTCGTCAAAACATCAAGTTCCTGAAAGTTCAGTGGTCTCATCACTCTGAGGATGAACCAACCTGGGAATGAGAAGATCGTCTCCGATCTGAGTACCCTGCTTTCTTTTCCAAAACTTAGGAATCTCGGGTCGAGATTCTTGTAAGGGGGGTAGAGCTGTAACAGCCCATGTTTGTAATATATGTACTCAGTACTTAAGCATGGCATGCATCTATTTAAATCATCCAAGTAATGCATGTGACCAAGTGTGTTGAATTAAATGCAAACCCTAAACCCTAGATTCTTCCCGTCTCTTTGAAACACATTCAAATGGTTTGAATTTTGAAAACCCCCAAAATTTGTGGAGCCCAAATTGTTTGCAAGGGTCCCATAGTGTTTCAGTTATTTTTACAAAACCTCTTGTATTTTTGAAATAACTCAAAAACAGAATTTGAACGGAAAATACCAAACAGAAATAACAAAAAATAAAATAAAAAAAATTTGGTTAAAAAAAATATAACCAGAGAGCAGCCCAGGCCGCAGCCCAGTCCCTCTTCCCTCACTGCAAGCTTTGCCACGGCCCAACCTCGGCCCAAGCAGCCCAGCTCCCGGTCCAGTACCGCTTCAATGCTCCTTTCCCTTTCTTTTTCGTCCCCAGAAGGACACCGGCGAGGAAGAGCACCTGCGTGTCGATGCCGGCACCGTTCCTACCTCGCCGAGATGCTTGCCGCGCCAAGATGAACGCTACCGACGCCTATAAAACTCCCTGTTGCGCCGGATAAGCCCTAGCTTCCTCCCTTTCCCTAATTTCTTTGTCTGGCCGGAACCCAAGCTGCAGGTGCTGCGGTGCCCCGTCGTTCCGGCCTCCCCTCTTCCATCTGAGAGCACGGCCGTGATCGCTGATCCCTTCTCGTTCGTTTGCCCCCAACCGCATGAGCCAGCATGCTCCCAAGCGTTTGAATCGAGCCCTCTCCTCGAGCTCTAGCCACCGCCTCTACCGTTGATCCCGGCCACCCCGGACCTCACCGTCAAGTTTGCTGCGCTCCTAGTGAGCTTCTAAAGCTCTAGGTGAGTTCCGTTTGGCCGATTGTTTGCTGTAGTTGTCGTGCGCCATGTCACTGCAAGTTCCGCCGCCGCTCGCCGTAGTGCTAGCAACGACGACCAAATCGAGGCGGCGCCGCTATATTTAGGTTCGCCTCATCCCGCTTGTTCGAACGCACCCCTCAGCTCTTCCCAGATAGCCGCCAATCGCCGTCCCCGCCACCGACCCGAGGCTCCACGCCGGCATGACGTCACGCCTACGTCAGCATGCGGGGTCAAACCCAGTCAAACCCAGCCAGGGACCCACTTTGCCTGCGTGGCTTGCCTATGTGGCCTCTGGCCCACAAGTCAGCCTCTCTGGCTAGTCTCTGAAGCATTGTAAAACAACCCCCTCCCCTGTGCTAACATCATGATGACGCAATAAACCTTTTAAATTCATTTATAATTCCAGAAAAATGATTAAATATTGTAAAATTCATATCTTATTATTTAAAAGTCGGAAAAATATGAATAATATATCAAAATGTTCAGAAAAATGAAACCTACCTCTTTAAGCTATAATCATGCATAGTTAATCAACTTTAATGACAAGTTTAATTAGAAGAAAAAATGCACCCCTCTCATATGTTCCGGAGTTTTCCGAGTTAGGGTTTTGAACCCTTGGAATCCCGTATAAATTGCCGAGCATGTTTTAGGGTTTCATTTCAATGCAATTCAACTTGTCATATCATCATCCGTGTTTGAGCATTGCATCGATGCCATCTATTGATTGTTGCCTTTGTTTCCGGTATTGGTTCTTCGCGGTAGGATCCGAACCCGAAGGTGAAGTCAACAACACCGAAGATCCGTACATGTCTACTAACGGACAAGGCAAGCATAGCCTCTCATTCTGAACCTATGTTTTATAAAGTATATTACTTTCTCGCTATGATGCACATGATTCCAATGTGGTCTTTTGTCAGTAGCTAGTGTTACCTATTTGCTGCACTGTTTCCCTTATATAGCGTTATACTCCTGATCCACTGCTCCTAGCATACCTAGGTTTGGCATGTGAGTGTTGTAGAGCTTTTATTACCGACAGCTTAGCCAAGCATAGAAACAATGTTTGATCTATTCAATGACGAATCAGAGGTGCCAAGGAAGGTAGTGAGGTAGGAGATGGTGACATCATCGAAGGAGTTAACTAAACATGTTAAGGCTTGTATGGGAGGCCATGTTGGGTGTGGTTTTTATAGTCCCATGCTCGCCACCACCAGGAAATGAGTTCTTGCCTTTGGAACCAAGACGAGCGTACAACCACACGGGGCCTGGAAAACCCCACGAGCAACTAACTTCCCTAGTAGATTCCATGAGTCACATAGTTCAGGCTTTCCATTTGGCATACGCATTGAAAATGTTTTCGAAAGAGGTGGTGATGGAGGTGAATCATAACAGGTAGGGAAGAATGGACCAGGTTGCTTGGGGTGGATGGAGCCCCTGGTAAACAAACCTCGCCTCACATATTTAAGTACCGGCTTCGGGATTTGACCCGTTACGGCGGAATCATACTTAATGCGTGACTCATGGTCTCGGCGAAAGGTAGGTAAAGGTTGTGGTCAACCACCCTCTGCCGGCCCTCCAAGGAAGAGGGATAATAATATTTGGCATTAAGAGTTGGTTGGTACATATGGGTAAAGTTGTACACTGCTGCAGGGTATTAATATTTTCGAAAAGCCGTGTTCACGGTTATGAACGCTTGGTGACCAGATTCTAAGATCATAGATAACTTTAACCATTATAAAACTTGTAGATCCACGTGTGCTTAAGGATGCTTCCTCCGGGTCGAGGGGGTGATCCTAGATAGGAGGTTCTGATGAAGCTGGTGGTTATCGAGATGTGATGAACAAGGTGAAGAAGTCGCTATCTTATCCCTTTTTAAAAGATTCTGAGTAGACGAGCCTCTTCTCTCTCTTGTTTACAAATAAAGATTGATTTTCGCAAAAGTAAATCTAGATAAAGCCTTTCTAGCCAGAGCATATAGATACTAGGTTATCTAAGTCTTGCGGAGTACATTCTTGTACTCAGGCTTGCGCCATTGTTGTTTTTCTATAGAGGATCTGGTTGCAACTGAGGGTGGCTTCTACGTTGACATCGACGAGTAGTTGGGGGCCCCAGGTAAAATCCTGAGGACTATGGTATGGACGTCGCTTCTGTTAATGGCCTCTTAGGCCTTTTGCTGAGTTTTTGTGTAGAACAACATAATTTGCTTTCGCTGTGTGATGTAATGTTGGGTCTGTGACTTCTGGTTTGTAATAACTCTAATATCTTACTCTGTTAAGAGTTTAAACTTATGCTGTGGAATCCCTGTGTTCTGTAATGTCACCGAATCATACTATGATCTTCCGTGCTTGGGAGTTGAACTTATCTTAGATGGTAATCTGAGGTAGGTTTAACCCTAACCCCGGGGGGTGCTACACATATCGCAACCAAAACATTATTTTAGATATCGCAATATCTTCCAGATATGATGGTTTTTGAAACAATTCTTTTAGCTCCTAGATAACCTTGATACTAAAACAAATTTTGAATATCAAGTATATTGGAGGCAAGTATGATATTTGGATACTAACACTGGAATTGTTACTCTTGATTTAATACTACTTATTAATTTCATGGAGTGAATAGAGTTTTCTAAAAGTTTGCAATATGGCTTTAAACTTTAGATTGACACTCAAAACAATATGATACCAGTTTGTAAAGTAAATATCCAGAATTCTATAGTTCTGTTATCTCAATTATAACTAAGCATAAGGTAGTAAACTGATGCCAATGAATACAAAAAATTATGCAAATTCACTTTGATTTAGTTTATGATAAATTGTGTTCAACTTTAATCATATTACTACTTGAACTCCCACTCAAAACCAACATCCCTCAAGTCGTTTTGGTGATTACATGAACCAGATCCACTACACCAAGAACGATCATCACATGAATTGGTGCGGCTTCAAAGGCGAGCATCAATATGGGCATCATATCAACTATATGACTCATGCTTCCCAACTAAGAAACTTAGTACCAGCGTGTGTAAAACTGTCTTACACCCGTTGTATGCGAACGTAGAGTCTATCACACCCAATCATCACATGGTGTCTCGAAACGACGAACTTTCTTAATGATGCACACTAATGGAAGAACACATTTTTTCTTGATATTTTAAATGAGGGATAATCTTATAATGATACTAAAAGCATCATACAAGTAAATTAAGATGCAAACAAATATCATATGCAAAAAAATGATATGATATGGATCTTGCACTTGATCACTATCTTGTGCATTATGGTATGATCTTTATCATTCCCATATGTGCAAGGACAAGGTATATGGAACTTACACTTTGGTATATTACTATTACTAGGAGTATCAAACCATACTTCAAATCATAACATTACAATATAATAACACTTGCCCAGCAAAAAGTAAAACTAGACGCCTCTATTTTATATTTTGCATGGCTTAGGGCTTTCAGAGATAGAACCATTCTTACCTATGAACATGGAACCACAAAGATGATAATAAAATTATTAGCAACCCATTGTAAATCAGATATTAACTATAGTGGAAGAGACAGACACGCACTAGCCACTTATGCAAAACTATTTGCCTGTCAAGCATGGAACAGGTCTTATGTGCGAGGACATGTAAAGTTAGTCCAGGCGGCTTCATCCCACTATGTCACTAATATCCAAAGTACACAAGATGATGAAATAACATAATTATCAGAGGCCACATACTCCTATGTGTTCTACCCGTACAAGTATCTAAGCATAGATCCAACTCTCATACCACTGTTGGGTTCGCAACTGTCACATCTCAAAATTTTCCAAATTTTGAAATGTGAAAAATAAATAAACAAAAGAAATAAATTTTGAAATTTAGGGTGAAAAGAAACTTTTTGCTTCTAAATGGAAACATCAAAAACCCTTCTTGAACAAAATTTGAATGAAAATGGCATCCAACAAAATTTCAATCAAGTGAAATGCATTCATCAATGAACGTATCTTGAAATTTAAACACTTGGAAAAGTAAAACCAGAACACTAAATCTTAATGAAAGAAATCATTTCCAAGATCTCTCTAAGACTATGGATTTGATCCATATAAAAAAGTTAGCAACAAACATTTATAAATGATCAAAATGATAAACAAAATATTATAAAACCATGGAAATTGGTTTCATTTAATTTGGAGCCATGTATAAAAACTTATGAATTTAATAAGATAAAAGGAAAATAATTTCCAAAGCTAATAAAGATCCTAACCAAAATACATGCCAAATTGTGATCAAAATAATCTTAAAAGGATTTAAAAGAATAAACAAATATTAAATAAAATTATACCAATTGGAATCACAAATTTTGGATCTATAAATAAAAATATATGGATTTTATAAGATAAAGAAAGAAATAATTAAATAAGAAATAATTGCAAAGACAATTTAAATCTTGGCCAAGTCCATAAGAAAATGGAATAAAGATAATCCAAATAAAAAAATAAGGGAATAAATATTATTTAAATAAAATTATATGGGATTAAACCATATTCAATTTAAATGAAGACAAAATTCCAAATATAAATGATTAATTAAATCATGAGAAAAATAATTGAAATTGCCAAAGTGAATTAAAAGTTATCTAATTAACTTAAAAAGAATAAAAGATTAATTAAATAAAATTATATGGTTTGGAACCATATTCAAATAATTTAAATAAAGACAAAAGCTTCATTTAAATAAATATTAAATCATAATAAAATATTTGAAATAATTCAAATTGAATTATTTAAACACATCAATAAATAGTATAAATCTACTGAAAAGGTTTGGTAAGAATTTGAATTAAAATGAAGCTTGAATCAAATGTTTGAAATTAAAACAGAAATCAGAAAAGAAAAGGAAAACAGATAAGAAAAAAATATGAAACAGACAAACCCACTAACCTACCCAGCCCAGGAAAGTCCCTGGCCCAACTAGCAGCCCACCGGCACCTCCCCTCTCTCCCTGACAATTCTTTTCTCTCCCTCTCCCTTAAACCTCACCCCACTGACCCCGCGGCCCCACGCCACGCAAGCATCATCGTCTCCACCCCGCATGACCCGTTCCCCCCTCGTACTTCACCGTTTCTGCGTTGATTTCTCCTCTTCAATTCGCATAAACGCTGTAGTTAGTCCGCCCAGTGATCACGCTCGTTAAATCGCCCACCTCTCCTGCCTCTTTCCCCTCAAACCCCATGCCCCGAACGCCACTAGGCTCCTTCAACTGCTCACTCAAACGCCACTACTCCGACGATCATCCGGCTCCAATTCCGGCCAACTCCGACCGTCCCCTGCCCCTAAGCTTCTACGAGCTTGCTCGCCAGCATCTTGCACATCTTCCAGCACCTCTCGCTTGCCCGCGTGTGCCCCAGAGCCCCGCCTCTGTCCACGTCTGAGCGTCGCCGTCATCTGCCTCCCCTCCGTCGACATCTCCTGGGAAACATAGCCCTCCACCTTCTCTCTGAATGATGCTCGTGTATTCACCTCTCTCTTGTGCATCTAACGCACCTCTCCTCTTGCCTCGGCATGCCTCGTAGCGTTGCCTCCGACAACGCCTGAGCGTGCCCGCCGAGAAGCACAACTCTGGCGAGCAATCGACGTCATGCCCGTGCGCCCCTCGACCAACGGCGACCACGTTGAGCACCGCAATGACCCCACGAACCCGGTGAGCATCTCCATTCCCCCTCTCGCTTCCTAGAAACGCCGGACCACCACTGACCAAGCTCCACCGCCGCTCGCCGTCGCCAAGCGCCGCCAGTTAGTGGCCAGTAGATGTGAACCGTTAGATCTAGATCCAAGATACAGGATAGAATCACTTAACCGAAGGGGTATGCTCTATCTTTACAGTGAGATCTCACTTAATCCTATGGTCTCCTAACGAAGCGGTATCGCCCAATAGGGAACAGACACGTGGCCTAGCCTTTGTTTTAAAAACAGAAAAGAATCTATTAGATGGTTGAGTTTGAAAAATTCATAACTTTTGTTCTGCTTGGCCAAAAATTACAAATTTTATATCAATGGATTCAGAAAAATGTAAAATTTGCAACTGTGGCCTTAGTTTAGTATTTTTCTTCTGGAAAATTAGGTGTTTTTGCAAAAACATTTGTAAGGCTATTTTGGTTATAAAAATTATTCTAAAAATGCTTTTGAGTAAAACCTTTTGCAAATGGTTTGATTTGAACTCTATGACCCTAAACACTATCTTTTGGATTTAAAAATATATTTGATTAACCCTAGAAAATTATTACTTTGATTAAAATCATTTCTAGCAAAACAAAAATGATTTAAATGGCCCATTTTCAATAACTTGATTTTAAATGATTTTGCCACTTTTATAAATGACCAGTAGGTGTTTTGAAATGTTAAACCTTGTTAGAAAAAACTTTTTCAAATAAAACAATCTTTTGCATTCTTGCATGCATTTCCTTGTTTTTATTATTTTATGTGGTAAATTGTTTCAATGCTAGTTTGAATTTGTGCCTTGCTTGGATTTTAGTGATCTTTGAAGAGTGTGACAATTGCAAGATCAAGGAGTGAACTTAGTTTCTCTACTAAAAAGGCAAGTGGTGCTTCATACATTTTGTCCTATTATTTTCACTATGCATTAGTGATATTTTGAGTAGGACTTGCATGGATTTTTTGCTAAGTATATATATGCTATGCCTTGGGAAATCATATTATATGTTGCCTTAGTAGAATTTTCCCTAAGTTAAGATTCTTTCTACTAGTATGCTTAGCTTAGCTAGTATAAAACAAGGGTGGGGTATTCATGGTATGAAATATTTCTAAGTCTATGACATATGTTTTTCTCTTAATAAAACTACTAAGTGAATGAATCACCTGGGTGGAATGGTAGGAATGGGTTATGTTGAGTGGTTACAAAAGGCCCAGTGACTGGTCTACCTTGTGTATCACACTTGTGGAAAGCCACCGAGGAACAAAGAGATTTGATATGTTAAAGTGTTGAGAAGCTTCTAGTATAGCCACATGGCAATATGGGATCTATCTGGATCATATAGGTTGCAATAACTTAGCTAGATAGACAGAAGGTGGTAGGGTGATAGGATGGAACGCGTCCATTTGGTCTAAGGGAAGGCTTCTGAAAGATCTTTTCTCGATGCATGTCGAGTCTTGTGGGGAAAGTGCACCACCTCTCGAGAGAGTAAAATCTAAGTACTTAGTCGTGTCCCCCGCAATGGAAAATTTGAGCATCAATACATTGAAGCAATCAAGGATCTCCTCATCCCAATTTCTAAGTTAAAAACTTGTGGTTGAACAAGGGTAAAGGACCAGCAATGTCTATTGGTAGTTCTTTGGGTGATTTGACAAACAAAAACTTAGTGTTTTCAACTAATAAGGAAGACTTATTGAGCAAAGCAAGCCTCAACTACACTTATCCAAATGCATATAGATGTTAGATACCACTACTCTACCATAGTATCACTTGCCAATACAATTCAAATGTATTGACCCTTGTGCATGTAACTTATTATGTTGCAGGTTTGTTTGATGTTAGTGAAGTGTGTTGAATAGGATTACAGGTCTACAACCAACATTATTGTCTGTGGCAAATGAAGATGAAGGAGTCCATGCTATATAGATATTTCTGCTACATTGTGATGAGATAGCCAAATGAGCTATGTAAGATGTAATGTATTATTTTATTCCTGGTTATAAGTTGTAATATGACCTTTGTTTCTTGATATTACATCTTAAACTATGGATGCTAGCTATTGATCCATGGACTAGCATTGTAAACACAGGGATCTCTACCTTATCAGGTTGGGACCTCTACAGATGGCATCAGAGCACTGTGTTGCCTATAGGATTCTAACCCTAGGATTGGAAAAAAACCCCTTAGAAAAATAGGAGTTGTATTTGTTCAAACTTAATTACAAATAATCTTGTAAACTCTTTCCTCAACCTTTTTGTTTTGATTCTACATCTCCCCTCTTTTCAACTTGTTGGACAAAACTTCAACATGAGCAAAGACATCAATTTCACCAAGGATTTCAACTTGGACATCACTAAGGACTACAAGTGAGACAAGAACAATACTCAAGACCTGAAGACTAAGGAAAAACAACTTAGAAGGAACCATCATCACCTTTGAAGCTTTGTGACCAAGATGCAAGATTTTTTCTTCCAAGGATACCATGATCATGTTCATGAAGAAACAACCAAGAAGAATTGAATGATCCCAAGTGATACCCCATAGTTGGAGCACCATACTAGTGTTTAGTTTAGATCGATTTATTGATCACACCAACTTATGTGGTGTAGCAAAAATACTTTGTTGCCTAAAATATGTTGGAATCTTGTTGTTTGATTGGAATGCATGTTGTGATTGCTTGCACATTGCTTTGTGTGAATTGTTGTGTGTGAGTAGAACTCTTTCTCTAGAAATCTTTTGCCTATTATAATCCCAATCCAACCCAAACAGATGACTTCTCCAAGAGACTCCAACATCAAGGATGGTGACAACAACAACCAAGATATGCACATGAGAGAACAACTACTAACAACCCAAGCCTAGTTGAATCAAGTGACAACTCATTTTTTAGCCAACAACATTGAGTTAGACCCAACCATGCAAAACTTCTTCGAAACCCAATCTCAATTGTTGCAAAGGATGACCAATTAGATGACCAACATGAGAAGCAACCTTTCCGAAAGTGATTGTGACAACAATGATATCAAGGATGATATTATAGAAGGAACTCAAGCTTGCAATATATGTGGAGACATAGGACACACTTATAAAGAGCATATGGACCAATGCCCTAATTGTGAAGAGAAACATCCAACTAAACAATGCCCCATATCTCAGGTTACATGTTTCCTATGTGAAGGAAATAATCATGTCCCTATCCAATGCCCCATCTGTCCCATAGTTCAACAGATGAAACAAGATGGAATGCATCAAATGTTTGGAAAACTCCATGAAGGAAAAAAATTCTACCAATAAGGATGAAGACAAGGGCAAATCTCAGTTTGCACCTCCATACATTGTAACTCACCATGGTGGACAAAATAGGAAACATGGACGTTATACTAGGAATCGTTCTAAGAACCGAGGAAGTTTTACCACCCTTATGGTAAGATATGAAGAGCATGAACTAGGCCAAGTGATATTACCCAAGTGATGTTCCAAAAATGCAAAGAAGGCCATCATGCATCACATTGTCCAAAAAAGGAGAAAGTCAAGACAAGAAAGCCTATGAAGGATCTCAACCTTGTCACATGTTTCAAGTGTGTAAACAAAGGACACTATGCAAACAACTGTCCAGAGAAGATACATCAAGATCTGAAGTAAGCCAAGATGTAATCTAGTCAAAAATCTTTTAAGGGTGTTAGTACCCTAGTTGTCTTGAAGCCAACTTGTAACCTCTAGCCTTCCCAAATCTTGGGACGAGATTCTTTTTAAGGGTTGTAGCCTATCACATCCCACAATTTTCCAAATTTTGAAATGTGAAAAATAAATAAACAAAAGAAATAAATGTTGAAATATAGGGTGAAAAGAAAAATTTTGCTTCCAAATGGAAACATCAAAAAAACCTTCTTGAACAAAATTTTAATGAAAAGGGAATCCAACAAAATTTCAATGAAGTGAAATGCATTCATTAATGAATGTATCTTGAAATTTAAACACTTGGCAAAGTTAAACCAAAACCCTAAATCTTAATGAAAGAAATCATTTCCAAGATCTCTCTAAGACTATGGATTTGATCCATAAATTTTTTTAGCAAAAAACATTTATAAATGATCAAAATTATAAAGAAAAATATTATAAAACCATGGAAATTGGTTTCATTTAATTTGGAGCCATGGATAAAAACTTATGAATTTAATAAGATAAAAGGAAAATAATTTCCAAAGCTAATAAAGCTCCTAACCAAAATCCATCCAAATTGTGAGCAAAATAATCTTAAAAGGATTTAAAATAATAAACAAATATTAAATAAAATTATACGAATTGGAATCACCAATTTTGGATCTATAAATAAAAAGATATGGATTTTATAAGATAAAGAAAGAAATAATTAAATAAGAAATAATTGCAAAGACAATTTAAATCTTGGCCATGGCCATAAGCAAATGGAATAAAGATAATGCAAATAAAAAATAATGGAATAAAGATTATTTAAATAAAATTATATGGGATTAAACCATATTCAATTTAAATGAAGACAAAATTCCTAATATAAATGATTAATTAAATCATGAGAAAAATAATTGAAATTGCCAAATTGAAATAAAAGTTATCTAATTAACTTAAAAAGAATAAAAGATTAATTAAATAAAATTATATGGTTTGGAACCATATTCAAATAATTTAAATAAAGACAAAAGCTTCATTTAAATAAATATTAAATCATAATAAAATATTTGAAATAATTCAAAATGAATTATTTAAACACATCAATAAACAGTATAAACCTACTGAAAAGGTTTGGCAAGAATTTGAATTCAAATGAAGCTTAAATCAAATATTTCAAATTAAAACAGAAATCAGAAAAGAAAAAGCAAAAGAAAACAGAGAAGAAAAAATATGAAACAGACAAACCCACTAACCTACCTAGCCCAACAAAGTCCCTGGCCCAACTAGCAGCCCACAGGCACCTCCCCTCTCTCCCTGGCCATTCTTTTCTCACCCGCGCTGATGGGGATATGCCGAGTGGGGTATACCCAGGAGGACGTTTCCTACTGGCCCAAGCTGCCAGCGAGTGGGCTTGCAGGACAGCGACTGGATCAAGACTTAACAAGGAGCCATACGACTGGAAGCTTGAGGCCGAGAAGCGTAGCTATGCCCAGTCGGGTTAGGTCAAGTATCCTCCGAATCCTAAGCTAATTCTGTTGTAGATATGTAAACCCTAGCGAGGTGAGACTATATAAACCTCCCTATGGTACGCATAGAGGGCACGTTCCATCTTACACCCCCTGCGACTCGCCGCCTAGCCGTCGAGCTCGCCCTTTGTACTCTCTCATCAATACAATCTAGCAGGAGTAGGTATTGACCCTACGGGGGGGCGAACCTGGGTCAATCCTTGTGTCTCCGTCCTCATCTCGCACCGCAGATGGCTGGCCGCCCTTGCCCCTCGTTCTACTACTCGATGTCGATTGCAGCATCTGCCGTGGCCATTCCCACGACAGTGGCGCCCACCGTGGGGCCTGGTCGGTCAGGCCGGTGTTCTGCGGCGAGATCCAATCTGCCCATCAATGAGACGATCACCACCGGATGCATGATCGCGATCGGCGAGATCCTCCAGATCTTGCCGAGTAGCTACATCTCGGCGGCGCGCCCCGTCGCGCATAGCGTGATCATGCCGGTCGGCATGATCAGCCTCTTCGCCGGCTTCACTGACACCATCATATCGGAGGAATCGTCTCGCATCCGCGAGTCTCCACCACACGACCGGCTCTCCGAGAGTCAGGTCCGCACCATCCACCACCTCGCCTTCGAGTACGACTCGCCCAATAGCAACGTGGCCGAAACCAGCGTGGATGGTGCGGACCCAACGACGACGACGACGCTGACTCGGCGACCCCAGCTTCAGTCGCCGGATCCATCATCACCGCGTCATCCATGGGCTCCATCACCTAGGTCTCCAACGTGGGGGACTTCGAGGATCCCTCCATCCTTGGGATCTTTGACTCTGATTCCGGATCGGAGATCTCCGACGACTTCCACGCCGGATCCGGTCGCGACCTACATGGCGAGCGGCGTGGAGGCCCTGCCAGACCCCTTCTCCACGCTGATCCCGCCGACCGCGACGGCGACGGAGGTCAAAGAACTCCGCCTGCGACTGGAGGAGGCGGTCCGCAAGGAACAAGCCGAGCGCGAAAAATTTCGCCTCGAGAAGGTGACGGCGCAGGAGCTCTCGCGCTACCACCAGCTCCGCATCAGGTTGCGCCTGAACCCCACCATTCACGGCCGTGCCCTAAACTTCGATGACGAGACCGACCCGGCCCGTGCGGCCGATCGCGTGATCCGCGAGAACGCGCCGCCAGGTGGAAGCACTCGACCACCACCAGGCGCATCAGCGAACGGCGCTCCCCCACCACTGCCTGGCCGCACAACCCCTCCAAACCAACCGCGGATCATGATCTCCGTGCAGGATCGGGACGCGAACAGCCTCTCGGTGTTTTCTACTTCGATGGACAACGTCATCGCGAGTCAATCCGCGGTCGATAACATCAACGTGACCGGGGAAGGCACCCTACAGATCCAGTATGCCAGATCCCTACTTGCCAAGGCCGTCGAGCAACAAGCTGCGGGAGCAGACTCGTGGGGACGCGTGTATTTCCGCTCATCAGGAAGCAGGGCGGCCTCAAGCGGCCGCCCGTCAATGGAAAACACCTTAAACTTCCCGCCCCCCGAGCCCCTGCAGCTCTAGCCATGACCCGCGAACGCGACACTCTCCACCAACGACCCGTGCCCGACGAACAACATGGTCGCTGCCAACAGGCAGCTAGTCGACGCGCGGACCCACATCATCAACAACCAGAGCTGGCGCGCACGCCAGCCTGACGACCTGAGGCCAACCCTCACCAATCGCTGCGACGGTGAGCCGAGGGGGTCGCTCAGCCGAGTCGGCCCCCAGTTCTTCGAACCAATGATCTGAGGTGAGAAGTACCCGACGAACTTCAAAGCATCGAAGGAAATCGAGAAGTATGACCCCTCGTACGACCCTTCCGTGTGGCTGGACACGTACCTCATGGCGATGGGAATCGCCGGCCACACCGACCTGTTCGCCGCCCGCTACCTCCCCCTGATGAGGGAGGGAGCATGCAGGCAATGGATCAAACCCTCCCCGCAGACAGCATCGACTCCTGGGAGGAAATGCGCGACGCCTTTGCCAGGCACTTCGAGGGCTCCTATACCTGCGCCACCACCATCGAGGACATGGAGCGATGTGTCCAGGGACCCCGCAAGTCGACCCGCAGCTGGGTCCAGCGGTAGCAGGACCTGTGGTACAACACGGCCGGCATCCACCCGGACACCGCGATTCACTGCTTCAAGACCTCGTGCCGCTATGAGCCCTTGGTCTCCAAGCTCAAGCGGGTGTACAAAATACTCGACAACATACCAGAACTCCTCGAGATCGCCAAACGGTATGCAGAGGAAGACCCGAACCAAGAAACCGATGACGAGTTGGGAGGAAACCGCCGCACGAGCGGCCAAGACAACGGGAGACGACCCGAGCTGCGCTATAGCAACACTAGCCTTACCGGCAAACTCCGCGGTGATGGGCGAGTCGAATTCGTCGCCAACACCGGCTATGCTACGCGCGAGCCCAAGAGCTTCCGCCGCGACGGAGGCCAGCGTCGCCATGGCGGCAACTACAAGGCGAAGCCGAGGTTCGACCCCGCGGCTTTCCTCAATCAGCGTGTGTTCCACGGAAGCCCGCCACGCACACGACCACCGACTGCCACTCGCTGAGGGAGATCGAGAAGGCACGACGCGCACGGGAGGACCCTAACAACCACCCGCCTAACGGCGGGGCATTCAGCAATGACGTGGGATCGCTCCACAGCTTCACCGGGTTCAGCACCAAGACGAGAAGAAGGTCATAGCCCGGGCCGTCGCTGTCAATGCGGTGTCCAAGGTCGATGTCTCGCGCTTCCTCAACTGGTCCGAGCAATGGATCACCTGGATTCGCGAAGATCACTCGCCACGGATCGAATATCCGGGGCGAGTCGCCTTGGTCGTCAAGCCCGAGGTGGGAGACTACTGGATCCCCAAGACGCTGATGGACGACGGAAGCTCCATCAACATTCTCTTCCTGGACATGTTCAGGCGACTGCGGCTCCCTCAGTCGATGATTGAGACGGCCTACACCACCTTCCACGACATCGTCCCCGGTCGGAAGGCGTACCCGATCGGCAAGGTGACGCTGCCAGTCACGTTCGGCACTCTAGCAAACTTCTGCACCGAGCGGATCGTCTTCGAGCTGGTGCCCTTCAACAGCCCCTACCACTTCGTCTTAGGGCGGTAGGCGTTCCCCAAAATTCATGGTGGCACCCCACTACGCGTAAAACATGATGAAGCTCCCAGGGTCGTGCGGCATCATCACCTTCCACGGCGACCCCAACATGGCTGCCGAGTGTGAGGCCAAAGGCGCCGAGCTCGCCGATGTCGTCATAGTGGCAGAAGCCAACCACGCGGAGGAGCTTGCCAAGTACGCGAGCGGGGTCAACAATGACGACCCCACAATACTCAAGATGCCCAACTCGGATGGGCGGCGGGTCCACCGCCTTCGAGGCAACGACGCACACTCGCACCGTCGAGCTGGTCCCAGGTGACTCCAGCCAGACGGTGACGATCGGGACGGGCATGAGCCTACCATAGGAAGGCGCGCTCATCGAGTTCCTACGTGAGAATCGCGACATCTTCTCATGGAAGCCATCTGACATGCCTGGTGTCCCGAGGGAACTCGCCGAGCACAAACTCAACGTCGACCCCAAAGCACGACCCGTCAAACAGTCGCTGCGGCCCTTCAATGAAGAGCGCCGCCGTGCAATCGCCAAGGAGGTGCAGCGTCTACTCACTGCAGGCTTCATTCGGCCAATCAAATACTCCAAGTGGCTAGCAAACCCAGTCCTGGTCGAGAAGAAAAATGGGACCTAGAAAATGTGTATCGACTATACAAACCTAAACAACGCCTGTCCGAAGGAGTAGTTCGTCCTCCCACGGATCGATCAAACCATCGACTCGACCTCAGGATCTGAGTTGTTGCGCTTTCTTGACGCCTACTCTGGTTACAACCAGATCAAAATGGCAGTCTAGAACACCAGGGCGACCTACCAGAGGTGCATGCAGGAGTGCCTTGCGAGCCAAATTGGCCGCAACATCAACGTCTACATCGACGACGTGGTGGTGAAGTCCACTCGCCAGGGCGATCTACTCGCCGACCTGGCAGAAACCTTTGCAAAGCTGCGAAGGTACAAGATCAAACTAAACCCAGGAAAGTGCACCTTCGGTGTACCTACTGGACAGTTGTTGGGGTACGTCGTCTCCAAACGAGGAATCAAAGCGAACCCCACCAAGATCAATACGATTGCCCCGCTCGGCAAACCCGAGTGCTTGCGCGACGTCCAGAAGTTGGCCGGGCGAGTCGCGGCTCTCAGTCTCTTCATCCCCTGACTAGGCGAGAAGGTGATGCCCCTCTACCGCCTAATGCGCAAGAACCCCACGTTCCAGTGGGACAAGGAGGCAGACGACGCGCTCCACGAACTCAAGGAGGTGCTACTCGCCGCCCCCGTCGACAAGGAACACATGCTCGTCTACGTCGCGGCCTCCGAGGGAGTCGTCATCGCCGCCATGGTCGTTGAACGACCAGAAGAGGGCAAGGAGCACCTGGTGCAGCGACCTGTCGACTACATCAGCGAAGTCCTCACCGAGTCATGCCAGCGCTACCCGCAATACCGGAAATTGGTGTACACGGTCTTCAGAGACCAGCAGCGACTGCCACAAGACTTCTAGGAGCACCCAATCACGGTCGTCTCCTCAGCACCGTTGCAGGACATCATCCTCAACCGCGAGGCGACCGGGCGAGTTGCCAAGTGGGCCGTCGAGGTCGGAGTCCACAACATCAGGTATGAGCCGCGCAAGGCAATCAAGTCGCAGTCTCTGGCAGACTTTCTCGACGACTGGGAGGAGGCGCAGCAGCCAGAGAAACTGCCGTACCTCCACTACTGGTCACTACACATCGACGGCTCCAAGAACGCAGATGGCGCAGGGGCGAGGATCGTCCTCACATCTCCAAAGGGCGACAAGCTGCGCTACGTCATGTATCTCGACTTCGCCCCTTGCACCAACAACATGGCCGAGTACGAGGCACTCCTCCAGGGCATGCGAGCATCAAAGGAAATGAACATCAATCGCCTACGCTGCTACGGCGATTCCGACCTCATCGCCTGCCAAGTCGCCGACACTTGCGACGCAGTCTACCCCACCATGGAGGCATACCGCCAAGCTGTGGACCAGCTGGGTGGCCACTTCGCCGGCTACTCCGTTGAGTGGATCGATCAGCGCAAGAATGAGGAATCCCACACCCTCTCCCGCATCAGGTTGTCTCACCTCACGACACCCGCTGGCGTCTTCCTCGCATTCCATCTCTCCCCCGCAGGAGATTGACATCGGAATTCTACTGCAACAAGAAGCAGCCCTGGTCGCCATGCTCGCCGAGCCAAGCGACTGGACCGCGCCATACATCGCCTACCTAGAGGGAGGAACCCTACCCACTAACGAGACGGAGGCCCGGATGATAGTACGCCGCTGCAAATCCTTCGTCGTCATCAACGGCGAGCTCCACAAGCGCAGCATGACCGGCGTGTTCCAACGCTACGTCCAACCCGCAGAAGGCCGCAAGATCCTTCAAGACATCCACGTGGCGACTGCGGCCACCACGCCGGAGCTCGCTCCCTCGTCGCCAAGGCCATGCGACACGGCTTCTACTGGCTCACCGCGCATGCCGACGCGGTCGACATCGTCCCAAGCTCGGCGCTCAAGACCATCCCCATCACCTAGCCATTCGCCATGTGGGGCATAAAAATGGTAGGCCCCTTCAAGAAGGACCCCTCCGACTTCACCCACCTCCTGGTCGCAGTCGACAAATTCACAAAGTGGGTGGAGGCCAAGCCAGTCTGCAAGTGCGATGGGAAGACCGCCACCAAGTTCCTACGCGAGCTCATCCATCGTTACGGGTTCCCGCACAGCATCATCACGGACAACGACACCAACTTCGCCAAAGGATCCATGGCCGAATTCTACGAGGAGCACCACATACGACTCGACCTTGCCTCAGTCGCCCACCCGGAGTCCAACAGCTAGGCGGAACGCGCCAACCAGAGCATCCTCCATGGCCTGAAGCCGCGACTCCAAGTTCCCCTTGAGCGAACTCCTGGGTGCTAGGTCGAAGAGCTCCCCTATGTCATCTAGGGCATCCGCACCTCCATCAACAGGTCGACAGGGTTCACCCCATTCTTCATGGTGTATGGTGCCGAGGCCATCATGCCAACCGACCTCGAGCATGACTCGCCACGGGTGGTCAACTATGCGGAGGCCGACAACAAGCTCGCACGCCAGTACGGACTCGACCAGCTCGATGAAGCACGCAACCTAGCTCGCTCCCGCACCGCCATCTACCAGCAAGGGCTTCGCCGCTACCACAGCCGGGGAGTACAGACTCGCACCTTCCAGGAAGGCGACCTGGTACTACGTCTAATCCAGGACAAGAAGGGCATGCACAAGCTCTCTACCCTTGGGAGGGACCATTCTCCATTGGGCGAGTCCTGGGCAACGATGCCTACTACGTCATCGACATCCGAGGGGACGGAAACTCGACGTCAAGCGGTCATGGAATGTAAACCACCTACGGATGTTCTACTCCTAGAACTCCAAACATGTACCTCCCACTCGCTATGAAATAAAGAAGATTGATTCGCACAAATTGTGTCCACTCTCCATATCTTGTGCCACTCGCACTCGTAATAACAATGCTATGCTACTCGCGGAAGTCAACCTTTGGTCAAGCGACTGGCACGTCCAAGTAGTGCGGTACGAGGGCACCGAAAAATGCCGGGCCTTGTGTCATCCATGAAAAAAGCCAACCCGGAGCCCCATCGGAGTTGCCTCGCTCGACTGGCTTTTCGAGCCAACACAACTGCATTCGCTTCCCACAGTGACCAAGTCCTCCACATCCTTGGCGCAGCGACTCAAACGGCTAAGTACCACGCTCGGGGACTGACGCTGGACCAAAGTCGAGTGACTAGGGAAAACGCCAAGAATGAGAGCGCGCCCTGGACTCGCCGCACGACTGGTCCTACGGATCTGGTGGACTGACGCGCCTAATACAACGCGCCCCGTCCTCACCTACCTCGGGCATGCGACTAGAACAGCCAAGTACCACGCTCGGGGACTTGGCCACCCGACCCCGTTCGTGCTCGGGAAAACGGCTAAGTACAGGGCACCCATTGGAGTCGCCATGCGACTGGCTTTCTAAGCCATGGCGAGTCAACAGCAACTTACTGACAGTTTAAAAAACATACATATTAAAACGAGATAAACACCATAAAAGGACGGACGCGCTCGAGGACTCGCACAACCAACAATCAAATCAAAACATTGAAAAAAGCATTTTTGCATTCCTTAAGTCAGCAAGTTTGCTCGCTTACAACGGAAGTTACATATCTGTTATAACTAACGCCACTACGCAAACTAATCTACTCCACAGGCTTCGACGACGAGGCGCCACCACTCCCGCGACGACGGATAAAGGGAACCCACGGGTTCGAGGGGTACGTAGTGAGAGCACCCGCCATGGCCGCTCAGAACGGCTGCTCCACATTGAAGTCGCGGTTCGCCGGCTCGGGGTCATTCGGGCGATGACCGTCTCCTGGTACGGAATAAGGTCACCCATCTCCCATACCCGGTCGGAGTACACCGCAGCCCGCTCGGTCAGCTTCAACACTTTGGCGATCTCGACCGGCCCTGTCAACGAAGGGTACCCGCTGGTGACATCGTCGAGGTCGAAGTCATCGGGGAAGTGCGTGAGCCCAAGGCTCAGCGTTGTCGCCGCACCACGACGAAAGGCCAACCGCGACATAAAGTCAACAATAGCTGGGGCCTTCTCCAGGTAGTTCCAGACTTCGACGAGGTCGCTGGGGATCACCTCCGTGGGAAAGATCTCCTGAAGATACGCGCGAATGCAGGTCGCTGACAGAGCAGTAGAGTCAACCAGCGTTGTGACGCATTGCCGCACGTCATACGACTGCGCTTCGGCAACATCATCAATGATCCTCCCTGCAACACGCATGAAAACAGTAAGGAAGGCCCCATCAAAACAAAGCGACCCACACGCTCGGGGACTCGCCAAGGAACAAAGAGCTCACCTATCAACGCGCGACAGCACTCTGTGACGAAGTCCTGCAGACCGGAAAGGTCATCCTGCAGCCCGGCGACGAGTGCATCTGATATCTTCCGCTCCTCAGCAGTAGCACCAACAGCCGCCTTGGCCCTCCCATCTGCCGAGGTCGCCTCTGCCTTTGCCTCCATGAGCTCCCGCTCCGAGTCGGCGATTCGCCTCTCTGCGGCGCTCAAGGATGACTGCACAGCCGTCAGTTCACTCGCCGGGACCATGCCTTGACGAGCCTTCTCCATCGCGCCCGCCTGACCCTCTGCATCAACAAAACCATGAAAACAAAGAAAGAAAGCGATACGACTAATAACAAGCTCAACGAATACTTACCGGCAGACGCCTGAAGCTGCTCGTTCGTCCCTTAGACAACGTGGAGCTCCTTCTCCAGATGCTTCCTGGTAGCAAGTCGCTCCGCCGACTCGTGCTGCAGGCCCTGCACAATCATGGAAGCATTAGCAAAGCAATTCCAAAGTGCCTAGCCGCTAAAATTCAGCGACTAGCCACTCGGGGACTGGACATCGAAAGAAGTTCCTAAGCGCCTAGCCGCTGAAATCCAGCGACTAGCCGCTCGGGGACTGGACAGTGAAATCAATAAGGATCCGACCGCTAAAATTCAGCGATCAGATCCTAGGTGAATGGACATACCTAGATGGCGGCACCTAGCCTGCCGTGAAGCTCCATTGCATCCACCGACGGGAGCACGAAAGGAGTGCGCCCGCGACGCTGGTCGACCTCCGTGCCAACGACCTCAGGTACCTGGCTCGATGGTGGTGATGCACTCGCCACAGAGGCCTTCGCTACAAAGTGAGGGAACGTCGCCACTGCAGCCCCCGCGCCACTTGAGGTCGGGCCCGTCGCCCCGACTGACGCCACGGGTTCCACTCGCTGCGACTCCGTGTCCACAATGGCCCTCGAGGCCGCATCCGCTCCAATTGGAGCTTCGCTCGGGGCGACCACCGGTTCGTCCGAAATTGTGACGACCTCGTCGCCCTTTGCCTTTTTTGCGCCTTCGACGGGCGCCTTGACCTTGTCGCCCTTCCTCTTATTCGAAGGGTCAACTTGCGCCTCCGTGGCACCCAACAGGACCTTGCCACCGAAGAGTGGCCTATTTTCTTCACCCCCAGTCCTGCAAAACAATGCCATCAGCAAAATCGCCAATCGGATATAAATTGATTGGACAAACAAAAAACCTAAGGGGTACTCACTTGGCGACCGACATAAAATGCAAGCCAATATGAATGCTGGCTGGCTTCTCCAACTTCGGCCCCAGCTTCCGACTGAGGCCTGTCTCGAACACGCTCTATGCCCAAGACACCGAGGGTTTCTTCGAGGAAGAAGCTGCGGCAGGAGAATCAGCAGCGATCGCCGCGGATGCTCCCCTTGGTGGCGAGGTCCCCGCGGCTGGAGCGGCCCCGAGCCCGGTGACTGCGGCGAAGGGTGGCGGCAGTGACGCCAACGACATCTCACTCTCTACCACGGCCGCACCGGCTACCGTAGTCGCTTGTGCCGGCGCACTGGCCCCAGCTTCCTCGGCCATGCCGGTAGCTTCGGAGCTACTTGCGGACTGAGGCGGTGACGCTGGCTTGATCATCCCCTTCTTCTTCCTTGGTGGTGGCTTATTCTTTGATGGCGTAGCCTCAAGCTATGAGGTGAACTCCGGAAGCTCGTCATCATCTTTGTCGTGGGCCTCGAGGCTCTTACTGGCCTCGAGCTCGCATTGTCGTTGCCCCCGGGTCTTATGGACCGTGGCTGCGGCGACCTCCACGGCCCCGTCATCGTCATCATCGTCATCATCGTCGTTGTCGTCTTCATCGTCGCCGCCATCGTCACTTCTGACGCTGTCCTTTTCAGACGAAGACTCGCTATCATCCTTGGCGGACTTGTTTGAATTTTCATCGTCTGCGGGCGGAAGCCAACCTTCCACCACTTGGAACAACTGCAACGACAAAATGCGATTAGCACGAACCGCGAATACAAAACTGCGACTGGAAAACATACAAGAAATTAAGGACTTACCGTTGGAGCCTTGTGCCTCGCGGTGTAAGGGGCAACCCCGGCCTTCGCGTTGAGGTATTCTGCCTCGGTGATCATCTTCAAGGCCAGGGTGTAGTCGTTGAGCCTCCACTCGGCATGGCAGGAATTCATCGGATCGTCCTTGCCCGTGTACTCGTACATGTAGTGGGCGCGATTGGCTAGGGGCACTAGCCATCACCCAAACCAGCAATTATACTTATTGATGGTCTAGAGGCCCTTCTTATTCAAGCTGCGGATCGCCTGTAGCATTTTGTCGACCACCATCCGATGGTCAAGTCGGAGCTTGGTGACTTGGAGCCGACGGGGCTCGGGCCGGTCGGCGGAGCACATCGGAAGCGCCACCTCGTCGTCCGGTGGCGACTCGGTCACATGGAACCAATGTTTCTTCCATTCATTTGCCGCCTTCTTTGGCAACATCATATCGAAAAAGGACCCCTTCGACTTCAACTGAAAGGTGAGGCCGCCCGCGGCTAGCATCGGGCCGCCTGCCTCTTCGCGTACGATCCTCCCATGGAACAGATCTTGCCACAGGGGGAAATACGGCCGGCCACAAAGATGGCGAGTTGCTCGATGTTGTGCGGTCCTAGGTCTGATGGCTAGATGCCGTAGTAGGCGCAAAAGCAAGGAAAGAAGAGGGAGGTGGGGAATCCGAGCCCCCTCTCCAGATGGCTCGTGAAGCAAATGAATTCTCCCACGCGCGGATCTGGCACCACTTCGCTGGCCGCGGGGATGCGCCATATCCCGACGCAGAGGATCTCTGCCTCCTTGAACGATCTCAACAGCACTTTTGTACACTTGGATCTCCCCCATGGTTCCGTCGGAGGTGCCATTAGTCGAAGGATCTAGAGTCACGGATCGTTCAGAATCGCTCTGTTCGCTATGGAGGAATGGAAGACAGGGAGGTGCGCGAGATCGGAGGAAATGATCGTTCCTCGCCCATCACTCCTTTATATAATGGTTGCTACCCGCCATTTTCGGGGGACCGTTACCGCGCGGTGATTACGCCGATATTACCTTTGGATTACCCAACGGCTAGTTTAACCATCGCTGATGGTCCAAATTCGCCTACTCGACTCGCTGGCTCTAGCGACTCGACGATTCGCTGACCAGATTGCCCTAGATGCGATTCGGCTGCTCGCCGACCTCATCACCATAGCCGTGATTCGACTACTCGCCGACCCATTCATCGCGCTGCGATTCAAATGGTCGCCGTTATTGCGATTAAGATAACAACTTCCCTCTTTCATTCAGGGAGCCCACCGCCCAAATTCGACCCGCATACTCCGACTGCCAACGAACACCTGCGACGAATCAACTACGCCCTCGGGGACTACTGATGGGGATAAACGGAGTGGGGTATACCCAGCAGGACGTTTCCTACTGGCCCAAGATGCCAGCGAGTGGGCCTGCAGGACGGCGACTGGATCAAGACTTAACAAGGAGCCATGCGACTGGATGCTGGAGGCCCAAAAGCGTAGCTAGGCCCAGTCGGGTTAGGTCAAGTATCCTTCGAATACTTAACTAATTCAGTTGTAGATCTATAAACCCTAGCGAGGTGAGACTATATAAACCTCCCTAGGGTACGCATAGAGGGCATGTTCCATCATACACCCCCTGCAACTCGCCGGCTAGCCGTCGAGCTCGCCCTTTGTACTCTCTCATCAATTTAATCTAGCAGGAGTAGGTCTTTATCCTCCGGGGGGCGAACCTAGGTAAATCCTCGTGTCTCTTCCCTCATCTCGCACCGCAGATGGCTGGCCGCCCTTGCCCCTCATTCTACTACTCGCTGCCAATTGCAGCATCTGCCGTGGCCATTCCCACGACACGCGCCCTTACCCCTCACCCCAGTGGCCCTGCGGCCCCATGCCACGCAAGCATCGTCGTCTCCACCCCGCGTAACCCGTTCCCCCTTGCACTTTTCTATTTCTACGTTGATTTCTCCTCCTCAATTCGCTTAAACGCTGCAGTTAATCCGCCTAGTGATCATGCTCATTAAATCGCCCACCTCTCCTCTCTCTTTCCCCTCAAACCCCATGCCCCGAACGCCACCAGGATGCTTCAATTCCTCACTCAAACGCCACTTCTCCGATGATTCTCCGGCACCAATTCCGGCCAACTCCGACCGCCCCCTGCTAAGCTTCCACGAGATTGCTCGCCAACATCTTGTGCATCTTCTAGCAACCCTCGCTTGCCCGCGCGTGCCCTAGAGCCTTGCCTCTGTCCATGTCTGAGCGTCGCCATCGTATGCCTCCCCTCTGTCGACATATCCTAGTAAACTTAGCCCCCCTTCTCTCTGAATGATGCTCATGTATTCACATCTCTCTTGCGCATCTAATGGAACTCTCCTCTGGCCTCGGCATGCCTCGTAGCGTCTCCTCCGACAATGCCTGAGCATGCCTGACGAGAAGCGCAGCTCCGGCGAGCAATCAACATCACGCCAGTGCGCCCCTCGACCAACAGCGACCATGTTGAGCACTACAACGACCCCACGAACCCGGCGAGCATCTCCATTCCCCCTCTCGCTTCCTGGAAACGCCGGACCACCACTGACCGAGCACCACCTCCGTTACCGTCGCCAAGCGCCACCAGTTAGTGGCCAGTAGATGTGAACCGTTAGATCTAGATCCAAGAGACAGGAGAGAATCACTTAACCGAAGGGGTATGCTCGATCTGTACCGTGCGATCTCACTTAATCCTACGGTCTGTATCGATCAATCCTGACAAAGCGGTATCGCCCAAAAGGGAACATACACATGGCCTAGCCTTTATTTTAAAAACAGAAAAGAATCTATTAGATTGTTGATTTTGAAAAATTCATAACTTTTGTTCTGCTTGGCCAAAAATTACAAATTTTATATCAATGGATTCAGAAAAATGTAAAATTTGCAAGCATGGCCTTAGTTTAGTATTTTGCTTCTGGAAAATTAGGTGTTTTTGCAGAAACATTTGTAAGGCTATTTTGGTTATAAAAATTATTCTAAAAATGCTTTTGAGTAAAACCTTTTGCAAATGGTTTGATTTGAACTCTATGACCCTAAACACTAACTTTTGGATTTAAAAATATATTTGATTAACCCTAGAAAATTATTACTTTGATTAAAATCATTTGTAGCAAAACAAAAATGATTTAAATGGCCCATTTTCAATAACTTGATTTTAAATGATTTTGCCACTTTTATAAATGACCAGTAGGTGTTTTGAAATGTTAAACCTTGTTATAAAACACTTTTTAAAATAAAACAATCTTTTGCATTCTTGCATGCATTTCCTTGTTTTTATTATTTTATGTGGTAAATTGTTTGAATCTAGTTTGAATTTGTGCCTTGCTTGGATTGTAGTGATCTTTGAAGAGTGTGACAATTGCAAGATCAAGGAGTGAACTTAATTTCTCTACTAAAAAGGCAAGTGGTTCTTCATACATTTTGTCCTATTATTTTCACTATGCATTAGTGATAGTTTGAGTAGGACTTGCATGGATTTTTTGCTAAGTATATATATGCTATGCCTTAGGAAATCCTATTAGATGTTGCCTTAGTAGAATTTTCCCTAAGTTAAGATTATTGCTACTAGTATGCTTAGCTTAGCTAGTATAAAACAAGGGTGGATTATTCATGCTATGAAATATTTCTAAGTCTATGACTTATGTTTTTGCTTAATAAAACTACTAAGTGAATGAATCACCTGGGTGGAATGGTATGAATGGATTATGTTGAGTGGTTACATGAGGCCTAGTGACTGGTCTACTTGTGTATCTCACTTGTTGAAAGCCACCCAGGAACAAAGAGATTTGAGATGTTAAAGTGTTGAGAAGCTTCTAGTGCAGCCACATGGCAATATGGGCTCTGCCTGGATCAGATAGGTAACTTAGCTAGATGGACAGAAGGTGGTAGGGTGATAGGATGGAACGCGTCCATTTGGTCTAAGGGAAGGCTTTTGAAAGATCTTGTCTCGATGCATGTCGAGTCTTGTGCGGAAAGTGCACCACCTCTCGAGAGATTAAAATCTAAGTACTTAGCCGTGTCCCCAGCAATGGACAATTTGAGCATCAAGACATTGAAGCAATCAAGGATCTCCTCATCCCAATTTCTAAGTTAAAAACTTGTGGTTGAACAAGGGTAAAGGACCACCAATGTCTATTGGTAGTTCCTTGGGTGATTTGACAAACAAAAACTTAGTGTTTTCAACTAATAAGGAAAACTTATTGAGCAAAGAAAGCCTCAGCTACACTTAGCCAAATGCAATTCAAATGTATCACTTGCCAATACAATTCAAATGTATTGACCCTTGTGTCTGCAACTTATTCTGTTGCAGGTTTGTTTGATGTTAGTGAAGTGTGTTGAATAGGATTACAAGTCTACAACCAACATGATTGCCTGTGGAAAATGAAGATGAAGGACTCCATGCTATATTGATATTTCTGCTGCATTGTAATGAGATAGCCAAATGATCTATGTAAGATGTAATGTATTATTTTATTCCTGGTTATAAGTTGTAATATGACCTTTGTTTCTTGATATTACATCTTAAACTATGGATGCTAGCTATTCGATCCAGGGACTAGCATTGTAAACACAGGGATCTCTACCTTATCAGGTTGGGACCTCTACAGCAACACAGAAAACAAAAAATTTCCTATGATATGAACAACTAAGCAATGGGCGGATATACATCTATAGAAAACTTACCCTTGAAGAACGACAAAGTGTTACGAGATTAGTCCTCATGGGTGATGTAGTCATTCACTTGCCGATCTCAAGATCGTGATGATGTCCAGCAAGTCTAGAAGGTCCAACACCAGCAAGTCCAACATCGCAAACCAGACCCTCGAAGACCAACCAAGAATTATGAGATTAGTTCTCATGGATGATGTAGTCCTTCACTTGTCGATCTCAAGATCGTGAATGTCCAACAGGTCCATCACCAGAAAGTCCAGCATCACAAACTATCAGCGCATCCGTGATCGCACACACGTACAGTACCCCCATAACCTCCATCCTTCGCTCTAGCAAAGCAACGGAAGCAGTAGATCCTTCCAGATAAACTACTGATAACATGTACTTCTCTAATCCTAAGCCATGGGGAATTTACTAGAGGGGGAGAGATATCAAGGATGTGTGAGAGTGGAGGAGGAGGGGACAGACTCCAAGGGGCCATGCACATGGGCATGGTGGTGCCCCCACCTCTCCTTGAATAATGCTTAGTAGAGCTTCCACTCACATAAACACACCTCCACTCACATGTCCACTCACATGCATTAATTTTCCACCAAAATTAATGTATGTCTAATTTAATAAAACTATTTTATTTGTTGTATTCAGAATTTTGTTAATTACTTTAATTTATAAAAATTCACATAAAACCGTTGCAACATTTCGATATCACATGCGGAACCAATTTCGGCAATTTTAGCCGAAATAATTCCGGTGTCCATCGAGATAATGCCAATGCTTTCAAAACCTTTCTGTGGTATTATATCTGCCCCAATTGGTATCGGTATACCTTAAGTGTGTCACCACATGGTTCACGAATAATGTAAACATGACCGAGACACCTCTCTGATCAATAATCAGCAGCGGGACCTGGAGATCCATACTGACTTCCACACATTCAACAATGACTTAGTGATCGTGAGAACCTTTGACATCATACATAAATCCCTTTGTCTCAAGATATGTTACATGTCCAAGATTCGATCATCGGTATCCCCATACCTATTTTAATCTCGTTACCGACAAGTAATCATTTCTCATTCCCGTGATATAACATTCTAGTCATCTTATCACTTGCTTGCAAGCTATGTCAATGGGATATCATCGAGAGGGCCCAGAATATATCTCTCCATCATCAGGATGGAAAAATACCACTCTTGATCCATGAGCCTCTACATAACACTCTCCGGAGTGCCTGAACCCACCTATATAGTCACCCTGTTACGGTGTGACGTTTGGTGTTATCAAAGTACCCTTCTAGTGTTAGTGATTGACATGATCTCATTGTCTAAGGATTAGGGTTACTTCATATGACTTATTATAGAAATGTAAACATAATGACTTTGATCGTATTACTATACTTCGAGTGAGTGTTCATCACATCATTCCACCAATGTTGTGACCTTGTTATTTACAACATCCAATGTCCATGGTCAGGAAACCTTTTGATCATCTTGGTAATAAACAAGCTAGTTTTGATGAGAGGCATAAACAAGAACTCTTATTTGTTTATTAAACACACATGTATTAACGTTTCCAATTAACATAATTATAGCATGAAAAATAAACATTTATCATAAACATGGAATAAGATAATAACCACTTTATTATTGCCTCTTGAGCATATTCCCTTCAGTGGTATCGGTCGAGGTTGCCAAAAATTTGGTGGAGGTCATAGATGAGTGTGGTTTCATCCCTGGTGGTGACGACTATTGCGTCCATGTATGCCTAGATGTTCTTGCTGATTTACTCCTTCAGTCAAGCTTGCATGCACCTTTGATATGTAGGACCTGCATTCTTGAGCCCGAAGGGCATTGCAACATAGCATAATAGACCATTGATTGTGATGAAGGCACTCTTTCCTTGCCCTCCACCTTCATCTTAATCTGGTTGTATCCTCAGTAGGCATGAAGGAAGGAGAGACATTGGCAGCTTGCAGTCGATTCGACTATTTGGTCGATGCGTAGCAGTGGGAAGTGGTCCTGCGGGCAGTGCTCATTCAGGGACGTGTAGTCAATGCAACTACAGATTACTTCCGTGTTTTTATTCGGGACCATTGCTCGATTAGCTACCCAGGTGGATTGTTTGATCTCCCGGATGAAGTTTACTTTGAGTAGTATGTTGAATTCCTCGCTGATGGCATTTTGCTCCGGCTCCGATAAGCGGCACATCGATTGTTTGGCAGGTCTTGCATATGGATACACCTGGAGGGCCGTGCTTGGTAAATTCCCTAGGAATACCTAGCATGTTTTCTCGACACTAGGAAAACTTTCCTAGCGCTCACATAGGAATTTGATGTGCGCGAGTTCCTATGCGGGACATAGGCTAATTTACACGAGGGCCGTCTTGGAGGGATCCCCCGGGTGGATCTGGTGTGCCATTGTGTTGTTGTTGTTGGAGTCAAATTCTAGATCAGGTGCGATCTTCTGCATCTATCAGACCAACAACACTAGGGGTACCTTGTCCCAACGAGTCACCGAGCCCACCAGACGCGCCCTTTATAGGGCTCGTGAGGAGCGCAATCCTCAAGAAGGCAGAAGAAGTGTATGAAGCACCAGTAGGCCCAAGGTCGCCCTCACCATGAGCCAAGACCTCGCGAGGGGTGCATCGATGATCGGGGGCGCGCCACGCTAGACGATGTGCCAATGGTGAGTCCATGCAAAGACCAGTCCACCTCGGGAAAGCAAGATGCTGCCCCTCCTCTCTATGCAAAGGTGGAGGGGGTGAAGCAAGGAGGTAGCAGTGCATGACATACCACTTTGGTGCAATGAGGCCAGGACGGCGCAGCAAGGCAGCGGGATGACTGTCCACCGCTCTAGCGCTACAGCTGGCTGGCGGACACAAGAAGACAAGATGGACCGAAGCCTCTCAGACAGGAGTGTGGTAACCCTTCCCGCCTAATTATTGGGGGAAGAGGTACATTGCCTCTTTATAAGGGATCCTTCTCCTACCTTAGAACGGGTCGATCCCAGTGATCTAAAACCCTAGACTTTCATCCATCATTATACCCTTGCGAAGCAAGCGAGCAATACAACAAAGCAGGAGTAGGGGCTTTATCTCCTCACGAGGGTCCCGAACCTGGGTAAAAACCCGCGTGTCACCTCTCTGTCGTGTGCTTGTGTCGCCGTCTCCACTGCTGCCTAGGCTCCTTGGAACTATGTGTTCAGACCCTCACGAACCAAGGTATCGTTGGACCCTAGTTTCTTCACGGGACAAATCTCTGACATTTGGCACGCCATGTAGGGGGATGAGGCCCATGAAGGGACCTCAGTCAGTAGCACCAACATGGTTGCTCGCAGCAAGCCTCGCGACACCCGCTCCTAGCGGGAACAAGCGAGGAGGCTCGGGGGCTTGTGCCATGCTACCCCCTTGTCCTCATCCATCTCCAGAGCCGGCAATAGCTTAGTGCCTCACCAAGCCCGGTGCGTTGCACCCCTCTCACCCCGGAGACAGCTCGCCTCATGGCGAAGGAGCTTCTCCGCTACTCTCCCGCTGAGGACGTGCGGGAGGAGTGGCAGGCATGCCTCGTGGCCCTGATGGACGTTGCCTTGGACAACCCCGGAGCGCTTGAAGCATGGCTGGGCGATATATCCCACGGCGTGATCCCACCACCTCCTCTCCATGTCGGGCCGAGGGGCTCGGTAAATGGAGAACTGTCGGATGTGGTATACCTAGGGCAGATCCTGAGCCGGGCCGAGGTCGCCCGTTAGGCGGAATATGCATGGGTAACCTTGGAAAGGCGTCAGCGTCGCAAAACCCGGATCCTCCAGGACATCTCAGCTGCAAGGCTCCATAACCGTCCGTCTCTCTCCAGCGGCATGGAGACCCACAACTAAATCTGCACCGCTCTTGCAGAGCACCTTCGCAGGGTGGTGTGGCTGCCTATGTTCAAGCCAGAGATGCCACCCCGCTACGATGGCACAACCAAATCCATGGAGTTCCTACAACTCTATACTATTGGTGTCGTGGCGGCGGGAGTTGATGACCGCATCCTCGCCAACTCGTTCTCCATGGGCCTCAGACCAGAGGCACGCACTTGGCTACTGAACCTGTCTAAAGGATCCATCGGCTCATGGTCCGAGCTCTACAGTCTCTTCATCGCCAAGTTCGGAGACACGAACATACCATTTTGCACATGCGAAAAACTCAGGAGGGTGTGCCAGGTCCTCGGCGAGACCCTGCGCAAATATCTACAGCGCTTTGACCAAAGCCTTGTTAGAGTCGGTGGGGACACCGATGCGGAGGTCATCATGCCTTTCCCGAGGGGGTCACTGATGCCTGGGTGATTGACAAGATTGGTCACCATGGAGGGAACCTTTCATTGGAGGGAACCAATGGCCACGGCTGCGCCAAGGCGAAAGCTAGAAACCTGTTCGCCCGTGGCAAGGATGGGCCGGTAGACCTTCCCATGGCGCTAGAGGGAAGCACCGGCGGGCGCACGGGGAAGGACGCCAAGAAGCGCCTCCCAAGGAAGGAAGCGGGCGACGCGACCGGTTAACACCCGTACCACATCTTTCCCCAAAGGCAGGGCCACGACACCAGCGAGTGTGTCAAGCTTAGGGAGCTATGGGAGGAGTACAACAGCAAGAAGAAGCACGAACAAAGAAATAAAGCGTAGTAGGCCTCGGCTCCCTAGTGCCTCGGACCCGTATCTCTCGCGAGGGACCCGGTGGCTGGGGAAGGCTATAGTGGAAACACCGACAGATCGGCCGAACGGGAGAGCACATGGAGCCAGAGACGCCCCTGCTTCCCAGAGTCACGCAAGCCACACATGGTTCAACCCTCCTAAGGTGACTCTCAGTCCCCACTCCCTTTCACCAGACGATGTTTTTCACACCCTCGGGGAAGGGTCCTCGAGGAAGGGAACCACCACAATTGTCGATAATTTATGTCTGCTTTTCTTGCGAATTTATTTGTTCTGCTGGATGTTCCTTTCTTCCCACATTTTCACTATGTTCTCGCATATCCATCATGTGAGTGAGGGCTGGGACAGTGCCCATCACCGGACCACTCCCTTCAACGCAGAGGATCTAAAGTGTTGATCTCTGAACTTGCATACTAGCTCCAGTGATAAGTCACCTCACCTACAGTTCCCTGTTATTGAGACCCTAGCATGGTGTATAAAATAAACAAGTCAGCACTGGAGACGCGACCTAGCCAGGACACATTCGTCCTTGGATAGAACCGCCAGAACGTGTGATGCCCACGATCCCCTCCCCGAGAGGATCATGGGCGAGCACGGGCCCCATGGCACTCTCCTCGAAAGGCTTACATGGTGTCTTGTGAGGAACTTAACTCCGGCGTCCCAAATCTTCAAGACCTAAAGTGTCGAGCTCTGAACATCTAGCCCGTTCCTCGTCCGCAAGTTACCTCACCCACGATTCTTGACGGCTCGTGAGGCACTTCCCCTCCATGGCCCAAATCTTCAGGACCTAAAGTGTCGAGCTCTGGACTTACAGCCCATTCCTCGGCCGCAAGATTCCTCACTCACGGTTCTTGACGGCTCATGAGGCACTGCCCCTCCGTGTCCCAAATCGTCAGGACCTAAAGTGTTGAGATCTGAACTTACGGCCCGTTCCTCGGCCGCAAGTTACCTCACCCAAGGTTCCTGAAGGCTCGTGAGGCACTGCCCCTCCATGGCCCTAATCTTCAGGACCTAAAGTGTTGAGCTCTAAACTTATGGCCCATTCATCGGACACAAGTTACCCCACCCACAGTTCTTGGCCTTTAAAAATTTAAAAATATTCATACTAGATTCGCGGCCTCCTCCTCGAGGGGCTAGCAGGACCAGCATTTTCCCTACGGCCTTCTCCTCGAGAGGGTTGTGGGGTGGATCACGAGGCTCTTCCCCTCTAGCATCCGGAAAATTGCAAGATCTGAAAACTTCGAGCTCTAAATCTACCACCAGATGGAGGCAGTAAGTTACCTCGCCCACGGTTCTTGACGCTTAGAACCTACCACGTAGGTATATTGCCGGTCTACATGGTATTATCCTCGAGAGGCCTAAGGGAATGGAAAACTCCCCGATGGAATTATAAGCGAATACATGCAAAAATGACACACAGAAATGCTTCAAGTCCATACACGGCCAACATGCCAAGGTTCGCCAAAGCAGATTACAGCTGAAGGGACCTATCAGGCCGACGGCTCTGAAACACCACCTTCAAGAGATCGCTTGTCGCTCTCATTCGTGTGGGAAGAGCCATCCTGGGAAGAACTTTCCGCACCATCCAGGCTTGCGTCAGCCTCAGTAGAATCATCCACTTCAATCTGCTCAAATAGTAGTAGGAAGTCATACACGCGCTCCTCCATGAGCTGATGGAAGCGTACGATCTCGCTCAGCAGAGTCCCCTCGGGATGCTCCACCCTATGCAAAAGCACCCTCTAGGGGAAGTTGGCATCATGCTGATAAAGGGAAGAGAAAACCTGGGTTGCGACGGGCCGCATCATATTCTGGCACTCGTCCAGGTGGTACCTGTGGTAGAGCATGGCTCTCCCCTCCAGTGATGTCATGATCTGGGTGAAGAGTGCTAGGAAGGCGCTTTCCATGTTGGCAGCGGCAAAGGACCCAGAGTGGAAGCCGGTCACACCGAAGTCCGGAAGGGTATCGGCCGCACGCTTGGCAAGCGCCCGGTACATCTTGCACCTCTCCTTCTCCAACACCCGGAGATCTCGCTCCACTTTGTTGAGTTCTTCCTAGCGCTTCTGGAGATCTTTATGGGCCTCTTGCAGCCCCTTCAAGGCGTCTAGCTCAACGATGGCATCCACTAGGCGCTCCTCCGTCCTGCGTTGGGAGGCCTCTAGCGGAGCTTCTTCTGCATGAAGCGAGCCTCCTGGGTATTGGCCTTCACCTTCCACTCATCCTGGAGGGCCCAACAAAGCTGCAAGAGCTCTGTGTCGTTTGACTCCTTTAGCTACTTTCGCTCTTCGCCGACCTTCGCGTAACAGCGATGGAGGTGATCGTCGATCTTGGAGCTGAGCTGCGGTGACCAACGTCGAGTGAGCGCTCTTCGGTCTTCCGGCGAGTCATCTCCATCTCTGCTTACAACTCTTATAGGCGGCTCCTCTCCAGCTGGGCCTCTTCCTCGCGCAGCTTGGTCTCCTCCTCACAAAGGACTATGCCTGCCTCCCTTTGGGTGACCCTCCGGCAATCCTCCTCGGCCTCTCGCTTGGAGAAAGTGAGTGCATGGTCGCGCACGAAGAGGCCATCGACCACGCGGCTCAAGTCCATGGAGGAAGGGCCAGCCCCTCTAGAAGGCAGGTTCAGGCCATGGGCGAGCTCTAGAACCTGCGCCTCATTAGGGCCACGGCTGCCTCGCGAGGCACTCGCCTTGCCATGGTCCTCCCACCGCAAGTCACGGGGGCTCCCCTTAGGAGTATCCCTTTTTTCATCATGGTTAGGAGACGGAGATCCGCCTTGCACACCCATACGATCCTCGAGCACCAAGGCATCTCCACGCGAGGTGGCTGGCATAGGGTCGGCCTGGCTCTCTTTCAGAGAACGGTTCCTTGCCTCACGGTCGGGGGCTGCGTGCGTTGGAGATCCTCAAGCCCCGACGGCACTAGGAGAAAGGCGCTCCTGGGCTGCCGGAGAGCTGGGGCCGCCCCCGATGCGCTCCGGGGCTCCTCCTGAGCCCAACTTTGGCATCTTCTTCCTTCTCTTCTTCTCATGCCTACACCAAAATGGCGAACTGAAGAGGCAAGAAAGAAAAGGGCAAAAGGGGACGAAGGAGGGCCTCGCGAGGCCTACTCACCCCTCGCATTTTTCCTGCGCCAGAGACCAATTGGCCCTCCACGTTCCTAGATGAAGGAAGGCGAAGCCCTCGTTGGATCTTGGGCACTTCCCGGCCGCCCCCGCTCCCGCGATGGCCACGCGGTCTATGTAGCCAGCGGGGTTGCGGGTTTCGGCCCCAGGAGGATCCGCGACGTCCTCTTCTGAATACGACACGCTGTTGATCATCCTCCTGTGACAGATAGGCCGAGGAGATTTGGAGCCAACATCGGGCTCTATGTCCTCATCATCTAGCTCGACTAGGGGGTATTCGCCCGAGCATCAAAGGTAGGGAGCCCAACGCGAGTAGCATGCACCAGGGGGAAGCTCTGCCATGAGCTCTACGTCCTAGAGAAGGCACATGAGGGCGGCCACCATGTCCTCAGCATGGATCCTCTCCGAGAGTCTGGCCGCATCCTGGACATACTCCATGGTACATTTGGTGCTCCTGGAGAGGGGAAATCTGATGTCGCAGGTACTCCCACACCACCACCTCACCATTCAGGCCCTAGATCTTCAGGTGAGACATGCACCTCGCGAGGGTGATGGGGCCTATGTAGGTAGCCGCCTCGCGAGCCCATCCGGTACTCTCCACGGCCGCCCTCGCCATAACATGGAGTTGTGTCCATGCCCGGATGACATCCACCAGCACCGAGTTGTGGCAGAACTCTGATGCCACTCCAAGGATGGAAATGGGCAAGAAATCCCCCTCCTCTTCGGGAAAGAACCCGACGCCGCCAAGGGTGTCCTCCGGCGAGAGGACGAGGAGGCAATATAAGTGCCATAATAAGGCGACAAAGGACATCACTATGACGAAAGCTTCGCACTAGTATGCGAAGGCAGCGAGGAGTGTCATGATCCACGGATGAAGGTGGAGCATCCGGATGCAGTAAAGCTCCAAGATGACGAGGAGAAAGGGATATAAAGGGGGACAAGACCGGCGGTGATGGAGTGAGTAAAGAACGCGGAGGAGGTGTTGCTCCACCCGTCTCCCCCGACTACGGCACACCAAACCCGCAACGCACCCCACTCGTTTGAGTCCACGACCATCAGCTTCTGGACCTTCTCCAACCCCTCCGCTTTTAGGACCGTTGCCCACGGCAAGGTCTCTGTATTCAGCGTGGGGAAGCTCAGCGCGGCGGGAGCGTCACGGGCTCTCTTGGGGGGCATCTCGGAGGCTACCTGGGCAGAACAAGAGATGACGAGCAAGGGCGCGGGAAGTTCGGCGGCAGAGAAGATGAAGTGAGCCAGGACTTCCCAGAATGCCCTTGGGTAATTCCCAAAGTCAGTTATGCAAGAATTTTGTCTTCTCTACTAGATTAAATCTACATACCCTATTGACATGAAATCTAGGAATACAAGGTGGGTATTTTAACTTCCTTTATGTAGAAATTGGATACACTATTTTTGGAGATATAGAACTCTTGGAAGAATTTTCCTAGTGAAACAACTATAGGCAGGAGAGTTTTATTCACTAAAAATCAACCAAGGCTCAATAAAAATTGGTATCCTAGGGTTTGATATATTTGCAGTGCATGTATGCTAGGAGTTGGAACTAGGTCAAAACCATTTTTATCTTGTCCTAAAGAATTTCCTAAAGGCCGAACAATATGTTATTTTTTTTTGCTACAGACAAACCAGAAAGCGTTTTGGGTTGTGGCCAAGGTAGAATGCAAGGTACTTGACATACCTTGGTGGTCAATTTTATTTCATGCCATTTGGATGCATCAAACTCTCTTAAAGGATTTATTAGAAAAATAGACACTTATTTTCATTTTAATTACTAGAAATAGTGTGTTTACCTTTTTGGCTTGAAACTATTGCTGCGTGTTAGGGATATCCTCTGTGAACAACTCAATATTTTGGTATGGGACCTTTATTCCCTTTTTATTTTATTCTAGATTAAAACCTAGTAGCTATATTAGTAGATCTGGGAAAAATCATAAAGTTGGAGGGACATGAAAATTCCAACAGGCAAGATTCGGCATGGGCTGGCACTACTGGGCCGAATTGGCCCAGCCGGGCAGCACCACTCGCGGCAAGGGAAGCGTTCGATGTCCAGTGAGGGGCCTTCCCATTAGAGGATGGCGGTAGCAAAATGGTAAGGGGGGTTTTGGGACGTCCGATCCAGTCCGGATCAACGGCCCCGAGTCGTCGTCTTCCCCAACAATGAGGCGGTGGGGTAGGAACCCTATATTTAGAAGAGAGGGCGTGGGAGCTTACCAGGGCTACGGAGGGCGACGCCGGGGTGTCGGGGAGAAGCGGTGCTCCACGCCGAGCCCAACGATGGGCGGTAGTAGGGCGTTCCGCGATGGATAGTGGCTCGCGCGCCAGCACATGCAGATGTGCTCGGAAACTTGCCGGTGCATGCTCTACGACACATGCATGTAGAGGCAGAGGCTCCCGTGCGGATGCGGGGGTTCTTGAGTAGAACAGTAGCGGATTTGGCATAGCCTCGGATACTCTGGAGGGAAATCTTCGATGGCGGGCTTCAAATTGGCATGGTAGGAGTGGCGATGTCTCCGGCATTCCTGCAGCAAGGGAGAAGGCACGAGGGTATATATGCAGGGGAGTCTAGCTGAACGAAAATGAGGATCTGGGGAGGTTTGGTTCAAGGTTGATCACCTGCACGAGTTTGCAGCACATAATGCTTTCTTCGGTTGCTTAGGACATCAGAGGAGGAGAGGGTTCCTTATCAAGATGGGAATGGGTCGGCCTAGCCTTGGACCTGGCCCCACGACCCCAGGGCCAATTTGAGGGGCCATGGGCCGACCCATTCCGAGAAAATGTTGCGGACTTGTTGATCCATTGGGTACCCCAGGGCCGACCCAAAATTCAGTGAATACACAGTTCTTAGCTACGCGCTGACATAAAGAAAATTGTCTAAACATAGTATTATCTGAAGAGAAAATTTGTTATAAAGAAAATTGTCTAAACATAGTATTATCAAAAAAGAAAATTTGTTTCCTAATCAGAGATAATAATTTAACACAAATAAGGTCACAATCAAACCATAAATCAGTGATTTACATGTTTTAGGAACAACAAAATAGCTATAGACTTCACAAATCAGTGATTTCACTCTCATTTCATCCGTGATTGCTTCATCATCTATTGGAGGTTACACCCCTCATCATCTGTACCGGAGACGGCGAAATGAATCAGGAAAGAAACTGAAAAGAGATATCAAATGAGTAACTGAATGCAATGTATTCCTATCAATAACATCAACAATAAAATGACCAGCTATAAGTATACATTTGAAGAAGCTCCACTTGGCTAAATTATTCACTCATGAAATTACGTGAACTACCATATGCCAGTACTAGTATACTAGTACTAGTACTAGTACTAGTGTTTTAATTTTTATGATCCAACATACCAGTACTAAAGTGCAATTTTTAGTAGCAAGAACAACCAAACAAGTATTCTCACATGTGCAAGCACAGCAGCGCAGGACAGGTTACTGTCCGTTGCTCTAGCCTCTTTGAGTGCCCTTATCATCTGCATTTATCAAAATGATAAAGCATCAATTTGAGTATATTAGACAAGACCACCTATCATATTAGACAAGATAGTCAAGGACAGAGAAAGCAAGAAAAGTTATCTTTAGACGTCATCGAGTATGGGGACTACAAATTCTAACAATTATAATAGGTTCTAGGTAAAGAAAAGAATAATACAGAGACAGATAAAATACCTTCTAACTCCATTATTATGTCATGAATTGAAGCCATGCTACACTCACTATTAGCTACAGAAAACAAAAACAGGTTATGATGAATTTGTAAAGTGCAAGTATAATAAGAAACAGAAAAGCTTGTGTTTTATGGCTTTACATGTGGCTCTTATCTAGTCATGTAGGCAAACAAGAGCTTTCGTTGTTTTGGGTGTCATTCAACTTCGAAATTCTGATAACATGTGTTTCCCTATGCTGAAAGAAGACTCAGATGCCACCGTAGAGGCAGGAGTCGCCAAGACATCTACTTCCATGCGACTCAGTGTTGGGTATTCAGCTAAGTTTGTCTGCCACCATGTAAGGATGTTGAAATGATCATTACGGCTGATGGGAACCTTTGACAAGTATGAATCAAGTTCTGAGGAATCCAGATTTGTTGATTGAGCACTTTGTGTGACATGCTTGTCCCAGTTAGCCATAGGATCTTGAGCACTTCCAACCATTTCATCGTCGCCTCCTTGAGTCATGGAGTCCGAACAAGAACCATTTCCATTCAACTGGAGGTATTCCTTGAACAGATCTTTGAATAAATTCTCTACTTTAGCAATCATTGTTGTAGCTTCATCCCCAAATTCCGAGCTAAATCGATACGCAATGTATTTCAGCTTGAATTGTGGGTCCAAAATCACCGGAATTGAAATATTTAACAATGATAGCTTCCAATATCTCTTTAGTTTTCTCTTCATGTACATGACCACTTCACCGAGATCAGTGTACTCTTCATAGTTTTGTTGTTCCAAGGTGTGCTTCAGTTTCCAAATTTCATGGAAATACAAGTTCGCGGTGGGGTATTTTGTACCCGATACGACATTTGTGGCTTCGTAAATACCTTTAGCAACCTGCAAATAACATCATCATTTTCCCAATCCCCAAATGATGGTTTCAAGGGCCGATAATTTGTATCTTGAATGGCTAGTGAATCGAACACTCCACGATACTCTCTTGCTATATCGATCATCATGAAGGTCGAGTTCCAATGAGTTGGCATATCAAGACTCGGAGTTTTGCCACAAGATGCGCCTAGTTGGTCAACCATTTGTTCAAAGTTCTGTTTTCGGGCTTCTGAGATTCGAATAAACTTCACGCCGTCACGTATCTTGTTGGTCATTGGGTCTAGAAAGTTCAGCCCAACTTTGCATACCAGGTTGATGACAAGACCAACGCAATGTTGCATGGAACAGCTTGCCACCACCAAGTAGCAACTTCTTGGTCAACAAATGGGCTTTTAGCAATTTAATCATTGCGCCATTGTTGGATGCATTGTCAAGCGTCATCGCAAAGATTTTGTCTTCTATGTGCCAATCCCATGCAAAATTCACCATGACATTGAACACTGCATCTGAAGTGTGGGGCGTCTCCATATCAGTAAATTTGACTATCCTCTTTTGTGGCTTCTATTCCTCATCAATAGAAGTGTGGGGCGTCTCCATAGCAGTGAATTTGACTATCCTCTTTTGTGGCTTCCATTCCTCATCAATAAAATGGGCAGTAATGCAGATGTATCCCACTGTTATATTGGAAGTCCACATGTCTGATGTCAAAGATATCTTACATTTCAAATTTCCAAAGATCCCTTGTAGGCTGCGCTTCTCTTCCTTGAAAGCCTTCACACAATCATTCGTCATTGTTTTTCTACAAAAAAAAAACTCGAAGCTTGGATTTAGACTAGATACAAACCTTCTAAAACCATCATACTCCACCAAAGAAAATGCCAACTCATGCAACACGATCATCCTCATGAGTTACCTTCGTGCTAATGCTTGATTAAAGGTCCAATGGCCTATTGCGACTCCATCCGGGCTCATGATTGAGGCACTCAGCTAGCCAGAAACTCTCAGCGCCTACCTTCTTTCTTTGCACCTCTTTAGGTGTTTGTGCAATGAGCTTGTTCCATGTTTATGCTCAGCACAAATTTTCCTTTCACAATGCTTGCACACATCAACTATAACTATGCCATCATCACACATAGGGTCATATTCTTTCCACACTTTTGATAGAAATATTCTTCCAGGTTTAGAGAATGTTCCCATGTCAACATCCTCAACTCCCTCATCTTCATCAGCAGAATCTCCTGCAGCTTCTTCTTCCCCATCATCATCTTCTTCTTCTTCTTCCTCTTCTTCATAGTCCACATCTTCTTCATAATCACCATCTTCTTCGAAATATACCATTTCAGTATCATGTGAATGCTCTTCTGAAAAAGGACTAACGAGTTAACATTACAAGTACATGTGAACTTATCAACTCTTAAGTTGCATCCCTAGAAAAGAAACAAAAAAATCTCACCATGATAAGCTCTGTAGATGTTTATTAAAGAAGGAGACAACCAAGGGGTGGTGGAGCCCTTGTCATTGTTGCACTAGATATCAACAATGAGATACCACTTCGGTTCACTCCATGAGACCCTTCTTCCTCTTCCATGATAAGCGATGCAAATGTTTATTGAAAAAAAACCCAATATTTCAACGGGTATTGCACCACACCATGGCACATGCAACAAACTATATGCTACTTTAGTAGTTAGCACCTTATATTAGCCAAACTAATACTATTATTGCACCTTATTGATACGTCGGAAACGTTTCTATAATTTTTGATGTTCCATGCTTGATTAGTATCTAATTTTCTTTGCTTTGTCCACACTTTTAGGTGTTTTTATATGTTTTCTGGTACTAACCTATTAACAAGATGCCCTAGTGGCAGTTGCATGTTTTCCTCTGTTTTTGGTTCCAGAAAATCTAGTAAGGAAATATTCTCGGAATTGGACGGGACAAAAGCCAGAGTCAATATTTCACCGAGGAGAACACGGAGTCCAGAGGAGAGACGGAGGGGAGCCACAGAGCGGCCGCACCCCCTCAGGCGCGGGACCACCCTAGGTCACTCCTAGGCAGGGTGTGGGCCCCCTGGCCGCCCTCCTGCCTCGCCTCTTCGAATATAAGAAGCCCCTGATGCCTAAACCCTAAGCACCCGATCAATATTCCACGAAACCGTCTATAGCCGCCGCCACCGTCATCCCTATATAAGGGGGATCTAAAGCTCTTCCCGGCACCCTGCCAGATGGGAGATCATCCCGGAGGCCTTGTTCTTCATCATGCCAGCCTCCCATATGAAGCATGAGTTGTTCCACCTTGGACTACGGGTCCATGTAGTAGCTAGATGGTTGTATCTCGTCCTTTGTGCTTTCATGTCTAGATCTTGTGAGCTCTGTTCATGATCAAGATCTCATCTATTTCTAATCATCCATGTTGTGTTTGTGGGGATCCAATGGATATTGAGATTACTATGTCAGATTGATTAATGGTATTGTCTTATTGATTCTATCATGTCTGTGTTGTTTGTGATCTTGCATGCTCTCCGTTGTTAGTAGCTATCTTGGCCAAGTAGTTGCTAGTGACTCCAAGAGGGGGTATTTATGCTCGATAGTGGGTTCATTCCTCTATTTAATCTAAGGGAAGTGACATAAATCTCTAAGGTTGTAGATGTGATGTTGCTACTAGGGAAAAAACAACGGTCTCTAAGCAGTTGTCTGTTACTTGCAACTTAATACTAAGAGGGGGTTCGAATGATAACCCAAAGGTGGACTTCTAGTCATAGATGCAGTTGGATGGCGGTCTATGTATCTTGTTGTATTTCCCAATTGAATCTCATATGATCTTGATGTCTAGTATTGCATTGTTATGCCTTGCTCAGTCCTCTCAATTTCCCTTCTATAATTTGTTTACCCAGCATGGCATGTTTTTTTATCTAAGTAGAACACCTTTAGTGAACTATGGACCCCGGCCCAATCTTTACCATTGATACATCTTCCACCGTTATTGTTTACTTGCTGCAAACCATTATCACCTTCCACACCATACAGTTAATCCTTTGTTATGATAACCGGTGAGATTGACAACATACAAATGGCATAGGTTTTAGTTCAAGGATTGGATACACAAAAAGAATTCCCTCTCAGTAAAAGTTTTTGGCTAGCAAGGCTGGGTAGCAAGCATAAGAGTTGAAGGAAACAAATAAACATACGAGTGATAGAAACAATCATGCAATCTTCCTTGAAAACACAAAAGATCTTAACTTGGGAATACTAAGCTTATGAGCCAATCAAAAAAGAAAGAAATTAAATAATATATCTGCAAGTAGTTTTCTCTTTTGCTTTCAATCCTCAAAGTAGTGTTGCTACTGACCAAATCTAGGTTTGCCAAAACCAACTAAATTTACTTGATGCTCCCAAAGTGATACCAATACTAACAACAAGATCAATCATATAACAGAAATTGCAAACTAAAATAAGATGTGCAAAAATTAAATGAAGAAACTTCTCATTAATATTCCATAATGGCACTCAGACCAAGGGATGCATAGATAACCAACTAGAGGAGAGATACTTCCACAATGAAAACCATCCTATATGATAACTTCTCTATTAATGATATGACTCTACTAAAAAGGTAAAAAGATGAAAGATAATGATGTGATACCGCGGCACTCCCCCAAGCATGGAACAACCCAAGGGGCTGCCAAAACCTGATGACGAATTACTCCTTAGGTGGTGGTGGTGTTTCCTTGCCATCGTTAGACTTCCAAGGTAAAGGCTCTCCATCAACAAAGGACGTCTTGGTTTCCAATATCCTGAAACTAGCAGCAGAACTTATGCGTTTAAACCTAGCCTCATACTCAAATTTTTTATTTTGCATGTCGTAGAGTTGTGCTTGTAGTTGGTTGGTGGTCTGATGGAGCGAGAGGATTTCATCCCAAAGCTTGGCAGTATCCTTCTTGTGCTTGGCAATGAGTTCTGGACTTATCTTATGGATAATGTCCACTTCGCGTTCTGCCATCTTGTTATACCTAAAACTTCTTGCTCCAATGCTTCCATCCTATCTTCCATACTGCCTTCTCCTTTAAGGCCCTAAAACTCTTTTATTTGTACCTTCCCATCATTGAGCAACAACTCCTTGGGGTGAATCTTCAACTCATACATGTACGGGTTGATGATGTCCGCAGAGGAATCCTCCTTGGGTGATCAAGAGGAAGACATTGTGGCTCCAAAACTGATAATCTGCCTGACAGAAACAGATCGAAACAAAAAAATGACGAGAACACGATACACGGACCTCGGGGGATCCGGGGGGTTATATATTATGAAGTTTAACGACAAAAGGATGGTACTGGGAGAAAATGGGACGGAGAAGGGCTCCGTGGTGGTCACACTACCTGGTGGCGCGGCCAGGTGGGCCCGCGCCACAGGTTGATGTGAGCCACCCGGGCTCCGTTTCCATCCCTCTTTCGACTCATTATCTTCCATATTAAATAAAAACCGCAAAAATATAAATTGGAAAGTTTTTTGCGAACCTTTTATTTCTTACCAGAACTGTTACCTATTCGAAAACGGATTCTGCAGATTCCTGAATTTGGTCTTTAATAAATTCTTCCGGAGTCAGCACTTGAATAATATCAATGTCTTCATTCTAAGAATCTCCAGAAATACAATGTTTGAGCCTTGGACCATTCTTCATCTCATTACATCATTCTCTCCCAACATTTGAAAATTTCTTTCACACAATCTTCATTAGCAACATTAGTGTATGCAAGATATAAACCTTTGGATTTAATTTTAACTAAAGTCCATCAAAACATAAGCTACTATAGCAACTCCTTCCCAACGCCCAAAATAATTTTAAAGGAAATCGATTTGAGAGGAAAATGCAAAAATGGCAGAAATCTGTCAAAACGGACCAGCAGGTAAAGATTGATTTTTCCGAAAATCTTCTGTTGCTCAAATAGAAAAGTGAAAAACTAACGAAAGTTAAATCATAACTTGGGGCACATGCCCAGAAAATTACAGCTTAATCCGACGTACTGAGATTTTTCACTTTTTATAGTGAAGCAAATATGTTCCGGGACAGCAACTTTGTCACATCCCAAAATTTTCCAAATTTTGAAATGTGAAAAATAAATAAACAAAATAAATAATTGTTGAAATTTAGGGTGAGAAGAAACTTTTTGATTCCAATTGGAAACATCAAAACCTATTTTGATCAAATAAAATTCTAAATGGATTTAAAAAGATAAACAAATAATAAATAAAGTTATATTAGTTGGTATCACCATTTTTGGATCTTTAAATAAAAAGATATGGTTTTTATAAGCAAAGGTAGAAATAATGAATAAGGACTATTTTTAAAAAGAGCCAAATTAATCTTGGCCAAGCATTTAAAATAAAATATTTTGTTTGATAAAAATAGTAAAGGTTTATTTAAATAAAACCATGAGGATTTATTTTTATCCAAATTTCATTCAAGTATAGACATTTTCCTATTTTGAATGATCATTAAAAACTTATTAAAGTATTTTAAATTATATTTCAAAGTGTTATGTTTTTAATAAAACCTACTAAAAAGATTTTAGTAGAAATTTATAAAGTCAAATAGAGTTTTAAACATATTTGAATCCTATTTGAAATAAAGACTAAAGCCTATTTATTTATTTATTTATTTTTAATAAGTAATAAACCCTAAAAATAATTGTTCTATTTTGGACTTTGGATTATGTTGATAAACATAATTGAATTATACCCAAAAGTTTGGTGGTGGTTTGAATTCAATTGGAGTTTGAATTGTTTGAAATAAAATCAAAACATAAATTCAAAACAGAAAAATAAAAAGCATTCAGTATAAAAAAATGAAACTAACCCAACCCATCTGGCCCAACCCAGCAAGCCCAGCAGCGCAGCCCAGTTAACCCCCCCTCTGGTGAAACTTTTATCACCTAGAAGTGCACCCGCCCCGTCGCTAAACTACGAACCCCACTCCCTCTCCCTCTCCTTCGCTGACGAACGGACCCCACACGGCAGTGCTTTGTTTCCACCCACGACCACGTCCCCCTCGCCGTTTCTGTCGCGAATCAATGGTGTTAATTCGTGTTGATGGTTGAGTTACTCCTCGCCATGACCACGCGCCTTTAAACGCCTCGCCCTTCTCTTCCATTCCCCCAAGCAGCATCTCCTCTCTGCCACCGGGCTGCTCCAATTTCGAGCTCGAGCACCACTGCTCCGACGAGCTTCACCAATCGATTCCGACGCCGTCCAACTGCCCCTCGCCTCCCAGAGCACGCAGGCTTACTCCCTAGTACCATGCGCAACTGCCCATGTGCTCCACTCACCCGTGCGCATCCCCTAGCGTCGGCAACCTCGACACCGAGCACCACCGTCATCTGCCACCTCTCCGGCGAACTTCCCAGGTAACATCAAACCGCCCTGAACTCGCTCGTTGATGCTCCTGAAATCCCCACACTCGGTTGCGTCTAACTACACCCTCCTCTTGCCTTCGGGTGGCCTGCAACCCCGCCTCCGACGACAAACAGAGACGCCCGACGCCGCCACTGACTCCGATGAGCAATCGCCGCTGCTCCGGTGCGCCCCTCGCCAAGCCGACCACACCTCGAGCTTCTCCGCACTCCCACAAGCACGGTGAGCTACTCCTCCCTCTCCCTCGCTTCCTGAATCATCGGCAAGCTCACCACCCGAGCGTGCGCCGCCGTCCGCCGCCGCCAGTCCTTGGTCAGACGCGCTGTGCCCGTTGGATCTTAATCGTCTGGCTGATATTAGATTTAGACGAAGGGGTATGAGTTGATCAGTGCCGCTCGATCTTATTTAAATCCAACGATCCACAGAGCGCAATCCGCACGAACCGGTACGCGCCAGTAATAATTAGACATGTGTCCAGAGATTGATTTAAAAACAGAAATTTGATCTATTAGATTTGCAAACTTGCAAAACTCATAACTTTAATTCTACACGTCCAAATTTTGCAAATTTTATATCAATGGAATCAGCAGGACAAGTACTTTGCAACCATGCACTTTGTTTAATGTTTTGCTTCTGGAAAATTGGTTGAAATTGCAGAAACTTGTGTAAGCATAATTTGAATATAAAAATAGTTCTAGATATATTTTTAAGGTGAAATCTTTGCAAAACGGATTTTTTTGAACATACTGACCCTAGGAACCAATTTATGGATTTAAAAATGTATTTTTTGAAGTTAAGGAATAAATATTTGAATTAGCACATTTCTAGTCAAATAAAAAAATATTGTTTATGGTTTAGAAATGATTTTTGAGTAAAGCCTTTGGGAATTGATGTGATTCAAACCTTCTGACCCTAAACACCAAGTCTTGTGATTAAGAACATATTTGATGAACTATATAAAGTTATTACTTTGCTAAAAGATATTTTCAACAACATAAAATATCACCTTAGCATAATATTTGGTTTATGAGATAAAACCTTTTGCAAATAGTTTTGCCACTTTAGTAAATGACCAATTTGAGCTTTAAAATGTTTAGAGCCTAATAGAAACCACTTTTCTAAATAAAATCATCTTTTGCATGCATGCATGCATTGCCTTGTTTCTATTATTTTATGTGTGATAAATTGTTTGGATGTTGGTTTGAAAATGTGTTTGCTTGATTGAATTATAGTGAAGTTAGAGGAGTGTGATATTTGCAAGATCAAGAAGTGAATCAATATTCTCTACTAAAAAGGCAAGTGACACTATCATCCAAGTCCTACTATTTTCATTACACTTAGTGGATTTTTGTAGCATGCATGATAGGGACTACTATATTTTATGCTATGCTAAATCCTAATAGGATACCCTTATATCTTCTTTAGTGAAAACATTGTAGTTGTAGTAAGCTTAGCCCTGCTATATATTTGGGATGGGATACATCATATGATTATATGAAGTGTTGAAAAGATATATGTTTTATATAATAAAATAAGTACTCAATGAACCACCTGGGTGGAAAAGGATACTCAAGTTTGGACAAGGTGGCAACAAAGGGAACCATGTTTATATGGCTATCTTTTTGTATGTGCACTAGAAGAAAACCACCCAGGGACTTAGAGATTGAACATGTTTCTCGTACAGTGGCTTCCGTGTACAGCCACATGCTAAATGGGCTCTGGCTTAGTGAACTACATAGTGGAAGGCCCATGCATTGGCATCTTCAGGTTAACTAGAATTGTGTATTGGAAATATATCCATACATTGGTGCCTAGTAGACAAGCTAGCATTGTGTAATGGGAGGACTTCTATGGAAAGACTTTGTCACATTCTCGATTTGCCGGTAAAAGAGCCTAAACCCTACTTAGCCAAATATGCATGTAATGATAGGATCCACTTATTTCTACATGTAGTGAAACTTGCCAATACAATTCAAATGTATTGACCCTTGTGGATGCAACTTATTATGTTGCAGGTTTGTTTGATGTTAGTGAAGTGTGCTGAATAGGATTACAAGTCTACAACCAACATGATTGCCTGTGGCACTTTGAAGATGAAGGACTCCATGTTATTGTTATATTCTGCTGCATTGTAATGAGATAGCCAAATGAGCTATGTAAGATGTAATAAATTATTTTATTCCTGGATATAAAGTTGTATTATGACCTTTGTATCTTGATATTACATCTTAACTGTGGATGCTAGCTATTGATCCAGGGACTAGCATTGTAAACACAGGGATCTCTACCCTATTAAAGGTTGGGAACCTTACAGATGGTATCAGAGCACTATGTTGCCAGTAGGATTGTAACCCTAAGATTGGACAAAACCCCTTTGCAAAATAGGAGTTGTATTTGTTCCAAAACTTATTTACAAAAAATCTTGTAAACTCTTTCCTCAACCATTTTGGTTTTGATTCTACACCTCTTCCTTTTCAACTTGATGGACAAAGCCTTCACCATGACCAATGACTTCAACTTTAGTTTCACCAAGGACTTCAACTTAGACATCACTAAGGACTACAAGTGAAAAACCAAGAGACATTAGATTGCCTACCAAAAACATTGATATCATGTTAGTGTATGGATCATATTGACCTATGAGCTATGACTATACTAAGTTAATTATTATAAGAAAACTTGTTGTCTCCTTCAACTCATGGGTTAAGCTCATAAGTTGTTAAGTGAATAGTTTTTTGATGATTGCTTGATTGTTTGATTTGAACTTGATTGTTTTGGATGGTGTGTTAGAACTTCTTTAGACCTATCCATCATTACTTATCCCTATCAAACCAACAGATGCCTCCCCGTCGTGCCAACCCCAACCAAAACAACAATAACAACATCACTCCTGAGATGCAGCAGATGATGACAGCTCAGACGCAACTGATGCAGATGATGACCACGTTCATACATAATCAGAATAACAACAACAACAACAACAACAACAACAACAACAACAACAACAACAACAACAACAACAACAACAACAACAACAACAACAACAACAACAACAACAACAACAAAAACAACAACAACAACAACAACAACAACAACAACAACAACAACAACAATAACAATCAGAATAATCCTCCAGCACATGATATGCTCACCAGGTTTCTGAAACTAAGGCATGCAAGGTTCTCTGGGACAACTGACCCAATGGTAGCCAATGATTGGTTACGTTCGGTGAATAAGGACTTAGTGACTGTTGGCTGCACCAACAAAGAAAAAGTTAGGTTTGCATCACATCTGCTTGAAGGACCAGCAGCAACATGGTGGGACAACTTTCAGATCACCACTCCCCTTGAGGTTGTGACTTGGGATATTTTTGAGGATGGTTTCCGTACAGCTCACATCTCAGCTAGAGTGATGAACTTGAAGAAAAAGGAGTTCCACAATCTGAAACAACGTCACCTCAGTGTAGCTGAGTATATTGAAGAATTCAACAATCTGGCACGCTATGCACCGGATGAAGTTGATACAGATGCTAAGAGAAAGGAGAAATTTCTTGAAGGACTTAATGATGACTTGAACCTGCAGCTAGCTGTTGCCTATGTCCCAACTTATCAATCACTCTATGACAAAGCCACCATTTTGGAAAACAAGATGAATCAAGTTGAGAATAGAAAGAGGAAGCATAACCTCAAGTATCACTCAGGATCATCACAAAAGAAGCGTTCATTAAAAAGGAGCAATGAAGATTCTGAACCACATCAGTATCACCACAACAACAATGGAAGTGATAATAATGGAAATGACACTGACAATGGAGATGACCTTGGTCAGAACCAACATGACACTTTCAGGAATTTTGTAAGAAAACAAATTATTGAAACAAGAGGCTATTATCATAGGAAGGCAAAACAAGTGCAACACTAAAACTTTCTACATAAATCGGGGAAACTTAATATTATTAAGATGCATAAAACCATGTTTCCCTCTCATAATAACTTTCAGCATCATGAATAAAATTAACGATATAAATATCAGAAGAAACATTCTTATCATCAAAATGAGCATATTTAAATTGTCAAATAGAGGTTTAAGGTCAAAAACTGGATCAATAGAAGCAAGCTGTTCAACTATAAAATCCTCATTAGGCAATTCATTTTATTAAGGAGCTTTAGAAAATTTGGAAAAATTAAACTTATAAGATTCTCCATCAAATTTAGTAAAAAATTTCTTCTTCTTACAAACTACAATAGCTCCACAAGTGTTCAAGAAAGGTCTGCCAAAAATGATAGCACAAGTTTTACTAGCAGCTTTACCAAGTACTAGAAAATCGGCAGGATATTTAGTCTTACCACAAAGAACTTCCACATCTCTTACAATACCAATTGGACAGACGGTCTCTCTATTAGCAAGGTGAATAACCAAATCAATGTCTTCAAGTTCACAAGGACCAATTTCATGCATTATTTCTTTGTAAATATCATAAGGAATAGCACTTGAACTTGTAGCAATATCACATAAACCATAATAGCAATGATCACCAATTCTAACAGAAAGCACATGGACACTAGCTTTCCTAGTTCTACTAGGATGTGAGACAATATTAGAAGCATCTTCACAAAATATAATGTGCCCATCTTCTACATTTTTAGTGACAAGGTCTTTAACAATTGCTACTGCAGGTTCAACATTTATTTGTTCATCAGGTTCTACAACTTTCTTTGTACTTTTTTTAACCACATTCGCTATCATAGAATGTTCCTTTACTTTAGCAGGGAAAGGTATTTCCTCAATATAAGGTTTAGGAAAAATACGATCAACAGTACAAACTTCGGTATTTCTAGCTGGAACATAATTAACAATATCTTTATATCGTGCATGATACTTGTTCCATTCCTTTTTCATAAGAGGCAAAGGCCTTAAAACAATTTGCAATGATTTGAGAATCAAGACCATACTCAGTACTAATATTATGAAAGTCATTAGTTCCCATAAAAGATTTAATGCATTCATAATCATATTTTATACCTAACTTTCTTCCTTTGTCATTCTCCCATGCTTCAGTATTTTCTTGAATACGGTCTAGAAGATCCCATTTAGTTTCTTCTTTCATACATGTAAATGATCCAGCACAAGAAGCATCTAATAAATCCTTAACATGAAGAGAAAGCCTTGCATAAAAGTTATTAATAATAATATTATTAGGGATCTCATGAATAGGAAATTTGAGCATTAGTAACTTCAATCTCCCCCAAGCTTGGGCTGTAATCTCTCCATAACAAGGCTAAAAGTTATATATTTGATTCTGTCCACACCCGGATTTTTAATCCTATATGTCTGTTATGCCATACATCGTAATCCGAGGATTACCATTTTTGCGAGACATAACAGATTGGATATCATAGTACATCATCCATTACAAACCATACATAAGGTCTTACAACAAATAAAGGATCTCATGATCCAGTCTTAATACAATCATAGCAGCAGAATAACGTGACGATAATGGTAGCGTTGGCGAGGCTCCATCTTCATGGTCACAGGCAATGCTGACGATGGGAGATGATCCTAGTTGTCGTATCCTTCCTGCGGTCCATCCTCCTGATAGTCGTCTTCATAGTCTGGCCACGGGAATAGCCAGGGACAAAGCCATGAGTACTCTTTAAGTACTCGCAAACTAATACTAACAAGTGAAGTGGTTTTGACTAGGAAATACTAAGCTCTAGGTTGTTTTGCAAAAATCCAGATTTCTCTCTACTGAGTTCATAAGCAAAGAAAGCTAGTTGAAAGTTTTATAACACCTAAGTGGGAACTTGTGTTTTCAAATCACAACTCTGTTGCGGTCAAGTCAAAGTCATGATTCATTTCACAAGTCATTTTGAAAACATCTGACGACGGAATAGTATGGCCACTCCAACTGTCCATAACCGCGGACGCGGCTATTCGAATAGTTTGACACTCTGCAGAGGTGGTACACTTTCACCACAACATTCGATACATCCGTCAGGAACAATCCCGAATTCACCATACTCAGTATGCGGATAATCAATCCTAACCTTTCAATTACATGCCCTAGTATAGGCACCTCTCCTATGAGTTTGGCCTCCCAACCATGACCAACTGTCATCTTGGGAACTCCAGAGGTGGAAAATCTTCACAAGGTAGCCTCATCTCAAACCTTGGCCGCAAGGGAACCCATACTAAGGTATATAAATTTCCAGTCAAGCCCTACCCAAATTTTGGGTATTATGGATGTACGGTAAAATTGGAATGGTATCGCATCCAGACAACCATGAATTTTATAAAGGGCTAAGGCTCATGCCTCAACATTTTCATCATCAAAATCATATGGTGTTCAAGAACACATGTCAAAACATTTCATTAGAATGATTCATCATTCTAAGGTTTTCATAATAATTTTCACCAAGTAATCCCATCTAAAGTGATCAAGTTTTATGCTTAGCACTAGCATCTACAAGTGGGGGATAAACACTAATGAGGGGTGGTAAACAAGTGGGAAATTATCTAAGTTCAATCTCATGCCTCAGGATGACATCAAGATTTATCTAACTTAGGTCAAGTTTTATGCTCTTTATGCTACCTTTAACACGTATTTCTAGAATCTACAAGCCACTAAGTAAACCAAACTAAGAAGCTTTGATAAAGAAATAAAATAACTAAGCTTGCAATTAAAACTAGGATTGTTTATAATCAAGTAGTATAACTAGTGCATGCCTAATGCATTGCATAGGTTATCTATCTTTCATAATTGCAAGTGTTGGCTTGTTCAGTAAGATAACTTGCAAGTTTTAGCTTTCCTTGTGCAGTGCAGTGGTTGAAGTTCTCCTCGGCTTCTTCCTCGTAGTATTCTCCTTCCTCCTCGTATCCTTGGTCGGTACTAGCGTCTATAAATAAATACGAGGTACACAATCACCAAACAATACTTAACTACTTCTATTTATCACACCAAGGTTTTCACTAGATGATCTAGCATCATCACAAAACTTACAAACATTAAGGCATGGTTTGGATTATTTTATTTTAGAAAAGTAATTTCTACTAATTGAAAACTACTTAAGATTTAATATTATCCAACTAAAACATGGGATCATGTGGAAACATGTCATCACCACATATTTCAGTACTTGGGAATGTGATTTAAACTGGTGTCACAATTTAATAAGGTTTAACCTTTTTATTTTAATTAATTAAAGTGACTAGAATGGCCTGTGAGGCATTCTTTTATTGCTCGACCATTATTTCTGCAAGTAAACCTAGATATTTTTATATATTCAAAAAGGTCTTGTCAAAAGTGATAGAGTTGGAATCAACTCAAAAGCTTTTATGGTTGAATTTTGAAAAAATGTTTGAATGCAGAAAAATTTATTCCTCATTATTTTTACTATAGGTGATCTACAATTCCAATTGATTTGAATCCAGCTGGCTTGGATTACGAATTCCAGTACCTTTCTAACAAAATTGGTTTCATGCAATTTGGTTTGGTGAATCGAGCTGGGTTGATTTTTGAATCTAGGTATAGAACTAAGTTTGAAATAAATTGGAAAAACCTAAATTCAAACTACTGGGTTGCGCGGGATGTTAACTTGGCCGGCCCACAGTGCAAGGCGCACGCACGGTTGAGTTTAAGTGGGTGTCCCCACTAGTCAGTGAGACAGGGGGTGTGAAGCGGTACGGGCAATCTAAACCACACGATCAACATCTAATCGAACGGCTGTGACTTATCGTCTCCGTCGAACAACGCCGGTGAGACTAAACCCTAGCGCGACCAGTGGGGGTCATGTGAGACTCACCGGGGCTCAGGCAACGGTCGGCGATGGGGGTGACTGATGAAGTCGACGACGGCGATCCTCCTGGTACCGGTGGCTTCTCCTCCTCCGCGGCAGACTCCAGCGAAATTTCGGCGACCTGCTGCGCGCCTTGCTCCGGGGATGAGGTGGGGTGGTTCTGAGAGAGAGGGGAGTGTGATGGTGTGCTCAAATCGAACGGGGGTGGGCTCTATTTATAGTGCAGCGAGGGGACCGAAGGGCGCGGGCTGAGCTCGCCGGGTTTGTCGGCACAGTGAGCTAAAGGCATGGGCGACGATAGGGCGGTGTTGTGCTCTCTGGCGAAGCTCAACGACATGGTTACGACGTGTGGGGCGGTGCGAGTTGGTCAGAACGCTGCAGTGCTCTGGGAGGTCCGGCGCAAGTTTTAGTGGCGCACGGGATGTCCTGGTCGTGCGGCGACGAACGGGCATGTCCTGGCGGTTCCTGGGAGGGTGGCGATCATGCACGCAAGCGACGAGGGCGGCGTATGGTCTGTGCTCGCAAGTCGCGTGCGGCGCTCTGGAGCGCTCTTGGCACGCTTGCAGAGAGGCTGGGCACGCTCGGGCTGAGTGGTCCAGGGGCTAGCAGTGCTTTGGTGTTGGATAGGGGGTGGCGGTGGACGGTGGCTAGTGTCCCATACAAGGTTGGAGAGGCTAGAGCTTCTCCAAGCTTGCTGTCGACAATGGGGTGGCAAGTTGAGGCTTGGCATGCTCACCATTGATGGCAATGTCAAGCTCACAGTGAGCTAAAGCTTGTTAAATGAGCTAGATGATCTACTAAGAGGGTGCTGTAAGCTAGAGAGGGAACAAGGTTGGCCAGATCACTGCTCACTATAGCGTTTTGTGTTTTGTTTGATTTCTGTTTGCAAGGTGTTTGATGAAATGGCCGAAAGAGATTTGAATTTGAATTTTTGATTCAAACTTGGTAGGTGTACTAGTCACATACTAGGTAGTCTCTGGTTAGTTGGAAAGGTCAAGGTGAATTGGTTTGGTTGGTTTTTGAGAAATGGTGATCTTCACATATGAACTAGATTCAATTTTGAATTGTCATCTGAATCCAGTTGCTAAATGTTTCTGTGAGTTTGAAAGGTGGGCTTGGGTTCACTTTTACTTGGTCTATCAAGGGTGAAAAGAAATGGAATTGTTTCTATTTGAAATCTTGGACTAGAAACACTCAAAGTGGTCTAGTGAGCAAGATTGGCAAAAATGACCATTTGCTTGTTTGGTTTGTTTTTGAATTTATCTTGATTTGATTATGCTTGGATTTGATTTAGATGATTTTTTTCATATTTAAACCAATCCATGCTATTCACATCAATCACACAAGCCCATTCATGCATTCACACAATCATCACATACACACATGCATTCATATGATTTTAATTAACAAAAGTTTTTGTTAACCCTAATTTTGGAGATTGGAATTTGATAACCTTGTTCAATATTTTTGGGATGTTACAGATTCCGGTCTTTATGAATCTCACTAGGAGGACATAATTTAGAATAAAAGAGAGGTACAATTTCCTCCCATTCCATAGATTGCCCATTCTTCAGCAGCTTATACCATTCCTCAGATCTGCCTTTCAATGATATAGAGAGTAACTTTTTCTTAACTTCTTCCGTTGTGATACATGCACACTTGAACAACCCGCATAATTCATGTATAAAAAGCAAATGATCACCAGGATGGACAGTTCCATCTCCAAAATAGTAGTTATCCATAACACGATCAACCATTTTTGCAGGTATTTTAAAAGGATCTATTTCAGCAGGTGGTGGTTCATCTACTACCTTAGTAGTGGTAGTAGCTTTCCTGAATAGGAAGCTAAGTGAATTATCCATACTTAAAACAAAGTAACAAACAGAAATAAAAACAATACTCATAGTAGAAATTTCCTTTACCAGTTCCACTCTTCAATAGCGCTTCACTCCCCGGCAACGGCGCAAGAAAATAGTTTTGATGACCCACAAGTATAGGGGGTGTATCGTAGTACTTTTGATAAATAAGACTGTCGAACCCAACGAGGAGGAGAAGGTGTTAACAAGTGGTTTGGATAAGGAATTCACTATAAATACGTAGCAAACAGATTTATAGGATTTTTTGATAATGCAGATAAATAAAGTGCGAGTAAATAAAAGACAAAAATAATAATTGCAGCAAGTGGCCCAATCCTTCTTCAGCAAAGGACAAGCTGGTTGTATTACATATGAGGACAAACGTTCTCGAGGACACATGGGAATACTGTCAAGTGCTTTCAGTTCATATAGTTAACTACTCTTCTTTGGTTAGACAAGTGTTGTGTGGGTGAACATATGCTAATGTACCAACCTTACTTGGACTAATACATACTTTTGATTATACCCCTTGCAAGCATCTGCAACTAAAAGAAAGTAATTAAGATAAAAACCTAACCACAACATTAAACTCTGAGATCCTACACTCCCTTGTGCAAAGGTTTCCTAATGGGGTTTTAGGTTTGTGTAACTCCGGCAACCCCACAATTAGTAGAGAAATACACAATGCATTCCCCTAGGCCCATAAAGGTGAACTATCATGTAGTCTATGTTCACATGACACCACTAGAAGAATAGAAACACAACTTAAATATCAAACCATTGAATACTTTCAACACAATTCCACTACTAACAACATGACATCTCCCATGTCCTCAAGAACTAAACGAACTACTCATGAGACATGATGGCTGGTGCTGACGTGGAGCACTTCGTTGGAAACCCCAAGAGCAAGGTGTGAAGTAGAAAGCAACATGTCTTCCCTTAGTTGAGACCGAGGTTATCGAACCAGAAGGAGGAAGGAAACGTCACACAGGTGTTGCGAGAAACGCGGAGACCTGCACAACACAAACTCAAGACTTTGCCCCCAACGAATCAGTGAGGTTGTCAAGCTCACCGGTTTGCTGTAACAAAGGATTAAACGTATGGTGTGGAAGGTAATGGTTTGCAGCAAGTAAATAGGTAACAGTGCAAGATGTATCAATGGTAAAGATTGGACCGGGGTACATAGTTCACTAGAGGTGCTCTCCTTAGATAAACAACATGGCATGAAGGATAAACAAATTACAGCAGGGCAATTGACAGGAACTGAGCAAGGCATAACAATGCAATTACTAGCCAGAAAGATCCTATGGAGTTGATTGGGAAATACAACAATATACATAGACCGTCATCCAACTGCATCTATGACTAGAAGTCCACCTTCAGGTTATCATCCGAACCCCCTCCAGTATTAAGTTACAAGCAACAGACAACTGATTTAAGCAAAGTGTGTAAGGTAAACAGTCCACATGTTCCATGAACAAGGGACCGTTGTTTTCTCCCTAGTAGCAACATCACATCTTCAAACGAAGATATTTATGTCACTTCCCTTGGAAACTAGAGGCATGAACCCACTATCGAGCATAAATACCCCCTCTTGGAGTCACTAGCAACTACTTGGCCAAGATAACCACTAGCAATGGAGAGCATGCAATATCACAAACAACACAGACATGATAGAATCATAAAGAAAAAACCATTAATAAAACCAACATAATAATCTCAATATCCATCGGATCTCCACAAACACAACATGCATGATTACAAATAGATTAGATCTTGATCATGAATGGAGCTCACAAGATCTATACATGAAAGAACAAAGGAGGAGATACAACCATCTAACTACTACATGGACCCATAGTCCAAGGTGGAACTACTCACGAATCATACCAGAGAGAAGGCCTCCGGGATGATCTCCCCTACGGCAGGGTGCCGGGAAGAACTTCAGACCCCCCCTGATATAGGGAAGATGGTGGCGGCAGCTACATACGGTTTCGTGGATTTATGATCGGGTACTCAGAGTTTCTGCATCGGCGGCTTCTTATAGGCGAAGGGGCGAGACCGGGAGGCGGCCAGGGCCACCAAACCCTAGCCAGGCACGGGCCCACCTGCCCTCGCGCCTAGGGTGGGTCTGGCCCCCCTGGCCGTCCCCTCAGGCTCTCCTCTGGACTTCTTGTTCCCCACATAAAGTAATTGACTTTGACGTTTGTCCCGTCCAATTCCGAGAATATTTCTTTACTAAATTTTCTGAAACCAAAAACAACAGAAAATAGGTATCTGGCACTATGGAAACTTGTTAATAGATTAGTACCAGAAAACATGTAAAAAGCACCTCAAAGTGTGGACAAGTAAAGCAAAGTAGATACTAAACAAGCATGGAGCATCAAAAATTATAGATACGTTTCCAACGTATCAGCATCCCCAAGCTTAACTCCTGCTCGTCCTCGAGTAGGTAAGTGATAAACAGAATAATTTTTTAGGTGACATGCACCCTCACAATAAAGATCCGACCATTTGCAAGCATTGAAAGCTGGAATCAAAGAACTCTAAACATGTGCATGAAAAATGGAGTTCTAACAATAGGAGATAGTAACTATGCATGCAACATGGCAAGCTACAAACAAAGATCATGAATAATATGCATTGAAAAACGTTTGTTTGTTTCACATGTAGAAAACATAGCATTGTGGCAATCAGCTTGTCCCTCATAGAGTAGCAATATAATGCATAGGACACCTGCAGAGTTCACAAGGGTGACTAGAAACAAATAGCACAAGAGCAATTAATAACACAATATGCATCAATTAATAAGCTTTGGAACACTGCACACAGAATGACAACTATGCTCTCTTAATGGTTCCTAAAGGTAGAAGGTGGAGACTCAATAATGGTGGAAGAAAGGCCTTTTTGTAAAGGAAGCAGGGATTACAAGTTTCAAAAAGAGCTTCCAAAAATTATGGTACTAGTTAGCTTTCAGCCCTCATTGCCCCTATCATAATCATCTTGAAGTGGTTAAAGTTAATGTGGCAAAGCTGGAGTCTATGCTTGACGAAGTATAAGTTGGCAATCTCATGCCCCTTGAATACGAGGGCCACACCTCATGCATACTCAACTTTGGGTCCAGATATGTTCTTGTCACTATAAGTATTTGCATATCATTGAGAACCACCAACAGGGTACCCCTTGCACATGGTACAGGAGCTTTCCCATAGCCAAAATGACAAGGCAAGCACACAATGAGCATCTTAGCAATTCTTCTTATGTACCATGGGAATATGGTGCTTTTTTCTCTCTTTCCTCTTTTCTCAATGTGTCTCTTTTTTTATAAGAAGAATGCTTCATAGATGTCACTATGGTGATGCTGCAACTTTCCACCATGATTAGGCATGGCTTAGGCTAGCGGCCCAGGTGTTTCTCTAACACAGGATACAAACTCCATGGACTTACAAGTTCCCTCTTTATTTCACACCGGCTACATCCATAGACAAAAGAACATGATATCAACTGAGTACAACAAGGTACAAGTGCAATGTGGAAAACGTTCCTCGTGACAGCACAGTTCTGCTAATTCCAACTTATAAGTGCAAGCATATACAACAAAGTTGTCACAATAGTTCAAGTTTATTAGGGGCAACGAAAAAAGTGTGTCATCAAGTTCGTGAGGGCTTTAATCACTAAGTTTTCACATAACAACATAGTTTTTAATTGGAAGAAAGATGAAAACAAGAATATACTTGGAATGGTGTAGCACACCATGCATAGGAATATATAGTGGACACTTTGGAAGAACTTTGTTTTTGGAAGTTGGAAGCATGAGTAGAGCTTACTCATACAAGTGGAGGCTAGCAAAAGACCCGGAGCAACCAACTAAGAGAGCAATAATGGCCATGATTATGCAATACAACAAAGCAAACTAATCAAAGCAAAGACTGGTACTACAAGTCAAGGACTAAATGATCATAGAGGCTAATGGTGACTTGTCATAGTCATAACATGGTGTGAGCATGTGCCAAGTCAACCCAAGAAAAACATCAAAGGAGAATGCCACAATACTATGGTTTTGCATGCTAAAACAACGCATAATTTCTTCAAGGAACACTAAGCAATTCCAATTGTTTTGAACAAGACATGCTACAGCAATAATCACTAAGCATAATGCTAAAACAACACCTAGCATGTCATGCTAAAGTCTAAGTCACAGTCAATGCAAGCTCCTCTCGCACTTCAAGAAAGAACTTACTACTCCTTTACAAACACCAAGCAAACTTATTTGCAAAACAACACAGCGAGAACGGGGGTCCAAACTACTAAAGCAAACTAAGCAAAGCAAACGAAAACTAAGACGCTCCAAGAACAACACAACTGTGCATGAAACAATAAAAACGAAGTGTCTAGACAGACCTAAGCTTTTTATTGATGAAGAAGGGGATGCCTTGGGCATCCCCAAGCTTTGACGCTTGTACCTCTTGGATATTTCTTGGGGTGACACCATGGTGGCATCCCCAAGCTTGAGCTTTTGTCCATTCTTCATCTCATTGCATCATTCTCTCTCTACACCTAAAATTTTTCCTTCATACAAAACTTTACACAATCTTCATTAGCAACATTAGCTTATTCAAAAGATATTAGACCTCTGGCAAAGCTTTGGAACAGCAAGGCTTTTCATTAAAAACACAAGCTACTATAGTAACTCCTTCAAAAAGCTCAATTTACCTGAAGAGAACTCAAAAAGGAATCAATAAGAAGCAAATGCAAATAGTGGCAGAAATCTATCAAAACAGATCAGCAGGTAGAAACGAATTTTTTAGAACATCTTATGTTTCTCAAATAAAAAAGTGTTGAACTAACGAAAGTGATCTAACATACTAGGGGATTTATTCGTAAATTTTGAGCTCAATCCGAGTTACAGAGGCTCCTCGCGAATTTTTTTGGTGGAGGACAGAAATCTGTTTCGGGATAGCAACTCCCCAAATCTTATTTCCCTCTTATTAGAGGTCATTGTTGGCACAAAAAGCAAACAAAAAAGGATAAGGAGAGGTTATTACATAATTAATAACTTCCAAGACTCAAGGAAACTCTTGGGTTATCTCCCAACAAGTACTTTTCTTTAACGCCTTTAAGTTAGGCACAAGAAGTAAGAAGAATCAAGTATTTTCAAATGAGGAAGCATTAACATTCATACTTGCAAAATCTTCAACTATGAAAGGTATCTCATCCTAATGGGTTTTGGAGGATCCTTTCTCATCTCTCTTTGGTCTACTACCTTCATCAAAAATATTTTCAGGGGAAACCCAATCAAAGTCTATTCAAAGGCTTCATGCATTCCAACAAGTTTCAAGTGTATGTGTATATTGAATTCTTCTCTAGTCTTAGTTTTATCAAAAATACCCACACCATCTACACTCGAACCTAGCATATTGAAATGTTCAAAAACCTTTTTGGCTTCCCTAGCAACATCATGGAATTCTTTTGATGAAGTTTCAAGGATGAATTCCCTTTTTCAACATTCTTCTCTTCTTTTAGTTTTAGGAACAAGAAGTGTATGAAGGGGTTAAGGCTAACAAACCTAGCCTCCAACATATGAACTAAAAAAGCTGCATAAATCTCATAATTAGGAGCAGGCTCTTCTATAGATTTATCCTCAATATCCTCATGCTTGCTAACATAATTAAAAAATTCTTCAATATTATCTTTCCCAATTATGGAGCCACTACCTATTGCAAGATCTTTCAGGGCAAACTGGGGGAGCAACATGGTGATAAAGGTGGCAACTAGGTTAGGAACTAAATTTTTTGTGTGTTTTTAAATAAGGCAAGCAAACCAAACTAGACTAATTTTTTTGGGTTTTTTTTTAAAACGAGGCAAACAAAACCAAGCAAAAGAAACAAAGCAAACTAAAAACAAAGTAAAGAGAAAGGAAGTGAAGGACTACCCTAGTGAAGACGTTCTTAGCCTCCCCGTCAGCGGCGCCAGAAAACTTGATGGCTGGTGCTAACGTGGAGCACCTTGTTGGAAACCCCAAGAGGAAGGTGTGAAGCAGCAAGCAGCAAGTCTTCCCTCAGTTGATACCGAGGTTATCGAACCATAAGGAGGAAGGAAACATCACATAGGTGTTGCGAGCAACGCAGAGACCTGCACAAAACAATCTCAAGACTTTGCCCCAATGAATCATTGAGGTTGTCAAGCTCACCGGTTTGCTGTAACAAAGGATTAAACGTATGGTGTGGAAGGTAATGGTTTGCAGCAAGTAAACAGGTAACATTGGAATATGTATCAATGGTAAAGATTGTACCGGGGTCCATAGTTCACTAGAGGTGCTCTCCTTAGATAAACAACATGGCATGAAGGGTAAACAAATCACAGCAGGGCAATTGACAGGAACTGAGGAAGGCATAACAATGCAATTACTAGCCAGAAAGATCCTATGAAGTTGATTGGGCAATACAACAATATACATAGACCGTCATCCAACTGCATCTATGACTAGAAGTCCACCTTCAGGTTATCATCCGAACCCCCTCCAGTATTAAGTTACAAGCAACAGACAACTGATTTAAGCAAAGTGTGTAAGGTAAACAGTCCACATGTTCCATGAACAAGGGACCGTTGTTTTCTCCCTAGTAGCAACATCACATCTACAAACGAAGACATTATTGTCACTTCCCTTGGAAACTAGAGGCATGAACCCAATATCGAGCATAAATACCCCCTCTTGGAGTCACTAGCAACTACTTGGACAAGATAACCACTAGCAACGGAGATCATGCAAGATCACAAAAAACACAGACATGATAGAATCATAAAGATAAAACCATTAATCAAACCAACATAATAATCTCAATATCCATTGGATCCCCGCAAACACAACATGCATGATTACAAATAGATTAGATCCTGATCCTGAACGGAGCTCAGAATATCTATACATGAAAGCACAAAGGAGGAGATACAACCATCTAGCTACTACATGGACCCATAGTCCAAGGTGGAACTACTCATGAATCATACCGGAGAGAAGGACTCCGGGATGATCTCCCCTACGGCAGGGTGCCGGGAGGAACTTCAGATCCCCCGATCTAGGGACGATGGTGGCGGTGGCTACAGACGGTTTCGTGGATTTCTGATCGGGTACTCAGGGTTTCTGCATCGGGGGCTTCTTATAGGCGAAGGGGCGAGACCGGGAGGCGGCCAGGGCCACCAAACCCTAGCCAGGCGCGGGCCCACCTGCCCCCGCGCCTAGGGTGGGTCTGGCCCCCCTGGCCGTCCCATCCGGCTCTCCTCTGGACTTCTTGTTCCCCACAGAAAGTAATTGACTTTGACGTTTGTCCCGTCCAATTCCGAGAATATTTCTTTACTAACTTTTCTGAAACCAAAAACAACAGAAAACAGGCATCTGGCACTGTTGCAACTTGTTAATAGGTTAGTACCAGAAAACATGTAAAAGCACCTCAAAGTGTGGACAAGTAAAGCAAATTAGATACTAAACAAGCATGGAGCATCAAAAATTATAGATGTGTTTCCAATGTATCAAGACATCATATGGATCTAGATCAGATATGATATAATGATAAGTAACAATCTTAACATGAACAATAATTCAATGGTTCCACTCAATAGCATCAACTACAAAAGGTGATCAACACCGGGAAAGTTTCCCCTAAGAACTATGCAAGATTCAACCCAATTGTTATAGCGGTACGGAGTGGTGGTGATGGTGTTGGTGGAGATGATGGTGAAGATGATGATGATGATCCCGATGAAGTCTGGCTTAATGACGGTGTTGATGGTGACAATCTCCCCTCTTCAGGAAGGAATTTCCCCGGTAGATTTCTGCCCGCCGGAGACCTCTTTCTCTTTGTAGTTTCTGCCCCGCAGAGGCGGTGGAATCTTTCTGTGGTCGATCCCCAAGTCTTATGGTTTAGGGGTGATGATATAGGCCAAAGGGCATGCCAGAGGTGGGCCAGGGGGCTCCAGGGAGTTGTGTGGGCCCCCTGTGGCCCATCTCCACTTCCCTTTCTGGCTTCCTTCGTCTTCTGGAAAAATAGGGATTTCCATATATTTTCTGGAATTTTCTGATCTTCGCGAATATTGCATCTGGACACCTCTTTTTCCATCAGAATCCTGACTCCGATAGTTCATCCTCCAAAAGTCATCCAACATGCAAAATAGATGAAATAACATAAGTATCATCTCTTAATATGAAATATATCAATGAATAATAGTAAATTATGATATAAAATAGTGATGCAAAATGGACTTATCAACACCTGCGGCTTCTTCAGCTTCTTGGCCCGAGGTTCAGGACCCATGGCTCGGATGGATACTGCCAGGATTGGCCTAGTGGCACCCATGGCCGGTGCAGGCTCCTTCGGAGAAGCAGGTGATACATCGGAAACGTATCTGTAATTTTTGATGTTCCATGCTTGTTTAGTATATACTTTTCTTTGCTTTCTCTACACTTTTGAGGTGTTTTTATCTGTTTTCTGGTACTAACCTATTAACAAGATGCCACACTGCCATTTTCCTGTTTTCTTCTGTTTTTGGTTCCAGAAAGGCAGAAAATCAATATTCTCGGAATTGGATGGGACAAAAGCCAAAGTCAATATTTTATCGTGGGGAACACGGAGCTAGAGTACGAGACGAAGGGGAGGCACCAGGGGACCACACCCCCTGGCGATGCGGGCTAGGCCTAGCCGCGCCTAGGGGGCTGTGACAACCCTGGCCGCCCCTGCCTCGCCTCTTCGCCTATAAAGACCCGCTGATGCAGAAACCCAAAGTAACCGATCAATATTCCAGGAAACCGTCCGTAGACGCCGCCACCATCAATATTCCAGGAAGCTCTTCCCGGCACCCTGCTGGAGGGGAGATCATCTCAGAGGCCTTCTTCTTCATCATGCCAGCCTCTGGTATGAAGCGTGAGTAGTTACACCTTGGACTACGGGTCCATGTAGTAGCTAGATTGTTGTATCTCCTCCTTTTTGCTACCATGTTTAGATCTTGTGAGCTCCGCTCATGATCAAGGTCATCTATTTGTAATCATGCATGTTGTGTTTGCGGGGATCCGATGGATATTGAGATTACTATGTCAGATTGATTAATGGTTTTGTCTTATTGATTCTATCAAGTCTGTGTTGTTTGTGATCTTGCATGCTCTCCGTTTCTAGTAGTTATCTTGTCCAACTATATGCTAGTGACTCCAAGAGGGTGTATTTATGCCTCTATTTAATCTAAGGGAAGTGACATAAATCTCTAAGGTTGTAGATGTGTTGTTTCCACTAGGGAGAAAACAACGGTCTCTTGTTCATGGAATAAGTGTATTTTTTACCTTACACACTTTTCTTAAAGCAGTTATCTGTTGCTTGGAACTTAATACTGGAGGGGGTTCGGATGATAACCAGAAGGTGGATTTCTACTCATAGATGCAGTTGGATGGTGGTCTATGTATCTTGTTGTATTGCCCATTTGAATCTCATAGGATCATGAATGTCTAGTATTGCATTGTTATGCCTTGCTCAGTCATGTCAATTGCCCTGCTGTAATTTGTTTACCCAGTATTCCATGTTTGTTTATCTAAAGGAGAACACCTTTAGTGAACTATGGAATCCGGTCCAATATTTACCATTTATACATCTTCCACTATTATTGTTTACTTTCTGCAAACCACTATTACCTTCCACACCATACGATTAATCCTTTGTTTTCAGCAAACCAGTGAGATTGACAACCTCACTGTTCGTTAGGGCAAAGTCTTGAGTTTGTGTTGTGTAGGTTTCCAAGTTGCTAGCAACACCTTTGAGTCGTTTCCTTCCTCCTACTAGTTCGATAACCTTGGTTTCTTACTGAGGGAAATTTGCCGATGTGCTCATCATCCCTTCCGCTTTGCGAAGTGTTCACACACTCATCAAGGCTTTTTTTGGCGCCGTTCCCGGGGAGGCTAAGTACGTCTTCACAAGGGGAGTCCTTCACAACATTTCTCTCTACTTTGTTTTTTGTTTTGCTTAGTTTCTTTTGCTTGGTTTTGTTTTCCTCTTTTTATCAAAAACTCAAAAAAATTAGTTTAATTTGGTTTGCTTTCTCTTATAAAAAACAAAAAAATTAGTTCCTACTCTAGTTGCTGGTCTATTATTGCCTTGCTTTGTCATGCTTTCCATCAATGGATGGTTTCTTTGAAACTAGTTCTTATTGGCAAGGTGGGTTCGCGGAAGAACAAAAGTATTTTTATAAGGAACACCATTTGTCACAAAAAGGGAAACACTTATGGGAACAAATTGATAAATTGAATACTATTGCTAGAGAGGTGTGCTCTACTTATAATGTTACTTATTGCTTTGATAAATCTTGTTGCTGTATGAGGTATAAACACCTGCCTTTTCAATGTGAGTATAATGATAATGTTACCATATCTTATTTTTTAAAGGAAATTATGATTTTTATGATGTGGAACAAATTGAAGAATTTATTGCTTTCAAGGGTGCATTTGAACTTGCCAGTTTGCTTGAAAATACTGATGATGCACCTTATAAATATGAGGTTTATGAGATACTAAAATTTTGCTTTAATGTCTATTCTTGAATATTTCAATAGATGCTTTCCACAAATGGAAGAGACTAATGCCTTGCAGGAGCCTATGGAAGAAGAAATTGCTGAAACTGGAAGCTCATTAGATGAAAAGGAGGAGGAGAGTGATGAACAAAAAGAGGAAGAATGGATTAGATACACATGCCTACCTTCTAACGAGAATAACTCTTTATCCCTTACATTATTTTATTGTCCCCCATGCTTACCCAAGAAGGATGAATGTTATGTTCCGGTGGATTCTTTTGAAATATCTGCTATGGGTAAAACTTGTGATAATAGTTATGCTCTTGTTATCTATGATAATCCTATATTTGTGCCTAACTTTGAAATACATGGTACTAAAGAGTTCTGCTTAGAAAATGTTTATGATAAAGCTCTATATGATGGTCCTATATTGATTGATCAGTCGTCTTGTTATAGAATTGTTAAAAGTGGGTTTGGTTTTAATCCCACTATTTTTGAGCTTGATAAAAAATTATGTGTTTGTAGATCATTAAAAGTATACTTTATGTGATAGTTATATTGTTGAGTTTATTCATGAGGCTACTGAAAATTATTATGAGATAGGAAAATATGGTTGTAGAAGTTTTCATGGTACTGAAATACCTCTCTATGTGCTGAAAGTTTTGAAGTTGCTCTTGTTTTATCTACCCATTCTTGTTACTATGTGCTTCTTTGATTTATTTTCTTACAAGATTCCTATGCATAGGAAGTGGGTTAGAATTAAATGTGTTTTGAATTTTCTTCTTGATGCTCTGTTTTACTTCAATTCATATTTCTTATGTGAGCACCTTTCTTGTGCCTAACTTAAAGGCGTTAAAGAAAAGTACTTATTGGGAGATAACACAAAAAATTTCTTCAGTCTTGGAAGTTATTATCTCTGTAATGATCTCTCCTTATCCTTTTTATTTGCTTTTTGTGCCAAGAATAACCTCTAATGAGAGGGAAGTAAGATTTGGGGAGTTGCTGCCCCAAAACAGATTTTTGCGCTCCACCGTAAAAATTTGTGTAAAATCTCTGTAAGTCGAATTGAGCTTTAATTTTCTGAATAAATCCTCCAGTATGTTAACTAACTTTCGTTAGTTCAACACTTTTTTATTTGAGCAACAAAAGGTCTTCTAAAAAATCGGTTTCTACTTGCTCGTCTGTTTTGATAGATTTCTGTCATTATTTGCATTTGCTTCTTATTGATTCCTTTTTGGGTTCTTTTTGGGAAATTGAGCTTTTTGAGAGAATTTCTACAGTATGTTGTGTTTTTAGTGAAAAAATTTCTGTTCTAAAGTTAAACCAAAAGGTTTATTATCTTTTGAATACACTAATGTTGCTAATGAAGATTGTGTGATGTTTTGTATGAAGGAAAATTTTCAGGTGTAGAGAAAGAATAATGTAATGAGATGAAGAATGGACAAAAGCTCAAGCTTGGGGATGCCACCCCATGTCACCCCAAGAAATATTCAAGAGGTACAAGCATCAAATCTTGGGGCTGCCCAAGGAATCCCCTTCTTCATCAATAAAAAGGTTAGGTCTTTCTAAACACTTTGTTTTTATTGTTTCATGCACAGTTGTGTTGTTCTTGGAGCATATTAGTTCTCGTTTGGTTTGCTTAGTTTGCTTGAATAAAGTAGTTTGGACCCTAGCTCTCGCTGTGTTGTTTCAAATAAGTTGATTGGTGTTGGAGAGAAGTAGAAAGTTCTTGCTTAAATAGTACAAGATGAGCTTGCTTTGACTGTGACTTAGACTTTAGCATGTCATGATAGGTGTTGTTTTGACCTTATGATTAGTAATTATTGTTGTAGCATGACTTGTCCCAAACAATTGGGATTGCTTAATGTGCCTTGAAGGAATCATGCGTTGTTTTATCATACAAAAGCATAGTATTGTGGTATTCTCCTTTGATGTTTTGTTTGGGTTGACTTCGCGCATGCTCACACCATGTTATGACTATGAGCAAGTCACCTTAGCCTTTATTATCATTTAGTCCTTGACTTGTAGTACCATTTTATGCTTTGATTAGTAATGTTTTGTCGCGTTGCATGATTATGGCCATTATTGCTCTCTTAGTTGGTCGCTCTCAGTCTTTTGTTAGCCTCCACTTGTATGAGTAAGCTCTACTCATGCATCCAACTCCCAAGAAACCAAGTTATTCCAAAGTGTCCACTATAAATTCCTTTGCATGGTGTGTTACACCATTCCAAGTATATTCTTGTTTTCATCTATCTTCCAATTTAAAAGTATTTTGTTATGTGAAAACATAGTGATTAAAGCTCTCATCAACTTGATGGCACACTTTATTTTTATTGCCCCTAATAAACTTGAACCATTTTGTCATCTATGTTGTATATGCTTGCACTTATACGTTGGAATTAGCAGAACCGTGCTGTCACGGGAAACGCTTTCAACATTGCACTTGTACTTTGTACACAGTTGATATCATGTTCTTTTGTCTATGGATGTCGTCGGTGTGAAATGAAAGGGGAGCTTGTAAGTCCATGGAGTTATGTATGTGTGTTAGAGAAGCGCCTGGGCCGCTAGCCTAAGCCATGCCTAATCATGGTGGAAACTTGCAGCATCACCATAGTGACATCTATGACGCATTCTTCTTATAAAAAAGAGATATAAAAAAGAGATTGAGAAAAAGAAAAAACACATGAGAAAATAGGAAAGAGAAAAAAAAGCACCATATTCCCATGGTAAATAAGAAGATTGCGGAGATGATCATTATCTTCTTGCCTTGTCATTTTGATTATGGGATAGCTCATGTATCATGTGCAAGGGGTAACCCGTTGGCGGTTCTCTATGATACACATGTACTTACTATGAGAAGAACTTGCAAGTAACTAAACTTGAGTAGCATGAGGAGCGGCCCTCGTATTCAAGGGACATGAGATTGCCAACTTGTCAAGCATATACTCCATAGTTTGTTCACTTTAACCTTAATCACTTCAAGATGCTTATGATAGGGGCAATGAGGGTTGAAAGCTAACAATTACCATAATTTTTGGAAGCTCTTTTTGAAACTTGAAATACCTGCTTCCGTATATGAAGGGCCTTTCTTCCATCATTATATTTAGTCTCCACCTTCTATCCTTAGGCACCAGTTAAGAGAGCATAGTTTCCATTCTTAGTTCTATGTGCATTGCCGCAGCACTCATTGATTGATGCATATTGTTGATATTACTTGTTCTTGTGCTATTTGTATCTAGTCACTCTTATGAACTTTGAAGGTGTCCTATGCATCTATTTTCTACTCCATGAGGGACAAGATGAATGCCACTATGCCATCTTTTCTATATGTGAAACAAACAAACGTTTTTCAATGCATGTTATTCATGATCTTTGTTTGTAACCTTTCATGTTGCATGCATAGTTACTGTGTCTTACTGTTAGAACTCCGTCTTTCATGCTCATGTTTAGAGTTCTTTGATACCAACTTTCAATGATTGCAAATGGTTTGATCTTGATTTTTATGGTGCATGTCACCTCAAAAATTATTCTTTTTATCGCTTACCTACTCGAGGACGAGAAGGAGTTAAGCTTGGGGATGCTTGATACGTCGGAAACGTATCTATACTTTTTGAGTATCCATGCTTGTTTAATATCTACTTTGCTTTGATTTGTCTACACCTTGAGGTGTTTTTATATGTTTTCTGGTACTAACCTATTAACAATATGCCACAGTGCCAGTTGCTTGTTTTCTTCTGTTTTTGGTTCCAGAAAGGCAGAAATCAATATTCTCGGAATTGGACGGGACAAAAGCCAAAGTCAGTATATTACCGTGGGGAACACGGAGTCAGATTACGAGACGGAGGGGAGGCACCAGGGGGCCACACCCCTGGCGGCACGGGCTAGGGCTAGACGCGCCTGGGGGTGTGACCACCCTGGCCGCCCCTTGCCTCACATCTTATCCTATAAAGACCCCCCGATGCAGAAACCCTAAGTACCTGATCAATATTCCACGAAACCGTTTATAGCCGCCGTCACCATCGTCCCTAGATCGGGGGTATCTAAAGCTCTTCCCGTCACCCTGCCGAAGGGGAGATCATCCCGTAGACCTTCTTCTTCATCATGGCAGCCTCCGGTATGAAGCGTGAATAGTTCCACCTTGGACTACGGGTCCATGTAGTAGCTATATGGTTGTATCTCCTCCTTTGTGCTACGATGTGTAGATCTTGTGAGCTCGGTTCATGATCAAGATCATCTATTTGTAATAATGCATGTTGTGTTCACGGGGATCCGATGGATATTGAGATTACTATGTGAGATTGATTAATGGTTTTGTCTTATTGATTCTATCATGTCTGTGTTGTTTGTGATCTAGCATGCTCTTCATTTCTAGTAGCTATCTTGGACAAGTAGATGCTAGTGACTCCAAGAGGGGGTATTTATGCTCGATAGTGTGTTCATGCCTCTATTTAATCTAAGGGAAGTGACATAAATCTCTAAGGTTGTAGATGTGATGTTGCCACTAGGGAGAAAACAACGGTCTCTTGTTCATGGAACAAGTGGATTTTTTACCTTACACACTTTGCTTAAAGTAGTTATCTGTTGCTTGCAACTTAATACTGGAGGGGGTTCAGATGATAACCCGAAGGTGGATTTCTAGTCATAGATGCAGTTCGATGGCGGTCTATGTATCTTGTTGTATTGCACAATCAAATCTCATAGGATCATGAATGCCTAGTATTGCATTGTTATGCCTTGCTCAGTCCTGTCAATTGCCCTGCTGTAATTTGTTTATCTAGCATGTCATGTTTGTTTATCTTAAGGAGAATACCTCTAGTGAAATATGGACCCCAGTCCAATATTTACCATTGATACATCTTCCACTGTTACTGTTTACTTTCTACAAACCATTATTACCTTCCACACCATACAATTAATCCTTTGTTTTCAGCAAACCAGTGAGATTGACAACCTCACTGTTTGTTGGGGCAAAGTCTTGAGTTTGTGTTGTGCAGGTTTCCAAGTTGCTAGCAACACCTATGAGTCGTTTCCTTCCTCCTACTGGTTCGATAACCTTGGTTTCTTACTGAGGGAAATTTGTCGTTGTGCTCATCATACCTTCCGCTTGGGGTCTCCCAATGAAGTGTTCACGCACTCATCAGCAGGCCCCATCGAAGACACGGGGGTAGAAGCATCCGAGCCCTCTCTTCGGCTCCTCTTGCGAGAATTTCCATCACTAGACTCGGGGGCTATACCCTTAGGAGACTGGGCGGCAGGGATAGTCGACTCTGACTGTTCCATGTCCCCACCATCCAAAGCTGCCTTGAACTCCTCAAGCAACAGAGGCATCATCGTCTCCACCTTCAAGTCCTACAAGTATAAGACCGTCATGTCCTCTATACGCTAATGCCGCATCACAAAGGAAAAAGTACAGCAAGGACCTTACCTCGGGAACTAGGTTCGTCGCGTTGAACGACAAAGTCGATGACTCGCCGGCAGAGCCTCATCAACCGTCAGCCTTAGCAAAGGCCTGATCTTCCTGTCGAGTTCCAGCGACGACAGCTCTTCAGTCAACACCCTCGTCGGATCATTGGCACCAGCATATAAAAACATTAGGTACGCCCTGGCTTGCAGGGACTACACCTTATACTTCAAGAAGACGCAAGTGATGTTGAGGCCGGTGAACTCCTGACCGCGCCTCAACTGAAGGTTCTCCACGTGCTTGTATAATGCTTCAACCACTTCAGTTTCACCCAAAGGAACGTCGTTCTTCCAAGAGCGCCTCCTCTTGAGCTCTGTGTCTACGTTGAATGGAGGAAGGTCGTATACTTGTTGGCCAGCTTCTAGTCACGGATGTAGAACCACTTTTTTCTCCACTGATGACGGGAAAATGGATCGAGAAAATTACACGTCCACGTCATAGAGACATACAGTGTAATTTAAATGCGTAAATGCATAAATAAATAAAATGATCAAACATTGCAGGTATTTTATTTCCAGAACTCTTATATTTATAAAAAAGAACTGTTAATTACATCTCTGTGGGTAAAACCCTTGATTAAGAATTCTAACGTAGCTATTACATAGCATTACAACATATGAATACTACAAAATATAGAAATAAAATAAGACTACAAAATGTAGAAACTAATGTCCTCCTCGCTGTTGTTGTCATCGTCGCACTCGGAAGAACATTTGTAATCATTTATTTTTATCATGTATATGATATTTGGCTCTTGAACTAGTATACGAAGTGCAAGCAGAATATTTGGCACTTGCACTAGTATTAAAAGTACAAGCAGAAAACATACATGAGATACATCATCTATTCAATCGGCATATAGTTTAATTATTTGTGAGGTCGTGTTTCATTGTAATTAGCCGACTAAGAAGTTTCATTGTAATTAGCCGACTAAAAAGTATCCAAAATGGTGTGTATATGGAACATGCATGGTACGCTTTCTACATGCATGCAACTACAGCTACATATAGCTAGCTTTTCATATTTCCCGTGCTACTAGAGAATATAGTACGGACTTGTCTCAGTTTGAACATAGACATGCATGGTTTAATTCCTAATTCATTTAGCATAGGAAATTTAAGCCAATTAATCATACTCGAATTAACTTACACGCATATTTGTTAAATTTTGTTCTTGCATATACGTGAGGGCATATGCAAGAGGATATTATCATGGGGCTGCCAGTCCATTTTCAGAGATATTTCTAGCATCATGAAGATATGAAGTTTGAGACTTGACACTCTAAAGCATGATAGCTCGTATAAAGGTTTTCTTTTATTTGTATTCTAGACTAGATTCAACTATTTTAGAGATTCGACTAGCCAGACTTTGTTGTACATTTTTAATTGTATCATGATTTAATGTTTAGAGGTTTACTTTTAAACCAACTCATTGTGGGATAATATATGGAGCATGATATATTTCTAACATGCAGCAAGTTTAATATCTGCTCAACTTCATTTATATTACTAGCATATGAGTAGTACAAAATGTATGCTGATTTTGGCTAGGCGTGAGATTTTGGAGCTCTTTGGCTTGTGTCAATGTGACCAAACCACATGCTTAAGTTAAGTAACATGTAAATTTAGAGCAACTTGGCTTGTATCAACGTGACCAAATCAAAAGCATGATTTTAGTAATATATGTAAATTTAGAGCGTCTTGGTTTCTGTCAATGTGACCAAACCAAGGGAAATTTTCATGATTATATGGATTTAAGGCAACTTAGATTGTGTCGATGTAACCAAGCCAATAGCCAAAGTTGTAGTGATATGTGATTTTATAGCCACTCATTTTATGTCAATGTGACCAAAACAAGGGCCAATTACTTTTGTGATGTGTAATTTTAGAGCAACTTGGCTCGTATCAATGTGACCAAACCAAGAGCATGATTTTAGTGATATATGTAAATTTAGAGCACCTTGGTTTGTGTCAATGTGACCAAACCAAAGGCTATAATTTTTTTGATTATATGAATTTAAGACGACCCGGCTTGTGTCGATGTAACCAAGCCAAGAGCATGATTTTGCTAATGTGTGATTTTAGAGAAACTTGGCTTGTGTCAATGTAACCAAGCCAAGAGCCAAATTTTAGTGATATATCATTTTAGAGCAAATTGGCTTGTGTCAACATAACCAAGTCAAGAGCCAGATTTTTGGTAACATATATACATGAGTTTATAGCATCTTGATTTGTGTCAATGTGACCAAAACAAGAGACAATTGATCATGATCATGAGAAGAAGGCAATTAAGCATATATCCAGACGATCAAGCCAAGAACAAAGATAAATATGTCCGTTAAAGAGAGAAAATCCCCTAATTTATATCAGTGTGACCAAACTAGCGAATGGAGAGAAGGAACTCCATGGTATGTGTCAATGTGACCAGCCAAAGGAGCAAGGAAAGAAGTTTCTTACCTCCTAGCCTTGGGAGTGAGGACGAGAAGAGTGTAGCGTGTTCCTAGAAGCGTATATACGGCAGCCGGGCGGTGTACATTGAGTGTCGGATAGTGTGTTCCTTGGACCGTATATACGGCGGACGGGCGGGTGGACGGCGATAGCTAGCACTAGCAGCAACAGCTTGTATGCGAGCGTGGATCGCTAGGCAGCAGATGGTATGAGCAACCAGCGACGAACGTGTCCGACGGCGTAGGCAAGCGATGAACGCGTCGGACGGCGAGCGGGCGGCAGCATACATAGACGGTGGCGCTGGCGCATAGATGTGGCGAGTGAGCGAACGGTTGCTTCACGACTGATCGGTGATTGGGGCTTGGTAATTTGGGAGGCAGCGGTGACCTCTCGGCGCCGAACTGTGGGCGGGATCAGCTAGCCATGAACGCGTCGTGTGCCGGTCCTTTTATAGGTAGCTAGCGATGGGAGTTATCGGGAAGAAGTCACGCGCACACGATCTCTAGATCGCGGGATCAAGGCGGCACTGCTCGTATGAAACATGGATGACGTGAGAGCTTCTGGAGACTTGATCGAGTCAAATCGCTATTGAATCGTATCACACAAGACACGCCATTTACGCCTGTCTCCATGGTCTGCTGTTGTGTGGGCCATGCTCATTTTTTATTATTTGTTTCGTTCGATGGATAATTAAATTACAGAAAATCTATTTGTAGACCGGTCTGAAATTTGTCTTAGCCGACGGGCTCATGGCAAAAGTCCGATCAAAAGTGGACGGACGAGATCGACACGGAAACCGTCGGATCAGAGTTGCGTGGAGATAGAATAGAAATCAATGACACCTTCGTCCCGACCAAGTCAACACGACCCATGCTCCCAACTGCTCCTCGTCGTCGCCAACCCCGAGCTCCACCCCCGGCCTCGCTCCCCTGTCTCATCCTGCCTCCAGCGCTGCCAGCCTACCCGCCGCCAGCCAGAGCACCACCGCCGGCCCGGTGCCCCCCCTCAAATCGCTCTTCCAGGACAGCCCCGGGTACCACGCTACAAGCCCAAGCCACACCTCAAATCCTTCTTCCAGGGCTGCCCCGGCTATCCTCCCCTGGCCAGAGCACCACCACTGGACCGGTCCCTGATTTCGAAACCATTTTCCAAGGCCTCCATAGCTTACCACGCCTTGAATCTTGCCTACAGCTCTACTCCAAGGAAGTGGCCATGGAGCCCCAAACCTTGCTAGCGCGAGCTCGAGGGCACGGCCTATGTGGGTACCTATCTCAGAAACACAGTCGTGGCTGGCAGAGCGGGATCAGGGTCCGAACCTCAGATGTTCTTGGTGAATCCCCAATCTGATACATAGAATATTTTTTGGGGAAGAACTACAACTTGCAGGTAGAAATTTGAGAGAGTTCAGATTAATGACAACATGCCCATCTGCTTGAACCATACGGTAGAAAAAAATAGTAAAATATGGTTCTGCGGCAGTGTTTGTGGTTGTACCAGTTAAGCATGTAATGGACACTATTGTACTTAGTACACTAGTACTGATCCTTGAACCTGGTGGGTAAAACCAACCACCTTCGATCCGTCCGTTGCATCAACAACCATGGCTTGGATTTAAGAAATGTAGACCCGGAAGCAGTGAACCCTGAGTAAATCATGCTGAGCTTTGCCTTTTACTTTGTTTTTGGAGTAGATGGACAAAATATATAATTCAGATAGATCAAACCATTTGTCCGGTTTAGGATCTATTTTTAATGTTGGACTAGTCGCGGCGAGATCTTTAAAATTAAATCTCATGTTGTTATGTTTCTATGAATTTTTTTGGACCAAACAGTTATCCATCTCAAACACGTGAGTTATCCACACCATAATATGTAAGTTATCCACCCTGTAATACTTAAGTTATCCACCATATAAACGTGATAGGTAAAGCCGTTCTCGCAAACGTGTTGAGCAAGTTTAATTGGAACGCGATAACCTAAGTGTTATGGTATCAAGACGTTACCGTCGTCGATGCGTTATTATACACGAGTGATAAAGACTATGTATCCTAACACCCTTCAGGACTTCATCATCCATACGCCGCGATAGCGGCCACGGGAGTTGAAAACGAACCGCTTGACTAATTATTGTGTGTTATATTTGTTTACTACGACTTAGTGGTGGTAGGTGATAAGATATAAACCCCATTTATTATATCGTTTGCAAAAGAAGTTTAGATTTCTTTTTAAAAAATTATGCTTGATGTTTGATGCGGTAGTCTTTCGAGGTTGAAGTCACGTGATAGGCGAACAAGCCGAGCCGATATAATAACTTTTATATTTTATCTGTGGGTAATTTTTTATAATGGTGAATAACTTATATATTATTTGGTGGATAACTAATATACTGAAGCCTCGATAACTCTTATATTACTGATGGGTAATGTTTGGGGCAAATAACGTCGTGTTACCCACCCCTAACACGTGACTTATCCATGTCATAGTAGTTAAGTTATCCATTCTGATGCATATAAGTTGACGTTTGGGGCAAATAAAATTGTGTTACCCACCCCTAACACGTGACTTATCCATGTCATAGTAGTTAAATTATCCATTCTGATATATATAAGTTACCCACTATATAAATGGGTTAGATAGAGACGTTCTCTTATTTCTCGTGTGGATAACTTTTGTATTTCTTTTGCCTCATAATGTCTCGGTTGCTTCATGTATTTTATTTTAGTTAATTAAATATGAGCTATAATCTAGTTTAATTGAGACGTGATAGCCTAAATATTAATTGAGTAAACAAGATATGTTGATTATGGAATATAATAAAAAATATTTAAACGGTGAAATAAAGTCTCTTTAAAATGGTTTTGGCCTGTAATAGAAAAAGGTAAATTATTCGACGCACACATCATGGACGAGGCATTCTAATATGACTCTAGATGCTCGCCATCGCGAGCAACCCTGAAGTGTCAAGATACCATGGGCCGATGAATATCGGCGGGTTATACAAATATTTACCAAATATTTCCGTTGGGGTGACACTTATATTTCCAAATATTCAATCATGGGATAAAACATTGACATCATTTCTGTAACCCTATAAAATATGGTCATGAAGTTGTAACAAAAGATATGGCAAATTAATCATAGGTTAACCCCATATGCTACCAAAATCATGGTGTAGAAATCTCATCAATCTTTGGATGAAAAGAATCCCCATGCAATGGTTAAATCATTCTTGCTTAGTCATTCAAGCTCATTATGCCTTAGTCTAGCAGCAAAAGCCTGCAAGCATGCATGCATTAAAGCCCAAGAACATGTACTCCCTCCGTTTGGGATTATAGGTTGCCCACGGTTAACTAGATTGCCAATTTGATCAACAAAATATAAACAGAATACCACAAAAAATATACCATTAGAAAAGTTAGAAGTTATATTTTCTAATGGTATAATTTTTATGCTATATAACTTATATTTTATTAGTCAAATTAGCGATCTAGGTATACGCGTAGGATCTATAATCTCAAGCAGAGGGAGTATCGTGTATGTGTATGTGACTTAGAGGCAGATCGACGTCAAGTCACGCATAAATGACAAAAGAAAGCAGGGCCTTGCATGACCACGTGCATGCAGATTAATTAGCCTTATTTTAATCTGGCAGGTGTTTTACCAATTACCGGTCCCGGCGGGTTCCGACAGCAATCTAGGGCATGCAATAGCAGAGTCCCGACCACGCCAAAGCGAGCGTGTCCCGTTGCATGGACGCGATGTCCTAAGAGTAATTAGGAGTTGTTAGTAACGTCAAATCTGTAAAACGCTTTCGATATTAATTAGTAAATCAGCACTACGCAAAGAAAACGATTAGCCAGCAGAATTCAAAACTAAAATTTAAAATGTTTTTTAGGTCAAACATTTTGTTTGAATTAAGATTTGTTTTCACCGTTAGGCTAGTCATGACGAGATCTTCGAAACTAGAACTCATATTGGTATATTCTGATAACTTTTTTTAGATCAAAAGTTATCCACTCGTAACACGGAAGTTATCCACACGATAACATACAAGTTATCAATATATAAATTATACCAAATACATGAATATAATAAAAAATTGAAAAAATAAAATATAATCTAGAAGCTTGACGTTAATCTAGTTTAATTATATTTCCTCTGTCCTAAAATACCCTGCATTTTGGGTTTAGTCAAGGTCAAACTTTGTAAAGTTTGACCAAACATATTGAAAAATTTATGTACACATATAATACAACATAAGTACCATTAGAATCGTCATAAGATATATTTTCATAATATATACATTCGATGCTATAGATGTTTATAGTTTTTTCTATGTACTCTATCAAACTCTATAAAGTTTGACTTTGACTAACCTAGAATGCAGGGTATTTTAGGACAGAGAAAGTATATTCTAAGACAAAATTGGTGTCAATAGATGCCCCTCGAGGTCTGGATTTGAATGGGATTATCCTATTTCGAATCGAGAGTTCGAAAATATATTTACGGCTTTTTATTATCATACGCAAGTTTTTTGTCTACATGTATCCATGATGTTCAAATAGGGAACTAAATATACTTTTCTGTATGGCTGGAGTATTACCCAGCTGTATAAAATTTAAAAGTCTGTTTAGACTTCAGCTTAGATAATAACCAAGCTCCCGAAAAACAAAAAAACCTGTCAGGTAGCTAATATGGCCGTTAGCAGTGTCCCACGGCACATCTAACAGACATCTGTTTGATTCCTCTATTCTTGTTGTCTCGCGTGCTTTCGGCCGAGGAGACGTTCCTGCAACCAAGCGCTGATCTCTGAATTGTTCGCCTTAGATAGCCATTAAGTACGCATGCTATCAGGTGTTGTTGAATTTTCTTTTTTTCCAGATCTTTAGCATGCTGATATTTGATACAATGTCAGGAGTTAAAGGTGCTTCATTATGATAAAGAATTTCAGGAAGTGAAGATTTGACTCATGTTTCCTCAGCTGGTGGGTTTTCATGGACGTGTGGTCGTCCCAACATTCATATGCATCACACACGCTGATTGCATGCTTTGATTTTGGTTTGTTTGGTCTATTTTCTCCCAAGAAGGCTGAATCAAGATCTATTGTATATTAGGTCGATCTTTACTTAGCATACGTACCTTTGCTTTTTGGCCAGGTACCACAATTTCACGACATGTCCTCTTTTCTTTTATTTTGGTTTCGAGATGGGGTAAAGTGGACATATATGCCGACATACAACATTACCTAAGATTTCATTTGAATACGCTATATGATCAAGTATTCTGTTCCGGCTTTAGACATTTTGGTATTTCATGGTTGGCGTGTCGACAAATATGAACTTGGTTTGTCATGTAACCATGATGGCTGACATATGCTATATTTTCAGCTTATATTTTTTATTTGGTGATAGAAATTGTCTTATCATTGCTGTTCCGGCAAGCTTCTAGACGAGCTTGATCCGACGTACAACTATAGCATCAACATCATTTTGTTTCATAGGATATGTTAGAATTCCTCATTTTTTGAACTTAAGTTCCTTTTCTATTTTGCAAGGAAGTTTATTCACCTTTGGTAGAAGCAATTCTCAAAGGACTTAGGCAATATAATCATAACCCTTGAATGTTTTAATTCTTGTGCTTTTTATAGAATTTAATTCATTTTCTATATATACAAATGGCATTGGGGAAGCCTTCTCTTTCTTCCTTATATATTTATTTTCGACGCATTAGTTTGCATCTTGTCGTTCCCTTTAGTTGTAAGGCACCTTGGATGACCCATTACATAATTGTATGGATGCATCTATATTTGAAGAGAACCTTTGGGGATAAAGGAAAAGGAAATTGTCTGCCTGCTGCTAAGAGCATGCCTATGCGACCTTCTATGATAAATACTATGTTCAGACCTCCTCATAGATTTTCCTTTGAGACTGCACATGATTTTTTTGAGAACCATAACAATATCATTTGGTTCCCCTATTCCTCACACAACCTAACGGGAGTAGGTCAGATACAGAGGTCCTTCACAATTTCAGTCCGCCGAAGTATATGTTTCCTTGGAGAATCTCATTATATAATGTGCAGCCGAGCCATATCATCTAGATTATGTGGCTCGCCAATATAAGTTATACACAAATGGTGCCATATAATCCGATGAAGTCTTTGTTGTCTGAAGAGGACACTAGAGTCTCATATGCATATTGGTCAAATTTATTATGCCCAAGCTAGGAAAATTTTCAACACTCCTTTAACATTACTCACGAGGATGTGGAGTTATTTTTATCTTATATGTGCCCCAGATTATACTCATGAAGACGTGAAGTGATTTTTCTTTTTTATGTGCCCAGTTTATACTCGTGAGGGTATGGAGTGATTCTTGCTAATTGTTTTATAGTGCAATCCGATTTTACTCGTGAGTGCTAGGAGTATTTTTTTTTGTACCCTAGTTTATACTCAGTGAGATTATGGTGTGATTTTTCTATATTTATTTTAGTGCAATCAGTTTATCTCATAAGTGCTTGGAGTATTTTTTTTAATATGGCACAATTTATACTCATAAAGATTTGGAGTTTTTTTAACAAGACACAGTTTATACTCATAAGGTCTTGGAGTATTTTCTTTAATATGGCACGGTTTATACTCATACAGATTTGGAGTATTGTTTAATATGACACAATTTATAATCATAAGGATTTGGATTGATTATATATCATCTCTATTTATACTCATAAGATGTTGGAGTAATCTTTAATGTTAACATAGTTTATACTCATAAGATTTTGGAGTGGTTTTTGATATGGGATCACGGTTTATACTCCTAAGATGTTGGAGTATTATTTTAATATCATCACAGTTTATACTCATACGATGTTAGAGTGTTTTGAATGTTACCGCATTTTATACTCATAAGCATTTGGAGTATAATTTAATAATATCATAGTTTATATAATACGTTGGAGTACCTTTTAATATCATCATGTTAGAGTATTGTTTTGTCGTGGTAAAATTTATACTCATAAATATTCAGAGTATTTTAAAATGCAAAAGATTACACTCATAAGAATTTGGAGTAATGTTTCTCATCATATTTTTATACTCATAATATTCTGAGTATTTTAAATATCATCTTCGCTTATACTCTCAAGATTTTGGACTATTTTTTATCGTCATAGTTTATAATCGTAAGAACTCAGAGTATCTTTTAATATGGCATAGTTTATACTCATAAATGTTTGGACTTTTTTAATATCATCATAGTTTATACTCGTAAGATATTGGAGTAATCTCTATCATCATTATTTTTTTAAGGAAAGCGGTGGGGGAAAGCCCCACAATGAGTTTGATTTTTTTTTGAAATGATAAGAACCCAATTTTGCATCCGTGCGGACTTGGACATGAGCGGCTCGGTCGTACATCCACTCTTCCAACCAAATGAGCTAGAATCATTTCTTATCATCATAGTTTATAGTCATAAGATGTTGAAGTATTATTTAATATCATCATAGTTTATAATAATAAGCATCTGAAGTATTTTTAAAAATGTCATCATAGTTTATACTCGTAATATATTTGATTAATTTTTAATATGGCACAGTTTTTACTCGAAAGCATTTGGAGTATTTTTTTAAAATATCATCATAGTTTATACTGGTAAATATTGGAGTAATTTTTAATATGGCATAGTTTATACTCGTAATCATTTGGAGTAATTTTCCATTTATGGCTGGCAATTTATACTCTTCCATCCTTGGATATGAATTCAATAGTATATACTCATAAGACTTTGGAGTATTTTTCATTTACGGATAGCAGTTTCTACTCTTGCAACCTTGGAGTATGCATGATGTCAATAGTTTATACTTGTAAGACTTGGGAGTATTTATTAATTTATGGCTAGAAATTTATACTCTTGCAGCCTTGGAGTGTTTGTGATGTCAACAGTTTATACTCGTAAGACTTGGGAGTATTTATTAATTTATAGCTAGCAGTTTATACTCTTGCAGCTGTGTAGTGTTTGTGATGTCAACAGTTTATACTCGTAAGACTTTGGAGTAATATTTAATGTTATCATAGTTTACACTCGTAAGATTTTGGAGTGATTTATGATATCATCATAGTTTATACTCATAAGATTTGGAGTAATTTTTAATATGGCATAGTTTATACTCGTAAGCATTTGGAGTAATTTTTCATATATGCCTGGCAGTTTATACTCTTGCAGACTTGGAGTATATATGATGTCAACAATTTATACTCATAACACTTTCGAGTTCTTATTGATTTCATCATAGTTTATACTCACAAGATGTTGGAGTATTATTTAATATACTTTTAGTGTTATAGTTTATACTCATAAGATTCTAGAGTTTTTATATGGCATTATAGTTTATACTCATAAGATGCAATATGGCATTATAGTACATATTCCTAAGATGCTGGAGTATTTTAATATGAAACAATCTATACTCAAAAGCATTTGGAGTATAGTGTTTTAACATGGAATACTTTATATTCATAAGGATTTGAGGCATTTTAACATAACATAGTTTATACTCATAAGCATTTGGAGTATTTTTAAATATCATCATAGTTTATACTCGTAAGATATTGGAGTAATTTTTTAATATGGCATATTTTATACTCGTAAGCATTTGGAGTAATTTTTTAATATGCATGGCATAGTTTATACTCGTAAGCATTTGGAGTATTTTATTAACATAGTTTATACTCACCAATATTGGGTAGATTGTTTTTCATTATATGAGGCTAAAGGCTTATGCTCTTGTTGCCTTGGAGTATTTATGATGTCATCATAATTTACACTCACAAGATATTGGAGTATTTTTCATACCATCATAGTTTATACTCGTAAGATTTTGGAGTATTTTTATTTATTTATTTTCATGAGGCTGGCATTTTATACTCTTGCAGCCTTGGCGTAATTTTATTTTCATTTATTTAATTTTCAAGAGGCTGGCAGTTTATACTAATACAACCTTGGAGTATATGATGTCAACAGTTTATACTCGTAAGACTTTGGAGTAATCTCTCATATGGCACAATTTATACTCATAAGAATTTTGGATTTATTTTTGTATAATGAAACATCTTTATATTCTCAAGGTTCATACATTTCCACAAGTCCCAAATGTTCTGTTGGATCAATATGAAAAAAAATCTATGAAAACCCAATATTTCCATTGGGTTCATTCTTTTAAAATTTGTAGGGCACTTAAAAACCATTATAAACCCACTTAAACGATCTTGTATGTTCTTTGATTTCACGACAATATGATTGTAAAAAATAGAGTTCTCTATGCAAGCCCCTGCCATCACATAATGGTGGAGATATCATACTACATTTTTTTATTGTTTCATATATTTTGGTACATCAAACTATTTCTTACAATACCAAACACAAATCAAGGTATCTTAATGGGACCAAAGATAACCGATAACATTGAAATGTCGCCTGAAAACTTTGAAACCTGTGTACGCATCCATGCATGCATACTTGATCTATTGATGGTTCAGGTTGGAGTTGTCCCACAGGCTCATAGTAAGAATCTTGTCTTTGTTAAGTTTTATTTTTGCATTGGCCTTCTTTCTGACCATGAACTTTGATACCAAGTTGACAACATTCTTGAAACGCAAGTTATAAAACTCGATCATCTTTTTATGTCATTACCGATAGCTGATGATAGGTCGGAAACGTATCTATAATTTTTGATGCTACATGCTTGTTTAGTATCTACTTTACTTTACTTGTCCACACTTTGAGGTGCTTTTACATGTTTTCTGGTACTAACCTACTAACAACTTGCAACAGTGTTAGATGCCTGTTTTCTACTGTTTTTGGTTTCAGAAAAGTTAGTAAAGAAATATTCTCGGAATTGGAAGGAACAAACGTCAAAGTCAATTACTTTTCGTGGGGAACAAGAAGTTCAGAGGAGAGCCGGAGGGGCCAGCCAGGGGGGCCAGACCCACCCCAGGTGCGGGTGTGCCCAGCCCCGCACCTGGCTAGGGTTTTCCACCCCTGGATGCATCCTTGGTCTCCCCCTTCGCCTATAAGAAGCCCCGATGCAGAAACCCTGAGTACCCGATCAAATATCCACGAAACCGTCTGTAGCCGCCACCACCATCGTCCCTAGATCGGGGAGGATCTGAAGTTCTTCCCGGCACCCTGCCAGAGGGGAGATCATCCCAGAGGCCTTCTCTCCGGTATGATGCGTGAGTAGTTCCACCTTGGACTATGGGTCCATGTAGTATCTAGATGGTTGTATCTCCTCCTTTGTGCTTTCATGTATAGATCTTGTGAGCTCCGTTCATGATCAATATCTAATCTATTTGCAATCATGCATGTTGTGTTTATCCGATGGATATTGAGATTATTATGATGGTTTGATTAATGGTTTTATCTTTGTGATTCTATCATGTCTCTGTTGTTTGTGATCTTGCATGCTCTCCGTTGTTAGTAGCTATCTTGGCCAAGTAGTTGCTAGTGACTCCAAGAGGGGGTATTTATGCTTGATAGTGGGTTCATGCCTCTAGTTTTCAAGGGAAGTGACAATAATCTCTTCGGTTGTAGATGTGCTATTGCTACTAGGGATAAAACAGCGGTCTCTTGTTCATGGAACATGTGGACTGTTTACCTTACACACTTTGCTTAAAGCAGTTGTCTGTTGCTTGCAACTTAATACTGGAGGGGGTTCGGATGATAACCTGAAGGTGGACTTCTAGTCATAGATGCTGGTGGATGGCGGTCTATGTATCTTGTTGTATTGCCCAATCAATCTCATAGGATCTGACTAGTGGATGGAGGCCAAGGATGTCTTCACTAGGGGAGTCCTTCACTTCCTTTCTCTTTACTTTGCTTTGTTTCTTTTGTTTGGTTTTGTTTGCCTCTTTCCAAAAAACCCCAAAAAAATTAGTCTAGTTTGATCTGCTTTCTTTATTCAAAAACACAAAAAAATTAGTTCCCGCTCTAGCTACTGCTGCTGTTTTTGGCTTGCCCACCTTTTCCAAAATGAACTCTGCTGAGAAAACCAAGTTGTGTGACTTCACTAGCACCAACAACAATGATTTCCTTATCACTCCTATTGCTCCACATGCTCATACTGCTACCTTTTATGAAATTAAGCCTGCTTTGTTGAATCTTGTGATGAGAGAGCAATTTTCTGGTGCTGGTTCTGATGATCATGCTGCCCATCTTAATAGCTTTGTTGAACTTTGTGAGATGCAAAAGTATAAGGATGTAGATGGAGATATTATTAAGGTCAAGCTTTTTCCTTTCTCCTTGAGGGGAAAATCTAAAGAATGGTTGCTTTCTTTGCCTAAAAATAATATTGATTCTTGGAATAAGTGCAAAGATGCTTTTATTGGAAAGTACTATCCTCCCGCTAAGATTATTGCTATGAGAAGTGACATTATGAAATTTAAACAACTTGATAGTGAACATGTTGCTCCAGCTTGGGAAAGAATGAAATCTTTGGTTAAGAATTGCCCTACTCATGGACTCACTGCTTGGATGGTTATCCAGACTTTTTATGTAGGTTTGAACTTATCCTCAAGAAACCTGTTGGATTCAGCTGCTAGAGGTACCTTTATGGGACTCACTTTGGGTGCTGCAACAAGACTCCTTGATAATATGATGATTAACTACTATGAATGGCATGTTGAAAGAGCTCCACATGGTAAGAAGGTAAATTCTATTGAGGAAACTTCCTCTTTGAGTGAAAAGTTTGATGTTATTATGTCTATGCTTGTTAATGGGAAAGCTCCTCTAGATCCTAATAGTGTTCCCTTAACCTCTTTGGTTGCTCAAGAAGAGCAAGTTGATGTGAACTTCATTATAAACAACAATTTCAACAACAATGCCTATAGGAACAATTTTGGTAGCAACAACAATTATAGCCCTTATCCTCCTAATAATGGCAATTCCTATGGAATGTAACACCCTCGGATCGACCCTATGCAAGCTTTAGCGATTCCCGCCAAACCCACATAGAAACGATTCAGAGATGCCACCAGGCACTTGCGTGCAGGTGGAAAATAAAATAATATCATTACACAATAGTCCACGATGGAACCCACAGAACAGATATATACAATAACGACTCCACGAGTCAAGAATACATATATACAATAGAAAGATCCAAATCACTTTGAAAACGATACAACATCCGACTACTGGCAAGATGCAAATTGAGCTAAGAGCCCTGAAGAATAACCGATGGCGTCCGTAACCCTGCCCAGGCCAAGCCGAAAGGGTAACCCTGCTAACGACGTCGATCTCAAACCTGCTTAAACAAAAGGGGTGCCGGCAAAGGGCAAAGAAAAAAGAGAGAGCGGTCAGTACTGAGGCCAGTACATCGCGAGACTAGAATTCAGCGGTCCTCGCCTACATAGGTATGGTGGACTGAAGCGGCGACGCAGCATGCACTATACAACCTATAGAGACTCGATACAAGTGGCGCCTATTAGAGAGGGGTAAGAAAGACCTATCCGGATCCAACCTGATACTAACACCAAACATACCCATCCTGGTGTTTCCCCCTCGAGACCAAACGTGGAAGTCGTACCGAGGAAACCCACACAATTGGCAGTTTTATCCATTCCATTATAGTTGCAGCGCTTACACTACAACAAGACTTCTCCTACAACAACGCATGAATCTGTATCTATATGCCTATATAGGAGTTGCTAGTACCTTTATCAACAGAACAAGTATGTGTTGCGTTTTTGGGTGTTGCAAGAATATAATGCAACGCCTATATGTGCGTTGGTAACCAATGGGTAAAGTGTTGCAAAGTGGCAACATAAGTCAAGCAACGATTGTATCTGTTGGTACATAATAAGTAGAAATTTTATATATTTTTTGAAGTTAAAGAATATTATTTCTTGATCCGGGTAGCTTGATCACTTAAAAGATGGTTGTATTTGTTCCACAAAACAATATAGTGTATAAGACAAGCACAGCAACACAAAATATAAATGTCTTGATTGAAGAAATGATTCAATATTGATTATTGCAATCACCATCCCATACATGAAAATTATCTAAGAGTACAGATCTTACATCCCTACTCAAAATACAATCATCTAACTAATTCTATATGTATTCCATCTAATATTATGCCTTCTAATGTACAAAGCTGATATCTGGATATGGCAGTCCTTGATGATCTTTTGGGCCTGCAAAAACAAAGTTTTAATATCAGAATCATCATGGCAAAAAAATGTAGGAGGGGTACAATGAATTATACTATTTACTTTCTCTCTATTCACCATGCAAATATGTCAAAGGACATGTATCTGAAACAAGGGATATCTACACCATGCAAAGCAACGGTCCATGTTTATTTGCTATAGAAATTGAACATATGCCATAATTCTATCGATACTAAGGAATTATTCACAGGCTTTTCATGTTGTATGCACATATAGAGTAAAGTGTACTTAAGGCAAAATTCATAATGTGCATCTCGGTTGATGATACCTTTATATTGGCATCTGTTCATGGAATTTCTTTGAACACCTAAGTACCATACCTAATCCCGTTCAAAAAAAAAAGTACCATACCTAAGCTAAGTCAGTTTGCAAGACATTCTGTGCTATTCTTTGAGCCCATACCACCTACATGTCAAGTAGTGACCACACAGATCAAAATACAAAAGGAAATACATAAAAATAAGAAAGCGTGACGAATAAATAAGCAATCCATTTAACAGCAGATCGAAATACTTCAATTAACTATATCGACAAAATGTATAGTCACAATATCACAAACACAAACATTTGGATTGCATTTACCTCTGGGTAAACAGTAGTTTTCGCTGGCCTTTAGTCCAGCTCATACATATATGGAATTCTACTGCCTTTGTTTACCATACAAAACTGGCAGCTAATCATTAGAGACAAAAATATGATGTCCATCCAGTTAATTGCACTTGCATCACTGAAATTAACTTCATACCAATAGCTTGCGGGTGTTTCCATTGTCTATTTGCTGAAGAGAGAGTAGTAAAAAATATATGAACGAGGGGCAACACAGCTAGATAATCAGCTGGTTATGGATAAGCTGGAAGATGCAGAATAGAACTAAAATCATGTGGATTCACGCTTATGTTCCACCACTAGAAAGGAGACTCCTATGTTGGCATTAGATAAAGGTTGTTTTCTCTGGAGCAGAACCGACCTGAAACAATGCAAAACTAATTACATTCGAACTCAGCAAATTTGATGTGTTGGAAACTTAATCATGCAGGCAGGTGAGGCATATTAATACTCCCTCCGATCCAAATTAATGGACTCAGATTTGTCTAGATTCAGATCGGAAGGAGTATGTGTTCTGTTTAATTGTGACTTTTTATTTTTTTATCAGACTGAACACTTTGTGTATTTGTGAGCTGGTCGGCTTGTAGCGTATTGCAAATGGCGTGCAAGTGTGTGTGTATAAGTTGTCTTCATCTTAGCTAGGTTGAGCGTAGTGATGAAGAAAAGATAGTATAAATAAGGAGCTAAAGAATTTGTTGTCGAGTCCAAAGATTTTATTTATTTGTTATAGTCGAAAAGGGAAAATAGAGGGGAATCATTACATGAACAAACCTCCGCATCTTCTCTGTTTTTGCTGATGCAGTGGCCACGTTGGGTGTCATCAGATTGAAGAGTGGTCGGGTGGGTTCTAGATAACACGTTTTGGAAAGAACAAGGTAGTCCCTCCGACTCATATTAGTTGACTTCGAGGTATCAAAATTTAGATAAATTTATATACTAAATAGTGTCTAGATTCATTAAATTTAGATAAATTTGAGACAACTAATATGGGTCGGAGGGAGTGTCTTAATTGCTGATACGGTCTAGTTATCAATTATACACAGAGATTTCGTCCTCTACATAGGTCAAACATACGGAAAAGGAGAGATAAATAAATCTAAAAGACGAAAAGGAGAAGTCGCACCTAGACGCCCCTTTGCCTGTTGTGTCCCCTATGCTCTGCCTCGCGGCCGCGACCATTCTCATTGCGTCCGCGCCACCACATCATGCATGGTTGCCGCTACATCGTACAGTGCGTGGTTACTGCCTCGTATGGTCGCCGAGCAGCAATAGAAACATGACACAAAGAGGGCCAAGGCGAGGGGATCCGGAGAGAAAGGGGTTGGAAGGATGCTCGACGACTTCACTTCTGGCGGCGCATTTGCATTTGGGGAAGTCCTTCTAGGGTCCACAGTGGACCAGAGAAGATAGGAGATCGGGTGTTTTTTCTCTTTGAGAATGGGCCGTGAGTTTTTTTTACTATGAGAAAATGGATCGGGAGATGGAATGGGGCTATGGAGGCAGAGGACAGGTTAATTGAAGAATTGTTTTATAATACTGGTGGGGACGTGAGGAGGTTTATTTTAATATACATGCTAGGGTCGTTGCTTGGTATGTGTTGCACTAGGGATAGTCATGTTGTAGTGTTACTAGTCATATATAGATAGTATGAGTCATCCTGATATAATAAGAAGTGGCACTTTTAATTAACCATTCCGTTGTAGTTGCGATACTTACTAGTCAGATACATATAAGATGAGACATACCAAAACCAGCAGTTGTTGGCACTTCTATTTAGCCATTCCATTATAGTGAAGCTGATCACTAGTCATTATAAAGTCAAATTTATAGTACTACTTTAGTTATAGTTGTCTATGATCGAGATACTGTGCTCCAAGTCGTCCATAACCGTGGAAACGGCTTTTAGAAAGTTTTACCCTGCAGGGGGGCACAAATAGCAACACACGCACGATCAACCTTGGAAAAACCAAATGAAAACCCAACGAGGCATCACGACAAAGAAATCGCAAGATTCGTATAATATTTCAGGGGGCCACCCCACTAAGCTACCCGCGATGACGTTGGCCGGATCCGATACAGACCCAGAGGTTTGTGACAATGGCTGCAAACGACTGCGAACCCGAAAGTGTGACTGGGCTTGTCGATACAGCGAAAACATTTCACATTTGTTCCAAAACAGTACAGGCGCTCCACGCGCAATCGTAAAAAAAAGCAGTAAAGCATGGCATAAGTACAAGATAGTAATAAAGCCCCAAACTACTTTGTGGCCTGAAGAAATAAGATATGACTCAAGCTCATGCTAAGGGGATTCATGGGCCCACATGCGGATTGTGCGAATATTCAAAGAACAGGTATCAAGTACCGGGTGTCCTACGGGACACAAGTGGACGGTTAAAAACCAAATAACATCTATTGCCCACCTGTGCCTCTGCATTATTTACCTACATCAATTTTAGTTATTAAATGGTTATTAAAGCCATAATCATCTCCAACATTAAACATGCGGAATTACTCCAACAACTGTGGAAGATCAACGGCGCGACGCATCACCTGCGCAAGCAACTACGACTCGCAAGGCCAACTATGTACCAAACAGTAGGTAATAGGATGTGTCCATGGCAATATAAGAGCTGCAGGAAAGTATAACGGGGTACGGAATCTATAGCATCACAACACAGATAGCAATAGATCAACATGAGGAAGTAAATACTATAAATGTAAAATAGGTAGAAAGAGGGAGAATGCTCGCCTGAAAAACATTGTCGAAGGTTCATTCGAAGATCGGGTCGACTCTCGCATCAACTCATCGGCCTAATCCGTGAAGAAGAAAAGCACTAGAAGAAACACCGGATGCACTATTTAATACTATAGCAAAAGATCGGGCATGATGCATGTATGATGTATGGCATGGCAAGGATGCGATACAATTAGGCAATATTTAGCGAAACCGGAGTCCCGGCAATTAGTTAGGTGGTTTATGTTGTCTATATACCCCACAAGTTAAATGTTGTCTTAATAAGGAGAAATTATGTCATCGGTTCGCGACACAAATTTAAATGGGACCAATATTAGACTAGAAAAACCTATGGTCTCCATATTTAATTCTTAGGTGAATCGACATAATGCCCCCAAACCAAATGTGATGAATGCAAGCATGACAATTTAATATGCAACAAATAGATGTGATATATATTATAAAAACAGGAGAGGTCTTGGAAAAAGGGTCACAAATAGGGGCTTGACGATCTTGAGGCTCCGAGGGTTCGAGGGATCGGTCTCCGTTTGGCGAGAAGGGGGCCTTGGCGTTTCGAGGGGTCCGGAAAAGGGAGCTTTGCGTCATCGGGTCCGGGAAGGAGTACTCGAGCGGCATTGCCTTCACGTTCCATGAAGGAGATGCCTTCGGGGCCTCGGTCATCGGACTCGGGTATGGTGCCGTTGTTTCATCGGGCTTGGCCGGGTCGGTGTTGATCTTGTATTGTCTCCATCTAGGCAGCAACACAAAGATTGGTGCAGGATTTGGTCATCTCATAAGAACACAAACTCCCTCGTACAAGAATTAGCATCGGAAACTAATTAAACGCACAACTCACAAGCATGGCCATACACGAATGTTCACAGGAGCTCGTAGAGGATGCGCGGTACTTGACAGAGGCGACGCAGGGTCACGTCGACGACACGGGGACGGGGACGGGGACGTGCTTGAGAAGGAGGAAGGCGCGCGACTGGAGGCTGACGGGGACAGGCGACACGGGTGCGGGAGTGTGTGACGCCGAGGCGACCTTGCAGAGGGCGGCGAGCGAGGTGCACGGGCGGCCGCGCCAGAGCGATGACGGCGACGCGAACAGGAGGCATGGGAAGGTTAGCGCGAGGGGGAGCCAAGCGGGGCCGTGAGGTGAGGAGGCGGAGGCGCTGGGTCCGCGGGCAAGCGGCCAGCTGCGCAGGAAGCCCGGGGTCGACGCGGGGCAGGCGGCGACGGAGGAGCACCTGGCGGCAGCGACTCATGCGCTCGCATGGCGGTGCCGGGGAGAGGGAAGCCAGGGCGAGGAAGGGCCTGCAGGAGCCGGCGGGTGCTCGCATGAGGCGTGCGGCGGGCGAGGATCGCGGGCGGTGGAGGCCTCTGTGCCTGGCGGCGGGGAAGGAGGAAGCTTGGGGAGAGAGAGTGGTTTGGGGACGGGAGAGAGCGGGGTGGGCCGAGAGTGGGGCCAGGCGGGGTGGGTGGACGTGTACGAGAGCCTGGGGTTCGTCGCATCGCGGGGATAGGGCCGAGCGAGCGAGGCAGGGGGTGGGGTTTGACCACGGGCCAGGTCGGGCGCGCTGAGGTGGGCCCATGCTCACAGGCGGGTCAGGATCAGGGCGTGCGTGCGTTTGTGTGTTGTGTGCGTGCACAGAGTGAGTGGCTGCAGGGGTGAGGAGAGATGGGTTGGGGTGTAGCTAGGGTTTGGGTGATTTAGGATTAGGGTTAGGAGAAATAGGGTGGGGTAGTAGGCCGGTTGGCTGGGCCTTTGGGCCTGGCTGGCTGCCTCCCCCGATAGAAAAATATTTTTATTATAAAAATATTATGTGTTTATTTTAAATGCTTATTCAAATAGTTTTGAGACAAAATAAAATAATCGAAGAGCTCGGTTTTGATTTGAAATAACGACGGAGAAATTTAGAAAACAAAGCTAGGTTTTTAGAGAAATAACTTTAGGTGAATTATATGCATGCAAACATGAAGATGCTCAAATAAAAATAACATGCGATTTTCTAGTAGGGTTTTATCCGGGGTGCTACATTTCGACACCACTAACAATAGATCTCGCCCTCGAGATCCGCCTCATGGTACGGGGAAGAAGGCCGACGAGCTGAATATTCTCTCTTCGTGTAGATCCTCGCGACACCACTAACAGGGGTTCTTTCTTCATCTTGGAAAACGGTGAAACCACCAACAAGAGGTCGTTGTCCATGATCATCGAGAGAACACTTCGGGAAAACAAAGACGAAGGTAAGGGCTTCAACAGATAAAGCCACCTCTAACTTCCGTGGGAGGAGTAAAATTGCATCGATCCACCATTCAATGTACAAAAGTGAATGATAAGAGTAATGGTATGGTCGCGACTCCATCCCGCACTCAAAGCATTACTCTGCACACGAACAGACGAATTATGCAACCAACCCTCGGAATTCAGACTGAAGATCTCGACAAACGAGGTTCGGAAGCAAGAAGTGATGTAGAGTCTTTATCGGTTCTGATGGAGATGAGGTCGTCGCGTTGAAAACACCGGCAAATACAAAGAAAATTTTTAGTGAATTTTTGGTCCACTGAAAGGTATAACAGATGAAAACTTCATCAGATAGCATGAAGACCGGATGTCTAAGCACCGTTATAAGAGGAAGGAAGCGAAACCCTAAAGATACGACAGAAACCAACCACGAGAAATCCTGGACTCGCAGATAAGATAAGAGAGCAGATTCAGAACACGCGAAGGTAAGAAGAGAATAACAAAGGGGTAAGGAGTAAAATCAGACCTAATCAGATCTATCCAACCGATTTTGTAAAATAGTTTTGACACTCTACAACGTCCGTTAGCTAGGTTATCCTACAGGCTGGACCAGTGGGGTATCGTAACTGATGAGCTCTGATACCACTCTGTAACACCCTCGGATCGGCCCTATGCATGTTTTAGTGATTCCCGCCAAACCCGCATAGACACTATTCAGAGATGCCCACCAGGCACTTGCGTGCGGGTGGAAAACGAAGTAGTATCATTACACAATAGTCCACGATCGAACCCATGGAACAGATATATACAATAACACCTCCATGAGTCAAGAATACAGATATGCAATAGAAATATCCAAATCACCTTGAAAACGATACAGCATCCGACTACGTACAAGATGCAAATTGAGCTAAAAGCCCTGAAGAATAATCCAATGGCGTCCATAACCCTGCCCAGGCCAAGCCGAAAGGGTAACCCTGCTAACGACGTCGATCGCAAACCTGCTTAAACAAAAGGGGTGCCAGCAAAGGGCAAAGGAAAAAGAGACTAGAATTCGGCGGTCCTCGCCTACATAGGTATGGTGGATTGAAGCGGCAGCGCAGCATGCACTATACAACCTATAGAGACTCGATACAAGTGGCGACTATTAGAGAGGGGTAAGAAAGACCTATCCATATCCAACCTAATACTAACACCAAACATACCAATCCTGGTGTTTCCCCTCGAGACCAACGAGAAAGTCGTACCGAGAAAACCCACACAGTTGGCAGTTTTATCCATTCCATTATAATTGCAGCAATTACTAGTCATATATAGATAGTATGAGTCATCCTGATATAATAAGTAGTGGGTACTTTTAATTAACCGTTCTGTTGTAGTTGCGATACTTACTAGTTAGATACATATAACATGAGACATCCCAAAACCAGCAGTTGTTGGCACTTTTATTTAGCCATTCCATTATAGTGAAGTAATTACTTGTCATTATAAAGTCAAATTTATAGCACTACTTTAGTTATAGTTGTCTATGATCGAGATACTGTGCTCCAAGTCGTCCATAACCGTGGACACGACTTTCAGAAAGTTTACCCTGCAGGGGGAGCACAAATAGTAATACATGCACGATCAACCTCGGAAAAACAAAATGAAAACCCAATGAGGCATCACGACAAAGAAATCGCAAGATTCATATAATATTTCAGGCAGCTACCCCACTAAGCTACCCGCGACGAAGTTGGCCGGCTCCGAGACGGACCCAGAGGTTTGTGCCAATGGGTGTAAACGACTGGGAACCCGAAAGTGTGACTGGGCTTGTCGATACCGCGAAAACATTCCACTTTTGTTCCAAAACAGTACATGCGCTCCACGCGCAATCGTAAATAAAGAATTAAATCATGGCATAAGTACAGGATAGTAATAAAGCCCCAAACTACTTTGTGGCCCCAAGAAATAAGATATGACTCAATCTCATGCTAAGGGGATTCTTGGGCCCACATGCGGATAGTGCGAATATTCAAAGAACAGGTATCAAGTACTCGGGGTCCTACGGGACACAGGTGGACGGTTAAAAACCAAATAACATCTATTGCCCACCTGTGCCTCTCAATTATTTACCTACTTCAATTTTAGTTATTAAACGGTAATTAAAGCCATGATCATCTCAACCATTAAACATGTGGCATTACTCCAACAACTGTGGAAGATCGACGGCGCGATGCATCACCTGCGCAAGCAACTACGACTCGAAAGGACGATTATCTACCAAACAACAGGTAATAGGATGTGTCCATGGCAATATAAGAGCTACAGGGAAGTATAACGGGGTACGGAATCTATAGCATCACAACACAGATAGCAATAGATCAACAGGAGGAAGTAAAGACTAGAAATGTTAAATAGGTAGAAAGAGGGAGAATGCTCGCCTGAAAAACATTGTGGAAGGTTCATCCGAAGATCGGGTCGACTCTCGCATCAACTCATCGGCCTAATCCGTGAAGAAGTAAAGTACTAGAAGAAAAACCGGATGCACTATTTAATACTATGGCAAAAGATCGGGCATGATTCATGTATGATGTATGGCATGGCAAGGATGCGATGCAATTAGGCAATACTAAGCGAAACCGGAGTCCCGACAATTAGTTAGGTGGTTTATGTTGTCTAGATACCCCACAAGTTAAATGTTGTCTTAATAAGGAGAAATTATGTCATCGGTTCGCTACACAAATTTAAATGGGACCAATATTAGACTAGAAAAACCTATGGTCTCCATATTTAATTCTTAGGTGAATCGTCATAATGCCCCTAAACCACATGTGATGATTGCAAGCATGACAATTTAATATGCAACAAATAGATGTCATATATATTATAAAAATAGGAGAGGTCTCGGAAAAAGGGTCACACATAGGGGCTCGACGACCTTGAGGCTCCGAGGGTTAAGGGGCCTTGGCGTTCCGAGGGGTCCAGAAAGGGAAGCTTCGCGTCATCGGGTCCGAGAAGGAGTACTCGAGCGGCATTGCCTTCATGTTCCATGAAGGAGATGCCTTCAGGGCCTCGGTCATCAGACTCGGGTACGTGTCGTTGTTTCATCGGGCTTGGCCGGGTCGGTGTTGCTCTTTTATTAGCTCCATCTAGGCAGCAACGCAAAGATTGGTGCAGGCTTTGGTCATCTCATAAGCACACAAACTTACTTGTACACGCACGTGCACAAGATTTAGCATCGACAACTGATTAAACGCACAACTCACAAGCATGCCCATACACGAATGTTCACAGGAGCTCGTAGAGGATGCGCGGTACTTGACAGAGGTGACACATGGTCACGTCGACGACACGGGGACGGGGACATGGACGTGCTTGAGCAGCATGAAGGCGTGCGACTGGAGGCTGACGAGGACAGGCCACGTGGTTGCGGGAGTGTGTGGCGCCGAGGCGACCTTGCAGAGGGCGGCGAGCGAGGTGAACGGGCGGCCGCGCCAGAGTGAGGATGGCGACGCGAGCAGGAGGCATGGGAAGGTCAGCGTGAGGCTGAGCCCGCGGGGCCGTGAGGTGAGGAGGCGGAGGCGCTGGGTCCGCGGGCGAGCGGCCAGCGGCGCAGGAAGCCCGGGGTCGACGCGGGGCATGAGGCAACGGAGGAGCACCTGGCGGCGGCTCACGCGCTCGCAGGGCGGCGCCAGGGAGAGGGAAGCCAGGGCGAGGCAGGGCCTGCAAGAGCCGGCGGGTGCTCGCATGAGGCGGGTGGCAGGCGAGGATCGCGGGCGGTGGAGGCCTCTGTGCCTGGCGTCGGGGAAGGAAGAAGCTTGGGGAGAGAGAGTGGTTTGGGGACGGGAGAGAGCGGGATGGGCCGAGAGTGGGCCAGCTGGGGTGGGTGGACGTGTACGAGAGCCTGGGGTTTGTCGCATCGCGGGGATAGGGCCGAGCGAGCGAGGCAGGGGGTGGGGTTTGACCACGGGCCAGGTCGGGCGCGCTGAGGTGGGGTTTGACCACAGGCAGGTCTGGACCGGGGCGTGCGTGCATTTGTGTGTTGTGTGCATGCACAGAGTGAGTGGCGGCAGGGGTGAGGAGAGAGGGGTTGGGGTGTAGCTAGGGTTTGGGTGATCTACGGTAAGGGTTAGGGGAAATAGGGTTTGGGGTAGTAGGCCGGTTGGCTGGGCCTTTGGGCCTGGCCGGCTGCCTCCCCCGATAGAAAAATATTTTTTTTATAAAAATATTATGTGTTTATTTTAAAGGCTTATGCAAATAGTTTTTAGAAAAAATAAAATAATCGACGAGCTCGGTTTTGATTTGAAATAAGGACGGCGAAATTTAGAAAACAAAGCTAGGTTTTTAGAGAAATAACTTTAGGTTCATTATATGCATGCAAACATGAAGATGCTCAAATAAAAATAACAGGCAATTTTATAGTAGGGTTTTATCCGCGGTGCTACATGAAAGCTCTTACAATAATGCTAAAAGTGCCCCCTCTGAACTTGAAGTCATGCTCAAAGACTTTCTTAGTAAACAAACCACTTTCAATAAGACTATAGAGGAGAACCTGTTAACTGTTGAGAAAAATATATCCTCTTTGTCTGAAGCTCTGTCCTCTTTGATTAATAAAATGGCTGCTAAACCTAAAACTATGGAAAACACCTTTGCTACTGCTCATGCCATACAAGTTACTATTGATGAAAATGTTAGGTTGTTAGCTCAACTTCATGATAGGTGGGAAAGAGAAGCTGAAATTGATAGAAACAATAGTGTGTGCACCATGACCAATAACCACAAGTAATCCCTATTCCTCCTCCTACTATGACTAAGCCTATTGAGCCTACTACTAGTGATGCTAAGTTTGATTTTGATATTGATGGTTGCAATATTTCTGAAGTGATCATGTTTTTGCAAAAGCTGGCTAGAAGTCCTGCTGCTAGTTATATGCATGTTGCTTTCACTAAACATATTATAGATGCTCTTATGGAAATTAAGGAAGAGAAGCTAAAACACAAAGCTTCTATTCCTAGGAAAGTAGAAGATAGTTGGGAACCCATTATTAATATGCAAGTGAATGACTTTGATCTCAAATATTCATGTGATCTTGGTTCTAGTGTCTCTATTATGCCTAGGAAGATTTATGAAATGCTTGATTTGCCACCATGGGAAGATTGTTATTTGGATGTACCACTCAATGATAATTCTAAGAAGAAACTCATGGGGAGTATTAATGATGTTCTCATTATGTTTAACAATGCTTATGTCCCTGTTGATTTCTATGTTTTTGGATGTTGAATACAATGCTTCTTGTCCTATTACTTTGGGAAGACCTTTTCTTAGAACAGTTGGTGCCATCATTGATATGAAAGAAGGAACCATTAAATATCATTTTCTATTCAATAAAGGTATTGAACACTTCCCTATGAGGAGAGAGAAGTTGCTTTTTGCTCCTCCTTTGAAAGCAAGATTTGATGTTAATGCTTCTTCATTAGAAAATACTTGATTCTTCTTGCTTCTTGTGCCTAACTTAAAGGCGTTAAAGAAAAGTACTTGTTGGGAGATAACCCAAGAGTTTCCTTGACTCTTAAAAGTTATTACTTCAGTAATAAACTCTCCTTATCCTTTTTTTGCTCTTTGTGCCAAGAATGACCTCTAATGAGACGGAAGTAAGATTTGGGGAGTCGCTGTCCCGAAACAGATTTCTGTCCTCCACCAAAAAATTCGTGAGGACGCTCTGTAACTCGGATTGAGCTCAAAATTTACGAATAAATCCCCTAGTACGTTAGCTAACTTTTGTTAGTTTAACACTTTTTGATTTGAGCAATAGATGATGTTCGAAAAAATCGGTTTCTACCTGCTGGTCTGTTTTGATAGATTTCTGCCATTATTTGCATTTGCTTCTTATTGATTCCTTTTTTAGTTCTCTTTAGGTTAATTGCGCTTTTTGAAGGAGTTGCTACAGTAAATTGTGTTTTTAGTGAAAATACCTGCTGTTCCAAAGCTTTGCCAGTTGTCTAATATCTTTTGAATACACTAATGTTGCTAATGAAGATTGTGTGATGTTTTGTATGAAGGAAAAATTTCAGGTGTAGAGAAAGAATGATGCAATAAGATGAAGAATGGATAAAATCTCAAGCTTGGGGATGCCACCATGGTGTAACCCCAAGAAATATCCAAGAGTTACAAGCGTCAAAGCTTGGGGATGCCCAAGGCATCCCCTTCTTCATCAATAAAAAGCTCAGGTTTGTCTAGACACTTTATTTTTATTGTTTCATGCATAGTTGTGTTGTTCTTGGACCATCTTAGTTTTCGTTTGCTTTTCTTAGTTTGTTTATTTTCCTAAAGTAGTTTGGACCCCGTTCTCACTGTGTAGTTTTGCAAATAAGTTTTCTTGGTGTTGGAAAGGAGTAGTAAGTTCTTGCTTGAAGTGCAAGAGGAGCTTGCATTGACTGTGACTTAGACTTTAGCATGACATGCTAGGTGTTGTTTTGACCTTATGCTTAGTTATTGTTGCTGTAGCATGTCTTGTTCCAAACAATTGGGATTGTGTAGTGTGCCTTGAGGAAATTATGCGTTGTTTTAGCATGCAAAAGCATAGTATTGTGGTATTCTCCTTTGATGCTTTTCTTGGGTTGACTTGGCACATGCTTACACCATGTTATGACTCTCACAAGTCAACATTAGCCTCTATGATCATTTAGTCCTTGACTTGTAGTACCACTCTTTGCTTTGATTAGTTTGCTTTGTTACACTGCATAATCATGGCCATTATTGCTCTCTTAGTTGGTTGCTCCGGGTCTTTTGCTAGCCTCCACTTGTATGAGTAAGATCTACTCATGCTTCCAACTTCCAAAAACAAAGTTATTCCAAAGTGTCCACTATAAATTCCTATGCATGGTGTGCTACACCATTCCAAGTATATTCTTGTTTTCATCTTTCTTCCAATTAAAAACTATGTTGTTATGTGAAAACTTAGTGATTAAAGCCCTCACGAACTTGATGGCACACTTTATTCTTTGACCCTAATAAACTTGAACCATTGTGACATCTTTGTTGTATATGCTTGCACTTATAAGTTGGAATTAGCAGAACCATGCTGTCACGGGGAACGTTTTCATCATTGCACTTGTACCTTGTTATACTCAGTTGATATCATGTTCTTTTGTCTATGGATGTCACCGGTGTGAAATAAAGAGGGAACTTGTAAGTCCATGGAGTTTGTATCTTGTGTTAGAGAAACGCCTGGGCCTCTAGCCTAAGCCATGCCTAATCATGGTCGAAACTTGCAGCATCACCATAATGAGCTATCTATGAAACATCCTCAATAACAAGCTATGCATATGGTAAATAAAAAGATTGCTGAGATGCTCATTGTCTGCTTGCCTTGTCATTTTGGTTATGGGAAAGCTCCTGTACCATGTGAAAGGGGTACCCCGTTGGCGGTTCTCAATGATATGAAAATACTTACAATGACAAGAACTTACCTGGACCCAAAGTTGAGTATACATGAGGTGTGGCCCTCGTATTCAAGGGACTTGAGATTGCCAACTTATACTTCGTCAAGCATATACTCCAGCTTTGCCACTTTAACCATAACCACTTCAAGATGCTTATGATAGGGGAAATGAGGGCTGAAATCTAACAAGTACCATAATTTTTTTAAGCTCTTTTTGAAACTTGTAATCCCTGCTTTCTTTAAAAAATGGCCTTTCTTCCACCATTATTGAGTCTCCACCTTCTACCTTTAGGCACCATTAAGAGAGCATAGTTGTCATTCTGTGTGTAGTGTTCCAAAGCTTATTAATTGATGCATATTGTGTTATTACTTGCTCTTGTGCTACTTGTTTTTAGTCACCCTTGGGAACTTTGCAGGTTTCCTATGCATCTATTTGCTACTCTATGAGGGACAAGCTGATTTCCACTATGCTATGTTTTCTGCATGTGAAACAAACAAACGTTTTTCAATGCATGTTATTCATGATCTTTGTTTGTAGCTTGTCATGTTGCATGCATAGTTACTATGTCCTATTGTTAGAACTCCATCTTTCCTGCACATATTTAGAGTTCTTTGATCCCAGCTTTCAATGCTTGCAAATGGTTGGATCTTTATTGTGAGGGTGCATGTCACCTAAAAAATTATTCTGTTTATCACTTATCTACTCGAGGACGAGCAGGAGTTAAGCTTGGGGATGTTGATACATCGGAAAAGTATCTATAATTTTTAATGATCCATGCTTGTTTAGTATCTACTTTGCTTTACTTGTCCACACTTTGAGGTGCTTTTTACATGTTTTCTGGTACTAACCTACTAACAAGTTGCAACAGTGCCAGATGCCTGTTTTCTGCTTTTTGGTTTCAGAAAAGTTAGTAAAGAAATATTCTCAGAATTGGACGGGACAAACGTGAAAGTCAATTAGTTTCCGTGGGGAACAAGAAGTGCAGAGGAGAGCCGGAGGGGCCAGCCAGGGGGGAAGACACACCCCAGGTGCGGGTGGGCCCAGCCCCACGCCTGGCTAGGGTTTGCCACCCCTGGCCGCCTCCTCGGTCTCCCCCTTCGCCTATAAGAAGCCCCCGATGCAGAAACCCTGAGTACCCAATCAAATATCCACGAAACCGTCTGTAGCCGCCGCCACCATCGTCCCTAGATCGGGGGGATCTGAAGTTCTTCCCGGCACCCTGCCGGAGGGGAGATCATCCCGGAGGCCTTCTCTCCGGTATGATGCGTGAGTAGTTCCACCTTGGACTATGGGTCCATGTAGTAGCTAGATGGTTGTATCTCCTCCTTTGTGCTTTCATGTATAGATCTTGTGAGCTCCGTTCATGATCAAGATCTAATCTATTTGTAATCATGCATGTTGTGTTTGCGGGGATCCAATGGATATTGAGATTATTATGTTGGTTTGATTAATGGTTTTGTCTTGATGATTCTATCATGTCTGTGTTATTTGTGATCTTGCATGCTCTCTGTTTCTAGTATCTATCTTGGCCAATTAGTTGCTAGTGACTCTAAGAGGGGGTATTTATGCTCGATAGTGGGTTCATGCCTCTAGTTTCTAAGGGAAGTGACAATAATGTCTTCGGTTGTAGATGTATTGTTGATACTAGGGAGAAAACAACGGTCTCTTGTTCATGGAACATGTGGACTGTTTATCTTACACACTTTTCTTAAAGCAGTTGTCTGTTGCTTGCAACTTAATACTGGAGGTGGTTCGGATGATAACCTGAAGGTGGAATTCTAGTTATAGATGCAGCTGGATGGCGGTCTATGTATCTTGTTGTATTGCCCAATAAATCTCATAGGATCTTTCTGACTAGTAATTACATTGTTATGCCTTGCTCAGTTCCTGTCAATTGCCCTGCTGTAATTTGTTTACCCTTCATGCCATGTTGTTTATCTAAGGAGAGCACCTCTAGTGAACTATGGACCCCGGTCCAATCTTTACCATTGATACATCTTCCACTGTTACTTGTTTACTTGCTGCAAACCACCATTACCTTTCACACCATACGTTTAATCCTTTGTTACAGCAAACCGGTTAGCTTGACAACCTCACTGATTCGTTGGGACAAAGTCTTGAGTTTATATTGTGCAGGTCTCCACGTTGTTTGAAACACATGTGTGACATTTTCTTCCTCCTTACGGTTCGATAACCTCGGTCTCAACTGAGGGAAAACTTGTTGTTGTGCTCTTCACACCCTGCGCTTGGAGTTACCAACAAAGTGCCACGTCGAGCACCATCACCTGCTCCCGCAAATTGTATTTTGTCATTGGCGAGAAACCGACGGAGAATTGGAGCGATCAAACCCCTGGAGTGAGCTTGATATAGCTGGTAAACTACTTAATGTTTACCCACGCGAAGTTATAAAATGACGGAATGCTTGGGATCTTGTTTTGAGAGAGTAGCTTCCTCCTTAAGCGGGAGCTTTTGCCGCTCCTTTTTGTGGATATATATCTAGTACACTCATAGTCGAGGCCCAAGACATGTTGTTTGACGTGATTTATATATGTTACAAATGAACATGATAAAATGAACAACCTTTGAAAGGCTTCTAGTCACCATTTCTAGGATCTTTAGGCCACCTTTGCAGATATGAACACAATGATCCAAGGTTTTTTCATATTCTTGGATAAGTGGACAAAGCCTGTGCCAACTATAACATGGAGATATTTGATGTTTGAAGATTTACTTTTATAATGTTTTTGTATTGGATTATATGCACCCTAAAAGGATTTATGTACCCTAGATGATGGTGATAATTATAGGGGATCTTTCAACGCCATTGTCGAGCTCACATGCCCAATTTCACAATCATGATAACACTTATACATTACTTCAGAGCATTCTTCAGTGGGTTTATGTACCATCGAGGGAACAAATTATGGAGCATCTAATTAGAATTTGTTCTGACCATTGATAGGTTTGCCTACAGAAGACAACACCTGAAGCAATGTGGCAAAAATGTTACCTTTTCGCGGTTGCTTGGTTTGGTGTTTATGCACCATCCTTCTTTTTATTTTGCGAACAAGTTGCAGATATTTGACGTTTATGAATATTACTACTTGTCCTATCATCTTGGTTGTTGGTAGGGCGATTGCCCCACCTCTACAACTTTCCCTTCCGTATATGGTCTTGGAGTTGGAGTTGTAGCTCCATGAGCATATTTCATTTTCTACTTGACTGACTTTGGAAGGACATGGATGAACACTTACATTGACATAGAGATGACCTCCTTTCCTTCGTCAGGTTTAGTTGACGATAGGTCGATGCTTCTAAGAAAAAATTGTATTAGTAATGTCATGAGAGGACCAATTGGCATATCAAACCAATGGATCCAACACGAAGAGTCGAATTGTTTAGTTTGTCTCTTCATGCCTTGGAGAAAATGGAGAAACCATATATTAAATTGGAGGAACCATATATTAGTTCACTCAAATTTGATAGATATTATAGGGATTCATATGTTGTATGCCATCTTAGAATTTTAATGATGAGGGAAAAAATATGTCCCACCGGGCGTGCCAGAATCTGATGACGGGAAAATGGGGCGAGAAAATTATGCGTCCACGTCATAGAGATAGATAGCATAATTTAAATGCGTAAATTCATCAATAAATAAAATGATCAAACACTGCAGGTACTTTATTTCCAGAACTCTTACATTTATATAAAAAAACTGTTAATTACATCTCGGTGGAGAAAACACCTAATTAAGAATTCCAATGTAGCTATTATATAACATTACAACATATGAATACTATAAAATGTAGAAATAAAATAAGACTACAAAATGTAGAAACTAATGTCCGCCTCGCTGTTGTTGTCTTCGTCGGACTCGGGAGAGCATTTGTTATCATTTATTTTTATCATGTATAAGATATTTAGCGCTTGAACTAGTATGAGAAGTGTAAGCAGAATATTTGGCACTTGCACTAGTATTGGAAGTACAAGCAGAACACATACATGAGATACATCATCTATTTAATCGGCATATAGTTTAATTATTTGTGAGGTTGTTTCATTGTAATTAGCCGACTAAGGAGTATCCAAAATGATGCATGCAGTTTTGAACATGGGACATGCATGGTACATTTCTACATGCATGCAGCTACGCTAGCTTTTCATATTTCTTGCCGTACTAGAGAATATAGTACAGACTTATCTCAGTTTGAACATGGACATGCATGGTTTAATTCCTAATTCATTTAGAATAGAAAATTTAAGCTAATTAATCATACTCGAATAACTTACACGCATATTTGTTTAATTTTTTTCTTGCATACACGTGAGGGCATATGCAAGAGGATATTATCATGGGGCTGCCAGTCCATTTTCAGAGACATTTCTAGCATCATGAATATATGAAGTTGGAGAATTGACCCTCTAAAGCATGATAGCGTATATAAATGTTTTCTTTCATTTGTATTCTAGACTAGATTCAACGATTTTAGAGATTCGACTAGCCAGGTTGTACATTTTTAATTGTATCATGATTTAATGTTTAGCGGTTTAATTTTAAACCAACTCATTGTGGGATAATATATAGAGCATGATATATTTCTAACATTCAACAAGTTTTATATCTGCTCAACTTTATTAATATTACTATATTACTGGCGTATGAGTAGTACAAAATGCATGCTGATTTTGGGTAGGCGTGAGATTTTGGAGCTCTTTGTCTTGTGTCAATGTGACCAAATCACATGCTTAAGTTAAGTAACATATAAATTTAGAGCAACTTGTCTTGTATCAACGTGACCAAATCAAGAGCATAATTTTAGTAATATATGTAAATTTAGAGCGCCTTGGTTTATGTCAATGTGACCAAACCAAGGGCAATTTTCATGATTATATGGATTTAAGACAACTCGGCTTGTGTCGCTGTAACCAAGCCAATAGACAAACTTGTAGTGATATGTGATTTTATAGCCAGTCATTTTATGTCAATGTGACAAAAACAAGGGCCAATTACTTTTGTGATGTGTAAGTTTAGAGCAACTTGGCTCGTGTCAATGTGACCAAACCAAGATCATGAGTTTAGTGATATATGTAAATTTAGAGCACCTTGGTTTGTGTTAATGTGACCAAACCAAGGGCTATAATTTTCATGATTATATGAATTTAAGACGATCTAGCTTGTGTCAATGTAACCAAGCCAAGAGCATGATTTTGCTAATGTGTGATTTTAGAGAAACTTGGCTTGTGTCAATATAACCAAGCCAATAGCCAAATTTTAGTGATATATCGTTTTAGAGCAAATTGGCTTGTGTCAACATAACCAAGTCAAGAGCCAGATTTTTGGTAACATATATACATGAGTTTATAGCATCTTGATTTGTGTCAATGTGACCAAAACAAGAGACAATTGATCATGATCATGAGAAGAAGGCAATTAAGCATATATCCAGACGATCTAGCCAAGAACAAAGATAAATATGTCCGTTAAAGAGAGAAAATCCCCTAATTTATATCAGTGTGACCAAACTAGCGAATGGAGAGAAGGAACTCCATGGTATGTGTTAATGTGACCAGCCAAAGGAGCAAGAAAAGAAGTTTCTTACCTCCTAGCCTTGGGAGTGAGGACGAGCAGACTCTAGCGTGTTCCTAGAAGCGTATATACGGCAGTCCGGCGGTGTACATTGAGTGCCGGACAGTGTGTTCCTAGGAGCGTATATACGGCGGACGGGCGGCCGGACGGCGATAGCTAGCACTAGAAGCAACAACTTGTATGCGAGCGTGGATCGCTAGGCAGCAGATGGTATGAGCAACCAGCGATGAACGCGTCAGACGACGTAGGCCAACGATGAACGCGTCGGACAGCGAGCGGCCGGCAGCATAGATGTGGCGAGTGAGCGAACGGTTGCTTCACGACTGATCGGTGATTGGGGCTTGGTAATTTGGGAGGCAGCAGTGGCCTCTCGGCGCCGAACTATGGGCGAGATTAGCCAGCCATGAACGCGCCGTGTGCCGGTCCTTTTATAGATAGCTAGCGATGGGAGTTATCGGGAAGAAGTCACACACACACAATCTGTAGATCGTGGGATCGAGGCGACACTTCTCATCTGAAACATGGGTGCCATGAGAGCTTCTGAAGACTTGATTGAGTCAAATCGCTATTGAATCGTATCACACAGGACGCGCCGTTTAGGCATGTCTCCACGGGCTGCTGTTGTACGGACCATGTTCATTTTTTTTATTATTTGTTTATTTCGATAGATAATTAAAATAGGCCTAATTAATCTGCATGCACATGGTCATATAAGGCCTTGCTTTCTTTTATCATTTGTGCGTGACTTGACGTATCTTCCTCCAAATCACTGCTAATACACATACATGATACATGCGTTTGGGCTTTAATGCATGCTTGCAGGCTTACATGTATGTTGCTATTTTGCTGCTAGACTAAGGCATAATGAGCTAAAATGACTAAGCAAGAATGATTTAACTATTGCAAGGGGATTCTTTTCATCCAAAGATTGATAAGATTTCTACACCATGATTTTGGTAGCATATGGGGTTAACCGATGATTAATTTGCCGTATCATTTGTTACAACTTCATGACCGTATTTTATAGGGTTACGGAAATGATGTCAATGTTTTATCCCGTGATTGAATATTTGGAAATATAAGTGTCACCCCGACGGCAATATTTGGTAAATATTTGTAGACCCTGCCGACATTCATCGGCCCATAGTATCTTGACACTTCAGGGTTGCTCGCGATGGCGAGCATCTAGAGTCATATTAGAATGCCTCGTCCATGATGCGTCGAATAATTTACATTTTTCTATCACAGGCCAAAACCATTTTTAAAGAGACTTTATTTCACAGTTTACATATATTTTATTATATTCCATAATCAACATATCTTGTTTATATTCTAAGACAAAATCGGTGTCAACATCCACCCTTGAGATGACTCGAAAAGATTGAAATTTAAGTATAGTTGGGGTGGATATAGAACTTCATAGATAGCACCGCCGATGCCGGATTGCCTCTTCAAGACATAGAGCTTCTTAAAGAGGCCGAAGTGGGGCTCTCTTCCGAGCCAGCACTTGCAAAGAGTGATGAAGCAAGTGAGGTGGAAGATGGAATTAGGTGACAACTGATGCAGTTGAAACCCATAAAAAAAAGGAGGCCACAAACGAAATCATGGAAGGGAAGAGAAAGGCCCCAAAGGATGAAGGCTAGGAACATGACGTGTAAACTAGCAGGAGGATCAGGAAATACCTCTGGGCCGGGGAGAACACAGTCGTCCTCCTTTTGCAGAATCATCTTGGCTTCACACAGATGGCGCAAATCCGCGATCTTCATAATGGACCGCAGCCACCCACCACTGGTAACACGGCCGCTGGTGTTCTTCTTGGCAGCGCCAACGACACTCGTCCCAGCCCCGGCGACCTTCTTTGTCGTCCCCATCTTGATGCGATGCCTCTTGCGTAGTGCGCAGATAATGGAGGAGGGAAAGACACGGAAGCCGTCTAGTGCGAGGTAAAAACTATGGGCAGCGAGAGGCGGCACGCAAGTAAATAAAGGAGGATGAATAACAATGAGTAGAAGGGGAAAATAACCAGTGCCCACCGGCGTATTAAACGACAAAAGAATAATGGGATTTGTTCGATCTGAAGAACATTACACATGGCATGCATCGATGCACACATGTGGCAGTGGACGCCCGAACCGTCGCCACCACACTCTCCACTACGTGCGGAAACCGAGGAGACACTGTTAAAACAACAACGTAATTTATGCGTGTCTAGTCAAATTCTGGTCAGATTATGGGACCCATGGTCGTCCCGTCCCATCGATGCTGTCCCCGCTAATGGGTGCGCTCACTCGTCGTCACCAATGACGTCATCATCAAACACCCATTTAGTAAAAGGAATAGTGTAGCAATGACTTTATTATTCGAGTGACTCTAAAGTTTTTACTCGAGTCTATGACTCAACCAAATACTCGAGGACTACTCCTAACAGCAACGCTGGTCGTGCACCCGAAGAACTTCTGGGCCCAGTGAATGCCTAAAAAGACAAAATGCTAAGGTCAAATACCTCAACTTCTTCTTCGAATCAACGATCCAATTACAGACTCGAGGCCTACTACCATAGGGAGCGCTGGTTCTCATTCGATAAATGTTAGGCATCAACTGCATTCGCAATATAAGCGTCACTAAAGTGTTTTCTCGAGTCTACGACTCGAACAGACACTCGGGAGCTACTTCCATAGGGAGCGTTGGCCGTGCACCCTATGAACAATGCTGCCGCGATCCTTCGGATCCTTTATGGTGACTGAGTCATAAGAACTTATGCACAATCGAAAGCATGGTGAATCCACCCATCAGATACGCTACTAAGAGAGAACGTCTCCTTGGCCACCCAAATCGTCTCCACGACGACAAACATTCGGATGTTGTGTCTGCGACACAAATATAAGGTCTACAAATATAATCTGATCGCCTGGCAAAGCACCTGCTGCGCTCTACCAGAAATATATCGTTCCTACAGGTATGATGAAAATCCCAACGGTCGCATTGGGTGCATAATTAATATCACTGGAATTCGAGTCATGTAAGACCTTCGCGTCCTGAGTCCAACAATTTTCCGAATTCGAGTATAGGGACTCAGGTTTGAGTAGATAGCGTTGTTTTTTCCCAAAAGGAATTAACTGACCTCGATCCGTCAGGTGAGTCAGGAATGCATATCAACTATTCCTATGAACTAAAACATTATGACCCAAAAGCGTATTCGGATGACAAGCACTCGATCGAAAACTTTGGAGTCTCCATCGAATCTATGATTTTACTGGACACTCGGAGGCTACTAACATGGGCAATGCCCTACGGGTACCCAATATTGGCCTAGCTATTCGGTTCGGCCTAGGAAGGATTTGGGTGACCCAGGTCCATGAAGGAGGTGATTCATTGGGGAATACAACCAGCTTTAGATGGAAAGTTTAAAGAGCAAACCCTAATCTGTAACCAAATCGACCTTATCCCGAGACCTGGCCTACATATATAAAGGCCAGGAGGGCACGGCGAGGAGGACCTACCTCAACCCTAGCACACACACCTGCCAGATCTCATCTGTGCACCCCCTGTAACCTTCGGTTTCATCGATAGTCAATAGCATAAAAGGAGTAGGGTTTCCCTCTGGGGGCCTGAACTAGCTTAAATCTCTTGTCTCATATTGCATGTCTATTAGCCGAACACGATCTCTAGTACTCCCCTCTTCCTCAAAACTCAAGTCCATAACAATGGGCATTGATGAGTTCAACCCTTGTCACGATGAGTTTGAGCGACTCCATATGTTCTTCCCCATGCGGCTTCTTCGGTCCTTCATCATCTTCATGCCTCACAGGTTGCTTCCACCCATGAATAGTTGGATGCATGAAGGTCTCTTCATCATCAGAGTGGTACGACTCATAGGAGATCCCCTGATTCCCGGGACATAGGCCTTCAGCTTTACGGTTGTCGGCTTCGAGGGACGAAGTTTGGAAGCTGACCCATGAAGGAGACATGAGGCCAAGAGGTTTTCCTTTGCCTATAACTGGGTAGATCATTATTTAGACTAGTGTTCGGCACGTGCTTTGCACATTTACAAATCTAATTACACAAGGCTATACCAAATAATATACACATGTCATTATTTCAACCAAATTATAATTTCTGCGTTGTCATGTTACTATTCAATTGAATATATTGGTCTAATTTTTAAATTTTAAGATGGAACGTATTATGTATGTTCTTTCATGATGTTTACATGCATGTGACATGTTCTTGTATTCAAGTAGTAATGTGAATTGTGTTAGAATAATCAAAATACACAAATAAAAAAAAGCTTGGATACTTTCGGATCGACTATAGGAAATACTTCAAGACCAAGGAGTGGAGATTTTTGGATCTCGAGCTCGAGAGCTCTTGCCATTTAAAAAAAATTCAAAAACATATTTGTGAGTTCCAAAAAATAATAAAAAAATATCTGGACATGATTTATTGCACAAACTTGTAAAATATCAATTTTAAAAAGTTTGTATTCTGAGCTGTACAAAAATGGCAAGAATGTAGATCTATACAAATATGTTTTCAAATCCCTGAATTTTAGCAAATTTGTCATTTTTGTGTAAATCAAAATATAAAGAATTTCACATTAAGTTTTTGCGTGTTTGTAGGATACAACATTGATTATGTCTGCAAAAACACATGGTAGGTACTTCTGCAAGGAAGGGATTTGTGTCATGCTAAATCACATTATACACGACATACATCTTATATGGTTGTTTAACATCTGCTTGCTTTGCAAGTGGTGGTGGAGGCTTGAGGCTGAGGAGGGCCCCTGGCAAGTTTTTGTGAGGAAAAAATATATGAAACGAGGTGGGATCAGTGTTGTGAAACACAAACAGAGTGATTCCCCCTGTTGGGCTGATCTGATAAAAGTTAGGGACCTCTATCTGGCTGGTAGAAGAATGAAAGTTGGAAATGGGGAGTTGACTGATTTTTGGCATGATGCTTGGTGCCTAGATATTCCTTTGAAAAGTAAGTTCCCTTATCTATTTGATGTTTGTCAGAATCAAATGATTACTGTTGCTGATATGGCTAAGAGAGGGTGGAGATGTTCTTTTAGAAGATGGTTACATGCTCATGGGATGAGCCAACATGTTCAATTGAGGTTCTTGGTGCATGGGGTGATTTTGAATCAGGAAAAAGATAGGCCTATGTGGTTGTGGAATAAATCTGGCAGGCTTTCTGTCAAATCTATGTACTCTCATCGCTCAAATGTCGGGATTGATAGGAGTTTTAAACATCTGTGGAAAGCAAAAATCCCTCTGAAGATTAAGATCTGATTGTGGTTGATTTGGCACAATGCTATTCTCTCTAAGCATAATATGAAAAAAGAAGAAGATGGGAAGGGGATTCTACTTGCAGATTTTGTCGAGAGGAAGAAACCATTGGGCACTTGTTCTTCACATGTACGGCTGCTAAATATGTGTGGGGTATGGTTGCTAAATCTATCCGTGCTGGGAATAGGCCTGAGTCCTTTTCTCAGTTTTTCTGGTGGGCTCCTTAGTTTTTGGGAGTTAGTAGAAATGTGTAAATTACGGTGTTAGCGGCAATCTGTTGGGCTATCTGGAAACTTAGGAATAGAGAATGCTTTGAAAAGAAGTTTATTAATTCCCCTGTTGATTTGGTTATATATGCATGTGTTTTCATTCGTTATTGGGAAGGTTTACATGGGGAGGAAGAACGAGAGATGTTGCATGCTGGGGCTGATGTCTTGCAACAGAATGCGGTGTCTGATGCTGCGGCAATGGATGTGGCTCCTGTTCCTTTCTTGGGACTGCCGGCGATTCCTGAAGATCGTGCCCACGAGGCCCCTGAACTTGAGAGGGGGCAGGAGAAAAGGAGGAAGATATGATGCTGTTTAGGGGGAAAAGACGTTAAGCCTTTCCTGTCATATCTGTTGTTAGTTTTGCTTCGTGCTTGAACAACTATCGCTAGCCTACGGGCGGTGTTTTTGCGTCTCTAGCTTTCCCCTTACTTCTCCTTTCATTTGTGTGCGTTGGTTTGTAATATGGTGACTTACTCTGTTTGATCCTCTAGATGGATCAAAAACGGTGTGACAATTTGTGTGGTTTGTTGTTCCGTTATTTGTTGATAATGGAACCCGATCCCTCTTTCTGGGGGATTGTATGGGAAAAAAATACATCTTATATGGATGACTCAATATAAATTTGAGTTGTTACACGCATATTTACACGCTAGGTACTTCTACAAAGACCTTTCAAGAAATGTAAAAGAGCATATTTACACGCATAAACTATTTTGGTAAATTATCTTCCCTGAGTTTCAAATAGGACATAAAAAGCTTTCAAACATTTTCGATGATACAAATAAGGGGATATATCAGCAGCCAATAATGATCCGTCGATTGCGAAATTCACACTACTCTTGCAGTGTTTCGATTATTGCACATTTCTTAGTTACTTTTATATCTAAGCGTTAGTTCCAAAATGACTTTGGTGGCCTAATAGACCTTCATCTTTATAAACAGCCGAGATGGTCATCGGCATCATGTATTAAATCTTTGTTCCATGGTACCAGATAACATGCTCCAGATTTATCACCACAGAAGATCCACTGTGTTAGAACCCCATGGACGAACGTACATGCTTCTAGAGTAATCGTGTAGCTCCTCGGTGGTCCACACTCTACAGAAGTGTTGTGCAGCAGGGGAAGCGAATCCTACGTATGTCCGCCGTTAGATTCTCAGCCTTCATAATTGACGGTAGATGCCTTCCCACTATGGCATATCAAGGGTTGAGAATATTTTAGGGTTGTTTGGCGGGAAACCAGAGAAGGGAGCTATAAATCCAAATTCAAAACTGTCACGTTATAATAGTAGAGATTATATATGAAGATATAGGAGGAAGAAGAAGTCCTTTGGAAGTTATGAAAGGTTAGTATAGGAAAAACTCATAGAAATTAAGTGGAAACCAAATAAGAAGAGAATCCCTACGAAATAGAAAAGAAAAGGTCGAGAAAGGAAATATCTGCCCACGAAACGACCATGGCGCGGCCTATACCGGCCGCCCATACCCGATGTGTTTCCAAAATACGCGAATATTGAAGTCGGTAAAACCTTCCAAACCTATAGTACGGGAGGGATGAACCCGTACAGCCTACCCGTACCGAAGGTTACCAATATCCAGAGGCGGTAATTTTTTTAACACATGTAGAAGAAAACGAAACTGAAATTTCAGAGAGAATAACGACCATCAGTATGGGGTATGGCCCCGTACGGTCTGGTCGTACTGACTTTGCCAACCTAAGTAAGGAAATACCAGAATTACTATGCGAGTAATAACCGCTGGTACGGAATACGCGACTGTACCGTCCGTCTATACGTGTGCCAAAAATTGATAGCTTGCTCAAAAAATGCAAGGTTTTCGGAAAGAAGAACTAAAATAGAGAAATCATAACTAAAGAATAAAAGTAAGTATATAGGATCTTGCCTCACTTACCAAGAGTTCTAAGAACTGTTTTAGGAATCTTAATTAATTCAAGTTCTTCTTTCAATTTTCTTTTCCCTCCAGATATGATTGTTTGCAAAAGATTGCAAAGACCATTACACAGAGTTGGAAAAATCTCTTCTCGGTGCATAGTGTACCTGGAGGTGTATAGATATGTCGTGGGGCCACGATAGATGCTACCAGGGGTAGCGAGTAGTAGGATTTGGGGCAAAATCGATCAGCCATCTGCAGAGCGAGATGAGGGGAAAGACATAGGCTTTTACCCAGTTTCGGCCCCCCTAGGGTAAAGACCTACTCCTGCTAGATTGTATTATTGCTTGAGTAAAATTGTGGCGAGCTTGGCGGCTAGGCAGCGAGTCGATGGGGTGTATGATGTAACGTGAGTACAGAGAGTACCCTAGGGAGGTTTATATAGGGATGCCTCGCTAGGGTTTACAGATATACAACCGAGTTAGTTTAGGACTTGGAGGATTTGACCTAATCCGACTGGCCTTATCTACGCTTCTGGGCCTCCAGCTTTCAGTCGCCAGGCTTCATCTTCAGCCGCATTCCAGTCGCTGTCCTACAAGCCACTCGAAAGAAGCTTGATCCAGTAGAAAACGTCATGCTGGGTATACCCCATTCGGCATATCCCCATCAGTAGTTGTCAACACCCGGATTTTTAATCCCAGATGCCTGTTATGCCATACATCGCAATCCCAGGATTATCATTTTTGCGAGACATAACAGATTTGGATACCACAGTACATCATCCATTACAAACCATACATAAGGTCTTACACAAACAAGGATCTCATGATCCAGTTCTTAATACAATTCAAGCAGCGGAAATACGTAATAATAACGGTAGCGTAGGCGAACATCTTCGGGGTCACAGGAAATGCTGACGATGGGAGATGATCCTAGTTTTCGTAACCTTCCTGGGGTCCATCCTCCTGGTACTCCTCTTCATAGTCTGGCCACGGGAATAGCCAGGGACAAAGCCATGAGTACTCTTTAAGTACTCGCAAACTAATAATAACAAGTGAAGGGGGTTTTTGTAGTAGAACACTAAGCTCTAGGGTTGTTTTGCAAAAAGCCAGATTTACCTATACTAAGTTCAGAAGCAAGAAAAGCTAGTTGAAGTTTTATAACACCTAAGTGGGAACTTGAAATTCATATCACAACTCTGTTGTGGTCAAGTCAAAGTCTCAATTCATTTCACAAGTCATTTTGAAAACATCTGACGGGGGAACAGTATGGCCACTCCAACTGTCCATAACCGCGGACGCGGCTATTCGAATAGTTTGACACTCTGCAGAGATTGTACACTTTCACCACAACATTCGATACATCCATCAGGAACAAATCCTGAATTCACCATACTCAGTATGCGGATAATCAATCCTAACCTTTCAATTACATGCCCTAGTATATGCACCTCTCCTGTGAGTTTGGCCTCCCAACCATGACCAACTGTCATCTTGGGTACTACACAGGTGGAAAATCTTCACAAGGTAGCCACAGCTGAGACCTTGGCTGTGAGGGAACCAATACTAAGGTATATAAGTTTCCAGTCAAGCCCTACCCAATTCTCGGGTATTGTGGTTGTACGGTAAAATTGGAATAGTATCGCATCCAGACAACCACCAGTTTTATAAAGGGCTAAGGCTCATGCCTCAACATTTTTATCATCAAAATCATCTGGTGTTCGAGAACACATGTCAAAACATCTCAATAGAATGATCCATCATTCCAAGGTTTTCATAACCATTTTCACCAAGTATTCCCATCTAAAGTTGATCAAGTTTTATGCTTAGCACTAGCATCTACAAATGGGAGTGAGTACTAATGAGGGGTGATAAACTAGTGGAGTTTAACTAAGTTCAATCTCATGCCTTAGGATGACATCAAGATTATCTAGCTTAGGCCAAATTTTATGCTCTTTATGCAACCTTCAATTATCTTTCTAGAATCTACAATTCACTTAAGTAAGCTCTAAGTAATAGCTTTGATAAAGAAATAAAGTAGAAGCTTGCAAGTAAAACTAGGATTGGTTTATCAAGTGGGTATGATCATATATGCTTAAGGCATATAGTTGGCATGGTAACAAGCAAGTATTTACTTGCATAGGTATAGTGTCTTGCAAGTGTTAACTTGCACAATCAACTAGTAGTATTAGGCTTGATAAAGTAGAGTATCTTGCAAGTGTTAGCTTGCATTGGTTCACTTGGTTAGTAAGGCTTGCTAAAGTAGAGTATCTTGCAAGTGTTAGCTTGCCTTGTGCAGAGCAGTGGTTGAAGTTCTCCTAGGATTCTTCTTCGTAGTATCCTCCTTCCTCCTCCTATCCTTGGTCGGTACTAGCGTCTATGAATAAATACGAGGTACACAATCACCAAACAATACTTAAGTACTTTCAATCATCACACACAAGGGTTCTATAGATGATCTAGCATCATCACTAATATTACAAGATTAAAGCATTTGGTTTTAGTTTTAGAAAAGTATTTTCTACTCATTGAAAAACTACTTAAGATTTAATATTCTCCAAACCAAACATGGGATCATGTTGACACATGTCACCACCACATATTTCTGTACATGGGAATGTGATTTAAAGTGGTGTCACAATTTAATAAGATTTAACCTTTTAATTCAAATAAAAATAAATGACTAAAAATGCCTATGTGGCCTTCTTTTATTACTTGAACATTATTTCTGTAAGTAAACCCATATGTTTTTATATATTCTTAAAAGTATGATCAAATGAGATTTTTGAGAGTTGGAATCAACTCAAAAGCTATTATAGTTTAAATTTAAAAAATGTTTGAATGCAGAAAAGGTTCTGCCTTGTTATTTTTACTAAGGTTGATCTATAGATTCAAATGATTTGAATCCAACGGGCTTGGATTAAGCATTTCAAAATCTTTCTAAAAAAATTGGTTTCATTCAATTTGGTTCACTCAATCGAGCTGGGTTGATTTTTGAAACTAGGTATAGAACTATGTTTGAACTAAAATAGAAAAAGCTAAATTCAAATAGGTGGGATGCGCGGGAAAGGTTAACGGGCCGGCCTAGTGTCACTCCGCGGCGCGGGGCGCAACTGACAGGGCGGGTCTACTGGTCAGTGACTCTTAATACGCGAAGCGGTGCGGGGCGATGTGGTGCGTTGGATTAGAAGTAAGATCAACGGCTAAGGGTCGTCGTCGACGATGAACTAGTCACTGGCGAGCTCGAACCCTAACGGCTCAGCGGGGGTTGTGGGAGGCTCACCGGGGCTCAGGCGAGGGTCAGTGATGCGGGAGAACAACGAAGTCGATGACGGCGAACCTCCTAGTACCGGCAGCTCCTCCTGGGGTGGACGAAATCGACGGCGCCCTTCTTCTCCAGAGGCGGCCTGCTCCGGCGCAATTCCAGCGATGCGCTGCTCGCCTTGCTCCAGGAATGGGGTGGAACGATCAGTGAGGTGAGGGAAGTGAGATGGTGTGAATAATTCGAGTGGTCGACGGCATAGAGGGCTATCGGCGTGGGCGACGGTGGGGGCGGTGCTGTGCTTCCTGGCGAAGCTCAACGACGTGGTGGCGAGGCGTGGGGCGGTGCTGATCGGTCGGAACGCTTCGGTCCTCTAAGCATGACCGACGGGAGTTTTAATGGCGCACAGCGCGCGTGGTCCGCGCGGCGGTGAATGGGCGTGTCTGCGGGGTTGCTGGGACGGTGGTGATCACGCGTGCACGCGGCGAGGGCGGCGCACGGTCTATGGGTGCTGGTCGAGCATGGCGCACGGGGCGCGCTCTCGGCATGGTTGCAGAGAAGGTTGGCATGGTCTGTGCGTGTGGTCCAGGGGCTGGCATCGCTCGCGGCTAGGACAGGGAGTGGCGGTGGGGTGCTAGCTTGCTCCCATACAAGGTTGGCGAGGCTAGTGCTGCTCATAGCTGGCTGTCGACTATGGGGTGGCAATGGTGTACTCAGTCTGCTCACCATTGATGACAATGGCCATCTTACAGTGGCTCTAGAGATTAGTTAAGATTGTTAGATGATCTACTAAGGCTAGTGGTGTCCAGAGAAGGAAAAAGTTAGGCCAGAATCACTGCACACTATAGTGTTTTGATTTTGTTTGATTTGTATTTGCAAGGTGTTTGATGAAATGGCCGCATGAATTCAAGTTTTGAATTTTGAAAAGATCTTTGGTGGGTGTGCTAGGCATGTGCTGGTGAGTATGTAGATGCTTGGTTTTTGAAAGTTGAGCTTGTTTGAGTGGTTTTTGAAAAAGTGGGATCTTCCCATATGAAATAGATTCAATTTTAAACTATCATTTAAAATATGCATTTAAATGTTTTTGGATGATCACAAAGTGGGCCTTGGTACTTTGTTATGAGTACTATCAAGGGGTGCAAAGATCCAAACAAGTTTCTGTTAATTTCTGAAAGTTAGAGATAGCCAAAGTAGGCATGGGAGTTAATTTGGCAAAAGTGACCATTCACTTAAGTTGATGGTTTTGATTTGTTTGTCTTTAGGAAAAGTTTGGGGATTGTTTAGATGATGTTTATTTCACCTAATAATCATTTTACATGCAAAGAAACACATAATCATGGCAATTCAAAAGAATCCAAATTTCAATACACACACATATGAATGCTTTCATATTTTAAATTGGAAAAGTTTTTGTTAACCCTAATTTTGGTGATTAGAGTTTGATGATTCTAGTTTAATATTTCTGGGATGTTACAAACCTTCCCCCCTTAAACAAAATCTCGTCCCGAGATTTGAAAAAGGATGAAAAGATTACCTAGGATTTGAAGAGATCGGGAAACTCCGTCCTGATGTGATCTTCGCGCTCCCAGGTAGCTTCCTCTTATGTGTGGTTGCTCCACTGAATCTTGAGAAACTTGATGCTTCGGGTTCTGGTAGTTCTGAAAGCTTCTTCCAGAATACGGATGGGTATTTCGGGATAGGTCAGGTCATCGTTGATTTCTATGGTCTGGTGATCGATATTCTGCTAAGGGCATCTGCTACCACGTTGGCTTTACCAGGGTGATAGTGAATGTCCAGGTCGTAATCCTTGATTAGATCAATCCATCTTCTTTGCCTCATATTCATCTCCTTCTGAGTGAATATATACTTCAGGCTCTTGTGATCCGAATAGATTTCACAACGATTTCCCATCAGGTAATGCCTCCATGTCTTCAGGGCTAGAACTACGGCTGCGAGTTCCAGGTCATGGATTGGGTAATTCTGCTCATGTTGTTTCAGTTGTCGAGAGAGATAAGATATAACTTTGCATTCTTGCATTAGTACACATCCGAGACCGATCTTGGATGCGTCACAATACACTTCGAAAGGCTTCGTGATATCCGGCATGATTAAGATTGGGGCTGAAATCAATCTCCTCTTGAGTTCTTGAAAACTCGCTTCACATTTGTCGGTCCATTCAAACTTCTTGTCCTTCTTCAGCAATTGGGTCATGGGTCTGGCGATACTTAAGAATCCTTCTACGAACTTGCGGTAATATCCCGCCAATCCGAGAAATGCACGAACTTGGGTTTGAGTGGTTGGGGCTTTCCCATCTTCGACATCTTTCACCTTTGCAGGGTCAACGGCAATTCCTCCGGCTGATACAATGTGGTTGAGGAATCCTACCTCCTATAACCAGAATTCACATTTGCTAAACTTGGCATACAGCTGATGCTCTCTAAGGGTTCAAAGAATGGTCCTTAGGTGTAGCTCATGTTCTTCTTCCGATTTGGAATAAATCAGAATGTCGTCGATGAAAACAACGAAAAACTTATCCAGGAAGTCCATAAAAATCTTATTCATGAGATTCATGAAATAAGAAGGGGCATTGGTTAATCCAAAAGACATGACGGTATACTCGTATAATCCATATCTGGTGGTAAAGGCAGTCTTTGGAATATCCTCTGCATGAATCTTGAGTTGATGATAGCCTGTTCTAAGATCAATCTTAGAAAACACTTTGGCACCAGTCAACTGATCAAACAAATCTTCTATCTTGGGAAATGGGTATTTGTTCTTGATAGTGACATCATTCAACTTTCGATAATCCGTACACAAACGGTTACCTCCATCCTTCTTGTCCACAAATAAGACAGGTGATCTCCATGGCGACGCACTTGGTTGAATCAATCCAATTTCCAACATGGCATCCAGTTGCTTCTTCAGCTTTGCTAGTTCCGACGGGTTCATACTATAGGGTCTCTGGGCTATGGGTCATGTTCCGGGGATTAGTTCAATGATAAACTCGATATCCCGATCTGGGGGCATACCGGGAAAAACATCTGGAAATACATCGGTGTATTCGCAGACTATCCGGACTTGGTCAATGGTAGGTTGGGCTATACTCTTGTTGCACTTAAATTGACGAGGTAAGGTTTCAGATACATGCTCGACTGATATTCCGGCTGTACTGGTCATGGTTATGGTTTTCTTGACATAGTCAATCAATCCTTTATGTTTGGACATCCAATCCATTCCTAGTACTACTTCCAAACCTTTAGTTCCGAGTACTATCAGATTAGCATAAAAATCTATGCCATGGATTCGGATGGGGACTGCTTTGCAAATTTGCCTAGCTTTGGTGGTTGAACCGGGGATTTGAACAATCATAGCATGCTTCAGTTTTGTTGATTGAATCTTACTAGTGCATGCAAATTCTTCGGTGACAAATGAATGCGATGCACTAGAATCAAACAACACTCGAGAAAGTACTGAATTAACAGAAAACATACCCAGCACGACTTCTCGCACTTCCTGGGCTTCTTCAGCATGCATGAGAAAAAGACGGCCGTTGCGGTTGAGTGAATTCCCTGGGGCAAACCTTCTTCCAGGCTGAACACGATGCTGCTGCTGAGCTGGGGCATTGGTATTGGGGGCTGTTGTATTCTTCTTGTTGGGGCACTCGTTGGAGTAGTGACCCTTATTTCCATAGTCATAACAAGTCACTTGCGACTTGTCCTTTTCTGCAACAGGCACAACATTGCTTCCAGTCCTCGGGGCAGTGTTGGTGTTGGCGGTAGCATTTTTGTTGTTGAACTTGGGTGGGGCACGATTGAAATTGTTAGAGTTGCCAGGGTTGTTGTGATTTCTGAAGGGTTTCGCAGCATAGTAAATCAAAATTTTCTACGGATGCGAACGGGAAAGCCAATATCTAATCTAGGAGATGCAATCAACGAGATGGATAGATGAGATCTTCATACCCTTGAAGAAATCGCACAGCGGAAACGTTCAACAGAACATGGTTGGTGTAGTCGTACTCGTCGTCTCCTCCTCACGATTCGATCCGATCCTACGCCGCAAGTGGCGGCTCCTCCGAGAGATGCACACATACGGTGCCGCAACGTCTCCTCCTTACTTGGTCCAGCAAGTGGGGTGGAGAGATATATTGGCTCTACAAGACGACGGCATGGTGCTATGGCGGAGAGTTTATGCGGCAGGTCTTCGCCTACGCGCAGTCGGGAGAGAGAGAGAGAGAGAGAGGTAGGGCAGCAGCTGGCGGCTAGGGTTTGGGGTGAGGGGAGGTTGCGCCCCCTGCCCACCTTATATAGGGGGTTGGCCGGCCCCTTTGCCCCTCCTCCAAGCCCTAGGGCGGCGGCCCCAAGGGTGGAGTGGAGGGCAAGTCTTCCCCCCCTTCTAGAAGGTCCCCTAGGGTTTTGGCCGGCTGGGCCTATGGGGCCTTGTGCCCCTGTCCCAATGCGGCCAGGGAACTCCCTCGTAGGCCCACGCACCCCTCTGACTAGTGGGGCCACGTTAGTCCCACTCCGGAAGATTCTAGAACCTTCTGGTACAATACCGAACATTCCGAAATAGTTCCGAAATCCAAAAACTGCTTTCCTTTATATGAATCTTATTCTCCGGCCCATTTCAGAACCTCTCGTGATGTCCTGGATCTCATCCGAGACTCCGAACAAAAACTCATAAACCAATTATCCATTCTATCCTAGCGTCGAGGCACGTTAAGTGTGTGACCCTACGGGTTCGAGAATATGCAGACATGATCTTCTATCAATAATCAACAGCGGGATCTGGAAACCCATATTGACTCCCACATATTCATCGATAATCATATCGGATGAACCACGATGCCAGGATTCAATTAATCCCATATTTATATTCCCTTCATCACGCGATATTTAACTTGCCCGAGATTCGATCGTTGGTATCGGCATACCTAGTTAAATCTCGTTCACGACAAGTACTTTACTCGTTCCGTAATCCGATATCACTTTGTGATCAACTCCTTAACCACGTGCTTTCAAGCGGTGTTGATATCGATTACCGAGTGGGCCCGAAGTATATCTCTCCGACTTGGGAGGGACAAATCCCATCTCGATACATACAACCCAACAAGTACTTTCCGATCACCTGAGAGACACCTTTATGATCACCCTCACATAGGATGACGTTTGATGTCCTCAAAGCTTTCTTCCGATACCAGGGAGTTGCATTATCTCATGGTCTAAGGAATACAATATTTGACATAAGAAAAAGCTTCGCAAAGATGAACACGATGACACGATCTAATTGCTCTGCTTGATTTGGGTCTGTCCATCATATCATTCTCCCAATGACATGATCTCATTATTTATCGATAACTCATGTCTATGGTTAGGAAACCTTAACCATCACTAATCAATGAGCTAGTCCATAGAGGCATACTAGGGACACAGTGTTGTTCATAAACCACACAAGTATCAAAGTTTCCGCTTAATACAATTCTAGCATGGAATATAAACTTTATCATGAACAAGAATTATAACAATAACATCTTTATTATTGCCTCTAGGGCACAATTCCTCCGGGCCTCGGGTTTCCACGGTTGGGATAGGTGGGACGGTTCATCGGGGGTCTGTTGGTTCTCGGGGCAAATCCTGAAGATGGGTTAGGGCAATACTTTGGGGTCTGATGGGTTCCTGGTTGATGCATCATGCGACGCTTGCGGTTCTCATTGGCTTGGTTGATCTTTCCTTCCATATGGATAGCAGAGTCGACAAGGGCTTCAATATCAGCAAAAGGGATATTGACTAACACAGTCTGCATCTCATCATGCAAACCATTCAAGAATCTTTCTTTCTTCTTGGCTTCGGTGTCGATCTCATACGGGGCATACCGAGCTAATGACAAGAATTTGTCACGGTATTCCACTATGGTCATCCTTCCTTGATTTAGTTATCTGAACTCGTCTCTCATTCTCTTGATCACACCCGGTGGCACATGGGCTCTGCTAAACTTGACCTTGAATTCCTCCTAGGTCAGCATCTGTCCTCCGGTCATTGGACGAACGCTGTTCAACCATGCTATGGCATCTCCGGCTAGATAGTGGGTGGCAAACAGAACTTTCTCGTTGGCTTCCAGTCCGGTGACTTCTAGGTTGTTTTCCATGGTTTGCAGCCAATCATGGATGTCTAGGGGCTCTTCCGACTTAGTGAAAACAGGTGGGTTGGTATTCTGTAATTTTTTGAGCTTGGATCCATGGTTGTCCTGATTTCCGTGGCCTTGATTGTTGTGGGCTAGCTGGGCTATCTGTTGAAGGGTGGCTAGGTTGGCTTGACGTTCGGCTCTTTCGGCTTCGCGGTCAGAAACCAACATTTGCAGGATCTGCAACATCGGGTCCGGGGATGAACCACTTCCTCCGCGTGGCATCTGAAGATTGAGATAGATCATGAGAAAAGAGGGAAATTTATAAGGTTTAGGGACATTGAAAAGTTTTTAAAGTTTGACTCAGATTTTTCTAGCAACTTGCTTTTCATTCATTCATTCATTCATAGCACATGATACAAACACACACCACAACAAAGGTAAACAGATGGTTTTAAGAACCATTATGGAAACTACGATACAGTGGGACCTAATACAACTCACTACGCTAGTTCTCAAGTTCTACTACTCCTCGGAGTCGGTGTAGTCCTCATCCTCATCATCCTCGTCGTCATTGATGAAGGCGAAATCATCCTCATCGGTGAAGAAGTCCATAGACTAGTCCTCCAGAAAATCATCATCATCGCTAAGATAGGAGTAGGGGTCTGCACGAAGATCTTCTCTGGCATTCTCCCTTTCCTCTAACTGATAAAACTTGTTGTACTTCACGTCCATCTATTAAGAATATAGGATGAGTAAGTTAGTAGAGTGATCAAGTGTGTCAAATTTTATGTATTTTGCAAGAGTTTTTGAGGAACATGGAGTTTTATGAAAGAATCAAGGTGATGAGAATGGGAATAAGTTTTGTAAATATTTGATTTCTTTGGTTTTGAAACTAATTTTTTGATTCAAACGTATAGTCTAACTAGGGTCTCCTATGGTCAGGATGGCTCTGATACCAACTTGTCAACACCCGGACATTTAATCCCTGATGCCTGTTATGCCATACATCGCAATCCCAGGATTACCATTTTTGCGAGACATAACATATTTGGATACCACAGTACATCATCCATTACAAACCAAACATAAGGTCTTACACAAACAAGGATCTCATGATCCAGTTCTTAATACAATTCAAGCAGCGGAAATACGTAATAATAACGGTAGCGTAGCCGAAACTCCATCTTTGGGGTCACAGGCAATGCTGACGATGGGAGATGATCCTAGTTGTCGTAACCTTCCTGGGTTCCATCCTCCTGGTACTCCTCTTCATAGTCTGGCCACGGGAATAGCCAGTGACAAAGCCATGAGTACTCTTTAAGTACTCGCAAACTAATACTAACAAGTGAAGGAGGTTTTTGTAGTAGGACACTAAGCTCTAGGGTTGTTTTGCAAAAATCCAGATTTACCTCTACTAAGTTCAGAAGCAAGAAAAGCTAGTTGAAGTTTTATAAAACCTAAGTGGGAACTTGAAATTCATATCACAACTCTGTTGTGGTCAAGTCAAAGTCTCAATTCATTTCACAAGTCATTTTGAAAACATCTGACGGGGGAACAGTATGGCCACTCCAACTGTCCATAACCGCGGACGCGGCTATTCGAATAGTTTGACACTCTGCAGAGATTGTACACTTTCACCACAACATTCGATACATCCGTCAGGAACAAATCCTAAATTCACCATACTCAGTATGCGGATAATCAATCCTAACCTTTTAATTACACGCCCTAGTATAGGCACCTCTCCTGTGAGTTTGGCCTCCCAACCATGACCAACTGTCATCTTGGGTACTGCACAGGTGGACAATCTTCACAAGGTAGCCTCAGCTCAGACCTTGGCCGTGAGGGAACCAATACTAAGGTATATAAGTTTCCAGTCAAGCCCTACCCAATTCTCGGTTATTGTGGTTGTACGGTAAAATTGGAATGGTATCGCATCCAGACAACCATCAGTTTTATAAAGGGCTAAGGCTCATGCCTCAACATTTTTATCATCAAAATCATCTGGTGTTCAAGAACACATGTCAAAACATCTCAATAGAATGATCCATCATTCCAAGGTTTTCATAACCGTTTTCACCAAGTATTCCCATCTAAAGTTGATCAATTTTTATGCTTAGCACTATCATCTAAAAATGGGAGTGAGTACTAATGAGGGGTGATAAACTAGTGGAGTTTAAATAAGTTCAATCTCATGCCTTAGGATGACATCAAGATTATCTAGCTTAGGCCAAATTTTATGCTCTTTATGCAACCTTCAATTATCTTTCTAGAATCTACAATTCACTTAAGTAAGCTCTAAGTAATAGCTTTGATAAAGAAATAAAGTAGAAGCTTGCAAGTAAAACTAGGATTGGTTTATCAAGTGTGTATGATCATATATGCTTAAGGCATATATTTGGCATGGTAACATGCAAGTATTTACCTGCATAGGTATAGTGTCTTGCAAGTGTTAACTTGCACAATCAACTAGTAGTATTAGGCTTTCTAAATAAAGTATCTTGCAAGTGTTAGCTTGCATTGGTCCACTTGGTTAGTAAGGCTTGCTAAAGTAGAGTATCTTGCAAGTGTTAGCTTGCCTTGTGCAGAGCAGTGGTTAGTAAGGCTTCTTCTTTGTAGTATCCTCCTTCCTCCTCGTATCCTTGGTAAGTACTAGCGTCTATGAATAAATACGAGGTACACAATCACCAAACAATACTTAACTACTTTCAATCATCACACACAAGGGTTCTATAGATTATCTAGCATCATCACTAATATTACAAGATTAAAGCATTTGTCTTATTGGTTTTATTTTTAGAAAAGTAATTTCTACTCATTGAAAAACTACTTAAGATTTAATATTCTCCAAACCAAACATGGGATCATGTTGATACATGTCATCACCACATATTTCAGTACATGGGAATGTGATTTAAAGTGGTGTCACAATTTAATAAGATTTAACCTTTTAATTCAAATAAAAATAAATGACTAGAAATGCCTGTGTGGCCTTCTTTTATTACTTTAACATTATTTCTGTAAGTAAACACATATGTTATTATATATTCTGAAAGGTATGATCAAATGTGATTTTTGAGAGTTGGAATCAACTCAAAAGCTATTATAGTTTAAATTTAAAAAATGTTTGAATGCAGAAAAGGTTCTGCCTTGTTATTTTTACTAAGGTTGATCTATAGATTCAAATGATTTGAATCCAACGGGCTTGGATTAAGCATTTCAAAACCTTTCTAACAAAATTGGTTTCCTTCAATTTGGTTCACTGAATCGAGCTGGGTTGATTTTTGAAACTAGGTACAAAACTATGTTTGAACTAAAATAGAAAAAGCTAAATTCAAATAGGTGGGCTGCGCGGGAAAGGTTAACGGGCCGGCCCAGTGTCACTCCGCGGCGCGGGGCGCAACTGACAGGGCGGGTCTACTGGTCAGCGACTCTTAACACGCGAAGCGGTAAGGGGCGATGTGGTGCATTGGATTAGAAGTAAGATCAATGGCTAAGGGTCGTCGCCGACGATGAACTAGTCACCGGCGAGCTCGAACCCTAGCGGCTCAGTAGGGGACGTGGGAGGCTCACCGGGGCTCAGGCGAGGGTCGGCGATGCGGGCAAACGATGAATTCGACGACAGCTAACCTCCTGGTACCGGCAGCTCCCCCTAGGGTGGATGAAATCGATGGCGCCCTTCTTCTCCAGAGGCGGCCTGATCCGGCGCAATTCCGGCGATGCACTGCTCGCCTTGCTCCGGGAATGGGGTGGAACGATCAGTGAGGTGAGGGGAGTGAGATGGTGTGAAGAATTCGAGTGGGGGAGGCATCTATTTATAGTGGCGAGAGGGGACCGACGGGCGCGAGCTGAGCTCATCGTGGTCGACGGCATAGAGGGCTATCGGCGTGGGCGACGGTAGGGGGCGGTGCTGTGCTTCCTGGCGAAGCTCAACGACGTGGTGGCGAGGCGTGGGACGATGCTGATCGATCGGAACGCTTCGGTGCTCTGAGCGTGCCCGACGGGAGTCTTAATGCACACAGCGCGCGTGGTCCGCACGTCGGCGAACGGGCGTGTCTGCGGGGTTGCTGGGACGGTGGTGATCACACGTGCATGCGGCGAGGGCGGCGCGCGGTCTATGGGTGCTGGGCGAGCGTGGCGCACGGGGCGCGCTCTCGGCATGGTTGCAGAGAAGGTTGGCATGGACTGTGCGTGTGGTCCAGGGGCTGGCATCACTCGCGGCTGGGACAGGGAGTGGCGGTGGTGTGCTAGCTTGCTCTTAGACAAGGTTGGCGAGGCTAGTGCTGCTCATAGCTGGCTGTCGACTATGGGGTGGCAATGGTGTACTCGTCCTGCTCACCATTGATGACAATGGCCAGCTTACAGTGGTGCTAGAGATTAGTTAAGGTTGTTAGATGATCTACTAAGGCTAGTGGTGTCCAGAGATGAAACAAGTTAGGCCAGAATCACTGCACACTACAATGTTTTGATTTTGTTTGATTTGTATCCGCAAGGTGTTTGATGAAATGGCCGCATGAATTCAAGTTTTGAATTTTGAAAAGATCTTTGGTGGATGTGCTAGGCATGTGCTGGTGAGTCTGTAGATGCTTGGTTTTTGAAAGTTGAGCTTGTTTGAGGGGTTTTTGAAAAAGTGGGATCTTCTCATATGAAATAGATTCAATTTTAAACTGTCATTTAAACTATGCATTTAAATGTTTTTGGATGATCACAAAGTGGGACTTGGTACTTTGTTATGAGTACTATCAAGGGGTGCAAAGATCCAAACAAGTTTCTGTTAAGTTCTAAAAGTTAGATATAGCCGAAGTAGGCATGGGAGTTAATTTGGCAAAAGTGAGCATTCACTTAAGTTGATGGTTTTGATTTGTTTGTCTTTGGGAAAAGTTTGGGGATTGTTTAGATGATGTTTATTTCACCTAAGAATCATTTTACAAGCAAATAAACACATAATCATGGCAATTCAAAAGAATCCAAATTTCAATACACACAAATATGAATGCTCTCATATTTTTAGTTGGAAAAGTTTTTGTTAACCCTAATTTTGGTGATTAGAGTTTGATGATTCTAGTTTAATATTTTTGGGATGTTACAGTAGTCCCCGAGGCCAGCGTTGGTTCAGCACAGGTGTTCTTTGGCAGTCGGAGTAGGTGGGTCCAATTTGGACGCCTAGTCAAATCAGCGGTGGACTCCCTCGATGAAGGAAGAAATCTCCTGTATATGTCTTCAGTCGCAACATTGGTGACCAGTCGAATTGCAACATCGGCGAGTGGGTTAGCGAGTCGAGTGAGTGAAGTTGGACCGTTAGGTCGGTCAAACTAGCCGTTTAGTAATCCAACGGTAATATTGGCATAATTACCACAAGGTAACGGCTCCTCCGAGATTGGCGGGAAGCACCCCTTTATAAGGAGAGTGACGGGGGAAGCAGCAAATATTCTCTGCATTTCTCGGACCTCGTGCATCGTCAGTCTTCCAGTCTCTCCCGATCTAGAATTTCCAGTCCGAGCGAGTCTTGATCTTATCGATGGCGCCTCCAAAGGATATGTGGGGAAAATCCAAGTGCACCGCGGCCTCGCTGAAATCCTTCCAGGAAGCAGGGATTATCTACAAGGGGAATTGGCGGATTCCTGCGGCTGGAGAGACAGAACCCAAAGCTCATCTCGGAGAGTTCATCTGCTTCTTGAGCCATCGATAAAGGGGGCTTGGCTTCCCCACTTCGATCTTCTTCTGTCGGTTCTGCGTGCATTACGCGATCAAATCTTTGGATCTAGGGTCGCACAACATCGAGAAGCTCGCCATTTTCGTGGCGTTCTGCGAGTGCTATCTTGGGTGCCGCCCCTATTTTCCCCTGTGGCTAGATCTGTTCCATGGCCGCTTTAGCCGCGAAGGGGCAGGCGGCCTGATCCTGGCAGCGGGTGGCTTGACCTTTCAGTTGAAGACCAGGGCCACCTTCCTGGACCTCATGCTCCCGAAGAAAGCCGTTAGCGAGTGGAAAAAAGAGGTGGTTCTACGTGAGCGAATCGACGCCGGACGATGAGGTGCCGCTCCCGATGTATACTGCTGACAGGAGTGAGCCGTATCGGTTGCCAATGACCAAGCTTCTCAACAAGCAGAGGATGGTCGTGGATGAAATGTTGACACAAATCCAAACGCTCAAGAAGGAGGGTGTGAAAACAATCAATCTATACAATTGCTGGCTCGAGCGGTGACTGGTGCTGCTAGCCGCCCGATCCCATTGGATGTATCAGTACACTGGCAAGGATGATGTCACGAAGACTTTCTCGGTGATCTGGGACGCCGACAATTATGCTGCCGCATTGAAGAAACTCACGAAGGCAGAGTACACCGACCCAAAGGCTGGGCTTGCTCTGTATACCGCCAGCGGGAAGCGCCTGGCTCCAACAGTAAGTCTCTTCCTGACCTCGCAGTCGCAGCTCGTGCGGTCGCGGTTTCTTGATGTTGTTTCTCTTTGTCAGCTGTTTCAGGTCTTTGAGAACAGGATCCCTCCTGTCGATGAAGAGATCTCCAAGGAGCTTGGAGATGATTCGGACAAGTCCTCGATAGCGAGGACGAGGCGGTGGAGGTTGACGCACCTGCGCCCGCGGCTCGGAAGACCCTTGGGCAGAATCAGCGCGAAATCGAGGTGAGTCGGAACCTCGAGGAGCGCGAGAGTGATGAAGGAGATGTGTAGGATCACAACTCACGACATGTGGCTACGCCGGCGAATACCGCATGGAAGCCGAAGTCGCACGCAAAGAAGGCAGTGCCAAAGGTGGCATCGCCACCCATATCGGTGGCGGTTTTCGAGTCGGATAAAGAGCCTGACAACACGGAGACTAGGGCCTTCACAAAGATTTCGGAGGATCTAGCTCTAGTGAAGGGATCAGGATTGGAGTCCATGGTGGAGGGCGTGATCCCACTCATAGCAACCCCGCTGTCATTCTCAGTGGTTCCGGGGCCAAGGGCTGCCATGGCCACGGAGTCGAATTCCTTGCCACCGAGGGGGGCGCCTACATCGCCTGGGTCGAAAGTGCCCACGTCCGCGGCCTCATCATCAAAGAAGCCCGCAGTGTCATGGGCCATGAGCGTGTTCGTCAGGGGGGGTCACTCGCAAGCTAGGCCCAGAGTTGGAGAAGCCGGCTCACATTAGCACTGGCCTGCGCTTCATTCCCGTTGCCAAGTAAGCTTGCGTTGGGTGTCCTATTGTAGTTTTCGGGGTCACTTAGTGGATCGCTGGCCATGTCGTTTTGCAGGACCGGTGCTAAGAAGATCGGTCACCCTTTGGTGGCCAAGGTTCCGCTAGTCACCCCCGGAGGGGAGGCCGACCCTTCCAAGAAGAGGAAGGGTGACACAGTCGAGGCGCCAATCGAAGGCGCGAAGAAGAAGAAGACGAAGAAGAAGAAGAAGAAGAAGAAGGAGAGTGATTCTGCTGCTACGACGGAAGGGCCAATCGACGAACCTGTCGAGGCACCATTCGAAGCCACCATTGCCTTGGAGGGTGAGGAGGTCACGAGCTTGCAGCTGGGCGAGTCGACCGCGCCGGCTGGGGCGTCGGTGCCCGCGGCTAGCGCTCCAGCAGCGACGACCGCGAGGTTCCCTCGCTTCATGGCGAGAGCGTCTGCCGCGGCTGCTACAACACAATCGCCTCAAGTTCCTGAAGTCGTGGATGGTGACGCCGGTCAGCAACACGGGCGTACATCGTTCGTGTTGCCGTCGGCCAACGCCATCGAGCTGCACAACATGCTAGGTGCTGCCATCCAGGTATATCCAGTCCTCGAGGATCTATTCACTGAATTTCAGCGGCTAGATTCTTAAATTTTGGTTATCCAGTCCCCGAGTGTCTAGTCGCTCAATTTCAGCGTCTAGATACTAAGAACTTTGATTGCCCAGTCCCTGAGTGTCTATTCGCTGAATTTGAGCGGCTAGATACATAGAACTTTGATTTTCCCTTACATGTAGTTTCCTTTGTAGAGGGTCTTCAGCATGAATCGGCCAATCGGCAGGCCGCGAAGGAAGGCCTAGAGCGTAACCTGCAGGGCGCTCAAGATGCTAATCGGCAGTTGCAGGCGACTGCAGGTGAGTTGATTTCACCTCTATTAACTTGTATTCTTGTTGTTGTGCGAGTATTTGACTGTGTTCTTCACTTCGCCAGAGTATCGTACCGCCGCAATCGCCATGGCCCGTGAGGGTTATGTTCTCGCCGAGCTAGAGTCTGTGAAGTCAGCACTGGCCACAGCGGAGGGGCGGGTCGCCTCATTGGCAAAGGAGCTGGAGGCGGCGAGTAAGGAGATGACCTTGTCGGAAGAGAGGGCCAAGGCCGCGATCGTTGTGGGGGAGGGTGAGTAGAAAGTCCCCGACGCACTCGTTGCTGGTTTGCAAAATCAGCTGTCGGCCCTGGAGAATTTCGTCACAAAGTGCTGTCGTCCGCTTTTTGGTGAGTACCTTTTCCTTGTTTTCTTTTGGTAGTGGCGGGCGAGTCACCGAGCGGGCGACTCGCCGAGCGGGCGGGTCCCCGAGCGGGTGAGTCCCATAGGTGTACTTCCTTGCCGGTTTTAATTTCTAGCATTTGCAGGCGCGATTTGCCAAGGGGAGCCAGAGGTGCACACATACGACGCCAATCAGTGCGTGACCGCAGTGGTGGATGCGTCCACCCTCTCGGCGACGTGTGTCTAGGCCATCCTCCAAAGGATCTCGCCCACCAAGGTGATCCCTAGTGGGTTGATGGAGGTGTGGCGCTACCTCGAGGAAGCGCCTGTCGCGGTTGAGTGGATTATGCGATCGGTCTTTCACTGCGGAGCCGCGACTGTGCTGAGTCTTGGACTCGCGCACTTCCTCGACAACTTCGACCTTGACGACGTCACCAGTGGGTATCCCTCAGCGACTGGATCGATGGTGATCACGGAGGTGCTAAAGCTGACCGCCAAGGCCACTCCCTTCGCAGAGCGTGTGTTGGAGATGGGTGACTTATTGTCGTACCAGAGACAGTGGTGGCGCCGAATGAACCCAAACCACAGCATTGCGATCTGAAGTCGGAACAACCTTTCCGGTCAGCGGTGGTGAAGAGCTTGACAACATATCCGGCGAACCCTTGGGAACCCTTTATCCGGGTCAGGGGTGGTGGCGGTGCATCCTCTTCGAAGCATGCAGAATAGAAATTTGCCCTAAGGAAGTGCGACTGAGTGCTTTTGTATGAACCTCAACGATGAACAATGTATTGTGATGCCGAGGAAAGGAAAAACATGAATCATTTTTCATTTGATTTGTGATTTCTATTTGTTGTGCGAGTCCCCGAGCGCGTCCGAGCTTTAATGGGGTTTACCTCACATATGTGTAAGTTTGTTTGTGTTGGACTGTTAATTTAGTCAGGGTCGACTCACCATGACTCGTAGAGCCAATCGCTTGGCGATCCCAAGGAATGCTCTATAGTTGGCTATTTTTTTCGGACGCGAGCGGGGTCGGTTAGGCGAGTCCCTGAGTGTAGTAGTTAGCCGTTCTAGTTGCATGACCAAGGTAGGTGAGGACATGGTGCGTTGTTTGTAATGTGTCTCTCAACCTGGCTCGGAGAGCCAGTCGCGTGGCGAGTCTAGGTCATGCTCTCGTACTTCGTGTGTTCCCGAGACGCGTGGGTTTAGACTTGGGAAAGTCCCCATGCGTGGTACTTAATCGTTCGAGTATCTATGCACAAGGATGTGGAGGACTAGTGTGTACGAAGCATGTCTGATTGTCTTGGTCCGGTGGGCTAGTCGAGCTAGGCGACTCCGATGGTGGCTCCGAGGTGGCATTTTCATGGACGAAGCAAGGCCCGAATACTTTCAGTGCCCTTGTTCCGCACTACTTAGCCATGTCGGTTGCTCGACCAAGGGTTGAATTCCGTGGGTAGCGTATTGCTAAATTTACGAGTGCGATTGGTACAAGAGTTTGTCGAGTAGGCACAATTTGTGCGAGTCGAATATATTGCATTGTATAGCAGGGGAGTACAAGTGTAAGTTCTACGTGTAGAACTTCTGGAGGAGGTTTACATTCCACAGCCGCTTGACATCGAGTTGGCCGTTACCTCACACATCGATTAGGTAGTAGGGGTCGTTGTCGAGGACTCGCTCTACAATGAATGGTACCTCCCATGGGGGAGAGAGCTTGTGCAGGCCCTTCTTGTTTTGGACGAGTCGCAGGACCAGGTCGCCTTCCTTGAAGGTGCGAGTTCGGACTCGGTGGCTGTTGTAGCAACGGAGTCCCTGTTGGTAGATGGCGGTGCGGGAGCGAGCTAGGTTGCGAGCTTCATCGAGAAGGTCGATACCGTCTTAGCGTGCGAGCTCGTTGTTGGCCTCCTCGTAGTTGACGACCCGAGGCGAGTCATGTTCCAGGTCATTTGGCATGACGGCTTTGGCGCCATACACCATAAAGAATGGTGTGAACAATGTTGACCGGTTGACGGAGGTGCGAATGCCCCATACGACGGAGGGGATCTCTTCGACCTAGCATCCCGGAGTTCGCTCGAGGGGAACATGTAGTCGTGACTTGAGGCCGTGGAGGATGCTTTGGTTGGCACGCTCTGCTTGGCCATTCGACTCCAGGTGGGCGACTGGGGCGAAGTCGAGCCGTATGATGTGGTCCTCGCAGAATTCGGCCATGGTGAATTTTGCGGAGTTGGTGCCATTGTCCGTGATGATGTTGTGCAGGTACCTATACCAGTAGATGAGCTCGCGGAGCAACTTGGTGGCGGTCATCCCGTCGCACTTCCTGACTGGCTTGGCCTCGACCCACTTGGTGAATTTGTCGACTGCGACCAGTTGGTGGGTGTAGACAGAACGAGCCTTTTTGAAGGGGCCCACCATCCCTAGTAGAAAATAAGCCATCCATTCGCCCGCGCCAAGATCATTAGTACCGGTTCCGCCACGAACCGGGACTAATGCTAGCATGCGTTCCGGTTTGAGCGGACCGGCCGGTTGCACCGGAGCGGGAGGCATCCGGCCCAGTTCGTGAGGGGTCATGCATCCCAGTTTGTAACACAAACCTGTACTAAAGGTTGGGCGTCAGACACATGGCCTGCCACACACCTTTAGTCCCGTTTTGTGTTACAAACCTGTTACAAACCAGGACGTATGAGCCCTTTGCCTATAAATACGACGCCCCAGCCCTCTACCTCCCATCTGTTTTTTCTTGGTGGAAGGTGTGAGAGGTGTGCTAGTTTATTTTTTTCCTATGCTTGCGAGGTGTTTGATGAAATGTTTGAGTGAATGATCCCGTTCAATTTCCCACAAAACAAAATATAGGAGATGCCCGAGTCGCACATGAGTTTTCTCCTCTTTCTTTCCTCCTTGATCGAGGTTAGCAATCTTATCTTTTCATCTGTCATTGATACAATACATGTGTCGATTTGAATTGATCATTTCACAATTTATGATGTTCTGTAAGCCTCCAACGGGTCACCGCAAAATTCGTTTTGTCCCTTTTTGGGAAAAACCAGTGCATTTCTTCGCCAAACTTGGGCCCGGTTTGCACCGAGATGGAAAGCGTGGAAGCATACGGCTGGTCTTCTGCAACTAACTTTGACCCACGTGACCGTTACACAGATCCCCACCTACCCCTTTTTCCTTTTTACTTTCCCGTTCATTCATGTTCTTTGTTGCCGCTGCCCTCCACGAGCCCTGCCCTCATCGAGATCCGCCACCCTCCCCGAGCTTCGACAACGCCACTCCCCAAGGCCATGGCAGCGGCCGATCTTGAAGTCATCTGTTTCGGCTAGGGTGGCGGTGGCGGTGATGGCAACTCCTCCGCCCCACACATCGCCTCCCTCCCCGAGCTCCGATCGTGCCAGTGTCTCCTTCTGCGACCTCCACCAGCCGCTCATAGCTCCGATGTGACCACGGCAACGCCTCCATCCATGATCTCTGACCCCAACGCCCCCCGATTGCTCCTAAGGCCATGGCGGAAGCCGATGTCGATGCCATCCTCGCCGGACATGGTGGCCACTAAAGGGAATGTGCCCAAGACGAAATAATAAAGTTATTAGTATCTTATTCCTTGTTTATGATAAATGTTTATTCCTCGTGCTATAATTCTATTAATTGGAAACATTAATACAAGTGTGTTCAATAAACAAATATATAGAGTTCCTAGTTATGCCTCTCATATAATCTAGCTTGTTGATTAACAACATGATCAAAGGTTTCCTGATCATAAAATTTGTATGTTGTTAATTACGGGGTCACGACATTAGTTGAATGACGTGATGAACACTCACCCGAAGTATAGTAATACGATCAAAGTCATTATGTTTACATTGCTAGAATATTTCATACGAAGTAACCCTAATCCTTAGACCATGAGATAATGTCAATCACTAACACCAGAAGAGTACTTTTATAGCATCAAACATCACACCATAACAATGTGACTATAATGATGGGCTCAGGTACTCCGAAAGTATTATGTATAGTCTCATGAATAAAGAGTGGGATTTTTCCATCCTGATTACAGAGATATATACTCTGGGCCCTCTTGGTGATATCACATTTACAATATCTTGCAAGCAGGTGATTTGATCACAAGGAATGTTATATCACGGGAACAATAAAAAAGTACTTGTCAGTAACAAGATTAAAATAGGTATGGGGATACCAATGATCGATTCTCAAACATGCAATATATTATGAGATATAGAAATTTTCTTGAAACGTTAATGATTCGAACGATCACTAGGGTCATCGTTGAATATGTGGGAGTCGGTATGGATCTCCAGGTCTCGCTTCCGATTATTGATAAGAGAGGTGTTTCTATCATGTCTGCATCATTCACGAACCATAGGGTGACACACTTAAATTTCTCTGACACTAAGTGGTAGATAAGATAAATCCGAGAATAATATTGATAGAGCTAAAATTGTTTCGATGATCATCGGAATTTTTTTGGGTCAAATTGCTAAAAATGGTTTTAGGTGTAATATTAAAAAAGTGTAAGGGGTTTTATGTGAATGTGTTAATGAAAGTAATTAACAAAATTGTGAATAAACTAAATAAAAGAGTTCTATTTAAAAAGAGAAATTCATTTATGCTATGGGCATTTAATGCAATTGAAATGGTAGTTGCACTCACATGAATGAGGGAATAAATGAGGGAAGAGGGGCAGCCCCCCTATAAAAAGTCCTTCTATTGTCCTCTCCATTTTCACCATCTCCTTGTGAAGGCTCTCTTCCCCCCTCTAGCAATTACCCATGGCTTCAGATTAGCGAAGTACTCCCTCTGTTCGGGATTATAGGTCCTACGCGCATAACTAGGTTGTTAATTTGACCAACAAAATATAACTTATATAACACAAAAGTTATACCATTAGAAAATATAATCTCTAAAGTTTCGAATGGTATAATTTGTATGCTATACTATTTATATTTTGTTGTTCAAATTGACAACCTAGTTATCCGCGTGAGACTTATAATCCCAAACGGAGGGAGTACATGTTCTATTAGTTTCTCTGAGTAAGATTTATCTACTCCTTTCGCTGCTCTACTGGAGTGGAGGCAGTAAGGTTATCAGGAGATGGAAATGTGCCTGAGTATGGATGCGATGTTGGTTTGCGGAACTCTACAACTCGATCTTGAGATCGGCAAGTGATCGGCGACATCAATAATGAAATAAAATTTTGTAAAAGCTTTCGGGCTTCAAGGTTGAGTTTTTCTAGATCATCCCTTACATGTTACTAGCATCTACTCTTAGAATGATTTGTTTTATTATCGTAGGAATTTTTTGTTTTCTATGCTACAAACCCCTTTAGTGGTATCATAGCCGGATCTATGTGTAGATACTTGTACGGGTAGAACACATAGGAGTACGTGGGTGTTGATGATCATGTTATTGCATCCTCTTGTGTACTTTGGATATTTGGGGCATAGTAGTATGAAGCGGCACGTATTAACTTCACATGTCCTCACACATGAGACATGTTCCATGTTTGACATGCAACTTTTTTTTGCATAAGTCGCTAGTGGGTGTCTGTCTCTCTCACTATAGTTAATATCTTATTTATAACGGGTTTCTAAAAATTTGATTATCATCGTTGTGGTACCATGTTCATAGGTAAGAACATTTCTATCTCCGAAAGTCCTAAGCCATGTATAATATGCAAAAGATAAAATAGAAGCGTCTAGTTTTATTTTTGCCGGGCAAAGTGTCATGATATGATATTGTTATAATTTTTAGTATGGTTGGATACTCTCTAAAATTATAACAAATCAAAGTGTAAACACCATAGACCTTAGTGTTACATAAATGGAATGATAGAGATCATACCATGATGCACAAGATGATGATCAAGTGCAAGAAGCATATCATATCACTTTTTGCATATGATGTTTGTTTTCATCTTATTTTTCTTGTATGGCGCTTTAGTAGCATTATAAGATGATCCGTCATTTAAATATCAAGATAAAAATGTGTTCTTCCTTTAGTATGCACCATTAAGAAAGTTCTTCGTTTCGAGACACCATGTGATGATCGGGTGTGATAGATTCTACATCCGCATATAATGGGTGTAAGACAGTTTTACACACGTGGATACTAAGGTTCTTACTTGGTGAGCCTAGCATGTAAATACATATCCTCGGAACATGAACCTAAAGGTAAAGCATGAGTCATATAGTTGATATGATGACCATATTGATGCTTGCCTTTGCAGCTGCACCAATTCACATGATGATCAGTCTTGGTGTAGTGGATTTGGTTCATGTAATCACCAATACGACTCGAGGGATGTTGTTTTTGAGTGGGATTTCAAGTAGTAATATGATAAAAGTTGAACTCAATTTATCATAAATTAAATCAAAGTGAATTTGCATAGTTTTTTTGTAGTCACTAGCATCCGTTTTACTACCTTGTGCTTAGTTATAATTGAGATAATAAAATTATAAATTTTTGGATATTTACTTTACAAATTGGTATCGTATTGTTTTGAGTGTAAATATAAAGTTTAAAAGTCCTATTGCAAACTTTCAGCAAACTCCATTTAGTCCATGAAGATTAATAAGTAGTGTTCAATCAAGAGTAACAGTTCTAGTGTTAGTATCTAAGTATCATGCTTGCCTCCATGATCCTTGATATTCAAAAAGTTGTTTTAGTATCAACGTTATCTAGGAGTTGAAAGAATTGTTTCAAAAACCGTCATGTGTGGAAGAAATGGTGATATCTAAAACAATACTTGGTTATAATATGATAGAGTATAATTTAGTAAAATTCATTTTCTCACATTGTATGAGAACTTGTGAAGGTTGGAGACGCTAGGCGTCCTAATATCCCAAAAAGTTTTTGGGAACTAACATTATACTCGCGATTCACCTTTATTAGCTATAGTATCTTGATCATGAAAGTTGTCATGATAAAGATGAATAGAAGATGTAGGTAAAATGTTTATTACAATATAAGATTACTAAAGAATGGATTTTGAAAGAACGCTAAACATTTGATGATGGTGATCCACTTCAAAGTGCAAGACTAAGGATATTAGTACTTGACTAACATGCTTTGGCCTATGTGTCATGTGTATGACGCCACTATTGATGTTGATGGATTCTTCTAAAAAGGAAATGAAATGCTGAAAGAGAATCTCAGAAATATTTGGCAAAAATAGAAAAATATTGGAAATGTCCACCTTAGGTATATAGATGATATACATGTTTGAGTGTATTCTTTTCTTATTAAACAGTGTGGTTCTTAGGTATTGTATATCAGATTGGTTGGTGTAAAGTGACACACTAATCAACACAATTCATGAACTACAATGACCTAAGTAACTAGAAAAATAATATGGGATGATATTCATCGGAAACAAATAAAGTGTTGTTGTGTTTCTCATTGACATCAAACCTAGCGTTCAAGATCTATTTTAATAATTGTTATTTTGTTCCATTATTATGAGAATAATGGTTATTCAAATGGTTAACATATTCCATAGAAGATGAATGCACTATTACAAGTCTTGTTGGAGAAATCACATCCATAACACTAATGCTAAAATGTTGCAAGATGAATAATTAGAAAACCACTTATGAGTGACATTCCCGTTTAAATTATATTGGTAAGAAACATGAAGAAACTCAACGTTTATGGATTTTTGGAGTCTTTTGATTTTGATCAATTGACACTTGTGAAACTTTCCTGAAGATAATTAAAACTCCATTCAAAGGCCAGCAAAGAACAAAAGACTAAACTATTGGAAATTATTCATGTTGACGTACATAGTCCATCATGTGTAGTTGTGAGCGATGGATTTCAAATACATATACTTTCTTTCAAATTTTAGTAGATACATGCCTATATTTACTTAATGAGTAAGAAGTATGAAATATTTGTAAAATGTTGAAAGAATTTCAAGATGAATTGGAAAATCCTTGTAACAAGAAAATAAAGAATTTATGATTGGATCATAGAGTAACATATTTGTTGGGCTGCGGGCAGGTAAACGAAACTTTTACCCTACGCGGTACTCCCAAGATCTAGCTTAGGTAATAGGCCACGAGATTTACCACTAGACGCGCATGTGCGTATTATTGATGAAGCGCCCCAGTTGATAATATGCTTGGTCTTTTATGAATACATGTCTTCTGTTCTTTTGCATATTTATGTTCCCCTCAGATATTCGGTTTTGCATTGATAACCATTATTGAGAAAAATAAGTTGAATGACACTAATTTTACCAACTCGTATCAAGATCTAAAAGTTGTTCTCAAACAAGAAAAGAAGTACCATGTTCTAGATAACCCACTTCGAGATGCGATAAATGAGAATGCAAGTGTAGCTGTTACCAATGCCTACTGTCGGACCAAGGATGAGTCCATAGAAATTAGATATCTTATGCTTTCTCACATGGAACCGAACTTGCAGCAGCAGTTTGAGAATGTCTAGGCCTACAATATGATCGTAAGCCTTGAAAGTATGTTCTAGGCTCAGGCAAAGACTGATAGGTATCAAGTCGCTCGGTCTTTCCTAGGTTGCAAGCTTAAGGATGGTGATCCAGTGAGTTCCCATGTGATCAATATGGTTGGTTACATGCAGTCTCTAGAAAGCCTTGGCTACCCCATTAGCGAAGATTTCGCTAGGAACATAGTTTTGTTCTCTCTTCCTAGTGCGTATGGTCAGTTCATATCGAACTACCCCATGCATGGTATGGATAAGAAGCTCACTGAATTACATGGGATGCTCAAGCAGGCAGAGGTTAATCTCAAGAAAGGTGCCAATCAAGTGTTGATGGTACAGAATAAAGCTAAGTTCAAGAAGAGTTCTTCCAACTCTGGGACGCGATCCCAAGCGCTTCCTCTGGGACTAAGTCATCTACTTCAACTGGATCCACTTGCTTCTATTACAAGGAGTATGGCCATTGGAAGAGGAATTGCGGCAAGTATTTGACTGACAAAGCCAAGAGTGGACGTGTGACTTCCAACTCAGGTACACTTGTGTGCAATGTTATGGACATTTATCTTGCGGATGCACCTAATAGTTCTTGAGTATATGATATCGGATCAATCATTCATATCTGCAACTCGTTGCGGGGACTAGCAAGAACTAGGAGTGTAGCAAGAGGCGAGGTTGACATTCTGGACGACAACAAAGTAAGAGTTGATGCATTGGAAGTCGACACGATGCAACTTCATTTACCTTCAGGATTCTTAATGGATCTAAATAATTAATATTATGTTCCAGTGCTTAGTGGAAACATCATTTCTGCCTCATGTTTGATGAGACAAGGCTATGAGTATAATATTAAGAACAATGGTTGTTATATTATTTGAATGATATGTTTCACGGCTTTGCACCGATCTAGGACGGGTTATTTTTTTGAATCTTGATGGTGGGCCTATCTATAACATAAATATTAAAAGGTTAAAACCAAATGATCTGAATAGACTTATTTTTGGCACTGTCAGCTTGGTCATATAAGTTGGAAACGCATGAAGAAGCTCTATGATGATGGACTCCTAACTTCGTTCGACTTGGAGTCGTTCAAGACATTTGAATCTTTCCTACTTGACAAAATGACCAAGACACCTTTTACAAAGAGTTGTGAAAGGGCGTCTGACTTGTTGGGACTAGTACATAGTGATGCATGTGGTCTAATGAGCACGATAGAAAGGGGTGGTTATCAGTACTTCATTACCTTCACTGATGATTTGAGTCGGTATGGATATATCTACTTGATGAAACATAAGTCGGAAGACTTTGAAAAGTTCAAAGAATTCCACAATGAAGTACAAAATCAACTCAGCAAGAAAATAAAGTTTGTTCGATCGGACCGAGGGGGCAAGTACATGAGCCATGAGTTTGATGACCATCTGAAGATTTGTGGAATAGTTCCTCAGATCACTCCGTCGAGAACTCCATAGAGGAACGGTGTCTCAAAACGGAGGAATCGCACCTTGTTGGACATGGTAAAATCAATGATGAGTCAGACAGATCTACCTTTATCATTTTGGGGTTATTTTCTAGAAACAACAGCATTCACACTGAACATAGTACCATCAAAGTCGGTAGAGAAGACACAGCATGAGATGTGGACGGGCCAAAAGCCTTTTCTTAAGATTTGGGGTTGTGAGGAATTTTTCAAGTGACTTCAGTCGGAAAAGCTTACAACCAAGTTAGATAAGTGTATTTTCATGGGGTATCCAAGGTAAACCTTGGGTTACTACTTCTAAAATTGAGAAGAGGGAAAAGTGTCTGTCGCTTGGAACAGTGTCTTCCTTAAGAAAGAGTTTCTCAGTCGGGGAGTAAGTGGAAGCACGGTGCACCTCAAAGAAGTTCGAGAGGAACCATATAGTAGTGTCTCGGAAAAATCCTTGGAGGTTGAGCCAATCGTGGAAGCTAGGTCAGCAATTGCACTAGAACCGCGAAGATCTGCGAGATTGCGAAGTGTTCGTGATGTATTATTATTAGACAGTCATGAGCCGGCAACTTATTCAGAAGTGATGGTAGGTTATGATTTTGAGTCATGGCTTGGAGTCATGATATCCGAGTTAAAGTCCATGGATGAAAATCAAGTTTGGAACTTGGTTGATCTGCTAGACGGTGCTAGATCCGTCGAGTGCAAATGGGTTTTTAAAAGGAAAACTGATATGGATGGAAATGTTTCTGCCTATAAAGCATGACTTGTCATGAAGGGGTTCCAACAGGTTCCAGGAGCTTACTATGATGACACTTTCTCACCCGTAGCGATGCTTAAGTCAGTTCGGATCATGTTAGCTATAGAAGCCTATTTCGACTATGAGATATGGCAGATGTATATTACACTGGCTTTCCTTAATGGAAATTTATCGAGGACGTGTATATGATATAGCCTAAGGGTTTTGTCGATCCGACTAATGCTGACAAGGTATGGAAACTTCAGAAATCCATTCATGGGTTGAAGCAAGCATCTCGAAGTTGGAATATTTGCTTTGATGAGGTAGTTAAATCATTTGGCTTCATCAAGAGTGATCACAATTCTTGTTTATACAAGAAGTTTAGTGGGATCAAAGTAAACTTTTTAATATTATATGTGTATGACATATTACTGATTGGAAATGATATAAAAATGTTGCAAGAAACCAATGAATAATTGTAAAGGAGCTCTCAATGAAGGTCTTATGTGAGGCAACTTATATTCTGACAATCAGGATCTATAGAGATAGATCCAGCCAACTCATTGGATTGAGTCAGAGTACATATTTGGACAAAGTGTTGAAGAATTTCAACATGGAATTGTCTAAGAAGGGGTTCTTACCGATGTCCCATTGTATAAAACTTAGAAAGGCTCATTGTCCATTGATAACTAATGAGCGAAGTCAGATGAGTGAGATTCTGTATGCTTCAGCAATCGTATCCAACATGTACGCCATGATTTGTACTAGGCCAGATGTTTCCTATGCTCTAAGTGTTGTGAGAAGATACCAGGTTGAACCTAGAGAAATCCACTAGCAGCGGTGAAAACCATCCCAAAGGTGAAAACCATCCGCTAAGGATGTGTTTCTAGTTTATGGAGGTGAAGATGAACTATGTGTAAAGGGTTACATGGATGTGAGTTATCTCACCGACTCAGTTGATTCTCGTTTGCAATCTGGATACGTGTTTATAATAAACAAAGGGGCTGTGAGATGGAAGAGTTCCAAGAAAGAGACCGTGTCATCATCTACAACAGAGGCTGGGTATATTGCTGCCTCGGAGGCGGCAAAGCAAGCTGTTTGGATGAGGAATTTCCTCATGGATCTTGGTGTGGTCAAGGGCTTGTCCAATCCGTTAGCCGTGTATTGAAACAACAATGGTGCTATTGCACAAGCCAAGGAACCTAGACAACACGAGAAGAACAAACATATACTCATGCAGTACCACATTATTCTCCAGTTTGTGGATCGAGGAGATATCAAGTTATGCAAGGTACACATGGATGAAAATGTTGTAGATACGTTGACAAAGCCACTACCACAGTCTAAGCATGAGGCGTACACAAGAGCAATGGACATTAGATGCCTAGACATGTGATGTCGGGATGATTGACTCTAGTGCAAGTGGGAGATTGTTGGGAATATGACCTAGAGGCAATCATGTATTATGATATTCCCTAAAGTATTCATAAATTTGTTAATTTTTCCCTTGTGTCCGTAAATGGACAGTTATAAAGGTAGATTTCGGGTTGGTTATGAATCAAGCTGTGTGACATGGATTACCAAGATAACTTTATGAGTACTTTAGGGAATATCATCATACATGATTGCCTCTAGGGCATATTCCCCACAATATTTGAGTTACAGGTGCAGGAAAACACCTAATATTTGAGGAATCATTCCATTGATTTGTGTTTCCCGAAACATCATAGGAGGATGGAGTGTTGGATAAATATAATCAAACCTTGTTTTACATGGTAAGATCAAAGGTGTCATTTATAAAACTGCCATTATGTTTTGAAGATAAAGCTTTAGGGACTACCGCTTTTACACTGAAAATAGCGCCATCATGATCCATTGAAATGACACCATATGAATTATGGTTTGGGATAACCTCGAGTTGTCCTTTCTTAAATTTTGGTATCCTTGGCATAAGTAAAATGTTTATAACCAAATTCAGATAAGAATGGTTTGTAGGTTATCCCAAAGCAATTGTTGGGTAATTCTCCATAACACGAAAGACAAAAGTGTTTGTCTCTTAGAACATCAAGTTTCTTGAGATGGAATTTTCCGTGAAAAGTTAAATGGGAGGATAATAGAACTTTGATCAGGTTGATGAACTTGAGCTACATGTGCTGAGTAGCGCAGCGCCCGAAAGTGTCCCGGTGGACGCCACAATGCGCATGGTTCCCGTGGTTACAAAGGTTGTGATCTTGGAGATTTGAGTTCCTATTGAAGCGTGTAGGTCAGGTAATAATGAAACAATAAGATTTGAATAACAAATCGTTATTGTTTTGACAATGATGAACCTATTATATATAAAGGAGCGATGATGGGCCCTGAATCCATCAAATGACTAGAGTTCATACAATCTGTGATAGTTTACATACACGAGAAATCAAGTTTTTGAACTTGGAAGACCCTCCAAAAATGCGTGAAGCCTATCGGTCGTATTTGGATATATAAAGAAATGGACATGGTTGTTTCACATCTAAAAAAGATATAGACATATCGGTAAAGAATCTACGACAATGTTCAAGGAGTTCACTATGACAAGATTTGATCATTCATAGCGATATTTAGTCTGGATGGATTATTGTAGCAACCACTACATATAGTTTTGGTATATGGTAGTTCAAAAAACAAACAAAAAGTTCTTCTAATAGAATGGTTACCTAGGACGTGTACATGGCACGGTCCAGAGGTTTTTGTTAATTCGAAGGATGCTAAAAGGGAATGTGAACTTCAATGGTTCAAGTAAGCATCACATATTTGGAATCTTCACCATGATGAAACTTTTAAAGGTTTAATTTCATCAGAGATGATGAAGATGCTTTCATTTGCAAGAAATCAAGAGGGAGCATTAAGACATATTTCTAATATATTATGTAGAAGACATCTTGTTGATTGGAAACTGGTTAATAATGTCATTAAAATTAGATTTTGATGAAAGACTTAGGCAAAAAACCAGAATATTAGGCAGCAATGTCTATATGGATAGATTGATATGATCATATGGTTGTGCCAAATGTACATAGATGAGATATTGAATGAGTTCAATATGAAAACAACGACAAAGGTTCTTGTCGCATGAAAAGGTTGAATCAAGATTCTAGTGTATTGACAGTTGGTGAGTGAAACGAGATTCAGGTGTTTTAACACTTGGTGAGTGAAATCACATGAATGTTTTGATCAATCATACCGTGATATGTACACATCCAGATATGTACTATGCCCTAAATGTTAAGAGAATATACTAGAATGACTCATAAGATGGTCATTGATGATAGTAAGAATATTCTTATGATCTTTGGAAGAACTAAGAATATGTTTCTGTATGTAGAGGTGACAGATAGTTCATACTAGTTTTGTCACAAGATACAAATTAAGTTTATCTCAATTTAAACTATGGGTGGCACAATGTAATGGAAAGGAAGTTCCATGATAGATTTTGATGAGTTCCAAAGTTAAAGACATTGTGACAGACACTACAACAAAGGATTAGTATATGACTGCTATAGTAGATCATGGCATTTGTGTCAAGTAGTTTGTTATTAAACTAGGTGTTGTTCACAACAGGCTAACACTATGAATATATATTGTATGAAAATAGTATCAACATTATTTAACCCCAATGAACTAAGGTCTCACCAAGAGACCAAATTTATACAATGTCATATCATTTGAGAATGAGTGACGTGTAGAGATGCGAAGACATGCAAATACACATAGACCTGAAATGTCAGATGTGGAGATTAAGTTTACCACAAGCAATGCGTATGTACAACACCAGAAATCCAAAGGTGGTGAATGCACAAGTTTTCAAACTAGATTATTGACTATAGTAAAAGTGGGAGACTAAAGAGAATATGCCCGAGAGGCAATAATAAAGTGGTTATTATCTTGTTCCTTGTTTATGATAAATGTTAATTTCTCATGCTATAATTGTGTTAATTGGAAACGTTAATATGTGTGTGTTTAATAAATATATATATTTCTTAGTTATGCCTCTCATATAAACTAGCTCGTTGATTAATAAGATGATCAAAAGTTTCCTGATCATAGACATTGGATGTCAACACCCGGATTTTTAATCCCAGATGCCTGTTATGCCATACATCGCAATCCCAGGATTACCATTTTTGCGAGACATAAAATATTGGTAACATAGTTCATCATCCATTACAAACTATAATAAAGGTCTTATCTCATGATCCAGTCTTAATACAATCAATGCAGCGGAATAAAATAATAACGGTAGCATGGGCGAAGCTCCATCTTCAGAGTCACATGTAACATCCCAAAAATGTTGAACAATGATTATAAAATTCCAATCACCAAAATTAGGGTTAACAAGAACTTTTGTTAATCAAATCAATATGAATGCATGTGTATGTGAGGGTTTTGTGAATGTATGAATGGACTTGTGTGATTGATCTAAAAGCAAGGAATGGTTTAAAGATGAATACAACGTCATCTAAAACATTTCCAAGCAGAAACAAATCAAGAGAAAATCAAAAACAAATCAAATAAGGCAAATGGTCATTTTTGCCAATCTTTCTCACTAGGCCACTTTGAGTGTTTCTAGTCCAAGATTTCAAACATAAACTTTTCCAATTATTTTCACCCCTTGATAGACCAAGTAAAAGTGAATCAAATCCCACCTTTCAAACTTGCAGAAACATTTGTCAACCCCATTCAATGACAATTTAAAATTGAATCTATAACATATGTGAAGATCCTACATTTTCAAAACCCAACTAAACCAGTGCCCCTTGACCAATCCAACTGACCAGAGACTCCCTAGTATGTAACTAGAAAACCCACCATGTTTGAATCTCTTGCGGCCATTTCATCAAACACCTTGTAATCAACAAACAAATAAACACAAAACACTATTAGGAGCAGTTATTTTGGCCAACCTTGTTCCCTCTCTAGGTCACTCTACACTTTCAGTAGATGATCAAACTAATTGAACTAGCCTTAGAACCACTATGAGCATGCATAGCCATCAATGGTGACCATGCCGAGAGCACCCTTGCCACCCCCATGTCTCCAGCGATCTAGGAGAAGCTCTAGCCTCGCCAACCTTGTTTGGGACACGCAGCACCGTCCATCGCCACCCCCTGTCCAAGCCTCGAGCCTTGCCAGCCACTGGACCACACGACAAGATCGTGACCAGTCTCTCTGCGAGCGAGCCGAGAGCGCGCCAGAACGCCGCACGTGACACCAGCCCACAGACCGCTCACCGTCCTCGCCACTTGCGTGCGTGATCGCCAGCACCCCAGCAACCCACCATACAACCCCGTTCGCCGCCGCGTGGACCATGGACGTTGTGCGCCCTTAAAATCACCATCAGACCCGCCCATAGCGCCGCGACGTTCTGACCGTTCCTCACCGCCCCACCCCTCGACATCAAGCCGTTGAGCTTTTCCAGGAGGCAACGCACTGCCCCCTATCGTCGCCCATGCCATTAGCACGCTGTGCCGACGACCACGAAGAGCTCCCCCGCGCCCGTCGGTCCCCTTTAGGCACTATAAAAGGAGGCCACCCCGTTCGATTTGAGCACAACATCTCACTCCCCACCTCTCACTGATCACACCCACTCACCCCCAGAGCAAGGCCAGCACCAGGTGGCGGGAATTTCACAGGAGTTCGCCGCTGCAGGGGAGGAGAGGCGTCGTCGATTGGAGCCGCCCCAGGAGGAGCGGCCGGTACCAAGAGGATCACCGTCGTCGACTTCTTCGTTTGCCCCCATCACCGACCATCACCGGAGCCCCGGTGAGCCCCCGTCGACCCCCACTGGCCGCGCTAGGGTTCAAAATCGCCGTGTCCTGTTCAGGCGTGGACGATGAACCACAGCCGTAGGATTAGAGATAGATCGCACGGCCTAGATCACCCTGTACCGCTTCACCACTCTCTGTCTGACTGATGAGTGGGTACAACCACTTAATCAGCCTGCGTGCATGCTATGCATAGTGGGCCAGCCCAGTTAAACCTCCCGCGCGACCCAACAATTCAAATTTAGGTTTTTCCATTTAGTTCTAAACTTAGTTCTGTACCCAGATTTAAAAATCAACCCAGCTCGATTCATTGAACCAAAATGCATGAAACCAATTTTGTTAGAAAGGTACTGGACTGTTTAATCCTAGCCTGTTTGGATTCAAACCAATTGGAGTTGTAGATCACTCATGGTAAAAATAACAAGGCAGAAGCTTTTCTGCAATCAAACATTTTTCAAAATTCAACCATAAAAGCTTTTGAGTTGATTCCAACTCTCAAAAATCATAATTAACAAGACCTTTCAGAATATATAAAAATATATAGGTTTGCTTGCAGAAATAATGATCAAATAATAAAAGAATGCCCCATAGGCCATTCTAGTTACTTTAATTAATTAAAATAAAAAGGTTAAACTTTATTAAATTGTGACACCACTTTAAATCACATTACCAAGTACTAAAATATGTGGTGATGACATGTGTAAACATGATACCATGTTTTAGTTGGATATATTAAACCTTGAGTAGTTTTTCAATGAGTAGAAATTACTCTTCCAAATAAAATAATTAAAACCTTGCCTTAATGTTTGTAATGTTTGTGATGATAATAGATCATCTAGTGAAAACCCTAGTGTAATAAGTAAGAGTAGTTAAGTATTGTTTGGTTATTGTGTACCTCGTATTTATTTATAAACGCTAGTACCGACCAAGGATACGAGGAGGAAGGAGGATACTACGAGGAAGAAGCCGGGAAGAACTTCAACCACTACTCTGCACAAGGCAAGCCTAATACTATCAGTTGACTAAGCAAGCTACTATCTAAGCAAGCTATTTCCTTTGCAAGCTAACCCTTGCAACTATGAAAGTTAGATAATCTCTACCATGCATTGAGCATGCTTTGTTAGATACATTTGATGATACCCCATCCTAGTTATACTTGCAAGCTTAGTATTTTATTTCTTTATTAACACTTTCTCTTAGAGTTTACTTAGTGACTTGTATATTTCAGAAAGATATTTAAAGGTAGCATAAAGAGCATAAAACTTGGCCTAAGTTAGATAAATATTGATGTCATCCTGAGGCATGAGATTGAACTTAGATAAGATCCAATGGCTTATCACCTCTCATTAGTGTTTATCCCCCACTTGTAGATTCTAGTGTTAAGCATAAAACTTGATCAACTTTAGATGGGAATACTTGGTGAAAATGGTTATGAAAACCTTAGAATGATGAGTCATTCTATTGAAATAGTTTGCCATGTGTTCTTGAACACCAGATGATTTTGATGATGAAAATGTTAAGGCATGATCCTTAGCCCTTTATAAATCTGATGGTTGTATTAATGCGATACCATTCCAGTTTTATCGTACAACCACAATACCCGAAATCTGGGTAGGGCTTGACTGGAAATTTATATAACTTAGTATGGGTTCCCTTGCGGCCAAGGTTTGAGCTGGGGCTACCTTGTGAAGATTGTCCACCTGTGCAGTTCCCAAGATGACAGTTGATCATGGTTGGGAGGCCAAACTCACAGGAGAGGTGCCTATACTAGGGCGTGTAATTGAAAGGTTAGGATTGATTATCCGCATACTAAGTATGGTGAATTCAGGATTGTTCCTAACATATGTATCGAATGTTTTGGTGAAAGTGTACCTCCTCTGCAGAGTGTCAAACTATTCGAATAGCCACGTCCGTGGTTATGGACAGTTGGAGTGGCCATACTGTTCCGTTGTCAGATGTTTTCAAAATGACTTGTAAAATGAATTCTGATTTTGTCTTGACCACAACAGAGTTGTGACATGAAATTCAAGTTCCCACTTAGGTGTTATAAAACTTTCAATTAGCTTTCTTTTCTTCTGAACTTAAATAAGGTAAACCTGGGTTTTTGCAAAATAACCCTAGAGCTTAGTACTTCCTATTCCAAAACCACATCACTTTTTATTATTAGTTTGCGAGTACTTAAAGATTACTCATGGCTTTGTCCTTGGCTATTCCCATGGCCATACTATGAAGAGGAGTATCAGGAAGGCGGATAACAGGAAGGTTACGAAAACTAGGATCATCTCCCATCGTCAGCATTGCCTGTGACCATGAAGATGGAGCCTCTCCTACGCTATCGTTATTATTACGTTATTTCCGCTGCTTGAATTGTATTAAGACTGGATCATGAGATCCTTATTTGTGTAAGACCTTATGTATGGTTTGTAATGGATGATGTACTGTGATATCCAATCTGTTATGTCTCGCAAAAATGGTAATCCTAGGATTGCGGATTATGGCATAACAGGCATCTGTGATTAAAAATCCGAGTGTTGACAAGTTGGTATCAGAGCGATCCTGACCATAGGAGACCCTAGTTTAGAATGGACGTTTGAATCAAAAACTTAGTTTCAAAACTAAGGAAGTGAGTATTTATGAAAACTTATTCTCATTCTTATCACTTAGACTTTTTCATGAAAATTCATGTTCCTCAAAAATTCTTGCAAACTTACATAAAATTTGACACACTTGACACTCTACTAACTTACTCATCATATATTATTATAGATGGATGTGAAGTATAGCAAGTTTTATCAGTTGGGGAATGGAGGAGACCTCATTTTTGAGCGTGACCTGGACCAGCCGTCAGAGATGCTGGAGCTTCCGCACCCCGAGTTCTTCGGAGCTCAGCTCAATGATCAGGAAGTAGAGGATTAGCAGTGGCTTGTTGTTGCACGTCTCCACCAAAAGATTGAAGCCCTCACCTCAGAGGGAATTCAGTTCACCTTGAGAGAGAACAACTGGCTCGATGGACTTGCTAGGGCCATGCAGGAAGCTCTTGCCCGTCTGTGTGGGTAGAGTATCAATCAGATCAAGGGTACCCGCTTTGAGTTCTACCCAAGGCGTGATGTTATGGGACAGCCACTGGAGGCCCCATATCACCATGAGCTGAAGAGTCAATTGGACCACCTCAGCTTCATGATGTATGACCGTCAAAAGGAGTTAGACAATGCCCGCTCCTACGCCAACCACAAGTACGCCATCACCGCCAAGAAGGATTAGACCATTGCCATGCTAGTGAAGGATCGCCAGTCTTGTAGCCGTCAGCTCGACAAGAAGGAGCACATCATTGCCCGTCTTCACCACCGGATCACAGAGTTGGAGGAGACTGTCCACGAGAGAGACATGGAGTTGGAGGAGAGGGAGAATGCAGGGGAAGGCCTTCGTGGAGACCCCTACTCCTATCTCAGTGACGATGATGACTTTCTGGAGGATCATGCCATGGACTTCATCACCGATGAGGATGACTTCGACTTCATCGATGATGATCATGATGATGATGAGGATGACGAGGACACTAACTCCGAGGAGTAGTAGCATTCGAGCACTAGAGTTAGTGAGTTGTATTCAGTCCCACTATATCGTAGTTTCACAGAGTGGTTCTTAAACCATCTATTTTTCCTCTGTTGTGGTGTGTGTTGTATCGTGTGCTATGAATGAATGAATGAAAAGGAAGTTGCTAGAAAAATCTGAGTCAAACTTTGAAAACTTTTCAAACACAAAACCCCGAACCTTAGAAATTTCCCTCTTTTCTCATGATCTATCTCGATCTTTAGATGCCTTGCAGAGGAAGCACTTCATCCCCGGACCCGATGTTACAAATCTTGCAAATGTTGTTTTCCAACCGCGAAGCCGAAAGAGCCGAACGTCAAACCAACTTAGACACCCTTCAACAGATAGCTCAGATGGCCAAAAACAATCAAGGCCATGGAAATCAGGACAACCACGGATCTAAGCTCAAGAATTTCCAGAACACCAATCCACCCGTTTTCACTAAGTCGGAAGAGCCCTTCAATGCCAATGATTGTCTAAAAACCATGGAAAACTACCTGGAAGTTGCAGGAGTAGAAGCTAACGAGAAAGTAATGTTTGCTACCCACTATCTGGCCGTAGATGCAAGAGCATGGTGGAACAGCGTTCGCGCGATGACAGGAGTGTCGTGGTATTGCCGACGAGTACGCCATGGAGGGGTCCTCACAGTGCGTGTTTAGAGACGTGGGGTAAGGCAGACGGTTGACAGGTACGAGGTAACACAGCTTACCCAGGTTCAGATCCCACAACGGTGGCAGAATCCTACTCCTGCTATAAATCACTATAATGGCAATGCGCCGAGTTACATAGATTAGGTTCGCTGTGCGAGGTGACTAGAAAGTCTAAGTTATCGTGCCCTAAAGGCTCCCATAGGCCCGAATTATATAGTCGCCAGGTCCTAGGGTTATAGGGAAAAGTCCTAGCCGGACAGGTTACAGAGTTCTACACCGTCTATTACTAGTCTTGTGTATCTTGTACTCCAAGGCTCCGGGTACGCTGGTGACTCCACCATAGCCTTCCTTTATCCGGCATGGGCCTCCCTTCTGGATCCACCTAACTGGGCCGCCCAGCAGGCCATACGCCATGCTACCGACTATGGGCCACCCGGGTTAGTCGGATAAGAGACATGCTATGAGGATACCCATATAGGATATCCCCAACAGTAGCCCCCAGAGAACTCCGAGATCTTGCGCCGTTTTGCCTCTTCCCGTGGAATGCTCCGTCTAGATGGATGTCGGCAAATTGTCAAGCAATATCTTGTAGTCCTCCCAAAGAACCCTGAAAGGTTTTCTCCGTCTTCTATGAGTTAGTCGGAGAAATGCTGAATCTTCCATCGTACACTCCCGTTGTCGGATTAAATCCGTCCATGCTGGAATCTTCGATGGGACGGCTCATCTACCATGTCAGTTATGACGACGTAGGCTGTAGGTCAGCGGCGCCTCGTAACTCTCACATGCAGAGAACGCAATCATTTCCGATTTTCCCGCGCGAGCGATACGAACCGTTGGCGGTGACGATTGGAGACGTGGCGAAATTACCGCGCACGTTCACGAACACGTCGTTTACGCGGCAACCGTCCGATTTGCTGCATGAATATTGACGCAGAGTAAGATAAATAGTGACCGTGGGACACTTCCCACTTTTCACCCCATTCTCTTGCGTCATCGTCTTCTTCCTCCAGCCGCGCGCCTCCTCGAGCTCTCCGCGAAAACCTCGAGAAACCCTAGCTTCTCCCTCTGCACCAGTCGCGTCCTCTCCCTCCTCCATGGCTAGCAGCAGTTCATCCCCATCAATGGCGGCGTCGAGCGAAGCCGCGGCAAAGCCGGCGAGCTCCTTCGTCGTGCCCCCAGAGGGTCTGGTCATCCCCGCATCGGCGGTGATAGAAACCACCGGCGGCGACCATAACCTGGCGGCGCTAGAGCCCCTGGAAGAGGAGCCAGACTCGCACAAAGGCGACTGGCGCGGCTCGGACATCACCGGCCACGACATCCAAGAGATGGTCGCTGAGGGTTACCTCCCTGCGACGGAGGGGCTCGCCTGGCGGGCGGCGCCGGCCGGCGAGGTGACCCCCTCTCCCCAAGCCAGAGAGAAAGTATACCTCAAGGCGCAATTGGTACGCGGCGTTTCTCTGCCCATCTCCCATTTCTTCCTGTCCGTCTTGAATCACTTCAAGGTCCAACCCCACAACCTTTCCCCCAATAGCATCCTAGTGCTTAGCAACTTCGCGGCACTTTGTGAGGGTTACCTAGGGATTAGGCCTAGGTTAGATTTGTTTGTGTACTTCTTCACCGTCAAACGTGAAGCCGGACACAGCAAGGAGGAGCTTAGAAACCGCGGCACCATAAGCTTCAAGATCCGTCCTGGCCGGCGGTTCCCCGACATCGTCGGCCACGAGTCATGCAAAAATTGGCAGCGGACGTACTTCTACGGCCCCGACATTCCTTTGTCGGGCCGAGAAGTAACGTACCCGGACTTTGTGGACGGACCCGCCGCCGAAGTACCCACATGGCGGTCCCATGCCTCCCTTCCCTCCGACCTCAACGCTTCTCGCGCAATAAGGCGGATCGAGTGGTTTGTAGGGACGGGTCTGACCGGCTTGGACCTAGCCATGTGCTGGTTCATTAGGCGGATTCAACCTCTGCAGCACCGTACGAAGCTTATGCACGAGTACACCAGCGACCGAAGGGATACCCTCCGGATCTCCGAGGACAACTTCTCGAGCGACTCCGTCAAGTTCCGACTTAAGGACATCGTCAAGCTGAAGGACAAGAAGCGTGGCTTCACCCTTACCTACGACATGTTCGTAAACGGAAAGTGCCCAAAGGCAGGTATTTATTTTCCGTGTATGACATTACTCCAGTTTTTCCGTCTCGCCAATATCATCTTGTCTAACACAATGATTTCTTACTTGACAACTTAGCGATCTAGAGGAGGGCAACCTGGCCGCCCAAATCTACGATCCCAAGATGAAGGAAGTCACGGTTGTGTTCGACGATGATGCCCCATTGGCACGAAAGCGGAAGAGCTCCACCTCTGACGTTGCCGACGGAGGAAATAAAAAGAAGACGGAGGATGGAGCCTCCAAAAAGAGTACTGCCGCCCTGGAGGCGGAAAAGAAGAAAGCCACCAGGATGTTTGCCAAAGCTCCCCCCCTAGTGTAAGCTTCTTATTCTCCGACATTGCCTTATTTATCTATCTCATGCCTGTACTTATGCATTTTGCACGTTTCAGGAAGAAAGCCACAACCAACCTCAAGAAGTCCTCCAAGACTCTTGGGGCTTCTAGAAATATCAAAGATATGCTGCATTGCGACTCTTCCCCCGCCATCGCCCATGCCACTCCTGCCGTCAAGCCCTCCTTCGCTCCGACAAGCTCCCAAGCCCAGGAGGCACCAGGCCCTTCCGTCATGGAAGTGGATTCTGGCGCCTCTACCGAACTCGCAGTTGTCAGCGAGCAGGCGACGCAGGAGAGCGCTGCTCTTCAAATGGCTGAAGCTCCGGCTAAGGATGCCGTCGGTAGCGGCAAGGCGGTGGTGGGTGCTGGTACATCTGCCGAAGGCGGTGCCTCTGCTCCCCAGAAACTCTTAGAATTGCCGAAGATTATCTTCCTGGTTCTTACGCCGGGTAGCACAACTATGGTTCCTGGAGGAGTGCCGTCATCTCCGACGTGCGGTGTTGAGGAGCTACTCCGCCAAGCGGACATCTTGCGAAGTAACAGCGTTTCCTTTGGCAAGCTGCTGGCCCATAGTGCTACAATCCTCAAGATCATCACACTTGTAAGTTTTACTTTACCTTTTGCATTTCATATGAGTATCCCACTGTAGCCCCCGAGGATGTAGACGGAAAACCATTGGTTTTACATCTATATGCTCTAAGAGTGACTAAGTTAGAAAAAACTCTCACTGTAGCCCCCAAGCATTTAGATGGAATGAATTATTCCGACTAGATGCTTTAAGAGTAGAATACACAGTGTTCATAATTTTAAGTGTTGTAGCCCCCAAGCCTCTAGTTGTAACTGAATTAGTTCCGACTAGATACTTAAAGAAAAGCTAAGCATTTTTCGAGTTAAAACTTTATACTGTAGCCCCCAAGCTTCTAGTTGAGAACTGAATTAGCTCCGACTAGATGCTTAAAGAAAAGCTAAGCATATTGCTAAGTTAAAAACTCTCGCTGTAGCCCCCGAGCACCTAGATGGAAAATCTCCGACTAGGGGCTCCAAGTAGACTGAACAATGACTTGACTTTTGTATTTGTGTCCACAAAACGAGAATGCTTGGAGGGGCATGGCCAATGATAAGTACCAGAAGATGCGCGCGGACCTTGAAGCTGAAAAGGCTAAAACCGCCATCTTGAAGGAACTGATCATCAAAAACAAGAGTCTGTTTTCTTTTTGCGCATTTCCGTCTTACTTTTTTGCCTTCATTCTTTGAGTACTCACTATGTACTTTGTTTTCTCCGACTTGCAGAGCATGTAGCCAAGGCCAAGGATATTGTCGAGCAGTCCAAGAACATCCAGCAGCTGGACAACGAGAACAAGATCCTTAAGAAGGAGAGGGAACAAATGCTGAAGATGCACGAGGATTCCATGAAAGCCCTGCAGGACTCCGCCTCCGCTGAGATCAATCGCTTGAAGGAGGAGCTTGCGATCCTAAAGGATCAGAATCAAGTTGTCGATGAGCAAAACCTTCGCCATAGCGAGGCGTTTAAGCTCCTTCAACAAGAGAAAGAATCCTTGGCGGACGTCGTCTGGCAGGCTAAGGCCAGCATCTTCAGTAAGTATCCTCCGCCTTGTAGCTCTGTAGTCTGGATACTTAGAATTTTTGAACTCATGCAATCGTTGTCGGAATTTGCAACGCCCCTAGGTTTAACCCGCTCGCCTCCTTCGGACAAGGAATGCATGATTATGGCCGGCAACTTCATCAACACCGCCATCACCCAAGCCTAGGAGATCGCCCAGCCCCTCCAAATTTATATCAAGGCCTCGGACTCCATGGTGAAGTATTCGGAGATTCTGCGCCGAGCCCCCGAGTGTGTCGCAAGATGGAAAGCTTCATGTGCACGAGCTGGCGCAAGGATGGCATTGTCCATGGTGAAGGCACACTATGAAGGTGCCAACATCGACACGGTGACATCTGGTATCCCCGACGTGGATGATGACGACAAGGAGATCGATCACGAAGCCATCCTATCATCACTCGCGGGTTATGACACCAGAGTTGCCGAGTTGGTGGATGTCGACATCTTCGTGCCCAGGAATTTCTTGACAACGCCGACCCTGAATCCTCCGAGTCTCCTCATAGTGGTGACGCTGAGGGTGAATCTCCGGCTGGTGATGATGCGGCCTCCAAGTTCCCTGCACCCAAGGAGTGAAAAACACTTTGTAATTCTTGTTTCACCTTTGGAGTGTGCATTGAAAAAACTTGGTGATATAATCTTAAGGCGGAAAACAATGGTTGTCGTATCCTGCTACTTAAGAATTAATGCCCAGTATGTATATATTTTTTAAGCAAGTGCTGGCTTATCCATTACTTTGGTTCTTATGCTTGACTTCTCGTGAGTCAGAAGACTCGTTGTCGGAACCATGCGCTTAGGTGATGATACCCAATGGCACCGTCAAAAACCTTAGCACAAAATCGCCGACAATGAGTGCCGAAAGTCACTACTCCAGAATCCACATAAAAACAACAAAGAACGTGTAGACTAGAAAACTTAAGCTAACGCCCGTAGGCGGAATTTTCACAAGTGCAATCGCAAAGCTTGTGCATAAAGGTTTATATGATCCAAAAATGAACACTAAAGGAGGTAAAAGACTCAGCAATATGAGTGAACCAAAGAGCTTTATTTCATTGATCATATAAGAGGTACACAATTAGATAAAAAATGCTAAGTGTAGAAAGGACGTAGCTGTGCTATGTTCCATGGTCGATCAAGCTCCGGGTAGTCATCATCCGGGTCACGTCGCTTACGCTTATGATCCTCATTGGGCCTATCCTTGAGTTGACGATTGTCGACAAGGTAGTAAGACCCATTGAGCAGCGCCTTGCTTATGATGAACGGTCCTTCCCATGGCGGGGATAATTTGTGTGACTTCTTCTGCTTAAGTCGGAGTACTAAATCCCCCTCTTTAAACGAGCGATGCCGGACGCGGAGACTATGGTAGCTGCGTAGCTTCTGCTGGTAGATGGCGGATCTTTGGCATGCCAAAACGCGCTCCTCCTCGAGAAGGTCCACATCAAGGCGTCTGGATTCTTCAGCGTCATCTTCGTCATAGGCGGCAACTCTTGGTGCATCTTGGAGGATGTCGGAGGGTAGGATGGCTTCTGCTCCATATACCATTAAATAAGTTGTGTAGCCGGTGGATCTGTTAGGTGTAGTTCGTAAACTCCACAGCACAGATGGCAATTCTTCCGCCCAGGCTCCAGCTGCTCTATGTAGCGGCGCCTCGAGACGTGTCTTGATTCCCTGCAGAATTAATCCATTGGCTCGCTCAACTTGACCATTGGATTGTGGGTGTGCCACAGATGCAAGGTCAAGTCGGATGCCTTTATCCCAGCAATAGGCTTCCACTTCTCCGAGTGACAAGTTGCTTCCATTGTCGGTGATGATGCTATGTGGGAGACCAAATCTCACCACTAGATCCCGGACAAATCTAAGGGCAGTTGCCCCATCAAGATTTCTAATGGGTTTAGCTTCTATCCATTTGGTGAATTTGTCAACTGCTACAAGCAGATGCGTAAACCCACACGGTTCCGTTTGTAATGGTCCCACCATGTCTAGCCCCCAGACTGCAAACGGCCAAGTTATTGGTATTGTTCGCAATTCATCAGCAGGGACATGTGGTTGTCGGGCATAATACTGGCATCCTGTGCATGTTTCAACCAGCTTGTCGGCGTCCGCCTTCGCGGTCAGCTAGTAGAATCCTTGCCGGAAGGCTTTCGTGACCAACGATCGAGGAGCGGCGTGATGCCCGCAATCTCCGAGATGGATTTCGCGTAGGATTTCCATACCTTCTAGCTAGGAAACACACTTTAGGTATACACCAGTAGTGCTCCTTTTGTAGAGTTGCCCATTGATTATGGTATAACCCTTTGCTCATCGTACTATCTGCCATCTTTCGACCTCGTCGTCGGGTAAAGTTCCGTGTTCGAGATATTTCATGAACGGTTTTATCCAAGCCGGAGGGGTCTTTGTCACCATGTTGACGAAAGAATCTGCTCTATCCGGGTTATCGATGTCGGCGCCCTTCACGGATGGTGTGCGTAGATGCTCTAGGAAAACTCCTGGCGGAATTTTCTTGCGCCCTGATCCAAGTTTAGACAATAGATCAGCCGCCTCATTTTGCTCCCTAGACACATACTTGACTTCGTATCCCAAGAAGCTCTTGGCTATCTCGTCCACTTCATCGCGATATGCTGCCATCATAGGGTTCCGCGCATTCCAGGTGTCAGCCACCTGCTGGGCAACCAAGTCGGAATCTCCACAGCAAACTATGTGCTTGATGCCAATATCCTTGGCTACACGCAGTCCGTGAATGAGTGCTTCCTACTCCGCCATGTTGTTTGTAGCCTCGAAGTGGATCTACAGAACGTAGTGTAGCTTGTCTCCTTTTGGTGACTGCAGCAATACACCAGCCCCCGAGCCGTTGAGCAGCTTTGATCCGTCAAAGTGCATCACCCAGTACTCTGGTTCAGGCAACGGAGTGGCATCCGACATTTCCGTCCAATCTGCAATAAAATCCGTCAAGGCTTGTGACTTGATAGCGTCGCGTCTTTTGTAGGTGATCTCGAAGGCGGCAAGTTCAATGCCCCACTTCGCGACCCTTCCTGTAGCATCGTTGTTGTTGATAATGTCAGACAGTGGAGTCTTGCTCACTACTGTGATTGGGTGCTCCTGAAAGTAATGCCTCAGCTTCCGTGAAGCAAGGAATACTCCGTAAGCTATCTTTTGGTAGTGTGGGTAACACTGCTTGGACTCCATCAAGACCTCGCTTACGTAGTAAACTGGTCGTTGAACTCCGTGCTCATAGCCTGGTTCCTTCCGCTCTACCACGACGACGATGCTGATAACCAGGTTGGTTGCCGCCATGTAAATTAACAGGGGCTCGCCAGGCTCGGGTGCTGCAAGGATGGGCGCTGAGGAAAGAATCTCCTTGAGCTGCTTCAATGCTGCATTTGCCTCGTCCGTCCACGTGAATTTGTCCGCCTCCTTCAGCAACTTGTACAGCGGCAGAGCCTTCTCTCCAAGTCGGATGATGAACTGACTAACTGCTGCAACACAACCTGTTAGTCGTTGGATGTCCTTTAGGCATGTCGGACGGTTTATGTTTAAGATGGCCTTGATTTTCTCCGGGTTGACCTCGATTCCGCACTGGGAAATGATGAAGCCCAACAGTTTGCCGGCTGGAACCCCGAAGACGCACTTCTTAGGGTTGAGCATCATGTTGTATTTCCGGAGATTATCAAAGGTTTCTTTTAAGTCGGAGATTAAGTCATTTGACTTTTTAGACATCACCGCGATATCGTCCACATAGGCGTGAACGTTCCAACCAATTTGGTCGTGAAGGCAACGTTGCATTGTCCGCTGGTAGGTAGCACCTACGTTTTTCAAACATGCCATACGGGGTAGTGAACGAAGTGGCCAATTGGTCCGACTTCCTCATCTTGATCTGGTGGTATCCTGAGTATGCATCAAGAAAACACAAAAGTTCCGAGCCAGCCGTCGAGTCAATATATAGCTGAGTACTCTTCTCTGGTGTTGTAAGTGTTGTGTGGGTGAACCTGTGCTAATGTACCGACCGTACTTGGACTAATACATACTTGTGATTAAACCACCTGCAAACATCCGTAACTAAAGGAAAGTAATTGAGATATAAATCTAACCACAGCCTTAAACTCTGAGATCCTACGCTCCCTTATGCAAAGGTGTCCTAACAGGGGTTCAGGTTACTGTCACTCCGGCAACTCCACAATTAGTAGCCAAATACACAATGCATTTCCCTAGGCCCGTAAATGGTGAAGTATCATGTAGTCGACATTCACATGACACCACTTGAAGAATAGCACCACAACTTAAATACTAAACCATTGAATAATAACTCAACACAAATCCACTAATAACAACATGACTTCTTCCATGTCCTAAAGAACTAGACGAACTACTCACAAGACATCATATGGATCAATATCAAAGATGATATGATAATGGATAACAATCTGAACATAAACAATAATCCAATGGTTCCACTCACAAGCATCAAATACAATAGTAATTAACACCGGGAAAGTTTCCCCTAAGAACTAAAGCAATATCCAACAGAATTGTTACAGCGGGACAGAGTGGTGATGATGGTGCTGGTGGAGATGATGGTGTGGATGATGATAATCCCGATGAAGCCTAGCTTGATGATGGTGTTGATGGCGATGATCTCCCCTCTCCGGGAAGGAATTCCCCCGGCAGAAATCTATTTGTCGGAGCGATCTTTCTCTCTCGGTGTTTTCCGCCCCCAGAGGCGGCGAAAATCTATCTGTGGTCGCTCCCCCAGCCTTAGGGTTTTGTATGGAAGATATAGGAGAAGGGGCAGAGTCGGGAGCCGGGCAGGTGGGCCACACTTTCCTAGGCGCGGACCAGGGTGGGCCCGCGCCTAGGGGTTGTGGACCCCCTGCGGCCCCTCTTCGCTCCTCCTTCTGGCTTCCTTATTCTTCTGGAAAAATAATATTTTCCCATATTTTTCTGGTATTTTTCTGATCTTCGCGAAATTGCATCAAAACGCCTTCTTTTCCATCAAATCCAGACTCCGGCGGTCCATCCTCCAAGAATCATCCAACATGCATAAACAGTGGAAAAGACATAAGTAATACCTTATAATAAGACAAATATCAATGAGTAGATGTAAATTATGATATAGAATGGTGATGCAAATTGTGCGTATCAATCCCCACCTAGCCGTCGCGCCGCCGCCTATCACTGCCACCAGCTCACCGTCGCTGCCCTAGCCGCCGGCCACGCCTCTTCCTCTCCGGCCCTCTAAACCCTAGATCACCGGAAACCCTAGATCCACCATAACCTGCTCCGGCTTAGACGAAGCCCTATAGGATCTTCCCTCTACTTTCGACACCACGTCGTCGTGCTGCCGGAATCAGGAGGGGAGAACTACAACCTCCGCTGCCTGCTGGAACAAGGGAGATGAAGGTCTTCATCGAGTACCGAACATGTGACCGACTGCGGAAGAGCTACCGGAATGCAGCGCGGAACGATCGTCTACGTGATCTTGAGATCGGCAAGTGTACGACTACATCACCCGCGAGAATCTGCTCTCGTTAACCGCTTTGGAATCTTCGAGGGTGAGTACTCTAATCGACTCATTGCTACAATCTAGTAGATAGATCTTGGCTTGTTTGTGTGGATGTGGTAGAATTTTTTTGTTTCCATGCTACGAACCCCTATAGTGGTATTAGAGTTGTGCCTATATGTAGATCTGTTGCACGAGTAGAACACAATGGTTATTTTGGGCGGTGGTGCTTTTATTATCAATTGCTTTTTGTGTACTTTGCATCTTGCGGTATGATGGAATGAAGCGGCCCGGGCTAACCTTACATGACATCGTTCATGAGACTTGCTCCACGCTTAACATGCAACTTGTATTGCATAAGTGGCTTTGCGGGTGTCTGTCTCTCCCATCATAGTTTAGATTCAATTTACAACGGGCAATTGATAGTTCAAGCATCAATGTTGTGTTTCTTGTTCATAAGTTAGAGCGACACTTATTGAAAGCCCCAAACCACGTAAAATATGCAAAGAAAATTAGAGGCGTCTAACTTTGTTTTGTAGGGGTGTGCTGTGATGTGATATGCCATGATTGTGATTATATATGATGTATGCAATGTCCCTTATTGTAAGTCGGCAACCGGCAGGAGCCTTATGGCTGTCTTTTAATTTCGTTAAGACCTGCGTGTCTATTATTCAAAGTAGTTGTAATAGTTGATGCTGGTGGAAGACAACCATGGAGCAATGTCATTGACCTTGACGCCACGCCGGTGATGATAGAGATAATGTTCGTTCTTGAAGATGGAGATCGGAAGCATAATAAGAAAGGTCATATCATATCATATATTTTGAATTGCATATGATGTTAATCCTTTTATGCATCTTGTATTGCTTAGTTCGCAACGGTAGCATTATAAGATGATCCCTCTCACAAAATCTCAAGTTATAAAGTGTTCATCCTTAGTAGGCACCATTTCCAAAGCTCGTTGTTTCGAAGCACCACGTGATGATCGGGTGTGTTAGATTCTGCGAGTGTATACAACGGGAGCAAGCCAGATTTGCTCATGCGGAAGCTAAGGTTTGATCTTGACGAGCCTAGCATGTACAGAAATGGTCTCGGAACACGGATCACCGAAAGGTAAAAGCATGAGTCATATAGTAGATATGATGGACATGTTGATTGTTCTCCATTGAAGCTACATCATCTTTCGTGATGATCTGTTTTTATGTGGTGTATTTGGTTCGTGTGATCACTAAAACAATGTGAGGGATATTGTTTTGAGTGGGAGTTCACCTAGATTAATTCAACTATTAATTAGAACTCAATTTGTCATAAACTTAGTCTAAACTATTGCAAATATGTTGTAGATGAATGGCGGCCCCTACCATCAATTTTAATGCATTCCTAGAGAGAAAAAAGTTGAAAAACAATGGAAGCAATTTCGTGGATTGGTTCCGCAACTTGAGGATTGTCCTCAATGCTGATAATTTGACCTATGTGCTGGATGCACCGCTGGGTAACCCACCTGCAGCTGATGTTACCGATGAGGTAAAGAATGTTTTCCTCGCTCGGAAAAATCAGTACTCCACAGTTCAGTGTGCTATCTTGTATGGTTTGGAATCAGAGCTTCAGAAAGGTTTGAGAACCATGACCCACATGATATTGTCCGTGAACTCAAAATGATATTTGAGGCTCACGCGGCAGTTGAGAGTTATGAGGCTTCTAAAAATTTCTTTAACTGCAAGATGGAAGAGGGCAGCTCCGTTAGTGAGCATGTGCTTAAGATGTCTGGGCACGCAAGTAAGCTCCAAAGTTTGGGTATAGTGATTCCTAATACTTTGGGGATTCACCGTGTCCTTCAATCACTACCACCAAGTTACAAGAACTTTGTGATGAACTACAATATGCAAAACATGGACAAGTCGTTGCCTGAACTCTTCTCCATGTTAAAGTCTGCGGAAGTGGAGATCAAGAAAGAGCACCAACTGTTGATGGTCAATAAGACCACCAAATTCAAGAAGCAAGGCAAGTCTAAGAAAAAGGGAAACTTCAAAAAGGGCGGTAAGAAAGTTACCACGCCGGCGAAGAAGACCAAGGCTAGGCCTAAGCCTGATACTGAGTGCTTTTACTGCAAGGGAGAAGGTCACTGGAAGCAGAATAGCCCTAAGTACTTGGCATATTTGAATAACAGCAACATCAAGAAGAAAGGTATATCTGATATACATGTTATTGATGTGTATCTCACTAGTAGTCGTAGTAGTGCCTGGGTATATGATACTGGTTCCGTTGCTCATATTTGTAACTCGAAATAGGTACTGCAGAATTGAAGGAAACAAGCGAAGAACGAGGTGATGATGCGCGCTGGAAATGGATCAAAGGTTGATGTGATCGCGATCGGCACGCTACCTCTTCATCTACCATCGAGATTAGTTTTATACTTAAATAATTGTTATTTGGTGCCTGCGTTGAGCATGAACATTATATCCGGATCATGTTTATTCCGAGACGGTTACTTGTTTAAGTCCGAGAATAATGGTTGTTCGATTTATATGAGTAATATGTTTTATGCACATGCACCTTTGATAAATGGTCTATTCTTATTGAATCTCGATTGTAGTGATACACATATTAATAACATTGAAGCTAAACGTTTGTAATTGAGCGATAACTCGACCTATATGTGGCACTGTCTTCTTGGTCACATTGGAGTGAAGCGTATGAAGAAACTCCATTCCGATGGACTTCTTGAATCACTTGATTTTGAATCACTTGAAAGATGAGAAGCATGTCTGATGGGTAAAATGACTAAGACTCCATTTTCTGGTATGATGGAGCGAGCTATGGACTATTGAAAATTATACATACCAATGTATGTGGTCCAATGAGTGTAGCATCGCGTGGTGGTTATCGTTATGTTCTTACTTTCACATATGACTTGAGTAGATAGGGGTATATCTATTTCATGAAACATAAGTCCGAAACTTTCGAGAAGTTTAAGGAATTTCAAAGTCAAGTAGAGAATCAACGTAACAAGAAGATTAAGTTTCTGCGATCTGATCATGGAGGTGAATATCTAAATTACGAGTTTGGTGAGCATTTAAAGAAATGTGGAATACTTTCACAATTGACACTGCTGGGAACACCACAACATAATGGTGTGTCTGAACGTTGTAATCGAACTCTCTTAGATATGGTTCGTTATATGATGTCACTTACAGATTTACCGCTATCTATTTGGGGTTATGCGTTAGAAACACCCGCATTCACTTTAAATAGGGAACCATCTAAATCCGTTGAAATGACACCGTATGAATTATGGTTTTGGAAGAAACCTAAATTGTCATTCCATAAAGTTTGGGGCTGCGAAGCTTATGTAAAGAAGTTACAGCCTGACAAGCTTGAACCCAAAACAGAAAAATGTGTCTTCATAGGATACCCGAAGGAAACTATTGGGTATACCTTCTATGGTAGATCCGAAGGCAAAAATATTCGTTGCTAAGAATGCATCCTTTTTAGAGAAGGAGTTTCTCTCGAAAGAAGTGACTGGAAGGAAAGTAGAACTCGACGAGGTTGTCGAACCTTCTCTCAGATTTGAGAGTAGCATAGCACCGGCAGTAGTTCCCGTGGCGTCTACACCAATATGAGAGGAAGCTAATGATGTTGATCATGAGACTTCGGTTAAAGTTAATACAGAACCTCACAAGTCAACGAGAACTCGTGCCACTTCTGATTGGTATGATCCCGACATGAGTGTCACGTTGGTGGAAAACACCGATGACCCTGCGACATATGAGGAAGCGATGATGAGCCCAGATTCCAATAAATGTCAAGAATCCATGAAATCCGAGATTGGATCCATGTATGAAAACCAAGTATGGACTTTGGTGGACTTACCGGATGGCCGGAGGGCTGTCGAAAACAAATGGATTTTCAAGAAGAAAACAGATGCTGATGGTAACGTTACTGTCTATAAAGCTCGACTTGTTGCAAAAGGGTTTTGACAAATTCAAGGGGTTGACTATGATGAGACTTTCTCAACAGTAGCGAAGCTAAAGTCTATAAGGATTTTGTTAGCAATCGCTGCATATTATGAATATGAGATATGGCAGATGGATGTCAAAACGGTGTTCCTCAATGGAGACATTGATGAAGAGTTGTATATGGTACAACCCAAAGGTTTTGTCGATCCTAAAGATGCTAACAAGGTATGCAAACTTCAACGGTCCATTTATGGATTGAAGCAAGCATCCCGAAGTTGGAATCAACATTTTGATAAGGTGATCAAAAGTTTTGGTTTTGTACAAACTTATGGAGAAGCTTGTATTTACAAGAAAGTGAGTAGGAGCTCTGTAGCATTCCTAGTATTATATGTGGATGACATATTGTTGATTGGGAATGATGTAGACCTTCTTAATAGTGTCAAGGATTATTTGAATAATAGTTTTTCAATGAAATATCTTGGCGAAGTAGCTTACATATTAGGCATAAAGATTTATAGAGATAGATCGAGACGCCTAATATCATTGTCACAGAGTACATATTTGGACAAAGTTCTAGAAAGGTTTGGAATGGAAGATAGCAAGAAAGGGTTCTTTCCCATGTTGCCCAATACGACCTTGAGTAAAACTCAAAGTCTTGCTACGACAGAAGATAGAGAAAGGATGAGTAAGACTCCCTATGCCTCAGCCATAGGATCTATCATGTATGCCATGCTATGTACTAGACCCGACATTGCATATGCTATTAGTTTGACTAGCAGATATCAAAGTGATCCAGGAGTGGATCATTGGACAGCGGTCAAAAACATCCTTAAGTACTTGAGAAGAACTAAGGATATGGTTCTTTCTTATGGAGGTGATGAACAACTCGTTGTTAATGGTTACACCGATGCTAGTTGGAACACCGATCCGGATGATTCTAAATTTCAATCTGGATACATATTTACTTTGAATGGTGCACAGTTAGCTGGAGGAGTGCAAAGCAAAGCATTGTGGCGAGATCTTCAACTGAATCGGAATACATAGCTGCTTCAGAGGCTTCAAAAGAGGCGATATGGATGAAGGAGTTCATTACAGAGCTCAGTGTGAATCTAAGTGCGCTGGACCCAATGTCTATCTACTGTGATAACATGGGTGCCATAGCCAATGCGCAAGAACCAAGGTCACACAAGAAGCTGAAGCATATTAAGTTACGTTTTCACGCTATTCGAGAGAATGTCCAAGATGGTAACATAAATATTTGCAAAGTACACACATATCTGAATGTGGCGGATCCATTGACTAAACCTCTCCCGAGGACAAAGCATGACCAACACCAAACCGCCATGGGTGTTCGGTATATTACCATGTAATCTAGATTAGTTTACTCTAGTGCAAGTGGGATACTGTTGGAGATATGCCCTAGAGGCAATAATAAAAGTGGTTATTATTATATCTTTGTGTTTATGATAAATGTTTACATTCATGCTATAATAGTATTAACCGGAAACATTAATACTTGTGTGATTTGTAAACTAATTAGAATCCCTAGTAAAGCCTCTTTATAATACTAGCTTGTTGGTTGATAGATGATCGTGGTTTCCTGATCATGAACATTGAGATGTTATTAACAACAAGATCATATCATTAGGATAATGGTGTGATGGACATACTCCTATAGATAAGTGTAGCATAAAAATCAAGTCATTTCAATAGTTCGTTTGCTATAAGCTTTCTGATACATAGTTACCTAATTCCTTCGACCATGAGATCATGCTAATCACCATTACTGGAAGGATGCTTTGATGACATCAAACACCACACCGTAACTGGGTGGCTATAAAAGTGACATTGAGTGTTCAGAAAGTGTGTGTTGAGGCACATGGATCAAGAGTGGGAATTTTCCATCCATATGACGGATAGATATACTATGGGACCTCTCGGTAGAATGTCATCCAATTAGCTTGCAAGCATGTGACTGGCTCACAAGGAATCACATATCATGGGAACAAGAAAATAGTACTTACCGGTAACGAGGTTGAACTAGGTATGCAGAGATACCGACGATCAGACCTCGGATAAGTCTATCGCGAGACAAAGGGAAATTGGTATCGTATGTAAGTGGTTCATTCGATCGCAAAGTAATCGTAGAAATATGTGGGAGCCATATGAGTTTCTAGATTCCTCTATTGGTTATTGATCGGAGAAGAGTTTCGGTCATGTCTGCATAATTCACGAACCGTAGGGAGACACAGTTAAGGATTCAATGTTGTTTAGTAGATATGGAAAGTAAGTAGGGATACCGAATGTTGTTCGGAGTCTCGGATGGGATCCGGGATATCACGAGAAGATCCGGAATGGTCTGGAGAATAAGATTCATATAAGGAAAGTCCAATTCCGGAGTTCGGGAATGATTCTGATGATTTCATCGGAGAGGTTCTAGAAGGGTTTAGAAGATTCACCGGGCTGGAATGGGAAGGGTACATGAATGTGTCATGAATAAGTGGAATGATTGAATCATGTTCTAGGTCACTTGGTTGGGCATTTGCAAGAAAGAAATTAAGCTCCAAATTGAAAGTCAAAAGGCAAGTTTGAAAAGTCAAATGGGACAATGTTTCCTGATGGAGGAAGAAAAGAATCCTTCTTTCCCTCCACCACAAGACAACTAGGAGAGGGAGTTGGGGAAGGATTCAAACTACTCTCTCCCAAGCTGCCCTCCATCTCATAAATAGAGGGGAGGGGGTTCCGAAAGGACACACAACACCAGCCCCTCCCCACCTAGCCGCCGCGTCGCCGCCGCCCCCCAGCGGCTGGCGGCCGTCGGCTCGCTGTCGCCGCCCTAGCCGGCGCCCACGCTGCCTCCTCTCCGGCCCTCTAAACCCTAGATCGCTGGAAACCCTAGATCCACCATAACCTGCTCCGGCTTAGGCGAAGCCCTGCAGGATCTTCCCTCTACTTCCGACACCACGCTGTCGTGCTGCCAGAATCAGGAGGGGAGAACTACAACCTCCGCTGCCTGCTGGAACAAGGGAGAGGAAGGTCTTCATCGAGTACCGAACGTGTTACCGACTGCGGAAGCGCTGCTGGAACACAGTGCCAGAAGGATCGTCTACGCGATCTTGAGATCGGCAAGTGTATGACTATATCACCCACGAGAATTTGCTCTCGTTAACCGCTTTGGAATCTTCGAGGGTGAGTACTCTAATCGACTCGTTGCTACAATATAGTAGATAGATCTTGGCTTGTTTGTGTGCATGTGGTAGAATTTTTTTGTTTTCCATGCTACGAACCCCTACATTGAGAATTTGGAAGAACAGGTCCCTCGATATCCGATAGCAGCGACGGAATGCCTTCTCTTTAAAGACTGGATTAATTGGATGGAAGTAGTCCTTGTAAAGATGTATGTGGCCACCTTCTCGGTCGCGCTCCTGGTTGGCTTCGCGCCGCTTGGTTGAGTCACCTCTGCGTGGCGGCAGGATGCAGTGGTCGTGCACCATCTGTGCAGCTGCCAGCACAATCTCGGTCTCACCGTCAGACTCCTCCTCGGAGGATGACTCCACAAAATTCTTGTAGAAGAACTCCATTGCTCTTTGGCTGCTGCCCATCTACAAAGTATGCGGCCGTCAATGGCGATGGCAACTTCCGAAGCGGGCTGGACAAAACCTAGAAAGGACCGGCGAACGTACCTCAGGCAATTGATCGAGCAGGTTGTGCGCATGCAGAGGTTGTCGCACGCCCAGTCCAATGGCGGAGACCGAGGGCGACGAGACTGCATGTGGAGCGGCCAGACAACTCCGGCAACGCGCGTGGCCTTTCAGTGGCGCTCGATATCGCGGGGGGCGTCGGCGGCAGCGAGCGGTGGCGGTGGCGGCGGCAAAGACTGCTCCTGCTCGAGACCGAGCGATATGGAGTGTGCGAGGGTTTGGGGAAGAAGAGCATCTGTTGTGCCACTGGAGGGAGGGCCCAGACGAATTATTGGGAGGACACCCCGTGCTGTCCACGCTGTCCGGGCCGACACAACTGAGCCCCAGATTAGATGCATGGATGGATCGGGCCGGACGCGGTTTGCCGGATGGGTCGGCCCGCTGGGACGCCGCGTACGCCACGAGGGACGCGCAGACCGTTTGGGTCGCCCCGATGGAGATGTCGTTTGGCTTGGCAAAATGTGTCCGGCAACCAAACATTCCCTAAGTTTGGCAAGTGTGGCTAAAAAATTGTAAGCCACAAAATGTGACAAAAGTTAACAAAAATATAACTTTATGATAGATGGGCTATATAAATAATAAAAAATCAAATATATGCCAAATTGTCTTTAGCAAACTGTGGCTGAAAACCAAATAGGCCCATAGTATAGGGGAAGAGGTAAATTAATGGAGTTTAAAATTGCTGTGTGGTCGTACAGCACAAGCCAGTTCAGTTCCTTCCTACCTAGTCGCCTCACAATGGTGTTTATTTCATATATCATTGGGAAGTTGGGCCAAATTTATGTCATTGTCAAGATTTATCCCTTTCCCATGTTGCCGAGTTCCTCTTCCATTTCATCACAAAATCCACAAGATTTGTGAAATGGAGGGTTGGTTGTGGATGGTGTGGGGTTGGTAGGCATAGTTGTGAGTGCGCTACCATCCAGTAGGTTCGTTGAGTGAGCGTTGGTGAGTGGATCAAGCGGGGAAGATTGTCGCTCGGTTAGTGATGGATGGCGGCAACTCGCCAAGAGGTTTTCAGGGGAACCGGACTCTCCAATTCTTGCGTTTAGAGCATTTTTACCGGCGCTCTTCAAATCGTTGCTGGCAGCGTCGCCGATATTTTTGTATACGAGTGTCAGCAGACTAATTTCAATTTCGGAAAGGAATTTCCACAGCGGCGCTCCCAATAGGTTGGCCCAAATATAGGTGCGACGTGAGCAATTCATAAAAAACACATACAAATATAAATTCGAAGGCTTTTCGAATTGAATTCAAAGGTTCAACTGGCAAATTAAATAAGTTCTGGCTGGAACCACCGGCGGCGCTATTGTCGGCCATGTCGTTGGAGAACCGGATCTGCAATAGGGGTGTCGAAGGGTACCTTTCCTCGTAGTACTCCGAGTACGACGACGAATTCGTGCTCCCCTGCGTGGCCGGAGTGGCCTGGTAGACGTGGCCGTCAGCGTCGCCGAGGCCAAAGCTGGGCATCACTGCCATAGCAGCCGCTCGCGCCTCCTTCTCGAGCTGGATGCAGCGGCGCCTCTTCCTGTCTAAGGTGGCGAACTTCACCCTGTCCAACTCGTCGTCCCACTCTTTCTTGGACATGGTCGCTGGCTTCTCCTTCAACGCCGCCTTGCGTGTCTTCGCCGGCTTGGCCAAGTCCAAAGCTTTCTTCTTTGGTGGCATGGTGGTGCAAGAGGGGACGGCGCAAGCTGGCTGGGAACAGTGAGGTAGGTACGTAGAGGAAGAGCAGAGAAAGAGGGCAGATGAAGCTCAAATGGTGGGGCGGGAGCGCCGGTGGAGAACTATGGAGGGAAAAAAGGAGGGAAAGCAGGAAAAAGTTTGGAGGGAATGAAATATTTCGGTTTCACCGGCTGCCATGCGGGTCCCTTGGTGAGAATCCAATGCGGCGAGGTGTGCTGGCGCTTCCGAAGCAGTCCTTTTGCATAGGGGCCGCGTAGGGGCTGGCGTGGGCATGCCGGCGATTTTATTAGGCTTGAAAAATGTCCGGCTATGTTTAGGGATTGCAAGCATATTTTTGGACCAAAGCCTAATATGCTATTGGGAGACTTATTAGGAGTGTGGGTGGAGATGCTCTTAGCCGGGCCTCCCAAGCTCTGTACTTTGTGACCTATGAGCATGTAAAGCAGTATTATCAGTTTTTTCCATGGTATGTGTTCACGACCGAAGAATATATATGACGAATTGGAGATTTTCACATAGGTCTTATTAGTACCATGTTTGTAAACGTCCAAGCACTTGATTGGCAAAAAAAAAGGGGCCAAGCACGAAAAAAGAGAGGAAGACTCGCTCATCGGCTGATTTGGTGCATAGTGAGGACTCGTCGTCTGGTTGGCGGTCTACTCTCCTTTTCCGCTTGAGAGACCCTTGTCGTCAAAGGAAGGGCCCCTGCCCGCACCACCAGTCTGACGACGTCGACCTGAGTGGAGGAAAAATAATCAGTAGGAAGACGTGTCGCCTCGCGCACTAAAATATATATCAAACACAATTACGATGCTAAAATTAGTATCGCGCGATTTAAAAAAAAAAATAGTTGCTAACCTTTTATTACACTTGAAAACAAAGATAAGAAAACTTAAGTGTGGCTCGGGCATCTCATATGATGTCTGTCTTATATGACCTAAAGTCGCATCGCTCTAATGGGTATTTCACCGAACACCTATAGTGCATATAATAAGAAGAAAAAAGTAGCACAACACCACCTCTCCCACCAGAAAAAAAACAGTTGAGAGGGGAAGAGGCTGTGCCATATATATAGGGCCAGACCACTAGTCCCGGTTTGGGATACAAACCGGGGTCCCGGTTTGTGTCTCACACAGGAGCTAATGGGGGTCTAACGGCCAGGACCTATGATTTGGGGTGGCTCGGACCGTTCGACGCGGACCATTAATCCTGACCCCAGCCCAGGACTAATAGCCTGGACGAATGGCCTGTTTTCTACTAGTGGACGTCGATCCGAGTTGAGGAAAAATAATCAGCAGGAAGACATGTCGCCTCGGCGCACTAAGACACTCTCGCCATCAGTACCATTTTCTTTCTGAGAGAGAGAGATCAACATCTTCTCGATTACCTACAGCAGCCACCTACCGCACCGGTACCACTGCCGTATGCTATGCAAAACCCAGTCTCAGTTTCACTCGTGTACCATGCTAATGTTCTCTCGAAGGATGATTGAAACATGGTACTCTGATCCCTGATCCCTGGGCAAGGTAAGTTCTTTTGGTACATGCCTAGCATGGTTAGTTGAACGACAGTTTTCCAACAACACTGTTGTACCTATATAAAGCGCCACCAGAAGACTGTCAACGAGGATCTCTTTGTTGTTCACGCCCTGGACAGTTGATGTGGAAGCAGATTGCGATTGATCTTATATGTGTACTACCGTTAAGGAGGCCAAGGGCTTATGTTAAGCGAAAAAATAAAAGAAAATATTGAACCCTGAAATTTCTTTGTATTGATCTGACCTTGTGGTGTATATATATAGAGGTATGTGGACACATTGGCTTCCGGGATCCCCACACTGTACAGAGGCACGTGGGTTGGCTCGGCAATGTAAGATCTAAGAGGTAGGCAGCCGCGTTGGTCGGGCAGAGGAGCCCGGGAACGTGGTTTGCTCTACCTCCCCTAGAGGTAAGAGGATATGCTAATCCAGATACATACATGTGTGTATATGCATTCTCATGTGTACCATTCCTAGTGCAGAAGAACAAGTGACTAGCCCAAGACCAAAGGGCCTCGACAGGTGTTGTCGGGCGTCTCTGCCATTCCGGCGGCCACTGTGGGCCAGGAACCCTAAGTCAACAACACCGACAGGAGTGGCAGTGCGCAGATCCGCATGGGAAACGTGTGGCGCGTGCAACCCGGTGGCCCTGCCCCCGTCATGATGGCCCTGCAGTCGCGTCAGTGGAGACAAGACGGGACGAGGTTGTCATGTTCCATCGGTATCAAGTGCAGTTGCGCTCCGTCCAGAGCAAGAGAGCGGGCCGCAGCACCGCCCACCTTTGTCCACACCACGTGGCGAGATTCATCGGCCGTGAGAACCAAACATGGCATTCATGCACCAGGGCCTTGTGGTATCCCATTGTTGTATAAAAGTGTAGGGGTTCGTAGCATGGAAAACAAAAATTTTCTATCGCATACAAACAAACAAGCCAAGATCTATCTACTAGATTGTAGCAACGAGTCGATGGAATAACTCACCCTCGAAGATTCCAAAGTGTTTAACGAGAGCAGATTCTCGTGGGTGATGTAGTCGTACTCTTTCCGATCTCAAGATCGTGTAGACGATCCTTCCGGCGCCACGTTCCAGCAGCGCCCCCGCAGTCGGTCACACGTTCGGTACTCGACGAAGACCTTCCTCTCCCTTGTTCCAGCAGGCAGCGGAGGTTGTAGCACTCTCCTCGCGATTCCGGCAGCACAACGGCGTGGTACCGGAAGTAGAGGGGAGATCCCGCAGGGCTTCGCCTTAAGCCGGTGCGAGTATGGTGGAGCTTATGAGAGAGGCTATTAGTGGTCTAGTAATTAGACACACCAATTAGAGGGCTCTAAACCAATGAGAAGGCTCTAAACCAAAATAGCTCTAAACCGGGGTTTTAGATCTAGGGTTTAGTTTAGAGGGTAGGAACTAGTAGTGTTGTGTAGAGAGGGGAGCCCTGCCCCTCCCTTTATAGGTGGGAGGGCCGGCGGCCAAGGGGAGGAGTTCCTCCCCAACTCGGCCTTGGGAGGTGCGCCGGCCAAGGGGAGGAACCCTCCTCCAACTCGGCCTCCACCTCTCCTCCTCTTTCTCCTCTTTCCGAAAACTGGCAGTTTGACCGAAAACTGGCAGTTTGACTTTTCAATTAGGATTTGAATTAACCCTTTATTTCGGACAGCGAGAACACTTAGTACATGATGCAATCATTCCAACATGCAATGACACATTCATGTACCCCTTCCCTCCCGGAGTGCCGGACATTCCGGGACCTTCTAGAATGTTCCCGATGAAAACACCGGAATCATTCCCGAACTCCGAAACGGGACTTTCCTTATATGAATCTTATTCTCCGGACCATTCCGGATCACCTCGTGATATCCCGGATCCCATCCGAGACTCCGAACAACATTCGGTCTCTTTCTCATAATACCATAACTACTCAAACAACGTCGAATCCTTAAGTGTGTCTCCCTACGGTTCGTGAATTATGCAGACATGATCGAGACACTTCTCCGAACAATAACCAATAGAGGAATCTGGAAATTCATATGGCTCCCACATATTTCTACGATTACTTTGCGATCGAATGAACCACTTACATACGATACCAATTTCCCTTTGTCTCACGATATGTTACTTATCCGAGGTTATGATCTTCGGTATCTCTGCATACCTAGTTCAACCTCGTTACTGATAAGTACTCTTTTCTCGTTCCCGTGATATGTGATCCCTTGTGACCCAGTCACATGCTTGCAAGCTAATTGGATGACATTTCACCGAGAGGGCCCAGAGAATATCTATCCGTCATGTGGATGGACAAATCCCACTCTTGATCCATGTGTTTCAACCAATACTTTCCGAACACTCAATACCACCTTTATAGCCACCCTGTTACGGTGTGGTGTTTGATGACATCAAAGCATCCATCCAGTAAAGGTGATATGCATGATCTCATGGTCGAAGGAATTAGGTTACTATGTATCAGAAAGCATATAGCAATTGAACTATTGAAATGACTTGATCTTTATGCTACGCTTATCTATAGGAGTATGTCCACCATATCATTCTCCTAACGATATGATCTTGTTGTTGATAACATCTCAATGTTCATGACAAAGAAACCACATCATCAATCAACCAACAAGCTAGTGAAGTATAGAGGCTATACTAGGGACTTCAAATTAAGTTTACAATTCACACAAGTATTAATGGTTTCCTTGTTAATACTATTATAGCATGAATGCAAACATTTATCATAAACACAAAGATATAATAATAACTATATTTATTATTGCCTCTAGGGCATATCTCCAACAGTCTCCCACTTGCACTAGAGTCATCTAATCTAGATTACATGGTAATATACCGAACACCCATGGCAGTTTGGTGTTGGTCATGTTTTGCCCTCGGGAGAGGTTTAGTCAACGGATCCGCCACATTCAGATCTGTGTGTACTTTGCAAATCTTTATATCCCCATCCTGGATATGTTCTCGAATAGCGTGAAAACGTAGCTTGATATGCTTCAGCTTCTTGTGTGACCTTGGTTCTTGCGCATTGGCTATGGCGCCCATGTTATCACAGTAGATAGACATTGGGTCCAGCGCACTAGGAACCACACCCAGCTCTGTAATGAACTCTTTCATCCATATCGCTTCTTGTGAAGCCTCCGAAGCAGCCATGTATTCCGATTCAGTTGAAGATCTCGCCACAACGCTTTGCTTTGCACTCCTCCAGCTAACTGCTGCACCATTCAAAATAAATACGTATCCAGATTGTGATTTAGAATCATCCGGATCAGTGTTCCAACTAGCATCGGTGTAACCATTAACAACGAGCTGTTCATCACCTCCATAAGAAAGAACCATATCCTTAGTTCTTCTCAAGTACTTAAGGATGTTTTTGACCGCTGTCCAATGATCCACTCCTGGATCACTTTGATATCTGCTAGTTAAACTAACAGCATATGCAATGTCGGGTCTAGTACATAGCATGGCATACATTAGAGATCCTATGGCTGAGGCATAGGGAGTCTTACTCATCCTTTCTCTATCTTCTGCCGATGTCGGACTTTGAGTTTTACTCAAGGTCGTATTGGGCAACATGGGCAAGAACCCTTTCTTGCTATCTTCCATTCCAAACCTCTTTAGAACTTTGTCCAAATATGTACTTTGTGACAATGATATTTGGCGTTTCGATCTATCTCTATAAATCTTTATGCCTAATATGTAAGCTGCTTCGCCAAGATCCTTCATTGAAAAACTATTATTCAAATATTCCTTGACACTATTAAGAAGGTCTACATCATTCCCAATCAACAATATGTCATCCACATACAGTATTAAGAATGCTACAGAGCTCCCACTCATTTTCTTGTAAATACAAGCTTCTCCATAAGTTTGTATAAAACCAAAACTTTTGATTACCTTATCAAAACGTTGATTCCAACTTCGGGATGCTTGCTTCAATCCATAGATGGACCGTTGAAGCTTGCATACCTTGTTAGCATCTTTAGGATCGACAAAACCTTTGGGTTGCATCATATACAACTCTTCATCAATGTCTCCATTGAGGAATGCTGTTTTGACATCCATCTGCCATATCTCATAATCATAATATGCAGCGATTGCTAACATAATCCTCACAGACTTTAGCTTCGCTACTGGTGAGAAAGTCTCATCGTAGTCAACTCCTTGAATTTGTCGAAACCCTTTTGCGACAAGTCGAGCTTTATAGACAGTAACATTACCATCAGCATCTGTTTTCTTCTTGAAAATCCATTTGTTCTCGACAGCCTTCCGGCCATCCGGTAAGTCCACCAAAGTCCATACTTGGTTTTCGTACATGGATCCAATCTCGGATTTCATGGCTTCTTGCCATTTATTGGAATCTGGGCTCATCATCGCTTCCTCATATGTCTCGGGGTCATCGGTGTTGTCCACCAACATGACATTCATAACGGAATCATACCAATCTGGAGTGGTACGAGTTCTCGTTGACCTCCGAGGCTCTGTAGCAACTTCAACCGAAGTTTCATGATCATCATCATTAGCTTCCTCTCTTATTGGTGCAGGCACCACAGGAACTTCTTCCGGTGCTGCGCTACTCGCAATTTCGAGAGAAGGTTCGACAACCTCGTCGAGTTCTACTTTCCTTCCAGTCACTTCTTTCGAGAGAAATTCCTTCTCTAGAAAGGATCCATTCTTGGCAACGAAGATTTTGCCTTCGGATCTATGATAGAAGGTATACCCAATAGTTTCCTTTGGGTATCCTATGAAGACGTATTTTTCCGCTTTGGGTTCAAGCTTGTCCGGCTGTAACTTCTTTACATAGGCTTCGCATCCCCAAACTTTAAGGAACGACAATTTAGGTTTCTTCCCAAACCATAATTCATACGGTGTCGTTTCAACGGATTTAGATGGTGCCCTATTTAAAGTGAATGCGGCTGTTTCTAATGCATAACCCCAAAATGATAGCGGTAAATCTGTAAGTGACATCATAGAACGAACCATATCTAAGAGAGTTCGATTACGACGTTCGGACACACCATTACGCTGTGGTGTTCCCGGCGGTGTCAATTGTGAAAGTATTCCGCACTTCTTTAAATGCTCGCCAAACTCGTAACTTAGATATTCACCTCCACGATCAGAACGTAGAAATTTAATCTTCTTGTTACGTTGATTCTCTACCTCACTTTGAAACTCCTTAAACTTCTCGAAAGTTTCGGACTTATGTTTCATGAAATAGATATACCCATATCTACTCAAATCATCCGTGAAGGTAAGAACATAACGATAACCACCGCGCGATGCTACACTCATTGGACCACACACATCGGTATGTATGATTTCCAATAAGTCCGTAGCTCGCTCCATTATACCAGAAAATGGAGTCTTAGTCATTTTACCCATCAGACATGCTTCGCATCTTTCAAGTGATTCAAAATCAAGTGATTCAAGAAGTCCATCGGAATGGAGTTTCTTCATACGTTTCACTCCAATGTGACCAAGACGACAGTGCCACATATAGGTCGAATTATCGCTTGATTTCAAACGTTTAGCTTCAATGTTATTAAGATGTGTATTTCTACTATCGAGATTCAATAAGAATAGACCATCTATCAAAGGTGCATGTGCGTAAAACATATTACTCATATAAATCGAACAACCATTATTCTCTGATTTAAACAAGTAACCGTCTCGCAATAAACAAGATCCCGATATAATGTTCATGCTCAACGCAGGCACCAAATAACAATTATTTAAGTATAAAACTAATCCCGATGGTAGATGAAGAGGTAGCGTGCCGACCGCGATCACATCAACCTTTGATCCGTTTCCCACACGCATCGACACCTCGTTCTTCGCTAGCTTCCGTTTATTCTGCAGCTCCTGTTTCGAGTTACAAATATGAGCAACCGAACCAGTATCAAATACCCAGGCACTACTACGAATACTAGTGAGATACACATCAATAACATGTATATCAAATATACCTTTCTTCTTGATGTTGCCGTTCTTCAAATCCGCCAAGTACTTTGGGCAATTCCGCTTCCAGTGACCTTCTCCCTTGCAGTAAAAGCACTCAGTTTCAGGCTTAGGTCCAGCCTTGGTCTTCTTCGTTGGCATGGTAACTTTCTTACCACCCTTCTTGAAGTGTCCCTTTTGCTTAGACTTGCCTTTCTTGAATTTGGTGGTCTTATTGACCATCAACACTTGGTGCTCTTTCTTGATCTCCACTTCTGCAGATTTTAACATAGCAAATAGTTCTGGCAACTCTTTGTTCATGTTCTGCATGTTGTAGTTCATCACAAAGTTCTTGTAACTTGGTGGTAGTGATTGGAGGATGCGGTAAACTCCCAAAGTATTAGGAATCACTATACCCAAACTTTGAAGTTTATTTGCGTGCCCAGACATCTTAAGCACATGCTCACTGACGGAGCTACCCTCTTCCATCTTGCAGTTAAAGAACTTTTCAGAAGCTTCATAACTTTCAATTGCCGCATGAGTCTCAAAAATTAATTTGAGATCCTCGACAATATCATATGGATCTGACTCTTCAAACCTTTTCTGAAGCTCCGATTCTAAACCATACAAGATAGCACACTGAACTATGGAGTACTGATTCTTCCGAGCGAGGTAAACATTCTTTACTTCATCGGTAGCATCAGCTGCAGGTGGGTCACCTAGCGGTGCATCCAGCACATAGGTCAAATTACCAGCTGTGAGGACAATCCTCAAATTGCGGAACCAATCCGCGAAGTTGCTTCCATTGTTTTTCAACTTTTCTTTCTCTAGGAACGCATTAAAATTGATGGTAGGGGCTGCCATTGATCTACAACATATTTGCAATAGTTTAGACTAAGTTTATGATAAATTGAGCTCAAATTAATTAATGAAATTAAACTAGGTGAACTCCCACTCAAAACAACATCCCTCACATTGTTTTAGTGATCACACGAACCAAAACTACTATATCAACACCGATCATCACGAGAGCCGATATAGTTTTAATGGCGAACAATCATCATGTTCATCATATCTACTATATGATTCATGCTTTGCCTTTCGGCGATCCGTGTTCCTGAGGCCATGTCTGTACATGCTAGGCTCGTCAAGATCAAACCTTAGTTACCGCATAAGCAAATCTGGCTTGCTTACGTTGTATTCACCCGCGGAATCAAAGACACCCGATCATCACGTGGTGCTTCGAAGCAACAAGCTTTGGCAACGGTGCATACTAAGGGTGAACACTTCAGAACTTGAAATTTATGTGCATGAGGGATCATCTTATAATGCTACCGTCGTCTACTAAGCAATACAAGATGCATAAAGGATTAACATCACATGCAATTCATAATATGTGATATGATATGGCCTTTCTTCTTTGTGCTTCCGATCTCCATCTTCAAGCACGAATATGATCTCCATCATCACCGGCATAGCATCAAGGTCAATGACGCTTCTTCATGGTTGTCGTCCACCAGCTTCAACTATTACAACTATTTTGAATAGACACGCAGGTCTTAACAGAAATTAAAGACAACCATATGGCTCCTGCCGGTTGCCAACTTACAATAAGGAACATTGCATACATCAAATATAATCACAATCATGGCCATATCACATCACTGCACACCCCTGCAAAACAAAGTTAGACGCTTCTACTTTCTTTGCATATTTTACGTGGTTTGGGGCTTTCCATAAGTGTCGTTCTAACCTACGAACAAGAACCACAACATTGATACTAGCATTGTTGATTACCCGTTGTAAATTGGATCTTTACTATGCTAGGAGAAACAGGCACCCGCAAAGCCACTTATGCAATACAAGTTGCATGTTAAGCGTGGAGCAAGTCTCATGAACGATGTCATGTAAGGTTAGCCCGGGCCGCTTCATCCCAACATACCGCAAGATGCAAAGTACACAAAAAGCAATCTACAATAAAAGCATCAACGCCCACAATGACCATTGTGTTCTACTCGTGCAACAGATCTACATATAGACACGGCTCTGATACCACTGTAGGGGTTCGTAGCATGGAAAACAAAAATTTTCTATCGCATACAAACAAACAAGCCAAGATCTATCTACTAGATTGTAGCAACGAGTCGATGGAATAACTCACCCTCGAAGATTCCAAAGTGTTTAACGAGAGCAGATTCTCGTGGGTGATGTAGTCGTACTCTTTCCGATCTCAAGATCGTGTAGACGATCCTTCCGGCGCCACGTTCCAGCAGCGCCCCCGCAGTCGGTCACACGTTCGGTACTCGACGAAGACCTTCCTCTCCCTTGTTCCAGCAGGCAGCGGAGGTTGTAGCACTCTCCTCGCGATTCCGGCAGCACAACGGCGTGGTACCGGAAGTAGAGGGGAGATCCCGCAGGGCTTCGCCTTAAGCCGGTGCGAGTATGGTGGAGCTTATGAGAGAGGCTATTAGTGGTCTAGTAATTAGACACACCAATTAGAGGGCTCTAAACCAATTAGAAGGCTCTAAACCAAAATAGCTCTAAACCGGGGTTTTAGATCTAGGGTTTAGTTTAGAGGGTAGGAACTAGTAGTGTTGTGTAGAGAGGGGAGCCCTGCCCCTCCCTTTATAGGTGGGAGGGCCGGCGGCCAAGGGGAGGAGTTCCTCCCCAACTCGGCCTTGGGAGGTGCGCCGGCCAAGGGGAGGAACCCTCCTCCAACTCGGCCTCCACCTCTCCTCCTCTTTCTCCTCTTTCCGAAAACTGGCAGTTTGACCGAAAACTGGCAGTTTGACTTTTCAATTAGGATTTGAATTAACCCTTTATTTCGGACAGCGAGAACACTTAGTACATGATGCAATCATTCCAACATGCAATGACACATTCATGTACCCCTTCCCTCCCGGAGTGCCGGACATTCCGGGACCTTCTAGAATGTTCCCGATGAAAACACCGGAATCATTCCCGAACTCCGAAACGGGACTTTCCTTATATGAATCTTATTCTCCGGACCATTCCGGATCACCTCGTGATATCCCGGATCCCATCCGAGACTCCGAACAACATTCGGTCTCTTTCTCATAATACCATAACTACTCAAACAACGTCGAATCCTTAAGTGTGTCTCCCTACGGTTCGTGAATTATGCAGACATGATCGAGACACTTCTCCGAACAATAACCAATAGAGGAATCTGGAAATTCATATGGCTCCCACATATTTCTACGATTACTTTGCGATCGAATGAACCACTTACATACGATACCAATTTCCCTTTGTCTCACGATATGTTACTTATCCGAGGTTATGATCTTCGGTATCTCTGCATACCTAGTTCAACCTCGTTACTGATAAGTACTCTTTTCTCGTTCCCGTGATATGTGATCCCTTGTGACCCAGTCACATGCTTGCAAGCTAATTGGATGACATTTCACCGAGAGGGCCCAGAGAATATCTATCCGTCATGTGGATGGACAAATCCCACTCTTGATCCATGTGTTTCAACCAATACTTTCCGAACACTCAATACCACCTTTATAGCCACCCTGTTACGGTGTGGTGTTTGATGACATCAAAGCATCCATCCAGTAAAGGTGATATGCATGATCTCATGGTCGAAGGAATTAGGTTACTATGTATCAGAAAGCATATAGCAATTGAACTATTGAAATGACTTGATCTTTATGCTACGCTTATCTATAGGAGTATGTCCACCATATCATTCTCCTAACGATATGATCTTGTTGTTGATAACATCTCAATGTTCATGACAAAGAAACCACATCATCAATCAACCAACAAGCTAGTGAAGTATAGAGGCTATACTAGGGACTTCAAATTAAGTTTACAATTCACACAAGTATTAATGGTTTCCTTGTTAATACTATTATAGCATGAATGCAAACATTTATCATAAACACAAAGATATAATAATAACTATATTTATTATTGCCTCTAGGGCATATCTCCAACAAAAAGGAGGACCACCGCCCTCTGGTAGGGGGTTGGCTAGTTGGAAAGTTGGAAAATTGCAAGGTTGAGTAGTACTAGCCAGTAGGATAGTATGAATGGCCAAGGTACAACCACCAAGGTAGAGAGAGTGAGAGAGGGTGCAGCCCCGGAAGCACCCAACGCTTCCCGACAAGAGTGGTCTCCCACCTTTTTGTACTCCTGTACTCCAGAATTTGGGAACAAAGGCGAGACGTAGCATTGTTAGTCTGAAGGCGGCCCGAACCTGGGTAAAAAATCCCCATGTATTTGCTGTGCTTTTCATCTCATCAAGCTCAGAACATCCCGCGCCCCTTGTCGAACTGAAAGGGAGGGGGTGCTTCGCATCCCCGATGTCACAGATTTTTTCGGCCCCCGGGTCCGCCCATGAAACATGTTGCCAGGAAAGAATTTTTCTTCTGCTAGCCAGTGGTAATCAATGTGGAGATCAGTTCGCGACCTACAGGTGACGGTATTTTGATTGCCCATTGGGGGTACATGTTACCACCGGCAGACTTTCGCTCTCCGCTAGTAAGGCTGCTGTGGCGCTAAGCCTTTTTCCAGTTGTGAGCGACGCTTCTGCAGGCGGTGCACATGAGCGGAGGAGGTTGCTGGCGGTCATGAACTGGGACCATATGGGCCTAGCAGGTTACGACCATTTCTCCTCGGTTATCTTGATGCTCCTCCGGCGGTTACGCTATCCAACGCGTGCACAACCTCCCAAAGTACATGGACTCTAGAGTAGTGACCCTGGGCATGGTGGTGGCGTCTTCCTCCTCGCCGGAGTCTGTTATCTAGTTGGTGGCTAGTTGTGGTGGAGCTCAGGATCCCACATCTACTCTCGAATGCGATGGAGTTGGGGAGGTATGACTCCTGGTGAAAACCGAGCTATGACTCTAGTCATGGTGGGCGATGGTAGTGTCTTCGCACTGTTACCTTTTTGAAGGCATCGTCTATGCAGTCATAGCCTTCTCGCTTCGAATTTTCTAGGGGAAATTCCTAGGTCTAGGTCTCCCAGACCGGACATTAGCGGCGCTTCAGTGTCGCTCTCCCTCTTGAGGGCATCTTTTTTTTGAGAAGATGCTGGATGGAGGTGGCATGAAGCGGAACATTATTGCATCTACCATGTCGATGATGGTGGGTCTCGACGACGGTGGGTATCGTCGACATGGAGTAGCGGGGTCTCGGAAGTGGATGCAGGATAATAGATGTGCGCAGGGTGGTGGTGTTGTCTGGTTCTGTGGCAAGGTCAATGTATTGATCCATGTGCTGAAGATGGGTCGGTGGAAGATGGCAGCAGCGAGGATCTAGAGTGTGTGAGATGGCGCGCGATGAGGGTGTGCTATACCAATTTATGCTCCTGGCTCTCCGTTGGGCGGTTTATTACGGCCTTCGGTTTTATGATGATGTGTGTATGTGTGAGTCAGGACAACGGCCTCGACATAGGCACCCCCATCATCAAGGTTGTAGGTGTTGCCACATCTGTCATTAGTGAGGCGACTTGGTTCGATCTATGTATTTACTTTGTGTGGCTATGTTGAATAATAAAAAAGAAGATTGTGTGCATATTTTTGATGCAGAGGCTGGAATTTCACCTCCATTTTAAAGAAAAATATATGTCCGAACCACTAGGATGTCCTTTACTTTCTTCACTTTTCCTTCAGTGTCCCCTCTCCAAACTATGGCAGCGCTAGACTTGTGGACATTCTAGATTCACCTATACCCCCTCAAAACAAAGGGCACGATGGCCCGTAAAACCTGTATGATCCGGTTTGAACTGTACATACCTTCTCATACGTACCCCATACGTATTGTAAGGTGACGTGGACAGAACCGAACCCAACTCTACCAAACATACCCCCATACGTATTGTACGATGACGTGGACAGAACCGAACCCAACTCTACCGAGTATAAGATACCTAGATTGAGATGATAGTGTTAGTGGGGACCTAGCTCTACCAAGTTTACCGATACGAGGACATGCAGGGCTTTAATATGGGTCTCGGCGAGCGAAACAGAAAAAACTACAGGGACAAACTTACCCTTCGAGTTGGGATATGTGCTTCCTACAAAGTGAAGTGTATGTATGTCGTCCAATCCTATTATGACACGAGATCCACGATGAGACGGTGCTCCCTGTAGAAAGAGAAGAAAAAGAAAACATGTCACGCCTTCTCAAATTTCTATCTGTTCCTTCGTGTGATATATCACGAACAGGATAGTGCACGGCATTTTGCTTCCGGGCCGCTAAGAGGCCGCTAATCGGTCGCACTTTGATATAGGTAGTATATCACGAATAGGGTAGTGCACGACATCACTCAAGGCAACTAAGGATGTCCAGGATACCAGCCAAATGGATTTGGTAGTAGCTAGGGTTTGTGGTACGATATGGCGGAAGCATGACGTGTGGCAGATGGCAAAATTTTCTATACAGGCGTAGCATACATGGTACGTACATGGATCATGGAATCACCAATCCATGGGACCCTGGAAAAAACAAATACATTGGCATGCATGCCGAGGATATTTGTGCGGCGACGTGACATTGCAACCGACCGATCAACATATGCATGGACGGCAGATAAACCCAACCTAACCTAGGCCAGGAGACAAACTAATCTCCCTTTCTGCATGCTTTTGCTTCAACCTAAAGTCTTAATCAGTTACTCAAGGTGCGGTGGCTGGACTTAATGATGTTTGGTTCTACTTGCACTTCAGTCACGGTCTCCCTTATGTGTCCATCACCCCTAGTGTCCTTGTACGTAGGAAATGGACCGAAATTCATCCAAATCATGCAAGGGAAAGGGGAGGCAACAGAATTACCTTGACTGAACATTGCATGGTAATGTTTTTGGCTCCTGAAGTAGAACGTTGCCGATGGGAGCTAAGACGATAATCGGTGGGAATGGAGTGTCTCTGTAATAGCTTAGTTTCTTTTTTTTGCGAAAATTACACCAATCTATTAATAATCATCAACAACAGTACAAAGAAACAGAACAGTAATAAAAATTATAAATAGGTCATTGAACCATCTAGCGACGACTATAAACACTAGCGCGAGCCAAAGGCGCGCCGCCGTCCTCTCCCTCCATCCCCGGAGACGGACAAAGCTTGTCGTAGAAAAGCTTGTTGTATTAGATAGACTGGAAGTCGTCGTGCTAAGGACCCAAAGGATTAGCATACCAGAGCATCAACCATCGCCAAGGATGACAAGCATAGATTGAAAGAGACAACCACACAAACGAACACAAAAAAGACAGGATCCCAGAAGATCCGCCAGACACATGACTCCACGCGCCGTCCGCCGACGCTAGATGCACCACCGGAATAAGGATAGAACGGATAGAATCTTATTCTGACATCAAGATGTAGCCGCCGCCTCGACATCTTGAAAAAGACACACAAAAAAACCTAAACAGAGAATAAGAATTGTTTCTAACGAAGAGAGTTAGTAAGATCTAATTTGTTTTGTGGGACTTATTATATCTTTGTTTGACTAATGGCCAACTCAAAGTCAAAGACCTGCAAAAAAGGAAAAAGAAAAATGGACACGGTTCTGCTGCATATAAGTGTGTCAAAAAAGTTAAGGTGCGCCTTCCCCCTGTCGGTCAGAATTTATCAAAGCATATTCAGTAACAAAATATTATTGACATATTACAAAAACACAAGTTTCACACTTTCAAACTGTGCAACCATTGTTAATCAAGATGCAGCAAAACAGATAAAAGTTTCAAAAACCAAAGTAAGAAAACATATATTCGTAGGGTAAAAAAAATACTATGCAAAATACCCAGTCTAGTGGTCTAAACAAAATCCCATAAGATTATTTTGGGTCTGGGGAATTGTAGAATAGACTATGTTCTCTTTCTTCCAGAAAAAATAAAGATGGAATTTACAATCTATTTGGAGGCAAAGGTTTTGGGTATTTCAATTCATGTACTGACGTGGAATTTATCACACCCTCTAGAGAGATTTTACCGATTAAAAATGAAACATGTTACCACAAGGGTAAAATTGTTACATGTTTCTCTCAAGATTGGTCAAAGTTGCTAGCTTAAATATATGTGGATTTTTTCATAGTATTACTTTTCTATTTTAGGATAAATAAAATGTATTTCTTGTACTGGGGAAAGGGCAGACATCAGTCAAAGTCTTCCCCTTTGCACTTAGTATGTAATAACGAAATATATCAAGAAGACATATGATGAAAATAATACTTTTCAGGATCTGAAAACCTACCTGTTGTGAGGCCATATAGGGTTTCCACTCATTTTCTTCAATCACAGGAGGAGGTGAATCAAATCATACGGTGGCAAGTGAAAGGTTGGAGCAGCGTCACCTTCAGGTGTTTGGTGAAGTGTAGTAGGTGAACCTAAGATTTCAAAGATACTACAAGACCAAACCAAACAAGCCACGAAATCGAGGTCAAGTCACTAGCTTTAGTTGGTGCGAGGGATCGATGGAAAAGTGTTTGATCGTCCGCTAGGGCATCCATGTGAGTGTACTTAGAAAGTGAAAGTCCATCTTAATTCTTTTCACAACAACGAATTGACTTGGTGTACAAGCCCTTTAGCCTATATATGCAGAGGCCGGGGTCTATCCCCCAGTGTGGGAAAATATATATTCGGCTTTCATTTGCCACTCCATATGCATGCATGGTGGTGCCACCTTCCACTATGTTCGTCAAATTAATGTTATGTGAGGTGAGACTATGTCACACCGGCAAACTATAGCTAGCGTAGCTTAATTTTTTACCAGAAGCAACTGATGAGCTCCGGCATAGTGAGTGGTGTTTCTGGTGACCGTGGTGCTCCGCCTCACTCATCTATGTTCAGATCCTGGGATTTGATTGGAGTGTACACATGCGATGCTCTGATTGTGGTGTTGCTGTTAGAACTAACTAGCACAATGCCCCGGGCTCTCATCCAGTACTACCCCCATAAACTCATATAAACTCGTATCATGTCAAACACAAGGACAACTCAGATGGTTTTATACCTCTACATAATTAATATATACACATATATATAATTTTGTATAAAAATTAGTATAACTCAACCAAATAATACATAGCCGTACCTGTACTAGTACAAACTCTATGCAAAGGGAAAAACTATGGTTGTACGGCGATCGCCGGCGACGGCCGTGTCCGCAGACGGTGGTAATGGTGGCGGTCGGGTCCGGCAAGCCGGTGACTCAGTTTGGATGGCGCACGTCTCGGCTCGGCCTGGCCTCACGGGTGTGCGTGTGGGCATGGCTGACTGTGGCAACGGCAGCGCGTGGAGGCAGCGACGGCGCGGGAAGACAGTGGCGTGTGGTGGCAGCGGCTGGATAGTCTGGTAGAATGTCTGGCAGCTCGTCGGACTGTCCGGCAACTTGTCCGGCGGGCCGTGCGGGAGAGCTTGGCGTCGGCGGTCATGACGATGCCGATGGTGGTGGCGGCGGTCAAGGTGCGGGACGATGGTGGAAAGCCAGCTCGTGTGCGTGCGGGAATGCCATATATCTACATATTCCAATATGTGTGCCTCTCCAACGGCAATACTCGGTTTGAATATGGGTTTTAATATATATGTAGACGTATTTATACGAGTTTAGAGAGGAGGGATAGTACTGGATCAAACCCTAATATGTGTCGTATTCTTCATTGTTTTCAAGGTATTGTTTTATTTATTTCAGAAAAAAGAACAAAGATGTAGTAAATAATATGATATGGAAGTGGAATGTAGACGTAAATATCACTCATATTCACGGTAATTTCAAGTACTGTACGCATGGAACAGCTTGTCATCTTCATCACATAATGCATTGTTTACTCCCTATGATTTAGCAATATTATACAATAAAAGGACCCAAAAAGTGAAAACAGAAACCCTCGTGACTCCCGGCCCCCGCGCCGTCGCCCCGAGCGCGGCGGCCAGGGATCTCCCGCAGGCGCTCCGCCCCCCGCCCTCCAGCCTCGTCCTCCTCTCCCGCCGTCGCCGGTGAGCGCCGTCCGGGCGGCGCTCGAGGTGGGCCGGCTGCGGCGGCAGCTCTTCTCCCCGCGCGCGAGCGCCACTGCCGGGGGTGGCGGATGGCGGCGGTGCTGCTCGGCCGGCAGCGGTCCATGGACTGGGCGTCATGGCGGCGGGGTGCTTCCCTTGGCAGCGGGCACCTACAATGGCCGGCGAGTTCGGCCCAGATCTAGGCCCAAGTCTGAGTGGGCTGGTTCGAGCAATGGTGTCTCCGGCGGACCGAGGAGCGCAATGGGACGGGGTTGGCGGTGTTGATACCATGCCTTCTGCAGCGCGGTGGTGGAGCTTCACGGGCCCTTCTGGCCCGGCTGGACCTATGGCTTCCTCGAGGGTAGCGGCGGCGGAGCCCTACATGCAGCAACGTGGCGGCAAGGACTTTACGAGCTCATTCAGGGCTCGGCCGGACCTTCTTGGCCTGGTGTGTCCTCGCGGCTGCGTTCGGTCCGCACCCGCCATTGGCGGTGGAGGAAGTCCTCCAGGTGGCTCGACACCTGCCGCCCTCCGGTTGCTTGTGGCTTGGTGTGCTCGGGCCGCGGCGTTCGGTCGGTTACCGTTTCTAGCGGTGGAGGTTGTTCCCTCCCGCATGGTGGTGGTATCGCTAACCCTTACCCTCGGTTGCTCCCTTTCGGTCCGACCGACCTCGCAGCGGGTGTCGTGGTGCGACGATGATGATGATGGCAAGACCGTGGTGGCACATGTTGGTGGGCGGTGTGGTTGGTGGTGTGCTCCGGATTGCCTGGGGTTGGGGTTTTGGGGTCGGGCAAAATGCCTGTCGGCCTTGCCGGCCCCGACGCGGTGACGCCTGCGGGTGCCACCATCCTTCCTGAAGGGCGTCGGGTGTTCCCTTTCCCTACCTCTGTAGCGTACCGGGGGAAACCCTAGGACTAGTCCGGGCAACAGCGTCGTAATTGTCGTGGTCCTTCTTGGAGGTGTTGCTTGGTACGAGGTGCGTCGGAGTGCGAGGAGCGTGGTGGTCATCATCCGGTGGGTGCAGCGGTTGCGCGTTATCGTCGTTTTCGTCGGGCCGCTGTCGTCGGCATTGTTTTCTCTTTCTCTTTCTCTTTTCTTTCTTCCCTTTGGGCTTGCTTTGTGCTGTTTGCCCCAGCTGTGGACTCGTTTGTATCGGTGGTTTGCTATATAAATATAGCGGGGCAAAAGCCTGATTCGAGAAAGGACCCAAAAAGTTACTGGCATCTGAAATAGGAGTACAAGATGTATTCTATATCACACTTGCCTAGGCAATTTCTTTTTATTATATAACTTGTGGAATTGCTTGAGCAGGGCCAACCGTGTAACTATACAGATTTCAATATTGTAACTAAGTTAGTGATCTCCTTAGCCTACTCCAGTACCTGTGATAATCACTTCCATTCACTCGTAAAATTTTGACAACCAGTTTAATTCGCGTGGAGGGGCTTTTGGAAGTTTCCAAGGGGGGTCTGGTTTTAACAATGCTGGCAGAGGCAATGGTAATGATACAGGCTATCAGAATCGTCGTCGTTATGAGTTTAGAGCATCAAGAGGTGATAACTGCAATAGAGGTGGATATGGTGGAAGGAACAACTATGCTTATTCTGGAAATAGGAATTTTCGAAAAAATAGTACGGACGGGCAGAGGGGTTCATCAAATCAGGTGAATCAGATTCTGATCAACCAAGTGGTTGAAGCCGTTGCGGCGGTGGCTCAGAATGGTTCGTTGCTGCTGCCACAACAGTCCGCTATTCCTGCTGGCAGTCAGAATTCTAGTGGAACTAATTCTGGGTTTCAACGTGGGGGAGCTACAGCTGGAGGTGGCTGCCGCGACATAGATTCTGGCCGCTGTGGTGCTGCGGCAGGCTGCCGAGGCGCAAAAACAGGCTGCCGCGGCCCGCGGTCCCTTTTCCTGCCGCGACAGAGGATCCTCAGGTGTTGCATCAACTAAACTTGCTGATATGGAAATTTGTGATTCGGATGGTCCTAATAAAAAAGCAAAGAAAAACGAAAAACTGAGATGCTTTCGGTGTGATCAGTCGGGACACTTTCATCAAGACTGCACGGTAGTAATTTGTGACAATTCTGAGTCTCTGCAACACATTACTGCATCTTGTCCTCTTTTGAGTGCTCCAAAGCCGACAATGGTAGTGCATGGATATGAGAGTGAAGAGTTGATGATCCTGGAGCTAGCAATAATTGGGACTTTCCAACCAAGAGTGGAGAATTCTAGGGTTGGAAGAGTTTTGTTGAGGGTGGGTCCTTGTCTATTACTCAAATCACTGACCAACTAAATGTAACATCCTAGATTTTAAAATGGGAAAGATTCATAGGATTCATATGCATTGCATAAAGCATCTTGAAAAAATCTCAAATTCAAAACCATTTGTGAAAAACCCTATTTGAAAAACCTTCTATGCATCTATTAGGGTTCATTTGAAATTATATATGTGTTTGAATATTTTTATTGGACAGGATTATGTATCCCTAGTAGTCCATAATCATATTCTAAATTTTATAAAAAATTACAAACAAGCTTGAGCTTATTTGGAGCCTTGATTCAAAAGATATGAAGAAAACTAGAGAAAGAAAAAGAGTAAAAGAAACGAAAAAAGGGGAAACCTACCCGGCCAGGCCAACCAGCCCACTCGGCCTGCCTCTTCTTTGCCACCCTTCCTATCACCTTCTATGCCAGCGCGTGCAGCAGCGGCAGCGTGTGAAGCCCGCCAGCGGCCCACAGCAGCGCAGCACCAGCCCGCCTCCCCCTCTCTCTTTATGACGAGCAGAGCCCACCCGACCGTCTCCTTCCTCTGGCCGGAACCCTGGTCACGCACGCCGCCTCGGAACCGATCCCCTCCGCGGAATCCGCTCAGTCGATTGATCCTCGCGCCCGTCTCTCCCGCCTAGAGCCCTATAAAGCCCTCCCGCATCCTCTCGATGCAATTTTTTTTGCATCTCGCAAACCCTAGCGCCCCATTGTTGAGCTCTCGATATCGCCGTCGCCGCCGCTTCAGATCGAGCTTGATCTCGAGGTTCTAGACCGCCCCGCGCTCCCCTTTTCCACCTGTCCACTTCACCTTGATCGCCCATGTCGCCTCACTGCTTTAACTCTCCCTGCAGTGCACCCGGACGCGCGCACGAGCCCACCGGAGCTACGCCGCACCAGCCGCCCTCTGCCGTCGCCTGGGGAAGAGAAGGACCACGCAGTGGCCACCAGGGACGTCGTCATCCTCTCCAGCTTCACGTGGACCATCTCGCCGACGTCGGAGACCTCCGGGAGCGCCGCCACCATCTTCTTCTGAGCCGCCACCACCGCCTCCTTCATCGTCGCCGGCGAGTCTCGTCCGGGACAACATCAGCCGTCAGATCCTCTTCGAATCCAACAGACCACGTTCTATTCAGCAGTGAAGGGGTACTGGCCAATGATGTGCTTCCACTTGGCCTGCCGCGTCAGCAGGAATATTTCTGGAATATTCTCCCGACTTCCAGAAATAAGAAAATAGGCAAAAAATTATATCAATCTTGTAAAATTCGTATAAAACTGAATAAAAGTCAGAAAAATGCAAATATCATATGCCTGGATTCAGAAAAGTAAGGAAAATATTATGATGCAATACAATTGGCACTTTTCCATACGAATATTTCCTAGATTATTTAAATATCTTTAATGGTATAAAATTCATAGGAAATTATCTACAACTCCAAAATTGTCAAATTTGGTGTCTATGGATTCAGAAAATTGTAATCTACATCACTGTGGCATTACTTGATTTTTTACAGTATAAAATATTTACTTGTGATTAAATCCCTTTAATGAGTATTTTTGCTATAACTTTTAATCTGTAAATCATTTTAAGGTGAAACTAGTGGCGAATGAAAGCTATGAACATTAGCTATCCAGTAGAATGGTTTCCAAAATTATATGAAACTATTCCGTACTGGAAGTATTCAGAATTCATTAATTCCTATTAAAAGCCTATTTATTTAATGTAAAATGCCTATGGAAAGCTTTTGAACCTGTTTCTATTTTCTAAAATGCATGCATATTTTTTTGTTGTGTTGTGCTAGTGTATGATTGATTGAAATTATTGTTTTGCGCGATAGATTGCCCGGAGTGCGATTATTGTGATTGCGACGACTGTGGGCAAGTGTCACTATCATGAATCTCTTATTGTTTTCTTATGCATTTAGTTTTCAGTAGCTTGCATTGAAGGAAATGTTTTATATTATATATGCTATGCTATGGTGTGAGTATCCAATAGAATTGTCATTGGTCCCCCAGTTGATTCCTTGATAGCCATCGTATTGTAGATTGCTTAGCAATGCTATTAGATGCGTGGGTGGTTTTCATGATATATATATGTGTATGAGAAGGATTATGTTTTGCTGAAAATGAAAACCACTTAATTAAGGAATCACCTGGGTGGAATGGAATTGATTGGGTCATCGAGTGTTGATTTTGGTGCGGATTCCCAGGCTTCAAAGAGATAATTGAAGGGTTTCGCAGCATAGTAAATAAAAAAATTCTACGGATGCGAACGGGAAAGCCAAGATCTAATCCAGGAGATGCAAACAACGAGGGGGATTAGATGAGATCTTCATACCCTTGAACATTCGTACAGAGGAACGTTCGTCGGAACGTGGGCGATGTAGTCGTACTCGCTTCTCCTCCTTGCGATCCGATCTAACACCGCAAGTGGCGATGCCTCCGAGAGATGCACACATGCGGCACCTCGACGTCTCCTCCTTCCTCGGTCCAGCAAGTATGGTAGAGAGACGGATTGGATCTACAACGCGATGGCGCGGTGCAAGTGGTGGAGAGTTTCTGCAGCAGGGCTTCGCCTACGTGCAGTCGGGAGGGAGAGAGAGAGGAGGGCAGCAGGGCGGCTAGGGTTGTGGAGGAGGTGTGGGGGGAGGGTGCGCCCCAGCCCTCTATATATAGAGGGGTGGGCGCCATCCCTAGCCCCTCCCCCAAGCCCTAGGCCGGCGGCCAAGGAGGGAGGAGTGGGGGGCAAGTTTCCCCCCCTTCTAGAAGCTTTCCTAGGGTTTGCCCTAGATCTGGCCGGCTGGGCCCTATGGGGCCTTGTGCCCCTGGCCCAATGCGACCAGGGGACTCCCTCATAGGCCCATGCCCCCTCCCGGCAGGTGGGGCCACGTTGGTACCCCTCCGGAAGGTTCTAGAAGCTTCCGGTACAATACCGATTAACCCGAAACAATTCCGAACTCCAAAAACTGCATTGCCTTATATGAATCTTATTCTCCGGACCATTCCGGAACCTCTTGTGATGTCCCGGATCCCATCCGAGACTCCAAACAAAAACTCATAAACCAATTATCCAATCTATCCTAGCGTCGAGACACGTTAAGTGTGTGACCCTTCGGGTTCAAGAATATGCAGACATGATCTTCTATCAATAATCAACAGCGGGGTCTGGAAACCCATATTGACTCCCACACATTCATCGATGATCATATCGGATGAACCACGATGCCAGGATTCAATCAATCTCATATATATATTCCCTTCGTCTCGCGATATTTTACTTGCCCGAGATTTGATCGTCGGTACCGTCATACCTAGTTCAATCTCGTTCACAGCAAGTACTTTACTCGTTCCGTAATCCGATATCACTTTGTGATTAACTCCTTAACCACATTCTTGCAAGCGGTGTTGATATCGATTACCGAGTGGGCCCGTAGTATATCTCTCCGACTTGGGAGGGACAAATCCCATCTCGATACATACAACCCAACAGGTACTTTCTGATCACCTGAGAGACACCTTTATGATCACCCTCTCATAGGATGACGTTTGATGACCTCAAAGCTTTCTTCCAATACCAGGGAGTTGTATTATCTCATGGTCTAAGGAATTCAATATTTGACATAAGAAAAGCTTCGCAAAGATGAACACGATGACACAATATAATTGCTCCGCTTAGTTTGGGTCTGTCCATCATATCATTCTCCCAATGATATGATCTCATTATTAATCGACAACTCATGTCTATGGTTAGGAAACCTTAACCATCATTAATCAATGAACTAGTCCATAGAGGCATACTAGGGACATGGTGTTGTTCACAAACCACACAAGTATTAAATTTTCCGCTTAATACAATTCTAGAATGGAATATAAACTTTATCATCAACAAGAATTATAATAATAACATCTTTATTATTGCCTCTAGGGCATAATTCCAACAGTCTCCCACTTGCACTAGAGTCAATAATCTAGTTTACATTTGGCAACAATCTCACACCCATGGCACTAAGGTGCTGATCATGTTTTACACGTGGAAGAGGTTTAGTCAATGGATCTGCGACATTCAGATCTGTATGTACTTTGCTGATCTTCAGATCTCCATCTGCTATATAATCTCGGATTATATGAAACTTGCGGTTGATATGCTTGGTCTTTGGATGATATCTTGGTTCCTTAGCTAGTGCTATGGCGCCAGTGTTGTCACACAATATCTCCAGTGGGTCCAATGCACTTGGAACCACGCCAAGCTCAGTGATGAAGTTCCTGATCCAAACTCCTTCACTTGACGTTTCTGCAGCAGCCATGTATTCCGCTTCTACTGTAGATCCCGCGATCACGCTTTGCTTGCAGCTTCTCCAGCTCACAGCTCCTCCATTCAAAATATAAACGTATCATGTCTGAGATTTAGAATCATCCTTGTCGTGTGTCGAAACTAGCGTCGACGTAACCTTATACGACGAGTTGTTCATCACCTCCATAGACTAAGAACATTTCTTTCGTCCTATTTAGGTACTTTGGATGTTCTTCACGGCTGTCCAGTGTTCCACTCCTGGATCACTTTGATATCTGCTCGTCAAACTAAGTGCATTGGACACATCCGGTCTAGTACACAGCATGGCATACATGATAGAACCTATGGCCGAGGCATAAGGCACTTTGCTCATAGGTTCTCTATAATTTACCGTAGCTGGACACTGAGCCTTGCTCAATATCTTACCTGACAACATAGGCACTGAACCTTTCTTTGCCTTATCCATTCTGAACCTTTTCAGAACTTTGTCTAGGTATGTACTCTGGCTTAAAGCTATCAGGCGTCTTTGCCTATCTTTATAGATTTTGATGCCCAATATATAAGCAGCTTCACCTAGGTCTTTCATTAAAAAACACTTGTTCAAATAACTCTTCACATCGTTAAGCATGTTAATGTCATTTCCAATAATCAATATGTCATCCACATATAGTACCAGAAATGTCGCCGAGCTCCCACTCACTTTCTGGTAGATACAAGCTTCGTAGCAATTTGGAACAAATCCAAAGATCTTGATCACTTGATCAAAACGAAGGTTCCAACTCCAAGATGCTTGCTTTAGTCCATAAATGGAACGCTGAAGTTTGCATACTTTATCAGCATCCTTAGGATCGACAAAACCTTCGGGTTGCATCATATACAACTCTTCATCAATGTTGCCATTGAGGAATGCAGTCTTGACATCCATCTGCCATATTTCATAATCATGAAACGTAGCAATTGCTAATAAAATCCGAATGGACTTAAACATCGCTACGGGAGAGAAAGTCTCATCGTAGTCAACACCTTGAACTTGTCGAAAACCTTTCGCGCCAAGCACCGTGCTTTATAGACGGTAACATTACCATCCGCGTCCGTTTTCTTCTTGAAGATCCATTTGCACTCAACGGCCTTTCGGTCGCTAGGAGGGTCCACCAAAGTCCATACTTGGTTTTCGCTCATGGATCCCAATTCGGATTTCATGGCTTCTAGCCATTTCTCAGAGTCTGGGCTCATCATCGCTTCCTCATAGTTCGTAGGTTCACTGTCTTCTACCAACAAGACAGTCAAGACAGGGTTGCCGTACCACTCAGGAGGGGCACGCGACCTTGTCGACCTGCGATGTTTAGTAGCAGCATCGTCCGAAGCTTCATGATCCTTGTCATTAGCTTCCTCTATTGTTGGTGCAGGCGGCACTGGAACAATTTCAGGTGCTGCGCTACTCTCCAACTCAAGAGAAGGTTCAACAACCTCGTCTAGCTCTACCTTCCTCCCACTAACTTCTTTCGAGAGAAACTCCTTCTCAAGAAAGGAACCGTTCTTTGCGACAAACACTTTGCCTTCGGTTCTGTGATAGAAGGTATACCCAATAGTTTCCTTAGGGTATCCTATGAAGACGCATTTCTTCGCTTTGGGTTCGAGCTTGTCCGGCATCAACTTCTTGACGTAAGCTTCGCATCCCCAAACTTTAAGAAACGACAACTTAGGTTTAGCACCAAACCACAGTTCATACGGTGTCGTCTCGATGGATTTAGATGGTGCCCTATTTAAAGTGAATGCAGCGGTTTCTAATGCATAACCCCAAAATGATAACGGCAAATCAGAAAGAGACATCATCGATCGGAACATATCTAATAGGGTTCGATTCCGGCGTTCAGACACACCATTGCGCTGTGGTGTTCCGGGTGGCGTGAGTTGCGAAACGATTCCGCTTGCTTTAAGATGCGTTAGAAAATCATAACTCAAATATTCACCTCCACGATCGGATCGTAGAAACTTAATCTTTCTGTTACGATGGTTCTCCACTTCATTCTGAAATTCTTTGAACTTTTCAAATGTTTCAGATTTATGTTTCATTAAATAGATATACCCATATCTACTTAAGTCATCGGTAAAAGTGAGAAAATTGTTATATAAACCGCGCGTCGAAACACTCATCGGTCCGCATACATCGGTATGTATGATTTCCAACAAGTCCGTTGCTCGCTCCATCATTCCGGAGAACGGAGTTTTGATCATCTTGCCCATGAGGCATGGTTCGCATGTGTCAAATGATTCAAAATCAAGAGACTCCAAAAGTCCATCAGAATGGAGTTTCTTCATGCGCTTTACACCAATATGACCTAGACGACAGTGCCACAAATAAGTAGTATTATCACTATCTACTTTGCATCTCTTAGCCTCAATGTTATGGATGTGTGTTTTATCCCTTTCGAGATTCAGAAGAAATAAACCATTCATAACAGGTGCATGACCATAAAAGATGTTACTCATATAAATAGAACAACCATTATTCTCCGATTTAAATGAATAACCGTCTTGCAATAAACACGATCCAGAAATAATGTTCATGCTCAACGCAGGCACATAATAACACTTATTAAGGTTTAAAACTAATCCCGAAGGTAAAACTAAGGAGAGCGTGCCGACGACCATCACATCAACTCTTGATCCGTTGCCAACGCGCATCGTCACCTCATCCCTCGCAAGCCTCCGTCTATTCCGTATCTCCTGTTTCGAGTTACAAATATTAGCAACTGAACCGGTATCAAATACCCAGGCACTACAACGAGGGTTAGTAAGGAAAACATCAATAACATGTATATCAAATATACCTTTGATGGTGCCAGCCTTCTTGTCCGCTAAGTACTTCGGACAGTTGCGCTTCTAGTGACCCTTGTCCTTGCAATAGAAGCACTCAGTGTCCGGCTTGGGTCCAGACTTGAGCTTCTTCTCAGCAGGGGCAACGCGCTTGCCGCCGCCTTTCTTGAAGGGCTTCTTTGCACCCTTACCTTTCTTGAAGGGCTTCTTTGCACCCTTACCTTTCTTGAAGGTGGGCGGCTTGTTGACCATCAACACATGATTATCCTTTTTGATGTCCACCTCCGCAGCCTTCAACTTTGCGAAGAGCTCGGTGATCGTATCAGTGGAACCAATCTGATTATGAGTCACTACAAAACTTTTGTAGCTGGGAGGGAGTGATTGCAGAACCCTGTCAATCTTGAGCTCCTCTGGAATCTTGCAGTCCAGTTGCTCAAGGCGTTGAGTGTAGCCCGACATCCTTATGGCGTGCTCACTAACGGAACTCCCTTCCTCCATCTTGCAGTTAAAGAATTTCTCAGAGATCTCATATCTCTCAGAACGGGCCTGAGTCTAAAACATGGTTTTCAGCTCCTCAAGAATCTCAAAGGGCCCGGGATAGTCTTCAAAACGATTCTGATGGTCCGATTCCATAGCAAACAACATGGTGCTCTTAATCACACCATAATCATCTTTGCGCGACTGATAGACCGCTTTCTCATCAGCCGGCGCATCTATAGCAGGGGCGTCACCTAGCGCATTCTCAAGGACATAGTCTTTTTGACCTCCAGAGAGAATGATTCTCAGATTGCGGAACCAGTTGGTGAAGTTAGACCCATTGTTTTTAAGCTTTTCCTTCTCAGTAAAAACATTGAAGTTGAAGTTGGACTTAGCCATTTGATCTACAATGTTTGCAAGTATAAATTAGACTATGTTCATGATAACTAGTGCAACTTAATCAAATTACTAGATGAACTCCCACTAAATTCAACATCCCTCAAGTTGTTTAGTGAACATGATCCAAATTCACCACACCTAATCCGATCTTCACGAGAAGATATGTGGTTTCAATGGTGGACAACGAAGTGTCGATCATATCATTCATATGACTCATGCTTAACCTTTCGGTTCATGTGTTTCGAGGCCATGTCTGTACATGCTAGGCTCGTCAAGTCAAACCCAAGTATTTCCGCGTGTGCAAAACTGGCTTGCACCCGTTGTATGTGAACGTATAGTCTATAGAACCCGATAATCACGTGATGCTTGGACACGACGAACTTTCGTAATGGTGCATACATGGGGAGAACACAGTTTTATCTTGATCTTTAAGTGAGGAATCATCTTATAATGCTACCGTCGCGATCTAAGCATAATAAGATACATAAAAGGATAAACATCACATGCATATAACTTTATGTGACATGGTATAGCCAATCTTCGCGCAATGATCTCCATCTTGTGCGTGCCGGCATGATCTCCATCACTCCACCATGATTGCCTCCACCACGAATAGCAACTACAACTATTGCTAACTACTTAGCGATGAAGTGAAACTATTACATGGCATATAAGAAGTTGACACACAGGTCATACACAATTATAAAGACAACCATATGGCTCCTGCCGGTTGTGTACTCATCGACATGCAAGTCATGAAACATTACAAAACATGATCATTGCATACAACATACACATCACATCTTGGGCCATACCATATCACAGAAAACACTCCCTACAAAAACAAGTTAGACGCCTCTACTTTGTTGTTGCATGTTTTACGTGGCTTATGGGAGTAGCAAGCTAAGAACGATTCTTACCTACGGAAAGCCACAACGGTGATATTATGGTTGCCAAACTCCGGTGTAAATCCCATGACAACTATAGTGAGAGAAACTGGCATCCACCAGCCGCATGTGTGGAACAAGCCACACGTCAAGTGCGGAGCTGGTCTCGCGAACGACGTCGCGTAAAGTTGGCCTGGACCGCTTCAATCTCACTATCCCGCATCATAAGAAGAACACAAACAAGAGGCTTGCAATAGAAAACATCAACGCCCGCAACAACCATGTTGCGTTCTACTCGTGAAACACATCTATGCATAGATCTAGCTCTGATACCACTGAAGGATTTCGCAGCATAGTAAATCAAAAAAATTCTACGGATGCGAACGGGAAAGCCAAGATCTAATCTAGCAGATGCAAACAACGAGGGGGATTAGATGAGATCTTCATACCCTTGAAGATTCGCACAGCGGAACGTTCGTCGGACCGTGGGTGATGTAGTCGTACTCGCTTCTCCTCCTCGCGATCCGATCCGATCTAACTCCGCAAGTGGCGATGCCTCCGAGAGATGCACACGTGCAGCACCTCGACGTCTCCTCCTTCCTCGGTCCAGCAAGTATGGTGGAGAGACGGATTGGATCTACAACGCGACGGCGCGGTGCAAGTGGTGGAGAGTTTCTGCAGCAGGGCTTCGCCTACGTGCAGTCGGGAGGGAGAGAGAGGAGGGCAGCAGGGCGGCTAGGGTTGTGGAGGAGGTGTGGGGGGAGGGTGCGCCCCAGCCCTCTATATATAGAGGGGTGGGCGCCAGCCCTAGCCCCTCCCCCAAGCCCTAGGCCGGCGGCCAAGGAGGGAGGAGTGGGGGGCAAGTTCCCCCCCTTCTATAAGCTTTCCTAGGGTTTGCCCTAGATCTGGCCGGCTGGGCCCTATGGGGCCTTGTTCCCCTGGCGCAATGCGGCCAGGGCACTCCCTCATAGGCCCATGCCCCCTCCCGGCAGGTGGGGCCACGTTGGTACCCCTTCGGAAGGTTCTAGAAGCTTCCGGTACAATACCGATGAACCCGAAACAATTCCGAACTCCAAAAACTGCATTGCCTTATATGAATCTTATTCTCCGGACCATTCCGGAACCTCTCGTGATGTCCCGGATCCCATCCGAGACTCCGAACAAAAACTCATAAACCAATTATCCAATCTATCCTAGCGTCGAGACACGTTAAGTGTGTGACCCTTCGGGTTCGAGAATATGCAGACATGATCTTCTATCAATAATCAACAGCGGGGTCTGGAAACCCATATTGAATCCCACACATTCATCGATGATCATATCGGATGAACCACGATGCCAGGATTCAATCAATCCCATATATATATTCCCTTTGTCTCGCGATATTTTACTTGCCCGAGATTTGATCGTCGGTACCGTCATACCTAGTTCAATCTCGTTCACAGCAAGTACTTTACTCGTTCCGTAATCCGATATCACTTTGTGATTAACTCCTTAACCACATGCTTGCAAGCGGTGTTGATATCGATTACCGAGTGGGCCTGAAGTATATCTCTCTGACTTGGGAGGGACAAATCCTATCTCGATACATACAACACAACAGGTACTTTCCGATCACCTGAGAGACACCTTTATGATCACCCTCTCATAGGATGACGTTTGATGACATCAATGCTTTCTTCCGATACCAGGGAGTTGTATTTTCTCATGGTCTAAGGAATACAATATTTGACATAAGAAAATCTTCGCAAAGATGAACACGATGGCACGATCTAATTGCTCTGCTTAGTTTGGGTCTGTCCATCATATCATTCTCCCAATGATATGATCTCATTATTAATCTACAACTCATGTCTATGGTTAGGAAACCTTAACCATCATTAATCAATGAACTAGTCCATAGAGGCATACTAGGGACACGGTGTTGTTCACAAACCACACAAGTATTAAAGTTTTCGCTTAATACAATTCTAGCATGGAATATAAGCTTTATCATGAACAAGAATTATAATAATAACATCTTTATTATTGCCTCTAGGGCATAATTCCAACAATAATAGACGGTCTTGATTAGTAACTTCCATGTACAGCCACATGTCATATGGGCTCTGACTTGACTGAGTAAGTTATGGGATCATGTCCTACCGTGACTAGCAGATGTAGGTGTTGATAGGATGGTACGGTCTGGGTTAGGCTCATGATTCTGTTTCCCAAAGGTCTCATCCCGGTCTTCTCTCAAAAGGGGTTGATTGGGTCTTGTAGGTAAAGTGTACTAGCCTCTGCAGATGGTTTATGAACTAAGTACTTAGCCGTGTCCCCGGTAATGGAAAATTACGAGTAACTTCTCTTGACACAGTCGAAAAGTCTCATTCATTCTAATTTCTCTAATAAAACTTGAGGGGTGAACTTAATGGGTTATAGGAGCAATTGGGTGACTCAATGTGTCCACAATTTTTAGGAGCTCTAGAGTGACTCGAGTTGTTCTTAGTTATTTTGAAGAACTAAAACTTTATTTGAAAAGGTAGGAGAAAATGCTGCTTTATGCAAATAGCCTAAACTCCACTAGCCAAAGTGTGCATGTATATGAAAGGTTGCCAATTGTGTCCACATAACAGTGACATCTTGCCAATACAAGTCAAATGTATTGACCATTTGTGGCTGCAACTTTTTATGTTGCAGGTTATTTCGACGACGAGTAAGGTTTTCGTTTAGGTTGCGAATCTCCACTCAGCAGTTTTCCTGTGGCGTGATGGAGCCTTGATATATTGTTTATTTGTTGAACTATGTTATTTGAGCTAGCTATGATCTAAGAACCTTTGTAATATTTATATTCTTGTATCATTTGTTGTAATAATATGAAGCATTGATATTCTTTTATTCATCGAAACTGTGTGTGTGCTAGCTAATCGATCTAAGGGACTAGCACTGTAAACACAAGATCCAATTCTTAACGGGTTGGATCGCTTCAGATGGTATCAGAGCATTGCGTTGACTGTAGGTTTGTGACCTTAGAAATGGATTATAAATAGAAGACCTCTATTAGGAGAATTATCATATTTTCTACTTATTAGAGTTCTTATATTCCTTTTCTATCTTTTCTAGAACCTCTTCTTGTTCAAAATTTGTAGTTGTCCACTCCTTTGATACCTATATGAGAGTTTTCCTACAAGTAAAATAAGAAATAGAATGACATGAATGAATGTCTCACCAAGTTTTGTTAATTTTGGTCCACCATATTTATCTCTTTAGGAGATCATCGCTATCGTGTTAGCATATTGATCTTACCAACTTATGTGGTATGACAATATAGGTTGCTTGCTTGTTTGTGTTAAACTATTTCGTGTTATGCCTTATTTAGGATCAGTTAGTTTTGAACTCCAAAGTTTCTGAAATTTTCGTAGGGTTTCAAAATCATCTTAATGGTATGAATTGATTGAAATTCGTGATATTACTGCTGCAGTTTTCTGCATGACCTGTTGTATCGCCCGATTTTTCATATTTTACTGGTAACTCAGAAAAATCTGAAATAATAGTATTTGGAGCATGATTACCGTTACTATATGCACAAAAATTGGCTAAAATTCCTGATGAGTTTAAGTCGGTCGGAAAAATTCATGAATCCTGGTGTACTGTTTCGATAGATTTTGTGTATTGCTTATATGATGCTCTATTTTGCTCTAGTATTGTCCCCAACATATTCAAACTATTTTGTGGTTATATACTGCTAAGATTAGACCCCTGTAATGTTGTTATACAAGTGTTTTCTTGTGTGTTGATTGCTTATGATTGTTTGCTTGTTTGTGTCATTGATTGCTTCATATAGTTATGGGTAGTACTACCTTATCTAGACCCTTCTATCTATAACTCATCTATGTTGTCCCAACAGATGTCGCCTCGATGCTAACCCACTGAGATGGAGCAGCTGATAGTAGCACAGACACAACTAGCATAGGTGATGAGTCAATTCATAGCAAGTCAGAACAATCAGAACAACAACAACAACAACAACAACAACAACAACAACAACAACAACAACAACAACAACAACAACAACAACAATGGAGACAATGGTAACAATGGAAACAACAATCTGCCCCCGCATGTTGATGCTCTTGCTCAATTTCTGAAGCTAAGGCCAGTCAAGTTCTCTACTGCACCTGAGTCAATGATTGCATTGAACTGGCTATGCTCGGTGAACAAGGACTTGGTAACTGTTGGATGAACCGATGCTGAGAAGGTGATATTTGATGCTCACTTGTTGGAAGGACCAGCTGCTTCCTGGTTGGATGCTTTCCAGATCATCCACCCATTGCTACTGTCACCTAGGATATGTTTGAAGAAGGTTTCAAGACTCACCATGTCTCAACCAGAGTTATGATCTTGAAGCGAAGGGAGTTTCGCAACCTGCGCCAGAATCATCGCAATGTGTCTGAGTACATAGAGGAGTTTGCTAATTTGTCTCGCTATGCGCTAGAGGATGTGGACATTGATGCCAAGAGGAGGGAGAGATTCCTCGATGGCCTAAATGATGAACTCTCAGTCCAGCTCTCTGTTGTTCATGCCCCTGATTTCCAGACTCTGATGGATAAAGCCAGAATTCTCGAAGGGAAACAAGGCCAAGCTGAAAGGCGCAAGAGGAAGCAGAATGGCAATCACAACTCAAGATCATATCATAAGAATACCTTCCATGATGGTAATGGAAATTTTGAGCGCCATAATAATGGAGGTAATGGCCACAATGGTAATGGCCACAACAATGGACGCAATGGACATCAGCACCATGGAGGAGGAAATAGGCACAATTCTGGAGACAATGGCCATCACCACAATGGAAATAAAGATCTCAGCAATGTGGAATGCTACAAGTGCAGGAAGTTTGGACACTATGCCTATAGTTATCTAGAAGATGGAACCAAGACAAACTCAACTGAGAAGGCAACTGTGAACCACATGAACATGAAGAGAGGACCCAATAAACCATGCTTTGTGACTGGTAAGCTTCTAGATAATTTATGCATCACAACCATACTTATCGATACTAGTGCATCACAAGGCATTTATGGATGAGATTAGTCACATATGGAGTTACTTAGAGGATCTTTTAAAGTGAACGCACTGGAGAAGAAATTGATAGCTAATACAAGATGCCACAATTAAGTCTTACATGTTTGGAGATGCCAAGTTTGGTTCTCTTAAGGGGGTTAGCTTGATAAATGTACCCACAATAAGGTGAAGCAATTTTGTAAGCTAGAACAAGGATCCCGAGAACACCACTAGAACCTATTTGCTAGCCATCTCGAATCTCGAGGACGAGATTCATCTTAAGAGGGTTAGTCTATAACATCCCAGATTTTAAAATGGGAAATATTCATAGGATTCATATGCATTGCATAAAGCATCTTGCAAAAATCTCAAATTCAAAACCATTGGTGAAAAACCCTATTTCAAAAACCCTTCTATGCATCTATTAGGGTTCATTTGAAATTATATATGTATTTGCATATTTTTATTGGATAGGATTATGTATCTCTAGTTTTCCATAATCATATTATGAATTTTATAAAAAATTACAACCAAGTTTGAGCTTATTTGGAGCCTTGATTCAAAAGATATGAAGAAAACTAGAGAAAAAAGAATAAAAGAAACATAAAAAAGGGGAAACCTACCCGGCCAGGCCAACCAGCCCACTCGGCCTGCCTCTTCTCTGCCGCCCCTCCTCTCACCCTCTATGCCAGCGCGCGCAGCAGCTAAGCAGCAGCGACAGCATGCGAAGCCCGCCAGTGGCCCATAGCAGCGCAGCACGAGCCCGCCTCCCCCTCTCTCTCTGATGAGCGGATCCCACCCGACCGTCTCCTTCCTCTGGCCAGAACCCTGGTCGTGCATGCCGCCTCAGACCCGATCCCCTCCGCAGAATATGCTCGGTCGATTGATCCTCGCGCCCGTCTCTCCCGCCTGGACCCCTATAAAGCCCTCCCGCATCCTCTCGATGTAATTTGTTTTTGCATCTCGCAAACCCTAGCACCCCATCGTTGAGCTCCCGATCTCGCCGTCGCCGCCGCTTCAGATCGAGCTCGATCTCGAGGTTTTGGACCACCCCACGCTCCCCTTTTCCACCTATCCACTTCACCTTGATCGTCCATGTCGCCTCACTGCTTTAACTCTCCTTGCAGTGCACCTGGACGCGTGCACGAGCCCACCGGAGCTTCGCCGGAGCTACGCCGCACCAGCCGCCCTCTGCCATTGCCTAGGGAAGAGAAGGACCACGTAGTGGCCACCAGGTACCTCGTCATCCTTGCCAGCTTCACGTGGACCATCTCGCCGACGTCAGAGACCGCCGGGAGCGCCGCCACCATCTTCGTCTGAGCTGCCACAACCGCCTCCTTCATCGTCGTCGGTGAGTCTCGTCCGGGACAACCTCAGCCGTCGGATCCTATTCGAATCCAACGGACCACGTTCTATTTAGCAGCGAAGGGGTACTGGCCAATGATGTGCTGCCACTTGGCCTGCCGAGTCAGCAGGAATATTCCTGGAATATTCTCTCGACTTCCAGAAATAAGAAAACTAGATGATGCCCGCCGCGTTGCTGCGGAATATTTATGAAAAATAACCATTTAAGAGATGTGCATTATGAAAAAAAGTTAAAAAAAATGACAATCCATAATGAATTATTAGCCGCACATAGTATTTGCTATAATTATATTTCAATAGAAGAAAACCAAAAGTAAAGGAAACTACCAAATAGTCAATAAATAGTTGAGTATTGGTATCTTAAAACATGTGTACACATATCACAAATCACCAATTTCTGATTTGCCAACCAAGCAAAGACCCTATAGCATCTCTTCAGATGGCAAAGCTAGTACATGTCATCGAAACCGAAACCGAAGAGGAGGCATTCACTTGATTCTTCTATGCTAAAGATAAAATGCTCGGGTCTAGAAGAAAGATGTCGGCGGTTTGGGTTATTCGGTAGTTCTCCATACTATTGGAAGTCAGTTCCTGCAGTTAGCTTAATTGAGAACTTACTTGAGATACTCGTCTATTGTATTTGACTGACCTGGTTTATATTGAAGTTGCACTTGCAAGCACATAAAAATATATTACTCTTTGTGATGTCCTGTTTCTGCATACTTAGTCAGACCCAAGGCGTTGTAAGAAATCCACATGCAATATGTATTATTTTTTAGATAAATACATAAGCAAAAAAGCTAAAAGAAAGATTACCCAATAGTGCAACATTGTTTAACTTTATTTGCGTAAAAGGTCGAGAATGGTGTGTAATTGTACTTGCCTAATATATGGTGAAAATCCCTACATCACATAAATTGAGAAATTGAAAGAGCACATCAAACTTCACAAATTTAGGCGCACAAATTGCTGGAAATATATAGAATAAGCAGGAGCTCGAGCTCGTGTATCTTTGTGGAAGGGATTTACCTTACTAATTATGGAGTACATTCGTGCTTGATCAAAGAAATGGGTCTTATATCTAGAGCAATATAAAAGGGAGTAGGCTTGCAAGCTGCAAAATGCAAAGAAATTAGCACAACTAACAGAATCAAATAGAACCAAGGTATCATATGTCTAAGAATATACTAAAGTCCACATATGGCATCATCTTACCTTTAAAATAAAAGGTCATGTTTGTAAGTATCAAATATTTGCATGGAGATGGACGGCATGCACGGAGAAAGCACATTGCCCACCCACCCACAAACCACGGACAATTGAAATCTTGAAACTTGACTGGATGTGGGAAGATCAAACTAACCTCTTGTTCCAAACTTTTGACCTCACGTATTTCAGCTGCTTGCCGCCAGAAAAAATCAATGGCCGCGACATATCCCTGGGCGGCATCTGGATCCGATGGAGGGAAGTAGCAGCAGCCTCCCTCAGCGGTAGGATGAGCATAAATTGTGATAGTGTTCCCATTAGATAAACTCTCGAACTCGGGGAAGCACTGGAGAACAGCGTTTTGGGCATCTCGCCGGTGAGAGCAGAACGGGACCAGGAAACGCTGGGGTGTCTGGAACGGCAAGAGATTACTTAGTAGTAGTAGTGGCAGAAAAGGAGTGGAAGATTAGAAGATTGATTGCAGACAATTAAAGAGATAATGGTAATTGATGACTTTAAACCTTCCGTTACGATTAAGAGAAAGACAGGCGTAGAGGGAGTATATGGTCGGATGCAATTAAGAAATAGACGTGCAGAGGATTGCCAAACTTATGGGGCGACGTGGCTTCATAGAATTGCAGAGAATTCATGTAGGGGGGATTGCTATTAACATATAGAAGATAGATAGAAAATTATATCCATCTTGTAAAATTCGTATAAACTAAATAAAAGTCAGAAAATGCAAATAGCATATGCCTGGATTCAGAAAAGTAAGGAGAATATTATCATGCAATAAAATTGGCACTTTGCCGTATGAATATTTCCTGGATTATTTAAATATCTTTAATGGTTTAAAATTCATAGAAAATTATATACAACTCCAAAATTGTCAAATTTGGTGTCTATGGATTCAGAAAATTGTAATCTACGTCACTATAGCATTAGATGATTTTGTTACGGTACAAAATATTTACCTATGATTAAATCCCTAAAATGAGTATTTTTGCTATAACTTTTAATCTGTAAATCATTTGAAGGTGAAAACAGTGGCGAATGAAAGCTATGAAAATTACCTATCCAGTAGAATGGTTTCCAAAATTATATGAAACTATTCTATACTTAAAGTATTCAGAATTCATTAATTCCTATTATATTTGTTTAATGGAAAATGCCTATGGAAAGCTTTTGAACCTGTTTCTATTTTCTAAAATGCATGCATACTGTTTTGTTGTGTTATACTACTGTATGATTGATTGAATTATTGTTTTGCGCGATAGATTGGCCGAAGTGCGATTATTGTGATTGCTACGAATTTGTGAACGATTAATACAGCTGAGGAAAGTGTCACTATCATAAATCACCTATTGTTTTCTTATGCATTTAGTTTTCAGTAGCTTGCATTGAAGGAAATATTTTATATTATATATGCTATGCTATGGTGTGAGTACCCAATAGAATTGTCATAGGTCCTCCAGTTGATTCCTTGATAGGCATCGTATTGTATATTGCTTAGCAATGCTATTAAATGCGTGTGTGGTTTTCATTATATATATATATATATGTCTATGAGAAGGATTATGTTTTGCTAAAAATGAAAACAACTTAATCAATGAATCACCTGGGTGGAATGGCATTGATTGGGTCATCGAGTGTTGATTTTGGTTTGGATTGCTACCCAGGCTTCAAATAGATAATAGACGGTCTTGATTAGTAACTTCCATGTACAACCACATGTGTTATGGGCTCTGACTTGACTGAGTAAGTTATAGGATCATGTCCTACCATGATAGGATGGTACGGTCCAAGGTTAGGCTCATGATTCTGTTTTCCAAACGTCTCGTCCCGATCTTCTCTCAAAAGGGGTTGATTGGGTCTTGTGGGTAAAGTGTACTAGCCTCTGCATATGGTTTATGAACTATGTACTTAGCCGTGTCCCCGGTAATGGACAATTATGAGTAACTTCTCTTGACGCAGTTGAAAAGTCTCATTCATTCTAATTTCTTTAATAAAACTTGATGGGTGAACATAATAGATTATAGGAGCACTTGAATGACTCAATGTGTCCATAGTTTTTAGGATTTCTCAAGTGACTCGAGTTATTCTTAGTTATTTTGAAGAACGAAAACTTTATTTGAAAAGGTAGGAGAAAATGCTGCTCTATGCAAATAGCCTAAACTCCACTAGCCAAAGTGTGCATGTATATGAAAGGTTGCCAATGGTGTCCACATAACAGTGACATCTTGCCAATACAATTCAAATGTATTGACCATTCGTGGCTATAACTTTTTATGTTGCAGGTAATTTCGATGACGAGTAAGGTTTTCGTTTAGGTTGCGAATCTCCACTCAGCGGTTTTCTTGTGGTGTGATGGAGCCTTTATATATTGTTTATTTATTGAACTATGTTATTTGAGCTAGCTATGAGCTAAGCAACTTTGTAATATTTATATTCTTGGATCAATCGTTGTAATAATGTGACGCATTGATACTCTTTTATTCATCAAAACTGTGTTCTAGCTAATCGATCCAAGGGACTAGTATTGTAAACACAGGATCCAATTTTGAACAGGTTGGATCACTTCACTAAAGAAGTTGGTACGTTCAGAGAATTATGCTTGGTAGGTGGTAGAGTTTCAACATAATGTATACAAGGTCAAATTTCCTACTAAAACCGAAGTGCTAAGAATGAAGGATCCGAGACAATACCAGATTCCAGATACAACAATTTTCTTGAAATTTGATGAATGTGGTTCGGTTGAGGAACCAATTTTTGCCTTACCTCTTATTTGGGTTCAGATCGCTGGGGTTCCTAAAGATGTAAGAAGGGATTTTCTAGCACTTTGGCGGCTGGGATATATTTTTGGAAAAACGTGTGCTGTGGACATGCCTTTTACCAGACATCATGGTATAGTTCGTGTTCAGGTCCACTATGTGGATCCAAAGCTTATACCTTCACATCTTGATATTTGGATCAAGAGAGGTTTCTTTAGATTATTATTTTCGGCTGAGAAGATTTCTTCTGGACCTAGGGATAATTTGCATAATATTTATACGCCCAATTTGCATCACCATTCTATATCATAATTTACCTCTATTCATTGATATATGTCTTATTATGAGGTATTACTTATGTCTTTTCATCTGTTTATGCATGTTGGATGATTCTTGGAGGATGAACTGCCGGAGTCTGGATTCTGATGGAAAAGAAGGCGTTTTGATGCAATTTCGCGAAGATCAGAAAAATACCATAAAAATATGGGAAAATTATATTTTTCCAGAAGACAAAGGAAGCCAGAAGGGGAGGCGAAGAAGGGCTGCAGGGGGACCACACCCCCCTAGGCGTGGGTCCCCTGGGTCGCACCTAGGGAAGGTGTGGCCCACCTTCCCGGCTCCCGACTCTGCCCCTTCGCCTATCTTCCCTACGGAACCCTAACACCAGGGGAGCGACCACAGATAGATTTCCGCCGCCTCTGCAGGGCGGAAAACACCGAGAGAGAAAGATATCTTCGGTAGACAGATTTCTGTTGGGGCAGTTCCTTCCTGGACAGGGGATATCGTCGCCATCAACACCATCATCAAGCTAGGCTTCATCGGGATCATCATCATCATCCACACCATCATCTCCACCAGCACCATCATCACCACTCCGTCCTACTGTAACAATTGTGTTGGATATTGCTTTAGTTCTTAGGGGAAACTTTCCTGGTGTTAATTGCTATTGTAGTTGATGCTTGTGAGTGGAACCATTGGATTATTGTTTATGTTTAGATTGTTCCATTATCATATCATCTTTGATTTTGATCCATATGATGTATCGTGAGTAGTTCGTTTAGTTCTTGAGGACATGGGAAAGTCATGTTGTTAGTAGTGGATTTTTGTTGAGTTATTATTCAATGGTTTAGTATTTAAGTTGTGGTGCTATTCTTCTAGTAGTGTCATGTGAACATCGACTACATGATACTTCACCATTTATGGGCCTAGGGGATGCATTGTGTATTTGTCTACTAATTGTGGGGTTGTCGGAGTGATAGAAACCTGAACCCCCATTAGGACACCTTTGCACAAGGGAGTGTAGGATCTCAGAGTTTAAGGTTGTGGTTAGATTTATATCTTAATTACTTTCTTGTAGTTACGGATGTTTGCAGGTGGTTTAATCACAAGTATGTATTAGTCCAAGTAAGGTCAGTATGTTAGCACAGGTTCACCCACACAACACTTACAACACCAGAGAAGAGTACTCAGCTATTTGAAATGAAAGCACTTGACAGAATTCCCATGTGTCCTCGAGAACGTTTGGTCCTTACAAGTATTTCCACCGGCTTGTACTTTGCTAAGAAAGGATTGGGCCACTTGCTGTGTTTGCTTGTTGCTTTTGTTACTTGCTCTTTGTTTTGTTGCCTTATCAGAAAACCACTAAAAATCCGTTTGCTAAGTATTCACAGGGATTTCCTGCTCCATACCATTGTTCAGCACCTTCTGCTCCTCGTTGGGATCGACACTCCTATTTATCGAAAGTACTGTCCGATACACCCCCTATACTTGTGGGTCATCAATACTATTTTCTAGCGCCGGTGCCGGACAGTGAAGCGCTATTGAAGAGTGGAACTGGTAGGGGAAACTTCTACTATGAGTATTGCTTTTTGTTACTGCTTGTTACTTTGTTTTCAATATGGATAACCCACTAGGTTTTCTGTTTGGGAAAACTACTACCACTGCTAGGGTAGTAGATGAACCACCACCTGTTGAGATAGATCCTTTTAAGACACCTATGAGTATTGTTGATCATATTATGGATAACTATTATTTAGGGGATGGAACTGTCCATCCTAGTGATCATTTGCTTTTTATCCATGAATTATGCCGGTTGTTTATGTGTGCAGGTATCACAACTGAACAGGTGAAGAAGAAATTACTCTCCATATCCTTGAAAGGGAGAGTTGAAGAATGGTATAAGCTGCTGAAGAATGGACATTCCATGGAATGGGAGGAGATGGAATCTCTCTTTTATTCTAAATTTTATCCTCCCAGTGAGATTCATAAGGATAGAAATCTGATATATAACTTTTGGCCTCGTGATGGAGAGAGTACAGCTCAAGCTTGGGGGAGATTGAAGTTACTAATGCTTAAATGTCCTATTCATGAACTCCCTAACAATATTATTATCAATAATTTTTATGCTAGGCTTTCTCTTCATGATAAAGATTTACTAGATGCTTCTTGTGTTGGATCCTTCACACGTATGAAGGAGGAAGCTAAATGGGATCTACTAGACCGTATTCAAGAGAACACTAAAGCCTGGGAGAATGACAAAGGAAGAAAGTCAGGTATAAATTATGATTATGAATGCACTAAATCTTTTATGGGAACCGATGACTTCCTTGATATTAGTAATGAGTTTGGTCTTGATTCCCAAAGTATTGCCAATTGTTTTAAGGCCTTTGCCTCTTACATAGAAATTCCCAAGAAGAAGTGGAATAAGTACCATGCACCTTATATAGATGTTGTTAGTCATGTTCCTGTTAGAAGTACTCAAGTTTGTACTACTAATCATATTGTGCCTGAACCTCATGTTGAGAAAGTTCCTTTCCCAGCTAGGGTAAAGGAGTATTCTATGATTATTAGTGCAAATAACAAAGGTACAATAAAAACTATGGAACCTGATGAGCAATTGAATGTTGAACCTATGGTAGCTTTTGTGAAAGACCCTGTCACTAGAAATATATAGGATGAGTACATTGTCTTCTGTGAATTGTCTTCTGTGAATATGCTTCTAATATTATTTCTCATCCTAAGAAAGTTAGAAAAGCTAGTGTCCATGTGCTTTTTGTTAGAATTGGTAGTCATTGCTACTATGGTTTATGTGATATTGGTGCTAGTTCTAGTGCTATTCCTTATGAGCTTTACAGGGAAATTATGCATGAGATTGGTCCTTGTGAGCTTGAGGACATTGATGTGGTTATTCACCTTGCTAATAAGGAAACCATATGCCCCATTGGTATTGTAAGAGATGTGGAGGTTCTCTATGGTAAGATTAAATATCCTGCTTATTTTCTAGTGCTTAATTCAGCAGCTAGCAAAACTTGTCCTATCATTTTTGGTAGACCTTTCTTGAACACTTGTGGAGCTATTATAGATTGTAAGAAGGAAAAGGTTTTGACTAATTCTGATGGATATTCTTATGAGTTTAAATTTTCCAAATTTGCTAAAGATCCTTGTGAAAATAGTTTGCCTAATAAAGATTTCGGGATAGAACAACTTGCTTCTATTGATCTAGTTTATGACCCTGGACCTCTTTTTGGTGACTATAAGTACGATTATTCTGATGATAAAGTTGTTGCCAGTGATAGTTATATTGTCAACTTTATTCAAAGTGCTACTGAAAGTTATTATGAGAGAGGGAAACATAGTTTTATGCATGTCAATAATGTTAAGTTTCCCCGTTTTATGTTGAAAGCTTTGAAGGTGCATCTGTTTTGTCTTCCTATGCTAGTGGCATTTGTTTCAACAATTCGTTTTCTCATGATACTCCCATGCATAGGAAGTGGGTTAGACTCAAATGTGTTGGTTATTTGCTTCTTGATGCTCTCTTTCACTTCAAATATTTATCTCCTTTGTCAAGTCTTGGAAGTTATTACTTTAGTAATAACCGCTCCTTATCCTTTTTGTTTGGTTTTTGTGTCAAGTTCAACTACTTTTGTGAGGTAGAGGAGTTGTGAAAAGTGGTTATCCTGGGATAGATTTTTGTGTTGCATTGTAAAAATTCGTGAGGAATCTCAGTACGTTGTATGGAACTGTATTTTTCCGAGCTTGTTCTCCAAGTTGTTACCGAACTTTCATTAGTTCTCCCTGTAAATTCGTGATGGAACGGTTTTTAACACAATTAATCTTTACCTGCTGGTCTGTTTTGAGAGATTTCTGCCGTCATTTGCATTTGCCTCTTACAGAAGCTTTTGTTTTGATGGGTTTTCAGTTGAAGTGTGCACCCAAAGGTTTATTGTTTTTTCTTACACTAATGTTGTCACTAAAGTTTGTGTATTACCTTGAGAGGAAAGGAATTTCCAGGAGAAGGAGGAAAGGAATCTGTAGAGTTCGTCTTTGAATAGGTAAAAGTGGCGAAAACAGAAGGTTCGTGAAGAGTTTCCGTCGAGGTTCCCCGAGGTTCTTGCATCGAGTTTCCATCGTGTTTTTGTTTCGATCTGTTTTTGTCAGGCAAATTCTCAGATGCGGTGACCCAGCATACCATTTCACGATGTAGTACACTATAGTCGTTGACATAACACCAATGGAACACCGTTCCATCCGCATTATATCCCTCAGAGTGGTACAACAGAAACATCGCGGGTCCAAGACAACACTTTAGATTACATATAACATATTATAAAAGATCCACAGAACTTCCTCGAACCGTGAGGAATATTATACAGAAAGAACCAGAAAGATCCACTCGGAGTTACTTTAGAAGTACTACTATTAATATATGTATAAGGCTTGAAAGTACTACTATAGTATTGTTCTACAGAAGTAGGTTCTACATTCTAGGAGTTTTATTTATATTCTACGCTTCAGCTTATCTTCGATAGATTCCGGTAAGGTCTTCGACTCCGCTGATCTCCCTCAGATATGCTCAACTATTCAAGTACCTTATTTCCTGGGAACGCCATTCGTTTCTCCGAGATCTAGCAAGGGTTAAGAAGATACGTTGAGTACGAGCGTACTCAGCAAGTTTACTAAAGAGAAGTGTTTGATGCACTATCTACAGCCACAGACCATAGGTCGTAGGCAATGCAAGTTTTCGTAAACATTTCTTCAAAGGTTGCTTTTATTATGAAAAGCTATGTCCATCAGCCTTCACGGGTTTACCAGAACTTTCATGGAGTTCCTTTCCCGCAGCGTTCGCAGCTCCTTCCCGGAACAGGGAGTAACAAGTTATAGTTTTTACACTCTGCAGAGGTGCGTCACTTTACCCATGAGAGATCTTAGCTTTGTTGCACATACGAGTTATAGGCTCGTTCACACTTCCTTGGTGTGAGGCCCAGACTAAGATCCAAGCCAATCACTATCCTTCTCCGTGACCCCGCATACCCGACGGATTGCACATCAGACCTATGATAAAACTTGTTTCCATTATTAGTCTAAGTTGTACGACCCTCATAGATACCAGAAGCCGTGGGACGTTGAGGGATCCCACCCATAACCTGCTAACCCTCTACAAGAGGAGTTGCAACAACGACCCAGTCATCCGTTGGCATGCGAGAGAGAGACGATCCAGCTGGCTTCTCCGTCCCATTTCAAATCTCATGGTTAACGCGTAATATACGACGCAAGAATCACTGGCGAAATTGGTTGTTAAGTCCTAGATAATATTTTCCTTTACCACCGGAACTTCCATAGAAGGTTATTACCTCATGGTAAATAACCTATAATCATTTTATTATGAAAATAGTGTTTCTGACCTTTTTGAGATGCAGGTGATGACAAAACTGGATTTGCAAAATACTTTACAGAAAATAAGCAAAGGACATGAGAAAGTGTGAACTTGCCTTTTGCGATTGCAAGATTATGCACTCACGGTCTTCGAGATAATAGAAGATCCAATATCTGAAATCATCATCATTGGTCCCGTAAGGACTAATTTTTAAAGAAGCAAGATGCCATTATGCATAAATAATGCTATGCAATTTTATAATTCCCAAAGTGAAACCCCTAGCATTTTAAATAAGTTGATCTTAGGTATCTTCTTTAAGATTGGGTTTATCTTTAATTTTATTTCATAAGCGATGGCATTGATAAGAAACTTAAGTGTTAGCAATCCAAAATATACAAGTACGGATATAGTAATGTGATTATGATTAATTGTTATCTGGTGACTAGGATAAGAAGTCCTTGGGTTGAGTTCTTAAGAGCTGAAGGAACTATAATAGACTTGTTTGTGTGAAGTGGCAAAAAGAATAACATTTGAAGAAACTAGTATTTAGTTCAGGCTAATTAGTTTTAAGGGTTGTTAAGTCTTACATTAGGGTTTGTGAGGGTTATAAATGATGTTGAGTTATCATATTTCAATTGTTGATACAAGTGACTAAAGTTAACTTTAAAAACATGAATAAACTTTAAATGAGATGTTTATAATTGTTTAGAACAAAGTTAACTATAAAAATAGGAGTGAATTTTAAGATATAATGAGTTTAAGAATCTCATCTAGTTTTAAGGTTTTGACAATATGATTATGAATGACCCTGTTTAATGTAAGTGAAATATGAATTTAATAACATGCAATTTATTAATGGGAGCATAATTAGATGATCTTATAAATTTATTAGAGTTTAGAGTCATTTTTTAAAGAGTGGTTAAGTGATGAAGATTATTCACCATCTTATACATGAGTGATATATAATATTTATTTAAAATGAGTTGTATTTGAATTTAAGATTTAATAAGAGTATTTAAAAGTTAATAGTTATACTTAAGTTTTATTATGAATTATGATTATGGAATTAGACTTCATAATTAGATTTAAAGGATTTAGTGTTTTTACTAAGAACTTTGATTATTTCTTTCTTAGTAAATAATTTTAGGGAATTAACAAAGTGGTTATTTTATTTTAGTAAAATAAGTAAATGAGTTTTATTATCTAAGGTTATTTAAATATCTTTGAATAACATATATAGTACTTTTATAGTAAAATATATTTATTCAAGATCTTAAAAATGAATTTTATTTATTTTTAATAGTTACCTTTATTTTTATAAAATTCTTCAAAGAATTAAGTGTCTTTAAATATTTTCTTTATATTTTATTTGTAAAACTCTATGTTAGTATTTTTATAAAATAGTAGAGTTGTTTTTATACACAAAAAAGATTTTTATTTATTTTTAGGAGTTTCTCTTATTTTATGAAATTTTACTCAGGATTTAATGATTTTAAAATTTATGTGATGTATATTTATTTTAAATAAATAAAGTTATATTATTATTAGATAGATCTTATTTTTATGAACGTTTTCATATATTATATGTATTTTTAGGATTTTTCTATAATTTTCTATAGCTAAAAATGTTTAGAGGTTATTTTGATAATTCATTTATTTTATTTTCACTTTATTTCTTGATCTTAAATAACTTGGGCTGTTTGGTTGGGCATATGGGCTGGCCTGGCCCATCTAGGTTGGCCTAGTTTGGGATTTGGCCCAACCATATCACCCCTGGCCCTTCTCTCTTCCTTGTCTCACACATAGGCACACACACACTCTCTACCCGCATACGCACTGACCTTTCCCCTCATCCTCTACTCGCTTGTGATGCGATCGCCGCCAGCGTTGGTGCCACTTTGGGCGGTCGCCGGCCAACTCCGGCACTACCACCTGCCGATGAGGACCCATCTCGCTCTCCTCCTTTAATCTCTGTCTCCCTGTTGTCGTTCTGCCTTTACCGTATGCGCCCCCGCGAAACCCTAGCCGTGGGGTTCGGCTAGGTCGCCGGCGTGACTTCGCTGGCCTTCGATGTCCCTGGCTGCTACTCGAGGAAGACCAGGACTTCCTCTTCCTCGACCTCGACACCGGTGAGAAGGTGCACAGGTGCAACCCCGACGTTTTCCCCTCCTGATGCTCGTGGGACGGCGCTGCCAGCGCAAACCTAGCCTCAATTGTTTTCCCTGATTCGGTGATGGTGTTGAACAGGGGATATTCCAGGGCTTTGTCAGGCCAACGCTCCAGGTGCTCGGCACCCTCGGTGAGCTCAAATTCTTTATGACCAGCCTTCGTGCTGATGGCCTTGATCCATAGTTGTGCTGTGATGATCTACTGCTAGTGGTGGCAATATAAATGATTGTTCTATGGTCCTCATGTGTTGTGACATTGGTTATGCTAGCTCTGGTTAGAGTTTTGAATGAATTTGTTAATAGAACATTTCTATAATACATTGGCTATTGTGGAATAAATCCAGTATACTAAATTTTGTAACTATCTATTTGGATAGTTCACTATTTTGTTGATTCAAAAGAACTATCCTTGACTGAACCATTTGGTTCAATATGGGTTGGTGGTTCTATACTGGCCATCTGATCCAATATATGATGGAGTTGAACATGCTCTGTCTTATATTGGTAGTTAGCATTTTTCTAAATTGATTCATGGGTATAATGCTTAAGAAAAGGATGTGGAATGGTTGTTGTAATTATTTGTTGGCTATTAGATTGATCTCTGGTATTCCTGCTAGAGAGGTGATTTGGTATTCTACTGTTGCTTAGGGATGAAATGGTATATCACCCATGGGTGATCCATATAGTAGTGATTTTTTATAATGATTCCTAATTATTTAATTAGGAAGATGATTACTGGGATAGATGTATTGTTTTGATGGCTTCTCTTGACTTGGTTATGTTTGTGACGCCTCCAAATAGGAGTGTGCAAAAAATGAATCTAGTAAAATGTTTTGCTGCTTAAAGAATTGAAGAAACTTATATGGAATTGATGCATATGATGCTGGTCTGAAGCTCTTGTTGAATAAGGACAAGTTTACTTTAAATTTTAAGTTGGAAGGCTAGCATAATTACTATTACTCTGATACAACACATCCTTGGATGATTTCTAGCTATGATTAGCTAATGTTGAACTAACTTTGCTTGCTGGATATATTGAGAAAGAATTGAGTTCCTGTTCATATGGACACTTGATTACACAAAACTGATGGCTTAAACTTCGATCAATAAAGTGGTAATTTACAGCTTAGTAACTCATGTATCACTAGTTAGAATTAGGATAAACTCTGTGGTACTTCTTTGGAAGATGCACAGATTTACACTTATCTAACTAGATTGAGTGTTGAAGTGGATTAAGCTGTTTTAAGCTGCTAGATCTTTGTAAAGCTAAGTGATGGTCACAGGTTTTTTTTAAATAATTCTTGATGGATACTTATGAATATAAATGGTGTGCCTGATTTCTAGATTAACCGATGATGCATAGACTGAGGCACTGATGGTAATTAAAACATATGCTACAGTTATCTTCCTAACTTAATGATGAGACTAGCATAACACTTCTATGCTAGTCTGAGAGTTCTACAAATCTCAACAAAAACTCTATTTTTAAATCTGATTAATTCATGTGTTGATTGGGTTATGGTATAACAACCTGATGCCTGTAGATCTGCTGATATGTGGTTGTGCACCTTGTCTTATGGATGTGGTTGTTGCCTGCTCCTCCTGATGTGGATCTTGTTAATCTTGCTTGTGCTACTGGATCTGTCTTCCCCTGATTCTAGCTCTTGGATGGCTCTTGGGAGCAACCAGTTGCTGGTTGATGGTGATCTTGTGGTTGTTTATGTGTGGGCTTGGGAGCTCTAGTGCTAAGAAATGAGCTGGGGTGTGTGTTGATGTGCTATAGAGAGATATGGATCTGCTCTAGCTGAGCTGCTACAGCTGTGCTCTCCCTTTTATGTGCACTGGCTGCTGCTGTGGTGTTGACAACACACTAATGCATGCTGGTGAGTGAGCAGCCTGCTTGCATGTTGTGGTTTGGGGATCAGATCAAGTAACAGCTTGATCTTTTGCTGGTATTACTGCTTTGCCCTTTATCTTTTACTAGATTGGTGAAACTTTCCCCAAGCCAATGATGCTGTGTTGAGGTCATTTGATACAAAAATAACAGATCCTACACTTGTTCCATTTCTAAACACTCTATGATGAGCTTAAGCATATCATCAGTATGCTAAATCTGAGAGTAATCTAATCGCAAAACTAACCCTCTATTATCTCCTCTGTTTGTCTGTTATTTTTGTTTCCAGGGATCAGGAATATGAAGAAAAGATTTAGAGGATAAAGAAAGTGAATATGAATTTAGTTTAGGATTTTCTTCTCATTTATTAATTATTTTGTAATTCATCTTTTGTTTAAAAATTGGAAAGGCAATGTAATATTTTGTATTATTAATAGAGTTAAATTTTCTCTCTTTTGAAATTTGAGAATTGTAGTTTCTTGAATTCATATTTCTGTGTGATTCTTATTGATATAATTCTTTCTTTTAAAGTTGGACTTTGTAAACTACCTTGTGATCTTGTACTATATTATTAAAAGTAGAACTTTCTCTTCTATTGGTCAATTGTAAAGACAATGTGATTTCTTGTATTGTTATAAAGTTAAATTTCTTTGTATTAAATATGGTAATCTATTTTTCTACTTATTTATTTCTTGATACTTTACTTTTATTTATCAATTGTAAGGTAATACTATAGGTATATATATTTATATTTATAAAGAATCCTCTTTATATTATTTATGTAATCATTTTATTTCAAGTTATTAAATATTTCCAATTCCTATTTGTGAATTGTATAAATTCATTTGAATTTCATATTTGAAATTCAAATACATTTTGAACAAATTTTCCCCGAAACAAAGAATTCTACAAAGGTCATGTCGAAAGCTATCACACTTGCTCCAAAGTTTCATTCAGTACAAGAGAGATCCCGATCCCTTTATAGCTCTTTTAGTTTTGCGCAAAAATTCTCCGGATTTTCTTATGCATGAATGCAATGCACAAACCTATGTCCTCTCTGTTTCTAGGTGCTAATCCTGGGATGTGACATCAGATTTGGAGCCTCAATGTCTTCCTCTAGATCACCCACGGAGGATTCGTTTGCGGACGTCGTCAACCAATACATGTCTGAGTTGAGGATTCATCCCAAGAAGTTGATACTCAAAGAGGGGAAGATAAAGATGAAATAAGTTCAGGGCCCTAAAGGAGAAGGCAGTCTGAAAGACAGGATGGAAGCATTGGAGCAGGAATTTTTCAGGTACAAGAAGATGGCAGAACGCGAAGTGGATGTTATTCACAAGATAAGTTCAGAACTCATCACCAAGCACGAGGGAGAAGTTGCTTATCTCCAAGAAGATATCTTCTCACTCCGTCAGACCACCAACCAATTGCAAGCACAACTCTATGACATACATAACCAAAACTGTGAGTATGAGGCTAGATTTGATCGCATAAGCTCTGCTGGTAGTTTCAGGATTGTGGAAACCAAGACATCCTTTTTGGATGGGGAACCTTTACCTTGGAAGTCTTATGATTAAAAGGGACCACCACCGAAGGAGTAATTCATCATCAGGTTTGGCATCCCCTTGGCTTGTTCCAAGCTTGGGGGAGTGCCGCGGTATCACCACCATCATATTTTATCTTTTACCTTTTTAGTGGATTCATATCTGTGGTAGAGAAGTTATCTTATAGTGATTATCTATGTATCCTTTGGTGTGAGTGCCTTTATTGAATATTAATGAAATGTCTCATCTTTTACTTTTTGCACTTCTTGTTTTAGTTTGCAATCTGTATTATATGATGGATCTTGCTGATTAGTATTTGGCATCACTTTGGGAGCATCAAGTAACTGTAAATTGGTTTTGGCAAACCAAGCTCTGATGATGCTCGACGTGGCACTTCGTTGGTAACCCCAAGCGCAGGGTATCAAGAGCAAGCAGCAAGTTTTCCCTCAGTTGAGACCGAGGTTATCGAACCATAAGGAGGAAGGAAACGTCACACATGTGTTGCAAGCAATGCGGAGACCTGCACAACACAAACTCGAGACTTTTCCCCAACGAATCAGTGAGGTTGTCAAGCTCACCGGTTTGCTGTAACAAAGGATTAAACGTATGGTGTGGATGGTAATGGTTTGCAGCAAGTAAACATGTAACAGTGGAAGATGTATCAATGGTAAAGATTGGAACGGGCTCCATAGTTCACTAGATGTGCTCTCCTTACATAAACAACATGGCATGAAGGGTAAACAAATTACCATCTGGGCCCACCCGTACCTGGGGTGGGTCGGCACCCCTGGCTGGCCCCTCCGGCTCCCTTCTAGACTTCTTGTTCCCCACGGAAAGTAATTGACTTTGACATTTGTCCCGTCCAATTCCGAGAATATTTCTTTACTAACTTTTCTGAAACCAAAAACAGCAAAAAACATGCATCTGGCAATGTTTCAACTTGTTAGTAGGTTAGTACCAGTAAACATGTAAAAAGCACCTCAAAGTGTGGACAAATAAAGCAAAGTACATACTAAACAAGCATGGATCATCAAAAATTATAGATATGTTTCCAACGTATCAACATCCCCAAGCTTAACTCCTGCTCGTCCTCGAGTAGGTAAGTGATAAACAGAATAATTTTTGAGGTGACATGCACCCTCACAATAAAGATCCAACCATTTGCAAGCATTGAAAGCTGGGATCAAAGAACTCTAAACATGTGAATGAAAGATGGAGTTCTAATAATAGGACATAGTAATTATACATGCAACATGCAAGGCTACAAACAAACATCATGAGTAACATGCATTGAAAAACGTTTGTTTGTTTCACATGCAGAAAACATAGCATAGTGGCAATCAGCTTGTCCCTCATAGAGTAGCAAATAGATGCATAGGACACCTTCAAAGTTCACAAGGGTGACTAGAAACAAATAGCACAAGAACAAGTAATAACACAATATGCATCAATTAATAAGCTTTGGAACACTGCACACAGAATGACAACTATGCTCTCTTAATGGTGCCTAAAGGTAGAAGGTGGAGACTCAATAATGGTGGAAGACAGGCCTTTTTGTAAAGGAAGCAGGGATTACAAGTTTCAAAAAGAGCTTCCAAAAATTATGGTACTTGTTATCTTTCATCCCTCATTGCCCCTATCATAAGCATCTTGAAGTGGTTAAGGTTAAAGTGGCAAAGCTGGAGTATATGCTTGACGAAGTATAAGTTGGCAATCTCAAGTCCCTTGAATACGAGGGCCACACCTCATGCATGCTCAACTTTGGGTCCAGGAAAGTTCTTGTCACTGTAAGTATTTACATATCATTGAGAACCGCCAACGGGGTACCCCTTGCACATGGTACAGGAGCTTTCCCATAACCAAAATGACAAGGCAAGCAGACAATGAGCATGTCAGCAATCTTTTTATTTACCATATGCGTAGCTTTTTATTGAGGATGCTTCATAGATAGCTCATTATGGTGATGCTGCAAGTTTCCACCATGATTAGGCATGGCTTAGGCTAGCGGCCCAGGCGTTTCTCTAACACAAGATACAAACTCCATGGACTTACAAGCTCCCTCTTTATTTCACACCGGTGACATCCATAGACAAAAGAACATGTTATCAAATGAGTACAAAGTACAAGTGCAATGTTGAAAACGTTCCTCGTGACAGCACGGTTCTGCTAATTCCAACTTATAAGTGCAAGCATATACAACAAAGTTGTCACAATGGTTCAAGTTTATTAGGGGCAAAGAATAAAGTGTTCCATCAAGTTCGTGAGGGCTTTAATCACTAAGTTTTCACATAAGAAAATAGTTTTTAATTGGAAGATAGTTGAATACAAGAATATACTTGGAATGGTGTAACACACCATGCATAGGAGTTTATAGTGGACACTTTGGAATAACTTGGTTTCTTGGGAGTTGGAGGCATGAGTAGAACTTACTCATACAAGTGGAGGCTAGCAAAAGACTGGGATCAACCAACTAAGGGAGCAATAATGGCCATAATCATGCAGTGCAACAAAACATACTAATCAAAGCAAAGAGTGGTACTACAAGTCAAGGACTAAATGATAATAGACGCTAATGGTGACTTGTCATAGTCATAACATGGTGTGAGCATGTGCCAAGTCAACCCAAGCAAAGCATCAAAGGAGAATACCACAATACTAAGCTTTTTGCATACTAAAACAACGCATAATTTCTTCAAGCCACACTAAGCAATCCCAATTGTTTGGAACAAGACATGATAAAGCAATAATCACTAATCATAAGGCTAAAACAACACCTAGCATGTCATGCTAAAGTCTAAGTCACAGTCAATGCAAGCTCCTCTTGCACTTCAAGCAAGAACTTACTACTCCTTTCCAACACCAAGCAAACTTATTTGCAAAACAACACAGCGAGAACAAGGGTCCAAACTACTTTATTCAAGCAAACTAAACAACCTAAGCAAAGCAAACAAAAACTAAGACGCTCCAAGAACAACACAACTGAGCATGAAACAATAAAAACGAAGTGTCTAGACAAACCTGACCTTTTTATTGATGAAGAAGGGGATGCCTTGGGCATCCCCAAGCTTTGACGCTTGTACCTCTTCGATATTTCTTGGGGTGACACAATGGTGGCATCCCCAAGATTGAGCTTTTTTCCATTCTTCATCTCATTGCATCATTCTCTCTTCACACCTGAAATTTTTCCTTCATACAAAACTTCACACAATCTTCATTAGCAACATTAGTTTATTCAAAAGATATTAGACCACTGGAAAAAGCTTTGAAACAGCAAGGATTTTCACTAAAAACACAAGCTACTATAGTAACTCCTTCAAAAAGCTCAATTCACCTAAAGAGTACTCAAAAAGGAATTAATAAGAAGCAAATGCAAATAATGGCAGAAATCTGTCAAAACAGACCAGCAGGAAGAAACCAATTTTTTCGAACATCTTCTGTTGCTCAAATCAAAAAGTGTTGAACTAACGGAAGTTAGATAACATATTGGGGGATTTATTGGTAAATTTTGAGCTCTATCAGAGTTACAAAGCCTCCTCACGGATTTTTTTGGTCGAGGACAGAAATGTGTTTCGGGGCAGCAACTCCCCAAATCTTACTTCCCTCTCATTAGAGGCCATTCTTGGCATAAAAAGCAAACAAAAAAGGATAAGGAGAGGTCATTACTGAAGTAGTAACTTCCAAGACTTAAGGAAACTCTTGGGTTATCTCCCAACAAGTACTTTTCTTTAACGCCTTTAAGTTAAGCACAAGAAGCAAGAAGAATCAAGTATTTTCAAATGAAGAAGCATTAACATCAAATCTTGCTTTCAAAGGGGGAGCAAAGAGAAACTTATCTCTTCTCATTGGGAAGTGTTCAATAACTTTATTGAATGTAAAATTATATTTAATGGTGCCTTCTTTCGTATCAATGATGGCACCAACTGTTCTAAGAAAAGGCCTTCCCAAAGTAATAGGACAAGAAGCATTGTATTCAACATCCAAAACATAGAAATCAACAGGGACATAAGCATTGTTAACCATGATGAGAACATCATAATAGTCCACATGAGTTTCTTCTTAGCATTATCATTGAGTGGGACATCCAAATAACAATCTTCCAAAGGTGGCAAATCAAGCATTTCATAAATCTTCCTAGGCATAATAGAGACACTAGAACCAAGATCACATGAAGCTTTGAGATCAAAGTCATTAACTTGCATATTAATAATGGACTCCCAACTATCTTCTACTTTCCTAGGAATAGAAACTTTGTGTTTTAGCTTCTCTTCCTTAATTTTCACAAGAGCATCTGTAATATGTTTAGTGAAAGCAACATGCATATCACTAGCATCGGGACTTCTAGCAAGCTTTTGCAAGAACATAATTACTTCAGAAATATTGCAACCATCAATATCAAAATCAAACTTAGCATCACTAGTAGTAGGCTCAATAGGCTTAGGCATAGTAGGAGTAGGAATAGGGACTAATTGTGGTTTAGTGGTGATAGTGCACACACTATAGTTTCTATCAATTTCAGCTTCCCTTTCCCACCTAGCATGAAATTGACCTAACAGCCTAACATTTTCATCAATAGTAACTTGTATGACATGAGCAGTAGCAAAGGTGTTTTCCATGGCTTCAGGTTTAGCAGCCATTTTATTAATCAAGGAGGACTGAGCTTCAGACAAAGAGGATATATTTTTCTCAGCACTCAATTTTTTGACTATAAACTAGGAATTTCTCTATTCAGGTTCTCAAGCTGATGGATAATGTTTTTCAAGATGATAGACTGTTCCTCCATAGTTTTAGTGAAAATCTTATTTTGCTCATATTGCATCTACATAAAATTCTTAGTGGATCTCTCTACTTCTAGAATCCTTTCTTCACTAGGCATTCTAGATCTACCATGATAAGCATTTCCACTAGGAGGATAAGGCCTATAATTGTTGTTACTACCAAAATTATTCCTATATGCATTGTTATTGAAATTGTTGTTTCTAATGAAGTTCACATCAACTTGCTCTTCTTGAGCAACCAAAGAGGCTAAAGGAACACTATTAGAATCTAGAGGAGCCTTCCCATTAACAAGCATAGCCATAATAACATCAATCTTTTCACTCAAAGAGGAAGTTTCCTCAACATAATTTACCTTCTTACCATGTGGAGCTCTCTCAACATGCCATTCAGAGTAGTTAACCATCATATTATCAAGGAGCCCTGTTGCAACACCCAAAGTGAGGCCCATAAAGGTACCTCCAGCAGCTGAATCTAACAGATTTCTTGAGGAAAATTTCAACCCTACATAAAAAGTCTGGATAATCATACAAGTAGTGAGTCCATGAGTAGGGCAATTCTTAACCAAAGATTTCATTCTTTCCCAAGTTGGAGCAACATGTTCACTATCAAGTTGTTTAAATTTCATAATGTCACTTCTCATAGATATAATCTTAGCAGGAGGATAGTACTTTCCAATAAAAGCATCTTTGCACTTAGTCCAAGAATCAATACTATTTTTAGGCAAAGAAAGCAACCATTCTTTAGCTTTTCCCCTCAAGGAGAAAGGAAAAATCTTGAGCTTAATAATATCTCCATCTACATCCTTATACTTTTGCAGCTCACAAAGTTCAACAAAGCTATTAAGATGGGCAGCAGGATCATCAGAACCAGCACCAGAAAATTGCTCTCTCATCACAAGATTCAACAAAGCAGGCTTAATTTCATAAAAGGTAGCATCAGGAGCAGGTGGATCAATAGGTGTGCTTTGTAAATCATTGTTGTTGGTGCTAGTGAAGTCACACAACTTGGTGTTCTCAGGATAGTTCATTTTGGCAAAGGTGGTCAAGCCAAAAACAGCAGCAGCAGCTAGAGCAGGAACTATTTTTTTTGTGTTTTTGAATAAAGAAAGCAAACCAAACTAGACTAATTTTTTTGGGTTTTTTGAAAGAGCCAAACAAAACCAAGCAGAAGAAACAAAGCAAACTAAAAACAAAGTAAAGAGAAAGGAAGTGAAGGACTCCCCATGCTCGACGTGGCACTTCGTTGGTAACCCCAAGTGTAGGGTGCGAAGAGCAAGTAGCAAGTTTTCCCTCAGTTGAGACTGAGGTTATCGAACCAGAAGGACGAAGGAAACATCACACAGGTGTTGCAATAAACACGGAGACCTGCACAACACAAACTCAAGACTTTGCCCCAACGAATCAGTGAGGTTGTCAAGCTCACCGGTTTGCTGTAACAAAGGATTAAATGTATGGTGTGGAAGGTAATGGTTGCAGAAAGTAAACAGGTAACAGTGGAAGATGTATCAATGGTAAAGATTGGACTGGGGTTCATAGTTCACTAGAGATGCTCTCCTTAGATAAACAACATGGCATGAAGTGTAAACAAATTACAGCAGGGCAATTGTCAGGAACTGAGGAAGGCATAACAATGCATCGATTGGGCAATACAACAATATACATAGACCGCCATCCAACTGCATCTACGACTAGAAGTCCACCTTCAGGTTATCATCCGAACCTACTCCAGTATTAAGTTGCAAGCAACAGACAACTGCTTTAAGCAAAGTGTGTAAGGTAAACAGTCCACATGTTCCATGAACAAGAGACCATTGTTTTCTCCCTAGTGGCAACAACACATCTACAACCGAAGAGATATCTGTCACTTCCCTTGGAAACTAGAGGCATGAACCCACTATCGAGCATAAATACCCCCTCTAGGAGTCACTAGCAACTACTTGGCCAAGATAGCTACTAACAACGGAGAGCATGGAAGATCACAAACAACACATACATGATAGAATCATAAAGATAAAACCATTAATCAAACCAACATAATAATCTCAATATCCATCGGATCCCCCCAAACACAACATGCATGATTACAAATAGATTAGATCTTGATCATGAACGGAGCTCACAAAATCTATACATGAAAGCACAAAGGAGGAGATACAACCATCTAGCTACTACATGGACCCATAGTCCAAGGTGGAACTACTCACGCATCATACCGGAGAGAAGGCCTCCGGGATGATCTCCCCTCCAACAGGGTGCCGGGAAGAACTTCAGATCCCCCCGATCTAGGGACGATGGTGGCGGCGGCTACAGAAGGTTTCGTGGATATTTGATCGGGTACTCAGGGTTTCTGCATCGGGGGCTTCTTATAGGCGAAGGGGGAGGCGAAGGAGGCGACCAGGGTAGCCAAACCCTAGGCAGGTGCAGGGCTGGGCCCACCCGTGCCTGGGGTGGGTCTGCCCCCCCTGGCTGGCCCCTCTGGCTCCCTTCTGGACTTCTTGTTCCCCAAGGAAATTAATTGACTTTGACGTTTGTCCCGTCCAATTCCAAGAATATTTCTTTACTAACTTTTCTGAAACAAAAAACAACAGAAAATAGGCATCTGGCACTGTTGCAACTTGTTAGTAGGTTAGTACCAAAAAACATGTAAAAAGCACCTCAAAGTGTGTACAAGTAAAGCAAAGTAGATACAAAACAAGCATGGAGCATCAAAATTTATAGATACGTTTCCAACGTATCAAGCTCTGGTTAGTAGCAATGCTTTTTAAGGTTTGAAAGAAAAAGAGAAAATCTTACAGGTATTTTGTATCATTTATTTTCTTTCCTATTGGATCATAAGCTTAGTATTCTTTATTTAAGTTGTTTTGTGTCTTCAAGGAAGATTGCATGTTTGGCTTTATTACTTGTATGTTTGCTTGTTTCTTTCAACTCTCTTGCTTGCTACCCAACCTTGCTAGCCAAAAACCTGTTTTGAGAAGGCATACTTCTCATGTTTCCAAATCCCTTTGAACCAAAACCTGTGCCATTTGTGTCCACTATATCTACCTATTAGCAATTTCTATTCCAAGAAAATTCTCAAGCTTCATCTATCTTTTGAATTAAAAATTATTTTGTTATGTGAAAACTAGTTAGTAAATCTCTCACGAACTTGATGGCACACCTTATTTCCTTGCCTCTAACAGACTTGAACCATTGTGCCATCGAAGTTTTATATGCTTGCACCTATACGTTGGAATTAGCAGAACCGTGAAGTCATGGGGAACATTTTCAACATTGCACTTGTACCTTGTACACAGTTGATATCATGCTCTTTTGTCTGTGGATGTCACTGGTGTGAAATAAAGAGGGAAGTTGTAAGTCCATGGAGTCTATATTTTGTGGTAGAGAAACGCCTGGGCCGCTAGCTTAAGGCATGCCTAATCATGGTGGAAACTTGCAGCATCACCATAGTGAGCTATCTGTGAATCATCCTCAATAAAAAGCTAAGCATATAGTAAATAAAAAGATCGCTGAAATGCTCATTGTCTACTTGCCTTGTCATTTTGGTCATGGGAGAGCTCCTGTACCATGTGCAAGGGGTACCCTGTTGGCGGTTCTCTATGATACGCATGTACTTACAATGACAAGAACTTACCGGTAACTGAAGTTGAGTAGCATGAGGAGTGGCCCTCATATTCAAGGGACATGAGATTGCCAACTTATATTTTGTCAAGCATATACTCCATCTTTGTGCACTTTATCCTTAATCATCTCAAGATGCCTATGATAGGGGAAATGAGGGCTCAAATCTAGTAAGTACCATAATATTTTGGAAGCTCTTTATGACTTGTAATCCATGCTCCCCTCTATAAAGGGACCATTCTCCTATTTCCAAGTTGAGTCAGTAAACCTTCTTCCTCTCTATCTCCAGCAAGCATTTGAGTTGTTGTGTTTCAAGCATTCATATGGTGATTTATTCAATCATGTTCGTTATCTTCCTTGTTTGCACAAAACTCTTATCTATTGAGTATTACTTTGAAAGCCTTCATTGAAAAACCTTTTTGAGCAAAGAGTGCTCCGGTTTTGAAAACTTCTACAAAAAGCTTTATTTGTTAGACTGTTTTCTAGCTGTTCTCTGACCAAGAACAAAGTTTGCCAATTCCAATTATGATTTATCTTTATGCATCTCTATTGTGACTCCTGTACTTGTTGCAAGCTAAGTTATATAATGGTGAGTTGCTTTCTTCTATGAGTTGTGCAATGGTAAGTGTGATGCTTCTTGTTCGTATTATTTTATTGACACTTCACTCCATAAACCTATGGACATGTTTACTGAGCTCAGTTTTCTCTTGGGGACAAGCGAAGGTCTAAGCTTGGGGGAGTTGATACGTCCAATTTGCATCACCATAGCTATATCATAATTTACATATATTCATTGATATATGTCTTATTATGAGGTATTACTTATATCTTTTCATATTTTTATGCATGCTGGATGATTCTTGGAGGATGAACTGCCGGAGTCTGGATTCTGATGGAAAAGAAGGCGTTTTGATGCAATTTCGCGAAGATCAGAAAAATACCAGAAAAATATGGGAAAATTATATTTTTCCAGAAGACAGAGGAAGCCAGAAGGGGAGGCGAAGAAGGTCCACAGGGGGCCCACACCCCTCCTAGGCGTGGGTCCCCCTAGGCCATGCCTAGGGCAGGTGTGGCCCACCTTCCCAGCTCCCGACTCCACCCCTTTGCCTATATCTTCAATACGGAACCCTAACACCAGGGGATCAACCACAGCTAGATTTACGCCGCCTCTGCGGGGCGGAAAACACCAAGAGAGAAAAATCTCTCCGGCAGATAGATTTCTGCCAGGGGAATTCCTTCCCGGAGAGGGGAGATCGTCGCCATCAACACCATCATCAAGCTAGGCTTCATCGGGATCATCATCATCCACACCATCATCTCCACCAGCACCATCATCACCACTCCGTCCCACTGTAACAATTGTGTTGGATATTGCTTTAGTTCTTAGGGGAAACTTTCCCGGTGTTAATTACTATTGTAGTTGATGCTTGTGAGTGGAACCATTGGATTATTGTTTATGTTCAGATTGTTATCCATTATCATATCATCTTTGATCTTGATCCATATGATGTCTCGTGAGTAGTTCGTTTAGTTCTTGAGGACATGAGAGAAGTCATGTTGTTAGTAGTGGATTTGTGTTGAGTTATTATTCAATGTTTAATATTTAAGTTGTGGTGCTATTCTTCTAGTGGTGTCATGTGAACGTCTACTACATGATACTTCACCATTTATGGGCCTAGGGGGATGCATTGTGTATTTGACTACTAATTGTGGGGCTGCCGGAGTGACAGAAACCTGAACCCCCGTTAGGACACCTTTGCACAAGGGAGCGTAGGATCTCAGAGTTTAAGGCTGTGGTTAGATTTATATCTTAATTACTTTCCTATAGTTACGGATGTCTGTAGGAGGTTTAATCACAAGTATGTATTAGTCCAAGTAAGGTCGGTATGTTAGCACAGGTTCGCCCACGCAACACTTACAACACCAGAGAAGAGTACTTAGCTATTTGAAGAGAAAGCACTTGTCAGAATTCCCATGTGTCCTCGAGAATGTTTGGTCCTTATAAGTATTTCCACTGGCTTGTCCTTTGCTAAGAAAGGATTGGGCCACTTGCTGCGTTTGCTTGTTCCTTTTGTTACTTGCTCTTTGTTTTGTTGCCTTATCAGAAAACAACTAAAAATCCGTTTGCTAAGTATTCACAGGGATTTCCTGCTCCATACCACTTTTCAGCACCTTCTACTCCTCATTGGGATCGACACTCCTATTTATCAAAAGTACTGCGATACACCCCCTATACTTGTGGGTCATCAGATACTAAACATACAAAAGATGGGGATGAAGATGCAAGCGAAGAGGATAAGAACAACACACATATGGAGGAAGATACCTCTGCTATAAATATGGAAATTACCATGACAAATATGTTTGCTAGGGGTAGGGGGACTTCTTGTGATGGGGTAAATTAGGCACAAATGCTGGTGAATCCATTATTTCATGTGGGAGCTTTTGCGATATTTCATGAGTTTATCGATAAATATAAGGATGGGAATGTGTGATGTAATCTAGTTAACAATGATATTCGGTTTGATGCATAGGAATTGGTACTACCTCTCATTATTCCTCCCCGCACAACTACGGTGGAAATAAAGAAGATTAAATAAGATGTTTCCTAGGGGACGATTGCTTCACATCAGTGGGTGGGTGATCACCTGTCCATGTTGGTGGAGCTCTCACCAGGGAAGGGCTCCCCTATACTATGTCCGACATCGAGGGAGGATGAATCAAGGCTGGAACAATCCTGTGGCATGGTTTTTGAGAAGGATGCGGATAATATGATGGCACCGGGGTTATGCAGCCCCTACAATACTAGAAGCGGGTGTTATTCACCAATTTTAACCTCTTAGTTCGGTTTTTCCTCAACACCTATTCAAAAAATTGGAGGACCAGTATTGATTCAAGGACTTGAGTCTAATAATAAAATGAGCTTTTGGCAAGATCACCACCGACACTTGCTGAGGTAATAGCTTTTGGCGGCATCCCTTCACCTTTGAAAAATTCTATATGGTCGAGTGATCGTATTTTGTCTCAACCTAACTCTGATGCTACACATTCGGAGCAGGCAGTGGAGTTAACGCAACATCGAAATGGTGAACAAGGTACTCTTTCTAACTCTACGAATTCAATTTTGTCCTTATCAAATGCGGATATAGTGGAGAGGGGAAGTGCAATTGGGGTGTCTTTGGGGGAAACTAATGAAAAAATAAATTTAGCAGCCAAAGTTATTAGAGATAATGAATTCACCAGAACTTTGACAATACTACAACACAATTCTAATCAAGATACTAGTGACCCGGCACCAGCAAACCTTTTTGTTTCAAGGGTCTCTAATTTATGTGAGGATATTGCAGCAGAGGAGATGGACTCTTTTGATAGCTCGTAGGAGATAGTTGACCTTGAGGTCAAAAGTTATAGGAAGAACAAGAAAAGACAGCATGACACTACTACTATTTGGCGAGGGACTAGAACAAGGGTCAAGAAAACATATTAAACATGCAAGGACTAAGGGGTCTAATTTGGAATAGTGATGGGTTTAGAGATCTGGCCAAGTTATATTTTATTGCTCTATTAGAGACAGGAATATCTAATTTCACTGTTCTGTTTTTACAACATCTGACGCTAGGGGGATTTTACATGGTTCTGTCTACTCCCCATGGGTGATTAGTGGGCATTTTAGTGGGAATAAATTCTATCACACTAGAAGTTACTAAAGTGGAGAAGGGAGATTATTGTGTTAAATTGTTTATGAAGTGTTGTAGCGATGGGTTTGAGTGGATTTTTATACCAGTTTATGGTGCGGCATAGGAAAGGCACAAACATGAATTTCTAGCAGAATTAGTACGCATCTGTGAAAATGAAACACTCCCTTTGTTAGTGGGTGGAGATTTTAACATTTTGTGGAAAATAGAAGACAAGAACAACAAAATTTTAATTTACATTGGCCTTTTGTTTTTAATGCTATCATTGAAAGTTTGAACTTAAGAGAGGTTGCTCTCTCAGGAAGACAATTCACTTAGGCTAATCATAGGGAGATGACTACTTATGAGAAGCTCGATCGTATTTTAGCTAGCATTGAGTGGAAACAAAAATTCCCATTGGTTACTGTTCGTGCTCTTACACGATCTGGTTCGGATCATACATCTCTCCTGATTGACTTAGAGTCAAGAGCACATATTGGGAATAATCCTAGATTTTCCTTTGAACTCCCGTAGTTACACCAAGACGGTTTCTTCAACATGGTGAAGACCGAATGGTTGGCAGAACAAAGGGGTAGCACACCTATTCAGAGATGGCAAAATAAAATATGCCATTTACGTCATTTTCTTCGTGGTTGGGCTAAAAACCTAAGTGTAAAATACAAAAAAGAGAAAGAAATGTTTCTAGAAATTATCGATGAACTTGAAATTAAGGCGGAAACCTGTGCTTTGACTAATCCCAAGAGGCAGAAGCTGCACATGGAAAATGATCAAGTTTCAAAATTAAGGAGAGAAGAAGAAATTAAATGGGCTCAACGGGTAAAAGTAAAGCACATTCAGGAAGGGAGAAACAACACTAACTATTTGCATCTTATTGCCAATGGAAAACATCGAAAGAACAAAATATCCAAGCTTGAGCAAGAGGATGGCACCATTGTTGGTGATAGTAATTTGAGAACATATATATCTGAATAATATAAGAAGCTTTTTGGGGAACCAGAACCAAAAAAAATTTCAATCATGGAGGAGAGAAACATGGATGTTCCACAGGTGTCATCGATTGAAAATACCATTATAACTGCGAATTTTTCAGATAAGGAAGTTCAGGAAGCAATTTCTTTGATGGAGCATGATAAAACGTTGGGACCTGATGGATTCCATGTGGAATTCTATCAAAACTTTTGGGAAGTGATAAAGGCTGATTTGATGGCACTATTTGCACAATTGCAAATGGCAGAATTGCCTCTTTATAAGCTTAACTTTGGGGTCATCATGCTACTTACTAAAAAATAAAATGCAGTACAGATTCAGCAATATAGACCTATATGTCTTTTGAATGTTAGTTTCAATTTTTTTACTAAAGTGGCTACGACCCGCATCTCTGCGATTGCTCACAAGTTAATTTGTCCCACTCAATCTGCATTTATGCCTGGAAGACATATTTTTGGAGGGGGTAGTTATTTTACACAAAACGATTCATGAGCTTCATACTAAAAAGTTTGGATGGTGTGATTTTTAAAATTGATTTTGAAAAATCATATGATAAAGTAAGATGGTCATTTTTGCAACAAGCACTACGATTGAAGGGTTTTGACCCATTGTGGTGTAAGTGGATTGAAAAATTCATTCAGGGGGGAGGAGCGTCGGAATCAGAGTTAATGATGATATTGGTCCTTTTTTCTAGACTAAGAAAGGTGTTAGGCAGGGAGACCAATTATCCCGGATGCTTTTTAATATTGTGGCAGATATGCTTGCCATTCATATAGCTAGAGCTAAGGAGGAAGGGCAGGTTGGTGGTTTAATACCCCATCTGGTTGAAGATGGATTACCTATCTTATAATACGTAGATGATACAATTTTATTTATAGAACATGGCATTGGAAAGGCAGTAAATATCAAACTTATTCTTTGCATTTTTAAGCAGCTGTCAGTGCTTAAAATTAACTTCCATAAAAGAGAGACTTATTGTTTTGAGAATGCTAAGGAGCATGAACAAGACTATAGAGAAATGTTTGGTTGTGAATCGGGTACTTTGCCTTTTAGATATCTAGGGGTCCCGATTCACCATAGAAGACTAAGAAATTCCGAGTGGCATCTAGTGGAGAATCGCTTTGAGGGGGAAATAGGATGTTGGCAAGGCAAACTTTTGTCATACGGGGACATATTAGTGGTAATCAACTTAGTTTTAACAAGTATGCCTATGTTTATGTTGTCTTTTCTCGAGATACCCAAGGGTGTTAGGTAAAGGATGGACTTCTATTGTTCAAGACTCCTTTGGAAAAGTGATGAACATAAGAAGAAGTACAAAATAATTAAATGGAACATAATTTGTAGACCTAAAGAGCAGGGTGGTTTGGGAATAGAACTGTTGTAGATTAAAAATAAGTGTTTACTTACCAAATGGCTTTATAAATTGCTTTCCGAGCAAGGGGTATGGCAGAAGAATTGCTTCACAATAAATACCTAAAAACTAAAACTTTAGCCCAAGTCAAAGCTAAACCGACTGACTCTCCATTTTGGAAAGGCTTAATGCATGTTAAGGATAGTTTATTTGCTAGAGGTTTCTTTATAATTGGAGATGGGGTTACAGCTAGGTTTTGGGAAGATGTTTGGCTGGGGGATGTTCCTCTAGCACAATAATATCCTTCCCTTTATAATATTGTTCATAGAAAAATGTCTATTTTCAAGAAATCCTATCTCATAATCCCCTTAATATCGATTTTAGGAGGAATTTGAATGGGACAAGATGGGATGCATGGCTGCATTTATGCCAGAGACTAATGGAGGTTGAATTAACCAACGAACCACATATTTTTAAATGGAAATTAACGGAGGATTGGGTATTCACGGACATGTACAAGGATCTTATGAATGATCATCAGAGAATCCCGACAAAGTACCTTTGGAAACTCAAAATACCACTTAAAATTAAGATTTTCATGTGGTTTCTAAAACACAAACTTCTATTAACTAAAGAAAATCTATTAAAAAGAAATTGGAAAGGAAGTAAGAGGTGTTGTTTATATGATGGGGATGTGTAACATCCCAAAAATATTAATCAAGGTTATCAAATTCTAATCTCCCAAGTTTAGGGTTAACAAAAACTTTTGTTAATTAAAATCAATATGAATGCATGTGTGTATGTGATGAATGCATGAATGCTTGCAATGACTTGTTTGATTGATATGAATGGCAAGTATTGGTTTAAAGATGAAAACAACATCATCTAAATCATTTCCAAGCAGAATCAAATCAATAGAAATTCAAATATAAACAATATAAGAAATGGTCATTTTGACCAAAGTTAACCAGTAGACCACTTTGAGTGTTTCTAGTCCAAGATTTCTAACAGAAACTGTTGGAGATATGCCCAAGAGGCAATAATAAAGTGTTTATTATCATATCTTCATACTTATCATAAATGTTTACATACCATGCTATAATTGTATTAAAAGGAAACATTAATACTTGTGTGATTTGTAAACATAAAAGAGTCCCTAGTAAAGCCTCTTGTTAAACTAGCTTGTTGGTTAATATATGATCATGGTTTCCTGATCATGAACATAGAGATGTTATTAACAACAGGGTCATATCATTAGGAGAATGATGTGATGGACATACTCCTATAGTTAAGCGTAGCATAAAGATCAAGTCATTTAATATAGTTCATTTGCTATAAGCTTTCTGATACATAGTAACCTAATTCCTTTGACCATGAGATCATGTTAATCACCATCACCGGAAGGATGCTTTGATGACATCAAACACCAAACCGTAACTGGGTGGCTATAAAGGTGGCATTGAGTGTTTGGAAAGTATGGGTTGAGGCACATGGATTAAGAGTGGAATTTGTCCATCCATATGACGGATAGATATACTCTAGGCCCTCTCGGTGGAATGTCATCCAATTAGCTTTCAAGCATGTGACTGGCTCACAAGGGATCACATATCACAGGAACGAGAAAAGAGTACTTATCGGTAACGAGTTTGAACTAGGTATGTAGAGATACCGACGATCATAACCTCGGATAAGTAAACTATCGTGAGACAAAGGGAAATTGGTATCGTATGTAAGTGGTTCATTCGATCGCAAAGTAATCGTAGAAATATGTGGGAGCCATATGAATTTCTAGGTTCCTCTATTGGTTATTGATCGGAGAAGTGTCTCGATCATGTCCGCATAATTCACGAACCGTAGGGAGACACACTTAAGGATTCGATGTTGTTGAGTAGTTATGGAATGATGAGTAAGAGACCGAATGTTGTTCGGAGTCTCGGATGGGATCCGGGATATCACGAGGAGATCCGGAATGGTCCGGAGAATAAGATTCATATAAGGAAAGTCCTGTTTCGGGGTTGGAGAATGGTTCCGGTGTTTTCATCGGGAATGTTCTAGAAGGTTCCGGAATGTCCGGCACTCCGGAGGGGAAGGGTACATGAATGTGTCATACCAAGTTTTAATGATTGCATCATGTACTAGGTGTCACCGCTGAACAAAATAAAGGGTTTAATCAAATCCTAGTTTGAAAAAGTCAAACACCAATTTGAAAAGTCAAACGGCTATTTTGGAAGGTGGAGGGGAAGTAGGAAACCTACGAGGGGAGGAGTTCCTCCCCTCCACCGCCGGCCCACTTGGGATCCGAGTTGGGGAGGGACTCCCCTCCCCTGGCGCGCCTCCCTCCACCTATATAAGGAGGGGCAGGGCTGCCCCTCCAAGTACACAACACCTCTCTCCCTAAACCTAAACCCTAGCCGCCAGCCTCCACCATTGTCGTCGCCGCCTCCTAGGGTTTGCCAAGTCGCCGAGTTGGGGCAATCTCCTTGCCCTAGCCGCCGGCCTAGCTCCCTCTCCTTGGTGCGTCTAAACCCTAGATCACCGAGGCTCTCTCATAGTCCACCATACTCGCTCCGGCTTAAGGCGAAGCCCTGCAAGATCTCCCCTCTACTTCCGGTACCACGCCGTCGGGCTGCCGGAATCGCGAGGAGAGTGCTACAACCTCCGCTGCCTGCTGGAACAAGGGAGAGGAAGGTCTTCATTGAGTACCGAATGTGTGACCGACTGCGGAAGCGCTGCCGGAACGCAGTGCCGGAAGGATCGTCTACGCGATCTTGAGATCGGAAGTGTACGACTACATCATCCACGAGAATCTGCTCTCGTTAAACGCTTTGGATCTTCGAGGGTTAGTACTCTATTGACTCGTTGCTACAATCTATTAGATAGACCTTGGCTTGATCATAGATTAGATCTTGATTGTGTGTTCATGCGGTAGAATTTTTTTGTTTTCCATGCTATGAACCCCTACAGTGGTATCAGAGTCATGTCTATATGTAGATCTGTTGCACGAGTAGAACACAATGGTCATTGTGGGCGTTGATGCTTTTGTTGTCGATTGCTTCTTGTGTACTTTGCATCTTGCGGGATGGTGGGATGAAGCGGCCCGGGCTAACCTTACATGACATCGTTCATGAGACTTGATCCACGCTTGACATGCAACTTGTTTTGCATAAGTGGCTTTGCGGGTGCCTGTTTCTCCCAACATAGTTAAGATTCAATTTACAACGGGTGATTGACAATACTAGTATCAATGTTGTGGTTCTTGTTCGTAAGTTAGAACGACACTTATTGAAATCCCCAAACCACGTAAAATATGCAAAGAAAATTAGAGGCGTCTAACTTTGTTTTGCAGGGGTGTACTGTGATGTGATATGGCCATGATTGTGATTATATTTGATGTATGCAATGTTCCTTATTGTAAGTTGGCAACCGGCAGGAGCCATATGGTTGTCTTTAAATTCTGTTAAGACCCGCGTGTCTATTCAAAGTAGTTATAATAGTTGAAGCTGGTGGAAGACAACCATGGAGCAGCATCATTGACCTTGATGCAATGCCGGTGATGATGGAGATCATGTTCGTGCTTGAAGATGGAGATCGGAAGCACAAATAAGAAAGGCCATATCATATCACATATTATGAATTGCATGTGATGTTAATCCATTTATGCATCTTGTATTGCTTAGTTTACGACGGTAGCATTATAAGATGATCCCTCAAGCACACAGTTTCAAGTTTTAAAGTATTCATCCTTAGTAAGCACCGTTGCTAAAGCTCGTTGTTTCGAAGCACCACGTGATGATCGGGTGTGTTAGATTCTGCGAGTGTATACAACGTGAGCAAGCCAGATTTGCTCATGCGGAAGCTAAGGTTTGATCTTGACGAGCCTAGCATGTACAGACTTGGTCTCGGAACACGGATCACCGAAAGGTAAAGCATGAGTCATATAGTAGATATGATGAACATGTTGATTGTTCGCCATTGAATCTACATCAACTCTCATGATGATCGGTTTTGATGTGGTGGATTTGGTTCGTGTGATCACTAAAACAATGTGAGGGATATTGTTTTGAGTGGGAGTTCAATGGCAATATGATTAAAAGTTGAACTCTATTTATCATAAATTAAATCAAAGTGAATTTGCATAATTGTTGTAGTCATTGGTATCCGTTTACCACCTTGCGCTTAGTTTTAATTGAAATGATAGAACTATAGAATTCTGGTTAGTTACTTTACGAACTGGTATCATATTGTTTTGAAGTGTTAATCTAAAGTTTAAAAGTCCTATTGCAAACTTTCAGTAAGTTCCGGTTACTCCATGAAGTTTAATAATTGGTATTAAATCAAGAGTGACAATTCCAAGTGCTAGTATATAAGTATCATGTTTATCTCCATGATTCTTCATATTCGAAAGATAGTTTCAATATCAAGGTAATATAGGAGTTAAAAGAGTTGTTTCAGAAACCATCATGTATGGAAGATATTGCGATATCTGAAATGATGTTTTGGTTACAACATGATAGAGTATAATATGACAAAGTTAATGTTCTCATATTTGATGAGAATTTGCAAAAGATTGGAGACACTAGTTGACCTAATCCTCCAAAATGTTTTGGAGAGCAACATTATACTCGCAGTTCACCGTTAAAAGCTAAAAGTAGCTTGATCATGGATAATTCCATGATAAGGGTGAATATTTGATGTAGATAAAATATTTACTACACCAAAAGATTACTAAAGAAAGGAATTTCAAAGAACACCAAACATTTGATGATGGTGATCTACTTCAAAGTGCAAGTCCAAAGACATTGGTATTTAACTATACATGCTTTGGACTATGTGTCATGTATATGGATCCACTATTGATGTTGATAGATTCTTTCAAACAGAAAAGGAAATACTGAAAGAAAATCTCATAAGTATATGGCAGAAAAGAAAAGACTAGAATTGTTCAGCTTAAGTATATAGATGATATACATGTTATGGATATATTCTTTGCTTATTAAACAATGTGGTTCTTAAGTATTTGATACTGAATTTGTTGGTGTGAATCGTCATACGAAACAACACAATTCATGAACTACAATGGCCTAAGTAACTAGCAAAAGAATATGTGATGATATTCATCGAGAACAAATAAATGGTTATTGTGCTGCTTGTTAAACATCAAAGCTTGCCTTCAAGATTTGTTTTATCAGGTATTATGAGAACAAAAGGGTTGTTCAAATTATTGCCGTAATCCATAAAAGATGGATGATTCACAAATCTCGCTGGAGAAATCACATCCATAAAACTAGTGCTAAATATGTCGAAAGACAAATTGATTGAAAGATCACTAAGGAAGTGACATCGCCGTTTAAATTATATTGGAAAGAAAACATGAAGAAACTCCATGTGGATGGAATTTTGGAGTCTTTTGATTTTTTGATCAAATGACGCTTGTGAAACTTTCCTAGAGATAATTAAAACTTCGTTCATAGGCCTAAAGGGAACGAATGAATAGCTTATTAGAACTTGTACATATTGTTGTACGAAGTCCATTATGTGTAGTCAAGAGCGATGGATTTCAAATTCATATGCTTTCTCCAAAAATTTGAGTGAATATATGAATATTTACTTAATAAGGATGAAGTATGAAACATTTGAAAAGTTCAAAGACTTTCAAGATGAAGTGCAAAATCATTGTAACAAGAATATAAATAGTTTATGATAAGATCATAAAGGAAGATATTTGAGTTACAAGTTTAGCATAATACCTAAGATTTAAGGAATCGTTCCGTGGATTTGCATTTTTCCCGAAACACCATAAGAGTATGGAGCGTTCGAGATATGTAATTAAACCTTGTTTGACATGGTAAGATCGAAGGTATATGTCACATCCCAAGATTTTCCAAATCTTGTAATGTGAAAATAAATGAATAAAACAAAACTTTGTTTGATTTTCAAGGCCAGAAGAAACTTTTTGAATTCAAAAGGAACTTCAAACCAATTTGAATCAAATAAAATCCTAAAGGGATTTAAAAATATAAACTTTTATCAAAGGAAAATAAAAATAATTAAAAATTACTATTTTGGATCTTTTAATAAAAGATTTGGTATTCAAAAGAAAAGAATGGATTTATAAATAAAGATTATTTTATAAAGCCAAATTAAACCTTGGCCAAGCTTTTGAATTAAAACATTTTATTTTAAATAAAATAGCAAAGGTTTAATTAAAAATAATAAAGGATTGTTTAAATAAAATAATAAGGATTTAATATCCAACCTTATTTAATAAAAGATTTTACCATTTTAATTAAAACATCAAAGCTTATTAAATTATTTCAAATAAGTTTTCTAAGTATTTTATTTTCTTAATTAAAACCTACTAAAGTGTTTTGGCTTTATTTTTTAGATTTCAAAATAAATATCTCAATAAAACAAACCCAAGTTGATTTAATAATGAAAGTCTATTTCATTTAATTAATAATGGACTCTAAAATAAAAGGTTGTTTTTGTTTTTAAACAAGTTTTCCAAATATTCTTTATTTCCAAATAAAACCTACTGTTTGGGTTTTGAAAACATTTTGGATTTTAAATGAAGATTATATTAATTAAAACAAACCCTATATTATTAAATAACTAAAATATCCATTTATTTAAATTAAAGAATGGATCTTAAAAAGAATAAAGTTATTATTTTGTTTTGAGATTTGGATTATGTTGAAAAACAGAACCAAATTCAAAGTAAAGTTGAGTGTTTGTTTGAATTAATTTGAGTGTTGTTTGAATGTGTGAATAATTGTTTGAAATTCAAAACAGAAAAATAGAATTGGAAAAGGAAAAAGGAATCAGACAGAAAAAAATATAGCAGCCCAACCATCCAGCCCAGGCAGCCCAACAAGCCCAGGAAACAGCCCACCTAGCCAGTTTCCCCTCACTCCGCAGAAAACGATTCGAACCAACTCCCTAACCCGCAAAGCAACTAACATGTGGACCCTCTTATTTTCCTCACTCAAACGCTGACAAGCCGACCCCACCCCCTCCTATTCATCGTCTTCAACACGACCTCGTCGCCCTGGCTGTTACTGCCGATTGATTGCCTCGTCAATTCGCTTCAATGCCGTGCGATTAACGCCCCCTGACCACACACGCTTAAACGCCAGTGACTCCACTCTCGTTCCCCTCTGTTTCCTTCCCCGAGCACGCCTCCAGTCCATCCCAATTTCTCCTCGACTGCCTCGGCTCCGACCACCGTCTCCGGCCGATTCAGGCTGCCACACGCCGCCCCTTGCCTCGTCGACCTAGCACACATACTCCACTCGTCCAGACGCATCCGTCCATACCAACTATTCATCTGCGGGCGCTCCAAAACGACTACAGCAACTCCACCTACACGCCGCCGTCGTCTGTTACTTTTCCAGCGAGTCCCCCAGGTAAATTCTGACCACCCCATTCTGTCTCGTTGAAGCACACATGATCACCAACCCTGTACGCATCTGACGCAACTGCTATCTTGCTTTTTCGTGGCATGTATCGTCGCCTCCGACGATAAACAGAGAAGCCCGACGCGGACACGAACTCCGGCGAGCAATCAAGCCCGACCCAGTGCGCCCCTTCACCAACCCATACCACGTTGAGCATCAGCGGTGCGCTACAAACTCGGTGAGCTTCCCCTCCCTCTTTCTCGCAGTCTGCATCGTCGGCAACTTCGCCGTCTGGCCGCTCCACCACCAGACGCCGCCGCCAGCGCCGCTGCTGTTTGGCCAAGCATTTGGAACCGTTAGATTAGCATCGGATGGCTTGGATAGATTCACTAAAATGAAAGGGTACGTTTGATCTGAGCCGCACATGCCCCTTTTAATCCTGTGGCCTGTAAAGACGCGATCCACACGAAACGGTATTGCCCAATCAGAAGCAGCCACGTGGCAGGAACTGTTTTAAAACAGGATTTGAAAAACAGATTTAAGTAGCAATTTGAAAACCCTATAACTTTCAAACCACACATCCAAATTTGGCAAATTTTATATCAATGGATTCAGGAGAACAAGCCCTAGCCAACCATGCCCTTAGTTTGACAAATAGTATCTGTTAGATTGTTTGAATTTGTAGAAACTTTTGTGTACTTGTTTAGAGTATAAAAATTGTTTAAAAATGATTTTTGGATTAAAACCTTTGCAAAATGGTTTGTTGAGACCTTACTGACCCTAGGAACCAACCCATGATTTGCAAAATGGATTTGGAAAAGTTTAGAATGGATTTATAGGTTTAGTCCATTTCTAGCTAAATAAAACTATTAATTTGTTTATGAAAAAGATTTTGAGTAAAAACTTTGGAGGAAATGGTTTGGACCAAACCTACTGACCAAAACACCAAGTTTTGCAATAGCAACTCATTTGGTGAACCATATAGGCTAATGCCTTAATAAAAATATTTCTACACCACATAAAATAACACTTTGTTTTGAAAATGGTTTTTTAAGTGAAACCTTTTGCAAATGACTTGACCACTTTAGGAAATGACCATTAGATGTACCCAAATGTCTATGACCCACTAGAAACCACTTTTTCAAACAAAACAAAGCTTGGCATGCTTGCATGCATTTCTTTGACTTTGTTATTTATGTGTGTTGTTTTGCTTGATTGGTAGATTGAGTTTGTGCCTTGCTTGATTGATTTGTAGTGACTTGAAGAGTGTGATTGTTGCAAAGATCAAGAAGTGAACCTATACTCTACCAAAAAGGCAAGTGATGCTTCATACTTTTTGTCCCATTACTTTTTCTATGCATTAGTGATTTTGCTAAGTAAAACTTGCATGGATTTTGCTAAGTATAGACCTTGCTATAGTAAAACCTAGTAGATGAATCCTTAGTAGGATTTCCTAAGTTAAGTATCCTATTACTACCAAGCTTAGCCTAGCTAATAGAAAACATGGGTGGAATATATATTCACACTATGGAAAAATATTCTAAGTCTGAGGACTTGTGATTTTGTCTAATAAAACAACTAAGTTAATGAACCTCCTGGGTGGAATGGAAGGATTGGGATATGTTGAGTGGTTACACAAGGCCATGGACTTGGGTTGTGTATCTCACTTGTGGAATGCCACCCAGGAAACAAAGGGATTTGAGATGTCAAATGTTGAGAAGCTTCAAGTGCAACCACTTGGCAATATGGGCTCTGCCATGATCATATAGGTTGCAAGAACTTAGCCATATGGACAGTGGGTGGTAGTGTTTGATAGGTTGGAGCGCGTCCATTTTGGTCTAAGGGAAAGCTTCTGAAAGATCTTGTCTTGGGAAACCAAGTCTTGTGGGGAAAGTGCACCACCTCTGCAGAGTGTAAAATCTAAGTACTTAGCCATGTCCCTGGTAAAGGACAATTTGAGCATCAAGACATGGAAGCAATCAAGAATCTCATCATTCAAATTTCTAAATTAAAATCTTGTGGTTTGAACAAGGGATTTATTGAATTCTTCAATCATTGATGGAGAGATGGCTTGGTACAAGGATCTTGAAATCTTTGATTGAGGAAAATGATTTTGTCAAACAAAAACTTAGTATTTTCAAATGTTAAGGAAAAATCTATTTTGAGCAATGCAAGCCTCAACTCCACTTAGACAAATGCATATAGATGATAGACTCCACTATACTACCATAGTATCACTTGCCAATACAATTCAAATGTATTGACCCTTTGTGGCTGTAACTTGTATGTTGCAGGTTTGATTGTTTTAGAGAAGATTGATTGATTAGGATTACAAAGTCTACAACCAACATCTGCCTGTGGCACTTTGAAGATGAAGGACCCATGACTATATTTATTCCGCTGCAATGTAATGTAATAGCCAAATGAGCTATGTTTGATGTAATAAACTTATGTTATTCCTGGTTATAAAGTTATATTATGACCTTTGTTTCTTGATATTACATCTTAACTGTGGATGCTAGCTATTGATCCAGGGACTAGCATTGTAAACACAGGAGGGATCAATCTTATTAAAGGTTGGGACCCCTACAGTATAAATCATAAAACTGCCATTATATTTTAAAGATTAAAAGCTATAGAGACTACCGTTTTTCCACTGAAAAGAGCTCCATCATAATCCGTTGAAATGACACCATATAAAGTTATGGTTTGGGATAAAACCCAAATTGTCCTTTCTTAAACATTGGTATGCTATGCATAAGAAAGATGTTTGCAACCAAAGTCGGATGAACCTGTCTTTGTATGTTATTTCGAATAACTGTTAAGTAATCCTCCATAACATCGGAGACAAAAGTGTTTGTCACTTAGAACGTCAAGTTTCTTTGAGAAGGAATTTTTCGTGAAAAGATAAGTGGGAGGACAATAGAACTTTGATAAAAGAACCTTATCTATATTTGCAAAGTTGCGCAGCGCCGAAAAGTGTTCTGGAGGTAGCAACAATGCTCATGGCTCACGTGCCTCAAAGGTTGTGGTTACGAAGGTCAAAGTTTCTATTGAACCAAGTAGGTCAAGTAAGCAATCAAATACCAAGATTTGAGGGTTGAATCATTATTTGAGAATAATGAACGTACTACATGCAAAGAAGCGATGATGGGCCCTGACTCCGTAAAATGGCTTGAAGCCATAAAATCCGTGATAGTTCCATACACGAGAAATCAAGTTTTGAACTTGAAGGACCCTCGAGAAAGGTGTAAGACCTTACAGTTTTGTTTGGATCTATAAAGAAATAGACATGGATGTTTCGCATCTATGAAATGGTCGACATGTTGGGAAAGAGTTCACAACAATGTTCAAAGGTTGACTATGACAAGATTTGATCATTCATAGCGATATTTAGTCTAGACAGATTAATGTAGCAACCACGACATATAATTTTGTTATGTGTTGGATAAACAAAACAAGTTCTTCTAATAGAAGGGTTACCTAGGACGTGTGCATGACACAGTCCAAAGGGTTTTGTTAATACAAAGGATGTTAAATGCATATGCAAACTTCAATGGTTGAAGTAAGTATTGCGGAGTTGGAATCTTCACTATGATGAAACTGTTAAAGGAGTTTAAATTCGTCAGAGACGATGAAGATGCTTGCATTTGCAAGAAATTAAGTGGGAGCGCTAAGACATGTTTCTAATACATTATGTGGAAGACATATTGTTGATTGGAAATGATTTATATTTTATTAACACATATTAAGAATTTCATCCCGATGAAAGACTTAGGCAAAACCCAAATATTTGGCATCAATAGACGCTAATATGGTTGTGCCGAAAGTACATAGATGATGTATTGAATGAGTTCAATATAGAAACTACAAGAAAGTTTCTTGTCACACAGAAAGGATTGAATGAGTTCAATATTGATGATATATTCAAGTGTATTGATACTGGGTAAGTGAAACAAAGATTCAAGTATAGATTGATACTTGATGTATGAAATCACAAAGAGTGTTTATATCATTCATACTGTGATATGTACAAATCCAGATATGTCCTATACTTTAAATGTTATGAGCATATACCAGAATGATTCATAAGTTGATCATTGGACAATAGTAAGGTTATTCTTATGATCTTTTGGAAGAACTAAGAGTATATTATTTGTAGAAGTGACAAATAGATGATTAGTTCATTGTAAAAGTACTACATTGATACTAGTTTTGTCACAAAGTACAAATTAAATTTATCTCAATCTAAACTAAGGGTGGCACAATATAATGGAAAGTAAGTTCCATAATGGATTTGGATGAGTTCCAAAGTTAAGACATTGTGACAGATACTACAACAAAAGGCTAAGTATATGACCGCTATAATAGCAGCTAAAGAGGGCATTTGTGTCAAATAGTTTGTTATCAAACTAGGTGTAGTTCACAGCGGGATAATACTATGAAGATATATTGTACGACAATATTATCAACATGTTTTAACCCCAAAGAACTAATGGTCTCACCAAAGGACCAACATTATACAAAGCCATCTCATTAGAGAATGAGTGATGCGTAGAGACGCAAAGACATGCAATTACACACGGACCTAGAAGTGTCAGATCCGAAGATCAGTTGGCCACTAGCAATCGTGTACATACAACACCGGAAAGCCATAGGTGTTGCATACACAAAGGTTTGAAACTAGATTATTGACTCTAGTGCAAGTGGGAGACTGTTGGAGATATGCCCAAGAGGCAATAATAAAGTGGTTATTATCATATCTTCATACTTATGATAATTGTTTACATACCATGCTATAATTGTATTAAAAGGAAACATTAATACTTGTGTGATTTGTAAACATAAAAGAGTCCCTAGTAAAGCCTCTTGTTAAACTAGCTTGTTGGTTAATATATGATCATGGTTTCCTGATCATGAACATAGAGATGTTATTAACAACAGGGTCATATAATTAGGAGAATGATGTGATGGACATACTCTTATAGTTAAGAGTAGCATAAAGATCAAGTCATTTAATATAGTTCATTTTCTATAAGCTTTCTGATACATAGTAACCTAATTCCTTCGACCATGAGATCATGTTAATCACCATCACCGAAAGGATGCTTTGATGACATCAAACACCACACCGTAACTGGGTGGCTATAAAGGTGGCATTGAGTGTTTGGAAAGTATGGGTTGAGGCACATGGATCAAGAGTGGGATTTCTCCATCCATATGACAGATAGATATACTCTGGGCCCTCTCGGTGGAATGTCATCCAATTAGCTTGCAAGCATGTGACTGGCTCACAAGGGATCACATATCACGGGAACGAGAAAAGTGTACTTATGTAAGTGGTTCATTCAATCGCAAAGTAATCGTAGAAATATGTGGGAGCCATATGAATTTCCAGATTCCTCTATTGGTTATTGATCGGAGAAGTGTCTCGATCATGTCCGCATAATTCACGAACCGTAGGGAGACACACTTAAGGATTCGATGTTGTTGAGTAGTTATGGAATGATGAGTAAGAGACCGAATGTTGTTCGGAGTCTCGGATGGGATCCGGGATATCACGAGGAGATCCTGAATGGAATGGAGAATAAGATTCATATAAGGAAAGTCCTGTTTCGGGGTTGGAGAATGGTTCCGGTGTTTTCATCGGGAATGTTCTAGAAGGTTCCGGAATGTCCGGCACTCCGGAGGGGAAGGGTACATGAATGTGTCATACCGAGTTGTAATGATTGCATCATGTACTAGGTGTCATCGCTGAACAAAATAAAGGGTTTAATCAAATCCTAGTTTGAAAAAGTCAAACGCCAATTTGAAAAGTCAAACGGCTATTTTGGAAGGTGGAGGGGAAGTAGGAAACCTACGAGGGGAGGAGTTCCTCCCCTCCACCGCCGGCCCACTTGGGATCCGAGTTGGGGAGGGAATCCCCTCCCCTGGAGCGCCTCCCTCCACCTATATAAGGAGGGGCAGGGCTGCCCCTCCAAGTACACAACACCTCTCTCCCTAAACCTAAACCCTAGCCTCCGGCCTCCACCATTGTCGCTGCCGCCTCCTAGGGTTTGCCAAGTCGCCGAGTTGGGGCAATACCCTTGCCCTAGCCTCCGGCCTAGCTCCCTCTCCTTGGTGCGTCTAAACCCTAGATCACCGAGGCTCTCTCATAGTCCACCATACTCGCTCCGGCTTAAGGCTAAGCCCTGCAAGATTTCCCCTCTACTTCCGGTACCACGCCGTCGTGCTGCCGGAATCGCGAGGAGAGTGCTACAACCTCCGCTGCCTGCTGGAACAAGGGAGAGGAAGGTCTTCATCGAGTACCGAACGTGTGACCGACTGCGGAAGCGCTGCCGGAACGCAGCGCCGGAAGGATCGTCTACGCGATCTTGAGATCGGAAGTGTACGACTACATCATCCATGAGAATTTTCTCTCGTTAACCAGTTTGGATCTTCGAGGGTTAGTACTCTGTTGACTCGTTGCTACAATCTAGTAGATAGATCTTTGCTTGATCATAGATTATATCTTGATTGTGTGTTCATGCGGTAGAAATTTTTTGTTTTCCATGCTAAGAACCCCTACAGAAACAATTCCAATTCTTTTCACCCCTTGCTAGACCAAGTAAAAGTGAACCCAATCCCACCTTGCAAACCCACAAAAACATTTTGCAAATCTATGCCAAGGACGATTCAAACTTGAATCTAGTTCATATGGTAAGATTACCTTTTCTCAAAACCCAACCAAACAAGTTCACCTTGACAAATCCAAGCAGCCAGAGACTATCTAGTATGTGACCAATGCACTCACCAAATTTCATCCAAAAATTCAAATATAAATTTCTTTCGGCCATTTCATCAAACACCTTGCAGACACAAATCAATTGGCCAAACTTTCACTGTTTTGAGCAGTGATCATTCAAGCCATTGTCTCCCTTTGATCACTATAACATCCCAACTTTTCTATCTTATTGTCCTAGGTAGGAATCCCAAAATTTAGGGGGAAATAAAACTTTTTAAGTTGATCTAGCCAATGTCTGTTTAATTACTTAGTTTGTTTGATCCTTAGTTTTGCCTGGTGTAAATTATGTGCTTTGCCATTTTGGTGTGTCCTAGTGGTTCTTGCACATAGGATTAGGATTGGTTAATCACTAGCACCACCCTAGTGTGTGGTTTGGGAGAATTCAGAGAAGATCCCCATGTCTGATCCAAGCCCCAAACCCTTAGGCCATAAAACCCCATGCCTCTCTACCATGCCATAAGCACAAACAAACCCACAATGCACTTGGTAAAACCCCAACCTTGTTTCCATTGAATGTTGGTGCTATAAATACAATTGGCAAGAATAGAAAATGGTCACCTTATTTTCTACCTACTTTAGATGATCCCTGCCAGCTATCGGAGAGGATCTAGGAAGCAACCATGGCTTGAACTCACTCATCTTGCATCCCTCTACACCCCATATCCCTAACTTTGCCATTCGTGGCTTGTTCTCTACGTGAGCATCGGACAAAGTCGCCCCCGAGCGTGTGCTGCCCTAGATCATCCCACACCACTCCCCACTCTCTAAGCCTCGCTGCAACGCACGCATGCTCCTGGAACGTCTCCAGTGCTGCAAGGTCACCCTCTCCACCACCCTGACCACCACATTGATCACCCTAGAAGAGAGAGAGGGAGTGGCAGGGCTGCAGATCGCCAAGATCTTGCATGGCCACCCTCCCGACCCTTCTAGCCACTGTGATGTCGCGTCCTGGGCCCGCACATCTCGCGTCTTCCCCAGGCACCGCCCACCCCCTCTCCCTCGCTCACCAGGAGCTCTCTCTACCCCCAACCCTCGATGGCCACGTCACCATGGCCATGCCGCACGCGCCCGCGTTCCTCAGTCCCCCGGTGCAGAACTATCACGCGCGCGCTTAGAGGACGCAACCCACTGCTCTCTCCACTACCCCCAAGTCTAGACCTAGACCTCCCTAGCTCGCCCCTAGGCCGACCACTACGCGACCCGGCGTCAAGCACCTGATGGGCAATGACGACGCTGGGACAGCCCGCGCCGTCCCGAGGCCGTGCACCGGTCCACACGCCTCTTAACCCTCCCACTAGCTCGCAGCGACACACACCATCCCTCTCCTGGACTACCCTCGCCCTCCACCCTCGCCATGGACGACCCCTGCACCCGGTGCACCATGGGCCGCTCCGCGTCGGCATAAAACCCTCTAGCCACCTACCGCTCTCACCACCCACCTCATTTCTACCCTATCACACTTCCACTCCACCCCAGGGAGGAACCGATCTTGCTCGACTCCTGCCTCCTGCTCTGCCCATCGCACCGCCGTGGTGCCGACCGAGAAGAGGTGGAGGTTGACGTCGCCACCTCTCCTTTCCCCTCCCAATCGTCCATGCATGCATGCAGGACTCGCACCGCCCCCACTACTAGGAAAACGGCTATAGGTAATCCACACTTCTGTGTCGCACTTGCTAGTGGTGCCCCACGGGTAAAATAGTCGTGGCGCACTGCCCACAGGTGCCCTACGGCTAACTTCCGTAAGCGTGGCGCACATGGGGTGGTGCGCCACGGATATGTGTGGTCCAGGGCACATGTGGCCGCAGCACACATACCCGTAGCGCACTAGGTCAAGGTGCGCTACGGATGTGAAACTTAGCCGTAGCGCACCCTGACCTAGTGCGCTATGGGCATGTGTGCTGCAGCAGCTGGTCAACTTAGCCGTAGGGCACTATGTCCTAGTGCCCTACGGCTAAGTGGCCTGCACCAAACTCCACCCCTCCCTGTGGATCGCCTTTTAGGCTTTGCAAAAATAAAAGAAAATGATAAACACTTCAAAAAATAAAATAATTTCATATGTAGATAGGTAATGTGGTATAGTTTGTAGAAACTTAACAAACAATAATTTCGACTTTTTATGAAAAAAAAGTCATGCCACGGTAAAATGGCCGTAACTTTTGCATATGATGTCGAAAAAAATCGTATAATATACCAAAATGACGAGAACGAGATTTCGCATCCGCTCGCAATGACCTTTGGTCGTTTAGCGATTATTTAGATTTTCAAAATTCGAAAAGAGTAAAAAGTTACGATCAAAAAACCGTTTTTCCCTGCAGAAAAAAATAGAGGGCAACTTACCTGTAGCGCACCACCACCTAGTGCGCTACGAGTAAGTTGGGCGGGATTCAAAATTTGAATCCCCACCCCGCCCACCTACCCCTCTTCCCTCCCTCTTCTCATTTTCATTCTCCTCCCTCCTTTTCCTTCTCTCTTCTCCCCTCCTTTTCCTTCTCTCTTCTCCTTCTCCTCCTCCATCTTTTCCTTCTCCTCCTTCCCTTGCACTGACGACGGCAACAGTGGCCTTCTCCTCCTCCTTGCTCCGGCATCCTCCTCTCCTTGAAGTGGCGATGGCGACGGCGACAGCGACCTTCTCCTCCTCCTTGTAGTCACGACGGCGACGATCTCCTTCTCCTTGCGGCCTCCTCCTCCTTGTAGTCACGACGAGAGACGACGAGCGCCGACGACCGCCGACGACCTCCTTCTCCTTGCGGCGACCTCCTCCCTTCTCCAGCCACAACTCCTTCTCCCTCTCTTCCTCGATGTCGGCGAGGAGTAGCACGGCCACAGCCTCCCGCACCTCCCTGCGGTGTTAGGTCGTGGCCATGAACACCATGCTCCAGCGAGGCGACACGACGGCGGCGATGTGGACCCGATTGCTTTTGCAATTCAAAACGAGGGTCTTTTTTGCATTTTTTTGTTTTTTGAAAAAACATCCGTGGCGCAACTATACCCCTATCCATGGCGCACCTAGTAGTGCGCCACGCCTATCCCCATATAACCGTAGCGCACCAAGGTAGTGCTCTACGGGCACTTTTTAGCCGCAGCGTACGCTTATTGGCGCACCACTAGTGCGCCACGGATGGGCTTTTTAGGTGCGCCACGAACAACCCTTTTCCTAGTAGTGCCCTCTGACCTCGTTTTCCCCTCCTCCCAGGAACTCGGTGAGCGTCACCGGAAGGGAGCCGAGGACGCCGACGCCATGAGCCCGCTCCCCACCGTCTTAGGAGCCCAAGCCGTTGTTGCCGCCCCTCGTTCGAACCCGCGTCGTCGACCGTGTCGAACCATGCCATCACCGACGCTGCTCCGCCCCTAGGTGAGCCTCCCCAACCCTCCCCCATAGCTCCTAGGGTTTGGTCGCTAGTGACACCACCCATGCGAGGAACACAAGCCCTGGGCCGTTGAATCTTTTCATATCTGACGACCCACGGCGCTGCTTACCCCTTCGCCAGCCCGCAGATGCTGACGCGCGAGGCCCCCGTCGGGGATTTTAAATCCCCAGATCTCGCACACGCTACCGCGCGAATGGGCCGGCCTAGCTCCCAGGTGGATCGTGGCCAGGCCCCACATCCACTCATCCACTTTTCTTTTTCCATTTATTTAAATCCCAAAAAGTTGTGCTAAAGATTTAAACCTGCCAAAAATCACCAAAACCTCCATTTGACCTGATTCAAACTCTGAGCGTTAGCTTTGAAAATCCCTACCACCTCCCACAGGTAGCTTGCCAAAATAATGTTTGTAGTTTCCCTGAGAATTTTTGGAGTAAAAGGAGGTAGTTTTCACTGTTTTATTTTTATTAATTTTTCTACAAGTCAGAAAAATATGAAACCACTCCCTAGGCCTTTCTTTATAACCTGCCAATCCATCAAAATTGGAATCACACCTTTAGGAGTTGCTTAGCACATGTGGTAAATTTTGCAAGATTTGGACAAAAGCTTCTTTTTTAAATTCTAGAAGCTTCTGTGAAGCCCCTTTTGGAGTAATTCCAACTCCAGGAGATGAGCACCATCTATACCTACTCACTCCCAGCAGGTCATAAATTTTGAAGAGCTACTATAGTACTGGGATTTATTTAAGTGTTTCTAGCCTTTTCTGCAGTGTTTAAATTACTATAAATCAACCATATTAGTAAAAATTATGAATCCAATTGGGTTGGCTTAAAATTTCAGTCACCTACCCAGCCATATTATTTTTGGTCACTGTTAACTTCCATAAAAGAGCTGAAGCACTTGTTTGCCTGCTAGACTAGGGTTCACTACTAGATTCATCTTATTTGTTAGGAGTGCCCTAATTAGTTGCTTCCAAAGGCCTTGGCTTCCTAGTTCCGGTAGCTATAAATGTGTATTATGGTATGCCAAGTTGAGTACTTGTTATGTAATGATTGCCTTATTTGCTCCATGTTTGATTTGTTTTATGTTGTTTGTTTGTTTATTTCCCTTTGCGATGATAGATACGAACGAGGAAGGATACGAGGAAGGTGATTGGGAGTATCTGGAAGAAGGATATCAGGGACAAATTGCCAACAAAGGCAAGCCACCTTCTTGCTCATAAGACTTGTCCTATTATTTTATCTATGCATGTTTTATCTACCCGTTTATGCAAAATGCATTGTTTTACTATATTATGTTAAGTGGGAAATATTTGGCTCCTCCAAACCTCCCTGCCCTTAGTATGGTAGATGGTGTTTAACACCATAACCCCTTGGAGACCCCGTTTTAGCCGAAATAAAAACTAAGGGATGGGAAGACCCCGGGAAAAGAGTTACAAAAATGTTTCACGAGAAAACCTTGGGAGGCTTGGCCTACCAAGTGGTTTAAGGAAATGGAAAAGGTTTTGGTATTACAAACTGGTCCGGCAACGGATGGAGGAAAAATGTTTACGAAAACACGCTGGGTTGTACAGTTTACTATGCTGGAACAATTAACCCATGCAACCACATACTCTGGAATGGGACGGGGCTAGGCTGGAAGTTTAACCAATCTGGTATAGGTGCCTCACACTACTACATGGGTAAACAATCCGCGGAGGGTGGGCATTCTCTGTCCAACGGTCCATGCGTAGCATCGACCGGGAGAAGGAATGAAGGGTCTACGTGCCTCCGCGTGATACTATGAGCCCCTCAATGAAAGTGCACACCCGTCGAGGTGCAAAACGCTCTCCGGTTGGCTGGTTACTATATAGGGCCTCCCGGTTTTGAGGGGATTAACCTCATAGGGTAGGCACTTGTATCGGAGAGGGCATTCGGAAGGTCTTGACAGTTTGCTCGACCCACAATCAGTGTAGATCAGGGACAGGTAACCGAATGTTGTGGGTAAAGTGTACAACCTCTGTAGAGTGTAAATCTATTCGAATAGCCGAGTCCTCGGTCATGGACGGTTTTGCTGGTGGTTGTACGGCGGGTGATGGTTTTGTTTTTAAAAAGGACTCCGGAAAGGAAATGGCTTGATATTGTTTTGACCATGAGATGGCCGGGAAAAAGGCGGAAGGAGTTTGGTCATGAGATGACTGGAAGAAAAAGCAAATGGGTGACCCAATCCTATTGTTTTCTTAAAACTTTTCAAAACGGTTTCCAAAATGTTTTACAAAAGTTTTCAACAAGATATACAGACATGCTATATCTGCAAGAGAAACTAGTTTATAAAAGAACCCCTTATGGAGCCTTCCTACCACAACCTTACTGCATATTCTTTCCTTATTGTTATCTTAAGGTGGTTTGTGAGTACATTCAAAGTACTCACCGGCATTGTTCCTGGCTATTTACTTGTCCAGATTATGAGCAGGAAGATGGGAATAACGAAGGTTATGACGACGACTTCGCGAACTAGGTCGTTACTCCGAGTTAGGCACCCTTTGGGCTATGGCATGACTCAGGCCCTCTGCGTTTAGTGTTTCCACTGCTACTATCTATTTGTGCCCATGTGGCCCCTTTGTAAGACTATCTATGTAATACTTGTTGTTCGGTACTATAATGGATGTGTACTTTGATACTATGTCGATTATGCTCCATGAGTCACTAATCATGGGATCGTGGTGGTGTGCATAATGGGTTATCCTGGACCTTAAATCTGGGGTGCCGCAGACTTGGTATCAGAGCCATCCCGACTATAGGAGCCCCTAGATAGGTTGGACATTATTCGAGGACCTAAAACTATTTTCATCACCAAAAATGAAAAACATGAGTATTTGCAAAAAATAATGCTTATGTATTGTCTCCTCTATTTTCAAAAAGCTACCTACATTAAACTTCCGTTTTAATTACTTAAAATTATGCACACTTTGCACTAACCCCAACTACTCTAAAATTTTGTAGATGGCTGTTGTGTTCACCAAGTTCCGTCAAGTAGGCTGGAGCTACCACTCCAGTTATTCGAGGCCGAGCTGGGAGAGTTGGCTCGCTTGGTGGGACGCCCTACACCAGAGATCAAGGGCGCCCACATCCCCACTCTCATTGATGGGGAGCTCTCTTGGCTCTTGGTGTGTACTATGCGAGGAGGAGTAGGGCCCCCGCTCTCGGAGGACTTTGAAGTCAATGTGATTGAAAAAGATTGGGAGATGGCATACTCAGGGTAGCCCAGGAAGCCCTAGCGCGTCCGGCCTATCACCATCGCCAACAGCTGGAGGAGACGCAGTTCCGTTTCTTTGGGAGGCGTCATGAGGAGGGGTATGTGCTCCAGGCACCACCTCATCCTGACTTTGGGGCGTATATCCAGAACATGGAGTACACCCTAAAGAAAACTCAGACGCATCTAGACAGGGTCGGAATGGATCTAGATCTCAAGGCTACCCAGTTAATTGCCACAGAGGAGAGCCTAGAGGAGGCGAAGGCTAGGCGTGCTCTATCCCTATTGGAGAAGAAAGCTATGGTCGCTAGGAACAAGCGACTCATGAAGAAGATGAAGGATCAGAAGGAGCTTCTAGTGACCATGGAAGCCAAGATAGAGGAGCTAGAGGAGGAATGCGCCGACCTCCATAAGGACAACAATGACTTGCTAGATGAGACCGACAATTATGCTTCCCACAAGGAATACTTCGACATGGATCCACAGAGTGACCCCAAGGATGATGACCAGATGGGGGAGGAGGACCCGGAGGAGCTCATCTTCGAGCCCGAGGAGGATGAGGACATGATCATTGAGGAGGATACCACTACACGTCACAACGAGGAGTAGGTTATGCATCGGATGACGAGAGCACATGAGACTATCTCCGTGTCCCCCTTTTGAGTGGCGAGTTGTTTGTCTCTGTTTTCTCTATAATGATGGATCTCTAGTACCCCTATCTAGCGTCGAGTTGTGACGCATGAACTTGTGGATATGCTGTTATTGGAACTTGTGCTTGTTTCTGATTCCTCTAGGTTGTCATTATGCTTGTATGCCGCCATGCTGTTTTGTTTCTTGCTAGTTGATTCTCATTGAAAACCACCATGTTACCAACCGTACCTAACCTCAAACCTTCAGGATGGTGCGTCCCCGTGGTACGCCACCCCTCCACCCGAGCCGACGATGGCTCAACTCCTGCGCATGTTCATGTAGGATCGCCAAGCTGCCAACACCGAGCGCCAAGCTAACCTTGCCGCACTCCATTAGCTTGTCCAAGCCGCAGCATGAAATTCCCATGACAATGCGGGCGAAGGAGGGAACGGAGAACCACGATCCCGTCTCAAGGATTTCCATAGCACCAACCCACATGTGTTCACCAAGTGCACTAACCCCTTGGACGCCGATGATTGGCTCCACACCATAGAGAACAATCTAGAGGTAGCCCGAGTGGGAAAAGAAGAGAAGGTAATCCTGGCAACTCATTTCCTCGCCAGACATTCCAGGGAATGGTGGATAAGTGTTAAGGAAATTCTGCCGCCTGGTCAAGAAATCACTTGGGAGAATTTCAAGGAAAGGTTTTTCAAGCGCCACATTCCCCCAGGTCTGGTCAAAATGATGAGAGATCAGTTCCGATCTCTGAAGCAAGGAGGAATGCCCGCTGTCCAATATCTGGAGAAGTACACTGTCCTGGCTAGGTACGCTCCGGAAGACACCAACACAGAAGAAAAGAAGGTAGATACTTTTCTGAACGGGCTACATGATGATTTGCAGTGTCACCTCGTAGCTCAGAGGTTCCAGGAACTTGATGCCCTAGTTGATGCTGCTATCATGGTTCAGAGCAAGCATAAGGGAATGATTGAAACCCGCAAGCGCCAGATGATGCAGCAAGGAGGATCAGTCGAAAGAGGTCCCGAAGCATGCCCCCATCCAACCCTGCACCCCCCACCTCAGAGAACTCCGACATATGCTCCGTGTCCCAACAACCCCAATCGCAACTACAACAATCCCCGCCCCGGAGGTGGAAACCCAATACTCGCTCCCAGAGGCCTTGTCAACCCCAATGCTCGCCCCAATTCGTCCGGATGCTACACTTGTGGAGAAGCGGGGCACTTCTCCCGTGAATGCTCACTAAAGAAAGGAGGAAATGGACCGCGTCCCAATGCGGCCCACATGAATGTCAGTGGAGCAACTGCCAAGGGCGCAGGCCCCAAGCGCTAGCGAATGTAGCTAGGGGAAACCTGAACCACATTACTGCCGAGGAAGCCCAGGCATCTCCAGATATTGTTTTGGGTACGTTTCTCGTCAACTCAGTCCCCACTACCGTATTTTTTACTCTGGAGCATCACACTCTTTTGTTACATAGCCCTTTGTTGAGGAAAGTGGGATGGAAACTAGTAAAATGGGTAGAACCATGCTAGTACAAATACCAGGTTCGACGGCCAAAACTCAATCCGTCTGTCGAGATATTCCCATAGTTATCCATGGTATAAACTTTAATGCCGATCTGATTGTTTTGGTAAACCAAGGTCTGGACGTAATATTAGGAATGGATTGGATGTCCCGTTATTAGGGAGTAATAGATTGCGCCAGAAAGATCATATCCCTGAGGAGTGCAGAAGGAGAACCTGTCGAGTACCAAGCGACAACTCCCTCTTCTCGATTCTATTGTCAAAAAGGTGTTGTTGGACCCACCCTGGAGCAAGTGCCGGTAGTCTGTGAGTACCCGGATGTTTTCCCCGATGAGTTGCCCGGTATGCCCCCTGATACGGATATCGAGTTCATCATAGAATTGATTCCCGGAACGGCCCCTATAGCACAGAGGCCCTACCGGATGAACCCAGAATAATTGGTAGAGCTAAAGAAACAGCTGGATGAAATGGAACGCAAAGGCCATATCCAGCCGAGCGCCTCTCCATGGGGTTCGCCGGTTCTGTTTGTGGACAGAAGGGATGGGACCACCCGGTTCGTCACCGATTACCGCAAGCTTAACGATGTCACCATCAAGAATAAATATCCCTTGCCCAAGATCAACGACCTGTTCGATTAGTTAAATGGAGCAACTTGTATTTAGGGCATATAGGTTTACTTATAGAAATATGCCCTAGAGGCAATCCTAGAGATGATTATGTTTCATATGTATCCATGAGTTATTGTAATGTTCCTTGAATATCCATATCAGGCAACTTGTATTGATTGGCAATTATGTGAATTGTTTGTGAAAATGTTTACTTGTATGGTTATTTAAGAGTTGTCCCTAGTCGGAGTTCATGTGAGGACACACGTGAATATTAGACTACCACATCGATTGGTTGATGACTATGTTTCGCAAGTCATAGACATGGATATGTCAAACCAATGATGTGGACACATGTTATGAACATGGGGTTGGACTGACCCAACCTGAGACTGGCAATTAGTTGCAGCTCTTTCTCTACACATCATGTACGTTTTTTCCTTAGACCTGAGATTGTCGCATGTACTTGAGATGTGGATCGACCTACTTTGGGGCTATCAAACGCTGCACCGTAACTGGGTAGTTATAAAGGTAGCTTTCGGTTTTGTCCTGAAGCATGCTGCAAGGCATGGTCAATCAAGATGGGATTTACCCCTCTCTACTTGAGAGAGATATCTATGGGCCCCTCGAGTGATCGGATCCAGAAATGCATGGTTGTGCTACATAAGGTTAAGAGTTAACCTAGTAAAGGGATTCCGAATCGCATTATCGAGAAAGGGAGGTCAGCTTGGAGCTAGACCAAATATCGTGAGGCAAAGGGAAAGACATGTACTAAACCTTGTTATGGTTCGTCCGATATGATCTTTGTATGCGTTTAGGAGTTGGCACGTCTTGCTAGAGGCCGCTACCAACTATTGACAGAATAAGTGTATTTGTGTCATGTCTATACGCATATGAACCTATAGGGTCACACACTTAAGGGCCTGGAAGCCTAATGAGGATTGGATCCGAATTAGACCAGGGTCAGGCTACTAATGGGTTGCTAATGTAGAAGCCCACTAGGGACGCCTATATAAGAGAGGGTGGGGCAAGCTGACCAGGGTTAGACCTCGGATCATTTCCAGCCGCCACTCCTCACGCCTGTGTTGCACGCGCGGACCTAGCAGTCCGGCGTCTGACGCTTCCACCCTGTACGTGTGGATACCTCGGAGGCGCTGCATCTGTAGCGCTTGGACGAGCCGCGCAAGGGGAGCTGCTCGTGGGACGATGACAAGGAGGAGACGTGGAACGTCTGCACTGCCTCGACGCGCTTCATCAATTCCGCAACTGCGCGTCTAGTGGTAATCCCGTGATCTATGACAACAGTAATCCTGGTATACGCGGTAGAATTTTTTTGATTTGCACTAGTGTAGCCTACCCGTATCCCTTCAGTGGTATCAGAGCCGATGCTGTTCAGTTATAGGTTCGGGATGTTTGCATATGGTGATATGCAGATTGATATGAATGATGTGATCGTTTATATGGCGGTGGTTCAGGATTGATCTATGATCTTGCTTTTCGTGATCGTGATCTGAGTTTGTCGAACGACTTACCCCTACTGGTCGGCTTCCACCATCGGGGTAGACAGTGACACATAAATCCTGTTGAATCACGCGAAGATCAATATGATTGATCGAATCGGAACCTAGATCTAAAATCGATGTACCATGATCAAAGGAGTTTGATTGAATCGGGACAGGAGTCGGTTTATGGTAAATTTGATTTGCCGATCAAAATCCTTAAAGAAAACTGTGAAGATTCGATCAAAATCATTTTTCAAAATCCTTAAAGAAAATTTGATACCGCCAGGGGCGCTGCCCCTTCGAACCCCGCAGGGGGAGACCCCCTAAACCCCCCTTATTCATAGCCCCTTTTGTATCTCATTAAGGTAACTAGGTGCTACGATGTCACAAGATCCAGTAGAATGCGATTCTATGCATAACTTGTTTCTGTAGGATATATGTGATCAGTATGGCCCATATATGTATGTGATGCATGTATGAAAATTTGCATGACCTGCATGTCATGAGTAGGGCAACACGGCTAGAGCCATATGTGTTGTCATTTATTGTAATGGCCTACGTGCCAACTTGTGATGATCCCAATACTATGTAATTTTGATTACTAGTTGTTAGGAGTTATAGCTTGTATTAGTTCTTGGAGGACTCATCACTTGGAAGATGGCTCACATGGAACATGAAGATGGAGATCATCATGGTGGACAGGTTCTATGGCGATAGACATCACCATGAGAAAATGGGCCATACTGTGTCACATCTATGTGAATGCTATTCTTATGTGTTTTACTACTATGCATGCTTAGATGATAGAAGTAGAACAATCCCTCAGAAAGTTTAAGTTAAACCATGCCCTCCCAACCAAACCTTGCACCATCCTATGCCATGTACAATCGTTGGTGGGCCTATGAAATTAGGGTGTCACGGTTTTCCTTGGCTGGATGGGTTTGTATCGGATACCTACACGCATAAGGGTTGGTGAACTTGACAAGGTCATCTTAACAGTTAAGGACCTTGGGGCATAAAGGTTGGGCGCCTACTTTTGACATAGAGATGTCACCCAACAACAAGAGTCATATGTGATATGATTAGCAAGTGTTTCTTACCGATTTACCTTGTCTTCTAGCAGTGATGCTAAATCTCACTAGTCGACTTGTTAATTGTGGATCTTGAATCACTTAGTATCTATAGAGAGATATTGATTTAAGTGGGAGTATATGCTATTAAATTGTTTAATATGTTTTACTCTTTCATGGTTACATGTCTTAGTATTTTGCATGTTTTCTGTTGTAGATCAATGGCACCAAAAACTACATCACCTTTTTCTTTGCGTTCGGTTCTTGACAAAGATAAACTAAATGGAACAAACTATTCGGACTGGGTCTGTAACCTGAGAATTGTTCTCAGGTCTGATAAAAAGGAAACGGTTCTGTATACCCCAATCCCCGATGAACCTGCTGATAATGCATGTAATGCCCTCAAGAATGCCTACAAGAGAGCATGTGATGATTCTCTTGAGGTTAGCCGTCTTATGCTTGCATGCATGGAACCTGAACTCCAAAAGAAGTTCGAGGATCAGGAAGCGTACGATATGATTGTAGCGCTTAAGGACATGTTCAAAGATCAGGCAAGGACTGAGAGGTACAATGTTGCTAAGTCCTTTGTCGAATGCAAGCTAGCAGAGGGAGCAGTTGTAGGCCCCCATGTGATCAAAATGGTTGGTTACAGTCAGACTTTGGAAAAGCTTGGTTTTCCACTAGGCCAAGAGTTGGCCACTGACTTCATTTTGGCGTCTCTTCCATCCAGCTATGGGCAGTTCATTTCGAACTACCATATGCATGGGGTCTAGAAGGGCCTTAATGAATTATGTGGGATGCTTAAAATAGCAGAAAGTGACATGAAGAAGTATGCAGGGCATAGCCATGTGATGGCTGTGCAGAACAAGCCTAGCTTCAAGAAAAAGGGTACTTCTTGGAAGAAGAGGGGCAAGGCTAAGGATACGATCCCTAAGTCTGCACCCAAGCAAAAGGCTGGACCTGTAGAAGACACTGAGTGCTTCTTTTTTCATGAACATGGCCACTGGAAGAGAAACTGCAGCAAGTACCAAGCTTCTTTGAAGAAGAGTGGAAGTAAGAGTACTTCCAACTCATGTACGCTTGTTGTAAATGTTGTGGACATTCTTCTCGCTGATTCCTATGTTAACTCTTGGGTATTTGATACCGGATCGGTTGCTCATATTTGCAATTCGATGCAGGGGCTAATAAGGACTAGAGAAGTGCAGAAAGATGAAGTGGATTTTCGCGTCGGAAATAAAGCAAGGGTTGCTGCATTGTTCGTCGGCGTCATGCAACTTCACCTTCTGTCAGGATTTATTATGGAGTTGAATAATTGTTATTACATTCCTAGTATGGGTCGAAACATTTTATCACCCTCATGTTTGATGAGGGATGGTTATTCATTCGCGATTGCAAACAATGGTTGTGTAATCTCTAAGAATGATATGTTTATGGCTAATGCTCCTATTGTGAATGGGTTATTTATTTTAAATCTTGATGATGCATCTGTTTACAATGTTAGTGCTAAAAGGCTTCGGCATAATGATTTGAGTCCTACCTATTTATGGCATTGTCGTTTGGGGCATATAAGTGAAAAGCGCATGAAGAAGCTCCATGGTGATGGTCTTCTAACTTCGTTTGCTTTTGAATCATACGAGACATGTCAAGCTTGTTTACTTGGAAAGATGACCAAGTCGCTTTTTTCGGGTTTACCCGAGAGAGCGACAGACTTGTTGGAACTCATAAATACTGATGGATGTGGACCAATGAGCACGACAGCCAGAGGAGGATATCACTACTTCATTACTTTTACTGATGATTTCAGTAGATATGGTTATGTCTACTTGATGAGGCATAAGTCTGAAACTTTCGAAAAGTTCAAGGAGTTTCAGAGTGAAGTAGAGAATCAACGTGGCAAGAAAATAAAGGCCTTGCAATCTGATCGTGGAGGTGAGTATTTGAGTCACGAATTTAGCGATCATCTTAAGAGTTGCGGAATTGTTCCACAACTTACGCCGCCCGGAACGCCTCAAAGGAACGGGGTCTCCGAACGGCGTAATCGAACTTTGTTGGACATGGTTCGATCGATGATGAGCCCGTCGGATTTACCATTATCATTTTAGGGTTACACTCTAGAAACAGCAACTTTCACACTTAACAGGGTACCATCTAAATCCGTAGTTAAGACACCATATGAGATGTGGACTGGAAGGAATCCCAGTTTGTCTTTTCTAAAGATTTGGGGTTGTGATGCATTTGTCAAGCGACTTCAGTCGGACAAGCTAACACCCAAATCGGATAAGTGCATTTTAGTGGGATATCCGAGGGAAACCTTAGGGTATTACTTCTACAACCGAGAAGAGGGCAAAGTGTTTGTCGCTCGTAGAGGTGTTTTCCTAGAGAAACAGTTTCTCACAAAGGGAACGAGTGGAAGGTCGGTGCGACTTGAAGAAGTTCAAGATGAGCCAGTTGGGGATGCTTCTACAAGTGAATCTATTGTAGCAGAACAAGTTTAGGAACCCGTGGCAACAGAAGCACCACAACCACGAAGGTCGGCGAGGCTCCGCGAAGCACGTGAATTATTATTGTTAGACAATGATGAGCCTGCGACCTATGCAGAAGCGATGGTGGACCCAGACTCTGAGAAATGGCTGATCGCCATGAGATCAGAGATAGAGTCCATGGGAGACAATCAAGTTTGGAACTTGGTTGACCTGCTTGATGGTTTTAAAGCCAACGAGTGCAAATGGATCTATAAGAAGAAGATTGATATGGATGGAAATGTTCACATCCATAAAGCTCGACTTGTTGCAAAAGGTTTTTGACAAGTTCAAGGAGTTGACTACGATGAGACTTTCTCGCCCGTAGCGATGCTTAAATCTATACGGATAATTCTAGCCATTGCTGCACATTTCGACTATGAAATATGGCAGATGGATGTCAAGACGGCTTTCCTAAATGGAATCCTAACTGAGGACGTGTATATGATGTAGCCCGAAGGTTTTGTCGATCCAAACAATTATAGAAAGGTATGCAAACTTCTGAAGTCCATTTATGGGCTGAAGCAAGCATCTCGGAGTTGGAATATTCGATTTGATGAAGTTGTAAAGGAGTTTGGCTTCATAAAAAACGAACAAGAACCTTGTGTTTACAAGAAGGAAAGTGGGAGAGCGTTGGTATTTCTAATCTTATATGTAGATGACATATTGCTGATTGGAAATGACATTCCTATGCTCGAGTCTGTTAAGACCTCGTTGACAAATAGTTTTTCGATGAAGGACTTGGGAGAAGCGGCATATATTCTGGGCATCAAGATCTATAGAGATAGATCAAGGAGGCTAATTGGATTAAGCCAGACTACATACATTGACAAACTGTTGAAACAATTCAGCATGGAAGAGGCTAAGAAGGGGTTCTTGCCCATGTCTCATGGCATAAAACTCAGCAAGACTCAGTGTCCTTTGACTACTGATGAGCGTGAGCGCATGAGTAGGGTTCCATATGCTTCGGCTATTGGATCCATCATGTCTGCAATGGTATGTACTCGCCCAGATGTTTCCTATGCTCTAAGTGTTACAAGCAGATACCAGGCTGATCCAGGTGAAGGTCATTGGACAGCGGTAAAGAACATCCTTAAGTACTTGAAAAGGACTAAGTATGTGCTCCTAGTTTATGGTGGTGAGGATGAACTCAATGTAAAGGGTTACACAGATGTGAGTTACCTTAACGTCTCAGATGATTCAAAATCACAATCAGGTTATGTGTTTGTCATGAATGGTGGTGCTGTGACCTGGAAAAGTTCCAAGGAAGATACGGTGACCTCCTCTTCAACAGAAGCTGAATATATTGCTTCCTCGGAGGCCGTAAAGGAAGGTGTTTGGATTAGGAATTTCCTGATCGCTCTCGGTGTGGTTCAGGGCGCGTCCAATCCCTTGGACGTTTATTGTGACAACAATGGTGCTATTGCACAGGCCAAGGAACCTAGACAGCACCAGAAGAACAAACATATTCGCATGCGTTACCATCAGATTCGAGAGTTCGTTGAGGATGGTAGTGTCATGATATGCAAAATACATATGGACTCAAATGTTGCTGATCCCTTGACTAAGCCTCTCCCGCAGCCCGCGCATGAAGCGCACACAAGAGCAATTGGTATTAGATACATTTTAGATTGACTCTAGTGCAAGTGGGAGACTGAAGGAAATATGCCCTAGAGGCAATCATAGAGATGATTATGTTTCATATGTATCCATGAGTTATTGTAATGTTCCTTGAATATCCATATCAGGCAACTTGTATTGATTGGCAATTATGTGAATTGTTTGTGAAACTCTTTACTTGTATGGTTATTTAAGAGTTGTCCCTAGTCGGAGTTCATGTGAGGACACACGTGAATATTAGACTAGCACATAGATTGGTTGATGACTATGTTTTGCAAGTCATAGACATGGAGATGTCAAACCAATGATGTGGACACATGTTATGAACATGGGGTGGGACTGACCCAACCTGAGACTGGCAATTAGTTGCAGCTCTCTCTCTACACATCGTGTACATTTTGTCCTTAGACCTGAGATTTTCGCATGTACTTGAGATGTGGATCGACCTACTTTGGGGCTATAAAACGCTGCACCGTAACTGGGTAGTTATAAAGGTAGCTTTTCGGGTTTGTCCTGAAGCATGCTGCAAGGCATGGTCAATCAAGATGGGATTTGCATCTCTCTACTTGAGAGAGATATCTCTGGGCCCCTCGAGTGATCGGATCCAGAAATGCATGGCCGTGCTACATAAGGTTAAGAGTTAACCTAGTAAAGGGATTCCGAATCGCAGTATCGAGAAAGGGAGGTCAGCTTGGAGCTAGACCAAATATCATGAGGCAAAGGGAAAGACATGTACTAAACCTTGTGATGGTTCGTCCGATATGATCTTTGTATGCGTTAGGAGTTGGCACCTCTTGCTAGAGGCCGCTACCAACTATTAACAGAATAAGTGTATTCGTGTCATGTCTATACACATATGAACCTATAGGGTCACACACTTAAGGGGCTCGAAGCCTAATGAGGATTGGATCCGAATTAGACCGGGCTCAGGCTACTAATGGGCTGCTAATGTATAAGCCCACTAGGGACGCCTATATAAGAGAGGGTGGGGCGAGCTGACCAGGGTTAGACATCAGATCATTCCCAGTCGCCACTCCTCACGCCTGTGTTGCACGCGTGGACCTAGCAGTCCGGCGTCTGACGCTTCCACCCTGTACGTGTGGATACCTCGGAGGCAGTGCATCTGTAGCGCTTGGACGAGCCGTGCAAGGGGAGCTGCTCGTGGGACGAGGACAAGGAGGAGAAATGGAACGTCTACAATGCCTCGACGTGCTTCATCAATTCCGCAACTGCGCGTCTAGTGGTAATCCCGTGATCTATGGCAACAGTAATCCTGGTATACGCTGTAGAAGTTTTTTGATTTGCGCTAGTGTAGCCTAACCGTATCCCTTCATGGACCACCCTCCAAGAACGCGCCCAGTCCCTCTGCGTGCGAGCCAAGAGCGCGTCATTGCGCCGTCAGCGATACCAGCCCACATACCACGCGCTGCCCTTGCCGCTTGCAGACGTGATCACCAGCACCCCAGTATCCCGCCAGACAACCTCGTTCGCCGCTGCGTGGACGATTCATGTTGTGCGCCATTAAAATTGCCGTCGGACCCGACCAGAGCGCCTTGACATTCCGACCATCTCTCACCGCCCCCTATCATCACCCATGCCAGTAGAACTTTGTGCCCTTGACACCGACGAGCTCCACCCTCGCCATTCGATCCCCTTCAGCCACTACAAAAGGAGGCTTCCCCCGCTCGTTTTCTTCACACCATTTCACTCCCCACCTCTCACTGATCACACCCACTATCTCCCGGAGCTAGGAGAGCACCAGGTGGCCAGAATTTCACCGTAGTTCTCCGCTGCAGAGGAGGAGAGGCGCCGTCGATTGGAGCCGCCCCAAGAGAAGTTGTCGGTACCAGGAGAATCACCGTTGTCGACTTTGTCATTCACCGCAGTCTCCAACCGTCGCCTGAGCCCCGGTGAGCCTCCCATGACCCTCCACCGGCCGCGCTAGGGTTCTGTCTCGCCGGCGCTACCCGACGTGGACGATGAACCAGAGTCGTTCGATTAGAGTTAGATCCTACAATCCTACTCACCCCATACCGCTTCGCCGCTTGTTGTCCCACTGATGAGTGGGGTTGCTCACTTAACCAGCCCGCGTGTGCGCTGTTCGTAGTGGGCCGGCCCAGTTAAACATCCCGCGCAACCCACTAATTCAAATTTAGATTTATTCATTTAATTTCAAACCCAGTTCTATAGCTAGATTCAAAAAAAACCTAGCTCGATTCACTAAACAAAAATGCATGAAACCAGTTTTGTTAGAAAGGTACGGGAATGCTTAATCCAATCCTGTTGGAATCTAACCATTTAGATTTGTAGATCACCCATGGTAAAAATGACAAGGAAGAAGCTTTTCTTCATTCAAACATTTTTCAAAATTCAACCATAAGAGATTTTGAGTTGATTCGAACTCTCAAAAATCACATTTAGCCATACCTTTCAGAATATATAAAAATATATAGGTTTACTTATAGAAATAATGATCAAGTAATAAAAGAATGCCACTTAGGCATTTCTAGTCACTTTAATTAATTAAAATAAAAAGGTTAAACCTTATTAAATTGTGACACCACTTTAAATCACATTTACATGTACTGAAATATGTGGTGATGACATGTGTCAACATGATCCCGTGTTTGAGTTGGAGAATATTAAATCTTAAGTAGTTTTTCAATGAGTATAAATTACTTTTCTCAAATAAAATAAATGGGACAAGTGCTTTAATCTTGTAATGTTAGTGATGATGCTAGATCATCTAGTGTGAACCTTTGTGTGATGATTAGAAATAGTTAAGTACTGTTTGGTGATTGTCTACCTCATATTTATTTATAGACGCTAGTACCGACCAAGGATGCGAGGAGGAAGGAGGATACTATGAGGAAGAAGCCGAGGAGAACTTCAACCACTGCTCTGCACAAGGCAAGCTTATACTAATATCTTAGCAAGCCTAATACTACCTGTTGACTTAGCAAGCTACAACTTGCTTGTTACTATGCCAACTATATGCCTTAAGCATATGTGATTATACCCACTTGACACACCATCCTAGTTTTACTTGCAAGCTTAGTATTTTATTTTCTTTAATAAAAGCTTTCTATCAAAAGTTTACTTAGTGACTTGTAGATTCTAGAAAGATATTTAAAGGTAGCATAAAGAGCATAAAACTTGTCCTAAGTTAGATAAATCTTGATGTCACCCTGAGGCATGAGATTGAACTTAGCTACTCCCACTCGCTTATCACCCCTCATTAGTATTTACCCCCACTTGTAGATGCTAGTGCTAAGCATAAAACTTGATCAACTTTAGATGGGAATACTTGGTGAAAATGGTTATAAAAACCTTAGAATGATGAGTCATTCTACTGAAATGTTTTGACGATGAAAATGTTAAGTCATGAGCCTTAGCCCTTTATAAAACTGATGGTTGTATGGATGCAATAACATTCCAATTTTACCGTACAACCACAATACCCGAAAATTGGTAGGGCTTGACAAGAAAATTATATACCTTAGTATGGGTTCCCTTGCGGCCAAGGTCTCAGCTGAGGCTACCTTGTGAAGATTGACCACCTGTGCAGTAACCAAGATGACAGTTGGTCATGGTTGGGAGTCCAAACTCACAGGAGAGGTGCCTATACTAGGGCGTGTGATTGAAAGGTTAGGATTGATTATCCGCATACTGAGTATGGTGAATTCAGGATTGTTCCTGACGGATGTATCGAATGTTGTGGTGAAAGTGTATAATCTCTGCTGAGTGTCAAACTATTCGAATAGCCACGTCCACGGTTATGGACAGTTGGAGTGTCCATACTGTTCCATCGTCGGATGTTTTCAAAAGGACTTGTGAAATAATTTGTGACTTTGACTTGATTACAACAGTGTGGTGACATGAAATTCAAGTTCCCACTTAGGTGTTATAAAACTTTCAACTAGATTTCTTTGCTTCTGAACTTAGTAGTGGTAAATCTGGCTTTTTGCAAAACAATCATAGAGCTTAGTACTTCCTATTCCAAAACCACTTCACTTGTTAGTATTAGTTTGCGAGTACTTAAAGAGTACTCACGGATTTGTCCCTGGATATTGCCATGGTGAGACTAGGAAGAGAAGTATCAGGAAGAAGGACATAAGGAAGGTACGACAACTAGGATCATCTCCCATCGTTAGCGTTGTCTGTGACCCTGAAGATGGAGCTTCACCAACGCTATCTTTACTATTACGTTATTCCGCTACTTGAATTGTATTAAGAATTGGATCATGAGATCCTTATTTGTGTAAGACCTTATGTATGGTTTGTAATGGATGATGTACTATGATATCCAATCTGTTATGTCTCGCAAAAATGGTAATCCTGGGATTGCGATGTATGGCATAACAAGCATCTGTGATTAAAGATCCGGGTGTTGAAAAGTTGGTATTAGAGCCATCCTGACCATAGGAGACACTAGTTAGAATGGACGTTTGAATCAAAAACTTAGTTTCAAAACCAAAGGAAGTGAGTATTTACAAAAACTTATTCTCATTCTTATCACTTGGATTCTTTCATGAAAATTCATGTTCCTCCAAAAATTTCTTGCAAACTTACATAAAATTTTACACACTTGATCACTCTACTAACTTACTCATCCTATATTCTTATAGATGGACGTGAAGTACAACAAGTTTTATCAGTTGGGGAATGGAGGAGACCTCATCTTTGAGCGTGACTTGGACTAGTTGTCGGAGATGCTGGAGCGTCCGCACCCCAAGTTCTTCGGAGCTCAGCTCAATGATCAGGAAGGAGAAGATCTGAAGTGGTTAGTTGTTGCAAGTCTCCGAGGAAAGATTGAACCCCCCACTGCAGAGGGAATTCATTTTACCTTAAGAGAGAACAACTGGCTTGATGGACTTGACAGGGCCATGCAGGAAGCTCTTGCCCGTCTATGTGGGCAGAGTATCAATCAAATCAAGGGTACCCGCTTTGAGTTCTACCCAAGGTGTAATGTTATGGGACAGCCACTGGAGGCCCCATACCACCACGAGCTGAAGAGTCAATTGGACCACCTCAAATTCATGATGTATGACCATCAGAAGGAGTTGGACAATGCTCGTTCCTACGCCAACCACAATTACGCCATCGCCCCCAAGAAGGATCAGACCATCGCCATGCTAGTGAAGGATCACAAGTCTCATCACCGTCAGCTCGATAAGAAGGAGCGCATCATTGCCCGTATTCGCCACCGGATCACAGATTTGGAGGAGACCATCCACGAGAGAGACATGCAGTTGGAGGGGAGGGAGAATATAGGGGAAGACCTTCGTGGAGACCCCTACTCCTATCTCAGCGATGATGATGACTTTCTAGAGGATCAGGACATGGACTTCTTCACTAGTGAGGATGACTTCGCCTTCATCGATGATGATGAGGATGAGGATGATGAGGACACTGACTCCAAGGAGTAGTAGCACTTGAGAACTAGCGTTAGTGAGTTGTATTCAGTCCCACTGTATCGTAGTTTCCCAGAATAGTTCTTAAAACCATTTGTTTTTATTTGTTGTGGTGTGTGTTTGTATCGTGTTCTATAAATGAATGAAAAGAAAGTTGCTAGAAAAAATCTCAGTCAAAACTTGAGAACTTTAAAAACTTTTCAAAAACCCTGAACCTTAGAAATTTCCCTCTTTTCTCATGATTTATCTCAATCTTCAGATGCCTCGCAGAGGAAGCAACTCAGCCTCGGACCCGATGTTGCAACTCTTGCAAATGTTGGTTTCTGACCGTGATGGAAATGTCAAGCCAACTTAGCCACCCTTCAACAGATAGCTCAGATGGCCAACAACAATCAAGGCCACGGAAATCAGGACAACCATGGATCTAAGCTTAAGAATTTCCACCTATTTTCACTAAGTCTGAAGATCCCCTAGATGCAGATGATTGGTTGCAAACCATCGAGAACAATCTGGAAGTTGCAGGAGTGGAAGCCAACGAGAAAGTGTTGTTTGCTACCCACTATCTGTCCGGGGATGCAAGAGCATGGTGGAACAACGTTCTCGCAATGACACGAGGTCAGCTAATGACTTGGGAAGAGTTCAATGTCAAGTTCAGCAGAAACCATGTGCCACCGTTTATCAAGAGGATGAGAGATGAATTCAGGGAACTGAAGCAAGGAAGGATGACAGTAGTGGAGTACCGTGACAAATTCTTGTCATTGGCTAGGTACGTACCAGATGAGATAGACACTGAAGCCAAGAAGAAGGAGAGGTTCCTGAATGGTCTGCACGATGAGATGCAGACATTGTTAGCCAATATCCCCTTTGATGATATTGAAGCCTTAGTTGACTCTACCATTCAGATGGAAGGAAAGATCAACCAAGCCAATAATAACCGCAAGCGTCGCATGATGCATCAACCAGGAACCCAGCATACACCAAAGTATCGCCCCAACGCATCTCTAGGATTTTCCCCAAGAACCAACAGACCCCCGATGAACCGTCTAACCTATCCCAACTGTGGAAACCTAAGGCCTAGAGGAAACCACAACAACCCCGGCAATCCCAGCAATTTCAACTGCGCACCACCCAAGTTCAACAACAACAATGCCGCCGCCAACACCAACACTGCCCCAAGGACTGGAAGCAATGTTGTGCTTGTTGCAGCAAAGGACAAGTCGCAAGTGACTTGTTATGAATGTGGAACCAAGGGTCACTATTGCAATGAGTGCCCCAAGAAGATTGCCGCAGCCCCCAATGCAAATGCCCCAGCTCAGCAGCAGCTTCGTGTTCAGCCCGGAAGAAGGTTTGCCCCAGGGAATTCGCTCAACCCTCAACGACCATCTCTTTCTCATGCATTCTGAAGAAGCCCAAGAAGCGCCAGATGTCGTGCTGGGTATGTTTTCTGTTAACTTGGTACTTGCAAGAGTGTTGTTTAATTTTGGAGCATCGCACTCATTTGTTACTGAAGAATTTGCATGCACTAGTAAGATTCAACCAACCAAATTGAAGCATGTTATGATTGTTCAAATATCTGGTTCAACCACCAAAGCTAGGAAAATTTGCAAAGCCGTCCCTATCCGAATCCATGGCATAGATTTTTATGCTAACCTAATAGTACTCGGAACTAAAGGTTTGGAAGTAGTACTAGGAATGGATTGGATGTCCAAACACAAAGGATTAATTGACTGTACCAAGAAAGCCATAACCATGACCAGTACATCCGAAATATCAGTCAAGCATGTATCTGATACCTTGCCCCGTCAATTCAAGTGCAACAAGAGTATAGCCCAGCCAACCATTGACCAAGTCCGGATAGTCTGTGAATACCCCGATGTATTTCCAGTTGTTTTGCCCGGTATGCCCCTAGATCGGGATATCGAGTTTATCATTGAACTAATACATGGAACTGGACCCATAGCCCAGATACCATATAGTATGAACCCGTCTAAACTAGTGGAACTGAAGAAGCAACTGGATGCCATGATGGAAATTGGATTGATTCAACCAAGTGCATCACCATGGAGATCACTTGTTTTGTTTGTGGATAAGAAAAATGGAGGTAACCGTTTGTGTACGGATTATCGGAAGTTGAATGATGTCACCATCAAGAACAAATACCCGTTGCCAAAAATTGAAGACCTATTTGACCAGTTGACTGATGCCAAAGTGTTTTCTAAGATTGATCTTAGAACTGGCTATCATCAACTCAAGATTCGCGCATAGGATATCCCAAAGACTGCCTTTACCACCCGATATGGATAATATGAGTATACTGTCATGTCTTTTGGATTAACCAATACCCCCCGCTTATTTTATGAACCTCATGAATGAGATTTTTATGGACTTCCTAGATAAGTTTGTTGTTATTTTTATCGATGACATTCTGATTTATTCCAAATCAGAAGACGAACATGAGCTACACCTAAGCACCATTCTTGGAACCCTTAGAGAGCATCGGCTGTATGCCCAGTTTAGCAAATATGAATTCTGGTTACAGGAAGTAGGATTCCTCGGACACATTGTATCAGCCAGAGGAATTTCCATTGGCCCTGCGAAGGTGAAGGATGTTGAATATTGGCAAGCCCCAACCACTCAAACCCAAGTTCGTGCATTTCTCGGATTAGCGGGATAGTACCGCAAGTTTGTAGAAGGATTCTCGAGTATTGCAAGACCCATGACCCAAGTGCTGAAGAAGGACAAGAAGTTTGAATGGACAGACAAATGTGAAGCGAGTTTTCAAGAACTCAAGAGGAGATTGATTTCAGCCCCAGTCTTGATCATGAGGGATATCACGAAACCCTTTGATGTGTATTGTGAAGCCTCCAAGATCGTTCTCGGATGTATGCTAATGCAAGAAGGCAAAGTTATATCTTATCTATCCCGACAACTGAAGCAGCATGAATAGAATTATCCAACCCATGACCTTGAACTAGCAGCCGTAGTTCTAGCCCTGAAGACATGGAGGCATTATCTCATGGGAAACCGTTGTGAGATTTATTCGGATCACAAGATCCTGAAGTATATATTCACTCAGAAGGAGTTGAATATGAGGCAGAGAAGATGGATTGAGCTAATCAAGGACTATGAGCTGGACATTCACTTATCACCCCGGTAAAGCCAATGTGGTAGCAGATGCCCTTAGCAGATTGCCGTGCCGCTTGAACTCCATGATTTTGAAGGAGAAACCAAGTTTGCACAAAGAGATAGAAGATTTCCGACTGGAATTAGTGAGTGAATGATTTTGGCTAGCATAGAACTTCAACCCACTTTGATCGGTTAGATCAAGGAGGCGCAAAAAGGAAATGCTAGTATCGACAGAATCAGACGTCGTATCGGTACAGGCAAAGTACCCGGATTCACCGAAGACGAAGGAGTTATGTGGTACAAAGGACGCCTCTGTGTACCAGCAGATTCAGAGTTGAAAGAAGTTATTTTGAAAGCGGCCCATCATACTCTTTATTCTATCCACCCCGGAGGAACAAAGATGTATCAGGATTTGAAGGAGAAATTTCTGTGGCATAAGATGAAGAGTGAAATCGGAAGCTATATCGCCAAGTGTGATATTTGCCAGAGAGTCAAGGAGGGACATCAGAGACCCACAGGATTGTTGCAACCCTTACAGATTCCGGAATGGAAATGGGATTCCGTTGGAATGGACTTTATCACTGGATTGCCTACTTCTATTAGGGGAAATGACTCTATCTGGGTCATAGTTGATAGATTGTCAAAGGTAGCCCATTTCTTACCAGTCAAGACCAGATACCAGAGTTTGGAGCTAGCAGAGTTGTACATCGCTAGAATCGTCAGTTTGCACCGAGTCCCCAAGAACATCATATTGGATCGAGGAACTCAGTTTACCTCGAGATTCTGGAAGAAAATCCAAGAAGGTTTAGGAACCCGACTGGATTTTAGCACAGCGTATCACCCTCAGACCGATGGACAAATGGAGCGAGTAAATCAAATAGTTGAAGATATGTTGAGAGCATGTGTGCTAGGGTAAGGATCTAAATGGGAAGACAGTCTATGTTTCGCAGAATTTTCATACAACAACAGTTATCAAGCTAGTCTGCAAATGTCCCCATTTGAATTCATGTATGGAAGGAAGTGTCGCACCCCGTTGAATTGGTCGGAAGTAGGAGAGAGTCAGATTTTCGGACTCGATATCCTACGAGAATCAGAAGAGAAAGTTCACAAGATTCGTGAGCCCCTTAAGACCGCCAAATCCAAATAGAAGAGTTATGCCGACAAGAGACATCGAGACCTTGCTTTCAATATCGGAGATTTTGTGTACCTCAAAGTGTCGCCTTTGAAGGGAATGCAGCGTTTCCAGCTCAAAGGAAAGTTAGCCCATAGATATATCATACCTTTCAAGATTCTTAATCATCGAGGAAAAGTATCGTATCAACTGGAACTGCCAGAGGAGATGTCAGCAGTGCACAATGTGTTCCATATATCGTTGCTTCGCAAATGTCTTGAAGTTCCAGAGAAGACTGCAGTTTTCAAGAACATTGATCACCGCACCATAGAGATCAACCATGACCTGACATATCCCAAAGTACCCATCCATGGAGGAAGCTTTCAGAACCACCAGAACCCGAAGCATCAAGTTTCTCAAGATTCAGTGGAGCAACTACACTAACGAAGAAGCTACCTAGGAGCGAGAAGATCACATCAGGATGGATTTTCCCGATCTCTTTAAATCCTAGGTAATGTTTTTCTTCTTTTTCCAATCTCGGGATGAGATTTCGTTTAAGGAGGGAAGGTTTGAAACATCCCAAAAATATGAAACAATGATCATCAAACTCTAATCACTAAAATTAGGGTTAACAAAAACTTTGATTAAATAAAAACCAAATGAATGGATATGTGTATGTGATGATTTGATGAATGCATGAATGGACTTGGTGATTCAACTAAATATCAAGGAATGATTCAAAGATGAATATAACATCATCAAAACATTTCCAAGCAAGAACAAATCAAGAGAAAATCACAAACAATTCCAATAAGGCAAATGGTCATTTTTGCCAATCTTGATCACTAGGTCACTTTGAGTGTTTCTAGTCCAAGATTTCAAACAGAAACTTTTCCAATTCTTTTCACCCCTTGCTAGAGCAAGTAAAAGTGAATCAAAGACCACCTTTCAAACTTGCAAAAACATTTGGCAACCCCATTCAAATGACAATTCAAAATTGAATCTTTAACATACATGAAGATCACACATTTTCAAAACCCAACCAAACCAGTGCCCCTTGACCAGTCCAAATAACCAGATACTCCATAGTATGTGCCTAGCAAACCCACCAAGTTTGAATCCAAAATTAAAATTTGAATTTCTTTCGGCCATTTCATTAAACACCTTGTCAGCAGCAAACAAACAAACACAAAACACTACATTGAGCAGTGATCAGTGCCTAACTTGCTCCCTCTATAGCTCACTCTACACTGTCAGTAGATGATCAAAGTAATCTAACTAGCTTTAGCACCACTGTGAGCAAGCCTAGCCATTAATGGTGAGCATGCCGAGAGCACCATTGTCACCCCCATGTCGCCAGCGAGCTAGAGGAAGAACTAGCCTCACCAACATTGTTGGGGACACGCAGCACCGTCCACCGCCACTCCCTGTCCAAGCCTCGAGTGCAGCTAGCCACTGGATCACCTTCCAAGCACGCGCCCAGTCCCTCTGCGTGCGAGCCGAGAGCGCGCCAGTGCGCCGTCAGCGACACCAGCCCACAGACCACGCGCCGCCCTCGCTGCTTGCAGACCTGATCACCAGCACCCCAGCACCCGGCCAGACAACCTCGTTCGCCGCCGCGCGGACCATGCATGCTGTGCGCCATTAAAATTGTCGTCGGACCCGCCTAGAGCGCCTCGACGTTCCGACCATCTTGCACTGCCCCAAGCCTCGCCACCATGCCGTTGAGCGTCTCTAGGGATCATAGCACCGCCCCTATCGTTGCCCATGCCAGTAGCACTCTGTGTCGTCGACACTGACGAGCTCCATCCGCGTCATTCGGTCCCCTTCAGCCACTATAAAAGGAGGCCTCCCCCGCTCGTTTTCTTCACACCAGTTCACTCCCCACCTCTCACTGATCACACCCACTCACTCCTTCATCGTCATCATCGACTTCATCCTTAGCCCTCGTCGCCGACCATCGCCTGAGCCCCGGTGAGCCTCCCACGACCCCCACTGGCCGCGCTAGGGTTCTGTCTCGACGGCGCTGCCCGACGTGGACGATGAACCAGAGTCGTTCGATTAGAGTTAGATCCTACGATCCTAATCGCCCCATACCGCTTTGCCCCTTGTTGTCCCACTGCGAGTGGGGTCGCTCACTTAACCAGCCCGCGTGTGCGCTGTTTGTAGTGGGCCGGCCCAGTTAAACATCCCGCGCAACCCACTAATTCAAATTTAGATTTATTCATTTAATTTGAAACCCAATTATGTACCTATTTTCAAAAATCAACGCAACTCGATTCACTGAACCAAAATGCATGAAACCAATTTTGTTAGAAAGGTACTAGAAAGCTTAATCCAAGCCCGTTGGATTCTAACCATTTAGATTTGCAGATCACCCATGGTAAAAATAACAAGGCATAAGCTTTTCTGCATTCAAACATTTTTCAATATTCAACCATAAGATCTTTTGAGTTGATTCCAACTCTCAAAAATCACATTTAACTATACCTTTCAGAATATATAAAGATATATAGGTTTACTTACAGAAATAATGATCAAGTAATAAAAGAATGCCACTTAGGCATTTCTAGTCACTTTAATTAATTAAAATAAAAAGGTTAAACCTTATTAAATTGTGACACCACTGAAATATGTGTTGATGACATGTGTCAACATGATCCCATGTTTGAGTTGGAGAATATTAAATCTTAAGTAGTTTTTCAATGTGTAGAAATTACTTTTCTCAAATAAAATAAATGGGACAAGTGCTTTAATCTTGTAATGTTAGTGATGATGCTAGATCATCTAGTGTGAACCTTTGTGTGATGATTAGAATAGTTAAGTATTGTTTGGTGATTGTGTACCTCGTATTTATTTATAGACGCTAGTACCTACCAAGGATGCGAGGAGGAAGGAGGATACTACGAGGAAGAAGCCAAGGAGAAATTCAACCACTGCTCTGCACAAGGCAAGCTTATACTAATATCTTAGCAAGCCTAATACTACCTGTTGACTTAGCAAGCTACAACTTGCTTGTTACTATGCCAACTTCACTTGTTAGTATTAGTTTGCGAGTACTTAAAGAGTACTCACGGCTTTGTCCCTGGCTATTCCCGTGGCCAGACTATGAAGAGGAGTATCAGGAAGAAGGACAACAGGAAGGTTACGACAACTAGGATCATCTCCCATCGTCAGCATTGCCTGTGACCTTGAAGATGGAGCTTCACCTATGCTATCGTTACTATTAACTTATTCCGCTTCTTGAATTGTATTAAGATTGGATCATGAGATCCTTATTTGTGTAAGACCTTATGTATGGTTTGTAATGAATGATGTACTATGATATCCAATCTGTTATGTCTCACAAAAATGGTAATCCTGGGATTGCGATGTATGGCATAACAGGCATCTATGATTAAAAATCCGAGTGTTGACATGAATTATCCCACCCATGATCTAGAATTGGCCGCTGTTGTGCACGCCCTCAAGACATGGCGCCATTACCTGATGGGAAATCGCTGTGAGATCTACACGGACCATAAGAGTCTGAAGTATATCTTCACCCAGAAGGAGCTAAACATAAGGCAACGGCGATGGATCGAACTGATCAAGGACTATGATTTGGGTATTCACTATCACCCAGGAAAGGCCAATGTGGTAGCTGATGCCCTCAGTCGAGAACCCTGCTCCTTGAATGCCATGATTAAAAGAGACCAACCAGAATTAGTTCTAGAATTTGAAAGGTTTGGGCTAGAACTAGTCAGTCTTGGATTCCTGGCTCACCTTGAGTTAAAGCCAACTCCGCTGGACCAGATAAAGGACGCCCAGAAAGGTGACCCCAGCATAGAAGGAATCAAGCGGCGTATGGAGAGGGAGAATGTTCCCGGATTCAAGATAGATGATAAGGACTTCCTATGGTACAAAGGACGCATCTGCGTGCCTAGTCAGCCTGAACTAAAGCAGACCATCATGAAGGAAGCCCATGAAACCCTCTACTCCATCCACCCGGGGAGTACCAAGATGTACCAGGATCTGAAGGAACAATATTGGTGGCATGGAATGAAAAGAGAGATCGCCCTATTTGTATCCAAGTGCGATATCTATCAGAGAGTTAAGGCCGAGCACCAGCGCCTCGCGGGATTACTTCAACCAATGAAGATTCCAGAATGGAAGTGGGAAAAAGTAGGAATGGATTTCATCACCGGACTACCCACGTCCAGCAGAGGACACGACTCCATCTGGGTTATTGTGGACTACTTGTCCAAAGTAGCACATTTCCTTCCCGTGAGGACAAACTATAACGGAACGCAGCTCGCAGAACTCTACATCTCAAGGATTGTTAGCCTCCATGGGGTACCCAAGGAGATCGTATCTGATCGCGGACCACAATTTACCTCTCACTTCTGGAAAATCCTGCACAAAGCTTTAGGTACAAAACTGTCCTTCAGTACCGCCTACCATCCCTCTACCGGAGGACAGACCGAAAGAGTCAATCAAGTCCTGGAGGATATTTTTCGTTCGTGTGTTCTGGCCTACGGAACCAAGTGGGAGGATTGCCTACCGTTCGTCGAATTCTCCTATAATAATAGCTATCAAGATAGTCTGAAGATGGCCCCATTCTGTAAGATCCCTCCCTTTATAAAGGTAAGGATCCCTGTGATTGCAATGCTAGTCCCTGGATCAATGCTAGCATCCACAGTTTAAGATGAAGTACACAGAAACAAAGGTCATTATTACATATCATTCCAGAGACAAACATAGTCTTTTACAAACTCCATGTCTACAGGCCTAATACAAGAGTTCAAATATATAATAAGATAAATAAGTCTTCATCTTCATGTGCCACAGGCAAGCATATTGAGTGTAGACTCATAACCCCTAATCATCATCAGAATAACCTTCAACATCACAAGTTACAGCCACAGTGGGTCAATACATTGGAATAGTATTGGCAAGTGATACCTTAGTGGAATTTTAGTAGACTAGATACTATATGAATTTTTGGCTAAATGTAGCTTAGGCTTGCTTTGCTCAAAATAGGTTTTACCTATCAGTTGAAAACACTAAGTTTTTCTTTGACAAAACTTTCCCAAGGAAACACCAATAGAAATTTGTGTACCTCCACCCTTGTTCAACCACAAGTTTTTACTTAGAAATTGGGATGAGGAGATTCTTGATAGCTTCCATGTCTTGATGCTCAAATTGTCCAATACCAGGGACATGGCTAAGTACTTAGATCTTCCATCTGCAGAGGTTGTGCACTTTCCCCACAAGACTTGATTTTCACCAAGACAGGACCTTTCAGAATCCTTCCCTTAGACCAAATGGACGCGTTCCAACCTATCATCCCACTACCACCAACTGTCCATATGGCTAAGTTATTGCAACCTATATGATCCAGGCAGAGCCCATATTGCCATGTGGCTGCACTAGAAGCTTCTTAACATTTGGCCTCTCAAATCCCTTTGTTCCTGGGTGGCTTTCCACAAGTGAGATACACAAGGTAAGCCATAGAAATGGGCCTTGTGTAACCACTCAACATAAACCATTCTTTCCATTCCACCCAGGTGTTTCATTCACTTAGTTGTTTTATTAAGCAAAAACATAAGTCCAAAGACTTAGAAATATTTTCTCATAGCATGAATATATAACCACCCTTGGTTGCTAATAGCTAGGCTAAGCATGGCATAGATAAGCATAACTTAGAAATTTCTAGCAATTCTACAACTACTAGGATTCCCCAAGCATAGCATATAGATCAAAATATTCATGCAGGTATAGCAAATATTTCTAGTGCATAGTTGAAAAATATAGGAATAAAATCATGAAGCACCACTTTCCTTGGTAATTTGGGGAGTAACAACAATCCTCACAGTCACAATCACTATTTGCACCAAAATCTACACATAAAATAATGGCACCAAATCACATACAAAATATATACAAACAAAAATATATGAATGCACGCAAAATGCCATGTGATTATTTTCTACACCAAACAAGACAAGTGCACAGTACTGAATCTTAAACAAGTTCAAAACTTGTCAATTAAACTTTATTTGAACAACAAAACATTTTTCATGTAATTACTATACACCAATTATGCGTACAAATATTTATGTAAAAACAATCATTTTAACAAAGGCAAAACATTAAACACATTTCATAAATCAAAAGGATTTTCTCTCCTGATTCCAATGATATAAAATTTGTCAAATTTGGACGTGGGAATCGAAAGTTATGAATTTTACAAGTTTAAACATCTAATAGATCTAAATTCTAATTTTAAATCAAACCTACTGAAACGCGGCGTGTTCTGATTGGTGGATACCACTTCGTGCGGATCGATCAATGAGGGCCGTTAGATCTAACTTAAATCACAAGTCCAGATCTGTTCCATACCCCTTCGTTAAGTGTTCTATCTTACATGTTGGATGTAGATACAACGGTGGCCGATCAAACAACCAAATCCTGGCGGCGCGAGGCGACGGTGAGCAGCGGTGCGCTCTGTCTACAGCGTCACGGTGGCTACAGAGGGGGCTGGGGTCATCGGAGAGGCTTACCAGAATCACAGAAGCGTGCTGGAGCTCAACGCGGCAGTGGCTTGTCAAGGGGCGCGCGGCCACGGTGGGGATTCCTCGTCGGAGTGGAGGCAGACTTTGGGTACGGCTGTTCGTCATTGTTGTCGGAGTTGTAGATCATGCCAAGGTGAAACAAGCGTGGGGTTAGGTGCGCACGAGTCTGGCGAAAACGTGAGTGTCAATAAGAAGGGCGGGGGCGATCGGAATTTACCAGAAGGGGTCGCCGGAGTTGTGCCGTGCTTTGGCTGCTTCCAGAGGTGGATGGTGGCGACGTTATAGGATGATACAGAGGAAAAGGAATGTATAAGAAGATGCGCAAGGGCATGCTGATCACACTCGCATGAAACAGAGACAGAGGGGAGGACGGTGCTCACCGGAATTGGTCGCCGGAGGTCGTCGGTACAGCGGCGGTGTGAGCAATATTGTGGGCAGCCTGGTGGCGGAAATGGTGCGCCGAGTGAGGGGAAATGAGCAGAGAGGAGAGGGGGTATTAGCTGGAGCAGGGGCGAGAATCTCGCAAGGAAACGCCGGCAATTAAGCCTGCTTCAATCGCGGCAGTGATGAGGTAACGGCGGCGTCGACGGGGTCGTGGGGGTGCATGGCTAGGGACGATGCTCGCGTGGCACTTGGGTCCACCAGTCAGCGAGCGCGGGGTAAGTCTACGCCGCGTGAGAGAGAGGGAGAGAAGAACCCCGGGTGGGCTTAGTGGGCTAGGTCTGTTGCTGGGCTCAAAGTCTGGCGCCGGCCCTGTTGGGTTTTCTATTTCTTTTTCTGAGTTGATTTTCAGGAATCATTTTCAAATAAATTCAAAAGCAATTGAATTCAAATCTTTTCTGGATTTTTGTAAAGTATAAGCTTCATAAAATTAGACACAGAACCTTGCTGTCTCATTGGATTTGCTTGGTCCTATTGGAGAAATCAAAATAAACAGTGCCATAGCATTTGATTTGAATATGTTTTGGAGATGGTTTTAAGACCATATTTGTTTTGTAATTTTTTATCCAAACTTTAACATTTAACCAAATCAACATGAGAGCAAACAAAACTTGGTTTAAAACAATTATACTCTCATTTGAGAGTGGCATTAGATCAATGCATGATCACATAAAATAATAGCACTTAGTGCTTCTGTTTTCTTGAAATGAGTTTGAGATTTGATCCCTAAATGATATGCATGCATGAATGATACGAAATCTTGAAATCATGATTTTAGGCATGTTACACATTCCAGTTCTTCTATGGGAGAAAGTGCCGAACACCCCTAAATTGGGCCGAAACCGGAGAAAGTCAAATTTTTTGCCCAGACGTAATCAAGGCAGCTGAAGAGCAAGTCTAGCTAACACGTGACCGTTTGAAGGCCGCCCAATCCCATCAGAATAGCTATGCCGATACCAAGTGTCTGGAGGTAATCTTCAACAAAGGAGATTTCGCGTACCTTCGCGTCTCTCCCCTCAAAGGAATGCAGTGTGTTGGGGAGGTGACCCCGGATAGGGTCAGGACGAGGAAAGACAAAAGGAAGTTCCCCGTCCAAATTCCGAGTTACTGTCTAAATCGGCCGAATCCTGTAAAGGTCGGCCGAGGTAAGCGAGAGCAGGACACTTATGAGAAGAGCAATACGTTACCCGGCCGACATACTGTTAAGTCGGCCGGGTCAGCCCGAATAATCTGAATGCAGGTGAAGGCCAAGCCGAGTTAAGCGAGGCAGGGCCGAATGACATGAAGCTTGCAGGAGAAGGAAGTGCCTATCGTCAAACCCTAGTCACAAGCTAGGAAGAATCTTAACTGAGCCAAACACAGAGGACAAGGTGCAGAGCGGGAGAAGGGCAGAAGGAGGTCACGGAGGTGACAGTCCTGGAGCCCGAGGCGTGCAGGTGGGGTTCTCTGAAACCTTGCCGTCATTAGAAGGGCGACACGGAAAGGAGGCCGTCGAGTTACTATATTGGGACAAGCATATTCTTCGAATATGCTTGCCACGTCAACCTAGAGGAGCCAAGACGCCCCTTTACAAGGAGAGGCATGGACTCTGAGAAGGGGATCGGCTAATCTTGGTACCGTTAGGCTAGTAGAAGTTCTTATTCTCTTCCTGTATACAGCTCAAGGAGCACTTGTATCTCAGAGGAGGAGAAATAAAGATTTGTGTGTTATTCATTTGTGTGTAGAATCAACTACATCTTCCCTCCCCAGATCCCACTAGTATCCATTGGCCCCAAACTTTAGCCTACCCATGGCATCTGTCGTGCCACCACCACGACAGTTGGCGCCCACCGTGGGGCCAGCAGCGGTGCTAGCTGGAGTCATGATCCGGACGGGAAACTTCATCCATACTGGCAAGCGTGTTGTCTCTGGCTTAGTCCGGAGATTATATCTCAGTGACTATGTCAGCGATAACGCAGGCAGCTTCAGGGGAAAAACTCCTCCGTGTAACGGCGTCTTCATCAACTTGGGCATGCACCAGATCTATGTCGGCGTTGACACCTCCGGCGTTTATCCTCACCAAGTTGTTGTTGCAGGAGAGCCTCCCCTTAGCGCCGAAAACGGTCCGCGTGGAGAACGCCTCGTCGGCAGCGTCGAGGTGATGGTCGCAGCCGGGGTGAAGGCGGGAGCAGCAGGCGCTGGATCAAGCAAGGATCTGATGACGGGAGTACAGGTGACCACAAAGCAGGCAGCTCCACCGCCCACCGAGGTAAATCCTTCGGCAGCCAACCCAGCCGAGGTGCAGGAGACAACCCCGAAGGCACCAAGGGTAAGATGGCCACCTCTGGAAAGACCAGAGAATATTCTCCAGGCAACTATAGATAATCTGACTACGCCTGTGGCGCCGATACTTGATCCGGATAATGCTCAGGCATAATTAGAAGAAACCAGGCAGAAAGTACTGGTAGAGGCAAAAAAGGTGTCGGCGTTGCGGGAGTCCTTAAACAGGACCCTGCGAGAATATGCTAAGGCAAACAAGCTTGATGTCTCCCCCGAGCGGGTTGATGAATTAAGATTGAGAGGGAAGAACCTCATGGATGATATCAATAAAGAGCATGAGACTCATAAGGCAGATTCAGTCGATCTAGGCTTGCCGAGGTATAGTACCCCGGCAAAGAACCTAAGGGCGGCGAATGCCGCTGCACTAGAGTTAGAAGGACTGACCGACGAAGCCCGGCAGAAACAGCAAGAACGAGTGAATGAGTTGGTGCGCATTGCGAACCAGCAGAATGAAGAAATGCTCAGGGCAGACTCGTCAAGGCCTGGTGCCTCGCGAATGGTTCATTCGGCTAGTGCAGCACCCGCCCTATCTATGACAGCAACATCCTCACCCGGAAACAATGCGCAAAAAGACAGAACAGTAACTTCGGGAAAAAGAAATAAGCAAATTGTTCAATATGATCCGGCAGTAGCCGAAAAAGCAAATGAAAACAGTGGCGAAAGGAACCCCGGCCGTGCCGACAAAGGCAACGGAAGCCGTGGTAATGGGGATCTCGGAAGAGAAAATCACGAGAATAATATCCCGGCAGAAGGAAGGAGATATCCGCCGCCCAATCCTCAACCGAGATATGAACCTCGGCAGGAAAGAGAAGTGAGACCAGCTTGCCACAATCAGGTGAATGAGAGGTACAATGATGGTTATTCAGAGATGGAATATGCGGTTCATGGTGGAAATAACCACTATGGAGTGCAGGAAAGCATTATGTACAGAGATTTGCCATCAAGTGATGCAAGAGTAAAACTGGACCGGCTATACTGGTCCGAGTTGTTAGAAGAGCAGGGTCCGCCGGGTCCGGCATGTTTCGGACCACGGATCATGGGCAAGACACCAGTGCCGAACTTTCAGCTGGCAAGAGGCACGAAAACATACAATGGGAGCACCAAACCACAGGATTGGTTGATTGATTATGCCACTGCTGTAAAAATAGCAAGTGGAAACTTGCGATGGGCAGTAAGATATGTCCCGCAAATGCTGGAAGGACCGGCCAGAGTATGGCTGAATAATCTGCCCCCAGGCAGCATCAACTGCTAGTTGGATTTTGAAGAGATGTTTGTCAGAAACTTCACCAGTACTTACAAAAGGCCAAACAGGCCGCATCAGCTAGCCATGTGCAAGCAAAGGCCGAATGAGACAGACAGAGAATTCTTAACTCGGTGGTGTAACCTCAGGAATTCATGCGAGGGAGTTATAGAATCATAAGCGATAGCTTGGTTCGCCCAAGGATGCCGTTATGCTAGTGTCTTGTGGCAGCGACTGCAAAGAGATATTCCAACCACTTTGGCACAAACCATCAGGATAGCGGATTCGTATGCATTGGGAGATCCGACGCAACCAGAGCTGATGTCGGCAGATCATCGGGAGCATCAAGAGCAATATGCAAGAGATGCGGCCGGGTCATCGAGGCGCAACGAATTCAGAGGAAGAAGAAGAGAGGAAAGACCGGATTACAAATATGCCTCCAATCAGGTGGAAACGGTAGTGCAAGATCAGACGAGTCACGGAAACAGTCAGCGGCAGAAGAATGGTCCTTAGCAATGGACACCAAGGAATGAAGGGAAGAGACAGTGGACACCAGAACAGAAGAAGCAATGGCAGGAAAGGCCGAAGTACACATTTGAGTCCATGTTGGATCAACCGTGTAAGTTTCACACTCCAAACCCGGCCAAGCCGGCCAATCATACAACTCGGCAATGCGCCTGGATGAAAAATTCAATGGGTAACCCGGCGGGCATGCAAGCACCTTCCCACCAGGCACATCAGTAGCAGCAACCGCAGTTGACTTGAGCAAATGCACATCAACTAATGTTACCCCCTCCTCCCCCGAGGTATGATAAATCGGACCAGAGAGATGCAGTGCATCAAGTGATAAATCAGGGTCAGGATGGAAGGACAAACCCCGGAAACAATGGACGCAATGATTATAGGGAACATCATCAATCATATTGCGTGTTCACAACAGAACAGCAAGACATGCAAAGTGTACAGCGCCGGCATATGGAAGTAAATGCAGTTATGCCGGCAATACCAAGATATGTGCCTTGGTCAGATCAAGAAGTAACATGGAGCATAAAGGTTCATCCCAAAATAATGCCGAATCCGGGGTCATACGCACTCGTACTAGATCCGACATTTGTCGGACCGAGCATTAATGTGAAATTTTCAAAAGTACTCATTGACAATGGGAGTAGTATCAATATCATGTACAAGGATACAATGCATAAACTCGAATATCGCAGAATATGATGCAATCCACGAGAACCACGTTCCATGGAATAGTGCCGGGACTTTCGTGCGAACCCATTGGGAAGGTTCGGGTAGATGTGTTATTCGGCACAAGGGATAACTGCAGAGCAGGAAATTTGGAGTTTGAGGTGGTGGATCTAGAGAGTTGTTATCATGCTTTACTTGGGCGGCTAGCATTGGCCAAATTCATGAGCAGCTGCCACATAACTTACTTGAAAATAAAACTACCCGGACCACAAGGGGTGATAACAGTAGCAGGAGATTACAGGAAGTCGATGGAATGTGCCTCGGCCGGATCGAACCTGGCTGAGTCATTGGTGATCGCAAGAGAAAAAAGAAGAATTCAAGAGGTAGCGGCTCTTTGTTAGGGGTCCCAAACTTTGATAAGATAGAGCCCCCTGTGTTTACAATGCTAGTCCCTGGATCAATAGCTAGCATCCACAGTTAAGATGTAATATCAAGAAACAAAGGTCATAATATAGCTTTATAACCAGGAATAACATATTTTTATTACATCAATCATAGCTCATTTGGCTATTACATTACATTGCAGCGGAATAACTATAGTCATGGGTCCTTCATCTTCAAAGTGCCACAGCCAGATGTTGGTTGTAGACTTTGTAATCCTAATCAATCAATCTTCACTAAAAACAATCAAACCTGCAACATTACAAGTTACAGCCACAAGGGTCAATACATTTGAATTGTATTGGCAAGTGATACTATAACAGTATAGTGGAGTCTATCATCTATATGCATTTGGCTAAGTGGAGTTGAGGCTTGCATTGCTCAAAATAGATTTTTCCTTAACATATGAAAATACTATGTTTTTTGCTTTGATAAAATCATTTTTCTCAATCCAAGATTGAAGATCCTTTACAAGGCATCTCTCAATCAAAGATTGAATATTTCAAAACAACCCTTGTTCAATCCACAAGTTTTAACTTAGAAATTTGAATGATGAGATTCTTGATTGCTTCCATGTCTTGATGCTCAAATTGTCCTTTACCAGGGACATGGCTAAGTACTTAGATTCTACACTCTGCAGAGGTGGTGCACTTTCCCCACAAGACTTGGTTTCCCAAGACAAGATCTTTCAGAAGCCTTCCCTTAGACCAAAATGGATGCGTTCCAACCTATCAAACACTACCACCCACTGTCCATATGGCTAAGTTCTTGCAACCTATATGATCATGGCAGAGCCCATATTGCCAAGTGGTTGCACTTGAAGCTTCTCAACATTTGACATCTCAAATCTCTTTGTGCCTGGGTGGCATACCACAAGTGAGATACACAAGCCAAGTCCATGGCCTTGTGAACCACTCAACCAAAAACCACCAAGCAAGCCCATTCCACCCAGGTGATTCATTAACTTAGTTGTTTTATTACACAAAAACATAAGTCCTCATACTTAGAGATTTTTCCATAGTGTGAATATATTTTCCACCCATGTTTTCTAATAGCTAGGCTAAGCTTGATAGTAGTAGGAATCTTTAACTTAGGAAAATCCTACTAAGGATTCATCTACTAGGTTTTCTTATAGCAAGGTCTATACTTAGCAAAATCCATGCAAGTTTTACTTAGCAAAATCACTAATGCATAGTGAAAGTAATGGGACAAAAGTATGAAGCATCACTTGCCTTTTTGGTAGGGAATGGTGGTTCACTCCTTGATCTTGCTAGTCTCACACTTCACTACAAGTCAATCAAGCAAACACAAATTCAATTCACATTCCAAACCAAAGTCAAACAAACAATTTTTCACACACAAAGTAATGGAATCTAAGTCATGCATAAGCATGCAAAGGTTGGTTCTATTGCAAGGATGGTCTCCACTAGGCTTCTAAACTTTGTAAGTTCCAAATTGGTCATTCACCAAAATGGCAAAGTCAATTGCAAAAGGGTTTTATCTCAAAACCATTTTTAAAATCCATTCATCATTTTATGTGATGAAAAATGTTTTTATCAAAACAAAACTTTTAAGTTTTTCACCAAATGAGTTGCTATTGCAAAACTTGGTGTTTTTGGGTCAGTAGGTTTGGTCAAAAACATTTTCCCAAAGTTTTCTTTGCAAAAACATTTTCATAATAAAAATCAATAATTTTATTTGGATAGAAAATGGCTAGGTCAAATAATCCAACCTAAATTTTACCAAAATCATTTTTAACACCAAGGGTTGGTTTCTAGGGTCAGTAGGTTCACAATAAACCAATTTGCCAAGGTTTCAAACTTATAAACATTTTTGAATCATTTTTCTATTCTAAACAAGCACCCAAATGAATCTGCAAAAACAAGTATTTTAACAGATACTATTTGCTAAACTAATTCCACAGTTGGCTAGGGATTGCTCTCCTGAATCCAACGACATAAAATTTGTAATTTTTGGATGTGTGGATCCAAAGTTACAAGGGTTTGAAAATTGCAATCTAATCAGATTTCAAATCTGTTTTTAAACAGAATATAGGACACGCGGCGCTTCGCTATTCGCGGGTACCGGTTCGGTTGGATCGTGGCTGTAAGGCGTTGGATCTGATCGATCGCACGGTCCCGGAAGCGTAACCCTTCGCGGTTAAGTTAAACTATCATGAGCGTCAGATCTCGATCCTACGGTGCTGGCGAGTTTGACCAAAAGTGGGCGGCGCTGACGCGGCGGCGACTGGCGGCGCGGTCAGGTGTGGACGGTGCCGGTGGTCTAGGAAGAGAAAGAGGATGAGAAGAGTCTCACCGGGTTCAGGAGGTCACGGTGATGCTCGAGGGGGTGTTGGTCGGGCGAGGGGCGCACGAGGTTTGCTGCAATTCCTCACCGGAGCTTGCAACGGCGTCTGGAAGCTCTAGTCGACGACGGGGAGATGCTGCAGTTCACCCCAGGGCAAATGAACGGTACGGTTAGATGCGGACGGATCTGGAGATGATGTGAGCATCCAAGGAAAAGCTAGGGGCGGTCGAGGCTTACCGGGGAAGTTCGACGGAGACGAGACAGACGGCGGCGCTGTCAGAGCTTGTCAAAGCCGACGCTCTGGGACGCCCGCGGTCGAATGGGTGATACTGGGAGATACGTCTGGGAGTGGGGAAGCTGCTAGGTTGCACAGGGAGGCACGGGGAGGTGTCGAGTCGCCGGAATCGGCACCGGACTTCGTCGGAACAGAGGGTGCTCGGGGAGGAAATTGGGGAGGTCTAGGGCGTGCCAGTGCGGTGTGTCAGAGGGGAAATATAGAGGAGACATGGGCGTTTAAACCTGCGTGATCAAAGCTGGTAACGGTGGTCGAGTTAAAGTGAATTAAGGCTGCGAAATCATCGGCAGGAAACAACGACGAGGGGGGAGAAGAGGTCGCGCGGGGTGTGGACGATGAACAGGAAAGAGTGGGGTCTACCTGGCAGTGGAAAAAGAAGTGAGAGGAGGGTCCACTGGTCAGCCTCTGTGCGGGTCAGAAACGGAGTGCGAAACGTTTTTCTCCGGGGAGGGAAACTGGGCTGGTTACTGGGCCTTAGTGGGCTGAGTCCTTTGCACTATTTTTTTCTGTCTGAAACATTTTTCTTTTTCTAAATCTAATTTCTGTTTTGAATTTCAAACTATCAAACAACATTCAAATTGATTCAAACAATCACCAAACTTCACAACTTTGAACTTGATTCTGTTTATTAACATAAACCAAATTCCAAAATAAAATAATAATTTTTTATTCTTTTTAGGATCCATTCTTTACTTAAATAAAATGGACATTTAGTTATTTAATTAAATAGGGTTTGATTTATTTAATAAAATCTTCATTTGAAATCCAAATATTTTCAAAACCAAATCAGTAGGTTTTATTTGGAAATATAAGATATTTGGAAAACTTGTTTAAAACAAAATAACATTTTTATTTTATGGTCCATTAACAATTAAATAAAATGGGCCTTAGTTATTAAATCAAATAGGATTTGTTTTATTTAAATATTTATTTTGAAATCTAAAATAAAACCAAAACACTTCAGTAGGTTTTATTTGAGAATACAAAATATTTGGAAACCTTATTTTAAAATAAATAAATAAGTTTTAGTGTTTATTTAAAATGGGAAAAGCCTTTACTTAAATAAAATTTGGATATTAAATCCTTATTATTTTATTTAAAACAACCTTTATTATTTTTATCAAAACAAAATGTTTTTATTTCAAAAGCTTGGCCTAGGTTTAATTTAGCTTTATAAAATAACCTTTATTTATAAATCCACTTTTTCTTTTGAAAACCAAATCCTTTTATTTAAAAGATCCAAAATAGAAGTTCCAAAATATTTTCTTTTTCTTTTATCATATGTTTACTCTTTTAAATTTCTTTAGGATTTTATTTGATCTAACTGGTTTGAAGTCCCAATTGAATTCAAAAAGTTTCTTCTGGCCTTGAAAATCAAACAAGGTTTTATTTTATTCCTTTATTTTTCACATTACAAGATTTGGAAAATCTTGGGATGTGACAGGCTACCACCCTTAAAATAAATCTCGTCCCGAGATTTGGGGAGGCTAGGGTTACAAGCAGTTTCAAAACAACTAGGGTACTACCACCCTTAAAAATTTTCAAACAAAAATTACATATTGTCCTTCTTGGGATCCTGGGGAAAAGTTCTCTAAGCAAACATTTGCATGGTGTCCTTGGTTTCCATACTTGACTCATGGGCCAAGGTTGAGATCCTTCATTGACTTGTTTAACTTGTTCTTCATCTTTTCTGGACAATTGTTTGCATAGTGGCCTAGTTCCTTGCATTTGAAACACATCACTTGGCTGATATCTTTCTTTTCCTTGGGTATCATTGCCTCTTGTTTGTTTCTTTGATTCTTCTTCTTTTCTAGGCATTCATTGGCATAGTGTCCCATCTCTTTGCAATTGTAACATTGCACTTGAGTAATGTCCTTCTTGTTAGGGTTGGGGCATTTCTTCTTCTTCTTGGGTCTCTCCAAAGCTAGGAGTTCTTCTAGTTCATGTTCTTCATAGGTGGAAGATCTTTCTCTCTTCTTGGGGCAGTGATCTTCATGTTCCTTGGATGTATGATCTTTGTCTCTAAAACTATTGCTGGCTTGGATTCCTTCTGGATTAACATCCTTGTCATCCTTGTTGTCATTAGCTCTTTGGGAAAAGTTTTCTCTCATGTTGATCATTTGAGTAACCAATCCTTGCAGCAATTGGGATTGAAGTTTCAAAATCCTTTGTATGGCTGGGTCTAGTCCATTGTTGTTGGCTAAAAGCTGAGTTATCTCTTGGCTCAACTGGTTTTGGGTTGCTATAAGTTCTCTCATGTTGTCCTCTTGGTTGTTGTTGTCATCAACCTTGATGTTGGAGTTTCTTGGAGTAGTCATCTGTTTGGGTTTGAAGGGAGATTAGAATAGGCAAGATATTTCTAAGGAAATATTTCTAATCACACACATCACAATTCACACAAACAATGTGCAAGCATTTACAAACCAAACATTTCACTCAAACACAAAGTTCAAGCACATACTTAGGCAACAAAAATATTTTTGTTACACCACATAAGTTGGTGTGTTTGACTTAACTAAATTATGGTGGTCCATTTATATGGTTTACTTGTGATCTTTCCATCTTTCTTGGTTGATTCTTCTTGCATGAGATCTTGGTTTCTTTAGGAAAAATTCTTGGTCACAAAACTTCAAAGGTGTTGATGGCTCCTTCTAATTTTTGTATTTCCTTAGTCTCCAAATCTTGAGTAAGATTTCCTTGCTTCACTTGTAGTCCTTAGTGATATCCAAGTTGGAAGTGCTTGGGGAATATGCTGAAGATGTTGAAGTCATTAGAGTTGAAGAAGTTGAAGAAGTCCTTTGCACATGGTGTAGTCTTTGGCCATGAGTAGGTTTTTCCATCAAGTTGACGTAGAAGAGAAGTAGAGTTGAAACCAAAATGGTTGAGGAAAGAGTTTACAAGTGTTTTGTAAATAAGTTTTTGGAACAAAACAACTCCTATTTTTCTAAGGTTTTTTTTCCAATCCTAGGTTTACAAATCCTACAGGCAACACAATGCTCTGATACCATCTATTAGGGGTCCCAACCTTTGATAAGATAGAGCCCCCTGTGTTTACAATGCTAGTCCCTGGATCAATAGCTAGCATCCACAGTTAAGATGTAATATCAAGAAACAAAGGTCATAATATAGCTTTATAACCAGGAATAACATATTTTTATTACATCAATCATAGCTCATTTGGCTATTACATTACATTGCAGCGGAATAACTATAGTCATGGGTCCTTCATCTTCAAAGTGCCACAGGCAGATGTTGGTTGTAGACTTTGTAATCCTAATCAATCAATCTTCACTAAAAACAATCAAACCTGCAACATTACAAGTTACAGCCACAAGGGTCAATACATTTGAATTGTATTGGCAAGTGATACTATAACAGTATAGTGGAGTCTATCATCTATATGCATTTTGCTAAGTGGAGTTGAGGCTTGCATTGCTCAAAATAGATTTTTCCTTAACATATGAAAATACTAAGTTTTTGCTTTGATAAAATCATTTTTCTCAATCCAAGATTGAAGATCCTTTACAAGGCATCTCTCAATCAAAGATTGAATATTTCAAAACAACCCTTGTTCAATCCACAAGTTTTAACTTAGAAATTTGAATGATGAGATTCTTGATTGCTTCCATGTCTTGATGCTCAAATTGTCCTTTACCATGGACATGGCTAAGTACTTAGATTCTACACTCTGCAGAGGTGGTGCACTTTCCCCACAAGACTTGGTTTCCCAAGACAAGATCTTTCAGAAGCCTTCCCTTAGACCAAAATGGACGCGTTCCAACCTATCAAACACTACCACCCACTGTCCATATGGCTAAGTTCTTGCAACCTATATGATCATGGCAGAGCCCATATTGCCAAGTGGTTGCACTTGAAGCTTCTCAACATTTGACATCTCAAATCTCTTTGTGCATGGGTGGCATACCACAAGTGAGATACACAAGCCAAGTCCATGGCCTTGTGAACCACTCAACCAAAAACCACCAAGCAAGCCCATTCCACCCAGGTGATTCATTAACTTAGTTGTTTTATTACAAAAAAACATAAGTCCTCATACTTAGAGATTTTTCCATAGTGTGAATATATTTTCCACCCATGTTTTCTAATAGCTAGGCTAAGCTTGATAGTAGTAGGAACCTTTAACTTAGGAAAATCCTACTAAGGATTCATCTACTAGGTTTTCTTATAGCAAGGTCTATACTTAGCAAAATCCATGCAAGTTTTACTTAGCAAAATCACTAATGCATAGTGAAAGTAATGGGACAAAAGTATGAAGCATCACTTGCCTTTTTCGTAGGGAATGGTGGTTCACTCCTTGATCTTGCTAGTCTCACACTTCACTATAATTCAATCAAGCAAACACAAATTCAATTCACATTCCAAACCAAAGTCAAACAAACAATTTTTCACACACAAAGTAATGGAATCTAAGTCATGCATAAGCATGCAAAGGTTGGTTCTATTGCAAGGATGGTCTCCACTAGGCTTCTAAACTTTGTAAGTTCCAAATTGGTCATTCACCAAAATGGCAAAGTCAATTGCAAAAGGGTTTTATCTCAAAACCATTTTTAAAATCCATTCATCATTTTATTTGGTGAAAAATGTTTTTATCAAAACAAAACTTTTAAGTTTTTCACCAAATGAGTTGCTATTGCAAAACTTGGTGTTTTTGGGTCAGTAGGTTTGGTCAAAAACATTTTCCCAAAGTTTTCTTTGCAAAAACATTTTCATAATAAAAATCAATAATTTTATTTGGCTAGAAAATGGCTAGGTCAAATAATCCAACCTAAATTTTACCAAAATCATTTTTAACACCAAGGGTTGGTTCCTAGGGTCAGTAGGTTCACAATAAACCAATTTGCCAACGTTTCAAACTTATAAACATTTTTGAATCATTTTTCTATTCTAAACAAGCACCCAAATGAATCTGCAAAAACAAGTATTTTAACAGATACTATTTGCTAAACTAATTCCACAGTTCGCTAGGGATTGCTCTCCTGAATCCAACGACATAAAATTTGTAATTTTTGGACGTGTGGATCCAAAGTTACAAGGGTTTGAAAATTGCAATCTAATCAGATTTCAAATCTGTTTTTAAACAGAATAGAGGACACGCGGCGCTTCGCTATTCGCGGGTACCGGTTCGGTTGGATCGCGGCTGTAAGGCGTTGTATCTGATCGATCGCACGGTCCCAGAAGCGTAACCCTTCGCGGTTAAGTTAAACTATCATGAGCGTCAGATCTCGATCCTACGGTGCTGGCGAGTTTGACCAAAAGTGGGCGGCGCTGACGCGGCGGCGACTGGTGGCGCGGTCAGGTGTGGACGGTGCCGGTGGTCTAGGAAGATAAAGAGGAGGAGAAGAGTCTCACCGGGTTCAGGAGGTCACGGTGATGCTCGAGGGGGTGTTGGTCGGGCGAGGGGCGCACGAGGTTTGCTGCAATTCCTCACCGGAGCTTGCAACGGCGTCTGGCAGCTCTGGTCGACGACGGGGAGATGCTGCAGTTCACCCGAGGGCAAATGAACGGTACGGTTAGATGCGGATGGAGCTGGAGATGATGTGAGCATCCATGGAAAATCTAGGGGCGGTCGAGGCTTACCGGGGAAGTTCGACGGAGACGAGACAGACGGCGGCGCTGTCAGAGCTTGTCAAAGCCGACGCTCTGGGACGCCCGCGGTCGAATGGGTGATACTGGGAGATACGTCTGGGAGAGGGGAAGCTGCTAGGTTGCACAGGGAGGCACGGGGCAGTGTCGAGTCGCCGGAATCGGCACCGGACTTCGTCGGAACAGAGGGTGCTCGGGGAGGAAATTGGGGAGGTCTAGGGCGTGCCAGCGCGGTGTGTCAGAGGAGAAATATAGAGGAGACATGGGCGTTTAAACCTGCGTGATCAAAGCTGGTAACGGTAGTCGAGTTAAAGCGAATTAGGGCTGCGAAATCATCGGCAGGAAACAGCGACGAGGGGGGGGAGAAGAGATCGCGCGGGGTGTGGACTATGAACAGGAAAGAGTGGGGTCTACCTGGCAGTGGAAAAAGAAGTGAGAGGAGGGTCCACTGGTCAGCCTCTGTGCGGGTCAGAAACGGAGTGCGAAACGTTTTTCTCCGGGGAGGGAAACTGGGCTGGTTACTGGGCCTTAGTGGGCTGAGCCTTTGCACTATTTTTTTCTGTCTAAAACATTTTTCTTTTTCTAAATCTAATTTCTGTTTTGAATTTCAAACTATCAAACAACATTCAAATTGATTCAAACAATCACCAAACTTCACAACTTTGAACTTGGTTCTGTTTATTAACATAAACCAAATTCCAAAATAAAATAATAATTTTTTATTTTTTTTGGATCCATCCTTTACTTAAATAAAATGGACCTTTAGTTATTTAATTAAATAGGGTTTGATTTATTTAATAAAATCTTCATTTGAAATCCAAATATTTTCAAATCCAAATCAGTAGGTTTTATTTGGAAATATAAGATATTTGGAAAACTTGTTTAAAACAAAATAACATTTTTATTTTATGGTCCATTAACAATTAAATAAAATGGGCCTTAGTTATTAAATCAAATAGGATTTGTTTTATTTAAATATTTATTTTGAAATCTAAAATAAAACCAAAACACTTCAGTAGGTTTTATTTGAGAATACAAAATATTTGGAAAACTTATTTTAAAATAAATAAATAAGTTCTAGTGTTTATTTAGAATGGGAAAAGCCTTTACTTAAATAAAATTTGGATATTAAATCCTTATTATTTTATTTAAATCAACCTTTATTATTTTTATCAAAACAAAATGTTTTTATTTCAAAAGCTTGGCCTAGGTTTAATTTAGCTTTATAAAATAACCTTTATTTATAAATCCACTTTTTCTTTTGAAAACCAAATCCTTTTATTTAAAAGATCCAAAATAGAAGTTCCAAAATATTTTATTTTTCTTTTATCAAATGTTTACTCTTTTAAATTTCTTTAGGATTTTATTTGATCCAACTGGTTTGAAGTCCCAATTGAATTCAAAAAGTTTCTTCTGGCCTTGAAAATCAAACAAGGTTTTATTTTATTCCTTTATTTTTCACATTACAAGATTTGGAAAATCTTGGGATGTGACACTCTTGCTCAGTCGGCGCAACTGAAATGCCGGCATTGGCCAACCCACATGGAAGTGTTTCTTTCCAGCTGACGAAAGAAACGAAAAAAGTCCAGATAGATGAGCAGTTCCCAGAACGCACCATCACAATTGGTGCCGGCCTAGATGCCAAATAGGAAGGCGAGTTCACCAACTTCCTCCGTGAGAATCGGGACATCTTTGCATGGTCAACTCAAGACCTGCAAGGTGTGCCGAGGGAGTTGGCTGAGCACTCTCTGCATGTAAGGCCAGGAGCAAGGCCGGTGAAGCAACCTCTCCGCCGCTTCGTCGAAGACAGGATAAAAATAATAGGGGATGAGATAGCTCGGCACCTGGCGGTCGGGTTCATCATGGAAGTGCTTTATCCGGATTGGTTATCAAACCCGGTGTTGGTAGAAAAGAAAAAGGACGATCCAAATGTAGCCGTCGTATGGAGAATGTGTATTGATTACACGAACTTGAACAAGGCGTGTCCAAAAGATCCTTTTCCTTTACCTAGAATAGACCAGGTCATTGATTCGACCGCTGGTTGTGAGCTGTTATCATTTGTAGACGCGTATTCTGGTTTTCACCAGATACCGTTAAATCCGGCCGATCAAATAAAGACTGCGTTTATTACCCCGTACAGGGCTTATTGCTATCGCACCATGCCCTTCGGCCTGCGTAACGCAGGGGCAACGTACCAGATATGTATGCAAAAATGTCTGCATGACCAGATAGAAAAAAATGTACAAGTATATGTAGATGATTTGGTTATCAAAACCAAAGAAAGCAAAACACTATTGGATGATATTCGGTAGACATTCGCGAACTTAAGAAGGTTCCGAATGAAGCTTAACCCGGAAAAATGCACCTTCGATGTACCGGCTGGAAAACTACTCGGTTTTCTCGTATCTAGCCGAGGTATAGAGGCCAACCCAACTAAGATAAGAGCAGTAGAAAGGATGGAATTGCCGAGATGTCTAAATGACGTACAGAAGTTCACAGGTTGCCTGGCCTCGCTTAGCCGATTTGTATGCCGGCTGGGAGAGAAGGCATTACCACTTTATCAACTGATGAAAAAATCTGATAAGTTCATTTGGACACCACAAGCAGATAATGCGTTCCATGAACTGAAGAAGATGTTGGTCACAACGCCAATCCTGGCCTCTCCATTTTCAAAAGAGCCAATGTTACTTTACATAGCCACCACAAACAGAGTAGTAAGTGCTGTGATCGTTGTGGAACGAATTGAAAATGAAAAATTAGTACAAAGGCCGGTATATTACCTAAGTGAGGTACTATCAGCCTCAAAGCAGAACTACCCACATTATCAGAAGATGGCATATGGAGTGTACATGTCGTCAAAGAAACTTAAACATTACTTCGAGGAGCACCCGATCAAAGTGATATGTGAAGCGCCCATAGCTGACATATTGAGCAACAAAGATGCAAGCGGCCGAATAGCAAAATGGGCAATTGAATTGTCACCTTATGCTCCGCAATTCGATAGGCGAGATGCAATTAAATCTCAGGCTATGGCCGACTTCTTTGTGGATTGGGTCGAGGTACAATATGAGCCACCATTACTAGATCCGAATTATTGGTCAATGCACTTCGACAGTTCCAAGCTGAGGAATGGCGTGGGAGCGGGGATAGTGTTAACCTCGCCAAAAAGAGATCAGCTAAAATATGTGCCACAAATTCATTTCATCGCATCAAACAATGTAGCCGAGTAAGAGGCCCTCGTCCATGGATTGAAGGTGGCAAAATAGATTGGGATATGCCGGATCTTATGCTACGGAGACTTAGATCTAGTAGTACAACAAGTATCCAACAATTGGGACGCGCTGGACGCAAATATGGCCTTATACAGATTTCATGTGCAAAAACTCAGTGGATACTTCGATGGATGTGAATTTCATCATGTACCTCGGGCAGAAAATAACGCTGCAGATACGCTGTCAAAACTCGGATCAACCAGGCAATCAATTCCCCCAGGTATCGCCCTGGAGCACTTGCGAAAACCATCAATAGCTCCATCACCAGAGTCCGAATCCATCTATATCCCGGCAAAATCAAGAGAAGATAATGTGCCGATGGAAATTGACAAAGAATGTAACCCGGATATGGAGAAATCCGAGGTCATTATGTCGGTAGAAAATATGGAAATAGATAGTGGAATTATCCAAGAGAAAATCATGCCAACATGGGCGCAACCCATATTTTCCTTCCTTAAGGATGCGACCTTGCCGAGTAATGAGGTAATGGCTAGACAGACGGTGAGAAGAGCTAAAGCTTATACAATCATAAACAATGAGATGTATAAAAGAAGCGTCACAAGCGTGTTGCAAAGATGTGTGAATTCGGCGAAAGGTCAGGAGATCCTCCTAGATATACATCAAGGAGAATGCGGGCATCACGCCTCGTCCAGAGCTTTAGTGGCCAAAGCATTCAGGCATGGATTTTATTGGCCAACAGCGTTGAAAGAGGCCAAAGAACTGGTGGAAAAGTGTAATGGTTGCCAGAGATATGCCAGCAAGATACATATGCCATCGTCCGAGTTAAAAACATACCAATTACCTGGCCGTTTTCTGTATGGTGTTTAGATATGGTGGGACCATTCAAGCCGGCCCGGGGCGGGATGGCCCACATTTTAGTCATGGTCGACAAATTCACAAAACGGATTGAATTGAAACCAAAAAAAAATGTGATGGACCCACAGCAGTAAAATTCCTCAAAGATATTATCTTGATATATGGTTACCCACACAGTGTTATTACAGACAATGGTACAAACATTGCTGAAGGAGCTTTTGCTAGATTCTGTCAAGAAAAACACATAAGACTAGATGTCGCCTCGGTGGCTCACCCAGCATCTAATGGGCAAGTAGACAGATCCAATTTACTAGTATTGTCTAGAATAAAACCCCGGCTCGTCGAACCACTGCAAAGGTTGGCAGGGTGTTGGATCGAGGAACTACCAGCAGTGCTAGGAGCCTCAGAACTACCCCGAATAGGTCAACAGGGTATACCCCATTTTTTCTGGTATATGGAGCAGAAGCCGTGCTTCCAGCCGACATAATACATGACTCGCCAAGAGTTACCCAGTATACAACCGCTGAGGTAAATGAGATAGCTCAGCAAGATGACGTCGATCTGCTAGAAGAAGCCAGGGAATTGGCACTATCAAGATCAGCTATTTATCAACAGGACTTGCGACGGTATCACAGCAAGAAAGTCAATCCAAGAGTGTTTAAAGAAGGAGATTTGGTTCTTCGGTTAGTGCAACGCACGGCTGGCATGCACAAACTATCACCCCCATGGGAAGGACCATTCATCGTGAGCAAAGCATTGCACAATGATGCATATTACCTAATTCATGCTCAGTCACCAGAAAAGAACAAGGCAGAAAAAGCCGGCGAAGAATCGAAAAGACCATGGAACATAGCTTTACTTCGTCCATTTTACTCATAGGAGTCATCTATGACACGTTGTAAAGTGACGCTTCAGGACGAAGTATCAACTATGCATTAAACCTCGGCACCTTGAGCAGTGACTCGGGGAGTGCCCTATATTCTTTCTTATTTTGGGTTATGTATCAAACCTCGGCACCTTGAGCAGTGACTCGGGGACTGCCCTATGTTGTTTCTTATTTCGGGTTATGTATCAAACCTCGGCACCTTGAGCAGTTACTCGGGGACTGCCTTATGTTAATTTTCATTTTGGGTTATGTATTAAACCTTGGCACCTCAGGCAGTGACTCGGGGACTACCCTAAGTTATTTCTCATTTATGGGTTATGTACTAAACCTTGGCACTTTGAGTTATGCACTTTGAGCAGTGACACGGGGACTGATCAACGTTATTTTTTATTCCTGAATTATGTGTTGAATCTCAGGACCTCGGGCAGGGAACTCGGGGACTATACTATATTATCCTTTATCACGAGTTAAGTATTAAAAGCTCGATTTCTAGAGCACTGACTCGGGGAATTGCCCCATGATGGTCACCCATCACAAAAATGGGCATTAAACTTGGGCACCCCGAACGGTAGGTCAAAAGTTACCTTGAACAATATTATTTCCATTCCCCCAAATATGGGCTTCGGGATTTATGGCTCGGATAGCGATCAACAACACAACGGTTGAGCCGTCGAACTTATAAAGGCCAGGCAAAATTAAACGCCGAACTAAGATGGGTCAAATGAAAACACGCAATCCGAACTTATGAGATTGAAGGCCTTCAAAGCAAAGATTTAAACCAACAAGATCTGTTTAGACAAACTAATAATGATCGCCATCATACGTGCCTCAGCTGCTGAAGGCAAAACAAGTTCATACCACATAGGAAGTTGGACAATTGTTTCACAAACATCATACGCCTGGCATACTGGGGATAAGAAACAACTTAAAGTTTTTTGAACCTAAGGGGCAGCGACTTGGTCAGGCACTAGGCGCTCCGAGATAGACGGCACCTCGGCCGAAGTTGCTTCGCCCTCCACAGAACCAGGAGCGATGTCGAGGGAAGCCCGAGGCTGTTGAGAAACATTAGCTTGAGCTTGAGAATGCCCAGTCCCTTTGGAGGATTATCGCGCGTTGCCGTCCCCATCCGAGCTTGCGCTGGAATCACCAGAAGTATCTGAGTCACCCTCATCCTCGTCCTGGTCGGCCGAGTTATCATCAGAGGCATCTTCGACTTCGACGTCATCCGCCGGGTTAGAAAGGAAACTCGGCCCTTCAATCCAGTTATGCACGTCCGCATACTCAACAAGCTGGAAGGCACGAGCTTGTCGGCGAGCGATGAATTCTGGATCCTCGACCCAACGGGAGCCAGTGCACAAATTTATCAAGGTATCGAGGGAAATATCCTCGTACCATGACATAACGACTGTGAGCGCGATATCAGCACCAGCTCGTACAGCGGACTCCCTCTAGATATTTAACTGGTTCTGGGATGCCATCAATCTTTCCACCAGTATCTTGATTTCATCAATATCAGGAGTTCCAGAAGTATTTGTCCAGAGAACATGGTAGGCCCGGATGGCTGCCTGCACCAAGTCCCTGCCCATAATCTTCATCGGACCAATGGCAGCGCCAACGGCAACCAAGTAGTCTTCCATCGAGTATTCTGGGCTCGCATCTGCGGGGACACCTCGGCACACACGAGCATTAACCACCTCTCTAGAGCTCACAGGCTTAGCTTCTGGAAAATGGTCTACGAAAAATAAAAGTACATCGGTCAACAGTAAGAAAGAGAAAAAGATAACTCGGCCACGGTCAGAGGCTTACGATGAATATAGCTCAGCATTCTCTGAAGATCTTGAGCCCAATCACCCTTGGTTTTCTCAAAGCAAGTGATCTCCTCGCTCATCGCCCGTGTCTTGAGTTTTCTAGACTCGAGGAGTTCTTTATTTTTCTGCAATTGCAGAGCCAGCCGATTCTTCTCTTCGGAGAACTCCTGGTCAACTTTCTCTAAGTCAGACTTCTGAGAGAGCTTGAGGGACTCCACCTCGGCGCGCAAGCGAATTATCTCGTCATCTTTATCTTTCAGCTACGCCGAGTGAGTAGCGGCTTGTTCTAAAAAATGCAGCATCATATCAGGCATGGGTATGCATTCTTGATGTGACGCTGCAAAAGTTTGTAACTCGGCTATACCAAAACCAAAAGGGTTAAAAGAAACCCTATATAAGTTTCGAACGGAAATCTGTAAAGAAAAAGGGTAACTAACCTTCCAGGGCCTTGACTTTCTTTTCAAGACGGATATTAAGATTGTTGATAGTACCTATTCACCAGCAAAATGAGCTAACTCCTCACGTCCAAAACAATAAGAACTTTAGGGACAATGCAAAAGTTTATTAACTTACCAGCTTTCTTCACCACGGGAATGACTTTCTCGTACTTATCCTGCAATTTCTTATGCGCGAAAAGCAACCTTTGGAATTGGCAGTCCGCCAATCATGCGCAACCTAAGCGACAAAATAAATAGCAGTGAGATACTCGAAGCTAAGCCAGATCCCAATCAAGCAAAGCTTAACTCGGACCTAGGTGGCTGGATATTCGAAGCTAAGCCAGATCCGAATCAAGCAAAGCTTAACTCGGACCTAGGTGGCTGGATATTCGAAGCTAAGCCAGATCCGAATCAAGCAAAGCTCAACTCAGACCTAGGTGGCAGGATATTCGAAGCTAAGCCAGATCCGAATCAAGCAAAGCTTAACTCAGACCTAGGTGGCTGGATATTCGAAGCTAAGCCAGATCTGAATCAAGCAAAGCTTAACTCGGACCTAGGTGGCTGGATATTTGAAGCTAAGCCAGATCTGAATCAAGCAAAGCTTAACTCTGACCTAGGTGGCTGGATATTCGAAGCGAAGCCAGATCCGAATCAAGCAAAGCTTAACTCGGACCTAGGTGGCTGGATATTCAAAGCTAGGACAGATCCAAATTAAGCAAAGCATAACTCAGATCTAGGTGGCTGGATATTTGAACACTACGACAAAACCGAAACAGGCAAAACCTAATAAAACTTCCAAACGAATAACAAGTTATTCGTTTGCAAACTGGGGGGACTAGAGTATATATAATATCATTCGAATGACTAATTGTCGTGGTGGTGGCACGGCAGATGCCATGGGTAGGCTAAAGTATGGGGCCAATGGATGCTAGTGGGATCTGGGGAGGGAAGATGCAACTGATTCTACACTCAAGTGGTTAAGGCTAAGATCTTTATTTCTCTTTTGGGTTACAAGTGCTCCTCGAGCTGTATACAAGGAGACCTGATGAATCTCACCAGCCTAACGGTACCGAAAAGAGTCGATGCCCTCCTCAGGGTCCAAGCCTCCCCTTATAAAGGAGTGCCTTGGGTGCCCTTAGGGCTGACGAGGCAAGCATATTCGAGGAATATGCTTGTCCCAAAATAGTAGTTCGGCGGCCTCCTTTCCCTGTGCCCTTCTAACGACGGCAAGGCTCCTGAGGACCCCTCCTGCGTGCCTCGGGCTCCAGGACTGTCACCTCCGTGACCTCCTTCTGCCCCTCTGACACTCTGCATCTTTGTCTCTTATGCTTGGCTCCGCTCTGATTCCTTCTAGCCTGCAGCTATAGTTTGACCTTGGGTTTCTCCTTCTCCTGCAAGCTTCGTATCACTCGGCCTTACTTTACCTTGCGTAACTCGGCTTGTCCTTTACCTGCATCGAGATCACTCGGACTAACCCGGCCGACCCTCGCAGTAACTCGGCCGGGTAACTGCTTGATACACATACACGGGCTTCTCGCCTCCGTACCTCGGCCGACATATTCATGATTCGGCCAACCTAGACCGTAAATCGGAAACTAGACGGGGATTGTACCTCTGTCTTTCCCCGTCTCTAACCTACCCGAGGTCAACCCCCCGACATTAGTCCCCGAAGCTGGTGTGGCCCCGTCGATAGCTTCGGCCGGGTCGTATCAGCTTCATTATATTCTTCAGTTTTGTTTCCGAGTTATATCTTCTTCATCCGAGGTTTCCTCGTTTCTTCTCTCGTACGCCATGTCCTACGTGTCACCCCCATCATCGTTCTTCTAGCTTTTTGGTCCCTCTACAATACTTACTGACAGGCTACAGTTAACTTTGTACCTGCTGCGCCGCCGCTGCGACGCCTCGGGTGCCGTTCCCCTTGGGGATCGTAACGCTCTTCCTTCCTGTGTGGCCGTTGGTGTGGCTCCACTTATCGTCGTGCGTTCGTGCCGCACCCACGATCTACACGGTCAACCGCTACACCCACGATCCCACTACCTTATTCGCGGCTCGATTATAAAGAGGGGGACGGCGTTTGGGGAATTTACTTTTCCCCTTCTCGCTCGTCTCCGTCCTCCTCCTTCCTTCCGCCTGCGCGTCCTCTCGCAGCTCCGCTGCCGCGTGCTTGCCAGAGCCTTCGTCGGTGAAGACTCCGCCGCGCCGTTCTTCCTGCCTCGCCTGCGCTGTGCGGCTTTGGCTCCGTCGCCGGTGAGTCCTCTCCGGTTGCATTGCCTGGATTTTTCCCTAGACTCATCTGTTTCGATTCCGTGCTCGTGCGACGGTTCCTCTGGTTCTTCGCCATTATACTCGTGCAAAGTCCCGACGGGGCCTTGCAACTCTAAACTCCCCTCCGCCGCCAGTCTTTCCTCCGGCGATCTTTCTGGCGCACAGATGTCTAGTTCGTTTAGCGGCGCTCTGGTTGAGGACGACGACGCTGGCTCCGGGCCCGAGCGAGGCTCGTGGCAGGGCTCTTCTGTCACACGCCGTGAGATCGAGTGGCTCATCCGGACTCGAAGAATTCCCGCCGAGGTTTCTTGCCGTTTACCCGGCAACGAATCCTCTCCGGATGTTAGGGAGGGCGAGTATGTGGTTTTTATGTCGCACTTCGCGCGTGGCTTCGGTCTCCCTCTTAGCGATTTCGCTAGAGAATTCCTCGACTACTTCGGCCTTCAGCCGCATCATCTTCCTGCGAACGCTATCGCTTCTCTTTCTGCTTTCATCTCCGCGTCGGAGGGATACTTCGGCCTGTGGCCGTTAGTGCATGTCTGGTCGAAGTTCTTCCAGATTCGCTCCAACGTAGTCCCTGACAAATCTCTGCACCCTTCCGAGAAGTTACTTACTCAATGTGGGGAAGCGTCTATTACTCCTCGGAGGAAGTCCGTGTTTCCTCGTGTCACCGGGTTGGAGTCGTGCAAGAAGTGGAACAAATCATTCTTTTATGTCAAGAACAAAGGGGCAGAGGACAAGATTCGGCTCCCTGCTTTCTCAATTGGCCCACCTTCTAAAGTGAACTGGCTCTACAATCCGAGGAAAACTCATGCCTTGGCCGAGGCCTTCGAGATTCGGCTTAAAGAGTTGATCCGGGCCGGGTTATGTGGCGAAGACCTGATGGCTACTTTCATTAGTAGCCGGATCTGCCCATTCCAGAAGCGGACTCACAAGTTGTGCTACATGAGTGGTCCCCTTGATCCTAACCGGGTCTCGACCGTGGAGCTGGACAACTACCTTATCTATAAGCGCGTCCGAGCTATCTTTAAGACAGAGATGCCTGAGGATTGGGCTTGGGGATTAAAACCGTTCACCCGCGATCATCCACCTCCCGAGGTGAGCTTAATCAACAACGCTCTGCTATTCCATTGTTTTTGTAACGGGTTTATCTAACTCTCTTTTTCCTCGTCTTGCAGAGGTTCGCAGAGCAGAAAAACAAGGACGCCGAAGTTCTGCTGCTCCCTTGGCCCGCGGACAGGAGTACCCCGGATACTGGTGAGCCAGACTCCGAGGAGTTCGTCCCTAAGTCGGATCCTGCCCCGGCTCGAGCTCGTGGCAAGACTTCGGCGCACGGGGAGGAAGGTGATTCGGACGAGGTCCAAATTCTTGAGGTAGTTGCCGCCATGCCTATTTCTTATGCATTTCCGGCTTCTACTTTCCCAGCTAATCCGGCCGGTCAGGTTCACGACGCCGAGCCTATTGCTTCTCGACCCCCTGTTACCTCGGGGAAACGCGGGGCTCCTGCTAGTGCCTCGGAGGCGGTTCCCAAGAAACGAATGAAGAAATCCGCTCCGAACCCTCCCAGGCGCAAGACTATGCCTGGGGTCGCCGGGTAAGTTCCTTTTGCTTATATTTCTTGTTTCTCTCTTTCTGTTTTTCATACTGACGATTCTTCTTTCTTACTTTTGCAGTGCTCCTCTTTCTGTTAAACCCGGCGGTCCTAGTATGACTAGCCGCCCGGTTCGGCCGCCGTCTCCTCCTCCCGTCGATGATACCAGGATTCCTAGTCCTATTCATCCTTCTTCTCCTCCAGCTCCGAATACGTCGCCTCTTCGTCGCGATGTGCCTGAGACCCCTTCCATTGACCCGGATTCGAACCGGCCCTCCGAAGTTTTCGTCGAACCCGCCGCCCCTTCTATGGGCCCCAGCGCTGCTACTGAGCCTCTATCTACTCCGGCAGTTTCTACAGCCATTCCAACCTCGGCCGAAGAGGTCGTTATCTCGGCGCCGTCTGCGACCATAACCCCTGCTGCTCCTAAAGATGCCGTCCCCACTTCGGAGGCGTCACTTCCTGCTGATGCCTCCTCTAAGGCGAGAAAAGCTGTTGCCGCCAAGAGTTCCTCTTCTTAGAAAGGTCTTGTCGGCTCTTCTCAGCCGAGTATTGCCGACGTGCTGTGTAAGGGAGCTGCGCCTACTAAAGTCCCCTTTGCCTCGGCGGCCGGCACCCAGCTTGCTCTTCATAAGAGCCCTGCGACCGCCGTGGTCGAACAGCCTGTCCGGGGTAAGGTCTTAACTCGGACAGCCAGTGGGAACAGCCTCGGAGCGCTGGTGGAGTATGCCAATAATTAGAACGCTGCTGATCAGTTTGAGGGTAATCCTATGCACCAGCCCTTTCAGATTTCTGACATCAGCGGCCGTTTTGACCATGCTGCCAAGTTCATCGTTGATACCAATAAGATGAATGAGGTAATTACTGTTTCTCTGAGTTTTAAATTATTCCTCATATGTTACTATATGCTCTAGTCCCCGAAACTTGCAAGGAAATAACTCGTTATATACTTGGAAGTTTAATGATCTTTGACTTAATTTTATTTCTAGGGTTCGTTAATCCGGCCATCTAGATCCGAGTTAAGTTTTGCTTGACTCGGATGTGCTTTAGCTTTGAATATCCAGCCACCTAGATCTGAACTAAGTTCTGTTCGATTCGGATCTGAGTCAGCTTTGAATATCCAGCCACTTAGATCTGAGCTAAGTCCTGCTTGACTCGGATCTGACTTAGCTTTGAATATCCAGCCACCTAGATCCGAACTAAGTTCTGCTTGATTCGGATCTGATTTAGCTTTGAATATCCAGCCATCTAGATCTGAGCTAAGTCCTGCGTGACTCGGATCTGACTTAGCTTTGAATATCCAGCCACCTAGATCCGAACTAAGTTCTGCTTGATTCGGATCTGATTTAGCTTTGAATATCCAGCCACCTAGATCTGAGCTAAGTCCTGCGTGACTCGGATCTGACTTAGCTTTGAATATCCAGCCACCTAGATCTGAACTAAGTTCTGCTTGATTCGGATCTGATTTAGCTTTGAATATCCAGCCACCTAGATCTGAGCTAAGTCCTGCGTGACTCGGATCTGAATCAGCTTTGAATATCCATTTACCATTTTTCCCCATTTGCTCAGGTTGCACATGATCGGAGGACTGCCGAGTTCCAGAGGCTGCTTTTTTCGCACCGTAAGCTTGAAGAAAAGTATGAGAAAATCCTTCCGGTAGTAAAGAAAGCTAGTACGTCGATGATTCCTCCTTGTTACTTTCCACGTTCTCAATTACTTGCCCGCGAGACATCGGCTTACTTTCTTGGTAAATAGGTAACATTAATAACCTCAACATTCGCCTTGAGGAGAAGGTCAAGAGCTTTGAAGGTTAGTTTCCCTTTTATCTTACATCTTTTCTCTTTTACCATGTGTGCTAAGCTTCCTTATCGCGTTTGGCTCTGGTAAAGCCGAGTTGCAAACCTTTGCAGCGTCGCACCAAGATTGCATGCCCATGCCTGACGTGATGCTGCATTTTTTAGAGCAAAATGCTATTCATTCGGCGCAATTACAAGAAAAAGATGATGAAATAGCTCGCCTACGAGCCGAATTGGATATCCTTAAGCTCTCTCAGAAGTCCGAACTAGAAAAGGTCGACCAAGAATTCTCCGAGGAGAAGAATCGGCTGACTTTGGAGCTGCAGAAGGGCAAAGAACTCCTCGAGGCTGCCGAACTGAGAACCCATGGTTTGAGCGAGGAAATTGCTCGTTTCGAGAAGAGCAAGGTCGATTGGGCCAAAGACCTTCAGATTATGATGAGATACATTCATCGTAAGCTATTTAGCGCGGCCGAATTATATTTTTCTTTTTCGTTTTCGTGACCATCTGACACGTTCATGCTTTGCGCAGATCATTTCCCCGAGGCCAAGCCCGTGAGTTCTAAAGCGGTTCTCGCAGCTCGCATGCGCCGAGGTGAACCTGTTACCGTTGATTCGGAGTATTCACTGGAGGATTACTTGGTTGCCGTTGGTGCCGCAGTTGGTCCGATGAAAATTATGGGCCGGGACTTGGTGCAAGCCGCTATCCGAGCTTACCACGTACTCTGGCCGAATACCTCGGGGACTCCTGATATCAACGAAATCAAGTTATTGGTGGAAAGACTAATGGCATCTGAGAGGCAGTTAAGTCTTTGGAGGGAATCTGCTGGGCGTGCTGGTGCCGATATGGCCCTTACTGTTATCATGTCATGGTATGAAGACATCTCTCTTGACATCCTGAGAAATTTGCGCACTGGTTCCCGCTGGGTTGAGGATCCCACTTTTGTTGCTCTTCGGCAAGCTCGGGCCTTCCAACTCGTTGAGTACGCCGACGTGCACACTTGGAATGAAGGGCCGAGTTTTCTTCCAGACCCGGATGAGGAGGTTGTAGTTGAGGACGCTCCGGATGATAATCCGGCTGAGCAGGGGGAGGGTGAAAATGATTCGGCCGCATCTGATAGCTCCAGCTCAAGCTCAGACAGCAACGGCGACGCGCGGTCCTCTTCCAAAGGTACCGGGCATTCTACCGCACGGACTGATGCTCCTGAGCAACCTCGGACTTCCGCTGAAGTTGCACCTGGGTCGGCGGAGGGCGAAGCAACCTCAGTCGAAGTTCCTCCTACCTCGGAGTGCCCCGCACCTGAGCAAGCTGCCGCCTCCCCAACGAACAACGCCTAAGTTATTTCCGATCCCTGGCATGCCGGGCGTATGATGTAGGCGAAATATTTGTCAACTCTCTGTATGATCCAAATTTCTTTTGCTGTGTACTGTTGTGACATTCGGTTAAGTGGGTGTTCGCCCGAATTCTTGCTTTGTTGGCCCTCTACTTCCTGACCTTTTAGGATTTATCTTTGCCTCTATTTTTAATGGTTTTATCCAAGCGTGAGATCTGAATATCATATAATATTGATTTGCTCTGAACAGAGATTGACTACTTCGTTGTGAAAATATATAGCAATCGCTGAATCATTGTTTATTGTGCGAAACTTCGATATGTAAATCAAATTTCAGAGGTAGTATAAGACTAATACGGGTGCGCTCAGCATAAGATTGAGGTAGCGTACGGTAGTCCCCGAGTCGCTGCTTCAGATGCCGAGGTTTAGATATTAATACGAAATTGATATATCATATGGCAGTCCCCGAGTTACTGCTCTGGGCGATGAGGTTCAGATGCATAACATGAAGTTGATATAAGATACGACAGTCCCCGAGTCACTGCTCTGGGCACCGAGGTTCAAATACATAACACGAAATAGATATAGCATATGGCAGTCCCCGAGTTACTGCTCCGGGCGCCGAGGTTCCAACACATAACACGAAATAGATATAACATATGGCAGTCCCCGAGTTACTGCTCCGGGCGCCGAGGTTCAAATACATAACACGAAATAGATATAACATATGGTAGTCCCCGAGTCACTGCTCTGGGCGCCGAGGTTCAAATACATCATTGGATCTTGACTTTGAGATACAATGCTACGAGTAGAATGGTCGAAGTAAAGCCACATTCCAGGGACGCTTCGTTTCTTCGCCAGATTTGTCTGCCTTGTTCCCTCCGAGGGACTGAGCGTCGATTAGATAATAGGCATCATTGTGCAACGCTTTGCTTACAATAAATGGTCCTTCCCATGGGGGTGACAACTTGTGCATGCCGGCCGTGCGTTGCACGATTCGGAGGACCAAATCTCCTTCTTTGAACACTCTTGGATTCACTTTCTTGCTGTGATACCGCCGCAAGTTCTGTTGATAAATAGCCGATCGTGATAATGTCAACTCTCTGGCCTCTTCCAGCAGGTCTACGGCATCTTGCCGAGCTATCTCATTTGTCTCTGAGGTTGTGTACTGAGCAACTCTTGGCGAGTCATATATTATGTCAGCTGGAAGTACGGCCTCTGCCCCGTACACCAGAAAGAATGGAGTATAGCCTGTTGATCTATTCGGAGTAGTCCGGAGGCTCCATAGTACGGCTGGGATTTCTTCGATCCAACATCCTGCCGACCTTTGCAATGGTTCGACAAGTCGTGGTTTTATTCCTGATAGTACCAGTCCATTAGACCTTTCCAATTGCCCATTGGATGCTGGGTGAGCCACAGAGGCAATATCTAGTCTTATGTGCTTCTCTCGGCAAAATCTAGCGAAAGCTCCTTCTGCAAAGTTTGTGCCGTTGTCCGTAATAATACTGTGCGGGTACCCATATCTTAGGATGATATCCTTGAGAAATTTCACTGCTGTGTGCCCATCACACTTTTTAATTGGTTTTACTTCAATCCATTTTGTGAACTTGTCCACCATAACCAATATGTGGGTCATTCCTCCTCGCACTGGCTTGAATGGTCCCACCATATCTAAACCCCATACAGAAAATGGCCAAGTGATGGGTATTGTTCTTAACTCGGCCGACGACATATGTATTTTGGTTGCGTATCTCTGACATCCATTGCTGTAGAGGTCCCAACCCAATAAGGTAGAGTCCTCCTGTGTTTTACAATGCTAGTCCCTGGATCAATAGCTAGCATCCACAGTTAAGATGTAATATCAAGATACAATGGTCATGATATAAATTTATAACCAGGAATAACATAAGTTTATTACATCAAACATAGCTCATATGGCTATTACATTACATTTGCAGCGGAATATCTATAAGTATGGGTCCATCATCTTCAAAGTTCCACAGGCAGATGTTGGTTGTAGATTTTGTAGTCCTAGTCAATCAAACAATCTTCATTTTTAAAACAATCAACCTGCAACATTACAAGTTACAGCCACAAGGGTCAATACATTTTGAATTGTATTGGCAAACTTCACTTTTATGTACAATGAGAGTGGATCCTATCATTATATGCATATTTGGCTAAGTAGAGTTTAAGGCTTATTTGCAGAAAGCAATATTTTATCCTATCTTTTCAAAAGGGTTTTAAAGTCTTTTGTCAAATTTCTTTTCCAAGTTCCTTGAACTCCTTGGTAGAAACTCAAGTGTTCAAATCCTTGTCAAAATCTCTTGAGCACCTTGGTAACCCCAAGTGCAACAAGTTTTATCAAAACTCATGAGTTCCTTGGTAAAGCTCCAAGTACCTCATGCACTTGAGCACCTTGGTAACCCCAAGTGCAACAAGCTTTACAAAATCTCTTTGAATTCCTTGGTAGACCCACAAGGGCATCAAGTTTTTATATTAGAAGTTGGAATGTCGAGATCTCCCATAGTTCAAACTTTAGTTGCTCAGTATTGTCCATAACCGGGGACACGGCTAAGTACTTAGATTTTATTATCTTCTGCAGAAGGAGTACACTTTACCCACATGACACAATCCCATCTTGTTGCCACCAGTGGCCTACTGGATTAGTGCTCACCAAGATGGAGTACTGGCAGATTGAGAATGTGACGAAGTCTTTCCAAAAGGTCCTCCCATACATCATTGCTAGCTTTGTCTTCAGCCCCCACGAAGCATTCCAGATCCCCATGTCCAGTAACTAAAGACAATGTATGGGTCTTCCTAATGTAATTGACTAAGCCAGAGCCATAATAGCATGTGGTTGCACACGAAAGCCACAATTGGAGAAGCATGTTTGATCTCTAAGTTTCCTAGGTGGTTTTCTTTTGGAGCACAACACAAAGTGATTGCCATAGACATGGTTCCCTTTTGTTGCCACCTTCTCCAAAACTTAAAGTATCCTCCACCTAGGTGGTTCATTGAGTCCTTGTTTTATTATGTAAAACACAAGTCCTTTTCTCAATCTTTGTAAAATCTCAACATGTATCTCTTTTTTAAATTATAGTATATAGCATGGCTAAGCATGTACAACTTCAATATTTTCACTAAGGAGTGTATAGGGAATCCTATTAGGATTTAGCATAGCATAAGTACAGAAATATCTTTTCATGCATGTTTTCAAAATCCACTAAGTATAACGAAAATAATAGGACTTTTGTGTGATAGTGTCACTTGCCTTTTTGGTAGGGAATGGGGGTTCACTTCCTTGATCTTGCTAATTTCACACTTTGCTAATTTCACTACAAGTCAATCAAGCAAATCACCAAATCAACTAACATTCCAAATCAAGGTTAAACAAACAATTTTACACACATAGCAATGGAGTCTAAGTCATGCAAAGGGGGTTCTTCTTGTAAGGTTGGTCTCTACTAGGTTTATAAACTTTGTATGGTCCAAATTGGTCATTTACCAAAATGGCAAAGTTATTTGCAATTGGGTTTTATCTTAAGACCATTTTAATATTCATTCATTATTTTATGTGGTGAAAATTATTCTTATCAAAGCAAAACTTTAGGTTTTTCACTAAGTGAGTTGTCCTTGGCAAGGTTTGATGTTTTGGGTTAGTAAGTTTTGGTCCAAAACACTTTCCCAAAGTTTTTCTTGCAAAAACATTTCCATAAATAATTTAATGAGTTTATTTGGCTAGAAAAATGGCTAATTTAGATAATTCATCCTATATTTCACCAAATTCATTTTTAACACCAAGGGTTGGTTCCTAGGGTCAGTAAGATCACAACAAACCATTTTGCAAAGGTTTTAATCCAAAAATCATTTTTTAAACAATTTTTATACTCTAAACAAGTACACATATGTTTCTGCAAATTCAAACAAGCTATTAGATACTATTTTAAAAACTAAGGCCATGGTTGGCTAGGGCTTGTTCTCCTGATTTCATTGATATAAAATTTGTAATTTTTGGACGTGTGGTTTGAAAATTACAAGGGTTTGAAGTTTGCAATTTTATTCTGTTTTCAAAACTGGTTTTAGATCTAATACAGGCCACGCGTCGAGCCGTGATTGGCCGGTACCGATTCGTCTGGATCGCGTGCTGCGGCGCGTTGGATCAAGTCAGATCGTGCGGCACAGGATCATCACTTACCCCTTCGTTAACGTTCTATCGTATCCGTCAGATCCAGATCCTACGGTTACTAACACGCTTGCCAAAGTCTGGCGGCGCTCGTCGGCTGCGCGCGGCGGCGACGGTCGGTCAGTGGCGGCGCTGGTGAAATAGGAGGCGAGAGAGGAAGGGAGTAGGCTCACCGAGGTCGTAGTTGGTTGGGGAAGCTCAACGTGTGGTCGACGAGGCAGGGGGCGCACGGGAACGGTGGCGATTGCTCGCCGGAGACTTCGTCGGCGTCGGGTGGTTCTGTCCGCGGTCGAGGGCGACGCTGTAGATCATCCCGAAGCAAAACAACGATGCGGTTAGATGCAAAAAGGTGTGGCGAGTGCGGGAGTGTGAACGAGGAGGCGCGGGGTGGTCATATACTACCTGTGGGCTTCGTCGGAGATGAAGCAGACGGTGGTGGCGGTAGGAGTCGTCGCTGCAGATCGCCCTAAGGCAAAACAGGAGCACATTCAGATGTGCAAGAGTAAGGCGATGCAGTGTGCGTGAACGAGAGGGGTCGGGGCGGTCTGGTTCACCTGAAAGTCGTCGCCGGAGTAAAAATGGACGGTGACGCTGTCGGAGCTTGTCGAAGCCGACGCTCCGGGGCGCCCGCGGTTGAAAGAAGGGTACGGGGAGAAGCGTCTGGGAGTGGGGCGTGCGTGCTTGGTCGATGAAGCAAGGGGAGGCAGTGTGTGGCCGGAATTGAGGGCTAAGCTCGTCGGAGACGGCGGCGGTGCAGAAAAGATTGGCGACAACCTAGGGGCAAAGAGGAGGAGTGGTCTGGGGAAAAATGTCGCGGAGAGGGAGGTGCTTAAGAATGCGCGGTCGCAGGAGCGATTAACTGCCGCGTTAATGCCAATTGATGCTCGCAAATGTCGCCAGAAACGGTCGAGGAGAGGGGGGGCGCTGTCACCGCGAGGAAGAAGAAGGGTGAACAGGGAAAATGGGTCAAGTCGTCAGTGGGGGAAAGAAGTGAGCGAAGGGTCCACCAGTCATCGTCTCTGTGGGTCAAATGCGAGGTGTGAAACGTTTTCCTGCGGAATGAGGAGCTGGGCTGGTTGATGGGCTTCCTGGGCTGCTGGGTTGGGTCTGGTTCCTTTCTTATTTTTTTTTATTCTGTGTTCTTTTCCTTTTCTATTTTATTTTCTGTTTTGAATTTCCAATCAAATAATCATCAACCAAATCAATTCAAACAACACTCAAATTTTGTAATATTGAAATTAGTTCTGTTTAGTAATATGGTCAAAAGTCCAAAATGAAATAATAATAACTTTATTAATCCATTCTTTAATTAAATAAAATGGAGTTTTATTTATTTAACATGGTTTGATTTATTTAATAATAATTCTCATTTGAAAACACTTTCAAATCTAAAACAGTAGGTTTATTTAAAAATAAAGAATATTTGAAAGACTTGTTTTAAAACAAAATAACCTCTTATCTTAGGATCCATTAGTAACTAAATAAAATGGGCCTTAGTTATTAAATTAAATAGAGTTTGATTAATAAAAATCTTTATTTGAAACCTAAATATTTTCCAAACCAAATCAGTAGGTTTTATTTGGAAATATTAAATACTTGGAAACTTTATTAAATTAAACAAATAAGTCCTTGATGGTTTATAAATGATAGAACCTTTATTAATAAAACTTGGATATTAAACCCTTATTAATTTGTTTTTAAACAAACCTTTGCTAATTTTATTTAGAATAAAAATGTTTTTAATTCTCAAAGCTTGGCCAAGGATTAATTTGACTTTATGAAATAATTCTTTATTTATAATCCCTCTTTTCTTTTGAATACCAAACCTTTTATTTTAAAAGATCCAAAATCTTATTTCCAAAATATCTATTTTCCTTTATTAAAAATGTTTATCTTTTTAAATCCTTTTAGGATTTTATTTGATTCAAATGGGTTTGAGGTTCCATTTAAATTCAAAAAGTTTCTTCTGGCTCTAAAATTCAAACAAAGTTTTATTTTATTAATTTATTTTCACATTACAAGATTTGGAAAATCTTGGGATGTGACAGGCTACCACCCTTAAAATAAATCTCGTCCCGAGATTTGGGAAGGCTGGGGTTACAAGCAAGTTCAAAACAACTAGGGTACTACCACGCTTTAAAAAATTTCAAACAAAAATTACATTTTGGCCTTCTTGGGTCCTGGAAAACTTCTCTAAGCAAACTTTTTCTTTATTTCTACACTTGACTCATGGGCCAAGGTTAAGTTTCTCCATAGGCTTGTTCAACTTGTTCTTCATTCTTTCTGGACAGTTGCTTGCATAGTGTCCTGGATTCTTGCAGTTGAAACAATTAATGTCCTTGAGTTCTTTGCGTTGCTCTTGTGGGCAAGTTGCTACATAGTGGCCTGGTTCCTTGCAGTTGTTGCACCACACTTGGTCAATCTCTTTATTCTTCTTGTTCTCTGGGCATCCACTGGAGTAGTGTCCCATTTCCTTACATTTGCGACATTGCACAAGGCTCATGTCTTGCTTGGGCTTCTTGATTTTCCTTGATCCTTTGAATTGGGTTGTCTTGTTTGGATGTAGAAGTGGTCCTTTTCCTTTGGTGGACTTGGATCCTTCTTGTTTCCTTTGTTCCACCATGGCATAGATAGGACATAGACCTGGAGTATGGTCACTTCCTTCACAAAGGTAGCAAGTAGCTTGAGAGGTAGGACATTGTCCAACAGGATGATCTTCTTCACAATTGGGGCATTGTCCTTCATGCTCCTTGGAGGTATGATCCTTGTCTCCACAAATAATGCAAGCTGGGGCTCCATCTAGAACAATATTCTTTTCATCCCTGTTATCATAAACTCTCTGTGGATAGCTTTCTTCTATGCTAATCATTTGATTAGTCACCTTAAGCATCAGTTGAGACTGCTCTTCCAAAAACCTTTGCAGTGCTGGATCCTTATCACTATTGTTGATTAGGAACTGAGCTGTTAGTTGGTTCAACTGGTGTTGGGTTGCTATGAGCTCTTTCATGCTATCCGCTTGGTTGGTGTTGGTGTCATCAACCTTGGAGTCCTTTGGAGTAGTCATCTGTTTGGGTTTGAAGGGAGATTAGAATAGGCATGTTATTTCTAAGAACTATTTCTAATCACACACATCACAATTTACACAAACAATGTGCATGCAATCACAAACAACTTTTCACTCAAACAACAAAGTTCAAGCACATACTTAGTCAACAAAACATTTTTGTTACACCACATAAGTTGGTGGTCTTGACTTAACTAAAATATGGTGGTCCATCTATATGGTTCACTTGTGCTATTTCCTTCCTTCATGATTCTTCTTGTATGGGATCATGGTTTCTTGAGATAACTCTTGGTTGCAATACTTCAAAGTTGTTGATGGCTTCTTCTTATTTTGCATTCCCTCAGTCTCTAAGTCTTAGCAAGATTACCTTGTTTCACTTGTGGTCCTTAGTAGTTTCTAAGTTGGAAGTCCTTGGTGAAAATGCTGAAGATGTTGAAGTCATTAGAGTTGAAGATGTTGAAGTCATTAGAGTTGGAGTTGTTGAAATCATTAGAGTTGGAGTTGTTGAAGAAGTCTTTTGCACATGATGAAGTCTTTGGTCTTGGGTAGGTTTTCCATCAAGTTGAAGTAGAAGAGGTGTAGAGTTGAAATCAAAATGGTTGAGGAAAGATGTTTACAAGACTTGTTTGTAAATAAGTTTTTGAACAAAACAACTCCTATTTTTCTAAGGGTTTTTGTCCAATCCTAGGTTTACAAATCCTACAGGCAACACAATGCTCTGATACCATCTGTAGAGGTCCCAACCCAATAAGGTAGAGTCCTCCTGTGTTTTACAATGCTAGTCCCTGGATCAATAGCTAGCATCCACAGTTAAGATGTAATATCAAGATACAATGGTCATGATATAAATTTATAACCAGGAATAACATAAGTTTATTACATCAAACATAGCTCATATGGCTATTACATTACATTTGCAGCGGAATATCTATAAGTATGGGTCCATCATCTTCAAAGTGCCACAGGCAGATGTTGGTTGTAGATTTTGTAGTCCTAGTCAATCAAACAATCTTCATTTTTAAAACAATCAACCTGCAACATTACAAGTTACAGCCACAAGGGTCAATACATTTTGAATTGTATTGGCAAACTTCACTTTTATGTACAATGAGAGTGGATCCTATCATTATATGCATATTTGGCTAAGTAGAGTTTAAGGCTTATTTGCAGAAAGCAATATTTTATCCTATCTTTTCAAAAGGGTTTTAAAGTCTTTTGTCAAATTTCTTTTCCAAGTTCCTTGAACTCCTTGGTAGAAACTCAAGTGTTCAAATCCTTGTCAAAATCTCTTGAGCACCTTGGTAACCCCAAGTGCAACAAGTTTTATCAAAACTCATGAGTTCCTTGGTAAAGCTCCAAGTACCTCATGCACTTGAGCACCTTGGTAACCACAAGTGCAACAAGCTTTACAAAATCTCTTTGAATTCCTTGGTAGACACACAAGGGCATCAAGTTTTTATATTAGAAGTTGGAATGTCGAGATCTCCCATAGTTCAAACTTTAGTTGCTCAGTATTGTCCATAACCGGGGACACGGCTAAGTACTTAGATTTTATTATCTTCTGCAGAAGGAGTACACTTTACCCACATGACACAATCCCATCTTGTTGCCACCAGTGGCCTACTGGATTAGTGCTCACCAAGATGGAGTACTGGCAGATTGAGAATGTGACGAAGTCTTTCCAAAAGGTCCTCCCATACATCATTGCTAGCTTTGTCTTCAGCCCCCATGAAGCATTCCAGATCCCCATGTCCAGTAACTAAAGAAAATGTATGGGTCTTCCTAATGTAATTGACTAAGCCAGAGCCATAATAGCATGTGGTTGCACACGAAAGCCACAATTGGAGAAGCATGTTTGATCTCTAAGTTTCCTAGGTGGTTTTCTTTTGGAGCACAACACAAAGTGATTGCCATAGACATGGTTCCCTTTTGTTGCCACCTTCTCCAAAACTTAAAGTATCCTCCACCTAGGTGGTTCATTGAGTCCTTGTTTTATTATGTAAAACACAAGTCCTTTTCTCAATCTTTGTAAAATCTCAACATGTATCTCTTTTTTAAATTATAGTATATAGCATGGCTAAGCATGTACAACTTCAATATTTTCACTAAGGAGTGTATAGGGAATCCTATTAGGATTTAGCATAGCATAAGTACAGAAATATCTTTTCATGCATGTTTTCAAAATCCACTAAGTATAACGAAAATAATAGGACTTTTGTATGATAGTGTCACTTGCCTTTTTGGTAGGGAATGGGGGTTCACTTCCTTGATCTTGCTAATTTCACACTTTGCTAATTTCACTACAAGTCAATCAAGCAAATCACCAAATCAACTAACATTCCAAATCAAGGTTAAACAAACAATTTTACACACATAGCAATGGAGTCTAAGTCATGCAAAGGGGGTTCTTCTTGTAAGGTTGGTCTCTACTAGGTTTACAAACTTTGTATGGTCCAAATTGGTCATTTACCAAAATGGCAAAGTTATTTGCAATTGGGTTTTATCTTAAGACCATTTTAATATTCATTCATTATTTTATGTGGTGAAAATTATTCTTATCAAAGCAAAACTTTAGGTTTTTCACTAAGTGAGTTGTCCTTGGCAAGGTTTGATGTTTTGGGTTAGTAAGTTTTGGTCCAAAACACTTTCCCAAAGTTTTTCTTGCAAAAACATTTCCATAAATAATTTAATGAGTTTATTTGGCTATAAAAATGGCTAATTTAGATAATTCATCCTATATTTCACCAAATTCATTTTTAACACCAAGGGTTGGTTCCTAGGGTCAGTAAGATCACAACAAACCATTTTGCAAAGGTTTTAATCCAAAAATCATTTTTTAAACAATTTTTATACTCTAAACAAGTACACATATGTTTCTGCAAATTCAAACAAGCTATTAGATACTATTTTAAAAACTAAGGCCATGGTTGGCTAGGGCTTGTTCTCCTGATTTCATTGATATAAAATTTGTAATTTTTGGACGTGTGGTTTGAAAATTACAAGGGTTTGAAGTTTGCAATTTATTCTGTTTTCAAAACTGCTTTTAGATCTAATACAGGCCACGCGTCGAGCCGTGATTGGCCGGTACCGATTCGTCTGGATCGCGTGCTGCGGCGCGTTGGATCAAGTCAGATCGTGCGGCACAGGATCATCACTTACCCCTTCGTTAACGTTCTATCGTATCCGTCAGATCCAGATCCTACGGTTACTAACACGCTTGCCAAAGTCTGGCGGCGCTCGTCGGCTGCGCGCGGCGGCGACGGTCGGTCAGTGGCGGCGCTGGTGAAATAGGAGGCGAGAGAGGAAGGGAGTAGGCTCACCGAGGTCGTAGTTGGCTGGGGAAGCTCAACGTGTGGTCGACGAGGCAGGGGGCGCACGGGAACGGTGGCGATTGCTCGCCGGAGACTTCGTCGGCGTCGGGTGGTTCTGTCCGCGGTCGAGGGCGACGCTGTAGATCATCCCGAAGCAAAACAACGATGCGGTTAGATGCAAAAAGGTGTGGCGAGTGCAGGAGTGTGAACGAGGAGGCGTGGGGTGGTCAGATACTACCTGTGGGCTTCGTCCGAGATGAAGCAGACGGTGGTGGCGGTAGGAGTCGTCGCTGCAGATCGCCCTAAGGCAAAACAGGAGCACATTCAGATGTGCAAGAGCAAGGCGATGCAGTGTGCATGAACGAGAGGGGTCGGGGCGGTCTGGTTCACCTGAAAGTCGTCGCCGGAGTAAAAACGGACGGTGACGCTGTCGGAGCTTGTCGAAGCCGACGCTCCGGGGCGCCCGCGGTTGAAAGAAGGGTACGGGGAGAAGCGTCTGGGAGTGGGGCGTGCGTGCTTGGTCGATGAAGCAAGGGGAGGCAGTGTGTGGCCGGAATTGAGGGCTAAGCTCTTCGGAGACGGCGGCGGTGCAGAAAAGATTGGCGACAGCCTAGGGGCAGAGAGGAGGAGTGGTCTGGGGAAAAATGTCGCGGAGAGGGAGGTGCTTAAGAATGCGCGGTCACAGGAGCGATTAACTGCCGCGTTAATGCCAATTGATGCTCGCAAATGTCGCCAGAAACGGTCGAGGAGAGGGGGGGCGCTGTCACCGCGAGGAAGAAGAAGGGTGAACAGGGAAAATGGGTCCAGTCGTCAGTGGGGGAAAGAAGTGAGCGAAGGGTCCACCAGTCATCGTCTCTGTGGGTCAAATGCGAGGTGTGAAACGTTTTCCTGCGGAATGAGGAGCTGGGCTGGTTGATGGGCTTCCTGGGCTACTGGGTTGGGTCTGGTTCCTTTCTTATTTTTTTTTTATTCTGTGTTCTTTTCCTTTTCTATTTTATTTTCTGTTTTGAATTTCCAATCAAATAATCATCAACCAAATCAATTCAAACAACACTCAAATTTTGTAATATTGAAATTAGTTCTGTTTAGTAATATGGTCAAAAGTCCAAAATGAAATAATAATAACTTTATTAATCCATTCTTTAATTAAATAAAATTTGCTAATTTTATTTAGAATTCTCATTAATAAATAACTTTATTAATCCCTTATTAATTTGTTTTTAAACAAACCTTTGCTAATTTTATTTAGAATAAAAATGTTTTTAATTCTCAAAGCTTGGCCAAGGATTAATTTGACTTTATGAAATAATTCTTTATTTATAATCCCTCTTTTCTTTTGAATACCAAACCTTTTATTTTAAAAGATCCAAAATCTTATTTCCAAAATATCTATTTTCCTTTATTAAAAATGTTTATCTTTTTAAATACTTTTAGGATTTATTTGATTCAAATGGGTTTGAGGTTCCATTTAAATTCAAAAAGTTTCTTCTGGCTCTGAAATTCAAACAAAGTTTTATTTTATTAATTTATTTTCACATTACAAGATTTGGAAAATCTTGGGATGTGACAATTGCATTTCTTAACTAATTCTTTTGCTTCTTTCAATGCCGTTGGCCAATAAAATCCATGCCTGAATGCCTTGGCTACTAAGGCGCGAGATGAGGCATGGTGCCCACATTCTCCTTGGTGTATGTCTAGAAGGATTTCCTGACCTTCTGTCGAACTTACGCACTTCTGCAATACGTTTGTGACGCTTCTTTTATACAGCTCATTGTTTATGATTGTATAAGCTTTTGCTCTTCTTACGGTTTGTCTAGCTAATACCTCATTACTCGGCAACATCGCGTCTTTTAGGTAAGAAAATATGGGTTGCGCCCATAACGGCGTTACTTTTTCTGATGTGATCTCACTGTCTATCTCCATGTTCTCTGCCGACATATATATCTCGGCTCTCTCCATGATTGCGCTTACCTCGGCTGTCCCCCTCTTTAGGGGTTCCGAGTCATTCTGCGGATCTACCTCCATTGGCGTGTGATCTTCTAGAGGATTTGCTGGGATAAAGATAGATTCGGATTCTGGTGATGGGATTATTGATGGTTTCCTGAGGTGCTCCAGGGCAATACCTGGAGGAATTGATTGCCGGGTTGATCCTAATTTTGACAATGTAGCGGCGGCGTCATTTTCTTCCCGAGGTATGTGGTGGAATTCACATCCTTTAAAGTATCCACTGATTTTTTGCACATGGAATCTGTATAAAACCATATTAGCATCTAATGCGTCCCAACTGCCTGATACTTGCTGTACTACTAGATCCGAGTCACCATAGCATAAGATTCGGCGTATACCAATTTCTTTTGCTACTTTCAATCCATGGACTAGCGCTTCATACTCGGCTACGTTGTTGGACGCAGCAAAATGTATTTGCAATACATATTTCAATTGGTCTTTTTTAGGCGAGGTTAACACTATTCCTGCTCCCAAACCATTCCTTAGTTTGGAACCATCGAAATGCATTGTCCAGTAATTTGGATCAGGCAATGGTGGCTCATACTGTACCTCGGCCCAGTCCACGAGAAAGTCGGCGACAGCCTGAGATTTGATTGCATCTCTTCTATCAAACTGTGGAGCGTATGGTGATAACTCGATCGCCCATTTTGCTATTCGGCCACTTGCGTCTTTGTTGCTCAATATGTCGGCTATGGGTGCTTCACAGATTACTTTGATGGGATGCTCTTCGAAGTAATGTTTAAGCTTTTTCGCCGACATATATACTCCATAAGCCATCTTCTGATAATGCGGGTAATTCTGCTTTGAAGTGGATAACACCTCACTTAGATAATAGACCGGCCTCTGAATCGACTTACCATCTTCAAGTCGTTCCACTACGACTACAGTACTAACTACTCTATTGGTAGCCGCTACATAGAGTAACATAGGCTCTTTTGATAATGGAGAAGCCAAAATGGGTGCCGTAACTAACATCTTTTTCAACTCACGAAATGCAAGGTCCGCCTGTGGAGTCCAAATGAATTTATCCGACTTCCTCATTAGCTGATAGAGCGGCAGTGCCTTCTCTCCTAGCCGACATACAAATCGACTAAGCGAGGCCAGGCAGCCCGTGAATTTTTGTACGTCATTCAAACATTTTGGCAACTCCATTCTTTCCACTGCTCTTATTTTTGTTGGATTAGCCTCGATACCTCGGCTGGATACAAGGAAACCTAGTAATTTTCCTGCCGGCACGCCAAATGTGCACTTCTCTGGATTAAGCTTCATTCGGAACCTTCTCAAGTTCGCAAAAGTCTGCCGTATATCTTCTAGTAATGTTTTGCTCTCTTTAGTTTTGATGACCACGTCATCCACATACACTTGTACATTTTTTCCTATCTGATCATGCAGGCATTTTTGCATGCATCTCTGATACGTCGCTCCTGCATTTCGCAGGCCAAATGGCATTGTGCGATAACAATAAGCCCCGTACGGGGTAATAAATGCAGTCTTTATTTGATCGGTCGGATTTAACGGTATCTGGTGGAAACCAGAATACGCGTCTACAAACGATAATAGCTCACAACCAGCGGTCGAGTCACATGAACGACTTGGTCTATTCTAGGCAATGGAAAAGGATCTTTCGGACATGCCTTGTTCAGGTTGGTGTAATCGATACACATTCGCCATACAATGGCTACATTGGGGTCATCTTTCTTCTTTTCTACTAGCACCGGATTTGATAACCAATCCGGATATAGCACCTCCATGATGAACCCGGCTGCGAGGAGCCGAGCTATTTCATCTCCTATTACTTTTCTCCTGTCTTCGGCAAAGCGGCGGAGAGGTTGCTTCACCGGCCGTGCTCCTGACCTAACGTTCAAAGAGTGCTCAGCCAACTCCCTCGGAACAACTTGCAGATCTTGAGTTGACCATGCAAATATGTCCCGATTCTCACGGAGGAAGTTGGTGAGATCGCCTTCCTATTTAGCATCCAGGCCTACACCAATAGTAACAGTACGCTCTGGGAATTGCTCATCAATCTGAAATTTCTTCGTCTCTTTAGTCGGCTGAAAAGAGACACTGCCATGAGGGTTGGCCAGCGCCGGAATGTTCAGTTGTGCCGACTGAGCGAGGGCTGCTACTTCTTGAATTCTTCTCTTTTCTCTTGCTATAACCAATGACTCGGCCAAATTAGACCCGGCTGAAGCACACTCCATTGACTTCTTGTAATCCCCTGCAACTGTTATCACCCCCTGTGGTCCGGGTAGCTTCATCTTCAGATAATTTATATGACAGCTGCTCATGAATTTGGCCAGTGCGGGCCGTCCGAGTAGAGCATGATAACAACTTTCCAGATCCACTACTTCAAATTCTAAATTTTCTGCTCTGCAGTTGTCTCTTGTACCGAATAACACGTCCACTCGGACTTTACCGATGGGCTCACATGAAAGCCCTGGCACTATCCCATGGAAAGTGGTCCTCGTGGATTGCAGCATGTTCTGCGATATTCCGAGTTTATGCATGGTATCTTTGTACATAATGTTGATACTGCTTCCATTGTCAATGAGTACTTTTGAAAATTTCACGTTGATGCTTGGTCCAACAAATTTGGGATCCAACACAAGTGCATATGATCCTGGACTTGGCATTATTCTGGGGTGGTCCTTCATGCTCCAGGTCACCTCCTGATCAGACCATGGCACGTATCTTGGTACCGCCGGCATAACTGCATTCACTTCCATATGCCGGCGCTGCACACTCTGCTTGTCCTACTGTTCCGTTGTGAACACACAATAAGATTGGTGATGTTCTCTGTAATCATTACGTCCGGTATTTGCCGGATTCATCCTTCCATCCTGGACCTGGTTTATTACTTGATGCACTCCATCTCTCCGATCCGAGCTATCATACCTCGGGGGAGGGGGCGGTAGCATCAGTTGCTGTGTATTTGCTCCAGTTAATTGCGGCTGATGCTGCTGCTGCACTTGATGGGGCGCCTGAACTCCTGCGGGGCTCCCCATCGCATTTTTCATCCATGCACATTGGCGGGTCGTATGATTGGCTGGTCTGGATGGGTTTGATGTCTGAAATTTGCACGGCTGATCTAACATGGATTCGAATGTGTACTTCGGCCTCTCTTGCCATTGCTTCTTTTGCTCTGGGGTCCATTGCCTTTTTCCCTCATTTCTTAATGTCCACTGTTGAGGTCCATTCTTCTGCCGTTGAGTTGCTCCATGATTCGGCTGATCTTGTGCTACTGCCGCCACCTAGGCCGAATTATATCTATAATCCGGCCTTTCCTCTCTTCTTCTTCCTCTGAAATCATTGCGCCTGGATGACCCGGCTAAATCTCTTGCATAATGATCCTGTTGCTCGCGATGATCCGCCGACATTAGTTCTGGTTGTGTTGGGTCCCCTAGTGCATAGGAGTCTGCTATTCTGATAGTTTCTGCCAGCGTGGTCGGCATATCTCTTTGCAGACGTTGCCACAGCACGCTGCCATAACGGCAGCCTTGCGCGAACCAAGCTATTTCTTGCGATTCTATAACCCCTTCGCATGAGTTTCTCAGGTTGCACCACCGAGTTAAAAACTCTCTATCTGTTTCATTCGGCCTCTGTTTGCACATGGCTAATTGTTGCGGCCTGTTTGGCCTCTTGTATGTGCTGGTAAAGTTGCTGACGAACATTTCTTCAAAATCTAACCAACAGTTGATGCTGCCTGCTGGTAGATTATTCAGCCATACCCTAGCTGGTCCTTCCAACATTTGTGGTACATACCGTACTGCCCATCGTAAGTTCCCACCCGCTATTTTCACAGCGGTGGCATAGTCAATCAACCAGTCTTGTGGCTTGGTGCTCCCATTATATGTTTTTGTGCCTCTTGCTAGCTGAAAGTTCGGCACGGGTGGTTCACCCATTATCCGTGGTCCAAAGCAAGTCGGACCCGGTGGACCTTGTTCTTCCAACAACTCAGACCGGTATAGTCGGTCCAGCTTCACTCTTGCATCATTTGATGGCAAATCTCTGTACAGAATTCTGTCTTGCATTCCATGATGGTTATTTCCACCACGGATCGCATATTCCATCTTGGAATAACCATCATTGTACCTTTCATTTACTTGATTATGGCGGGCTGGCCTTGCTTCTCTTTCCTGCCGGGGTTCATGCCTTGGTTGTGGGTTGAACGGCTGCTCTCTCCTTACTTCAGCCGGGGTATTGTTCTCTTGATTGCCCCTTGCGGGCTCTCTTCTGCCAAGATCTCCATTACCTCGGCTTCCGACGTCTTTCTCCACACGGCGGTGGTTCCTCTCCCCACTGTTACCTCGGCTTGCATTGCCTCCGTTCTCATTCGCCTTTCCAGCCATCGCCGGATCATATGGAACAATTTGCTTGTTCTTCTTTCCTGAGGTTACTGCTTTGTCTCTTCGCGCATTGTTTCCGGGGGAAGAAGCTGCTGCCGCGGACAAGGCAGGTGCTGCTCCTGCCGAGTGAACCATCCGCGAGGCTCCTGGCCTTGCCGGGTTTGTTCTGAGTATTTCCTCATTTTGCTGGTTTGCGATGCGCACCACCTCATTCACTCTTTCTTGTTGTTTCTGCCGGGCTTCCCCGGTCAACCCCTCTAATTCCAATGCTTCAGCGTTTGCCGCTCTCAAGTTCTTCGCCGGGGTACTGTATCTCGGCAAACCCAAATCACCTGATACAGCCCTGTGAGCTTCATGCTCTCTGTTAATATCATCTATGAGGTTCTTTCCTCTTAATCTTAACTCGTCCACCCGCTCGGGTGCGACATCAAGCTTATTAGCTTTAGCATATTCTCTCAGGGTCCTGTTCAAGGACTCCCGCAAGGCCGATACTTTCTTTGCCTCTACTAGCACCTTTTGCCTGGTTTCCTCTAACTCTGCTTGAGCATTCGCCGGATCGAGTATCGGCGCTACAGGTGTAGTCAAGTTTTCTATTGTTGTTTGAAGAATGTTCTCTGGCCTTTCTAGAGGCGGCCCCCTTACTCTTGGTGCCTTTGGTGTGGTGTCCTGCACCTCGGTCGGGTGAGTCACTGGTGGGATTACCTCGGTGAGTTGAGGTGCGGTCTGCTTGGGAGCGCCTTGCGCGCCTGCGGCAGGTTCTCTGCTTGGCCCGGCTACTGCTGCTTCAGCCTGCGCTCCTGCAGCGACCATCACCTCGACGCTGCCTGCAAGACACTCTCTGGACGGGCGGCTTGCTGCGTTAAGAGGTGGCTCCCCTGCAACAACAACTTGGTGAGGATAAACGTCGGTGATGTCGACGCCGACGTAAACCTTGTGCTCGCCCAGGCTGATGAAAACACCATTGCGTGGGGGAACTTTCCCCTTGAAGCTCCCTGCATTGTCACTGACATAGTCGCAAAGATCAAATCTCTGGACCAAGCCAGAAACAACGCGCTCGCCCGTGCTGATGAAATTTCCCGTCCGGATCATAACTCCAGCTAGCACCGCTGCTGGCCCCACGGTGGGCGCCAACTGTCGTGGTGGTGGCACGGCAGATGCCATGGGTAGGCTAAAGTATGGGGCCAATGGATGCTAGTGGGATCTGGGGAGGGAAGATGCAACTGATTCTACACTCAAGTGGTTAAGGCTAAGATCTTTATTTCTCTTCTTTTGGGTTACAAGTGCTCCTCGAGCTGTATACAAGGAGACCAGATGAATCTCACCAGCCTAACGGTACCGAAAAGAGTCGATGCCCTCCTCAGGGTCCAAGCCTCCCCTTATAAAGGAGTGCCTTGGGTGCCCTTAGGGCTGACGAGGCAAGCATATTCGAGGAATATGCTTGTCCCAAAATAGTAGTTCGGCGGCCTCCTTTCCCTGTCGCCCTTCTAACGACGGCAAGGCTCCTGAGGACCCCTCCTGCGTGCCTCGGGCTCCAGGACTGTCACCTCCGTGACCTCCTTCTGCCCCTCTGACGCTCTGCATCTTTGTCTCTTATGCTTGGCTCCGCTCTGATTCCTTCTAGCCTGCAGCTATAGTTTGACCTTGGGTTTCTCCTTCTCCTGCAAGCTTCGTATCACTCGGCCTTACTTTACCTTGCGTAACTCGGCTTGTCCTTTACCTGCATCGAGATCACTCGGACTAACCCGGCCGACCCTCGCAGTAACTCGACCGGGTAACTGCTTGATACACATACACGGGCTTCTCGCCTCCGTACCTCGGCCGACATATTCATGATTCGGCCAACCTAGACCGTAACTCGGAAACTAGACGGGGATTGTACCTCTGTCTTTCCCCGTCTCTGACCTACCCGAGGTCAACCCCCCGACACTAATCAAACGTCAATAAAAAAAATTACCCTGTTCATATTATCGCTGTCAAGCACGATCTTGGCAGCCAGATGCAAGTGACTGCTGATGTCGGAGAGTTGAAATGGTTGACTGCTTGGATTGCCCTCGAGATGATCAGCAGCGTTCCAGTTATTAGCATACTCAACCAACGAGCCGAGGCTGTTCCCACTCTCACTACGAGTCAGGATTTTGCCTCGGACGTGTTGTGTAGCCACCGCCGCCGTGGGACTCTTGTGAAGAGCGAGCTGAGTATCAGCGGCCGGGCTGAAAACGGTCTTGGCAGAAAAAAACCCCTTGCGGAGCGCATCAGCAATTGTAGGTTGAGAAGAGCGAGAAAGCCCTTTCTGAGATGAGGGAGGTTTGGTGACGACGACCTTCCTGGCCTTAGAAGAGGCGTCGGCAGGAGCCATTACCTCGGTGCTAGGGGTGGTGTCTTTGGAAACAGGAGGGATTATGGTTTCTGAGGGCGCCGAGATAGTGATATCCTCGGCTGGAGTCAGAGTTGCAGTAGAGACTGTGGCGGTCGAAGGAATCTCGGGGGAAACTCCGGGGTTCACGGAGGAGGCAGCAGGCTCAGTAGAAATATCTACTAGCCGAGTTTTGTTGGCATCAACAGGAGAGACCTCAGGCGCATCCTGGCGAGATGACGTCTGATTTGGAGCGGGAGGAGAGTCTGCTCGAGCAGGACTAGGAACTCTAGTATCTTTAGGAGGCGGAGGAGAAGGCGGCCGAGTCGTATGACTCGTCATGCTAGGACCACTGGGCTTAACAGAAAGAGGAGCTCTGCAAAGGCACAGAGGGTCAGGTCAGAAGACAGAAAGAGAGAAACCAGAAATACAAATGAAAAGTAACTCACCCAGTAACCCCGGGCATAGTTTTACGCTTGAGAGGGTGCTGGGCTGACTTCTTCGTTCGTTTCTTGGGAGAGGCTTCCAAGGCACCAGCTGGAGCGGTACGCTTCCTCGAGGTAGCAGGAGGTCGGGAGGCGAGAGGCTCGGCGTCGTGAACATGACCGGCGTGATTAGCTGAGAAAGTAGAGGCCGGAAATGCATAAGAAATTGGCATTGCGGCGACTACCTCAAGAACTTGGACCTCGTCTGAATCACCTTCCTCCTCGTGGGCCGGGGTCTTGCCACGGGCACGAGCCAGAGCGAGGTCCGACTTGGGAACGAACTCCTCCGAGTCAGGCTCCCCGCTATCCGGGGTGTTCCGATCTGCGGTCCACGGGAGGGACAAAACCACGGCATCCTCGATCTTCTGCTCCTCAAACCTCTGTAGGAAAGGAGACAGAGAAATTAGCAAGAGAAATCACAGATGCGATTAAAATGCAAAACACAACTGCGTGAACCTACCTCGGGAGGATGATGCTTGCAGGTGAACGGCTTCAGTCCCCAGGTCCAATCCTCCGACATCTCCGTCTTAAAGATAGCTCGGACACGCTTGAAAATAAGATAGTTATCGAGCTTAACCGTTGAGACTCGATTGGGATCAAGGGGTCCGCTCATATAGCAGATCTTATGCGTGCGTTACTGAAAAGGGCAGATCCGGCTACTGACGAAGGTAGTCATCAGATCCTCGCCACGTAACCCGACGCGGATCAGTTCCTTCAGTCGAATCTCAAAGGCCTCAGCCAGGGCATGGCTCTTCCTGGGATTATAATTCCAGTTCTTCTTGAAAGGGGGGCCGATGGAGAAGGCAGGGAGCTGAATCTTGTCTTCCTTCCCAGAATTCTTGACATAGAAAAACGATCTATGCCATTTCTTGCATGACTCAAGACCAGCGACGCGAGGAAACTCCGATTTCCTCCGAGGTGTGATTGACGCGGCTCCGCACTGGGTAAGCAGTTTCTCGGAAGGTTGAAGGGATTTGTCTGGAACGACATTGGATCGGATCTGGAAGAACTTTGACCATACATGCACAGACGGCCAGAGGCCGAGATAAAAGCGGACAGAGAAGCAATGGCCTTAGCCGGAAGATGATGCGGCTGCAGGCCGAAGTAATCGAGGAATTCCCTTGCAAAATCGCTAAGAGGAAGACCAAACCCGCGAGCGAAATGGGACATAAAGACGACGTACTCGCCTTCATTTAGAACGGGAGAAGATTCGCTGCCGGGTAAGCGACGGGCTACCTCGGCAGGAATCCGGTGGGTTCTGATTAGCCACTCAATCTCTCGGCGGGTGACGGTGGAACCTTGCCAGGAGCCCCGCTCGGGACCAGACGCAGCATCGTCATCCTCGATGAGCGTGCCGCTAACGGAGCTTGACATAGGGTCACCGGAGGAATCTACCGAGGAGGAGCTAGCAGCGGAGCAAAGCCTAGAACTGCAAGGCCCCGTCGTGGTCCTAGGCGAAAACGGCGGCGGAGCGGAAAAGGAGCCGCCACGGGAAATCTAGAGAGCGGCAGACGCGTCTAGAGGGAAATCTAGGCAATGAGACCAGAGAAACTCACCGGCAACGGTGCCGGAGCAAGCGCACGGGGACGAGGTCGACGGAGCAGAGGAACTGGGGCCTCACCATCGAAGATTCCGACGAGCGCACGGCCGCAGGAGCACAAACAGATGCGAAGGCGAGAGGATGAAGAAGGGCAATGGGGAGCGAAGAAGGAAAGTGAATCCTCTAGACCCGTGCCCCTCTTTATAACCACGTGGGCTTGGCGCGGTAGTGGGATCGTGGGTGCGGTCACCAACCGTGTAGATCGTGTGTGAGGCGTAACCGCTCGAGGTTGAATGGAGCCGCACCAACGACCACACGACGCAGGAGACGATCATGCCCCCTGACAGAAACGGTGCGCGAGGCGTTGCAGCGCCGATGCGACAGGTGCAGTAATTGTTGGAGATATGCCCTAGAGGCAATAATAAATGTAGTTATTATTATATCTTTGTGTTTATGATAAATGTTTACATTCATTCTATAATAGTATTAACAAGGAAACATTGATACTTGTGTGATTTGTAAACTTAATTTGAAGTCCCTAGTATAGCCTCTATACATCACTAGCTTGTTGGTTGATAAATGATTGTGGTTTCCCTATCATGAACATTGAGATGTTATCAACAACAAGATCATATCGTTACGAGAATGATATCATGGACATACTCCTATAGATAAGCGTAGCATAAAGATCAAGTCATTTCAATAGTTCAATTGCTATATGATTTATGATACATAGTAACCTAATTCCTTGGACCATGAGATCATGCATATCACCTTTACCGGATGGATGCTTTAATGACATCAAACACCACACCGTAACTGGGTGGCTAGAAAGGTGGCATTGAGTGTTCGGAAAGTATTGGTTGAGACACACGGATCAAGAGTGGGATTTGTCCATCCATATGACGGATAGATATACTCTGGGCCCTCTCGGTGGAATGTCATCCAATTAGCTTGCAAGCATGTGACTGGATCACAAGGGATCACATATCACGGGAACGAGAAAAGAGTACTTATCGGTAACGAGGTTGAACTAGGTATGCAGAGATACCGACGATCATAACCTCGGATAAGTAAACTATCGTGAGACAAAGGGAAATTGGTATCGTATGTAAGTGGTTCATTCGATCGCAAAGTAATCATAGAAATATGTGGGAGCCATATGAATTTCCAGATTCCTCTATTGGTTATTGTTCGGAGAAGTGTCTCGATCATGTCCGCATAATTCACGAACCGTAGGGAGACACACTTAAGGATTCGACGTTGTTTGAGTAGTTATGGTATTATGAGAAAGAGACCGAATGTTGTTTGGAGTCTCGGATGGGATCCGGGATATCACGAGGAGATCCGGAATGGTCCGGAGAATAAGATTCATATAAGAAAAAGTCCCGTTTCGGAGTTGGGGAATGATTTTGGTGTTTTCATCGGGAATGTTCTAGAAGGTTCCGGAATGTCCGGCACTCCGGAGGGGAAGGGTACATGAATGTGTTGTATCAAAGTTGGTATGATTGCATCATGTACTAAGTGTCATCGCTGTTCCAAATAAAGGATTAATCGAATCCTAGTTTGAAAAGTCAAATAGCTAAATTGAAAAGTCAAACGGCTAAAATTGGAAAGAGGAAAAGAGGAGGAAGTGGGAAACCGAGTTGGGGAGGGAATCCCTTCTCCAACCGGCGGCGCCCCCTCCAAGCCGAGTTGGGGAGGGACTCCCCTCCCTCCCCTTGGCCGCCGGCCCCTCCACCTATATAAGGAGGGGCAGGGCTCCCTCCTAGCACACACAAGTACCTCTCCTCAAACCCTAGCTTGGCGCCTACCACCATAGCCGCCGCCGCCCCCTAGTGTTTTGCCTTAGCCGCCGACTTGGGGTCCCCGGAACCCTAGCCGCTGGCTCTAGCCTCTCCTCCTTGGTGTTTCTAAACCCTAGATCGCCGAGGAGCTCTCTCATACTCCACCATACTCGCTCCGGCTTAAGGCGAAGCCCTACGAGATCTCCCCTCTACTTCTGGTACCACGCCGTTGTGCTGCCGGAATCGCGAGGAGAGTGCTACAACCTCCGCTGCCTGGTGGAACAAGGGAGAGGAAGGTCTTCGTCGAGTACCGAACGTGTGACCGACTGCGGGAGCGCTGCCGGAACGCAGCGCCGGAAGGATCGTCTACGCGATCTTGAGATCGGGAAGAGTACGACTACATCACCCACGAGAATCCGCTCTCGTTAAACACTTTGGAATCTTCGAGGGTAAGTTATTCCATCGACTCGTTGCTACAATCTAGTAGATAGATCTTGGCTTGTTTGTTTGTATGCGGTAGAATTTTTTTTTCCATGCTACGAAACCCTACAGTGGTATCAGAGCCGTGTCTATATGTAGATCTGTTGCACGAGTAGAACACAATGGTCATTGTGGGCGTTGATGCTTTTATTGTCGATTGCTTCTTGTGTACTTTGCATCTTGCGGTATGTTGGGATGAAGCGGCCCGGGCTAACCTTACATGACATCGTTCATGAGACTTGCTCCACGCTTGACATGCAACTTGTATTGCATAAGTGGCTTTGCGGGTGCCTGTTTCTCCTAGCATAGTTAAGATCCAATTTACAACGTGTGGTCAACAATACTAGTATCAATGTTGTGGTTCTTGTTCGTAAGTTAGAGCGACACTTATTGAAAGCCCCAAACCACGTAAAATATGCAAAGAAAGTAGAGGCGTCTAACTTTGTTTTGCAGGGGTGTGCAGTGATGTGATATGGCCATGATTGTGATTATATTTGATGTATGCAATGATCCTTATTGTAAGTTGGCAACCGGCAGGAGCCATATGGTTGTCTTTAATTTATGTTAAGACCCGCGTGTCTATTCAAAGTAGTTGTAATAGTTGAAGCCGGTGGACGACAACCATGGAGAAGCGTCATTGACCTTGATGCAATGCCGGTGATGATGGAGATCATGTTCGTGCTTGAAGATGGAGATCGGAAGCACAAAGAAGAAAGGCCATATCATATCACATATTATGAATTGCATGTGATGTTAATCCTTTATGCATCTTGTATTGCTTAGTAGACGACGGTAGCATTATAAGATGATCCCTCATGCACATGAATTTCAAGTCATAAAGTGTTCACCCTTAGTTAGCACCGTTGCTAAAGCTTGTTGTTTCGAAGCACCACGTGATGATCGGGTGTGTTAGATTCTGCAAGTGTATACAACGTGAGCAAGCCATATTTGCTCATGCGGAAACTAAGGTTTGATCTTGACGAGCCTAGCATGTACAGACATGGTCTCGGAACACGGATCACCGAAAGGTAAAGCATGAATCATATAGTAGATATGATGAACATGACGATTGTTCGCCATTGAAACTATATCAACTCTCGTGATGATCGGTGTTGATGTAGTGGATTTGGTTCGTGTGATCACTAAAACAATGTGAGGGATGTTGTTTTGAGTGGGAGTTCACCTAGATTAACTTTATTATTAATTTGAACTCAATTTGTCATAAACTTAGTCTAAACTATTGCAAATATGTTGTAGATCAATGGCAGCCCCTACCATCAATTTTAATGCATTCCTAGAGAAAGAAAAGTTGAAAAACAATGGAAGCAACTTCGCGGATTGGTTCCGCAATTTGAGAATTGTCCTCACAGCTGGTAATTTGACCTATGTGCTGGATGCACCGCTGGGTGACCCGCCTGCGGCTGATGTTGCCGATGAAGTAAAGAATGTTTACCTCGCTCGGAAGAATCAGTACTCCATAGTTTAGTGTGCTATCTTGCATGGTTTGGAATCGGAGCTTCAGAAAAGGTTTGAGAATTCAGACCCATATGATATTGTCGAGGATCTCAAATTGATTTTTGAGACTCATGCGGCAATTGAAAGTTATGAGGCTTCTGAAAAGTTCTTTAACTGCAAGATGGAAGAGGGCAGCTCCGTCAGTGAGCATGTGCTTAAGATGTCTGGGCACGCAAACAAACTTCAAAGCTTGGGTATAGTGATTCCTAATGCTTTGGGGATTTACCGTGTCCTCCAATCACTACCACCAAGTTACAAGAACTTTGTGATGAACTACAACATGCAGAACATGAACAAGCAGTTGCCAGAACTGTTTGCTATGTTGAAGTCTGCAGAAGTGGAGATCAATAAAGAGCACCAAGTGTTGTTGGTCAATAAGACCACCAAATTCAAGAAAGGCAAGTCTAAGCAGAAGGGACACTTCAAGAAGGGTGGTAAGAAAGTTACCACACCGGCGAAGAAGACCAAGGCTGGACCTAAGCCTGATACTAAGTGCTTTTACTGCAAGGGAGAAGGTCACTGGAAGCGGAATTGCCCAAAGTACTTGGCGGATTTGAAGAACGGCAACATCAAGAAGAAAGGTATATCTAATATACATGTTATTGATGTGTATCTCACTAGTACTCGTAGTAGTGCCTGGGTATTTGATACTGGTTCGGTTGCTCATATTTGTAACTCGAAACAGGTGCTGCAGAATAAACGGAAGCTAGCGAAGAACGAGGTGACGATGCGCGTGGGAAATGGATCAAAGGTTGATGTGATCGCGGTCGGCACGCTACCCCTTCATCTACCATCGGGATTAGTTTTATACTTAAATAATTGTTATCTGGTGCCTGCGTTGAGCATGAACATTATATCGGGATCTTGTTTATTGCGAGAAGGTTACTTGTTTAAGTCCGAGAATAATGGTTGTTCGATTTATATGAGTAATATGTTTTATGCACATGCACCTTTGATAGATGGTCTATTCTTATTGAATCTCGATAGTGGAAATACACATATCAACAACATTGAGGCTAAACGTTTGAAATCGAGCGATAACTCGACCTATATGTGGCACTGTCGTCTTGGTCACATTGGAGTGAAGCGTATGAAGAAACTCCATTCCGATGGACTTCTTGAATCACTTGATTTCGAATCACTTGATAGATGCGAAGCATGTCTGATGGGTAAAATGACTAAGACTCCATTTTCTGGTATGATGGAGCGAGCTACGGACTTATTGGAAATCATACATACCGATGTGTGTGGTCCAGTGAGTGTAGCGTCGCGCGGTGGTTATCGTTATGTTCTTACCTTCACGGATGACTTGAGTAGATATGGGTATATCTATTTTATGAAACATAAGTCCGAAACTTTCGAGAAGTTTAAGGAATTTCAAAGTGAGATAAAGAATCAACGTAACAAGAAGATTAAATTTCTGCGATCTGATCGTGGAGGTGAATATCTAAGTTACGAGTTTGGCGAGCATTTGAAGAAATGCGGAATACTTTCACAATTGACACCGCCGGGAACACCACAGCGTAATGGTGTGTCCAAACATCGTAATCGAACTCTCTTAGATATGGTTCGTTCTATGATGTCACTTACAGATTTACCGCTATCATTTTGGGGTTATGCATTAGAAACAGCCGCATTCACTTTAAATAGGGCACCGTCTAAATCCGTTGAAACGACACCGTATGAATTATGGTTTGGGAAGAAACCTAGATTGTCGTTCCTTAAAGTTTGGGGATGCGAAGCCTATGTAAAGAAGTTACAGCCGGACAAGCTTGAACCCAAAGCGGAAAAATGCGTCTTCATAGGATACCCGAAGGAAACTATTGGGTATACCTTCTATCACAGATCCGAAGGCAAAATCTTTGTTGCTAAGAATGGATCCTTTCTAGAGAAGGAATTTCTCTCGAAAGAAGTGACTGGAAGGAAAGTAGAAATCGACGAGGTTGTTGAACCTTCTCTCGAAATTGCGAGTAGCGCAGCACCGGAAGAAGTTCCAGTGGTGCCTGCACCAATAAGAGAGGAAGCTAATGATGGTGATCATGAAACTTCGGTTGAAGTTGCTACAGAGCCTCGGAGATCAACGAGAACTCGTACCACTCCAGATTGGTATGATCCCGTTATGAGTGTCATGTTGGTGGACAACACCGATGACCCCGAGACATATGAGGAAGCGATGATGAGCCCAGATTCCAATAAATGGCAAGAAGCCATGAAATCCGAGATTGGATCCATGTACGAAAACCAAGTATGGACTTTGGTGGACTTACTGGATGGCCGGAAGGCTGTCGAGAACAAATGGATCTTCAAGAAGAAAACAGATGCTGATGGTAATGTTACTGTCTATAAATCTCGACTTGTCGCAAAAGGGTTTCGACAAATTCAAGGAGTTGACTACGATGAGACTTTCTCACCGGTAGCGAAGCTAAAGTCTATGAGGATTATGTTAGCAATCGCTGCATATTATGATTATGAGATATGGCAGATGGATGTCAAAACAGCATTCCTCAATGGAGACATTGATGAAGAGTTGTATATGATGCAACCCAAAGGTTTTGTCGATCCTAAAGATGCTAACAAGGTATGCAAACTTCAACGGTCCATCTATGGATTGAAGCAAGCATCCCGAAGTTGGAATCAACGTTTTGATAAGGTGATCAAAAGTTTTGGTTTTATACAAACTTATGGAGAAGCTTGTATTTACAAGAAAGTGAGTGGGAGCTCTGTAGCATTCTTAATACTATATGTGGATGACATATTGTTGATTGGGAATGATGTAGACCTTCTTAATAGTGTCAAGGAATATTTGAATAATAGTTTTTCAATGAAGGATCTTGGCGAAGCAGCTTACATATTAGGCATAAAGATTTATAGAGATAGATCGAAACGCCAAATATCATTGTCACAGAGTACATATTTGGACAAAGTTCTAAAGAGGTTTGGAATGGAAGATAGCAAGAAAGGGTTCTTGCCCATGTTGCCCAACACGACCTTGAGTAAAACTCAAAGTCCGACATCGGCAGAAGATAGAGAAAGGATGAGTAAGACTCCCTATGCCTCAGCCATAGGATCTCTAATGTATGCCATGCTATGTACTAGACCCGACATTGCATATGCTGTTAGTTTAACTAGGAGATATCAAAGTGATCCAGGAGTGGATCATTGGACAACGGTCAAAAACATCCTTAAGTACTTGAGAAGAACTAAGGATATGGTTCTTTCTTATGGAGGTGATGAACAGCTCGTTGTTAATGGTTACACCGATGCTAGTTGGAACACCGATCCGGATGATTCTAAATCACAATCTGGATACGTATTTATTTTGAATGGTGCAGCAGTTAGCTGGAGGAGTGCAAAGCAAAGCGTTGTGGCGAGATCTTCAACTGAATCGAAAAACATGGCTGCTTCGGAGGCTTCACAACAAGCGATATGGATGAAAGAGTTCATTGCAGAGCTGGGTGTGGTTCCTAGTGCGCTGGACCCAATGTCTATCTACTGTGATAACATGGGCGCCATAGCCAATGCGCAAGAACCAAGGTCACACAAGAAGCTGAAGCACATCAAGCTACGTTTTCACGCTATTCGAGAACATATCCAAGACGGGGATATAAAGATTTGCAAAGTACACACAGATCTGAATGTGGCGGATCCGTTGACTAAACCTCTCTCGAGGGCAAAACATGACCAGCACCAAACTGCCATGGGTGTTCGGTATATTACCATGTAATCTAGATTAGATGACTCTAGTGCAAGTGGGAGACTGTTGGAGATATGCCCTAGAGGCAATAATAAATGTAGTTATTATTATATCTTTGTGTTTATGATAAATGTTTACATTCATTCTATAATAGTATTAACAAGGAAACATTGATACTTGTGTGATTTGTAAACTTAATTTGAAGTCCCTAGTATAGCCTCTATACATCACTAGCTTGTTGGTTGATAAATGATTGTGGTTTCCCTATCATGAACATTGAGATGTTATCAACAACAAGATCATATCGTTAGGAGAATGATATGATGGACATACTCCTATAGATAAGCGTAGCATAAAGATCAAGTCATTTCAATAGTTCAATTGCTATATGCTTTCTGATACATAGTAACCTAATTCCTTGGACCATGAGATCATGCATATCACCTTTACCGGATGGATGCTTTGATGACATCAAACACCACACTGTAACTGGGTGGCTATAAAGGTGGCATTGAGTGTTCGGAAAGTATTGGTTGAGACACACGGATCAAGAGTGGGATTTGTCCATCCATATGACGGATAGATATACTCTGGGCCCTCTCGGTGGAATGTCATCCAATTAGCTTGCAAGCATGTGACTGGATCACAAGGGATCACATATCACGGGAACGAGAAAAGAGTACTTATCGGTAACAAGGTTGAACTAGGTATGCAGAGATACCGACGATCATAACCTCGGATAAGTAAACTATCGTGAGACAAAGGGAAATTGGTATCGTATGTAAGTGGTTCATTCGATCGCAAAATAATCGTAGAAATATGTGGGAGCCATATGAATTTCCAGATTCCTCTATTGGTTATTGTTCGGAGAAGTGTCTCGATCATGTCCGCATAATTCACGAACCGTAGGGAGACACACTTAAGGATTCGACATTGTTTGAGTAGTTATGGTATTATGAGAAAGAGACCGAATGTTGTTCGGAGTCTCGGATGGGATCTGGGATATCACGAGGAGATCCGGAATGGTCCGGAGAATAAGATTCATATAAGGAAAGTCCCGTTTCGGAGTTGGGGAATGATTTCGGTGTTTTCATCGGGAATGTTCTAGAAGGTTCCGGAATGTCCGGCACTCCGGAGGGGAAGGGTACATGAATGTGTTGTATCAAAGTTGGTATGATTGCATCATGTACTAAGTGTCATCGCTATTCCAAATAAAGGATTAATCGAATCCTAGTTTGAAAAGTCAAATAGCTAAATTGAAAAGTCAAACGGCTAAAATTGGAAAGAGGAAAAGAGGAGGAAGTGGGAAACCGAGTTGGGGAGGGAATCCCTCCTCCAACCGGCGGCGCCCCCTCCAAGCCGAGTTGGGGAGGGACTCCCCTCCCTCCCCTTGGCCGCTGGCCCCTCCACCTATATAAGGAGGGGCAGGGCTCCCTCCTAGCACACACAATTACCTCTCCTCAAACCCTAGCTTGGCGCCTACCACCATAGCCGTCGCCGCCCCCCTAGGGTTTTGCCCTAGCCGCCGACTTGGGGTCCCCGGAACCCTAGCCGCCAGCTCTAGCCTCTCCTCCTTGGTGTGTCTAAACCCTAGATCGCCGAGGAGCTCTCTCATACTCCACCATACTCGTTCCGGCTTAAGGCGAAGCCCTGCGAGATCTCCCCTCTACTTCCGGTACCACGCCGTTGTGCTGCCGGAATCGCGAGGAGAGTGCTACAACCTCCGCTGCCTGCTGGAACAAGGGAGAGGAAGGTCTTCGTCGAGTACCGAACGTGTGACCGACTGCGGGAGCGCTGCCGGAACGCAGCGCCGGAAGGATCGTCTACGCGATCTTGAGATCGGGAAGAGTACGACTACATCACCCACGAGAATCCGCTCTTGTTAAACACTTTGGAATCTTCGAGGGTAAGTTATTCCATCGACTCGTTGCTACAATCTAGTAGATAGATCTTGGCTTGTTTGTTTGTTTGCGGTAGAAAATTTTTGTTTTCCATACTACGAAACCCTACAGTAATTACTATAGCTTGTCAGTGGGCACTGTAGAGGAACAAAAAACTAGAGAAACAATTATAAGTGTTACACGTAGGATGAGACGTACGCGAGAAGCTGCGCGGATACCTCGGACGGCGGAAAAGTAACTCGGAAACAAGGATACACGAGTATTGGGAAACTGATATGGCCCGGCCGAGGTTATAGGCAGGCCCATACCAGCTTCAGGGACTAATGTTGGGGAGGTGACCCCGAATAGGGTCAGGATGGGGAAAGACAAAAGGAAGTTCCCCGTCCAAATTCCGAGTTACTGTCTAAATCGGCCGAATCCTGTAAAGGTCGGCCGAGGTAAGCGAGAGCAGGACACTTATGAGAAGAGCAATACGTTACCAAGCCGACGTACTGTTTAAGTCGGTCGGGTCAGCCCGAATAATATGAATGCAGGTGAAGGCCAAGCCGAGTTAAGCGAGGCAGGGCCGAATGACATGAAGGTTGCAGGAGAAGGAAGTGCCTATAGTCAAACCCTAGTCACAAGCTAGGAAGAATCTGAACTGAGCCAAACACAAAGGACAAGGCGCAGAGCGGCAGAAGGGCAGAAGGAGGTCACGGAGGTGACAGTCCTGGAGCCCGAGGCGTGCAGGTGGGGTTCTCTGAAACCTTGCCGTCATTAGAAGGGCGACACGGAAAGGAGGCCGCCGAGTTACTATATTGGGACAAGCATATTATTCGAATATGCTTGCCACGTCAGCCCTAGAGGAGCCAAGACGCCCCTTTATAAGGAGAGGCATGGACTCTGAGAAGGGGATCGGCTCATCTTGGTACCGTTAGGCTAGTAGAAGTTCTTATTATCTTCCTGTATACAGCTCAAGGAGCACTTGCATCTCAGAGGAGGAGAAATAAAGATTTGTGTGTTATTCATTTGTGTGTAGAATCAACTACATCTTCCCTCCCCAGATCCCACTAGTATCCATTGGCCCCAAACTTTAGCCTACCCATGGCATCTGCCATGCCACCACCACGACACAGTGTTTCCATGAAAAAGGAAAACTCGCTCCCCGTTATATTGGGCCCTTCAAAATCCTCGCCCAACGGGGCCGAGTATCATATTAGCTACAGCTGCCTTCCGAACTGTCCGAATTCCACGACGTCTTTCACGTGTCTCAACTCCGAAAGTGCCTCCAAGTACCCAACAAGCCCGAAGTCTTCAAGAAAGTCGAATACCAAGCAATTGATCTCAACCGGGATCTGACCTACAGAGAAGTGCCCGTCAAAGTTCCAAACAAGGCCAATCGAGTGACACGACGCCGTAACATACCCTTCTACAAGATTCAATGGAGCAACCACTCTGAAGACGAAGCCACCTGGGAACGCGAAGATTACCTTCGGAAGGAATACCCCCACCTCTTCACTCCTCAACTCGTAGATCTCGGGACAAGATTTCTTTAAGGGGGGAAGGTCTGTAACATCCCGACTTTTCTATCTTATTGGCCTAGGTAGGAATCCCAAAATTTAGGGGGAAATAAAAAAATTTAAGTTGATCTAGCCAATGTTTGTTTAATTACTTAGTTTGCTTGATCCTTAGTTTTGCCTGTGTAAATTATGTGCTTTCCATTTTGTTGTGTCCTAGTGGTTCTTGCACTTAGGATTAGGATTGGTTAATCACTAGCACCACCCTAGTATGTGGTTTGGGAGAATGCAGAGAAGATCCCCATGTCTGATCCAAGCCCCAAACCCTTAGGCCATAAAACCCATGCCTCTCTACCTTGCCATAAGCACAAACAAACCCACAAGGAACTTGGTAAAACCCCAACCTTGTTTCCATTGCATGTTGGTGCTATAAATACAATTGGCAAGAATAGAAAATGGTCACCTTATGTTCTACCCACTTTAGATGATCCCTTCCATCTATCGGAGAGGATCCAGGAAGCAACCATCGCCTGAAATCACTCATCTCGCATCCCTCTACACCCCCATATCCCTACCTTTGCCATTTGTGGCTTGTGCTCTACGTGAGCATCGGACAAAGTCGCCCCCGAGCGTGTGCTGCCCTAGATCATCCCACACCCCTCCCCACTCTCTAAGCCTCGCTGCAACGCACGCATGCGCCTGGCACGTCTCCAGTGCTGCAAGGCCACCCTCTCCACCACCCTGACCACCCCATTTATCACCCTAGACGATAGAGAGGGAGTAGTAGGGCTGCAGATCTCCAAGATCTTGCATGGCCACCCTCCCGACCCTGCTAGCCACTGTGTTATCGCGTCTTGGGCACGCGCAGCTCGCGTCTTTCCCAGGCACTGCGCACCCCCTCTCCCTCGCTCACTAGGAGATCTCTCTACCCCCAACCCTTGACGGCCACGTCACCATGGCCACGCCGCACGTGCCCGCGTTCCTCAGTCCCCCGGTGCAAAACTACCGTGCACGTGCGTAGAGGACGCAGCCCACTGCTCTCTCCACCACCCCCAAGTCTAGACCTAGCTCTCCCTAGCTCGCCCCTAGGGTGATCATGACGCGACCCGGCGTCGAGCACCTGGTGGGAAAAGGCGACGCTGGGACATCCCTCGTCGTCCCGAGGCTGTGCGCCGGTCCACACGCCTCTCAACCCTCCCACTGGCTCGCAATGACACACACCATCCCTCTCCTGGTCTACCCTCGCCCTCCACCCTCACCACGAACAACCCCTGCACCCGGTGCACCATAGGCCGCTCCGCGTCGGCATAAAACCCTCTAGCCACCTACCGCTCTCGCCACCCACCTCATTTCCACCCCAGCACACTCCCACTCCACCCCAGGGAGGAACCGAGCTCGCTCGGCTCCTGCCTCCCACTCTTCCCATCGCACCGCCACGGTGCCGACCGAGAAGAGGTGGAGGTTGATGTCGCCACCTCTCCTTTCCCATCCTAATTGTCCATGCATGCATGTAGGACTCGCACCACCCCTATGACCTCATTTTCCCCTCCTCCCAGGAACTCGGTGAGCGTCACCAGAAGGGAGCTGAGGAAGCTGACGTCGCGAGCCAGCTCCCTACCGTTTTAGGATCCCAAGCCGTTGCTGCCGCCCCTCGTTCGGACCCGCGTCGTCGACCGCGTCGAACCACGCCGTCACCGACGCTGCTCCGCCCCTAGGTGAACCTCCCCAAAACTCCCCCTTAGCTCCTAGGCTTTGATCGCCAGCGACACCACTCACGCGAGGAAGACAAGCCCTGGGTCGTTGAATCTTTTCAGATCTAACAACCCACGACGCTGCTTACCCCTTCGCCAGCCCGCAGACGCTGACGCGTGGGGCCCCCGTCGGAGATTTGAAATCCCCAGCTCCCGCGCACGCTACCGCGCGAATGGGCCGGCCCAGATCCCGCGTGGATCGTGGCCGGGCCCCAGATCCACTCAGCCACTTTTCTTTTCCATTTATTTAAATCCCAAAAAGTTGTGCTGCAGATTTAAATCTGCCAAAAATCACCAAAACCTCCATTTGACCTGATTCAAACTTTAACCGTTAGCCTTTGGAAATCCCTACCACCTCCCACAGGTAGCTTGCCAAAATAATGAATGTAGTTTCCCTGAGGATTTTTGGAGTAAAAGGACGTAGTTTTCACTGTTTTTATTTTTAGTAATTTTTCTGCAAGTTAGAAAAATATGAAACCACTCCCTAGGCCTTCTTTTATAACCTGCCTATCCATAAAAATTGGAATCACACCTTTAGGAGTTGCTTAGCACCTGTGGTAAATTTTGCAAGATTAGGACAGAAGCTTCTTGCTTAAATTCTAGAAGCTTCTGTGAAGCCCCTTTTGGAGTAATTCCAACTCCAGGAGATGAGCACCATCTATACCTACTCACTCCCTGTAGGCCATAAATTTTGAAGTGCTACTATAGTACTGAGATTTATTTAAGTGTTTCTAGCCTTTTCTGCAGTTTTTAAATTACTATAAATCAACCATATTAGTAAAAATTATGAATCCAATTGGTTTGGCTTAAAATTTCAGTCACCTACCCAGCCATATTATTTTTGGTCACTATTCACTTGCGGAAAAGAGCTGAAGCACTTGTTTGCCTGCTAGACTAGGGTTCACTACTAGATTCATCTTATTTGTTAGGACTGCCCTAATTAGTTGCTTCCAACGGCCTTGGATTGCTAGTTCCAGTATCTATAAATGTGTATTATGGTTTGCCAAGTTGAGTACTTGTTATGTAATGATTTCCTTGTTTGATCCATGTTTGATTAGTGGTATGTTGTTTGTTTGTTTGTTTATTTCCCTTCGCGACGATAGATACAAACGAGGAAGGATACGAGGAAGGTGATTGGGAGTATTTGGAAGAAGGAGATCGGGGACAAATTGCCAATGAAGGCAAGCCACCTTCTTGCTCATAAGCCTTGTCCTATTATTCTATCTATGCATGTTTTATCTACCCGTTTATGCAAAATTCATTGTTTTACTATATTATGTTAATTGGGAAATATTTGGCTCCTCCAAACCATTACCTCTTAGTACAATTAGGTACATCTCCTTTTATGGTACCTACCTGCCCTTAGTATGGTAGATGGTGTTTAACACCATAACCCCTTGGAGACCCCGTTTTAGCCGAAATAAAAACTATGGGATGGGAAGACCCCGAGAAAAGAGTTACAAAAATGTTTCACGAGACAACCTTGGGAGGATTGGCCTACCAAGTGGTTTAAGAAAATGGAGAAGGTTTTGGTTTTACAAAATGGTTCGGCAACAGATGGAGGAAAAATATTTACGAAAACACGCTAGGTTGTACAGTTTACTATGCTGAAACAATTAACCCGTGCAACCACATTACTCTGGAATGGGACGGGGCTGGGCTGGAAGTTTAACAAATGTGGTATAGGTGCCTCACAATACTATAGGGGTAAACAATCCCCGGAGGGTGGGCCTTCTCTGTCCAACGGTCCATGCATAGCATCGACCGGGAGAAGGAGTGAAGGGTCTACGGGCCTCTATGTGATACTATGAGCCCCTCATTGAAAGTGCACACCCGTCGAGGTGCAAAATGCACTCCAGTTGGCTGGTTACTATATAGGGTGTCCCGATTTTGAGGGGATTAAACACATAGGGTAGGCACTTGTATCGGAGAGGGCATTCGGAAGGGCTTGACCGGTTGCTCGACCCACGATCAGTGTAGATCAGGGACGGGTAACCGGATGGCGTGGGTAAAGTGTACAACCTCTAAAGAGTGTAAATCTATTCGAATAGCCGAGTCCTCGGTCATGAACGGTTGTGCTGGCGGATGTACGGCGGGTGATGGTTTTATTTTCAAAAAGGACTTCAGAAAGGAAATGGCTTGATATTGTTTTGACCATGAGATGGTCGGGAAAAAGGAGGAAGGAGTTTGGTCATGAGATGACTGGAAGGAAAAGCAAATGGGTGACCCAATCCTAGTGTTTTCTTAAAACTTTTCAAAACGGTTTCCAAAATGTTTTACAAAAGTTTTCAACAAGATATAGAGACATGCTATATATGCAAGAGGAACTAGTTTATAAAAGAACCCCTTATGGAGCCTTCCTACCACATCCTTACTGCATATTCTTTCCTTATTGTTATCTTAAGGTGGTTTGCGAGTACATTCAAAGTACTCACCGGCATTGTCCATGGCTATTTACTTGGCCAGATTATGAGCAGGAAGATGGGAATTACGAAGGTTATGACGACGACTTCGCGAACTAGGGCGTTAATCCGAGTCAGGCACCCTTTGGGCTATGGCATGACTCGGGCCCTCTTCGTTTAGTGTTTCCGCTGCTACTATCTATTTGTGACCATGTGGCCCCTTTGTAAGACTATCTATGTAAGACTTGTTGTTCGGTACTGTAATGGATGTGCACTTTGATACTATGTCGATTATGCTCCATGAGTCACTGATCATGGGATCCTAGTGGTGTGAATAATGGGTTATCCCGGACCTTAAATCTGGGGTGCCGCAATCACACTTGTCTCCCCCAGTGACAACCACAACATTGATCAACCTAGAACCCTACCATTGCACCATGTCATGCATGCCCTACCACCCCCTTGTCCACCTCAACATCGACATCAAGCTAAAAGTGTAGCCAACCTCGCCAACCTTGTCTGGCATGCTTCCCGTGCCTCACTGCCCCCTCTAGACCATCCCTAGCTCGAAGACAGAGAAAGGAACCGCCGGAAACGCCGTGCCCGCGCAACTGTCGACCATGCCGACGCGCACCGCAGTGCACGCGGCGTTTCCACTCGACCCAACCACCTCGAGCTCTCGCCGCCCGTCTACACTATAACTACCGTCCTAGGAGACCACCAGACATGACCGTCAGTACTGTGCAGAGCGACGCACGTTCCTGACCCAACCACACCGTCCCATGCTTCTCCTGTAAGCTAGCAACAATCGCCAGAAGACCGTGCACCATCCCCTAGCCTCAGCCACTCCGCTAACCGCCTGTAGCGTCGTCACCGACGAGCTCGCACCCGCACCGTTCAGTCCCCTCGCCGTAGTATAAATAGCGGCCTCCCCCGCACCATTTCTTTTCTTCTTCCTGGAGCAAGGAGAGCTCTCCCTCGTCAAAATTTCGCCGTAGTATAAATAGCGGCCTCCCCCGCACCATTTCTTTTCTTCTTCCCGGAGTAAGGAGAGCTCTCCCTCGTCAAAATTTCGCCGGAGTCTGCCCCTGCTGGAGGAGAAGGGTGCCATCAATTGCGTCCACCCCAGGAGAAGCCACCAGTACCAGGAGAACCGCCATCGTCAACAACCTCATTCGCCCATGTTGCCGCCCCTCGCCTGAGCCCCGGTGAGCCTCCCCAGACCCTCAATGGTCGTGCTAGGGTTCGTTACTGTTGTGTCATGTTCAGATGAGGACTATGGTCGTGAGCCGTTGATCCTTGATCTAATCCTACAGTCGTAATCATCCCATACCCCTTCGCCACCCCTGTCTCACTGACGAGTGGGGACACCACTTAACCCAGCCCGCGCTCTGTGCATAGTGGGCCGGCCCAGTAAGATCTCCCGCGCAACCCAGTTAGTTCAAATTAGATTTTTCCATTTAGTTTCAAACCCTAGTTATGTCTGTTGATTCAAAAATAAATTCAGAGAAATTTACTGAACTAAATTGCATGAAACTAATTTTTTAGAAAGGTATTGAAATTCTTAATCCAAGCCCATTGGATTGAAACCATTTGAAATTATAGATCACCTATAGTAAAAATAACAAGGAAGAGACTTTACTACATTCAAACATTTTTCAAAAGTCAACCATAAGTGCTTTTGAGTTGATTCCAACTCTCAAAAATCACATTTGATAAGACCTTTCTGAATATATAAAAATATCTAGGTTTACTTGCAGAAATAATGGACAAGTAATAAAAGAATGCCCCATAGGCATTTCTAGTCACTTTAATTAATTAAAGTAATAAGGTTAAACCTTATTAAATTGTGACACCACTTTAAATCACATTCCCAAGTATTAAAATATATGGTGATGACATGTGTCAACATGATCCCATATTTTAATTGGAGAATATTAAATCTTAAGTAGTTTTTCAATGAGTATAAATTACTTTTCTAAAATAAAATAAATAAGACTAAACCATTATTTCTTGTAATGATTGTGATGATGCTAGATCATCTAATGTGAACCCTTCTGTGCCAAATAGAAGTAGTTAAGTATTGTTTGGTGATTGTGTACCTCATATTTATTTATAGACTCTAGTACCGACCAAGTATACGAAGAGGAAGGAGACTACTACGAAGAGGAAGCAGAGGAGAACTTCAACCACTGCACTACTCAAGGCAAGCCTAACACTACAAGTGGACATAGCAAACTAACACTTGCAACTTTGCAAGCTAGATAACTTATGCAATGCATTAGGCATGCTTTGATTAGACAACCTTGAGTATACCAAATCCTAGTTTTACTTGCAAGCTTTATTATTTTATTTCTTTATCAAAGATTTTTCTTTATGTTTACTTAGTGACTTGTAATTTTTGTAAAGATATTATAGGTAGCATAAAGAGCATAAAACTTGGCGTAAGTTAGATAGAACTAGCTGTCATACTGAGGCATGAGATTAGAATTAGATAAGTCACACTTGATTATCACCCCTCATTAGTGATTACTCTCAACTTTAGTGGCTAGTGCTAAGCATAAATCTTGATCACTTTAGATGGGAAGACTTGGTGAAAATGATTATGAAAATATTAGAATGATGAGTCATTCTAATGAAATGTTTTGACATGTGTTATGAACACAAGATGATTTGATGATGAAAATGTTGAGGCATGATCCTTAGCCCTTTATAAAACTAATGGTTGAGTTCGGATGTGATACCATTCCAATGTTTACCGTATAACCATAATACCCGAATTTGGGTAGGGCTTGGCTTGAAGTTTATATATTGTAGTATGGGTTCCCTTGCGGCCGAGGTTTGAGCTGAGGATACCTCGTGATGATTGTGCACCTATGAAGTTCCCAAGATGACAGATGGTCATGGTTGGGAGGCCAAACTCATAGGGGAGGTGCCTATACTAGGGTGTGTAATCGAAAGGTTAGGATTGATTATCCGCATACTGAGTATGGTGATTTAGGATTGTTCCTAACGGATGTATCGAATGTTGTGGTGAAAGTGTACCACCTCTGTAGAGTGTCAAACTATTCAAATAGCCGCGCCCGCGGTTATGGACAGTTGGAGTAGCCATACTGTTCCGTCGTCAGATGTGGTGAAAGTGTACCACCTCTGTAGAGTGTCAAACTATTCAAATAGCCGCGCCCGCAGTTATGGACAGTTGGAGTGGCCATACTGTTCCGTCGTCAGATGTTTTCAAAATGACTTGTGAAATGAATCATGACTTGACTTGACCACAGCAGGGTTGTGAAAGTGAAAGCTAAGTTCCCACTTAGGTGTTGAAAGACTTTAAACTAGTTTTCTTTACTTCTAAACTCAGTTAGAGATAAATCTAGCTTTTTGCAAAACAACCTAGAGCTTAGGATTCCTACTCAAACTACCTTACTTGTTAGTATTAGTTTGCGAGTACTTAAAGAGTACTCATGGCTTTGTCCCTAGCTATTCCTATGGCCAGACTATGAGGAGGACTACTAGGATGATGGATAGCAGGAAGTCTACGACAACTAGGATCATCTCCCATCGTCAGCATTGCCTGTGACCCTGAAGATGGAGCTTCGCCCATGCTACCGTTATTATATTATTCCACTGTGTTGATTGTATTAAGACTAGATCATGAGATCCTTTATTTGTAAGACCTTTATTATGGTTTGTAATGGATGATGAACTATGGTACCAATCTGTTATGTCTCGCAAAAATGGTAATCCTGGGATTGCGATGTATGGCATAACAGGCATCTAGGATTAAAAATCCGGGCGTTGACAAGTTGGTATCAGAGCCATCCTGACCATAGGAGACCCTATTTAGAATGTACGCTTGAATCAAAAACTTAGTTTCAAAACAAAAGAAGTGAGTATTTATGAAAACCTATTCTCGTTCTTATCACTTAGATTCTTTCATGAAAATTCATGTTCCTCAAAAATTCTTGCAAACTTACATAAAATTTGACACACTTGATCACTCTACTAACTTACTCATCCTACATTCTTATAGATGGACGTGAAGTATAGCAAGTTCTATCAGTTGGGCAGTGGAGGAGAGATCATCTTTGAGCGTGATTTGGATCGACTCTTCAGAGCCTAGCTCAACGATCAACAAGGAGGAGAATTGCAATGGCTGATAGTTGCAAGCCTCACAGGCAAGATGGAAGCACCCACCTCAGAAGGAATTCAGTTCACCTTAAGGGAGAACAACAGGTTAGACGGACTTTCCAGGGCTATGTAGGAATCTCTTGCCCGTCTGTGTGGGCAAAGCAGCAATCAGATCAAGGGCACCCGCTTTAAGTTCTATGCAAGGTGTGATGCTATGGGACAGCCATTGGAGGTACCATACCACCCGGAGCTGAAGCATCGGGTGGATCATCTCAGCTTCATGTTGTATGATAGGCAGAAGGAGTTGGACAATGGCCGCTCCTACGCCAACCACAACTATGCCATCATAGTCAAGAAGGACCAGACCATCGCCATCCTTGCGAAGGAGCGCAAGACCTTTTGTCGTCGGCGTGACAAGAAGGATCGCATTATTGCTCGCCTTCGTCACAAAGTGTCAGACTTGGAGGCGACCATCCATGAGCAGGACATGTAGCTAGAGGAGATGGAGAATGCAGGAGAAGAGATCCGTGGAGACCCTTACTCCTACCTCAATGATGATGATGACTTCCTAGAGGACCAAGCCATGGACTTCCACACTGATGATGACAATTCCGCCTTCATTGATGATGATGATGATGATGATGATGATGATGATGATGAAGCCATCGATTCTGAGGAGTAGTAGCACTTGAGCACTAGCATTAGTGAGTTGTATCCGGTCCCACTGTATCGTAGTTTCACAGAATGGTTCTTAAAACCATCTATTTCCTTATTGTAGTGTGTGTTTGTATTGTGTGCTATGAATGAATGAAAAGAAAATTGATAGTTGGAAAAACTTGAGTCAAACTCAAAGTTTAAAAACTTCTCAAAAACAAACCCATTAACCTTAGAAATTTCCCTCTTTTCTCATGATCTATCTCAATCTTCAGATGCCTCTCGGAGGAAGTAGGTCATCCCCGGACCCAATGCTGCAAACCTTGCAAATGTTGGTTTCAAACCGCGAAGCAGAAAGAGTCGAATGTCAAGCCAACTTAGCCACCCTTCAACACATAGCTTAGATGGCCAACAACAATCAAGACCATGGAAACCAGGACAACCATGGATACAAGCTCAAGAACTTTCAGAAAACCAATCCACTCATCTTTAGTAAGTCCGAAGAGCCCTTAGTTGCGGATGACTGGCTTCAGACCATGGAGAACAATTTAGAAGTTTCAGGAGTGGAGGACAATGAGAAAGTATTGTTTGCCACCCATTATGTGGCAGGAGATGCAAGAGCTTGGTGGAATAGCATTCGTACCATGAGTGGAGGACAGATGATGACTTGGGATGAATTCAAACTCAAGTTCAGCAGAACCCATGTGCCACCGGGTTTAATCAAGAGGATGAGAGATGAATTCAGAGAGTTGAAGCAAGAGAGGATGATAGTAGTTGAGTACCATGAAAAATTTCTATCATTGGCTAGGTATGCACCAGATGAGATTGACACTGAAGCCAAGAAGAAGGAGATATTCTTGAATGGTCTGCATGTTGAGATGCAGATAGTGTTAGTCAATATTCCGTTTGCTGACATTGAAGCCCTAGTGGATTCTGCAATCCATATGGAAGGCAAGATCAACCAAGCCAATGGAAATCGCAAGCGTCGAATGATGAATCAACCAGGAACCCACCATACCCCAAAGTATCGCCCCAACCTGTCTGCAGGATATGCCCCAAGAAACAATAGACCCCCGATGAACCGTTCGAACTACCCCAACCGTGGAGGAGGAAACCCAAGGCCCGGAGGAAACAACAATAACCCCGGCAACTCCAACAACTTTAACCGTGCACCGCCCAAGTTCAACAACAACAACCCCACCAACACCAATACTGCCTCAAGGACTGGAAGCAATGGTGTGCCTGTTGCAGGAAAAGACAAGTCTCAGGTTACTTGTTATGAATGTGGAGTCAAGGGTCACTATTCCAATGAGAGCCCCAAGAATCTTGCAACATCCCCCAATGTGAATGCCCCAGCTCAGCAGCAGCGTCGTGTTCAGCCTGGAAGAAGATTTTCCCTAGGGAACTCACTCAACCACAACGGCCGTCTGTTTCACATGAATGTTGAAGAATCCCAAGAAGCGTGAGATGTCGTGCTGGGTATGTTTTCTGTTAACTCAGTACTTGCAAGAGTGTTGTTTGATTTTGTAGCATCGCACTCGTTTGTTACCAAAGAATTTGCATGCACTAGTAAGATTCAACCAACAAAATTGAAGCATGTTATGATAGTTCAAATACCTGGTTCAACCACCAAAGCTAGACAAATTTGAAAGGCCGTACCTATTAGAATCCATGGCATAGATTTTTATGCTAATCTAATAGTACTTGGAACCAAAGGTTTGGAAGTATTACTAGGAATGGATTGGATGTTGAAACATAAAGGATTAATCGACTATGCCAAGAAAGCCATAACCATGACTACTACAGCCAGAATATCAGTACAACATGTATCTGAAACCTTGCCTCGTCAATTCAAGTGCAACAAGAGTCTAGCCCAACCCACCATTGACCAAGTCAGAGTAGTCTGTGAATACCCTAACGTATTTCCAGATATTTTGCCCGGTATGCCCCTAGATCAGGATATCGAGTTTATCATTGAACTAATCCCTAGAACTAGACCCATAGCTCAGATACCTTATAGTATGAACCCTTCTGAATTAGTGGAGCTGAATAAGCAACTGGATTCTATGCTGGAGATGCGTCTCCATGGAGATCACCTGTCTTGTTTGTGGATAAGAAAGATGGAGGTAACCATTTGTGTACGGATTATCGGAAGCTAAATGATGTCACCATTAAGAACAAGTACCCACTGCCAAAGAGAGAAGATCTGTTTGACCAGTTGACCGGTGCCAAAGTGTTTTCTAAGATTGATCTTAGAACTGGTTATCATCAACTCAAGATTCACGCAGAAGATATTCCAAAGGCTGCATTCACCACCAGAGATGGACTGTATGAGTACACTATCATGTCTTTTGGATTAACCAATGCCCCTGCTTATTTCATGAACCTCATGAATAAGAATTTTATGAACTTCATGGATAAGTTTGTCGTTGTTTTCATCAATGACATTCTGATCTATTCCAAATCAGAAGAAGAACATGAGCTACACCTAAGGACCACCATTGAAACCCTTAGGTAGCATCAGTTGTATGCCAAGTTTAGCAAATGTGAATTATGGTTACAAGAAGTAGGATTCCTTGGACATATCGTGTCGGCGGGAGGAATTGCTGTCGACCCTGCCAAGGTTAAGGATGTGGAAGAATGGCAAGCCCCAACCACTCAAACCCAAGTTCGTGCATTTCTCTGATTAGCGGGATATTACCGCAAGTTTGTAGAAGGATTCTTGAGTATCGCAAGACCCATGACCCAATTGTTGAAGAAAGGTAAGAAGTTTGAATGGACGGACAAATGTGAAGCAAGTTTTCAAGAACTCAAGAAGAGATTGATCTCATCCCTAATCTGGATTATGCCGGATATTACGAGGCCTTTTGATGTGTTTTGTGACGCATCCAAAATCGGTCTCGGATGTGTGCTAATGTAATAAGGCAAAGTCATATCATATCTATCCCTACAACTGAAGCAACATGAGCAGAATTACCCTACCCATGACCTCGAACTAGCAGCCATAGTTTTAGCCTTGAAGACATGGCGGCATTACCTCATGGGTAACCGTTGTGAAATTTATTTGGATCACAAGAGCCTGAAGTATATTGTCACCCAGAAGGAGCTGAATATGAGGAAAAGGATATGGATAGAGCTAATCAAGGACTATGACCTTGACATTCACTATCACCCTGGTAAAGCCAATGTGGTAGCAGATGCTCTTAGCAGATTGTCGTGTCACCTGAACACCATGATTCTGAAGGAGCAACCAAGTTTGCACAAGGAGTTGGAATATTTCCGAATGGAGCTAGTAAGTGAAGGATTTTAGGCTAGCATAGAACTTCAACCCACTTTGATCAGTTAGATCAAGGAGGCGCGGAAAGGAAATGCTATTATCGACGGAATCAAACATCGTATTGTTACAAGAAAGGTACCCGGATTCACCGAAGATGAAGAAGGAGTTTTGTGGTACAAAGGACGTATCTGTGTGCCAGCAGATTTAGAGTTTAAGCAAGCTATTTTGAAAGAAGCCCATGATACTATTTATTCTATCCACCCCGGAGGAACAAAGATGTATTAGGATTTTAAGGAGCAATTTTGGTGGCATAAGATGAAGAGAGAAATCGGAAGCTACATAGCCAAGTGTGATATCTGTTGATGGCTCAGTTGATGTGGAGCCTGTTGGGAACCCCAAGAGCAAGGTGTGAAGCAGCACAGCAGTAAGTCTTCCCTCAGTAAGAAATCGAGGTTATCGAACCAGTAGGAGGAAGGAAACATCACACAGGTGTTGCAAGCAACGCAGAGACCTGCACAACACAAACTCAAGACTTTGCCCCAACTGACAGTGAGGTTGTCAATCTCACTGGTTGCTGTAACCAAGGATTAAACATATGGTGTGGAAGGTAATGGTGGTTTGCAACAAGTAAACAAGTAATAGTGGAAGATGTATCAATGGTAAAGATTGGACCGGGGTCCATAGTTCACTAGAGGTGCTCTCCTTAGATAAACAACATGGAATGAAGGGTAAACAAATTACAGCAGGGCAATTGACAGGAACTGAGCAAGGCATACCAATGCAATTACTAGTCAGAAAGATCCTATGAGATTTGATTGGGCAATACAACAAGATACATAGACCGCCATCCAACTACATCTATAACTAGAAGTCCACTTTCATGTTATCATCCGAACCCCCTCCAGTATTAAGTTGCAAGCAACAGACAACTGCTTTAAGCAAAGTGTGTAAGGTAAACAATCCACTTGTTCTATGAACAAGAGACCGTTGTTTTCTCCCTAGTAGCAACATCACATCTACAACCGAAGAGATTTCTATCACTTCTCTTGGAAACTAGAGGCATGATCCCACTATCGAGCATAAATACCCCCTCTTGGAGTCACTAGCAACTACTCGGTGAAGATAGCTACTAACAACGGAGAGCGTGCAAGATCACAAACAACACAGACATGATAGAATCATCAAGACAAAACCATTAATCAAACCAACATAATAATCTCAATATCCATCAGATTCGCGCAAACACAACATGCATGATTACAAATAGATTAGATCTTGATCATGAACGGAGCTCACAAGATCTATACATGAAAGGACAAAGGAGGAGATACAACCATCTAGCTACTACATGGACCCATAGTCCAAGGTGGAACTACTCACGCATCATACCGGAGAGAAGGCCTCCGGGATGATCTCCCCTCTAGAAGGGTGTCGGGAAGAACTCAGATCCCCCCATCTAGGGACGATGGTGGCGGCGGTTACAAACGGTTTCATGGAGATTTGATCGGGTGCTTAGGGTTTCTGCATCGAGGGCTTCTTATAGGTGAAGGGGGAGGCCGAGGAGGCGGCCAGGGGCCCCAGACCCTGCCTAGGCGTGGGGCAGGGCCCACCCACGCCTAGGGGGGTCTGGGCCCCTTGGCCCGCTTCTCCGTCTCCCCTCTGAACTTCTTGTTCCCCACGAAAAGTTATTGACTTTGATGTTTGTCCCGTCCAATTCCGAGAATATTTCCTTACTAGCTTTTCTGGAACCAAAAACAGCAGAAAACAGGCAACTGACACTGGGGCAACTTGTTAATAGGTTAGTACCAGAAAACATGTAAAAAGCACCTCAAAGTGTAGACAAAGCAAAGCAAAGTAGATACTAAACAAGCATGGAACATAAAAAATTATAGATACGTTTCCGACGTATCATCTGTCAGAGAGTCAAAGTGAGACATCAGAGACCCGCAAGACTGTTGCAACCATTGCAGATTCCGGAAAGGAAATGGGATTCAGTTGGAATGGATTTTATCACCGGTTTTCCTATATCTAGTAGGCGAAATGACTCTATTTGGGTCATAGTTGATAGACTGTCCAAAGTCTCCCATTTCTTACCAGTCAAGACCACCTATCAAAGTTCGAAGCTAGCAGAGTTGTACATTGCTAGAATAGTTAGTTTGCATGGAGTCCCCAAGAACATTGTGTCAGATCGAGGAACTCAATTTACCTCGAGATTTTGGAAGAAAGTCCAAGAAGGATTAGGAACAAGACTAGATGTCAGCACAACTTATAACCCTCGGACTTATGGACATATGGAACGAGTAAACCAAATACTCGAAGATATGTTGAGAGCTTGTGTGTTGGAATATGGATCTAAATGGGAAGACTGTCTACCTTTCGCAGAATTTTCATACAACAACAGTTACCAAGCTAGTTTGCAAATGGCCCCATTTGGATTCATGGATGGAAGAAAGTGACGTACCCATTTGAATTTGTCGGAAGTAGGAGAGAGTCAGATTTTCGGACCCGACATCCTACGAGAAGACAAAGAGAAAGTTCACAAGATTCGTGAGCACCTCAAGACCGCCCAATCCAGACAGAAGATTTATGCCGACAAGAGACGTTGACACCTAGCCTTCAACATCGGAGATCTTGTGTATCTAAAAGTATCACCCTTGAAAGGAATACAACGTTTCCAACTCAAAGGAAAGTTAGCCCCTAGATTTATCAGAACCTTCAACATTTTGAACCGCCGAAGAGAAGTATCATATCAACTGGAACTGCCAGAGGAGATGTCAGCCGTATAGAATTTTTTCCATATCTCGCTACTTCTCAAATGCCTAGATGTCCCGGAGAAGACCAAAATTTTCAAGAATATTGATCCCAGGACCATAGAGATCAACGATGACCTGACATATCCCGAAGTACCCATTCGTATTTTGGAGGAAGCCATCAGAACCAGCAGGACCCGAAGTATCAAGTTTCTCAAGATATAGTGGAGTAACCACACTGAAGAAGAAGCTACCTGGGAGCGAGAAGACTACATTAGGACTGAGTTTCCAGATCTCTTTAAATCCTAGTTTTCTCTTTTTCTCAAATCTCGGGACGAGATTTTGTATAAGCGGGGAAGGTTTGTAACATCCCAAAAAATATTAATCAAGGTTATCAAATTCTAATCTCCCAAGTTTAGGTTTAACAAAAACTTTTGTTAATTAAAATCAATATGAATGCATGTGTGTATGTGATGAATGCATGAATGCTTGCAATGACTTATTTGATTGTTATGAATGGCAAGGATTGGTTTAAAGATGAAAACAACATCATCTAAATCATTTCCAAGCAGACTCAAATCAATAGAAATCCAAATATAAACAATATAAGCAAATGGTCATTTTGACCAAAGTTAACCACTAGACCACTTTGAGTGTTTCTAGTCCAAGATTTATAATAGATACAAATCCAATTCTTTCCACCCCTTGCTACATCAAGTAAAAGTGAACCCAAGCCCACCTTGCAAACCCACAGAAACATTTTGCAAATCTATGCCAAGGACAATTCAAAATTGAATCTAGTTCATATGGTAAGATCACCTTTTCTCAAAACCCAACCAAACCAGTTCACCTTGACAAATCCAAGCAGCCAGAGACTATCAAGTATGTGACCAATGCACTCACCAAATTTCATCCAAAAATTCAAATATAAATTTCTCTCGGCCATTTCATCAAACACCTTGCAGACACAAATCAAATTGGTCAAACTTTCACTGTTTTCATCAGTGATCATTCAATTCATTATCTCCCTTTGATTACCCTTGTCTTCCCCAGTAACAACTGATACGTCAGAAATGTATCTATAATTTTTGATGTTCCATGCTTGTTTAGTATCTACTTTGCTTTGCTTTGTCTACACTTTGAGGTGTTTTTATATCTTTTCTAGAACTAACCTATTAACAAGTTGCCACAGTGCCAGTTGCCTGTTTTCTTCTGTTTTTGGTTCCAGAAAGGCAGAAAATCAATATTCTCGGAATCGGACGGGACAAAAGCCAAAGTCAATATTTTACCGTGGGCGACACAAAGTCCAGAGGAGAGACGGAGAGGCAGGCCAGGGCGGCCAAACCCCCTAGGCGTGACCAGGGTGGGCCCACGCCTGGGCAGGGTGTGGCCCCCCTGGTCGCCTCTTCACCTATAAGAAGCCCCCGATGCAGAAACCCTAGAACCCGATCAAAACTCCACGAAACCGTCTGTCGCCCCCGCCACCATCGTCCCTAGATCGGGGGGATCTGAAGTTCTTCCTGGCACCCTGTCGGAGGGGAGATCATCCCGGAGGCCTTCTTCTCTGGTATGACGCGTGAGTAGTTCTACCTTGGACTATGGGTCCATGTAGTAGCTAGATGGTTGTATATCCTCCTTGTGCTTTCATGTATAGATCTTGTGAGCTCAGTTCATGATCAAGATTTAATCTATTTGTAATCATGCATGTTGTGTTTGCGGGGATCCGATGGATATTGAGATTACTATGTTAGATTGATTAATGGTTTTGTCTTTATGATTCTATCATGTCTATGTTGTTTGTGATCTTGCATGCTCTTCGTTGTTAGTAGCTATCTTGGCGAAGTAGTTGCTAGTGACTCCAAGAGGGGGTATTTATGCTCGATAGTGGGTTCATGCCTCTAGTTTCCAAGGGAAGTGACAGAAATCTCTTTAGTTTTAGATGTGTTGTTGCTGCCAGGGAGAAAACAACGGTCTCTTGTTCATAGAACAAGTGGATTTTTTACCTTACACACTTTTCTTAAAGCAGTTGTCTGTTTCTTACAACTTAATACTGGAGGGGGTTTGGATGATAACCTAAAGGTTGACTACTAGTCATAGATGCGGTTGGACAGCGGTCTATGTATCTTGTTGTATTTCCCAATCGAATCTCATAGGATATTTTTGTCTGGTATTGCATTGTTATGCCTTGCTCAGTTCCTATCAATTGCCCTGCTGTATTTTGTTTACCCTTCATGCCATGTTGTTTATCTAAGGAGAGCACCTGTAGTGAACTATGGACCCGATCAAATCTTTACCATTGATACATCTTCCATTGTTATTGTTTACTTGCTGCAAACCATCATCACCTTCCACACCATACATTTAATCATTTGATACAGCAAACCGGTGAAGTTGACAACCTCACTGATTCGTTGGGGCAAAGTCTCGAGTTTGTGTTGTGCAGGTTTCCGCGTTGCTTGCAACACCTGTGTGACGTATCCTTCCTCCTACTGGTTCGATAACCTCGGTTTCTTACTGAGGGAACGCTTGCTGCTGTACTGCTTCACACCTTACTCTTTGGATTCCCAACAGGCTCTACACGTATCCATCAAAAGCTTTCTGGTGCCGCTACCGGGGAGGACAAGGACATCTTCACAAGGGGAGTCATCCACTTCCTTTCGCTTTACTTTTGTTTTAGTTTGCTTAGTTTCTTTTGCTTGGTTTTGTTTGCCTCTTTTCAAAATCTCCAAAAAAATTAGTTTAGTTTGGTTTGCTTTCTTTATTCAAAAACACAAAAAATTAGTTCCTACTCTAGTTGCCACCTTACTCTAGATCACCATGTTGTTCCCCAAGTTCGCCCTGAGAGATCTTGCAATAGGTAGTGGCTCCATAATTGGGAAAGATAATATTAAAAATTTCTTTAATCATATTAGAAAGCATGAGGATATTGATGATAAATCTATAGCAGAACTTGCTCCTAATTATGAGATTGTTGTAGCTTATTTAGTTCATATGTTGGAGGCTAGGTTTGTTAGCCTTAACCCCGTGATACAGTTTTTGTTCCTAAAACTAAAAGAAGAAAATAATGCTAAAAAGAGAGAATTCATTCTTGAAACTTTACTAAAAGAATTCCATGATGTTGCTAGGGAAGCCAAAAAGGTCTTTGAGCGTTTCAATATGCTAGGCTCAAGTGTAGATGTTGTGGGTACTTCTGATAAAACTAAGCCTAGAGAGGAATTTAAGATACCCATACCCTTTAAGCTTGTTGGAATGCATGAAGCCTTTGAAAAGAATTTTGATTGGATTGCTCCTGAAAATATTTTTGATAAAAGTAGTAAACCAAAGAGAGATGAGAAGGGATCATCCAAAACCCATTTGGATGAGATAACTTTCATAGTTGAAGACTTTGCAAGAATTAATGTTACTGCTTCCTCATTTGAAAATACTTGATTCTTCTTGCTTCTTGTGCCTAACTTAAAGGCGTTAAAGAAAAGTAATTGTTGGGAGATAACTGAAGAGTTTCCTTGAGTCTTGGAACTTATTAATTCTGTAATGACCTGTCCTTATCCTTTTTGTTTGCTTTTTGTGCCAAGAATGACCTTAATGAGAGGGAAGTAAGATTTGGGGAGTTTCTATCCCAAAACATATTTCTGTCCTCCACCATAAAAATTCGTGAGGAGTCTATGTAACTCGGATCGAGCTGATAATTTACGAATACATCCCAAAGTATGTTAGATAACTTTCGTTAGTTCAACACTTTTTGATTTAATCAACATAAGATTTTCGAAAAAATCGGTTTCTACCTAATGGTCTGTTTTGACAGATTTCTGTCATTATTTGCATTTACTTCTTATTGATTCCTTTTTGAGTTTTATTTTGGGGAATTGAGCTTTCTGAAGGAGTTGCTACAGTATCTTGTGTTTTTAGTGAAAAGTGTTGCTGTTCCAAAGCTTTGACTAAAGGTCTATTATCTTTTGAATACGCTAATGTTGCTAACGAAGATTGTGTGAAGTTTTGTATGAAGGAAAATTTTCAAGTGTAGAGAGAGAATGATGTAATGAGATGAAGAATGGACAAAAGCTCAATCTTGGGGATGCCACCATGGTGTCACCCCAAGAAATATCCAAGAGGTACAAGCGTCAAATCTTGGGGATGCCCAAGGAATCCCCTTCTTCATCAATAAAAAGCTCAAGTCTGTCTAAACACTTCGTTTTTATTGTTTCATGCACAGTTGTGTTGTTCTTGGAGCGTCTTAGTTTTCGTTTGCTTTGATTAGTTTGTTTAGTTTGCTTGAATAAAGTAGTTTGGATCCTCGTTCTCGCTGTGTTGTTTCAAATAAGTCAATTGGTGTTGGAAAGGAGTAGGAAGTTCCTGCTTGAAAGTGCAAGAGGATCTTGCATTGACTGTGACTTAGAATTTAGCATGACATGCTAGATGTTGTTTTGACCATATACTTAGTAATTATTGTTGTAGCATTTTTTGTTCCAAACAATTGGGATTGCTTAGTGTGCCTTGAAGAAAATTATGCGTTGTTTTATCATGCAAAAGCATAGTATTGTGGTATTCTCCTTTGATGATTTGCTTGGGTTGACTTGGCACATGATCACACCATGTTATGACTATGACAAGTCACCATATCCTCTAAGATCATTTAGTCCTTGACTTGTAGTACCACTCTATGCTTTGATTAGTAATGTTTTGTCGCTCTGCATGATTATGGCCACTATTGCTCTCTTAGTTGGTTGCTCCCAGTCTTTTGCTATCCTCCACTTGTATGAGTAAGCTCTACTCATGCTTCCAACTCCCAAGAAACCCATTTATTCCAAAGTGTCCACTATAAACTCCTATGCATGGTGTGTTACACCATTCCAAGTATATTCTTGTTTTCAGCTATCTTCCAAATAAAAACTATTTTGTTATGTGAAAACTTAGTGATTAAAGACCTCACAAACTTGATCGAACACTTTATATTATTTGCCCCTAATAAACTTGAACCATTGTGTCGTCTATGTTCTATATACTTGCACTTCTACGTTGGAATTAGCAAAACCATGCTGTCATGGGGAACGTTTTCAACATTGCACTTGTACTTTGTACTCACTTGATATCATGCTCTTTTGTCTGTGGATGTCACCGGTGTGAAATAAAGAGGGAACTTGTAAGTCCATGGAGTTTGTATTTTGTGTTAGAGAAACGCCTGGGCCGCTAGCCTAAGCCATGCCTAATCATGGTGGAAACTTGCAGCATCACCATAATGAGCTATTTGTGAAGCTTCCTCAATAAAAAGCTATACACACAGTAAATAAAAGGATCGCTGAGATGCTCATTGTCTACTTGCCTTGTCATTTTGGTTATGGGATAGCTCCTGTACCATGTGCAAGGGGTCCCCGTTGGCGGTTCTCTATGATACGCATGTACTTACAATGACAAGAACTTACAGGTGACTGAAGTTGAGTAGCATGAGGTGTGGCCCTCGTATTCAAGGGACTTGAGATTGCCAACTTATACTTTGTCAAGCATATACTCCATAGTTTGTTCACTTTAACCTTAATCACTTCAATATGCTTATGATAGGGGCAATGAGGGCTGAAAGCTAACAAGTACCATAATTTTTGGAAGCTCTTATTGAAACTTCAAATCCCTGCTTCCCTTTATGAAGGGCCTTTCTTCCACTACTATTGAGTCTCCACCTTCTACCTTTAGGCACCATTAAGAGAGCATAGTTGTCAATCTTAGTTCTATGTGTAGTATCCCAAAACTTATTGATTGTTGCATATTTTGATATTACTTGTTCTTGTTCTATTTGTTTCTAGTCACCCTTGTGAACTTTGAAGGTGTCCTATGCATCTATTTGCTACTCTATGAGGGACAAGATGATTACCACTATGCCATGTTTTCTGTATGTGAAACAAACAAACATTTTTCAATGCATGTTATTCATGATCTTTGTTTGTAGTCTTTCATGTTGCATGCATAGTTACTTTGTCTTATTGTTAGAACTCCATCTTTCATGCACATGTTTAGAGTTCTTTGATCTCAGCTTTCAATGCTTGCAAATGGTTTGATCTTGGTTTTGATGGTGCATGTCACCTCAAAAATTATTCTGTTTATCACTTACCTACTCGAGGACGAGCAGGAGTTAAGCTTGGAGATGCTTGATACGTCGGAAACGTATCTATAATTTTTTATGTTCCATGCTTGTTTAGTATCTACTTTTCTTTGCTTTGTCTACACTTTGAGGTGTTTTTATATATTTTCTGGAACTAACCTATTAACAAGTTGTCACAATGCCAGTTGCCTGTTTTCTTCTGTTTTTGGTTCCAGAAAGGCAGAAAATCAATATTCTCGGAATTGGACGGGACAAAAGCCAAAGTCAATATTTTACCGTGGGCGACACGAAGTCCAGAGGAGAGACGAAGAGGCAGGCCAGGGCGGCCAAACCCCCCTAGGAACGGCCAGGGTGGGCTCGCGCCTAGGCAGGGTGTGGCCTCCATGGTTGCCTCCTAGCCTCGCCTTTTCGCCTATAAGAAGCCCCCGATGCAGAAACCCTAGGACCCGATCAAAACTCCACGAAACCGTCTGTAGCCGCCGCCACCATCGTCCCTAGATCTGGAGGATCTGAAGTTCTTCCTGGCACCCTGCCAGAGGGGAGATCATCCCGGAGGCCTTCTTCTCCGGTATGATGCGTGAGTAGTTCCACATTGGAATACGGGTCCATGTAGTAGCTAGTTGGTTGTATATGCTCCTTGTGCTTTCATGTATAGATATTGTGAGCTCCGTTCATGATCAAGATCTAATCTATTTGTGATCATGCATGTTGTGTTTGCAGGGATCCGATGGATATTGAGATTACTATGTCAGATTGATTAATGGTTTTGTCTTTATGATTCTATCATGTCTGTGTTGTTTGTGATCTTTCATGCTCTCCATTGTTAGTAGCTATCTTGGCCAAGTAATTGCTAGTGACTCCAATAGGGGGTATTTATGCTCGATAGTGGGTTCATGCCTCTAGTTTCCAAGGGAAGTGATAGAAATCTCTTCGGTTGTAGATGTGATGTTTCTACTAGGGAGAAAACAACAGTCTCTTGTTCATAGAACAAGTGGATTGTTTACCTTACGCACTTTGTTTAAAGTAGTTGTCTGTTGCTTGCAACTTAATACCGGAGGGGGTTCGGATGATAACCTAAAGGTGTACTACTAGTCATAGATACAGTTGGATGGCGGTCTATGTATCTTGATGTATTGCCCAATCGAATCTCATAGGATCTTTTTGTCTGGTATTGCATTGTTATGCCTTTCTCAGTTCCTGTCAATTGCCCTGCTGTAATTTGTTTACCTTTCATGCCATGTTGTTCATCTAAGGAGAGCACCTAGAGTGAACTATGGACCCCGGTCAAATCTTTACCATTGATACATCTTCCACTGTTACTATTTACTTGCTGCAAACCATCATCACCTTCCACACCATAAGTTTAATCCTTTGTTACAGCAAACCGGTGAGCTTGACAACCTTACTGATTCGTTGGGGTAAAGTCTTGAATTTGTGTTGTGCAGGTTTCTGGGTTGCTTGCAACACCTGTGTGACGTTTCCTTCCTCCTACTAGTTTGATAACCTCGGTTTCTTACTCAGGGAAGGCTTGCTGCTGTACTGCTTCACACCTTACTCTTTGGGTTCCCAATAGGATCTACACGTAGCCATCAACAACCACAACATTGATCAACCTAGAACCCTCCCATTGCACCATGCCATGCATGCCCGACCACCCCCTTGTCCACCTCAATGTCGACAGCAAGCTACAAGCATAGACAACCTCGCCAACCTTGTATGGCATGCTGCCCATGCCTCACTGCCCCTCTAGACCAGCCCTAAGCTCGAAGACAGAGAGAGGAACCGCCGGAAATGCCATGCCCGCGGTGTTGTCGACCATGCCGACGCGCACCGTAGTGCACGCGCCATTCCCACTCGACCTGACCACCTCGAGCTCTCACCGCCCGTCTACACGATCATCACCATCACAGGAGACCACCAAACATGCCCGTTTCCTCGACCGTGCCCCGTAGCCGCCGCACGCCACGAAGTTCGCCGTCGGTACCATGCAGAGCGCCGCATGTTCCCGACCCAAGGACACCGTCCCACGCTTTGCCTTTAATCTAGCAACAATCGCCAGGAGACCGTGCACCGTCCCCTAGCCTCAACCACGCCACTAGCTGCATGTAGCGTCGTCACCAACGAGCTCGCACCCGCATCGTTCGGTCCCCTCGCCGTACTATAAATAGAGGCCTCCCCCGCACCATTTCTCCATACCATTCCACTCACCACTCCTCACCGATCCTTCCCACTTCTTCCCGAAGCAAGGCGATCTCTCCCTCGTCAGAATTTCGCCGGAGTCTGCCACTGTTAGAGGAGAAGGGCGTCATCGATTGCGGCCATCCCAGGAGAAGCCGCCAGTACCAGGAGAACCGTCGTCGTCAACAACCTCATTCGCCCCCATCGCTGACCCTCGCCTGAGCCCCGGTGAGCCTCCCCAGACCCTCACTGGCCGTGCTAGGGTTCGTTCTCGTCGTGTCCTGTTCAGATAAGGACGATGGTCGTGAGCCGTTGATCCTTGATCTAATCCTACGGTCGTAATCATCCCATACCCCTTCGCCACCCCCTGTCTCACTAACGAGTGGGGACACCACTTAACCTAGCCTGCGTCCGCGCTGTGTGTAGTGGGTTGGCCCAGTAAGATCTCCCGCGCAACCTAGTTAGTTCAAATTAGATTTTTCCATTTAGTTTCAAACACTAGTTCTGTCTGTTGATTCAAAAATCAATTCAGAGAAATTTACTAAATCAAATTGCATGAAACTAATTTTGATAGAAAGGTATTGAAATTCTTAATCCAAGCCCGTTGTATTGAAACCATTTGAAATTATAGATCACCTATAGTAAAAATAACAAGGCAGAGACTTTTTTGCATTCAAACATTTTTCAAAATTCAACCATAAGTGATTTTGAGTTGATTCCAACTCTCAAAAATCACATTTCATAAGACCTTTCTGAATATATAAAAATATCTAGGTTTACTTGCAGAAGTAATGGACAAGTAATAAAAGAATGCCCCATAGGCATTTCTAGTCACTTGAATTAATTAAAATAATAAGGTTAAACCTTATTAAATTGTGACACCACTTTAAATCACTTTCCCAAGTATTAAAATATGTGGTTATGACATGTATCAACATGATCCCATATTTTAATTGGATAATATTAAATCTTAAGTAGTTTTTCAATAAGTAGAAATTACTTTTCTAAAATAAAATAAATAAGACTAAGCCTTTATTTTTTGTAATGATTGTGATGATGCTAGATCATCTAGTGTGAACCCTTGTGTGCCAAATAGAAGTAGTAAAGTATTGTTTGGTGATTGTGTACCTCGTATTTACTTATAGACGCTAGTACCGACCAAGGATATAAAGAGGAAGGAGACTACTACGATGAGGAAGAAGAGGAGAACTTCAAACATTGCACTACTCAAGGCAAGCCTAACACTACAAGTTGACTTAGCAAGCTAACACTTGAAACTTTGCAAGCTACATAACTTATGCAATGCATTAGGCATGCTTTGATTAGATAACCTTGAGTATACCAAATCCCAGTTTTACTTGCAAACTTTATTATTTTATTTCTTTATCAAAGCTCTTTATTTATGTTTACTTAGTGACTTGTAAATTTTGTAAAGATATTATTGGTAGCATAAAGAGCATAAAACTTGGCCTAAGTTAGATAGAACTATATTTCATACTGAGGCATGAGATTAGATTTAGATAAGTCACACTTGATTATCACCCCACATTAGTGATTACTCTCAACTTTAGTGGCTAGTGCTAAGCATAAAACTTGATCACTTTAGATGGAAATACTTCGTGAAAAAGATTATGAAAACCTTAGAAAGATGGGTCATTCTATTGAAATGTTTTGACATGTGTTATGAACACCATATGATTTGATGATGAAAATGTTGAGGCATGAGCCTTAGCTCTTTATAAAACTGATGGTTGAGTTTGGATGTGATACCATTCCAATGTTTACCGTACAACCACAATACCCGAATTTGGGTAGGGCTTGACTGGTAGTTTATGTATCTTAGTATGGGTTCCCTTGCGGCCGAGGTTTGAGCTGAGGCTACCTCGTGATGATTGTCCACCTATGTAGTTCCCAAGATGACAGATGGTCATGGTTGGGAGGCCAAACTCATAGGGGAGGTGCCTATACAAGGGTGTGTAATTGAAAGGTTAGGATTAATTATCTGCATACTAAGTATGGTGATTTAGGATAGTTCCTAGCGGATGTATCGAATGTTGTGGTGAAAATGTACCACCTCTGCAGAGTGTCAAACTATTCGAATAGCCGCATTCGCGATTATGGACAGTTGGAGTGGCCATACTGTTCCATCGTTAGATGTTTTCAAAATGACTTGTGAAATGAATCATGACTTTACTTGACCACAACGGGGTTGTGAAAGTGAAAGCTAAGTTCCCACTTAGGTGTTGAAGACTTTAAACTAGTTTTCTTTACTTTTAAACTCAGTTAGAGATAAATCTGGCTTTTTGCAAAACAACCTAGAGCTTAGGATTCCTACTCATACTATCTTACTTGTTAGTATTAGTTTGCGAGTACTTAAAGAGTACTCATGGCTTTGTCCCAGCTATTCCTATGGCCAGACTATGAGGAGGACTACCAGGATGATGGACAGCACGAAGTCTACGACAACTAGGTTCATCTCTCATCGTCAGCATTGCATGTGACCCTGAAGATGGAGCTTCGCCCACGCTACCATTATTATATTATTCCGCTGCGTTGATTGTATTAAGACTGGATCATGAGATCCTTTATTTGTAAGAACTTTATTATGGTTTGTAATGGATGATGAACTATGATACCAATCTGTTATGTCTCACAAAAATGGTAATCCTGGGATTGCGATGTATGGCATAACAGGCATCTGGGATTAAAAATCCGGATGTTGACAGGATGAAACCATGGAACACCTTTTATTATCATGGCCCTTTGCTAAGATTATTTGGCGCATTGTGTTTTTCACTTACAATCTTCCACCACCAGTGAATATTACCAATATGTTTGGAAATTGGTTAAATGGAATGAATAGAGCCGATAAAGCTAGAATACGAATAGGGGTGTCGGCTTTATGTTGGTCAATTTGGAAGTGTCACAATGCTATTATTTTTAACAAGGTTCGAGTTCAATCTTTTTTGCAGGTTATTATTATGACATCTCGATGGATGCAGCTCTAGGCTTTGTTACTACTAGAGCACCAACGAACTCCGATGGTTTCTGGATGCAACCGTCTGGTGATGGATGATCAGGATATCTATTACCTGGTTTTGTGGCGGCATTCTAGTTGGCTGACAGATGTCTAGCTTTTGTAGGATTTTATCTATTCGTCCACTTGTTTTATTCAGATGGTTGGTGTTTATATCAACCCTCTCATATCCATGAACTGTAACGATTGCACTATCTTCTAATAAGTAATAAATTTGGCTTGTGCATCCGACGATGCAGAGTCCGGGGAACACCCCCATTTTGAGAGAAAAAACTTGTAAAATACTATTTGTCTTATTGAAACAAAAATAACTTAAATGCTTGCAACAACTTTAAGAATTAGGAAATATAATAATACTACAATGTAAAGTCATCACACAATCAATAGTTTGCTCACGTTGTGTGTTCAACCCAAGTAAATCTACATTCCATGATACCCTATGATGTGAGGACGATTCTTTTTAACTATACAATTTGAATTGCATAATCCAATTATGCTTACGTCTTTTTATTCTGACATCAATTTTATTAGCACATGAGATGTCACAATATCATAGAATATCTAACATGAGTTATCATGCATGTTCATGGACTTGAGTAAATCTCAAAAGCTATTTAACATTGTTCTGGTAGATACAAAAACAATATTTTAAACCATATGAAAAGTACAAGCATCTGAATGTACTTTAATTTACATATTTACATATTACTTATTATTGGAGTTATAGAAGATTTGATTAAGTATAATATGGTTGGTGCTCTTGCTATGCCAGAGTTGCTAGAAAAAAATCAAGAAACATGGTCATTAATTTTGTGCCATCTCAGCAAAATAAAATGCAATACAATATTATACAAATATTGAGAGCGCAATCCTCTAGATAGAGTAAGACAGTGAGCATTGCTTCTAATTACGTGTAGGCTCCATTTTTAGGATAGAAATTAAGTTATATTAATTTGGAATTTTGGACGATAACCAAATAGTTTATAGTGACCTGGTTTGAGGATGAATTGATAATCCAAAAAATACATAATGCATTGATAAACAAAATTTGTACCTTATGTATGGAAACCTAAATGTAGAAGCCATATTTGAGTGTCCATCCTAGTCTAGTAATGAATCACCACATATCGGTGTTGCATGATACATAAGTTTGACAGTATAGCAGTTACAAGGAAAAGTAAATTCCACTTGACCGGTGTATTTGATTATAAGATGCTTTGGTAGGATAGCGACAATTAATATGGATCGTCGTATTTGATTGAAATATCTGATCTTCTAAATACTAAATTGAAGTACACCAAATGGATGATTTATATGATATTAGCTCCAGGTAAGTATGTCACAATATCGTGTAATAGCATGTGACTCTAGCTGATGAACATACCTAGAGTTGAGTACTATCACCGGTGGAGCCAGGGGGCCACCGGCCCCAAGCCCAAGAATTTTTTGACTAAAATCACTGCATATTTGGCAATTTTTGACTCAAAATAGTCTCTATTTGGCCCATTTGCCCGCCCCCAATACTTGTCCAAATGTCTCCCCGGCCTTAGCCCAAGCTCCGCCACTTAGTACTATGGTGTAGTTGCATTAATCACAGTGAATAACAAATTAACTATCTTTTATAATAGAATTCTATGTGTCGCTGACAACTCTTGCAAATAATCACACATGATACAACGTCAAAAGAAAAAAACTCAACTGGAAAAATACAGACCTTATAATAAAGTGGGTCAACAACAATTGTTAATATCAACAACGATTAGCATATTATGACATGTGTAGAATATTTTTTGGTTGAAATATAAGATGTGTATAGATAGAGCACAACTGATGGTGAATGCTATCATAAAAGGATCATTGCAAAGTACTTACGGTTCAGACTGTGAGTATAAAATTTAAATGTAGCACTATGTTTTTGTGAGCTTTGGTACATGAACAATTCATGAACGTGAGTGCTTTGCCCTATGGCTTGAAATGATGAAAATGCAAAGGAAGGAAAAAATAATGAAATTGGAAGACAATACTATGTTGTTGGATGACGCATTAGGCTCTCAATCTCGTCCTCGTCTAAATTGTTCAAGGCAATGCCCGGTTTTGGTACATTGCAGCCCATGTGGTTTGTATATTCTCTTCGATCGTTAAGCACACTTCAAGAAAAGTCGAAGGAACAGAAGGAGCGCTTCTAATTACAATAAGAAGGATAAAAGACTGATTAAGTACAAATATTTATGGGGCTATGAGCCATGATTATAAGTAGGCAATGTAGTTGTTGCCAAGTACCAGGACTTAATCTCCTCTAAAGCAAGAGAACTTGCACTGAGACGTAGGCATATACTCCCTCCGTTCAAAAATATAAGACATTTTATCTTTATAAAATGAATGTATCTAGACACCTTTTAGTGTATAGGTTCACTCCGAACCTCTACAAACATATACACTAAAAGACGTCTAGATACATTCGATTCACAAATCTAAAACATCTTATATATTTATAAACAGAGGAAGTATTTGTCAAAACTAAGTACTCTGGAACCTATAGAGTGGAAATAACAAATCCAATGCAGCTATTTTTATGCAAGACTTAACAGTAGTTCTCTTCTCATAACCAATAATTAAGATGATTCTCGGTATGGTCACAAAAATTGGAAAGAGAAATAAGGAAAAAGAGTACTTAATCTTACTATATAGTAAATACATGCCTATATCGGCATTGTAGATTAAAATGTGACTGACACCTACTGACATAGGTATGCCCTACGGGTGCCTAATGTTAGCCTACCCGGTCTGGCCTGGCAGAAGCCCATGAAAAAGGTGTACCTCAATTGTGAAGCCCAGGAGAATTTTGGGTGGCCCAAGCCTAGGAAGGATTCGACTCCTTAGAGGACACATTTTCTTTAGACAGAAACTTGAAGGGAGAAACCCTAATCTTGTAACCGACTCAGCCTATTCCTGGGACCTGGCCTATCTGTATAAAGGCCAGGAGGGCATGACGAGAAGGACTTACCTCGTAACCTAGCACACACCTCGCAAGATCCAATATGCACACCCATATAATCTTCGGCTTCGCCATTAATCAAGAGCAGACAAGCGGGAGTTGGGTTTTTCCTCCGAGGGCCTGAACCTGGGTAAACACCGTGTCTCACGTTGCTTGTATGTTAGCCGTTCCGTGATCTCCAGCGTTTTCTCATTATTCAAAACCCAAGTCCATAACAATGGGCATTGACGAGTCAAACCCTCGTCACCTACCATATAACATTATCAAATATGTGCAAAAGATGCTAAGATATATCTATAAGCTTCAAATTGCAAATTCTAAAAGAAATTACTACATAAAATCATCTATAAAGTAAATATAGGTTACCAAAACATTTTAGATCTTCACGGTTACTAACCGCAAAACAACCATATTATCAAAGCAGGAATAAGATCTCAAAAAAATCAAAGCAGTAATAATCTATTACTAACCTATTTCATATTTCACAATCACACGAGACATTTGAATAAATACTCCTAGAAGACATGTGAATTAAGGTGCACGCAAAAAAATGTACATATGTCGAACAATTTGGCAAATAGCTAAGTTCGGAGAGAAATAAGTACTCTCTTCGACCCATATTAGTTGACTCAAATTTATCTAGATACAGTTGTATCTACACTAAAACTTGACTAGATATATTCATACCAGATGAATCTAAGTCAACTAATATGGGCCGGAGGGAGTAATTTTATCTACAAAAATATTTATTTTTATTTTGAAATTTCAGTATTTGGTTATTTTGAATTTTGACTTATTGTTTGCTGTGCTAGTCTGTTTGGGAATGTTTTGTTTCGGAATTCCATCTTCAACTAAAATTACCATAAACAAAAAATTAATATTTATAAGCTACAAAGCTAAAACCCATAAGAGAGCAGTTTGCACCATTAATATTTTTTCACGCGACAAGGGCCTCTTGTTCTACTTTGCATATGGCAGTATGTCCCAAAGTAAATAAATAGACCGAGCACTAAAAAAACTTACTCTTCACGCGAATAATTACCTGCAGAAGAGCATCAGGTTATTTGTATGAGGCAGTCTAGCACTCAGATCGATCCATCAAAGTTTTGCATGGCAACGCGTGAAGAATAAGCTCATATCGCGTGAGGCAAACCTGCAACGCTTTTGTGCCTGGACACGAAGGAGATCGGACTGACAGAGAAAACGTTCGGATACGAACACAACGGCTGCAGCAGCGGAGGCGACGACGCTCACAGATCGGAACATGGCGTTGGCCTTTGACGATCCACCCCCCAATGTTCAGCAGGAGGGACAGGTACTAATTGCACAAGGATTCAGGCTTTCCTTTAGGCTGTCAAACTGAATTTACGGCAATTACACGGCAAGCCTCAATGTGCATGGCCGAAGACAACTAGGACAGTAAATAGATGGCCTGATTGCGCAAGATCAGGTTTGAATTCACGTACACAGTTGCCTCAAACGTCAAGAAGCAGACGGCCGTTTCAGTATCTCCGCCGCCGCCGTCGCCCACTCATGCCATGGAACTGCCGTCAGCCACCAACTGCGCGGCTACAGCTTGTGGTCATTTCATCTCCGGACTCCGCCACTTCTGAAGCCAGGCAAACTGGGACACCGCGACATGCAACGCCTATCGCTGCTGCCGGCTTGCCGCACGCCGATGCCACGCATCTTTCAAGAAACTGCCCCCCAGTCCCCGGATTAATAGATCATCTCTCATGCCTCAAGGTATATTATCTACTGCTCTAATTCGCTAATACCTAATCCATTATTTAGCAGTAGTAGTTTCAGGTGCTTAATTAGATGATATAGAGATATAGTTTATATTATCTTTGATCTTAGGTATAACAGAAATGACAAGAAAGAATAGACCAAAAATTCAGATCGAACATATTAGTTGTAAGATCTGGTATGTAATGAAATAACCAAAATTAATCCATCGGTTGTAAAACATGTGCCATTTTTCTATGTATGCAAGTGTGGCATATTGCCGTACGATTCTATGCAAGACTTTTTGAGATAAAAATTCGACAGTAATGGTTGTCTTTTTTACCTAAGGAAGACTGTTTTATCTAGCCATGAATCGGTATAGAAAACTTATTAAGGGCATTGGTCGGTAATTTTATTAAACCTCAGTGTGTATAGGCTACTTATAGAATCAATCGGTGGTGATTGATTAGTTACATGCACCTATGGCCGGATGTCTCTTTTTTTGGGATTTCTTGACTATTTCTCTTAATTCTGGTAGCCACTTAATATACTTTTAATATATATAACATATATATAATATATATATATTATATATAACATATATATATATATGTGTGTGTGTGTGTGTGTGTGTGTGTGTGTGTGTGTGTGTGTGTGTGTGTGTGTGTGAAGCGAAAACGGTATACCCTAGTATCCTAGAGGAAGCATCTGACACCACACGCTTGCTTTGAGATTGGTATCTAAAGCTCTCTACTTTTCTTTTCCCGTTTGCACCACCTTTTGTGAAATGATTTTCTCTCAGCTCTCACATGACATAGCCAAGCAAATAAGGAAACTTGTCACAGTTTTGCAGGTCTAAAAGAACATGTTGTGCAGCTTTAGTTTGAATTTGGGTTTGAAAATCTATGCAAAAAAAAGGCAAGGCAAGGACTGCCTCTGCCTGTGGGTCTGCCAGCCCACTGCATCTCTGCGCATGGCAGATGCTTGGCCCGTCGTTTGAATTTCAAACATTAGGTATTGTACAGATCGGTACCTAAACGTGGACAAGATTTCTAGGTGCGCCCTAGTCTAAAACTCCATCCAATTACTGGCGTATACTACGATACAAGAGGAACGAACGGGCCGATTTCAAAAAAGAAAAAGAGGAACGAACGGGCCGATTTCAAAAAAGAAAAAGAGGAACGGACAGGCCAACCTGAACTCCATTGACCATCTGATACAAACATCGTTTAATCCCACGCATAATCCAGCCGACCCACCGTTGCGTACACAAACGATAGCAAGTATATAGATTTATTCAGTGGCATCTATTAAGATCAGACTGAGAATAGGAAAGGATTTCCCCGCTCGGCCGCCAAGCCACAGCTTCCTTCGGCCGTGCCGCCGCTCCGCTCAAGAGGAGAGCCGCACCTCAAGGAGAGCTCCGACGGTCCCAGCTGCACCTCTAGGGACGCCAGCGACACCACGCCGCTCCGCTGCCATCGAAGGAAAGCCGGTCGCTGTCGTCACCGTGGCCGCGGAAAAGGGAGGGGAGGCACACCTCCAGGGAGAGGTCCGATATCCCAGCTGCACATCTAGGGACGGCAGGGACGCCACACCACTCCGTTGCCATCAGAGGAAAGACGCTCGCCGTCAGCGCCACGGCCACAGGAAAGGGAGAGGCGCACCTCCAGGGAGAGCTCCGACAATCCGAGGTGCACTCCACAAAGCATCTAGGGACGGCAGGGACGCCACACCACTCCGTTGCCATCAGAGTAACGTTGGTGCCTTGCAAACAACCACATGATCTAGAAACTGACCTAAAACCAAAAAGATGTTGTCGGTGGAAAAACAATGGCGGGTCCTCAATACCCCGTGGATGAGATCACGGAGAGCGAACACGCTGAGCTGCATGTGAGATTAATGGCTTATCCATTAAGGTGGCGGTCGGCTATGCCTTACGTCCTGTAGCTGATGGAACTTACCACTGCCGACCGATTCCAGATGGCTATGCTATTGTCAGGGTGGATGAGGTTGTGAAGGAATATGAGGAAGCACAGCTTGATCATGCTACAGGTGAAAGGGAAACTCAACTCAAATTTGCAGTGAAAACAACCATTCTTTGGAAGAAGGAACACATTGTGCTTCCAAATTGGAGGCCACTGGCACCCCCGCCGTCTCCGCAGTGTCAGCAGTCTGAGCCGCCTCAGTCGTCTCCAAGTCATCAGAATACTCCCCTTTCGTCTCCGCCGCGTCAGCCGTCTCCGGCGCTTCAGCCATCTCCTACGCGTCAGCCATCTCCGGTGCGCCAGCCATCTCCTGCACGTCAGCCATCTTCGGCGCGCCAGCCATCTCCTGCGTGTCAGCCATCTCCGGCGCGCCAGCCATGTCCTGCGCGTTAGCGTAAGCAGAAGAGCACTGCCATGAAGAGCACTAGCACTGCCACGAAGAAATCCGCAGGAAACCATACGCCAAAGAGTTCAAGAAACTACATCCTGCAGCCTTCCGCCAAGACATTTCCGGTATTACCGTGGAATCGCAGCGACGAGGAGAACAAGAGGATCTCGGAAGAAGAGGTCAAGAAATTCTTTGCACCTAGACAGGCCGAGCCAAAGGAGAAACTAGATTTGGCGGTAGTGGAGAAGTTTTACAATAATCTTTTGAAACCTGAAACCCCACTTGTGCCGGACTACGAGCGCTAGATTATGAAGGGGGATGCAAGGCGAAGGGAGTCTGAAAGTAGTAGTCATGCGGCACCCCAGAAAATAGTTTCCATGCTCGGAGAGCAGGAAAACCAACCGTGCGCCCCGATCGAAGTGTTCGACACATGGATAGCTCCTCCTGTAAATGATTACGATTACGAGGAAGAGCTACAAAGAAAGACCAATGAGATGGGGATGACCTACATTGCATACTTGAACATCATGGGAGACCACTTGCCCAAAGGCGATGTCAACCCCATACAGCCATGGAAGTACAGGAAGAATCTCGTCAAGAATGAGGAGCTCAAGAATCTACCAACAAAAATGCGAAGATTGCATAAGTGGTACCTTGATTTCTGCAAGACGAGAAAGGAAGAATGGATCACGGCGCATATAAGAGATCAAATTTTCTTGTGCGGAGATGAAGAGATCACCTTCAACATTCAAGACTTGCATCTTTTATTCAATGAGAAGGAACTCGACAAAGCTGCAATCAGCCTTTATTGTGTGTCAGTACTATTTCTGTAATTTCTTCTCACCTCATTCAATTTATTAATTGCATGTATATATATGCTCACCATATATGTATATACTATTATGCAGGAAAAAGGTTATGGAATGCATGAAAGGAGGCCCTTTTGACATTGGGTTCGTTGATCCAAATAGAATTCATGAACAAGTGGTAAAACATAAACCCAGGCAAACAGAAGATTTCTTGCTAACGTATTTACTGAGACAACAAACCAAAAGGGAAATACTATTGACTTACAACTTCTCGTGAGTGTTATCCTCTCTTGTACACATTCCGTTTCGGCTTACTCGATGTTAAGTGTAACTGATAATGAGTTATGCGTGCGTAGGTTCCACTTTATTCTGCTAGTCATTCAAGTTGACTAAGGAAAAAGTCCTTGTCATGGACTCGTTACAAAAAGACCAAGAGCTATGGGCAGACTTTAAAGAGATGCTCCAGAGGTAATTTCAATCATATTATCGTACTAGATCGGAAACTTTCGTGACAACAAGTAATTAATTAATCCTTTATCCATTTTTTTTGCCGGACAGGGTTTGGAAAAGGTTCACGGGCAGGGCCGTGGGTGAATATTCAGAAGAACTAAAATTTGTAGATCAAAATGTAAGTAATACTAGCCAGCTAGGTCTGCGTATCTCTTTGATTCTGCTTCCAATTCCATTATATCATGCTTTATTGATTATTATTTTGATTGAACTCTCTATTCTCGTAAAGTGCATGCATTAGGGACCCGGCAATAACTTAATTGGATACTATGTTTGCGAGTTAATTCGCAACACGATATGTGCGACGGGCCAAGTCGCACTAGAACAACTTAGAGTAAGTAAATGAAGTATACACAACATTATTTTACCATCAGTTGTGTTGAGTTTCATTCTTATATATATATATATATATATATATATATTTATATATTGACCCCATTCTTCATATATATTTAGATCGAATGGATGCGGGACAAACTCCTACCATTTGACCGCATACGAGCCTTTGAAGAGGAATTGGCGGGGTTCATACTTGATGAGGTCGTCACGCCTGGCGATGAACTCTTTAGATATCCAAAATGAACGTGTTATTTTGTATATATGCTTGAACGTGTTTGTCTTGTACTTGATGCTTCAACGTGTACGGAGATTACCACAATGACGATGTTTGTGTATAATAATAGTTGATTAATTATTCATGTACTCGTATGTACCGACGATGTATGTATATACCTCTCCCGATCGATACCCCCTCCCCCCGTCCCCATCCCCCCCTTCCCCGCCGCGCCGCAGAAATCCGCCCAAAATGGGGCGGCGACAGAACTCTACCACGGCAGAGATATAGGCCGTTCCCTCGCCGCGGCAAAGAACCTTTAACACCGGTTCGTGTTACGAAACGGTATTAAAGGGGGGCCTGAGCGCTGCGGCAGCCTCACGTGCGCCACCCTTTAACAGTGGTTCGTATAAGAACCGCTGTTAAAGGGGGGCCTCTAACATCGAACCCTCAACGGTTCTATAACCGCTGTTAGAGGGCCTTATGAACCGGTGTTAGAGGCCACCGTATGCACTAGTGTGATCACAATATTACTATCGTAGAATATCTTACTCATGCAGCATCCAAAAGGGACGATGCCCGATGCCAAATCCATGGCTTAGAGTAGAGGCTTGGGGATCTTGAGAAGGAGTCTCATGCCGCACTCGGTCGAGGAAAGGTTGAATCCCGAGATGCCCTCGACTGGGCCAACTCTAAGGCCCAAGAGCATGAGGAAAGGTGTCGTGCCAAAGTTGTGGACCGCTAGAGTAAACTTGAAGATCAGTTGCACGCCTTAGCCAAAGCGTTGTCATGTAAGAAACTTCACCACGACATTTTCATATTTCTTTTTGACCCGTGAAAACTGACCTCTTCATCTTACTGTGTAGGTAAAATTGGTGCTCCCTTGGACTCCAAGGATCAGGTTCGCGTTGATCCCCTGATGGATACCGTCAACATAGTCGTGGGTTGCAGTGCACAGGTGCTAGGGTTGCTGGGAAAGGGGAAATAGGTGATGGAGAGGCTCCACGAGAACAAGCTTCTCGGGTCGGATGTTTCTCTACCCCTTGGGGAGCTCGTGTAGATCTTTAATTGTTCCAAAGATCCTTTCGAAGGATATAGCCATGCCGATGCGCGAGTCTGGCAGAGACGACGATGATGCTAAAAATGGTCCATGAAATCAGAGTTTATTTCCATAAGGCAACCTCTTCCTTCCTGACGAGACCCGGCGGCAAGGAGGTAGATCTCCATCCCTTTGCTTAAAAGTTGAAGAATCTTAGCAAGCTGTTAGCTTCTCTGTTAGAGAAGCATTACACAGGGAAAAGCATAGCTGCCAAAGCGGAGGCATCCGAGCTTCCCAAAGATGTTGTTTATGCCATTGCTAGTTGCTATTTTGTTGTCCTTGTAACAAACCTGCCACCAATTGGATTTTGTTAATAGAAGTTTGTATTTTTCCTTGCTTGAGTGTCCTTTTGTTCACATGCTCCTGATGGGAGTAGCTCCCAAGCGTATGACTTGACTCATGGAGTGTGTCATGTGCTAGGGTACTTGTATTGATTCACAAAATTATGTGGCTTCTTCTTTTGCCTTCACAAGATACAATGGATAATCTTCTAGGTACTTCGACTCATGATAGAGCTCCATCTCCTAAGCAGCTGACAATCTCATCACCAAAGGTTGCACCTGATGGTCAAAGCATCAGGAACATGCATGTTCGGGTGATGGATTTGGAGCATTTTCTCAAACTCGCACGAAAAAACGTGGCTATATGGAAATCAAGGGTGAAAAAAGTAGCCAAACGGGAGAAGTTCTTGCTTGACGAAGTAGTGACGGCGAGCGAAGAAATAATGTGTAAGGTGCCGCGAAGCCCTGGGTCTTTGGTTTTTATTTGTTCTTGTGTTGAGGTTTCTTTGCATGTATGTACATATTCGACTCAATCCACTTAAAGAGGAGCAGAAAATCGGGAATCAATAGAACACCCTATGCGGTATTGCCTCATAGGTAACCTCCTCCTTCTGGTCAAATAGGGAAAGGGTCTATGTGCTAACCTTGCTTGAGGACCGTGTTGAATAGGTTGGTAGTTTCATCGAGTGCTCTCGCACGACCTTGGAGTTGGTGCATGATGCACTATTCCCACTGGACCCTGCATCGTGAGGGCTTGCACCTTTTATGCGGAAGTTCAATCGTGGCGAGGCGATTCGTGAATTCGTCAGTGAGCAGCTGATTGGAGGTGCAAAGGTTGATTTAGTACTTGTGCGTGTACATTAGCTCCATATTAACTTGCAGGTTATTGGGAGGGGACTTCCTCCAGCTCCTAGTGACGGAGATGTGCAGATGGAAGCTCATTATGACGATGCTGCAGGCCCAGATGAGAATATCATTCGGCTTGTCGCATCCGGCACCAATAGCATCCCTCAACGACAGGGGGCAGTAGTAGTCCTTTTAATTTCCCATCTTATAAATTATACAAATTGTAAATACTTGTAAAGTATTCATTACTTTGGAGATTGCAGCCTTTGCGGATTGTAGTGTTGTTTGTTGTGATTGGACTCGACACGACATCATCGTAGGATAAGACTTTTCGTTAGTCTGACCCATATAGTCTTCATTCCTTGACAACCTTCCAGTTGGGCTGCAACTGGCTTGGGGCTTCAAGGACATGATGTTTAGGTAGACTCAGCTAATTAGGTTTTCACGTGTGAGGTGTTGATCGCGTGGATTCGATGACTTGTAAAGTTAACTTGTGCGACACAGCCCCTGAGTATCGGGTGCGGCAGAAGTAATTGTCGAATCTTGGTAGAGGAACATTGAGCTTTATTGATAGCAAGTGCATTAGTAACTACGTAGCCTTATCGAAGAAAAGTAGACAATTCCTAAGGGTAGAAGCATCGTAGTTGTGCAAATTTCCATGGATTGGAGTAGATGAAGCCTTGGTCGATGTCCTTGAGGCGATATACCCCGCTAGGTATCACCTCGTGGATGATGTAGGGTCCTTCCCATGGGGGATCCATCTTGTGGTGGACTTTTTTCTTGAGCTGTAGTTTGAGTTATCCTTCAGAGAAGGACCTGCTATGGACCCGATGACTATGGTAGTTGTAGGCTTTGCTGGTAGACAGTAGAGAGAGCAAGGGCGATGTCCCGTGCATCGTCGAGTGCGTCTATGTTGTCCTCGAGTGCGGCTGATAAGTCGACTTTGTTGTAGGAAACAACCCATGGTGCCCTGTGATAAACCTTCGCTGGCAGCATAGCTTCTGCGCCAAACACCATGAAGAATGGTGTGAACTGTGTGGAGCTATTGGGGTTGTTCATAAGATCCACATGACCGAGGTTAGTTCCTCGACCCATGCTCCAGCTGCTCTCTAAAGGGGTCGCATGAGTCGTTTCTTGAGTCTACTACAAACGAGGCCATTGGCCTTTTCGACCCGGCCATTGGTTTGCGTGTGCACAACTGATGTGTAGCTGATTTGTATGCCCAGTTCTTGGAAACAGTCTTAGAACTCCCCTAAGGTGAAGTCGAAGCCATTATTGGTGATGATGCTCTAGGGGGTTCTGAACCTACAGCTGATTGACCTAAAGAAGTTCATAGCTAAAATGGTGTATGTGCTAGTGACGGGCACTTCATTATTCCACTTGGTGAACTTGTCGACTGTGATGAGGTGGAAAGTGTGGCTTCCTCACGAGGATTTCTTGAGCGGGTCAACCATGTCGAGTCCCCACTAAGTGATGCCAGGAAAGAGGAATCATCCTTAGTTCCGTGGCATGTGCGTGGGGATTATTCGTGAACCTCGGACAAGCATCACACCAGGTGACGAGGTCCTTGGCCTCTTGTACTATGCTAGGCCAGTAGAAAGCTGCTCTAAAGGCCTTGGTGACCAACACCCGACTGCTGGCGTGTCAACATATGCCCTTGTGTATGTCAAGTAGGATGTTCTTGTCTTCTTTGGGTGCAATTAACCTTTGAAGGATACAAGATATGCTCCATTTGTAGAGCTCACCATTTATTAATGTATACGCCTTGGAGCGGAGAATGATCTATAGCATCAGTTGGGTCCTATGGAAACTCTTGACGTAATAGGTACGCAACATATGGGTGCGTCCATGTCGGCTCTTTTAGCAGCACTTCTGTCAGGGCTTCATAGGTGGCTTGTTCTTCTGCTACTGTAGGTGTCACATCCCAAGATTTTCCAAATCTTGTAATGTGAAAATAAATGAATAAAATAAAACTTTATTTGAATTTCAGGGCCAGAAGAAACTTTTTGAATTTAAATGGAAACTTTAAATCTATTTGGATTAAATAAAATCCTAAAAGGATTTAAAAAGTTAAACATTTAGTAAAGAAAATTAAAATACTTTGGAATTACTATTTTGATCTCTTAAATATAAGATTTGGTTTTACAAAAGGAAAAGATGAGTTTATAAATAAAGATTATTTTATAAAGCCAAATTAAACCTTGGCCAAGATTTGGAAATAAAATGATTTGTTTTGTTAAAAATAGTAAAGGTCTATTTAAATAAAATAATAAGGAATTAATATCCAAATTTTATTTAAATAAAAGGTTTTACCATTTTAATAAAAACATCAAAACTTATTAAGTTATTTTAAATAAGATTTCCAAATATTCTTTATTTTCAAATAAAACCTACTGATTTGATTTTGAAAATATTTGGATTTCAAATGGAGATTTTTATAATTAAATCAAACCCTATTTTGTTTAACTAAAGAACCATTTTATTTAATTAAAGAATGGATCTTAAAAAGAATAAAAATTATCATTTTATTTTGGATTTTGATTTATGTTTCTGAACAGAACCAAATTCATAGTTGCAAAGTTTGTTGATTATTTGAATGGATTTGAATGTTGTTTAGTTGATTGAAATTCAAAACAGAAATCAGAAATAGAAAAAGAAAAAGTTACAGAATAAAAAAAAATGGATTTGGACCCAGCCCAGCCGGCCAAGCCCAGGAAGCCCACCAACCAGCCAACTCCCCTCCCGAAAGAAAACGTTTCGCACTCCTTTTTGAACCCGCGGAGCAACTGACTAGTGGACCCTTCGCTCGTTTCTTTCCCCCACTGACGACTGGACCCATTTTCCCTGTTCACCTCCTTCTTCCTCGCGGTGACAGCGCCCCCCTCTCCTCGACCGTTTCTGGAGACAATTGCGAGCATCAATTGACGTTAATGCGGCAGTTAATCTCTCCTGCGACCGCGCATTCTTAAGCACCTCTCCCTCCTCGACATTTTTCCCCAGACCACTCCTCCTCTCTGCCCCTAGGCTGTCGCCAATCTCTTCTGCACCGCCGCCGTCTCCGACGAGCTCATTCCTCGATTCCGGCCAACACTCACCACCTCCTGCCTCCCCGAGCACACTAGAAGACTCCCCACTCCCAGACAATCCTCCCTGTGCTCTTCGTTCGACCGCGGGCGCCCCAGAACACCGTCCTCGACAAACTCCGAGCACCGCCGCGTCTGTCTCCAACTCCGGTGCGTTCCCCAGGTGAAATCCGACCGCCCCTCTGCTTCTCGATCACGCGAGCATCTTCGCCTTGGTTTTACGCACCTGACCATACTCCTGTCTTGCCTCCGCGTGATCTCCAGCGACGTCCTCGACCGTGGACAGAACCACCCGACGCCGACGAAGTCTCCGGCGAGCAATCGCCACCGTCCCCGTGCGACCCTTGCCCCGTCGACCACACGCCGAGCTTCACCACAACCTCGCGACCTCGGTAAGCCTACTCTCTTCCTCTCTCGATTCCTAGAACCACCGTAGCATCACTGCCTGGCCGTGCGCCGCCGCAAGCCACCGCCAGCGCCGCCGATCCTTGGCAAGCGTGCTAGCAGCCGTAGGATTCAGATCCGGCGCTCACGATCAGATCGCCTAAGCCGCGAAGAGGTACGCGCCCTGTGCCGTGCGATCAAACTAGATCCTGCGGTCCACGTTGTCGATCCGACCGAACCGGTACAGTCCAACCAGAATGTGCCGCGTGTCCCCTGGTTTGTTTAAAAACAGATTTTAATCAAATTTATTTGCAAACTTCAAACCCTTGTAACTTTCAAACCACACGTCCAAAAATTACAAATTTTATATCAATGGATTCAAGAGAGCAAGCCCTAGCCAACCATGGCCTTAGTTTAGAAAATAGTATCTGTTAGCTTGCTTGATTTTGCAGATTCTTTTGTGAGCTTGTTTAGAGTAGAAAAATTGTTTAAAAATTGATTTTAGGATTAAATCTTTTGCAAAATGGTTTGTAGTGACCCTACTGACCCTAGGAACCAACCCATGGTTTTGGAAATGAAATTGGAAAAATTTGGAATAGATTAATTGAATTAGTCTAATTCTAGCTAAATAATGATAATGGTTTTATTTTGAAAAAGAATTTTGGAATAAAAACTATAGAGAAAATGTTATAATTCAAAGCTACTGACCTAAAACACCAAGTCTTGAGAGTTAGAAACTTTTGGTGAGAACCTTAAAGATTTTGATTTGATAAAACCAATTTCCACCACATAAAATGTTGAATGGATTGCTTAAATAATTTTTGGGCAAAACCCTCTAACTAATGACTTTGCCATTTTGGTAAATGACCAATTTGGATCTTACAAAGTTTATAAACCTAGTAGAGACCAACCTTGCAATAGAACCATCCTTTGCATACTTATGCATGACTTAGATTCCATTGCTTTATGTGTGTTAGATTGTTTGTTTGACTTGGTTTGGAATGTTAGTTGATTTTGTGTTTGCTTGAATGACTTGTAGTGAGATTAGCAAAGTGTGAGACTAGAAAGATCAAGGAGAGAACCACCATTCCCTACCAAAAAAGGCAAGTTACACACTCATACAAAAGTCCTACTATTTTCATTATACTTAGTGGATTTTGAAAACATGCATGAAAATGATTTATACTTATGCTATGCTAAATCCTAATAGGATTCCCTATACACTCCTTAGTGAAAATATTGAAGTTGTACATGCTTAGCCATGCTATGTTTTGAAAAGAGATACATGTTGAGATTTTACAAAGGTTGAGAAAAGGACTTGTGTTTTACATAATAAAACAAGGAATCAATGAACCACCTAGGTGGAGGATACTTGAAGTTTTGGAGAAGGTGGCAACAAAAGGAACCATGTCTATGGCAATCACTTTGTGTTGTGCTCCAATTGAAAACCACCTAGGAAACTTAGAGATTGAACATGTTTCTCCAATTGTGGCTTTCGTGTGCAACCACATGCTATTATGGCTCTGGCTTAGTCAACTACATTAGGAAGACCCATACATTGTCTTTAGTTACCGGACATGGGGATCTGGAATGCTTAATGGGGGCTGAAGACAAGCTAGAAATGATGTATGGGAGGACCTTTTGGAAAGACTTCGTCACATTCTCAATCTGCCAGTACTCCATCTTGGTGAGCACTAATCCAGTAGGCCACTGGTGGCAACAAGATGGGATTGTGACATGTGGGTAAAGTGTACTCATTCTGCAGAAGTTAATAAAATCTAAGTACTTAGCCGTGTCCCCGGTTATGGACAATACTGAGCAACTAAAGTTTGAACTATGGGAGATCTCGACATTCCAACTTCTAAAATAAAACTTGATGCACTTGGGGGTACCAAGGAATTCAAAGAGATTTTGTTAAGCTTAATGCACTTGGGGTTACCAAGGTGCTCAAGAGATTTTTCTTAACACTTGATGTACTTGGGGTTACCAAGGAACTCATGAGATTTTGATAAACTTGTTGCAATTGGGGTTACCAAGGTGCTCAAGGAATTTTGACAAGGACCTGAACACTTGAGTTTCTACCAAGGAGTTCAAGGAACTTGGAAAAGAGATTTGACAAAGGACCTAAACCATTTTGAAAAGATAGGATAAATTTTGCTTTATGCAAATGAGCCTAAAACTCTACTTAGCCAGATATGCATGTAATATTAGGATCCACTTATATTCCACATAGTAGTGAAACTTGCCAATACAATTCAAATGTATTGACCCTTGTGGCTGTAACTTGTAATGTTGCAGGTTTGATTGATTTTAGTGAATATTGTTTGATTAGGATTACAAAGACTACAACCAACATCTGCCTGTGGCACTTTGAAGATGAAGGACCCATGTCTATAGTTATTCCGCTGCAATGTAATGTAATAGCCAAATGAGCTATGTTTGATGTAATAAACTTATGTTATTCCTGGTTATAAAGTTATATTATGACCTTTGTTTCTTGATATTACATCTTAACTATGGATGCTAGCTATTGATCCAGGGACTAGCATTGTAAACACATGAGGGATCAATCTTATTAAAGGTTGGGACCCCTTACAGATGGTATCAGAGCGTTGTGTTGCCTGTAGGATTTGTAAACCTAGGATTGGACAAAAACCCTTAGAAAAATAGGAGTCATATTTTGTTCCAAAAACTTATTTACAAAAACACTTGTAAACTCTTTCCTTAACCATTTTGGTTTCAACTCTACTTCTCCTCTACTTCAACTTGATGGAAAAACCTACCCATGACTAAAGACTACACCATGTGCAAAGGACTTCTTCAACTTCTTCAACTCTAATGACTTCAACATCTTCAACTCTAATGACTTCAACATCTTCATCATATTCCCCAAGGACTTCCAACTTGGAAACTACCAAGGACCACAAGTGAAACAAGAAATCTTGCTCAAGATTTAGAGACTGAGGGAATGCAAAATAAGAAGGAGCCATCAACAACTTTGAAGTATTGTAACCAAGAGTTTTTTTCCAAGGAAACCATGATCTCATATAAGAAGAATCAACCAAGAAGGATGGAAAGATCACAAGTAAACCATATAGATGGACCACCATTTTATAGATAAGTCAAGCACACCAACTTATGTGGTGTAACAAAAATATTTTGTTGCCTAGGTATGTGCTTGAACTTTGTTGTTTGAGTGAGATGTTTGGATTGTGATTGTGTGCACATTGCTTGTGTGAGATGTGATGTGTGTAATTAGAATTGAGTACTTAGAAATATCTTGCCTATTCTAATCTCCCTTCAACCCAAACAGATGACTACTCCAAAGGACTCCAACATCAAAGTGGATGACACCAACATCAACCAAGCTGACAGCATGAAAGAGCTCATAGCAACCCAACACCAGTTAAACCAACTGACAGCTCAGTTCATAGTCAACAATAGTGATAAAGATCCAGCACTGCAAAAGTTTTTGGAAGAACAATCCCAACTGATGCTCAAGGTGACTAATCAAATGATCAGCATGGAAGAAAACTATCCCAAAGGAGTGTATGATAACAAGGATGACAAGAATGTTATTCTAGATGGAGCCCCAGCTTGCATTATTTGTGGAGACAAGGACCATACTTCCAAGGAGCATGAAGGACAATGCCCCAATTGTGAAGAAGAACATCCTATTGGACTATGCCCTACCTCTCAAGCTACTTGCTACCTATGTGAAGGAAGTGATCATACTCCTAACCAATGTCCTATCTACTCCATGGTGGAACAAAGGAAACAAGAAGGATCCAAGTCTACCAAAGGAAAAGGACCACTTATACCTCCAAACAAGACAACCCAATTCAAAGGACTAAAGAAACTTAAGAAACAAAAGCAAGACATGAGCCTTGCACAATGTCGTAGATGTAAGGAAATAGGACACTACTCCAGTGGATGCCCAGAGAACAAGAAAAATAAAGAGATTGACCAAGTATGGTGCAACAACTGCAAAGAGCTAGGCCACTATGTAGCAACTTGTCCACAAGAGCCACGTAAGGAACTCAAGGACATCCATTGTTTCAACTGCAAGAATCCAGGACATTATGCGAGCAACTGTCCAGAAAAGATGAAGAAAAAATTGAACAAGCCTATGGAGAAACTCAACCTTGGCCCATGAGTCAAGAATGGAAACCAAGGACAATGCAAAAGTTACTTAGAGAAATTTTCTCCAGGACCCAAGAAGGCCAATATGTAATTTTTGTTTGAAAATTTTTAAGGGTGGTAGTACCCTAGTTGTTTTGAACTTGCTTGTAACCCTAGCCTCCCCAAATCTCGGGACGAGATTTATTTTAAGGGTGGTAGCCTGTCACATCCCAAGATTTTCCAAATCTTGTAATGTGAAAATAAATGAATAAAATAAAACTTTATTTGAATTTCAGGGCCAGAAGAAACTTTTTGAATTTAAATGGAAACTTTAAATCTATTTGGATTAAATAAAATCCTAAAAGGATTTAAAAAGTTAAACATTTAGTAAAGAAAATTAAAATACTTTGGAATTACTATTTTGATCTCTTAAATAAAAGATTTGGTTTTACAAAAGGAAAAGATGAGTTTATAAATAAAGATTATTTTATAAAGCCAAATTAAACCTTGGCCAAGATTTGGAAATAAAATGATTTGTTTTGTTAAAAATAGTAAAGGTCTATTTAAATAAAATAATAAGGAATTAATATCCAAATTTTATTTAAATAAAAGGTTTTACCATTTTAATAAAAACATCAAAACTTATTAAGTTATTTTAAATAAGATTTCCAAATATTCTTTATTTTCAAATAAAACCTACTGATTTGATTTTGAAAATATTTGGATTTCAAATGGAGATTTTTATAATTAAATCAAACCCTATTTTGTTTAACTAAAGAACCATTTTATTTAATTAAAGAATGGATCTTAAAAAGAATAAAAATTATCATTTTATTTTGGATTTTGATTTATGTTTCTGAACAGAACCAAATTCATAGTTGCAAAGTTTGTTGATTATTTGAATGGATTTGAATGTTGTTCAGTTGATTGAAATTCAAAACAGAAATCAGAAATAGAAAAAGAAAAAGTTACAGAATAAAAAAAATGGATTTGGACCCAGCCCAGCCGGCCAAGCCCAGGAAGCCCACCAACCAGCCCAACTCCCCTCCCGAAAGAAAACGTTTCGCACTCCTTTTTGAACCCGCGGAGCAACTGACTAGTGGACCCTTCGCTCGTTTCTTTCCCCCACTGACGACTGGACCCATTTTCCCTGTTCACCTCCTTCTTCCTCGCGGTGATAGCGCCCCCCTCTCCTCGACCGTTTCTGGCGACAATTGCGAGCATCAATTGACGTTAACGCGGCAGTTAATCTCTCCTGCGACCGCGCATTCTTAAGCACCTCTCCCTCCTCGACATTTTTCCCCAGACCACTCCTCCTCTCTGCCCCTAGGCTGTCGCCAATCTCTTCTGCACCGCCGCCGTCTCCGACGAGCTCATTCCTCGATTCCGGCCAACACTCACCACCTCCTACCTCCCCGAGCACACTAGCAGACTCCCCACTCCTAGACAATCCTCCCTGTGCTCTTCGTTCGACCGCGGGCGCCCCAGAACACCGTCCTCGACAAACTCCGAGCACCGCCGCGTCTGTCTCCAACTCCGGTGCGTTCCCCAGGTGAAATTCGACCGCCCCTCTCCTTCTCGATCACGCGAGCATCTTTGCCTTGGTTTTACGCACCTGACCATACTCCTGTCTTGCCTCCGCGTGATCTCCAGCGACGTCCTCGACCGTGGACAGAACCACCCGACGCCGACGAAGTCTCCGGCGAGCAATCGCCACCGTCCCCGTGCGACCCTTGCCCCGTCGACCACACGCTGAGCTTCACCACAACCTCGCGACCTCGGTAAGCCTACTCTCTTCCTCTCTCGATTCCTAGAACCACCGTAGCATCACTGCCTGGCCGTGCGCCGCCGCAAGCCACCGCCAGCGCCGCCGATCCTTGGCAAGCGTGCTAGCAGCCGTAGGATTCAGATCCGGCGCTCACGATCAGATCGCCTAAGCCGCAAAGAGGTACGCGCCCTGTGCCGTGCGATCAAACTAGATCCTGCGGTCCACGTTATCGATCCGACCGAACCGGTACCGTCCACCAGAATGTGCCGCATGTCCCCTGGTTTGTTTAAAAACAGATTTTAATCAGATTTATTTGCAAACTTCAAACCCTTGTAACTTTCAAACCACACGTCCAAAAATTACAAATTTTATATCAATGGATTTAGGAGAGCAAGCCCTAGCCAACCATGGCCTTAGTTTAGAAAATAGTATCTGTTAGCTTGCTTGATTTTGCAGATTCTTTTGTGAGCTTGTTTAGAGTAGAAAAATTGTTTAAAAATTGATTTTAGGATTAAAACTTTTGCAAAATGGTTTGTAGTGACCCTACTGACCCTAGGAACCAACCCATGGTTTTGGAAATGAAATTGGAAAAATTTGGAATAGATTAATTGAATTAGTCTAATTCTAGCTAAATAATGATAATGGTTTTATTTTGAAAAAGAATTTTGGAATAAAAACTATAGAGAAAATGTTATAATTCAAAGCTACTGACCTAAAACACCAAGTCTTGAGAGTTAGAAACTTTTGGTGAGAAACTTAAAGATTTTGATTTGATAAAACCATTTTCCACCACATAAAATGTTGAATGGATTGCTAAAATAATTTTTGGGCAAAACCCTCTAACTAATGACTTTGCCATTTTGGTAAATGACCAATTTGGATCTTACAAAGTTTATAAACCTAGTAGAGACCAACCTTGCAATAGAACCATCCTTTGCATACTTATGCATGACTTAGATTCCATTGCTTTATGTGTGTTAGATTGTTTGTTTGACTTGGTTTGGAATGTTAGTTAATTTTGTGTTTGCTTGAATGACTTGTAGTGAGATTAGCAAAGTGTGAGACTAGCAAGATCAAGGAGAGAACCACCATTCCCTACCAAAAAAGGCAAGTTACACACTCATACAAAAGTCCTACTATTTTCATTATACTTAGTGGATTTTGAAAACATGCATGAAAATGATTTATACTTATGCTATGCTAAATCCTAATAGGATTCCCTATACACTCCTTAGTGAAAATATTGAAGTTGTACATGCTTAGCCATGCTATGTTTTGAAAAGAGATACATGTTGAGATTTTACAAAGGTTGAGAAAAGGACTTGTGTTTTACATAATAAAACAAGGACTCAATGAACCACCTAGGTGGAGGATACTTGAAGTTTTGGAGAAGGTGGCAACAAAAGGAACCATGTCTATGGCAATCACTTTGTGTTGTGCTCCAATTGAAAACCACCTAGGAAACTTAGAGATTGAACATGTTTCTCCAATTGTGGCTTTCGTGTGCAACCACATGCTATTATGGCTCTGGCTTAGTCAACTACATTAGGAAGACCCATACATTGTCTTTAGTTACCGGACATGGGGATCTGGAATGCTTCATGGGGGCTGAAGACAAGCTAGCAATGATGTATGGGAGGACCTTTTGGAAAGACTTCGTCACATTCTCAATCTGCCAGTACTCCATCTTGGTGAGCACTAATCCAGTAGGCCACTGGTGGCAACAAGATGGGATTGTGACATGTGGGTAAAGTGTACTCCTTCTGCAGAAGTTAATAAAATCTAAGTACTTAGCCGTGTCCCCGGTTATGGACAATACTGAGCAACTAAAGTTTGAACTATGGGAGATCTCGACATTCCAACTTCTAAAATAAAACTTGATGCACTTGGGGGTACCAAGGAATTCAAAGAGATTTTGTTAAGCTTGATGCACTTGGGGTTACCAAGGTGCTCAAGAGATTTTGCTTAACACTTGATGTACTTGGGGTTACCAAGGAACTCATGAGATTTTGATAAAACTTGTTGCAATTGGGGTTACCAAGGTGCTCAAGGAATTTTGACAAGGACCTGAACACTTGAGTTTCTACCAAGGAGTTCAAGGAACTTGGAAAAGAGATTTGACAAAGGACCTAAACCATTTTGAAAAGATAGGATAAATTTTTCTTTATGCAAATGAGCCTAAAACTCTACTTAGCCAGATATGCATGTAATATTAGGATCCACTTATATTCCACATAGTAGTGAAACTTGCCAATACAATTCAAATGTATTGACCCTTGTGGCTGTAACTTGTAATGTTGCAGGTTTGATTGATTTTAGTGAAGATTGTTTGATTAGGATTACAAAGTCTACAACCAACGTCTGCATGTGGCACTTTGAAGATGAAGGACCCATGTCTATAGTTATTCCGCTGCAATGTAATGTAATAGCCAAATGAGCTATGTTTGATGTAATAAACTTATGTTATTCCTGGTTATAAAGTTATATTATGACCTTTGTTTCTTGATATTACATCTTAACTGTGGATGCTAGCTATTGATCCAGGGACTAGCATTGTAAACACAGGAGGGATCAATCTTATTAAAGGTTGGGACCCCTTACAACAGGTTCCTTGCTGTCGCCACGGGGTGCAACCCCTGAGTGTGTTGTTGACTCTAGTTTGAAGGGAGTTCTAATATTGATCGATTTCTCGTTGGTCTACTCTAGCAAGACTCTAGATGGTATGGGTGCGTGAGTGGGCCTGATGTTAGCCAATGTGTCGTCTTCATCATTGCTGGCGCATCTGATGGGATGGAGCTTGCAGCCAGCAAAGCTGCACTCCAGGAGGTCATACTTGTCACGATAGGCTACCATGTTGTCATTGACTACATTGCATTTCTTCATCATATGCTGCACGAAGAGGTTCGAGTCCCCGTATATCTCAAGGCAAGTAGTGCCACAAGGTTTGGCCATGCACATGTCGTGCATCAGAGCCTCGTACTCAGCTTTGTTGTTGGGGATGTTAAGGAAGTTCATCCGTAGTACATAGCACATCTTGTCTCCTCGAGGCGATATCCGGACAACGTCGGTACCATCTCCTTCGGTTCTCTTAGAACCGTCGAAGTACATGGTCCATGAGCTGGACTGGTCCGATGGACCTGGTGTATGAAACACCATACAGTCAGTGATGAAGTCAGGTAGTATCTATGAATTTATCATTGTACGCTTCTCGTAGGTGATGTCCCATGTAGACAACTCGATTCCCCACAAGGAGACTCACCCAGTCGCCTCGGAGTTTTTGAGGATGCTGGACAGTGGAGCGTCGCTCACCACCATTATTGGGTGCTCCTGGAAGTAGTGGCATAATTTGCAGACCATCATAAAGATACCATACGCTAGCTTCTTGTAGTGCGGGTACTGCTTATTGGCAGGAGTGAGGACCTCGCTGAGGTATTATACATGTCATTATACCCCATGAGTATTGCATTCTTCCGCATGCTTGACAACAAGAACGGTAATGACCAGCTGATTGGTGGTGGCGATGTATAGTAGAATCTTCCTCCTCTCTTTGGGTGTCAAAAGGATGGGCGAGGCTGGCAGTACGCGCTTGAGGTCCTCAAATATTGCTTGTGCTTCGGCCGACCACTTGAATTTTTTAGATTTCCTTATTAGCTGATAAAATGGTAGCACATTTTTCCCTACATTTCCGATAAAACGCTAAGCACTGCCACACGTCTTTCCAGCTGCTGCACACCCTTGAGGTACGTCGGCTTCTCTATAGTCATGATGACCTTTATCTTCTCTGGGTTTGCTTCAATTCCCCTTGATGATATGAGGTATCCTAGAAGCTATCCCGTAGGGACTATTAATGCACACTTCGCCGGGTTTAGCTTGATGTGGTTGTTGGGGTCACAGCATAGAAAACAAAAAAAATCCTATGATATGAACAACTAAGCACCAAGATCTATCTATCTAGATACAAGCAACGGGTGGATATACATCCATAGAGAACTTACCCTCGAAGACCTACAAAGTGTTACGAGATTGGTTCTCGTGGATAATGTAGTCGTTCACTTGCCGATATCAATATCGTGATGAAGTCCAGCGAGTCCAGCAGGTCTAGCACTGCAAACTAGCAACACATACGTGATTGCAGACACGTCTAGTGCCCCGATAACCTCTGTCTCTCGCTCCAGCAAAGCAGCAGAAGCAGCAAATCCTTCCAGAGAAACTACCGAGAACATGTACTTCGCTGATCCGAAACCATGGGGAATTTACTAGAGGGGGAGAGACATCCTTCACGAGGAGGTGTGAGAGTGGAGGAGGAGGGGAGCTCCTTTTAAAGGAGGAGGGGAAGCCCCCAACGGGAGATCGCATGGTCATGGTGGTGCCCCACCTCTCCCTCCATAATGGTGAGTGGAGCTTCCACTCACATAAACACACCTCCACTCACATGCATTAATTTTCCACCAAAATTAATGTATCACTCATTTAATAAAACTATTTTATTTATTTTATTCAGAATTTTGCTAATTAATTTAATTAAAAAACATTCACATAAAAACCCCTGCAACATTTCGTTATCAAATGCAGAACCAATTTCAGCAATTTCAACCAAAACAATTCCGGTGTCCATCGAAATAATGCCAGTGCGTTAAAAACCTTTTTTCATTATTATATCTGACCCAATTGGTGTCATTATACCTTAAGTGTGTCACCCTATAGTTCGCGAATAATGCATACATGACCGAGACCCCTCTCCGATCAATAATCAACAGCGGGAGCTAGAGATCCATACTGACTCTCACACATTCAATGACGACTTAGTGGTTGTGAGAACCTTCGACGTCGTAACTAAATCCCTTTGTCTTGCAATATATTACATGTACGAGATTCAATCATTGTATTCCCATACCTAGTTTAATCTTGTTACCGACAATACTCTTTTTGTTCCCGTGATATAACATTCTAGTGATCTTATCACTTGCTTGTGATCTATGTCAATGTGATATCACCTAGAGGGCCTAGAGTATATCTCTCTATCATCGGGATGGAACAGTCCCACTCTTGATCCATGAGCCTCTACATAACACTTCTGGAGTACCTGAACCCACCTTTATAGTCACCCTGTTATGGTGTGACATTTGATGTCATCAAAGCACTCTTCCGATGTTAGTGATTGACATGATCTCATGGTCTAAGGATTATGGTTACTTTGTATGACTTATTGTAGCAATGTAAACATAATGAATTTGGTTGTTTTACTATACTTTGGGTGAGTGTTCATCACATCATTCCACCAATGTTGTGACCTAGTTATTAACAATATCCAATGTCCATGATCAGAAAACCTTTGATCATCTTGTTAATCAACAAGCTAGTTTGTAGGAGAGACATAACTAGGAACTCTTATTTGTTTATTAAACAAACATGTATTAACATTTCCAATTAACACAATTATAGAATTATAAATAAACATTTATCATAAACATGGAATAAGATAATAACCACTTTATTATTGCCTCTCGCGCATATTCCCTTCAGTCTCATACTTGCAGTTGAGTCAATAATCTAGTTTGAAAAACTTGTGCATTAAACACCTATGGCTTTCTGGTAGTATATATGTGTTTTCTGGTGGTAAACATAATCTATGGATCTGACACTTTTTGGTCCGTGTGTATTGATGGTGCGTGGAAGCTTCGTTGGGAGACCCCAAGAGGAAGGTGTGATGAGCACAACAGCAAGTTTTCCTTCAGTAAGAAACCAAGGTTATCGAACTAGTAGGAGGAAGGAAACGACTCAAAGGTGTTGCTAGCAACTTGGAAACCTGCACAACACAAACTCAAGACTTTGCCCCAATGAATAGTGAGGTTGTTAATCTCACCGGTTTGCTGAAAACAAAGCGTAAACTATATGGTGTGGAAGGTAATAGTGGTTTGCAAAAAGTACACAGTAACAATGGAAGATGTATATATGTTAAAGATTGGACCGGGGTCCATAGTTCACTAGAGGTGTTCTCCTTAAGATAAACAAACATGGCATGCTGGGTAAACAAATTACAGCAGGGCAATTGACAGGACTGAGCAAGGCATAACAATGCAATACTAGACATTCATGATCCTATGAGATTCGATTGGGCAATACGACAAGGTACATAGACTGCCATCCAACTGCATCTATGACTAGTAATCCACCTTCAGGTTATCATTCGAACTCCCTCTAGTATTAAGTTGCAAGCAACGGATAACTGCTTTAAGCAAAGTGTGTAAGGTAAACAATCCACTTGTTCCATGAACAAGTGACCGTTGTTTTCTCCCTAGTGGCAACAACACATCTACAACCTTAGAGATTTCTGTCACTTCCCTTAGATTAAATAGAGGCATGAACCCACTATCGAGCATAAATACCCCCTCTTGGAGTCACTAGCATCTACTTGGCCAAGATAGCTACTAGAACGAAGAGCATGCGAGATCTCAAACAACACAGACATGATAGAATCAATAAGACAAAACCACTAATCAATCTCACATAGTAATCTCAATATCCATCGGATCCCCGCAAACATGACATGCATGATTACAAATAGATGATATTGATCATGAATGGATCTCACAAGATCTAAACATGGTAGCACAAAGGAGGAGATACAACCTTCTAGCTACTAAATTGACCCGTAGTCCAAGGTGGAACTACTCACACTTCATATCGAAGGCTGGCATGATGAAGAAGAAGGCCTCCGGGATGATCTCCCTCTGGCAGGGTGCAAGGAAGAGCTTTAGATCCCCCTGATCTTGGGACGATGGTGACGGTGGCTACAGACGGTTTCGTGGAATATTGATCGAGTACTTAGAGTTTTGGAATCGGGGGTTCTTTATAGGCGAAGAGGCGAGGCAGGGGGCAGCCAGGGTGGCCACACCCCCCAGGCACGGACTGGGCCCAGCCGTGCGACCAGGGGGTGTGGCCCCCTGGTGGCTCCCCTCCGTCTCGTCTTCTAGCTCCGTGTTCCCCATGGTAAAATATTGAATTTGGCTTTTGTCCCGTACAATTCCGAGAATATTGATTTTCTACCTTTTTGGAACCAAAAACAGAAGAAAACAGGCAACTAGCACTATGGCATCTTGTTAATAAGTTAGTCCAGAAAAACATATAAAAACACTTCAAAGTGTAGACAAAGCAAAGTAGATACTAAATAATCATGGAACATCAAAAATTATAGTTACGTTTTCAACGTATCATGTATTTGCATGTCTTTGCGTCTCTACGCATCACTCATTCTCTAATAAGATGGCATTGTACAAATCTAGTCCTTTGGTGAGACCTTTAGTTCCTTTGGGCTAAATCATGTTGATACTATTTTCGTACAATATATCTTCATAGTGTTAGCCCGCTGTGAACCACACCTAGTTTTATAACAAACTACTTTACACGAATGCCCTCTTTTGCTGCTACTATAGCAGTCATATACTTATCCTTTTGTTGTAGTATCCGTCACAATGTTTTAACTTTGCATCTCATCCAAATCCATCATGGAACTTTCTTTCCATTATTTTGTGCCACCCATAATCTAAATTGAGATAAACTTAATCTTGTATTTTGTGACAAAACTAGTATCAATGTAACACTTTAAAATGAACTATTTGTAAATGTTTGTCATCTCTACATAAATATATTCTTAGTTCTTCCAAAGATCATAAGAATATCCCTACTAATGTACAATGATCATCTTATGAGTCATTCTGGTATATGCTCATAACATTTAGAGTATATGACATATGTGGATGTGTACATATCACGGTATGATTGATAAAAGCATTCATGTGATTTCACTCACCAAGTGTCAACACACTTGAATCTTGATACAATATTTTCCATGCGTCAAGAACCTTTCTTGTCGTTTCCATATTGAAATCTTTCAATATCTCATCTATGTACTTCTAGCAAAACCATATTAGCGCTTCAATCTATCCATATAGACATTGATGCCTAATATTCGGGAGTTGCCTAAGTGTTTCATCAAAATCAAATTTTAATGAAATTCTTAACACGTCTCAATAAAAGATACATCATTTCCAATCAACAACATGTCTTTCACATAATGTATTACAAATATGTCTCAACGCTCCCACTTAGTTTCTTGCAAATGCAAGCATCTTCATCGTCTTCGATGAAATTAAACTCTTTTTACAGTTTCATCACGGTGAAGATTCTAACTCCACTAAGCTTACTTCAACTGTTTAATGTTGCATGCCCTTTTTAGCATCCTTTGAATTAATAAAACCCTTTGGATCATGTCATGTACACGTCCTAGGTAACCATTCTATTAGAAGAACTTTTTTTTGTTTGTTCAACTACCATATACCATTATTATATGTTGTGGTTGCTAGAATAATCCGTCTATACTAAATATCGCTATGAAAGATCAAATCTTGTTGTAGTGACTCCTTGAACATTGTCGAAAACAGTTTTCTAACATGTCAACTATTTCATATATGTTAAACATCCATGTCTGTTACTTTATCGATCCAAATACAACTGATGTCGTGGTATTGCCGATGAGTACACCATGGAGGGGTCCTCACAGTGCGTGTTTAGAGACATGGGGGAAGGCAGACGGTTGACGGGTACGAGGTAACACAGCTTACCCAGGTTCAAATCCCACGATGGTGGCGGAATCCTACTCCTGCTATAAATCACTATAAGGGAAATACGCCGAGTTATATGGATTGGTTCGCTATGCGAGGTATGAGTTTATTGGTGCCCTAAAGGCTCCCATAGGCCCGACTTATATAGTCGTCGGGTCCTAGGGTTACAGGGAAAATTCCTAGCCGGACAGGTTACAGAGTCCTACACTGCTTACAACTAGTCTAGCGTGTCTTGCACTCCAAGGCTCCGGGTACGTCGGGGACTCCTCCGTAGTCTTCCTTTATCCGGCATGGGCCTCCCTTTTGGATCCATCTAACTGGGCCGCCCAGCAGGCCATGGGCCATGCTACTAACTGTGGGCCACCCGGGTTATCCGGATAGAGGACATGCTATGAGGATACCCATATAGCATATCCCCAACAGTAGCCCTCGGAGAATTCCGAGATCTTGCGCCGTCTTGACTCTTTACGTTTAATGCTCCGTCTAGATGGATGTCGGCAAATCATCAAGCAACATCTTGTAGTCCTCCCAAAGAACCCTACAAGGTTTTCTCCGCCTTCAACTTGTAAGTCGGAGAATTGCTGAATCTTATACCATACTCTTCCGTAGCCGGACTGGATCCGTCCTTGCCGGAATCTTCCAATGGGATGGTTCATCTGCCAGTGACAGCTAGGGCGACGTAGACATAGGTCATCAACGCCTCGTAACTCACACATGCATAGAACACAATCATGTCCGTTTTTTCCCGTGCGAGCGATACAAACCGTTGGCGGCGACGGTTGGCAACGTGGAGAAATTTCCGCGCACGCTCCTGCACACGTCGTCCACGCGTCAACCATTCGATCGTTTTGCACGAATCTTGATGTCGGAGGTTATAAATTATAACAACGGTGGAAATTTTACTTTTCACCTCATTCTCCTCTGCATTGTCTTCTTCCTCCAGCGAGCGCCTCCTCGAGCTCTCCGTGCACCGTGCGAAAAACCCTAACTCCTCGACCTTCCCAGTCACCACCGTAACCCCTCCAGTGGCCAGTAGCAGTTCCACCCCTTCCATGGCGGCGTCAGGCGATGCCGCGGTGAAGCCGACGAGCACCGTCATCGTGCCCCTCGAAGGCCTGGTTATTCCCAAATCCGCGATGGTCGAAACCACCGGCGGCGACCATAACTCAGCGGCGCTGGAGCTGCTGGAGGAGGAATACGACACCCGCAAGGGCGACTGGAGCGGTTCGGATATCACGGACCGCGACATCAAGGAGCTAATCATCGAGGGCTACCTCCCTGCGACGGAGGGGCTCGCCTGGCGGGCGGCGCCAGCCGGCGAGGTCACTCCTTCTCCCCAAGCCGGAGAAAAGGTGTACCTCAAAGCCCAACTGGTACGCGGCGTCTCCCTGCCCATCTCCAATTTCTTCCTAGCTGTCCTCAATCATTACCGAGTACAGCCTCAGAACCTCTCCCCCAATAGCATCCTCGCGCTTAGCGACTACGCGGAGCTTTGTGAGGGTTACTTAGGGATTAGGCCTTGGCTAGATCTCTTTATATACTTTTTCACCGTCAAGCGCGAAGCCGGAGCCAGCAAGGACTGGCTCAGGAACTGTGGCACCATTAGTTTTAAGATCCGGCCTGGCCAGCGCGTCCCCGACATCGTCGGCCATGAGTCCTACAAGAACTATCAACCGACTTACTTCTACGGCCCAGATATCCCTCTGGCTGGCCGAGAAGTGACGTACCCGGACTTCGTCGATGGAGCCGCCACTAAAGCCCCGACATGGAGATCCCAGGCCTCCCTTCCCTCCGACATCGACGCTTCCCGTGCTATAAGGCGGATAGAGTGGTTCGTAGATACGGGTCTGACCGGATTGGACCTAGCCATGTGCTGGTTCGTCAGGCGGATCCAACCTCTGCAGCACCGCTTGAAGTTGATGCACGAGTATACCAACGAAAGGAAGGATAGCCTGCGCATCTCCGAGGACAACTTCTCGAGCGACTCTGTCAAGCTCCGTCTCAAGGACATCGTCAAGGTGAAGGATAAGAAGCGTGGCTTCACCATCACCTACGACATGTTCGTAGAGAGCAAGTGCCCAAAGGTACCTGTTTATTTTCCGTGTATGACATATACTCCAGTTCTTCCGTCTAGCCATTAATATCTCATCTAACACTGTGGGTTTTCACTTAACAGCTCAGCGATCTAGAGGAGGATAGCATGGCTGTCCAAATCTATGATCCAAAGATGAAGGAAGTCACGGTCGTGTCCGACGACGAGGTCCTGTTGGCGCAAAAGCGGAAGAGCTCCACCTCTGACGCTTCTGACGGAGGCAAGAAGAAGACGGAGGGTGGGGCCTCCAAGAAGACTACCGCCGCCCTGGAGGCGGAGAAAAGAAAGGTTACTGGGATCCCCTTTGCCAAAGCACCCCCTCTTGTGTAAGATTCTTTCTCTCCGACATTGTCCATTGTTTTTCTGACTCCTGTACTTATACTTCTTGTACGTTTCAGGAAGAAAGCCACTACTAGTTTGAAGAAGACCTCCAAACCTTTGGGGGCTTCTAGAAACATTAAGGATATGTTGCATCGTGACGTTTCTCCCCACAAATCACCGCTATATCGTCCACATAGGCGTGAACGTTCCGACCAATTTGATCGTGCTGGCAATGTTGCATTGTCCGCTGGTACGTCGCACCTGCGTTTTTCAGCCCAAAGGGCATCTTGACATAGCAAAACATGTCGTAGGGTGTAGTGAACGAAGTGGCCAATTGGTCCGACTTCCTCATCTTGATCTGGTGGTATCCTGAATATGCATCGAGAAAACACAAAAGCTCCGAGCCAGCCGTCGAGTCAATGACTTGGTCAATGCGAGGCAAAGCAACGGATCTTTGGGACATGCTTTGTTCAAGCCGGTGTAATCAACGCACATTCTTAATTCTTTGGTTCCCTTTTTGGGGACAAGTACAGGATTGGCCACCCATTGGGTGTGAAGTACTTCTCGGATAAAACTAGCCTTAAGTAACCTAGCTATATCTTTTCCTATGGCGTGTCTCTTCTCATCTCCAAAGCGTCGTAGAGGTTGCTTCACTGGTTTACATTTTGGATCAATGTTCAAGATGTGCTCGGCAAGTTCCCTAGGTACACCTTTCATGTCGGTAGGTTGCCAGGCAAAGATGTCCATATTCTCATGGAGGAACTCGACGAGCGCGCTTTCCTATTTGGGATCCAGGTTTGTCCCAATGGTGGTGGTCTTGGAGGCATCGCCTACCACAAGTTCCACCAGATTGGTCTCGATGGTGGCCTTGAATGCTGGAGCGGATTCGGAAATCTGTTTCTTCGACGCGGGCATCTCTGAGGCATCGACCTTGCTCTGGATCTCCTTGAATTCTTCGTTGTAGAGGACAGCTTCTGCATAGGCTGATTCTTCGATCTCGCAGTCCCTATCTTTGGCAAAGCTTCCGGATACGGCGATGACACCGTTTGGTTCGGGTATCTTCAGTTTGTTGTAGACGAAGCATGGCTTGGCCATGAAGGTGTGGAATATGTCGCGGCCGAATATGACGTGGTACACGCTCTTGAAGGGGACCACCTCGAACGTCATGCGCTCTTGGCGGTAATTATTAACATCACCAAAGGCGACCTGAAGTGTGATGCACCCAAGGGACCGAGCCTCCCGACCAGGAACTATGCCGTGGAAGATGGTGTTGGTCCGCCTTAGGTTTGCCTCTGTCAAGTTCATCTTCTGCAGTGTATCCAGGTACATGATGTTGATGCTGCTTCCACTATCCACCATACATTTGGTGAACTCATTGCCGTCAATCAAGGGGTTGATGACCATGGCGTATTGGTTCTCTATAGGGATGAGGTTTGGGTGATCCTTCCTGTCCCAAGTAATTGGAATCTCTGACCAGCGCAGGAACTAGGGAACTGGGGGGAGAGTAGCCATCAGTATCCTCATGGAGGTCTTTTGTTGTCGGACGGTGGGGGTACCAAGAAAATTTTGGAAAACTGCGGCCTTCCTCTCAAAGGGGTTCTTGCCTTTGCCGTCGCTCTTGGCGACGTGCTTGGGGTTAACGTCCTCGTCCATGTCACTTGAATCCTTGGACTCCTCCTCCTTCTTCTTCCCCTTTCCCTTGCCTCGCGGTATGTTCTTCCGACTTTTCTTGTAGCTGGACTCCGGGTCCTCCTTGAGGTCGTTGACGAACTTGTAGTGGCGATTGGTGTGGGTGGCCTTGCTGTTGGCATTGAGGTGTACGAGGCACGACATATATCGGTACTCCTTGTAGGTCTGGGGAACGCGGAGCGCTGCCGAGGTAGTTTCACTTCCTCGCTCCTGCCCACGACCAGCTCCCCGTCCTCGGCCATGTTGTCCTCCATCACCTCGTCCTGTGAAGGTCATAGAGACCATGTCGGGAGTTTGCTTTTCTTCTAGTGACGTTTTCCTCTTTGTGCTGCTGTTCCTCCGAGCTTGAGTTGGAACGGCCGTTGCCGGCAGAGAGCCGCGAGCATCGTCGTCGACAGCTGCGAACTCACTGGCCAACTGAATCATCTGGTTCAAGTCTAGTCAGTGATTGTCCTGCAAGCGCTTCAGCTTACGTCGGAGCAACGTACCCCTTTCCAACCCATCGATGAAGGCGTCCATTGCGGTCTGAGCGTGCACTCCTGTGCAAGAATTCTTCATATCCAGCCAGCGGGAGAGGTAGGCGCGTGATGTCTCATCTTTATCTTGCACGCACCACTGTAGATCTCCAACGGTACAGGGACGCTTGTACGTACCCTCGAAGTTCTTGGTGAACGCTTCTTGCATGTCCAACCAATTGCAGATGGATCTCTCCGGCAAGTCATCAATACATTGACGGGCCGTGCCCGCCAACATCAATGGGAGGTACTTGACGGCAACATTGGGGTTACCCCCGGCGATCTCCACTGCGTTATCGTAGTCCTGCAACCATGTAGCTGGCTTGGCGGTGCCGTCATAGGGCTTGATGGTCTTGTCAATCTGGAAACCTTTGGGGTAAGTTGCGGACCGTATTACAGGTCCAAAGCAACGTGGTCCTAGGTATGGTCCTTCCCGGGCCTCGTGGATCTTGTCTATACGTGAACGTGCGTCGTATGGCTCTAGGCTTATTTTCTTCAGGCCATCAGGGGATGGGCTGCGCGAACGACGCGGGCCTCCTCCGCCATGGTGGCTGCTAGGTCGCGACGAAGGCAAAGGTGGCGGTGGGTTAGCCTTCTTGCTGTTATCCTCCCGCGATGCCTCACACTTGTCGTGGTTGCTTGTCGGACGCGGAGGGTCATGGCGCAACCTGCTCTTGTGTCCTTGGTTGCGCTCCCTGTCATGACGGGTCTGCTCTGCGTTGTCACGGATGACGATGCCGCTCTGCCTTGGCGGAGGCATATCCGTACGACGGTGAGCCTTGGTGTCTTAGCAATGTCGGGGTGAGCGAGGCGGTGGCGATGGGCTACGAGGTTGGGCCTTACCTCCGTGGTCGGAGGATATGGGGATAGCATCCTTCCTGTTGCGCGCATCCCTCCGTCTTCGTTCTGACGAACCCGTCTGAGACCCGACATCAAGAGGAGATCTGTCCGTTGGCAGCTTATGCTGGCTAGACTAGCAAAGCGCTGGGCCAGACTCAAGCCTCTGAGAGGTGGCCTTTTCCTGCTGTTTTACCGCCTTGGCCACTAGGTCATAGACCTGTTCCACCGCTTCAGGCGATCTATCCTGCTCTAGAAGGGTCTTGGCGACAGCGAGGTTGAGGAGAGGGGTGGGCATCACCTGTCTGACTTCACTGTCAATGTATGGCTTGGCTTGTGCCAGCTTTGGGGGGGCCAATCCTAGGTTTCGCCACACACCAGGATCGTTGATGACGCGAGCTAGAGCTTTCTTGGCCTTCTGTTGTTGCAGCAGAGTCTTGTACTCAGCCTCCATTGCTCTAGATTTCTCTATGGACTTCTGCGCATTGGCCAGATCACGATCTAGCTTTGCTCCTTGCTCTGCAATGGCCTGCGCTTCCTCAAGCAGCTGCTGGCGCTTCTTGTCAAGCTGGACTACACTGTGAATATGAACCACGGTCATAGGCTCGACGAGGAGATTGCCGTACATCACTCTATCAGCTGGAGTAACTCGGGCAGCAGCAGACATAGATGCCGGAGGCTGCGGGTTTGCGGTGTTGATGTTGCTTGGGCCGGTGCCGAGTTCCTGCGGCTGCGGGTTTGCGCTTCTTGTCACTGGGGCATGTCCTTTGCGCGATCATTGTCGGTAGCAACAAGTGGTCCCTTCCCCTCGTCCAGTGCTATGGGCGGAGCTCTTCCGGGTTGATCTTCATCCATCGCCGTCCTGATGGTGATGAACACTTCTCGTGACGCGATGGCGTTGTTGGCCTGATCGTCACGCTCGTAATCTTCCTCCATCTCCTGCATGGCAAAGTCTAGCTTCTCCGGGCTGAAATATATCTCCTCCGAATCTGCACTGAAGTCGGTGTAGAGCACGTCAATCACAGAGTCGGAGGGTGCCGGGGCTTCCTTGATGACGGGGGGTGGAGGTTCAACAGCAGCGATGATGACTGGAGGTGGTGGCGCAACTGCGGTGATGATAGCAGGAGGCGGTGGTGCTGGTGGCTGAATCAGAGGGGCTCCGTCAATGAGCGCAAGAGCTGTCTGAGCTGCCTCTTCGGCCTCCATGTAGTTGTTGACGGTGTTCACTATGCTTTCGAAGGTGAGACACCCCGAAGCCTACTGCCGCCTTAGAGAATGCCAGAGAAGCGTACCGTGGTCCAGTCCTTCCACAAAGTGATACATGGCATCATAATTGGGGTAATGCGCCAGATCGGCCCGTATACGGAGCCACCTGGCAAGGTAATCACGAGGGTTTTCGCCCTCTCTCTGAATGCAACGCGCCAGCTCGAAGATGGTAACCACGCCGACGAACTTGGATCTCTGCTGTCCAGACGCGCGGACGAAGCCGACGGACTTGCAGCGATCTTCCACCTTTATGTTCTGCATAGGGGCGGTTTGGGTGGGCCTTGAATTTTTCCGATCTTTGCTGGCAAACTCCATAGAGAGATCCGACATTGATCGTTCCGCGAACGTATCCTACCCGTAGGCGGTCCGTGCAGGTCTTGATGCTCCTCCGACTCCCAGGGAACTAGTGCCCGAGTCGGTTTCACCTATGAAGAGATGGATATCTCTGATGGGGACGATCGAGCACCGTGTAGGGTTCGTCTTCGCCGGGATCCAGAACTCATCGGGAGGGACGATCGGAACGTTGCCGGAGAAGAGAAAACGACCGATGGATACGGTTTCGCCGATTCCCACGAAGATCTTGGTCCTCGCCCGTTGAAGAGCCTGAAGCTCCTCTTGCCCCACGGTGGGCGCCAACTGTCGTGGTATTGCCAACGAGTATTCCATGGAGGGGTCCTCACAGTGCATGTTTAGTGATGTGGGGGAAGGCGGACGGTTGACGGGTATGAGGTAACACAACTTACCCAGGTTCAGATCCCACAACAGTCGCGGAATCCTACTCCTGTTATAAATCACTATAAGGGCAATACGCTAAGTTATAGGGATTGGTTCGCTGTGCGAGGTATGAGTTTATTGGTGCCCTAAAGTCTCCCATAGGCCCGAATTATATAGTCGTCAGGTCCTAGGGTTACAGGGAAAAGTCCTAGCCGAACAGGTTATGGAGTCCTACACTGCTTACAACTAGTCTAGCGTGTCTTGCACTCCAAGGCTCCGGGTACGTCGGTGACTCCTCCGTAGCCTTCCTTTATCCGGCATGGGCCTCCCTTCTGGATACATCTAACTGGGCCGCCCAGCAGGACATGGGCCATGCTACCAACTATGGGCCACCCGGGTTATCCAGATAGAGGACATGCTATGAGGATACCCATATAGCATATCCCCAACAACCGATAGGCTTTACACCTTTCAGGAGGGTCTTCCAAGTTCAAAAACTTGATTTTTGTGTATGGAAACTATCACGTATTTTATGACTTTTAGTCATTTGATAGAGTTAGGGACCATCATCTCTTCTTTACATGCAGTCGGTTCATCATTGTAAAAACAATAATGACTTGTTTATCAAATCTCACTATTTGATTATTACCCGACCTACATGGTTTAATAGGAACTCAAATCTCGGAGATCACAACCTTTCTAACCAAGACAACCATGGTTTAATAGGACACTTTCCGGTGCTGTGCCTTAGAACATGTTGCTTAGGTCACTTTCCAAGCGACAAACTCTTTTGTCCTCGGTGTTATGGAGGAATAACCTACAAATTCTTTGGGATAACCTACAAAGACGTGCTTATCCGACTCTAGTTGTAAACATTTTACTTATGCCTAGCAAACCAAAATTTAAGAAAGGATCCCAAAACAATAACTCATACGGTGTCATTTCAATGGATTAGGATAGCTCTCTTTTCAGTGTAAAATCGATATTCTCTAAATCTTTAATCTATAAGACATAATGGAAGTTTTTATATAAATTACACCTTTGATGTTACCATGTAAAACAAGTTTTGTTTTCATCTCTCGAATATTCCAAACTCCCATGGTTTATCGGGAAAAACAAATCCATGGATCGATTCCTAAAATCTTAGGTGTTTTGCTAAACTTGTAACTCAAATATCTTACTTGATGATCCAATCATAAAATATTTTATTTTCTTGTCACAATTATTTTCCCCTTAATCTCGAAAGTCTTTTAACATTTATCAAATATTTCTTACTTCTTCTTCATTAACTAAATATACACATGTATCCACTCAAGTTTTTGAAGAAAGTATATGAAGTTGAAAGATCCACCACACATGGATACACATAATTGACTATATACATCAACATGCACAATTTCCAATAAGTCAGTCATCTGTTCCTCTTTGGCCTATGAATGGAGTTTTTTGAATTATCTCTAGGAAAGTCTCACAAGAGTCATTTGATCAAAATCAAAAGACTCCAAAATTCCATCAATGTGGAGTTTCTACATGTTTTCTTTCCAATATAATTTAAATGGCGACGTTGTTGTGGTATTGCCGACGAGTACGCCATGGAGGGGTCCTCACAGTGCGTGTTTAGAGACGTGGGGTAAGGCGGACGTTGATGGGTACGAGGTAACACAGCTTACCCAGGTTCAGATCCCACAACGGTGGCGGAATCCTACTCCTGCTATAAATCACTATAATGGCAATGCGCCGAGTTACAGAGATTAGGTTCACTGTGCGAGGTGACTAGAAAGTCTAAGTTATCGTGCCCTAAAGGCTCCCATAGGCCCGACTTATATAGTCGTCAGGTCCTAGGGTTAGAGGGAAAAGTCCTAGCCGGACAGGTTACAGAGTTCTACACCGTCTATTACTAGTCTTGTGTATCTTGCACTCCAAGGCTCCGGGTACGCTGGTGACTCCACCGTAGCCTTCCTTTATCCGGCATGGTCCTCCCTTCTGGATCCACCTAACTGGGCCGCCCAGCAGGCCATACGCCATGCTACCAACTATGGGCCACCCGGGTTAGTCGGATAAGAGACATGCTATGAGGACACCCATATAGCATATCCCCAACAGTAGCCCCCGGAGAACTCCGAGATCTTGCGCCGTCTTGCCTCTTACCGTGGAATGCTCCGTCTAGATGGATGTCGGCAAATCGTCAAGCAATATCTTGTAGTCCTCCCAAAGAGCCTTGCAAGGTTTTCTCCGTCTTCTATGAGTAAGTCGGAGAGATGCTGAATCTTCCATCGTACGCTCCCGTTGTCGGATTAAATCCGTCCATGCCGGAACCTTCGATGGGACTCAGTTATGACGACGTAGGCTGTAGGTCAGCGATGCCTCGTAACTCACACATGCAGAGAACGTAATCATATCCGATTTTCCCGCGCGAGCGATACGAACCGTTGGCGGCGATGGTTGGAGACGTCGCGAAATTACCGCACACGTTCACGAACACGTTGTCTACGCGGCAACCGTCCGATTTGCTGCACGAATCTTGACGCAGAGTAAGATAAATAGCAACCGTGGGACACTTGCCACTTTTTCACCCCATTCTCTCGCGTCATCGTCTTCTTCCTCTAGCCGCGCGCCTCCTCGAGCTCTCCGCGAAAACCTCGAGAAACCCTCGCTTCTCCCTCTACAGCAGTCGCGTCCTCTCCCTCCTCCATGGCTAGCAGCAGTTCATCCCCATCAATGGCGGCGTCGAGCGAAGCCACGGCGAAGCCGGCGAGCTCCGTCATCATGCCCCTAGAGGGTCTGGTCATCCCCGCATCGGCAGTGATAGAAACCACCAGCGGCGACCATAACCTGGCGGTGCTAGAGCCCCTGAAAGAGGAGCCAGACTCGCACAAAGGCGACTGGCGTGGCTCGGATATCACCAGCCGTGACATCCAAGAGAAAGTTGTTGAGGGTTACCTTCCTGCGACGGAGGGCCTCGCCTGGCGGGCGGCGCCGGCCGGCGAGGTGAACCCCTCTCCCCAAGCCGGAGAGAAAGTATACCTCAAGGCGCAATTGGTACACGGCGTTTCTCTGCCCATCTCCCACTTCTTCCTGTCCGTCTTGAATCACTTCAAGGTCCAACCCCACAACCTTTCCCCCAATAGCATCCATGTGCTTAGAAACTTCGCGGCACTTTGTGAGGGTTACCTAGGGATTAGGCCTAGGTTAGATTTGTTTGTGTACTTCTTCACCATCAAACGTGAAGCCGGACACAGCAAGGAGGAGCTTAGAAACTGCGGCACTATAAGCTTCAAGATCCGTCCTGGCAGGCGGTTCCCCGACATCGTCGGCCACGAGTCATGCAAAAATTGGCAGCGGACGTACTTCTACGGCCCCGACATTCCTTTGTCGGGCCGAGAAGTAACGTACCCGGACTTTGTGGATGGAGCCGCCGCCGAGTCCCCACATGGCGGTCCCATGACTCCCTTCCCTCTGGCCTCAACGCTTCTCGGGCAATAAGGCGGATCGAGTGGTTTGTAGATACGGGTCTGACCGGCTTGGACCTAGCCATGTGTTGGTTCATCAGGCGGATTCAACCTCTGCAGCACCGTACGAAGCTTATGCACGAGTACACCGGAGACCGAAGGGATACCCTCCGGATCTCCGAGGACAACTTCTCGAGCGACTCCGTCAAGTTCCGACTTAAGGACATCGTCAAGGTGAAGGACAAGAAGCGTGGCTTCACCCTTACCTTCGACATGTTAGTAAACGGAAAGTGCCCAAAGGTAGGTATTTATTTTCCGTGTATGACATCACTCCAGTTTTTCCGTCTCGCCAATATCATCTTGTCTAACACAATGATTTATTACTTGACAGCTTAGCGATCTAGAGGAGGGCAACCTGGCCACCCAAATCTACGATCCCAAGATGAAGGAAGTCACGGTTGGGTCCGACGATGATGCCACGTTGGCGCGAAAGCGGAAGAGCTCCACCTCTGACGCTGTCGACGGAGGCAAGAAAAAGAAGACGGAGGGTGGATCGTCCAAAAAGAGTACTGCCGCCCTGGAGGCGGAAAAGAAGAAAGCCACCGGGATGTTTGCCAAAGCTCCCCCCTAGTGTAAGCTTCTTATTCTCCGACATTGCCTTATTTATCTGTCTCATGCCTGTACTTATGCATTTTGCACGTTTCAGGAAGAAATCCACAACCAGCCTCAAGAAGTCCTCCAAGACTCTTGGGGCTTCTAGAAATATCAAAGATATGCTGCATTGCGACTCTTCCCCCGCCATCGCCCCTGCTACTCCTTCCGTCAAGCCCTCCTCCGCTCCGACAAGCTCCCAAGCCCAGGAGGCACCAAGCCCTTCCGTCATGGAAGTGGATTCTGGCGCCTCTACCGAACTCGCAGTTGTCGGCGAGAAGGCGACGCAGGAGAGCGCTGCTCTTCAAATGGCTAAAGCTCCGGCTAAGGATGCCGTAGGTAGCGGCAAGGCGGTGGTGGTTGCTGGTTCATCTGCCGAAGGCGATGCCTCTGCTCCCAGAAACCCTTAGAATTGTCGAAGATTATCTTCCCGGTGCTTACGCCGGGTAGCACAACTATGGTTCCTGGAGGAGTGCCGTCATCTCCGACGTGCGGTCTTGAGGAGCTACTCCGCCAAGCGGACATCTTGCGAAGTAACAGCGTTTCCTTTGGCAAGCTGCTGGCCGAGAGTTCTACAAACCTCAAGATCATCGCACTTGTAAGTTTTAATTTACCTTTTTCATTTCATATGAGTATCCCACTGTAGCCCCCGAGGATGTAGACGGAAAACCATTGTCTTTGCATCTATATGCTCTAAGAGTGACTAAGTTAGAAAAAATTCTCACTGTAGCCCCCAAGCATTTAGATGGAATGAATTATTCCGACTAGATGCTTTAAGAGTAGCATACATAGTGTTCATAATTTTAAGTGATGTAGCCCCAAAGCCTCTAGTTGTAACTGAATTAGTTCCGACTAGATACTTAAAGAAAAGCTAAGCATTTTCCGAGTTAAAACTTTATACTATAGCCCCCAAGCTTCTAGTTGAGAACTGAATTAGCTCCGACTAGATGCTTAAAGAAAAGCAAAGCATATTGCTAAGTTAAAAACTCTCGCTGTAGCCCCTGAGCACCTAGATGGAAAATCTCCGACTAGGGGCTCCAAGTAGACTGAACAACGACTTGACTTTTGTATTTGTGTCCACAGAACGAGTGCTCGGAGGGGCATGGCCAATGATAAGTACCAGAAGATGCGCGCGGACCTTGCAGCTGAAAAGGGTAAAACCGCCATCTTGAAGGAACAGATCATCAGAAACAAGAGTATGTTTTCTTTTTGCGCATTTCCGTCTTACGTTTGTGCCTTCCTTCTTCGAGTACTCACTATGTACTTTGTTTTATCCAACTTGCAGAGCATGTAGCCAAGGCCAAGGATATTGTCGAGCAGTCCAAGCACATCCAGCAGCTGGACAGCGAGAACAAGATCCTTAAGAAGGAGAGGGAACAAATGCTGAAGATGCACGAGGATTCCATGAAAGCCCTGCAGGACTCCGCCTCCGCTGAGATCAATCGCTTGAAGGAGGAGCTTGCGATCCTAAAGGATCAGAAGAAAGCTGCCGATGAGCAAAACCTTCGCCATAACGAGGCGTTTCAGCTCCTTCAACAAGAGAAAGAATCCTTGGCGGACGTCGTTTGGCAGGCTAAGGCCAGCATCTTTAGTAAGTATCCTCCTCCTTGTAGCTCTGTAGTCTGGATACTTAAAATTTCTGAACTCATGCAATCGTTGTCAGAATTTGCAGCGCCCCTGGGTTTAACCCGCTCGCCTCCTTCGGACAAGGAATGCATGATTCTTGCCGGCAACTTCATCAACACCGCCATCACCCAAGCCAAGGAGATCGCCCAGCCCCTCCAAATTTATATCAAGGCCTCGGACTCCGTGGTGAAGTATTCGGAGATTCTGCGCCGAGCCCCCGAGCGTGTCGCAAGATGGAAAACTTCATGTGCATGGGCTGGCGCAAGGATGGCGTTGTCCACGGTGAAGGCACACTATGAAGGTGCCGACATCGACACAATGACATCTGGTATCCCCGACGTGGATGATGACGGCAAGGAGATCGATCATGAAGCCATCCTATCATCACTCGCGGGTTATGACACCAGGGTTGCCGAGTTGGTGGATGTCGACGTCTTCGTGCCCAGGAACTTTCTTGACAATGCCTACCCTGAATCCTCCGAGTATCCTCACAGTGGTGACGCTGAGGGTGAATCTCCGGCTGGTGATGATGCGGCCTCCAAGTCCCCTGCACCCAAGGAGTGAAAAACACTTTGTAATTCTTGTTTCACCTTTGGAGTGTGCATTGAAAAAACTTGGTGATGTAATCTTAAGGCGGAAAACAATGGTTGTCGTATCCTGCTACTTAAGAATTAATGCCCAGTATGTATATATTTTTTAAGCAAGTGCTGGCTTATCCATTACTTTGGTTCTTATGCTTGACTTTTCGTGAGTCAGAAGACTCGTTGTCGGAACCATGCGCTTAGGTGATGATACCCAATGGCACTGTCAAAAACCTTAGCACAAAATCGCCGACAATGAGTGCCAAAAGTCACTACTCTAGAATCCACATAAAAACAACAAAGAACGTGTAGACCAGTAAACTTAAGCTAACGCCCGTAGGCAGAATTTTCACAAGTGCAATCGCAAAGCTTGTGCATAAAGGTTTATATGATCCAAAAATGAACACTAAAGGAGGTAAAAGACTCAGCAATATGACTGAACCAAAGAGCTTTATTTCATTGATCATATAAGAGGTACACAATTAGATAAAAAATGCTAAGTGTAGAAAGGACGTAGCTGTGCTATGTTCCATGGCCGATCAAGCTCCGGGTAGTCATCATCCGGGTCACGTCGCTTACGCTTATGATCCTGATTGGGCCTATCCTTGAGTTCACGATTGTCGACAAGGTAGTAAGACCCATTGAGCAGCGCCTTGCTTATGATGAACGGTTCTTCTCATGGCGGGGATAATTTGTGTGACTTCTTCTGCTTAAGTCGGAGTAATAAATCCCCCTCTTTAAACGAGCGATGCCGGACGCGGCGACTATGGTAGCTGCGTAGCTTCTGCTGGTAGATGGCGGATCTTTGGTATGCCAAAACGTGCTCCTCCTCGAGAAGGTCCACATCTAGGCGTCTGGATTCTTCAGCATCATCTTCGTCGTAGGCGGAAACTCTTGGTGCATCGTGGAGGATGTCGGAAGGTAGGATGTCTTCTGCTCCATATACCATGAAATAGGGAGTGTAGCCGGTGGATCTGTTGGGTGTAGTTCGTAAACTCCACAACAAAGATGGCAATTCTTCCGCCCAGACTCCAGCTGCTCTATGTAGCGGTGCCTCAAGACGTGGCTTGATTCCCTGCAGAATTAATCCATTGGCTCGCTCAACTTGACCATTGGATTGTGGGTGTTCCACATATGCAAGGTCGAGTTGGATGCCTTTGTCCCAGCAATAGGCCTCCACTTCTCTGAATGACAAGTTGCTTCCATTGTCAGTGATGATGCTATGTGGGAGACCAAATCTCACCACTAGATCCTGGACAAACCTAAGGGCAGTTGCCCCATCCTAGCTTGCTCGTCGCGCGAGTACTCCTCCTCCATCTCCTGCATGGCAGAGTCTAGCTCTTCTGGACTGAAGTCTATCTCCTCGGAATCTTCACTGAAATCAGCATAAAGCGCATCAATGACAGAGTCGGAGGGTGCCAGGACTTCCTCGATGACGGGCGGTGGAGGTGCAACGGCCTCGACGATGACTGGAGGTGGTGGCGCTGCTGCGACGATGGCGGCCGGAGGCGGTGGTGGTGGCTGAATCGGAGGTGCTCCGTCAATGAGCGCAAGCGCTGTCTGAGCTGCCGCTTTAGCCTCGCGTAGATGTTGACGGTGTTTACCATGCCTTCGAAGGTGAGGCGTCCTAACGCCTATTGCCGTCTTAGAGAATGTCGGAGAAGCGTGCCATGGTCCATTCCTTCCACAAAGTGATAGATGGCATCATCATTGGGGTAATTGGCCAGGTCGGCCCGTATACGGAGCCACCTGGCGAGGTAGTCGCAGGGGTTTTCGCCCTCTCTCTGAATGCAGCGCGCCAGATCGAAGATGGTAACCACGCCGACGAACTTGGATCTCTGCTGTCCATACGCACGGGGAAGCCGGCGGATTTGCAGTGATCTTCCACCTTTATCTCCTGCACATGGGCGGTTTGGGTGGGTCTTGAATTTTTCCGATCTTTGCCGGCAAACTCCGAGAAGAGATCCGACATCGATCCTTCCGCGAACGTATCCTGCCCGTAGGCGGTCCGTGCGGGTCTTGATGCTCCTCCGACTCCCGGGGAACTAGTGCCCGAGTCGGTTTCGCCGATGAAAAGGTGGATGTCTCCGATAGGAACGATCGAACACCGCGTAGGGTTCATCTTCGCCGGGATCCAGAACTCGTCAGGAGGGACGATCGGAACGTTGCCGGAGAAGAGAACGCGACCGATGGCTACAGTTTTGCCGATTCCCGCGAAGATCTTGGTCCTCGCCCGCTGAAGAGCCTGAAGCGCCTCTTGCCCCACGGTGGTCGCCAACTGTCGTGGTATTGCCGACGAGTACGCCATGGAGGGGTCCTCACAGTGCGTGTTTAGAGACGTGGGGTAAGACGGACGGTTGACGGGTACGAGGTAACACAGCTTACCCAGATTCAGATCCCACAACGGTGGCAGAATCCTACTCCTGCTATAAATCACTATAATGGCAATGCGCCGAGTTACAGAGATTAGGTTCGCTGTGCGAGGTGACTATAAAGTCTAAGTTATCGTGCCCTAAAGGCTCCCATAGGCCCGACTTACATAGTCGCTAGGTCCTAGGGTTACAGGGAAAAGTCCTAGCCGTACAGGTTACAGAGTTCTACACCGTCTATTACTAGTCTTGTGTATCTTGCACTCCAAGGCTCCGGGTACGCTAGTGACTCCACCGCAGCCTTCCTTTATCCGGCATGGGACTCCCTTCTGGATCCACCTAACTGGGCCGCCCAGCAGGCCATACGCCATGCTACCGACTATGGGCCACCCAGATTAGTCGGATAAGAGAAATGCTATGAGGATACCCATATAGCATATCCCCAACAGATGTCACTTTGTAAGTGATCTTTCAATCATTTGTCTTGCGATATTTTTAGCATTAGTTTTTATGGACATGATTTCTCCAACTGGACTTTTAAATCATCCATCTTCTATGGAATATGGTAATTATTTGAACAACGTTTGTTCTCATAATACCTAAACAAAATAACAATTATTGAAACAAATCTTGAAGGCAAGCTTTGATGTCAATGAGAAACACAACAACACTTTATTTGTTTTCGATGAACCTCATCACATACTCTCTTGCTAGTTACTTAGGCCATTGCAGTTCATGAATTGTTTTTTTCTGTATAACACTTCACACCAACAAATTCAATATCCAATAGCCAAGAACCTCATTGTTTAACAAGCAAAGAATACAACCATAACATGTATATCATCTATATACCTAAGCTGGACATTTCCAATCTTTTATTTTTTCCAAATATTTCTGAGATTATGTTTCAGCATTTCCTTTCCTTTTAGAAGAATCTATTGATGGCTGCAAGTGCATAGATCAATTATAGCTAGTGTTGATGTAAAGATATCAAACCCACAAAGAGCTATTGGTAAAGGTATTTATTCCCCTCGTCACTATCTACCAAAGGATACTTGTAAGTTGCCTTTGATCTCAAGTAAAGAGTGTTTGAAAGGTTTTTTTGGTTGTGTAAACAATTAAAATAAAGCAAGTAACAAGATTGTGTGAAAGCTTGGTTGAACTCAATAGGGCTAAAATGTTCTCGGGGATATAGGATACACCTCTAGCATTGTTTTCATAATTAATAATTTAAGATAATATACTTCTTGTGTCATGAGATGTGTGGAGAGACCTCCACAATATTTTCACTACAAGGTTCGTAGGAAGCCACTTTGTTGAGCCAAGAGTGAGGTCACCTCCAAATAACCACTGCGATGTCTGAGAGCAGTCACCCATAAAGACCACCGCAATTAAGGGTTTCCCCGTGGATATCTTAATTAGCTTAGGGAGTCCCTCTTTATTCCTCCTTTTACTATGTAGTTCACGAGAAGACGCCAACCTGTCATGGGGCCATTCCGGGTATGATCCCAAAGCACGTCCAAAGCATTTCTCCCTCCCTTTAGTACTAATGGAAAATGGTATGTGGCCGACTTCACATACCATCTAAATAGAGAGATCAAACACAAATCATAAATCAATCATAGATTGGCAAGTCATATGGACACAAGAATAGATCATCTTTATTGCAAATTCATAATACTGCTAGGGTTTCTCCATCTCCCCAAGAATAAAGGAACTACTCACACATGGAGGCAATCAACAACATCATCATAATCAAATGGATGAATGAAAGTGATAAAATGGATGAAAGATGGGGGTAATGGTGGTGATATAGATGCATTGGTTAATGATGAAGGGGATGATGCGTTGTCCTCCAATGATCCGTGAATCAGCAAGGATTTTACCCTAGCCAAGTTCCTCCTTCAGATCACTTTCAGATGTGGTTTTTCGTGGTTTCTGGTGACTGTGAATGTTGGATCTCCCTGCCTTCTTTGCTAGGAGAAAGTATTTGACGAGGCGAATCCGATGTAACCTGGTACGGGCGGACATTATGGGTGGGCTCTGCCCGTACCACCGGTCGTTATCGGCACTGGTTGCTTCCCCTCGTTTTGTATTCTCCCAGGTATGAAGGTAAATCCATAAAATGACTTTTATCACTTAAAAATATCATATTATAGTATAATATGACAACTCTAATTGATATGTTCATATAAGAATTAATGATTCAGGATCCTGTTTAAATAAAGACAAAAAGGTGCGCGTGAACATAGTGAAATACAAAGATCCCTACTCTATTTATGCAAAAACAAAAGGCAAATATGCTTCAATTTCTGACTCATCAACTCCCCCAATCTAGGATCTTGCTCGTTCCAGAGCAAGATGGTGGCTTATGTACAATATCATCATGTTCATGATACACGATTCGTTACAATAGATGAGGTAGAAATTGAAATAGGAATACACCATCGGATGTAAAGAAACTACGGGGGTATTAACATACCGTTGCACATTACATGACTTAGAGGCGTCCACACCTTTTCTAGTATTAATGAATTTATAAGAAGCTTCTAGTGATTTAACATATCATATAATCATTGAGTTTAGGGGTATCGAGCACTTAGTTTGGTAATGAAGATTCATGATCATTCTTCTTTTCTTCTACACTTGACTCTTTCTATAGCTATTCTCTCTTTTTGCTTCTTTCGTATCTTGTCTATATATATATATATTTTATTCTTTTCTCCTTTTCTCTCTGCCCTTTTTTAAATACAACTATTTGATCATGCTCACTAGTTTGATGGCTGCAAAAAAACTCTTAATTATAACATGCTACCAGAATTCTTCTTCTCATAGCCTAATCAATACTTTTATTGCTGTGGAAGTCCCTAAAATCATGATAGCTGTACAAATATCATAACACTCAACCTATTTCAATCATCTAATATAATAATCATGAATCATAACACAACTTCAAATATCATAAAGTCATGCAACCCAACAGATAGAAATCTTCTCTTGAACAAAGGGAACTCAAAGTTGAAGCAACTAATGTAAACACTGGAATTAAAGTCTAGCATGCATGTAGAAAAGTAAACATGCTAAAAACTGTAAGATATATTACAAGGTTCTCATAGATCTCCCAAGCTTGGAATCAAACCGGGTGGATCAAATAATTCCTTGCGTTTGCTTACTCCTTCTTTGGAGTGAGGAAATCATCATATCCCTCTTACTCGTCCTCCTTGAGACTATATGCATGAGCAATGCACGCAAATCGGGTGGACATCTCCATGATACCGGAATGCAACTCAGTGATTATATTTCTTAGAGTCTTCCTGTCATCAGCCATCTCCATAATAATTTTGGTTAGGAGTTTCACTCTACCGTCAATGTCATCGACCTTTCTTTTTTAGGTCTTTGCTCATCATCCAGTAAGAGTCAACTCCTTTCCCAATAGTTTCAACACAAGATTTAGAGATATTTTAAAGGGTTTCGATCTTTTCTCGAATCTCATCACATTTATCTCCTTTGCAAGAAGAGGGTCTGGGAAGAGATTTAAGAGCAGATCTACGCAGATTGCACCTGTAGGGGTTTGGTGGAGATTCTTCCTTGGTCTTCCTTTGTTCCACGTGCCTGAGCATCTCCAACTTCTGTGGAAACATGTCTTCCTAGTTGGGGAGTGGAACGACTTGTGAGGGCTTGCAGAACGAGGAAGATGAACTATCCCCTTTGGATCCCTTCTTCTTGGCTTGTGCTTTATAGGTGCCCTCCTTCTTGGTCCATATTTGCTTGATATGAAAAGACTTCATATCCTTTGAACGATCAAGTGAGATCTGAGATTTCATTATAAGTTGCGAGGAAGATGGCTCTAGATCTGAGATTAAACAATGAAAGGAAAAAACGATAAAGAAACATAAAGAGGTCAATTAATAAAAGAAAAGTCGTAGAGAAAAGAGGGATGGAGTCGGTTATGGAGTCGATACAGGTAGGCCCCGTCCGTACCGCGCACCCTACTGGTAACTTACCGCCTACTCTGGGTTTTTTTAATTTTTTTGACACAAGAATAACACGAATAATAGAACCTTTGGAGAAGGATGAGAACAATACCGATAATGACCTACGGTACAGGCGAGCATGCACGTACTGCCTGGTCGTACCGAAACGCAAAAAAAAATGCTCGGAGGGGTCAGTCCTGATAATGACCAGCGGTAGGTGCGCAGATTCCCATACTACCCGCCTGTACCAGGTCGAAAAACATCCCAAAAAATTCATAAAAATACAAGAGGAGCAAAGAATGAGGCGGGACATGCTGGAAAGGTTTCAAACAAGCAAAAAATATATAAACTTGAGATTTCACTACCTCGCTTCATTAAATTCCCCGATAGAGATCAAGGAGACTAACTCGGTAGTGTTAACCTCTCCAACTCTATAATGCTTCAATTGTTGCCCATTGACGATCTAGGATAAAGAAGAAGATGTAGTATTTTTCAATCTTACCGCTCCGGAAGGATATGCCTCCTCGACTTCATAGGGTCCTTCCCATATGGATTTCAATTTTCCTGCAAAAATATGAAGTGTAGAGTTGTAGAGCAAAACCTTATCCCCAATTTCAATTCTTTGCCTTCGACTTTTTTATCATGCCATTTATTCACTTTTTATTTAAATATCTTAACATTTTCATAGGCCTCATTCGTGAGTTCATCCAAAGCATGAATATCTAAGAGTTGTTTCTCCCCAACAGTTTTAAAATCAAAGTTCATAGTTTTAATAGCCCATCGAGCCTTATGCTCAAGTTCCAATGAAAAGTGACAAGTTTTACTGTAAACCATTTTGTATAGTGTCATTCCCATTTGATTCTTTAAAGTTGTACGATACGCCCACAACACATCATTAAGCTTCAAAGCCCAATCCTTCCTCGACCTATTCACTATTTTATGACTATGACCTTCATCTCCCGATTAGACAATTCCACTTGTCCACTGGTTTGAGGGTGGTAAGGTGATGCTACTCCATGGTCCACTCCATACTTTTTAAGTATCTTTTTAAAAGTTCCCTTCATAAAATGAGTTCCACATCAGTAATAAAAAATCGGGTCACTCCAAACCTGGGTAAGATGACATCCTTGATCATCTTAGTGGAAGTGGCTGCATCTACATGAGAAGTAGGTATAGCTTCCACCCATTTAGTAGCACAGTCTACAACAATAATAATATGAGTATAACCGTTAGAGGGGACAAATGGTCCCATGAATTCCATTGCCCATACATCAAATGGATCTATTACGAAATTATATTTCATATTCATTTCCCGTCGTTTGCCAATAATACTCATATGTTGGCAAGCATCACAATTCCTCACATATTCATGGGAGTCTTTAACTAATGTAGGCGAATAAAAACCTGACTGCAAGACCTTAGTTGTAGTGCGATTACCGGCATGATGTCCTTGATCAGGACTATCATCACAAAATTTAAGAATAGCCTTTACCTCGTGCCCGGGTACACATTTCCTGATTATCCCATCTAGACCATTCCTATACAAGTAAGGATCATCCCAAAAGTAATGTTTTAAATCATTAAAGAATTTCTTTCTTTGATTGTAATCCATTCCTTCTGGTAAAAACTTGCCTACAAGGAAATTAGCATAATATGCAAACCAAGGATCACGAGGTTCAATAACTACAAGATATTCCCCTGTCAAAGATTAATTAATAGGAACAAGATCCTTCATAATTCCTTCCATTCGTGACAAATGGTCAGCAACATGATTATCCTTTCCTCTCGTATCTATTATTTATAGGTCATATTCTTGTAGAAGCAAGACCATTTAATTAGTTGAGGCTTAGCGTCTTTCTTTGCTAGAAAGTGTCTTAAATCTTGATGATCAGTATAAACTATTACTTTTGAATTGACAATGTAGTGTCTAAATTTATCACAAGCGAAAACAACAGCTAAAATTTCTTTCTCGGTTTTTGCATAATTCTTTTGATCTTTGTTAAAAACTTGACTTGCATACTGGATGACATTAAGATTCAATCCATCTCTTTGTCCTAAAACAACTCCAATAGCATAGTGACTAGCATCACACATAATTTCAAATGGTTCATCCCAATTGGGTGGTTGAATGACTGGTGCAGAAATCGGTGCTTTATTTAACTATTCAAAAAAAATCATTGTAATCTCTATCAAAATAAAAAAAGGGCGTATTTATCTAATATACGAGTTAAAGGGGTAGCTAATTTAGCGAAATATTTAATGAAGCGTCTATAAAAACCAACACGCCCAAGAAAATGCTTTAACCCCTTTATATCTTGCGAAATTGTAAGTTTTTCCAAGGTGATCAAGTTTGATTTATCAATCTCAATATTCTTTTCAGAGACCTTATGGCCAAAAAATATACCTTCCCTTACCATGAAGCGGCAATGCTCTCAATTGAGGACCATCTTTGTTTGTCTGCATCGCTGCAAAACTCTGTTAAGATTGTAAAGACATTTCTCAAAAGTAGTCGCATAAACGACAAAATTGTCCATAAGAACTTCCATGGAACTCTCCACAAAACTATCGAATATTTTCAAAACACACTCTTGATAAGTAGCAGCTGCATTACAGAAACCGAAAGGCATTAATCGATAAGCATAGGTTCCATAGGGGCAGGTAAAAGTGGTTTTTTTTCTTAATCTTCAGGATGAATAGCTATTTGATAATATCCATAATATCCATCAAGAAAATAGAAATAAGAGTTAGCGGACATTCTTTCCATAATATCATTAATGAGAGGAAGTTGCTTGTAAATTTTTATGGTTTCTTTGTTTAACTTTCTGAAGTCAGTACACATTCTATAACCTGCTATGATTCTAGCCGGGATTAATTCATATTTATCATTATTAATTATGGTTATACATCCTTCCCTAGGTATGAAGTGAGTTGGACTCACCCACTTACTATCAGAAATTGGGTAGGCTGTCCAACATACGTATAACCTCCTTTCTTACTACATCTTTTATTTTATAATTCAATCTCTTTTGATTGTAAACAAATGGTTTAGAATCTTCAATCATAGATATTTTGTGAGCCATTATGGAAGGGTCTATGCCTTTTATATCATTAAGAGTGTATCCAAAATTGTCACATCCCAAAATTTACCAAATTTTGAAATGTGAAAAATAAATAAACAAAAGAAAATTTTGTTGAAATTTAGGGTGAGAAGAAACTTTTTTATTCCAATTGGAAACATCAAAACCTATTTTGATCAAATAAAATCCTAAAGGTATTTAAAAAGATAAACAAATAATAAATAAAGTTATAAAAGTTGGAATCACTATTTTTGGATCTTTTAATAAAAAGATTTGGTTTTCAAAAGAAAAGGTAGAATTATAAATAAGGATTATTTTATAGAGCCAAATTAAATCTTGTCCAAGCTTTTGAAATAAAATATTTCTATTTGATAAAAAGAGTAAAGGTTTATTTAAATAAAATAATGAGGATTAATTAATATCCAATTTTATTAAAGTAAAGGCTTTTCCATTTTAAATAAACACTAAAACTTGTTAATTTATTTTAAATAAGAATTCTAAGTGTTTTATGTTTTCAAATAAAACCTACTGAAATGGTTTTGATATTATTTAGATTTCAAATAGAGTTTTTAAATAAATTAAATCCTATTTGAATTAATGACTAAAGTCTATTTATTTAATTATTAATGGATCCTAAAAAGAATAAAAATTATTTTGTTTTGGACTTTGGATTATGTTGTTAAACAGAATTAATTTATACCTAAAGTTTGGTGGTGGTTTTATTTGAACTGGTGTTTGAATTATTTGTTTGCAAATCAAAACAGAAATTCAAATAGAAAAAGAAAAAGCATTCTGTATAAAAAAAATGAAACAGACCCAGCCCATCTGGCCAGCCCAGCAGCCCACCAGCTCTCACCCGCTGTGAACCGTTTTTCACTGAGTAATCAACCCGCGAAGTCACAAACAAGTGGAACCCGTGCCCCCTCTCTCTCACTCGCAGACAGCTCGGCCTTACTGGCCACCTCAGCATTGTCTCCCTCGCGACCACGTCGCCTCGCCGTTTCTGCCATTAACTCCGGCGATGAATATGAGTTATTGCTGGAGTTATTCCTCGCTGTGATCACGCGTCCATAAGCGCCCACATCTCCTCTCTCTTTCCCCTCACTCGCCCCTCCTTCTCTGCCCCAGGGCTGTTCGAATTTGTCCCCACACCACCTCTGTCTCCGACGACGTTTCTGAGCGATTCCGGCCACACCCCGCCGCCCCTCGCCCCCCACTGCATTCACACTTGCTCCCCACCTCCTGGCGCATCTTCCAGTGCAGCTAGTTAGCCCGCGCGTGCCCCGTAGCCTCGGCTTCGTCATCACCTGAGCGCCACCGCCGTCTGTCTCGTCTCCGTCGAGCTCCCCCGGTAAGCTCCGACCACCACAAGCTCTCCTGATGATGCTCCCATACTCCCCATGCTCGCCTGCGTCTAACCATGTGCCCCGTTTTCTTAGCTCGCTCCCAAGCATCGCCCCCATTGACAACTGAGCAAGCCGACGCCGCCACCGACTCCAGCAACAAATCCCCTCCGTTCCTGAGTGCCCCTTGCCTCCTCGCGACCATGTTGAGCATCGCCACGATCCCCTGATCACGGTGAGCTACTTCCCTCATTCCCTTGCTTCCTGTAATCGCCGCGACGCCACCGCCAGAGTGTGCTCCGCCGCTCGCCGCCGCGCAGCGCTGCCAGTCTTTGACCAAGTAACCTCGTCCGTTAGATCTTGATCCGTTGGCTGAGAATAGATTTAAGCGAAGGGGTATGAGTTGAACCAGAACCACACGATCTTAATTAGATCCAACGACTCACAGAGGATAATACGCACGAAGCGGTACCGTCCAGTTAGATTGCGCCACATGGCCAGACTGTTTGAATAAAAACCAGAAAATGTTCTAATAGAATTGCAAACTTGTAAAATTCATAACTTTAATTCTACACGTCCAAATTTTGCAAATTTTATATCAATGGATTCAGCAGAACAAGTACTTTGCAACCATGCACTTTGTTTAATGTTTTGATTCTGGAAAATTGGTTGAATTTGCAGAAACATGTGTAGGCTTATTTTGAATATAAAAATTATTCTAGATATAATTTTAATGTGAAATCTTTGCAAAATGGTTTGTTTTGAACCTACTGACCCTAGGAACCAACTTATGGATTTAAAAATGTAAAGTTAAGGAATAAATATTAGAGTGAGAGCATTTCTAGTCAAATAAAAATATTGTTTTTGATTTAGAAATGATTTTTGAGTGAAACCTTTGGGAAATTATTTGATTCAAACCTTCTGACCCTAAACACCAAGTGTTGAGAATTAAAATATATTTGGTGAACTCTTTAAAGAATATTGCTTTGCTAAAAGCATTTTTCAACCACATAAAATATTGATTTGATTTAAAAATGGTTTATAGATAAAACCTTTTGCAAATGGTTTTACCACTTTGATAAATGTCCACTTTGAACTTTATAATGTTTAGAGCCTAGTAGAAACCACTTTTGCAAATAAAACTATCTTTTGCATGCTTGCATGCATGACCTTGTTTCTATTATTTTATGTGTGATAAATTGGTTGGAATGCGAGTTGAATTTGTGTTTGCTTGATTGGATTGTAGTGGAATTAGAAGAGTGTGATATTTGCAAGATCAAGAAGTGAACCAACATTCCCTACTAAAAAGGCAAGTGACACTATCATACAAGTCCTACTATTTTTATTACACTTAGTGGATTTTTGTAACATGCATGATAAGGACTACTATATTTTATGCTATGCTAAATCCTAATAGGATACCCTTATATCTCCCTTAGTGGAAACATTGTAGTTGTAGTATGCTTAGCCCTGCTATATATTGGGATGGGATACATGATATGATTATATGAAGAGTTGAAAAGACATATGTTTTATATAATAAAACAAGTACTCAATGAACCACCTGGGTGGACAAGGATACTCAAGATTGGACAAGGTGGCAACAAAAGGAACCATGTTTATATGGCTACCTCTTTTTGTATGTGCACTAGAAGAAAATCACCCAGGGACTTAGAGATTGAACATGTTTCTCGTACAGTGGCTTCCGTGTACAGCCACATGCTAAATGGGCTATGGCTTAGTCAACTACATAGTGGAAGACCCATGCATTGGCATCTTCAGGTTAACTAGAATTGTGTAAGGGAAATTATCCCTACATTGGTGCCTGGTTGACAAGCTAGCATTGTGTATTGGGAGGACTCCTATGGAAAGACTTTGTCACATTCTCGATCTGCCAGTACTCCATCTTGGTGAGTACTTATCCAGCGGCCACTGGTGGCATCAAGACGAGATTGTGTCATGTGGGTAAAGTGTACAACTTCTGCAGAAGATCAAATTCTAAGTACTTAGCCGTGTCCCCGGTTATGGACAATACTGAGCAACTAAGGCCTGAAGCTATGGAAGATATCGACACTCCAATTTCTGAAAGTAAAACTTGATGGTGACAACAAGGGATTTGAAGCACTTGGAGTTTTCCAAGAAGTTCAGAAAGATTTGACAAAAGATCAAAACTATTTTGAAAAGATAGGATAAAACTATATTGCTTTCTGCAAAAGAGCATAAACCCTACTTAGCCAAATATGCATGTAATGATAGGATCCACTTATTTCTACATAGTAGTGAAACTTGCCAATACAATTCAAATGTATTGACCCTTGTGGCTGCAACTTATTATGTTGCAGGTTTGTTTGATGTTAGTGAAGTTTATTGATTAGGATTACAAGTCTACAACCAACATGACTGCCTGTGGAACTTTGAAGATGAAGGACCCCATGCTATTGTTATATTCTGCTGCATTGTAATGTGATAGCCAAATGAGCTATGTAAGATGTAATGAATTATTTTATTCCTGGTTATAAAGTTGTATTATGACCTTTGTTTCTTGATATTACATCTTAACTGTGGATGCTAGCTATTGATCCAGGGACTAGCATTGTAAACACAGGGATCTCTACCTTATTAAGGGTTGGGAACCTTTCAGATGGTATCAGAGCACTGTGTTTCCTGTAGGATTGTAACCCTAGGATTGGACAAATCCCCTTAGAAAAATAAGAGTTGTATTTGTTCCAAAACTTATTTACAAACAATCTTGTAAACTCTTTCCTCAACCTTTTGGTTTTGATTCTACACCTCTTCCATTTCAACTTGATGGATAAAGCCTTCACCATGACCAATGACTTCAAATTTTAGTTTCACCAAGGATTTCACTAAGGACTACAAGTGAAAACCAAGAGACACTAGATTGCCTACCAAAAGACATTGATATCAAGTTAGAATATGGATCATATTGACCTATGAGGTATGACTATACTAAGTTAATTATTTCAAGAAAACCTGTTGTTTCTTTCAACTCATGAGTTAAGCTCATAAGTTGTTAAGTGAATAGTTGCTTGTTGATTGTTTGGTTGATTGGTTGAACTTGGATGTTTTGAGTTGTGTGTTAGAACTTCTTAAAAACCTATCCATCATTACTTATCCCTATCAAACCAACAGATGCCTCCTCGTCGTGCCAACCCCAACCAAAACAACAACATCACTCCTGAGATGCAGCAGATGATGACAACTCAGACACAACTGATGCAGGAGATCACCACATTCATACAGAATCAGAACAACAACAACAACAACAATCAGAATAATCCTCCAGCACATGATATGCTCACCAAGTTTCTGAAACTAAGGCCTGTAAGGTTATCTGGAACAACTGACCCAATGGTAGCCGATGATTGGTTACGTTCGGTGAATAAGGACTTAGTGACTGTTGGCTGCACCGATGAAGAAAAAGTAAGGTTTGCAGCATTTCTGCTTGAAGGACCAGCAACAACATGGTGGGACAACTTTCAAATCACCACTCCCCTTGAGGATGTAACTTGGGATATTTTTGAGGATGGTTTCCGTACAACTCACATCTCACCTAGAGTGATGTACTTGAAGAAAAAGGAGTTTCACAATCTGAAACAGCGTCACCTCAGTGTGGCTGAGTATATTGAAGAATTCAACAATCTGGCACGCTATGCACCAGATGAAGTTGACACAGATGCTAAGAGAAAGGAGAAATTTCTTGAAGGACTTAATGATGAGTTGAACCTGCAGCTAGCTGTTGCCTATGTCCCAACTTATCAATCACTCTGTGACAAAGCCACCATTTTGGAAAACAAGATGAATCAAGTTGAGAACAGAAAGAGGAAGCATAAACTCAAGAATCACTCAGGATCATCAAAAAAGAAGCATTCATTCAAAAAGAGCAATGAAGATTCTGAACCACATCAGTATCACCACAACAACAATGGAAGTGATAATAATGGAAATGATACTGAAAATGGAGATGACCTTGGTCAGAGCCAACATGACACTTTCAAGAAGAAAGACATTAGCCAGTTATAGTGCTATAATTGTAAGGAACTTGGACACTATGCATCAGACTGTCCTGAGAAGAAAAAGAAAAAGGATGCTAGAAGAGCCAATGGATATGACTCCAATGTGACCCAGAAAGGACATGTGAACCACATTGACATGGATAGAAACTTTGAAGAGATAGAAGAAGTGGATGTTAGAAACTAGTTAACTCAGTTGAGTCAAATAAGGATTCCTTGTCTGGATATTAAGTGTTGAACCATAGTCAAGTGAACCATCAATGTAACCCTATGAGACTTTCATTTAAGGGTGGTAGTACCCTAGTTGCCTTGAAGCCAACTTGTAACCCTAGCCTTCCCAAACCTCGGGAAGAGATTTCTTTTAAGGGTGGTAGCCTGTCACATCCCAAAATTTTCCAAATTTTGAAATGTGAAAAATAAATAAACAAAATATTTTTTTTTTGAAATTTAGGGTGAGGAGAAACTTTTTGATTCCAATTGGAAACATCAAAACCTATTTTGATAAAATAAAATCCTAAAGGGATTTAAAAAGATAAACAAATAATAAATAAAGTTATAAAAGTTGGAATCACTATTTTTGGATCTTTTAATAAAAAGATTTGGTTTTCAAAAGAAAAGGTAGAATTATAAATAAGGATTATTTTATAGAGCCAAATTAAATCTTGGCCAAGCTTTTGAAATAAAATATTTCTATTTGATAAAAAGATAAAGGTTATTTAAATAAAATAATGAGGATTAAATAATATCCAATTTTATTAAAGTAAAGGCTTTTCCATTTTAAATAAACACTAAAACTTGTTAATTTATTTTAAATAAGAATTCTAAGTGTTTTATGTTTTCAAATAAAACCTACTGAAATGGGTTTGATATTATTTAGATTTCAAATAGAGTTTTTAAATAAATTAAATCCTATTTGAATTAATGACTAAAGTCTATTCATTTAATTATTAATGGATCCTAAAAAGAATAAAAATTATTTTGTTTTGGACTTTGGATTATGTTGTTAAACAGAATTAATTTATACCTAAAGTTTGGTGGTGGTTTGATTTGAATTGGTGTTTGAATTATTTGTTTGAAAATCAAAACAGAAATTCAAATAGAAAAAGAAAAAGCATTCTGTATTAAAAAAATGAAACAGACCCAGCCCATCTGGCCAGCCTAGCAGCGCAGCCCACCAGCTCTCACCCGCTGTGAACCATTTTTCACCGAGTAATCAACCCGCGAAGTCACAGACAAGTGGACCCCGTGCCCCCTCTCTCTCACTCGCAGACAGCTCGGCCCTACTGGCCACCTCAGCATCGTCTCCCTCGCGACCACATCGCCTCGCCGTTTCTGCCATTAACTCCGACGATGAATACGAGTTATTGCTGGAGTTATTCCTCGCTGTGATCACGCGTACATAAGCGCACACGTCTCCTCTCTCTTTCCCCTCACTCGCCCCTCCTTCTCTGCCCCAGGGCTATTCGAATTTGTCCCCACACCACCTCTGTCTCTGACGACGTCTCCGAGCGATTCCGGCCACACCCCGCCACCCCTCGCCTCCCACTGCATGCACACTTGCTCCCCACCTCCTGGCGCATCTTCCAGTGCAGCTAGTTAGCCCGCGCGTGCCCCGTAGCCTCGGCTTCGTCATCACCTGAGCGCCACCGCCGTCTGTCTCATCTCCGTCGAGCTCCCCCGGTAAGCTCCGACCGCCACAACCTCGCCTGATCATTCTCCCATACTCCCCATGCTCGCCTGCGTCTAACCATGTGCCCCGTTTGTCTTAGCTCGCTCCCAAGCGTCGCCCCCGTTGACAACTGAGCAAGCCGACGCCGCCACCGACTCCAGCGAGAAATCCCCTCCGTTCCTGAGCACCCCTTGCCTCCTCGCGACCACGTTGAGCATCACCACGATCCCCTGATCACGGTGAGCTACTTCCCTCCTTACCTTTCTTCCTGTAATCGCCGCGACGCCACCGCCAGAGTGTGCTCCGCCGCTCGCCGCCGCGCAACGCCGCCAGTCTTTGACCAAGTAACCTCGTCCATTAGATCTTGATCCGTAGGCTGAGAATAGATTTAAGCGAAGGGGTATGAGTTGAACCAGAACCGCACGATCTTAATTAGATCCAACGACTCACAGAGGCTGATCCGCATGAAGCGGTATCGTCCAGTTAGATTGCGCCACGTGGCCAGACTGTTTGAATAAAAACCAGAAAATGTTCTAATAGAATTGCAAACTTGTAAAATTCATAACTTTAATTCTACACGTCCAAATTTTGCAAATTTTATATCAATGGATTCAGAAGAACAAGTACTTTGCAACCATGCACTTTGTTTAATGTTTTGCTTCTGGAAAATTGGTTGAATTTTCAGAAACATGTGTAGGCTTATTTTCAATATAAAAATTGTTCTAGATATAATTTTAATGTGAAATCTTTGCAAAATGGTTTGTTTTGAACCTACTGACCCTAGGAACCAACTTATGGATTTAAAAATGTATTATGTGAAGTTAAGGAATAAATATTAGAGTGAGAGGATTTCTAGTCAAATAAAAATATTGTTTTTGATTTAGAAATGATTTTTGAGTGAAACTTTTGGGAAATGATTTGATTCAAACCTTCTGACCCTAAACACCAAGTTTTGAGAATTAAAATATATTTGGTGAACTCTTTAAAGAATATTGCTTTGCTAAAAGCATTTTTCAACCACATAAAATATTGATTTGATTTAAAAATGGTTTATAGATAAAACATTTTGCAAATGGTTTTACCACTTTGATAAATGTCCACTTTGAACTTTATAATGTTTAGAGCCTAGTAGAAACCACTTTTGCAATTAAAACTATCTTTTGCATGCTTGCATGCATGACCTTGTTTCTATTATTTTATGTGTGATAAATTGGTTGGAATGCTAGTTGAATTTGTGTTTGCTTGATTGGATTGTAGTGGAATTAGAAGAGTGTGATATTTGCAAGATCAAGAAGTGAACCAACATTCCCTAATAAAAAGGCAAGTGACACTATCATACAAGTCCTACTATTTTCATTACACTTAGTGGATTTTTGTAACATGCATGATAAGGACTACTATATTTTATGCTATGCTAAATCCTAATAGGATACCCTTATATCTCCCTTAGTGAAAACATTGTAGTTGTAGTATGCTTAGCCCTGCTATATATTGGGATGGGATACATGATATGATTATATGAAGAGTTAAAAAGACATATGTTTTATATAATAAAACAAGTACTCAATGAACCACCTGGGTGGACCAGGATACTCAAGATTGGACAAGGTGGCAACAAAAGGAACCATGTTTATATGGCTACCTCTTTTTGTATGTGCACTAGAAGAAAACCACCCAGGGACTTAGAGATTGAACATGTTTCTCGTACAGTGGCTTCCGTGTACAGCCACATGCTAAATGGGCTCTGGCTTAGTCAACTACATAGTGGAAGACCCATGCATTGGCATCTTCAGGTTAACTAGAATTGTGTAATGGAAATTATCCCTACATTGGTGCCTGGTTGACAAGCTAGCATTGTGTATTGGGAGGACTCCTATGGAAAGACTTTGTCACATTCTCGATCTGCCAGTACTCCATCTTGGTGAGTACTTATCCAGCGGCCACTGGTGGAATCAAGACGATATTGTGTCATGTGGGTAAAGTGTACAACTTCTGCAGAAGATCAAATTCTAAGTACTTAGCTGTGTCCCCTGTTATGGACAATACTGAGCAACTAAGGCCTGAAGCTATGGAAGATCTCGACATTCCAATTTCTCAATGTAAAACTTGATGGTGACAACAAGGGATTTGAAGCACTTGGAGTTTTCCAAGAAGTTCAGAAAGATTTGACAAAAGATCAAAACTATTTTGAAAAGATAGGATAAAACTATATTGCTTTCTGCAAAAGAGCCTAAACCCTACTTAGCCAAATATGCATGTAATGATAGGATCCACTTATTTCTACATAGTAGTGAAACTTGCCAATACAATTCAAATGTATTGACCCTTGTGGCTGCAACTTATTATGTTGCAGGTTTGTTTGATGTTAGTGAAGTTTATTGATTAGGATTACAATTCTACAACCAACATGGCTGCCTGTGGCACTTTGAAGATCAAGGACCCCATGCTATTGTTATATTCTGCTGCATTGTAATGTGATAGCCAAATGAGCTATGTAAGATGTAATGAATTATTTTATTCCTGGTTATAAAGTTGTACTATGACCTTTGTTTCTTTATATTACATCTTAACTGTGGATGCTAGCTATTGATCCATGGACTAGCATTGTAAACACAGAGATCTTTACCTTATTAAGGGTTGGGAACCTTACAAAAATCTTCACGTTGTTTGATAAGTACCTCTAATTATTTTGTGTTTTCCTTCGGTGAAAGCTTATCATCTAAAATCATCCGGAACTTACCTTCCTTATCTTAGAATTCATACCTTAGGTTCAGAGGAAGAGGATTCAAGACTAGAGGTGGCAGATCCTCATCCCCTTTTATCTCAAGTTCTTCAAATTCGTCCCTGAGGCGAGTTTCAACCTCTGGTGCAGTGTTGAGGATCTCATCCAAGTCTTCTTTTGTAGAGTCGTTTGGAAGCGAATCATCGCTTGTCAAAGTTCTCTCCAACTAAGATTGTGGGGCTGAAAAAATAGATTGCTTCCAATTCTTCAATAGTATTCTCCTCTTTGATTTCCTCTTTCTTTTCATAAGGCAATTTTGTGAATTGGTTATAGTTTATTTCTATAACTTCTTCACCAACCTGCAATGATAGAGCATGTTTCTTGTTGTCAATATCAATGTTCATAGAGTTGTAAAAAGGTAATAATATGAAATTTTACTGGGTACACAAAAGCTCCCACAGAAACACAGACATTGCAAAGTATCCCGTAAGTCGGATGCATGGTTTGATTAGTAAGAATAAAGGTAACTTCTGATGGCTCAAGGTAGGACTCATCAAAATGGTCACACATCTCTTCATAGAATGTGTAAGGCATGATATTAATGGAAGAACTTAAGTTAGAGAATCCTACATATGTAGTTCCCCCTAGACAAAAAGGGATTTTCTGTTGACTTTTACCATCAAACTTCCCCTATCATGTCATAAGATTCTTTAGTCACCATGATCGCTTCATCTTTGAACATTTTAGGTTCTATAAGTTCTTTTACTATCCCAATATTTTGTTTGATGGTTCTTAGGTCCTTAGTAAACCTTCGTATCCTTTTATTCTTTTCGCTTTTACTCTCTATCAATTTGCTTCCTCAACTAGCATTTTCTTATGCATTTGCGAATATTTATTCTTATGGCTAGTTTTAGGGGGTTTCTCCTCTGTAGGTGGCATATATCGTTCCCAATATTTTGGGATCTGCAGATAATTGGCATAATATTTAATAAGTTGAACAAGCATGCGATGGTCAAGATTAAAATTCCCAAGCGGTTTCTCTACCTTACCGAGGCTAGAAATATTTTTAAGCGATTGAACTCTATGGGATTTTCTTTATTGAACTCAGGCTTGCAATAAGATTTCTCTATTCTATTCAACATGTCTAACTAATTCCATACTCTATCAACACTAAATTTGGTGAAAGACCCATTGGTAAGGGAGTCAAGCTCATTTCTATTGTCATCATTCAAACCTACTTAGAGTGTGTATCACCAACCAAGTAGGGAAATTATGATGGGGCAGCGGTCAAGAAGCCCGCGAAACCTTGTGTATCCTTCATGCAAGCTTTATCTAGGTTTTCCTTTAAAATTCGTGATCATACGTCTCGCTCCAAGAGTTTTTGTTATGGGAAAGAAATCATCCAAAAACAAAGAGGCTAGGGTCTCCTAGGAATTAGTAATCTTTATTGTACTTTGAATGTAGCAAGAATGGGCTTCGTCAATAAGGGTTTGAACAAAAAGAACAAATTTAACCTCATCTTTGGTTTGTATATTAAGGTGGAAAGTCCCACAAACATATTCAAAGAACATGCTCATACGGATCCTCTGTCCCATATCCTGCAAATATCTTTGCATGCAGAAGATCAAAAGCATGGGGTTAATATCATACCCTCTCGGGTTATTGGATTTTAAATACGCGTCCATGGGCGGACCAGAATTCCTTACAACCTCCAGCTAAATTATATGTTGGTACTCACCCATGATGTATTACCTGAAACTAGTAAGAAACTTTAATAAAAAAATTAGTAAAATGAGCAACTAAGAACAAAGATCAAAAGCGCTTAGCTCCCTGGAAATGGCGCCAGAAAATAGCTTGATGACTGCAAGTGCACATATCAATTGTAGCTAGTGTCGAAGTAAAGATATCGAACCCACAAAGAGCTATTGGTAAAGGTATTTATGCCCCTTTTCACTATATACCAAAGGATACTTGTAAGTTGCCTTTGATACCAAGTAAAGAGTGTTTGAAAGGTTCTTGGTTGTGTGCAGAAAAGTAACTAAAACAATTAAAAGAAAGCAAGTAACACGATTGTCTGAAAGCGTGGTTAAACTCAATAGGGCTAAAACATTCTCGAGGATGTAGGATACATATCTAGCATGGTATTGTCAAAATTAATAATTTAAGTTAATATAATTTGTGTCGTGAGATGTGTGGAGAGAGCTCCATAATAAGGTGTTCACTACAAGGCTCGTAGAAAGCCACTTTGTTGAGCCAAGACTGAGATCACCTCTAAATAACCACTGCGATGTCTAAGAGCAGTCACCCATACAGACCACCACAATTAAGGTTTTCCCCGTGGATATCATAATTAGCTTAGGGAGTCCCTTTATCAATTAAAGGGGAGAAATCCGTAATTGTGGGTTTAGTTGTGCCCATGGGTAGTCCTAGATAGGTGAACGACATTGCAGCAAGCTGGCACTCAAAAATAGTAGCCAAATGTGTGGCTTCTTCATCAGGTAGGTTAATTGGAATCATTGAGGACTTGTGGAAATTAACATTTAATCCAGTAAACTCAGCATATTGTATCAACAAATCCTTGAAGACTTTCAACTGATTTTCTTCTACAGGCAAAATGATGAGAGTATCATCTACATATTGTACAATTGGATAGTCCCCTTTGAAAGTACAAAGGAAGTCGCCTAGAGGGGGGGGGGTGAATAGGCTTTTAAAAATATTACGGTTTAGGCTCAAGTAAATGCGGAATAAAACTAACGTTTAATTTATTGAGCACAAAACCTAGCCACTAAGTTCACCTAGGTGCACCAACAACCTATGCTAAGCAAAACAAGCAACAAGGTGATAGCAAGGTATAAATACTTCAAGCACGATGGCTATCACAATGTAAAGTGCATAAGTAAAGGGTTCGGTTGAGAGATAACCGATGGACACGGAGACGAAGATTTGTTTCCCGAAGTTCACTTCCAAAGAAGCTACGTCTCCGTTGGAGAGGTGCGATGGCGCAATGCTCTCCGAACGCCACAAATGGCTCACCTCGAGGTGTGGTGGCTTGATGCTCACCCAACGCCACACAAGGCCTCACCCCGGATGCGGAAGCACGCAACTCACCGACGCCACAAAAGGCTCACCCTATTCTCCCAAGTGCGCACCACAAAAGGCGGGCACTTGCTCCACTATGGGACGCTTGAGGGCGGTCACCGAACCCGTACAAGATTGGGGCTAACTCCACAACTCAATTGGAGGCTCCCAACAACAAAGCCACAACAGGCCAACAATGCCACAAAAGGCCAACAACGCCACAAAAGGCTACAAGACCACAAAAGGTCAACAATCCAACCACACAACCGTCTAGGGTTCCAAGGAACCCAAGAGAAACAAGCTCACAAGCTTGAACTCGCCGAATCTCCGAGGAGAACTCAAACCTATGCACCAAATGCAAGGGCAAGTCCTTCTCCCCCAAATTCCAACAAAGCTACAAAAGCTATTGGGGGAATAAGGGAGGAAGAACACAAGAGTAGAACTCAAACCTATGCACCAAATGCAAGGGCAAGTCCTTCTCTCCCAAATTCCAACAAAGCTACAAAAGCTATTGGGGGAATAAGGGAGGAAGAACACAAGAGGAGAACACAAAACTCTCCAAGATCTAGATCCCAATGATTCCTTCACAAAGAAGGGATTTGACTTGGGGGGATTGTAGATCTAGATCTCCTCTCTCAAGTCCCTCAAAAAGATGCAAGAATCATAGGAGGGGAAAGGGAGAGGGAAAGCTTCTTCAAGGTTGACAATGGAGGAGAGAGAGAAGACCAAGAACCAAGAAGAAAAGCTCGTACACACGAAGGGGAAGAGGAGCCCCTTTTAAAGGGCTCCCAGATCTGCCCGTTATGGGCATTCGCGACACCTGGCCGGAACTTCCGGTGGGAGGCCGGAAGTTCCGGTGGCACCCAGCCAACGGTCGAAAACTGCGGAGTGAGAAACTGAAAACACGAATCATGGCCGGAACTTCCGGCCCTGGGGCGGAAGTTCCGCTCAAGAACTTTTGCCAGGACAAGTTCCGATCAAGTTCCGGCCAAGTTCCGGCAAATAGACATATTCAATACAGAAGGTTTCTGAACGTGAGCGGAACAAGACCCGGAACTTCCACCGGAACTTTCGGCGGCAAAAATGCCCTAGCGGAACTTCCGGTGGGAAGCCGGAACTTCCGGTCAGGGAAATTCCAGAAACCAGAAAACCAGAAACGCGATAACTTTTGCATCCAAACTCCAAACGGGATGAAACCAATTTTTTTGGAAAGATAACGACGAATAGAATCCAACAAAAAGGTGTGGAGCCGGAAAACTCGCAAGATCAAAAACCGCAATAAGATATGCAAGTGAAATCCTTAGATGATGAACTAGAGCTTGTTATGATGATGACCACAAGCTCTAGATCCTCTCATGGACAAGAACCAAATAACAACCAAGAAAGATGATGCTATGAATGCAAAGGTTTGAGCTCTCTCCAAACGATGCAAACGAGACACCCGCTTGAGAGCCCCTCTTGATAGTACGGCTATCTATCCTAAACCCGGTCTCCCAACTAACAACACGAGACCGGCAAAAGAGAAGCCCTATCAACATACCTTTGCCTTGAGCGTCCCACTTGAACTTGATGTAGACCGTCTTGTTCTTCTATAGTGGGAACACCTTTCTTGTTTGCTCTTGCTCGCTCTTGCTTGATGAAGACTTGCAAAATGCTCCCCCATATTCCATGGGGAAACCTCTTCTTTGAACTTGTCTTCATCATTCCATGAGCACGAGGATGGAAAGCTTCAAGCATGAGATCTTCTAGAGATGGCGCATCTTGAGCTCGTCCTTCTTCATCCTTACTTGAGGTTGATCCATCTTGATGCAACTCTTTGCACATGCCTTGATCGACCTTCAAGCTCCTTCTTTCTTCATGATTCCAATGGGCACAAAGCCCTTGGACATTTCTTCATCTTCCAACCTTGAGACCAACACATGGCCCAAGCGATGCCAATGGACAAACCTACAAGTGAAATTGAGGTTGATCCATCTTGATGCAACTCTTTGCACATGCCTTGATCGACCTTCAAGCTCCTTCTTTCTTCATGATTCCAATGGGCACAAAGCCCTTGGACATTTCTTCATCTTCCAACCTTGAGACCAACACATGGCCCAAGCGATGCCAATGGACAAACCTACAAGTGAAACTCAATTTACACATTAGTCCATAGAGATTGTCATTAATTACCAAAACCACACATGGGGGCATACATGCCCTTTCACCCTTCCTTTGGAATCGGCAGTTGCAGAGTTCTATCAATGAAAGCCTTATTTACCATGCTCTGTAACAAATCACCTCCCAAGACATATAGGAGAGGTGAAAGAGGGTCTCCTTGCCTAACACCCCTTTTGCAAGCAAAATTCTATCCTGGCACTCCATTTAAAAGTACAGAGGAAGTACCACTTTCAAGGATATTCTTAACTAAGGCAATGAACTTTTTGGGAAAACCTTTATAATGCAAGACTTCAAGAATAGCATGATGTTCAATTGTGTCAAAAGCCTTTTCAAAATCAATCTTGAATACTACAATTTTCCTTCTTGGCTTTTGACATTGATAAATATATTCGAAACACCACCCAGACAATCATGTATAGTTCTGTCTTTAATGAAACCATACTGATTAGCATGTATGCACCTCTTTATCTCATCTTGCAATCTATTTGCATAGATTTTAGTGATGAATTTTAGAAAAGTATTTGTCAATGAGATAGGTCTGAAGTCATTGACAGTCTAAGGATCAAGTTTTTTTGGAACCAATGTAATATATGAGCCATTTATACTTTCCAGGGAGATTCTCTCATCATGAAAGTCAGTACACAACTGAATGAAATCCTCCTTTACAACGTGCCAACATTTTTTAACAAAAAAACATTAAAAGCATCAGGTCCAGGAGCCTTATAAGACTTAAAAAATTAAACCACCTCCTCAATTTCCTTCAAAGTAATATTCAACAGACTCTTTAGATCCTGCACTTGACTAAGAATTATGGACATGTTGATTTGATTTCTGGTTGGGCAAGAAATTCCCATCCTAATCTTATAACATCTCCAAAAGGCACATGCTTTCTGAGAATGGTCAGATAATTCAGTGCTAGATTCATCCTGGATGCTTGTAATTATATTGTGCCTATACCTCTCAGTTGCTCTAGCATGGAAGTATTTTGTGTTCTCACCATTTAATTTTACCCATCTGACAGTACACCTTTGCTTCCAATAATCAAATTGTAATTTCAATAGATTTTCTAAATGGCACTTTACAATATTCCTGAAGTTAAATTCAGGTATGAACAAAGGCCTTGCATCCTCCAATTGATCCAGCATAAGAATAACATAATTCCACTTAGCAATCAGTAATTTTAGATGGGGCATATTTTCCCCCCACTTCTTTAGTTCATAACAAAGAATTTTTAATTTTGCAGCAAGAGAAGAAGCAGAAGAATTCCTATTCACAGGTTGTTTCCAAACTTTTTCAACCAACTCCATAAATCCTGGTTGCTCAACCCAGAAATTTTCAAACCGAAAAATCCTTGATTTAGGGATTTTGGTAGCTACTTCTACAACACATGGAACATGATCAGAAGTAGATTTTTCTGGGTTTCCGATCTCTTGTGCAACACAACACAACACATGGAATATTTTACGTGGTTTGGGGCTTCTGGATTTTGGTAGCTACTTCTGGATTTTGGTAGATCTGTTGCACGAGTAGGGATTTCTAGATTTTGGTAGCTACTTCTACAACACAACACATGGAATATTTTCCCCCCACTTCTTTGTGCTTCCGATCTCCATCTTCAAGCACAAACATGATCTCCATCATCACCGGTATTGCATCAAGGTCAATGACGCTTCTCCATGGTTGTCGTCCACCGGCTTCAACTATTACAACTACTTTGAATAGACACGCGGGTCTTAACATAAATTAAAGACAACCATATGGCTCCTGCCGGTTGCCGACTTACAATAAGGAACATTGCATACATCAAATATAATCACAATCATGGCCATATCACATCACTGCACACCCCTGCATATAAAGTTAGACGCCTCTACTTTCTTTGCATATTTTACGTGGTTTGGGGCTTTCAATAAGTGTCGTTCTAACTTACGAACAAGAACCACAACATTGATACTAGCATTGTTGATCACCCGTTGTAAATTGGATCTTAACTATGCTAGGAGAAACAGGCACCCGCAAAGCCACTTATGCAATACAAGTTGCATGTCAAGCGTGGAGCAAGTCTCATGAACGATGTCATGTAAAGTTAGCCCGGGCCGCTTCATCCCAACATACCGCAAGATGCAAAGTACACAAGAAGTAATCGACAATAAAAGCATCAACGCCCACAATGACCATTGCGTTCTACTCGTGCAACAGATCTACATATAGACACGGCTCTGATACCACTGTAGGGGTTCGTAGCATGGAAAACAAAAATTTTCTATCGCATACAAACAAACAAGCCAAGATCTATCTACTAGATTGTAGCAACGAGTCGATGGTATAACTTACCCTCGAAGATTCCAAAGCGTTTAACGAGAGCGGATTCTCGTGGGTGATGTAGTCGTACTCTTTCCGATCTCAAGATCGTGTAGACGATCCTTCCGGCGCCACGTTCCGGCAGCGCTCCCGCAGTCGGTCACACATTCGGTACTCGACGAAGACCTTCCTCTCCCTTGTTCCAGCAGGCAGCGGAGGTTGTAGCACTCTCCTCGCGATTCCGGCAGCACAACGGCGTGGTACCGGAAGTAGAGGGGAAATCCCGCAGGGCTTCGCCTTAAGCCGGTGCGAGTATGGTGGAGCTTATGAGAGAGGCTATTAGTGGTCTAGTAATTAGACACACCAATTAGAAGGCTCTAAACCAATTAGAAGGCTCTAAACCGCTGGCTAAAGCAATTAGAAGCTCTAAACCAAAACGGCTCTAAACCGGAGGTAGAAGATAGGAACTTGTGTGTTCTAGGAGGGGAGCCCTGCCCCTCCTTTTATGGGTGGGGAGGCGCGGCCAGGGGAGGGGAGTCCCTCCCCAAGTCGGCCTTGGGCTGGGCGCCGGCTTGGAGGAGTGGGACTCCTCCTCCAAGTTGGTTCCAACTCCTCTTGCTTGTTTCCCACAGTTTCCTGTTTCCCACAGTTTCCTGTTTTAGCCGTTTGACTTTCAAACTGGCAATTTGACTTTCATGTTTTTGGAACAGCAAGAACACTTAGTACATGATGCAATCATTCAATGACACACTCATGTACCCTCCCCCCCGGAGTGCCGGACAATCCGGAACCTTCTAGAACATTCCCGATGAAAACACCGGAATCATTCCCGAACTCCGAAACGGGACTTTCCTTATATGAATCTTATTCTCCGGACCATTCCGGATCACCTCATGATATCCCGGATCCCATCCGAAACTCCGAACAACATTCGGTCTCTTTCTCATAATACCATAACTACTCAAACAACGTCGAATCCTTAAGTGTGTCTCCCTACGGTTCGTGAATTATGCGGACATGATCGAGACACTTCTCCGAACAATAACCAATAGAGGAATCTGGAAATTCATATGGCTCCCACATATTTCTACGATTACTTTGCGATCGAATGAACCACTTACATACGATACCAATTTCCCTTTGTCTCACGATATGTTACTTATCCGAGGTTATGATCGTCGGTATCTCTGCATACCTAGTTCAACCTCGTTACTGATAAGTACTCTTTTCTCGTTCCTGTGATATGTGATCCCTTGTGACAAGTCACATGCTTGCAAGCTAATTGGATGACATTCCACCGAGAGGGCCCAGAGTATATCTATCCGTCATGTGGATGGACAAATCCCACTCTTGATCCATGTGTTTCAACCAATACTTTCCGAACACTTAATGCCACCTTTATAGCCACCCAGTTAAGGTGTGGTGTTTGATGTCATCAAAGCATCCATCTGGTAAAGGTGATATGCATGATCTCATGGTCGAAGGAATTAGGTTACTATGTATCAGAAAGCATATAGCAATTGAACTATTGAAATGACTTGATCTTTATGCTACGCTTGTCTATAGGAGTATGTCCACCATATCATTCTCCTAACTATATGATCTTGCTGTTGATAACATCTCAATGTTCATGATAGGGAAACCACAATCATTAATCAACCAACAAGCTAGTGAAGTATAGAGGCTATACTAGGGACTTCAAATTAAGTTTACAAATCACACAAGTATTAATGGTTTCCTTGTTAATACTATTATAGCATGAATGTAAACATTTATCATAAACACAAAGATATAATAATAACTACATTTATTATTGCCTCTAGGGCATATCTCCAACAGTCTCCCACTTGCACTAGAGTCATCTAATCTAGATTACATGGTAATATACCGAACACCCATGGCAGTTTGGTGTTGGTCATGTTTTGCCCTCGGGAGAGGTTTAGTCAACGGATCCGCCACATTCAGATCTGTGTGTACTTTGCAAATCTTTATATCCCCATCCTGGATATGTTCTCGAATAGCGTGAAAACGTAGCTTGATATGCTTCAGCTTCTTGTGTGACCTTGGTTCTTGCGCATTGGCTATGGCACCCATGTTATCACAGTAGATAGACATTGGGTCCAGCGCACTAGGAACCACACCCAGCTCTGTAATGAACTCTTTCATCCATATCGCTTCTTGTGAAGCCTCCGAAGCAGCCATGTATTCCGATTCAGTTGAAGATCTCGCCACAACGCTTTGCTTTGCACTCCTCCAGCTAACTGCTGCACCATTCAAAATAAATACGTATCCAGATTGTGATTTAGAATCATCCGGATCGGTGTTCCAACTAGCATCGGTGTAACCATTAACAACGAGCTGTTCATCACCTCCATAAGAAAGAACCATATCCTTAGTTCTTCTCAAGTACTTAAGGATGTTTTTGACCGCTGTCCAATGATCCACTCCTGGATCACTTTGATATCTGCTAGTTAAACTAACAGCATATGCAATGTCGGGTCTAGTACATAGCATGGCATACATTAGAGATCCTATGGCTGAGGCATAGGGAGTCTTACTCATCCTTTCTCTATCTTCTGCCGATGTCGGACTTTGAGTTTTACTCAAGGTCGTATTGGGCAACATGGGCAAGAACCCTTTCTTGCTTTCTTCCATTCCAAATCTCTTTAGAACTTTGTCCAAATATGTACTCTGTGACAATGATATTTGGCGTTTCGATCTATCTCTATAAATCTTTATGCCTAATATGTAAGCTGCTTCGCCAAGATCCTTCATTGAAAAACTATTATTCAAATATTCCTTGACACTATTAATAAGGTCTACATCATTCCCAATCAACAATATGTCATCCACATACAGTATTAAGAATGCTACAGAGCTCCCACTCACTTTCTTGTAAATACAAGCTTCTCCATAAGTTTGTATAAAACCAAAACTTTTGATTACCTTATCAAAACGTTGATTCCAACTTCGGGATGCCTGCTTCAATCCATAGATGGACCATTGAATTTTGCATACCTTGTTAGCATCTTTAGGATCGACAAAACCTTTGGGTTGCATCATATACAACTCTTCATCAATGTCTCCATTGAGGAATGCTGTTTTGACATCCATCTGCCATATCTCATAATCATAATATGCAGCGATTGCTAACATAATCCTCACAGACTTTAGCTTCGCTACCGGTGAGAAAGTCTCATCGTAGTCAACTCCTTGAATTTTTCGAAACCCTTTTGCGACAAGTCGAGCTTTATAGACAGTAACATTACCATCAGCATCTGTTTTCTTCTTGAAAATCCATTTGTTCTCGACAGCATTCCGGCCATCCGGTAAGTCCACCAAAGTCCATACTTGGTTTTCGTACATGGATCCAATCTCGGATTTCATGGCTTCTTGCCATTTATTGGAATCTGGGCTCATCATCGCTTCCTCATATGTCTCGGGGTCATCGGTGTTGTCCACCACCATGACATTCATAACGGAATCATACCAATCTGGAGTGGTACGAGTTCTCGTTGACCTCCGAGGCTCTGTAGCAACTTCAACCGAAGTTTCATGATCACCATCATTAGCTTCCTCTCTTATTGGTGCAGGCACCACAGGAACTTCTTCCGGTGCTGCGCTACTCGCAATTTCGAGAGAAGGTTCGACAACCTCGTCGAGTTCTACTTTCCTTCCAGTCAATTCTTTCGAGAGAAATTCCTTCTCTAGAAAGGATCCATTCTTGGCAACGAATGTTTTGCCTTCGGATCTATGATAGAAGGTATACCCAATAGTTTCCTTCGGGTATCCTATGAAGACGCATTTTTCCGCTTTGGGTTCAAGCTTGTCCGGCTGTAACTTCTTTACATAGGCTTCGCATCCCCAAACTTTAAGGAACGACAATTTAGGTTTCTTCCCAAACCATAATTCATACGGTGTCGTTTCAACGGATTTAGACGGTGCCCTATTTAAAGTGAATGCGGCTGTTTCTAATGCATAACCCCAAAATGATAGCGGTAAATCTGTAAGTGACATCATAGAACGGACCATATCTAAGAGAGTTCGATTACGACGTTCGGACACACCATTACGCTGTGGTGTTCCCGGCGGTGTCAATTGTGAAAGTATTCCGCATTTCTTCAAATGCTCGCCAAACTCGTAACTCAGATATTCACCTCCACGATCAGAACGTAGAAATTTAATCTTCTTGTTACGTTGATTCTCTACCTCACTTTGAAACTCCTTAAACTTCTCGAAAGTTTCGGACTTATGTTTCATGACGTTTCATGAAATAGATATACCCATATCTACTCAAGTCATCCGTGAAGGTAAGAACATAACGATAACCACTGCGCGATGCTACACTCATTGGACCACACACATCGGTATGTATGATTTCCAATAAGTCCGTAGCTCGCTCCATCATACCAGAAAATGGAGTCTTAGTCATTTTACCCATCAGACATGCTTCGCATCTTTCAAGTGATTCAAAATCAAGTGATTCAAGAAGTCCATCGGAATGGAGTTTCTTCATACGTTTCACTCCGATGTGACCAAGACGACAGTGCCACATATAGGTCGAATTATCGCTTGATTTCAAACGTTTAGCCTCAATGTTGTTGATATGTGTATTTCCACTATCGAGATTTAATAAGAATAGACCATCTATCAAAGGTGCATGTGCATAAAACATATTACTCATATAAATAGAACAACCATTATTCTCAGATTTAAACAAGTAACCGTCTCGCAATAAACAAGATCCTGATATAATGTTCATGCTCAACGCAGGCACCAAATAACAATTATTTAAGTATAAAACTAATCCCGATGGTAGATGAAGGGGTAGCGTGCCGACCGCGATCACATCAACCTTTGATCTGTTTCCCACGCGCATCGTCACCTCGTTCTTCGCTAGCTTCCGTTTATTCTGCAGAACTTGTTTCGAGTTACAAATATGAGCAACCGAACCAGTATCAAATACCCAGGCACTACTACGAGTACTAGTGAGATACACATCAATAACATGTATATCAGATATACCTTTCTTCTTGATGTTGCCGTTCTTCAAATCCGCCAAGTACTTTGGGCAATTCCTCTTCCAGTGACCTTCTCCCTTGCAGTAAAAGCACTCAGTATCAGGCTTAGGTCCAGCCCTGGTCTTCTTCGTCGGCGTGGTAGCTTTCTTACCACCCTTCTTGAAGTGTCCCTTTTGCTTAGACTTGCCTTTCTTGAATTTGGTGGTCTTATTGACCAACAACACTTGGTGCTCTTTCTTGATCTCCACTTCTGCATATTTTAACATGGCAAAGAGTTCTGGCAACGTCTTGTTCATGTTCTGCATGTTGTAGTTCATCACAAAGTTCTTGTAACTTGGTGGTAGTGATTGGAGGACACGGTAAATCCCCAAAGCATTAGGAATCACTATACCCAAGCTTTGAAGTTTGTTTGCGTGCCCAGACATTTTAAGCACATGCTCACTGACGGAGCTGTCCTCTTCCATCTTGCAGTTAAAGAACTTTTCAGAAGCCTCATAGCTTTCAATTGCCGCATGAGTCTCAAAAATCAATTTGAGATCTTCGACAATATCATATGGGTCTGAATCCTCAAACCTTTTCTGAAGCTCCGATTCCAAACCATACAAGATAGCACACTGAACTATGGAGTACTGATTCTTCCGAGCGAGGTAAACATTCTTTACTTCATCGGGAGCATCAGCTGCAGGTGGGTCACCCAGCGGTGGATCCAGCACATAGGTCAAATTACCAGCTGTGAGGACAATCCTCAAATTGCGGAACCAATCCGCGAAGTTGCTTCCATTGTTTTTCAACTTTTCTTTCTCTAGGAACGCATTAAAATTGATGGTAGGGGCTGCCATTGATCTACAACATATTTGCAATAGTTTAGACTAAGTTTATGACAAATTGAGTTCAAATTAATAATAAAATTAAATTAGGTGAACTCCCACTCAAAACAATATCCCTCACATTGTTTTAGTGATCACACGAACCAAATCCACCATATCAACACCGATCATCACGAGAGTTGACATAGTTTCAATGGCGAACAATCGACATGTTCATCACATCTACTATATGATTCATGCTTTACCTTTCGGTGATCCGTGTTCCGAGACCATGTCTGTACATGCTAGGCTCGTCAAGATCAAACCTTAGTTTCTGCATGAGCAAATCTGGCTTGCTCACGTTGTATACACTTGCAGAATCTAACACACCCGATCATCACGTGGTGCTTCGAAACAACAAGCTTTAGCAACGGTGCTAACTAAGGGTGAACACTTTATGATTTGAAATTGATGTGCATGAGGGATCATCTTATAATGCTACCGTCGTCTACTAAGCAAAACAAGATGCATAAAGGATTAACATCACATGCAATTCAATATATATGTGATATGATATGGCCTTTCTTCTTTGTTCTTCCGATCTCCATCTTCAAGCACGAACATGATCTCCATCATCACCGGTATTGCATCAAGGTCAATGACGCTTCTCCATGGTTGTCGTCCACCGGCTTCAACTATTACAACTACTTTGAATAGACACGCGGGTCTTAACATAAATTAAAGACAACCATATGGCTCCTGCCGGTTGCCGACTTACAATAAGGAACATTGCATACATCAAATATAATCACAATCATGGCCATATCACATCACTGCACACCCCTGCATATAAAGTTAGACGCCTCTACTTTCTTTGCATATTTTACGTGGTTTGGGGCTTTCAATAAGTGTCGTTCTAACTTACGAACAAGAACCACAACATTGATACTAGCATTGTTGATCACCCGTTGTAAATTGGATCTTAACTATGCTAGGAGAAACAGGCACCCGCAAAGCCACTTATGCAATACAAGTTGCATGTCAAGCGTGGAGCAAGTCTCATGAACGATGTCATGTAAAGTTAGCCCGGGACGCTTCATCCCAACATACCGCAAGATGCAAAGTACACAAGAAGTAATCGACAATAAAAGCATCAATGCCCACAATGACCATTGTGTTCTACTCGTGCAACAGATCTACATATAGACACGGCTCTGATACCACTGTAGGGGTTCGTAGCATGGAAAACAAAAAATTTCTATCGCATACAAACAAACAAGCCAAGATCTATCTACAAGATTGTAGCAACAAGTCGATGGTATAACTTACCCTCGAAGATTCCAAAGCGTTTAACGAGAGCGGATTCTCGTGGGTGATGTAGTCGTACTCTTTCCGATCTCAAGATCGTGTAGACGATCCTTCCGGCGCCACGTTCCGGCAGCGCTCCCGCAGTCGGTCACACGTTCGGTACTCGACGAAGACCTTCCTCTCCCTTGTTCCAGCAGGCAGCGGAGGTTGTAGCACTCTCCTCGCGATTCCGGCAGCACAACGGCGTGGTACCGGAAGTAGAGGGGAAATCCCGCAGGGCTTCGCCTTAAGCCGGTGCGAGTATGGTGGAGCTTATGAGAGAGGCTATTAGTGGTCTAGTAATTAGACACACCAATTAGAAGGCTCTAAACCAATTAGAAGGCTCTAAACCGCTGGCTAAAGCAATTAGAAGCTCTAAACCAAAACGGCTCTAAACTGGAGGTAGAAGATAGGAACTTGTGTGTTCTAGGAGGGGAGCCCTGCCCCTCCTTTTATGGGTGGGGAGGCGCGGCCAGGGGAGGGGAGTCCCTCCCCAAGTCGGCCTTGGGCTGGGCGCCGGCTTGGAGGAGTGGGACTCCTCCTCCAAGTTGGTTCCAACTCCTCTTGCTTGTTTCCCACAGTTTCCTGTTTCCCACAGTTTCCTGTTTTAGCCGTTTGACTTTCAAACTGGCAATTTGACTTTCATGTTTTTGGAACAGCAAGAACACTTAGTACATGATGCAATCATTCAATGACACACTCATGTACCCTCCCCCCCCGGAGTGCCCGACAATCCGGAACCTTCTAGAACATTCCCGATGAAAACACCGGAATCAATCCCGAACTCCGAAACGGGACTTTCCTTATATGAATCTTATTCTCCGGACCATTCCGGATCACCTCGTGATATCCCGGATCCCATCCGAGACTCCGAACAACATTCGGTCTCTTTCTCATAATACCATAACTACTCAAACAACGTCGAATCCTTAAGTGTGTCTCCCTACGGTTCGTGAATTATGCGGACATGATCGAGACACTTCTCCGAACAATAACCAATAGAGGAATCTGGAAATTCATATGGCTCCCACATATTTCTACGATTACTTTGCGATCGAATGAACCACTTACATACGATACCAATTTCCCTTTGTCTCACGATATGTTACTTATCCGAGGTTATGATCGTCGGTATCTCTGCATACCTAGTTCAACCTCGTTACTGATAAGTACTCTTTTCTCGTTCCCGTGATATGTGATCCCTTGTGACCAAGTCACATGCTTGCAAGCTAATTGGATGACATTCCACCGAGAGGGCCCAGAGTATATCTATCCGTCATGTGGATGGACAAATCCCACTCTTGATCCATGTGTTTCAACCAATACTTTCCGAACACTTAATGCCACCTTTATAGCCACCCAGTTACGGTGTGGTGTTTGATGTCATCAAAGCATCCATCCGGTAAAGGTGATATGCATGATCTCATGGTCGAAGGAATTAGGTTACTATGTATCAGAAAGCATATAGCAATTGAACTATTGAAATGACTTGATCTTTATGCTACGCTTGTCTATAGGAGTATGTCCACCATATCATTCTCCTAACGATATGATCTTGTTGTTGATAACATCTCAATGTTCATGATAGGGAAACCACAATCATTAATCAACCAACAAGCTAGTGAAGTATAGAGGCTATACTAGGGACTTCAAATTAAGTTTACAAATCACACAAGTATTAATGGTTTCCTTGTTAATACTATTATAGCATGAATGTAAACATTTATCATAAACACAAAGATATAATAATAACTACATTTATTATTGCCTCTAGGGCATATCTCCAACACCTTCTGCTTAGGTTTCCTGGACCTCTTCTTAGAAGAACACTCAGAATTTTCCACAACTACCTCTTCCACAACATTTGTGCATAGAACCACTGGATTATCCTCTTGACTGTTATGATAGTTGGAATGCAAAGCCTGATCATGTGGCACCAGTGGCAGCTGGGGAGAAGGTGGAAGCCAAAAGTTTCCCATTATGGCACTGTACTGAAAATTATGAGGTAATACCCCCACCTTAGAAACTTGTAGACAATGAAGCTTCTCCATAGAGATCTCATTCATAACACTTATATTACCCATCCTTATATGATCAGACAACAGTACTGTCAAGAGATTGATATTCGTATTTTGTACCATGGGAGGTTGTTGTTGAAATGGAATGATAGCTAAAGGGTTTTCCTCAACCACATCCAATTGAACCTGATTAGCATCCTGCATTTCAATATCATCGTGAATAATAGGATCCTGAACCACCTGATCAACTCCCTCTCCAGGGATGAACTGAACTGAAGATCCTGATTCATTAGAAAAGGAAAAGGTGACAAAGGACTATTCTTGAGGAGGCATCACATTCTTCTTCTCAATAATCCCAGCATTATCCCCTGCAATATCCTGTTGCTCCCATTCACCCCCAACCAGGAAGATCTGGCTGCATATCATCAGGGACCCATCCCTGTTCCTCATCATCAGGCTGGAAACCATGGTTCTGCCCAGGTAAAGGATGAGGGTTACCATTCAGAGGTTCTCGTAACTCATCCCCTAGAAGTGCATCTCCTTGCTCACTCGTCAGAATATAATAGGGTACTTCCCAAGAAACAACAGTGCCACCATATTTTCGAGGCTCCCTGACAACAATGGACCTAGGGATATCTCTAGCCCCACCATAACTGCACTTTATCAAATTCCTAGCTGGGGAGGGTGTCAACACCCGGATTTTTAATCCGAGATGCCTATTATGCCATATATCTCAATCCCAGTATTACCATTTTTGTGAGACATAACATATTGGTACCATAGTTCATCATCCATTACAAACTATCATAAAGGTCTTACAAATAAAGGATCTCATGATCTAGTCTTAATACAAACAACGCAGCAGAATAATAATAAGGGTAGCATGGTCGAAGCTCCATCTTCAGGGTCATAGGCAATGCTGACGATGGGATATGATCCTAGTTTTCATAGACTTCTTGCTATCCATCATCCTGGTAGTCCTCCTCATAGTCTGGCCATAGGAATAGGCAGGGACAAAGCCATGAGTACTCTTTAAGTACTCGCAAACTAATACTAACAAGTAAGGTAGTTCGAGTAGGAATCCTAAGCTCTAGGTTGATTTGCAAAAAGCCAGGTTTATCTCCAACTGAGTTTAGAAATAAATAAAACTAACTTAATGTTTTACAATACCTAAGTGGGAACTTAGTTTTCATGTTCACAACCCTGTTGTGGTGAAGTCAAAGTCATAGTTCATTTCATAAGTCATTTTGAAAACATCTGATGACGGAACACTATGGCCACTCCAACTATCCATAACCGCGGACACGGCTATTCGAATAGTTTGACACTCTGCAGAGGTGGTACACTTTCACCACAACATTCGATACATCCGTCAGGAAGAATCCTGAATCATCATACTTAGTATGCGGATAATTAATCCTAACCTTTCAATTACACACCCTAGTATAGGCACCTCCCCTATGAGTTTGTCCTCCCAACCATGACCATGTGTCATCTTGCAAACTGCACATGTGGAAAATCATCACGAGGTAGCCTCAGCTCAAACCTCTTCCACAAGGGAACCCATACTAAGACATATAATCTTCCAGTTAAGACTTACCCAAATCAGGTATTGTGGTTGTATGGTAAAATTGGAATGGTATCGCATCCGAACCCAACCATCAGTTTTTACAAAGGGCTAAGGCTCATGCCTCAAAATTTTCATCATCAAATCATCTGGTGTTCATAACAAATGTCAAAACATTTCATTAGAATGACTCATCATTCCATGGTTTTCATAATCATGTTCACCAAGTATTCCCATCTAAAGTGATCCACTTTTATGCTTAGCACTAGCCACTAAAATTGAGGGTAATCACTAATGAGGGTTTCTAATCCAGGGTGACTATCCAAATCTAGTCTCATGCCTTAGTATGACATGTAGTTATAACTACTTAGGACAAGTTTTATGCTCTTTATGCTACCTATAATATCTTTCCAAAACTCACAATTCACTAAGTAAAAGTAATAAATAACTTTGATAAAGAAATAAGAGAATAAAGCTTGCAAGTAAAAATGGGATTTGGTATAATCAAGGTTGCATAACCAAAGCATGCCTAATGCATTGGATATGTTATCTTGTAGGGTTAGGCTTGCAAGTAGGACCTGCATGGTTTAGCTTAGGTTGCCTTGAGTAGTGTAGTGGTTGAAGTTTTCTTCTTCTTCTTCGTAGTACTCCTTCTCCTTGTAGCATTGGTCGGTACTAGCGTCTATAGATAAATACGAGGTATACAATCACCAAACAATACTTAGCTACCTCTATTTAGCAAACACAAGTTCACACTAGATGATCTAGCATCGTCACATGAAATAAAGACTTAGTCTTATTTATTTTATTTTAGAAAAGTTATTTCTACTCATTGAAAACTACTTAAGATTTAATATTCTCCAATTAAAATATGGGATCCTATTGACACATGTCATCACCACATATTCTAATACTTGGGAATGTGATTTAAAGTGGTGGTCATATTTTATAAAGTTTAACATTACTATTTAAATAATTAAAGTGACTAGAAATGCCTATGTAGCATTATTTTAATACTAGTCCAAGATCACTGCAAGTAAACCTAAATAGTTTTACATATTTAGAAAGATCTTGTCAAATGTGATTTTTGAGAGTTGGAATCAACTCAAAAGCATTTATGGTTGATTTTTGAAAAATGTTTGAATGTATAAAAGTCTCTGTCTTGTTATTTTTACTATAGGTGATCTATAATTTCAAATGGTTTGAATCCAACAGGCTTGGATTGATAATTTGAATACTTTCTAAAAAAATTGGAATCATGCAATATGGTTTAGTACATCTCCTTGAATTGAATTTCAAAGTCACTGACTGAACTAGGTTATAATTAAAATGGAAAAAGGTTATTTGAATCCCCAGGCTACGCGCGGGAACAATACTAGGCCTACCCAACTGCACTGCGCATGCGCAACGGGCTGCTGACAGGGGGCTCCAAGCGTCAGCGGCTCAGTCTAAGCAAAGGGGTATGTTTCAATCTGGGCCCTACGATTAGAACAAGATCTACGGCTCACGTTCGCCGTTTTCGTCGAATAGCTCCAATGAGACCGAACCCTAACGGCGATGGTAGGGGTACGCGGAGGATTACTAGGGCTCCAACTAAGGTCAGCGATGGGGGAGAACGAAGTTGTCAACGACGGCAGTTCGAACGGTGGTTACGGCGGCTCCTGGGGTGGCTCCAATCAACGGCTCCACTCCTCCTCTGCAGCGGCGGACTCTGGCAAAATTCTGGTGGCCTGGTGCTCGCCTTTCTCTGGGGAAGGGTCAGGGGTGGTTCTGAGAGAGAGGTGAGTGAGGTGGTGTGAAGAATTGAGGCGGGGGTGGCCTCTATTTATACACCGGCGAGAGGGGAAGTGCGGCATGGTCAGGCTCCTCTAGCGATGTCAGTACAACGAGCTACGGGTATGGCGAAGGGCGTAGGCCAATGCGGTGTCTCCTGGCGATCGTCATTGGCTTAATGGTCGGGAGCGTTCGGTGCTCTGAGCGAAAACGGCGGTGTTCGAGATGGCGTACAAGTGATTCGTGCTGCGCGGCGGCGAATGGGAATGTCTGGGGGGTAGCTAGGGTCATGGCGCGTGCAGTGATGTGCGGCGAGGGCGAGGCGCGACCTCTGCGAGTGTCTCAGCTGCGACGCTCTGGCGCACTCTCAGCATGGCAGAGAGAAAATGGGCGCGGTGTTCCTCGGTGGTCTAGGGCTTGGCTGCACTCGAGGGTTGGATAGGGGGTGGCGGTGGACGGTGGCCTGCCTCCTGGACATCATGGACGGGCGCGGCGTTGCCTCCTGCGTGCTGGCCATGGTCGGCTGATGAGTGAGCTTCGGGCGGCATGGCACTGGTGCAGGCAGTGAAGAGGGGGATGGTCCAATGCAGTGTTTGGTGCTGGGGGTGACGAGGGGAGTAAGTTGATGACAATGGTTTGATCAAACACTACTCAAAACAGTAGAAGTTAGGCAGTTTAATCTGAGCTCACAAACTATTTAATGAAATGGCCGAATAAAATTTAGTTTTGAATTTTTGGATGAATTTTGGTTCTGGTCACATGCTTCGTAGTCTAAGGTTTCTTGGGTTTGGCAAGGTGATGTGGTTTGGTTAGTTTTTGAGAAATGGCTATCTTAGTATCTATTAAAGATTCAATTTTGAATTGTCCTTTAAATAGATTTGGAATTTGTTTCTGTTTGTTAGTAAAGTGGGCTCAGGTTCATTATTACTTGGTCTAGCAAGGGTGAAAAGAATTGGATTTGTTTCTGTTAGAAAACTTGCACTAGGAATACTCAAAGTGGTCTAGTGGTCAACTTGGGTCAAAATGACCATTTGCTTATATGTCTTATGATTTTCTCTTTATTTGATTCTGCTTGGAAATGATCTAGATGATATTGTTTTCATATTTAAACTAATCCTTATCAATCATAGCAATCAAACATGGCAATTTGTAAGATCCCACGCTTATAAAGGTAAGGATCCCTGTGATTGCAATCCCTGTGATCCCACGCTTTATTTGATCCGCAGTTTAAGATGAAGTACACAGAAACAAAGGTCATTATTACAACGTTATTCCAGAGATAACATAGTCTTTTACATCTCCATAGCAATAGGCTAGTACAAGAGTTTAACTGAACAATATAAAATAGAAGTCTTCATCTTCATGTGCCACACGCAAGCATGTTGAGTGTAGAATCATAACCCCTAATCATCATCAGAGTAACCTGCATCATCACAAGTTACAGCCACAGTGGGTCAATACGTTGGAATAGTATTGGCAAGTGATACCTTAGTAGAATATTAACATCTAGTTACTACATGAATTTGGCTAAGTGTAGCTTAGGCTTGCTTTGCTCAAAATAAGTTTTACATATCAGTTGAAAACACTAAGTTTTTCTTTGACAAAACATTCCCAAGGAACCACCAATAGAAATTGGTGAACCTTCACCCTTGTTCAAGCACAAGTTTTAACTTAGAAAATTGGGATGGGGAGATTCTTGATAGCTTCCATGTCTTGATGCTCAAGTTGTCCATTACCGGGGGCACGGCTAAGTACTTAGTTTCTTCCATCTGCAGAGGTTGTGCACTTTCCCCACAAGACTTGATTTTCACCAAGACAGGACCTTTCAGAAGACTTCCCTTAGACCAAATGGACGCGTTCCAACCTATCATCCCACTACCACCAACTTTCCAAATGGCTAAGTTATTGCAACCTATATGATCCAGGCAGAGCCCATAATTCCATGTGGCTGCACTAGAAGCTTCTTAACATTTGGCATCTCAAATCCCTTTGTTCCTGGGTGGCTTTCCACAAGTGAGATACACAAGGTAAACCATAGAAATGGGCCTTATGTAACCACTCAACACAAACCATCCTTTACATTCCACCTAGGTGTTTCATTCACTTAGTTGTTTTATTAAGCAAAAACATAAGTCAAAGACTTAACAATATTTTCCATAGCATGATTATATTCCACCCTTGGTTGCTATTAGCTAGGCTAAGCATGGCAATAACAAGTATCTTAACTTGAAGAAAATTTTAACATTTCTACAATTACTAGGATTTCCCAAGCATAGCATATAGATACTTAGCAAAATATTCATGCAAGACCTATACAAAATATTACTAATGCATAGGCAAAAATATTGGGACATAAATATGAAGCACCACTTGCCTTGGTAGTTGGGGGAGTAGCAACAATCTTCACAACCACAATCACTACTAGTACCAAGATCTACACATAAAATGATAGCACCAAAATCACATATCAAAATATACAAGGAAAAATATATGAATGCATGCAAATGCCATGTGATGATTTTTTTCTAAATGAAACAAGACAAGTATACAGTACTGAATCACAAACAAGACAAATATACACTAAATAAACTTTATTTAGTCTTTAAATCATTTTTCAAATAATTTCTATACTCAAAATAAGCCTATAAATTTCTCTGCAAAAATAACCAATTTTACAGAAACAAATTGCATGGTTGGATAGAATTCTTTCTCCTGATTCCAATGATATAAAATTTGCAAAATTTGAACGTGTGGATCAAAAGTTATGAATTTTACAAGTTTGAACATCTAATAGATCTAAATTCTGTTTTTAATCTAAACACAAGCCACACGGCAGCGTCTGATTGGCGCATACCAGTTCGGGCGGATCACGCTTGCGAACCGTAGGATCTAAGTGACGATGCATGGCCCAGATTTACTCGTACCGCTTCACCCTCTAGTCTAATCCTAGCCTCTAGATCTGGATCTAACGATCCTCGATGCTCTGACCATCGAGTGGCGGCGCAAATGGCCAGAGTGGCGGCTATGCTTCTTCCGGCGGTGAACTGGCAGTGCTAGGGGGCATGTGGGGGTGTGGTGGGTTGTTACCGAATCGTGGGGACGCGGCGATGATGATGATTGACACGGTGGAGACGCGGGCGTGCGGGACCGTCGGAGATTCCTCGCCGGAGATGCTCCTGGCGTCGGGTGCTCGGATTCGTGGACAGAGGCGAGCCTACAGAGCGCCAGGGAAAAAACCGAATGCATTAGCATGCGCGCGAGAGGATAGCGAACTTGGCAAAGCAAACCAGAGGCGAGGGGGTGGCCAAACCTCACCGTAATTGGTCGCTGGAGCTCGTCGGGACAGCGGCGATGCGAGGAGGAAACCTAGCAGCCTGTTGGCGATTACTAGGTGGGTTTGAGGGGAAATGGTCGCGACGGTGTGGGGTTTAAGTAGCAGGTGAGGGCTGGGCGAATTACTGCCGGAATCAAAGGAATTGATTTGATTTTAATCAGCGAGGTAACGGGCGGCGACGGCGTGTTCATCGCGCGGGATTTGGGGAGGACGACGACGTGGCATTGGGGCCACTAGTTAGTGTCTAGGGGGTTGGTTCGACGCGGGTGAGAGAGAGAGGGGGAAGGAAATGGCCCGGGTGGGCTTGCTGGGATGAGTCTGCTGTTGGGCCAAAAGGCTGGCGCAGGCCTTTTCTGTTTTCTTTATTCTTTTTCTATTTCTATTTTGATTTTTAGGAAACATTTTCAAATGATTTTCAAACCAAAATGAATTCAAATTGTTCTGAATTTTTGTAGGATGGGTCCATCTCTTAATTGAGCATTTAGCATTGTTGTTCACTAAAACCTACTTTGGTCCTTTGAAATTTTAAAAGAAAACAGTGCCTTTACCATTGTTTAATAAAGATATAAAAAATGGTTTAAAATTCATATTTTGTTTTGAAATTTTTGTCCAAGTTTTGGAAAACATCAATCAACCAGAGGATCAAATATCTTTGGTTTAAAACAAATAATCTCTTATTAGAGAGTAGCATTGGGCCAATGCCTTGCTTACATAAAATAATAGACAATCAAATGCCTCTGTTTTGAAATGACATTGAAAATGATCCTAAAATGATTATGAATGCATGGATGATATGCAAACTTTGAAATCATGATTTTTGGGATGTTACACAATTGCAATCATTCATGCATTAATCACACACACACATGCATTCATATTCATTTTAATAATAAAAGTTTTTGTTAACCCTAAACTTGGGTGATTAGAACTTGATAATCTTGATTAATATTTTTGGGATGTTACAATCCTTCCCTCCTTAAAAAAAATCTCGTCCTAATATTTAAGAAAAAGAAAACTAGGAACTAAAGAGATCTAGAAACTCAGTCATAATGTAATCTTCTCGTTTCCAAGTAGCTTCTTCTTTAGTATGGTTGCTCCATTGAATCTTGAGAAACTTGATACTCCGGGTTCTGGTGGTTCTGAAGGCTTCTTCCAGAATATGAATGGGTACTTCAAGATAAGTTAGGTCCTTGTTGATCTCTATGGTTTTGTGATCAACATTGTTGAAAACTTCGGTCTTCTCCGGGACTTATAGGCATTTGCGAAGTAACGAGATATGGAACACATTATGCACGACTGACATCTCCTCCGTCAGTTATAGTTGATATGATACTTCTCCTGGGCGATTCAAAATGTTGAAGGGTCCAATATATCTGGGGGCTAACTTACATTTCACTTGGAAATGTTGCATTCCATTCAAGGGTGATACTTTCAGATACACAAAATCTCCGATAGCGAAGGCTAGATCTCGATGTCTCTTGTCGGCACAACTCTTCTGTCGGGATTGGGTGGTCTTAAGGTGCTCACGGATCTTGTGAACTTTATCTTCGGCTTCTCTTAGGATGTTGGGTCCGAAAATCTGACTATCTCCTACTTCCGACCAATTCCACGGGGTACGACACTGCCTTCCATACATAAACTCAAATGGGGCCATTTGCAAACTGGCTTGGTAACTGTTGTTGTATGAGAATTCCGCGAAAGGCAGATAATCCTCCCATTTAGATCCATATTCCAAAAAACACGCTCTCAACATATCTTCGAGTATCTGGTTTACTCGTTCCATTTGTCCATCAATCTGTGGGTGATAAGCTGTGCTGAAATCCGGGTACCTTCCCTGTACCGATACGATGTTTAATTCCGTTGATACTAGCATTTCCTTTCTGCTCCTCCTTGATCTGACTAATCAAAGTGGGTTCAAGTTCTATGCTAGACAAAAATCATTCACTAACTAGCTCCACTCTGAAATTTTCCATCTCCTCATGTAGACTTGGCTAGGCTTCTTTTATCATGGTGTTCAATCAACACAGAAATCTGCTAAGAGCATTTGCTACCACATTGGCTTTGCCGGGGTTGTAACACCCTCAGAATCGACCCTATGCAAGTTTCAGCGATTCCCGCCAAACCCGCATAGAAACGATTCAAAGGTGCCCACCAGGCACTTTCGTGCGGGTGGAAAACGAAGTAATAACATTACACAACAGTCCTCGATGGGACCCACAGAAACAGATATATACAACAGCGACTCAAAGAGTAAAGAATACAGATATAACATACAAAGATCCAAATCACCTTTAAAATGATAGGGCGTCCGACTACGGACAAGATGCAAATTGAGCTAAGAGCCCTGAAGAATAACCAATGGCGTCCATAACCCTGCCCAGGCCAAGCCGGAAGGGTAACCCTGCTAACGACGTCGATCTCAAAACCTGCTTAAACAAAAGGGGTGCCGACAAAGGGCAAAGGAAAAAGAGGAGCGTCAGTACTGAGGCCAGTACACGGCGAGGCTAGAATTCGGCGGTCCTCGCCTACAAAGGTATGGTGGACTGAAGCGGCAGCGGCAGCATGCACTAAACAACCTATAGAGACTCGATACAACTGTCGGCGATCAGAGAGGGATAAGAAAGACCTATTCGGAACCAACCTGACATTACCACCAAACAAACCCATCCTGGTGTTTCCCCCTCGAGACCACCCGAGGAAGTCAACCGAGGAACTCACACAGTTGGCAGTTTTATCTATTCAGTTATCATTGCAGCAATTACTAGTCAATTATAGATAATCATCCTGATAAAATAAGCAATGGGCACTTTTAGTTAACCTTTCCATTATAGTTGCAACACTTACTAGTCAGATACATATAGCATGAGATAACCCAAAACCCAGCAGTTGTTGGTACTTTTATTTAGCCATTCTGTTGTAGTTGCAATACTTACTAATCAGGTACAAAGGTCGCAAGCGACAACCCAAACAAGCAATTGTTGGCAGTTTTATTTAGCCATTCCATTATAGTGAAGCTGATTACTAGTCATTATAAAGTCAGATTTATAGCACTACTTTAGTTATAGGTGTCTATGATCGAGATACTGTGCTCCAAGTCGTCCATAACCGCGGACACGGCTTTCAGAAAGTTTTAACACGGCCGGGGTGCACAAATAGCAACACACACTCGATCAACCTCGGAAAAACCAAATCAAAACCCAACGAGGCTTTCACGACAAAGCAATCACAGGATTCAGAAATATTTCAGGGGACCACCCCTTGGAGTACACCCGCAACAAAGTAAGCTAGCTCGAGACAGACCCGAGGTTTGTGGGGCCGGCTGTAAACGACTGGGAACCCGAAAACTCGGGGTGTCGATACCGCGAAAACGGGTCACAATTCCTAAACAGTACAGTGTGCTCCTCGGACAATCGTAAAGAAAGCAGTAAAGCATGGCATAAGTACAGGATAGTAAATAAAACCTCAAACTAGTTTGTGGCCCCAAGAAATAAGACGGAATCAAGCTCTGGCTAAGGGGGGTCCCATAATTCCCCGTATGTGGATAGCGTGATAAATCAAGGAACAGGTATCAAGCACTCGGGGTCCTACGGGACACAAGTGGACGGTTAACAACCAAATAACATCTATTGCCCACCTGTGCCTCTGCTTACTTACTTCAATTTTAGTTGTTAAACAGTAATTAAAGTGAACGATAAGTAAAACCATGATCATCTCCAACATCAAACATGCGGCAATACCCCAACAACTGTGGCACTTGACGACACGCAACAGCACTTGAGCAAGCGACTACGACGCGCAAGTCCAACTATCTACCAAACAACAGGTAATAGGATGTGTCCAAGGCAATATAAGGCTGCAAGGGATATCACGGGTATGAAAACTAGAGCAACGCAACACAGGTAGCAATAGATCAACAGGAGGGAATAAATACTATAAAAGTAAGATAGGTAGAAAAGGGGGAGATGCTCGCCTGAAAACATTGTCAAAGGTTCATCCAAAGATCGGGGCGAAGCTCACATCAACTCAACGGCCTTATCCGCGAAGAAGCAAAACACTAGAATAAACACCGGATGCAATATTTAATACTATGGCAAAAGATCGGGCATGATGCATGTATGATGTATGACATGGCAAGCATGCGATGCAATTTAGGCAATATTAAGTGGAACCGGGGTACCGACAATTAATTAAACGGTTCAAGTTATTTAGATACCCCGCAATTTAAATGTTGTAATAACAAGGCAAGAGAGGTTACCGGTTCGCTACACCAATTTAAATGAGGCCAATACGAGACTAGATTTGCCCGCATATGGGCCCCATATTTAATTAGAGGTGAATCGGCATAAGGCCCCCAAACCAAAGATATGCATGCGAGAATGACAATTTAATATGCGACAAGTTTATTATATTATAAAATAGGGTTTCGGGAAGGGGTTCACACATTAGGGTTCTGCAGATCTTGGGGTTCCGGGGTTCGGGGTCCGGTCTCAGGGTTCAGGGTCTGGGGTTCGTTCTCGGCGGGATCATTCTCGGATACAGATTAGATCTTGGCGTTCCGCGAAGAAGGACTTGGTTCGGTGTCGGGGGCGCATCGGATTCTCCCTGGTCGATGGCATTCTTGTCGTCGTGAAGAACTTGTCGGGTCCGCGGGTCAGGTCGGACTTGGCGTCCGGGGTGAAGTGCTTGTCGTTCCATGGCGATCTTGGCGGCTCGGAGGGGTGCGAGGAATCGGAACGGTCTTCGGATTCCGTCAGGGAGATCATGGCGTCGGTGAGGTTGATCTTGTCGGTTCCACGGTTTCAGTTGTCGGTGTCGGACTTGGGTCTCGGCACTAGGAGATCTTGGTGTTCCGTGACGGAGAACTTGGTTTCCGGGGTAGGCGATCTTGGATTGGTGTCGGTATCCTTCGAGTCACGCCTTATACAACCTTCGAATGTGTCGGCCTTGGGTTGTCCTCGTTGACGAGAGGATCATGCCCAAAACTACCCGAAGATCAGAGCAACCAAAAATAGATAGCCACACAACATACACATCCTCACTTTGTTACTGGAACAAAAACAATGCGTCAACATGGCCCTTGGCGGCAGCAGACTTCCAGGATGGCAGCGGCATGGTACACGCCGAAGATGGGGAACAGGGGCGCGAGGCGGAACCGGCAGCGCTGCAGGGCCGAGGAAGGCCGACGGAGGATTGCTTGTGCAGGGCTTGGGCAGGACGACGACGGGCGAGCTCAGGAGGACGGTCGGCCCGGAGGAGAACGACCTTGGGCGGCGGGATCGCTGCCGCCAACGATGGCGCGAGGCCGAGGCCGACAGCAGCGGCGACCGGACGGCTCGCAGAGGCGCGGATCGAGGACGGCAAGAGGGCGGCCGGAGGAAGACGCGGGAGGAGGAGCCGGCGCCGGCGAGCTCGCTGCGGCGGCGGAAGCGTCGGTGAGGAAGACGGCAGGCGACGGAGGGGTGCGGGCGGAGGAGCTCGAGGCCGAGGCCGGAGGCGGGCGGGGCGAGCGGCGGACGGAGGAGGGGCCGACAGCGGCGCGCAGACGAGGGTACTCGGGGCGGGGCGGCGCTCGAGGGGGCGGCCGGCGACGAGCTAGAGGAGGGGGAGAGGGAGGCGCGGAGGGGAAGGCCGGCGGTGGCGGGCTCGGGCTCAGTGGCGCTCGAGGTGGGAGGCGGGGCTAGGCGCGGCGGTGGAGCGGTCTCCGGCGAGCGGGGCGGGGAGCGGAGGTTGGAGGGAGGGGGGCGGCGCCGGTGGTGGGACCTTGCGGCCTGCGGGCGCGCTGCTGCGCCGGCGGTGGCCGGAGGAGGAAGGGGAGGTGCGGGGTCGCGCGCCGGCGGCGATGGGCGGTGGTAGAGGGAGGCCGAGGCAGGCGGTGGGTGGCCAGAGGGGAGGGGAGGGTGGTCGCCGGGGTTGGGAGGGAGAAGAAGGAGGGTGACGCGGGGGACGCGTGGGGAAAACGCGTGGGGGAGGAAAGAGAGGGAGTGGGCCGGAGGGGTGACGGGGTGGGGCCCGCTGGGCGGTGAGTGGGGAGAGTGGCCGACGGGTGGGACCAGGCGGCGGGCTGGTGGGGGTGTGGCTGGCGCGTGGGCCAGGGGGGAGGAGAGAGTTGACCAGGGGGAAGTGGGGGAGGACTGCGGGGTGGGGCCGGCCTGTAAGGGAGAGGGGTAGGAGGGGGCTGGGTGAGAAAAAGAGAGAGGGGGGGAAAAGTGGTGGATCGGTGAGGTGGCAGGTGGGTAGGAATTGGGTGAGAGGGTGAGGTGGCGGGCTGTGAGAGGTGGGTAGGATAGGATTTGGTGGGACTAGGATTTAGAGGGGGCTGATTTAGGTGGACCGTTTAATACTGGGGGTGGTCGACTGGGTCGATTCGGCCCGTTCGACTGCCCCCACAAAATAATTAAATGATTTTATTTGTTTCGAACAGACTTTTGCAAACCGATAGCAAACAAAACAAAATAATCCGGTGACCCGGGTTTTGCGTTTGATAAAGACGGGGCGTTTAGAAAACACAAACAGGTTTTTCCCGAAAATAGTTTTATGCGAACAAATGCAAGATGATGACGATGCTCAAATGCAATGTGGCATGATGACATGAGCATGTGGTCATGATGATGCAATGCACAAAATCAACGCGATTTTCTAGTAGTGGTTTTGCGGGATGCCACAGGGGTGATAGTGAATGTCAAGATCATAGTCCTTGATTAGTTCTATCCATCTCCTTTGCCTCATATTTAGATTCTTCTGGGTGAAAATATACTTTAGACTCTTGTGCTCCGAATAAATCTCACAACGATTACCCATGAGGTAATGCCGCCATGTCTTCAAGGCTAAAACTACGGATGCTAGTTTGAGGTCATGGGTAGGGTAATTCTGTTCATGTTGATTTAGTTGTGGGACAGAGAGGATATGACTTTTCCTTCTTGCATTAGCACACATCCGAGACCAATCTTGGATTCTTAACAAGACACATCAAAAGGCTTCATGATATCCAGCATAATCAAGATTGGGGCTGAAATCAATCTCTTCTTGAGCTCTTGAAAACTTGCTGCACATTTGTTCATCCATTCAAACTTCTTATCTTTCTTCAACAATTGGGTCATGGGTCTTGCGATGATCGAGAATCCTTCTACGAACTTGCGGTAATATCCCGCTACTCCGATAAATACATGAACTTGGGTTTGAGTGGTTGGGGCTTGCCATTCTTCAATATCCTTAACCTTGGCAGGGTCGACAGCAATTCCTCCTGCTAACATGATATGTCCTAGGAATCCTACTTCCTTTAACCCTAACTTACATTTGCTAAACTTGGCATACAACTGATGCTCTCTAAGGGTTTCAAGGATGGTCCTCAGGTATAGCTCATGTTCTTCTTCTGATTTGGAATAGATCATAATGTCATCAATGAAAACAATGACAAAATTATCCAGGAAGTTCCTAAAAATCTTATTCATGAGGTTCATGAAATAAGCGGGGGCATTAGTTAATCCAAAATACAAGACAATGTACTCATATAATCCATATCTGGTGGTAAAGGCAGTCTTTGGAATATCCTTTGCACGAATCTTGAGTTGATGATAACTAGTCAACTGGTCAAACAAATATCTTCTATCTTCGACAGTGGGTACTTGTTCTTAATGGTGACATCATTCAGCTTCCGATAATCCGTGCACAAACGGTTACCTCCATATTTCTTATCCACAAACAAGACAGGTGATCTCCATGGCGACACACTTGGTTGAATCAGTCCTATCTCCAGCATAGAATCCAGTTGCTTCTTTAGTTCCACTAATTCAGACGGGTTCATACTATAAGGTCTCTGAGCTATGGATCCAGTTCCAGGGATTAGTTCAATGATAAAATAGATATCCCGATCTGGGGGCATACCAGGCAATACCTCTGGGAATACATCGGGGTATTCACAAACTACTCTGACTTGGTCAATGGTTGGTTGGGCTATACTCTTGTTGCACTTGAATTGACGGGGCAATGTCTCAGATACATGCTTTACTGATACTCCAGTTGTACTAGTCATGGTTATGGCTTTCTTAGCACAGTCAATTAATCCTTTATGTTTCGACATCCAATCCATTCCTAGTACTACTTCCAAACCTTTGGTTCCAAGTACTATTAGATTAGCAAAAAAATCTATTCCATGGATTCTGATAGGTACGACCTTGCAAAATTTTCTAGCTTTGGTGGTTGAACCAGGTATTTGAACTATCATAACATGCTTCAATTTTGTTGCTTGAATCTTACTAGTGCATGCAAATTCTTCTGTAACAAACGAGTGCGATGATCTAGAATCAAACAACACTCTTGCAAGTACTGAGTTAACAGAAAACATACCCAACACGACATCTGGCGCTTCCTGTGCTTCTTCAGCATTCATGTGAAACAGACGGCCATTGCGGTTGAGTGAGTTCCCTGGGGAAAATCTCCTTCCAGGCTGAACACGACGCTGCTACTGAGCTGGGGCATTCACATTGGCTGCTGCAAGCTTCTTGCCGCAGTCGTTGGAGTAGTGACCCTTGACTCCGCATTCAAAACAAGTAACCTGAGACTTGTCTTTTCCTGCAATAGGCACGACAATGCTTCCAGTCCTTGGGGTAGTATTGGTGTTGTTGGGATTGTTGTTGTTGTTGTTGGACTTGGGCGGTGCACGGTTGAAAGTGTTGGAGTTGCCGGGGTTGTTGTTGTGGTCTCTCCGGGCCTTGGGTTTCCTCCTCCACGGTTGAGATAGTTCGGACGGGTCATAGGGGGTCTATTGTTTCTCGGGGCATATCCTGAGATGGGTTGGGGGGATACTTCGAGGTATGGTTGGATCCTAGTTGATTCATCATTCGATGCTTGTGATTCTCGTTGTCTTGGTTGATCTTGCCTTCCATCTAGATTGCATAATCCACTAAGGCTTCCAGATCAGCAAACGGAATTTTGACCAGCACTGTCTGCATCTCATCATGCAAACCATTCAAGAATCTCTCCTTCTTGGCTTCAGTACTAATCTCATCAGGGGCATACCTAGACAGAGACAGAAATCTGTCATGGTACTCTACCAAAGTCATCCTTCCCTTCTTCAGCTCCTTGAATTCATCCCTCATCCGCAGAATCAAACCTGGTGGCACATGGGTTCGGCTGAACTTGAGTTTGAATTCATCCCAAGCCATCATCTGCCCTCCATTCATGGTGTGAATGTTATTCCACCAAGCTCTTGCATCACCTGACAAATAATGGGTGGCAAACAGTACTTTATCATTGGCCTCCACTCCTGCGACATCTAAGTTCTTCTCCATGGTCTACAGCCAGTCATCAGCATCTAATGGATCTTCAGACTTACTAAAAATGGGGGGATTGGTGTTTTGAAAGTTCTTGAGCTTGGATCCATGGTTGTCCTGGTTTCCATGGCCTTGATTATTATTAGCCATCTGAGCTATCTATTGAAGGGTGGCTAAGTTAGCTTGACGTTCAGCTCTTCCAGCTTCACAGTCAGCAACCAACATTTGCAAGATTTGCAGCATTGGGTCTTGAGACGAGCTTCTTCCTCCGCAAGGCATCTGAAGATTGAGATAGATCATGAGACAAGAGGGAGATTTCTAAGGTCCATGGATTTATGTTTGAAAAGTTTTTAAACTTTGAGTTTGACTCTGGTTTTGCCAACTAGCAACATTATTTTCATTCATTCATTCATAGCACCAAATACAAACACACACCACACTAAGGTAACATATGGTTTTAGGAACCATTCTGTGAAGCTACAATACAGTGGGACCGGATACAACTCACACCTAGGATAGTGCTCAAGTGCTACTACTCATCAGAATTGGTAGCTTCTTCATCATCAATGAAGGTGGAATCATCATCATCAGTGTGGAAGTCCATGTCTTGGTCCTCCAGGTAGTCATCACCACTAAGGTAGGAGTAGGGACTCCATGGATATCTTCCCCTACATTCTCCCTCTCCTCAAGCTGCATGTCCCGCTCATTGATGGTCTCCTCCAAGTCTGACACTTTGTGACGAAGGCGAGCAATGATGCGATCCTTCTTGTCATGCAGATAACAAAGTGACTTGCGCTCATTCGCAAGGATAGTGAGGGTCTGGTCCTTCTTGACTGCAATGGCATATTTGTGGTTGGCGTAGGCACGGGCGTTGTTTAACTCCTTATGCCTATCATACAACATGAAGTCTAGATGATCCACTTGATGCTTCAGCTCCGGATGGCATGGCACCTCCAATTGCTGTCCCATAGCAACACGCCTTGCATAGTACTCAAAGCGAGTGTCCTTGATTTGGTTGATTCTTTGCCCACATAGACGGGCAAGAGCTTCCTGCATATCCCTGGCGAGTCCGTCTAGCCAATTGTTCTCTCTTAAGCTGAATTGGATCCAATCTGAGGTCGGTGCCTCCATCTTGCCTTTGAGATTTGCAACTATCAGCCATTGTAATTCTCCTCCTTGCTGATCATTGAGCTAAGCTCCGAAGAACTCGGGGTGCGGGTGCTCAAGAAGTTCCGAGACTTGGCTTAAGTCGCGATCAAAGATGAGTTGTCCTCCATTGGCCAACTGGTAGAACTTGCTATACTTGACCTCCATCTATAAGAATATAGGATGAGTATGTGATCAAGCGTGTCAAATTTTATGTAGGATTGCAAGAATTTTTGAGGCACATAATTTTTCTTGAAAGAATCTCAGTGATAAGAATGAGAATAGGTTTTCATAAATCCTCACTTTGTTTTGAAACTAAGTTTTTGATTCAAGCGTCCATTCTAACTAGGGTCTCCTATGGTCAGGATGGCTCTGATACCAACTTGTCAACACCCGGATTTTTAATCCCAGATGCCTGTTATGCCATATATCGCAATCCCAGGATTACCATTTTTACGAGACATAACAGATTGGTACCATAGTTCATCATTCATTACAAACCATAATAAAGGTCTTACAATTAAAGGATCTCATGATCCAGTCTTAATAAAATCAATGCAGCGGAATAATAATAAGGGTAGCATGGTCGAAGCTCCATCTTCAGGGTCACAGGCAATGCTGACGATGGAAGATGATCCTAGTTGTCATAGACTTCTTGCTATCCATCATCCTGGTAGTCCTCCTCATAGTCTGGCCATAGGAATAGCCAGGGACAAAGCCATGAGTACTCTTTAAGTACTCGCAAACTAGTACTAACAAGTAAGGTAGTTCGAGTAGGAATCCTAAGCTCTAGGATGTTTTGTGAAAAGTGAGGTTTATCTCTAACTGAGTTTAGAAGTAAATAAAACTAACTTAATGGTTTACAACACCTAAGTGGGAACTAAGTTTTCATGTTCACAACCCTGTTGTGGTCAAGTCAAAGTCATAGTTCATTTCATAAATCATTTTGAAAACATCTGACGACGAAACAACATGACCACTCCAACTGTCCATAACCGTGGACGCAGCTATTCGAATAGTTTGACACTCTATAGAGGTGGTACACTTTCACCACAACATTTGATACATCCGTCAGGAACAATCCTGAATCATCATACTTAGTATGCGGATAATCAATCCTAACCTTTCAATTACACACCCTAGTATAGGCACCTCCCCTATGAGTTTGGCCTCCCAACCATCACCATCTGTCATCTTGGGAATTGCATAGGTGGACAATCATCACGAGGTAGCCTCAGCTCAAACCTCTTTCGCAAGGGAACCCGTACCAAGACATATAAACTTCTAGTTAAGCCTTACCCAAATCAGGTATTGTGGTTGTACGGTAAAATTGGAATGGTATCGCATCCGAACCCAACCATCAGTTTGCATAACCAAAGCATGCCTAAAGCATTGCATAGGTTATCTTGTAGGGTTAGGCTTGCAAGTAGGACTTGCATGGTTTAGCTTAGCTTGCCTTGAGTAGTGCATTGGTTGAAGTTTTCTTCTTCTTCATACTACTCCTCCTCCTCATAGCCTTGGTCGGTACTAGAGTCTCTAGATAAATACAAGGTACACAATCACCAAAAAATACTTAACTACCTCTATTTAGAAAACCAAGGTTCACACTAGATGATCTAGCATCATCACAATCATCACATGAAATAAAGAATCAGTCTTATTTATTTTATTTTAGAAAAGTAATTTATATTCATTGAAAACTACTTAAGATTTAATATTCTCCAATTAAAATATGGGATCCTGTTGACACATGTCATCACCAGATATTCTAATACTTGGGAATGTAATTTAAAGTGGAGGTCATATTTTATAAAGTTTAACATTACTATTTTAAATAATTAAAGTGACTAGAAATGCCTATGTAGCATTGTTTTAATACTAGTACAAGATCACTGAAAGTAAACCTAAATATGTTTACATATTCATAAAGATCTTGTCAAATGTGATTTTTGAGAGTTGGATTCAACTAAAAAGAATTTATGGTTGATTTTTGAAAAATGTTTGAATGTAGAAAAGTCTTAGTCTTGTTATTTTTACTATAGGTGATCTATAATTTCAAATAGTTTGAATCCAACGGGATTGGATTGATAATTTGAATACCTTTCTATCAAAATTGGAATCATGCAATTTGGTTTAGTACATCTCCTTGAATTGAATTTCAAAGTCACTGACTATACTAGGTTTTAATTAAAATGGAAAAAGGTTATTTGAATCCATGGGCTACGCGCGGGAATGATACTGGGCTGGCCAAACTGCACTTCGGCGTGCAACGGGCTACTGATAGGGGGGTCCAGGCATCAGCGGCTCAGTCTAATCGAAGGGGTATGTTTTAATCTGGGCCTTAAGATTAGAAAAAGATCTACAGCTCACGTTTGTCGTCTCCGTCGAACAACTCTGATGAGACCGAACCCTAACAGCGATGGTGGGGATACGCGGCAGCATACCAGGGCTCCAGCTAGGGTCGATTATGGGGGTGAACGATGTTGTAGACGACAGCAGTTCAAACGGTGGTTGCGGTGGCTCCTGGGGTGGATCCAATCAACGGCTCCGCTCCTCCTCTGCTGCGGTGGACTCCAGAAAAATTTCGGCGGCCTGGTGCTCGCCTTGCTCCGGGGAAGGGTCAGGGGTGGTTCTGAGAGAGAGGGGAGTGAGGTGGTGTGAAGAATTGAGGCAGGGGTGGCCTCTATTTATACACCGGTGAGAGGGGCAGTGCTACATGGTCAGGCTCCTCCGGTGATGTCAGTACAGCGATCTACGGGCATGGCGAAGGGCGTAGGCCGGTGCGGTGTCTCCTGGCGATCGTCAGTGGCTTAATGGTGCGGCAAGGGGCAGTCGAGAACGGTCGGGAGCGTTCGGTGCTCTGAGCAGAAACAGCGGTGTTCGAGACGGCATATAGGGGATTCGTGTCATGCGGCCGTGAACGGGCATGTCTGGGGGGTAGCTAGTGTCATTCCACGTGCAGTGATGTGCGGCAAGGGCGAGGCGCGGCGTGTGTGAGCGTGTCGGCTGTGGCCCTCTGGTGCACTCTCGGCATGGCAGAGTGAAAATGGGTGCAGTGTTCCTCGGTGGTCTAGGGCTTGCCTGCGCTCGAGGGTTGGACAGGGGGTGGCGGTGGGCGGTGGCATGCCTCCTAGACATCGTGAACGGGCGCGACACTGCCTCCTACGTGCTGGCCATGGTCGGCTGGCGAGTGAGCTTCGGGCGGCATGGCACTGGTGCAGGCAGTGAAGAGGGGGCTGGATCAATGCAGTGTTGGGTGCTGGGGGTGATAAGGGGAGTAAGTTGAGGACAATGGTTTGATCAAACACTGCTCAAAACAGTAGAAGTTTAATCTGAGCTCACCAACTGTTTGATGAAATGGCCACATGAAATTTAGTTTTGAATGTTTGGATGAATTTTGGTGAGTGTTCTGGTCACATGCTTGGTAGTCTGAGGTTGCTTGGCTTTGGCAGGGTGAAGTGGTTTTGTTGGTTTTTGAGAAATGGCTATCTTAGTATCTATTAAAGATTCAATTTTGAATTGTCCTTTAAATATATTTGGATTTTTTTCTGTTGGTTTGTAAAGTGGGCTTGGGTTCATTGTTACTTGGTATAGCAAGGGGTGAAAAGAATTGGATTTGTTTTTGTTAGAAAACTTGGACTAGGAATACTCAAAGTAGTCTAGTGGTTAACTTGGGTCAAAATGACCATTTGCTTATATGTCTTATATTTGATTTTATCTTTATTTGATTCTTCTTGGAAATGATCTAGATGATATTGTTTTCATCTTTAAACCAATCTTTATCATTAATAGCAATAAACATGGCAATTGCAATCATTCATGTATTAATCACACACACATGCATTCATATTCATTTTAATAATAAAAGTTTTTGTTAACCCTAAACTTGGGTGATTAGAACTTGATATTCTTGATTAATATTTTTGGGATGTTATAGAGGGGTCCTCTCTGAACCATCCTCTGAGCTTTCCAAACCTGGCCACTGTTTCTCTAAGAAATTCCTCATTATGATAATCCATGGGAAGATTTAACAACATTATCCATCCAGTCCTCGTATAAACAGTGGCTCTAAAATTGGGGCCCTCATCATGCTTGGTGAAAGATAAAAACCTCCCATTACCAAAAGGCACCTCAGGCTGCGCAACCAGCAAATCTCTAGTGATAGAGTCACGCATCCTAAGCAGCCCAATGCCTACTGCACTTTCAGCAAAACTCAAAACATTCCACTGAAGATCATTAACCATGCGATCAATAATTTGCTGCAATACCTCATAAATTTCATCTCCGATCGGACCAGAAAGCACAACCGCCATTGCCCAATTCTCATGACGCTTTAGAGGAGTCAACGAAGCAGTGATATAAATTCTTGGCGGCCTTTGATCAACATCCCATGGCTCCATGACATGCATCCCCATAGGTGTGAACCTGTTTGGCTGCACAGGAAAGTTGGCCATTGCTAGGGTTTGCAGAGAAGGAGCAGGCGGCAGAGAACTCAGGGGAGGAGAAGTTTATTTTCTAGGAGAAACCGAACAGCCCAAAGATAAAACTGTTATGTCGGAAGCAGAGATAGAGTCCAACTTGACTTGATTTGACTGCTTGACGACCCAGCGAAAAGACGAAGATGCCCCTGCCTTACCTGGACAATCTTTCTTAACGTGTCCCTTTCTAAAACAAGCCATGCAACGGATTTTATCTATACAATGATGTGTATAGTTCTTGAAACTAAGACACCTTGTGCATGTCCAAACTTTATGTACCATATCATCAATCATGGTCTCAAAATTATCATGCAGAGACACGGATTTATCTATATCTAGAGAAATGTTACCCTGATTAGTCACCTCCTTTGGAATTTTATAAGACAACAAAGAATTACCCATATCAATTGAAGAGTCTACATAGACAGCATTACTTTTATGCAAGATAAAATCTCCAACCTGAACATTAAACTCACCAGGCAAAATACTGTCCAAGTTATTGATTTTCTTAGTGCACACTTTTGGCTTCCAAATGCTAGACACCAGGTTAGCTTGAGTCTGTTTTTTAATATGAGAAGGTTTTTTAGCAGAGGTACCACCAACTAAAGTCTATTTAGCACTCAGTTCCTTCTTCCAAAGAGAATTCACTCTTCCAGTTTGGCCCTCCAAAACCCCAGAGATGAAAAAAACATTTGAAGTGGAAACATTCATATGAACAGAGCTTTCTGATAAAGAAACCCACTCTCTTGGAGGAAACAGTGAAGGAGAAAACCTTGTCTCTGATCACGGACACATTTAATTCACCACAATAACCACCAATAGATGCCTCAAGAGCTAAACTGACAGAATCTTCATGAATTTTAAATGTTGCACGTCCAAAAGACACTACCATAGTAAAGTGCTCCGAAACAATAAATGGGTGCATGGATTGAAAAAGCGTTCTCACTTCTTTGGCAAAATTTAAACCATGAGAGAAATCCAGGACAAGGGTGCTAACAGCATGCACATCCATAGTAGATGGATCGATAGGATTTGTATCAAATAAATTTCTAGATACATTAGCCATAGGAAAATCCAGGGGAACACCATTATCCAGAAGATCCCCCTTGCGTAAAACTAGCTTAACTCTAACCAAGGCACGATGACATGGAAAACTAATCTCAGATCCAGAAGAGATGAATTCTCGTACCTTGAGAGTTTTACAATCAATCACGGCACCATTGGCAGCCACTAGTTGAATCCTCCTTAGTTTAGGATTAACCACGATGAAAACCGTATAAATTAAATCTTGACGACTCTCTAAAACCACAGCGTACAAAGCCCTCCAATGCCAGGAGGAACAATCAAGGATCAAAGAGGTAGGCATGATGGGATAGGGAGAATGGAGGCTAGAAATGTATGTGGATGGGAAGGAGGTGAAATCCGGCAGCCAAGATGGCCACCGGCGAGGTGGAAGGCCCAAGGGGGCCTAGATCGCCATGGAATTGCCGATCCTATTTTTTAGGGAGTGCTGGTTGTTACTCAACCTTGTTGGGATATTAGGACGCCTAGTGTCTCCAATCTTTGCAAATTCTCATACAATACGAGAACATGTATTTTGCTAAATTATACTCTATCATATTTTAATAGCCCATGTTTTTAATATATGTACTCAGTACTTAAGCATGGCATGCATCTATTTAAATCATCCAAGTAATGCATGTGATCAAGTGTGTTGAATTAAATGCAAACCCTAAACCCTAGATTCTTCCCCTCTCTTTGAAACACATTCAAATGGTTTGAATTTTGAAAACTCCCAAAAATTGTGGAGCCCAAATTGTTTACAAGGGTCCCATAGTGTTTCAGTTATTTTTACAAAACATCTTGTATTTTTGAAATAACTCGAAAACAGAATTTGAAAGGAAAATACCAAACAGAAATAACAAAACTTAAAAGGAAAAAAAATTTGGTTAAAAAAATATAACCAGAGAGCAGCCCAGGCCGCAGCCCACTCCATCTTCCCTCACTGCAAGCTTTGCCACGGCCCAACCTCGGCCCAAGCAGCCCAGCTCCCGGTCCAGTACCGCTTCAACGCTCCTTTCCCTTTCTTCTTCGTCGCCAGAAGGACGCCGGCGAGGAAGAGCACATACATGTCGATGCCGGCGTCATTCCTGCCTCACCGAGATGCTCTCCGCGCCAAGATGAACGCTACCGACGTCGCCGATGCCTATAAAACTCCCTGTTGCCGCCGAATAAGCCCTAGCTTCCTTACTTTCCCCAATTTCTTTGTCTGGCCGAAACCCTAGGTGCAGGTGCTGCGGTGCCCCATCGATTCCGGCCTCCCCTCTTCCATCTGAGAGCACGGTCATGATCGCTGATCCCTTCTCGTTCGTTTGCCCCAACCGCGTGAGCCGGCGTTCTCCCAAGCATTTGAATCGAGCCCTCTCCTCAAGCTCTAGCCACCGCCTCTGCCGTTGATCCCGGCCACCCCGGACCTCGCCGTCGAGTTTGCTGCACTCCTGGTGAGCTTCTGAAGCTCAAGGTGAGCTTCGTTTGGCCGATTGTTTGCTGTAGTTGTCGGGCGCCATGTCGCTGCAAGTTCCGCCGCCGCCGCTCGCCATAGTGCTAGCTCCGATGACCAAATCGAGGCGGCGCCGCTATATTTAGGTTCGTCTCATCCCGCTGGTTCGAACGCACCCCTCAGTGCTTCCCAGATCGCCGCCAATCGCCTTCCCCGCCACCGACCCGAGGCTCAACGCCGGCATGACGTCACGCCTACGTCAGCGCGCGGGGTCAAACCCAGTCAAACCGAGCCAGGGACCCACTTTGCCTGTGTGGCTTGCCTATGTGGCCTCTGTCCCACAAGTCAGCCTCTCTGGCTAGTCTGTACAGCGGTGTAAAACAACCCCCTCCCCTGTGCTGACATCATGATGACGCAATAAACCTTTTAAATTGATTTATAATTCCATAAAAATGATGAAATATTGTAAAATTCATATCTTATTATTTATAAGTTAGACAAATATGAATAATATATCAAAATGTTCAGAAAAAATGAAACCTACCTTTTTAAGCTATAATCATGCATTGTTAATCGACTTTCATGACAAGTTTAATTAGAAGAACAAATGCACCCCTCTCATATGTTCCGGAGTTTTCCGAGTTAGGGTTTTCAAATCTCGGAATCCCGTATAAATTGCCGAGCATGTTTTAGGGTTTCATTTCAATGCAATTCAACTTTTTATATCATCATCCTTGTTTGAGCATTGCATCGATGCCATGTCTTGATTGTTGCCTTTGTTTTCGGTATTGGTTCTTCGCGATAGGAACCGAACCCGAAGATGAAGTCAACAACACCGAAGATCCGTACCTCTACTGACGGACAAGGGAAGCGTAGCCTCTCATTCTGAACCTATGTTTTATAAAGTATATTACTTTCTCGCTATGATGCACATGATTCCAATGTGGTCTTTTGTCAGTAGCTAGTGTTACCTATCTGCTGCACTATTTCCCTTTTATAGCCTTATACTCCTGATCCACTGCTCCTAGCATACCTAGGTTTGGCATGTGAGCATTGTAGAGATTTTGTTACCGACAGCTTAGCCAAGCATAGAAACAACGTCTGATCTATTCAATGACGAATCAGAGGTGCCAAGGAAGGTATTGAGGTAGGATATGGTGACATCATCGAAGGAGTTAACTAAACATGTTAAGGCTTGTATGGGAGGCCACGTTGGGTGTGGTTTTTATAGTCCCATGCTCGCCACCACCAAGAACTGAGTTCTTGCCTTTGGAACCAAGACGAGCGTACAACCAAAGGGGGCCCGGAAAACCCCATGAGCAACTAACTTGCCTCGTAGATTCCATGAGTCACATAGTTCGGGCTTTCCATTTGGCATACACATTGAAAATGTTTTCAAAAGAGGAGGTGATGGAGGTGCATCATAACAGGTAGGGAAGCGTGGACCAGGTTGCTTGGGGTGGATGGAGCCCCTGGTAAACCAACCTCGCCTCACATCTTTAAGTACCGGCTTCGGTATTTGACCCGTTACGGAGGAATCATACTTAATGCGTGACTCATGGTCTCGGTGAGAGGAAGGTAAAGGTCGTGGTCAACCACCCTCTGCCGGCCCTCCAAGGAAGAGGGCTAATAATATTTGGCATTAAGAGTCGGTTGGTACGTGTGGGTAAAGTTGTACACCCCTGCAGGGTATTAATCTTTTCTAAAAGCCGTGTTCACGGTTATGAACACTTGGTGACCAGATTATAAGATCATAGGTAACTTCAACCATTATAAATCTTGTTGATCCACGTGTGGTTAAGGATGCTTCCTCCGGGTCAAGGGGGTGATCCTAGATAGGAGGTTCTGATGAAGCTGGTGGTTATCGAGATGTGATGAACAAGGTGAAGAAGTCACTATCTTATCCCTTTTTAAAAGATTCTGATTAGACGAGCCTCTTCTCTCTCTTGTTTATAAATAAAGATTGCTTTTCGCAATAGTAAATCCAGAGAAAGCCTTTCTAGCCAGAGCATATAGATACTAGGTTATCTATATCTTGTGGAGTACATTCTCGTACTCAGCCTTGCGCCATTGTTGTTTTTCTATAGAGGATCTGGTTGCAACTAAGGGTGGCTTCTACGTTGACATCGATGAGTAGTTGGGGGCCCCAGGTAGCATCCTGAGGACTATGGGATGGACGTCGCTTCTGTTAATGGCCTCTTAAGCCTTTTGCTATGTGATGTAATGTTGGGTCTATGACCTCTGGTTTGTAATAACTCTAATATCTTACTTTGTTAAGAGTTTAAACTTATGCTGTTGAATCCCTGTGTTCTATAATGTTACCGAATCATACTGTGATCTTCCGTGCTTGGGAGTTGAATTTATCTTAGATGGTAATCTGAGGTAGGTTTAACCCTAACCCCGGGGGGTGCTACAGGTTTTGGTATCAGAGCAGGACTGCCTGTAGGAAACCCTTCTATTGGTCGATGTTGAGTCTAGAAGTTGACAAAACTATTTGAAAGTTAAAAACTATTTGCAGAAACTCTGACTAAGATTCGTTTTACTCCTTCTCTGGTGTGTTTCGGATGCTGGAGTATCTCTTACCTTATTTGGTTTGAAAAGGTTTTCATTCCTTACCTTATATCTCAAAACTTTAAGGATCGTGGTTTTGGGGTTGTTTCTCTAAAAGTACTCTGTACTTGGTTGCTATTCTCAGAGTTCCAAGATATCTCAGTTTTGCTTGGTGTGTAACATCTTAGCATTCCATTGTCATGGTTTGTAAGTCAGCTGGTTAGTTTATACATCAGTATGCTTTGATACTACCATGCTTGATAAGATGATACTTTTAAATCAAGTACTCTTTGTTCATCTTTCCGTCTTGCTCCTTTGAATCCTTTGTATAATCTCTTTTTGTTCTTTTAGGATGGGTGATACCTCTCGTGCCCATATCCGTGCTCATGCTCGGGGTGCCGCAAATGAGGGTGAATCTTCCAACCTTCCTCCACTGCCGTCCATGGTTCAACTCATGGCCATGTACGAACCAACCGTGCTGACAACATGAGGCTCCTTGAAATGACTGAGCACAACACTGCTCAACACCAGAACAATCAAGTTGGTATCAAGGACTTCACACGTCTCACTCCGCCAGTTTTCAGCTATTCCACTGAGCCACTTGATGCGGGCTAATGGCTTCGCACCATGGAGTGCAAACTTCAGGTTGGTCATGTTGCTCAAGCTGATTGGGTGACTTTTGCTGCCTATCATCTGGAGGGAGCAGCTAACTCCTGGTGGGAAAATTTCTTGGCTATGCAAGAAGCTCAACATGTTGCTACATGGCAAGAGTTCACTGGAGCCTTTCAAGCTTATCATATTCCGGAAGGTCTGATGGATCAGGTGAGGGAGGAGTTCCTCAAGCTTAAGCAGGGCACTGGTTCCATGTGTGATTACCAGCGCAACTTCAATCGTCTTGCCTACTATGCTACTGAAGAGGTCTCTACTGATGCTAAGAAGCAAGCTCTGTTCTGCAAGGGACTGGATCCTGAGGTTCGTCATGACATCCATCTCATGGACTTTGGTTACTTCCAAGGTCTTGTTAATAAGGCTTTGAAAGCCGAAAGTGGAAAGGTGGAGTATGAAGAAACTCGTCAGCGTCCTCAGGAGGGGTACAACAAGGCAGGTTCTGGCAATAATAAGCGTTGTGTCTTCGTGCCTTACAGTGCTGTGCCACGTGCTCCTTATACTCCAAGGTCTTCTAGATATGCTCCTCGTCCGAATGCTACTTCAAGCAACGCTGGTGGATCAAACTATTCTACTGCTGGCACTGGATCAGGTACTATCTGCTTCAATTGTCGCCAGCCTGGCCACTATGCAAGAGAGTGTCCTCAAAAGAGTTCTGCTGAGAAGGCACAACCAACAAAGAAGAATGATAAGTACCAAGCTGCTGGAAAAGGACGCCTAGACCATATCTCTGCTGAGGAGGCTCAGGAAGATCCAAGCGTCATTATGGGTACGCTTCGTATCAATCAAATTCCAGCTAAAGTTTTGTTTGATTCTCGAGCATCGCATTCATTCCTATCACAAGATTTTTCTCAAATGCATGGGATAAGTTTTGAGGTTTATCTGTTCCTCTGCTAGTTCAGTCTCCTGGTTCTAGGTGGTGTTCCACCATGGTTAGTCATGGGAATCTAATCGAAGTTGCATTTCAACTTTTCCCCACCTCTTTGATCGCCCTCAAGTCAACTGACATTGACATCATTTTGGGCATGGACTGGTTGACCCGTTATGAAGCCATTATCTATTGTACAACCAAGTCTGTGACTCTGACTAGTCCTGCTGGCATAACAGTCAAGTATTGGACCGTAGGGTCACTATCTCCTTCAGCTGTTTCTATTCCTGAATCATAGTTGTATGCTCTTGAAGTTTTACCTCCATTAGAGATCCAAGATGTTTCCATGGTCTGTGAGTTTCCAGATGTCTTTCCTGAGGAGTTGCCTGGCATGCCACCTGATCAAAGTGTGGAGTTTGTCATACAGTTAGTTCCTGGAACTGCTCCTGTTTCTAAAAGACCCTATCGTATGCCTCCTCATGAGCTTGTGTAGTTGAAGAAGCAATTAGAGGAATTAGAAGGAAAAGAATACATTTAGCCCAACACATCTTCTCGGGGATGTCCTACTATATTTGTCAAGAAACGGGATACTAATATACCGCGTCTGGTTGTGGATTATCACCCACTCAATGCTGTGACTATCAAGAACAAGTATTCTCTCCCTAGGATCAATGATCTATTTGATCAGTTAAGTGGTGCCACTGTCTTTTCCAAAATGGATTTGAGTTCAGGGTATCACCAGATAAAGATCCGTAAGGAAGATATTCCAAAGACTGCTTTCACCACTCGTTATGGTCTTTACGAGTATACAGTCATGTCCTTTGGTCTTACCAATGCTCCAGCCACTTTCATGCGGCTTATGAACTCTCTTTTCAGGGAGTATCTTGACAAGTTCGTCGTGGTCTACATCGATGATATTCTAGTTTATTCCAAGAATGAAGAATATGACGTCGAACATCTCCGTTTGGTGTTGAAAAAACTCCGAGAATATTGTCTCTACAGCAAGTTTTCCAAATGTGAGTTCTGTTTACAAGAGCTCGTATTCCTTGGTCATGTTGTTTCCGCTCAAGGGGTTGTTGTTATCCCCGATAAGGTTCAACCTATTCTTGAATAGGAATCTCTTAAATCCGTCAAGGATGTCCGAAGTTTTCTCGGGATGGCTGGTTATTACCGTCGATTCATTGAGAACTTCTCCAGGATTGCAAAGCCAATGACTGACCTTCTTAAGAAGGATAAGAATTTTGAATGCTCTGATAAGGCTGAAGAAAGCTTCCAGATGTTGAAAACCAAGTTAACCACTGCTCCGGTGTTAGTTCTCCCAGACACTAGCAAAGACTTTGTTGTCTTGTATGATGCGTCTCACCAAGGTCTCGGATGTGTGTTGATGCAAGATGGGCATGTGGTGGCTTATGCCTCCCGTCAGCTAAAACCACATGAGAACAACTACCCAACTCATGATCTTGAGCTTGCAGCTGTTGTTCATGCTCTTAAGCAATGGCGACATTACCTTCTCGGTAGTCGTTGCGAGTTATACTCGGATCATCAGAGTCTGAAGTATCTTTTTCACACAACCTGATTTGAATCTCAGGCAAAGAAGATGGTTGGAACTCAGCAAGGACTATGATTTGGGTCTCAACTATCAACCTGGCAAAGCCAATGTCGTTGCTGATGCGCTGAGCCGTAAATCTTATTGCAACACCCTGATGATCAAACAAGCACAACCTTCTCTTCATAAGGAATTTGCTCGATTTAATCTTGATGTAGTTCCTCGTGGATTCCTTTCTACTCTTGAAGTGAAGTCTTCTATAGAGGGTGAAATCAAGCTTGCTCAGAAGAATGATTTCAAAGTTGCTGAAATCAAAGGGAACATTGCTAGCGGGGTTGCTAAGTGTTTCTCTATTGATAATCAAGGCATCGTCTACTTTGGTAACCGTCTGGTAGTGCCAAGAAGGAAAAAGTTGAGGGATTTAATTCTTTGAGAGGATCATGAATCACCTCTCTCTATCCACCCTGGAGGTACCAAGATGTATCGGGATCTTCGTCAAAGGTTCTGGTGGTATGGTATGAAGAAGGATATCGCTCGTTTTGTTGCTGAATGTGACGTTTGTCGTCGCGTCAAGGCTGAGCACCAAAGACCCGCTGGTCTCCTGCAACCACATAAAATCCCTGAGTGGAAATGGGATGAAGTTGGTATGGATTTCATTACTGGTCTTCCTAAGACTCAGAAAGGAAATGATGCCATCTGGGTAATCGTTGACTATCTGTCCAAGGTTGCTCACTTCCTACCTGTTCGCGAGAGCATTACTGCTAATCAGTTGGCTGATCTGTATATCTCACGAATAGTTGTTCTTCATGGGGTACCAAAGAAAATCGTCTATGACCGTGGAAGTTTGTCCACCTCAAGGTTCTGGGCAAGTTTCAAACAAGCTATGGGAACTCGTCTGTCTTTCAGTACAACTTATCATCCTAGCACCGGTGGCCAGACTGAAAGAGTGAATCAAATCCTGGAAGACATGCTAAGAGCGTGTGTCATATCCTTTGGCAAGAACTGGGAGAAATGCCTTCCTTTTGCTGAATTTTCCTACAACAACAGTTTTTAGTCCAGTATTGGTATGGCACCATTCCAGTTTCTATATGGAAGAACCTGTCATACTCCTTTGAACTGGTCAGAAACCGGCGAAAGAAAGTTCTTTAGTCCGGATATGATCCAGGAAGCAGAATATCAAGTTCGTATCATTTGAGATCGTTTGAAAATTGCTCAGTCTCGTCAGAAAAGCTATCATGATCGTCACCATCAACATGTTGAATATGAAGTTGGTGATCAAGCTTATCTCCGGGTCACTCCGTTAAAGGGTGTCCATCGTTTTGGCATCAAAGGAAAACTAGCTCCTCGCTATGTTGGTCCTTTTCGTGTTCTTTCCAAGCAAGGTAACCTCGCATACAAATTGGAGATGCCTACAAACTTCCCTGAGGTGCATGACGTATTTCACGTGTCTCAACTCAAGCGTTGCTTCAAAGATCCTGTCCATGGTGTTGATCACCAAACTCTTGATCTCCAGAAGGATCTGACATATCGTGAGTATCCTGTTCGTATCCTTCATGAAACCGAGCGCAAAACTCGTCGTCAAAACATCAAGTTCCTGAAAGTTCAGTGGTCTCATCACTCTGAGGATGAACCAACCTGGGAATGAGAAGATCGTGTCCGATCTGAGTACCCTGCTTTCTTTTCCAAAACTTAGGAATCTCGGGTCGAGATTCTTGTAAGGGGGTAGAGCTGTAACAGCCCATGTTTGTAATATATGTACTCAGTACTTAAGCATGGCATGCATCTATTTAAATCATCCAAGTAATGCATGTGACCAAGTGTGTTGAATTAAATGTAAACCCTAAACCCTAGATTCTTCCCGTCTCTTTGAAACACATTCAAATGGTTTGAATTTTGAAAACCCCCAAAATTTGTGCAGCCCAAATTGTTTACAAGGGTCCCATAGTGTTTCAGTTATTTTTACAAAACCTCTTGTATTTTTGAAATAACTCAAAAACAGAATTTGAACGGAAAATACCAAACAGAAATAACAAAAAATAAAAGAAAAAAAAAATTTGGTTAAAAAAAATAACCAGAGAGCAGCCCAGGCCGCAGCCCACTCCCTCTTCCCTCACTGCAAGCTTTGCCACGGCCCAACCTCGGCCCAAGCAGCCCAGCTCCCGGTCCAGTACCGCTTCAATGCTACTTTCCCTTTCTTTTTCGTCGCCAGAAGGACGCCGGCGAGGAAGAGCACCTGCGTGTCGATGCCGGCACCGTTCCTACCTCGCCGAGATGCTTGCCGCGCCAAGATGAACGCTACCGACGCCTATAAAACTCCCTGTTGCGCCGGATAAGCCCTAGCTTGCTCCATTTCCCCAATTTCTTTGTCTGGCCGGAACCCAAGCTGCAGGTGCTGCGGTGCCCCGTCGTTCCGGCCTCCCCTCTTCCATCTGAGAGCACGGCCGTGATCGCTGAACCCTTCTCGTTCGTTTGCCCCCAACCGCATGAGCCAGCGTGCTCCCAAGCGTTTGAATCGAGCCCTCTCCTCAAGCTCTAGCCACCGCCTCTGCCGTTGATCCCGGCCACCCCGGACCTCCCCGTCAAGTTTGATGCGCTCCTGGTGAGCTTCTAAAGCTCTAGATGAGCTCCGTTTGGCCGATTGTTTGCTGTAGTTGTCGTGCGCCGTGTCGCTGCAAGTTCCGCCGCCGCTCGCCGTAGTGCTAGCAACGACGACCAAATCGAGGCGGCGCCGCTATATTTAGGTTCGCCTCATCCCGCTTGTTCGAACGCACCCCTCAGCTCTTCCCAAATAGCCGCCAATCGCCGTCCCCGCCACCGACCCGAGGCTCCACGCCGGCATGACGTCACGCCTACGTCAGCATGCGGGGTCAAACCCAGTCAAACCCAGCCAGGGACCCACTTTGCCTGCGTGGCTTGCCTATGTGGCCTCTGGCCCACAAGTCAGCCTCTCTGGCTAGTCTCTGCAGCATTGTAAAACAACCCCCTCCCCTGTGCTAACATCATGATGACGCAATAAACCTTTTAAATTCATTTATAATTCCAGAAAAATGATTAAATATTGTAAAATTCATATCTTATTATTTATAAGTCAGAAAAATATGAATAATATATCAAAATGTTCAGAAAAATGAAACCTACCTCTTTAAGCTATAATCATGCATAGTTAATCAACTTTAATGACAAGTTTAATTAGAAGAAAAAATGCACCCCTCTCATATGTTCCGGAGTTTTCCGAGTTAGGGTTTTGAACCCTTGGAATCCCGTATAAATTGCCGAGCATGTTTTAGGGTTTCATTTAAATGCAATTCAACTTGTCATATCATCATCTGTGTTTGAGCATTGCATCGATGCCATGTATTGATTGTTGCCTTTGTTTCCGGTATTGGTTCTTCGCGGTAGGATCCGAACCCGAAGGTGAAGTCAACAACACCGAAGATCCGTACATGTCTACTAACGGACAAGGCAAGCATAGCCTCTCATTCTGAACCTATGTTTTATAAAGTATATTACTTTCTCGCTATGATGCACATGATTCCAATGTGGTCTTTTGTCAGTAGCTAGTGTTACCTATCTGCTGCACTGTTTCCCTTATATAGCGTTATACTCCTGATCCACTACTCCTAGCATACCTAGGTTTGGCATGTGAGTGTCGTAGAGCTTTTATTACCGACATCTTAGCCAAGCATAGAAACAATGTTTGATCTATTCAATGACGAATCAGAGGTGCCAAGGAAGGTAGTGAGGTAGGAGATGGTGACATCATCGAAGGAGTTAACTAAACATGTTAAGGCTTGTATGGGAGGCCATGTTGGGTGTGGTTTTTATAGTCCCATGCTCGCCACCACCAGGAATGAGTTCTTGCCTTTGGAACCAAGACGAGCGTACAACCACACGGGGCCTGGAAAACCCCACGAGCAACTAACTTTCCTAGTAGATTCCATGAGTCACATAGTTCAGGCTTTCCATTTGGCATACGCATTGAAAATGTTTTCGAAAGAGGAGGTGATGGAGGTGAATCATAACAGGTAGGGAAGAATGGACCAGGTTGCTTGGGGTGGATGGAGCCCCTGGTAAACCAACCTCGCCTCACATATTTAAGTACCGGCTTCGGGATTTGACCCGTTACGGCGGAATCATACTTAATGCGTGACTCATGGTCTCGGCGAAAGGTAGGTAAAGGTTGTGGTCAACCACCCTCTGCCGGCCCTCCAAGGAAGAGGGATAATAATATTTGGCATTAAGAGTTGGTTGGTACGTATGGGTAAAGTTGTACACTGTTGCAGGGTATTAATCTTTTTGAAAAGCCGTGTTCACGGTTATGAACGCTTGGTGACCAGATTCTAAGATCATAGATAACTTTAACCATTATAAAACTTGTTGATCCATGTGTGCTTAAGGATGCTTCCTCCGGGTCGAGGGGGTGATCCTAGATAGGAGGTTCTGATGAAGCTGGTGGTTATCGAGATGTGATGAACAAGGTGAAGAAGTCGCTATCTTATCCCTTTTTAAAAGATTCTGAGTAGACGAGCCTCTTCTCTCTCTTGTTTACAAATAAAGATTGCTTTTCGCAAAAGTAAATCTAGATAAAGCCTTTCTAGCCAGAGCATATAGATACTAGGTTATCTAAGTCTTGCGGAGTATATTCTCGTACTCAGGCTTGCGCCATTGTTGTTTTTCTACAGAGGATCTGGTTGCAACTGAGGGTGGCTTCTACGTTGATATCGACGAGTAGTTGGGGGCCCCAGGTAGAATCCTGAGGACTATGGTATGGACGTCGCTTCTGTTAATGGCCTCTTAGGCCTTTTGCTGAGTTTTTGTGTAGAACAACATAATTTGCTTTCGCTGTGTGATGTAATGTTGGGTCTATGACTTCTGGTTTGTAATAACTCTAATATCTTACTTTGTTAAGAGTTTAAACTTATGCTGTGGAATCCCTGTGTTCTGTAATGTTACCGAATCATACTATGATCTTCCGTGCTTGGGAGTTGAACTTATCTTAGATGGTAATCTGAGGTAGGTTTAACCCTAACCCCGGGGGTGCTACACATATCGCAACCAAAACATTATTTTAGATATCGCAATATCTTCCAGATATGATGGTTTTTGAAACAATTATTTTAGCTCCTAGATAACCTTGATACTAAAACAAATTTTGAATATCAAGTATCTTGGAGGCAAGTATGATATTTGGATACTAACACTGGAATTGTTACTCTTGATTTAATACTACTTATTAATTTCATGGAGTGAATAGAGTTTTCTAAAAGTTTGCAATATGGCTTTAAACTTTAGATTGACACTCAAAACAATATGATACCAGTTTGTAAAGTAAATATCCAGAATTCTATAGTTCTGTTATCTCAATTATAACTAAGCATAAGGTAGTAAACTGATGCCAATGAATACAACAAATTATGCAAATTCACTTTGATTTAGTTTATGATAAATTGTGTTCAACTTTAATCATATTACTACTTGAACTCCCACTCAAAACCAACATCCCTCAAGTCGTTTTGGTGATTACATGAACCAGATCCACTACACCAAGAACGATCATCACATGAATTGGTGCGGCTTCAAAGGCAAACATCAATATGGGCATCATATCAACTATATGACTTATGCTTCCCAACTAAGAACCTTAGTACCAGCGTGTGTAAAACTGTCTTACACCCGTTGTATGCGAACGTAGAGTCTATCACACCCAATCATCACATGGTGTCTCGAAACGACGAACTTTCTTAATGATGCACACTAATGGAAGAACACATTTTTTCTTGATATTTTAAATGAGGGATAATCTTATAATGATACTAAAAGCATCATACAAGTAAATTAAGATGCAAACAAATATCATATGCAAAAAATGATATGATATGGATCTTGCACTTGATCACTATCTTGTGCATTATGGTATGATCTTTATCATTCCCATATGTGCAAGGACAAGGTATATGGAACTTACACTTTGGTATATTACTATTACTAGGAGTATCAAACCATACTTCAAATCATAACATTACAATATAATAACACTTGCCCAGCAAAAAGTTAAACTAGACGCCTCTATTTTATATTTTGCATGGCTTAGGGCTTTCAGAGATAGAACCATTCTTACCTATGAACATGGAACCACAAAGATGATAATAAAATTATTAACAACCCATTGTAAATCAGATATTAACTATAGTGGAAGAGACAGACACGCACTAGCCACTTATGCAAAACTATTTGCCTGTCAAGCATGGAACAGGTCTTATGTGCGAGGACATGTAAAGTTAGTCCAGGCGGCTTCATCCCACTATGCCACTAATATCCAAAGTACACAAGAGGATGAAATAACATAATTATCAGAGGCCACATACTCCTATGTGTTCTACCCGTACAAGTATCTAAGCATAGATCCAACTCTCATACCACTGTTGGGTTCGCAACTGTCACATCCCAAAATTTTCCAAATTTTGAAATGTGAAAAATAAATAAACAAAAGAAATAAATTTTGAAATTTAGGGTGAAAAGAAACTTTTTGCTTCTAAATGGAAACATCAAAAACCCTTCTTGAACAAAATTTGAATGAAAATGGCATTCAACAAAATTTCAATCAAGTGAAATGCATTCATCAATGAATGTATCTTGAAATTTAAACACTTGGAAAAGTAAAACCAGAACACTAAATCTTAATGAAAGAAATCATTTCCAAGATCTCTCTAAGACTATGGATTTGATCCATATAAAAAAGTTAGCAACAAACATTTATAAATGATCAAAATGATAAACAAAATATTATAAAACCATGGAAATTGGTTTCATTTAATTTGGAGCCATGTATAAAAACTTATGAATTTAATAAGATAAAAGGAAAATAATTTCCAAAGCTAATAAAGATCCTAACCAAAATACATGCCAAATTGTGATCAAAATAATCTTAAAAGGATTTAAAAGAATAAAAAAATATTAAATAAAATTATACCAATTGGAATCACCAATTTTGGATCTATAAATAAAAATATATGGATTTTATAAGATAAAGAAAGAAATAATTAAATAAGAAATAATTGCAAAGACAATTTAAATCTTGGCCAAGTCCATAAGAAAATGGAATAAAGATAATCCAAATAAAAAATAAGGGAATAAATATTATTTAAATAAAATTATATGGGATTAAACCATATTCAATTTAAATGAAGACATAATTCCAAATATAAATGATTAATTAAATCTTGAGAAAAATAATTGAAATTGCCAAAGTGAATTAAAAGTTATCTAATTAACTTAAAAAGAATAAAATATTAATTAGATAAAATTATATGGTTTGGAACCATATTCAAATAATTTAAATAAAGACAAAAGCTTCATTTAAATAAATATTAAATCATAATAAAATATTTGAAATAATTCAAATTGAATTATTTAAACACATCAATAAATAGTATAAACCTACTGAAAAGGTTTGGTAAGAATTTGAATTAAAATGAAGCTTGAATCAAATGTTTGAAATTAAAACAGAAATCAGAAAAGAAAAGGAAAACAGAGAAGAAAAAAATATGAAACAGACAAACCCACTAACCTACCCAGCCCAGGAAAGTCCCTGGCCCAACTAGCAGCCCACCGGCACCTCCCCTCTCTCCCTGACCATTCTTTTCTCTCCCGCTCCCTTACACCTCACCCCACTGACCCCGCGGCCCCACGCCACGCAAGCATCATCGTCTCCACCCCGCATGACCCGTTCCCCCCTCGTGTTCACCGTTTCTGCGTTGATTTCTCCTCTTCAATTCGCATAAACGTTGTAGTTAGTCCGCCCAGTGATCACACTCGTTAAATCGCCCACCTCTCCTCCCTCTTTCCCCTCAAACCCCATGCCCCGAACGCCACCAGGCTCCTTCAACTGCTCACTCAAACGCCACTACTCCGACGATCATCCGGCTCCAATTCCGGCCAACTCCGACCGTCCCCTGCCCCTAAGCTTCTATGATATTGCTCGCCAGCATCTTGCACATCTTCCAGCACCTCTCGCTTGCCCGCGTGTGCCCCAGAGCCCCGCCTCTGTCCACGTCTGAGCGTTGCCGTCATCTGCCTCCCCTCCGTCGACATCTCCTGGTAAACATAGCCCTCCCCCTTCTCTCTGAATGATGCTCGTGTATTCACCTCTCTCTTGTGCATCTAACGCACCTATCCTCTTGCCTCGGCATGCCTCGTAGCGTTGCCTCCGACAACGCCTGAGCGTGCCCGCCGAGAAGCACAACTCTGGCGAGCAATCGACGTCATGCTCGTGCGCCCCTCGACCAACGGCGACCACATTGAGCACCGCAATGACCCCACGAACCCGGTGAGCATCTCCATTCCCCCTCTCGCTTCCTAGAAACGCCGGACCACCACTGACCAAGCTCCACCGCCGCTCGCCGTCGCCAAGCGCTGCCAGTTATTGGCCAGTAGATGTGAACCGTTAGATCTAGATCCAAGAGACAGGATAGAATCACTTAACCGAAGGGGTATGCTCGATCTGTACAGTGCGATCTCACTTAATCCTACGGTCTCCTAACGAAGCGGTATCGCCCAATAGGGAACAGACACGTGGCCTAGCCTTTGTTTTAAAAACAGAAAAGAATCTATTAGATGGTTGAGTTTGAAAAATTTATAACTTTTGTTCTGCTTGGCCAAAAATTACAAATTTTATATCAATGGATTCAGAAAAATGTAAAATTTGCAACCGTGGCCTTAGTTTAGTATTTTTCTTCTGGAAAATTAGGTGTTTTTGCAGAAACATTTGTAAGGCTATTTTGGTTATAAAAATTATTCTAAAAATTCTTTTGAGTAAAACCTTTTGCAAATGGTTTGATTTGAACTCTATGACCCTAAACACTAACTTTTGGATTTAAAAATATATTTGATTAACCCTAGAAAATTATTACTTTGATTAAAATCATTTCTAGCAAAACAAAAATGATTTAAATGGCCCATTTTCAATAACTTGATTTTAAATGATTTTGCCACTTTTATAAATGACCAGTAGGTGTTTTGAAATGTTAAACCTTGTTAGAAAAAACTTTTTCAAATAAAACAATCTTTTGCATTCTTGCATGCATTTCCTTGTTTTTATTATTTTATGTGGTAAATTGTTTGAATGCTAGTTTGAATTTGTGCCTTGCTTGGATTTTAGTGATCTTTGAAGAGTGTGACAATTGCAAGATCAAGGAGTGAACTTAGTTTCTCTACTAAAAAGGCAAGTGGTGCTTCATACATTTTGTCCTATTATTTTCACTATGCATTAGTGATATTTTGAGTAGGACTTGCATGGATTTTTTGCTAAGTATATATATGCTATGCCTTGGGAAATCATATTATATGTTGCCTTAGTAGAATTTTCCCTAAGTTAAGATTCTTTCTACTAGTATGCTTAGCTTAGCTAGTATAAAACAAGGGTGGAGTATTCATGGTATGAAATATTTCTAAGTCTATGACTTATGTTTTTCTCTTAATAAAACTACTAAGTGAATGAATCACCTGGGTGGAATGGTATGAATGGGTTATGTTGAGTGGTTACAAAAGGCCCAGTGACTGGTCTACCTTGTGTATCACACTTGTGGAAAGCCACCGAGGAACAAAGAGATTTGATATGTTAAAGTGTTGAGAAGCTTCTAGTATAGCCACATGGCAATATGGGATCTATCTGGATCATATAGGTTGCAATAACTTAGCTAGATAGACAGAAGGTGGTAGGGTGATAGGATGGAACGCGTCCATTTGGTCTAAGGGAAGGCTTCTGAAAGATCTTTTCTCGATGCATGTCGAGTCTTGTGGGGAAAGTGCACCACCTCTCGAGAGAGTAAAATCTAAGTACTTAGTCGTGTCCCCCGCAATGGAAAATTTGAGCATCAATACATTGAAGAAATCAAGGATCTCCTCATCCCAATTTCTAAGTTAAAAACTTGTGGTTGAACAAGGGTAAAGGACCAGCAATGTCTATTGGTAGTTCTTTGGGTGATTTGACAAACAAAAACTTAGTGTTTTCAACTAATAAGGAAAACTTATTTAGCAAAGCAAGCCTCAACTACACTTAGCCAAATGCATATAGATGTTAGATACCACTACTCTACCATAGTATCACTTGCCAATACAATTCAAATGTATTGACCCTTGTGCATGTAACTTATTATTTTGCAGGTTTGTTTGATGTTAGTGAAGTGTGTTGAATAGGATTACAGGTCTACAACCAACATTATTGTCTGTGGAAAATGAAGATGAAGGAGTCCATGCTATATAGATATTTCTGCTACATTGTGATGAGATAGCCAAATGAGCTATGTAAGATGTAATGTATTATTTTATTCCTGGTTATAAGTTGTAATATGACCTTTGTTTCTTGATATTACATCTTAAGCTATGGATGCTAGCTATCGATCCATGGACTAGCATTGTAAACACAGGGATCTCTACCTTATCAGGTTGGGACCTCTACAGATGGTATGAGAGCACTGTGTTGCCTATAGGATTCTAACCCTAGGATTGGAAAAAAACCCCTTAGAAAAATAGGAGTTGTATTTGTTCAAACTTAATTACAAATAATCTTGTAAACTCTTTCCTCAACCTTTTTGTTTTGATTCTACATCTCCCCTCTTTTCAACTTGTTGGACAAAACTTCAACATGAGCAAAGACATCAATTTCACCAAGGATTTCAACTTGGACATCACTAAGGACTACAAGTGAGACAAGAACAATTCTCAAGACCTGAAGACTAAGGAAAAACAACTTAGAAGGAACCATCATCACCTTTGAAGCTTTGTGACCAAGATGCAAGATTTTTTCTTCCAAGGATACCATGATCTTGTTCATGAAGAAACAACCAAGAAGAATTGAATGATCCCAAGTGATACCCCATAGTTGGAGCACCATACTAGTGTTTAGTTTAGAATGATTTATTGATCACACCAACTTATGTGGTGTAGCAAAAATACTTTGTTGCCTAAAATATGTTGGAATCTTGTTGTTTGATTGGAATGCATGTTGTGATTGCTTGCACATTGCTTTGTGTGAATTGTTGTGTGTGAGTAGAACTCTTTCTCTAGAAATCTTTTGCCTATTCTAATCCCAATCCAACCCAAACAGATGACTTCTCCAAGAGACTCCAACATCAAGGATGGTGACAACAACAACCAAGATATGCACATGAGAGAACAACTACTAGCAACACAAGCCTAGTTGAATCAAGTGACAACTCAGTTTTTAGCCAACAACATTGCGTTAGACCCAACCATGCAAAACTTCTTCGAAACCCAATCTCAATTGTTGCAAAGGATGACCAATTAGATGACCAACATGAGAAGCAACCTTTCCGAAAGTGATTGTGACAACAATGATATCAAGGATGATATTATAGAAGGAACTCAAGCTTGCAATATATGTGGAGACATAGGACACACTTATAAAGAGCATATGGACCAATGCCCTAATTGTGAAGATAAACATCCAACTAAACAATGCCCCACATCTCAGGTTACATATTTCCTATGTGAAGGAAATAATCACGTCCCTATCCAATGCCCCATCTGTCCCATAGTTCAACAGATGAAACAAGATGGAATGCATCAAATGTTTGGAAAACTCCATGAAGGAAAAAATTTCTACCAATAAGGATGAAGACAAGGGCAAATCTCAGTTTGCACCTCCATACATTGTAACTCACCATGGTGGACAAAATAGGAAACATGGACGTTATACTAGGAACCGTTCTAAGAACCGAGGAAGTTTTACCACCCTTATGGTAAGATATGAAGAGCATGAACTAGGCCAAGTGATATTACCCAAGTGATGTTCCAAAAATGCAAAGAACTAGGCCATCATGCATCACATTGTCCAAAAAAGGAGAAAGTCAAGACAAGAAAGCCTGTGAAGGATCTCAACCTTGTCACATGTTTCAAGTGTGTAAACAAAGGACACTATGCAAACAACTGTCCAAAGAAGATACATCAAGATCTGAAGTAAGCCAAGATGTAATCTAGTCAAAAATCTTTTAAGGGTGTTAGTACCCTAGTTGTCTAGAAGCCAACTTGTAACCTCTAGCCTTCCCAAATCTTGGGACGAGATTCTTTTTAAGGGTTGTAGCCTATCACATCCAAAAAAATTCCAAATTTTGAAATGTGAAAAATAAATAAACAAAAGAAATAAATGTTGAAATATAGGGTGAAAAGAAATTTTTTGCTTCCAAATGGAAACATCAAAAAACCTTCTTGAACAAAATTTTAATGAAAAGGGAATCCAACAAAATTTCAATGAAGTGAAATGCATTCATTAATGAATGTATCTTGAAATTTAAACACTTGGCAAAGTTAAACCAAAACCCTAAATCTTAATGAAAGAAATCATTTCCAAGATCTCTCTAAGACTATGGATTTGATCCATAAAAAAATTTAGCAAAAAACATTTATAAATGATAAAAATTTTAAAGAAAAATATTATAAAACCATGGAAATTGGTTTCATTTAATTTGGAGCCATGGATAAAAACTTATGAATTTAATAAGATAAAAGGAAAATAATTTCCAAAGCTAATAAAGCTCCTAACCAAAATCCATCCAAATTGTGAGCAAAATAATCTTAAAAGGATTTAAAAGAATAAAAAAATATTCAATAAAATTATACGAATTGGAATCACCAATTTTGGATCTATAAATAAAAAGATATGGATTTTATAAGATAAAGAAAGAAATAATTAAATAAGAAATAATTGCAAAGACAATTTAAATCTTGGCCATGGCCATAAGCAAATGGAATAAAGATAATCCAAATAAAAAATAATGGAATAAAGATTATTTAAATAAAATTATATGGGATTAAACCATATTCAATTTAAATGAAGACAAAATTCCTAATATAAATGATTAATTAAATCATGAGAAAAATAATTGAAATTGCCAAATTGAAATAAAAGTTATCTAATTAACTTAAAAAGAATAAAAGATTAATTAAATAAAATTATATGGTTTGGAACCATATTCAAATAATTTAAATAAAGACAAAAGCTTCATTTAAATAAATATTAAATCATAATAAAATATTTCAAATAATTCAAAATGAATTATTTAAACACATCAATAAACAGTATAAACCTACTGAAAAGGTTTGGCAAGAATTTGAATTCAAATGAAGCTTAAATCAAATATTTCAAATTAAAACAGAAATCAGAAAAGAAAAAGCAAAAGAAAACAGAGAAGAAAAAAATTTGAAACAGACAAACCCACTAACCTACCTAGCCCAACAAAGTCCCTGGCCCAACTAGCAGCCCACAGGCACCTCCCCTCTCTCCCTGGCCATTCTTTTCTCACCCGCGCTGATGGGGATATGCCGAGTGGGGTATACCCAGGAGGACGTTTCCTACTGGCCCAAGCTGCCAGCGAGTGGGCTTGCAGGACGGCGACTGGATCAAGACTTAACAAGGAGCCATACGACTGGAAGCTTGAGGCCGAGAAGCGTAGCTATGCCTAGTCGGGTTAGGTCAAGTATCCTCCGAATCCTAAGCTAATTTTGTTGTAGATCTGTAAACCCTAGCGAGGTGAGACTATATAAACCTCCCTATGGTACGCATAGAGGGCACGTTCCATCATACACCCCCTGCGACTCGCCGCCTAGCCGTCGAGCTCGCCCTTTGTACTCTCTCATCAATACAATCTATTAGGAGTAGGTCTTGACCCTCCGGGGGGGCGAACCTGGGTCAATCCTTGTGTCTTCGTCCTCATCTCGCACCGCAGATGGCTGGCCGCCCTTGCCCCTCGTTCTACTACTCGATGTCGATTGCAGCATCTGCCGTGGCCATTCCCACGACAGTGGTGCCCACCGTGGGGCCTGGTCGGTCAGGCCGGTGTTCTGTGGCGAGATCCAATCTTCCCATCAATGAGACGATCACCACCGGATGCATGATCGCGATCGGCGAGATCCTCCAGATCTTGCCGAGTAGCTACATCCCGGCGGCGCGCCCCGTCGCGCACAGCGTGATCATGCCGGTCGGCATGATCAGCCTCTTCGCCGGCTTCACTGACACCATCATATCGGAGTAATCGTCTCGCATCCGCGAGTCTCCACCCCGCGACCGGCTCTCCGAGAGTCAGGTCCGCACCATCCACCACCTCGCCTCCGAGTACGACTCGCCCAACAGCAACGTGGCCGAAACCAGCGTGGTCGCGGACAACGCAACCCTCAACGACGACGCTGACTCGGCGACCCCAGCGTCAGTCGCCGGATCTATCATCACCGCGTCATCCGTGGGCTCCATCACCTAGGTCTCCAACATGGGGGACTTCGAGGATCCCTCCATCCTTGGGATCTTCGACTCTGATTCCGGATCGGAGATCTCCGACGACTTCCACGCCGGATCCGGTCGCGACCTACATGGTGAGCGGCGTGGAGGCCCCGCCAGACCCCTTCTCCACGCTGATCCCGCCGACCGCGACGGCGACGGAGGTCAAAGAACTCCGCCTGCGACTGGAGGAGGCGGTCCGCAAGGAACAAGCCGAGCGCGAAAAATTTCGCCTCGAGAAGGTGACGGCGCAGGAGCTCTCGCGCTACCACCAGCTCCGCATCAGGTTGCGCCTGAACCCCACCGTTCACGGCCGTGCCCTAAACTTCGATGACGAGACCGACCCGGCCCGTGCGGCCGATCGCGTGATCCGCGAGAACGCGCCGCCAGGAGGAAGCACTCGACCACCACCAGGCGCATCAGCGAACGGCGCTCCCCCACCACTGCAGGATCGGGACGCGAACAGCCTCTCGGTGTTTTCTACTTCGATGGACAACGTCATCGCGAGTCGATCCGCGGTCGATAACATCAACGTGACCGGGGAAGGCACCCTGCAGATCCAGTATGCCAGATCCCTACTCGCCAAGGCCGTCGAGCAACAAGCTGCGGGAGCAAACTCGTGGGGACGCGTGTATTTCCGCTCATCAGGAAGCAGGGCAGCCTCAAGCGGCCACCCGTCAATGGAAAACACCTTAAACTTCCCGCCCCCGAGCCCCTGCAGCTCCAGCCATGACCCGCGAACGCGACACTCTCCACCAACGACCCGCGCCCGACGAACAACATGGTCGCTGCCAACAAGCAGCTAGTCGACGCGCGGACCCACATCATCAACAACCAGAGCTGGCGCGCACGCCAGCCTGACGACTTGAGGCAAACCCTCACCAATCGCTGCGACGGTGAGCCGAGGGGGTTGCTCAGCCGAGTCGCCCCCCAGTTCTTCGGACCAATGATCTGAGGTGAGAAGTACCCGACGAACTTCAAAGCATCGAAGGAAATCGAGAAGTATGACCCCTCGTACGACCCTTCCGTGTGGCTGGACACGTACCTCATGGCGATGGGAATCGCCGGCCACACCGACCTGTTCGCCGCCCGCTACCTCCCCCTGATGAGGGAGGGAGCATGCAGGCAATGGATCAAACCCTCCCTGCAGACAGCATCGACTCCTGGGAGGAAATGCGCGACGCCTTTGCCAGGCACTTCGAGGGCTCCTATACCCGCGCCACCACCATCGAGGACATGGAGCGATGTGTCCAGGGACCCCGCAAGTCGACCCGCAGCTAGGTCCAGCGGTAGCAGGACCTGTGGTACAACACGGCCGACATCCACCCGGACACCGCGATTCACTGCTTCAAGACCTCGTGCCGCTATGAGCCCTTGGTCTCCAAGCTCAAGAGGGTGTACAAAATACTCGACAACATACCAGAACTCCTCGAGATCGCCAAACGGTATGAAGAGGAAGACCCGAACCAAGAAACCGACGACGAGTTGGGAGGAAACCGCCGCACGAGCGGCCAAGACAACGGGAGACGACCCGAGCTGCGCTATAGCAACACTCGCCTTACCGGCAAACGCCGCGGTGATGGGCGAGTCGAATTCGTCGCCAACACCGGCTATGCTACGCGCGAGCCCAAGAGCTTCCGCCGCGACGGAGGCCAGCGTCGCCATGGCGGCAACTACAAGGCGAAGCCGAGGTTCGACCCCGCGGCTTTCCTCAACCAGCGTGTGTTCCACGGAAGCCCGCCACGCACACGACCACCGACTGCCACTCGCTGAGGGAGATCGAGAAGGCACAACGCGCACGGGAGGACCCTAACAACCACCCGCCTAACGGCGGGGCATTCAGCAACGACGTGGGATCGCTCCACAGCTTCACCGGGTTCAGCACCAAGCACGAGAAGAAGGTCATAGCTCGGGCCGTCGCCGTCAATGCGGTGTCCAAGGTCGATGTCTCGCGCTTCCTCAACTGGTCCGAGCAATGGATCACCTGGATTCGCGAAGATCACTCGCCACAGATCGAATATCCGGGGCGAGTCGCCTTGGTCGTCAAGCCCGAGGTGGGAGACTACTGGATCCCCAAGACGCTTATGGACGACGGAAGCTCCATCAACATTCTCTTCCTGGACATGTTCAGGCGACTGCGGCTCCCGCAGTCGATGATTGAGACGGCCTACACCACCTTCCACGACATCGTCCCCGGTCGGAAGGCGTAGCCGATCGGCAAGGTGACGCTGCCAGTCACCTTCGGCACTCTAGCAAACTTCTGCACCGAGTGGATCGTCTTCGAGCTGGTGCCCTTCAACAGCCCCTACCACTGCGTCTTAGGGCGGTAGGCGTTCCCCAAAATTCATGGCGGCGCCCCACTACGCGTAAAACACGATGAAGCTCCCAGGGTCGTGCGGCATCATCACCTTCCACGGCGACCCCAACATGGCCGCCGAGTGTGAGGCCAAAGGCGCCGAGCTCGCCGATGCCGTTATAGCGCCAGAAGCCAACCACGCGGAGGAGCTTGCCAAGTACGCGAGCGGGGTGAACAATGACGACCCCACAATACTCAAGATGCCCAACTCGGATGGCGGTGGGTCCACCGCCTTCGAGGCAACGACGCACACTCGCACCGTCGAGCTGGTCCCAGGCGACTCCAGCCAGACGGTGACGATCGGGACGGGCATGAGCCTACCATAGGAAGGCGCGCTCATCGAGTTCCTACGTGAGAATCGCGACATCTTCGCATGGAAGCTATCTGACATGCCTGGTGTCCCGAGGGAACTCGCCGAGCACAAACTCAACGTCGACCCCAAAGCACGACCCGTCAAACAGTCGCTGCGGCCCTTCAATGAAGAGCGCCGCCGTGCAATCGCCAAGGAGGTGCAGCGTCTACTCACTGCAGGCTTCATTCGGCCAATCAAATAGTCCAAGTGGCTAGAAAACCCAGTCCTGGTCGAGAAGAAAAATGGGACCTGGAAAATGTGTATCGACTATACAAACCTAAACAACGCCTGCCCGAAGGAGCGGTTCGTCCTCCCACGGATCGATCAAACCATGGACTCGACCTCAGGCTCTGAGTCGTTGCGCTTCCTTGACGCCTACTCTGGTTACAATCAGATCAAAATGGCAGTCTAGAACACCAGGGCGACCTACCAGAGGTGCATGCAGGAGTGCCTTGCGAGCCAAATTGGCCGCAACATCAACGTCTACATCGACGACGTGGTGGTGAAGTCCACTCGCCAGGGCGATCTACTCGCCAGGGCGATCTACTCGCCGACCTGGCAGAAACCTTTGCAAAGCTGCGAAATTACAAGATCAAACTAAACCCAGGAAAGTGCACCTTCGGTGTACCTACTGGACAGTTGTTGGGGTACGTCGTCTCCAAACGAGGAATCAAAGCGAACCCCACCAAGATCAATACGATTGCCCCGCTCGGCAAACCCGAGTGCTTGCGCGACGTCCAGAAGTTGGCCAGGCGAGTCGCGGCTCTCAGTCTCTTCATCCCCTGACTAGGCGAGAAGGCGATGCCCCTCTACCGCCTAATGCGCAAGAACCCCACGTTCCAGTGGGACAAGGAGGCAGACGACGCGCTCCACGAACTCAAGGAGGTGCTACTCTCCGCCCCCGTCGACAAGGAACACATGCTCGTCTATGTCGCGGCCTCCGAGCGAGTCGTCATCGCCGTCATGGTCGTTGAACGACCAGAAGAGGGCAAGGAGCACCCGGTGCAGCGACCTGTCGACTACATCAGTGAAGTCCTCACCGAGTCATGCCAGCGCTACCCGCAATACCGGAAATTGGTGTACACGGTCTTCAGAGACCAGCGGCGACTGCCACACTACTTCTAGGAGCACCCAATCACGGTCGTCTCCTCAGCACCGTTGCAGGACATCATCCTCAACCGAGAGGCGACCGGGCGAGTTGCCAAGTGGGCCGTCGAGGTCGGAGTCCACAACATCAGGTATGAGCCGCGCAAGGCAATCAAGTCGCAGTCTCTGGCAGACTTTCTCGACGACTGGGAGGAGGCGCAGCAGCCAGAGAAACTACCGTACCTCCACTACTGGTCGCTACACATCGACGGCTCTAAGAACGTAGATGGCGCAGGGGCGAGGATCGTCCTCACATCTCCAAAGGGCGACAAGCTGCGCTACGTCCTGTATCTCGACTTCGCCCCTTGCACCAACAACATGGCCGAGTACGAGGCACTCCTCCAGGGCATGCGAGCATCAAAGGAAATGAACATCAATCGCCTACGCTGCTACGGCGATTCCGACCTCATCGCCTGCCAAGTCGCCGACACTTGCGACGCAGTCTCCCCCACCATGGAGGCATACCGCCAAGCTGTGGACCAGCTGGGAGGCCACTTCGCCGGCTACTCCGTTGAGTGGATCGATCAGCGCAAGAATGAGGAATCCCACACCCTCTCCCGCATCAGGTCGTCTCACCTCGCGACACCCGCTGGCGTCTTCCTCGCATTCCATCTCTCCCCCGCAGGAGATTGACATCGGAATTCTACTGCAACAAGAAGCAGCCCTGGTCGCCATGCTCGCCGAGCCAAGCGACTGGACCGCGCCATACATCGCCTACCTAGAGGGAGGAACCCTACCCACTAACGAGATGGAGGCCCGGATGATAGTACGCTGCTGCAAATCCTTTGTCGTCATCAACGGTGAGCTCCACAAGCGCAGCATGACCGGCGTGTTCCAACGCTACGTCCAACCCGCAGAAGGCCGCAAGATCCTTCAAGACATCCACATGGCGACTGCGGCCACCACGTCGGAGCTCGCTCCCTCGTTGCCAAGGCCATGCGACACGGCTTCTACTGGCTCACCGCGCATGCCGACGCGGTCGACATTGTCCCAAGCTTGGCGCTCAAGACCATCCCCATCACCTAGCCATTCGCCATGTGGGGCATAAAAATGGTAGGCCCCTTCAAGAAGGACCCCTCCGGCTTCACCCACCTCCTGGTCGCAGTCGACAAATTCACAAAGTGGGTGGAGGCCAAGCCAGTCTGCAAGTGCGATGGGAAGACCGCCACCAAGTTCCTACGCGAGCTCATTCATCGTTACGGGTTCCCGCACAGCATCATCACGGACAACGACACCAACTTCGCCAAAGGATCCATGGCCTAATTCTGCGAGAAGCACCACATACGACTCGACCTTGCCTCAGTCGCCCACCCGGAGTCCAACAGCCAGGCGGAACGCGCCAACCAGAGCATCCTCCATGGCCTGAAGCCGCGACTCCAAGTTCCCCTTGAGCGAACTCCTGGATTCTAGGTCGAAGAGCTCCTCTATGTCATCTAGGGCATCCGCACCTCCATCAACAGGTCGACAGGGTTCACCCCATTCTTCATGGTGTATGGTGCCGAGGCCATCATGCCAACCGAACTCGAGCACGACTCGCCACGGGTGGTCAACTATGCGGAGGCCGACAACAAGCTCGCACGCCAGTACGGACTCGACCAGCTCGATGAAGCACGCAACCTAGCTCGCTCCCGCACCGCCATCTACCAGCAAGGGCTTCGCCGCTACCACAGCCGGGGAGTACGGACTCGCACCTTCCAGGAAGGCGACCTGGTACTACGTCTAATCCAGGACAAGAAGGGCATGCACAAGCTCTCTACCCTTGGGAGGGACCATTCTCCATTGGGCGAGTCCTGGGCAACGATGCCTACTACGTCATCGACATCCGAGGGGATGGAAACTCGACGTCAAGCGGCCATGGAATGTAAACCTCCTACGGATGTTCTACTCCTAGAACTCCAAACATGTACCTCCCACTCGCTATGAAATAAAGAAGATTGATTCGCACAAATTGTGTCCACTCTCCATATCTTGTGCCACTCGCCCTCGTAATAACAATGCTATGCTACTCGCGGAAGTCAACCTTTGGTCAAGCGACTGGCACGGCCAAATAGTGCGGTACGAGGGCACCGAAAAATGCCGGGCCTTGTGTCATCCATGAAAAAAGCCAACCCGGAGCCCCATCGGAGTTGCCTCGCTCGACTGGCTTTTCGAGCCAACACAACTGCATTCGCTTCCCACAGTGACCCAGTCCTCCACATCCTTGGCGCAGCGACTCAAACGGCTAAGTACCACGCTCGGGGACTGACGCTGGACCAAAGTCGAGTGACTAGGGAAAACGCCATGTATGAGAGCGCGCCCTGGACTCGCCGCACGACTGGTCCTACGGATCTGGTGGACCGACGCGCCTAATACAACCCGCCCCGTCCTCACCTACCTCGGGCATGCGACTAGAACAACCAAGTACCACGCTCGGGGACTCGGCCACCCGACCCCGTTCGTGCTCGGGAAAACGGCTAAGTACAGGGCACCCATTGGAGTCGCCATGCGACTGGCTTTCTAAGCCATGGCGAGTCAACAGCAACTTACTGACAGTTTAAACAACATACATATTAAAACGAGATAAACACCATAAAAGGACGGATGCGCTCGAGGACTCGCACAACCAACAATCAAATCAAAACATTGAAAAAAGCATTTTTGCATTCCTTAAGTCAGCAAGTTTGCTCGCTTACAACGGCAATTACATATCTGTTATAACTAACGCCACTATGCAAACTAATCTACTCCACAGGCTTCGACGACGAGGCGCCACCACTCCCGCGACGACGGATAAAGGGAACCCACGGGTTCGAGGGGTACGTAGTGAGAGCACCCGCCATGGCCGCTCAGAACGGCTGCTCCACATTGAAGTCGCGGTTCGCCGGCTCGGGGTCATTCGGGCGATGACCGTCTCCTAGTACGGAATAAGGTCACCCATCTCCCATACCCGGTCGGAGTACACCGCAGCCCGCTCGGTCAGCTTCAACACTTTGGCGATCTCGACCGCCCCTGTCAACAAAGGGTACCCGCTGGTGACATCGTCGAGGTTGAAGTCATCGGGGAAGTGCGTGAGCCCAAGGCTCAGCGTTGTCGCCGCACCACGACGAAAGGCCAACCGCGACATAAAGTCAAAAATAGCTGGGGCCTTCTCCAGGTAGTTCCATACTTCGACGAGGTCGCTGGGGATCACCTCCGTGGGAAAGATCTCCTGAAGATACGCGCGAATGCAGGTCGCTGACAGAGCAGCAGAGTCAACCAGCGTTGTGACGCATTGTCGCACGTCATACGACTGCGCTTCGGCAACATCATCAATGATCCTCCCTGCAGCACGCATGAAAATAGTAAGGAAGGCCCCATCAAAACAAAGCGACCCACACGCTCGCGGACTCGCCAAGGAACAAAGAGCTCACCTATCAACGCGCGACAGCACTCCGTGACGAAGTCCTGCAGACCGGAAAGGTCATCCTGCAGCCCGGCGACGAGTGCATCTGATATCTTCCGCTCCTCAGCAGTAGCACCAATGGCCGCCTTGGCCCTCCCATCTGCCGAGGTCGCCTCTGCCTTTGCCTCCTTGAGCTCCCGCTCCGAGTCGGCGATTCGCCTCTCTGCGGCGCTCAAGGATGACTGCGCAGCCGTCAGTTCACTCGCCGGGACCATGCCTTGACGAGCCTTCTCCATCGCGCCCGCTTGACCCTCTGCATCAACAAAACCATGAAAACAAAGAAAGAAAGCGATACGACTAATAACAAGCACAACGAATACTTACCGGCAGACGCCTGAAGCTGCTCGTTCGTCCCTTAGACAACGTGGAGCTCCTTCTCCAGATGCTTCCTGGTAGCAAGTCGCTCCGCCGACTCGTGCTGCAGGCCCTGCACAATCATGGAAGCATTAGCAAAGAAATTCCTAAGTGCCTAGCCGCTAAAATTTAGCGACTAGCCACTCGGGGACTGGACATCGAAAGAAGTTCCTAAGCGCCTAGCCGCTGAAATCCAGCGACTAGCCGCTCGGGGACTGGACAGTGAAATCAATAAGGATCCGACCGCTAAAATTCAGCGATCAGATCCTCGGGGAATGGACATACCTAGATGGCGGCACCTAGCGTGCCGTGAAGCTCCATTGCATCCACCGACGGGAGCACGAAAGGAGTGCGCCCGCGACGCTGGTCGACCTCCGTGCCAACGACCTCAGGTACCTGGCTCGATGGTGGTGATGCACTCGCCACAGAGGCCTTCGCAACAAAGCGAGGGAACGCCGCCACTGTAGCCCCCGCGCCACTTGAGGTCGGGCCCGTCGCCCCGACTGACGCCACGGGTTCCACTCGCTGCGACTCCGTGTCCACAATGGCCCTCGAGGCCGCATCCGCTCCAATTGGAGCTTCGCTCGGGGCGACCACCGGTTCGTTCGAAATTGTGACGACCTTGTCGCCCTTTGCCTTCTTTGCGCCTTCGACGGGCGCCTTGACCTTGTCGCCCTTCCTCTTATTCGAAGGGTCAACTTGCGCCTCCGTGGCACCCAACAGGACCTTGGCCACCGAAGAGTGGCCTATTTTCTTCACCCCCAGTCCTGCAAAACAATGTCATCAGCAAAATCGCCAATCGGATATAAATTGATTGGACAAACAAAAAACCTAAGGGGTACTCACTTGGCGACCGGGATAAAATGCAAGCCAATATGAATGGTGGCTGGCTTCTCCAACTCCGGCCCCAGATTCCGACTGAGGCCTGTCTCGAACACGCTCTATGCCCAAGACACCGAGGGTTTCTTCGAGGAAGAAGCCGCGGCAGGAGAATCAGCAGCGATCGCCGCGGATGCTTCCCTTGGTGGCGAGGTCCCTGCGGCTGGAGCGGCCCCGAGCCCGGTGACTGCGGTGAAGGGTGGCGGCAGTGACGCCAACGACATCTCACTCTCTACCACGGCCGCACCGGCTACCGTAGTCGCTTGTGCCGGCGCACTGGCCCCAGCTTCCTCGGCCATGCCGGTAGCTTCGGAGCTACTTGCGGACTGAGGCGGTGATGCTGGCTTGATCAGCCCCTTCTTCTTCCTTGGTGGTGGCTTCTTCTTTGATGGCGTAGCCTCAAGCTATGAGGTGAACTCTGGAAGCTCGTCATCATCTTTGTCGTGGGCCTCGAGGCTCTTACTGGCCTCGAGCTCGCGTTGTCGTTGCCCCCGGGTCTTATGGACCGTGGCTACGGCGACCTCCACGGCCCCGTCATCGTCATCATCGTCATCATCGTCGTTGTCGTCTTCATCGTCGCCGCCATCATCACTTCTGACGCCGTCCTTGTCAGACGAAGACTCGCTATCATCCTTGGCGGACTTGTTTGAATTTTCATCGTCTGCGGGCGGAATCCAACATTCCACCACTTGGAACAACTGCAACGACAAAATGCGATTAGCACGAACCGCGACTACAAAACTGCGACTACGAAACATACAAGAAAGTAAGTACTTACCGTTGGAGCCTTGCGCCTCGCGGTGTAAGGGGCAACCCCGGCCTTCGCGTTGAGGTATTCTGCCTCGGTGATCATCTTCAAGGCCAGGGTGTAGTCGTTGATCCTCCACTCGGCATGGCAGGAATTCGTCGGATCGTCCTTGCCCGTGTACTCGTACATGTAGTGGGCGCGATTGGCTAGGGGCACTAGCCGTCACCCAAACCAGCAATTATACATATTGATGGTCTAGAGGCCCTTCTTCTTCAAGCTGCGGATCGTCTGTAGCATTTTGTCGACCACCATCCGCTGGTTAAGTGGGAGCTTGGTGACTTGGATCCGACGGGGCTCGGGCCGGTCGGCGGAGCACATCGGAAGCGCCACCTCGTCGTCCGGTGGCGAATCGGTCACATGGAACCAATGTTTCTTCCATTCATTTGCCGCCTTCTTTGGCAACATCATATCGAAAAAGGACCCCTTCGACTTCAACTGAAAGGTGAGGCCGCCCGCGGCTAGCATCGGGCCGCCTGCCTCTTCGCGTATGATCCTCCCATGGAACAGATCTTGCCACAGGGGGAAATACGGCCGGCCACAAAGATGGCGAGTTGCTCGATGTTGTGCGGTCCTAGGTCTGATGTCTAGATGCCGTAGTAGGCGCAAAAGCAACGAAAGAAGAGGGAGGTGGGGAATCTGAGCCCCCTCTCCAGATGGCTCGTGAAGCAAATGAATTCTCCCACGCGCGGATCTGGCACCACTTTGCTGGCCGCGGGGATGCGCCATATCCCGACGCAGAGGATCTCTGCCTCCTCGAACGATCTCAATGGCACTTTTGTACACTTGGATCTCCCCCATGGTTCCGTCGGAGGTGCCATCAGTCGAAGGATCTAGAGTCACGGATCGTTCAGAATCGCTCTGTTCGCTATGGAGGAATGGAAGACAGGGAGGTGCGCGAGATCGGAGGAAATGATCGTTCCTCGCCCATCACTCCTTTATATAATGGTTGCTACCCGCCATTTTCGGGGGACCGTTACCGCGCGGTGATTACGCCGATATTACCTTTGGATTACCCAACGGCTAGTTTAACCATCGCTGATGGTCCAAATTCGCCTACTCGACTCGCTGGCTCTAGCGACTCGATGATTCGCTGACCAGATTGCCCTAGATGCGATTCGGCTGCTCGCCGACCTCATCACCATAGCCGTGATTCGACTACTCGCCGACCCATTCATCGCGCTGCGATTCAAATGGTCGCCGTTATTGGGATTAAGATAACAACTTCCCTCTTTCATTCAGGGAGCCCACCGCCCAAATTGGACCCGCATACTCCGACTGCCAACGAACACCTGCGACGAATCAACTATGCCCTCGGGGACTACTGATGGGGATAAACCGAGTGGGGTATACCCAGCAGGACGTTTCCTACTGGCCCAAGCTGCCAGCGAGTGGGCCTGCAGGATGGCGACTGGATCAAGACTTAACAAGGAGCCATGCGACTGGATGCTGGAGGCCCAAAAGCGTAGCTAGGCCCAGTCAGGTTAGGTCAAGTATCCTTCGAATACTTAACTAATTCGGTTGTAGATCTGTAAACCCTAGCGAGGTGAGACTATATAAACCTCCCTAGGGTACGCATCATACACCCCCTGCAACTCGCCGGCTAGCCGTCGAGCTCGCCCTTTGTACTCTCTCATCAATTTAATCTAGCAGGAGTAGGTCTTTATCCTCCGGGGGGGCGAACCTAGGTAAATCCTCGTGTCTCTGCCCTCATCTCGCACCGCAGATGGCTGGCCGCCCTTGCCCCTCGTTCTACTACTCGCTGCCAATTGCAGCATCTGCCGTGGCCATTCCCACGACACGCGCCCTTACCCCTCACCCCAGTGGCCCTGCGGCCCCATGCCACGCAAGCATCGTCGTCTCCACCCCGCGTGACACGTTCCCCCTCGCACTTTTCTTTTTCTACGTTGATTTCTCCTCCTCAATTCGCTTAAACGCTGCAGTTAATCCGCCTGGTGAGCATGCTCGTTAAATCGCCCACCTCTCCTCTCTCTTTCCCCTCAAACCCCATCCCCCGAACGCCACCAGGATGCTTCAATTCCTCACTCAAACGCCACTTCTCCGATGATTCTCCGGCACCAATTCCGGCCAACTCCGACCGCCCCCTGCTAAGCTTCCACGAGCTTGCTCGCCAACATATTGTGCATCTTCTAGCACCTCTCTCTTGCCCGCGCGTGCCCTAGAGCCTTGCCTCTGTCCATGTCTGAGCGTCGCCATCGTATGCCTCCCCTCTGTCGACATATCCTGGTAAACTTAGCCCCCCTTCTCTCTGAATGATGCTCATGTATTCACATCTCTCTTGCGCATCTAATGGAACTCTCCTCTGGCCTCGGCATGCCTCGTAGCGTCTCCTCCGACAATGCCTGAGCGTGCTCGACGAGAAGCGCAGCTCCGGCGAGCAATCGACGTCACGCCAGTGCGCCCCTCGACCAACAGCGACCATGTTGAGCACTACAACGACCCCACGAACCCGGCGAGCATCTCCATTCCCCCTCTCGCTTCCTGGAAACGCTGGACCACCACTGACCGAGCACCACCGCCGTTTCCATCGCCAAGCGCCACCAGTTAGTGGCCAGTAGATGTGAACCGTTAGATCTAGATCCAAGAGACAGGAGAGAATCACTTAACCGAAGGGGTATGCTCGATCTGTACCGTGCGATCTCACTTAATCCTACGGTCTGTATCGATCAATCCTGACAAAGCGGTATCCCCCAAAAGGGAACATATACATGGCCTAGCCTTTATTTTAAAAACAGAAAAGAATCTATTAGATTGTTGATTTTGAAAAATTCATAACTTTTGTTCTGCTTGGCCAAAAATTACAAATTTTATATCAATGGATTCAGAAAAATGTAAAATTTGCAAGCATGGCCTTAGTTTAGTATTTTGCTTCTGGAAAATTAGGTGTTTTTGCAGAAACATTTGTAAGGCTATTTTGGTTATAAAAATTATTCTAAAAATTCTTTTGAGTAAAACCTTTTGCAAATGGTTTGATTTGAACTCTATGACCCTAAACACTAACTTTTGGATTTAAAAATATATTTGATTAACCCTAGAAAATTATTACTTTGATTAAAATCATTTCTAGCAAAACAAAAATGATTTAAATGGCCCATTTTCAATAACTTGATTTTAAATGATTTTGCCACTTTTATAAATGACCAGTAGGTGTTTTGAAATGTTAAACCTTGTTAGAAAACACTTTTTAAAATAAAACAATCTTTTGCATTCTTGCATGCATTTCCTTGTTTTTATTATTTTATGTGGTAAATTGTTTGAATCTAGTTTGAATTTGTGCCTTGCTTGGATTGTAGTGATCTTTGAAGAGTGTGACAATTGCAAGATCAAGGAGTGAACTTAGTTTCTCTACTAAAAAGGCAAGTGGTTCTTCATACATTTTGTCCTATTATTTTCACTATGCATTAGTGATAGTTTGAGTAGGACTTGCGTGGAACTTTTGCTAAGTATATATATGCTATGCCTTAGGAAATCCTATTAGATGTTGCCTTAGTAAAGATTATTGCTACTAGTATGCTTAGCTTAGCTAGTATAAAACAAGGATGGATTATTCATGCTATGAAATATTTCTAAGTCTATGACTTATGTTTTTGCTTAATAAAACTACTAAGTGAATGAATCACCTAGGTGGAATGGTATGAATGGATTATGTTGAGTGGTAACATGAGGCCTAGTGACTGGTCTACTTGTGTATCTCACTTGTTGAAATCCACCCAGGAACAAAGAGATTTGAGATGTTAAAGTGTTGAGAAGCTTCTAGTGCAGCCACATGGCAATATGGGCTCTGCCTGGATCAGATAGGTTGCAATAACTTAGCTAGATGGACAGAAGGTGGTAGGGTGATAGGATGGAACGCGTCCATTTGGTCTAAGGGAAGGCTTTTGAAAGATCTTGTCTCGATGCATGTCGAGTCTTGTGCGGAAAGTGCACCACCTCTCGAGAGATTAAAATCTAAGTACTTAGCCGTGTCCCCAGCAATGGACAATTTGAGCATCAAGACATTGAAGCAATCAAGGATCTCCTCATCCCAATTTCTAAGTTAAAAACTTGTGGTTGAACAAGGGTAAAGGACCACCAATGTCTATTGGTAGTTCCTTGGGTGATTTGACAAACAAAAACTTAGTGTTTTCAACTAATAAGGAAAACTTATTGAGCAAAGAAAGCCTCAGCTACACTTAGCCAAATGAAATTCAAATGTATCACTTGCCAATACAATTCAAATGTATTGACCCTTGTGTCTGCAACTTATTATGTTGCAGGTTTGTTTGATGTTAGTGAAGTGTGTTGAATAGGATTACAAGTCTACAACCAACATGATTGCCTGTGGAAAATGACGATGAAGGACTCCATGCTATATTGATATTTCTGCTGCATTGTAATGAAATAGCCAAATGATCTATGTAAGATGTAATGTATTATTTTATTCCTGGTTATAAGTTGTAATATGACCTTTGTTTCTTGATATTACATCTTAAACTATAGATGCTAGCTATTCGATCCAGGGACTAGCATTGTAAACACAGGGATCTCTACCTTATCAGGTTGGGACCTCTACAGCAACACAGAAAACAAAAAATTTCCTATGATATGAACAACTAAGCAATGGGCGGATATACATCTATAGAAAACTTACCCTTGAAGAACGACAAAGTGTTACGAGATTAGTACTCATGGGTTATGTAGTCATTCACTTGCCGATCTCAAGATCGTGATGATGTCCAGCAAGTCTAGAAGGTCCAACACCAGCAAGTCCAACATCGCAAACCAGACCCTCGAAGACCGACCAAGAATTATGAGATTAGTTCTCATGGATGATGTAGTCCTTCACTTGTCGATCTCAAGATCGTGAATGTCCAACAGGTCCATGACCAGCAAGTCCAGCATCACAAACTATCAGCACATCCGTGATCGCACACACGTCCAGTACCCTGATAACCTCCATCCTTCGCTCTAGCAAAGCAACGGAAGCAGTAGATCCTTCCAGATAAACTACTGATAACATGTACTTATCTAATCCTAAGCCATGGGGAATTTACTAGAGGGGGAGAGATATCGAGGATGTGTGAGAGTGGAGGAGGAGGGGACAAACTCCAAGGGGCCATGCACATGAGCATGGTGGTGCCCCCACCTCTCCTTGAATAATGCTTAGTAGAGCTTCCACTCACATAAACACACCTCCACTCACATGTCCACTCACATGCATTAATTTTCCACCAAAATTAATGTATGTCTAATTTAATAAAACTATTTTATTTGTTGTATTCAGAATTTTGTTAATTACTTTAATTTATAAAAATTCACATAAAACCGTTGCAACATTTCGATATCACATGCGGAACCAATTTCGGCAATTTTAGCCGAAATAATTCCGGTGTCCATCGAGATAATGCCAATGCTTTCAAAACCTTTCTGTGGTATTATATCTGCCCCAATTGGTGTCGGTATACCTTAAGTGTGTCACCATATGGTTCACGAATAATGTAAACATGACCGAGACACCTCTCTGATCAATAATCAGCAGCGGGACCTGGAGATCCATACTGACTTCCACACATTCAACAATGACTTAGTGATCGTGAGAACCTTTGATATCATACATAAATCCCTTTGTCTCAAGATATGTTACATGTCCAAGATTCGATCATCGGTATCCCCATACCTATTTTAATCTCGTTACCGACAAGTAATCATTTCTCATTCCCGTGATATAACATTCTAGTCATCTTATCACTTGCTTGCAAGCTATGTCAATGGGATATCATCGAGAGGGCCCAGAATATATCTCTCCATCATCAGGATGGAAAAATACCACTCTTGATCCATGAGCCTCTACATAACACTCTCCGGAGTGCCTGAACCCACCTATATAGTCACCCTGTTACGGTGTGACGTTTGGTGTTATCAAAGTACCCTTCTAGTGTTAGTGATTGACATGATCTCATTGTCTAAGGATTAGGGTTACTTCATATGACTTATTATAGAAATGTAAACATAATGACTTTGATCGTATTACTATACTTCGAGTGAGTGTTCATCACATCATTCCACCAATGTTGTGACCTCGTTATTTACAACATCCAATGTGCATGGTTAGGAAACCTTTTGATCATCTTGGTAATAAACAAGCTAGTTTTGATGAGAGGCATAAACAAGAACTCTTATTTGTTTATTAAACACACATGTATTAACGTTTCCAATTAACATAATTATAGCATGAGAAATAAACATTTATCATAAACATGGAATAAGATAATAACCACTTTATTATTGCCTCTTGAGCATATTCCCTTCAGTGGTATCGGTCGAGGTTGCCAAAAATTTGGTGGAGGTCATCGATGAGTGTGGTTTCATCCCTGGTGGTGACGACTATTGCGTCCATGTATGCCTAGATGTTCTTGCTGATTTACTCCTTCAGGCAAGCTTTCATGCACCTTTGATATGTAGGACCTGCATTCTTGAGCCCAAAGGGCATTGCGACATAGCATAATAGACCATTGATTGTGATGAAGGCACTCTTTCCTCGCCCTCCACCTTCATCTTAATCTGGTTGTATCCTCAGTAGGCATGAAGGAAGGAGAGACATTGGCAGCTTGCAGTCGATTCGACTATTTGGTCGATGCGCAGCAGTGGGAAGTGGTCCTGCGGGCAGTGCTCATTCAGGGACGTGTAGTCAATGCAACTACAGATTACTTCCGTGTTTTTATTCAGGACCATTGCTCGATTAGCTACCCAGGTGGATTGTTTGATCTCCCGGATGAAGTTTACTTTGAGTAGTATGTTGAATTCCTCGCTGATGGCATTTTGCTCTGGCTCCGATAAGCGGCACATCGATTGTTTGGCAGGTCTTGCATATGGATACACCTGGAGGGCCGTGCTTGGTAAATTCACTAGGAATACCTAGCATGTTTTCTCGACACTAGTAAAACTTTCCTAGCGCTCACATAGGAATTTGATGTGCGCGAGTTCCTATGCGGGACATAGGCTAATTTACACGAGGGCCGTCTTGGAGGGATCCCCCGGGTGGATCTGGTGTGCCATTGTGTTGTTGTTGTTGGAGTCAAATTCTCGATCAGGTGCGATCTTCTGCATCTATCAGACCAACAACACTAGGGGTACCTTGTCCCAACGAGTCACCGAGCCCACCAGACGCGCCCTTTATAGGGCTCGTGAGGAGCGCAATCCTCAAGAAGGCAGAAGAAGTGTATGAAGCACCAGTAGGCCCAAGGTCGCCCTCACCATGAGCCAAGACCTCGCGAGGGGTGCATCGATGATCGGGGGCGCGCCACGCTAGACGATGTGCCAATGGTGAGTCCATGCAAAGACCAGTCCACCTCGGGAAAGCAAGATGCTGCCCCTCCTCTCTATGCAAAGGTGGAGGGGGTGAAGCAAGGAGGTAGCAGTGCATGACATACCACTTTGGTGCAATGAGGCCAGGACGGCGCAGCAAGGCAGCGGGACGACTGTCCACCGCTCTAGCGCTACAGCTGGCTGGCGGCCACAAGAAGACAAGATGGACCGAAGCCTCTCAGACGGGAGTGTGGTAACCCTTCCCGCCTAATTATTGGGGGAAGAGGTACATTGCCTCTATATAAGGGATCCTTCTCCTACCTTAGAACGGGTCGATCCCAGTGATCTAAAACCCTAGACTTTCATCCATCATTATACCCTTGTGAAGCAAGCGAGCAATACAACAAAGCAGTAGTAGGGGCTTTATATCCTCACGAGGGTCCCGAACCTGGGTAAAAACCCGCGTGTCACCTCTCTGTCGTGTGCTTGTGTCGCCGTCTCCACTGCTGCCTAGGCTCCTTGGAACTATGTGTTCAGACCCTCACGAACCAAGGTATCGTTGGACCCTAGTTTCTTCACGGGACAAATCTCTGACATTTGGCACGCCATGTAGGGGGATGAGGCCCATGAAGGGACCTCAGTCGGTAGCACCAACATGGTTGCTCGCAGCAAGCCTCGTGACACCCGCTCCCAGCGGGAACAAGCGAGGAGGCTCGGGGGCTTGTGCCATGCTACCCCCTTGATCTCATCCATCTCCAGAGCCGGCAATAGCTTAGTGCCTCACCGAGCCCGGTGCATTGCACCCCTCTCACCCCGGAGACAGCTCGCCTCATGGCGAAGGAGCTTCTCCGCTACTCTCCCGCTGAGGACGTGCGGGAGGAGTGGCAGGCATGCCTCGCGGCCCTGATGGACGTTGCCTTGGACAACCCCGGAGCGCTTGAAGCATGGCTGGGCGATATATCCCACGGCGTGATCCCACCACCTCCTCTCCATGTCGGGCCGAGGGGCTCGGTAAATGGAGAACTGTCGGATGTGGTATACCTAGGGCAGATCCTGAGCCGGGCCGAGGTCGCCCGTTAGGCGGAATATGCATGGGTAACCTTGGAAAGGCGTCAGCGTCGCAAAACCCGGATCCTCCAGGACATCTCGGCTGCAAGGCTCCATAACCGTCCGTCTCTGTCCAGCGGCATGGAGACCCACAGCTCTATCTGCACCTCTCTTGCAGAGCACCTTCGCAGGGTGGTGTGGCTGCCTATGTTCAAGCCAGAGATGCCACCCCGCTACGATGGCACAACCAACTCCATGGAGTTCCTACAGCTCTATACTATTGGTGTCGTGGCGGCGGGAGCTGATGACCGCATCCTCGCCAACTCGTTCTCCATGGGCCTCAGACCAGAGGCACGCACCTGGCTACTGAACATGTCTAAAGGATCCATCGGCTCATGGTCCGAGCTCTGCAGTCTCTTCATCGCCAAGTTCGGAGACACGAACATACCATTTTGCACATGCGAAAAACTCAGGAGGGTGTGCCAGGTCCTCGGCGAGACCCTGCGCAAATATCTACAGCGCTTTGACCAAAGCCTTGTTAGAGTCGGTGGGGACCCCGATGCGGAGGTCATCATGCCTTTCCCGAGGGGGTCACTGATGCCTGGGTGATTGACAAGATTGGTCACCATGGAGGGAACCTTTCATTGGAGGGAACCAATGGCCACGGCTGCGCCAAGGCGGAAGCTAGAAACCTGTTCGCCCGTGGCAAGGATGGGCCGGTAGACCTTCCCATGGCGCTAGAGGGAAGCACCGGCGGGCGCACGGGGAAGGCCGCCAAGAAGCGCCTCCCAAGGAAGGAAGCGGGTGACGCGACCGGTTAACACCCGTACCACATCTTTCCCCAAAGGTAGGGCCACGACACCAGCGAGTGTGTCAAGCTTAGGGAGCTATGGGAGGAGTACGACAGCAAGAAGAAGCACGAACAAAGAAATAAGCGTAGTAGGCCTCGGCTCCCTAGTGCCTTGGACCCGTATCTCTCGCGAGGGACCCGGTGGCTGGGGAAGGCTATAGTGGAAACACCGACAGATCGGCCGAACGGGAGAGCACATGGAGCCAGAGACGCCCCTGCTTCCCAGAGTCACGCAAGCCACACATGGTTCAACCCTCCTAAGGTGACTCTCAGTCCCCACTCCCTTTCACCAGACGATGTTTTTCACACCCTCGGGGAAGGGTCCTCGAGGAAGGGAACCACCACAATTGTCGATATTTTATGTCTGCTTTTCTTGCGAATTTATTTGTTCTGCTGGATGTTCCTTTCTTCCCACATTTTCACTATGTTCTCGCATATCCATCATGTGAGTGAGGGCTGGGACAGTGCCCATCACCGGACCACTCCCTTCAACACAGAGGATCTAAAGTGTTGATCTCTGAACTTGCATACTAGCTCCAGTGATAAGTCACCTCACCTACAGTTCCCTGTTCTTGAGACCCTAGCATGGTGTATAAAATAAACAAGTCAGCACTAGAGACGCGACCTAGCCAGGACACATTCGTCCTTGGATAGAACCGCCAGAACGTGTGATGCCCATGATCCCCTCCCCGAGAGGATCATGGGCGAGCACGGGCCCCATGGCACTCTCCTCGAGAGGCTTACATGGTGTCTTGTGAGGAACTTAACTCCGGCGTCCCAAATCTTCAAGACCTAAAGTGTCGAGCTCTGAACATCTAGCCCGTTCCTCGTCCGCAAGTTACCTCACCCACGATTCTTGACGGCTCGTGAGGCACTTCCCCTCCATGGCCCAAATCTTCAGGACCTAAAGTATCGAGCTCTGGACTTACAGCCCATTCCTCGGCCGCCAGATTCCTCACTCACGGTTCTTGACGGCTCATGAGGCATTGCCCCTCCGTGTCCCAAATCGTCAGGACCTAAAGTGTTGAGCTCTGAACTTACGGCCCGTTCCTCGGCCGCAAGTTACCTCACCCAAGGTTCCTGAAGGCTCGTGAGGCACTGCCCCTCCATGGCCCTAATCTTCAGGACCTAAAGTGTTGAGCTCTAAACTTACGGCCCATTCATCGGACACAAGTTACCCCACCCACAGTTATTGGCCTTTAAAAATTTAAAAATATTCATACTAGATTCGCGGCCTCCTCCTCGAGGGGCTAGCAAGACCAGCATTTTCCCTACGGCCTTCTCCTCGAGAGGGTTGTGGGGTGGCTCACGAGGCTCTTCCCCTCTAGCATCCGGAAAATTGCAAGATCTGAAAACTTCGAGCTCTAAACCTACCACCCGATGGAGGCAGTAAGTTACCTCGCCCACGGTTCTTGACGCTTAGAACCTACCACGTAGGTATATTGCCGGTCTACATGGTATTATCCTCGAGAGGCCTAAGGGAATGGAAACTCCCCGATGGAATTATAAGCGAATACATGCAAAAATGACACACAGAAATTCTTCAAGTCCATACACGGCCAACATGCCAAGGTTCGCCAAAGCAGATTACAGCTGAAGGGACCTATCAGGCCGACGGCTCTGAAACACCACCTTCAAGAGATCGCTTGTCGCTCTCATTCATGTGGGAAGAGCCACCCTGGGAAGAACTTTCCGCACCATCCAGGCTTGCGTCAGCCTCAGTAGAATCATCCACTTCAATCTGCTCAAATAGTAGTAGGAAGTCATACACGCGCTCCTCCATGAGCTGATGGAAGCGGACGATCTCGCTCAGCGGAGTCCCCTCGGGATGCTCCACCCTATGCAAAAGCACCCTCTAGGGGAAGTTGGCATCATGCTGATAAAGGGAAGAGAAAACCTGGGTTGCGACGGGCCGCATCATATTCTGGCACTCGTCCAGGTGGTACCTGTGGTAGAGCATGGCTCTCCCCTCCAGTGATGTCATGATCTGGGTGAAGAGTGCTAGGAAGGCGCCTTCCATGTTGGCAGCGCCAAAGGCCCCAGAGTGGAAGCCGGTCACACCGAAGTCCGGAAGGGTATCGGCCGCACGCTTGGCAAGCGCCCGGTACATCTTGCACCTATCCTTCTCCAACACCCGGAGATCTCGCTCCACTTTGTTGAGTTCTTCCTAGCGCTTCTGGAGATCTTTATGGGCCGCTTGCAGCCCCTTCAAGGCGTCTAGCTCAACGATGGCATCCACTAGGCGCTCCTCCGTCCTGCGTTGGGAGGCCTCTAGCGGAGCTTCTTCTGCATGAAGCGAGCCTCCTGGGTATTGGCCTTCACCTTCCACTCATCCTGGAGGGCCCAACAAAGCTGCAAGAGCTCTGTGTCGTTTGACTCCTTTAGATACTTTCTCTCTTCGCCGACCTTCGCGTAACAGCGATGGAGGTGATCGTCGATCTTGGAGCTGAGCTGCGGTGACCAACGTCGAGCGAGCGCTCTTCGGTCTTCCGGTGAGTCATCTCCATCTCTGCTTACAACTCTTCTAGGCGGCTCCTCTCCAGCTGGGCCTCTTCCTCACGCAGCTTGGACTCCTCCTCACAAAGGGCTATGCCTGCCTCCCTTTGGGTGACCCTCCGGCAATCCTCCTCGGCCTCTCGCTTGGAGAAAGTGAGTGCATGGTCGCGCACGAAGAGGCCATCGACCACGCGGCTCAGGTCCATGGAGGAAGGGCCAGCCCCTCTAGAAGGCAGGTTCAGGCCATGGGCGAGCTCTAGAACCTGCGCCTCATTAGGGCCACGGCCGCCTCGCGAGGCACTCGCCTTGCCATGGTCCTCCCACCGCAAGTCACGGGGGCTCCCCTTAGGAGTATCCCTTTTTTCATCATGGTTAGGAGACGGAGATCCGCCTTGCACACCCATACGATCCTCGAGCAGCAAGGCATCTCCACGCGAGGTGGCTGGCATAGGGTCGGCATGGCTCTCTTTCAGATAACGGTTCCTTGCCTCGCGGTCGGGGGCTGCGTGCGCTGGAGATCCTCAAGCCCCGACGGCACAAGGAGAAAGGCGCTCCTGGGCTGCCGGAGAGCTGGGGCCGCCCCCGATGCGCTCCGGGGCTCCTCCTGAGCCCAACTTTGGCATCTTCTTCCTTCTCTTCTTCTCATGCCTACACCAAAATGGCGAACTGAAGAGGCAAGAAAGAAAAGGGCAAAAGGGGACGAAGGAGGGCCTCGCGAGGCCTACTCACCCCTCGCATTTTTCCTGCGCCAGAGACCAATTGGCCCTCCACGTTCCTAGATGAAGGAAGGCGAAGCCCTCGTTGGACCTTGGGCACTTCCCGGCCGCCCCCGCTCCCGCGATGGCCACGCGGTCTATGTAGCCAGCGGGGTTGCGGGTTTCAGCCCCAGGAGGATCCGCGACGTCCTCTTCTGAATACGACACGCTGTTGATCATCCTCCCGTGACAGATAGGCCGAGGAGATTTGGAGCCAACATCGGGCTCTATGTCCTCATCATCCAGCTCGACTAGGGGGTATTCGCCCCGAGCATCAAAGGTAGGGAGCCCAACGTGAGTAGCATGCACCAGGGGGAAGCTCTGCCATGAGCTCTACGTCCTAGAGAAGGCACATGAGGGCGGCCACCATGTCCTCAGCATGGATCCCCTCCGAGAGTCTGGCCGCATCCCGGACATACTCCATGGTACAAAGACACTTTTGGTGCTCCTGGAGAGGGGAAATATGATGTCGCAGGTACTCCCACACCACCACCTCGCCATTCAGGCCCTGGATCTTCAGGTGAGACATGCACCTCGCGAGGGTGATGGGGCCTATGTAGGTAGCCGCCTCGCGAGCCCATTCGGTATTCTCCACGGCCGCCCTCGCCATAACATGGAGTTGTGTCCATGCCCGGATGACATCCACCAGCACTAAGTTGTGGCAGAACTCTGATGCGACTCCAAGGATGGAAATGGGCAAGAAATGCCCCTCCTCTTCGGGAAAGAACCCGACACCGCCAAGGGTGTCCTCCGGCGAGAGGACGAGAAGGAAATATAAGTGCCATAATAAGGCGACAAATGACATCACTCTGACGAAAGCTTCGCACTAGTATGCGAAGGCAGCGAGGAGTGTCATGATCCACAGATGAAGGTGGAGCATCCGGATGCAGTAAAGCTCCAAGATGACGAGGAGAAAGGGATATAAAGGGGGACAAGACCGGCGGTGATGGAGTGAGTAAAGAACGCGGAGGAGGTGGTGCTCCACCCGTCTCCCCCGACTACGGCACACCAAACCCGCAACGCACCCCACTCGTTTGAGTCCACGACCATCAGCTTCTGGACCTTCTCCAGCCCCTCCGCTTTTAGGACCGTTGCCCACGGCAAGGTCTCTGTATTCAGCGTGGGGAAGCTCAGCGCGGCGGGAGCGTCACGGGCTCTCTTGGGGGGCATCTCGGCGGCTACCTGGGCGGAACAAGAGATGACGAGCAAGGGCACGGGAAGTTCGGCGGTAGAGAAGATGAAGTGAGCCAGGACTTCCCAGAATGCCCTTGGGTAATTCCCAAAGTCAGTTATGCAAGAATTTTGTCTTCTCCACTAGATTAAATCTACATACCCAATTGACATGAAATCCAGGAATACAAGGTGGGTATTTTAACTTCCTTTATGTAAAAATTGGATACACTATTTTTGGAGATATAGAACTCTTGGAAGAATTTTCCTAGTGAAACAACTATAGGCAGGAGAGTTTTATTCACTAAAAATCAACCAAGGCTCAATAAAAATTGGTATCCTAGGGTTTGATATATTTGCAGTGCATGTATGCTAGGAGTTGGAACTAGGTCAAAACCATTTTTATCTTGTCCTAAAGAATTTCCTAAAGGCCGAACAATATGTTATTTTTTTGCGACAGACAAACCAGAAAGCGTTTTGGGTTGTGGCCAAGGTAGAATGCAAGGTACTTGACATACCTTGGTGGTCAATTTTATTTCATGCCATTTGGATGCATCAAACTCTCTTAAAGGATTTATTAGAAAAATAGACACTTATTTTCATTTTAATTACTAGAAATAGTGTGTTTACCTTTTTGGCTTGAAACTATTGCTGCGTGTTAGGGATATCCTCTGTGAACAACTCAATATTTTGGTATGGGACCTTTATTCCCTTTTTATTTTATTCTAGATTAAAACCTAGTAGCTATATTAGTAGATCTGGGAAAAATCATAAAGTTGGAGGGACATGGAAATTCCAACAGGCAAGATTCGGCATGGGCTGGCGCTACTGGGCCGAATTGGCCCAGCCGGGCAGCACCACTCGCGGGAAGGGAAGCGTTCGATGTCCAGTGAGGGGCCTTCCCATTAGAGGATGGCGGTAGCAAAATGGTAAGGGGGGTTTTGGGCCGTCCGATCCAGTCCGGATCCACGGCCCCGAGTCGTCGTCTTCCCCAACAATGAGGCGGTGGGGTAGGAACCCTATATGTAGAGAGAGAGGGCGTGGGAGCTTACCAGGGCTACGGAGGGCGACACCGGGGTGTCGGGGAGAAGCGGTGCTCCACGCCGAGCCCAACGATGGGCGGTAGTAGGGCGTTCCGCGATGGATAGTGGCTCGCGCGCCAGCACATGCAGATGTGCTCGGAAACTTGCCGGTGCATGCTGTACGACACATGCATGTAGAGGCAGAGGCTCCCGTGCGGATGCGGGGGTTCTTGAGTAGAACAGTAGCGGATTTGGCATAGCCTCGGATACTCTGGAGGGAAGTCTTCGATGGAGGGCTTCAAATTGGCATGGTGGGAGTGGCGATGTCTCCGGCATTCCTGCAGCAAGGGAGAAGGCACGAGGGTATATATGTAGGGGAGTCTAGCTGAACGAAAATGAGGATCTGGGGAGGTTTGGTTCAAGGTTGATCACCTGCACGAGTTTGTAGCACATAATGCTTTCTTCGGTTGCTTAGGACATCAGAGGAGGAGAGGGTTCCTTATCAAGATGGGAATGGGTCGGCCTAGCCTTGGACCTGGCCCCACGACCCCAGGGCCAATTTGAGGGGCCATGGGCCGACCCATTCCGAGAAAATGTTGCGGACTTGCTGATCCATTGGGTACCCCAGGGCCGACCAAAAATTCAGTGAATACACAGTTCTTAGCTACGCGCTGACATAAAGAAAATTGTCTAAACATAGTATTATCTGAAGAGAAAATTTGTTATAAAGAAAATTGTCTAAACATAGTATTATCAAAAAAGAAAATTTGTTGCCTAATCAGAGATAATAATTTAACATAAATAAGGTCACAATCAAACCATAAATCAGTGATTTACATGTTTTAGGAACAACAAAATAGCTATAGACTTCACAAATCAGTGATTTCACTCTCATTTCATCCGTGATTGCTTCATCATCTATTGGAGGTTACACCCCTCATCATTTGTACCGGAGACAGCGAAATGAATCAGGAAAGAAACTGAAAAGAGATATCAAATGAGTAACTGAATGCAATGTATTCCTATCAATAACATCAACAATAAAATGACCAGCTATAAGTATACATTTGAAGAAGCTCCACTTGGCTAAATTATTCACTCATGGAATTACGTGAACTACCATATGCCAGTACTAGTATACTAGTACTAGTAGTAGTGTTTTAATTTTTATGATCCAACATACCAGTACTAAAGTGTAATTTTTAGTAGCAAGAACAACCAAACAAGTATTCTCACATGTGCAAGCACAGCAGCGCAGGACAGGTTACTGTCCGTTGCTCTAGCCTCTTTGAGTGCCCTTATCATCTGCATTTATCAAAATGATAAAGCATCAATTTGAGTATATTAGACAAGACCACCTATCATATCAGACAAGATAGTCAAGGACAAAGAAAGCAAGAAAAGTTATCTTTAGACGTCATCGAGTATGGGGACTACAAATTCTAACAATTATAATAGGTGCTAGGTAAAGCAAAGAATAATACAGAGACATATAAAATACCTTCTAACTCCATTATTATGTCATGAATTGAAGCCATGCTACGCTCACTATTAGCTATAGAAAACAAAAACAGGTTATGATGAATTTGTAAAGTGCAAGCATAATAAGAAACAGAAAAGCTTGTGTTTTATGGCTTTACATGTGGCTCTTATCCAGTCATGTAGGCAAACAAGAGCTTTCGTTGTTTTGGGTGTCATTCAACTTCGAAATTCTGATAACATGTGTTTCCCTGTGCTGAAAGCAGACTCAGATGCCACCGTAGAGGCAGGAGTCGCCAAGACATCTACTTCCATGCGACTCAGTGTTGGGTATTCAGCTAAGTTTGTCTGCCACCATGTAAGGATGTTGAAATGATCATTACGGCTGATGGGAACCTTTGACAAGTATGAATCAAGTTCTGAGGAATCCAGATTTGTTGATTGAGCACTTTGTGTGACATGCTTGTCCCAGTTAGCCATAGGATCTTGAGCACTTCCAACCATTTCATCGTCGCCTCCTTGAGTCATGGAGTCCGAACAAGAACCATTTCCATTCAACTGGAGGTATTCCTTGAACAGATCTTTGAATAAATTCTCTACTTTAGCAATCATTGTTGTAGCTTCATCCCCAAATTCCGAGCTAAATCGATACGCAATGTATTTCAGCTTGAATTGTGGGTCCAAAATCACCGGAATTGAAATATTTAACAATGATAGCTTCCAATATCTCTTTAGTTTTCTCTTCATGTACATGACCACTTCACCGAGATCAGTGTACTCTTCATAGTTTTGTTGTTCCAAGGTGTGCTTCAGTTTCCAAATTTCATGGAAATACAAGTTCGCGGTGGGGTATTTTGTACCCGATACGACATTTGTGGCTTCGTAAATACCTTTAGCAACCTACAAATAACATCATCATTTTCCCAATCCCCAAATGATGGTTTCAAGGGCCGATAATTTGTATCTTGAATGGCTAGTGCATCGAACACTCCACGATACTCTCTTGCTATATCGATCATCATGAAGGTCGAGTTCCAATGAGTTGGTGTATCAAGACTCGGAGTTTTGCCACAAGATGCGCCTAGTTGGTCAACTATTTGTTCAAAGTTCTGTTTTCGGGCTTCTGAGATTCGAATAAACTTCACGCTGTCACGTATCTTGTTGGTCATTGGGTCTAGAAAGTTCAGCCCAACTTTGCATACCAGTTTGATGACAAGACCAACACAATGTTGCATGGAACAGCTTGCCACCACCAAGTAGCAACTTCTTGGTCAACAAATGGGCTTTTAGCAATTTAATCATTGCGCCATTGTTGGATGCATTGTCAAGCGTCATCGCAAAGATTTTGTCTTCTATGTGCCACTCCCATGCAAAATTCACCATGACATTGAACACTGCATCTGAAGTGTGGGGCATCTCCATAGCAGTAAATTTGACTATCCTCTTTTGTGGCTTCTATTCCTCATCAATAGAAGTGTGGGGCGTCTCCATAGCAGTGAATTTGACTATCCTCTTTTGTGGCTTCCATTCCTCATCAATAAAATAGGCAGTAATGCAGATGTATCCCACTGTTATATTGGAAGTCCACATGTCTGATGTCAAAGATATCTTACATTTCAAATTTCCAAAGATCCCTTATAGGCTGCGCTTCTCTTCCTTGAAAGCCTTCACACAATCATTCGTCATTGTTTTTCTACAAAAAAAACTCGAAGCTTGGATTTAGACTAGATACAAACCTTCTAAAACCATCATACTCCACCAAAGAAAATGCCAACTCATGCAGCACGATCATCCTCATGAGTTACCTCCGTGCTAATGCTTGATTAAAGGTCCAATGGCCTATTGCGACTCCATCCGGGCTCATGATTGAGGCACTCAGCTGGCCAGAAACTCTCAGCGCCTACCTTCTTTCTTTGCACCTCTTTAGGTGTTTGCGCAATGAGCTTGTTCCATGTTTAAGCTCAGCACAAATTTTCCTTTCACAATGCTTGCACACATCAACTATAACTATGACATCATCACGCATAGGGTCATATTCTTTCCACACTTTTGATAGAAATATTCTTCCAGGTTTAGAGAATGTTCCCATGTCAACATCCTCAACTCCCTCATCTTCATCAGCAGAATCTCCTGCAGCTTCTTCTTCCCCATCATCATCTTCTTCTTCTTCTTCCTCTTCTTCATAGTCCACATCTTCTTCATAATCACCATCTTCTTCGAAATATACCATTTCAGTATCATGTGAATGCTCTTCTGAAAAAGGACTAACGAGTTAACATTACAAGTACATGTGAACTTATCAACTCTTAAGTTGCATCCCTAGAAAAGAAACAAAAAAATCTCACCATGATAAGCTCTGTAGATGTTTATTGAAGAAGAAGACAACCAAGGGGTGGTGGAGCCCTTGTCATTGTTGCACTAGATATCAACAATGATATACCACTTTGGTTCGCTCCATGAGACCCTTCTTCCTCTTCCATGATAAGCGATGCAAATGTTTATTGAAAAAAAAACAATATTTCAACGGGTATTGCACCACACCATGGCACATGCAACAAACTATATGCTACTTTAGTAGTTAGCACCTTATATTAGCCAAACTAATACTATTATTGCACCTTATTGATACGTCGGAAACGTTTCTATAATTTTTGATGTTCCATGCTTGATTAGTATCTACTTTTCTTTGCTTTGTCCACACTTTTAGGTGTTTTATATGTTTTATGGTACTAACCTATTAACAAGATGCCCTAGTGGCAGTTGCATGTTTTCCTCTGTTTTTGGTTCCAGAAAAGCTAGTAAGGAAATATTCTCGGAATTGGACGGGACAAAAGCCAGAGTCAATATTTCACCGAGGAGAACACGGAGTCTAGAGGAGAGACGGAGGGGAGCCACAGAGCGGCCGCACCCCCTCAGGCGCGGGACCACCCTAGGTCACGCCTAGGCAGGGTGTGGGCCCCCTGGCCGCCCTCCTGCCTCGCCTCTTCGAATATAAGAAGCCCCTGATGCCTAAACCCTAAGCACCCGATCAATATTCCACGAAACCGTCTGTAGCCGCCGCCACCATCATCCCTATATCAGGGGGATCTAAAGCTCTTCCCGGCACCCTGCCAGATGGGAGATCATCCCGGAGGCCTTGTTCTTCATCATGCCAGCCTCCGATATGAAGCATGAGTTGTTCCACCTTGGACTACGGGTCAATGTAGTAGCTAGATGGTTGTATCTCGTCCTTTGTGCTTTCATGTCTAGATCTTGTGAGCTCTGTTCATGATCAAGATCTCATCTATTTCTAATCATCCATGTTGTGTTTGTGGGGATCCAATGGATATTGAGATTACTATGTCAGATTGATTAATGGTATTGTCTTATTGAGTCTATCATGTCTGTGTTGTTTGTGATCTTGCATGCTCTCCGTTGTTAGTAGCTATCTTGGCCAAGTAGTTGCTAGTGACTCCAAGAGGGGGTATTTATGCTCGATAGTGGGTTCATGCCTCTATTTAATCTAAGGGAAGTGACATAAATCTCTAAGGTTGTAGATGTGATGTTGCTACTAGGGAAAAAACAACGGTCTCTTGTTCAGGGAACAAGTGGATTGTTTACCTTACACACTTTTCTTAAAGCAGTTGTCTGTTACTTGCAACTTAATACTAAGAGGGGGTTCGAGTGATAACCCAAAGGTGGACTTCTAGTCATAGATGTAGTTGGATGGCGGTCTATGTATCTTGTTGTATTTCCCAATTGAATCTCATATGATCTTGATGTCTAGTATTGCATTGTTATGCCTTGCTCAGTCCTCTCAATTGCCCTTCTATAATTTGTTTACCCAGCATGCCATGTTTTTTATCTAAGTAGAACACCTTTAGTGAACTATGGACCCCAGCCCAATCTGTACCATTGATACATCTTCCACCGTTATTGTTTACTTGCTGCAAACCATTATCACCTTCCACACCATACAGTTAATCCTTTGTTATGATAACCGGTGAGATTGAAAACATACAAATGGCATAGGTTTTAGTTCAAGGATTGGATACACAAAAAGAATTCCCTCTCAGTACAAGTTTTTGGCTAGCAAGGCTGGGTAGCAAGCATAAGAGTTGAAGGAAACAAACAAACATACGAGTGATAGAAACAATCATGCAATCTTCCTTGAAAACACAAAAGATCTTAACTTGGTAATACTAAGCTTATGAGCCAATCAAAAAAGAAAGAAATTAAATAATATATCTGCAAGTACTTTTCTCTTTTGCTTTCAATCCTCAAAGTAGTGTTGCTACTGACCAAAGCTAGGTTTGCCAAAACCAACTAAATTTACTTGATGCTCCCAAAGTGATACCAATACTAACAACAAGATCAATCATATAACAGAAATTGCAAACTAAAATAAGATGTGCAAAAAGTAAATGAAGAAACTTCTCATTAATATTCCATAATGGCACTCAGACCAAGGGATGCATAGATAACCAACTAGAGGAGAGATACTTCCACAATGAAAACCATCCTATATGATAACTTCTCTATTAATGATATGACTCTACTAAAAAGGTAAAAAGATGAAAGATAATGATGTGATACCGCGGCACTCCCCCAAGCATGGAACAACCCAAGGGGATGCCAAAACCTGATGACGAATTACTCCTTAGGTGGTGGTGGTGTTTCCTTTCCATCGTTAGACTTCCAAGGTAAAGGCTCTCCATCAACAAAGGACGTCTTGGTTTCCAATATCCTGAAACTAGCAGCAGAACTTATGCGTTTAAACCTAGCCTCATACTCAAATTTTATATTTTGCATGTCGTAGAGTTGTGCTTGTAGTTGGTTGGTGGTCTGATGGAGCGAGAGGATTTCATCCCAAAGCTTGGCAGTATCGTTCTTGTGCATGGCGATGAGTTCTGGACTTATCTTATGGATAATGTCCACTTCGCGTTCTGCCATCTTGTTATACCTAAAACTTCTTGCTCCAATGCTTCCATCCTATCTTCCATACTGCCTTCTCCTTTAAGGCCCTAAAACTCTTTTATTTGTACCTTCCCATCATTGAGCAACAACTCCTTGGGGTGAATCTTCAACTCATACATGTACGGGTTGATGATGTCCGCAGAGGAATCCTCCTTGGGTGATCCAGAGGAAGACATTGTGGCTCCAAAACTGATAATCTGCCTGACAGAAACAGATCGAAACAAAAAATGACGAGAACACGATACACGGACCTCGGGGGATCCGGGGGGTTATATATTACGAAGTTTAACGACAAAAGGATGGTACTGGGAGAAAACGGGACGGAGAAGGGCTCCGTGGTGGTCACACTACCTGGTGGCGCGGCCAGGTGGGCCCGCGCCACAGGTTGGTGTGAGCCACCCGGGCTCCGTTTCCATCTCTCTTTCGACTCATTATCTTCCATATTAAATAAAAACCGCAAAAATATAAATTGGAAAGTTTTTTGCGAACCTTTTATTTCTTACCAGAACTGTTACCTATTCGAAAACGGATTCTGCAGATTCCTGAATTTGGTCTTTAATAAATTCTTCCGGAGTCAGCACTTGAATAATATCAATGTCTTCATTCTAAGAATCTCCAGAAATACAATGTTTGAGCCTTGGACCATTCTTCATCTCATTACATCATTCTCTCCCAACATTTGAAAATTTCTTTCACACAATCTTCATTAGCAACATTAGTGTATGCAAGATATAAACCTTTGGATTTAATTTTAACTAAAGTCCATCAAAACATAAGCTACTATAGCAAATCCTTCCCAACGCCCAAAATAATTTTAAAGGAAATCGATTTGAGAGGCAAATGCAAAAATGGCAGAAATCTGTCAAAACGGACCAGCAGGTAAAGATTGATTTTTCCGAAAATCTTCTGTTGCTCAAATAGAAAAGTGAAAAACTAACGAAAGTTAAATCATAACTTGGGGCACATGCCCAGAAAATTACAGCTTAATCCGACGTACTGAGATTTTTCACTTTTTATAGTGAAGCACAAAAATATGTTCCGGGACAGCAACTTTGTCACATCCCAAAATTTTCCAAATTTTGAAATGTGAAAAATAAATAAAAAAAATAAATAATTGCTGAAATTTAGGGTGAGAAGAAACTTTTTGATTCCAATTGGAAACATCATAACCTATTTTGATCAAATAAAATTCTAAAGGGATTTAAAAAGATAAACAAATAATAAATAAAGTTATATTAGTTGGTATCACCATTTTTGGATCTTTAAATAAAAATATATGGTTTTTATAAGCAAAGGTAGAAATAATGAATAAGGACTATTTTTAAAAAGAGCCAAATTAATCTTGGCCAAGCATTTAAAATAAAATATTTTGTTTGATAAAAATAGTAAAGGTTTATTTAAATAAAACCATGAGGATTTATTTTTATCCAAATTTCATTCAAGTATAGACATTTTCCTATTTTGAATGATCATTAAAAACTTATTAAAGTATTTTAAATTATATTTCAAAGTGTTATGTTTTTAATAAAACCTACTAAAAAGATTTTAGTAGAAATTTATAAAGTCAAATAGAGTTTTAAACATATTTGAATCCTATTTGAAATAAAGACTAAAGCCTATTTATTTATTTATTTTTAGTAAATAATAAACCCTAAAAATAATTGTTCTATTTTGGACTTTGGATTATGTTGATAAACATAATTGAATTATACCCAAAAGTTTGGTGGTGGTTTGAATTCAATTGGAGTTTGAATTGTTTGAAATAAAATCAAAACATAAATTCAAAACAGAAACATAAAAAACATTCAGTATAAAAAAATGAAACTAACCCAACCCATCTGGCCCAACCCAGCAAGCCCAGCAGCGCAGCCCAGTTAACCCCCCCTCTGGCGAAACTTTTATCACCTAGAAGCGCACCCGCCCCGTCGCTGAACTGTGGACCCCACTCCCTCTCCCTCTCCTTCGCTGACGAACGGACCCCACACGGCAGTGCTTCGTTTCACCCGCGACCACGTCCCCCTCGCCGTTTCTGCCGCGAATCAATGGTGTTAATTCGTGTTGATGGTTGAGTTACTCCTCGCCATGACCACGTGCCTTTAAACGCCTCGCCCTTCTCTTCCATTCCCCCAAGAAGCATCTCCTCTCTGCCACCGGGCTGCTCCAATTTCGAGCTCGAGCACCACTGCTCCGACGAGCTTCACCAATCGATTCCGACGCCGTCCAACTGCCCCTCGCCTCCCAGAGCACGCAGGCTTACTCCCTAGTACCATGTGCAACTGCCCATGTGCTCCACTCACCCGCGCGCATCCCCTAGCGTCGGCAACCTCGACACCGAGCACCACCGTCATCTGCCACCTCTCCGGCGAACTTCCCAGGTAACATCAAACCGCCCTGAACTCGCTCGTTGATGCTCCTGAAATCCCCACACTCGGCTGCGTCTAACTACACCCTCCTCTTGCCTTCGGGTGGCCTTCAGCCCCGCCTCCGACCCCGATGAGCAATCGTCGCTGCTCCGGTGCGCCCCTCTCCAAGCCGACCACACCTCGAGCTTCTCCGCACTCCCACGAGCACGGTGAGCTACTCCTCCCTCTCCCTCGCTTCCTGAATCATCCTCAAGCTCACCACCCGAGCGTGCGCCACCGTCCGCCGCCGCCAGCGCCGCCAGTCCTTGGTCAGACGCGCTGTGCCCGTTGGATCTTAATCGTCTGGCTGATATTAGATTTAGACGAAGGGGTATGAGTTGATCAGTGCCGCTCGATCTTATTTAAATCCAACGATCCACAGAGCGCAATCCGCACGAACCGGTACGCGCCAGTAAGAATTAGACACGTGTCTAGAGATTGATTTAAAAACAGAAATTTGATCTATTAGATTTGCAAACTTGCAAAATTCATAACTTTAATTATACACGTCCAAATTTTGCAAATTTTATATCAATGGAATCAGCAGGACAAGTACTTTGCAACCATGCACTTTGTTTAATGTTTTGCTTCTGTAAAATTGGTTGAAATTGCAGAAACTTGTGTAAGCATAATTTGAATATAAAAATAGTTCTATATATATTTTTAAGGTGAAATCTTTGCAAAACGGATTTTTTTGAACCTACTGACCCTAGGAACCAATTTATGGATTTAAAAATGTATTTTTCGAAGTTAAGGAATAAATATTTGAATTAGCACATTTCTAGTCAAATAAAAAAAATATTGTTTATGGTTTAGAAATGATTTTTGAGTAAAGCCTTTGGGAATTGATGTGATTCAAACCTTCTGACCCTAAACACCAAGTCTTGTGATTAAGAACATATTTGATGAACCATATAAAGTTATTACTTTGCTAAAAGATATTTTCAACAACATAAAATATCACCTTAGCATAATATTTGGTTTATGAGATAAAACCTTTTGCAAATAGTTTTGCCACTTTAGTAAATGACCAATTTGAGCTTTAAAATGTTTAGAGCCTAATATAAACCACTTTTCTAAATAAAATTATCTTTTGCATGCATGCATGCATTGCCTTGTTTCTATTATTTTATGTGTGATAAATTGTTTGGATGTTGGTTTGAAAATGTGTTTGCTTGATTGAATTATAGTGAAGTTAGAGGAGTGTGATATTTGCAAGATCAAGAAGTGAATCAATATTCTCTACTAAAAAGGCTAGTGACACTATCATCCAAGTCCTACTATTTTCATTACACTTAGTGGATTTTTGTAACATGCATGATAGGGACTACTATATTTTATGCTATGATAAATCCTAATAGGATACCCTTATATCTTCTTTAGTGAAAACATTGTAGTTGTAGTAAGCTTAGCCCTGCTATATATTTGGGATGGGATACATCATATGATTATATGAAGTGTTGAAATGATATATGTTTTATATAATAAAATAAGTACTCAATGAACCACCTGGGTGGAAAAGGATACTCAAGTTTGGACAAGGTGGCAACAAAGGGAACCATATTTATATGGCTATCTTTTTGTATGTGCACTAGAAGAAAACCACCCAGGGACTTAGAGATTGAACATGTTTCTCGTACAGTGGCTTCCGTGTACAGCCACATGCTAAATGGGCTCTGGCTTAGTGAACTACATAGTGGAGGGCCCATGCATTGGCATCTTCAAGTTAACTAGAATTGTGTATTGGAAATATATCCATACATTGGTGCCTAGTAGACAAGCTAGCATTGTGTAATGGGAGGACTTCTATGGAAAGACTTTGTCACATTCTCGATCTGCCAGTACTCCATTAGGTGAGTACTTATCCAGCGGCCACTGGTGGCGTCAAGACGAGATTGTGTCATGTGGGTAAAGTGTACAACTTCTGCAGAAGATCAAATTCTAAGTACTTTGCTGTGTCCCCGGTTATGGACAACCCTGAGCAACTAAGGCCTGAAGCTATGGAAGATCTCGACACTCCAATTTCTCAAAGTAAAACTTGATGGTGACAACAAGGGATTAGAAGCACTTGGAGTTTTCCAAGGAGTTCAGAAAGATTTGACAGAAAGATCAAAACTATTTTGAAAATATAGGATAAAACTATATTTCTTTCTGTAAAAGAGCCTAAACCCTACTTAGCCAAATATGCATGTAATGATAGGATCCACTTATTTCTACATAGTAGTGAAACTTGCCAATACAATTCAAATGTATTGACCCTTGTGGATGCAACTTATTATGTTGCAGGTTTGTTTGATGTTAGTGAAGTGTGTTGAATAGGATTACAAGTCTACAACCAACATGATTGCATGTGGCACTTTGAAGATGAAGGACTCCATGTTATTGTTATATTCTGCTGCATTGTAATGAGATAGCCAAATGAGCTATGTAAGATGTAATAAATTATTTTATTCCTGGATATAAAGTTGTATTATGACCTTTGTATCTTGATATTACATCTTAACTGTGGATGCTAGCTATTGATCCAGGGACTAGCATTGTAAACACAGGGATCTCTACCCTATTAAAGGTTGGGAACCTTACAGATGGTATCAGAGCATTATGTTGCTAGTAGGATTGTAACCCTAAGATTGGACAAAACCCCTTTGAAAAATAGGAGTTGTATTTGTTCCAAAACTTATTTACAAACAACCTTGTAAACTCTTTCCTCAACCATTTTGGTTTTGATTCTACACCTCTTCCTTTTCAACTTGATGGACAAAGCCTTCACCATGACCAATGACTTCAACTTTAGTTTCACCAAGGACTTCAACTTAGACATCACTAAGGACTACAAGTGAAAAACCAAGAGACATTAGATTGCCTACCAAAAATATTGATATCATGTTAGTGTATGGATCATATTGACCTATGAGGTATGACTATACTAAGTTAATTATTATAAGAAAACTTGTTGTCTCCTTTCAACTCATGGGTTAAGCTCATAAGTTGTTAAGTGAATATTTTTTTGATGATTGCTTGATTGTTCGATTTGAACTTGATTGTTTTGGATGGTGTGTTAGAACTTCTTTAGACCTATCCATCATTACTTATCCCTATCAAACCAACAGATGCCTCCCCGTCGTGCCAACCCCAACCAAAACAACAATAACAACATCACTCCTGAGATGCAACAGATGATGACAGCTCAGACGCAACTGATGCAGATGATGACCACGTTCATACATAATCAGAACAACAACAACAACAACAATAACAATCAGAATAATCCTCCAGCACATGATATGCTCACCAGGTTTCTGAAACTAAGGCATGCAAGGTTCTCTGGGACAACTGACCCAATGGTAGCCAGTGATTGGTTACGTTCGGTGAATAAGGACTTAGTGACTGTTGGCTGCACCAACAAAGAAAAAGTTAGGTTTGCATCACATCTGCTTGAAGGACCAGCAGCAACATGGTGGGACAACTTTCAGATCACCACTCCCCTTGAGGTTGTGACTTGGGATATTTTTGAGGATGGTTTCCGTACAGCTCACATCTCAGCTAGAGTGATGAACTTGAAAAAAAAGGAGTTCCACAATCTGAAACAACGTCACCTCAGTGTAGCTGAGTATATTGAAGAATTCAACAATCTGGCACGCTATGCACCGGATGAAGTTGATACAGATGCTAAGAGAAAGGAGAAATTTCTTGAAGGACTTAATGATGACTTGAACCTGCAGCTAGCTGTTGCCTATGTCCCAACTTATCAATCACTTTATGACAAAGCCACCATTTTGGAAAACAAGATGAATCAAGTTGAGAATAGAAAGAGGAAGCATAACCTCAAGTATCACTCAGGATCATCACAAAAGAAGCGTTCATTAAAAAGGAGCAATGAAGATTCTGAACCACATCAGTATCACCACAACAACAATGGAAGTGATAATAATGGAAATGACACTGACAATGGAGATGACCTTGGTCAGAACCAACATGACACTTTCAGGAATTTTGTAAGAAAACAAATTATTGAAACAAGAGGCTATTATCATAGGAAGGCAAAACAAGTGCAACACTAAAACTTTCTACATAAAGCGGGGAAACTTAATATTATTAAGATGCATAAAACCATGTTTCCCTGTCATAATAACTTTCAGCATCATGAATAAAATTAACGATATAAATATCAGAAGAAACATTCTTATCATCAAAATGAGCATATTTAAAATTGTCAAATAGAGGTTTAAAGTCAAAAACTGGATCAATAGAAGCAAGCTGTTCAACTATAAAATCCTCATTAGGCAATTCATTTTATTTAGGAGCTTTAGAAAATTTGGAAAAATTAAACTTATAAGATTCTCCATCAAATTTAGTAAAAATTTTCTTCTTCTTACAAACTACAATAGCTCCACAAGTGTTCAAGAAAGGTCTACCAAAAATGATAGGACAAGTTTTACTAGCATCTTTACCAAGTACTAGAAAATCGGCAGGATATTTAGTCTTACCACAAAGAACTTCCACATCTCTTACAATACCAATTGGACAGACGGTCTCTCTATTAGCAAGGTGAATAACCAAATCAATGTCTTCAAGTTCACAAGGACCAATTTCATGCATTATTTATTTGTAAATATCATAAGGAATAGCACTTGAACTTGTAGCAATATCACATAAACCATAATAGCAATGATCACCAATTCTAACAGAAAGCACATGGACACTAGCTTTCCTAGTTCTACTAGGATGTGAGACAATATTAGAAGCATCTTCACAAAATATAATGTGCCCATCTTCTACATTTTTAGTGACAAGGTCTTTAACAATTGCTACTGCAGGTTCAACATTTATTTGTTCATCAGGTTCTACAACTTTCTTTGTACTTTTTTTAACCACATTCGCTATCATAGAATGTTCCTTTACTTTAGCAGGAAAAGGTATTTTCTCAATATAAGGTTTAGGAAAAATACGATCAACAGTACAAACTTCGGTATTTCTAGCTGGAACATAATTAACAATATCTTTTCCTTTTTCATAAGAGGCAAAGGCCTTAAAACAATTTGCAATGATTTGAGAATCAAGACCATACTCAGTACTAATATTATGAAAGTCATCAGTTCCCATAAAAGATTTAATGCATTCATAATCATAGTTTATACCTAACTTTCTTCCTTTGTCATTCTCCCATGCTTCAGTATTTTCTTGAATACGGTCTAGAAGATCCCATTTAGTTTCTTCTTCCATACATGTAAATGATCCAGCACAAGAAGCATCTAATAAATCCTTAACATGAAGAGAAAGCCTTGCATAAAAGTTATTAATAATAATATTATTAGGGATCTCATGAATAGGAAATTTGAGCATTAGTAACTTCAATCTCCCCCAAGCTTGGGCTGTAATCTCTCCATAACAAGGCTAAAAGTTATATATTTGATTCTGTCAACACCCGGATTTTTAATCCTATATGTCTGTTATGCCATACATCGTAATCCGAGGATTACCATTTTTGCGAGACATAACAGATTGGATATCATAGTACATCATCCATTACAAACCATACATAAGGTCTTACAACAAATAAAGGATCTCATGATCCAGTATTAATACAATCATAGCAGCGGAATAACGTGACGATAATGGTAGCGTTGGCGAGGCTCCATCTTCATGGTCACAGGCAATGCTCACGATGGGAGATGATCCTAGTTGTCGTATCCTTCCTGCGGTCCATCCTCCTGATAGTCGTCTTCATAGTCTGGCCACGGGAATAGCCAGGGATAAAGCCATGAGTACTCTTTAAGTACTCGCAAACTAATACTAACAAGTGAAGTGGTTTTGACTAGGAAATACTAAGCTCTAGGTTGTTTTGCAAAAATCCAGATTTCTCTCTACTGAGTTCATAAGCAAAGAAAGCTAGTTGAAAGTTTTATAACACCTAAGTGGGAACTTGTGTTTTCATATCACAACTCTGTTGCGGTCAAGTCAAAGTCATGATTCATTTCACAAGTCATTTTGAAAACATCTGACGACGGAACAGTATGGCCACTCCAACTGTCCATAACCACGGACGCGGCTATTAGAATAGTTTGACACTCTGCAGATGTGGTACACTTTCACCACAACATTCGATACATCCGTCAGGAACAATCCCGAATTCACCATACTCAGTATGCAGATAATCAATCCTAACCTTTCAATTACATGCCCTAGTATAGGCACCTCTCCTATGAGTTTGGCCTCCCAACCATGACCAACTGTCATCTTGGGAACTCCATAGGTGGACAATCTTCACAAGGTAGCCTCATCTCAAACCTTGGCCGCAAGGGAACCCATACTAAGGTATATAAATTTCCAGTCAAGCCCTACCCAAATTTTGGGTATTATGGATGTACGGTAAAATTGGAATGGTATCGCATCCAGACAACCATGAATTTTATAAAGGGCTAAGGCTCATGCCTCAACATTTTCATCATCAAAATCATATGGTGTTCAAGAACACATGTCAAAACATTTCATTAGAATGATTCATCATTCTAAGGTTTTCATAATAATTTTCACCAAGTAATCCCTTCTAAAGTGATGAAGTTTTATGCTTAGCACTAGCATCTACAAGTGGGGGATAAACACTAATGAGGGGTGGTAAACAAGTGGGAAATTATCTAAGTTCAATCTCATGCCTCAGGATGACATCAAGATTTATCTAACTTAGGTCAAGTTTTATGCTCTTTATGCTACCTTTAACACGTATTTCTAGAATCTACAAGCCACTAAGTAAACCAAACTAAGAATCTTTGATAAAGAAATAAAATAACTAAGCTTGCAATTAAAACTAGGATTGTTTATAATCAAGTAGTATAACTAGTGCATGCCTAATGCATTGCATAGGTTATCTATCTTTCATAATTGCAAGTGTTGGCTTGTTCAGTAAGATAACTTGCAAGTTTTAGCTTTCCTTGTGCAGTGCAGTGGTTGAAGTTCTCCTCGGCTTCTTCCTCGTAGTATTCTCCTTCCTCCTCGTATCCTTGGTCGGTACTAGCGTCTATAAATAAATACGAGGTACACAATCACCAAACAATACTTAACTACTTCTCTTTATCACACCAAGGTTTTCACTAGATGATCTAGCATCATCACAAAACTCACAAACATTAAGGCAAGGTTTGGATTATTTTATTTTAGAAAAGTAATTTCTACTAATTGAAACTACTTAAGATTTAATATTATCCAACTAAAACATGGGATCATGTGGAAACATGTCATCACCACATATTTCAGTACTTGGGAATGTGATTTAAACTGGTGTCACAATTTAATAAGGTTTAACCTTTTTATTTTAATTAATTAAAGTGACTAGAATGGCCTGTGAGGCATTCTTTTATTGCTCGACCATTATTTCTGCAAGTAAACCTAGATATTTTTATATATTCAAAAAGGTCTTGTCAAAACTGATAGAGTCGGAATCAACTCAAAAGCTTTTATGGTTGAATTTTGAAAAAATGTTTGAATGCAGAAAAATTTATTCCTCATTATTTTTACTATAGGTGATCTACAATTCCAATTGATTTGAATCTAGCTGGCTTGGATTACGAATTCCAGTACCTTTATAACAAAATTGGTTTCATGCAATTTGGTTTGGTGAATCGAGCTGGGTTGATTTTTGAATCTAGGTATAGAACTAAGTTTGAAATAAATTGGAAAAACCTAAATTCAAACTACTGGGTTGCGCGGGATGTTAACTTGGCCGGCCCACAGTGCAAGGCGCACGCGCGGTTGAGTTTAAGTGGGTGTTACCAGTCAGTGAGACAGGGGGTGTGAAGCGGTACGGGCAATCTAAACCACACGATCAACATCTAATCGAACGGCTGTGACTTATCGTATCCGTCGGGCAACGCCGATGAGACTAAACCCTAGCGCGACCAGTGGGGGTCGTGTGAGACTCACCGGGGCTCAGGCAAGGGTCGGCGATGGGGGTGATTGATGAAGTCGACGACGACGATCCTCCTGGTACCGGTGGCTTCTCCTCCTCCGCGGCAGACTCCGGCGAAATTTCGGCGACCTGCTGCGCGCCTTGCTCCGGGGATGAGGTGGGGTGGTTCTGAGAGAGAGGGGAGTGTGATGGTGTGCTCAAATCGAACGGGGGTGGGCTCTATTTATAGTGCAGCGAGGGGACCGAAGGGCGCGGGCTGAGCTCGCCGGGTTTGTCGGCACAGTGAGCTAAAGGCATGGGCGACGATAGGGGTGGTGTTGTGCTCTCTGGCGAAGCTCAACGACATGGTTACGACATGTGGGGCGGTGCGAGTTGGTCAGAACGCTGCAGTGCTCTGGGAGGTCCGACGCAAGTTTTAGTGGCGCACGGGATGTCCTGGTCGCGCGGAGACGAACGGGCATGTCCTGGCGGTTCCTGGGAGGGTGGCGATCATGCACGCAAGCGACGAGGGCGGCGTATGGTCTGTGCTCACAAGTCGCGTGCGGCGCTCTGGAGCGCTCTGGGCACGCTTGAAGAGAGGCTGGGCACGCTCGGGCTGAGTGGTCCAGGGGCTAGCAGTGCTTTGGCGTTGGATAGGGGGTGGCGGTGTACGGTGGCCAGTGTCCCATACTAGGTTGGCGAGGCTAGAGCTTCTCCAAGCTTGCTGTCGACAATGGGGTGGCAAGTTGAGGCTCGGCATGCTCACCATTGATGGCAATGGCAAGCTCACAGTGAGCTCAAGCTTGTTAAATGAGCTAGATGATCTACTAAGAGGGTGTTGTAAGCTAGAGAGGGAACAATGTTGGCCAGATCACTGCTCACTATAGCGTTTTGTGTTTTGTTTGATTTCTGTTTGCAAGGTGTTTGATGAAATGGCCGAAAGAGATTTGAATTTGAATTTTTGATTCAAACTTGGTAGGTGTACTAGTCACATACTAGGTAGTCTCTGGTTAGTTGGAAAGGTCAAGGTGAATTGGTTTGGTTGGTTTTTGAGAAATGGTGATCTTCACATATGAACTAGATTCAATTTTGAATTGTCATCTGAATCCAGTTGCTAAATGTTTCTGTGAGTTTGAAAGGTGGGCTTGGGTTCACTTTTACTTGGTCTATCAAGGGTGAAAAGAAATGGAATTGTTTCTATTTGAAATCTTGGACTAGAAACACTAAAAGTGGTCTAGTGAGCAAGATTGGCAAAAATGACCATTTGCTTGTTTGGTTTGTTTTTGAATTTATCTTGATTTGATTATGCTTGGATTTGATTTAGATGATTTTTTTTCATATTTAAACCAATCCATGCTATTCACATCAATCACACAAGCCCATTCATGCATTCACACAATCATCACATACACACATGCATTCATATGATTTTAATTAACAAAAGTTTTTGTTAACCCTAATTTTGGAGATTGGATTTTGATAACCTTGTTCAATATTTTTGGGATGTTACAGATTCCGGTCTTTATGAATCTCACTAGGAGGACAGAATTTAGAATAAAAGAGAGGTACAATTTCCTCCCATTCCATAGATTGCCCATTCTTCAGCAGCTTATACCATTCCTCAGATCTGCCTTTCAATGATATAGAGAGTAACTTTTTCTTAACTTCTTCCGTTGTGATACATGCACACTTGAACAACCCGCATAATTCATGTATAAAAAGCAAATGATCACCAGGATGGACAGTTCCATCTCCAAAATAGTAGTTATCCATAACACGATCAACCATTTTTGCAGGTATTTTAAAAGGATCTATTTCAGCAGGTGGTGGTTCATCTACTACCTTAGTAGTGGTAGTAGCTTTCCTGAATAGGAAGCTAAGTGAAATATCCATACTTAAAACAAAGTAACAAACAGAAATAAAAACAATACTCATAGTAGAAATTTCCTTTACCAGTTCCACTCTTCAATAGCGCTTCACTCCCCGGTAATGGCGCAAGAAAATAGTTTTGATGACCCACAAGTATAGGGGGTGTATCGTAGTACTTTTGATAAATAAGACTGTCGAACCCAACTAGGAGGAGAAGGTGTTAACAAGTGGTTTGGATAAGGAATTCACAATAAATACGTAGCAAACAGATTTATAGGGTTTTTTGATAATGCAGATAAATAAAGTGCGAGTAAATAAAAGACAAAAATAATAATTGCAGCAAGTGGCCCAATCCTTCTTCAGCAAAGGACAAGCTGGTTGTATTACATATGAGGAAAAAACGTTCTCGAGGACACATGGGAATACTGTCAAGTGCTTTCAGTTCATATAGTTAACTAATCTTCTTTGGTTGGACAAGTGTTGTGTGGGTGAACATATGCTAATGTACCAACCTTACTTGGACTAATACATACTTTTGATTATACCCCTTGCAAGCATCCGCAACTAAAAGAAAGTCATTAAGATAAAAACCTAACCACAACATTAAACTCTGAGATCCTACACTCCCTTGTGCAAAGGTTTCCTAATGGGGTTTTAGGTTTGTGTAACTCCGGCAACCCCACAATTAGTAGACAAATACACAATGCATTCCCCTAGGCCCATAAAGGTGAACTATCATGTAGTCTATGTTCACATGACACCACTAGAAGAATAGCAACACAACTTAAATATCAAACCATTGAATACTTTCAACACAATTCCACTACTAACAACATGACATCTCCCATGTCCTCAAGAACTAAACGAACTACTCATGAGACATGATGGCTGGTGCTGACGTGGAGCACTTCGTTGGAAACCCCAAGAGCAAGGTGTGAAGTAGCAAGCAACATGTCTTCCCTTAGTTGAGACCGAGGTTATCGAACCAGAAGGAGGAAGGAAACGTCACACAGGTGTTGCGAGAAACGCGGAGACCTGCACAACACAAACTCAAGACTTTGCCCCCAACGAATCAGTGAGGTTGTCAAGCTCACCGGTTTGCTGTAACAAAGGATTAAACGTATGGTGTGGAAGGTAATGGTTTGCAGCAAGTAAATAGGTAACAGTGCAAGATGTATCAATGGTAAAGATTGGACCGGGGTACATAGTTCACTAGAGGTTCTCTCCTTAGATAAACAACATGGCATGAAGGGTAAACAAATTACAGCAGGGCAATTGACAGGAACTGAGCAAGGCATAACAATGCAATTACTAGCCAGAAAGATCCTATGGAGTTGATAGGGCAATACATGAAATATACATAGACCGTCATCCAACTGCATCTATGACTAGAAGTCCACCTTCAGGTTATCATCCGAACCCCCTCCAGTATTAAGTTACAAGCAACAGACAACTGATTTAAGCAAAGTGTGTAAGGTAAACAGTCCACATGTTCCATGAACAAGGGACCGTTGTTTTCTCCCTAGTAGCAACATCACATCTACAAACGAAGATATTTATGTCACTTCCCTTGGAAACTAGAGGCATGAACCCACTATCGAGCATAAATACCCCCTCTTGGAGTCACTAGCAACTACTTGGCCAAGATAACCACTGGCAATGGAGAGCATGCAATATCACAAACAACACAGACATGATAGAATCATAAAGAAAAAACCATTAATAAAACCAACATAATAATCTCAATATCCATCGGATCTCCGCAAACACAACATGCATGATTACAAATAGATTAGATCTTGATCATGAATGGAGCTCACAAGATCTATACATGAAAGAACAAAGGAGGAGATACAACCATCTAACTACTACATGGACCCATAGTCCAAGGTGGAACTACTCACGAATCAAACCAGAGAGAAGGCCTCCGGGATGATCTCCCCTACGGCAGGGTGCCGGGAAGAACTTCAGACCCCCCTGATATAGGGAAGATGGTGGCGGCGGCTACATACGGTTTCGTGGATTTATGATCGGGTACTCAGAGTTTCTGCATCGGCGGCTTCTTATAGGCGAAGGGGCGAGACCGGGAGGCGGCCAGGGCCACCAAACCCTAGCCAGGCACGGGCCCACCTGCCCTCGCGCCTAGGGTGGGTCTGGCCCCCCTGGCCGTCCCCTCAGGCTCTCCTCTGGACTTCTTGTTCCCCACATAAAGTAATTGACTTTGACGTTTGTCCCGTCCAATTCCGAGAATATTTCTTTACTAAATTTTCTGAAACCAAAAACAATAGAAAATAGGCATCTAGCACTATGGAAACTTGTTAATAGATTAGTACCAGAAAACATGTAAAAAGCACCTCAAAGTGTGGACAAGTAAAGCAAAGTAGATACTAAACAAGCATGGAGCATCAAAAATTATAGATACGTTTCCAACGTATCAGCATCCCCAAGCTTAACTCCTGCTCGTCCTCGAGTAGGTAAGTGATAAACAGAATAATTTTTTAGGTGACATGCACCCTCACAATAAAGATCCGACCATTTGCAAGCATTGAAAGCTGGAATCAAAGAACTCTAAACATGTGCATGAAAAATGGAGTTCTAACAATAGGACATAGTAACTATGCATGCAACATGGCAAGCTACAAACAAAGATCATGAATAATATGCATTGAAAAACGTTTGTTTGTTTCACATGTAGAAAACATAGCATTGTGGCAATCAGCTTGTCCCTCATAGAGTAGCAATATAATGCATAGGACACCTGCAGAGTTCACAAGGGTGACTAGAAACAAATAGCACAAGAGCAAGTAATAACACAATATGCATCAATTAATAAGCTTTGGAACACTGCACACAGAATGACAACTATGCTCTCTTAAGGGTTCCTAAAGGTAGAAGGTGGAGACTCAATAATGGTGGAAGAAAGGCCTTTTTGTAAAGGAAGCAGGGATTACAAGTTTCAAAAAGAGCTTCCAAAAATTATGGTACTAGTTAGCTTTGAGCCCTCATTGCCCCTATCATAATCATCTTGAAGTGGTTAAAGTTAATGTGGCAAAGCTGGAGTCTACGCTTGACGAAGTATAAGTTGGCAATCTCATGCCCCTTGAATACGAGGGCCATACCTCATGCATACTCAACTTTGGGTCCAGATATGTTCTTTTCACTGTAAGTATTTGCATATCATTGAGAACCACCAACGGGGTACCCCTTGCACATGGTACAGGAGCTTTCCCATAGCCAAAATGACAAGGCAAGCACACAATGAGCATCTTAGCAATTCTTCTTATGTACCATGGGAATATGGTGCTTTTTTCTCTCTTTCCTATTTTCTCAATGTGTCTCTTTTTTATAAGAAGAATGCTTCATAGATGTCACTATGGTGATGCTGCAACTTTCCACCATGATTAGGCATGGCTTAGGCTAGCGGCCCAGGTGTTTCTCTAACACAGGATACAAACTCCATGGACTTACAAGTTCCCTCTTTATTTCACACCGGCTACATCCATAGACAAAAGAACATGATATCAACTGAGTACAACAAGTTACAAGTGCAATGTGGAAAACGTTCCTCGTGACAGCACAGTTCTGCTAATTCCAACTTATAAGTGCAAGCATATACAACAAAGTTGTCACAATGGTTCAAGTTTATTAGGGGCAAAGAAAAAAGTGTGCCATCAAGTTCGTGATGGCTTTAATCACTAAGTTTTCACATAACAACATAGTTTTTAATTGGAAGAAAGATGAAAACAAGAATATACTTGGAATGGTGTAGCACACCATGCATAGGAATTTATAGTGGACACTTTGGAATAACTTTGTTTTTGGAAGTTGGAAGCATGAGTAGAGCTTACTCATACAAGTGGAGGCTAGCAAAAGACCCGGAGCAACCAACTAAGAGAGCAATAATGGCCATGATTATGCAATACAACAAAGCAAACTAATCAAAGCAAAGAGTGGTACTACAAGTCAAGGACTAAATGATCATAGAGGCTAATGGTGACTTGTCATAGTCATAACATGGTGTGAGCATGTGCCAAGTCAACCCAAGGAAAACATCAAAGGAGAATACCACAATACTATGGTTTTGCATGCTAAAACAACGCATAATTTCTTCAAGGCACACTAAGCAATTCCAATTGTTTTGAACAAGACATGCTACAGCAATAATCACTAAGCATAATGCTAAAACAACACCCAGCATGTCATGCTAAAGTCTAAGTCACAGTCAATGCAAGCTCCTCTCGCACTTCAAGCAAGAACTTACTACTCCTTTACAAACACCAAGCAAACTTATTTGCAAAACAACACAGCGAGAACGGGGGTCCAAACTACTAAAGCAAACTAAGCAAAGCAAACGAAAACTAAGACGCTCCAAGAACAACACAACTGTGCATGAAACAATAAAAACGAAGTGTCTAGACAGACCTAAGCTTTTTATTGATGAAGAAGGGGATGCCTTGGGCATCCCCAAGATTTGACGCTTGTACCTCTTGGATATTTCTTGGGGTGACACCATGGTGGCATCCCCAAGCTTGAGCTTTTGTCCATTCTTCATCTCATTACATCATTCTCTCTCTACACCTGAAATTTTTCCTTCATACAAAACTTTACACAATCTTCATTAGCAACATTAGCTTATTCAAAAGATATTAGACCTCTGGCAAAGCTTTGGAACAGCAAGGCTTTTCATTAAAAACACAAGCTACTATAGTAACTCCTTCAAAAAGCTCAATTTACCTGAAGAGAACTCAAAAAGGAATCAATAAGAAGCAAATGCAAATAGTGGCAGAAATCTGTCAAAACAGATCAGCAGGTAGAAACGAATTTTTTAGAACATCTTCTGTTTCTCAAATAAAAAAGTGTTGAACTAACTAAAGTGATCTAACATACTAGGGGATTTATTCGTAAATTTTTAGCTCAAGCCGAGTTACAGAGGCTCCTCACGAATTTTTTTGGTGGAGGACAAAAATCTGTTTTGGGATAGCAACTCCCCAATTCTTATTTCCCTCTTATTAGAGGTCATTGTTGGCACAAAAAGCAAACAAAAAATGATAAGGAGAGGTTATTACATAATTAATAACTTCCAAGACTCAAGGAAACTCTTGGGTTATCTCCCAACAAGTACTTTTCTTTAACGCCTTTAAGTTAGGCACAAGAAGTAAGAAGAATCAAGTATTTTCAAATGAGGAAGCATTAACATTCATACTTGCAAAATCTTCAACTATGAAAGGTATCTCATCCTAATGGGTTTTGGAGGATCCTTTCTCATCTCTCTTTGGTCTACTACCTTCATCAAAAAGATTTTCAGGGGCAACCCAATCAAAGTCTATTCAAAGGCTTCATGCATTCCAACAAGTTTCAAGTGTATGTGTATATTGAATTCTTCTCTAGTCTTAGTTTTATCAAAAATACCCACACCATCTACACTCGAACCTAGCATATTGAAACGTTCAAAAACCTTTTTGGCTTCCATAGCAACATCATGGAATTCTTTTGATGAAGTTTCAAGGATGAATTCCCTTTTTCAACATTCTTCTCTTCTTTTAGTTTTAGGAACAAGAATTGTATGAAGGGGTTAAGGCTAACAAACCTAGCCTCCAACATATGAACTAAAGAAGCTGCATAAATCTCATAATTAGGAGCAGGCTCTTCTATAGATTTATCCTCAATATCCTCATGCTTGCTAACATAATTAAAAAATTCTTCAATATTATCTTTCCCAATTATGGAGCCACTACCTATTGCAAGATCTTTCAGGGAAAAATGGGGGAGCAACATGGTGATAAAGGTGGCAACTAGGTTAGGAACTAAATTTTTTGTGTGTTTTTAAATAAGGCAAGCAAACCTGTGGCATCCCGCAAAACCACTACTAGAAAATCGCGTTGAATTTGTGCATTGCATCGTCATCATCATGCATTGTTCGCATAAAACTATTTTCGCAAGCCCGTTTTGTTTTCTAAAACGCCCCATCTTTATTCAAACGCAAAGCCCGGTTCTCCGGATTAATTATTTTGGCCGCTATCGGTTTGCATACGGCCCGTTTAAAACAAATAAAAAGTTTAATTGTTTTAGCGGGGGCAGTCGAACGGGCCGAATCGACCCGAACGACCACCCCCATTTTTAAATCGGTCCACCAGACAAATCCTACAGCTACCTAAAACCCTACCCACACCCAGCCTCCACCTCACCCTGGCCAATCACCATGTGCCACCTCGCCCTCCCCCTATCCCCAACCAATCCTATCCTGCCACCTAATCTCCCCTCTCTCTCTCTCCTCTCTCACCCCAACCCAACACACACGACACACGCACACAGCGCGCGCACGCAATGCCCAGCCCACGTCGCCCGCCCACCTGCCTCAACCCCCACCCCACCGACACACCCTGGGCCCACCCCTGGCCCCTGTCCCCGGCCTCCCTCTTCTGCTTTCTTCCTCCTCACCGCGAGCTCCCCGAGACCCGCTCCCTCAACCACCGTCCTCGCCTGGCCCCGGCCCCGCCAGGACCCGTCTCCGGCGTCCGCCTGCAGCCCCGCCGCGCTTGCCTCCGGCTCCCTCCTCTGGCTCCGCTCCCGATGGCGCCCGCGCGCCGCCTGCGAGCCGCCGCTCGCCGGCGCGCCCGCCCCGCCTCCGAGCCGCGTCCCTCCCCGTCCTGCTCGCATGCCCGCCGGCGCCCGCTCGAGCAGCCCCACCGCGCTCGCCCAGGACCCCCGACCCGCGACGCCGCCGGCCTCGTCCTCCGCCCGCTCGCCGGTCCCGCGCTCGCCGCCCGCCCTCAAGCCCCGCCGGCTCTGCACCGCCTCCTCCCCGAGCTCGCCCCGTCCGGTCTTCCTCCAGCAGAGCCCGCGTAGCCCCACCTCTCCCGCCGCCGTCCCGCAGGCCCTGCGCGGCGTCGCCCTGTGTCTCCATGATCCGGTTGGCTGTTGTGCTTCTGTTGGGCAGCGCCCAAGCCCAGACGCCTCGATGACCTCTTGGGCAGCCGCAAGCATGCCTCCGTCTGGTACCATGCATGGTTTGGGTGCCTCGTACATGAACCAACGGTGTGGTGGCTTAGGTCGTCAACATGGCTGTCACCGATCCTGAGTCTGTGTTCAGACTAAACAAGATCTCCATCTCCGCCTGTCGGCAGTACCAAGACCGAGAACCAAACTCGAGGATCCGAACTCTGCCACTCCATCGCGGAGCCCCAAGAACTCCTTCCCGGCGCCCGAAGCCGAGGACCCGACAAGTTCGACACCGGCCAGGGCGAGTCCGATGCCCCGACGCTAGACCAAGCACGCCCTCCCGGAACGGCAAGATCGCCCCACGGAATCCGAAGCGCGGGCCCGACAAGACCTTCGCGACGACAAGAACGGCACCGATTCGGAAGAACCCGACGCGCCCCGACGCCGAACCAAGACCTGCTTCCGGAGCGACAAGACCTACCTCCGTTATCCGAGAACGCTTCCGTCGAACCCCGCACCCCAGTCCGAACTCGTCGAACCCTGGACCCCGAACCCCGGAACCCCCAAGTTCGTCGAACCCTAATGTGTGAATCCCTTCCCGAAACCCTATTTTATAATAACATACAACTTGTCGCATCTTAATTGTTCATGCATGCATCCTTGTCTGTGGTTTGGGGGCCTTATGCCGATTCACCTAAATTAAATATGGGGCCCATATGCGGGCAAATCCAGTCTCATATCGGCCTCATTTAAACTTGTGTAGCGAACCGGTGATATATTTTGCCTGGTTAAACAACATTTAAATTGCGGGGTAGTAAAACAACTTAAGTCACCTAATTAAAATGCCGGGACCCCGGTTCCGCTTAATATGACCTAATTGCATCGCACCTTGCCATGTCATGCATCATGCCGATCTTCTGCCGTTGTATTAAATATTGCATCCGGTGTTTCTTCTAGCGTTTTGCTTCTTCGCGGATAAGGCCGTTGAGTTGATGCGAGTGTCGACCCGATCTTCGGTTGAACCTTCAGCAATGTTTTCAGGCGAGCATCTCCCCCTTTCTACCTATCTTACTTTTCTAGTATTTACTTCCTCCTGTTGATCTATTGCTATCTGTGTTGCGATGCTCTAGTTCCGTACCCGTGATATCCTGTGCAGCCCTATATTGCCTTGGACACATCCTATTACCTGTTGTTTGGTAGATAGTTGGACCCGCGCGTCGTAGTCGCTTGCTCAAGTGTTGTTGCGTGTCGTCAAGTACCACAGTTGTTGGAGAATTGCCGCATGTTGTTGTTGGAGATGATCATGGCTTTACTTTTCGTTCACTTTAATTATTGTTTAACAACTAAAATTGAATTAAGCAGAGGCATCGGTGGGTGATAGGTAAGATTTGGTTTCCGACCGCCCACTTGTGTCCCGTAGGACCCGAGTTCTTGACACCTGTTCCGAGATCGAGCGCGCTAACCACAGGTGGGGAGATATGGGCCCCCCATTGATTATTACCTGATTTCAAAGTATTGTACTGGGGGCCACAAACTAGTTTGAGGTTTTATTTATTATCCTGTACTTATGCCATGTTTACTGCTTTATTACGTTTGTGCGAGGAGCACACTGTACTGTTTAGGATCGGGCCACGTTTCGCGGTGTCGACAGTCCCCGTTTGGGGATTTGCTGTCGTTCACAGCCGTTTGCCCAAACCCCAGTCCGTCTCGGAGACCGGCCGACTTCGTTGCGGGTGTCGACTTGGTGGGGTGGCCCCCACGTACTTGCTTTGGGTCTGGGAACGTCGTGACTTAGGCCCCGCCGACATACCGATGGGTGTATGTTAACTGATCTGGCAAAAAGGGTCGAAGTGCCTGTGGATACTTTGGTGCACCCCTGCAGGGTTAAATCTTTTCGAGAAGCCGTGTCCGCGGTTATGGACGACTTGGAGCACAGGTCTCGATCATAGACAACTATAACTAAAGTTTACTGTTCTAATTTGACTTGTATCCGATATGACTAGTAATCAGCTTCACCACAACAGAATGGCTAAATAAAAGTACCAACAACTGCTGGGTTTTTGGGTTGTCTCATGCTATCTATATATGATTAGTAAGTGTTGCAACTATAACGGAATGATTAACTAAAAGTGCCCACTGTTTATTTTATCAGGATGATTATCTATACCTGACTAGTAATTGCTGCAACGAAAACCGAATAAATAAAACTGCCAACGGTGTGAGTTCCTCGGTTGACTTCCTCGTTTGGTCTCGAGGGGGAAACGCCAGGATGGGTTTGCTTGATGGTAGTATCAGGTTAGTTCCGAATAGGTCTTTCTCACCCCTCTTCGATAGCCGCTAGTTGCATCGAGTCTCTATAGGTTGTTTAGTGCATGCTGCCGCTGCCGCTTCAGTCCACCACACCTTTGTAGGCGAGGACCGCCGAATTCTAGTCTCGCCGTGTACTGGCCTCAGTACTGACGCTCCTCTTTTTCCTTTGCCCTTTGTCGGCACCCCTTTTGTTTTGAGCAGGTTTTTGAGATCGACGCCGTTAGCAGGGTTCCCTTCCGGCTTGGCCTGGGCAGGGTTATGGACGCCATTGGTTATTCTTCAGGGCTCTTAGCCCCATTTGCATCTTGTCCGTAGACGGACGCTGTGTCATTTTCAAGGTGATTTGCATCTTTGTATATTATATCTGTATTCTTGACTCATTGAGTCGCTGTTGTATATATCTGTTCTGTGGGTCCCATCGAGGACTGTTGTGTAATGTTATTACTTTGCTTTCCACCCGCACGAAAGTGCCTGGTGGGCACCTTTGAATCGTTTCTATGCGGGTTTGGCGAGTTTCGCTAAAACATGCATAGGGCCGATCCTGAGGGTGTTACAGAGTGGTATCAGAGCCCAGCAGTTGCGATACCCCACAAGTCCAGCCTGTAGGATAACCTAGCTAACGGCCGAAGTAGAGTGTCAAAACTATTTTTGAAAATCGGTTGGATAGTTCTGATTAGGTCTGATTTTACTCCTTACCCCTCTGCTGTTCTCCTCTTACCTCTACGTGTTTTGAATTCGCTCTCTTCGCTTTCTTCGAGTCCAGGATTTCTCGTGGTTGGGTTCCGTCGTACCTTCAGGGTTTCGCTTCCTCCTTTGATAACGGTGTTCTACCATCCGGTGTTCAAGCTGTCTGAGGAATCCGTCTACTGTGGTACCATTCTTTGTTCCTTGTTTGTGCCTTCCGGTGTTTTCCGACGCGACGACATCATCTCCGCCAGATCCGATGCAGAGTCTGCATCACTCTTTAGATCCGAACCTCGCTTGTCGAGATCTTCAGTCTGAATCTTGAGAGTTGGTTGCATAATCTGTCTATTCGTGTACATAGTAATGCTTTGAGTGCGGGATGGAGTCGCGACCATACCACTACTCTTATCATTTGCTCTGTATATTGAATAGTGGATCGATGCAATTCTACTCCTTCCGTGGAAGTTAGAGGTGGCCTTACCTTTAACTTCGTCCGTTGTTTTCCGGAGTGTTCTCTTGATGAACAGGATCAACAACGTCTTGTTGGTGGTGTCGCTGATTTCAAGACGGGACAACGACCTCTTGTTAGTGGTGTCGCGAAGATCTGCACGAAGCGAGAAGATTCAGATCTCCGACCTTCCTTCCGGTACCATGAGGCGGATCTCGAGGGCGAGATCCATTGTTAGTGGTGTCGAATTGTGGCATCCCGCAAAACCACTACTAGAAAATCGTGTTGAATTTGTGCATTGCATCGTCATCATCATGCATTGTTCGCATAAAACTATTTTCGCAAACCCGTTTTGTTTTCTAAAACGCCCCATCTTTATTCAAACGCAAAGCCCGGTTCTCCGGATTAATTATTTTGGCCGCTATCGGTTTGCATACGGCCCGTTTAAAACAAATAAAAAGTTTAATTGTTTTAGCGGGGGCAGTCGAACGGGCCGAATCGACCCGAACGACCACCCCCATTTTTAAATCTGTCCACCAGACAAATCCTACAGCTACCTAAAACCCTACCCACACCCAGCCTCCACCTCACCCTGGCCAATCACCATGTGCCACCTCGCCCTCCCCCTATCCCCAACCAATCCTATCCTGCCACCTAATCTCCCCTCTCTCTCTCTCTCCTCTCTCTCCCCAACCCAACACACACGACACACGCACACAGCGCGCGCACGCAATGCCCAGCCCACGTCGCCCGCCCACCTGCCTCAACCCCCACCCCACCGACACACCCTGGGCCCACCCCTGGCCCCTGTCCCCGGCCTCCCTCTTCTGCTTTCTTCCTCCTCACCGCGAGCTCCCCGAGACCCGCTCCCTCAACCACCGTGCTCGCCTGGCCCCGGCCCCGCCAGGACCCGTCTCCGGCGTCCGCCTGCAGCCCCGCCGCGCTTGCCTCCGGCTCCCTCCTCTGGATCCGCTCTCGACGGCGCCCGCGCGCCGCCTGCGAGCCGCCGCCCGCCGGCGCGCCCGCCCCGCCTCCGAGCCGCGTCCCTCCCCGTCCTGCTCGCGTGCCCGCCGGCGCCCGCTCGAGCAGCCCCACCGCGCTCGCCCAGGACCCCCGACCCGCGACGCCGCCGGCCTCGTCCTCCGCCCGCTCGCCGGTCCCGCGCTCGCCGCCCGCCCTCAAGCCCCGCCGGCTCTGCACCGCCTCCTCCCCGAGCTCGCCCCGTCCGGTCTTCCTCCGGCAGAGCCCGCGCAGCCCCACCTCTCCCGCCGCCGTCCCGCAGGCCCTGCGCGGCGTCGCCCTGTGTCTCCATGATCCGGTTGGCTGTTGTGCTTCTGTTGGGCAGCGCCCAAGCCCAGACGCCTCGATGACCTCTTGGGCAGCCGCAAGCATGCCTCCGTCTGGTACCTTGCATGGTTTGGGTGCCTCGTACATGAACCAACGGTGTGGTGGCTTAGGTCGTCAACATGGCTGTCACCGATCCTGAGTCTGTGTTCAGACTAAACAAGATCTCCATCTCCGCCTGTCGGCAGTACCAAGACCGAGAACCAAACTCGAGGATCCGAACTCTGCCACTCCATCGCGGAGCCCCAATAACTCCTTCCCGGCGCCCGAAGCCGAGGACCCGACAAGTTCGACACCGGCCAGGGCGAGTCCGATGCCCCGACGCCAGACCAAGCACGCCCTCGCGGAACGGCAAGATCGCCCCACGGAATCCGAAGCGCGGGCCCGACAAGACCTTCGCGACGACAAGAACGGCACCGATTCGGAAGAACCCGACGCGCCCCGACGCCGAACCAAGACCTGCTTCCGGAGCGACAAGACCTACCTCCGTTATCCGAGAACGCTTCCGTCGAACCCCGCACCCCAGATCCGAACTCGTCGAACCCTGGACCCCGAACCCCGGAACCCCCAAGTTCGTCGAACCCTAATGTGTGAATCCCTTCCCGAAACCCTATTTTATAATAACATACAACTTGTCGCATCTTAATTGTTCATGCATGCATCCTTGTCTGTGGTTTGGGGGCCTTATGCCGATTCACCTAAATTAAATATGGGGCCCATATGCGGGCAAATCCAGTCTCATATCGGCCTCATTTAAACTTGTGTAGCGAACCGGTGATATATTTTGCCTGGTTAAACAACATTTAAATTGCGGGGTAGTAAAACAACTTAAGTCACCTAATTAAAATGTCGGGACCCCGGTTCCGCTTAATATGACCTAATTGCATCGCACCTTGCCATGTCATGCATCATACATGCATCATGCCGATCTTCTGTCGTTGTATTAAATATTGCATCCGGTGTTTCTTCTAGCGTTTTGCTTCTTCGCGGATAAGGCCGTTGAGTTGATGCGAGTGTCGACCCGATCTTCGGTTGAACCTTCAGCAATGTTTTCAGGCGAGCATCTCCCCCTTTCTACCTATCTTACTTTTCTAGTATTTACTTCCTCCTGTTGATCTATTGCTATCTGTGTTGCGATGCTCTAGTTCCGTACCCGTGATATCCTGTGCAGCCCTATATTGCCTTGGACACATCCTATTACCTGTTGTTTGGTAGATAGTTGGACCCGCGCGTCGTAGTCGCTTGCTCAAGTGTTGTTGCGTGTCGTCAAGTACCACAGTTGTTGGAGAATTGCCGCATGTTGTTGTTGGAGATGATCATGGCTTTACTTTTCGTTCACTTTAATTACTGTTTAACAACTAAAATTGAATTAAGCAGAGGCATCGGTGGGTGATAGGTAAGATTTGGTTTCCGACTGCCCACTTGTGTCCCGTAGGACCCGAGTTCTTGACACCTGTTCCGAGATCGAGCGCTCTAACCACAGGTGGGGAGATATGGGCCCCCCATTGATTATTACCTAATTTCAAAGTATTGTACTGGGGGCCACAAACTAGTTTGAGGTTTTATTTATTATCCTGTACTTATGCCATGTTTACTGCTTTATAACGTTTGTGCGAGGAGCACACTGTACTGTTTAGGATCGGGCCACGTTTCGCGGTGTCGACAGTCCCCGTTTGGGGATTTGCTGTCGTTCACAGCCGTTTGCCCAAACCCCAGTCCGTCTCGGAGACCGGCCGACTTCGTTGCGGGTGTCGACTTGGTGGGGTGGCCCCCACGTACTTGCTTTGGGTCTGGGAACGTCATGACTTAGCCCCGCCGACATACCGATGGGTGTATGTTAACTGATCTGGCAAAAAGGGTCGAAGTGCCTGTGGATACTTTGGTGCACCCCTGCAGGGTTAAATCTTTTCGAGAAGCCGTGTCCGCGGTTATGGACGACTTGGAGCACAGGTCTCGATCATAGACAACTATAACTAAAGTTTACTGTTCTAATTTGACTTGTATCCGATATGACTAGTAATCAGCTTCACCACAACGGAATGGCTAAATAAAAGTACCAACAACTGCTGGGTTTTTGGGTTGTCTCATGCTATCTATATCTGATTAGTAAGTGTTGCAACTATAACGGAATGATTAACTAAAAGTGCCCACTGTTTATTTTATCAGGATGATTATCTATACCTGACTAGTAATTGCTGCAACGAAAACCGAATAAATAAAACTGCCAATGGTGTGAGTTCCTCGGTTGACTTCCTCGTTTGGTCTCGAGGGGGAAACGCCAGGATGGGTTTGCTTGATGGTAGTATCAGGTTAGTTCCGAATAGGTCTTTCTCACCCCTCTCCGATAGCCGCTAGTTGCATCGAGTCTCTATAGGTTGTTTAGTGCATGCTGCCGCTGCCGCTTCAGTCCACCACACCTTTGTAGGCGAGGACCGCCGAATTCTACTCTCGCCGTGTACTGGCCTCAGTACTGACGCTCCTCTTTTTCCTTTGCCCTTGGTCGGCACCCCTTTTGTTTTGAGCAGGTTTTTGAGATCGACGCCGTTAGCAGGGTTCCCTTCCGGCTTGGCCTGGGCAGGGTTATGGACGCCATTGGTTATTCTTCAGGGCTCTTAGCCCCATTTGCATCTTGTCCGTAGACGGACGCTGTGTCATTTTCAAGGTGATTTGGATCTTTGTATATTATATCTGTATTCTTGACTCATTGAGTCGCTGTTGTATATATCTGTTCTGTGGGTCCCATCGAGGACTGTTGTGTAATGTTATTACTTTGCTTTCCACCCGCACGAAAGTGCCTGGTGGGCACCTTTGAATCGTTTCTATGCGGGTTTGGCGAGTTTCGCTAAAACTTGCATAGGGCCGATCCTGAGGGTGTTACAAAACCAAACTAGACTAATTTTTTTGGGTTTTTTTTTAAAACGAGGCAAACAAAACCAAGCAAAAGAAACAAAGCAAACTAAAAACAAAGTAAAGAGAAAGGAAGTGAAGGACTACCCTAGTGAAGACGTCCTTAGCCTCCCCGTCAACGGCGCCAGAAAACTTGATGGCTGGTGCTAACGTGGAACACTTCGTTGGAAACCCCAAGAGGAAGGTGTGAAGCAGCAAGCAGCAAGTCTGCCCTCAGGAGGTTATCGAACCATAAGGAGGAAGGAAACATCACATAGGTGTTGCGAGCAACGCAGATACCTGCACAAAACAATCTCAAGACTTTGCCCCAATGAATCAGTGAGGTTGTCAAGCTCACCGGTTTGCTGTAACAAAGGATTAAACGTATGGTGTGGAAGGTAATGGTTTGCAGCAAGTAAACAGGTAACATTGGAAGATGTATCAATGGTAAAGATTGTACCGGGGTCCATAGTTCACTAGAGGTGCTCTCCTTAGATAAACAACATGGCATGAAGGGTAAACAAATCACAGCAGGGCAATTGACAGGAACTGAGGAAGGCATAACAATGCAATTACTAGCCAGAAAGATCCTATGAAGTTGATTGGGCAATACAACAATATACATAGACCGTCATCCAACTGCATCTATGACTAGAAGTCCACCTTCAGGTTATCATCCGAACCCCCTCCAGTATTAAGTTACAAGCAACAAACAACTGATTTAAGCAAAGTGTGTAAGGTAAACAGTCCACATGTTCCATGAACAAGGGACCGTTGTTTTCTCCCTAGTAGCAACATCACATCTACAAACGAAGACATTATTGTCACTTCCCTTGGAAACTAGAGGCATGAACCCACTATCGAGCATAAATACCCCCTCTTGGAGTCACTAGCAACTACTTGGACAAGATAACCACTAGCAACGGAGATCATGCAAGATCACAAAAAACACAGACATGATAGAATCATAAAGATAAAACCATTAATCAAACCAACATAATAATCTCAATATCCATTGGATCCCCGCAAACACAACATGCATGATTACAAATAGATTAGATCTTGATCCTGAACGGAGCTCAGAAGATCTATACATGAAAGCACAAAGGAGGAGATACAACCATCTAGCTACTACATGGACCCATAGTCCAAGGTAGAACTACTCACGAATCATACCGGAGAGAAGGACTCCGGGATGATCTCCCCTACGGCAGGGTGCCGGGAGGAACTTCAGATCCCCCGATCTAGGGACGATGGTGGCGGTGGCTACAGACGGTTTCGTGGATTTCTGATCGGGTACTCAGGGTTTCTGCATCGGGGGCTTCTTATAGGCGAAGGGGCGAGACCGGGAGGCGGCCAGGGCCACCAAACCCTAGCCAGGCGCAGGCCCACCTGCCCCCGCGCCTAGGGTGGGTCTAGCCCCCCTGTCCGTCCCCTCCGGCTCTCCTCTCGACTTCTTGTTCCCCACGGAAAGTAATTGACTTTGACGTTTGTCCCGTCCAATTCCGAGAATATTTCTTTACTAACTTTTCTGAAACCAAAAACAACAGAAAACAGGCATCTGGCACTATTGCAACTTGTTAATAGGTTAGTACCAGAAAACATGTAAAAAGCACCTCAAAGTGTGGACAAGTAAAGCAAATTAGATACTAAACAAGCATGGAGCATCAAAAATTATAGATGTGTTTCCAATGTATCAAGACATCATATGGATCTAGATCAGAGATGATATAATGATAAGTAACAATCTTAACATGAACAATAATTCAATGGTTCCACTCAATAGCATCAACTACAAAAGGTGATCAACACCGGGAAAGTTTCCCGTAAGAACTATGCAAGATTCAACCCAATTGTTATAGCGGTACGGAGTGGTGGTGATGGTGTTGGTGGTGATGGTGTTGGTAGGGGTTCGTAGCATGGAAAACAAAAAATTTCTATCGCATACAAACAAAACAAGCCAAGATCTATCTACTAGATTGTAGCAACGAGTCGATAGAGGAACTCACCCTTGAAGATTCCAAAGCGGTTAACGAGAGCAGATTCTCGTGGGTGATGTAGTCGTACACTTGCCGATCTCAAGATCGCGTAGACGATCCTTCCGGCGCTGCGTTCCGGCAGCGCTCTCGCAGTCGGTCACACGTTCGGTACTCGACGAAGACCTTCCTCTCCCTTGTTCCAGCAGGCAGCGGAGGTTGTAGCACTCTCCTCGCGATTCCGGCAGCACAACGGCGTGGTACCGGAAGTAGAGGGGAGATCTCGCAGGGCTTCGCCTTAAGCCGGAGCGAGTATGGTGGACTATGAGAGAACCCTCAACGATCTAGGGTTTAGACACGCCGAGGAAGAGGTGCTAGGGCGGCGGCTAGGGTTTCGGGTTTGCCCAAGTCGGCGCCAAGGGGAGCCCTAGGAGGTGGCGGCAGCTGCAGGAGGTGGCGGCACCAAATTAGGGTTTAGAGGAGAGGATCTTGTGTGTCTTGGAGGGGCAGCCCTGCCCCTCCCTTTATAGGTGGGAGGTGCGGCCAAGGGGAGGGGAGTCCCTCCCCAACTCGGCTTGGAGGTGGGCCGCCGGTTGGAGGAGGGAACTCCTCCCCAACTCGGTTTCAAACTTCCTCCTCTTTTCCACTTTCCAAATTTAGCCGTTTGACTTTTCAATTTAGCTATTTGACTTTTCAAACTAGGATTCGATTAATCCTTTATTTGGAACAGCGATGACACTTAGTACATGATGCAATCATTCCAACTTGCAATGACACATTCATGTACCCCTTCCCCTCTGGAGTGCCGGACATTCCGGAACCTTCTAGAACATTCCCGATGAAAACACCGGAATCATTCCCAAACTCCGAAACGAGACTTTCCTTATATGAATCTTATTCTCCGGACCATTCCGGATCTCCTCGTGATATCCCGGATCCCATCCGAGACTCCGAACAACATTCGGTCTCTTACTCATCATTCCATAACTACTCAACAACATCGAATCCTTAAGTGTGTCTCCCTACGGTTCGTGAATTATGCGGACATGATCGAGACACTTCTCCGATCAATAACCAATAGAGGAATCTGGAAATTCATATGGCTCCCACATATTTCTACGATTACTTTGCGATCGAATGAACCACTTACATACGATACCAATTTCCCTTTGTCTCACGATAGTTTACTTATCCGAGGTTTTGATCTTCGGTATCTCTGCATACCTAGTTCAACCTCGTTACCGATAAGTACTATTTTCTCGTTCCCGTGGTATGTGATCCCTTGTGATCCAGTCACATGCTTGCAAGCTAATTGGATGACATTCCACCGAGAGGGCCCAGAGTATATCTTTCCGTCATATGGATGGACAAATCCCACTCTTGATCCATGTGCCTCAACACATACTTTCCGAACACTCAATGCCACCTTTATAGCCACCCAGTTACGGTGTGGTGTTTGATGTCATCAAAGCATCCTTCCGGTGATGGTGATTAGCATGATCTCATGGTCGAAGGAATTAGGTTACTATGTATCAGAAAGCTTATAGCAAATGAACTATATTAAATGACTTGATCTTTATGCTACGCTTAACTATAGGAGTATGTCCATCACATCATTCTCCTAATGATATGACCCTGTTGTTAATAACATCTCTATGTTCATGATCAGGAAACCATGATCATATATTAACCAACAAGCTAGTTTAACAAGAGGCTTTACTAGGGACTCTTTTATGTTTACAAATCACACAAGTATTAATGTTTCCTGTTAATACAATTTTAGCATGGTATGTAAACATTTATCATAAGTATGAAGATATGATAATAACCACTTTATTATTGCCTCTTGGGCATATCTCCAACAGTCTCCCACTTGCACTAGAGTCAATAATCTAGTTTCAAACCTTTGTGTATTCAACACCTATGGCTTTCCGGTGTTGTAAGTACACGTTCGCTAGTGGTCAACTGATCTCCGGATCTGACACTTCCAGGTCCGTGTGTAATTGCATGTATTTGCGTCTCTACGCATCACTCATTCTCTAATGAGATGGCTTTGTATAAATTTGGTCCTTTGGTGAGACCTTTAGTTCTTTGGGATTAAAACATGTTGATAATATTGTCGTACAATATATCTTTATAGTATTATCCCGCTATGAACTACACCTAGTTTGATAACAAACTACTTGACCCAAATGCCCTCTTTAGCTGCTATAATAGCAGTCATATACTTAGCCTTTTATTGTAGTATCTGTCACAATGTCTTAACTTTGGAACTCATCCAAATCCATTATGGAACTTACTTTCCATTATATTGTGCCACCCTTAGTTTAGATTGAGATAAACTTAATTTGTACTTTGTGACAAAACTAGTATCAATGTAGTACTTTTACAATGAAATAACCATCTATTTGTCACTTCTACAAACAATATATTCTTAGTTCTTCCAAGAGATCATAAGAATATCCTTACTATTGTCCAATGATCATCTTATGAATCATTCTGGTATATGATCACATCATTTAGAGCATAGGACATATCTGGATTTGTACATATCACAGTATGATTGATATAAATACTCTTTGTGATCAAGTATCAATCTATACTTGAATCTTGTTTCACTTACCAAATGTCAATACATTTGAATATATCATCAATATTGAACTCATTCAATCCTTTCTGTGCGACAAGAAACTTTCTTGTAGTTTCTATATTGAACTCATTCAATATCTCGTCAATGTACTTCTGGCACAACCATATTAGCGTCTATTCATGCCAAATATTTGGGTTTTGCCTAAGTCTTTCATCGAGATGAAATTCTTATCTTGTGTTAATAAAAGATACATCATTTCCAATCAACAATATGGCTTCCACATAATGTATTAGAAACATGTCTTAGCGCTCCCACTTAATTTCTTGCAAATGCAAGTATCTTCATTATCTCCGACGAATTTAAACTCCTTTAACAGTTTCATCATAGTGAAGATTCCAACTCCGTAATACTTACTTCAACCATTGAAGTTTGCATATACAGTTAGCATCCTTTGAACTAACAAAACCCTTTGGACCGTGTCATGCACACATCCTAGGTAACCCTTCTATTAGAAGAACTTGTTTTGTTTATTCAACTACCATATAACAAAATTATATGTAGTGGTTGCTACACTAATCCGTCTAGACTAAATATCACTATGAAAGATCAAACCTTATCATAGTCAACCTTTGAACATTGTTGTGAACTTTTCCCAACATGTCAACTATTTCATAGATGTAAAACATCCATGTCTATTTATTTATAGATCCAAACACAACTGTAAGGTCTTACACCTTTCTCGAGGGTCCTTCAAGTTCAAAACTTGATTTCTCGTGTATGGAACTATCACGGATTTTAAGGCTTCAAGCCATTTGACGGAGTCAGGGCCCATCATCGCTTCTTTGCATGTAGTCGGTTCATTATTCTCAAATAATGATTCAACCCTCAAATCTTGGTATTTGATTGTTTACCCGACCTACTTGTTTCAATAGGAACTTGACCACAACCTTTGAGGCACGTGAGCCATGAGCATTGTTGCTGCCTCCGGAACACTTTTCGGTGCTGCGCAACTCTGCACATATAGCTAAGGTTCTTTTAACCTTATCAAAGTTCTATTGTCCTCCCACTTATCTTTTCACGAAAAATTCCTTCTCAAAGAAACTTGACGTTCTAAGTGACAAAACACTTTTGTCTCCGATGTTATGGAGGATTACTTAATAGTTATTCGAAATAACATACAAAGACAGGTTCATCCGACTTTGGTTGCAAACATCTTTCTTGTGCAAAGCATACCAATGTTTTAAGAAAGGACAACTTGGGTTTTATCCCAAACCATAACTTTATATGGTGTCATTTCAACGGATTATGATGAAGCTCTTTTCAGTGGAAAAATGGCAGTCTCTCAAGCTTTTAATCTTTAAAATATAATGGCATTTTATGAATTACACCTTTGATCTCACCATGTCAAACAAGGTTTAATTACATATCTCGAATGCTCCATACTCTTATGGTGTTTCGGGACATGCAAATCCACGGAACGATTCCTTAAATCTTAGGTATTATGCTAAACTTGTAACTCAAATATCTTCCTTTATGATTTTATCATAAACTATTTATATTCTTGTTACAATGATCTTGCACTTCATCTTGAAAGTCTTTGAACTTTTGAAATGTTTCATACTTCATCCTTATTAAGTAAATATTCATATATTCACTCAAATTTTCGGAGAAAGCATATGAAGTTGAAATCCATCGCTCTTGACTACACATAATGGACTTCGTACAACAATATGTACAAGTTCCAATAGGCTAGTCATTCGTTCCCTTTTGGCCTATGAACGAAGTTTTAATTATCTCTAGGAAAGTTTCACAAGCGTCATGTGATCAGAAAATCAAAAGACTCCAATATTCCATCCACATGGAGTTTCTTCATGTTTTCTTTCCAAAATAATTTAAACAGCGATATCACTTCCTAAGTGATATTTCAATCAATTTGTCTTTCGACATTTTTAGCACTAGTTTTATGGATGTGATTTCTCCAACGAGATTTGTGAATCATCCATCTTTTATGGATTACGGAAATTATTTTGAACAACCCTTTTGTTCTCATAATACCTGATAAAACAAATCTTGAAGGCAAACTTTGATGTTTAACGAGCAACACAATAACCCTTTATTTGTTCTCGATGAACATCATCACATATTCTTTTGCTAGTTACTTAGGCCATTGTAGTTCATGAATTTTGTTGTTTCGTATGACGATTCACACCAACAAATTCAGTATCAAATACTTAAGAACCACATTGTTTAATAAGCAAAGAATATAGCCATAACATGTATATCATCTATATACTTAAACTGAACAATTCTAGTCTTTTCTTTTCTGCCATATATTTATGAGATTCTCTTTCAGTATTTCCTTTTCTGTTTGAAAGAATCTATCAACATCAATAGTGGAGTCATACATATGACACATAATCCAAAGCGTGTATAATTAAATACCAATGTCTCTGGACTTGCACTTTGAAGTAGATCACCATCATCAAATGTTTGGTGTTCTTTCAAATTCCTTTCTTTAGTAATCTCTTGGTGTAGTAAATATTTTACCTACATCAAATATTCACCCTTATTATGGAATTATCTATGATTAAGCTACTTTTAGCTTATAAAGATGAATCGTGAGTATAATGTTGCTATCCAAAACTTTTTGGTGGATTAGGACAACTAGTGTCTCCAACCCTTTGCAGATTCTCATCAAATATGAGAACATGACTTTTGCCATATTATACTCTATCATGTTGCAACCAAAACTTCGTTTCAGATATCACAATATCTTCCACACATCATGGTTTCTGAAACAACTCTTTCAGATCCTAGATAACCTTGATATTAAGACAATCCTTTGAATATCAAGAATCATGGAGACAAACATGATACTTATACACTAACACTTGGAATTGTCACTCTTGTTTTAATACCAATTATTAAACTTCATGGAGTAACCGGAACTTTACTGAAAGTTTGCAATAGGACTTTTAAACTTTAGATTAACACTTCAAAACAATACGATACCAGTTCGTAAAGTAACTAACCAGAATTCTATAGTTCTATCATCTCAATTATAACTAAGCACAAGGTGGTAAACGGATGCCAATGACTACAACAACTATGCAAATTCACTTTGATTTCATTTATGATAAATAGTGTTCAACTTTTAATCATATTGCCGTTGAACTCCCACTCAAAACAATATCCCTCACATTGTTTTAGAGATCACACGAACCAAATCCACTACATCAACACCGATCATCACGAGAGTTGATATAGTTTCAATGGCGAACAAACGTCATGTTCATCATATCTACTATATGATTCATGCTTTACCTTTCGGTGATCCGTGTTCCGAGACCATGTCTGTACATGCTAGGCTCGTCAAGATCAAACCTTAGTTTCCGCATGAGCAAATCTGGCTTGCTCACGTTGTATACACTTGCGGAATCTAACACACCCGATCATCACGTGGTGCTTTGAAACAACAAGCTTTAGCAACGGTGCTAACTAAGGGTGAACACTTTATGACTTGAAATTCATGTGCATGAGGGATCATCTTATAATGCTACCGTCGTCTACTAAGCAATACAAGATGCATAAAGGATTAACATCACATGCAATTCAATAATATGTGATATGATATGGCCTTTCTTCTTTGTGCTTCCGATCTCCATCTTCAAGCACGAACATGATCTCCATCATCACCGGCATTGCATCAAGGTCAATGACGCTTCTCCATGGTTGTCGTCCACCGGTCTTCAACTATTACAACTACTTTGAATAGACACGCGGGTCTTAACATAAATTAAAGACAACCATATGGCTCCTGCCGGTTGCCAACTTACAATAAGGAACATTGCATACATCAAATATAATCACAATCATGGCCATATCACATCACTGCACACCCCTGCAAAACAAAGTTAGACGCCTCTACTTTCTTTGCATATTTTACGTGGTTTGGGGCTTTCAATAAGTGTCGTTCTAACTTACGAACAAGAACCACAACATTGATACTAGTATTGTTGATCACCCGTTGTAAATTGGATCTTAACTATGCTAGGAGAAACAGGCACCCGCAAAGCCACTTATGCAATACAAGTTGCATGTCAAGCGTGGAGCAAGTCTCATGAACGATGTCATGTAAGGTTAGCCCGGGCCGCTTCATCCCAACATACCGCAAGATGCAAAGTACACAAGAAGCAATAGACAATAAAAGCATCAACGCCCACAATGACCATTGTGTTCTACTCGTGCAACAGATCTACATATAGACACGGCTCTGATACCACTGTAGGGGTTCGTAGCATGGAAAACAAAATTTTTCTATCACATACAAACAAAACAAGCCAATATCTATCTACTAGATTGTAGCAACGAGTCGATAGAGGAACTCACCCTTGAAGATTCCAAAGCGGTTAACGAGAGCATATTCTCGTGGGTGATGTAGTCGTACACTTGCCGATCTCAAGATCGCGTAGACGATCCTTCCGGCGCTGCGTTCCGGCAGCGCTCCCGCAGTCGGTCACACGTTCGGTACTTGACGAAGACCTTCCTCTCCCTTGTTCCAGCAGGCAGCGGAGGTTGTAGCACTCTCCTCGCGATTCCGGCAGCATAACGGCGTGGTACCGGAAGTAGAGGGGAGATCTCGCAGGGCTTCGCCTTAAGCCGGAGCGAGTATGGTGGACTATGAGAGAACCCTCGACGATCTAGGGTTTAGACACGCTGAGGAAGAGGTGCTAGGGCGGTGGATAGGGTTTGGGGTTTGCCCAAGTCGGCGCCAAGGGGAGCCCTAGGAGGTGGCGGCAGCTGTAGGAGGTGGCGGCACCAAATTAGGGTTTAGAGGAGAGGATCTTGTGTGTCTTGGAGGGGTAGCCCTGCCCCTCCCTTTATAGGTGGGAGGTGCGGCGAAGGGGAGGGGAGTCCCTCCCCAACTCGGCTTGGAGGTGGGCCACAGGTTGGAGGAGGGAACTCCTCCCCAACTCGGTTTCAAACTTCCTCCACCTCTTTTCCACTTTCCAAATTTAGCCGTTTGACTTTTCAATTTAGCTATTTGAATTTTAAAACTAGGATTCGATTAATCCTTTATTTGGAACAGCGATGACACTTAGTACATGATGCAATCATTCCAACTTGCAATGACACATTCATGTACCCCTTCCCCTCCGGAGTGCCGGACATTCCGGAACCTTCTAGAACATTCCCGATGAAAACACCGGAATCATTCCCAAACTCCGAAACGAGACTTTCCTTATATGAATCTTATTCTCCGGACCATTCCGGATCTCCTCGTGATATCCCGAATCCCATCCGAGACTCCGAACAACATTCGGTCTCTTACTCATCATTCCATAACTACTCAACAACATCGAATCCTTAAGTGTGTCTCCCTACGGTTCGTGAATTATGCGGACATGATCGAGACACTTCTCCGATCAATAACCAATAGATGAATCTGGAAATTCATATGGCTCCCACATATTTCTACGATTACTTTGCGATCGAATGAACCACTTACATACGATACCAATTTCCCTTTGTCTCACGATAGTTTACTTATCCGAGGTTTTGATCGTCGGTATCTCTACATACCTAGTTCAACCTCGTTACCGATAAGTACTCTTTTCTCGTTCTCGTGGTATGTGATCCCTTGTGAGCCAGTCACATGCTTGCAAGCTAATTGGATGACACTCCAGCGAGAGGGCCCAGAGTATATCTATCCGTCATATGGATGGACAAATCCCACTCTTGATCCATGTGCCTCAACACATAGTTTCCGAACACTCAATGCCACCTTTATAGCCACCCAGTTACGGTGTGGTGTTTGATGTCATCAAAGCATCCTTCCGGTGATGGTGATTATCATGATCTCATGGTCGAAGGAATTAGGTTACTATGTATCAGAAAGCTTATAGCAAATGAACTATATTAAATGACTTGATCTTTATGCTACGCTTAACTATAGGAGTATGTCCATCACATCATTCTCCTAATGATATGACCCTGTTGTTAATAACATCTCTATGTTCATGATCAGGAAACCATGATCATATATTAACCAACAAGCTAGTTTAACAAGAGGCTTTACTAGGGACTCTTTTATGTTTACAAATCACACAAGTATTAATGTTTCCTGTTAATACAATTTTAGCATGGTATGTAAACATTTATCATAAGTATGAAGATATGATAATAACCACTTTATTATTGCCTCTTGGGCATATCTCCAACAGGTGAAGATGATGATGATGATCCCGATGAAGTCTGGCTTAATGACGGTGTTGATGGTGACAATCTCCCCTCTTCAGGAAGGAATTTCCCCGGCAGATTTCTGCTTGCCGGAGACCTCTTTCTCTTTGTAGTTTCTGCCCCGCAGAGGCGGTGGAATCTTTTTGTGGTCGATCCCCAAGTCTTATGGTTTAGGGGTGATGATATAGGCCAAAGGGCATGCCAGAGGTGGGCCAGGGGGCGCTAGGGGGTTGTGTGGGACCCCTGTGGCCCATCTCCACTTCCCTTTCTGGCTTCCTTCGTCTTCTGGAAAAATAGGGATTTCCATATATTTTCTGGAATTTTCTGATCTTCGCGAATATTGCATCTGGACACCGCTTTTTCCATCAGAATCCTGACTCCGATAGTTCATCCTCCAAAAGTCATCCAACATGCAAAATAGATGAAATAACATAAGTATCATCTCTTAATATGAAATATATCAATGAATAATAGTAAATTATGATATAAAATAGTGATGCAAAATGGACTTATCAACACCTGCGGCTTCTTCAGCTTCTTGGCCCGAGGTTCAGGACCCATGGCTCGGATGGATACTGCCAGGATTGGCCTAGTGGCACCCGTGGCCGGTGCAGGCTCCTTCGGAGAAGCAGGTGATACATCGGAAACGTATCTGTAATTTTTTATGTTCCATGCTTTTTTAGTATATAATTTTCTTTCCTTTCTCTACACTTTTGAGGTGTTTTTATCTGTTTTATGGTACTAACCTATTAACAAGATGCCACACTACCATTTTCCTGTTTTCTTCTGTTTTTGGTTCCAGAAAGGCAGAAAATCAATATTCTCGGAATTGGATGGGACAAAAGCCAAAGTCAATATTTTACCGTGGGGAACACGGAGCTAGAGTACGAGACGAAGGGGAGGCACCAGGGGACCACACCCCCTGGCGATGCGGGCTAGGCCTAGGGGGCTGTGACAACCCTGGCCGCCCCTGCCTCGCCTCTTCGCCTATAAAGACCCGCTGATGCAGAAACCCAAAGTAACCGATCAATATTCTAGGAAACCGTCCGTAGACGCCGCCACCATCAATATTCCAGGAAGCTCTTCCCGGCACCCTGCTGGAGGGGAGATCATCTCAGAGGCCTTCTTCTTCATCATGCCAGCCTCTGGTATGAAGCGTGAGTAGTTACACCTTGGACTACGGGTCCATGTAGTAGCTAGATGGTTGTATCTCCTCCTTTTTGCTACCATGTTTAGATCTTGTGAGCTCCGCTCATGATAAAGGTCATCTATTTGTAATCATGCATGTTGTGTTTGCGGGGATCCGATGGATATTGAGATTACTATGTCAGATTGATTAATGGTTTTGTCTTATTGATTCTATCAAGTCTGTGTTGTTTGTGATCTTGCATGCTCTCCGTTTCTAGTAGTTATCTTGTCCAACTAGATGCTAGTGACTCCAAGAGGGTGTATTGATGCCTCTATTTAATCTAAGGGAAGTTACAGAAATATCTAAGGTTGTAGATGTGTTGTTTCCACTAGGGAGAAAACAAAGGTCTCTTGTTCATGGAATAAGTGTATTGTTTACCTTACACACTTTTCTTAAAGCAGTTATCTGTTGCTTGGAACTTAGTACTGGAGGGGGTTCGGATGATAACCAGAAGGTGGATTTCTAGTCATAGATGCAGTTGGATGGTGGTCTATGTATCTTGTTGTATTTCCCATTTGAATCTCATAGGATCATGAATGTCTAGTATTGCATTGTTATGCCTTGCTCAGTCATGTCAATTGCCCTGCTGTAATTTGTTTACCCAGTATTCCATGTTTGTTTATCTAAAGGAGAACACCTTTAGTGAACTATGGAATCCGGTCCAATATTTACCATTTATACATCTTCCATTATTATTGTTTACTTTCTGCAAACCACTATTACCTTCCACACCATACGATTAATCCTTTGTTTTCAGCAAACCAGTGAGATTGACAACCTCACTGTTCGTTAGGGCAAAGTCTTGAGTTTGTGTTGTGTAGGTTTCCAAGTTGCTAGCAACACCTTTGAGTCGTTTCCTTCCTCCTACTAGTTCGATAACCTTGGTTTCTTACTGAGGGAAATTTGCCGATGTGCTCATCATACCTTCCGCTTCGCGAAGTGTTCACACACTCATCAAGGCTTTTTTTGGCGCCGTTGCCGGGGAGGCTAAGTACGTCTTCACAAGGGGAGTCCTTCACAACATTTCTCTCTACTTTGTTTTTTGTTTTGCTTAGTTTCTTTTGCTTGGTTTTGTTTTCCTCTTTTTATTAAAAACTCAAAAAAATTAGTTTAATTTGGTTTGCTTTCTCTTATAAAAAAACAAAAAAATTAGTTCCTACTCTAGTTGCTGGTCTATTATTGCCTTGCTTTGTCATGCTTTCCATCAATGGATGGTTTCTTTGAAACTAGTTCTTATTGGCAAGGTGGGTTCGCGGAAGAACAAAAGTATTTTTATAAGTAACACCATTTGTCACAAAAAGGGAAACACTTATGGGAACAAATTGATAAATTGAATACTATTGCTAGAGAGGTGTGCTCTACTTATAATGTTACTTATTGCTTTGATAAATCTTGTTGCTGTAGGAGGTATAAACACCTGCCTTTTCAATGTGAGTATAATGATAATGTTACCATATCTTATTTTTTAAAGGAAATTATGATTTTTATGATGTGGAACAAATTGAAGAATTTATTGCTTTCAAGGGTGCATTTGAACTTGCCAGTTTGCTTGAAAATATTGATGATGCACCTTATAAATATGAGGTTTATGAGATACTAAAATTTTGCTTTAATGGCTATATTCTTGAATATTTCAATAGATGCTTTCCACAAATGGAAGAGACTAATGCCTTGCAGGAGCCTATGGAAGAAGAAATTGCTGAAACTGGAAGCTCATTAGATGAAAAGGAGGAGGAGAGTGATGAACAAAAAGAGGAAGAATGGATTAGATACACATGCCTACCTTCTAACGAGAATAACTCTTTATCCCTTACATTATTTTATTGTCCCCCATGCTTACCCAAGAAGGATGAATGTTATGTTCTGGTGGATTCTTTTGAAATATCTGCTATGGGTAAAACTTGTGATAATAGTTATGCTCTTGTTATCTATGATAATCCTATATTTGTGCCTAACTTTGAAATACATGGTACTAAAGAGTTCTGCTTAGAAAATGTTTATGATAAAGCTCTATATGATGGTCCTATATTGATTGATCAGTCATCTTGTTATAGAATTGTTAAAAGTGGATTTGGTTTTAATCCCACTATTTTTGAGCTTGATAAAAAATTATGTGTTTGTAGATCATGAAAAGTATACTTTATGTGATAGTTATATTGTTGAGTTTATTCATGAGGCTACTGAAAATTATTATGAGATAGGAAAATATGGTTGTAGAAGTTTTCATGGTACTGAAATACCTCTCTATGTGCTGAAAGTTTTGAAGTTGCTCTTGTCTTATCTACCCATTCTTGTTACTATGTGCTTCTTGGATTTATTTTCTTACAAGATTCCTATGCATAGGAAGTGGGTTAGAATTAAATGTGTTTTGAATTTTCTTCTTGATGCTCTGTTTTACTTCAATTCATATTTCTTATGTGAGCACCTTTCTTGTGCCTAACTTAAAGGCGTTAAAGAAAAGTACTTATTGGGAGATAACACAAAAAATTTCTTGAGTCTTGGAAGTTATTATCTCTGTAATGACCTCTCCTTATCCTTTTTATTTGCTTTTTGTGCCAAGAATAACCTCTAATGAGAGGGAAGTAAGATTTGGGGAGTTGCTGCCCCAAAACAGATTTTTGCGCTCCACCGTAAAAATTTGTGTAAAATCTCTGTAAGTCGAATTGAGCTTTAATTTTCTGAATAAATCCTCCAGTATGTTAACTAACTTTCGTTAGTTTAACACTTTTTTATTTGAGCAACAGAAGGTCTTCTAAAAAATCGGTTTCTACTTGCTCGTCTGTTTTGACAGATTTTTGTCATTATTTGCATTTGCTTCTTATTGATTCCTTTTTGGGTTCTTTTTAGGAAATTGAGCTTTTTGAGAGCATTTCTACAGTATGTTGTGTTTTTAGTGAAAAAATTTCTGTTCTAAAGTTAAACCAAAAGGTTTATTATCTTTTGAATACACTAATGTTGCTAATGAAGATTGTGTGATGTTTTGTATGAAGGAAAATTTTCAGGTGTAGAGAAAGAATAATGTAATGAGATGAAGAATGGACAAAAGCTCAAGCTTGGGGATGCCACCCCATGTCACCCCAAGAAATATTCAAGAGGTACAAGCGTCAAATCTTGGGGCTGCCCAAGGAATCCCCTTCTTCATCAATAAAAAGGTTAGGTCTTTCTAAACACTTTGTTTTTATTGTTTCATGCACAGTTGTGTTGTTCTTGGAGCGTATTAGTTTTCGTTTGGTTTGCTTAGTTTGCTTGAATAAAGTAGTTTGGATCCCCGCTCTCGCTGTGTTGTTTCAAATAAGTTGATTGGTGTTGGAGAGAAGTAGAAAGTTCTTGCTTAAATAGTACAAGATGAGCTTGCTTTGACTGTGACTTAGACTTTAGCATGTCATGAGAGGTGTTGTTTTGACCTTATGATTAGTAATTATTGTTGTAGCATGACTTGTCCCAAACAATTGGGATTGCTTAATGTGCCTTGAAGGAATCATGCGTTGTTTTATCATACAAAAGCATAGTATTGTGGTATTCTCCTTTGATGTTTTGTTTGGGTTGACTTCGCGCATGCTCACACCATGTTATGACTATGAGCAAGTCACCTTAGCCTTTATTATCATTTAGTCCTTGACTTGTAGTACCATTTTATGCTTTGATTAGTAATGTTTTGTCGTGTTGCATGATTATGGCCATTATTGCTCTCTTAGTTGGTCGCTCTCAGTCTTTTGCTAGCCTCCACTTGTATGAGTAAGCTCTACTCATGCATCCAACTCCCAAGAAACCAAGTTATTCCAAAGTGTCCACTATAAATTCCTTTGCATGGTGTGTTACACCATTCCAAGTATATTCTTGTTTTCATCTATCTTCCAATTTAAAAGTATTTTGTTATGTGAAAACTTAGTGATTAAAGCTCTCATCAACTTGATGGCACACTTTATTTTTATTGCCCCTAATAAACTTGAACCATTTTGTCATCTATGTTGTATATGCTTGCACTTATACGTTGGAATTAGCAGAACCGTGCTGTCACGGGAAACGCTTTCAACATTGCACTTGTACTTTGTACACAGTTGATATCATGTTCTTTTGTCTATGGATGTCGTCGGTGTGAAATGAAAGGGGAGCTTGTAAGTCCATGGAGTTATGTATGTGTGTTAGAGAAACGCCTGGGCCGCTAGCCTAAGCCATGCCTAATCATGGTGGAAACTTGCAGCATCACCATAGTGACATCTATGACGCATTCTTCTTATAAAAAAGAGATATAAAAAAGAGATTGAGAAAAAGAAAAAACACATGAGAAAAGAGGAAAGAGAAAAAAAAGCACCATATTCCCATGGTAAATAAGAAGATTGCGGAGATGATCATTGTCTTCTTGCCTTGTCATTTTGATTATGGGATAGCTCATGTATCATGTGCGAGGGGTAACCCGTTGGCGGTTCTCTATGATACACATGTACTTACTATGAGAAGAACTTGCAAGTAACTAAACTTAAGTAGCATGAGGAGCGGCCCTCGTATTCAAGGGACATGAGATTGCCAACTTGTCAAGCATATACTCCATAGTTTGTTCACTTTAACCTTAATCACTTCAAGATGCTTATGATAGGGGCAATGAGGGTTGAAAGCTAACAATTACCATAATTTTTGGAAGCTCTTTTTGAAACTTGAAATACCTGCTTCCGTATATGAAGGGCCTTTCTTCCATCATTATATTTAGTCTCCACCTTCTATCCTTAGGCACCAGTTAAGAGAGCATAGTTGCCATTCTTAGTTCTATGTGCATTGCCGCAGCACTCATTGATTGATGCATATTGTTGATATTACTTGTTCTTGTGCTATTTGTATCTAGTCACTCTTATGAACTTTGAAGGTGTCCTATGCATCTATTTTCTACTCCATGAGGGACAAGACGAATGCCACTATGCCATCTTTTCTGTATGTGAAACAAACAAACATTTTTCAATGCATGTTATTCATGATCTTTGTTTGTAACCTTTCATGTTGCATGCATAGTTACTGTGTCTTACTGTTAGAACTCCGTCTTTCATGCTCATGTTTAGAGTTCTTTGATACCAAATTTCAATGATTGCAAATGGTTTGATCTTGATTTTTATGGTGCATGTAACCTCAAAAATTATTCTTTTTATCACTTACCTACTCGAGGACGAGAAGGAGTTAAGCTTGGGGATGCTTGATACGTCGGAAACGTATCTATACTTTTTGAGTATCCATGCTTATTTAATATCTACTTTGCTTTGATTTGTCTACACCTTGAGGTGTTTTTATATGTTTTCTGGTACTAACCTATTAACAATATGCCACAGTGCCAGTTGCTTGTTTTCTTCTGTTTTTGGTTCCAGAAAGGCAGAAAATCAATATTCTCGGAATTGGACGGAACAAAAGCCAAAGTCAGTATATTACCGTGGGGAACACGGAGTCAGAGTACGAGACGGAGGGGAGGCACCAGGGGGCCACACCCATGGCGGCACGGGCTAGGGCTAGACGCGCCTGGGGGTGTGACCACCCTGGCCGCCCCTTGCCTCACATCTTCTCCTATAAAGACCCCCCGATGCAGAAACCCAAAGTACCCGATCAATATTCCACGAAATCGTTTATAGCCGCCGTCACCAGCGTCCCTAGATCGGGGGTATCTAAATCTCTTCCCGTCACCCTGCCGAAGGGGAGATCATCCCGTAGACCTTCTTCTTCATCATGGCAGCCTCCGGTATGAAGCGTGAATAGTTCCACCTTGGACTACGGGTCCATGTAGTAGCTATATGGTTGTATCTCCTCCTTTGTGCTACGATGTGTAGATCTTGTGAGCTCGGTTCATGATCAAGATCATCTATTTGTAATCATGCATGTTGTGTTCACGGGGATCCGATGGATATTGAGATTACTATGTGAGATTGATTAATGGTTTTGTCTTATTGATTCTATCATGTCTGTGTTGTTTGTGATCTAGCATGCTCTTCATTTCTAGTAGCTATCTTGGACAAGTAGATGCTAGTGACTCCAAGAGGGGGTATTTATGCTCGATAGTGTGTTCATGCCTCTATTTAATCTAAGGGAAGTGACATAAATCTCTAAGGTTGTAGATATGATGTTGCCACTAGGGAGAAAACAACGGTCTCTTGTTCATGGAACAAGTAGATTTTTTACCTTACACACTTTGCTTAAAGTAGTTATCTGTTGCTTGCAACTTAATACTGGAGGGGGTTCAGATGATAACCCGAAGGTGGATTTCTAGTCATAGATGCAGTTCGATGGCGGTCTATGTATCTTGTTGTATTGCCCAATCGAATCTCATAGGATCATGAATGCCTAGTATTGCATTGTTATGCATTGCTCAGTCCTGTCAATTGCCCTGCTGTAATTTGTTTATCCAGCATGCCATGTTTGTTTATCTTAAGGAGAATATCTCTAGTGAAATATGGACCCCAGTCCAATATTTACCATTGATACATCTTCCACTGTTATTGTTTACTTTCTGCAAACCATTATTACCTTCCACACCATACAATTAATCCTTTGTTTTCAGCAAACCAGTGAGATTGACAACCTCACTGTTTGTTGGGGCAAAGTCTTGAGTTTGTGTTGTGCAGGTTTCCAAGTTGCTAGCAACACCTATGAGTCGTTTCCTTCCTCCTACTGGTTCGATAACCTTGGTTTCTTACTGAGGGAAATTTGTCGTTGTGCTCATCATACCTTCCGCTTGGGGTCTCCCAACGAAGTGTTCACACACTCATCAGCAGGCCCCATCGAAGACACGGGGGTAGAAGCATCCGAGCCCTCTCTTCGGCTCCTCTTGCGAGAATTTCCATCACTAGACTCGGGGGCTATACCCTTAGGAGACTGGGCGGCAGGGATAGTCGACTCTAACTCTTCCATGTCCCCACCATCCAAAGCTGCCTTGAACTCCTCAAGCAACAGAGGCATCATCGTCTCCACCTTCAAGTCCTACAAGTATAAGACCGTCATGTCATCTATACGCTAATGCCGCATCACAAAGGAAAAAGTACAGCAAGGACCTTACCTCGGGAACTAGGTTCGTCGCGTTGAACGACAAAGTCGATGACTCCACCGGCAGATTCTCATCAGCCGTCAGCCTTAGCAAAGGCCTGATCTTCCTGTCGAGTTCCAGCGACGACAGCTCTTCAGTCAACACCCTCGTCGGATCATTGGCACCAGCATATAAAAACATTAGGTACGCCCTGGCTTGCAGGGACTACACCTTATACTTCAAGAAGACGCAAGTGATGTTGAGGCCGGTGAACTCCTGACCGCGCCTCAACTGAAGGTTCTCCACGTGCTTGTATAACGCTTCAACCACTTCAGTTTCACCCAAAGGAACGTCGTTCTTCCAAGAGCGCCTCCTCTTGAGCTCTGCGTCTACGTTGAATGGAGGAAGGTCGTATACTTGTTGGCCAGCTTCCAGTCACGGATGTAGAACCACTTTTTTCTCCACTGATGACGGGAAAATGGATCGAGAAAATTACACGTCCACGTCATAGAGACAGATAGTGTAATTTAAATGCGTAAATGCATAAATAAATAAAATGATCAAACATTGCAGGTATTTTATTTCCAGAACTCTTATATTTATATAAAAGAACTGTTAATTACATCTCTGTGGGTAAAACCCTTGATTAAGAATTCCAACGTAGCTATTACATAGCATTACAACATATGAATACTACAAAATATAGAAATAAAATAAGACTACAAAATGTAGAAACTAATGTCCTCCTCGCTGTTGTTGTCATCGTCGCACTCGGAAGAACATTTGTAATCATTTATTTTTATCATGTATATGATATTTGGCTCTTGAACTAGTATACGAAGTGCAAGCAGAATATTTGGCACTTGCACTAGTATTAAAAGTACAAGCAGAAAACATACATGAGATACATCATCTATTCAATTATTTGTGAGGTCGTTTCATTGTAATTAGCCGACTAAGAAGTTTCATTGTAATTAGCCGACTAAAAAGTATCCAAAATGGTGCATGCAGTTTGTATATGGAACATGCATGGTACGCTTTCTACATGCATGCAACTACAGCTACATATAGCTAGCTTTTCATATTTCTCGCGCTACTAGAGAATATAGTGCGGACTTGTCTCAGTTTGAACATGGACATGCATGGTTTAATTCCTAATTCATTTAGCATAGGAAATTTAAGCCAATTAATCATACTCGAATTAACTTACACGCATATTTGTTAAATTTTGTTCTTGCATATACGTGAGGGCATATGCAAGAGGATATTATCATGGGGCTGCCAGTCCATTTTCAGAGATATTTCTAGCATCATGAAGATATGAAGTTTGAGACTTGACACTCTAAAGCATGATATATCGTATAAAGGTTTTCTTTTATTTGTATTCTAGACTAGATTCAACTATTTTAGAGATTCGACTAGCCAGACTTTGTTGTACATTTTTAATTGTATCATGATTTAATGTTTAGAGGTTTACTTTTAAACCAACTCATTGTGGGATAATATATGGAGCATGATATATTTCTAACATGCAGCAAGTTTAATATCTGCTCAACTTCATTTATATTACTAGCATATGAGTAGTACAAAATGTATGCTGATTTTGGCTAGGCGTGAGATTTTGGAGCTCTTTGGCTTGTGTCAATGTGACCAAACCACATGCTTAAGTTAAGTAACATATAAATTTAGAGCAACTTGGCTTGTATCAACGTGACCAAATCAAGAGCATAATTTTAGTAATATATGTAAATTTAGAGCGCCTTGGTTTATGTCAATGTGACCAAACCAAGGGCAATTTTCATGATTATATGGATTTAAGACAACTCGGCTTGTGTCGCTGTAACCAAGCCAATAGCCAAACTTGTAGTGATATGTGATTTTATAGCCAGTCATTTTATGTCAATGTGACAAAAACAAGGGCCAATTACTTTTGTGATGTGTAAGTTTAGAGCAACTTGGCTCGTCTCAATGTGACCAAACCAAGATCATGAGTTTAGTGATATATGTAAATTTAGAGCACCTTGGTTTGTGTCAATGTGACCAAACCAAGGGCTATAATTTTTTTGATTATATGAATTTAAGACGACCCGGCTTGTGTCGATGTAACCAAGCCAAGAGCATGATTTTGCTAATGTGTGATTTTAGAGAAACTTGGCTTGTGTCAATGTAACCAAGCCAAGAGCCAAATTTTAGTGATATATCATTTTAGAGCAAATTGGCTTGTGTCAACATAACCAAGTCAAGAGCCAGATTTTTGGTAACATATATGCATGAGTTTATAGCATCTTGATTTGTGTCAATGTGACCAAAACAAGAGACAATTGATCATGATCATGAGAAGAAGGCAATTAAGCATATATCCAGACGATCAAGCCAAGAACAAAGATAAATATGTCTGTTAAAGAGAGAAAATCCCCTAATTTATATCAGTGTGACCAAACTAGCGAATGGAGAGAAGGAACTCCATGGTATGTGTCAATGTGACCAGCCAAAGGAGCAAGGAAAGAAGTTTCTTACCTCCTAGCCTTGGGAGTGAGGACGAGAAGAGTGTAGCGTGTTCCTAGAAGCGTATATACGGCAGCCGGGCGGTGTACATTGAGTGTCGGATAGTGTGTTCCTAGGACCGTATATACAGCGGACGGGCGGGTGGACGACGATAGCTAGCACTAGCAGCAACAGCTTGTATGCGAGCGTGGATCGCTAGGCAGCAGATGGTATGAGCAACCAGCGACGAACGTGTCCGACGGCGTAGGCAAGCGATGAACGCGTCGGACGGCGAGCGGGCGGCAGCATACATAGACGGTGGCGCTGGCGCATAGATGTGGCGAGTGAGCGAACGGTTGCTTCACGACTGATCGGTGATTGGGGCTTGGTAATTTGGGAGGCAGCGGTGGCCTCTCGGCGCCGAACTGTGGGCGGGATCAGCTAGCCATGAACGCGTCATGTGCCGGTCCTTTTATAGGTAGCTAGCGATGGGAGTTATCGGGAAAAAGTCACGCGCAGACGATCTTTAGATCGCGGGATCAAGGCGGCACTGCTCGTCTGAAACATGGATGACGTGAGAGCTTCTGGAGACTTGATCGAGTCAAATTGCTATTGAATCGTATCACACAAGACACGCCATTTACGCCTGTCTCCATGGTCTGCTGTTGTGTGGGCCATGTTCATTTTTTATTATTTTTTTCGTTCGATGGATAATTAAATTACAGAAAATCTATTTGTAGACCGGTCTGAAATTTGTCTTAGCCGACGGGCTCATGGCAAAAGTCCGATCGAAAGTGGACGGACGAGATCGACACGGAAACCGTCGGATCAGAGTTGCGTGGAGATAGAATAGAAAACAATGACACCTTCGTCCCGACCAAGTCAACACAACCCATGCTCCCAACTGCTCCTCGTCGTCGCCAACCCCGAGCTCCACCCCCGGCCTCGCTCCCCTGTCTCATCCTGCCTCCAGCGCTGCCAGCCTACCCGCCGCCAGCCAGAGCACCACCGCCGGCCCGGTGCCCCGCCTCAAATCGCTCTTCCAGGACAGCCCCGGGTACCACGCTACAAGCCCAAGCCACACCTCAAATCCTTCTTCCAGGGCTGCCCCGGCTATCCTCCCCTGGCCAGAGCACCACCACTGAACCGGTCCCTGATTTCGAAACCATTTTCCAAGGCCTCCATAGCTTACCACGCCTTGAATCTTGCCTACATCTCTACTCCAAGGAAGTGGCCATGGAGCCCCAAACCTTGCTAGCGCGAGCTCGAGGGCACGGCCTATGTGGGTACCTATCTCAGAAACACAGTCGTGGCTGGCAGAGCGGGATCAGGGTCCGAACCTCAGATGTGCTTGGTGAATCCCCAATCTGATACATAGAATATTTTTTGGGGAAGAACTACAACTTGCAGGTAGAAATTTGAGAGAGTTCAGATTAATGACAACATGCCCATCTGCTTGAACCATACGGTAGAAAAAATAGTAAAATATGGTTCTGCGGCAGTGTTTGTGGTTGTACCAGTTAAGCATGTAATGGACACTATTGTACTTAGTACACTAGTACTGATCCTTGAACCTGGTGGGTAAAACCAACCACCTTCGATCCGTCCGTTGCATCAACAACCATGGCTTGGATTTAAGAAATGTAGACCCGGAAGCAGTGAACCTTGAGTAAATCATGCTGAGCTTTGCCTTTTACTTTGTTTTTGGAGTAGATGGACAAAATATATAATTCAGATAGATCAAACCATTTGTCCGGTTTAGGATCTATTTTTAATATTGGACTAGTCGCGGCGAGATCTTTAAAATTAAATCTCATGTTGTTATGTTTCGATGAATTTTTTCGGACCAAACAGTTATCCATCTCAAACACATGAGTTATCCATACCATAATATGTAAGTTATCCACCCTGTAATACTTAAGTTATCCACCATATAAACGTGATAGGTAAAGCCGTTCTCGCAAACGTGTTGAGCAAGTTTAATTGGAACGCGATAACCTAAGTGTTATGGTATCGAGACGTTACCGTGGTCGATGCGTTATTATACACGAGTGATAAAGACTATGTATCCTAACACCCTTCAGGACTTCATCACCCATACGCCGCGATAGCGGCCACGGGAGTTGAAAACGAACCGCTTGACTAATTATTGTGCGTTATATTTGTTTACTACGACTTAGTGGTGGTAGGTGATAAGATATAAACCCCATTTATTATATCGTTTGCAAAAGAAGTTTAGATTTCTTTTTAAAAAATTATGCTTGATGTTTGATGTGGTAGTATTTCAAGGATGAAGTCACGTGATAGGCGAACAAGCCGAGCCGATATAATAACTTTTATATTTTATCTGTGGGTAATTTTTTATAATGGTGAATAACTTATATATTATTTGGTGGATAACTTATATACTGAAGCCTTGATAACTCTTATATTACTGATGGGTAATGTTTGGGGCAAATAAAGTCGTGTTACCCACCCCTAACACGTGACTTATTCATGTCATAGTAGTTAAGTTATCCATTCTGATGCATATAAGTTAATGTTTGGGGCAAATAAAATTGTGTTACCCACCCCTAACACGTGACTTATCCATGTCATAATAGTTAAATTATCCATTCTGATATATATAAGTTACCCACTATATAAATGGCTTAGATAGAGACGTTCTCTTGTTTCTCGTGTGGATAACTTTTGTATTTCTTTTGCCTCATAAAGTCTCGGTTGCTTCATGCATTTTATTTTAGTTAATTAAATATGAGCTATAATCTAGTTTAATTGAGACGTGATAGCCTAAATATTAATTGAGTAAACAAGATATGTTGATTATGGAATATAATAAAAAATATTTAAACGGTGAAATAAAGTCTCTTTAAAATGGTTTTGGCCTGTAATAGAAAAAGGTAAATTATTCGACGCACACATCATGGACGAGGCATTCTAATATAACTCTAGATGCTCGCCATCGCGAGCAACCCTGAAGTGTCAAGATACCATGGGCCGATGAATATCGGCGGGTTATACAAATATTTACCAAATATTTCCGTTGGGGTGACACTTATATTTCCAAATATTCAATCATGGGATAAAACATTGACATCATTTCTGTAACCCTATAAAATATGGTCATGAAGTTGTAACAAAAGATATGGCAAATTAATCATAGGTTAACCCCACATGCTACCAAAATCATGGTGTAGAAATCTCATCAATCTTTGGATGAAAAGAATCCCCATGCAATGGTTAAATCATTCTTGCTTAGTCATTCAAGCTCATTATGCCTTAGTCTAGCAGCAAAAGCCTGCAATAATGCATTAAAGCCCAAGAACATGTACTCCCTCCGTTTGGGATTATAGGTTGCCCACGGTTAACTAGATTGCCAATTTGACCAACAAAATATAAACAGAATACCACAAAAAATATACCATTAGAAAAGTTAGATGTTATATTTTCTAATGGTATAATTTTTATGCTATATAACTTATATTTTATTAGTCAAATTAACAATCTAGGTATACGCGTAGGATCTATAATCTCAAACAGAGGGAGTATCGTGTATGTGTATCAGCAGTGACTTAGAGGCAGATCGACGTCAAGTCACGCATAAATGACAAAAGAAAGCAGGGCCTTGCATGACCACGTGCATGCAGATTAATTAGCCTTATTTTAATCTGGCAGGTGTTTTACCAATTACCGGTCCCGGCGGGTTCCGACAGCAATCTAGGGCATGCAATAGCAGAGTCCCGACCACGCCAAAGCGAGTGTGTCCCGTTGCATGGACGCGATGTCCTAAGAGTAATTAGGAGTTGTTAGTAACGTCAAATCTATAAAACGCTTTCGATATTAATTAGTAAATCAGCACTACGCAAAGAAAACGATTAGCCAGCAGAATTCAAAACTAAAATTTAAAATGTTTTTTAGGTCAAACATTTTGTTTGAATTAAGATTTGTTTTCACCGTTAGGCTAGTCATGACGAGATCTTCGAAACTAGAACTCATATTGGTATATTCTGATAACTTTTTTTATATCAAAAGTTATCCATTCGTAACGCGGAAGTTATCCACACGATAACATACAAGTTATCCATCCAATAACATATAAATTATACCAAATACATGAATATAATAAAAAATTGAAAAATAAAATATAATCTAGAAGCTTGACGTTAATCTAGTTTAATTATATATCCTCTGTCCTAAAATACCCTGCATTTTGGGTTTAGTCAAGGTCAAACTTTGTAAAGTTTGACCAAACATATTGAAAAATTTATGTACACATATAATACAACATAAGTACCATTAGAATCGTCATAAGATATATTTTCATAATATATACATTCGATGCTATAGATGTTTATAGTTTTTTCTATGTACTCTATCAAACTCTATAAAGTTTGACTTTGACTAAACCTAGAATGCAGGGTATTTTAGGACAGAGAAAGTATATTCTAAGACAAAATTGGTGTCAATAGATGCCCCTCGAGGTCTGGATTTGAATGGGATTATCCTATTTCGAATCGAGAGTTCGAAAATATATTTACGCCTTTTTATTATCATACGCAAGTTTTTTGTCTACATGTATCCATGATGTTCAAATAGGGAACTAAATATACTTTTCTGTATGGCTGGAGTATTACCCAGCTGTATAAAATTTAAAAGTCTGTTTAGACTTCAGCTTAGATAATAACCAAGCTCCCGAAAAACAAAAAAACCTGTCAGGTAGCTAATATGGCCGTTAGCAGTGTCCCACGGCACATCTAACAGACATCTGTTTGATTCCTCTATTCTTGTTGTCTCGCGTGCTTTCGGCCGAGGAGACGTTCCTCCAACCAAGCGCTGATCTCTGAATTGTTCGCCTTAGATAGCCATTAAGTACGCATGCTATCAGGTGTTGTTGAATTTTCTTTTTTTCCAGATCTTTAGCATGCTGATATTTGATACAATGTCAGGAGTTAAAGGTGCTTCATTATGATAAAGAATTTCAGGAAGTGAAGATTTGACTCATGTTTCCTCAGCTGGTGGGTTTTCATGGACGTGTGGTCGTCCCAACATTCATATGCATCACACACGCTGATTGCATGCTTTGATTTTGGTTTGTTTGGTCTATTTTCTCCCAAGAAGGCTGAATCAAGATCTATTGTATATTAGGTCGATCTTTACTTAGCATATGTACCTTTGCTTTTTGGCCAGGTACCACAATTTCACGACCTGTCCTCTTTTCTTTTATTTCGGTTTCGATATGGGGTAAAGTGGACATATATGCCGACATACAACATTACCTAAGATTTCATTTGAATATGCTATATGATCAAGTATTCTGTTCCGGCTTTAGACATTTTGGTATTTCATGGTTGGCGTGTCGACAAATATGAACTTGGTTTTTCATGCAACCATGATGGCTGACATATGCTATATTTTCAGCTTATATTTTTTATTTGGTGACAGAAATTGTCTTATCATTGCTGTTCCGGCAAGCTTCTAGACGAGCTTGATCCGACGTACAACTATAGCATCAACGTCATTTTGTTTCATAGGATATGTTAGAATTCCTCATTTTTTGAACTTAAGTTCCGTTTCTATTTTGCAAGGAAGTTTATTCACCTTTGGTAGAAGCAATTCTCAAAGGACTTAGGCAATATAATCATAACCCTTGAATGTTTTAATTCTTGTGCTTTTTATAGAATTTAATTCATTTTCTATATATACAAATGGCATTGGGGAAGCCTTCTCTTTCTTCCTTATATATTTATTTTCGACGCATTAGTTTGCATCTTGTCGTTCCCTTTAGTTGTAAGGCACCTTGGATGACCCATTACATAATTGTATGGATGCATCTATATTTGAAGAGAACCTTTGGGGATAAAGGAAAAGGAAATTGTCTGCCTGCTGCTAAGAGCATGCCTATGCGACCTTCTATGATAAATACTATGTTCAGGCCTCCTCATAGATTTTCCTTTGAGACCGCGCATGATTTTTTTGAGAACCATAACAATATCATTTGGTTCCCCTATTCCTCACAAAACCTAACGGGAGTAGGTCAGCTACAGAGGTCCTTCACAATTTCAGTCCGCCGAAGTATATGTTTCCTTGGAGAATCTCATTATATAATGTGCAGCCGAGCCATATCATCTAGATTATGTGGCTCGCCAATATAAGTTATACACAAATGGTGCCATATAATCCGATGAAGTCTTTGTTGTCTGAAGAGGACACTAGAGTCTCATATGCATATTGGTCAAATTTATTATGCCCAAGCTAGGAAAATTTTCAACACTCCTTTAACATTACTCATGAGGATGTGGAGTTATTTTTATCTTATATGTGCCCCAGATTATACTCATGAAGACGTGAAGTGATTTTTCTTTTTTATGTGCCCAGTTTATACTCGTGAGAGTATGGAGTGATTCTTGCTAATTGTTTTATAGTGCAATCCGATTTTACTCGTGAGTGCTAGGAGTATTTTTTTGTGTACCCTAGTTTATACTCAGTGAGATTATGGTGTGATTTTTCTATATTTATTTTAGTGCAATCAGTTTATCTCATAAGTGCTTGGAGTATTTTTTTTAATATGGCACAATTTATACTCATAAAGATTTGGAGTTTCTTTAATAAGACACAGTTTATACTCATAAGGTCTTGGAGTATTTTCTTTAATATGGCACCGTTTATACTCATACAGATTTGGAGTATTGTTTAATATGACACAATTTATAATCATAAGGATTTGGATTGATTATATATCATCTCTATTTATACTCATAAGATGTTGGAGTAATCTTTAATGTTAACATAGTTTATACTCATAAGATTTTGGAGTGGTTTTTGATATGGGATCACGGTTTATACTCCTAAGATGTTGGAGTATTATTTTAATATCATCACAGTTTATACTCATAAGATGTTAGAGTGTTTTGAATGTTATCGCATTTTATACTCATAAGCATTTGGAGTATAATTTAATAATATCATAGTTTATATAATACGTTGGAGTACCTTTTAATATCATCATGTTAGAGTATTGTTTTGTCGTGGTAAAATTTATACTCATAAATATTCAGAGTATTTTAAAATGGAAAAGATTACACTCATAAGAATTTGGAGTAATGTTTCTCATCATATTTTTATACTCATAATATTCTGAGTATTTTAAATATCATCTTCGCTTATACTCTCAAGATTTTGGACTATTTTTTATCGTCATAGTTTATAATCGTAAGAACTCAGAGTATCTTTTAATATGGCATAGTTTATACTCATAAATGTTTGGACTTTTTTAATATCATCATAGTTTATACTCGTAAGATATTGGAGTAATCTCTATCATCATTATTTTTTTAAGGAAAGCGGTGGGGGAAAGCCCCACAATGAGTTTGATTTTTTTTTGAAATGATAAGAACCCAATTTTGCATCCGTGCGGACTTGGACATGAGCGGCTCGGTCGTACATCCACTCTTCCAACCAAATGAGCTAGAATCATTTCTTATCATCATAGTTTATACTCATAAGATGTTGAAGTATTATTTAATATCATCATAGTTTATAATAATAAGCATTTGAAATATTTTTAAAAATGTCATCATAGTTTATACTCGTAATATATTTGATTAATTTTTAATATGGCACAGTTTTTACTCGAAAGCATTTGGAGTATTTTTTTTAAAATATCATCATAGTTTATACTGGTAAATATTGGAGTAATTTTTAATATGGCATAGTTTATACTCGTAATCATTTGGAGTAATTTTCCATTTATGGATGGCAATTTATACTCTTCCATCCTTGGATATGAATTCAATAGTATATACTCATAAGACTTTGGAGTATTTTTCATTTACGGATAGCAGTTTCTACTCTTGCAACCTTGGAGTATGCATGATGTCAATAGTTTATACTTGTAAGACTTGGGAGTATTTATTAATTTATGGCTAGAAATTTATACTCTTGCAGCCTTGGAGTGTTTGTGATGTCAACAGTTTATACTCGTAAGACTTGGGAGTATTTATTAATTTATAGCTAGCAGTTTATACTCTTGCAGCTGTGTAGTGTTTGTGATGTCAACAGTTTATACTCGTAAGACTTTGGAGTAATATTTAATGTTATCATAGTTTACACTCGTAAGATTTTGGAGTGATTTATGATATCATCATAGTTTATACTCATAAGATTTGGAGTAATTTTTAATATGGCATAGTTTATACTCGTAAGCATTTGGAGTAATTTTTCATATATGCCTGGCAGTTTATACTCTTGCAGACTTGGAGTATATATGATGTCAACAATTTATACTCATAACACTTTCGAGTTCTTATTGATTTCCTCATAGTTTATACTCACAAGATGTTGGAGTATTATTTAATATACTTTTAGTGTTATAGTTTATACTCATAAGATTCTAGAGTTTTTATATGGCATTATAGTTTATACTCATAAGATGCAATATGGCATTATAGTACATATTCCTAAGATGCTGGAGTATTTTAATATGAAACAATCTATACTCAAAAGCATTTGGAGTATAGTGTTTTAACATGGAATACTTTATATTCATAAGGATTTGAGGCATTTTAACATAACATAGTTTATACTCATAAGCATTTGGAGTATTTTTAAATATCATCATAGTTTATACTCGTAAGATATTGGAGTAATTTTTTAATATGGCATAGTTTATACTCGTAAGCATTTGGAGTAATTTTTTAATATGCATGGCATAGTTTATACTCGTAACCATTTGGAGTATTTTATTAACATAGTTTATACTCACCAATATTGGGTAGATTGTTTTTCATTATATGAGGCTAAAGGCTTATGCTCTTGTTGCCTTGGAGTATTTATGATGTCATCATAATTTACACTCACAAGATATTGGAGTATTTTTCATACCATCATACTTTATACTCGTAAGATTTTGGAGTATTTTTATTTATTTATTTATTTTCATGAGGCTGGCATTTTATACTCTTGCAGCCTTGGCGTAATTTTATTTTCATTTATTTAATTTTCAAGAGGCTGGCAGTTTATACTAATACAACCTTGGAGTATATGATGTCAACAGTTTATACTCGTAAGACTTTGGAGTAATCTCTCATATGGCACAATTTATACTCATAAGCATTTTGGAGTTATTTTTGTATAATGAAACATCTTTATATTCTCAAGGTTCATACATTTCCACAAGTCCCAAATGTTCTGTTGGATCAATATGAAAAAAATCTATGAAAACCCAATATTTCCATTGGGTTCATTCTTTTAAAATTTGTAGGGCACTTAAAAACCATTATAAACCCACTTAAACGATCTTGTATGTTCTTTGATTTCACGACAATATGATTGTAAAAAATAGAGTTCTCTATGCAAGCCCCTGCCATCACATAATGGTGGAGATATCATACTACATTTTTTTATTGTTTCATATATTTTGGTACATCAAACTATTTCTTACAATACCAAACACAAATCAAGGTATCTTAATGGGACCAAAGATAACCGATAACATTGAAATGTCGCCTGAAAACTTTGAAACCTGTGTACGCATCCATGCATGCATACTTGATCTATTGATGGTTCAGGTTGGAGTTGTCCCACAGGCTCATAGTAAGAATCTCGTCTTTGTTAAGTTTTATTTTTGCATTGGCCTTCTTTCTGACCATGAACTTTGATACCAAGTTGACAACATTCTTGACACGCAAGTTATAAAACTCGAGCATCTTTTTATGTCATTACCGATAGCTGATGATACGTCAGAAACGTATCTATAATTTTTGATGCTACATGCTTGTTTAGTATCTACTTTACTTTACTTGTCCACACTTTGAGGTGCTTTTACATGTTTTCTGGTACTAACCTACTAACAACTTGGAACAGTGTTAGATGCCTGTTTTCTGCTGTTTTTGGTTTCAGAAAAGTTAGTAAAGAAATATTCTCGGAATTGGAAGGAACAAACGTCAAAGTCAATTACTTTTCGTGGGGAACAAGAAGTTCAGAGGAGAGCCGGAGGGGCCAGCCAGGGGGGCCAGACCCACCACAGGTGCGGGTGTGCCCAGCCCCGCACCTGGCTAGGGTTTTCCACCCCTGGATGCATCCTTGGTCTCCCCCTTCGCCTATAAGAAGCCCCGATGCAGAAACCCTGAGTACCCGATCAAATATCCACGAAACCGTCTGTAGCCGCCGCCATCGTCCCTAGATCGGGGAGGATCTGAAGTTCTTCCCGGCACCCTGCCAGAGGGGAGATCATCCTGAAGGCCTTCTCTCCGGTATGATGCGTGAGTAGTTCCACCTTGGACTATGGGTCCATGTAGTAGCTAGATGGTTGTATCTCCTCCTTTGTGCTTTCATGTATAGATCTTGTGAACTCCGTTCATGATCAAGATCTAATCTATTTGTAATCATGCATGTTGTGTTTATCCGATGGATATTGAGATTATTATGATGGTTTGATTAATGGTTTTATCTTTGTGATTCTATCATGTCTCTGTTGTTTGTGATCTTGCATGCTCTCCGTTGTTAGTAGCTATCTTGGCCAAGTAGTTGCTAGTGACTCCAAGAGGGGGTATTTATGCTTGATAGTGGGTTCATGCCTCTAGTTTCCAAGGGAAGTGACAATAATCTCTTCGGTTGTAGATGTGCTATTGCTACTAGGGATAAAACAGCGGTCTCTTGTTCATGGAACATGTGGACTGTTTACCTTACACACTTTGCTTAAAGCAGTTGTCTGTTGCTTGCAACTTAATACTGGAGGGGGTTCGGATGATAACCTGAAGGTGGACTTCTAGTCATAGATGCTGGTGGATGGCGGTCTATGTATCTTGTTGTATTGCCCAATCAATCTCATAGGATCTGACTAGTGGATGGAGGCCAAGGATGTCTTCACTAGGGGAGTCCTTCACTTCCTTTCTCTTTACTTTGCTTTGTTTATTTTGTTTGGTTTTGTTTGCCTCTTTCCAAAAAACCCCCAAAAAATTAGTCTAGTTTGATCTGTTTTCTTTATTCAAAAACACACAAAAATTAGTTCCCGCTCTAGCTGTTGCTGCTGTTTTTGGCTTGCCCACCTTTGCCAAAATGAACTCTGCCGAGAAAACCAAGTTGTGTGACTTCACTAGCACCAACAACAATGATTTCCTTAGCACTCCTATTGCTCCACATGCTCCTAATGCTACCTTTTATGAAATTAAGCCTGCTTTGTTGAATCTTGTGATGAGAGAGCAATTTTCTGGTGCTGGTTCTGATGATCATGCTGCCCATCTTAATAGCTTTGTTGAACTTTGTGAGATGCAAAAGTATAAGGATGTAGATGGAGATATTATTAAGCTCAAGCTTTTTCCTTTTTCCTTGAGGGGAAAAGCTAAAGAATGGTTGCTTTCTTTGCCTAAAAATAATATTGATTCTTGGAATAAGTGCAAAGATGCTTTTATTGGAAAGTACTATCCTCCCGCTAAGATTATTGCTATGAGAATTGACATTATGAAATTTAAACAACTTGATAGTGAACATGTTGCTCCAGCTTGGGAAAGAATGAAATCTTTGGTTAAGAATTGCCCTACTCATGGACTCACTGCTTGGATGGTTATCCAGACTTTTTATGTAGGTTTGAACTTATCCTCAAGAAACCTGTTGGATTCAGCTGCTAGAGGTACCTTTATGGGACTCACTTTGGGTGCTGCAACAAGACTCCTTGATAATATGATGATTATCTACTGTGAATGGCATGTTGAAAGAGCTCCACATGGTAAGAAGGTAAATTCTATTGAGGAAACTTCCTCTTTGAGTGAAAAAGATTGATGTTATTATGTCTATGCTTGTTAATGGGAAAGCTCCTCTAGATCCTAATAGTGTTCCCTTAACCTCTTTGGTTGCTCAAGAAGAGCAAGTTGATGTGAACTTCATTAGAAACAACAATTTCAACAACAATGCCTATAGGAACAATTTTGGTAGCAACAACAATTATAGCCCTTATCCTCCTAATAATGGCAATTCCTATGGAATGTAACACCCTCGGATCGATCCTATGCAAGCTTTAGCGATTCCCGCCAAACCCACATAGAAACGATTCAGAGATGCCACCAGGCACTTGCGTGCAGGTGGAAAATAAAATAATATCATTACACAATAGTCCACGATGGAACCCACAGAATAGATATATACAATAACGACTCCACGAGTCAAGAATACAAATATACAATAGAAAGATCCAAATCACTTTGAAAACGATACAACATTCGACTACTGACAAGATGCAAATTGAGATAAGAGCCCTGAAGAATAACCGATGGCGTCCGTAACCCTGCCTAGGCCAAGCCGAAAGGGTAACCCTGCTAACGACGTCGATCTCAAACCTGCTTAAACAAAAGGGGTGCCGGCAAAGGGCAAAGGAAAAAGAGAGAGCGGTCAGTACTGAGGCCAGTACATCGCGAGACTAGAATTCAGCGGTCCTCGCCTACATAGGTATGGTGGACTGAAGCGGCAACGCAGCATGCACTATACAACCTATAGAGACTCGATACAAGTGGCGCCTATTAGAGAGGGGTAAGAAAGACCTATCCGGATCCAACCTGATACTAACACCAAACATACCCATCCTGGTGTTTCCCCCTCGAGACCAAACGTGGAAGTCGTACCGAGGAAACCCACACAGTTGGCAGTTCTATCCATTCCATTATAGTTGCAGCACTTACTAGTCATATATAGATAGTATGAGTCATCCTGATATAATAAGAAGTGGCACTTTTAATTAACCATTCCGTTGTAGTTGCGATACTTACTAGTCAGATACATATAAGATGAGACATCCCAAAACCAGCAGTTGTTGGCACTTCTATTTAGCCATTCCATTATAGTGAAGCTGATCACTAGTCATTATAAAGTCAAATTTATAGCACTACTTTAGTTATAGTTGTCTATGATCGAGATACTGTGCTCCAAGTCGTCCATAACCGTGGAAACGGCTTTTAGAAAGTTTTACCCTGCAGGGGGGCACAAATAGCAACACACGCACGATCAACCTTGGAAAAACCAAATGAAAACCCAACGAGGCATCACGACAAAGAAATCGCAAGATTCGTATAATATTTCAGGGGGCCACCCCACTAAGCTACCCGCGATGAAGTTGGCCGGATCCGATACAGACCCAGAGGTTTGTGACAATGGATGCAAACGACTGCGAACCCGAAAGTGTGACTGGGCTTGTCGATACAGCGAAAATATTCCACATTTGTTCCAAAACAGTACAGGCGCTCCACGCGCAATCGTAAAAAAAGCATTAAAGCATGGCATAAGTACAAGATAGTAATAAAGCCCCAAACTACTTTGTGGCCTGAAGAAATAAGATATGACTCAAGCTCATGCTAAGGGGATTCATGGGCCCACATGCGGATAGTGCGAATATTCAAAGAACAGGTATCAAGTACCGGGGGTCCTATGGGACACAAGTGGACGGTTAAAAACCAAATAACATCTATTGCCCACCTGTGCCTCTGCATTATTTACCTACGTCAATTTTAGTTATTAAATGGTTATTAAAGTCATAATCATCTCCAACATTAAACATGCGGAATTACTCCAACAACTGTGGAAGATCAACGGCGTGACGCATCACCTGCGCAAGCAACTACGACTCGCAAGGCCAACTATGTACCAAACAGTAGGTAATAGGATGTGTCCATGGCAATATAAGAGCTACAGGGAAGTATAACGGGGTACGGAATCTATAGCATCACAACACAGATAGCAATAGATCAACAGGAGGAAGTAAAGACTAGAAATGTTAAATAGGTAGAAAGAGGGAGAATGCTCGCCTGGAAAACATTGTGGAAGGTTCATCCGAAGATCGGGTCGACTCTCGCATCAACTCATCGGCCTAATCCGTGAAGAAGTAAAGCACTAGAAGAAAAACCGGATGCACTATTTAATACTATGGCAAAATATCGGGCATGATTCATGTATGATGTATGGCATGGCAAGGATGCGATGCAATTAGGCAATACTAAGCGAAACCGGAGTCCCGACAATTAGTTAGGTGGTTTATGTTGTCTAGATACCCCACAAGTTAAATGTTGTCTTAATAAGGAGAAATTATGTCATCGGTTCGCGACACAAATTTAAATGGGACCAATATTAGACTAGAAAAACCTATGGTCTCCATATTTAATTCTTAGGTGAATCGACATAATGCCCCCAAACCAAATGTGATGAATGCAAGCATGACAATTTAATATGCAACAAATAGATGTCATATATATTATAAAAACAGGATAGGTCTTGGAAAAAGGGTCACAAATAGGGGCTTGACGATCTTGAGGCTCCGAGGGTTCGAGGGATCGGTCTCCGTTTGGCGAGAAGGGGGCCTTGGCGTTTCGAGGGGTCCGGAAAGGGGAGCTTCGCGTCATCGGGTCCGGGAATGAGTACTCGAGCGGCATTGCCTTCACGTTCCATGAAGGAGATGCCTTCGGGGCCTCGGTCATCGGACTCGGGTATGGTGCCGTTGTTTCATCGGGCTTGGCTGGGTCGGTGTTGATCTTGTATTGTCTCCATCTAGGCAGCAACACAAAGATTGGTGCAGGATTTGGTCATCTCATAAGAACACAAACTCCCTCGTACACGAACGTGCACAAGAATTAGCATCGGAAACTAATTAAACGCACAACTCACAAGCATGGCCATACACGAATGTTCACAGGAGCTCGTAGAGGATGCGTGGTACTTGACAGAGGCGACGCAGGGTCACGTCGACGACACGGGGACGGGGACGGGGACGTGCTTGAGAAGGAGGAAGGCGCGCGACTGGAGGCTGACCGGGACAGGCGACACGGGTGCGGGAGTGTGTGGCGCCGAGGCGACCTTGCAGAGGGCGGCGAGCGAGGTGCAAGGGCGGCCGCGCCAGAGCGATGACGGCGACGCGAACAGGAGGTGTGGGAAGGTCAGCGCGAGGAGGAGCCAAGCGGGGCCGTGAGGTGAGGAGGCGGAGGCGCTAGGTCCGCGGGCAAGCGGCCAGCTGCGCAGGAAGCCCGGGTTCGACGCGGGGCAGGCGACGATGTAGAGCACCTGGGGGCAGCGACTCATGCGCTCGCATGGCGGTGCCGGGGAGAGGGAAGCCAGGGCGAGGAAGGGCCTGCAGGAGCCGGCGGGTGCTCGCATGAGGCGTGCGGCGGGCGAGGATCGCGGGCGGTGGAGGCCTCTGTGTCTGGCGGCGGGGAAGGAGGAAGCTTGGGGAGAGAGAGTGGTTTGGGGACGGGAGAGAGCGGGGTGGGCCGAGAGTGGGGCCAGGCGGGGTGGGTGGACGTGTACGAGAGCCTGGGGTTCGTCGCATCGCGGGGATAGGGCCGAGCGATCGAGGCAGGGGGTGGGGTTTGACCACGGGCCAGGTCGGGCGCGCTAAGGTGGGCCCATGCTCACAGGCGGCTCAGGACCAGGGCATGCGTGCGTTTGTGTGTTGTGTGCGTGCACAGAGTGAGTGGCTGCAGGGGTGAGGAGAGATGGGTTGGGGTGTAGCTAGGGTTTGGGTGATTTAGGATTAGGGTTAGGAGAAATAGGGTGGGGTAGTAGGCCGGTTGGCTGGGCCTTTGGGCCTGGCTGGCTGCCTCCCCCGATAGAAAAATATTTTTATTATAAAAATATTATGTGTTTATTTTAAAGGCTTATGCAAATAGTTTTGAGACAAAATAAAATAATCAAACGAGCTCGGTTTTGATTTGAAATAAGGACGGAGAAATTTACAAAACAAAGCTAGGTTTTAGAGAAATAACTTTAGGTGAATTATATGCATGCAAACATGAAGATGCTCAAATAAAAATAACATGCGATTTTCTAGTAGGGTTTTATCCGGGGTGCTACATTTCGACACCACTAACAATAGATCTCGCCCTCGAGATCCGCCTCATGGTACGGGGAAGAAGGCCGATGAGCTGAATATTCTCTCTTTGTGTAGATCCTCGCGACACCACTAACAGGGGTTCTTTCTTCATCTTGGAAAACGGTGACACCACCAACAAGAGGTCGTTGTCCATGATCATCGAGAGAACACTTCGGAAAAACAAAGACGAAGGTAAGGGCTTCAACAGATAAAGCCACCTCTAACTTCCGTGGGAGGAGTAAAATTGCATCGATCCACCATTCAATGTACAAAAGTGAATGATAAGAGTAATGGTATGGTCGCGACTCCATCCCGCACTCAAAGCATTACTCTGCACACGAACAGACGGGTTATGCAACCAACCCTCGGAATTCAGACTGAAGATCTCGACAAACGAGGTTCGGAAGCAAGAAGTGATGTAGAGTCTTTATCGGTTCTGATGGAGATGAGGTCGTCGCGTTGAAAACACCGGCAAATACAAAGAAAAAATTTAGTGAATTTTTGGTCCACTGAAAGGTATAACAGATGAAAACTTCATCAGATAGCATGAAGACCGGATGTCTAAGCACCATTATAAGAGGAAGGAAGCGAAACCCTAAAGATACGACAGAAACCAACCACGAGAAATCCTGGACTCGCAGATAAGATAAGAGAGCAGATTCAGAACACGCGAAGGTAAGAAGAGAATAGCAAAGGGGTAAGGAGTAAAATCAGACCTAATCAGATCTATCCAACCGATTTTGTAAAATAGTTTTGACACTCTACAACGTCCGTTAGCTAGGTTATCCTATAGGCTGGACCAGTGGGGTATCGTAACTGATGAGCTCTGATACCACTCTGTAACACCCTCGGATCGGCCCTATGCATGTTTTAGTGATTCCCGCCAAACCCGCATAGACATTATTCAGAGATGCCCACTAGCCACTTGCGTGCGGGTGGAAAACGAAGTAGTATCATTACACAATAGTCCATGATCGAACCCATGGAACAGATATATACAATAACACCTCCATGAGTCAAGAATACAGATATACAATAGAAATATCCAAATCACCTTGAAAACGATACAGCATCCGACTACGTACAAGATGCAAATTGAGCTAAAAGCCCTGAAGAATAACCAATGGCGTCCATAACCCTGCCCAGGCCAAGCCGAAAGGGTAACCCTGCTAACGACGTCGATCGCAAACCTGCTTAAACAAAAGGGGTGCCAGCAAAGGGCAAAGGAAAAAGAGAGAGAGCGGTCAGTACTGAGGACAGTACACAGCGAGACTAGAATTCGGCGGTCCTCGCCTACATTGGTATGGTGGATTGAAGCGGCAACGCAGCATGCACTATACAACCTATAGAGACTCGATACAAGTGGCGACTATTAGAGAGGGGTAAGAAAGACCTATCCATATCCAACCTAATACTAACACCAAACATACCAATCCTGGTGTTTCCCCTCGAGACCAACGAGGAAGTCGTACCGAGAAAACCCACACAGTTGGCAGTTTTATCCATTCCATTATAATTGCAGCACTTGCTAGTCATATATAGATAGTATGAGTCATCCTGATATAATTAGTAGTGGGTACTTTTAATTAACCGTTCTGTTGTAGTTGCGATACTTACTAGTCAGATACATATAACATGAGACATCCCAAAACCAGCAGTTGTTGGCACTTTTATTTAGCCATTCCATTATAGTGAAGTAATTACTTGTCATTATAAAGACAAATTTATAGCACTACTTTAGTTATAGTTGTCTATGATCGAGATACTGTGCTCCAAGTCGTCCATAACCGTGGACACGACTTTCAGAAAGTTTACCCTGCAGGGGGAGCACAAATAGCAATACATGCACGATCAACCTCGGAAAAACAAAATGAAAACCCAATGAGGCATCACGACAAAGAAATCGCAAGATTCATATAATATTTCAGGCGGCTACCCCACTAAGCTACCCGCGACGAAGTTGGCCGGCTCTGAGATGGACCCAGAGGTTTGTGACAATGGGTGTAAACGACTGGGAACCCGAAAGTGTGACTGGGCTTGTCGATACCGCGAAAACATTCCACTTTTGTTCCAAAACAGTACATGCGCTCCACGCGCAATCGTAAATAAAGAATTAAAGCATGGCATAAGTACAGGATAGTAATAAAGCCCCAAACTACTTTGTGGCCCCAAGAAATAAGATATGACTCAAGCTCATGCTAAGGGGATTCTTGGGCCCACATGCGGATAGTGCGAATATTCAAAGAACAGGTATCAAGTACTCGGGGTCCTACGGGACACAGGTGGACGGTTAAAAACCAAATAACATCTATTGCCCACCTGTGCCTCTGCATTATTTACCTACTTCAATTTTAGTTATTAAACGATAATTAAAGCCATGATCATCTCCAACATTAAACATGTGGCATTACTCCAACAACTGTGGAAGATCGACGGCGCGATGCATCACCTGCGCAAGCAACTACGACTCGAAAGGACGATTATCTACCAAACAACATGTAATAGGATGTGTCCATGGCAATATAAGAGCTACAGGGAAGTATAACGGGGTACGGAATCTATAGCATCACAACACAGATAGCAATAGATCAACAGGAGGAAGTAAAGACTAGAAATGTTAAATAGGTAGAAAGAGGGAGAATGCTCGCCTGGAAAACATTGTGGAAGGTTCATCCGAAGATCGGGTCGACTCTCGCATCAACTCATCGGCCTAATCCGTGAAGAAGTAAAGCACTAGAAGAAAAACCGGATGCACTATTTAATACTATGGCAAAATATCGGGCATGATTCATGTATGATGTATGGCATGGCAAGGATGCGATGCAATTAGGCAATACTAAGCGAAACCGGAGTCCCGACAATTAGTTAGGTGGTTTATGTTGTCTAGATACCCCGCAAGTTAAATGTTGTCTTAATAAGGAGAAATTTTGTCATCGGTTCGCTACACAAATTTAAATGGGACCAATATTAGACTAGAAAAACCTATGGTCTCCATATTTAATTCTTAGGTGAATCGTCATAATGCCCCCAAACCACATGTGATGAATGCAAGCATGACAATTTAATATGCAACAAATAGATGTCATATATATTATAAAAATAGGAGAGGTCTCGGAAAAAGGGTCACACATAGGGGCTCGACGAGCTTGAGGCTCCGAGGGTTCGAGGGATCGGTCTCCGTTTGGCGAGAAGGGGCCTTGGCGTTCCGAGGGGTCCAGAAAGGGAAGCTTCGCGTCATCGGGTCCGGGAAGGAGTACTCGAGCGGCATTGCCTTCATGTTCCATGAAGGAGATGCCTTCAGGGCCTCGGTCATCAGACTCGGGTACGTGTCGTTGTTTCATCGGGCTTGGCCGGGTCGGTGTTGATCTTTTATTAGCTCCATCTAGGCAGCAACGCAAAGATTGGTGCAGGCTTTGGTCATCTCATAAGCACACAAACTCACTTGTACACGCACGTGCACAAGATTTAGCATCGACAACTGATTAAACGCACAACTCACAAGCATGCCCATACACGAATGTTCACAGGAGCTCATAGAGGATGCGCGGTACTTGACAGAGGTGACACAGGGTCACGTCGACGACACGGGGACGGGGACATGGACGTGCTTGAGCAGCAGGAAGGCGTGCGACTGGAGGCTGACGAGGACAGGCCACGTGGTTGCGGGAGTGTGTGGCGCCGAGGCGACCTTGCAGAGGGCGGCGAGCGAGGTGAACGGGCGGCCGCGCCAGAGCGAGGATGGCGACGCGAGCAGGAGGCATGGGAAGGTCAGCGTGAGGCTGAGCCCGCGGGGCCGTGAGGTGAGGAGGCGGAGGCGCTGGGTCCGCGGGCGAGCGGCCAGCGGCGCAGGAAGCCCGGGGTCGACGCGGGGCATGAGGCAACGGAGGAGCACCTGGCGGCGGCTCACGCGCTCGCAGGGCGGCGCCAGGGAGAGGGAAGCCAGGGCGAGGCAGGCCTGCAAGAGCCGGCGGGTGCTCGCATGAGGCGGGTGGCAGGCGAGGATCGCGGGCGGTGGAGGCCTCTGTGCCTGGCGTCGGGGAAGGAGGAAGCTTGGGGAGAGAGAGTGGTTTGGGGACGGGAGAGAGCGGGATGGGCCGAGAGTGGGCCAGGTGGGGTGGGTGGACGTGTACGAGAGCCTGGGGTTTGTCGCATCGCGGGGATAGGGCCGAGCGAGCGAGGAAGGGGGTGGGGTTTGACCACGGGCCAGGTCGGGCGCGCTGAGGTGGGGTTTGACCACAGGCAGGTCCGGACCGGGGCGTGCGTGCATTTGTGTGTTGTGTGCGTGCACAGAGTGAGTGGCGGCAGGGGTGAGGAGAGAGGGGTTGGGGTGTAGCTAGGGTTTGGGTGATCTAGGGTAAGGGTTAGGGGAAATAGGGTTTGGGGTAGTAGGCCGGTTGGCTGGGGCTTTCGGCCTGGCCGGCTGCCTCCCCCGATAGAAAAATATTTTTATTATAAAAATATTATGTGTTTATTTTAAAGGCTTATGCAAATTGTTTTTATAAAAAATAAAATAATCGACGAGCTCGGTTTTGATTTGAAATAAGGACGGCGAAATTTAGAAAACAAAGCTAGGTTTTTAGAGAAATAACTTTAGGTTCATTATATGCATGCAAACATGAAGATGCTCAAATAAAAATAACAGGCAATTTTATAGTAGGGTTTTATCCGTGGTGCTACATGAAAGCTCTTACAATAATGCTAAAAGTGCCCCCTCTGAACTTGAAGTCATGCTCAAAGACTTTATTAGTAAACAAACCACTTTCAATAAGACTATAGAGGAGAAGCTGTTAACTGTTGAGAAAAATATATCCTCTTTGTCTGAAGCTCTGTCCTCTTTGATTAATAAAATGGCTGCTAAACCTAAAACTATGGAAAACACCTTTGCTACTGCTCATGCCATACAAGTTACTATTGATGAAAATGTTAGGTTGTTAGCTCAACTTCATGATAGGTGGGAAAGGGAAGCTGAAATTGATAGAAACAATAGTGTGTGCACCATGACCAATAACCACAAGTAATCCCTATTCCTCCTCCTACTATGACTAAGCCTATTGAGCCTACTACTAGTGATGCTAAGTTTGATTTTGATATTGATGGTTGCAATATTTCTGAAGTGATCATGTTTTTGCAAAAGCTGGCTAGAAGTCCTGCTGCTAGTTATATGCATGTTGCTTTCACTAAACATATTATAGATGCTCTTATGGAAATTAAGGAAGAGAAGCTAAAACACAAAGCTTCTATTCCTAGGAAAGTAGAAGATAGTTGGGAACCCATTATTAATATGCAAGTGAATGACTTTGATCTCAAATATTCATGTGATCTTGGTTCTAGTGTCTCTATTATGCCTAGGAAGATTTATGAAATGCTTGATTTGCCACCATGGGAAGATTGTTATTTGGATGTACCACTCAATGATAATTCTAAGAAGAAACTCATGGGGAGTATTAATGATGTTCTCATTATGTTTAACAATGCTTATGTCCCTGTTGATTTCTATGTTTTTGGATGTTGAATACAATGCTTGTTGTCCTATTACTTTGGGAAGACCTTTTCTTAGAACAGTTGGTGCCATCATTGATATGAAAGAAGGAACCATTAAATATCATTTTCCATTCAATAAAGGTATTGAACACTTCCCTATGAGGAGAGAGAAGTTGCTTTTTGCTCCTCCTTTGAAAGCAAGATTTGATGTTAATGCTTCTTCATTAGAAAATACTTGATTCTTCTTGCTTCTTGTGCCTAACTTAAAGGCGTTAAAGAAAAGTACTTGTTGGGAGATAACCCAAGAGTTTCCTTGACTCTTAAAAGTTATTACTTCAGTAATAAACTCTCTTTATCCTTTTTTTTGCTTTTTGTGCCAAGAATGACCTCTAATGAGACGGAAGTAAGATTTGGGGAGTTGTTGTCCCGAAACAGATTTCTGTCCTCCACCAAAAAATTCGTGAGGACGCTCTGTAACTCAGATTGAGCTCAAAATTTACGAATAAATCCCCTAGTACGTTAGCTAACTTTTGTTAGTTTAACACTTTTTGATTTGAGCAATAGATTATGTTCGAAAAAATCGGTTTCTACCTGCTGGTCTGTTTTGATAGATTTCTGCCATTATTTGCATTTGCTTCTTATTGATTCCTTTTTTAGTTCTCTTTAGGTTAATTGCGCTTTTTGAAGGAGTTACTACAGTAACTTGTGTTTTTAGTGAAAATACCTGCTGTTCCAAAGCTTTGCCAGTTGTCTAATATCTTTTGAATACACTAATGTTGCTAATGAAGATTGTGTGATGTTTTGTATGAAGGAAAAATTTCAGGTGTAGAGAAAGAATGATGCAATAAGATGAAGAATGGACAAAATCTCAAGATTGGGGATGCCACCATGGTGTAACCCCAAGAAATATCCAAGAGTTACAAGCGTCAAAGCTTGGGGATGCCCAAGGCATCCCCTTCTTCATCAATAAAAAGCTCAGGTTTGTCTAGACACTTTATTTTTATTGTTTCATGCACAGTTGTGTTGTTCTTGGACCATCTTAGTTTTCGTTTGCTTTTCTTAGTTTGTTTAGTTTCCTAAAGTAGTTTGGACCCGTTATCACTGTGTAGTTTTGCAAATAAGTTTTCTTGGTGTTGGAAAGGAGTAGTAAGTTCTTGCTTGAAGTGCAAGAGGAGCTTGCATTGACTGTGACTTAGACTTTAGCATGACATGCTAGGTGTTGTTTTGACCTTATGCTTAGTTATTATTGCTGTAGCATGTCTTGTTCCAAACAATTGGGATTGTGTAGTGTGCCTTGAGGAAATTATGCATTGTTTTAGCATGCAAAAGCATAGTATTGTGGTATTCTCCTTTGATGCTTTGCTTGGGTTGACTTGGCACATGCTTACACCATGTTATGACTCTCACAAGTCAACATTAGCCTCTATGATCATTTAGTCCTTGACTTGTAGTACCACTGTTTGCTTTGATTAGTATGCTTTGTTACACTACATGATTATGGCCATTATTGCTCTCTTAGTTGGTTGCTCCCAGTCTTTTTCTAGCCTCCACTTGTATGAGTAAGTTCTACTCATGCCTCCAACTCCCAAGAAACCAAGTTATTCCAAAGTGTCCACTATAAATTCCTATGCATGGTGTGTTACACCATTCCAAGTATATTCTTGTTTTCAGCTATCTTCCAATTAAAAACTATTTTGTTATGTGAAAACTTAGTGATTAAAGCCCTCATGAACTTGATGGCACACTTTATTCTTTGACCCTAATAAACTTGAACCATTGTGACATCTTTGTTGTATATGCTTGCACTTATAAGTTGGAATTAGCAGAACTATGCTGTCACGGGGAACGTTTTCATCATTGCACTTGTACCTTGTTGTACTCAGTTGATATCATGTTCTTTTGTCTATGGATGTCACCGGTGTGAAATAAAGAGGGAACTCGTATGTCCATGGAGTTTGTATCTTGTGTTAGAGAAACGCCTGGGCCTCTAGCCTAAGCCATGCCTAATCATGGTCGAAACTTGCAGCATCACCATAATGAGCTATCTATGAATCCTCAATAACAAGCTATGCATATGGTAAATAAAAAGATTGCTGAGATGCTCATTGTCTGCTTGCCTTGTCATTTTGGTTATGGGAAAACTCCTGTACCATGTGAAAGGGGTACCCCGTTGGCGGTTCTCAATGATATGCAAATACTTACAATGACAAGAACTTACCTGGACCCAAAGTTGAGTATGCATGAGGTGTGGCCCTCGTATTCAAGGGACTTGAGATTGCCATATTATACTTCGTCAAGCATATACTCCAGCTTTGCCACTTTAACCATAACCACTTCAAGATGCTTATGATAGGGGAAATGAGGGCTGAAATCTAACAAGTACCATAATTTTTTTAAGCTCTTTTTGAAACTTGTAATCCCTGCTTTCTTTAAAAAATGGCCTTTCTTCCACCATTATTGAGTCTCCACCTTCTACCTTTAGGCACCATTAAGAGAGCATAGTTGTCATTCTGTGTGTAGTGTTCCAAAGCTTATTAATTGATGCATATTGTGTTATTACTTGCTCTTGTGCTACTTGTTTTTAGTCACCCTTGTGAACTTTGCAGGTTTCCTATGCATCTATTTGCTACTCTATGAGGGACAAGCTGATTTCCACTATGCTATGTTTTCTGCATGTGAAACAAACAAACGTTTTTCAATGCATGTTATTCATGATCTTATCTACTCGAGGACGAGCAGGAGTTAAGCTTGGGGATGTTGATACATCGGAAAAGTATCTATAATTTTTAATGCTCCATGCTTGTTTAGTATCTACTTTGCTTTACTTGTCCACACTTTCAGGTGCTTTTTACATGTTTTCTGGTACTAACCTACTAACAAGTTGCAACAGTGCCAGATGCCTGTTTTCTGCTGTTTTTGGTTTCAGAAAAGTTAGTAAAGAAATATTCTCAGAATTGGACGGGACAAACGTGAAAGTCAATTAGTTTCTGTGGGGAACAAGAAGTGCATAGGAGAGCCGGAGGGGCCAGCCAGGGGGGAAGACACACCCCAGGTGCGGGTGGGCCCAGCCCCATGCCTGGCTAGGGTTTGCCACCCCTGGCCGCCTCCTCGGTCTCCCCCTTCGCCTATAAGAAGCCCCCGATGCAGAAACCCTGAGTACCCAATCAAATATCCACGAAACCGTCTGTAGCCGCCGCCACCATCGTCCCTAGATCGGGGGGATCTGAAGTTCTTCCCGGCATCCTGCCGGAGGGGAGATCATCCCGGAGGCCTTCTCTCCGGTATGATGCGTGAGTAGTTCCACCTTGGACTATGGGTCCATGTAGTAGCTAGATGGTTGTATCTCCTCCTTTGTGCTTTCATGTATAGATCTTGTGAGCTCCGTTCATGATCAAGATCTAATCTATTTGTAATCATGCATGTTGTGTTTGCGGGGATCCAATGGATATTGAGATTATTATGTTGGTTTGATTAATGGTTTTGTCTTTATGATTCTATCATGTCTGTGTTATTTGTGATCTTGCATGCTCTCTGTTTCTAGTATCTATCTTGGCCAATTAGTTGCTAGTGACTCTAAGAGGGGGTATTTATGCTCGATAGTGGGTTCATGCCTCTAGTTTCTAAGGGAAGTGACAATAATGTCTTCGGTTGTAGATGTGTTGTTGATACTAGGGAGAAAACAACGGTCTCTTGTTCATGGAACATGTGGACTGTTTATCTTACACACTTTTCTTAAAGCAGTTGTCTGTTGCTTGCAACTTAATACTGGAGGTGGTTCGGATGATAACCTGAAGGTGGAATTCTAGTCATAGATGCAGCTGGATGGCGGTCTATGTATCTTGTTGTATTGCCCAATAAATCTCATAGGATCTTTCTGACTAGTAATTGCATTGTTATGCCTTGCTCAGTTCCTGTCAATTGCCCTGCTGTAATTTGTTTAGCCTTCATGCCATGTTGTTTATCTAAGGAGAGCACCTCTAGTGAACTATGGACCCCGGTCCAATCTTTACCATTGATACATCTTCCACTGTTACTTGTTTACTTGCTGCAAACCACCATTACCTTCCACACCATACGTTTAATCCTTTGTTACAGCAAACCGGTTAGCTTGACAACCTCACTGATTCGTTGGGGCAAAGTCTTGAGTTTATATTGTGCAGGTCTCCACGTTGTTTGAAACACATGTGTGACATTTCCTTCCTCCTTCTGGTTCGATAACCTCGGTCTCAACTGAGGGAAAACTTGTTGTTGTGCTCTTCACACCCTGCGCTTGGAGTTACCAACAAAGTGCCACGTCGAGCACCATCACCTGCTCCCGCAAATTGTATTTTGTCATTGGCGAGAAACCGACGGAGAATTGGAGCGATCAAACCCCTGGAGTGAGCTTGATATAGCTGGTAAACTACTTAATGTTTACCCACGCGAAGTTATAAAATGACGGAATGCTTGGGATCTTGTTTTGAGAGAGTAGCTTCCTCCTCAAGCGGGAGCTTTTGCCGCTCCTTTTTGTGGATATATATCTAGTACACTCATAGTCGAGGCCCAAGACATGTTGTTTGACGTGATTTATATATGTTACAAATGAACATGATAAAATGAACAACCTTTGAAAGGCTTCTAGTCACCATTTCTAGGATCTTTAGGCCACCTTTGCAGATATGAACACAATGATCCAAGGTTTTTTCATATTCTTGGATAAGTGGACAAAGCCTGTGCCAACTATAACATGGAGATATTTGATGTTTCAAGATTTACTTTTATAATGTTTTTGTATTGGATTATATGCACCCTAAAAGGATTTATGTACCCTAGATGATGGTGATAATTATAGGGGATCTTTCAACGCCATTGTCGAGCTCACATGCCCAATTTCACAATCATGATAACACTTGTACATTACTTCAGAGAATTCTTTAGTGGGTTTATGTACCATCGAGGGAACAAACTATGGAGCATCTAATTAGAATTTGTTCTAACCATTGATAGGTTTGCCTACAGAAGACAACACCTGAAGCAATGTGGCAAAAATTTTACCTTTTCCCGGTTGCTTGGTTTGGTGTTTATGCACCATCCTTCTTTTTATTTTGCGAACAAGTTGCAGATATTTGACGTTTATGAATATTACTACTTGTCCTATCATCTTGGTTGTTGGTAGGGCGATTGCCCCACCTCTACAACTTTCCCTTCCGTATATGGTCTTGGAGTTGGAGTTGTAGCTCCATGAGCATATTTCATTTTCTACTTGACTGACTTTGGAAGGACATGGATGAACACTTCCATTGACATAGAGATGACCTCCTTTCCTTCGTCAGGTTTAGTTGACGATAGGTCGATGCTCCTAAGAAAAAATTGTATTAGTAATGTCATGAGAGGACCAATTGGCATATCAAACCAATGGATCCAACACGAAGAGTCGAATTGTTTAGTTTGTCTCTTCATGCCTTGGAGAAAATGGAGAAACCATATATTAAATTGGAGGAACCATATATTAGTTCACTCAAATTTGATAGATATTATAGGGTTTCATATGTTGTATGCCATGTTAGAATTTTAATGATGAGGGAAAAAATATGTCCCACCGGGCGTGCCAGAATCTGATGACGGGAAAATGGGGCGAGAAAATTATGCGTCCACGTCATAGAGATAGATAGTATAATTTAAATGCGTAAATTCATCAATAAATAAAATGATCAAACACTGCAGGTACTTTATTTCCAGAACTCTTACATTTATATAAAAGAACTGTTAATTACATCTCGGTGGAGAAAACACCTAATTAAGAATTCCAATGTAGCTATTATATAACATTACAACATATGAATACTATAAAATGTAGAAATAAAATAAGACTACAAAATGTAGAAACTAATGTCCTCCTCGCTGTTGTTGTCTTCGTCGGACTCGGGAGAGCATTTGTTATCATTTATTTTTATCACGTATAAGATATTTGGCGCTTGAACTAGTATGAGAAGTGTAAGCAGAATATTTGGCACTTGCACTAGTATTGGAAGTACAAGCAGAACACATACATGAGATACATCATCTATTTAATCGGCATATAGTTTAATTATTTGTGAGGTTGTTTCATTGTAATTAGCCGACTAAGGAGTATCCAAAATGATGCATGCAGTTTTGAACATGGGACATGCATGGTACGTTTCTACATGCATGCAGCTACGCTAGCTTTTCATATTTCTTGCGGTACTAGAGAATATAGTACAGACTTATCTCAGTTTGAACATGGACATGCATGGTTTAATTCCTAATTCATTTAGAATAGAAAATTTAAGCTAATTAATCATACTCGAATAACTTACACGCATATTTGTTTAATTTTTTTCTTGCATACACGTGAGGGCATATGCAAGAGGATATTATCATGGGGCTGCCAGTCCATTTTCAGAGACATTTCTAGCATCATGAATATATGAAGTTGGAGACTTGACCCTCTAAAGCATGATAGCGTATATAAATGTTTTCTTTCATTTGTATTCTAGACTAGATTCAACGATTTTAGAGATTCAACTAGCCAGGTTGTACATTTTTAATTGTATCATGATTTAATGTTTAGCGGTTTAATTTTAAACCAACTCATTGTGGGATAATATATAGAGCATGATATATTTCTAACATGCAACAAGTTTAATATCTGCTCAACTTTATTAATATTACTATATTACTGGCGTATGAGTAGTACAAAATGCATGCTGATTTTGGCTAGGCGTGAGATTTTGGAGCTCTTTGTCTTGTGTCAATGTGACTAAACCACATGCTTAAGTTAAGTAACATATAAATTTAGAGCAACTTGGCTTGTATCAACGTGACCAAATCAAGAGCATAATTTTAGTAATATATGTAAATTTAGAGCGCCTTGGTTTATGTCAATGTGACCAAACCAAGGGCAATTTTCATGATTATATGGATTTAAGACAACTCGGCTTGTGTCGCTGTAACCAAGCCAATAGCCAAACTTGTAGTGATATGTGATTTTATAGCCAGTCATTTTATGTCAATGTGACAAAAACAAGGGCCAATTACTTTTGTGATGTGTAAGTTTAGAGCAAATTGGCTCGTCTCAATGTGACCAAACCAAGATCATGAGTTTAGTGATATATGTAAATTTAGAGCACCTTGGTTTGTGTTAATGTGACCAAACCAAGGGCTATAATTTTCATCATTATATGAATTTAAGACGATCTGGCTTGTGTCAATGTAACCAAGCCAAGAGCATGATTTTGCTAATGTGTGATTTTAGAGAAACTTGGCTTGTGTCAATGTAACCAAGCCAATAGCCAAATTTTAGTGATATATCGTTTTAGAGCAAATTGGCTTGTGTCAACATAACCAAGTCAAGAGCCAGATTTTTGGTAACATATATACATGAGTTTATAGCATCTTGATTTGTGTCAATGTGACCAAAACAAGAGACAATTGATCATGATCATGAGAAGAAGGCAATTAAGCATATATCCAGACGATCTAGCCAAGAACAAAGATAAATATGTCCGTTAAAGAGAGAAAATCCCCTAATTTATATCAGTGTGACCAAACTAGCGAATGGAGAGAAGGAACTCCATGGTATGTGTCAATGTGACCAGCCAAAGGAGCAAGAAAAGAAGTTTCTTACCTCCTAGCCTTGGGAATGAGGACGACCAGACTGTAGCGTGTTCCTAGAAGCGTATATACGGCAGTCCGGCGGTGTACATTGAGTGCCGGACAGTGTGTTCCTAGGAGCGTATATACGGCGGACGGGCAGCCGGACGGCGATAGGTAGCACTAGAAGCAACAACTTGTATGCGAGCGTGGATCGCTAGGCAGCAGATGGTATGAGCAACCAGCGACGAACGCGTCCGACGGCGTAGGCCAACGATGAACGCGTCAGACAGCGAGCGGCCGACATCATACATAGATGGTGGCGCTGGCGCATAGATGTGGCGAGTGAGCGAACGGTTGCTTCACGACTGATCGGTGATTGGGGCTTGGTAATTTGGGAGGCAGCAGTGGCCTCTCGGCGCCGAACTATGGGCAAGATTAGCCAGCCATGAACGCGCCGTGTGCCGGTCCTTTTATAGATAGCTAGCGATGGGAGTTATCGGGAAGAAGTCACACACACACAATCTGTAGATCGTGGGATCGAGGCGACACTTCTCATCTGAAACATGGGTGCCATGAGAGCTTCTGAAGACTTGATTGAGTCAAATCGCTATTGAATCGTATCACACAGGACGCGCCGTTTAGGCATGTCTCCACGGGCTGCTGTTGTACGGACCATGTTCATTTTTTTTATTATTTGTTTAGTTCGATAGATAATTAAAATAGACCTAATTAATCTGCATGCACATGGTCATATAAGGCCTTGCTTTCTTTTATCATTTGTGCGTGACTTACGTATCTTTCTCCAAATCACTGCTAATACACATACATGATACATGCGTTTGGGCTTTAATGCATGCTTGCAGGCTTACATGTATGGTGCTATTTTGCTGCTAGACTAAGGCATAATGAGCTAAAATGACTAAGCAAGAATGATTTAACTATTGCAAGGGGATTCTGTTCATCCAAAGATTGATAAGATTTCTACACCATGATTTTGGTAGCATATGGGGTTAACCGATGATTAATTTGCCGTATCATTCGTTACAACTTCATGACCGTATTTTTTAGGGTTACGGAAATGATGTCAATGTTTTATCCCGTGATTGAATATTTGGAAATATAAGTGTCGCCCCGACGGCAATATTTGGTAAATATTTGTAGACCCTGCCGACATTCATCGGCCCATAGTATCTTGACACTTCAGGGTTGCTCGCGATGGCGAGCATCTAGAGTCATATTAGAATGCCTCGTCCATGATGCGTCGAATAATTTACATTTTTCTATCACAGGCCAAAACCATTTTTAAAGAGACTTTATTTCACAGTTTACATATATTTTATTATATTCCATAATCAACATATCTTGTTTATATTCTAAGACAAAATCGGTGTCAACATCCACCCTTGAGATGACTCGAAATGATTGAAATTGAAGTATAGTTGGGGTGGATATAGAACTTCATAGATAGCACCGCCGATGCCGGATTGCCTCTTCAAGACATAGAGCTTCTTAAAGAGGCCGAAGTGGGGCTCTCTTCCGAGCCAACACTTGCAAAGAGTGATGAAGCAAGTGAGGTGGAAGATGGAATTAGGTGACAACTGATGCAGTTGAAACCCATAAAAAAAAGGAGGCCACAAACAAAATCATGGAAGGGAAGAGAAAGGCCCCAAAGGATGAAGGCTAGGAACATGACGTGTAAACTAAAAGGAGGATCAGGAAATACCTCTGGGCCGGGGAGAACACAGTCGTCTTCCTTTTGCAGAATCATCTTGGCTTCACACAGATGGCGCAAATCCGCGATCTTCATAATGGACCGCAGCCACCCACCACTGGTAACACGGCCGCTGGTGTTCTTCTTGGCAGCGCCAACGACACTCGTCCCAGCCCCGGCGACCTTCTTTGTCGTCCCCATCTTGATGCGATGCCTCTTGCGTAGTGCGCAGATAATGGAGGAGGGAAAGACACGGAAGCCGTCTAGTGCGAGGTAAAAACTATGGGCAGCGAGAGGCGGCACGCAAGTAAATAAAGGAGGATGAATAACAATGAGTAGAAGGGGAAAATAACCAGTGCCCACCGGCATATTAAACGACAAAAGAATAATGGGATTTGTTCGATCTGAAGAACATTACGCATGGCATGCATCGATGCACACATGTGGCAGTGGACGCCCGAACCGTCGCCACCACACTCTCCACTACGTGCGGAAACCGAGGAGACACTGTTAAAACAACAACGTAATTTATGCGTGTCTAGTCAAATCCTGGTCAGATTATGGGACCCATGGTCGTCCCGTCCCATCGATGCTGTCCCCGCTAATGGGTGTGCTCACTCGTCGTCACCAATGACGTCATCATCAAACACCCATTTAGTAAAAGGAATAGTGTAGCAATGACTTTATTATTCGAGTGACTCTAAAGTTTTTACTTGAGTCTATGACTCAACCAAATACTCGAGGACTACTCCTAACAGCAACGCTGGTAGTGCACCCGAAGAACTTCTGGGCCCAGTGAATGCCTAAAAAGACAAAATGCTAAGGTCAAATACCTCAACTTCTTCTTCGAATCAACGATCCAATTACAGACTCGAGGCCTACTCCCATAGGGAGCGCTGGTTCTCATTCGATAAATGGTAGCCATCAACTGCATTCGCAATATAAGCGTCACTAAAGTCTTTTCTCGAGTCTACGACTCGAACAGACACTCGGGAGCTACTTCCATAGGGAGCGTTGGCCGTGCACCCTATGAACAATGCTGCCGCGATCCTTCGGATCCTTTATGGTGACTGAGTCATAAGAACTTATGCACAATCGAAAGCATGGTGAATCCACCCATCAGATACGCTACTAAGAGACAACGTCTCCTTGGCCACCCAAATCGTCTCCACGACGACAAACATTCGGATATTGTGTCTGCGACACAAATATAAGGTCTACAGATATAATCTGATCGCCTGGCAAAGCACCTGCTGCGCTCTACCAGAAATATATCGTTCCTACAGGTATGATGAAAATCCCAACGGTCGCATTGGGTGCATAATTAATATCACTGGAATTCGAGTCATGTAAGACCTTCGCGTCCTGAGTCCAACAATTTTCCGAATTCGAGTATAGGGACTCAGGTTTGAGTAGATAGCGTTGTTTTTTCCCAAAAGGAATTAACTGACCTCGATCCGTCAGGTGAGTCAGGAATGCATATCAACTATTCCTATGAACTAAAACATTATGACCCAAACGCGTATTCGGATGACAAGCACTCGAAAACTTTGGAGTCTCCATCGAATCTATGATTTTACTGGACACTCGGGGGCTACTAACATGGACAATGCCCTACGGGTACCCAATATTGGCCTAGCTATCTGGTTCGGCCTAGGAAGGATTTGGGTGACCCAGGTCCATGAAGGAGGTGATTCATTGGGGAATACAACCAGCTTTAGATGGAAAGTTTAAAGAGCAAACCCTAATCTGTAACCAAATCGACCTTATCCCGAGACCTGGCCTACATATATAAAGGCCAGGAGGGCACGGCGAGGAGGACCTACCTCAACCCTAGCACACACACCTGCCAGATCTCATCTGTGCACCCCCTGTAACCTTCGGTTTCATCGATAGTCAATAGCATAAAAGGAGTAGGGTTTCCCTCTGGGGGCCTGAACTAGCTTAAATCTCTTGTCTCATATTGCATGTCTATTAGCCGAACACGATCTCTAGTACTCCCCTCTTCCTCAAAACTCAAGTCTATAACAATGGGCATTGATGAGTTCAACCCTTGTCACGATGAGTTTGAGCCACTCCATATGTTCTTCCCCATGCGGCTTCTTCGGTCCTTCATCATCTTCATTCCTCACAGGTTGCTTCCACCCATGAATAGTTGGATGCATGAAGGTATCTTCATCATCAGAGTGGTACGACTCATAGGAGATCCCCTGATTCCCGGGACTTAGGCCTTCAGCTTTACGGTTGTCGGCTTCGAGGGACGAAGTTTGGAAGCTGACCCATGAAGGAGACATGAGGCCAAGAGGTTTTCCTTTGCCTATAACTGGGTAGATCATTATTTAGACTAGTGTTCGGCACGTGCTTTGCACATTTACAAATCTAATTACACAAGGCTATACCAAATAATATACACATGTCATTATTTCAACCAAATTATAATTTCTGCGTTGTCATGTTACTATTCAATTGAATATATTGGTCTAATTTTTAAATTTTAAGATGGAACGTATTATGTATGTTCTTTCATGATGTGTACATGCATGTGACATGTTCTTGTATTCAAGTAGTAATGTGAATTGTGTTAGAATAATCAAAATACACAAATAAAAAAAAGCTTGGATACTTTCGGATCGACTATAGGAAATACTTCAAGACCAAGGAGTGGAGATTTTTGGATCTCGAGCTCGAGAGCTCTTGCCATTTAAAAAAATTCAAAAACATATTTGTGAGTTCCAAAAAATAATAATAAAATATCTGGACATGATTTATTGCACAAACTTGCAAAATATCAATTTTAAAAAGTTTGTATTCTGAGCTGTACAAAAATGGCAAGAATGTAGATCTATACAAATATGTTTTCAAATCCCTGAATTTTAGCAAATTTGTTATTTTTGTGTAAATCAAAATATAAAGAATTTCACATTACGTTTTTTGCGTGTTTGTAGGATACAACATTGATTATGTCTGCAAAAACACATGGTAGGTACTTCTGCAAGGACGGGATTTGTGTCATGCTAAATCACATTATACCCGACATACATCTTATATGGTTGTTTAACATCTGCTTGCTTTGCAAGTGGTGGTGGAGGCTTGAGGCTGAGGAGGGCCCCTGGCAAGTTTTTGTGAGGAAAAAATATATGAAACGAGGTGGGGTCAGTGTTGTGAAACACAAATAGAGTGATTCCCCCTGTTGGGCTGATCTGATAAAAATTAGGGACCTCTATCTGGCTGGTAGAAGAATGAAAGTTGGAAATGGGGAGTTGACTGATTTTTGGCATGATGCTTGGTGCCTAGATATTCCTTTGAAAAGTAAGTTCCCTTATCTATTTGATGTTTGTCAGAATCAAATGATTACTGTTGCTGATATGGCTAAGAGAGGGTGGAGATGTTCTTTTAGAAGATGGTTACATGCTCATGGGATGAGCCAACATGTTCAATTGAGGTTCTTGGTGCATGGGGTGATTTTGAATCAGGAAAAAGATAGGCCTATGTGGTTGTGGAATAAATCTGGCAGGCTTTCTGTCAAATCTATGTACTCTCATCGCTCAAATGTTGGGATTGATAGGAGTTTTAAACATCTGTGGAAAGCAAAAATCCCTCTGAAGATTAAGATCTGATTGTGGTTGATTTGGCACAATGCTATTCTCTCTAAGCATAATATGAAAAAAGAAGAAGATGGGAAGGGGATTTTACTTGCAGATTTTGTCGAGAGGAAGAAACCATTGGGCACTTGTTCTTCACATGTACGGCTGCTAAATATGTGTGGGGTATGGTTGCTAAATCTATCGGTGCTGGGAATAGGCCTGAGTCCTTTTCTCAGTTTTTCTGGTGGGCTCCTTAGTTTTTGGGAGTTAGTAGAAATGTGTAAATTACGGTGTTAGCGGCGATCTGTTGGGCTATCTGGAAACTTAGGAATAGAGAATGCTTTGAAAAGAAGTTTATTAATTCCCCTGTTGATTTGGTTATACATGCATGTGTTTTCATTCGTTATTGGGAAGGTTTACATGGGGAGGAAGAACGAGAGATGTTGCATGCTAGGGCTGATGTCTTGCAACAGAATGCGGTGTCTGATGCTGCGGCAATGGATGTGGCTCATGTTCCTTTCTTGGGACTGCCGGCGATTCCTGAAGATCGTGCCCACGAGGCCCCTGAACTTGAGAGGGGGCAGGAGAAAAGGAGGAAGATATGATGCTGTTTAGGGGGAAAAGACGTTAAGCCTTTCCTGTCATATCTGTTGTTAGTTTTGCTTCATGCTTGAACAACTATCGCTAGCCTACAGGCGGTGTTTTTGCGTCTCTAGCTTTCCCCTTACTTCTCCTTTCATTTGTGTGCGTTGGTTTGTAATATGGTGACTTACTCTGTTTTGATCCTCTAGATGATATCAAAAACGGTGTGACAATTTGTGTGGTTTGTTGTTCCGTTATTTGTTGATAATGGAACCCGATCCCTCTTTCTAGGGGATTGTATGGGAAAAAAATACATCTTATATGGATGGCTCAATATAAATTTGAGTTGTTACACGCATATTTACACGCTAGGTACTTCTACAAAGACCTTTCAAGAAATGTAAAAGAGCATATTTACACGCATAAACTATTTTTTGGAATTTGCACCGGGTAAATTATCTTCCCTGAGTTTCAAATAGGACATAAAAAGCTTTCAAACATTTTCGATGATACAAATAAGGGGATATATCAGCAGCCAATAATGATCCATCGATTGCGAAATTCACACTACTCTTGCAGTGTTTCGATTATTGCACATTTCTTAGTTACTTTTATATCTAAGCGTTAGTTCCAAAATGACTTTGGTGGCCTAATAGACCTTCATCTTTATAAACAGCCGAGATGGTCATCGGCATCATGTATTAAATCTTTGTTCCATGGTACCAGATAACATGCTCCAGATTTATCACCACAGAAGATCCACTGTGTCAGAACCCCATGGACGAACGTACATGCTTCTAGAGTAATCGTGTAGCTCCTCGGTGGTCCACACTCTACAGAAGTGTTGTGCAGCAGGGGAAGCGAATCCTACGTATGTCCGCCGTTAGATTCTCAGCCTTCATAATTGACGGTAGATGCCTTCCCACTATGGCATATCAAGGGTTGAGAATATTTTAGGGTTGTTTGACGGGAAACCAGAGAAGGGAGCTATAAATCCAAATTCAAAACTGTCACGTTATAATAGTAGAGATTATATATGAAGATATAGGAGGAAGAAGAAGTCCTTTGGAAGTTATGAAAGGTTAGTATAGGAAAAACTCATAGAAATTAAGTGGAAACCAAATAAGAAGTGAATCCCTACTAAATAGAAAAGAAAAGGTCGAGAAAGGAAATATCTGCCCACGAAACGACCATGGCGCGGCCTATACCGGCCGCCCATACCCGATGTGTTTCCAAAATACGCGAATATTGAAGTCGGTAAAACCTTCCAAACCTATAGTACGGGAGGGATGAACCCGTACAGCCTACCCGTACCGAAGGTTACCAATGTCCAGAGGCGGTAATTTTTTTAACACATGTAGAAGAAAACGAAACTGAAATTTCAGAGAGAATAACGACCATCAGTATGGGGTATGGCCCCGTACGGTCTGGTCGTACCGACTTTGCCAACCTAAGTAAGGAAATACCAGAATTACTATGCGAGTAATGACCGCTGGTACGGCATACGCGACTGTACCGTCCGTCTATACGTGTGCCAAAAATTAATAGCTTGCTCAAAAAATGCAAGGTTTTCGGAAAGAAGAACTAAAATAGAGAAATCATAACTAAAGAATAAAAGTAAGTATATAGTATCTTGCCTCACTTACCAAGAGTTCTAAGAACTGTTTTAGGAATCTTAATTAATTCAAGTTCTTCTTTCAATTTTCTTTTCCCTCCAGATATGATTGTTTGCAAAAGATTGCAAAGACCATTACACGGAGTTGGAAAAATCTCTTCTCGGTGCATAGTGTACCTGGAGGTGTATAGATATGTCGTGGGGCCACGATAGATGCTACCAGGGGTAGCGAGTAGTAGGATTTGGGGCAAAATCGATCAGCCATCTGCAGAGCGAGATGAGGGGAAAGACATAGGATTTTACCTAGTTTCGGCCCTCCTAGGGTAAAGACCTACTCCTGCTAGATTGTATTATTGCTTGAGTAAAATTGTGGCGAGCTTGGCGGCTAGGCAGCGAGTCGATGGGGTGTATGATGTAACGTGAGTACAGAGAGTACCCTAGGGAGGTTTATATAGGGATGCCTCGCTAGGGTTTACGGATATACAACCGAGTTAGTTTAGGACTTGGAGGATTTGACCTAATCCGACTGGCCTTATCTACGCTTCTGGGCCTCTAGCTTCCAGTCGCCAGGCTTCATCTTCAGCCGCATTCCAGTCGCTGTCCTACAAGCCACTCGAAAGGAGCTTGATCCAGTAGAAAACGTCATGCTGGGTATACCCCATTCGGCATATCCCCATCAGTAGTTGTCAACACCCGGATTTTTAATCCCAGATGCCTGTTATGCCATACATCGCAATCCCAGGATTATCATTTTTGCGAGACATAACAGATTTGGATACCACAGTACATCATCCATTACAAACCATACATAAGGTCTTACACAAACAAGGATCTCATGATCCAGTTCTTAATACAATTCAAGTAGCGGAAATACGTAATAATAACGGTAGCGTAGGCGAAACTACATCTTCGGGGTCACAGGAAATGCTGACGATGGGAGATGATCCTAGTTTTCGTAACCTTCCTGGGGTCCATCCTCCTGATACTCCTCTTCATAGTCTGGCCACGGGAATAGCCAGGGACAAAGCCATGAGTACTCTTTAAGTACTCGCAAACTAATAATAACAAGTGAAGGGGGTTTTTGTAGTAGAACACTAAGCTCTAGGGTTGTTTTGCAAAAAGCCAGATTTACCTATACTAAGTGCAGAAGCAAGAAAAGCTAGTTGAAGTTTTATAACACCTAAGTGGGAACTTGAAATTCATATCACAACTCTGTTGTGGTCAAGTCAAAGTCTCAATTCATTTCACAAGTCATTTTGAAAACATCTGACGGGGGAACAGTATGGCCACTTCAACTGTCCATAACCGCGGACGCGGCTATTCGAATAGTTTGACACTCTGCAGAGATTGTACACTTTCACCACAACATTCGATACATCCATCAGGAACAAATCCTGAATTCACCATACTCAGTATGCAGATAATCAATCCTAACCTTTCAATTACATGCCCTAGTATAGGCACCTCTCCTGTGAGTTTGGCCTCCCAACCATGACCAACTGTCATGTTGGGTACTACACAGGTGGAAAATCTTCACAACGTAGCCACAGCTGAGACCTTGGCTGTGAGGGAACCAATACTAAGGTATATAAGTTTCCAGTCAAGCCCTACCCAATTCTCGGGTATTGTGGTTGTACGGTAAAATTGGAATAGTATCGCATCCAGACAACCATCAGTTTTATAAAGGGCTAAGGCTCATGCCTCAACATTTTTATCATCAAAATCATCTGGTGTTCGAGAACACATGTCAAAACATCTCAATAGAATGATCCATCATTCCAAGGTTTTCATAACCATTTTCACCAAGTATTCCCATCTAAAGTTGATCAAGTTTTATGCTTAGCACTAGCATCTACAAATGGGAGTGAGTACTAATGAGGGGTGATAAACTAGTGCAGTTTAACTAAGTTTAATATCATGCCTTAGGATGACATCAAGATTATCTAGCTTAGGCCAAATTTTATGCTCTTTATGCAACCTTCAATTATCTTTCTAGAATCTACAATTCACTTAAGTAAGCTCTAAGTAATAGCTTTGATAAAGAAATAAAGTAGAAGCTTGCAAGTAAAACTAGGATTGGTTTATCAAGTGGGCATGATCATATATGCTTAAGGCATATAGTTGGCATGGTAACAAGCAAGTATTTACTTGCATAGGTATAGTGTCTTGCAAGTGTTAACTTGCACAATCAACTAGTAGTATTAGTCTTGCTAAAGTAGAGTATCTTGCAAGTGTTAGCTTGCATTGGTTCACTTGGTTAGTAAGGCTTGCTAAAGTAGAGTATCTTGCAAGTGTTAGCTTGCCTTGTGCAGAGCAGTGGTTGAAGTTCTCCTAGGATTCTTCTTCGTAGTATCCTCCTTCCTCCTCCTATCCTTGGTCGGTACTAGCGTCTATGAATAAATACGAGGTACACAATCACCAAACAATACTTAAGTACTTTCAATCATCACACACAAGGGTTCTATAGATGATCTAGCATCATCACTAATATTACAAGATTAAAGCATTTGGTTTTATTTTTAGAAAATATTTTCTACTCATTGAAAAAATACTTAAGATTTAATATTCTCCAAACCAAACATGGGATCATGTTGACACATGTCATCACCACATATTTCAGTACATGGGAATGTGATTTAAAGTGGTGTCACAATTTAATAAGATTTAACCTTTTAATTCAAATAAAAATAAATGACTAAAAATGCCTATGTGGCCTTCTTTTATTACTTGAACATTATTTCTATAAGTAAACCCATATGTTTTTATATATTCTGAAAGGTATGATCAAATGTGATTTTTGAGAGTTGGAATCAACTCAAAAGCTATTATAGTTTAAATTTAAAAAATGTTTGAATGCATAAAAGGTTCTGCCTTGTTATTTTTACTAAGGTTGATCTATAGATTCAAATGATTTGAATCCAACGGGCTTGGATTAAGCATTTAAAATCTTTCTAAAAAAATTGGTTTCATTCAATTTGGTTCACTCAATCGAGCTGGGTTGATTTTTGAAACTAGGTATAGAACTATGTTTGAACTAAAATAGAAAAAGCTAAATTCAAATAGGTGGGATGCGCGGGAAAGGTTAACGGGCCGGCCTAGTGTCACTCCGCGGCGCGGGGCGCAACTGACAGGGCGGGTCGACTGATCAGTGACTCTTAACACGCAAAGCGGTGCGGGGCGATGTGGCGCGTTGGATTAGAAGTAAGATCAACGGCTAAGGGTCGTCGTCGACGATGAACTAGTCACTGGCGAGCTCAAACCCTAACGGCTCAGCGGGGGTTGTGGGAGGCTCACCGGGGTTCAGGCGAGGGTCAGCGATGCGGGAGAACAACGAAGTCGATGACGGCGAACCTCCTAGTACCGGCAGCTCCTCCTGGGGTGGACGAAATCGACGGCGCCCTTCTTCTCCAGAGGCGGCCTGCTCCGGCGCAATTCCGGCGATGCGCTGCTCGCCTTGCTCCAGGAATGGGGTGGAACGATCAGTGAGGTGAGGGAAGTGAGATGGTGTGAATAATTCGAGCGGGGGAGGCCTCTATTTATAGTGGCGAGAGGGGACCGACGGGTGTGGGCTGAGCTCGTCGTGGTCGACGGCACAGAGGGCTATCGGCGTGGGCGACGGTGGGGGCGGTGCTGTGCTTCCTAGCGAAGCTCAACGACATGGTGGCGAGGCGTGGGGCGGTGCTGATCGGTCGGAACGCTTCGGTCCTCTAAGCATGCCCGACGGGAGTTTTAATGGCGCACAGCGCACGTGGTCCGCGCGGCGGCGAATGGGCGTGTCTGCGGGGTTGCTGGGACGGTGGTGATCACGCATGCACGCGGCGAGGGCGGTGCACGGTCTGTGGGTGCTGGTCGAGCATGGCGCACGGGGCGCGCTCTCGACATGGTTGCAGAGAAGGTTGGCATGGTCTGTGCGTGTGGTCCAGGGGCTGGCATCGCTCGCGGCTGGGACAGGGAGTGGCGGTGGGGTGCTAGCTTGCTCCCATACAAGGTTGGCGAGGCTAGTGCTGCTCATAGCTGGCTGTCGACTATGGGGTGGCAATGGTGTACTCAGTCTGCTCACCATTGATGACAATGGCCATCTTACAGTGGCGCTAGAGATTAGTTAAGATTGTTAGATGATCTACTAAGGCTAGTGGTGTCCAGAGAAGGAAAAAGTTAGGCCAGAATCACTGCACACTATAGTGTTTTGATTTTGTTTGATTTGTATTTGCAAGGTGTTTGATGAAATGGCCGCATGAATTCAAGTTTTGAATTTTGAAAAGATCTTTGGTGGGTGTGCTAGGCATGTGCTGGTGAGTATGTAGATGTTTGGTTTTTGAAAGTTGATCTTGTTTGAGTGGTTTTTGAAAAAGTGGGATCTTCCCATATGAAATAGATTCAATTTTAAACTATCATTTAAAATATGCATTTAAATGTTTTTGGATGATCACAAAGTGGGCCTTGGTACTTTGTTATGAGTACTATCAAGGGGTGCAAAGATCCAAACAAGTTTCTGTTAAGTTCTGAAAGTTAGAGATAGCCAAAGTAGGCATGGGAGTTAATTTGGCAAAAGTGACCATTCACTTAAGTTGATGGTTTTGATTTGTTTGTCTTTAGGAAAAGTTTGGGGATTGTTTAGATGATGTTTATTTCACCTAATAATCATTTTACAAGCAAAGAAACACATAATCATGGCAATTCAAAAGAATCCAAATTTCAATACACACACATATGAATGCTTTCATATTTTAAATTGGAAAAGTTTCTGTTAACCCTAATTTTGGTGATTAGAGTTTGATGATTCTAGTTTAATATTTCTGGGATGTTACAAACCTTCCCCCCTTAAACAAAATCTCGTCTCGAGATTTGAAAAAGGACGAAAAGATTACCTAGGATTTTAAGAGATCGGGAAACTCCGTCCTGATGTGATCTTCGTGCTCCCAGGTAGCTTCCTCTTATGTGTGGTTGCTCCACTGAATCTTGAGAAACTTGATGCTTCGGGTTCTGGTAGTTCTGAAATCTTCTTCCAGAATACGGATGGGTATTTCGGGATAGGTCAGGTCATCGTTGATTTCTATGGTCTGGTGATCGATATTCTGCTAAGGGCATCTGCTACCACGTTGGCTTTACCAGGGTGATAGTGAATGTCCAGGTCGTAATCCTTGATTAGCTCAATCCATCTTCTTTGCCTCATATTCATCTCCTTCTGAGTGAATATATACTTCAGGCTCTTGTGATCCGAATAGATTTCACAATGATTTCCCATCAGGTAATGCCTCCATGTCTTCAGGGCTAGAACTACGGCTGCGAGTTCGAGGTCATGGATTGGGTAATTCTGCTCATGTTGTTTCAGTTGTCGAGATAGATAAGATATAACTTTGCCTTCTTGCATTAGTACACATCCGAGACCGATCTTGGATGCGTCACAATACACGTCGAAAGGCTTCGTGATATCCGGCATGATTAAGATTGGGGCTGAAATCAATCTCCTCTTGAGTTCTTGAAAACTCGCTTCACATTTGTCGGTCCATTCAAACTTCTTGTCCTTCTTCAGCAATTGGGTCATGGGTCTGGCGATACTTGAGAATCCTTCTACGAACTTGCGGTAATATCCCGCCAATCCGAGAAATGCACGAACTTGGGTTTGAGTGGTTGGGGCTTTCCCATCTTCGACATCTTTCACCTTTGCAGGGTCAACGACAATTCCTCCGGCTGATACAATGTGGTTGAGGAATCCTACCTCCTATAACCAGAATTCACATTTGCTAAACTTGGCATATAGCTGATGCTCTCTAAGGGTTCAAAGAATGGTCCTTAGGTGTAGCTCATGTTCTTCTTCCGATTTGGAATAAATCAGAATGTCGTCGATGAAAACAACGAAAAACTTATCCAGGAAGTCCATAAAAATCTTATTCATGAGATTCATGAAAAAAGCAGGGGCATTGGTTAATCCAAAAGACATGACGGTATACTCGTATAATCCATATCTGGTGGTAAAGGCAGTCTTTGGAATATCCTCTGCATGAATCTTGAGTTGATGATAGCCTGTTCTAAGATCAATCTTAGAAAACACTTTGGCACCAGTCAACTGATCAAACAAATCTTCTATCTTGGGCAATGGGTATTTGTTCTTGATAGTGACATCATTCAACTTTCGATAATCCGTACACAAATGGTTACCTCCATCCTTCTTGTCCACAAATAAGACAGGTGATCTCCATGGCGACGCACTTGGTTGAATCAATCCAATTTCGAACATGGCATCCAGTTGCTTCTTCAGCTTTGCTAGTTCCGACGGGTTCATACTATAGGGTCTCTGGGCTATGGGTCCTGTTCCGGGGATTAGTTCAATGATAAACTCGATATCCCGATCTGGGGGCATAACGGGAAAAACATCTGGAAATACATCGGTGTATTCGCAGACTATCCGGACTTGGTCAATGGTAGGTTGGGCTATACTCTTGTTGCACTTAAATTGACGAGGTAAGGTTTCAGATACATGCTCGACTGATATTCCGGCTGTACTGGTCATGGTTATGGCTTTCTTGGCACAGTCAATCAATCCTTTATGTTTGGACATCCAATCCATTCCTAGTACTACTTCCAAACCTTTAGTTCCGAGTACTATCAGATTAGCATAAAAATCTATGCCATGGATTCGGATGGGGACTGCTTTGCAAATTTGCCTAGCTTTGGTGGTTGAAACGGGGATTTGAACAATCATAACATGCTTCAGTTTTGTTGATTGAATCTTACTAGTGCATGCAAATTCTTCGGTGACAAATGAATGCGATGCACTAGAATCAAACAACACTCGAGAAAGTACTGAATTAACAGAAAACATACCCAGCACGACTTCTCGCACTTCCTGGGCTTCTTCAGCATGCATGAGAAAAAGACGGCCGTTGCGGTTCAGTGAATTCCCTGGGGCAAACCTTCTTCCAGGCTGAACACGATGCTGCTGCTGAGCTGGGGCATTGGTATTAGGGGCTGCTGTATTCTTCTTGTTGGGGAACTCGTTGGAGTAGTGACCCTTATTTCCATAGTCATAACAAGTCACTTGCGACTTGTCCTTTTCTGCAACAGGCACAACATTGCTTCCAGTCCTCGGGGCAGTGTTGGTGTTGGCGGTAGCATTTTTGTTGTTGAACTTGGGTGGGGCACGATTGAAATTGTTAGAGTTGCCGGGGTTGTTGTGATTTATGAAGGGTTTCGCAGCATAGTAAATCAAAATTTTCTACGGATGCGAACGGGAAAGCCAATATCTAATCTAGGAGATGCAATCAACGAGAGGGATAGATGAGATCTTCATACCCTTGAAGAAATCGCATAGCGGAAACGTTCAACAGAACATGGTTGGTGTAGTCGTACTCGCCGTCTCCTCCTCACGATTCGATCCGATCCTACGCCGCAAGTGGCGGCTCCTCCGAGAGATGCACACATACGGTGCCTCAACGTCTCCTCCTTCCTTGGTCCAGCAAGTGGGGTGGAGAGATATATTGTCTCTACAAGACGACGGCATGGTGCTATGGCGGAGAGTTTATGCGGCAGGGCTTCGCCTACGCGCAGTCGGGAGAGAGAGAGAGAGAGAGAGAGAGAGAGAGAGAGAGAGAGAGAGAGAGAGAGAGAGAGAGAGAGAGAGAGAGAGAGAGAGAGAGAGAGAGGTAGGGCAGCAGCTGGCGGCTAGGGTTTGGGGTGAGGGGAGGGTGCGCCCCCTGCCCACCTTATATAGGGGCTGGCCGGCCCCTTTGCCCCTCCTCCAAGCCCTAGGGCGGCGCCCCCAAGGGTGGAGTGGGAGGCAAGTCTTCCCCCCCTTCTAGAAGGTCCCCTAGGGTTTTGGCCGGCTGGGCCTATGGGGCCTTGTGCCCCTGTCCCAATGCGGCCAGGGAACTCCCTCGTAGGCCCACGCACCCCTCTGACTAGTGGGGCGACGTTGGTCCCACTCCGGAAGCTTCTAGAACCTTCCGGTACAATACCGAACATTCCGAAACAGTTCTGAAATCCAAAAAATGCTTTCCTTTATATGAATCTTATTCTCCGGACCATTCCGGAACCTCTCGTGATGTCCTGGATCTCATCCGAGACTCCGAACAAAAACTCATAAACCAATTATCCATTCTATCCTAGCGTCGAGGCACGTTAAGTGTGTGACCCTATGGGTTCGAGAATATGCAGACATGATCTTCTATCAATAATCAACAGCAAGATCTGGAAACCCATATTGACTCCCACATATTCATCGATGTTCATATCGGATGAACCACGATGCCAGAATTCAATTAATCCCATATTTATATTCCCTTCGTCACGCGATATTTTACTTGCCCGAGATTCGATCGTTGGTATCGGCATACCTAGTTCAATCTCGTTCACGGCAAGTACTTTACTCGTTCCGTAATCCAATATCACTTTGTGATCAACTCCTTAGCCACGTTCTGGCAAGCGGTACCGAGTGGGCCCGAAGTATATCTCTCCGACTTGGGAGGGACAAATCCCATCTCGATACATACAACTCAACAAGTACTTTCCGATCACCTGAGAGACACCTTTATGATCACCCTCACATAGGATGACGTTTGATGACCTCAAAGCTTTCTTCTGATACCAGGGAGTTGCATTATCTCATGGTCTAAGGAATACAATATTTGACATAAGAAAAAGCTTTGCAAAGATGAACACGATGACACGATCTAATTGCTCTGCTTGATTTGGGTCTGTCCATTATATCATTCTCCCAATGACATGATCTCATTATTAATCGACAACTCATGTCTATGGTTAGGAAACCTTAACCATCATTAATCAATGAGCTAGTCCATAGAGGCGTACTACGGACACAGTGTTGTTCATAAACCACACAAGTATCAAAGTTTCCGCTTAATACAATTCTAGCATGGAATATAAACTTTATCATGAACAAGAATTATAACAATAACATCTTTATTATTTCCTTTAGGGCACAATTCCAACAGTCTCCCACTTGCACTAGAGTCAATAATCTAGTTTACATCTTGCAACAATCTAACACCCATGGCATTAAGGTGCTAATCATGTTTTGCTCGTGGAAGAGGTTTAGTCAACGGATCTGCGACATTCAGATTCGTATGTACTTTGCTAATCTTCAGATCTCCATCTGTTATATAATCTCGAATTATATGAAACCGGCTGTTGATGTGCTTGGTCTTTGGATGATATCTTGGTTCCTTAGCCAGTGCTATGGCGCCAGTGTTGTCACACAATATATCCAGTGGGTCCAAGGCACTTGGAACCACACCAAGCTCAGTGCTGAAGTTCCTGATCCAAACTCCTTCACTTGATGCTTCTGCAGCAGCCATGTATTCTGATTATACTGTAGATCCTGCGATGACGCTTTTCTTGCAGCTTCTCCAGCTCACAGATCCTCTATTCAAAATATAAACGTATCCTGTCTGAGATTTCGAATCATCCGGGTCGGTGTCGAAACTAGCGTCGACGTAACCTTTTACGACGAGCTGCTCATCACCTCCATAGACCTAGAACATTTCTTTAGTCCCATTTAAATACTTTAGGATGGTCTTTACGGCTGTCCAGTGTTCCACTCCTGGATCACTTTGGTATCTGCTCATCAAACTAAGAGCATTGGACACATCCGGTCTAGTACACAACATGGCATACATGATAGAACCTATGGCCGAGGCATATGGCACTGTGTTCATAGTTTCTCTATCGTTTACCGTAGCTGGACACTGAGCCTTGCTCAATATCTTACCTAACAACATGGGCACTGAACCTTTCTTTGCCTTATCCATTCTGAACCTTTTTAGAACTTTGTCTAGATATGTACTTTGGCTTCAAGCTATTAGGCGTCTTTGTCTATCTCTATAGATTTTGATGCCTAATATATAAGCAGATTCTCCTAGGTCTTTCATTGAAAAACATTTATTCAAATAACTCTTCACATCGTTAAGCATACCAATGTCATTTCCAATAATCAATATGTCATCCACATATAGTACTAGAAATGTCACTGAGCTCCCACTCACTTTCTTGTAGATACAAGCTTCGTAGCAATTTGGAACAAATCCAAAGCTCTTGATCACTTGATCAAAACGAAGATTCCAACTCCGAGATGCTTGCTTTAGTCCATAAATGGAACGCTGAAGTTTGCACACCTTATCAGCATCCTTAGGATCGACAAAACCTTCAGGCTGCATCATATACAACTCTTCATCAATGTTGCCATTGAGGAACGCAGTCTTGACATCCATCTGCCATATTTCATAATCATGAAATGCAACAATTGCTAATAAAATCCGAATGGACTTAAACATCGCTACGGGAGAGAAAGTCTCATCATAGTCAACACCTTGAACTTGTCGAAAACCTTTCGCGACAAGTCGAGCTTTATAGACATTAACATTACCATTCGCGTCCGTTTTCTTCTTGAAAATCCATTTGCACTCAACGGCCTTACGGTCGCTAGGAGGGTCCACCAAAGTCCATACTTGGTTTTCGCTCATGGATCCCAATTCGGATTTCATGGCCTCTAGCCATTTCTCAGAGTCTGGGCTCATCATTGCTTCCTCATAGTTTGCAAGTTCACTGTTGTCTACCAACAAGACAGTTAAGACAGGGTTGGCGTACCACTCAGGAGGGGCACGTGACCTTGTCGACCTGCGACGTTCAGCAGTAGCATCGTCCGAAGTTTCATGATCCTCATCATTAGCTTCCTCTCTTGTTGGTGCAGGCGGCACTGGAACAATTTCAGGTGCTGCGCTACTCTCCAACTCGAGAGAAGGTTCAATAACCTCGTCTAGCTCTACCTTCCTCCCACTCACTTCTTTCAAGAGAAACTCCTTCTCAAGAAAGGATCCGTTCTTTGCAACAAACACTTTGCCTTCGGATCTGTGGTAGAAGGTATACCCAATCGTTTCCTTAGGGTATCCTATGAAGACGCATTTCTCCGCTTTGGGTTCGAGCTTGTCCGGCATCAACTTATTGACGTAAGCTTTGCATCCCCAAACTTTAAGAAACGACAACTTAGGTTTAGCACCAAACCACAGTTCATACGGTGTCGTCTCAACGGATTTAGATGGTTCCCTATTTAAAGTGAATGCAGCGGTTTCTAATGCATAACCCCAAAATGATAACGGCAAATCTGTAAGAGACATCATCGATCGCACCATATCTAATAGAGTCCGATTCTAGCGTTCAGACACACCATTGCGTTGTGGTGTTCCGGGTGGCGTGAGTTGTGAAACGATTCCGCTTGCTTTAAGATGCGTGAGAAAATCATAACTCAAATATTCACCTCCACGATCGGATCGTAGAAATTTAATTTTCCTGTTACGATGGTTTTCCACTTTGCTCTGAAATTCTTTAAACTTTTCAAACGTTTCAGATTTATGTTTCATTAAATAGATATACCCATATCTACTTAAGTCATCAGTAAAAGTGATAAAATAGCGATATCCACCGCGTGTCGAAACACTCATTGGTCCGCACACATCGGTATGTATGATTTCCAACAAGTCCGTTGCTCGCTCCATTATTCCGGAGAACGGGGTTTTGATCATCTTGCCCATGAGGCACGTCTCGCACGTGTCAAATGATTCAAAATCAAGAGACTCCAAAAGTCCATCAGAATGGAGTTTCTTCATGCGTTTTACACCAATATGACCTAGACGGCAGTGCCGCAAATAAGTCGAATTATCACTATCTACTTTGCATCTCTTAGCCTCAATGTTATGGATGTGTGTTTCATTGATTTCGAGATTCAGAAGAAATAAACCATTCATAGCAGGTGCATGACCATAAAATATTTTACTCATATAAATAGAACAACCATTATTCTCCGATTTAAATGAATAACCGTCTTGCAATAAACACGATCCAAATATAATATTCATGCTCAACGCAGGCACATAATAACACTTATTAAGGTTTAAAACTAATCCCGAAGGTAAAACTAAGGAGAGCGTGCCGACGGCCATCACATCAACTCTTGATCAGTTGCCAACGCGCATCGTCACCTCATCCCTTGCTAGCCGCCGTCTATTCCGTAGCTCCTGTTTCGAGTTACAAATATTAGCAACTGAACCAGTATCAAATACCCAGGCACTACAACGAGCGCTAGTAAGGTAAACATCAATAACATGTATATCAAATATACCTTTAATGGTGCCAGCCTTCTTGTTCGCTAAGTACTTCGGACAGTTGCGCTTCCAGTGACCCTTGTCCTTGCAATATAAGCACTGAGTGTCCGACTTAGGTCCAGACTTGAGCTTCTTCTCAGCAGGGGAACGCGCTTGCCGCTGCCTTTCTTGAAGAACTTCTTTGCACCCTTACCTTTCTTGAAGCTAGGGCTCTTGTTGACCATCAACACATGATTATATTTCTTGATATCCACCTCCACAGCTTTCAGCTTAGCGAAGAGCTCAGTGATCGTATTAGTGGAACCAATTTGATTGTGAGTAACTACAAAACCTTTGTAGCTAGGAGGGAGTCATTGCAGAACTCTGTCAATCTTGAGCTCTTCTGGAATCTTGCAGTCCAGTTGCTCAAGACGTTGAGTGTAGCCCGACATCTTAATGGCGCGCTCACTAACGGAACTCCCTTCCTCCATCTTGTAGTTAAAGAACTTCTCAGAGATCTCATATCTCTCAGAACGGGTCTGAGTCTGAAACATGGTTTTCAGTTCCTCAAGTATCTCAAAGGGCCCGGCGAACTCGTTAAAACGATTTTGAAGGTCCGATTCCATAGCAAACAACATGGTGCTCTTAATCACACCATAATCATCTTTGCGCGACTGATAAACAGCTTTTTCATCAGCCGGCGCATCTATAGCAGTGGCGTCACCTAGCGCTTTCTCAAGGGCAGAGTCCTTTTGTCCGCCAGCGAGAATGATTCTCAGATTGCGGAACCAGTTGGTGAAGTTAGACCCATTGTTCTTAAGCTTTTCTTTCTCAGCAAAAACGTTGAAGTTGAAGTTGGACTTAGCCATTTGATCTACAAAAATTACAAGTACAATTTAGACTATGTTCATGATAACTAGTTCAACTTAATCAAATTACTAGATGAACTCCCACTAAATTCAACATCCCTCAAGTTGTTTAGTGAACATGATCCAAATTCACCACACCTAATCCAATCTTCACGAGAAGAGATGTGGTTTCAATGGTGGACAACAAAGTGTCGATCATATCATTCATATGACTCATGCTTAACCTTTCGGTTCGTGTGTACATGCTAGGCTCGTCAAGTCAAACCCAAGTATTTCCGCGTGTGCAAAACTGGCTTGCACCCATTGTATGTGAACGTAGAGTTTATAGCACCCGATCATCACGAGGTGCTTGAACACGACGAACTTTCGCATCGGTGCATACATGGGGAGAACACAATTTTATCTTGATCTTTAAGTGAGGAATCATCTTATAATGCTACCATCGTGATCTAAGCATAATAAGATACATAAAAGGATAAACATCACATGCATATAATTTTATGTGACATGGTAATAGCCAATCTCCGCGCAATGATCTCCATCTTGTGTGTGCCATCATGATCTCCATCACTCCACCATGATTACCTCCACTACGAATAGCAACTACAACTATTGCTAACTAATTAGCGATAAAGTAAAGCTATTACATGGCATATAAGAAGTTGACACATAGGTTATACACAATTATAAAGACAACCATATGGCTCCTGCCGGTTGTGTACTCATCGACATGCAAGTCGTGAAATATTAAAAAACATGATCACTGCATACAACATACACATCATATCTTGGGCCATACCATATCACAGAAACACTCCCTGCAAAAACAAGTCAGACGCCTCTACTTTGTTGTTGCATGCTTTACGTGGCTTATGGGAGTAACAAGCTAAGAACGATTCTTAGCTACGAAAAGCCACCACAATGATATTATGGTTGCCAACATCTGGTGTAAATCCCATGAAAACTATAGTGAGAGAAACTGGCATCCACCAGCTGCATGTGTGGAACAAGCCACACGTCAAGTGCGGAGCCGGTCTCGCGAACGAGGTCGTGTAAAGTTGGCCTGGACCGCTTCGATCTCACTATCCCGCGTCGTAAGAAGTACACAACAAGAGGCTTGCAACAGAAAACATCAACGCCCGCAACAAGCATGTTGCGTTCTACTCGTGAAACACATCTACACATAGATCTAGCTCTGATACCACTGAAAGGTTTCGCAGCATAGTAAATCAAAATTTTCTACGGATGTGAACGGGAAAGCCAAGATCTAATCTAGGAGATGCAATCAACGAGAGGGATAGATGAGATCTTCATACCCTTGAAGAAATCGCACAACAAAAACATTCAACAGAACATGGTTGGTGTAGTCGTAGTCGCCGTCTCCTCCTCGCGATCCGATCCGATCCTACGCCTCAAGTGGCGGCGCCTCCGAGAGATGCACACGTACGGTGCCGCGACGTATCCTCCTTCATTGGTCCAGCAAGTGGGGTGGAGAGATAGATTGGATCTACAACACGATGGCGTGGTGCTATGGTGGAGAGTTTCTGCGGCAGGGCTTCGCCTACGCGCAGTCGGGAGAGAGAGAGAGAGAGAGAGAGAGAGAGAGAGAGAGAGAGAGAGAGAGAGAGAGAGAGAGAGGTAGGGCAGCAGCTGGCGGCTAGGGTTTGGGGTGAGGTGAGGGTGCTCCCCCTGCCCACCTTATATAGGGGGTTGGCCGGCCCCTTTGCCCCCTCCTCCAAGCCCTAGGGCGGCGGCCCCAAGGGTGGAGTGGGGGGCAAGTCTTCCTCCCCACTCTAGAAGGTCCCCTAGGGTTTTGGCCGGCTGGGCCTATTGGGACTTGTTCCCCTGGGCCATTGCGGACAGGGCACTCCCTCGTAGGCCCACGCAACCCTCTGACTAGTGGGGCCACGTTGGTCCCACTCCGGAAGATTCTAGAACCTTCTGGTACAATACCGAACATTCCGAAATAGTTCCGAAATCCAAAAACTGCTTTCCTTTATATGAATCTTATTCTCCGGACCATTTCAGAACCTCTCGTGATGTCCTGGATCTCATCCGAGACTCCGAACAAAAACTCATAAACCAATTATCCATTCTATCCTAGCGTCGAGGCACGTTAAGTGTGTGACCCTACGGGTTCGAGAATATGCAGACATGATCTTCTATCAATAATCAACAGCAGGATCTGGAAACCCATATTGACTCCCACATATTCATCGATAATCATATCGGATGAACCACGATGCCAGGATTCAATTAATCCCATATTTATATTCCCTTCGTCACGCGATATTTTACTTGCCCGAGATTCGATCGTTGGTATCGGCATACCTAGTTCAATCTCGTTCACGACAAGTACTTTACTCGTTCCGTAATCCGATATCACTTTGTGATCAACTCCTTAACCACGTGCTTTCAAGCGGTGTTGATATCGATTACCGAGTGGGCCCGAAGTATATCTCTCCGACTTGGGAGGGACAAATCCCATCTCGATACATACAACCCAACAAGTACTTTCCGATCACCTGAGAGACACCTTTATGATCACCCTCACATAGGATGACATTTGATGTCCTCAAAGCTTTCTTCCGATACCAGGGAGTTGCATTATCTCATGGTCTAAGGAATACAATATTTGACATAAGAAAAAGCTTCGCAAAGATGAACACGATGACACGATCTAATTGCTCTGCTTGATTTGGGTCTGTCCATCATATCATTCTCCCAATGACATGATCTCATTATTTATCGACAACTCATGTCTATTGTTAGGAAACCTTAACCATCACTAATCAATGAGCTAGTCCATAGAGGCATACTAGGGACACAGTGTTGTTCATAAACCACACAAGTATCAAAGTTTCCGCTTAATACAATTCTAGCATGGAATATAAACTTTATCATGAACAAGAATTATAACAATAACATCTTTATTATTGCCTCTAGGGCACAATTCCTCCGGGCCTCGGGTTTCCACGGTTGGGATAGGTGGGACAGTTCATCGGGGGTCTGTTGGTTCTCGGGGGAAATCCTGAAGATGGGTTAGGGCAATACTTTTGGGTCTGATGGGTTCCTGGTTGATGCATCATGCGACGCTTGCGGTTCTCATTGGCTTGGTTGATCTTTCCTTCCATATGGATAGCAGAGTCGACAAGGGCTTCAATATCAGCAAAAGGGATATTGACTAACACAGTCTGCATCTCATCATGCAAACCATTCAAGAATCTTTCTTTCTTCTTGGCTTCGGTGTCGATCTCATACGGGGCATACCGAGCTAATGACAAGAATTTGTCACGGTATTCCACTATGGTCATCCTTCCTTCATTTAGTTATCTGAACTCGTCTCTCATTCTCTTGATCACACCCGGTGGCGCATGGGCTCTGCTAAACTTGACCTTGAATTCCTCCTAGGTCAGCATCTGTCCTCCGGTCATTGGACGAACGCTGTTCAACCATGCTATGGCATCTCCGGCTAGATAGTGGGTGGCAAACAGAACTTTCTCATTGGCTTCCAGTCCGGCGACTTCTAGGTTGTTTTCCATGGTTTGCAGCCAATCATCGACGTCTAGGGGATCTTCCGACTTAGTGAAAACAGGTGGGTTGGTATTCTGTAAATTTTTGAGCTTGGATCCATGGTTGTCCTGATTTCCGTGGCCTTGATTGTTGTGGGCTAGCTGGTCTATCTGTTGAAGTGTGGCTAGGTTGGCTTGACGTTCGGATCTTTCGGCTTCGCGGTCAGAAACCAACATTTGCAGGATCTGCAACATCGGGTCCGGGGATGAACCACTTCCTCCGCGTGGCATCTGAAGATTGAGATAGATCATGAGAAAAGAGGGAAATTTCTAAGGTTTAGGGACTTTGAAAAGTTTTTAAAGTTTGTCTCAGATTTTTCTAGCAACTTGCTTTTCATTCATTCATTCATTCATTCATTCATTCATAGCACATGATACAAACACACACCACAACAAAGGTAAACATATGGTTTTAAGAACCATTATGGAAACTACGATAGAGTGGGACCTAATACAACTCACTACGCTAGTTCTCAAGTTCTACTACTCCTCGGAGTCGGTGTAGTCCTCATCCTCATCATCCTCGTCGTCATTGATGAAGGCGAAATCATCCTCATCGGTGAAGAAGTCCATAGACTAGTCCTCCAGAAAATCATCTTCATCGCTAAGATAGGAGTAGGGGTCTCCATGAAGATCTTCTCCGGCATTCTCCCTTTCCTCTAACTGATAAAACTTGTTGTACTTCACGTCCATCTATTAAGAATATAGGATGAGTAAGTTAGTAGAGTGATCAAGTGTGTCAAATTTTATGTATTTTGCAAGAGTTTTTGAGGAACATGGAGTTTTATGAAAGAATCAAGGTGATGAGAATGGGAATAAGTTTTGTAAATATTTGCTTTCTTTGGTTTTGAAACTAAGTTTTTGATTCAAATGTACAGTCTAACTAGGGTCTCCTATGGTCAGGATGGCTCTGATACCAACTTGTCAACACCTGGACATTTAATCCCTGATGCCTGTTATGCCATACATCGCAATCCGAGGATTACCATTTTTGCGAGACATAACAGATTTGGATACCACAGTACATCATCCATTACAAACCAAACATAAGGTCTTACACAAACAAGGATCTCATGATCCAGTTCTTAATACAATTCAAGAAGCGGAAATACGTAATAATAACGGTAGCGTAGCCGAAACTCCATCTTCGGGGTCACAGGCAATGCTGACGATGGGAGATGATCCTAGTTGTCGTAACCTTCCTGGGGTCCATCCTCCTGGTACTCCTCTTCATAGTCTGGCCACGGGAATAGCCAGTGACAAAGCCATGAGTACTCTTTAAGTACTCGCAAACTAATACTAACAAGTGAAGGAGGTTTTTGTAGTAGGACACTAAGCTCTAGGGTTGTTTTGCAAAAAGCCAGATTTACCTCTACTAAGTTCAGAAGTAAGAAAAGCTAGTTGAAGTTTTATAACACCTAAGTGGGAACTTGAAATTCATATCACAACTCTGTTGTGGTCAAGTCAAAGTCTCAATTCATTTCACAAGTCATTTTGAAAACATCTGACGGGGGAACAGTATGGCCACTCCAACTGTCCATAACCGCGGACGCGGCTATTCGAATAGTTTGACACTCTACAGAGATTGTACACTTTCACCACAACATTCGATACATCCGTCAGGAACAAATCCTGAATTCACCATACTCAGTATGCGGATAATCAATCCTAACCTTTCAATTACACGCCCTAGTATAGGCACCTCTCCTGTGAGTTTGGCCTCCCAACCATGACCAACTATCATCTTGGGTACTGCACAGGTGGACAATCTTCATAAGGTAGCCTCAGCTCAGACCTTGGCCGTGAGGGAACCAATACTAAGGTATATAAGTTTCCAGTCAAGCCCTACCCAATTCTCGGGTATTGTGGTTGTACGGTAAAATTGGAATGGTATCGCATCCAGACAACCATCAGTTTTATAAAGGGCTAAGGCTCATGCCTCAACATTTTTATCATCAAAATCATCTGGTGTTCAAGAACACATGTCAAAACATCTCAATAGAATGATCCATCATTCCAAGGTTTTCATAACCGTTTTCACCAAGTATTCCCATCTAAAGTTGATCAATTTTTATGCTTAGTACTATCATCTACAAATGGGAGTGAGTACTAATGAGGGGTGATAAACTAGTGGAGTTTAAATAAGTTCAATCTCATGCCTTAGGATGACATCAAGATTATCTAGCTTAGGCCAAATTTTATGCTCTTTATGCAACCTTCAATTATGTTTCTAGAATCTACAATTCACTTAAGTAAGCTCTAAGTAATAGCTTTGATAAAGAAATAAAGTAGAAGCTTGCAAGTAAAACTAGGATTGGTTTATCAAGTGTGTATGATCATATTTGCTTAAGGCATATAGTTGGCATGGTAACATGCAAGTATTTACTTGCATAGGTATAGTGTCTTGCAAGTGTTAACTTGCACAATCAACTAGTAGTATTAGGCTTGCTAAATAAAGTATCTTGCAAGTGTTATCTTGCATTGGTCCACTTGGTTAGTAAGGCTTGCTAAAGTAGAGTATCTTGCAAGTGTTAGCTTGCCTTGTGCAGAGCAGTGGTTGAAGTTCTCCTCGGCTTCTTCTTTGTAGTATCCTCCTTCCTCCTCGTATCCTTGGTAAGTACTAGCGTCTATGAATAAATACGAGGTACACAATCACCAAACAATACTTAACTACTTTCAATCATCACACACAAGGGTTCTATAGATGATCTAGCATCATCACTAATATTACAAGATTAAAGCATTTGTCTTATTGGTTTTATTTTTAGAAAAGTAATTTCTACTCATTGAAAAACTACTTAAGATTTAATATTCTCCAAACCAAACATGGGATCATGTTGATACATGTCATCACCACATATTTCAGTACATGGGAATGTGATTTAAAGTGGTGTCACAATTTAATAAGATTTAACCTTTTAATTCAAATAAAAATAAATGACTAGAAATGCCTGTGTGGCCTTCTTTTATTACTTGAACATTATTTCTGTAAGTAAACGCATATGTTATTATATATTCTGAAAGGTATGATCAAATGTGATTTTTGAGAGTTGGAATCAACTCAAAAGCTATTATAGTTTAAATTTAAAAAATGTTTGAATGCAGAAAAGGTTCTGCCTTGTTATTTTTACTAAGGTTGATCTATAGATTCAAATCATTTGAATCCAACGGGCTTGGATTAAGCATTTCAAAACCTTTCTAACAAAATTGGTTTCCTTCAATTTGGTTCACTGAGTCGAGCTGGGTTGATTTTTGAAACTAGGTACAAAACTATGTTTGAACTAAAATAGAAAAAGCTAAATTCAAATAGGTGGGCTGCGCGGGAAAGGTTAACGGGCCGGCCCAGTGTCACTCCGCGGCGCGGGGCGCAACTGACAGGGCGGGTCTACTGGTCAGCGACTCTTAACACGCGAAGAGGTAAGGGGCGATGTGGTGCATTGGATTAGAAGTAAGATCAATGGCTAAGGGTCGCCGTCGACGATGAACTAGTCACCGGCGAGCTCGAACCCTAGCGGCTCAGTAGGGGTCGTGGGAGGCTCACCGGGGCTCAGGCGAGGGTCGGCGATGCGGGCAAACGACGAAGTCGACGACAGCGAACCTCCTGGTACCGGCAGCTCCCCCTGGGGTGGACGAAATCGATGGCGCCCTTCTTCTCCAGAGGCGGCCTGATTCGGCGCAATTCCGGCGATGCGCTGCTCGCCTTGCTCCGGGAATGGGGTGGAACGATCAGTGAGGTGAGGGGAGTGAGATGGTGTGAAGAATTAGAGCGGGGGAGGCATCTATTTATAGTGGCGAGAGGGGACCGACGGGCACGAGCTGAGCTCATCGTGGTCGACGACACAGAGGGCTATCGGCGTGGGAGACGGTAGGGGGTGGTGCTGTGCTTCCTGGCGAAGCTCAACGACGTGGTGGTGAGGCATGGGGCGGTGCTGATCGATCGGAACGCTTCGGTGCTCTGAGCGTGCCCGACGGGAGTTTTAATGCACACAGCGCGCGTGGTCCGCACGGCGGCGAACGGGCGTGTCTGCGGGGTTGCTGGGATGGTGGTGATCACACGTGCATGCGGCGAGGGCGGCGCGCGGTCTGTGGGTGCTGGGCGAGCGTGGCGCACGGGGCGCGCTCTCGGCATGGTTGCAGAGAAGGTTGGCATGGTCTGTGCGTGTGGTCCAGGGGCTGGCATCACTCGCGGCTGGGATAGGGAGTGGCGGTGGGGTGCTAGCTTGCTCCTAGACAAGGTTGGCGAGGCTAGTGCTGCTCTTAGCTGGCTGTCGACTATGGGGTGGCAATGGTGTACTCGTCCTGCTCACCATTGATGACAATGGCCAGCTTACAGTGGTGCTAGAGATTAGTTAAGGTTGTTAGATGATCTACTAAGGCTAGTGGTGTCCAGAGACGAAACAAGTTAGGCCAGAATCACTGCACACTACAATGTTTTGATTTTGTTTGATTTGTATCCGCAAGGTGTTTGATGAAATGGCCGCATGAATTCAAGTTTTGAATTTTGAAAAGATCTTTGGTGGATGTGCTAGGCATGTGCTGGTGAGTCTGTAGATGCTTGGTTTTTGAAAGTTGAGCTTGTTTGAGGGGTTTTTGAAAAAGTGGGATCTTCCCATATGAAATAGATTCAATTTTAAACTGTCATTTAAACTATGCATTTAAATGTTTTTGGATGATCACAAAGTGGGACTTGGTACTTTGTTATGAGTACTATCAAGGGGTGCAAAGATGCAAACAAGTTTCTGTTAAGTTCTAAAAGTTAGAGATAACCGAAGTAGGCATGGGAGTTAATTTGGAAAAAGTGAGCATTCACTTAAGTTGATGGTTTTGATTTGTTTGTCTTTGGGAAAAGTTTGGGGATTGTTTAGATGATGTTTATTTCACCTAAGAATCATTTTACAAGCAAATAAACACATAGTCATGGCAATTCAAAATAATCCAAATTTCAATACACACAAATATGAATGCTCTCATATTTTTAGTTGGAAAAGTTTTTGTTAACCCTAATTTTGGTGATTAGAGTTTGATGATTCTAGTTTAATATTTTTGGGATGTTACAGTAGTCCCCGAGGCCAGCGTTGGTTCAGCACAGGTGTTCTTTGGCAGTCGGAGTAGGTGGGTCCAATTTGGACGCCTAGTCAAATCAGCGGTGGACTCCCTCGATGAAGGAAGAAATCTCCCGTATATGTCTTCAGTCGCAACATTGGTGACCAGTCGAATCGCAATATCGGTGAGTGGGTTAGCGAGTCGAGTGAGTGAAGTTGGACCGTCAGGTCGGTCAAACTAGCCGTTTAGTAATCCAACGGTAATATTGGCATAATTACCACAAGGTAACGGCTCCTCCGAGATTGGCGGGAAGCACCCCTTTATAAGGAGAGTGACGGGGGAAGCAGCAAATATTCTCTGCATTTCTCGGACCCCGTGCATCGTCAGTCTTCCAGTCTCTCCCGATCTAGAATTTCCAGTCCGAGCGAGTCTTGATCTTATCGATGGCGCCTCCAAAGGATATGTGGGGAAAATCCAAGTGCACCGCGGCCTCGCTGAAATCCTTCCAGGAAGCAGGGATTATCTACAAGGGGAATTGGCGGATTCCTGCGGCTGGAGAGACAGAACCCAAAGCTCATCTCGGAGAGTTCATCTGCTTCTTGAGCCATCGATAAAGGGGGCTTGGCTTCCCTACTTCGATCTTCTTCTGTCGGTTTTGCGTGCATTACGCGATCAAATCTTTGGATCTAGGGTCGCACAACATCGAGAAGCTCGCCATTTTCGTGGCGTTCTGCGAGTGCTATCTTGGGTGCCGCCCCTATTTTCCCCTGTGGCTAGATCTGTTCCATGGCCGCTTTAGCCGCGAAGGGGCAGGCGGCCTGATCCTGGCAGCAGGTGGCTTGACCTTTCAGTTGAAGACCAGGGCCACCTTCCTGGACCTCATGCTCCCGAAGAAAGCCGTTAGCGAGTGGAAAAAAGAGCTGGTTCTACGTGAGCGAATCGACGCCGGACGATGAGGTGCCGCTCCCGATGTATACTGCTGACAGGAGTGAGCCGTATCGGTTGCCAATGACCAAGCTTCTCAACAAGCAGAGGATGGTCGTGGATGAAATGTTGACACAAATCCAAATGCTCAAGAAGGAGGGTGTGAAAACAATCAATCTATACAATTGCTGGCTCGAGCGGTGACTGGTGCTGCTAGCCGCCCGATCCCATTGGATGTATCAGTACACCGGCAAGGATGATGTCACGAAGACTTTCTCGATGATCTGGGACGCCGAAGATTATGCTGCCGCATTGAAGAAACTCACGAAGGCAGAGTACACCGACCCAAAGGCTGGGCTTGCTCTGTATACCGCCAGCGGGAAGCGCCTGGCTCCAACAGTAAGTCTCTTCCTGACCTCGCAGTCGCAGCTCGTGCGGTCGCGGTTTCTTGATGTTGTTTGTCTTTGTCAGCTGTTCCAGGTCTTTGAGAACTGGATCCCTCCTGTCGATGAAGAGATCTCCAAGGAGCTTGGAGATGATTCGGACAAGTCCTCGATAGCGAGGACGAGGCGGTGGAGGTTGACGCACCTGCGCCCGCGGCTCGGAAGACCCTTGGGCAGAAGCAGCGCGAAATCGAGGTGAGTCGGAACCTCGAGGAGCGCGAGAGTGATGAAGGAGATGTGTAGGATCACAACTCACGACGTGTGGCTACGCCGGCGAATACCGCATGGAAGCCAAAGTCGCACGCAAAGAAGGCAGTGCCAAAGGTGGCATCGCCACCCATATCGGTGGCGGTTTTCGAGTCGGATAAAGAGCCTGACAACACGGATACTAGGGCCTTCACAAAGATTTCGGAGGATCCAGCTCCAGTGAAGGGATCAGGATTGGAGTCCATGGTGGAGGGCGTGATCCCACTCATAGCAACCCCGCTGTCATTCTCAGTGGTTCCGGGGCCAAGGGCTGCCATGGCCACGGAGTCGAATTCCTTGCCACCGAGGGGGGCGCCTACATAGCCTGGGTCGAAAGTGCCCACGTCCGCGGCCTCATCATCAAAGAAGCCCGCAGTGTCATGGGCCACGAGAGTGTTCGTCAGGGGGGGTCACTCGCAAGCTAGGACCATGTCGTTGGGCCACCGAGGGGGGGTCACATTAGCACTGGCCTGCGCTTCATTCCCGTTGCCAAGTAAGCTTGCGTTGGGTGTCCTATTGTAGTTTTCGGGGTCACTTAGTGGATCGCTGACCATGTCGTTTTGCAGGACCGGTGCTAAGAAGATCGGTCACCCTTTGGTGGCCAAGGTTCCGCTAGTCACCCCCGGAGGGGAGGCCGACCCTTCCAAGAAGAGGAAGGGTGACACAGTCGAGGCGCCAATCGAAGGCTCGAAGAAGAAGAAGAAGAAGGAGAGTGATTCTGCTGCTACGACGGAAGGGCCAATCGACGCACCTGTCGAGGCACCAGTCGAAGCCACCATTGCCTTGGAGGGTGAGGAGGTCACGAGCTTGCAGCTGGGCGAGTCGACCGTGCCGTCTGGGGCGTCGGTGCCCGCGGCTAGCGCTCCAGCAGCGACGACCGCGAGGTTCCCTCGCTTCATGGAGAGAGCGTCTGCCGCGGCTGCTACAACACAATCGCCTTAAGTTCCTGAAGTCGTGGATGGTGACGCCGGTCAGCAACGCGGGCGTACATCGTTCGTGTTGCCGTCGGCCAACGCCATCGAGCTGCACAACATGCTAGGTGCTGCCATCCAGGTATATCCAGTCCTCGAGGATCTAGTCACTGAATTTCAGCGGCTAGATTCTTAAATTTTGGTTATCCAGTCCCCGAGTGTCTAGTCGCTCAATTTCAGCGTCTAGATACTAAGAACTTTGATTGCCCAGTCGCTGAGTGTCTATTCGCTGAATTTGAGCGGCTAGATACATAGAACTTTGATTTTCCCTGACATGTAGTTTCCTTTGTAGAGGGTCTTCAGCATGAATCGGCCAATCGGCAGGCCGCGAAGGAAGGCCTTGAGCGTAACCTGCAGGGTGCTCAAGATGCTAATCGGCAGTTGCAGGCGACTGCAGGTGAGTTGATTTCACCTCTATTAACTTGTATTCTTGTTGTTGTGCGAGTATTTGAATGTGTTCTTCACTTCGCCAGAGGATCGTACCGCCGCGATCGCCATGGCCCGTGAGGGTTATGTTCTCGCCGAGCTAGAGTCTGTGAAGTCAGCACTGGCCACAGCGGAGGGGCGGGTCGCCTCATTGGCAAAGGAGCTGGAGGCGGCGAGTAAGGAGATGACCTTGTCGGAAGAGAGGGCCAAGGCCGCGATCGTTGTGGGGGAGGGTGAGTAGAAAGTCTCCGACGCACTCGTTGCTGGTTTGCAAAATCAGCTGTCGGCCCTGGAGAATTTCGTCACAAAGTGCTGTCGTCCGCTTTTTGGTGAGTACCTTTTCCTTGTTTTCTTTTGGTAGTGGCGGGCGAGTCACCGAGCGGCGACTCGCCGAGCGGGCGGGTCCCCGAGCGGGTGAGTCCCATAGGTGTACTTCCTTGCCGGTTTTAATTTCTAGCATTTGCAGGCGCGATTTGCCAAGGGGAGCCAGAGGTGCACACATACGACGCCAATCAGTGCGTGACCGCAGTGGTGGATGCGTCCACCCTCTTGGCGACGTGCGTCTAGGCCATCCTCCAAAGGATCTCGCCCACCAAGGTGATCCCTAGTGGGTTGATGGAGGTGTGGCGCTACCTCGAGGAAGCGCCTGTCGCGGTTGAGTGGATGATGCGATCGGCCTTTCACTGCGGAGCCGCGACTGTGCTGAGTCTTGGACTCGCGCACTTCCTCGACAACTTCGACCTCGACGACGTCACCAGTGGGTATCCCTCAGCGACTGGATCGGTGGTGATCACGGAGGTGCTAAAGCTGACCGCCAAGGCCACTCCCTTCGCAGAGCGTGTGTTGGAGATGGGTGACTTATTGTCGTACCAGAGACGGTGGTGGCGCCGAATGAACCCAAACCACAGCATTGCGATCTGAAGTCGGAACAACCTTTCCGGTCAGCGGTGGTGAAGAGCTTGACAACATATCCGGCGAACCCTTGGGAACCCTTTATCCGGGTCAGGGGTGGTGGCGGTGCATCCTCTTCGAAGCATGCAGAATAGAAATTTGCCCTAAGGAAGTGCGACTGAGTGCTTTTGTATGAACCTCAACGATGAACAATGTATTGTGATGCCGAGGAAAGGAAAAACATGAATCATTTTTCATTTGATTTGTGATTTCTATTTGTTGTGCGAGTCCCCGAGCGCGTCCGAGCTTTAATGGGGTTTACCTCACATATGTGTAAGTTTGTTTGTGTTGGACTATTAATTTAGTCAGGGTCGACTCACCATGACTCGTAGAGCCAATCGCTTGGCGATCCCAAGGAATGCTCTATAGTTGGCTATTTTTTTCGGACGCGAGCGGGGTCGGTTAGGCGAGTCCCTGAGTGTAGTAGTTAGCCGTTCTAGTTGCATGACCAAGGTAGGTGAGGACATGGTGCGTTGTTTGTAATGTGTCTCTCAACCTGGCTCGGAGAGCCAGTCGCGTGGCGAGTCTAGGTCATGCTCTCGTACTTCGTGTGTTCCCGAGACGCGTGGGTTTAGACTTGGGAAAGTCCCCGTGCGTGGTACTTAATCGTTCGAGTATCTATGCACATGGATGTGGAGGACTAGTGTGTACGAAGCATGTGCGATTGTCTTGGCCCGGTGGGCTAGTTGAGCTAGGCGACTCCGATGGTGGCTCCGGGGTGGCATTTTCATGGACGAAGCAAGGCCCGAATACTTTCAGTGCCCTTATTCCGCACTACTTAGCCATGCCGGTTGCTCGACCAAGGGTTGAATTCCGTGGGTAGCGTATTGCTAAATTTACGAGTGCGATTGGTACAAGAGTTTGTCGAGTAGGCACAATTTGTGCGAGTCGAATATATTGCATTGTATAGCAGGGGAGTACAAGTGTAAGTTCTACGTGTAGAACTTCTGGAGGAGGTTTACATTCCACAGCCGCTTGACATCGAGTTGGCCGTTACCTCACACATCGATTAGGTAGTAGGGGTCGTTGTCGAGGACTCGCTCCACAATGAATGGTACCTCCCATGGGGGAGAGAGCTTGTGCAGGCCCTTCTTGTTTTGGACGAGTCGCAGGACCAGGTCGCCTTCCTTGAAGGTGCGAGTTCGGACTCGGTGGCTGTTGTAGCAACGGAGTCCCTGTTGGTAGATGGCGGTGCGGGAGCGAGCTAGGTTGCGAGCTTCATCGAGCAGGTCGATACCGTCTTAGCGTGCGAGCTCGTTGTTGGCCTCCTCGTAGTTGACGACCCGAGGCGAGTCATGTTCCAGGTCATTTGGCATGATGGCTTTGGCGCCATACACCATAAATAATGGTGTGAACAATGTTGACCGGTTGACGGAGGTGCGAATGCCCCATACGACGGAGGCGATCTCTTCGACCTAGCATCCCGGAGTTCGCTCGAGGGGAACATGTAGTCGTGACTTGAGGCCGTGGAGGATGCTGTGGTTGGCACGCTCTGCTTGGCCATTCGACTCCAGGTGGGCGACTGGGGCGAAGTCGAGCCGTATGATGTGGTCCTCGCAGAATTCGGCCATGGTGAATTTTGCGGAGTTGGTGCCATTGTCCGTGATGATGTTGTGCAGGTACCTATACCAGTAGATGAGCTCGCGGAGCAACTTGGTGGCGGTCATCCCGTCGCACTTCCTGACTGGCTTGGCCTCGACCCACTTGGTGAATTTGTCGACTGCGACCAGTTGGTGGGTGTAGACAGAACGAGCCTTTTTGAAGGGGCCCACCATCCCTAGTAGAAAATAAGCCATCCATTCGCCCGCGCCAAGATCATTAGTACCGGTTCCGCCACGAACCGGGACTAATGCTAGCATGCGTCCCGGTTTGAGCGGACCGGCCGGTTGCACCGGAGCCGGAGGCACCCGGCCCAGTTCGTGAGGGGTCATGCATCCCAGTTTGTAACACAAACCTATACTAAAGGTTGGGCGTCAGACACATGGCCTGCCACACACCTTTAGTCCCGTTTTGTGTTACAAACCTGTTACAGACCAGGACGTATGAGCCCTTTGCCTATAAATACGACGCCCCAGCCCTCTACCTCCCATCCGTTTTTTCTTGGTGGAAGGTGTGAGAGGTGTGCTAGTTTATTTTTTTCCTATGCTTGCGAGGTGTTTGATGAAATGTTTGAGTGAATGATCCCGTTCAATTTCCCACAAAACAAAATATAGGAGATGCCCGAGTTGCACATGAGTTTTCTCCTCTTTCTTTCCTCCTTGATCGAGGTTAGCAATCTTATCTTTTCATCTGTCATTGATACAATACATGTGTCGATTTGAATTGATCATTTCACTATTTATGATGTTCTGTAATGGTTTTTGATAAACGCAATTATATGATGCAGATGAACAGTCGGGAATGGATGTACGGTGACCGGTGTGAAGCCGGGTACATTAAAGGCGTGGATAAATTTATCGATGTGGCTACGGCAAACAAAGAGAATGGTTTTATGCGTTGTACATGTGTTCAATGTCGGAACAACAAAGAGTACTCTTCCTCGAAAATCATTTGCGGCCACCTGGTTATGAAAGGTTTCATGCACAGCTATAATTGTTGGACCAAGCACGGGGATAGAGGGGTTATGATAGAAGACAATGAAGAAGAAGAGGATGATGATAACAACTATCATCATATGTTTCCTGAATACGGTGATACTGCAATGGAAGACAATGACGAGGAAGGAGGTGAAGAACGGGCATCATATGAGCCCGCTGATGATCTTGGTAGGGTCATTTTTGATGCAAAGCGAGACTGTGAAATAGAAAAGGAGAAGTTAAAGTTGGAGGGCATGTTAGAAGATCACAAGAAATTGTTGTACCCAACAAATAAAGATGGTATCACAAAGCTCGGTACCACACTGGAATTGCCGTGATGGAAGGCATAGTGTGGTCTAACTGACTCCGCATTTGAAAATATGCTAAAAATAATGAAGCAGAAGCTTCCAAAGCATAACCAATTTCCCGAGAGTACGTACGAAGCAAAGAAGGCTCTCTGCCCGCTAGCATTAGAGATGCAGAAGATACATGCATGCATTAATGACTGCAACCTCTACCACGGTAAGGAGTATGAGAATTTAGATAAATGCCCGGTATGCAATGCATTGCGGTATAATATAAGACGAGATGACCCTGGTGATATTGAGGAAGAGCCCCCCGGAAGAGGGTTCCTGCTAAGGTTATGTGGTATGCTCCTATAATACCAAGGTTGAAACGCATGTTCAGAAACAAAGATCATGCTAGGTTGTTGGGATGGCACAAAGAAGACTGTAAGAAAGAAGGGAAGTTGAGACACGACGCTGATGGGTTGCAGTGGAGAAAAATCGAGAGAGACTTCCCGAACTTTGTAGGTGACGCAAGGAATTTATAGTTTGGTCTAAGTACGTTTATAATTTAGAGCTGCAGTCACATCACCTGGCCTGTGACTATATGTATCTACAACCTTCCTCCTTGGTTGTGCATGAAGCGTAAGTTCATTATGATGATAGTGCTCATCCAAGGCACGAAGCAACCAGGCAACGACATTGATGTATACCTAAGGCCATTAGTTGAAGAACTCTTACATCTATGGGGCAAACCAGGTGTACATGTGTGGGATGAGAACAAACAAGATCCATTTGACCTATGAGGGTTACTTTTCGTAACCATCAATGATTGGCCTGCTCTTACTAATATTTCAGGACAGACAAACAAGGGATATAAGGCATGCAGGCATTATTTAGATAAGACTGAAGGTACATATTTGCATAAATGTAAGAAGGTTGTGTACCTGGGGAATCGACGATTTCTTCTGACCAATCGTCCCGTAAGAAAGAAAGTCAAGCATTTCAAAGGTGAGACAGATCACCGGAAGAAGCCTGAACTCCCTGCTGGTGATGATGTATTTGGTATGGTCAAGGACATAGAAATAATCTTTGGAAAGGGTCCCGGCGGTCAATCTGTTCCTAACGACGCCGCTACCGGACACACACCCATGTGGAAGAAGAAATAAATATTTTGAGAGCTGCCATATTGGAAAGTCCTACGTGTCCGCTCTTTAATCGACGTGATGCACGTGACGAAGAATCTTTGCGTGAACCTGCTAGGATTCTTGGGCGTGTATGGGAAGACAAAAGATACAGTAGAAGCACGGGAGGACCGGTAAGTTATGAAAGACCCAAATAACATGCATACACGGAACAAGACGGATAAAGGTTATCACTTAAGTCGTGTCAGCTATGATCTTACCAAGCAGAGAAGAAAATCTTTTTTGAAGTCCTTTACATTATCAAGGTGCTGTCGGGATTCTCATCTAATATAAAGAGGATAATAAATATTTCAGAGAAAAAATTTCCAAAACCTGAATTCCAAAACCTCGTTTATTACATGTATATAATCATACTATATTTGAGTTTGGTTGAGCTATAGATTCCTGAAAATCAGCTGTGAGGAATCTGTTGTGAGCTAACAACTGTGCAAAAGCTGAAATTTGTTTGGTTAGAACAACTGCCAACTGTGAATTTGGTCGGAAATGTCTGTAATGCCCTCTTAGGCCCTGAGAAATTATTTGTATGATGCTTGGTCACAGAACAACGATTTGTACACTAGTAATCATGTAATGGACGTTTTGGAAATTAGTTTTCTTGTATACGAAGGCCATCATCACAAATTTAATACTCCCTCTAACCTATATTGGTTGACTCAAATTTGTCTAGATACATATCTAGCACTAAAATTTGACTAGATACATTTGTCTCTAAATAAATCTAACTTAACTAATATGGATAGGAGGGAGTAGTACAAAATAATCATGTATATCAATTGTACATTGCATGAACCAATAGTTACGTAGACCGATCAACAAAAGTCTAAAAAAATAAGAAACATCAGGTGCATGGAACAAGGGGACAGTAGGAAGGAAGAAGATATCAAGGAGACCAGAGAGAGTGTGTGGCAGGGAGTGTGGAGGAGAGCGTCATTTTCCTTTTGCCCGGGAGCGACCGAGTTTCGGGTTTGAGGACAGAGAAAAAGTTGAACCATGCATTTTCCACTCCCCGGTGGCACAACGGGTAATTTTCTTATTCTCTTGGATGCAACACGGTGAAATCTGGGGGTCAGCCCGCTTTCATTTTACACACTAGGAATCAGCAGCGTTCAGGAATCTGGTGGTCCACCTCAACATGTTTGGTTCAGATTCCAACTTTAAGAACGTGAATCTGCCCACAAAATCTGAACCAAACACAGTCTATGCAGAATAAAGATTCTCGAATGCAGCAGAGAACAAATCTATAATACTGGATTCATTGACTCATATTTTGTTCATCAAGCTAATCTCCAAAAAAAACCCAGGATATAAAGGATAATATTATACAGGCGTTCAGGTTTCAAGAAACCAGTAGGGAAATACTATTTCCTTACAACTTCGAGTGAGTGTTATTGTCTTGTATACACTTTCTATTTCGCTTACTCGATGTTAAGTGTATAATTAATGAGTTATGCATGCGCATCTTTCGCTATATTCTCCTAATCACTCAACCTGACAAAGGGCGGGTACTAGTCATGGACTCGAAACATAAACCCCTTGAGACGTGGGCGGATATGCAGATGATGCTCCAGCGGTAATTCTAATCATTACGGCACTATATCGGCAATGTTCATGAATTTCATGATATCAAGTAATTAATAACTCCTTTTATTCATTTTCTTCGCCGCGCAGCGCTTGGAAACGGTTCACCAAGATGACTAGGGGTGTTTGGAAAGAGGATCTTACATTTAAACTACTAGATATAAGTACCACTAGCTAGATCCGCGCATCTCTTTGATTCTAGTTTTGATACCGTTATCATGCTTGATTATTATTTTGATTGAATTCTGTTCTCGTAAAGTTCCTAACGCGGATATCAGGGAATAATTTATGTGGATACTATGTCTGCGAGTTAATCCGTTAGACATGTTGTGAGAAGGACAGAAATTTAGAGCAACTTAACGTACGTAAACAATTTTCATAGTTTTTTATTACCATCAAATTGTGTTTAGTTTCATTCATATAGGTTGACTCCTTTTTTAAATTAGCTCGAACGGCTATGGGACGGTCTTCTGCCAAAGGATCGCATATGAGCAATTCAGGAGGAATTGACGGGATTCTTGGATGCAGAAGTCATAAACCCAAAAGGAGAATACTATGTGGACTTGGGTGTATAGGAAATAGGCACTGTACAAAGAGCTTATTTTGCATGTATATATATGCATGAAACCCGTGTATGGAATGTAATATGTTCGACACCTCTATTATCATGATGATTTTGTGTAATATAATGGTTCCTTCATTGATGATTGAAAAACACAAAATAAAAAATAAAACAATATAAATGAATTCTCTACTACGGCACAAAATGTGGACAAAATACTTCCGTGGCAAAAAAAAAGGTGGCCAAAATGAATTCTCTGCCGCGACAGAGAAATGTGTCAAATTTCTGCCGCGGCAGAGAGTGATTTGTCCCGGTTCGTAACACGAACCAGGACGGTTGCTCCCCCCCTTGCGCGGAGCAGCAGCCACATGGAGCACATTTTGTCCCGGTCATGGCCGAACCGGGACTAAAGGTTGAGGGCGTTAGTCCCGATTGCCCCGTCCCGGTTGGGCAACCGAGACTAAAACCCCTTACCAACCGGGACACATGGCCCTGTTTGCACTAGTGCATGTCCATGCCCCATACGGCGAATGGCCAGGTAATGGGGATTGTCTTGAGTGTTGAACCAGGTATGTGCGTCTGCTTGGCGTATTTTTGGCACCCGACGCAGCGTTGGACAATGTCGACAGCGTCAAAATGCGCGGTGATCCAGTAGAAGATATGTTGCATGGATTTGGCGACTAGAGACCGGGCGCCGGCGTAGTGGCCATAGTCGCCGCCATGGATATCTTGGAGGATCCTGCGTCCTTCCCCTGGTTGCACGCAGCATTGGAACACGCTGGTCACGCTGTGCTTGTAGAGCTCGCCGTTGATGATGATGAAGGATTTGCAGCGTCACACTATCATGCATGCCTCCGTTTCGTTCGAAGGCAGAGCCCCGCTCTTGAGGTAGGAGAGGTATGGCGTGGTCTAGTCGCTGGGTTCTGTAACCATGGCGACTAGGGCGGCCTCGAGTTGTAGAGGTATCCTGATGTCGATCTCCTTTGGCGGGGAGACCGAAGGCTTGTGGATGGTGTCGAGGAAGACACCCACGGGTGGGGTTTGCCAAGCCGATCGGATGTGTGAGAGGGTGTCGGCCTCCTCGTTCTTGCGCCTGTCGATCCACTCGACGGAGTAGCCGGCAAAGTGGCCCCCCAGCTAGTCCACCGGTTGGCAGTATGCTGCCATGGTGGGGGAGATGGCATCGCAGGTACAAGCGACTTGTGCGGCGATGAGTTCGGAGTCTCCGTAGCACCATAGGAGGTTGACGTTCATCTCCTTGGCGGCCCGCATGCTGTGAAGGAGGGCCTCATATTCGGACATGTTGTTGGTGCAGGGCGTGAAGTTGAGGTGTAGCACGTAGCAGAGGTTGTCGCCCTTGGGGGAGATGACTACGATCCCAGCCCCCGCGCCGTCCGTGTTCTTGGACCCATCGAAGTAGAGTGACCAGTAATGGAGATAGGGCGGCTTCTCTGGTTGTTGTGCTACTTCCCAGTCGACGAGAAAATCTTCCAAGGCTTGCGACTTTATCGCTTTGTGCGGATCATATCTTATGTTGTGGACGCTGATTTTGACGGACCACTTGGTGCTCGCCCTGTCGCATCGCGCTTGCGGATGATGTCCTACAGTGGCGTGGAGGAGACGACCGTGATGGGGTGCTCCTAGAAGTAGTGCGGGAGCCGTCGCTGGGCTCTGAATACAGCGTATACCAGTTTCTCGTATTGCGGGTAGAGCTGTCGTGAGTCTGTTAAGACTTCACTGATGTAGTAGACCGGACGCTGCACAGGGAGTACCTTGCCCTCCTATGGCCTCTCGACGAGCATCACGGTGCTGACGAATTGTGTGGTGGCCATGACGTAGATGAGAATTGGCTCCTTATCAACGAGGACGGTGAGTAGCGGTGCCACTAGTAGCACTTCTTTGAGCGCTTTGAGCTCATCGGACGCTTCTTTGTCCCATTGGAACGTGGGGTTCTTGCGCATCAGGCAGTAGAGAGGCATTGCCTTCTTGCCGAGCCAGGGGATGGAGTGGCTGAGGGCTGCGACTCGAGCAGCCAGGTTTTTGGACGTCGCAGAGGCACTCGGGTTTTCCGAGTAGTGCGATGGTGTCGATCTTGGTGGGTTTCACTTTGATGCCCCGCTTGGAGACCACGTACCCAAGGAGTTGTCCGGTGGGAACGCCGAAGGTGCACTTCCCTGGGTTGTGCTTGATCTTGTACCTCCGTAGATTTGCAAAGGTTTCAGCCAGATCGGCGAGCAGGTTGCTCTGGTGAGTGGATTTTACCACCACGTCGTCGATGTAGACGTGGATGTTGTGGCCAATTTGGCTCACAAGGAACTCCTGCATGCACCGCTGGTAAGTCGCGCTGGCGTTTTTGAGGCCGAACGTCATGGCGGTGTAGCAGTAAGCGCCGAATGGCGTGATGAACGTCATCAATCTCGTCCTTGTCAACCGCCATCTTGATCTGGTTGTAACCAGAGTAAGCGTCGAGGAAGCACAGTGACTCCGATCCCGTGACCGAGTCGATGATCTGTTCAATGCACGGGAGAACGAATTACTCCTTCGGACAGGCGTTGTTGAGGTTGGTGTAGTCGATGCACATTCTCCAGGTCTTGTTCTTCTTCATGACCAGGACTGGGTTTGTCACCACTTTACTTGATGGGCCGGATGAAGCCCGCGGCAAGTAGACACTGCACTTATTCGGAGATTGCTCGGTGGCGCTCTTCATTGAAGGGCTGAAGCGTCTGCTTTATAGGTCGCGCTTTGGGGCCAGCATTAAGCTTGTGCTCAGCGAGTTCCCTCGGGACACCTACCATGTCTGATGGCTTCCATGCAAAGATGTTGCGATTATCATGGATAAACTCGATGAGCGCGCTTTCCTATGCGGGGCTCATGCCTGTCCCGATGGTGATCGTCTGGCTAGAGTCGCCCGGCACCAGCTCGACGGTGCGGGTGTGTGTGGAAGCTTCGAACCCGGTCGACCCGGCATTTTCTATGTTGGGCTTCTTCAGGATCGTGGGGTCGTCCTTGTCGATGCCACTCGCATATTTTGCGAGTTTGTCAACGTGGTTGGCTTCCACGGCGATGACGGCGTCCGCGAGTTCAGCGCCTTTTTGCTCGCACTCCACGGCCATGCCGGGGTCGTCGTGGATGGTGATGATGTCGCATGGCCCTCAGAGCTTCATCATGTTGTACGCATAGTGCAGTTCTGCCATGAATTTGGCGGATGCTTGTCGCCCCAGGACGCAGCGGTAGGGGCTGCGGAAGTTTACCAGCTCGAAGACGATCCGCTCGGTGCGGAAGTTGGAGGGTGTGCCAAAGGTGATGGGTAGTGTTACCTTGTCGATCGGGTAGGCCTTCCAACCGGTGACGATGCCGTGGAACATGGTGAGGGTCGATTCGACCATCGACTGCGGGAGCTGCATCCATTTGAATGTGTCCAGGTAGAGGATGTTGATGGAGCTCCCGCTGTCCATCAGTGTCTTGGGGAGCCAGTAGTCAGCCACTTTGGGCCTAACCACCAGGGCGACTCACCCAGGGTACTCGATCCATGGCGCGTGGTCCTCGCGGCTCCACGTGATGCGCTGCTCGGACCAGTTGAGGAAGCAAGGGATGTTGGCATAGTTTACCTGGAGGTGTATAGATATATGCTACCTTCTCTTGAGTTTTGTTTTCTTTAAAAGTTCATGTGATTTAGGAAACTTCTCCTTCCGTTGCAGGATCTGCAACCCAAATTCTTGTAAAAGCAAAGTCCAACAAATCATTCTAGGATTAACATCAGTCCTTTCAAAGATTTATTGAAGTGATCGCGATCAGTATGCACTCTAACTTTTGAGTCAATAATATAGGATCTAAATTTATCACAATAAAATACAACAATGAAAAGTTGTTTTTCAGCCATAAGGTAATTCTTGTGCACTTCATTAAGAGTGTGGCTAGCATGATTAATGATATTAAATTCATCACCATCACGCTGGAAAATAACAGCCCCAATAGCTTCATGAGTAGCTTCATAGAATAAATCAAAGGGTTTTCTCCAATCTAGTGGTTTAATGACATAAGCATTTAAGAGTGCTTGTTTCAAAATGGTGAAGGCGGCAAAGAAACTTTCAGCGAATTTAAAATGAACATTCTTTTGTAAGAGATTGGTTAGTGGTCGAGCAACCTTAGAGATATTCTAATGAATCTTCTATAAAATCATGCATGACTAAGAAAACTTATTATACCTTTGACATCCCGTGGAGCTCGTAATTTATCTATTGCTTCAATTTTTGCTTTGTCAACCTATATACCCTTTACCTGAGATTTGGTGACCAAGCACTATAACCGTGAAGTGGCACTTTTCCCAATTCAAGAGCAAGTTGGTGTCTGCACATCACTGCAAGACTTTATGAATTATAGATACAATGGTCAAATGAAGTTCCGTAGACAGAAAATTTGTTCATGAATACTTCCATTATATTTTGAACATAGTTAGCAAAAATAGTAGTCATACATCTTTGAAAAGTAGCAGGAACATTATATAAACCAAAAGGAATGCGACGATAAGCATAGAGGCCAAAAGGCAAGTAAAAGCTGTCTTTAGTTGATCTTCTGGATGAAACGGAAATTTGAGCCATATAGATAACAAAAATATGAATGCTTAGGAAGGCTCTCTAGTATTTGATCTATAAATGGTAAGGGATAGTGATATTTTATAGTTTCCTTATTTAGTTTTTTTAGTCAATACACATTCTATGCCCAACTATAGTATAAGTAGGAACTAGTTCAATGTTTTTATTTAGAACTGGAATGAATCCACCTTTCTTTGGAACACAATGAACAGGACTTACTCAATCACTCTCTACCATGTGGTAAATGATACATGCGTCTAAGAGGTGAATAATTTCTTTCCTTACCACTTCTTTCATTTGTGGTCTGAGTCTTATTTGGAAATATGTGTCCGGTCGAGCTACTTCTTCCATGAATATTCTGTGAGTAGATATTGAGGTGTTAATCCCTATGAAGTCATCCATAAATATTTGAAGGCCTTATGGTGCATTCTTAGAACAGTCATTAATTTTTTGTCACCACCATCCCTGTTGCTACCGCAGTCGCCGTCGCGACCATCGTCGCCCGAGTCTGTCGCCATCGACCTCTCCGGGTTTGAGTTCACCGTCAGCCTCCAATTGGGCATGCCTAGGTATAGACAGCTTCTTCCCCAGATGTTCATGTCCATGATCGATGGGCAAGAGCCCCACATACTAGTGTTACGGCTGCCCGGCGGCTGCACTGGCATGTGGCCCGTGGACGTGCTATTTGACCGCATCGGGCAAATGAACCCCCATTCTGGTTAGAGATAGTTCGCCCGTGTGCACAACATTGAAGATGGGAACCTCCTTGTCTTCAAAGTATGATGACAACGTCATGCACATCATCAAAGTATTCGGGGACACCATGTGCCGACACCACTACCACAGCGACGACGATGAGTAGGCGATGACTGGGGCTGAGTACTGCGGCTCAGATGGCAAGGCTTGTTTATCTAAGTTTTTCTTATATTTTGTTTATGTCTTTGCATCAAGAAAAATCTTGCAAGAACTATATGTGCAAAGCAATTGTACCAAAATCATGAAATATTTTTCTCCCCTATTCGACGCACCAGCGGACAGGGGAGTAAAACACGCCCGTGGGCCGTCCCAAATGGACCAAAGCGGACACAATGCTCACCATCGCTAGGATGCTCTAAGGGCAAATCCAATAGAGGCCCGCAAACGGATGACCCGCGTATGATTCAGTCTGTCCGGACAAAAGCAAGCCTCCAACGGGTCACCGCAAAATTCGTTTTGTCCCTTTTTGGGAAAAACCAGTGCATTTCTTCGCCAAACTTGGGCCCGGTTTGCACCGAGATGGAAAGCGTGGAAGCATACGGCTGGTCTTCTGCAACTAACTTTGACCCACGTGACCGTTACACAGATCCCCACCTACCCCTTTTTCCTTTTTACTTTCCCGTTCATTCATGTTCTTTGTTGCCGCTGCCCTCCACGAGCCCTGCGCTCATCGAGATCCGCCACCCTCCCCGAGCTTCGACAACGCCACTCCCCAAGGCCATGGCAGCGGCCGATCTTGAAGTCATCTGTTTCGGCTAGGGTGGCGGCGGCGGTGATGGCAACTCCTCCGCCCCACACATCGCCTCCCTCCCTGATCTCCGATCGTGCCAGTGTCTCCTTCTGCGACCTCCACCAGCCGCTCATAGCTCCGACGTGACCACGGCAACGCCTCCATCCATGATCTCTGACCCCAACGCCCCCCGATTGCTCCTAAGGCCATGGCGGAAGCCGATCTCGATGCCATCCTCGCCGGGCACGGTGGCCACTAAAGGGAATGTGCCCAAGAAGAAATAATAAAATGATTAGTATCTTATTCCTTGTTTATGATAAATGTTTATTCCTCGTGCTATAATTCTATTAATTGGAAACATTAATACAAGTGTGTTCAATAAACAAATATATAGAGTTCCTAGTTATGCCTCTCATATAATCTAGCTTGTTGATTAACAACATGATCAAAGGTTTCCTGATCATAAAATTTGTATGTTGTTAATTACGGGGTCACAGCATTAGTTGAATGACGTGATGAACACTCACCCGAAGTATAGTAATACGATCAAAGTCATTATGTTTACATTGCTAGAATATGTCATACGAAGTAACCCTAATCCTTAGACCATGAGATAATGTCAATCACTAACACCAGAAGAGTACTTTTATAGCATCAAACATCACACCATAACAATGTGACTATAATGATGGGCTCAGGTACTCCGAAAGTATTATGTATAGTCTCATGAATAAAGAGTGGGATTTTTCCATCCTGATTATAGAGATATATACTCTGGGCCCTCTTGGTGATATCACATTTACAATATCTTGCAAGCAGGTGATTTGATCACAAGGAATGTTATATCACGGGAACAATAAAAAAGTACTTGTCAGTAACGAGATTAAAATAGGTATGGGGATACCGATGATCGAATCTCAAACATGCAATATATTATGAGATATAGAAATTTTCTTGAAACGTTAATGATTCGAACGATCACTAGGGTCATCGTTGAATATGTGGGAGTCGGTATGGATCTCCAGGTCTCGCTTCCGATTATTGATAAGAGAGGTGTTTCTATCATGTCTGCATCATTCACGAACCATAGGGTGACACACTTAAATTTCTCTGACACTAAGTGGTAGATAAGATAAATACGAGAATAATATTGATAGAGCTAAAATTGTTTCGATGATCATCGGAATTTTTTTGGGTCAAATTGCTAAAAATGGTTTTAGGTGTAATATTAAAAAAGTGTAAGGGGTTTTATGTGAATGTGTTAATGAAAGTAATTAACAAAATTGTGAATAAACTAAATAAAAGAGTTCTATTTAAAAAGAGAAATTCATTTATGCTATGGGCATTTAATGCAATTGAAATGGTAGTTGCACTCACATGAATGAGGGAATAAATGAGGGAAGAGGGGCAGCCCCCCTATAAAAAGTCCTTCTATCGTCCTCTCCATTTTCACCATCTCCTTGTGAAGGCTCTCTTCCCCCCTCTAGCAATTACCCATGGCTTCAGATTAGCGAAGTACTCCCTCTGTTCGGGATTATAGGTCCTACGCGCATAACTAGGTTGTTAATTTGACCAACAAAATATAACTTATATAACACAAAAGTTATACCATTAGAAAATATAATCTCTAAAGTATCGAATGGTATAATTTGTATGCTATACTATTTATATTTTGTTGTTCAAATTGACAACCTAGTTATCCGCGTGAGACTTATAATCCCAAACGGAGGGAGTACATGTTCTATTAGTTTCTCTGAGTAAGATTTATCTACTCCTTTCGCTGCTCTACTGGAGTGGAGGCAGTAAGGTTATCAGGAGATGGAAATGTGCCTGAGTATGGATGCGATGTTGGTTTGCGGAACTCTACAACTCGATCTTGAGATCGGCAAGTGATCGGCGACATCAATAATGAAATAAAATTTTGTAAAAGCTTTCGGGCTTCAAGGTTGAGTTTTTCTAGATCATCCCTTACATGTTACTAGCATCTACTCTTAGAATGATTTGTTTTATTATCGTAGGAATTTTTTGTTTTCTATGCTACAAACCCCTTTAGTGGTATCATAGCCGGATCTATGTGTAGATACTTGTACGGGTAGAACACATAGGAGTATGTGGGTGTTGATGATCATGTTATTGCATCCTCTTGTGTACTTTGGATATTTGGGGCATAGTAGTATGAAGCGGCACGTATTAACTGCACATGTCCTCACACATGAGACATGTTCCATGTTTGACATGCAACTTTTTTTTGCATAAGTCGCTAGTGGGTGTCTGTCTCTCTCACTATAGTTAATATCTGATTTATAACGGGTTTCTAAAAATTTGATTATCATCGTTGTGGTACCATGTTCATAGGTAAGAACATTTCTATCTCCGAAAGCCCTAAGCCATGTAAAATATGCAAAAGATAAAATAGAAGCGGCTAGTTTTATTTTTGCCGGGCAAAGTGTCATGATATGATATTGTTATAATTTTTAGTATGGTTGGATACTCTCGAAAATTATAACAAATCAAAGTGTAAACACCATAGAACTTAGTGTTACATAAATGGAATGATAGAGATCATACCATGATGCACAAGATGATGATCAAGTGCAAGAAGCATATCATATCACTTTTTGCATATGATGTTTGTTTTCATCTTATTTTTCTTGTATGGCGCTTTAGTAGCATTATAAGATGATCCGTCATTTAAATATCAAGATAAAAATGTGTTCTTCCTTTAGTATGCACCATTAAGAAAGTTCTTCGTTTCGAGACACCATGTGATGATCGGGTGTGATAGATTCTACATCCGCATATAATGGGTGTAAGACAGTTTTACACACGTGGATACTAAGGTTCTTACTTGGTGAGCCTAGCATGTAAATACATATCCTCGGAACACGAACCTAAAGGTAAAGCATGAGTCATATAGTTGATATGATGACCATATTGATGCTTGCCTTTGCAGCTGCACCAATTCACATGATGATCAGTCTTGGTGTAGTGGATTTGGTTCATGTAATCACCAATACGACTCGAGGGATGTTGTTTTTGAGTGGGATTTCAAGTAGTAATATGATAAAAGTTGAACTCGATTTATCATAAATTAAATCAAAGTGAATTTGCATAGTTTTTTTGTAGTCACTAGCATCCGTTTTACTACCTTGTGCTTAGTTATAATTGAGATAATAAAATTATAAATTTTTGGATATTTACTTTACAAATTGGTATCGTATTGTTTTGAGTGTAAATATAAAGTTTAAAAGTCCTATTGCAAACTTTCAGCAAACTCCATTTAGTCCATGAATATTAATAAGTAGTGTTCAATCAAGAGTAACAGTTCTAGTGTTAGTATCTAAGTATCATGCTTGCCTCCATGATCCTTGATATTCAAAAAGTTGTTTTAGTATCAACGTTATCTAGGAGTTGAAAGAATTGTTTCAAAAACCGTCATGTGTGGAAGAAATGGTGATATCTAAAACAATACTTGGTTATAATATGATAGAGTATAATTTAGTAAAATTCATTTTCTCAAATTGTATGAGAACTTGTGAAGGTTGGAGACGCTAGGCGTCCTAATATCCCAAAAAGTTTTTGGAACTAACATTATACTCGCAATTCACCTTTATTAGCTATAGTATCTTGATCATGAAAGTTGTCATGATAAAGATGAATAGAAGATGTAGGTAAAATGTTTATTACAATATAAGATTACTAGAGAATGGATTTTGAAAGAACGCTAAACATTTGATGATGGTGATCCACTTCAAAGTGCAAGACTAAGGATATTAGTACTTGACTAACATGCTTTGGCCTATGTGTCATGTGTATGGCGCCACTATTGATGTTGATGGATTCTTCTAAAAAGGAAATGAAATGCTGAAAGAGAATCTCAGAAATATTTGGCAAAAATAGAAAAATATTGGAAATGTCCACCTTAGGTATATAGATGATATACATGTTTGAGTGTATTCTTTTCTTATTAAACAGTGTGGTTCTTAGGTATTGTATATCAGATTGGTTGGTGTAAAGTGACACACTAATCAACACAATTCATGAACTACAATGACCTAAGTAACTAGAAAAATAATATGGGATGATATTCATCGGAAACAAATAAAGTGTTGTTGTGTTTCTCATTGACATCAAACCTAGCGTTCAAGATCTATTTTAATAATTGTTATTTTGTTCCATTATTATGAGAATAATGGTTATTCAAATGGTTAACATATTCCATAGAAGATGAATGCACTATTACAAGTCTTGTTGGAGAAATCACATCCATAACACTAATGCTAAAATGTTGCAAGATGAATAATTAGAAAACCACTTATGAGTGACATTCCCGTTTAAATTATATTGGTAAGAAACATGAAGAAACTCAACGTTTATGGATTTTTGGAGTCTTTTGATTTTGATCAATTGACACTTGTGAAAATTTCCTGAAGATAATTAAAACTCCATTCAAAGGCCAGCAAAGAACAAAAGACTAAACTATTGGAAATTATTCATGTTGACGTACATAGTCCATCATGTGTAGTTGTGAGGGATGGATTTCAACTACATATACTTTCTTTGAAATTTTAGTAGATACATGCCTATATTTACTTAATGAGTAAGAAGTATGAAATATTTGTAAAATGTTGAAAGAATTTCAAGATGAATTGGAAAATCCGTGTAACAAGAAAATAAAGAATTTATGATTGGATCATAGAGTAACATATTTGTTGGGCTGCGGGCAGGTAAACGAAACTTTTACCCTACGCGGTACTCCCAAGATCCAGCTTAGGTAATAGGCCACGAGATTTACCACTAGACGCGCATGTGCGGATTATTGATGAAGCGCGCCAGTTGATAATATGCTTGGTCTTTTATGAATACATGTCTTATGTTCTTTTGCATATTTATGTTCCCCTCAGATATTCGGTTTTGCATTGATAACCATTATTGAGAAAAATAAGTTGAATGACACTAATTTTACCAACTCGTATCAAGATCTAAAAGTTGTTCTCAAGCAAGAAAAGAAGTACCATGTTCTAGATAACCCACTTCGAGATGAGATAAATGAGAATGCAAGTGTAGCTGTTACCAATGCCTACTGTCGGACCAAGGATGAGTCCATAGAAATTAGATATCTTATGCTTTCTCACATGGAACCGAACTTGCAGCAGCAGTTTGAGAATGTCTAGGCCTACAATATGATCGTAAGCCTTGAAAGTATGTTCTAGGCTCAGTCAAAGACTGATAGGTATCAAGTCGCTCGGTCTTTCCTAGGTTGCAAGCTTAAGGATGGTGATCCAGTGAGTTCCCATGTGATCAATATGGTTGGTTACATGCAGTATCTAGAAAGCCTTGGCTACCCCATTAGCGAAGATTTCGCTAGGAACATAGTTTTGTTCTCTCTTCCTAGTGCGTATGGTCAGTTCATATCGAACTACCACATGCATGGTATGGATAAGAAGCTCACTGAATTACATGGGATGCTCAAGCAGGCAGAGGTTAATCTCAATAAAGGTGTCAATCAAGTGTTGATGGTACAGAATAAAGCTAAGTTCAAGAAGAGTTCTTCCAACTCTAGGACGCGATCCCAAGCGCTTCCTCTGGGACTAAGTCATCTACTTCAACCGGATCCACTTGCTTCTATTACAAGGCGTATGGCCATTGGAAGAGGAATTGCGGCAAGTATTTGACTGACAAAGCCAAGAGTGGACGTGTGACTTCCAACTCAGGTACACTTGTGTGCAATGTTATGGACATTTATCTTGCTGATGCACCTAATAGTTCTTGAGTATATGATATCGGATCAATCATTCATATCTGCAACTCGTTGCGGGGACTAGCAAGAACTAGGAGTGTAGCAAGAGGCGAGGTTGACATTCTGGACGACAACAAAGTAAGAGTTGATGCACTGGAAGTCGACACGATGCAACTTCATTTACCTTCAGGATTCTTAATGGATCTAAATAATTAATATTATGTTCCAGTGCTTAGTGGAAACAGCATTTCTGCCTCATGTTTGATGAGACAAGGCTATGAGTATAATATTAAGAACAATGGTTGTTATATTTATTTGAATGATATGTTTCACGGCTTTGCACCGATCTAGGACGGGTTTTTTTTTTGAATCTTGATGGTGGGCCTATCTATAACATAAATATTAAAAGGTTAAAACCAAATGATCTGAATAGACTTATTTTTGGCACTGTCAGCTTGGTCATATAAGTTGGAAACGCATGAAGAAGCTCTATGATGATGGACTCCTAACTTCGTTCGACTTGGAGTCGTTCAAGACATTTGAATCTTTCCTACTTGACAAAATGACCAAGACACCTTTTACAAAGAGTTGTGAAAGGGCGTCTGACTTGTTGGGACTAGTACATAGTGATGCATGTGGTCTAATGAGCACGATAGAAAGGGGTGGTTATCAGTACTTCATTACCTTCACTGATGATTTGAGTCGGTATGGATATATCTACTTGATGAAACATAAGTCGGAAGACTTTGAAAAGTTCAAAGAATTCCACAATGAAGTACAAAATCAACTCAGCAAGAAAATAAAGTTTGTTCGATCGGACCGAGGGGGCAAGTACATGAGCCATGAGTTTGATGACCATCTGAAGATTTGTGGAATAGTTCCTCAGATCACTCCGTCGAGAACTCCATAGAGGAACGGTGTCTCAAAACGGAGGAATCGCACCTTGTTGGACATGGTAAAATCAATGATGAGTTAGACAGATCTACCTTTATCATTTTGGGGTTATTTTCTAGAAACAACAGCGTTCACACTGAACACAGTACCATCAAAGTCGGTAGAGAAGACACAGCATGAGATGTGGACGGGCCAAAAGCCTTTTCTTAAGATTTGGGGTTGTGAGGAATTTTTCAAGCGACTTCAGTCGGAAAATCTTACAACCAAGTTAGATAAGTGTATTTTCATGGGGTATCCAAGGTAAACCTTGGGTTACTACTTCTAAAATTGAGAAGAGGGAAAAGTGTCTGTCGCTTGGAACAGTGTCTTCCTTAAGAAAGAGTTTCTCAGTCGGGGAGTAAGTGGAAGCACGGTGCACCTCAAAGAAGTTCGAGAGGAACCATATAGTAGTGTCTCGGAAAAATCCTTGGAGGTTGAGCCAATAGTGGAAGCTAGGTCAGCAATTGCACTAGAACCGCGAAGATCTGCGAGATTGCGAAGTGTTCGTGATGTATTATTATTAGACAGTCATGAGCCGGCAACTTATTTAGAAGTGATGGTGGGTTATGATTTTGAGTCATGGCTTGGAGTCATGATATCCGAGTTAAAGTCCATGGATGAAAATCAAGTTTGGAACTTGGTTGATCTGCTAGACGGTGCTACATCCGTCGAGTGCAAATGGGTTTTTAAAAGGAAAACTGATATGGATGGAAATGTTTCTGCCTATAAAGCATGACTTGTCATGAAGGGGTTCCAACAGGTTCCAGGAGCTTACTATGATGACACTTTCTCACCCGTAGCGATGCTTAAGTCAGTTCGGATCATGTTAGCTATAGAAGCCTATTTCGACTATGAGATATGGCAGATGTATATTACACTGGCTTTCCTTAATGGAAATTTATCGAGGGCGTGTATATGATACAGCCTAAGGGTTTTGTCGATCCGACTAATGCTGACAAGGTATGGAAACTTCAGAAATCCATTCATGGGTTGAAGCAAGCATCTCGAAGTTGGAATATTTGCTTTGATGAGGTAGTTAAATCATTTGGCTTCATCAAGAGTGATCACAATTCTTGTTTATACAAGAAGTTTAGTGGGATCAAAGTAAACTTTTTAATATTATATGTGTATGACATATTACTGATTGGAAATGATATAAAAATGTTGCAAGAAACCAATGAATCATTGTAAAGGAGCTCTCAATGAAGGTCTTATGTGAGGCAACTTATATTCTGACAATCAGGATCTATAGAGATAGATCCAGACAACTCATTGGATTGAGTCAGAGTACATATTTGGACAAAGTGTTGAAGAATTTCAACATGGAATTGTCTAAGAAGGGGTTCTTACCGATGTCCCATTGTATAAAACTTAGAAAGGCTCATTGTCCATTGATAACTAATGAGCGAAGTCGGATGAGTGAGATTCTGTATGCTTCAGCAATCGTATCCAACATGTACGCCATGATTTGTACTAGGCCAGATGTTTCCTATGCTCTAAGTGTTGTGAGAAGATACCAGGCTGAACCTAGAGAAATCCACTAGCAGCGGTGAAAACCATCCCAAAGGTGAAAACCATCCACTAAGGATGTGTTTCTAGTTTATGGAGGTGAAGATGAACTATGTGTAAAGGGTTACATGGATGTGAGTTATCTCACCGACTCAGTTGATTCTCGTTTGCAATCTGGATACGTGTTTATAATAAAGAAAGGGGCTGTGAGATGGAAGAGTTCCAAGAAAGAGACCGTGTCATCATCTACAACAGAGGCTGGGTATATTGCTGCCTCGGAGGCGGCAAAGGAAGCTGTTTGGATGAGGAATTTCCTCATGGATCTTGGTGTGGTCAAGGGCTTGTCCAATCCGTTAGCCGTGTATTGAAACAACAATGGTGCTATTGCACAAGCCAAGGAACCTAGACAACACGAGAAGAACAAACATATACTCATGCAGTACCACATTATTCTCCAGTTTGTGGATCGAGGAGATATCAAGTTATGCAAGGTACACATGGATGAAAATGTTGTAGATACGTTGACAAAGCCACTACCACAGTCTAAGCATGAGGCGTACACAAGAGCAATGGACATTAGATGCCTAGACATGTGATGTCGGGATGATTGACTCTAGTGCAAGTGGGAGATTGTTGGGAATATGACCTAGAGGCAATCATGTATTATGATATTCCCTAAAGTATTCATAAATTTGTTAATTTTTCCCTTGTGTCCGTAAATGGAAAGTTATAAAGGTAGAGTTCGGGTTGGTTATGAATCAAGCTGTGTGATGGATTACCAAGATAACTTTACGAGTACTTTAGGGAATATCATCATAAATGATTGCCTCTAGGGCATATTCCCAACAATATTTGAGTTACAGGTGTAGGAAAACACCTAATATTTGAGGAATCATTCCATTGATTTGCGTTTCCCGAAACATCATAGGAGGATGGAGTGTTGGATAAATATAATCAAACCTTGTTTTACATGGTAAGATCAAAGGTGTCATTTATAAAACTGCCATTATGTTTTGAAGATAAAGCTTTAGGGACTACCGCTTTTACACTGAAAATAGAGCCATCATGATCCATTGAAATGACACCATATGAATTATGGTTTGGGATAACCTCGAGTTGTCCTTTCTTAAATTTTGGTATCCTTGGCATAAGTAAAATGTTTATAACCAAATTCAGATAAGAATGGTTTTGTAGGTTATCCCAAAGCAATTGTTGGGTAATTCTCCATAACACGAAAGACAAAAGTGTTCGTCTCTTAGAACATCAAGTTTCTTGAGATGGAATTTTCCGTGAAAAGTTAAATGGGAGGACAATAGAACTTTGATCAGGTTGATGAACTTGAGCTACATGTGCTGAGTAGCGCAGCGCCCGAAAGTGTCCCGGTGGACGCCACAATGCGCATGGTTCCCGTGGTTACGAAGGTTGTGATCTTGGAGATTTGAGTTCCTATTGAAGCGTGTAGGTCAGGTAATAATGAAACAATAAGATTTGAAGAACAAATCGTTATTGTTTTGACAATGATGAACCTATTATATATAAAGGAGCGATGATGGGCCCTGAATCCATCAAATGACTAGAGTTCATACAATCTGTGATAGTTTACATACACGAGAAATCAAGTTTTTGAACTTGGAAGACCCTCCAAAAATGCGTGAAGCCTATCGGTCGTATTTGGATATATAAAGAAATGGACATGGTTGTTTCACATCTAAAAAATAGTAGACATATCAGTAAAGAATCTACGACAATGTTCAAGGAGTTCACTATGACAAGATTTGATCATTCATAGCGATATTTAGTCTGGATGGATTATTGTAGCAACCACTACATATAGTTTTGGTATATGGTAGTTGAACAAACAAAACAAAAAGTTCTTCTAATAGAATGGTTACCTAGTACGTGTACATGGCACGGTCCAGAGGTTTTTGTTAATTCGAAGGATGCTAAAAGGGAATGTGAACTTCAATGGTTCAAGTAAGCATCACAGATTTGGAATCTTCACCGTGATGAAACTTTTAAAGGTTTAATTTCATCAGACATGATGAAGATGCTTTCATTTGCAAGAAATTAAGAGGGATCATTAAGACATATTTCTAATATATTATGTAGAAGACATCTTGTTGATTGGAAACTGGTTAATAATGTCATTAAAATTAGATTTTGATGAAAGACTTAGGCAAAAAACCAGAATATTAGGCAGCAATGTCTATATGGATAGATTGATATGCTCATATGGTTGTGCCAAATGTACATAGATGAGATATTGAATGAGTTCAATATGAAAACAACGAGAAAGGTTCTTGTCGCATGAAAAGGTTGAATCAAGATTCTAGTGTATTGACAGTTGGTGAGTGAAACGAGATTCAGGTGTTTTAACACTTGGTGAGTGAAATCACATGAATGTTTTGATCAATCATACCGTGATATGTACACATCCAGATATGTACTATGCCCTAAATGTTAAGAGAATATACTAGAGTGACTCATAAGATGGTCATTGATGATAGTAAAAATATTCTTATGATCTTTGGAAGAACTAAGAATATGTTTCTGTATGTAGAGGTGACAGATAGTTCGTACTAGTTTTGTCACAAGATACAAATTAAGTTTATCTCAATTTAAACTATGGGTGGCACAATGTAATGGAAATGAAGTTCCATGATAGATTTTTATGAGTTCCAAAGTTAAAGACATTGTGACAGATACTACAACAAAGCATTAGTATATGACTGCTATAGTAGCAGCAGATCATGGCATTTGTGTCAAGTAGTTTGTTATTAAACTAGGTGTTGTTCACAACAGGCTAACACTATGAATATATATTGTATGACAATAGTATCAACATTATTTAACCCCAATGAACTAAGGTCTCACCAAGAGACCAAATTTATACAATGTCATATCATTTGAGAATGAGTGACGTGTAGAGATGCGAAGACATGCAAATACACATAGACCTGAAATGTCAGATGTGGAGATTAAGTTTACCACAAGCAATGCGTATGTACAACACCAGAAATCCAAAGGTGGTGAATGCACAAGTTTTCAAACTAGATTATTGACTATAGTAAAAGTGGGAGACTAAAGAGAATATGCCCGAGAGGCAATAATAAAGTGGTTATTATCTTGTTCCTTGTTTATGATAAATGTTAATTTCTCATGCTATAATTGTGTTAATTGGAAACGTTAATATGTGTGTGTTTAATAAATATATATATTTCCTAGTTATGCCTCTCATATAAACTAGCTCGTTGATTAATAAGATGATCAAAAGTTTCCTGATCATAGACATTGGATGTCAACACCCGGATTTTTAATCTCAGATGCCTGTTATGCCATACATCGCAATCCCAGGATTACCATTTTTGCGAGACATAAAATATTGGTAACATAGTTCATCATCCATTACAAACTATAATAAAGGTCTTATCTCATGATCCAGTCTTAATACAATCAATGTAGCGGAATAAAATAATAACGGTAGCATGGGCGACGCTCCATCTTCAGAGTCACATGTAACATCACAAAAATGTTGAACAATGATTATAAAATTCCAATCACCAAAATTAGGGTTAACAAGAACTTTTGTTAATCAAATCAATATGAATGCATGTGTATGTGAGGGTTTTGTGAATGTATGAATGGACTTGTGTGATTGATCTAAAAGCAAGGAATGGTTTAAAGATGAATACAACGTCATCTAAAACATTTCCAAGCAGAAACAAATCAAGAGAAAATCAAAAACAAATCAAATAAGGCAAATGGTCATTTTTGCCAATCTTTCTCACTAGGCCACTTTGAGTGTTTCTAGTCCAAGATTTCAAACATAAACTTTTCCAATTATTTTCACCCCTTGATAGACCAAGTAAAAGTGAATAAAATCCCACCTTTCAAACTTGTAGAAACATTTGTCAACCCCATTCAATGACAATTTAAAATTGAATCTATAACATATGTGAAGATCCTACATTTTCAAAACCCAACTAAACCAGTGCCCCTTGACCAATCCAACTGACCAGAGACTCCCTAGTATGTAACTAGAAAACCCACTATGTTTGAATCTCTTGCGGCCATTTCATCAAACACCTTGTAATCAACAAACAAATAAACACAAAACACTATTAGGAGCAGTTATTTTGGCCAACCTTGTTCCCTCTCTAGGTCACTCTACACTTTCAGTAGATGATCAAACTAATTGAACTAGCCTTAGCACCACTATGAGCATGCATAGCCATCAATGGTGACCATGCCGAGAGCACCCTTGCCACCCCCATGTCTCCAGCGATCTAGGAGAAGCTCTAGCCTCGCCAACCTTGTTTGGGACACGCAGAACCGTCCATCGCCACCCCCTGTCCAAGCCTCGAGCCTTGCCAGCCACTGGACCACACGACAAGATCGTGCCCAGTCTCTCTGCGAGCGAGCCGAGAGCGCGCCAGAACGCCGCACGTGACACCAGCCCACAGACCGCTCACCGTCCTCGCCACTTGCGTGCGTGATCGCCAGCACCCCAGCAACCCACCATACAACCCCGTTCGCCGCCGCGTGGACCATGGACGTTGTGCGCCCTTAAAATCACCATCAGACCCGCCCATAGCGCCGCGACGTTCTGACCGTTCCTCACCGCCCCACCCCTCGCCATCAAGCCGTTGAGCTTTTCCAGGAGGCAACGCACTACCCCCTATCGTCGCCCATGCCATTAGCACGCTGTGCCGATGACCACGACGAGCTCCCCCGCGCCCGTCGGTCCCCTTTAGGCACTATAAAAGGAGGTCACCCCGTTCAATTTGAGCACAACATCTCACTCCCCACCTCTCACTGATCGCACCCACTCACCCCCAGAGCAAGGCGAGCACCAGGTGGCGGGAATTTCACAGGAGTTAGCCGCTGCAGGGGAGGAGAGGCGTCGTCGATTGGAGCCGCCCCAGGAGGAGCGGCCGGTACCAAGAGGATCACCGTCGTCGACTTCTTCGTTCGCCCCCATCACCGACCATCACCGGAGCCCCGGTGAGCCCCCGTCGACCCCCACTGGCCGCGCTAGGGTTCAAAATCGCCGCGTCCTGTTCAGGCGTGGATGATGAACCACAGCCGTAGGATTAGAGATAGATCGCACGGCCTAGATCACCTTGTACCGCTTCGCCACTCTCTGTCTGACTGATGAGTGGGTACAACCACTTAATCAGCCTGCGTGCATGCTATGCATAGTGGGCCAGCCCAGTTAAACCTCCCGCACGACCCAACAATTCAAATTTAGGTTTTTCCATTTAGTTCTAAACTTAGTTCTGTACCTAGATTTAAAAATCAACCCAGCTCGATTCATTGAACCAAAATGCATGAAACCAATTTTGTTAGAAAGGTACTGGACTGTTTAATCCTAGCCCGTTTGGATTCAAACCAATTGGAGTTGTAGATCACTCATGGTAAAAATAACAAGGCAGAAGCTTTTCTGCAATCAAACATTTTTCAAAATTCAACCATAAAAGCTTTTGAGTTGATTCCAACTCTCAAAAATCATAATTAACAAGACCTTTCAGAATATATAAAAATATATAGGTTTACTTGCAGAAATAATGATCAAATAATAAAAGAATGCCCCATAGGCCATTCTAGTTACTTTAATTAAAATAAAAAGGTTAAACTTTATTAAATTGTGACACCACTTTAAATCACATTACCAAGTACTAAAATATGTGGTGATGACATGTGTAAACATGATACCATGTTTTAGTTGGATATATTAAACCTTGAGTAGTTTTTCAATGAGTAGAAATTACTCTTCCAAATAAAATAATTAAAACCTTACCTTAATGTTTGTAATGTTTGTGATGATAATAGATCATCTAGTGAAAACCCTGGTGTGATAAGTAAGAGTAGTTAAGTATTGTTTGGTTATTGTGTACCTCGAATTTATTTATAGACGCTAGTACCGACCAAGGATACGAGGAGGAAGGAGGATACTACGAGGAAGAAGCCGGGGAGAACTTCAGTTGACTAAGAAAGGCAAGCCTAATACTATCAGTTGACTAAGCAAGCTACTATCTAAGCAAGCTATTTCCTTTGAAAGCTAACCCTTGCAACTATGAAAGTTAGATAATCTCTACCATGCATTGAGCATGCTTTGTTAGATACATTTGATGATACCCCATCCTAGTTTTACTTGCAAGCTTAGTATTTTATTTCTTTATTAACACTTTCTCTTAGAGTTTACTTAGTGACTTGTATATTTCAGAAAGATATTTAAAGGTAGCATAAAGAGCATAAAACTTGGCCTAAGTTAGATAAATATTGATGTCATCCTGAGGCATGAGATTGAACTTAGATAAGATCCAATGGCTTATCACCTCTCATTAGTGTTTATCCCCCACTTGTAGATTCTAGTGTTAAGCATAAAACTTGATCAACTTTAGATGGGAATACTTGGTGAAAATGGTTATGAAAACCTTAGAATGATGAGTCATTCTATTGAAATAGTTTGCCATGTGTTCTTGAACACCAGATGATTTTGATGATGAAAATTTTAAGGCATGATCCTTAGCCCTTTATAAATCTGATGGTTGTATTAATGCGATACCATTCCAGTTTTATCGTACAACCACAATACCCGAAATCTGGGTAGGGCTTGACTGGAAATTTATATACCTTAGTATGGGTTCCCTTGCGGCCAAGGTTTGAGCTGGGGCTACCTTGTGAAGATTGTCCACCTGTGCAGTTCCCAAGATGACAGTTGGTCATGGTTGGGAGGCCAAACTCACAGGAGAGGTGCCTATACTAGGGCGTGTAATTGAAAGGTTAGGATTGATTATCCGCATACTAAGTATGGTGAATTCAGGATTGTTCCTAACATATGTATCGAATGTTTTGGTGAAAGTGTACCTCCTCTACAGAGTGTCAAACTATTCGAATAGCCACGTCCTTGGTTATGGACAGTTGGAGTGGCCATACTGTTCCGTTGTCAGATGTTTTCAAAATGACTTGTAAAATGAATTCTGATTTTGTCTTGACCACAACAGAGTTGTGACATGAAATTCAAGTTCCCACTTAGGTGTTATAAAACTTTCAATTAGCTTTCTTTTCTTCTGAACTTAAATAAGGTAAACCTGGGTTTTTGCAAAATAACCCTAGAGCTTAGTACTTCCTATTCCAAAACCACATCACTTGTTAGTATTAGTTTGCGAGTACTTAAAGATTACTCATGGCTTTGTCCTTGGCTATTCCCGTGGCCATACTATGAAGAGGAGTATCAGGAAGACGGATAACAGGAAGGTTACGAAAACTAGGATCATCTCCCATCGTCAGCATTGCCTGTGACCATGAACATGGAGCCTCGCCTACGCTATCGTTATTATTACATTATTTCCGCTGCTTGAATTGTATTAAGACTGGATCATGAGATCCTTATTTGTGTAATACCTTATGTATGGTTTGTAATGGATGATGTACTGTGATATCCAATCTGTTATGTCTCGCAAAAATGGTAATCCTAGGATTGCGGATTATGGCATAACAGGCATCTGTGATTAAAAATCCGAGTGTTGACAAGTTGGTATCAGAGCGATCCTGACCATAGGAGACCCTAGTTTAGAATGGACGTTTGAATCAAAAACTTAGTTTCAAAACTAAGGAAGTGAGTATTTATGAAAACTTATTCTCATTATTATCACTTAGACTTTTTCATGAAAATTCATGTTCCTCAAAAATTCTTGCAAACTTACATAAAATTTGACACACTTGATCACTCTACTAACTTACTCATCATATATTATTATAGATGGATGTGAAGTATAGCAAGTTTTATCAGTTGGGGTATGGAGGAGACCTCATTTTTGAGCGTGACCTGGACCAGCCGTCGGAGATGCTGGAGCTTCCGCACCCCGAGTTCTTCGGAGCTCAGCTCAATGATCAGGAAGTAGAGGATTTGCAGTGGCTTGTTGTTGCACGTCTCCACCAAAAGATTGAAGCCCTCACCTCAGAGGGAATTCAGTTCACCTTGAGAGAGAACAACTGGCTCGATGGACTTGCTAGGGCCATGCAGGAAGCTCTTGCCCGTCTGTGTGGGTAGAGTATCAATCAGATCAAGGGTACCCGCTTTGAGTTCTACCCAAGGCGTGATGTTATGGGACAGCCACTGGAGGCCCCATATCACCATGAGCTGAAGAGTCAATTGGACCACCTCAGCTTCATGATGTATGACCGTCAAAAGGAGTTAGACAATGCCCGCTCCTACGCCAACCACAAGTACGCCATCACCGCCAAGAAGGATTAGACCATTGCCATGCTAGTGAAGGATCGCTAGTCTTGTAGCCGTCAGCTCGACAAGAAGGAGCACATCATTGCCCGTCTTCACCACCGGATCACAGAGTTGGAGGAGACTGTCCACGAGAGAGACATGGAGTTGGAGGAGAGGGAGAATGCAGGGGAAGGCCTTCGTGGAGACCCCTACTCCTATCTCAGTGACGATGATGACTTTCTGGAGGATCATGCCATGGACTTCATCACCGATGAGGATGACTTCGACTTCCTCGATGATGATCATGATGATGATGAGGATGACGAGGACACTAACTCCGAGGAGTAGTAGCATTCGAGAACTAGCGTTAGTGAGTTGTATTCAGTCCCACTATATCGTAGTTTCACAGAGTGGTTCTTAAACCATCTATTTTTCCTCCGTTGTTGTGTGTGTTGTATCGTGTGCTATGAATGAATGAATGAAAAGGAAGTTGCTAGAAAAATCTGAGTCAAACTTTGAAAAATTTTCAAACACAAAACCCCGAACCTTAGAAATTTCCCTCTTTTCTCATGATCTATCTCGATCTTTAGATGCCTTGCAGAGGAAGCACTTCATCCCCGGACCCGATGTTACAAATCTTGCAAATGTTGTTTTCCAACCGCGAAGCCGAAAGAGCCGAACGTCAAACCAACTTAGACACCCTTCAACAGATAGCTCAGATGGCCAACAACAATCAAGGCCATGGAAATCAGGACAACCACGGATCTAAGCTCAAGAATTTCCAGAACACCAATCCACCCGTTTTCACTAAGTTGGAAGAGCCCCTCAATGCCAATGATTGTCTACAAACGATGGAAAACAACCTGGAAGTTGCAGGAGTAGAAGCTAACGAGAAAGTAATGTTTGCTACCCACTATCTGGACGTAGATGCAAGAGCATGGTGGAACAGCGTTCGCGCGATGACAGGAGTGTCGTGGTATTGCCGACGAGTACGCCATGGAGGGGTCCTCACAGTGCGTGTTTAGAGACGTGGGGTAAGGCAGACGGTTGACAGGTACGAGGTAACACAGCTTACCCAGGTTCAGATCCCACAACGGTGGCGGAATCCTACTCCTGCTATAAATCACTATAATGGCAATGCGCCGAGTTACAGAGATTAGGTTCGCTGTGCGAGGTGACTAGAAAGTCTAAGTTATCGTGCCCTAAAGGCTCCCATAGGCCCGACTTATATAGTCGCCGGGTCCTAGGGTTACAGGGAAAAGTCCTAGCCGGACAGGTTACAGAGTTCTACACCATCTATTACTAGTCTTGTGTATCTTGTACTCCAAGGCTCCGGGTACGCTGATGACTCCACCGTAGCCTTCCTTTATCCGGCATGGGCCTCCCTTCTGGATCCACCTAACAGGGCCGCCCAGCAGGCCATACGCCATGCTACCAACTATGGGCCACCCGGGTTAGTCGGATAAGAGACATGCTATGAGGATACCCATATAGCATATCCCCAACAGTAGCCCCCGGAGAACTCCGAGATCTTGCGCCGTCTTGCCTCTTCCAGTGGAATGCTCCGTCTAGATGGATGTCGGCAAATTGTCAAGCAATATCTTGTAGTCCTCCCAAAGAACCCTGAAAGGTTTTCTCCGTCTTCTATGAGTTAGTCGGAGAAATGCTGAATCTTCCATCGTATGCTCCCGTTGTCGGGTTAAATCCGTCCATGCTGGAATCTTCGATGGGACGGCTCATCTACCATGTCAGTTATGACGACGTAGGCTATAGGTCAGCGACGCCTCGTAACTCACACATGCAGAGAACGCAATCATTTCCGATTTTCCCGCGCGAGCGATACGAACCGTTGGCGGTGACGATTGGAGACGTGGCGAAATTACCGCGCACGTTCACGAACACGTCGTTTACGCGGCAACCGTCCGATTTGCTGCACGAATCTTGACACAGAGTAAGATAAATAGTGACCGTGGGACACTTGCCACTTTTTCACCCCATTCTCTTGCGTCATCGTCTTCTTACTCCAGCCGCGCGCCTCCTCGAGCTCTCCGCGAAAACCTCGAGAAACCCTAGCTTCTCCCTCTGCACCAGTCGCGTCCTCTCCCTCCTCCATGGCTAGCAGCAGTTCATCCCCATCAATGGCGGCGTCGAGCGAAGCCGCGGCAAAGCCGGCGAGCTCCTTCGTCGTGCCCCCAGAGGGTCTGGTCATCCCCACATCGGCGGTGATAGAAACCACCGGCGGCGACCATAACCTGGCGGCGCTAGAGCCCCTGGAAGAGGAGCCAGACTCGCACAAAGGCGACTGGCGCGGCTCGGACATCACCGGCCGCGACATCCAAGAGATGGTCGCTGAGGGTTACCTCCTTGCGACGGAGGGGCTCGCCTGGCGGGTGGCGCCGGCCGGCGAGGTGACCCCCTCTCCCCAAGCCAGAGAGAAAGTATACCTCAAGGCGCAATTGGTACGCGGCGTTTCTCTGCCCATCTCCCATTTCTTCCTGTCCATCTTGAATCACTTCAAGGTCCAACCCCACAACCTTTCCCCCAATAGCATCCTAGTGCTTAGCAACTTCGCGGCACTTTGTAAGGGTTACCTAGGGATTAGGCCTAGGTTAGATTTGTTTGTGTACTTCTTCACCGTCAAACGTGAAGCCGGACACAGCAAGGAGGAGCTTAGAAACCGCGGCACCATAAGCTTCAAGATCCGTCCTGGCCGGCGATTCCCCGACATCTTCGGCCACGAGTCATGCAAAAATTGGCAGCGGACGTACTTCTATGGCCCCGACATTCCTTTGTCGGGCCGAGAAGTAACGTACCCGGACTTTGTGGACGGACCCGCCGCCGAAGTACCCACATGGCGGTCCCATGCCTCCCTTCCCTCCAACCTCAACGCTTCTCGTGCAATAAGGCGGATCGAGTGGTTTGTAGAGACGGGTCTGACCGGCTTGGACCTAGCCATCTGCTGGTTCATCAGGCGGATTCAACCTCTGCAGCACCGTACGAAGCTTATGCACGAGTACATCGGCGACCGAAGGGATACCCTCCGGATCTCCGAGGACAACTTCTCGAGCGACTCCGTAAAGTTCCGACTTAAGGACATCGTCAAGCTGAAGGACAAGAAGCGTGGCTTCACCCTTACCTACGACATGTTAGTAAACGGAAAGTGCCCAAAGGCAGGTATTTATTTTCCGTGTATGACATTACTCCAGTTTTTCCATCTCGCCAATATCATCTTGTCTAACACAATGATTTCTTACTTGACAATTTAGCGATCTAGAGGAGGGCAACCTGGCCGCCCAAATCTACGATCCCAAGATGAAGGAAGTCACGGTTGTGTTCGACGATGATGCCCCATTGGCGCGAAAGCGGAAGAGCTCCACCTCTGATGCTGCCGACGGAGGAAAGAAAAAGAAGACGGAGGATGGAGCCTCCAAAAAGAGTACTGCCGCCCTGGAGGCGGAAAAGAAGAAAGCCACCAGGATGTTTCCCAAAGCTCCCCCCCTAGCGTAAGCTTCTTATTCTCCGACATTGCCTTATTTATCTATCTCATGCCTGTACTTATGCATTTTGCACGTTTCAGGAAGAAAGCCACAACCAGCCTCAAGAAGTCCTCCAAGACTCTTGGGGCTTCTAGAAATATCAAAGATATGCTGCATTGCGACTCTTCCCCCGCCATCTCCCATGCTACTCCTGCCGTCAAGCCCTCCTTCGCTCCGACAAGCTCCCAAGCCCAGGAGGCACCAGGCCCTTCCGTCATGGAAGTGGATTCTGGCGCCTCTACCGAACTCGCAGTTGTCGGCGAGCAGGCGACGCAGGAGAGCGCTGCTCTTCAAATGGCTGAAGCTCCGGCTAAGGATGCCGTCGGTAGCGGCAAGGCGGTGGTGGGTGCTGGTTCATCTGCCGAAGGCGGTGCCTCTGCTCCCCAGAAACCCTTAGAATTGCCGAATATTATCTTCCTGGTGCTTACGCCGGGTAGCACAACTATGGTTCCTGGAGGAGTGCCGTCATCTCCGACGTGCGGTGTTGAGGAGCTACTCCGCCAAGCGGACATCTTGCAAAGTAACAGCGTTTCCTTTGGCAAGCTGCTGGCCGAGAGTGCTACAATCCTCAAGATCATCGCACTTGTAAGTTTTACTTTACCTTTTGCATTTCATATGAGTATCCCACTGTAGCCCCCGAGGATGTAGACGGAAAACCATTGGTTTTACATCTATATGCTCTAAGAGTGACTAAGTTAGAAAAAAATCTCACTGTAGCCCCCAAGCATTTAGATGGAATGAATTATTCTGACTAGATGCTTTAAGAGTAGCATACACAGTGTTCATAATTTTAAGTGTTGTAGCCCCCAAGCCTCTAGTTGTAACTGAATTAGTTCCGACTAGATACTTAAAGAAAAGCTAAGCATTTTTCGAGTTAAAACTTTATACTGTAGCCCCCAAGCTTCTAGTTGAGAACTGAATTAGCTCCGACTAGATGCTTAAAGAAAAGCTAAGCATATTGCTAAGTTAAAAACTCTCGCTGTAGCCCCCGAGCACCTAGATGGAAAATCTCCGACTAGGGGCTCCAAGTAGACTGAACAATGACTTGACTTTTGTATTTGTGTCCACAGAACGAGAATGCTCGGAGGGGCATAGCCAATGATAAGTACCAGAAGATGCGCGCGGACCTTGAAGCTGAAAAGGCTAAAACCGCCATCTTGAAGGAACTGATCATCAAAAACAAGAGTCTGTTTTCTTTTTGCGCATTTCCGTCTTACTTTTGTGCCTTCATTCTTTGAGTACTCACTGTGTACTTTGTTTTCTCCGAATTGCAGAGCATGTAGCCAAGGCCAAGGATATTGTCGAGCAGTCCAAGCACATCCAGCAGCTGGAAAACGAGAACAAGATCCTTAAGAAGGAGAGGGAACAAATGCTGAAGATGCACGAGGATTCCATGAAAGCCCTGCATGACTCCGCCTCCGCTGAGATCAATCGCTTGAAGGAGGAGCTTGTGATCCTAAAGGATCAGAATCAAGCTGCCGATGAGCAAAACCTTCGCCATAGCGAGGCGTTTAAGCTCCTTCAACAAGAGAAAGAATCCTTGGCGGACGTCGTCTGGCAGGCTAAGGCCAGCATCTTCAGTAAGTATCCTCCGCCTTGTAGCTCTGTAGTCTGGATACTTAGAATTTTTGAACTCATGCAATCGTTGTCGGAATTTGCAACGCCCCTTGGTTTAACCCGCTCGCCTCCTTCGGACAAGGAATGCATGATTATGGCCGGCAACTTCATCAACACCGCCATCACCCAAGCCTAGGAGATCGCCCAGCCCCTCCAAATTTATATCAAGGCCTCGGACTCCATGGTGAAGTATTCGGAGATTCTGCGCCGAGCCCCCGAGTGTGTCGCAAGATGGAAAGCTTCATGTGCATGAGCTGGCGCAAGGATGGCATTGTCCATGGTGAAGGCACACTATGAAGGTGCCAACATCGACACGGTGACATCTGGTATCCTCGACGTGGATGATGACGACAAGGAGATCGATCACGAAGCCATCCTATCATCACTCGCGGGTTATGACACCAGGGTTGCCGAGTTGGTGGATGTCGACGTCTTCGTGCCAAGGAATTTCTTGACAACGCCGACCCTGAATCCTCCGAGTCTCCTCATAGTGGTGACGCTGAGGGTGAATCTCCGGCTGGTGATGATGCGGCCTCCAAGTTCCCTGCACCCAAGGAGTGAAAAACACTTTGTAATTCTTGTTTCACCTTTGGAGTGTGCATTGAAAAAACTTGGTGATATAATCTTAAGGCAGAAAACAATGGTTGTCGTATCCTGCTACTTAAGAATTAATGCCCAGTATGTATATATTTTTTAAGCAAGTGCTGGCTTATCCATTACTTTGGTTCTTATGCTTGACTTTTCGTGAGTCGGAAGACTCGTTGTCGGAACCATGCGCTTAGGTGATGATACCCAATGGCACCGTCAAAAACCTTAGCACAAAATCGCCGACAATGAGTGCCGAAAGTCACTACTCCAGAATCCACATAAAAACAACAAAGAACGTGTAGACTAGAAAACTTAAGCTAACGCCCGTAGGCGGAATTTTCACAAGTGCAATCGCAAAGCTTGTGCATAAAGGTTTATATGATCCAAAAATGAACACTAAAGGAGGTAAAAGACTCAGCAATATGAGTGAACCAAAGAGCTTTATTTCATTGATCATATAAGAGGTACACAATTAGATAAAAAATGCTAAGTGTAGAAAGGACGTAGCTGTGCTATGTTCCATGGTCGATCAAGCTCCGGGTAGTCATCATCCGGGTCACGTCGCTTACGCTTATGATCCTCATTGGGCCTATCCTTGAGTTGACGATTGTCAACAAGGTAGTAAGACCCATTGAGCAGCGCCTTGCTTATGATGAACGGTCCTTCCCATGACGGGGATAATTTGTGTGACTTCTTCTGCTTAAGTCGGAGTACTAAATCCCCCTCTTTAAACGAGCGATGCCGGACGCGGAGACTATGGTAGCTGCGTAGCTTCTGCTGGTAGATGGCGGATCTTTGGCATGCCAAAACGCGCTCCTCCTCGAGAAGGTCCACATCAAGGCGTCTGGATTCTTCAGCGTCATCTTCGTCATAGGTGGCAACTCTTGGTGCATCTTGGAGGATGTCGGAGGGTAGGATGGCTTCTGCTCCATATACCATTAAATAAGTGGTGTAGCCGGTGGATCTGTTAGGTGTAGTTCGTAAACTCCACAGCACAGATGGCAATTCTTCCGCCCAGGCTCCAGCTGCTCTATGTAGCGGTGCCTCGAGACATGTCTTGATTCCCTGCAGAATTAATCCATTGGCTCGCTCAACTTGACCATTGGATTGTGGGTGTGCCACAGATGCAAGGTCAAGTCGGATGCCTTTATCCCAGCAATAGGCTTCCACTTCTCCGAGTGACAAGTTGCTTCCATTGTCGATGATGATGCTATGTGGGAGACCAAATCTCACCACTAGATCCCGGACAAATCTAAGGGCAGTTGCCCCATCAAGATTTCTAATGGGTTTAGCTTCTATCCATTTGGTGAATTTGTCAACTGCTACAAGCAGATGCGTAAACCCACACGGTTCCGTTTGTAATGGTCCCACCATGTCTAGCCCCCAGACTGCAAACGGCCAAGTTATTGGTATTGTTCGCAATTCATCAGCAGGGACATGTGGTTGTCGGGCATAATACTGGCATCCTGTGCATGTTTCAACCATCTTGTCGGCGTCCGCCTTCGCGGTCAGCTAGTAGAATCCTTTCCGGAAGGCTTTCGTGACCAACGATCGAGGAGCGGCGTGATGCCCGCAATCTCCGAGATGGATTTCGCGTAGGATTTCCATACCTTCTAGCTAGGAAACACACTTTAGGTATACACCAGTAGTGCTCCTTTTGTAGAGTTGCCCATTGATTATGGTATAACCCTTTGCTCGTCGTACTATCTTCCGTCTTTCGACCTCGTCGTCGCGTAAAGTTCCGTGTTCGAGATATTTCATGAACGGTTTTATCCAAGCCGGAGGGGTCTTTGTCACCATGTTGACGAAAGAATCTGCTCTATCCGGGTTATCGATGTCGGCGCCCTTCATGGATGGTGTGCGTAGATGCTCTAGGAAAACTCCTGGCGGAATTTTCTTGCGCCCTGATCCAAGTTTAGACAATAGATCAGCCGCCTCATTTTGCTCCCTAGACACATACTTGACTTCGTATCCCAAGAAGCTCTTGGCTATCTCGTCCACTTACAGCACAGATGGCAATTCTTCCGCCCAGGCTCCAGCTGCTCTATGTAGCGGCGCCTCGAGACATGTCTTGATTCCCTGAAGAATTAATCCATTGGCTCGCTCAACTTGACCATTGGATTGTGGGTGTGCCACAGATGCAAGGTCAAGTCGGATGCCTTTATCCCAGCAATAGGCTTCCACTTCTCCGAGTGACAAGTTGCTTCCATTGTCGATGATGATGCTATGTGGGAGACCAAATCTCACCACTAGATCCCGGACAAATCTAAGGGCAGTTGCCCCATCAAGATTTCTAATGGGTTTAGCTTCTATCCATTTGGTGAATTTGTCAACTGCTACAAGCAGATGCGTAAACCCACACGGTTCCGTTTGTAATGGTCCCACCATGTCTAGCCCCCAGACTGCAAACGGCCAAGTTATTGGTATTGTTCGCAATTCATCAGCAGGGACATGTGGTTGTCGGGCATAATACTGGCATCCTGTGCATGTTTCAACCATCTTATCGGCGTCCGCCTTCGCGGTCAGCTAGTAGAATCCTTTCCGGAAGGCTTTCGTGACCAACGATCGAGGAGCGGCGTGATGCCCGCAATCTCCGAGATGGATTTCGCGTAGGATTTCCATACCTTCTAGCTAGGAAACACACTTTAGGTATACACCAGTAGTGCTCCTTTTGTAGAGTTGCCCATTGATTATGGTATAACCCTTTGCTCGTCGTACTATCTGCCGTCTTTCGACCTCGTCATCGGGTAAAGTTCCGTGTTCGAGATATTTCATGAACGGTTTTATCCAAGCCGGAGGGGTCTTTGTCACCATGTTGACGAAAGAATCTGCTCTATCCGGGTTATCGATGTCGGCGCCCTTCACGGATGGTGTGCGTAGATGCTCTAGGAAAACTCCTGACGGAATTTTCTTGCGCCCTGATCCAAGTTTAGACAATAGATCAGCCGCCTCATTTTGCTCCCTAGGCACATACTTGACTTCGTATCCCAAGAAGCTCTTGGCTATCTCGTCCACTTCGTCGCGATATGCTGCCATCATAGGGTTTCGCGCATTCCAGGTGCCAGCCACCTGCTGGGCAACCAAGTCGGAATCTCCACAGCAAACTATGTGCTTGATGCCAATATCCTTGGCTACACGCAGTCCGTGAATGAGTGCTTCCTACTCCGCCATGTTGTTTGTAGCCTCGAAGTGGATCTGCAGAACGTAGTGTAGCTTGTCTCCTTTTGGTGACTGCAGCAATACACCAGCCCCCGAGCCGTTGAGCAGCTTTGATCCGTCAAAGTGCATCACCCAGTACTCTGGTTCAGGCAACGGAGTGGCATCCGACATTTCCGTCCAATCTACAATAAAATCCGTCAAGGCTTGTGACTTGATAGCGTCGCGTCTTTTGTAGGTGATCTCGAAGGCGGCAAGTTCAATGCCCCACTTCGCGACCCTTCCTGTAGCATCGTTGTTGTTGATAATGTCAGACAGTGGAGTCTTGCTCACTACTGTGATTGGGTGCTCCTGAAAGTAATGCCTCAGCTTCCGTGAAGCAAGGAATACTCCGTAAGCTATCTTTTGGTAGTGCGGGTAACGCTGCTTGGACTCCATCAAGACCTCGCTTACGTAGTAAACTGGTCGTTGAACTCCGTGCTCATAGCCTGGTTCCTTCCGCTCTACCATGACGACGATGCTGATAACCCGGTTGGTTGCCACCATGTAAATTAACAGGGGCTCGCCAGGCTCGGGTGCTACAAGGATGGGCGCTGAGGAAAGAATCTCCTTGAGCTGCTTCAATGCTGCATTTGCCTCGTCTGTCCACGTGAATTTGTCCGCCTCCTTCAGCAACTTGTACAGCAGCAGAGCCTTCTCTCCAAGTCGGATGATGAACCGACTAACTGCTGCAACACAACCTGTTAGTCGTTGGATGTCCTTTAGGCATGTCGGACGGTTTATGTTTAAGATGGCCTTGATTTTCTCCGGGTTGACCTCGATTCCGCACTGGGAAATGATGAAGCCCAACAGTTTGCCGGCTGGAACCCCGAAGACGCACTTCTTAGGGTTGAGCATCATGTTGTATTTCCGGAGATTATCAAAGGTTTCTTCTAAGTCGGAGATTAAGTCATTTGACTTTTTAGACATCACCGCGATATCGTCCACATAGGCGTGAACGTTCCAACCAATTTGGTCGTGAAGGCAACGTTGCATTGTCCGCTGGTAGCACCTACGTTTTTCAACCCAAAGGGCATCGTGACATAGCAAAACGTGCCGTACGGGGTAGTGAACGAAGTGGCCAATTGGTCCGACTTTCTCATCTTGATCTGGTAGTATCCTGAGTATGCATCAAGAAAACAAAAAAGTTCCGAGCCAGCCGTCGAGTCAATGACTTGGTCAATGTGAGGCAAAGCAAACGGATCTTTGGGACATGCTTTGTTCAAGCCGGTGTAATCAACGCACATTCTTAATTCATTGGTTCCCTTTTGGGGGACAAGTACAGGATTGGCCACCCATCGGGTGTGAAGGACTTCTCGGATAAACTCAGCCTTAAGTAACCTAGCTATCTCTTTGCCAATGGCGCGTCTCTTCTCATCTTCGAAGCATCGTAGAGGTTGTTTCACTGGTTTACATTTTGGATCTATGTTTAAGCTGTGATCGGCAAGTTCCCTAGGTACACCTTTCATGTTGGTAGGTTGCCTGGCAAAGATGTCCCTATTCTCACGGAGGAACTCGACGAGCGCGCTTTCCTATTTGGGATCCAGGTTCGTCCCAATGGCGACGGTCTTGGAGGCATCGCCTACCACAAGTTCCACCGGCTTGGTCTCGATGGCGGCCTTGAACGCAGGAGCGGAGTCGGAGATCTGCTTCTTCGACGCGGGCATCTCTGAGTCATTGACCTTGCTCTGGATCTCCTTGAATTCTTCGCTATAGAGGAAAGCTTCTGCAACGGCTGCTTCATTGATCTCGCAGTCCCTTGCCTTGGTAAAGCTTCCGGATATGGTGATGACACTGTTTGGTCCGGGTATCTTGAGCTTGTTGTAGACGAAGCATGGCTTGGCCATGAACGTGTGGAATATGTCGCGGCCGAATATGACGTGGTACACGCTCTTGAAGGGGACCACCTCAAAGGTCATGCGCTCTTGGCGTTAATGATTAACGTCGCCAAAGTCTACCTGAAGTGTAATGCACCCAAGGGACCGAGCCTCCCGTCCAGGAACTACGCCATGGAACACGGTGTTAGTCCGCCTTAGGTTTGCCTCCATGAAGTTCATTTTCTGCAGTGTATCCAGGTACATGATGTTGATGTTTCTTCCACTATCCACCATGCACTTGGTGAACTCCACGCCGTAAATCAATGGGTTGATGACCATGGCGTACTGGTTCTCCGTGGGCACAAGGTCTGGGTGGTCAGTCCTGTCCCAAGTGATTGGAACCTCCAACCAGCGCATGTATTGGGGAACAGGGGGAGAGTAGCCATCAGAATCCTTAGAGAGGTCTTCTGTTGTTGGACGGTGGGGGTGCCAAGGAAAGTGTGGTAGACTGGGGCCTTCTTTGAGAAGGGGTTCTTGCCCTTGTCGTCGCTCTTGGCGGCGTGCTTGGGGTCAACATCCTCGTCCATGTCACTTGAATCCTTGGACTCCTCCTCCTTCTTCTTCCCCTTGCCCTTGCCTCGCGGTCTGTTCTTCCGACTTCGCTTATAGCCGTACTCCGAGTCTTCCTTGAGTTCGTTGATGAACTTGCAATGTCGATTGGTATGGGTGGCCTTGCCATTGACATCGAGGTGTACGAGGCACGGCATATCGTGGTACTCTTCGTAGGTTTGGGGAACGCGGAGCGGCGCCGAGTTGGTTTCACTTCCTCGTTGCTGCCCACGGCCTACTCCCCTTCCTCGGCCACATTGTCCGCCTTCTCCTCGTCCTGCAAAATTCATGGCGACCATGTCGGTAGATTTCTTTTCTTCTGGAGCGGTTTGACGCTTTGTACTGCTGTTCCTCCGAGCTTGGGTTGGAACGGCCGTTGCCGGCAGAGAGCCACGAGCATCGTTGTCGGCAGCTGCGAACTCACTAGCTAACTGAATCATCTGATTCAAGTCAAGCTGATGATTGTCCTGCAAGCGCTTTAGCTTATGCCGGAGTAACGTGCACCTTTCCAATCCATCGATGAAGGCGGCCATGGCGGTCTAGGCGTGTACTCCTGCGCAGGAATTCTTCATGTCCAGCCAGCGGGAGAGGTAGGCGCGAGATGTCTCGTCTTTATCTTGCACGCACCGCTATAGATCGCCCACCGTGCAGGGACGCTTGTATGTACCCTAAAAGTTCTTGGTGAACGCTTCTTGCATGTCGTTGGTCCATTGACGGGTCGTGCCCTCCAACATTAACGGGAGGTACTTGACGGCGACGTTGGGGTTGCCTCCGGCAATCTCCACCGCGTTGCCGTAGTCCTGCAACCATGTGGCAGGCTTGGCGGTTTCGTCATAGGGCTTGATGGTCTTGTCAATCCGGAATCCTTTGGGGTAAGTTGCGGACCGTATTGCAGGTCCAAAGCAACGTGGTCCCAGGTATGGTCCTTCCCGGGCCTCGTGGATCTTGTCGATCCATGAACATGCATCGTACGGCTCCGGGTTCTTCTTCTTTTTGTCAACAGGGGATGGGCTGCGCGAACGACGCGGGCCTCCTCCGCCATGGTGACTGCTTGGCGGCGACGGAGGCGGAGGTTGCGGTGGGTTAGCTTTCTTGCTGTTACCCTCCTACGACGCTTCACGCCTGTCGCGGTTGCTTGTCGGACGCGAAGGGTCATGGTGCGACCTTCTCTTATGTCCTTCGTTGTGCTTTTCATCATGACGGGTCTGCTCCGTGTTGTCACGGATGACGATGCCGCACTGCTTTGGTGGGGGCATATCCGTACGATGGTGAGCCTTGTAGTCTTCCTGACGTCGGGGGGATCGGGGCGATGGAGATGGGCGGCGAGGTTGGGCTCTTTCTCCTTGGTCGGAGGATATGGGGATAGCATCCTTCCTGTTGTGCGCATCCCTCCATCTTCGTTCTGATGAAACCGTCCGCGATCCGACATCCTGAGGAGATCTGTCCCTTGGCGGTTTGTACTGGCTAGATCAGCAGAGCGCTGGGTCAGACTCAAGCCTCTGAGAGGTGGCCTTTTCCTGTTGCTTTACCGCCTTGGCCACTAGGTCATAGACCTGTTCCACTGCCTCAGGCGATCTATCCTGCTCCAGAAGGGTCTTGGCGACGGCGAGGTTAAGGAGTGGGGTGGGCATCACCTGCTTGCCTTCACTGTCAATGTATGGCTTGGCTTGTGCGGCTTCGAGGGAGCCCATCCTAGGTTGCGCCGTACACCAGGATCGTTGATGACGCGAGCCGGAGCCTTCTTAGCCTTCTGCTGTTGCAGCAGAGTCTTGTACTCGGCCTCCATTGCTCTTGCTTTTTCTATGGACTTCTGCGCGTTGACCAGATCTCGATCTAGTTTAGCGCCTTGCTCCGCGATGGCTTGAGCTTCCTCCAGCAGTTGCTGGCGCTTCTCGTCAAGCTGAGTCACGTTCCGGATATGATCAACAGTTAGTGGCTCAATGAGGAGGTTGTCGTACATCACTCTATCAGCTGGAGTAACATGGGCTGCTGCCGACGTAGATGCTGGAGGCGGCAAGTTTGCGGTGTTGTTGTTGCTCGGACCGGTGCCGAGTTCCTGCGGCTGCTGCACTGGATTAGGCGGAGGAGGCATGACTCTTGCGTGATCATCGTCAGCAGCAATAAGTGTCCCCTTCCCCTTATCCAGCACCGTAGGCGGAGCTTGCCTGGGCTGGTCTTCATCCATTGCTGTCCCGATGGTGACGAACACCCCTCGAGACATGACGGTGTTATTAGCTTGCTCGTCATGCGAGTACTCCTCCTCCATCTCCTGCATGGCGGAGTTTAGCTCTTCTGGACTGAAGTCTATCTTCACGGAATCTGCACTGAAATCAGCATAAAGCACGTCAATGACAGAGTCGTAGGGTGCCAGGACTTCCTCGATGACGGGCGGTGGAGGTGCAACGGCCTCGACGATGACTGGAGGTGGTGGCGCTGCTGCGACGATGATGGCCGGAGGTGGCGGTGGTGGCTGAATCGGAGGTGCTCCGTCAATGAGCACAAGCGCTGTCTGAGCTGCCGCTTTAGCCTCCGCGTAGTTGTTGACGGTGTTCACCATGCCTTCGAAGGTGAGGCGTCCTGACGCCTATTGCCGTCTTAGAGAATGTCGGAGAAGCGTGTCGTGGTCCAGTCCTTCCACAAAGTGATAGATGGCATCATCATTTGGGGTAATTGGCCAGGTCGGCCCGTATACGGAGCCACCTGGCGAGGTAGTCGCGGGGGTTTTCGCCCTCACTCTAAACGCAGCGCGCCAGATAGAAGATGGTAACCACGCCGATGAACTTGGATCTCTGTTGTCCATACGCACGGGCGAAGCCGGTGGATTTGCAGTGATCTTCCACCTTTATATCCTGCACAGGGGCGGTTTGGGTGGGTCTTGAATTTTTCCGATCTTTGCCGGCAAACTCCGAGGAGAGATCCGACATCGATCCTTCCGCGAACGTATCCTGCCCGTAGGCGGTCCGTGCGGGTCTTGATGCTCCTCCGACTCCCAGGGAACTAGTGCCCGAGTCGGTTTTGTCGATGAAAAGGTGGATGTATCCGATAGGAACGATCGAACACCGCGTAGGGTTCATCTTCGCCGGGATCCAGAACTCGTCGGGAGGGACGATCGAAACGTTGCCGGAGAAGAGAATGCGACTGATGGCTACGGTTTCGCCGATTCCCGCGAAGATCTTGGTCCTCGCCCGCTGAAGAGCCTGAAGCGCCTCTTGCCCCACGGTGGGCGCCAACTGTCGTGGTATTGCCGACGAGTACGCCATGGAGGGGTCCTCACAGTGCGTGTTTAGAGATAAGGGGTAAGGCGGACGGTTGACGGGTATGAGGTAACACAGCTTACCCAGGTTCAGATCCCACAACGGTGGCAGAATCCTACTCCTTCTATAAATCACTATAATGGCAATGCGCCGAGTTACAGAGATTAGGTTCGCTGTGCGAGGTGACTAGAAAGTCTAAGTTATCGTGCCCTAAAGGCTCCCATAGGCCCGACTTATATAGTCGCCAGGTCCTAGGGTTACAGGGAAAAGTCCTAGCCGGACAGGTTACAGAGTTCTACACCGTCTATTGCTAGTCTTGTGTATCTTGCACTCCAAGGATCCGGGTACGCCGGTGACTCCACCGTAGCCTTCCTTTATCCGGCATGGGCCTCCCTTTTGGATCCACCTAACTGGGCCGCCCAGCAGGCCATACGCCATGCTACCGACTAGGGGCCACCCGGGTTAGTCGGATAAGAGACATGCTATGAGGATACCCATATAGCATATCCCCAACAAGGAGGTCAGATGATGACTTGGGAAGAGTTCAAAGTCAATTTAGAAGAACCCATGTGCCACTGGGTTTGATCAAGAGGATGACAGATGAATTCGGGAACTGAAGCAAGGCATGATGACAGTAGTTGAGTATCGTGACAAATTTTTGTCATTGGCTAGGTATGCACCAAATGAGATAGATACTGAAGCCAAGAAGAAGGAGAGATTCCTGAATGGTCTGCACGATGAGATGTAGATTGTGTTAGTCAATATCCCATTTGCTGATATTGAAGCTTTAGTTGACTCTGCCATTCAGATGGAAGGCAAGATCAACCAAGCTAATGAGAACCGCAATCGTCGCATGATGCATCAACCAGGAAACCACCATACACCAAAGTATTGCCCCAACCCATCTCTAGGATTTGCCCCAAGAACCAACCGACCCCCAATGAATCGTCCGACCTATCCCAACCATGGAAACCCAAGGCCCGGAGGAAACGATAACAACCCCGGCAATCCCAGCAATTTCAACCGTGCCCCACCCAAGTTCAACAACAACAATGCCGCCACCAACACCAACACTGCGCCAAGGACTGGAAGCAATGATGTGCCTGTTGCCGCAAAGGACAAGTCCCAAGTGACTTGTTATGAATGTGGAACCAAAGGTCACTATTCCAATGAGTGCCCCAAGAAGATTTCCGCAGCCCCCAGCCCAGCAACAGCGTCGCGTTCAGCTCGGAAGGAGATTTTCCCCAGGGAACTCGCTCAACCGCAACGGCCGTATATTTTTCATGCATGCTGAAGAAGCCCAAGAAGCGCCAGATGTCGTGCTGGGTATGTTTTCTGTTAACTCAGTACTTGCAAGAGTGTTGTTTGATTATGGAGCATCGCGCTTGTTGAAGAATTTGCATGCACTAGTAAGATTCAACCCACCAAATTGAAGCATGTTATGATAGTTCAAATACCTAGTTCAACCACCAAATCTAGACAAATTTGCAAGGCCGTACCTATCTGAATCCATGGCATAGATTTTTATGCTAATCTAATAGTACTCGAAACTAAAGGTTCGGAAGTAGTACTAGGAATGGACTGGATGTCCAAACATAAAGGATTAACGATGACCAGTACAGTCGGGATATCATTCGAGCATATATCTGAAACCTTGCCCCGTCAATTCAAGTGCAACAAGAGTATAGCCCAGCCAACCATTAACCAAGTCCGGATAGTCTGTGAATACCCCGATGTATTTCCATATGTTTTGCTCGGTATGCCCCTAGATTGGTATATCGAGTTTATCATTGAACTAATCCCTAGAACCGGACCCATAGCCCAGAGACCATATAGTATGAACCAGTCGGAACTAGTAGAGCTTAAGAAGCAACTGGATGCTATGCTGGAGATAGGATTGATCCAACCAAGTGCGTTGCCATGGAGATCACCTGTTTTATTTGTGGATAAGAAAGATGGAGGTAAAAGTTTGTGTACGGATTATCGGAAGTTGAATGATGTCACCATCAAGAATAAGTACCCACTGCCTAAAATAGAAGACTTGTTTGACTAGTTGACTGGTGCCAAAGTGTTTTCTAAGATTGATCTTAAAACTGGCTATCATCAACTCAAGATTCGCGCAGAGGATATTCCAAAGACTGCCTTTACCACCAGATATGGATTATACGAGTATACTGTCATGTCTTTTGGATTAACCAATGCCCCCGCATATTTCATGAACCTCATGAATAAGATTTTTATGGACTTCCTAGATAAGTTTGTCGTTGTTTTCATCGATGACATTCTGATCTATTCCAAATTATAAGAAGAACATGATATACACCTAAGGACCATCCTTGGAACCCTTAGAGAGCATCAGATGTATGCCAAGTTTAGCAAATGTGAATTCTATTTACAGGAGGTAGGATTCCTCGTACATATTGTATCAGCCGGAGGAATTGCCGTTGACCCTGCAAAGGTGAAGGATGTTGAAGATTGGCAAGCCCCAACCACTCAAACCCAAGTTCGTGCATTTCTCGGATTAGCGGGATACTACCGCAAGTTTGTAGAAGGATTCTCGAGTACCGCTGGACCCATGACCCAATTGCTGAAGAAGGACAAGAAGTTTGAATGGACAGACAAATGTGAAGTGAGTTTTCAGGAACTCAAGAGGAGATTGATTTCAGCCCCAATCTTGATCATGCCAGATATCACGAAGCCCTTTGATGTATATTGTGACGCATCCAAGATCGGTCTCAGATGTGTGTTGATGCAAGAAGGAAAAGTTATATCTTATCTATCCCGACAACTGAAGCAGCATGAACAGAATTATCCTACCCATGACCTTGAACTAGCAGCCGTAGTTCTAGCCCTAAAGACATGGAGGAACTACCTGATGGGAAACCGTTGTGAGATTTATTCGGATCACAAAAGCCTGAAGTATATATTCACTCAGAAGGAGCTGAATATGAGGCAGAGAAGATGGATTGAGCTAATCAAGGTCATAGTCCTTGATTAACTCTATCCATCTCCTTTTCCTAATATTCAGCTCCTTCTGGGTGAAAATATACTTCAGGCTCTTGTGATCCGAATAAATCTCACAATGGTTTACCATGAGGTAATGCCGACATGTCTTCAAGGCTAAAACTACGGCTGGTAGTTCAAGGTCATGGGTAGGATAATTCTGCTCATGTTGCTTCAGTTGTCAGGATAGATATGATATGACTTTTCCTTATTGAATTAGCACACATCCAAGACCGATCTTGGATGCGTTAGAAAACACATCAAAAGGCTACGTAATATCCGGCATAATCAAGATTGGGGCTGAGATCAATCTCTTCTTGAGTTCTTGAAAACTTACTTCACATTTGTCCATCCATTCAAACTTCTTATCTTTCTTCAACAATTGGGTCATGGGTCTTGCGATGCTCGAAAATCCTTCTACGAACTTGCGGTAATATCCTGCTAATCTGAAAAATGCACGAACTTGGGTTTGAGTGGTTGGGGCTTGCCATTCCTCAACATCCTTAAACCTGGCAGGGTCAACAGCAATTCCTCCAGCCGATATGATATGTCGGAGGAATCCTAGTTCCCGTAACCAGAATTAACATTTGCTAAACTTGACATACAACTGATGCTCCCTAAAGGTTCCAAGGATGGTCCTCAGGTGTAGCTCATGTTCTTCTTCTAATTTGGAATAGATCAGAATGTCATCGATGAAAACAACGACAAACTTATCTAGGAAGTCCATAAAAATATTATTCATGCGGTTCATGAAATAAGCGGGGGCATTTGTTAATCCAAAAGAAATGACAGTGTACTCATACAGTCCATATCGGGTGGTGAAGGCAGTCTTTGGAATATCCTCTACGTGATCTTGAGTTGATGATAACCAGTTCTAAAATTAATCTTAGAAAACACTTTGGCACCGGTCAACTGGTCAAACAGATCTTCTATCTTCGGTAGTGGGTACTTGTTCTTGATGGTGACATCATTCAGCTTCTGATAATCCGTACACAAACGGTTACCTCAATCTTTCTTGTCCACAAACAAGACAAGTGATCTCCATGGCGACGCACTTGGTTGAATCAGGCCTATCTATAGCATAGCATCCAGTTTCTTCTTCAGCTCTACTAGTTCAGATGGGTTCATACTATAAGGTCTCTGAGCTATGGGTCCGGTTCCCGGGCTTAGTTCAATGATAAACTCGATATCCCGATCTGGGGGCATACCGGCCAAAACATCTGGGAATACGTTGGGGTATTCAGAAACTACTTTGACTTGGTCAATGGTTGGTTGGTCTAGACTCTTGTTGCACTTGAATTGACGGGTCAAGGCTTCAGATACATGCTCTACTGATATTTCGGCTGTACTAGTCATGGTTATGGCTTTCTTGGCACAGTCGATTAATCCTTTATGTTTCAACATCCAATCCATTCCTAGTAATACTTCCAAACGTTTGGTTCCGAGTACTATTAGGTTAGCATAAAAATCTATGCCATGGATTCTGATAGGTACGCCCTTGCAAATTTGTCTAGCTTTGGTGGTTGAACCAGGTATTTGAACTATTATAACATGCTTCAATTTTGTTGGTTGAATCTTACTAGTGCATGCAAATTCTTCTGTAACAAACGAGTGTGATGCTCCATAATCAAACAACACTCTTGCAAGTACTGAGTTAATAGAAAACATACCCAGCACGACATCTGGCGCTTCTTGGGATTCTTCACCATTCATGTGAAACAGACGGCCGTTGCGGTTGAGCGAATTCCCTGGGGCAAATCTTCTTCCAGGATGAACACGATTTCTACTGCTGAGCTGGGGCATTCACATTGGGGGCTGATGCAAGCTTCTTGGGGCACTCATTGGAATAGTGACCCTTGGTTATGCATTCATAACAAGTCACCTGAGACTTGTCCTTTTCTGCAACAGGCACGACATTGTCCAGTCCTCGGGGCAGTATTGGTGTTGTTGGCGACATTGTTGTTGTTAAACTTGGGCGGTGCACGGTTGAAGTTGTTGGAGTTACCGGGGGTGTTGATTCCTTCGGGCCTTGGGTTTCCCCCTCCACGGTTGGTATAGGTCGGATGGTTCATTGGGGGTCTAGTGTTTCTTGGGGCAAATCCTGTAGACGGGTTGGGATGATACTTTGGGGTATGGTGGGTTCTTGGTTGATGCATCATTTGACGCTTGCGGTTCTCCTTGGGCTTGGTTGATCTTGCCTTCAATATGAATGACAGAATCCACTAAGGCTTCAATGTCAGCAAACGGAATATTGACCAACACTGTCTGCATCTCATCATGCAGTCCATTCAAGAATCACTCCTTCTTCTTGGCTTCAGTGTCAATCTCATCTGGTGCATACCTAGCTAATGAGAGAAATTTGTCATGGTACTCAACTACTATCATCCTCCCTTGCTTCAATTCTCTGAATTCATCTCTCATCCTCTTGATTAAACCCGGTGGCACATGGGTTCGGCTGAACTTGAGTTTGAATTCAACCCAAGTCATCATCTATCCTCCATTTGTCGGGGGATCACCCCCGGGTAGGCTAACCGAACAAGATGCAAGGCACTAACCTACAAGTCGGCTGCCTAGCCAGACGCAGAAACTCAAAGACAGATCAGAAGGAAGGCCATACCAAGACCAAGCTGGCAAACCAGCCAGCCAGATAAGAACCATCAACAAAGCCTGCCAGCCGACTGAATTAAGTCAGCCGACCGGAGCAAGACAGACCAGAGTCAACTGGCAGAAAGACCAGCCGGATGAGGCAAGCAAGGACAGAGGAGTAGCCGGATGGATCTGACCATCCGGCCCAGGAAGGTCAGCCGGCTAGGCCACCCTAGCCAGCCACTCAAGATAGGCAAGGTACATGATGACGTAGAGCACAGTGCGCAGTACGCCCAGGATAGTGAACAAGATAGAAAGGAGACTCAGACACTCGTCCCATACCGACGACTTTACCGATGACAGTTGTAACAGTGGACAGTAGATGACCTAGCCAGCTAGGGCCCGCCTGTGGGACCCGCCAGTCGGCCAGGCCGTTGCCCACACCGCCTTGGCCAATATAAGGGGCGACAGGGGCAACATTGCAAGGGTCGGACTCTCCTAGATCATTAGCCAGACCATATACAACTCGAAGAGTCTTGTAGCCCTTTGTGTTCATCCCTATAGTCAGATCGGCAGGAGTAGGAGTTTTACCTCAATCCGAGGGCTCCAAACCTGGGTACTTCTTGTGTCCCCGACGCTTGCTTGTACCCAATCCCGCCTGTGGACGCTGTCGCATGCTTCCCTTCTTGCTCCCACACCTCTATCTAGCCTTCTTAGGCTCTGCCGTTTCCATAACAACGATAGTTGACTCTTACCGTGGGGCAACGGATGGCAGCGACCGGAGTGACGTTCTGCACGGGACCCTGCACTTCATCCGGTGAGCGCGTGGATTCCGGCCTCGTGCTCACGCTATGCAAATTCGACTGCGTTATCGACAACGATCGCTTCTTCTCCAGATCCAGCTTCCCGGCGGGCGGCTCCATCCTGCTATTCGGCGACCTTCCTGTCTACGTCACCATGGGTGCTGGAGCGTTTCCCTTGGGAAATCGTCTCTTTCACCGAGCCATTGCCCATAGTCGTTAGCACGCTCGTCACGCCCGGTGCCGTGGAGGTGATGATGGCTGGCTCAGGCAATAACCGTCGTCCCCCTCTCGAGCGCGGCGGCGAGCAAGCCGTCCCATCGACTCCGGTGTGCGAGAAGGGCGTGGTGGACGAGGTTATCGAGGAACTCCTCGAGCCGGTGCATCCCGGGGACGACCCGGGGATAGCTATGGCCAAGATCGAGGTGGCGCGTCAGCGTCTGCTCCAGCAGGCCTAGGGCCTGGCCTCCACCAAGTACCGGCTGGAGAGCAACATCCGCGAGTATAATGGCACTCATGGCTTCACCCCGGCTAACGAGGATTCTAGCCGGCTGGGCTCCGTGCAGCACCGGAGGGGAGAGCTGGGCGCCCGCTTCAAGCATGATCTCGAGCCAGCTTCCCGCACTTACTTCCCTCTGCCCATCTACGACACCGCGGTAAAGAACGTCCGGGCGGCACGAGCCGTCGTGGAGGACCTACCTCACCTGGAGGGGGAAGAAATGTTGCGCTAGTTCCAGCGAGTGTAGCATCCGCTGCGCGTGGCCGACGAGCAGGCTGAGGCCGCTCGCGTCGCGCACAAGGCAGGAGCTGGTCCCCGTGGGAACCGTCCGGCTGGAAACGGCCTGGGAGGACCCCGCCAGACCGAATGCTCCGTATCTCCGGGTCAGCAACCCCCGCGCTCCAAGCGTCGCTAATCCGGCAGCAGCCAGCCTCGCGGCGAGCAGGGCGCCACAATCCACCCTCCTCCGGCTGGCCAGAACCCACCTCCACCCCTACACCATCCCGCCTTAGTGGCCCGGTAGGGACGCCCAATCCGGTTGAGCCAGATGCACGCGCCCGCATCGACCTCTTGATGGAAGCTCACATCACCGAGGAGGAAGACGCAACCGACCATGTATGCTTCGGGCCGCCCATCCGGAAGGAGCCCTTCCCCGACAAGTTTTCCCTGCCCCGGGACACCCCCAAGTACGATAGCAGCATGAAGCCGGAGAACTGGCTAACCGACTACGTCACCGCAGTCGGAATCGCCCACGGCAACAAGCACATGGCGGTTCGCTACATCCCGCTCATGCTGACCGGCTCGGCCAGGACTTGGCTCAACAGCCTCGCTCCCAAAAGCATCAATTCCTGGTCGAACTTCGAGAAAGTCTTCATCCGGAACTTCAACGGCATGTACAAGTGTCTCGCCAGGCCTTGCAATCTTTTTTTGTGCGTCCAGGGAGATCGCGAGTCGGATCACGCGTGCCTCGCCTGGTGGACCGAGCTTTGCAACTCCTACAAAGGGGTGGCGGAGAACCAAGCAATTGGTTTCTTCATCGAAGTATGCCTCGAGGGCACGATGTTGCGCCACTGGCTGTTGTGCGACAAGCCCAAGACCATGGCGGAGCTGATGACTGTCGCTGACCAGTACGCCATGCTAGACACGGAAATGAAGAAGCCCCTTCGAGTAAACGCGGAGGGACGGACGGTTCCCACCAAGCCGGCTTGAGAGAAGCCAGCCAGTCAAGGTTGTGATGCCGGATCGTCCCGACGGCATGGCAATAATGGCCGCTACCAGGGAAAGCGCGCGGTTGGGCATAGCCCGCGCTACGACCAGCGACAAGTCAACGCGGTGCAAGGCGCCGACCCACAACGACAAGAGGCGGAGGAATGCCTTCACCTCGAGCAAATGTTCGATGGGCCCTGCAAGTACCACAGCGACACCAAGCCGGCTACGCACACCACTCGGCAGTGCAGCTGGACCCGCCAGATCAAGGAGCAGGACGGATTACCTCCTCTCCCACCACCCCCTCCCAGCGGTGCCCCGCCACCAGCTAGGGCAGCCTACAACAATCGCGGCAATGGAGGCTACCCCCAGCAGCACGAGAATTACCACATCTTCGAGGCCGAGACGATTGACAATCACGGCCAGATGCAGCGCATCGCGGAGGTGAATGCTATCGTCCCCCCAGTCCCCCTGCATCTCAACTGGTCCACGACCTCCATCGACTGGAGCCAGGTGGACCAGCCGGATTCGCTCCCGAATCCCGAGGGCTATGCGATGGTGCTGGACCCCCTCGTCATCCTTTGCTTCGGTGACTCGGATCTTGTGGTGCAGCAAGTATCTGACGAGTGGGACGCTCGGGACGCCAACATGGCTCTGTACCGGTTCCACGTATAGCTGCTCAGTGTTGGCTTCGAGGGATGCTAATTCCACCACGTCCCCCGTGCCAACAATGAGGCGGCCGACGCGCTCGTGTGAGTCGGATCCACCAGAGCAACCATCCCGCCTGGAGTATCCTTGGAGCACCTTCGAAAGCCCAGCATCACCCCCTCTCCAGAATCTGAGTCCATCATCTAGGTAGGAGACCCGGGGGCTACCGGCTCGAAAGAGCCGGGCTCCGCTATTGTGCCCTCCGGCTCGAAAGACCCGGCGGTTGCCTCCTCTTCAGGCAAGCCATCATCAAGAAAGGCGAAAGGCCCGGGGGCTGCCGACTCGGGTATCCCACTCGGCCGCCCTCCGTATGAGCTCCAGATCATGCCGGCTAGTGTCCTCGTCATCCGGGAAGTTCCATCCTAGGCCCAGCCCTTCATGAACTACCTCCTCGATCCAGATGATGAGGTGGAGGCAAGGCAAATCCGGCGCCGCGCGCACACGTACACCATCATCAACAAGGAGTTGTACAAGCGCAGCGCCGCAGGCGTTTTCCAGCGGTGTGTCGACGTGGATATCGGCTATCGGCTGCTGAAGGAGATCCACCAGGGGGAGTGCGGTCACCACGCCTCTTCGCAAGCCCTGGTGTCAAAGGCGATGCGCCATGGATTCTACTGGCCGACTGCTTCGGAGGACATGGACCAACTGGTCGCGCGTGTAATGGGTGCCAGCGGTTCGGCCCGCTTAGGCACATGCAGGCTTCCGCACTCAAGACAATACCAATCACCTGGACCTTCGCGGTCTGGGGGTTGGACATGGTCGGCCCCTTCAAGGGAGCTCGAGCCGGCATGACCCGTCTGCTGGTGGTGGTGGACTAGTTCACCAAGTGTATCGAGGCGAAGCCGATCCGGAAGCTAGACGGGGCCACGGTCGTCACCTTCTTCCGTGACATCATCATCCGGTTCGGCTACCCCCATAGCATCATCACCGACAATGGCATGAACTTCGCCAAGGGGGCCTTCGCCGGGTTCTGCCACAATAAAGGGATCCGACTAGACCTTGCATCCGTCGCCCACCCGCAGTCCAACGGGCAGGTGGAAAGAGCCAACAGCTTGGTGCTAGCCGGAATCAAGCCCTGGCTGATCGAGCAACTAGAGCAATTACCCGGCTGCTGGATTGAGGAGTTACCGGCTGTGCTGTGGAGCCTACGCACCACCCCGAACAGATCAACCGGCTTCACCCCATTCTTCCTCACCTATGGTTCAGAGGCAGTTCTCGTGCCGGACATAGAGTTTGACTCGCCCCGCAAGCTCCTTTACACGGAGAAGGAGAACCAGGAGGGAATGGAGGATAGCGTGGACCTCCTCGAGGAGGCCCGCGAGCTAGCCTTGTCCAGATAGGCTATCTACCAACAAGGGCTGCGCCGGTATCACTCCAGTCGCATCCGTCCAGTCGCATTCTGGGAGGGCGGCCTGGTGCTCCGAATGATACAAGATATGAAGGGCATGCACAAGTTGTCCCCTCCATGGGAGGGCCCCTTCATCATCAGCAAAGCGCTGCACAACAACTCCTACTACCTCATCGACGCGCAACAGCCGTGCAAGAACAAGATGGACAAGTCGGACAAGGAGACGGAGCGGCCATGGAACGCAGACCTGCTCCGACCATTTTACACGTAGTCGCAAAAATCAGTGTATGTATCCGGATCCCTGAATGAATGAAAGATATGGAACCCCGGATGACGCTAGAGGGCTCCTTGCCGGATAATCAGATCGTTGCTCTTATCCGTTTAAATTCATGCAATGCTTTTTCCGGTTTCCGTCGACCCCTGCCCGGGGGCTCGCCGGTTGGCCCGCCCTGCCAATTCTGTAAACCGACTGAGTAGTATGCGACGATGGTAGAGTCCCACTCTTCGTCTCAGCTACAGACCGCAACCCGACTGTTCGGCTAGCAAGGGCAAAAGCCCGAGGGCATCCCACACAAAAACGGCGAACGATGCGTCATATCGGGCATCTCCAACCATGTGCCTAGTTGGTCTTTTTCGGCTATGAAGCCTCTAGTACCGTGTGCGGTGTATTTTCAGCTCCCATCGGTTCCGGCTCCAGACCGCAACCCGGCTGTCCGGCAAGGTGCAGCGTAAACAACACCCCACACGAGAAAGTGACTAAGTGTCCAAAAAAGCACGAGCTAGTTTTCGAAATAAGAAAAACCCTAGTCGGATAATAGAAAGACATATAACACGGCAACGTATTTACAAGGAGTCATTTTTTGTATGTTTCTTTTTTGCACAAATTGCACCGAGTTTGAAATCAGAAGTAGTGAAGATTCGAAGTACCTATCTGCGGTAGCCACTCCAAATCTCGGGGGCTACACCCAATGGGTTCGTTGGCACGCTCCCACTAGAAGCATGCGCAGTCCGGCTGAAGGGTGCATCAGCCGGACAAGAAGAAAAGACAAGGACAGACAGAACGCAAAGACGCCACCCGCCCAATCCGACTAAGCAAAGCTAGTCGGGCGCATCAGACAGACCTAGGAAGGGAGAGAAAGATAGAAGAGAGAATGAAGAAGTAAGATAAGGAAAGTAATAGAGAAAAAGGTCCAGAGAGCGACCAGATGTGCACAGCCGGACAACGATGCAGCTTCCCCGATCCGGCCACGTGAGCGCCAGTCGGAAAAGCAAGATGGGGAAAAGGTAGAACGCAAGCAAAAGTTCGCAAAGGCAAAGGCAACATATCACCGGCTGAAGAGGACCAGCCGGAAAACACCAGTTGAACAAGGCATAAAGATAATGGGTGCACGAAGGCAACCCAGACATGCAGATTAAATTAAACGGCGGAGGACAAAGCCTCCGCATATCTATTTGTTCACAAACGCGAAGTACCAGAAGCTAAGGTTCTTTACAAAATCACCCGGCATCCTAGGGTCTTCATCTTCAGGAAGCCGGACCCTTGCCATGGGGAGGTGCCGCGCCGGTCCTGCCAGCCTAGGAGGACGCCTCCGAGCCGTCTGCTCCCACGCCACCAGCCCCTGCGCTCCCTTCGCCGTCCGTGAGCACCTCGTCGATGTCGGAGTAGACGGCAATCGTGATGGCGGCGGAGCGGAGTCCCGGGTAGGCCCGGCACATGACGTCAAGGTCTGCGCTAGCTCGGAAGCCATCCACCAGCTTGTCGAGGCAGGCGTCCTTGTACAATGATAGCATCAGAGCCAGCGCCATCTCGGAGCCCACGCAAGCAGCCAAGTAGCACAGTCGGTCAATGGCATTTGGCGCGCCACCCAGCTTGATCGCCAGCGCCCCCATGGTCTCCGGCAGGAGCTCCCCCGGAAAGATCAGGTCGTGGATGCCGACCGCGGCTTTGCGCAAGTTGGCGGCGTCTGCTCCAAGCTGACCCACCAAGTCCCTGACCACCGCCTTCTCACCCTGTGTAACCTGTTGCACCCGGTCGTAGGCAAGGGAATCTACTTGGGGGTAGAAGCCTTGTGATCAGAAGGGGCAAGTCAAAAAGCAACCCGGCAAAAGCAGTCGCATGAAACAAGCGGCACCGACAGAAGAACTTACCTTTCACCACGAGGCTGATGTCCATCAGCTCGTTGTCGAGCATTTCCGCATGCTCCTTCAGTCGGGTGGCCTCCTTGTCCAGGACATCGAAGGCGCTAGCCCAGCTGGCAAGGGTCTCCTCCTGCTCCTTAAGGGTGGCCTCTAGCTGTTTCACCTTGCGGTGCCATTCCTAGTTTTGGAGCCGGAGGGCAGCATTGCCCCAGCTAAGTCGCGTGTTAGAGTGCTTCAGCCGATCAATCTCGCGCTGCGTGCAAACCATGACGGTTGCAGGATGGGAGGGAATGCAAGTAAGGAGATGGCCAGAAGAAGAACCAAGCAAGGTGAAGAGAAAAAAGAAAGGACGAGAGAGGCTTACTTCGCGCGGTCCCTCGTGCCGCTGCCAGCTTCTTGGCGGCCTCCTCATTGGCGCGGGCTAGCGTCACCCGCAGCTGCTTGACCTCCGCCAGCCCAACCTCGAGGTTGACCTCGATGGTCTGATACGTCCAAAACATATCTACTTTCTCGAACACTTTGCTATTGTTTCTTCTCTAAACTTGTGTGATTTGGATACAACTAACATAGACTGACACTATTTTCAGCAGAATTACCTTGGTGTCTTGTTTTTGTGCAGAAAATGAACTATCAGGAAAAATTCTGGAAAAATGCCAAAAACTATTTCTCACCAGAAGATACACGGAGCTAGAAGGGGAGACAGAGAGGAGGCCTGGGGGGCCCAGACCCACCCTAGGGGCAGGCCCACTAACCCCACGCCTGGGGGAGGTCTGGCACACCAGGCAACTCCTCAGCCTCCCTCCGTGCCTATAAGTTGCCTTTTGACCTAAAAACTCAGGGGAGTCGATAGTTTTCTAGAAAGAGTTCCGCTCCACCGCCGCCACCAGAAACCAAGATTCGGATCCAGAAACTCCATTCTGGCACCCTGCCGGGACAGGGAATTTGGAGAGGATCATCGCCATCGTCATCACCAACGCATCTCCATCAACCACCGATGTTTCCCTCATCCATGAGTGAGTAATTCCCCGCTGTAGGCTTGGGGATTGTAGGGATTGGATGAGTTCTATCATGTAATCAAATAAGATTGTTAGGGCATAGTGCCTAGTATCTCTTTTAGTGATATTTGACTTTGTTGCAACTTGTTGTGCTTAATGCTTGCCACTAGGGCCCGAGTGCCATGATCTCATATCTGAACTTATTATTGAATCATTATGATAGTATTGTTTATGATCTTATCTGCAAGTTGTGTACACGTATCATTGTCCGGATCCAAAGGCCCCAAAATGACAATAATTGGGACAACTGGAGGGGATGGATGTGGTGTGAGGATCACATGTGTTCATGGAGTGTTAATGATTTGCTCTGGTGCTCTATTAAAAGGAGCACCTTAATTGACAGTAGTTCCCTAGAGGCCCCGCTGCCACGGGCAGGCTGGACAGAAGATGTTGTGCAAGTTCTCATTGCGAGCATGTATGACTATATTTGGAGCACATTCCTAGGATTGTTTAGTACTTTGATGCTCGTTATTATTTATCTGCAATGCCCTATGTCTTGAAGTTACATGTTTAGACTTGTCCATGCAACGCCAGTCATCCATCCATATGCCTACCGCACTCGAATCCTACTATTTACTATTACTGTTACTATTGTTTCTGTTGTTGTTACTGATGTTGTTGCTTTGCTATTGCTACAACCAAACTGTTGCTACTAATAAACTTCTGTGAGCAAGAACTATTTCCAGGTGCAGCTGAACTGAAAACTCAGTTGTTAAGGCTTGCAAATATTCTTTGGCTCCCCTTGTGTCGAATTAATAAATTGGGTAATACTACCCGCGAAGACTGTTGCGATCCCCTATACTTGTGGGTCATCAAGACTATTTTCTAGCGCCGTTGCTAGGGAGCATAGCTTTATTTGTAAGTTCACTTGGATCTATTATTGTTCACTGCTACTCCTTTCATCATGGGGAAGTCTGGTGATGGAAAGTTCCCTATTTTACCATCCACTACAAGAAGAGGTACAGTCCTAAACACCTCTGCTGCTCTTGATTCACCGCTATTATAAGTAAGCTTGTCACACCACCACCACATGCTCATGCTACACACACTTCTATTACTGCTGAGTCTGAAACTGATTTTGATACTCATGATGATACTTCTACTGTGCTTGATGCGAGTGGTTCATTAGGTCCTTTTCTAGATGCTACTATGGCTAGTCTAGGAAATACCAAAACTCCTAGTGAATACACTGTTACACTTGTTAGCTCACCTGAGTCTAGTGAGAGTTATGATATTAATGATGGTTACATAGAGCTCACTGATGAATTTGTTGAAGAGTGCCGAAACACACATGGTGCTAGTGCTATTAAGAGTCTCCTTGCTAGACGTACTATTATGCCTAAGAAGTCCTATGATCCTAAGTTTGCCACCTCTCCCATAGATATTAAAGATAAAGATTATGATTTCTCTCTTGATTTATCTTATTTAGATATTGTTGAGAAAGAACCTTTTTGTGGTACTGAAAATGAGAGTGTTGTGGCTCATATGAATGAGCTTTCTACTATGAGTGCTTTGTTCTCTAATTATTTTAAAATGCGCAAGTACTTCGTTGCTAAGATCTTCCCTTTTTCACTAAAAGGAGAAGCTAGGGCTTGGTTTAATAGATTACCTCCTAGTTCCATTGATACCCCTGATTGCTTGACTGCTTCTTTCTTCCATAAATATTTTCCTCCCAGTGCTAGACATGCTGCTTTGTAGAGACTTTTTGATTTTAAACAGGGAGAAGAAGAGAAATTGCCTGAGTCATGGAAAAGATTCTGTTCCTTGATTCATGCATATCCTGGATGTCCATTACCTTAGAATGAGCTTCTTGATATTTATTATAATGGACTAACTAATGATTCTAGGACCTACCTAGATAGCTTTGCTGATTGTGTTTTCAGGAAAAGCACTCCTACAGATGCTGAAGAATTAATGAACAAGATAAGCAAGAATTATGATGATTGGACTTCAACTGAGCTGAATACACCTGAGCCTATTACTCCAGAACCAGTTGTTCCTAAACCAATTCCAACACCAACAACAAAGAACAGGGGAGTTATTGCATTAAAAGATGAAGTGATGAAGGAAGCTAAGAAGTGTCAAAAGGAGAAAGGTATTAGAGCTGAAGATGTGAATAATCTACCTCCTATAGAAGAACTATGTAAGCCAATTCCCCACTCATCTACTATTGAGGTACACTCTCTCCAACACTTTGACGAAGGTGATATTCCTTATGGTAAACCTCCTGATCAATGCTTAGAGGAACTTGACATTTTTATGGTTAAACAAGGTCATTTAATAAACAAGTTCAGAAACATTTATTGGAAAACTCTAGAGCTATCCATGAGTTGAAAGATATTGTGGAAAGAACTTCTAATGATATTAAAATTCTTTGTAAACACTTTCAAATGGTTCAAACCCAAATTGATCAACTTGCTAAGGTGCAAAAGGATATGCTAGTTAATGCTTCAGGAAATAAACATGCTTATGGAATTACAACTAGGAGTGGTGCAGCTACTCAAGATCCTTTATATCCTGAAGGACACACTAAAAGAATAGAGCAGGATTTCCAACAAGGTGAGGATAGTGGTAGTCCTTGTAAGAGGAAGAAAAAGAAACATAAGAAAGTTGAGGAACCACTTGAACCTGCTGTAGATCCTAATAGTATATCTATCTCTGGTGCTGAAACTAAGAGTGGTAAGATTGATGAGTCTCCTAATAAGGAGGAAGTTGAGGGAGAACCTGAGAAACACACTAAGAACACTAGGTACACAAAGGAATATTTTATTGCTAATAAACATGGTAAAGAGAGAGAACCTTGGGTGCAGACACCTATGCCTTTTCCAGGTAAGAAACACAAGTCAAAGGAGGAAGAACACTACAACAAGTTTTGTGAGTGGATGAAGCCTTTATTTTTGCAAATTCCTTTGACTGATGCTATTAAATTGTCTTCTTATCCAAAGTATATGAAGGATATTGTCTCTAATAAAAGGAAGATTCCTAATGAGGAGATTTCTACTCTACTTGCTAATTATTCCTTCAATGGTAAGGTTCCAAAGAAACTTGGTGATCCAGGTATACCAACTATTCCTTGCTCCATTAAAAATAATAATGTTAGAACTGCTTTATGTGATTTGGGAACTGGAGTTAGTGTTATGCCTTTTTCTCTCTATAAGAGACTCCAGCTAGAAAAGTTGATACCCACTGATATATCTTTGCAAATGGCTGATAAGTCAACTACTGTCCCTGTTGGTATATGTGAGGATGTTCATGTTCAAGTTGCTCATAATTGCATGGTTCTAACTGATTTTGTTGTGCTTGAAATGCCTGAAGATGATAATATGTCTATTATTCTTGGGAGACCTTTTCTTAATACTGAAGGTGTTGTCATCAATTGCAATCAAGGAAAAGGAACATTCAATATTAATGACAAAGAGCACACTGTCTATTTCCCTAAGAAGGTTGTTAAGAGCTATTGCCTGAATTCCATTGAAAATATTGAGGGCATCAAGGTTGGAGAAATATATTGTGCCATTCCACAAGAAAATTTTGAAACTATTATGATTGGGACCATTGCTATCAAGTATGAGGTAACATAATCACCTTGTGGAATGCAAATTTTTGCTTCATATAAGATTGTTTTGGTAACAAGAATTGATCAACCTTGTTAACGAAAGGATTTTAATGAACAAAATAATGTTTCCACTGTGGTTATTCTTGCTTTCTTTTTCCTTTCTCCTTCCTAGTCTTTGCTTCAGCTTTAGTTTTGCTAGTTGTTTGCTTGTTAGTTTTTCTTAGATCTCCTATAGTTTGGCTTTTGGTTTGCTTTTGCTTCTTCTGAAAAAACTATTTCTGCGAGAAAATAAATTTTCATACCCTGAAAATTGGCCAAAAATAAAGTTTCCGAAAAAACCTAGAAAATTCAAAATAAATTTTTCCTCGAAAAAAGAGTCAGAGAGGTACCTGAGATGACCCAGGGGGCGACCCCTAGGCCCCACACCCATGGTAGGCGCCTACCTAGGGGTGGCGCCTAGGGGGGTCTGGCCCACCTGGGGCCCTCTAGGTTTCCTCCTCAAAGCCACCTTCTTTCTCTCTCCCGAAAAACACCGGAAAACTTGCTCAAGATCGAGTTCTTGCTGTTCTTGCTCGTGATTTTCGATATCCTTGTTCAGCCCATCTCAAGTGCTGATTTTTGGAGGGATTGTTCCTTGGAATGTGCCTCCTCCACTTGTCCAATTATATTTGTAGTTGGTAGATTGTATCTTGAGTATTTTTCTACTGCAGGTGACAGTTTGTTTGAGCTTGCATGCTTGTTCTATGTTTAGAAACTTTGTTTTGATGCATGTGTAGTCCTCTAGCAAGTTCCTATAATAGTTGCTCATCATTTATCACCTTAGAAATCACTTGGTTTGATGGTTTTCTAAAATTTCAGCAAAGAAGATGAGTGCTTATCCACTGAATCAATATGACTTGATGGTGCATGAGCCAATGAAGGTTCATCGTGAGGAGGCAGTTTTTCCTTCCATATATCCATGCCATGAATTTATGAGAGCTGCGGGGATCCTCCAAGATTTCCAAACTTTGGTTAAAAATGCAGGGTTGGAGCACATTGTTGAAGGTGAACCAATCCAATATGTTAAGCTAACCATGGCTTTTGTGCAGGACTTCCAGTTCACTTGGTATACTTCTAATCCCATGGTCCATTACAAAATATATAATATACCTGTCGACCTGCCTTTTGCTGATTTCTGTGCAGCAATTAGAGTACCTCGGTGGGGGTATTGTGAGAAGATCAAGGAGAGGCCTAAGTCACTTGTGGATTTGTATACTGAGATTTGCCAAGGTTTCGACTTCTCAAAGGAAAGTGGTAAAATTTGGAACATTCAGCTCCTAGCTATTAGATACTTTGCCTATTTCATTACCGAGTGCGTTCTTGCTAGAAAGACTGCTAGAAAGTTGTCTTCTTTTGATCTAGCTTTTATTGCAGCTGCTCTTAGTAGGAATAGTTCCTATAGTTGGGGTTCTTTGATAGCTCACCTTCTCACCACTAACCGTGAGAAGGGTGGAATTTGTGGAGGTCTTATTGCTTCTAGGTTGCTAGATTTCCATGGTTTAGAGCCTCATTATTCAGATTTTTAGTTCCCCATAGAGAGGCTTGATATTGAATCCATGATTCAGCATGGTTTTGTTTCTTTGGGGGCTAATGTGAGAAGTTTTCCATTTGAACTATCTTTTGTCGAGCAAGGTCGGAGAAAGGGTAGGAGTGACAAAACAGTTTATTTGCCTGCACCTGTTTTGTTTAACTTTGACAACAGGAAAGGATGGTCACTTAAGGAGGAGGAGCTTGACACTTACGTGGGGGAACTCTCCCAGCAAGAAGAGAATGTTGAAGAGGATGCCGAAGATAATTCGGTTTAGCCCTCCAACTTGGGAGAGTCTTCATAATATTAGCCCTCATTTGATTGGGGCGCCTCTTCTTCTTCATCGCAGGTGCCTGACTATGATCATTCCTATGATGATCCACCAGCACGGGGTTACTATCCGCCTAATTGAGCCCCACTTAGGCCAAAAGCCTAAGCTTGGGGGGATGTATGCCGACATCACACACTCATATATATATATCATGTTCGGTCGGTTCTTTGAATATCCATTGTTTTTGCTTTCTTTTTGGTTCTTGTTGCTTCTTTCTCAAAAACCAAAAAAATACCAAAAATATTTTCGTTGTTTATCTTGGTTTGTTTCTTTTCTTTGGTTTGCCTTAAAAGAAAAATCCAAAAATATTTTTTCTTTGTTTGGTTTTCTTTGTTTTTGTTTGGTTTTTCTTTGTTTTCTTGTTTCTAAAAAATCGAAAACACTAAAAATATTTGTTGTTCTTCTTTGGTTTTGTGAGTTCTTTGAAGGGTTCAGCCGTCCTCAGTGGATATTGGTTTTCATGTTAATTATTCAAGTCACACAAGTGAAGGGCAATAATGAAGATTAAGACACCTCGAGGTGTGGTAAGAGGCTGGTAACGAACTTTATTTGTTTCATTTTTGTACATATACTCATCATTGTGAGCATGCCTAGCTTGTTTGTGTAAGGTTTATGTCATTATAGATGCTTAGTAGTTGTTGATTGTCTATGATTAGCTTCAGCTTGCTAATAGTTTGTAGCATGTCATATGAATGTTTGCTTGCATTGTTTTATTCATACTTTGGTATGATATTGTGGTATCCTCCTCTGACTGTTCATTCAAATCGACTTAGCACATGCTCATGCATGCATATGACTAATCAATAGTCAGTAAGCCTCGATGATTTATTTTGCCTCAGAGTTCTTGTATCACTTTCATGCCATAATTAGTCCTGTTTTGTTGCCAGCATGATTATGACAGTTATTGATCTCTCGTTTGTCGCTCCCTCTCTATTGCTAGCCTTCACTTGCACTGAGTATGTTCTCTACATGTGCTTCCAACTCCCCAAAACCAATATTACCAGTTGTGTCCACCATACCTACCTATTGGCATCATTTTCTATTTCAGTGCATATTCCATATGTCGTGTTTTCTTCCAAAATAAAATGTTTGTCTGTTTTGAGAAAGTTAGTTAGTAAAGCTCTCACGAACTTGATGGCACACTTTATTCCTTGCCCTTAATAATTCTAAACCATTGTGACTAGTCCAGGAAAGTTATATGCTTGCTTATTATATGCTGGGAGTCAACAGAACCGTGTTGTCACGAGGAACGCTTTCAACACCTATTGGATATCTCATCCAGTTGATACTTTGCTCTTTTATTTACAGATGTCGACGATGTGAAATATAAGGGGAAGTTGTTAGTTCATGGAGTTTATACATTGTGTTAGAGAAACGCCTGGGACGCTAGCCTAAGACATGCCTAATCATGGTGGAAACTTGCAGCATCACCATAATGAGCATCTATGAAGCTTCCTCAATAGAAAGCTATGCATATGGTAAATAAAAAGATTGCTGAGATGCTCATTGTCTGCTTTCCTTGTCATTTTGGTTATGGGAAAGCTTCTGTACCATGTGCAAAGGGTACCCGTTGGCGGTTCTCGATGATATGCATGCATTTACAATGACAAGAACTTTCAGGTGACCAAAGTTGAGTAGCATGTGGAGCGACCCTCGTACTCAAGGGACTTGGGATTTTCAGTCTATGGTCTGTCAAGCATATGATTCAGAGTGGACCTCACTTTCACCTTAACCACATGAAGATGCCTATGATAGGGACAATGAGATCTCAAAGCTAATGAGTACCTTCCTTTCAGCATTGGGAAGCTTTTGAAACCTTCACAATACCGTTTTCACAACCTAGTTGAGTCACCACTTATTCTATGAGAAACTTCTTGAGAGCATAGTTGTCATTTTTGTTTTTGTTCCAAAACTTGGTTAATTATGTCATGACTTTGATGCTTGTATATCTGATATCTTAATCTCTAGTCTTCATGTGAACTTTAGAGGTGCCTTGGCATTTATATTGTGCTCTTCAAACAAAGGCAAGCGAGATACCACTCTATCAAATCTTATTATGAGCATTGCAATGTTGCTTATGTTTATGTTTCATGCTACTTATTATTATTGAGTTGGTTTCTCGTCATAGCTTGCAATAACTATAGATTAGACTTAGTTGCATACTCTTTATTATGAATTGTCTAAGAATCTACTCCTGTGCTGAGAATATTTACATCATATGAGGCAAAGTGTTCGTGAAAGTTCTTTTATCACACTCAGTTTTCAACTGAATTGATTGAGGACAAGCAATAAGCTATGCTTGGGGGAGTTGATACGTCCAAAACGTATCTACTTTCTCGAACACTTTGCTATTGTTTCTTCTCTAAACTTGTGTGATTTGGGTACAACTAACACGGACTGACGCTGTCTTCAGCAGAATTACCTTGGTGTCTTGTTTTTGTGCAGAAAATGAACTATCAGGAAAAATCCCGGAAATATGCCAAAAACTATTTCTCACCATAAGATCCACGGAGCCAGAAAAGGGGAGACAGAGAGGAGGCCTGGGGGGCCACGACCCACCCCAGGCGCGGGCCCACTAACCCCGCACCTGGGGGAGGTCTGGCCACCCTTGGCAGCTCCTCGGCTTCCCTCGGCACCTATAAGTTGCCTTCTGACCTAAAAACTCAGGATGGTTCGATAGTTTTCCAGAAAGAGTTCCGCTCCACCGCCGCCACCAGAAACCAAGATTCGGATCCAGAAACTCCATTCTGGCACCCTGCTGGGACGGGGAATTTGGAGAGGATCATCTCCATCGTCATCACCAACGCATCTCCATAAACCACCGATGTTTCCCTCATCCATGAGTGAGTAATCCCCCGCTGTAGGCTTAGGGATTGTAGGGATTGGATGAGTTCTAGCATGTAATCAAATAAGATTGTTAGGGCATAGTGTCTAGTATCTCTTTAAGGGGTGGTGGCGCTGCTAGAGGTGCCCTCGCCGGGATGCTTCCTCGCGGGTTCGGGCGCGGCGATGCCGTTGCTCTCCTCCGGCTCGGGGCCGTGCAGGTCCTCCACCGTCTTGTCTCCCCGGCTATTGAACAAGCCCTCTTCGCCGTCTGAGCCCTCGCCACTGTTCCAGCGTGGCCGTGGCTCGAGGAGATCGGCCGTGAAGACCTGGAGGGGCACATCGCCCTCCTCCCGGATGATGCAGGGGAACATCTGCGCAAAAAAGATGCCAGTCAGGACCGGATAAGGCAGTTTAGCCGGACAACAGAAGAACGAAAGAAAAAGCAAGAAACGAACAAGTGTACTTCCCGGGGCCCGCAATTCTCGCGCGTGTAAGGAGCAACACCAAAATTCCATTCAGAAGTGATCTTCTCCTTCGTGATCATACAGATCCACTCGTAGAGGTTGGCGAAAGAGGGGTCGCGGCAGGAGAGCCAGGTGGGGTCGAGCCACCCCGAGTAGTAGCACATCTTGTGTGCTCGCTGCTGCAGGGGCATCATCAGCCGGCTGGCCCAACTTAGCGTCACGTCGATGCCGGTTAGACCAGCCGTCACCAAACCCCTCATCCGTTGGAGGAGCGCGTCCGAATCCGCCTTGGAGCCGAAGATCTTCTCCTCCTAGTGCGTCCTACTAGACTCGGTGTCTTGGAGAGCCAGGAGGTTCAGCCGGTCCTCTGACCCCAAGTTCCGTACATAGAAGTACATCTACTGCCACAGTTTGACTGTGTCGTGTAGTTTGAACTTGGGGTAGTCGGTCTGCGACCGGCTATAGATCGAGGCGCCGCCACAGGTCACCAGCGGACCCTTGGCATATTGCACCTGGCACCGGATCAAGAAGAGCCGCCAGAAGAGCCCGATATCCAGCTGGATCCCGAGGTAGCACTCACAGAAAACGACAAAGTGGGCGAAAATCCCGATTGCATTTGGCCCGAGATGATGGAGGCGGAGATCGAAGTGGGCGAGGAAGGACAAGAAAAAGGCGCTGTCTAGAAGGGCCAGGCCGCGCGCCAGATGCACGAGGAAAACGACTCGTTCGCCGGCTTGCGGAGCCGGCGAGATCTCATCAGCCGGGGCCAGGCAGACCCCGACCTCGCCGGCGGTCGGCAGGAGGCGCGACCGCCGGTACTTCTCCACTTGCGCCTCTGTCACAGAGGAGCCGCACCAAGCGCCTCAGCTTTTGGCAATGGCAGCGGCGGCGGAGCATGGGGGAGAAGGAGAGCGAGGGTGAGAAGGTGGAAGAGGAGTGGCGGAGGAGCAACGGTTGCTCGTCGCTTCGGTGAGGAAAAGGACTAGCGGCGCGGGCGGAGCGGACAGCGCAAGCTCACCAGTGGCACAGAGGAAGGGCGGAGGGAGAAGATGGTGAGAGAAGCGGCGTTGAAGGAAAGGGCGAAGGGGGCAAGTGACCTGTGGGGAGCGGGGCGGCGCCTCGGCCTCTACTTAAAGGGGCCAGGGAGGCAAACCGCCGACCTGCCACATGGCGGCCCCCCTCGGCTCCAACGGCCCTCGGATCCTTTGTGGCCATGCACCGCACGCAGAAGATCGCAGCGCGACAAGCGAGGCACCGAAGCTAGTTCCCGAGGAGACAACCGACGCGACCCCGCGACGCACGTCCTCCCACGACCATCATCACACGTGGCTGACGTTAGTGATGACGCAGCCGGGCAGCTCAACCGCAAAATTCAACCGGGAAAATTTTCAAAAATCTAGCTTTTGAGCCCGCGCACATTTCGCCTAAGGGCGGAATCTACGTGCGCTCGGGGGCTAGTGTCGGGGGGATCACCCCCGGGTAAGCTAACCGGACAAGATGCAAGGCACTAACCTACAAGCCTGCTGCCTAGCCGGACGCAAAAACTCAAATACAGATGAGAAGGAAGGCCAGACCAAGACCAAGCTGGCAAACCAGCCAGCCTGATAAGAACCATCAGCAAAGCCTGCCAACCGACTGAATTAAGTCAGCCGGCCGGAGCAAGACAGACCAGGAGTCAACCGGCATAAAGACCAGCCGGATGAGGCAAGCAAGGGCAGAGGAGTAGCCGGATGGATCCGACCATCTAGCCCAGGAAGGTCAGCCGGCTAGGCCACCCTAGCCGGCCACTCAAGACAGGCAAGGTACAAGATGACGTAGAGCACAGTGCGTAGTACGCCCAGGATGGCGGACAAGACAGAAAGGAGACTCAAACACTCGGCCCATACCGATGACTTTGCCGATGACGGTTGTAACAGTGGACAGTAGGTGGCATTGTGCATAACTACCCGCACAATGACCACTGTAGACGGCGTGGCGGCATGGTCTTGACTGTGGGTACACGCCCTCCATGCCAGCCACTGTAGATGACCTAGCCAGCTGGGGCCCGCTTGTGGGACCCGCCAGTCGGCCAGGCCGTTGCCCATGGCGCCTCGGCCTATATAAGGGGCGGCAGGGGCAACATTGCATGGGTTGGACTCTCCTAGATCATTAGCCAGACCAGATACAGCTCTAGGAGCCTTGTATCCCTTTGTTTTCATCCCTATAGTCAGATTGGCAGGAGTAGGAGTTTTAACTCAACCCGAGGGCTCCGAACCTAGCTACTTCTTGTGTCCCCGATGCTTTATTGTACCCAATCCCGCCTATGGACGCCGTCGCACACTTCCCTGCTTTCTCCCACACCTCTATCTAGCCTTCTTAGGCTCTACCGTTTCCATAAGAACGACACCATTCATGGCGCGAACATTGTTCCACCAAGCTCTTGCATATCCTGCCAGATAGTGGGTGGCAAACAGTACTTTCTCATTGGCCTACACTCCTGCGACTTCTAAGTTGTTCTCCATGGTCTGCAGCCAGTCATCAGCATCTAATGGCTCTTCAGACTTACTAAAGATGGGTGGATTGGTGTTCTAAAAGTTCTTGAGCTTGGATCCATGGTTGTCCTGGTTTCCATGGCCTTGATTATTCTGAGTCATCTGATCTATGTGTTGAAGGGTGGCTAAGTTATCTTGACGTTCGGCTCTTTCAGCTTCATAGTCTGAAACCAACATTTGCAAGATTTGTAGCATTGGATCCTGAGATGAGATGCTTCCTCCACGAGGCATCTAAAGATTGAGGTAGATCATGAGAAAAGAGGGGAATTTTCTAAGGTTCAGGGGTTTGTTTTTGAAAAGTTTTTAAACTTTGAGTTTGACTTAGGTTTTGCTAAATAGCAAAATGCTTTTCATTCATTCATAGCACACAATACAAACACACACCAAAACAAGGAAACAGATGGTTTTAAGAACCATTCTGTGAAACTACGATACAGTGGGACCGAATACAACTCACTAACGTTAGTGCTTGATGACTCCTTGGTGGCGCCAGAGAACCTGGTGCTTGATGTGGAGTCTGTTGGGAACCCCAAGAGAAAGGTGTGAAGCAGCACAACAACAAGTTTTCCCTCAGTAAGAAACCAAGGTTATCGAACCAGTAGGAGGAAGGAAACGTCACACAGGTGTTGCAAGCAATGCGGAGATCTGCACAACACAAACTCAAGACTTTGCCCCAACGAATCAGTGAGGTTGTCAAGCTCACCGGTTTGATGTAACAAAGTATTAAACATATGGTGTGGAAGGTAATGGTTTGCAGCAAGTAAACAAGTAAACTGCAAGATGTATCAATGGTAAAGATTTGACCGGGGTCCATAGTTCACTAGAGGTGCTCTCCTTAGATAAACAACATGGCATGAATGGTAAACAAATTACAGCGGGGCAATTGACAGGAATTGAACAAGGCATAACAATGCAATTACTAGTCAGAAAGATCCTATGAGATTCGTTTGGGCAATACAACAAGATACATACACCACCATCCAACTGCATCTATGACTAGAAGTCCACCTTCAGGTTATCATCCGAACCCCCTCCAGTATTAAGTTGCAAGCAACAGACAACTGCTTTAAGCAAAGTGTGTAAGGTAAATAGTCCACATGTTCCATGAACAAGAGACCATTGTTTTCTCCCTAGTGGCAACAACACATCTACAACCGAAGAGATTTCTGTCACTTCCTTTGGAAACTAGAGGCATGAACCCAATATCAGGCATAAATACCCCCTCTTGGAGTCACTAGTAACAACTCGGCCACGATAGCTACTAACAACGAAGATCATACAAGATCACAAACAACACAGACATGATAGAATCATAAAGACAAAACCATTAATCAAACCAACATAATAATCTAAATATCCATCAGATCCCCGCAAACACAACATGCATGATTTCAAATAGATTAGATCTTGATCATGAATGGAGCTCACAAGATCTATACATGAAAGCACAAAGGAGGAAATAGAACCATATAGCTACTACATGGACCCATAGTCCAAGGTGGAACTACTCACGCATCATACCGGAGAGAAGGCCTCCGGGATGATCTCCCCTCCAGCAGGGTGTCGGGAAGAACTTCAGATCCCCCCAATCCAGGGATGATGGTGGCGGCGGCTACAAATGGTTTCGTGGAGATTTGATCGGGTGCTTAGGGTTTCTGCATCGGGGGCTTCTTATAGGCGAAGGGGGAAGCCGAGGAGGCGGCCAGAGGGGCCACACCCAACCTAGGCGCAGGCCCACCCCTGGTCGCGCCTAGGGGGTCTGGCTGCCCTGGCACACCTCTCCATCTCCACTCTGGACTTCTTTTTCCCCACGGAAAGTTATTGACTTTGACGTTTGTCCCATCCAATTCCGAGAATATTTCCTTACTAGCTTTTCTGAAACCAAAAACAGCAGAAAACAGGCAACTGGCACTGTGGCAACTTGTTAATAGGTTAGTAACAGAAAACATGTAAAAATGACCTCAAAGTGTAGACAAAGAAAAGCAAAGTAGATACTAACAAGCATGGAGCATCAAAAATTATAGATACGTTTCTGACATATCAAGCATCCCCAAGCTTAACTCATGCTCGTCCTCGAGTAGGTAAGTGATAAAAGAATAATTTTTGAGGTGACATGCACCCTCACAATAAAGATCCAACCATTTGCAAGCATTGAAAGATGAGATCAAATAACTCTAAACATGTGCATGAAAGATGGAGTTCTAACAATAGGACATAGTAACTACGCATGCAACATGAAAGGCTACAAACAAAGATCATGAATAATATGCATTGAAAAACGTTTGTTTGTTTTACATACAGAAAACATAGCATAGTGGCAATCATCTTGTCCCTCATAGAGTAGCAATATAGATGCATGGGACACCTTCAAAGTTCACAAGGGTGACTAGAAGCAAATAGCACAAGAACAAGTAATATCACAATATGCATCAATCAATAAGCTTTGGAACACTGCACACAGAATGGCAACTATGCTCTCTTAATGTTGCCTAAAGGTAGAAGGTGGAGACTCAATAATGGTGGAAGAAAGGCCTTTTTGTAAAGGAAGCAGGGATTTCAAGTTTCAAAAAGAGCTTCCAAAAATTATGGTACTTGTTAGCTTTCAGCCCTCATTTCCCCTATCATAAGCATCTTGAAGTGATTAAGCTTAAAGTGAACAAAGATGGAGTATATGCTTGATGAAGTATAAGTTGGCAATCTCAGGTCCCTTGAATACGAGGGCCACACCTCATGCTACTCAACTTTAGTCACCTGTAACGGGGTACCCCTTGCACATGGTACAGGAGCTTTCCCATAACCAAAATGACAAGGCAAGCAGACAATGAGCATCTCAGCGATCTTTTTATTTACTATATGCATAGCTTTTTATTGAGGATGCTTCATAGATAGCTCACTATGGTGATGCTGCAAGTTTCCACCATGATTAGGCATGGCTTAGGCTAGCGGCCCAGGCATTTCTCTAACACAGAATACAAACTCCATGGACTTACAAGTTTCCTCTTTATTTCACATCGGTGACATCCATAGACAAAAGAGCATGATATCAACTGAGTACAAAGTACAAGTGCAATGTTGAAAACATTCCCCGTGACAGCACGGTTCTGCTAATTACAACGTATAAGTGCAAGCATATACAACATAGACGTCACAATGGTTCAAGTTTATTAGGGGTAAAGAATATAAAGTTTGCAATCAAGTTTTTGAGGGCTTTAATCACTAAGTTTTCACATAACAAAATAGTTTTTAATTGGAAGATAGCTGAAAACAAGAATTTACTTGGAATGGTGTAACACACCATGCATAGGAGTTTATAGTGGACACTTTGGAATAACTTGGTTTCTTGGGAGTTGGAAGCATGAGTAGAGCTTACTCATACAAGTGGAGGCTAGCAAAAGACTAGGAGCAACCAACTAAGAGAGCATAATGGCCATAATCATGCAGAGCAACAAAGCATTACTAATCAAAGCATAGAGTGGTACTACAAGTCAAGGAATAAATGATCATAGAGGCTAATGGTGACTTGTCATAGTCATAACATGGTGTGAGCATGTGCCAAGTCAACCCAAACAAAGCATTAAAGGAGAATACCACAATACTATGTTTTTGCATGCTAAAACAACGCATAATTTCTTCAAGGCACACTAAGAAATCCCAATTGTTTGGAACAAGACATGCTACAGAAATAATCACTAAGCATATGGTCAAAACAACACCTAGCATGCCATGCTAAAGTCTAAGTCACAACCAATGCAAACTCCTCTTGCATTTACAAGCAAGAACTTACTACTCCTTTCCAATACCAAGCAACTTATTTGCAAAACAACACAGCGAGAACAGGGGTCCAAAATACTTTATTCAAGCAAACTAAACAACCTAAGCAAAGCAAACGAAAACTAAGACGCTCCAAGAACAACACAACTATGCATGAAACAATAAAAACGAAGTGTCTAGATAGACCTCAGCTTTTTATTGATGAAGAAGGGGATGCCTTGGGCATCCCCAAGATTTGACGCTTGTACCTCTTGCATATTTCTTGGGGTGACACCATGGTGGCATCCCCAAGCTTGAGCTTTTGTCCATTCCTCATCTCATTGAATCATTCTCTCTCTACACCTAAATTTTTTCCTTCATACAAAACTTCACACAATCTTCATTAGCAACATTAGTTTATTCAAAAGATATTAGACCTTAGGCAAAGCTTTGGACCAAAAAGTCTTTTCACTAAAAACACAAGACACTGTAGAAACTCCTTCAAAAATCTCAATTCCCAAAAGAGAACTCAAAAAGGAATCAATAAGAAGCAAATGCAAATAATGGCAGAAATCTGTCAAAACAGACCAGCAGGTAGAAACCGATTTTTTCGAACATCTTATGTTTCTCAAATCAAAATGTGTTGAAAAAACGAAAGTTATCTAACATACTGTGGGATTTATTCGTAAATTTTGAGCTCAAACCGAGTTACAGAGACTCCTCACGAATTTTTATGGTGGAGAACAGAAATCTGATTCAGGACAGCAACTCCCCAAATCTTACTTCCCTCTCATTAGAGGTCATTCTTTGCACAAAAAGCAAACAAAAAGGATAAGGAGAGGTCATTAATGAAGTAATAACTTCCAAGACTCAAGAAAACTCTTGGGTTATCTCCCAACAAGTACTTTTCTTTAACGCCTTTAAGTTAGGCACAAGAAGCAAGAAGAATCAAGTATTTTCAAATGATGAAGCATTACCACTCTTGTTCTTTCCTTTCTTACCTTTATTCTTCTCTTTAGGGAATATATGATTGCTTACCGGAGGAGCAAAATGCATGATGCCTTTTCCCACATCTATTACTGCCCAAGGTGTTTCAGTAGAGATCTTGCAAGTGTGATATGTCCTTTGGCTACACATTCAATAACAAGATAATCAGTAGTCACCATTTTCCCTGAGATTTTTGCAAACACACCTTTAGCTATTCCAATGGGTAATATAGTGGCATTTTTGGTAAGATAGAGTTATTCTCCTCCTTCAGTAAGCCCCCAAAGACTCAAGGAATCATAAATATCTTTAGGCATAAGGAAAAATTCAGACATGATATCACAGCGAGTGTAAGATCCCACCTTTATAAAGGTAAAGATCCCTGTGATTTCAATGCTAGTCCCTGGATCAATTGCTAGCATCCACAGTTTAAGATGAAGTACACAAAAAAAAGGTCATTATTACATCGTCATTCTAGAGATAACATAGTCTTTTACAACTCCATAGCCATAGGCTAGTACAAGAGTTTTACTTAACAATATAAATAAAAGTCTTCATCTTCATGTGCCACAGGCAAGAATGTTGAGTGTAGACTCATAACCCCTAATCATCATCAGAGTAAACTGCAACATCACAAGTTACATCCACAGTGGGTCAATACATTGGAATAGTATTGGCAAGTGGTACCTTAGTAGACTATTAGCATCTAGCTACTACATAAACTTGGCTAAGTGTAGCTTAGGCTTGCTTTGCTCAAAATAGGTTTTACCTATCAGTTGAAAACACTAAGTTTTTGTTTGGCAAAACTACCAAGGAACCACCAATAGAAATTGGTGAACCTTCACCCTTGTTCAACCACAAGTTTTAACTTAGAAAATTGGGATGAGGATATTGTTGATAGCTTCCATGTCTTGATGCTCAAATTGTCCATTACCGAGGACACGGCTAAGTACTTAGATTTTTCACTCTGCAGAGGTGGTGCACTTCCCCACAAGACTTGATTTTCACCAAGACAGGACCTTTCATAAGCCTTCCCCTATACCAGAATGGACGCGCTCCAAACCTATCATCCCCTACCACGAACTGTCCATTTTCCTAAGTTATTGCAACCTATATGATCCAGGCAGAGCCCATAATGCCATGTGGCTGCACTAGAAGCTTCTTAACATTTGGCATCTCGAATCCCTTTGTTCGTGGGTGGCAATCCACAAGTGAGATACACAAGGTAAACCGTAGAAATGGGCCTTGTATAACCACTCAACCAAAAACCACCAAGCAATTACCAATCCACCCAGGTGTTTCATTCACTTAGTTGTTTTATTAAGCAAAACATAAGTCAAAGACGTAGTAATATTTTTTTCCATAGCATGTATGTATAATCCACCCTTGGTTGATACTAGCTAGGCTAAGCATGGCAATAGCAAGTATCTTAACTTAGAGAAAATTCTAACAATTCTACAACTACTAGGATTTCCCAAGCATAGCTCATAGATACTTAGCAAAATTATCATGCAAGCCCTATACAAAATATTTCTAATGCATTGTCAAAATATTGGGACAAAAATATGAAGCACCACTTGCCTTGGTAGTTGGGGGAGTATCAATAATCCTCACAATCACAATCGCCACTAGCACCAAAATCTACACATAAAATGCTAGCACCAAATTCATATATCAAAATAAACAAGCAAAAATATATGAATGCATGCAAATGCCATGTGATGATTTTTCAAATTCAAACAAGACAAGTAAAACAATACTAAACACTAAACTAAACATTTATACACTAATTAAACTTAATTTGATCTTTAAAACATTTTTCAAACAATTTTTATACTCAAAATAGGCCTACAAACGTCTCTACAAAAATAACCAACTTTACAGAAGCAATTTATTAAACAAAGTGCATGGTTGGATATAATTCTTTCTCTTGATTCCAATGATATAAAATTTGAAAGTTTGAACAACTAATAGTTTCAATTTTGTTTTTAAAATAAAACCCGAGCCACGCGTCATGTTCTAATTGGTGCATACCAGTTCGCGTGGATCGCGCTACGCGGGCCGTAGGATCTAACTAACTACGCACGGTCCAGATCTAAACATACTGTTTCGCTACAGATCTAATCGCAGCCTTAGGATTTAGATCCAATGGATCAGATTCATCTGACCAAGAATCAGCGGCGCAAATGGAGCTTGCGGCGGCGACGGCTCTAGCGGCGACACGCCGGCGAGGCCAGAGGGGCAGGGGGTTCTTGCTAGAGCTTACCGAGATCGCGAGGACACGGAGATGCTCAACGTGCAGACGGACAGGATCGGGGCGCACGGACACAGCAGCAGGAGCTCGTCGGAGTTCGTCTGAGCGTCCGGTGCTCACTGTCGGAGTCGAAGAAGACGTCCTGGGGCGCAAGGATTCAAACGAAAAATGTTAACAGATGCGCGAGGCACCGGCGAACACGATTGCGTGAACCAGAGAGAGAGGGGAACACAGGGCTCACCGGAATGGCTCGTCGGAGTCGAGTCAAGCTTCGGTCGTTTCTAGATGTTGATGAGGGCGATGACCTAGGGCGATTCAGGATGAATTGAAAGAATGAGAAGGTGCGCAAGATGATGGCGAAGTAGTTCACATGAACCAGAGGGCAAGGCATGCTCGAGACTCACCGTGATGGCTCACCGGAGTTCCTCGGTGCTGCGGTGGTGTTGGGTGAAATTTGGGGAGCCTGGAGACGCTCTGGTGGTGCTGTGTGAGGGGAAAGGAGCGGGGTGGGGAGGTGGTTAAGTAGCCCGAGTAGGGGCGGCAATCACTCAGTGAATCAATGGGAATTAAGCGGCTTAATTCCCGGAAGTGAAGGAGGAGGAAATGGGCAGCGACGACGTCTGCGCGCGGTGTTTGGGGAAGAAGACGCTGACGTGGTGCAGGGCCCAGCGTCAGTGGCTGCGGTGTAGGGTTCGCGCGGGTGAGAGTGGGGGCAGAGGGGGAAATGGCCTGGGTGGGCTTGTGGGCTGGTTCTGGTGCTGGGCTAGTTTGGCAGCGCTGGCCCTTTTCCTTTTCTTTTATCCTTTTCTTTTTCTGTTTTGATTTTCTGGAATCAATTTCAAATGTTTTTCAAATGAATTTGAATTCAAATTTTCTCTGAATCTTTATAGGATGAATCATGCACTTATTTGAGTATTAAACATTGTTGTTCACTCAAACTTATAATGGCCCATTGGAAATTAATTTAAACATTGCCTTTATCATTTATTTCATATAGACATATGAATGGTTTTAAATTCATATTTTGTTTTGAAAAACTTTGTCGAAGCTTTGGAAATATCAATAAATCCTATGCTCAATTCTTTTCTGGTCAAAAACAAATATTCTCATATTAGAGGGTATCATTAAGGCCATTGCCTTGCTTACATAAAATAATAGACCTCAAAGTTTCTGTTTTTGAGGAAATGGTCCTAAAATTATTATGAATGCATGAATGATATGCAAACTTTGAAATCATGATTTTTGGGATGTTACAAATCTAACCCCCTTAATGTGAATCTCGCCCTCGAGATTCGGACTGGCTAGCAAATAGGTGAGGGTGGTCTTTCCGAAGGTCATCTTCTCTTTCCCATGTTGCTTCTTCTTCGGAATGATGGTTCCACTGAACTTTGCAGAATTTGATGGTCTTTGTCCGTGTAATTCTTTCAGCAGTCTCAAGAATCTTGATAGGTTTTTCTTCATAGGTGAGATCACTTTCCAATTGGACCTCCTCCAAAGGTATTGTATCTATCAAAGATGTCTCTTCCATCTCCGGATGGCATTTCTTTAGCTGACTCACATGAAACACATTGTGAACAACAGACAATGATTCAGGCAATTCAATCTCATAAGCTACTTCTCCTTTATGACTCAGAATCTTGAATGGTCCAACATATCTTGGGGCCAATTTTCCTTTGACTCCAAATCTCTTCACTCCACGAAGTGGTGATACTCTAAGGTATGCTCTATCACCCACCTCATAGGTGACTTCTCTATGCTTAGGATCTGCATAGCTCTTCTGTCGGGACTGTGCTATCTTCAATATGTCCTTTACTAACTTGAATTTCTCTTCAGCTTCCTTGATTAGCTCTGGCCCGAACAAGTTCCTTTCACCAACACCATTCCATAGCAATGGTGTAGTACACTTTCTCCCATAGAGAAATTCAAACGGTGCCATCTCAATACTGGCTTGATAGCTGTTGTTATAAGAGAATTCTGCGTAGGGCAGACTTTCATCCCAACTGGCTCCATAGTCTAGGGCACATGCCCTCAACATATCCTCTAGAATCTGGATGGTCCTTTCTGTCTGTCCATCGGTCTGGGGATGAAAAGCAGTACTGAATTCCAATCTTTTTCCCAATGACTCATGCAGTTTCCTCCAAAAATGAGAAGTGAATTGAGTTCCCCTATCAGACACAATACTCTTGGGTACTCCATGCAGACACACAATTCTATTCATATAGATCTTGGCCAACTTAGCACTTGTATAGGTTGTCTTCACGGGTATGAAATGAGCCACTTTAGTTAGGCGATCCACTACTACCCAAATAGAGTCATAACCTGACCTAGTCCTTGGCAATCCGGTGATGAAATCCATGCCAATCTTGTCCCACCTCCAATCAGGAATAGGTAGTGATTGTAACAACCCTGCTGGTTTCTGATGTTCCGCTTTCACTCTACTACAAACATCACACAAAGCAATATGTCCGGCGATATCCTTCTTGAGATTATTCCACCAAAATCTTTCCTTTACATCCATGTACATTTTAGTGTTACCGGATGAATGGAATATGGTGAGTTGTGTGCTTCTTGTAAAATCAGTTTCCGAAGCTCCGGATCTTGCGGAATGCAGATACGTTTTCCATACCATAAAGTACCCTGTTCGTCTTCATGGAATCCTTTCGCTTTTCCTTTACCAATCTTTTCCTTAATCTCTTCAATTTCCTTGTCCGTCTTTTTGGATTTCTTGATTTTGTCCAACAAGGTGGGTTGAACATCTAATGACGTGAGATGTCCCTCAGGCACTATCTCCAATCTGAGATCTTTGAATTGGGCACACAGATCATCTGGCAACTCACCCTTAGTAAGGCCATTCACATAAACCTTACGGCTTAATGCATCCGCTACAACATTTGCTTTACCAGGTTGGTATTGCAAACTCAAGTCATAGTCCTTGATGAGTTTTAGCCATCTTCTTTGTCTCATGTTGATTTCTTTCTGAGTGAAGATATACTTCAAACTTTTGTGATTTGTGAACACTTCACATCGCTTTCCTAAAAGATAATGTCTGCATGTTTTGAGTGCATGGACAACAGAGGCTAACTCTAAATTGTGAGTAGGATAATTCACCTCATGAGTTTTTAGTTGTCTCGAGGCACAAGCCACAACTTTCCCTTCTTGCATCAGAACTGCACCTAATCCATGATGAGATGCATCACAATAAACTTGGAAATCCTTCTCCAAATCTGGCAGACATACGACTGGTGCTGTCACTAGTCTCTTCTTCAACACTTGGAAACTGAGTTCACATCCTTCAGTCCAAGCAAATTTCTTGTCTTCTTTAGTAACTCCGTCATTGGCTTAGCTACCTTGGAGAAATTCTCAATGAATCTTCTACAGTGTCCTGCCAAGCCAAGGAAACTATGAACTTCTTTCACTGACTTAGGAGATTCCCACTCAGTTATAGCTAACACTTTTGCGGGATCAATTTCTACACCATCTCCTGACACAATGTGTCAAAGAAATCCAACTTCATTCAACCAAAATTCACACTTGCTGAATTTGGCATACAGTTTATGCTCTGTAAGCTTCTCAAGTATCAAACATAAATGTCCTTCATGCTCTTCATTGCTCTTGGAGTAGATCAAAATGTCATCGATGAAAATGACAACAAATTTGTCAAGAAACTCCATGAACACATTGTTCATCATATTCATGAAGTAGGCTGGTGCGTTGGTCAAACCAAACGGCATTACGGTGTACTCATACAATCCATACCTAGTGGTGAAAGCAGTCTTAGGTATGTCTTGTTCCCTTATCTTAAGCTGAAAATAGCCTGACCGGAGATCAATCTTTGAGAACACATGGGCTCCTTCTAACTGATCAAACAAGTCATTGATTCTAGGCAAAGGATATTTGTTCTTGATAGTTACCTCATTGAGTGAACGATAATCTATGCATAACCTTTGACTTCTATCTTTCTTTTCAACAAACAAGACTGGTGCTCCCCAAGATGAAGAACTTGGTTGAATAAATCCTTTCTGCAACTGTTCTCCAAGTTGTTTCTTGAGTTCTTTCAACTCATCCACTGACATCTTGTAAGGTCTCTTTGCTATTGGTCCTGATCCTGGCAGCAAGTCAATCAGAAATTCCACATCTCTATCTGGCGGCATTCCCGACAATTCCTTCGGAAACACATCCGGATATTCTCTCACAATTAGCACACTGTCTATGCTAACCCCCTTAAGAGAATTTAGCTTACTCCCTTTCGATTAAAAGTTAGACTTGAATCTAATATGTTTCTTATCCGGGGTTGTGAGTGTGATAGTATGATTGCCACAATCTAGCACCCCCTTGTACTTGGTCATCCAATCCATTCCCAAAATTACATCCAGTCCTTGGGAATCTAGGATTATCAGACTAACTGGAAACTTATGCTTTCCAAATTCTATCACTAGATCCCGACATCCAAGACTTACTATCATATCCCCACCGGGAGAACTTACTTTTATAGGACACCCAATATTTTCAGTTGGAAATCCATTTCTATCAACAAATGCTCTTGATATGAATGAATGCGATGAACCAGTATCAAAAAGAACAAGTGCTGGAATAGAACTGAGTTTAAACTTACCAGCCACAGCATTAGGTTCCTCATATATCTGTTCCACATTGATGTGGTTTACTTGCCCCTTCTGGAAAGGGTTGGGCTTGGTGGTTCCTTCAACCTTCTTCTCTGGGCACGCATTTGCATAGTGACCCATCTTCTTACAGTTGAAACATTCAACCTGACTGATATCTCTCTTTGCAGGCTGACTTCCACTACCATTTCCACCTCCACTGTGGTGACTCTTGTGTCCACTCTTGTGGTTCTTGTACTTGTCATTATCATGACTACAATGATGCTTATTGTCATGATGGTGGTTGTGGCCGTGGTGGTTGTGGTCGTGGTGGTTGTTGTACTTTCCATGTTTGTGGGATCCAGAACTCCCACTATCATCATGATGGGAACGCTTGTGAGACGATCCCGAGTTGTGCTTCCTCTTCCTACTCTCAACCTGTTTCATCTTGTTTTCCAAGATGGTAGCCTTGTCACAAAGTGATTGGTAGGTTGGGACATAGGCAACAGACAGCTGCAGATTCAGTTCATCATTCAGTCCTTCGAGGAATTTCTGCTTCCTCGTGGCATCAGTATCAACTTCATCCGGTGCATAACGCGCCAGATTGTTGAACTCCTCAATATATTCAGCCACACTACGATGACGCTGCTTCAGATTGTGGAACTCCTTCTTCTTCAAATTCATCACTCCGGATGAGATGTGAGATGTACAGAATCCATCTTCAAAGATAGCCCAAGTCACATCCTCAATGGGAGTGGTGATCTGAAAGTTGTCCCACCAAGTGGCTGCTGGCCCTTCCAACAAATGTGCGGCAAACCTGACCTTCTCTTCGTCGGTGCAGCCAACAGTCACTAAATCCTTGTTCATTGAACGTAGCCAATCATTGGCCACCATTGGATCAGTGGTTCCTGAGAAATTTGCAGGCCTTAGTATTAGGAATCTGGTGAGCATGTCAAATCCTGGCGGATTATTCCGATTGTTGTTGTTGTTATTGTTATTGTTGTTGTTATTCTGATTCTGGTTCTGCATGAAAGTGGTCATCATTTGCATCAGTTGTGTCTGTGCTGTCATCAACTGCTACATCTCGGGAGTGACATTGTTGTTGTTTGGGTTGGGGTTGGCACGTCGAGGAGGCATCTGTGGTTTTCATAAGGATAAGAATGAGATACCCATAGATGCTTAACATGCACAATACATCACATAGACAATCACAATAACCAAGCATCAAAATAACATAGAGTTTGAACGACATAAAAAACAAGTTCAGAAATGCAAACACACATCAATGTCTTGGACTCTTTTCTCCTGGCTCTTGAATTTCTTGTCCTGGCTTTCAAACTTGGCCTCCATTTCCTTGACTATCTCGTCTTGCTCCGCGAAGAGCTTGTCCTTCTCTCGGAGCTGAACCTGGAGCTCATCATTGCTAAGAATGACGTTGGTCCTATCAGTATCTAGGTGCCTAATAAGACCCTCTAGTCCTGGAGGTATAGACGAATCGGCTCCATCATCTCTCTAGCAGCATCCTCGTACTCTATAGCCTCACTGTAACACCCTCATAATCGGCCCTATGCAAGTTTCAGCGCTTCCCACCAAAACCCGCATAGAAACGATTCAAAGGTGCCCACCAGGCACTTGCGTGCGAGTGGAAAACGAAGTAATATCATTACACAATAGTCCTCGATGGAACCCACAAAACAGATATATACAACAACGACTCAAAGAGTCAAGAATGCAGATATACAGTACAAAGATCCAAATCACCTTGAAAATGATACAGCGTCCGACTACGGACAAGATGCAAATGGGGCTAAGAGCCCTGAAGAATAACCAATGGCGTCCATAACCCTGCCCAGGCCAAGCCGGAAGGGTAACCCTGCTAACGACGTCGATCTCAAATCCTGCTTAAACAAAAGGGGTGCCGACAAAGGGCAAAGGAAAAAAAAAGAGAGAGCGGTCAGTACTGAGGCCAGTACACGGCGAGGCTAGAATTCGGCGGTCCTCGCCTACATAGGTCTGGTGGACTGAGCGGCAGCGCAACATGCACTAAACAACCTATAGAGACTCGATATAACTGTCGGCTATCAGAAAGGGATAAGAAAGACCTATTCGGAACCAACCTGATACTACCACCAAACATACCCATCCTGGTATTACCCCTCGAGACCAAACGAGGAAGTCAACCGAGGAACTCACACCGTTGGCAGTTTTATTTATTCAGTTATCGTTGCAGCAATTACTAGTCAGGTATAGATAGCTTGAGTCATCCTGATATAAGAAGCAGTGGGCACTTTTAGTTAACCATTCCGTTGTAGTTGCAACACTTACTAGTCAGATACAATTAGCATGAGATATCCCTAAACCCAGCAGTTGTTGGTACTTTTATTTAGCCATTCCGTTGCAGTGAAGCTGATTACTAGTCATATCGCATACAAGTCAAATTATAGCAGTAAACTTTAGTTATGGTTGTCTATGATCGAGACCTGTGCTCCAAGTCGTCCATAACCGCGGACACAGCTTCTCGAAAAGATTTAACCCTGCAGGGGTGCACCAAAGTTTCCACACGCACCTACACTCTTGCTGTCGAAACAGGTAGGTACAAGATCACAAAACATACACCCAACGGTATGTCGACGGGGTTTCGGACACGACGTTTCCCAGACCCAAAGCAAGCACGGGGAGCCACCCCACTAAGTACACCCGCAACGAAGTCGGCCGGGCTCCGAGACGGACTCAGGGTTTGCGTCAGTGGTTGTAAATGACTGGGAACCCGAAACTCTCGGGCTTGTCGATACCGCGAAAACACTCCGCTTCCAAACCAGTACACGTGCAGTACCTCGCACAATTTAAATTAAGCAGTAAAGCATGGCATAAGTACAGAATAGTAATAAAGCCCCAAACTACTTGTGGCCCCCAGTACAGTACTTGGAATCAGGTACTAAATCGATGGGGGTGCCCATACATCCCACATGTGGTTAGCGCGCTCGATCTCGGAACAGGTGTCAAGAACTCGGGATCCTATGGGACACCAGTGAGCGGTCGGAAACCAAATATTATCTATCACCCACCGGTGCCTCTGCATTTACCTACTTCAATTTTAGTTATTAAACAGTAATTAAAGTAAACGATAATTAAAGCCATGATCATCTCCAACCTTAAACATACGGCAATACTCCAACAACTGTGGTACTTGACGACACGCAACAGCACTTGAGCAAGCGACTACGACGCGCAGGTCCAACTATCTACCAAACAACAGGTAATAGGATGTGTCCAAGGCAATATAAGGCTGCAGGGGATATCCCGGGTACGAGAACTAGAGCAACGCAACACAGATAGCAATAGATCAACAGGAGAGAATAAATACTATAAAAGTAAGATAGGTAGAAAGGGGGGAGTGCTCGCCTGAAAACATTGTCGAAGGTTCATCCGAAGATCGGGTCGACACTTGCATCAACTCAACGGCCTTATCTGCGAAGAACCAAAACACTAGAATAAACACCGGATGCACTATTTAATACTACGGCAAAAGATCGGGCATGATGCATGTATGATGTATGACATGGCAAAGGTGCGATGCATTTGGCAAAATTAAGCGGAACCGAGGTCCCGACAATTAAATAGATGGTTCATGTTGTTTAGATACCCCGCAATTTAAATGTTGTCTTAACATGGCAGAAGATAGCACCGGTTCGCTACACAAATTTAAATGGAGTCCGGAATAAGACAAAGATATCCCGCATATAGACTCCATATTTAATTATGAGATGAATTGGCATAATGCCCCCAAACCACAGACAAGTATGCATGCATGAACAATTTAATATGCAACAAGTTTATGTCATATATGGTAAAAATAGGGGTCTTGGAAATGGAATCACATTAGGGTTCGGCGAACTTGGGATCCGAGGGGTTCGGGGTCGGTCTCAGGGTTCAGGGTTCGACGGGATCGGTCTTCGAAGGTCGGATACAAGATGAAGAGCTTGGCATTCCGGGAAGAAGGACTTGGTGTGGCATCGGGGGCGCATCGGACTCGCCCTGGTCGGTGTCGATCTTGTCGGGCCCGCGTATCAGGTTGGTCTTGGCGTCCGGGATGAAGAACTTGGTGTCCTCGAGGAAGTACTTGGCGTATCCGTGTCGACGACCTTGGTGTCCGGGAAGAAATATTTGTCGCATCTGTGGCCTTCGGGTTCAGGTAGAAGAGCTCGTCGTCCGGGGATTCTCTGGGTCCGTGATCTACGGTAGCCAGTCTTGGCGTTCCGTGAAGAAGACCTCGTCGCTCCAGGAGAAGATCTTGGGGTTTCGCGTCGAAGGCCCTCGGGTATGGGGTCTCGGCGAACTTGGATCTAAAGTCGAAGTTTTCTCTCGAAGATCTTGGGGTTCCCTCTTGGTTTGCCGATGTCGATCTTGTATTGGACTTGGGTGTTTTGGGGAACATCGCACAAACACATATGGATGCATGTACACTAGCGCCACCATGGTACACGACTTGCCATCGGGGTTGTCCATCAGCTCTCTTCACATCACACCAGGATTCCCCCAGATTCCAGAGCACCGAGCGCGCGTCCACGTGAGGCAGCCGTCGTACATGAAGTGGGCCTGCGGTGGCGATCTTGGTCTCGGAAGGCGTAGAACGGCGAGATGGCCGACGAATTTGGGTCGATGACGGCCGGCAGAGAGGGCAGGGCACGGCCGGAAGGGAGGAACTCGGGGCGCTGCGCTGCAGGGCTCGCGAAGGAAGGGCAGAGCGGCCCAGGGAGAGGAGGGCGGAGGCTAGCGCTGCTCGGCGCGCCAGAGAGGGAGGCGCACGGGCCGCGTCTGGCCAAGGCGGCGAGGAAACGCGGAGAGGAGGTGCTGCAGGGCTCGGCGGGCGGGGCCGCGAGACGAAGGGGTCGAGCAGGGCGGGCATGGCCGAGGAGGAGGGCGACGGGCGAGCCCGGGTTGGTGGCAGAGCACGACGGCGGAAGATCTCAAGGAGAAGGGAGGCGGCGCTCGGGTCGTGGGGAGCTTGACGGGCGGCTGCAGAGGGGCGCCAGCGGCCCGGGCGGGGAAGACGGGGCGGCCGGGCTTGCAGAGGGCAGCCGAGGCGACGGCCGGACGACGGGGACGCGCGGGGAGGAGGAGCACTGGCGCCGAGGAGGGGGAAGGCGGTGAGGCGGTCGCGGGCTCGGGGCCGGCGCTGGAGGGCGGCGGGCGGCGGCGTCCGTCGGGGTGGAGGTGGCTGGCGGTGGGGAGCGAGGCCGCTGGCGGCTGCGAGCAGAGAGGAGGGGAGAGGAAGGAGAGGTGCGGGGCGAGCGGGGTTGGTGGGCGGTTGGCCAGGGGGAGTGGGGGTTGCGGTCACTGCAGGTGGGCCCAGGGTCGAGGTGTGAGGTGGGGACAGATTGGAAGGGAGAGGGGGTGGATGTGTGCGGCCAGGGAGGTGGGGGCGCGCTCCCAGGCTGGCGGCGGGGCTGGTGTGGTGTGCGTGTGTTGTGTGTGTGTTGGGTGCTGTATGTGTGTGGTGAGTGAGGGAGGGAGGTGGGACCAGGGGAGAGAGGCTGGCGGCTGGGATGGGGGAGGGGGAGTGAGGTGGCGCGATGTGAGTGGGTGGGGGAAATGGCCATGTGATGTGGAGGGTGGTGGTTGGCTGAAGTGAGGTGGAGGGGGCTGGGTAGGTTAGGATTAGGTAGGAAAAGATTTGGACTAGATATTTTAGGCTAGGGTTTTCCTTTTATTTTAAAATAAATTTTGTAAATAGTTTTAGATGAATAAAAGATCCGGCTGGACCGACGGTTTGGTTTGAACAAAGGGGAAGGATATTAATATAGAAAACAAAGTAGGTCTTTTAGCAAAAATAGTTTTAATCAATTAGATGCATGCTGATGTCATGATGATGCAATGCACAAAAACAACGCGATTTTCTAGTAGTGGTTTTTGCGGGGCGCCACAATTCGACACCACTAACAATGGATCTCGCCCTCGAGATCCGCCTCATGGTACCGGAAGGAAGGTCGGCGATCTGCGTCTTCTCGCTTCGTGTAGATCCTCGCGACACCACTAACAAGAGGTCGTTGTCCGTGATCGTCGAGGGAACACTCCGGGAACAAAAAGGTCGAAGGTAGAGGTATCAACAAATAAAGCCACCTCTAACTTCGATAGGAAGAGAGAACCGATGCATTCTCATCCACTTCAATGTACACAAGCGAATAGAGTGAGTAGTCGGCATGGGGGCCAATCCATCACGCACCCAAACTATTACTCTGCACAATCAGTGGAAAAGCGTGCAACCATTCTCGGAATCAGACTGAAGATCTTGACAATCGAGGTTCGGAACAAAGGAGTGATGCAGACTCTGCATCGGATCTGGCGTAGATGATGTCGTCGCGTCGGAAAACATCGGAAGGGACAAACAAGGAACAAAGAATGGTACCACAGTAGACGGATTCCTCAGATAGCATGAACACCGGATGGTAGAACACCGTTATCAAAGGAGGAAGCGAAACCCTGAAGGTACGACGGAACCCAACCACGAGAAATCCTGGACTCGAAGAGAGAGAAGAGAGCGGATTCAAAACACGCAGAGGTGAGAGGAGAGCAGCAGAGGGGTAAGGAGTAAAATCAGACCTAATCAGAACTATCCAACCGATTTTGCAAAAATAGTTTTGACACTCTACTTCGGCCGTTAGCTAGGTTATCCTACAGGCTGGACTTGTGGGGTATCGCAACTGCTGAGCTCTGATACCACTCTTGCAGAGGGCAGCCGAGGCGATGGCCGGACGACGGGGACGCGCGGGGCGGAGGAGCACTGGCGCCGAGGAGGGGGAAGGCGGCGAGGCGGTCGCGGGCTCGGGGCCGGCGCTGGAGGGCGGCGGGCGGCGGCGTCCGTCGGGGTGGAGGTGGCTGGTGGTGGGGAGCGAGGCCGCTGGCGGCTGCGAGCAGAGCGGAGGGGAGAGGAAGGAGAGGTGCGGGGCGAGCGGGGTTGGTGGGCGGTTGGCCAGGGGGAGTGGGGGTTGCGGTCACTGCAGGTGGGGCCAGGGTCGAGGTGTGAGGTGGGGACAGATTGGAAGGGAGAGGGGGTGGATGTGTGCGGCCAAGGAGGTGGGGGCGCGCTCCCAGGCTGGCGGCGGGGCTGGTGTGGTGTGCATGTGTTGTGTGTGTGTTGGGTGCTGTATGTGTGTGGTGAGTGAGGGAGGGAGGTGGGACCAGGGAGAGAGGCTGGCGGCTGGGATGGGGGAGGGGGAGTGAGGTGGCGCGATGTGAGTGGGTGGGGGAAATGGCCATGTGATGTGGAGGGTGGTGGTTGGCTGAAGTGAGGTGGAGGGGGCTAGGTAGGTTAGCATTAGGTAGGAAAAGATTAGGACTAGATATTTTAGGCTAGGGTTTTCCTTTTATTTTAAAATAATTTTTGTAAATAGTTTTAGATGAATAAAAGATTCGGCTGGACCGACGGTTTGGTTTGAACAAAGGGGGAGGATATTAATATAGAAAACAAAGTAGGTCTTTTAGCAAAAATAGTTTTAATCAATTAGATGCATGTTGATGTCATGATGATGCAATGCACAAAACAACGCGATTTTCTAGTAGTGGTTTTTGCGGGGCGCCACACTCACCCTCCTCGTTGCGTCTCCCGAAGGGGTGAAAGTAGAGACCTCTAAGCTCCGTGGAGTGTCTCCCTACCAGGCGCCCAAGTAACTCCCGCATGACTATATCTAGGCCTTTCTCCTTGTCGTCATGCATCAGCTTGAAAGTGATGGTCTCCGTGGTTGGATCTGTCTGGCGACAGGGCTGAGTGACTCTGAAGCCCCAAAGGTCCTTCCTCTCAAACTTGGTGAGTGGAAGTGTCATGATGATAGGAAGTGGAAGGTTGAGCACACTAGTGAGCTCAATGAGACGAGTACCAAAACGAGTTCCCTTGAACTCCTCGGTCGTGTTGATAGTAATAATAGGCATCTATTTTTATAAGATAGAGAAAAGTTAGAATCAAAATCAATAGAGAAAAATCACAAGACAAAATAGAACAAGCATATCTTTTGCAACAATCACACAAGTCATGGCATACACAAATCCATTACAAGCATCTAAGGTTCAACGTAACTAGCGAAGTACATTACAACTCTCACTCACTAGAAAAAAAAGCTATCAGGGCATCCTTAGTAGCCATCTATCTATCTTGCTCACAAGACTCCCAAATTAAGTCTATGATGTCTCCCCTTAGTTGTTGGTTGGTAGTCTCTAACTCGTGGGTATGCTTATTTTCTTCTCTAAGGTCATTTTGGGTGTTGAGCATTCTGCACTTGAGTCTATCACCAAGCTCCTTGATGGCATTCCAGGCTGCATTTCTTGTAGAGTCAAAGAATGTTGTGTGCATTTCTGAGTTGGTGACCATGCAGAATCCTGACTCCTTGTGGTTGTCTTCCTTGTTTTTGTACAAGTGAAGTTGCACCCACCAATACTCTTCTCCTTTATCCATCACGGGGAATCCTTTGTACACAACTGCACCATGTATCCCCATGGTAACCATAAGGTTCTTGAGGGCCTTGGGAAATTCAGTCTCACACTCCAAAGTCATCGTCATGAGTGGTCCCTTCCTTACGGCTTCGTTGATGGAGTTCATCTACAAATAGAGATGAGAAAGAATGATTAGAAAAGTTTACAAGAAGAAAAAGACAAGTGTGGAATTTTCTAAGTGTTGGAAGTTTTTCCTTAATGGTTTCTAATCCAATCCTAGGGTCATAATCCTACAGGCAACACAGTGCCCTGATACCATCTGTAAGATCCCACCTTTATAAAGGTAAAGATCCCTATGATTGCAATGCTAGTCCCTGGATCAATTTCTAGCATCCATAGTTTAAGATGAAGTACACATAAACAAAGGTCATTATTACATCGTCATTCCACAGATAACATAGTCTTTTACAACTCCATAGCCATAGGCTAGTACAAGAGTTTAACTTAACAATATAAATAAAAGTCTTCATCTTCATGTGCCACAGGAAAGCATGTTGAGTGTAGACTCATAACCCCTAATCATCATCAGAGTAACCTGCAACATCACAAGTGACAGCCACAGTGGGTCAATACATTGGAATAGTATTGGCAAGTGATACCTTAGTAGAATATTAGCATCTAGCTACTACATGAATTTGGCTAAGTGAAGCTTAGGCTTGCTTTGCTCAAAATAGGTTTTACCTATCAGTTGAAAACATTAAGTTTTTGTTTGGCAAAACTCCCAAGGAACCACCAATAGAAATTGGTGAACCTTCACCCTTGTTCAACCACAAGTTTTAACTTAGAAAATTGGGATGAGGAGATTCTTGATAGCTTCCATGTCTTGATGCTCAAATTGTCCATTACCGGGGACACAACTAAGTACTTAGATTTTTCACTCTGCAAAGGTGGTGCACTTTCCCCACAAGACTTGATTTTCACCAAGACATGACCTTTTAGAAGCCTTCCCTTAGACCAGAATGGACGCGCTCGAAACCTATCATCCCCACCCACCAACAGTCCATTTGGCTAAGTTATTGCAACCTATATGATCCAGGCAGAGCACATAATGCCATGTGGCTGCACTAGAAGCTTCTTAACATTTGACATCTCAAATCCCTTTTTTCCTAGGTGGAAATCCACAAGTGAGATACACAAGGTAAACCATAGAAATGGGCCTTGTGTAACCACTCAACCAAAAACCACCAAGCAATTACCAATCCACCCAGGTATTTCATTCACTAAGTTGTTTTATTAAGCAAAACATAAGTCAAAGACTTAGTAATATTTTTTCCATAGCATGTATATATAATCTACCCTTGGTTGTTACTAGCTAGGCTAAGCATGGCAATAGCAAGTATCTTAACTTAGAGAAAATTCTAACAATTCTACAACAACTAGGATTTCCCAAGCATAGCATATAGATACTTAGCAAAAATTATCATGCAAGCCCTATACAAAATATTTCTAATGCATAGTCAAAATATTGGGACAAAAATATGAAGCACCACTTGCCTTGGTAGTTGGGGGAGTATCAACAATCCTCACAATCACAATTACCACTAGCACCAAAATCTACACATAAAATGATAGCACCAAATTCACATATCAAAATAAACTAGCAAAAATATATGAATGCATGCAAATGCCATGTGATGATTTTCCCAATTCAAACAAGACAAGTAAAACAATACTAAACACTAAATTAAACATTTATACACTAATTAAACTTAATTTGATCTTTAAAACATTTTTCAAATAATTTTTATACTCAAAATAGGCCTACAAATGTCTCTGCAAAAATAACCAACTTTATAGAATCAATTTATTAAACAAAGTGCATGGTTGGATAGAATTCTTTCTCCTGATTCCAATGATATACAATTTGCAAAATTTGGACGTGTGGATCAAAAGTTATGAATTTTGCAAGTTTGAACAACTAATAGTTTCAATTCGGTTTTTAAAATAAAACCTGAGCCACGCGTCATGTTCTGATTGGTGCGTACCGGATCACGTGGATCGCGCTACACGGGCCGTAGGATCTAACTAACTACGTACGGTCCAGATCTAAACATATCGTTTTGCTACAGATCTAATCGCGGCCTTAGGATTTAGATCCAATGGATCAGATCCATCTGACCAAGAATCAGCGGCGCAAATGACGCTTGCGGTGGCGACGGCTCTGGCAGCGACATGCCGGTGAGGCCAGAGGGGCAGGGGATTCGTGCTAGAGCTTACCGAGATCGCGAGGACGTGGAGATGCTCAATGTGCATACGGAGGGTCAGGGCGCACGGACACAACAGCAGGAGCTCGTCGGAGTTCGTCTGAGCGTCGGGTGCTCACTGTCGTGGTGGAATTATTCCCTAGAGGCAATAATAAAGATGTTATTATTATAATTCTTGTTCATGATAAAGTTTATATTCCATGCTAGAATTGTATTAAGCGGAAACTTTGATACTTGTGTGGTTTATGAACAACACCGTGTCCGTAGTACGCCTCTATGGACTAGCTCATTGATTAATGATGGTTAAGGTTTCCTAACCATAGACATGAGTTGTCAATTAATAACGAGATCATGTCATTAGGAGAATGATATGATGGACAGACCCAAATCAAGCAGAGCAATTAGATCGTGTCATCGTGTTCATCTTTGCGAAGCTTTTTCTTATGTCAAATATTGTATTCCTTAGACCATGAGATAATGCAACTCCCTGGTATCGGAAGAAATCTTTGAGGTCACCAAACGTCATCCTATGAGAGGGTGATCATAAAGGTGTCTCTCAGGTGATCGGAAAGTACTTGTTGGGTTGTATGTATAGAGATGGGATTTGTCCCTCCCAAGTCGGAGAGATATACTTCGGGCCCACTCGGTAATCGATATCAACACCACTTGCAAGCACGTGGTTAAGGAGTTGATCACAAAGTGATATCGGATTACGGAACGAGTAAAGTACTTGCTGTGAATGAGATTGAACTAGGTATGCCGATGCCAACGATCGAATCTCGGGTAAGTAAAATATCGCGTGACGAAGGGAATATATATATGGGATTAATTGAATCCTGGCATCGTGGTTCATCCGATATGATCATCGATGAATATGTGTGAGTCAATATGGGTTTCCAGACCCCGCTGTTGATTATTGATAGAAGATCATGTCTGCATATTCTCGAACCCGTAGGGTCACACACTTAACGTGTCTCGACGCTAGGATAGAATGGATAATTGGTTTATGATTTTTTGTTCGGAGTCTTGGATGAGATCCAGGACATCATGAGAGGTTCCGGAATGGTCCGGAGACTAAGATTCATATAAGGGAAAGCAGATTTTGGATTTCGGAATTGTTTCGGAATTTTCGGTATTGTACTGGAAGCTTCTAGAACCTTCCAGAGTGGGACCAACGTGGCCCCAATTGTCGGGAGGGGGCATGGACCTACGAGGGAGTGCCCTGGCCACATTGGGCCAGGGGCACAGGGCCCCATAGGCCCAGCCGGCTAAACCCTAGGGGAAACCTTCGAGAAGGAGGGGGAAAACTTGCCCCCCACTACAACCCTTGGGGCCGCCGCCCTAGGGCTTGGAGGAGGGGCCAAGGGGACGGCGATCCCCCTATATATAGAGGGCAGGGGCGCAGCCCTCCTCCACCCCTCCTTGAACCCTAGCCGCCTACCTGCTGCCCTCCTCTCTCTCTCTCTCTCTCTCCCGACTGCGCGTAGGCGAAGCCCTGCCGCAGAAACTCTCCACCTTTGCACCACGCCGTCGTGTTGTAGATCCAATCTATCTCTCCACCCCACTTGCTGGACCGAGGAAGGAGGAGACGTTGAGGTGCCGTACGTGTGCATCTCTCGGAGGCATCGCCACTTGCGGTGTTGGATCAGATCAGATCTCGAGGAGGAGAAGCTAGTACGACTACATCAACCACATTCTGTTGAACGTTCCGTTGTGCGAATCTTCAAGGGTATGAAGATCTCATCTATTCCCCCCTCATTGTTTGTATCTCCTAGATTAGATCTTGGCTTTCCCGTTCGCATCCGTAGAATTTTTTTGATTTACTATGCTGCGAAACCCTTCATGTCAGAGTCGAAGACGACGTCCTGGTGCGCAAGGATTCAAACGGAAAACGTTAACAGATACGCGAGGCACTGGCGAACACGATTGCGTGAACCAGAGACAGAGGGGAACACAGGGCTCACCGGAATGGCTCGTCGGAGTCGAGTGAAGCTTCGGTGGTTTCCAGATGTTGACGAGGGCGATGACCTAGGGCGATTCAGGATGAATTGAAAGCATGAGAAGATGCGCAAGATGATGGCGAAGTAGCTCACATGAACCAGAGGGCAAGGCGCGCTCGAGACTCACCGTGATGGCTCACCGGAGTTCCTCGGTGCTGCGGCGGTGTTGGGTGAAATTTGGGGAGCCTGGTGGCGCTCTGGTGGTGCTGCGTGAGGGGAAAGGAGCGGGGTGGGGAGGTGGTTAAGTAGCCCGAGCAGGGGCGGAAATCACTTGTTGAATCCATGGGAATTAAGCGGCTTAATTCATGGCAGTGAAGGAGGAGGAAACAGGTGGCGACGGAGTCTGCGCGCGGTATTTGGGGAAGACGACCCTGACGTGGTGCAGGGCCCAGTGTCAGTGGCTGTGGGGTAGGGTTCACGCAGGTGAGATAGGGGGCAAAGGGTGAAATGGCTCGGGTGGGCTTGTGGGCTGGTGCTGGTGCTGGGCTAGTTTGGAAGCGCTGGCCCTTTTCTTTTCTTTTATCCTTTTATTTTTCTGTTTTGATTTTCTGGAATCAATTTCAAATGTTTTTCAACTGAATTTGAATTAAAATTTTCTATGAATCTTTATAGGATGAATCATGCACTTATTTGAGTATTAAACATTGTTGTTCACTCAAACTTATAATGGCCCAGTGGAAATTAAAATAAACATTTCATTTATCATTTATTTAATATAGACATATGAATGGTTTTAAATTCATATTTTGTTTTGAAAAAATTTGTCCAAGCTTTGGAAATATCAATCAATCCTATGCTCAATTCTTTTCTGGTCAAAAACAAATATTCTCATATTAGAGGGTATCATTAAGGCCATTTCCTTGCTTACATAAAATAATAGACCTCAAAGTTTCTGTTTTTGAGGAAATGGTCCTAAAATGATTATGAATGCATGAATGATATGAAAACTTTGAAATCATGATTTTTGGGATGGTACAGCGAGCATCAAAAAGTGTAGTGTTTATTGAGACTTTGATTGTGGGAAACCACTTTGAAGGCTCAGAATTTATGGGAACATAATCATGGTAAGCCCTAAGCGTGTGATAGCAACTATTCATAGCAGCCATACCGGTCTCAAGAGTGTTCAACCTAGCAAAAATATTTGTGAAAGAGGAATCAGACTTGCCAGGTGTACCATAAATCATGATTAATTTCTTTATGGCATCAAAAGCTTCATCCTCAGTACATAGCAAAAAATATTTCTTAACCACAGCATCCAAAGCATATCTATAATGAAGAGCAATACCACGGTAGAAACTATCAATAACCAAGCTAAGGCTCACCTTAGGCTAAGTTTCCCTCTGTAAAGCAGAGATTCTAGACCAAGCTTCTTTAAAACTTTCTTCACTTTTTTTCTTAAAAGTGGAGATTTCTACCATAGGGGAAATAAATGTTGGTCCAAAACCAGAGATGGTAGCAACTAGGGTAGGAACTAATGTTTTTGTGTTTTTGAATAAAGCAAGCAAACCAAACTAGACTAATTTTTTTGGTTTTTTGAAAAGAGGCAAACAAAACCAAGCAAAAGAAACAAAGAAAACTAAAAACAAAGTAAAAAAGAAAGGAAGTTAAGGACTCCCCTAGTGAAGACGTCCTTAGCCTCCCCGGCAACGGTGCCAGAAAACTTGTTGATGACTCCTTGGTGGCGCCAGAGAACCTAGTTCTTGATGTGGAGTCTGTTGGGAACCCCAAGAGCAAGGTGTGAAGCAGCCCAACAGCAATTTTTCCCTCAGTAAGAAACTGAGGTTATCGAACTAGTAGGAGGAAGGAAACGACACACAGGTGTTGCAAGCAACGCGGAGATCTGCACAACACAAACTCAAGACTTTGCCCCAACGAATCAGTGAGGTTGTCAAGCTCACCGGTTTGTTGTAACAAAGGATTAAATGTATGGTGTGGAAGGTAATAGTTTGCAGCAAGTAAACAAGTAACAGTGCAAGATGTATCAATGGTAAAGATTGTCCCGGGGTCCATAGTTCACTAGAGGTACTCTCCTTAGATAAACAACATGGCATGAAGGGTAAACAAATTACAGCAGGGCAATTGACAGGAACTGAACAAGGAAAAACAATGCAATTACTAGTCAGAAAGATCCTATGAGATTCGATTGGGCAATACAACAAGATACATACACCGCCATCCAACTTCATCTATGACTAGAAGTCCACCTTCAGGTTATCATCCAAACCCCCTCTAGTATTAAGTGGCAAGCAATAGACAACTGCTTTAAGCAAAGTGTGTAAGGTAAACAGTCCACATATTCCATGAGTAATAGACCGTTGTTTTCTCCCTAGTGGCAACATCACATCTAAAACCGAAGAGATTTCTGTCACTTTCCTTGGAAACTAGAGGCATGAACCCACTATCGAGCATAAATACCCCCTCTTGGAGTCACTAGCAACTACTCGGCCACGATAGCTACTAACAACGGAGAGCATGCAAGATCACAAACAACACATACATGATAGAATCATAAAGTCAAAACCATTAACCAAACCAACATAATAATCTCAATATCCATCGGATCCCCGCAAACACAACATGCATGATTACAAATAGATTAGATATTGATCATGAACGGAGCTCGCATGATCATGAAAGCACAAAGCAGGAGATTGAACCATGTAGCTACTACATGGACCCATAGTCCAAGGTGGAACTACTCACGCATCATACCAGAGAGAAGTCCTCCGGGATGATCTCCCCTTCGGCTGGGTGCCGGGAAGAACTTCAGATTCCTCCCTATCTAGGGACGATGGTGGCGGAGGCTACAAACGGTTTCGTGGAGATTTGATCGGGTGCTTAGGGTTTCTACATCGGGGGCTTCTTATAGGCGAAGGGGGAGGCCGAGGAGGCGGCCAGAGGGGCCACACCCCTCCTAGGCGCGGGCCCACCCCTGGCCGCGCCTAGGGGAGGTCTGGCTGCCCTGGCACGCCTCTTCGTCTCCCCTCTGGACTTCTTGTTCCCCACGGAAAGTTATTGACTTTGACGTTTGTCCCATCCAATTCCGAGAATATTTCCTTACTAGCTTTTCTGAAACCAAAAACAGCAGAAAACTGGCAACTGGCACTATGGCAACTTGTTAATAGGTTAGTACCAGAAAACATGTAAAAAGCACCTCAAAGTGTAGACAAAGCAAAGCAAAGTAGATACTAACAAGCATGGAGCATCAAAAATTATAGATACGTTTTCGACTTATTAGTGCTCAAGTGCTACTACTCCCCAGAATCAGTGGCTTCATCATCATCATCATCAATGAAGGCGGAGTCATCGTCATCATTGTGGAAGTCCATGGCTTGGTCCTCCAGGAAGTCATCATCATCACTGAGGTAGGAGTAAGGGTCTCCACAGATATCTTCTACTGCATTCTCCCTCTCCTCAAGCTGCATGTCCCGCTCATGGATGGTCTCCTACAAATATGTCACTTTGTGACGAAGGCAAGCAATGATGCGCTCCTTCTTGTCATGCTGACGGCGACGTGACTGGCGATCTTTCACAAGCATGGCGATGGTCTGTTCCTTCTTGACTGCGATGGCATAGTTCTGGTTGCCATAGGTGCGAGCATTGTCCAACTCCTTCTATCTGTCATACATCATGAAGCTGAGATGGTCCACTTGATGCTTCAACTCCGGGTGATATGGTGACTCCAATGGCTGTCCCATAGCAACACACCTTGGGTAGAACTCAAAGCACGTGCCCTTGATCTGATTGATGCTTTGCCTACACATACGGGCAAGAGCTTCCTGCATGGCCCTAGCGAGTCCATCTAGCCAGTTGTTCCTCTTAAGGTGAACTGGATTCCCTCTCAGGTGGGTGATTCAGTCTTCCCTCTGAGACTTGCAACAATCAGCCATTGCAATTCTCCTCCTTGCTGATCGTTAAGCTAAGAACCAAAGAACTCGGAGTGCGGGCGCTCCAGAAGTTCCGAGAGTTGGTCCAAATCACGCTCAAAGATGAGCTCTCCTCCATTTCCCAACTGATAGAACTTTCTATACTTCACGTCCATCTATAAGAATATAGGATGAGTAAGTTAGTAGAGTGATCACGTGTGCCAAATTTTATGTAAGATTGCAAGAAATTTTGAGGAACATGAATTTTCATGAAAGACTCTAAGTGATAAGAATGAGAATAGGTTTTCATAAATACTCACTTCTTTTGTTTTGAAATTAAGTTTTTGATTCAAGCGTCCATTCTAACTAGGGTCTCCGATGGTCAGGATGGCTCTAATACCAACTTGTCAACACCCGGATTTTTAATCCCAGATGCCTGTTATGCCATACATCGCAATTCTAGGATTACCATTTTTGTGAGACATAACAGATTGGTACCATAGTTCATCATCCATTACAAACCATAATAAAGGTCTTACAAATAAAGGATCTCATGATCCAGTCTTAATACAATCAACACAACGGAATAATATAATAACGGTAGCATGCGCGAAGCTCCATCTTCACGGTCATAGGCAATGCTGACGATGGGAGATGATCCTAGTTGTCGTAGACTTCCTGCTGTCCATCATCCTAGTAGTCCTCCAAATAGTCTGTCCACGGGAATAGCCAGGGACAAAGCCATGAGTACTCTTTAAGTACTAGCAAACTATCACTAACAGGTAAAGAGATTTCAAGTAGGAATACTAAGCTCTAGGTTGTTTTGCAAAAATCCAGATTTATCTCTATCTGAGTTTAGAAGCAAAGAAAACTAGTTTAAGTTTTTATAACACCTAAGTGGGAAATTGAGTTTTCATATCACAACCCTGTTGTGGTCAAGTCAAAGTCATGATTCATTTCACAAGTCATTTTGAAAACATCTAACGACGAAACAGTATGGCCACTCCAACTATCCATAACCGCATACCTGGCTACTCGAATAGTTTGACACTATGTAGAGGTGGTACACTTTCACTACAATATTTGATACATCCGTCCGGAACAATCCTGAATCACCATATCAGTATGCGGATAATCAATCATAACCTTTCAATTACACACCCTAGTATAGGCACCTCTCCTATGAGTTTGGCCTCCCAATCATGACCATCTGTCATCTTGGGAACTGCACAGGTGGTCAATCATCACGAGATAGCCTCATCTCAAACCTCGGCCACAAGGGAACCCATACTAAGATGTATAAACTTCTAGTCAAGCCCTACCCCAAATTAGGGTATTGTGGTTGTATGGTAAAATTTGAATGGTATCAAATCCGAACACAACCATCAGTTTTGTAAAGGGCTAAGGCTCATGCCTCAACATTTTCATCATCAATATCATCTGGTGTTCAAGAACACATGTCCAAACTTTTCATTAGAATGACTCATAATTCTAAGGTTTTCATAATCATTTTCACCAAGTATTCCCATCTAAAGTGATCAAGTTTTATGCTTAGCACTAGCCACGAAAGTTAGGGGTAAACACTAATGAGGGGTGATAATCTAGAGTGACTTATCTAAATCTAATCTCATGCCTCAGGATGACATCTAATTCTATCTAACTTAGGGAAAGTTTTATGCTCTTTATGCTACCTGTAATAACCTTCCAAAACCTCACAAGTTACTAAGTAAACATAAATAAAAAGCTTTGATAAAGAAATAAAATAAAGCTTGCAAGTAAAAATAGTGTTTGGTATAATCAAGTGGTTTAACCAAAGCATGCCTAATGCATTGCATGGGTTATCTAGCTTGCAAAGTTGCAAGTGTTATCTTGATAAGATGGCTTGCATTAGATAGATTTCCTTGAGCAGTGCAGTGGTTGAAGTTCTCCTCTGCTTCCTCTTCGTAGTAGTCTCCTTCCTCTTCGTATCCTTGGTTGGTACTAGCGTCTATAAATAAATACGAAGTACACAATCACCAACAATACTTAACTACTTCTATATGGCACAAAAAGGTTCACACTAGATGATCTAGCATCATCACAGTCATCACAAGAATTAAAGGCTTAATCTTATTTATTTTATTTTAGAAAAGTATTTTTTACTCATTGAATAACTACTTAAAATTTAATATTCTCCAATTAAAGTATGGAATCATGTTGAGACACATCATCACCACATATTTTAATACTTGGGAATGTGATTTAAAGTGGTGTCACAATTTAATAAGGTTTAACCTTATTATTTTAATTAATTACAGTGACTAGAAATGCCTATGGGGCATTCTTTTATTACTTGTCCATTACTTCTGCAAGTAAACCTAGATATTTTTATATATTCAGAAAAGTCTTGTCAAATGTGATTTTTGAGATCTGGAATCAACTCAAAAGCATTTATGGTTCAATTTTGAAAAATGTTTGAATGCAGAAAAGTCTCTGCCTTGTTATTTTTACTATAGGTGATCTATAATTTCAAATGTTTGAATCCAACGGGCTTGGATTAAGAATTTCCATATCTTTCTAACAAAATTGGTTTAGTGAATCTCTGAATTGATTTTTGAATCAAAAGACAGAACTAGGGTTTGAAACTAATTGGAAAAATCTAAATTCCAACTAACTGGGTTGCGCGGGAGTTCTAAATGGGTCGGCCAACTGCGCATAGTGTGCACGGGATGGTTAAGTGGTGTTCCCACTAGTCAGTGAGACAGGGGGTGCGAAGGGGTACAGGATGATTACGACGGCAGGATTAGACTAAGGATCAACAGCTCACGGCCGTCATCCCCGTCGGAACAGAACACGACGGGGGCTAACCCTAGCGGGGCCAGTGGGGGTCTATGGCAGCTCATCGGGGCTTAGGCGATGGTCGTCGATGGGGGCGAATGACGAAGTCGACAATGGCGGTTCTCCAGGTACTGGCGGGTCCTCCTGGGGTGTCTCCAATCAACGTCGTCCTTCTCCTCCAACGGTGGAAGGCTCCGGCAAAATTCCGGCGAGGGAGAGCTCGCCTTGCTCCAGGAAGAAGTGGGAAGGATCAGTGAGAGGTGAGGAGTGAACTGGTGTGAAGAAAACAAGCGGGGAAGGCCTCCTTTTATAGGCGAGCGAGACAGGCCGAGCGTCATGGGCAGTGCTCGTCAGGGTCGACGTTAAAATGAGCTACGGGCATGGCTGAGGCTAGGGGACTGTGCGCGGTCTCGTGGCGGTGCTCAATGGCTTGATGGCGCGGCAAGGGGCGGTGCGGTTCGGTCGGAATGCGCGGGTGCTCTAAGCGGAACCGACGATGTTTTTTGCGATGCACAGGAGCTCCTGGTCGCGCGGCGGCCGACGGGCATGTCTGGTGGTCTCCTGTGACGGTGGTGATCGTGTGGACGGGCGGCGAAGGCGAGGCATGGTCTGTGCGAGGCGGTCGGATTCGGCGAGCTGGCGCGCTCTAGAAATGGCAGGGACAAACTGGGTGCGTGTGTTCTCGGTGGTCCATGGCTTGTAAATGCTCGAGGGCTGGACAGAGGGTGGTGGTGGACGGTGGCGTGCCTCCTGGACATGGTAGCTAGGCGCGGCGATGGCTCTGGCTAGCTCGCCATGGTCGGTTGGCAAGGGGTGGCTCGGGCATGCACGGCATGGTGCATTGGGTAGGGTTCTAGCTGGTTTAATGCACTATTTGTTGCTGGGGAGACAAGGGTGATCAATGGGAGACAAGGTTTGGGATGATCACTGCTCAAAACAGTGAAGTTTGGCAGAATTTGGTTTGTGTCTCCAGGTGTTTGATGAAATGGCCGAAAGAAATTCATATTGGAATTTTTGGATGAAACTTGGTGGGTGTAATTGTCACATACTAGGTAGTCTCTGGATTTGTCAAGGTGCACTAATTTGGTTGGGTTTTGAGAAATGGTGATCTTACCATATGAACTAGATTCAATTTTTAAATTTCATTTGAATAGTGTTGCAAAATGTTTCTGTGGGTTTGAAAGGTGGGCTTGGGTTCACTTTTACTTGGTCTAGCAAGGGGTGAAAAGAATTGGATTAGTTTCTGTTAGAAATCTTGGACTAGAAACACTCAAAGTGGTCTAGTGAACAAGATTGGCAAAAATGAACATTTGCTTATTTAGTTTGTTTTTGAATTTCTATTGATTTGATTCTTCTTGGAAATGATTTAGATGATGTTGTTTTCATCTTTAAACCAATCCTTGCTATTCATAACAATCACACAAGTCCATACAAGAATTCATGCATTCATCACATACACATATGCATTCATATTGATTTTAATTAACAAAATTTTTTGTTAACCCTAAATTTGGGTGATTAGAACTTGATAACCTTGATTAATATTTTTGGGATGTTACATTGGATGTTGTTAATTATGGGGTCACGGCATTGCTGGAATGATGTGATGAACACTCAGACGAAGTATAGTAATATGATCAAAGTCATTATGTTTACATTACAATAGTATGTCATACGAAGTAATCCTAATCCTTATACCATGATATCATGTCAATCGTGAAGACCGGGAGAGTACTTTGATAACATCAAACATCACACCATAACAGCGTGACTATAAAGGTGGGTTCAGGCACTCCAAAAGTGTTATGTAGAGGCTCATGGATCAAGAGCGGGATTTTTCCATCCCGATGACAGAGAGATATACTCTAGACCCTCTTGGTGATATCACATTGTCAACATCTTGCAAGCAGGTGATTTGATCACAAGGAATGTTATATCACGGGAAAAAGAAAATAGTACTTGTCGGTAACAAGATTAAACTAGGTATAGGGATACCGATGATCAAATCTTGAACATGCAATATATCGCGAGACAAAGGAATTTGGTTGTGGCGTTAATGGTTCATACGATCACTAGAGTCATCGTTGCATATGTGGGAGTTAGTATGGATCTCTAGGTCCCGCTTCTACTTATTGATAAGAGAGGTGTCTCTATCATATCTGCATCATTCGCAAACCATAGGGTGACACGCTTAAGGTTCTCCGATACTAAGTGGTAGATAAAACATATCCGAGAATAATATTGATAGAGCTGGAATTATTTCGATGATCACCGGAATTGTTTTGGGTCAAATCGCTAAAAATGGTTTCAGGTGTAATATTGAAACAATGCAAGGGGTTTTATGTGAATTCTTGTTAATGAAAGTAATTAATAAAATTCTGAATAAAATAAATAAAATAGTTTTATTTAAAGAGAGAAATGCATTTAATGCTATGGACATTCAATGCAATTGAAATGGGGGTTTCACTCACATGGATGAGGGAATAAATGAGGGAAGAGGGGCATCCCTCCTTCCCCTATAAAAGGCCCTTATATCCTCCTCTCCATTTGCAACACCTCGTTGTGAGGCTTTCTTCCCCCTCTAGCAATTCCACATGGCTTCGGATTACCGAAGTACATGTTATGTTGGTTTCTCGGAGTAAGATTTATCTACTCCTTCTGCTGCTCTACTGAGTGGAGGCGGGAAAGTTTTTAGGAGCTGGGCATGTGCGTTAGTATGGATGCGCAGCTGGTTTTCGGCACTCCAAAACTCGATCTTGATATCGCCAAGTGATCGACGACATCAACTATGAAATCAGATTACGTAAAAAGCTTTCTAACTTCGAGGGTGAGTTTTTCTGGATCATCCCTTACTCGTTACTAGAATTTTCAATATTAGATCCGCAATTAGAGTTTGTATCATACAATTTTTTTAATTTTTGTGTTGCACACCCCTTCAACCACTCCTCCGCCCCGCGCGTCGCCTGCCTCCTCGGGCTGCGACCACGGTGTCACCTCCCTACGCCTGCTGTGGTGGAAGTTAGCCTAGTACTACTGCGGGGTTTGTACTACTACTACCACCACCTTGCCATCTCCTTCCTTGAGCTAGTCTCCAACAAGTGTTGCCACCGCCTTGGTCCCCTCCATGTGCACTTCCTTGTCCCCGAGCGCGGGATCTCCCTCGTCTCCACCCCGACGCGGTCTGGCGGGCTGACCCAGATGTGCCAGGAACACCGTTGGGTGCAGGTACCAATTTAGGGAAGACTATGGCCCATTTTTTGTCCTTACCACCCCACAAACGGACCAAAACGGTCAAAAGAGTCGTCCTTTTTGCTGGGTCTTGGAGTTTCCCTAATGCCGGGGTCACGGTGGGTCGGTGGCGGAGTTGCCCTAACACCGGGGTCACGGTGGGTCGGTGGCGACGCACGTACATGTCCTAGAACAACATATGCCTGCTTGCGCAACCTTTTTTCTTGAATCTTTCACCGGGGGACCCAGCGGACTATATTGCAGCAAAAGATAATTACAAGTCCATGCACTTGTCCACCCTCACATGATGACATCGGTCAGGATACAAAGTTTTGGTACATAAGAAAATAAAAGGTAAATTCGCCAACACAGGGCGACTACCTGATGAAGTTGCTCTCTAAAGCAAGGCTTTAAATAAAAAGAAGACATGGACGGTGACAAGTGCATTGGACAAACACTATCTGAACAGTGAGGACATGATGAACATCACCAGGAGGGGGAAAACATGGGCAGTGCTTAGGGTTGCTACCAACGCCATCGAAGGGTGGCACAACACCGAGACCTTGTGGAGGGCAAGCACCATAATGAGCTTGCATAGCGACCGACCACTAGGTGGCAATAAGGAGAAAAGGCAAATCAACGAGTGTAAAAGGCTTTGTTGAAGGGCCAAACTCTACCGAGAGGATAATACAGACACGAAGCTCGCCGGCAAAGGAGTACCAGTGTGTGGAGTCTCTGCCAACGCCATCGTAGGGTTTTGCAAGACTGAGATTCCACCAACACACGAACCTTGACCGTAGATCCACCAGAGGGACAGATCTAGACACTTGCAAGGTGAGGCGTCCACCTACGCCATGAAAGGGTGTTGGTCCACCGAGACTGCACGAGGAACACGAAGCTCAGGACATACCAGAGATTCATCACCATCGTATGAAGCCAAGCACCATGTCCAACACATAGCTGAAAGCCTGAAACCTAAGGCACTTGAGTATCCCAAAAGAGTCACGACCAGCCAAGCAGCAGGGCGTTCCATTGCAGCGACTTCAAGAAGGAATAACGACGTTCGTAGGCGTTGTCGTCGCTGAGCTTTTGCCAAAACCACCGCTACTGGCCTGAGGTGTGCCTCAGACCACACCCCCAGCAGGGTGAACAACACCAACTGGAGCCGCCGTGGTCTACTCCAACCCAAGGATAGAGCAAGGATTTCTCTGGAGACACACCTCAATGTTTCCTGTAAAAGCTACTGCGAGGAGCCCTCCATTTGTGGCCGTGGCACGACTAGCCGGAGGGAAGGGGCACAGCGTAGGGCAGCGTTGAGGGGAGTCCAAGATGTGTGATCCGGGAGGGAGAGGCACGGTAGAGAGATGGCGTCGCCCGAGCCAGAGGAACCACAGACGACATGGAGCAGCACTGTTGCACGTGCCAGGGAGAGCAGGGCCGCGCGCGTCAGGTAGCAGCATGGCGGCGTGCCGACGTCGTAGACGCCTTGGAGTACCGCCTCCGAAGACACGCACAGATGGGCTTCATCGGGTCGGACACCAGGACGACTGAGCCGCGCGCACACGGGTCGCCATCGACGTAGAGCTCGGCCTGGCGCTGCCGGCCGACGTAGGGATGCAAACCGGCGGATCTAAGGCTGCCAGGATGCATCGTCGAATTTGGGAAGATTTCTCGGTGGGGATTTGGATGTGGGGGAGGAGGACTGGAGGGACATCCTGGCTCCCGCCGCCGCCATCCGCCGTGGGACGGGCTCCTCCGACAGCAGCAGGGAGTAGAGGGCGGCGGTGGCACGGGATTGTGGCGGCGGCGTGGACGCCTCGGGGTCGCTAGGGAGCGACCCGGAGACGGCTTATCCTTGTGCAACCTTTTGACTTGATTAACTGGTTTTATGATTGATTCGATCCAACAAATTAGGAGTACAAAATTTTTCTCCCTACGTCTTGATTTTCTTTGCTAACTTAGCGTGAGAAGCTACCTAGCTCTAGTTGATCGATTCATTGGAGGCGCTCGAGCGGAGCACGAATTTCGATGTCATGGCCGTGCCCATCTACTCCTAAATCGCAAGATGCGCCACCAACTGTAATAGTTCAAGCGTCGGCGACCTGCTCATGGTTCGCATGGAGGAGAGCGTACGGCACGAGCAGCATCAGAGGCAGTAGTAGCCAGGAATGGATCGATGGCGTGTTCCATGACCCGGGGTCGATCGACCCGATCGAGGGTTAGAAATGAGATGGGGTCGACGGGAGTCGACACCCGGGACGTGACCCGGAACAACCTCGTGCAATCCTGGAAGATTAGAAGTAGAGAATTATCTTTTGTGAGCGGGCCTTCTCCCCTCACTAGTAGAAAACAGGCCATCCGTTCGCGTCCCCTCAGAGCATTAGTCCTGGTTGCGCCACCAACCGAGACTAATGCTGGCACGCGTCCCGGTTCGAGCGGGCACGGGGCCCGGAGGCATGCATCCCGGTTGGTAAGGGGGCATACGTCCCGGTTGGAGCCACCAACCGGGACTAAAGGTTTGGCGACAGCCACGTGGCGTGGCACACACCTTTAGTCCCGGTTGGTGGCTCCAACCGGGACATATGCTCCCGCCCTCTATAAATGCAACGCCCCAGCCCCCTCTGCCTACACTCTGTTTTTTCTCTTGGTGGAAGGTGTGAGGGGTGTTCTAGTTTTTTCTCCCCAATGCATGCATTCAAGGTGTTTGATGAAATGTTTGAGTGAATAATCCCGTTCAATTTCTCATAGAACAAAAATATAGAAGGTGTCTGAGACGCACTTGAGCTTTCTCGTCTTTATTTCCCTCGATCGAGGTTAGCAATCTTATTTTTTCTCTGTCATTGATACAATGCATGTGTCGATGTGAATTGGTCATTTCACTATTTATGATGTCCTGTTTTTTGATAAACTTACTTATATGATGCAGATGAACGGTCGGGAATGGATGTACGGTGACCGGCGCGTAGCCGGGTATATGAAAGGCGTGGATAAATTTTTCGATGTGGCTACGGCAAACAAAGAGAATGGTTTTATACGTTGTCCATGTGTTCAATGTCGGAACAACAAGGAGTACTCTTCCTCGAAAATCATTCGCGGCCACCTGATTATGAAAGGTTTCATGCCCAACTATAATTGTTGGACCAAGCACGGGAAAGAGGGGTTATGATGGAAGATGGTGAAGAAGAATATGATGATAACAACTATCATCATATGTTTCCTGAATACAGTGATACTGCAATGGAAGACAATGGAGAGGAAGGAGGTGAAGAACGGGCATCAGATGAGCCGGCTGATGAACTTGGTAGGGTCATTTCTGATGCAAAGCGAGACTGTGAAACAGAAAATGAGAAGTTGAAGTTAGAGGGCATGTTAGAAGATCACAAGAAATTGTTGTACCCAAATTGTGAAGATGGCAGCACAAAGCTCGGTACCACACTGGAATTGTTGCGATGGAAGGCAGAGTGTGGTCTAACTGATTCCTCATTTTAAAAGATGCTGAAAATAATGAAGCCGAAGTTTCCAAAACATAACGAACTTCCGGAGAGTACCTGCGAAGCAAAGAAGACTCTCTGTCCTCTAGGATTAGATGTGCAAAAGATACCTGCATGCATTAATGACTGCATCCTCTACCGCGGTAAGGAGTATGAGAATTTAGATAAATGCCCGGTATGCAATGCGTTGCGGTATAAAATCAGACGAGATGACCCTGGTGATGTTGAGGGAGAGCCCCTCCGGAAGAGGGTTCCTGCTAAGGTTATGTGGTATGCTCCTATAAGACCAAGGTTGAAACGCATGTTCAGAAACAAAGAGCATGCCAGGTTGTTGCGATGGCACAAAGAAGACCGTAAGAAAGACGGGAAGTTGAGACACCCTGCTGATGGGTCACAGTGGAGAAAAATCGAGAGAGACTTCCCAGACTTTGCAGGCGACGCAAGGAACTTATGGTTTGGTCTAAGTACGGATGGCATGAATCCTTTTGGGGAGCAGAGCTGCAGTCACAGCACCTGGCCCGTGACTCTATGTATCTACAACCTGCCTCCTTGGTTGTGAATGAAGCGTAAGTTCATTATGATGCCAGTGCTCATCCAAGGCCCGAAGCAACCGGGCAACGACATTGATGTGTACCTTAGGCCATTAGTTGAAGAACTCTTACAGTTGTGGGGAAAACCAGGTGTACGTGTGTGGGATGAGAACAAACAGGAGCCATTTGATCTACGAGGGTTGTTATTCGTAACCATCAATGATTGGCCTGCTCTTAGTAACCTTTCAGGACAGACAAACAAGAGATATAAGGCATGCACACACTGTTTAGATAAGACTGAAGGTACATATTTTCATAAATGCAAGAAGGTTGTGTACCTGGCGAATCGACGATTTCTTTCGACCAATCATCCCGTAAGAAAGAAAGGAAAGCATTTCAAAGGTGAGGCAGATCACCGGAAGAAGCCTGAACTCCCTGCTGGAGATGATGTATTTGGTATGGTCAACGACATAGAAGTAATCTTTGGAAAGGGTCCCGGCGGTCAATCAGTTCCGAACGACGTCGCTACAGGACACGCACCCATGTATAAGAAGAAATCTATATTTTGGGAGTTGCCATATTGGAAAGTCCTGCGTGTCCGCTCTTCAATCGACATGATGCACGTGACGAAGAATCTTTGCGTGAACCTGCTAGGATTCCTAGGCGTGTATGGTAAGACAAAAGATACACCAGAAGCACGGGAGTACCAACAAATTATGAAAGACCTAAAGAACATGCATACACATAACAAGACGGATAAAGGGCGTCACTTAAGTCGTGCCAGCTATGCGCTTACAAAAGCAGAGAAGGAAATCTTTTTTGAAGTCCTTTACAGTATCAAGGTGCCGTCGGGCTTCTCATCTAATATAAAGGGGATAATAAATATGGCAGAGAAAAAGTTCCAAAACCTGAAGTCTCATGACTATCACGTGATTATGACGCAGTTGCTTCTGATTGCATTGAGGGGGCTTCTACCGGAAAATGTTCGAGTACCCATTGTGAAGCTGTGTGCATTCCTCAATGCAATATCTCAGAAGGTAATCAATCCAGATATTCTGCCAAGGTTACATAAGGATGTGGTACAATGTCTTGTTAGTTTTGAATTGGTGTTCCCACCATCCTTCTTCAATATTATGACGCATCTCCTGGTTCACCTAGTGGAAGAGATTGCTATTCTCGGTCCGGTATTTCTGCATAATATGTTCCCCTTTGAGAGGTTCATGGGAGTCTTAAATAAATATGTTCATAACCGTGCTAGACCAGAAGGAAGCATCTCCAAGGGATATGGAACAGAGGAGGTCATTGAGTTTTGTGTTGACTTTATTCCTGACCTTAAGCCGATTGGTGTTTCTGACTCGCGGAATGAGGGAAGACTAAGTGGAAAAGGCACGCTGGGAAAGAAAGCAATGATATGTAGGGACGGGGATTCTTTCACTAAAGCATACTACACAGTTCTACATAATTCCACCTTGGCAGCTCCGTATATCGAGGAACACAAGAATATTCTAAGCTCCAAAAACACGGGGAAGCCTGAATCACTGATTACAGATGAACACATGAAGTCTTTTGGTGGTTGGATGCGGACACATCTCTTACATGACACCACTGTTGGAGATCAGCTATACTTGTTGGCCGCGTCACCATCTTCTACTGTATTGAATTTCCAAGGGTACGGAATAAATGGGAATACATTCTACATGATCGCCCAAGATAAAAAGAGCACCAACCAAAATAGTGGTGTCGGCTTTGATGCAGTAGACGAGAATGGACAAAAGGACACATACTATGGTTACATAGAGGAGATATGGGAACTAGACTATGGAGTCTCTTTTAAGGTCCCTTTGTTTCGCTGCAAATGGGTCAACCTGAATGGGGAAGGGGTAAAGATAGACCAGTTGTACGGAATGACAATAGTGGATCTCAACAATCTTGGTTATAGAGATGAACCATTCGTCCTAGCCAATGATGTATCTCAGGTTTTCTATGTGAAGGACATGTCCTCCAGACCGAAAAAAAGAAAAAATATGCAAACGAATACATCATATGATGAGCCAAAGCGTCACATAGTTCTTTCAGGGAAAAGAAACATCGTGGGAATCGAGGACAAGACAGACATGTCAGAAGATTATAATAAGTTTGATGAAATTCTGCCCTTCACAGTGAAAACTGACCCAAGCATTCCGTTAAGTAAAGACGATGCTCCATGGTTACGTCTGAAGCGATCATAAGGAAGGACATATGCCAAGAAGTTCATGCTCATATTATGTAACTCTAGTTCATGTCTTTCGCGGTTTGTGGCTTCACCGAAGGATATCTTTCGCGGTTTGTGGCTTGACCGGGACTATATATAGGGGGGCCTTTAGTCCCGGTTTTGTAGTCTCAGTTTTTAATATTAATAAATGTCTTGAGTGTTAGTACCGTTTTGTGGCTGGACCGGGACTATGAAGAAGTTGTCCCGATTCGTACTTACCATTAAGATCTGATCTCCAAACGCGCGCGGTCACATATTAGGGAGTGCCTCTATGACCAGTTTCTTGGAGATGCCGGAGGACTGGGATCCGGCGGCATCTCCCTGAAACTAGTCGTAGTGGTGTCCCTGCTCTCGAAAACCATCTTGCAGCTTGTAACTTCTCTAACTAGATCAATACACCTGGGAGCTAACTAATTTCACATATTAGGGAGTGCCTCTGTGACCAGTTTCTCGGAGATGCCGGAGGACTGGGCTCCGTCGGCATCTCCCTGAAACTGGCCGTAGTGGTGTCCCTGCTCTTGAAAACCATCTTGGAGATTCCTCAAACTGGCTGGAGGACTGGACTCACAAGTATGCCTATTTATAGTACAAGAAGCTCAGCATAGTGTCGACACTTACGAAATAATGTCGACACTCACCCCTATTATTAGTGCTGACTCATGTTTTGTCCCGGTTGGTGTCTCCAACCGGGACTAAAGGTTCATCTTTAGTCCCGGTTGGTGACACCATCCGGGACAAGGTACACGCCGCAGGACATAATGTCGACACTCACCCCTATCATTAGTGCTGCATGGCCCAGCCTGCCGAAATCCCTCCAACCGGGACTAAAGATGAACCTTTAGTATATTGAAAATCCGAACAATGAAAATCCTTCGCGTGGTGTCATATTATGTGACATAGTTGAAAGGAAAAATACCAGACTTGGTATATTGATCATGTCTCGAAAAAACCTTCACAAAATGACCTATCATGTTCGAGGTTTCATGGCTTTCGTTCCAAATGACCGATGTTATGTGCTGAATCATGGCATAGTTTGTGATGCTGTGCCCATATTATGCATGCATGTGGACATTGGTATGTAGAACAATGTTGCACGAGGAAGTTTTCCTTTTTGTCGCACGGAAAAGCCCTTTTCCATTTTCCGAGCGCAAAAAACGGGTCGTTTTGTGAAGTAACCACCAAAATGCCGTTTCAGAATGCTACCGTCCCATTTTCCTAAAATACTAGACCACCTTACATGGACTATCTCCCAACCGGGACATCTCAAACCTTTTCGTCCATCCCGGGTAAAAAGGACAAATGTCTGCCGAATCGGTAGGAAGTGGGTCCGGTTTATACTACAGGTACATGATCTATCGCCCGTGATTTTTTGAAAAAATCATTTTTAGACTCGCAATATGTGGTTTCTTCAGAGATCCAATGCAAGATCTAACGATGCAAGTGCCCTATCTTCATGCACACCGGTTCGACCATAGTTAGAAATTCAGAAAATTCAAAACGGGCATAATAAATTCAAAAAAAATCCGAACAATGAAATCCTTCGCATGGTGTCATATTATGTGACATAGTTGAAAGGAAAAATACCATACTTGGTATATTGATCATGTCTAGAAAAAACCTTCACAAAATGACCTATCATGTTCGAGGTTTCATGGCTTTCCGTTCCAAATGACAGATGTTATGTGCGGAATCATGGGATAGTTTGTGATGCTGTGCCCATATTATGCATGCATGTGGACATTGGTATGGAGAACAATGTTGCAGGAGGAAGTTTTCCTTTTTGTCGCACGGAAAATCCCTTTTCCATTTTCCGAGCGCAAAAAACGGGTCGTTTTGTGAAGTAACCACCAAAATGCTGTTTCAGAATGCTACCGTCCCATTTTCCTAAAATACTAGACCACCTTACATGGACTATCTCCTAACCGGGACATCTCAAACCTTTTCGTCCATCCCGGGTAAAAAGGACAAATGTCTGCCGAATCGGCAGGAAGTGGGTCCGGTTTGTACTACAGGTACATCATCTATCGCCCGTGATTTTTTGAAAAAAATCATTTTTAGACTCGCAATATGTGGTTTCTTTAGAGATCCAATGAAAGATCTAACGATGCTTGTCCCCTATCTTCATGCACGCCGGTTCGACCATAGTTAGAAATTCAGAAAATTCAAAACGGGCATAATAAATTCAAAAGAAATCCGAACAATGAAAATCCTTCGCGTGGTGTCATATTATGTGACATAGTTGAAAGGAAAAATACCAGACTTGGTATATTGATCATGTCTGGAAAACACCTTCACAAAATGACCTATCATGTTCGAGGTTTCATGGCTTTCGGTCCAAATGACCGATGTTATGTGCTGAATCACGGCATAGTTTGTGATGCTATGCCCATATTATGCATGCATGTGGACATTGGTATGGAGAATAATGTTGCAGGAGGAAGTTTTCCTTTTTGTCGCACGGAAAATCCCTTTTCCATTTTCCGAGCGCAAAAAAGGGGTCGTTTTGTGAAGTAACCACCAAAATGCCGTTTCAGAATGCTACCGTCCCATTTTCCTAAAATACTAGACCACCTTACATGGACTATCTCCCAACTGGAACATCTCAAACCTTTTCGTCTATCCTGGGTAAAAAGGACAAATGTCTGCCGAATCGGTAGGAAGTGGGCGTCCGGTTTGTACTATAGGTACATGATCTATCGCCCGTGATTTTTTGAAAAAATCATTTTTATACTCGCAATATGTGGTTTGTTCAGAGATCCAATGCAAGTTCTAAATGATCTATTTTTCTTCCCGTCATTTCTTCCCGCCATTTTTCTTCCTGCATTTTTTCCCGGCATTTCTCCCGCCATTTCGTCCCGCCAGTTTTTCCTCCCAGTTCTTCCTGCCAGTTCTTCCCTTCAGTTATCTTCCTGCCATTTCTCACTATATATATGTAGGGTTGCCCTCCATTGTCATTGCACATCTCCAAACTCATAACTGCAACCTCATCACTCTTTCCCATGACTTCCACCGTAGCACTAACTCCCAGGGAGGCGGAGGCGCTTTGCGCCTCGAACTACCCCTGCCCGCCGGGCTACCATGTCCCCGTCGGCTGGATGCTGAGGGACGGAGGCGTGCCGGTTCCTCTTATCCCTCTATGTGTGGCACGTTGGATGGCCATCACGAACCACTACTACTTCGAGCTCACGCCGGAGCAGCGGAGGAATCCCAGATGGCATCCCGACTATTTCCCGACTTGGGAAGCCTTCTTCATGGATCGGTGTGAGAGGGCGCTCGCCAGGCACGAGGAGGATGGCCCACCTCCTCCGAACTTCAACGAGGCCGATCGTCGGTTGTGGTGGCGCGGTCGGACTCTCCAGAGCGTCATGGCCTATGACACGGCCGCCGACTCTAGCCCCCGCCTGCGCTACCCTCAAGTCCAGCCCACTCGTACTCAGCCTTCAAGGTTCAACTACGGCGACCCCGACGACGACAGCGATGACGGCCGCGGCGAGTACGATGACTACAGTGGCGAGTATTACAAGTGTAGGAAGGAGCATGACTGAATCACTCCAACATTGCAAAACAAGTTCGGCCGATTGTGGCTTAATCTGGCCATGTATCTTAATTTCCAGTTCTTCTATGTAACTTTGTGTTAGTTGCGTTATGTACTTTAATTCCAGTTCTATCCTAATAAAATTTTCTTTCCGCCCATTATTTCTCGTCCTTTTTTCCCGCCCATTAATATATAAAAAATAAAAGTTAATTCAAATCCAAATTAAAACACAGAAAATGGTTTTGAATTATTTATTCAAATCCAGACACTTTTTATGTTTAAAGTTTTTCTAAATTCCAAATTAATATTCAAAAAATAATAAGTTAATTTAATTTTAATTTTAAATGGTTCATAGTTTAAATGGTTACATTAATTATTTTTAAAAACAGAAAATTGTTTTGAATTAGTTATTCAAATTCAAACACTTTTTATGTTTAAAGGTTTTCTAAATTCCAAATTAATATTAAAAAAATATAAGTTAATTCATTTTTAATTTTAAATGGTTCATATTTTAAATGGTTACATTAATTATTTTTTAAAAATAGAAAATTGTTTTGAATTAGTTATTCAAATTCAAACACTTTTTATGTTTAAAGTTTTTATAAATTCCAAGTAAATATTCAAAAAATATAAGTTAATTAATTTTTAATTTTAAATGGTTCATATTTTAAATGGTTACATTAATTATTTTTTAAAAATAGAAAATGGTTTTGAATTATTTATTCAAATCCAGACACTTTTTATGTTTAAAGTTTTTCTAAATTCCAAATTAATATTCAAAAAATATAAGTTAATTTATTTTTAATTTTAAATGGTTCATAGTTTAAATGGTTACATTAATTATTTTTAAAAACAGAAAATGGTTTTGAATTAGTTATTCAAATTCAAACACTTTTTATGTTTAAAGTTTTTCTAAATTCCAAATTAATATTCAAAAAATATAAGTTAATTCATTTTTAATTTTAAATGGTTCATATTTTAAATGGTTACATTAATTATTTTTTTACAAATAGAAAATGGTTTTGAATTAGTTATTCAAATTCAAACACTTTTTATGTTTAAAGTTTTTCTAAATACCAAATTAATATTCAAAAAATATAAGTTAATTCATTTTTAATTTTAAATGGTTCATAGTTTAAATGGTTACATTAATTATTTTTAAAAACAGTAAATGGTTTTGAATTAGTTATTCAAATTCAAACACTTTTTATGTTTAAAGTTTTTCTAAATTCCAAAGTAATTATTATTTAAAAAACATTACAAATTTAAACCCCAAAATAAAAAATAAGGCAGAAACAGAGAGAAATTGCTGAATTTTTTTGAAAACAGGGTCATATGTCCCTGTTGGAGCCACCAACCGGGACTAAAGACCCCCTGCGCGCGCCCCTTGGTCTGCTGAAAAAATTGGAGTATATGTCCCGGTTGGTGGCTCCAACCGGGACGTATGACCCTTTAGTCCCGGTTGGAGCCACCAACCGGGACGTATACTCCCTCCCCTTTATAACTTGTGCGCCTCTTCTTCTTCTTTCCCATCTCACTTCTCTGCTTCTTCTCTGGTTTCATCGACGATGCCACCAGGCTGCCCGCGCCCTCCGTCGTCGTCAGCGCCTCCGCCTCTGCCTCCGTCTCCGTCTCCGGCCGCACGCCCTCGGCCGTCTCCGTCATCCTCGGCACAAGCGCTCCGGCCGCCACCGCCGCGCGCTCTGGCCGCCACTGCTGCCCGCGTCCTTCCCCGACCGTGCCGCCGCGCCCGCGTCCTTCCCCGACCACCGCCCTCTCGTCCTTCCCCGGCCGACCGTGCCGCCCGCATTCACAGCGCCGGTATACCCTGTGTAGATGTATTTAGATTTAGGTGTATGTATATATTAGGGAGATGTGTTTAGATTTTTTTGACATGTGTATATTATTTTAGGTATATATTATTCTAGGTGTATGTATATATTATTTATATTTTAGGTGTATAGTTGCTAGATGATTTAGGTGTGTATTTAGATGATGTAGATCCCGACGCGCGCGTGCAGTAGTGATAATATTTAGTTGATGATTATTTTAGTTGATATGATTCCGACGCGCGCGCACATGGAGACGTCGCCGGCCGCCCCGCCGTCAGGCTGCCCGCCGTCACCTCTGTCCGTCGCCGTGCATCATCGTGCATTCTCTCCCTCTTTAGTTGATGATTATTTTAGTTGATATGATCCCGACGCGCGCGCACATGGAGACGTCGCCGACCGCCCCGCCGTCACCTCTGTCCGCCGCCGTGCATCCTCGTGCATTCTCTCCCTCTTTCTCCCCCTCGCGTGCCTAGCCGGCCCTAGTAGCCGGCCGTCGTGGTGTGCTGCTGGTTCTCGTGGACCCTATCTCTCGCCCCCTCTCGCTCTTGTTCCTCCTCCTTGTCGACCACCTGCCACCACCGTCGCTCACCGTCGTCGTGCTCTCCTCTCCGGTGACCTTTTCGAGGCAGCGCCGCTACTCTTTGGCTCGCCTCAACCTCCTCTCTCTAGAACGCACAAGCACACGGCCTAGCTCGCGCTCCACCGCCGTCCCCTTTGTCGTTCTGAGGCTCACCGGCGTCAATGACATCACGGTGACGTCACCCCAGCGTCGGCACGTGGTCAACCCCCAGTCAACCTGGCCTGGGTCCCACCCTGCCCACGTGGAGGATGAGTTGGCCTAGGGGCCAACTGTCTGTCTCTCTAGCTAGCTGTAGCCCCGGTGTAAAAAGTATGTAAGTTGGTTTTACCTTTTTAAGCTATAATCATGCATTGCTAATCAAAATGTTCAGAAAAATGAGTTCTACCTTTTTAAGCTATAATCATGCATTGCTAATCAACTTTAATGACAAGTTTAATTAGAGAACTAAATCAACCCCTCTCATGTGTTTCCGGAGTTTCCCGAGTTAGGGTTTTCAACCCTCGGAACCCCGTTTAAATTGCCGAGAAAGTTTTAGGGTTTCATTTCAATGCAATTCAACTTGTCATATCATCATCCTTGTTTGAGCATTCCGCCTATCCCTCCTCCCCGACCGCCACAGCGCCTCCGTCTCCGTCCATCGCCACGCGCTCCAGCCGCCCCTTCCCATTTAGTGTGTATGTATATATAGTGTGTATGTATATATATTTATTATTGTTTATGTATATATTAGGGTTTCTCTGAATTATGGTTTACCCGTTTTGACTTATCTGTTTTTCCAACTATGTAGAAAATATGGACCCACACATCAGAGACGAAGAAAATGAAGAGTTGATCCAAGGTGTGATCCGCGGGGAAGAAAATTTAGATGTATCGACGTTTCTGAACAACTCCGGTGAGGGTGATCCTCTTTTTTCCGGAATAGACGACTTGTTTAAGGTTGAAGGTGTTGCCTTCCGCGAGGGAGAAGGCGATGCCTTGTGTAATCGAGAAGACGACCGCTCTGGCGAGGTGCATGTAATATAATTAATTCATTAATTAATCATCTGCTATCTATATAGAAATAGTAACGACGATCTTTCTTCTTGTAGCCCTCCGGATCGAACAAATCTACTGAAAAGAGCGGACGAGGCCCAACCAAAAAGTTGGAAGACCATGAGAGCTTCAGGATCGAAGATATCGCTGAAGACGGCAAAACGACGGCTCCCGAAGTTGTCGCAATCAAATTTGTGGCACAATGCGGAGTAATCGTTAGGGACTTAATCCCGATCACCATTCAAAATTGGAATAGGCCTGCTGATGCTAAAGAAGAGGGAACATGTTTGTTTGTCCCTAACAAGGCTAAAGATTTACTGTGGAAGAGGCTCATGGTTAATTTCAAACTACCGAAGATAGAGCTGGATCCAAATGCGGAGGATCCAGTTGAGGACGCCTTAGAACATGGGAGAGCCATGGAGGCTAAGGTCAGGGAGTGGGCTATGAAGAAGATGGCCCAGTGTTTCACCAACTGGAAGAAAAGATTGCACCTTGACTATGTCGTGAAAGAGAAGACTCCGGATTTCAAGAAGACTCAGTTTGAGAAGATAAAACCATTCTGGGCAGAGTTTGTAAATTACAAGACATCAGAAAAAGCTAAGAAAATGTCTGCAACGAATAAGCTGAATGCTGCTAAAAAGATCACCCAGAGACAGACGATTGGGTAGAACGTGCAAGGAATTGGTTTTACGGGCATGGGGGCACGTTGGACTCGAAAGGGATGTGTATATATAACATACGACATAAATAAGACCCCTTGCCAATCGAGAGGATGAGAAAAGTAGTAAAGGATGTTAAAGATGGGGACTTCATTCCCGATAGAGAGAATGATGAGCTCACACTCGCCCTTGGAAATAAGGAACATGATGGATGAACACGAGGCACAAGAGGCTCCCAACCTTGGAGGACTGGGTTTCCCTAAGAGAGGAAGAAATATCCTAATAGATCCCGTCAGAGGAGAAAGGACAGGACGGAAGTTGAAGCAGATAGTCAGAAAGAGCGAATGTGTATAATTGAAGAACGAATAAAGCAACAACAAGATGAAATTAACACATTTAAAGAGCAAAGTACTACCAGCCCATCTCAGCAGCACACTGCATTCGATGCTACCGGCCTATCGAATAATCGAAAAAGAAGTGTGGCTTCCACCAAGGTCCCAGGTGATGACAATGGCGATGACGATGGTGCACCGACGATGGCTCCTGTTGGCTACCCAGTGGATAATATCACAGAGATGACACACTGCGAGCTACATGTCAAAGTTTTGAACATATCAATGAAGGTGACGGCCGGCTATGCCTTACCAATTGGACCCACACGAACTTACAACTGTCGTCCGGTTCCAGAGGACTACGCTATTGTCGGGGTGGATGAAATCATGCCCACCTTTGAAGTTTTGGATCTTGACTACCCTGCAGGTGAAGGGGATGTGACTGTACTGGGAGACCCAACAAACGTCACCATTCTATGGCCGAAGGAATGTATCGTTCTTCGAAATCAAACGCCAAGGCCATCTTTGCCGCCGCCTCACCCGTTTCCAGTGAGGTCGTCGCCGCCGCGGCAGCCGTCTTCGTCACCTCACCAATCTCTACCGCGGGAGCCATCGCCGGCGCCTCAGGATAAAAAGCGTAAGCGTACCGCTACTCTACGTCGTGGTAAGCGATCGCCGAAACGTAAACAGGAGCCTCTTCCAAAAGTACCAAAGGTTCCTCCCAAGAGAGCTTATGACTGTACTGAAGAGGAGACTACGGCGATCGTTGATGCATAAACGACAGCGTTTTTCGCTAAGCTGAGGCGGCCGAAAGAGCTAGAGTTCCCCAGCACCAAAGAAGAAAAAGCCAAAGTGTTGAAAATGCTAAAGACTCTTCATCAACCCGAGCCAAAGCTGTCATCAGACTATGAGGGTTCTATTCTCAAGTCACATGCGGCACAAAAAGCCTCGAAGAGCTATACTGATGCAAGCGAGAAATCTGTTGCCCAGCTCGGAGAACAAGAAAAACAGTCTTGCGCCTCTCTCAAGGTGATTTCCCAAACCAATGTGGGGTCGAGCAAATATGGGGCCGAAGAGCAGTATGATCCAGAGGTAGTTGCACAATACGGAGAAGCTGCCGCTGCTCAAGGTATGAGTATTGCCCAGTACTTATCCCAGTTAGAGTACTTCCCCGTGAGTGAAGTAGCATACAAATACCAGTACGGCAAACCTCTCGTCAAACCTGAGGAGGTAAACAATCTTCCAACAAAAATGCAAAGATTGCATAACTGGTACATGCATGCCACAAAGGCCGGGGCTAACTGGATAGTGCTGAGGGTTACAAAAAAGCATCATGGGAAAGAAAAGGATGACATGATATCCATTGAATTTGATGAACTATTTCAATTAATCAATCAAGACGTCTTGGACAAATCGATCATCAGTGCCTATTGTCTATACGTACTAATTCTGTAATTAATTTAGTCTCCAGCTATCTCACCTTGTTTATTGCATGCATATAATCATACTGTAATATGAAGAATGAAGATTCTCAAATGCAGCAGAGGACAAATCAATGACATTGGCTTCATTGACCCATATTGGGTTCATCAAGCTAATCTCAAAACAAGCCCCCAGGATACGGAGGATAATATAGTACACGCGTTAAGGTTTCAAGAAACCAGAAGGGAAATACTTTTTTCTTACAACTTCGAGTGAGTGTTATTGTCTTCTATACACTTTCTATTTAGCTTACTCGATGTTAAGTATATAATTGATTAGTTATGCATTCGCAGCTTCCACTATATTCTGTTAATCATTCAACTTTACAAAGGGCGTGTACTAGTCATGGACTCGAAACATAAACCCCTTGAGCAGTGGAAGGACATGCAGATGATCCTCCAGCGGTAATTCTAATCATTACGACAATATATCGGCAACGTTCGTGAATTTTATGATATCAAGTAATTAATAACTTCTTTTATTCGTTTTCTTCGCCGGGCAGCGCTTGGAAACCGTTCACCAACAAGGCTAGGGGTGTTTGGAAAGAGGAGCTTACATTTGAAGCACTAGATGTAAGCACCACTAGCTATATCCGCGCATCTCTTTGATTCTAGTTTTGATATAGTTATTACCATGCTTGATTATTATTTTAATTGAACTATGTGCTCGTAAAGTGCCTGACACAGGGACCAGGTAACAATCTATGTGGATACTATGTTTGCGAGTTCATCCGGTAGACGTGCGATGAGAAGGGCAGAAATTTAGAGCAACTCCACGTACGTAAACAATTTCTATAGTTTTTAATTACAATCAAATTGTGTTTAGTTTCATTCATATAGGCTGACTCCTTTTTTAAATCAGATCGAACGTCTACGGGACGGTCTTCTGCCAAAGGATCGCGTACGAGCAATTCAGGAGGAATTGGCGGGATTCTTGGATGCAGAAGTCCTAAACCCAAAAGGAGAATACTATTCGGCTGTGTATAGACAATATGGATTGTAAAAGGAGCAACTTTTGTATGTAGTGCATGAACTCGATCCGTGTATCGAATATAATATTGTCATGATGATATTGTGTAATATAACGGTTCCTTTATTGATAAGTGCAAAACACTAAATAAACAATAAAACAACCTAAATGAATTCTCTGTCATGGCACAAAAAGTGGCGAAAATGCTGCCGCGGCAACAAAATGTGCCAAAATGAATTCTCTGCCGCGGCAGAAGGTTATTTGTCCCGGTTCGTGTTACAAACCGGGACTAATGCTCCACCCCCCTCGCCCTCTGACGCCGCCATGTGTACCCCCATTTGTCCCGGTTGGTGGGGCAACCGGGACTAAAGGTTGGGGCTTTAGTCCTGATTGCCCCGTTCCGGATGGGTAACCAGGACTAAAGCCCCTTACCAACCAGGACCAATGGGCCTCTCTGCACTAGTGCCTGCGACCTCGTGCCATACGTGATTTAGAACAATCTCGTGCGACCTGATTAGGCTATTATGGGCTATTAAGGCTGCTGTTTTATTTACTTTTGACATGCTAGAATATGTTAAAAGCTATACATACAAATCTTATCGACCCTGTTGTCGACCCTGAGAAATACGGGTCACGACCCACGTCCCAACTCATCATACCAAAGAGAGTACCATGCGTCGATCCTTTTTCGAAGAGGTGGCGTACCACGTACCATGACCCCCGTTCCTTGACCCGAACGACACGGTTTTATGGCAACTACTATCAGTCAACTTGATCAAACAGGTCCAAGGTTCTATTTAGACCGGGATTGAATACTTCAGGATGAAAAGATAGGAATTTCGACTTCAGGGTTTAAACCGCCGATATCGGGAGGAAACGGACTCTCATGCGCTCGCTCCCCGCGAGCGACGCAGGGGCCTAACCTAGTCGCCGTCTCCTACCTCCCCTCCCCTCCTCTCCCCGCCGCCGCCGGCGAGCACCGCCGGGCGAAGCCCGCGTGGTGCCGCCGGCGGCGGGCTCTTCTCTACCGGCTTGTTCGGAGGGGCTGCGCGGGGCGGCCGGCTGGCGGCGGTGCTCCCAGGTGGGCCAGGTACTCCGACCTTTGGCACAGTCAGGGCATGGAGGCGGCCTCCTCGGCAGCGACGAGCAGCGGCGACGGGTGCAGGAGCGCAGCAGCGGAAGGGGCGGCCGGTGAGGCGGCCCAAGATCTAGGCCAGGCGGGACTCGATCTGGGCCGGGCGGGCTCTGACCTTGGCCAGGCGGGTCTTGTCGGAGAAGGCGCCGGTGCTCTCTACAGCGGGCGGAGAGCCTCTCACGGCAATAGCCCCTGCTGACACTAATTTTGGGGCCATTTGGCCCTAATCTGGTGACCTGTGGCTGCAGGAACGTACCCATGCCGCTTTTCCGTTCTAGTTCGGGCTGGTCGTGACGGCAGAGATGTTCTACTGTTTGTGCAAAGGCGAGTCCTTGGGTACCGCGGCTACGGGCTTGACCAGCGACGGTGTCGCATTGGTGACAACGTGGCATGTCCCGGGGTGTTGTGGCCAGGGTGCTTCTTTGCGGCGGTCAACGGTTCTGGCCTAGGACCGGCCTACGAGGAGTGAGAGGGCGATGACGCCGCTCATGGCTGCGGACGGCCGAACATGGCGGGTTTGGTCGGTGGTGGCGAGGGACGGCTCGACACGGAGTGGCAGGTGGACAGCGGCGGCGGCTTGAGCGCAGCTGCGCGCTGGCGGGGCCGATAGGACCTCTTGATGGCTTGGCAGGCGGTCGGGCCGGATCCGGGCCTACTTGCCCTACTATTGCATCCGGACAGCGAACACCCCGGGTGGTGGAGGGCGGATCCCCTCCCTCGGGCTGACGTGCAGCCGATGGCTGCTGGCTATGGTGCTGCTTTACCTTGTCCTATCCACCGGTCTTGCGGTGTGATGTCTGTCGAGCCATGGGCTCAAGTGCGTTGATGCCGGGGCGGCGGCCCCGGAAGGTGGACTGCACAGACGGCTCTATGGCGAGCGACGTTGCGGTGGTGGTGGTCTCTCTCTTTGGTCATGTGGATGGCGTGGAGCGGACGGTGAGGGATCCTGGTGTTGGCAGTGCTCCGGCTCTGGCAGCTCCCAGATCACGGTTTGGAGTCCTGGCTCGGGGACAGCGGGCGGCTGAGTTCTCGGGAGCAGTGTGAGGATTTTTTTCGGGCGAAAGCTCAGTGCCTTTGCGCCAACGGCGGCGATGCCTGCGGGTTTCGTAACCCTCTTTGGGGCGTCGTTGTGGCTATCCTTCCCATGTTGCGGCTCCGGGTGAAAACCCTTGACCTCGCGGTCTCGACGACGGCGGCGTTTTGCGTCGTTACCCTCTTGGGGGCGTCGTCGTGGAGCCCGGATACCTCTTGGTTTTGTTTCTCTGTCTTCGGTGGCAAGTTTTGGTCATTCCGTGTTTTTCTTTTCTTTATTTTGATCTGCTTTGTAAGAGGTTCTCCTCACCACCTTGTATCGATTTGGCCGTTGTGGCTTTATTTATAAAGCAGGGCGAATAGCCTGTTTCGAGGAGGGTTTAAACCGCCGAACCTCTATAGATTCATGGTTTAAATGGACTTTCCGAGCTTTTATATATCTTCCTCCGGCTATGAGTGTCGTCGGATTGATAAAAAATACGCCATAGGGGGTCCTGAAGGCGTTGAGAATATGGGGTGTGAGTCGTATGGTATTTCGGGAGCAGTGAGCACAAGTTTACCCAGGTCCAGATCCGACTGCGGTGATCGGATCCTAATCCTTCTAGCAACCCAGTAATATATCGGCGAGAGCCAGATGTTATAGAATATTACAAGAGAGGTTCACTTGTGCGAGTTGATTGTGGTTGATCTAGGATCTGGTGTCCTAAAGGCTCCCTCAAGTCCGTCTTATGTAGATGCCAAGGCCTAGGGTTATAGGAGAGACATATCCGACTACATTATAGAGTCGGTAACTAAGTACATCTTGTAGACTACAAGTAATCTACATGCCTAAGTCGGTAAGTCTTATGGGCATTATCGTAGGCGCGATTGACTCCTCCTCTTTCTCTGACTGGTCCTCCCATGAAGTAAAGATCTAACCCGTTGGTGGGCCACCCTGGTCAGCGAGTCCTGTGGGTATACCTGGAAAGTATATCCCCAAAAATATCCCTCGGAAGTCTCCAAGATCTAAAGTCAGAATGATCGTCTAGCTTCATGGTTTCTCTGTCTTGAGAATCTTGAAGAGTTCCCGAAAACTTCATTCAATAGTGTAGGATTTTGAGTCTCATCTAAGTCGAATATGTTTGACTTCAGTAATTTCCTTTCTCAATTCAAACTTGAGCCGGAATTTAAATAGTGATATTTGCCTGACAACTTTTCAGGTGTTGTCATGTCCCTGACAGACATCCTGTCAGCACGACCGTTGGTGGGTCCGCATTACACGGAACCGAGGCAACGTTTCAATGCATGCGTGATGATTGAGGGTGTAACACCCCAGTTTTAGCTAATCCTTAATTAGGCTTTGATTGTGCATTCATGAGCATCATATCTTAAATTGTGCATGCAAAGAAAATATGCAAACCCTAAAACCCTAGTTTTCCCTCTCTTTGAAATCCATTAAAAATGGTTTGAATTTGAAAAGAAATACAAAATTATTGGAGCCCAAATGGTATAAAGTGCTCTGTAGTATTTAAAAATATTTACAAAACCTCTTTGATATTTTAAATCTATCTAAAAACTGTTTGAAATTGAAATTACAAAAGGGAAAGTGAAAACAGAAAAAGGAAAAAGTTTCTGTAAAATAAAAACAAGCCAGAACCATCCCAGGCCGGCTCACTTCCCTCTTCTCTTCTTCTGCCGCCTAGTGTAGCATCCCGCAGCCACCCGCGGCCCAATTTGGCCCAGCCGGCCCGTACCCCTCCAGGCGTGCTTCTCCTTTCTTCTTCCTCCGGCGTGAGGAGGAGCTGCTCGCTGTCCTCTCCGATGTCATCCATCGGCTCGACGCGCCAAGATGAACGCCGCCGCTCTAGAGAGGAGATAAGGTTGCAGTGCCGTGCTCTCTCTCCCCACCCCCATATCCCTCTCTATCTCCCTCTGGGCTGCTCGCGTGCAGAGAGCCCGAACCCTAGCTTCTAGGACCTCGACGTTATCCGCCGTTCCCGGCCTCCCCTCTCCCGTTCGAGGCCACTATCGTGACTGCCATTGTCGACTAGGTCGATTGCCCCAATCAGTGCCAGCCGAATCTGCCCCCTTCGCTCCAATCGAGAGCTCCTTCCCGAAGTCCGGCCGCCGTTGTCCTCGTCGATTCTGGCCGTGTCCAAGCTCGCTTGGTCGAGCGGACCCCTCCACTACCTCCGTGGTGAGCTCCTGCACCTCCTGGCCCCTTCCCTTCCTCCCCTAGCTCTCTGGTTCGCTCCGTCGTCGAACGCCGCCGTCGGCCACCGCCAGAGCTCGCCAGACAGGTTGCTCTGGTGACCATCCGCGGGCGGCGCCGCCTCTTTTGAGCTCTCCTCACGCCATTGGTTCGAACAGGCCTAACCCCGCAGCCTCGCTCGCCGTCATCCGCTGCCCCTGTCGCCTTCCTGGGAGCCACCGTCGGCATGACGTCGTGCTTATGTCATGCTGACGTTAGCAAGCGCGCAGTCAGACTGGTCAAACCAGCCCCCCGGTCCCACTTTGCGTGTGTGGCTGCTGATGTGGCTTTGGCCCCACACGTCAGCCACTGTGGCTAGGCTCTGCCCAAGTGAAAAACGACCCCCACCCTTATGCTGACGTCATAATGACGCAGTAAACCTATTTAATATGGTTTAATAATTTCAGAAATAGTTATAAACTTGTAAAATCAATATCTTTTAATTTATAAGTCAGAAAAATACAAATAATATATCAAATTGTTCAGAAAAATGAGATCTATCTATTAGAGCTATAATCATGCATTGTTAAGCAACTTTCATGAAAAGTTTAATTAGAATAACAAAACAACCCCTCTCATATACATCCGGAGTTTCCCCGAGTTAGGGTTTTGACCCCTCGGAACCCCGATTAAAAGGTCGAGCATGCCTTAGGTTTACATTCTAATGCAAACTAACTTGTCATATAATTGCATCGATGCCATGTGTTGATTGTTTCCCTCTCTTTCCCGTGTTTTCTTATTCCTGGTAGAATACGATGTCGAGATCGAGATCAAAGACCAAGATCAACAACGTCGAAGTTCGAAGATAGACGAACAATACTTGATCAGCTGTAACTAAGTCAAGTACCAGATGTCCGAAGCTCTGCTTTCTGGTTATCAATAGGCAAAGGCAAGCATAGCCCCACCATGATATAATCCTATGTTTTTGAAAGCATTTCAATTCCTGCCATGATGCATACGATTCTACTATGGTCTTTATCGATAGATAGAGTATCCTATCTGTTGCATTATTCCATTTGAGCTTATATTACCTGATCCAATGCTCCTAGCATAACTAGGTTTGGCTTGTGTGCACTGCTAGAGCTTATATCTGTGTCATGCTTAGCCATGCATATCTGTTGAGTCTGGTTCATCCAGATGATGTATCAGATGCAGAGAATCTAGTGTGATAGGAGAACGTGATGAGATGAGATCAGAGGTGATATGAGTTAAACATGCTAAGGCTTGTATAGGAGGCCACAGTGCGATCTGGTTTTTGTAGTCCCATGCTCGCCACCACTAGGAACTGAGTTCTTGCCTTTGGAACCGAGATGAGCGTACAACCACACAGGGCTTGGGAACCCCTCGCCTAATCAACTTGCCTAGTAGATTCCATGAGTCACATAGTTCGGGCGTTCCATTCGACATATGCATAGAAAAACTTTTGAAAGATTTACCGGGTGCAGGTGCATTCATAACATGTAGGGAAGCATGGACCGGGTTGCTTGGGGTAGATAGCGCCCCTGGTAAACAAACCTCTCATCACATCTTTAAGTACCGGCTTCGGGATTTGACCCATTACGGCAGAACCAGACTTATTGCGTGACTCATGGTCTTGGCGAAAGCAAGGTAAAGGTCGTGTCTGACCACCCTCTGCCGGCCTTCCAAGGAAGAGGGCTAATCATTGTGGCATTAAGAGAAGGTTAGTATGTGTGGGTAAAGTTGTACACCCCTGCAGGGTAATAATCTTTTCAAAATGCCGTGTTCATGGTTATGAACGACTTGGCGACCGGACTCAAGATTATAGATAACATTAACCTAATCGTAAAACTTGGTAGATCAACGTGTGCTTAAGGATGCTTCCTCATGGGTATGGGTGATCCTAGTTGGTAGATGATGATGATTTGGTGGATATCAAAAGATGATGATCAATATTTCGGAGATGTCGCTCTCTTATCTCCTTTTAAAATACTCTGACTAGACAAGCTTCTTCTCTCTCTTATTTTACCAACAAAAGTGGCTTTATGCAAAACAACTCCACCATCCATAAGTCTTGCGGAGTACACCCTGTACTCACCCTTGCTTTTTTGATACTTTTGGCAAAGTAAGTGTTCCCCTGAAGACGAGTTCCGTACTACATCGACATCGACGAGTAGCTTGGGGTTCCCGCCAGCAGCCTGGAATCTATGGGCTGGGACGTCATCGTTATGCTTCAGGCATCTTAGGCCATTTGTTAAGTTTGCTACACTTAATAGAATAATTTGACTTCCATTGTTTGATGTTTGTGGCCAGTGACCTCTGCATGTAATAATTTGATTCTCTACTCAGTTATGAGCTTGCTGTAATAAATTTTGTGTCGTAGGGTCAGTGTCGTGTTACCGATTCTTCACTGGATATCCTCGAGCTCAAGGTCAAGATTATGTCAGACGGAGGTATGGGATTTGTTTAGCCCTAATCCCGGGGGTGTCACAGGTTTTGGTATCAGAGCAGTACCGACCGTAGGAAAACCTTTCTTTTGGTCGATGTTGAGTCTAGTGCTTGTGAAAACTATTTTAAAAATTCTGAAAAGTATTTGCGAAAACTCTAGTATGCTTCTTTTACTCCTTATCCAATTTCTCTCTAACTCCGGATTATCTTATCTGGTGTTGATTTTTGAAAAGTTTTGATATCTCTTCTAGTCTTTCAAAGCTTAGGTGCCATCTTGGCATGTCGTTTCTCAACCAGTTGACCTAGTGTTGAGCTCTCTAGAGTTGTGTGTGTTGTGAATTCCTTGTTCCCTTGCTCTTGTTCATCTGAGAGATTCCTTTCTATCATGATCTCTCTATCTTTTGGACCCACAATATTATATTGTTGGTTCCAAAGTGTTCTGCTCTAGGCTTCGAGGTTTCCTTTCGCCTCGCATGCCTCCTTTTCATTTGTTCGGGTACTTCAGAAGTGGTTTCTTATTTTGGAAGCTACCTCATGATTGATATCTTGTAGTGTATTCTATGTCACTCAAGTAGTAGTTACACCTTTCTTTGGGTTTTAACCCTTGGACTTGAACCGAATATCCCGGATTGTGCTAGATTCCAGTGTTGTGAATCTTGTACATGACGCTGATCTTTAATCCAAGATCCAATCCTTTGACCCCTTTCGTTAATGTTCACGCATTACCTCAGGCTGGCTGGTAATACAATTCTAGTCTTCAAGCTTGTGGTCTTTGTCGCGATTCAATTGTGACAACCAAGGACTTCCCCTACCACTAGCTATGGTAGATGTTCTTTAATGGAACCAAATAAATCACTACAAGAGTACTCCTCGAGAGTCTCACCTCTATGTCCGTGACTCTGCCACACCTTACCTCTTCTATGCATTGGTTTTCGGGAGATTGTTTACTTATGCGTCCACATCTTGGGATTCTATCCTAAGCATGTTCATTTTACCCTTGCTGTTTTCCGACCTTTGTCTACCAGTTGGTAGCCAAGTAGTATATGTACATCAGTGTCTTCCGATGCAAGTTACTCTTGTGGTCCGTCATGACAAACCATTTCGGGATGTCAGGAGAAACAAACTCTAGTACCTCATCATATCTCGGACCAGGTCAAAGTGTTGTAATCCATAGATTAAGAGACATTGAGTGTCTTTCATCTGTTCTACCTTAAAGTATCACACTCTTTTATATTAAGAGATCGTGCAGAGTTCCATGACTCCTTAATGAAGTGATACTCTTACACATATTACCAATCCTCCCTCAAGCTTTCGCGCCCGCGAGTGATGCGTGTGCGTAGTAATGTGGCTATCTCAGATTCCTAGAAATTTTGATTGCTTAGAACTCAAAGGACATTTGTGTCATTCTTAGCGTGATTGGTTAACCCTATCACTAAGCGAAGAATGATTGTGCTACCAAGTCCGCTACTCTAGTGCACTCTCCTTAGTTAAAGAGTTAGGTTTGTGCCGAAGCTCTGAGACTATGTCTTATTGCCTTACAAAGAAAGTTTCCTCTCGAACTATGTGACATATCGGTGGTTCGTGATATTCTAGATGTCTACTAGAAGTATCGCCTTGTTGCCACATGACCATGTTGTCAAGTTCTTGAGCAAGCAAGTTCTCTGAACTACACCTTTCTCCAAGAATCCATAGTGGATACCCCTGAACTAGTTGGTCGACCTTAAACAACAGCTTGGAGAGTTGTAAGACAAAAGTTCTATCCAACTCCGCTCCTTCTTAAAGGGATGTCTAGTTTTGTTCATGTTGAAAAATGATAATATTTCCTTTATGGATATGTTATCTTACCCCATATTTGATTTGATTTGGGTTATCATCAAATCAAACATAGTTCCAAGGACTATCTTGATGATGTTTCTACTTGTAATGTTTTACTTGAGTACATTTTCATGTCTTTTGGTCTGACCAATATTCTTGCCTTGTTCCCGCAACACATGAGTACATCTTCTAGAAGTGTTTTGATAAGTTGTTGTTGAGCCCATCAATGGCATCCTTATCTTCTCCATGCCAGAAAAGATTCATATGGAACAATTGACATTAATGTTGGAAACTTTTGAGAACCATCCTCGAGTCATCTCGAAGTATGTGTTCTGGATGTTAGAAGTAACCTTCTCCGATTCACGTGCAAATGTTGAAAGATGTGGCCATGGATTCGAGTAGAGTTAACTCTATTCCTTAAGGATACACATGTATTTTATTATTAGTACTTCATATGTAAGCAGTTGTCTATCAACAAGTTGCTAAATACATGGGTATAGCAATCTAGCTCATTCTTTTAAAGCTTGACACTGTAGTCCATATCTCGAGAATCTAGTAACTTTATCTTTGTGGTAAATGTTGCAAACTTTCTAATCAGACATGCTGAGTCTGAAGAATCATCTCGCCTAACCAAAACTGAATCTCAAGCAGATACAATGGTTGGTGCTCCTCAAGGTTTTGACATAGGTCTCCTTGAAAACCCGACAAGATTGATGTAATGGTTGACACATTTATCCGGAAAGACCTTTTGTTATATTCTCTTGATTTCAGCAATATTAACCACTCTTCATGAGGCATCTTCTATGATTCATTATAGGAGTTGTGTTCATGGCTTCCTTTGTCTCTGAAGTCCGACCTTTACTTGATGTTTGCTTCCTTGAACATCAAGGAGAACATTTAAAGTAGTGTTGCTAAATGTCTCCTGGTCGATCCTCCAGACCCTTTATGCTGGCAAGCGTCTTGTTGTGCCAAGTAAATGAAGTCTGAGAATGAAGTTTCTTTCTTCTTGTGTCATCAGGAATCTTCTTAACTATTCATCTCAGTGGTGTAAAGTGATATCATGATCTTTGGCAAAGATTTTGATACACCTGGATGAATCAAGAGTTTCCTTCGTTTTCTCAACCATGTTCTAAGAGCGACTATGAATTTGGTAATCAAAAGTTTCTCTTGTTACATGTTCTTTGTGACTCCTATGAGTCCTCTCCATTAAAATATCTTTATGTCTTGGCCTTCTGTTGAATGAAAAAGTGACCCTTATGTTTAAAAAAGTAATTCAACAACTTGGTTTTGCTGATCCATAACTCTGCAACCTGAAATCTCCACTTAAGCCATTTAGTAGAGGTTCATTTCTCGAAGTTTGTGGTCATGTTCTTTCTGTTGGAAACTTCCTCTTTAGAAGCTTTAAACCCTTCCGTAAGCTCCATGGTCTCAATCCTTATGAAGACTAGTTATCTAACAACTTGAAACCTTGACGTTTTTCATGCTTGTCATCTTGTTTCCTCTGTTACCTTGACGTGTTTCATGCTTGTCATCTCAGAGTTGTTTTGAAACATTCTATCCATGAGTTGACCATGAGATAGTCTGTTTGTTGTTTAGTGTGTTTCCCTCTTATCCTTAGAAGTGTCCCTGTTTCTTTCCCTCTCTATCTCTCTTCCTACCTTTGGAATCTCGAGTCGAGATTCTCGTAAGGGGGATAGAGCTATAACACCCCAGTTTTAGCTAATCCTTAATTAGGGTTTTATTGTGCATTCATGAGCATCATATCTTAAATTGTGCATGCAAAGAAAATATGCAAACCCTAAAAGCCTAGCTTTCCCTCTCTTTGAAATCCATTCAAAATGGTTTGAATTTGAAAAGAAATAAAATATTATTGGAGCCCAAATGGTATAAAGGGCTCTGTAGTATTTAAAAATATTTACAAAACCTCTTTGGTATTTTAAATCTATCGAAAAACAGTTTGAAACTGAAATTACAAAAAGGAAAGTGAAAACAGAAAAAGGAAAAAGTTTCTGCAAAATAAAAACAAGCCAGAACCCAACCCAGGCCGGCCCATGATGACCCACAAGTATAGGGGATCGCAACAGTCTTCGCGGGTAGTATTACCCAATTTATTGATTCGACACAAGGGGAGCCAAAGAATACTTGCAAGCCTTAACAACTGAGTTTTCAGTTCAGATGCACCTGGAAATAGTTCTTGCTCACAGAAGTTTATCAGTAGCAACAGTTTGTAGAAGCAACAGCAAAGCAACAACAATAGTAACAGCAACAGTGAAACCGTAGCAATAGTAACAGTATCGGTAACAGTAGGACTCGAGTGCGGTAGGCATAGGGATGGATGGACAGGCATTGCATGGACGAGTCTAAAAATGTAACTTCAAGAACTAGGGCATTGCAGATAAATAATAATAAGCATCCAAGTACTAAACAATACTAGGCATGTGCTCCAAATATAGTCATACGTGCTCGCAATGAGAACTTGCACAACATCTTCTGTCCAGCCAGCCCGTGGCAGTGGGGCCTCTAGGTAACTACTGGCAATTAAGGTGCTCCTTTTAATAGAGCACCGGAGAAAAGCATTAACACTCCATGAAAACATGTGATCCTCACACCATAGCCATACCCTCCGGTTGTCCCAATTATTGTCACTTTGGGGCCTTTGGATCCGGACAATGATATGTGTACACAACTTGCAGATAAGATCATAAACAATACTATCATAATGATTCAATAATAAGTTCAGATATGAGATCATGGAACTCGGGCCCTAGTGACAAGCATTAAGCACAACAAGTTGTAACAAAGTCAAATAGCACTAATAGAGATACTAGGCACTATGCCCCTAACAGATCTTATTCGATTACATGATAGAGCTCATCCAATCCCTACCATCCCGACGCCTACAGTAGGGGATTGCTCACTCATGGATGGGGGAAACATCGGTGGTTGATGGAGATGCGTTGGTGATGACAATGGCGATGATCCTCTCCAAATTCCCCGTCCCGGCAGGGTGCCAGAACGAAGTTTCTGGATCTGAATCTTGGTTTCTCGTGGCGGCGGTGGAGCGGAACTCTTTCTGGAAAACTATCAAAACCCCTTTGTTTTTAGGTCAGAAGGCAACTTAGGCACGGAGGGAGGCCGAGGAGCTGCCTTGGGTGGCCAAACCTCCCCCAGACGCGGGGTCAGTGGCCCCGCGCCTGGGGTGGGTCCGGGCCACCCAGGCCTCCCCTCTGTCTCCCCTTCTGGATCCGTGGATCTTCTGATGAGAAATAGTTTTTGGCATATTTCCAGGATTTTTCCTGATAGTTCATTTTCTGCACAAAAACAAGAGACCAAGGTAATTCTGTTGAAAACAGCGTCAGTCCGTGTTAGTTGTATCCAAATCACACAAGTTTAGAGGAAAAACAATAGAAAAGTTTTCGAGAAAGTAGATACGTTTTGGACGTATCAACTCCCCCCAAGCTTAGCTTATTCCTTGTCCTCAAGCAATTCCGTTGAAAACTGAGTGCGAAAAAAGAACTTTCACGAACACTTTGCTTCATATGATGTATATATTCTCAGCACAGGAGTAGATGCTTAGACAATTCATAATAAAGAGTATGCAACTAAGTCTACTCAATAGTCATTGCAAGCTATGAAGAGAAACCAACTCAATAATAATAAGTAGCATGGCACATAAACATAAGCAACATTGCAATGCTCATAATAAGGTATGATAGAGTGGTATCTCGCTTGCCTTTGTTTTAAGAGCACAATATAAATGCTGAGGCACCTCTGAAGTTCATATGAAGACTAGAAGTAAAGATATTAGAGATACAAGCATCAAAGTCATGACATAATTAACCAAGTTTTGGAACAATCACAAGAATGACAACTATGCTCTCAAGAAGGTGCTCATAGAATAAGTGGTGACTCAACAAAATTGTGAAAACGGTTTTGTGAAGGTTTGAAAGGCTTCCTAATGCTGAAAGGAAGGTACTCATTAGCTTTGAGATCTCATTGCCCCTATCATAGGAATCTTCATGTGGTTAAGGTGAAAGTGAGGTCCACTCTGAATCATATGCTTGACAAACCATAGACTGGAAATCCCAAGTCCCTTGAGTACGAGGGCCGCTCCGCATGCTACTCAACTTTGGTCACCTGAAAGTTCTTGTCATTATAAACACATGCATATCATCGAGAACCGCCAACAGGGTACCCCTTGCACATGGTACAGGAGCTTTCCCATAACCAAAATGAAAATGCAAGCAGACAATGAGCATCTCAACAATATTTTTATTTACCATATGCATAGATTTTTATTGAGGAAGCTTCATAGATGCTTATTATGGTGATGCTGCAAGTTTCCACCATGATTAAGCATGGCTTAGGCTAGCAGCCCAGACGTTTCTCTAACACAATGTATAAACTCCATGAACTAACAACTTCCCCTTTTATTTCACATCGTCGACATCCATAAACAAAAGAGCAAGGAATCAACTGGATGAGATATCCAAAAAGTGTTGAAAGTGTTCCCCGTGACAGCACGGTTCTGCTGACTCCCAGTATATAATTAGCAAGCATATAACTTTCATGGACTAGTCACAATGGTTCAAGATTATTAAGCGCAAGGAATAAAGTGTGCCATCAAGTTCGTGAGAGCTTTACTAACTAACTTTCTCAAAATAGACAAACATTTTATTTTGGAAGAAAACACGGCATATGGAATATGCACTAAAATAGCAAATGATGCTAATAGGTAGGTATGGTGGACATAGCTGGCAATATTGGTTTTGGGGAGTTGGAAGCACAGGTAGAGCACATACTCAGTGCAAGTGAAGGCTAGCAATAGAGAGGAAGCGACAAACGAGAGAGCCATAACTGTCATAATAATGCTTGCAACAAAATAGGACTACTTATGGCATGAAAGTGATACAAGAACTCTGAGGCAAAATAAATCATCGAGGCTTACTGACTATTGATTAGTCATATGCATGCGTGAGCATGTGCAAGTCGATTCACATGAACAGTCAGAGGAGGATACCACAATATCATACCAAAGTATGAATAAAACAATGCAAGCAAACATTCATAAGACATGCTACAAACTATTAGCAAGCTGGAGCTAATCATAGACAAGCAAGAACTACTAAGCATCCATAATGACATACACCTTACACAAAAAGGCTAAGCATGCTCACAATGATGAGTATATGTACAAAAATGAAACAAATAGAGTTCGTTACCAGCTTCTTACCACACCTCGAGTTGTCTTAATATTCATTATTGCCCTTCACTTGTGTGACTTGAATAATTAACATGAAACCAAAACCCACTGAGGACGGCTGAACCCTGCAAAGAACTCACAAAACCAAAGAAGAACAACAAATATTTTTGGTGTTTTCTATTTTTTTAGAAACAAGCAAACAAAGAAAAACCAAACAAAAACAAAGCAAACCAAACAAAGCAAAATCTGGATTTTTCTTTTAAGGCAAACCAAAGCAAAGAAACAAAGAAACAAACCAAGAGAAACAACGAAAATATTTTTGTTATTTTTGGGTTTTTGAGAAAGCAACAACAAGATCCAAAAAGAAAGCGAAACAATGGATATACAAAGAACTGACCGAACATGATATATAGATGAGTGTGATGTCGGTGTACCTCCCCCCAAGCTTAGGATTTTGGCCTAAGTGGGGCTCAATAGCGCGGATAATAACTCCATGCTGGTGGGTCATCATAGGAATGATCATAGTCAGGCACCTATGAAGAAGAAGAAGACGCGCCCCAATCAAATGAGGGCTGCTGGTATGAAGACTCTCCCAAGTTGGAGGGCTAAACTGAATTGTCTTCGGCATCCTTTTCAACATTCTCCTCTTGCTGGGAGAGTTCCCCCACATAAGTGTCAACCTCCTCCTCCGTAAGTGACCATCCTTCCTTGTTATCAAAGTTAAACAAAGCAGGTGCAGGCAAATAAACTATTTTCTCACTCCTACCTTTTCTCCGACCTTGCTAGACAAAAGATAGTTCATATGGCAAACTTCTCACATTAGCCCCCAAAGAAACAAAACCATGCTGAATCATGGACTCAATATCAAGCCTCTCTATGGAAAACAAAAAATCTGAATAATGAGGCTCTAAACCATGGAAAGCTAGCAACCTAGAAGCAATGAGACCTCCAAAAATTCCACCCTTCTCACGGTTGGTGGTGAGACGGTGATCTATCAAAGCACCCAAACTATAGGAATTATTCCTACCCAAGGTAGCTGCAATAAAAGCTAGATCAAAAGAAGACAACTTTCTAGCAGTCTTTCTAGCAAGAACACACTTGGTAATGAAATAGGCAAAGTATATAATAGCTGGGAGTTGGATGTTCCGAATTTTACCACTTTCCTTTGAGAAGTTGAAACCTTGGCAAATCTCAGCATACAAATCAACAAGTGACTTGGGGCTCTCCTTGATCTTCTCACAAGATCCCCACTGAGGTACTCTAATTGCTGCACAGAAATCAGCAAAAGGCAGGTTGACAGTCATATTATATATTTTGTAATGGACCATGGGATTAGAAGTATACCAAGTGAACCGGAAGTCTTGCACAAAAGCCATGGTTAGCTTAACATATTGGATTGGTTCACCTTGAACAAAGTGCTCCAACCCTGCATTTGTAACCAAAGTTTGAAAATCTTGGAGAATGCCCGCAGCTCTCATAAATTCATAGCATGGATATATGGAAGGAAAAACTGTCTCCTCACAATGAACCTTCTTTGGATCATGCACCATCAAGTCATATTGATTCAGTGAATAAGCACTCATCTTCTTTGCTAAAATTTTAGACAACCATCAAACCAAGTGATTTCTAAGTTGATAAATGATGAGCAACTACTATAGGAACTTGCTAGAGGACTACACATGCATCAAAACAAAGTTTCTACGCATAGAACAAGCATGCAAGCTCAAACAACCTGTCACCTACAGTAGCAAAATACTCAAGATACAATCTACCAATCACATATCTAATTGGACAAGTGGAGGAGGCACATACCAAGGAACAATCCCTCCAAAAATAGCGAGCAAGAACAGCAAGAACTCGAGCTTTAGCAAGTTTTCTAGTGTTTTTCGGGAGAGAGAAAGAAGGTGGCTTTGATGAGGCAGCCTGGAGGGGCCCAGGTGGGCCAGACCCCCCTAGGCGCCACCAGTGGTGGGCCCGCTCCTACCATGGGTGTGGGGCATAAGGGTGGCCCCCTGGGTCATCTCAGGTGCCACTCTGCCCCTTTTTGTCGAGGAAAATTTTATTTTGAATTTTTTGGGATTTTTCGTGAAACTTTATTTTTGGCCAATTTTGAGGGTATGAAAATTGATTTTCTCGCAGAAACAGTTTTTCCAGAAGAAGCAAAAGCAAAACAAAAGCCAAACTACTGGAGCTCTAAGAAACTCAAACAAGCAAACAACAAGCAAAACTAAAGCTAAAGCAAAGACTAGGAAGGAGAAAGGATAAAAGAAAACCAATATAATCAGAGTGGAAACATTATTTTGTTCATTAAAATCCTTTTGTTAACAAGGTTGATCAAGTCTTGTTACCAAAACAATCTTATATGAAACAAAACTTTGCATTCCACAAGGTGATTATGTTACCTCATACTTGATAGCAATGGTCCCAATCATAATAGTTTCAATATTTTCTTGTGGAATGGGACAATATATTTCTCCAACCTTTATGCCTTCAATATTTTCAATAGAATTCAGGCAATAGCTTCTAACAACCTTCTTGGGGAAATAGATAGTGTGCTCCTTGTCATTAATATTGAATGTTACTTTTCCTTGATTACAATTGATGACAGCACCTGCAGTATTAAGAAAATGTCTCCCAAGAATAATAGACATATTGTCATCTTCAGGCATTTCAAGCACAACAAAATCAGTTAGGACCATGCAATTATGAGCAACTTGAACAGGAACATCCTCACATATACCAACAGGAACAGTAGTTTACTTATCAGCCATTTGCAAAGAAATATCAGTTGGTATCAACTTTTCTAGCTGGAGTCTCTTATAGAGTGAAAAAGGCATAACACTAACTCCAGCTCCCAAATCACATAAAGAAGTTCTAACATAATTATTCTTAATGGAGCAAGCAATAGCTGGTATACCTAGATCACCAAGTTTCTTTGGAACCTTACAATTGAAGGAGTAATTAGCAAGTAGAGTAGAAATCTCCTCATTAGGAATCTTCCTTTTATTAGAGACAATATCCTTCATATACTTTGAATAAGGAGGCAATTTAATAGCATCAGTCAAAGGAATTTGAAGAAATAAAGGTTTCATCCACTCACAAAACTTGTTGTAGTGTTCTTCCTCCTTTGACTTGTGTTTCTTACCTCGAAAAGGCATAGGTTTCTACACCCAAGGTTCTCTCTATTTACCATGTTTATTAGCAATAAAATCTTCCTTTGTGTACCTAGTGTTTTTAGTGTGTTTCTCAGGTTCTTCCTCAACTTCCTCCTTATCAGGAGGCTCATCAATATTACCATTCTCTGTTTGAGCATCAGAGACAGATTTACTATTAGGATCTACAGCAGGTTCAAGTGGTTCCTCAACTTTCTTATGTTTCTTTTTCTTCCTCTTACAAGGACTACCACTATCTTCACCTTGTTGGTAATCCTTCTCTATTCTTTTAGGGTGTCCTTCAGGATATAAAGGATCTTGAGTAGCTACACCACTCCTAGTTCTAATTCCATAAGCATGTTTATTTCCTGAAGCATTAACTAGCATATCCTTTTGTACCTTAGCAAGTTGATCAAGTTGGGTTTGAACCATTTGAAAGTGTTTACAAAGTATTTTAATATCATTAGAAGTTCTTTCTATAATATCTTTCAACTCATCATTAGCTCTAGAGTTTTTCAATAAATGATTCTGAACTTGTTTATTAAAATTACCTTTTTTAACAATAAAAATGTCAAGTTCCTCTAAGCATTGATCAGGAGGCTTACCATAAGGAATATCACCTTCATCAAAGTGTTGGAGAGAGTGTACCTCAATAGTAGATGAGTGGGGATTTGGCTTACATAATTCTTCACATCTTCAGCTCTAATACCTTTCTCCTTTAGGCACTTTTTAGATTCCTTCATCACTCCATCATTTAATGCAATAACTCCCCTCTTCTTTGTTGTTGGTGTTGGAACTGGTTCAGGAACAACTGGTTCAGGAGTAATAGGCTCAGGTGTATTCAGCTCAGTTGAAGCCCAATCATCATAATTCTTGCTTATCTTGTTCATTAATTCTTCAGCATCTGTAGGACACCTTTCCCTGAAAACACAATCAGCAAAGCTATCTAGGTAGGTCCTAGAATCATCAATTAGTCCATTATAATAAATATCAAGAAGCTCATTCTGAGGTAATGGACATCCAGGATATGCATGAATCAAGGAACAAAATCTTTTCCATGAATCAGGCAATTTGTCTTCTTCTTCCTATTTAAAATCAAAAAGTATCTGCAAAGCAGCATGTCTAGCACTGGGAGTAAAATATTTATGGAAGAAAGAAGCAATCAAGCAATCAGGGCTATCAATGGAACCAGGAGGTAATCTATTAAACCAAGCCCTAGCTTCTCCTTTTAGTGAAAAAGGGAAGATCTTAGCAACAAAGTACTTGCGCATTTTAAAATAATCAGAGAAAAAAGCACTCATAGTAGAAAGCTCATTCATATGAGCCACAACACTCTCATTTTCAGTACCACAAAAAGGTTCTTTCTCAACAATATATAAATAAGCTAAATCAAGAGAGAAATCATAATATTTATCTTTAATATCTATGGGAGAGGTGGCAAACTTAGGATCATAGGACTACTTGGGCATAATAGTACGTCTAGCAAGGAGACTCTTAATAGCACTAGCACCATGTGTGTTTCGGCACTCTTCAACAAATTCATCAGTGAGCTCAATGTAACCATCATTAATATCATAACTCTCACTAGACTAAGGTGAGCTAACAGGTGTAACAGTGTATTCACTAGGAGTTCCGGTATTTCCTCGACTAGCCATAGTAGCATCTAGAAAAGAACCTAATGAACCACTCGCATCAAGCACAGTAGAAGTAACATCATGAGTATCAAAAGCAGTTTTAGATTCAGCAGTAGTAGCAGTGTGTGTAGCATGAGTATGTGGTGGTGGTGTGACAAGCTTACTTATAACAGACAGTGAATCAAGAGCAATAGAGGTGTTTTGGACTGTACCTCTTCTTGTAGTGGATGGTAAAATAGGGAACTTTCCATCATGAGACTTCCTCATGATGAAAGGAATAGCAACAATAATAGATCCAAGTGAACTTACAAATAAAGCTATGCTCCCCGGCAACGGCGCCAGAAAATAGTCTTGATGACCCACAAGTATAGGGGATCGCAACAGTCTTCGCGGGTAGTATTACCCAATTTATTGATTCGACACAAGGGGAGCCTTAACAACTGAGTTGTCAGTTCAGTTGCACCTAGAAATAGTTCTTGCTCACAGAAGTTTATCGGTAGCAATAGTTTATAGTAGCAATAGCAAAGCAACAACAGCAGTAACAGCAAGAGTGAAACAGTAGCAATAGTAACAGTGTCGGTAACCGTAGGATTCGAGTGCGGTAGGCATAGGGATGGATGGATGGGCATTGAATGGACGAGTCTAAACATGTAACTTCAAGAACTACGGCATTGAAGATAAATAATAATAAGCATGCAAGTACTAAACAATCATAGGCATGTGCTCCAAATATAGTCATATGTGCTCGCAATGAGAACTTGCACAACATCTTTGGTCCAGCCAGCCCGTGACAGCGGGGCCTCTAGGGAACTACTGGAAATTAAGGTGCTCCTTTTAATAGAGCACTAGAGCAAAGCATTAACACCCCGTGAACACATATGATCCTCACACCACAGCCATCCCCTCCGGTTGTCCCAATTATTGTCACTTTGGGGCCTTTGGATCCGGACAATGATATGTGTACACAACTTGCAGATAAGATCATAAACAATACTATCATAATTATTCAATAATAAGTTCAGATATGAGATCATGGCACTCGGGCCCTAGTGACAAGCATTAAGCACAACAAGTTGCAACAAAGTCAAATAGCACTAATAGAGATACTAGGCACTATGCCCCTAACAGATCTTATTCAATTACATGATAGAACTCATCCAATCCCTACCATCCCCAAGCCTACAATGGGGTATTACTCACTCATGGATGAGGGAAACATCGGTGGTTGATGGAGATGCGTTGGTGATGATGATGGCGATGATCCTCTCCAAATTCCCCGTCCCGGCAGGGTGCCAGAACGGAGTTTCTGGATCCGAATCTTGCTTTCTCGTGGTGGCGGAGCGGAACTCTTTCTATAAAACTATCGAACCCCCCTCTATTTTAGGTCAGAAGGCAACTTATAGGTGCGGAGGGAGGCCGAGGAGCTGCTTGGGGTGGCCAAACCTCCCCCAGGCGCGGGGTTAGTGGGCCCGCTCTTGGGGTGGGTTTGGGCCCCCCAGGCCTCCCCTCTGTCTCCCCTTCTGGCTCCGTGGATCTTTTCTGATGAGAAATATTTTTTGGCATATTTTCCGGGATTTTTCCTGATAGTTCATTTTCTGCACAAAAACAAGACACCAAGGTAATTCTGCTGAAAACAGCGTCAGTCTGTGTTAGTTGTATCCAAATCACACAAGTTTAGAGGAAAAACAATAGCAAAGTGTTCGAGAAAGTAGATACGTTTTGGACGTATCATCCCACTTCCCTCTTATCTTCTTCTGCCGCCTAGCGCAGCATCCCGCAGCCACCCGCGGCCCAATTTGGCCCAGCCGGCCCATACCCCTCCAGGCGTGCTTCTCCTTTCTTCTTCCTCCGGCGCGAGGAGAAGCTGCTCACTGTCCTCGCCGATGCCGTCCATCGCCTCGATGCGCCAAGATGAACGCCGCCGCTCTGAGAGGAGATAAGGTCGTAGTGCCGTGCTCTCTCTCCCCACCCCCATATCCCTCTCTATCACCCTCTGGGGTGCTCGCGCGCAGAGAGCCCGAACCCTAGTTAGCTGTACCTCGCTGTTCTCCATCGTTCCTGGCCTCCCCTCTCCTGTTCGAGGCCACTGTCCTAACTGTCGTTGTTGACTAGGTCGATTTCCCTAATCGGCGGCAGCCGAAGCTGCCCCCTTCGCTCCAATCAAGAGCTCCTTCCCAAAGTCCGGCCGCCGCTTCCCTCGTCGATTCCGGCCGCGTCTGAGCTCGCTTGGTCGAGCTGACCCCTCCACTACCTCCGTGGTGAGATCTTGCACCTCCTGGCCCCTTCCCTTCCTCCCCTAGCTCTCTGGTTCACTCCGTCATTGAACGCCACCGTCGGCCACCGCCAGAGCTCGCCATATAGGTTGCTCCGGTGACCATCCGCGGGCGGTGCCGCCTCTTTTGAGCTCTCCTCGCTCCACTGGTTCGAACAAGCCTAACCCCGAAGCCTCGCTCGCCGTCATCCTTCACCCCTGTCGCCGTCCTGAGAGCCACCGTCGGCATGATGTCGTGCTTACGTCATGCTGACGTCAGCAAGCGCGCGAACATACTGGTCAAACCACCCCCTGGTCCTACTTTGCGTCTGTGGCTGCTGATGTGGCTTTGGCCCTACACTTCAGCCAAGGGGCTAGGCTCTGCCCAAGTTAAAAACGACCCCCACCCATGTGCTGACGTCATAATGACGCAGTAAACCTATTTAATATGGTTTAATAATTTCAGAAATAGTTATAAACTTGTCAAATCAATATATTTTAATTTATAAGTTAGAAGAATACAAATAATATATCAAATTGTTCAGAAAAATGAGATCTATCTATTAGAGCTATAATCATGCATTGTTAAGAAACTTTCATGACAATTTTAATTAGAAGAACAAACCAACCCCTCTCATATACATCCGGAGTTTCCCCAAGTTAGGGTTTTCACCCCTCGGAACCCCGATTAAATGGTCGAGCATGCCTTAGGGTTACATTCTAATGAAAACTTACTTGTCATATCATCATTCTTGCTTGAGAATTGCATCGATGCCATGTGTTGATTGTTTCCCTCTCTTTCTTGTGTTTGCTAATACGTTGGAAACGTATCTATAATTTTTTATGCTCCATGCTTTTTTTGTATCTACTTTGCTTTACTTGTCCACACTTTGAGGTGCTTTTTACATGTTTTCTGGTACTAACCTATTAACAAGTTGCCACAGTGCCAGTTTCTTGTTTTCTGCAGTTTTTTGGTTTCAGAAAAGTTAGTAAAGAAATATTCTCGGAATTGGACGGGGCAAAGGACAAAGTCAATTACTTTCCGTGGGAACAAGAAGTCCAAAGGAGAGTCGAAGGGGCCGGCCAGAGGGGCCACCCCCCAGGCGCGGCCATAGGTGGGCCCGCGCCTGGCTAGGGTTTGGTGGCCCTGGCCACCGCCTCGGTCTCCCCCTTCGCCTATAAGAAGCCCCCGATGCAGAAACCTGAGTACCCGATCAGAAATCCACGAAACCGTTTGTATCCGCCGCCACCATCGTCCCTAGCTTGGGGGTATCTGAAGCTCTTCCCGGCACCCTGCCGGAGGGGAGATCATCCCGGAGGCCTTCTCTCCAGTATGATGCGTGATTAGTTCTAGCTTGGACTATGGATCCATGTAGTAGCTAGATGGTTGTATCTCCTCCTTTGTGCTTTCATGTATAGATCTTGTGAGCTCCGTTCATGCTCAAGATCTAATCTATTTGTAATCATGCATGTTGTGTTTGCGGGGATCCGATGGATATTGGGATTATTATGTTGGTTTGATTAATGATTTTGTCTTTATGATTCTATCATGTCTGTGTTGTTTGTGATCTTGCATGCTCTCCATTGCTAGTGGTTATCTTGGCCAAGTAGTTGCTAGTGACTCCAAGAGGGGGTATTTATGCTCGATAGTGGGTTTATGCCTCTAGTTTCCAAGCGAAGTGATAGAAATCTCTTCGGTTGTAGATGTGTTGTTGTTACTAGGGAGAAAACAACGGTCTCTTGTTCATGGAACATGTGGACTGTTTACCTTACACACTTTGCTTAAAGCAGTTGTTTGTTGCTTGCAACATAATACTGGAGGGGGTTCGGATGATAACCTGAAGGTGGACTTCTAGTCATATATGCGGTTGGATGGCGCTCTATGTATATTGTTGTATTGCCCAATAAACCTCATAGGATCTTTCTGACTAGTAATTGCATTGTTATGCCTTGCTCAGTTCCTATCAATTGCCCTGCTGTAATTTGTTTACCCTTCATGCCATGTTATTTATATAAGGAGAGCACCTCTAGTGAACTATGGACCTGGTCCAATCTTTACCATTGATACATCCTCCATTGTTACTTGTTTACTTGCTGCAAACCACTACCTTCCACACCATATATTTAATCCTTTGTTAAAACAAACCGGTGAGCTTGACAACCTCACTTATTCGTTGGGGCAGAGTCTTGAGTTTGTGTTGTGCAGGTCTCCGCATTGCTTGCAACACCTGTGTGACATTTGCTTCCTCGTTCTGGTTCGATAACCTCGGTCTCAACTAAGGGAAGACTTGCTGCTGTGGTCTTCACACCTTGCTCTTGGGGTTCCCAACAAGACTCCACATCAAGCACCAAGTTCTCTGGCGCCACCAAGGAGTCACCAACAAGTTTTCTAGCGCCGTTGTCGGGGAGGCTAAGGACGTCTTCAGTAGGGGAGTCCTTCACTTCCTTTCTCTTTACTTTGTTTTTAGTTTGCTTTGTTTCTTTTGCTTGGTTTTGTTTGACTCTTTTCAAAAAACCCAAAAAAATTAGTCTAGTTTGGTTTGCTTTCTTTATTCAAAAACACAAAAAATTAGTTCCTTCTCTAGCTGCTGCTGTTGTAAATTTTTTAGTTCCTTCAAAAACACAATTTTTCTAATCTAAATAAGCACACAAATGAATCTGCAAAAACAAGTAAATTAACAAATACTATTTACTAAACCAAGGGCATGGTTGGCTAGGGCTTGTTCTCCAGATTTCACCAACATAAAATTTGTAATTTTTGGACGTGTGGTTTGAAAGTTACAAGGGTTTCAAAATGGTATTTAAATCTGGTTTCAAAATCTGTTTTAATCAGAACCTGGCCACGTGGCTTGCTCCTATTCGCCAGTACCGGTTCGCACGGATCGGTTGCTGTGGAGCGTTGGATTTAAATTAGATCGAGCGGCTCAGGATCTATCTTACCCCTTCGTTTAAGTCATCTGTTTCTACGCGTCTGATCTAAATCGAACGATCCTGATCCAATCAACCACAAAGTGGCGGCGCTGGCGGCGGTGGTTGGCGGCGGAGCGGCCAGTCGATGACGGCACCGGCGGTACAGGAAGCAAAGGAGGGTGGGGAGATGCTCACAGTGATCGCCGTGGAATGCTGGTGCTCAACGTGGTCGTCTCCGTCGAAGGGGCGCTCGGGGTGGACGGCAATCGCTCGCCGGAGATGAGCTGGGCTTCGGGCGGTTCAGGAGGTCGTCGTGGGCGAGGATAGGGGGCGCCCTAGGACAAACGAATAGCACCATTAGGTCCGCGAGAGCATGGCGGTCATCAACGTATCCACGGGGAAGAGAAGGGTGGTCGGATTTTACCGGGGAGACGTCGTCGGAGAACGGCAGAAGACGGCGGCCCTCGGTCGTGTTCCTTGTCGGCGATCTAGAGCACGCGCGGATGTGGGATTGGTTCTGGGAGATGCGTAGGGATAAGGGGAGTCTCCTGGTGTGCTCAGGGAGGCACGGGGCGGTGTTGAGTCGCCGGAATCGGCACCGGAGTGTCGTCGGAATAGAGCCACTCGGGGAGAAATTGTGGCGGCCTGGGGGCATGTCGAGGAGGGGCGACAGAGGGGAACCAGAGAGGAGAGGAAGACGATTTATTGTGCGTGATCACTGCAGGTTTTACTCGCGGCATTAAGGCAAATTAAGCCGGAGCAATCAACGGCAGAACGGGGGAAGAACTGGTCGCTGTGGTGAGGACGATGGCTAGCGAAGTGGGGCCGTTGTGTCAGTGGGAAAAGGAGTGAGGGAGAGGTCCACCGGTCAGTGACTTAGCGGGTTGCTTCTGTGGTGAAGAAAAACGGTTCGGGGCGAGGGTGAGGTGGGCTAGGTGGGCTGTTGGGTTGGAACTGGGCCAAATGGTTGGGCTGCTCGTTTTGTTCTATTTTTTTCTGTCTGATTGATTTATTCTTTTCTATTTCTATTTACTGATTTGAAATTCAAACAAATCCAACATTCAAACAATTCAAACACTTCCAAACTTGTGTTGAGTTTTTGGTTATGTTTATTAACATAAACCAAATCCCAAAATAAAAAATAATATTTTTATTTATTTTAGGATCCATTCATTAATTAAATAAAATGGACCTTTAGTTATTTAATTAAATAGGGTTTGATTTATTTAATAAAATCTTCATTTGAAATCCAAATATTTTCAAAACCAAATCAGTAGGTTTTATTTGGAAATAGTGAATACTTGGAAACTTGTTTAAAATAAAACAACCTTTTATTTTCGGGTCCATTAATAATTAAATACAATAGACCTTCATTATTAAATCAACTAGGATTTATTTTATTTAAAAATATTTATTTTGAAATCTAAAATAAAGTCAAAACACTTCAGTAGGTTTTATTTGAGAATATAAAATATTTGGAAAACTTATTTAAAATAATTTAATAAGTTTTGATGTTTCATTTAAAATGGTAAAACCTTTTATTCAAATAAAATTGGATATTAAATCCTTATTAATTTATTTAAATAATCCTTTGCTATTTTTTTTATCCAAAACAAAACATTTTATTTTAAATACTTGGCTAAGGTTTAATTTGGCTCTGTAAAATAATCTTTATTTATAAATCCACTTTTTCTTTTGAAAGCCAAAACCTTTTATTTAAAAGATCCAAAATAGTAAGTCTAAATATTTCTATTTTCCTTTATTAAATGTTTATCTTTTTAAATCCCTTTAGGATTTATTTGATCCAAATTGGTTTGAAGGTTCCATTTGGATTCAAAAAGTTTCTTCTGGCCCTGAAAATCAAACAAAGTTTTATTTTATTCATTTATTTTCACATGACAAGATTTGGAAAATCTTGGGATGTGACAATTCTATTGAGGAAACTTCCTCTTTGAGTGAAAAGATTGATGTTATTATGGCTATGCTTGTTAATGGGAAAGCTCCTCCAGATCCTAATAGTGTTCGCTTAGCCTCTTTGGTTGCTCAAGAAGAGCAAGTTGATGTGAACTTCATTAGAAATAACAATTTCAACAACAATGAATATAGGAATAATTTTGGTAGCAACAACAATTATAGGCCTTAAACTACTAATAATGGCAATTCCTATGGAAGCTCTTACAATAATACTAGAAGTGCCCCTCTAAACTTGAAGTCATGCTCAAGGACTTTATTAGTAAGCAAACCACTTTCAATAATACTATAGAGGAAACGATTTTAACTATTGAGAAAAAATATATCCTCTTTGTCTGATGCTCAAACTTCCTTGGTTAATAAAATGGCTGCTAAACCTAAAATATGGAAAACACATTTTCTACTGCTCATGGCATACAAGTTACTATTCATGAAAATGTTAGGCTGTTAGCTCAACTTCATGCTAGGTGGGAAAGGGAAGCTGAAATTCATAGAAATAATAGTGTGTGCACTATCACCACTAAACCACAAGTAGCCCCTATTCCTCCTCCTACTATGCCTAAGCCTAGTGAGCCTACTACTAGTGATGCTAAGTTTGACTTTGATATTGATGGTTGCAATATTTCTGAAGTGATTATGTTCGTGCAAAAGCTTGCTAGAAGTCCTGGTGGTAGTGATATGCATGTTGCTTTCACTAAACATATTACAGATGCTCTTGTTAAGATTAAGGAAGAGAAGCTAAAACACAAAGCTTATATTCCTAGAAAAGTAGAAGATAGTTGGGAACCCATTATTAATATGCAAGTGAATGACTTTGATCTCAGAGCTTCATGTGATCTTGGTTCTAGTGTCTCTATTATGCCTGGGAAGATTTATGAAATGCTTGATTTGCCACCATTAGAAGATTGTTATTTGGATGTCCCACTCAATGATAATGCTAAGAAGAAACTTATGGGGAGTGTTAATAATGTTCTTATTATGGTTAATAATGCTTATGTCCCTGTGGATTTATATGTTTTGTATGTTGAATACAATGCTTCTTGTCCTATTACTTTGGGAAGACCTTTTCTTAGAACAATTGGTGCCATCATTCATATGAAAGAAGGCACCATCAAATATCATTTTCCATTCAAGAAAGGTATTGAACACTTCCCTATGAGGAGAGATAAGTTGCTTTTTGCTCCTCCTTTGAAAGCAAGATTTGATGTTAATGCTTCCTCATTTGAAAATACTTGATTATTCTTGCTTCTTGTGCCTAACTTAAAGGCGTTAAAGAAAAGTACTTGTTGGGAGATAACCCAAGAGTTTCCTTGAGTCTTGGAAGTTATTACTTCTGTAATGACCTCTCCTTATCCTTTTTGTTTGCTTTTTGTGCCAAGAATGACCTATAATGAGAGGGAAGTAAGATTTGGGGAGTTGCTGTCCCGAAACAGATTTCTATCATTCATCAAAAATATTCTTGAGGAGGCTTTGTAACTCGGATTGAGCAACAGAAGATGTTCGAAAAAATCGGTTTCTACCTACTGGTCTGTTTTGACAGATTTCTGCCATTATTTGCATTTTCTTCTTATTGATTCCTTCTTGAGTTCTCTTCAGGTAATTGAGCTTTTTGAATGATTTACTACAGTAGCTTGTGTTTTTAGTGAAAAGACTTTCTGTTCCAAAGCTTTGCCAGTGGTCTAATACTTTTGTATACATTAATGTTGCTAATGAAGATTGTGTGATGTTTTGTATGAAGGAAACATTTCAGGTGTAGAGAGAGAATGATGCAATGAGATGAAGAATAGACAAAAGCTCAAGCTTGGGGATGCCACCATGGTGTCACCCCAATACATATCCAAGAGGTACAAGCGTCAAAGCTTGGGGATGCTCAAGGCATCCCCTTCTTCATCAATAAAAAGCTCAGGTCTGTCTAGACACTTCGTTTTTATTGTTTCATGCACAGTTGTGTTGTTCTTGGAGTGTCTTAGTTTTATTTTGCTTTGATTAGTTTGTTTAGTTTGCTTGAATAAAGTAGTTTGGACCCCCGTTCTCATTGTGTTGTTTTGCAAATAAGGTTGCTTGGTGTTTGGAAAGGAGTAATAAGTTCTTGCTTGAAGTGCAAGAGGATCTTGCATTGACTGTGACTTAGACTTTAGCATGACATGCTAGGTGTTGTTTTAACTTTATGCTTAGTGATTATTTCTGTAGCATGTCTTGTTCCAAACAATTGGGATTGCTCAGTGTGCCTTAAAGAAATTATGCGTTGTTTTAGCATGAAAAAGCATAGTATTGTGGTATTCTCCTTTGATGTTTTGCTTGGGTTGACTTGGCACATGCTTACACCATGTTATGACTATGACAAGTCACCATTAGACTCTATGATCATTTAGTCCTTGACTTGTAGTACCACTCTTTGCTTTGATTAGTATGCTTTGTTGCATTGCATGATTTTGGCCATTATTGCTCTCTTAGTCGGTTGCTCCCAGTCTTTTGCTAGCCTCCACTTGTATGAGTAAGTTCTACTCATGCTTCCAACTCCCAAGAAACCAAGTTTTTCCAAACTGTCCACTATAAACTCCTATGCATGGTGTGTTACACCATTCCAAGTATATTCTTGTTTTCAACTATCTTCCAATTAAAAACTATTTTGTTATGTGAAAACTTAGTGATTAAAGCCCTCACGAACTTGATGGCACACTTTATATTCTTTGCCCCTAATAAACTTGAACCATTGTGACAACTTTGTTGTATATGCTTGCACTTATAAGTTGGAATTAGTATAACCGTGCTGTCACGGGGAACGTTTTCAACATTGCACTTGTACTTTGTACTCAGTTGATATCATGTTCATTTGTCTATGGATGTCACCGGTGTGAAATAAAGAGGGAACTTGTAAGTCCATGGAGTTGTATCCTGTGTTAGAGAAACGCCTGGGCCGCTAGCCTAAGCCATGCCTAATCATGGTGGAAACTTGTAGCATCACCATAGTGAGCTATCTATGAAGCATGCTCAATAAAAAGCTATGCATATGGTAAATAAAAATATTGCTGAGATGCTCATTATCTGCTTGTACCATGTGCAAGGGGTACCCCATTGGCGGTTCTCAATGATATGCAAATACTTATAATGACAAGAACTTACCTAGTTGAGTATGCATGAGATGTGGCCCTCGTATTCAAGGGGCATGAGATTGCCAACTTATACTTCGTCAAGCATATACTCCAGATTTGCCACTTTAACCTTAACCACTTCAAGATGCTTATGATAGGGGCAATGAGCGCTGAAAGCTAACAAGTACCATAATTTTTGGAAGCTCTTTTTGAAACATGTAATCCCTGCTTTCTTTACAAAAAGGCATTTCTTCCACCATTATTTGAGTCTCCACCTTCTACCTTTAGGCACCATTAAGAGAGCATAGTTGTCATTCTGTGTGCAGTGTTCCAAAGCTTATTAATTGATGCATATTGTGTTATTACTTGTTCTTGTGCTACTTGTTTCTAGTCACCCTTGTGAACTTTTCAGGTGTCCTACGCATTTAATTGCTACTCTATGAGGGACAAGCTGATTGCCACTATGCTATGTTTTCTGCATGTGAAACAAACAAACGTTTTTCAATGCATACTATTCATGATCTTTGTTTGTAGCTTGTCATGTTGCATGCATAGTTACTATGTCCTATTGTTAGAACTCCATCTTTAATGGACATGTTTAGAGTTCTTTGATCCCAGCTTTCAATGTTTGCAAATGGTTGGATCTTTATTGTGAGGGTGCATGTCACCTCAAAAATTATTCTGTTTATCACTTACCTACTCGAGGACGAGCAGGAGTTAAGCTTGGGGATGCTGATACGTTGGAAACGTATCTATAATTTTGGATGCTCCATGCTTGTTTTGTATCTACTTTGCTTTAATTGTCCACAATTTGAGGTGCTTTTTACATGTTTTCTGGTACTAACCTATTAACAAGTTGCCACAGTGCCAGTTGCCTGTTTTCTGCTGTTTTTGGTTTCAGAAAAGTTAGTAAAGAAATATTCTCGGAATTGGACGGGACAAAGGAAAAAGTCAATTACTTTCCATGGGGAACAAGAAGTCTAGAGGAGAGCCGGAGGGGCCGGCCAGAGGTGCCAAACCCCCGCCAGGTGCGGCCACAGGTGGGCCCGCGCCTGGCTAGGGTTTGGTGGCCCTGGACACCGCCTTGATCTCCCCCTTCGCCTATAAGAAGCCCCCGATGCAGAAACCCTAAGTACCCAATCAGAAATCCACGAAACCGTTTGTAGCCGCCGCCACCATCGTCCCTAGATTGGGGAATCTGAAGCTCTTCCCAGCACCCTGCCGGAGGGGAGATCATTGTAACATCCCAGTATTTAGGACCTAACGAAGGGTAGATTTAGGAATATGAATTGTTGCATGCATTTATATGTGAAATGTGGGGAAAAAATTGCCAAATAAAAACTTAAGTGATCAATGTTTCTTTCTTACTTTGAGAATAGGTTTAGTCTTAAAGAAGGATTGTTATAAACTTTGATATGAACTTAGAGGAGTTATGTGTGTTTTGAAATGAGTTTGGATTCTAAAACTTAAGTGTTTTATAATTCAAATGATTTGGATATAAGATGTGAATCTTAAATTAATTAAGAGAAAAGTATTATAACTTAAATCTTATCTAAAAACAATATGGTATGTGAAATTATTTTACATACTTAATCCAGTCACAAAGAATAACTTACAGAAGTTATTCCAAACTTCACAATTCACACAAGAGTAAAGAATAAAATATTCTTTATTAATAAACATATATAATCTTTATTACAAATGAACCAAATAAAGATTACATAAATTATAAAAGAAAAAAAATACAAAAGAACAAGAAAACTACATTGGTATATCCACTAACTATCCTATACCTAAAACTACATAAAATCTTCATCTTTATCTTCTGTACCTGCAAAACAAAGATTAAACAAAAATAAAACAAGAATCATTGAGAAATGTTAAAGAGGGGCAAGTTTCACCAATATGAAAGATTTCATCTTTCATGAATTCACAGCCAGAATGCAAATGACAGCCAAAAGGGACCAATTCACCAGCCAAGGTAAAAGTATATTGGTAATAGTAAGTTCAAATTTTCTGAACCTATCCATATGTGCATAGCAGGCACACAGGCTGCGCACACACAAGCATGCAAAGGGGTGTGCTGTCGACTTCTCAGGCACACAGGCTGCACACACAGAAGCATGCAAAGGGGTGTGCTGTCGGTTTCTCAGGCACAACTAGATCAAACAAAACCACAGCCAGCCGTGGAGGAGCACCTAAGTGCATCTCTCCACCACACAATACACTAGCACAGCCAGGATGAACAACAGTTAAACAAGAACAACAACCAAACCAACCACCCAGATCAACCCAAACATCACCAGAATGGTGACATAAGGAGGAGAATATATCTGGTGGACAACAAGGTCAAGCCCAGGAGCAAGGAGGAGCAGGCAAGCTCAAGAGCAAGCTCAGGAACCAACAAAAGCAGATCAAGATTAAGACCAAGAGCAAGATCATGATCATCATCAAATATACTACACCAACATCAAATCTTGTGGTGAGTCTTATAAAACCATCACATGCCTTCATCAGAATATCTAAACAAAAGCATGTGTTGATTTATGCAATCATCTCTCAATAAGCACCCAAGAGGGGTGAATCTATCCTAGAGATTTCAAGTACAAGGATAAGAAATCTAGCTCAACCACAAACACTAAACCCTCAGACCAGCATCACTGGGTTTAGTGTTATTTTTACAACTTAAATCATTTCCATTTGATATTAACAGATGAGGGTACATCTCTCAAAGAGAGAGTAGCACCTCTAATCCTACAAGATTCATACAAATTATTGTCCAACTAACTAGGAATTACATCCTAGAGCCTCAGACCAACATCATAGGCAAGATAAGAAAGCTTCCATATTATCTTATCAGTTCTAATCACAAGCATAATCAAGATAAGCCCAGAATTAAAAACCCAATCACTTGTGTGCCAGAATACAGTGGTATCACAAGGACAAGTTCTTAATGAGCAAAAAACCAATATTTACTGAGCTTCCACAGGAAAAGGGACAAATCATTACATATCATTTTCCTGAGCCAAATGCCAGGAATCAATCTTAAATTCATGTATACATTCACAGAAATCATTGCAAGCAATGATTTGATTCAGTAAGTAAAATCTCAGACAAGCCAACAGTATAATTGAAGTAAGCAAACACCGTCAGTATAAACAAACTTACAGTAGAGTAAAGCCTCAGACCCACAACATAATCCAATTAAGGATTCGATTGAAACAACTAGCCTGGATCATGGTAGATTACCACTAGGACAAATCTGACAGGCAACTAGTAACAACAAAGTTACTATCAATCCTTAACCATAGGAAGCAATCATTTCACATGATCAAATATGATCAACGCTAGATCGAAAGCATCCTAGATGTGATCAACAGAGGGGTTATGAACCCTAATCTTGAGATGAACCCAATTAGCACATCATCACTCAACATCAGAAGCCACTAGCTACACACCAAAAAGAATCAAGATAGTAGCATGACTGAACACCATAGAGACCACTCACCCGAGGTCCTCGCTGATGAATCGAAGAGGAAGCAGAGGAGCCGACGAACCGCGACGGCACTAGAAGCACCCAGAGGGGCGCTGCAACCTGCACCTGCCACGGCGGCAGCCGCAGCAAAACACGAGACCAACACACCACCGAAGGCGGGATCATGGCAGCGGCAACAAAATCTTTCCCGAACCCTAGGGTTCGGAAATAGGGTGGAATTGACCCCGAAAAAGCCCTTGAGACAAATCCAAGTGGATAGAATGAACGAGCGCCGTCGACAACCTCAACTCGCACCACGAAGGCGGCCAGAACGGCCGGCGGCGGCGGGAATCGACGGTGGCGGCATCGCCGGCCACGGGGACGAGACAAAAGAGGAGGGGATTAGGTCGAGGGAAAGAAGGGAGGCAGAATGGGCTGGGTGGGCCAAAAAACCCTTCGGGGTTATCTTTTGACCCTGCCCTATTGGGCCACCCTGGCCCAATAAGCCCAAGGGGCCATCCCAAATTGCTTAATAAATCTTTTTGATTAATTGAAAAAGACCAAAATACCCCTGACCTCAATAAAATGATAGAAACTAAAATAAAAGTCCAAAAATTATAAATAAAGTATTTTTGGATTCACAATAATCCACTATGTTCCAATAAAATGAAATATCAAATTTTGAATGCTTAAACTTTTATAATAATTCTGTAATTTATATAGTCCTTATGGAATTCTATAAAAATTATTGAAAGATGATAAAAATAAATAAAAATCATTTTTATTATCTATTAATATTAAAGTATTTATAAAAATACTAAATAAATATTTAGTAATAAAACTTTAATAATTCAAATTTCTATAATGATAAATGTTTATAAGATAAGTAAAATACAAAAAATCTTGGAAAAATAAGAATTCTAATTAAAAATATAATCATGTATTATTATTTCACTTAATTAAATATTTAGTATTTATTAAGTAATTATAAAGTAATAATAATAAAAAAATCATAACTTATTATTTATTAAACACAAAAAAATAAATATACCAAAATGATCATAAAATAATAATAATAATATATACATGATAAAAATCTCATAGTCTACTTTGACTTAAATACAAATTCAAATATTTTAATAACTCAAATTAAACATAGTCACTTCATTAATAATTCATAAAAGGATAAATAACATTTATTAATATCCTTAAAATGAGTTTAATATATAGTACAAAACTTAAATATTAATGAAATCAAACTCTAAGGGTTTTAAAAATATTATAAACATCTTCATATTAAACTATCTACAACTCTAAGTGAAGATTATATTCTCGAAGGATTCCAATTCATGATAAAAACCTTGAAGAACATCTTATGAATAAATCATATCCTTTCCATTAACTTTAAATTATCAAATTTCAACAACTACCACAACACTTTAGAAAGTTCAAAGGTAGCTAAATGAAAATATATCTAGAATTATAAACTTTACTCACTTTTCTCTAAAAGATAAATGGTACTACTCTATCATAGAATTAAGAAACCATTATCTCAAGTAACAGAACAAACATTCTTAAAGAAAAACATTTCAGATATAAAAGATACCAAAGTGTAAGGATCATATTTTCAAAACTACCTATATTTTAAAGTTAACTTTAGTCTCCAAGAATCTAAATATAATAGCATACACATTACTACATATTTTATAGTTAACTTTGGTCTGAAAGAGTTAATCTATAAAGCAACTCAAGCCAAACCATTTGATCAAAACAAATGACATCAACCACCACTAATTAACCACAAAGGATTAGACCTCGGAAGAGAAACCTTTTTCTTCGAAGGTTATTCTTTTTGCCACTTTAAATAAGAAATCGTGTATAAGTAATCCTAACTAGTATGTCATAAGCATGTATATTTTACTCATACAAATGTAATTTCTACAACCACTCCTAAACTCTAATAAAAGTACAACTATGAAACTTATTTAAAAGGACCACACATTCCAAACTAACCACTTTCGTAATCTAAACCCTAGAACAACGCTATTCTTAGGATCTGCACTTAGAACGTGCATCACATTACTTATGCATAAAAGCATACTGCTTCTTTAATCATTAGTCCTTATTGGACCAATGATACTGATTTCAGATTTTGGATCTTGTACTGACTCAAAGACCGTGAGTGCATAATCTTGCAACCACAAAAGGCAAGTTCACACTTGCTCATGTCCTTTGTTTATTTTCTGTAAAATGTTTTACAAATCCAGTGTTGTATTCACCTGCATTTGAAAAAGGTTAGAAAACACTATTTTCAATAATAATGAGAACTATTGATTACTGATCCAGGGTGATCAGCTAATCTATTAAACCTGATAGTTGGGATACCACTGTTCAGAATTATATCACCTAGGACTTAACAACCAATGTCGCCAGTGATTCTTGCGCCGTATATTACGCGTTGACCATGAGATTTGGAATGGGACGGAGAAGTCAGCTGTATCTTTTCCCTCACGCATGGAGCTGGATGTGTGGGTCGTGGCTGTTATCACTCGTAGAGTGCATATTATTTATGGTAATTAGTAGAGGATATGCAGCATATGGGTGGGATCCCTCAACGTCCCACGATAGTTCCGGCATCTGAACGGTCTGTACAAACCATTGCCGTAATTCAATAGGTGGGCATGGTGTACACCAAGGAGATATGCGGGGTCGCGGAGAAGGCAGTGATTGGCTTGGATCTTAGGTTGGGCCTCAAACCAAGGAAGTTTGAACGGGGACATACTCCCGGACGTGCAACAAAACCTAAGGTCTCTCATGGGTAAAGTGACGCACCTCTGTAGAGTTTAAGAACTGTAACTTGTTACTCCCTGTTCCGGGAAGGAGCGGCGAACGCGGCGGGAAAGGAACCCCATGAAGGTTCTAGTAAACCCGTGAAGGCTGACGGACATAGCTTTTCAGAATAAAAGCAATCTTTGAAGAAATGTTTATGAAAACTTGCATTGCCTACGACCTATGGTCTGTGGCTATAGTTATAGTGCATCAAACACTCCTTTTCTAGTGAATTTGATGAGTACGCTCGTACTCAAAGTATCTTCTTAACCCTTGCTAGATTCTGAAGCCATTAAGAAGATGTCTACATCAAGATATGCTCCAGAACTTATCAAGACCAGCTAAAGCTCTTCAATGAAGACCAGGAAGACAACATAAATCTCAACTCAAGTGAAGACGAAATTACTGACTAGATAGAAATACAATCTCTAGCCAAAGAACCTACCTCGGTAGTGCATTGCAATAGCGGCAATGCCAATTCCTTAGTTAAATACTAATTTTAATAGTATAATAATTTTGCGTTATTTATCTTTGATTCTTCTTCGTAGAAGAAGTTCTCTTTCTCTCTTTAACCTAGAGTGTTCTCTTGATCTTATGTAAAGAGTGAGTTGTAACCTTTAAGCCATGTATTGGACCCGCTGTGTTTCTGTTGTGCCATTCTGAGGGATGTAATACTAGTGAACGGTGTTTCATTGGTGTTATGTCAATGACTATAGTGTACTACATCATGCAGTGGTATGCTGTGTCACCGCAGTTGGTATCAGAGCATATGCTTTGACCTTAGGTTGGAAACCTAGTAAATGGGTAAAACCTGTAGGACATATCCTAGCAATAAGGAAGAGTTCTCTAGTGATATGAGGGATATTCACTTGAGAATAATCCCGTTATGTTATTAGTGCGATAACTCTTTTATATGATTGCAATTTCCAATCATTACCCAAGAGTTTTAACTCTATGTGACCGATGATAATTTCTTATCCACAGTTTCACATGGCACCTCGATATCCACCCCGGAATGTTCAAGTGATGAACAGGACGTTGGATGACTACGGAGGGGATTGGACAAACAATCTCCGACAACTTATATGGAGTTTGGAATGTGAATCAAGACTTTTGGTCAAGATTTACAGTTACTATGATGGGCAGGTATTAGCTAAATACCGTGTCATGATCATGTTACCCAAGAAGTTAGGACTTAAGGGAGAAATGCCAGTAGGAGAGGCAAGGTGCATGGCATCTGCATATCAGATTGTTGTAGCAGCAGCCATAACCATGATCAGAGAGCATAAATCCCAAGATCTAGAAGGTAGTACTCACACCATTATACCACATGAAACCTCAAACTTAGAGCATGAGTTAGATCACTCTACCTTAGTTCAAACTGAACCTACTCTAGCGGTAGAGTATATGGATCGTTACCGGTCTTTGCTAAACACTTATTATAACACTCACCAAGTCTTAGTTTAGGAGCTGGATATGGTCATTGAGGATTTTACTGATCCTGATAAAGCAATGGCTCGTAGGAAGAAGTTGGATAAAGAAGCTTGGCATCCCAAATACATACCTTCAGGAGAGGTGTTTGAGGAAACTGAGTTTGATGACCCAAACTCAGAAAATTATGCCTATTACCAGAATGACTTCAAACCACCTGAAGACTTATGGACCAAGTACAATGCCGAACAACTAGAATGGAATAAATTTATTCCAAATAAACCTGAGCCTAACAAATATGGATGGGAAATAGAATCCGAAGATAAAACCACAGGGAATCCTATACCTTGTGATACATGTATTGAAGAAGAGACCAACTATAACCATAGAGAGCCTTATGGACCATATGGTGGTGATACTAATCCAATCAACTTAGAAGAGTATCCCAATAGCTACTACACCAATTTGTATGACTGGATCCAAGAACAAGTTAAGGGACCAACTTACTACGAGGAAGCGTTGCTAGAAAACCCGAACTATTCGACGGAAGATTACGCCAACTCTAGTCATTTTTCAATGAGTAATCTTAGTCTTGGTACTTCTAATCAAGATTACACACCTCCTAGATGCTCCTATGCTCCAGAAGGCATTCGTAGGACTTCACGTCATCATGGACGGAACTCCAGGAAGCAATAGAGGATGACGAAAGTAAGAAAGGAACGACATCCCAAGGGATGCGGGCTTGAATAATGTACATAGAGGGTAATGTGTATTGTAGTTTGGAGAGTTTGCGGAAATAAGTGAGGATATATCCACAAGAACAAGTTCTTGTAAGATAGTGTGTAAATAGGTATGGAGCAAACAGTTGGAACATTTAGTACATTTGTAAATTATCTAAAACCTATGTATAATAGATGGTATCTGTTTGGTTGTTTATCGACTTTTGGATCTTATTGATTTTTCTTGATTGACTAGATCTGTACATGAAGTTTAATTAGGTGTGCAAATGCATGATGTAACACCCAGTTAATACTTGATGTTATAGACCTAGATAGGAATGGGAATCTGTGTAAGGGAGTGACGAATTTTAAAGAGTCAAAAAGGAAGACTTACGGAAATGAAGAAGCAACATATAAGTAGTGTTAACACCACTTAGAGGATAGATAAAGCATAAAGTATTCCTAACCAGATCCAAGAAAGAAGTTTGGTATAGAAGATGTATGGAACCACAAGATATAATAAACTTAGGGTTCACTCAAAGTAGGTAATATTACTAAGAAGTAATGGAATAGTTGTACCAAGATCATGGAAGTATCATAAATAAGTACGAATAGTTAGCTTTGGAACCAAACTGGTATTCAAGATTTGACAATACCGAGAGAATGCGAGAAGTATGTGGGAAACCATAGGGTAATACACACACCCTAGGACCGTTTGCAGCTGGTAATAATCCGCAACTGGTTATTGATCCATAGCTGGTAACTAATCCACATTTGGTATTTTGTCCGTAACTGGTATTTGGTTGAAATAGTTAACCAAATCTTATTAAAAGTTACATAAAGAGCATTAAATTTGGCCTAAGATAAAATAAGGCCTAAGAAAGTTTAACAGATTCAAAGATGATCACTTGGCAAGATGCTTTGCAAGGTCCAGTCTATTCAACAAGAATGCCCCAATAGTAAGTATGACATATAGTGCTGAAAGAATTGCTCCGAAGATCCACAACTATGTGGATGCACATCTTTCATTGGACCTTAAATTAGTAAAATATAACTGAACATGAACCAACATTCTAGTTTTAGAATCAATAAGCCTCTATGAAGGGAGTTTCAAAACTATTAGTAAAGCTTAATGGGGAAGAGTAAACATTAGGAAGGATAGTTGAAGAAAATACTTTGGAGAATAAAGAAAAGTTAATTAAAAATCATAAGAAGGTACAAATTTGAGGGTGATGAAGGATACAATTAAAAACAATCAAACTTAAAAGGACACAACCTTTAAAGAAATCCTTAAAAAGTAATATAGAACCTTAATTCAACAAGTGTCATGAATAAAATAATTCCAATGGGTATGGACAAATTGGGTTCAAATTCAATCTTGGAAAGAATACCAGTATCAACTATATAATGACAGGAATAGTAAGATAGTCTGTTGACCATTAAAATGCATATATAGAAATATAAAGACTCATGGTAATGAAAACTTCCAAATGGTAAGTAATATAGTAATGAAGCTGTTAATTCAAGAAAAAGAATTGAATGAGGATATCTAATCCGGTTTTGGAATATTCCAATTTAATCCATTGAAGATCGTCATGGAGTGGGGAGTATAGCAACCATTATAAACCTTAGAAATTCCTGAATAGAAATGAGAGGAAATAGGTATGGACTCCATCACCAGATCACCCATGACACTAAAAAGAAAAGATATGATATGGGTAATTGTGGACAGACTCACTCAGAGTGCACATTTTATTCCAGTAAATCCAATAGGATAATGCCGAGAAGTTAGTTGAAGTATAGACAAGACATCATTGATAAAATTAGGGAAAGACTGAAAATAGCCCAAAGCAGGTAGCAAAGTTATGCGGATTAAAGCCAAAGATCATGGCATTCAGAAGTAGGAGATGTGATCTATTTTAAAGTAAAGTCCAATGAGAGGAGTAAAAAGATTGGGAGTTAAAGGGAAATTGAGTCCAAGATATATCGGACCATTTAAGATACTAAGGCAAAACAGAACTAGCGCTTATGCTTTAGAGTTACCATTAAGATTGGCTTAGGTGCATAATGTTTTTCATAGGTCACAACTTCACAAATGTTTGAAAATTTTCAGAGGAGGCAATAGCACATCAAAATGTTAAAACTATAAGTAGACCTAAATTATTTTTGAAATCCTGTAAGATTAGGGAAGAAAATTAGAAAAGATTGAGGAACAGAGCAATTGAATATTGCAAGGTACAGTGGGAACATCACCCTGAGAGAGAAGCCACAAGGGAGAAGAAAGATAATTTAAGAAAGGCTTATCCAGAATTATTCTGGTACATCTCCACAAACTTCGGGACGAAGTTTAATTTAAGGGGGGAAGTCTGTAACATCCCAGTATTTAGGACCTAACGAAGGGTAGATTTGGGAATATGAATTGTTGCATGCATTTATTTGTGAAAATGTGGGAAATTTTTTTGCCAAATAAAATATTAAGTGATCAATGTTTCTTTCTTACTTTGAGAATAGGTTTAGTCTGAAAGAAGGATTGCTATAAACTTTGATATGAACTTAAAGGAGTTATGTGTGTTTTGAAATGAGTTTGGATTCTAAAACTTAAGTGTTTTATATTTCAAATGATTTGGATATAAGATGTGAATCTTAAATTAATTAAGAGAAAAGTATTATAACTTAAATCTTATCTAAAAACAATATGGTATGTGAAATTATTTTACATACTTAATCAAGTCACAAAGAATAACTTACAGAAGTTATTCCAAACTTCACAATTCACACAAGAGTAAAGAATAAAATATTCTTTATTAATAAACATATATAATATTTATTACAAATGAACCAAATAAAGATTACATAAATTATAAAAGAAAAAAATACAAAAGAATAAGAAAACTACATTGGTATATCCACTAACTATCCTATTCCTAAAACTACATAAAATCTTCATCTTTATCTTCTGTACCTGCAAAACAAAGATTAAACAGAAATAAAACAAGATTAGTGTTAGTATATATTTCTCTCAGATATGTCAGTGAGGTGCACTTGACAATCTCATCACTGAGAAATGTTAAAGAGGGGCAAGTTTCACCAATATGAAAGATTTCATCTTTCATGAATTCACAGCCAGAATGCAAATGACAGCCAAAAGGGACCAATTCACCAGCCAAGGTAAAAGTAGATTGGTAATAGTAAGTTCAAATTTTCTGAACCTATCCATATGTGCATAGCAGGCACACAGGCTGCACACACACAAGCATGCAAAGGGGTGTGCTATCGATTTCTCAGGCACAGCTAGATCAAACAAAACCATAGCCAGCCGTGGAGGAGCACCTCAGTGCATCTCTCCACCACACAATACACTATCACATCCAGGATGAACAACAGTTAAACAAGAACAGCAACCAAACCAACCACCCAGATCGACCCAAACATCACCAGAATGGTGACATAAGGAGGAGAATAGATCTGGTGGACAGCAAGGTCAATCCCAGGAGCTAGGAGGAGCAGGCAAGCTCAAGAGCAAGCTCAGGAACCAGCAAAAGCAGATTAAGATCAAGACCAAGAGCAAGATCAGGATCATCATCAAATATACTACACCAACATCAAATCTTGTGGTGAGTCTTATAAAACCATCACATGCCTTCATCAGAATCTCTAAACAAAAGCATGTGTTGCTTTATGCAATCATCTCTCAATAAGCACCCAAGAGGGGTGAATCTGTCCTAGAGATTTCAAGTACAAGGATAAGAAATCTAGCTCAACCACAAACACTAAACCCTCAGACCAGCATCACTGGGTTCAGTGTTATTTTTACAACTTAAATCATTTCCATTTGATCTTAACAGATCAGGGTACATCTCTCAAAGAGAGAGTAGCACCTCTAATCCTACAAGATTCAAACAAATTATTTCCCAATTAACTAGGAATTACATCCTAGAGACTCAGACCAACATCATAGGCAAGATAAGAAAGCTTCCATATTATCTTATCAGTTATAATCACAAGCATAATCAAGCTAAGCCCAGAATTAAAAACCCAATCATTTGTGTGCCAGAATACAGTGGTATCACAAGGACAAGTTCTTAATGAGCAAAAACCAATCTTTACTTAGCTTCCACAGGAAAAGGGACAAATCATTACATATCATTTTCCTGAGCCAAATGCCAGGAATCAATCTTAAATTCATGTATACATTCACAGAAATCATTGCAAGCAATGATTTGATTCAGTAAGTAAAATCTCAACAGTATAATTGCAGTAAGAAAACACTGTCAGTATAAGCAAACTAAGGGTAGAGTAAAGCCTTAGACCCACAACAAAATCCAATTAAGGATTCGATTTAAACAACTAGCCTGGATCATGGTAGATTACCACTAGGACAAATCTGACAGGCAACTAGTAACAACAAAGTTACTATCAATCCTTAACCATAGCAAGCAATCATTTCACATGATCAAATATGATCAACACTAGATCAAAAGCATCCTAGATGTGATCAACAGAGGGGTTATGAACCCTAATCCTGAGATGAACCCAATCAGCACATCATCACTCAACATCAGAAGCCACTAGCTACACACCAAAAAGAATCAAGACAGTAGCATGACTGAACACCACAGAGACCAGTCACCCGAGGTCCTCGCTGATGAATCGAAGAGGAAGCAGAGGAGCCGACGAACCGCGGCGGCACAGGGAGCACCCAGAGGGACACTACAACCTGCACCTGCCACAGCGGCGGCCGCAGCAACACACGAGACCAACACACCATCGCAGGCGGGATCACGGTGGTGGCAACATCTTTCCCGAACCCTAGGGTTCGGAAATGGGGTGTAATTGACCCCGGGAAATCCCTAGAGACAACCCTAGGGTGCGCCGTCGACAACCTCAACTCGCACCACGGCGGCGGCCAGAACGGCTGGTGGCGGCGGGAATCGATGGTGGCGGCATCGCCGGCCACGGGGACGAGACAGAAGAGGAGGGGATTAGGTCGAGGGAAAGAAGGGAGGCAGAATGGGCTGGGTGGGCCAAAAAATCCTTCGGGGTTATCTTTTGACCCTGCCCTATTGGGCCACCCTGGCCCAATAAGCCCAAGGGGCCAGCCCAAATTGCTTAATAATTCTTCTTGATCAATTGAAAGAGACCAAAATACCCCTGACCTCAGTAAAATGATAGAAACTAAAATAGAAGTCCAAAAATTATAAATAAAATATTTTTGGATTCACAATAATCCGCTCTGTTCAAATAAAATGAAATATCAAATTTTGAATACTTAAAATTTTATAAGAATTCTGTAATTTATATATTCCTTATGGAATTCTATAAAAATTAATGAAAGATGATAAAAATAAATAAAAATCATTTTTATTATCTATTAATATTACAGTATTTATGAAAAATACTAAATAAATATTTAGTAATAAAACTTTAATATTCAAATTTCTATGATGAGAAATGTTTATAAGATAAGTAAAATACCAAAAATCTTGGAAAAATAAGAATTCTAATTAAAAATATAATCATGTATTATTATTTCACTTAATTAAATATTTATTGTTTATTAATTAATTATAAAGTAATAATAAAAAAATCATAACTTATTATTTGTTAAACACAAAAAAATAAATATACCAAAATGATCATAAAAATAATAATAATATATACATGATAAAAATCTCATAGTCTACTTTGACTTAAATACAAATTCAAATATTTTAGTAACTCAAATTTAAACCTAGTCACTTCATTAATAATTCATAAAAGGATAAATAACATTTATTAATATCCTTAAAATGAGTTTAATATATAGTACAAATCTTAAATATTAATGAAATCAAACTCTAAGGGTTTTAAAAACATTATAAACATCTTCATATTAAACTATCTACAACTCTAAGTGAAGATTATATTCTCGAAGGATTCCAATTCATGATAAAAACCTTGAAGAACATCTTATGAATAAATCAGATCCTTTCCATTAACTTTAAATTATCAAATTTCAACAATTACCACAAAACTTTAGAAAGTTCAAAGGTAGTTAAATGAAAATATATCTAGAATTATAAACTTTACTCACTTATCTCTAAAAGATAAATGGTACTACTCTATCATAGAATTAATAAACCATTATCTCAAGTAACAGAACAAACATTCTCAAAGAAAAACATTTCAGATATACAAGATACCAAAGTGTAAGGATCATATTTTCAAAACTACCTATATTTTAAAGTTAACTTTAGTCTCCAAGAATCTAAATATAATAGCATACACATTACTACATGTTTTATAGTTAACTTTGGTCTGAAAGAGTTAATCTATAAAGAAACTCAAGCCAGACGATTTGATCAGAAAAGATGACATCAACTACCACTAATTAACCACAAAGGATTAGACCTCGGAAGAGAAACCTTTTTCTTCGAAGGTTATCCTTTTTGCCACTTTAAATAAGAAATCTTGTATAAGTAATCCTAACTAGTATGTCATAAGCATGTATATTTTACTCCTACAAATGTAATTTCTACAACCACTCCTAAACTCTAATAAAATTACAACTATGGAACTTATTTAAAAGGACCACACATTCCAAACTAACCACTTTCGGAATCTAAACCCTAGAACAACGTTATTCTTAGGATCTGCAATTAGAACGTGCATCACATTACTTATGCATAAAAGCATACTGCTTCTTTAAACATTAGTCCTTACTGGACCAATGATGCTGATTTCAGATTTTGGATCTTGTACTGACTCAAAGACCGTGAGTGCATAATCTTGCAACCACAAAAGGCAAGTTCACACTTGCTCATGTCCTTTTTTTATTTTCTGTAAAATATTTTACAAATCCAGTGTTGTCTTCACCTGCATTTGAAAAAGGTCAGAAAACACTATTTTCAATAATAATGAGAACTATTGATTACTGATCCAGGGTGATCAGCTAATCTATTAAACCTGACAGTTGGGATACCACTGTTCATAATTATATCACCTAGGACTTAACAACCAATGTCGCCAGTGATTCTTGCGCCGTATATTACGCGTTGACCATGAGATTTGGAATGGGACAGAGAAGTCAGCTGTATATTTTCCCTCTCGCATGGATCTGGATGTGCGGGTCGTGGCTGTTATCACTCGTAGCGTGCATATTATTTATAGTAATTCGTAGAGGATATGCAACATATGGGTGGTAGCCCTCAACGTCCCACGATAGTTCCGGCATCTAAACGGTCTGTACAAACCATTGCCGTAATTCAATAGGTGGACATGGTGTACACCAAGGCGACATGCGGGGTCGCGCAGAAGGTAGTGATTGGCTTGGATATTAGGTTGGCCCTCAAACCAAGGAAGTTTGAACGGGGACATACTCCCGGCTGTGCAACAAAACCTAAGGTCTCTCATGGGTAAAGTGACGCACCTCTGTAGAGTGTAAGAACTGTAACTTGTTACTCCCTGTTCCGGGAAGGAGCTGCGAACACGGCGGGAAAGGAACCCCATGAAGGTTCTAGTAAACCCGTGAAGGCTGACGGACATAGCTTTTCAGAATAAAAGCAACCTTTGAAGAAATGTTTATGAAAACTTGCGTTGCCTACGACCTACGGTCTGTGGCTATAGTTATAGTGCATCAAACACTCCTTTTCTAGTGAATTTGCTAAGTACGCTCATACTCAAAGTATCTTCTTAACCCTTGCTAGATTCTGAAGCCATTAAGAAGATGTCTACATCAAGATATGCTCGAGAACTTATCAAGACCAGCTAAAGCTCTTCAATGAAGACCAGGAAGACAACATAAATCTCAACTCAAGTGAAGACGAAATTACTGACTAGATAAAAATACAATATCTAGCCAAAGAACCTACCTCGGTAGTGCATTGCAATAGCGGCAATGCCAATTCCTTAGTTAAATACTAATTTTAATAGTATAATAATTTTGCGTTATTTATCTTTGATTCTTCTTCGTAGAAGAAGTTCTCTTTCTCTCTTTAACCTATACTGTTCTCTGGATCTTATGTAAAGAGTGAGTTGTAACCTTTAAGCCATGTATTGGACCCGCTGTGTTTCTGTTGTGCCATTCTGAGGGATGTAATACTAGTGAATGGTGTTTCATTGGTGTTATGTCAACGACTATAGTGTACTACATCATGCAGTGGTATGCTGGGTCACCGCAATCATCCCAGAGGCCTTCTCTCCGGTATGATGCGTGAGTAGTTCCACTTTGGACTATGGGTCCATATAGTAGCTAGATGGTTGTATCTCCTCCTTTGTTCTTTCATGTATAGATCTTGTGAGCTTCGTTCATGATCAAGATCTAATCTATTTGTAATCATGCATGTTGTGTTTGCGGTGATCCGATGGATATTGAGATTATTATGTTGGTTTGATTAATGGTTTTGTCTTTATGATTCAATCATGTCTATGTTTTTTGTGATCTTGCATGCTCTTCGTTTCTAGTGGTTATCTTGGCCAAGTAGTTGCTACTGACTCCAAGAGGGGGTATTTATGCTCGATAGTGGGTTCATGCCTCTAGTTTCCAAGGGAAGTGAAAGAAATCTCTTCGATTGTAGATGTGTTGTTGCTACTAGGGAGAAAACAACGGTCTCTCGTTCATGGAACATGTGGACTATTTACCTTACACACTTTGCTTAAAGCAGTTGTCTGTTTCTTGCAACTTAATACTGAAGGTGGACTTCTAGTCATAGATGTAGTTGGATGGCGGTGTATGTATATTGCTGTATTGCCCAATCAACCTTATAGGATCTTTCTAACTAGTAATTGCATTGTTATGCCTTGTTTAGTTCCTGTCAATTGCCCTGTTGTAATTTGTTTACCCTTCATGCCATGTTGTTTATCTAAGGAGAGCACCTCTAGTGAACTATGGACCCCGGTTCAATCTTTACCATTGATACTTCTTCCAGTGTTACTTGTTTACTTGCTGCAAACCACTACCTTCCACACCATACGTTTAATACTTTGTTACGGCAAACCGGTGAGCTTGACAACCTCATTGATTCGTTGGGGCAATGTCTTGAGTTTGTGTTGTGCAGGTCTCCGCTTTGCTTGCAACACCTGTGTGACATTTCCTTCTTCCTTCTATTTCGATAACCTCGGTCTCAACTAAGGGAAGACTTGATGTTGTGCTATTCACACCTTGCTCTTGGGGTTCCCAACAAGACTCCACATCAAGCACCAAGTTCTCTAGCGCCACCAAGGAGTCACCATTTGCTTCTTCCCGATAGAATACGATATTGAGATCGAGATCAAAGACCAAGATCAACACCGTCGAAGTTCGAAGATCAACGAACAATACTTGATCAACTGTAACCAAGTCAAGTACCAGATGTCCGAAGCTCTGCTTTCTGGTTATCAACAGGCAAAGGCAAGCATAGCCCCACCATGATATAATCATATGTTTTTTAAAGCATTTCAATTCCTGCCATGATGCATACGATTCTACTATGGTCTTTATCGATAGATAGAGTATCCTATATGTTGCATTATTCCCTTTGAGCTTATATTACCTGATCCAATGCTCCTAGCATAACTAGGTTTGGCTTGTGTACACTGCTAGATCTTATATCTGTGTCCTGCTTAGCCATGCATAGCTGTTGAGTCTGGTTCATCCAGATGATGTATCAGATGCAGAGAATCTAGTGTGACAGGAGAACATGATGAGATGAGATCAGAGGTGATATGAGTTAAACATGCTAAGGCTTGTATGGGAGGCCACGGTGGGATGTGGTTTTTGTAGTCCCATGCTCGCCACCACTAGGAACTGAGTTATTGCCTTTGGAACCGAGATGAGCGTATAGCCACACGGGGCTTGGGATCCCCTTGCCTGATTAACTTGCCTAGTAGATTCCATGAGTCACATAGTTCGGGCATTCCATTCGACATATGCATAGAAAATCTTTTGAAAGACTTTTCGAGTGCAGGTGCATTTATAACAGGTAGGGAAGCGTGGACCGAGTTGCTTGGGGTAGATAGCGCCCCTGGTAAACCAACTTCTCCTCACATATTTAAGTACCGGCTTCGGGATTTGACCCGTTATGGCAGAACCATACTTATTGCATGACTCATGGTCTCAGAGAAAGCAAGGTAAAGGTCGTGTCTAACCACCCTCTGCCGGCCTTCCAAGGAAGAGGCCTAATCATTGTGGCATTAAGAGAAGGTTAGTATGGGTGGGTAAAGTTGTACACCCCTGCAGGGTAATAATCTTTTCAAAAATCCGTGTTCACGGTTATGAATGACTTGGCGACCGGACTCAAGATCATAGATAACATTAACCTAATCGTAAAACTTGGTAGATCAACGTGTGCTTAAGGATGCTTCCTCATGTGTACGATGGGGTGATCCTAGTTGGTAGATGATGATGATTTGGTGGATATCAAAAGATGATGATCAATATTTCGGAGATGTCGCTCTCTTATCCCCTTTTAAAATACTCTGACTAGACGAGCTTCTTCTCTCTCTTGTTTTACCAACAAAAGTGTCTTTATGCAAAACAACTCCACCAGCTATAAGTCTTGCGAAGTACACCCTATACTCACCCTTTCTTTGTTGATACTTCTGGCATAGTAAGTGTTCCCCTGGGGAAGAGTTCCGTACTACATCGACATCGACGAGTAGCTTGGGGTTCCCGGCCAGTAGCCTGGAATCTATGGGCTGGGACGTCATCGTTATGCTTCAGGACTCTTAGGCCATTTTTTAAGTTTGCTATACTTAATATCATAATTTGCCTTCCGTTGTTTGATGTTTGTGGTTAGTGACCTCTTCTTGTAATAATTTGGTTCTCTTCTTAGTTATGAGCTTGCTGTAATAATTTTTGTGTCGTAGGGTCACTGCCGTGTTATCGATTCTTCAATAGATATCCTCGAGATCAAGGTTAAGCTTATGTCAGACGGAGGTCTGGGATTTGTTTAGCCCTGATCCTGGGGGTGTCACAGAGGGGGCGGAGGCATTGCGAGGAAGACACCTCTCTCTCTCCTATACTCGTGGTGCTAATCGCACGCACCCAGGGCAAATCTTGGCGAAGAGGTTATTAAGTTAGAGATCTCTCTCTTCTTCCTAGATTCATTCTTCAATGCTTTCATTGCATCCTCGTACTCCTCACATTCCCATCTTCCTCCATACTCACCAAAACATCCCTAGCGACGCCACTTCTTGACTCCCTCCGACGATATGGCAGAGGCAACATTTAGTTCTGGGACGGCGGCGGCACACGACAAGAGTCACCGAGGACTCTGGGTCCCCAGTGCAATGGACTATGAGGAGATCCAGTCCATGGAGAAGGAGGGCTAACTCACGGCCGGCACCTGGTGGAGCGGCTTCGACGATCCTGTTACCGTGCCCCGTGACGGCGAGCGAGTTCTCTTCAGGACTCACGTAGATGGTGGTCTCAGTTTTTTGCCATCAGAGTTCCTCACCGAGGTACTCCAACACTACGGTGTGCAATTATCTAACCTCCCTCCTAATTATTTTCTGGAGCTTAGCACCCACGCAGCTCTTAGTGAGGAATTCCTTGGCATTAGGCTGAATCTGACCCTTTTCCGGTACTACTATGGTACTCGGAAAAACTCTATCAGTGTCGGAGTTCCTTACTTTACCAGAACTCTTAGCTTAGTTCTTAGGAGAGACTGATTCTACCCTAGGATCTTTGCTAGTGAGCCGGTTATAAAATGGGCCACGACATTCTTTTAAAACAACGACATGTCGGCTCCCGGAAAGGCAGAAGGTCTTCCGGCTTTTGTCGATGGCGCTGCCCCCCACAATGAAGCATGGGACGCAGAGGCTCTGAAACTTTACGAAGACTTGATCATCACCAAGAGGCCGATTGAATTTTTGATGAAGCATCAGGGCCTCCGTGGTTCCGACTTAATTCACTGTTGGCTGGATCGTCCGATTCAGCCACTGCAGTACCACAGTGACTGCTGATGCACATGGTCACCGGAGACCAGAATGACAGCATGAAGGTTTGTCCGACGCGCATTGCCGCGAAGGAGTATAAATCCCGAATTTAGTTACTGATCAAGGAGAGGATGAACAATAAATTTCCTGAGATCTCCATGCAGATGTTCACAGCTAATCGACCTATAACTCCGGTAAGCCTTTCGACTTGTGTTCCATTTTTTCTCATTACCTCGTTATCCGACTTTATTTGTGCTCATGTTTTATGGCTTATCAGCTCAAGGATCTTCCCGAGTCTGAGTTCGCCCCTCTTGCGGTTATCTTCCATAAGACTTGAAATAGATGGAGGATGACGAGGTGAAAGAAGTTTCTGCCCAGTTTCCGAGAAACGTAAGGACAAGGAAGTTGTTGTCACCGTTGGCGCACAAGTGCTGCAAGTGGTTAAAAATTAAGTACCTTGTACCTTCTAGTACTCATTTGTTATTCTTTACGAGTCACAACTAACATTTGTTCTTTATGTGATTCATAGTTAAAACTGTTTTCAAGAGCAAGTTAAAGGCGGAGATCAAACCGGTCAAGCATCTGTGCCAGCAGAAGCTTGTAATGTCCCTAGTTGTGCCCCCTCCAACTCCAACAACCACTTAGACTTCAGCATTGAAGGTTCCTTCCTCTCCATGTGCTGGCTCTGCCATTGCTGACGATTCCATGACCTTACAAGCTTTGGTTACCACTAGTAGCCAGACCATTTACAAGGGTGAACCCGCTAAGGGTAATGATCCCATGTATATGTCACCAGGAAAGATGGATAACATTGTCTGTTCTACTTCTACCGGCCTAAAGAGGAAACATAAGGAGATTCTCAAGCTGGCACAAACCTGTCTTGAGAAGAAAGTCCTTAATCTGGAAGCAGAAAGCCAAGAGACAGAGGATGTCAAGCTGGAAAGCCTCCTGGAACAAATCTGAGTCCGAGATCAAAAGATTGAAGCCGGAGAAGTTCCTGTGACAACTGCATATCCTCTCTCCCTCTCCGAAATGGTCTTCCACAACACGAAGATCAGATTCGAGAAGCTACACTTGTAGCATATTGTAAGTTTTTCCACTATCATTTGTAGTATTTTATTATCATATCCTATAGCCCTCAAGCATAAAGTCAGATAAAGATCGTAGCATAAGATCCGAGTTGATGCTTATAGGATCCAAAAGAACGATATAGTGTAGGCCCCAAGGCTCGTGCTGGAATTTAACTTAGTTAAAGTTGCCCGAGTCTTAGTAGCCGTCTGACGATATTCCGTCTTTAACTTACAAAAAGTTGTACCTTAGAACCAGGAACTGCTCAAGAACATTTTAAACAAGCGCAAAGAGATTAAAACTTTGTGTCTTGAAAATTCTTCCGGCTGATATTTCTTAGTCGAATACAAAAAGTTGCAGATTGAGAAGGATGAGGCAGAAGGTAATCTTTTGCATCACTCAATCGCAGTTATTTCTTAGTCGAATATTTCTTCTGGCTGATATTTTATCCTTCGTATAATTGCTATAGCAGTCCAGCAAGATGGTGGAGGAGGTCGAGAACTACAAGGTTTACCTGATGGAAAATGAAGAACTTTGCCAGGAGCTGAGGAAGCTTAAGGAAGAGCATGAGAAATATGTGAAAAACCTCCTGGATTCGAGTAATATGGAGACCGAGAGGCTCCTAAAATTGGTGGCCCTCCGAGATAAAGAACTTTAATATCAGAGGAAATACATTGAGAGCCAGAAGGATCTTGCCCAAGACACCAAACGAGAGATGAAGAATCTCCGGGAGGAGCATTCCCAGTGAAACCACTTCGTGCTCGGTAATCTTCCTGGCATTATCTTTCCTCTTTTATGCTCCGACATTTTTTGGTCAGATTTTTTGATTTTTTTCTTTCCTAGATCCTCTGTATATTTCCGACTCTCCTTCCTCCGATTATCGTTCCGAGTGCATTAGGAGATTTTCTCTTTGACTTTTTCAGTCTCTTCAAGTGGTTGTCGAGTCGGTTAAACTTTCCAACCTGAACAACTTGCTAGTCCTCGAAATGAGGGACGCAGCGAAGGAGATTCCGAAGCTTATCAAGGACTAACAGATATCGTACGCCTGGACTACTACACATACCGCCCTTACTATGGTGATGAGTCACCATAGTGAGATGCATATTTGGCACGTCACCAAGGGCATCGCCAATGAGGACGATGAGGGTAACCCACAAGACATAAAGGCCATCCAAGAATCTTGTGTGGGCTATGCTTGTCGCGTGGTGGAGATGAAGAACTACATGACGCCATTCTTCCAATCAGTCGATGTGCCTCCTTCTCCGAAAGAGCCGAAAGATAGCCTTGTTGAAGACAAAGAAACTTCTGAGTCTCCTAAGCAGGACGTCGAGGATATCGACTCCAGCGCTCCAAAGTCTCCACGAATGTGTGCTCGAAAATTGCTTAAGCACTTTTTGTGTACACTTGTTGTTTTATCTGGATCTCTGACTTGTCCCTTTTATGAGCCAGCCAACCTTCAGGACGGAAACTTTGCCGAGCAATGGAGTGCAATTTCTAAACCAGTTTAAACACAGAAACAAAGCCGGCTTCCAGCACCAACAATTTATTACTCGGAAAATGCCCGCGTCTAAGCAATCAGATAAAAAACCGAAGTACAAACAAAAAATGAGATTTACACCCAAAGGCAAAAAATTTATAGATTTTCAAAAATCATAACCAGAACGAACCTGACTATTAAGTAGTTTTTAGCATCCTGAGATTTTTGAAATTGACATGCTCTTTTTGGAAATAAAATGGTAAAAAATTTCTCAGAAAATATATGAGGGAACCAATACTTTATTGGGATTTCTATTTCTATGCCCCTGGGTCTTTAGTAGTACTCACTTTTCCCCAGTCGCTTAACTTTTCCTTACTTTTGCTATTCTCCTTCTCGGGAACTCATCAAAGAGCTCGAATGGCAGTTGTTGTCAGGTTGACCATTGGCTGACATGATGCTTAAATGTGGTGTCATGCCATGTGGGACTACGTGGGGCCGGTTGGTTGGGAACGCGTTATGGGGGACATGGTGTGGGACCATGTGGGGCACGTTTGGTGGTAACGTGCGTCCTATCGCCAAAATTGGAAGTTTTTTTATTTGTATGATTGGCCTTTTTAAGAGCGCATTTTCCCCCTCTCTCTATCGCTAATTGTTGTGTTCTTTTTTTGCCCAAAAAGGCAGTGAATCTAGAACATCTTCTCTCTTCATTCATTGTTCCTTTTGGCCCACATTTTTTCCCAATCTGCTAGCAAACCTAGAGCAGCAAATCTATCAGCACCATAAATACATTCAATAAATAGAGCAGATGTAGATACATCAGCAAATATATGATATATAGTATGTTACTTAATTAGGTTCGACAATTAGGCTGCTCTGCAGCAGCAGACAAGTTTAACACAAACAATACAAAAGATGTTGCTTTACAGCAGTAGCAACACGCACAGGGATCAGTGGCCCCTCATGGCCTCCGCTAGAAGGGACTCTGCCTCCTCCCTCTAGTGCTTCCTCCACTTCCTTATGCCATATCCCTTGACCTTTGGCTCCTTGGGCTTGATCGGGGACATGCGACCCTATTCGATGGCCACATTCTAGAGGTTGTGGAGGTGAAAGCTGAGCGCCTTGTGCTTGGATCTCAAGGCATTGATGATCACGGTCAGGCTGCAGGTCTTCACGTCCTCGGCATGCTTCATGAGGTAGTTGAAGTCGTTGGAGAGGAGCCTCCCGGTGCAGAAGGGGCACTTGTAGACGTCACCGATAAAGAAGTTGTCGTACTGGCCGGACATCAACCCTCTCAGCACCTAATGAGTCTTGGTGTCCTTGGACACGTCGTCGCTGCAGACGTCGCTGCTATCCACCTATTGGAAAAAACAATAGCATGCCATAAGGACATGATTGAGATAACTTGATTATTAGGATTGATTATTTCCATAAATTAACTGAGTGGGTTTAATTCCCCAATCCCCAAATCTCAAACAAAAATATACTAATCCCAGCTACAGATCAGCATTTCTACTAACTAGGGAATCCCTTAACCGGAACTCGGGGGGACAAATAAAATAGGATTGAAATACGAACATGGGGATTCATCAAAATACAAGATCTAACACAAGAGGATTAGCTTCTGTAAAAATACATAGCTTCTAATGATTGAAAATATGAACATCCGAACCCTAATAACACATGATCTAGCATCCAACGATGGGAATGGGGGAAGAAGAAGGGAAGGGGAGAAAACCCTAGTTACCTCCGACCATGGGTAGACTATTCTAGTCCCTGGATCGAATAGCTAGCACCCACAATGAAGATGTAATATCAAGAAACAAAGGTCATATTACATCTCATATCCATGAATAAAATAGTTCATTACAACTTACGTAGCTCATATGGCTATATTATTACAAAGCAGCAGCTACAACTATAAAGCATGGAGTCCTTCATCTTCATGTGCCAAGGGCGAACATGTTGGTTGCAGACTTGTAATCCCTACTCATCAAACTTCACTATCAACAAGTAATCCTGCAACATGATAAGTTACAACCACAAGGGTCAATACATTTGAATTGTATTGGCAAGTGATACCATATTACTATAGAGAACCTAACATCTACATGAATATATGGCTGAGTGGAGTTTTGGTTGGACTTTGCATAAAGTGAATTTTCCCTATCCTTTGTAAAATAGTTTTTCTCCTTTTCAACACACTTCATCAAACATGGCACACTGGATACTGTAGCACCCCGAGTAAATCCACTACTAGAAAATCGCCTGCATTTATATCTGTGCATCATCATGATATCTGCATCCATGTTTTAATCTAAAACTATTTTGCCAAAAGCCTATTTTTGTTTTCTAAAATATTCTCTCTCCATTTCAAATGTCAAACCCTCGGTCCGCCTAGATGTTTTGTTTGCCTAAAGTATTTTACCAAAAGGATATTTTAAAACTAAATAAAATAATAAAACTATTTTGACCGAAGAGGCAGTCTAGCCGGTCAGGCCAGAGGCCCAACCGGCCAAACCACCTACTACCCGGCCCATCTAAAATAAAACCCTAACCCTAAATCCCTAGAAACCCTAGATCCCCTACCCCCAACTCCCCCACATGCCGCCGCCACCCCCGTTTGAACCCACACATACACCACGCACACCACGCACTTAGCCACCCTCAGTCCCGCTTCCTTTTGCCTAGATCCGACCCGTGTGGCCCCACCTTCGCACACATCGCGGCACACACACCGGCACACGTCCCGCACCTGGCTCCTTCATCCCGATCAATCCCCACCCCCACTCGCATGCCCCTGGCCCACCAGCTCGCGAACGCCACGCACCCCGCTCATCTCCTATCGCTAGAACCCCTCGACCATGCTCGCATCTCCCTCCCTCCCACAGGCGCCGCCGCCGCCTCTGGCCAGGCACCGCGAGCGCCACCCTCTCCTCTCGTCTAGATCCTCTCCCGCGGGAGCTCTCCCCACGTCTGCACTCCGTCGTTCGAGCGCCGCTGCACTCGCTGCGACCCCGCGCGCCCGCGACCGCCTCTCTGCCCCTGCTCGTCGGCCTCGTCTCGCCTACGGGCCCCATCGCCGGCCGAACCGCGTCGCCGTCTAGCCGCCGCCAGCGCCCTCCTCCGCTTCCCTGTGAGCCCCGCTCCGATGGCCATCCTCTCCGCTGCAAGGCCCCGCCGCCTCTACGTCGTCCGCCGGCCCTGGCCCCTCTCGCGTCTTCCAGTCGCCGTTCGCCTTCGCTGCCACCGCCTCGGTAGTGCGACGGCCCGCCACCGTCCTCTGACCTCCCTGACCACACCTCCCCGTTGCCGCTGCCAGTTTGGAGCCCGAGGTCATGGCTTCTGTCCTCTCCAACGGCCCCAGGCCACCATTCTCTGCCCGCCCATGTTGCTGAGGTGCGCACATGTCCCGTGGCCGCAGCGCCCTGCCACTACCCCAGGTCTCTGTTGTTGTTTGGTGTATTCTCAGCAGTGAAACCGTGTTACTGAAGGGTGTGTTTTGCTGCTTGTGTCGTGAAGGTGAAGTTGTTGTCTCAGTGGACATGCCTTGCTACTACGGTAGCCCGGAGACAGTCCCCAAGCTCTTCCGTAGAGGAACCGACACCAAGTTTGGGGGCGACCAGATCATCTCGTCGACAAGACCGATCGATGCCACCCCCCCCCCATGATCTTCTTCAGGGGACGCCACGACCGTCTACTCTGATCCGAAGCCCCGATCCCGAGGATGCGAAGACTGATCCCGGTGTCCAAAGCACGAACCTGTCGAACCCCTAACCAAGATCGCCGATCCCATGTGTGACCCTTTCCTCAAAGCCCTATTTTTATAAATGACTATATACCTGTTGCATATAAAATGTTCATGCTTGCATACATATTCGTGTGGGTTGGGGGTATTATGCCGTTCACCTCATAATTAAATATGGAGACCATATGCGGGTGAATCTAGTCTAATATTGGCCCTATTTAAATTTGTGCATCTAACCGGTGATATAATTTTGCCTTGTTAAGACAACATTTTAATTACGGGGTATCTAAACAACATGAACTTAATAATTGTCAGGACCCCGGTTTCGCTTAATATGGCCTAATTGCATTGCATCTTTGCCATGTCATACATCATATATGCATCATGCCCGATTTTCTGCTGTAGTATTAAATAGCATATCCGGTGTTTCTTCTAGTGCTTTGCTTCTTCACGGATTAGGCCGATGAGTTGATATGAGTGTCGAACCGATCTTCGGATGAACCTTCGGCAATGTTTTCAGGCGAGCATTCTCCCCCTCTCTACCTATTTTACCTTTCTAGTCTTTATTTCTTCCTGTTGATCTATTGCTATCTGTGTTGCGATGCTCTAGTTTTCGTAACCGGGAAATCCCTTGCAGCCTTATATTGCCTTGGACACATCCTATTACCTGTTATTTGGTAGATAGCTGGACTTGCGTGTCGTAGTCGCTTGCTCAAGTGCTGTTGCGTGTCGTCAAGTACCACAGTTGTTGGAGTATCGCCGTATGTTTAATGTTGGAGATGATCATGGCTTTAATTACCGTTTAATAACTAAAATTGAAAGTAGGTAAATGCAGAGGCATCGGTGGGTAATAGACAATATTTGGTTTTTAACCGCTCACTGGTGTCCTGTAGGACCCCGAGTTCTTGACACCTGTTCCGAGATCAAGCGCGCTAACCACAGGTGGGGTGTGTGGGCACCCCCATCGATTAGTACCTGATTTCAAAGTATTGTACCGGGGGCCACAAAGTAGTTTGGGGATTTATTACTATCATGTACTTATGCCATGCTTTGCGCGTGGAGCGCCTGTACTGTTTAGGAACCCCGTGATACGTTTTCGCTGTATCGACAAGCCCAGTCACACTTTCGGGTTCCCAGTCGTTTACAGCGGTCGACACAAACCCTGGGTCCGTCTCGGAGACCGGCCGACTTCGTTACGGGTAGCTTAGTGGGGTGGCCCCCTGTGCTTGCTTTGGGTCTGGGAAACGTCGTGTCCGAAACCCCGTCGACATACCGTTGGGTGTATGTTTTGTGATCTTGTACCTACCTGATCTGGCAACAAGGGCGTAGGTGCGTGTGGAAACTTTGGTGCACCCCTGCAGGGTTAAATCTTTTCGAGAAGCCGTGTCCGTGGTTATGGACGACTTGGAGCACAGTTCTCGATCATAGACAACTATAACTAAAGTTTACCGTTATAATTTGACTTGTATCCGACATGACTAGTAATCAGCTTCACTACAACGGAATGGATAAATAAAAGTACCAACAACTGCTGGGTTTGGGATATCTCATGCTAATTGTATCTGACTAGTAAGTGTTGCAACTACAATGGAATGGTTAACTAAAAGTGCCCACTGCTTATTATATCAGGATGACTATTTATACCTGACTAGTAATAGCTGCAACGATAATCGAATAAATAAAACTGCCAACTGTGTGAGTTCCTCAGTTGACTTCCTCGTTGGGTCTCGAGGGGGTTATACCAGGATGGGTATGTTTGGTGGTAGTCTTAGGTTGGTTCCGAATAGGTCTTTCTTATCCCTCTCTGATAGCCAACAGTTATATTGAGTCTCTATAGGTTGTTTAGTGCATGCTGCGCTGCCGCTTCAGTCCACCATACCTATGTAGGCGAGGACCGCCAAATTCTAGTCTCGCCGTGTACTGGCCTCAGTACTGACCGCTCTCTTTTTCCTTTGCCCTTTGTTGGCACCCCTTTTGTTTAAGCAGGTTTGAGATCGACGTCGTTAGCAGGGTTACCCTTCTGGCTTGGCCTGGGCAGGGTTATGGACGCCATTGGTTATTCTTCAGGGCTCTTAGCTCAATTTGCATCTTGTCCGTACTCGGACGCTGTATCGTTTTCAAGGTGATTTGGATCTTTATACTGTATATCTGTATTCTTGACTCATTGAGTTGTTGTTGTATATATGTTTTGTGGGTTCCATCGAGGACTATTGTGTAATGATATTACTTCGTTTTCCACCCGCACGAAAGTGCCTGGTGGGCACCTTTGAATCGTTTCTATGCGGGTTTGGCGGAAAGCGCTAAAACTTGCATAGGGCCGATTCTGAGGGTGTTACAGATACCCTCCAGGAGATTCCCTTGTTCACCCAACAAGTTTTTAACTTAGAGAAATTAGAATGATGAGATTATTGATTCTGCTTCATTGTCTTGATGGTCAAAATTGTCCATAACTGGGACACGACTAAGTACTTAGTTTTACCCTCTTGAGAGGTGTTGCACTTTCCCCACAAGACTCGACTTGCATCGAGACAAGAATTTTCAGAAGCAATCCCTCAGATCACCACAGACGCATTTCATCATATCATCACTACCACCTTCTGGCTGTCTGACTTTGTTCTTGCAACATAGTTGGTCAAGGCAGAGTCCATATGCCATGTGGCTGCATTGGAAGCTTTCGCGACAAGAATGTCTCCAATCTCTTTGTTCCTGGGTGGCCATCCACAAGTGAGATACACCAGGGTAAACCATAGAGATGGGCCCTGGATAACCACTCAACACAATCCATACAAGTCCCATTTACACCCAGGTGTTTCATTAACATCAGTTGTTTTCATTAATCCAAATAAATACTCATAATTTCATAAGTCATCATATCATGATTTCCACCCACGAATCTATATAGAAAGTCTAAGGATTCTAATCTTATGATGTATCCTATCTTTAGGAAATACTACCAAGGTAGATACTATAGGATTTGCATAGCATAGAAATATACGTAATAGTCCTATCATGCACACTACAAAAATATCACAAATGCAATATAGAAAAGATAGGACTTTTGATGACCAAATTATCACTTGCCTTTGTAGTAGAATATTTAGGTACTCTCCCTAATCTTGCAAATGTCACAATCCTCAAAGTCTACAACAATACAAACAAGCAAAAATCACACACTCAAAACTACAACACAAAATAACAAAACAATATAAAGGAAGGCATGCAAGCATGCAACAAGATCATTTTATTTTAGAAATTGTTATAGAAAAGTTTTAAACACTACAAACATCTACCGATCCTTTTTATAAAAGTGGAATTCCAATTGGAACCAAGTTATCGCAAATAAGTTATTTAAATATTTTTTCTTTTACTAGAAAAGCTTTTATTCAAAAGGATATTTTCTAGTGCTAAAAAATTATATGTTTAATTTCAAATGTTAGTGTTTATGGTCAGAGGGTCCAAAACACAACTATTTGCAAAAGGATTCACTCAAAATAATTTTCACAACAATTTTTTATACCCAAAATACTCCACAAAAGGTTCTGCCTAAAAATCAGTTTTTACAGAATACTTTGGAAAAAAGGAGGTCACATTAGTGTATTTCACATTTTTATGAATCCATAGACACCAAATTTGCATTTTTATGATTTAAGGATCAAAAGTTATAAATTTTACAAGTTTAAACATCTAATAAACCATTTCTGGTTTTTAAACTGAAAACCTAGCCACGTGGCGCTATCTGACTGGCTGGTACCGCTTCACGCGGATCAGGCACGTGTGCCGTTGGATATAAATAGGATCATGTGGCTCAGATCAAACGACACCCCTGCTTTAAAACTTCTAATCCTAGCCCTACGATTCAGATCCAGCGGACCTAGGCGCTTTGGCCAAGAGCTAGCGGCACTGCTGGCGACGCACGGCAGCGACGCGTCTAGTGGCGGTGCACCGATGGTACTAGGGGATAAGGGGAGGGTGCGGGGTGTTACCGAGCTCGTGTGGTCGATGTGGTAGACGCAGTCGAGGAAGGGGCGTATGGGTTTGGCCGCAATTCCTCGCCGGAATAGCTCCTGCCGTCATGTGCTTGCAGACAGAGACGTTGCCGAGCATCTGGGGCACGAGCAAGCAAAAGGCAGGCATCAGTGGATGTGCACAAGAGCATGGGTCGCGGTAAAGAAAACCAGAGAGCGAGAGGGGGTCAGAGCTCACCGGAATCATCGTCGATTCCCGTCGGTAGCTGCGGCGGTGCGAGCAAAATTCTGAGCAGCCTAGGGGCACTCTGGTGGTGGGGCTTGAGGGGAAAAGGAGAGGGGGCAGAGGGGATTAAGAGGTCGAGGTCAGGGGAGGGATTTACTCCAGCAAATGCTCAAATTTACTCGGATTAAATCGAAAAAACGACAGGGAGGGGGAATAGTTCAACGCGCGGGGTTGAAGACGATGGCGACATGGCAGTGGGGTCGGCTCGTCAGTGAGGGGGTGCGGGGAGGGCGTGGTAAGAAAATAAGCAAAGGGGAGAGGGGGAGTGTCGGGTGGGCTGGATGGGTCGGGGGCGCTGGGTGGGCTGGTTTGGATAGCAGGTAAAGTTCCCCTTTTTTCTAAGATTTTTCTTTTTCTGTTTCTATTTTCTGTTTTTATTCAAACCAAATGATTCAAACTCCAATTTGATTTCAAATTTTCACCAAACCATTTCAGAAGTTTTTATACAAAATAAAAGTTGGTTATTTAGTCCAATTTGAGTATTTCAAATATTTTTATAAATTAATATTCATTTAAAATTGAGTGTGGCACATTGGCATTATTTAATAATATTTAAATATGGTACTTGAGCCCATATAATTTTATTAAATAAACCTTTATCCTTTTATATTATTTAAATATACTTTTATTCCATTCACCTATGGATTTTAGCATGGTTTAAATTGACTTTGCAATATGTCTTTTTTTCCTTCTTCTCTTATATAATTCATATGTTTTTATCCATGGCTCCAAATAGAGTGAAACCAATTCACATGGTTTTGTAATATTGTTGTTCACCATTATTGATTATTTAGGAATGATGTTGCTAAATTTTTATATGGAACAAAGCCATTGCCTTGTATTGAACTTGATGATCATTTCTCTTATTAGGGTTTAGGTTTTAGGTTTATCTTTTCCATGTGCTCAATATCAAGATACATTCCATGCATGAATGCATTTGAATTGTTTGAAAATTTGTTTGTTACTTTCTCATTCAAAATTTTGTTCAAGTAAGGTTTTGATTTTTCCATTTAGAAACAAAAAGTTTCTTTTCTTCCTAAATTCCATCATTTATTTCTTTTGTTTGTTTATTTTTCACATTTCAAAGTTTCAAAATTTTGGGATGTGACAGCGACTTAGTTGTGCTCAGTTATACCTTCGAGTGTAACACTAGTAGTTTGGTTGTACTTAGTTTTTCCCTCCAGTACCAACACTTTCGCTTGCAATATACACACTTCTACCCTCTGGTGGCTGGTAAACAGAGAGTTAACAAATGGGTTTTATCTAGCTAATTTAGCCATTTTATGCACAAAAAATTTAAAAAGATCAAAACATAGTGAAACCTACACGTGGAGTCTTCTTATGTGACCTGCCACCATAATCAATATATAGAAATCTAGTTTTAAACTAAATCATGACTTCTCGCATCACCTTCTATCTGTGAAGGTTCATGGCTTTCTACTCAAGCCTCTTCCCAAAACAACCCTCCCCAAAACATAGTTTGTCTGAATGAGGTAATTGTCACACTCATGTATATTTGAGCTAAAAATATTTTGATGTATGCCTATATGTATTTTATTGTATAAAAGATGCAATTTCCATTTTTAAATCTCTTTCCTTTTTCTAGTTGAATCCTCTATCAGTTTTTCCCTTGGTTTTTAAGTTCTACTCATTTTTTCCCTCCCTCTCTTAGTCACAAACTCTCACACTTGGGCGCATCTTGGTTGATACGCTCTGACTGGTCGAGACAGTTGCCACGTGGATCGTGCCCACCGACCGTTGATCCTCTGTGATCTAGTAGACAGGATAACCACAATATCTGTCCATGAAAAATAACGAGTTTGCCACCGGTACTTTAACTCCATAAACAAATGATTTTGAATATAATTTGAAGGGAAAGTGTTCAAAGGTGTATAATTTTCGTATATCCAAGTTTATGCATTATATTCCACTCTATGAAAATTATAATCTCTCAAAATTTTCTTAGCACAACATTATCACGTATTAAGTGCGATTTCAAAGAGTTCAAAGGTGTATAATTTTCGTATATGCAAGTTTATGCATTACATCCCACTCTATGAAAATGATAATCTCTCAAGATTTTGTTAGCACATCATTATCATGTATTAAATGGGATTTCACAGTGTTCAAAGGTGTATAATTTTTGTATATGCAAGTTTATGCATTATATTTCACTCTATAAAAATGATGAATGATCAAGATTTTCTTAGAAAAACATTATCACGTATTAAGTGTGATATCAAAGAGTTCAAAGGTGAAAATGATTCGTATATGAAAGTTTATGCATTACATTTCACTCGATGAAAATGATAATCTTTCAAAAAATTTGTTGGCACATCATTATCACGTATTAAGTGCGATTTCATAGTGCTCAAAGGTGTATAATTTTGGTATACGCAAGTTTATGCATTATATTTTACTCTATCAAAATGATAAATGATCAAGATTTTGCTAGCACAACATTAGCATGTATAAGTGCGATTTCAAAGAGTTCAAAGGTGAATAATTTTCGTATATGCAAGTTTATGCATTAAATTTCACTCTATGAAAATGATAATCTCTCAAGATTTTGTTAGCACATCATTATCACATATTAAGTGCGATTTCACACTGTTCTAAGCTATATAATTTTTATATACACAAGTTTATGCATTATATTTCACTCTATGAAAATGATAAACTCTCAAGATTATCTTAGCATAACATTATCATGTCCTAAGTGCGATTTCACAGTGTTTAAATGTGTATAATTTTCATATAGGCACGAGGCATAAAGATTTTATTTTAGGGATCACTTTTCAGGCACTAAAAATGGTAAAATCTCTAGATTTTGTTAGGATAACATTGTCATGTCCAAATTGTAAACACTCTTTTTCATTAAGAGTTGTGTCAATTATAAACACTCTTTTTCATTAAGAGTTGTATAATTTTTTTAATTTGAAAGTTTTCAAGAGTTGTGTCATTTTATTATTTCTTGTACTTCCATCTCCATAAATCTCAAAGTTTTACTTTCCCCTCACAGATTCACTTGATTGCAGCCGAGATATTAACTTGATAAACATATTAAATCATCGGAACGTCTCCTCCGTTGGCCTCATTATCCATAGCAAGCACACGCCTAACTGAGCTCCCGAGTTGCACAAATTGATTGTCCACAGCAAGCACCCCTGTCTAAATGGAAAAATTTGGTGCGAGATCTAACCTTCCCTGCGCACGGTTGTCATTGTCATCCTTCATACAAGTCAACGGGACGGTACCATACTGCGGCCAAGACGAACGGGAGGCCTAAGTGAAGCTAGACAAAGGTCCACCATCGTCGGAGAAGGGCCGCCATCGCTGGAGAAGAAGAACAAAGGGAGGCAACGACACGGGTGCGAGCGCGGGGCTGGCTCGAGACCCCATCTTGCAACGCCAACCTAGGTAATCTATGGGTCGGGCGCTCACATTTATAAGTTGTCGGTCCCACACTGATCTTGATAAGTGGAGAGAGGTGTCCACTACGGGACCCAACAGAATGCGTCCCCAGTTGTGTGCATGTAATGACAAGGGTCCACTATGGGACACGACTGAACGCGGCCCCACTTGTTAGCATGTAACGACAAGCCTAGCAGACAACGAGTTTTAGACCGTGTGAGAGTTTCGAAGAAGGAGATGGGCAAAAGGGAAGAAAATTTAAGAGGCCAGGGAAAATAGAAATCCCTACTTTATTTCACTTTGAACATGTACATATGATTACAAGGAAATATATCTAATAATAGAAGGGAAATAGATGTGCAATATTCTACGAACGGTCTAATTCATCCAGGTCTATACTACCACCAGCTCTCTTTCTCTTCTGAGTGTCAGGTCTTTCCTTGATTGGCCTCATATCGATTAAATAATATGACCCTTTATGTAAAACACGGCTGGTCAGAAAAGTTCCTTCCCAAATCGGGGAAAGTTTGTGCTTTATTTTTTGCAAGAACCAAATCACCAATTTTGAAAGAACAATTTTGAACTCTATGACTATGGTACTTGCGCAACTTCTGTTGACAGGCTGTAGAGCTCTGCTCAGCAATGACACAAACTTCTTCGATTATATCGAGATCATCTTGTCGAGAAACTTCCGCATCTTCTTCAATATACGCTTTGACTCGAGGAGATAGATGCATTAAATCACTTGGAAGAACTGCTTCTGCACCGTAGACCAGGAAGAAAGGAGTATATCCGGTTGATCTGTTAGGAATTGTTCATAAGCTCCATATCACAAACAGTAATTCTTCCGCCCAACCCCCACAACATGATGAAGTGGTGCTTCGAGACGAGGTCGGAGTCCTTGTAAAATGAGACCTTTTGCCCTTTCGACTTGTCCATTGGCTTGTGGATGTGTGACTGATTCAATATCAAGTTGGATCCTTGATCTTCGCAGAATTTGGCTAATTCTCCCATGGAAAAGTTTCTCATGTTGTTAGTAATAATACTGTACGGATATCCAAATCGGATGATTACGTCTTCGACAAACTTTCTGGCTGTGGCTCCATCACAATTTGTTACGGGTTTAGCCTCAATCCATTTGGTAATCTTATCCACCATCACTAGGAGATGGATAATTCCACCCTTTGTCGTCCTAAACGGTCCTACCATATCGAGCCCCCAAACTGCAAATGGCCATGTAACAAGGATTGTGCTCAGCTGATCAGCTGGAACATGTGCTTGAGGGGCGTACTTTTGGCAGCCTTTGCATGATTTGGAGAGTTTCTCAGCATATTCCTTTGCTGTGAGCCAAAAGAATCCGTGTCAAAAAGCTTTTGCCACTAAAAATTTGGCTGCAGCGCGATGACCGCATTCACCTTCATGGATTTCTCATAAGATTTCCGCTCCTTCTTCCGGAGAAATATAGCGCTCTAAAACCCCAGAAACACTCCGGTTATAGAGCTTACCATTGATAATCATATAGGCTTTTGCTCATCGGACAATCTGTTGGCCCAGAACTTCGTCTTCCTGTAATTTTCTATCTATCAGGAAATCCAGATAGGGTTGTTTACAGCTAGGAATTACGACCAGAACTGCTACTAAAGGTAAGTCAGATTTTGTCAGCCTGATTAACTCCTACAATGGAGGGAACATTTAAGTGCTCTAGAAAAGCACCTTCTGGGACTTGTTTCCATGCAGAGCCTATTCTTGTTAGAGCATCTGCTTCCTCAATTTCTTCTTGAGGGATGTGTTGAACCTCAAAACCCTGGAATGATTTAGATAGTTCATCCACCACATCTTTGTATGCTGCCATGTGTTTCTTTGCGTTACAGATATAGGATACTTGCTGTGAAACTAAATCCAAGTCTCCATAACACATGAGTCGGGTAACGCTAATGTCTTTGGCCATTCGTATTCCATGTAACAGTGTTTCATATTTGGCAATATTATTGGTTGCCATGAAGTGAATCTATAACACACAGAACAACTTATCTCCTTGGGGTGATTTGAGCACCACCCAGCCCCGAGCCTCCCCGTGCATTTGATCCGTCGAAGTGAAGGATCCAAAATTTTGGGTTTTCGGGACATGTATTTTCTATTGTCCCTGTCTAATCAACGACAAATTCGGCAAGTATTTGGGACTTTATTGATATACGTGGATTGTACTCAATGTCAAAAGCGGCAAGCTCTATTCCTCGTTTTGCGACACGTCATGTGGAATCGTGATTGTTGATTATATCTCGTAGTGGACCTGTGCTCACCACTGTGATTTGTATTCTTGAAAATAATGTTGTAGCTTTCTGGCAGCAAAGAATACTCCATAGGATAGCTTCTGGTAATGAGGATACCTTTGCTTCGACTCCGTTAGGACCTCGCTAAGATAGTATGTTGGGCGTTGTACTTTATGCTCATGATTTTCCTCCTCGCGCTCCACTGATGTCACAACACCCAAGACTCTATTTGTCACTGTGACGTAAAGTAACATAGGCTCTTGTGGCTCTAATGCAGTAAGGATTGGTGGATTTGAAAGTAGATCTTTCAAACTTTGTAGGGAAACATCGGCTTCCTTGGTCTAAGTAAATTTGTCGGTTTTCTTCAAGAGCATGTATAAAGGTGTGGCTCTTTATCCGAGCTGGCTGACGAACCGGCTCACTACTGCAATGCAACTAGTGAGTCGGTGCACGTCCTTCACATGAGTTAGCTTGGTAATGTTCAGTATAGCCTTGATTTTGTTTCGGTTCACCTATATGCCTCTTTTATACACGATGAAACCTAACAATTTTCCGGCTGGGATTCCAAAGAAGCACTTCTTTGGGTTAAGTATCATATTGAATTTTTGTAGGCTAGCAAATGCTTCCTCCAAGTCAGAAAATAATGTTTCCTTCTTTTTGGACATAACAGCTATATCATCCACGTATACATGGACGTTGCTTCTGATTTGGTCGTTGCGACAACGCTGCATAGCTTTGTAGAAGAAGGTTTTTGAAGAGAGTGATGAGAGACGTATTGATTTGATCCAATTTTTCATCAGTCATTGGTGATATCCGGAATATCCATCGAGAAAACAGAGTAATTACGACCCTATACTGTGTAGTCGATAACTTGATCGATTCTTGGCAAAGGGAACAGATCTTTAGGACAAGCCTTGTTCAAGGGGGTATAATCAACACAAATACTTAAATCAATAGTGTCCTTTTTAGGGAGAAGTACATAATTTGTCACCCACTTTGTGTTGATGACCTCTGCGATAAATCTGGCTAATTCTAGTCGGACTAATTCCTTAGCTATAACTTTGCGCTTTTCATCACCAAACCATCGTAAGGACTATTTGACGGGTCTAGCGTCAGGATAAACATTGAGAGAGAGTGCTCAGCGAGTTCCCTAGGTACTCCGGTCATGTTAGAAGGTTGTCATTCGAAGATATCTTTATTAGCTTTGAGGAACTCGACGAGCATGCTTTCCTATTTGGGATCTAAGCCTATCCCTATATTGGTCGCCTTGGAGGGATCATCTTCCTTCAACTACGTCTTCTTCGTCTCTTCTGATGCTTTGAACTATAGACTCAGTTTCAGCACCTCGTTCTTCGTAGCGGGCATGTTGGACGGGTCGGTGTTTTTCTTGATCTCCTGGTACTCTTGGGCATGCATCACGGCTTACGAAAAGCGGCAAATCCGTCTTTGTAGTCTCATACTTTCTTCGGGTATGCTCGGATGGTGATGACCCAATTGGGACACGGAAGTTTCATCATGTTGTATATGTAGTAGGGACAGGCCATGAACGCCCAGTAAGCTAGATGTCTGAAGATGGCATGGTATGCACTTTTGAACGGTACCACCTCGAAAGAGAGTGGCTCGGTGAGGTAGTTGTCCGGTGTTCCAAATGTCACGTCTAGTGTGATCTCACCCAATGAATTTGCCTGTCTTCCTGGTTAAATGCCATGAAAAATCACATTGATATGATTTAACTAGTTTTTGTGCATCTTCATCTGATGGAGCATCTCTATGTAGAGGATGTTGATGCTACCACCATCCATGAGAGTTTTAGAGAACTCATGGCCATCAATAAGAGGATTGATGAGAAGAGGGTACTTTCCTTGATGATGTGTTTTGTTCGGCTGATCGCTTCGGTCGAAGGTGATGGTTACGTCCGACCAATCCAAAAACTGGGGGACAGCCGGGGCCGCGGCATTGAGATCATGGATAACCGCCTTTCTGACATTAGTTGGCTAAGTTCCAAGGAAGCAAACATAAGTGTCTTTCTTTGTAGGATAATCCTTCTTTACATCCGACTTGGGCTTTGCGGCATCCGATTCTTCCATGTAAGAATCCTCCTTCACCTCTTTGACTTTCTCGGAATTTTTCTTTCCTTTTCATTGCTTCTCCCTGTAGCTAGCGGATTCATCTCTTTTGATGTCATCACTGAAACGAAACTCAGTATTGGTGTGGGTAGAACCCCCGTTCGCGTATGGGTGATGCACACAAGGGTTGTTGGCAATGTCAGCTCAGGAATAAGATTTTCTAGGCTGCTGGTCTCCTCTACCCTAGATTCGGGAAGTTCCGCGGCCTCGTCCCCGACCGTCTCCGTGCTCTCCTCATCTTCCATATCCGAAAGTTGCATTGACAGCTGCATTATCTGGATTAGGCATTTCTTTCGAGGTATTCTTGCACTTCTGAGTTTGTTGTTTTGGATGCTTGGCCACATTTGGGTTAGACAGAATATTCACCAATCCATCTGAATTATCATCGTCGTTAGCATACTTGCTCGTCGTTTCTATCATCTCTCCCAAGTCTGTAACTTTGTCACTCTTTAGAATGTGATGCAGTAATCCGACTGGGATCTCTACAATGAAAGATTTGATTGCGGTCTGCTCATTTGCTCCTTCGCAGGAGTTTTTCGTGTTGATCAATGGTCCGAGGTAATGCTGGCAAGTTTCTTCGGGTCTTTGAATGCAATGCTGCAAGTATCCGAATGTGTAGGTCCTCCTGTATGTACACTTGAAGTTTGAAAAGAATGCACTTTTCATATCATACCGGTTGTGAATCGAGTTCTCTGGCAGTTCATTGAGCCATGATCGAGTCGTCTATAATCGTGAGATATCGAACTGCAACCAGGCTATTTCCTCCTTTGGCGATGTTGCAAGCCTGGAAAAAATCCTAGAGACAAGTATTTGGTTGAGCCACACCGGCATAGGGTTGAATGTGTTTGGCGATGCCTAAGTCAACCGAAAAATTTGTTCGACGGATACTGACATGGGTATGACCAATCGGGTCCCTATGCTTAGTCACCCTAGGCACGTAAAACATTATGGCCCACGAAGGCCCAACGAAGTTCAAGAGGTACCCGACGGAATAAAGACTTATCTTGACCAACAGGGAATATCCAGTAACCAACATAGAGTTTTTATTGAGAATATTAACTTGTAGCCTCTCCGGCTATGGATCCAGGACCCAGCCTCTCATATAAACGGTGGGAGGACCCGATAGAAAGGATACCTTAGTTTTTCTGCAATCCGCCGTGAACTAGACACAACTAGCAAACCGGTGACTTTGTAACCGATCATTCTGAATAATTAGACTACATCGACTTGCTTGTTTTTTATGATGAGCCGATGAAATCCCAACACTATATTTTACATGCAACCCTAAGTCCATAACAATGGGCATTGCCGAGGTTACCCCTCTTCAATTGGCGCTGTATGTGGGAAATCTGAGCATTGGATCCATGGATTCGGCAGCTTCCCCTTCATCAAGAAGCAACCAGATGACCAAGGTTGGTGACGTCCACATCGATCTCACTGATCCATGCCTGCCCACCCCTACGTCAGCTCTTGCCTACTTCGAACAGGAGACCGATCTCATGATCGGAAGTTTCCACTTCCGCGTGGCAGCACCTGAGAACCTGTGCCTTTCACCTCCGCTCAGCCTTGATCCGTCAGCTACACAAGCATCGCCTACGGCGACCCTAGCATCATCTATCGGCTCAATATGAACGGTCGTCTCTGATCTGACAAACATCGAAGAAATTTGTGGAGACTCCACAGATCTGGAAGATCTGGCTGACGCATACGACAGCCTCTCTTTCGACTCGATCTCTGAGTCCATGCTGCAGCACAGCCTATGTTTTCCTTGCTCAATTCCTAACGATGCCGAAGAAAGTGCTGTCTCTGGAATGAAGAAGGAGGAATCATACCCATAACACGATCCCTGGGACTTCTCTGGATCGCAAAACAGCGTCTCCTATGAGTTTAGCAGCAACGACAACTACTCAAACATGAGGCACCGCCAAGTGTGCGTGATCTAGGATGAAGGAACCTCATCGCCCCGCGATTCCAACGGTAATCCGATAATTAACCATGATGATATTTTGTCAGATGATGCGCCAGGACGCCGCGAGGATAGGGAGACTCTGCGAGAAGGAGAACATCGAGTCATGAATAGAGGTGGAGAGTGAACTGAACGCCTAATGTTCCAATTCACGCATGTGGCCTGGCAGAAGACTCGAGACGCAATATCGGGTGTAGTACCCATGACGGCAGATCCCATGAGATAGGAACTAATGGCTTACCAATACTTGCTGCACCACAAAAGAAAAGATTTGCTATGACTTCAGGGGTCCTTGGATGAAATAAAAAGGTTGTCCAATGAATCTAGCTTGCGTCAGGTGCAGCTCAGCTCCACTTGAAATTCCGGCAGTGTCGCCGGAGGACCACAGCCCAGGCGGAGCGCTTCGCGGCTACAGGGTATCCCATAAGCCGAAAGGCGCGAGATGGCACGAGACCTGGACCTATCATTCATGTTAGTTGATTCTTCGGGTAACATCACAGCAAAAACAGCACAAGCCGCTCTCGTTTCCTCCCAAACCTACCTCCTAACCACTCAGCCAGTCGCCGATGATCCGCTGGCACCTATCCATCGCTCCGTCCTCATAGGATTAGGGATGGTAGGCAACACTCTCGCACGAGGACAACAAGGAATTATAGAGCGAGTCGACAAATCTACGAAGAGGAGTTCCAGCTAATTATGGGTTGCTTGCCTATGCACATACTTATAAGACTATAATTGTTACACTTATCATTCATCCACCTGGCATATTCACTATCACCATGTACTGAATATCCCCGCGCCTATTTTTTCATCTGCAGAAAACAACAAACAAATCGTTCTTTACTTTTATGCTTTTTATTTCTCAAGTTTACATTTTACTTTTATTTAAATACAATTGCTTTAATCCAAAACTCATTCCTATTTCAACACTTGCAGTCAATTCATTTGAAGCCCGTGACAAATTTGAGTGTGACAGAGACTTTACCATTAAATACTTACCTTTGGGCTCCCTGTGGGATCGATATCTTAACTTCGAAACTAGCTACAAACAATTTGTGCACTTGCACCATGAAGCTATTTTCTGGCGCCATTGCTGGGGAGCTAAGCGCTAAGTGTTTTGTCTCTTGACATTTCAGGTGTTACCACTACAAAATGGTCTCCCTAGGAGACAAAGGGTCTACATGCTCTGGTATGACCTATCTACCAGATTAACTTGATCGTGTACCTGCTCAAAGGCGGGAGGAAATTATTGAAAAAAATTTGAGATCGAATAAGCACTACTAGGAAACTAGCTATAGATAGACATGCCTTATGTGGCGCATGGTTTTGACCATGCGCCACAAAAGTTGTCCAGTGGCGCATCTGGAACAATGCGCCACAGAACAATGAAACTTCTGTGGCACATGGCGATTGAAGATGCGCCACAGAAATTAGGTGGGACCCACACCAGGCATTGGTCCATGAAACTTATGTGGCGCATCTTACTATATGTGCCACATAAGTATTAACTTTTGTGGCGCATATCGATAGATGCGCCTCAGAATCATCAGGTGGGACCCATAGTAGGCAGGCTTTGACTGTGCTCTGACCAACCTTCTGTGGCGCATATGGCGACATGCGCCACAGAAGATTATATATCTTCTGTGGCGCATGTCGCCATATGCGCCACATAACAATTATGTGGGCCCCACTGTCTAGACACCTATGACCAAGCTTTTGTGGCGCATATGAGCATATGCGCCACAGAAGAACAAACTTCTGTGGCGCATATATGCTATATGCGCCACAGAATAGTGCACCCTACTGAGATTATATTGAGTGTTTCTAGTACACATTTTCCTCTTTCTTTTCCCAACTAAACAAGTACCTAGTGGCATAGGTAGAATACTAGACAATCTACTAGATAGACATGTGGCATACATCATTGCAAATGCACATGCGCATACCCTTGAACAACAAAACAACAATGGCATAAATCATTGCAAATACACAAACTACAACATTGCAAATACCTTCACAGAGCTGGTGGGGGTGATGACGGTGGAAGATGCCAAACCTCCATTTTGACGCGCGCCTGCAGCCTGCGGACGTGGTCCTCCATGGACACGTTGGGGTCGAGCATCAGCCGCTACCCGATTGGTTCCGCCATGGACGCCCTCTCCTCTGGGGAAGCGAGCACGACGTACAACCTCATGGCCTTGTTGTAGAGGGACTCGTGCCGTAGCCTAGACTTCTCCTCGATTAGGTTGACCTCTGAATCCCGTGGCGGCTGACTCCGAGCACTGCCCCTCGACCTCGCCCCTCCACTGCGAGTAGGCCGCAGGGAACACGAGCGGGCTGTGCTCTCCAGCGAGTGTTCCGACTAGTTGTGGGTAGAAGACATCAGGGGCAGGGATGTTGCTTTGGACAGGGAGTGTGGTATATATATAGAGGGGTGTCATTAAATGTAGAGGTCCCAACCTGATAAGGTAGAGATCCCTGTGTTTGCAATGCTAGTCCTTGGATCAATAGCTAGCATCCACATTTTAAGATATAATATCAAGAAACAAAGTTCATATTACAACTTTATAACCAGGAATAAAATAATTCATTACATCTTACATAGCTCATTTGGCTATCACATTACAATGGAGCAGAAATAACTATATAGCATGGAGTCCTTCATCTTCAAAGTGCCATAGGCAATCATGTTGGTTGTAGACTTGTAATCCTATTCAACACACTTCACTAACATCAAACAAACCTGCAACATAATAAGTTATAGCCACAAGGGTCAATACATTTGAATTGTATTGGCAAGTGATACTATGGTAGAATGGTGGTATCTATCATCTATATGCATTTGGCTAAGTGGAGCTTAGATTTTCCTTATAAGTTGAAAACACTAAGTTTCTGTTTGTCAAATCACCCAAGGCATCTACAAATAGAAATTGGTGATCCTTTAACCCTTGTTCAACCACAAGCTTTTAACTTAGAAATTAGGATGAGGAGATACTTGATAGCTTGCATGTCTTGATGCTCAAATTGTCCATTGCCGGGGACACGGCTAAGTACTTAGATTTTACTCTCTCGAGAGGTGGTGCACTTTCCCCACAAGACTCGACATGCATCGAGACACGATCTTTCAGAAGCCTTCCCATAGAACAAAATGGACGCGCTCCAAACCTATCACCCCCTACCACCAACTGTCCATTTGGCTAAGTTATTGCAACCTATATGATCCAGGCAGAGCCCATATTGCCAAGTGGCTGCACTTGAAGCTTCTCAACATTTGACATCTCAAATCTCTTTGTTCCTGGGTGGCTTTCCACAAGTGAGATACACTAGGGTAGGCCATAAATATGGGTCCCTGTGTAACCACTCAACATAACCCATTCACACCATTCCACCCAGGTGATTCATTCACATAGTTGTTTTATTAAACAAAACACAAGTCATAGACTTAGAAATATTTCATAGCATGAATATAATCCACCCTTGTTTTCTACTATATAAGCTAAGCATGATAGTAGTAGGGATCTTAACTTAGGGAAAATTCTACTAAGGCATCATCTACTAGGATTTCCCATGCCATAGCATACTTAGTAAAAATTCCATGCAAGTCCTACTTAGAAATATCACTAATGCATAGTCAAAATATTAGGACAAAATGTATGAAGCACCACTTGCCTTTTTAGTAGAGAATATAGATTCACATCTTGATCTTGCAATAGTCACACTCTTCAAATTTCACTAAAATTCAATCAAGGCACAAATTCAAACTAGCATTCAAACAATTCATCACATAAAATGAATAAATAATGCAATGCATGCAATCATGCAAAAGATTGTTTTATTTGGAAAGGTGGTTTCTAATAGGTTATAAACATTTTAAAACACCTATTGGTCATTTATAAAAGTGGCAAAACGATTTTAAATCAAGTTAGTGAAAATGGCCATTTAAATCATTTTTGTTTTGCTAGAAATGATTTAAATCCAAGTAATAATTTCTAGTGTTAGCCAAAATGTTTTTATACACAAATATTAATATTTAGGGTCAAAGTGTTCTAAAACAAATCCTTTTACATAAGATTTCACCTAAAATCATTTTTACATCAAAGCATCATTTTATTTTGATAGAAATGCTTTTACTAGGGTTTTATCAAATATATTTTTAAATCCCAAAACTTAGTGTTTAGGTCAGAGAGTTTAAATTAAATATGTTTTCGTCGGTCGCTCGACCTCGCCGCTCTCCGCGCTAGGGGACTCGGCGCCCGTCGGTCGCTCGGCCTTGCCGCTCGCCGCGCTCAGGGACTCGGCGCCCGTTGGTCGCTCGGCCTCGCGCTCGCCGCGCTCGGGGACTCGGAGCTCGCCGGCAGCTCGATCTCGTCACTCTCCTATCTTGGGGACTCGGCGCCCGTCGGTCGCTCGGCCTCACCGCTCGCCGCGCTCAGGGACTCAGCGCCTGTCCGTCGCTCCGCCTCGTCGATCGCCGTGCTCGGGCACTCGGCGATCGCCAGTCGCTCGACCTCGGCGCTCGCCGCGCTCGGGGACTCGGTGCTCGCCGGTCGCTTGACCTCATCACTCGCCACTCTCGGGCACTCGGCACTCGCCGGTCGCTCGACCTCGCCACCCGCCATGCTCGACAACAACCACTACTATTTTCAGAATATGCATCTTTAAAGAGCCTAAAGTCGCTTCTACAAGCCAACTCGAGCCTCGGGGACTACTACTAGGCATGATGCGTGTACGCGTGGTTCCACGACCGCGGCTCGCCCTCGTCGACTCGCCACCGCGGACTCTCCACTCGCGTACTCAACGCGCTCGGGGACTCGGCGCGCTACAGACAGCGCCACTCGCCGGTCGCCCAACCTCGCCACTCGGCGCTCTCGGGGACTCGTCACTCGCCGGTCGCTCGACCTCGCCACTCACCTCACTCGGGAACTCGACACGCTCCACGTTCAGGGACACGCCGCAACTGGCGGAATCACCGACAACCTGCGTCTTTTGCCAACTGGCCATCACTGGCTCACGCCGACCGCCTCCCGCTCCACGGTTCTTTTCTCTGTTCAAGAGCTCGTTGCCGATTCGTCACGACCCATTGTCAAGACTCTCCGCGCCCTGCCTCAAGCCCGCGTCGAATCAACAATGCGCTCGGGGACTACTAATGGGGGAATACCAATCGGGGTATACCCACGAAGCGGAGTCGCCATCTAGATCGAGCCGACTGAAACCTAGCCCTGAGCGGGTCGACTCGCCCAATACGGCGACTGGCGCATGCTGGACCTTGACGAGTGGTGCCGACTAGAGGCCCAATACGGCGACTTCAATAAAAAGGGCAAGAAGATTGTGAAGAGAGGCTAGCTCGACACATCACATGACAACGTGTGACCTTTTTTGTGTATTAGTTAGAGACTAAAATATATATCGTGATATTCGTATATATATGCATGTGTATGTTCTTGGTTTTAAATATATTTGTAACATATATATATTTGTCTTTCTTGTTTTAATATAACATAATTAAATATATTTATAACATATAATTAAAAATATTTTTTAATTATTAAGGAAAAAAATTCTGAAACAGCCAGGATTTGAACCCGGGCTGCCTAGATTTAGAGCCCCAGGACTGACCACTAGGCTAGATTGTTGTTTGATGCAAACAACTATGCCACGCTGCTTTTGGACCAAGCGCACATGTTCTGTGGCGTATTCCTCCAATATGCGCCACAGAAGACTTCCATGGCGCATATTGGAGGAATGCGCCACAGAAGTTTCACACTTAGACAAAATAACGGTTTGGCCTTCCCCTTCCCCCCACTTGCCAACTTCCCCCCACACGAGCCCGCACGTACCGAAGCGCTCCAGAACCCTAGCACCGCTCGCCCGCACGCCTCCGATCGAATCGAACCCTAGCCTACCCGCCGCCGGAGCCCGTGGAGTAGCAGGAGCCCGTGGTGGAGGAGGAGCCGCCGGCGGAGCCCATGGAGGAGTAGGAGAAGGAGCCCACGAAGGAAGAGCAGGAGCACCACCTCACCGTCCATGCCATCCGCCACCTCGCCGTCCATCCCTTGCTGAGCATCGCCCAGTTCTCCCCCTCCACTCTCTCCAGAACAGGAAAATGTGTACCCAAGGATGAGTAGGGAATTTTCCAGATTTGGCAGATGGTTTAGCATACGAAATTTACTAACTAGAACAGGAAATAAGTAGGGAATTTTACTAACTAAATTAGGACTGAATCTATTGGCAGATGGTTGGCAATAGATCCTGAACTGAATTAGGACTAGAATCTAGGCTTCTTAATAGGAAAAATTATGGCAAAACGATAAATTGGAAAGAATAACATTGCAACAAAGAAAGGGGAATTAGGTTTTTCATTGGACCGCTAGATGACTGAACCATCAGGTGTAATTGGAGGTGTGTTGTATGTCAGGTTCTTGACACTAGAACAGGAAATAAGGGGAGCAAATTTTACTAACTAGCTAACCCTAGTCAAGTTTATTACAGGGAAAGGTAAGAGATAAACAGAACCATAGTGTCATCCCAATTCATTAGGCTTCTGAATATGCAGGTGTCTGACATTGGTGTTGATCTTCAGGAAGTGCACTAGTTGAAAATGTTATAGCTTATTACATTAGATGGTTTAGCACTAGTTGAAATGGTTAAAAATATAAGTAGGACATGATGTTTATTGTTCACTGAGCTCATTACATTAGATGGTTTAGCACTAGTTGAAATGTTATAGCTTATTACATCATGTGGAAATGTTATAGCTTATTACATAAGGTTATATTACATCAGGTGGATATATTACATCTCTGAGCTTATTGTTCACTGCTAGCCTTTTTTACATGGCTTAGCCTGTTGTTTTTAGTTTTGACATTGCTAGCATTTCACTGCTTAGCCTTTTTTTACAAGGCTTAGCCTGTTGGTTCATGTTGTCAGGTTATTATACCCTTCAAAAAACTTGTGATTTTATCTACACATATTTGTTCATAAGAAAGGCAATTGAGATAAATTGTGTTGGTGCTGTATATGCTGTTGTTTATGTATATTGAGATAACTTGTGATTTTCTCTTCGGAAAATAGATTGGTTCATGTATATGATGCTGTTTATGCTGCTGTTTATGTATATTGATGTCACATCCCAAAATTTTCCAAATTTTGAAATGTGAAAAATAAGTAAACAAAATAAATAATTGTTGAAATTTAGGGTGAAAAGAAACTTTTTGTTTCTAAATGGAAACTTAAAATCCCATCTTGAACAAACTTGAGTAATGTTTGAATCCAACTAAATTCAAATCAAGTGAAATACATTCTTCATAAATGCATCTGGAAATTTAAACACTTGAGAAATAAACCAAAACCCTAAAACCCTAATGGGATAAAATCATTTCCAAGTAATCTCCAAGCCTATGCATTTGATCCATATAAAAATTTGTCAACAAACATTTACAAATGATCAATAAAGACAAATAGAAATATTATAAAGCCATAGAAATTGGTTTCACTTAATTTGGAGGCATAGATAAAATCTTATGAATTTAATAAGATAAGGAAATTGAATTTTCAAAGCTAAAAAAGCCCTTATCTAAAATCCATACCAAATGGTGAGCAAATAATCCTAAAGATATTTAAAAGGATAAATAAATCTCAAATAAGATTTTACAAATTGGAATCACCAAGTTTGGATCTCTAAATAAAAAGATATGGATTTTATAAGATGAAGAAAGAAATATTAAATAAGGAATATTTAAAGACCAAATTAAATCTTGGCCAAGACCATAAGCAAATGGAATGAATATAATCCAAATCCAAATGAAATAAAAGGATGAAGGAATTCCAAATAAAACAAAATGGCATTAACCATTCTATCCCTATTTTAATAAAGACAAATCTCTAATAAGAATAATTATATAATTCATGAGAAAATAGTATTTTGGAATTTACCCAAGTGGAATAAAAGTTGTTTAATTATTTTAAATAAAATGAATCTTCCAAATAAAATTTTGGGAATTAAAACTATATTTAATTCCATTGGAATTAAAACAAATACCCAATTCAAATGATTTATGAATCATATTAAATACTTTCCAAATAATTCTAGATGAATTATTTGACACCCTATTAAACAAATAAAAACCTACTGAAAAGATTTGGAAGTTTTAATGGTGTTTGAAAATATTATTAAATCTTATTTGATTTAAAACAAGGGCCTTTTGAATAATTAAAAAGACCCCAAAAAGAATAAAATTTTACTCCAAAATTGACTTCAGATTATATTACTAATCAGCATTTAAATCCACACAAAGTTTTGTTGAAATTTGAAATTCAATAGTTGTTTGAATTGTTTAGACAAAATCAAAACAGAAATGGAAATAGAAAAAAGAAAAAAAAACAAAACAGTACAAAAAAAATGAATCTGGCCAGCCCAACCCACTAAGCCCAGCAAGCCAGCCCACCCGGCACCTCCCCTCTCTCTGGCTATTCCCTTTTCTCACGCGTGAACCAACCCACTCATCTCGCTGACACCCCGGACCCGCGCCATGCTGGCATCGTCTTCCTCGCGTGAAACCCGCCCCCCTCTTTCCTCCTCGCCATTACTGGCATTTGAAGACAACTTCAATTTGTGTTGATGCCGTGACCATTACTCTCCGCGACTGTGCCCTATTAATCGCCCTGGCCTCCTCTCCTGTTTCCCCTAGACCTCACCCCACAGTAGCCACCAGGCTGCCATAATTTTGACCTCAAAGTCTCTCTGCCCGACGATACTCCAGCGACAATTCCGGCCAAACCCTGCCGCCCCTCGCCTCCTCGACCACGCTCACATGCTCCCCACCTCCTGGCGAACCTCCCCGTAGCATCAGCTAGCTCGCGCATGCCCCCTATCGTCGGCAACCACCTCGTCTGACCACGCCACCGTCTGCTCCAACTCCGACGAGCTCCACAGGTAGTCTCTGACCGTGCCGCCCTATCTCTTTGATGCTCCCATACTCCCTACTCTCCCACGTGTCTAATAGCACCATCTGTTCCCTCTCCCATGCTCTACAGCGACGTCCCCGACGACGACAGCGCGTGCCCGTTGCCAGACACCTCTCCGGCGAGGAATCTATGCAACTCCAGCGCGCCCCTCGACAAACAGAAGGCACCTCGAGCACCCCCACGACACCGCGAACTCGATGAGCACCTCCCTTCACTCCCTCGCTTCCTAGAGTCACCGAACCACCACCACCAGACACGCCTCCGCCACTCGCCGCCGCCAGCGCCGCCCACCTTTGGTCAATCGCGCAGCAACCGTCCGATCCCGATCCAAGGCACACGATAGATTCACTTAAAAACGAAGGGGTATGCGATCTATGCCGTGCGATAAAATGAGATCTAGCGGTCCTCAGTGCATGATCCGAACGAATCGGTACCAGCCAGTAGGAAAGCGACACGTGGCCCAGAGTCTGTTTTAAAAACAAGATTTGTTCTATTAGATGTTCCAATTTGAAAAATTCATAACTTTCAAACCACACGTCCAAATTTTGCAAATTTTATATCAATGGATTCAGCAAAACAAGTACTTTCTGACCATGCACTTTGTTTAGTAAAAAGCTTCTGATAAATTGTTTGTTTTTGCAGAAACTTGTGTATGCATGTTTAGAATATAAAAATTGTTCTAAAATGATTTTTAAGATAAAACCTTTGGCAAATGGTTTGTTTTGAACCTACTGACAATAGGAATCAACTTGTGGTTTCAAAAATATATTTGGTGAAGCAAAAGAATAAACTTTTGATTTAAACCATTTCTAGACAAATGAAAATAATGTTTATTTATTAAAAATGCTTTTGGGAGAAAATCTTTGGAAAATGTTTTGGAATAAACTCTCTGACCCCAAACACCAAGTTTTATGATTTGAAAATGTATTTGGTGAACACTATAAAACTATTACTATGCTAAAGTCATTTTTCACCACATAAAATAATACTTTGGTTTAAAAATGGTTTGTAGGTAGAATATTTTGCATATAGTTTTACCACTTTATAAAATGACCAATAAATGTTTTATAATGTTTATAACCTATTATAAACCACTTTTGTAAATAAAACAAAGTTTGGCCTGCTTGCACGCATTGTTTTGTTGCTATTATTTTATGTGATGTTGCTTGAATGGTAGATTGAAATATTGCTTGCTTGATTGAATTGTAGTGATTTGAAGAGTGTGAATATTGCAATATCAAGTAGTGAACTTATATTATCTACCAAAAAGGCAAGTGATGCTTCATACTTTTGTCCCATTATTTTCACTATGCATTAGTGATATTTCTAAGTAGGACTTGCATGGAATTTCACTAAGTATAAACTATGCCATGGGAAATCCTAGTAGATGAAACCTTAGTAGAAATTTCCTAAGTTAAGATTCCTACTACTATCTTGCTTAGCTTAGCTAGTAGAAAACAAGGGTGGAATATATATTCATGCTATGGAATATTTCTAAGTCTGTGGACTTATGTTTTGTTTAATAAAACAACTAAGTGAATGAATCACCTGGGTGGAATGGAAGGAATGGTTTGTGTTGAGTGGTTCACAAGGCCCATTTCTATGGTTTACCTTTGTGTATCTCACTTGTGGATGGCCACCCAGGAACAAAGAGATTTGAGATGTCAAATGCTGAGAAGCTTCAAGTGCAGCCACTTGGCATTATCGGCTCTGCCTGGATCATATAGGTTGCAATAACTTAGCCAAATGGACAGTTGGTGGTAGGGGTTTGATAGGTTGGATCTCGTCCATTCTGGTCTAAGGGAAGGCTTCTGAAATATCTTGTCTTGGTGAAACCAAGTCTTGTGGGGAAAGTGCACCACCTCTGCAGAGTGTAAAATCTAAGTACTTAGCCATGTCCCTGGTAAAGGACAATTTGAGCATCAAGACATGGAAGCTATCAAGAATCTCCTCATCCAAATTTCTAAGTTAAAACTTGTGGTTGAACAAGGGTTGAAGGATCACCAATTTCTATTGGTAGATGCCTTGGGTGATTTTTGTCAAAGCAAAAACTTAGTGTTTTCAAATGATAAGGAAAATATATTTTGAGCAATGCAAGCCTAAAGCTCCACTTAGCCAAATGCATATAGATGATATACTCCACTATACTACCATAGTATCACTTGCCAATACAATTCAAATGTATTGACCCTTGTGGCTGTAACTTATTATATTGCAGGTTTGTTTGATGTTAGAGAAGTTTATTGATTTAGGATTACAAGTCTACAACCAACATGTCTGCCTGTGGCACTTTGAAGATGAAGGACCCCATGCTATTGTTATATTCTGCTGCATTGTAATGAGATAACAAAATGAGCTATGTAAGATGTAATGAAATATTTTATTCCTGGTTATAAAGTTGTATTATGACCTTTGTTTCTTGATATTACATCTTAACTGTGGATGCTAGATATTGATCCAGGGACTAGCATTGTAAACACAGGGATCTCTACCTTATTAAAGGTTGGGAACCTTACAATTGAGATAATTTGTCTCATTTAGCTTCCTGTTAGCTTCATGTGCTAATGTTAGAACATGAGATAAGAAAGGCAATTGAGATAAATTGTGTTGCTGTTTATGTATATGATATGGTGCTAATGTTGTTATTTATATGAAATGGTGCTGCTACTGTTTGTGTACATAATATGGTGCTGCTACTATTTTTGTATATGAAATGGGGCTGCTGATTGATGATGGATGATGGGGCAGCTGTTTATGTATTTGATTGATGAGGTCAATGGGGTTGTCAATGGGGCTGTGGTGCTATTTTTTCTTGCAGGGATTTCAAGTGAGTTTCTCGTTTCTCCCGAAGTGTTCATTCACTTCCGTTTCGGTTGAGAAATGGGCACTCGTAGGTCCAAAAATTAGCAAAGGTCATGCCGAATTTTTCGGTCGATATTTGTGCTAACTTTTTGCCTCTTTTTTTAGTAATAAAGCGCAAACATGTCGACTAACGACGAGGCCGGTCCTTCTAAACAAATGAGCATCGAGGATCTAGCCCGAGAGGCCAATAAGTCGTTCTAGGGGGCCGTCCCAAGAGAATGAGGAGGCGGAGGAGATGAGAATGACACCACCACCGGCGACCATCTTCGGAGGTGCTGGGGGCAACGAGGAATATCCAGATTACGAGGGGGACGACAAAGACTACGATGGAACTAGTGAAGGTGGGGAGGAGGGTAACACCACCACGGATGGCGGCGAGCGCACAGATGGTGGTAGCGGCAACCCGGCCGCTATACATAAGAAGAAGAGGAATTAGATTAAGGATCAGAAGCCGCAAGTGCTCACCAACGTCTGTGATGAGTTCACCGAGGTCACAGAAGATGGCCAACCCATTGCGCCTGCATCGATTGCCTGCGGGTACGGCACGCAACTCGGGTGAATCGTCCGGAAAAGCATGTCGGTCAACACGAAGTACATCCGACGTAATCATGCTTTGGTCGAGAACCTCCTTAAGAAGCTTCACAAGCGATATACATTCCTAGAGAAGTTTAGAAACCTAGAAAGTAAGAACCCGGTGAACAAACTAGCACTGACAAAGATGAGCAACGCCTTAAGCAGCTGGAAAACCCGGGTAAAGAACATCATTAACAAAGGTGAAAGCTGGGAGATTATAAGTAGGAAAAATCCGATGCTCGACGAAGAAGAGTTCAAGATATTCAAGGCAGACTTAGATACCGCTTACTCTAAAGAATGGACCGAGTGGGGAAAGACTATGCGAGAGAAGAACATAGGTAACCACCAACTTGGAAGCGGCGGATACAGATGGAAACAACCCATTTTGGACAAGGAGGACATCGAGCTTGAACGCCTAGGTAAAGAGAACTCATGGCATAAAATCATAGACCTGCAGATCCGACAATTTGTCCGGGCCCACTACTACCTGGACCCTGTTATAGGGGAGTTCGTCACCGACGACCCGAATGTGAAGGCTTTTGAGGATGAGATGGTAAGGAATTTACCGCGGTTCTCTAATTAAAATAATTAAGCCAAGAATCTAAATGCATGGGTTCACCTCTCCTTGTCTCTCTGCAAGAGAAGGAATTGAACACTACCGAGGACTTGTCAACCCAGGATTCGGCAGCGGAGCCATGGGACACTGTTTTCAACAGGGCGACGAACACTTACAAGAAGAGGGAGAAGAATTTGCCGCCAAAATCAGTTGGTCATGTGTCCGGCTTTGGTACAAGCATGAAGATTACTGAGTACTACAAAGAGGACGCAAAGAAGAGGAGGGAGAGGAAGAACCAGTCGGCGGCTAAAGATAAAGTCGAGGTTGAAGAGCTGAAATTGAAGGTGAAGACATTAGAGGAAAAAGTGGACGAGAAAGCAATGGAAAAGTTATTGGAGGAGAAGCTTCGCGCGATCATCCCCCTGGGTTGATGGAGGGGCTAGATGTTTGGAATGCGGCAGGTCGACAGACGCCGATACACATGCCCAGCTTTAGCGGCAGCAACTCGAGCATCAGCGTTAACGCGTCACCGAACTTGGTGACCCCGCCGGCCACCATCGCGGCGGCGTAGCCGCAAGAGCTGGTCGTCGCACAGCTACCCCTGCTGTTCCCGCCAAAAATAACAAGCCGCAGCCGGCGGCGGCACCAGTACCGCGGGAGAATGCTGATGATAGGCCTGCCGCCGGGACCGGCCGTGTGTCGACATTAGCCGAGCTCAACGCCCTCACCAAGGTAACTAATTAGTTACCCCGCTTCATCTTCTTTATGCGCCTTTGGTGACTGCCAACTCGATCATTATGCCCAACACATATGTGTTTTGACTCAATACGCTGCTTGCGTACTACTCCACAAAGTTGTCGGCGGCGAGTTGACGGATGTTTCCAAGGGCAATATCATACAACTGGCGAACAGCATGATGCACAAAAATGCAATGGACGATGCCGTGATGAGGTTCTGGATTGTTCGGGTGTTGCCAGGGTGCGACGACATGGACCCCCCCTTTCAACCTCAGGGAGCCGACGAACACAAGACTCTTGCAGAATGCCACGACTGGCCCTTGATATGGACGAAGACTCAGATTCGTCTTACGGGGCACAGTAGCACCACCTCGATCATCCGGCCACCACCTCGGATTCCACCTGTCACCGGCACCACCTCGATCGTCCGGCCACCACCTCGGAAGCGACCTGTCATCGTTGCCACCACCAGTCGCCACCAACCACTGTCGGGAGCGTGTGGGCCGCCCCAAGGCAAAGCCATCGCAATGCAACCGCATGGCGGCAACAACGATGATGATGAAGAATTTGTCAACGTCGACGACTACATCAACACCGGCGCCGGCATAGGATTGTACATGCCTGCTATGGATGAAGAACCCTTCGTTGCTCGCGAGGGTCAAGGTGGGCGTCCCACTACATGCACGCAATGCCTGGTCTTCCATGGTTTATCTCAAGAGACGCCTCCGGCCACCGATCAACAGGAGAAACCTGTTGGATTCGTCTTTAGCCCTGGCACACTCCAAATGGCGGCCGTTGAGCACTTAGCATCCCCAGTGGAGGATCCTGCTCAGAAGACGAAGAAACACAGGAAGAGAGGTTAGAAAGCCGAGAGCCAACCTCCTCCGAAGAGGATCCGGGCTAAGGATGACGTCGTACCAGCCCGCGAGGATGGCTTGCCCAGGATACATATAGTCGGTGAAGGGATACTGACTCTGGAGCTGTTTCACCTTGCCGGTGGACATATGCTCGTTTTGAGTGATAGTATCAAGACACTAGAGGGCATTCTTCTTAAAGACAAAGATCCAAATTACCCGGTTTTCACAGTCAAGGTGCCATCAGACGCGGACTTCATCCATGAACCCCCGCGGACGTGTTCTTCATAGCATACGAGGACGTCTTCAAGCTGTTTCTCTCAAAACGGCTAGACTATAACATGGTCCGCCTATTCGCGCTCAATCTGGCTATGAAGACCAAGAGAGAGCAAACCCCCTACATCGCGATAGTGGATCCCTACTACATGCGTGATAGCCAGTTGAGGGAAGGATCAGAGACGCATGCCAAGGCGATGGCGTACCTCGAGAAGTTCATGGTGGACCACAAGAGGACGAACACGCTTCTTTTGCCTTTCTTTCCCGAGTAAGTACACATACCCCCTAGCATTGGTAACTTAGGCTTTCTTATAGCTTTCTTTCTTTGCCCTTTTCCAACATCCCGTTTCAATCGTGTTGTGTAGAGACAAATACTGCACACTCATCGTCATTTCCACAAAGTACTAGCATCGTATTTCGACTCGGCGAGTCGGAAGAAGAAGAAAGACTACACCAGAATAAGGGGTGTTCTGAATGAGGATATCAAGGGCTACGCTAGAAAGGGATGCCCCTTCGTCAACAACAGGGAATGTATCAAGGATGACAAGCACGTGTTCAAGCACGTGCTCGAGTTCCCCTGCGTCAAGGAGCCGGCTACTGGCGGCGCCAAGGAGGACTTCTACATCATCTTAAAGGGTTTTTCCGATATTTCAAGAACCTAACTCTACCATCTAGTCTCCGAGCATGGGCCGAAAATTTGGCGCGAAGCAACGATGATGATCTTAGAGAAGACTTCCATCGCATCCAGGTTAAGTTGTCGGAAATCATCGTGGAAGATGTCAACACAAGGGGAGGGGTCCTAAAACACAACAAAGGGTTGACTAAGAGGGAGATTGAAAATATTCTTCGTAAGCAGGGTGAAAACAGGACGTGGATGACGAAGGATGGCTATCTACCATTCCCGAAGACGAGCATTAGCAGTTCTCAACAATGATCTAATGTATGCGCCTAGAATTATCATAGATGTCTGTGTGTAGTGTTGTGTCACAAACTATATACTAACATGGTCGTATGTTGTAAACTTCACTATTGTGGTTGTTGTCGTCGAAGTTCTATGATTGTGATCGTTGTGCTATCTTCTATGTTTACTGATCTTGTGCTTTAGTGTATGTGAACATATATGCATGTGAACCAATTTAGTTCTTTTTGTTGCATGATTTACTAATATTCCTATTCTATAGAGATGACGAAGTGGTACGTTGTGTACAAGGGTTGGGTTCCAGGAGTCTACGATGAGTGGGAGGACTATCAGAAATAGGTGAACAAGTTTAGCGGCAATAGCTACAAAGGATACGCGACTCGAGAGGAGGCGGTAGCCAAGTGGAGGAACCACCTGTGGAAGGAGAACCGGATGAAGATATTGCTAGTGCTCTTGCTCTTGCTCACCGTCATCACAACTGTATTCTGTTTGATTCAAGTGTAGGCGGTGAACACTTTATTTGTAAAGTGATGAGATGGTGAAATTTGTACACAACACTTGTATAAATATTTGCCACCTTTGACTTGTATTGTAATATGATGACCACTTGTCTACCTCGATCGGGCTCTAAGTAGTGTGATGGCACTATATTCGTGTTTGTATTATATTTGTTTTCATATACTAAGTTAAATATACTGTTTCTGTATAATACTTGTATAATAATGCATAATACCTATAAAATACTATATATTTGGACAAGTATGGTTTTTTTAATAACTGATATACAAACCAGTGGTGCATCTTTTTTACCTTCTGTGGCGCATAACACTTCAGTGGCGCATTTTCCAGAATGCGCCATTGAACAGACTCCTGTGGTGCATCAGCCAGAATGCGCCACAGAAGTTTTCATCAGTGGCAATGTAACAGTGGCGTCTCTGATATGCGCCACAGAAGCCCAATATCGATGCGCCCCTGATGAATGATTTCCTATTAGTGAAGGTTGAAGTTGATAACCTGAGTGACTTCATGGAAATTATATCCATCGATATGACAAATCCCAAGAAACCTAAGAAAACTCTCATAGAATACAGTGCTCCAAATTCTGGTTTTCTTAAACAACCAATAGAATTTCCTAACCCTAGAGTTAGATAATATCGATTTGATGGTGAAATTATTAAAATTTTGTAGGAAAAAGCTTTTAGTAGAAGGGAAGATGAAGACCCAATAAGACATCTTAGAGAGTTCGACGATGTGATAACATCACTTGGACCAAAAGATTTGCCTAGAGATTTATCTCACCTAAAACTATTTCGTTGGTCTCTCAAAGGTAAGGCTCTAGACTGGTTATATTCTCTCCCTCATCATTACATTAAATGCTGGTAAAACTATATTGTTAAATTCATAAACAGATTTAATCCTTTTTAAAAGGTAACTGAAATTATAAAAAATATAGGCAACTTCAGTCAGAATGTGGGACAAAACTACCCACAAGCCTGGGAAAGATTCTTTGGAATGATCAATAGTATTCCTAATCATCGCTATTCTGAATCAACTATTTTCCATTTATTTTACCATGGTCTTAATACTCAATGCAGAGAGTTGCTTGATTTATCAGTAGGAGGATCAATAAATACTTTAACGGTTAAAGCATGTTTAGAGTTGATGTCTACTAGGGATAATAATGATTCTTTATATATCCCCGATTTTGGCACTAAGCTGGAAAGGGATACTTCGTATAACTCCTGATCTATGCCTGAAGTACGCAAAACAATGAAAGAAAAAGGTATACCTTCTAAACTTGTTAAGGAAAATAAAGTAGATTTGTTACAAGTTTTTACTAAAAAAGATGAAACTAGGAAAGTTTTTCAAGAATTAAAACATCGACAAGCTAAATCTCATAGTCTTGCATAAGAAATTTCAAAGACATAAGAATATTTTGGCAAAACTAACGAAAAATTATGACAAGATTAGCCAAGAAATAAAATTATTTCACAAGTACCTTAGTATGATTGAAACCCAGTGTGAAGAAATAGCATATGGTTATCAAATTTTCCTTCAAGATGATATTCCTGTTTCACCTAATGTTGTTACAAGGAGAGGTGCAGTTGTCACAGGTCCATGGACCACCAGAATATGAAGATAACAAAGAGCGAAGGGAAAAGCCTTGCTTAAAATAATCCAAGAAGAAGACACACTGGTGTATCCTCAAGATGAAACTGCTCAAGAAACACAAGACCAAACCTTGGAGGAGAAAAATGATGCACAGGATGACCGTTATGACTCTGATGTAGAGATTGTTGACCCAAGAGAAGACAAAGAAACAAGCAAAGAAGACGAGGTTGTTGTAGTAGGAAAGAAGAAAACGATAAGCAACAACGAAAGAAAGCAAATAAAGAGCCTGATCACCCACAAAAGGTAAACTATAAGAATAAGAAGGGTGAGCAAAATCTACCCTATCCAGATTGGAAAAAGAAAGCACCGGATCAGGTAATATATGATTCTTTCAAAAAGGAACTTGGTAACCTTCATTTATAAATTCCATTTGCGGATGCAATAAAAGTTCCCACCTTTTCTAAATTTCTCCGTGATATCCTTAATAGAAAGAAAGAAATAATTGAAACCATTGCCATGGTGACTAGTTATCCTTTTAATGGGAAGCTATTGTCTAAGTCGGGAGATCTTGGAATACGAACTATTTCATTCTCAATTGGAAAAACTGATATTCATAATCTTTTCTGTGATTTAGGTGCAGGAGTTAGTGTAATTCAATATTCCCTCTATAAAAGGTTAGAATTAGGGGACTATTCCCCCACTTCAATCACTTTATAGATGGCTGACAAATCCACCAAACATCCTATTGGTATTATTGAGGATGTTCTACTTAAAATAGATGAGCATGTTATTTCCACTGATTTTATTATTCTTGAAATGTCAGAGGATTATAAACTATCTATAATACTTGGAAGACCTTTTCTTAGCACTGCAGGAGCGTTAGTTGATTGTGCTGAAGTAAAAATAATCTTCAATGTTTATGATGCTAAAATGATTCAGTATTTTCCAAAGAAACAAGAACGGGAGAAAGGTAGATTCCACCGGCAAAACGAGTTCATGAGGTAAGTGCCTTTGATAAAGGGTAACCTAAGGTAAGAATTCAAGAACAGAGAAAAGGTTGAAATATTCAGCCATTCTTAATAAAATGATTAATGGGAGTCAACCCATCACAATAATAAAATAAAGTTAAATAATAAAAAGTTCAACGCATTCCTACAATTTTTTCACAGACATTCTTGCGGAAGCGCGCCCGTGAAGATGCAACTGTCAAAAAGTAGTAGAAATATCAACTGAATAAACATAGAATTAGTGTAGAAAATAATTTTTGAGTTTTATGTGTAGAAAGTAGGTTAATCATATTATCTAGATTACACAGTGAATAACTAAAAATTTGGGCAAAAAATCATGTTCCAGGAGTCGTAACGACCAACTATACAGCGGGAATATATATTCCAGCCGTACAGTTATCAACAAAATTCTCAAAAGAGAGGTCTTGGATACAGAAGGTTAAATGACCAACTATACCGCGGGACACTTTTGTCCGGCCGTATAGTTGTGATCTGGTGTAGGGAAACCCTAACCCTTGCTGCCGCCGCAACTATATGGCGGGAGCTACCTAACCCGGCCATATAGCTCCCGCCGTATAGTTTTCCGCGACCACTTAAACGCACTGAGGCAGCTAGGGCTTCTCCTCCATCCCATTATTTCTCTCATATTCTCTCTCCAAACCTCTCAAAATCCACCTAGAACTCTTGATTCTTTGCGGATTTCGTTCATTTGAGTGGGCGAATCAACATATCGGTATGTTTCTCTCCCTATCCATGCTTTATTTTCATAATTCCATGGTTGAAATCCTCACATTGAATTAGTGGATGAACTCAAGCTTGATTGATTTTCCCTTTTCATTTCTCACATTAGGATTGAATTCCTCCACGTAGAATCGTTCATATATCATGTAGAAACTATATGCCTAAGGTTTTATGTTGACATTTCTCAGTGCATCAAGATGAACAAGCTTGGTAGTATTTTTCACAAGAGCAAGTGCCAACATGGTGAAGGCTCGGGGCTGCGGGCCAAGCTCGATAGCAAGTAGGCCATGGTTTCAGCGAGGAAGGTGCTGGCCACACGTTGGGCCGATGATGGCTTTCTCAGCGCAGCAGGGTTCAGGGCGGACTTCGACCATATGTGTGCAAATGCGGGGCTATCTAACCTCGCCTATGCAAGCCACTACACCTACGCTGAGCTCACCCATGAGTTCCTCGCCTCCTTCTACGGCGACTACAAGGAGAAAGGTCATGCATGCACGATGAGTTTCACCATTAACTAGTGGGCATATCAAATCACTTTCCAACAGTTTTGTGAAGCTTTTGGATTCCCTCAAGAAGGGGAATCAAATGTTACAAACTTGTATAGCATCTCAAGTGGAGAAGCTTGGGAGGTTATTTCTGTTAATGGTGGCAGGGACTTCTACCAGAAGAAGATGTCGACCATTCAGAATCCAACCATCCGCAACTTCGCTTTGTTTCTTGCTAACACTTTGTTGGGACGAGGAGATACCTGTTCTATGGCCAATGTAGACATGACCATGATCACCAAGGAGCTCTTTCCTGATGCACCATAGAGTCCCACTCCTGCAGCTCTATTCCTCCAGCACCTCCGCCACCAAAGCAATAAAAATAAAGGTGATATTCGCATCGGTGGATTGGTAACCCACCTTGTCCAAGCCCGTGGAATTAGATACCTGATATGCAACCTGTTGATGGCTCCATACTTATGGATGTCAAATATATAACTTCTTGTGGATTCCTTGGTGTTTACCGAGTTAACAGGAGGCTCCGAGCCTATCAATTGGGTTATCTAGATGTTGCATAGGATGAGCAGGTGTCATTGCCTTGCCCACAAGCCTTCTCGTTTCAAGGGAAGAACAAATGGATCATCACCAAGGATCAAGTGACAGAGATCATGGTAGCACTCTATCCTGACTTTGAGGAAGATGAAGAAGGAGAACAACAAGAGGGACATTGGGACCCATGGCCCAATCAGCAGCAACAACATCAGGGGTTCAACAATGTCCCCTATGAGTATTTTCTGCAGCTCAACCAGCTTGTTAGGGAGATCGACCAAATTCTTCATGGAGTGAATGAAGATGTTAGTTCCCTAACTAATAGCTTCATCCACTTCATGACCCACTTCCCCGACTACTACCATCAGCATATGTACCAACCACCGAGCGATGACAACAACTAAGCATGGCAACAACCTAAGCTTGGGGGAGGTTTGAGAACCTCCAAACTTTGCATTCATATTTTTATTTCTTCTTTACCTTCAGTTTGCATTCTCAAAACCAAAAACACAAAAAAATAGTTGTAACCTTTATTTGCAAATTTGTTTCTTTCAAAGATTGCTCAATTTTAGGTGACTTGGCAATAGCGAAATATAGATGGGATTCGACTCAAGTACGAGAACAAGCAAGCAAGAGGAGGTATCACATTCCTTTCATCACCTTTTTTTGCAACCTTAAATTGACCCTACAATTATTTAATCACTTTCACTTGAGCCACTCCCCACTTAGCTTGTTATACTATAAATTACATTCCTTTGCTAGTGTCCCCTTTTAGCTTTGAAATAATGAGCAATGAACTTCGTTAAAATATTTTCGACATTTTTACAACAAAAAAAGCATCCAAGAGATGACTGGAGTCCATGTTTATCCCAGAGGATTTGCTTTTAGAAACTACTCAACCCCATTGAGCTTAATGTAAATAGAAAAGATAGCACCCTTGGATGAAATTTTCTGATAAAATGGATGCTTCGAAGTAGTAGAGATTATGCCACTGCCTTTTCTATTAATTACATTAAGATATTGCTTTATGCATGTCATTACAACACTGTTGTACTCCATGGGGAACTATGAACTCCACTGTCCAATGAACGATATAAATGCAGGAAACCACTTGATTTCGGCTATTGAGTTATGTAAGCGTTTGTAGCTACAATGCTATGATGGGTAAAATCTTAGCCTCCTCGTGGTTTCACGTTCCAAGTGAAGTTGTAATACTCCTCTGACCCACTATTGCTCAACAATTATCTATTGGCATGGTTGAAATGGATCGTATGGGAACCTAGAGGGGGAGGGTGAATAGGTTCTACTCAATTTTTTAGTTCTTTTTCAATTTTAGGCTTGACACAAAGTAAATTCTCTAGATATGCAACTACGATAATTTCCCTATATGCCAACCTATCTACTAAACATGTAAAGAGAGGAGCGAGGAAACCGTAGTGGAGGACGCGGAGACACAAGGATTTGTTTTACTGCAGTTCCTTCCTTTTTAAGGGAAGTACATCTGTGTTGGAGGGGTGGGAGGTTCTAAGACCACCATGCCACAATATTCCTCACCCTATTCTCCGATGGATCTCGCCACGAGAGGCCCATTCCACCTTCTCCCATATTGGCGCCCTTCGAGGAGGGAACCGGTGCCTTTACAACTCTAGCAGGGCACACATCCACAACCAAATTTGAGGCTCCCATAGTGACAACAATCTATCACAAGAACAAGGATTATCAATATAATCAAAACAAGGATCTAGATATTTGCAAGAAATACTAGATCAAAGGTTCTCCAAATGAATGGAGAGAAGATGAAGCGCTTGATTGTTGTTGATGAACATCGAGCCCTCCTCCTTTGATTCCCCAAGAAATGGGGTCTTTGGGTGGATGAAGGTGGAGATCTCTTTGATGGAGCTTGAGGAGAAGATCTTTTCTTTTTCAAATGAACCAAGAGTTCTGGCAGGAGGGGGATGATGCGTGTAAATACCCCTGCCTAGAACTGGCCGTTGGAGAAGTTTGGGGGCGGATTATCCGCCTCCACTAGGGGCGGACTATCCGCCTTGGGGGAAAATCCGCCCCATGGACGGAATGTCCGGGGGAAAATCCGCCCTCCACACAGTGGGTCGCGCCGAGCTTGACTTGGTGAAAATACTCGAGGGGTCGGATTCTCCGAACCCTCAAGGGGCAGACTATCTGCCCCTAGGGAAAATCCGCCCTAGAGAGGGAAAGTCTGGGGGAAATTCTTCCCCCTCTCTGTTTGTCGCGCCATGGAGAACTTTGCAAAATTCCTGGGGGGGGGGACTATCCGGCCCCTTGAGGGGCAGATTATCCGGCCTGGGCAAAACTTTGGCCCCGGCCAGAAAATCCGGGAGATATTCTTCCCCCCTATAGTGGGTCATGCCCTTGCGCCCTTTGATATTAGGGTAGGGGCGGATTATCCGCCCCCAAAAACCACTTTGAAGGTCCTTTTCACTGTGAAGATCTGCAGCACTTCAACACACATTAAATACTCCTTGGTATTGTTATCTAACACACAAAACACTAGGGATCATGAAATGTTCTTTCAATCTACCCTTTTTTTTTGTTAGATGACAATACAAGGATTTGAAATGAATCCTACTAACAACATATTCAAGAAATAAAAGAGGCTCCCCCTAAATGTGTGCATATTAATAATTTGCATTTGAATACAAATGCACACACTAAAGAGAAAGCCAATTTCATAACATTGACAACTATAACAAGGATGAGTTAGGAAACATGTGTCATACCACCGGGATGTGAAATAGCCAATATGAAAAGTGAGAATATTAGGCCTTGAACACATCCCACCATATTGATGCAATCAATAGATAACTCCATAATTCCATATGACATCAAGATAATTCCATACTCCATAGATAAATACAGAATTCCATACAGATAGTTCCACAAGATAAATCCAGAATTCTAGAATTCCACACAAGATAAACAATAGTACCACACACGACATAGTATCATACAAACCAAGCACAAATAAGTTCAACATTAAAAGGGCACGAGCAATCGATGAAGAAAACGAATGATAAAGAAGCAAATGCTTGCGCCCGACCCATGCAAATCCGAAACTTAAATAGAACTCCTTCTCCACCTTTGGCATCGAAACACCAAAAAGGAAGAAGAGCGATGCTAGTGCCCCAGAAGATCACTCCTCATCCTCCTCCTCCTCGTTGTAGTCATCCCCGTCCCCTTCCTCTTCATCATATTCATCAACTGGAGTAGGCGCCCTAGGCGGTGCAGGAAACAGGTGACTCTCGAGATCTCCATAATTGATCCCTGAGGTGTTCCACTGAGCATATGGTTCCAGAGATGAAGGAGGTGGAGGAAGGCCAGACGCCTCAAACGCATGGTGGATAATGAGCTGCTGGGTGTGGGCCATCTCATGGCTCCTCCGGTAGGCATCATACTGGCCCTTGTGAGTCTCGACGCCCATGCAAAGAATATGCTGCTGAAACTAGTTGAGATGCTTGACCTCACGTGCCATTGGGGACACTGCGGGCTGGCGACCACTAGCCCGAGCATCACACATGAAGGACTCGGGGGCAGTGGAAGGGTGAAAGGTCTTGTGTTCCTTATTGTAGATCATCTTGGGCTTGTGTACTCCCTCCAAACGAGTACCAAAATACTCATGTGCCACCATGTGCTTGATGAGCATCATAATGTAGGGAGCATAAGGGATGGAGAGCCGGTTGAACATAGCATTAGTCATCTCATGAAAAATATAATCCATAACATCCAACTTGTATCCCGTAGCTGATACAGGATTGGTGGCACACTCATGTGCAAAAGCAAGCAAAGGAACCAGGTGACCACGGATCTTATCATTGTTGCCCCCACTTGTAGAGATGATGTTCCGGAACAATCCAAAAAGATCGGCATACAAAGGAGAAAGACCAAAAAAGGTACCAGCAACACCATCACACGTCAGGAAAAGACTAAGAGCAGTGTCCTTGGATGGCTTGATAGGAGAAATGATGCAGTGGTCAGAAGCTGTGTCATGACCATGAAAGGCATACCCGAGGACCTAACCAAAAGTGTGGAAGCCTGACTGAATCATAGTGGTCCCGGTCATCTATTTCATGGTGCGAAGCTCATCTCCGCAAATCACAAGGGTAGAGAAAAACTGCTTGAAATAGAGGAGTCATAGTGGCACTAACGAGTCATAAGTTGATGCAGCCCCATCTTACCAATCACATCCAAGGACTCACGAAGTCTTGCCTTGTTTTGACCCTCAGTCAAATTTAGAGGATGCGTAGGGCGTATCTTGAGTGTAGCATAAACATCATCATGAATGGACCTAAAGAGGGAGCACCAGACACATGCTATCTTCCTAAGGACCATCACCGTCAGCCTCGACATAATAATCAATGTGGTGAATGAAGGAGTACTCAACTCTATACATGGCCTTGTAGTTGACATGGTACTGCTTGCCCTTGCCCTTGCGAGATGTGGTCCTCTTGGCCTTCCTAGCTGACTCGGCCATCCGTTCAGACTCTCTTTTCAACCTTCGGATTTTAGTCTCGTCAACAAGCTTACCCTCTTTGCTGGGCCTGAGATAACAAGCACCGGGACGACGCGTGTAGGTATTGGGAGCACTAGAACCACCTGTGAGAAGCAATAGATAGGTATCATAGGTATAAGCACACAGACAAGTCCAAGAGGAATGTTAGATATGGTAGGAAAACAATCCATGGTTCAATGATGCACAGTAGGAAAATCTGAGACAAAACCAAAACAGGCAATGAACCTCCAGGACGGATTATCCGGCCATGCAGGATAATCCGCCCCCCGCGAAAATTTTCTATTTCGGCCCAGATTTACCATGGCAACGAAGATCAGGAACTAGAGTTGCAATACTATGGAATCTAAAAAGCAAGGGAAACACATAGTATCTTCTACAACGAGTTTTCCACCAACAACAATGATTTCTATACAAAGGAGATGGATGAGGGAGTTACCCTCACTCATTGGAGGAAAAGCTCGGTGGAGAAGGTACCCGGAGGCGCGTGGAAGAAGATCCGGGGGAGCCTGGAGAATCCAGTGGTCGAATCGACTCCAGGGAGGGAGGAGGCTCCGGCGGCGGCTTGGTGCTGGACACGGGTTGGGGGAGGACGGGCTTCTCTGTTTGAGCCCCTCCTCCCCGAGCCCAGTCCTTAAAGGACTGATTCGCCCGGGAGGATTATCCGGCCCTCACTTGAGGCAGATAGTCCGCCCCCCTCTAAAATTTCTGTTAACACAGAATCAGGACGTAACACCCCATGCAAACCCCTCGCAAGTATACAATGGACTTGTGTGCAAGAATATATGGCTCTAAGTGGGAAAAAGTCTTGGGTTTAGAGCAACAAATTGAGATGGTACTACACACCCAAAATTGCAAGAACAAAGAAACTAAAAGCCAAGATTGGGTGTGTTTTCCATAAGAACATAATATATGCATGAAAATCCAAAAAGAGCCACTAGAAACCAACTATTCTCAAGGAAGAGGGCGGTGTCCAAAGCCACCATGTTGAAGCGCATGGCATGACACCGCGAAGATGTATCTTGAGTTCAAAACCAATGCTCATTGATGACCCACATATCACAAAATGATATTAAGGGAAATGATTTTTCTTGCTTTCGGCATTATGGGGGGAGTGTTAGCCCAATCAATTAGGACCACACTCCCCTATGTCTATTCCCACATCTAAACCAAATACATGAGGTAGTGCAAGTGAGTATGCAAGGGTAGTCAAGCCAAGATCCTTGAATCTATGATATTTAGCTTATTCCTCAAATAACAGAACCTTGGTTCATTAAGTGGCTTCGTGAAAATATCATCAAGTTGGTTCTTCGTTCTCACAAAAGATAATGCAATATCGCCACGAGCAACATGATCCCGAATGAAATGATTGCGAATCTCAATATGTTTTGTCCTTGTATGCTGCACCGAATTGTAAGCAATTTTAATAGCACTTTCATTGTCGCATAAAAGAGGCATTTTGTCACAATTGACACCATATTCCTTTAAAGTTTGCCTTATCCATAATAATTGTGTACAAGCACTTGCAGCAGCAACATATTCAACTTCGGTGGTTGAGAGTGATATGCAATTTTGTTTCTTCGAAGACCAACACAATAGAGACCTGTCCAAGAATTGACATGCACTAGAAGTTGATTTTCGATGATCCTTGTCACCAGCCCAATCTGAATCAGTATATCCACATAGAGAGAAACTAGAGCCTTTGGGATACCATAAACAAAAAATTTGGGAATGAACCAAATACATGAAGATTCTCTTGACTGCCACTAAGTGGATTTATTTAGGAGCGTCTTGGTACCTTGCACACACTCCTACACTCAACACGATATCGGGTCTAGATGCGCAAATGTAAAGGAGAGAGCCGATCATGGATCGGTATACCTTTTGGTCCACATCTTTACCCTTTGAATTAAGCTCAAGATGACATTTAGTTTGCATTGGAGTAGCAACGCCATTGAGATCCGTCATCTTCTACCTCTTGAGCATGTCTTGGATGTATTCAGCTTGATTAATGAAGGTTCCCTCTCTAAGTTGCTTGATCTCCAATCCAAGAAAGAACCTTAAATATCCCATCATAGACATCTCAAACCTGTCAGTCATAAGCTTTAAAAATTCATCATTAAAAGCTTGGTTAGTAGAGACAAAAATAATATCGTCTACATATAGTTGGCATATAAACAACTCCCCATTAACCTTCTTAGTAAAAAGAGTGGGATCGATTTGCCCAACTTCGAATCCACGGTCTAACAAAAGCTCTTTAAGGTGCTCACACCATGCATGTGGGGCTTGTTTAAGGCCATAGAGTGCCTTATCAATTTTGTAGACATGGTTCGCAAATTTGGGGTCGTCAAAGCTGGGGGTTGCTTAACATATACCAACTCATGTAGAGGACCATTAAGAAAAGCACTCTTAACATCCATTTGCTGTAATTTAAAATTATGATGAGAACGCGTTGGTACTAGGGGGTAAGGGGAGGGTGCGGGGGTGTTACCGAGCTTGCGTGGTCGAGGTGGTCGCGGTGGTAGACGCAGTCGAGGAAGGGCGTACGGGTTTGGCCGCAATTCCTCGCCAGAAAAGCTCCTGCCATCGGGTGCTTGCAGATGGAGACGTTGCCGGGCGTTTGGGCCACGAGCAAGCAAACGGTGGGCATCAGTGGATGCGCACGAGAGCATGGGCCGCGGTAAAGAAAACCAGAGAGAAAGAGGGGTCGGAGCTCACCGAAATCATCGCCGATTCCCGACGGTAGCTGCGGCGGTGCGAGCAAAATTCCGAGCAGCCCAGGGGCTCTCTAGTTTGTGGGGCTTGAGGGGAAAAGGAGAGGGGGCAGAGGGGATTAATAGGGCGAGGTCAGGGGAGGGAATTACTCCAGCAAACACTCGAATTTACTCGGAGTAAATTTAAGAAACGGCAGGGAGGGGGGCGAGTTCAACGCACGGGGTTGAAGATGATGGCGACGTGGAAATGTGGCCGGCTCGTCGGTGAGGGGGTGCGGGGAGGACGTGGTAAGAAAATAAGCAGAGGGGGCGAGGGGGGAGTGTACGGTGGGATGGATAGGCCAGGGGCGCTCGGTGGGCTGTTTTGGATGGCACGTAGAGTTTCCCTTTTTTTTCTAATCTTTTTCTATTTCTATTTTCTGTTTTTATTCAAACCAAATGATTCAAACTCCAATTTGATTTCAAAGTTTCACCAAAGCTTTTCAGAAGATTTTATACATAATACAAGTTGGTTATTTAGTTCAATTGAGTATTTCAAATATTTTTATAAATTAATATTCATTTAAAATTGAGTGTGGCACATTGGCATTATTTAATAAAATTTAAATATGGTACGTAAGCCCATATAATTTTGTTAAATAAACCTTTATCCTTTTATATTATTTAAATATACTTTTATTCCATTCACTTCTGGATTTTAGCCATGGTTTAAATTGAATTTGCAATATGTCTTTTTTTCCTTCTTCTCTTATATAATTCATATATTTTTATCCATGGCTCCAAATAGAGTGAAACCAATTCCCATGGTTTTGTAATATTGTTGTTCACCATTATTGATTATTTAGGAATGATGTTGCTAAATTTTTATATGGAACAAAGCCATAGTCTTGTATTGAACTTGATGATCATTTCTCTTATTAGGGTTTAGGTTTATCTTTTCCAAGTGCTCAATATCAAGATACATTCCATGCATGGATGCATTTGATCTGTTTGAAAATTTGTTTGTTACTTTCTCATTCAAAATTTTGTTCAAGTAAGGATTTGATGCTTCCATTTAGAAACCAAAAGTTTATTTTCCGCCTAAATTTCATCATTTATTTCCTTTGTTTGTTTATTTTTCACATTTCAAAGTTTGCAAAATTTTGGAATGTGACAACGACTTAGTTGTGCTCAGTTATACCCTCGAGTGTAACACTAGTAGTTTGGTTGTACTTAGTATTTCCCTCCAGTACTAACACTTCCACGTGTAATATACTCACTTCTACCCTCTGGTGGCTGGTTAACAGAGAGTCAACAAATGGGTTTTAGCTAGCTAATTGAGCCATTTTATGCACAAAAAATTTAAAAAGATCAAAACATAGTGACACCTACACGTGGAGTCTTCTTACGTGACCTGCCACCATAAGCAATGTATAGAAATAAAATTTTAACCTAAATCATGACTTCTCAAATCACCTTTTATATGTGAAGGTTCATGGCTTTCTACTCAAGCCTCTTCCCAAAACAACCCTCCCCAAAACATAGTTTGTCTGAATGAGGTAATTGTCACACTCATGTATATTTGAGTTAAAAATATTTGATGTATGCCTATATGTATTTTATTGTATAAAAGATGCATTTTCCATTTTTAAATCTCTTTCCTTTTTCTATTTGAATCCCTTTATCAGTTTTTCCCTTGATTTTTAAGTTCTACTCAGTTTTCCCCTCTCTCTTAGTCACAAGCTCTCACACTTGTGCTCATCTTGGATGCTACGCTCTGATTGGTCGAGACAGTTGCCACGCGGATCGTGCCCACCAACCGCTGATCCTCTGTGATTTAGTAGACAGGATAACCACTATATATGTCCATGCAAAATAACGAGTTTGCCACCGGTACTTTAACTCCATAGACAAATGATATTGAATATAATTTGAAGGGAAAGTGTTCAAAGGTGTATAATTTTCGTATATGCAAGTTTATGCATTACATTCCACTCTATGAAAATGATAATCTCTCAAAATTTTCTTAGCACAACATTATCATGTATTAAGTGCGATTTCAAAGAGTTCAAAGGTGTATAATTTTCGTATATGCAAGTTTATGCATTACATCCCACTCTATGAAAATGATAATCTCTCGAGATTTTGTTAGCATATCATTATCATGTATTAAGTGGGATTTCATAGTGTTCAAAGGTGTATAATTTTTGTATACGCAAGTTTATGCATTATATTTCACTCTATAAAAATGATGAATGGTCAAGATTTTCTTAGAACAACATTAGCACGTATTAAGTGCGATATTAAAGAGTTCAAAGGTGAAAAAATTTCGTATATGAAAGGTTATGCAATACATTTCACTCGATGAAAATGATAATCTTTCAAAATTTTGTTGGCACATAATTATCACGTATTAAGTGCGATTTCACAGTGTTCAAAGGTGTATAATTTTCGTATATGCAAGTTTATCCATTATATTTCACTCTATGAAAATGATAAATGATCAAGATTTGGCAAGCACAACATTATCATGTATAAGTGCGATTTCAAAGAGTTCAAAGGTGAATAATTTTCATATATGCAAGTTTATGCATTACATTTCACTCTATGAAAATGATAATCTCTCAAGATTTTGTTAGCACATCATTATCACATATTCAGTGCGATTTCACACTCTTCTAAGGTGTATAATTTTCATATACGCAAGTTTATGCATTATATTTCACTCTATGAAAATGATAAAGTTTCAAGATTATCTTAGCACAACATTATCATGTCCTAAGTGCGATTTCACAGTGTTTGAAGGTGTATAATTTTCATATATGCACGAGGAATAATGATTTTATTTTAGGGATCACTTTTCACGCTCTAAAAATGGTAAACTCTCCAGATTTTGTTAGCATAACATTATCATGTCCAAATTGTAATCTGAAAGTGTTCAAGAGTTGTGTCAATTATAAATAAACTTTTTCATTAAGAGTTGTATAATTTTTTTAATTTGAAAGTGTTCAAGAATTGTGTCATTTTATTATTTCTTGTACTTCCATCTCCGTAAATCTCAAAGTTTGACTTTCCCCTCACAGATTCACTTGATTGCAGCCGAGATATTAACTTGATAATCAAATTAAATCATCCGAATGGCTCCTCTATTGGCCGCATTCTCCATAGCAAGCACACGCCCAATTGAGCTCCTGAATTGCGCCAATTGATTGTCCACAGCAAGCGCCCCCGTCTAATCGGAAAAATTTGGTCCGAGATCTAACCTTCCCTGCACACAGTTGCCATTGTCATCCTTCATACAGGTCAACGGGACGGTACCATACTGAGGCCAAGACGAACGGGAGGCCTAAGTTAAGCTAGACAAAGGGCCACCATCGCCGGAAAAGGGCCGCCATCGCTGGAGAAGAAGAACAAAAGGGAGGCAATGACACGGGTGCAGGCGCGGGGCTGGCTCGAGACCCCATATTGCAACGCCAACCTAGGTAAGCTATCGGTCCAGCGCTCAAATTTATAAGTTGTGGGTCCCACACTGATCTTGATAAGTGGAGAGAGGTGTCCACTATGGGACCCAACAGAATGCGTCCCCACTTGTGTGCATGTAATGACAAGGGTCCACTACGGGACACGACTGAACACGGCCCCACTTGTGAGCATGTAATGACAAGGCTTGCGAACAACGAGTTTCAGACCGTGTGAGTGTTTCGAAAAAGGAGATGGGAAAAAGGGAGGAAAATTTAAGCGGTCAGGTAAAATAGAAATCCCTATTTTATTTCACTTTGAACATGTACATATGATTACAAGGAAATATGTCTAATAATAGAAGGGACGTAGCTGTGCAATATTCTAGGAACGGTCTAATTCATCCGGGTCTGTACTACCACCAGCTCTCTTTCTCTTCCGAGTGTCAGGTCTTTCCTTGATTGTCCTCATATCGGTTAAATAATATGACCCATTATGTAGAACACAGCTGGTCAGAAAAGGTCCTTCCCAAATTGGGGAAAGTTTGTACTTTCTTTTTTTCACGAGTCGGAGAACCAAATCACCCTTTTTGAAAAAAGAATTTTGAAATCTATGACTATGGTACTTGCGCAACTTCTGTTGATAGGCTGTAGAGCTCTGCTCAGCAACGACGCAAACTTCTTAGATTATATTGAGATCATCTTGTTGAGAAACTTATGCATCTTATTTAATATACGCTTTGACTCGAGGAGATAGATGCATTAAATCACTTGGAAGAACTGTTCTACACCGTAGACAAGGAAGAAAGGAGTATATTCGGTTGATCTGTTAGGAATTGTTCATAAGCTCCATATCACAGACGTGGTGCTTTGAGAAGAGGTCGGAGTCCGTGTAAAATGAGACCTTTTGCCCTTTCGACTTGTCCATTGGCTTGTGGATGTGCGACTGATTCAATATCAAGTTGGATCCTTGATCTTCGCAGAATTTGGCTAATTCTCCCATGGAAAAAGTTGCTCCTGTTGTTAGTAATAATAATGTATGGATATCTGAATCAGATGATTACGTCCTCGACAAACTTTTCGGCTGTGGCTCCATCACAATTTGTTATGGGTTTAGCCTCAATCCATTTGGTAAACTTATCCACCATCACTAGGAGATAGGTAAGTCCACACTTTGCCATCCTAAACGGCCCTACCATATCGAGCCCCCAGACTGCAAATGGCCATGTAACAAGGATTGTGCTCAGCTGATCAGCTGGAACATGTGCTTGAGGGGCGTACTTTTGGTATCCTTTGCATGATTTGGCTAGTTTCTCGGCATTTGCCTTAGTTGTGAGCCAAAAGAATCCATGTAAAAAAGCTTTTGCCACTAAAAATTTGGCTGTAGCGCGATGACCGCATTCGCCTTCATGGATTTCTCATAAGATTTCCTCTCGTTCTTCCGAAGAAATACAACGCTCTAAACCCCAAGAAACACTCCGGTTATAGAGCTTACCATTGATAATCGTATAGGCTTTCGCTCATCGGACAATCTGCCAGCCCAGAACTTCGTCTTCCTGTAATTTTCTATCTATCATGAAATCCAGATAGGGTTGTTTCCAGCTAGGAATTACGACCAGAACTGCTACTAAAGGTGAGTCAGATTTCGTCAGCCTGATCAACTCCTACAATGGAGGGAACCTTTAAGTGCTCTAGAAAAGGACCATCTAGGACTTGTTTCCGTGTAGATCCTATTCTTGATAGAGCATCTGCTTCCTCATTTTCTGCTTGAGTGATGTGTTAAACCTCAAAACCCTGGAACGATTTAGATAGTTCATCCACCGCAGCTTTGTATGCTGCCATGTGTTTATTTGCGTTACAGATATCGGGTACTTGCTGTGAAACTAAATCCAAGTCTCCATAACACATGAGTCGGGTAATGCCAATGTCTTTGGCCATGCGTATTCCATGTAACAGTGTTTCATATTCGGCAATATTATTGGTTGCCATGAAGTGAATCTATAACACATAGAACAACTTATCTCCTTGGGGTGATTTGAGCACCACCCAACCCGCGAGCCTCCCCGTGCATTTGATCCGTTAAAGTGAAGGATCCAAAATTCCGGGTCTTCGGGACTTGTATTTTCTATTGTCCCTGTCTAATCAACAACCAATTCGGCAAGTATTTGGGACTTTATTGCTATACATGGCTTTTACTCAATGTCAAAAGCGGCAAGCTCTATTCCCCACTTTGCGACACGTCATATGGAATTGTGATTGTTGATTATATCTCATAGTGGACCAGTGCTCACCACTATTATATTGTGTTCTTGAAAATATTGTCGTAGCTTTCTGGCAGCAAAGAATACTCCATAGGATAGCTTCTGGTAATGAGGATACCTTTGCTTCGACTCTGTCAGGACCTTGCTAAGATAGTAGGTTGCACTTTATGCTCATGATTTTCCTCCTCGCGCTCCACTGATGTCACAACACCCAAGAATCTATTAATCACTGTGATGTAAAGTAACATAGGCTCTTGTGGCTCTGATGTAGTAAGGATTGGTGGATTTGAAAGTATATCTTTCAAACTTTGTTGGGAAACATCGGCTTCCTTGGTCTAGGCAAATTTGTCGGTTTTCTTCAAGAGCTTGTATAAAGGTGTGGCTCTTTCTCCGAGCTGGCTGACGAACCGGCTCACTACTGCGATGCAACTAGTGAGTCGGTGCACGTCCTTCACATGAGTTAGCTTGGTAATGTTCAGTATAGCCTTGATTTTGTTCCGGTTCACCTATATGCCTCTTTTAGACACGATGAAACCTAACAATTTTCTGGCTGGCATTCCCAAGAAGAACTTCTTCGGATTAAGCATCATATTGAATTTTCGTAGTCTAGCAAATGCTTCCTCCAAGTCAGAAAACAATGTTTCCTTCTTTTTGGACATAACAGCTATGTCATGGACATATACATGGACGTTGCTTCTGATTTGGTCATTGAGACAATGCTGCATAATATATTGATAAGTTTCTCCTACATTCTTTAAGCCAAAAGGCATAGTTTTGTAGAAGAAGGTTCTGAAGAGAGTGATGAAAGATGTATTGATTTGATCCGTTTTTTCATCCGTCATTGGTGATATCCAAAATATGCGTCGAGAAAACAGAGTAATTCTGACCCTACCGTGTAGTCAATAACTTGATAGATTCTTGGCAAAGGGAACATATCTTTAGGAAAAGCCTTGTTCAAGGAGGTATAATCAACACACATACTTAAATTAATAATGTCCTTTTTAGGGACAAGTACATAATTTGTCACCCACTTTGTGTGGATGACCTCTGCGATAAATCCGGCTAATTCTAGTCGGACTAATTCCTTAGCTATAGCTTTGCGCATTTCATCACCAAACCATCGTAAGGACTGTTTGACGGGTCTAGCGTTAGGATAAACATTGAGAGAGAGTGGTCGGCGAGTTCCCTAGGTACTCCGGTCATGTTAGAAGGTTGCCATTTGAAGATATCTTTATTAGATTTGAGGAACTCGACGAGCATGCTTTCCTATTTGGGATCTAAGCCTATCCCTATATTAGTCGCCTTGGAGGGATCATCTTCCTTCAAATGGGTCTTCTTCGTATCTTCTGATGCTTTGAACTTCAGACTCGATTTCAGCACCTCATTCTTCATAGCGGGCATCTTGGACGGGTCGGTGTTTTTCTTGATCTCCTGGTACTCTTGGACATGCAGACGGCTTTGGCAAAAGCGGAAAATCCATCTTTGTAGTCTAATACTTTCTTCGGGTTTGCTCGGATGGTGATGACCCCATTGGGACACGGAAGTTTCATCATGTTGTATATGTAGTAGGGACGGGCCATGAACGCCTAGTAAGCCGGACGTCTGAAGATGGCATGGTATGCACTTTTGTACGGTACCACCTCGAAAGAGCATGGATCGGTAAGGTAGTTGTCCGGTGTTCCAAATGTCACGTCTAGTGTGATCTCACCCAATGAATTTTCCTGTCTTCCTGGTTAAATGCCATGAAAAATCACATTGATATGATTTAACTAGTTTTCGTGGATCTTTATCTGATGGAGCATCTCTATGTAGAGGATGTTGATGCTACTGCCACCATCCATGAGAGTTTTAGAGAATTCATGGCCATCAGAAAGAGGATTGATGAGCAGAGGGTACTTTCCCTGACGATGTGTTTTCTTCGGCTGATCGCTTCGATCGAAGGTGATGGTTACGTCCGACCAATCCAGAAACTGGGGGACAGCTGGGACCGCGGCATTGAGCTCATGGATAACCGCCTTTCTGACATTAGTTGCCTAAGTTCCAAGGAAGCAAACATAAGTGACTTTCTTTGTAGTATAATCCTTATTTCCACCTAACTTGGGCTTTGCGGCATCCGATGCTTCCATGTCAGAATCCTCCTTAGCCTCTTTGCCTTTCTTGGAATTTTTCTTTCCTTCTCGTCGCTTGTCCCTGTAGCTAGCGGATTCATCTATCTTTATGTCGTCACTAAAACGAAACTCAGTATTGGTGTGGGTAAAACCCCCGTTCCCATATGGTTGATGCACACAAGGGTTGTTGGCAATGTCAGCTCAGGAATAAGATTTTATGGGCTTCTGGTCTCCTCTACCCTAGATTCGAGAAGTTCCGCGGCCTCGTCCTCGGCCGCCTCCGTGCCCTCCTCGTCTGCCATATACGAAAGTTGTGTTGACACCTGCATTATCTGGATTAGGAATTTCTTTTGATGTATTCTTGCACTTCTGAGTTTGTTTTTTTGGCTGCTTGGCCATATTTGGGTTAGCCAGAATATTCAACAATCCATCTGAATCATCATCGGCGTCAGAATACTTGCTCGCCGTTTCTATCATCTCTCCCAAGCCTGTAACTTTGTCACTCTTTATACTGTGATGCAGTAATCCCACTAGGATCCCTACAATGAAAGATTTGATTGCGGTATGCTCATTTGCTCCTTCGCAGGAGTTCTTCGTGTTGATCAATTGTCCGAGGTAATGTTGGCAAGTTTCTTCGGGCCTTTGAGTCAATGTTGCAAGTCTCCGACTGTGCAGGGCATCCTGTATGTACCTTTGAAGTTCGAAAAGAATGCACTTTGCATATCATACCAGTTGTGAATCGAGTTCTCTGGCAGTTCATTGAGCCATGATCGAGCCGTCTATAATTGTGAGATACCTAAGTGCAACCAGGCTATTTCCTTCTTTGGAGATGCATCAAGCCTGGAAAAAAATCCTAGAGAAAAGTATCTGGTCGAGCCATACCGGCATAGGGTTGAAAGTGTTTGGCGATGCCATAGTCAACCAAAAAATTTGTTCGACGGATAGTGACATGGGTATGACCAATCGGGTCCCTATGCTTAGTCACCCTAGGCACGCAAAACATTATGGCCCACGAAGGCCCAACGAAGTTCAAGAGGCACCCGACAGAATAAAGACTTATCTTGACCAATAGGGAATATCCAGGAACCAACATATAGTTTTTATTGATAATATTAACTTGTAGCCTCTCCGGCTATGGATCCAGGACCCAGACTCTCATATAAACGGTGGGAGAAGCCGAAGGAAAGGACACCTTAGTTTTTATGCAATCCGCCGTGAGCTAGACACAACTAGCTAACCGGCGACTTTGTAACCGGTCATTCTCAATAATTAGACTACATCGACTTCCTTGTTTTTTATGATGAGCCGATGAAATCCCCAACACTCTCTATTACATGCAAACCTAAGTCCATAACAATGGGCATTGTCGAGGTTACCCCTCTTCACTTGGCTCTATATGTGGGAAATCTGAGCATTGGAGCCATGGATTTGGCGGCTTCCCCTTCATCAAGCAACAACCAGACGACCAAGGTTGGTGACATCCACATCGATCTCGCAGATCCATGCCCTCCCACCCTACGTCAGCTCTTGCCGACTTCGACCAGGAGACCGATCTCATGATCGGAAGTTTCCACTTCCGCGTGGCAGCACCTGAGAACCTATGCCTTTCAGCTCTGCTCAGCCTGGATCCATCAGCTACACCAGCATCGCCTACGGCGACCCTAGCATCATCTATTGGATCAATATGAAAGGTCGTCTCCGATCTGACGAACATTGAAAAAATTTGTTCAGACTCCACAGATCTGGAAGATCTGGCTAACGCATATGACAGCCTCTTTTTGACTCGATCTCTGAGTCCATGCTATAACACAACCTAATTTTGTCTAGCTCAATTCATGACGATGCCGAAGAAAGCACTGACTCTGGAATCAAGAAGGGGGAATCATACCCATAATAGGATCCCTAGGACTTCTCTGGATCGCAAAACAGTGTCTCCTATGAGTTTAGCAGCAACGGCAACTACTCAAATGTAACACCATAGTTTTACTTAATAAATAAAATGGATTTGATTGTGCATTGCATAAGCATCATCTATCTTGCTAAGATTAAACTCAATTAAGATCAAATACAAAACCCTAAACCCTAGATATTTTACCTCTCTTTCTACAAGAAATTCAATAGGTTTTGAATATTTTCAAAAGACTCAAAATGTTTGGATCCCAAACAGTATAAAGGGGTCCCTGCTGTATTTTCATATTTACAAAAGCCTCTAGTATTTTCAAAGTATCCAAAACAGATTTGAAATTTACAAAAGAGAAATGCAAAACAGAAAATGGAAAAGATTCTGGAAACAAATAGAGCAGCCCAGGCCGCAGCCCAGCACCCTTCTCTTTTCTCTCCCTTTTCTCTGCACGCGAGCGGCAGCTAGTGGCCCAGCAATCGGCCCACGCCAGCCTGCCACCGGCCCGTACCCCTTCGCTCATTTCTTCTTTCTTCTTCCTCCGCGAGAAGGACGCAGCAAAGCTGCTGCATGTCTGATGCGCCGCTGTCGATCTCCTCTGCGCCATGAGCTCCGCCCCGTTGCTCTTCATCTGCTTGCTATTTGAATCAAGTCGAGGTGCCCCGAGCCGAGCCCCAGGACCCCGTCTTCTTCGGTTCTTCCCGAGCACCACCGTCGCCATTGATGATGCGACTGACCTCACCAACCCTCCTCAACCTCTCTAACAGCATCAGGGTAAGCATGCGGTGCTCCAGCGCCATCTCGCGGTTCCCCTCTCTCTCTAGGTTGCTCTATCGCCGAGCGCCACCGTCGGCCACCGTAGTTTCTCGTCCCGGAGGATGCTCCGGCAACCAATTCTGTGCGGCGCCACCATATCAAGGCTCCTTGCGTCGTTCCGCTTCAAGACGTAACCACCGCACAACCTTGCATCACCTTCTCCGCCGTGGTCGTGGTCGTATGAGTGCTGCCACCGTTGAGCCTCCATGGCGTCTGCATGGCGTGACGACTTGGCATAGACCCCACCCATCAGTTGTAGTGGGTAGCCCCTGCCTTGGTGAGAAACACACCAACCCACCCCCTGTCCTACTTTGCCTGCGTGGAGGCTGAGGTGGCCAAGGCCCACCTGTCAGTGTCTGTGGCTAGCCTAGCCTCTGTGTAAAAAGTAATTCCAGTTTTATTTAAATTAAGAAAAAGGTTTAACAATTTCAGAAATTGTTTTGAATATTGTAAATTCAATAACATTTAATCTGTAATTCAGAAAAATACAAATAATATATCAAAATGTTAAGAAAAATGAAACCTAGCTATTTAAGCTATCATCATGCATTGATCAACAACTAAAATGACAAGTTTAATTATAAGAACATAGTAACCCCTCACAGGTGATTCCGGAGTTTCTCTGAATTAGGGTTTTCACCCCTCGGAACCCCGGTTAATTTGTCAAGCATGTTTTAGGGTTTCAATTCAATGCAATTCAACTTGTCATATCATCATTCTTGTTTGAGCATTGCATCGATGCCATGTGTTGATTGTTTCCCTCTCTTTCCGGTGTTTTCGTTCTTCTACGGTAGAATACGAAATCAAGATCGAGATCGAGATCGAAGACCGAGGACAACACCATCGAAGATCGAAGATTGACGAACAATACTTGACCAACTGTAACCAAGTCAAGTACAAGTCTTTCGAAGATCTATTTACCTGCTATCAACTGGCAAAGGCAAGCATATCCCCACCATGATATAATCCTATGATTTCGAAAGCATTTCAATTCTTGCCATGATGTATACGATTCTAATATGGTATTTTATCGATAGATAGAGTATCCTATGTATTTCATTACTCCTTTTGAGCTTATATTACCTGATCCACTGCTCCAAGCATAACTAGGTTTGGCTTGTGTGCACTGCTAGAGCTTATATCTGTGTCTTGCTTATCCATGCATAGCTGTTGAGTCTGGTTCATCTAGATGATGTATAAGATGCAGATAATCTAGTATGAAAGGAGAATGTGATGAGATAATATCAGAGGTGATATGAGTTAAACATGCTACGGCTTGTATGGGAGGCCACGGTGGGATGTGGTTTTCTAGTCCCATGATCACCACCACTACGAACTGAGTTCTTGCCTTTGGAACCGAGATGATCGTACAACCACACGGGGCTTGGGAACCCCTCGCCTGATTAACTTGCCTAGTAGATTCCATGAGTCACATAGTTCGGGCGTTCCATTCGACATATGCATAGAAAACCTTTTGAAAGATTTGGCGGGTGTAGGTGCATTCATAACAGGTAGGTAAGCGTTCCATTCAACATATGCATAGAAAACCTTTTGAAAGATTTGGGGATTTGACCCGTTACGGTGGAACAATACTTATTGCGTGACTCATGGTCTCGGCGAAATCAAGGTAAAGGTCATGGCTAACCACCCTCTGCCGGCGTTCCAAGGAAGAGGGCTAATAACGTTGGCATTAAGAGTCGGTTGGTACGTGTGGGTAAAGTTGTACACCCCTGCAGGGTTAAATCTTTTCGAAAATCCGTGTTCATGGTTATGAACGCTTGGTGACCAGATTCTAAGATCATAGAGAACTATAACCTAATCGTAAAACTTGGCAGATCAACGTGTGCTTAAGGATGCTTCCTCATGGGTATGAGGGGGTGATATTAGTTCAGATGCTGATGACTTGGTGGATATCAAAAGATGATCAATATTTTGGAGACTTCGCTCCCTTATCCCTTTTAAAATATTCTGATTAGACGATCCTCTTCTCTCTCTTGTTTTATAAACAAAAGTGGCCTTATGCAAAACAACTCCACCAGCCATAAGTCTTGCGGAGTACACCCTGTACTCACCCTTGCTTTGTTGACATTTTTGGCAGAGTAAGTGTTCCTTGAATACGAGTTCCATTCTACATCGACATCGACGAGTAGCTTGGGGTTCCCGGCCGGCAGCCTGGAATCTATGGGCTGGGACGTCATCGTTATGCTTTAGGCCTCTTAGGACATTTGTTAAGTTTGCTATACTTAATAGCATAATTTTCCTTCCGTTGTTTGATGTTCGTGGTCAGTGACCTCTGCTTGTAATAATTTGGTTCTATGCTCAGTTATGAGCTTGCTGTAATAAATTTTGTGTCGTAGGGTCACTGTTGTGTTACCGATTCTCCACTAGATATCCTCGAGCTCAAGGTTAAGCTTATGTTAGACGGAGGTCTGGGATTTGTTTAGCCCTGATCCCGGGGGTGTCATAGTTTTTGGTATCAGAGCAGTACCGACCGTAGGAAAACCTTGCTATTGGTCAATGTTGACACTAGTGCTTGTGAAAACTATTTTAAAAGCTGAAAATTGCGAAAACTCTAGTATGCTTCTTTTCTCCTTATCCAGTTTTGCTCTTACTCTGGGTCATCTTATCCGGTGTTGATTTTGGAAACGTTTTGATATCTCTTCTTGTCTTTCAAAACTTAGGTGCCTTTTGGGCATGACGTTCTTAACCAGTTGACCTAGTGTTGAGTTCTCTATAGTTGTGTGTGTTGTGAATTCTTTGTTCCCCTTTCTCTTGTTCATTTGAGAGATTCCTTTCTATCATGATCTCTCTACCTTTTGGACCAACAATATTGTATTTTTGGATCCACAGTATTCTGCTCCAGGCTTCGAGGTTTCCTTTCGCCTCGTGTGCCTCCTTTTTGTTTGTTTGGGTACTTCCGAAGTTGTGTCTTCTTTTGGAAGCCACCTCGTGATCACTATCTTGCAGTGTACACTATGTCACTAAGGTAGTAGTTACTTCTTTCTTTGGGTTTTATCCCTTGGACTTGAACCTAAGATCCCCAATTGTGCTGGATTCATGTGTTGTGATTCTTGTACATGAAGCTGATCTTTAACTCAAGATCCATCCCTTTGACCCTGTTGTTAATGTTCACAAATTACCTCAGGATGGCTGGTTATACAATTCTAGCCTCCAAGCTTGTGGTTATTGTCGCGATTGAATTGTCACGATAAACGACTTCCCCTACCACATGTTATGGCAGATGTTCTTTAATGGAACAAAATAGATCACGAAAAGAGTACTCCTCGAGAGTCTCACATCTGTATTTGTGACTCTGCCACACCTTTCCCTTCTCTGCATTGGTTTTCGAAAGATTGTTGACTTATGCATCCACATCTTGGGATTCCATCCTAAGCATGTTCCTTCCCCCTTGTTGTGTTCTGACATTTGCCTACCAGTTGGTAGCCAAGTAGTAAATGTGCATTGGTGTCTTCCGATGTAAGATACTCTTGTGGTCCGTCAAGACAAACCATTTCTGAATGTCTAGGAGAAACAAACTCCAGTACCTCGTCATATCTAAGACAAGGTCAAAGTGTTGTAATCTGCAGATCAAGAGGCATTGATTAGCTTCTATCTTTTCAACCCTAAAGTATCACACTCTTTAAATACTAAGAGGTCGTGCTGAGTTCCATGACCCCTTAATGAAGTAATGCTATTACACATATTTACCCACCCTTCCTCGAGCTTTCGCTCTCGTGAGTGATGCGCGTGTGTAATAACGTGGCTATCTGAGATTCTTAGCAATTTTCATTGTTTTGAACCCTAAGGACATTTGCGTCATTCTTAACGTGATTGGTCAATCCTATCACTAGGCGAAGAATGATTATGCTACCAAGTCCGTTACTCTAGTACACTCTCTTCGGTCAAAGAGTTAGGCTTGTGCCCAAACCCTAAGACCGTGTCCGCTTGTCTTACCAAGCAAGTTTCCTCTCGAACTAAGTGATACATCGGCGGTCCGTGATATTCTAGATGTCTAATATAAGTATCGCCATGTTGCCACATGACCGTGTTGTCAAGTTCTTGCGCAAGCAAGTTCTCTGAACTGCTCTTTTCTCCAAGGATCCGTAATTGGATACCCCTGAACTAGTTGGTTGAGATTAAACAATAACTTGGAGAGTTGTAAGACAAAAGCTCTATCCGACTCAGTTACACCTTAAAGGGATGTCTAGTTTTGTTAGTGTTGAAGCAAGGTAGTATTTCCTTCATGGATATATTATCTTTCCCCATCTTTGATTTGATTTGGGTCATCGTCAAATCAAACTCAGCTGCAAGGATTATCTCGATGATGTTTCTTCTTGTAATGATTCACTTGAGTACATCTTCATGTCTTTGGTCTGACCAATACTCTTGCCTTGTTATACAACATATGAGTCCATCTTCTTGGAGTGTCTCGATAAGTTTGTTGTTGAGCCCATCGATGACATCCTTATCTTCTCCATGCTAGATTTGATTCATATGGAACATTTGGCATTAATGTTGGAAAAATTCGAGAACCATCTTCGAGTCATCTCGAAGTATGTGTTCTGGATGTTTGAAGTGACCTTCTCAGATTCATGTGCAATTGTTGAAAAATATCGCCGTGGATTAGAGTAAAATTAACTCCGTTCCGTAAGGACACATGTGTGTTTCATTGTCAGTACCATAAGTGTGTGCAGTTGTCTTCCGACAAATTGGTAAAGACATGGGTCTAGGAATCTAGCTCGTATTTTGGAGCTTGAAACTATAGTCTGTGTCTTGAGAATCTAGTGACTTTAGCTTAGTGGTAAATGTTGCAAACTTTCTATTTGGACATGCAGAGTCTGAAATATCATTCCACCTAACCAAAGCTGAATCTCAAGCGGCAACGATGGTTGGTGTTCCCCAAGGTTTTGACATAGGTATGTTTGTAAATCTGGCAAGATTGATGTAAGGGTTGAGACACTTAGCCGGAAAGACCTACTGTCATATTCCTGTGATTCGGCAATATCAACCACTCTTACTGCGGCTTCTTCTATAAATAATTATAGGAGTTGTGTTCATGGTTTCCTTCGTATCTGAAGTCTGACCTTTACTTGATGCCTCGTTCCTCGAACATCAAGGAGAACATTTAAAGTAGTGTTGCTGAAAATCTCTCGGTCGATCCTCCAGACCCTACTATGTTGGCAACCGTATGGTTGTGCCAAGTAGTTGAAGTCTGAGAATGAAGTTTGTTTCTTCTCGTGTCATTAGGAATCTTCTTAACTACTCATCTCAGTGGTGTAAAGTGATACCATAATCTTTGGTAAAGATTTTGGTATACCTGGATGAATAAAGAGTTTCCTTCGTTTTCTTTTCCATGTTCTAAGAGTGACTATGATTTCGGTAATCAGAAGTTTCTCTTGTTACATGTTCTTCGTGACTCTTATGAGTTCTCACCACCGAAACACCTTTCTGTCTTAGCCTTCTGTTGAATGAAAGAGTGACTCTTCTGTTTCAAAAGTAATTCAACAGCTTGGTGTTGTTGATTCATATCTCTACAACCTGAAATATCTATTTAAGTCATTTAGTAGAGGTTCCCTATCGAAGTCTATGGTCATGTTCTATCTGTTGGAAGCTTTCTTCTCCAGAAGCTTCAAAAACTCCTGTAAGTTCCATGGTCTCAATCCTTATGAAGTCCAGCCGTCTAACAACTTGAAACCATCTCCTCTTGTTTCCTCCGTTACCTTGACATGTTTCATGTTTGTCATCTCAGAGTTGTTTCTGAACACTCCATCCATGAGTTGACCATGAGATACTCTATGAGTTGTTTAGTGTGTTCCCTCTTATCTTTAGAGTGGTCATGTTCCTTTCCCCTCTCTATCTCTCTTCCTACCTTTGGAATCTCGGGTCGAGATTCTCGTAAGGGGGATAGAGCTGTAACACCCCAGTTTTACTTAATGAATAATAGGGTTTTGATTGTGCATTGCATAAGCATCATCTATCTTGCTAAGACTAAACTCAATTAAGATCAAATACAAAACCCTAAACCCTAGCTATTTTACCTCTCTTTCCGCAAACAGTTCAATAGGTTTTGAATATTTTCAAAAGACTCAAAATGTTTGGATCCCAAATAGTATAAAGGGGACCCTGCTGTATTTTCATATTTACAAAAGCCTCTAGTATTTTCAAAGTATCCAAAACATATTTGAAATTTACAAAAGAGAAATGCAAAACAGAAAATGGAAAAGATTTTGGAAAAAAATAGAGCAGCCTAGCACCCTTCTCTCTTCTCTCCCTTTTCTCTGCACGTGAGCAACAGCTAGTGGCCCAGCAGCCGGCCCACGCCAGCCCGCCACCGGCTCGTACCCCTTCGATCATTTCTTCTTTCTTCTTCCTCCAACAGAAGGACGCAGTGAAGCTGTTGCGCGTCCGACGCGCCGCTGTCAATCTCCTCTGCGCCACGAGATCCGCCCCGTTGCTCTTTATCTGCTTGTTATTTGAATCGAGCCAAGGTGCCCCGAGCTGAGCCCCAGGACCCCGTCTTCTCCGGTTCTTCCCGAGCATCACCATCGCCATTGACGATGTGACTGACCTCACCAACCCTCCTTGACCTCTCCAACAGCATCAGGGTAAGCATGCGGTGCTCCAGCGCCATCTCGCGTTTCCTCTCTCTATCTAGGTTGCTCTGTCGCCGAGCACCGCCGTCGGCCACCGTAGTTTCTCATCGGGGAGGATGCTCCGGCAACCAATTCTAGGCGGCGCCACCGTATCTAGGCTCCTTGCGTTGTTCCGCTTCGAGCTGTAACCACCGCACAGCCCTGCATCGCCTCCTCCGCCGTGGCCGTGGTTGTCTTAGCGCTGCCGCCGTTGAGCCTCCGTGGCGTCTGTGTGGCGTGACGACTTGGCACCGGCCCCACCCGTCAGTTGCAGTAGGTAGCCCCTGCCTTGGTAGGAAACACACCAACCGCCCCCCCTATCCCACTTTGTCTGCGTGGAGGCTGAGGTGGCCCAGGCCCACCTGTCTGTGTCTGTGTCTAGCCTAGCCTCTGTGTAAAAAGTAATTCTAGTTTTATTTAAATTAAGAAAAAGGTTTAACAATTTCAGAAATTGTTTTGAATATTTTAAATTCAATAACATTTAATCTGTAATTCAGAAAAATACAAATAATATATCAAAATGTTCATAAAAATGAAACCTAGATATTTAAGATATCATCATGCATTGATCAACAACTAAAATGACAAGTTTAATTAGAAGAACATAGTAACCCCTCACAGGTGATTCTGGAGTTTTTCCTAATTAGGGTTTTCACCCCTCGGAACCCCGATTAATATATCAAGCATGTTTTAGGGTTTCAATTCAATGCAATTCAACTTGTCATATCATCATTCTTGTTTGAGCATTGAATCGATTCCATGTGTTGATTGTTTCCCTCTCTTTCTGGTGTTTTCGTTCTTCTATGGTAGATTACGATATCAAGATCAAGATCGAGATCGAAGACCGAGGACAACACCATCAAAGATCGAAGATTGACGAACAATACTTGACCAACTATAACCAAGTCAAGTACAAGGCTTTCTAAGATCTATTTACCTGCTATCAACTAGCAAAGGCAAGCATGGCCCCACCATGATATAATCCTATGATTTCGAAAGAATTTCAATTCTTGCCATGGCGTGCATACGATTCTACTATGGTCTTTTATCGATAGATAGAGTATCATATCTATTGCATTACTCCATTATGCTTTAGGCCTCTTAGGCCATTTGTTAAGTTTGTTATACTTAATAGCATAATTTGCCTTCCGTTGTTTGATGTTCATGGTCAGTGACCTCTGCTTGTAATAATTTGGTTCTCTGCTCAGTTATGAGCTTGCTGTAATAAATTTTGTGTCGTAGGGTCACTGCTGTGTTATCGATTCTCCACTGGATATCCTCGAGCTCAAGGTTAAGCTTATGTCAGACGGAGGTATGGGATTTGTTTAGCCCTGATCCCGGGGTTGTCACATCAAACATGAGGCATCGCCAAGTGTGCGTGATCCAGGATGAAGGAACCTCATCGCCCCGCGAGGATAGGGAGACTCCACGAGAGGAGAACATGGAGTCGTGAATAGAGGTGGATATAGTGAACTGAATGCCTAATGTTTCAATTCACGCATGTGTCCTGGCAGTACACTCGAGACGCAATATTGGGTGCAGTACCGTCATGCTATGACTAATGACGGCAGTGAAGTGATACGGGTAGGCTACACTAGCGCAAATCAAAATTTTGTACCACGTAAACCAGGATTACCGTTGTCATAGATCACGGGATTACGACTCGACGCGCAGTTGCGGAACTTGATGAAGAGCGTCGAGGCAATGCAGACGATCTACGTCTCCTCCTCGTTCTAGTCCCACGAGCAACTCCCTTGCACGGCTCGTCCAAACGCTACAGATGCAGCTCCTCCGAGGTATCCACACGTACAGGGTGGAAGCGTCAAACGCCGGACTGCTAGGTCCACATGTGCAACACAGGCGTGAGGAGTGGTGGCTGGGTGGAATGGTCTCACCATGGTCAGATCGCCCCACCCTCTCTTATATAGATGTCCCTAGTGGGCTTCTACATTAGCAGCCCATTAGTAGCCTAAGCCTGGTCTAATTCGGATCCAATCCTCATTAGGCTTCCAGCCCCTTAAGTGTGTGACCCTATAGGTTCATATACGTATAGACATGACACGAATACACTTATTCTGTCAATAGTTGGTAGCGGCCTCTAGCAAGACGTGCCAACTCCTAAACGCATACAAATATCATATCAGACGAACCATCACAAGGTTTAGTATATGTCTTTCCCTTTGCCTCACGATATTTGGTCTAGCTCCAAGCTGACCTCCCTTTCTCGATACTATGATTCGAAATCCCTTTACTAGGTTAACTCTTAACCATATGTAGCACGGCCATGCATTTCTGGATCCGATCACTAGAGGGGCCCAGAGATATCTCTCTCAAGTAGAGAGGGGCAAATCCCATCTTGATTGACCATGCCTTGCAGCATGCTTTAGGACAAACCCAAAAGCTACCTTTATAACTACCCAGTTACGGATCAGTGTTTGATAGCCCCAAAGTAGGTCGATCCACATCTCAAGTAAATGTGACAATCTCATGTCCAAGGACAAAACGTACACGATGTGTAGAGAGAGAGCTGCAACTAATTGCCAGTCTCAAGTTGGGTCAGTCCAACCCCATGTTCATAAAATGTGTCCACATCATTGGTTTGACATCTCCATGTGTATGACTTGCGAAACATAGTCATCAACCAATCAATGTGCTAGTCTAATATTCACGTGTGTCCTCACATGAACTCTGACTAGGGACAACTATTAAATAACAATACAAGTAAAGAGTTTCACAAACAATTCACATAATTTCCAATCAATACAAGTTGCCTGATATGGATATTCAAGGAACAATACAATAACTCATGGATACATAAGAAATATAATCATCTCTATGATTGCCTCTAGGGAATATTTCCTTCAGTCTCCCACTTGCACTAAAGTCAATCTAGATTGTATCTAATACCTATTTCTCTTGCGTGCGCCTCATGCGCAGGCTGCGGGAGTGGCTTTGTAAAAGGATCAGCAACATTTGAGTCTGCATGTATTTTGCATATCATGACACTACCATCCTCAACGAACTATCGAATCTGATGGTAACGCATGCGAATATGTTTGTTCTTCTAGTGCTGTCTAGGTTCCTTGGCTTGTGCAATAGCACCATTGTTGTCACAATAAACGTCCGTGGGATTGGACGCGCCCTGAACGACACCAAGAGCGATCAGTAAATTCCTAATCCAAACAGCTTCCTTTGCAGCCTCCGAGGCGGCAATATATTCATCTTCTGTTGAAGAGGAGGCCACCGTATCTTGCTTGGAACTTTTCCAACTCACAGCACCACCATTCATGACAAATACATAACCAGATTGCGATCTGGAATCATCTGAGTCGTTAAGGTAACTCGCATCTGTGTAACCCCTTACACTGAGTTCATGCTCACCTCTATAAACTAGGAACACATCCTTAGTCCTTCTCAAGTACTTAATGATATTCTTTACCGCTGTCCAGTGACCTTCACCTGGATCAGCCTGGTATCTGCTCGTAACACTTAGAGCATAGGAAACATCTGGGCGAGTACATATCATTGCATACATGATGGATCCAATAGCCGAAGCATATGGAACCCTACTCATGCTCTCACGCTCATTAGTAGTCAAAGGACACTAAGTCTTGCTGAGTTTAATGTCGTGAGACATGGGCAAGAACCCCTTCTTAGCCTCTTCCATGCTGAACCGTTTCAACACTTTGTCAATGTATGTACTCTGGCTTAATCCAATTAGCCTCCTTGATCTATCTCTATAGATCTTGATGCCTAGAATATATGCCGCTTCTCCTAAGTCCTTCATCAAAAAACTATTTTTCAACGAGGTCTTAACAGACTCGAGCATAGGAATGTCATTTCCAATCAGTAATATGTCATCTACATATAATATTAGAAATACCAGCGCTCTCCCACTTTACTTCTTGTAAACACAAGGTTCTTGTTTGTTTTTTTATGAAGCCAAACTCCTTTAAAACTTCATCAAATCGAATGTTCCAACTTCGTGATGCTTGCTTCAGCCCATAAATAGACTTTAGAAGTTGCATACCTTTCCAGCATTGTTTGGATCGACAAAACCTTCGGGCTGCATCATATACACGTCCTCAGTTAGGATTCCATTTAGGAAAGTCGTCTTGACATCCATATGCCATATTTCATAGTCGAAATGTGCAGCAATGGCTAGAATGATCCGTATAGATTTAATCATCGCTACGGGCGAGAAAGTCTTGTCGTAGTCAACTCCTTGAACTTGTCAAAAATCTTTTGCAACAAGTCGAGCTTTATGGATGTGAACATTTCCATCCATATCAATCTTCTTCTTATAGATCCATTTGCACTCGATGGCTTTAAAACCATCAGGCAGGTCAACCAAGTTCCAAACTTGATTGTCTCCCATGGACTCTATCTCGGACCTCATGGCGATCAGCCATTTCTCAGAGTCTGGGTCCACCATCACTTCTGCATAGGTCGCAGGCTCATCATTGTCTAACAATAATAATTCCCGCGTTTCGCGGAGCCTCGCCGACCTTCGTGGTTGTGGTGCTTCTATTGCCACGGGTTCCTCAACTTGTTCTGCTACAATAGCATTACTCGTAGAAGCATCCCTGACTGGCTCATCTTGAACTTCTTCAAGTCGAACCGACCTTCCACTTTTCCTTTTGTGAGAAACTCTTTCTCTATGAAAACACCGCTACGAGCGACAAACACTTTGCCCTCTTCTCGGTTGTAGAAGTAATACCCTAAGGTTTCCCTCGGATATCCCACAAAAATGCACTTATCCGATTTGGGTGTTAGCTTGTCCGACTGAAGTCGCTTGACAAATGCATCACAACCCCAAATCTTTAGAAAAGACAAACTGGGATTCTTTCCAGTCCACATCTCGTGTGGTGTCTTAACTACGGATTTAGATGGTCCCCTGTTAAGTGTGAAAGCTGTCGTTTCTAGAGCGTATTCCCAAAATGATAATGGTAAATCCGACTGGCTCACCATCGATCGAACCATGTCTAACAAAGTTCGATTGCGCCGTTTGGATACCCCGTTTCTTTGAGGCGTTCCGGGCGGCGTGATATGTGGAACAATTCCGCAACTCCTAAGATGATTGCTAAATTCGTGACTCAGATATTCTCCTCCACGATCAGATTGCAAGGCCTTTATTTTCTTGCCACGTTGATTCTCTATGTCATTTTGAAACTCCTTGAACTTTTAAAAAGTTTCAGACTTATGCTTCATCAAATAGACATAACCATATCTACTGAAATCATCAGTGAAAGTAATGAAGTGGTGATATCCTCCTCTGGCTGTCGTGCTCATTGGTCCACATACATCAGTATGTATGAGTTCCAACAAGTCTGTCGCTCTCTCTGGTGAACCCGAAAAAGGTGACTTGGTCATCTTTCCAAGTAAACAAGCCTGACATGTCTCGTCTGATTCAAAATCAAACGAAGTTAGAAGACCATCACCATGGAGCTTCTTCATGCGCCCTTCACTTATATGCCCCAAACGACAATGCCATAAATAGGTAGGACTAAAATCATTAGGCTAAAGCTTTTTAGCACTAACATTGTAAACAGATGCATCATCAAGATTTAAAATAAATAACCCATTCACAATGGGAGCATTAGCCATAAACATATCATTCTTAGAGATTACACAACCATTGTTCATACTCGCAAATGAATATCCATCCCTCATCAAACATGAAGGTGATAAAATGTGTCGACCCATACTTGGAATGTAATAACAATTATTCAACTCCATAATAAATCCTGACGGAAGGTGAAGTTGCATGACGCCGACAAACAATGCAACAACCCTTGCTTTATTTCCGACGCGAAAATCCACTTCGCCTTTCTGCACTTCTCTAATCCTTATTAGCCCCTGCATCGAATTGCAAATACGAGCAACCGATCCGGTATCAAATACCCAAGAGTTAACATAGGAATCAGCGAGAAGAATGTCCACAACATTTACAACAAGCGTACCTGAGTGGGAAGTACTCTTACTTCCACTCTTCTTCAAAGAAGCCTGGTACTTGCTGCAGTTTCTCTTCCAGTGTCCATGTTCATGACAAAAGAAGCACTCAGTCTCTTCTACAGGTCCAGCCTTTTGCTTGGGTGCAGGCTTAGGGATCGTATCCTTAGCCTTGCCCTTCTTCTTCCAAGAAGTACCCTTTTTCTTGAAGCTAGGCTTGTTCTGCACAACCATCACATGGCTATGCCCTGCACACTTCTTCATGTCACTTTCTGCTGTTTTTAGCATCCCATATAACTCATTAAGGCCCTTCTCCAACCCATATGCATATGGTAGTTCGAAATGAACTGCCCATAGCTAGATGGAAGAGACGCCAAAATGAAGTCAGTAGCCAACTCTTGGCCTAGTGGAAAACGAAGTTTTTTCAAAGTCTAACTGTAACCAACCATTTTGATCACATGGGGACTACAGCTGCTCCCTCTGCTAGCTTGCATTCGACAAAGGACTTGGAAACATTGTACCTCTCAGTCCTTGCCTGATATTGGAACATGTCCTTAAGCGCCACGATCATATCGTACGCATCCTGATCCTCAAACTTCTTTTGGAGTTCAGGTTCCATGCATGCAAGCATAAGGCAGCTAACCTCAAGAGAATCATCGCATGCTCTCTTGTAGGCATTCTTTAGGGCAACAGATGCATTATCAGCAGGTTCATCGGGGATTGGGGTATCTAGAACCGTTTCCTTTTTATCAGACCTGAGAACAATTCTCAGGTTACGGACCTAGTCTGAATAGTTTGTTCCATTTAGTTTCTTTGTCAAGAATCGAACGCAAAGAAAAAGGTGATGCAGTGTTTGGTGCCATTGATCTACAATAGAAAACATTCAAAATACTAAGCCATGTAACCATGAAAGAGTAAAACATATTAAACAATTTAATAGCATATACTCCCACTTAAATCAATATCCCTCTATTGATACTAAGTGATTCAAGATCCACAATTAACAAGTCGAATAGTGAGCTTTAGCATCACTGCTATAAGACAAGGTAATTCGGTAAGCAACACGTGCAAATCATATCACATATGACTCTTGTTGTTGGGTGACATCTCTATGTCAAAACTAGGCGCCCAACCTTTATGCCCCAAGGTCCTTAACTGTTAAGATGACCTTGTCAAGCTCACTAACCCTTATGCATGTAGGTATCCGATACAAACCCATCCAGCCAAGGAAAACCGCGGAACCCTAATTTCATAGGCCCACCAACAATTGTATAGGGCACAGGATGGTGCAAGGTTTGGTTGGGAGGGCATGTGTTAACTTAATCTTTTTGAGGGATCGTTCTACTTCAATCATCTAAGCATGCATAGTAGTAAAACACATAAGAATAGCATTCACATAAATGTGACACAGTATGGCCCACTTTCTCATGGTGATCTCCATCGCCATAGAACCTGTCCACCATGATGATCTCCATCTTCATGTTCCATGTGAGCCATCCTCCAAGTGGTGAGTCCTCCAAGAACTAATACAAGCTATTACCCCTAACAGCTAGTAATCAAAATTACATAGAATTGGGATCATCACAAGTTGGCACGCAGGCCATTACAATAATTGACAACACACATGGCTCCAGGATTTTGATCGAATCTACACAATTTTATTTAAGGATTTTGATCGGCAAATCAAATTTACCATAAACCGTCTGTTGTTCCGATCTGATCAAACTCCTTTGATCACGGTAAATCGATTTTAGATCTAGGTTCTGATTTGATCAATTATATTGATCTTCGCGCGATTCAACAGGATTTATGTGTCACTGTCTACCCCGATGGCGGAAAGCAACCGGTAGGGGTAAGTCGTTCGACTACCTCAGAATCACGATCATGGAAAGCAAGACCATAGATCAATCCTGAACCACCACAATATAAACGAACACATCATTCATATCAATCTGCATATCACCATATGCAAACATCCCGAATCTATAATTGAACATCATCGGCTCTGATACCACGGAAGGGATACGGGTAGGCTACACTAGTGCAAATCAAAAAATTCAACCACGTAAACCAGGATTACTGTTGTAATATATCACGGGATTACCACTAGACGCGCAGTTGCGGAACTTGATGAAGCGCGTCGAGGCAGTGCAGAAGATCTACGTCTCCTCCTCGTTCTCGTCCCACGAGCAGCTCCCCTTGTTGGCTCGTCCAAGAGCTACAGATGCAGCGCCTCCGAGGTATCCACACGTACAGGGTGGAAGCGTTAGACGCCGGACTGCTAGGTCCGCGCGTGCAACACAGGCATGAGGAGTGGCGGCTGAGTGGAATGGTCTCACCCTGGTTCACCCCACCCTCTATTATATAGGCGTACCTAGTGGGCTTCTACATTAGCAGCCCATTAGTAGCCTAAGCCTAGTCTAATTCGGATCCAATCCTCATTAGGCTTCCAGCCCCTTAAGTGTGTGACCCTATAGGTTCATATACATATAGACATGACACGAATACACTTATTCTGTCAATAGTTGGTAGCGGCCTCTAGCAAGACGTGCCAACTCCTAAACGCATACAAAGATCATATCGGACGAACCATCACAAGGGTTAGTACATGTATTTCCCTTTGCCTCACGATATTTGGTCTAGCTCCAAGCTGACCTCCCTTTCTCGATACTATGATTCGGAATCCCTTTACTAGGTTAACTTTTAACCATATGTAGCACGACCATGCATTTCTGGATCCGATCACTCGAGGGGCCCAGAGATATCTCTCTCAAGTAGAGAGGGGCAAATCCCATCATGATTGACCATGCCTTGCAGCATGCTTCAGGACAAACCCGAAAGCTACCTTTATAACTACCCAGTTACGTGCAGCGTTTGATAGCCCCAAAGTAGGTCGATCCACATCTCAAGTACATGCGACAATCTCATGTCTAAGGACAAAACGTACATGATGTGTAGAGAGAGAGCTGCAACTAATTGCCAATCTCAAGTTGGGTCAGTCCAACCCTATGTTCATAGCATGTGTTCACATCATTGGTTTGACATCTCCATGTCTATGACTTGCGAAACATAGTCATCAACCAATCAATTTGCTAGTCTAATATTCACGTGTGTCCTCACATGAACTCTGACTAGGGACAACTATTAAATAACCATACAAGTAAAGAGTTTCACAAAAAATTCACATAGTTGCCAATCAATATAATTTGCCTGATATGGATATTCAAGGAAAAATACAATAACTCATGGATACATAAGAAATATAATCATCTCTATGATTGCCTCTATGGCATATTTCCTTCAGGCAGATGCCATGAGATAGGAACTAATGTCTTACCAATACTTGTTGCACCACAAAAGTAAAGATTTTCTATGACTATAGGGGTCCTTGGATGAAAGAAATAGGTTCGCCAATGAATCTAGATTGCGTCGGGTGCAGCTCAGCTCCACTTGAAATGCCGGCAGTGTCACCGGAGGACCAAAGCCCAGGCGGAGCGATTCGCGGCTACAGCTTATCCCATAAGCCGAAAGGCGCGACATGGCACGAGAAATGGAGTTGTCATTCATGTTAGTTGATTCTGCGGGTAACATCACAGCAAAAACAGCACAAGCCGCTCTCGTTGCCTCCCAAACCTACCTCCTAACCACTTAGCCAGTCGCCGATGATCCGCTGGCACCTATCCATCGCTCCGTCCTCATAGGATTTGGGATGGTAGGCAACACTCTCGCACGAGGAGAACAAGGAATTATAGAGCGAGCTGACAAATCACCATGTCGTCGTAGTAGCCCGCGACATGTAGGGACGACCCGACGATCGAGTTCCCCCCATCACGTACGCTTCTCACAGGAGGACGATGGAAGGAACAACATTACACAAAAGAGGGTGGATAGATCCAGAGAAGAGTGCAACAGCCAAAGGTATTCTGACGGAGAAAGCGATGATTATCACAAAACTTGTGGGGCCATTTGCTTAACCTATCTAGTTTGCAAAACCCCGTTACCCAAGGATTTCAAACTCCCTCATGACTTCCAAAAGTATGATGGACTCCAGGAACAAGCTGCATGGCTGGCCGATTATCTGCAAACCGTCAAGCTCCTAGGAAGCTCCAAGGCTACAACAATGCAAATCCTTAAGTTACATTTAAGTGGCACATCCTCGTGGATTAGGAAGTTACCCACGGAATCAATCAGAAGTTGGAGCGATTTGGAGGAAAAGTTTATCCGCAACTTTAATTCCACATTCAAGCGACCCACATCTATTGAGGAGTTAAGGGCTTGCAAGTAGAAACCCGGAGATTCTATAAGGGCATACATACACTGGTGGAATTTCATAAAAAATTATGTGGAGCACATCTCGGATGAAAGGGCGATAGACGCCTTCAACGATGGTTTACAGAGGAAATATTTCATCAAAGAACTGGGACAGGTGAAGCCAAAAACAATCTCTCATCTAATGGACACCATTAGGATGATGGAGAAGACGTCTTCCACAACAAATGCGGGCGCTTACTAGAAGAGGACCGCGATACATGAAATTATGATAACAGAAGGAGGCACAATTTTTACGGCTACATCAAGCACAACTATGTAGCAGCTGGTTTAATTGTGGAGAACAACAGAAGGAATGATAATCGTGGCAGCGGATATCGCGACAGCCGAGAAGAGGTAGGAAAAGCATGCCAAGTCAGCCGTATCGACCAAGGGAACCTCCGATGTCCCCACTACAACTACTAGAGGGTCCGTGCAACATGCATTTTTACGTTGATGCTGAGGGACGAGGACGATCAACCCACCTCATGAAGGATACTTCGGTAGCGAAGAAAACTTGGTTTTTAATGTGTGTTTCAGGTTCTAAACATCAACATAGAGATTTAATATCAACAACACAATATTTAGACAAAAACAAGCAAGTCTCTGTTTGGAAGCAATCGAGGGGAGCATCCAGAAGCTTTAATGACCAACTATATAGCGGGAATATTTTTCCGGCTGTATAGTTCCTACCATATAGTTGCCATTTCCTTCGTCTTGTTAAAAGGGAAAACTTTCATGATGAGGAAGAGGACAAAAACAAAGCACAACAGCTGCAATCCCATCTAGAAGGGAGAGAGAAGAGATCTGGAGAAGAAGGGGAAGACGCTCTTCATCTTGCTCCATGATCTTCGACGTCCTAGCCACCACACCGCCATAGCCATTACTTGTACTTGAGATAGAGAGAGAGAGAGATAGAGATTTCCACCTTGCAAGATTAGGGTTTGAGATTGTTCTTCCCATCTTGAATTGTGTCGGATTAATTTCTATTATTATTGTGGATCTCCACGGTAATATCAAGAAGAACTCCCTTTATTTAATTATATCAATGATGCTTTCTTCTCTCATGTGTGAGTAAATTCCCTTAGGCATGGGAGATGTAAGGGATTGGTGAGATGTGATGTTCCTATATAATTCCCATTAAGTTTGTGGATGATTTTAATTACTATATTATGTGTGCTTGACTATTTGTGGGATGCTTAATGCTTGTTGTCCAATTAAGGGCGCAAACAACATGATACCTTGTTATACATAGATAAGATCTTGTTTCCTAGCAGACCGGCGACCCCCAAGTGACACGGGGATATCAATTTAAAACTAGCTGAGCTTGAGGATCACGAAGAGCCACTATTCCTATTGCATTAGTACGATCCAAGGAGATTAATTGCTAAGCAACCAGAAGTATCTTAATCGTCTAGTGACTGACCATGGTTTTGGTAACAGGCTAGTAGGATCATTGAAGTTGGGATGAAATCTACCAAGAGGAGTTCTGGCTAATTATGGGTTGCTCTCCTATGCACATACTTATAAGATTATAATTGTTACACTTATCACTCATCCACCTGGCACATTCACTATCACCATGTACTAAATCTCCCTACGCCTATTTTTCCATCTACATAAAACAACAAAGAAATTGTTCTTTACTTTTATGCTTTTTATTTCTCAAGTTTACATTTTAGTATTATTTAAATACAATCTCTTTAATCCAAATCTCATTCATATTTCAACACTTGCAATCAATACACTCGAAGCCTGTGACAACTTTGAGTGTGACAGATACTTCACCATTAAACACTTACGTTTGGGCTCCCTGTGGGATCGACATCTTAACTTCGAAACTAGCTACAAACAATATGTGCACTTGCAGCCATGAAGCTATTTTCTGGCGCCGTTGCTGGGGAGCTAAGCGCTAAGTGTTTTGTCTCCTGACAAAGGGTCTACACGCTCTGGTAGGACCTATCTACCAGATTATCTTGATCACATACCTGCTCAAAGGCGGGAGGAAATTATTGAAAACCTTTTGATATCAAATAAGGTTGAAGTTGAGAACCTGAGTGACTTCATGGAAATTATATCCATCGATAGGACAAATCCCAACAAACCTAAGAAAACTCTCAGAGAATAAAGTGCTCCAAATCCTGCTTTTCTTAAACAACCAATAGAATTTCCTAACCCTAGAGTTAGAGAATATCGATTTGATTGTGAAATTATTAAAAATTTGCAGGAAAAAGCTTTCAGTAGAAGGGAAGATGAAGACCCAAGAAGACATCTTAGAGAGTTCTACGATGTGATAACATCACTTGGACCAAAAGGTTTGCCTAGAGAATTATCTCACCTAAAACTATTGCGTTGGTCTCTCAAAGGTAAAGCTCTAGACTGGTTATATTCTCTCCCTCATCATTACATTAAATGCTGGTAAAACTGTATTGTTAAATTCATAAACAGATTTGATCCTTTTAAAAAGGTAACTGAAATTAGAAAGAATATAGGCAATTTCAGTCAGAATGTGGGACAAAACTACCCACAAGCCTGGGCAAGATTCTTTGGAATGATCAATAGTAGTCCTAATCATCGCTATTCTGAATCAACTATTTTCCATTTATTTTACCATAGTCTTAATACTCAATGTAGAGAGTTTCTTGATTTATCAGTAGGAGGATCAATAAATACTTTAACTGTTAAAGCATGTTTGGAGTTGATGTCTACTAGGGCTAAGAATGATTCTTTATATATCCTTGAGTTTGGCACTAAGCTGGAAAGGGATACTTCGTATAACTCCCGATCTTATGCCTGAAGTACGCAAAACAATAAAATAAAAAGGTTTACCTTCTAAACTTGTTAAGGAAAACAAAGTAGATTTGTTACAAGTTTTTACTGAAAAAGATGAAACTAGGAAAGTTTTTCAAAAATTAAAACATCGATAAGCTAAATCTCATAGTAACTTGCATATGAAATTTCAAAGACATAAGAAGATTTTGGCAAAACTAATGGAAAATTATGACGAGATTGGCAAATAAATAAAATTATTTCACAAGTACCTTAGTATGATTGAAACCTAGTGTGAAGAAATAGCGTCTGGTTATCAAATTTTGCTTCAAGATGATATTCCTGTTTCTACTAATGTTGTTAGAAGGAGAGGTGCAGTTGTTAAAGGTCCATTAGGACCACCAGAATATGAAGCTAAAAAAGAGCAAAGGGAAAAAGCCTTGCTCAAAGCATGCCAAGAAGAAGACACACTGGTGGATCCTCAAGATGAAACTGCTCAAGAAACACAAGACCAAACCTTGGAGGAGAAAAACGATGCACAGATGACCATTATGACTCTGATGTAGAGACTTTTGACCCAGTAGAAGAAAAAGAAACAAGCAAAGAAGACGAGTTTGTTGTAGTAGGAAAGAAGAAAACGATAAGCAACAACAAAAGAAAGCAACTAAAGAGCGTGATCCCCCACAAAAGGTAAAATATAAGAATAAGAAAGGTGAGCAAAAGCTACCCTATACAGATCGAAAAAAGAAAGCACCGGATCAGGTCATATATGATTCTTTCAAAAAGGCACTTGGTGACCTTCATTTAGAAATTCCATTTGCGGATGCAATAAAATTTCCCACCTATTCTAAATTTCTCCGTGTTATCCTTAATAGAAAGAAAGAAATAATTGAAACCATTGCCATGGTGACTAGTTATCCTTCTAATGCGAAGTTATTGTCTAAGTCGGGAGATCTCGGAATACGAACTATTTCATTCTCAATTGGCAAAACTGATATTCATAATCTTTTGTGGAGTATTACCCCACTTCTATCACTTTACAGATGGCTGACAAATCCACTAAACATCCTATTGGTATGATTGAGGATGTTCTACTTAGAATAGATGAGAATGTTATATCCACTGATTTTATTATTCTTGAAATGCCAGAGCATTATAAACTATCTATAATACTTGGAAGACCTTTTCTTAGCACTGCATGAGCGTTAGTTGATTGTGCTGAAGGAAAAATAATCTTCAATATTTATGATGCTAAAATCATTTGGTATTTTCCAAAGAAACTAGCAGCAAGAGAAAGGTAGATTCCACTGGCAAAATAAGTTCATGTGGTAAGTGCCTTTGATAAAGGGAAACCTAAGGTAAGAATTCAAGAACAGAGAAAAGGTTGAAATATTCAGCCATTCTTAATAAAATGATTAATGGGAGTCAACCCATCACAATAATAAAATAAAGTTAAATAATAAAAAGTTCAACGCATTCCTACAATTTTTTCACAGACATTCTTGCGGAAGCACACCCATGAAGATGCAACTGTCAAAAAGTAGTAGAAATATCAACTAAATAAACATAGATTTAGTGTATAAAATATTTTTTGAGTTTTATGTGTAGAAAGTAGCTTAATCATATTATCCAGATTAGACAGTGAATCACTAAAAATTTGGGTGAAAAGGCATGTTTCAGGAGTCGTAACGACCAACTATACGGCGGAAATATATATTCTAGCCGTATAGTTGCGGCCGTATAGTTATCGACAAAATTCTTAAAAAAGAGGTCTTGGATACTGAAGGTTAAATGACCAACTATACTGTGGCACACTTTTGTTCGGCCGTATAGTTGTGATCTGGTGTAGGGAAACCCTAACCCTCGCGCCTCCGCAACTATACGGCGGGAGCTACCTAACCCGGCCATATAGCTCCCATCATATAGTTTTTCGCGACCACTTAGACACATCGGGGCAGCTAGGGATTCTCCTCCACCTCATTGTTTCTCTCATATTCTCTCTCCAAACCTCTCAAAATCCCCTAGAACTCTTGATTCTTCGCGAATTTTATCGTGGGAATGGCCACGGCAGATGCTGCAATCGGCAGCGAGTAGTAGAACAAGGGGCAAGCGCGGCCAGCCATCTGCGGTGCGAGATGAGGGCGGAGACACAAGGGTTTACCCAGGTTTGCCTCCCCGGAGGGTAAAGACCTACTCCTGCTAGATTGTATTGATGAGAGAGTATTAGGACGAGCTCGACGACTAGGCGGCGAGTCGCAGGGGGTGTATGATGGATCGTGTCCTCTATGCGTACCCTAGGGAGGTTTATATAGGCTCACCTTGCTAGGGTTTACATATCTACAACCGAATTAGGTAAGGATTCGGAGGGTACTTGACCTAATCCGACTGGGCCTAGCTATGCTTCTGGGCCTCCAGCTTCTAGTCGCCTGTCTCCTTGTTGAGTCTCGATCCAGTCGCCGTCCTACAGACCCACTCGCTGGCAACTTGGGCCAGTAGGAAACATGCTGATGGGTATACCCCACTCGGCATATCCCCATCAGTAGTCCTCGAGGCCGTCATTGATTCGTCGCAGGTGTTCGTTGGCTGTCGGACTATGCGGGCCCAATTTGGATGCCCAGTCGAATTGTCGGCGGACTCCCTGAATAAAAGAGGGAACTTGTTATCTTAGTCGCAATACCAACGATCGGTCAAATTGCAACACGGCGAATGGGTCGGCGAGTAGTCGAATCACTGCTATGGTGATCAGGTCGGTGAGTTGTCGAACCGCTAAAGCCAGCGAGTCGAGTAGACGAAGTTGGACCATTAGCCCTGGTCAAACTAGCCGTTGGATAATCTGACGGTAATATCGGTGTAATTACCGCGTGGTAATGGCTCCCCGAATATGGCGGGTAGCATCCGCTATATAAGGAGAGTGACGGGTGAAGGACGATCATTTCCCTCACTTCCTTCGATCTCGTGCACTCAAAGTCTTCCGCTCCTTCACAGCGATCAGAGCGACCCAAAACGACTCACAGCCCTACATCCTTTGATTGATGGCGCCCTCGACGGAGCCATGGGGTAGATCCAAGTGCACGAAGGTGCTCTTAAAATTATTCGAGGAGGCAGGGATCCTCCGCGCCGGGAAATGGTGCATCCCCGCGGCCGGAGAAGTGGTACTAGATCCACGTGAGGGAGAGTTCATCTGCTTCACCATCCACCTGGAGAGGGGGCTCGTATTCCCCACCTCCCTCTTCTTCCGCCGCTTCTGCGCCTACTACGACATCCATCCATCAGACCTAGGACCGCACAACATCGAGCAACTCACCATCTTTGTGGCGTTTTGCGAGTGCTACCTAGGCTGCCAGCCATATTTCCCCCTGTGGCAAGATCTGTTCTACGGTAGGATCGGTCGCGAAGAGGCAGGCGGCCCGATGCTGGCCGCGGGCGGCCTGACCTTTCAGTTGAAGTTGAAGGCGTCCTTCTTCGATCTGATGCTGCTGAAGAAGGCGACAAACGAGTGGAAGAAGAGTTGGTTCAACGTGACCGAGTCGCCGCCTGTCGACGAGGTGGCGCTTCCGATGTACTCCGCCGACCGGCCCGAGCCGCGTCGGCTCCAAGTTACCAAGCTCCCGCTGGACCAAGGGATGGTCGTCGATGAGATGCTGCAGACGATCCGCAATTTGAAGAATAAGCACCTTCAAACCATCAATTTGTACAATTGCTGGTTTGGGCGGCGGCTACTGCCTCTGGCTAGTCGCGCCCACTACATGTACGAGTACACGGGCAAGGACGACCAGACGAAGTCCTGCCATGCCGAGTGGAGGATCAACGACTACACCTTGGCCTTGAAGAAGATCACTGAGGCGGATTATCTCGATGCTAAGGCCGGTGTCGCCCCTTACACCATGAAGCACAAGGCTCCGACGGTAAGTCCTTTCTTTCTTGTGCACTCGCAGTCGCAGTTTTGCAGTCGCGGTCGTGCTAATCGCATCTTTTGGTTGCAGTTGTTCCAAGTGGTGGAAGGTTGGCTTCCACCTATAGACGACGAGAACTCGAACAAGTCTGCCGAGGATGATAGCGAGTCTTCACCCGACAGGGGCGGCGTCAGAAGTGATGGGGGCGGCGACGATGACAACTACAACGACGACGATGGCGACGAGGCCGTAGAGGTCGCCGCACCCACGGTCCGCAAAACCCGTGGGCACAATCAACGCGAGCTCGAGACCAGCAAGAGCCTCGAGGCTCACGACGAGGGCGATGACGAGCTCCCCGAGCACACCTCGCAGCGCGAGATTACACCGTCGAAGAAGAAACCACCGACACCGAAGAAGAAGAAGAAGTTGTCTAAGCCGATGTCACCACCTCAGTCCGCGAGTAGCTCCGATGCTACCAGTGCGACCGAGGAAGCTAGGGCCAATGCACCGGTGCATGCGACCGCGGCGGCGGATGCTGCTGTCGTAGAGGGCGAGGTGTCATTGGTGTCGCTGTCGCCACCCTTCGTCCCAGTCACCGGGGTGGGGGCCGCTCTAGCCGATGGGACCTCGCCACCGAGGGGAGCTCCTGCGGCAATCACCACTGATCCTCGTGCCGTGGCCTCGTCCTCAAAGAATCCGTCGGTGTCTTTGGGCACAAAGCGTGTTCGAGACGGGCCTCAGTCGGAAGCTGGGGCCGGAGTTGGAAAAGTCAGCCAACATCCGTACTGGCCTGCATTTTATCCCAGTCGCCAAGTGAGTACTCCTGATTTTTTTCGTTTGTCCAATCAATTCATATCTTACTGGCGAGTTTGCTGACAACATTGTTTTGCAGGGCTAGGGTGAAGAAAATAGGCCACCCTTCAGTGGCCAAGGTCCCGTTGGGTGCCGCGGAGGCGCTAGTCGACCCTTCTAAGAAGAGGAAGGGCTACGAAGTCGACGCGCCTATTGAAGGCACAAAGAAGGCAAAGGGCGACGAGGTCATCACCATTTCAGACGAACCGGCGGTCGCTCCGAGTGAAGCTCCGATTGGAGCGGATGCGGCCTCGAAGGCCACGGTGGACGTGGAGTCGCAGCAGGTGGAAACTGTGGCGTCAGTCGGGGCATCAAGCCCGACCTCGAGTGGCGCGGGAGCCGTGGTGGCAACGTTCCCTCATTTCGTAGAGAAAGCCTCCACGGCGAGTGCATCAGTGCCACCAAGCCAGGTGCCTGAGGTCGTCGGCACGGAGGTCGAGCAGCGTCGTGGGTGCACTCTGTTCGTGCTCCCATCAGTGGATGCACTGGAGCTTCACAGCATGCTAGGTGCCACCATCCAGGTATATCCAGTCCCCGAGAATCGGGCCACTGAATTTCAGCGGTCGGATCCTTATTGGTTTTGAAGCCCAAACCCCGAGTGTCTAGTCAGTGAATTTCAGCGGCTAGGAACTTACGAATTTTTCCTTTGTCCATTCCCCGAGTGGCTAGTCACTGAATTTCAGCTGCTAGGCACTTAGGAACTAATTTGCTGATGCTTCCATGTTTGCGCAGGGCGTGCAGCGTGAGTCGGCGGAGTGACTTGCCACCAGGGAGCATCTGGAGAGGGAGCTCCTCACTGTCCTAGGAATGAACGAGCAACTTCGGGCGACTGCGGGTAAGTGGTTGTCGTGCTTGTTACTGGTCGTAAAGCTTGCTTTCCTCGTATTCATGGTTTTTTTGATGCAGAGGGTCACGTGGCCATGATGGAGATGGCTCGTCATGGCATGGTCCCGGCGAGTGAGATGACGGCTGCGCAGTCATCCTTGAGCGCCGCGGAGAAGCGAATCGCCGACTTGGAGCGGGAGCTCAAGGAGGCAAAGGAGGAGGTGACCTCGGTGGAAGGGAGGGCCAAGGAAGCCGTTGCTGCTGCCGCTGAGCAGCGGAATATGTCAGATGCGCCCGTCGCCGGGCTGCAGGATGACCTTTCCGGTCTTCAGGATTTCATCACGGAGCGCTGTCGCCCGTTGATTGGTTTGCTCTTTGTTTTTTGGCAAGTCCCCGAGCGTGCGGGTCTCTTTGTTTTGATGGAGCCTTCCTTACTGTTTGCTTGTGTGTTGCAGGAAGGATTACTGATGATGCTAACGAAGCGCAGTCGTATGACGCGCAACAATGCGTCACCATGCTGGTTGACTCTGCCGCTCTATCAGCGACCTACATTCGGGCGTACCTTCAGGAGATCTCACGCACGGAGGTGATCCCCAGCGACCTCGTCGAGGTCTGGCGCCACCTGGAGAAGGCCCCGGCTGTGGTTGACTTCATGTCGCGGTCGGCCTTTTGTCATGGTGCTGCGACTGCGCAGAGCCTTGGGCTCGCGCACTTCCCCAACGAATTCGACCTCGACGATGTCACGAGCGGGTACCCTTTGTTGACGGGCGCGGTCGAGATCGCCAAAGTGCTGAAGCTGACCGAGCAGGCTGCGGTGTACTCCGACCGGGTGTGGCGATGGGTGAAATTATTCCGTACCAGGAGACTATCGTCGCCCCGAACAACCCCGAGCCGGCGCACCGCGACTTCAAGGTGGAGCAGCCGTTTCGAGCGTCCATGGCAGGTGCTCTCATGACGTACCCTTCACACCCGTGGGTTCCCTTTATCCGTCGTCGCAGGAGTGGTGGAGCCTCATCGTCGAAGCCTATGGAGTAAACTAGTTTGCCGATTGGTGTTATTTAGAATAGATATGTAACTGCCCTTGTAAGCAAATAAACTTTGCTGCTTTAAGTAATGCAAGGACGCTTTTGTCTATGTTTTTCATTTGATTTTTGGTTGTGCGAGTCCCCGAGCGCGTTCGCCCTTTTATGGGGTTTACGTTGTTTTTATGTATGTGTTTGTTGTTTGACCTGTTAGTACATTACAATCGACTTGCCATGTCTTGGAAAGCCAGTCGCATGGCGACTCCAAGGGGTGATCTATACTTGGCTGTTTTCCCGGGCGTGAACATGGTCGGGTGGCCGAGTCCCCGGGCGTGGTACTTGGCGGTTCTAGTTGCATGCCCGAGGTAGGTGAGGACGGGGCGCGTTGTATTAGGCGCGTCGCTCCACCTGATCCGTAGGACCAGTCGCGTGGCGAGTCCATGGCGCGCTCTCATACTTGGCGTTTTCCCTAGTCGCTCATGTTTGGACTAGCGTCAGTCCCCAGACGTGGTACTTAGCCGTTCGGGTCGCTGCGCCAAGGATGTGTAGGACTGGGTCGCTGTAGGAAGCGAATGCGGTTGTCTTGGCTCGGAAATCCAGTCGAGAGAGGCGACTCCGATGGGGCTCCGGGTTGGCTTTTTTCGTGGACGGTACAAGGCCCAAAAATTTTCGGTGCCCTCATACCGCACTACTTGGCCATGTCAGTCGCGTAACCAAGGATTGACTTTCGCGAGTAGCATAGCGTTGTTATTATGAGTGTGAATGGCACAAGGTATGGAGAGTGGACACAATTTGTTCGAATCGATCTTCTTTATTCCATAGCGGGGAGGAGGTACATGTCTGGAGTTCTAGGAGTAGATCTTCTGTAGGAGGTTTACATTCCATGTCCGCTTGACGTCGAGTTTTCCATCGGCTCGGACATCGACGAGGTAGTAGGCGTCGTTTCCCAGGACTCGCCCGATGTCGAATGGTCCCTCCCAGGGGGGAGAGCTTGTGCATGCCCTTCTTGTCCTGGATCAGGCGTAGTACCAGGTCACCTTCCTGGAAGGTGCGAGTCCGTACTCGCCGGCTGTGGTAGCGGCGAAGCCCTTGCTGGTAGATGTCGGTGCGGGAGGGAGCTAGGTCGCGTGCTTCGTCGAGCTGGTCGACTCCGTCCTGGCGTGCGAGCACATTCTCGGCCTCCGCGTAGTTGACCACCCGAGGCGAGTCATGCTCGAGGTCGGTTGGCATGACGGCCTCGGCACCGTACACCATGAAGAAGGGGGTGAATCCTGTCGACCTGTTGACGGAGGTGCGGATGCCCCAGATGACGGAGGGGAGCTCTTCCACCCAGCACCCAGGAGTTCGCTCGATTGGAACTTACAGTCGCGGCTTTAGGCCATGGAGGATGCTCTGGTTGGCGCGTTCCGCCTGGCTGTTGGACTCCGGGTGGGCGACTGAGGCGAGGTCGAGTCGTATGTGGTGCTCCTCGCAGAATTCGTCCATGGCTCCTTTGGCAAAGTTGGTGCCGTTGTCCGTGATGATGTTGTGCGGGAACCCGTAGCGATGGATGAGCTCGCGTAGGAACATGGTGGTGGTCTTCCTGTCGCACTTGCGGACTGGCTTGACCTCTACCCACTTTGTGAATTTGTCGACTACGACTAGGAGGTGGGTGAATCCAGAGGGGGCCTTCTTGAAGCGGCCTACCATTTCCATGCCCCACACAGCGAATGGCTAGGTGATGGGGATGGTCTTGAGTGACGAGCTCGGGATGTGGGTCTGGTTGGCATACTTCTGGCATACGACGCAGCGTTGGACAATGTCGACCATGTCAGCGTGCACGGTGAGACAGTAGAAGCCATGTCGCATGGCCATGGCAACCAGGGAGCGAGCAATAGCATGGTGGCCGTAGTCGCCAACATGGATGTCCTAGAGGATCTTGCGACCTTCTGTGGGTTGGACGCAGCGTTGGAACACGCCGGTCACGCTGCGCTTGTGGATCTCGTCGTTGATGATGACGAAGGATTTGCAGCGGCGTACTATCATCCGGGCCTCCGTCACGTCAGCGGGTAGGGTCCCTCCCTCTAGGTAGGCGACGTATGGCGCGGTCCAGTCGCTTGGCTCAGCAAGCATGGCGACCAGGGCCGCTTCTGGTTTCAGCGGAATTCCAAAGTCGATCTCCCGCGGGGGAGAGACATAAGGCTTGGTCATGGTGTCGAGGAAGACGCCGGCGGGTGGCGCAAGGCGAGCCGACCCGATGCGAGAGAGGGCGTCATCTTCCTTGTTCTTGTGCCGATCGATCCACTCGACGGAGTAGCCGGAAAAGTGGCCTCCCAGCTGGTCCACTGCTTGGCGGTATGCCGCCATGGTGGGGGAGACTGCATCGTAAGTGCTGGCAACGAGGTCGGAGTCACCGTAGCAGCACAGACGATTGATGTTCATTTCCTTGGCTGCTTGCATGCCGTGGAGGAGTGCCTCTTACTCGGCCATGTTGTTGGTGCAGGGGGTGAAGTCGAGATACAGGACGTAGCGTAGCTTGTCGCCCTTTGGGGATGTGAGGACGATCCCTGCCCCTGCGCCATCTGCGTTCTTAGAGCTGTCGAAGTGTAGCGACCAGTAGTGGAGGTACGATAGTTTCTCTGGCTACTGCGCATCCTCCCAGTCGGCGAGAAAGTATGCCAGGGCCTGCGACTTGATTGCCTTGCGCGGCTCGTACCTGATGTTGTGGACTCCGATATCCACGGCCCACTTGGCGACTCGCCCGGTCGCCTCGCAGTTGCGGATGATGTCCTGCAACAGTGCTGAGGATACGTCCGTGATTGGGTGCTCTTGGAAGTAGTGCGGCAGTCGCCGCTAGGCTCTGGAGACCGCATGTACCAATTTCTGGTACTGCGGGTAGCGCTGGCGCAACTCGGTGAGGACTTCGCTAATGTAGTAGACAGGTCGCTACACCGGCGCTCCTTGCCCTCTTCTGGTCGTTCGATGACCATGAGGGCGATGATGACTCGCTCGGAGGCCGCGATATAGATGAGCATGGGCTCCTTGTCGACGGCGGCAACGAGTAGCGAGACCGCGAGTAGCACCTCCTTGAGTGCGTGGAGCGCGTCGTCTGCCTCCTTGTCCCACTGAAACATGGGGTTCTTGCACATTAGGCGGTAGAGGGGGCATCGCCTTCTCGCCTAGCCGGGGGATGAAGCGACTAAGAGCCGCAACTCGCCCAGCCAACTTCTGGACGTCGCGCAGGCACTCGGGTTTGCCGAGTCGGGCGATCGTGTTGATCTTGGTGGGTTTCGCCTCGATCCCTCGTTTGGAGTCGACGTACCCCAGCAACTGTAGGAGTAGGTACATCGAAGGTGCACTTTCCCGGGTTTAGCTTGATCTTGTACACATTCTCCAGGTCCCATTTTTCTTCTCGACCAGGACTGGGTTTGCCAGCCACTTGGAGTATTTGATTGGCCGAATGAAGCCTGTAGCGAGTAGACGCTGCACCTCCTCGGCGATTGCTCGGCGGCGCTCTTCATTGAAGGGCCGCAGTGACTGCTTGACAAGTCACGCTTTGGGGTCTGCGTTGAGTTTATGCTCAGCAAGTTCCCTCGGGACACAAGGCATGTCGGACGGCTTCCATGCGAAGATGTCACGATTCTCACATAGGAACTCGATGAGCGCGCCTTCCTATGATGGGCTCATGCCCATCCCAATCATCACCATCTGGCTGGAGTTGCCTGAGACCAGCTCGACGGTGCGAGTCTGCGGTGTTGCCTCGAAGGCGGTGGAACCACCGCCCTCCGAGTTGGGCTTCTTGAGAATCGTGGGGTCGTCATTGTTGAACCGGCTCGTGTACTTGGCGATCTCTTCCGCGTGGTTGGCTTCTGCCGCTATGATGGCATCGGCGAGCTTGGCGCCTTTGGCCTTGCACTCGGCGGCCATGTCGGGGTCGCCGTGGACGGTGATGATGCCACACGGCCCTGGGAGCTTCATCGCGTTGTACGCGTAGTGGGGCTCCGCCATGAATTTTTCAAACGCCTGTCGCCCCAAGACGCAGTGGTCGGGGTTGTTGAAGGGCACCAGCTCGAAGACGATCCGCTCGGTGAACAAGTTCGCTGGAGTGCCGAAGGTGACTGGCAGCATCACCTTGCCGATCGGGTACGCCTTTCGACCGGGGACGATGCTATGGAAGGTGGTGTAGGTCGCCACAATCATTGACTGCGGGAGCCGCAGTCGCCTGAACGTGTCCAGGTAAAGAATGTTGATGGAGCTTCCGCCGTCCATCAGCGTCTTGGGGAGCCAGTAGTCTCCCACCTTGGGCTTGACCACCAAGGTGCGTTCTCGCAGATCACGCGAGTCGGGTCATTCTCGTCGTTGAAGTTTAGGGCGCGGCCCTGAACGGTGGGGTTCAGGCGCGATCTGATGCGGAGTTGGTGGTAGCGCGAGAGTTCTTGCACTGTCACCTGCTCGAGGCGAATTTTTCGCGCTCGGCTTGTTCCTTGCGGACCGCCTCCTCCAGTCGCAGGCGGAGTTCTTCGACCTCCCTCTCCGTCGTGGTCGGCGTGATCGGCCTAGAGAAGGGGTCTGGCGGGGGGTCCGCGCCGCTCGCCATGTATGTCGCGACCAGATCCGGCATGGAAGTCGCCGGAGTTCTCCGAACCGGAGTCGGAATCGAAGATCCTGAGGATCGAGGGATCCTCGAAGTCCCCCACGTTGGAAACCTGGTTGATGGAGCCCGCTGACACAGTGACGATGGATCCGGCGACTGACGCTAGGGTCACCGAGTCGGCGTCGTCATTGAGAGTCGTGTCGTCCGCGACCACGGTGCTTTCGACCACATTGATGTTGGCCGATTCGTACTCAGAGGCGAGTCGGTGGATGGTGCGGACCTAACTCTCGAAGAGCCGGTCGTGTGGTGGCGACTCGCGAATGCGAGCCGACGAAGAGGCTGACCGTGCCGACCGGCATGATCATGCTATGCGTGACGGGCCGGGCCGCTGGGATGTAGTTGCTCCGCAAGATTTGGAGGATCTCGCCGATCGCGGTCATGTGGCCGATGGCGATCGTCTCGTTGATGGGCATATTGGATCTTGCCGCAGCACACTGGCCTCACCGGCCAGGCCCCACGGTGGGCGCCACTATTGTGGGAATGTCCACGGCAGATGCTGCAATCGGCAGCGAGTAGTAGAACAAGGGGTAAGGGCGGCCAGCTATCTGCGGTGCGAGATGAGGGCGGAGACACAAGGGTTTACCCAGGTTCGGCCCCCCGGAGGGTAAAGACCTACTCCTGCTAGATTGTATTGATGCGAGAGTACATGGACGAGCTCGACGACTAGGCGGCAAGTCGCAGGGGTTGTATGATGGATCGTGTCCTCTATGCGTACCCTAGGGAGGTTTATATAGGCTCACCTCGCTAGGGTTTACAGATCTACAACCGAATTAGTTAAGGATTTGGAGGGTACTTGACCAAATCCGACCGGGCCTAGCTACGCTTCTGGGCCTCCAGCTTCCAGTCGCCTGGCTCCTTGTTAAGTCTCGATCCAGTCAATGTCCTGCAGGCCCACTCGCTGGCAGCTTGGCCCTGTAGGAAACGTCCTGCTGTTATACCCCACTTGGCATATCCCCATCATATTTCGTACATTTGGGTGGGGGAGTCAATAGATCGGTATGTTTCTCTCCCTATCCAAGCTTTAATTTCAGAATTCCATGGTTGAAATCCTCACATTGAATTAGTGGATGAACTCAATCTTGATTGATTTTCCCTTTTGATTTCTCACGTTAGGGTTGAATTCCTCCACGTAGAATCGTTCATATATCATGTAGAAACTATATTCCTAAGGTTTTATGTTGAAATTTCTCAGTGCATCAAGATGAACAAGCTTGGTAGTATTTTTCTCAAGAGCAAGTGCCAACGTGGTGAAGGCTCGGGACTCCGGGCCAAGCTCGACAGGAAGTACGCCATGGTTTCAGCAAGGAAGGTGCTGCCTACACATTGGGTCGATGATGGCTTTCTCAGCGCAGCAGGGTTCAGGGCGGACTTCGGCCATATGTGTGCAAATGCGGGGCTATCTAACCTCGCCTATGCAAGCCACTACACCTACGCTGAGCTCACCCATGAGTTCCTCGCCTCCTTCTATGACGACTACAAGGAGAAAGGTCATGCATGCACGGTGAGTTTCACCATAAACCAGTGGGCATATCAAATCACTTTCCAACAGTTTTGTGAAGCTTTTGGATTCCCTCAAGAAGGGGAATCAACTGTTACAAACTTGTATAGCGTCTCAATTGGAGAAGCTTGGGAGGTTATTTCTGTTAACGGTGGCAGGGACTTCTACCAGAAGAAGATGTTGACCATTCAGAATCCAACCATTCGCTACTTCGCTTTGTTTCTTGCTAACACTTTGTTGGGAAGAGGAGATACCGGTTCTATGGCCAATGCAGACATGACCATGATCACCAAGGAGCCCTTGCCTGATGCACCGTAGAGTCCCAGTCCTGCAGCTCTATTCCTCCAGCACCTCCACCACCAAAGCAATAAAAACAAAGGTGACATTAGCATCGGTGGTTTGGTAACCCACCTTGTCCAAGCCCGTGGAATTCAGATACCTGATATGCAACATGTTGATGGCTCCATACTTACGGATGTCAAATATATAACTACTTGTGGCTTCCTTGGTGTTTACTGAGTTAACAGGAGGCTCCGAGCCTATCAATTTGGTTATCTTGATGTTGCATAGGATGAGCAGGTGCCATTTCCTTGCCCACAAGCCTTCTCGGTTCAAGGGAAGAACAAATGGATCATCACCAAGGATCTAGTAACGGAGATCATGGTAGCACTCTATCCTGACATTGAGAAAGATGAAGAAGGAGAGCAGCAGAATGAGAAGGAGCAGCAGCAGGAGCAGGATAACCCTTCTTGGGGAGGACAGCAGCAACAACAAGAGGGACGTTGGGACCCATGGCCCAATCAGCAGCAACAACATCAGGGGTTCAACAATGTCCCCTATGAGGATTTTCTGCAGCTCAACCAGCGCGTTGGGGATATCGACCAAATTCTTCATGGAGTGAATGAAGATGTTAGTTCCCTAACTAATAGCTTCAGCCATTTCATGACCCACTTCCCTGACTACTACCATCAGCATCTGTACCCACTGCCGAGCGACAACAACAACTAAGCATGGCAACAGCCTAACCTTGGGGGAGGTTTGAGAACCTCCAAACTTTGCATTCATATTTTTATTTCTTCTTTTGATTTATTTTCTTCTTAAAAAATTGCATGTTTACTTTCAGGTTGCATTCTCAAAACCAAGAACACAAAAAAATAGTTGTAACCTTTATTTGCAAATTTGTTTCTTTCAAAGATTGCTCAATTTTAGGTGACTTAGATATAGGGAAATATAGATGGGATTCGACTCAAGTATGAGAACAAGAAAGCAAGAGGAGGTATCACATTCCTTTCATCACATTTTTTTGCAACCTTAAATTGACCTACAATTATTTACTCACTTTCACTTGAGCCACTCCCCACTTAGCTTGTTATCCTATAAATTCCATTCCTTTGCCAGTGTCCCCTTTTAGCTTTGAAATAATGAGCAATGAACTTGGTTAAAATATTTCCGACATTTTTACAACAAGAAAAAGCATCCAAGAGATGACTTGAGTTCATGTTTATCCCAGAGGATTTGATTTTAGAAACTACTCAACCCCATTGAGCTTAATGTAAACAGACTCGATAGCACCCTCGAATGAAATTTTCTAATAAAATGGATGATTCGAAGTAGTAGTGATTATGCCACTACCTTTTCTAATAATTACAGTAAGATATTTCTTTACGCATGTCATTACAACACTGTCATACTCCATGGGGAACTATTAACTCCACTGGCCAACGAATGATCTAAATGCGGGAAACCACTTGATTTCAGCTATTGAGTTATGTAAGCCTTTGTAGCTGCAATGCTATGATGGGTAAAATCTTAGTCTCCTCATGGTATGATGTTCCAAGTGAAGTTGTAGTACTCCTCTGACCCACTATTGCCCGACAGTTATCTATTTGCATGGTTGAAATGGATCGTATGGGAACCTAGAGGGGGAGGGTAAATAGGTGCTACTCAATTTTTAGTTCTTTTTCAATTTTAGGCTTGACACAAAGTAAATTATCTAGATATGCAACTACGATAATTTCCCTATATGCAAACCTATCTACTAAACATGTAAAGAGAGGAGCGAGGAAACTGTAGTGGAGGACGCGGAGACACAGGGATTTGTTTTATAGTAGTTCCTTCCTTGTTAAGGGAAGTACATCTGCGTTGGAGGGGTGGGCGGTTCTAAGACCACCACGCCACAATAGGCCTCACCCTATCCTCCAACGGATATCGCCACGAGAGGCATGTTCCACCTTCTCCACTATTGGTACCCTTCGAGGCGGGAACCTATGCCTTTACAACTCTAGCGGGGCACACATCCACAACCAAATTGGAGGCTCACGTAATGACAACAATCTGTCACAAGAACAAGGATTATCAATATAATCAAAACAAGGATCTAGATATTTGCAAGAAATACTAGATCAAAGGTTCTCCAAATGAATGGAGAGGAGATGAAGCGCTTGATTGCTGTTGATGAAGATCGAGCCCTCCTCCTTCGATTCCCCAAGAACGGGGCCTTTGGGTGGATGAAGGTGGAGATATCTTGGATGGAGCTTGAGGAGCATATCTTGTCTTTTTCGAATGAACCAAGAGTTCTGGTAGGAGGGAGATGATGCATTTAAATACCCCTGCCTAGAACTGGCTGTTGGAGAAGTTTGGGGGCGGATTATCCGCCCCCACTAGGGGCGGACTATCCGCCCTGGGGAAAAAATTCGCCCCATGGACGGAATGTCCAGGGGAAAATCCGCCCCCCACATAGTGGGTCGCCCCGAGCTTGACTTGGTGAAAATCCTCGAGGGGGTGGATTCTCCGCCCCTAGGGAAAATCTGCCCCAGAGAAGGAAAGTCCGGGGGAAATTTTGCCCCCTCTCTGTTTGACGCGCTGTGGCGATCTTTGCAAACTTCCTGGGGGGACTATCCGGCCCCTTGAGGGGCAGATTATCCGGCCTGGACAAAAACTCCGGCCCTGGCCAGAAAATCCGGGAGATATTCCGCCCCCTACAGTGGGTCATGCCCTTGCACGCTTTGAGATTTGGGGAGGGGCGGATAATCCGCCCCTACCAGGGGCCGGATAATCCGCCCCCTGGTAGGGGCGGATTATCCGCCCCCAAAAACCTCTTTGAAGCTCCTTTTCAGTATGAAGATCTGCAGCACTTCAACACACATCAAATAATCCTTGGTATTGTTATCTAACACACAAAACGCTAGGGATCATGAAATGTTCTTTCAATCTCCCCCTTTTTGGTGTTAGATGACAATACAAGGATTTGCAATGAATCCTAATAACAACATCTTCAAGAAATGAAAGAGGCTCCCCCTAAATGTGTGCATATTAATAATTTGCATTTGAATACAAATGCACACACTAAAGAGAAAGCCAATTTCATAACATTGACAACTATAACAAGGATGAGTTAGGAAACATGTGTCATACCACCGGGATGTGAAATAGCCAATATGAAAAGTGAGAATATTAGGCCTTGAACACATCCCACCATATTGAAGCAATTAATAGATAACTCCATAATTCTATATGACATCAAGATAATTCCATACTCCATAGATAAATCCAAAATTCCATACGGATAGTTCCACAAGATAAATCCAGAATTCCAGAATTCCACACAAGATAAACAATAGTACCACACACGACATAGTCTCATACAAACCAAGCACAAATAAGTTCAACATTAAAAGGGCATAAGCAACCGATGAAGAAAATGAATGGTAAAGAAGCAGATGCTTGTGCCCGACCCATGCAAATCCGAAACTTAAATAGAACTCCTTCTCCCCCTTTGGCGTCGAAACGCCAAAAAGGAATAAGAGAGATGCTAGCACCCCAGAAGATCACTCCTCATACTCCTCCTCCTCGTTGTAGTCATCCCCGTCCCCTTCCTCTTCATCATACTCATCATCATCATCAACTAGAGAAGTAAGCGCCCAAGGCAGTGTAGGAAACAGGTAACTCTCGAGCTCGCCATAATTGATCCCTAAGGTGTTCCACTGAGCATATGGTTTTTGAGATGAAGGAGGTGGAGGAAGGCTAGACGCCTCAGACATATGGTGGAGAATGAGCTCCTGGGTGTGGGCCATCTCATAGCTCCTCCGGTAGGCATCATGTTGTCCCTTGTGAGTGTTGACGCCCATGCAAATAATATGCCGCTGAAACCAGTTGAGATTCTTGACTTCACGTGACATTGGAGTCATCGCGGGACGGCAACCACTAGCCCGAGCATCACACATGAAGGACTTGGGGGGCAGTGGAAGGGTGAGAGGTCTTCTGTGCCTTATTGTAGATCTTCTTGGGCTTGTGTACTCCCTCCAAACCAGTACCAAAATCTTCATGTGGCAGCATGTGCTTGATGAGCATCATAATGTAGGGAGCATAAGGGATGGAGATCCGGTTGAACATAGCATTAGTCATCTCATGAAAAATATAATCCATAACATCCAACTTGTAGCCCGTAGCTGATCCAGGATTGGTGGCACACTCATGTGCAAAAGCAAGCAAAGGAACCAGGTGACCACGGATCTTATAATTGTTGCCCCCACTTGGAGAGATGATGTTCCGGAACAATCCAACAAGATCGGCATACAAAGGAGAAAGACCAAAAAAGGTACCACTAACACCATCAGACGTCAGGGAAGGAGCAAGAGCAGTGTCATTGGATGGATTCATAGGAGAAATGATGCGGTGGCCAGAAGCTGTGTCACGGCCATGAAAGGCATACCCGAGGACCTGACGAAAAGTGAGAAAGTATGACCAAATCATAGTGGTCCCGGTCATCCACTTCATGCTGCGAAGCTCATCTCCGCAAATCACAAGGGTAGAGAAAAACTGCTCCAAAACATAGGAGTCATAGTGGTACTGAAGAGTCATAAGATGATGCAGCCCCATCTTACCAATCACATCCAAGGCCTCACGAAGTCTTGCCTTGTTTTGACCCTCATTCAAATTGAGAGGATGCATAGGGCGTATCTTGAGAGTAGCATAAACATCATCATGAATGGACCTGAACAGGGAGAGACACATGCTATCTTCCCGAGGACCATCACTGTCAGCCTCGACATAATAATCAATGTGGCGAATGGAGGAGTAGTCAACGCTGTCCATGGCCTTGTAGTTGACATGGGACTGATTGCCCTTGCCCTTGCGAGATGTGGTTCTCTTGGCCTTCCTAGCTTACTCGGCCATCTGTTCAGACTCTCTTTTCAACCTTCGGATTCCAGTCTCGTCAACAAGCTTACCCTCTTTGTTGGGCCTGAGATAACAGGCACCAGGATGACGCGTGTAGGTATTGGGAGCACTTGAACCACCTGTGATAAGAAATATATAGGTATCATAGGTATAAGCACACACACAAGTCCAAGAGGAATGTTAGATACGGTAGGAAAACAATCCATGGTCCAATGATGGACAGTAGGAAAATCTGAGACAAAACCAAAACCGGCAGTGAACCTCCAGGCCGGATTATCCGGCCCTACCAGGCGCGAATAATCCGCCCCCCGCGACAATTTTCTGTTTTGGCCCAGATTTACCATGGCAACGAAGATCGGGCACTAGGGTTGCAATACTACGGAATCTAATAAGAAAGGGAAACACATAGTATCTTCTACAACGAGTTTCCACCAACAACAACGATTTCCATACAAAGGAGATGGATAAGGGAGTTACCCTCACTCATGGAGGAAAAGCTCGGAAGAGAAGGTACCCGGAGGCCTGGGGAAGAAGATCCCGGGGGATCCTGGAAAATCCGGTGGTCGAATCGACTCCGGGGAGGGTGGAGGCTCCGGCACCGGCTTGGGGAAGGACACGGGCTGGGGGAGGACGGGCTGCTGTGTTTGAGCCCCTCCTCCCCAAGCCCAGTCCTTAAAGGACTGATTCGCCCTGGGCGGATTATCTGGCCCTCACTTTAGGCAGATAGTCCCCCCCTCCTCAGAAATTTCTGTTAACACAGAATCAGGCTGGAGCACCCCATGCAAACCCCTCGCAAGTATACAATGGACTTGTGTGCAAGAATATATGGCTCTAGGTGGGAAAAAGGCTTGGTTTTAGAGAAACAAACTGAGATGGTACTACACACCCAAAATTGCAAGAACAAAGCAACTAAAAGCCAAGATTGGGTGTGTTTTCCGTAAGAACATAAGATATGCATGAAAATACAAAAGGAGTCACTAGAAACCAACTATTCCCAAGGAAGAGGGCGGTGGCCAAAGCCACCATGTTGGATCGCATGGCATGACACCGTGAAGATGTATCTTGAGTTCAAAACCAATGCTCATCGATGACCCACATATCACAAAATGATATTAAGGGAAATGATTTTTCTTGCTTTCGGCATTATGGGGGGAGGGTTAGCCCAATCAATTAAGACCACACTCCCCCTATGTCTATTCCTGCATCTAAAACAAATACATGAGGTAGTCTAAGTGAGTATGCAAGGGTAGTCAAGCCAAGCTCCTTGAATCTATGATATTTTTGTCCTTCTATGCTGCACCAGATTATAAGAAATTTTAATAGCAGTTTCATTGTCGCATAAAAGAGGCATTTTGTCACAATTGACACCATATTCCTTTAAAGTTTGCCTCATCCATAATAATTATGTACAAGCACTTGCAGCAGCAACATATTCAGCTTCGGCGGTTGAGAGTGATATGCAATTTTGTTTCTTCGAAGACCAACACACTAGAGACCTGCCCAAGAATTGACATGCACCAGAAGTTGATTTTCGATGATCCTTGTCACCAGCCCAATCTGAATCATTATATCCACATAGAGAGAAACTAGATCCTTTGGGATACCATAAACAAAAAATTTGGGAATGAACCAAATATCTGAAGATTCTCTTGATCGCCACTAAGTGGCTTTATTTAGGAGCGGCTTGGTACCTTGCACACACTCCTACACTCAACACGATATCGGGACTAGATATGCAAAGGTAAAGGAGAGAGCCGATCATGGATCGGTATACCTTTTGGTCCACATCTTTACCCTTTGGATTAGGCTTAAGATGACATTTAGTTTGCATTGGAGTAGCAACGCCATTGAGATCCGTCATCTTGAACCTGTTGAGGAGGTCTTGGATGTATTTAGCTTGATTAATGAAGGTTCTCTCTCTAAGTTGCTTGATCTTGAATCCAAAAAAGAACCTTAAATCTCCCATCATCGACATCTCAAACCTACCAGTCATAATCTTTGAAAATTCACCATTAAAAGCTTGGTTAGTAGAGAAAAAAATAATATCGTCTACATATAGTTGGCATATAAACAACTCCCCATTAACCTTCTTAGTAAAAAGAGTGGGATCAATTTTCCCAACTTCGAATCCACGGTCTAACAAAAGCTCTTTAAGGTGCTCATACCACGCATGTGGGTATTGTTTAAGTCCATAGAGGGCCTAATCAAGTTTGTAGCCATGGTTCAAAAATTTGGGATCCTCAAATCCTGGGGGTTGCTTAACATATACCAACTCATGTAGAGGACCATTGAGAAATGCACTCTTAACATCCATTTGCTATAATTTAAAATTTTGATGACAACGAGTGGGTACTAGGGGTAAGGAAAGGGTGTGGGGGTGTTACCGAGCTCGCATGGTCGAGGTGGTCGCGGTGGTAGACGCAGTCCTGGAAAGGGCGTATGGGTTTGGCCGTAATTCCTCGCAGGAATATCTCCTGCCGTCAGGTGCTTGCAGACGGAGACATTGCCAAGCGTCTAGGCCACAAGCAAGCAAACGGCAGGCATCACTGGATGTGCACGAGAGCATGGGTCGTGGTAAAGCAAACCAAAGAGCTAGAGGGGGTCGGTGCTCACCGGAATCATCACCGATAACCATCGGTAGCTACGGCGGTGCGAGCAAAATTCTGAGAAGCCTAGGGCCTCTCTAGTGGTGGGTCTTGAGGGGAAACAGAGAGGGGGCATAGGGGATTAAAATGGCGAGGTCATGGGAGGGAATTACTCCAGCAAACGCTCGAATTTACTCGGTGTGAATCGAAGAAATGACAGGGAGGGGGAGAGCGAGTTCAACGCGCGGGGTTGAAGACGATGGCGACGTGGCAGTGGGGCCGACTCGTCGGTGAGGGGGTGTGGGGAGGGCGTGGTAAGAAAAGAAGCAGAGGGGAGAGGGGGAGTGTCGGGTGGGCTGGATGGGCCGGGGGCGCTGGGTGGGCTGGTTTGGATGGCAGGTAGAGTTTCCCTTTTTTCTAATCTTTTTCTTTTTCTATTTCTATTTTCTGCATTTATTCAAACCAAATGATTCAAACTCCAATTTGATTTAAAATTTTCACCAAACCTTTTCAGAAAATTTTATACAAAACACAAGTTGGTTATTTAGTCCAATTTGTTTATTTCAAATATTTTTATAAATTAATATTCATTTAAAATTGAGTGTGGCACATTGGCATTATTATTAAAATTTAAATATGGTACTTAAGCCCATATAATTTTATTAAATAAACCTTTATCCTTTTATATTATTTAAATATACTTTTATTCCATTCACCTATGGATTTTATCCATGGTTTAAATTGACTTTGCAATATGTATTATTTTTTTCCTTCTTGTCTTATATAATTCATATCTTTTTATCCATGGCCAAATAGAGTGAAACCAATTCCCATGTTTTGTAATATTGTTGTTTAACATTATTGATTATTTAGGAATGATGTTGCTAAATTTTATATGGAACAAAGCCATAGTCTTGTATTGCACTTGATGATCATTTCTCTTATTAGGGTTTAGGTTTTAGGTTTTTCTTTTCCAAGTGCTCAATATCAAGATACATTCCATGCATGAATGCATTTGATCTGTTTGAAAAAAAATTTGTTACTTTCTCATTCAAAATTTTGTTCAAGTAAGGTTTTGATGTTTCCACTTAGAATCAAAAAGTTTCTTTCCTCCTAAATTTCATCATTTATTTCTTTTGTTTGTTTATTTTTCACATTTCAAAGTTTGCAAAATTTTGGGACGTGACAGCGACTTAGTTGTGCTCAGTTATACCCTCGAGTGTAACACTAGTAGTTTGGTTGTACTTAGTTTTGCCCTCTAGTACTAACACTTCCGCGTGCAATATACTCACTTCTACCCTTCGGTGGCTGGTCAACAGAGAGTCAACAAATGGGTTTTAGCTAGCTAATTGAGCCATTTTATGCACAAAAATTTTAAAAAGATCAAAACATAGTGAAACCTACACGTGGAATCTTCTTATGTATATAAATCAAGTTTTAACCTAAATCATGACTTCTCAAATCACCTTTTATCTGTGAAGGTTCATGGCTTTCTACTCAAGCCTCTTCCCACAACAACCCTCCCTAAAACATAGTTTGTCTAAATGAGGTAATTGTCACACTCATGTATATTTGAGTTAAAAATATTTTGATGTATGCCTATATGTATTTTATTGTATAAAAGATGCATTTTCCATTTTTAAATCTCTTTCCTTTTTCTATTTGAATCCATTTATCAGTTTTCCATTGGTTTTTAAGTTCTACTCTATTTTCCCCTCTCTCTCTCTTAGTCACAAACTCTCACACTTGTGCTCATCTTGGCTGCTACACTCTGATTGGTCGAGACAGTTGCCACGCGGATCGTGCCCACCAACCGTTGATCTTCTGTGATCTAGTAGACAGGATAAACATTATATCTGTCCATGCAAAATAACGAGTTTGCCACAGGTACTTTAACTCCATAAACAAATGATTCTGAATGTAATTTGAAGGGAAAGTGTTCAAAGGTGTATAATTTTCGTATATGCAAGTTTATGCATTAAATTCCACTCTATGAAAATGATAATCTCTCAAAATTTTATTAGCACAACATAATCATGTATTAAGTGCGAGTTCAAAGAGTTCAAAGGTGTATAATTTTCGTATATGCAAGTTTATGCATTACATCCCACTCTATGAAAATGATAATCTCTCAAGATTTTTTTAGCACATCATTATCATGTATTAAGTGGGATTTCATAGTGTTCAAAGGTGTATAATTTTTGTATTATGCAAGTTTATGCATTATATTTCAGTCTATAAAAATGATGAATGATCAAGATTTTCTTAGAATAACATTATCACGTATTAAGTGCGATATCCAAGAGCTCAAAGGTGAAAAAATCGTATATGAAAGTTTATGCATTACATTTCACTCGATGAAAATGATAATCTTTCAAAAATTTGTTGGCACATCATTATCACGTATTAAGTGCGAATTCACAGTGTTCAAAGGTGTATAATTTTCGTATACGCAAGTTTATGCATTATATTTTACTCTATGAAAATGATAAATGATCAAGATTTTGTTAGCACAACATTATCATGTATAAGTGCAATTTCAAAGAGTTCAAAGGTGAATAATTTCCGTATATGCATGTTTATGCATTACATTTCACTCTATGAAAATGATAATCTCTCAAGATTTTGTTAGCACATTATTATAACATATTAAGTGCAATTTCATACTGTTCTAAGGTGTATAATTTTGATATACGCAAGTTTATGCATTATATTTCACTCTATGAAAATGATAAACTCTCAAGATTATCTTAGCACAACATTATCATGTCCTAAGTGCGATTTCACAGTATTTAAAGGTGTATAATTTTCATATATGCACAAGGCATAAAGATTTTATTTTAGGGATCACTTTTCATGCTCTAAAAATGGTAAACTTTCTAGATTTTGTTAGGATAACATTATCATGTCCAAATTGTAATTTGAAAGTGTTCAAGAGTTGTGTCAATTATAAAAACTCTTTTTCATTAAGAGTTGTATAATTTTTTTAATTTGAAAGTGTTCAAGAGTTATGTCATTTTATTATTTCTTTTACTTCCATCTCCGTAAATCTCAAAGTTTGACTTTCCCCTCATAGATTCACTTGATTGTATCCGAGATATTAACTTGATAAACAAATTAAATCATCAGAATGGCTACTCTGTTGGCCGCATTCTCCATAGCAAGCACACGCCCAATTGAGCTCCAGAGTTGCGCCAATTGATTGTCCACAGCAAGCGCCCCCGTCTAATCGCAAAAATTTGGTGCGAGATCTAACCTTCCCTGTGCACGGTTGCCATTGTCATCCTTCATACAGGTCAATGGGACAGTACCATACTGTGGCCAAGACGAACGGGAGGCCTAAGTGAAGCTAGACAAAGGGCCACCATCGCCGGAGAAGGGCCGCCATCGCTGGAGAAGAAGAACAAAGGGGAGGCAACGACACGTGTGCGGGCACGGGGCTGGCTCGAGACCCCATCTTGCAACGCCAACCTGGGTAAGCTGTGGGTCCGGCGCTCACATTTATAAGTTGTGGGTCCCACACGGATCTTGATAAGTGGAGAGAGGTGTCCACTACGGGACCCAACAGAATGCGTCCCCACTTGTGCGCATGTAACGGTAAGGGTCCACTATGGGACACGACTGAACGCGACCCCACTTGTGAGCATGTAACGACAAGGCTGGGGGACAACGAGTTTCAAACTGTGTGATAGTTTCGAAGAAGGATATGGGCAAAAGGGAGGAAAATTAAGCGGCTAGGGAAAATATAAAACCCTACTTTATTTCACTTTGAACATGTACATATGATTACAACGAAATATGACTAATAATAGAAGGGACGTAGCTGTGCAATATTATAGGGACGGTCTAATTCATCCGTGTCTGTACTACCACCAGCTCTCTTTATCTTCAGTGTCAGGTCTTTCCTTGATTGGCCTCATATCGGTTAAATAATATGACCCATTATGTAGAAAACGGCTGGTCAGAAAAGGTCCTTCCCAAATCGGGGAACGTTTGTGCTTTCTTTTTTGCACGAGTCGCAGAACGAAATCACCCTTTTTGAAAGAACAATTTTGAACTCTATGACTATGGTACTTGTGCCAATTCTGTTGATAGGTTGTAGAGCTCTGCTCAGCAACGACGCGAACTTCTTCGATTATATCGAGAGCATCTTGTCGAGAAACTTCTGCATATTCTTGGATATACACTTTGACTCGAGGAGATAGATGCATTAAGTCACTTGGAAGATCTGCTTCTGCACCATAGCACCATAGACCAGGAGGAAAGGAGTATATCCGATGGATCTATTAGGAATTGTTATGTAACAAGGATTGTGCTAAGCTAATCAGCTAGAACATGTGCTTGAGGGGCGTACTTTTGGAAGCCTTTGCATGATTTGGCCAGTTTCTCGCCGTTTGCCTTAGCTTTGAGCCAAAAGAATCCGTGTCAAAAAGCTTTTACCACTAAAAATTTGGCTGCAGCACGATGACCGCATTCGCCTTCATGGATTTCTTACAAGATTTCCACTCCTTCTTCCGAAGAAATATAGCGCTCTAAAACCCCAGAAACACTCCGGTTTTAGAGCTTAGCATTGATAGTCGTATAGGCTTTTTCTCATCGAACAATCTGCCGGCCCAGAACTTTGTCTTCCTGTAATTTTCAATCTATCAGGAAATCCAGATAGGGTTGTTTCCAGCTAGGAATTACGACCAGAACTTCTACTAAAGGTGAGTCAGATTTCATCAGCCTGATCAACTCCTACAATGGAGGGAACCTTTAAGTGCTCAAGAACAGCACCATCTGGGACTTGTTTCCGTGCAGAGCCTATTCTTGATAGAGCATCTGCTTCCTCATTTTCTTCTTGAGGGATGTGTTGAACCTCAAAACCCTGGAACGATTTAGATATTTCATCCACCACAGCTTTGTATGCTGTCATGTGTTTATTTGTGTTCAAGATATCGGATACTTGTTGTGAAACTAAATCCAAGTCTCCATAACACATGAGTCGGGTAACGCCAATGTCTTTGGACATGCGTATTCCATGTAACAGTGTTTCATATTCGGCAATATTATTGGTTACCATGAAGTGAATCTATAACACATAGAAGAACTTATCTCCTTGGGGTGATTTGAGCACCACCCAGCCCCCGAGCCTCCCCGTGCTGGTCTCCTCTACCCTAGATTCGGGAAGTTCCACGGCCTCGTCCCCGGCCACCTCCATGCCCTCCTCGTCTGCCATATCCGAAAGTTGCGTTGACAGCTGCATTATCTGGATTAGGCATTTCTTTCGAGGTATTCTTGCACTTCTGAGTTTGTTGTTTTGGATGCTTGGCCACATTTGGGTTTGCCAAAATATTCAGCAATCCATCTGAATCATCATCTGCATCAGCATACTTCCTTGCTGTTTCTATCATCTCTCCCAAGTCTGTAACTTCTATCATCTGAATCCGTCTGGGATCCCTACAATGAAAGATTTGATTGCGGTATGCTCATTTGCTCCTTCACGAGAGTTCTTTGTGTTGATTAATCAACCGAGGTAATGCTGGCAAGTTTCTTCGGGTCTTTGAGTGCAATGCTGCAAGTCTCCGACTATGCAGGGCCTCCTGTATATACCCTTGAAGTTCAAAAAGAATGCACTTTGCATATCATACCGGTTGTGAATCGAGTTCTCTGGCAGTTCATTGAGCAATGATCGAGCCGTCTATAATTGTGAGGTACCCAACTGAAACCAGGCTATTTCCTCCTTTGGCGATGCAGCAAGCCTGGAAAAAAATCCTAGAGACAAGTATCTGGTCGAGCCACACCGGGATAGGGTTGAATGTGTTTGGCCATGCCGAAGTCAACCGAAAAATTTGTTCGACGGATACTGACATGGGTATGACCAATTGGGTCCCTATGCTTAGTCACCCTAGGCACATAAAACATTATGGCCCATGAAGGCCCAATGAACTTCAAGAGGAACCCGACGGAATAAAGACTTATGTTGTCCAATAGGGAATATCCAGGAACAAACATAGAGTTTTTATTGAGAATATTAACTTGTAGCCTCTCCGGCAATGGATACAGGACCCAGTCTCTCATATAAACGGTGGGAGGACCCGAAGGAAAGGACACTTTAGTTTTTCTGCAATCCGCCGTGAGCTAGACACAACTAGCGAACCGACGACTTTGTAACCGATCATTCTCAATAATTAGACTACATCGACTTCCTTGTTTTTTATGATGAGCCGATGAAATCCCCAACGCTCTCTTTTACATGCAACCCTAATTCCATAACAATGGGCATTGCCGAGGTTACCCCTCTTCAATTGCCGCTATATGTGGGAAATCTGAGCATTGGAGCCATGGATTCGGCGGCATCCCCATCATCAAGCAACAACCAGACGAGCAAGGTTGGTGACACCCACATCGATCTCCCTGATCCATGCCATTGCACCCCTACGTCAGCTCTTGCCGACTTCGACCAGGAGACCGATCTCATGATCGAAAATTTCCACTTCCGCGTGGCAGCACCTGAGAACCTGTGCCTTTCAGCTCTGCTCAGCCTGGATCCGTCAGCTAAACCAGCATCGCCTACAGCAACCCTAGCATCATCTATCAGCTCAATATGAAAGGTCGTCTCTGATCTGACGAACATTGAAGAAATTTGTGGACACTCCACAGATCTGGAAGATCTGGCTGACGCATATGACAGCCTCTCTTTTGACTCGATCCCTGATTCCATGCTGCAGCGCAGCCTAAGTTTGTCTAGCTCAATTCCTGACGACGCCAAAGAAAGCGCTGACTGTGGAATCGAGAAGGAGGAATCATACCCATAACAGGATCCCTAGTACTTCTCTAGATCGCAAAACAGCATCTCCTATGAGTTTAGCAGCAACGACAACTACTCAAACATGACGCACCGCCAAGTGTGCGTGATCCAGGATGAAGGAGCCTCATCGCCCCGCGATTCCAACGGTAACACGATAATTAAACCTGATGATATTTTGTCGGATGATGCACCAGGACGCCGCGAGGATAGGAAGACTCCGCGAGAAGGAGAACATCGAGTCGTGAATAGAGGTGGAGAGTGCACTCAACGCCTAATGTTCCAATTCACGCATGTGTCCTGGCAGAAGACTCGAGACGCAATATCGGGTGCAGTACCCATGACCGCAGATGCCATGAGATAGGAACTAATGGCTTACCAATACTTGCTGCACCACAAAAGAGAAGATTTACTATGACTATAGGGGTCCTTGGATGAAATAAAAAGGTTGGCCAATGAATCTAGCTTGCGTCGGGTGCAGCTCAGCTCCACTTCAAATTCCGGCAGTGTCACCGGAGGACCATAACCCCGGCGGAGCGCTTCGTGGCTAAATCGTATCCCATAAGCCGAAAGGCGCGATTTGGCACGAGACCCGGAATTGTCATTCATGTTAGTTGATTCTATGGATAACATCACAGCAAAAACAGCACAAGACTCTCTCGTTTCCTCCCAAACCTACCTCCTAACCACTCAGCCAGTCGCCGATGATCCGCTGGAACCTATCCATCGCTTCGTCCGCATAGGATTGGGGATGGTAGGCAACACTCTCGCACGAGGAGAAAAGGGAATTATAAAGCGATCCGACAAATCACCATGTCATCGTAGTAGCCCGCGGCATACAGGGACCACCCGACGTTCCAGTTCCCCCCATCACATACGCTTCTCGCGGGAGGACGATGGAAGGAACAACATTACACAAGAGAGGGTGGATAGATCCAGAGAAGAGTGCAGCAACCAAAGGTATTCTGCCGGAGAAAGCGATGATTAGCACAAAACTTGTGGGGACAGTTGATTTACCTATCGGGTTTGCAAAACCCTGTTACCCAAGGATTTCAAACTCCCTCATGACTTCCAAAAGTATGATGGACTCCAGGAACCAGTTGCATGGCTGGCCGATTATCTGCAAACCGTCAAGCTCCTAGGTGGCTCCAAGGCTACAACAATGCAAATCCTTCAGTTACATTTAAGTGGCGCATCACGCTCGTGGCTTAGGAAGTTACCCGCAGAATCAATCAGAAGTTGGACGACTTGGAGGAAAAGTTTATCCGCAACTTTAATTCCACATTCAGGCGACCCACATCTATTGAGGAGTTAAGGGCTTGCAAGCATAAACCCGGAGATTCTATAAGGGCATACATACACTAGTGGAATGTCATAAAAAAATCCATGAAGCACATCTTGGATGAAAGGGCGATAGACGCCTTCAACGATGGTTTACAGAGGAAATATTTCATTGAAGAACTAGGACAGGTGAAGCCAAAAACAATCTCGCATCTAATGGATATGGAGAACCGTTGGGCTGATGGCGAAGACGTCGTCCACAACAAACGCGGGCGCTCACTAGAAGAGGACCGCGATAGGTGAAATTATGATAACAGAAGGAGGTGCAATTTTACGGCTACATCAAGCACAACTACATAGCAGCTGGTTTCGTTGGGGAGGACAACAGAAGGAATGATAACCGTGGTAGCGGATATCGCGACAGCCGAGAAGAGCTAGGAAAAGCATGCCAAGTCAGCTATATCGACCAAGGGAACCTCCTATGTCCCCACTACAACTACTAGAGGGGCCATGCAACATGCATTTTTACGTTGATGTTGAGGGAAGAGGACGATCAAACCACCTCATGAAGGATACTTCGGTAGAAAACAAAACTTGGTTTTTAATGTGTGTTTCAGGTTCTGAACATCAACGTAGATATTTAACATCAAAAACACAATACTCAGACAAAAACAAACAAGTCTCTTTTTGGAAGCAATTGAGGGGAGCATCTAGAAGCTTTAACAACCAACTATATAGCGGTAATATTTTTCCGGCTGTATAGTTCCTGCTGTATAGTTGCCATTGCCTTCGTCTTGTTAAAAGGGACAACTTTCATGAGAGGACAGGGACAAAAACAAAGGACAGCAGCCGCCATCCCATCTAGAAGGTAGAGAGAAGGGATCTGGAGCTCCACGATCTTCGACGTCCTAGCCACCACACCGCCATAGCCATTACTTGTACTTGAGAGAGAGAGAGAGAGATCTCCACCTTGCAAGATTAGGGTTTGAGATTGTTCTTCCCATCTTGAATTGTGTCGGATTAATTTCTATTCTTATTGTGGATCTCCACGGTAATATCAAGAAGAACTCCCTTTATTTAATTATATCGATGATGATTTCTTCTCTCATGTGTGAGTAAATTCCCTTAGGTATGGGAGATGTAAGGGATTGGTGATATGTGATGTTCCTATATATTTTCCATTAATTTTGTGGTTGATTTTAATTACTATATTATGTGTGCTTGACTATCTGTGGGATGCTTAATGCTAGTTGTCCAATTAAGGGACCAGACAACATGATACCTTGTTATACATAGATAAGATCTTGTTTGCTAGCAGACCGGCGACCCCCAAGTGACACAGGGATATCAATCGAAAACTACCTAAGCTTGAGGAGCACGAAGAGCCACTATTCGTATTGCATTAGTCCGATCCAAGGAGCTTAATTGCTAAGCAACCTGAAGGATCTTAATTGTCTAGTGACTGACCATGGTTTTGGTAACAGGCTAGTTGGATTATTGAAGTTGGGATGAAATCTACCAAGAGGAGCTCCGGCTAATTATGGGTTGCTCGCCTATGCACATACTTATAAGATTATAATTGTTACACTTCTCACTCATCCACCTGGAACATTCACTATCACCATGTACTGAATCTCCCCGCGCCTATTTTTTCATCTGCAGAAAACAACAAACAAATCGTTCTTTACTTTTATGTTTTTTATTTCTCAAGTTTACATTTTAGTTTTATTTAAATACAATCGCTTTAATCCAAATGTCATTCCTATTTCAACACTTGTAGTCAATTCACTCGGAGCCTGTGACAACTTTGAGTGCGACAGAGACTTCACCATTAATCACTTACCTTTGGGCTCCCTGTGGGATCGACATCTTCACTTTAAAACTAGCTACAAACAATCTGTGCACTTACAGCCATGAAGCTATTTTCTGGCGCCGTTGCTGGGCAGCTAAGCGCTAAGTGTTTTTTCTCTTGACATTTCAGGTGTTACCACTACAAAATGGTCTCCCTAGGATACAAAGGGTCTAGACGCTCTGGTAGGACCTATCTACCAGCTTATCTTGATCGCTTACCTTCTCAAAGGCGGGAGGAAATTATTGAAAAACTTTTGAGATCTAATAAGGTTGAAGTTGAGAACCTGAGTGACTTCATAGAAATTATATCCATCGATAGGACAAATCCCAAGAAACCTAAGAAAACTCTCAGAGAATACAGTGCTCCAAATTCTGCTTTTCTTAAACAACCAATAGAATTTCCTAACCCTAGAGTTAGATAATATCAATTTGATGGTGAAATTATTAAAATTTTGCAGGAAAAAACTTTCAGCTGAAGGGAAGATGAAGACCCAGGAAGACATCTTAGAGAGTTCGATGATGTGATAATATCACTTGGACCAAAAGGTTTGCCTAGATATTTATCTCTCCTAACACTATATCGTTGGTCTCTCAAAGGTAATGCTCTATACTAGTTATATTCTCTCCATCATCATTTCATTAATTGCTGGTAAAACTGTATTGTTAAATTCATAAATAGATTTAATACTTTTAAAAAGGTAACTAAAATTAGAAAGAATATAGGCAACTTCAGTCAGAATGTGGGACAAAACTACCCACAAGCCTAGGAAAGATTCTCTGGAATAATTAATAATATTCCTAATCATCGCTATTTCGAATCAACTATTTTCCATTTATTTTACCATGGTCTTAATACTCAATATAGAGAGTTGCTTGATTTATCAGCAGGAGGATCAATAAATACCTTAACTGTTAAAGCATGTTTGGAGTTGATGTCTACTAGGGCTAAGAATGATTCTTTATATATCCTTGAGTTTGGCACTAAGCTGGAAAGGGATACTTCGTATAACTCCCGATCTTATGCCTGAAGTACGCAAAACAATGAAAGAAAAAGGTTTACCTTCTAAACTTGTTAAGGAAAACAAAGTAGATTTGTTACAAGTTTTTACTAAAAAAGATGAAACTAGGAAAGTTTTTCAAAAATTAAAACATTGACAAGCTAAATCTCATAGTAACTTGCATATGAAATTTCAAAGACATAAGAAGATTTTGGCAAAACTAATGGAAATTATGACGAGATTGGCAAATAAATAAATTTATTTCACAAGTACCTTAGTATGATTGAAACCTAGTGTGAAGAAATAGCATCTGGTTATCAAATTTTGCTTCAAGATGATATTCCTGTTTCTACTAATGTTGTTAGAAGGAGAGGTGCAGTTATTACAGGGCCATTAGGACCACCAGAATATGAAGCTAAAAAAGAGCAAAGGGAAAAATCCTTGCTCAAAGCAAGCCAAGAAGAAGACACACTGGTGGAATCTCAAGATGAAACTGCTCAAGAAACACAAGACCAAACCTTGGAGGAGAAAAATGATGCACATGATGACCATTATGACTCTGATGCAGAGACTTTTGACCCAGTAGAAGAAAAACAAACAAGCAAAGAAGACGAGTTTGTTGTAGTAGGAAAGAAGAAAACGATAAGCAACAACAAAAGAAAGCAACTAAAGAGCCTGATCCCCCACAAAAGGTAAAATATAAGAATAAGAAAGGTGAGCAAAAGCGACCCTATCTAGATCGGAAAAAGAAAGCACCAGATCAGGTAATATATGATTCTTTCAAAAAGGCACTTGGTGACCTTCGTTTAGAAATTCCATTTGCGGATGCAATAAAAGTTCCCACCTATTCTAAATTTCTCCATGATATCCTTAATATAAAGAAAGAAATAATTGAAACCATTGCCATGGTGACGAGTTATCCTGCTAATGGGAAGTTATTTTCTAAGTCGGGAGATCTCGGAATACGAACTATTTCATTCTCAATTGGCAAAACTGATATTCATAATCTTTTGTGTGATTTAGGTGTAGGAGTTAGTGTCATTCAATATACCCTCTATAAAAGGTTAGAATTAGGGGAGTATTCCCCCACTTATATCACTTTACAGATGGATGACAAATCCATTAAACATCCTGTTGGTATGATTGAGGATGTTCTGCTCAGAATAGATGAGCATGTTATTTCCACTGATTTTATTATTCTTGAAATGCTGAAGGATTATAAACTATCTATAATACTTGGAAGACCTTTTCTTAGCACTACAGGAGCGTTAGTTGATTGTGCTGAAGGAGAAATAATCTTCAATGTTTATGATGCTAAAATCATTCGGTATTTTCCAAAGAAACTAGAAGCGGGAGAAAGGTAGATTCCACCGGCAAAATGAGTTCATGTGGTAAGTGCCTTTGATAAAGGCCAACCTAAGGTAAGAATTCAAGAACAGAGAAAAAGTTTCAGCCATTCTTAATAAAATGATTAATGGGAGTCAAGCCATCACAATAATAAAATAAAGTTAAATAATAAAAAGTTCAATGCATTCCTACAATTTTTTCACAGATATTCTTGTGGAAGCGCGCCCGTGAAGATGCAAATGTCAAAAAGTAGGAGAAATATCAATTGAATAAACATAGATTTAGTGTAGAAAATAATTTTTGAGTTTTATGTGTAGAAAGTAGCTTAATCATATTATCCGGATTAGACAGTGAATCACTAAAAATTTGGGAAAAAAAGCATGTTCCAGGAGTCGTAACGACCAACTATACAGCAAGAATATATATTCCAGCCGTATAGTTGCGGTCGTATAGTTATCGACAAAATTCTCAAAAAAGAGGTCTTGGATACAGAAGGTTAAATGACCAACTATACTGCGGGACACTTTTGTCCGGTCGTATAGTTGTGATCTGGTGTAGGGAAACCCTAACCCTCGCTCCCGCAACAACTATATGGCGGGAGCTATATAACCCGGCCATATAGCTCCCGCCGTATAGTTTTTCGCGACCACTTAAACACACCGGGGCAGCTAGGGCTTCTCCTCCACCTTATTAGTTCTCTCATATTCTCTCTCCAAACCTCTCAAAATCCACCTAGAACTCTTGATTCTTCACGGATTTCGTTCATTTGAGTGGGGGAATCAACAGATCGATATGTTTCTCCCCCTATCCATGCTTTATTTTTAGAATTCCATGGTTGAAATCCTCACATTGAATTAGTGGATGAACTCAAGCTTGATTAATTTTCCCTTTTGATTTGTCATGTTAGGATTGAATTCCTCCACGTAGAATCGTTCATATATCATGAAGAAACTATATTTCTAAGGTTTTATGTTGAAATTTCTTAGTGCGTCAAGATGAACAAGCTTGGTAGTATTTTTCGCAAGAGCAAGTGCCAACCTGGTGAAGGCTCGGGGCTCCGGGCCGAGCTCGACAGCAAGTACGCCATGGTTTCGGCGAGGAAGGTGCTTCCCACACGTTGGGCCGATGATGGATTTCTCAGCGCAGCAGGGTTCAGGGCGGACTTCGACCATATGTGTGCAAATGTCGGGCTATCTAACCTCGCCTATGCAAGCCACTACACCTATGCTGAGCTCGCTCATGAGTTCCTCGCCTCCTTCTACGACGAATACAAGGAGAAAGGTGAGTTTCAGCATTAACCAGTGGGCATATCAAATCACTTTCCAACAGTTTTGTGAAGCTTTGGGATTCCCTCAAGAAGGAGAATCAATTTTTACAAACTTGTATAGCGTCTCAAGTGGAGAAGCTTGGGAGGTTATTTATGTTAATGGTGGAAGGGATTTCTACCAGAAGAATATATTGACCATTCAGAATCCAACCATCCGCTACTTCGCTTTGTTTCTTGCTAACACTTTGATGCGAATAGGAGATACTGGTTCTTTGGCCAATGCAGACATGACCATGATCACCAAGACGCTCTTGACTGATGCACCGTAGAGTCCCACTCATGCAGCTCTATTCCTCCAGCACCTCCTCCACCAAAGCAATAAAACTAAAGGTGATATTCGCATGGGTGGATTGGTAACCCACCTTGTCCAAGCCCGTGGAATTTAGATACCTGATATGCAACCCGTTGATGGGTCCATACTTATGGATGTCAAATATATAACTGCTTGTGGCTTCCTTGTTGTTTCCTGAGTTAACAGGAGGTTCCGAGCCTATCAATTTGGTTATCTTGATGTTGCATAGGATGAGAATGTGCCACTGCCTTGCCCACAAGCCTTCTCGGTTCAAGGGAAGAACAGCTGGATCATCACCAAGGATCAAGTGACGGAGATCATGGCAGCACTCTATCCTGACTTTGAGGAAGATGAAGAAGGAGAGTTGTAGGATGAGCAGGAGCAGTAGCAGGAGCAGGACAACCCTGCTTGGGGAGGACAGCATCAGCAAGAGGGAGCTTGGGACCCATGGCCCAATCAGCAGCAAAAACATCAGGGGTTCAACAATGTCCCCTATGAGGATTTTCTGCAGCTCAACCAGTGCGCTGGGGAGATCGACCAAATTCTTCATGGAGTGAATGAAGTTGTTAGTTCCCTAACTAATAGCTTCAGCCACTTCATGACCCACTTCCCCGATTACTACCATCAGGATCTGTACCCACCGCCGAGCGAAGACAACAACTAAGCATGGCAACAACCTAAGCTTGGGGAGGTTTGAGAACCTCCAAACTTTGCATTCATATTTTTATTTCTTATTTTGATTTATTTTACTTCTTAAATTAATTGCATGTTTACTTTCAGGTTGCATTCTCAAAACCAAAACACAAAAAATTAGTTGTAACCTTTATTTGCAAATTTGTTTCTTTCAAAGATTGCTCAATTTTAGGTGACTTGGCAGTAGGGAAATATAGATGGGATTCGACTCAAGTACGAGAACAAGCAAGCAAGAGGAGGTATCACATTCCTTTCATCACCTTTTTTGCAACCTTAAATTGACCCTACAATTATTTACTCACTTTCAGTTGAGCCACTCCCCACTTAGCTTGTTATCCTATAAATTCCATTCCTTTGCGAGTGTCCCCTTTTAGCTTTGAAATAATGAGCAATGAACTTGGTTAAAATATTTCTGACATTTTTACAACAAGAAAAAGCATCCAAGAGATGACTTGAGTTCATGTTTATCCTAGAGGATATGATTTTAGAAACTACTCAACCCCATTGAGCTTAATGTAAACAGACTCGATAGCACCCTTGAATGAAATTTTCTGATAAAATGGATGCTTCGAAGTAGTAGAGATTATGCCACTGCCTTTTCTAATAATTACAGTAAGATATTGCTTTACGCATGTCATTACAACACTGTCGTACTCCATGGGGAACTATTAACTCCACTGGCAAACGAAAGATCTAAATGCGGGAAACCACTTGTCTTCGGCTATTGAGTTATGTAAGCGTTTGTAGGTGCAATGCTAGGATGGGTAAAATCTTAGTCTCCTTGTGGTTTCACATTCCAAGTGAAGTTATAGTACTCCTCTGACCCACTATTGCACAACAGTTATCTATTGGCATGGTTGAAATGGATTTTATGGGAACCTAGAGGGGGGGTGAATAGGTGCTACTAAATTTTTAGTTCTTTTCAATTTTAGGCTTGACACAAAGTAAATTCTCTATATATGCAACTACGAGAATTTCCCTATATGCAAACCTATCTACTAAACATGTAAAGAGAGGAGCGAGGAAACCGTAGTGGAGGACGCGGAGACACTGGGATTTGTTTTACCGTAGTTCCTTCCTTGTTAAGGGAAGTACATTTGCATTGGAGGGGTGGGCGGTTGTAAGACCACCACGCCATAATAGGCCTCACCCTATTCTCCGACGGATCTCGCCACGAGAGGCCTGTTCCACCTTCTCCACTATTGGTACCCTTCGAGGCTGGAACCGGTGCCTTTACAACTCTAGAGGGGCACACATCCACAACCAAATTTGAGGCTCCCGTAATGACAACAATCTATCTCAAGAACAAGGATTATCAATATAATCAAAACAAGGATCTAAATATTTGCAAGAAATACTAGATCAAAGGTTCTCCAAATGAATGGAGAGGAGATGAAGCGCTTGATTGCTGTTGATGAAGATTGAGCCCTCCTCCTTCGATTCCCCAAGAAATGGGGACTTTGGGTGGATGAAGGTGGAGATCTCTTGGATGGATCTTGAGGAGCAGATCTTGTGTTTTTTGAATGAACCAAGATTTCTGGTAGGAGGGGGATGATGCGTTTAAATACCCCTGCCTAGAACTGGCTGTTGGAGAAATTTGGGGGCAGATTATCCGCCCCCACTAGGGGCGGACTATACGCCCTGGGGGAAAAATCCGCCCCATGGACGGAATGTCTGGGGGAAAATCCGCCCCCCACACAGTGGGTCGCGCCGATCTTGACTTCGTGAAAATCCTCGAGGGGGCGGAGAATCCGCCCCCCTCAAGGGGCGGACTATCCGATCCTGTGGAAAAATCCACCCTAGAGACGGAAATTCCAGGGGAAATTCCGCCCTCTCTGCTTGACACGCCGTGGCGACCTTTGCAAAATTCATAGGGGAGGGGACTATCCGGCCCCTTGAGGGGCAGATTATCCGGCCTGGACAAAAACTCCAGCCCTAGCCAGAAAATCCGGGAGATATTCCCCCCCCCCCTCCCTAGAGTGGGTCATGCCCTTGCGCCCTTTGAGATTGGGGGAGGGGCGGATTATCCTCCCCCAAAAACCACTTTGAAGCAACTTTTCACTGTGAAGATCTGCAGCACTTCAACACACATTAAATAACCCTTGATATTGTTATCTAACACACAAAACAGTAGGGATCATGAAATGTTCTTTCAATCTCCCCCTTTTTGGTGTTAGATGACAATACAAGGATTTGCAATGAATCCTACTAACAACATCTTCAAGGAATGAAAGAGGCTCCCCCTAAATGTGTGCATATTAATAATTTGCATTAGAATACAAATGCACAAACTAAAGAGAAAGCCAATTTCATAACATTGACAACTATAACAAGGATGAGTTAGGAAACATGTGTCATACCACCGGGATGTGAAATAGCCAATATGAAAAGTGATAATATTAGGCCTTGAACACATCCCACCATATTGATGCAATCAATAGATAACTCCATAATTCCATATGACATCAAGATAATTCCATACTCCATAGATAAATCCAGAATTCCATACGAATAGTTCCACAAGATAAATCCAGAATTCCAGAATTCCACACAAGATAAACAATAGTACCACACACGACATAGTCTCATACAAACCAAGCACAAATAAGTTCAACATTAAAAGGGCACAAGCAACCGATGAAGAAAATGAATGATAAATAAGCAAATGCTTGCGCCCGACCCATGCAAATATGAAACTTAAATAGAACTCCTTCTCCCGCTTTGTCATCGAAACACCAAAAAGGAACAAGAGCGATGCTAGCGCCCCAGAAGATCACTCCTCATCCTTCCCCCACTACTAGAGAAAAGGCTATAGGAGACATGTTTATAGGAGGCACATTTAGACCATATGTGCCTCCTATAAAATAGGCGAGGCACACTCCTTCTCCATGCGCCTCTAGTATAAAAATAGGCGAGGCGCATATGATAAAAATGTGCCTCCTATAATCCCTGTACGGGCGAAATCAAGCAGCCCCATATTATGCGAGGCGCATTCTAGCATATGCGCCTCCTATATATCAGATAGGCGAGGCGCATATGGGCAGAATGCGCCTCGCATAATCTGTGTGGGCCCGCATGTTGGTAGGTGCTCGAAAATGCGAGGCACATATGGTTATATGCGCCTCCTATATTTGATAATATGCGAGGCACATATGGTCATATGTGCCTCAAGTAACTCCTGCGGGCCCAGGTGGAGGTAGGTGGCCGCATAGGCGAGGCGCATATTGCTATAGGCGCCATTTTGAATTATAGGAGGCACATATTTTGCAATATGCGCCTCCTATAACCTGGCACCACCTTTTTCCAGCTTTTTGCACATGAAGCCAACTACCACCCCACTCACTTGTCTCACTTCTTCCTCCTCCACCAAGACAAATCTGGTCGCCCCCTCCTCCTCCCCACCTCATTTCCCCCATTGATTCACCATAGAATCTCGCTCAACCTCCATTGGTTGACATTCATATGTAAGTGAAGTCTCTTGCTCCTCTAGAGTGCGCCTCAAGTAACTCATGCAAGCCCGGGTGGAGGTAGGTGGCCGCATAAGCGAGGCGCATATGGTCATATGCGCCTCCTATAGTTCGAAGTATAGGAGGCACATATGGAGCAATATGTGCCTCCTATAGTTTGAAGTATAGGAGGCACATATGGAGCAATATGCGCCTCCTATAACCTGGCCAGATTCAAATTCGAAACAGCCACCTACCACACCTATATAACACCTACCACCTCTCCCTATTCTACTTGTCCTTCTCCTCCACCTCTCCTCCTTCTCCTCCTCCATCTCTCCTTCTCCTCCATCTCTCCTTCTTCTCCCCTTATCCTCCTCCTTCTCCACTCTCCTCATCCTCCTCTTCCTCCGGCGACCTTCTCCTCCTCCGGCAACCACTCCGGCCATGGCCTCCACAACTACACCGACCATCTCCTCCTCCACCTCCAGTGGCCTCATCCTCCTCCACCATCTCTGGTGATCCCCATGGACATGGTCTCCCGCACATGCTTTCGGTGGTAGGTTGTGGCCACGAGCATGGTCTCCCACGAGCTCCAACGAAGTTCTAGCCAGATCTAGATCTAGATCTAGATATGGCCACCTTTTTTGAAATTTAAAAATAATATACGAGGCGCATTCTAATCAATATGTGCCTCGCATATGCACAATATAGGAGGCGCATATGCAAAGTATAGGAGGCGCATATCAATATGCGCCTCGCATATGCAGAATATAGGAGGCGCATATCGATATGCGCCTCGCATATGGGAAGTATAGGAGGCGCATATCATATGCACCTCGCATAAAGAATAGGCGAGGCTCAAAGTTAGAGGCGCATACGATATGCGCCTCGCATAAGGTTTTCTCTAGTAGTTCCCTTTTCGTTGTAGTCATCCCCGTCCCCTTCCTCTTCATCATACTCATCATCATCATCATCAACTGGAGGAGTAGGCGCCTTAGGCAGTGCAGGAAACAAGTGACTCTCGAGCTCGCCATAATTGATCCCTGAGGTGTTCCACTGAGCATATGGTTCCAGAGATGAAGGAGGTCGAGGAAGTCCAGACGCCTCAGACACATGGTGGAGAATGAGCTGCTGGGTGTGGGCCATCTCATGGCTCCTCCGGTAGGCATCATACTGGCCCATGTGAGTTTCGACGCCCATGCAAAGAATATGCCGATGAAACCAGTTGAGATGCCTAACCTCACGTGCTATTGGGGACACCTCGGGCCGGTGACCACTAGCCCGAGCATGACAGATGAAGGACGCGGGGGCAGTGGAAGGGTGAGAGGTCTTATGTGCCTTATTGTAGATCTTCTTGGGCTTGTGTACTCCCTCCAAACCAGTACCAAAATCCTCATGTGGCAGCATGTGCTTGATGAGCATCATAATGTAGGGAGCATAAGGGATGGAGAGCCGGTTGAACATAGCATTAGTCATCTCATGAAAAATATAATCCATAACATCCAACTTGTAGCCCGTAGCTGATCCAGGATTGGTGGCACACTCGTGTGAAAAGAAAGCAAAGGAACCAGGTGACCATGAATCTTATCATTGTTGCCCCCACTTGGAGAGATGATGTTACGGAACAATCCAATAAGATCGGCATACAAAGGAGAAAGACCAAAAAAGGTACCAGTGACACCATCAGACGTCAGGGAAGGAGCAAGAGTAGTGTCATTGGATGGCTTGATAGGAGAAATGATGCGGTGGCCAAAAGTTGTGTCATGACCATGAAAGGCATACCCAAGGACCTGACCAAAAGTGCGGAAGTCTGAATGAATCATAGTGGTCCCAGTCATCCACTTCATGGTGCGAAGCTCATCTCCGCAAATCACCAGGGTAGAGAAAAACTGCTTGACCACAGAGGAGTCATAGTGGCACTAAAGAGTCATAAGATGATGCAGCCCCATCTTACCAATCACATCCAAGGCCCCACGAAGTCTTGCCTTGTTTTGACCTTCAGTCAAATTCAGAGGATGCATAGAGTGTATCTTGAGAGTGGCATAAACATCATCATTAATGGACCTGAAGAGGGAGCACCAGACACACGCTCTCTTCCTGAGGACCATCACTGTCAGCCTCGACATAATAATCAATGTGGCGAATGGAGGAGTACTCAACGCTGTCCATGGACTTGTAGTTGACACGGGACTGCTTGCCCTTTCCCTTGCCCTTGCGAGATGTGGTCCTCTTGGCCTTCCTATCTGACTCGGCCATCCGTTCAGACTCTCTTTTCAACCTTTGGATTTCAGTCTCGTCAACAAGCTTACCCTCTTTGTTGGGCCTGAGATAACGGGCACCAGGAAGACGCGTGTAGGTATTGGGAGCACTAGAACCACCTATGAGAAGCAATAGATAGGTATCATAGGTATAAGCACACACACTAGTCCAAGAGGAATGTTAGATACGGTAGGAAAACAATCCTTGGTCCAATGATGCATATTAGGAAAATCTGAGACAAAACCAAAACAGGCAGTGAACCTCCAGGCCAGATTATCCGGCCCTGCCATGGGCGTATAATCCGCGCCCCGCGAAAATTTTCTGTTTCGGCCCAGATTTACCATGGCAACGAAGATCGGGCACTAGGGTTGCAATACTATGGAATCTAACAAGCAAGGGAAACACATAGTATCTTCTACAACGAGTTTTCCACCAACCACAACAATTTCCATACAAAGGAGATGGATGAGGGAGTTACCCTCACTCATTAGAGGAAAAGCTCGGAGGAGAAGGTACCTGGAGGCACGGGGAAGAATATCCGGGGGGAGCCTGGAGAATCCGGTGGTTGAATCGACTCTGGGGAGGGCGGAGGCTCCGACGGTGGATTGGGGCAGGACAAGGGTTGGGGGAGGACGAGCTGCTCTGTTTGAGCCCCTCCTCCTCGATCCTAGTCCTTCAAGTACTGATTCTCCCGGGTAGGATTATCCGGCCCTCACTTGAGGCGGATAGTCCCCCCCCCCCGTCTGAAATTTATGTTAACACAGAATCAGGGCGGAGCACCCCATGCAAACCCCTCGCAAGTATACAATGGACTTATGTGCAATAATATATGGCTCTAGGTGGGAAAAAGGCTTGGGTTTAGAGAAACAAACTGAGATGGTACTACACACCCAAAATTGCAAGAACAAAGCAACTAAAAGCGAAGGTTGGGTGTGTTTTCCATAAGAACATAAGATATGCATGAAAATCCAAAAAGAGCCACTAGAAACCAACTATTCTCAAGGAAAAGGGCGGTGGCCAAAGCCACCATGTTGGAGCACATGGCATGACACCGCGAAGATGTATCTTGAGTTCAAAGACAATGCTCATCGATGACCCACATATCACAAAATGATAGTAAGGGAAATGATTTTTCTTGCTTCCGGCATTATTGGGGGAGGGTTAGACCAATCAATTAGGACCACACTCCCCCTATGTCTATTCCCGCATCTAAACCGAATACATGAGGTAGTGCAAGTGAGTATGCAAGGGTAGTCAAGCCAAGCTCCTTGAATCTATGATATTTAGCTCATTCCTCAAATAACAAAACCTTGCTTCATCAAGTGGCTTCATGAAAATATCTTCAAGTTTGTTCTTCGTGCTCACAAAATATAACGCAATATCGCCACGAGCAACATGATCCCGAATGAAATGATTACAAATATCAATATGTTTTGTCCTTGTATGTTGCACCGGATTGTAAGAAATTTTAATAGAACTTTCATTGTCGCGTAAAAGAGGCATTTTTCACAATTGACGCCATATTCCTTTAAAGTTTGCCTCATCCATAATAATTGTGTACAAGCACTTGCAGCAACAACATATTCAGCTTCGGTGGTTGAGAGTGATATGCAATTTTGTTTCTTCGAAGACCAACACATTTAGTTTTCATTGGAGTAGCAACGCCATTGAGATCCGTCATCTTGAACCTCTTGATCATGAGTTGGATGTATTTAGCTTGATTAATGAAGGTTCCCTCTCTAAGTTGCTTGATCTCGAATCCAAGAAAGAACCTTAAATCTCCCATCACAGACATCTCAAACCTGTCAGTCATAAGCTTTGAAAATTCACCATTAAAAGCTTGGTTAGTAGAGACAAAAATAATATCGTCTACATATAGTTGGCATATAAACAACTCCCCATTAACCTTCTTAGTAAAAAGAGTGGGATCGATTTTCCCAACTTCGAATCCACGGCTAACAAAAGCTCTTTAAGGTGCTCATACCACACATGTGGTGCTTGTTTAAGGCCATAGAGAGCCTTATCAAGTTTGTAGGCATGGTTCGCAAATTTGGGATCCTCAAAGACCGGGGGTTGCTTAACATATACCAACTCTTAACATCCATTTGCTGTAATTTAAAATTATGATGAGCACGCATGGGTACTAGGGGTAAGGTGTGGGTGGAGGGGTGTTACCGATCTCGCGTGGTCTAGGTAGTCGTGGTGGTAGACGCAGTCGAGGAAGGGGCATACGGGGTTGGCCGCAATTCCTCGCCGGAATAGCTCCTTCCGTCGGGTGCTTGCAGACGGACACATTGCCGAGCGTATGGGCCACAATCAAGCAAATGGTGGGCATCAGTGGATGCGCACGAGAGCATGGGTTGTGGTAAAGCAAACCAGAGAGCGATAGGGGGTCGTAGCTCACCAAAATCATCGATTCCCGTCGGTAGCTGCGGCGGTGCGAGCAAAATTCCAAGCATCCTAGGGGCTCTCTGGTGGTGGGGCTTAAGGGGAAAAGGAGAGGGGCAGAGGGGATTAAGAGGGTGAGGTCGGGGGAGGCAATTACTCTAGCAAACGCTCGAATTTACTCGGAGTAAATCGAGGAAACGACAGGGAGGGGGCGAGTTCAACGCGCGGGGTTGAAGACGATGGCGACATGGCAGTGCGGGCGGATCGTCAGTGAGGGGTGCGGGGAGGACGTGGTAAGAAAATAAGAAGAGGGGGAGAGGGGGGAGTGTCGGGTGGGCTGGATGGGCCGGGGGCGCCGGGTGGGCTGGTTTGTATGGCAGGTAGAGTTTCCCTTTTTTCTAATCTTTTTCTTTTTCTGTTTCTATTTATTGTCTTTGTTCAAACCAAATGATTCAAACTCCAATTTGATTTAAAATTTTCACCAAACCTTTTCAGAAGATTCATCACGCCATTCGGAACATTCTTCTACACCGCTATGACCTTTGGCCTCAAGAACGCTGGGGCGACCTACCAGAGGTGCATGCAGGAGTGCCTTGCGAACCAAATTAGCTGCAACATCCACATCTACATCGACGACATGGTGGTGAAGTCCACTCGCCAGGGCGATCTACTCGCCGACCTGGCAGAAACCTTTGCAAACCTGTGGAGGTACAAGGTCAAACTAAACACAGGAAAGTACACCTTCGGTGTACCTACTGGACAGGTGCTAGGGTACGTCGTCTCCAAACAAGGGATCGAGGCGAACCCCACCAAGATCGACATGATCGCTCGGCTCGGCAAACCTGAATTCCTCCTTGACGTCCAGAAGTTGGCCGGGCGAGTCGCGGCTCTCAGTCGCTTTATTCCTTGGCTAGGCGAGAAAGCAATGCCTCTCTACCGCCTAATGCACAAGAATCCCACGTTCCAGTGGGACAAGGAGGCAGACGACGCGCTCCACGCACTCAAGGAGGTGCTACTCGCGGCCCCGCTACTCGTCGCCCCTGTCGACAAGGAGTCCATGCTTGTCTACGTCACGGCCTCCGAGCGAGTCGTCAGCGCCTTCTTGGTCGTCGAGCGACCAGAAGAGGTCAAGGAGCACACAGTGCATCGACCTGTCTACTAAATCAGCGAAGTCCTTACCGAGTCGCGCCAGCGCTACCCGCAGTACCAGAAATTGTATATGCGGTCTTCCGAGCACAGCGGCATCTGCAGCACTACTTGGTCATGGTCACCTCCTCAGCGCCATTGCAGGACATCATCCGCAACCGTAAGGCGACCGAGCGAGTCGCCAAGTGGGCCGTGGAGATCGGAGTCCACAACATCAAGTACGAGCCATGAAAGGAAATCAAGTCGCAGGGCTTGGTAGACTTCCTAGCCGACTGGGAGGAGGCACAACAGCCAGAGAAGCTGCCATAACTCCACTACTGGTTGCTACACTTCGACGGCTCCACGAATGTAGACGGCGCAGGGGCAGGTATCGTCCTCACATCCCCAAAGGGCAAAAAGCTACGCTACATCATGTACCTCGACTTCACCCCTGCACCAACAACATGGTTGAGTACGAAGCGCTCCTCCACGGCATGCGATCAGCCAAGGAGATGAACATCAATCGTCTGCGCTGTTATGGTGACTCCGACCTCGTCGTCAGGCAAGTCGTCGGCACATGAGACGTAGTCTCCCCCACCATGACGGCATACCGCCAAGCAGTGGACCATCGGGGAGGCCACTTTACTGGCTACTCCGTTGAGTGGATCGATCAGCGCAAGAATGAGGAGGCCGATGCCCTCTCTCGCATCGGGTCGGCTCGCATCGCGCCACCCGCCGTTGTCTTCCTCGACACCATCACCAAGCCTTCCGTCTCTCCCCGAGGGAGATCGATGTCGGAATTCCACTGCAACCAGAAGAAGCCCTGGTCGCCATGCTCGTCGAGCCAAGCGACTGGACCGTGCCATACATCGCCTACCTGGAGGGAGGCACCCTACCCGCTGACGAGACGAAGGCCCGGATGATAGTGCGCCGCTGCAAATCCTTCGTCATCATCAACGACGAGCTCCACAAGCGCAACGTGACCGGCGTGTTCCAACGCTGCGTACAACCCGCGGAAGGTCGCAAGATCCTCCAAGACATCCACGCTGGCGACTGCGGCCACCACGCTGGCGCTCGATCCCTGGTCGCCAAGGCCATGCGACACGGCTTATATTGGCCCACCGCGTACGCCGACGCAGTCGACATAGTCCAACGCTGCATCGGATGTCAGAAATACGCCAACCAGACTCACGTCCCAAGCTCAGCACTCAAGACCATCCCCATCACCTGGCCATTCGCCGTGTGGGGCATGGGCATGGTGGGCCCCTTAAAGAAGGCCCCCTCCGGCTTCACCCACCTCCTAGTCGCAGTCGACAAATTCACAAAGTGGGTGGAGTCCAAGACCGTCCTCAAATGCGACGGGAAGACCTCCACCAAGTTCCTACCGAGCTCATCTATCGCTACGGGTTCCCGCACAGCATCATCACGGACAACGTCACCAACTTCGCCAAAGGAGCCATGGCCTAATTCTGCGAAGAACACAACATACGACTCGACCTCGCCTCAGTCGCCCACCCGGATTCCAACGGCCAGGCAGAATGCGCCAACCAGAGCATCCTCCACGGCCTGAAGCCATGACTGCAAGTCCCTCTCGAGCGAACTCCGGGGTGCTGGGTCGAAGAGCTCCCCTCCGTCATCTAGGGCATCCGCACCTCCATCAACAGGTCGACAGGGTTCACCCCTTCTTCATGGTGTACGGCGCCGAGGCCGTCATGCCAACAGACCTCGAGCACGACTCGCCTCGATTGGTCAACTACGTGGAGGCCGACAATGAGCTCGCACGCCAGGACAGGGTGGACCAGCTCGACGAAGCACGCGAGCTAGCTCGCTCCCGCACCACCATCTACCAGCAAGGGCTTCTCCGCTACCATAGCCGGCAAGTCCGAACTCGCACCTTCTAGGAAGGCGACCTGGTCCTACGACTGATCCAGGACAAGAAAGGCATGCACAAGCTCTCTCCCCCTTGGGAGGGACCATTCGCCATCGGGCGAGTTCTGGTCAACGACGCCTACTACCTCATCGATGTCCGAGGCGACGGACAACTCGACGTCAAGCGGCCATGGAATGTAAACCTCTTACGGAAGTTCTACACCTAGAAATCCAACATGTACTCCCCCCCCCGCTATGAAATAAAGAAGATTCATTCGCACAAATCGTGTTTACTCTCCATACCTTGTGCCACTCGCACTCGTACTAACAGCGTTACGCGACTCGTGGAAGTCAACCCTTGGTTACGCGACTGGCACGGCCAAGTAGTGCGATACGAGGGTACCGAAAAACTTCAGGCCTTGTGTCGTCCACGAAAAACGCCAACCCGGAGCCCCATCGGAGTCGCCCCGCTTGACTGGCTTTCCGAGCCAAGACGACCGCATTCGCTTCCAACAGCGACCCAGTCCTCCACATCCTTGGCGCAGCGACTCGAATGGCCAAGTACCATGCTCGGGGACTGACACCAGTCCAAACCCGAGCAACTAGGGAAAACGCCAAGTACGAGAGCGCGTCCTGGACTCGCCACGTGACTGATCCTACGGATCAGGTGGAGCGACGCGCTTAATACAACGCGCCTTGTCCTCACCTACCTTGGGCCCGCGACTAGAACGGCCAAGTACCATGCTCGGGGACTCGTCTACCCGACCCCATTCGCGCCCGAGAAAACGGCTAAGTATAGAGCACCCCTTGGGGTCGCCACGCGACTGGATTTTCAAGCCATGGCGAGTTGACCTCAACTAACTAACAGTTTAACAACATACATATACGTAAAAACGAGGTAAACCCCACAAAAGGGCGGACGCACTCGGGGACTCGCACAATCCATAATCAAATCAAACACTGACAAAAGCATCTTTGCATTCCTTAAGGCAGCAAAATTTTTTTGCTTACAAGGGCAGTTACATATCTGTTATAACTAACTCCACTCGGCAAACTAATTTACTCCACAGGCTTCGACGATGAGGCGCCACCACTCCCACGGACGCGGATAAAGGGAACCCACGGGTTCGAGAGGTACGTTGTGAGAGTACCCGCCATGGCCGCTCGAAACGGTTGCTCCACCTTGAAGTTGCGGTGCGTCGGCTCGGGGTCGTTCAGGGCAACGACCGTCTCCTGGTAAAGAATGAGGTCACCCATCGGCCATACCCGATCGGACTACACCGCAGCCCGCTCGGTCAACTTCAGCACTTCAGAGATCTCGACCGCGCCCGTCGATGACGGGTACTCGCTGGTGACATTGTCAAGGTCGAAGTCGTCGAGGAAGTGGGCGAGCCCAAGGCTCAATGCAGTCGCGGCACCACGGCGGAAGGCCGACCGTGACATAAAATCGGCAACAGTTGGGGCCTTCTCCAAGTAGCGCCAGACCGCGACGAGGTCGCTGGGAATCACCTCCGTTAGCGAAATCTCCTGAAGGTATGCGCAAATGCAAGTTGCTGACAGAGCGGCAGAGTCAACCAGCATGGTGACACATTGGCGCGCGTCATACGACATCGCTTCGGCCACATCATCAAGATCCTCCCTGCAACGCACACGCAAACAGTCAGGAAGGCTCCAACAAAACAAAAGCGACCCGCACGCTCGGGGACTCGCCAGTCATTCAACAGAACAAAGAGCTCACCAATCAAAGGACGGCAGGCCCCCGTAACAAAATCTTGAAGACCAGAGAGGTCATCCTGCAGCCCGGCGACGAGCGCGTCCGAAACCTTCCGCTCCTCGGCAGCAACAGCGACGGCTGCCTTGGACCTCCCATCGGCCGAAGTCGCCTCCACCTTCGCGTCCTTGAGCTCCCGCTCCAAGTCAGCGATCCGCTTTTCTGCGGCGCTCAAGGAAGATTGGGCAGCCGCCAGGTCGCTCGCAGGGACCATTCCCTCACGGGCCTTCTCCATCGTGGCCGCTTGACCCTCTACGTCAACAAAAATCATGAGTACAAGATTCGCAAAAGACATCGTCAACAACAAGCGTGTCGAGCACTTACCAGCAGTCGCCCGAAGCTGCTCGTTCGTCCCCTGAACGAAGCAGAGCTCCTTCTCCAGACGCCCCTTGGCAGCCAATCTCTCTACCGAATCGCTCTAAAGCCCATGCACAACAATAACAAATCATAGAAACAATCGCAAAGTGCCCAGCCGCTGAAATTTAGCAACTAGCCACTCGGGGACTGGACAGCGAAGAAATTCTTAAGTGCCTAGCTGCTGAAATTCAGTGACTAGCCACTCGGGGACTAGACAGCGAAAAAATTCCCATGTGCCTAGCCGCTGAAATTCAGCGACTAGCCACTCGGGGACTCGACAGTGAAATCAATAAGGATCCGACCTCTGAAATTCAGCGACCAGATCCTCGGGGACTGGACATACCTGGATGGCGGCACCTATCATGTTGTGGAGCTTACTTGCGTCCACCGACGAGAGCACGAGAGGAGTGCGCCCGCAACGTTGGTTGACTTCCGTGCCGATGACATCAGGCACCTAGATGGATGGCGCTGAAGCACTTGCCACGGAGGCTCTCGCTACAAAGCGAGGGAACGTCGCTACCGCTGCTCCCGCGGCACTCGAGGTCGGGCCTGTCGCCCTGACTAACACCATGGGTTCCTCCCGTTGCGCATCCGCGTCCACTACGTCCCTGGAGGGCGCATCCTCTCCAGTCAGAGCTTCACTTGGGGTGACCACCGGCTCATCCGAAATTGTGACGACCTCGTCGCCCTTTGCCCTCTTCGTGCTCTCAACGGGCGCCATGACTTCGTCGCCTTTCCTGTTCTTCGAGAGGTCGACCTGTTCCCCCGTGGCACCCAATGGGACCTTGGCCACCTAGGGGTGGCCTATCTTCTTCGCACCAGTCCTGCAATACAGCGATGTCAGCAAGTTTGCCGGACCAACATAAGTCAGCTGCCTAATTCAAAGCAGTACTCACTTGGAGACTGGGATGAAACGAAGGCCGGTTCGAATACTCGCCGGCTAATCCAGCTCCGGCCCCAACGACCGGCTGAGGCCAGTCTTGAGCAAGGTCTGGGCCTAGGACACCGAGGGCATCCTTGAGGATGAAGCCGTGGCAGGATGGTCTGCAGCAGTCGCCATAGGCGCTCCCCTCGGCGGCGAGGAGCCCGCGGATGAAGCGGCCCCGAGCCTGGTGACGGTGGTGAAGGGCGGTGGCAGCGATGCCAGTGGCACCTCGCCCTCTACCATGGACACGTCGGCTGCCGCAGGCACCTGTGCCGGCGCGCTGGCCCCAGCCTCTTCGGCTGTGCTAGTAGCTTCGGAGCTACTCGCAGATTGAGGCGGTGACGCCGGCTTAGCCGGCCCCTTCTTTTTCTTCTACGGCAATTTCTTCTTCGACGCCGTGGACACACGCCGTGAAGTGTGCTCGGGGAGCTCGTCGTCGTCATCCCCATCTTGTGCTTCGAGGCTCTTGCTGGCCTCGAGCTCGCGTTGCCGCTGCCCGCGGGTCTTACGGACTGTGGGTGTGGCGATCTCCACGGCTTCATCAGCATCCTTATTATCATCATCATCGTCGTTATCGAAATCGTCGCCTCCAGCGTTACCCTTGTCAGACGACGATTCATTCTCTTCCTCGGCGGGCTCGTTCGAGTTTTTGTCATCAAGAGGTGGAAGCCAACCTTCCACCACTTGGAGCAACTGAAAGTTTAAAATGCGATTAGCACGAACCGCGACTACATATCTGCGACTACGAAATGTACAAGAAAGTAAGGACTTACTGTCGGAGCCTTGCGCTTAGCGGTGTAAGGGGTAGCCCTAGCCTTCGCATCGAGTTAATCCGCCTCGGTGATTTTCTTCAAGGCCAAGGTGTAATCGTTGAGCCTCCACTCGGCAGTCCAGGACTTCGTTGGGTCGTCCTTGCCCGTGTATTGGTACATGTAGTGGGCACGACTGGACGGAGGCACTAGTCGCCGCCCAAACCAGCAATTGTACGAATTGATGGTCTGGAGGCCCTTCTTCTTCAAGCTGCGGATTGTCTGCAGCATCTCATCGACCACCATCCGCTAGTCATGCGTAAGCTTGGCGACTTGGAGCTACCATGGCTCGGGTCAGTCGGAGGAGTACATCGGAAGCGCCACCTCATCGTCTGGCAGCGACTCGGTCACGTAGAACCAATGTTTTTTCCACTCGTTTGTCGAAGAAGGTGGCCTTCGACTTCAATTGAAAGGTGAGGCCGCCCGCAGCCAGCATCGGGTCGCCTGCCTCTTCGCGTCCGATCCTCCTGAGGAACATATCTTGCAACAGGGGAAATACGGCCGTCAACCTAGGTAGCACTCGCAAAACGCCACAAAGATGCCGAGTTGCTCGATGATGTGCGGCCCTAGCTCTGATGGCTGGATGTCGTATTAGGCGCAAAAGCGGCGAAAGAAGAGGGAGGTGGGGAATCTGAGTCGCCTCTCCAGGTGGCTTGTGAAGCAAATGAACTCTCCCTCGCGCGGATATGGCACCACTTTTCCCTCCGCGAGGATGCGCCATCTCCCGGCGTGGAGGATCCCTGCCTCCTCGAATGACCTCAGCAACACTTTCGTGCATTTGGATCTCCCCCATGGCTCTGCCGGAGGCGCCATCAGTCAGAGATTCTAGGGTTGCGGGTCACTCTGGGTCGCTTTGATCGCTGATAAGGAATGGAAGACTGGGAGATGCCCGAGATCGGAGGAACTGTGGGGATGACCGCTTGTCGCCCATCACTTCCCTTATATAGCGGTTGTTACTCCCCATCCTCGCAGAGCCGTTACCATGTGGTGATTACGCCGATATTACCGTTGGATTACCCAACGGCTATTTTGACCAGTGCTGATGGTCCAACTTCGTCTACTCGACTCGTCGGCTTCAGTACTCATCGACCTGATCGCCCTAGCAGCGATTCGACTACTCGCCGACCTGATCACCATAGCAGTGATTCGACTATTCACCGACCCATTCGCTATGCTGCGATTGGACTGGTCGCCGTTATTGCGACTGAGATAATAAGTTCCCTCTTTTATTCAGGGAGTCCACCGCCAATTTGACTGGGCATCCAAATTGAACCCGTGTACTCCGACTGCCAATGAACACCTGCGACGAATCAACGACGGCCTCGGGGACTACTGATGGGGATATGCCGAGTGGGTTATTCCTAGCAGGATGTTTCCTATTGGCCTAAGTTGCCAGCGAGTGGGCCTGCAGGACTGCGACTGGATCAAGACTAACAAGGAGCTAGGCGACTGGAAGATGAAGGCCCATAAGCGTAGCTAGGCCTAGTCGGATTAGGTCAAATATCCTCTGAATCCTTAACTAGTTCGGTTGTAGATCTGTAAACCCTAGCGGGGTGAGTCTATATAAACCTCCCTAGGGTACGCATAGAGGACACATTCTGTCATACACCGCCTGCGACTCGCCGCCTAGTCGTCGATCTCGCACTTGTACTCTCTCGATAATACAATCTAGCAGGAGTAGGTCTTTACCCTCCAGGGTCCGAACCTGGGAAAACCCTTGTGTCTCCGCCCTCATCTTGCACCGCAGATGGCTGGCCGCCCTTGCCCCTTGTTCTACTACTCGCTACCGATTGCAGCATCTGCCGTGGCCACTCCCACGATAGGGTGCGGGGAGGGCATGGTAAGAAAAGAAGTAGAGGGGGAAAGGGGGAGTGTCGGGTGGGCTGGATGGGCCGGGGGCGCCGAGTGGGCTGGTTTGGATGGCAGGTAGAGTTTCCCGTTTTTTTCTTCTAATCTTTTTCTGATTCTATTTTCTGTTTTTATTCAAACCAAATGATTCAAACTCCAATTTCATTTCAAATTTTCACCAATCCTTTTTAGAAGATTTTATACAAAATACAAGTTGGTTATTTAGTCCAATTTGAGTATTTCAAATATTTTTATAAATTAATATTCATTTAAAATTGAGTGTGGCACATTGACATTATTTAATAAAATTTAAATATGGTACTTAAGACCATACAATTTTATTAAATAAACCTTGATCCTTGTATATTACTTAAATATACTTTTATTCCATTCACCTATGGATTTTAGCCATGGTTTAAATTGACTTTGCAATATGTCTTATTTTTTCCTTCTTGTCTGATATAATTCATATCATTTTATCCATGGCTCCAAATAGAGTGAAATCAATTCCCATGGATTTGTAATATTGTTGTTTACCATTATCGATTATTTAGGAATGATGTTTCTAAATTTTTATATGGAACAAAGCCATAGTCTTGTATTGAATTTGATAATGATTTCTCTTGTTAGGGTTTAGGTTTTAGGTTTATCTTTTCCAAGTGCTCAATATCAAGATACATTCCATGCATGAATGCATTTTATCTGTTTGAAAATTTGTTTGTTACTTTCTCATTCAAAATTTTGTTCAAGTAAGGTTTTGATGTTTCCATTTAGAAACAAAAGGTTTCATTTCCCCCTAAATTTAATCATTTATTTCTTTTGTTTGTTTATTTTTCACATTTCAAAGTTTGCAAATTTTTTGGATGTGACAGCGACTTAGTTGTGCTCAGTTATACCCTCGAGTGTAACACTAGTAGTTTGGTTGTACTTAGTTTTGCCCTCCAGTACTAACACTTCCGTGTGCTATATACTCACTTCTACCCTCCGGTGGCTGGTCAATAGAGTCAACAAATGGGTTTTAGCTAGCTAATTGAGCCATTTTATGCACGAAAAATTTAAAAAGATCAAAACATAGTGAAACCTACACGTGGAGTCTTCTTATGTGACCTTCCACCATAAGAAATGTGTAAAAATAAAGTTTTAACCTAAATCATGACCTCTCAAATCACCTTTTATCTGTGAAGGTTCATGGCTTTCTACTTAAGCCTCTTTCTAAAACAACCATCCCCAAAACATAGTTTATCTGAATGAGGTAATTGTCACACTCATGTATATTTGAGTTAAAAATATTTTGATGTATGCCTATATGTATTTTATTGTATAAAAGATGCATTTTCCATTTTTAAAACTCTTTCCTTTTTCTATTTGAATCCATGTATCAGTTTTTCCCTGGTTTTTAAGTTCTACTCAGTTTTTCCCTCTCTCTTAGTCACAAACTCTCACACTTGTGCTCATCTTGGCTGCTACGCTCTGATTGGTCAACAGTTGCCCGCCGGATCGTGCCCACCAACCATTGATCCTCTGTGATCTACTAGACAGGATAACCACTATATCTGTCCATGCAAAATAACGAGTTTGCCACCGGTACTTTAACTCCATAAACAAATAATTTTGAATATAATTTGAAGGGAAAGTGTTCAAAGGTGTATAATTTTCGTATATGCAAGTTTATGCATTACATTCCACTCTATGAAAATGATAATCTCTCAAAATTTTCTTAGCAAAACATTATCACGTATTAAGTGCTATTTCAAAGAGTTCAAAGGTGTATAATTTTCATATATGCAAGTTTATGCATTACATCCCACTCTATGAAAATGCTAATCTATCATTGATTTTGTTAGCACATCATTATCATGTATTAAGTGGATTTCATAGTGTTCAAACGTGTATAATTTTTGTATATGCAAGTTTATGCATCATATGTCACTCTATAAAAGTGATGAATGATCAAGATTTTCTTAGAACAACATTATCATGTATTAAGTGCGATATCAAAGAAATCAAAGGTGAAAACATTTCATATATGAAAGTTTATGCATTACATTTCACTAGATGAAAATGATAATCTTTCAAAATTTTGTTGGCACATCATTATCACGTATTAAGTGCGATTTCACAGTGTTCAAAGGTGTATAATTTTTGTATATGCAAGTTTATACATTATCTTTCACTCTATGAAAATGATAAATGATCAAGATTTTGTTAGAACAACATTATCATGTATAAGTGCGATATCAAACAGTTCAAAGGTGAATAATTTTCGTATAAGCAAGTTTATGCATTACATCACTCTATGAAAATGTTAATCTCTCAAGATTTTGTTAGCACATTATTATCACATATTAAGTGCGATTTCACACTGTTCTAAGGTGTATAATTTTCATATACGTAAGTTTATGCATTATATTTCACTCTATGAAAATGATAAACTCTTAAGGTTATCTTAGCACAACATTATCATGTCCTAAGTACGATTTCACAGTGTTTAAAGGTGTATAATTTTCATATATGCACGAGGAATAAAGATTTTATTTTAGAGATCACTTTTCACGCTCTAAAAATGGTAAACTCTCTAGATTTTGTTAGGATAACATTATCATGTCCAAATTGTAATTTTAAAGTGTTCAAGAGTTGTGTCAATTATAAACAGTCTTTTTCATTAAGAGTTGTATTATTTTTTTAATTTGAAAGTGTTCAAGAGTTGTCATTTTATTATTTCTTGTACTTCCATCTCCGTAAATCTCAAAGTTTGACTTCCGCCTCATACATTCACATGATTGCAGCCGAGATATTAACTTGATAAACAAATTAAATCATCGGAACGGCTCCTCTATTAACCGCATTCTCCATAGGAAGCACACGCCCAATTGAGCTCCCGAGTTGCGCCAATTGATTGTGCACAGCAAGCGCCCCCACCTAATCGGGAAAATTTCGTGCGAGATCTAACCTTCCGTGCGCACGGTTGCCATTGTCATCCTTCATACAGTTCAACGGGATGGTACCATACTACAACCAAGACGAACAGGAGGCCTAAGTGAAGCTAAACAAAGGGCCACCATCGCCGGAAAAGGGCCGCCATCGCTGGAGAAGAAGAACAAAGGGGAGGCAACGACACGGGTGCGGGCGCGAGGTTGGCTCGAGACCCCATCTTGCAACGCCAACCTGGGTAAGCTGTGGGTCCGGCGCTCACATTTATAAGTTGTGGGTCCCCCACTGATCTTGATAAGTCGAGAGAGGTGTCCACTACGGGACCCAACAGAATGCATCCCCACTTGTGCGCATGTAACGGCAAGGGTCCACTACGGGACACGACTGAGCGCGGTCCCACTTGATAGCATGTAACGACAAGGCTAGCGGACAACGAGTTTCAGACCGTGTGAGAGTTTCGATTAAGGAGATGGGAAAAAGGGAGGAAAATTTAAGCGGCCATGGAAAATAGAAATCCCTACTTTATTTCACTTTGAACATATACATATGATTACAAGGAAATATGACTAATAATAGAAGGGACGTAGTTGTGCAATATTCTAGGGACGGTCTAATTCATCCGGGTGTACTACCACTAGCTCTCTTACTCTTCTGAATGTCAGGCCTTTCCTTGATTGGCCTCATATCGGTTAAATAATATGACCCATTATGTAGAACACGGCTGGTCAGAAAAGGTCCTTCCCAAATCGGGTAAAGTTTGTGCTTTCTTTTTTGCACGAGTCGGAGAACCAAATCACCCTTTTTGAAAGAACAATTTTGAACTCTATGACTATGGTACTTGCACAACTTCTGTTGATAGGCTGTAGAGCTCTGCTCAACAACGACGTGAACTTCTTCGATTATATAGAGATCATCTTGTCGAGAAACTTCTGCATCTTGACTCGAGGAGATAGATGCATTAAATCATTTGGAAGAACTGCTTCTGCACCGTAGACCGGGAAGAAAGGAGTATATCCGGTTGATCTGTTAGGAATTGTTCGTAAGCTCCACATCACAGACAGTAATTCTTCCCCAAGCCCCCGCAACACGATGAAGTGGTGCTTCGATACGAGGTCGGAGTCCTTATAGAATGAGACCTTTTGCCCTTTCGACTTGTCCATTGGCTTGTGGATGTGCGACTGATTCAATATCAAGTTGGATCCTTGGTCTTCGCAGAATTTGGATAATTATCCCATGGAAAATTTGCTCCCGTTGTTAGTAATAATACTATACGGATATTCGAATCGGATGATTACGTCCTCGACAAACTTTCTTGTTGTGGCTCCATCACAATTTGTTACGGGTTTAGCCTCAATCCATTTGGTAAACTTATCCATCATCACTAGGAGATGGGTAAGTCCACACTTTGCCGTCCTAAACGTCCCTACCATATCGAGCCCCCAGACTGCAAATGGCCATGTAACAAGGATTATGCTCAGCTGATAAGCTGGAACATGTTCTTGAGGGGCGTACTTTTGGCAGCCTTTGGATGATTTGGCCAGTTTCTTCGCATTTTCCTTAGCTGTGAGCCAAGAGAATCCGTGTCAAAAAGCTTTTTCCACTAAAAATTTGGCTGCAGCACGATGACCGCATTCGCCTTCATGGATTTCTCATAATATTTCCACTCCTTCCAGAGAAATACAGCGCTCTAAAAACCTAGAAACACTCCGACTATAGAGCTTACCATTGATAATCCTATAGGCTTTTGCTCATCGGACAATCTTCTGGCCCAGAACTTCGTCTTCCTGTAATTTTCTATCTATCAGGAAATCCAGATATGGTTGTTTCCATCTAGGAATTACGACCAGAACTTCTACTAAAGGTGAGTCAAATTTCGTCATCCTGATCAACTCCTACAATGGAGGGAACCTTTAAGTGCTCTATAAAAGCACCATCTAGGACTTGTTTCCGTGCAGAGCCTACTCTTGATAGAGCATCTGCTTCCTCATTTTCTGCTTCAGGGATGTGTTGAACCTCAAAACCCTGGAACAATTTAGATAGTTCATCCACCACAGCTTTATATGCTGCCATGTGTTTATTTGTGTTATAGATATCAGATACTTGTTGTGAAACTAAATCCAAGTCTCCATAACACATGAGTCTGGTAACACCAATGTCTTTGGCCATATGTATTCCATGTAACAGTGTTTAATATCCGGCAATAGTATTGGTTGCCATGAAGTGAATCTAAAACACATAGAACTTGTCTCCTTGGGGTGATTTGAGCACCACCCAGCCCCCGAGCCTCCCCGTGCATTTGATCCGTCAAAGTGAAGGATCCAAAATTCCGGGTCTTCGGGACTTGTATTTTCTATTGTCCCTGTCTAATTAACGATAAATTCGGCAAGTATTTGGGACTTTATTTCTATACGTGGCTTGTACTCAATGTCAAGAGCGGCAAGCTCTATTCCCCGCTTTGCAACACGTCATGTGGAATCGTGATTGTTGATTATATCTCGTAGTGGACCTGTGCTCATCACTGTGATCTTGTGTTCTTGAAAATAATGTCGTAGCTTTCTAGCAGCAAAGAATAATCCATAGGATAGCTTCTGGTAATGAGGATACCTTTGCTTTGACTCTGTCAGGACCTCGCTAAAAAAAGTAGGTTGGGTGTTGCATTTTATGCTCATGATTTTCCTCCTCGTGCTCCATTGTTGTCACAACACCCAAGACTCTATTTGTCACTGTGATGTAAAGTAACATAGGCTCTTGTGGCTCTGATGCAGTAAGGATTGGTCGATTTGAAAGTAGATCTTTCAAACTTTGTAGTGAAACGTCGGCTTCCTTGGTCTAGGCAAATTTGTCGGTTTTTCAAGAGCTTGTATAAAGGTGTGGCTCTTTCTCCGAGCTGGATGACGAACCGGCTCACTACTGCGATGCAACTAGTGAGTCGGTGCACGTCCTTCACATGAGTTAGCTTTTTAATGTTCAGTATAGCCTTGATTTTGTTCCGGTTCACCTATATGCCTCTTTTAGACACGATGAAACCTAACAATTTTCTAGCTGGGATTCCAAAGAAGCACTTCTTCGGGTTAAGCATCATATTGAATTTTCGTAGGCTAGGAAATGCTTCCTCCAAGTCAGAAAACAATGTTTCGTTCTTTTTGGACATAACATCTATGTCATCCACGTATATATGGACGTTGCTTCTGATTTGGTCGTTGAGACAACGCTGCATAGTATGTTTCTAAGTTTCTCCTGCATTCTTTACTCCAAAAGGCATAGTTTTGTAGCAGAAGGTTCTGAAGAGATTGACGAAAGACATATTGATTTGATCCGATTTTTTCATCGGTCATTGGTGATATCCGGAATATGCGTCGAGAAAATAGAGTAATTCCGACTCTACCATGTAGTCGATAACTTGATCGATTCTTGACAAAGGGAATGGATCTTTAGGACAAGGCTTGTTCAAGGGGGTATAGTCAACACACATACTTAAATCAATAGTGTCGTTTTTAGGGACAAGTACATAATTTGTCACCCACTTTGTGTGGATGACCTCTGCGATAAATCCGGCTAATTATAGTCAGACTAATTCCTTCGCTATAGCTTTGCACTTTTCATCACCAAACCATCGTAAGGACTGTTTGACGGGTGTAGCATCAGGATAAACATTGATAGAGAGTGCTCGGCGAGTTCCCTAGGTACTCTGGTCATGTTAGAAGGTTTCCATTCAAAGATATATTTATTAGCTTTGAGGAACTCGACGAGCATGCTTTCCTATTTGGGATCTAAGCCTATACCTATATTGGTTGCCTTGGAGGGATCATCTTCCTTCAATTGCATCTTCTTCATCTCTTCTGATGCTTTGAACTGCAGACTCGGTTTCAGCACCTGGTTTTTTGTAGCGGGCTTCTTGGGCGGGTCAGTGTTTTTATTGATCTCCTTGTACTCTTGGACATGCAGCACGGCTTCGGCAAAAGCGGCAAATCCGTCTTTGTAGTCTCATACTTTCTTCGGGTTTGCTCGGATAGTGATGACCCCATTGGGACACGGAAGTTTCATCATGTGGTATATGTAGTAGGGACGGGCCACGAACTCCCGATAAGCCGGACGTCTGAAGATGGCATGGTATGCACTTTTGAATGGTACCACCTAGAAGAGAGTGGCTCGGTAAGGTAGTTGTCCGGTGTTCCAAATGTCACATCTAGTGTCATCTCACCCAATGAATTTGCCTGTCTTCCTGGTTAAATGCCATGAAAAATCACATTGATATGATTTAACTAGTTTTCGTGGATCTTCATCTGATGGAGCATCTCTATGTAGAGGATGTTGATGCTACTGCCACCATCCATGAGAGTTTTAGAGAACTCATGGCCGTCAATAAGAAGATTGATGAGTAGAGGGTACTCTCCCTGACGATGTGTTTTCTTCGGATGATCGCTTCGGTCGAAGGTGATGGTTACGTCCGACCAATCCAGAAACCGGGGGACATCCGGGACCGCGGCATTGACCTCATGGATAACCGCCTTTCTGACATTAGTTGGCTAAGTTCTAAGGAAGCAAACATAAGTGTATTTCTTTGTAGGATAATCCTTATTTCCATCCGACTTGGGCTTTGTGGCATCCGATTCTTCCATGTCAGAATCATCCTTAGCCTCTTTGCCTTTCTCGGAATTTTTCTTTCCTTTTCGTCGCTTGTCCCTGTAGCTAGCGGATTCATCTCTTTTGATGTCATCACTAAAACAAAACTCAGTATTGGTGTGGGTAGAACCCTCGTTCCCATATGGGTGATGCACACAAGGGTTGTTTGCAATGTCAGCTCAGGAATAAGATTTTCTGGGCTGCTGGTCTTCGGGAAGTTCCTCTACCCTAGATTCGGGAAATTCCGCGGCCTTGTCCCCGGCCGACTCCATGCCCTCCTCGTCTGCCATATCCGGAAGTTGCGTTGATAACTGCATTATCTGGATTAGGCATTTCTTTTGAGGTATTCTTGCACTTCTGAGTTTGTTGTTTTGGATGCTTGGCCACATTTGGATTAGACAGAATATTCAGCAATCCATATGAATCATCATCGGTGTCAGCATACTTGCTCGCCGTTTCTATCATCTATCCCAAGTCTGTAATTTTGTCACTCTTTAGACTGTGATGCAGTAATCCGTCTGGGATCCCTACAATGAAATATTGGATTGCGGTATGCTCATTTGCTCCTTCACAGGAGTTCTTCGTGTTGATTAATCACCCGAGGTAATGCTGGCAAGTTTCTTCGGGTCTTTGAGTGCAATGCTACAAGTCTCCGACTGTGTAGGGCCTCCTGTATGTACCCTTGAAGTTCGAAAAGAATGCGCTTTGCATATCATACCGGTTGTGAATCGAGTTCTCTGGCAGTTCATTGAGCCATGATCGAGCCATCTATAATTGTGAGATACCAAACTGCAACCAGGCTATTTCCTCCTTTGGCGATGCAGCAAGCCTGGAAAAAAATCCTAGAGACAAGTATCTGGTCGAGCCACACCGGCATAGGGTTGAATGTGTTTGGCGATGCTGAAATAAAACGAAAAATTTGTTCGATCGATAATGACATGGGTATGACCAATCAAGTCCCTATGCTTAGTCACCCTAGGCACGTAAAACATTATGGCCCACGAAGGCCCAACGAAGTTCAAGAGGCACCCGACGGAATAAAGACTTATCTTGACCAATAGAGAATATCCAGGAACCAACATAGAGTTTTTATTGAGAATATTAACTTGTAGCCTCTCCGGCTATGGATCCAGGACCCAGCCTCTCATATAAACGGTGGGAGGACCCAAAGGAAAGGACACCTTAGTTTTTCTGCAATCCGCCATGAGCTAGACACAACTAGCGAACCGGCGACTTTATAACCGATCATTCTCAATAATTAGACTAGATCGACTTCCTTGTTTTTTATGATGAGCCGATGAAATCCCCAACACCCTCTTTTACATGCAACCCTAAGTCCATAACAATGGGCATTTCCGAGGTTACCCCTCTTCAATTGGCGCTATATGTGGGAAATCTGAGCATTGGAGCCATGGATTCGGCGGCTTCCCCTTCATCAAGCAACAACCAGATGACCAAGGTTGGTGACGTCCACATCGATCTCGCTGATCCATGCCTGTCCACCCCTACGTCAGCTCTTACCGACTTCGACCAGGAGACCGATCTCATGATCAGAAGTTTCCACTTCCGCGTGGCAGCACCTGAGAACCTGTGCCTTTCAGCTCCGATCAGCCTGGATCCGTCAGCTACACCAGCATCGCCTACGGCGACCCTAGCATCATCTAGCAGCTCAATATGAAAGATCGTCTCTGATCTGACGAACATCAAAGAAATTTGTAGAGACACCATAGATCTGGAAGATCTGGCTGACGAATATGACAGCCTCTCTTTTGACTCGATCTCTAAGTCCATGCTGCAGCGCAACCTAAGTTTGTCTAGCTCAATTCCTGACAATGTCGAAGAAAGCGTTGACTGTGGAATCTAGAAGGGGGAATCAAACCCATAACAAGATCCCTGGGACTTCTCTGGATCGCAAAACAGCATCTCATATGAGTTTAGCAGCAACGACAACTACTCAAACATGTGGCACCGCCAAATGTATGTGATCCAGGATGAAGGAACCTCATTGCCCCACGATTCCAATGGTAACCCGATAATTAACCCTGATGATATTTTGTCGGATGATGCGCCAGGACGCCGCGAGGATAGGGAGACTCTGCGAGAAAGAGAACATCGAATCATGAATAGAGGTGGAGAGTGCACTGAACGCCTAATGTTCCAATTCACGCATGTGTCCTGGCAGAAGACTCGAAACGCAATATCGGGTGCAGTACCCATGATGGCAGATGCCATGAGATAGGAACTAATGGCTTACCAATACTTGCTGCACCACAAAAGAAAAGATTTGCTATGACTGGAGGGGTCCTTGGATGAAAGAAAAAGGTTGGCCAATGAATCTATCTTGCGTTGGGTGCAGCTCAGCTCCACTTGAAATTTCGGTAGTGTCACCGGAGGACCAGAGCCCAGGCGGAGCGCTTCGCGGATACATCGTATCCCATAAGCCGAAAGGCGCGAGATGGCAGGAGACCTGGACTTGTCATTCATGTTAGTTGATTCTGCGGGTAAAATCATAGCAAAAATAGTACAAGCCGCTCACGTTGCCTCCCAAACCTACCTCCTAACCACTCATCTAGTCGCCGATGATTCGCTGGCACCTATCCATCGCTCCGTCCTCATAGGATTGGGGATGGTAGGGAAAACTCTCGCACGAGGAGAACAAAGAATTAAAGAGCGAGCCGACAAACCACCATGTCGTCGTAGTAGCCCGCGACATACATGGACCACCCCACGATCTAGTTCCCCACATCACGTACGCTTCTTGCGGGAGGACGATGGAAGGAACAACATTACACAAAAGAAAGTGGATAGATCTAGAGAAGAGTGCAGCAGCCGAAGGTATTCTGATGGAGAAAGCAATGATTAGCATGAAGATTGTGGGGCCAGTTGCTTTCCCTATCGAGTTCGCAAAACCATGTTACCCAAGGATTTCAAACTCCCTCATGACTGCCAAAAGTATGATGTACTCCAGGAACCAGCTGCATGGCTGACCGATTATCTGCAAACCGTCAAGCTCCTAGGTGGCTCCAAGGTTACAACAATGCAAACCCTTATGTTACATTTAAGTGGCACATCACGCTCGTGGCTTAGGAAGTTACCCGCGGAATCAATCAGAAGTTGGAGCGATTTGGAGGAAAAATTTATCCGCAACTTTAATTCCACATTCAAGCGACCCACATCTATTGAGGAGTTAAGGTCTTGCAAGCAGAAACCCGGAGATTCTATAAGGGCATACATACACTGGTGGAATATCATAAAAAATTCCATGGAGAACATCTCGGACGAAAGGGCGATAGACGCCTTCAACGATAGTTTATAGAGGAAATATTTCATCGAAGAACTAGGATAGGTGAAGCCAAAAACAATCTCTCATCTAATGGATATGGCGAACCGTTGGGCTGATGGTGAAGACGTCATCCACAACAAATGCGCGTGCTCGCTATAAGAGGACCGCGATATGTGAAATTATGATAACAGAAGGAGGCACAATTTTTACGGCTACATCAAGCATAACTACATAGCAGCTGGTTTCGTTGGGAGGACAATTGAAGGAATGATAACCGTGGCAGCGCATATCGCGACAGCCGAGAAGAGGTAGGAAAAGCATGCCAAGTCAGCCGTATCGACCAAGGGAACCTCCGATGTCCCCACTACAACTACTAGAGGGGCCGTGCAACATGCATTTTTATGTTGATGCTGAGGGAAGAGGACGATCAACCCACCTCATGAAGGATACTTCGGTAGCAAAGAAAACTTGGTTTTTAATGTGTGTTTCAGGTTCTGAACATCAACATAGATATTTAACATCAGCAACACAATATTCAGACGAAAACAAGCAAGTCTCTTTTTGGAAGCAATCGAGGGGAGCATCCAGAAGCTTTAACGACCAACTATATAGCTGGAATATTTTTCCGGATGTATAGTTCCTACCGTATAGTTGCCATTGCCTTCATCTTGTTAAAAGGGACAACTTTCATGAAGAGGACGGGCACAAAAACGAAGCACAGTAGCCGCCATCCCATACAGAAGGGAGAGAGAAGGGATCCGGAGAAGAAGGGGAAGACGCTCTTCATCTCGCTCCACGATCTTCGACCTCCTAGCCACCACACCGCCATAGCCATTACTTGTACTTGAGAGAGAGAGATCTCCACCTTGCAATATTAGGGTTTGATATTGTTCTTCCCATCTTGAATTATGTCGGATTAATTTCTATTCTTATTGTGGATCTCCACAGTAATATCAAGAAGAACTCCCTTTATTTAATTATATCGATGATGCTTTCTTATCTCACGTGTGAGTAAATTCCCTTAGGCATGGGATATTTAAGGGATTGGTGAGATGTGATGTTCCTATATAATTTCCATTAAGTTTTTGGTTGATTTTAATTACTATATTATGTGTGCTTGACTATCTGTAGGATGCTTAATGCTTGTTGACCAATTGAGGGCCCAGACAACACGATACCTTGTTATACATAGATAAGATCTTATTTGCTAGCAGACCGGCGACCCCCAAGTGACACAGGGATATCAATGGAAAACTAGGTGATCTTGAGGAGCACGAAGACCCACTATGCCTATTACATTAGTCCGATCCAAGGAGCTTAATTGCTAAGCAACCTGAAGGATCTTAATCATCTAGTGACTTACCATGGTTTTGGTAACAGGCTAGTAGGATTATTGAACTTGGATGAAATCTACCAAGAGGAGTTCCGACTAATTATGGGTTGCTCGCCTATGCACATACTTATAAGATTATAATTGTTACATTTATCACTCATCCACCTGGCACATTCACTATCACCATGTACTGAATCTCCCCGTGCCTATTTTTCATCTGCAGAAAACAACAACAAAATCGTTCTTTACTTTTATGCTTTTTATTTCTCAAGTTTACATTTTAGTTTTATTTAAATACAATCGCTTTAATCCAAATCTCATTCCTATTTCAACACTTGCAGTCAATTCACTCGAAGCCTGTGACAACTTTGAGTGCGACAGAGACTTCACCATTAAACACTTACCTTTGGCCTCCCTGTGGGATCAACATCTTAACTTCGAAACTAGCTACAAACAATCTGTGCACTTTCAGCCATGAAGCTATTTTCTGGCGCCATTGCTGGGGAGCTAAGCGCTAAGCGTTTTGTCACTTGACATTTCAGGTGTTACCACTACAAAATGGTCTCCCTAGGAGACAAAGGGTCTACACGCTCTGGTAGGACCTATCTACCAGATTATCTTGATCGCGTACCTGCTCAAAGGTAGGAGGAAATTATTGAAAAACTTTTGAGATTGAATAAGATTAAAGTTGACAACCTGAGTCACTTCATGGAAATTATATCCATCGATAGGACAATTCCCAAGAAACCTAAGAAAACTCTTAGAGAATACAGTGCTCCAAATTTTGCTTTTCTTAAACAACCAATAGAATTTCCTAACTCTAAAGTTAGAAAATATCGATTTGATGGTGAAATTATTAAAATTTTGCAGGAAAAAGCTTTTAGCAGATGGGAAGATGAAGACCCAGGAAGGCATCTTAGAGAGTTCGACGATGTGATAACATCACTTGGACCAAAACGTTTGCCTAGAGATTTATCTCACCTAAAACTATATCGTTGGTCTCTCAAAGGTAAGGCTCTAGACTGGTTATACTCTCTCCCTCATCATTACATTAAATGCTGGTAAAACTATATTGTTAAATTCATAAACAGATTTAATCCTTTTAAAAGGTTAATTGAAATTAGAAAGAATATAGGCAACTTCGGTCAGAATGTGGAAAAAAACTACCCACAAGCCTGGGAAATATTCTTTGGAATGATCAATAGTATTCCTAATCATCGCTATCTGAATCAACTATTTTCCATTTATTTTACCATGGTCTTAATACTCAATGCAGAGAGTTGCTTGATTTATCAGTAGGAGGATCAATAAATACTTTAACTGTTAAAGCATGTTTTGATTTGATGTCTACTAGGGCTAAGAATGGTTCTTTATATATCCCTGATTTTGGCACTAAGCTGGAAAGGGATACTTCATATAACTCCTGATCTTATGCCTGAAGTATACAAAACAATGAAATAAAAAGGTATACCTTCTAAACTTGTTAAGAAAACAAAGTAGATTTGTTACAAGTTTTTACGGAAAAAGATGAAACTAGGAAAGTTTTTCAAGAACTAAAACATTGACAAGCTAAATCTCATAGTAACTTGCATAAGAAACTTCAAAGACATAAGAAGATTTTGGCAAAACTAACGGAAAATTATGACGAGATTGGCCAAGAAATAAAATTATTTCACAAGTACCTTACTATGATTGAAACCCAGTGTGAATAAATAGCATCTGGTTATCAAATTTCCCTTCAAGATGATATTCCTGTTTCTACTAATGTTGTTACAAGGAGAGGTGCAGTAGTTACAGGGCCATTAGGACCACCAGAATATGAAGCTAAAAGAGCAAAGGGAAAAAGCCTTTCTCAAAGAAAGCCAAGAAGAAGACACACTGGTGAATCCTCAAGATGAAACAACTCAAGAAACACAATACCAAACCTTGGAGGAGAAAAATGATGCACACGATAACCATTATGACTCTGATGTAGAGACTGTTGACCCAGGAGAAGAAAAAGAAACAAGCAAAGAAGACGAGGGTGTTGCAGTAGGAAAGAAGAAAACGATAAGCAACAACAAAAGAAATCAATTAAAGAGCCTGATCCCCCACAAAAGGTAAAATATAAGAATAAGAAAGGTGAGCAAAAGCTACCCTATCCAGATCAGAAAAAGAAAGCATCGGATCAGGTAATATATGATTCTTTAAAAAAAAGGCACTTGGTGACCTTCGTTTAGAAATTCCATTTGCGGATGCAATAAAAGTTCCCACCTATTCTAAATTTCTCCGTGATATCCTTAATAGAAAGAAAGAAATAATTGAAACCATTGTCATGGTGACTAGTTATCCTGCGAATGGGAAGTATTGTCTAAGTCGGGAGATCTCAGAATACGAACTATTTCATTCTCAATTGGCAAAACTGATATTCATAATCTTTTGTGTGATTTAGGTGCAGGATTTAGTGTAATTCAATATTCCCTCTATAAAATGTTAGAATTAGGGGAGTATTCCCCCACTTCTATCACTTTATAGATGGCTGACAAATCCACTAAACATCCTATTGGTATGATTGAGGATGTTCTACTTAGAATAGATGAGCATGTTATTTGTATTGATTTTATTATTCTTGAAATGCCGAAGGATTATAAACTATCTATAATACTTGGAAGACCTTTTCTTAGCACTACAGGAGCGTTAGTTGATTGTGCTGAAGGAAAATAATCTTCAATGTTTATGATGCTAAAATCATTCAGTATTTTCCATAGAAACTAGAAGCGGGAGAAAGGTAGATTCCACCTGCAAAACAAGTTCATGTGGTAAGTGCCTTTGATAAAGGGCAACCTAAGGTAAGAATTCAAGAAAAGAGAAAAGGTTGAAATATTCAGCCATTCTTAATAAAACGATTAATGGGAGTCAACCCATCGCCATAAAAAATAAATTTAAATAATAAAAATTTCAACGCATTCCTACAATTTTTTCACATACATTCTTGTGGAAGCGTGCCTATGAAGATGCAACTGTCAAATAGTAGTAGAAATATCAACTGAATAAACATAGATTTAGTGTAGAAAATAATTTTTGAGTTTTATGTGTATAAACTAGCTTAATCATATTATCCAGATTAGACAGTGAATCACTAAAAATTTGGGCGAAGAAGCATGTTCCAGGAGTCGTAACGATCAACTATACGGCGGGAATATATATTCCAGCCGTATAGTTATCGACAAAATTCTCAAAAAAGAGGTCTTGGATATAGAAGGTTAAATGACCAACTATACTGTGGGACACTTTTGTTCGGCCGTATAGTTGTGATCTGGTGTAGGGAAACCCTAACCCTCACTGCCGCCGCAACTCTATGGCGGGAGCTACATAACCCGGCCATATAGCTCCCCCGTATAGTTTTTCGCGACCACTTAAACGCACCAGGGAAGCTAGGGATTCTCCTCCACCTCATTATTTCTCTCATATTTTCTCTCCAAACCTCTCAAAATCCACCTAGAACTCTTGATTCTTCGCGGATTTCGTTCACTTGAGTGGGGGAATCAACATATCGGTATGTTTCTCTCCCTATCCATGCTTTATTTTCAGAATTCCATGGTTGAAATCCTCACATTGAATTAGTTGATGAACTCAAGCTTGATTGATTTTCCCTTTTGATTTCTCACGTTAGGATTTAATTCCTCCACGTAGAATCGTTCATATATCATGTAGAAACTATATGCCTAAGGTTTTATGTTGAAATTTCTCAGTGCATCAAGATGAACAAGCTTGGTAGTATTTTTCACAAGAGCAAGTGCCAACATGGTGAAGACTCGGGGCTCCGGGCCGAGCGCGACAATAAGTATGCCATGGTTTCAGCGAGGAAGGTGCTGCCCACACGTTGGGTCGATGATGGCTTTCTCTGCGAAGTAGGATTCAGGGCGGACTTCGACTATATGTGTGAAAATGCGGGGCTATCTAACCTCGCCTATGAAAGCCACTACACCTACGCTGAGCTCACCCATGATTTCCTCGCCTCCTTCTACGACGACTACAAGGGGAAAGGTCATTTATGCACGGTGAGTTTCACCATTACCCAGTGGGCATATCAAATCACTTTCCAACAGTTTTGTGAAGCTTTTGGATTCCCTCAAGAAGGGGAATCAACTGTTACAAACTTGTATAGCGTCTCAAGTGGAGAATCTTGGGAGGTTATTTCTGTTAACGGTGGCAGGGACTTCTACTAGAAGAAGATATCGACCATTCAGAATCCAACCATCTGCTACTTCGCTTTGTTTCTTGCTAACACTTTGTTGGGAAGAGGAGATACTGTTTATATGTCCAATGTCGACATGACCATGATCACCAAGGCGCTCTTGCCTGATGCACCATAGAGTCCCACTCCTGCAGCTCTATTCCTCCAGCACCTCCGCCACCAAAGCAATGAAAATAAAGGTGATATTCGCATCGGTGGATTGGTAACCCACCTTTTCCAAGCCCGTGGAATTCAAATACCTGATATGCAACCTGTTGATGGCTCCATTCTTATGGCTTGTGGCTTCCTTGGTGTTTACCGAGTTAACAGGAGGCTCCGAGCCTATCAATTTGATTATCTTGATGTTGCATAGGATGAGCAGGTGCCATTGCCTTGCCTACAAGCCTTATCGGTTCAAGGGAAGAACAACTATATCATCACCAAGGTTCAAGTGACGGAGATCATGGCAGCACTCTATCCTAACTTTGAGGAAGATGAAGAAGGAGAGCATCAGGATGAGCAGGAGCACCAGCAGGAGCAGGACAACGCTGCTTGGGGAGGACAGCAGCAGCAGCAAGAGGGACCTTGGGACCCATGTCCCAATCAATAGCAACGACATCAGGGGTTCAACAATGTCCCCTATGAGGATTTTCTGCAGCTCAACCAGCGTGTTGGGGAGATCGACCAAATTCTTCATGGAGTGAATGAAGATCTTAGTTCCCTAACTAATATCTTCAGCCACTTCATGACCCACTTCCCCGACTACTAACATCAGCATCTGTACCCACCACCGAGCGACGACAATAACTAAGCATGGCAACATCCTAAGCTTGGGAGAGGTTTGATAACCTCCAAACTTTGCATTCATATTTTTATTTCTTCTTTTGATTTATTTTACTTCTTAAAAAAATTGCATGTTTACTTTCAGGAGCATTCTCAAAACCAAAAACACAAAAAAATAGTTGTAACCTTTATTTGCAAATTTGTTTCTTTCAAAGATTTCTCAATTTTAGGTGACTTGGCAATAGGGAAATATAGATGGGATTCGACTCAATTACGAGAACAAGCAAGCAAGAGGAGGTATCACATTCCTTTCATCACCTTTTTTTTGCAACCTTAAATTGACCCTAAAATTATTTACTCACTTTCACTTGAGCCACTCCCCACTTAGCTTGTTATCCTATAAATTTCATTCCCTTGCTAGTGTCCCCTTTTAGGTTTGAAATAATGAGCAATGAACTTGGTTAAAATATTTCCTACATTTTTACAACAAGAAAAAGCATCCAAGAGATGACTTGAGTCCATGTTTATCCCAAAGTATTTGATTTAGAAACTACTCAACCCCATTGAGCTTAATGTAAACAGACTCGATAGCACCCTTGAATGAATTGTTTTGATAAAATGCATGCTTCGAAGTAGTAGAGATTATGCCACTGCCTTTTCTAATAATTACAGTAAGATATTGCCTTATGCATGCCATTACAACACTATCGTAATCCATGGGGAACTATTAACTCCAATGGCCAACGAACGACCTAAATGCAGGAATCCACTTGATTTCGGCTATTGAGTTATGTAAGTGTTTGTAGCTGCAATGCTATGATGGGTAAAATCTTAGTCTCCTCGTGGTTTCACGTTCCAAGTGAATTTGTAGTACTCCTATGACCCACTATTGCTCAACAGTTATCTATTGGCATGGTTGAAATGGATTGTATGGGAACCTAGAGGGGGAGGGTGAATAGGTGCTACTCAATTTTTAGTTCTTTTTCAATTTTAGGCTTGACACAAAGTAAATTCTCTAGATATGCAACTATGAGAATTTCCCTATATGCAAACCTATCTACTAAACATGTAAAGAGAGGAGCGAGGAAATCGTAGTGGAGGACGCGGAGACACAGGGATTTGTTTTACCGCAGTTCCTTCCTTGTTAAGGGAAGTACATATGCGTTGGAGGAGTGGGCGGTTCTAATACCACCACGCCACAATAGGCCTCACCCTATTCTCCGATGGATCTCGCCACGAGAGGCCTGTTCCACCTTCTCCACTATTGGTATCCTTCAAGGCGGGAACCGGTGCCTTTACAATTCTAGCGGGGCACACATCCACAACCAAATTGGAGGCTCCCGTAATGACAACAATCTGTCACAAGAACAAGCATTATCAATATAATCAAAACAAGGGTCTAGATATTTGCAAGAAATACTAGATCAAAGGTTCTCCAAATGAATGGAGAGAATATGAAGCGCTTGATTGCTGTTGATGAAGATCGAGTCCTCCTCCTTCGATTCCCCAAGAAACGGGGCCTTTGGGTGGAAGAAGGTGGAGATCTCTTAGATGGAGCTTGGGGAGCAGATCTTGTCTTTTTCGAATGAACCAAGAGTTCCGGCAGGAGGGGGATGATGCGTTTATATACCCCTGCCTAGAACTGGCTGTTGGAGAAGTTTGGGGGCAGATTATCCGCCCCCACTAGGGGCAGACTATCCGCCCTGGGGCAAAAATCCGCCCATGAACGGAATGTCCGGGGGAAAATCCGCCCCCCACACAGGGGTCACGCCAAGCTTGACTTGGTGAAAATCCTCGAGGGGGCGGATTCTCCGACCCCCTCAGGCTTTGTTCGGTTATTCCCATCCCCGGGTGGATTGGCAGGGATTGTCAGGGGTGTACCCCCGGGTACCCCAGAGTTGATGTATAAAGAGACCGTGAGAGACTAATAAACATCTGTATAAAAGAATATAGAGATATGAAGAAGATACATCAAAATATATAAAGCGCAAAGAGAGAAATCTTACCTGAAAAGGAGAAAAAGACACACAGGCCGAATTAAATAAAAGTCGGCCTGGTCAAATCCTTCCCAGGCCGAATTAGGCCTTACCAACATAATTCTGGGCCTCCCAGGCCGAATTACATCTAAACCCGGCTGGTCCGAGCTAGTCCTAGCCGACCCACCATCGATGCTGGACTCCACCCTCCGAGTCTTCCCCAGGTCAACGCTGCAACCGCTCCCACCGAGCCACCTCGAGGCGAGCTTGTCACCGCGACGCTAGGCGCCAGCATCGCCAATCTCGCCCACTTGCGGCCGCGTCGCCAGCATCCCCGGGTAGGCCGGCAACGGGCAGATCAGGCCCACCGCGGGACTCCGCCACGCCGCCTCGGCCAGGCCAGGCCACCAAGCACCCCGAGGTGGGCCGACTAGAGAAGCCCCAGCCCACCAGCAGGATCCACCGAGACCTGGGTGCCCCTTTACCCGGCTGGGCTGCGCCTCGCCGCCGCCTGGGTCGAGATCGTTGACCCGGCTGGGCCATAGCAGGACAATCCAGTTGGGCCGTACTAACCCTGCTGGACTACTTTTAGCCTGGGCCGAATCAAAGACAGCCCGACTGGGCCGACTTATAACTCGGCTGGGCCTTATTCTTTTGCAATTAGGACCAGGCTGAATCGACTAAGGAGCAGGGCGAATCACTGCTTCGTCTGGGGCACCTGGGCCGATTTATTTCACCCCGTATGACCTCTTATTTGTCTCCAGATGTGTCTCTAACCTTCACAGCTACACGCCATCGGATCAAGACGAGACCAACAAGTATTGTGCCAGTCTTGGGACGCCCATGGCTAAGACTGGCACGTGGGCATATGGAATATGCCCTTGGAATCAAGAGGATGCTGGAGAATATGCCCTTGGAGTCAAGAATATGCTAAGGAATATGCCATGGCATCTCCAAAGATGCCAAGGCATATGCTGAGCATATGAGAAGATGTCGGGAATATGCTACGTAGATGCCAAGCGTGTGGAACAAGACTTGTCCCCTGGGCTCCCCTTTATAAGGAGAACTAGGGGGATTCGTTCTGGGAGAGGCCCCCGAAGGGCTCCTCCCCTCTCTGCTCACTACGAGCTCTCCTTCTTCCTCTTCCTCTACTCTCACAGAGAGATCTAGATAGAAGCATAGGGGATACAGCTCAAGGAGCATGATTGTAGCCACAAGTATGGCAAGAGTATAAGAGATTAGATGTATAGAGTGAGGTGTTATCTCCACTTGAGAGCTTCAACCAATATACATTGCGTTTCCCTTTGTTCATACGAGTGCGGTCTTCACTGCATCATCCCTCCCCGGATTCCTCCACGTCCATTGGCCCCAACTTAGGCCTACCCATGGCATATGCCGTGATACCACCACGACATTTGGCGCCCACCGTGGGGCCTTCTAGTGGCGTTGGTTGGGTTTCCATCCGGACGGGAACATCTTCATCAACTTCTTCCTCATAGAGCTCATTCAGCTTCACCAAGCGAACAGAGAACAAAGAGGTAAGCGCAAAGGGTCTCCAAGTCTGACTCAACAAAACAGGTAAGACTCAGCAAGAAGGACTCAAGCACTACTCCAAGCCTACTGTAAGTACCAAATAAATCAGCAAGGCATGTATGACTTAGCAAGACTCACTCAAACACTTCCCCAAGTATACAGTAAGTGCCAGATAACTCAGTCACCTACACTCAATCCTTCACCCCGGGGAGAAAAGAACTTAACCCGGGGACTAGCCGACTTATAATCAGAGTCACCTTTGGATTAAGAGAACATCATATTGATTTAGATCTTGACACCAACCAGCTTATTTATAACTCGACCATAAGTTGAATCAGCTTATTTGTGATTCAGATAGATTTTGAGTCAGCTAGTTTATGTTTTGGATTGTCCTTTAACTCAGCTCACCAGCCAGCTTATTTATAACTCGGCCGAAAGTTCAATCAGCTTATTTGTGATTCAGATAGATTTTGAGTCAGTTAGTTTATGTTTTGGATTGTCCTTTAACTCGGCTCCCCAGCCAGCTTATTTATAACTCGGACAGAATTTGAATCAACTTATTTATGATCCAGATAGAATTTGAGTCAGCTTACCTATGAGTCGGATAGAATTTGAGTCAGTTTATTTATGCTTTGGATTATCCTTTAACTCAGCTTACCGGCCAGCTTATTGATGATTCGGATATAATTTGAGTCAATTTGTTTATGCTTCGAATTAACCTTTAACTCAGCTAAGTAGATTGTCTCTGATTCGGACTAACATTTGATTCAGCTTGCCAGGGTATATTATAATTCGGATTGGTATTCAGACTCGGCGTACTAATCATATCTCCGATTCAGGCCGAAGCTTTATTCAGTTCGCCAGATTGCCAGGTTATGTTATGACTCGGATTGTTATTTCACCATCTTGCCAGGTTATCCCATATCTCGGATGACTATTGGCCATCTTATCATATCTCGAATCTATATCTCATATCTACATCCCGAATCAGATCTCTTAGCGGTTAGCACTATTATCATATCCCAAAGCTTAATCTCGGATCTATATCTCGGATCCATATCAAAGGCAAATTACCGTCATCACACCAAATCAAGTTATATCGTGGCAAACAGGTGATTCGGATTTGAGTAATATAACTCGGATTTGAGCCAGATGACTCAGACTTAAGACATATAAGTCAATTTTGAGTAAAGTAACTCGGATTTTGGATGAGTTAACTCGGATTTGAGTAATATAACTCAGATTTGAGCCAGATGACTCAGACTTAAGACATATAAGTCAATTTTGAGTAAAGTAACTCGGATTTGGGATGAGTTAACTCGGATTTGAGTCAGATGACTCGGATTTGGGATGTAAGTAAAAATTGAGTAAAGTAACTCGGATTTGGGATGAGTTAACTCGGATTTGAGTCAGGTGACTCGGATTTGGGATGTAAGTCAAAATTGAGTAAAGTAACTCGGATTTGGGATGAGTTAACTCGGATTTGAGTCAGATGACTCGGATTTGGGATGTAAGTCAAAATTGAGTAAAGTAACTCGGATTTGGGATGAGTTAACTCGGATTTGAGTCAGGTGACTCGGATTTGGGATGTAAGTCAAAATTGAGTAAAGTAATTCGGATTTGGGATGAGTTAACTCGGATTTGAGTCAGATGACTTAGATTTGGGATGTAAGTCAAAATTGAGTAAAGTAACTCGGATTTGGGATGAGTTAACTCGGATTTGAATCAGATGACTCAGACTTGGGATGTAAGTCAAAATTGAGTAAAGTAACTCGGATTTGGGATGAGTTAACTCGGATTTGAGTCAGATGACTCAGATTTGGGATGTAAGTCAAAATTGAGTAAAGTAACTCGGGTTTGGGATGAGTTAACTCGGATTTGAGTCAGATGACTCAGGTTTGGGAAGTAAGTCAAAATTGAGTAAAGTAACTCGGATTTGGAATGAGATAACTCGGATTCAAGTCGTATACCTCGGATTTGAGTCAGAGGACTCAGACTCAAGACCTAAGTCAATTTTGAGTAAAATAACTCAGATTTGGAAACAGATGACTCGGATCATAACTTACCCAATGAGGTTAAAAGAGCAATGCCCAAGAAGGCAGGAACTCGTAACTCACCCAATGAGGTTAAAAGAGCGGTGCCCAGGAAGGCTAAAACTCATAACTTACCCAATGAGGTTAAAAGAGCAATGCCCAAGAAGGCAGGAACTCCTAACTTACCCAATGAGGTTAAAAGAGCAATGCCCAAGAAGGCAGGAACTCATAACTTACCCAATGAGGTTAAAAGAGCAATGCCCAAGAAGGCAGGAACTCATAACTTACCCAATGAGGTTAAAAGAGCAATGCCCAAGAAGGCATGAACTCATAACTTACCCAATGAGGTTAAAAGAGCAATGCCCAAGAAGGCAGGAACTCATAACTTACCCAATGAGGTTAAAAGAGCAATGCCCAAGAAGGCAGGAACTCCTAACTTACCCAATGAGGTTAAAAGAGCAATGCCCAAGAAGGCAGGAACTCATAACTTACCCAATGAGGTTAAAAGAGCAATGCCCAAGAAGGCAGGAACTCATAACTTACCCAATGAGGTTAAAAGAGCAATGCCCAAGAAGGCAGGAACTCATAACTTACCCAATGAGGTTAAAAGAGCAATGCCCAAGAAGGCAGGAACTCCTAACTTACCCAATGAGGTTAAAAGAGCAATGCCCAAGAAGGCAGGAACTCGTAACTTACCCAATGAGGTTAAAAGAGCGGTGCCCAAGAAGGCCAAAACTCATAACGTACCTAATGGGGTTAAAAGAACAATGTCCAAGAAGGCAGGAACTCATAACTTACCTAATGGGATTAAAAGAGCAATGCCAAAGAAGGCAAAAACTTGTAACTTACCCAAAGAGGTTAAAAGACGAGTGCCCATGAAGGCCAGAAGTCTAGAAACTTACCCAAAGGGGTTATGACCAGTGCCCATGAAGGCCAGAAGTCCAGAAACTTACCCAAAGGGGTTATGACCAGTGCCCATGATGGCCAGAAGTCCAGAAACTTACCAAAAAGGGTTATGACCAGTGCCCATGAAGGCCAGAAGTCCAGAAACTTACCCAAAGGGGTTAGGATCAGTGCCCATGAAGGCCAGGAGTCCAGTAACTTACCCAAAGGGGTTATAGCCAGTGCCCATGAAGGCCAGAAGTCCAGAAACTTACCCAAAGGGGTTAGGACCAGTGCCCATGAAGGCCAGGAGTCCAGTAACTTACCCAAAGGGGTTATAGCCAATGCCCATGAAGGCCTGAAGTCCAGAAAATTACCCAAAGGGGTTATGACCAGTGCCCAAGAAGGCCAAAGGTCCAAAAACTTACCCAAAGGGGTTATAACCAATGCCAAAGCAGGCCAGAAGTCAAGGAACTTACCCAAAAAGGTTATGAACCTGAACTTTAGAGGGCCAGAAATCAATGATATATGAAAAGACTATAGGATGGATAAACAACTCTGGGGATATTTAGTATAAAGCCTATGCACGACTCAACGAGTCCCACATAGCCTCGGGGACTAATGTCGGGGGTGTACCCCCGGGTACCCCAGAGTTGATGTATAAAGAGACCGTGAGAGACTAATAAACATCTGTATAAAAGAATATAGAGATATGAAGAAGATACATCAAAATATATAAAGCGCAAAGAGAGAAATCTTACCTGAAAAGGAGAAAAAGACACACAGGCCGAATTAAATAAAAGTCAGCCTGGTCAAATCCTTCCCAGGCCGAATTAGGCCTTACCAACATAATTCTGGGCCTCCCAGGCCGAATTACATCTAAACCCGGCTGGTCCGAGCTAGTCCCAGCCGACCCACCATCGATGCCGGACTCCACCCGCCGAGTCTTCCCCAGGTCAACGCTGCAACCGCTCCCACCGAGCCACCTCGAGGCGAGCTTGTCACCGCGACGCTAGGCGCCAGCATCGCCAATCTCGCCCGCTAGCGGCCATGTCGCCAACATCCCCGGGTGGGCCGGCAACGGGCAGATCAGGCCCACCGCGGGACTCCGCCACGCCGCCTCGGCCAGGCCAGGCCACCAAGCACCCCGAGGTGGGCCGACTAGAGAAGCCCCAGCCCACCAGCGGGATCCACCGAGACCTGGGTGCCCCTTTACCCGGCTGGGTTGCGCCTCGCCGCCCCGCCTGGGCCGAGATCGTTGACCCGGCTGGGCCACAGCAGGACAATCCAGTTGGGGGGTACTAACCCTGCTGGACTACTTTTAGCCTGGGCCGAATCAAAGACAGTCCGGCTGGGCCGACTTATAACTCGGCTGGGCCTTATTCTTTTGCAATTAGGACCAGGCCGAATCGACTAAGGAGCAGGCCGAATCACTGCTTCGTCTGGGGCTCCTGGGCCGAGTTATTTCACCCCGTATGACCTCTTATTTGTCTCCAGATGTGTCTCTAACCTTCACAGTTACACGCCATCGGATCAAGACGAGACCAACAAGTATTGTGCCAGTCTTGGGACGCCCATGGCTCAGACTGGCACGTGGGCATATGGAATATGCCCTTGGCATCAAGAGGATGCTGGAGAATATGCCCTTGGAGTCAAGAATATGCTAAGGAATATGCCATGGCATCTCCAAAGATGCCAAGGCATATGCTGAGCATCTGAGAAGATGCCGGAAATATTCTACGTAGATGCCAAGCGTGTGGAACAAGACTTGTCCCCTGGGCTCCCCTTTATAAGGAGCACTAGGGGGATCGTTCTGGGAGAGGCCCCCGAAGGGCTCCTCCCCTCTCTGCTCACTAGGAGCTCTCCTTCTTCCTCTTCCTCTACTCTCACAGAGAGATCTAGATAGAAGCATAGGGGATACAGCTCAAGGAGCATGATTGTAGCCACAAGTATGGCAAGAGTATAAGAGATTAGATGTATAGAGTGAGGTGTTATCTCCACTTGAGAGCTTCAACCCAATATACATTGCGTTTCCCTTTGTTCATACGAGTACGGTCTTCACTGCATCATCCCTCTCCGGATTCCTCCACGTCCATCGGCCCCAACTTAGGCCTACCCATGGCATATGCCGTGATACCACCACGACATGGATTCAGGGGTGCCAACCCGGCAGGGGCGAAATCTCGGCCCGCCAAGATTTTTACGTTCGGTTATACCCGGCCGGACTGAATCCCCGTCCAAACCCCGCGAAACCCGTCTATTCCACGGGGTAAAAAACAATCGTCTGTCCACCCGTGGAAAATATCCCGAGAAGCGAGACACGGCGTTGCGACCCAGTCAGGCGAGCTGGTCCGCGACCGCAACCATCGTTCGGCGCAGTCTCCGGCGATAACTTCGCTGGCGGCAGCGGTGCATCTTCCTCCCCGGACCCTAATCGCTGACTCTCACGTATCCTTCTACTCCCATGTGCGTCTTCACTAGCTGGATGCGTGCTTTAGGTGCCGCTGGATCTGAACGGTTCTCCGTCTCTTCCATGGCGCTGCCCCGGTTCTCGTCGTTGTTGCCTCTCCCATGCGGTGGTCGGGCCGACATATCTCGATAACCGACGCCCTTTCTTGGTGAGCTGAGGGACAAGAAGCATGCCACACTGTCGGAAGGTATCTTTCTACTGCGATTTTTTCTTGGTGTTCTGCCGAGTTCCTGAGGATGCAGGCCGTGCAGTCAGCACCTTACCTTCATGAATCCAAGTGAGGATTGCTGCTATCCATGAGGATTTTCCATCTTTGTAGAAGCATGTTTTGAGGTAGATTGTTTCATCAGTTCAGACACTCTGTTCCTAAACTCTGTTCGGTAGTAGTAGTATTGTACAGTAATAGAGATGGGAATTTATGTTCTATGAAGTCGAATTAAATAATGTATGCATGGGTAAGTGTCATGCAGAAAACATAGGAGCAATGTGCAGGCAATCCAATTCCAAGCATGTACCAAAAATCATTAGAGAAAGACTAGTGATTTTAAACATGCATATATCCACGCAATGGAACATGTCAATAGAAACAAGCTAATTACACCAAAACAATAATCTACCTGTCACTACACACTTGCAGAACAAGAGGATTCCGATTAAACACTACAGTCCTGCCTTTTGTTCTTTATCATCTGATAGACAGACAGACAAACAAACAAACCACCAGCCAAAATGTTAAAAGAGAGAACAACCATGGAAACCAGTCGAGCTAACAATAAGTTTCTTCTACTTTCCTTCCTCGCCTGTCTTAAAATTCTGAACTTGCTTCCTACAGCACCACCACCCACTGGATCAACACCAAGTACGAGATGCTAGTGACAATGGCAACTGAGTGGTTCAGTTTGCCTAGTGCGTGTGTTTCAGAAAACAAAGCAGCCATGACCATGTTACTCAAGAAATCACTTCCATTTGTGAAGTTGTTGCTAGCTGGGGTTACATCTGAATTTTTTTTATCATCACAACCTGACCCCTGAAAATTCTAGCAGGTAATGTGATGTGGAAGAAATCTTGCATACACTCTTCAAGGCTCTCGTGTCAGTGTGTGTATGTATTCAACACATTTACCCACAGCCAGGACACGTCTTTGATGATCAAGCATGCGACGCCAAGGTGAAAGGTGGGCACTCACTCATGATGTTGACAATGTGGTGTCTGTGGAGTTTGTGAAATGACTGTGTCTTCGACCGCTCATCCCCTGATGTGCGAACCTGGTCAATGATATCTTTCACAAGGCCAGCCTCTAGATGCTTGCAGGGGCCGAAGCTCTTCGGTGTCTGCCACTCCATTCCAGGTCTCCCGATGCCGCCCTGTAGTCTGTAGTTTGTAGTCTTTTTGCATGGTTTGCCAAAAATGAAGGAGCTAAGCCTATGTATATATGTTCTATTTTCTGTACAATTTTCTTTATCTCCACTTTCTTCAGTTTATGTTAAATATGGCCAGTCGGTAGAAGCAATGCATGTAATCGCTTTTTGAATTTGTTTCTCAGTATCGTTTCAGCGCTGAAGACTGCGCCGTTGTTTTGCACAAGGTTTTTTTTTGGGTGCTCACTGCAGGTTCCGTATGTCTGTGATGGCTGATTCTCTAGATAATTGTCTTGTCGAGTTGCAATTTTGTCACGTAAACTGCAGAACATAACTTGTCTGGGGTTAACCGAACAGAACATAGAAGCATGGATTAGTCCCCCTATTGGAACTAATACCTCCAGGGGTTTGGGTGATCACCCGATCCCTCCTGGGATAAGTTCCACTAGTGGAAGTAATCCACAGCAACCGAACGAAGCCTCAAGGGCGGACTATCCGCCCGTGGGGAAAAATCCGCCCCAGAGACAGAAAGTCTGGGGGAAATTCTGCCCCCTTTCTGTTTGACGCGCCGTGGCGACCTTTGAAAAATTCCTAGGGTGGGACTATTTGGCCCCTTGAGGGGCAGATTACCCGGCCTAGGCAAAAACTGTGGCCTTGGCCAAAAAAACCGGGAGATATTCCGCCCCCCCCCCCCTACAGTGGGTCTTGCCCTTGCGCCCTTTTTGATTGGGGAGGGGCGGATTATCCGGCCCCTGGTTATGGCGGATTATCCGGCCCCTAGTTATGGCGGATTATCCGCCCGCGAAAAACCACTTTGAAGCTCCTTTTCACTATGAAGATCTGCAGCACTTCAACACACATTAAATAATCCTTGGTATTGTTATCTAACACACAAAACACTAGGGATCATGAAATGTTTTTTCAATCTCCCCCTTTTTGGTGTGATATGACAATACAAGGATTTGCAATGAATCCTACTAACAACATCTTCAAGAAATGGAAGAGGCTCCCCCTAAATGTGTCCATATTAATAATTTGCATTTGAATACAAATGCACACACTAAAGAGAAAGCCAGTTTCATAACATTGACAATTATAACAAGGATGAGTTAGGAAACATGTGTCATACCACCGGGATGTAAAATAGCCAATATGAAAAGTGAGAATATTAGGCCGTGAACACATCCCACCATATTGATGCAATCAATAGATAACTCCATAATTCCATATGACATCAAGATAATTCCATACTCCATATATAAATCCAGAACTCCATACGGATAGTTCCACAAGATAAATCCAGAATTCCACACAAGATAAACAATAGTACCACACACGACATAGTCTCATACAAACCAAGCACAAATAAGTTCAACATTAAAAGGGCACAAGCAACCAATGAAGAAAACGAATGATAAAGAAGCAAATTCTTGCGCCCGACCCATGCAAATCCGAAACTTAAATAGAACTCCTTCTCCCCATTTGGCATTGAAACGCCAAAAAGGAAGAAGAGCAATGCTAGCGCCCCAGAAGATCACTCATCATCATCCTCCTCGTCGTTGTAATCATCCCCGTCCCCTTCATCTTCATCATACTCATCATCATCAACTAGAGGAGTAGGCGCCCTAGGCGGTGGAGGAAACAGGTGACTCTCGAGCTCACCATAATTGATCCCTGAGGTGTTCCACTGAGCATATGGTTCCGGAGATGAAGGAGGTGGAGGAAGGCCAGACGCCTCAGACACATGGTGGAGAATGAGCTGCTGGGTGTGGGACATCTCATGGCTCCTCCGGTAGGCATCATACTGGCCCTTGTGAGTGTCGACCCCCATGCAAAGAGTATGCCGCTAAAACCAGTTGAGATAATTGAACTCACATTCCATTGGGGACACCGCAGGCCGGTGACCACTATCCCGAGCATCACACATGAAGAACTTGGGGGCAGTGGAAGGGTGAGAGGTCTTTTGTGCCTTATTGTAGATCTTCTTGGGCTTGTGTACTCCCTCCTAACCAGTACCAAAATCCTCATGTGGCAGCATGTGCTTGATGAGCTTCATAATGTATGGAGCATAAGGGATGGAGAGTCGGTTGAACATAGCATTAGTCATCTCATGGAAAATATAATCCATAACATCCAAATTGTAGCCCGTAGCTGATCCGGGATTGGTGGAACACTCATGTGCAAAACCAAGCAAAGGAACCAGGTGACCATGGATCTTATCATTGTTGCCCCCACTTGGAGAGATGATGTTCCGAAACAATCCAACAAGATTGGCATACAAAGGAGAAAGACCAAAAAAGGTACCAGCAACACCATCAGACATCAGGGAAGGAGCAAGAGCAGTGTCCTTGGATGGCTTGATAGGAAAAATGATGTGGTGGCCAGAAGCTATGTCACGACCATGAAAGTCATACCCGAGGGACCTGACCAAAAGTGCGGAAGTCTGACTGAATCATAGTGTTCCCGGTCATACACTTCATGGTGCGAAGCTCATCTCCGCAAATCACAAGGGTAGAGAAAAACTTCTTGACAACAGAGGAGTCAGAGTGGCACTGAAGAGTCATAAGATGATGCAACCCCATCTTACCAATCACATCCAAGGCCTTACGAAGTCTTGCCTTGTTTCGACCCTCAGTCAAATTCATAGTATGCATAGGGTGTATCTTGAGAGTAGCATAAACATCATCATGAATGGACCTGAAGAGGGAGCACCAGACACATGCTATCTTCCCGAGGACCATCACCGTCGGCCTCGACATAATAATCAATGTGGCGAATGGACGAGTACTCAATGCTATCCATGGCCTTGTAGTTGACACAAGATTGCTTGCCCTTGCCCTCTCGAGATGTGGTCCTCTTGGCCTCCCTAGCTGACTCGGCCATCCGTTTAGACTCTCTTTTCAACCTTCGGATTTCAGTCTCGTCAACAAGCTTACCCTCTTCATTGGGCCTGAGATAACGGAAACCGGGACGGCGTGTGTAGGTATTGGGAGCACTAGAACCACCTATGAGAACCATTGTCCAATGATGCACGGTAGGAAAATCTGAGACAAAACCAAAACAGGCAGTGAACGTCCAGGCCAGATTATCCGGCGCTGCCAGGGGCGGACAATCCGCCCCAACGAAAATTTTCTGTTTCGGCCCAGATTTACCATGGCAACGAAGCTCGGGCACAAGAGTTTCAATACTACGGAATCTAACAAGCAAGGGAAACACATAGTATATTCTACAACGAGTTTTCCACCAACAACAATGATTTCCATACAAAGGAGATGGATGAGGAAGTTACCCTTACTCATTCGAGGAAAAGCTCATAGGAGAAGGTACCCGGAGGCGCGGGGAAGAATATCCGGGGGCCTGGAGAATCCGATGGTCGAATCGACTCTAGGGAAGGCTGAGGCTCCGGCGGCGGCTTGGGGCAGGACACGGGTTGGGGGGGACGGGCTGCTCTGTTTGATCCCCTCCTCCCCGAGCCCAGTCCTTAAAGGACTGATTCGCCCGGGGCGGATTATCCGGCCCTCACTTGAGGCGGATAGCCCCCCCCCCTCTGAAATTTCTGTTAACACAGAATCAGGCCAGTGCACCCCATGCAAACCCCTCGCAAGTATACAATGGACATGTGTGCAAGAATATATGGCTCTAGGTGGGAAAAAGGCTTGGGTTTAGAGCAACAAACTGGGATGGTACTACACACCCAAAATTGTAAGAACAAAGCAACTAAAAGCCAAGATTGGGTGTGTTTTCCATAAGAACATAAGATGTGCATGAAAATCCAAAAAGATCCACTAGAAACCAACTATTCTCAAGGAAGAGGGCGGTGACCAAAGCCACCATGTTGGAGCGCATGGCATGACACCGCGAAGATGTATCTTGAGTTCAAAACCAATGCTCGTCGATGACGCACATATCACAAAATGATATTAAGGGAAATGATTTTTCTTGCTTCCGGCATTATGGGGGGAGGGTTAGCCCAATCAATTAGGACCACACTCCCCCTATGTCTATTCCCGCATCTAAACCAAATACATGAGGTATTGCAAGTGAGTATGCAAGGGTAGTCAAGCCAAGATCCTTGAATCTATGATATCTAGCTCATTCCTCAAATAACAAAACCTTGCTTCATCAAGTGGCTTCGTGAAAATATCATCAAGTTGGTTCTTCATGCTCACAAATGATAATGTAATATCGCCACAAGAAACATGATCCCGAATGAAATGATTGCGAATCTCAATATGTTTTGTCCTTGTATGCTGCACCGGATTGTAAGCAATTTTAATAGCACTTTCATTGTCGCATAAAAGAGGCATTTTGTCACAATTGACACCATATTCCTTTAAAGTTTGCCTCATCCATAATAATTGTGTACAAGCACTTGTAGCAGCAACATATTCAGCTTCGACGGTTGAGAGTGATATGCAATTTTGTTTCTTCGAAGACCAACACACTAGAGACCTTCCTAAGAATTGACATGCACCAGAAGTTGATTTTGTAGGGATCGCAGCATAGAAAACAAAAAAATTCCTACGATGGGAACATCTAAGTACCAAGATCTATCTACTAGATACAAGCAACGGGTGGATACATCCATAGAATACATACCCTCGAAGACCGAATAGCGTTAACGAGGTTGTACTCATGGATGATATAGACGAACGCTTGCCGATCTCAAGATCGTGATGAAGTCCATCTGGTCCAGCCGGTCCAGCACAATCAAGTCCAGCACCTCAAAGCAGTGGTACATCTGTGATCGCACACATGTACGGGTACCCCGACAACCTCCGCGCCCTCGCTCCAGCGAAGCAGCAGAAGCAACAAATCCTTCCAGAAAAAGCCACCGGGAACATGTATCTCGCTGATCCGAGACCATGGGGAAATTCTAAAGGGGGAAGAGAGATCCTTCGCGAGGAGGTGTGCTTTGAGAGGATGAGAGGGGAGCCTTTTATAGGGGAGAGGGGGGCACCCAAGGGGCATGGCGCCCAGCCATGGGGCTGCCCCCACCTCTCCCACATTCATGTGGGTGGAGCTCCCACTCAAAATGAAAAGCCTCCACTCCCATAAAAGAGCCTCCACTCAAAAATCCACTCACATGCATTAAATTTCCACCAATTTTAATGCAAGCTCTCATTTAAATAAAACTCTTTTATTTATTTATTCAGAATTTTGTTAATTACTTTAATTAACAAACATTCACATAAAACCCCTTGCTAGTATTCCATTTCACATGCAGAACCAGTTTCAGCAATTTCAACCGAAACAGTTCCGGTGTCTAGTGAAATAAATTCCTGTGCTTTCCTTTTCTTTTTCTGACGTATCATTCGCTCCGAATGGTGTCGGTGTCCCTTAAGTGTGTCACCCTACGGTTCGCGAATAATGCAGACATGATCGAGACCCCTCTCCGATCAATAATCAGCAGCGGGACCTGGAGATCCGTACTGACTCCCACACATTCAACGATGACTTCTTTGATCGTGTGAACCTTTTACGCTAGTATATTAATCCCTTTGTTTCACGATATATTACATGTCCAAGATTCGATCATCGGTATCTCCATACCTAGTTTGATCTCGTTACCGACATGCACTCTTTTCTCGTTCCCGTGATATAACATTCTAGTGATCAAATCACTTGCTTGCAAGCTAATCAATGTGATATCACCGAGAGGCCCCAGAGCATATCTATCCGTCATCGGGATGAACAAATTTCACTCTCGGTCCATGGGTCTCAACATAACACTTTAGTAGTTCTAAAGCCATCTTTATAATCACCCAGTTACGGTGTGACGTTTGATGTCATCGAGAAACTCTTCCGGTGTTAGTGATTGACATGATCTCATGGTCTAAGGATTAGTATCACTTTGTAAGTTGTTATAGCAATATAAACTCAATGACTTTGATCGTAATGCTATACTTCGGATGAATGTTCATCACACCATTACACTAATGTCGTGACCTCGTTATTAACAACATCCAATTTCCATGATCAGGAAACTTTGATCATCTTGTTAATCAACGAGCTAGTTTATAAGAGAGGCATAACTAGGAACTTCCTTTTTGTTTATTAAACACACATGTATTAACGTTTCCGTATTAATACAATTATAGCATGCAAAATAAACATTTATCATAAACAAGGAATACGATAATAACCACTTTATTATTGCCTCTCGGGCATATTCCCTTTAGATTTTCGATGATCCTTGTCACTAGCCCAATCTGAATCAGTATATCCACATAGAGAGAAACTAGAGCCTTTGGGATACCATAAACAATTTTTTTGGGAATGAACCAAATATCTGAAGATTCTCTTGACCGCCACTAAGTGGCTTTATTTAGGAGCGGCTTGGTACCTTTCACACACTCCTACACTCAAGACGTTTTCGGGTCTAGATGCGCAGAGGTAAAGGAGAGAGCCGATCATGGATCGGTATACCTTTTGGTCCACATATTTACCCTTTGGATTAAGCTCAAGATGACATTTAGTTTGAGTAGCAACTCCATTGAGATCCGTCATCTTGAACCTCTTGAGCATGTCTTGGATGTATTTTGCTTGATTAATGAAGGTTCCCTCTCTAAGTTGCTTGATCTTGAATCCAAGAAAGAACCTTAAATATCCCATCATAGACATCTCAAACCTGTCAGTCATAAGCTTTCAAAATTCACCATTAAAATCTTGGTTAGTAGAGACAAAAATAATATCGTCTATGTATAGTTGGCATATAAACAACTCCCCATTAACCTTCTTAGTAAAAAGAGTGGGATCGATTTGCCCATCTTCGAATCCACGGCCTAGCAAAAGCTCTTTAAGGTGCTCATACCACAAATGTGGGGCTTTTTTAAGGCCATAGAGTGCCTTATCAAGTTTGTAGACATGGTTCGCAAATTTGGGATCCTCAAAGCCCGGGGGTTGCTTAACATATACCAACTCATGTAGAGGACCATTAAGAAATGCACTCTTAAAATCCATTTGCTATAATTTAAAATTATGATGAGCACACGTGGGTACTAGGGGGTAAGGGGAGGGTGTGGGGGTGTTACCGAGCTCGCATGGTCGAGGTGGTCGTGGTGGTAGACGCAGTCGAGGAAGGGGCGTACGGGTTTGGCCGCAATTCCTCGCCGGAATAGCTCCTGCCATCGGGTGCTTGCAGACGAAGACGTTGCCGAGAGTATGGGCCACGAGCAAGCAAACGGCAGGCATCAGTGGATGTGCACGAGAGCATGGGTCGCGGTAAAGCAAACCAGAGAGCGAGAGGGGGTCTGAGCTCACCGAAATCATCACCGATTCTCCTCGGTAGCTGCGGCGGTGCGAGCAAAATTCCGAGCAGCCTAGGGGTTCTCTGGTGGTGGGGCTTGAGGGGAAAAGGAGAGGGGGCAGAGGGTATTAATAGGGCGAGGTCGGGTTGGGAATTACTCCAGCAAACGCTCAAATTTAATCGAAGTAAATCAAAGAAACGGCAGGGAGGGGGCGAGTTCAACACGCGGGGTTGAAGACAATGGCGACGTGGCAGTGGGGCTGGCTCATCGGTGAGGGGGTGCGGGGAGGGCGTGGTAAGAAAAGAAGCAGAGGGGGAGAGGGGGAGTGTCGGGTGGGCTAGATGGGCCGGGGGCGCTGGGTGGGCTGGTTTGGATGGCAGGTAGAGTTTCCCTTTTTTCTTCTAATCTTTTTCTTTTTAATCATTTTTCTGTTTCTATTTTTTGTTTTTATTCAAACCAAATGATTCAAACTCCAATTTTATTTCAAATTTTCACCAAACCTTTTCAGAAAATTTTATACAAAATACAAGTTGGTTATTTAGTCCAATTTGAGTATTTCAAATATTTTTATAAACTAATATTCATTTAAAATTGAGTGTGGCACATTGGCATTATTTAATAAAGTTTAAATATGGTACTTAAGCCCATATAATTTTATTAAATAAACCTTTATCCTTTTAATTATTTAAATATACTTTTATTCCATTAACCTATGTATTTTAGCCATGGTTTAAATTGACTTTGCAATATGTCTTATTTTTTTTCCTTCTTGTCTTATATAATTCAAATCTTTTTATCCATGGCTCCAAATAGAGTGAAACCAATTCCCATGGTTTTGTAATATTGTTGTTTACCATTATTCATTATTTAGGAATGATGTTTCTAAATTTTTATATGGAACAAAGCCATAGTCTTATATTGAACTTGATGATCATTTCTCTTATTAGGGTTTAGGTTTTAGGTTTATCTTTTCCAAGTGCTCAATATCAAGATACATTCCATGCATGAATGCATTTGATCTGTTTGAAAAATTGTTTGTTACTTTCTCATTCAAAATTTTGTTCAAGTAAGGTTTTGATGTTTCCATTTAGAAACAAAAAGTTTCTTTTCCCCCTAAATTTCATCATTTATTTCTTTTGTTTGTTTATTTTTCACATTTCAAACTTTGCAAAATTTTGGGATGTGACAGTGACTTAGTTGTGCTCAGTTACCCTCGAGTGTAACACTAGTAGTTTGGTTGTACTTAGTTTTGCCCTCCAGTACTAACACTTCCGCGTGCAATATACTCACTTCTACCCTCCAGTGACTGGTCAACAGAGAGTCAACAAATGGGTTTTAGCTAGATAATTGAGCCATTTTATGCACAAAAAATTTAAAAAGATCAAAACATAGTGAAACCTATACGTGGAGTCTTCTTATGTGACCTACCACCATAAGAAATGTATAGAAATCAAGTTTTAACCTAAATCATGACTTCTCAAATCACCTTCTATCTGTGAAGGTTCAAGGCTTTCTACTCAAGCCTCTTCCCAAAACAACCCTCCCCAAAACATAGTTTGTCTGAATGAGGTAATTGGCACACTTATGTATATTTGAGTTAAAAATATTTTGATGTATGCCTATATGTATTTTATTGTATAAAAGGTGCATTTTCCATTTTTAAATCTCTTTCATTTTTCTATTTGAATCCCTTTCTCAGTTTTCCCTTGGTTTTTAAGGTTTACTCAGTTTTCCCCTCTCTCTTAGTCACAAACTCTCACACTTGTGCTCGTATTGGCTGCTATGCTCTGGTTGGTCGAGACAGTTTCCACGCGGATCGTGCCCACCAACTGTTGATCCTCTGTGATCTAGTAGACAGAATAACCACTATATCCGTCCATGCAAAATAACGAGTTTGCCACCGGTACTTTAACTCCATAAAGAAATGATTTTGAATATAATTTGAAGCGAAAGTGTTCAAAGGTGTATAATTTTCGTATATACAAGTTTATGCATTATATTCACTCTATAAAAATGATGAATGATCAAGATTTTCTTAGAACAACATTATCACGTATTAAGTGTGATATCAAAGAGTTCAATGGTGAAAAAAATTCGTATATGAAAGTTTATGCATTACATTTCACTTGATGAAAATGATAATCTTTCAAAATTGTTGGCACATCATTATCACGTATTAAGTGCGATTTCACATTGTTCAAAGGTGTATAATTTTTGTATACGCAAGTTTATGCATTATATTTCACTCTATGAAAATGATAAATGATCAAGATTTTGTTAGCACAACATTATCATGTATAAGTGTGATTTCAAAGAGTTCAAAGGTGAATAATTTTCGTATATGCAAGTTTATGCATTACATTTCACTCTATGAAAATGATAATCTCTCAAGATTTTGTTAGCACATCATTATCACATATTAAGTGCGATTTCACACTGTTCTAAGGTGTATAATTTTCATATACGCGAGTTTATGCATTATATTTCACTCTATGAAAATGATAAACTCTCAAGATTATCTTAGCACAACATTATCATGTCCTAAGTGCAATTTCACAGTGTTTAAAGGTGTATAATTTTCATATATGCACGAGGAATAAAGATTTTATTTTAGGGATCACTTTTCACGCTCTAGAAATGGTAAACTCTCTAGATTTTTTTAGGATAACATTATCATGTCCAAATTGTAATTTCACAGTGTTCAAGAGTTGTGTCAATTATAAACACTCTTTTTCATTAAGAGTTGTATAATTTTTTTAATTTGAAAGTGTTCAAGAGTTGTGTCATTTTATTATTTCTTGTACTTCCATCTCCGTAAATCTGAAAGTTTGACTTTCCCCTCACAGATTCACTTGATTGCAGCATAGATATTAACTTGATAAACAAATTAAATCATCGGAACGGCTCCTCTGTTGGCCGCATTCTCCATAGCAAGCACACGCCCAATTGAGCTCCCGAGTTGCGCCAATTTATTGTCCACGGCAAGCGCCCCCGTCTAATCGGAAAAATTTGGTGTGAGATCTAACCTTTCCTGCACACGGTTGCTATTGTCATCCTTCATACAGGTCAACGGGACGGTATCATACTGTGGCCAAGACGAACGGGAGCCTAAGTGAAGCTAGACAAAGGGCCACCATCGCCGGAGAAGGGACGCCATCGCTAGAGAAGAAGAACAAAGGAGAGGCAACGACACGGGTGCGGGCGCGGGGCTGGCTCGAGACCCCATCTTGCAACGCCAACCTGGGTAAGCTATGTATCCGGCGCTCACATTTATAAGTTGCGGGTCCCACACTGATCTTGATAAGTGGAGATAGGTGTCCACTACGGAACCCAACAGAATGCGTCCCCACTTATGTGCATGTAACGGCAAGGGTCCACTACGGGACACGACTGAATGCGGCCCCACTTGTCAGCATGTAACGACAAGGATGGCGGATAACGAGTTTCAAACCGTGTGAGAGTTTCGAAGAAGGAGATGGGCAAAAGGGAGGAAAACTTAAGCAGACAGGGAAAATAGAAATCCCTACTTTATTTCACTTTAAACATGTACATATGATTACAAGGAAATATGACTAATAATAGAAGGGATATAGTTGTGCAATATTCTAGGGACGGTCTAATTCATCCTGGTGTACAACCACCAGCTCTCTTTCTCTTCCGAGTGTTAGGTCTTTCCTTGATTGGCCTCATATCGGTTAAATAATATGACCCATTAAAACGGGTGGTCAGAAAAGGTCCTTCCCAAATCAGGGAAAGTTTGTTCTTTCTTTTTTGCACGAGTCGGAGAACCAAATCACCCTTTTTAAAAGAACAGTTTTGAACTCTATGACTATGGTACTTGCGCAACTTTTGTTGAGAGGTTGTAGAGCTCTACTCAGCAACGACGCAAACATCTTCGGTTATATCGAGATCATCTTGTCGATAAACTTCTGCATCTTCTTCGATATACGCTTTGACTCGAGGAGATAGATGCATTAAATCACTTGGAAGAACTGCTTCTGCACCGTAGACCGGGAAGAAAGGAGTATATCCGGTTGATGTGTTAGTAATTGTTCGTAAGCTCCATATCACAGACAGTAATTCTTCCTCCCAAGCGCCCGCAACACGATGAAGTGGTGCTTCGAGACGAGGTCGGAGTCCTTGTAAAATGAGACCTTTTGCCCTTTCGACTTGTCCATTGGCTTGTGGATGTGCGACTGATTCAATATCAAGTTGGATCCTTGATATTCGCACAATTTGGCTAATTCTCCCATGGAAAAGTTGCTCCCGTTGTTAGTAATAATACTGTACGGATATCTGAATCGTATGATTACGTCCTCGACAAACTTTCTGGCTATGGCTCCATCACAATTTGTTACGGGTTTATCCTCAATCCATTTGGTAAACTTATCCACCATCACAAGGAGATGGGTAAGTCCACACTTTTCCGTCCTAAACGGCCCTAACATATCGAGCCCCCAGACTGCAAATGGCCATGTAACAAGGATTGTGCTCAGCTTATCAGCTGGAACATGTGCTTGAGGGGCGTACTTTTGGCAGCCTTTGCATGATTTGGCCAGTTTCTTGGCATTTGCCTTAGCTGTGAGCCAAAAGAATCCGTGTCAAAAAGCTTTTGCCACTAAAAATTTGGATGCAGCGCAATGACCGCATTTGCCTTCATGGATTTCTCATAATATTTCCACTCCTTCCAGAGAAATGCAGCGCTCTAAAACCCTAGAAACACTCCGGTTATAGAGCTTACCATTGATAATCCTATAGGCTTTTGCTCATCGGAAAATCTGCCGGCCCAGAACTTCGTCTTCCTGTAATTTTCTATCTATCAGGAAATCCAGATATGGTTGTTTCCATCTAGGAATTACGACCAGAACTGCTACTAAAGGTGAGTCAGATTTTGTCATCCTGATCAACTCCTACAATGGAGGGAACCTTTAAGTTCTCTAGAAAGCACCATCTAGGACTTGTTTCCGTGCAGAGCTTATTCTTGATAGAGCATCTACTTCCTCATTTTCTGCTTCAGGGATGTGTTGAACCTCAAAACCCTGGAACGATTTAGATAGTTCATCCACCACGGCTTTGTATGCTACCATGTGTTTATTTGTGTTACAGATATCGGATACTTGCTATGAAACTAAATCCAAGTCTCCATAACACATGAGTCTGGTAACACCAATGTATTTGGCCATATGTATTCCATGTAACAGTGTTTCATATTCGGCAATATTATTGGTTGTCATGAAGTGAATCTATAACACATAGAACAACTTGTCTCCTTGAGGTGATTTGAGCACCACCCAGCCCCCGAGCCTCCCCGTGCATTTGATCCATCGAAGTGAAGGATCCAAAATTCTGGGTCTTCACGACTTGTATTTTCTATTGTCCCTATCTAATCAACGACAAATTCGGCAAGTATTTTGGACTTTATTGCTATACGTGGCTTGTACTCAATGTCAAAAGCGGCAAGCTCTATTCCCCGCTTTGCGACACGTCATGTGGAATCGTGATTGTTGATTATATCTCGTAGTGGACCAGTGCTCACTACTGTGATCTTATGTTCTTGAAAATAATGTTGTAGCTTTCTAGCAGCAAAGAATACTCCATAGGATAGCTTCTGGTAATGAGGATACCTTTGCTTCGACTCGGTCAGGACCTCGCTAAGATAGTAGGTTCGGCGTTGCACTTTATGCTCATGATTTTCCTCCTCGCGCTCCACTGATGTCACAACACCCAAGACTCTATTTGTCACTGTGATGTAAAGTAACATAGGCTCTTGTGGCTCTAATGCAGTAAGGATTGGTGGATTCGAAAATAGATCTTTCAAACTTTGTAGGAAAACGTCGGCTTCCTTGGTCTAGGAAAATTTGTTGGTTTTTTTCAAGAGCTTGTATAAAGGTGTGGCTCTTTCTCCGAGCTGGCTGACGAACCGGCTCACTACTGCGATGCAACTAGTGATTCTGTGCACGTACTTCACATGAGTTAGCTTTGTAATGTTCAGTATAGCCTTGATTTTTTTCCGGTTCACCTATATGCCTCTTTTAGACACGATGAAACCTAACAATTTTCCGGCTGGGATTCCAAAGAAGCACTTCTTCGGGTTAAGCATCATATTGAATTTCTGTAGGCTAGCAAATGTTTCCTCCAAGTCAGAAAACAATGTTTCCTTCTTTTTGGACATAACAGTTATGCCATCCACGTATACATGGACGTTGCTTCTGATTTGGTCATTGAGACAATGCTGCATAGTATGTTGATAAGTTTCTCATGCATTCTTTAAGCCAAAAGGCATAGTTTTGTAGCAGAAGGTTCTGTAGAGAGTGACGAAAGACGTATTGATTTGATCCGATTTTTTCATCGGTCATTGGTGATATCCGGAATATGCGTCGAGAAAACAGAGTAATTCCGACCCTACCGTGTAGTCAATAACTTGATCGATTCTTGGCAAAGGGAACGGATCTTTAGGACAAGCCTTATTCAAGGGGGTATAATCAACACACATATTTAAATCAATAGTGTCCTTTTTAGGGACAAGTACATAATTTGTCACCCACTTTGTGTGGATGACCTCTGTGATAAATCCGACTAATTCTAGTTGGACTAATTTCTTAGCTATAGCTTTGCGCTTTTCATCACCAAACAATTGTAAGGACGGTTTGACGGGTCTAGCGTTAGGATAAACATTGAGAGAGAGTGCTCGGCGAGTTCCCTAGGTACTCCGGTCATGTTAGAAGCTGCCATTCGAAGATATCTTTATTAGCTTTGAGGAACTCGACGATCATGCTTTCCTATTTAGGATCTAATCCTATCCCTATATTGGTCGCCTTGGAGGGCTCATCTTTCTTCAACTGCGTCTTCTTCGTCTCTTTTGATGCTTTGAACTGCAGACTCGGTTTTTAGCACCTTGTTATTCTTAGCGGGCATCGTGGATGGGCCGGTGTTTTTCTTGATCTCCTAGTACTCTTGGACATGCAGCACGGCTTCAGCAAAAGCGGCAAATCCGTCTTTGCAGTCTCATACTTTCTTCGGATTTGCTCGGATGGTGATGACCCCATTGGGACACGGAAGTTTCATCATGTTGTATATGTAGTAGGGACGGGCCATGAACGCCCAGTAAGCCGGACGTCTAAAGATGGCATGGTATGCACTTTTGAATGGTACCACCTCGAAAGAGAGTGGCTCGGTAAGGTAGTTGTCCGGTGTTCCAAATGTCACGTCTAGTGTGATCTCACCCAATGATTTTGCCTGTTCCTGGTTAAATGCCATGAAAAAATTTGTGGAGACTCCATCAAGTCTGCTCATCCTGGATCCGTCAGCTACACCAGCATCGCCTACAGTGAACCTAGCATCATCTATTGGCTCAATATGAAAGGTCGTCTCTGATCTGACGAACATCGAAAAAATTTGTGGAGACTCCATAGATCTGGAAGATCTGGCTGACGCATATGACAGCCTCTCTTTTGACTCGATCTCTGAGTCCATGCTGCAGTGCAGCATAAGTTTGTCTAGCTTAATTCCTGACGATGCCGAAGAAAGCGCTGACTCTGGAATCAATAAGGGGGAATCATACCCATAACAGGATCCCTGGGACTTCTCTGGATCGCAAAACGGCGTCTCCTATGAGTTTAGCAGCAATGACAACTACTCAAACATGAGGCATCGCCAAGTGTGCGTGATCCAGGATGAAGGAACCTCATCGCCTCGCGATTCCAACGGTAACCCGATAATTAACTCTGATGATCTTTTGTCGGATGATGCGCCAGGATGCCGCGAGGATAGGGAGACTCCGCAAGAAGGCGAACATCGAGTTGTGCATAGAGGTGGAGAGTGCACTGAATGCCTAATGTTCCAATTCACGCATGTGTCCTGGCAGAAGACTCAAGACGTAATATCGGGTGCAGTACCCATGACAGCAGATGCCATGAGATAGAAACTAATGGCTTACCAATACTTGCTGCACCACAAAAGAAAAGATTTGCTATGACTGCAGGGGTCCTTGTATGAAAGAAAAAGGTTGGCCAATGAATCTAGCTTGTGTCGGGTGCATCTCAGCTCCACTTGAAATTCTGGTAGTGTCACCGGAGGACCACATCTCAGGCGGAGCGCTTCGCGGCTACAACATATCCCATAAGCCAAAAGGCGCGATATGGCACGAAACCTGGACTTGTCATTCATGTTAGTTGATTCTGTGGTTGACATCACAGCAAAAATAGCACAAGCCGCTCTTGTTGCCTCCCAAACCTACCTCCTAACCACTTAGCCAGTCGCCGATGATCCGCTGGCACCTATCCATCGCTCTGTCCTCATAGGATTGGGGATGGTAGGCAACACTCTCGCATGACGAGAACAAGGAATTCTAGAGAGAGCCGACAAATCACCATGTCGTCGTAGTACCCCGCACATACAGGGACCACCCCACGATCCAGTTCCCCCCATCACGTACGCTTCTCGCGGGAGGACGATGGAAGGAAGAATATTACACAAAATATGGTGGATAGATCCAGAGAAGAGTGCAACAGCCTAAGGTATTCTGATGGAGAAAGCAATGATTAGCACGAAACTTGTGGGACCAGTTGCTTTACCTATCGGGTTTGCAAAACCCTGTTACGCAAGGATTTCAAACTCCCTCATGACTGCCAAAAGTATGATGGACTCCAGGAACCAGCTGCATGGTTGGCCGATTATCTGCAAACCGTCAAGCTCCTAGGTGGCTCCAAGGCTACAACAATGCAAAGCCTTCAGTTACATTTAAGTGGCACATCACGCTCGTGGCTTAGGAACTTACCCGCGGAATCAATCAGAAGTTGGAGCGATTTGGAGGAGAAGTTTATCCGCAACTTTAATTCCACATTCAAGCGACCCACATCTATTGAGGATTTAAGGGCTTGCAAGCAGAAACCCGGAGATTCTATAAGGGCATACATACACTGGTGTAATATCATAAACAATTCCTTGGAGCGCATCTCGGATGAAAGGGCGATAGACGCCTTCAACGATGGTTTACAGAGGAAATATTTCATCGAAGAACTGGCACAGGTGCAGCCAAAAACAATCTCTCATCTAATGGATATGGCGAACCGTTGGGCTGATGGAGAAGACGTCGTCCACAACAAAAGCGTGTGCTCACTAGAAGAGGACCGCGATAGGTGAAATTATGATAACAGAAGGAGACACAATTTTTACGGCTACATCAAGCACAACTACGTAGCAGCTGGTATCGTTGGGGAGGACAATAGAAGGAATGATAACCGTGGCGGTGGATATCGCGACAGCCGAGAAGAGGTAGGAAAAGCATGCCAAGTCAGCCGTATCGACCAAGGGAACCTCCGATGTCCCCACTACAACTACTAGAGGGGCCGTGCAACATGCATTTTTACGTTGATGCTGAGGGAAGAGGATGATCAAACCACCTAATGAAGGATACTTCGGTAGCGAAGAAAACTTGGTTTTTAATGTGTGTTTCAGGTTCTGAACATCAACAACACAATATTCAGATGAAAACAAGCAAGTCTCTTTTTGGAAGCAATCGAGGGGAGAATCCAGAAGCTTTAACGACCAACTATGTGGCGGGAATATTTTTCCGGCTATATAGTTCCTGCCGTATAGTTGTCATTGCCTTCGTCTTCTTAAAAGGGAAAACTTTCATGAAGAGGACGGGGACAAAAACAAGAAGGGAGAGAGAACGGATCCGGAGAAGAAGGGAAAGACGCTCTTCATCTCGCTCCATGATCTTCGACCTCCTAGCCACAACACCGCCATAGCCATTACTTTTACTTGAGAGGGAAAAAGAGATCTCCACCTTGCAATATTAGGGTTAGAGATTGTTCTTCCCATCTTGAATTGTGTCGGATTAATTTCTATTCTTATTGTGGATATCCACGGTAATATCAAGAAGAACTCCCTTTATTTAATTATATCGATGATGCTTTCTTCTCTCACGTGTGAGTAAATTCACTTAGGCATGGGAGATGTAAGGGATTGGTAAGATGTGATGTTCCTATATAATTTCCTTTAAGTTTGTGGTTGATTTTAATTACTATATTATGTGTGCTTGACTATCTGTGGGATGCTTAATGCTTGTTATCCAATTAAGGGCCCAGATAACATGATACCTTGTTATACATAGATAAGATCTTGTTTGCTAGCAGACCGGCGACCCCCAAGTGACACGGGGATTTCAATGGAAAACTAGATGAGCTTGAGGAGCATGAAAAGCCACTATGCCTATTGCATTAGTCCGATCCAAGGATCTTAATTGCTAAGCAACCTGAAGGATCTTAATCGTCTAGTGATTGACCATGGTTTTGGTAACAGGCTAGTAGGATTGTTGAAGTTGGGATGAAATCTACCAAGAGGAGTTCCGACTAATTATGGGTTGCTCGCCTATGCACATACTTATAAGATTATAATTGTTATACTTATCACTCATCCACCTGGCACATTCACTATCACCATGTACTGAATCTCCCCGCGCCTATTTTTCCATCTGCAGAAAACAACAAACAAATCATTCTTTACTTTTATTCTTTTTATTTCTCAAGTTTACATTTTAGTTTTATTTAAATACAATCTCTTTAATCCAAATCTCATTCTTATTTCAATACTTGTAGTCAATTAACTCGAAGCCTGTGACAACTTTGAGTGCGACAGAGACTTCACCATTAAACACTTACCTTTGGGCTCCCTGTGGGATCAACATCTTAACTTCGAAACTAGCTACAAACAATCTGTGTACTTGCAGCCATGAAGATATTTTCTTGCACCGTTGCTGGGGAGCTAAGCGCTAAGTGTTTTGTCTCTTGACATTTTAGGGTTACCACTACAAAATGGTCTCCCTAGGCGACAAAGGGTCTACACGCTCTGGTAGGACCTATCTACCAGATTATCTTGATCATGTACCTGCTCAAAGGCGGGAGGAAATTATTGAAAAACTTTTGAGATCGAATAAGGTTGAAGTTGAGAACCTAGGTGACTTCATGGAAATTATATCCATCGATAGGACAAATCCCAAGAAACCTAAGAAAACTCTCAGAGAATACAGTGCTCCAAATTTTTCTTTTCTTAAACAACCAATAGAATTTCCTAACCCAGGAGTTAGAGAATATCGATTTGATGGTGACATTATTAAAATTTTGCAGGAAAAAGATTTCAGCAGAAGGGAAGATGAACACCTAGGAATACATCTTAGAGAGTTCGACGATGTGATAACATCACTTGGACCAAAAGGTTTGCCTAGAGATTTATCTCACCTAAAACTATTTCAGTGGTCTCTCAAAGGTAAGGCTCTAGACTGGTTATATTCTCTCCCTCATCATTTCATTAAATGCTGGTAAAATTGTATTTTTAAATTCATAAACAGATTTAATCCTTTTAAAAGGGTAACTGGAATTAGAAAGAATATAGTCAGCTTCTGTCAGAATGTGGGACAAAACTACCCACAAGACTAGGAAAGATTCTTTGGAATGATCAATAGTATTCCTAATCATCGTTATTCTGAATCAAATATTTTCCATTTATTTTACCATGGTCTAAATACTCAATGCAGAGAGTTGCTTGATTTATCAGCAGGAGGATCAATAAATACTTTAACTGTTAAAGCATGTTTGGAGTTGATGTATACTATGGCTAAGAATGATTCTTTATATATCCCTGATTTTGGCACTAAGCTGGAAAGGGATACTTCGTATAACTCCTGATCGTATGCCTGAAGTACGCAAAACAATGAAAGAAAAAGGTATACCTTCTAAACATGTTAAGGAAAACAAAGTAGATTTGTTACAAGTTTTTACTGAAAAAGATGAAACTAGGAAAGTTTTTCAAGAATTAAAACATCGGCAAGCTAAATCGCATAGTAACTTTCATAAGAAATTTCAAAGACATAAGAATATTTTGGCAAAATTAGCGGAAAATTACGACGATATTGGCCACGAAATAAAATTATTTCACAAGTACCTTAGTATGATTGAAACCAGTGTGAATAAATAGCATCTGGTTATCAAATTTTCCTTCAAGATGATATTCCTGTTTCTACTAATGTTGTTACAAGGAGAGGTGCAGTTGTTACAGGGCCATTAGGACCACTAGAATATGAAGCTAAAAAAGAGCGAAGAGAAAAAGCCTTGCTCAAAGCAAGCCAAGAAGAAGATACACTAGTGGATCCTCAAGATGAAACTGCTCAAGAAACACAAGACCAAACCTTGGAGGGGAAAAATGATGCACAGGATGACTGTTATGACTCTGATGCAGAGACTGTGGACCCAAGAGAAGAAAAATAAACAAGCAAAGAAGACGAGGTTGTTGCAGTAGGAAAGAACAAAACGATAAGCAACAACAAAAGAAAGCAATGAAAGAGCCTGATCCCCCACAAAAGGTAAAATATAAGAATAAGAAAGGTGAGCAAAAGCTACCCTATCCAGATCGGAAAAAGAAAGCACCGGATCAGGTAATATATGATTCTTTCAAAAAGGCACTTGGTGACCTTCGTTTAGAAATTCCATTTGCGGATGCAATAAAAGTTCCCACCTATTCTAAATTTCTCTGTGATATCCTTAATAGAAAGAAAGAAATAATTGAAACCATTTCCATGGTGACTAGTTATACTGCTAATGGGAAGTTATTGTGTAAGTCGGGTGATCTTGGAATACGAACTATTTCATTCTCAATTGGCAAAACTGATATTCATAATCTTTTGTGTGATTTAGGTGCAGGAGTTAGTGTAATTAAATATTCCCTCTATAAAATGTTAGAATTAGGGGAGTATTCCCCCACTTCTATCACTTTACAGATGGCTGACAAATCCACTAAACATCCTATTGGTATGATTGAGGATGTTCTACTTAGAATAGATGAGCATGTTATTTCCACTGATTTTATTATTCTTGAAATGCCCGAGGATTATAAACTATCTATAATACTTGGAAGACCTTTTCTTAGCACTGTAGGAGCGTTAGTTGATTGTGCTGAAGGAAAAATAAATCTTCAATGTTTATGATGCTAAAATTATTCGGTATTTTCCAAAGAAACTAAAAGCGGGATAAAGGTAGATTCCACCGACAAAACGAGTTCATGTGGTAAGTGCCTTTGATAAAGGGCAACCTAATGTAAGAATTCAAGAACAGAGAAACGGTTAAAATATTCATCCATTCTTAATAAAATGATTAATGGGAGTCAACCCATCACAATAATAAAATAAAATTAAATAATAAAAAGTTCAACGCATTCCTACAATTTTTTCACAGACATTCTTGCGGAAGCGCGCCCATGAAGATGCAACTGTCAAAAAGTAGTAGAAATATCAACTGAATAAACATAGATTTAGTGTAGAAAATAATTTTTCAGTTTTATGTGTATAAACTAGCTTAATCATATTATCCAGATTAGATAGTGAATCACTAAAAATTTGGGCGAAAAAGCATGTTCCGGGAGTCCTAACGACCAACTATATGGCGGGAATATATATTCCAGCCGTATAGTTGCGGCAGTATAGTTATCGAACAAAATTCTCAAAAAAGAGGTCTTGGATACAGAAGGTTAAATGACCAACTATACTGCGGGACACTTTTGTCTGGTCGTATAGTTGTGATCTGGTGTAGGGAAACCCTAACCCTCGCTGCCGCCGCAACTATACGACGGGAGCTACCTAACCCAACCATATAGCTCCCTCTGTATTGTTTTCCGCAACCACTTAAAAACACCAGGGCAGCTAGGGCTTCTCATCCACCTCATTATTTCTCTCATATTCTCTCTCCAAACCTCTCAAAATCCACCTAGAACTCTTGATTCTTCGCGGATTTCTTTCATTTGAGTGGGGGAATCAACAGATCGATATGTTTCTCTCCCTATCCATGATTTATTTTCAGAATCCCACGGTTGAAATCCTCACGTTGAATTAGTGGACTAACTCAAGCTTGATTGATTTTCCCTTTTGATTTCTCACGTTAGGATTGAATTCCTCCACGTAGAATCGTTCATATATCATGTAGAAACTATATGCCTAAAGTTTTATGTTAAAATTTCTCAGTGCATAAAGATGAACAAGCTTGGTAGTATTTTTTGCAAGAGAAAGTGCCAACATGGTGAAGGCTTGCGGCTCCCGGCCGACCTCGACAGCAAGTATGCCATGGTTTCAGCGAGGAAGGTTCTACCCACACGTTGGCCGGTGATGGCTTTCTCAGCGCAGCAGGTTTCAGGGCGGACTTCGACCATATGTGTGCAAATGCGGGGCTATCTAACCTCGCCTATGCAAGCCACTACACCTACACTGAGCTCACCCATGAATTCCTCGCCTCCTTCTACAACAACTACAAGGAGAAAGGTCATGCATGCACGATGAGTTTCACCATTAACCAGTGGGCATATCAAATCACTTTCCAACAGTTTTGTGAAGCTTCTAGATTCCCTCAAGAAGGAGAATCAACTGCTACAAACTTGTATAGTGTCTCAAGTGGAGAATCTTGGGAGGTTATTTCTGTTAACGGTGGCAGGGACTTCTACCAGAAGAAGATGTAGACCATTCAGAATCCAACCATCCGCTACTTCGCTTTGTTTCTTACTAACACTTTGTTGGGAAGAGGAGATACCGCTTCTATGGACAATGCAGACATAACCATGATCACCAAGGCTCTCTTGCCTGATGCACCATAGAGTCCCACTCCTGCAGCTCTATTCCTCCAGCATCTCCGCCACCAAGGCAATAAAAATAAAGGTGATATTCGCATCGGTGGATTGGTAACCCACCTTGTCCAAGCCCGTGGAATTCAGATACCTGATATGCAACCTGTTGATGGCTCCATACTTATGTCTGTCAAATATATAACTGCTTATGGCTTCGTTGGTGTTTACTGAATTAACAGGAGGCTCCGAGCCTATCAATTTGGTTACCTTGATGTTGCATATGATGAGCAGGTGTCATTGCCTTGCCCACAAGCCTTCTCGGTTCAAGGGAAGAACAACTGGATCATCATCAAGGATCAAGTGACGGAGATCATGGCAGCACTCTATCCTGACTTTGAGGAAGATGAAGAAGGAGAGCAGCAGGATGAGCAGGAGCAGCAGTAGGAGCAGGATAACCCTTCTTGGGGAGGACATCAGCAACAACAAGAGGGACGTTGGGACCCATGGCCCAATCAGAAGCAACAACATTAGGGGTTCAACAATGTCCCCTATGAGTATTTTCTGCAGCTCTACCAACGCGTTGGGGAGATCGACCAAATTCTTCATGGAGTGAATGAAGATGTTAGTTCCCTAACTAATAGCTTTAGCCACTTCATGACCCACTTCCCCGACTACTACCATCAGCATATGTACCCACCACCGAGCGATGACAACAACTAAGCATGGCAACAACCTAAGCTTGGGGGAGGTTTGAGAACCTCCAAACTTTGCATTCATATTTTTATTTCTTCTTTTGATTTATTTTACTTCTTAAAAAACTTGCATGTTTACTTTCTGGTTGCATTCTCAAAACCAAAAACACAAAAAATTAGTTGTAACCTTTATTTGCAAATTTATTTATTTCAAAGATTGCTCAATTTTAGGTGACTTGGCAATAGGGAAATATAGATGGAATTCGACTCAAGTACGAGAACAAGCAAGCAAGAGGAGGTATCACTTTCCTTTCATAACCGTTTTTTGCAACCTTAAATTGACCCTACAATTATTGACTCACTTTCACTTGAGCCACTCCCCACTTAGCTTGTTATCCTATAAATTCCATTCCTTTGCCAGTGTCCCCTTTTTGTTTTGAAATAATGAGCAATGAACTTGGTTAAAATATTTCCGACATTTTTACAACAATAAAAAGCATCCAAGAGATGACTTGAGTCCATGTTTATCCCAGAGGATTTGATTTTATAAACTACTAAACCCCATTGAGCTTAATGGAAACAGACTCGATAGCACCCTTGAATGAAATTTTCTGATAAAATGGATGCTTCGAAGTAGTAGAGATTATGCCACTGCCTTTTCTAATAATTACAGTAATATATTACTTTACGCATGTCATTACAACACTGTCGTACTCCATTGGGAACTATTAACTCCAGTGGCCAACAAACGATCTAAATGCGGGAAACCACTTGATTGCGGCTATTGAGTTAAGTAAGCGTTTGTAGCTGCAATGCTATGATGGGTAAAATCTTAGTCTCCTCGTGGTTTCACGTTCCAAATGAAGTTGTAGTACTCCTGTGACCCATTATTAATCAACAGTTATGTATTGACATGGTTGAAATGGATCGTATGGGAACCTAGAGGGGGAGGGTGAATAGGAGCTACTCAATTTTTAGTTATTTTTCAATTTTAGGATTGACACGAAGTAAATTCTCTAGATATGCAACTACGAGAATTTCCCTATATGCAAAGCTATCTACTAAACATGTAAAGAGAGGAGCGAGGAAACCATAGTGGAGGACGCGGAGACACGGGGATTTGTTTTACCGCAGTTCCTTTCTTGTTAAGGGAAGTAAATCTGCGTTGGATGGGTGGGCCGTTCTAATACCACCACGCCACAATAGGCCTCACCCTATTCTCCGACGGATCTCGCCACGAGAGGCCTGTTCCACCTTCTCCACTATTGGTACCCTTCGAGGCGGGAACCGGTGCCTTTACAACTCTAGCGGGGCACACATCCACAACCAAATTGGAAGCTCCCGTAATGCAACAATCTGTCACAAGAACAAGGATTATCAATATAATCAAAACAAGGATCTAGATACTTGCAAGAAATACTAGATCAAAGGTTCTCCAAATGAATGGAGAGGAGATGAAGCGCTTGATTGATGTTGATGAATATCGAGCCCTCCTCATTCGATTCCCCAAGAAACGGGGCCTTTGGGTGGATGAAGGTGGAGATCTCTTGGATGGAGCTTGAGGAGCAGATCTTGTCTTTTTTGAATGACCCAAGAGTTTTGGCAGGAGGGGGATGATGCATTTAAATACCCCTGCCTAGAACTATCCGCCCTGGGGGGGGGGGGGAAATCCGCCCAATGGACAGAATGTCTGGGGGAAAATCCACCCAGAGACGGAAAGTCCGGGGGAAATTCTGCCCCCTCTCTGTTTGACGCGCTGGGTGACCTTTGCAAAATTCCTGGGAGGGGACTATCCGGCCCCTTGAGGGGCATATTATCCGGCCTGGGCAAAAACTCCGGCCCTGGCTAGAAAATCCAGGAGATATTCTCCCCCCCTATAGTGGGTCATGCCCTTACGTCCTTTTAGATTTGGGGAGGGGCGGATTATACAGCCCCTGGTAGGGGCGGATTATCCGCCCCCCAAAAAACAACTTTGAAGCTCCTTTTCACTTGAAGATCTGCAGCACTTCAAAAAACACATTAAATAATCCTTGGTATTGTTATCTAACACACAAAACACTAGGGATCATGAAATGTTCTTTCAATCTCCCCCTTTTTGGTGTTAGAGGACAATACAAGGATTTGCAATGAATCCTACTAACAACATCTTCAAGAAATAAAAGAGGCTCCCCCTAAATGTGTGCATATTAATAGTTTGCATTTGAATACAAATGCACACACTAAAGGGAAAGCCAATTTCATAACATTGACAACTATAACAAGGATGAGTTAGGAAACATGTTTCATAGCATCGGGATGTGAAATAGCCAATATGAAAGGTGAGAATATTAGGCCTTGAACACATCCCACCATATTGATGCAATCAATAGATAATTCCATATGACATCAAGATAATTCCATACTCCATATATAAATCCAGAACTCCATACGGATAGTTCTACAAGATAAATCCAGAATTCCACACAAGATAAACAATAGTACCACACACGACATAGTCTTGTACAAACCAAGCACAAATAAGTTCAACACTAAAAGGGCACAAGCAACCAATGAAGAAAACGAGTGATAAAGAAGCAAATGCTTGCGCCCGACCCATGCAAATTCGAAACTTAAATAGAACTCCTTCTCCCCATTTGGAATTGAAACACCAAAAAGGAAGAAGAGAGATGCTAGCGCCCCAGAAGATCACTCCTCATCCTCCTTCTCGTCGTTGTAATCATCCCCGTCCCCTTCATCTTCATCATACTCATCATCATCAACTGGAGGAGTAGGCGCCCTAGGTGGTGGAGGAAACAGGTGACTCTCGAGTTCACCATAATTGATCCCTGAGGTGTTCCACAGAGCATATGGTTCCGGAGATGAAGGAGGTGGAGGAAGTCCAGACGCCTCAGACACATGGTGGAGAATGAGCTGCTGGGTGTGGGCCATGTCATTGTTCCTCCAGTAGGCATCATACTGGCCCTTGTGAGTGTCGACACCCATGCAAAGAATAGGCCTTTGAAACCAGTTGAGATGTTTTACCTCACGTGCCATTGGGCACACCGCAGGCCCGCGACCACTAGCCCGAGCATCACACATGAAGGACTCGGGGGCAGTGGAAGTGTGATAGGTCTTCTGTGCCTTATTGTAGATCTTATTGGGCTTGTGTACTCCCTCCAAAACAGTACCAAAATACTCATGTGGCAGCATGTGCTTGATGAGCATCATAATGTAGGGAGCATAAGGGGTGGAGAGCCGGTTGAACATAGCGTTAGTCATCTCATGAAAATTATAATCCATAACATCCAACTTGTAGCTCGTAGCTGATCCAGGATTGGTGGCAAACTCATGTGCAAACGCAATCAAAGGAACCAGGTGACCATGGATCTTATCATTGTTGCCCCCACTTGGAGAGATGATGTTCCGAAACAATCCAACAAGATTGGCATACAAAGGAGAAAGACCAAAAAAGGTACCAGCAACACCATCAGACATCAGGGAAGGAGCAAGAGCAGTGTCCTTGGATGGCTTGATAGGAAAAATGATGTGGTGGCCAGAAGCTATGTCACGACCATAAAAGTCATACCCGAGGGACCTGACCAAAAGTGCGGAAGTCTGACTGAATCATAGTGTTCCCGGTCATACACTTCATGGTGCGAAGCTCATCTCCGCAAATCACAAGGGTAGAGAAAAACTTCTTGACAACAGAGGAGTCAGAGTGGCACTGAAGAGTCATAAGATGATGCAACCCCATCTTACCAATCACATCCAAGGCCTCACGAAGTATTGCCTTGTTTTGACCCTTAGTCAAATTCATAGGATGCATAGGGCGTTTCTTGAGAGTAGCATAAACATCATCATGAATGGACCTGAAGAGGGAGCACCAGACACATGCTATCTTCCCGAGGACCATCACTGTTAGCCTCGACATAATAATCAATGTGGTGAATGGAGGAGTACTCAACGTTCTCCATGGCCTTGTAGTTGACATGGGACTGCTTGCCCTTGCCCTTGCAAGATGTGGTCCTCTTGGCCTTCCTAGCTGACTCGGCCATCCGTTCAGACTCTCTTTTCAACCTTCGGATTTCAGTCTCGTCAACAAGCTTACCCTCTTCGTTGGGCCTGAGATAACGGGCACCGGGACGACGCGTGTAGGTATTGGGAGCACTAGAACCACCTGTGAGAAGCAATAGATACGTATCATAGGTATAAGCACACACACAAGTCCAAGAGGAATGTTAGATACAGTAGGAAAACAATCCATGGTCCAATGATGCACGGTAGGAAAATCCGAGACAAAACCAAAACAGGCAGTGAACCTCTAGGCAAGATTATCCGGCGCTGCCAGGGGCGGATAATCCGCCCCAACAAAAAATTTCTGTTTCGGCCCAGATTTACCATGGCAACGAAGCTCGGGCACAAGAGTTTCAATACTACGGAATCTAACAGGCAAGGGAAACACATAGTATCTGCTACAACGAGTTTTCCACCAACAAGAATGATTTCCATACAAAGGAGATGGATGAGGAAGTTACCTTTACTCATTCGAGGAAAAGCTCATAGGAGAAGGTACCCGGAGGCGCGGGGAAGAAGATCCGGGGGCAGCCTGGAGAATCCGGTGGTCGAATCGACTCCGGGGAGGGCGGAGGCTCCGGAGGCGGCTTGGGGAAGGACACGGGTTGGGGGAGGACGGGTTACTCTGTTTGAGCCCCTCCTCCTGGAGCCCAGTCCTTAAAGGACCGATTCGCCCGGGGCGGATTATCCGTACCTCACTTGAGGCGGATATTCCCTCCCCCCTCTGAAATTTCTGTTAACATAGAATCAGGCCGGAGCACCCCATGCAAACCCCTCGCAAGTATACAATGGACTTGTGTGCAAGAATATATGGCTCTCGGTGGGAAAAAGGCTTGGGTTTAGAGCAACAAACTGAGATGGTACTACACACCCAAAATTGCAAGAACAAAGCATCTAAAAGCCAAGATTGGGTGTGTTTTCCATAAGAACATAAGATATGCATGAAAATCCAAAAAGATCCACTAGAAACCAACTATTCTCAAGGAAGAGGGCGGTGGCCAAAGCCACCATGTTGGAGTGCATGGCATGACACCGCGAAGATGTATCTTGAATTCAAAACCAATGCTCATCGATGACCCACATATCACAAAATGATATTAAGGGAAATGATTTTTCTTGCTTTCGGCATTATGGGGGGAGGGTTAGCCCAATCAATTAGTACCACACTCCCCTATGTCTATTCCCGCATCTAAACCAAATACATGAGGTACTGCAAGTGAGTATGCAAGGGTAGTCAAGCCAAGATCCTTGAATCTATGATATTTAGCTCATTCCTCAAATAAAAAAACCTTTCTTCATCAAGTGGCTTCGTGAAAATATCATCAAGTTGGTTCTTCATGCTCACAAAAGTTAATGCAATATCGCCACAACCAACATGATCCCGAATAAAATGATTGCGAATCTCAATATGTTTTGTCCTTGTATGCTGCACTAGATTGTAAGCAATTTTAATAGCACTTTCATTGTCGCAAAAAAGAGGCATTTTGTCACAATTGACACCATATACCTTTAAAGTTTGCCTCATCCATAATAATTGTGTACAAGCACTTACAGTAGCAACATATTCAGCTTCGACGGTTGAGAGTGATATGCAATTTTGTTTCTTCCAAGACCAACACACTAGAGACCTGCCCAAGAATTGACATGCACCAGAAGTTGATTTTTGATAATCCTTGTCACCAGCCCAATCTGAATCAGTATATACACATAGAGAAAAACTAGAGCCTTTGGGATACCACAAACAAAAAATTTGGGAATGAACCAAATATCTGAAGATTCTCTTGACCGCCACTAAGTGGATTTATTTAGGAGCGTCTTGGTACCTTGCACACACTCCTACACTCAACAAGATATCGGGTCTAGATGCGCAAAGGTAAAGGGCAGAGCCGATCATGGATCGGTATACCTTTTGGTCCACATCTTTACCCTTTGGATTAAGCTCAAGATGACATTTTGTTTGCATTGGAGTAGTAACGCCATTGAGATCCGTCATCTTGAACCTCTTGAGCATGTCTTGGATGTATTTAGCTTGATTAATAAAGGTTCCCTCTCTAAGTTGCTTGATCTCAAATCCAAGAAAGAACCTTAAATATCCCATCATAGACATCTCAAACCTATCAGTCATAAGCTTTGAAAATTCACCATTAAAAGTTTGGTTAGTAGAGACAAAAATAATATCGTCTACATATAGTTGGCATATAAACAACTCCCCATTAACCTTCTTAGTAAAAAGAGTGGGATCGATTTTCCCAACTTCGAATCCACAGTCTAACAAAAGCTCTTTAAGGTGCTCATACCACGCATGTGGGGCTTGTTTAAGGCCATAGAGCGCCTTATCAAGTTTGTAGACATGGTTCGCAAATTTGGGATCCTCAAAGCCCGAGGGTTGCTTAACATATACCAACTCATGTAGAGGACGATTAAGAAATGCACTCTTATCATCCATTTGCTGTAATTTAAAATTATGATGAGCAACATAAGCAAGAAGGATACAGATGGACTCAAGGCGAGCCACAGGAGCATAGGTTTCGCCAAAATCGATGCCTTCCACTTGAGAGAATCCTTGAGCCACCAGCCTTGCCTTATTCCTTACAACAATGCCATTTTCATCTTGCTTGTTTTTGAAAATCCACTTTATGCCGATAACATTGTGGCATTCTTTGGGTTTTTCCACGAGCTTCAAAACTTTGTTACACTCAAAGTTATTCAGTTCTTCGTGTATTGCAACCACCCAATCTGATCTTCAAGAGCATGAAAGACCTTCTTTGGTTCTACCATTGATATATGTGCTTGATGATCACAGAAGCTAGCAAGTTCTCTTCGAGTAGACACTCTTGTTCTTAGATCACCTACAACCTTGTTAAGAGTGTGGCCCCTCAACTCAAGGTTCCGATCAGCAATGGCTTTGCGATGAGCTTCAATTTCCTTATTGTTTCTTGGAGGAGTTGCTTCAACATTTGGATCCTTGTATTGGCCACTACCTTGACCTTGATCTTGATCTGTACCCATAACAAGAGGTTGTTGTTGTTCTGGATCTTCAGGGCCGGATAATATGCCCCTAGGTGCGGTCGGACTATCCTTCCTGGGAGTTTCGGCTTTAGTTTCTTCTTCCTGATTGCCCCTGACATGACTTGGAGTGCCAGGGCCAGATAATCCGCCCCTTGGGGCTGGAGAATCCGGCCTGGGATTTTCAGAACTTTCCTGCTCGTCTTGATTTCTCCTAGAGCATGTTGGAGTGCCAGGGGCGGATAGTCCGCTCCTTAGAGGGGGCGGATTGTCCGTCCTGTGACTACCATTTTTCCGACAAGACAGATGATCTTTAGGAGGTTGTGGTGTTGGTGCAGTAGTTTCTCCATCAGTAGGGGCTTGTTGATCTTGTGTAGATGAGGCCTCCCCTTGAGTGGAGCATTGTCCTTCCCGATCCGCAACAAGGGGTTCCTCAATGGGGCGGAAAAATCCCACGCCCATTCTTCTTATGGCATCTTGGGGTATTTCAACATCTACATCACAAACATCAACTTGCCCCACATAAGAGCCATCATTTTCATTGAATTCCACTCTACAAGATTCTGCAACAATTTCGGAGAGCTTGTTGTAGACTCTATAAGTGTGGGATTCGTCACCATGACCAACAAAAATACCTTCTAAAGCCTTAGACTCAAATTTAGACAAACGAACTCCTTTGATGAGGAAGAAACACTTACAACCGAATACCCGGAAATATGATATGTTGGGCTTGTTACCAGTAAGTATTTCATACGGTGTTTTGTCCAAAATCTTGCGGAGGTAGAGCCAATTTGTTGAGTGACAAGCGGTAGATATGGCTTCAGCCCAAAAGTTGTATGGTGACTTGAATTCAGCCAACATTGATCTAGCCATCCATCAGAGTACGATTCTTCCTCTCGGCTACACCATTTTGTTGAGGGGTGTACGCAGCGGAATATTGATGTCTTATCCCCTCTTCACTTACAAATTCATTTAATGTGTAGTTCTTGCACTCGGAGCCGTTGTCACTTCTTATTGCCAATATGGGGATATTTTGTTGGCGGTGGACCTCATTGGCAAAATCAATGATATTTTGTTGAGTCTCACTCTTTAGCTTGAAGAAATAGACCCAAGTGTATCTTGAGTAATCATCGACTATCACCAAGCAATATTTCTTCCCACCGAGGCTAGCATGAGATGGAGGACCAAATAAGTCCACATGAAGTCCAAGATCATCTTTGAGGAAACAATAGTTTTCCTCTTGTGGGGAGAGTCGTGCATCTTTCCTTCAACACATGCCCTGCAAAAACGATCTTTGGCAAAGGAAACATTGTCTTTTAGTCCAAGGATGTGGCCACCCTTGTGAAGACTTTGCAAAGTTCTCATGTTGAGATGGGCTAGACGGCGATGCCATAACCCGCCCACGTCGGCCTTTCCGAATAAGCACATCGGACCCGCAGTGGTGTCCCCCGAAAAGTCCACCACATACAGGTCATTTTCGACGTACCCAATGAAAGCGACCTTTAGAGACTTCCTCCACAAGAGTACCACTAAATCACCATCAATGAAAACAGCAAAGCCCATCTTACCAAGGGCACGAACAGAAAGTAAATTGTAACCGAGGGTCTCAACAAGCATGACGTCCACGAGAGAGATATCGTGGGCAACCACTACCTTGAAGACCCAATACCTTAGATTTAGACTTATCACCATAGGAGACTGTAATATGATCATGATTGGGTCTCATCTCCGTGATGATCTCTTTGCTTCCAGTCATATGACTAGTGTACCCACTGTCCACCAAAGAGATCATCAAAAGGAACAACATAATTAGCATAGACATCACGGAGATGAGACCCAATCATGATCATAAAAAGGACCAACATAATTAGCATAGACATCACCATAGTAATCACAAAATAGTTCATAATTAGGATTGTTAGACCCTGCAAAACCAATATGGTCAGTTTTGTCTTTTGTGATGTTGTTATCAATGGTGCTTGTCTTTGCTTGTTCACTCTTGGTCTTATTCTTCTTTTTCTTCTTCTTCTTGGACTTGGAAACATAGCCAAGTCCCTCTTTTCCAAGATTTGATCTTTGCTTGACAAGAATATCATCAAGAACACCCTTACCATTGGGAGTGGAGTCTTTGACAAGCTCATCTTCCACCCTAGCATTTTCCTTGTGAATATATGTTGATTTAGATGTGCTAGGAACATCATATTTGGTCAATCGAATTTGGAGCTGATCATGTGACTCACTGAGAATAGATAATTCACTTTTCAAAGCCTTGTGGGCAATGTCAAGTTTCTCCAGTTCCTCGGAGAGTCTAGCATGAGCAGACCCAAAGTCAACCTTTTCTTTCTTTAGTTTCTTTGCTTTGGCTACTGCATTGTCATGTTCCTTAACAAGATTTGTCACCACTTCTTCATGTGACTCCTCAATAGACTCAAGTCTCCCTTCAAGAGAAACACGAGCCTCTTCCTCTCTTGTAGAGCATTTTTGAGGTTTGCAATCTCCATTGCATCCTCCCTTTCAATCCTGCCCTTTTCTTCAAGAAGCACTTCATTTTGGGACTGCTGGTCCATGAGAGCCTCAAAATGTATTTTGTGCTCACCTTGCAATTTAGTGATAAAATAGTCCAAAGCAATAATTTCTTCTTTAACCTTAAGACTAGTAGGATCATCCATGTCAATCATAGCCTTAGGAAAATGTGTTAGAAGATGATACGTCGGAACCTCTGCCATGAGACAAGTAGCGTTCTTGTTGATGACGTTTTTGTTCGGAGAGTCGAAGAGGGATGTTGGTGTAGATGTGGCGACTATAGCATCCACCTCTCGTGAGCTATCATCCTCATCTTCATCTTCACTTCTCGATGTATACTCCTCTTGAGCTACTAAGACTATCTTTGGTTGCTTCTTGAATGGAACATTATTCTTCACAAATTGCTTCTTTTGTGGAGCCTTTGACTTCTCTTTGAAAATGAGTCTTCCTCCATTTTCTTCTCTACTTTGATAAGGACACTGAGCTACAAAGTGCAGCAGGTCTCCACAATTGAAACATGTTCTTAGCTTCGGACCATTCACCCTTATTCCATTTGCTCCACTCTTGCCTTCTAGTTCAGATTTGGCTTTGGCTAGATCCTTCCAAAAATTCCTAGCATAGAAGGCCATGTATTGTCCATGAGCTATCTTTACATCCTCGGAGCAGTCCATATCTTCTATGTCATCTTCATCTTGATCATCCACACTTGTCTTCAAGGCCATGTTGACCCCCTGGTGCATCCCAATGGCTCATGCACGTGCATCTTCGACATTCTTAGCAGCCACTTTGAAAGCTTCCATTTCTTGAATTACCTCATTGGATGTCATTAGGTGGTAATTATGCCTTCCTTGGAGACACTTCAAATCTGTGGGCTCAAAAGGCATAAGAGCACTAACATACTTTTGCTTGATCCAAGCATCATCAACATGAGAAGCACCATGATTTCTGAAAGTGGTGGCTATTGACTTGAGCCGCCTATACATGTCCTCGTGATCTTCTCCATCCAACATATAGAACCCTTCAGCTTGGTTACTCAAAGCATCATGCCTATTTCTTCTCATGCTTTCATTTCCAATGAAGAGCTCGGTGAGGGCATCCTAGGCTTCCTTTGCTGTGTTCAGATGCTCTATGTGTGGCATGTCTTTGGTACCCACACCAAGCTGAATCATGTGTAGAGATGTTGCATTGAGTTGACGGTCTACAACCTCTCTTCTTGTTAGGTTGTTTGGATCTCCAACATGAAGACCATTCTCTATGATTTTCCACAACTCAATGGAGGATCTTCACACATGAGACTTCATAAAAAATTGCCATTGATTAAAAGTAGATGCTGAAAGTTTGGGTGGATCACCCCTATTATGTATATGAGGGCGTGGGATAGGTGGATCAGGTGAATACACATGGGAAACCTCATAGTATCCTTCCTTACCACTATCCTTTTTAGAGTAGGAGCTCTTACTAGTGTCATTACCAACAACCTCGTTCTCTTTGGAATCGGTGTTACCCTTTTCCTTGGATCGCGGAGTGGTAGCCTCAGAGGCAGATGGAGGTGATGCTGCGGATGGGGAGAGATGCATTATCATTTGACACATCTCTTCCATCTTAGCCTCCATAGAACAAATAAAGGTTGTTCCCAACATCTTGAGATCATTCACGGTGACTACTTCCGGAGCATCACTCACATCTCCCTTGGAACCCATACTTCTCTTAGGCAGTTAAGCCCGAATTAAGAGCCGGAGCTCTGATACCAATTGAAATGGATCGTATGGGCACCTAGAGGGGGGCTGAATAGGTGCTACTCAATTTTTAGTCCTTTTTCAATTTTAAGCTTGACACAAAGTAAATTCTCTAGATATGCAAGTACGAGAATTTCCCTATATGCAAACCTATCTACTAAACACGTAAGGAGAGGACTTAGGAAACCGTAATGGAGCACGAGGAGACACAGGGATTTGTTTTACTGCAGTTCCTTCCTTGTTAAGGGAAGTACATCTGTATTGGAGGGCTGGGCGGTTCTAAGACCACCATGCCACAATAGGCCTCACCCTATTCTCCGATGGATCTCGCCATAAGAGGCCTGATCCACCTTCTCCACTATTGGTACCCTTCGAGGCGGGAAGCGGTGCCTTTACAACTATAGCTGGGCACACACGCATAACCAAATTGGAGGCTCCTTTAATGACAACAAGTTGTCACAAGAACAAGGATTATCAATATAATCAAAACAAGGATCTAGATATTTGCAAGAAATACTAGATCAAAGGTTCTCCAAATGAATGGAGAGGATATGAAGCGCTTGATTGCTGTTGATGAAGATCGAGCCCTCCTCCTTCGATTCCCCAAGGAACAGGGCCTTTGGGTGGATGAAGGTGGAGATCTCTTGGATGGAGCTTGAGGAGAAGATCTTGTCTTTTTCGAATGAACCAAGAGTTCTGGCAGGAGGGGGATGATGGGTTTAAATACTCCCTGCCCAGAACTGGCCGTTGGAAAAGTTTGGGGCAGATTATCCGCCCCCACTAGGGGCGGACTATCCGCCCTAGGGGAAAAATCTGCCCCCTGGACGGAATGTCCGGGGGAAAATCCTCCCCCACACAGTGGGTCGCGCCGAGCTTCACTTGGTGAAAATCCTCAAGGGGCGGACTATCCGCCCCTGGGGAAAAATCCGCCCCAGAGACGGAAAGTCCGAGGGAAATTCCGCCACCTCTCTGATTGACGCATCATGGCTACATTTGCAAAATTCCTGGGGGGTGGACTATCCGGCCCCCTTAAGGGGCAGATTATCCGGCCCCCTTAAGGAACGGATTATCCGGCCTAGGAAAAAACTGCGGCCCTGGCCGGAAAATCCGGGATATATTCCACCCCCCATATAGTGGGTCGCACCCTTGCGCCCATTGAGATTAGGGGAGGGGCGGATTATCCGGCCCCTGGATCCTCCCCCAAAAAACCACTTTGAAGCTCCTTTTCACTGTTAAGATCTGCAGCCCTTCAACACACATTAAATAATCCTTGGTATTGTTATCTAACACACAAAACACTAGGGATCATGAAATGTTCTTTCAATGGTCATGAGTGCGCAACACAGTCCCAATTAACATGTTAAAAACAGTGGCATGATTTATCTATGAAAGAGCTGAAGTTTTTGAAAAACAAGGAAAGGAAAAAGTTGCTTTGAGAGTCTTTAAATTTTGATGTGGGAGTAGCTGATTTGTTCTTAAATTAAATGTTGTTAGTGCCAACTTGAGTACTCTCAATTGATTAAAGGAACAAGAGAAAAAAGATTTTTTCATCTCTTGATAAATAGAGAAACCAAAAGGATTTGTTTCACTTTCCTAGCTAAACCATTGACACTCGCTCATGCATATAATTTATTTGCTAGCAAGATATACGTGCTTAGTAAGTGGACTTAGTGCAATCTTGTGAATACTTGTATGATCATGTTTAAGATTGCAGGAATTGTGAAGAAAAAAATTTGACACCAATTCAAGCTTGTAAGTTCTTTTATTTTAGCCTCGAATCTCCGCTATACTTCCTTATTTTCTTGTCACTCGAGGGCGAGCAACATCTAAGCTTGGGGGAGTTGATAGCTGTGAGATTCAACACATTTTTTATGGTTTCTATTGATGGTTTTTGTTTGGATTTGATGGTTTTCTAGCTTTACCTAACGCTGATACTTCGGTAGCAAATAAAACTTGGTTTTTAATGTGTTTCAGGTTCTGAACATCAATAGAGGTATTTAACAACAAAAGTACAATATTCAGACAAAAACAAGCAAGTCTCTTTTTGGAAGCAATCGAGGGGAGCATATAGAAGCTTTAACGAGCAACTATACGACGTGAATATTTTTCTGGCCGTATATTTCCTGCCATATAGTTGCCATCGCCTTCGTCTTGTTAAAAGGGACAACTTTCGTGAAGAGGTCGGGGACAAAAATTGAACACAGCAGCCACCATCCCATCTTGGAGGGAGAGAGAAGGGATTCGAAGAAGAAGGGGAAGACGTTCTTCATCTCGCTCCATGATCTTCGACCTCCTAGCCACCACACGTCCATAGCCATTACTTGTACTTGAGACAGACAGAGAGAGAGAGATCCACCTTGCAAGATTAGGGTTTCAGATTGTTCTTCCCATCTTGAATTGTGTCGGATTTATGTCTATTCTTATTATGGATATCCATGGTAATATAAAGAAGAACTCCCTTTATTTAATTATATCGATGATGCTTTTTTCTCTCATGTGTGAGTAAATTCCCTTGGGCGTGGGAGATGTAAGGGATTGGTGAGATGTGATGTGCCTATATAATTTACATTAAGTTTGTGGTTGATTTTAATTACTATATTATGTGTGCTTGACTATCTATGGGATTCTTAATACTTGATGTCCAATTAAGGGCCCAAACAACATGATACCTTGTTCTACATAGATAAGATCTTGTTTGCTAGCAGACCGGCGACCCTCGAGTGACACAGGGATATCAATGGAAAACTAGTAGAGCTTGAGGAGCACGAGGAGCCACTGTGTCTATTGCATTAGTCCGATCCAAGGAGCTTAATTGCTAAGAAACCTGAAGGATCTTAATCGTCTAGTAACTGACCATGGTTTTGGTAACAGGTTGGTAGGATTATTGAAGTTGGGATGAAATCTACCAAGAGGAGTTCCGTCTAATTATGGGTTGCTCTCCTACACACATACTTATAAGATTATAATTGTTACACTTATCACCCATCCACCTGGGACATTCACTATCACCATGAACTGAATCTCCCCGTGCCTTTTTGCCATCTGCATAAAACAACAAACAAATCGTTCTTTACTTTTATGCTTTTTATTTCTCAAGTTTACATTTTAGTTTTGTTTAAATATAATAGCTTTAATCCAAATCTCATTCTTATTTCAACACTTGCAATCAATTCACTCAAAGACATGTGACAACTTTGAGTGCGACAAAGACTGCACCATTAAACACTTATCTTTGGGCTCCCTGTGGGATCGACATCTTAACTCAAAACTAGCTACAAACGATCTACGCACTTGCAACCATCACAACTAGCAGGGCATTTGGCAGCACTCAGCAGGTTTACCGCTCGACTAGGAGAAAAGGTGCTCCCTTTCTACAAGCTCATGAAAAAGTCAGAAAAGTTCGAGTGGACCGAGGAGGCTTAGCAAACGTTTGAAGCACTCAAGAAAACACTTTCGACATCACCTATCGTTGTGTCACCTAAAGAGAAAGAACCATTCTTGCTCTACATCGTCGCCACAAACCAAGTGGTCAGCACGGTCCTGGTTGTTGAGCGACCCAGAGAAGGAAAAACTCATGGCGTCCAAAGGCCCGTATATTATCTCAGGGAAGTTCTGTCACCTTAAAATCAAAGGTACCCGCACTATCAAAAACTTGCATACGGTGTCTTTATGAAAGCGTGCAAACTGTGACATTATTTCTTAGAGAACCCGATAGTGGTTGTCAATGGGGCCCCCTATCCAACATATTGAACAATCTAGAAGCTACATGACGTGTCTCTCTTTGGGTTATACCAAGTGTTGCCTGATTTTATCACGGAGTGGATACAGCTTCAATGCGTGGGTGTAACACCCTCGGATCGGCCCTATGCAAGATTTAGCGAATCCAGCCATACCCTCATAGAAACGATTCAAAGGTGCCCACCAGGCAATTTCGTGCGGGTGGAAAGTTAAGTAATACCATTACACATTATTCCACTTTGGAACCCACAGAACAGATATATACAACAACGACTCCATGATTCAAGAATATAGATATACAGTACAAATATCCAAATAACTTTGAAAACAATACAGCGTTCGAGTATGGACAAGATGCAAATTGGCTAAAAGCCCTAAAACTATATCTCCTAAAACCCTAGTTTGTTTTCTACAATAATCTTATCTCTTTTATTCAAAGTCAAACCCGGGTCTACCTGCATATGTTATTTATCTAAAAACTCGTTACAAACATCATTTATATAATAAATAAAAAATTATATTTTTTTAGGAGGCAGCCAGCCAGGCCCAAAAGCCCAACCGGCCACCTCAATCTAAACCCTAGATCTAAACCTAGCCAAACCCTAACTCTAGACCACCTACCTGTTTTCCCAGCCGCCGCAACTCAACCCACCCGCGCGCGCTCACCCAACCCTCCCCTGGTCAAATCGCATGCTACCCTAGACCGACACACACACCACGCTGCAGCGCAGCACCCAACCGCCCACCAAACCCCTGCCACCACGACCCACACGCAAGCGTCGCGCGTGACCCAACGCCCTCCCGGTCGTACCAGACCTCACCACGCACTCCCCACCACCCAGAGCGCCATCCCCGGCCCCACCTTGGCCCACCACTCCCACTCACAACACACATCCACCCGTGACCCACTCCCGTATCGCTCCTATCGCGTCCCCGCTCGCGTCTTTCTCCTCCCTCCTTCCGCTGCAGGCCAGCGCCACCACACACCCCACCTCGTCCCTGACGCAGCTCGTCCCCATCCCGTGCCTCACCTTCCTCCCGATCCCGCCGCCAGGGCCCCCCGCCTTGTCGGCTACTCAACGCCCCTTCGCCGCCATCTCCCCGGTCCCTGCCGCCATCCTCTCTGCTACCCGCGCCATCCCCTTCGTCCTTCGTCCTTGCCGCCAAGCGCCCTCGGCCTCCAAGCGTCACCGCCGGCCCCAGAGCTCCACCTCGCCTCCTACCGCCCACTACAATGCTTGCAAGCAGCGCCGCCGCCTTTGCGCGCCCGCCGTCATCCGCTTCCCGCTCTCCCTTGTCCACGTCTAGGGCGCCGTCGTCGTTGCCTTGCTGCCATCCTGCGTCTGCCCTGGGCCCGTGTCCCTGATCGCGTCGGCCTCGGGTCCCTCTTGCACATCTCTGCCTGCCTGGAAGCGCTCCACAGCGACTTGCCGCCGCTGTGAGCCGTTCCGTCGTGCGCGCCTTCACCGACCTCCTCTATGTGTTCCGCATGTGCGCGTGTTGGTGGATGCTAGCCTTGTTCTGGCCATGTCGGATAGTGTTGTTCCAACGTGTGGATGTGGAGTGGTGGTTGTACTGATGTGGTGGAATTCCCTGATGTAGTGCCACCCGATGAACCACCCACCCACGCAGTCCAAGTCCAACACTAACAATCGATGCTGATCCAAGTTCGGCCATCGATGAACAGAGGCGAATCCAAAGCCGACCCCCGGAACCTGAAGATCGTCGTCATGATTCGACAAGACCTTCTTCATGGATCCTCAAGTACTCCTTCACGGATCCTCGAAGCCCGAACTACAAAGTCGCCTTCCCGGAATCCGAAGACCGATCCCGTTGAGACTCGAACCTGAACACCATCGAACCCCCAAGATCTTCGATCCGGCATGTGTGACCCCTATCCAAGACCCCTATTTTTTATAATATGTTATTATGACTTGTTGCATATAAATTATTCATGATCGCATACATATTTATTTGTATGGGGGTATTTTATCGACTCACCTAATAATTAAATATGGAGGGCTTTTCTAGTCTTATATTGTCTCCATTTAAATTTGTGTAGAGAACTGATAACATATTTTGTCTTGTTAATACAACATTTAAATTACGGGGTACCTAAACAATATGAACCTATTAATTAATTGTCAGGACCCCGGTTCCGCTTAATATTGCCTAATTGCATCACACCTTTGCCATGTCATACATCATACATGCATCATGCCTGATCTTGTGCCGTAGTATTAAATCGTGCATCCGGTGTTTCTTCTAGTGCTTTGCTTCTTCACGGATTAGGCTGATGAGTTGATGCGAGTGTCGACACGATCTTCGGATGAACCTTCGGCAATGTTTTTCAGGCGAGCATTCTCCCCCTTTCTACCTATTTTACATTTCTAGTCTTTACTTCCTCCTGTTGATCTATTGCTATCTGTGTTGCGATGTTATAGATTCTGTACCCCTCTATACTTCCCTGCAGCCTCTATATTGCCATGGACACCTCCTATTACCTGTTGTTTGGCAGATAGTTGGCCTTGCGAGTCATAGTCGCTTGCTTAAGTGCTGCTTCGTGTCGTCGATGTTCCACCGTTGTTGGGTGGTTGGCACATGCTTAATGGTGGAGATGATTATGGATTTAATTACTGTTTAATAACTAAAATTGAAAGTAGGTAAATAATGCAGAGGCACCGGTGGGTAACAGAAAATATTTGGTTTTTAACCGCCCACTTGTGTCCCGTAGGACCCCGAGTTCTTGACACCTGTTCCGAGATCGAGCGTGCTAACCACATGTGGGGTGTGTGGGCACCCCCGACGATTTAGTACCTGATTTCAAAATACTGTACTGGGGGGCCACAACCTAGTTTGGGGATTTATTACTATCATGTACTTATGTCATGTTTTACTGCTTTATTTACTATTGCGCGTGGAGCGCTTGTACTATTTAGGAACACCGTGCCACGTTTTCGTTGTATCAACAAGCCTAGTCACACTTTTGGATTCCTAGTCGTTTACAGCCATCGCCACACACCCTGGGTCCGTATCGGAGACGACCCACTTTGTTGTGGGTAGCTTAGTGGGGTGGGCCCCATGTACTTTCTTTGGGTCTAGGAAACGTTGTGTCTGAAACCCCGTCGAAATACCGTTGGGTGTATGTTTTGTGATCTTGTACCTACCCGATCTGACAACAAGGGTGTAGGTGCGTGTGGAAATTTTGGTGCACCCCTGCAGGGTTAAATCTTTTCGAGAAGCCGTGTCCGCGGTTATGGATGACTTGGAGCACACTTCTCGATCATAGACAACTATAACTAAAGTTAACTGAATATGACTAGTAAGTTGGATAATCACCATAAAAGAATGTATAAAACTGCTAACTATGTGAGTTTCCTCGGCATGAGTTCCTCGTTTGATCTCTAGGGGGAAATACCAGGATGGGTATGATTGGTGGTAGTATCAGGTTGGTTCCGAATAGGTATTTCTTATCTCTCTCTGATAGCCGACAGTTGTATCGAGTCTCTATAGGTTGTTTAGTGCATGTTGCGCTGTCGCTTCAGTCCACCATACCTATGTAGTCAAGAGCCGCCGAATTCTAAGATTCGCCATGTACTGGCCTCTGTACTGACCGCTCTCTTTTTTCCTTTGTCCTTTCTCGACACCCCTTTTGTTTAAGCAGGTTTTGAGATCGACGTCGTTAGCAGGGTTACCCTTCCGGCTTGGCCTGGGCAGGGTTATGGACGCCATTGGTTATTCTTCAGGACTCTTAGCCCCATTTGCATCTTGTTCGTAGTTGGATGTTGTATCGTTTTCAAGGTGATTTGGATCTTTGTACTATATATCTGTATTCTCGTCTCATGGAGTCGTTGTTGTATATATATATTATGTGGGTTCCATCATGGACTATTGTATAATGATATTACTTCGTTTTCCACCTGCACGCAAGTGCCTGGTGGGCACCTTTCAATCGTTTCTATGCGGTTTGAATTGTAGCACCCGGGGTAAAACCACTAATAGAAATCGCCTATCTTTATCTTGTGCATCATTATATCATCATGCATATTAAGTCACCTAAAACTATATCTGCTAAAACCCTAGTTTGTTTTCTACAATAATCTTCTCTCTTTTAAACAAAGTCAAACTCGGGTCTACCTGGATATGTTATTTATCTAAAAACTCATTACAAACATCCTTTATATAATAAATAAAAAATTATATTATTTTCAGGACGCAGACAGCCAGGCCCAAAAGCCCAACCGGCCACCTCCAATCTATACCCTAGATCTAAACCTAGCCAAACCCTAACCCTAACTCTAGACCACCTACCCCTTTTCCGAGCCACCGCCACTCAACCCACCCGCGCGCGCTCGCCCAACCCTCCCCTGGTCAAACCGCATGCTACCCTAGACCGACACACACACCACACTGTAGCGCAGCAACCAACCGCCCACCAAACCCCTGCCACCATGACCCGCGCGCAAGCGTCACGCGCGACCCAACGCCCTCCCGGTCGTACTAGACCTCACCACGCACTTCCCACCACCCGGAGCGCTATCCTGGCCCCACCTTGGCCCACCACTCCCGCTCGCAACCCACATCCACCCCGCGACCCACTCCCGCATCGCTCCTCTCTCGGCCTCGCTCGCATCTTTCTCCTCCCTCCTTCCGCTGCAGGCCAGCGCCGCCACACACCCCACGTCGCCACTGACGCGGATCGTCCCGAAACCGCGCCTCACCTTCCTCCCGATACCGCCGCCAGGGCCCCCCCGCCTCACCGGCTGCTCGACGCCCCTTCCTCGCCATATCCCCGCTCCATGCTGTAGCATCCCAATTGTCTAACAATTGCAATGCTACTAGCCTAGTCTATATAAATGCTACTTCCTATATATAATTGTTGCATCATAATTATATCATGCTCATGTCATCATGCCACCTTGCATTTGAGCATCATATAAAACCCTTTTTGTTTTGGTTCTTCTCTCATATGTATTGTAAATTGTATTTGCCTCTTGATACTGTATTTGGTTATTGATATATTGTTTAATGCCCAAGATGAGTTGGGGGCATATCTTTTATTGACTCCACCACCTTTCTTGTCATCACCCCATCATTCCACCATTCCACCATATATGAGCATTGCAACTTATTTGGTTTTACCTCTAGCTCATGTGGGTTGGGATGGATCCAATTCTATCTCCCCATGCTCTCATCTTAGCATCATGTTGTTTTCACATTATTGATATGTGGAGCCACCTTTGCATGCATTATGAGTAGTGCTCCTTTTCCTAGCTTTCATATGGATTATTATGGATTTATGCTCATGTTGGGATATTTTGGGACTATTCAACATCTAGTGGCACATACACACTAGCAAGTCCCATTTCTATTCAAATATGGTCATCTCCATCTACTTCACATGGGGCATCCTTTTAATTTCTCTTGCTTGGGATATACTCCACATTTTGGGTAATGCATAGGAGTAATGCCATGTTTATTATTTTGTTTTCACAAGGATGATACATGGCATTTATTATCTTGCATGGGCCATGCAACCATCACCATCTTTTGCCTCCTGTGTTTTTATTTGGTCATTTGAGTGGATCATCTCTCTCTCTCTCCTTTCCTCACCTTCCTCTCCTTTCACCTCCACACATGCATGGTCATGTGGATCATGCCTAAAACCCTAAACCACCCTCTCTCTCTAATCTTTTCTCCAAAATTCTCTCACCTAAGCTAGACCCTAAACCTAACCCCTCATCTACCCTAGTTACACCCTACCACCACCATGATCTACCCCTCTCTCCTTTTTCTATCTCTAAAACCTAATCCCTCTCCCTATCCCTCTCTCCTCTCTCTATCATGCATGCCCCACCTGGCCACCCTCTCTCCCTGGCCACACCCCAGCTACCAACCCCTCCCTAACCTAAGACCAAACCCTAACCCGAGTCCCTCCCTAGCTAACCCTAGCTCTAACCCGAGCCTCCTCTCCTCTCTCCCTGCTGGGCTAGCCCCACCCGAGCCTCCCCTTCTCCTCTCTCTGGTCCCAGCTGCAGCCCCTTAACCCTACCCTGGCCTGCCCGAGCACGTGAAGAAGAGAAGGGAAAAGGTGGCCGAAGCCACCTTTAACCCTACCCACTCCCCCACGGCACCACCTCCCTCTAGGCTCTCCCTTATCTACTCCCACCTCTCTGCCTCGCCAGATCCATCCCCAGAACTCCCCAGGGCCTTGCCCTCTCCTCCCTTTCTTCTCCATCGCCACCAGCTACCCTCTCTCGCCGGCCACCGCCAGGACATCGTCGCCTCGTCGATCCAAGAGGCGCAGGCGCGCAGGAGGCTGTCGGCGAGGTCGGGGAGGTCCTCTGCAGCAGCCCTGTACGCACCAGCGAGGAGGAGAAGGACCAGAGCCACCAGGCCGACGCCGCTCCGACGCCAAACCCTAGCTCGCCGTCCGTCTGCATCGCCGTCATTCCACCGCGTCCCAGCCCGATCCAACCCCACCAACCCAACCGCGGTGAGCCTCTCTCCCTCCCAGACAAGCCCCTCTTCACCGTTGCTTCCTGTGCTCGCCGGACCAAGCGTCGAGCGCCCTCGGTGCACTGCCGCTCGCTTCTGTCTGCTCGCTCCCGCACCGCAAAAACCCTATCTAGGCCCCGTCCGCCCTCCTAACAACTACCCCCGCCTAGCCCAGTGGTCGCCGCGTCCGCGCGCGCGCCCCAGGTCCTGGGTTCGAACCCCGCCTCGCCGCGCTGTTCTCTGCCTTTTCCGTCAGATGCAGAGAAGAACAACAGTGGGCCGTTGCCACTTTACACTTATCCCCCCCTTTTATTTTCGCCTCAACCCGCAGACCCTCCCGTCTTGGTTTTTTGCAAAAAGGCACCCACCTTCTGTTAACCTTGACCCGCGGTCCTCAACCCCACCAGTTCTTTGCCCAGTCAGCATGTGGCCCACCTGTCACTGACTGTGGCTAAGTTTGCCTGAGTAGAAAAAGTTTTACTGTTTATCGGTTTTAATTTAAACTTTTCAAATTTGTTTTAAATTCAAATTCAAATCAGTATTTAAGTAACTTTTAAAATAGGAATTCAAATAATACAAATAATATATGTTTTCAAATCAGAAAAATATGAGGAATTCACATATGCTATCCAAAATATATTTTGAACACTTAAAATTTCAAGTTGATTTAAATTACATTAAAATGCCCTTTTGCATTAATTAATTAATAACTTTTGATTTATAACTCCAAATTTAACAAATGATATGTCTAAAATGATTAGCTCGACGAGACCTTTCTGTTTATGCATTCCTTGTTCTGTTTTGAAGCATGCATCACATAAATATTGCCAAACCAGAACTGTTTATGAGGATAAAATGTGGCCAAAAGTCAATAAAATGTTTACTTCTTGTTTTCTCATCTCACCCATGCCATGCTACTTTATTGCCATGCAAATTGTGCATCATTCATCATGGCATGATTGTTTGCTTGTCGCATTTTATTCTTATGCTTGTGCACTTTATTTATGTTGGCCCTTGTTTGTTTGGTTCTTCTTCGAATAGACGTTGAGCAGGGGATATATCAAGAAACCCAGGAGCACTACCCAGATCCTTCTCTCGCTTCAACTGAGCTGCCAGGCAAGCACTACCACATGCTTGCATACACATAGTACCTATTGCCTCTATCTTATTCTTGCATCATTGAGTCGCGATTGCATTAAACTGAATCCCAAGTACTGCATAGCCTTTACTTTTAAACCCCACCGAAGCTTGTTCCTCCATCCCATGAGCCCTTACTATAGGAGTTGTTGGAGCCATGCGGGTCGTAGAACAGCATGTGTAGGGTATGTGAGTGTCTGATGGATAACGAGGTACCTAAACAACTTAACCTGAGTAGTATGGGATAACTAATGAAAGTGGCACCGGTGAGCAATATCTGCTATTTGGTTTTTCATGCTCACTTGTGTCCCGTAGGACCCCGAGTACTTGATTCTTGTTCCTTGAATATTCGTGCTATCCACATCCGGGAGGCTTATGGGACCCCCCTGAGCCAGAGCTTGATTCATTCTTATTTCTTGGGGCCACAAACTAGTTTGAGGTTTTATTTACTATCCTGTACTTATGCCATGCTTTACTGCTTTATTTAAAATTGTGCGAGGTACTGCACCTGTACTGTTTAGGATCGGGACACAATTTCGCGGTATCGACAATCCCAGTCACACTTTCGGGTTCCCAGTCGTTTACAACCGTCCACCCAAACCTTGAGTCCGTCTCGGAGCCGACCAGCTTCATTGCGGGTATACTTAATGGGGTGGCCCCCTGAAATATTTCTGAATCTTGTGATTGGTTTGTCGTGAAAGCCTCGTTGGGTTTTGATTTGGTTTTTTCGAGGTTGATCGAGTGTGTGTTGCTATTTGTGCACCCCTGCAGGGTAAAACTTTCTGAAAGCCGTGTCCGCGGTTATGGACGACTTGGAGCACAGTTTCTCGATCATAGACAAGTATAACTAAAGTACCGCTTTTAATTTGACTAAGTAACTGACTAGTAAATAGTGCAACACTCATGGAATGGTTAATAAAACTGCCAACGGATGGGGGGCGTGTTCGTCCGCTTCCTCGTTGGTAAGCGAGGAGGAGGATGGATCTGTTAATATTACTGTTATAACTGTTGTTATTAATTCACGGACATCCGTCTATCTTTGGTTAGGCGGATGGTTAGCGAGTATCTATAGAATTGTTAGGGTTTATCTTTTGCTGCAATTGCGTCACCCCAGGTTGTGTCCCCTTTAGAGGAATAAAGACTTGCTGAGTACCCCTAGGGTCTCACACGATAAATTATTTGATTCAGATGAACAGGTACACTCACGAGATGGATACTGGGTGGAGGAGACGGACGATGTGGGCAACGATCATTCGGTGTAGAGTTTCCGGGAACGGGGGTCCGTGGGATCTGTGGGCGGGATGTGTTTATTATGGGGCATCTTATGCCGATTTGCTTCTTATCCGTACTCGGATCTTGTTTGCCGCTTCCGCCTGATACTCTGATGTTTGATGTATGAGGAGATATCCTAAACTATTATATCTATCTAGGACATTTGGATCTTGCCGTATGGCGTTGCAATATTTCTATTTCTTTTAGATGGAATGGCTCTGAGGATTGTTGTTAGGTGGCTTGCATACATACTCATTTGTGTATGTAATTGATCCCTTCGCCTGCCGATTACGCCGCCCGTTCTTGTACCGATGTTTGGAAATGGTTAGGACGTCCGAAAGGTCTACCTGTGAGTGGCATTTGGGCCCCACCGTACTATTTTAACCATTTCCGCTCATCCAGGCTTGTAACTAGGAGCGTAATTCACCGAGGTAGTTACACATGCCGCCATTCTCTCTGCTACCGGCGCCCTCCCCTTCGTCCTTCGTCCCTGCCGCCAGGCGCCCTCGGCCTCCAAGTGTCACCGCCGGCCACAGAGCTCCACCTCACCTCCTGCCTCCCACTATAATGCCTGTGAGCATCGCTGCAGCCTCTGCGCGCTTGCCGTTGGCCGCTGCCCGCTCTCCCTTGTCCACGTCTAGGGTGCCGTCGTCTTCGCCTTGCTGCCACCCTGCGTCTGCCCTAGGGCCCGCGTCCCTGGCCGCGTCGGCCTCGAGTCCCTCTTGGACATCTATGTCTGCCTGGAAGCGCTCCACAGCGACCTGCCGCCGCTACGAGCCATTCCGTCATGGGCGCCTTCACTGACCTCCTCTATGTGTTCCGCCTATGCACGTGTTGGTGGATGCTAGCCTTGTTCTGGCCATGTCGGATAGTGTTGTTCCAACATGTGGATGTGGAGTGGTGGTTGTACTGATGTGATGGAATTCCCTAATGTGGTGCCACCCGATGAACCACCCACCCGCGTAGTCCAAGTCCAACACTAACAATCGGTGCTGATGCAAGTTCCACCTTCGATGAACAGAGGCGAATCTAAAGCCGACCCCCGAAACCCGAAGATCATCGTCATGATTCGATAATACCTTCTTCATGGATCCTCAAGTACTCCTTCACGGATCCTCAAAGCCCGAACTACAAGGTCGCCTTCCCGGAATCCAAAGACCGATCCCGTTGAGACCCGAACCTGAACCCCGTCGAACCCCCAAGATCTTCGATCCGACATGTGTGACCCCTATCCAAGACCCCTATTTTTTATAATATGTTATTATGACTTGTTGCATATAAATTATTCAAGATTGCCTACATATTTATTTGTATGGGAGTATTTTATCGACTCACCTAATAATTAAATATGGAGGGCTTTTCTAGTCTTATATTGTCTCCATTTAAATTTGTGTAGAGAACCGATAATATATTTTGTCTTGTTAATACAACATTTAAATTGCGGGGTACCTAAACAACATGAACCTATTAATTAATTGTCGGGACCCCGGTTCCGCTTAATATTGCCTAATTACATCACACATTTGCCATGCCATACATCATACATGCATTATGCCCAATCTTGTGCCTTAGTATTAAATCGTGCATCCGGTGTTTATTCTAGTGCTTTGCTTCTTCACGGATTAGGCCGATGAGTTGATGCGAGTGTCGACCCGATCTTCGGATGAACCTTCAGCAATGTTTTTCAGTCGAGCATTCTCCGTATTTCTACCTATTTTACATTTCTAGTCTTTACTTCCTCCTATTGATATATTTCTATATGTGTTGCGATGCTGTAGATTCTGTACCTCTCTATACTTCCCTGCAACCTCTATATTGCCATGGACACCTATTACATGTTGTTTGGTAGATAGTCAACCTTGCGAGTCGTAGTCTCTTGCTCAAGTGCTGCTTCGCGTCATCGATGTTCCACCGTTGTTGGGTGGTTGGCACATGCTTAATGGTGGGGATGATTATGAATTTAATTACTATTTTAATAACTAAAATTGAAAGTAGGTAAATAATGCAGAGGCACCGGTCGGTAATAGAAAATATTTTATTTTTAACCGCCCACTCGTGTCCCATAGAACCCCGAGTTCTTGACACATGTTCGGAGATCGAGCGCGCTAACCACATGTGGGGTGTGTGGGCACCCCAACGATTTAGTACCTGATTTCAAAGTACTGTACTGGGCACCACAACCTAGTTTGGGGCTTTATTACTATCATGTACTTATGCCATGCTTTACTGTTTTATTTACTATTGCGTGTGGAGCGCCTGTACTGTTTAGGAACCCCGTGCCACGTTTTCGCTGTATCGACAAGCCTAATCACACTTTTGGGTTCCTAGTCGTTTACAGCCATCGCCACACACCCTGGGTCCGTATCGGAGACGGCCGACTTCGTTGCGGGTAGCTTAGTGGGGTAGCCCCCATGTACTTGCTTTGGGTCTGGGAAACGTCGTGTCTAAAACCCCGTCGACATACCATTGGGTGTATTTTTTTTGAAATCTTGTACCTACCTGATCTGACAAGGGTGTAGGTGCGTGTGGCAACTTTCGAACACCCCTGCAGGGTTAAATCTTTTCGAGAAGTCATGTCCGCGGTTATGGACGACTTGGAACACAGTTCTCGATCATAGACAACTATAACTAAAGTTTACTGAATATGACTAGTAAGTTGGATAATCACCATGAAAAGAATATATAAAACTGCCAACTATGTGAGTTTCCTCGGCATGAGTTCCTCGTTTGGTCTCGAGGGGGAAATACCAGGATGGGTATGATTGGTGGTAGTATCAGGTTGGTTCCGAATAGGTCTTTCTTATCTCTTCTAATAGCCGACAGTTGTATCGAGTCTATGAACCTATGGCAATAATGTTCTTAGTGAAAGGGTTGCCGCAAAACTAAGAACTCAGAGCGGCAGCGGTCTAATCATATAGATGACCATAGGTTGTTTAGTGCATGTTGCACTGCCGCTTCAGTCCACCATACCTATGTAGGCGAGAGCCGCCAAATTCTAAGACTCGTCGTGTACTGGCCTCAGTACTGACCACTCTCTTCTTTTCCTTTGACCTTTGTCGGCACCCCTTTTGTTTAAGCAGATTTTGAGATCGACGTCATTAGCAGGGTTACCCTTCCGGCTTGGCCTAGGTAGGGTTATGGACTCCATTGATTATTCTTCAAGCTCTTCGCCCCATTTGCATCTTTTCCATAGTCGGATGTTGTATCGTTTTCAAGGTGATTTGAATCTTTATACTATATATCTGTATTCTTGACTCATGGAGTCGTTTTTGTATATATATATTCTGTGGGTTCCATCGTGGACTATTGTGTAATGATATTACTTCGTTTTCCACCCAGACGAAAGTGTCTGGTGGGCACCTTTGAATCATTTCTATGCGGGTTTGGCAGGAATCGCTGAAATATCTATAGGGCTGATCCGAGGGTGTTACAATACCCATCCTGGTATTTCCCCCTCGATACTAAACGAGGAAGGCAAACCGAGGAACTCACAAAGTTGGCAGTTTTATTAATTCCATTATAGTTGCGGCAATTACTAGTCAAATATAGATAGCATGAGTCATCCTGATATAATAAGCAATGAGCAGTTTTAGTTAACCATTCTGTTGTAGTGGCAATACTTACTAGTCAGATACAAATAGCATGAGACATCCCAATTTCAGCAGTTGTTGGCTCTTTTATTTGCATTCCATTATAGTGAAGATGATTACTATTCATCACAAAGTCAAATTTATAACACTACTTTAGTTATATTTGTTTATGACCGTGATACTGTGCTCCAAGTCGTTCATAACCGCGGACACGACTTTCATAAAGTTTAACCCTGCAGGGGGCACAGATAGAAACACACGCACGATCAATCCCGGAAAAACCAAATGAAAACCCAACGAGGCATCATGACAAAGCAATCACAAGATTCATATAATATTTCAGGGGGCACCCCACTAAGATACTCGCAACGAAGTTGGCCTGGTCCGAGATAGACCCAGAGGTTTGTGACAACGACTATAAACGACTGCGAACCCTAAAGTGTGATTGGGCTTGTCGATACCGTGAAAATATGGCATGGGGTTCCAAAATAGTACAGTAGGAAATACTCCTTGAGCAACAACAGTAAATAAAGCAGTAGTAAGGCATAAGTACAAGATAGCAATAAAGCCCTAAACTACTTTGTGGCCCCAAAAAATATTATATGATTCAAGCTTTGGCTAAGGGGATTTATGATCCCACATGCGAATAGTGTGATAGTCAAGGAACAGGTATCAAGTACTCGGGGTCCTACGGGACACTAGTGAACGGTTTAAAACCAATAACATCTATTGCCACCAGTGCCTCTGCATTAGTTATAACTATTTCCAGCATTTTAATACCAGTTGTAATTTAAGTCATGATCATCTTCAACATAAAGCATATGACAACCTTCCATCAACTGTGGTACTTGACGACACGCATCAGCACCTAAGCAAGCAACTACGACACGCAAGGCCGACTATCTACCAAACAACATATAATAGGAGGTGTCCAAAGCAATATAGTGGCTGTAAAGGATATCACGAATACTAAAACTAAAGCATCGCAACACAGATAGCAATAGATCAATAGGAGGAAATAAAGACTATAAATGTCAGATAGGTAGAAAGGGGATTATGCTCACCTAAAAACACTGCCGAAGGTTCATCCGAAGATCGGGTCAACAGTCAGATCAACTCATCGGTCTAATCCATGAAGAAGCAAAGCACTTAAAGAAACACCGGATGCATTATTTAATACTATGAAAGAAGATCGGGCATGATGCATATATGATGCAATTAGGAAATATTAAGGGAAACCAGGATCCTGACAATTATTTAATAGATTTATGTTGTTTAGTACCCGCAATTTAAATGTTGGCTTAACAGGATAAAATATAGCACCGGTTTGCTACATAAATTTAAATGAAGCCAATATAAGACTAAAAAGCTCCCATATGGTCTCCATATTTAATTATTAGGTGATTCGACAAAATACACCAAAAAAAATATGTATGCGAGAATGAACAATTTATATGTAATAATTATAAAAATGATAATTTATAAAATAGTGGCTCGGACCGGAATCATACATGGGGTTCGATGATCTCTGGCTCTGGGGGTTTGGGTCTTCTGAGTCTCGGCCACCAGATCCAATAAGGTCATGGCGTTCAAGTGGGGTTGATCTTGGCCCCATGACTCATCGGTTACACCTCAACATGGGAGGACTCGCACCCGCGGAACTTGCAGACATGACCTTGGCGATGGAGGCAAACTGGAACCACCACATCCTGTTGACGAAGTTGGAGTCGCACGGCAAGCAACTCCAGGGAGAGGAAATACTGCCTAGTATGGCCTTGAACTCGTGTTGCAGAGGAACACCAGGACAGCACTAGAGGCACCAGACTTGGTTGGCACCAGATTTAACCGAAGAGCTCCGTAGGGCCACAGGGCACACACACACAGGCAAGCAGACAAATGACAATACACTGAAGTTGGAGCAGAGAAGGTGCGGTTACCATGGCGTGCAGGGGAAAATGGCCGGTAGTCGAGGGGCTCCTGCAGGGTTCGAGGATGTCCTAGGAGCCACTCGAGCATGCAGAAGAGGGAGGCCATGGTGCTCTGGAAGCATATGAACAGCGGCGAGCTTGGGCGGTGGCCAGGAGAACGTACAGCCAGCGGCAGCGACGGCTAAGGCCATGGCGGTTCTCGGTGGTGGAGACGTCCGGGGCAAGGCGTCGCACGGTGAGGTCGTGGCCAAGCCGTGGTCGGCCGGAGAGGAAGCAGAGAGGTAGGGAGAGGCGAGAGGCGCGGACGCGAAGCGCAGGCCGGATCGGAGGCACGCTCTGTGGCGCGAGAGGGCGCGGGGTCGAGGCAGCGGGCGGCGCTGTGCGCGGGAAGGAGCCCGAAGCGGTGGCGGCCGGGCTTCCTGGCGGCGTCGGGTGGAGGCAGGATGCGGCCGAGGCGAGGTCACATAGGGTGGGATGGAGAGGAGGCGGTGGAGTTTTTCCGGGGTGTCGTGGACGCGTCGGCCAGAGACGGAGGGGATCCAGGGCGGCCGGAGGCGGTGGAGAGCCAGGGCGGCGACATCGGCAGGGAGAAGCTGAGCGAGGCGAGGAAGGAAAGGTGCGGGGCGAGCGGGTCGCATGCGTGTGGAGGCGGGTGGGGCCGGGTACGGGAGTGCTCGATCGTGAGTGGTCAGGAGAGTGGGGATCCATGTGGGGTCGGTCGAGGAGAGAGGGTGGGGGCTGCACGACGGTGTAGATTAGATGAGTAAGGGAGTTGGGTGGGAGGGTAGGTCGCTGTGCACGCTTGCAGGCAAGGTGCGACGCGGGGCAGCCAGGTGGGTGGCGGCGGCAGGGGCTGGGGCTGGGGTAGGCTACGGTTTTGGGGGTAGTTAGGGTTAAGGTTTGGTGGGGTTGCACATAGCTGTCGGTTGGATCTTTGGGCCTAGTCGGAGGCGGCCTCCTCTGCAAAATAAAATGTTTTATTTTTATTTAGATTATTTATTTAATAGAGTTTGGCAAACAAATTTTTACAAACAAAATATCACTAAAAAGCCTACGGTTTTGATTTGAAAGAAATGAGGGGAGTAATGTCAAACAAAATAGGGTTTTCGCAAATACTTTTATAAACAAGCATGCATGATGATGTCATGATGATGCGCAACATACAAACAACCGCGATTTTCTAGTAGTGGTTCTAACCGGGGTGCTACAGCAGGTCCCTTAGATTTGTCGAGCGCATGGATGATATACTTTGATGGATTCAAGCGGACAGGAGGGGCAGGGGCACGCATTATTTTAATCTCTTTGCAAGGCGACAAGATGCAATACGTTCTATGATGAGTTTCCCCAATGTGTCAAACAACGAAGCCGAATATGAGGCCCTGTTGCACGACATGCGCATGGCTGGGGCCTGCGGTGCAACTCGCCTCAATATTTTCGGTGACTCAAACCTTGTGGCGCAACAAGTGATGAACAAATGCGACGCTGTTAGCGATAACATAATTGCATTTAGAGACGGCGTGGAGCATGCCCCGTCGGCGGCGTCGAGGTGATGGTCACAACCGCGGTACAGGCGACAGGAGCAGGCGCCGGATCAAGCAAGGACCCGGCGGCAGGGGGATAGGTGACCACGAAGCAAGCAGCTCCAAAACCCACTGAGGTAGATCCGTCAGCAGCCAAGTCAGCCGAGGTGCAGGAGACAACCCCAAAGGCAGCAAGGGTAAGATGGCCACCTCTGGAAAGACCAGAAAATATTCTCCAGGCAACTATAGATAATCTGACCACGCCTGTAGAGCCGATACTTGATCTGGCTAATGCTCAGGCTGAGTTAGAAGAGACTAGGCAGAAAGTACTAGTAGAGGCAAAAAAGGTGTCGGCCTTGCGGGAGTCATTGAACAGGACCCTGCGAGAGTATGCCAGGGAAAAAAAGCTAGATGTTGTCCCCGAGCGGGTAGATGAATTAAGATTGAGAGGAAAAAACCTCATGAATGATATCAACAAAGAGCATGAGACTCATAAGGTAGATTCAGTTGATCTAGGCTTGCTGACGTATAGCACCCCGGCAAAGAACCTAAGGGCAGCAAATGCCGCTGCATTGGAGTTAGAAGGATTAACTGGCGAAGCCCAGCAGAAACAGCAAGAAAGAGTGAATGAGCTGGTACGCATTGCGAACTAGCAGAATGAAGAAATGCTTAGGGCTGACCCGGCAAGACCGGGAGCCTCGCGTATGGTTCATTCGGCTGGAGCAGCGCCCGCACTATCAGTGGCAGCAGCATCCTCACCCAGAAACAACGCACGAAAAGATAGAGCAGTAACTTCAGGAAAAAGAAATAAGCAAATTGTTCCATATGATCCGGCAGTAGCCGGAAAGGTCAATGAGAACAGAGGCAATGAAAGCCGAGGTAACAGTGGTGAAAGAAACCCTGGCCGTGCCAACAAAGGCAACGAAAGCCGAGGTAATGAAGACCTCGGAAGAGGAAATCATGAGAATAATAACCCGGCAGAGGGAAGAAGAGACCCGCCGCCTGATCCTCAGCCGAGGTATGAGCCTCGGCAAGAGCGAGAAGTAGACCAGCTCACCACAATCAGGCGAACGAGAGGTACAATGATGGTTACTCAGATATGGAGTATGCAGGACATGGTGGAAATAACCATTATGGAATGCAGGAGAGAATCATTTACAGAAACTTGCCATCAAATGATGCAAGATTAAAATTATACATGTTGTATCGGTCCGAGTTGTTAGAGGAACAGGGTCCACCTGGTCCGGCGTTTTTCGGACCTCGGATCATGGGCGATCCACCAGTGCCTAATTTTCAACTAGCCAGGGGCACGAAAACATATAATAGGAGCACAAAAACACAGGATTGGTTGATTGACTATGCCACTGCAGTGAAAATAGCTAGTGGAAACTTGCGATAGGCGGTGAGATATGTCCCGCAAATGTTGGAAGGACCAGCCAGAGTATGGCTGAATAATCTGCCAGCAGGCAGTATCAACTGTTGGCTAGATTTTGAAGAGATGTTTGTTGGCAACTTCACCAGTACCTACAAAAGGCCAAACAGACCATAGCAGCTCGCTATGTGCAAGCAGAGGTCGAATGAGACAGATAGAGAATTCTTGACTCGGTGGTGCAACCTAAGAAACTCATGTGAAGGGGTTATAGAATCTCAAGCGATAGCTTGGTTTGCTCAAGGCTGCGGATACGCCATTGTATTGTGGCAGAGGCTGCAAAGAGATATGCCGACCACCTTGGCAGAAACCATCAGGATAGAAGATTCGTATGCATTGGGGGATCCGACACAACCAGAACTAATGTCGGCAGAACATCGGGAGCATCAAGATCAATATGCAAGAGATGCAGCCGGATCATCGAGGTGCAACGAGTTCAGAGGTAGAAGAAGAGAGGAAATACCAGAGTATAGATATGCATCCAGTCAGGTGGCAGCGGTAGTTTAAGATCAGCCGAGTCACGGGAACAGTCAGCGTCAGAAAAATGGTCCTCAACAGTGGACACCGAGGAACGAAGGGAAGAGACAGTGGACACCAGAACAGAAGAAGCAGTGGAACGAAAGGCCGAAATACACGTTTGAGTCCATGTTGGATCAACCGTGTAAGTTCCATACTCCAAATCCGGCCAAGCTGGCTAATCATACGACTCGGCAGTGTGCTTGGATGAAAAACGCAATGGGGAACCCGACGAGCATGCAAGCGCCTCCTCATCAAGCGCATCAATAGCAGCAGCCACAGCTAACTGGAGCAAATGCGCAGCAATTAATGTTACCCCCACCTCCTCCGAGGTATGATAACTCGGACCGAAGAGATGCAGTGCATCAAGTGATAAATCAAGGTCAGGATGGAAGGGCAAACCCCGGAAATAATGGACGTAATGGTTACAGGAAGCATCATCAATCATATTGTGTGTTCACAACGGAACAGCAAGACATGCAAAGTGTACAACGCTGGCATATGGAGGTAAATGCGGTTATGCCGACGGTACCGAGATATGTTCCTTGGTCAGATCAAGAAATAACCTGGAGCATAAAGGATCACCCAGAAATAATGCCGAATCCAGGGTCGTACGCACTCGTACTAGATCCAACATTTGTCGGGCCCAGCATTAATGTGAAATTTTCAAAAGTACTCATTGACAATGGGAGCAGCATCAATATCATGTACAAAGATACGATGCATAAACTCGGAATAGCGCAAAATATGCTGCAATCCACAAGAACCACATTCCACGGAATAGTGTCGGGTCTTTCATGCGAACCCATTGGGAAAGTCCGAGTGGATGTATTATTTGGCACAAGGGAGAATTGTAGAGCAGAAAATTTGGAGTTTGAAGTGGTGGACCTAGAAAGTTGCTATCATGCTTTACTCGGACGACCGGCATTGGCCAAATTCATGAGCAGCTGCCACATTACTTACTTAAAAATGAAGTTACCCGGACCACAAGGGGTGATAACAGTAGCCGGAGATTACAGGAAGTCGATGGAATGTGCTTCGGCCGGATCAAACTTGGCCGAGTCTTTGGTGATTGCAAGAGAAAAAAGAAGGATTCGGGAGGTAGCGGCTCTCGCTCAATCGGCACAGCTGAATATGCCGGCATTAGCCAACCCACATGGAAGTGTCTCTTTCCAGCTGACTAAAGAGACAAAAAAGGTCCAGATAGACGAGCAGTTCCCAGAGCGCACCATCACGATTGGTGCCGCCCTAGATGCCAAATAGGAAGGCGAGCTCACCAACTTCCTCCGTGAGAATCGGGATATCTTTGCATGGTCAACTCAAGACCTACAAGGTGTGCCGAGGGAGTTGGCTGAGCACTCTTTGCATGTAAGGCCAAGAGCAAGGCCGGTGAAGCAACCTCTCCGCCGCTTCGCCGAAGACAGGAGAAAAATAATAGGGGATGAGATAGCTCGGCTCCTTACGGCCGGGTTCATCATGGAAGTGCTTCATCCAGATTGGTTATCAAATCCGGTGTTAGTAGAAAAGAAAAAGGATGACCCAAATGTAGCCGTCGTATGGTGAATATGTATCGGTTACACGAACCTAAACAAGGCGTGTCCCAAAGATCCTTTTCCTTTACCTAGGATAGACCAAGTCATTGATTCGACTGCTGGTTGTGAGCTGTTGTCATTTGTAGATGCGTATTCTGGTTTCCACCAGATACCGTTAAATCCGGCCGATCAAATAAAGACTGAGTTTATTACCTCGTACGGGGCTTATTGCTATCGTACCATGCCATTCGTCTTGCGTAATGCAGGAGCAACATACCATAGATGCATGCAAAAGTGTCTACATGACTAGATAGGGAAAAATGTACAAGTATATGTGGACGATGTGGTTATAAAAACCAAAGAGAGCAAAACACTCCTGGATGATATTCGGCAGACGTTCGCAAACCTGAGAAGGTTTCGAATGAAGCTTAACCCAGAAAAATGTACCTTCGGTGTGCCGGATGGGAAATTACTCGGTTTTCTCGTATCCAGCCGAGGTATAGAGGCAAATCCAACTAAAATACAAGAAGTTGAAAAAATGGAATTGCCAAGGTGTCTAAATGATGTACAAAAATTCACGGGCTGCCTGGCGCCCTCGCTTAGTCGATTTGTATGTCGGCTAGGGGAAAAGGCATTACCTCTGTATCAACTGATGAAAAAGTCTGATAAGTTCATTTGGACACCGCAAGCAGATAACACATTTCATGAATTGAAAAATATGTTGGTCACGGCACCAATCTTGGCCTCTCCACTATCAAAAGAGCCTATGTTACTTTATGTAGCTGCCACTAACAGAGTGGTAAGTGCAGTGGTTGTCGTGGAACGGAATGAAGGTGATAAGTCAATACAAAGGCTGGTATATTACCTAAGCGAGGTACTATCGGCCTCAAAACAGAACTACCCGCACTACCAAAAGATGGCTTATGGAGTATACATGTCGGTGAAAAAACTTAAACATTACTTCGAGGAACATCCAATAAAAGTGATTTGTGAAGCACCCATAACCGAGATATTGAGCAATAAAGATGCCAGTGGCCGAATAGCAAAATGGGAAATCGAGTTATCACCTTATGCTCCGCAATTCGATAGGCGAGATGCAATCAAATCTCAGGCGGTGGCCGACTTCTTTGTGGATTGGGCCGATGTACAATATGAGCCGCCATTACTAGATCCTAATTATTGGACAATGCATTTTGACGGATCCAAGCTGAGAAGTGGCTTGGGGGCAGGGATAGTGTTAACTTCGCTGAAAAGAGATCAGCTGAAATATGTGCTGCAAATACATTTTGCCGTGTCAAACAATGTAGCCGAGTATGAAGCACTCGTCCATGGGTTAAAGGTGGCAAAAGAGATTGGTATATGTCGGATCCTATGCTACGGGGATTCAGATCTAGTAGTATGGCAAGTATCAGGCAATTGGGACACATTAGATGCGAATATGGCCCTATATAGATTCCATGTGCAAAAAATCAGTGGATACTTTGATGGGTGTGAGTTTCATCATATACCTCGGGCGGAAAATGACGGTGCAGACACGCTGTCAAAACTCAGATCAACTAGGCAATCAATTCCCCCAGGTATCGCCCTAGAGCACCTGAGAAAACCATCGATAACACCATCACCAGAGTTCGAGTCCATTCATATCTCGGCAGAATCAAGAGAAGGAAGTATGCCAATGGAAATTGACAAATAATGCAACCCGGAATTTCTGAAAGTGAACCCGGCCATCGCACGAGTGAATATAGAGAAATCCAAAGCTGTTATGTCGGCAGAAAATATGGAGATCGATAGTGAAATTATCTCAGAGAAAATCATGCTGACATGGGCGCAACCCATATTTTCGTTCCTTAAGGACGCAATCTTGCCAAGTAATAAGGTACTGGCTAGACAGATAGTAAGAAGAGCAAAAGCTTATACAATCATAAACAATGAGCTGTATAAAAGAAGCGTCACAAGCATGCTGCAAAGATGTGTTGACTCGGCAGAAGGCCAGGAAATACTCCTAGATATACATCAGGGAGAATGCGGGCATCATGCCTCGTCCAGAGCTTTAGTGGCCAAAGCATTCAGGCATGGATTTTATTGGCCGACGGCGTTGAAAGAGGCGAAAGAATTGGTAGAAAAATGTAATGGTTGCCAGAGATACGCCAGCAAGATACATATTCCATCGTTCGAGTTAAAGACGATACCAATTACTTGGCCATTTTCTGTATGGTGCTTGGATATGGTGGGTCCATTCAAGCCAGCCCGAGGCGGAACAACTCACATTTTAGTCACGGTGGATAAGTTCACAAAGTGGATCGAAGTAAAACCAATAAAGAAATGTGATGGACCAACAGCAGTAAAATTCCTCAAAGATATTTTCTTGAGATATGGTTATCCACATAGTGTTATTACAGACAATGGCACAAACTTTGCTGAAGGGGCCTTTGCTAGATTCTGCCAAGAAAAACACATAAGACTTGATGTTGCGTCGGTGGCTCACCCAACATCAAATGGGCAGGTAGAAAGATCAAATGGACTAGTATTGTCCGGAATAAAACCTCGGCTTGTCGAACCTCTGCAAAGGTGGCAGGATGCTGGATCGAGGAACTACCAGCAGTACTATGAAGCCTCAGAACTACCCCAAATAGGTCAACAGGGTATACCCCATTTTTTCTGGTATATGGGGCAGAAGCTGTGCTTCTAGCCGACATAATACATGATTCTCCAAGTAACCCAGTATACAACCGCTGAGGTAAACGAGGTAGCTCGGCAAGACAATGTCGATTTTCTAGAAGAGGCCAGGGAATTGGCATTATCAAGATCAGCTATTTATCAACAAGACTTCCGACGATATCACAGCAAGAAAGTCAATCCAAGAGTTTTTAAAGGAGATTTGGTTCTTCGGCTAGTGCAGCGCACAGCCGGCATGCACAAACTTTCACCCCCATGGGAAGGACCATTCATCGTGAGTAAAGCATTGCACAATGATGCATATTACCTAATCGATGCTCAGTCACCAAAAAAGAACAAGGCAAACAAAGCCGGTGACGAATCAAAAAGACCATGGAACATAGCTTTACTTCGCCCGTTCTATACTTAGGAGATATATGTTGTACGTCATGATGTGACGCATCAAGTTGGAGTATCAAGCGTGTATTTGACCTCGGCACCTCGAGCAGCGACTCGGGGACTGCACAATGTTATTTCTATTTCTTGAGACTATGTAGTAAACCTCGGCACCTCGAGCAGTGACTCGGGGACTGAACCATGTTATTTCTTATTTTGAATTATGTGTTAAATATTTGGCACTTCGAGCAGTGACTCGGGGACTGCACCGTGTTATTTCTTACTCTGAATTATGTGTTAAAATTCAGCACCCTAAGCAGTAACTCGATGACTGCACCGTGTTATTTATTATTTTGAATTATGTGCACCTCGAGCAGTGACTCGGGGACTACACCGTATTATCCCTTATTTCGGATTATGCATTAAACTTAGATGCCTCACGCATTGGCTCGGGAACTGCCCCATGATTGTTTTTTTATTCTAAAAACATGCATTAAACCTCGGTACCTTAAGCAATGACTCGGGGACTACCCCGTAGTATTCTCTGCATTGAGCCATGAATTATATATCGGCAACCCAATTTGTAACTCGGGGCCTGCCGCATGATCCGAGGTAAGTATTTCAGCACACGCAAGAACTCGATGACCCGAGTAATAACTCGGGGACTAACTTGTATTACCCACTGTTTGTCGCCAGACGCATAAAAGCTCCATAGCTCGGCTACAGACTCGGGGACTCCCCAAAATTGATGATCATAATTTACAAGATATGATATAAACTTGTCTCAATAATCAGAGGAATAGCAAAGCGAAAACAAACAAAGATTTCTAAGATAATGCAAAAAAGAATGACCAACCCAGCAAACCGAAGTATGATGAGGGATGCAACCTATTGTATCACTTCACCAGATATGGGCTTCGGGCTTTGTACTTCAGATAGAAGTTGAAAAAATAACAGCTATGCTATCAAGTTTATAAAGGGCAGGCAAGATAAATGCCGAACTAAGGTTAACCACATGGAAAAATACAATCCAAACCTACGAAATAAAATTTCGCCAAAGCAAAGATGTAAAGCAATGAAACTTGTTTAAACAAAGTAATAATAATTACCATAACCCATGCCTTAGCGGCGAAAGGAAAAAAGATTCGCACCACACCAAAAGCCGGACAATTGTTCCATAGACATCATACGTCCGGCATACCAGGGACTGGAAATAACTTAAGAGTTTTTTAAACCTCAATAGCGAAAAGGGCCAGAGCATCCTTAAGGGCCAGCAGCATGATCAGGAGCATCAGGAATGGGTATCTAGGATGATGGCTGGGCGACCTCGGTCTCCTGTGCAGGGGTATTTTCAGTAACTGGGCGCTCCGAGGTAGCCGGCTCCTCAGCCGAAGTTACTTCTCCCTCAACAGAAGCAATAGTAACCTCGGGGGCAAGCCTCAGCTACTGAGAAACTAGCTTGAGCTCGAGAATTCTCAGTCCCTTTAGAAGATGATCGCGCGTTGCCATCCTCATCCAAGCTTGCATTTGAATCACGAGAGTTGTCCGAGTCACTCTTTGCTTCATCCTGATCGGCCGAATCATCATCAGAGGCATCTTCAACTTTGACATCACCCGCCAGATTGGAAAGAAAACTCGGCCCTTCAATCAAATTATGCACGTCAGCATACTCAATAAGCTGGAAGGCACGAGCCTGGCGACGAGCGACGAATTCTGGATCCTCAACCCAACGAGAGCCAGTACGTAGATTCATCAGAGTATCGAGGGAGATATCCTCGTACCAAGACAAAACGGCTGTAAGTGCCATATCAGCACCAGCCCTCCCAGCAGATTCCCTCCAGAGATTTAGCTGGTTCTGAGATGCCATCAATCTCTCCACAAGTATTTTGACTTCGTCAATATCAGGTGTCCCTGACGTGTTCGTCCAAAGAACATGGTATGCCCGAATGGCCGCTTGTACCAGATCTCTGCCCATAATCTTTATTGGTCCAACTGCAGCGCCAACAACAATCAGGAAGTCTTCCATTGAGTATTCTGGACTCGAGTCTGCGGGGACACCTCGGCGCTGGCGAGAATAAATCACTGCCTTAGAGCTCACTGGTTTAGATTCCGGAAAATGATCTACGCGAAAGGAAAACATATCAGTTAAAAATAAGAAAGAGAAAAAGATAACTCGACCACGGTCGGAAACTTACGATGAATATAACTCAACATTTTCTGGAGATCTTGGGTCTAGTCGGCCTTATTCTTCTCAAAGCGAGTGATTTCCTCGCCCATCATGCGGTTCTTTAGCTCGGCAGCATCGAGGAGTTCTTTGTCTTTCTGCAATTGCAGACTTAGTCGATTCTTTTCTTCAGGGAACTCCTGATCAACTTTTTCGAATTCGGACTTCTGCGAGAGCTTGAGAGACTCAACCTCGGCACGTAACAGGGTTATCTCATCATCCTTTTCTTTAAGCTGCGTCGAATGAGTGGCGGCTTGTTCTAAAAAATGCAGCATCATATCAGGCAGGGATATGCATTCTTGATGCGACGCTGCAAGTGTTTGTAACTCAGCTATACCAAAGCCAGAAGGTTATAAGAAACCTAGGATTAGTCTCGAACAAAAACAATAGACGAGAAGACTAACTAACCTTCCAGAGCTTTGACCTTCTTAGTAAGGCGGATATTAAGATTATTGGTATTAGCTGCATACCAGCAAAGAATGAATTAGCACACCAAGTCGGAAATATTAAGAACTTAAGGAACAATACAAAGATTTATTAAATTACCAGTTTTCTTCACCATGGGGAGAACTTTCTCATATTTCTCCTCCAATTTCTTGTGTGCAAAGAGCAACCTTTGAAATTAGGTTGTCCGCCGATCATGGGCAACCTAAGTACCAAAATGAATTACACAACTGGATATTCAAAGCTAAGACAGATCCGAATCAAGCAAAACTTAACTCGGATCTAGGTGGCTGGATATTCAAAGCTAAGACAGATCCGAATCAAGCAAAACTTAACTCGGATCTAGGTGGCTGGGTATTCAAAGCTAAGAACAGATCCGAATCAAGTAAAACCTAACTCGGATCTAGGTGGCTAGATATTCCGAACTAGAACAGAGCCGAATCAAGTAAAACTTAACTCGGATCTCAGTGGCTGGATAGTCAAATCCGAAATAGATCCGGATTTAGCAACGCTTAATTCGAAATATGGATGAACCACGATCAATCCAAGGTATACAAGAAATTAACTTAGCAAATAATGCATTTGAAGCCTAACAAAGCTTCCAAACGAACAACAAGTTATTCGGTTGCAAGCTTCGGGGACTAGTGTATATATACTATCATTTGAATCACAAACAAAATATCAACAGAAGCGCTTACCTCGTTCATCTTATCACTTTCAAGAACAATCTTAGCAGCCATATGCAAACGATTGCTGATGTCGGAAAGCTGAAATGGCTGGTTACTCAGATTACCCTCAAGCTGATCGGCGGCGTTCCAATTGTTGGCATATTCCACCAGAGAGACGGGGCTGTTCCCACTCTCAGTACGGGTTAGCACTTTACCTCGGACCCGTTGGGTAACTACTACCGCCATAGAACTCTTGTGGAGAGTAAGCTGAGTATCAGCGGCCGGGGTGACAACGGGCTTAGCAGAGGAAGCCCCTTTGCGGAGTGCATCAGCTATGTTGGGCTGAGAGGAACTGGCTGGACCCTTCTGAGATGCTGAAGGTTTGGTGATAACAACCTTCCTAGTCTTAGAAGAAGTTTCGGCAGGGGCAGCAACCTCGGCACTAGGAGTGGCATCCTTGGATGTAGGAGGAATTATGGTTTCCAAGGGGGCCGAGATGGTGATATCCTCGGCTAGAGTTGGGGTAGCAGCTGGAATTGTGGTGGTCAAAGGAATATCGGGGGAAACCTCAGTGGTCATAGCAGGGGCAATAGTTTCAACAGTGTGATCTACTGGTGGAGTTATGCCGGCGTCGACGGTGGGAGCTGTGGATACATCTCGCCGAGGCGATGTCTGAGTCGGCGCAGGAGGAGAGTCAACGCGAGAGGGACTAAGAGCCTGAGTATATTCTGGGAGCGGAGGAGAAGGCTGCCGATTTGTATGGCTTGTCATACTCGGACCACTTGGTTTGGCAGAGAGAGGAGCTCTGCAAAGGACAAAAGGTCGAATCAAAAGACAGAAAGAGAGAAACAAGAAATGCGACTGAAAACAAACTTACCCAGTCACTCCAGGCATGGTCTTACGCCTCGGAATATGCTGGGCAGACTTCTTCATTCGCTTCTTGGGAGCAGCGTCGGAGGGACCTGCCGGAGCGGTGCGCTTCTTCGAGGCAGCAGGAGCTCGAGAAGCAAGGGGCTCGACGTCATGCACCTGACAGGCCGGATTAGCTGGGAGAGTGGGAGCCGGAAATGCGTAAGAGATAGGCATTGCGGCAACTACCTCAAGAATTTGGACGTCGTCCGAGTCACCTTCATCCCCGTGAGCCGAGGTCTTGCTATGGGCACGAGCCGGAGCAAGATCCGACTTAGGTACAAACTCTTCCGAGTCAGGTTCCCTGTTGTCCGGCGTATTCTGATCCGCAGTCCACGGAAGAGCCAGGACCTCGGCATCCTCGGCCTTTTGCTCCGTAAACCTCTGCGAGAGACGAAACAAAGTAGAGTTAGCAAAAGAACAGTCACAAACATGACTCGAAAACAAACAACAATGCGTAAATTTACCTGAGGAGGGGGATTCCCGCGAGTGAATGGCTTCAGTCCCCATGCACAATCCTCCGCCATATCAGTCTTGAAGATAGCTCACACACGCTTGTAAATGTGATAGTCGTCGAGCTCAACCGTCGAAACTCGGTTGGGATCGAGAGGGCCACTCATGTAACAAAGTTTGTGAGTGCGAAGCTGGAAAGGGCAAATTCGGCTGCTGACGAATGTGGTCATCAGATCCTCGCCCCGGAGCCCGGTGCGAATCAACTCCTTGAGACGAATCTCAAATGCCTCGGCCAGAGCATGGCTCTTCCTAGGATTGAAGTTCCAATTCTTCTTGGAAGGGGTGCCAATAGAAAAGACGGGGAGTCGAATCTTGTCTTCCTTTCAGGTGTTTTTTACATAGAAAAATGATCTATGCCATTTCTTGCAATACTCGAGGCCGGCAACACGAGGGAACTTAGAGTTTCTCCGAGGTGTGATGGATGCGGCCCCGCATTGGGTGAGGGACTTCTCGGAAGGCTGAAGATATTTGTTCATTACGACATTAGATCGTATCTGGAAGAATTTAGACCAAACAGGTATAGCGGGCCAGAGGCCGAAGTACCCCTCCGAGGCCGAAATATAAGCTGACAAGGAGGCAATAGCATTGATAGGAAGGTGATGCGGCTGGAGGCCAAAGTAATCGAGGAACTCCCTGGCGAAATTTCTAAGAGGGAGGCCAAACCCGCGAGCGAAGTGGGACATGAAGACTACGTATTCTCCCTCCTTGAGCATGGGAGAGGATTCATTGCCGGGAAAGCGACAGCTTACCTTGGCAGGGATTCAACGTGTCTTAAGTAGCCACTCTACCTCATGGCGAGTGATAGTGGAACCCTGCCAAGAGCCTCGTTCTGGACCAGATGCGAAATCATCCTCCTCTACGAGAGCTCCGCTCACAGAACTAGACATGGGCTCGTCGGAGGAATCGACAGAGGAGGAACTAACGGCGGTGAGAGGCCTAGAAGTGCAGGGCCCCGTCATGGTTCTAATGAGCGCAGCGGCACAGCGAGGAAGAACCGCCGCGAGAAATATAGGGGACAGAGGGATTGCCTAGGGCAAAAATCTGGCGGCGATGCCGTGGGATGACTCACCCGCGGAGGCGGCGAAGAGGCGCACGGCGATGAGGTCGTCGGAGCAGAAGGACTTCAGCGTTGCCGTCGAGGAGATCGACAATGGCGAAGCCACCAGCGCACGAACAGAGGCAGGGGCGCGAGAAGGAAGAAGAAGAGCGATGAGTGAAGGGCGAAAGTAAATCCTCTAGACCCGCACCCCTCCTTATAACCGCACAGTCCTGGCGGTAGTGGGATCATGGGCGCGCACGCTAACCGTGTAAATCACGTGTGCAGCGGAACCGCTCGCATCTGAGTGGAGCCACACCAAAGGCCACACGGCACAAGAGAGGATCGGGCCTCCTAACCGATGCGCTGCACGAGGCGTCACTGCACCGACACGACGGGCGCAGTAATCACTGTAGCTTGTCAGTGGGCACTGTAGAGGAACAAAAAACTATAAGAATGATGATGAGTGGTACACGTAGGACGAGGCGTGCTCAGGAAGCTGCGCGGATACCTCGAACGGGAAAAAGTAACTCGGAAATAAGGAGAGACGTATGTTGGGAAACTGATGTGGCCCGACCGAGGTTATATGCAGGACCACACCAGCTTCGGGGACTAATGTTGGGGAGGTGACCCCGGATAGGGTCAAGACAAGGGAAAGACGAAAGGAGTCTCCCTTGTCATGAGCCGAGTTACTGTTTATATCGGCCGAGTCATGTAAGAGTAGGCCGAGCTAAGCAAGGCCATGACAGCTACAGAAGGATAAACATCTTATCCGGCCGACATATGAGTTAAGTCGGCCGAGTAAGCCTGACTAACTTGAATACAGGTGAAGGCCAAGCCGAGTTATGCGATACAAGGCCGAGTAACACGAAGCTTGCAGGAGAAGGAGGTGCCTATAGTTAAACCCTAGTCGCTAGCTAGGAAGAATCAGAACAGATCCAAGCATAAGGGACAAGGAGCAGAGCAGCAGAAGGGCAGAAGAAGGTCACGGAGGTGACAGTCAGGGAGCCCGAGGCACACATGTGGGGCACTCTGGAACATTGCCGTCGATAGAAGGGGGACACAGAAAGGAGGTCGCCGAGTTACCATATTGGGACAAGCATATTCCTCGAATATGCTTGCCACGTAAGCCCTAGGAGGAACCAAGGCACCCCTTTATAAGGGGAGACGCGGGCTCCTGATAGGGGATCGATTCATTCTACGCCGGAAGGCTCTTGTAGTAGCTCCCTTCTTCCTGCAAACAGCTCAAGGAGCACTTGTACTTCTTAAGAGGAGAAATAAAGATCTGCATGTTAGTCATTTTGAGTGTAGAAATCACTACATCTTCCCTCCCCGGATCCCTCTAGCATCCATTGGCCCCATACTTTAGCCTACCTATGGCATCTGCCGTGCCACCACCACAACAAAGTGGTTAACATAATCTACGGATCTGACGCTTCAGGTCCGTGTGTATTTACATGACTTTGCGTCTCCACGCATCACTCATTCTCTAATGAGATGGCATTGTATAAATTTGGTCTTTTGGTGAGACCTTTAGTTCCTTGGGGTTAAATCATGTCGATACTATTGTCGTACAACATATCTTTAGTGTTAGACCATTGCGAACCACACCTTAGTTTGATAACAAACTACTTGACACAAATTCCTCCTTTGCTGCTACTATAGCAGTCATATACTTAGCCTTTTGTTGTAGTATTCGTCACAATGTCTTAACTTTGGAATTCATCCAAATCCATCATGGAATCTCCTTTCCATTACATTGTGCCACCCATAGTCTAAATTGAGATAAACTTAATTTGTATATTGTGACAAAACTAGTATAAATGTAACGATTTACAGTGAACTATTTGTAATTGTTTGTCACCTCTACACAAATATATTCTTAGTTCTTCCAAAAGATCATAAGAATATCCTCACTATCGTCCAATGATCATTTTATGATTCATTCTGGTATATGCTCATAACACTTAGAGCATAGGACATATCTGGATGTGTACATATCATGGTATGATTGATCAAAACATCCTTGTGATTTCACTCATCAAGTGTCAAAGCACTTGAATCTTGTTTCACTTTATCAAGTGTCGATACACTTGAATCTTGATTCAATTCCTTTCCATGCGACAAGAACCGTTTCTTGTCGTTTATATATTGAAATCCTTCAATATCTCATATATGTACGTTTGGCACAACCATATTAGCGTTACAGTCTATCCACTATAGACATTCATGCTAAATATTCGGGTTTTTCCTAAGTCTTTCATCACAATGAAATTCTTAACCTTTGTAAATAAAAGATACATCATTTCCAATCAACAAGATGTCTAATGTATTAGAAATATGTCTCAGCACTCCCACTTAATTTCTTGCAAATGCAAGCATCTTCATCGTCTCCTGATGAAAACTCCTTTTTTATCACGGTGAAGATTCCAACTCCGCGATGCTTACTTCAACCATTAAAGTTTGCATGCCCTTTTAGCATCCTTTGAATTTAACAAAACCCTTTGGACCGTGTCTTGTACACGTCCTATGTAACCATTCTATTAGAAGAATTTTGTTTTGTTTATTCATCTACCATATACCAAATTATATATAGTGGTTGCTACTTTAATATGTCCAGACTAAATATCTCTATGAAAGATCAAATCTTGTCATAGTCAACTCCTTGAACATTGTCGTCAAATACTTTACGACATGTCGACCATTTCATAGATGTAAAACATCCATGTCTATTTTTTTATAGATACAAATACGACCGATAGGTTTTTACACTTTTCCGGAGGGTCTTCCAAGTTCAAAACTTGATTTCTCGTGTATGGAACTATCACGGATTTTATGTCTTCAAGCCATTTGACGGAGTCAGGGACCATCATTGCTTCTTTGCATGTAGTCGGTTCATCATTGTCAAACAATAATGATTTACTCTCAAATCTCAGTATTTGATTGTTTATCCGACCTACTTGGTTCAATAAGAACATAGATCTCCGTGACCACAACCTTTGAGGTACATAAGCTATGAGCATAATGGCTGCCTCCGGAATGATTTCTCGCGCTGTGCCACTCAGCACATTTAGCTAAAGTTTGTTAACCTTTATCAAAGTTCTATTGTCCTCCCAATTAACTTTTGCGAAAAATTCCTTTTTTCAAGAAACTTCACATTTCAAGTGACAAACACTTTTGTCCTCGGTGTTATGGAGGAATATCCAATGGTTATTCGAAATAACCTACAAAGACATGCTCATCCGACTTTGGTTGTAAACATCTTACTTATGCTTAGCAGACCAAAATTTAAGAAATGACAATTTGGGTTTTACCCCAAACCATAACTTTCATGGTGTCATTTCAATGGATCAAGATGGAGCTCTTTTCAGTGTGAAAGCGGTAGTCTCCAAATCTTTTAATCTTTTAAAACATAATGGCAGTTTTATAAATAACACCTTTGATCCAACCATGTCAAACAAGGTTTTATTACAAATCTCAAACACTCCATACTCCCATGGTGTTTCGGGAGATGTAAATCTAGGTGTTTTACAAAACTTGCAACTCAAATAAATCCCTTTATGATAAAATCATAATTCATTTATTTTCTTGTTACACTTGTAACTCAAATAAAGCCCTTTATGATAAAATCATAAATCATTTATTTTCTTGTTACAATGATTTTCCACTTCATCTTGAAAGTCTTTGAAATGTTTTCAAATATTTCATACTTCTTTCTCATTAAGTGAATATTCACTCAAATTTCCAGAGAGAGCATATGAAATTGAAATCCATCGCTGACGACTATACATAATGGATTATATACATCGATATGTATAAATTCCAATATTTTAGTCGTTCGTTCTTCTTTGGCCTTTGAACGAAGTTTTAATTATCCCGCGGAAAGTCTCACAAGCGTCACTTGATCAAATCAAAGACTCCAAAAATCCATGAATATGGAGATTCTTCATGTTTTCTTTCCGATATAATTTAAACAGCGATGTCACTTTGTAAGTGATCTTTCAATTATTTGTCTAGCGACATTTTAGCATTAGGTTTTATGGATGTGATTTCTCCAATTAGATTTGTAAATCATCCATCTTATATGGAATACGGTAATTATTTGAACAATCTTTGTTCTCATAATACCTGATTTAAATAACAATTATTAAAACAAATCTTGAAGGCAAGCTTTGATGTCAACGAGAAATACAAACAACGATTTGTTTGTTTTCGATGAACATCATCACATATTCTCTTGCTAGTTACTTAGGCCATTGTGTTTCATGAATTGATTCGTTCCGTATGAAATTTCATACCAACCAATTCGGTACCCAATACCCAAGAACCATAGTGTTTAACAAGCAAAGAATACAACCATAACATGTATATCATCCATATACCTAAATTGGATATTTCGAATCTTTTATTTTCTGCCAAATATATTTTATAGATTATCTTTCAGTATTTCCTTTTCCTTTTTAAAAGAATCTATCAACATCAACAGTGGAACCATATACATGACACATAGTACAAAGCATGCATATTCAAATAATAATACCTTTGGACTTGCACTTTGAAGTAGATCACCATCATCAAATGATCGGCGTTCTTTCAAAATCCATTCTTTAGTAATATTTTAGTGTAGTAAACACTTTACATACATCTTCTATTCATCCTTATCATGACGACTTACATGATCAAGCTAATATAGCTTGTAGAGACGAATCGTGAGTATAACATTACTTTCTAAAACCCTTTTGGATGATTAGGATGTCAAGCATCTCCAACCTTCGCAAATTCTCATCCAATATGAGAACATACATTATACTCTATCATATTGCAACCAAAACATTGTTTCAGATATCGTTATATCTGCCGCCCATGATGGTTTCTGAAACAATTCTTTCAGCTCCTAGATAATCTCGATATTTAAATCAAGAATCATGGAGGCAAACATGATACTTAAGATACTAACACTAGAATTGTTACTCTCGATTTAATACTAATTATCAAATTTCACGGAGTAAACAGAGTTTGCTAAAAGTTTGCAATTGGACTTTAATCTTTAGATTAACACTTTACACAATACGATACCAGTTCGTAAAGTATATATCCAGAATTCTATAGTTCTATTATCTCAATTACAACTATGCATAAGGTGGTGAACGAATGCCAATGACTACAAAAAGTTATGCAAATACACTTTGATTTAATTTATGATAAATTGAGTTCTACTAATCCAAATTAGAAATGAACTCCCACTCAAAAACGACATCCCCGTGTCTTTTTGGTGATTACATGAACCAAATCCACTACACCAAGTCCGATCATCACGTGAGTTGGTGTAGCTTCAAAGGCAAGAATCAAATGGGCATCATATCTTTCATATGACTCATGCTTAACCTTTCGGTCCGTGTTCCGAGGCCATGTCTGTACATGCTAGGCTCGCCAAGTAAGAACCTTAGTATTCGCGTGTGTAACTGTCTTACACCCGAAATATGATCGTGGATCCAAGAACACCCGATCATCACGTGATGTCTTGAAGCGATGAAACACAATCGATGCATACTTAAGGGAGAACACATTTTTATCTTGATATCTAAATGAGGGATCATCTTATTATGCTAATAAAATGCCAAACAAGCAATATAAGATGCAACAAACATCTCATGTTAATAAGTGAAATGATATGGTTCTTACACTTGATCACCATCATGTGCATCATGGTATGATCACTATCATACCTCTATGTGTAAGGCCAAGGTATATGGAACTTACGAGTTATGTGTGTTGTAAGAGTATCGACTTCTACTTCTACTTACAACATCACCATATCATGACACTAGCCCAGCAACAGTCTAAACTAGACGCGTCTAATTTATTCATTGCAAGTTTTACGTGGCTTAGGGCTTCCGAAGATAGAACGTTCTTACCTACGAACATGAACCACAACGAGGATAACCAAATTGTTGACAAATCGTTGCAAATTAGATATTGACTATAGTAGGAGAGATAGACACCCGCTAGCCACTTATGCAAAACTAGTTGCATGTCAAGTGTGGAACAGGTCTCATGTGCGAGGACATGTAAAGTTTGTCCGGGCCGCTTCATCCCACTATGTCACCAATATGCAAAGTACAACTAAGATGCAATAAAATGATCATCATCACCCACATACTTATATATGTACTACCCGTGCAAAGCATCTACGCATAGATCCGGCTCTGATACCACTGTAGGGTTCGCAACATGGAAAACAAAAAAATTTCCTACGATGGGAACAACCATGTACCAAGATCTATCAACTAGATACAAGCAACAGGCGGATATACATCCGTAGATAACATAACCTCGAAGACCGACAAAGCTTAATGAGTCCGAACTCATGGTTGATGTAGACGATCTCTTGCCGATATCAAGATCGAGAGGAAGTCCTAGCGCCGCAAAACAGCAGCACATCCGTGATCGCACACACGTACGAGGCACCGAGCAACCTCCGCCTCCTCGCTCCAGCGATGCAGCGGAAGCACAACTCTTTCTTGCCGAATAGCCACCGGGAACATGTATCTCGCTAGTCCGAGACCATGGGGGATAAATACTAGAGGGGGAGAGATATCCTTCACGAGGAGGTGTGAGTGAGAGAGAGGGAGGGGGGCTCCTTTTATAGGGAGAGGGGGGCACCCAAGGGGCCATGCGCCCAGCCATGGGGCTGCCCCCTCCCCTCCTTTCATTCATGTGGGTGGACACTCCACTCACACAGAAGCCTTTCAATTTCCTCCACTCAAAAAAACCCACTCAAATTCCCATTAAATTTCCACCAAATTTAATTTCTCTCATTAAATAAAACTCCTTTTATTAATTCAGAATTTTGTCAATTACTTTAATAACAAACATTCTCATATAACCCCTTGCTAGTATTTCATTTCACATGAAAAAACACTTTCTGCAATTTCACCCGAAAACCTGTTTCGTTATGTAGTGAAATAAATTCCTCCGCTTGTTATTCTTTCCGGCATGAAACTTTTGCTCCAATTGGATGTAGGTGTCTCTTAAGTGTGCCACCCTACGGTTCGTGAATAGTGCGGACATGATCGAGACCCTTCTCTGATCAATAATCAGAAGCAGGATCTGGAGACCCATACTGACTCCCACACATTCAACGATGACTTTCTTGTGATCGTCGCAACCTTTTATGCTAGTATCTTAATCCCTTTGTTTCGCGATATATTACATGTCCGATATTCTATCATCGGTATCTCCATACCTAGTTTGATCTCGTTACTGACATGCACTCTTTTCTCGTTCCCGTGATATAACATTCTAGTGATCAAATCACTTGCTTGCAAGCTAATCAATGTGATATCACCGAGAGCGCCCAGAGCATATCTATCCGTCATCGGGATGAACAAATTACATTCTCGATCCATGGGCCTCAACATAACACTTTAGTAGTTCCGAACCCATCTTTATAATCACCCTGTTACGGTGTGACGTTTGATGTTATCAAGAAACTCTTCCGGTGTTAGTGATTAACATGATCTCACGGTCTAAGGATTAGGATCACTTCGTAAGTTGATATAGCAATATAAACTCAATGACTTTGATCATAATGCTATACTTAGGATGAATGTTCATCACATCATTACACTAATGTTGTGACCTCGTTATTAACAACATCCAATGTCCATGATCAGAAAACCTTTGATCATCTTGTTAATCAACGAGCTAGTTTATAAGAGAGGCATAACTAGGAACTTCCTTTTGTTTATTAAAAACACATGTATTAACGTTTCCGTATTAATACAATTATAGCATGTAAAATAAAGATTTATCATAAATAACGAATATGATAATAACCACTTTATTATTGCCTCTCGGGCATATTCCCTTCAGAAAGAACCTCAAAGAGAGTAAGTTCAATTACCGAGGTAAATAATGAAGAGCTTACATCTAAGGTAGATGCTAATCATAGTAAAAGGTAAATATGATACCCAAGTTAATGATATCGCTACCAATGTTAATTATGTTAATTTTATAGATCGCACTCCTTTTAATGCTACATGGAAAAATCATTATGCTTCTAATGCTTAAAAAAATTATCCAAATCATGTAGGAACTCCTTATAATAGTTATGATAATAATAATGGAGAAAATCATGGCAATCGCTCATTGGAACAAACTGTTAGAACATTTATACAAGCTCAAACCGAACAAAATAATATGCTTATTAAAATCACAAATTACCATGAAAATAGTATAGGGAAATTATCTAACCAGGTCGTTGCAATTAGAAATGATGTGTAGGCTCTACAAGAAAGGACAAAGACCGTGGAGACTCAATTGAGAAAAGTTGCTGAGAGCCAAGCTCTCATACTAGCAAAGTTTGCTGGAAAGCCTAAGCCAAATCTGGTAGAAGACCTCAAGATGATGAGGGTTGCAACAAATGAAGAAAAACCCGAAGAGCTAAATTATAGCAATGTGCCAACACCGTAGTATACTGTGGAAGACTTATTGAAGATGATCACCGTGAAGAATCCCAGTATAGAACGAGGTAATGATGCTATGTACCAACAATTTATACAACAAGTAGCATCTAAATTTTGTGACCTAGAGTTGGAGTACAAAAGACTAGCTGATAAGCTTCTTGCTAAGCTAAATGATATATTTGAGCCTACTATTAAAGTTAAGTTGGGAGTCAATGAGATATTCGCACTTTGTAATCTTGGTGCAAGAGTCTCAACAATTTCCAAAAGCTTATTTGATAAACCGAACTTGGGGCCATTCATTACTACTGAACTAAGACTCCACCTAGCGGATTCAACTAATAAACAAGTTGTTGGGATAAAAGAAAATATACTTTTTAAAATAAAAGGTAGTCCTGCACTTATTGATCTTGTTATTGTGGACATTCCTGAAGATCCCATAGAACCTACAATTTTAGGTAGGAAATTCATAAGAACTATTAAAGCTTTGATTAATTTACATGAAGGGACTGTGAGAATTGGGATACCATCTAGAGATCCTTTTATAGTACACTTTCCTAGGAAAAAGAAGGCCAAGCCTAATGATGATGATGGTATAATTACTTTGAAAGCCAACTATTTTGGAGTGGGTATTCCACTCCTCAAACCTAAGTGATTGCCATCAAGTTCAAGCTAATTGACCTTAACTAGAAGCGCTTCATGGGAGGCAACCCATGTAAAATAAAATTTTACTTTTGTGTTAGTCTTGTTAGTTTTTTTGTTTTGTTTTAAATAAAGAGTGTTCAAGAATACCTTTGTAGAGAGGAGAAGAAATCAGGTAATCCTCAATCTATTTTTACTAACACATGGCGTAAAGTATTGCTGGATTTTTATGAAGTATGTTTACTGTTATTTTATTTATGATAAGATGTGAAAAGGCGTACGGAGATACTAATCAAATTGTTGAAGTTTCTATATCTCACAGTACCAATAACAACCTGTGGTACAGTCGGAAGAGACCATACCGTGCGCCCGTACAACCTCAAGTGGAAAAAAAATAGGAAGGTTGATTTTTGCTGTAGCAAATAGTGTCGATAATGACCTGAGGTAAGGATGGACGTGCCCGTATGGTGCGCCCATACCGTATCCTCGAGCAAATATCGGATTTCAAGCAAACTATACCGTGATCGTAATGACCGGCAGTATGGGTGCGCGCGACCGTAACGTGCGCCCATACCAAGTGCACCACCTGAATGTAGTCGTCGCCCCTAAGATAAGTCACTTGGTTCTGGCGGGATCTGGTTGTACCGCCCGCCCATACGATGTATTCGGCCGCCATAAACACCTCGAGGAAGTTAACAAAAAATCCCCAAATATCAATCCATCTTTCTTCTTCCTCCAAACTACAAACCACCTCCACTGGATCTTCAAATTTAATCAATCTTTCTTCAATTTCTCGCACTCAATCGATCTAAGGTATGGTTCTATTCCGATCCTCAAGTTATTTTTGCAAAAGCTTCACTCAATCATTCACCATTGTGAATCTAGACTTAGGTGTTGTTATTGATTCAATCTTGACATTGAGCATGCTTAGTATTGTTTTAGAGGAGGATTTTTTTGTAACTACTGTAGAGGATCACATATTCTATGTTTCTATTGGATCAAAATTTATTTTTACCACTTATTATTATTTCTTATTTATTCTATCTTATTATTTTTAGATGAACACGAGGAGCCATTCACGTGCGGTGGCTGCAGCATCTTCCGCACCACCCGTTGATACGTTGACCCCCCGAGTCACTTGATATCTAGTTCACCGAGGAGTTCCATCTTAACCGTTTCATTTGTCTCAAGCTTCGGGAAATCAAGTCCACCAAGTGGACGTGTCGCTATATCCTAAACCAACTTGGAATTCGTGCTCATTTCGATTTACTTTGCAACAATGTTGGTTTATATGACTTTTTCTTTTATGATGTCACCATGTATCGATGCTTGACACTTGAGTTTTTCAGCACCTTGACGCATACGGTAGATCATTACTATTGTACCGAGGAATAAAGGCCCGGAGTTGACCGCGTCAAATTCCGCCTCATGAACCGTGAGTACATCCTAACACTCGACTAATGGGCTCAATGTATTTGGTTTGCCAACAATGCCACCGATTTACGCAACAACTACTTTTATTTTAGATCCTGCACCTTGGCAATAATTCAACTTAATGAGAATTCGTGGAAACACACCCAAGGGAAACCAAATTGATCACCCTCCTATCCGTTATTTATTTTATGTGATTGCTAACACCTTGCAGGAACGTGTTGAGTATACTAGAGTTAATGAGGAGGACATGTTGATCCTCGCTAAGGCTGCTATTTTTAATTCTAACTTAATGCCATTTTTGGGTGCTTTGTTTGTGTTTTACCTTAAGCAACAGGCTCTTCAATCTCGTGGACCCATATGCGGAGGGGGAGTTGTGACCGTTCTTGCACTTGCACTTCATATCAACCTAGGTAATATCCAACCGTTGGTTCGAAGTCACCGTCTCGGTCTCCCTACTCTAAGAGCATTTGGTTTGGTCTCTAAAACTCATGGTAGATATTTTCTAAATATACCTAGAGCGGATCACTTGATCCCAACTCCTTTTCCTAATGGTATCTTCTCTATCGAAGAGGGACGTTTACTATATGATGCGCAGGTTGAGGCTAATCTACCCCAAGAAGAGATACCCATGGGAGGAGAGGAGAAGATGAAGAAGTAGAAAAAATAATAGCCCGAACAAGATGAGCTGCCACCAAACTACTACACCACATATGAAGGCATCTACGCACTCGAAGGAAATATCCAAAACATGAACAACCTCTCCATCAACCTTCGAGATGCCACTGCAAGCCTCAACACCCAGTTCCAAAATTGGCATGTCCAATGGAACTTGGGAGATTATCCACTACCGCCACAATGAGCAACAAAGGGGCTTGAAAAAGCCTGATCTTTGGGATGTGTTCCCATTGCAATTTATTTGTATAATAATGCGGTTTGTACTTCATCTCCTTGGGAGCTTTTAAACACTCGTGTTGGTTTGTTTCAACACTTTGCTTTTTTTACTTTTCTTTCATTTTATTTTTTCTTAACCCTTGCTTGGTCGCAAGATCTTTTCTATTATTTAATCCATTTCCTCAAAAATACAAAAATATTTTCCTTTTTCCTTTTTCATAAATGTGGATTTGCACTTTGCCTCTTTGCTTTTATATTATTATGAGAGTAATCGTGTTTGAGTTTTTGAAGGAACACATCACTATAAGGAAGAGAATCTTGATGTCACTTATGAGAGGTATGTCATATGTCTCCCACTTTTGAAGTTTGAGTTGTTTATCTTAGTTGGTAGATTTGCTAAGATGCTATGCATGTGGGAGTAATTTAATTTAGTTAAAGTAAAGCTTTTTATTAGTATGATGGTTAGTTGTTGAAGATCTTGCTCTAGTTCTTTTAGCTAATCGAGTCTTGCCTTGGAAATAATAATGTCAAACAAGTACAGTAAGAAAAAGTCTGAAATTTATGTCTTGTTTGATGAATGATTGTATTGAGAGTATACCCTTGAAGATACTTAACCCCATAGATATTTTTATAGTCTTGACGGCACTCTTGAAAGGAGTTGTTTGATTGAAATAAATTCTAGTGGTAATTGTGATATATGCCAAAGCTAACTTTGTGGATAAAATCATGGTACTAGCTCATAAAAAAAGAGAGAAAGAAAATTTTTGTTATTTATGTTTCTAGTGCACACCTTTGGGACGCCGATAACTCCGCTAGCTTTTGAACGATCTATGGTATAACCCTGGATTTCGGCTATGAGTTGATGACATGATTGGCATCAGTGTCAATGTATGGGAAAACGTATTAGTACTCTCGAAGGTTGTGCAAGCACTTGCAAAAGAAACAGCCAAGCAATCCGTGAAAAGAATGAAAAGAAAATATATCTTTGAAAATCCACATAACAAGTCCTTGGCATGGTCTCATTACTGCTCTACGAATTTTTCTTGAAAACAATGATTGGATTAGAAGTGTTTTTGATAGACTTAATTTATTGATGTGGGTGTAAATAAGACACTTCATTGTTATATTACTTAGGACATGAAACTCTCTTACTCAAATCATACCATTTAAACATCCTAGTGTTCCTTGGCAAGCTGAGAGTTAACTAGAAGAATTGGATTTATTGCTACACTTCTAGTTATTTATATTGATATTAAACTCTACTTTGATTGTCTTGAATTACCAAAGCTTGTATAGTACTCTTGTCATCTCTCTAACTTTGATAGCCTCGCAAATGAATGAAGTGTTATGCACATATGACTACCAACCGTAAGTGAATTCTTATTCTCGTTGTTTCAAGTTTAAACGTTGAATTCCTTATAGCTCTTTTGTTTCTTCTTGATCGAGGGCGATCAAGGTTTGAGCTTTTGGGGAAGTTGATGGCTCTGAAATTTTCCATCTTTATCCACATTTAAACATTGTTTTTTAGTCAAGCAATTCAGAAGAAACTCTCAATCTTTGCCACTAATGACTAATAATTGCAAAGATGTGCAAAATATTGATTTGAATTATGTTGTGCAAGAAATAACGGATTTTAATGCGAAATCAGGAGTCACAATGAAGGATTTTGAGGAAGTACACGTGGCCAAGTAATTGGGGAGCAAAATCCTGGTGTCAGTGTGATGACCCACAAGTATAGGGGATCGCAACAGTCTTAGAGGGTAGTATTACCCAATTTATTGATTTGACACAAGGGGAGACAAATAATACTTATAAGCCTTAACAACTGAGTTGTCAATTTAGCTGCACCTCGAAATAGTTCTTGCTCACAGTAGTTTATCAGTAGCAACAATTTTGTAGTAGCAAAAGCAAAGTAACAGCAGTAGTAGAACAAGAGCAATACTAACCGTAGTAGCAAACGGTAGGATATGAGTGCAATAGGCATAGGGATGGATGGACGGGCGTTGCATGGACGAGACTAAACATGTAACTTCAAGATCTAGGGAAATTTCAGATAAATAAGATAAAGCATCCAAATACTAAACAATCATAGACATGTGCTCCAGATATAGTCATGCGTGCTTGCAATGAGAACTTGCACACCATCTTTTGTCCTGCCAGCCCGTTGTAGCGGGGCCTCAAGGGAATTACTGGCAATAAAGGTGCTCCTTTCAATAGAGCACAGGAGCAAAGCATTAACACTCCATGAAGACATGTGATCCTCACATCACAGCCATCCCCTCCGGCTGTCCCAATTTCTGTCACTTCGGGGCCTTTGGATCCGGAAAGTGATATGTGTACACAACTTGCAGATAAGATCACAAACAATACTATCATCATGAATCAATAATAAGTTCAGATCTGAGATCATGGCACTCGGGCCCTAGTGACAAGAATTAAGCACAACAAGTTGCAACAAAGTCAAATAGCACTAATAGAGATACTAGGCACCATGCCCTAACAATATTATTCGATTACATGATAGAACTCATCCAATCCCTACCATCCCCATAGCCTACAGTGGAGGATTACTCACTCATGGATGGGGGAAACATGGATGGTTGATGGAGAGGCGTTGGTGGTGATGATGGCGATGATCCTCTCCAAATTCCCCGTCCCGGCAGGGTGCCATAACGGAGTTTCTGGTTCCAAATCGTGGTTTCTAGTGGTGGCGACGCAACAGAACGCTTTTTGGAAAAACGTCGAACCCCCCTGAGTGTTTAGGTCAGAAGGAAACTTATAGGCAAAGCGAGAGGCCGAGGGGGTGCCTAGGGCGGCCACACCCCCTCCAGGCACGGCCAAGCCTGGCCCACGCAGTTGGGGGTGTGGGCCCCTCAGGCCTCCACTCCGCCTCGTATTCCGGCTCCGTGTATCTTCTGGTGAAATAGGATTTTTGGCATATTTTCCGGGATTTTCCCGATAGTCGATTTTCTGCACAAAAACTAGACACCAAGGTAATTCTGCTGAAAACAACGTCAGTCCGTGTTAGTTGTATCCAAATCACACAAGTTTAGAGGAGAAACGATAGAAAAAGTGTTCAGGAAAGTAGATACGTTTTGGACGTATAAACTCCCCCAAGCTTACCTTATTGCTTGTCCTTAAGTAATTCAGTTGAAAACTAAGTGCGACAAATGAACTTTCACGAACACATTTGCTTCATATGATGTATATATTCTCAGTACATGAGTAGATACTTAGATAATTCATAATAAGGAGTATGCAACTAAGTCTACTCAATAGTCATTGCAAGCTGTGAAGAGATTCCAACTCAATAATAATAAGTAGCATGAAACATAAACATAAGTTGCAATGCTCATAAAAAGGTATGATAGAGTGGTGTCTCGCTTGCCTTTGTCTGAAGAGCACAACATAAATGCCAAGGCATATCTGAAGTTCAAATGAAGACTAGAAGTAAATATATCAGAGATACAAGCATCAAAGTCATGACATAATTAACCAAGTTTTGAGACAAGCACATTACACAAAGAATGAAAACTATGCTCTCAAGAAGGTGCTCATAGAATAAGTGGTGACTCAACAAGGAAGTGAAAAGGTTTTAAAAAGTTTGAAAGGCTTCCAAATGCTGAAAGTATGCAACTCATTAGATTTGAGATCTCATTGCCCCTATCATAGGCATCTTTAGATGGTTAAGGTGAAAGTGAGGTCCAATATGAGTTATATGCTTAACAGATCATAAACTGGAAATCTCATGTCCCTTGAGTACGAGGGCCGCTCCTCATTCTACTCAACTTTAGTTACCAGTAAGTTCTTGTCATAGTAAATACATGCGTATCATAGAGAACCGCCAACGGGGTACCCCTTGCACATGATACAGGAGCTATCCCATAATCAAAATGACAAGGTAAGCAGACAATGAGCATCTCAGCAATCTCTTATTTACCATGGGAAAATGGTGCTTTTTCTCTCTTTCCTCTTTTCAATATGTCTCTTTTTTATAAGAAGAAAGCTTCATAGATTGCTCATTATGGTGATGCTGCAAGTTTCCACCATGATAAGGCATGGCTTAGGCTAGCGGCCTAGGCGTTTCTCTAACACATATACATAACTCCATGGACTTACAAGCTCCCCTTTTATTTCACACCGATGACATCCGCAAACAAATGATCATGATATCAACTGGGTATATATTTACAGGTGTTGAAAGCGTTCCCCGTGACAGCACGGTTCTGCTAACTCCCAGCCTATAATTTGCAAGCATATAACTTTCATGGACAGTCACAATGGTTTAGATTTATTAAGTGCAAGAAATAAAGTGTGCCATCAAGTTCGTGAGAGCTTTACTGACTAACTTTCCCATAACAAGCAAACATTTTGTTTGGAAGAAAACAAGGCATAATGAATATGCATAGAATAACAAATAATGCTAGTAGGTAGGTATGGTGGACACCGTTGGCAATATTGGTTTTGGGGAGTTGGAAGCACGAGTAGAGCTCATACTCAGTGCAAGTGAAGGCTAGCAATAGAGAGGGAGCATCAAACGAGAGAGCAACAGTTTTCATAATCATGCTTGCAACAAAACATGACTAATTATGGCATGAAAGTGATAGAAGAACTCTGAGGCAAAATAAATCATCGAGGCTTACTGACTATTGTTTAGTCATATGCATGCGTGAGCATGTGCCAAGTCGATTCAAGTGAAACATTCAGAGGAGGATACCACAATATCATACCAAGTTATGAATAGAACAATGCAAGAAAACATTCATATGACATGCTACAAACTATTAGAAAGCTGGAGCTAATCATAATATAGCAAGAACTACTAAGCATCCATAAATAACATACACCTTACATGAACAGAGTAAGCATGCCCACAATGACGAGTATATGTACAAAAATGAAAACAAATAGAGTTCGTTACCAGCCTCTTACCACACCTCAAGTTGTCTTAATCTTCATTATTGCCCTTCCTTGTGTGGCTTGAATAATAACATGAAACCAAACTCCACTGAGGACTGCTGAACCCTGCAAAGAACTTCACAAAACCAAAGAAGAACAAAAAATATTTTTGGTGTTTTCGATTTTTAAAGCAAGCACACAAAGCAAAAAGAAACAAAGCAAAATATTTTTGGATTTTTTCTTTAAGTAAAACCAAAGCAAAGAAACAAACCAAGAGAAAAAACACAAATATTTTTGGTCTTTTTGTGTTTTGAGAAAGCAGAAACGAAAACCAAAAAGAAAGCGAAACATGGATATACAAAGAACCGACGAAACATGATATATAGATGAGTGTGATGTTGGTATACCTGCCGCCAAGCTTAGGCTTTTGGCCTAAGTGGGGCTCAATCCCATGGTGACCGAGAAGGTGCACCTCCGTAATGTGATGAAGAGGCCCCTTCGTCCTGGTACGTGCTTGAGGAAGCCCCTGTGTAGTGCACAGAGTAGTCATAAGAGGGCGCGTCTCCCTGGTAGTGTCCGTGGAAACCACAAATGTGTAGCTGCTCGTCCATCTCCTCCTTGGTGTGTGACCAAGGTCCCTGGAAAATACCGAACAAAGTGGTTTGGGGAAAATGAATTTCTCTCTCTTCCCCGTTAGTAAACATCATCCTATAAACCAAACTATCAAGGGTAGAGCTAGTAGTGACAAAGTGATGTGCTTTCATGGTAGCTAAATCAAGCCTCCAAGGAGCCAAAATTGTATCATTTGGATCAACAGATATGTCCAAGGCAGCAACAACACGTGCATCAATAATACCCCCATAAATGGGTCCTCTAGCGGCTAAGCGATGAGCAATGAGAGAACCAAGATTATACCTGGTTTCATTGTTGAGTGCAGCAGCTAGAAAGGCCAAATGATAGTTGGAAATATTGCTAGTGTTCTCCCTACCAAGAATACTAGTGGCAAGATAATAAGCAAAATATCTGATAGCTGGGAGTTGAATATTTCTTATCTTTCCGCGCTGGGATCAACGGTCATCATCATTGGTTATCCCGCGGTAGAGATCCAACAAATCAGCGGGTTGAGATGGAATATTCTTCACCGTCCCAGCCGTGCCAATACCCAGGATTTCACAAAATTTCTTCAATGTCATGGAGACAGGCCTATTATAGATTTTGAAAGACACATCTGACTTGAAAGGGCTTTTAGAAAAAGAGAAACTGTCCACAAAGGTTTTGGTGAGCATATCATATTGCACACTCTCATCCTACATATAACTCGTTAGTCCAACCCTCCAAACCAAGGTTCGGAAATCAATGAGAATCCCTGCAGCCTGCAAAAAGGTAGGACAAGGGAAGGTAGAAGGGTGCGCATCCCCTCATCTCCCTCGTTGCCAAAATGTGGTGCAATGAGATCCTCATTGTATGATGGCCTAGCTTGGGGGGATGATCTTGAAGGCCTTGTCCTCCTAGGTGCATAGCTCTCAAACACTTCTCCAAAGGTGTGGTTGTCCATGACGCTTTTTATGAAATTTTTAGACAACTATCAAACCAAGTAATTTCCATGTTGATAAATGATGAGGAACTACTATAGGAACTTGCTAGAGGGATAAACATGCATCAAAATGAAATCTCTAAGCATGGAACAAGCATTTAAGCTCACACAACCTGATACCTATAGCAGAAAAATACTCAAGATACAATCTACCAATCACGAATCTAATTGGACAAGCGGAGGAGGCACATACCAAGGAATAATCTCTCCAAAAATCAACAGCAAAGATGGGCTGAGCAAGGAGATCGAAAATTGGGAGCAAGAACAGCAGGAACTCGATCTTGAGAAAGTTTCCGGTGTTTTTCGGGAAAGAGAAAGAAGTGGCTGGAAGGAGATAACTTGGAGGTCCACAGGTGGGCCCCACCCAGGCCAGGCGCGCCTGGGGCTGGCCGCGCCACCAGGGGGTGTGCTGGCCTGGTGGGTCCCCCTGGGCCACTCTTTTGGAATTTTTTGGGAAATTTTATTTTTGGCCAATTTTTAGGGTATGAAAATTGATTTTCTCTCCAAAAAAGATTTTTTAGAAGAACCAAAAGCAAACAAAAACCAAAACTACAAAATTTCTAACACACACTAAAAAGCAAACAACTAGCAAAACTAAAGATAACAAGAGAAAGAGCAAAGACTAGGAAGGAGAAAAATAAAAGTGAGCAAGTATAACCACTATGAAAGCATTGTTTTGATCATTAAAACACCTTTGTTAACAAGGTTGATCAAGTCTTGTTACCAAAACAATCTTATATGAAACAAAACTTTGCATTCCACAAAGTGATTATGTTACCTCACTCTTGAAAGCAATAGTCCCAATCATAATAGTTTCAAAACTTTCTTGTGGAATGGGACAATATATTTCTCCAACTTTGATGCTCTCAATATTTTCAATGGAATTCAGGCAATAGCTCTTATCAATCTCCTTGGGGAAATAGACAGTATGCTCTTTGTCATTAGTATTAATAGTTACCTTTACTTGATTACAATTGATGATAGCACCTGCAGTATTAAGAAAAGGTATCCCAAGAATAATAGACATATTATCATCTTCAGGCATCTCAAGCACAACAAAATCAGTTAAAACCAAGAAATTATGAGCTACTTGAACAGGAACATCCTCACATATACCAACAGGAATAGTAGTTGACTTATCAGCCATTTGCAAAGATATATCAGTTGGTATCAAATTTTCTAGCTAGAGTCTCTTGTAGAGAGAAAAATGCATAACACTAACTCCAGCTCCCAAATCACATAAAGCAGTTCTAACATAATTATTTTTAATAGAGCAAGGAATAGTTGGTATACCTAGATCACCAAGTTTCTTTGGAACCTTACCATTAAAGGAATAATTAGCAAGCAAAGTAGAAGTTTCCTCATTAGGAATCTTCCTTTTATTAGAGACAATATCCTTCATATACTTTGAATAAGGAGGCAACTTAATAGCATCAGTCAAAGAAATTTGCAAAAATAAAGGTTTCATCCACTCACAAAACTTATTGTAGTGTTCTTCCTCCTTTGACTTGTGTTTCTTATTGGGAAAAGGCATAGGTTTCTACACCCAAGGTTCTCTCTCACTACCATGTTTATTAGCAATAAAATATTCCTTAGTGTACCTAGTGTTCTTAGTGTGCTTCTCAGGTTCTTCCTCAACTTCCTCCTTATCAGGAGCATCATTTTTATCATTACAACTCTTAGTTTCAGCATCAGAGACATATATCCTATTAGGATCTACAGGAGGTTTAGGTGGTTCCTCAACTGTTGTGTGTTTCTTTTTCTTTCTCTTATGAGGACTACCACTACTTTCACCTTGTTGAGAATCCTTCTCAATTCATTTAGGGTGTCCTTCAGGATATAAAGGATCTTGAGTGGCTGCACCACCCCTAGTTCTAATTCCATAAGCATGTTGATCTCCTGAAGCATTAACTAGCTTATCTTTTTGTACCTTAGCAAGTTGATCAATTTGAGTTTGAACCATTTGAAAGTGTTTACAAAGCATTTTAACATCATTAGCGGTTCTTTACATAATATCTTTCAACTCATTAATAGCTCTAGAGTTTTCCAATAAGTGATTCTGAACATGTTTATTAAAATTACCTTGTTTAACAATAAAGGTGTCAAGTTCATATAAGCATTGATCAGGAGGCTTACCATAGGGAATATAACCTTCATCAAAGTGGAGAGAGTGTACCTCAATAGTAGATGAGTGGGGAATTGGCTTACATAATTCTTCTATAGGAGGTAGATTCTTCACATCTTCAGCTCTAATACCTTTCTCCTTAAGACATTTCTTAGTTTCCTTCATCACTTAATCATTTAATTCAGTTATTCCCCTATTCTTTAGTATTGGTGTTGGAACTGGTTCAGGCACAATTGGTTCAGGAGTAATAGGCTCAGGTGTATTTAGCTTAGTTGAAGTCCAATCATCATAATTCTTGCTTATATTAGCCATTAATTCTTCAGCATCTGTAGGAGTTCTTTTCCTAAAACACAATCAGCAAAACTATCTAGGTAAGCTTATCTGTTTGTACCTTAGCAAGTTGATCAATCTGAGTTTGAACCATTTGAAAGTGTTTACAAAGCATTTTAACATCATTAGCGGTTCTTTCCATAATATCTTTCAACTCATTAATAGCTCTAGAGTTTTCCAATAAGTGATTCTGAACATGTTTATTAAAATTACCTTGTTTAACAATAAAGGTGTCAAGTTCATATAAGCATTGATCAGGAGGCTTACCATAGGGAATATCACCTTCATCAAAGTGGAGAGAGTGTACCTCAATAGTAGATGACTGGGGAATTGGCTTACATAATTCTTCTATAGGAGGTAGATTCTTCACATCTTCAGCTCTAATACCTTTCTCCTTAAGACATTTCTTAGTTTCCTTCATCACTTAATCATTTAATTCAGTTATTCCCCTATTCTTTAGTATTGGTGTTGGAACTGGTTCAGGCACAATTGGTTCAGGAGTAATAGGCTCAGGTGTATTTAGCTTAGTTGAAGTCCAATCATCATAATTCTTGCTTATTTTAGCCATTAATTCTTCAGCATCTGTAGGAGTTCTTTTCCTAAAACACAATCAGCAAAACTATCTAGGTATGTCCTAGAATCATCAGTTAGTCCATTATAATAAATATCAAGAAGCTCATTTTTAGGTAATGGACATCCTGGATGTGCATGAATCAAGGGACAGAACCTTTTCCATGACTCAGGCAATTTTTCTTCTTCTCCCTATTTAAAATCAAAAAGTTTCTGCAAAGCATCATGTCTAGCATTGGGAGGAAAATATTTCTAGAAGAAAGAAGCAATCAAACAATCAGGGGTATCAATGGATCTATGAGGTAATCTATTAAACCAAGCCTTAGCTTCTCCTTTTAGTAAAAAAAGGAAGATCTTTGTAAGAAAGTACTTGCGCATCTTAAAATCATCAGAGAATAAGGCACTCATAGTGGAAAGCTCATTCATATGTGCCACAACACTCTCACTCTTAGTCCCGCAAAAAGGTTCTTTCTCAACAATGTATAAATAGGATAAATCAAGAGAAAAATCATAATCTTCATCTTTAATATCTATGGGAGAAGTAGCAAACTTAGCATCAGAAGACAGTTTAGGAATAATGGTACGTCTCTCAAGGAGACTCCTAATAGCACTAGCACCATGTGTGTTTTGGTACTCTTCAATAAATTCATCAGTCATTTCAATGTAACTATCACTAATATCATATCTCTCTCTAGACTCAGGTGAGATAACAGGTGTAACAGTGTCTTCACTAGGAGTTTCAATGTTTCCCAAAATAGTTCTAGTAATAGTAGCATCTAGGAAAGGACCTACTGAACCACTTGCATCAAGCACAACAGAAGTAACATCATGAGTATCAGTAGCAATTTCAGATTCAGCAGTAGTAGCAGTGTGTGTAGTATGTGTATGTGGTGGTGGTGTAACAAGCTTACTTATAACAGACGGTGAATCAAGAGAAGCAGAGGTGTTTAGGACTGTACCTCTTCTTGTAGTGGATGGTAAAATAGGAAACTTTCCATCACGAGACTTCCCCATGGTGAAAGGAATAGTAGTGAACAATAATAGATCCGAGTGAACTTACAAATAAAGCTATGCTCCTTGGCAACAACGCTAGAAAATAGTCTTGATGACCCACAAGTATAGGGGATCGCAACAGTCTTCGACGTTAGTATAACCCAATTTATTGATTCGACACAAGGGGAGACAAAGAATACTTATATGCCTTAACAACTAAGTTGTCAATTCAGCTGCAGCTGAAAATAGTTCTTGCTCACAGTAGTTTATCAGTAGCAACAGTTTTATAGTATCAAAAGAAAAGTAACAGCAGCAGTAGACCAAGAGCAATAGTAACAGTAGTAGCAAATAGTAGGATATGAGTGCAGTAGGCATAGGGATGGATGGACGGGCGTTGCATGGACGATACTAAACATGTAAGTTCAAGATCTAGGGCAATTGCAGATAAATAAGATAAAGCATCCACGTACTAAACAATCATAGGCATGTGCTCCATATATAGTCATGCGTGCTCGCAATGAGAACTTGCACAACATCTTTTATCCTGCCAGCCCGTTGCAGCGGGGACTCAAGGGAACTACTGGCAATTAAGGTTATCCTTTTAATACATCACCGGAGCAAAGCATTAACACTCCATGAACACATGTGATCCTCACATCACAGCCATCCCCTCCTGCTGTCCCAATTTCTGTCACTTTGGGGACTTTGGATTCAGACAGTGATACGTGTACAGAACTTGCAGATAAGATCACAAAAAATATTATCATCATGAATCAATAATAAGTTCAGATATGAGATCATGGCACTCGGGCCCTAGTGACAAGCATTAAGCACAACAAGTTGCAACAAAGTCAAATAGAACTAATAGAGATACTAGGCACCATGCCCTAACAATCTTATTCGACTACATGATGGAACTCATCCAATCCCTACCATCCCCATAGCCTACAACGGGGGATTACTCACTCATGGATGGGGGAAACATGGATGGTTGAAGGAGAGGCGTTGGTGATGATGATGGCGATGATCCTCTCCAAATTCCCCATCCCGGCAGGGTGCCAAAACGGAGTTTCTGGTTCCGAATCACGGTTTCTGGTGGTGGTGGTGGTGGTAGCGCAGCGGAACTCTTTCTGGAAAAACATCGACCCCCCTAAATTTTTAGGTCAGAAGGCAACTTATAGGCGAAGAGAGAGGCCGAGGGGGTTCCTGGGGCGGCCACACCCCCTCCAGGCGCGACCAGGACTGGCCCGCGCGACTGTGGGGTGTGGGCCCCTCAGGCCTCCACTCCGTCTCGTATTCTGGCTCCGTGAATCTTCTGGTGAAATAGGATTTTTGGCATATTTTCCGGGATTTTTCCCGATAGTCGATTTTCTGCACAAAAACTAGACACCAAGGTACTGAAAATAGTGTCAGTCCATGTTAGTTGTATCCAAATCACACAAGTTTAGAGGAAAAACAATAGAAAAAGTGTTCGGGAAAGTAAATACGTTTTGGACGTATCACAGTGCATGTAACGACCGAAGGTACGGGCAGGGCCTGCCCATACGGCCCGCCCATGCGATGTGCTGGCGGCTTCATATCGTCAAACCCTAGAACTTTTGTGAGGACGCCTATATATTTCGAGGCTCAAGCCGCCACCTGGAGATCCGCCATTCTTAGATTTCATCACAACACCACCAAAGGAGATCCACTCCATTGTTCATCCATCCCTCCACTAGCATAGCCATTACTTTGTACTTTAGATCTCCTTGTTATTTGGCGACCATTGTAAGAATATTTGATTTCAATCTAAGTATTTTGCACAATGTTTTCTATCCTTCATCTATTTGGTATGAGTGAGTAGTCCTCACGGGCTGCGGGTTGGGGAGAAACTTTGGAGCAACTATGTGCATCTAATCATGGGACTATTGTAATTTATTTGCAATTGAGATTAGTATCTTTTGTTTCTTTCTCTCTTGTCTCGATCTGTGGACTTGTAGGTACCCAATATCCCATAGATTGTTAAAGGCTTGAGATGAGATGCTTGGCTAGCGGCGATCTCATAGGAACCCCAGTGACAAAAAGGGTAGTAAAGTCATCGCTTAGCGCCCCATTCGGGATCAAAACAACATCGCCACTTAATGCTTTAATCTATGTTCTTCACTTAATAATCGTTTGTAGCCCGTGGCTTCGTTGTGCACTCGGTTGGATTAAAAGGCTATTGCTATGCCTGCTGCATCACAAGGGCTTTAGTATATTAGGATGTGTTGCCCACAAGATATTATCTCTATTCAAACATTATACATGACTATGCTTATTATTATCTTTTATCCGATATGGTGTGCAACTACAGGTGGATCTTCAACCCTGACCTATCTTCATCCATTGATTCAACCACTATAAAAATTAAACTAGATTGGTCCGGTAAACTAAGGTAAAACAAAGAAACAAAGTCTTATAGACTTGTCCTTTTTATTTTCTTTAGCATTGCTTTCCAATTGGCATGCTTGTGAAGGTCGTCATGGGCTCTTTAGCCGAAATCCAGGTCTCATCGAGAAGGATGAGAAGAACATAACTGGCATAGACCATTCAGCCGATGGAGATTATTTCACTAATTCCTGCACATGTAGATTCCACCCGGAACAACGGTCCGAAGGTCAGCTGCCCCACAGTGGGCACCAACTGTCGTCGAATTGATGACAAGTACGTCATAGGGGGTCCTGAAGGCGTTGAGAAGATGGGGTGTGAGCCGTATGGTGTTCTGGGAGCGATGAGCACAAGTTTATCCAGGTGCAGATCTGACTGCATGTGGTGATCAGATCCTACTCTTGCTAGCAACCCAATAATATATCGGCAAGAGCCGGAGGTTACAACGGATTACAAGAGAGGTTCGTATGTGCGAGTTGGTTTTGGTTGATCTAGGATCTAGTGCCCTAAAGAATCCCTCAGGTCCGGCTTATATAGATGCCAAGACCTAGTGTTACAGGAGGTACCTATCCGGCTACGTTGCAGAGTCGGTAACTAAGTACATCCTGTAGACTACAAGTAATCTACATGCCTAAGTCAGTAGGTCTTGTGGGCCTTGTCGTAACCAGAATTGACTCTTCCTCTTTCTTTGACTAGGCCACCCGTGAAGCAAAGCTCTAACCCGTTGGTGGGCCACCCTCGTCAGCGAGTCCTGTGGGTATAACCCGGAGAGTATGTCCCCAACAATGAGGAAACCATCAGCTTGTTGATTTCATATCCCTCCGTTTAATTATGTTTCTCTATGTTACTATTATTGTCATCATCGATTCATTTATGTTCTTGGTTGTGTGTCTTTATTATCATACAAAATGATTGTATGATTCCTTTCCGATTCCTCTTAAATATGCTTGAATCATGCTTAGGGGCTTATTGTTGTTCATGTTCAATGGGTCATGACATTAATTTTGATTAATCAACTATGCAACCTAATAAGTGAGATGAGTGCCAGAAATTGATACCAATAGATCGATTGTTTACTAGGTGGTTAGTGCTCTCACAGAGGTGTCATTGGATCTTTCCTTAACCCACGACACTAGCGGTGGGAGTGTTGGGGTCGATAGCATGCGATTCATATGAAACCAACTCTGATTAAATAGACCATCGAGACATTTCCATGTTAGAATTGGGTGGTTAACCTGCATCAGACCAAATTAAATTGAGGTTTTGGGTGGGTAGACCAATCGTTGTTAAACCATAATTTTTTTGGTTGTTGTACCTTGTTTAATGTTGTTATGGATCAGTGGTAGAATGAGTTGCTCATGGTGAACTTGGTGTGATATATTATTCACGAGATTTGTTGATTATGTCACATGTTATTGCTTAATTTTCAATGCCATGCTTAACTTTGATTTATGCTTATTTTATATACATGGCTTGCTATTTTTATACATTATTCAAAAGGTATAAGTCTTGTAAGTATGAAATTACTCAAACCTCAACATTTTGTAGGCGAGCGTAGTGTAGGAAAGTTCGTCATTGGTTCTGATTGGGCGAAACCTAGTTATTCGTTTCATGTAGTTCGTTCTATGAACTTGGATTGTGGTTTGTTGTGATGGTAGATCCGCCATCTTTGTTTTTGTTTATCTTTTCCGCTGATTTATTTTGAAGAAGACATTCAAGTTTCTGATGTGAATCTATTTATGTTCTCTTGCAAGAGAATTTAAATATGTATCTATAATTCTTATTTAGGGTTTGTGTTGTGATATTCAATTTGCATATGGATGCCATGCACAATGGGTGCATGATATGTGTTCCGGACTTTGGGATGCACTTGTGTTTCCTAGGATGGTCGTTGTAGTCTAGCCCCGGTACCTATGCTTAAAGGTCTTACTCTTGTACCAGATGGTTTTGTAGTTTCTTTTGGCTGTTTAGTGATGGAACACGTGGATCGGTCTTGACTTACATCCAAATCGGGCGTCTAACTATGGTTTGTTGTATTCTTTAGAGTTGAATAAATTCATAGTCCCTACACACCTGCCCCATATCCATTGATGAAAATAAACTGCAAGCGTCCGTCTCTACATGTGCATGAGACGGATGAGAGGCACCGCGGCACCTTATTTTCAGTAAGGACAAGATCATGCAGTGAGCTTGTTCATGTCCATGGGAGCCTGTCCATGTCCATTTTTCCATAATTTATTTTCCACATATTTGTACTAGGGTCAAGAGCGTGTCATTCAACAAAGTTGACAAAAAATGTTATTAGGATCAAAATTTAGATTTATCGTCAAATAGTGAAGCAATTTTTCTGAGGACCAAAAAAAGAATCATATGTTAATCTAGTGTCAAATAAGGAATTTTATCTATCCACAAAAAGAGGAATTTGGCTAGGAGTAAAATACATGGTTAGTCCACGGAATAACAACAACATATCCTTGACGCGTTTTGTTCCTCGCACGGTTTGCACGCACAAAATGCTGTTGCTACGCCTCTCTCGGGGTAGTGTCGCTGCCAACCAGGATGAAACCAGAGGCCATGCCTCCCTCAGGGTAGGCGGTTGATGGCCTTCTAGAGCACAACTTTGTTAGAGCATGTTTTCATGAAACTATTAATTCCAGTTTTTATATCGATTCTAACAAGGAGCTTGGGAAAGTGTCAATCTGAGATGTTTCTAGCGCATCCAAGGTGTCACGTTTTCTTGAGTGAATTGACTGCAAGTGTTAAGAGTGGAAATGGATGAGTGAATAAGGGAGAATATTTAAGTAATGAACGGTGTTGTAAGTAATTAAAATAAAATTAAAAGTGAGAAAGTTGTTCGGGATTCCTATAGATAAGAAGTTAGACGCGGAGAGAAACGGTTCATGGTAATAGTGAATGTGTTAGGTGGATAAAGTGGAATAAGTGATTGTGATACTTCTTATTCGTACGTGAGTAGGAAAGCAACCCATATACCGACTAGGAGTCCTCTTAGTAGATTCTTCGCAATCCCAATGATTCGTATGTCTGTTACCACAGTAATGGTCAGCACATTAATTAAGGTCTTCCGACCAGATCTAGGCTTTAAGCTTGATGGTTCCTTGTTATCCTCGAGTAATAATAGCTCCTCTTTGATATAATTCATGTCACTCGGGGGATCGGCGATTCGTTAATAAACAAGTTCATACCTATGAGATCTCAAGATCATGTTATCCAGGCCATTAAATTGGATAATAAGCATTAGGAAAACATAGATAATAATTATCATAATATAATAATCACTACAACAATCACAAATAGATGAAAGTAAAAGAGGCACAACACATCTCACCAATCACCTACATCTCCCATGCCTATGGGGATTTACTCAAACATGAGAGAAAAATAGTTTAAAGGCATAATAATAATGTAAATGGAAATTATCTCAACTTTACCGTAGCAAGCCACAATACCGTTGCAGATCAAATCAAGTACAAAACAAAGTGGATCAAACGTTTAAACCCTAATCTGACAAGTGTGAATCTCTCTCTCTATCTCTCTGTAAGTACAAGTGGGAATGATGGTGGAGTGGATGATTGAGAGGTCAGGGATCATCGAAGTATGAGGTGGTGTTATTCTCCGTCTTCAGATCTGATCTCCTCACTTCTAGGACTGTTTGCGGTGGCTATGTTCGTATTTCGTCCCCCTTTCTTTCACGAAAGTTGCTTGTGTTGATATAAAGGTGAAAAGGAAGGTCATACAGGCATGCTGTACAGGCGGCCTCTGACCGTACCAGTGGTCGTTAAGGTTTCTGGATGCCTCGAATGAAAAGGACTTCAATTCGGTATTTGTTTAACCAGGTGTAATTAGCCCATAAATCTTCTCAGATGTTCCATGAGTGTTCAATACCTGAAAAGAAATACAAGAAAATAAGGTTTCGCTAACTTGCAATGTTAACATTAGTTGAAAGATCAAAACCAACGATATCCGGTGAAAACCAATGGAAAATCATCGATAAAATGTCAATATTTGGAATTATCAACTTCCCCAAGATTAGTTGTTACTTACCTCGAGTGAAAAATCTATAAAGAATAATAGCGAGAAATAAATCCAAGTGAGGAAACTCGCAAGTTCAAGGTTTTATCATATTCCATTGTCACAAATCCTACAACCTTAAACATGAGCATAATATATCTAAACAATTGCACTCAAGTTTGCTTCCTAACCGCATATAACTCGCTAGCTAATAACTCTTAAAATCCAAAAGAGACTATCAAAAATTTGGTTAGGCTTGCGAATCAATTTGTTCAATGCCCCTCTTTTATGAGAGTAAAATCATTTTAAGCAAGGATGCTTCAGTAAAATATGGGTTACACTAGTAGATGTCAAAATAAGGATAAACTTAGAGATTTTTATTAACACACACTTCAAAACTCTTGGCTTTTGAACACCCCATCCTTTCCTTGTTTTTAAGAACTTTAATCTTTTAAGTGCTAGGTGATGCCAAGACTTTCATAAGGATTAGATAATTTCAGCTAATATCTTGATGGTAGTTTCTTTTCTCAAGTACTTGGGCTCATGTAATTAAAATTTTGCACATCGTAGCAACGCTACAAATGTCTAGCCAACTTGTAACCGAAATATGAGAAGAACGCAAGATCGTTTGTAGGCCATAGGAGTTGTTAGTTCCATGAAGTTTGGGCACTCTCATTAATATCTTCAATAAAAATATTTATTTTCAACTAAGCAATGCAAGTTTGGCATCTCCCTAAACCACCGCAAAATATCCATTCCTTCAAACAATTCTTTTCAAAAGGTGGTATCAAGTCAAACCATTAAGACACGGGGTTGAGGGATACTAAAATTAAGCCCTTAAGACAAAAACATGGCACCAAAGTAGTCAACAAGACACTTTCTCTTATTCTCCAAAGGTTGGAATTTAATCCAATGCAGTTGTTTTTCTAACTGAGAATAATTTTTATAAGTCGAAGCCAAAGTAGTGACAATAGCTTTGAGAGTATATCTTAAAATATAACGAGCTAAGCGTAGAGTGGAACTCAAGTGCAAACGAACAAACATAGTATGTTCATGAATAAACTTATAGGAAGAAGGAAAATAGGAATGTGGTACCTCCTCTTGGTTGCACATATTTCACTTGAATCAACTCCTCGGGTTCTTCTCCATAGCTAAGTCACTTGAAGTGAATAACCTGCAAAAAATAGAAAATAGAGCCGAGAGAACATCACACAAAACACGATAAAAGCTAATCTAATTTTTTGTGTTTTATTTTACCAATGCAAACTGAAAGTACACATGCAACTAGAAGAGAAATAAATAAAACAAAATAAGAAAACAAAAATATGGATGAAAAAGGTGGAGAGGAGTTCAACCTCTCCAAGCTTAGATTCTTAGTCTATCTTGGACCAATTATTGCCGTCATCGTTGGACGGCGGCTGCTGATATAGCTAGTATGGGTAGTCGTTCGGGACTCGGACATGAAATGGGTGAAGTCCTGGGTGAGAGTGATGACATTGGCGTTCACATCATGCAACATGTTCTCCACATTGCTGATGTGATGCACCACCTAGTCAAAGTCACTCCTTGGGACATATTTGAATCTCGGCAGAGGTGGAGGCACATTTTGCTGTTGGGGTAGTGGGTAAATGGTTGTTGATGATGATGTTGCTGACCATAATCATCCCAGCCCCTGGTGTTCCAGCCATGTTCATCCTCCTCTTGTTGCTAGTAGCTAACTCTCGTGTTCTTCCAAGCGGGGTTCCCTCCCGGGGATATAATCCTCCTAGAGGAAATCATTGCTTGCTGGAACTCCTATTAATTGAGTACCCAACTCTGTTTCCATGTCAAACCAAAAGCTTGAAAAAATGGAAGCAAGGTTTGGTGGGCATCACCGTTAGGCTCAAAATAAAATTACAAGCAAGAAGGGAGCATTGAAGCTTATATGACCCCATGAATTTTGTGCTTGCCATATGAGCATCATCCAAAAGCTTACTACCAGCCACAACTCTCTCACGAGGCATGACAAACCCGTTTGCGTAGGCGATCTGAGTGATCAAGCCACCACAACAGATGTCACCCGAGTGAGCCGACCTTTGGCGGCGAAAGTGTAGGATGAGAAAAGCACCCAAGTTTATCTTACGCTCCATCTCATAATGGAGGGCCATATAAATAAAACTTACCTTGGGGCCTGCCATTGCCCTGTTATCTCCCTTCTAGAAGATAGAATTTTCCAAGAAGGTGGCGAAGTAGCGGATATTGGGATTTTGGATGGTGGCACTCTTCTTCCACAAAAAATTAGTGTTCCTGAAAAAATAAATCTTCTCCCAAGCAAACATTGCCTCTACGAGGACTTCCTCAGTGATATCGAGCTCTCCCTCATAGGAGAACCCAAAGCAATTACAGAATTGATAGAAAGTGAAGCTGCAAGGTTTCCCATTGAGCAAGAAACTTACAATGCAATGTCGTTCTTCGGACTCAATTTCATCGTGGAAAGATGACAGAAATTCATGCGGGGCATGCTCGTAGGTGTCGGTGGATAAAAGGACAAAGGGTACTGATGCATGCGTTTCCTACGATCAATAATAGGGTTATTGCAGTACTTGTAGCAGTATTTATAAATTCCATCCCTTGGAAGCTTTGAAAATGAAAACAACACAACCCCACATCCATGTTGTCAATGCGGGCACGTTCGCACCCAAAATGGTGTTAGGAAATAGTCTACTATGTAGGTTTCTAGAATGGCAATAATGAGTGTGTAACTAAGAGCAAAGTAAATAATAAAAGTAAACTAGAGCAAGAAAGTATCTATGAAGTGTTGTGTGATATGATTGAGGGGTTCTCAAGGAGTGTAGGATTCACCATTAGCATGGGAGAATTATGAATGATTAGGATAACATGTTTCTTGTTTTATGACATATGTGGAGAGAGTTTCATAATAAGATGTTCACCACAAGGCTCGTAGTTAGTCACTTTGTTGAGCCAAAGAATGAGGTCATCTCTAAATAACCACTGCGATGCCTGAGTGTAGTCACCCATACATACCACCACAATTAAGGGTCTCCCCATGGATATCGTAATTAGCTTAGTGAATCTCTCTTATTCCTCCTTTGACTATGTAGGTTATAATCAGTGCTTGTAGTCACGAATAACACCGGACATACTCCCATACACGTCATAAGGATTTCACCCTCTCTTTAGTCCCATAGGCAAATGGCATGTGGCTAACTTCACATGCCATCTAAATAGAGAGATATAACACAATATCATAAATCAATAGATCATAGACACAAGTAATAGATCATCTTTAATTCAATGCATAATAATACTAGGGTTTCACCATCTCTCCCCAAGAACAAGGAAACTAGCCATACAAGAAGGGGATCAACATCATGGCAATAGTATGGATGATATATGAAGGTACAATTGAATATAAGTGCAGATCCATAATAGAAATTAGGATCACAACAAAGTAAACAAAGGGGATCGATGTTGGAGACGTTGTTGATGAAGATCGATGCGTAGCCCTTCAATATGAAAGTATAATCTCTCCCTTGAGTGGTATGGTGGTGTAGATATTGTACGCGGCAGAAGAGCAGCAGGGCTTCGCCCCTATGGACTCCCCCCCTTCTTTCAGGGTTTCCCCCTCTTTAAATAGGCATCTGGAGGTCGGGTTCGTGAACCGACAGAGCTAGTGGACGAATATGCCCATTGGGCCTTCACAAATATTGTTCCAGGTGATGAAACGAAGCCATCGGAGGGTGGTATGACCGTATGGTATGGGCGGGTTCAACCTGTACTAGTGGTCGTTACTCCCTCTTGACTTTGAGGTGTTTTGGTCGCCAATTCTTCATATGGACTCCGATAGAGGTGTTATTTGGATTGTTGGATTCATATGGGCGAGGACTACAACACCATGGATCTTCATTTGGAGTTAATAGAAAAATTACTTTTTTCTCCCCTCAAATGGCTAAGTCTAGTGCCTACAACTCCTCCATATTGAATCCTCTTGGCTCCTTTTATCCATGATTGTTCATAGCACCTACAAACAAGTCAAAGACAAGGAAAAAGTAATAAAATCCTAATAAAACTACTAATGTGCAAAGTCCATGTGAAAATTAATAAGAACTAGTAATCATATATATTAGTCATAGTTGTAGCTAGATGTAGCATGTAATGAGTGACAATATGAATAATTTGTTTTAAATATGCTTCAATTTTGAACTCATCAACTTCTCCAAGCTAGACTCTTGATCGTCACCAAGCAAGATGATGGCTTATGGACAAGGTCATCATGTTCATGAGGCACGAGTCATTACATTAAATGAGGCAAAAATTGAAATAAAAGTACAATATCGGATGTAGAAGATCGATGCCATATATCCTTATTTTCCCTACAAGCTCGAAGTAAGAAAGAACATATTCATACAAGGAAACACAAGCTCAGTTATGTCAACCTATAAAATATCAATTAAAACTTTAATGCTCCTTATCAAAAGTGAATCTAGCTTTGAAAGAAAACTTGTGATCCTCCTATTGCGCCTTTTATGTTTTATATCTCCTCACTTTTGTAAAGTAAGGTCTTTAGAAACTAAGAGTGAGAGATCGTGTGATAATAATCTTAGCATTAGTGTCTCATTAGAACACCCATATCCATAGATAAAGACTATCAAACACTACTAATACATTCATTGTCTTTCAAGAAAATTCATAAAGTAGTAATGAGACCATGCCAAGGACTTGTTATGTGGATCTTAATTTTTTCTCCTTTCAAGGATAATTCTCAACAAGGATCATTGAGTGATTGTTTGAAACAATGGTTTGCACAACCTTCGAGAGTACCAATACTTTTTCCCATTATGGTGAAAAGTGTCATCCATGTCGTCAACTCATAGCCGAAATCAGGGGTTGTACCATTGGTCGTTTGTAGGCTAGAGGAGTTGTTGGAATCTAAAGGTGTGCATAAAAATATAGAACTTTTTAAACAGTATCACAGTTTTATCCACAAGGTTAGATTTGGCATGAATCACAAATACCGCTAGACTTCATCTCTATCAAACAACTCCTTTCAAGAGTTCCATCAAGTCTCTATCAATAAATCTATGGGGTTGAGTATCTATAAGGCTAGAGTATTAAGACAATTAAACATCACTAGAGAAATTATTTAGAGGCTTCATCAATATACTTTTATTCATTTTAAGTGTAGAAATCATGGCAATGTATTCTATAGGATCACAAAGTTTTTCACAAGATGGATAAAGATTTTGACATAGTGAATCAAAGAACTAATTCAACTCTTATGAATCCTAAGAAAAGAAAGTGCATCCATTATATAAACATGAAACACAACTTACCTAAGCATGCATTGAAAAATAGCGGGATACAAGAACATTGCAGAAGACTTCACACATGCAGAAGTAACTTCCCCAAGCTAGAAATTTTGCAAGAACCAAACTTGAATAGATTACCATAAGAAAAGAGAAAATGTAGTTATCAAAAGAGAGTGCGAGAAGTGGTTACCTCCTCAAGCTTGAACAAATAAAGGGTGACACACTTTACCTTTTAGGTACGAATAACGTCACTTTTGATGAACATGGACCTTTGGTTCAACGAATACTTCCTTGTTGAAGCGTTGAGTTGAAACAACCAAGTGGCTTATGCAAGTATTTACACGGTTGGCATAAACCATGCACTTCATCACACAAGGTTCAAGTCCCTACGAAAATAACAAACAAAGTAAAAGCAAAATATTTGGTGTATGAACGGAGTTCGTTCACCCAACCATGATAAGAAACATGAAACACTATAGAGAGTTATAGGTTAGGGAGTTTCAAAGCTAGGGAAAATAAAATTAAGTATAATGTAACATATAGAAGGTAACCCACTGACCTGAGATTGTCAAAATAAAAAGATTGGAGGGGTTATAACCTTTTTATTCATGTTCCCGCCCTTGCTGCGTAGTGCTGCTCCTTGGTATGGGTGCATGGTACGGATGGTGTCAACACCCGGATTTTTCAATCCTAGATGCCTGTTATGCCATACATCGCAATCCCAGGATTACCATTTTTGCGAGACATAACAGAATTGGATACCATAGTACTTCATCCATTACAGACGATACATAAGTTCTTACACAAATAGGGATCTCATGATCCAGTTCTTAATACAACATCAAGCAGCAGAATACGTAATAATAATAGTAACGGTAGCGTAGGAGAAGCTCCATCTTCGGGGTCACAGGCAATGTTGACGATGGGAGATGATCCTAGTTGTCGTAACCTTCCTGGGGTCCATCTTCCAGGTACTCCTCTTCATAGTCTGGCCATGGGAATAGCCAGGGACAAAGCCATGAGTACTCTTTAAGTACTCGCAAACTAATACTAACAGGTAAGGGGTTTTTGGATAATAGGACACTAGGCTCTAGGGTTGTTTTGCAAAAAACCAGGTTTATCTTTACTAAGTTCCAAAGCTAGTCACAATTTTATAAATTCCTAAATGGGATCTTGTAATTCAGGTCACAACTCTATTGTGGTCAAGTCAAAGTCTCAATTCAATTCACAAGTCATTTTTAAAAGGTCTGACGGGGGAACAGTATGGCCACTCCAACTGTCCATAACCACGGACGCGGCTATTCGAATAGTTTGACACTCTGCAGAGATTGTACACTTTCACCACAACATTCGATACATCCGTCAGGAACAAATCCTGAATTCACCATACTCAGTATGCGGATAATCAGTCCTAACCTTTCAATTACACTCCCTAGTATAAGCACCTCTCCTGTGAGTTTGGCCTCCCAACCATGACCACTGTCATCTTGGGTACTGCACATGTGGACAATCTTCACAAGGTAGCCTCAGCTCAAACCTTGGCTGTGAGGGAACTAATACTAAGGTATATAAGTTTCCAGTCAAGCCCTACCCAATATTCGGGTATTGTGGTTGTATGCTAAAATTGGAATGGTATCGCATCCAGACAACCATCAGTTTTATAAAGGTCTAAGGCTCATGCCTCAACATTTTCATCACCAAAAACATCAAGTATTTGGAAACACATGTCCAAAACATTTCAATAGAATGATCCATCATTCCAAGGTTTTCATAACCATTTTTCCACCAAGTATTCCCATCTAAAAGTTGATCAAGTTTTATGCTTAGCACTAGCATCTACAGGTGGGGGTGGTACTAATGGGGGGTGGTAACTAGTGAAGTTTCAACTAAGTCCAACCTTATATCTTAGGCTGATATCAAGGCTTCTAGCTTAGGCCAAATTTTATGCTCTTTATGCAACCTTCAGCACGACTGTCTAGTATCTACCAAACTCTTAGGTAGACTCTAAGTAAGCTTTGATAAAGAAATAAAGTAAGAAGCTTGCCATAAAACTAGGATTGGTTTAGCAAGTTGGTATGATCACATATGCTTAAGGCATAAAGTAGTCATCTCACAAGTATGGGTTTGTGGCATCAGTATGGTATCTTGCAAGTGTTAGATTGCATAGGTCAACTTGATTAGTAAGGCTGGCATCAATGTCAATATAAGCTTGCCTTGTGCAGAGCAGTGGTTGAAGTTCTCCTCGGCTTCCTCTTCGTAGTATCCTCCTTCCTCCTCGTATCCTTGGTCGGTACTAGCGTCTATGAATAAATACGAGGTACACAATCACCAAACAATACTTAACTACTTGCAATCATCACACACAAGGGTTATATAGATGATCTAGCATCATCTCTAACATTACAAGGTTCAGGCTTGGTTTAAATCCTTTTTATTTTTAGAAAAGTAATTTCTACTCATTGAAAAACTACTTAAGATTTAATATTCTCCAAACCACATATGGGATCATGTTGACACATGTCATCACCACATATTGTAGTCCATGGGAATGTGATTTAAAGTGGTGTCACAATTTAATAAGGTTTTACCCTTTTATTTTAATTAATTAAAGTGGCTGGAAATGCTTATGAAGCATTCTTTTATTACTTGAACATTATTTCTGCAAGTAAACCTATATATTTTTATATATTCTGAAAGGTATGGTTAAATGTGATTTTTGAGAGTTGGAATCAACTCAAAAGCTTTTATGGTTGAAATTTGAAAAATGTTTGAATGCAGGAAAGCTTCTGCCTTGTTATTTTTACTATGGGTGATCTACAGATCCAAATGACTTGAATCCAACGGGCTTGGATTAAGCATTCACAGACCTTTCCAACAAAATTGGTTTCATCCAATTTGATGCACTGAATCGATCTGGGTTGATTTTTGAAGTTGGGTGCTGAAGTGTTTTTGAAATGAAATAGAAAAAGATTTAATTTGAATTGCTGGGCTGCGCGGGAAATTCTAACGGGCCGGCCTGCTAAGCGCAGTGCTCCCGCGGGCTGCTTAAATGGGTGTCCCCACTCGTTAGTGACACGGGGCTGGGCGAAGCGGTATGGGGCAACGTGGATTGTTTGATCTAGTTCTAATCCAACGGCTGTGGGTCATCATCGACGCGAGACAACTCCGGCGAGAACGAAACCTAGCGCGGCCAGTGAGGGGTGCTGGGGGCTCACCGGGGTACGGGCGAGGGTCGGCGAGGCGGGCGAACGACGAAGTCGACGACAGCGAACCTCCTGGTACCGATGGCTTCTCCTGGGGCGGCTCCAATCGCTGGCTCCCTTCTTCTCCGGCAGCGGCAGGCTCTAGTGAAATTCCGGCGAGGTGGTGCTCGCCTTGCTCTGAGGATGGTGTGGCACGGTCAGTGGGGAGAGGGGAGTGAGATGGTGTGAAGAAATCGTGCGGGGGTGGCCTCTATTTATAGTCGAGCGAGGGGACCGTCGGGGCGCACAATGAGCTCGTCGGGGGCGACGTTACAGGCGACTAATGGCATGGGAAAGGGTAGGGGACGGTGCTGTGTCTCCTGGCGATGCTCAACGACATGGTCGCGAGGCATGGGGCGGTGTGGTTTGGTCTGGAACGGGCGGTGCTCTGCGCGGCAGAGGCGGCGTCTTCGACGGCGGGCGGTGGCTGTATGGCACGGGGCGGGAAACGGGGGTGTCTGGAGGTCTCCTGGGTCGGTGGTGATCATGTGTGCACGTGGTGAGGGCGGCGCGCGGTCTGTGGATGCTGGTCGAGGGTGGCGCTCTGGCGCACGCTTGGCATGGTTGGGGCGTGTCTTGTGCGCGTGGTCCAGGGCTTGGCAACGCTCGCGGCTGGGATAGGAAGTGGCGGTGGACGGTGGGCTGCCTCCCAGACAAGGTTGGCAAGGCTAGTTCTTCCTCTAGCCTGCTGTCCACAATGGGGTGACATGGGGGTGCTCGGCTGTTCACCATTAATGACAATGGCAAGCTCACAGGAGTGCTAGTGTTGGGCAAATCTTTCTAGATGATCTACTGAGGTGTGTGTGAGCTAACTAGGGAACAAGTTAGGCAAGAATCACTGCACACTATAGTGTTTGATGTTTTGTTTGATTTGTGTCTGCAACCTGTTTGATGAAATGGCCGCATGAAATCAAGTTTTGAATTTTGAAATGAATTTTGGTGGGTTTGCTAGATTGGTGCTGGTGAGCCTGCAGATGCTTGGGTTTTGAAAGTTGAGCTTGTTTGAGTGGGTTTTGAAAAAGTGGGATCTTCTCATATGAAGAAGATTCAATTTTGAATTGTCATTTAAACTATGCATTTGAAAGTTTCTGGATGATCACAAAGTGGGCCTTGATACTTTGTTATGAGTACATTCAAGGGGTGCAAAGATCCAGAAAAGTTTCTGTTAGGTTTTGAAAGTTTGAGACAGCCAAAGTAGGCATGGGAGTTAAATTGGTCAAAATGACCATTCACTTAATATATTTGTTTTGATTTACTTGTCTTTAGGAAAAGTGTGGGAAATGTTTTAGATGATGTTCTTTTCACCTAAGAAACATTTTACAAGAAATGGATCACACAAACAAGGTGGTTTTTAAAGAAATTCAAAATCCATGCATACACATATACATGCATTCATGATTTTATTTAGAAAAGTTTTTGTTAACCCTAATCTTGATGATTAGTGTTTGTTGATCTAAGTTTGGTATTTTTGGGATGTTACAAACCTTCCCCCCTTAAACAAAATCTCGTCCCGAGATTTGAAAAAGGACGAAAAGATTACCTAGGTTTTGAAGAGATCTAGAAACTCCGTTCGGATGTGATCTTCGCGTTCCCAGGTAGCTTTCTCTTCTGTGTGATTGCTCCATTGAATCTTGAGAAACTTGATGCTTCGGGTTCTGGTAGTTCGAAAGGCTTCTTCCAATATACGGATGGGTACTTCGGGATAGGTCAGGTCATCATTGATCTCTATGGTCCGGTGATCGATATTCTTGAAAACTTCGGTCTTCTCGGGTACTTCGAGACACTTGCGAAGTAACGAGATATGGAAAACATTGTGCACAGCTGACATCTCTTTAGGTAGTTCCAGTTGATACGATACTTCTCCTCGCCGGTTCAAAATTTTGAAAGGTCCGATATATCTGGGGGCTAACTTTCCTTTGAGTTGGAAACGCTGCATTCCCTTCAATGGCGACACTTTCAGATAAACAAAATCTCCGATGTTGAAGGCGAGGTCTCGACGTCTCTTGTCGGCGTAACTCTTTTGTCAGGATTGGGCTGTCTTGAGGTGCTCGTGAATCTTGTGAACCTTCTATTCTGCTTCTCGTAGGATGTCGGGTCCGAAAATCTGACTCTCTCCTACTTCCGCCCAGTTCAGAGGGGTGCGACACTTTCTTTCGTACATGAATTCAAATGGGGCCATTTGCAAACTGGCTTGGTAACTATTGTTGTAAGAAAATTCTGCAAACGGCAGATAGTCTTCCCACTTGGATCAATATTCTAGCACACATGCTCTAAGCATATCTTCGAGTATTTGGTTTACTCGCTCCGTTTGTCCATCGGTCTGAGGGTGATACGCTATACTGAAATCTAGGCAGGTTCCTAAACCTTCTTGGACTTTCTTCCAGAATCTCGAGGTAAACTGAGTTCCTCGATCCGATACGATGTTCTTGGGGACTCCGTGCAAACTAACGATCCTAGCGATATACAACTCTGCTAGCTTCGAATTCTGATAGGTAGTTTTGACGGGCAAGAAATGGGCGAATTTGGACAATCTGTCCACTATGACCCAAATAGAGTCATTTCCCCTACTAGAAGTAGGTAGTCCAATGATAAAATCCATTCCTACAGAATCCCATTTCCATTCCGGAATCTGCAAAGGTTGCAACAATCCAGTGGGTCTTTGATGTCCTGCCATGACTCGCTGACATATATCACACTTGGCGATATAGCTTCTGATTTCTCTCTTCATCTTATGCCACCAAAATTGCTCTTTCAAATCTTGATACATCTTAGTTCCTCCGGGATGGATAGAATAAAGAGTATCATGAGCCTCTTTCAGGATAACTTCTTTCAACTCAGAATCTGATGGTACACAAAGGCGTCCTTTGTACCACAGAACTCCTTCTTCGTCCTCGGTGAATCCGGGTACTTTGCCTATACCGATACGACGCTTGATTCCGTCGATACTAGCATTTCCTTTCTGCGCCTCTTTAATCTGACTGATCAAAGTGGGCTGAAGTTCTATGCTAGCCAAAAATCCTTCACTTACTAATTCCATTCGAAAATCTTCCATCTCTTTGTGCAAACTTGGTTGCTCCTTCAAAATCATGGAGTTCAAGCGGCACGGCAATCTGCTAAGGGCATTGGCTACCACGTTGGCTTTACCAGGGTGATAGTGAATGTCCAGGTCGTAATCCTTGATTAGCTCAATCCATCTTCTCTGCCTCATATTCAGCTCCTTCTGAGTGAATATATACTTTAGGCTCTTGTGATCCGAATAAATCTCACAACGGTTTCCCATCAGGTAATGTCTCCATGTTTTCAGGGCTAGAACTACGGCTGCGAGTTCGAGGTCATGGGTTGGGTAATTTTGTTCATGTTGCTTCAATTGTCATGATAGATAATATAGAACTTTGCCTTCTTGCATTAGCACACATCCGAGACCAATCTTGGATGCGTCACAATACACATCGAAGGGCTTCGTGATATCCGGCATAATCAAGATTGGGGCTGAAATCAATCTCCTCTTGAGTTCTTGAAAACTCGCTTCACACTTGTCGGTCCATTCAAACTTCTTGTCCTTCTTCAGCAATTGGGTCATGGGTCGGGCGATACTCGAGAATCCTTCTACGAATTTGCGGTAATATCCTGCCAATCCAAGAAAAGCACGAACTTGGGTTTGAGTGGTTGGGGCTTGCCAATCTTCTACATCTTTCACTTTGGCAGGGTCAAGGGCAATTCCTCCGGCTGATACAATGTGACCGAGGAATCCTACCTCCTGTAACCAGAATTCACATTTGCTAAATTTTGCATACAACTGATGCTCTCTAAGGGTTCCAAAAATGGTCCTTAGGTGTAGCTCATGTTCTTCTTCTGATTTGGAATAAATCAGAATGTCATCGATGAAAACAATGACAAACTTATCCAGGAAGTCCATAAAAATCTTATTCATGAGGTTCATGAAATAAGCGGGGGCATTGGTTAATCCAAAAGACATGACTGTATACTCATACAATCCATATCTGGTGGTAAAGGCAGTCTTTGGAATATCCTCTGCACGAATTTTGAGTTGATGATAGCCAGTTCTAACATCAATCTTAGAAAACACTTGGGCTTCGGTCAACTGATCAAACAAATCTTCTATCTTAGGCAAGGGATACTTGTTCTTGATGGTGACATCATTCAACTTTCGATAATCCGTACACAAACGGTTACCTCCATCCTTCTTGTCCACAAATAAGATAGGTGATCTCCATGGGGACGCACTTGGTTGAATCAATCCGATTTCCAACATGGAATCCAGCTGCTTCTTAAATTCTTCTAGTTCTGACGGGTTCATACTATAGGGTCTCTGGGCTATGGGTCCTGTTCCGGGGATTAGTTCGATGATAAACTCGATATCCCGATCTGGGGGCATACCGGGCAAAATATCTGGAAATACATCGGGGTATTCGCAGACTATCCGAACTTGGTCAATGGTAGGTTGGGCTATACTCTTGTTACACTTGAATTGGCGAGGTAAGGTTTCAGATATATGCTCGACTGATATTCCGGTGGTACTGGTCATGGTAATGGCTTTCTTGGCACAGTGAATCAATCCTTTATGTTTGGACATCCAATCCATTCCTAGTACTACTTCCAAACCTTTAGTTCCGAGTATTATTAGATTAGCATAAAAATCTATGCCATGGATTCGGATAGGGACGGCCTTGCAAATTTGCCTAGCCTTGGTGGTTGATCCGGGAATTTGCACAATCATCACATGCTTCAATTTGGTTGGTTGAATTTTACTAGTGCAAGCAAATTCTTCGGTGACAAATGAATGCGATGCACCAGAATCAAACAACACTCTTGCAAGTACTGAATTAACAGAAAACATACCCATCACGACGTCTGGCGCTTCCTGAGCTTCTTCAGCATGCATGAGAAAAAGACGGCCATTGCGGTTGAGTGAATTCCCTGGGGCAAATCTTCTCCCTGGCTGGACACGACGCTGCTGCTGACCTGGGACATTGGTATTAGGGGCTATAGCATTCTTCTTGTTGGGGCACTCGTTGGAATAGTGGCCTTTATTTCCACAGTCATAACAGGTCACTTGTGACTTGTCCTTGGCTGCGACAGGCACAGCATTGCTTCCAGTCCTCGGGGCAGTGTTGGGGTTGGTGGTAGCATTGTTGGTGTTGAACTTGGGTGGGGCGCGGGTGAAATTGCTAGAGTTGCCGGGGTTGTTGTGATTTCCTCCGGGTCTAGGGTTTCCATGGTTGGGGTAGGTCGGACGGGTCATAGGGGGTCTGTTGGTTCTTGGGGCAAATCCTGGAGATGGGTTGGGGCGATACTTTGGGGTTTGATGGGTTCCTGGTTGATGCATCATGCGACGCTTGCGGTTCTCATTGGCTTGGTTGATCTTTCCTTCCATCTGGATAGCAGAGTCGACAAGGGCTTCAATATCAGCAAAGGGGATATTGACTAACACTGTCTGCATCTCGTCATGCAGACCATTCAGGAATCTTTCTTTCTTCTTGGCTTCGGTGTCTATCTCGTCCGGGGCATACCTAGCTAATGACAAAAATTTGTCACGGTATTCCACTACAGTCATCCTCCCTTGCTTCAACTCCCTGAACTCGTCTCTCATTCTCTTGATCAAACCTGGTGGCACATGGGTTCGGCTAAACTTGACCTTGAATTCCTCCTAGGTCATCATTTGGCCTCCGGTCATTGCACGCACACTGTTCCACCATGCCCTGGCATCTCCGGCTAGATAATGGGTGGCGAACAAGACTTTCTCGTTGGCTTCCACTCCGGCTACTTCTAAGTTATTTTCCATGGTTTGCAGCCAATCATCGGCGTCTAGGGGTTCTTCTGACTTGGTGAAAACGGGTGGGTTGGTATTCTGGAAATTCTTGAGCTTAGATCCATGGTTGTCCTGATTTCCATGGCCTTGGTTGTTGTGGGCTAGCTGGGCTATCTGTTGCAGAGTGGCTAGGTTGGCTTGACGTTCCGCTCTTTCAGCTTCGCGGCCAGAAGTCAACATTTGCAGGATCTGCAACATCGGGTCCGGGGCTAAACCACTTCCTCCACGTGGCATCTGAAGATTGATATAGATCATGAGAAAAGAGGGAAATTTCTAAGGTTTTGGGTCTTTGAAAAGTTTTTGGAGTTTGACTCAGGTTTTTCTAGCAACTTGCTTTTTCATTCATTCACTCATAGCACACAGTACAACACACACCACAACAAAGAAAAACAGATGGTTTTAAGAACCATTCTGGAAACTACGATACAGTGGGACCGACTACTACTCACTACGCTAGTGCTCAGTGCTACTACTGCTCGGAGTCTGTGGCTTCATCATCTTCTGCATCATCGATGAAGGCGAAATCATCCTCATCGGTGAATAAGTCCATGGCCTGATCCTCCAGAAAATCATCGTCATCGCTGAGATAGGAGTAAGGGTCTCCACGAAGATCCTCTCCGGCATTCTCCCTTTCCTCCAACTGCATGTCTCTCTCGTGGATGGTCTCTTCCAGAGATGAGATGCGATGGCGAAGACGGGCAATAATGCGCTCCTTCTTGTCGAGCTGACGGCGGCGAGACTTGCGATCCTTTGCTAGCATGGCGATGGTCTGGTCCTTCGTCTTGATGATGGCAGACTTGTGGTTTCAATAGTCCCGGCAGTTGTCCAACTCCTGCTGACGATCATACATCATGAAGCTAAGGTGGTCCAATTGAGTCTTCAGCTCGGGGTGGTATGGGGCTTCCAGTGGTTGGCCATTTGCATCACGCCTTGGGAAAAACTCAAAGCGAGTACCCTTGATCTGATTGATGCTCTGCCCACACAGACGGGAAAGAGCTTCCTACATTGCTCTGGCAAGTCCATCGAGCCAGTTGTTTTCCCTCAAGGTAAACTGAATTCCCTCCGCAGTGGGAGGTTCAATCTTTCCTCGGAGACTTGCAACAATTAGCCACTGCAGATCTTCTCCTCCTTGATCATTGAGCTAAGCTCCGAAGAACTCGGGGTGCGGACGCTCCAGAAGTTCCGAAAGCTGATCCAGATCCCTCTCAAAGATAAGGTATCCTCCATTCCCGAGTTGATAAAACTTGATGTACTTCACGTCCATCTATAAAAATAGAGGATAAGTAGATTAGCAAAGTGATCAAGTGTGTCAAAATTTCATATATTTTGCAAGAGTTTTTGAGGAACATGAAGTTTTATGAAAGAATAAAAGAGGTAAGAATGAGAATAAGTTTTCGTAAATATTTTTGTTCTTTGATTTTGAAACTAAGTTTTTGCTTCAACGTCCAGTCTAACTAGGGTCTCCTATGGTCAGGATGGCTCTGATACCAACTTGTCAACACCCGGATTTTTCAATCCTAGATGCATGTTATGCCATACATCGCAATCCCAGGATTACCATTTTTGTGAGACATAACAGAATTGGATACCATAGTACTTCATCCATTACAAACGATACATAAGTTCTTACACAAATAGGGATCTCATGATCCAGTTATTAATACAACATCAAGCAGTGGAATATGTAATAATAATAGTAACGGTAGCGTAGGCGAAGCTCCATCTTCGGGGTCACAGGCAATGCTGACGATGGGAGATGATCCTAGTTGTCGTAACCTTCCTAGGGTCCATCTTCCAGGTACTCCTCTTCATAGTCTGGCCATGGGAATAGCCAGGGACAAAGCCACGAGTACTCTTTAAGTACTCGCAAACTAATACTAACAGGTAAGGGTTTTTTGGATAATAGGACACTAGGCTCTAGGGTTGTTTTGCAAAAAACCAGTTTTATCTTTACTAAGTTCCAAAGCTAGTCACAATTTTATAAATTCCTAAATGGGATCTTGTAATTCAGGTCACAACTCTGTTGTGGTCAAGTCAAAGTCTCAATTCATTTCACAAGTCATTTTTAAAAGGTCTGACGGGGGAACAGTATGGCCACTCCAACTGTCCATAACCGCGGACGCGGCTATTCGAATAGTTTGACACTCTGCAGAGATTGTACACTTTCACCACAACATTCGATACATCCGTCAGGAACAAATACTGAATTCACCATACTCAGTATGCGGATAAACAGTCCTAACCTTTCAATTACACTCCCTAGTATAAGCACCTCTCCTGTGAGTTTGGCCTCCCAACCATGACCACTGTCATCTTGGGTACTGCACAGGTGGACAATCTTCACAAGGTAGCCTCAGCTCAAACCTTGGCCGCGAGGGAACTAATACTAAGGTATATAAGTTTCCAGTCAAGCCCTACCCAATATTCGGGTATTGTGGTTGTACGCTAAAATTGGAATGGTATCGCATCCAGACAACCATCAGTTTTATAAAGGGCTAAGGCTCATGCCTCAACATTTTCATCACCAAAAACATCAAGTATTTGGAAACACATGTCCAAAACATTTCAATAGAATGATCCATCATTCCAAGGTTTTCATAACCATTTTTCCACCAAGTATTCCCATCTAAAAGTTGATCAAGTTTTATGCTTAGCACTAGCATCTACAGGTGGGGGTGGTACTAATGGGGGTTGGTAACTAGTGAAGTTTCAACTAAGTCCAACCTTATATCTTAGGCTGATATCAAGGCTTCTAGCTTAGGCCAAATTTTATGCTCTTTATGCAACCTTCAGCACAACTGTCTAGTATCTACCAAACTCTTAGGTAGACTCTAAGTAAGCTTTGATAAAGAAATAAAGTAAGAAGCTTGCCATAAAACTAGGATTGGTTTAGCAAGTGGGTATGATCACATATGCTTAAGGCATAAAGTAGTCATCTCACAAGTATGGGTTTGTGGCATCAGTAGGGTATCTTGCAAGTGTTAGCTTGCATAGGTCAACTTGATTAGTAAGGCTGGCATCAATGTCAATATAAGCTTGCCTTGTGCAGAGCAGTGGTTGAAGTTCTCCTCGGCTTCCTCTTCGTAGTATCCTCCTTCCTCCTCGTATCCTTGGTCGGTACTAGCGTCTATGAATAAATACGAGGTACACAATCACCAAACAATACTTAACTACTTGCAATCATCACACACAAGGGTTCTATAGATGATCTAGCATCATCTCTAACATTACAAGGTTAAGGCTTGGTTTAAATCCTTTTTATTTTTAGAAAAGTAATTTCTACTCATTGAAAAACTACTTAAGATTTAATATTCTCCAAACCACATATGGGATCATGTTGACACATTTCATCACCACATATTGTAGTCCATGGGAATGTGATTTAAAGTGGTGTCACAATTTAATAAGGTTTTACCCTTTTATTTTAATTAATTAAATTGGCTGGAAATGCTTATGAAGCATTCTTTTATTACTTGAACATTATTTCTGCAAGTAAACCTATATATTTTTATATTTTCTGAAAGGTATGGTTAAATGTGATTTTTGAGAGTTGGAATCAACTCAAAAGCTTTTATGGTTGAAATTTGAAAAATGTTTGAATGCAGAAAAGCTTTTGCCTTGTTATTTTTACTAGGTGATCTACAGATCCAAATGACTTGAATCCAACGGGCTTGGATTAAGCATTCACAGACCTTTCCAACAAAATTGGTTTCATCCAATTTGATGCACTAAATCGATCTGGGTTGATTTTTGAAGTTGGGTGCTGAAGTGTTTTTGAAATGAAATAGAAAAAGATTTAATTTGAATTGCTGGGCTGCGCGGGAAATTCTAATGGGCCGGCCTGCTAAGCGCAGTGCTCCCGCGGGCTGCTTAAGTGGGTGTCCCCACTCGTCAGTGACACGGGGCTGAGCGAAGCGGTATGGGGCAACGTGGATCGTTTGATCTAGTTCTAATCCAACGGCTGTGGGTCTTCGTCGACGCGAGACAACTCCGGCGAGAACGAAACCTAGCGCGACCAGTGAGGGGTGCTGGGGGCTCACCGGGGTACGGGCGAGGGTCGGCGAGGCGGGCGAACGACGAAGTCGACGACGGCGAACCTCCTGGTACCGGTGGCTTCTCCTGGGGTGGCTCCAATTGCTGGCTCCCTTCTTCTCCGGCAGCGGCAGGCTCCAGTGAAATTCCGGCGAGGTCGTGCTCGCCTTGCTCTGAGGATGGTGTGGCACGATCAGTGGGGAGAGGGGAGTGAGATGGTGTGAAGAAATCGTGCGGGGGTGGCCTCTATTTATAGTCGAGCGAGGGGACCGTCGGGGCGCACAGTGAGCTCGTCGGGGGCGACGTTACAGGCGACTAATGGCATGGGCAAGGGTAGGGTACGGTGGTGTGTCTTCTGGCGATGCTCAACAACATGGTCACGAGGCATGGGGCGGTGTGGTTTGGTCTGGAACGGGCGGTTCTCTGCGCGGCAGAGGCGGCGTCTTCGACGGCGGGCGGTGGCTGTATGGCACGGGGCGGCAAACGGGGGTGTCTGGAGGTCTCCTGGGTCGGTGGTGATCGTGTGTGCACGTGGTGAGGGCGGCGCGCGGTCTGTGGATGCTGGTCAGGGTGGCGCTCTGGCGCACGCTCGGCATGGTCTGGGCGTGTCTTGTGCGCGTGGTCCAGGGCTTGGCAACGCTCGCGGCTGGGACAGGAAGTGGCGGTGGACGGTGGGCTACCTCCCAGACAAGGTTGGCAAGGCTAGTTCTTCCTCTAGCCTGCTGTGCACAATGGGGTGACATGGGGGTGCTCGGTTGTTCACCATTAATGACAATGGCAAGCTCACAGGGGTGCTAGTGTTGGGAAAATCTTTCTAGATGATCTACTGAGGTGTGTGTGAGCTAACTAGGGAACAAGTTAGGCAAGAATCACTGCGCACTATAGTGTTTGATGTTTTGTTTGATTTGTGTCTGCAACCTGTTTGATGAAATGGCCGCATGAAATCAAGTTTTGAATTTTGAAATGAATTTTGGTGGGTTTGCTAGATTGGTGCTGGTGAGTCTGCAGATGCTTGGGTTTTGAAAGTTGAGCTTGTTTGAGTGGGTTTTGAAAAAGTGGGATCTTCTCATATGAAGAAGATTCAATTTTGAATTGTCATTTAAACTATGCATTTGAAAGTTTCTGGATGATCACAAAGTGGGCCTTGATACTTTGTTATGAGTACATTCAAGGGGTGCAAAGATCCAGAAAAGTTTCTGTTAGGTTTTGAAAGTTTGAGACAGCCAAAGTAGGCATGGGAGTTAAATTGGTCAAAATGACCATTCACTTAATATATTTGTTTTGATTTACTTGTCTTTAGGAAAAGTGTGGGAAATGTTTTAGATGATGTTCTTTTCACCTAAGAAACATTTTACAAGCAATGGATCACACAAACAAGGTGGTTTTTAAAGAAATTCAAAATCCATGCATACACATATACATGCATTCATGATTTTATTTAGAAAAGTTTTTGTTAACCCTAATCTTCATGATTAGTGTTTGTTGATCTAAGTTTGGTATTTTTGGGATGTTACAGATGGGCTCTGCCCATACTTCACCTTGTATTCTCCCCTTGATTATATATATTTTTTCAGGGTTTTGTTGAAGTTGGTATGACCAGGTGGTACAGGCGGGATGCGTCCGTATGGGTGTTTTTTACGCCCTCTGGATCGTCTTCATGTTTTTTCGCCTAGTAACAAGGTTGGTATGGGCAGACGGTACGGAGGCGTCCCACTGTACCAATCCTCGTTATGCTTGAAGTAAATTTTCTGAAAAAATTTCTATTTCTTACGATGTGTCACATGTATTGACGGTTCCGCCTGTACTGTTGCTCGTTAAGCTCACTTTAAGCTACAAAACAAGTTATTTTCTCCAATTTTTGTATTATAGATCTGAAACGTTAGTACAACATCCAAACAAAGAAAACATATATTTTTGTTGAGAAGATTTAACCAAGATATGCAATGCATGATTAGATCAATAAACAATTCTACCTCTTGACAATAGTCCCAAGCCAACTCTAATAGGAAATCATGCATATATTTATAAGTGCCAATGTAACATGAATGCAACTAGAGTCAAGACGCAAAATTTAAGAAAGACACCTAAAAACTTCCAGGTTTCCTCCTAGAAAGCGCATTCTTTCAAGCCAGGGTTAGATGCTCCAAAATATTTCAATATATATCAACTAGAGGATTATTTATTCTTACCTTACGTAGAGGTTTGGTGCACTTACTCTCATAGTTCGGTCGAAGTCGCACCCTCTTACGGTGCATAGGAGTTTAGTAGATGAATAAATTGTTGCTTGTCATGTATGATGAGCATGCCTCCATAGATAGCTTTATCAAAAGTATTAGAGACTTACATATGAATTCAAATGTTTTACCTTGGTTGGCATCATAAGGATATAATTCATAATACTCCTCCTTATTTGCATTATCATGGGGCAACACTTCATAACACCTTTATTTTGTAATAGGGAATAGTTCAAAGGTGTCTTTCTCCTCTAGTTCATCACACTTTCTAGCAAGTTCATCAGTTCTAGAGATATCAAGGCACTCACAAAAGGAATCATCATCAACAAATATTTCATTCGCAATGTGCTATTCTTGTCCCTGCACATTAGTAATACAAGATTCTATCTCCAATTCATCATTATTTATGTTTTCCAAATGAGTATTTAGGCAAAAGTCCAACATAGATAAATTGTCTTCAGTTTCAACATAATAAGAATCATTACTAGAGATATAGACATCATAAACAGATTAGTCATTTTAAATATGCCAAATTGGTTCCTGCCCATGAGTATCAAATATGTGAATAGGATTTGGATTAGAGGGTATAAGTGAGTTATCACTTATCTCATCCTATTATTCTTGTTCCTTGCCTTCAAGTGTGGTGTCGATGATATTATCTAGATCTTCCTTTGCAAAATCATTTGGGAGTGATTCATTATTCGTCAGGCTTCTTTCTAGTTTAGTTAGTGGGGTGCCAAAATAAATTGCTGTTAACTATTCAATGATTTCTTTCTTCCTTGATCTCAATCTTCTTTTTATATGGAAAATTTTTGAATTGGATGCAATTTACCTTGAGATATTCTTCTCCAATCTATAAAGACATAACTTGTTTCTTGGGATCATCCTTAGGTGGTTTAACATTACAAGGATGTGTGTAACGTTCCCACTCCTTTGGAATCTGCAAATTCTCAGCATAGGTTTTGAAATTTTGAACAATTATACAAGGGTCAAGATTAAAATTTCCAATTAGTTTCTGTACTCTACCAGATGCTAGAAATTTTCTTAAGCAATCTTATTCTATAGGATCCTCTTTATTAAGTTCAATTCCAAAATGGGCTTTTTCCAGCATTTCATCTCATACCTCCGTTATCTCACCATCGTCAATATATTCTTTGTACCATTCTTCATTCTCCTCCATTGAGGATTCTTGTGGAAAATTAGCCGCATCGCAATATTCATAAAAAGATTCCTTCTCTAGTTCCTCACCAAAGTTCCTAGAATAAGCAGCTAGGTACATGTCTGATGACTGCAAGTGCATAGATCAGTTGTAGCTAGTTTTGAAATAAAGATGTCGATCCCACATGGAGCAAGAGTCTGAAGTCTAATAACTCTTAAAATAAATACTAAAAATACAAATGCTAAATAAAATTCTAAAGTGACAAGATAAAATGCGAGTATTGTGTAAAAGGTGTTTTTGGGGTTTTGGTTTAAGAGAACAATAAGTAAAAGTAAACAAAACTGAATAAAGAAAATAAGTATCGCGTATGTAAAAGATATTTGAAACTTTAGTGGGGAAAAGCGTTCTTAGGGATTAGCAGTACACCACTAGCATTATAAAGGGCTAAGGTAAAGATTATTATAATGAACATTCTCAACTATGTATGTGTGGGAGGAACTCCGTATTTGGACAATGAGGCAGCAACCACTGATCAAATCATCCTCATAACCACAACATACATCAATCAACATAAATTGAATTACTGCGCTATTAAGGGACATAATCCCGCGGGACGTATCCCATGGCATGGAGAGTGTTTTGTGAGTTTCCTTGATTCCCAAGTTGATATGTAAGGGGTTCCAACAGCTTTATAGTCACTGTAAGTGCTAACATCCCTCCATCTACCAACACTTAGTTACCTCCATCAAGTTGTAACATCCCAAAAATATTAATCAAGATTATCAAGTTCTAATCACCCAAGTTTAGGGTTAACAAAAACTTTTGTTATTAAGATCAATATGAATGCATGTGTGTGTGATTAATGCATGAATGCTTGCAATGCCATGTTGATTGCTATGAATGATAAGGATTGGTTTAAAGATGAAAACAATATCATCTAGATCTTTTCCAAGCAGAATAAAATGAAGAAAAAATCAAATATAAGAAATATGAGCAAATGGTCATTTTGGCCAAACTTGTTCACTAGACCACTTCGAGTGTTCCTAGTCAAAGATTTCTAAACTTAAACAAATCCAATTCTTTTCACCCCTTGCTAGACCAAGTAACAATGAACGCAAGCTCACCTTACAAACCAACAAAAACAAATTCCAAATATATTTAAAGGACAATTCAAAATTGAATCAAGAGTAGGTACTAAGATGGCTATTCTCAAAACCCAACCAAACCAGTTCACCTTGCCAAACCAAAGCAACCAGATACTACCAAGCTTGTGACCAGAGCACTCACCAAAATTCAGCCAAAAATTCAAATTTAAATTTCATGCAGCCATTTCATCGAACAGTTGGTGAGCTCAGATTAAACTGCCTAACTTCTGCTGTTTTGAGCAGTGTTTGATCAAACCATTGTCGTCAAATTACTCCCCTTGTCACCCCCAGCCCCAACACTGCATTGAACCAGCCCCCTCTTCACTTCCTGCACCAGTGCTGTAACATCCCAAAAATCACGATTTAAAAGTTTGCATATCATTCATGCATTCATAATCATTTTAGGATCATTTTCTTATAAGATTTCAAAAACAGAAGCATTTGTGATATATTATTTTATGTAGATAAGGCAATGGCTTTATTTCTACCCTTTAATATGAGAACACCTGTTTAAACCAAAAAGTATTTGAACATAGGTTTGATTTATATTTCCAAAGCTTGGTCAAAATTTTCAAAACAAAATATGATTTTAAAACCATTCATAATCCTAATATAAATAAATGATTAAAGCATGATTTATTTCTAAAATCCGATGGGCCAAGGTATTTTTGAGTGAACAACGTTGTTTTATAATCAAATATGTGAAAGGACCACTTTACAAAAATTCAGAACAAGTTTGATTTCAAACCCATATGAAAAACATTTGAAAATGAATTCCGAAAATCAAAATAGAAATGGAAAACAATAAAATAAACCAGAAAGGGTCGGCGCCACTTATTCGGCCCAGCAGCAAACCTAGCCCAATAGCCAGCCCACCTGGGTTTCCCCTCTCCCTCTGTTTCTCACCCAGCCCACGCACACCCTCTCACTGTCAGCTTGGTACCACCTGTCCCGTCATCATCGTCCTCAATCACCGCGCGACGACCCGCTCCGTTGTTACCTCCCCGCAGTGACGCCGCAATTAAACTCTGCTTATATTCCATTGATGCAATGCGTGATTCTCGCCCCTGTTCCGGCTAGTTAAACCCCAACCCCCTGCGACCATTTCCCCTCACTCAGCACCCCCACTCCGCCACCAGGCTGCCCATATTTCGCAGAACTCCGCCGCAGTACAGACGATCTCCGGCGGTAAATTCCGGTGAGCACTCCCCGCCCCTTGCCTCCTAGTCTTTCCAGTATGATCACTGCAACCTTGTGCATCTTTTAACACCACTGGTGTGTGCTAGGACCACCCAGAGCCTTGCCAACATCGACGACTGCACGTGCCCGACGAAGCCATCAACTCCGACGAGCTCCCCTGGTTAGTACTGACCGCGCCTTTTGTGGCATCCCGCCAAAACCACTACTAGAAAATCGCGTTGTTTTTGTGCATTGCATCGTCATCATCATGCATTGTTTGTCTGAAACTATTTCGAAACGCCTAGTTTTGTTTTCTAAATAGCCCCCGTCTTATTTCAAATTAAAACATCGGTCCGTTCAGATCTTTTAATTGTCTAAAAACTATTTACAAAAGGTTATTTTAAATTAAATAAAGTTTTATAATATTTTTGGGAGGCAGCCGCTAGGCCCGAAAGCCCGGTTGGCCACCTCCAGTTAAAAATCCTGGCTACCCCAAACCCTTTTATACCTAAACCTAGTCTACCCAACCCCCTCCACCTCATCCCGACCAATCCCCTCCCTCCACCTCACCGTTCCCTCCACCTCATCACACCCACCGCCACCTCACCAATCCCCTTCTTTTCCCCTCTCCCTTACACCCCGGCCCCACCTCCTGCATCCGGTCCCACCCCGCAGCCCTCACTCCCTCTCTCCTCTGCCCCACACCCACACACAGCCCCACCTACCCCCTCTCTCTCTCCCTCACCGACCGCCCTGGACCCACCCCCTCTGGCCCACCACTCACCTGCCCCGCTACCCACCCCGTCTCCTTCCTCTCTCCCCGCGCAGCCCCCACGCTCCTCCCTCTCCTCTCACCTCTCTCTGCCCGATCCCCACCTGCCGCACCGACAGCGCCGGCCGCCCTCCTCGCCGCCCCTCTCGCTGGCCGGCGCCCCCGCTCGCCGCCAGGGCTCCCCTTCGCCGCGTCTTCCTCTTCCCTCCTCGCAAGCGTCTGTTGCGCCGCGCAGGCCCGCCCTCGCCCAGCCGGCCTCCCCTCTCCCCCGGCGCTCGGCCGCCTCCACCTACCCTCGCGGAGCTCCTCCGGCCGCCCCCCCCCCCCCCCGAGACCGCGCCTGCGCCGCCCGAGCACCTCCCGCCGCCGCGACCCCTCCGGCGCCCTCCTCCTCCTACTGCCGCCTCTCTCTGCTCGGCGCGTCGCTCCTCGCCTCCTCCCGGCTCCGAGATCCGCGCCCCGCCTCCCCCAAGCGCCGCCTCTCTCTGCTCGGTGCACCGCCCCGCCTGCACCCACCGTCGGCCGGCCCCGCGCCCCTCGTCGAGCTCGGCCACCACCTCCGTCCGCTTCCCCCGTCGAGTTCCCCCGAGCTCGCCGCCCCGGCGCCCCCCTTCCAGCCTCGCGACTGCCTCGCGGCCACTGGCTCGCCGCCTCCGACCGGTCCACCATCATCGGTCATGCACCCCCCCTCCTCAACCGTGTCGATGCCTCGCGTCCTCGCCTGCCCCGACAGCGCCGCCGAGCCCGCCGCCGCTGTGTCCCTCGCCGCCCGGGGTCCTCCCCGTCGTCTCCCCTCCGTCGGCTTGGCCGGGCTCTGGTCCTGCTCCTTCCGCGTGGGTCCTCGAAGCCACAAGGGGCAGCGCTGCCTCGAGCTCCTCTGCTTGTCTCTGACACTCGGTTGGATGCTTGTTCTTCTTCCAGCACTGTCATACGTGTTTGTGTGCGTGTGCTCATCTGTTTGTGTGGACACTGGAGCTTGTGCCAGTGCTTTTGGTTCTACACATCGGGGCTATTCCTAGTTTTTGGCTAAGATCGGCCTTATAGGAACAATCCAACAAATTCGGTTTTCAAGACACATACCAGTGATACAAGGGGCGATGGGAGTGATATGATATTGTCTACCAGAACCTCCTGACGAAAGGACGAGATGTTTGAGCTTCCCGAGAACCCTTTTTGCTACCACGATCTCCGACGCCTACAACAAGATCGACACCGATCCTCGGAGACTGAACCGGACTCGACACTGCGCCACGTTCTCCTTCCCGGACCCGAAAATCCAACCTCGACACGCCAAGTCCGCCGAGACCCCCGTACCCGAAGACCGTCGACGCGGGACCCCAAGATCTTCTCTTGGAGCGACGAGGTCTTCTTCATGGAATCGCCAAGATCCACCGGCGCCAAACCCAAGACCGACATCGTCACCCGAGAACTCTGACAAGGACGCCAAGCTCGTCGAGATCCCAGACGCCAAGTTCTTCGTCCCGAACGCCAAGACCGACCCGATACACGGACCCGACAAGATCTTCTCGACGACAAGATCGACCGCTTGGAACCAAGATCTCCGGCACGTCACGACAAGTTCTCCATCTTGTATCCGATCCCGTCGAACCCTGAACCCTGAGACCGAACCCCGAACCCCTCCGGAACCCCAAGATCGCCGAGCCCTAGTGTGTGACCCCTTTCTCGAGCCCTATTTTATAAATGTAATATCAAATTGTTGCATATTAAATTGTTCATGCATGCATATTCGTCTGTGGTTTGGGGGCACTATGCCGATTCACCTCATAATTAAATATGGGGCCCATATGCGGACAAATCTAGTCTCATATTGGTTCCATTTAAATTTGTGTAGCGAACCGGTGATCTAATTTTGCCTTGCTAAGACAACATTTAAATGGCGGGTATGTAAATAACTCGAACCTAATAATAAATGTCGGGACCCCGGCTCCACTTATTATGACCTAATTGCATCACACATTTGCCATGCCATACATCATACATGCATCATGCCCGATCTTCTGCCGTAATCTTAAATATTGCATCCGTTGTTCATTCTAGTGTTTTGCTTCTTCGCGGATAAGGCTGTTGAGTTGATGTGAGCTTCGCCCCGATCTTCGGATGAACCCTCGGCAATGTTTTCAGGCGAGCATCTCCCCCTTTCTACCTATCTTACTTTTATAGTATTTATTCCCTCCTGTTGATCTATTGCTATCTGTGTTGCGTTGCTCTAGCTTTCGTACCCGTGATATCCCTTGCAGCCTTATATTGCCTTGGACACCTCCTATTACCGTTGTTTGGTAGATAGTTGGACCTGCGCGTCGTAGTCGCTTGCTCAAGTGCTGTTACGTGTCGTCAAGTACCACAGTTGTTGGAGCATTGCCGCATGTTTAATGTTGGAGATGGTCATGGCTTTCATTATCGTTTACTTTAATTACTGTTTAACAACTAAAATTGAAGTAGGTAAGCAGAGGCACAGGTGGGCAATAGATGTTATTTGGTTGTTAACCGTCCACTTGTGTCCCGTAGGACCCCAGTACTTGATACTTGTTCCTTGAATATTCGCGCTATCCACATCCGGGAGGATTATGGGACCCCCCTGAGCCAGAGCTTGATTCATTCTTATTTCTTGGGGCCACAAACTAGTTTGAGGTTTTATTTACTATCCTGTACTTATGCCATGCCTTACTGCTTTATTTACGATTGTGCGAGGAGCACCTGTACTGTTTAGGATCGGGACACGATTTCGCGGTATTGACAAGCCCGAGTTTTCGGGTTCCCAGTCGTTTACACCCGTCCACCCAAACCTCGGGTCCGTCTCGGAGTCAGCTAACTTCGTTGCGGGTGTACTCCAAGGGGTGGCCCCCTGAAATATTTCTGAATCCTGTGATTGCTTTGTCGTGAAAGCCTCGATGGGTTTTGATTTGGTTTTTCCGAGGTTGATCGAGTGTGTGTTGCTATTTGTGCACCCCTGCAGGGTAAAACTTTCTGAAAGCCGTGTCCGCGGTTATGGACGACTTGGAGCACAGTATCTCGATCATAGACAACTATAACTAAAGTAGTGCTATAAATTTGACTTTATAATGACTAGTAATCAGCTTTACTATAATGGAATGGCTAAATAAAACTGCCAACAATTGCTTGTTTGGGTTGTCGCTTGTGACCATTGTATCTGACTAGTAAGTATTGCAACTATAACGGAATGGCTAAATAAAAGTGCCAACAACTGCTGGGTTTTGGGATATCTCATGCTAATTGTATCTGACTAGTAAGTGTTGCAACTTCAATGGAATGGTTAAATAAAAGTTCCCACTGCTTATTTTATCAGAATGACTATCTATATTTGACTAGTAATTGCCGCAACTATAACGGAATAAATAAAACTGCCAACGGTGTGAGTTCCTCGGTTGACTTCCTCGTTTGGTCTCGAGGGGGAAACACCAGGATGGGTTTGTTTGAAGGTAGCATCAGGTTGGTTCCGAATAGGTCTTTCTTATCCCTCTCTGATAACCGACAGTTGTACCGAGTCTCTATAGGTTGTTTAGTGCATGCTTCCGCTGCCGCTTCAGTCCACCATACCTATGTAGGCGAGGACCGCCGAATTCTAGTCTCGCCGTGTACTGGCCTCAGTACTGACCGCTCTCTCTTTTTCCTTTGCCCTTTGTCGGCACCCCTTTTGTTTTAGCAGGTTTCGACGTCGTTAGCAGGGTTACCCTTCCGGCTTGGCCTGGGCAGGGTTATGTACGCCATTGGTTATTCTTCAGGGCTCTTAGCCCCATTTGCATCTTGTCCGTAGTCGGACGCTCTATCATTTTCAAGGTGGTTTGGATCTTTGTATATTATATCTGTATTCTTGACTCATTGAGTCGCTGTTGTATATATATCTATTCTGTGGGTCCCATCGAGGAATGTTGTGTAATGTTATTACTTCGTTTTCCACCCGCACGAAAGTGCCTGGTGGGCACCTTTGAATCGTTTCTATGCGGGTTTGGCGGGAAGCGCTGAAACTTGCATAGGGTCGATTCTGAGGGTGTTACACCTTTCCCTCTAGTTGACACTCGCGTGACCAACATCATATTGCGCATCTGACGCACTTTTTCTCTTGCCTTGGCATGACCTGTACCCTCGCGAGCGACGACGAACAGAAGCGGCCGTCGCCAGAAAGAACTACGGTGAGCAATCCCAGTCGACCTCGAGCGCCCCTTCGCCAACCAAGCACACTTTGAGCATCAGCAACGCACGGCGAGCTCGGTGAGCTATCTCTTCCTCTCCCGTGCTTCCTGTATCGTCAGCACCGTCGTCGTCTGACCGCGCCGCCGCCAGCCACCGTCGCGCGCCGCCCATCTTTGGCCAAACGCCTGTGCGCCGTTAGATCTGGATCCAGCGAGTAGGATAGATTCACTTAAATCGAACCGGTACGCTCATCTGTGACGCACGATCCACTTTAAATCCAACACTCCACAGAGCTCAATCCGTGCGAATCGGTATCGGCCAGTTAGGTTAAGACACGTGGCTCATGTTTTATTTTAAAAACAGAATTGAAACTATTAGATGTTCAAACTTGCAAAATTCATAACTTTTGATCCACACGTCCAAATTTTGCAAATTTTATATCATTGGAATCAGCATAAAGGGTACTTTCGAACCATGTACTTTGTTTATTGAATTGCTTCTGTAAAGTTAGTTGTTTTTGCAGAGACATTTGTAGGCTTATTTTGTGTATAAAAATTAATTGGAAAATGTTTTAAAGACTAAATAAAGTTTATTTGATATATAAATGTTTAATTTAGTGATAAGTACTGTTTACTTGTCTTGTTGGGTTTAGAAAAATAATCACATGTCATTTGCATGCATTCATATATTTTTGCTTGTTTATTTTGATATGTGAATTTGGTGCTATCATTTTATGTGTAGATTTTGGTTCTAGTGGTGATTGTGACTGTGAGGATTATTGTTACTCCCCCAACTACCAAGGAAAGTGGTGCTTCATACTTTTGTCCCAATATTTTGACTATGCATTAGAAATATTTTGTATAGGGCTTGCATAATAATTTTTGCTAAGTATCTATATGCTATGCTTGGGAAATCCTAGTAGTTGTAGAATTGTTAGAATTTTCTCTAAGTTAAGATACTTGTTATTGCCATGCTTAGCCTAGCTAGTAGCAACCAAGGGTGGATTATACACACATGCTATGGAAAATATTTCTAAGTCTTTGACTTATGTTTTGCTTAATAAAACAACTAAGTGAATGAAACACCTGGGTGGAATGGTGGATTGGTTTGTGTTGAGTGGTTACACAAGGCCCATTTCTATGGTTTACCTTGTGTATCACACTTGTGGAATGCCACCCAGGAACAAAGGTATTTGAGATGCAAAATGTTAAGAAGCTTCTAGTGCAGCCACATGACATTATGGGCTCTGCCTGGATCATATAGGTTGCAATAACTTAGCGAAATGGACAGTTGGTGGTAGGGAATGATAGGTTTGGAGCGCGTCCATTTTGGTCTAAGGGAAGGCTTCTGAAAGGTCATGTCTTGGTGAAAATAAAGTCTTGTGGGGAAAGTGCACCACCTCTGCAGAAGGAAGAAACTAAGTACTTAGTCGTGTCCCCGGTAATGGACAATTTGAGCATCAAGACATGGAAGCTATCAAGAATCTCCTCATCCCAATTTTCTAAGTTAAAACTTGTGGTTGAACAAGGGTGGAGGTTCACCAATTTCTATTGGTGGTTCCTTGGGAGTTTTTGCCAAACAAAAACTTAGTGTTTTCAACTGATAGGTAAAACCTATTTTGAGCAAAGCAAGCCTAAGCTACACTTAGCCAAATTCATGTAGTAGCTAGATGCTAATATTCTACTAAGGTATCACTTGCCAATACTATTACAATGTATTGACCCACTATGGCTGTAACTTGTGATGTTGCAGGTTACTCTGATGAGGATTAGGGTTATGAGTCTACACTCAACATGCTTGCTTGTGGCACATGAAGATGAAGACTTATATATATTGTGATGATAAACTGTTGTACTAGCCTATGGCTATGGAGTTGTAAAAGACTATGTTATCTCTGGAATGACGATGTAATAATGACCTTTGTTCTATGTACTTCATCTTAAACTGTGGATGCTAGCAATTGATCCAGGGACAAGCATTGCAATCATAGGGATCTTTACCTTTATAAAGGTGGGATCTTACAGATGGTATCAGAGCACTGTGTTGCCTGTAGGATTATGACCCTATGACTGGATTATAAACCACTAAGGAAAAAATTTCAACATTTTGAAAGATTGCCACACTTGTATTTTTCTTCTCATAAACTTTTCTAATATTCTTTCTCATCTCTATTTGTAGATGAACTCCATCAACGAAGCCGTGAGGAAGGGACCACTCATGACCATGACTTTGGAGTGTGAGACTGAATTTCCCAAGGCCCTCAAGAACCTTATGGTTAGCATGGGGATACATGGTGCAGCTGTGTACAAAGGATTCCCTGTGATGGATGAAGGAGAAGAGTACTGGTGGGTGCAACTTCACTTGTACAAAAACAAGGAAGACAACCACAAGGAGTCAGGATTCTGCATGGTCACCAACTCAGAAATGCACACAACATTCTTTGACTCTGCAAGAAATGCTTCTTGGAATGCCATCAAGGAGCTTGGTGATAGACTCAAGTGCAGAATGCTCAATACCCAAAATGATCTTAGAGAAGAAAAGAAGCGTACCCAGGACTTAGAGGCTGCTAACCAACATTTAAGAGAAGACATCATAGACTTAGCAATGGAGTCATGTGATCAAGATCGAGAGATTGCCTCTAGGGATTCCCTGATAGCTAACTTGGCAAGTGAGTGGGGATTTTAATGTACTCCGTTAGTTGGACCACCACATTTATCGTTTTTACTTCCAAAATTTTGTCTAAGTTATGTTGAACCTTTGATGCTTGTAATGGATTTGTGTATGCCATGACTTGTGTGTTTGATGCTAAAGATGTGCTTTTGATATTTTGTCTTGTGATTTTTCTCTACTTGTGTTGATTCTAACTTTTCTTTATGTTATAAAATAGATGCCTAATGTTGTTATCAGCACGGCCGATGAGTTCAAGGGAACTCGTTTTGGCACTCGTCTCATTGAGCTAACTAGTGTGCTCAACCTCCCACTTACTAGCATCATGACACTTCCACTCACCAAGTTTGAGAGGAAGTACCTATGGGGCTTCAGAGTCACCCAGCCTGGACGCCAGACAAAGCCAACCACGGAGACCATCACTTTCAAGCTGATGCATGACGACAAGGAGAAATGCCTAGATGTGGTCATGTAGGAGTTACTTGGGCGCCTGGTAGGGAGACACTCCACCGAGCTTAGAGGTCTTTACTTTCACCCCTTCGGGAGACACAACGAGGAAGGTGAAGCTATAGAGTACGAGGATGCTGCTAGAGAGACGATAGGACCAACGTCATGCTTAGCAATGGTGGCCTAGGATAGGACCAGGACCTAGAGGGTCTTATTAGGCACCTAGATACTGATAGGACCAACGTCATGCTTAGCAATGACGAGCTCCAGGTTCAGCTTCGTGAGAAGGACAAGCTCTTCGCGGAGAAAGACAAGATAGTCAAAGAAATGGAGGCCAAGTTTGAAAGCCAGGACAAGAAGTTCAAGAGCCAGGATAAGAGAGTCCAAGACAGGAACAAGAAGATCCGAGAGATGAAGGAAGAGCTAGAGGCCAAGGACTTCGAGCTTGAGCATCAGCAGGGAGTGATCGAGAGGCTTCACTCATAGAAGAGGGCTCTTAGGGCCAAGATAGAGGCCTTGAATACTAATGTTCAGGATTACAAGACCGCTATGGAGAATGCAGGTCTTACCCTTGTTGATGTGGAGGTTGATGCGGAGGAGTAGTGTAGACTACTCATTTATCTTTCATCTACCGTATTTTGATTATTGAGTCACAATGACCATCCAACATGTGGGTGGCTTGCTATGGTGTGTTTTGCATTTCCAAACTTGTTGGTCATGTCGTTCAAACTCTATGTTATTTTGATGCTTGGTTATTGTGATTGATTATGTGATGTATTGTGCATGATAAGCATATATGGGTATCTCATTCTTATCCTTATGAAAACCACAGATGCCTCCTCGACGTGCCAACCCCAACCCAAACAACAACAACAATGTCACTCCCGAGATGCAGTAGTTGATGACAGCACATGCACAACTAATGCAGATGATGACCACGTTTATGAAGAACCAGAATCAGAATAACAACAACAACATAATAATAACAACAACAAAAACCAGAATAATCCTCCAGGATTTGACATGCTCACCAGATTTCTAAGACCGAGGCCTGCAAAGTTCTCAGGAACCACCGATCCAATGGTGGCCAATGATTGGCTACGTTCTGTGAACAAGGATTTAGTGACTGTCGGCTGCACCAACGAAGAGAAGGTTAGGTTTGCAGGAAATCTGTTGGAAGGGCCAGCAGCAACCTGGTGGGACAACTTTCATATCACCACCCCCATTGAGGATGTGACATGAGCTATCTTTGAGGATGGATTCCGTACAGCTCACATCTCATTCGGAGTGATGAATTTGAAGAAGGAGTTCCACAACCTGAAACAGCGTCACTGCAGCGTGGCCGAGTATATTGAGGAGTTCAACAATCTGGCGCGTTATGCACCGGATGAAGTTGATACTGATGCCAAGAGGAAGGTGAAATTCCTCGAAGGACTGAATGATGAACTGAATCTGCAGCTGTCTGTTGCCTATGTCCTAACCTACCAATCACTTTGTGACAAGGCTACCATCTTGGAGAACAAGATGAAACATGTTGAGAGTAGGAAGAGGAAGCATAGCTTTGATAAGCACAGCTCGGGATCATCTCACAAGCGTTCCCATCATGATGATAGTGGGAGTTCTGGATCCCACAAACATGGAAAGTACAACAACCACCACGGACACAACCGCTATCATGACAACAAGCACCACCGCAGTCATGATAATGATAAGTATAAGAACCATAAGAGTGGATACAAGAGCCACCACAATGGAGGTGGAAGTGGTAGTGGAGGTCAGCCTGTCCAGAATGATCTCAGTCAGGTTGAATGCTTGAAGTGTAAGAAGACGGGGCACTATGCTAATGAGTGCCCAGAAAAGAAAGTTGAAGGTGCCAACAAGCCCAACCCTTTCCAGAAGGGTCAAGTGAACCACATCAATGTGTAAGAGATATATGAGGAACCTGATGCTGTGGCTGGTAAGTTCAAACTCAATTCTATTCCAACACTTGTTCTTTTTGATACTGGTTCATCGCATTCATTCATATCAAGAGCATTTGTTGATATAAATGGATTTCCAACTGAAAATATTGGGTGTCCTATAAAAGTAAGTTCTCCCGGTGGAGATATGATAGTAAGTCTTGGATGTCGTGATCTAGTGATAGAATTTGGAAAGCATAAGTTTCTAGTCAGTTTGATAATCCTAGATTCCCAAGGACTGGATGTAATTTAGGGAATGGATTGGATGACCAAGTACAAAGGAGTGCTTGATTGTGCCAATCATACTGTCACACTCACAACCCCGGATAAGAAACGGATTAGATTCAAGTCTAACTTTGAATCAAAAGGGAGTAAGCTAAATTCTCTTAAGGGGGTTAGCATAGACAGTGTGCTAATTGTGAGAGAATACCCAGATGTGTTTCCGGAGGAATTGCTAGGAATGCCACCGGATAGGGATGTGGAGTTTCTGATTGACTTGCTACCTGGATCAAGACCAATAGCAAAGAGACCTTACAAGATGTCAGTTGATGAGTTGAAGGAACTCAAGAAACAACTTGGAGAACAGTTACAGAAAGGATTTATACAACCAAGTTCTTCATCTTGGGGAGCACCAGTATTGTTTGTTGAAAAGAAAGATATAAGTCAAAGGTTATGCATAGATTATCGTTCACTCAATGAGGTAACTATCAAGAACAAATATCCTTTGCCCAGAATCAATGACTTGTTTGATCAGTTAGAAGGAGCCCGTGTGTTCTCAAATATTGATCTCTGGTCAGGCTATTTTCAGCTTAAGATAAGGGAACAAGACATACCTAAGACTGCTTTCACCACTAGGTATCGATTGTATGAGTACACCGTGATGCCATTTGGGTTGACCAATGCACCCGCCTACTTCATGAATATGATGAAAAAAGTGTTCATGGAGTTTCTTGACAAGTTTGTTATCGTTTTCATCGATGAAATTTTGATCTACTCCAAGAGTAATGAAGAGCATGAAGGACACTTGCGATTGATACTTGAGAAATTTAGAGAGCATAAACTATATGCCAAATTCAGCAAGTGTGAATTCTGGCTAAATGAGGTTGGATTTCTTGGACACATTGTGTCAGGAGGTGGTGTAGCAGTTGATCCCGCAAAAGTGTCGGCTGTAACTGAGTGGGAATCTCCTAAGTCAGTTAAAGAAGTTCGTAGTTTCCTTGGCTTGGCAGGATATTATAGATGGTTCATTGAGAATTTCTCAAAGGTAGCTAAGCCAATGACGGAGTTACTTAAGAAAGACAATAAGTTTGATTGGACTGAAGGATGTGAACTCAATTTCCAAGAGTTGAAGAAGATACTAGTGATAGCACCAGTCTTATGTCTTCCAGACTTGGAGAAGGATTTCCAAGTGTATTGTGATGCATCTCACCAAGGATTGGGTGCAGTTCTGATGCAAGAAGGGAAAGTTGTGGCTTATGCCTCAAGACAACTCAAAACTCATGAAGTGAATTATCCTACTCATGATTTAGAGTTAGCCTTCGTTGTCCATGCACTCAAAACATGGAGACATTATCTTTTGGGAAAGCCATGTGAAGTGTTCACAGATCACAAAAGTTTGAACTATATCTTCACTCAGAAAGAAATCAACATGAGACAAAGAAGATGGATAGAACTCATCAAGGACTATGACTTGAGTTTGCAATACCACCCCGGTAAAGCAAATGTTGTAGCGGATGCACTAAGCCATAAGGTATATGTGAATGGCCTTACTAAGGGAGATTTGCCAGATGATCTGTGTGCCCAATTTAAAGATCTTAGATTGGAGATTATGCCTGAAGGACATCTCACGTCATTGGATGTTCAACCCACCTTGTTGGACAAAATCAAGGAAGCCCAAAAGACGGACAAGGAAATTGAAGAGATTAAGGAAAATATTGGTAAAGGAAAAGCCAAAGGATTCCATGAAGACGAACAAGGTACTTTATGGTATGGAAAACGTATCTACATTCCGCAAGATCCGTAGCTTCGGAAACTGATTTTACAAGAAGCACAAAACTCACCATATTCCATTCATCCGGGTAACACTAAGATGTACATGGATGTGAAGGAAAGATTTTGGTGGAATAATCTCAAGAAGGACATCTCAGAACATATTGCTTTGTGTGATGTATGCAGTAGAGTGAAAGCGGAACATCAGAAACCAGCAGGATTGTTACAACCACTACCTATTCCTGATTGGAAGTGGGACAAGATTGGCATGGATTTCATCACCGGATTGCCAAGGACTAGATCGGGATATGATTCTATTTGGTTCATAGTGGATTGCCTAACTAAAGTGGCTCATTTCATACCCGTGAAGACAACCTATACAAGTGCTAAGTTGGCCAAGATCTATATGAATAGGATTGTGTGTCTGCATGGAGTACCCAAGAGTATTGTGTCTGATAGGGGAACTCAATTCACTTCCCATTTTTGGAGGCAACTGCATGAGTCATTTGGAACGATATTGGAATTTAGTACTGCTTTTCATCCCCAGAATGATGGACAAACAGAAAGGACCAGCCGGATTTTAGAGTATATGTTGAGGGCATGTGCCCTAGATTATGGAGCTAGTTGGGATGAAAGTCTGCCTTACACAGAATTCTCTTATAACAACATATATCAAGCCAGTATTGAGATGGCACCGTTTGAGTTTCTCTATGGGGGAAAGTGTACTACACCATTGCTATGGAATGGTGTTGGAGAAAGAAACTTGTTTGGGCCAGAACTAATCAAAGAAGCTGAAGAGAACGTCAAGTTGGTAAAGGACAGATTGAAGATAGCGCAGTCCCGATAGAAAAGCTACGCAGATCCCAAGCGTAGGGAAGTCACCTATGAGGTGGGCGATAGAGCTTATCTTAGAGTATCACCACTTCGTGGAGTGAAGAGATTTGGAGTCAAAGAAAAAATGGCCCCAAGATATGTTGGACCATTCAAGATTCTGAGCCGTAAAGGAGAAGTAGCATATGAGATTGAATTACCTGAATCTTTGTCTGCCGTTCACAATGTGTTTCATGTGAGTCAGCTAAAGAAATGCCATCCGTAGATGGAAGAGACTTCTTTGAAAGATACTATACCTTTGGAGGAGGTACAATTGGAAAGTGATCTCACTTATGAAGAAAAACCTATCAAAATTCTTGAGACTGCAAAAAGAGTTACACGGACAAAGACCATCAAATTCTGCAAATTTCAGTGGAACCATCATTCCGAAGAAGAAGCAACATGGGAAAGAGAAGATGATCTTCGGAAAGACGACCCTCACCTATTTGCTAGCCAATCTGAATCTCGAGGGTGAGATTCACCTTAAGGGGTTTAGATTTTTAACATCCCAAAAATCATGATTTCAAAGTTTGCATATCATTCATGCATTCATAATCAATTTAGGATCATTTTCTTATAAGATTTTAAAAACATAAGCATTTGTGGTCTATTTTTTTATGTAGATAAGGCAGTGGCTTTATTTCTACCCTTTAATATGAGAACACTTGTTTAAACCAGAAAGGATTTGAACATAGGTTTGATTTATATTTCCAAAGCTTGGTCAAAATTTTCAAAAACAATATGATTTTAAAACCATTCATCAGCCTAATATAAATAAATGATTAAAGCATGATTTATTTCTAAAATCCAATGGGCCAAGGTATTTTTGAGTGAACAACATTGTTTTATAATCAAATATGTGAAACGACCACTTTACAAAAATTCAGAACAAGTTTGAATTCAAACCCATATGAAAAACATTTGAAATTGAATTCAGAAAATCAAAATAGAAATGGAAAAGAATAAAAGAAACCAGAAAGGGCCGACGCCAGTTATTCGTCCCAGCAGCAAACCTAGCCCAATAGCCATCCCACCCGGGTTTCCCCTCTCCCTCTGTTTCTCACCCAGCCCGCGCACACCCCCTCACTGTCAGCTTGGACTCACCCGCCCCGTCATCATCGTCCTCAATCACCGCGCGACGACCCGCTCCGCCGTTACCTCCCCGTAGTGACGCCACGATTAAACTCTGCTTAAATTCCATTGATGTAGCGTGTGATTCTCGCCCCTGCTCCAGCTACTTAAACCCACCGTCTGCAACCATTTCCCCTCACTCAGCACCCCCACTCCGCCACCAGGCTGCCCATATTTTGCAGAACTCCGCCGCAGTACCGACGATCTCCGACGGTAAATTCCGGTGAGCACTCCCCGCCCCTTGCCACCTAGTCTTGCCAGTATGATCACTGCAACCTTGCGCATATTTTAACACCACTGGTGTGTGCTAGGACCACCTAGAGCCTTGCCAACGTCGACGACTGCACGTGCCCGACGAAGCCATCAACTCCGACGAGCTCCCCTGGTTAGTACTGACCACACCTTTCCCTCTAGTTGACATTCGCGTGACCAGCATCATCTTGCGCATCTGAAGCACTTTTTGTCTTGCCTTGGCATGACCTGTACCCTGGCCAGCTACGATGAACAGAAGCGGCCGTCGCCAGAAGGAACTACGGCGAGCAATCCCCGTCGACCTCGAGCGCCCCTTCGCCAACCAAGCACAATTGAGCACCAGCAACGCACAGCGAACTCGGTGAGCTATCTCTCCCTCTCCCGCGCTTCCTATATCGTCAGCACCGTCCTTGTCTGACCGCGCCGCCGCCAGCCACCGTCACGCATCGCCCATCTTTGGCCAAACGCCTGTGCGCCGTTAGAATCTGGATCCAGCAAGTAGGATAGATTCACTTAAATCGAACCGGTACGCTCATCTGTGCCACACGATCCACTTTAAATCCAACGCTCCACAGAGCTCAATTTGCGCAAATCGGTATCGGCCAGTTAGGTTAAGAGACATGGCTCAGGTTTTGTTTTAAAAACAGAATTGAAACTATTAGATGTTCAAACTTGCAAAATTCATAACTTTTGATCCACACGTCCAAATTTTATATCATTGGAATCAGTATAAAGATTAATTTCCAACCATGCAATTTGTTTATTGAATTGCTTCTGTAAAGTTAGTTGTTTTTGCAGAGACATTTCTAGGATTATTTTGTGTATAAAAATTAATTGGAAAATGTTTTAAAGACTAAATAAAGTTTATTTGATTTATAAATGTTTATTTTAGTGATCAGTACTGTTTACTTGTTGTCACATCCCAAAATTTTCCAAATTTTGAAATGTGAAAAATAAATAAACAAAATAAACAATTGTTGATTTTTAGGGTGAGAAGAAACTTTTTGATTCCAATTGGAAACATCAAAACCTATTTTGATCAAATAAAATCCTAAAGGTATTTAAAAAGATAAACAATTATTAAAGAAAGTTTTAATAATTGGAATTACTATTTTTGGATGTTTTAATAAAAATATTTGATTTTCAAAAGCAAAGGTAGAATTATGATTAAGGATTATTTTATAGAGCCAAATTAAATCTTGGCCAAGCTTTTGAAATAAAATATTTCTATTTGATAAAAAGAGTAAGGGTTTATTTAAATAAAATAATGAGGATTTATTAATATCCAATTTTAATAAAGTAAAGGCTTTTCCATTTTAAATAAACACTAAAACTTGTTAATTTATTTTAAATAAGTTTTCCAAGTGTTTTATGTTTTCGAATAAAACCTACTGAAATGATTTTGTTATTATTTAGATTTCAAATAGAGTTTTAAAATAAATCAAATCCTATTTGAATTAATAACTAAGGTCTATTTATTTAATTATTAATGGATCCTAAAAAGAATAAAAATTATTTTGTTTTGGACTTTGGATTATGTTGTTAAACAGAATTAAAAATTACACAAAGTTTGGCAAAGGTTTGAATTCATTTGGGTGTTTGAATTGTTTGAATAAAATCAAAACAGAAATCCAAATAGAAAAAGAAAAAGCATTATGTGTAAAAAAAATGAAAAAGGCTCAACCCACTAAGCAGGCCCAGCAGCCCAACTCGCAACCCACCATCTCCCCCTCTCAGTGAAACTTCCACCCAGAGATAAACCCGTCGAGTCACAGACAAGTGGTTCCATCTTCCCCTCTCTCTCACTTGCTGCTAGACGGACCCCACCACGCCAGCACATCGTCTTCAACCCCCCGCGACCACGTCCCCTGCCATTGCTGCCATTTACTCCGGCGATCAATTCGCATTACAGCAGCCATCACCCCCCCTGCAATCGCGCATAGATAACCGCCCGCTCCTCCTCTACCTTTCCCCTCACTCGCCTCTCCCTCTCTGCCCCCAGGCTGAGCGAATCGAAAGCTCCAACCCCTCTGTCTCGACAGCTCCCTCGGCCAATTCCGGCGAACCACGACCGCCCCTCGCCTCCCCAACCACACTAGCTTGCTCCCCATCCTCAGGCGTTTCTCCCTGCACCCTCGGCTTGCCCGCGCTTGATCCATAGCGTCGGCAACAACGACAACCTGAGCGCCACCACCTGCAAGCTTCTCCGGCGACTCCCTTGGTAAGCCTCGACCACCCCAGCGCCTCTTGTTGATGCTCCCATCTTCCCCAGATCAGTACGCATCTGACCACGTCCTTGTTTTGCCTCGGCGCGACCTACAACCTCACCTTCGACAGCAAACAGAGCCGCCCGTCGTTAGGAGCTACTCTGGCGAGCAATCGTCGCCGTCCCTGAGCGCCCCTCGCCAAGCCAACGCCACCTCGAGCTTCACCAACTCTCTGCGAGCATGGTGAGCACCTCCGCTTCTTCCCTTGCTTCTTGTAACCACCACGACGCCACCGTCTGACCGTGCGCCGCCGCCAGCCGCCGTCAGCGCCGCTCGAGTTAGGTCAAAGCGTTTTGCACCGTTAGATCTCCATCTTGCGGCTTAGATAGAATCATTAAACGAAGAGGTACAGGCTAATCTGAACCGCACCATCTCACTTAGATCCAACGGCTGTAACTGCGCAATCCACGCGAACCGGTATCAGCGAATCAGAAACAGGCGCGTGGCACTAGTTTAGTTTAAAACAGAATTTTGAATCTGATTGATATGCAAACTTGTAAAATTCATAACTTTAAATCTACACGTCCAAATTTTGCAAATTTTATATCAATGGATTCAGTAGAACATGTACTTTGCAACCATGCACTTTGTTTAATGTTTTGCTTCTGGTAAATTGGTTGAATTTGCAGAAACTTGTGTAGGATTATTTTGAATATAAAAATTGTTCTAGATATAATTTTAATGTGAAATCTTTGCAAAATGGATTGTTGTGAACCTATTGACCCTAGGAACCAACTCATGGATTTAAAAATGCATTTTGTGAAGTTAAGGAGTAAATATTTGAATTAGCTCATTTCTAGTCAAATAAAAATATTGATTTTGTTTTAGAAATGATTTTTGAGTAAAACCTTTGGGAGATGATTTGATTCAAACCTTCTGACCCTAAACACCAAGTTTTGAGAATTAAAATATATTTGGTGAACCCTTTAAATATTATTGCTTTGCTAAAAGCATTTTCAACCACATAAAATAATGACCTGGTTTAAAAATGGTTTATAGATAAAACCTTTTGCAAATGGTTTTACCACTTTAGTAAATGACCACTTTGAACCTTATAATGTTTAGAGCCTAGTAGGAACCACTTTTGCAAATAAAACTATCTTTTGCATGCTTGCATGCATGACTTGATTTTGTTATTTTGTTTGTGAGAAATGGTTTGAATGCTAGTTGAAATTGTGTTTGTTTGATTGAATTATAGTGAAGTTAGAAGAGTGTGATATTTGCAAGATCAAGAAGTGAACCAACATTCTCTACTAAAAAGGCAAGTGACACTATCATCCAAGTCCTATTATTTTCATTACACTTAGTGGATTTTTGAAACATGCATGATAAGGATTTCTATATTTTTATGCTATGCTAAATCCTAATAGGATACCCTTATATATTCCTTAGTGGAAACATTATAGTTGTAGTATGCTTAGCCCTGCTATATATTGGGATGGGATACATGTTATGATTATATGAAGAGTTGAAAAGATATATGTTTTATATAGTAAAACAAGTACTCAATGAACCACCTGGGTGGACAAGGATACTCAAGTGTTGGACAAGGTGGCAACAAAAGGAACTAGGTTTATATGGCTATCTCTTTTTGTATGTGCACTAGAAGAAAACCACCCAGGGACTTAGAGATTGAACATGTTTCTCGTACAATGGCTTCCGTGTACAGCCACATGCTAAATGGGCTCTGGCTTAGTCAACTACATAGTGGAAGACCCATGCATTGGCATCTTCAGGTTAACTAGATTTGTGCTAGGGAACTTGAAACCCTACATTGGTGCCTGGATGACAAGCTAGCATTGTGTATTGGGAGGACTTCTATGGAAAGACTTTGTCACATTCTCAATCTGCCAGTACTCCATCTTGGTGAGTACTTACCCAGCGGCCACTGGTGGCATCAAGATGAGATTGTGTCATGTGGGTAAAGTGTACAACTTATGCAAAAGATCAAAATTCTAAGTACTTAGCCGTGTCCCCGGGTATGGACAATACTGAGCAACTAAGGCCTGAAGCTATGGAAGATATCGACATTCCAATTTCTCAAAGTAAAACTTGATGGTGACAACAAGGGATTTTGAAGCACTTGGAGTTTTCCAAGAAGTTCAGAAAGTTTTGACAAAAGATCAAAAACTATTTTGAAAAGATAGGATAAAACTATATTGCTTTCTGCAAATGAGCCTAAACCGCACTTAGCCAAATATGCATGTAATGATAGGATCCACTTATTCTACATAGTAGTGAAACTTGCCAATACAATTCAAATGTATTGACCCTTGTGGCTGCAACTTATTATGTTGCAGGTTTGTTTGATGTTAGTGAAGTTTGTTGAATAGGATTACAAGTCTACAACCAACATGATTGCCTGTGGCACTTTGAAGATGAAGGACCCCATGCTTATAGATATTCTGCTGCAATGTAATGTGATAGCCAAATGAGCTATGTAAGATGTAATGAATTATTTTATTCCTGGTTATAAAGTTGTATTATGACCTTTATTTCTTGATATTACATCTGAACTGTGGATGCTAGCTATTGATCCAGGGACTAGCATTGTAAACACAGGGATCTCTACCTTATTAAAGGTTGGGAACCTTACACTTGTCTTGTTGGGTTTAGAAAAATCATCACATGTCGTTTGCATGCATTCATATATTTTTGCTTGTTTATTTTGATATGTGAATTTGGTGCTATCATTTTATGTGTATATTTTTGTGCTAGTGGTGATTGTGACTGTGAGGATTGTTGTTACTCCCCCAACTACCAAGGAAAGTGGTGCTTCATACTTTTGTCCCAATATTTTGACTATGCATTAGAAATATTTTGTATAGGGCTTGCATAATAATTTTTGCTAAGTATCTATATGCTATGCTTGGGAAATCCTAGTAGTTGTAGAATTGTTAGAACTTTCTCTAAGTTAAGATACTTGTTATTGCCATTCTTAGCCTAGCTAGTAGCAACCAAGGGTGGATTATACACACATGCTATGGAAAATATTTCTAAGTCTTTGACTTATGTTTTGCTTAATAAAACAACTAAGTGAATGAAACACCTGGGTGGAATGGTGGATTGGTTTGTGTTGAGTGGTTACACAAGGCCCATTTCTATGGTTTACCTTGTGTATCACACTTGTGGAATGCCACCCAGGACCAAAGGGATTGAGATGCCAAATGTTACGAAGCTTCTAGTGCAGCCACATGGCATTATGGGCTCTGCCTGGATCATATAGGTTGCAATAACTTAGCGAAATGGACAGTTGGTGGTAGGGGATGATAGGTTTGGAGCGCGTCCATTTTGGTCTAAGGGAAGGCTTCTGAAAGGTCCTGTCTTGGTGAAAATCAAGTCTTGTGGGGAAAGTGCACCACCTCTGCAGAAGGAAGAATCTAAGTACTTAGCCGTGTCCCCGGTAATGGACAATTTGAGCATCAAGACATGGAAGCTATCAAGAATCTCCTCATCCCAATTTTCTAAGTTAAAACTTGTGGTTGAACAAGGGTGAAGGTTCACCAATTTCTATTGGTGGTTCCTTGGGAGTTTTTGACAAACAAAAACTTAGTGTTTTCAACTGATAGGTAAAACCTATTTTGAGCAAAGCAAGCCTAAGCTACACTTAGCCAAATTCATGTAGTAGCTAGATGCTAATATTCTACTAAGGTATCACTTGCCAATACTATTCCAATGTATTGACCCACTGTGGCTGTAACTTGTGATGTTGCAGGTTACTCTGATGAGGATTAGGGTTATGAGTCTACACTCAACATGCTTTCCTGTGGCACATGAAGATGAAGACTTATATTTATATTGTTATGATAAACTCTTGTACTAGCCTATGGCTATGGAGTTGTAAAAGACTATGTTATCTCTGGAATGATGATGTAATAATGACCTTTGTTCTGTGTACTTCATCTTAAACTGTGGATGCTAGCAATTGATCTAGGGACTAGCATTGCAATCACAGGGATCTTTACCTTTATAAAGGTGGGATCTCACAAGTGCCATGCCACCCGAAGCTCACTCACCAGCCGACCATGGCCATCACGCAGGAGGCAGCGCCGCGCCCGTCCACGATGTCCAGGAGGCAGGCCACCGTCCACCACCACCCCTGTCCAACCCTCGAGGGCAGCCAAGCCCTGGACCACCAAGGAACACCGCACCCATTTTCTCTCTGCCATGCCGAGAGCGCGCCAGAGCGCCGCAGCCGACACGCTTGCACACGCCGCACCTCGCCCTCGCCATGTAGGGTTCGCAGCATAGAAAACAAAAAATTTCCTACGATGGGAACAACTATGTACCAAGATCTATCTACTAGATACAAGTAACGGGCGGATATACATCCGTAGAGAACATACCTTTGAAGACCGACAAAGCTTAACGAGGTTGAACTCGTGGTTGATGTAGACGATCTCTTGCCGATATCAAGATCGAGAGGAAGTCCTAGCGCCGCAAATCAGCAGCGCATCCGTGCTCGCACACACGTTCGAGGCACCGAGTAACCTTCGCCTCCTCGCTCTAGCGATGCAGCGGAAGCACAACTCTTTCTTGCTGAATACCCACCGGGAACATGTATCTCTCTAGTCCGAGACCATAGGGGATAAATACTAGAGGGGGAGAGAGATCCTTCACGAGGAGGTGTGATTGAGAAGTGAGGAGGGGGGCTACTTTTATAGGAGGAGGAGGGAACCCAAGGGGGTGGCCGCCGGACATGGGGGCTTCCCCTCCCCTCCTCCATTCATGTGGGTGGACACTCCACTCACAAAAATGCCTTTCAATTCCCTCCACTCAAAACCCACTCAAATTCCCATTAAATTTCCACCAAATTTAATGCAAACTCTCATTAATTAAGACTCCTTTTATTTATTCAGAATTTTTTCAATTACTTTAATGGCAAACATTCACATATAACCCCTTTCTAGTATTTCATTTCACATGCAAAAACACTTTCTGCAATTTCACCCGAAAACCTGTTTCGGTATCTAGTGAAATAAATTCCCGCGCTTGTTATTCTTTCCGGCATGAAACCTTTGCTCCAAATGGTGTGGGTGTATCTTAAGTGTGTCACCCTATGGTTCGCGAATAATGTAGACATGATCGATACCCCTCTCGGATCAATAATCAGAACCGGGACCTGGAGATCCATACTGACTCCCACACATTCATCGATGACTTTCTTGTGACCGCGAGAACCTTTTACGCTAGTATCTTAATCCTTTTGTTTCGCGATATATTACATGTCCGAGAGTCGATCATCAACATCTCCATACCTAGTTTAATCTCGTTACTGACATGTACTCTTTTCTCGTTCCCGTGATATAACATTCTAGTGATCAAATCACTTGCTTGCAAGCTAATCAATGTGATATCACTGAGAGGGCCCAGAGAATATCTATCCGTCATTGGGATGAACAAATTCCACTCCTGATTCATGGGCCTCAACATAAAACTTTAGTAGTACTGAACCCATCTTTATAATCACCCTGTTACGGTGTTACGTTTGATGTTATCAAGATACTCTTCTAGTGTTAGTGATTGACATGATCTCATGGTCTAAGGATTAGGATCACTTTGTATGATGTTATAGCAATATAAACTCAATGACTTTGATCGTAATGCTATACTTCAGATGAATGTTCATCACAGCATTACACTAATGTTGTGACCTCATTATTAACTACATCCAATGTCCATGATCAGGAAACCTTGATCATCTTGTTAATAAACTAGCTAGTTTATGAGAGAGGCATAACTAGGAACTTTCTGTTTGTTTATTAAACACACATGTATTAATGTTTTCGTATTAATACAATTATAGCAAGCAAAATAAACGTCTAACATATATTTGGAATATAAATAATAACCATTTTATTATTGCCTCTCAGGGCATATTACCTTCAGTCTCCCACTTGCACTAGAGACAATAATCTAGTTACATAGTGATAAATCTAACAACCATGGAGTTCTGGTGTTGATCATGTTTTTCTCTAGGGAGAGGTTTAGTCAACAGATTTGCTACATTGAGATCCGTGTGTACTTTACAAATCTTTATATCTCCATCCTTGGCACGCTCGCGAATGGAGTGAAACCGGCGCTTAATATGCTTGGAATTCTTTTGAGACCTTGGTTCTTTGGTATTGGTAATGGCACCATTGTTGTCACAATAGATCACCATTGGGTCCAACGCACTCGCAACCACACCTATTTCGTATATGAAATCCTTCATCCAAACCGCTTCCGAAGGAGCAACATATTCGGCCTCCATTGTTGATCCCGCCACCACGGGTTGTTTGGAACTCCTCCGACTAACCGCTCCACCATTCATGAGAAATACGTATCCGTATTGAGACTTAGAGTCATCCGGATCGGTGTCAAAGCTAGCGTCGACATAACACTTAGCGACAAGATCTTATTCACCGCTGTACACAAGAAACATATTCGGACCGGACCGCTATCGAGTGTTTCGAACCTGGATCCGATTGGTACCTATGATGGTGCTTGACGTGCAGGACTTCGTTGGAAACCCCAAGAGCAAGGTGTGATGAGCACAACAGTAAGTCTTCCCTCAGTAGAGACCGAGGTTATAGAACCATAAGGAGGAAGGAAATGTCACACAGGTGTTGCTAGCAACACGGAGACCTACACAACACAAACTCAAGACTTTGCCCCAACGAATCAGTGAGGTTGTCAAGCTCACCGGTTTGCTGTAACAAAGGATTAAACGTATGGTGTGGAAGGTAATGGTTTGCAACAAGTAAACAAGTAACAGTGGAAGATGTATCAATGGTAAAGATTGGACCGGGGGCCATAGTTCACTAGAGGTTCTCTGCTTAGATAAACAACATGGCATGAAGGGTAAACAAATTACAGCAGGGAAATTGACATGAACTGAGCAAGGCATAACAATGCAATACTAGTCAAAAATATCCTATGAGATTCGATTGAGCAATACAACAAGATAAATAGACCACCATCCAACTACATCTATGACTAGAAGTCCACCTTCGGGTTATCATCCAGTATTAAGTTGCAAGCAACAGACAACTGCTTTAAGAAAAGTGTGTAAGGTAAACAGTCCACATGTTCCATGAACAAGAGACCATTGTTTTCTCCCTAGTAGCAACAGCACATCTACAACCGAAGAGATTTCTGTCACTTCCCTTGGAAACTAGAGGCATGAACCCACTATCGAGCATAAATACCCCCTCTTGGAGTCACTAGCAACTACTTGGCCAAGATAGCTACTAACAACGAAAAGCATGCAAGATCACAAACAACACAAACATGATAGAATCATAAAGACAAAACCATTAACCAATCTAACATAATAATCTCAATATCCATCGGATCCCCGCAAATACAACATGCATGATTACAAGTAGATTAGATCTTGATCATGAACTGATCTCACAAGATCTATACATGAAAGAACAAGGAGGAGATACAACCATCTAGCTACTACATGGACCCATAGTCCAAGGTGGAACTACTCACGCATCATACCGGAGGGAAGGCCTCCGGGATGATCTCCCCTCTGGCAGGGTGCCGGGAAGAACTTCAGATCCCCCCGATCTAGGGATGACGGTGGCGGCGGCTACCGAAGGTTTCGTGGAATATTGATCGGGTACTTAGGGTTTCTGCATCGGGGGCTTCTTATAGGCGAAGAGGCGAGGCAGGGGGCGCCCGGGGGGCCTACACCCTGCCCAAGTGCAGGCCAGGCTTGACCGCTCCTGGGGGGGAGTGCGGCCACCCCGTGGCTCCCCTCCGTCTCTCCTAGATTCGTGTCCCTCACGGAAAGTTATTGACTTTGGATTTTGTCCCGTCCAATCAAGAGAATATTGATTTTCTGCCTTTCTAGAACCAAAAACAGAAGAAAACAGGTAACTGGCACTGTGGCAACTTGTTAATGGTTAGTTCCAGAAAAGATATAAAAACACCTCAAAGAAAGACAAAGCAAAGGAAAGTAGATACTTAACAAGCATGGAACATCAAAAATTATAGATACGTTTCCGACGTATCAAGCATCCCCAAGCTTAACTCCTGCTCGTCCTCGAGTAGGTAAGTGATAAAAGAATAATTTTTGAGGTGACATGCACCTTCACAATAAAGATCAAACCATTTGCAAGCATTGAAAGCTGGGATCAAAGAACTCTAAACATGAACATGAAAGATGGAGTTTTAACAATAGTACATAGTAACTATGCATGCAACATGAAAGGATACAAACAAATATCATGAATAACATGCATTGAAAAACATTTGTTTGTTTCACATATAGAAAACATGGCATAGTGGCATTCAGCTTCTCCCTCATAGAGTAGCAAATAGATGCATAGGACACCTTCAAAGTTCACAAGGGTGACTAGAAACATATAGCACAAGAACAAGTAATATCACAATATGTATCAATCAATAAGTTTTGGGACACTACACACAGAATGGAAACTATGCTCTCTTAATGGTGCCTAAAGGTAGAAGGTGGAGACTCAATAATAGTGGAAGAATGGCCTTTTATAAAGGAAGCAGGGATTTCAAGTTTCAAAATGAGCTTCCAAAAATTATGGTACATGTTAGCTTTCAGCCCTCATTGCCCCTATCATAAGCATCTTGAAGTCATTAAGGTTAAAGTGAACTAACTATGGAGTATATGCTTGATAAAGTATAAGTTGGCAATCTCAAGGCCTTTGAATACGAGGGCCACACCTCATGCTACTCAACTTCAGTCACCTATAAGTTCTTGTCATTGTAAGTACATGCATATCATAGAGAACCGCCAATGGGGTACCCCTTGCACATGGTACAGGAGCTATCCCATAACCAAAATGACAAGGCAAGCAGACAATGAGCATCTCAGCGATCTTTTTATTTAATATATGCATAGCTTTTTATTGAGGATGCTTCATAGATAGCTCACTATGGTGATGCTGCAAGTTTCCACCATGATTAGGCATGGCTTAGGCCAGCGGCCCAGGCGTTTCTCTAACACAAAATACATACTCCATGGATTTATAAGCTCCCTCTTTATTTCACACCGGTGACATCCATAGACAAAAGAGCATGATATCAACTAAGTACAGAGTACAAGTGCACTGTTGAAAACGTTCCCCGTGACAACACGGTTCTGCTAATTCCAACGTATAAGTGCAAGTATATACAGCATAGACGACACAATGGTTCAAGTTTATTAGGGGCAAAGAATATAAAATGTGCCATCAAGTTTGTGAGGGCTTTAATCACTAAGTTTTCACATAACAAAATATTTTTTAATTGGAAGATAGCTGAAAACAAAAATATACTTGGAATGGTGTAACACACCATGCATAGGAGTTTATAGTGGACACTTTGGTATAACTTGGTTTCTTGGGAGATGGAGGCATGACTAGATCTTACTCATACAAGTGGAGGCTAGCAAAAGACTTGGAGCAACCAACTAAGAGAGAATAATGGCCATAATCATGAAGAGCAACAAAGCATTACAAATGAAAGCATAGAGTGGTACTACAAGTCAAGGAGTAAATCATCATAGAGGCTATGGTGACTTTTCATAGTCATAACATGGTGTGAGCATGTGCCAAGTCAACCCAAACAAAGCATCAAAGGAGATTACCACTATACTATGCTTTTGCATGCTAAAACAACGCATAATTTCTTCAAGGCACACTAAGCAATCCCAATTGTTTGGAACAAGACATGCTACAGCAATAATCACTAAGCATAAGGTTAAAACAACACCTAACATGTCATGCTAAAGTCTAAGTCATAGTCAATACAAGCTCCTCTTGCACTTACAAGCAAGAACTTACTACTCCTTTCCAACACCAAGCAACTTATTTGCAAAACAAAACAACAAGAACGGGGGGTACAAACTAATTTATTCAAGAAAACTAAACAACCTAAGAAAAGCAAACAAAAACTAAGACACTCCAAGAACAACACAACTGTGCATGAAACAATAAATACGAAGTGTCTAGACAGACCTGAGCTTTTTATTGATGAGGGAAGGGGATGCCTTGGGCATCCCCAAGCTTTGAATCTTGTACCTCTTGGATATTTCTTGGGGTGACACCATGGTGGCATCCCCAAGCTTAAGCTTTTGTCCATTCTTCATCTCATTACATCATTCTCTCTCCACACCTGAAATTTTTCCTTCATACAAAACTTCACACAGTCTTCATTAGCAACATTAGTGTATTCAAAAGATATTAGACCTCTGGCAAAGCTTTGGAACAACAAGAATTTTCACTAAAGACACAAGCTACTGTATTAACTCCTTCAAAAATCTCAATTCTCCAAAATAGAACTCAAAAAGGAATCAATAAGAAGCAAATGCAAATAATGGCAGAAATCTATCAAAACAGACCAGCAGGTAGAAACCGATTTTTTAGAACATCTTATTTTTCTCAAATCAAAAAGTGTTGAACTAACGAAAGTTATCTAACATACTGGGAGATTTATTCGTAAATTTTGAGCTCAATACGATTTACAGAGACTCCTCACGAATTTTTATGGTGGAGGACAGAAATCTGTTTCGGGACAGCAACTCCCCAAATCTTAATTCCCTCTCACTAGAGGTCATTCTTGGCACAAAAAGCAACAAAAAGGATAAGGAGAGGTCATTACTGAAGTAATAACTTCCAAGACTCAAGGAAACTCTTGGGTTATCTCCCAACAAGTACTTTTCTTTAACGCCTTTAAGTTAGGCACAAGAAGCAAGAAGAATCAAGTATTTTCAAATGAGGAAGCATTAACATCAAACCTTGCTTTCAAAGGAGGAGAAAAAAGAAACTTCTCTCTCCTCATAGGGAAGTGTTCAATACCTTTCTTGAATGGAAAATGATATTTAATGGTGCCTTCTTTCATATCAATGATGGCACTAACTGTTCTAAGAAAAGGTCTTCCCAAGGTAATAGGACAAGAAGCATTGTATTCAACATCCAAAACATAGAAATCCACAGGGACATAAGCATTGTTAACCATAACTAGAACATCATTAATACTCCCCATGAGTTTATTCTTAGCATTATCATTGAGTGGGACATCCAAATAACAATCTTCCAAAGGTGTAAAATCAAGCATTTCATAAATCTTCCTATGCATAATAGAGACTCTAGAACCAAGATCACATGAACCTTTGAGATCAAAGTCATTCACTTGAATATTAATAATGGGTTCCCAACTATCTTCTACTTTCCTAGGAATAGAAGCTTTGTGTTTTAACTTCTCTTCCTTAATCTTAACAAGAGCATCTTTAATGTATTTGGTGAAAGCAACATGCATATCACTAGCATCAGGACTTCTAGAAAGCTTTTGTAGGAACATAATCACTTCATAAATATTGAAACCATCAATATCAAAATCAAACTTAGCATCACTAGTAGTAGGGCCAATAGGCTTAGGCATAGTAGGAGGAGGAACAGGGACTACTTGTGGTTTAGTGGTGATGGTGCACACACTATTGTTTCTATCAATTTCAGCTTCCCTTTCCCACCTAGCATGAAGTTGAGCTAACTACCTAACATTTTCAACAATAGTAACTTGTATGGCATGAGTAGCAGCAAAGGCACATTCCATGGTTTCAGGTCTAGCAACCATTTTATTAATAAAGGAGGACTGATCTTCAAACAAAGAGGATATATTTTTCTCAATATTTAAAATCTTTTCCTCTATAGCCTTATTGAAAGTGGTTTGTTTACTAATAAAGTCTTTGAGCATGACTTCAAGTTCAGAGGGGGCACTTCTAGCATTGTTGTAAGAGCTTCCATAGGAATTGCCATTATTAGGAGGATATGGCCTATAATTGTTGTTACCACCAAAATTATTCCTATAGGCTTTGATGTTGAAATTGTTGTTTCTAATGAGGTTCACATCAACTTGCTCTTCTTGAGCAAGCAAAGAGGCTAAGGGAACACTATTAGGATCTAAAGGAGCTTTCCCATTAACAAGCATAGCCATAATGACATCAACCTTATCACTCAAAGAGGAAGTTTCCTCAACAGAATTTACATTCTTACTATGTGGAGCTCTCTCAGTGTGCCATTCAGAGTAGTTCACCATAATATTATCAATGAGTCTAGTTGAAGCACCCAAAGTTATTCTCATAAAGGTACCTCCAACAGCTGAATGCAACAGGTTTCTTGAGAAGTTCAAACCTGCATAAAAAGTCTAGATAGTCACCCAAGCAGTGAGTCCATGAGTGGGACAATTTTTAACCAAAGATTTCATTATTTCCCAAGCTTGAGCAACATGTTCATTATCAAGTTGTTTAAATTTCATAATGTCACTTCTCATAGATATAATCTTAGCAGGAGGATAGTACTTTCCAATAAAAGCATCTTTGCACTTAGTCTAAGAATCAATACTATTTTAGGCAAAGAAAGCAACCATTCTTTAGCTTTTCCTCTCAATGTCGTGGTATTGCCGACGAGTACACCATGGAGGGGTCCTCACAGTGCGTGTTTAGAGACGTGGGGGAAGGCGGACGGTTGACAGGTACGAGGTAACACAACTTACCCAGGTTCAGATCCCACAACGGTGGCGGAATCCTACTCCTTCTATAAATCACTATAAGGGCAATACGCCGAGTTACAGAGATAGGTTCGCTATGCGAGGTTGTCTAAAGTTGTCTATGAATGTCTGAGATTGTGCCCTAAAGGCTCCCATAGGCCCGACTTATATAGTCGCCAGGTCCTAGGGTTATAGGGAAAAGTCCTAGCCGGACAGGTTACAGAGTCCTACACCGTCTATTACTAGTCTTGTGTATCTTGCACTCCAAGGCTCCGGGTACGTCGGTGACTCCAACCATAGCCTTCCTTTATCCGGCATGGGCCTCCCTTCTGGATCCATCTAACTGGGCCGCCCAGCAGGCCATGGGCCATGCTACCAACTGTGGGCCACCTAGGTTATCCGGATAGGAGACATGCTATGAGGATACCCATACAGCATATCCCCAACAGTAGCCCCCGGAGAACTCCGAGATCTTGCGCCGTTTTGTCTCTTTGTGTGGAATGCTCCGTCTAGATGGATGTCGGCAAATCGTCAAGCAATATCTTGAAGTCCTCCCAAATAACTCTGCAAGGTTTTCTCTGTCTTCCACACGTAAGTCGGAGAAATGCTGAATCTTCCATCGTACTCTTCCGTAGCCGGACTGGATCCGTCCATGCCGGAATCTTCTGATGTGACGGCTCATCTGCCTATGTCAGCTAGGGCGACGTAGGATTAGGTCAGCGACGCCTCGTAACTCACACATGCAGAGAACACAATCATGTCTGATTTTCCCGCGTGAGCAATACGAACCGTTGGCGGCGACGGTTGGAGACGTGGCGAAATTTCCGCGCATGTTTGCAAACACGTCGTCTACGCGGCAATCGTCCGATCACGCTGCACGAATCTTGATGCTGGAGATGGTAAATAGTAACCGCGGTGGAATTTCTACCTTTTACCTCATTCTCTCCTCGCATCATATTCAACACGTAAGTCGTCCAGTGCGTGCCTCCTCGAGCTCTCCGCACAAAATTCGCGAAAAACCCTAGCCTCAATCCGCACCAGTCACCTCCCACCTCTCTCCATGGCCAGCAGCAGCTCCTCTCCTTCCATGGCGGCGTCGAGCGGAGCCGACGAGCTCTATCGTCGTGCCCCCAGAGGGCTTTGTCATCCCCGCCTCGGCGGTGATTGAGTCCACCGGCGGCGACCATAATCTGGCGGCGCTGGAGCCGTTGGAGGAGGAACTGGATTCACACAAGGGCTACTGGCGCGGCTCAGACATCACCAACTGTGACATCCAGGAGATGATCGCCGAGGGCTACCTCCCTGCGACGGAGGGGCTCGCCCGGCGGGCGGCGCCGGCCGACGAGGTGACACCTTCTCCCCAAGCCGAAGAAAAAGTGTACCTCAAAGCCCAACTGGTACACGGCGTCTCCCTTCCCATCTCCAACTTCTTCCTCTCCGTCTTGAACCATTACAGAGTCCAGCCCCAGAATCTTTCTCCCAACAGTATCTTAGAGCTTAGCAACCACACGACGCTCTGCGAGGGTTACTTAGGGATAAAGCCTAGGCTAGAACTCTTCGTGTACTTCTTCACCGTCAAGCCTAGCCTAGGCTAGTAAGGAAGAACTTAGGAATTGCGGCACCATAAGCTTCAAGATCCGTCCTGGCCGGAGGTTCCCCGACATCGTCGGTCACGAATCCTCCAAAAACTGGCAGCGTACTTACTTCTATGGCCCAGATATCCCTCTGGCCGGCCGACAAGTAACGTACCCAGACTTCATGGACGGAGCCGCCGTTGAAGCCTCGTCATGGAGCTCCCAGGCCTCCCTTCCCTCTGATCTCGATGCTTCCCGCGCCATAAGGCAGATAGAATGGTTCGTAGAGACGGGTTTGACCGGCTTGGACCTAGCCATGTGCTAGTTCATCAGGCGAATCCAACCTCTGCAGCACCGTGCGAAGCTCACGCACGAGTATACCAGCGATAGAAGGGATAGCCTCTACATCTCCGTGGACAACTTCTCGAGAGACTCTGTCAAGCTCCGCCTTAAGGACATCGTCAAGGTGAAGGACAAGAAGCGTGGATTCACCATCACCTATGACATGTTCGTAGATGGCAAGTGCCCAAAGGTAGTTATTTATTTTCCGTGTATGACATATACTCCAGTTCTTCTGTCTTGCAAATGTCATCTCATCTAACACGGTGACTTCTCACTTAATAGCTTAGCGATCTAGAGGAGGACAACATGGCTGCCCAAATCTACGATCCAAAGATGAAGGAAGTCATGGTCGTGTCCGACGATGATGCTCCATTGGCGCGAAAGCGGAAGAGCTCCACCTCTGACGCTGCCGACGAAGGCAAGAAGAAGAAGACGGAGGGTGGAGCCTCCAAGAAGACTACCGCCGCCCTGGAGGCGGAAAAGAGAAAAGTTACCGGGATCCCCTTTGCCAAAGAACCCCCACTTGTGTAAGCTTCTTTCTTTCCGACATTGTCTATTTATCTGTCTTGCTCCTGTACTTATGCATTTTTGCATGTTTCAGGAAGAAAGCCACGACCAGCCTGAAGAAGACCTCCAAATTGGGGCTTCTAGAACCATCAAGGATATGTTGCATCACGACGCATCTCCCGCCATCGCCCCTACCACTCCCTCCGTCAAGACTTCGTCTGCCCCGACAAGCTCACAAGGTAAGGAGGCAGATGGCCCTTCCGCCATGGAAGTGGACTCAGGTGCCTCTACCGAGGTTGCTGTCGTCGATGAGCAAGCGACGCAAGAGAGTGCTGCCCACCAAATGGCTGAAGCTCCGGCTAAGGATGCCATCAGTGGCGGTAAGGCGGTGGTGGAAGAAGGTACTTCTGTCGTTGGCAGCGCCCCTGCACCCAAGAAAACCATAGCCTATCCAAAGATAGTCTATCCAGTACTTACATCGGGTAGCACTTCTCTGGTCCCTGGTGTGGCACCGACATCTCCAACATGTAGTCTAGAGGAGCTCCGCCGACAAGCAGAAATCTTGCAAGGAAACAGCGAATCCTTTGGCAAGCGGCTGGCCGAGAGTGCTATAAACCTCAAGATCATTGCACTTGTAAGTTTTATTTTCCTTTTGCATTTCATATGAGTATCCCACTGTAGCCCCCGAGGATGTAGATGGAAAACCATAGGTCTTTGCATCTACATGCTCTAAGAGTGACTAAGTTAGAAAACCTCTCACTGTAGCCCCCAAGCATGTAGGTGGAATGAATTATTCCGGCTAGATGCTTTTAAGAGTAGCATATGCAGTGTTTTATAAATTTCAATACTGTAGCCCCCAAGCCTCTAGTTGTAACTGAATTAGTTCCGACTAGATGCTTAAAGAAATCTAAGCATATATCCGAGTTAAAAAACTTTATACTGTAGCCCCCAAGCTTCTAATCGAAAACTGAATTAGTTCCGACTAGATGCTTAAAGAAAAGCTAAGCATAATGCTAAGTCAAAAATTCCCGCTGTAGCCCCCGAGCGTCTAGGTGGAAAATTTCTGGCTAGACGCTCCAAGCAGACCAACGTTTTAACTTTGACCTTTTTTCCACAGAACGAGAGTGCTCGGAGGGGCATGGACAATGACAAGTACCAGAAGATGCGCGTAGACTTGGAAGCTGAAAAGGGTAAAACTTCCTTCTTGAAGGAACAGATCACCAAGATAAAGCGTCTATTTTCTTTTTCGCATTCTGACTTGGTTTTGTGACCATATTCTCCGAGTACTCACTTTGTACTTTTCTTTCTTCGACTTGCAGAAACAATTGCCAAGGCCAAGAATATTGTCGAGCAATCCAAGCACATTCAAGAGCTGGATAGCGAGAACAAAATTCTTAAGCAGGAGAGGAAGGACATGCTGAAAATGCATGAAGAATCAATGAAGGCCCTGCAGGACTCCGCCACCGAGGAAATCAATCGCTTGAAGGAGGAGATATCTATCTTAAGAGATCAGAAGAAAGCTGCCGATGAGCAGAATCAATGCCATAGTGAGGCGTATAAGCTCATCCAACAAGAGAAAGAATCCTTGGCGGACAACCTCTAGCAGGCTGAGGCCAGCATCTTCAGTAAGTTTTCTCCGTCTTGGATTTCTGTAGTCTGGGTACTCTAAATTGTTGAACTCATGTGTTCCTTGTCGAAATTTGCAGCTCCTATGGGTTTAACCCGATCGCCTCCTCTAGCCAAGGAATGCATGGTTTTGTCCGGCAACTTCATCAACACCGCCACCACACAAGCTAAGGAGATTGCCAAGCCCCTCCAGATAAACATCAAGGCATCGGACTCCGTGGCGAAGTACTCGGAGATTCTGCGCCGAGCCCCCGAGCATATCACAAGCTGGAAAGCTTCATGTGCACAGGCTGGCGCAAGGATGGCGCTGTCTATGGTGAAGGCACACTATGAAGATGCCTACATCGACACGGTGACCTCTGGCATTCCTGACGCAGACGACGATGGCAAAGAGATTAACCATGAATCCATCTTGTCGTCGCTCGCGGGCTATGATACCAGAGTTGCCGACTTGGTCGATATCAACGTCTTCGTGCCGATGAACACCATCGATGGCGGCAACCAAAGCTCCTCTGAGTATCTTCACACCGCCGACTTCGAGGGTGGCTCTCCTGTTGGTGATGACGCTGCTTCTAAGTCTCCTGCGCCAAAGGAATGAAGAACAACTTTGTATTATTTGTTTCACCTTCGGTGCATGTGCGGAAAACACTTATTTATGTAACTTAAGGCGGAAAACAATGGTTGTTATTTCCTGCTACTCAAGAACTAGTTTCCAGCATGTATATTTTTTTAAGCAAGTGCTGGCTTATCCATTACTTTGGTTCTTATGCTTGACTTTTCGTGAGTCGGAAGACTCGTTGTCGGAACCATGCGCTCAGGTGATGATACCCAATGGCACCACCAAAAACCTAAGCACAAAATCACCGACAATAAGTGCCAAAAGTCACTACTCTAGAATCCACATAAAAACGACAAAGAACGTGTAGACCAGAAAACTTAAGCTAACGCCCGTAGGCAGAATTTTCACAAGTGCAATCGCAAAGCTTGTGCATGAAGGATTTACATGATCCAAAAATGAACACTAAAGGAGGTAAAGGACTCAGAAATATGAGTGAACCAGAGAGATTTATTTCATTGATCATATAAGAGGTACACAATTAGATAAAAATGCTAAGTGTAAAAAGGACGTAGTTGTGCTATGTTCCATGGCCGATCAAGCTCCGGGTAGTCATCATCCGGGTCATGTCGCTTACGCTTATGATACTCGTTGGGTCTACCCTTCAGTTCACGATTGTCAATGAGGTAGTAAGACCCATTGATTAGCGCCTTACTTATGATGAACGGTCCTTCCTATGGAGGGGATAATTTGTGTGACTTCTTATGCTTAAGTCGGAGCACCAAATCCCCCTCTTTAAACGAGTGATGCCGAACGCGGCGACTATGATAGCTGCATAGCTTCTGCTGGTAAATGGAGGATCTTTGGCATGCCAAAACACGCTCCTCCTCGAGAAGGTCCACATCTAGGCGTCTGGATTCTTCAGCGTCATCTTCGTCGTAGGCGGCAACCCTTGGTGCATCGTGAAGTATGTCGGAAGGCAGGATGGCTTCTGCTCCATAGACCATGAAGTAAGGGGTGTAGCCTGTGGATCTGTTGGGTGTAGTTCGTAAACTCCACATCATAGATGGCAATCCTTCCGCCCAGGCTCCAACTGCTCTATGTAGCGGTGCCTCAAGACTTTGCTTGATTCCCTGCAGAATTAATCCATTGGCTCGCTCAACCTTACCATTGGATTATGGATGTGCCATAGATGTAAGGTCAAGGCGGATGCCTTTCTCCCAACAATATGCCTCCACTTCTCTGAGTGACAAGTTGCTACCATTGTCGGTGATAATGCTATGTGGGAGCCAAAACTCACCACTAGATCCCGGAAAAATCTGAGGGCAGTTGCCCCATCAAGCTTTCTAATGGGTTTAGCTTCTACCCATTTAGTGAATTTATCAACTGCTACAAGTAGATGCGTAAACCCACAAGGTGCCATCTGTAACGGTACCACCATGTCTAGCCCCTAGACTGCGAACAGCCAAGTTATTGGTATTGTTCGCAATTCTTCAGCAGGAACATGTGGTTGTCGGGCATAATATTGGCATCCCATGCATGTCTCAACCAGCTTGTCGGCGTCCGCCTTCGCGCTCAGCTAGTAGAATCCTTGCCGGAAGGCTTTCGCGACCAACGATCGAGGAGCGGCGTGATGCCCGCAATCTCCGAGATGGATTTCGTGTAAGATTTCCATACCTTCTAGCTGGGAAACACACTTTAGGTATACACCAGTAGTGATCCTTTTGTAGAGTTTCCCATTGATTATGGTATAACCCTTTTCTCGTCGTACTATTTGTCGTCTTTCGACCTTGTCATCGGGCAAAGTTCTGTGTTCGAGATATTCCATGAACTGTTTTGTCCAAGCCGGAGGGACCTTGGTCACTATGTTGACAAAAGAGTCAGCTCTATCTGGGTTGTCGATGTCTGGGTTGTCGATGTCGGCTCCCTTCACGGATGGTGTGCGCAGATGCTCTAGGAAAACTCCTAGCGGAATTTGCTTGCGCCCTGATCCAAGTTTAGACGACAGATCAGCCGCCTCATTTTGCTCCCTAGGTACATCCTTGACTTTGTATCCCAAGAAGCTCTTGGCTATCTCGTCCACTTCGTCTCGATATGCCGCCGTCATAGGGTTCCGCGCATTCCAGGTGCCAGCCACCTGCTGGGCAACCAAGTCGGAATCTCCACATCAAACTATGCGCTTGATGCCAATATCCTTGGCTACACGTAGTCCGTGAATGAGTGCTTCATACTCCGCCATGTTGTTTGTAGCCTCGAAGTGGATTTGTAGAACATAGTGTAGCTTGTCTCCTGTTGGTGATTGTTGCAATACACCAGCCCCCGAGCCGTTGAGCAGCTTTGATCCGTCAAAGTGCATCACCTAGTACTCTGGTTCCGGCAACGGAGTAGCATCTGGCATCTCCGTCCAATCTGCAACAAAATCCGCCAAGGCTTGTGACTTGATAGCGTCGCGTCTCTTGTAAGTGATCTCGAAGGCGGCAAGTTCAATGCCCCACTTCGCAACCCTTCTTGTAGCATCGCTGTTGTTGATTATGTCAGACAGTGGAGTCTTGCTCACCACTGTGATTGGGTGCTCCTGGAAGTAATGCCTTAGCTTCCGAGAAGCAAGGAATACTCCATAAGATATCTTCTGGTAGTGCGGGTAATGCTGCTTGGACTCCGTCAAGACCTCTCTCACATAGTAAACTGGTCATTGAACTCCGTGCTGATTACCCGGTTGGTTGCCGCCATGTAGATTAACAGGGGTTCTCCAGGCTCGGGTGCTGCAAGGATAGGCGCTAAGGAAAGAATCTCCTTGATCTTCTTCAATGCTGCGTCTACTTCGTCTGTCCATGTGAATTTTTCCGCCTTCTTCAGCAACTTGTACAACGGCAGATCCTTCTCTCCAAGTCGACGGACGAACCAACTAACTGCTGAAACACAACCTGTTAGTCGTTGAATGTCCTTTAGGCATGTCAGACGGTTTATGTTTAAAATGGCCTTGATTTTCTCCGGGTTGACCTCGATTCCGCGCTGGGAAACGATGAATCCCAACAATTTAACGGCTGGAACCCCGAAGACGCACTTCTTAGGGTTAAGCATCATGTTGTATTTCCGGAGATTATCAAAGGTTTATTTTAATTCGGAGAATAAGTCATTTGACTTTTTAGACATCATTGCAATATCGTCCACATAGGCGTGAACGTTCCGACCAATTTCGTCGTGAAGGCAACATTGCATTGTCCGCTGGTACGTAGCACCTGCGTTTTTCAGCCCAAAGGGCATCCTATCATAGCAAAACGTGTCGTATGGGGTAGTGAACGAAGTGGCCAATTGGTCCGACTTCCTCATCTTGATCTGGTGGTATCCTAAGTATGCATCGAGAAAACACAAAAGTTCCGAGCTAGCCGTCGAGTCAATGACTTGGTCAATGCGAGGCAAAGCCAACGGATCTTTGGTACATGCTTTGTTCAAGCCGGTGTAATCAACGCACATTCTTAATTCATTGGTTCCATTTTTGGGGACAAGTACAAGATTGGCCACCCATTGGGTGTGAAGGACTTCTCGGACAAATCTATCCTTAAGTAACCTAGATATCTCTTTGCCAATGGCGCATCTCTTCTCATCTCCAAAGCGCCGTAGAGGTTGTTTCACTAGTTTGGATTTTGGATCAATGTTTAAGATGTGCTCGGCAAGTTCCCTAGGTACACCTTTCATGTCGGCAGGTTGCCAGGCAAAGATGTCCCTATTCTCACGGAGGAACTCGACGAGCGCGCTTTCCTATTTGGGATCCAGGTTCGTCCCAATGGCGGTGACCTTGGAGGCATCGCCTACCACAAGTTCCACCGGCTTGGTCTCGATGGCGGCCTTGAACGCAGGTGCAGAGTAGGAGATCTGCTTCTTCTATGCGGGCATCTCTGAGTCATCGACCTTGCTCTGGATCTCTTTGAATTCTTCGCTGTAGAGGATAGCTTCCGCAACAGCTGCTTCATTGATCTTGCAGTCCCTTGCCTTGGTAAAGCTTCCGGATACGATGATGACGCCGTTTGGTCCGGGTATCTTGAGTTTGTTGTAGACGAAGCATGGCTTGGCCATGAACGTGTGGAATATGCCGCGGCCGAATATGACGTGGTACACGCTCTTGAAGGGGACCACCTCGAAGGTCATGTGCTCTTGGCGGTAATTATTAACATCGCCAAAGGCAACCTGAAGTGTAATGCACCCAAGGGACCGAGCCTCCCGACCAGGAACTACGCCGTGGAAGATGGTGTTGGTCCGCCTTAGGTTTGCCTCCGTCAAGTTCATCTTCTGTAGTGTATCCAGGTACATGATGTTGATGCTGCTTTACTATCCACCATACACTTGGTGAACTCCACGCCGTCAATCAAGGGGTTGATGACCATGGCGTACTGGTTCTCTGTAGGGATAAGGTCTGGGTGGTCCGTCCTTTCCCAAGTTATTGGAACCTCCGACCAGTGTAGGTACTGGGGAACTAGGGGGAGAGTAGCCATCAGGATCCTCAGGGAGGTCTTCTGTTGTCGGACGGTGGGGGTGCCAAGGAAAGTGTGGTAGACTGGTTCCTTCTTCGCGAAGGGGTTCTTGCCCTTGTCGTCGCTCTTGGCGGCGTGCTTGGGGTCAACGTCGTCATCCATGTCACTTGAATCCTTGGACTCCTCCCCCTTCTTCTTCCCCTTTCCCTTGCCTCGTGGTCTGTTCTTTCGACTTTGCTTGTAGCCAGACTCCGGGTCTTCCTTGAGGTCGTTGACGAACTTGTAGTGTTGATTGGTATGTGTCGCCTTGCCATTGACGTCGAGGTGTACGAGGCACGGCATATCGCAGTACTCCTCATAGGTTTGGGGAACATGCAGCGGCGCCGAGGTAGTTTCACTTCCTCGTTGATGCCCATGACCATCTCCCCGTCCTCGGCCATGTTGTCCGGCATCACCTCGTCCTGCAAAAGTTATAGCGACCATGTCGGTAGATTGATTTTCTTCTGGAGCGGTTTTCCGCTTTGTAATGCTGTTCCTCCAAGCTTGAGTTGGAACGGCTGTCGCCGGCAAAGAGCCGCGAGCATCGTCGTCAGCAGCTGCGAACTCACTGGCCAACTGGATCATCTGATTCAAGTCAAGCTGGTGATTGTCCTGCAAGCGCTTCAGCTTATGTCGGAGCAACGTGCCCCTTTCCAACCCATCGATGAAGGCGGCCATGGCGGTCTGAGCGTGCACTCCTGCGCAGGAATTCTTCATGTCCAGCCAGCGGGAGAGGTAGGCGCGAGATGTCTCGTCTTTCTCTTGCACGCACCGTTGTAGATCGCCAACAGTGCAGGGACGCTTGTATGTACCCTCAAAGTTCTTGGTGAACGCTTCTTGCATGTCCAACCAATTGTAGATGGATTTATCCGGCAAGTCGTCGATCCATTGACGGGCCGTGCCTGCCAACATTAACGAGAGGTACTTGACAGCGACGTTGGGGTTACTCCGGCAATATCCATCGCGTTAACATAGTCCTGCAACCATGTGGCTGGCTTGGCGGTGCCGTCATAGGGCTTGATGGTCTTGTCAATCCGGAAACCTTTGGGGTAAGTTGCGAACCGTATTGCAGGTCCAAAGCAACGTGGGCCTCGTGGATCTTATCGATCCGCGAACGTGCATCGTACGGCTCCGGGTTCTTATTCTTGTCAACAGGGGATGGGCTGCGTGAACGACGCGGGCCTCCTCCGCCCTGGTGACTGCTTGGTGGTGACGGAGGCGGAGGTGGCAGTGGGTTAGCCTTCTTGCGGTTACCCTCCTGCGATGCCTCACGCCTGTCACGGTTGCTTGCCGGATGCGGAGGGTCATGGCGTGACTTGCTCCTGTGTCCTTGGTTGCGCTCTCCGTCATGACGGGTCTGCTCCGTGTTGTTGCGGATGACAATGCCGCACCGCTTTGGTGGGGGCATATCCATACGATGGTGAGCCTTGTGATCTTCGCGATGTCGGGGGGACCGGGGCGTTGGCGATGGGCGACGAGGTCGGGCCCTTTCTTCGTGGTTGGAGGATATGGGGATAGCATCCTTCCTGTTGTGCGCATCCCTCCGTCTTCATTTTGATGAACCCATCTGGGACCCGACATCAAGAGGAGATCTGTCCCTTGGCGGATTATAATGGCTAGATTGGCAAAGAGTTGGGTCGTACTCAAGCCTCTGAGAGGTGGCCTTTTCCTGCTGCTTCACCGCCTTGGCCACTAGGTCATAGACCTGTTCCACTGCCTCGGGTGATCTATTCTGCTCCAGAAGGGTCTTGGCGACGGCGAGGTTAAGGAGTGGGGTGGGAATCACCTGCTTGCCTTCACTGTCAATGTATGGCTTGGCCTGTACCGGCTTCGAGGGAGCCCATCCTAGGTTTTGCCTTACACTAGGATCGTTGATGACGCGATCTGGAGCTTTCTTGGCCTTCTGCTGCTGTAGAAAAGTTTTGTACTCGGCCTCCATTGCTCTAGATTTCTCTATGGACTTCTGCGCGTTGACCAGATCTCGATCTAGCTTAGCTCCTTGCTTCGTGATGGCCTGCGCTTCCTCCAGCAGCTGCTGGCGCTTCTCGTCAAGCTGAGTCACGTTCCGAATATGAGCTACGGTCAGTGGTTCAACGAGGAGATTGGCGTACATCACTCTATCAGCTGGAGTAACTTGGGCTGCTGCAGACGTGGATGCCAGAGGCGGCAAGTTTGCGGTGTTGTTGTTGCTCAAGTCGGTGCCGAGTTCCTGCGGCTGCTGTACTGGGTTAGGCGGAGGAGACATGACCTTTGCGTGATCATCGTCAGCAGCAATAAGTGGCTCCTTCCCCTTGTCCAGCGCGGTAGGCGGATCTCGTCCGGGTTGATCTTCATCCATCGCCGTCCCTATGGTGACAAACACCCCTCGATACGTGATGGCATTGTTGTCTTGCTCGTCGCACGTGTACTCCTCCTCCATCTCCTGCATCGTGGAGTCTAGCTCTTCTGGACTGAAATCTATCTCCTCTAAATCTGCACTGAAGTCAGCATAAAGCGCGTCAATAACAAAGTCGGAGGGTGCCAGGACTTCCTCGATGACGGGCGGTGGAGGTGCAACAGCAGTGATGATGACTGGAGGTGGCGGCGCAGCTGCGATGATGGCGGCCGGAGGCGATGGTGGCGGTGGCTGAATCGGAGGATCTCCGTCAATGAGCGCAAGCATTGTCTGCCACATCAGCCTCCGCGTAGTTGTTGACAGTGCTCACTATGCCTTCAAGGGTAAGGCGTCCTGACGCCTGCTGCCATCTTAGAGAATGCCGGAGAAGCGTGCCACGGTCCAGCCCTTCCACGAAGTGATATATAGCATTATCATCGGGGTAGTGGGCCAGATTGGATCGTATACGGAGCCACCTGGCAAGGTAATCGCGGGGGTTTTCGCCCTCTCTCTGAACGCAACGCGCCAGATCGAAGATGGTAACCACGCCGACGAACTTGGATCCCTGCTGTCCAGACGCGCGGGGGAAGCCGGCGGACCTGCAGCGATCTTCCACCTTTATATCCAGCACATGGGCGGTTTGGGTGGGCCTTGAATTTTTCCGATCTTTGCCGGCAAACTCTAAAGAGAGATCCGACATCGATCCTTCCGCGAAAGTATCCTAGACATAGGTGGTCCGTGCGGGCCTTGATGCTCCTCCGACTCCCAGGGAACTAGTGCCCGCGTCGGTTTTGCTGATGAAGAGGTGGATGTCTCCGATAGGAACGATCGAACACCGCGTGGGGTTCATCTTCGCCGGGATCCAGAACTCGTTAGGGGGGACGATCAGAACGTTTCCGGAGAAGAGAACGCGACCGATGGTTATGGTTTCGCAGATTCCCGCAATGATCTTGGTCCTCGCCCGCTGAAGAGCCTGAAGCGCCTCTTGCCCCACGGTGGGCGCCAACTGTCATGGTATTGCCGACGAGTACGCCATGGAGGGGTCCTCACAGTGCGTGTTTAGAGACGTGGGGTAAGGCGGACGGTTGACAGGTACGAGGTAACACAACTTACCCAGGTTCAGATCCCACAACGGTGGCGGAATCCTACTCCTGCTATAAATCACTATAAGGGCAATACGCTGAGTTACAGAGATAGGTTCGCCGTGCGAGGTTGTCTAAAGTTGTCTATGAACGACTGAGATTGTTCCCTAAAGGCTCCCATAGGCCCGACTTATATAGTCGCCAGGTCCTAGGGTTACAGGGAAAAGTCCCAGCCGGACAGGTTACAGAGTCCTACACCGTCTATTACTAGTCTTGTGTATCTTGCACTCCAAGTCTCCGGGTACGTCGGTGACTCCAACCGTAGCCTTCCTTTTTCCGGCATGGGCCTCCCTTCTGGATCCATCTAACTGGGCCGCCCAGCAGGCCATGGGCCATGCTACCAACTGTGGGCCACCCGGGTTATCTGGATAGGAGACATGCTATGAGGATACCCATACAACATATCCCCAACACTCAAGGAGAAAGGAAAAGGCTTGAGCATAATAATGTCTCCATCTACATTTATACTTTTGCATCTCACAAAGTTCAACAAAGCTATTTAGATGGGCAGCAGGATCATCAGAACTAGCACCAGAAAATTTCTCTCTCATCACAAGATTCAACAAAGTAGGCTTAATTTCATAAAAGGTAGCATCAGGAGCAGGTGGAGCAATAGGTGTGCTAAGGAAATCATTGTTGTTGGTGCTAGTGAAGTCACACAACTTGGTGTTCTCAGCAGAGTTCATTTTGGAAAAGGTGGGCAAGCCAAAAACAACAGCAACAGCTAGAGCAGGAACTAATTTTTTTGTGTTTTTGAATAAAGCAAGAAAACCAAGCTAGACTATTTTTTTGGGTTTTTTGAAAAGAGGCAAACAAAACCAAGCAAAAGAAACAAAGGAAAATAAAAACAAAGTAAAGAGAGAGGAAGTGAAGGACTTCCCTTGTGAAGACGTCCTTAGCCTCCCCGACAACGGTGCCAGAAAACTTGTTGATGGTGCTTGACTTGGAGCACTTTGTTGGAAACCCCAGGATAAAGGTGTGATGAGCACAACAACAAGTATTCCCTTAGTAGAGACCGAGGTTATCGAACCAAAAGGAGGAAGGAAACATCACACAGGTGTTTCTAGCAACGCGGAGACCTGCACAACACAAACTCAAGACTTTCCCCAACAAATCAGTGAGGTTGTCAAGCTCACCGGTTTGCTGTAACAAAGGATTAAACGTATGGTGTGGAAGGTAATGGTTTGCAGCAAGTAAACAAGTAATAGTGAAAGATGTATCAATGGTAAAGATTGGACTGGGGTCCATAGTTCACTAGAGGTGCTCTCCTTTGATAAACAACATGGCATGAAGGGTAAACAAATTACAGCAGGGCAATTGATAGGAACTGAGCAAGGCATAACAATGCAATACTAGTCAAAAAGATCCTATGAGATTCGATTGGGAAATACAACAATATACATAGACCGCCATCCAACTGCATCTATGACTAGAAGTCCACCTTCAGCTTATCATCCGAACCCCCTCCAGTATTAAGTTGCAAGTAACAGACAACTGCTTTAAGCAAATTGTGTAAAGTAAACAGTCCACATGTTCCATGAACAAGATACCGTTGTTTTCTCCCTAGTAGCAACATCACATCTACAACCGAAGAGATTTCTGTCACTTCCCTTGGAAACTAGAGTCATGAACCCTTTATCGAGCATAAATACCCCCTCTTGGAGTCACTAGCAACTACTTGGCCAAGATAGCTACTAACAACGGAGAGCGTGCAAGATCACAAACAACACAGACATGATAGAATCATAAAGACAAAACCATTAACCAATCTGACATAATAATCTCAATATCCATCGGATCACCGCAAACACAACATGCATGATTATAAATAGATTAGATCGTGATCATGAACGGAGCTCACAAGATCTATACATGAAAGAACAAGGAGGAGATACAACCATCTAGCTACTGCATGGACCCATAGTCCAAGGTGGAACTACTCACGCATCATACCGGAGAGAAGGCTTCCGGGATGATCTCCCCTCCGGCAGGGTGCCGAGAAGAACTTCAGATCCCCCCGATCTAGGGACGACGGTGGCAGCGGCTACAGAAGGTTTCGTGGAATATTGATCGGGTACTTAGGGTTTCTGCATCGGGGGATTCTTATAGGCGAAGAGGCGTGGCAGGGGGGCTCCCGGGGGGCCCACTCCCAGCCCAGGCGCGGGCCAGGCTTGGCCGCTCCTGGGGGGGTGCGGCCACCCCGTGGCTCCCCTCCATCTCTTCTTTTGGATTCGTGTCCCTCACAGAAAGTTATTGACTTTGGATTTTATCCCGTCCAATTCCGAGAATATTGATTTTCTGCCTTCCTGGAACCAAAAATAGAAGAAAACAGGCAACTGGCACTGTGGCAACTTGTTAATCGGTTAGTTCCAGAAAAGATATAAAAACACCTCAAAGAAAGACATATCAAAGAAAAGTAAATACTAAACAAGCATGGAACATCAAAAATTATAGATACGTTTCTGACGTATCAAGCATCCCCAAGCTTAACTCCTGCTCGTCCTCGAGTAGGTAAGTGATAGAAGAATAATTTTTGAGGTGACATGCACCTTCACAATAAATATCAAACCATTTGCAAGCATTGAAAGCTAGGATCAAAGAACTCTAAATATGAACATGAAAGATGGAGTTTTAACAATAGTACATAGTAACTATGCATGCAACATGAAAGGCTACAAACAAAGATCATGAATAACATGCATTGAAAAAAATTTGTTTGTTTCACATATAGAAAACATGGCATAGTGGCATTCAGCTTCTTCCTCATAGAGTAGCAAATAGATGCATAGGACACCTTCAAAGTTCACAAGGGTGACTAGAAACAAATAGCACAAGAACAAGTAATATCACAATATGCATTAATCAATAAGTTTTGGGACACTGCACACAGAATGGCAACTATGCTCTCTTAATGGTGCCTAAAGATAGAAGGTGGAGACTCAATAATAGTGGAAGAAAGTCCTTTTATAAAGGAAGCAAGGGTTTCTGCATCGGGGGCTTCTTATTGGCAAAGAGGCGAGTTAGGGGGCGCCCGGGGGCCCACACCCTCCCAGGCGCGGGCTAGGATTGGCCGCCCCTGGGGGGTGCGGCCACCCCCTGGCTCCCCTCCGTCTCTCCTTCTGGATTCGTGTCCATCACGGAAAGTTATTGACTTTGGCTTTTGTCCCGTCCAATTCCGATAATATTGATTTTCTGCCTTTCTAGAACCAAAAACAGAAGAAAAGAGGCAACTGGCACTGTGGCAACTTGTTAATAGGTTAGTTCCAGAAAAGATATAAAAACACCTCAAATAAAGACAAAGAAAACAAAAGTAGATACTAAACAAGCATGGAACATCAAAAATTATAGATACATTTTCGACGTATCAACCTACTAGTCAAACTAATAGCATGTGCCACATCCGGTCTTGTACATAGCATGGCGTACATTATAGATCCTATGGCTGAAGCATAGGGGAGTTTGTCCATTATTTCTCTTTCTTCCACCGTAGTCGGACTTTGAGTCCTACTCAATGTCTTGTCTTGCAACATAGGTAAGAACCCCTTCTTACTTCCGTCCATTTTAAACTTTTTTAAAATCTTATCAAGGTATGTACTTTGGGATAGCCCTATTAGGCGCCTAGATCTATCTCTATAGATCTTTATGCCTAATTTGTATGACGCTTCACCTAGGTCCTTCATTGAATTTTTTCTGTTTAAATAACTTTTAACACTATTTAAAAGATCTATATCATTTTCGATCAATAATATGTCATCCACATATAATATCGGAAATGCCACATTGCTCCCACTCACTTTGTTGTAAATACAAGCCTCTCCATAAGTTTGGACAAATCCAAACTCTTTGATCACCTCAACAAAGCGGAGATTCCAACTCTGGGATGCTTGCTTTAGTCCATAGATGGATCGCTGAAGCTTGCACACCTTGTCAGCATCATTAGGATCGATAAAAACCTTTGGTTGTATCATATACAACTCTTCTTCAATATTGCCATTGAGGAATGCAGTTTTGACATCCATCTGCCATATCTAATAGTCGAAATATGCAGCAATTGCTAACATAATCCTAACTGAATTTAGCATCGATACAGGAGATTATGTCTCATTGTAGTCAACTCCTTGAATTTGTCGAAACCCCTTTGTGACAATCCATTTATTCTCCACAGCCATTCGTTCATGAGGTAAGTCCACCAAGTTCCAAACTCGATTTTCGTTCATCGATTCCATCTCAGATTTCATGGCTTCTAACCATTTGTTGGAATCCGGGCTCATCATCGCTTCTTCATATGTCACAGGGTCATCAATTTCATCAACCATGAAATTCATAACAGGGTTTCCGTACAGCTCGGGAGCTGCACGTGTCCTGCTAGACCTGCGAGGTTTGGTAGTATTCTCTTTCAGAGCTTCATCATCATTATCATTAGTTCCCTCTTCAATTGGTGAATCCAACTCCGGAACGACTTCTGGTGCTACGCTACTCGCCATACTATGAAGATAAGGTTCAACAACCTCTTCGAGTTCTACCTTTCGACTACTCACGCCTTTCGCGAGAAAATCTTTCTATAGAAAGGATCCATTCTTGGCAACAAAAACCTTGCCCTCAGATCTGTGATAGAAGGAATACCCAATAGTTTCCTTAGGGTATCCTATGAAGACGCATTTTTCCTCTTTGGGTTCGAGTTTATTCGATTGAAGTTTCTTCACATAAACACCGCATCCCCAAACTTTAAGAAATGACAGCTTAGGTTTGTTTCCAAACCACAATTCATACGGTGTCTTTTCAATGGATTTAGATGGTGTCCTATTTAAAGTGAATGCAGCAGTTTCTAGTGCATAACCCCAAAATGACAGTGCACGTCCGTCAGAGACATCATTGATCGAACCATATCCAATAAAGTATGATTACGACATTCTAACACACCATTTCGCTGTGGTGTTCCGGCAGTTGTGAGTTGTGAAACAATTCCACACTCTTTCATATGAGTGCTAAACTCGTAACTTAGATACTCTCCTCCACGGTCGGACCGTAGAAATTTGATCTTTCTATTACGATGATTTTCCACTTCACTCTGAAATTCCTTGAACACTTCAAAGGTTTCATACTTGTGTTTCATCAAGTATATATAACCGTATCTACACAAATCATCTGTGAAAATAACATAATAACGATATTCACCTCGCGTCGACACACTGATTGGACCACACTCATCAGAATGTATGGTTTCCAATAAATATGTCGCCTGTTCCATTGAACCGGAAAACGGCGTTCTAGTCATCTTGCCCATAAGGCATGGCTCACATGTATCAAATGATTCAAAATCAAGTGATTACAAAAGTCCATCAGAATGGATCTTCTTCATGCGTTTAACGCCAATATGACCTAGACGGCAGTGCCACATATATGCAGATATATCATCATTAAGTTTAATCCTTTTAGCATAAACAATATGAATATGTGTAACATTATTATTGAGATCCAACATAAATAAACCATTCATCATCGATGCATGACCATAAAAGATTTCATTCATATAAATAGAACAACCATTGTTCTCGAATTTAAATGAATAACCACTTCACATCAAACATGATCCAGATACAATGTTCATGCTCAGTGCTGGCACCAGATAACAATTATTCAAGTTTATAACTATTCCCAATGGTAAGTGGAGAGGTAGCGTTCCGACAGCGATCACATCAAGACTTGATCCATTGCCGACATGCATCTTAACCTCACCCCTTGCTAGCGGTCGTTTGTTCTGCAGCCCCTGATTCGAGTTACAAAAATTAGCAAATGAATTGGTATCAAATACCCAGGTGCTACTGCGAGTACTAATAGTCAAGTACACATCAATAACATGTATATCATATATACCTTTATTTGCCTTGCCGGCCTTCTTGTCTGCCAAATACTTGGGGAAGTTCTTTTCCAGTGGCCACTCCCCTTGCAATAATAGCACTCGGTATCAGACTTAGAGCCAACTCGGGGTTTCTTTTCAAGCACGACAACTGGCTTGCCGCCCTTCCTTCCCTTATGTTTACCCATTCTTGTCTTTCTTGAAACCATTGGTCTTATTGATCATCAACACTTGATGTTCTTTCTTGATCTCCACTTCTGCAGTTTTAAGCATTGACATAAGCTCGGGGAGAGACTTCTTCATGCCTTGCATATTATAGTTCATCATGAAGCTCTTATAGCTAGGTGGTAGAGACTGCAGAACACGATGGATGCCTCAGTCAATGGGAATCGTTATTCCCAAGGACACAAGCTTATCGGCGTAACCCGACATCTTGAGTACATGCTCACTTACAGAGCTGTTCTCTTCCATCATGCAGCTAAAGAACATTTCTGAAGCATTGTGGCTCTCTACAACGACATGGGTGTCGAAAATGATTTTCAACTCACCCATTGTATCAAATGCATTGTCGTTTTCGAAACGCTTTTGATGTCCTGGCTCTAGCCCATACAATATGCTGCAATGAACTAAATTGTGGTCCTCCTGATGAGTCTGATAGACATTATTCTCCTTGTCAGGGGCATTATCGAACGGTGGGGGGCCTAGAGGCTCTTCTAGTGCAAATTTCTTTTGTGCAGCAGAGAGGAGAATCCTCAAATTCATGTCCCATTCGGTAAAGTTGCTACCGTTCATTGCAAGTTTCTCTTTCTCCATGAACACATTGAAATTAAATGCAGGTGGTGCCATCTACAACATAATTTGTAAAGTTCAGAAAAAGTTTATGATAGATTGAGTTCAATTAATCCAAATTAAGAATGAACTCCCACTCAAAAACGACATCCCTCGTGCCTTTTTGGTGATTACATGAACCAAATCCACTACACCAAGTCCGATCATCACGTGAGTCGGTGTAGATTCAAAGGCGAGCATCAAATGGGCATCATATCTTCCATATGACTCATGCTTAACCTTTCGGTCCGTGTTTCGAGGTCATGTATGTACATGCAAGGCTCGCCAAGTAAGAACCTTAGTATTCGCGTGTGTAACTATCTTACACCCGAAGTATGATCGTGGATCCAAGAACAACCGATCATCACGTGATGTCTTGGAGCGACGAAACATAATCGGTGCATACTTAAGGAAGAACATATTTTTTATCTTGATATCTAAATAAGGGATCATCTTATTATGCTAATAAAATGCCAAACAAGCAATATAAGATGCAACAAACATCACATATTTATGAGTGAAATGATATGGTTCTTGCACTTGATATCCATCATGTGCATCGTGGTATGATCACCATCGTACCTCTATGTGTAAGGCCAAGTTCTATGGAACTTACACGTTATGTGTGTTGTAAGAGTATCGACTTATACTTGTACTTACAACATCACCATATCATGACACTAGCCCAGCAACAATCTAAACTAGACGCCTCTAATTTATCCATTGCAAGTTTTACGTGGCTTAGGGCTTTCGAAGATAGAACCGTTCTTACCTACGAACATGAAGCACAACGAGGATAATCAAATTGTTGACAACTCGTTGAAAATTAGATATTGACTATAGTAGGAGAGACAGACACCCGCTAGCCACTTATGAAAAACTAGTTGCATGTCAAGTGTGGAACGGGTCTCATGTGCGAGGACATGTAAAGTTTGTCCGGGACGCTTCATCCCACTATGCAACTAGTTTTTCATAAGTGGCTAGTGGGTGTCTGTCTCTCCGCTTCATCCCACTATGCCACCAATATCCAAAATACAACTAAGAAGCAATAACATGATCATCATCTCCCACATACTCATATGTGTACTACCCGTGCAAAGCATCTACACATAGATCCGGCTCTGATACCACTATAGGTTTTGCTGCATAGAAAACAAAGTTTTTCCTACGATGGGAACAACTATGTACCAAGATCTATCTACTAGATACAAGCAACGGGCGGATATACATCCGTAGAGAACATACCCTTGAAGATCGACAAAGCTTAACGAGGTTCAACCCGTGGTTGATGTAGACGATCTCTTGCTGATCTCAAGATCGAGAGGAAGTCCTAGCGCCGCAAATCAGCGGCATATCCGTGCTCGCACATACGTCTGAGGCACCGAGCAACCTCCGCCTCCTCGCTCCAGCGATGTAGTGGAAGCACAACTCTTTCTTGCTGAATAGCCACCGAGAACATGTATCTCGCCAATGCCCATTGTTATGAGCTTGGGTTTTGGAGAAGATGGGGATACTGGAGATCGCGGAACGGTTAGCAAAGAAGCAACAGGGGGACACAGGGTTTACCCAGGTTCAGGCCCCCTGAGGGAAAACCCTACTCCTGCTTGTCTGCTCTTGATTAGGGCAGAACAGAAAGTTACAGGTGTGCGCATATGTAATCTGGCGTGGAGGTGTGTATGCGGTGGAATGAGAAGTGCCCTCCTAGCCTTTATATAGAGGTAGGTAGGTCCCGGGCACAAACCGAGTCGGTTACAGATTTAGGGTTTGCTCCTTTGAACATTCTATCTAATCTAGTCTTTCTCACCAAGGATCCGAAGACGTCATGGGCTTGGGCCACCCGAAAGTCTTCATGGGCCATGTATATTCTCATGGGCCTTCCTTGGGCTGGATCAGGTATGCTAAGGTCGTGTACCCATGGGGTATAACCATGTCAGTATCCCCCGAGTGTTCAGTCGAATCGTAGATTCGGCTGAGGACTCTTCAATCTTTCGGGTGCAGCTATTTTCTGTTCATCAGAGAATGATTTTAGTGTGTAGGGATTGTTGATGCGTGTTCCTGAATCTCCCGACGGATCAGGGCCAGTTAACTATATTAGGACAAAACAACATGGTCTTCTTAAGATTCGAGTCCCTCAACTCGAACCCGGAACAAATGCTGGCGTAATTCAACTCAGGCCGTTGAGGACTGACAGGAGTAGAATTCCAGTAATTTTCAAATGATGTACCCAACGCGTTCGTCGGGATTTTCATCGCGCCTGCTGGCACGGATTATTACTAGCAGAGCGCAATCGTGTGTGTTGCCAGGCCATCAGATGGTATTTGTAGGTCTTATCTTTGCATCACAGACACAACATCCGAAATTTTATCACCGCGGAGGTGTTTCGGGTGGCCAAGGAGGATGTTTACTAACTTAGCGTTGGCTGGGGCAGATTTGCCGAAAAGTTTTTGCACGCTGATCCGAAGAATCACAGTCAAAGAATTCATAGGGTGCCCGACCAGCGCTCCCTATGGGAGTAGCCCCCGATTGTCTGTTCGAGTCGTAGACTCGAGCAGAGACTTTAATTCATTCGTTGTTTACTGTAGGTCCGTAGGAAACAAATTTTTCGGATGCTTGAATCCATCCTCCCTATGGGAGTAGCCCCCGAGTCCGTAGTGGAGTCATAGACTCGACGTAGGACTCAAAGAATAGTTTAGCGGTGTAGTACCTTAGTCATACCTCGGGTGCGCGGCAAACGCTCCTGATAGGAGTAGCCCTCGAGTAGTTACTCGAATCGTAGATTCGAGTGAGTACTTTAGCTGTGTAGTCGAAGATTTATAACCGTTGCTAGTATAGCTTTAATGATGTCAGTGCTGACGATCGGTGACCTGCAGCGTCTGCGGTGCCAGAGGTGACGTGACTAGGCGAACATGGGTCCCACCTTCTGACTTTGAATTGACTGGTCACGCGCGACGTGGAGATAATTACGGCATCGCCTCGGTTTCCGTGCGTAGTGGACGAGGTGTGATCGACGGTTCGCTGCTATGCTGACACGTGGACAGTTGGATTTTGATGCTGGCTCTAGGGCTTCCCGATGAACGGTCCTTGTGTATCGTCTTCGTCCTTATAATCTTGTGGGGAAAACTTTGTTTGTTTTCACCGCAGCCATTCGCGTTTCACTTCTTCCACTTTCTTGAGCTTTCCTCGCCGTGTCCTGGAAGTTCTTCGATCCTTCCCATCCGCCTTTCTATGCTCACGCCGCCTCCATCATACTGCAATGGGGAAGCCGAAGAAGGCCTCTACCGCAGTGGGCACCAGTGCTGCCGGCGGCGGCAAGAAGGGTACCGCCACCACCGGCGTCACCGACGGTGGTTGGCGGCGATCAGAGACGCGCGAGGGCGACCTGCGCAAGCTTTGTGAGCAGGGTCTGATCCCACAAGACAAGGAGGCCGTCAAGATTCCCGACGACGAGGTAATTCCCCGTCCACCCGCTGGGTTTCGTGTCATGTTTTTTGCGTTTGTCCTTCGGGGCCTTTCTCTCCCAATCCACGATTTTCTCCATGGATTGCTTTTCTTCTACGGCATCCAACTCCATCATCTTTCGCCAAATTCCCTTCTCCACGTCGCTTGTTTCATCACCTTCTGCGAGTGATGGCTCAGTGTCGAGCCGCACTTTGGCCTCTTCCGGAAAATCTACTCCGTGAAGAGGCAATCTGGCTCTGATGGCGTTTATCCCATCGGCGGTCCCTTAAATCCAATTTTCTCTTCTTCTCTTTTTATATTTCTGAGTCCGTCCAATACTGGCGGAGGCGTTGGCTTTACATCCGCGAGTCCATAGTGGACGGGCAAAATTTTGTCCTTGCTCCCTTCGACTCAACCCAGATAATCCAGCCGAAAAGGTCCTGGAAGAACCAGATCTTGGATGGCGAGGTGGCGGAGATAGAGGAGCTCTATCGTTGGGTCGAGGACCTCCATGTGATTCCGGATAAGGAGGTGAACGGTGTGGATATTATCCGCACCTTCCTCAAACGTCGGGTGTAGCCGCTTCAGGCTAGGGTGCATCGATGTTCCTTTATTCTGGCCGCCACGATCCGACTAGGGTTTCGACTGAGGAGCTCTCCAATGGGGATCTCGACAGAATACTTCCGCCGCTACTGAAGTTCAAAGCTGACGAGGACCTTCCGGGTAGCTCGCTCACTCTTCCATTCAGGGCATCTCGACCGGTGCCACAGGTGTAGATCTAGGACGTGCGCGTAGCGCTTTTTCCGACTGCGTTTTCTTGTACTTCTTTTGTTCTCGACCGGGCATGGTGCCTCCACTACCCGAACGTTTTCCGGATGCACCGGACTCCATGTCTGAGCTTCCCTCGGTGCGGTCGCCGGCTGAAGAGACTTTTGAGTCGAGCGAGGATCAGACTCGAAAGCGGACACAGAGCTCGAGCGAGTCTTTGGATGCTTCGACTCCGTCGACGCCTAGGAACCCGCCATGCCTTGTGCGCCACAGTGGAGGTGATGGTGGCTCTTCCTCTCCTATTCCAGTTGTGCCCATGCGGGCTACAGCGCCGCGCCGCCAGCGAAGCGGAAGAAGGAAGAGAAGAAGGGCAAGAGGGCCTTGCCTGTCTTAGACTTGAGCGATATGGACTCGTAAGTACCTTCAGTTGCCTTCTTCTATCATTCATTGTTGCTTGCTTGTATTTGACTGATGTTGTATTTTGTAGCCACTCCTCCTATAGCTCGTTTAGCGATGGCACTAGGGAGATGGGGGTGAGTCGAAGATTGCACCTCCTCCTTCTCAGACGGTGGCCGCCTATGGGGACATTTCTCTGAACCCTTCTCCGCAAGAGGTTCGGGTGGTCGTCCCCCAGAAGATTACAGCCGGACCTTCGGAGTCTCCGTCTGATCATGTAAGTATTTTTGTTCTTGCTGTGGGGGGAGCCCCCGAGCGTCTTTCGTGTGATCTGCTGATTATGGCTTCTGTTTTTCTTGCGTGTCTCGGGGGGAGCCCCCGAGCGCTTTTCATATGCTTGATTTTGTTTGGATCGTTTCTTGGGCGTAGCCCCCGAGCCTTTTTTTCTGATAAGTTGTGTCGTCTCGCAGCCTTTTGTGCAAGGCGTCAATCAGCTGGTGAAGCAGCATCTGGGATTGGAGGCTAGCCTCCAGCGGCTTCAAGGTACGTCTGTGACTAGGTCTGCTACTTCTTCGTCTGCTTGCTTACTTGTGAGTCTCATGTCTGCTCTTTGTTGCAGATGAGAATAACACTGCCCTCCGCGAGCTTGATGCTCTCAAAAAGAGCCTCGGGCGAGCGGAGAAAAAAAGCTGAGAACGCCGTTGGCGCTAAGGAGCGCCTCAAGCAGGAGCTAGTCGACGTAGCTGTGGCCAAGGAGCGCCTGCAGCAAGAGGCCACGAACCGCGAGGAGCAGCTCGCCATAGCTGCGGCCTCACGCAAGAAGGAGGTAGCCGACAAGCTGATGGCTGCTGCCAAGGCTATTTCGGGTGAGTATTTTCTTCTGCTACTTGTTCTTTTTCGGCTTCCTTGTTTCTCTAGTTTGGTTGATTCTCACTTTTCCTTTTCTGGTTATCTAGATGCCACGGGCATTGAGTTTGACCGCAATGCTCTGGAGCATGGAAGTGCTCTGGATGATTCTACTGCGGCGGTCGAAGACCGCTGCAGCACTATGGTTGGCTCTCTTGCGAAATCCAAGGAGGTGCTCAGGCGCTTCTACAAGGAGCTCGTCCCCAAGGGCATTGCCCTCGAGGATGTCGACTTGTTGGCGGATGCGTTGTCAGCCGAGGCTCCCGCGGCGTACAAGCGCAAGCAGAAGGGCATTGGTGCGTACATGGGGCTGGCGATGGCCATGGCGTCTGGAGCGGAGCTGGATGTTCATCAGGTCACCTCCTAGATGTCGACAGCTCCCGACGGATCCGAGGTAGCCTTTGCCCTCTATGCTGCCCGCTGTAAACACTATGGGCCGAAGTTGATTGACCTGCTGGTGAGGCAGCAGGGGAGGCCAAGAGCAGGCAATCCGGCTCCAAGCCACTCAGGATGCAGCTTCTTAGGCCTTGTAGTTGTAGGATAGCTTTTGTCTGCCTTTTGTTGTAATATATTTATGAACACTCCTTGTGCCACGCGGTGGCTTTTGTTGCATATAATGAATCTTCGAGTTGTTTGCCCATTCGTGCGTTTGTTCATATCCTTGCTTCTTTCCTCTAGGGGCCTTCGGGTGATGATCCCGTTGATACTTCGTCTGCACCACAGTTGCGGCCATCCTTGGATGATGCGTCGCAGCTTGTATTTCTTCGTGACCGCATCCGTAGTCTTGAGAAAGAGTTGCTTCGCATCTAAGGCCACGCGGATGTTTGGAATTCGAAGGCGGAGCGAGGCGCCGCCAGAGAGGAGTATCTGATGGGGAAGTTGTGGCGTTTGGTCGAACAACTTCAGTGTGAGTTTCTTCGTGGTGCTGCTCATTTTTCGGATGTGCCTGTTGGCTTGTAATCTTACTTTGTAGGTGTTGCAGGTCCCAACCTTGTTCCTAGGGAGGAAAATGAGCGTGTTGCTGTTCAGATGAATTGCCCGACCCAGCAAGATATGGAGGCTGGCGGCTTTTTCTGGATGGACTGCGATCGTTCCATGGTCCTTGCGACTGTGCAGGATCGTGTTCACCAGGTGTCGCGGGTGCTGCGGCAAGCGAAGACTTCTTTGGCGTCAATTATGCATGTGATGTTTCCCCTGGATGAGGCACCATCGACTCTCTAGGGAATGCTGGCGAAGTTTCAATATGTGCACCATGTCAGGGAGTTGGTGCGACATTAGTTGGTTTTGGGGGTGAAGGCTGCGCTTTCCCTCGTGTGGCTGCATCGCCCTGATGTAGATCTTGCTGCTGTTGCGGTTGAGCCGCCTCTTTGGCCAGATGGTGGAATGTGGGACATGCGTCCGCATTATGCGGCTGTAAGGCAGTATGCCGAACAAGTTGTAGATCTCTTTGAGCATTGTGCGCAGATGATTCTTCAGAATAGGTAGGACCTGTAAAAATATAGATGTAAAACTTGTATGTATTCGACTGGGCGTGTTATGCCCCTTGCTGTAAAGGTTGATTGTTTTTAGCACGTGGTGCTTTGTTTTTATGCATGCCCTTTTCGTTAGCCTGACGTGATCAGCTAGTCAGGTGTACACGCGTTATCCTCTGCCAACAAAGTCGTGAGGTGAGGGGAGCCCCCGAGTGTGTTGTAACATGAAGAAAATGAGAATAAGAGATAAATATTTGGGGCGAGACACTTAGCTTTATTCATATCGTAATGAGGAGGTTCATTGTTCGGCTGAGTAGCCTTCGCTGAATAGCCTTATTGAAAGTAAAAGGAGGGGGGTAGCTAGGGGTAGAAGCGTCGCAGCTGTGCGACGTTCCATGGGTTGGAGTATGCGACTCCAGACTCCACGTGCTTGAGGCGATATGCGCCACCTGGGATGACTTTGGTGACGACGTAGGGTCCTTCCCAGGGTGACTCGAGCTTATTCGGTCGCTCTTGCTTGAGTCGTAAGACTAGGTCTCCTTCGACGAAGGACCTTGGGCGCAGCCGACGGCTAGTTGCGGAGGCTCTGCTAATAGACCGTCGATTGGGCCACGGCTATGTCGCGTGCCTCGTCAAGTGTGTCGACGGGTCTTCAAGTGCGGCCGTCGATTTGGCTTCGCTATAGGCGACGACCCGTGGGGCTCTGTGGCGTACTTCTGCAGGCAGCACGGCTTCGGCTCCGTGCACCATGAAGAAAGGCATGTAGCCGGTTGAGCTATTTTGCGTTGTGCGTAGGCCCCAAAGGACGGATGGTAGCTCTTCTGGCTAGTCTCCCGCAAGTCGCTGAAGTGGGCTCGTCAGGCGTTTCTTGATGCCGCCGCCGACAAGGCCGTTGGCCTTTTCGTCCTGCCCGTTCATTTGCGGGTGCGCCACTGAGGCGTATGTTATGTTGATCCCGAGGTCTTCGCAGAAGTCCTGGAATTCTTTGGAGATGAAGTTCGACCCCTTGTCGGTGATGATGCTGTGCGGCATGCCGAACCTGTAGACTATGGATTGTAAGAACTTCACGGCTGTTTTACCCTTTTGATTAGTAACGGACATGGCTTCGATCCACTTGGTGAATTTGTCGACTGCGATCAGGAGGTAGACGTGGCCTCCTTTCGAGGACTTGGACAGTTTGCCGATCATGTCGAGGCCCCATTGGGCAAAGGACCAAGCCACGTGTATGGGCCTGAGCTCCGATCCTTGTGCATGCGGTTTATCTACGAACCTTTGGCACCCGTTGCATTTTCGGATGATGTCCTTGGCATCGTTCATGGACGTTGGCCAGTAGAACCCATCTCGTAGAGCTTTGGCGACAAGGGCGCAGCTGCCCGTGTGGTGGCCGCAGATGCCCTCGTGGATGTCTTGGAGAATATTTTTGTCGTCACCGATGGTGGCGCACCTTTGGAGTACACCCAAAATGCTGCGCTTGTACAGCTCGCCATTCATGATGGTGAAGGCCTTGGACTGGCGAGATATGCGTTGGGCATCTGTCGGGCTATCAGGCAACTCCCCGTCTATCAGATATCTGAGTTATGGCTGTGTCCATGTTTCTTCGACTTCCATGACCTGCATCAGGTTGACCATTGCGACCTCTATGTCGAGTTTTTCTGGTCCTTCATGTCCTTCGGGTAGCGCAGCCCCCTCGTGTTTTTCTGGTCCTTCCTGTCCTTGGGGAATTTCCTTTTGATGGATGGCACACAGATCTGTTCGAGGAACACACCTGGTGGCACCCGCGCACAGGTGGAGCCGATGTTGGCGAGTCTGTCGGCCTCTTCGTTGCTTTCTCTTCCGACATGCCTAAGCTCGCAGCCATCAAAGTCTCCTTCGAGTGAGTTATAGAGTGCACGGTATGCAATCATGTTGGCGGCGTGCGCGTTGCACTCGTTCATCGTCTGCTGGACGCCGAGATTTGAGTCGCCGTAGATGACTAGGCACGTTGCGCCGCAGATCTTGGCCATCCTCATGCCGTGGATGAGGGCCTCATATTCGGCTTCGTTGTTGGAAGCTCGAAATTTCATCCGGAGGACGTACTTCATCTTGTCGCCCTGCGGGGATGTTAGTATGACCCCGGCTCCTACTCCTGCCTCGCGCTTAGAGCCGTCGAAGTGCATCGTCCATGACTGTGTCATGTCCGGGGTGTCCGGCAGCTGCAGTTCCATCCAGTGAATGAGGAAGTACCGAAGGACCCGGGACTTGATCGCATGGCACTTCTCATAGATTATGTCTAGAGGTGGCAGCTCGATGCCCCACATGGCCATGCGTCCTGTGGCCTCTGGGTTGTTCGGGATGCTGTTCAGGGGTGCCTCGCTGACGACCATCACCTGATGCTCCTGGAAGTAGTGGCTCAGCCGACGAGCCGTCATGAACACGCCGTAGGCGAGTTTCTGATAGTGAGGGTACCTCTGCTTTTTTGACGTCAATACCTCGCTGAGGTAGTAGATTGGGAGTTGGACCCCATGGGTCTTGCCATCTTCGGGTCGTTCGACCACGAGCACGGTGCTTACCACCTGGTGTGTAGCTGCTATGTATAGCAGTAGAGGCTCGCGCTCCTTTGGCGTGACCAAGACGAGCGAGGTGGGGAGCAGCCGCTTCAGATCTTCGAATGCGTCGTCTACATCGGGCGTCCACTCATATTTGTATGCCTTGTGTAGCAACTGATAGAAAGGCAGGGATTTTTTGCCCATGCAGCTGATGAACCTGCTCAACGCCGTGATTCGCGCAACGAGCTGCTGGACACCTTTGAGGTTCTTCGGCTTCTCCATGGCTGTTATGGCCCAGATTTTCTTTGGGTTCGCCTCGATCTCTCGCTGGGAGATGAAGTAGCCGAGCAGTTGGCCAGATGGGATGTCGAAGGCGCACTTTTCTGGGTTTAGCTTGATCTTGTATCGATCAAGGTTGTCGAACGTCTCGCGGAGATTGTCGATCAGTGTCTTGGCCTCCCTTGTTTTGATTACTATGTCGTCGACATAGACTTGTATGTTGCGGCCGATCTGGTTCTTCAGGCATGCCTGCATGCACCGCTGGTATGTGGCACCTGCGTTCTTCAGCCCGAAGGGCATTGTGTTGTAGCAGAACACTCCGAACGACGTGATGAACGCCGTTTTCTCTTGATCTCCGACCTTCAGTCAAATCTGATTATAGCCTGAGTAGGCGTCAAGGAAGGAGAGCTTCTCGCATCCTGCAGCTAAATCGATGATCTGATCGATCCGAGGGAGAGGGAAGTGATCCTTCGGGCAGTGCTTGTTCAGCGATGTGAAGTCCACGCACATCCGCGGGATGTCCGTGTACTTTTTGGGGACCATCACGGTATTAGCCAGCCACTCGCTCTCCTTGATCTCTCTGATGAAGTCAGCGTCGAGCAGTCTGTTGACCTTGACTCCGATGGCTTCAGCCCGTGGCTCAGACAGTCGTCAGATGGACTGTTTGACGGGCTTGGCGTCTAGAAATACGTTAAGTGCGTGCTCGGCGAATTCCCTGGGAACTCCTGGCATGTCCGCACGACACCAGGCGAAGATTTCCCAGCGCTCACGGAGGAATTCGACGAGCATGCTTTCCTATGCGGGGCAGAGGTCGTTGGCGATCAGTGTCGTCTTGGAGGCGTCCGTCAGGTGGACCTGCACCTTCTTTGTGTTTTTGGTGGAGTTGAAAGACATGTCGGGTGCATTCTCCCTTGCGACTGGGGGTGCCCCGTTGTCTGTCACCTCTTGGAGCCTTATGAGCTCCTCCTGCATGCCGAATGATTGGGAGATTCTGTTGAAGTCCCTGTCGCAGTGATCTGATCGGTGAAGCTCCCGTGGACTGTGATGACGCCCCTAGGTCCTGGCATCTTGAGTAGCAGGTACGCGTAGTGCGGTGCTGCCAGGAACCATGCGAATGCCACACGCCCGAGGATGGCGTGGTATTGTGATGGCCAGTCCACCACTTCGAACTCGAATCGCTTGCACTGAAAGTTATCGGGCTTGTCGAAGATGACATCAAGCCATATCTTTCCCAGGGGGAATATGCCCTTCCCTGGGACGATGCCGTGGAACGTTGTGTCAGATTGTTCCAGGATGCACAGCGTGATCCGTTTTGCTCCTAAGGTGCTAGCGAACATCAGATTGATGCCGCTGCCGCTGTCCATGAAGATGCGGCTCATATCGAACCCTCCGATCTGCGCCTCGAGCACCAGGGAAGCATGACCTAGGCGGGGGTGATCTGAACGGATGAATGTGATGCAGGACTCCGAACCGCTGAGGTACTCAGGGATGGCGGGTGGAGCGGTCACAGCCAGACTGACCTGACGGGTGATTTTCTTTTGCACCCTGTTTGTTGGGCGCCCTTTTTGGATCATTAGTGACCCATTTGGCACGGGGTACCCGTTTCCGCCATTGTTCTGCACAGCTGCGATTGGGTGATTCGAAGGTACCACGGGTGGTGGTGGAGGAGCTCCGTGGGCGATGTCACCTGGTGCGGGTGCGTTCCCATACCCAGGATTCAGGGCTTGCTGCCTCATCTGGGACATGCTCTCGCTGAGTTTCTGGAACTCACGACAGTCTTCGAGCATGTGGCTTGCCTTCTTTTTACCATCCTGCTTGTCGATGTAGAAGTGGATGGTGCATGGGCCTGACAACTTGTCGTATGCCGAGGGTTCGTCGTTGCGGCCGCGGTGTTGCCATGACTGCGCTAGGCGTCCTCCATCGCGGAAGTTGTTTCCACGGTATCCGCCGCTGCTGCGGTTTCCTTCGCTGCGGCGGTCGGCGTAGCCAGCCGCGAACATGTTGGGTCCGTCGCGATCGTCATAGATGCGCGATCTTTGCTTGCAACAGCGTTCACGTCGATGGCCGTAGTCATCTTCCTCCTCCGATTGTGCTTGGTGGACGGAGTCCTCGCCATCTGCCCACCTGTTGGCGATTTCCATAAGTGGTCGAGTGTCTTGGGCTTGACGCGCCCAAGTTCTTCCTTGAAGTCTTGGCGTTTGATGCCGTCCTTGAAGGCATCGATTGCTCTCTCCTCAGAGATATGCGCCGTGGAGTTCTTGGTGTTGGACCAGCGTAATATATACGAGCGAATGGATTCGCCCGTTCGCTGGGTACATGCCCTCAGCTCTTCGATCGAGGCTGGCCTCTTGCTGGTGCCCTTGAAGTTTCGGATGAAACTATACGCCAGTTCCTCCCAACTTCGGATGGATCCCGAGCATAGGCTGCTGAGCCAGATCCGGGCTGCGCCTGTCAGCTTTCAGCTGAAGGCATTGTAGGGCGGTGTTTTTGTTTCCGCCGTGTAGCTTGACGGACGACAGGTGGTCGCTGAGCCACGCCTGCGTCCGCCGGAAGTTCCGAAGGAAGCTTGAAGTTCTACGGCATCTGCGTTCGCCGGACGGATCTGCTAAAGCATCGAGCTCCGCAGAGTTCTCCTTCATCGTCGTCCTCTTCAGATTCGGACGAGCATACACATTTGGCGCGTGCCTTGTCGATCTTGTGTTGGGTGAGCTTGCTTCGAGCGTCGTAGTCGCGGCTGCGATGTCGCGAGCTCTTGTGCCTTTGAGGTAGGTCGTGCTCTTCCTCGTCGGATGAAGGTGTGGGACTGCGGTTGAACCTGACCGCAACCTTCTTTTTTGGCTCCGCAGGAGCTTCTCCGTGGAGCGTAGCTCCAATGAGTCCGAGTCCGGCTAGTGCGGATTTGTGCATGGCCCTTTTCGGGTCCCCCACCGGAGGTGGATGGGACGCAAGGTATGTGGTGGCTGCCATGATTGCAACTTGCAGTGTCTTCGGGATGATGTTGCCGTCGGCATCCATCTCCATGAAAGACGTGTTGAGGGTTTGGGTCACCTCGCGACGTGAAGTGGGGTCCATGTTCTCTACGCGAGAACGGTGCTTGTTGCCGTGGTTGCCGTGCGAGCTGGAGCCTCCCATGGCGGAGAGTGAAGCTCGCCGCGCACTGGACTCCGAGGCCGCTTGCTTGCGTTTGTTAAGCACCTCTTGCATATTCACCTGCTTTTTGTGCTCTTCGACGAGGAGCATGTGGTACGCCATCATTAGGTCCCTTGAGGCACCCACAGGTAGGATATTGTTGCCTGCCATGGCTTCGCGTGCTTGAGCCCATCCTTCCTCACTGAGGTGGATTATCCTATTGGGATCGGTGTCCTCCTCGTTGGGCGGGGGGGACTGGTTCCTCCTGTTTTCGCCGTTTCTACCCTGTGGGTTAGGTGGTGGGTTGTGCTCCTAATCCACATTGTTCTGGATGACTGCGGCGCATTGGTAGAGTCCGTAGGTTGGATTGTTGCTGCCGCAGCTTTCGGATCCGGAACCTTAGGTCCCCTCATCCGATGGCGGATCGCACAGATCTAAGTTGCAGCTGCTGCTGTCATAGGACTCATCTGTCGATGGTGATGTGCGTATCACGGTATGCGGAGCCCACGAGGAGGGCCTGATCAATGGCAGGGGCACCCGCTTTGGGAGGCGGAGAGTTCCGGTCTGACCCACCTGGAAGCAGAAGCTCCCAAACAGGATCTCGAGCCCGTCGCCAACATGCGCGAAGTCCTTCAGAGTGGCTGGCGAGTGGGCGGTGAATTCGAAAGCACCGAAGAGGAGATGGCTCTCCGTCACCAAGGAGTTGTAGATCGCTTTGGTTGGGACCATCACGATCGCACAATCAGCACCCCCAGTTCCCACAGACGGCGCCAATTGACGAGGTTTAATCTCGTCAATGCCCATTGTTATGAGCTTGGGTTTTGGAGAAGATGGGGATGTTGGATATCGCGGAACGGTTAGGAAACAAGCAACACGGGGACATAGGGTTTACCCAGGTTCAGGCCCCCGGAGGGAAAACCCTACTCCTGCTTGTCTGATCTTGATTACAGGGGTGCGCAGATGTAATCTGGCGTGGAGGTGTGTATGCGGTGGTATGCGAAGTGCCCTCCTCGTCGTGCCCTCCTAGCCTTTATATAGAGGTAGGAAGGTCCCGGGAACAGACCGAGTCGGTTACATATTTAGGGTTTGCCCCTTTGAACATTCTATCTAATCTAGTCTTTCTCTCCAAGGATCCGAAGACGTCATGGGCTTGGGCCACCCGAAAGTCTTCATGGTCCGTGTATATTCTTGTGGGCCTTCCTTGGGCTGGAACATGTATGCTAAGGTCGTGTACCCGTGGGGTATAACCATGTCACTACAGTTCGCGAATAATGCGGACATGATCGAGACCCCTCTCGGATCAATAATCAGAAGCGAGACCTGGAGATCCATACTGACTCCCACACATTCAGCGATGACTTTCTTGTGATCGCGAGAACCTTTTACGCTAGTATCTTAGTCCTTTTGTTTTGTGATATAGTACATGTCCGAGATTCGATCATCGGTATCTCCATACCTAGTTTGATCTCGTTACTGACATGTACTCTTTTCTCGTTCCTATGATATAACATTCTAGTGATCAAATCACTTGCTTGCAAGCAAATGAATGTGATATCACCGAGAAGGCCCAGAGCATATCTATCTGTCATCGGGATGAATAAATTCCACTCTCGATCCATGGGCCTCAACATAACACTTTAGTAGTACTAAACCCATCTTTATAACCACCCTGTTACGGTGTGACGTTTGATGTTATCAAGATACTCTTCCAGTGTTAGTGATTGACATGATCTCATGGTCTAAGGATTAGGATCACTTCGTATGATGTTATAGCAATATAAACTCAATGACTTTGATCGTAATGCTATACTCCAGATGAATGTTCATAACACCATTACACTAATGTTGTGACCTCGTTATTAACAACATCCAATGTCCATGATCAGAAAACCTTGATCATCTTGTTAATCAACGAGCTAGTTTATGAGAGAGGCATAACTAGGAAATTTTTGTTTGTTTATTAAACACATATGTATTAATGTTTCTGTATTATTACAATTATAGCATGCATAATAAACGGCTATCATATACTTGCAATATACATAATAACCACTTTATTATTGTCTCTCAGGGCATATTCCCTTCACGCCGCGCATCACTGCACGCGCCATGACCCTAGCTACCCCCTAGACATGCCCGTTCGCCTTTGTGCGGCCAGTAGCCCCTGTACGTCGTCTAAAACACCGTCGGTGTATAAATAGAGGCCACCCCTACCTCAATTCTTCACACCACCTCACTACCCTCTCTCTCTCAGAACCACCCCTGACCCTTCCCGGAGCAAGGCGAGCACCAGGCCGCCGGAATTTTGCCGGAGTCCACCGCTATAGAGGAGGAGCGGAGCCATTGATTGGAGAGATCCCAGGAGCCGCCGCGACCACCGTTCGAACAGCTGTCATCGACAATGTCGTTCGCCCCCATCATTGACCTTAGCTGGAGACCTGGTAAGTCGCCGCGTACCCCCACCGTCATCGTTAGGGTTCGGTCTTGTCGGAGATGTTCGACGGAGATGACGAACGTGAGCCGTGGATCTTGTTCTAATCGTAGGGCCCAGATAGAAACATACCCCTTCGCTTAGACTAAGCCGCTGACGCCTAGAACCCCCTGTTAGCAGCCGCTGCGCGCGCTGTCCAGCTGGACCGGCCCAGTAACTTTCCCGCGCGTATGAAGGGAATATGCCCGAGAGGCAATAATAAAGTGGTTATTATCGTATTCCTTATTTATGATAAATGTTTATTTTACATTCTATAATTGTATTAATACGGAAACGTTACTACATGTGTGAACAAAAGGTAGTTCCTAGTTATGCCTCTCCTATAAACTAGCTCGTTGATTAACAAGATGATCATAGGTTTCCTGATCATGGACATTGGATGTTGTTAATAACGAGGCCACAACATTAGTGTAATGGTGTGATGAACATTCATCCGAAGTATAGCATTATGATCAAATTCATTGAGTTTATATTGCTATAACAACTTACGAAGTGATCCTAATCCTTAGACCATGAGATCATGTCAATCACTAACACCGGAAGAGTTTCTTGATAACATCAAACGTCACACCGTGACTGGGTGATTATAAAGATGGATTAAGAACTAATAAAGTGTTATGTTGAGGCCCATGGATCGAGAGTGGAATTTGTTCATCCTGATGATGGATAGATATGCTCTGGGCCCTCTCGGTGATATCACATTGATGAGCTTGCAAGCAAGTGATTTGATCACTAGAATGTTATATCACGGGAACAAGAAAAGAGTGCATGTCGGTAACGAGATCAAACTAGGTATGTAGATACCGATGATCGAATCTCGGACATGTAATATATCGTGAAACAAAGGGATTAAGATACTAGCGTAAAAGGTTCACACGATCACAGAAGTCATCGTTGAATCTGTGGGAGTCAGTATGGATCTCCGGGTCCCGCTGCTGATTATTGGTCGGAGAGGGGTCTCGATCATGTCTGCATTATTCGCGAACCGTAGGGTGACACACTTAAGGGATACCGACACCATTCGGAACAAATGATATGCCAGACAAAGAAAAAGGAAAGCGCAGGAATTTATTTCACTAGACACCGAAACTGTTTCGGTTGAAATTGCTGAAACTGGTTCTGCATGTGAAATGGAATACTAGCAAGGGGTTTTATGTGAATGTTTGTTAATTAAAGTAATTAACAAAATTCTGAATAAATAAATAAAAGAGTTTTATTTAAATGAGAGCTTGCATTAAATTTGGTGGAAATTTAATGCATGTGAGTGGATTTTTGAGTGGAGGCTTTTTAATGGGAGTGGAGGCTTTTCATTTTGAGTGGGAGCTCCACCCACATGAATGTGGAAGAGGTGGGGGCAGCCCCCATGGCAGGGCGCCATGCCCCTTGGGTGCCCCCTCTCTCCTATAAAAGGCCCCCCTCTCCTCCTCTCAAAGCACACCTCATCGCGAAGGATCTCTCTCCCCCTTTAGAATTTCCCCATGGTCTCGGATCAGCGAGATACATGTTCCCGGTGGCTTTTTCTGGAAGGATTTGTTTCTTCCGCTGCACCGCTGGAGCGAGGAGGCGGAGGTTGCTCGGTTCCTCGAACGTGTGTGCGAGCACGGATGCGCTGCTGTTTTGCGGCGCTAGGACTTCCTCTCGATCTTGAGATCGGCAAGAGATCGTCTACATCAACAACGAGTTTGGAGTCGTTAAGATTTTTCGGTCTTCAAGGGTATGTTCTCTACGGATATACATCCGCCCGTTGTTTGTATCTAGTAGATAGATCTTGGTACATAGTTGTTCCCATCGTAGGAAAATTTTTGTTTTCTATGCTGCGAACCCTACAGTGGTATCAGAGCCGGATCTATGCGTAGATGCTTTGCACGGGTATTACACATATGAGTATGTGGGCGATGATGATCATTTTATTGCTTCTTAGTTGTACTTTGGATATTGGTGGCATAGTGGGATGAAGCGGCCCAGACAAACTTTACATGTCCTCGCACATGAGACCTGTTCCACGCTTGACATGCAACTAGTTTTGCATAAGTGGCTAGCGGGTGTCTGTCTCTCCTACTATAGTCAACATATAATTTGCAACGAGTTGTCAACAATTTGGTTATCCTCGTTGTGGTTCATGTTCGTAGGTAAGAACGGTTCTATCTTCGAAAGCCCTAAGCCACGTAATACTTGCAATGGATAAATTAGAGGCGTCTAGTTTAGATTGTTGCTGGGCTAGTGTTATGATATGGTGATGTTGTAAGTAGAAGTATGAGATAATACTCTTACAACACACATAACGTGTAAGTTCCATAGACCTTGGCCTTACACATAAAGGTATGATAGTGATCATACCACGGTGCACATGATAGAGATCATATGCGGGAACCATATCATTTCACTAATAAACATGTGATGTTTGATTGCATCTTATATGCTTGTTTGGCATTTTATTAGCATAATAAGATGATCCCTCATTTAGATATCAAGATAAAAATGTGTTCTTCCTTAAGTATGCACCGACAATGTTTCGTCGCTTCAAGGCATCACGTGATGATCGGGTGTACTTGAATCCACGAGCATATCTCGGGTGTAAGACAGTTAAACACGCGAATACTAAGGTTCTTACTTGGAAATCCTAGCATGTACAGACATGGCCTCGAAACACGGACCGAAAGGTTAAGAATGAGTCATATAGTAGATATGATGCCCATTTGATGCTCGCCTTTGAAGCTACACCGACTCACGTGATGATCGGACTTGGTGTAGTGGATTTGGTTCATGTAATCACCAAAAAGACACGAGGGATGTCGTTTTTGAGTGGGAGTTCATTTCTAATTTGGATTAGTAGAACTCAATTTATCATAAATTAAATCAAAGTGAATTTGCATAATTTGTTGTAGTCATTGGCATTCGTTCACCACCTTATGCATAGTTGTAATTGAGATAATAGAACTATAGAATTCTGGATATATACTTTATGAACTGGTATCGTATTGTGTTGAGTGTCAATCTAAAGTTTAAAGTCCTATTGCAAACTTTCAGCAAAATTCTATTTACTCCGTGAAATTTAATAATTGGTATTAAATCGAGAGTAACAATTCCAGTGTTAGTATCTTAAGTATCATGTTTGCCTCCATGATTCTTGATTGTTTTAATATCAAGTTTATCTAGGAGCTGAAAGAATTGTTTCAGAAACCATCATGTGTGGCAGATATAACGATATCTAAAACAATGTTCTAGTTGCAATATGATAGAGTATAATATATGTTCTCATATTGGATGAGAATTTATGAAGGTTGGAGATGCTAGACATCCTAATCATCCAAAAGGGTTTTGGAAAGTAACTTTATACTCACGATTCATCTTTATAAGCTACAATAGCTTGATCATGAAAGTCGTCATGATAAGGATGAATAGAAGATGTATGTAAAGTGTTTACTACACTAAAAGATTACTAAAGAATGGATTTTGAAAGAACGTCGATCATTTGATGATGGTGATCTACTTCAAAGTGCAAGTCCAAAGGTATTATTATTTGAATATACACGCTTTGGACTATGTGTCATGTATATGGCGCCACTTTTGATATTGATAGATTCTTTTAAAAGGAAAAGGAAATGCTGAAAGAGAATCTATAAAATATATTTGGCAGAAAATAAAAGATTGGAAATATCCAATTTAGGTATATAAATGATATACATGTTATGGTTGTATTCTTTGCTTGTTAAACAATGTGGTTCTTGGGTATTGGATACCGAATTGGTTGGTATGAAATTTCATACAAAACAACGCAATTCATGAACCATAATGGCCTAAGTAACTAGCAAGAGAATATGTGATGATGTTCATCGAAAACAAACAAACCGTTGTTTGTATTTCTCGTTGACATCAAAGCTTGACTTCAAGATTTGTTTTATTAATTGTTATTTGAATCAGGTATTATGAGAACAAAGGTTGTTCAAATAATTACCGTATTCCATGTAAGATGGATGATTTACAAATCTAGTTGGAGAAATCACATCCATAAAACCTAATGCTAAAATGTCGCAAGACAAATGATTGAAAGATCACTTACAAAGTGACATCGCTGTTTAAATTATATTGGAAAGAAAACATGAAGAATCTCCATATTCATGGATTTTTGGAGTCTTTGATTTGATCAAGTGACGCTTGTGAGACTTTCCATGTGATAATTAAAACTTCGTTCAAAGGCCAAAGAAGAACGAACGACTAAATTATTGGAATTTATACATATTGATGTATGTAGTCCATTATGTGTAGTCGTAAGCAATGGATTTCAACTTCATATGCTTTCTCCGGAAATTTGAGTGAATGTTCACTTAATGAGAAAGAAGTATGAAATATTTGAAAAATGTTTCAAAGACTTTCAAAATGAAGTGAAAAATCATTGTAACAAGAAAATAAATAGTTTATGATTTTATCATAAGGGATTTATTTGAGTTACAAGTGTAACAAGAAAATAAATGAATTATGATTTTATCATAAAGGGATTTATTTGAGTTACAAGTTTAGCAAAACACCTAGATTTACATATCCCGAAACACCATAGGAATATGGAGTGTTTGAGATTTGTAATGAAACCTTGTTTGACATGGTTGGATCAAAGGTGTTATTGATAAAACTGCCATTATGTTTTAAAAGATTAAAGCTTTAGAGACTACCGTTTTACACTAAAAAGAGCTCCATCTTGATCCGTTGAAATGACACCATATGAGTTATGGTTTGGGGTAAAACCCAAGTTGTCATTTCTTAAATTTTGGTATGCTAAACATAAGTAAGATGTTTACAACCGAAGTCGGATAAGCATGTCTTTGTAGGTTATTTCGAATAACAATTGGGTATTCCTCCATAACACCAAGGACAAAAGGGTTTGTCGCTTGAAATGTGAAGTTTCTTGAAAAAGGAAATTTTCGCAAAAGTTAAGTGGGAGGACAATAGAACTTTGATAAGGTTAACAAACCTTAGCTATATGTGCTGAGTTGCACAGCGCCGGAAATCGTTCCGAAGGCTTCCATAATGCTCATAGATTATGTGCCTCAAAGGTTGTGGTCACGGAGATCTAAGTTCCTATTGAACCAAGTAGGTCGGTTAAACAATCAAATGCTAAGATTTGAGAGTAAATCATTATTGTTTGACAATGATGAACCGAATACATACAAAGAAGCGATGATGGGCCCTGACTCCATCAAATGGCTTGAAGCCATAAAATCCGTGATAGTTCCATATACGAGAAATCAAGTTTTGAACTTGGAAGACCCTCCGGGAAGGTGTAAAAACCTATCGGTCGTATTTGAATCTATAAAGAAACAGACATGGATGTTTCACATCTATGAAATAGTCGACATGTCGTAAAGTATTTTGCGACAATGTTCAAGGAGTTGACTATGACAAGATTTGATCTTTCATAGCGATATTTAGTCTAGACGGATTAAAGTAGCAACCACTACATATAATTTGGTATATGGTAGATGAATAAACAAAACAAAGTTCTTCTAATAGAATAATTACCTAGGACGTGTACATGACACGGTCCAAAGTGTTTTGTTAAATTCAAAGGATGATAAAAGGGCATGCAAACTTCAATGGTTAAAGTAAGCATCGCGGAGTTTGAATCTTCACCATGATGAAAAATGAGTTTTTCATCTGGAGACGATGAAGATGCTCGCATTTGCAAGAAATTAAGTGGCAGCGCTGAGACATATTTCTAATACATTATGTGAAGGCCATCTTGTTGATTAGAAATGATGTATATTTTATTGACAAAGGTTAAGGATTTCATTTTGATGAAAGACTTAGGCAAAACCTGAATAATTAGCATGAAAGTCTATAGTGGATAGACCGTGACGCTAATATGGTTATGCCAAACATACATATATGAGATATTGAAGGAGTTCAATATAGAAACAACAAGAAACGGTTCTTGTCGTATGAAAAAAAATTGAATCAAGATTCAAATGTATCGACACTTGATAAGTGAAACAAGATTCAAGTGCTTTGACACTTGATGAGTGAAATCACGAGAATGTTTTGATCAATCATACCATGATATGTACACATCCAGATATGTCCTATGCTCTAAGTGTTATGAGCATATACCAGAACGAATCATAAAATGATCATTGGACGATAGTAAGGATATTCTTATGATCTTTTGGAAGAACTAAGAATATATTTGTGTAGAGGTGACAAACAATTACAAATAGTTCATTGTAAAGAGTTACATTGATACTAATTTTGTCACAAGATACAAATTAAGTTTATCTCAATTTAATCTATGGGTGGCACAATGTAATGGAAAGGAGATTCCATGATGGATTTGGAAGAGTTCCAAAGTTAATACATTGTGACGAATACTACAACAAAAGGCTATGTATATGACTGCTATAGTAGCAGAAAAGGAGGGAATTTGTGTCAAGTAGTTTGTTATCAAACTAAGGTGTGGTTCGCAACGGGCTAACACTAAAGATATATTGTGTGACAATAGTATCGACGTGTTTTAACCCCAGGAACTAAAGGTCTCACCGAAAGACCAAATTTATACAATGCCATCTCATTGGAGAATGAGTGGTGCGTGAAGACGCAAAGACATGCAAATACACACGGACCTGAAAGCGTCAGATCCGTAGATTATGTTAACCACTTGCAGTTGCGTATATGGAACACCAGAAAGCCATATGTGTTTAATACGCAAAGTTTTCAAACTAGATTATTGTCTCTAGTGCAAGTGGGAGACTGAAGGGAATATGCCCGAGAGGCAATAATAAAGTGGTTATTATCGTATTCCTTATTTATGATAAATGTTTATTCTACATTCTATAATTGTATTAATACGGAAACGTTAATACATGTGTGTTTAATAAACAAAAGGTAGTTCCTAGTTATGCCTCTCTTATAAACTAGCTCGTTGATTAACAAGATGATCATAGGTTTCCTGATCATGGACATTGGATGTTGTTAATAACGAGGTCACAACATTAGTGTAATGGTGTGATGAACATTCATCCGAAGTATATCATTACGATCAAAGTCATTGAGTTTATATTGCTATAACAACTTACGAAGTGATCCTAATCCTTAGACCATGAGATCATGTCAATCACTAACACCGGAAGAGTTTCTTGATAACATCAAACGTCACACCGTAACTGGGTGATTATAACGATGGATTCAGAACTAATAAAGTGTTATGTTGAGGCCCATGGATCGAGAGTGGAATTTGTTCATCCTGATGACGGATAGATATGCTCTGGGCCCTCTCGGTGATATCACATTGATTAGCTTGCAAGCAAGTGATTTGATCACTAGAATGTTATATCACGGGAACAAGAAAAGAGTGCATGTCGGTAACGAGATCAAACTAGGTATGGAGATACCGATGATCGAATCTCGGACATGTAATATAACGTGAAACAAAGGGATTAAGATACTAGCGTAAAAGGTTCACACGATCACAGAAGTCATCGTTGAATGTGTGGGAGTTAGTATGGATCTCCAGGTCCCGCTGCTAATTATTGGTCGGAGAGGGGTCTCAATCATGTCTGCATTATTCGCGAACTGTAGGGTGACACACTTAAGGGATACCGACACCATTCGGAGCAAATGATATGCCAGAGAAAGAAAAAGGAAAGCGCAGGAATTTATTTCACTAGACACCGAAACTGTTTCGGTTGAAATTTCTGAAACTGGTTCTGCATGTGAAATGGAATACTAGCAAGGGGTTTTATGTGAATGTTTGTTAATTAAAGTAATTAACAAAATTCTGAATAAATAAATAAAAGAATTTTATTTAAATGAGAGCTTGCATTAAATTTGGTGGAAATTTAATGCATGTGAGTGGAGGCTTTTTATTTTGAGTGGGAGCTCCACCCACATGAATGTGGAAGAGGTGGGGGAAGCCCCCATGGCTGGGCGCCATGCCCCTTGGGTGCCCCCCCTCTCCTATAAAAGGCCCCCCTCTCCTTCTCTCAAAGCACACCTCCTCGCGAAGGATCTCTCTCCCCCTTTAGAATTTCCCCATGGTCTCGGATCAACGAGATACATGTTTCCAGTGGCTTTTTCTGGAAGGATTTGTTGCTTCCGCTGCATCGCTGGAGCGAGGAGGCGGAGGTTGCTCGGTGCCTCGAACGTGTGTGCGAGCACGGATGCGCTGCTGTTTTGCGGCGCTAGGACTTCCTCTTGATCTTGAGATCGGCAAGAGATCGTCTACATCAACCACGAGTTTGGACTCGTTAAGCTTTGTCGGTCTTCAAGGGTATGTTCTCTACGGATATACATCTGCCCGTTGTTTGTATCTAGTAGATAGATCTTGGTACATAGTTGTTCCCATCATAGGAAATTTTTTGTTTTCTATGCTGCGAACCCTACAGCGTAGCCCCGAGATTTAAACAATCTTTTTCCATTTAATTCAAACTCTAGTTCATTCAGTACATTCAAAAATCAATTCAAAGAGTTTTACTAAACCAAATTGGATGAAACCAATTTTGTTAGAAAGGTATTGAAATTATCAATCCAAGCCCGTTGGATTAAAACCATTTGAAATTATAGATCAGCTATAGAAAAAATAACAAGACACAGACTTTTCTACATTCAAACATTTTTCAAAAATCAACCATAAATTCTTTTGAGTTTATTCCAACTCTCAAAAATCACATTTGACAAGATCTTTGTGAATATGTAAAAATATTTAGTTTTACTTGTAGTGATCTTGGACAAGTATTAAAAGAATGCTACATAGGCATTTCTAGTCACTTTAATTATTTAAAATAGTAATGTTAAACTTTATAAAATATGACCACCACTTTAAATCACATTGCCAAGTATTAGAATATGTGGTGATGACATGTGTCAACATGATCCCATATTTTAATTGGAGAATATTAAATCTTAAGTAGTTTTCAATGATTAGAAATTACTTTTCTAAATTAAAATAAATAAGAGTAGGTCTTTATTTCATGTGATGATTGTGATGATGCTAGATCATCTAGTGTGAACCTTTGTGTGCTAAATAGAGGTAGTTAAGTATTGTTTGGTGATTGTGTACCTCGAAATTATTTATAGACACTAGTATCGACCAAGGCTACGAGGAGCAGGAGTACTACGAAGAATAAGAAGAAGAAACTTCAACCATTGCACTACTCAAGGCAAGCTAAGCTAATCCATGCAAGTCCTACTTGCAAACCTAACCCTACAAGATAAGCTATGGAATGAATTAGGCATGCTTCGGTTATGCAACCTTGATTATACCAAATCCAGTTTTACTTGCAATCTTTATTCTTTTATTTCTTTATCAGGGTTATTTATTACTTTTAGTTAGTGTTTTGTGAGTTTTGGAAAGATAGTATAGATAGCATAAAGAGTAAACCCTCATTAGTGATTACCCACAATTTTATTGGCTAGTGCTAAGCATAAAAGTTGATCACTTTAGATGGGAATACTTGGTGAAAATGATTATGAAAACCTTGGAATGATGAGTCATTCTAATGAAATGTTTTGACATGTGTCATGAACACAAGATGATTTGATGATGAAAATGTTGAGGCATGAGCCTTAGCCTTTTATAAAAACTGATGGTTAGGTTCGGATGCGATACCATTCCAAGTTTACCATATAACCACAATACCTAAATTGGGTAAGGCTTAACTGGAAGTTTATATGTCTTAGTATGGGTTCCCTTGCGGAAGTAGTTTGAGCTGAGGCTACCTCGTGATGATTGTCCACCTGTGTAGTTCCCAATATGACAGATGGTCATGGTTGGGAGGCCAAACTCATACGGGAGGTGCGTATACTAGGGTGTGTAATTGAAAGGTTAGGATTGATTATCTGCATACTAGGTATGATGATTCAAGATTGTTCCTGACGGATGTATCGAATGTTGTGGTGAAAGTGTACCACCTTTGTAAAGTGTCAAACTATTCGAATAGCCGCGTCCGCGGTTATGCAAAATTGGAGTGGCCATACTGTTCCGTCGTCAGATGTTTTCAAAATGACTTATGAAATGAACTATTACTTTGACTTGACCACAACAGGGTTGTGAACATGAAAACTAAGTTCCCACTTAGGTGTTATAAAACATTAAGTTAGTTTTCTTTACTTCTAAACTCAGTTAAAGATAAACCTGGCTTTTTGCAAATCATCCTAGAGCTTAGGATTCCTACTCGAACTACCTTACTTGTTAGTATTAGTTTGCGAGTACTTAAAGAGTACTCATGGCTTTGTCCCTGGATATTCCTATGACCAGACTATGAGGAGGACTACCAGGATGATGGACAGCAAGAAGTCTATGACAACTAGGATCATCTCCCTTCGTCAGCATTGCCTGTGACCCTATAGATGGACCTTCGACCATGCTACCCTTATTATTCCGCTACGTCGTTTATTGTATTAAGACTGGATCATGAGATCCTTTATTTGTAAGCCCTTTATTATGGTTTGTAATGGGTGATGAACTATGGTACCAATCTGTTTTGTCTCACAAAAATGGTAATCCTGGGATTCCGATGTATGGCATAACAGGCATCTGGGATTAAAAATCTGGGTGTTGACACAAGTCCCCACAAGAGGCAAATATTGAGAGGCCGACCTCTCCCAAGATCAAGATGTATACAATCTAACACATGGTCACAACGATGAATATCATAATAAACTTTATCTTATTTAAATCTCATGCTAGGGTTTCTCCATCTCCCCAAGAACGAATGATCTACTCAGACATGGAGGCAATCAACATCATGGAAAAATTAATGGAATCTATCATAGATGAATAGTACATGTATAAATCCACAACAAGAACAGAAATTACAACAATATCTAGACAAGATGTAGATGGGATGGAGATGGTGGTGATGCAGCGATTGATGATGAAGATCCATGCCTTAGCCTCCGGTTGATGAGTTCCCCCTCCAGATGCCTTCCGGAGGTTAGATTTTGGCAATTTATGGATGTTCTGTATGTTGTCTCTCGAATCCAGTTGCACGGGCTGAAACTATTTGAGGAGGTGGTGTCGGCGCCAACTATACAACGGGAACTATACGGCCGGAATATTTCTTCTTGCCGTACAATTGGTCGTTAAACCTTCTGTATACTTCAATTACTTAGGGTTTTCTTCTGGTGTTATTAATATTTCCCAAATAAGAAATTTATGTTGTTTTGGCTCCTTTTCACTCCAATATAACTGGTCCAAGAATTGTGTCCATCAGATCCATCATCTGACCCGATCCTGGTGAAAATAAACATGAAAAGTGTGTGAGAATGCCGTAAAATATCAAGATCCTACATCTACAATGCAAAATAATAATCTAAAACATGATGCAAATATGCAGTCATCAACTTCCCCAAGCTTAGACTCTTTCTCATCCCGACCAAGTTTAGCTTAATGAATGTGATCCTCATATTCATGAAGCTGAGTCGATAAAATAAATGAGGTAGTTGCAGCATGTGTTTATCATAAAGGATACATGTAAATAAGTTCATGAATAGTACTTTACTCGAACCATCCAAATAATATTAGAAGGTTCCACACCTTAGCAATTAACAGTTCATAAAATATTATTCTCAACATGATGTAAAAGTATTCGGTTTAACCGAATGAGTTAGTGAGGTATTCCCAACTGTTTTTAGGATTAGCATATTCACTTGGGATTCAAAATCACAAACGTCTCTTTGTCTTACTACAATATAGTGGTATATTCCTATTTTCTCTTTGCACATTCTCTCTTTTTCTTTATCTTTCCTTTTCTTCTTTCTCTATATATATTTGTGCTCACACTTTTGTTTAAGTGTTGTGCAAAGGAGCTAGCCATATATTACACTTCATGTAGGGATTCAAAGTTTAACGATCTCAATTACCAAATTCCAAATATATATGAAGCATCTTTATAACTTGAGTATTCTACCTCAACTTGTTCTCACTCTATTTGATAGCACTTATAATTTCTCCTTTGTTCATGGTTTTTATTTTTCATCTTTAATGAATTAGATAATTTCTCCTTTTTGTCAATCAAACCATTGACCTACAACATATTGATCAACTTATCTTTGTATGTTCCATTAATACCAATGGTGTGGAAGACTCCTATTTCTATCATCAAGTGCAAGTAAAATCATACTCAAGCCGTTCATATATCCAAGAACACAAACTCAAACTTAATAATGCTCCATATATTATAATAAACTCGGAATTTCATAAGAGGGATAAACTATTCCTGAAGAGAATTCTAATGATGCAAACTTTATTTGTGAGCTTGAACTAATGCAAAACTAGAAATAGAAATAAAAACTTGTAAGATAGATTACAAGGTATTAAAGATCTCCCCAATCTTGGAATCAAGCCAGACGGGATCAAATAACCCCTCACGATTATTTCATACCATGATTTATTCGCAGATCACTGTGGCGCCATGGCACGTGGTATATTTTCTTCATGGGCTAGCCTAAGACGGAGGGATTGATTGATGGCCTCCAGTTCTCTAATGTGCAGCTTGTAGAGAATATTATTCTTATCCATCACTTCCACTTGTTCTTTAATGATCTCATTGTTGTTTTGGAGGGTTTGTATCGCCTTGATACTCATAGAAAAACCTGCTTCAGTGGTTTTCTTGATATCTTCATCAAGTTTATCAAGATAAACTCGCAACCACCAAAGATGCATGGGTTCTTTGTTTATTTATTTAGTCTTCATCTTGAGGGCCTTCAAATCCCTCTTTCGGCGTTGTTTGTTGTAGCGACCTCGGATCGGTAAGGATCCTAAGTCCCTGTGATTAACATGCTAGTCTATGGATCAATAGCTAGCACTCACAGTCGATGAAATATCATGTAAAACACAAGTCTTTATTACATGAATTGAATAATCTAGAGTTTACATTAGTACAACAAAAGCGAAAAATATACAACATGAGTCCCATCAATGCCACAAGCAGGTTGAGTGAAGACCCGCGATCCTAGCGCACCTTTCAACGATCTCCCAAATCCTGCACATGAAACGTGCAGCCAACAAGTTGGGTCAATACTTTGAATGTATTGGCAAATTACATCAAGGAAGGAAAGACTAACTCTACATGCAAGGGTAGTTTAGGCTTTGGAGTTCATTTGCATAAAGCTAATTTGCACTGAGTATGGAGAGAAAAGGGAGAGAGAGTTTTACCCTACTTTTTAAACATTTGCTTAGATAAAATAGGGTCGAATGCCACACGAGGATATTACTCACCAAGTGTCCAAACAACTAAACACTTGGATATTACTCACCAATTGACACTTGGATATTACGCACGAAGTTCCCAAAATCCCACCCATTGGCGATATTACTCACGCCATGGGGTTTCAAAACTTTGTTTCGAAAAGAGAGAGGAAGATCCTTCAGAGGCTCCATCCTTCAGATGCTCAATGTTGTTCTGTTTCCGTGAACACGGCTGATCGATCATATTGCAATACTCTCGAGAGTTTGTGCACTTTACCCACAATCCACGATCAAGTCTTTTTACAGACAAGACCATGGCGAGGCTTTCCCTTAGTAGCCCCTTTACCTTCTGGATCCAACCGTGCCAAGAACCTCCAAATGTTGGTACCAGGGTGAGGTTTCCCACTAGGTACTAGGCCAAGACAGAGCCCATATGTATTGTGGTTGCACTGGAAGCTTTTGAATTCTGAAACATGGCAGACTTCTTTGATTCCTGGGCGGCCGTCCTCCACCAAAATCTCACTCGTTGTCCCGACAACCATTCCGCCCAGAAGAAAACTTAGTTTTATTTTGAAGTGGATTTGAGAAGAAAAGTTTGCTCAAGAGAGCCTTTATACTTAGAAAAATTCATTGTCTTTCGAACCCCCCAACGGTACTTTACATATATATAGCATATCAAGCAATACTTAGCAAAACATGGGAACCTATTAGGAGGGTAAATCCTAAGTATAGAGCTACTCATGGCATACTACAAAATCATCGCACTTGCAAAATAATACTAAGGAAAAAAATTCTACTAGAACATCCTACACATGTATACTACAGAATTTTGAAGATCGCATGCATAGAATCAAAACTGGGACAAAAGTTATGAACAAGTGGTGTAACTTGCCTTATGATAATTGATGATGATATACTTCAGTGTAGAACTTCACTCGCACTCCAACGAAATCTAACGTGTAGAAGAATAACAATCATTGCAAATAAAGAGCCAATAATACACATATGTAAATAAATTCCAAAACATCTTATTTTTGTCCAAAGACTCCATACATAATTTCTAACATGTAGAGGACGTCACAAACATTAATTTTCAGCATGAATTAATTTAATATGATTTCTACAACTCTAATTATGGTGATAATGTGTTTTTAAAGTTCAAAATTACATGGATAGATTAGTTATTCATAAAGTTCAACGCCACTAGATAGATATCGAAATTATGAAATTAACGCAAAAAGAATCAAAAAAAATGGAGCTGTAGAACTTTTATTATGAATTTTGCAAGATTCAGTGTTTTTAGATTTTTAAACTACCACGATGAATCTGAAGCGTCGGATCTAGATCTGATGATTGCTGCTCCTCCGGCTCCAACTCCAGCTGCCTCGGATTCAACTTTGGCGTGACTCCAACTTCTGAATCTATTTATGATGCTACTAGTTGGTTTAACAAATCTAATCTACATGGCAGGGAAAGGACAAATTTGATAACAAATTTTAAAAATTTAATAATTAGAGAAAGTAGTATCACTAGATAGAAAATTTGCACGGGAATCTGACGCAATAAGAATCATCTAAAACGAAGCTCTAAATCTAAAGATATATAATTTCTAAGTTATTTTATGAACTAGTACTAACCATACAACCGATCGATCGCAGACGGTTACAACGCTCTAAAAAAAGGAAGAACGTGTGGAAGAGGCTGATACCGGCTTGTTATCAGTATATAGCTGATCTAATCTAGACAAAAAGGTAATCTAACGCGATACACTGATCTAAAACAAAAGTGACACATTGTATTAGTGATACCGATACAGTTTTCAGACTAATATTCATCAGGCTAAGCCGTAAGAAACAGATCAAAGCGACTACATGAAGGTGGCATACCAGCGACGGATACGACGATCGCGGACGGCGGCGTGGACGTTGATGTTGCTCTCATGCTCTTCGAATCTTGGAAAGAGAACATACAGGGTCTTCTCGCCATGGTCGTCTCCCCGCATCCACTGCATGCTCTGGTGTGGCTCCAGGTGGTGACGAGGCCTGTCCGAAGGCGTGCAGCTCCGGCGAACGTTCCGTAGGGTCGCCCTCAACGTTCCTCGACTCGAAGCTTCGGTTCGAAGGTTTCCGATGAGATCGATCTTGTGGTGTCGAGAAGGCGAGAAATAATAGAGGTATTTACGTGTGGAGGAACGGCAAAGAAATCAATGGATATTTTCTCGGTGTTTGTTTCCGTTTTGAACTATCGTGTTCGTTTCGATCTCTGGCCAAAGAAACGAGATGACAGGTGGGTCTCATATTAAAAAAAACGACAGGAGAGAGAGGTTGCCTTGCATGTGATTGGTTCGGCTGGCTGCATGCGACCGGCATGCACGCGTGTGTACGATCTACCTTGTATTGTACGTGCAAAGGGTGGACTGGATTATGGCCTCTTTACGTATTTCTCTAGGCGAGAAAACTTGTACAGCTAGCTGGCATGTAAATCTTTTAAAGTTCTCATGTACGAGCTAGACTAAGAGAAAAGACGGAAGCTAGCTCTGTCTCAATTTAATTCTGGTAGATATCTGCAAAGCATCGTGTGTGTATTTTTTTCTAATTGATTTCATGGTTAGTACGACTTAGCACTTCAAAAAATACAAACAATATTTTAGGGATTAAAATAATTTTTAAAATATTTTATAACACCAAGAAATGTTGTAATCGGCATCTCCAACCTAACATTATAAAGAAGTCATTTTATCTTCTCTCAGTTGATTTTCTTTGAATTGAAAATTGTTTGCAAAATTTCTAGAATGCAAATAAAAATTCAAACAACACCAATTAGAATATATCTCAACATGTTTCTTATATTCGGAAATGTCATATTATTTCCTCTCTTATTAAAATGAAACAAGTGTTTAGAAAATATCCAAGTATTTCAAAAATCAAAATAAACACAAACAAATAGCAAGATAACACTATCTTAGATTTGTTTAAGAATTTTTTAGCCAATTGGATAGTCATGTTAATCCACTCTTTGTATTATGGCTTAGAAAATTTTAAACAATCCCGAAAATTTTATTTTCCTTCAAAAATTTCAACGGTCAAACAACTCAATCAACTTATTAATTTTATTTTTTAACATTCTAAAATAGGAATTTTTTAGGATATTACAGACTACCACCCTTAAAAGGAATCTCGTCCTCGAGATTCGAGAAGGTTAGAAAGAAATAGGTTCGGGTTACACTAGGGTACTACCACCCTTTAAAGGATTGTATTTGTTCGGTTCTCCGGGGGGGGGGGGGGGGTCCAGTGTGGATTTTTGATTTGTAAGCTCTATTCACACAAACATAATTCATTGTAGTTTGATGGATGGATTGGAGTTCTTTCCATTGGCATTTCCATTGCCACCGCCATTCTTCCTTTTCTGAGGATAATCTGACGCGTAATGCCCTATTTCACCACACATGTAGCATGTCACCTCGCTAGTATCTTTCTTGGGCTTCTTCACGCTACTGCCTCTATTACTATTACCATCGTCGTTTTTATCCTTTCCAGCTACATTCACATGTTTTGGACAATTATCAGCATAATTCCCAGGATTTGTGACATTGGAAGCATAGGACTTTGCTGAGATCCTTCCTCCTTTTTGGCAAGGACATCCCGTCTTGTGGTTCTTCATGCTCTACCTCAACATTTGGAAGCCTTGATCGTTTCCTTGAGCCAGTTTGGGGAAAATGGGCATTCCTTTCATATGTCGAGTATTGCGAAGTGATGACTTTGGGTGCGGTGTCTAGAGTCTTGAATCCATCCCTTGTCTTTGTCGTGTCCTCGCAGAGCTTCATGAGGTCTTGGCGCATTCCGTCTCTGACTTGCTGATTCAGTTGATGTACCACCGGGTAGAGGTGCATTGAGCGGGGTTGTGATTGGTCCCTTCGCACAGGAAGCATGTAACTTGAGAGGTGGGACATTCTTCTGATGGGTGCCTTCCTTCACAGTAGGGGCGCTGATCATGATGCTCCTTGGTTATATGTCCTATTTCTCCATAGATCGTGCAAGCTAAATGTTTCGGGACTTCAACTTCTTGGGTTTTTGGTATACGAGTGACGAGACGAGATTGTAGTAGAACCTCTTTAAATTCTCCCCGAGATATCATCCCTTGATGATCATTAATGGCGTGTTGCATCTCCCACTAGGTTGCAGCCTCGTATTTTAGGAATTGGGTGGCATAATGAACCATTCTATTGGCTTCAATGTTGGCATTCTTCATTCTTTCTTCAACCTGGTGCATCCACTTCTTTGCATCGGTGTGGCTCTTACGCTTGGTGAAGTTAAGTTCCTTGTCCTTCTTATTGATATGGTCCATCTGTCGAGTTGACAAAGGTTTAGAGTAGGAACGAATAGAGTATGGAAGAAGAATAACCCATACAAGAAATTTTATTTAGAAAATAGGTTTTCATTAGCTAAGGTAATAAACCATACAAGATAGCAAACTATTTGTCGCATCTATATTTAGCGAAATCTTATTCGGGTTTGGTTCCTAATAGGTCACTTGGAATATTCGAGGCTTCGAGTTTTCAAAAGTCTGCGTGCTCTTGATAGTCTCCATGTTCTTCATAATCTTCAATATTTCGAGTTCTTTAGTTAATAACATTGACTTAAGGCCTTTGAAGTCTTTAATCTCGTAGCTTCAGTCTTGGAACATATTTCATGGAGGTCTTCAAGTCCCGACTTAATCGAAACATTGAGATGATCTTCTTTGAAAAGGTAATCTTGAGAAAGTTTCTTCTTGAAGTGTGTAGTGGTCATTTTCTAATGTTGAAAAGAAGAGACTTAAGAAATTTTAAAACCCCACAGGTAGATGCTGAGAAGTATGAGATTTTTCTGAAATAACTTAGAAAATATTTGTCCTAAGGTTTTTCCATGTCTAGCCTCACGATCTACAGTCAACTTATGCTCTGATACCATCTATAGCGACCTCGGATCGGTAAGGATCCTAAGTCCCTGTGATTAACATGCTAGTCCCTGGATCAATAGCTAGCACTCACAGTCGATGAAATATCATGTAAAACACAAGTCTTTATTACATGAATTGAATAATCGAGAGTTTACATTATTACAACAAAAGCGAAAAATATACAACATGAGTCCCATCAATGCCACAGGAAGGTTGAGTGAAGACCCGCGATTCTAGCGCACCTTTCAACGATCTCCGAAATTCTGCACATGAAACGTGCAGCCAACAAGTTGGGTCAATACTTTCAATGTATTGGCAAATTACACCAAGGAAGGAAAGACTAACTCTACATGCAAGGCTAGTTTAGGCTTTGGAGTTCATTTGCATAAAGCTAATTTTCACTGAGTATGGAGAGAAAAGGGAGAGAGAGTTTTACCCTACTTTTTAAACATTTGCTTAGATAAAATAGGGTCAAATGGCACACGAGGATATTACTCACCAAGTGTCCAAACAACCAAACACTTGGATATTACTCACCAAATGCACTTGGATATTACGCACCAAGTTCCCAAAATCCCACCCATTGGCGATATTACTCACGCCATGGGATTTCAAAACTTTGTTTAGAAAAGAGAGAGGAAGATCCTTCAGAGGCTCCATCCTTCAGATGCTCAATGTTGTTCTGTTTTCGTGAACACGGCTGATCGATCAGATTGCAATACTCTCGAGAGTTTGTGCACTTTACCCATAATCCACGATCAAATCCTTTTATAGACAAGACCATGGCGAGGCTTTCCCTTAGTAGTCCCTCTACCTTCTGGATCCAACCGTGCCAAGAACCTCCAAACGTTGGTACCCAGGTGAGGTTTCCCACTAAGTACTAGGCCAAGACAGAGCCCATATGTATTGTGGTTGCACTGGAAGCTTCTGAATTCTGAAACTTGGCAGACTTCTTTGATTCCTGGGCGGCCGTCCTCCACCAAAATCTCACTCGTTGTCCCGACAACCATTCCGCCCAGAAGAAAACTTAGTTTTATTTTGAAGTGGATTTGAGAAGAAAAGTTTGCTCAAGAGAGCCTTTATACTTAGAAAAATTCATTGTCTTTTGAACCCCCCAACGGTACTTTACATATATATATATAGCATAGCAAGCAATACTTAGCAAAACAAGGAAACCTATTAGGAGGGTAAATCCTAAGTATATAGCTACTCATGGCATACTACAAAATCATCGCACTTGCAAAATAATACTAAGGAAAAAAATTCTGCTAGAACATCCTACACATGTATACTACAGAATTTTGAAGATCACATACATAGAATCAAAACTGGGACAAAAGTTATGAACAAGTGATGTAACTTGCCTTATGATAATTGATGATGATATACTTCAGTGTAGAACTTCACTCGCACTCCGACGAAATCTAACGTGTAGAAGAATAACAATCATTGCAAATAAAGAGCCAATAATACACATATGTAAATAAATTCCAAAACATCTTATTTTTGTCCAAAGACTCCATACATAATTTCTAACATGTAGAGGATGTCACAAACATTAATTTTCAGCATGAATTAATTTAATATGATTTCTACAACTCTAATTATGGTGATAATGTGTTTTTAAAGTTCAAAATTACATGGATAGATTAGTTCTTCATAAAGTTCAACGCCACTAGATAGATATCGAAATTATTAAATTAACGCAAAAAGAATCAAATAAAACGGAGCTGTAGAACTTTTATTATGAATTTTGCAAGATTCAGTGTTTTTAGATTTTTAAACTACCACGATGACTCTGAAGCGTCGGATCTAGATCTAATGATTGCTGCTCCTCCGGCTCCAACTCCAGCTGCCTCGGATTCAACTTTGGCGTGACTCCAACTTCTGAATCTATTTATGATGCTACTCGTTGATACTAGTTGGTTTAACAAATCTAATCTACATGGCAGCGAAAGGACAAATTTGATAATAAATTTTAAAAAATTTCATAATTAGAGAAAGTAGTACCACTAGATAGAAAATTTGCACGGGAATCTGACGCAATGAGAATAGTCTAAAACGAAGCTCTAAATCTAAAGATATATAATTTCTAAGTTCTAAAAAAAGGAAGAACGTGTGGAAGAGGCTGATACCGGCTTGTTATCAGTATATAGCTGATATAATCTAGACAAAAAGGTAATCTAACGCGGTACACTGATTTAAAACAAAAGTGCCATGTTGTATTAGTGATACCGATACAGTTTTCAGACTAATATTCATCAGACTAAGCCGTAAGAAACAGATCAAAGCGACTATATGAAGGTGGCATACCAGCGACGGATACGATGATCGCGGACGGCGGCGTGGACGTTGATGTTGCTCTCATGCTCTTCGAATCTTGGAAAGAGAACATACAGGGTCTTCTCGCCATGGTCATCTCCCCGCATCCACTGCATGCTCTGGTGTGGCTCCAGGTGGTGACGAGGCCTGTCCGAAGGCGTGCAGCTCCGGCGAACTTTCCGTAGGGTCGCCCTCAACGTTCCTCGACTCGAAGCTTCGGTTTGAAGGTTTCAGATGAGATCGATCTTGTGGTGTCAAGAAGGCGAGAAATAATAGAGGTATTTACGTGTGGAGGAACGGCAAAGAAATTGATGGAGATTTTCTCGGTGTTTGTTTCCGTTTTGAACTATCGTGTTTGTTCCGATCTCTGGACAAAGAAACGAGATGACAGGTGGGTCTTATATTAAAAAAAACGACAGAAGAGAGAGGTTGTCTCGCATGTGATTGGTTCGGCTGGCTGCATGCGACCGGCATGCACGCGTGTGTACGATCTACCTTGTATTGTACGTGCAAAGGGTGGACTAGATTATGGCCTCTTCACGTATTTCTCTAGGCGAGACAACTTGTACAGCTAGCTGGCATGTAAATCTTTTAAATTTCTCATGTACGAGCTAGACTAAGAGAAAAGACGGAAGCTAGCTCTGTCTCAATTTAATTCTGGTAGATATATGCAAAGCATCGTGTGTTTTTTTTTTCTAAATGATTTTATGGTTAGTACGACTTAGCACTTCAAACAGTACAAACAATATTTTAAGGATTAAAATAATGTTTAAAATATTTTATAACACCAAGAAATGTTGTAATCGGCATCTCCAACCTAGCATTATAAAGAAGTCATTTTATCTTCTCTCTGTTGATTTTCTTTGAATTGAAAATTGTTTGCAAAATTTCTAGAATGCAAATAAAAATTCAAACAACACCAATTAGAATATCTCCCAACATGTTTCTTATATTCGGAAATGTCATATTATTTCCTCTCTTATTAAAATGAAAAAAGTGTTTAGAAAATATCAAAGTATTTCAAAAATCAAAATAAACACAAACAAAAAGCAAGATAACACTATCTTAGATTTGTTTAAGAATTTTCTAGCCAATTGGATAGTCATGTTAATCCACTCTTTGTATTATGGCTTAGAAAATTTTAAACAATCCCGAAAATTTTATTTTCCTTCAAAAATTTCAACGGTCAAACAACTCAATCAACTTATTAATTTTATTTTTTAACATTCTAAAATAGGAATTTTTTTTAGGATATTACATTTGTTGTCGTCAAAGAACTCCAAAGGGGAGGTCTTGATCTCCTTGCCTTGTTGGCTATTGCTTCCGATCTCCATAAGAACTCCTCTCCTTGGCCTCTCATATCTTGGTGGCTCTATGTGGTGTGTCCTCTTGTATGAACAAGTGGTAGATTTGTTCCTGGTGATTATTATAAGAGAGAGACACAAGGGCAGTACATAAGAGGGATCAAAGGTTGGTAAAACTCATGAGAAACACCAAATTCACGTCCAAGAAAATAATCCAAACAGATTAGGAAAAGAAATCACGGATTTGGAGGAGTACTGCTCCGTAACGACCAACTATACGGTCACATCCCGTATAGTTCCGGCCGTATAGTTGGTTCCGGGCAGATATTTCAAAATATCTCGAACCAGGTCGGTTAGATTATCGACTAGGAACCGAAAAAGTTTTTTTTCATGAATAATAAATAAGAACGAAAATGGGTCGATGATATAGAAGCTTTGACGACCAACTATACGGCGGGAGATTTTTCTCCGGCCGTATAGTTGCGGTCGTATAGATACTACACACCAAAAATTATTTCGCAAGGGCGATACAAAACCTTTAACAACCAGCTATACGGTGGGAGACTTTTGTCTGGCCGTATAGTTGCGCCCGTATAGTTACGGAAACCCCTCAAAAACTTCAGAAAAACAAGATGAATTCAAAGGAAAAAAATTTAGAACTAGAAACTGTGAAAACAAAGCACTTATTAGAGTAAGAAAACTTACCTTCCACTTACTGTTTATTTAGTCGGAGTGACAAGCTCCTCCAACAACAAGGACTTCTTATTCTTGGGAAGACTTGACTTTAGTTCATATAATAATTCTCAAAAAACAAAAATCACCAGGACTAAAACTCCTCTCAATAAGATCGGTATTTACGAGGGTTCGAATCGTCAATGCCCATTGTTATGGACTTGGGTTTCGAGAATATGGGATGCTAGAAGTCGTGGAATGGTTAATAGGCAAGCAACACGGGACACAAGGTTTACCCAGGTTCATGCCGCCAGAGGAAAAACCCTACTCTTTCTTGTATGTTCTTGATTACAGCGGAATCGAAGGTTACAGGGGTGCGCATATGCAATCTGGCGAGGAGGTGTGTGTATGAGGTGTTGAGATCCTTCTCGCCGTATCCTCCTGACCTTTATATAGATAGGCCAGGTCTCGGGATAGGTCGAGTTTGTTATAGATTAGGGTTGATACCCTTTGAAATTCAATCTAATTTATAATAATCCTCCAAGGAGTCGAATTTTCCACGGGCTTGGGCCACCCTAATCTTCCTGGGCTGCAAATCCTCACGTGGGCCTTTCTTGGGCTGGACCGGGCATACCAATGTTGTGCACCTGCAGGGTATATCCATGCCAGGTATCTTGCTGGGAAAATATAGATGTTGCATCCATGGCCTTTGCTTTTTTCCTCTACATAATCTGCAACTCAAATTCTTGAAGTAGAAGGATCCAACGGATCAGTCTTGGCTTATGAATCTTCCTCTCGAGGAGCTCTTTTAAAACATCACGATCCATATGAACTCTTACTTTTGCATCAACAATATAAGAACGAAACTTATCACAAGAGAAAAATACAGCAAAGAGTTCTCTTTCTTCCTTAGGATAATTCTTTTGAGCACTATTGAGAGTTCACTAGCATGATGTATAATATTAAATCCGCGACCTATGTGTTGTCCCAAAGTTACTCCTACAACATCATCACTAGCTTCACATATTAAATCAAAAGTCATATCCCAAATGGGTGGTTAAAAAATAGGGGCATGAGATAAAGCATATTTAAGTTTATCAAAGGCTACTAGGCATTTATCATCAAAATTGAATCTCACTCCTTTTTGCAACAGATTAGTAAAAGGTTTAGAAATTCTAGAAAAATTACGAATGAACCTTCTATAAAAGCCTACATGACCTAGAAAACTTCTTATACCTTTTATGTCCCTTGGTTGTGGCATTCTCTCTATTTCTTCAACTTTAGCCCTATCTATTTCAATACCCTAACCTTATACTTTATGTCCAAGAACTATGCCTTCTTTAACCATAAAATGACACTTCTCCTAGTTTAGAACAAGATTGGTTTCTTCGCAACGCTGCAAAATTCTGTTGAGATTCTCCAAGCAACTAGTAAACGAAGTTCCATAGACAGAAACATCATCCATAAATACTTCCATTATTAGTTCTATAAAATCTGCGAAAATAGCAGTCATGCATCTTTGAAAAGTAGTTGGAGTATTACATAAACCAAAAGGCATGCATCAGTAAGCATGTAAACCATAAGGACTAATGAAAGTTGTTTTAATTTGATCATCAGGATGAATAGCTATTTGGGAAAAACCAGAGTATCCGTCCAAGTAGCAAAAATGAGTGTGGTTTGCTAACCTCTCTAAAGTTTGATCTATGAACAATAAAGGATAGTGATCTTTCCTAGTTTCCTTATTCAATTTCCTGAAATCTATGCGCATCCTATGTCTAACAATAGTTCTAGTAGGTATCAATTTATTGTTTTCATTTGGAACAACAGTAAATCTGCCTTTCTTAGGAACACAATGAACAGTACTTACCCATTCACTTTCTTTCATAGGATAAATTATACCTGCATCAAGTAGGTGTACAATTTCTTTTCTTACCACTTCCTTCATTTCAGGCTTTAGTCTTCTATAAAATTCTTCAACTAGTTTAGCACTCTCCTCCATGAATATTCGATGGACGGCTATCATGGGACTAATACCCTTCAATTCTTCCATTTAGTACCCAAAGGCCTTGCGATTATCCTTTAGTACCTTCATGAGTTCTTCTTCTTCTTCCCCTGAAAGTTTAGCACTAATAATAATAGGGAATTTATTAGTATCATCTAAGCATCTATATTTAAGATTATCTGGTAGAGTTTTTAATTTTGGGGGTGGTAATTCTTCATCCCCTCTCTTTTCTGGCTCTTCAAAAGCCTCATCAGTTGGAGGTTCTAAGATGGGAAATGAATCAAATTCACTCTCTAATTCTTCTAGAAGTTTTGTCCTCCATAATTATTTCTTCAAATTTGAGTCTTCATTTATTTCTTCTTCTTTACTACTTAAGAAAAGAGATGCCATCTCCTCAATAGTCTTCTCTTTCTCTTCTCCTTGTTCAAGTAGAGGTTTGTATTTAAATTTGGAAAAGTGGAATTCTTTTTCCGCTTTCCCAAGCTTAAGGGATACAACCTCCTTTTTGAAGTCGACTGTGGAACCTACATCCCTCAAAAAGTTTCTTCCAAATATAACTGGGAAAAGAGTGTCAGCTTGCATATCAACAACTACAAAATCAATAGGGACATTTTTATTGCCAATTGTGACAGTTGCATCTTCAACTACTCCCATTGGAATTCTAAGATTTTTATTGCCTAACATAATTGTCATATCAGTATTTTTTATTGTAGCCGGTGCTATTTGTTCGTTTATTTCTAAATAAAAATCATAAGATATAACATTAACTTCGGTGCCAAGATCAATAAACCGTAATGCGAGGTTTCTTTAAATATGCAGGTAAGAATAGGCTTAACCACATATTTTACCTTAGTTTTACCTTCAACCAATATGGAAGTCTCTTCATCAAGCTCAACTATGTTACAATGTGCATACATAGCCATGATTGCTTCCTTGGTTACCTCTTTATCTTTTGTTTCATCCAGATGTTCTTCGATTATTGGCACACATTCCTCTTCTTTCTCCTCATGTACAACCTTGACCTGTTCATATTCCAAAATATGCTTATGTGTAGTGTTAGGGAAAGGTATCTCATACATTGGTTCTAGGAAGGCCAATGTTGCTTTAACTTATCTTTTCTTCTCAGGTTCGGGTGGTGGATCATACTTGGCCGAACCCTCTTTTGGAGCTTTGATGTGTTTTGTAAAAGCTTTAACAACTTGCAACACAAGATCTAAATATAAATAAAGATCTTTAGATAATTCATTAACATGGCCCTTCTTATTATAGTCATGAATACATTCATAATCTATTTTTGTGCCTCCTTCACTTCCTAGACCAAAATTCCATGAAACTCTATGATTGCGAATTCTATTAAGTAAACCCCAAGCTTTAGTTATAGGTAAATTCATAAAAGCTCCTCTCGCGCAAGAGTCTAGTTCAATTTTATTAGGTTCAATTAAACTGCCATAAAAGATATGCAATAAATACCATTCAGGCAAATCATGATGAGGACATTGATTAAGTAAATCTTTAAATCTTATATAAGCTCTTACTAGTCCTATTAGGACGGTTCCTCCAAGTCATTATAAGATGCCTGATTCTAAAATATTTTGAGAATGGATAATATTTGGATAGAAATTCGCAAGCTAAGTTATCCCAGGTAGTAGTAGCTTTTGAGGGTAGAGATCTATACCATGAGAGAGTTGTACTTATGAAAGTTTGACTAAAAAATTTAACCCTTACCTCATTGGCGGTATACCCCGTCAATTGGAACGTTCCACATATATCTTTAAACATGCAATATGCTCATATGGATCAGGATCTTCTTCATCTCCAGTAAATTGCTTCTTGTGTACAATACCAAGTAGGAGAGGATTTCTTTCAAACCCCCTTTGTCTTCTCATTGGAGTTATCTATTTTATAAATATGATAGGGCTTCCCAAAGTGGTTGAGTGGGTTAGCACTAGTCATATGCTCAAACTCCATCATGTTGGTGGAAACCTGTAACTAAAAAAAAACTTAACCAAACTAAAGTAAATAAGCAAAAACTAAAAGACCTATAGCGCTTAGCTCCCCGACAACGGCACCAGAGAATAGCTTGATGACTGCAAGTGCATAGATCGGTTGTAGCTAGTTTCGAAATAAAGATATCAATCCCACAGGGAGCAAGAGTCTGAAGTCTAATAACTCTTGATATAATACTAAAAATTGAAATTCTAAATAAACTTCTAAGTGACAAGATAAAATGTGAGTATTGTGTAAAAAGGTGTTTTTGGGTCTTTGGTATAAGTGAACAATAAGTAAAAGTAAACAAACCCGAATATAGAAATAAGTATCACGTATGTAAAAGAGGTTTGAAACTTCAGTGGGGAAAAGCGTTCTCAGGGATTAGGGGATACACCACTAGCATTATAAAGGGCTAAGGTAAAGATTATTATCACGAATATTCTCAACTATGTATGTTTGAGAGAAACTCTATATTTGGACAATGAGGCAGCAACCACTACTCAAATCATCCTTATAACCACAGCAGATAGCAATGAACATCAATTGAATTACTACGCTATTAAGGGACATAATCCCGCAGGACGTATCCCATGGCATGGATAGTGTTTTGTGAGTTTACGCGATTCCCAAGTTGATACGTAAGGGGTGCCAACAGCTTTATAGTCACTATAAGTGCTAACATCCCTCCGTCTAACAACAAGTAGTTCCCTCCATCAAGTCCCCACAAGAGGCAAATATTGAGAAGTCGACTTCTCCCAACATCAAGATGTAGACAATCTAACACATGGTCAAAGCGATGAATATCATAATAAACTTTATCTTATTTCAATCTCATGCTAGGGTTTATCCATCTCCCTAAGAACTAATGATCTACTCAGACATGTAGGCAATCAACATCATGGAAAAAGTAATGGAATCTATCATAGATGAAAAATACTTGTATAAATCTACAACGAGTACGGAAATTACAACAAGATCTAGACAAGATGTAGATGGGATGGATGGAGATGGTGGTGATGCAGCGGTTGATGATGAAGATCAATGCCTTAGCCTCCTAGATCTGCGTAGGGCGAAGATGGATCCCCGATGGATGAGTTCCCCATCCAGATGCCTTCCAGAGGTTAGGTTTCAGTGATTTCTGGATGTTTTGTATGTCGTCTCTCTGATCCAGTTGCACGGGCTGAAACTATTTGAGGAGGCGATGTTGGTGCCAACTATACATCCGAAATATTTCTTACCGCCGTATAGTTGGTCGTTAAACCTTCTGCATACTTCAAATGCTTCAGGTTTTCTTCTGGTGTTATTAATATTTCCCAAATAAACATTTTACGTTGTTTCTGGCTCCTTTTCACTCCAATATAACTGGTCCAAGAATTGTGTCCATCGGATCCATCATCTAACCTGATCCTGGTGAAAATAAACATAAAAAGTGCGTGCGAACACCGTAAAATAACAAGATCCTACATCTACAATGCAAAATAATAATATAAAACATGATGCAAATATGCACTCATCAATGTCCTCCTCAGGCCAATCATCATAAGAATCATTACTAGATAATGAGATAACATTTGCATGCATACTACTTGTGTGTGGAAAGTTATTTTCAGAAGTAGGAGATTGAAGTGGTTGATCAAGTTGCTCCACGTCATTCTTACTAAGATAATTTGTGAGTAGCTCGGCTATAGTCTTACCTTAAGGCTTACCTTCCACTAGTTGAGAGGGTGCAACCTCAAGTGCCACCTCTTTATTAACAATATGTTCTTGTGGTTTAGGTGGAGGTTCTTTGAGTGGAGTTACCTCCACATCATCCTTTGGAGAACCCTACAAAAGGTTAGATTCTTCCATGGCGGCTTTAATCTGCTCAACAATAAATGCATTATTAAGGATGTTGTATTGGCAATAGCAGAATATAGGGTGAACTTCTTTATAGATCATATCAAGTGGTTTACTTTCTATCTGTATATCTCTCAAACGAAATAACAACTCTTGGAAACCGGTAAAAAGCAAAAAAAAATGTAATGGCATTTAAACTCATCACTATTATAGTTTGCTAGTTCAGTATCAAAATTATGCTCACATTGATAATTGAGGTGATCTGGAGATTCATAGCAATCACAATATAATTGATAAGAGGCACATAGTATGGATGAATACTTGTCCACCCAAGTCAGCCATTCTTTCAATATGAACACTTGTCAATTGAAAGATAGTCATCTCGAAAGACATGATTAGTAACAATAGTTTTCATAAATTTTTGGTTTTGTATTTTTTCTTTTTAAATAAGTAAAAGAAATAAATAGCAACAAATAGAAATAAAATATATGTAAGTGGGTAGGTAATAACCAAGCGATATGCTCCCTAGCAATGGCGCCAATTTGATGCATGGGTTTCCTGCGATCAATAATAGGGTTATTGTAGTACTTGTAGTAGCAAATATTATTTATAAAGTTTGTCCCTTGGAAGATTTGAAAATGGCAACAACACAACCCCACAACCACCTTGTCAATGTGGCCCATTCGCACCCATAAAAGTGTTTGAAAATAGTCTACTCTATGGTTACTAAGAGCAAAGTAAATAAAAAGTAAACTAGATCAAGAGAGTATATATGAAGTGTTGTGTGATATGATTGAGGGGTTCTCAAGGACTGTAGGATTCACCACTAGCCTGGGAGAATTATGAATGATTAGGATAACCTATTTCTTGTGTCATGACATGTGTGGAGAGAGTTCCATAATAAGGTGTTCACCGCAAGGCTCGTAGGCAGACACTTTCTTGAGCCAAGGAATATGGTCATATCTAAATAACCACTGCGGTGTCTGAGAGCAGTCACCCATACATATCATCACAATTAAGGGTTTCCCCATCACTAAAAGAAAAATATACTTTTACAACGGACGATTTTCATGGTTGAAGGCCCGTTTTTCGTGGCTATAGAGTCTTCTACGACGGATGCGCTTCGCGGTAAAAGCCCCGTCACAAATGAATCTACCATGGTTTTTTTAACATGGAGAATCGTATCCTTCAGCCACGAAAAGTCATTCCATCGTAGATGTGTTCGGCAGCCGCGTTGACTGCTGACCATCATGCAAACAGCCACATGGAAAGCATTGTTAACGGCCAGTTAACGTCGTTAACATCCAGTTAACGCTATTAACTGACAATGAAACCATGGTAGAAGACAGACACAACCAAGGACTTGTAATTATTAAGTAGGCCGACCCATTAAGGAAGCCCAACAGGATCTTGGCCCATTACTATTTCGGCATGCACTATTACAAATGGGCCCACTGGTGCAGCTGTATCCGCCCCATAAACTTTCTGGCCCGTTACTGTTTCCACACACACTGTTTGAAATTGGCCCATTCTCATGGCCCATAAATATTCGGACCCGTTAGTGTTCCGCCCTGCACTATTCGAAATTGGCCCATTTGGTGAGCCATCTTTGGCCCATAACCGTTCTGGCCCATTACTGTATATCCACGTACTGTTCGAGCTGGGCACATATACTTTGGGCCCTACTATTTAGGCTTGTTAATGTCCGGCCCATGTTCTGACCCGTTACTATTTTAACCTGGTGAGTTCCTCGTCATGTTACTGTTCTAGCCTAGTGCAAACTCGGCCTATTACTGTTCTGGCCTGGTATGATTCTTGCCTTTTTCCTAGCCATGCCTGCTACTATTCTAGCATGTTACTATTTTGGTCCTTTACTATTTTGAGAGTTACTATTCCGGTCTATTACCGTCTCGGCCCATTAATGTTTCAGCCTTTTACTTTCTCGGCCCGTTACTATTTTGGCCTATTACTGTTTAGAGATATTGTTGTTTCGGCCTGCCGTTATTTCGGTATGTTACTGTTTCTGCCTGCCACTGTGACGGCATGCCGCTATTATGTGTCGTTACTGTTACTAATCTCCCTTGTGGGTCGGCCCCATTACTTTTACAGTTTATGCATTTCTAGAGCCCATTTCGATACCATAAAAGGTGTACAACTTGTGAGAATTTTTACTGTTCATCGTCGGCCTAATACAAGACGAGCAAATACAGAGCACGATACTGTACCCTAATCGACCTAGCTAGCGCAAGTATGGTACTGCCTACCTCTATGTGTGGACGGCTTCAACTAAATGCCTACACGGCCTATGCGAATTATCTAGATATTACATCAAATGCAAACTACTTAAAATTATTATATATTATCAATGTAAGGGAAAGAAAATTCAGCATTTCAGTTGACAATCGAGTTGATAGCAGTCCTCAATTTTCTTTCTCCATCTATCACCTGCATCTCCCTTTTGAGAGTGACATCTACATTGGAAAACAACCTTGAGACATGATCTTGCAGCCGCCTCTTTGGTGGAGATAACAATAACTGCAGCCTGAAACTAAGTAATAACAAGTTAATACATCAAATAAGGCTAACTAGTCATTTAACTGATACGGCAGGAGTTATAAACTGGAGTTTACTACTGGTCAATGGTTCAAAAATATTGACCATCACGTCAAACAAACAGGACAAGCAAGCATTAAACAAGTGGGTCTACCATAAAACGAGAAATATAACAATGTGTATGGCTTAGAATTTCAGCAAATATAAACTAGCCAGGTCATATGAACAAATATATATAGAAGAATAAACCAAACAATAGTATGCAGTTACTGTCGTAGCTAAGAATGAACGATACAGAAATTATAAGGGCATCACGCGAGGACTTGTAGAGCAGGAAACCACAAATGAACTATATAGTAGAGGATAGTTATGTCGTTGCTTAGGATGAAACAGAACTAGATATGAAATATAATTGCGTTGCTTGTGAACCTGTAGAACAGGACATGCAAGCATTAGGCCAGTGTGCCTACAATAAAATGAGCAGTCAAACAAAGATTTTCTTAGAATTTTAGCAAATATAAACTTCCAGGTTATTTCAACAAATATATATGGAAGCAGTTGTATATCCTGGAAAGCAAGAGATGTTGGTTGACTCAGAATTTGCGGTGAGATAGACAATGGCATGCAGTTACTATCGTACCTAAGAATGAACCAAATAGAAATTATAATGGCATCATACCAGAACATGCAGAGCAGGAACGCTAACCACGAAAGAACTACAGTAGAGGATAGTTATGTCATTGCTTAGGATGAACGAGCACCAGATTAGAAATATAATTTATTCTTTGGCAAACCTATAGAAGACGACAAGAAAGCATTAGAAAAGTGTTCCTACAATGAAATAAGCGATCAATCAAAGTGTTTCTTAGAATTTCAGTAAATATGTATGGAAGAAGTCGTTTATCCTGGAACGCAAGAGACGTTGGGTGACCCAGAATTTGCGGTGAGCTACACAATGGGCATGCAGTTACTTTCGTAGCTATGAACCAAATAGAAATTATAATGGCATCATAAGAGAACTTGTAGAGCAAGAATACAAACCAAAAATGAACTATATAAATATGATAGATATGTTGCTGCTTAGGACGAACCATTAGATATGAAATATAATGGCATTGCTTGTGAACCTGTAAAACAGTACAAGCAAGCATTACACAAGTGTGCCTACAAATGAATTGATCAATCAAACAGAGCGTTTCCTTTAATTTCAGTAAATATAAACTAGCCAGGTCATTTCAACAAATATATATGGAAGCATTAGTATATCCTAGAATGCAAGAGACGTTGGTTGACTCAGAATTTGCGGTGAGCTACACAATGGGAAAGCAGTTACTTTTGTAGTTAAGAATGAACGAGACAGAAATTATAATGGCATCATGCGAGAACTTGCAGAGCAGGAACACAAACCACGAATGAACTACACAGTAGAGGATAGTTATGTCGTTGCTTAGGATGAACCAGCACAAGATTAGAAATATAATGGCATCTCTTGCAAACCTGTAGAAGAGGACATGAAAGCATTACACAAGTGTGCATACAATGAAATGAGCAATCAATCAAAGTGTTTCTTAGAATTTCAACAAATATAAACTGGCCAGGTCATTTCAACAAATATATATGGAAGATATCGTTTATCCTGAAATGCAAGAGACGTTCGGTGACCCAGAATTTCCGGTGAGCTACACAATGGGCATGCAGTTACTGTCGTAGCTAGGAACCGTATAGAAATTATAAATGCATCATAAGAGAACTTGTACAACAAGAATGCAAACTACGAATGAACTATAAGTAGAGGATAGCTATGTCGCTGCTTAGGAGGAACCATTAGATATGAAATATAATGGCATTTCTTGTGAACCAGTAGAACATGACAAGCATGCATTACAGAAGTGTGCCTAGAAATGAATTGAGCAATCGAATAGAATGTTTCCTAGAATATCAGCAAATATAAACTAGCCAGGTCATTTCAACAAATGTATATGGATGAAGTAGTATAGCTTGGAATGCAAGATATGTTGTGTGACATAGAATTTGCGGTGAGCTACATAATGGGCATGTAGTTACTTTCGTATCTAAGAACGAGCGAGAAAAAAATTATAATGGCATCATGCAAGAACTTGCAGAGCAGGGACACAAACCACGAATGAACTACACAGTAGAGGATAGTTATGTCGTTTTCTTAGGATGAACCTGCACTAGATTAGAAATATAATGGCGTCTCTTGCGAACCTGTAGAAGAGGACAAGCAAGCATTAGACAAGTGTGCATACAATGAAATGAGCAATCAATCAAAGTGTTTCTTAAAATTTTAGCAAATATAAACTGGCCAAGTCATTTCAACAAATATATATGGAAGAAGTCGTTTATCCTGAAATGCAAGAGATGTTGGGTGACCTAGAATTTGCGGTGAGCTACACAATGGGCATGAAGTTACTTTCGTAGCTAGGAACCGCATAGAAATTATAAAGGCATCATAAGAGAACTTGTAGAGCAAGAATGCAAACTATGAATGAACTATATATACAGTACATGATACCTATGTCGCTGCTTAGGACGGACCATTAGATATTAAATATAATGGCATTGCTTTTGGACCTGTAGAACAGGACAAGCAAGCATTACACAAGTGTGCCTATAAATGAATTGAGCAATCAAACAAAGTGTTTCCTAGAATTTCAGCTAATATAAAATAGCCAGGTCATTTCAACAAATATATGCAAGCAGTAGTATATCCTAGAATGCAAGAGATGTTGGGTGACTCAGAATATGCAGTGAGCTACACAATGGGCATACAGATACTGTCGTAGCTAGGAACTGCATAGAAATTATAAAGGCATCATAAGAACTTGTAGATCAAGAATGCAAACTAAGAATGAACTATATATACAGTAGAGGATAGCTATGTCGCTTCTTAGGAGGAACCATTAGAAATTAAATATAATGGCATTGCTTGTGGACCTGTAGAACAAGACAAGCAAGCATTACACAAGTGTGCCTACAAATGAATTGAGCAATCGAATAGAGTGTTTCCTAGAATTTCAACTAATATAAACTAGCCAGGTCATTTCAACAAATATATATGTAAGCAGTAGTATATCCTGGAAAGCAAGAGACGTTGGGTGACTCAGAATTTGCAGTGAGCTACACAATGGGCATGTAGTTACTTTCATAGCTAATAATGAACGAGACGAAAATTAGTGGCGTCATGCGAAAACTTACAGAGCAGGAATACAAACCATGAATAAACTACACAATAGAGGATTGTTATGTCGTTGCTTAGGATGAACCAGCACCACATAAGAAAACAATGACATCGCGCTTGTGAACCTGTAGAAGAGGTTGTGCAAACCAAGATGCTCAGTGTTCCCTTTTGAGCTCTATGCAAAGAAAAAACAAATAGTCAGCGTTGCATCTTTTAAAGATCTAGATAGCAACAACAAAATTATAATCGAACTAGTACAAAGAGTTTAAACGGGTACTAAAGGATAGCAGAACGATGCCGGGAGGAAATAATAGCATGAACTTATCTCGGGACGAACCAGATAAATTCAGTAACTGGGGAGCAGAGCATCCACACTAATAATTTCTATTGAATTTACATTTTGCAAGAACTACACAATAGCAGGCAATAACTGTTGTAGGGACTAGCTAAGAACATGTGCATGACAAAATAGCAAACATGTGCATGCCTTGAAATTTCTAGAGCAGCGAATCCAAACCAACTTGTCTTGTGACTTGTTTGTACTGGCGCGATTACAAAAATGCAGTTAACTGCAACATGATTTAACCTGCTATACTGCTGAGAAAACAAAAAGGGGTTGGAGATTTGGTTACCTTAGTCGGAGAGGTGTCTAAGCATCATCGGTACCATGCGAGTGACGCATAGGTAACCGAGGGTGTTGCGGTTGCGGTGAAGAAGATCTTGTGCAGTCACAGAAGAAGATCTTGGGCGGTCACGGAGGCCGATCTTGGGTGGTCGTGGAAGCAGATCTTGCATGGTCGATGCCAGCTTGAGCGCGGTGGACGAGAGCGTCGCTGAGGCAGATGCAGTTCAGCAAACAGTGACGCTCGTGCAGCTAGTCTAGAGCGGTGGATAGAGAACTTGTTGCAATAGATCCCGTACGGTGGACACCGGTGAAGTGGCTTCGGTACGGTTGGGTAGCTTTCGGCGGCGGGGAAGCAGAGCTTGAGAGGTCGATGACGCCATTGGCGTGGTCAGCGAGACCGCGGCTCCGGTGCAGTTGCAGAGAGACCCGATGAACTAGATCCGGTGGGGTGGGCGTCGATGAAGCGGCTCCATGGTGGTGCACAAGACCGCATATCAAGCGGCTCAGGCCGCCGTGGAATTGGCACCGGCCCATGCATTGTGGACAGAGAACTCGTTGAACTAGATCCCATCCGGTGGACACCGATGAAGTGGCTCCGGTAGGGTTGGGTAGATTTCGGTAGCGGGGAAGCTGAGCGTGAGTGGTCAACGACGCCATTGGTGCGGTCAGCGAGACCGCAACTTCGGTGCAGTTGCAGAGAGACCCGGTGAACTAGATCTGGTGGGGTGGGTGTCGGTGAAGCGGCTCCAAGGCGGTGCACGAGACCACAGATCAAGCGGCTTAGGCCGCCGTCGAATTGCCGTCGGCCCGTGCGCGTGGTGGTCATGGAGCTGAGGGCGTGGGGGAGGAGCCTGGGATTTTTGGGATGGGCCAGTGCGAAAAAATGCATGAATTAGGGACAATGGAGGTGAAAATAAAAATAATTACGATCGTGCCCCCAAGATACCTAATGTAGCTTGACCATAGAGCGTCTGAACAATAGGTAAAATGGTAATTTTAAAGTCAAAAGTTTTTGAAATGGAGGGGCACAGAATGCTACACAGTCGGTGGTGATTTTGCCGCTCGATTGAGATTTTGAATTTGGCTAGCGTCCACCTAATAATAATAGAAAAATGATACTCCCCAGGTGTGAGACTTGGTCTCAAAGATTTTGAAACGGTGCGGCAGTAAATGCTGCAAGGTAGGTGGGTGATTTTGTCGCTTGATTGAGATTCCAAATTTGGCTAGAGCCCATGTAGTAGTACTACTACTAGGAAAAAATTAAGGTGATAGACTTTACGGCTATCTAGTCAGGAATTCATGGACGAGAGTCACATTATCTGATCATCCATGACTCGAGTACTAGTCACATTGCTTAACTTGAGAACCGGCCGCCACCTTGAGAATAAGATTTGTTGGGTTATTCGCAGGTGCTTCCATGATATTCATCTGTATATGTGCGATCCTTTTTTTGCGTTCACCTCCTATACGATATGTTTTTCAAGTTCTGTTTCTTCATGTACTTGTTTACCTTGATTGAATCTCTGTCTATTAACCTTGACTGAATCTCTGCTTCTCCTCTCTATCTCCCTCTCTGTCTCTCTGGAAGGTACTTTTACGTAGGTAGACAAACCAGTGGCCTCCTTGTGCTTGGACAGAGGGTGTAGCCATACAAGACAAAGTTGTACAACCCCTTCTCGGGTGCTATCAAGCGCCTGAGGATGGAGATACTGACCGACCAGGTGACTTTTTGTCGCCATGACGATGTTCCCGTCGTTGATGGTGTTTACATCAAACCATCGAAACACTATCATTTGGTGGGCGGATGAGGGCACGGAGGAAGGTAGTCACCCGGTCTTTGGTGAAGGGTGGTACACGCCGAATGACTTTGCGAAACTCCAGAGCATGACTTCTTACACCGGTGATGTTTTCGTCGCAGACAGATATGGGTATGTCCTCTCGACTATGCCTGCTGATGCTCATGGAGATGTCCAAATGTAGTGCTCCGCACGGACCCTAAAGATGCATGCCACCGTCGCAGGCCCTGTTCCGGTATGCCGGTACCTGGAGAATCGTTTTTACCGCGTCGAGTCCAACAGGGAGTTTTTGTTCATTGTGAGTGGACCGGTCTACAGCGGCAGACCTGTTGTTTACCGGGTTGATACACAGAACCGTGTCCTTCAACCGATCAGAGGCATCGGTAGTCGCGCTCTCTTCGTAGCTGATAATCAGTGCATCTACGTCGACAGCGCCAGGGTACCCACGGTACAGGCTGCCAACATCTACTATCCGGACCTATCCAGATTAGATCTTACAACTTTGAGGCTCTTGCATGGGAAGAGGAGCCAAGGGTTGACCATGGTTATGGAGTAGGAGGATTATGGATCAATGACCTTCCTTTCTAACTCGATCGATTGCTGGATGAGTATTACAAAATCGTCGAGCATTCTGAGATGCAGATGGTGCCGCCTTATGGAGAATATGGCACCACCCACTAAGATTACTACGACGGCTACCCGTCAGATTAGATTAATGGATCATGTGGGTCTGATCCTGTTGTATTCTTTGTCTGTAAATTATATGCAAGTGCAAGTTATATGGTCTGCCTATAGTATAATGGATGCTCTATGTTTCAAAAAGATCATGTGTTGTACCTCTTTCAATTTCACTATTTTTCTATAAACGTGTAGTAATTCTGATACATGCTCGCTTTGTAACAATCCTCAAACAACTTACAACCATGAATTACAATCCTCAAACAACTTAAATTTGACAGTAGATTATTACAATCCTCAAACAACTTACAACAGCGAATTATAGTAGATTATTACATTCCTCAGTAAACTTACAACAACTTACAATAGCGAATTAATGTTGCATCAAAGTCCAGCACAACTAATAAAACACAATAACTCTGTGTTATAGAAAAGTTCTCGATGGAGCTTGTATGGCGAGACATGTAACAACTGGCTTCCCATGAGCGCTGCAGATGAGATTATTAAGTACGTTCTGCATGAAAGTTTGCATGTTTTTCAATTCATTCAAGTCTTTGTGTGCTAGGATGATTACTGAATCTGTTTTGTTGGCTTCTTGCTCAATAATATCAAGGGCATCTTGGATGGCATCCCCAAATAATCTTTCGGATTGAATAAGAGGGTCAGTCGAAGCAGTGTGCCATGAGCGATAGGTATTTTCACTGCTGCTGTCTGAAACAAACTCTAAACTTGGAGAAGCGGGCCTTTGTTCGGCATTTAGAGGGATATTTGTAGCCTGAAACAAACACAAAACAAGATATAACAGCATTACCAAGCAATCACATCACTATGGATTTTAAATGTGTCAATACAGTTATATGAAGAAGGAAGCAATTAACAGTGGTGGCTCATACATATATTTCTTCTTGAATAACTGGACCCGTTGACACCATGGAGTGATGCGAGCATGTGCTGCTCTATGAAATGACTGCTCTACTATAAGATGGCTGAGGCCAAGACAAATCAAGTTACTTTAACCGAAGACTTGGAAAACAAGCTACAAATTCATTCAAATAAATTTGAAAAGATTTCACCAGACAAAAATAACAATGCGTGTAATCAACCAAAGTACCTGATGCAGACTGATTAAACTAAAATATGCAGAACATGAAAAAATGAATATGAAAACAAAGTCCTAGTTTGCCAACAAAGTATTTTTGAAGTATTTAGAGAATACTTTGGTTTTTTCAAATCCTGAAGTATTGAATACTTCAAGGTGTTTGGATCAAACAAATACTGTGTTTTTAGAACTAAAGTATCCTCCAAAACTGTGTTTTTTTAAAGAATTTGAGAAGAAGGCCAGACCCTCTTTTTTCCAAAACTGAGGAAGGAGAAAACTGTAGTATTTCTTAGTGAGGCGTTGAAATACTTTGATTTTTAGAATACTTCAGTTTTAGAAAAACTTTGCTGCCAACTAGGCCTAAGCCATTATGTTTCTTATAAACTAGCCATGGACTACACAACGAAAGCTGCCACTGTTTTAATCATAGGGGAAAAAGAGTACCTCAATAAACCAAAGAAGACCAATTGTGTGCCTCGAATATACTATCCAGATCTTTCTAGACAAACAATGAAACAAACTATAATACATTGGGTTATTCATGAATAGCCAAATCATTTCAACGGTTCAGCGGACTTAGAACAAAATAACAGAACCATCATGTGCCTCGTATTAAAATGGCCAGTTCATGTATGTATGATACATAGTAGATACAAGAGTGGGACAAAGGGCAGAAAGTTCATTATGATACATGTGTATTATACAGGATCTAATCGCTAGTGTGGCCTTGTTCTTATTATCAGCCAACTCAGATGCAATACAATTGGTCTCTGCATATCAAGGAAATTGAACTAATCAGATGGAACAAAAGAAGACCATTGTGGGGCTAAAATGTTTGACGCAAATTTTTGGCCAAAAAAATGAAAACAAGATAGAAAAATGGTAATTTAAGCAATCAAATGTGGCAAGGACCAAACTTTTGTTGCAAAACTTCGTGTGTGTGTGTGTGGTGGGGGCTTAAACGTAGGCGTTGCACGAGTTCTACGGCGGCTGCTGTGGATGGGCGGTCTATGTACTCCTCTGTTGCTCCTCTCCATAAAGGTAAGGCCAACTGTAAGTACAAACAGGTTCCATCATGATATAAGTAGGCATGAAGTGAAACAAAAGTAATGGGGTCTTACGAGATTATAGGATCCATTTACTCTATGATACCGTGTGAAAACTGGGGCTGCTCGTTGCATAATAGCAGCAAACAGTTAGTACAGGATAGTAGGACAATAACAGGATGGAAAATACTTGTAAATCGGCCAACGAGAAAGAAATTGTATAATCATATCTCCCATGGACAGGTACAACAGAGAATGTAAACAAATATGTTAAGTGGCTAATAATTCACAAATAAATATACGTAAAAACAGTTCAATGCGTAGAGTTTAATCCTAACAACAACGAGTTAATTCTGTAAATTACAGGTATATCAAGTAAAGAAACTGTTGGTTAGGAAATTTAGCACGAATACAGTACATTGCCAAACAAAGCAACCCGTGTAGGGAGATCAGGTTACCTCGGTCGAGGCGGCATCTAGGCCTCCTCGGCATCCTCGCGGGTCATGTCGAGGTCGCCGATGGCGATGCAGTTGTAGTGGGTGTCGATGACGGGGACGCAGATCTTGAGCGGGCAAGGATAGAAGTAGAGCGTGGGACCACAGTGTCCGCGGAGCAGATCCGGGGCGGTCGATGACGTGCTCTGCGCACCGGACGAGAGGGTCGGTTGAGTAGATCAGGTGTGGTGAGTACGTCGGTAAGTGTAGTGGGGATGTTCTGGCCGGTGACGTGTTCCTGGAGGAGAGAGGGGTAGGGTTTTTGGTGTGTGTAGGTGAGGTGGGGGGAGGGTGGCCAGGTGGGGGGGGGCTTGCCTCAGGGGAACTACGCCTACTGCTAGTACTGTAGTGGGAAAAATACGAGTGAACCCCCCACCTACCGAATTCACTAGGGGTCTAATGGGAATTTCGAAATATCTGAAATTTTTGGGCACCAATTATCTCCGGATAGAGGGGAGATTTTACCGCTTTATTTTTGTTTTGAATTTGGTCATGGTCCATGTACTCCCTCTCTGCTCAAGAATCCAAGGCGTACTCCCTCTCTATTCAAGAATCCAAGACTGTACTTCCTCTCTGTTCAGAAGTCTAGCACCTCAAGTCCTCAACTGATCATCCATTTTCGTACACCCAATGACCAGGAATGTCCAAGAAGAATGGATATTGTGCAGCCATTGCCAATGGCTAATTAATTAGGAGTAACATAAATCATATGTTAATAAAGGTGAGGCAATGTTCGTAATCACTGAGTTATAGGACTAAATCAAATCACGGTATGAACATGTAACATCCCAAAAATGTTGAACAATGATTATCAAATTATAATCACCAAAATTAGGGTTAACAAAAACTTTGATTAAATAAAAACCAAATGAATGCATGTGTGTAAGTGATGATGGTATGAATGCAAGAATGGACTTGTGTGATTAACCTAAATAACAAGGAATGGTTTAAAGATGAAAATAACATCATCTAAAAGATTTCCAAGAAGAAACAAATCAAGAGAAAATAAAAAACAAAACAAATAAAGCAAATGATCATTTTTGCCAATCTTGCTCACTAGGTCACTTTGAGTGTTTCTAGTCCAAGATTTCAAACAGAAACTTTTCCATTTCTTTTCACCCCTTGCAATACCAAGTAAGAGTGAATCAAAGCCCACCTTTCAAACTTACAGAATCATTTGGCAACCTCATTCAAATCACAATTCAAAATTGAATCTATAACATATGTGAAGATCACACCTTTTCAAAACCCAACCAAACTAGTGCCCCTTGACCAATCCAACTAACCAGAGTCTCCCTAGTATGTAACTAACAAACCCACCAATTTTGAATCCAAAATTCAAATTTGAATTTCTTGCGGCCATTTCATCAAACACCTTGTCAGCAGCAAACAAACAAACATCAAACACTATTAGTAGCAGTAATTTTGGGAAACCTTGTCCCCTATCTAGCTCACTCTACACTCTCAGTAGATGATCAAACTAATCTAACTAGTTTTAGCTTCACTGTGAGCAAGCATAGCCTTCAATGGTGACCATGTTGCAGTCGCGCGAACCACGGATGGTGTGCGCCATTAAACTTGTCGTCGGACCCGCAAAGAGAACCGCGACGTTCCGACCGTTCCTCACCGCCCCACGCCGTGCCATCAACCCATTGATCTTTGCCAGGAGGCAACGCACCACCCCCTATCGTCGCCCATACCATTAAAACATTGTGCCGACGATCACGACGAGCTCCACCCGCGCCCGTTGGTCCCCTTCAGGCACTATAAAAGGAGGCCACCCCCGTTCGATTTGAGCACACCATATCACTTCCCACCTCTCACTGATCACACCCACTCACCCCCGGAGCAAGGCGAGCACTAGGTGGCCGGAATTTCACGGGAGTTCGCTGCAGAGGAGGAGAGGCACCGTCGATTGGAGCCGCCCCAGGAGTAGCTACCGGTACCAGGAGGATCGTCATCGTCGACTTCGTCGTTCGCCCCCATCGCCGACCATCACCGGAGCCCCGGTGAGCCCCCGTCGACCCCCACTGGCCGCGCTAGGGTTCTGTCCCGCCAGCGTTGCCCGACGTAGAGGATGAACCTCAACCATTCGATTAGAGTTAGATCGTGCGGTCCACATCCCCCCATACCACTTCACACCCCGCTGTCTCACTAACTAGTGGGGACAGCCACTTACTCAGCTCACGCGCGCTGTGCATAGTGGGCCGGCCCAGTTAAACCTCCCGCGCGACCCAGCAATTCAAACTTAGGTTTATTCATTTAGTTTTCAAATCAGTTTTGTACCCAGATTCAAAAATCAACCCAGCGCGATTCATTGAACCAAAATGCATCAAACCAATTTTGTTAGAAAGGTACTAGAGTGCCTAATCCAAGCCCGTTGGATTCAGACAAATTGGAATTGTAGATCACCCATAGTAAAAATAACAAGGCAGAAGCTTTTCTGCATTCAAACATTTTTCAAAATTCAACCATGAAAGCTTTCGAGTTGATTCCAACTCTCAAAAATCACATTTGACTATACCTTTTAGAATATAAAAAAAATATAGGTTTACTTATAGAAATAATGATCAACTGATAAAAGAATGCCTCATAGGCATTTATAGTCACTTTTATTTAATTAAAATAAAAAGGTTAAACCATATTAAATTGTGACACCACTTTAAATCAGATTCCCATGTACTGAAATATGTGGTGATGACATGTGCCAACATGATCCCATGTTTTAGTTGGAGAATATTAAACCTTAAGTAGTTTTTCAATGAGTAGAAATTACTTTTCTAAAATAAAGGAAATAAAACTATTTGCCTTAATGATTGTAATGTTTGTGATGATCCTATATCATCTAGTGAAAACCTTTGTATGATAGATAGAAATAGTTAAGTATTGTTTGGTGATTGTGTACCTCGTATTTATTTATAGACGATAGTACCGATCAAGGATATGAGGAGGAAGGAGGATACTACGAGGAAGAAGCCGAGGAGAACTTCAACCACTGCTCTGCACAAGGCAAGCCTAATACTACTAGTTGAATTGGCAAGCTACTGACTAAGCAAGCTTATACTTGCAATTATGCAAGCTAGCACTTGCAACTATGAAAGTTAGATAACCTATGCAATGCATTAAGCATGCTTGGTTAGATACATTTGATAATAACAAATCCTAGTTTTACTTGCAAGCTTAATTCTTTTATTTCTATATCAAAGCTTCTTAATTTAGTTTACTTAGTGACTTGTAGATTCTAGAAATATATTTAAAGGTAGCATAAAGAGCATAAAACTGGGCCTAAGTTAGATAATCTTGATTTCATCCTGAGGCATGAGATTGAACTTAGCTAGTTCACATTTGTTTATCACCCCTCATTAGTGTTTACCCCCACCTGTAGTTGCTAGTGCTAATAAAACTTGATCAACTTTAGATGAGAATACTTGCTGAAATGGTTATGAAAACCTCAAAATGATGAGTCATTCTACTCAAATGTTTTGACATGTGTTCTTGAACACCAGATGATTTTGAAGATGAAAATGTTAAGGCATGAGCCTTAGGCCTTTATAAAACTGATGGTTGTCTGGATGCAATACCATTCCAATTTTATCGTACAACCACAATAACCGAAATTTGGGTAGGTCTTGACTGGAAATTTATATACCTTAGTATGGGTTCCCTTGCGGCCAAGGTTTGAGCTGAGGATACCTTGTTAAGATTGTCCACCTGTGCAGTACACAAGAAGACAGTTGGTCATGGTTGGGAGGCTAAATTCACAAGAGAGGTGCCTATACTAGGGCGTGTAATTGAAAGATTAGGATTGATTATACGCATACTGAGTATGGTGAATTCAGGATTGTTCCTGATGGATGTATCGAATGTTGTGGTGAAAGTGTACCACCTCTGCAGAGTTTCAAACTATTCGAATAGGCGCGTTCGCGGTTATGGACAGTTGGAGTGGCCATACTGTTTTGTCGTCAGATGCTTTCAAAATGACTTATGAAGTGATTTATGACTTTGACTGACCACAACAACGCTGTGATATGAAATTCAAGTTCCCACTTAGGTGTTATAAAACTATCAACTAGATTTCTTTGCTTCTGAACTTAGTTGAGGTAAATCTGGATTTTTGCAAAACAACCCTAGAGCTTAGTATCCTACTCAAAACCACTTTACTTGTTAGTATTAGTTTGCGAGTACTTAAAGTGTACTCATGGATTTGTCCCTGGCTATTCCTGTGGCTAGACTATGAAGAGGAGTATCAGGAAGACGGACAACAAGAAGGTTACGACAACTAGGATCATCTCCCATCATCAGCATTGCCTGTGACCATGAAGATGGAGCTTTGCCTACGCTATCGTTATTATTACGTATTCCGCTGCTTGAATTGTATTAAGACTGGATCATGAGATCCTTATTTGTGTAAAACCTTATGTATGGTTTGTAATGGATGATGTACTGTGATATCCAATCTGTTATGTCTCGCAAAAATGGTAATCTTGGGATTGTGATGTATGGCATAACAGGCATCTGGGATTAAAAATCCGGGTGTTGACAGAACAGTTATATGTGTTTATCGCTGGTCCAAACGATAGATGTGAAAAATTACATAAAAGTCATAATAAACTCCTCAATAATCCGTAATAACATTAGCAGCAAACTTAGTTTACATCCAAAATGCATCCTTGCTAGTACCAAAAGAGAACGTACATGTGACTACTACTAGTACTAAGTAAACTGGAGTAGTAAAATTGTACTAAGTACTACTAGTTACACCATCACAATCTTGCTGGGATCATTAGCCGTGGATTAAGATCATTTTTTCTTGTCGGTGCAAACCCTGAAAGATACATGGTTGGACTCTCTACCCTTCAGCAGGACCCGCGGCGGCACCCCAAGGTACGTCATGAGATCGTCGGATGGAAAGTTGGCCAGCAACGAGCTGCTCGATAGCTCGATTACCGCACTATGTATCTCGACCATCAAGAAGTCCGCCGACCCCGGTGGGCCAGGAGCACACAGTTTCACCATGTACCGTGGCCACAAGCATCTGTCCTGCCTGATGCACACCGAGGACACGACGGTGGCCGGGCCGAGCATGCTGATAGTCAGGCCGAGCACAGTACCATCATCCCCATAGAGGATGCGTGTGAATCCCCTCGTTCTTGCTGGTGGCGGAATCGGCATCACGCAAAAGAAGGCGAGGCCGTAGATGGCCCTAGTTACTATGATCCCGTGGGCCTCATTCATATGGGGAAGGAGCCCTGCCGGCGAGGAGATGAAATGATAGGCGGGATATATGCAGGAGCACGGGCCGTGCGGGAACGCGATCTTCTGCTCGTCGAGCACGTTGAAGGCGAACAAGATAAATCAGCCTTCGTGGGGGCACTCAATCATCGCCGCAGCCTTGACTACGTCCATCGCCGCCGGCCCGTGGTACACACACTTGTGGAAGTGGTTACAGAGGGAAGATCGCCTCACCGACATAGTTCCCGCCGGCCAGAAATCCGTGTTGCCTTTGCTAAGGACTATACTGCTTGAGTTTGGTACTGTATCTTGCCCTGCCACTATGACCACTTCACACCATGCTTCACACTGTTTTGTCAAAATAAAAAAAGGCTGCAGAAAGTTGACAGGTGAGTAAAGGAGGTGTCACGCGGTACTGTACCCGACAAACAGATTCACGTGAAAGGCAAGAAGGTCTACTCCTAGAGAGGGGGCCTGGTGCAGAGTGTACAGTGTCGTAGGGGAGAAACCGAGGAGTGCATGCATGCCTTCGACACCAACCTGAAATTAACTTTTTTTGGTATTGAGGGAGCAGTAGCATACACATTGTACTACTCAGTATAGTGTATCACTAGTACTAGTATACTCCCTATATTCCAAGTATTGAGAAATTAGTAGGAGTAGTGAAGTTTTGAACAATATATCCAAGCTACTACTCCAATAGAGAGAGTACAGTCACTTTGTTTTATTTGTTATTTTTTTGTGACACCGCCGGCATCAGGGCTAAACAAATACCAGACCTCGTTCTGAAATAAGCTTAACCTTGAGCTCGAAAATATCCAGTGAAGAATCCGTAACACATCAGTGCCCCTACGACACAAAAATTATTAAATCAAGCTCATAACTGAGCGAAGAACCAAAATAATTACAAGCAGAGGTCACAGACCTCAAACATCAAACAACGGAAGACAAATTATGCTATTAAGTATAGCAAACTTAAAAAATGACCTAAGAGGCCTGAAGCATAACGATGATTTCCCATTCCATAGATTCCAGGTTGCCGGCCGGGAACCCGAAGCTACTCGTCGATGTCGATGCAGTAAAGAACTCATCTTCTATTATAACACTTACTCTGTTGCAAAAATATCAACAAAGCAAGGGTGAGTGAAGGGTGTACTCCGCAAGACTTATGGCTGGTGGAGTTGTTTTGCATAAATCCATCGTTTTTTAATAAAACAAGAGAGAGAATAAGCTCGTCTAATCAGAGTACTTTAAAAGGGGATAAGAAAATGACATCTCCACAGTATTAATCATCATCTTTTGATATCCACCAAGTCATCATCATTGAATCTCTACATGTATCACCCCCTCATACCCAAGAGGAAGCATCCATAAGCACACTTTACTTTGCCAAGTTTTACGATTAGGTTCATGTTCTCTGTGATCCCACGTCCATTCCCAGTCGTCCATAACCGCGGAGACAGCTTCTTGAAAAAATTATTATCCTTCAGGGGTGTACAACTTTACCCACGTGTGTTGACCGACTCTTAGCGTCACTTGACACACTTCCTTGGTGTGCTGATAGAGGGTGGTCGACCGAAACCATTCCCTTGATTTTGCCAAATCCATGAGTCACCAGAAGGGCTCCCGGCTGGGGTAGTTGGCCATACTCCCAGGTGGTCCTCGACTCTGTGTACCGGGATCCAGTTCAATGTCGTGCATCCTTCACCCGGCCACGTCCTATATGCTTGCACCATTTTCCAAAAAAAATTCCATGCTGGTGCCGAATAAATCTTCAAACTATGGACTCATGGATCAGACTAGGCAAGTTGGGGTCAAGGGGTTCCCAAAGTCCCGTGTGGCTGTACGCTCATTTTGGTTCAAGAGGCAAGAACCCACGGTCCTACGGGTGGCAAGTATGGAACTCCAAAAACCACAACCCGCGTGACCTCGCATACAATCCTTAGCATGTTTACCTCACATCACATGTCATACCACGTTCTCCTGTCCAACTAGGTTCATTCGGAGCTCGGATCCATCAACCAAGTGAATTAGCAGAACAATTAAGCATGGCTAAGCACAAAAGATAAAGTAGCTCTAGCAACGCTCACAAAGCCGAACCCTAGTTATGCTAGGAGCAGTGGATCATGGATTGTAGTTTACAAAGGAAACATGCATCAGATAGGATCACTCTATCTATCGATAAAAGACCTTAGAATCGTATGCACGTGGCAAGAATTGAAATACTTTGAAAGCATAGGATTCATATGTATGTGTGGGGTTTCACTTGCCTTTGTATGTTGATACCCAATACAGATCTTTGGATTCATCAGCTTGACTTGTTCGTCAACCACAAGGATATAACTCTCCAGGGTTCATATTTTTAGCATTGTTCGTATATGACCTTCGATGGTCTTGATCTCGATCATCAATCTAGGACTCGATCTCGATTCTGATATCGTATTCTACCGGGAAGAACCAAATACCGGAAACAAAGGCAACAATCAACACATGGCATCAATGCAATGCTCCATCATGTATGATGATATGACAAGTTAAATGTTATTGAAATTTAAACCCTAAAACATGCGCGACAGTTTAATCCGGGTTCCAAGGGGTGCAAACCCTAACTCGGGGAAACTCCAGATGTATATGAGAGGGGTTGGTTTGTTCATCTAATTAAACTTGTCTTGTAAGTTGATTAGAAATGCATGATTATAGCTTAAATAGGTAGATATCATTTTTCTGAACATTTTTATATATTATTTGCACATTTATGACTTATAAATAATTAGTTATTGATTTTATAACATTGTAGTATTTTCTGAAGTTATTTGAACCATATTAATAGTCTTTTCTGAAAATATAAGAAACTGGACAATTTTTTTACACCCAGCTAAACTACGGTGACCCAGCATACCACTGCATGATGTAGTACACTATAGTCGTTGACATAACACCAATGAAACACCGTTCACTAGTATTACATCCCTCAGAGTGGTAAAACAGAAACACAATAGGTGCAAGACATGAATATAGGTTACAACTCAACTCTTTACGCAAGATCCAGAGAACACTCTAGGTTAAAGAGAGAGAAAGAAACTTCTTACAAAGAAGAATCAGGAATAAAAAACTCAAAAACTATCATACTAATAAGACTAGTATCTGAACTATTGGTCTAGCATTGCCGCTATTGCAATACACTAAAGAAACAGGTTCTATGGCTAGAGATTATATTCCTATCTAATCAGTAACTTCGTATTCACTTGAGTTGATGTATATGTTGAATTTCTTGACTTCATTGAAGAACTTTAGCTTCTGGTGATGATTATTGGAGCATAACTTGATGTAGACGTCGTCTTAATGGTTTCAGAATCTAGCAAGGGTTAAGAAGATATGTTGAGTACGAGCGTACTCAGCAAGTTCACTAGAAAAGGAGTGTTTGATGCACTATAACTACAGCCACATACCGTAGGTCGTAGGCAATGCAGGTTTTCGAAAACATTTCTTCAAAGGTTGCTTTTATTCTAAAAAAAGTATGTCCATCAGCCTTCACAGGTTTACCAGAACTTTTATGGAGTTCCCTTCCCGCCGTGTTCGCATCTCCTTCTCGGAATAGGGAGTAACAAGTTATAGTTCTTACACTCTGTAGAGGTGTGTCACTTTACCCATGAGAGATCTTAGCTTTGTTGCACATCTGAGTTATAGGCTCGTTCACTCTTCCTTGGTGTGAGGCCCAGACTAAGATCCAAACCAATCACTGCCCCCTTCGTGACCTCGCATGCCTCCTTGGTGTACACCATGCCCACCCATTAAATTACATCAATGGTTTGAATAGACCGTTAGATGCTAGAACTATCGTGGGACGTTGAGGGTTCCCACCCATATGCTGCATATCCTCTACGAATTACCAATTAATATGCACGCTACGAGTGATAACATCCACGACCTGCACATCCGGCTACATGCGAGAGGAAGAAGATATAGTTGACTTCTCTGTCCCATTCCAAATCTCATGGTTAACGCGTAATATACGACGCAAGAATCACTGGCGACATTGGTTGTTAAGTTCTAGATAATATGTTCCTTTACCACCGGAACTTTCATAGTAGGTTATACCTCATGGTAAATAACCTATAATCATATTATTAAGAAAATAGTGTTTCTGACCTTTTTGAAATGCAGGTGACGATAACACTGGATTTGTAAAATACTTTACAAAAACTAATCAAAGGACATGAGCAAGTGTGAACTTGCCTTTTGTGATCGCAAGATTATGCACTCACGGTGTAACATCGCAAAAATACTAAACTTGGATCATCAAACTCCAATCATCAAAATTAGGGTTAACAAAAACTTTTCTAAAATAAAGATATGAAAGCATGCATGGTGTATGCATTTCATTTGGAATTCTTTTGAACCACCTTTTTTGTGTGTTCCTTTGCTTGTAAATGGATTATTAGGTGAAATAAACATCATCTAAACAATTCCCAAACTTTTCTCAAAGACAAGTAAATCAAAACAAATAAAATAAAGGAATGGTCATTTTGACCAATTTAACTCCCATGCCTACTTTGGCTGTCCCAAACTTTCAGAACTTAACATAAACTTTTCTGGATCTTTGCACCCATTGATTGTACTCATAACAAAGTATCAAGGCCCACTTTGTGATCATCCAGAAACATTCAAATGCATAGTTTAAATGACAATTCAAAATTGAATCTATATCATATGGGAAGATCCCACTTTTTCAAAAACCACTCAAACAAGCTCAACTTTCAAAACCCAAGCATCTGCAGACTCACCAGCACCAACCTAGCACACCCACCAAAAATCTTTTCAAAATTCAAAACTTGAATTCTTGCGGCCATTTCATCAAACAGATGGCAGACACAAATCAAAAAAAATCCAAACACTATTGTGAGCAGTGATTCTTGCCTAACTTGTTCCCTCTCTGGACACAACTAGGCTTTAGTAGATCATCTAGCTCAATTGCAAACCTCTAGCATCATTGTAAGCTTGACAATGTCATCAATGGAGAGCAGGCCGAGTGCACCCTTGTCACCCCCATGTCGACAGCAAGCTAGGAGAAGAAACAAGCGTAGCAAACATGTCTGGGAGCAAGCCAACACCCCACCGCCACTCCCTGTCCAGCGCTCGACCGTTGCCAACCCCTGGACCACACGCACGGACCATGCCAAGCTCGCCAGCAACCATGCCGAGAGCGCGCCCCGTGTGCCAGGCTCGATCGACGCCCACAGACCGCGCGCCGCCCTCGTCGCATGCATATGTGATCACCACCGTCCCAGCAACCCCGCAGACACGCTCGTTCGCCGCCGTGCGGACCATGCACGCTGTGCGCCTCCGTCGGGCACGCGCAGAGCACCGCCGTGTTCCGACCAAAACACACCGCCCCACGCCTCGCCACCACATCGTTGAGCATCACCAGGGAGCACCGCACCGCCCCCTACCGTCGCCCACACTGATAGCCCCATGTGCCGTCGACCACGATGAGCTCACTTGCGCCCCGTCGGTCCCCTCTCGCCACTATAAATAGAGGCCACCCCCAGCCGAATTGAGCACACCATCTCACTCCCCTCTCCTCACTGATCGTGCCACCCCGTTCCCGGAGCAAGGCGAGCAGCACTTTGCCAGAATTTCACCGGAGCCTGCCGCTGTTGGAGAAGAAGGGGGCCAGCGATTGGAGCCGCCCCAGGAGAAGCTGCGGGTACCAGGAGGTTCGCCGTCGTCGACTTCGTCGTTCGCCCGCCTCGCCGACCCTCTCCTGAACCACGGTGAGCCCCCAACGACCCCCACAGGCCGCGCTAGGTTTCTGTCTCGTCGACGTTGCCCAACGTCGACGATGACCCTCAGCCGTTGGATTAGAACCAGATCGAACGCACCACATCGCCCCATACCGCTTCGCACCCCCTCGTCTCACTAACGCGTGGGGACAGCCACTACACCAGCCCGCGTAAGTGCTGTGCTTAGCAGGCCGGCCCAGTATATCTTCCCGCGCAACCCAGTTATTTGAATTTAACCTTTTCCATTTTATTTCAAACACACTTCTGAACCCAGTTTCAAAAATCAACCCAGGTCGATTCAGTGAACCAAATTGAATGAAACCAATTTTGTTAGAAAGGTCTGGGAATGCTGAATCCAAGCCCGTTGGATTCAAGTCATTTGGATCTGTCGATCATCCCTGGTAAAAATAACAAGGAAGAAGCTTTTCTGCATTCAAAATTTTTTCAAATTAAAACCATAATAGCTTTTGAGTTGATTCCAACTCTCAAAAATCACATTTAACCATACCTTTAAGAATATATAAAAATATATAGGTTTACTTACAGAAATAATGTTCAAGTAATAAAAGAATGCTACATAGGCATTTCTAGCCACTTTAATTAATTATAATAAAAGAGAAAAACCTTATTAAATTGTGACACCACTTTAAATCACATTCCCATGGACTAAAATATGTGGTGATGACATGTGTCAACATGATCCATGTTTGGTTTGGAGAATATTAAATCTTAAGTAGTTTTTCAATGAGTAGAAATTACTTTTCTAAAAATAAAAGGAATTAAACCAAGCTTTAATCTTGTAATGTTAGTGATGATGCCAGATAATCTATAGGACCCTTGTGTGTGATGAATGCAAGTAGTTAAGTATTGTTTGGTGATTGTGTATCTCGTATTTATTCATAGACGCTAGTACCGACGAAGGATACGAGGAGGAAGGAGGATACTATGACGAAGAAGCCGAGGAGAACTTCAACCACTGCTCTGCACAAGGCAAGACTAATACTACTAGTTGAATGTGCAATCTAGCACTTGCAATTATGAAAGTTAGATAACCTATGCCATGCACTAAGCATGCTTGGTTGACATATTTGATGCTACCCCATCCCAGTTTTACTTGCAAGCTCTACACTTTAGTTCTTTATGAAAGCTATTACTTGGAGTTTACCTCAGTGAATGGTAGATACTAGAAAGATATTTGAAGGTTGCATAAAGAGCATAAAATGTGGCCTAAGCTAGATAATATTGATGTCATCCTAAGGAATGAGATTGAACTTAGTTAAAACTCCACTTAGTTACCACCCCTCATTAGTACTTACCCCCACCTGTAGATGCTAGTGCTAAGCATAAAACTTGATCAGCATTAGATGGGAATACCTAGTGAAAATGGTTATGAAAACCTTGGAATGATGGATCATTCTATTGAAATGTTTTGGACATGTGTTTCCGAACACCAGATTATTTATGGTGATGAAAATGTTGAGGCATGAGCCTTGGCCCTTTATAAAACTGATGGTTGTCTAGATGCGATACCATTCCAATTTTATCGTACAACCACAATACCCGAGAATTGGGTAGGGCTTGACTAGAAACTTATATACCTTAGTATTAGTTCCCTCACGACCAAGGTCTGAGCTGAGGATACCTTGTGAAGATTGTCCACCTGTGCAGTACCCAAGATGACAGTTGGTCATGGTTGGGAGGCCAAGCTCACAGGAGAGGTGCTTATACTAGGGCGTGTAATTGAAAGGTTAGGATTGATTATCCGCATACTGAGTATGGTGAATTCAGGATTTTTTCCTGACGGATGTATCGTATGTTGTGATGAAAGTGTACAATCTCTGCAGAGTGTCAAACTATTCGAATAGCCGCGTCCGCGGTTATGGACAGTTGGAGTGGCCATACTGTTACCCCGTCAGACTTTTCAAAAGACTTGCGAAATAAATTGAGACTTTGACTTGACCACAACAGGGTTGTGATATGAAATACAAGTTCCTACTTAGGTGCTATAAAACTTCAACTAGCATTCGTTGCTTCTAAACTTAGTAGAGATAAATCTAGCTTTTTGCAAAACAACCCTAGAGCTTAGTGTCCTATTACAAAAACCCCCTTCACTTGTTAGTATTAGTTTGAGAGTACTTAAAGAGTACTCATGGCTTTGTCCCTGGCTATTCCCGTGGCCAGACTATGAAGAGGAGTACCTGGAGGATGGACCCCAGGAAGGTTACGACAACTAGGATCATCTCACATCGTCAGCATTGCCTGTGACCCCGAAGATGGAGCTTCGCCTACCGTTATTATTACGTATTCCGCTGCTTGAAGTTGTATTAAGAACTGGATCATGAGATCCCTATTTGTGTAAGAACTTATGTACGGTTTGTAATGGATGATGTACCATGGTATCATGAGATCCTGGGATTGCGATGTATGGGATAACAGGCATCTGGGATTAAAAATCCGGGTGTTGACAAGTTGGTATTAGAGCCATCCTGACCATAGAGACCCTAGTTAGACTGGACGTTTGAATCAAAGGAAGCAAATATTTACAAAAAAACTTAGTTTCAAAACCAAAGGAAGCAAATATTTACAAAAAAACTTATTCTCATTCTTATCCCTTTGATTCTTTCATAAAAATTCATGTTCCTCAAAAACTTTTGCAAAATACATAAAATTTTGACACACTTGATCACTCTACTAACTTACTCATCCTATATTCTTATAGATGGACGTGAAGTACAGCAAGTTTTATCAGTTGGGGAATGGAGGAGACCTTATCTTTGAGAGGGATTTGGACCAGCTTTTGGAACTTCTAGAGCGTCTGCACCCCGAGTTCTTCGGAGCTCAGCTTAATGATCAAGGAGGAGAAGGTCTGCAGTGGCTAATTGTTGCAAGTCTCTGAGGTAAGATTGAACCTCCCTCTTCGGAAGGAATTCAGTTTACCTTAAGAGAGAACAACTGGTTCGATGGACTTGCCAGGGCCATGCAGGAAGCTCTTTCCCGTCTGTGTGGGCAGAGCGTCAACCAGATCAAGGGAACCCGCTTTGAGTTTTGCCTAAGGCGTGATGCTAATGGACAACCACTGGAATCCCCATACCACCCCGAGATGAAGACCCAATTGGACCGCCTTAGTTTCATGATGTACAATCGTCAGCAGGAGTTGGATAACTGCCGTGACTACTCCAACCACAAGTCTGCCATCATCAAGACGAAGGATCAAACCATCGCCATGCTGGCAAAGGACCGCAAGTCTCGCTGCCGTCAGCTCGACAATAAGGAGAGCATTATTGTCCGTCTTCGCCACCGTATCTCATCTTTGGAGGAGACCATGCATCCACGAGAGAGACATGCAGTTGGAGGAAAGGGAGAATGCCGGAGCAGATCTTCGTGGAGAACCCTACTCCTATCTCAGCGATGACGATGATTTTCTGGAGGATCAGGCTATGGACTTCTTCACCGATGAGGACGATTTCTCCTTCATCGATGATGATGAGGATGATGAAGACACAGATTCCAAGGAGTAGTACCACTTGAGCACTAGCGTAGTGAGTAGTATTCGGTCCCACTGTATCGTAGTTTCCAGAATGGTTCTTAAAATCATCTGTTTTTCTTTGTTGTGATGAATGAATGAATGAAAAGCAAGTTACTAGAAAATCTGAGTCAAACTTTGAAAACTTTTCAAAATCCCAGAACCTTAGAAATTTCCCTCTTTTCTCATGATCTATCTCAACCTTCAGATGCCACGCGGAGGAAGTGGTTCATCCCCGGACCCGATGTTGTAGATCCTGCAAATGTTGACCTCTGACCGCGAAGTTGAAAGAGCGGAACGTCAAGCCAACCTAGCCACCCTGCAACAGATAGCTTAGCTAGCCCACAACAACCAAGGCCACGGAAATTAGGACAACCATGGATCCAATCTCAAGAACTTCCAGAATACCAACCCACCTGTTTTCACTAAGTCAGAAGAACCCCTAGCCGCCGATGATTGGCTGTAGACCATGGAAAATAACCTAGAAGTCGCTGGAGTGGAAGCCAACGAGAAAGTTCTGTTCGCCACCCACTATCTAGCCGGAGATGCCCGAGCATGGTGGAACAGTGTTCGCCCAATGACCGGAGGCCAGATGATGACCTGAGAGGAATTCAAGGTCAAGTTCAGCAGAACCCATGTGCCACCGGGTTTGGTCAAGAGGATGAGAGACGAGTTCAGAGAACTGAAGCAAGGAAGGATGACCGTAGTGGAATATCGTGACAAATTTTTGTCATTAGCTAGGTATGCCCCGGATGAAATCGACACTGAAGCCAAGAAGAAAGAAAGATTCCTGAATGGTCTGCATGATGAGATGCAGACAGTGTTAGTCAATATTCCCTTTGCGGATATTGAAGCCCTTGTCGACTCTACCATCCATATCGAAGGAAAGATCAACCAAGCCAATGAGAACCGCAAGCGTCTCATGATGCATCAGCCAGGAACCCATCAGACCCCAAAGTATTGCCCTAACCCATCTCCAGGATTTGCCCCGAGAACCAACAGACCCCTGATGAACCGTCCGACCTATCCCAACCGTCGGAACCCTAGGCCCGGAGGAAATCACAACAACCCTGGAAACTCCAGCAATTTCAACCGTGCCCCACCCAAGTTCAACAACAACAATGCTACCGCCAACACCAACACTGCCCCGAGGACTGGAAGCAATGTTGTGCCTGTAGCAGCAAAGGATAAGTCACAGGTGACTTGTTATGACTGTGGAAATAAGGTCCACTATTCCAACGAGTGCCCCAACAAGAAGAATGCCGCAGCACCCAATGCCAATGTCCCAGCACAGCAACAGTGTCGTGTTCAGCCCAGAAGAAGGTTTGCCCCAGGGAATTCGCTCAACCGCAATGGCCGTCTTTTTCTCATGCATGATGAAGAAGCTCAGGAAGTGCCAGACGTCGTGCTGGGTATGTTTTATGTTAATTCAGTACTTGCACGAGTGTTGTTTGATTCTGGTGCATCGCACTCATTTGTCACCGAAGAATTTGCATGCACTAGTAAAATTCAACCAACCAAACTGAAGCATGTTATTATTGTTCAAATTCCCGGATCAACCACCATGGCTAGGAAAATTTGCAAAGCCGTCCCTATCCGAATCCATGGAATAAATTTTTATGCAAATCTGATAGTACTCGGAACTAAAGGTTTGGAAGTAGTACTAGGAATGGATTGGATTTCCAAACATAAAGGATTGATTGACTGTGCCAAGAAAGCCATAACCATAACCAGTACAGCCGGAATATCAGTCGAGCATATATCTGAAACCTTACCTCGCCAATTCAAGTGCAACAAGAGTATAGCCCAACCTACCATTGACCAAGTCCGGATAGTCTTTGAATACCCCGATGTATTTGCAGATGTTTTGCCCGGTATGCCCCCAGATCGGGATATCGAGTTTATCATCGAACTAATCCCCGGAACCGGACCCATAGCCCAGAGACCATATGGTATGAACCCGTCCGAGCTAGCAGAACTGGAGAAGAAACTTGATGCCATGCTAGAAATTGGATTGATTCAACCAAGTGCGTCACCATGTGAGATCACCTGTCTTGTTTGTGGACAAGAAATATGGAGGTAACCGTTTGTGTACGGATTATCGGAAGTTGAATGATGTCACCATCAAAAACAAGTACTCCTTGCCCAAGATAGAAGATTTGTTTGATCAGTTGACCGGTGCCAAAGTGTTTTCTAAGATTCATCTTATAACTGGCTATCATCAACTCAAGATTCACGCAGAGGATATTCCAAAGACTGCCTTTACCACCAGATATGGATTGTACGAGTATACAGTCATGTCTTTCGGATTAACCAATGCCCCTGCTTATTTCATGAATCTCATGAATAAGATTTTGATGGACTTCCTGGATAAGTTTGTCGTTGTTTTCATCGATGACATTCTGATGTATTCCAAAACGGAAGAAGAACATGAGCTACACCTAAGGACCATTCTTGGAACCCTTAGAGAGCATCAGCTATATGCAAACTTTAGCAAATGTGAATTCTGGTTACAGGAGGTAGGATTCCTCGGTCACATTGTATCAGCCGGAGGAATGGCCGTTGACCCTGCCAAAGTGAAAGATGTAGAGGATTGGCAAGCCCCAACCACTCAAACCCAAGTTCGTGCATTTCTCGGATTAGCGGGATATTACCGCAAATTCGTAGAAGGATTCTCGAGTATCGCCCGACCCATGACCCAATTGCTGAAGAAGGACAAGAAGTTTGAATGGACCGACAAATGTGAAGCGAGTTTTCAAGAACTCAAGAGGACATTGATTTCAGCCCCAATCTTAATCATGCCGGATATCACGAAGCCCTTCGATGTGTATTGTGACGCATCCAAGATCGGTCTCGGATGTGTGCTAAGGCAAGAAGGCACAGTTATATCTTATCTATCTCGACAACTAAAGCAGCATGAGCAAAATTACCCAACCCATGACCTCGAACTCGCAGCCGTAGTTCTAGCCCTGAAGACATGGAGGCATTACCTGATGGGAAACCGTTGTGAGATTTATTCGGATCACAAGAGCCTGAAGTATATATTCACTCAGAAGGAGCTGAATATGAGACAGAGAAGGTGGATTGATCTAATCAAGGATTACGACCTAGACATTCACTATCACCCTGGTAAAGCCAATGTGGTAGCCGATGCCCTTAGCAGATTGCCGTGCCGCTTGAACTCCATGATCTTGAAGGAGCAACCAAGCTTGCACAAAGAGATGGAAGATTTTTGAATGGAATTGGTAAGTGAAGGATTTTTGGCTAGCATAGAACTCCAGCCCACTTTGATCAGTCAGATTAAAGAGGCGCAGAAGGGAAATGCTAGTATCGACAGAATCAAGCGTCGTATTGGTACAGGCAAAGTACCCGGATTCACCGAAGCCAAAGAAGTAGTTCTGTGGTACAAAGGACGCCTTTGTGTACCATCGGATTCTGAGTTGAAGGAAGTTATTCTGAAGGAGGCTCATGATACTCTTTATTCTATCAATCCCGGAGGAACTAAGATGTATCAAGATTTTAAAGAGCAATTTTGGTGGCATAAGATGAAGAGAGAAATCGGAAGCTATATCGCCAAGTGTGATATATGTCAGCGAGTCAAGGCAGGACATCAAAGACCTGCTGGATTGTTGCAACCCTTGCAGATTCCAGAATGGAAATGGGATTCCGTTGGAATGGACTTTATCACTGGACTGCCTACTTCTAGTAGGGAAATGACTCTATCTGGGTCATAGTGGACATATTGTCCAAAGTCGCCCATTTCTTGCCCGTCAAGACCACATATCAGAGTTCGAAGCTAGCGGAGTTGTACATCGCTAGAATAGTTAGTTTGCATGGAGTCCCCAAGAACATCGTATCGGATCGAGGAACTCAGTTTACCTCGAGATTCTGGAAGAAAGTACAACAAGGTTTAGGAACCCGCCTAGATTTCAGCACAGCATATCACCCTCAGACCGATGGACAAACGGAGCGAGTAAATCAAATACTCGAAGATATGCTGAGAGCATGTGTGTTAGAATATGGATCCAAGTGGGAAGACTGTCTGCCATTTGCAGAATTCTCATACAATAACAGTTATCAAGCCAGTTTGCAAATGGCTGCATTTGAATTTATGTATGGAAGGAAGTGTCGCACCCCTTTGAGCTGGTTGGAAGTAGGAGAGAGTCAGATTTTCGGACCCGACATCCTACGAGAAGCAGAAGAGAAGGTTCACAAGATTCGTGAGCACCTCAAGACCGCCCAGTCCAGACAGAAGAGTTACGCCGACAAGAGACGTAGAGACCTCGCTTTCAACATAGGAGATTTTGTTTATCTGAAAGTGTCGCCATTGAAGGGAATGCAGCGTTTCCCACTGAAAGGAAAGTTAGCCCCCAGATATATCGGACCTTTCAAGATTCTGAACCATCAAGGAGAAGTGTCGTATCAATTAGAACTACCCGAAAAGATGTCAGCCGTGCACAATGTGTTCCATATCTCATTACTTCGCAAGTGTCTCGAAGTCCCCGAGAAGACCGAAGTGTTCAAGAATATCGATCACCGGACCATAGATGTAAAATCCCAAAAATACTAAACTTGGATCATCAAACTCCAATCATCAAAATTAGGGTTAACAAAAACTTTTCTAATATAAAGACATGAAAGCATGCATGGTGTATGCATTTCATTTGGAATTCTTTTGAACCACCTTGTTTGTGTGTTCCTTTGCTTGTAAATGGATTCTTAGGTGAAATAAACATCATCTAAACAATTCCCAAACTTTTCTCAAAGACAAGTAAATCAAAACAAATAAAATAAAGGAATGGTTATTTTGACAAATTTAACTCCCATGCCTACTTTGGCTGTCCCAAACTTTCAGAACTTAACAGAAACTTTTCTGGATCTTTGCACCCATTGATTGTACTCATAAAAAAATATCAAGGCTCACTTTGTGGTCATCCAGAAACATTCAAATGCATAGTTTAAATGACAATTCAAAATTGAATCTATATCATATGGGAAGATCCCACTTTTTCAAAAACCACTCAAACAAGCTCAACTTTCAAAACCCAAGCATCTGCAGACTCACCAGCACCAACCTAGCACACCCACCAAAAATATTTTCAAAATTCAAAACTTGAATTCTTGCGGCCATTTCATCAAACAGATGGCAGACACAAATCAAACAAAATCCAAACACTATTGTGAGCAGTGATTCTTGCCTAACTTGTTCCCTCTCTGGACACAACTAGGCTTTAGTAGATCATCTAGCTCAATTGCAAACCTCTAGCGTCATTGTAAGCTTGACAATGTCATCAATGGAGAGCAGGCCGAGTGCACCCTTGTCACCCCCATGTCGACAGCAAGCTAGGAGAAGAAACAAGCCTAGCAAACATGTCTGGGAGCAAGCCAACATCCCATTGCCACTCCCTATCCAGCGCTCGACCGTTGCCAACCCCTGGACCACACGCACGGACCATGCCAACCTCGCCAGCAACCATGCCGAGAGCGTGCCCCGTGCACCACGCTCGACCGACACCCACAGACCGCGCGCCGCCCTCGCCGCGTGCATACGTGATCACCACCGTCCCAGCAACCCCGCAGACACGCTCGTTCGCTGCCCTGCGGACCATGCACGCTGTGCGCATTAAAAACCTCTGTCGGGCACGCGCAGAGCACCGCTGTGTTCTGACCAAACCACAACACCCCACGTCTCGCCACCACATCGTTGAGCATCACCAGGGAGCACCGCACCGCCCCCTACCGTCGCCCACGCTGATAGCCCCCTGTGCCGTCGACCACGACGAGCTCACCTTGCGCCCCGTCGGTCCCCCTCTCGCCACTATAAATAGAGGCCACCCCAGCCGAATTGAGCACACCATCTCACTCCCCTCTCCTCACTGATCGTGCCACCCCGTTTCCGAAGCAAGGCGAGCAACACTTCACCGGAATTTCACCGGAGCCTGCCGCTGCTGGAGAAGAAGGGGGCCAGCGATTGGAGCCGCCCCAGGAGAAGCTGCTGGTACCAGGAGGTTCGCCGTCGTTGACTTCGACGTTCACCCGCCTCGCCGACCCTCGCCTGAACCCCGGTGAGCCCCCAACGACCCCCACTAGCCGCGCTAGGTTTCTGTCTCGCCGGCGTTGCCCAACGTCGACGATGACCCTCAACCGTTGGATTAGGACCAGACCGAACACACCACATCGCCCCATACCGCTTCGCACCCCCTCGTCTCACTGACGCGTGTGGACAGCCACTTAACCAGCCCGCATAAGCGCTGTGCTTAGCAGGCCAGCCCAGTATCTCTTCCCGCGCAGCCCAGTTATTTGAATTTAACCTTTTCCATTTTATTTCAAACACACTTCTGAACCCAGTTTCAGAAATCAACCCAGGTCGATTCAGTGAACCAAATTGAATGAAACAAATTTTTTTAGAAAGGTCTAGGAATGCTGAATCCAAGCCCGTTGGATTCAAGTCATTTCGATCAGTAGATCATCCCTGGTAAAAATAACTAGGCAGAAGATTTTCTGCATTCAAACATTTTTCAAATTAAAACCATAATAGCTTTTGAGTTGATTCCAACTCTCAAAAATCACATTTAACCATACCTTTCAGAATATATAAAAATATATAGGTTTACTTACAGAAATAATGTTCAAGTACTAAAAGAATGCTACATAGGCATTTCTAGCCACTTTAATTAATTAGAATAAAAGAGAAAAACCTTATTAAATCGTGACACCACTTTAAATCACATTCCCATGGACTAAAATATGTGGTGATGACATGTGTCAACATGATCCCATGTTTGGTTTGGAGAATATTAAATCTTAAGTAGTTTTTCAATGAGTAGAAATTACTTTTCTAAAAATAAACGGAATTAAACCAAGCTTTAATCTTGTAATGTTAGTGATGATGCTACATCATCTATAGGACCCTTGTGTGTGATGAATGCAAGTAGTTAAGTATTATTTGGTGATTGTGTACCTCGTATTTATTCATAGACGCTAGTACCGACCAAGGATACGAGGAGGAAGGAGGATACTACGAAGAAGAAGCCGAGGAGAAATTCAACCACTGCTCTGCACAAGGCAAGCCTAATACTACTATTTGAATGTGCAAGCTACACTTGCAATTATGAAAGTTAGATAACCTATTCCATGCACTAAGAATGCTTGGTTGGACATATTTGATGATACCCCATCCCAGTTTTACTTGCAAGCTCTACACTTTATTTCTTTATCAAAGCTATTACTTGGAGTTTACCTCAGTGAATGATAGATACTAGAAAGATATTTGAAGGTTGCATAAAGAGCATAAGGTGTGGCCTAAGATAGATAATCTTGATGTCATCCTAAGTCATGAGACTGAACTTAGTTAAAACTCCACTTAGTTACCACCCCTCATTAGTACTTACCCCTACCTGTAGATGCTAGTGCTAAGCATAAAACTTGATCAGCATTAGATGGGAATACCTGGTGAAAATGGTTATGAAAACCTTGGAATGATGGATCATTCTATTGAAATGTTTTGGACATGTGTTTTCGAACACCAGATGATTTATGGTGATGAAAATTTTGAGGCATGAGCCTTGGCCCTTTATGAAACTGATGGTTGTCTGGATGCGATATCATTCCAATTTTATCGTACAACCACAATACCCGAGAATGGGGTAGGGCTTGACTGGAAACTTATATACCTTAGTATTAGTTCCCTCACGGCCAAGGTCTGAGCTGAGGCTACCTTGTGAAGATTGTCCACCTGTGCAGTACCCAAGATGACAGTTGGTCATGGTTGGGAGGCCAAACTCATAGGAGAGGTGCTTATACTAGGGCGTGTAAGTGAAAGGTTAGGATAGATTATCCGTATACTGAGTATGGTGAATTAAGGATTTGTTCCTGACGGATGTATCGAATGTTGTGGTGAAAGTGTACAATCTCTGCAGAGTGTCAAACTATTCGAATAGCCGCGTCCGCGGTTATGGACAGTTGGAGTGGCCATACTGTTACCCCGTCGGACTTTTCAAAAGACTTGTGAAATAAATTGAGACTTTGACTTGACCACAACAGGGTTGTGATATGAAATACAAGTTCCTACTTAGGTGCTATAAAACTTCAACTAGCATTCATTGCTTCTAAACTTAGTAGAGATAAATCTGGCTTTTTGCAAAACAACGCTAGAGCTTAGTGTCCTATTACAAACCCCCTTCACTTGTTAGTATTAGTTTGCGAGTACTTAAAGAGTACTCATGGCTTTGTCCCTGGCTATTCCCGTGGCCAGACTATGAAGAGGAGTACCTGGAGGATGGACCCCAGGAAGGTTACGACAACTAGGATCATCTCCCATCGTCAGCATTGCCTGTGACCCCGAAGATGGATCTTCGCCTACGCTACCGTTGTTATTACGTATTCCACTGCTTGAAGTTGTATTAAGAACTGGATCATGAGATCCCTATTTGTGTAAGAACTTATGTGCGGTTTGTAATGGATGATGTACTATGGTATCCAATTCTGTTATGTCTCGCAAAAATGGTAATCCTGGGATTGCGATGTATGGCATAACAGGCATCTGGGATTAAAAATCCGGGTGTTGACACACGGTCTTCGAGACAATATAAGATCCAATATCTGAAATCAGCATCATTGGTCCGGTAAGGACTAATGTTTAAAGAAGCAAGATGCTATTATGCATAAGTAATGTAATGCAATTTCGTAAACTCGAATCCGGGGGATAACGTTGTTCTAGGGTTTGAATACTGGAAATGGTTTCTTTGGAATGTGTTGCCCTTTTAGATTAAGTTTCATACTTGTGCTTCTTATTAAGGCTTGTGAGTGTGTGTGAACAACACGCATTTATAATATCATACAACAAGAAGATACACACATATGGAATGCTACTCAAAGACAACTTATATAAGAATTGTTTATTGTCAAATTTTACTTTACAAGTAATGGCATTTATAAGGAACTTAAGTGTTCAGAATCCTAAGTATGCAAGTAAAGTTTAAAGCAATGTGATTGTGATTAATTGTCATCTATTGACTATGATGCGAGTCCTTGATTTTAGTTGTTAAGATTTGGAGGTATTATTATAAGATTTGTTGTTTGAAATGGCAAAAAGAATAACATTTGAAGAAAATATTTCTTTTCTAAGTTTTAAACAATATTTGTGGTTAATAAAATGTGGTCGATGTTGTTTGTGCTTAAATTGTTTGGACTTGAGATGCTTTAGGACTTAATTATAACAGACCAAAGTTAACTATAAAACATATAATAAAGTCTTTAGTATTATATTTAAAGTCTTGTACACTAAAGTTAACTTTAAGATCATAGATGGACTTAGGGTTTAATGCTAATGATATTTGTATCTTGTTCACTTATATTATTTCCCTAAAGTTACTTAAGAATGGCATTACTTCTATTTGAGTAGTGGTTTCTTGATTTTATAATGGAATAGAAGCTTTTATCTTTTTATGAATGATTGGTTATAGTTTCTAAACAAGCAAATAATATTACTTAACTACTTATGAATTCACTATAGTGTTTTGATATGTTTATAAACTTGTAGTTGAAGTGATGGAAAATATTTTATTTAGTCACAAATTATCCTTGTAGATTTTATATTGAATACGAATCTTTTTACAAAATCAGCTACATTTATGGTTAAATGATAATTCAATAATATTGTATTTAAAATGTGTTGAACCATTTTGACTTCATAAGATCAATATTTAAGACTAATACTATTTATTAGACTCAATTGGCTAATTTTAGAAATATTAGCAATTTTTGTATTTACCCTTATATGAATTATTAACTAAGGAAATAGGTTTAAATTCAAGTTGTTAAAGTGTTTAAATTTTTATTTACCTCAAACGTGGTATATTATATTTTTAACATGTAGGTATTATTTTTGTGATCATTTTGGTATATTACATTTATTTTTGTGATTTACAAATAATAAGATATGATTTTTATAAGATTTATTACTTTATAAACACTTAATAAATAATAAAGATTTAATTAATTGAAATAATAATGCATGATTATAGTTTTAATTATAGTTCTTATTTTTCTAAGATTTTTGGTATTTTTAACATTTACCAATATTAAAATATGAATTTTTAAAGTATTAAAACTTATAAAATCTTTATTAAATAATACTTACTTAAATATTTGTTATAATAATATTTGATAATAGTTTAATGTTATATATTTTATTTTTCTAAAACATTTCATATATTAAACTTATTTTTTTTGATTTATGAAACAAAAGTTATTGAATATTTAAGGTTTAATTATTTTCTAAAATTATTTAATACTTTTATTAGGTTAAGATGACATCAGCAAATAAAAACCTAATTAATAAAAATTTAGGTACTAACCTATTCCTACCCACACAGACACTGACGGGTGGGGTCTCCACCACGTCTGCACGCCACATCAGCGTAGCGGGACCCGACAGACTTTGACTGGGCTTGACCACACGTGGTGACGTCACTCTGACATCACCCCACCGGAATTCTACAGAGGGGCGGAGAGGATGACGATATAGGACACGGGAGCGAGCGTGTGCGTGTTGGTTCGAATCAGAACAATGAGACGAGCAAGCTAGTGGTGGCACTGCCGATTTATGGTCATCAGAGCTTAGTCGATTGCGAGCCTAGGCGGCGGTTACGTCGGACTCACACGGGTAGGCCATTACGGCGAGCAAGGAACAAATCGAAGAGTACAAGAGTACTTAGGGGCTCACCAGGAGCGCGACGAAGGGCTCGGCGAAGCGAATCGTGGCTGGAATCGATGGGAACGGCATCGACTGGCGGTGGAACATTGGTGATGGGAAACTCGATTTAGGGCAAGCGGCTCTGATTCCTTTGGGGAGACGAACGAGTCAAGCACGAAGAACTCACATGCAGGCTTATATGGCAGAGGGGTGGTCTCTAGCGGCTACGACAAGCATCTCCAGCGAGCTAAGGTTTCTGCGTTCTTGCGAAAGAGGAAAAGGGAGGTTGAGAGAGAGAAGTTGTGAGGAGATGAGGATAAGATAGGGCACCCGACGGTTCTTATCCTCTCTTCCGGAGCTCAGCGGCGGCAGGAATCATAGCGGGCGATCGCTGGCGGCCAGCACGACAGGCAGCTGCTTCTGCCGACGAGGAAGACGACGAGGAATTGAGGCTGAAGAGGTACGAGCCTGAGGCGGGCTGGTGCTGGGCCAGGTGGGCTGTAGGGAAGTGAGCGGGAAATCTGCAACTACTACATGTGGGAAACAGATAGATGCGAGAAGAAATGGGCTGTGGGCCAGGATTGGCCGCTGCCTCTTTTCTTATCTTTTTTGTTTTCTGTTTTTAATAATTTGTTTTCAATTCAAATTTCCTCAAGGTTTTAAATACCATAATTTTTGTACAGTATTTTTAAATATTCCAAAGATAACTATACTAATTGATTACTCTAATCATGTTGGTATATTTTTTTATACTCATAATTATCTTAGAAATTATATATCGAGTAGAATAAATGAGAATTACGATTTTAGGGATTTGTTTATTATATCAAACTCTAGGAATGGTGATTTTGTTTTCACCATAAAATTTATATAGGTAAAGGTTTAAGTGGGTGATTGATGTGCATGGTATATTTTCATATTTAACAATCATATAGTATGATTTAAGTATTAACATTTCCTTAGCATTGTCTTGTTAAATTATTATGCATGAGTAATAATCATAGGTGTAGAAATGAAGATTAAGATATTAAGCATATTGTTTTTATATTTGTGGTTATGGATAATATCATCATCCAAGATAAAATAGTGGGTTGTTCTTTAGGATGACTTAAGAGTAAGAGTTGATAATTATGGTTTCTAGTTACTTATGATTTTATTGTTTTGAAAGTGACAAAGATATGCTTTAGTGAGTTGCTGTAGGAAAATATTCCTATTAAACCACTATGGAAATAAGATGATTGATCCAATAGATGAAATAGATAATAAGTTTGATTACAAATTTAAGGTTGAATGTTTTACCAAGAATTTCTATCCTCCATAATTCATAATTCTTGACTTCTACTTAAAGAATTCCTTTCCTAGATATACTACTCCTTCCTATCCATCATCATGTGTTAACATGATGAGCTTTACTTCACAAGAATATTCTTATCCACATTTTATTCTTCTAAATCCATTTATGAATCCAATGAGCTTGTTACTAAAGCATTTCATAATCTGCCCACGTCTATAATTGGGTTATATCAAACTACTCTGATAATGATAACCTCTAATCCACTAAGTAGTTACTTCTAACTCCATTCATATACTTCATTTATCACCCTTCACTAATATTACTTCAATAGATGTATACATCAAATCCTACTTCACCTCAAGTGCTTAGTATTTCCAAAGAGGAAAATACTACTTCTTTAATGCAATGTTGCTCTAACATCATCTTAATCATACTATCTTATATTTACTTTACTCCAGTATCTTATATTCAAACTTCACATCATATCATGGTGACTTATCATGGCTAACCTAAAATAACATATCTATACTAGGGTTCAATCATGTTCTATCCACCAATGTCACTTATACATGATATAAGCATTCCATCTTGGTGACTAAAGCATGATCATTATAATACTTTGATCCTTTATGGTTTAGGTTTCCAGTTGGCTAATCTAGGCTTTCATCCGTACAACATTACAGTTGTATTATAATTATCTTCTGTTTATATCTATGGGACTAAGAGATATTATTCATTGACTATACCTACTTGATCCAATAGGATTACTCCTGGTAACTACCTTCAATACTCATCCTTGTAACCTTTATCTTAGATACTCTTCTATTCATTCAGGAGTGAATTAACTCCATCAATTATCACATTGATCCTATTCTCTTCCAACACCCCCATCCTATAGATGATATTTAAATCTAGCATTACTATTTACCCCTTCTTACTTATTTCTTTATAGGCCTTAAGTGAATGCTATGATATGGTCAAGAGTTGATAGATGAAGAATTGATAGATTAAGAATTGGTGAATCAATAGTTGATTACTCAACATTGATGAACAATATATACTAAGATAGGATTCCATAAGGATTGATATGGAAATAAAGATATATGGTGAATGATCTTGACTTGGTTTCTTTCCTACTCAATCTCACTAAAGAGTTAAGGTTAGGTATTACCATGATACTCATGGTATAAGTAGATGAGATTAAGATAGATCAAGATTTATTTGTTACATTCCTATTACTTAATTTATGTTTATAACTTGGTATTCATGAGTTGTGTAATGAATACTAGGATATGATTACTTAAGGATCAAATAAACATTAAGTAATGTATTAGGGTTTAACTTTTATTATAGTTGATGTACCCTTAGATCAAATCTCCCTTACACAAAATAAGGTTTTAGCAAAGGTCATATTGAAACTTACCGCAGTCAACTTGATAATCTACTTCAATTCCATCAAGTTGAGAGAAGCTTCAATCACTTTGACAAGTTTTGTTCAAAAGCGCGAAAATTATTCGGATTTTATATGCATGAATGCAATGCACACATCCGTGTTCATCTTATTGCTAATCTCTAATGCTGGGATGTTACATAAACCTAGCCGGTGAGGCTGACAGAAGGGCCCAAGGACACGTTTGCAGCCACGTGGGCAAAATGGACCTGCAGCGTTTTTGACTGCGCTAACCCGCGTGCGGTGATGATTGGGTGACGTCACAATGACGTCACCGACGCCGGTGAGCCACATAACGACAAGGGGATGGAGAAGGAGGGCTCGAGGGGAAGCGTGGGTGCGATGGCTCAAATTAGAGTAACAAGGGGAGCCTATTGGTGGCGGCGCCGCCAACTATTGGTCGCCGGAGTGGCTCGTACGGTGACGACCAGCGGCGACGCACGGCGGGCTACAGTGGCAGCACACTACAGAGCAAGACGGTGAGGTTGGAGGGCACTGGGAGGTGCAGGAGCTCACCATGAGCGCGAGAAGAGGGCCGACATGGAGCAGGGTGGCCGGAGTCGATGGCGGAGATGGTGGCCGGAGCTCGGGAAGGAGGGGTCGATTGCGGCGCCTGGGGCTTCTCCGGCTCGCGTGCTTGGATGGGTTGATCGAGAACGACACGGAGGTCACGATAATGGCCTCAGAACAGCAAGCGGTGGTCGGGAACGGCAGGGTGCCGTTGATGTCTAGGGCTAGGGTTCGGGGCCGAAGAGGAGAAATTGGCAGAGAGGGTAGTTCTTATCCTGTCGTCCAACGGCGGTGTCGGGCATCACAGCGCGAGGAGGATCCACGGCCAGCGGCGATACATGCAGTTGGTTCACCCGCTGAGGAAGACGACGACGGGGAGGTGCGAAGGGGTATTGGGCCTGAGTGGGCTGCGGATGGACCGAGGCAGCTGCTGTGGAACGCACACTGAGCGGCAGGGAGAGAGGGAAGATTGATATGGGCTGCAACCTGGTTAGAGTTAGGTTCTATTTTTATTCCTAAAACCTTTTTCTATTTAGTTTTTCTCTCTTTCTCTTTCTATTTTCAAATTGTTTTCTGATTTGAATCTATTTTGTGTATTTTGCAAACACCTAAACTTTGTAAACATTTGAAACATTGTAGGGCCCTGGTTACTGTTTGGGATCGATATCTTTTGTACTTTCAAAACATTTAAATCCATTTTGAATTTTTTTCAAATAGAGAGGGGAAGCTAGGGTTTAGGGTTTTGATCCATTTGTTGCTTGAATTTTAAGATGATGCTCATGCTATGCACATAGAAACCCTAGTTAGTATTAGTAGAACTAGGGGTGTTACATTTTTACTACTCATTGTAAAAGCTAATGTATATTATTTCAGAACAAAATTTGGCTCTACGATATGTATAACACACACTTGATTGGTTAGTTTCAGGCTCCTTGTGCTAAATGCATGGATTTGGATATAATTTTCATTTTTTATGAGATCCTTGATGTAACTTGTACTTCCACCAACCATGTTAACTTGTTTCTTATAATTCCCAAAGTTTTTAGTACTACAATATGATTTTTCAAGCTTCCTAGCTAACTTCACATCCAAATGTTGATGTTAAAGCTTCTAACATGTTTTTATTGTGAAGCAACTACAAAGATGATGGATCAAAATACCACCGCCCCCTTTTTACACACAAAGTATAACCTTTAATGGCTTGTTTGATTCATACGATAGGAGAAGTATAGGAATAGGAAAAGCGTAGGATTGGGATGTCATGCCAACTTGAATCCTATAGGAAGAGGAATTATGTTTGATGCAGCAAAGGAATTTTTCCATGAGGTATGATCTAATGTTTCTTTCTTATAAGAATTACACTACAAGATTTCTATTGGATTAATTCCTATAGGATGTGTTCCTATGAATCAAACAATAACATAGGAAAAATTCCCATAGGATTCAAATCCTACACAATTCCTATGCAATTCCTATGAATCAAATAGGCCCTAAATATATACGCCCTTTCAAGCTTCCAGCCTACATTTGTGCAATAAATTGATTTTTGGGACTAGATGTTTGAATGAATGGGGCAGGGTGTTTGAATGGATGGGCGGGATATTTCGGTGCTCTCTTGAAATTTTGAGGCTGAATCTTAGGTACGCTACTCCCACTCCCACTTGGGTATGCTTTCCCCGTCAATAACCCACACGCCTGTACGCTTTCGAGCATTTAATGAGTTGATAGACATCCACCGTGTTTGAACCAAGATGACCAAGGTTACAACCATAATTGCTTTTTTTGAATTGCACAGCCATAGTTGCCGATACCGTGTCCCTGTTTTGTACTCCATACATTGATTTTTTTATAAATCCAAATGACAACATTGTTTTTGGTTTAAAGAAACTTCAAAGATTATGGCTCAATATGAAATTGTGCCAATTGTCACACGAAGTAACCTATTTAATGGATAAACCCATTCAATCTTACTGGCTAAATTCTTGCAACAAATTGATAATATGACAATTTACTAAAAGCATGTCAATTTTGGTAACATGGTCTAGAGAAATGATGGAGAAGACTCTGGAACGATGGAGAAGTTTGTTTTGAGGTTTGTGCATAGCCTTTATTATGCTAAAGACTATATCAATAGTATCTTCTAGCATCAGATGCTAATTGAATGGAAAAGAAAATCCGACGGCTGGCAATGTTGGGATTCGTGAGTCTTGATCCAACGGTCAATATTCAAAGTTATTCATACATTATATAGTGGTAAGGTAAGATAAGATAAGATAGAGAATTTAAGGAATTTTCTATAATGTTCAAATTGTATGCTTATATTTTTGGATTAATGGAATATAGAGCTACCACAATTTAGTGAAAGTATCTCAAATTTGGATCTATAATAAGTGCGGGATACCATCTGCTTGGTTAGGGTGTATGTGGGTCGAGGGTTTTAGTTTTAGGGGTTGTTTATGGTTGAGGGTTTAGGAAATTTTAAATAATGTTCAAGCTTTATGCTTATGTTCGTCGAATATAATAGTGTTACCCAAATTTAAAAAGTGTCCGAAATTTAGGGTTTAGGGGTATAGGGGTTGAGGGATATATATTTTTTAATTTGATCTATAAGAGGATGTGTTAAGACCTCACCCTTTAAGGTAAAGGTCCCTGTGATTGCAGTGCGAGTCCCTGGATCGAATTGCTAGCACCCACAGTTTAAGATGAAGTACACAGATACAAAGGTCATTATTACATCGAAATTCTAGGAGTACAAAAGTTCTTACAACTCATTAGCCTAAGGCTAAAACATACAGTTCTCATTACAAAGTATATAAATAAAGTCATCTTCATGTGCCACAGGCAAACATGTTGAGTGTAGACTCATAACCCAACTCACCTTTAGAGTAACCTATAACATAATAAGTTACATCCACAAGGGGTAAATACATTTGGAATTGTATTGTCAAGTGATATCATAGTTACATAGTAAAGACTATCAGCTACATGAATTTGGCTAAGTGTGGTTTCAGGATGGCTTTGCACAAAGTAGTTTTGTCCTAGTAGTTGAAAACACTAAGTTTTTAATTACAAAAACTCAAAGATACCACCAATATACATTGGTGAACCAATACCCTTTTTCAACCACTAGTTTTAACTTAGAGAAATTGGGGTGAGGAGATTCTCGATCATTTCAATGTCTTTGATGCTCAAAATGTCCGCAACCGGGGACACATCTTAGTACTTAGGTTTTACCCTCTCGAGAGGTGGTGCACTTTCCCCACAAGACTCGACATGCATCGAGACGAGACTTTTCAGAAGCATTCCCTCAGACCACCATGGACGCATTCCATCCTATCAACTCCACCACCAACTATCCATCTGACTAAGTTCTTGCAACCTAGTTGGTCAAGGCAGAGCCCATATGCCATGTGGCTGCACTAGAAGCTTCTCAACACTAAACATCTCAAATATATTTGTTCCTAGGTGGTCATCCACAAGTGTGATACATAGGGTAAACCATAGACATGGGCCCTGTGTAACCACTCAACACATCCCATACAAGTTCCATTCCACCCAGTTGTTTCATTCACAAGTTGTTTTCTTAGTCAAAAAACACATAGACATAATCTTTCCATAATATCATAGCATGAGTATTTCCACCCTTGAATTATAATAGCTAGGCTAAGCATACTAGCATATCATGTCCCCTAACATAGGGAAAAATATTACCAATATATCATCTATAGGATCTACCATAGCATAGCATTATACTTTGAAAATTACCATGCAAGTCCTACCCAAATATCACTAGTGCAATAGGTAGAATAGTAGGACAAAATATGGAGTTTCACTTGCCTTGGTAGCTATGGTAATATGTACAACCCTCACAATCACACACTTCACAATCCATTAAATCTACACAACAAATTAACAAAAAATATTCACAAATCAATATACACACAAAAATAATATCCTAAATAATTTTTATAGTAAAAATAGGCCTATAATTCTCTCCGCATAAAATCCTAATTTTTCAGAAGCAAATGGACAAAGTAAGTCCATAGATGCAAAGATCTCAAGTTTCTGAATCCATAGACACCTAATTTGTAAGTTTTGGATTTACAGAAAAAACTTATGAATTTTGTAAGTTAATTCATCTAATAGATCAAAATCTGGATTTAAATCTAAATTACACACAAGCGGCGTGTTTGGATTAGACGGTACCGGTTCACGCTGGATCACGCTTGCGCACCGTCAGATCTAAGTGAGATCTAGCGGCTCAGATCTGCCCGTACCTGTTCGCTACTAGTTCTAATCTAGGCCACTGGATCTAGATCTAGTGGATCACAACTACTCGACCTAAAACCAGCGGCGCAAATGGCCACTGTAGCGGCGACGCGTAAAACGGTGATGCTCCGGTGAGGCCAGAGGGTAAGGGAGGGGTCTTAGGGGCTTACTGAGGTCGCAGCGTCGAGGCGGTGCTCAATGTGGTCACGGACGGGGCTGGGGCACACGGACACGGTGCCTATTCCTTGTCGGAGTTCAGTCGAGCCTTGGGTGCTCGCAGACCACGACGGGGCGACGACCTGGGGCACAAGGGGACAAGAGGCAGGCATCAAAAGAAGCGCAAGAAGCAGGCGAACACAAACATTTGAATCAGAGGTCGAGGGGCACGACATCCCGCAATAGCTCGTGGGAACTTGTCGGCACTGCGGTGGTGCGACGCAAAATTTGGGGACCCTGGTGGCGCTCAGAGGTGAGTGAGTGGAGGAAATGGGGCGGAGGAGGAGGGCGTTAAGTAGCCAGAGTGAGGGAGGGAATCATGTCCGCAGTAACTCGCAATCAAGCGCGAATTCAGCGGGAGTAAAAGGCCGCAGCGGAGCTGGTCTCACGCGATGTTTGGGGACGACGGGGGTGACGTGGTGGCGAGGCCCAGCTGTCCGTGAGGGGGTGAGCGCACGGGGTGAGAAACGTAGGGGTGAGGGGGAGGCTCCTGTGTGGGCTTGTTGGGCTACTGGTGGTGCTGGGCCAGATTGGCTGGCTGACTTTTATTTTTTCTCCTTTGCCTTTTCTTTTTCTGTTTTGAATTTCCAAATAAGATTTGAATGAGCAAATCAATTCCAAATCAATTCAAACCTTCACCACATTTTTGTGAGGTTACCCTAGTGTTTAAAAATGTGGCAAACACAAAAATCACTCCAAAACATTTTTGGGTAATAAAAATAAAATAAAAACATGCCCCATACATGTAATATAAAAGGGGTATAAAATAGGGTTTTGCTAGGGTTTTAACTTTCAAAAATTTTGTGCAAAGTAAACATGCCATGATGATATGAATGCAATCATGATGTTTTGGATTTGATGAAATTTGGGATGTTACAAATATAACCCCCTTAAGATAAATCTCGCCCTCGAGATTCGGATTGGCTAGCAAATAGGTGAGGGTGATCTTTCTGAAGCTCATCTTCTCTTTCCCAAGTTGCTTCTTCCTCGGTATGATGATTCCACTATACTTTGTAGAACTTGATGGTCTTAGTACGAGTGACTCTTTCTGCTGTCTCGAGAATCTTGATAGGTTTCTCTTCATAAGGGAGATCATTCTCTAGATGAACTTCTTCTAGTGGTATAGTGTCCTTTAATGAGCTTTCTTCCATCTCTAGATGACACTTCTTCAACTATCTTACATGAAACACATTGTGAACTGCTGACAGAGATTCTGGTAGTTCTAGCTCATAGGCCACTTCTCCTTTACGGCTCAAAATCTTTAATGGTCCTACATAACGAGGTGCTAATTTCCCTTTGACTCCAAATCTCTTCACACCACGAAATGGTGAGACTCTAAGATAAGCTCTATCACCTACCTCATAGGTGACTTCTCTATGTTTTGGATCTGCATAGCTCTTTTGTCGTGATTGGGCTATCTTCAATCTTTCATTTACCATTCTGACTTTCTCTTCGGCTTCCTTGATTAGATCTGGTCCAAATAAATTTCTTTGTCCTACTCCATTCCATAGTAATGGTGTAGTACACTTCCTTCCATAAAGTAATTCAAACGGAGCCATCTCTGTGCTCGATTGATAACTATTATTGTAAGAAAATTTTGCGTATGGCAGATTTTCATCCCAACTAGATCCATACCCTAGCGCACAAGCTCTCAACATATCTTCCAAAATCTGATTGGTCCTTTCTGTCTGTCCATCAGTTTGAGGATGAAATATTGTGCTGAATTATAGTCTAGTTCCCAATGACTCGTGCAATTGTTTCTAAAAATGCGAGGTGAACTGAGTTCCTCTATCATACATAATACTCTTAGGTACTCCATGTAGACATACAATCATGTTCATATAAATCTTGGCTAATTTAGCACTTGTATAAGTGGTCTTTACGGGTATGAAATGAGCCACTTTAGTTAGACGATCCACAACAACCCATATGGAATCGTATCCGGACCTAGTCCTTGGCAATCCTGTGATGAAATCCATACCAATCTTATTCCACTTCCAATCAGGTATTGGTAGTGGTTGCAATAACCCTGCCGGTTTCTGATGTTCCGCCTTCACTCTACTACACATGTCACACAAAGCAATGTTCTCCATGATATCTTTCTTTAGATTGTTCCACCAAAATCTTTATTTCACATCCATGTACATTTTGGTGTTACCCGGATGAATAGAATATGGTGAATTGTGTGCTTCTTGCAGAATCAATTTCCTTAGTTCAGGATCTTGTGGAATGCAGATACGCTTCCCATACCATAAGGTTCCTTGTTCATCTTCATGGAATCCCTTTGCCTTTCCTTTACTAATTTTACTCTTGATCTCCTCTATTTCCTTGTCTAACTTTTGGGCTTCTTTGATCTTATCCAACAGTGTTGGTTGAACTTCCAAAGACATGAGATATCCTTCATGCTCTATCTCTAATCTTAGCTCTTTAAATTGGGCACACAAATCTTCTAGCAATGCTCCTATGGTGAGGCCATTCACATAAACTTTGTGGCTTAATGCATTAGCTACGACATTCGCTTTACCAGGATGGTATTGCAAACTCAAGTCGTAATCCTTGATAAGTTCTATCCATCTTCTTTGTCTCATGTTGAGCTATTTCTGGGTGAAAATATATTTCAAGCTCTTGTGATCCGTGAATACTTCACAACGCTTTCCCAAAAGATAGTGTCTCCATGTTTTGAGTGCACAGACAATAGAGTCCAACTCTAAGTCATGTGTAGGATAATTTACTTCATGAGTCTTGAGTTGTATCGAGGCATAAGCCACAACTTTTCCTTCTTGCATCAATACTCCACCCAATCCTTGGTGAGATGCATCACAATAGACTTGGAAGTCTTTCTCTAGATCTGGCAGACATAAAACTCGTGCTTACACTAGTCTTTTCTTCAACTCTTGAAAATTGGTTTCAGATCCTTCATTCCAATCAAACTTCTTCTCTTTCTTAAGAAGCTCCGTCATTGGCTTAGCTACTTTCGAGAAATTCTTGATGAACCTTCTATAGTACCCGTCCAAGGCTAGGAAACTACGGACTTCTTTAACTGATTTGGGAGATTCCCACTCTGTTATCGCTGACAGCTTTGCGGGATCGACGGCTATACCATTTCCAGACACAATATGTCCAAGAAATCCAACTTCATTCAACCAAAACTCACACTTACTAAACTTGGCATACAACTTGTGCTCCATGAGTTTCTCAAGAATCAAATGCAAATGTTCTTCATGCTTTTCATTGCTCTTGGAATAAATCAATATGTCATCGATGAATACCACATCAAACTTGTCAAGAAACTCCATGAACACCTTGTTCATCGTGTTCATGAAATAAGATGGTGCATTTGTTAGTCCAAATGGCATCATTGTATACTCATACAATCCATACCTAGTGGTAAAAGCAGTATTTGGTATATCTTGTTCTCTAATCCTTAACTAAAAGTAACCTGATCGAAGATCAATTTTTGAGAACACACGAGCTCCTTCTAGCTGATCAAAGAGATCATTGATTCTGGGTAAGGGATACTTGTTCTTTATGGTCACTTCGTTGAGTGATCGATAATCTATGCATAGCCTCTGACTTCTGTATTTCTTCTCGACAAACAAAATTGGTGCACCCCAAGACGGAGAACTTGGTTGTATAAATCCTTTCTGCAACTGTTCTCCAAGATGTTTATTGAGCTCTTTCAACTCATCAACTGACATCTTATAGGGTCTCTTTGCTATGGGTCCAGATCCTGGCAATAAGTCAATCAAAAACTCCACATCTCTATATGGTGGAATTCCTGGTAATTCCTCCGGAAACACATCCGGGTACTCTTTCACTACTAGTACACTGTCTATGCTAACCCCCTTAAGAGAATTTAGCTTACTCCCTTTGGGTTCAAAGTTAGTCTTTAACCTAATCCGTTTATTTTCCGGGGTTGTGAGTGTAACAGTTCTTTTGGCACAATCTATTACTCCATCATAAAGGGTCATCCAATCCATGCCTAATATTACATCCAATCCTTGGGATTCTAGGATTATCAGGATAACTGGAAACTTGTATTTTCCAAACTCTATTACTAGATCATGACATCCAAAATTTACTATGATTTCTCCACCTAGGGAGCTTACTTTAATAGGACATCCAATTGTTTCAGTTGGGAGTCTATTTTTGTCTACAAATGCTCTTGAAATGAATGAATGCGATGCGCCGGTATCAAAAAGGATAAGTGCTGGAAAGGAATTAATCTTGAACTTACAAGCCACAGCATCAGACTCCTCTTGGATTTCCTCCACATTGATGTGGTTCACATGACCCTTCTGAAAAGGGTTTGGCTGGTTAGATCCATCAGTCTTCTTTTCTGGGGATTCATTTGCATAGTGCCCAGTTTTCTTGCACTTGAAACATTCAACCTAACTGATGTCTCTCTTAGCTGGCTGATTCCGATTGCCATTTCCACTATGGTGACTCTTGTGTCCACTGTTGTTGTTTCGGTAATCACCATTGTTGTGTCCACGATGTTTATTGCTATCGTGGTGACCGTTACTGTTGTGGTGGTTGTTATGATTCCCGTGTTTGTTGGATCCAGAACCTCCACTTCCTTCACCACAAGAATGCTTGTGAGATGATCCAGATCCATGCTTATCAAATTGGTGCTTCCTCTTCCTATTCTCCACTTGCTTCATCTTGCTTTCCAAGATGGTAGCTTTGTCACACAGAGATTGATAAGTTGGAACATATGCAACATATAGTTGCATGCACATCTCATCATTTAGCCCTTCAAGGAACTTCTCCTTCCTCTTTGCATCAGTGTCAACATCATCCGGTGCATAGCGTGCCAGATTTTTGAACTCTTCAATATATTCTGCAACACTGCGATGGCGTTGTTTAAGGTTGTGAAATTCTTTCTTCTTCAACCCCATCACTCCTGAAGTAATGTGAGCAGTGCGGAATCCATCCTCAAATATTTCCCAAGTCACTTCTTTAATAGGGGTGGTGATTTTGAAGGTATCCCACCAAGTAGTTGTTGGTCCTTCTAGCAGGTGTGCTTCAAATCTGACTTTCTCCTCATCAATGCAACCAAATGTGACCAAGTCATTGTTCATAGAACATAGCCAATACTTTTCTACCATGGGATCAGTGGTTCCAGTAAAATTAGCAGGCCTCAATCTCAGAAACCTTGTGAGCATATCAAAAGCTGGTGGGTTGTTCTGATTGTTGTTGTTATTGTTGTTGTTGTTGTTGTTGTTGTTGTTGCTGTTGTTGTTGTTGTTGCTATTGCTATTGTTGTTGTTGTTGTTGTTGTTGGTGTTGTTGTTGTTGTTGTTGTTGTTGTTGTTGTTGTATTGATTCTGATTTTGATTGGCCATAAAATGAGTCATCATTTGCATCAGCTGTGTTTATGCGATCATCAACGGTTGCATCTCATTGCCATTGTTGTTATTATTTTTATTGTTGGGATTGGCACGACGGGGAGGCATCTGTGGTTTCAATAAGGATAAGTAATGAGATATAACCCATAGATCCTAACATGCACAATAAAATATATAGCAACAATCACAAATCGGCAAGCACATGATCAACTTTAGGATTTAAAACGAACAACAAGTTTGCAAAGTAAACACACTAGCATAGTCATCCACATGTTGGATGATCAATGCGACTCGATAAATAAAATGATGATAGATAGATAGATAGGCAAGAACTCAACACTACTCCTCCATCTCGACTTCCTCCTCCACTAGAGCAAGTCTTGCTGCGTCGAAGCCAGCCTTGTACTCCTCCACGCTGGTGGTCAAAGCATCGATCTTCGCCTGAAGCTCTCTCTTCTGTGAACACAGCCTATCTATCACCTCCTGTTGTGTATCTAGCTCAAGATCCTTGAGCTCCATCTCAGCCTTCATCTCATTGATCTTCTTGTTCCTATCTTGCACTCTCTTTTCTTGGTTCTTGAACCTCTTGTCTTGCTTCTCAAACCTAGTATCCATCTCCTTGATGCTCTCCTCCTACTCCTCGAAGGCTTTGTCCTTCTCCATCAACTGGACGCGTAGCTCGTCATTGCTAAGCATGACGTTGGTCCTATCAGTATCGAGGTGCCTAAGGAGGCTCTCTAGGTCCTGAAGATAGTGGCGCGCTGGGTCAATAGTCTCCCTAGTGGCTTCGTCCATCACTATAGCCTCTCCCTCCTCGTCACGTCTCCCAAAGGGATGGAAGTAGAGGCCCTTGAGCTCGGCGGAGTGACGTCTACAAAGGCGTCCAATCAGCTTTTGCATGGCGACGTCGAGGCCCTTCTCCTTGTCATCATGGTGTATCTTGAAGGCGATGTCCTCGGTGGGAGGCTCTGACTGGCGTCCTGGATAAGAGACTCTAAACCCCCACAGGTCCTTCCTCTCAAACTTCCTGAGCTGAAGTCCCTTAATGTTAGGGATGGGATACCGAGTACACTGACGAGCTCCACAATACAGAATCCAAAGCGAGTTCCTTTGAACTCCTCGGCGGTGCTGAGAACAAAACTAGGCATATATTACATAGGATGGAGAAAATTAGAAACAACACAAGTAAAGAGTAAAACATAAAGTAGTAAAACAAAATCCAAAAACATACATTCAAATCATTTAACCACACAAGTCATGGCATACATTATTCAATCACAAACAGCAAGGTTCAATCATAACTTAGACAAAATTTTTCCATACCACATAGGTTGGTATGATCAAATTATTAACGCGAGAAAACGACAAGTGTGGTGGTCCAACTATTGGAGTACGTCACAAGTCTCACTCACTTGTCAAGGTATCTATCTGGGCATCCTTGGAGGCAATCTGTTTTTCTTGATCAGAAGACTCCCATGCTAAGTCTATGATATCCTCCCTTAGACGTTTTATGGTGATCTCTAAGTCTTGGGTATGCTTCCTCTCCTCTCTAAGGTCATTCTGAGTGTTGAGAATTCTACACTTGAGTCTTTCTCCAAGCTTCTTGATGGCATTCCATGCTGCATTCTTTGTAGAGTCAAAGAATGACATGTGCGCATTTGAGAATTGGTGACCATGCAGAATCCCGACTCATTGTGGTTGTCCTCCTTGTTTTTATACAAGTGGAGTTGTACCCACCAATATTCTTCTCCTTCATCTATCACTGGAAATCCCTTTACACGGCTTCACCATTTATTGGAACATCCCAAAAATCTTGATCATGATTATCAAATTCTAATTACCAAAATTAGGGTTAATAAAAACTTTGATTAAATAAAAACCAAATGAATGCATGTGTGTAAGTGATGATGGTATGAATGCAAGAATGGACTTGTGTGATTAACCTAAATAGTAAGAAATGGTTTAAAGATGAAAATAACATCATCTAAAACATTTCCAAGCAGAAACAAATCAAGAGAAAATCAAAAACAAAACAAATAAAGCAAATGGTCATTTTTGCCAATCATGGTCACTAGGTCACTTTGAGTGTTTCTAGTCCAAGATTTCAAACAGAAACATTTCCATTTCTTTTCACCCCTTGCAATACCAAGTAAGAGTGAATCAAATCCCACCTTTCAAACTTACAGAAACATTTGGCAACCTTATTCAAATCACAGTTCAAAATTGAATCTATAACATATGTGAAGATCACGCCTTTTCAAAACCCAACCAAACTAGTGCCCCTTGACCAATCCAACTAACCAGAGACTCCCTAGTATGTAACTAGCAAACCCACCAAGTTTGAATCCAAAATTCAAATTTGAATTTCTTGTGGCCATTTCATCAAACACCTTGTCAGTAGCAAACAAACAAACATCAAACACTATTAGTAGTAGTAATTTTGGCCAACATTGTCCCCTCTCTAGCTCACTCTACACTCTCAGTAGATGATCAAACTAATATAACTAGCTTTAGCATCACTGTGAGCAAGCATAGCCATCAATGGTGACCACGCCGAGAGCAACCTTGACACCCCCATGTCGCCAGCGAGCTAGGAGAAGCTCTAGCTTCGCCAACCTTGTCTGGGACACGCAGCACCGTCCATCGCCACCCCCTGTCCAACGCGCGAGCCTTGCCAGCCAGTAGACCACACGGCAAGCTCACGCCCAGTTGCTCTGGGTGCGTGTCGAGAGCATTCCAGTGCGCCATCAGCGACATGAGCCCATAGACCGCGCGCCGCCCTTGCCGCCTGCGTACGTGATCGCCAGCACCCCAGCAGCTCGCCAGACAACCCCGTTCGCCGCCGCGCGGACCACAAACGATGTGCTCCATTAAATTTGCCGTTGGACCCGCCCAGAGCACCGCGACGTTCCGACCATTCCTCACCACCCCACGCCGCGCCATCAAGCCGTTGAGCTTCGCCAGGAGGCAACGCACCGCCCCCTATCGCCACCCATTCCATTAGCACGCTGTGCCGACGACCACGGCAAGCTCCACCCGCGCTCGTCGGTCCCCTTCAGGCACTATAAAAGGAGGCCAGCCCCATTCGATTTGATCACACCATCTCACTCCCCACCTCTCACTTATCACACCCACTCACCCTCGGAGCAAGGCGACCACCAGGTGGACAGAATTTCACCGGAGTTTGCCGGTGCAGAGGAGGAGAGGCGCCGTCGATTGGAGCCGCCCCAGGAGGAGCTGTCGGTACCAGGAGGATCGCCGTCGTCGCCCCCATCGCCGACCATCGCCGGAGCCCTGGTGAGCCCTCGTCGACCCCCACTGGCCGCGCTAGGGTTCTGTCTCGCCGGTGTTTCCCGACGTGGACGATGAACCTCAGCCGTTCGATTAGAGTTAGATCATGCGGTCCACATCCCCCCATAACGCTTCGCACCCCACCGTCTCACTGACGAGTGGGGACAACCACTTACTCAGCCCGCGTGCGCGCTGTGCGTAGTCGGCCGGCCCAGTTAACTATCCCGCGCGACCCAGCAATTCAAACATAGATTTATTCATTTAGTTTTCAAATCAGTTTTGTACCTAGATTCAAAAATCAACCCAACTCGATTCACTGAACCAAAATGCATGAAACCAATTTTTTTATAAAGTTACTAGAATGCTTAATCCAAGCCCGTTGGATTCAAACAAATTGGAATTGTATATCACCCATGGTAAAAATAACAAGGCAAAATCTTTTCTGCATTCAAACATTTTTCAAAATTCAACCACGAAGTCTTTTGAGTTGATTCCAACTCTCAAAAATCACATTTGACTATACCTTTCAGAATATATAAAAATATATAGGTTTACTTGCAGAAATAATGATCAAGTGATAAAAGAATGCCTCATAGGCATTTCTAGTCACTTTTATTTAATTAAAATAAAAAGGTTAAACCTTATTAAATTGTGACACCACTTTAAATCACATTCCCATGTACTGAAATATGTGGTGATGACATGTGACAACATGATCCCATGTTTTAGTTGGAGAATATTAAATCTTAAGTAGTTTATCAATGAGTAGAAATTACTTTTCTAAAATAAAGGAAATAAAACTATTTGCCTTAATGATTGTAATGTGTGTGATCATCCTATATCATCTAGTGAAAACCTTGGTATGATAGATAGAAATAGTTACGTATTGTGTGGTGATTGTGTACCTCGTATTTATTTATAGATGATAGTACCGATCAAGGATACGAGGAGGAAGGAGGATACTACGAGGAAGAAGCTGAGGAGAACGTCAACCACTGCTTTGCACAAGGCAAGCCTAATACTACCAGTTGACTTGGCAAGCTTATACATGCAATTATGCAAGCTAACACTTGCAACTATGGAAGTTAGATAACCTATGCAATGCATTAAGCATGCTTGGTTAGATAGATTTGATGATACCAAATCCCAGTTTTACTTGCAAGCTTCATTCTTTTATTTCTTTATCAAAGATTTTATTTGAGTTTACTTAGTGACTTGTAGATATTAGAAAGATATTTAAAGGTAGCATAAAGAGCATAAAACTTGGCCTAAGTTAGAGAATCTTGATGTCATCCTGAGGCATGAGATTGAACTTAGCTAGTTCACACTTTTGTACCACCCCTCATTAGAATTTACCCCCACTTGTAGATGATAGTGCTAAGCATAAAACTTGATCACTTTAGATGGGAATAATTGGTGAAAATGGTTATGAAAACCTTAGAATGATGAGTCATTCTACTGAAATGTTTTGACATGTGTTTTTGAACACCAGATGATTTTGATTATGAAAATGTTAAGGCATGAGCCTTAGCCCTTTATAAAACTGATAGTTGTCTGGATGCGATACCATCCCAATTTTACCGTACAATCACAATACCCGAAATTTGGCTAGGGCTTGACTAGAAATTTATATACCTTAGTATGGGTTCCCTTGCGGCCAAGGTTGAGATGAGGCTACCTTGTGAAGATTGTCCACCTATGCAGTACCCAAGATGACAGTTGGTCATGGTTGGGAGGCCAAACTCACATGACAAGTGACTATACTAGGGTGTGTAATTGAAAGGTTAGGATTGATTATTCGCATACCGAGTATGGTGAATTCAGGATTGTTCCTAACGGTTGTATTGAATGTTCTGGTGAAAGTGTACCACCTCTGCAGATTGTCAAGCTATTTGAATAGGCGCGTCCGTGGTTATGGACAGTTGGAGTGGCCATACTGTTCTGTCGTCAGATGCTTTCAAAATGACTTATGAAGTGATTTATGACTTTGACTTGACCACAACAGAGTTGTGATATGAAATTCAAGTTCCCACTTAGGTGTTATAAAACGTTCAACTAGATTTCTTTGCTTCTGAACTTAGTAGAGGTAAATCTGGCCTTTTGTAAAACAACCCTAGAGCTTAGTATCCTACTCAAAACCACTTTACTTGTTAGTATTAGTTTGCGAGTACTTAAAGAGTACTCATGGCTTTGTCCCTGGCTATTCCCGTGGCCAGACTATGAAGAGGAGTATCAGGAAGACGGACAACAAGAAGGTTACGACAACTAGGATCATCTCCCATCGTCAGCATTGCATGTGACCATGAAGATGGAGCTTCGCCTATGCTATCGTTATTATTACGTATTACGCTACTTGAATTGTATTAAGACTGGCTCATGAGATCCTTATTTGTGTAAGACCTTATGTATGGTTTATAATGGATGATGTACTATGATATCCAAATATGTTATGTCTCGCAAAAATGGTAATCCTGGGATTGCGATGTATGGCATAATAGGCATCTGGGATTAAAAATCCGGGTGTTGACAAGTTGGTATCAGAGCCATCTTGACCATAGGAGACCCTAGTTTAGAATGGACGTTCGAATGAAAAACTTAGTTTCAAAACCAAGGAAGTGAGTATTTATGAAAACTTATTCTCATTCTTATCATTTGGATTCTTTCATGAAAATTCATGTTCCTCAAAAATTCATGGAAACCTACTTAAAAATTTGACACACTTGATCACTCTACTAACTTACTCATCCTATATTCTTATAGATGGACGTGAAGTACATCAAGTTTTATCGGTTGGGGAATGGAGGAGACCTCATCTTTGAGCGTGACTTGGACCAGCTGGCAGAGATGCTAGAGCGTCCGCACCCCGAGTTCTTCGGAGCTCAGCTCAACGATCAGGAAGGAGAAGAGTTGCAGTGGCTAGTTGTTGCAAGTCTCTGGGGAAAGATTGAAGCCCCCACCGTAGAGGGAATTCATTTCACCTTGAGAGAGAACAACTGGCTAGATGGACTTGCCAGGGCCATGCAGGAAGCTCTTGCCCGTCTGTGTGGGAAGAGTATCAATCAGATCAAGGGTACCCGCTTTGAGTTCTACCCAAGGCGTGATGTTATGGGACAGCCACTGGAGGCCCCATACCACCACGAGCTGAAGAGTCAATTGGACCACCTCAGCTTCATGATGTATGACCGTCAGAAGGAGTTGGACAATGCCCGCTCCTACGCCAACCACAAGTACGCCATCACCGCCAAGAAGGATCAGACTATTGCCATGCTAGTGAAGGATCGCCAGTCTCGTCACCGTCAGCTCGACAATAAGGAGCGCATCATTGCCTGTCTTTGCCACTGGATCACGAGTTTGGAGGAGACCATACACGAGAGAGATATGCAGTTGGAAGAGAGGGATAATGCAGGGGAAGACCTTCGTGGAGACCCCTACTCCTATCTCAGCGATGATGATGACTTTCTGGAGGATCAGGCCATGGACTTCTTCACCGATGAGGACGACTTTGCCTTCATCGATGATGATGATGAGGACACTGACTCCAAGGAGTAGTAGCACTTGAGAACTAGCGTTAGTGAGTTGTATTCGGTCCCACCGTATCGTATTTTCCTAGAGTGGTTCTTAAAACCATATGTTTTCCTTTGTTGTGGTGTGTGTTTGTATCGTGTGCTATAAATGAATGAATGAAAAGCAAGTTGCTAGAAAAATCTGAGTCAAACTTTGAAAACTTTTCAAACAAAAAACCCCGAACCTTAGAAATTTCCCTCTTTTCTCATGATCTATCTCAATCTTCATATGCCTAGAGGAGGAAGAAACTCATCCCCGGACCCGATGCAACAAATCTTGCAAATGTTGGTTTCATACCGCGAAGCCGAAAGAGCCGAACGTCAATCCAACTTAGCCACCCTTCAGCACATCGCCCAGATGGCCAACAACAACAATCAAGGCCATGGAAATCAGGACAACCATGGATCTAAGCTCAAGAATTTCCAGAACACGAATCCACCCGTTTTCACTAAGTTGAAAGAGCCCCTGGATGCCGATGATTGGCTGCAAACCATAGAGAACAACTTGGAAGTCGCCGGAGTGGAAGCTAATGAGAAAGTACTATTTGCCACCCACTATCTGGCCGGAGACGCAAGAGCATGGTGGAACAGCGTTCGCATAATGACTGTAGGACAGATGATGACTTGGGAAGAGTTCAAAGTCAAGTTCAGCAGAACCCATGTGCCACCGGGTTTGATCAAGAGGATGAGAGATGAATTCAGGGAACTGAAGCAAGGCAGGATGACAGTAGTGGAATACTGTGATTTTTTTTTGTCATTGGCTAGGTATGCACCTGATGAAATAGATATTGAAGCCAAGAAGGAGAGATTCCTGAATGGTCTGCATGATGAAATGCAGCCAGTGTTAGTCAATATCCTCTTTGCTAATATTGAAGCTTTAGTTGACTCTGCCATTCAGATGGAAGGAAAGATCAACCAAGCCAATGAGAACCGCAAGCATCGCATGATGCATCAACCAGGAACCCACCATACACCAAAGTGTCGTCCCAACCCATCTCCAGGATTTGCCCCAAGAACCAACAGACCCCCTAAGAACCGTCCGACCTATCCCAACCGTGGAAACCCAAGGCCCGGAGGAAACCACAACAACCCTAGCAACCCCATCAATTTCAACCGTGCACCACCTAAGTTCAACAACAATACCAACACTGCTCCAAGGACTGGAAGCAATGTTCTGCCTGTTGCAGCAAAGGACAGGTCGCAAGTGACTTGTTATGAATGTGGAACCAAGGGTCACTATTCCAATGAGTGCCCCAAAAGATTGTCGCAGCCCCCAATGCAAATGCCTTAGTTCAGCAGCAACATCGTGTTCAGCCTGGAAGAAGGTTTGCCCCAGGAAATTCGCTCAACCGCAACGACCGTCTCTTTCTCATGCATGCTGAAGAATCCCAAGAAGCGCCAGATGTCGTGCTGGGTATGTTTTCTGTTAACTTAGTACTTGCAAGAGTGTTGTTTGACTCTGGATCATCACACTCGTTTGTTACTGAAGAATTTGCATGCACTAGTAAGATTCAACCCACCAAATTGAAGCATGTTATGATAGTTCAAATACCTGGTTCAACCACCAAAGCTAGACAAATTTGCAAAGCCGTACCTATCCGAATCCATGGCATAGATTTTTATGCTAATCTAATAGTACTCGGAACAAAAGGTTTGGAAGTAGTACTAGGAATGGATTGGATGTCCAAACATAAAGGATTAATCGACTGTGCCAATAAAGCCATAACAATGACCAGTACAGCCAAAATATCAGTCGAGCATATATCTGAAACCCTGCCCAGTCAATTCAAGTGCAACAAGAGTATAGCCCAACCAACCATTGACCAAGTGCGGATAGTCTATGAATACCCCGATGTATTTCCAGATGTTTTGCACGGTATGCCCCCAGATCGGGATATCGAGTTTATCATTGAACTAATCCCTGGAACCGGACCCATAGCCCAGAGACTATATAGTATGAACACGTCTGAACTAGCAGAACTGAAGAAGCAAATGGATGCTATGCTAGAGATAGGATTGATCCAACCAAGTGCGTCGCCATGGATATCACCTGTCTTGTTTGTGGACAATAAAGATGGAGGTAACCGTTTATGTACGGACTATCGGAAGTTGAATGATGTCACCATCAAGAACAAGTACCCGTTGTCCAAGATAGAAGACATGTTTGACCAGCTGACTGGTGCCCAAGTGTTTTCTAATATTGATCTTAGAACTGTGTAGAGGTCCCAACCTTTAATAAGGTAGAGATCCCTGTGTTTACAATGCTAGTCCGGGGATCAATAGCTAGCATCCACAGTTAAGATGTAATATCAAGAAACAAAGGTCATAATAAAACTTTATAACCAGGAATAAAATAATTCATTACATCTTACATAGCTCATTTGGCTATCTCATTACAATGCAGCAGAAATAACTATATAGCATGGAGTCCTTCATCTTCAAAGTGCCACAGGCAATCATGTTGGTTTTAGACTTGTAATCCTAATCAATATACTTCTCTCACATCAAACAAACCTGCAACATAATAAGTTACAGCCACAAGGGTCAATACATTTGAATTGTATTTGCAAGTGATACTATGGTAGAATAGTGGTATCTATCATCTATATGCATTTGGCCAAGTGGAGCTTAGGCTTGCTTTTCTCAAAATAGATTTTCCTTATCATTTGAAAATACTAAGTTTTTGTTTGTCAAAATCACCCAAAGCATCTACCAATCAAAAATTGAAGATCCTTTAACCCTTGTTCAACCACAAGTTTTAACTTAGAAATTGGGATGAGCAGATTCTTGATAGCTTCCATGTCTTGATGCTCAAATTGTCCATTGCCGGGGACACGGCTAAGTACTTAGATTTTACACTCTCGAGAGGTGGCGCACTTTCCCCACAAGACTCGACATGCATTGAGACAAGATCTTTCAGAAGCCTTCCCTCAGACCAGAATGGACGCGTTCCCAAACCTATCATCCCCTACCACTAACTGTCCACCTGGCTAAGTTATTGCAATCTATATGATCCAGGCAGAGCCCATAATGCCAAGTGGCTGCACTTGAAGCTTCTCAACATTTGACATCTCAAATTTCTTTGTTCCTGGGTGGCTTTCCACAAGTGTCATACACAAGGTTCACCAGTCCCCTGGCCTTGTGTAATCACTCAACATAAATCCATTCTCACCATTCCACGCAGGTGTTTCATTCACATAGTTGTTTTATTAAACAAAACACAATTCATAGACTTAGAAATATTCCATAACATGAATATAATCCACCCTTGTTTTCTACTAGATAAGCTAAGCATTATAGTAGTAGGGATCTTAACTTAGGAAAATTCTACTAAGGCATCATCTACTAGGATTTCCCATGGCATAGCATACTTAGTAAAATTCCATGCAAGTCCTACTTAGAAATATCAATAATGCATTGTGAAAATAATGGGACAAAAGTATGAAGCACCACTTGCCTTTTTTTGTAGAGAATATAAGTTCACTCCTTGATATTGCAATAGTCACACTCTTCAAAGTTCACAACAATTCAATCAGGCAAGGCAGAAATTCAAAACTAGCATTCAAACAATTCATCACATAATAATAAAAACAAAGCAATGCATGCAAGCATGCCAAAGATTGTGTTTTTTGGAAAAGTGGTTTCTAATAGGTTATAAACATTTTAAAACACCTATTGGTCATTTATCCAAGTGGCAAAACCATTTGATAACAAGTTAGTGAAAATGGCCACTTTAAATCATTTTTGTTTTGCTAGAAATGATTTAAACAAAGTAATAATTTCTAGTGTTTGACAAATATATTTTTGAACACAAATGTTAGTGTTTTAAGGTCAAGTGTTTAATATTAAAACCATTTGAAAAAGTTTTTACCTATAAATCGTTTTTAAGTCAAAGCAACATTTTAGTTTGTTGGAAATGCGTTTAAATAAAGTAATAATTTTCTAGGGTTCACCAAATATATTTTTAAATCCCAAAACTTGGTGTTTAGGGTTAGAGAGTTTAATTCAAGTCATTTTCAAAAGGTTTTACTCAAAATAATTTTTAAACCATAATCAATATTTTTATTTGGCTAGAAATGATTTTATTCAAAGGAATAATTCCTAACTGTCACAAGAGATATTTTTAATTCCATAAGTTGGTTTCTATGGTCAGTAGGTTCAAAGAAATCCATTTACATAAGAATTTAACCTAAAACAATTTTAGAATAAATTTTGTACACAAAATATGCCTACATATGTTTCTGCAAAAACAACCAATTTTACAGAAGCGATTCATTAAAAAAGGGAATGGTTGGAAAGTACTCTTTTTGCTGGTTCCATTGATATAACATTTGTAAAATTTGGACGTGTAGATTTAAAGTTATGAATTTTTCAAAATCAAACATCTAATAGAATCTTTTCTGTTTTTAAAACCTGAGTCTGGCTATGTTTCACAACCTTAATTGCCGGTACCGGTTCGTGAGGATCGCGCTACGTGGAGCGTTGGATTAAAAGCAGATCGTGTGGCACAGATGCAAACTTAACGGTTCGTTTAAGTAATCTATCGCGTCCATAGGATCTAAATCGAACGGCGCTCAATAGATTGACCAGAGATGGGCGGCGCGGCGACGGTGGCTGGCGGCCGCGCGCTCAGACGGTGGTGTTACCAGCGATACAGGAAGCGAGAGGGGGAGAGAAATAGCTCACCAGACTCCCCGTGCGTTGCTGATGCTCAACATACTCATGGTTGGCGAAGGGGCACACGGGATCGAAGGGGATTCCTCGCCAGAGTTCGTGTCTGCGTCGGGCACGTTCTGTCGAAGACGGAGGTGAATCTGTGGTGCATGCCAGATCCAAATAGAGACGTTGCTAGATGCACAAGATCGTGGCGAGTGCATGCATGTGAAAGAGGGGAGGTCGGTTCTTACCAGGCGAGCTTGTCGGAGAAATGGCAGACGACGGCGTTGCTCGGTTGAAGTCGTTGCCGAGGATACAGGGCACGCGCGAGAGAGAGAAAGGCACGGGAAAGTGCGTAGGGAGATGGGAATAGGCTTGTGGGATCTGGGAGGAAAGGGGAAGTCCGTGCTCGCCGAAATTGGTCGGGGAAGGTTATCGGGGTCAGTGGCATTGCTGCAGGGATTTGAGGCATCCTGGTGGCTCACTGGGCATGGTGTGAGAGGGGAAAGAGAGAGGAGAGACAGGTGAGCTAACGAGCGTGATTACTGGGCGGGATTAGGGCGGCAGTAACATGAATTAAACTCGCGAATCAAAGACAGAAACGGGAGAGAGAGGGAGGAAGAACTGGTAGCGCAGGTGAAAACGACGACTAACAAGTGGGGTCGTTCTGTCAGCAAGAGAGAGAGGTTTCAGGTGGGGTCTGGTGGTCAGTGACGGTGCATTAAGTGCTGCGGTGTGAATCGTTTTCTACGGGGGAAGAAGGAGATGGGCTAGCTGGGCTTAGTGGGCTGGGTTGTTTCTTTCTCTTTTTTATACTGTTTCCTTTTTCTTTTTCTATTTTCATTTTCTGTTTGAATTTATCCAAATGATTTCAAACCTTGTTTGAATTCAAACTTTTCTCAAAACTTTCAGTAAGTTTTAATGTTGTTTATTAATGCATTTTAAGTCTGTTTTAGAATAATTCTTCATTCTTTTATGGTTTATTAATTATCTAAAATAGGCACTTGCCTTTATTAAAATTAGATTTTAAATATAATTTCAAACTCTTATTTGAATTATAATTTTCACCAAACCTTTTTCAGTAGGTTGTATTTATTCAATAGGGTGTTAAATAATTTGCTTTGAATTATTTAAAGTATTTCCATATGATTTATTAATCATTTTAAATTGGGAAATTGTTTTTATTTCAAACAAAATCAAATATGGTTTTAATTCCATATAAAATTTTATTCAAATAACTCTTTGATTCCATTTAAGTTAATTAAATAACTTTTATTCCACTTGGGTAAATTCCAATTTATTATTTTCGCATGATTTAATTAATCATTTATATAAGGGATTTTGTCTTCATTCAAATGGAATAGAATTTGGTTAATGCCATATTATTTTATATGAATATTCTTTATCCCTTTATTTTATTTGGATTATCTTTATTTCATTTGTTTATGGATTTAACTCAAGATTTAAATTATCTTCTAAACAATTTTCTTGGGATTTATTATTTAGGCAAATTGTCTTTATTTAAATAAAATTGGATATTGTTTAATCCTTATGATTTTATTTAAATAATCTTTTATTCCTTTCTATTATTCAATAAACTTTCATTTCATTTGTTTGGCCAAGATTTAATTTGGCTTTTAAATATTCCTTATTTATTTCTTTCTTTATTTGTCTTATAAAATCCATATCTTTTTATTTATAAATCCAAAATTGGTGATTCCAATTTGTATATTTTTATTTAATATTTGTTTATATTTTTAAATCCTCTTAGGATTAATTGCTCACAATTTGGTATGGATTTTAGATAGGGGCTTTATTAGCTTTAGAAATTATTTCCTTTTACCTTATTAAATTCATAAACTTTTATTTATGGCTTCAAATTAAATGAAACCAATTTCTATGGTTTATGATATTTTTGTTTATCATTTTTTATCATTTATAAATGTTTTGTTGAAAAAAATTTATATGGATCAAATCCATAGTCTTAGAGATCATGGAAATGATTTTCTACCATTAGGGTTTTAGGGTTTTGGTTTACTTTTCCAAATGTTTAAATTTCAAGATACATTCTTTGATGAATGCATTTCAATTGATTGAAATTTGTTGGATTATATTTTATTCAAGTTTGTTCAAGATGGGTTTTGATGTTTCCAAGTTTAAACAAAAAGTTTCTTTTCACCCTAAATTTCAACAATTATTTATTTTTCACATTTCAAAATTTGGAAAATTTTGGGATGTGACAGGCTACCACCCTTAAAGAAATCTCGTCCCGAGATTTGGGGAGGCTAAAGGTTACAAGTTGGATTCAAGGGAACTAGGGAAATACCACCCTTAAAAAGTTTTCCACTAGATTACATCTTGGCTTACTTGGGATCTTGATGAAAATTCTCTAGGCAGACATCTGCATAGTGTCCTTTGTTTCCACACTTGAAGCATGTGACAAGGCTGAGATCCTTCATAGGCTTGCTTGTCTTGTACTTCTTCTTTTCTGGACAATTGCTTGCATAATGTCCTTTGTCACCACAATTGTAACATGTAACAAGGTTGAGTTCTTCACGTATATTCTCTAGACAAGTTGATATATAATGGCCTAGCTCTTTGCAGTTGTTGCACCAAACTTGGCTAATTCCCTTATTCTTCTTCTTCTTGGGTTTCTCCAAAGCTAGGAGTTCCTCTAGTTCATGTTCTTCATATCTCACCTCAAAGGTGGGAAAGCTTCCCCAGTTCCTTGAACGATTCCTTGGATAATACCTATGTTTCTTCTTTTGTCCATCAAGGTGATTCCTAATGTATGGAGGTGCAATCTGAGGTTTTCTTTTGTCTTCATCCTTCTTGATAGAAGTTGTTTCCTCATGGGGGTTTCCAAACTTTTGATGCATTCCACCTTGTTTCCTTTGTTGAACTATAGGATAGATGGGGCATTAGATAGGGACATGATTATTTCCTTCACATAGGAAACAAGTCACTTGAGATGTGGAGCATTGCTTAGTTGGATGTTTCACTTCACAATCAGGGCATTGATCTTCATGCTCTTTGTAAGTGTGATCCATGTCTCCACAAATATTGCAAGCTTGAGTTCCTTCTATAATATCCTCCTTGACATCATTGTTGTCACAAACTCCTTGGGAAAGGTTGTCTTTCATGTTGACCATTTGAGTGGTCATCCCTTGCAACAATTGAGATTGGATTTCCAAAACCTTTTGTATGGTTGGGTCTAACTCATTGTAGTTGGCTAAAAACTGAGTTGTCATCTGATTCAACTGGTTTGGTTTCTAGTAGTTGTTCTCTCATGTGCATCTCTTGGTTGTTGGTGTCACCATTCTTGATGTTGGAGTCCCTTGGAGAAGCCATCTGTTTGGGTTGGATTAGGATTAGAATAGGTAAAAGATTTATAGGGAGAGAATACTAATCACACACAACAATTTCACACAAGCAATGTGCAAGCAATCACAAACAAACATTCCACTCAAACAACAAGTTTCAAGCACATTTTTAGGCAACAAAATATTTTTGCTACACCACATAAGTTGGTGTGTTTGATCTAAACTTTAGTATGGTGGTCCAACTATATGGTTTTCTTGAGATCATTCCATTCTTCTTGGTTGTTTCTTCATGAACAAGATCATTGTATCCTTGGATAAATTCTTGTATCTTGGTCACAAACTTCAAAGGTGGTGATGGTTTCTTCTAAGTTGTGTTTCCTTAGTCTTCAAGTCTTGAGTATTTCTTGTCTCACTTGTAGTCCTTAGTGATGTCTAAGTTGAAGTCCTTGGTGAAACTAAAGTTGAAGTCATTGCTGTTGTTGAAGTTAAAGTCATTTGACTTGGTGAAGTCCTTTGCTCATGTTGACGTCTCTGTTCATGTTGAGGTTTTATCCATCAAGTTGAAATAGAAGAGATGTAGAGTCAAAACTAAAAGGTTGAGGAAAGAGTTTACAAGATTGTTTGCAAATAAGTTTTGGAACAAATACAACTCCTATTTTTTTAAGGGGTTTTGTCCAATCCTAGGCTTACAATCCTACAGGCAACACAGTGCTATGATACCATCTGTAGAGGTCCCAACCTTTAATAAGTTAGAGATCCCTGTGTTTACAATGCTAGTCCCTGGATCAATAGCTAGCATCCACAGTTAAGATGTAATATCAAGAAGCAAAGGTCATAATACAACTTTATAACCAGGAATAAAATAATTCATTACATCTTACATAGCTTATTTGGCTATCTCATTACAATGCAGCAGAAATAAATATATAGCATGGAGTCCTTCATCTTCAAAGTTCCACAGGCAATCATGTTGGTTGTAGACTTGTAATCCTAATCAATATACTTCTCTCACATAAAAAAACCTGCAACATAATAATTACAACCACAAGGGTCAATACATTTAAATTGTATTGGCAAGTGATACTATGGTAGAATAGTGGTATCTATCATCTATATGCATTTGGCTAAGTGGAGCTTAGGCTTGCTTTTATCAAAATAGATTTTCCTTATCATTTGAAAATACTAAGTTTTTGTTTTTCAAAATCACCCAAGGCATCTACCAATGAAAGATTGAAGATCCTTTAACCCTTGTTCAACCACAAGTTTTAACTTAGAAATTGGGATGAGGAGATTCTTGATAGCTTCCATGTCTTGATGCTCAAATTGTCCATTGTCGGGGACACGGCTAAGTACTTAGATTTTACACTCTCGAGAGGTGGTGCACTTTCCCCACAAGACTCGACATGCATCGAGACAAGATCTTTCAGAAGCCTTCCCTTAAACCAAAATGGACGTGTTCCCAAACCTATCATCCCCTACCACTAACTGTCCATCTGGCTAAGTTATTGCAACCTATATGATCCAGGCAGAGCCCATAATGCCAAGTGGCTGCACTTGAAGCTTCTCAACATTTGACATCTCAAATCTCTTTGTTCCCGGGTGGCTTTCCACAAGTGTGATACACAAGGTTCACCAGTCCCCTGGCCTTGTGTAACCACTCAACATAAATCCATTCTCACCATTCAACCCAGGTGTTTCATTCACATAGTTGTTTTATTAAACAAAACACAAGTCAAAGACTTAGAAATATTCCATAGCATGAATATAATCCACCCTTGTTTTCTACTAGGTAAGCTAAGAATGATAGTAGTAGGGATCTTAACTTAGGAAAATTCTACTAAGGCATCATCTACTAGGATTTCTCGTGGCATAGCATACTTAGTAAAATTCCATGCAAGTCCTACTTAGAAATATCACTAATGCATAGTGAAAATAATGGGACAAAGTATGAAGCACCACTTGCCTTTTTGGTAGAGAATATAAGTTCACTCCTTGATCTTGCAATAGTCACACTCTTCAAATTTCACTATAATTCAATCAGGCAAGGCACAAATTCAAAACTAGCATTCAAACAATTCATCACATAATAATAAAAACAAAGCAATGCATGCAAGCATGCCAAAGATTGTTTATTTGGAAAAGTGGTTTCTAATAGGTTATAAACATTTTAAAACACCTATTGGTCATTTATCCAAGTGGCAAAACCATTTGATAATAAGTTAGTGAAAATGGCCACTTTAAATCATTTTTGTTTTGCTAGAAATGATTTAAACAAAGTAATAATTTCTAGTGTTTGACAAATACATTTTTAAACACAAATGTTAGTGTTTTAAGGTCAAGTGTTTAATATTAAAACTATTTGCAAAAGGTTTTACCTATAAATCATTTTTAAGTCAAAGCAACATTTTAGTTTGTTGGAAATGCCTTTAAATAAAGTAATAATTTTCTAGTGTTCACCAATATATTTTTAAATCCCAAAACTTGGTGTTTAGGGTCAGAGAGTTTAATTCAAGTCATTTTCAAAAGGTTTTACTCAAAATCATTTTTAAACCATAATCAATATTTTTATTTAGCTAGAAATGATTTTATTCAAAGGAATAGTTCCTAATTGTCACAAGATATATTTTTAATTCCAAAAGTTGGTTTGTATGGTCAGTAGGTTCAAAGCAATCCATTTACAAAATATTTTAACCTAAAACAATTTTAGAATAAATTTTATACACAAAATATGCCTACACATGTTTCTCCAAAAACAACCAATTTTACAGAAGCAATTCATTAAACAAAGGGCATGGTTGGAAAGTACTCTTTTTGCTGATTCCATTGATATAAAATTTGTAAAATTTGGACGTGTATATTTAAAGTTATGAATTTTTCAAAATCAAACATCTTATAGAACCTTTTCTATTTTTAAAACCTGAGTCTGGCTACGTGTCACAACCTCATTGGATGGTACCGGTTCGTGAGGATCGCACTACGTGGAGCGTTGGATTAAAACCAGATCGTGTGGAACAGGTGCAAACTTAAGGGTTCGTTTAAGTAATCTATCATGTCCATAGGATCTAAATCAAACGGCGCTCAGCAGATTGACCAGAGATGGGCGGCGCGGCGACGGTGACTGGCGGCGGCGCGCTCAGACGGTGGCATTACCGGCGATACAGGAAGCGAGAGGGGGAGAGAAATAGCTCACCATACTCGTCGTACGTTGCTGATGCTCAACGTACTCGTGGTTGGCGAAGGGGCGCACGGGATCGAAGGGGATTCCTCGCCGGAGTTTGTGTCTGCGTCGGGCATGTTCTGTCAAAGACGATGGTGAAGCTGCGGAGTATGCCAGAGCCAAATAGAGACGCTGTTAGATGCGCAAGGTCGTGGTGAGTGCACGCATGTGAAAGAGGGGGAGAGGGGAGGTTGGTTTTTACCAGGGGAGCTCGCCGGATAAATGGCAAACGACGGCGGTGCTCGGTTGAAGTCTTTGCCGAGGATACAGGGCACGCGCGCGAGAGAGAAAGGGACGGGCAGGTGCGTAGGGAGATGGGGAATAGGCTTGTGGGATCTGGGAGGCAAGGGGAAGTCCGTGCTCGCCGGAATTGGCCGGGGAAGGTTGACGGGGTCAGTGGAGTTGCTGCAGGGATTTGAGGCAGCCTGGTGGCTCACTGGGTGTCAACACCCGGATTTTTAATCCCAGATGCCTGTTATGCCATACATCACAATCCCAGGATTACCATTTTTGCGAGACATAACAGAATTGGATACCATAGTACATCATCCATTACAATCGTACATAAGTTCTAACACAAATAGGGATCTCATGATCCAGTTCTTAATACAACATCAAGCAGCGGAATACGTAATAATAACGGTAGCGTAGGCGAAGCGCCATCTTCGGGGTCACATGCAATGCTGACAATGGGAGATGATCCTAGTTGTCGTAACCTTCCTGGGGTCCATCCTCCAGGTACTCCTCTTCATAGTCTGGCCATGGGAATAGCCAGGGACAAAGCCATGAGTACTCTTTAAGTACTCGCAAACTAATACTAACATGTAAAAGGGGTTTTTGATAATAGGTCACTAGGCTCTAGGGTTATTTTGCAAAAGCCAGATTTATCTCTACTATGTTTAGAAGCAACGAATAACTAGTCACAATTTTATAACTCCTAAGTGGGAACTTGTATTCCATATCACAACCCTGTTGTTGTCAAGTCAAAGTCTCAAGCCATTTCACAAGTCATTTTGAAAAGTCTGACGGGGGAACAGTATTGCCACTCCAACTGTCCATAACCGCGGACGCGGCTATTCGAATAGTTTGACACTCTGCAGAGATTGTACACTTTCACCACAACATTTGATACATCCGTCAGGAACAAATCCTGAATTCACCATACTCAGTATGCGGATAATCAATCCTAACCTTTCAATTACATGCCCTAGTATAAGCACCTCTCCTGTGAGTTTGGCCTCCCAACCATGACCAACTGTCATCTTGGGTACTGCACAGGTGGACAATCTTCACAAGGTAGCCTCAGCTCAGACCTTGGCCGTGAGGGAACTAATACTAAGGTATATAAGTTTCCAGTCAAGCCCTACCCAATCTTCGGGTATTGTGGTTGTACGATAAAATTGGAATGGTATCGCATCCAGACAACCATCAGTTTTATAAAGGGCTAAGGCTCATGCCTCAACATTTTCATCACCAAAATCATCAGGTGTTCGGAAACACATGTCCAAAACATTTCAATAGAATGATCCATCATTCCAAGGTTTTCATAACCATTTTTCCACCAAGTATTCCCATGTAAAGTTCATCAAGTTTTATGCTTAGCACTAGCATCTACAAGTGGGGGTAAGCACTAATGAAGGGTGGTAAACTAGTGGAGTTTTAACTAAGTTCAATCTCATGCCTTAGGATGACATCAAGATTATCTAGCTTAGGACAAATTTTATGCTCTTTATGCAACCTTCACATATCTTTCTAGTATCTACCATTCTCTTAAGTAAACTCTAAGTAAGAGCTTTGATAAAGAAATAAAGTAAGAAGCTTGCGAGTAAAACTAGGATTGGTTTATCAAGTGGAGATGATCATATATGCTTAAGGCATATAATTGGCATGGTAACAAGCAAGTATTAGCTTGCATTAGTAGGGTATCTTGCAAGTGTTATCTTGCATTAATATCAGTATAAGCTTGCTAAATTGCAAGTGTTAGCTTGCAAGGTTAATAGCCTGCACATTCACTAGTAGTATTAGGCTTGCTAAATTGCAAGTGTTAGCTTGCAAGGTTAATAGCTTGCCTTGTGCAGAGAAGTGGTTGAAGTTCTCCTCGGCTTCTTCTTCGTAGAATCCTCCTTCCTCCTCGTATCCTTGGTCGGTACTAGCGTCTATAAATAAATACGATGTACACAATCACCAAACAATACTTAACTACTTGCAACCATCACACAAAAGGATCCTATAGATGATCTAGCATCATCACTAACCTTACAAGATTAATGCTTGGTTTAATTCCTTTTATTTTTAGAAAAGTAATTTCTACTCATTGAAAAACTACTTAAGATTTAATATTCTCCAAACAAAATATGGGATCATGTTGACCGATGTCATCACCACATATTGTAGTCCATGGGAATGTGATTTAAAGTGGTGTCACAATTTAATAAGGTTTTACCCTTTTATTTTAATTAAATAAAGTGACTAGAAATGCCTATGGGGCATTCTTTTATTACTTGAACATTATTTCTGCAAGCAAACCCATATATTTTTATATATTCTGAAAGGTATGGTTAAATGTGATTTTTGAGAGTTGGAATCAACTCAAAAGCTATCATGGTTTAAATTTTAAAAATGTTTGAATGCAGAAAAGCTTCTGCCCTGTTATTTTTACCATGGGTGATCTATAGATCCAAATGACTTGAATCCATTGGGCTTGGATTCAGAATTCCCAGACCTTTCTAACAAAATTGGTTTCATTCAATTTGGTGCACTGGATCGATCTATGTTAATTTTTGAAACTGGGTACAGAAGTGTGTTTGAAATAAAATGGAAAAGGTTTAATTCAAATAACTGGGCTGCGCGGGAAAAGTCAACGGGCCGGCCTGCTAAGCGTAGCGCTTTCGCGGGCTATTTAAGTGGTTGTCCCCACTCGTCAGTGAGACAGGGGGTGCGAAGCGGTACGGGGAAACGTGGGACGTTTCGATCTGGTTCTAATCCAACGGTTGGGAGTCATCGTCGACGTTGGGCAACGCCGGCGAAACAGAAACCTAGCGCGGCCAGTGGGCGGTGCTGGGGGCTCACCAGGGTCCAGGCGAGGGTCGGCGAGACGGGCAAATGATGAAATCGACGACGGCGAATCTCCTGTTACCGGTGGCTCCTCCTGGGGCGGCTCCAATCGCTGGCTCCCTTCTTCTCCAGAGGCGGCAGGCTCCGGTGAAATTCCGGCGAAGTGTTGCTCGCCTTGCTCCGGGAACGGTGTGGCACGATCAGTGATGAGAGGGGAGTAGAATGGTGTGCTTAGTTTGGCTGGGGGTGGCCTCTATTTATAGTCGAGCGAGGGAACGGCGAGGCGCACGGTGAGCTTGTCGGGGGCGATGGTACAGACGGCTATTGGCATGGGCGATGGTAGGGGACGGTGTGGTTTTCCCTGGTGATGCTCAACGATATGGTGGCGATACGTGGGGCGGTGCGTGTTGGTCTGGAACACGCGACGCTCTGCGCGGCAGAGGCGGCGTCTTCGACGGCGAGCGGTGGCTGTGCGGCATGGGGCGGCGAACGGGGATGTCTGGCGGTCTCCTGGGTCGGTGGCGATCGTGTATGCACGCGGCGAGGGCGGCACGCGGTCTGTGGGCTTTGGTCGAGGGTGGCACTCTGGCGCACGCTCGGCACGGTTGGCAGAGGAACGGGCGCGGCGTTCCTGGGTGCTCTGGTCGGTGTCTTCGAGGCAAGACTGGTCGAGAGGGGGCGGTAAGGCATGGGTGATCTCCCAGACAAGGTTGGCACGGCTAGTTTCCTCCCTAGCTTGCGGTCGACATGTGGGTGGCAAGGGTGGCTTCGGCTGTTCACCATTGATGACAATGCCAAGCTCACTGTGGTGCTAGTGCTTGGTTAATATTGCTAGATGATCTACTAAGCTGGTTGTGAGCTAGATAGGGAACCAGTTAGGCAAGAATCACTGCTCACAATAGTGTTTTGATTTTGTTTGATTTGTGTCTGCCAAGTGTTTGATGAAATGGCCGCATGAATTCAAGTTTTGAATTTTGAAAATATTTTTTGTGGGTGTGCTAGATTGGTGCTGGTGAGTCTGCAGATGCTTGGGTTTTGAAAGTTGAGCTTGTTTGAGTGGTTTTTGAAAAAGTGGGATCTTCCCATATGATAAAGATTCAATTTTGAATTGTCATTTAAACTATGCATTTGAAAGTTTCTGGATGATCACAAAGTGCGCCTTGATACTTTGTTATGAGTACAATCAAGGGGTGCAAAGATCCAGAAAAGTTTCTGTTAGGTTCTGAAAGTTTGAGACAGCCACAGTAGGCATGGGAGTTAAATTGGTCATAATGACCATTCCTTTATTTTATTTGTTTTGCTTTACTTGTCTTTGGGAAAAGTGTGGAAAATGTTTAGATGATGTTTATTTCACCTAAGAAACATTTTACAAGCAAAGAAACACACAAACAAGGTGGTTCAAAAGAATTTCAAATTAAATGCATACACATATGCATGCTTTCATAACACTACTGTAGAATACACCATCAGTGACAGACTCAAAAGGTCCATTAGTGACAGGCAAAGCGCCTATCACTGATAACTAGTCACTGGTACAAGGTTACTAGTGACAGGCAAGTGCCTGTCACTAGTATGTGTACCAGTGACAGACATTTCTAGATGCCTGTCACCAGTATGTGTAGGCTAGTGACATGCAAAAAAGTTGCATGTCACTGGTTACAATCAATGGCCGCAGCCCTCTCAGGTTTCTAGTGACATGCCCTTATTATTCACGTCACTGGTTTAAATTGTGGTTACAAAAAAATTTAAATTCGTTTTCCTTAAATATTCCATATAGCATTTAAGATGTTATAAAAAATTGAATGCATTTTACACCATTATTTTAGATAGAACAATAAGATGTACCAATAATATGTTCAATAACCGAATATAACATTATTTTTGCATATACCACACACATATTTACAATCTTCGCCCCAAGAAAACTAGGGTTGCCAATGTCCTAACTCTCACATCATGTAAGTCCAAATCGACCAAAACACTCTCTACCTATATTAAACAGGACCGCCTAATCATGTATAAGACAAACAACAAGTAGATAGACCGACGTTGCGATACGTGGATCAAGCATCATGCATGTTCAGCACAAAGTATGTGCTCCATCTCCTCGATGAACATTCTCAGGGTCTACCGAAAACCTACAAGTTAACATTTATCAGTACTGGCCCTCTCTCGAAAAGAGGATGAACTAGATTTTGATCTAGTGATAGTGAACATTCAACACCGGTCTTAATTACTTTGTAGACTACTTCATATATGTGAATACAAGATAATAAGATAGGATGTTAATAGTAAGGTTGTGTCAGGAAGCTGTAACAGTATTAAGCTGTAGTAGCATATGGCATGAACCGAACCTGGTCTTGTCTCCAATTATTGTTTACTTCTGCTCAAATTTAAACATAGAACCCAACATTATCAACTATAGTTCAGTATGTTATATCCCAGATGATGTGCTAGTAGTACCAGCGAACAACCAGCGAGCAACATATCATCCCAATATAAACTCGATTAACAATTTGCAGAGATAAAGAAACAACAGAATAAAATGCCACATACCTCATTCCAGGATCATGCATGCTTCATCAATTTGGTTGCAGCTGCCTTTGTGCATGAATCATGAACCTGTGGTGAGTCATCACCTCCATAGACAACCATAGATTCCGAGGTGACCTATGTGTTGATGATTTTTGCGAACATGCCATGTACGGGTGTAAACTCTTTCTTCCAGTCAAATGGATTGGACTCGACATCAACAGGCTATTTAATCAAACCTACAGAGAAACAAAGATACCAATTGGACAGTAGTAAGCATAATAAGTATCAAATAACATGTGATGGTCACTTGGAGGAACTTAACCAGATGAATAAATTTAGACAAAGAAGTAATCAGCCCGGTCACATGTTGAATAAGATTATGAATGGCCTACATCAACCACTTAGAAACAACGTTGAATAGCAGGTGTGGACAATATAAACCTAAAATCATGAGCTAAGGAAGCACATAGAATTAGTTAGCAATTTAAACCATTATGGCTAATCACCCTTACAGTCAGGCTAAATGCAATTTATAGCAAGCTCTGAAAACAAATCAGGCCAGAAACATGATCCACGAGGTGCTAAAGCTATGGACGTAAGGTCATGTGTGAAGCAAACTAAGTAGGCATGCATAAATCAAAAGTAATCTCAACCAACCCTGGTTATAGTCTGTACTTATGAGCAAAGACATATCAAGAAACTTGAGCATTCATTCCATACAAACTATTTATGCAGATTAAGAAACTACAATTTCTAGAAGGGAGATGGACAAGCAACTATAAGTAGGAGTACCTATACAACCAATGCTTTTTGTTTGGAGCTGAATACAGTCAATGCTTATGGGTATGGAATGCCAGGTTCATCCCATTCTATAATAAGGTAACAGAAACTATCTTTTTCTGTACGTATCTAGTCGCTTGCAGTTGCGGAGTAGGCAAAGAGCAATGTACAGCTAAGCATCAGATGAAAATGCACCTAAAGCATGATGTAGAAATATGCAGTATCATTTTCACAAGGTTAAGCATATGATTCTAGATGCAAACTTATAAGGTGATTTAATTTCTTTGGAGGTTGATGCGCTTTATTGGTGCACTCTAGCTAAAATTTAACGTATCAATTACGTATGTACAGTCTGCTGCTTAGCGGTAATAATACGGAAAAGTCGAAGACTATTGTGTGTTTTCCTGTGCTGATGTTCTGCAAAATAAGTACAAAATTACGCAGATATTTCCTGTGCTGCTTAATTAGATTTTCTTTCTACACATCTTGCATAGGTTTTCCCATGAACGGACTGAGCGGATTCCTTATTTGAGCTGTAGGAAGTAACTTCTGGATCATCAATCTCCAAAATCCGAAAAGTACATCCCATAATCAGATATAGTGACAACCTCTACTAATTACTTGCAACCAGAACCAGTGAAATATCCTTTTTAAGATATAAAATCAATGTCTAGCACCTAGCAATGATATTAGACTTCAAGCATTTTTTTCCTGACATCTAGTATTCATATGGAGCACATAATAATCGCGTATGAAGATTTCTGGGTGCATTTTAGTACAACCTAGGGATAAAGTCAAGATGCGCCAATATAATATTTTACTCCTTCATTTAAAAAACATGTCCTTATTCATGTCTAGAATTAGATAAAACTATATTGAAACTTTAAGAAAATCCACAGCGATGGATGGTGATACGCCAAGCTTCATAGCCAATCCTTGAGCTAATCGGAGCAAGAAATGATAGCAAAATTCGTTGGTACCAGACTAACAGTAGCCCACATGGACAATACAGCTACCAGCCGGACCTATTCTTGCTTCTACAAGCTATTCTTTGCTAGGCTTCTTTTCTAGCCCGAGGTTGCCACCTATAGTGGAACATGATCTTACTAGAGCCGATGCTTTCTATATATGGGTGCCCGCGGTCAGGAAATGGATGATGAATTCATGGTCAGGTCTGACTAGCTGTAGCTATGGCTAGTGATCCACTCGAAAGGAAAGGAAAAACTATAGCCAGTGACGTGTGTTGATGGCTGATGAAGCTTACCTAATCCTGAGCGGCCACAGTCTCATCGCCATCAGCTGAACCATGCCCAGAAGAACCACTGCGCCAGGCCCTTGTTGTCAGCAAAAGCCCTTATACGTACTTGAAGGCACATGCTCGAGCTAAAGCTCAAGCTATATTTTATTCATCGAAGCTCAATCCCCCGCACAATCTCACAGTCCAGAGACTAGCTAAAATCAGACAAGAAGTTGGGTACGGTCATCACAAAATTAAGGAGCCATGAATGAAAAACAAAAAATAGATATGAAACTTATATTTTCCGTATATGATATTTTCCCCGAGTTACATGTATGACATTTCATCGAGTTGCAGAGTTTGTCGAATGAACAGATGGTCCTAGTTTATTTTCCAAGATGTATGGAGCGTTTTGGGGACATATGGGACACATGGTTTGATCCGATCCTCTGAGCAATATGTGAAAAGATATAAACATGGGGGAACACGAACCTGGGACGCGTCAGCGGCGGGAGACCTGGCGGGCGTCGGCGGCAGGAGGCCTGGAACGCCAGGCAGCGTCGTCCTCGTGCGGCGGCATCCTCACATCGGGGAGGAACCTGCGCAACTGCGGGCAGCGTCGTCCTCACATCGGGGAGGACGGGAAGCAGGGCGTTGGGATGCAGGGCGGCGTTGGGATTCAAGGCCGCGCGTCGGGGAAGGCGCCGCCGTGAGCGACGGCGTTGGAGGGGCTGGTGGCTTTAGATGGGTGGCGGCGGTTGGGATTGGGACTAGGTATCGGGGACAGGACGGGGAGCAAGGGGGCGTCGGTTGGACTTTGGAGACGATTCTCGTGTAGTAATTTTCCACTTTTTACATACAATATATATAACTAAAAATACATACAGGAAGCAAAAATGTGTGTGGTCCGGCCGAGAGGCTGGTACGGATCTGAAATGACATCAAGCAAATGCCCATGACTAAGCATTTGCCTCTAGTGACACAAGCGCCCAGACTTCGCCTCTATGAGCACTGCCATACACAGAAAATACTGAAGACCAAAAATACTAACGACTAGCATAATTTTACCCGTCACTACTGATAGTGTTTTTAGTGACACACATTTATATACGCTTGTCACTAAGAATTTTTTTCAATCAAATAACTTGCAAAAAAAATACTAGTGACAGTCACTATGTACGCCAGTCATTAGTGTTTCGTACTAGTGACAGGCTTATTCTTGCCTGTCGCTAGGAATACTCAGTAGTGACGGGCACAATTTTGCCTGTCACTAAATACCTGGAGGCTATAAGCCTTTCTGCAGTAGTGTAATTTTATTTAGAAAAGTTTTTGTTAACCCTAATTTTGATGATTAGAGTCTGATGATTTAAGTTTAGTATTTTTGGGATGTTACAAACCTTCCCCCCTTAAACAAAATCTCGTCCCGAGATTTGAAAAAGGACAAAAAGATTACCTATGATTTGAAGAGATTGGGAAATTCCGTCATGATGCGATCTTCGCGCTCCCAGGTAGCTTCCTCTTCTATGTGGTTGCTCCACTGAATCTTGAGAAACTTGATGCTTCGGGTTCGGGTAGTTCGAAAAGCTTCTTCCAAAATACGGATGGGTACTTCGGGATAAGTCAGGTCATCGTTGATCTCTATGGTCCGGTGATCGATATTTTTGAACACTTCGGTCTTCTCGGGGACTTCGAGACACTTGCGAAGTAACGAGATATGGAACACATTGTGCACGGCTGACATCTCTTCGGGCAGTTCCAATTGATACGATACTTCTCCTCGACGGTTCAGAATCTTGAAAGGTCCGATATATCTGGGGGCTAACTTTCCCTTGAGTTGGAAACGCTGCATTCCCTTCAATGGCGACACTTTCACATAAACAAAGTCTCCAATGTTGAAGGCGAGGTCTCGACGTCTCTTGTCGGCGTAACTCTTTTGTCTGTACTGGGCGGTCTTGAGGTGCTCACGAATCTTGTGAACCTTCTCTTCTGCTTCTCGTAGGATGTCGGGTCCGAAAATCTGACTCTGTCCTACTTCCGACCAGTTCAAAGGGGTGCGACACTTCCTTTCGTACATGAATTCAAATGGGGCCATTTGCAAACTGGCTTGATAACTGTTGTTGTATGAAAATTCTGCAAACGGCAGACAGTCTTCCCACTTGGATCCATATTCTAACACACATGCTCTCAGCATATCTTCGAGTATTCGGTTTACTCGCTCTGTTTGTCCATCTGTCTGAGGGTGCTGAAATCTAGACGGGTTCCTAAACCTTCTTCAACTTTCTTCCAGAATCTCGAGGTAAACTGAGTTCCTCTATCCGATACGATGTTCTTGGGGACTCTATGCAAACTAACGATTCTAGAGATGTACAACTCTGCTAGTTTCAAACTCTGATATGTGGTCTTGACGGGTAAGAAATGGGCGAATTTGGACAATCTGTCCACTATGACCCAGATAGAGTCATTTCCTCTACTAGAAGTAGGCAGTCCAGTGATCAAGTCCATTCCAACAGAATCCCATTTCCATTCCGGAATCTGCAAGGGTTGCAACAATCCAGCGGGTCTTTGATGTCCTGCCTTGACTCGCTGACAAATATCACACTTGCCGATATAGCTTCCGATTTCTCTCTTCATCTTATGCCACCAAAATTGCTCTTTTAAATCTTGATACATCCTAGTTCCTCCGGGATGGATAGAATAAAGAGTATCATGAGCCTCCTTCAGAATCACTTCTTTCAACTCAGAAGCTGCTGGTACACAAAGGTGTCCTTTGTACCACAAAACTCCTTCTTCGTCCTCAGTGAATCCGGGTACTTTGCCTGTACCGATACGACGCTTGATTCCGTCGATACTGGCATTTCCTTTATGCGCCTCTTTAATCTGACTGATCAAAGTGGGCTAGAGTTCTATGCTAGCCAAAAATCCTTCACTTACTAATTCCATTCGAAAATCTTCCATCTCTTTGTGCAAACTTGGTTGCTCCTTCAAAATCATGGAGTTCAAGCGGCACGGCAATCTGCTAAGGGCATCGGCTACCACATTGGCTTTACCAGGGTGATAGTGAATGTCTAGGTCGTAATCCTTGATTAGCTCAATCCATCTTCTCTGCCTCATATTCAGCTCCTTCTAAGTGAATATATACTTTAGGCTCTTGTGATCCGAATAAATCTCACAACGGTTTCCCATTAGGTAATGCCTCCATGTCTTCAGGGCTAGAACTACGGCTGCGAGTTCGAGGTCATGGGTTGGGTAGTTTTGCTCATGTTGCTTCAGTTGTCGAGATAGATAAGATATAACTTTGCCTTCTTGGATTAGCACACATCCGAGACCAATCTTGGATGCGTCACAATACACATCGAAGGGCTTCGTGATATCCGGCATGATCAAGATTGGGGCTGAAATCAATCTCCTCTTGAGTTCTTGAAAACTCGCTTCACACTTGTCTGTCCATTCAAACTTCTTGCCCTTCTTCAGTAATTGGGTCATGGGTCTGGCGATACTAGAGAATCCTTCTATGAATTTGCGGTAGTATCCCGCCAATCTGAGAAATGCACGAACTTGGGTTTGAGTGGTTGGGGCTTGCCAATCTTCTACGTCTTTCACTTTGGCAGGGTCAACGGCAATTCCTCCGGCTGATACAATGTGACCGAGGAATCCTACCTCCTGTGTAACCAGAATTCACATTTGCTAAACTTTGCATATAGCTGATGCTCTCTAAGGGTTCCAAGAATGGTCCTTAGGTGTAGCTCATGTTCTTCTTCTGATTTGGAATAAATCAGAATGTCATCAATGAAAACAACGACAAACTTATCCAGGAAGTCCATAAAAATCTTATTCATGAGATTCATGAAATAAGCGGGGGCGTTGGTTAATCCAAAAGACATGACTGTATACTCATACAATCCAGGTGGTAAAGGCAGTCTTTGGAATATCCTCTGCACGAATTTTGATTTGATGATAGCCAGTTCTAAGATCAATCTTAGAAAACACCTTGGCACCGGTCAACTGATCAAACAAATCTTCTATATTGGGCAAGGGGTACTTGTTCTTGATGGTGACATCATTCAATTTCCGATAATCCATACACAAACGGTTACCTCCATCCTTCTTGTCCACAAACAAGACAGGTGATCTCCAAGGTGACGCACTTGGTTGAATCAATCCAATTTCCAACATGGCATCCAGTTGCTTCTTCAGTTCTGCTAGCTCTGACGGGTTCATACTATAGGGTCTCTGGGCTATGGGTCCGGTTCCAGGAATTAGTTCGATGATAAACTCGATATCCCGATCTGGGGGCATACCGGGCAAAACATCTGGAAATACATCGAGGTATTCACAGACTATCCGGACTTGGTCAATGGTAGGTTGGGCTATACTCTTGTTGCACTTGAATTGACGAGGTAAGGTTTCAGATATATGCTCGACTGATATTTCGGCTGTACTGGTCATGGTTATGGATTTCTTGGCACAGTCAATCAATCCTTTATGTTTGGACATCCAATCCATTCCTAGTACTACTTCCAAACCTTTAGTTCCGAGTACTATCAGATTTGCATAAAAATCTATGCCATGGATTCGGATAGGGACGGCTTTGCAAATTTGCCTAGCCTCGATGGTTGATCCGGGAATTTGAACGATCATAACATGCTTCAGTTTGGTTGGTTGAATTTTACTAGTGCATGCAAATTCTTTGGTGACAAATGAATGCGATGCACCAGTATCAAACAGCACTCTTGCAAGTACTGAATTAAGAGAAAACATACCCAACACGACGTCTGGCGCTTCCTGAGCTTCTTCAGCATGCATGAGAAAAAGACGGTCGTTGCGGTTTAGTGAATTCCCTGGGGAAAATCTTCTCCCTGGCTGAACACGACGCTGTTGCTGAGCTGGGGCGTTGGCATTGGGTGCTGCGACATTCTTCTTGTTGGGGCACTTGTTGGAATAGTGACCTTTATTTCCACAGTCATAACAAGTCACTTGCGACTTGTCCTTTGCTGCTACACGCACAGCATTGCTTCCAGTCCTCGGGGCAATGTTGGTGTTGGCGGTAGCATTGTTGTTGTTGAACTTGGGTGGGGCACGATTGAAATTGCTAGCATTGTCGGGGTTGTTATGATTTCCTCTGGGCCTAGGGTTTCCACGGTTGGGATAGGTCGGACGGTTCATCGGGGGTCTGTTGGTTCTTGGGGCAAATCCTGGAGATGGGTTAGGGCGATACTTTGGGGTCTGATGGGTTCCTGGTTGATGCATCATGCGACGCTTGCGGTTCTCATTGGCTTGGTTGATCTTTCCTTCCATCTGGATAGCTGAGTCGACAAGGGCTTCAATATCACCAAAGGGGATATTGACTAATATCGTCTGGATCTCATCGTGCAGACCATTCAGGAATCTTTCTTTCTTCTTGGCTTCGGTGTCGATCTCATCCATGGCATACCTAGCTAATGACAAGAATTTGTCATGGTATTCCACTACAGTCATCCGTCCTTGCTTCAGCTCTCTAAACTCGTCTCTCATTCTCTTGATCAAACCTGGTGGCACATGGGTTCTGCTAAACTTGACCTTGAATTCCTCCCAGGTCATCATCTGGCCTCCGGTCATTGCGCGAACACTGTTCCACCATGCCCTGGCATCTCCGGCTAGATAGTGGGTGGCGAACAGAACTTTCTCGTTGGCTTCCACTTCGGCGACTTCTAGGTTATTTCCATGGTTTGCAGCCAATCATCGGCGTCTAGGGGTTCTTCTGACTTAGTGAAAACAGGTGGGTTGGTATTCTGGAAATTCTTGAGCTTAGATCCATGGTTGTCCTGATTTCTGTGGCCTTGGTTGTTGTGGGAAAGCTGGGCTATCTGTTACAGGGTGGCTAGGTTGGCTTGACGTTCCGCTCTTTTAGCTTCGCGGTCAGAAGTCAACATTTGTAGAATCTGCAACATCGGGTCCGGGGATGAACCACTTCCTCCATGTGGCATCTCAAGATTGAGATAGATCATGAGAAAAGAGGGAAATTTCTAAGGTCTTGGGTCTTTGAAAAGTTTTTAAAGTTTGACTCGGATTTTCTAGCAACTTGCTTTTCTTTCATTCATAGCACACAGTACAACACACACCACAACAAAGAAAAACAAATGGTTTTAAGAACCATTCTGGAAACTACGATACAGGGGGACCGAATACTACTCACTACGCTAGTGCTCCAGTGCTACTACTCCTCGGAATCGGTGGCTTCCTCATCCTCATCATCATCGATGAAGGCGAAATCATCTTCATCGGTGAAGAAGTCCATAGCCTGATCCTCCAGAAAATCATCATCATAGCTGAGATAGGAGTAGGGGTCTCCACGAAGATCTTCTCTGGCATTCTCTCTTTCCTCCAACTGCATGTCTCTCTCGTGGATGGTCTCCTCCAGAGATGAGATGCGGTGGCGAAGACGGGCAATAATGCGCTCCTTCTTGTCAAGCTGACGGCGGCGAGACTTGCGATCCTTTGCTAACATGGCGATGGTCTGATCCTTCGTCTTGATGATGGCAGACTTGTGGTTGCAGTAGTCACGGCAGTTGTCCAACTCCTGCTGACGATCGTACATCATGAAGCTAAGGTGGTCCAGTTGAGTCTTTAGCTCGGGGTGGTATGGTGCTTCTAGTGGTTGTCCATTTGCATCACGCCTCGGGAAAAACTCAAAGCGAGTACCCTTGATCTGATTGATGCTCTACCCACACAGACGGGAAAGAGCTTCCTGCATGGCCCTGGCAAGTCCATCGAGCCAGTTGTTCTCTCTTAAGGTAAACTGAATTCCTTCCGCAGTGGGAGGTTCAATCTTTCCTCGGAGACTTGCAACAATTAGCCACTGCAGATCTTCTCCTCCTTGATCATTGAGCCGAGCTCCGAAGAACTCGGGGTGCGGACGCTCCAGAAGTTCCGAAAGCTGGTCTAGATCCCTCTCAAAGATAAGGTCTCCTCCATTCCCCAACTGATAAAACTTTCTGTACTTCACGTCCATCTATAAGAATATAGGATGAGTAAGTTAGTAGAGTGATCAAGTGTGCCAAAATTTTATGTATTTTGCAAGAGTTTTTTGAGGAACATGAATTTTCATGAAAGAATCAAAGGGATAAGAATGAGAATAAGTTTTTGTAAATATTTGTTTTATTTGGTTTTGAAAATAAGTTTTTGATGCAAACGTCCAGTCTAACTAGGGTCTCCTATGGTCAGGATGGCTCTGATACCAACTTGTCAACACCCGGATTTTTAATCCCAGATGCCTGTTATGCCATACATCGCAATCCCAGGATTACCATTTTTGCGAGACATAACATAATTGGATACCATAGTACATCATCCATTACAACCGTACATAAGTTCTTACACAAATAGGGATCTCATGATCCAGTTCTTATTACAACATCAAGCGGCGGAATACGTAATAATAACGGTAGCGTAGGCGAAGCTCCATCTTCGGGGTCACAGGCAATACTGACGATGGGAGATGATCCTAGTTGTCGTAACCTTCCTGGGTTCCATCCTCCAGGTACTCCTCTTCATAGTCTGGCCATGGTAATAGCCAGGGACAAAGCCATGAGTACTCTTTAAGTACTCGCAAACTAATACTAACATATAAAGGGGTTTTTGATAATAGGTCACTAGGCTCTAGGGTTATTTTGCAAAAGCCAGATTTATCTCTACTAAGTTTAGAAGCAACGAATAACTAGTCACAATTTTATAACTCCTAAGTGGGAACTTGTATTCCATATCACAACCCTGTTGTGGTCAAGTCAAGTCTCAAGCCATCTCACAAGTCATTTTGAAAAGTCTGACGGGGGAACAGTATGGCCACTCCAACTGTCCATAACCGCGGACGCGGCTATTCGAATAGTTTGACACTCTGCAGAGATTGTACACTTTCACCACAAAATTCGATACATCCGTCAGGAACAAATCCTGAATTCACCATACTCAGTATGCGGATAATCGCCCTAGTATAAGCACCTCTCCTCTGGGTTTGGCCTCCCAACCATGACCAACTGTCATCTTGGGTACTGCACAGGTGGACAATCTTCACAAGGTAGCCTCAGCTCAGACCTTGGCCGTGAGGGAACTAATACTAAGGTATATAAGTTTCCAGTCAAGCCCTACCCAATCTTCGGGTATTGTGGTTGTATGATAAAATTGGAATGGTATCGCATCGAGACAACCATCAGTTTTATAAAGGGCTAAGGCTCATGCCTCATCATTTTCATCACCAAAATCATCAGGTGTTCGGAAACACATGTCCAAAACATTTCAATAGAATGATCCATCATTCCAAGGTTTTCATAACCATTTTTCCACCAAGTATTCCCATCTAAAGTTGATCAAGTTTTATGCTTAGCACTAGCATCTACAAGTGGGGGTAAGCACTAATGAAGGGTGGTAAACTAGTGGAGTTTTAACTAAGTTCAATCTCATGCCTTAGGATGACATCAAGATTATCTAGCTTAGGCCAAATTTTATGCTCTTTATGCAACCTTCACATATCTTTCTAGTATCTACCATTATCTTAAGTAAACTATAAGTAAGAGCTTTGATAAAGAAATAAAGTAAGAAGCTTGCAAGTAAAACTAGGATTGGTTTATCAAGTGGAGATGATCATATATGCTTAAGGAATATAATTGGAATGGTAACCAGCAAGTATTAGCTTGCATTAGTAGGGTATCTCGCAAGTGTTATCTTGCATTAATATCAGTATCAGCTTGCTAAATTGCAAGTGTTAGCTTGCAAGGTTAATAGCTTGCACATTCACTAGTAGTATTAGGCTTGCTAAATTGCAAGTGTTAGCTTGCAAGGTTAATAGCTTGCCTTGTGCAGAGCAGTGGTTTAAGTTCTCCTCGGCTTCTTCTTCGTAGAATCCTCCTTCCTCCTCGTATCCTTGGTCGGTACTAGCGTCAATAAACAAATACGATGTACACAATCACCAAACAATACTTAAATACTTGCAATCATCACACAAAAGGATCGTTTAGATGATCTAGCATCATCACTAACCTTACAAGATTATTGCTTGGTTTAATTCCTTCTATTTTTAGAAAAGTAATTTCTACTCATTGAAAAACTACTTAAGATTTAATATTCTCCAAACCAAATATGGGATCATGTTGACCCATGTCATCACCACATATTGTAGTCCATGGGAATGTGATTTAAAGTGGTGTCACAATTTAATAAGGTTTTACCCTTTTATTTTAATTAAATAAAGTGACTAGAAATGCCTATGGGGCATTCTTTTATTACTTGAACATTATTTCTGCAGGTAAACCCATATATTTTTATATATTTTGAAAGATATGGTTAAATGTGATTTTTGAGAGTTGGAATCAACTCAAAAGCTATCATGGTTTAAATTTGAAAAATGTTTGAATGCAGAAAAGCTTATGCCTTGTTATTTTTACCATGGGTGATCTATAGACCCAAATGACTTGAATCCAACGGGCTTGGATTCAGCATTCCCATACCTTTCTAAAAAAATTGATTTCATTCAATTTGGTGCACTGGATTGATATATGTTGATTTTTGAAACTGGGTACAGAAGTGTGTTTGAAATAAAATGGAAAAGGTTTAATTCAAATAATTGGGCTGCGCGGGAAAAGTTAACGGGCCGGCCTGCTAAGCGTAGCGCTTCCGTGGGCTGTTTAAGTGGCTGTCCCCACTCGTCAGTGAGACAGGAGGGTGCTAAGCGGTACGGGGCAACGTGGGACGTTCGATCTGGTTCTAATCCAACGGCTGGGATTCATCGTCGATGTTGGGCAACGCCGGCGAGACAGAAACCTAGCGCGGCCAGTGGGGGGTGCTGGAGGCTCACCGGGGTGCAGGCGAGGGTCGGCGAGGCGGGCGAATGATGAAATCAACGACGGCGAATCTCCTGGTACCGGTGGTTCCTCCTGGGGCAGCTCTAATCGCTGGCTCCCTTCTTCTCCAGAGGCGGCGGGCTCAAGTGAAATTCCGGCGAAGTGTTGCTCGCCTTTCTCTGGGAACGGTGTGGCACGATCAGTGATGGGAGGGGAGTAGAATGGTGTGCTTAGTTCGGCTGGGGGTGGCCTCTATTTATAGTCGAGCGAGGGGACCGGCGGGGCGCACGGTTTGCTTGTCGGGGGCGATGGTACAGACGGCTATTGGCATGGGCGAAGGTAGGGGACGGTGCGGTGTTCTGTGGCAATACTCAATGATACGGTGGCGAGACGTGGGGCGGTGTGGGTTGGTCTGGAACACGCGATGCTCTGCGCGGTAGAGGCGGCGTCTTCAACGGCGAGCGATGGCTGTGCGGCATGGGGCGGCGAACAGGGATGTCTGGCGGTCTCCTTGGTCGGTGGCGATCGTGTATGCACGCGGCGAGGGCGGCGCGCGGTCTGTGGGCTTTGGTCGAGGGTGGCGCTCTGGCGCACGCTCGGCACGGTTGGCAGAGGCACGGGCGCGGCGTTCCTGGGTGCTCTGGTCGGTGTCTTCGAGGTAGGACTGGTCGAGAGGGGGCGGTGAGGCATGGGTGATCTCCCAGACAAGGTTGGCACGGCTAGTTTCCTCCCTAGCTTGCGGTCGACATGTGGGTGGCAAGGGTGGCTTCGGCTGTTCACCATTGATGACAATGCCAAGCTCACAGTGGTGCTAGTGCTTGGTTAATCTTGCTAGATAGGGAACCAGTTAGGCAAGAATCACTGCACACAATAGTGTTTTGATTTTGTTTGATTTGTGTCTGCCAAGTGTTTGATGAAATGGCCTCATGAATTCAAGTTTTGAATTTTGAAAAGATTTTTGGTGGGTGCGCTAGATTGGTGCTGGTGAGTCTGCAGATGCTTGGGTTTTGAAAGTTGAGCTTGTTTGAGTGGTTTTTGAAAAAGTGGGATCTTCCCATATGATAAAGATTGAATTTTTAATTGTCATTTAAACTATGCATTTGAAATTTTGTGGATGATCACAAAGTGGGCCTTGATACTTTGTTATGAGTATAATCAAGGGGTGCAAAGATCCAGAAAAGTTTCTGTTAGGTTCTGAAAGTTTGAGACAGCCAAAGTAGGCATGGGAGTTAAATTGGTCAAAATGACCATTCCTTTATTTTATTTGTTTTGCTTTACATGTATTTGGGAAAAGTGTGGGAAATGTTTAGATGATGTTTATTTCACCTAAGAAACATTTTACAAGCAAAGAAACACACAAACAAGGTGGTTCAAACGAATTTCAAATTAAATGCATACACATATGCATGCTTTCATAATTTTATTTAGAAAAGTTTTTGTGAACCCAAATTTCGATGATTAGAGTCTGATGATTTAAGTTTAGTATTTTTGGGATGTTACACTAGGCATGGTGTGAGAGGGGAAAGAGAGAGGAGAGACAGGCGAGTTAACGAGCGTGATTACTGGGCAGGATTAGGGCGGCAGTAACACGAATTAAACTCGCGAATCAAAGACAGAAACGGGAGAGAGAGGGAGGAAGAACTTGTCGTGCGGGTGAAAACAACGACTGAAAAGTGGGGTCATTCTGTCAGCGAGAGAGAGAGGTTTCAGGTGGGGTCCGGTGGTCAGTGACGGTGCGGTAAGTGCTACGGTGTGAACCATTTTGTACGGGGGAAGAAGGAGATGGGCTAGCTGGGCTTAGTGGGCTGGGATGGTTCTTTCTCTTTTTTATATATTGTTTCCTTTTTCTTTTTCTATTTTCATTTTCTGTTTTGAATTTATCCAAATGATTTCAAACCTTGTTTGAATTCAAACTTTTCTCAAAACTTTCAGTAAGTTTTAATGTTGTTTATTAATGCATTTTAAAGTCTGTTATAGAATAATTCTTTTATTCTTTTATGGTTTATTAATTATCTAAAATAGGCACTTGCCTTTATTAAAATAAGATTTTAAATATAATTTCACACTCTTATTTGAGTTATAATTTTTCACCAAACCTTTTTCAGTAGGTTTTATTTATTCAATAGGGTGTTAAATAATTTACTTTGAATTATTTAAAGTATTTCCATATGATTTATTAATCATTTTCAATTAGGCAATTGTTTTTATTTCAAACAAAATCAAATATGGTTTTAATTCCATATAAAATTTTATTCAAATAACTCTTTGATTCCATTTAAGTTAATTAAATAACTTTTATTACACTTGGGTAAATTCCAATTTATTATTTTCTCATGATTTAATTAATCATTTATCTAAGGGATTTTGTCTTCATTCAAATGGAATAGAATTTGGTTAATGCCATATTATTTTATTTGAATATTTTTTATCCCTTTATTTTATTTGGATTATCTTTATTTCATTTTCTTATGGATTTAACTCAAGATTTAAATTATCTTCCAAATAATTTTCTTGGGATTTATTATTTAGGCAAATTGTCTTTATTTAAATTAAATTGGATATTGTTCAATCCTTATGATTTTATTTAAATAATCTTTTATTACTTTCTATTATTCAATAAACTTTCATTTCATTTGTTTGGCCAAGATTTAATTTGGCTTTAAAATATTCCTTATTTATTTCTTTCTTTCTTTGTCTTATAAAATCCATATCTTTTTATTTATAGATCCAAAATTGGTGATTCCAATTTGTATATTTTTATTTAATATTTGTTTATATTTTTAAATCCTCTTATGATTAATTCTCTCAATTTGGTATGGATTTTAGATAGGGGCTTTGTTAGCTTTGGAAATTATTTCCTTTTACCTTATTAAATTCATAAACTTTTATTTATGGCTTCAAATTAAATGAAACCACTTTCTATGGTTTATAATATTTTTGTTTATCATTTTTGATCATTTATAAATTTTTTGTTGACAAATTTTTATAAGGATCAAATCCATAGTCTTAGAGATCTTGGAAATGATTTGCTGCCATTAGGGGTTTTGGGTTTTGGTTTACTTTTCCAAATGTTTAAATTTGAAGATACATTCATTGATGAATGCATTTCACTTGATTGAAATTTGTTGGATTCTATTTTATTCAAAGTTTGTTCAAGATGGGTTTTGATGTTTCCAAGTTTAAACAAAAAGTTTCTTTTCACCCTAAATTTCAACAATTATTTATTTTTCACATTTCAAAATTTGGAAAATTTTGGGATGTGACAAACTGGCTATCATCAACTCAAGATTCGCGCAGAGGATATTCCGTAGACTGTTTTTACCACCCGATATGGATTATATGAGTATACTATCATGTATTTTGGATTAACCAATGCCCCTGTTTATTTCATGAACCTCAGTTTTTTATGGATTTCCTGGATAAGTTTGTCATTGTTTTCATCGACGACATTCTAATTTATTCCAAATCAGAAGAAGAACATGAGCTACACCTAAGGACCATTCTTGCAACCCTTAGAGAGCATCAGCTGTATGCCAAGTTTAGCAAATGTGAATTCTGCTTATAGGAGGTAGGATTCCTCGGACATATTGTATCTGCCAGAGGAATTGCCGTTGACCCTACAAAGGCGAAGGATGTTGAAGATTGGCAATCCCTAACCACTCAAACCCAAGTTCGTGCATTTATCGGATTAGCGGGATATTACCTCAAGTTCGTAGAAGGATTCTCGAGTATTGCCAGGCCCATGACCCAATTGCTGAAGAAGGAAAAGAAGTTTGAATGGATGGACAAATGTGAAGCGAGTTTTCAGGAACTCAAGAGGAGATTGATTTCAGCCCCAATCTTGATCATGCCGGATATAACGAAGACCTTTGATGTATATTGTGACGCATCCAAGATCGGTCTCGGATGTGTGTTGATGCAAGGAGGAAAAGTTATATCTTATCTATCCTGACAACTGAAGCAGCATGAACAGAATTATCCTACTCATGACCTTGAACTAGCAGCCGTAGTTCTCGCCCTGAAGACATGGAGGAATTATCTGATGGGAAACCATTGTGAGATTTATTCGGATCATAAGAGCCTTAAGTATATATTCACTCAGAAGGAGCAGAATATGAGGCAGAGAAGATGGATTGAGCTAATCAAGGACTATGACCTGGACATTCACTATTACCCCGGTAAGCCAATGTGGTAGCAGATGCCCTTAGCAGATTGCCGTGCCGCTTGAACTCCATGATTCTGAAGGAGCAACCATGTTTGCACAAAGAGATGGAAGATTTCTGAATGGAATTAGTACGTGAAGGATTTTTGGCTAGCATAGAACTTCAACCCACTTTGATTAGTCAGATCAAGGAGGCACAGAAAGGAAATGCTAGTATCGATGGAATGAAACATCATATCGGTACAGGCAAAGTACCTGGATTTCCCGAAGATGAAGGAGTTCTATGGTACAAAGGACGTCTCTATGTACCAGCAGATTCAGACTTGAAAGAAGTTATTTTGAAAGAGGCCCATGATACCCTTTATTCTATCCACCCCGGAGGAACGAAGATGTATCAGGATTTTAAGGAGCAATTTTGGTGGCATAAGATGAAGAGAGAAATCAGAAGCTATATCGCCAAGTGTGACATTTGTCAGCGAGTCAAGGCGGGACATCAAAGACTCGCAGGACTATTGCAACCATTGGAGATTCCAGAATGGAAGTGGGATTCTTAGGAATGGACTTTATCACCGGATTACCTACTTAGAGAAGGGGAAATGACTCTATTTGGGTCATAGTTGCAGATTGTCCAAGGTAGCACATTTCTTACCAGGCAATCCCACCTACCAGAGTTCGAAGCTAGCAGAGTTATACATCGCTAGGATCGTCAGTTTTCATGGAGTCCCCAAGAACATTGTATCGGATCGAGGAACTCAGTTCACCTCGAGATTCCGGAAGAAAGTACAAGAAGGACTAGGAACCATACTAGATTTCAGCACAAATTATCACCCTCAGACTGATGGACAAACGGAGGGAGTAAATCAAATAATCGAAGATATGTTGAGAGCATGTGTGCTAGAGTATGGATCTAAATGGGAAGACTGTCTACCTTTCACAACATTTTCATACAACAATAGTTATCAAGCTAGTTTGCAAATGACCCCATTTGAATTCATGTATGGAAGGAAGTGTCGCATCCCTTTGAATTGGTCGGAAGTAGGAGAGAGTCAGATTTTCGGACCCGACATCCTACGAGAAGCAGAAGAGAAAGTTCACAAGATTCGTGAGCACCTCAAGACCGCCCAGTCAAGACAGAAGAGTTACGCCGACAAGAGACGTCAAGACCTCGCTTTCAATATCGGAGATTTTGTGTATCTCAAAGTGTCGCCTTTCAAGGGAATGCAGCGCTTCTAGCTCAAGGCAAAGTTAGCCCCCAGATATATCGGACCTTTCAAGATTCTGAATCATCGAGGAGAAGTATCGTATAAATTGGAACTGCCAGAGGAGATGTCAGCAGTGCACAATGTTTTCCATATATCATTACTTCGCAAATGCCTTGAAGTTCCAGAGAAGACTGAAGTTTTCAAGAGCATTGATCACCGCACCATAGAGATCAACGATGACCTGACATATCCCTAAGTACCCATCCATATTTTGGAGGAAGCTTTCAGAACCATCAGAACACGAAGCATCAAGTTTCTCAAGATTCAGTGGAGCAACCACACTGAAGAAGAAGCTACCTGGGAGCGAGAAGATCACATCAGGACGGAGTTTCCCGGTCTCTTTAAATACTAGGTAATCTTTTTTCTTATTTTTAAAATCTCAGGACGAGATTTTTTTTAAGGAGGGAAGGTTTGTAACATCCCAAAAATCTTGATCATGATTATCAAATTCTAATCACCAAAATTAGGGTTAACAAAAACTTTGATTAAATAAAAACCAAATGAATGCATGTGTGTAAGTGATGATGGTATGAATGCAAGAATGGACTTGTGTGATTAACCTAAATAGCAAGGACTGGTTTAAAGATGAAAATAACATCATCTAAAAAATTTCCAAGCAGAAAAAAATCAAGATAAAGTCAAACAAATAAAGCAAATGGTCATTTTTGCCAATCTTGCTCACTAGGTCACTTTGAGTGTTTCTAGTCAAAGATTTCAAACAAAACTTTTCCATTTATTTTCACCCCTTGCAAGACCAAGTAAGAGTGAATCAAATACCACCTTTCTAACTTACAGAAACATTTGGCAACCTCATTCAAATCACAATTCAAAATTGAATCTATAACATATGTGAAGATCACACCTTTTCAAAACCCAACCAAACTAGTGCCCCTTGACCAATCCAACTAACTAGAGACTCCCTAGTATGTAACTAGTAAATCACCAAGATTGAATCCAAAATTCAAATTTGAATTTCTTGCGGCCAATTCATCAAACACCTTGTCAGCGGCAAACAAACAAACATCAAACACTATTAGTAGCAGTAATTTTGGCCAACCTTGTCCCCTCTCTAGCTCACTCTACACTTTCAGTAGATGATCAAACTAATCTAACTAGCTTTAGCATCACTCTGAGCAAGCATAGCCATTAATGATGACCATGCCGAGAGCAACCTTGCCACCCCCATGTCGCCATCGAGCTAGGAGAAGCTATAGCTTCGCCAACCTTGTCTGGGACACACATTGTAACTACCTCGGTGAATTACGCTCCTAGTTACAAGCCTGGATGAGCGGAAATGGTTGAAATAGTACGGTGGGGCCCAAATGCCACTCACAGGTAGACCTTTCGGCCGTCCCAACCATTTCCAAACATCGGGACAAGAACGGGCGGCGTAATCGGCAGGCGAAGGGATCAACTACATACACAAATGGGTATGTATGCAAGCCACCATACAATAGTACATCAGAGCCATTCCATCTAAAAAGAATGGAAATATAGCAACGCCATACGGCAAGATTCAAATGTCCTAGATAGATATAATAGTTTAGGATATATCCTCATACATCAAGCATCAGAGTATCAGACGAAAGCGGCAAACAAGATCCGAGTACAGATAAGAAGCAAATCGGCATAAGATGCCCCATAAATAAGCACATCCCGCCCACAGATCTCATGGATCCCCGATCCCGGAATCTCTACACCGAACGATCGTTGCCCACATCATCCGCCTCCTCCACCCAGTATCCATCTTGTGAGTGTACCTGTTCATCTGAATCAAATAATTTATCGTGTGAGACCCTAGGGGTACTCAGCAAGTCTTTATGCCTCTAAAGGGGACACAACCTGGGGTGACGCAATCGCAGCAAAAGATAAACCCTAACAGTTCTATAGATACTCGCTAACCATCCGCCTAACCATAGATAAACGGATGTCCGTGAATTAATGACAACAGTTATAACAGTAATATCCACAGATCCATCCTCCTCCTCGCTTACCAACGAGGAAGCGGACGAACAACCCCCCCATCCGTTGGCAATTTTATTAACCATTCCATGAGTGTTGCACTATTTACTAGTCAGTTACTTAGTCAAATTAAAAGCGGTACTTTAGTTATGCTTGTCTATGATCGAGAAACTGTGCTCCAAGTCGTCCATAACCGCGGACATGGCTTTCAGAAAGTTTTACCCTGCAGGGGTGCACAAATAGCAACACACACTCGATCAACCTCGGAAAAACCAAATCAAAACCCAACGAGGCCTTCACGACAAAGCAATCACAGGATTCAGAAATATTTCAGGGGGCCACCCCATTAAGCTACCCGCAACGAAGTTAGCTGACTTCGAGACGGACTCAAGGTTTGCGTCACTGGCTGTAACTGGGAACCCGAAAATGTGACTAGGCTTGTCGATACCGCAAAAACACTCCGCTTACCTAAACAGTACAGGTGCTCCTCGCACAATTGTAAATTAAGCAGTAAAGCATGGCATAGGTACATCATAGTAAATAAAACCTCAAACTAGTTTGTGGCCCCAAGAAATAAGACTGAATCAAGCTCTGGCTCAGGGGGGTCCCATAAGCCTCCCGGATGTGGATAGCGCGAATAATCAAGGAACATGAATCAAGTACTCGGGGTCCTACGGGACACAAGTGAGCAAGAAAAACCAAATAGCAGATATTGCTCACCGGTGCCACTTTCATTAGTTATCCCATTACTACTCAGGTTAAGTTGTTTAGGTACCTCGTTATCCATCAGACTCTCACATACCCTACACATGCTGTTCTACGACTCGCATGGCTCAAACAACTCCTGTAGTAATGGCTCATGGGATGGAGGAACAAGCTTGGTGGGGTTTAAAAGTAAAGGCTATGCAATACTTGGGATTCAATTAAATGCAATCGTGACTCAATGATGCAAGAATAAGATAGAGGCAATAGGTACTAAATGTATGCAAGCATGTGGTAGTGCTTGCCTGGCAACTCAGTTGAAGCGAGAGAAGGATCTGGGTAGTGCTCCTGGGTCTCTTGATATATCCCCTGCTCAGCGTCTATTCGAAGAAGAACCAAACAAACAAGGGCCAACATAAATATAGTGCACAAGCATATGAATTAAATGCGACAAGCCAACAATCATGCCATGATGAATGATGCACAATTTGCATGGCATTAAAGTAGCATGGCATGGGTGAGGTGTGGAATACAAGAATAAGTCATTTTATAGAGTTTTGGCCACCTTTTATCCTCATAATAGTTGCTGTTTGCATTATATTTATATGATGCATGCTGCAAACAGGACATGGAATGCATAAACAGAAAGGTCTCGTCGAGCTGATCATTTTAGACATATCATTTGTTAAATTTGGAGTTATAAATCAAAAGTTATTAATTAATTAAGGTGAAGGGCATATTATTGTAATTTAATTCAACTTGAAATTTTAAGTGCCCAAAATATATTTTGGATGGCATATTTGAAATCCTCACATTTTTCTGATTCAAAAACATATATTATTTGTATTATTTGGAATTCTGAATTTAAATTTATTTAAAAGTCAAAGTTATTAAATAGGGTCAAAGTCAAAGGTTGACTATTTAAATTAATTCTGAAAATATTTGATTAAAGATTTGAATTCACATTCAAAAATAAAACATTTTTCATATTAAGTTTGAATTCAAATTCTAAACCATTTGAAAGTTATGAACTGATTCATGTTTAAACAGATTTGAAAATGAATTTGAATTTGAAAAGATTTGAATTTGAAACAGATAACAGCAAATACTTTTATTACTCAGATTGAGCCAGCCACTGACACTGACTGGTGGGCCGCAGTGCTGACTGGGACACACGCGTGCAGAAGGGGTTTTGTCACCGCGGACTCACCTAGTCACAGCGAATGACAGGCGGGCCAGGGGCAGAGCGGGGCCACGCACGCACGCGTCGCCAGCCGGGGCGTGACACGTGTGCGATCCAGGGCGCGCGGGTGGGAAACAGCGGAAGCCGAGGATCCTTTTTGCAAAGTTCCCGCAGGCGCTGGCAGGTGGGGTCGTGGGGGCTGCGGGTTTAGGCGGGAAAAAGGGCAGGGGTTTCTTTGCAAAACGCGCAGCGGCTGTCGGAACTGACGCGGCGCGCTGACAGACGCGTCGCTGCCGGCGACGGATCTGGCCGCTTTCCGGCGACGATGGCGAGCGAACCACGGCGATTCTTGCCAAGCCGCAAAAACCAAAGTTGAAGAGGGCGCTACCGGCTACTAGTTTCGTTCAGGGAGCTTGCGCGGAGGAGGGTTGCGGCGTGCGGGGCAGGGCGAAGAACAGGGGCAGGATGACTGCTGCAGCTGTCTGTCTGCGCGCGGCGAGCGGCCGTGCGTGCGCGCGAGGTGCTCGACGGACGGCGGCGGCGCTACGGTGCACGAGGGGGAAAGGGGGCATGTCTAGGGGGTCGAGGAGCTCACCGGGAGTTCGACGGTGTGGTCGGAGGAGCCCGGGGTGGTCACGATCGGCCGCGTAGCTGGGGCTCTGGAGCTCCTGGTCTGGGCGGTGCACGGCGGCGTCAGGCGGCTCCGGCGAAGTCCAGCGGCTGCCCCACGTCCTGGGCGTCGAAGAGGTAGCAGAGGGAGGCCCTGGTGCTCCTGGCTCAGCTCGGCGCGACCCAGATCATCCAGAGGGAGAGGTGGCCGCGGCTAGGGTTTAGAGCACGGCGGCGTCTTGCAAGCTTGGGGAGGAAGAAAGGAGGAAGAGGGGAGGAAGAGGAGGTCCCAGGAGCCTCCTGGAAGGATCTGGGGTGGTGGCGAGCTGGGTGGTTGGGGGATAAGGGAGGAGAGGGGAGAAGCACATGGGGGGACCAGGGGGATGCACATGGGAGGGGGTGGTCAGGTGGGGCCGAGCTAGGTGGGAGAGAGAGGGGCCGAGAGAGAGGGAGGAACTAGGGTTAGATTAGAGGGGGTATGGCTCGGGTTAGGGTTAGATGGGGTAGCTAGGGTAGGGGGAGGTTAAAGAGAGAGGGTTAGATGAGAGAGAGAGATGAGGAAGGGTGGTGTGCTCTTTTGACAAAACCAAACAAGATCAAGCCAAGCTCAAGCAAGATCTAGTCAAAAGAGAGGAGGGGGAAAAAGGTGGTGAGGGTTTTTAGGGTTAGAGCATGGCCAAGGCAAGACCAACCAAAGGGGTTTAGGGTTTGCATGCAACAAGCTAGATCAAGCAAAAGAAGGAGAGAGAGAGGTGAGAGGATGATCCACTCAAAGGGTTTCAAATAAAATCCAAAAGGCTTGTACTTGCATGGCCCATGCAAGCATTTAATGCCATGTGTCATCCTTGTGAAAACAAAGTAATATCTCATGGCATTTATTTATTTGCATCCTCCAAAGTTGGAGTAAGGGTCAAGCAAAAGGATTGGTAGAATTGGATCCACCCTATCTCTCATGAGCTAGACTAACACCAAAAGAAAAAATAATTACAAGCTCATGGATAATGGGATGGTGGAATTGTAAGGTGGTGACAACAAAGTGGTGGAGTTGAATAAAAGATATGCCCCCAACTCAACTTGGGCATTTAAACAATATATCAAGAACCAAATACAATATCAAGAGGCAAATACAATTAATAATGCATATGAGATAAGAACCAAAACAAAAAGGGTTTTTGGTATGATGCTCAAATGCAAGGTGGCATGATGACATGAGCATGATATGATGATGATGCAACAATTATGTGAGGAAAGTAGTCATTATATTACTAGATCAAGTAGCATTACAGTTGTTAGACAAATGGGATGCTACAACTCTCCCCCACTAAACAGGAATCTCGCCCCGAGATTCTAGGAAGAAGAAGAAGACTCAAAGAGGGTAGGATAGTTGGCACGGAGCTCATCTTCACGCTCCCAAGTGGCTTCATCAACAGAATGGTGCGACCACAGCACCTTACAGAACTTGATGGACTTGTTGCGAGTCCTTCTTTCTGCGGTCTCAAGGATTTTTGTGGGGTGTTCTTGATAAGACAGGTCTTCTTGGAGATTGATTAGCTCATGATCCACGGTCCTGCCGGGATCCTTGAAGCACTTTTTGAGTTGAGAGATGTGGAAAACATCATGGACCTTGAGTCTTTCCGGGAGCTCAAGAGCATAAGCAACTTCTCCTCTTCTTCCACGAATTTTGAATGGACCGATGTATCTAGGAGCCAGCTTTCCTTTGATACCAAAACGGTGTGTGCCTTTCATGGGAGTGACACGAAGGTAAACGAGATCACCGGGGACATACACCATGTCCGTGTGCTTCCTGTCATAATTGCTCTTCTGGCGACTTTGAGCAATCTTCATATTTTCAAGAATGATATGCACCTTCTCCTCCGCTTGAGTTACAATGTCAGTGCCAAACCAAATTCTTTCTCCTGCACCCGACCAACCAATCGGAGTTCTGCATTTGCGGCCATAGAGAGCCTCAAATGGTGCCATCTTCAGACTTTTCTAGAAGATGTTGTTGTAAGAGAATTCAGCATAAGGAAGACATTCCTCCCACTTCATGCCAAAAGAGATGACGCAAGCACGAAGCATATCCTCCAGAATCTGATTGATCCTTTCAACTTGTCCTTGCGACTGAGGGTGGTAAGCTGTGCTGAAGTTCAACTTTGTTCCCAAAGCATTTTGGAAACTTTCCCAGAACTTGGAAGTGAAGATGCTCCCACTGTCTGAACTGATCTCAAGCGGAACCCCATACAGAGAGACAATTCTGTTGATATAGAGCTCAGCCAACTGAATTCCAGAAATTGTTTCCTTGACGGGGAAGAAGTGAGCCACTTTAGAGAGCCTGTCAATGACAACAAAGATTGCATTGTTGCCCTTCTGCGACCTTGGAAAATCAGTGATGAAGTCCATATCTACTTTCTCCCATTTCCATTCCGGGGGTTTCAATGGCTGTAGAAGACCGAAAGGTTTCTGATGGACAGCTTTCACTCTACGGCAGACATCACACTCCGAGACATACTTGGCACAATATCGTTTCAAACCCGGACACCAATATTGTGTTTTCAAGTCCATGTACATCTTTGTGCTGCCAGGGTGGATAGAAAGTACAGAATCATGCGCCTCCTTGAGAACTTGCTCTCTCAAACCCGGGTAGTTCGGAACAAACATCCGGTGTTCAAAGAAAAGCGTGCCTTGATCATCGACGTGGAAGGACTCATACTTCGGAAGCTGAAGTTTGGAGATGATCTTTTTGGTGTGTGGATCACCAAGCTGACGCGAGCGAACCTTTTCTTCCAAGAGAGGGGTAGCCATAAGGTTCAGGAGATGCCCTTGTTCCACGATTTCAAGGTTGAGATGACGGAATTCCTCGCACAAGAGAGGCTGCTGTTCTTCCATCATGAGGTTATTGACATAAGCTTTGCGGCTGAGAGCATCGGCCATGACATTAGCTTTGCCCGGAGTGTAGTTGATGGTCAAATCAAAATCATTGATTGCTTCAATCCATCTCCTCTGCTGAAGGTTGAGATCAGGCTGAGTGAAGATATACATCAGACTCTTGTGATCAGAAAAGATTTCACAACGGTTGCCAAGCAAGTAGTGCCTCCATAGCTTCAAAGAAAAGACAACTGCTGCGAGCTCGAGGTCATGTGTAGGATAGTTGATCTCATGCGTCTTCAACTGTCGAGAGGCATAAGCAACCACTTGTTTTTCTTGCATAAGGACCGCACCCAATCCTTGCAAAGAGGCGTCACAGAATATCTGGAAAGGCTTAGATGTATCCGGAGGAACCAAGACTGGCGTGGAAGTGAGCTTCTCTTTGAGTGTCTCAAAGCTTGCTTGACATCCAGGAGTACAAAGGTATTTCTTGCCTTTCTTTAGGAGATCGGTAAGAGGCTTCGCTATCTTCGAAAAGTTCTGAACGAAGCGACGGCAATAACTAGCCAAACCAAGGAAACTCCGCACTTCTTTGACATTAACAGGAGGAAGCCATTCGACAATTGTCTTCACAGTTTCCGGGTTGACTGCAATGCCCTTGGCAGAGATGACATGACCAAGATAGGTGACTTGAGGCAGCCAAAACTCACACTTTGAGAACTTTGCATACAAGCGGTTCTCACAAAGCTTGTTTAGGACACACCGAAGGTGTTCTTCATGTTCTTCCTTTGACTTAGAATAGACTAGGATGTCATCCAGATAGACCACAACGAACTTATCAAGATACTCCATGAATACCGAGTTCATAAGCCTCGAGAAGGTAGCAGGTGCGTTGGTGAGACTGAAAGACATGACCGTGTACTCATACAGGCCATAGCGGGTGGTGAAAGCTGTTTTAGGAACATCTTCCTTGCGAATCTTGATTTGGTGATAACCACTTCTCAAGTCCAGCTTAGAGAACACCACAGCTCCAGCTAGCTGATCGAAGAGATCATTAATCCGCGGAAGGGGATATTTGTTCTTGATGGTTTTAGCATTGAGAGCCCGATAGTCAACACAAAGTCTATCAGTCCTGTCTCGCTTTTTCACAAAGATTGTTGGGCTACCCCAAGAAGAAGTATTGTGTTGAATGAAACCCAACTTCTCTTGTTCATCAAGCTGTCGTTTGAGTTCAGCCAACTCAGCAGGACCCATTTTATAAGGCCCCTTGGAGATAGGAGCCGTTCCAGGTTCAAGCTCAATTACAAACTCAACCTCATGATCCGGAGGCATACCCGGCAACTCTTCAGGAAAGACATCTGGGAACTCACAGACCACCGGAACACTCTGAATAGCTTCCATAGCATCATCATTCAGAGCCGCCAAAGAGAAAAGCTGGATAGCAGGAGTCAGACTTGGAGAATAGACTATATGACCTTCAGTAATCTTCAGAGAAACCGAGCGTTCAGCACAATCAATCACAGCTGCATTTGCTGTCAACCAATCCATGCCCAAGATGACATCAATGTCAGAATTGCCCAGAACAACTAAGGATGCCGAGAACGAAGAGCCACCAATCTCAATTTGATTGCCATGGCTGATTTTAGAAGCTGCCATCTTTGCTCCAGGAGAAAGGACCATTAACCGCTTTAGGAGAGGGTCCAACGCTAACTCATTCTCATTTGCAAACTTGTGAGAAACGAAAGAATGCGATGCACCAGAATCAAACAAAACTCGTGCAGGGACTGAGTTAATGGAAAGCATACCCATCACAACTCCAGGTGCATGCTCAGCTTGAGCGGCGTTGACACAGTTGGCACGAGCAACAGTAGACCCGGGCTTGGTGTTGATGTTGAGAGCCCGAGGTGGTGGTGCATGAACCACAGGAGAGCTTGCCGCAGATCTTGGAGGGGGTGGAGGAAGAGCTTTGTTTTTCATCGGACAGTTCCAGTTTAGATGTCCAGAGTCTCCACACGTGAAACAAGCACCAGGTGGACGTGGAGCAACGTAGCCAGGGACTCCGCCAGGCGCTCTAGGGTAGTGGTGGTTGTAGCCCCTGGGAGCCGCAGTGAGGAAGTTTGGTGGCCTTGCCGCGTAGCTTGCAGGTCTTGGAGGAGCCGGGAGCGACGGTGGCGTGTTAGGAACCCAGACACGACGCTTAGAGGGAGCTGGCATAGCTGAAGAGCTTGGTGCATCACGGTTGTGTTTCTTTGACTCCTCAAACACTTGCCTACTTGCTTCCTCCTGCAGAGCTGTATGCTGAAGTTCCAGGAAAGACGCCGGCCTTGCATGTGTGATTGCATATTTAATCGATGCATTGAGCCCTTGCCGGAACCTCTTTTGCTTCTTCTTGTCATCGGAGATCTCATCGCCACCATAACGAGAAAGATTCATGAAGTTCCTGATGTAGGTATTGACATTGTCGTTCCCCTGCTTGAGGTTGAGAAACACTTCCTTCATTCTTTCCATGACAATTTCTGACAGATACTGCTCCTTGAATGCTCCAATGAACCGTTCCCAAGTAGGCTGAAAACCAGTGCAGTTTGCCTTCAGGTAATTCTCCCACCAGAGAGATGCATCTCCCTTCAGAAGGTGAGTAGCACACTTTACCCATTCTTGCTCAGGAACATCAGCAATCTCTAGTAGCCTTGACATCTCACGCAACCAATCATCAGCATCAAGTGGTTGATCAGAAACATCAAATTGGCGAGGGTTGAACTTCAGGAAGCTTTTGATGTCTCCTCGCTTGGGAGGTGGAGGTAGCGGAGCAAACTCATTCCTCCTGACACTTTCCTCAAAACGCTGCTGGTTCTGCTGCATTGCTGCCAAGGCATTGGCGATGTTTGACAACGCGTACCCCAGTTCAGGTGGTATGTCCTCATCAGAACGGCGTGGTGGAGCCATCCTGTGATTGATATAAAACACAAGTCAATACTATAATGGAGAATAATAATAATCCAAAATAGTACCAAGATGGAATTAACCAAGATTAAAGGATACAATTTACTAAGATGATATTAAAATATCAACAAAGTTCAAAGCACCTAGAAGATATTAAGCATATCGCACACGACTGAAAAAGGAGCGTGGTACACAGATATATCAAAGAAAAATTTTCCACAAATTTCGGCATTAAAATACCAATAGATGCGCAAAATCACTTAACGAATCAAGATTAGTGACTCTACCAATTCAATATACAAAAGCGAATGCTAAGAGTAGTGGTATGGTCGCGACTCCATCCCGCACTCAAATCATTACTCCGCACATGAATAAGTGGAACACACATCCTAACCCCTTCTTCTCACGATGAACCTAAAGATTAGTAACTACGGAAACGAACACCCCAAACAAGATAACGTCGGATAACAAAGAGTAAGACAGATCGCGTCGGTTTGCAAAAGCCTGTCGATATGGAATGTACCAATAGTTGATAACCAAAGGCCGATTAGATAACAACTTGGATGCAACAGGTAGACAAGGAATTACACACACACACACCCAACCTATGGTACTACGGAAACCCAGAACACGTGAATCCTAGTTTGAACTTTTAAGAAGAGGATTGAAAACGTTACACTTCCTTACCAGAAAAGGGTAGGTGGGTGGGTAAGAAGAAAAATGGAAGCAGTCCTACTCTCGCGTTTTGTTTTTCCCTAGTATACATAACTACCAAAAATATTTGCTAGACTGACAACGACCATTTGGCTGAGACCCTGAAGGGCGGGATGGCTCTGATACCAATTGTAACTACCTCGGTGAATTACGCTCCTAGTTACAAGCCTAGATGAGCGGAAATGGTTGAAATAGTACGGTGGGGCCCAAATGCCACTCACAGGTAGACCTTTCGGCCGTCCCAACCATTTCCAAACATCGAGACAAGAACGGGCGGCGTAATCGGCAGGCGAAGGGATCAACTACATACACAAATGGGTATGTATGCAAGCCACCATACAATAGTACATCAGAGCCATTCCATCTAAAAAGAAAGGAAATATAGCAACGCCATACGGCAAGATTCAAATGTCCTAGGTAGATATAATAGTTTAGGATATCTCCTCATACATCAAGCATCCGAGTATCAGACGGAAGCGGCAAACAAGATCCGAGTACGGACAAGAAGCAAATCGGCATAAGATGCCCCATAAATAAGCACATCCCGCCCACAGATCTCATGGATCCCCGATCCCGGAATCTCTACACCGAACGATCGTTGCCCACATCATCCGCCTCCTCCACCCAGTATCCATCTTGTGAGTGTACCTGTTCATCTGAATCAAATAATTTATCGTGTGAGACCCTAGGGGTACTCAGCAAGTCTTTATGCCTCTAAAGGGGACACAACCTGGGGTGACGCAATCGCAGCAAAAGATAAACCCTAACAGTTCTATAGATACTCGCTAACCATCCGCCTAACCATAGATAGACGGATGTCCGTGAATTAATGACAACAGTTATAACAGTAATATCCACAGATCCATCCTCCTCCTCGCTTACCAACGAGGAAGCGGACGAACAACCCCCCCATCTGTTGGCAATTTTATTAACCATTCCATGAGTGTTGCACTATTTACTAGTCAGTTACTTAGTCAAATTAAAAGCGGTACTTTAGTTATGCTTGTCTATGATCGAGAAACTGTGATCCAAGTCGTCCATAACCGCGGACACGGCTTTCAGAAAGTTTTACCCTGCAGGGGTGCACAAATAGCAACACACACTCGATCAACCTCGGAAAAACCAAATCAAAACCCAACGAGGCCTTCACGACAAAGCAATCACAGGATTCAGAAATATTTCAGGGCGCCACCCCATTAAGCTACCCGCAACGAAGTTAGCTGACTTCGAGACGGACTCAAGGTTTGCGTCAGTGGCTGTAAATGACTAGGAACCCGAAAATGTGACTAGGCTTGTCGATACCGCGAAAACACTCCGCTTACCTAAACAGTACAGGTGCTCCTCGCACAATCGTAAATTAAGCAGTAAAGCATGGCATAGGTACATGATAGTAAATAAAACCTCAAACTAGTTTGTGGCCCCAAGAAATAAGACTGAAACAAGCTCTGGCTCAGGGGGGTCCCATAAGCCTCCCGGATGTGGATAGCGCGAATAATCAAGGAACAGGAATCAAGTACTCGGGGTCCTACGGGACACAAGTGAGCAGGAAAAACCAAATAGCAGATATTGCTCACCGGTGCCACTTTCATTAGTTATCCCATTACTACTCAGGTTAAGTTGTTTAGGTACCTCGTTATCCATCAGACTCTCACATACCCTACACATGTTGTTCTACGACTCGCATGGCTCAAACAACTCCTGTAGTAATGGCTCATGGGATGGAGGAACAAGCTTGGTGGGGTTTAAAAGTAAAGGCTATGCAATACTTGGGATTCAGTTTAATGCAATCGTGACTCAATGATGCAAGAATAATATAGAGGCAATAGGTACTAAATGTATGCAAGCATGTGGTAGTGCTTGCCTGGCAACTCAGTTGAAGCAAGAGAAGGATCTGGGTAGTGCTCCTGGGTCTCTTGATATATCCCCTGCTCAGCGTCTATTCGAAGAAGAACCAAACAAACAAGGGCCAACATAAATATAGTGCACAAGCATATGAATTAAATGCGACAAGCCAACAATCATGCCATGATGAATGATGCACAATTTGCATGGCATTAAAGTAGCATGGCATGGGTGAGGTGTGGAATACAAGAATAAGTCATTTTATAGAGTTTTGGCCACCTTTTATCCTCATAATAGTTGCTGTTTGCATTATATTTATACGATGCATGCTGCAAACAGGACATGGAATGCATAAACAGAAAGGTCTCGTCGAGCTGATCATTTTAGACATATCATTTGTTAAATTTGGAGTTATAAATCAAAAGTTATTAATTAATTAAGGTGAAGGGCATATTATTGTAATTTAATTCAACTTGAATTTTAAGTGCCCAAAATATATTTTGGATGGCATATTTGAAATCCTCACATTTTTCTGATTCAAAAACATATATTATTTGTATTATTTGGAATTCTGAATTTAAATTTATTTAAAAGTCAAAGTTATTAAATAGGGTCAAAGTCAAAGGTTGACTATTTAAATTAATTCTGAAAATATTTGATTAAAGATTTGAATTCACATTCAAAAATAAAACATTTTTCATATTAAGTTTGAATTCAAATTCTAAACCATTTGAAAGTTATGAACTGATTCATGTTTAAACAGATTTGAAAATGAATTTGAATTTGAAAAGATTTGAATTTGAAACAGATAACAGCAAATACTTTTATTACTCAGATTGAGCCAGCCACTGACACTGACTGGTGGGCCGCAGTGCTGACTGGGACACACGCGTGCAGAAGGGGTTTTGTCACCGCGGACTCACCTAGTCACAGCGAATGACAGGCGGGCCAGGGGCAGAGCGGGGCCACGCACGCACGCGTCGCCAGCCGGGGCGTGACACGTGTGCGATCCAGGGCGCGCGGGTGGGAAACAGCGGAAGCCGAGGATCCTTTTTGCAAAGTTCCCGCAGGCGCTGGCAGGTGGGGTCGTGGGGGCTGCGGGTTTAGGCGGGAAAAAGGGCAGGGGTTTCTTTGCAAAACGCGCAGCGGCTGTCGGAACTGACGCGGCACGCTGACATACGCGTCGCTGACGGCGACGGATCTGGCCGCTTTCCGGCGACGATGGCGAGCGAACCACGGCGATTCTTGCCAAGCCGCAAAAACCAAAGTTGAAGAGGGCGCTACCGGCTACAAGTTTCGTTCAGGGAGCTTGCGCGGAGGAGGGCTGCAGCGTGCGGGGTAGGGCGAGGAACAGGGGCAGGATGACTGCTGCAGCTGTCTGTCTACGCGCGGCGAGCGGCCGTGCATGCGCGCGAGGTGCTCGACGGACGGCGGCGGCGCTACGGTGCACGAGGGGGAAAGGGGGCATGTCTAGGGGGTCGAGGAGCTCACCGGGAGTTCGACGGTGTGGTCGGAGGAGCCCGGGGTGGTCACGATCGGCCGCGTAGCTGGGGCTCTGGAGCTCCTGGTCTGGGCGGTGCACGGCGGCGTCAGGCGGCTCCGGCGAAGTCCAGCGGCTGCCCCACGTCCTGCGCGTCGAAGAGGTAGCAGAGGGAGGCCCTGGTGCTCCTGGCTCAGCTCGGCGCGACCCAGATCGTCCAGAGGGAGAGGTGGCCGCGGCTAGGGTTTAGAGCACGGCGGCGGCTTGCAAGCTTGGGGAGGAAGAAAGGAGGAAGAGGGGAGGAAGAGGAGGTCCCAGGAGCCTCCTGGAAGGATCTGGGGTGGTGGCGAGCTGGGTGGTTGGGGGATAAGGGAGGAGAGGGGAGAAGCACATGGGGGGACCAGGGGGATGCACATGGGAGGGGGTGGTCAGGTGGGGCCGAGCTAGGTGGGAGAGAGAGGGGCCGAGAGAGAGGGAGGAACTAGGGTTAGATTAGAGGGGGTATGGCTCGGGTTAGGGTTAGATGGGGTAGCTAGGGTAGGGGGAGGTTAAAGAGAGAGGGTTAGATGAGAGAGAGAGATGAGGAAGGGTGGTGTGCTCTTTTGACAAAACCAAACAAGATCAAGCCAAGCTCAAGCAAGATCTAGTCAAAAGAGAGGAGGGGGAAAAAGGTGGTGAGGGTTTTTAGGGTTAGAGCATGGCCAAGGCAAGACCAACCAAAGGGGTTTAGGGTTTGCATGCAACAAGCTAGATCAAGCAAAAGAAGGAGAGAGAGAGGTGAGAGGATGATCCACTCAAAGGGTTTCAAATAAAATCCAAAAGGCTTGTACTTGCATGGCCCATGCAAGCATTTAATGCCATGTGTCATCCTTGTGAAAACAAAGTAATATCTCATGGCATTTATTTATTTGCATCCTCCAAAGTTGGAGTAAGGGTCAAGCAAAAGGATTGGTAGAATTGGATCCACCCTATCTCTCATGAGCTAGACTAACACCAAAAGAAAAAATAATTACAAGCTCATGGATAATGGGATTGTAATGTGTGCCGAGCCTTGCCAGCCACTGGACCACACGGCAAGCTCGCGCCAGTTGCTCTGCGTGTGTGCCGAGAGCGCGCAAGTGGGCCATCAGTGACACGAGCCCATAGACCGCGCCCACCCTCGCCACATGTGTACATGATCGCCAGCACCCCAGCACCCTGCTAGACAACCCCGTTCGCCGCCTCACGGACCATGGACGTTGTGCGCCATTAAATTTTCTGTCGGACCCGCACAGAGCACCGCGATGTTCCGACCATTCCTCATCGCCCCATGCCGCGCCATCAAGCCGTTGAGCTTCGCCAGGAGGCAACGCACCTCCCCCTATCATCGCCCATGCCATTAGCACGTTGTGCCGACGACCACGACGATCTCCACCCGCGCCAATCGGTCCCCTTCAGGCTGTGTAAAAGGAGGCCACCCCCATTCGATTTGAGCATATCATCTCACTCCCCACCTCTCACTGATCACACCCACTCACCCCTGGAGCAAGGCGAGCACTAGGTGGCCGGAATTTCACCAGAGTTCGCTGCAGAGGAGGAGAGGCGCCGTCGATTGGAGCCGCCCCAGGAGGAGCTGCCGGTACCAGGAGGATCGCTGTCGTCGACTTCGTCATTCGCCCCCATCGCCGACCATTGCCGAAGCCCCGGTGAGCCCCCGTCAACCCCCACTGGACGCCCTAGGGTTCTGTCCTACCGGTGTTGCCCGACATGGACAATGAACCTCAGCCGTTTGATTAGAGTTAGATCGTGCGATCCACATCCCCCATACCGCTTCGCACCCCGCTGTCTCACTGATGAGTGGGACAATCACTTACTCAGCCCGCACGCGTGCTGTGTGTAGTGGGCCGTCCCAGTTAACTATCCCGCGCGACCCAGTAATTCAAACTTAGGTTTATTCATTTAGTTTTCAAATCAGTTCTGTACCTAGATTCAAAAATCAACCCAGCTCGATTCACTGAACCAAAATGCATGAAACCAATTTTGTTAGAAAGCTACTGGAATGCTTAATCCAAGCCCGTATATTCAAAAAAATTGGAATTGTAGATCACCCATGGTAAAAATAACAAGGCAGAAGCTTTTCTGCATTCAAACATTTTTCAAAATTCAACCACAAAGGCTTTTGAGTTGATTCCAACTCTCAAAAATCACATTTGACTATACCTTTCATAATATATAAAAATATATATGTTTACTTGTAGAAATAATGATCAAGTGATAAAAGAATGCCTCATAGGAATTTCTAGTCACTTTTATTTAATTAAAATAAAAAGTTAAACCTTATTAAATTGTGACACCACTTTAAATCACATTCCCATGTACTAAAATATGTGGTGATGACATGTGACAACATGATCCCATGTTTTAGTTGGTGAATATTAAATCTTAAGTAGTTTTTCAATGAGTAGAAATTACTTTTCTAAAATAAAGGAAATAAAACTATTTGCCTTAATGATTGTAATGTGTGTGATGATCCTATATCATCTAGTGAAAACCTTGGTATGATAGATAGAAATAGTTAAGTATTGTGCGGTGATTGTGTACCTCGTATTTATTTATAGATGATAGTAACGATCAAGGATACGAGGAGGAAGGAGGATACTACGAGGAGGAAGCCGAGGAGAACTTCAACCACTGCTCTACACAAGGCAAGCCTAATACTACCAGTTGATTTGGCAAGCTTATACTTGCAATTATGCAAGCTAACACTTGCAACTATGAAAGTTAGATAACCTATGCAATGCATTAAGAATGCTTGGTTAGATAGATTTGATGATACCAAATCCCAGTTTTATCAAAGATTTTATTTGAGTTTACTTAGTGACTTGTAGATATTAGAAAGATATTTAAAGGTAGCATAAATAGCATAAAACGTGGCCTAAGTTAGAGAATCTTGATGTCATCCCGAGGCATGAGATTGAACTTAGCTAGTTCACACTTGTGTACCACCCCTCATTAGTGGTTACCCCCACATGTAGATGCTAGTGCTAAGCATAAAACTTGATCACTTTAGATGGGAATACTTGGTGAAAATGGTTATGAAAACCTTAGAATGATGAGTCATTCTACTGAAATGTTTTGACATGTATTCTTGAACACCAGATGATTTTGATGATGAAAATGTTAAGGCATGACCCTTAGCCCTTTATAAAACCGATGGTTGTCTGGATACGATGCCATTCCAATTTTACCGTACAACCATAATACCCGAAATTTGGGTAGGGCTTGACTGGAAATTTATATACCTTAGTATGGGTTCCCTTGCGGCCAAGGTTGAGCTGAGGCTACCTTGTGAAGATTGTCCACCTATGTAGTACCCAAGATGACAGTTGGTCATGGTTGGGAGGCCAAACTCACAGGAGAGGTGCCTATACTAGGGCGTGTAATTGAAAGGTTAGGATTGATTATCCGCATACTAAGTATGGTGAATTCAGGATTGTTCCCGATAGATGTATCGAATGTTGTGGTGAAAGTGTACCACCTCTGCAGAGTGTCAAACTATTCGAATAGCCGCGTCCACGGTTATGGACAGTTGGAGTGGCCATACTGTTTTGTCGCCAGATGCTTTCAAAATGACTTATGAAGTGGTTTATGACTTTGACTTGACCACAACAGAGTTGTGATATGAAATTCAAGTTCCCACTTAGGTGTTATAAAACGTTCAACTAGATTTATTTGTTTTTGAATTTAGTAGAGGTAAATCTGGCTTTTTGCAAAACAACCCTAGAGCTTAGTATCCTACTCAAAACCACTTTACTTGTTAGTATTAGTTTGTGAGTTCTTAAAGAGTACTCATGGCTTTGTCCCTGGCTATTCCCGTGGCCAGACTATGAAGAGGATTATCAGGAAGATGGACAACAAGAAGGTTACGACAACTAGGATCATCTCCCATCGTCAGCATTGCCTGTGACCATGAAAATGGATCTTCGCCTACGCTATCGTTATTATTACGTATTCCGATGCTTGAATTGTATTAAGACTGGATCATGAGATCCTTATTTGTGTAAGACCTTATCTACGGTTTGTAATGGATGATGTACTGTGATATCCAAATATGTTATATCTCGCAAAAATGGTAATCCTGGGATTGTAATGTATGGCATAACAGGCATCTGGGATTAAAAATCCGGGTGTTGACATTTATCCCCAAGCTAACCATGAGGTTCTTGAGTTCCTTGGGAAACTCCGTCTCACATTCTAGGGTCATGGTCATCAGTGGTCCCTTATTGAAGGCTTCGTTGATGGCGGCCATCTACAAATAGAGATGAGAAATAAGATTAGGAGAGGATTTACGAGATGAAAAGAGACAAGTGTGAAATTTACAAAGGGGTTGCATTTTCCTAGTGGTTTCCTTAGTCTAATCCATCTTAGGGTCACAAACCTACAGGCAACACAGTGCTCTGATAGCATGTGTTAATACCTCACCCTTAAGGTAAAGGTCCCTGTGATTGCAGTGCTAGTCCGTGGATCGAATTTCTAGCACCCACAGTTTAAGATGAAGTACACAGATACAAAGGTCATTATTACATCGAAATTCTAGGAGTACAATAGTTCTTACAACTCATTAGCCCAAGTCTAACACATAGAGTTCTCATTACAAAGTATATAAATAAAGTGTTCATCTTCATGTGCCACAGGCAAACATGTTGAGTGTATACTCATAACCCTACTCACCATCAAAGTAACCTACAACATAATAAGTTACAGCCACAAGGGGTCAATACATTTGGAATTGTATTGTCAAGTGATATCATAGTTACATAGTAGAGACTATCAGCTACATGAATTTGGCTAAGTGTGGTTTCAGGATGGCTTTGCACAAAGTAGTTTTTTCCTACTAGTTGAAAACACTAAGTTTTTCTTTACAAAAACTCAAAGGTACAACCAATATACATTGGTGAACCACTACCTTTGTTCAACCACAAGTTTTAACTTAGAGAAATTGGGATGAGGAGATTCTTGATCATTTCAATATCTTTGATGCTCAAAATGTCCGTAACCGGGGACACAACTTAGTACTTAGGCTTTACCCTCTCGAGAGGTGGTGCACTGTCCCCACAAGTCTCGACATGCATCGAGACGAGACTTTTCAGAAGCATTCCCTCAGATCACCATGGACGCATTCCATCCTATCAACTCTACCACCAACTTTCCATTTGGCCGAGTTCTTGCAACCTAGTTGGTCAAGGCAAAGCCCATATGACATGTGGTTACACTGGAAGCTTATCAACACTAAACATCTCAAATATCTTTGTTCCTGGGTGGCCATCCACAAGTGTGATACATAGGGTAAACCATAGACATGGGCCCTATGGAACCACTCAACACATCCCATACAAGTTCCATTCCACCCAGGTGTTTCATTCACAAGTTGTTTTCTTAGTCAAAAAACACATAGGCATAATATTTCCATAATATCTTAGCATGAGTATTTCCACCCTTGAATTCTAATAGCTAGGCTAAGCATACTAACATATCATGTCTCCTAACATAGGGAAAAATATTACCAATATATCATCTATATGATCTACCATAGCATAGCATTGTACTTTGAAAATTACCATGCAAGTCCAACCAAAATATCACTAGTGCAATAGGTAAAATAGTAGGACAAAAGATGGAGTATCACTTTCCTAGGTAGCTAGGGTAAAACGTACAACCCTCACAATCACACACTTTACAATCCACAAAATCTACACAATGAATTAACAAAAAATATTCACAGATCAATATACACACAAAAATAATATGAATGCATGCAAAAATGAGATGATTTCCAAACTTTTAAAATCAAACTCTACAGTACTAAAGACAAAGCATACATTCTAAAGTCTAAATAAAACAAAAACCACCTAAAAATAATATCGTAAATAATTTTATAGTCAAAATAGGCCTACAATTGTCTCTGCATAAAATCCTAATTTTTCAAAATAAAATGGACAAAGTAAGGCCATAGATGCAAAAATCTATTTTTTTTGACTCCATAGACACCTAATTTGTAATTTTTGGATGTATAGAACAAAATTTATGAATTTTGCAAGTTAATTCATCTAATAGATCAAAATCTGGATTTAAAATCTAAACTACAGACACGCGGCGTGTTCTGGTTGGACAGAACTGGTTCGCGCTGGATCACGCTTGCGCACCGTCAGATCTAAGTGAGATCTAGCGGCTCATATCTGCCCGTACCTGTTCGCTACTTGTTCTAATCTGGGCCACTAGATCTAGATCGAGTGGATCACAACTACTCGACCTAAAACCATCAGCGCAAATGGCCACCACATCGGCGACGCATCAGACGGCGATGCTCCGGCAAGGCCAGAGGGTAAGGAAGGGGACTTAGTGGCTTACTGAGGTCGCTGTGTCGAGGCAGTGCTCAAGGTGGTCGCGGACGGGGCTGGGGCGCACGGACACGCACTACTAGGAAAACGGTCGTCTGTGGCGCACCTAAAAGGACCATCCGTGGCGCACTAGTGGTGCGCCATGGGCCTTGCGCTACGGCTATCTCCTAGCCGTGGCGCACTGCCTGATGCGCCACGGTTATGTGGAGATAGGCGTAGCGCACCTACTAGTGCGCCACGGATATGTTGGCAGGTACGCTACGCCTTAGATCTTCTGTGGCGCATGTTGCAGTGCACCACTAAGCTGCGCAGGTGCGCTTTAGTTGCAGTGCGCCATAGAAGTTGTGCCATGTGCGCCACGAGTGTCTTTTTTTTAATTTCAGGGCCAGATGATATACAATACAGATTATATAGGCAGATATACACACAGATATACACACAGATATAAGATATACAATTATATATATATATAAATACATAATTCGCAAAACAAGATTGAAACAAATACATATAAATAATTCTCATACATGAATACATAAGTTATACATTGTTTTGATGAAGTTACAAAGTAGTTGGTGACATGCGAATACATGTGTCGATCGAACAAGTTAGAGCTCGGAAGCTCGCCTAGACATCTAAACTAGCTCGCCTAACTCCCGCTAGATAGCGCGTGTATCTAGCTTCCGCCTCGGCCATAGTGTTGTACCCTTTGTAGCTATTGCCGCTGAAACGGTGCACCTGTCTCCGGCAGTCTTCCCAATCATCGTAGACTCCGGGAACCCGTCCCTTGTACACGACGTACCATGTCATCTACAAGTTGACAATAATAATTAACCGGTGATTGAAAAAACATGTATAATTAAAGTCGCACATGAAGATACACTTATATAAAGTACTCCTAAATCAAAAAGACCAAACTCAAAAAACATGCTTCATATATAACTAGGTTGTTCGACATAGGAATATGCTACGATGGAACTATACGCCAAGTAGGATGCACAACACCTGGTCCTGTGCATAGCACAAGGCAGACAATCCCATCGCAGCACATTCACATATAGTGTGCCACGACATTTCAATCATCGGCATTATTCTCGAAAAAGACCAAAGTAACTCAAAAAGCATGCCTCGTATATAACTAGCTAGGTCGTTGGACACAGGAATATGCTACGACGGAACTGTTCATCAAGTAGGATGCACAACACCTGGACCTGTGCATAGCACAAGGCGAACAATCCCATCGCAGGACATTCACATATATAGTGTGCCACGACATTTCAATCATCGGCATTATTCTCGAAAAAGACCAAAGTAAATGAAAAAAATGCCTCATATATATACATAGGTCATTGGACACAGGAATATGCTATGATGGAACTGTAAGCCAAGTAGGATGCACAACATCTAGACTTGTGCATAACACAAGGCTTACAATCCCGTCGTAGCACATTCACATATATATTGTGCCACGATATTTCAATCATCGGCATTTTTCTCGAAAAAGACCAAAGTAAATCAAAAACAATGCCATATATATATATAATATATATATATATAATATATATAGGTCATTGGACACAGGAATATGCTACGACGGAACGGTGAGCCAAGTAGGATGCACAAGACCTGGACTTGTGCATATCACAAGGCTCACAATCCCGTCGTAGCACATTCACATATATATTGTTCCACGACATTTCAATCATCGGCATTATTCTCGAAAAAAGACTAATAAAGTAAGCGAAAAAAAGAAGGACCAAAGTGAGCAAAGGACGAAAGAGTAAGCAAAAAAACCAAGCATTGATTGATATATAATAATAAGAAAAAGAAGTAAGCGATGATTCATAAACCTAATAAGATAAGTATAGTAGCATGTACACTTGTCCACATACACACAAAGGTCATCTATAGTTTGTAACTACAACTAGGCCAACATCAAGCCTTCTGGCTTGGCTTAGGGAACGGGGGGACGCCCTGTCTCGTCATGAACTTCCTATAGTCACCCTGCATCTCTAGGCGATCTTCTATGTCACGGTTATTCGGGATATTTCCTTCGTAGAAGATCCCCCTCGAAGTCATGACATCACGAAAGATGATTGCCCCAAACTGCTGCTGGATGCGATACATCTCTTGTCTAATATCTGAATCAGTGATCTTGGCCTTTGCTTCGGCCCACTGTTTGAGATGATCTGGCAGCGTAGAATTCTGCTGGTCAAGTAGGAACGCCCTCATGTGATGGAGTGCGTAGTAGGCTTCCTTCTTACTGTTTTCTGGCTGCTTGACGCAGGGGAACTCCGTTACGTGGTTGAAGACGTGCCTGCCGAACATGACCTTCGTACGCACGAAGGTGGTGCCTTCCGTTGAGGCAAAGCCAGTGAGAGCATCATCCAGAACTTCCTTGATCTTGTCGTAGTTTTTCTTCTTTTCTAGACTCCCCGAGTCGAAATACGTGGCATGGGAATGCTTCGGCGATAAGGAGATGAGCGTGCAGTGTTCATCTCTGCGCAAAAAATTCAAATGGAATGTGTTGGAAAAAGAATGATGATAATCTAATAAAGCCAATCGATGGTGGCGAGTGAATAACGACTTACTCGGGAAAGTAAGGCACGAGAATGTATTCCTTTGTCTTGTTCGCCACGAGGATTCTTTTTAGGCACGAGGCCACGATACGTCGTTTGGCGGGGGAACCCAAACAGCCGCCACGCATGTAGTAGGGGTCCACTATAGCGATGCCCGGTGTGTTCTCTCTAATGATCTGCATGGTCAGGCTGAGAGAAAATAGACGGACCATGGTATATGCAGTGGGTATAGGTGGAACATATTGAAGATGTCGTCGAACCGCAGGAAGAACAGATCCGCAGGGGCATTGTCGAGAAGCCCAAGCCTGGTGGCACCTTATCCACGAATACCGGGTGCGAGGGATCTTTCTCCAATAGAAGGCGTCTCTCTATCGTCAGCACGCCATCATGCACACTCTATAGTTCCGAACTGGCGAGCCTCTGCCAATTCTTAGGTAGCATGGGCTCACCCGCCACATGAATCCTCCACATAATACCCTCGGGTCTTGGTGGCCCGTCCCGAAACCTGATCGGATTCGTAGTTGTTGACGCCACCGGCTGGCTTGAGCTGCTAGATTTTCTTTTCCTGCCCTTTTTTCCTTTTGGAGAGTGGGCAGGCACCGCAATCTGAGCACCGTCCTCCCTATGTAGTGTGTCAGGGATTAGAATAAAGGGCCGGTTGGTTGTATCAGCTGGCTCTGTAAAGGCGCAAGCTGGAGGCGTCTCCTGAGAACCAAACAGACGCTTGGTGATAGTGGCTTTCTCTGTGGAGCCACCAGCTAGGTCTTCGTTGCTAAAATGAGTGTTGAAGAAGTGATCATTCCAGTCTTCGTCGTCCTCGGCCGGATCCTGCGCCATGTGCATATCATCAACATGATCATCCCACCCACCGCGTGGAGGTGACGGCGAGGGCGGTAAGGGGGCCTTGCCACCGCTTGTCGCTGGCACAACAGGCGGTGCTGTTGTCTGTGGCGTGATGGCCCCCACCGTCCCCAAACGGATCATGCTCTTTGGCCATTGCAATAATAAGCCGAAGCATGTTCTGAGTACAGCCGGCTCTTCTTCATCCGCTCCTGGGGGTTGAATGGGAGGTTCCAGGTCGTCGCAGCCCCTTAGCACCCGACTAATTTTAACCCTGTGCACGCTATCTGGCATCGGCCTTGAGTGGAACGTGCGCTGCAAGGGTTGAACGATGGTACCCTTGGCAACATCCCTCAGCTCGTTGTTCACGTAGCATAAGAGAGTGCAAGGAACATCCATCTGCAGAAAACATGTACGGCGTCGTCAGAGATGCCATAAGAGTAATAGATGGCGTGAAAGGCGGTAAAGCAATTTGTTTACCATGATGGCGTCGAGATCGGCTAATGTAGAGGCACCGCATACGGCGACGAGCGTGCAAGAGACGGAAGGGCTACTTGATGGCGCGGTGCTGGCCGCCGGTGTATTCTCCCTACCGCCGGGTGCTTGGAGCTCCGGTGCCGCCGCGACGATGGCAGGGGGCACCAACATGTACTCCGGCGCCGCGGTGATGGCAGGGGGAGTCACCAACACTTGCGGCGCCGCGGTGCTAGCAGGCGGAGTCACGAACATGTAGTTCGCCTGATTCGTCGGCGCCGCATTGTTCGAGTGGCTGCTGACCATGCTTGGAATCGGGCACGGCCCTACTCCACCACCCGCACTCCAGTTCGCTATTGACTCCACCAAGGTAGGCAGGAAGGACGTGAGGGTGATTGCCAGGTTTTCTTGGACAATCTACGGGATTTGCACCACTTGTTCCTTAAGTTCTTGAACCTCATGGTTTTCCTCCTTGCTCCTTCCCGACGGCACCACATGCGTCCTCGCTGGTGGACCAAAATGATCCACCCAATTCTTACCCCCGAGGCCGGCCAAACGGCCAGCCAATGACGACTTCTTCATAACCGGCTCTATTTTCTTGGCCCGGTTCATCGCCCTGTTAAAAAGGTTATCCCACCGGGTGGCCGCCGTCGACCCCTGGGATGAGGAACCCTGGGATCCATGACTAGCAACAATTTCCTCCTCCTGCAGAAGAAGTAACAGTGAATCGTTTAGATCATCGATTAGCTAGAATGCAATCGATTTGATCCGCGGTAATTAGATTACTTACCACAATTTCCTCGAATTCCTTCACCGCAGGATCCGCGGTGAGTTGTTTGGTTTTTGGATCCACATGGTAACGGGCCCTGATGAAGTTTCGAACCTGCCCGGGTTCGAATTTTGCAAAGGGGTTTTCTATCCCCTTGGATCTATACTCTTCGTCCTCCTTATTCCATTTGGCCTCCGCGGTTCTGTATCCACCAGATCCGAGATGGTGATGACCTATATTCATCGCCTGCAGGTTTCCACCAGGCCCTGATGATCTATACTCTTTGTCTTATTGATTCTATCATGCCTGTGTTGTTTTTGATCTTTCCTGCTCTCCATTGTTAGTAGCTATCTTGGCCAAGTAGTTGCTAGTGACTCCAAGAGGGGGTATTTATGCTCGATAGTGGGTTCATGCTTCTACTTATCAAGGGAAGTGATCGAATTCTCTACGGTAGTAGATGTGCCGTTGCCACTAGGGAGAAAACAACGGTCTCTTGTTCATGGAACAAGTGGATTGTTTACCATACACACATTGCTTAAATTAGTTGTCTGTTGCTTGCAACTTAATACTGGAGGGGGTTCGGATAATAACCTGAAGATGGACTTCTAGTCATAGATGCAGTTGGATGGCGGTCTATGTATATTGTTGCATTGCCCAATCGAATCTCATAGGATCTTTTTGTGTAGTATTGCATTGTTATGCCTTGCTCTGTCCTGTCAATTGCCGTGCTGTAATTTGTTTACCCTTCATTCCATGTTTATTTATCTAAGGAGAGCACCTCTAGTGAACTATGGACCCCAGTCCAATCTTTACCATTGATACATCTTACACTGTTACTGTTTACTTGCTGCAAACCATCATCACCTTCCACACCATGCAGAAAATCCTTTGTTACAGCAACCTGTGAGATTGACAACCTCACTGTTCGTTGGGGCAATGTCTTGAGGTTGTGTTGTGCAGGTTTCCACGTTTCTTGCAATACCTGTGTGACGTTTCCTTCCTCCTACTGGTTCGATAACCTCGGTTTCTAAGGGAATACTTACTGTTGTGCTTCTTCACACCTTTCTTTTGGGGTTTCCCGACGAAGCGCTTCTAGGCGCCATCACCATGGGATTTGACGATTTCCAAAAAAACAGCTTTGCAGTATTGTCCTGGCATTTATGGACATTATTGTGTTTCAACCGGAATGACCAAGGTCATCAAGGCCATATCGATCGACATCATAGTTTAGGACCCCATAGAGTTCCCACACTAGATGGGTGCACCTTGGGGTAGCAAGCATTGTTGACCGTGGGAGTTTTCACACATATAGTGGATCATGCGTCCTATCTAACTATGACAGTTAAATGAATTTCGCAAAAAAAAGTCTAGCGCTGTGTAGATGGGAGTACAAGGCACGCGTGTCTAAGGGCATCAATAATGTTGGACCCACCCAACTTAAGGAAATTACCACAATGTATAAGGTCAGCATTTGCAACAAGGTGGGACCCACATAGCTTGTCATATTGCTCCATGCAAGGTGAAATGATTTTTCTATACTCTATGCGAAACCCACAAGTTTGAGGTAACTTTATTTTCCCCACAATATACTACTATATGCCGTAAGGCGTGCTTTTTTACACATTTTGGATGCCCTAAGGAAAAAGCAAATAACGGTCCCACTTGGCAGTGTATGACCAAGCTATAAAACTTCTATGCACACGTCTTCAGTTTAGTGGGTCCCATAAATCATCTCGTTTGGACACTGTCTAGACGGTGGAGCTTAGGGCTTAGGTTTTAGGGGGTTAGGGTTTAGGGAATTTTCAATAATGTTTGAGCTTTTGTGAATTAGAATGGCGTTAGTGCAATTTAATGAAAGTATCTCAAATTTTGATCTATAAGTGCATGATACCTGTTTGGCCAGGGTTGTTTATGGGTCGAGGGTTTAGAGTTTTAGTATTGTGGGATTAGGGTTTTTGTTTTTTATGGGTAGCTTAGGGTTTAGGGTTTAGGAATTTTTCAATAATATGTCCGAGCTTAGGAGGGGTTGAGGGTGGTTTAGGGGTTAGGGCTTAGGGTTTTGGGTTTACGGTACGTGCGGATGCGCACTAGTGATGCAGATTGTCCGTTAGGGTGACCCCCTAGCAGACGCTGGTCCCGTTCCTGAGTACTCCTACGCAAGTACGTTAGGGGGAGTAGATATATTTTGTTGCTCATCATATTAGTTTATTTTGTCCTTTCGTGCAACCTGGACGTGACTAGTATAGTTCTGTCGGCACAATTTCTGCTATTGGCGGTACTGGATGAAGAAAATGTGGAACTCTCTCTATCACATTACTATACTACTACTAGCAGTACTATACTTCGTATTTTTTTGGGCGCACAGTAAAGTAGTGAAGTATATTTGGTCAAGCTACATGCCAGGAGTAATGAGATATCCAAATTTCTACTCTAGGTCGATGGCTCAAGACACAAGACAACTTGTACTCCTCTAGCCTCCGGCTGTCGCCTAGATCAAAATGAGCAAGCAAAAGATTGTCTATCTGGGAAATTGCCATGGCCATTTATTACCTGTAGAGCTTTACCTTTTCTTTCCTGCGAGTCACCTGCATCTCTACTAGCTACTCCAATAATAACATGCTATGATGAGGCCCTACAACTACTAGTACTACTCTAGTAGCTACTCTCGTCACATTGCAGCTTCCTTCTCCAAGAGGTGGAGTTCCTTTTTTTCTGAGAGAGGAAACCTTTAGTTGGAGCTCCTTGAAACTACAACTCTAGTATCTGTTGGAGGTTTGTGCAACTAGCCTAAATTGGAGTCCCACTGCCCACTTGCCCACCTTCTTCAGGACTAGTACTCCGCACCATCAGCCTTTGTCTTCTCTATCTCACCCCGGCCGCCTGCTCCCGCCAATGATCTTCCCTCTCCTCCCCTCCCTCCCCCTACCCACCCACCTAGAAAAAAACCCCAAAACACCATCCAGAGCCTCATTTGATTGTGAGATCGATCAAGGTCAGTAAAGATCCCGATCAGTTTTAGATTGTGTTCACTGAAGGCCTCCTTCAAGTACTCATCAACCATTGCGACGCCACCACCGCCATGAGCCTTGTCGGTTCGTCCAAACATATACTTCAATCAGCAAAATAGAGAGCAACTACGCATGTTTCTCAACCGTTTGGCATCCCATGTGTTTTTCATTCTCACCCGATGGTGAGACCATGCGAATCCAAAAACTACATCAAAGTGACAGGCATCCCGTGCAAGTTGACGCTGCTAGACAGCTTTTCCTCCGATGCTATGATGCCAAATGGTTTTGATGAGTGGCGAGCAGGCGGCAATGGAGATTGGATAGTCACGGTTGGGCCCGATTTTATATGGGACCTTGTAAACGTGTACACTCGTCACAGTATTGTTCTTCCGCAAGTGCCGGGGTTTGAACCGATCGAAGGTTCTGCACTTACATTCTAGGATGATGCTGATGTACTTCTTTGTCTCCTAGTACATCCCATGCTGATGTACAGTTTACATTTAAGTAGTTTGATTCATAGGATTGAATTCTGTTGATAGTACTGCTTTATCTCCTAGTACATCCCATGGAAAATATGGTTTCTACTAGTAGGACTTACGTGAGACTCAGCTACTAGACGTATGATATATCATCACTATATAGTAGTATTATAATAGGCAAAGCTCAAAAAATTATAAATTTGATCGACATCTATAAAGTATGGGTGCATATTTAGGGCCTGTTTGATCCAAAGGATTTGCATAGGAAATTTGTAGGATTAAATCTGATGAAGAAAATTGCAGCTACCACCACCCTTTGTGGCATTTGTTGCACAAAACACGAAAACAAACCTTTTTTGCAGCTAGCATAGTTTATTGCTTAATTCTTTGCATCCAGTCTAAATTAAGAGCTTAGCCTTGATAGATTGCAGTTAACATCAGTCCCTGTGGTATTTGTTGCACAAAACACATAAATAAGAAAATAATTGTAGCTAGCATAGTTTGTGACTTAATTATTTGCATAGTTTTGGTACATAATACATTGCATTATAGGCTACATAAAAATCAAAAAATCGTGTATCTAAAAATGAAAAAAGACCTCATTTTATTTCAACATTTTTTATGCCCCATGTGAAAAGATATTTTGATGCAAATTTGTCCGTACATACTACACATGTATATGCATTTGTATGTTTTAAAAGACATACAAATACTTGTAAATATTTATTTGCATAATATATTGATTTATTGGTAATATATTTTTTGGTGCATGTGTCAAAAAATATTTTTTGGTAATATATTTATTTTAAATTATTTATGTTTTTAATGTTATGTTGCAAGCAAAACATGAGGCATGACCATCTAGTTAACAAGGCTAAGTTGTTCATTTGGGTCAGGTGCAAAAAATTAAGCCACAACTGTATTATATACAAAAACGAATTTGTTTCTATGTTTTGTGCAACAAATGCAACCAAGGCTGGTGTTAACTGCAATTTTCTCAATCCTATTGGAAATTTTTCTACCATGCTCATTTGAGTGGTAACGTAAGATAAGGTAAGATATTAAACCTCATAAAAATAATCCTTGTTGGTTCTCCTTTGGTATACAACACACCAAAATTTTGTAGATCGAACCTTTTATTTTTTCTCTATGAATTTTACATTTCAAGATCCTATAGGATTATTTCCTATTTCATTTGATCCTATGAATCAAACGCCATGCATAGAAGAATTTCCAGCATATCCCCATTTCGAAAAAAAGGAGAATTTCCATAGCATCTCCCAAGGTAGGCATATTTTTTTATGCAATCAAACATCCTAACTATAATCAAGATTTTTGAAAATAGTATATCAACTTTTACAATATCAGATCAATATCAGTTTTATTTTCATGTTACATTTCCTTTCCCTTTGAAGGTCCTTTGCTTATCCAGTCGCCATGCGATGTGCTTTACATGACATATGAGCTTGCTGATGATGAGGAGGAGGATGATCTTGGTATGTGGTGGTTAGCAAGATCTTCCAATGGTTCAAGACTTCTTCTGGTCTATACATCAGGTTTACCAGGCATTACAATTTCTAATGATATTAGTGTTGTTCACTATGGTCGCACCGTTCGCACCTATCCTTCTGGGTTTGACTGCATAGTGTTTTTAATAAACACAAGCCAGTTACATGCAGCTAACCCATGGAAAAGGGTTACTGACCTTGGATCATATTATCTTTTCCTTGGCGTGAACTATCTGATACACATTTTAGTAGGCGGTGCAAATGATCCACCAGGACATCTGACGAGAAGAAACTGTGTTTACACCTCACACCACGCAGTTGGTTGCGAGTACAGGATGTATCCTAAAATTTGCTGCTTCAGTCTGAATAGGGATGCAGCTATTGGTTTCCACACCAACATTTGCTAGATATGGTCGGAGACTCCATTTGGTTCATCCCAAGCTTCTCAAACGCCCTGGAGTGGAACGATCCAGTTCAAGGATAGCTCATTTGGTCTCGGCCTTTTGTTCAACTCTTTCTTTTGGATGGTTTAGCTGATGTAAGTACTACTCGGCATTTAGTTTCGCACCCGGTCCGACTTGTAAAATACTTTGTATGACCAAACTTGTTTTGTAAACTTGGTAGTTTCTCCAGTATGTGTGTTTTACCAATCTTGTAAAAGAACTTTATTTAGGAGTACAGTTGTAACTCTACTAGTACTTCCTAATTTATTATAGAATGTTGTATGGTATACTAGTTGTATAGCAGTTCTGTAGTTTTGTTTCTTTTTTCACTGCACTTTAGTTCATGTAACAAGATATTGTAGGTTAGTTGGACATGTAGGTACTGCGCTCTAACCACATGCGGTGAATCATGACGTTTCTAGGTTTACAAGTAAAAACATGTCGCTCATTATGGCATCACTAGTGATTTGACAGGGCAGTACTGTACGACGGTGTGCTAGTCTCGATGAAGCTAGCTGGAGTTGGTAGCTACTGCAGAAGAGAGAGAGAGAGAGAGAGAGAGAGAGAGAGAGAGAGAGAGAGAGAGAGAGAGAGAGTTTTGCACATGCCGGTGCACGTGGCAGCGCGTTCCTTCCGAGACAAGCTGGATTTAACTCCCTCACTGGCCTCCCCCCACGCACATACAAGTCGTTCCCTTCTTCCATCTACAACCACGCTCTGGCCTCTCGCTCCATATTGTTGCCGACCAGCTCCTCGGCTCCATCATCTACAGGTGGTGGCGATATCGGCACGGCAACCTTCTGTAGGGCGGCGACGCATCCGTCATCCCTGTCCCGTGGCGGCAATGGCGGTTTGTGAAATACTACAAAACTCATACCTATTCCCTCCATTTCATAATATAAGATGTTTTAGCTTTTGTGAAACGAGTGTATCTAGATTCACTCCGAACTTACATGGTAGAGTTGATAATGCAGTTAAATTTTTACCTGTCTATTGCGCAGCTAAACCTGAGGATGGTTTGAAAACTACCCCATACCCCAACTGAACCCAAACTATTTTTCCTGTTTGCCCAACCCAAACTGAAACCATCTTAAAATAATATCAATCCAATAAGAACCAAATCCACTAAATCTTGCACCCAAACCAAACCAAACCGTCTGTGGGTTAAAACCAATTACTAAATGGGTTGAAAACTGTTTGCTCTAGTGGGTCCTCGCGCGACTCAGTGCAGTTTCAGGAGCACACGCAGGAGATACACAGCGGTATATGCAGGTGAATCCGCCCCGTGCGCTTGTACTGGTGCCGGTTAGCCTAAGTATCTAGGTACGACCAAGAACAATAACACACATGAGCAGAACTAGCATCTAGCAGAAAGTTTCAGCAAAAATGCTTAAACCAATCTCACCAACGGGGTATTACCAAGGGTTTAAACTATTTGCTACATAAAACTGAACCAAACCAAACTGGTGTCAGAATTAGCCTGTTTGCCACCAAACTAAATAAGCCCATGCAGGGAAACCAATCCAACCCACCCAGTTATGTCAAAACCATTCTCACATTTATGCGCAGCATTGTCATGTGTAGAGTAGTTCTTATCTCGGGTATGCATCGTTTTTTGTACACTAGGATTACATGGAAGATTGGTTTCTGGGCTAAACCCCTTAACTAAGAACAGTAGGGATTAGTTCAAATTTGGTAGTTTGACAGCGCAAAATTTTCTACATTTGTATATGTTTGATGATCACCATCATGTAGTAATTTGTTAACAATATTACAACTTACTGCAGAAGGAGATAGGGGATGGAGCCAATAACAGGATTCTTGATGAAATAGTTTCCAATTTTGTGAATTCTGCTAATACCGGATGACAAGGTAAATCAATAGAACGACATATGTTCTTGCGCCCCTCACAGATGCTTATGTTCTTGCGTCCCTCTCATATGCTTTGGTTATAATCTTTGTTTATCTTGTAACCGCAGAAGCACAAAGTTGAAGAAGACTCAGTTTCCTGATGATAGAGTTGAAAATGGATGTCATATTGCTACACCTAAGATGCCACCTTGTTTACATTCTATTGAGACTGACGCAGCTGCAGTTGATACTGATGAGCCTGCACCTGCCATCGTCGTGCCAGACGATGGAGGTGGTGGATTAGTTTTACCATCGGCTGAGACTCATGCGGATGGAGATGGAAGTGAAGAGCCTCCTGCGGACATTGTGGTGCTAGATAGTTCACCTATTGTGGAGACTCATGCTATCGGTGCTGGAGCTGCTATTGGTGCTGCTGATCCAGCTCCCGAAATCATCGTGCCACCTGAAGGACGGTGGTGAATTGGTTTTACAATCTGTAGACACTATTGCACCTGAAGGTGGTGAACTGTGATATGGAGATGTCTTTCTTATGATTTGTATGCTTTTCTCTGGAACCTGTACTATGGAGCTACCTTTGCTTTTGGTTGTTGAACTGTAGTGTTGAACCGGAACTACTCCAAGTACGTAATCATATTTGGTTGCTTAAGTATTATCAATGATAAAGAAATGTTAACTTAGCTGCACGGGAATTAGACTCTGCCACTTCCAGGCATGGCCCCTATCTCATCTCCTTTTCACAAGCATGGTGAAAAGATGGTTCTATTCCTTTTCTTGTATTGTCAGTATGCTCGTGTGATTGATTTGGCAACTTCGTGCTGAATTTGTTTGTTACCCAATCAACTTTTTTAAACAATCCAATCCGCTTTTATGACTCTACATACAAACATATTTGTTCACATGACTTGAACAGCAAATCAGATCTTCTTTGGATCCACTAACATAAGAAGACATGCGGTTATTTTTTGAAACAAGGTAAAAGATTTGCCATTTTAATTGATAGAGTGGGACATGCAGTTCAATTACATTAAGATAACTACTCATACAAGTCATAGAATGACATGAATTGCCATAGGAAATCATCACCTCCAGCATCTTGTTCTACAGAAGGTGGTATACCAGATCCACAACCTTCTTTTCTGTGGGACGACAATGTCAAGTGTAGGATTTCGATTTTATACGCAATCGAGTGCAGGTTCATCAGGACAACCTCCAGTTGCGTCAATCTCCACAGAAGGTACATCAGCGCTATGGCAAACACCATTGAAAATTCTTGATGGAGCTGTTGTTATACTCCATATCATCAGGACCACATATAAGGGCCATAAATTCAAGCTCCGAAATCTAGTTTTACAAAATAGACTAGAGGTTTTCCCATGTGGACAATTCATAGACAATTCACAGTGCAATTTTAGCATCTTACATGACCTTAGACCTTATTAGTCCATCTGGTCTTTTATTGGTGGAACAAAATTTACTGGTACTTTTATTTCTCTGAAAAACCTACAAAACATAGCCAAGTCAGACATCTTAATATATCTAATTTTTGTACAACCTACTTATATATGAAGATGTCTTTGCATAACACTCACTTAGCAATTTGTGTACAGATACCTTCCCGCTCCTTGGAAATGCGAAGTGAACATTCTATAGGGTACATCCATCCATACTGTATTGTACCTCTAAGTACTTCGTCGTCACGTACATCAACAACCAAATGCTCCATCGTATCAAAAAAGGATGGGGAATATATCAGGTAAAAAGCTTGCGCGGGATCTCTGCCAAGTTCTTTTAAGATATTTTCCAACTCTTTCCAGAGCTTTACTCAAGATTTATCTAGCCAAATCTGCAATCACCATGTAAATCTACATGGTCAGAAGCTTTAAATATTTCTAGGAGAGGTGGAGTATAAACCAAAGCCAAGAAGAATGTACAATGCCTAAATCTAGCAGGCGAAGCTTGGGGATCGCCTAGCTGACCGCCCGCCGGTGCGCCTCGTGAAGAATGGCGCGACCAATCGTGGTAGGCCGGCACTGCTGATAGAAATTCGTCGAGAAGTTTTTTTAAAATGCGTGTGGAGAAGTTCGCGTCTTGGTTCTAAAATTTGAAGAGACGGGGGATGATTGCTAGATTGAAGGAGTTTGGAGTCTCGGCGGGAAGTTTTGGCGGGCGCAGGGTGTTTGTCCTAGTTTGTCAACATATTTCCTAAAAATATCAGTGAATATTTTATACCTTGACTTTTTCCCTAGTAGACGTTTTTGTTTCAAATCTAGCCGATCCCCAAGACGTACATTGGGATTTTAACTATCAAGCCAAAAAAATTAGCCCATCCGGCCTATTATAGCCCATGACATTCTAATTCGGCCTTTTTGGGGTCACTCGCCCACCGCAAAGAGCCCATGGAATATAGATCATGGAAAATATCCCATCAACGCCTACCTCGCCCATTTTTCTTCAATTCGGCCTTTTTGAGCTTTGTCGCCTCACCCCTAAAAAACTCCGCCTATCCATATTTTTTAATTAGAAACTACTACGTACTATATTATGTATATCATTGTTTAGTTGAGCTGCCAGCAATCACGCGTAACACATGGATTAGCAAATTTAGGAGACAATAAATAAGTTATATACGATGTTAGAAGATATTTTTTAATGTTTTATAAAAGCATAACATTTTATTTGTGTAGTGGAAGGGCATGCAGTTTACCTATGCCGAAGTCTCGAGTTTGAAGTTCGAATCCTACACTTATAGTGTTGCTATGTATATTACCATTTTATCTGTAGCAATATTTCTGTATTGAGAGACTGACATGGCCGACCCACCTGCCTCCAGCTAGCGCCCACCAATCTTACTATACAAGAGAGGCTGACACGTGGGCCCCAGCAGCAAGACCATACATGTCTACCGCATCGAGCAATGTTACAACGGTCAAACAGGCATAGGCGATAGAAAAAAATGTTTAAGATACACACGTTTCCTGTTGAAAGGACTATATCTTCCCTTGATGTTTTTTTGGTGTTAAATGACAATCCCAACCTTGTTTTTAACTGTGCTCTTGAGTTTCAGGGGAAACGTCGTTGTTGTCTCATTGTACTGTGATGGATACTCTCTTGTGATCTTTTGAAAACGGTGGCCTTTTTAGTCTTCTCCTAGTTTCTTTCTGGTTGATGTTTTTAGGTCACCGTACTATTAAGAGGGGGTCCATGTTGGAGGGCTTTGGGAAATCACTTGTTTTTGCACAAACCTATATGCACCACCACAGCCATCCCATTATTCTGTGAGAGAGAGAGTTTTTCCTGTTCTGTTGGGGCCTTTTGAGTCTCACCGGAACTTCCGGTCATAGACCGGAAGTTCCGCTCAAACCTTTTTCTGCGGGCTGTTCTGTAGTTTGTTCCGATGCTAGTTCCGCCCAAGTTCCGGTGGCAGTTCAGTAACCTTCTGTGTTGAAGTGTGCTATTTGACGGAACTTGGCCGGAACTTGACCGGAACTTGCTCGGAACTTTTTCCTGGCAAAAGTGCTTGAGAGGAACTTTCGCCTGATGGCCAGAACTTCCGGTCAGACTCGCTTCGCGACCCAAAAGTTCCGCCCCTGTTCCGCCCTAAGTTCCGGTGAAGGCTCAGAAAGTTTCTGTTTTGAAACATGCTATTTGCCGGAACTTGATCGGAACTTGCTCGGAAGTTCACCGGAACTTCCGGTCTGCTTTGACCGGAACTTCCGGTTGCACTTCTGGAGCGGGCGTCAACGGTCTGATGACCGTTGGAGCCAGGCTCAGGCGGAACTTCCGGCCTCTCACCGGAACTTCCGGTGAGGTCGCGGGGGCTGTAACGGTTCAGTGCGAGGGGGGCCTATTTAAGGCACCCCTCTTTTTCCTCCCACTTCTCTTGAATTTTTCTCTCTCCTCCATTAATACCTGAGCTTCACCTCACTAGATCTCTCTCTCTAACAACTCAAATGACCTGATCTTTTGAGAGGTGAGGGAGGAGACCTAGATCTACACTTCCACCAAAGAAGAATTGATTTCCCCCACCCATCCTTTGTGGATCTTGTTACTCTTGGGTTTCTTGGAACCCTAGACGGTGTAGGGCATCCCCGGAGCTGAGGCATGTGTTGTAAATCTTCGAGGTGTCGTTGAGGGCCTCCAATTGAGTTGTGGAGCCTCCCCCTCAACCTTGGTGTAAAGGTTTCGGTTGGCGCCTTCAAGGTCACCGGTTAGTGGATTGTGAGGCCTCCTTTGTGGGGGAGCTCACCGGAGAAGAAGGTGAGGCCTTTGTGGCGCTCGGGTGACCTTGTGTGGCCCCGACACCTCTCCAACGTAGACGTAGCTCCTTGGGAGTGAACTACGGGAATTACATCTCCGTGTCCCCTCGCCGGTTACTTTGTTCCCTTCCTTTATTCCTTGCTATTTACTGTTTTTGTGGTTTGTGTTCGCTTTCTTGCATTTAGGTTGCTCACTTAGTTGCATCTCTAGATAACTTTATTTCTCGTTGAGCCTAAAAGTGTGAAACAAATTAAAATTGGTAGACGCCTATTCACCCCCCCTCTAGTCGTTTCAAGTCGGTACTTTCAATTGGTATCAGAGCACAGGCTCTTATTTCGGGCTTTACTGCCTAAGAGACTATGGCCGGCGAAGGGGGTAGTGAAACTGAAAAGCCAAGAACTTGGCCACTATGGATGACCTCAAGCAATTGGAGTCATCCATGATGTCCAAGTTCGAGGAAATGATGACTCTCTTGCAGTCCCTCAAGCCAAACCCCATGGTTGCTATTGACACACCCCAATCCAACGAGGTTCCTCCCACCGTTACGGTGTCCGCCCCCGGGGTAACTCCCGCGGCTACCACCACTCATTTGGGACTTGGTTTTGTTGCTCAAACCTCTACCAAGGTTCCAAGTGAGAACATCGAGGAGCCCGAGAACCCAACTTCAAAAGGGGAGAATGGAGGAAAGGACTACTCGGCGGTACCCCCACCGCTGAAGTACACTCCGGATCCACCCATTCCCATGCCACACATTATCCCTCAAGGAGCACCACCTATGCTAGATACGTCTAATTTCGCCAATTGGCAATATCTAATGCGCTCACATGTTTCCAGCTCATCCATTGAGTTAATGAGGATTGTGGAGGATGGATTCTCTCCATTTGACCCAAAGAAGTTGACACGAGGTGAAGTGGTGGACAAGCAACTCAATGCTACAGCTTTGGGAATGATTCAAAAGGCCTTGAATCCAAAGGATTTTGCTCACATTCGCCAATTTGACACTGCCAAGGAAGCTTGGGATCAACTCACCGAGCTCTTCGTTGGGAATGCTAGCATCCAAAGCTCCAAGTTTGACGAGATCAACAACGAGTGCGATGGTTTCACAATGCAAGATGATGAGACCCCTGAAGACATGTATAGGCGCCTTAAGGTCCTTTGTACCACTATGAGGGACCTTGGGGCTCACTATGTTGATGACAAGTTTATGAAGAGAAAGTTCATTCAAGATCTTCTCCCATTTGAAGAACAAAAGCTCAACTCTATCAAGGGAAGAACCAACTTTCACTTAATGACCTCCCAAGAAGTCTTGAGTGAAGTAATTGCCATGACTATTGCTAAGAAGAATGCGGAGTCCGCTCGAGCTAGAGCCATTGGATCAACAAAAGTGAACCTTGCTTTGAAGGCCAAGGCTATTGAAGTTGATGATGATGATACATCAAGTGAGTGGTCTCAAGAAGATCTCAAATGTGCCTTCAACGAACATCTTGCTCTCGCTTCAAGGGCCTTTTGGAACAAGTCCGGATTCAAGTCAAGATCAAGGGACAACTCAAGATTCAACTCACCCAACAAGTCTCCCAAAGCAAGATCATGCTACAATTGCAATGACAAGAGTCACTTTGTGGCCAAGTGTCCCTTTGAGAACCGTGAAGACAATGGTGGTCGTCTCATTCGCAAGGTCAAGACAAGATCTCCTCATCCCATAAACAAGAACTACACCGTCAAGAACGCCACCAACAAGGAACGAGCAATTGTGGTCCATGAAGAATATCTTTCGGGCACGGATGAAGATGATGATGATGATGATGAAGGTCATGGTGGAGAGATTGTGGGGGTTGCTGCTATTGCCACTACCTCAACTCCACGTCTATCCCTCTTCGACTCGCCAAATGAAAATGTCATCTCCTCCAACAAAAAGTGCTTCATGGCCAAGGCCACCGAGGTATCATCGAAACCCACTCCTCAACCCATCTCTAGTGAGCCTTACTCTCTTGATCTTGTTGGTCTAGAGGTGAAGAAAGAGATGATTGACATGTGTGAATTTGTTGCTACCTTAGATGAAGAAACTAAAAACTGCTTTGAGTCCTTACTTGCACAACTTGAAAATGCTAGAGATGCCTTAGATGAAAAGGAAGAACTTCTTGACTTGCTAAGTAAAAATGAAAGAGATGCCGCCGATGAAATTGCCTCTCTCACTCAAAGTCTTGAGGATGAACAAAATCTGAGAATTAATCTTGAAGAAAATGTGTCTAAGCTTGTAGATGATCATAACAACACTTTGACCTCTACAATTAAAGAACGTGACCATGCTCTTGCTTTGATTAAGGTTCTCAAGGAAGAAAATGCTGAGTTTGTGGGTGGTCATGATAAGACTCAAGAGGATCTTAAGAAACTCAAAGAGGAACACAAAGCCTTGGAGAGTAAATTCTCAAGTCTTTTTGAGGCTCATAAACAGCTTCAAACTCAATTAACTTGTGATCTTTCTAAGTCTTCCGCTGTGCAAATTATAGACTTGTCTAGTTCTCCTAACCCTTGTTGCAAGCATGAGCATCTCATAGAGGAGGTCAAGGTTTTGAAGGATCAACTTGCCAAGATTAAGAAGAAGAAGAAGAAGAACAAGAAGAAGAAAAAGAACAAGGGCATGGCCCAAGGAGTTCCAAATGGCATAACCCTCTTTCAAAGTGACAACTTTGCCGGAAAGAACAATCCCTCTTATATTCTTTGCAAATCTTATGATGGTCATGTATATTCTAGATATGTGGAGACATCTTACACGCATGATTATCATTGGGCCATTTGGGTGCCAAAGGTTCTTGTCACTAACAAAAAGGGACCCATTGCAAAATGGGTACCTAAAACCAAGGCTTGATTTTCTTGTAGGACTATGCTTCCGGCGGATCAAAATGGGTGCTTGATAGTGGTGCCACGAGTCATATGACCGGAAGCAAGTCTATCATGACCGAGTTGAGACCCAATATTGCCAACACCATGGTCTCCTACGGTGACAAAACAAGCTCTCAGGTTTTGGGTTTTGGCAAAGTGGTGGTAACCCCGGATGTATCCTTGGTTGACGTCATGCTTGTCAAAACTCTTGGTTACAACTTACTCTCAGTTCGTGCTCTTGCTCTTTTGGGTCTTTCTTCTTTCTTTAATTCTCATTCCGTGGTCCTCATGTGGAGCAAGTCTCTCAAGGTGTCTTTTTTAGGGTATGTAGAACATGACTTGGACGTGGTGGAATTTTCAGGGACCACTACTCCTCATGCTCTATGTCTCTATGCTAAAGCCGACAAGGGCTGGTTGTGGCATCGCCGCCTAGCCCATGTTAACATGAGAACTTTGCAAAGACTTCACTCCGAGGGCCACATCCTTGGAATTAACGATGTTTCTTTTGCCAAAGATCGTGTTTGCAGGGCTTGTATTGAAGGGAAGATGCATGAAACTCCTCACAAAGCGCTCAATCAAATCACTACCGAGAGATGTTTGGAGCTCTTGCATATGGATCTCTTTGGTCCTCCCTCTCATGATAGCCTTGGAGGCAAGAAGTATTGCTTGGTTATTGTGGATGATTTCTCAAGATACACTTGGGTGTTCTTTTTCAAGTACAAGAGTGAGACTCAACAAACCGTCATTGACTTTGCTAATGAGGTTCAACGGAAGCACAATGCAACTATTCTCTCAATTCGAAGTGACAATGGCACCGAGTTCAAAAACTATACTTTGGATGAGTTTCTCAGTGATGAAGGAATCAAGCATCAATACTCCACTCCCTACACCCCTCAACAAAACGGAGTTGCTGAAAGGAAGAATCGCACTTTGATGGATGCGGCTCGGTCTATGCTAGCTGAGTTCAAGTCTCCATACAACTTTTGGGCCGAGGCCATCTCCACCGCTTGCCATGCAACCAACCGGCTTTCTCTCCGCAAGAATAAGAACAAGACCCCCTATGAACTTCTCACCGGGAAAAAGCCTAATGTTAGCTACTTTGGGGTGTTTGGGTGCAAGTGCTACATACTCAAGAAAGGAGTTCGGTTGTCAAAGTTTGAATCCAAGGCTCAAGAAGGAATTTTCGTTGGTTACTCAAATCAGTCCCATGCCTATAGAGTCTATAACAAAGCCAATGGAAGAGTTGAAGAGACGAGCAACATGAAGTTTGATGAAAATCATGAGTCTCTTGTTAGGCAAGATGGTGTTTGTGATCCAAGTGATGAAATTCCTCCCAAGGCCATAGGAAGAATGGGTGTGGGTTTCCACCTCCCCATTGAGGATCCCCTTATGGACGAAGGAGAAGGACCAAGCTCTACTGAAGTGGAGCCCTCACTCTCACAAGATCATCTTGCACCTCAAGGACCTACCTTCTTGGCACAAGATCCTACAAGCTCTTCCGAAGCTTCCCATGCTCATGACTCTCCAAGCTCTAAAGAACAAGCTCTTCATCAACAACATCAACCTCCCCTCGATGGGGCTCATACTCAAGGCACCTCTCACGGACAAGCTCTTCATCAACCTCATCATCCTCCCCAAGATGGGGCTCCCCAAGGTCAAGCTCGTCGAGATCAAGATCAAGTCAATGATCCTCAAGAATCCTCTCCAAGTGATGACTCTCCCGAAGTGGAAATTGATGAAGATGACCCTCGTGTTCATGCTTATAGTCAAGGGGGCGGCTCAATTGGTGGAAATGACCAAGCGGTCGCTCAAGAATCTCGAATTGAAGCACAAGCCCGTCGTCAAGCCTATCGTCTCGCCAAGCTTGTTCAAGATGGCCATATCCTTGATAATGTCTATGGAGATTTCAATAAAGGTTCCACTACTAGGAGGCAACTAGCTTCCTTTTGCTCTCACCATGCGTTTATCTCTCTTGTGGAACCACAGAAAGTCTTCGAAGCTCTTGAAGATGACGATTGGCTTGAGGCTATGAACGAGGAACTTCACAACTTCAAGAGGAACAATGTTTGGACATTGGTTGAGCGGCCCAAAGATTGTCAAAACGTCATTGGAACCAAGTGGGTCTTCAAGAACAAGTGCGATGCGAATGGAATTGTCGTGCGCAACAAGGCAAGGTTAGTTGCCCAAGGATACTCACAAGTTGAGGGCATCGACTACGGTGAGACTTATGCCCCCGTTGCTCGCCTTGAATCCATTCGCATGCTCCTTGCCTTTGCTACCCATCATAACTTTAAATTGTATCAAATGGATGTTAAGAGTGCTTTTCTTAATGGTCCTTTGAAAGAGTTGGTATACGTCAAGCAACCTCCGGGCTTTGAGGATCCACTTTTTCCGAACCATGTCTACAAGCTCAATAAGGCACTCTATGGCCTCAAGCAAGCCCCACGTGCGTGGTATGATTGCCTTAGGGAGCTCTTGTTAGACCGTGGCTTCGAAGTGGGTCTCATTGATCCCACTCTTTTTACTAAGAAAGTTGGAGGCCACTTGTTCGTATGTCAAATCTATGTTGATGACATTATCTTTGGGTCTATTAACAAAACTTTTAATGAGGATTTTTCCAAGCTCATGACCGACCGCTTCGAGATGTCCATGATGGGGGAGTTGAAGTTTTTCCTTGGATTTGAAGTCAAACAATTGAGGAAAGGGACTTTCATCAATCAAGCCAAGTACATCCAAGACATGCTCAAGAAGTTCAAGTTTGATCAATTTAAAGGTGCCAAGACTCCCATGCCAACTAAGGTTAATCTTGATCTCGATCCCAAGGGTAAGGAGGTGGATCAAAAACTCTATCGTTTGATGATTGGTTCTTTGCTCTATCTTTGTGCATCTCGGCTGGATATTATGTTGAGTGTGGGTATGTGTGCAAGATTTCAAGCCGCACCAAAGGAAAGTCACATGGTGGCTGTCAAGAGGATCTTTCGATATTTAGTTCATACCCCAAACTTTGGGTTGTGGTACCCCAAGGGAGCCAGCTTTGATCTGATTGGCTACACGGACTCGGACTGGGCTGGTGACAAAGTGGGAAGAAAGTCAACCTCCGGAGCTTGTCAGTTTCTCGGAAGATCTTTGGTGTGTTGGTCCTCGAAGAAGCAAAACTGTGTGTCTATGTCTACTGCCGAAGCTGAGTATATCTCTGCCGCAAGCTGTTGTGCTCAATTGCTATGGATGAAGCAAACCTTGAAGGATGTTGGACTATCTTTTGACAAGGTGCCTCTTCTTTGCGACAATGAGAGTGCAATTGCTATTGCTCACAATCCCGTGCAACACAACCGGACCAAGCACATTGAGATTCGTCATCATTTCATTCGGGACCATGTTGCTAGAGGAGACATTTCTTTGGAGTATGTTCCCACCAAGGAAAATCTTGCGGATCTTTTCACGAAGCCTCTTGATGAAGCAAGATTCCGAGAGTTAAGGCATGAGCTAAATATCATTGATTCGAGCAATGTTGCTTGAGCCCTTGCACACCTACTCGTGTCTCAATGTGTATCTTGTTTGGATGTAGGCATGGATTTAGGGGGAGTGTAGTTCCTCTTATGAACAAACACTATCCCTATTATGCGCACATTAAAGTTTTCATACTCTGTTGTCTCTAAAGGAGACCATTTGAGCTTCATGATGAGTGTTGGTAATGAACCCAAGATATATCTTCGCGGTGTCAAGCCATTTACTCTTATATAAGGTGGCTTCGGCCACCGACTCGTTTTTTTTATTATTTTATTTTTATTTTTTTATTTCGTGTTTATTTGTGTTTTCTTGTTTTGGTGTTTTTGGTTCTTCACAGTTTGAGCTATCTATCCTAAGCCTTTCCTTACCTCAAGCCCTCTCTATTCCCTGCACAAGTTCTTCCTTGTTATCCTATCCTGAGATGTTCCTACCGGTGTCAGCGGAACTTCCGGTCAGTCTGACCCAGAAGTTCCGGTCCACCGGAACTTCCGGTCCCTGACCGGAACTTCCGGTGGTGCTCCCTGTCCTATATAAGGTGGGCCCTGGGGGAAAACGGGATCTTCTTCCTTTTTTCCCCCAAGACCCATCTTCTATCAGGAGCGCCGCCGGCCAGGACGTCTCCAAGAGGGCGCTCCGGCCCCCTCGTCTCTAACCGCTCCTCTCCAGATCTGCTCCGTGGGATCCATCCCCACCTCGATCTCCCGCCATGGACTCCGTTATTTGCCCTTAACTCCCTCCATTAATGGAGATCTTGCTCTCACCATGGCTTGAGTTAGGGCACACCTTGTCTAGGCTAGTTCTTTGGATAGAACTTGTTGGGAGATCTTGGTAGGCCTAGGGTATCATGCTAGAGTAGATTGGTCCAATACATCCTTGGAAAAGTTTGTGCATTGGTGGTCTTTAGATCTACATCTAGGGAACTCCTGTTGAAACTGTCAGTTCGTGGTCTCACCGGAACTTCCGGTGAGCCCCGACCGGAACTTCCGGTCGATGTTTCAGCAGAAGTTCCGGCTACACTGCATTTTATTTTCCTGTTTGTATTTTTCCAATCTAACTCTTTTGTTTCCTCTTCCGAACTTGTGCACTTATCCCAACTTCCCTCCCTATTCTTGTTCTTTCTCCTCAGGGGAAGGAGAGACTCGCCAAGGCAAGCGTGCACGGAGACCATCCGCTGACATTCCTTCTGAGATTGACGAGGAAGATGCTGAAGTTGTGCGTCCAACCTCACAGACTTCTCGTCAGAAGGCTGCTACTGCTCGCCGTGCTGCTGCTGCTGCAGGGAAGAGGCCTGCTCTTTCTCAGAAGGCCACTGCTGCAGGGCCAGATATGACCAAAGCCAAGATTTCCAAGTGGTCTCAGAAGGCTTATGCTGCATTCAGGGCTACAGATCCCTACCTCGTGCCTCGTGATCGTCTATGCTTGGACCCTCATTTTCACACCTGCCGTCAGGAACAGATTTATGAAGAAATCTATGCATCAAAGAAGAAGTTCGTGGTTGCTCCTCAGAAGTACATCAATGTGCCTCACATGGAAGAGAAGCAAGTCTACTTTGGGGAGGCTCTTGATATCTGCAAGAAGTTTGGACTGATTCCCCTCATGGAGCACCGTCAGAACTTTGATGTGACTGCTATTGCTCAGTTCTACTCCACTCTGTTTATTCACATGCAGTCCTCAACTGAAGGTGAGATGAAGTGGATGACCAGGGATGTGTACCTTACCGCTACTTGGGCTGAGTTTGCTGAGCTTCTGGGCTACCCCATTCAGCCTGGACGCGGGGCGAATGGATGGCGTGTTCATGGTCCTACTGCTGCTGATCCAGAGGTTCTCGAGCCTCTCTACATTGAAGGATGGGGAAGTGTTGGGTTTGTGAATCATCTACTGCCAGCTTATGACATTATGCGCAGGGTGTACTTGAACACCATCTCTCCAAAAGCTGGCAACTTTGATCAGTTTCATGGATTTCAGGTTGACCTCATGCATCAGTCCCATCTTCGCCGAGACACTGCCAGGTCAATGGATGTTATGCACTTCATTCACTCAGAGTTGTGGGGGGCTCTCATCAAAAAGAGCTCCTGCATCTATGCTCCCTACATTCAAACTCTCATCAATCACAAGTGGTTCGAGAAGACTGGCACTCACTTTCCTCAAGACAACATCACCATTCATGAAGAGAAAAGGCTCCGTGTGAGTAAGCATCAGAATCCTCGTTCTCAGGAAGAAAAGGAAGTTGCTCTCAAGAAGACTCAAGATGTTGCTAGTGGTCCCTCCTCTGCTCCAGGTGGCTCCAGTGCTGGTGGTCCTTCTCTTCAAAGGCAGCCATCTTAGGCAAAGAAGCTGCTTGGGAAAGTGAAGAAGACTTTCTGCTTTCTGCAGGACCGCGAGTATCAGGCTTATGTTGATCAGCGTCACAATGTTCAGCGCCAGAAGGCCATCATGACAGCCCTCAATATTCCTTGCTCACCGGTCTCTAGCTCTGTCACTGCTCCCAAGGAGGATTGGGTTTGCACCAACTGCAACTGGTCTGAAGTTGAGTCTGAGGAGGAAGTCACTGGTCCGCATGAGTCTTCTCCTCCTTCCCCTTCTCATGGCTGGGACGAGTAGTTTGATCTTTTCTTCCTTTTTGGTGTCTCGATGCCAAAGGGGGAGAAAGATGTCTATTAGGTTGTCTTCGGGGGATTTGCATGGGTTGAGTCGCGAGCCTGTTCTTGCCTTTGATCTTTTCTTACTCGCGAACTCTCTAGTTTATTGGTGTACTTATGGTTTTATGTCCGTGAACTTATGTGTGCTTGTGGACCATGTGGTATGTTATGTTTGAGACTATGTGGTATCTCTATGTGATATCTTTGTGGTATCTTATTGTCATCCCTTGGGCTGTTGTTTTGGTGGTGGAGCCTCATTGATCTTGTTACTATTATTACTTCGGTTGTCGCCACCACTGTTTAGTTGGTTCTGGTAAGGTCTCTATCCCTTTTTGTTCTTGTGCTATCTTTACAATTGTTAGGGGGAGCCTCTGTGTATGTGTGCTAGTTCAATCCTTAGGGGTCTTCTTTCTACCTTGCACACATACAGGGGGAGTCTGTCCCGTCCATTGCAAAGATTGCTTTGTTTCTATGCAAATCTGTGGGATTGTCATCTAACACCAAAAAGGGGGAGATTGAAAGGACTATATCTTCCCTTGATGTTTTTTTGGTGTTAAATGACAATCCCAACCTTGTTTTTAACTGTGCTCTTGAGTTTCAGGGGAAACGTCGTTGTTGTCTCATTGTACTGTGATGGATAATCTCTTGTGATCTTTTGAAGACGGTGGCCTTTTTAGTCTTCTCCTAGTTTCTTTCTGGTTTATGTTTTTAGGTCACCGTACTATTAAGAGGGGGTCCATATTGGAGGGCTGTGGGAAATCACTTGTTTTTGCACAAACCTATATGCACCACCACAGCCATCCCATTATTCTGTGAGAGAGAGAGTTTTTCCTATTCTGTTGGGGCCTTTTGAGTCTCACCGGAACTTCCGGTCATAGACCGGAAGTTCCGCTCAAACCTTTTTCTGCGGGCTGTTCTGCAGTTTGTTCCGATGCTAGTTCCGCCAAGTTCCGGTGGCAGTTCAGTAACCTTCTGTGTTGAAGTGTGCTATTTGCCGGAACTTGGCCGGAACTTGACCGGAACTTGCTCGGAACTTTTTCCTGGCAAAAGTGCTTGAGCGGAACTTCCGCCTGATGGCCGGAACTTCCGGTCAGACTCGCTTCGCGACCCAAAAGTTCCGCCCCTATTCCGCCCCAAGTTCCTGTGAAGGCTCAGAAAGTTTCTGTTTTGAAACATGCTATTTGCCAGAACTTGATCGGAACTTGCTCGGAAGTTCACCGGAACTTCCAGTCTGCTTTGACCGGAACTTCCGGTTGCACTTCTGGAGCGGGCGTCAACGGTCTGATGACCGTTGGAGCCAGGCTCAGGAGAAACTTCCGGCCTCTCACTGGAACTTCCGGTGAGGTCTCGGGGGCTGTAACGGTTCAGTGCGAGGGGGGCCTATTTAAGGCACCCCTCTTCTTCCTCCCACTTCTCTTGAATTTTTCTCTCTCCTCCATTAATACCTGAGCTTCACCTCACTAGATCTCTCTCTCTAACCACTCAAATGACCTGATCTTTTGAGAGGTGAGGGAGGAGACCTAGATCTACACTTCCACCAAAGAAGAATTGATTTCCCCCACCCATCCTTTGTGGATCTTGTTACTCTTGGGTTTCTTGGAACCCTAGACGGTGTAGGGCATCCCCGGAGCTGAGGCATGTGTTGTAAAGCTTCGAGTTGTCGTTGAGGGCCTCCAATTGAGTTGTGGAGCCTCCCCCTCAACCTTGGTGTAAAGGTTTCGGTTGGCGCCTTCAAGGTCACCGGTTAGTGGATTGTGAGGCCTCCTTTGTGGGGGAGCTCACCGGAGAAGAAGGTGAGGCCTTTGTGGCGCTCGGGTGACCTTGTGTGGCCCCGACACCTCTCCAACGTAGACATAGCTCCTTGGGAGTGAACTACGGGAATTACATCTCCGTGTCCCCTCGCCGGTTACTTCGTTCCCTTCCTTTATTCCTTGCTATTTACTGTTTTTGTGGTTTGTGTTCGCTTTCTTGCATTTAGGTTGCTCACTTAGTTGCATCTCTAGATAACTTTCTTTCTCGTTGAGCCTAAAAGTGTGAAACAAAATAAAATTGGTAGACGCCTATTCACCCCCCTCTAGTCGTTTCAAGTCGGTACTTTCACCTGTATAGATGAGGCGAACATGTGGGACCCAGCAGTGAAACCATATATAGTGAAGGCATCGAGCAACATTGCCAAGTTCAAAACAGGGAGGCAAGAGCAAGAAAAATGTCTAGCATGCACATGTTTCTTCTAATGAGAGGCTGACATGGGGGACCCACCAACTTGTATAAACGGCTGATGCATCGAGCAACATTGCCAAGTTCAAAACATGGAGGAGATAGTGAGAAAAAAGTCCATCATAGAACATTTCATTTACAGAGAGGCTGGCATGTGGGACCCACCAGAGATACCTTATATAGGTGCTGCATCGAGCAACGTTGCCAAGTTCGAATAAGGTAGGTGCGAGCGAGAAAAATTCCAACATATACACATTCTTCTAATGAGATGTTGACATGTGGGACCCAGCAGCATGACCAAACGGCAGATTCGTCGAGCAACGCTATCTAGTTCGGAACAGGGTAGCGCTAGAGAAGAAAAAACTCCATCATACACACAATATTCTTCTAATGTGAGGCAGACATATGGGACCAACCAGCCAGTATAAACGGCTGATCCATCGAGCAATGTTGCCAATGGTCGAAACACGGAGGCGCCAGCGAGAAAAAATTCCTACATGCACACATTTCTTCTAATGAGATGCTGACTGATGACCCACAAGTATATAGGATCGCAACAGTCTTCGAGGGTAGTATTTTTTTTTGCGAAAACGCAAAAGCCTTGCGTTTCGATTCATTGATAGGAAATGAAGTTTGTACAAATATGTACAAGGCTCAGTAGAGCCACCAACCCATACAACACAACCCACTAGACCTATGGAACCACGGGGATCAAGGCGTGGAGGCCAATCGCACCGGCAGTCCCCTAGGAGCATGCGTCGGTTTGAATGGTGGTGAGAAGGCGACCCATGTCAGGCGACACATGATCGAACACGACCGCATTGCGATGCTTCCAGATCCAGCACGCCGTCAACATGATCAGCGAAGATGTCCCCTTGCGCATGGCGCGGGGGGTAGAAAGTACAGCGTGTTGCCACCAGTCCACGAAGTCGTCTTCTCCATCCGGAGGCAGGGTCGTCGAACGTATCCAAGATAGGACCTCATGCCAAAGCGCCCGAGAGAAGGGGCAGCCAACCAGGAGGTGAGACATTGTCTCGACCTCCTGGTCACACAGGGGACATCTTGGCGGGTGCGCGAGCCCTCTTCGCGCGAGCCGCTCAGCCGTCCAACAGTGATTCGACACGAGGGAAGCCAAAGAATACTTATAAGCCTTAACAACTGAGTTGTCAATTCAGCTGCATATGGAAATAGTCTTGCTCACAGTAGTTTATCAGTAGGAATAGTTTTATAGTAGCAATAGCAAAGTAACAGTAGCAGTAAAACAAAGGCAGTAGTAACAATAGTAGCAAACAGTAGGATTTGAGTGCAGTAGGCATAGGGATAGATGGACGGGCGTTGCATGGACGAGACTATTCATATAATATCAAGATCTAGGGCATTTTTAGATAAATAAGATAAAGCATCCAAGTACTAAACAATCATATGCATGTGTTCCATATATAGTCATACGTGCTCACAATGAGAACTTGCGCAACATATTTTGTCCCGCCAGCCCATTGTAGTGGGGCCTCAAGGTAATCTACTGACAATTAAGGTACTCCTTTTAATAGAGTACCGGAGCAAATCATTAACACTCCATGAACACATGTGATCCTCATATCACAGCCATCCCCTCCGGCTGTCCCAGTTTTTTGTCACTTCGGGGTCTTTGGTTCCGGACGATGATATGTGTACAGAACATGCAAATAAGATCACAAACAATACTATCATCATGAATCAATAACATGTTCAGATCTGAGATCATGTCACTCGGGCCCTAGTGACAAGCATTAAGCACAACAAGTTTCAAGAAAGTCAAAAGGCACTAATAAAGATACTAGGCACCATGCCCTAACAATCTTATTCGATTACATGATGAATCTCATCCAATCCCTACCATCCCCATAGCCTACAATGGGGGATTACTCACTCATGGATGGGGGAAACTTGGATGGTTGATGGAGAGGCATCAGTGATGATAATGGAGATGATCTCCTCCAATGCCCCATCTCGGCAAGGTGCCAGAACGGAGTTTCTGATTCCGAATTGTGGTTTCTGGTGGTGGCTGTGCAGCGGAACTCACTCTGAAAAATGTTGAATCCCCCTCTGTTTTTAGGTCAGAAGGCTTTATGTAGGCGAAGAGGGAGACCGAGTGGGTGCCCGAGGTCGCCACACCTCCCCCAGGCGTGGTCTGTCCTGGACCACGTGGCCAGGGGGTGTGGGCCCCTCGTGGCCCTCCTCCGTCTCATCTTCTGGCACCGTGAGTCTTCTGGTAAAATAGGAGTTTTGCGATATTTTTCGGGATTTTTCCTGAAAGTTGATTTTCTACACAAAAACTAGACACCGAAGAAATTCTGCTGAAAACAGCGTCAGTCCATGTTAATTGTATCCAAGTCACACAAATTAGAGGAGAAACAATAGCAAAAGTGTTCGAGAAAGTAGATACATTTTGGACGTATCAACTCCCCCCAATCTTAGCTTATTGCTTGTCCTCAAGCAATTCAGTTGAACTGAGTGCGATAAAAGAAACTTTCACGAACACATTTGCTTCATATGATGTATATATTCTCAACATATGATCAATACTTAGAAAATTCATAATAAGGAGTATGCAACTAAGTCTACTCAATAGTCATTGCAAGCTATGAAGAGATTCCAACACAATAATAATAAGTAGCATGAAACATAAACATAAGCAACATTGCAATGCTCATAAGAAGGTATGATACAGTGGTATCTCGCTTGCCTTTGATTGTGGAGCAAAACATAAATGCCAAGGCACCTCTAAAGCTCAAGTGAAGACTATAAGATACAAGCATCAAAGTCATGACATAATTAACCAAGTTTTGAGACAAGCACATTACACTAAGAATGACAACTATGCTCTCAAGAAGGTGCTCACAGAATAAGTGGTGACTCAACAAGGAAGTGAAAAGGTTTTGAAAAGTTTGAAAGGCTTCCAAATGCTGAAAGTATGATATTAAATAGCTTTGAGCTCTCATTGCCCCTATCATAGGCATCTTTAAATGGTTAAGTTTAAAGTGAGGTCCAATATGAGTTATATGCTTGATAGACCATAAACTGGAAATCTCATGTCCCTTAAGTACGAGGGCCGCTCCTCATGCTACTCAACTTTAGTTACCGGTAAGTTCTTGTCATAGTAAGTACATGTGTATCATAGAGAACCGTCAACGGGGTACCCCTTGCCCCATGATACAGGAGATATCCCATATCAAAATGACAAGGCAAGCAGACAATGAGCATCTCAGCAATCTTCTTATTTACCATGGGAAAATGGTGCTTTTTCTCTTTTTTTCCTCTTTTCTATATCTCTCTTTTTTATAAGAAGAATGCTTCATAGATTGCTCAGTATGGTGATGCTGCAAGTTTCCACCATGATTAGGCATGGCTTAGGCTAGCGGCCTAGGCGTTTCTCTAACACATATACATAACTCCATGGACTTACAAGCTCCCCTTTTATTTCACACTGTCGACATACATAAACAAAAGAGCATGATATCAACTGGATAATATTTACAGGTGTTGAAAGCGTTCCCCGTGACAGCACAGTTCTGCTAACTCCCAGCCTATAATTTGCAAGCATATAACTTTCATGGACAGTCACAATGGTTCAGGTTTATTATGTGCAAGAAATTAAAGTGTGCCATCAAGTTCCTGAGAGCTTTACTAACTAATTTTCTAAAAACAAGAAAACATTTTATTTGGGAGAAAACGAGGCATAATAAATATGCACGGAATAGCAAATGATGTTAATAGGTAGATATGGTGGACACTTTTTGACAATTTTGGTTTTGGGAGTTGGAAGCACGAGTAGAGGTCATACTCAGTGAAAGTGAAGGCTAGCAATAGGAAGGTGGCGACAAACGAGAGAGCAATAACTGTCATAATCATGCTTGCAACAAAACAGAATTAGTTATGGCATAAAAGTGATACAAGAATCTGAGGCCAAATAAATCATCGAGGCTTAACTGACTTTTGTTCAAGTCATATGCATGCGTGAGCATGTGCCAAGTCGATTCAAATGAAACATTCAGATGAGGATACCACAATCTCATACCAAGTTATGAATACAACAATGCAAGCAAACATTCATATGACATGCTACAAACTATTAGAAAGCTGGGGCTAATCATAAGAGAGAAAGAACTACTAAGCATCCATTAATAACATATACCTTATGTGAACAGACTAAGCATGCCCACAATGATGAGTATATGTACAAAAATGAAGACAAATAGAGTTCATTACCAGCCTCTTACCATACCTCAAGTTGTCATAAATAATCATTATTGCCTTTCACTTGCGTGGCTTGAATAATAACATGAAACCAAACTCCACTGAGGACCGCTGAACCTTGCAACGAACTTCACAAAACCAAAGAAGAACAACACATATTTTTGGGTTTTTGATTTTTAAACGAAGCACTCAAAACAAAAACAAACTAAGCAAAATATTTTTAGATTTTTCTGAAAGCAAACCAAAGCTAAAAAGCAAAGAAACAAGCCAAGAGAAACAACGAAAATATTTTTGGTCTTTTTGTGTTTTGGAAAGCAGAAATAAAAACTAAAAAGAAAGCGAAAAATGGATATACAAAGTATCGATGAAACATGATATGTAGATGAGTGTGATGTCGGTATACCCCCCCCCCCCAAGCTTAGGCTTTTGGCCTAAGTGGAGATCAATCCCAGCCTGGCCAAGAAGGAGTGCCTCTGTAATGTGACGAAGAGGCCCCTTCGTCCTGGTATATGCTCGAGGAAGCCCCACTGTAGTGTGCTGAGTAGTCATAAGAGGGAGCGTCCCCCTGGTAGTGCCCGTGGAAACCAAGAATGTGGAGCTGATCGTCCATCTCCTCCTTGGAGCGTGACCAAGGCCCCCTGCAAATACTGAACAAAGTGGCCTGTGGCAAAGGAATTTCCCTCTCATCCCCGTCAGTAAACATCATCCTCTAAACTAAACTCTCAAGGATAGAGCTAGCAGTAACAAAGTGATGCCCTTTCATGGCAGTCAAATCAAGCCTCTGTGGAGCCAATATTGTATCATTCGGATCAACAGAAAGGTCCAAAACAGCAACTAGACGTGCAGCAATAATACCCCCATAAATGGGTCCTCTAGCAGCTAGGCGGTGAGCAATGAGAAAACCAAGATTATACCTAGTTTCATTGTTAAGTGCAACAGCTATAAAGGCCAAATGATAGTTGGAAATATTGCTAGTGTTCTCCCTACCAAGAATTCTAGTGACAAAATATCTAAGAGTCGGGAGTTGAATATTTCTTATCTTCCCGTGTTGGGCTGTGCGGTCATCGTCATTTGTTACCCCACAGTAGAGCTCCAAAAAATCAGCGAGTCGACCTTGAATCTTCTTCACCGTCCGAGCCATGCCAATACCTATGATGGTGAAAAATCTTTCCAATGTCATGGTAAAAGGCCTACCATAGATTTTTAATGAAATTTTTGAGCTGTAAGAGGTGTTAGTGAAAGTGAAACTCTCCACAAAAGTTTTGGTGAGCAAAGCATATTGCACACTCTCATCCTGCATATAATTAGTTAGACCAACCCCCTGAACAAGAGTCAAGAAATCATTGAGGATCCCTGCAGCTTGCAAAAAGGCAAAACAAGGGAAGGTAGAAGGGTGCGCATCCCCCTCATCTCCCTCATTGCCAAAACGCAGCGCAATAAGATCCTCATTGTATGATGGCCTAGCTTGAGAGGTTGATCTTGAAGGCCTTGCCCTCCTAGGTGCATCTCTTTCAAACACTTCTCCAAAAGTGTGGTTGTAACATCCACAAAATACTAAACTTAGATCATCAAACTCTAATCCTCAAAATTAGGGTTAACAAAAACTTTTATAAATAAAATTATGAAAGCATGCATATGTGTATGCATTTCATTTGAAATTCTTTTGAACCAACTTGTTTGTGTATTCCTTTGCTTGTAAAATGTTTCTTAGGTGAAATAAACATCATCTAAAAAATCCCAACACTTTTCCCAAAGACAAATAAATCAAAACAAAGTTAAATTAGTGAATGGTCACTTTGACCAATTTAACTCCCATGCCTACTTTGGCTGTCTCAAACTTTCAGAACCTAACAGAAACTTTTCTGGATCTTTGCACCCCTTGATTGTACTCATAACAAAGTATCAAGGCCCACTTTGTGATCATCCAGAAACTTTCAAATGCATGGTTTAAATGACAATTCAAAATTGAATCTTTATCATATGAGAAGATCCCACTTTTTAAAAAACCACTCAAACAAGCTCAACTTTCAAAACCCAAGCATCTGCAGACTCACCAGCACCAACCTAGCACACCCACCAAAAATCTTTTCAAAATTCAAAACTTGAATTCTTGCGGCCATTTCATCAAACACATTGCAGACACAAATCAAACAAAATCCAAACACTATTGTGAGCAGTGATTCTTGCCTAACTTGTTCCCTCTCTAGCTCACAGCAACCTCAGTAGATCATCTAGCTAACTAAACCAAGCACTAGCCCCACTGTAAGCTTGGCAATGCCATCAATGGTGAACAGACGAAGCCACCCATGCCACCCGAGTGTAGACAGCAAGCTAGGAGAGAAACTAGCCGTGCCAACCTTGTCTGGAAGATCACCCATGCCTCACTGCCCCCTCTCGACCAGCCCTGCCTCGAAGACATCAACCAGAGCACCCAGGAACGCCGCGCCCGTTCCTCTATCAACCATGCCGAGCATGCGCCAGAGCGCCACGCTCGACCGAAGCCCACAGACCGCGCGCCGCCCTCGCCGCGTGCATACATGATCGCCACCGACCTAGGACACCGCCAGACATTCCCATTCGACGCCCCATGCCGCACAGCCACCGCTCGCCGTCGAAGACGCCGCCTCTGCCGCGCAGAGCGTCGCGTGTTCCAGACCAAACCGCATCGCCCCTACACGTGCATTAAAGCCGTAGAACATCGCCAGGAGACCACCAAGCGATCGCCACCCCCGACCATGCCTCTAGCAGCCCGTAGCCGTGTCGCCACCGTCGCCTGCCCATGCCGTTCGGTCTCACCATCGCGACTATAAATAGAGGCCTCCCCCGCTCGAATTCTTCACACCATTCCACTCCTCTCTCACCCAGAACCACCCCGCCGCAGTCCTGGAGCAAGGCGAGCAGCGCATCTCCGTAATTTCACCGGAGTCTGCCGCCTCTGGAGCAGAAGGAAGCCAGCGATTAGAGCCGCCCTAGGAGAAGCTGCTGGTACCAGGAGGTTCGCCGTCGTCGACTTCATCGTTCGCCCGCCTCGCTGACCCTCGCCTGAACCCCGGTGAGCCCCCAACGACCCCCACTGGCCGCCCTAGGTTTCTGTCTCGCCGGCGTTGCCCAACGTCGACGATGACTCTCAGCCATTGGATTAGAACCAGATCGAACGCACCACGTTGCCCCGTACCGCTTCGCACCCCCTGTCTCACTGACACGTGGGGACAGCCACTTAAACAGCCCGCGGAAGCGCTGCGCTTAGCAGGCCGGCCCAGTATCGTTTCCTGTGCAGCCCAGTTATTTGAATTAAACCTTTTCCATTTTATTTCAAACACACTTTTGTACCCAGTTTCAAAAATCAACCCAGATCGATTCAGTGCACCAAATTGAATGAAACCAATTTTGTTAGAAAGGTCCGGGAATGCTGAATCCAAGCCCGTTGGATTCAAGTCATTTGGATCTATAGATCACCCATGGTAAAAATAACAAGGCAGAAGATTTTCTGCATTCAAACATTTTTCAAATTTAAACCATAATAGCTTTTGAGTTGATTCCAACTCCCAAAAATCACATTTAACCATACCTTTCAGAATATATAAAAATATACAGGTTTACTTACAAAAATAGTGTTCAAGTAAATAAAAGAATGCCCCATAGGCATTTCTAGCCACTTTAATTAATTAAAATAAAAGGGTAAAACCTTATTAAATTGTGACACCACTTTAAATCACATTCCCATGAACTAAAATATGTGGTGATGACATGTGTCAACATGATCCCATATTTGGTTTGGAGAATATTAAATCTTAAGTAGTTTTTCAATGAGTAGAAATTACTGTTCTAAAAATAAAAGGAATTAAACCAAGCTTTAATCTTGTAATGTTAGTGATGATGTTAGATCATCTATAGGACCCTTTTGTGTGATTATTGCAAGTAGTTAAGAATTGTTTGGTAATTGTGTACATCGTATTTATTTATAGACGCTAGTACCGACCAAGGATACGAGGAGTAAGAAGGATTCTACGAAGAAGAAGCCGAGGAGAACTTCAACCACTGCTCTTCCCAAGGCAAGCTTATACTGATACTGATGCAAGCCTTACTAATCAAGTTGACCTATGCAAGCCTAATACTACTAGTTGAATGTGCAAGCTAACACTTGCAAGATACTCTACTAATGCAAACAAACCACTACTTGTTACCATGACCACTATATGCCTCAAGCATATGTGATCATATCCACTTGATAAACCAATCCTAGTTTTATTTGCCAGTCTATTACTTTATTTCTTTATCAAAGCTCTTACTTAGAGTTTACTAGAATAAATGGTAGATACTAGAAGGATACTTGAAGGTTGCATAAAGAGCATAAAATTGGGTCTAAGCTAGATAATCTTTATGTCATCCTAAGGCATGAGATTGAACTTAGTTGAAACCCCACTAGTGTACCACCCCTCATTAGTACTCACCCCACTTGTAGATGCTAGTGCTAAGCATAAAACTTGACCAACTTTAGATGGGAATACTTGGTGGAAAAATGGTTATGAAAACCTTAGAATGATGGATCATTCTACTAAGATGTTTTGACATGTGTTTCCGAACACCTGATGATTTTGGCGATGAAAATGTTGAGGAAGGAGCCTTAGCCCTTTATAAAACTGATGGTTGTCTGGATGCGATACCATTCCAATTTTATCGTACAACCACAATACCCGAAGATTGGGTAGGGCTTGATTGGAAACTTATATACCTTAGTATTAGTTCCCTCCCGGCCAAGGTCTGAGCTGAGGCTACCTTGTGAAGATTGTCCACCTGTGCAGTACCCAAGATGACAGTTGGTCATGGTTGGGAGGCCAAACTCACAGGAGAGGTGCTTATACTAGGGCGTGTAATTGAAAGGTTAGGATTGATTATCCACATACTGAGTATGGTGAATTCAGGATTTGTTCCTGACGGATGTATCAAATGTTGTGGTGAAAGTGTACAATCTATGCAGAGTGTCAAACTATTCGAATTGTCGCGTCCGCGGTTATGGACAGTTGGAGTGGCCATACTGTTCCCCCGTCAGACTTTTCAAAATGACTTGTGAAATGAACTGAGACTTTGACTTGACCACAACAGGGTGGTGGCATGAGATACAAGTTCCCACTTAGGTGTTATAAACTTCAATTAGCTCTCTTGCTTCTGAACGTAGTAGAGATAAATCTGGCTTTTGCAAAACAACCCTAGAGCCTAGTGTCCTATTTCCAAAAACCCCGTTTACTTGTTAGTATTAGTTTGCGAGTACTTAAAGAGTACTCATGGCTTTGTCCCTGGCTATTCCCATGGCCAGACTATGAAGAGGAGTACCTGGAGGATGGACCCCAGGAAGGTTACGACAACTAGGATCATCTCCCATCGTCAGCATTGCCTGTGACCCCGAAGATGGAGCTTCGCCTACGCTACCGTTATTATTATGTATTCCGCTGCTTGATGTTGTATTAAGAACTATATCATGAGATCCTTATTTGTGTATGAACTTATGTATGGTTTGTAATGGATGATGTACTGTGGTATCCAATTCTGTTATGTCTCGCAAAAATGGTAATCCTGGGATTGCGATGTATGGCATAACAGGCATCTGGGATTAAAAATCCGGGTGTTGACAAGTTGGTATCAGAGCCATCCTGACCATAGGATACCCTAGTTAGACTGGACGTTTGAATCAAAAACTTAGTTTCAAAACCTAAGAAAACAAATATTTACAAAAACTTATTCCCATTCTTATCACTTGATTCTTTCATAAAAATTCATGTTCCTCAAAAACTCTTGGAACATACATAAAATTTGACACACTTAATCACTCTACTAACTTACTCATCCTATATTCTTATAGATGGACGTGAAGTACAACAAGTTTTATCAGTTGGGGAATGGAGGAGACCTTATCTTTGAGAGGGATTTGGACCAGCTTTCGGAACTTCTGGAGCGTCCGCACCCCGAGTTCTTCGGAGCTCAGCTCAATGATCAAGGAGGAGAAGATCTGCAGTGGCTAATTGTTGCAAGTCTCCAAGGAAAGATTGAACCTCCCACTGCTGAGGGAATTCAGTTTACCTTAAGAGAGAACAACTGGCCCGACGGACTTGCCAGGGCCATGCAAGAAGCTCTTTCCCGTCTGTGTGGGCAGAGCATCAATCAGATCAAGGGTACTCGCTTTGAGTTTTGCCCGAGGCGTGATGCAAATGGACAACCACTAGAAGCACCATACCACCCTGAGCTGAAGACTCAATTGGACCACCTTAGCTTCATGATGTACGATCGTCAGCAGGAGTTGGATAACTGCCGTGACTACTCCAACCACAAGTCTGCCATCATCAAGATGAAGGATCAGACCATCGCCATGCTGGCAAAGGATCGCAAGTCTCGCCGCCGTCAGCTCGACAAGAAGGAGCGCATTATTGCCCGTCTTCGCCACCTTATCTTATCTTTGGAGGAGACCATCCACGAGAGAGACATGCAGTTGGAGGAAAGGGAGAACGCCGGATAGGATCTTCGTGGAGACCCTTACTCCTATCTCAGCGATGATGATTATTTTCTGGAGGATCAGGCTATGGATTTCTTCATCGATGAGGATGATTTCGCCTTCATTGATGATGATGAGGATGATGAAGCCACTGATTCCGAGGAGTAGTACGACTTGAGCACTAGCGTAGTGAGTAGTATTCGGTCCCACTGTATCGTAGTTTTCAGAATGGTTCTTAAAACCATCTGCTTTTCTTTGTTGTGGTGTGTGTTGTATCGTGTGCTATGAATGAATGAATGAATGAAAAAGCAAGTTGCTAGAAAAAAATCTGAGTCAAACTTTAAAAAAAATTCGAAGACCCAAAACCTTAGAAATTTCCCTCTTTTCTCATGATCTATCTCAATCTTTAGATGCCACGTGGAGGAAGTGGTTCATCCCCCGACCCGATGTTGCAGATTCTGTAAATGTTGACTTCTGATCGTGAAGCTGAAAGAGCCGAACGTCAAGCCAACCTAGCCACCCTGCAACAGATAGCTCAGCTAGCCCACAACAACCAAGGCCACGGAAATCAGGACAACCATGGATCTAAATTCAAGAATTTCCAGAATACCAACCCACATGTTTTCACTAAGTCAGAAGAGCCCCTAGACGCCGACGATTGGTTGCAAACCATGGAAAATAACCTAGAAGTCGCCGGAGTGGAAGCCAACGAGAAAGTTCTGTTCGCCACCCACTGTCTAGCCGGAGATGCCAGGGCATGGTGGAACATTGTTCGCGCAATGACCGGAGGCCAGATGATGACCTAGGAGGAATTCAAGGTCAAGTTTAGCAGAACCCATGTGCCGCCGGGTTTGATCAAGAGGATGAGAGACGAGTTCAGAGAGCTGAAGCAAGGAAGGATGACCGTAGTGGAATACCGTGACAAATTCTTGTCATTAGCTAGGTATGCCCCGGATGAGATTGACACCAAAGCCAAGAAGAAGGAGAGATTCTTGAATGGTCTGCATGATGAGATGCAGACGGTGTTAGTCAATATCCCTTTTGCTGATATTGAAGCCCTTGTCGACTCTGCTATCCAGATGGAGGGAAAGATCAACCAAGCCAATGAGAACCGTAAGCGTCGCATGATGCATCAACCAGGAACCCATCAGACCCCAAAGTATCGCCCTAACCCTTCTCCAGGATTTGCCCCAAGAACCAACAGACCCCCAATGAACCGTCCGACCTATCCCAACCGTGGAAACCCAAGGCCCAGAGGAAATCACAACAACCCCGGCAACTCTAGCAATTTCAACCGTGCCCCACCCAAATTCAACAACAACAATGCTACTGCCAACACCAACACTGCCCTGAGGACTGGAAGCAATGCTGTGCCCGTAGCAGCAAAGGACAAGTCGCAAGTGACCTATTATGACTGTGGACATAAAGGCCACTATTCCATCCAGTGCCCCAACAAGAAGAATGCCGCAGCACCCAATGCCAATGCCCCAGCTCAGCAACAGCGTCGTGTTTAGCCCGGAAGAATATTTGCCCTAGGGAATTCGCTCAACCGCAATGGCCGTCTTTTTCTCATGCATGTTGAAGAAGCTCAGGAAGCGCCAGACATCGTGCTGGGTATGTTTTCTGTTAATTCAGTACTTGCAAGAGTGTTGTTCGATTCTGGTGCATCGCACTCATTTGTCACCGAAGAATTTGCATGCACTAGTAAAATTCAACCAACCAAATTGAAGCATGTCATGATTGTTCAAATTCCCGGATCAACCACCAAGGCTAGGAAAATTTTCAAAGCCGTCCCTATCCGAATCCATGGCATAGATTTTTATGCTAATCTAATAGTACTCAGAACTAAAGGTTTGGAAGTAGTACTAGGAATGGATTGGATGTCCAAACATAAAGGATTGATTGACTGTGCCAAGAAAGCCATCACCATGACCAGTACAGCCGGAATATCAGTCGAGCATATATCTGAAACCTTACCTCGTCAATTAAAATGCAACAAGAGTATAGCCCAACCTACCATTGACCAAGTCCGGATAGTCTGTGGATACCCCGATTATTTCCAGATGTTTTGCCCGGTATGCCGCCAGATCGGGATATCGAGTTTATCATCAAACTAATCCCCAGAACAGGACCCACAGCCCAGAGACCATATAGTATGAACCCGTCTGAACTAGCAGAACTAAAGAACAACTGGATGCCATGATGGAAATTGGATTGATTCAACCAAGTGCGTCACCATGGAGATCACCTATCTTGTTTGTGGACAAGAAGGATCGAGGTAACCGTTTGTGTACGGAATACCGGAAGTTGAATGATGTCACCATCAAGAACAAGTACCCCTTGCCCAAGATAGAAGATTTGTTTGATCAGTTGACCGGTGCCAAAGTGTTTTCTAAGATTGATCTTAGGACTGGCTATCATCAACTCAAAATTCGTGCAGAGGATATTCCAAAGACTGCCTTTACCACCAGATATGGATTGTATGAGTATACAGTCATGTCTTTTGGATTAACCAATGCCCCCGCTTATTTCATGAATCTCATGAATAAGATTTTTATGTACTTCCTGGATAAGTTTGTCGTTGTTTTCATCGATGACATTCTAATTTATTCCAAATCAGAAGAAGAACATGAGCTACACCTAAGGACCATTCTTGGAACCCTTAGAGAGCATCAGCTGTATGCCAAGTTTAACAAATGTGAATTCTGGTTACACGAGGTAGGATTCCTCGGTCACATTGTATCAGCCAGAGGAATTGCCGCTGACCCTGCCAAAGTGAAAGATGTAGAAGATTGGCAATCCCCAACCACTCAAACCCAAGTTCGTGCATTTCTCGGATTGGCGGGATATTACCGCAAATTCGTAGAAGGATTCTCGAGTATCGCTAGACCCATGACCCAATTGCTGAAGAAGGACAATAAGTTTGAATGGACCGACAAATGTGAAGCGAGTTTTTAAGAACTCAAAAGGCGATTGATTTCAGCCCCAATCTTGATCATGCCAGATATCACGAAGCCCTTTTATGTGTATTGTGATGCATCCAAGATCGGTCTTGGATGTGTGCTAATGCAAGAAGGCAAAGTTATATCTTATCTATCTCGACAACTGAAAAAACATGAGCAAAATTACCCAACCCATGACCTCGAACTCGCAGCCGTAGTTCTAGCCCTGAAGACATGGAGACATTACCTAATGGGAAACCATTGTGAGATCTATACAGATCACAAGAGTCTGAAGTATATATTCACTCAGAAGGAGCTAAATATGAGACAGAGGAGATGGATTGAGCTAATCAAGGATTACGATCTGGACATTCACTATCACCCTGGTAAAGCCAATGTGGTAGCCGATGCCCTTAGCAGATTGCCCTGCCGCTTGAACTCCATGATTTTAAAGGAGCAACCAAGCCTGCACAAAGAGATGGAAGATTTTCGAATGGAATTAGTAAGTGAAGGATTTTTGGCTAGCATAGAACTCCGGCCCACTTTGATCAGTCAGATTAAAGAGGCGCAGAAGGGAAATGCTAGTATTGACGGAATCAAGTGTCGTATCGGTACAGGCAAAGTACCTGGATTCACCGAAGACGAAGAAGGAATTCTGTGGTACAAAGTACGCCTTTGTGTACCCGCAGATTCTGAGTTGAAAGAAGGGATTCTGGAGGCTCATGATACTCTTTATTCTATCCATCCCGGAGGAACTAAGATGTATCAAGATTTAAAAGAGCAATTTTGGTGGCATAAGATGATGAGAGAAATCGGACGCTATATCGCCAAGTGTGATATATGTCAGCGAGTCAAGGCAGGACATCAAAGACCCGCTGGATTGTTGCAACCCTTGCAGATTCTGGAATGGAAATGGGATTCCGTTGGAATGGACTTTATCACTGGACTGCCTACTTCTAGTAGAGGAAATGACTCTATTTGGGTCATAGTGGACATATTGTCCAAAGTCGCCCATTTCTTGCCCGTCAAGACCACATATCGGAGTTCGAAGATAGCAGAGTTGTACATCGCTAGAATAGTTAGTTTGCATGGAGTCCCCAAGAACATTGTATCGGATCAAGGAACTCAATTTACCTCAAGATTCTGGAAGAAAGTTCAAGAAGGTTTAGGAACCCGCCTAGATTTCAGTACCGCGTATCACCCTCAGACCGATGGACAAACGGAGCGAGTAAAACAAATACTCGAAGATATGCTGAGAGCATGTGTGTTAGAATATGGATCCAAGTGGGAAGACTGTCTGCCATTTGCAGAATTCTCATACAACAACAGTTATCAAGCCAGTTTGCAAATGGCCCCATTTGAATTCATGTACGGAAGGAAGTGTCGCACCCCTTTTGAACTAGTCGGAAGTAGGAGAGAGTCAGATTTTTGGACCCGACATCCTACGAGAAGTAGAATAGAAGGTTCACAAGATTCGTGAGCACCTCAAGACCGCCTAGTCCAGACAGAAGAGTTACGCCGACAAGAGACGTCAATACCTCGCCTTCAACATAGGAGATTTTGTTTATCTGAAAGTGTCGCCATTGAAGGGAATGCAGCGTTTCCAACTCAAAGGAAAGTTAGCCCCTAGATATATCGGACCTTTCAAGATTTTGAACCGTCGAGGAGAAGTATCATATCAATTGGAACTACCCGAAGAGATGTCATCCATGCAAAATGTGTTCCATATCTCATTACTTCGCAAGTGTCTCGAAGTTCCCGAGAAGACCGAAGTGTTCAAAAATATCGATTACCAGACCATAGAGATCAACGATGACCTGACCTATCCCAAAGTACCCATCCATATTTTAGAAGAAGCTTTTCGAACTACCCGAAACTGAAGCATCAAGTTTCTTAAGATTCAGTGGAGCAACCACACAGAAGAGGAAGCTACCTGGGAGCGCGAAGATCACGTCAGGACAGAGTTTCCCGATCTCTTCAAATCCTAGGTAATCTTTTTTCGTCCTTTTTCAAATCTAGGGACGAAATTTTGTTTAAAGGGGGAAGGTTTGTAACATCCCAAAAATACTAAACTTAGATCATCAAACTCTAATCCTCAAAATTAGGGTTAACAAAAACTTTTCTAAATAAAATTATGAAAGCATGCATATGTGTATGCATTTCATTTGAAATTCTTTTGATCCAACTTTTTAGTGTGTTCCTTTGCTTGTAAAGTGTTTCTTAGGTGAAATAAACATCATCTAAACAATCCCCACACTTTTCCCAATGACAAATAAATCAAAACAAAGTTAAATGAGTGAATGGTCACTTTGACCAATTTAACTCCCATGCCTACTTTGGCTGTCTCAAACTTTCAGAACCTAACAGAAACTTTTCTGGATCTTTGCACCCCTTGATTGTACTCATAGCAAAGTATCAAGGCCCACTTTGTGATCATCCAGAAACATTCAAATGCATGGTTTAAATGACAATTCAAAATTGAATCTTTATCATATGAGAAGATCCCACTTTTTCAAAAACCAATCAAACAAGCTCAACTTTCAAAACCCAAGCATCTGCAGACTCACCAGCACCAACCTAGCACACCCACCAAAAATCTTTTCAAAATTCAAAACTTGAATTCTTGCGGCCATTTCATCAAACACATTGCACACACAAATCAAACAAAATCCAAACACTATTGTGAGTAGTGATTCTTGCCTAACTTGTTCCCTCTCTAGCTCACAGCAACCTCAGTAGATCATCTAGCTAACTAAACCAAGCACTAGCCCCACTGTAAGCTTGGCAATGACATCAATGGTGAACAGTCGAAGCCACCCATGCCACCCCAGTTGTAGACAGCAAGCTGGGAGAGAAACTATTTGTGCCAACCTTGTCTGGAAGATCACCCATGCCTCACCGCCCCCTATCGACCAGCCCTGCCTCGAGGACATCAACCAGAGCACCCAGGAACGCCGCGTCCGTGCCTCTGTCAACCATGCCGAGCATGCGCCAGAGCGCCACGCTCGACCGAAGCCCACAGACCGCGCGCCGCCCTCGCCACATGCATACATGATCGCCATCGACGCAGGAGACCGCCAGACATCCCCATTCGCCGCCCCATGCCGCATAGCCACCGCTCGCCGTCGAAGACGCCTCATCTGCCGCGCAGAGCGTCGCGTGTTCCAGACCAAACCGCATCGCCCCTACACGCGCATTAAAGCCGTAGAGCATCGCAAGGAGACCACCAAGCGATCGCCACCGCCGGCCATGCCTCTAGCAGCACGTAGCCGTGTCGCCACCGTCGCCTGCCCATGTCGTTCGGTCTCACCGTCGCGACTATAAATAGAGGCCTCCCCGCTCGAATTCTTCACACCATTCCACTGCTCTCTCACCCAGAACAACCCCGCCGCAGTCCTGGAGCAAGGCGAGCAGCGCATCGCCGGAATTTCACCGGAGTCTGCCGCCTCTGGAGCAGAAGGAAGCCAGCGATTAGAGCCGCCCCAGGAGAAGCTAACGGTCCCAGGAGGTTCGCCGTCGTTGACTTCGTCGTTCGCCCGCCTCGCCGACCCTCGCCTGAACCCCGGTGAGCCCCCAACGACCCCCACTGGCGGCGCTAGGTTTCTGTCTCGCCGGCGTTGCCCAACGTCGACGATGACTCTCAACTGTTGGATTAGGACCAGATCGAACGCACCACGTTGCCCCGTACCGCTTCGCACCCCCTGTCTCACTGACGCGTGGGGACAACCACTTAAACAGCCCGCGGAAGCGCTGCGCTTAGCAGGCCGGCCCAGTATCGTTTCCCGCATAGCCCAGTTATTTGAATTAAACCTTTTCCATTTTATTTCAAACACACTTCTGTGCCCAGTTTCAAAAATCAACCCAGATCGATTCAGTGCACCAAATTGAATGAAACCAATTTTGTTAGAAAGGTCTGGGAATGCTGAATCCAAGCCCGTTGGATTCAAGTCATTTGGATATATAGATCACCCATGGTAAAAATAACAAGGCAGAAGCTTTTATGCATTCAAACATTTTTCAAATTTAAACCATAATAGCTTTTGAGTTGATTCCAACTCTCAAAAATCACATTTAACCATACTTTTCAGAATATATAAAAATATATAAGTTTACTTACAGAAATAGTGTTCAAGTAAATAAAAGAATGCCCCATGGGCATTTCTAGCCACTTTAATTAATTAAAATAAAAGGGTAAAACCTTATTAAATTGTGACACCACTTTAAATCACATTCCGATGAACTAAAATATGTGGTGATAACATGTTTCAACATGATCCCATATTTGGTTTGGATAATATTAAATCTTAAGTAGTTTTTCAATGAGTAGAAATTACTGTTCTAAAAATAAAAGGAATTAAACCAAGCTTTAATCTTGTAATGTTAGTGATGATGTTAGATCATCTATAGGACCCTTTTGTGTGATGATTGCAAGTAGTTAAGAATTGTTTGGTGATTGTGTACATCGTATTTATTTATAGACGCTAGTACCGACCAAGGATACGAGGAGGAAGAAGGATTCTACGAAGAAGAAGCCGAGGAGAACTTCAACCATTGCTCTGCACAAGGCAAGCTTATACTGATACTGATGCAAGCCTTACTAATCAAGTTGACCTATGCAAGCCTAATACTACTAGTTGAATGTGCAAGCTAACACTTGCAAGATACTCTACTGATGCAAACAAACAACTACTTGTTACCATGACCACTATATGCCTCAAGCATATGTGATCATATCCACTTGATAAACCAATCCTAGTTTTATTTGCCACTTTATTACTTTATTTCTTTATCAAAGCTCTTACTTAGAGTTTACTAGAATAAATGGTAGATACTAGAAGGATACTTGAAGGTTACATAAAGAGCATAAAATTGGGCCTAAGCTAGATAATATTTATGTCATCCTAAGGCATGGGATTAAACTTAGTTGAAACCCCACTAGTGTACCACCCCTCATTAGTACTCACCCCCACTTGTAGATGCTAGTGCTAAGCATAAAACTTGACCAACTTTAGATGGGAATACTTGGTGGAAAAATGGTTATGAAAACCTTTGAATGATGGATCATTCTACTGAGATGTTTTGACATGTGTTTCCGAACACCTGATGATTTTGGTGATGAAAATGTTGAGGCAGGAGCCTTAGCCCTTTATAAAACTGATGGTTGTCCGGATGCAATACCATTCCAATTTTATCGTACAACCACAAGACCTGAAGATTGGGTAGGGCTTGACTGGAAACTTATATACCTTAGTATTAGTTCCCTCCCGGCCAAGGTCTGAGCTGAGGCTACCTTGTGAAGATTGTCCACCTGTGCAGTACCCAAGATGACAGTTGGTCATGGTTGGGAGGACAAACTCACAGGAGAGGTGCTTATACTAGGGCGTGTAATTGAAAGGTTAGGATTGATTATCCGCATACTTAGTATGGTGAATTCAGGATTTCTTCTTAACGGATGTATCGAATGTTGTGGTGAAAGTGTACAATCTCTGTAGAGTGTCAAACTATTCGAATAGCCGCGTCCGCGGTTATGGACAGTTGGAGTGGCCATACTGTTCCCCCGTCAGACTTTTCAAAATGACTTGTGAAATGAACTGAGACTTTGACTTGACCACAACAGGGTGGTGGCATGAGATACAAGTTCTCACTTAGGTGTTATAAACTTCAATTAGCTCTCTTGCTTCTGAACTTAGTAGAGATAAATCTGGCTTTTGCAAAACAACCCTAGAGCCTAGTGTCCTATTTCCAAAAATCCCGTTTACTTGTTAGTATTAGTTTGCGAGTACTTAAAGAGTACTCATGGCTTTGTCCCTGGGTATTCCCATGGCCAGACTATGAAGAGGAGTACCTGGAGGATGGACGCCAGGAAGGTTACGACAACTAGGATCATCTCCCATCGTCAGCATTGCCTGTGACCCCGAAGATGGAGCTTCGCCTACGCTACCGTTATTATTACGTATTCCGCTGCTTGATGTTGTATTAAGAACTGGATCATGAGATCCTTATTTGTGTAAGAACTTATGTATGGTTTGTAATGGATGATGTACTGTGGTATCCAATTCTGTTATGTCTCGCAAAAATGGTAATCCTGGGATTGCGATGTATGGCATAACAGGCATCTGGGATTAAAAATCCGGGTGTTGACAGTGGTTGTCCATGACCCCTTTTCTGAAATTTTTAGATAAACACCAAACCAAGTGATTTCCAAGTTAATAAATGAAGGGGAACTACTATAGGAACTTGCTAGAGGGCTAAACATGTATCAAAATGAAATCTCTAAGCATAGAACAAGCATGCAAGCTCACATAACCTATCACCTACAGTAGAAAAATACTCAAGATACAATCCACTAATCAAAAATCTAATTGGACAAGTAAAGGAGTCATATACCGGAGAGCAATCTCTCCAAATATCAGCAGCAAAGATGGGCTGAGCAAGGAGATCGAAAATTGGGAGCAGGAATAGCAGGAACTCGAGCTATGCAAAGTTTCCTGGTGTTTTTTGGGAGAGAGAAAGAAGTGGCTGGAAGGAGGCAAGTTGGAGGGCCAGGGGTGGACCACACCCAGGCCAAGCGCACCTTGGGGCTGGCCGAGCCACTAGGGGGTGTGCTGGCATGGTGGGTCCCTTTGGGTCACTCCAGGTGCCTCTCTGCCCCTTTTTTCGAGGAAAAATTTAATATGAATTTTCTGGAAATTTTTGGGAAACTTTATTTTTGGCCAATTTTCAGGTTATGAAAATTGATTTTCTCGCAGATTTGTTTTTGAAAGACACAAAATCAAACCAAAAACAAAACTACATAAGTTCTAAAACACTCTAAAAAGCAAGCAACTAGCAAAACTAAGATGAACAAGACGAAGAGCAAAGATAGGAAAGGAGAAATATAAAGGTGAGCAAGTATAATCATTGTGAAAGCATTTTTTTGTCCATTAAAATCCCTTTGTTAACAAGGTTGATCAAGTCTTGTTACCAAAACAATTTTATATGAAACAAAACTTTGCATTTCACAAAATGATTATGTTACCTCAATCTTGATAACAATATTCCCAATCATAATAGTTTCAAAACTTTCTTGTGGAATGGGACATATATTTCTCCAACTTTGATGTTCTCAATATTTTCAATTGAATTTAGGCCATAACTCTTATCAATATTCTTGGTGAAATAGTCAATATGATCTTTGTCATTAATATTAAAAGTTACTTTTCCTTGTTACAATTGATGATAGCACCTGTAGTATTAAGAAAAGGTCTGCCAAGAATAATAGACATATTATAATCTTCAGGCATCTCAAGCACAACAAAATCAGTTAATACCAAGTAATTATGAGCCACTTGAACAGGAACATCCTCACATATACCAACATGAATAGTTTTGGACTTATCAGCCATTTGCAAAGATATATCAGTTGGTATCAATTTTTCTAGCTGAAGTCTCTTCTAGAGAGAAAAAGGCATAACACTAACTCCATCTCCCAAATCACATAAAGCAGTTATAACATAATTATTTTTAATAGAGCAAGGAATAGTTGGAATACTGGATCACCAAGTTTCTTTGGAACCTTACCATTGAAGGAATAATTAGCAAGCAAAGTAGAAATTTCCTCATTAGGAATCTTCCTTTTATTAGAGACAATATCCTTCATATGCTTTGAATAAAGAGGCAACTTAATAGCATCGGTCAAAGGAATTTGCAAAAATAAAGGTTTCATGCACTCACAAAACTTGTTATAGTGTTCTTCCTCCTTTGACTTATGTTTCTTATTAGGAAAAGGCATTGATTTATGCACCCAAGGTTCTCTTTCACTACCATGTTTATTAGCAATAAAATCTTCCTTAGTGTACTTAATGTTCTTAGTGTGCTTATCAGGTTCTTCTTCAATTTCTTCCTTATCAAAAGCATCATTTTTATCATTACCACTTTCAGTTTCAGCATCAGAGACAGATATACTGCATTAAGTCAGCATCGGAAGATGTTTCATAAAATTCCCGCTCCTTATAGAGCTCGTGTGAAACTCATAACCATACTGATCCGATCTTGTGTAGATAGGTAGGGACGATACATCCAGTAACCATGCCTAAAATCTTTAGGATCTATAGGAGGTTCAGAAGGTTCCGCAGCTGTTTTATGTTTCTTTTTCTTTCTCTTAGAAGGACTACCACTATTCTCAGCTTGTTGATAATCCTTCTCAATTCTTTTAGGATTTCCCTCAGGATATAAGGGATCCTGAGTGGTAGCACCACTCCTAGTTCTAATTTCATAAGCATGTTTATCTCTAGAAGCATTGACTAGCATATCTTTTTGGACTTTAGCAAGTTGATCAATTTGGGTTTGAGACATTTGGAAATGTTTAACGATCATTTTAACATCATTAGCAGTTCTTTCCACAATATATTTCAACTCATTAATATCTCTAGAGTTTTCCAATAAATGATTCTAAACTTGTTTATTAAAATTACCTTTGTTCAACAATAAAAGTTCATCTAAGCATTGATTAGGAGGTTTACCATAAGGAATATCACCTTTATCAAAGTGTTGGAGAGAGTGTACCTCAATAGTAGATGAGTGGGAGATTGGATTACATAATTCTTCTATAGGTGGTACATTCTTCACATCTTCAGATCTATACCCTTCTCCTTAAGACATTTCTTAGCTTCTTTCATCACTTCATCATTTAATTCAATCATTCCCCTCTTCTTGGGTGTTGGTGTTGGAGTTGGTTCAGGCACAATTGGTTCAGGTGTAGTTGGCTCAGGTGTAATTGTCTTAGTTGTAGTCCAATCATCATAATTCTTGCTTATTTTATCCATTAATTCTTAAGCTTCTGCAGGAGTTCATTTCCTGAAAACACAATCAGCAAAACTATCCAGGTATGGCCTACATTCATCAGTTAGCCCATTATAATATATATCAAGCATCTCATTTTTAGGTAATGGACATCTAGGATGTGCATGAATCAAGGCACAGAACCTTGTCCATGACTCAGGCAATTTATCGTCTTCTCCCTGTTTAAAATAAAAAAAATCTGCAAAGCAGCATGTCTAGCACTAGGAGGGAAATATTTCTGAAAGAAAGTAGCAATCAAGCAATCAGGTCTATCAATGGATCGAGGAGGTAAATTATTAAACCAAGCTTTAGCTTCTCCTTTTAGTGAAAAAGGGAAAAAATTAGCAACAAAGTAGGTGTGCATCTTAACATCATCAGAAAATAAGGCACTCATAGTAGAGAGCTCATTCCTATGTGCCACAGCCCTTTCATTCTCAGTCCCACAAAAATGTTCTTTCTCAACAATGTTTATATAGGATAAATCAAGAGAGAAATCATAATCTTTATCTTTAATGTTTATGGGAGAAGCGGCAAACTTAGCATCAGGAAAAAGTTTAGGTATAATAGTACGTTTCTCAAGGATACTCTTAATAGCACTAACACCACGTGTGTTTTAATATTCTTCAATAAATTCATCAGTCATTTCAATGTAACCATCATTAATATCATAACTCTCTCTAGAATCAAGTGAGCTAATAGGTGTAATAGTGTCTTCACTAGGAGTTTCAGTGTTTCCCAACATAGTTCTAGCAATAGTAGCATCTAGGAAAGGACCTAATGAACCACTCTCATCAAGCACATTATAAGTAACATCATGAGCATCAGAAGCAATTTCAGATTCAGCAGTAGTAGCAGTGTGTGTAGCATGTGTATGCGGTGGTGGTGTAACAAGCTTACTTATAATAGACGGTGAATCAAGAGCAGCAGAGGTATTTAGAACTGTACCTCATCTTGTAGTGGATGGTAAAATAGGAAAATTTCCATCACGAGACTTTCCCATGATGAAAAAGAAGGATATCAACGAACAATAATAAATCCAATTGAACTTACAAATAAAGCTATGATCCCTGGCAATGGCGCAGAAAATAGCCTTGATGACCCACAAGTTTAGGGGATCGCAACAGTCTTCGAGGGTAGTATAACCTAATTTATTGATTCGACACAATGGGAGCCAAATAATACTTATAAGCCTTAACAACTGAGTTGTCAATTCAGCTACACCTGGAAATAGTCTTTCTCACAGTAGTTTATCAGTAGCAATGGTTTTATAGTACCAATAGCAAAGTAACAGCAACAGTAAAACAAAGGCAATAGTAACAATAGTATCAAACGATAGGATTTGAGTGTGGTAGGCATAGGGATAGATGGACGGGAATTGCATGGACGAGACTATTCATATAATATCAAGATATAGGGCATTTGCAGATAAATAAGATAAAGCATCCAAGTACTAAACAATCATAAGCATGTGTTCCATATATAGTCATATGTGCTCGCAATGAGAATTTGCAAAACATCTTTTGTCCTGCCAGCCGGTTGCAGTGGGGCCTCAAGGGAATCTACTGGCAATTAAGGTACTCCTTTTAATAGAGTACTAGAGCAAAGCATTAACACTCAGTGAACACACAAGATCCTCATATCTCTGCCATCCCCTCCGGCTATCCCAATTTCTGTCACTTCGGGGCCTTTGGTTCCGGACAATGATATGTGTACACAACTTGCATATAAGATCACAAACAATACTATCATCATGAACCAATAACATGTTAAGATCTAAGATCATGGCACTCGGGCCCTAGTGACAAGCATTAATCACAACAAGTTGCAAAAAAGTCAAATAGCACTAATAAAGATACTAGGCACCATGCCCTAAAAATCTTATTCGATTACATGATAGATCTCATCCAATCCTAACCATCCCCATAGCCTACAGCGGGGGATTACTCACTCATGGATGGGGGAAACATGGATGGTTGATGGAGAAGCGTCGATGATGATGGCGATAATCTCCTCCAATTCCCCGTCCCGGCAGGGTGCCAGAACGGAGTTTCTGATTCCGAATCATGATTTCTGGTGGTGGCGGCGCAGCGGAACTCTCTCTGGAAAAACTTTGAACCCCCCTCTATTTTTAGGCCTAAAGGCTTTATGTAGGCGAAGAGGGAGACCGAGGGGGTGCTTGAGGTGGCCACACCTCCCCCAAGCGCGGCCTGGCCTGGCCCGCGCGGCCAGGGGGTGTGGGCCCCTCATGGCCCTCCTCCGTCTCATCTTCTGGCTCCATGAGCCTTCTGGTAAAATAGGAGTTTTGCGATATTTTCCGGGATTTTTCCTAAAAGTTGATTTTCTGCATAAAAACTAGACACCAAAGCAATTCTGCTAAAAATAGCATCAGTCTGTGTTAGTTGTATCCAAATCACACAAATTAGAGGAGAAACAATAGCAAAAGTGTTCGAGAACATAGATACGGTTTGGAAGTATCACTGATATGTGGGACCCAGCAGCATGACCAAACGACAGATTCATCGAGCAACGCTATCTTGTTAGGAATAGGGTAGCGCTAGAGAAGGAAAAAATTCAATTGTATACACACGATTATTCTAATGAGATGCTGACATATGGGACCCACCATCCTGAATAAACGGCTGATGCACCGAGCAACGCTATCAACTTAACACGGAGGCACGACCGAGGGCAAAAATTCCATCATACAGACGTTTCTTCTAATGAGAGTCTGACACATGGGGCCCAGCTGCATGATCATGCATCTGACAATTCTACCAAGTTCGGAACAGGGTAGCGGGACCGAGGAAAAAATCCATCATACACACATTTCTTCTAATGAGAGGATGACAGGTGGGCCCAGATGCGTGATTAAATGACACCACAATCAAGTTTGAAACATGGTAGCGGGAGCAAAGGCAAAAAATTCCATCATACATATGATTCTTGTAATGAGAGGCTGGCATGTGGGACCCAGCATCGTGATTAATGGTAGATAGATCGAGTTCATATCAATAACGCACGAGCCAAGGAAAAAATCCATCATGCACACATTTCTTCTAGTGTGAGGATAACATGTGGGACCCAGCAGCCTGATTAAACGGCAGATGCGTCGAGCGATGCTATCAAGTTTATAACAGAGAAGGAAAAGAATTCCAGCATACACACGATTCCTCTAATGTGAGGCAGACATACGGGGCCAGCAGCCTGACTAAACGGAAGAGACATCGAGCAATGTTATCGAGTTCAAATCAGGGAGACGCGACCGAAAAGTTTGGTCCGCTAGATTCACTGACGTCCGGGACCCACATGCAAAAAAATACTTCAGTGAGTCAACATCTCGTGAGGAATCGGAAATCTTCCTTGTGCCATGCGCCCGTCGAGCTTCCTCCATGTTTTTAGCGGTTTCGTCGCAGTAGAGGGGCGCGAAACTGGAAAAAAAGTTTTACATCGGCCACGGTAGAGCCGAGATTTTCGTCGCGGAAGAGGCGCCTTCTATGATGAACGACGGGCCCAGTCATTGCGGAAGGAAACATTTCTTGTAGTGCATGGATATCATAATTAGCTTAGTGAATCTGTCGTATTCCTCCTTTGACCGTGTAGGTTATAATCCAGTGCTTGTAGTCACGAATAACACTGGACATACTCCCATACAAGTCCTAAGGATTTGACCCTATCTTTAGTACCATAGGCAAATGACATGTGGCCGACTTCACATGCCATATAAATAGAGAGATATAACACAATATCATAAATCAATATATCATAGACACAATTAATAGATCATCTTTAATTCAATGCATAACAATACTAGGGTTTCACCATCTCTCCCCAAGAACAAGGAAACTACTCATAGATGAAGGGGTCAACATTATGGCAATAGTATGGTTGATATATGAAGGTACAATTTAATACAAGTGCAAATCCACAATAAAAATTAGGATCACAACAAAGTAAACAAAGGGGGTCGATGTTGGGGACATTGTTGATGAAGATGTTGATGAAGATCGATGGGTAGCCCTTCAAGATGAAAGTATCCTCTCTCTCCCTTGAGTAGTATGGTGGTGTAGATCTTGTGGGCGGCGGTGATGGAGGTGGCGGAGCAGCTGGGCTTGGCCCCTATGGCGTGTGTGAAATCTCCCGCTTCTTCCAGGGTTTCCCCCTCTTTAAATAGGTATCTAGAGGTCGGTTTCGCGAACCGACGGAGCTAGTGGCCGAATATTCTCATTGGGCCTTCACAAATGTTGTTCCGATTGACGAAATGAAGCCGTCGGAGGGAGGATGACCATTCGGTATGGGCGGGCTCTGCCCATACCAGTGGTCGTTACGCCCTCTTGACTTTGAAGTGTTTTGGTCGTCATTTCTTCATACGGGCTCCGATAGAGGTGTTATTTGGCTCGTTGGATTCATATAGACGAGGGAACACCACCATGTCCTTGGATCTTCATTTGGAGTTTATGGAAAATTCACTTTTTCCTCCCCTCAAATGGCTAATTCTAGTGCCTGCAACTCCTCCATATTGAATCCTCTTGGCTCCTTTTATCCATGGTTGTTCATAGCACCTACACACAAGTCAAAGGCAAGGAAAAGTAATAAAATCCTAATAAAACTACTAATATGCAAAGTCCGTGTGAAAATGAATGAGAAGTAGCATCTATACACAGTAGGCATAGTTGTAGCTAGATGTAACATGTAATGAGTGACAATATGAATAATTTGTATACTTAAATATGCTTCAATTTTGGACTCATCAGGGACTATGCCGACGTTCTTGGTGATTGTGTCCAAGTCCTCCCCAGACCCTAGTGGGAGAGGAACTCATGGCACACCCACTTGGTGGGAAGCACCTTGCGTTCACTCACTCTCTGATAGTCCTTGTCCAGGGCGGCCTTCAAAGAATCCCCCTCTGAACGCGTCTTCTTTGCACCTGGCGCCTTTGAGGTGCTCGAGGTTCCTAACATTCCTGACACCTTCCTGGTGCATAAAATCTTCCCAATATTCATTATACTAAGTTTTTTAAAGCAAAACTATAGGCATCAAGTTTCGATCATATAAACAGACGATTATAGGTAGAAACTACAAATCCTAGCATGAGGAATCAATAATAATCTCAAAATATGAAGAACTCATCTAGATAGCCAATGTGAGAAATTCAACCATGGATTTCAGAAAATATCGTGTGCATCAGGTGAGAAACGTACTGATGTGAATATTATCCCACACAAGCGAATGATATCAATGAATAATCAAGGATTCTAGGAGATTGGGGTCTGAGTTTGAGAGAGAAAGAGAGAGAAAATGACAGGAAGAAGATGGCTGGCTGGGTTAGCATCCAGCTGCCGATGCTCTTACGGGGCGACGCACTCGGTACGGGCACGTCTAGCCCGTACCGACAATCGTCACGTTTGGATACGGCGCTAGGGTTTCAAGATCAAACATGGATAGTTGGTACGAGCGGATCTGGTCTTATCACTGGTCGTTAACTCATTAGTACCCTGGGAGCCTTGAAGAAGAATTTGCTGCTTCGTTTGCTCCATCGGTATAGGAATTATGGTATGGGCCTCTCACGTCGTACCACTGCTCGTTATGGTCTCTGTCCCTTTTTTCGTCTTTTAGTTTTCAACACTTTCTTCCCAACTTAAACCTTGGCTTTATATTAGCCTATTTTCTCTGCACATTATGTCTACAAGAATTTTATTAGGACAAGTGAGAATATAACTAAACTAAATTATTTCAAATATGGGTTAGATCCCATTAAGCATTTTATTTAGGAGGGTTAGTCTTAGCTAAATAGCCTCAGAATTTCCAGCACATACCTTGGGCTGCCCTTCATCGAGGGTACTTACCACTTGAACACGCTTAGGAGATGGTATATATTTCTCACAATTCTTGTTTTATAGGAAAATAACGAATAATCTAATCATCATATATATCGAGAACAATTTTTCCGCTAGAACAATCCACATTAGCTCCTGCAGTGCTAAGAAAAGTTCTTCCAAGGATGATAGAAAGTTTGCCATCTTCAGGAACATCAAGTGTAATAAAATCAGTGGGTATCACATGTTGATAAATTCTAAGTAAAACATCTTAGATCATACTGACGAGTTTTTTACTGGTCTTATCAATCATTTGCAAGGTAATTGAAGTAGGAGAGTAATCTCCAAGGTTTAATTTCTTAAATAGGGAACAAGGCATGACACTAACACCTGCAACTAAATCACAAAGAGCATTAAGGATGTTAGTTTTTCCAATAGCACAAGAGATAGTTGGTATACATGGGTCCTCAAGCTTAGCAGACAGTTTGTCACCAAAGCTTGTCATCACTGCTATAGTCTTAGTTACCTTTTTTTATATTAAGAATATCTTGCATGAATTTTATAAATAGAGAACTTGAATTGCGTTAGCCAAAGAAAGTTCTAAATGAAGATTACCCAGAGCTTCGGCAAATAAGTCATAAATAGTATTGTCCTATTCATACTAAACACGGTTAGGATACGGAATTTTCTTCCTTGTTGGTGTTACCTTTTATTTTACCTGACTATTGGTTTAACATCCTTTTTACTCTTCTTCATAGTCGCAGGCTTTTTCTTATCATCTTGTTTCTCACCTCAGGTGATAACTTGCTCTTCTTGTTACCTTCTAAGTTTAGCTTCTTCTCTTGGATCAATAGTTTCAACAACGAAATCAAATTGTTTATCTTTGTCTCTTGCCTCTTCCTCTTCTTTATATTTTTTTGAAGCTTCCTTTTCTTTCCTTTGAACTTCATAATCAATATCATCTTAAGGATCGACAAGGTCCTTGTAACACCCTCAAATTGGCCCTATGCAAGTCTTAGCGATTCCCGCCAAACCCACATAGAAATGATTCAAAGGTGCACACCAAGCACTTTCATGCGGGTGGAAAATGAAGTAATACCATTACACATTAGTCAACGATGGAACCCACAGAACAGATATATAAAACATGACTCCATGAGTCAAGAATACTGATATACAATACACAGATCCAAATCACCTTGAAAATGATACAACATCCGACTATGTATAAGATGCAAATGGGGATACGAGTCCTGAAGAATAACCAATGGCGTACATAATCCTGACCAGGCCAAGTCGGAAGGGTAACCCTGCTAACGACGTCGATCTCAAACCTACTACAACAAAAAAGGGGTGCCAACAAAGGGCAAAGGAAAAAAAGGGTGTTCAGTACTGAGACCAGTACACGGAGATACTTAGAATTCGGCGGCTCTCGCCTACATAGGTACGGTTGACTGTAGGAGCAGCGCAGCATGCAGTAAACATTCTATGGAGACTCGATACAACTATCGACTATCAAAGAGAGGTCAGAAAGACATATTCGGAACCAACCTGATACTACCACCAAACATACCCATCGAGGTATTTTCCCCTCGAGACCAAACGAGGAAGTCCTGCCGAGGAAAACTCATAAAGTTGGCAATTTTATGCATTATTTCCATGGTGCTTATCCAACTTTCTAGTCATTTCAGATACAAGTTAAATTATAACATTAAATTTTAGTTATAGTTGTCTATGATTGAGAAACTATGCTCCAAGTCGTCCATAACAGCGGACATGGATTTTCAAAAATATTTAACCCTGCAGGGGTGCACCAAAGTTTCCATGCGCACTTCAACCCTTTTTGCCAGATCAATAAACATACACCCATCGATATGTCGGCGGGTCCTTAGACACGGCTCTTTCCTAGACCCAAAGCAAGTACATGGGGGACACACCACTAAGATACCCGTAACGAAGTCGGCCGGCTCCGATGATGGACCCAGAGGTTGCGATATCGGCCAAGAGATCAGAGGCCATATGTATAATCCTCAACATAATGATCCACATCCTAAACAGTACAGTAGTAAACGCTCATTGAGCAACAGATAATAAATATGGCCTGAAAACTTCAAACTAGTTTGTGCCCCTAGTACAATACTTTGCAATCAGGTATTAAGCCGGTAGGGGTGCCCATACACCCACATGTGGTTAGCGCGCTCAGTCTCAAAACAAGTGTCAAGAACTCGGGTCCTAGGTGGACATAGGGGGGAGGGATAATAACCAGATCTCAACTATTACCCCTCAGTGCATCTGTATTAATTATTTCTACTCCCAACATTCAATTAACAAGTTGTAATTAAAGCCATGAACATCTCCACCATTAATCATGTGCCAACCCCCAACAATGGTGGAACATCGACGACGCGAAGAGACACATGAGAAAGCAACTATGACTCGCAAGGCCGACTGTTTACCAAAAAATAGGTAATAGGAGGTATCCAAGGGAATATAGAGGCTGCAAGAAATTTATATGGTGTACGGAAACTAAAGCGTCGCAACATAGATAGCAATAGATCAACATGAAAAAGTAAACACTATAAATGCAAAATATGTAGAAAGAGGGAGAATGCTCGCCTGGGAAACACTATCAAAGGTTCATCCGAAGAATGGGTGAAGCTCGCATCAACTCAATGGCCTAATACGTGAAGAAGCAAACGCTAAAAGGAACACCGAATGCACCATTTAGTACTATGACAGAAGAGTGGACATGATGCATGTATAATGCATGCCATGGCAAAGATGCGATGCAACTAGGCAATATTAAGTGGAACCGAGGTCCCCGAAAATTAGTTAGATGGTTCATGTTGTTTAGGTACCCCGCAATTTAAATGTCGATTTAGCAAGGCAAATAGTGGCAACGTTTCGCTACACAAATTTAAATGGAGCCAATAAGACTAGAAAAGCCCGTATATGGTCTCCATATTTAATTATGAGGTGAAACAGTTAAAAAGACCCCAAACAAAAATATGCATGCAAACATGTTTAATTAATATGCAACAAGTATAAGGATGGAAACTATAAAATTAGGGGCTCGAGAGAGGTCACACATCTTGGATCGAAGATATTGGCTCTAGAGGGTGCGGGTTTGGTCTTCAGACTCCGAAATCGGGGACTTAGGGGTTCAACGGGATCGGGGATGGTCACCAGGTTCGGGCGTCGGATCCGAGTGGCGACTATGTTGTTCCGAGGGATTCGGGCTCCAAGACGGAGGGCTTGATGTTCAATCTTGTTCATCGATGGTGAACTTGGTATCCACGTACGGGGTCTTAGATTGGCATCACGATGGTTCTAGTCGGTCTTATCATCGGTTGATATTGGCATCGGTGGAGATACCTCTCATCGCATTGGCCATGGTATTCGCGCCCGGGATTTTGGGGTGGGGCCGGGTGGTGGGGCTGGGGCGCTGCGAGCGGGGTGGGTCACAGGGAACAGAGGCAGGGTCGGGGAGCTGCATGTTGCGTGTGTCGCTTGCTCGCGTGTGCTGCACGCGCATTGTGTCGCATCCGTGTGGGCGTGTAGGTGCACCGCGGGGCGCGTCGGCTGTGGTCTCTGGTTGTGTGGTGTGTGGTCGTTAGGGATAGGGTATGGGTAGGTTTAGACTAGGGTTTGGTTTAGATATTTCGGGTTTCTGTTGTGCCAGATGGTAGGTGGCCTGGCCCGAAAGGCTGGGCTGCCTCCCCCAAAAATTTTATAAAATCATTTTCTTTTATTTATTAAAAAACATTTTTGTAAATATTTTTTAATCGAATGAACAAAATAAACGGAAGAGACCTGGGGTTTTGTTTTGAAATAAGGACATGTGATATTTAGAAAACAAAACTAGGATTTTAGAGGAATAGTTTTAGGAAATTATATGCATGCAAACATGAAGATTCTCAAATGCAATATGGCATGATGACATGAGCATGCAGTCATGATAATGCACAAAACAAAAACACATCAAATTTCTAGTAGTGGTTTTACCCGGGGTGCTACAATTTGACACCACGAACAATGGATCTCGCCCTCGATATTCGCCTCCTAGTATGGGGAAGAAGGCCGACGATCTGAATCTTATCGCTTCGTGTAGATCCTCGTGACACCACTAACAAAGATTCTTGTTCCATATTGAAATCGGCGACACCACCAACAAGGGGTCGTTGCTCATGTTTGTCGAGGGAACATTCCGGATAAACAAAGGACGAAGTTAAAGGTAATGCCACCTCTAACTTCCATGGAAGGAGTAAAAATTGCATCGGCCTACCATTCAATGTACAAACGCGAATGATAAGAGTAGTGGTATGGTCGCGACTCCATACCACACTCAATGCATTACTCTATACATGAATAGAAGAATTGTGCAACCACTCTTTGAATTCAGACTGAAGATCTTGACAAGCCATGTTGAGAAACAAGGAGTGATATAGGCTCTTCATCGGATCGGATGTAGCTAGGGTCGTTGCATTGGAGAACACCGAAAGATACAAAGAAATTTTTTAGTGAATTTTCGGTCCACTGAAAGGTACAACAGAGGAAGATTCCTTAGATAGCATGAGGACCGAATGTCAAAGCACCATTACAAGAGAATGGAAGCGAAACCCTGAAGGTACGAAAGAACCCCAAACACAAGAATTCCTGGACTTGAAGAAAATATAAGAGGGCAGATTCAAACCACGCAGAGGTAATAAGAGAATAGCACAGGCGTAAGGAGTAAAAACAGACCTAATCATATCTATCCAACCGATTTTCCAAAATATTTTTGACACTCTACAACATACATTATCTAGGTTATCCTATAGGCTAGACAAGTGGGGTATCGCAACTACTGAGCTCTGATACCACTTTGTAACACCCTCAAATTGTCTCGATGCAAGTCTTAGCGATTCCCGCCAAACTCGCATAGAAACGATTCAAATGTGCCCACTAATAACTTTCGTGCGAGTGGAAAACGAAGTAATACCATTATACATTAGTCCATGATGGAACCCATAGAACAGATATATACAACACGACTCCATGATTCAAGAATACAGATATACAGTACAAAGATCAAAATCAACTTGAAAACGATACAACATCCAACTACGAACAAGATGCAAATGGGCTAAGAGACTACAAGAATAATCAATGGTGTCCATAACCCTTCCTAGGACAAGCCGGAAGGGTAATCCTTCTAACAACGTCGATCTCAAACCTGCTACAACAAAAAGGGGTGCCAACAAAGGGAAAAGGAAAAAAAGAAAGCGGTCAGTACTGAGGCCAGTACATTTAGAGACTTAGAATTCAGCTCTCGCCTACATAGGTATCGGGGACTGTAGCGGCAACGCAACATGCATTAAACATTCTATAGATACTCGATACAACTATTGACTATTAGAGAGAAGTAAGAAAGTCCTATTCGGAACCAACCAGATACTGCCACTAAACATACCCATCCTGTTATTTCCCCCTCGAGACCAAACGAGGATGTCCTGTTGTAGAAAACTCACATGGTTAGCAATTTAATGCATTCTTTCCATGTTGGTTATCCAACTTACTAGTTGATGTCTGGGTTTTCCTGTGATCAATAATAGGGTAATTGCAGTACTTGTAGCAGCAAACATTATTTATAAAGTTTGTCCCTTGGAAGTTTTGCAAATGACAACAACGCAACCCCGCAGCCATGTTGTCAATGTGGCCACGTTCGCACCCAAAACAGTGTTTGGAAATACTATACTCTATAGGTTACTAGAATTGCAATGAATGAGTGAGTTTGAAGTAAATAAGAACAAGGATCTAAATAAGAACAAAGTAAACTAAAAGTAAAAGTAAACGAGAGGGGTTGTAGATGTAGAATTGAATAGAGTAAGGCAGCGTCTAGGCTTTCGGTTTCACTAAACTAGAGGGGCAACTTAGCCATCTATTGGAATTACACAAGATACATCTTTAGATAAATAAACGATCTCCAATGATTCCGGGTTGTCACACATGTGTACTACATAGAGCCTCGCATCGCTGTTACTTGTGCAAGTCAATAATACACTCCGGACCAAAGGATCACATGAACTCATTTATCTCCTCCTTGTCACTAGGGGAGAGAGTAATATAATAGATCAAGCCACAAAGTATAGGGTTACATACTAGATCATACCTCAACCTAGAATCGAATCAATTACTCAATCATAGATGAACAACAACACAAAGAAGAATTCATGGAGATCATCATCATGTTCAATCTTACAAATACCAAATACAAGAGAGAGGGAGATGGAATCATTGATGGAGATGGAGATGGAGATGGCGATGGAGTCGGCGCTTTATGCGTGGTGGTGGTGATAGTGACGACCTCCTTCTCTTCTTCCTCTTGATTGAATGGTGTGGGGGTGTAGGTGGAGATCTAGATCTTGGATGTGTGGCGGCTATGGAGATGGCACGGCCGTAGAGCTCCATCATGGATGTCTATGGAGAGGTATCCTTCTCCCTTGGCTCCTCACCTCTTTATATAGGCCTAGAGGAGCCCCCAATAGTCCCCTAATACGTCCCTTATGACCTAAGGAAGGTCTAGGAACAAACCGGGACGGATTCTGTGAAGAAACACGTCCAGAAACGCAATTTTAGTTTGTCCATACCCGTGGTACAGACGGACGGTACGACCGTACCCGTCCGTACCAGTGGTCGTTAATGGCACTGAATGCTTTCGTATTTTGGTCATCATTTCTTCATAAGAACTCCGATTTGGGTGTTCTTTGGCTCGTTGGATTCGTATGGACGAGGGATACAACACCATGGCCTTAGATCTTTATTTGAAATTGATGAAAATTTTACTTTTTCCACCCGTTGAATGGCTAAGTCTCGTGATTGCAGCTCCTCCATATTGCATCCTCCTGATTCCATTTGTCTTTCTTTATCAATAATTCATCACAACACCTACACACAAGTAAAAGGCAAGAAAAAGTAATAAAATCCTACTAAAAACTACCAGTTGTGCAAAGTCCATGTGAAAATAAATGAGAACTAATAATCATACATATTAGGCATAGGTTAGCTAGATATAGCATGTAATGAGTGACAATATAAAAAATTTGTATACTTCAATATGATCTAATTTTGGACTCATCACTAGTCATATCATATACAAGTCAAATTATAACAGTAAAGTTTAGCTATAGTTGTCTATTATTGAGAAACTGTGCTCCAAGTCATCCATAACCGTGGACACGGCTTTTCAAAAAGATTTAACCCTGCAGAGATGCACCAAAGTTTCTACACGCACTTCAAACCTTTTTGCCACATCAATTAACATACACCCATCAGTATTTCTACGGGGGATCAGACATGACGCTTTCTTAGACCCAAAGCAAGTACATGGGGGACACACCACTAAGCTACCCGTAACGAAGTCGGCCGTCTCCGAAGACAGACCCAGAGGTTGCAAGATTGTCCAAGAGATCAGAGGCCATAGGTATAATCGTCAACATAACGACCCACACCCTAAATAGTATAGTAGTAAACGCTAACGAGCAACCGATGATAAACATGGCATAACATGGCATGAAAACTTCAAACTAGTTTGTGGCCTCCAGTACAGTACTTTGAAATCAGGTACTAAGCCCATAGGGGTGCCCATACACCCCACATGTGGTTAGCGCGCTCAGTCTCAGAATAGGTGTCAAGAACTCGGGTCCAAGGTGGACACAGGAGGGAGAGATAATAAACAGATCTCAACTATTACCCATATGTGCTTCTGCATTAATTATATCTACTCCCCATATTTAATTAAGAAGTTGTAATTAAAACCACGAACATCTCCACCATTCAGCATGTTCCAACCCACAACAACGGTGGAACATCGACGATGCGAAGCGACACCTAAGCAAGCAACTACGACTCACAAGGCCGACTTTCTAGCAAACAATAGGTAATAGGAGGTGTCCAAGTCAATACAGAGGATGCAAGGAATATATATGGTGTACAGAAACTAAATAATCACAACACAGATAGCAATAGATCAACAGGAGAAAGTAAAGACTATAGATGCAAAATAGGTAGAAAGAGGGAGAATGCTCGTCTGAGAAACACTACCAAAGGTACATCCGAAGAACGGGCGAAGCTCGCATAAACTCAACGGACTAATCTATGAATAAGCAATCACTAAAATAAACACCTGATATACCATTTAATACTATGATAGAATATCGGGTATGATGCATGTATAATGCATGACATGGTAAAGATGCGATGCAACTAGGCAATATTAAGCGGAACCGGGGTCCCGATAAATAATTAGAGGTTCATTTTGTTTAGGTAACACGCAATTTAAATGTTGATTTAGCAAGGAAAATAGTGGCACTGGTTCGCTACACAAATTTAAATGGAGTCAATATAAGACTAGAAAAGCCCATATATGGTCTCCATATTTAATTATGAGGTGAAATGTCTAAAAAGCCCCCAAACCACAATATGCATGCAAACATGGTCAATTAAGATGCAACAAGTCTATGGATAACAATTATAAAATTAGGGGCGTGGGAGGGGTCTCACATCTCAGATCGAAGATCTTGGCTCTAGAGGGTGCGGGTTCGGTCTTCGGACTCCGAAATTGGGTTCTTCGGGGTTCGACGGGATCAAGGACGGTCTTCAGGTTCGGGCTTCAGATCCGAGTGGCGACCTTGTCGTTCCAAGGGATTCAGGCTCCAAGACGAAGGGCTTGATGTTCCATATTGTTCTTCAATGGTGAATTTCGTATCCACATTAGGGTCTTGGAGTGGTATCATGGTGGTTCTTGTCGGTCTCGTCGTCGGCTGATCCTGGCATCGGTGGAGGTACCTCTCGTGGCATCGATCGTGGTATTTGGGTTATTCGGTTGGCACCATTCCAAACTTCACTAGTTTTCATCCCAACAAGGAAAAACAGAACACAAACAGAAGCCGACGGCGGTCGAACTTGGCCTTGAAAAGATGGAGTAGACAAGGCCATGGGGGTGGAGCTGCAGGGTACAGGCGACGTTGGTGATGGAAAGCAAGAGACGGGCTCATGGTAGAGATGATGCCTGCAAGCGGGCTTCACGGACACTAGCAGAGGCACGCGGGCACTTGACGGTCTCAGGGGTCGAGGATGGATGCACGAGTGGCGGTTGCTGGCTCAGACGTGATGCAGCCGGCCGGAGGAGCTAAAAACAGGCAGAAGCGGCGGAGGAAGGAGGACCACGTCGGCATGGCCAGAGTCGAGGTGGATTTGTGGGAGAAAGCTAGGGCAGGGAAGGAGACCTGTAGGCAGAGGCGACAGGGAGGCCGGAGGCGGGTGGCAGGGTAGAGGCGCTCGCGGGGTCACGACCGAGGACGCACGGGGCCTGCAGGAATGAGAAGATTATAGGAGGGCGATGCTGAGCAGATGGAGACGACAAGAAGGGGAGGAGGCAACGACGAGGCGACAGGGGTAGACGGGGAAAGCTCGAGAGGGCCTCTGCAGCGGGGAGATGGCTCGCAACGGGTGGCTCCTGGCAGTGGCGGCCGTGTAGGAGGAAGGTGGCGTTCGGTGCTGGTCATAGGCGAGGAGGACAGGGCCAGCGAGGAAAGGAGGAGAGGGAGGCCAGCGAGTGGCAAGCGGCGAGCGGGGTGCTCTGCGGCTCGCCTCGCGGGAGGGTCTTGGGCAAGGTGGACTTACGAAGGAGGCGAAAACGTTCGTCCCAGGGAGGAGTACGTGGGGTATGTTCGAGGGAGAGAGGCGAGGAGCAGGGTTGCGAGCGGTTCCGCGTGCGACGCGATGGGTGCGTGGGGCTCGAGGAAATGAGCAGGTGAGTGGGGTCCACGTGCGTGCTGTGCCCAAGATTTTAGGGTGGGGGCAATGTCAACACCTGAATTTTTAATCCCAGATGCCTGTTATGCCATATATCGCAATCCCAGGATTACCATTTTTGCGAGACATAACAGATTTGGATATCACAATACATCATCCATTACAAACCATACATAAGATCTTACACAAATAAGGATCTCATGATCCAGTTCTTAATACAATAAGCAGCGGAATAACGTAATAGTAACGATAGCGTAGGCGAAGCTCCATCTTCAGGGTCACATGCAATGCTGACGATGGGAGATGATCCTAGTTGTCGTAACCTTCCTGCGGTCCGTCATCCTGATACTCCTCTTCATAGTCTGGCCACGGGAATAGCCAGGGACAGAGCCATGAGTACTCTTTAAGTACTCACAAACTAATACTAACAGGTTAAGGGGGTTTTGAAAAGGATATACTAAGTTCTAGGGTTGTTTTGCAAAAATCTAGATTTACCTCTGCTAAGTTTAGAAGCAAGAAATTTGGTTGAAAGTTTTATAACACCTAAGTGGGAAGTTGAATTTCATATCACAACTCTGTTGTGGTCAAGTCAAAGTCACAATTCATTTCACAAGTCATTTTGAAAACATCTGACGGGGGAACAGTATGGCCACTCCAACTGTCCATAACCGCGGACACGGCTATTCGAATAGTTTGACACTCTACAGAGGTTGTACACTTTCACCACAACATTCGATACATCCGTCAGGAACAAATCCTGAATTCACCATACTCAGTATGCGGATAATCAATCCTAACCTTTCAATTACACGCCCTAGTATAGGCACCTCTCCTGTGAGTTTGGCCTCCCAACCATGACCAACTGTCATCTTGGGTACTACACAGGTGGACAATCTTCACAAGGTAGCCTCAGCTCAGACCTTGGCCACAAGGGAACGCATACTAAGATATATAAATTTCGAGTCAAGCCCTACCCAATTTTCGGGTATTGTGGTTGTACGATAAAGTTGGAATGGTATCGCATCCAGACAACCATCAGTTTTAAAAAGGGCTAAGGCTCATGCCTCAACATTTTCTTCATCCAAATCATCTGGTGTTCGGAAACACAGGTCAAAACATTTCAGTAGAATGACTCATCATTCTAAGGTTTTCATAAGCATTTTCATGAAGTATTCCCATCTAAAGTTGACCAAAGTTTTAGACTTAGCGCTAGCATCTACAAGTGGTGGTAAATACTAATGAGGGGTGCTAAGTTCAATCTCATGCCTTAGGATGACATCAAGATTATCTAACTTAGGCCAAGTTTTATGCTCTTTATGCTACTTTCCAATATTCTTCTAATATCTACAATTCGCTATGTAAACTCTAAGAGAAAGCTTTGATAAAGAAATAAAGCTTGCAAGTAAAAGTAGGATTGGGTTATCAAGTGGGTATGATCACATATGCTTAGGGCATATAGTTGTCATGGCAACAAGCAAGTATTATCTTGCATAGGTCAACTTGTGTAGTAATGCTTGCATAAGTAGGGTATCTTTCAAGTGTTAGCTTGCCTTGTGCAGAGCAGTGGTTGAAGTTCTCATCGGCTTCTTCCTCGTAGTATCCTCCGTCCTCCTCGTATCCTGGTCGGTACTAGCGTCTATAAATAAATACGAGGTACACAATCACCAAACAATACTTAACTATTTCCAATCATCACACAATGGTTCACACTAGATGATCTAGCATCATCAATAATATAACAAGATTTAAGCACTTGCCTTATTTGTTTTACTTTTCGAAAAGTAATTTCTACTCATTGAAAAACTACTTAAGATTTAATATTCTCCAACTCAAACATGGGATCATGTTGACACATGTCATCACCACATATTTCACTACATGAGAATGTAATTTAAAGTGGTGTCACAATTTAATACTTCCTCCGTTTCAGGGCTTAAGGCGTCCTCGTTTTGCGTGTTTTTTCTTTGACCAAGAATTACTCTAAATACGTAAAGAGTTTTGGTATAAAATTAGTACCACTGGAAAATATTTTTCAATATGAATCCAACGGTACTAATTATGTATAATATAATCAAGATTTTATTGCTCAATTATTTCGGTCAAACTTTGATTTGGAAAGCGTGTGCGCCTTAAGCCCTGAAACGGAGGTAGTAAGGTTTAACCTTTTTATTTTAATTAAATAAAGTGACTAGAAATTCCTATGGGGCATTCTTTTATTACTTGAACATTATTTCTGTAAGTAAACCCATATGTTTTTATATATTCTGAAAGGTATGATCAAATGTGATTTTTGAGAGTTGGAATCAACTCAAAAGCTTTTATGGTTGAATTTTGAAAAATGTTTGAATGCGGAAAAGCTTCTTCCTTGTTATTTTTACCATGGTTGATCTACAAATCCAAATGGTATGAATCTAATGGGCTTGGATTAAGCATTTCAGTACCTTTCTAAAAAAATTGGTTTCATGCATTTTGGTCTAGTGAATCAAGTTGGGTTGATTTTTGAATCTAGGTACAGAACTATGTTTGAAATTAAATGAATAAAGCTTAATTTTAATTGTTGGGTCGCGCGGGATGTTTTATTGGGCCGGCCCACTACACTCAGCGCGTATACAGGCTGGTTAAGTGGCTGTCCCCATGCGTCAGTGAGACGGGGAGGGGCGAAGCGGTACGGGGCGATGTGAACCGTGGGATCTAGTTCTAATCGGACGGCTCTGGTTCATCGTCCACGTCGGGCAGCGCCGGCGAGACAGAACCCTAACGCGGCAGGTGGGGGTCATGGGAGGCTCACCGGGGCTCAGGCGAGGGTCGACGACGGGGGCGAACGACGAATTCGATGACGTCGGTTCTCCTGGTACCGGCAGCTTCTCCTGGGGCAGCTCCAATCGACGGCTCCCTTCTTCTCCAGCAGCGGTGGGCTCCGGCCAAATTCCGGCGATGCGCTGCTCGCCTTGCTCCGGGAGTGAGGTGGGGTGGTTCTGGGTGAGAGGGGAGTGAAATGGTGTGGTGAAACCGAACGGTGGAGGCCTCTATTTATAGTGGCGAAAGGGGACCGACGGGCGCGGGCTGAGCTCGTCGTGGTCGACGGCACATGCAGCTACTGGCATGGGCAACGGTAGGGGACGGTGCTGTGCTCCCTGGCGAAGCTCAACGGCATGGTCTTGCGGCGTGGGGCGATGCTGATCGGTCAGAACGTCGCGGTGCTTTGAGTGGGTCTGACGGCGGTTTTCATGTCTCACAGCGCGCGTGGTCCGCGCGGTGGCGAATGGTCATGTATGCGGGGTTGCTGGGGTGCTGGTGATCATCCCTGCAAGGGGCGAGGGCGGCATGCGGTTTGTGGGTGCTGGTCGAGCATGGCGCACTGGCGCGCTCTCGGCTCGCGCGCAGAGAGGTTTGGCATGGTCATGCCGTGTGGTCTAGGGGCTGGCATTGCTCAGGGCTGGGACAGAGAGTGGCGGTGGACGGTGGGGTGCTTGTTAGACATGCTGGCTAGTCTTAGTGCGGCCTCTAGCTTGTTGTCGACACTGGGGTGGCAATGGTTCTCTCGACATGCTTGCCATTAATGGCTAGTCTTGCTCATAGTGGTGCTAAATATTGTTAAAGAGTCTAGATGATCTACTAAGGGCTAGTTGCAACCAGAGAGGGAACAAGTTAGGCCAATTTTACTGCACACTATAGTGTTAGATGTTTGTTTGATGAAATGGTCGCAAGAACTTTAAATTTGAATTTTGGATTCAAACTTTGTGGGTTTGCTAGGCACATACTAGGGAGTGTCTGGTTAGTTGGATTAGTCAAGGGGCATTGGTTTGGTTGGGTTTTGAAAATGGATGATCTTCACATATGAATAACATTCAATTTTGAAATTGTGACTTGAATGAGGTTGCCAAATGTTTCTGCAAGTTTGAAAGGTGGGCCTTGATTCAATTTTACTAGTTCTATCAAGGGGTGAAAATAATTGGGAAAGTTTCTGTTTGAAATCTTCGACTAGAAGCACTCAAAGTGACCTAGTGAGCAAGATTGGCAAAAATGACCATTTGCTTTATTTGCTTTTTTTTATTTTCTTTTAATTTGTTTCTGCATGGAAATGTTTTATATGATGTTATTTTCATCTTTAAACTATTTCTTGTCATTTAGATTAATCACACAAGTCCATTCATGCATTGGTCAAATCATTTCATTCACACATGCATTCATATGATTTTAATTAATCAAAGTTTTTGTTAACCCTAATTTTAGTGATTAGAGTTTGATGATCCTTGTGTTATATTTTTGGGATGTTACAAACCTTTCCCCCTTAAGCAAAATCTCATCCCGATATTTGAAAAAGAACGAAAAAATATTACCTAGGATTTAAAGAGATCGGGAAACTCCGTCCTGATGTGATCTTCGCGCTCCCAGGTAGCTTCTTCTTTAGTGTGGTTGCTCCACTAAATCTTGAGAAACTTGATGCTTCGGGTCCTGGTGGTTCTGAAAGCTTCTTCCAAAATACGGATGGGTACTTCGGGGTAAGTCAGGTCATCGTTGATCTCTATGGTCCGGTGATCAATGTTCTTGAAAACTTCAGTCTTCTCCGGAACTTCAAGGAATTTGCGAAGTAACGATATATGGAACACATTGTGCACTGCTGACATTTCTTCTGGCAGTTCCAATTGTTATGATACTTCTCCTCGACGATTCAGAATCTTGAAGGGTTCGATATATCTAGGGGCTAACTTTCCTTTCAGCTGGAAACGTTGCATCCCTTTCAACGGCGACACTTTAAGATACATGAAATCTCCGATATTGAAAGCAAGGTCTCGACGTCTCTTGTCGGCGTAACTCTTTTGTCTTGACTGGGCGCTTTTGAGGTGCTCACGAATCTTGTGAACTTTCTCTTCTACTTCTCGTAGGATGTCGGGTCCAAAAATCTGACTCCCTCCTACTTCCGACCAATTCAAAGGGGTGCGACACTTCCTTCCATACATGAATTCAAATGGGGCCCTTTGCAGACTAGCTTGATAACTGTTGTTGTAAGAAAATTCTGCGAAAGGCAGAAAGTCCTCCCATTTAGATCCATACTCTAGCACACATGCTCTCAACATATCTTCAAGTATTTTATTTACTCGCTCCGTTTGTCCATCGGTCTGAGGGTGATAAGTTGTGCTGAAATCTAGTCGGGTTCCTAAACCTTCTTGGACTTTCTTCCAGAATCTCGAGGTAAACTGGGTTCCTCGATCTGATACGATGTTCTTGGGGACTCCGTGCAAACTGAGGATTCTAGCAATGTATAACTCCGCTAGCTTCGAACTCTGGTATGTGGTCTTGACTGGTAGGAAATGGGCTACTTTGGACAATCTGTCCACTATGACCTAGATAGAGACATTTCCCCTACTAGAAGTAGGCAATCCAGTGATAAAGTCCATTCCAACGGAATCCCATTTCCATTCTCGAATCTGTAGAGGTTGCAACAGTCCAGCGGGTCTTTGATGTCCCGCCTTGACTCTCTTACATATATCACACTTGGCGATATAGCTTCCGATTTTTCTCTTCATCTTATGCCACCAGAATTGTTCCTTCAAATCCTGATACATCTTCGTTCCTCCGGGGTGGATAGAATAAAGAGTATCATGGGCCTATTTAAAAATCACTTCTTTCAATTCCAAATCTTCTGGTACACAAAGGCGTCCTTTGTACCACAGAACTCCTTCTTTGTCTTCGGTGAATCCGGGTACTTTGCCTGTACCGATACGACGCTTGATTCCGCCGATACTAGCATTTCCTTTCTATGCCTCCTTGATCTGGCTGATCAAAGTGGGTTGAAGTTCTATGCTATCCAAAAATCCTTCACTCACTAATTCCATTCGAAAATCTTCCATCTCTTTGTGCAAACTTGGTTGCTCCTTCAAAATCATGGAGTTCAAGCGGCACGGCAATCTGCTAAGGGCATCTGCTACCACGTTGGCTTTACCGGGGTGATAGTGAATGTCCAGATCATAATCCTTGATTAGCTCAATCCATCTTCTCTGCCTCATATTCAGCTCCTTCGGAGTGAATATATACTACAAGATCTTGTGATCCGAATAAATCTCACAACGACTTCCCATCAGGTAATGCCTCCATGTCTTCAGGGCTAGAACTACAGCTGCGAGTTCGAGGTCATGGGTTGGGTAATTCTGTTCATGCTTCTTCAGTTTTCGGGATAGATAAGATATAAGTTTTCCTTCTTGCATTAGCACACATCCTAGGCTGATCTTGGATGCGTCACAAAACACATCAAAGGGCTTGGTGATATCCGGCATGATCAAGATAGGGGCCGAAATCAATCTCCTCTTGAGTTCTAGAAAACTCGCTTCACATTTGTCTGTCCATTCAAACTTCTTGTCCTTCTTCAGCAATTGGGTCATGGGTCTGGCGATACTCGAGAATCCTTCTATGAACTTGCGGTAGTATCCCGCTAATCCGAGAAATGCACGAACTTGGGTTTGAGTGGTTGGGGCTTGCCAATCTTCGACATCTTTCACCTTTGCAGGGTCAACGGCAATTCCTCCGGCTGATACGATATGTCCAAGGAATCCTACCTCCTGTAACCAGAATTCACATTTGCTAAACTTGGCATACAACTGATGCTCTCTAAGGGTTCCAAGAATGGTCCTTAGGTGTAGCTCATGTTCTTCTTCTGATTTGGAATAAATCAGAATGTCATCGATGAAAACAGCGACAAACTTATCCAGGAAGTCCATAAAAATCTTATTCATGAGGTTCATGAAATAAGCGGGGGCATTGGTTAATCCAAAAGACATGACAGTATACTCGTATAATCCATATCTGGTGGTACAGCCAGTCTTTGGAATATCCTCTGCGCGAATCTTGAGTTGATGATAGCCAGTTCTAAGATCAATCTTAGCAAACACTTTGGCACCAGTCAATTGGTCAAACAAATATTTGATCTTCGGCAACGGGTACTTGTTTTTGATAGTGACATCATTTAGCTTCCGATAATCCATACACAAACGGTTACCTCCATGCTTCTTGTCCACGAACAAAATAGGTGATCTCCATGGTGACGCACTTGGTTGAATCAATCCAATTTCCAGCATGGCATCCAGTTGCTTTTTCAGTTCTGCTAGTTCAGACGGGTTCATACTATATGGTATCTGGGCTATGGGTCCGGTTCTAGGGATTAGTTCAATGATAAACTCGATATCCCGATCTGGGGGGATACCGGGCAAAAGATCTGGAAATACATCGGGGTATTCACAGACTATCCGGACTTGGTCAATGGTAGGTTGGGCTATACTCTTGTTGCACTTGAATTGACGAGGCAAGGTTTCAGATATATGCTCGACTGATACTTCGGCTGTACTGGTCATGGTTATGGGTTTCTTGGAACAGTCAATTAATCCTTTGTGTTTGGACATCCAATCCATTCCTACTACTACTTCCAAACCTTTAGTTCCGAGTACTATTAGATTACCATAAAAGTCTATGCCATGGATTCGGATAGGGACGGCTTTGCAAATTTTCCTAGCTTTGGTGGTTAAACCGGGGATTTGAACAAGCATAACATGCTTCAATTTGGTTGGTTGAATCCTACTAGCGCATGCAAATTCTTCAGTAACAAATGAGTGTGATGCTCCAGAATCAAACAACACTCTTGCAAGTACTAAATTAACAAAAAACATACCCAGCACGACATTTGGCGCTTCCTGGGCTTCTTTAGCATGCATGAGAAAGAGGCGGCCGCTGCGGTTGACTGAATTCCCTGGGGAAAACCTTCTTCTGGGATGAACACGACGTTGTTGCTGAGCTGGGGCATTTGCATTGGGGGCTGCGGCAATCTTTTTGGGGCACTCATTGGAATAGTGACCCTTGGTTCCACATTCATAACAAGTTACTTGCGACTTGTCCTTTGCTGCAACAGGCACAACATTGCTTCCGGTCCTTGGGGCAGTGTTGGTGTTGGTGGCGGCATTGTTGTTGTTGAACTTGGGTGGGGCACGGTTGAAATTGCTAGAGTTTCCGGGGTTGTTGTGGTTTCCTCCGGGCCTTGGGTTTCCATGGTTGGGATAGGTCGGACGGTTCATAGGGGGTCTGTTGGTTCTCGAGGAAAATCCTGGAGATGGGTTGGGGCGATACTTTGGTGTCTGGTGGGTTCCTGGTTGATGCATCAGGCGGCGCTTGTGGTTCTCATTGGCTTGGTTGATCTTTCCTTCCATCTGGATGGCAGAGTCGACTAGGGCTTCAATATCAGCAAAGGGGATATTGACTAACACCGTCTGCATCTCATCGTGTAGACCGTTCAGGAATCTCTCTTTCTTCTTGGCTTCAGTGTCGATCTCATCCGGGGCATACCTAGGTAATGACAAGAATTTGTCACGGTATTCCACTATTGTCATCCTTCCTTGCTTCAGTTCTCTGAAATCATCCCTCATCCTCTTGATTAAACCCGGTGGCACATGGGTTCTGCTGAACTTGACCTTGAATTCATCCCAAGTCATCATCTGACCTCCGGTCATTGCACGAACGCTATTCCACCATGCTCTTGCATCTCCGGCTAGATAGTGGGTGGCAAACAGAACTTCCTCGTTAGCTTCTACTCCTGCAACTTCCAGGTTGTTGTCCATTGTTTGCAGCCAATCATCTGCATCTAGGGGTTCTTCTGACTTAGTGAAACCAGGTGGATTGGTGTTCTGGAAATTCTTGAGCTTAGATCCATGGTTGTCCTGATTTCCATGGCCTTGATTGTTGTTGGCCATCTGAGCTATCTGTTGAAGGGTGGATAGGTTGGCTTGACGTTCGACTCTTTCGGCTTCGCGGTCCGAAACCATCATTTGCAAGAGTTGCAAAATCGGGTCCGGGGCTGAGCCACTTCCTCCACGAGGCATCTAATGATTGAGATAGATCATGAGAAAAGAGAGAAATTTCTAAAGTTCAGGAATTTTGAAAAGTTTTTAAAGTTCTCAAGTGTTGATTCAGATTTTTCTAGCAACTTGTTTTTCATTCATTCATTCATAGCACATGATACAACACACACCATAACAAAGAAAAACAGATGGTTTTAAGAACCATTATGTGAAGCTACGATACAGTGGGACCGAATACAACTCACTAACGCTAGTGCTCAAGGGATACTACTCCTCATAGACAGTGTACTCATCATCCTCATCATCATCATCGTCATCGATGAAAGAGAAATCATCCTCATCGGTGAAGAAGTCCATGGCCTGATCCTCCCGAAAGTCATCATCATTGCTGAGATAGGAGTAGGGGTCTCCACGAAGGTCTTCTCCGGCATTCTCCCTTTCCTCCAACTGCATGTCTCTCTCGTGGATGGTCTCCTCCAAATCCGTGATCCGGTGGCAAAGACGGGCAATGATGCGCTCCTTCTTGTCGAGTTAACGGCGACGAGACTTGCGATCCTTCACTAGCATGGCGAGGGTCTGATCCTTCTTCTTAGTGATGGCGTACTTCTGGTTGGCGTAGGCACGGGCATTGTCCAACTCCTTCTGACGGTCGTACATCATGAAGCTGAGGTGGTCCAAATGAGTCTTCAGCTCGAGATGATGTGGGGCCTCTAGTGGCTGTCCCATAACATCACGCCTTGGGTAGAACTCAAAACGGGTACCCTTGATCTGATTGATACTTTGCCCAGACAGACGGGCAAGAGCTTCCTGCATTGCCCTGGGTAGTCCGTCGAGCCAGTTGTTCTCTCTTAAGGTGAACTGAATTCCCTCTGCAGTGGGAGGTTCAATCTTTCCTCGGAGACTTGCAACAACTAGCCACTGTAGGTCTTCTCCTTCCTGATCATTGAGCTGAGCTCCGAAGGACTCGGGGTGCGGACGCTCCAGAAGTTCCAAAAGCTGGTCCAAGTCACGCTCAAAGATGAGGTCTCCTCCATTCCCCAATTGATTAAACTTGTTGTACTTCACATCCATCTATAAGAATATAGGATGAGTAAGTTAGTAGAGTGATCAAGTGTGTCAAATTTTATGTATTTTGCAAGAATTTTTGAGGAACATGAAATTTTGATAAAGAATCCAAGTGATAAGAATGGGAATAAGTTTTTCTAAATACTCACTTCCTTTGGTTTTGAAACTAAGTTTTTGATTCAAACGTCCATTCTAATTAGGGTCTCCTATGGTCAGGATGGCTCTGATACCAACTTCTCAACACCCGGATTTTTAATCTCAGATGCCTGTTATGCCATACATCCCAATCCCAGGATTACCATTTTTGCGAGACATAACAGATTTGGATATCATAGTACATCATCCATTACAAACCATACATAAGGTCTTACAAAAATAAGGACCTCATGATCGAGATCTTAATACAATACAAGCAGCGGAATAACGTAATAGTAACGATAGCGTAGGCGAAGCTCCATCTTCAGGGTCACAGGCAATGCTGGCGATGGGAGATGATCCTAGTTGTCATAACCTTCCTGTGGTCCGTCATCCTAATACTCCTCTTCATAGTCTGGCCACGGGAATAGCCAGGGACAGAGCCATGAGTACTCTTTAAGTACTCACAAACTAATACTAACAGGTTAAGGGGTTTTTGAAAAGGATATACTAAGTTCTAGGGTTGTTTTGCAAAAAGCCAGATTTACCTCTACTAAGTTAAGAAGCAAGAAATTTAGTTGAAAGTTTTATAACACCTAAGTGGGAACTTGAATTTCATATCACAACTCTGTTGTGGTCAAGTCAAAGTCACAATTCATTTCACAAGTCATTTTGAAAACATCTGATGGGGGAACAGTATGGCAACTCCAACTGTCCATAACCGTGGACGCGGCTATTCGAATAGTTTGACACTCTGCAGAGGTTGTACACTTTCACCACAACATTCGATACATCCGTCAGGAACAAATCCTGAATTCACCATACTCAGTATGCGGATAATCAATTCTAACCTTTCAATTACACGCCCTAGTATAGGCACCTCTCCTGTGATTTTGGCCTCCCAACCATGACCAACTTTCATCTTGGGTACTACACAGGTGGACAATCTTCACAAGGTAGCCTCAGCTCAGACCTTGGCCGCGAGGGAATGCATACTAAGATATATAAATTTCTAGTCAAGCCCTACCCAATTTTCTGGTATTGTGGTTGTACGATGAAATTGGAATGGTATCGCATCCAGACAACCATCAGTTTTAAAAAGGGATAAGGCTCATGCCTCAACATTTTCTTCATCCAAATCATCTGGTGTTTGGAACACAGGTCAAAACATTTCAGTAGAATGACTCATCATTCTAAGGTTTTCATAACCATTTTCACCAAGTATTCCCATCTAAAGTTGACCAAGTTTTAGACTTAGCATCTACAAGTGGTGGTAAATACTAATGAGGGGTGGTAAACAAGTGGAGATTTGCTAAGTTCAATCTAATGCCTTAGGATGATATAAGATTATCTAACTTAGGCCAAATTTTATGCTCTTTATGTTACTTTACACTATTCTTCTAATATCTACAATTTGCTATGTAAACTCTAAGAGAAAGCGTTGATAAAGAAATAAAGTATAATGCTTGCAAGTAAAACTAGGATTGGGTTATCAAGTGGGTATGATCACATATGCTTAGGGCATATAGTTTTCATGGCCGCAAGCAAGTATTAGCTTGCATAGGTCAACTTGTGTAGTAATACTTGCATAAGTAGGGTATCTTGCATGTGTTAGCTTGCCTTGTGCAGAGCAGTGGTTGAAGTTCTCCTCGGCTTCTTCCTCGTAGTATCCTCCTTCCTCCTCGTATCCTTGGTCGGTACTAGCGCCTATAAATAAATACGAGGTACACAATCACCAAACAATACTTAACTATTTCCAATCATCACACAATGGTTCACACTAGATGATCTATCATCATCACTAATATTACAAGATTTAAGCACTTGCCTTATTTGTTTTACTTTTATAAAAGTAATTTCAACTCATTGAAAAACTACTTAAGATTTAATATTCTCCAACTCAAACATGGGATCATGTTGACACATGTCATCACATATTTCAGTACATGGGAATGTAATTTAAAGTGGTGTCACAATTAATAAGGTTTAACCTTTTTATTTTAATGAAATAAAGTGACTATAAATGCCTATGGGGCATTCTTTTATTACTTGAACATTATTTCTGTAAGTAAACCCATATGTTTTTCTATATTCAAAAAGGTATGATCAAATGTGATTTTTGAGAGTTGGAATCAACTCAAAAGCTTTTATGGTTGAATTTTGAAAAATGTTTGAATGTAGAAAAGCTTCTGCCTTGTTATTTTTACCATGGTTGATCTACAAATCCAAATGGTTTGAATCCAACGGGCTTGGATTAAGCATTTCAGTACCTTCCTAACAAAAATTCTTTCATGCATTTTTGTTCAGTGAATCGGGCTGGGTTGATTTTTGAATCTAGGTATAGAACTATGTTTGAAATTAAATGAATAAAGCTTAATTTGAATTGTTGGGTCGCGCGGGATGTTTTACTGGTCCGGCCCACTACACTCAGCGCGTACGCAGGCTGGTTAAGTGGTTGTCCCCACGCGTCAGTGAGACGGGGAGGGGCGAAGCGGTATGGGGCGATGTGAACCGTTGGATCTAGTTCTAATCGGACGGCTCTGGTTCATCGTCCACGTCGGGCAGCGCCGGCGAGACAGAACCCTAACGCGGTAGGTAGGGGTCGTTGGAGGCTCACCGGGGCTCAGGCGAGGGTCGGCGACTGGGGCGAACGACGAAGTCGACGACAGCGGTTCTCCTGGTACCGGCAACTTCTCCTGGGGCGGCTCCAATCGACGGCTCCCTTATTCTCCAGCACCGGCGGGCTCCGGCCAAATTCCAGCGATGCGCTGCTCACTTTGCTCCGGGAGTGAGGTGGGGTGGTTCTGGGTGAGAGGGGAGTGAACTGGTGTGGCGAAAACGAGCGGTGGAGGCCTCTACTTATAGTGGCGGAAGGGGACAGACGGGCGCGGGCTGAGCTCATCTTGGTCGACGGCACAGGCAGCTACTGGCATGGGCGACGGTAGGGAACGATGCTATGCTCCCTGGCGAAGCTCAACGGCGTGGTCTTGCGGCGTGGGGCGGTGCTGATCGGTCGGAACGTCGCGGTGCTCTGAGCGGGTCCGACGGCGGTTTTAATGTCGCACAGCGCGCGTGGTCCGCGCGGCGGCGAACGGGCATGTCTGCGGGGTTGCTGGGGTGCTGGTGATCATCCCTGCAAGCGGCGAGGGTGGCGCACGGTCTGTGGGTGCTGGTCGAGCATGGCGCACTGGCGCGCTCTCGGCTCGCACGCAGAGAAGTTTGTCATGGTCGTGTCGTGTGGTCCAAGGGCTGGCATTGCTCGGGGCTGGGACAGAGAGTGGCCGTGGACGGTGGGTGCTTTCTAGACATGCTGGCTAGGCTTAGTGAGGCCTCTATCTTGCTGTCGACACTGGGGTGGCAATGGTGGTCTCGGCATGCTTGCCATTAATGGCTAGGCTTTCTCAAAGTGGTGCTAAAGATTGTTAAAGAGGCTAGATGATCTACTAAGGGCTAGTTGCAACCAGAGAGGGAACAACTTAGGCCAATTTTACTGCACTCTATAGTGTTAGATGTTTGTTTGATTAATATCTGCAAGGTGTTTGATAAAATGGCCGCAAGAACTTTAAATTTGAATTTTGGATTCAAACTTTGTGGGTTTGCTAGGCACATACTAGGGAGTGTCTGGTTAGTTGGTTTAGTCAAGGGGATTGGTTTGGTTGGGTTTGAAAATGGATGATCTTCACATATGAATAACATTCAATTTTGAATTGTGATTTGAATGAGGTTGCCAAATGTTTCTGCAAGTTTGAAAGGTGGGCCCTGATTCAATTTTACTAGTTCTATCAAGGGGTGAAAAGAATTGGGAAAGTTTGTGTTTCAAATCTTGGACTAGAAGCACTCAAAGTGACCTAGTGAGCAAGATTGGCAAAAATGACCATTTGCTTTATTTGCTTTGTTTTTGATTTTCTTTTGATTTGTTTCTGCATGGAAATGTTTTATATGATGTTATTTTAATCTTTAAACTATTTCTTGTTATTTAGATTAATCACACGAGTCCATTCATGCATTGGTCAAATCATTTCATTCACACATGCATTCAAGTGATTTTAATTAATCAAAGTTTTTGTTAACCCTTATTTTAGTGATTAGAGTTTGATGATCCTTGTGTTATATTTTTGGGATGTTATAGGCAAGTGATGGGGATGGGGCTCTATGAGCGGGGTGAGTGAGTTAACTGGATAAAACTGTTATCAATCGGGCTGTCGAGACGGGTCAGTACCAGTTTCGGTAATTTTGGCATGTCAGTATCAATTTTGGGGTATAAGCATTGCGAATCGGACTAATTCACGACTAAGAGAACTTTGACACGCTTTTTGACGGCTCGGGCCCAGCTGTAAGTGCTGAGTTGGTGCCAGGAGCTGAGGTGGAAGTGGGGCCCACCTATTAGACATATATATTGACATTTTTTATTTTTCTCTCCTATTTTACTATTTACCGCCAGTGGGTCCCACCCGTCAGCCTCTCTTTTTTTTCCATCCACCTTCTTCTTCCTCCAACCCAGCATGAAAGAGACCTCAATTCCCCGAATCCCGATCGAACTAGGGAGAAATCTTTGCTTCCCCCGCAAATCCAAATATCGTGAGAGAAGTCGCGTAGCTCGGCCGCGGGGGCGGGGGACTCGGAGGGTGACTCGGCCGCGGGGGCGCAGGACGAGGAGGCCGGGCTTGCGGCAGCGGGCCATGGCGTTGTAGTCGCGTGGCTGGGCGTAGGAGAAGCTCGCCGGCGTGGGGGTGAAGGCGACGGCCTACCGATGCTGCTGTCTCCAGGGAGCGGCGGCTCGCGTCTGACGGCTGCTCGAGGGCGCGACTGACCGGCGGAGCGTGGCGGCGGCGAGTGTGTAGTCCCGCGAGCACCGGGGAGCAGCTGCACATGCGAGGTAGCGAGCGCGGCGACGACGAGATGCACACGCGGCATGTGCGGCTGGAGAGCTACGCAACTGACTTGTGCCTGTGGGGTAGCTGAAAAACTCGCTCGGCAGCGGTGAGTTGCACGCACGACACGCGGGGCAGCTGAAGAAATTGCTCCGCGGAGGCGAGCTGCACGCGTTGACTTGTGCCTGCGGGGTAGCTGAAGAAATATAACAGTAATAAAAACAGAATTGCGTTGGCCTATTTACCAAAAAAAGAGTTAATAGGACCGGAAAATAGGGAGGCTGACGGATGGGACCTACTGACGATAAATAGTAAAATAGGAGAGAAAACTAAAAAATGACATAAGATATGTCTGACAGATGGGCCCCACTTCCACCTCAGCTCCTCCTAGACACGTGGCGCCAACTCAGCACTTGTAGTTGGGCCCGAGCCGTCAGAAAGCGTGTCAAAGTGCTTTTATCGTGAATTAGTCCGATTCGCAACGCTTGTACCCCAAAATTGGTACTGCCATGCCAAAATTACCGAAAGTGGTACTGACTCGTCCCGACAGCCCCAATTATGGTAGTTTTATCCAATTAACTCGGGGTGGGTCACAGGGAACAGAGGCAGGGTCGGGGCACTGCGTGTTGTATGCGCCGCTTGCTCGCCTGCGTGTAGGTGCACCGCAGGGCATGTCGGGTGTGGTCATTGGGTGCATGGTGTGTGGTGGTGTCGACGGGGTAGATAGGTCTAGGGTTTGGGTAGGTTTAGACTAGGTTTTGGTTTATATCTTTTGGGTTTCTTTTGGGCTAGGGGGTAGGTGGCCTAGCCCGAAAGGCTGGGCTGCCTCCCCAAAAACTTTTATAAAATCGTTTTCTTTTATTTATTTTAAAAGTAAAACATTTTTGTAAATATTTTTTAGTCGAACAAAATATACGGAAGACACCCGAGGTTTTGTTTTGAAATAAGGACCGGAGATATTTAGAAAACAAAACTAGGATTTTAGAGAAATATTTTTAGAAAATTATATGCATGCAAACATGAAGATGCTTAAATGCAATATGGCATGATGACATGAGCATGCAGTCATGATGATGCACAAAACAAAAATATAGCGATTTTCTAGTAGAGATTGCTATAGTCTTCTTCTTCTTGAATCATTTCTTGAGTCTCTCTTGCTTTCTATTCATGTTCATCTTGATACTAAGGTGACCCTTAACGTTCTTGTGTCTCTGTACCATGTCTAGTGACAATGTTAGTGGAAACAGTATTGCTATTATAATTATTTTGCCTCAAAATCAAAGCTTGAGTTTTAGCTATCTGATCACATTGGGTTTTAACCATAGTTAAATATTTATCAAGGTGCCTAGTGGCATGTCCTAGATCATAAAAAAATTCAGTTAACTCTTTTATATTTTTTCTCTTGAACCATTAAATGTTTATAATATTTTTCACAGAACTGGATCTGTTGGTGTCTAAATGTTTGCATTACCAGATTCATTTAATCCTCTACAATAAAAGTTTGGAGAACATCCACTTTACTTTCTTTAACAGGCTCCACTGCTATTCCTTTTTCCTCCATGGACTTTTTAACTTCAGGCATGAGTTCCTCAGGTATATGAAACATACTTTTTCTTGGTTTGATGTCCTCATCAGTGTTGTATTGTTCATCATTAAAGGATCTTACCTCAAAATTCTTTATGCAGTCGGGTAGCGTCAGGTTACTAATAGCTCCCATGTAGTTAAATTAATCATTTGTTTTGATTCATCATTAATCCCATTATAAAAGTATTGAATAATTAAGTGCTCTTTAAAGCCATGATTTGGGACTTTCATGATCATCCCATAAAATCAGTATTCTTCAACTCTTTATATTTGCATAAACTCTCGGATGCAATCTTTCCAGCTTTTTATAGTATGATTTGAGAAGGATTATAACCAAGTAAAAGATTTATATTTTAAAGACCAGCAAAAAAGTTTAAGAAGCACAAAATCCTTTGGTAGCCCTGCTGGTTTAAGAGTGTCTCAAAGGTCATGAACCTTTGTCAAATGATCACTTGGATCTTCATGTTCTGTTCCTTCAAAAGCATTTTCTTTCATCATATATATTAGCTTAGGATAAATTTCAAATTCTTGGTTTTCAAGAGAAGGATAGAGAATAGGCATTTTTCTTAGGTGCCTAGATGGACTCCCATATTCTCCCAATGGTTGCTCAAACTCATAGGAATCAAACTGTTCATGTCTACAGAACGTGAGTTAAAGAATCTTTCAAAAAATTCTAGGTGTATTTCAGTTGGAATACGGTCAATATAAGGACGTAAATAAGTTCTACTAGAACGGGTAGTACCTATATCTTCAACAGAGATCATGGATGTACGAATGTTAAGAAACAAACACTTAGCACTTATCTCCCCGACAACGGCACCAGAAAGTAGCTTGATGGCCTGCAAGAGCACTGGTTTGTCAGAGCATGTTTTCGTGAAAGTATTAATTCATGTTTTTATATCAATCCCAATAAGGAGCTTAGGAAAGTGTCTATCTGAGGCATTTCTGTCACACCCAAGGTGTCACGTTTTATTGAGTGAATTAACTACAAGTGTTGAGAGTGGAAATTGATGCGTGAGTAAGGGAGAAGATTTAAGTAATGAATGATGCTGGAAGTAATTAACATAAAGTAAAAGTAAGGAAGTTGTTCAGGATTCCTGAAGATGAGAAGTTAGGCATGGAGATAAATGGTTCATGGTAATAGTGAATGTGCTAGATGGATAAAGTGGAATAACTAATTGTGATACTTCTTATTCATACATGAGTAGGAAAGCCACCCATATACCGACTAGGAGTCCTCTTGGTAGATTTTTCCCAATCTCAGTGATCCATCTATCTATTACCACTATAATGGTTAGCACATTAATTAAGGTCTTCCAACCAGATCAAGGATTTAAGCTTGGTGGTTCCTTATTATCCTCAAGTAATACTATCTCCTCTTTGATATCGGCGGTATCACTCGGGGGTAGCCGATTCACTATTAAACAAGTTCATACCTATGAGATCTCAGGATCATGTTATCCGGGCCCTTAAATTGAATAACAAGCATTAGGAAAACATAGATAGTCATTCTCACAATATAATAATCATGACAATAATCATAAATAGATGAAAGTAAAGGAGGCACAACACATATCACCAATCCCCTATATCTCCCACGGCTATAGGAATTTACTTAGACATGAGAGAAAGACTTATCAAAGGCATAATATTATTGCAAATGGAAATCATCTCAACTTTACCGTAGCAAGCCACAATACCGTTGGAGATCAAATCAAGTACAAACCAAAGTGGATCAAAGGTTCAAACCCTAATATTATAAGTGTGAATCTATCTATCTCTCTCTAAGTAAAAGTGGGAATGCTGGTGAAGTGGATGATTGAGAGGTCAGGGATCGTCGAAGGATGAGATGGGTGTTCTTCTCCTTCTTGAGATATGATCTCCTCTATAATAGGACTGTTTGCGGCGGCGGCGGCTGTGTTCGTATTTCGTCCACCCTTATTTCACTAAAGTTTCTTGTGTTGATATAACAAAGGCAAATGAAGGCCGTACAGGCGGGTCGTACGGGCGGGCTCCGACCATACCAGTGGTCGTTAAGGGTTCTGGACGCATCGAATGAAAAGCTCTTTAATTGAGGATTTGTTCAATCAGGAGTAATTAGCCCATAAATGCTCCTAGATCTTCCATAAGTGTTCAATACCTTAAAAGCAATACAAGAAAACAAGGTTTCGCTAACTTGCGATGTTAACATTACTTGAAAGATCAAAACCAACGAAACCCGATGAAAACCGATGGAAAATCATCAATAAAAAAGTGTTAATATTTGAGGCTATCAACGGTCAAGGGTACCATGGGAGGCTAGGGCATGTCGCTTCGACCTCGTCCTTACAATGATGGTGGGTGCATCAGGGTGGATGTCGCCGCAGTCGCATGCAGTGTGGAGGAGATGAACTAGGAAGCACCATCGCGTACGGTAATATGCTATTGGATGATACACTACAAGGAATCTGCTGATACATGACCCTCCATTTTCGTCACTGAATCGTCATTGTCTACAACATATGACGATCTTATGACAAAAAACAGATCGTCAAAAACCGAGCGTCAGTAATTGCACACAACGACGTTTTCTACAAAATCGTCATAACCGTCTATGACGATAGTGGATCATCATAACCGTTATGACGATCCAATATCGTCATGGGTCATCGAGCCAGGCCAGTTCAGATCCTACGTGGCCGATCCAACGTAGCAAAACTATGACGAAATAAGATCGTCGTAATGCAAATTCAGCCCAATCCGGTTTGGTTGCTCATATGGGCCAAGCCCATTAATTCAGCCTTTATTCTTCTAGATCGTGGCATTTTTGCGATCAATTATTTGTGGGCTTTGTCCTTTTCATTTCCATTAATTTTATATTTTCAACCTTCTTATCCAGAATTTTATGGACCATGGCCTTATTATAAAACTATTATTTGGTCCAGTATAGTATCGATGTGGACTTTTGATAGTGTAATATTGTTTGGTCCTTGGCCTCTTTAGGTCCAGTTGCCCAATTATGTTGATCGAACAGGCATATAAAATAAGGTATTTTTTCCAACAAATATACAATGAAAGAGCAGATAGAATCTAAATAACTGAATAGATCTGACACCGCAATTTGAATTACAAGACACCATGACATACAGCCAGGTTCACACACAACAATATTATTACATAAAACTATCTCCCAGTAACAAGTCTCTACATGGAGTAAACGTATCTCCAGCGATTCAGCACCATGTAACTTCCTCCGAAGGACATTCTTCCTTGTAATGTTGTTGTTGCATTTGTCTCAAACATCCTACAAATAAACAAACAAACAAACATCAGGCAATACTTTAGTAATTGACATTGACAATGCACAAAAGAGGGACCAAATATATCAAATTCGAGAATCCAACCAACAACCTAATACACATAATTCATGGATTATTGCATAACACAGTGTAGCTACAGAGATCCAAGTATGTTTGACAAAAGGTAAACATACCAGCCAAGAAAAAGTGTGCATATAAAACTAATGCCATGAACCTCCAGCAGCATGAAACAAATTTACCAATGAATCTACCACAGAAATTGCATAGATTTTAAACCCGAGCTCAATAGCCTCTAGCATAAATTCTGAAGCAATTAGGCTGGCTTTTCTATATTTTTTACATGTTACAAACATACATGATGCTCGACAGACGCAACAGATAGAGTGCATAGAGGAGATGGATATCAGAGCTCACTAGAGGGTTATCACAGCCGAGGTTGAACTGTCACGGGCTACTTGCGGTGCGCCACCACCACACTAGAAGCCACGGGGGCGAGCAATAGGACAACCACCCAGGGTACAGAAGCCATCAGCAGTGGGACTCGTCCGGTCACTGCACACAAGTTAAACAGAGGGTCAAGTCAATGTATAAGAATATATAATAGGAGTTAAAAGTGTAGCCTACACACAACCATAAAGAAGCAAAATACAGTGATACAATATAGTTCTATCCTCTGCTTCCTGGAATAAAAACTCAACTAATATGCACGATCTCGACCTCTACTGCCCTTGATCCATGCAACTTCGAACACATCACCAATAACCTCTCAAACATGTACAGAAAGAAACAGGACAACAGATAATCTCAAATAATAAGTCTTAAGAGAAGGGGCACCACATGATGTTGTGGAAACCAACATTTACAGTATATTTCCAGTCATCCTAGAGTATAAGCAAAACATTAAAAGCTGTATCATCCAGCAGAATAACTTTACTGGTGACTACATCCAAATATGGTGGAATCTTTAAGCCCGAATCACTAAAAAAAATAACGCTTTACCAGCCTGGCTATCTCAACCTAAATCTTTCTATTCTAGAAACGACCCCTCAACAACAGTTTAGCACCAGCTACAGAATATTCCTTGCAAGTCGGAAAAGAACGGGCTGCAGATTAGCTCGCCTCGTCCTCTCATATCATATATATAGTACATATACAAGAGTTTGTTTAGATTACAACAGAGCTATCTAACAGGTCTACGGCATATCCTAGAAGACATGGCGTGGTCGCCAAGATGATCAACAGTTGGCAATTGTCCAGATACGACCGGTCTATCATGCTCTAACATTCCTGCCCTGCGGTAGAGATGGAGAACACTTACATGGATCTAAAGCGTGCCGAGATTCGTCTCCATCCCCAGGATTCCCTGCATAATATAAATTGCAGACCTCTGTAACAACAACAGTGAGATTCACATCATAACAAGAAAAGTAACTTGGCGTAAACAAAGAAAATTGTGTGGTTCTTTGTTGTTCTGAAGCATTGCTGCTGCATGTAGAAGCAAAGCATATTCCAGCACTCAGTGCAATCTTCAGATTAGCTAACAGACCAATTGCGAGAAAGTGTGTGATTACAGATCAATTAGCTAAAAAACCATTTACTTGAGGTCTCAATCATATATGATTTATCTAACAATATTGAGCTAATCAGAGACTAATTTAGATGCACAGCACAATTGTGTATATGATCAAAGTGTGTCCTAGAAGACAATTAGAATATATAAAATGATCACAACAATTGTGTAGATCTAGCGAGTGTCTCGAAACATTGATGAATATATTATGTAGATCTAGTGAGTGTCTCGAAACAATTGTGTAGATCTAGCGAGTGTCTCGAAACAATTGTGTAGATATACACCACACTAAAATCCCCTTCCCGTTCTAAAAAAAGCTATAGTTAATATAGAAAGACTCATTTTCATGATAAATGCATAACCTACAGCCAATGAACAAATTATATAAAATATCACTAAACACAAATTTCCGCATCACCGAGTTCATATTCATAACAAAATCTAGAATGAGTTCATGAGGATCGCCTTCACAAGTACGACAGTTAAAGCCTCTAAGGAACATAGTGATCTTGAAATAAATCCATGCAAAACTGTTTTATCCCACTATCATACGTCATGAATGATTAATATGATAAACATCATTAAAACAGATGAATTTTTTTCACCATTACAAACCGGCAGCTAAGGAGGTTATCCTGCTTCTTTCGTCCTAAAGACCGGCAACTCAGACCCGCATGCGAAAGTTCTGTGCACCAAAACAACAACAAAAGGGAAATGGAGAGACCAACATTCAAAACTATTCCCAACCCACAATGCACAAGGTCGACGCGTACAGACATGCAGCTTTCAAGGCGATCGTTACACATATAGGATGAGCCGATCTGAAAGTACGATCGACGCGGGAAGTTCTGCAATAGCTCAGAACTTAGCAGACAGGATGACCCCAGACAGATATCGCAAGATTTATTACTCGTTAGAGTCTAAAGCAAGCAAGCAGGCCTGGAATCTGGAGGAGAAACACTCACATGTGCAGCGCCTCGAGGAACTTGTCGTGCTCCGGGTCCGTCCAGCTCTCGCGCAGCTTCATGATAGTGTACGGCTTACTCACCCGCGTCCCCTCCGCCTCCGCGACCCCTCTGCCGCCAAAGCCCGCCCGCTGCCGATGCTGTATGGCTTCCTCACCACTGTACTGCTCCAGGTGCAGGCGGCCTTCCCGCTTCTCCAAACCGCCGGGGAGAAGATCCAGCAGCGATGCAACCATCGCGCCTATCATCTGATAGCTGCAAATGGAGGATATAGTAATTGTGTTTAGCACGAATGAAAAAAATAGCCAGGGATGGATCAGATGGTTCACCTTGCATATGGATGGTGGGGCGACAAATAGAGGTTGCGTCGGAGCCTAGAGGCCGACGGAAATGGTGCACTTGAGCCCCGCGAGTTCCTTCGCCCGTGACCTCACGCTGCAGCAGAACCATCGGCCCTCCGACATCCAGAGGCTGTTCCTTCTACAAGGGCCAACACAGCGCGACGACGACAGCCTCCGATTGCCACAAACCTCCATATCTCCGGCCGCCGCCGAGAACCTTGCTGAGGGCCCCTCCATTGGGAAACTTTTTGAGAGCCACCATTAATGGTGTTGACCGGGAGACGTCAGGAAGAGGTATTTTGGGAGACACAAAGGGGAGAGATTGAGGGCGTGGGGCGGAGGATTTACGGCACGAGCGCGAGAGGTGCGATATCTCGGTGGCAGAAAGTCGGGATATGCAGATGTGGTGGGGATCAATGGCATCTAGAGAGGATTGGGGCAGCGGGTAGGAGGATGGAGGGAAATTAGGGTTTCGGTCCTAGGGATGGGGCTGGGGCTGGGTGAGCGGGTGGTGGACAATGGAGGGGAAATTTGGCCACGGCGCAAGGAAAGATAGCCTGATGGCGTGCGTGTGCTTCTTTGGATGGATGAACGGGACGTTCGATGGGTGTTTAACCGTTCAGATCAGACCTGAGATTGCCGACCCGTGGGAGGATGATTCTTGTGATTTCATTGGCTACAGACCAAAAAAACAATTTCCATTTACCAAGTGTTAAAAAAGGTGCATTTTTGGAAGCATCTATCAAGAATATGTTGTAAAATTGTAACAATATATTTTTTAAAATACTAGACCACCTTACATTGATAATGTTTCAACTGGGGTATCTCAAACCTTTCCGTCCACCCCTGGCGAAAAAGAAAAATTCGTGCCGAATCGGTAGGAAGTGGGTCCGGTTTGACTACAGGTACATGATCCGATGCTCATGATTTTTGGAAAAAATCATTTTTAGAATCACAATATGACATCAGAGAACCAATGCAATTTTAGCGAGGCTCTCCCCTAGCTAAGAACCTTCGTGTCCGCCATTTTGATCATAGTTTGAAACGGGTATAAAAAATTCAAAAACGGTCCAAACTTCGTGAAACCTTCGCTTGGCGTCAAATTATGTGACATAGTTCCAAGGAAAAATATCAAACTTAGTAAATTGATTGCGTCTCGAAAAAACCTTCTTAGAAATGATCTATCATGTCTGAGGTTTCATGGTTTTCGGGTCAAATGGCCAATGTTATGGCTAGAATCAGGGTATGGTTTGTGATAATATGCCGGTATTGTGCATGCGTGTACATATTGGGATGGAGAACAATGTTGCAGGAGGAAGTTTTCCTTTTTGAAACACGGAAAATCCATTTTCTATTTGCCGAGCGCAAAAAATGGGGCGTTTTGTGAAGCAACCACCAAATGACAATTTTAGAATGGCACCACCACATTTTGTAAAAATATTAGACCACCTTACATGGACAATTTCCCAGCCGAGGTATCTCAAACCTTTCCGTTCACCCCTGGCGAAAAAGACAAATTCCTGCCGAATCGGTAGGAAGTGGGTCCGGTTTGAAAGACAGGTACATGATCCAATGCTCATGATTTTTGGAAAAAAATCATTTTTAGACTCACAATATGATGTTTCATCAGAGATCCAATGCAATTTTAGCGAGGTTCAGCCCCTAGCTTAGAACCTTCGTGCCCGCCGTTTTGACCAAAGTTTGAAACGGGCATAAAAAATTCAAAAACGGTCCGAACTATGTGAAACCTTCGTGTGGCGTCATGTTATGTGATATAGTTCCAAGAAAAAATATCAAACTTGGTAAATTGATTGTGTCTCGAAAAAACCTTCTTAGAAATGACCTATCATGTCCGAGGTTTCATGGCTTTCGGGTCAAATTGCCAATGTTATGGCTAGAATCAGGACATAGTTTGTGATAATGTGCCCGTATTATGCACGCGTATCTTGGGATGGAGAACAATGTTGCAGGAGGAAGTTTTCCTTTTTGAAACACGGAGAATCCATTTTTCATTTTTAGAGCGCAAAAAACGGGGCGTTTTGTAAAGCAACCACCAAATGATAGTTTTAAAATCGTACCACCACATTTTGTAAAAATATTAGACCACATTACATGGAAAATGTCCCAGCCGAGGTATCTCAAACATTTTCGTCCATCCCTGGGCAAAAAGAAAAATGCCTGCCGAATCGGTCGGAAGTGGGGTTCGGTTTGAACTATAGGTACATGATCCTTTGCTCATGATTTTTGGCAAAAATCATTTTTAGACTCACAATATGATGTTTCATCAGAGATCCAATGCAATTTTAGCGAGGCTCAACCCCTAGCTAAGAACCTTCGTGTCCGCCATTTTGACCATAGTTTGAAACGGACATAAAAAATTTAAAAACGGTCCGAACTACGTCATGTTATGTGACATAGTTCCAAGGAAAAATATCAAACTTGGTAAATTGATTACGTATCGAAAAAACTTGCTCAGAAATGACCTATCATGTCCGAGGTTTCATGTCTTTCAGGTCAAATGGCCAATGTTATGGCTAGAATCAGGGCATAGTTTGTGATAATGTGCCTGTATTATGCACGCGTGTGTATATTGGGATGGAGAACAATGTTGTAGGAGGAAGTTTTCCTTTTTGAAACACGGAAAATCCATTTTCCATTTTTCGAGCGCAAATAACGGGGCATTTTGTAAAGCAACCACCAAATGACAGTTTTAGAATGGTGCCACCACATTTTATAAAAATATTAGACCACCTTACATGTACAATGTCCCAGCCGAGGTATCTCAAACATTTCCGTCCATCCTTGGCGAAAAAGAAAAATTTCTGCCGAATCGGTAGGAACTGGGTCCTGTTTGAACTACAGGTACATGATCCGATGCTCATGATTTTTGGAGAAAATCATTTCTATACTCACAATTTGATATTTCATAAGAGATATAATGCAATTTTAGCGAGGCTCAGCCCATAGCTAAGAACCTTCGTGTCCGTCATTTTGACCATAGTTTGAAACAGACATAAAAAATTCAAAAACGGTACGAACTATGTGAAACCTTCACGTGGCGTCATGTTATGTGACATAGTTCCAAGGAAAAAATATCAAACTTGGTAAATTGATTGCGTCTCGAAAAAACCTTCTCAGAAATGACCTATCATGTCCGAGGTTTCATGTCTTTCAGGTCAAATGACCAATGTTATGGCTAGAATCAGGGCATAGTTTGTGATAATGTGCCTGTATTATGCACGCGTGTGCATATTGGGATGGAGACCAATGTTGTAGGAGGAAGTTTTCCTTTTTGAAACACGGAAAATCCATTTTCCATTTTTCGAGCGCAAATAACGGGGCGTTTTATAAAGCAACCACCAAATGGCAGTTTTAGAATGGTACCACCACATTTTATAAAAATATTAGACCACCTTACATGTACAATGTCCCAGCCGAGGTATCTCAAACATTTCCGTCCATCCCTAGCGAAAAAGAAAAATTCCTGCCGAATTGGTAGGAAGTGGGTCCTGTTTGAACTACAGGTACATGATCCGATGCTCATGATTTTTGCCAAAAATCATTTCTAGACTCACAATTTGATATTTCATCAGAGATCTAATGCAATTTTAGCGAGGCTCAGCCCCTAGCTAAGAATCTTCGTGTCCGCCGTTTTGACCATAGTTCGAAACAGGCATAAAAAATTCAAAAACGGTACGAACTATGTGAAACCTTCGCTTGGCGTCATGTTATGTGACATAGTTCAAGGAAAAAATATCAAACTTGGTAAATTGATTGCGTCTCGAAAAACCTTCTCAGAAATGATCTATCATGTTCGAGGTTTCATGTCTTTCAGGTCAAATGGCCAATGTTATGGTTAGAATCAGGGCATAGTTTGTGATAATGTGACCGTATTATGCACGCGTGTGCATCTTGGGATGGAGAACAATGTTGCAGGAGGAAGTTTTCCTTTTTGAAACATGGAAAATCAATTTTCTATTTTTCGAGCGCAAAAAAGGGGCGTTTTGTAAAGCAGCCACCAAATGACAGTTTTAGAATGGTACCACCATATTTTGTAAAAATATTAGACCACCTTACATGGACAATGTCCCATCCGAGGTATCTCAAACATTTCCGTCCATCCCTGGCGAAAAGAAAAATTTCTGCCGAATCGGTAGGAAGTGGGTCTGATTTGAACTACAGGTACATGATCTGATGCTCATGATTTTTGGGAAAAATAATTTTTAGACTCACAATATGATGTTTCATCAGAGATCCAATGCAATTTTAGCGAGGCTCAGCCCCTAGCTAACAACCTTCGTGTCCGCCGTTTTGACCATAGTTTGAAACGGGCTTAAAAAATCAAAAACGGTCCGAACTATGTGAAACCTTCATGTGGCGTCATGTTATGTGACATGGTTCCAAGAAAAATATCAAACTTGGTAAATTGATAGCCTCTCGAAAAAACCTTCTCAGAAATGACCTATTATGTCCGAGGTTTCATGACTTTCGGGTCAAATGGTCAATGTTATGGCTAGAATCAGGGCATAGTTTACGATAATTTTACCGCATTGTGCACGCGTATGCATCTTCGGATGGAGAACAATGTTGCAGGAGGAAGTTTTCCTTTCCGACGCACGGAAAATCCATTTTCCATTTTCCGAGCACAAAAAACGAGGCGTTTTTTTGAAGCAACCATCAAATGAAAGTTTTAGAATGGTACCACCACATTTTGTAAAAATAGTAGACCACCTTACATGGACAATGTCCCAATCGGGGTATCTCAAACCTTTCCATACACTCCTGGCGAAAAAGACAAATTCATGCCGAATCGATAGGAAGTGGGTCCGGTTTGAACTACAAGTACATTATTTAATCCTCATAATTTTTTGGAAAATTTATTTTTAGATTCATAATATGATATTTATTCATAGATCCACCGAAAGTTTATAAAAATGTAGAGGTAAAGTTTAATTATTTTGGACTTCTTAATAAAAATATACAAAATAGTCAAGAAATAGAAGGAAAAAAAACATTCCCGGACCTAGTTTATTTTAGAATAAGGCCCAGACCTAGTATATCATGCATAATGTTAAGACGGCCCATGAATACACGGCACCCCTCTTCCCGCTGCTGGCCCATTCGGTGTAGGAATATTGAAAGAAGAAAAGGGAAGAGAAATAGGAGGGAGGCCCAGGCCCAACATACGGTTTTAACGTTAATAAAGGCTTTGCGCGAAAGAATAACCAAAACGTTCCTGTGTCGTTGTGGTCAGCTGGTTCCGCCGGTCGCCACTCAGTCCGCGGGGTGGCTGGTTCGAACCCCACGCTTGACTATTTTTTCCATTTGTGCTTGTAAGGCAGTGAGATGGGGCTTGATTGAAAAAGCTCATGTGCTAAAGTTTTACACAAAGATTCGCTATGTGCTTGTGGTTAGCTGTTTCGTTCATTCTCAAAGGAGTCCGGGTGGTCGCGGGTTCAAGCCCGCCCCTTCAATTTTTTGCCATTAATATATTCTAATGCCTTCAATTTTTTCCCATTAATATATTCTAATTAATATATTCTAATTTAGACACTATGACGATTTAGATTGGTCATATTAGGATAAAAGTAAGATTCTAAATTGTATTTGACATTACGACGATTTGGACAGAAAACGTCGTAATTTTAGAGGGTTTTGACCTCTCCAAACTGTCTACGACCATCTTGTGCGAAATCATCATAGATCTATGACGATTTTATTTCCCGTCACTATAAGAAGGTCACAAGTTAACACATTTCTTTTAATGATAGGGAATAATAGTGGTGTGATGTACCGACCCGACATCATGTTCCATTATGGCCGACCACCATTGATCACGAAGTTGACGATGTCAAACTCCTTTGTCGGGGCAGATCCACGAGCTGGCAGCAACCATGGACGCATCATTCACGGGACCCCACAATGATGATGATGATGATGATGTGTAGTCATGTTGCACTAGCGCACACCCATTTCCTTGGTCGATAAATAGAAAGCATGATGGTGAAGACCGCAAAGCATGATGGTGAAGACCGCAACAGCGTTGTGCCGATGTGCGAGTTGAGGAGACACGATAGCTGGCCGGTGCAAGGCATTGCAAGCAGCGCCGCTCTACGTCACGGCAGGTTCCGCGTCAAGTTAGAGCGCAAATACGACATAAACATGCCGACAGCAGCATGTGGGCACGCATGTGCTCGAAACGACGGAGACGTAGTAAAATGACATGCCACATTGAATATAATCCCACCCTAGGTTATCTGTGGCGCACCATCGAAAGGGTCCGCCATAGATAAGTGGTCCAAATGTTTTTGCAGGAAAAAAATCTTATTTTAGCCATAACTTTTTGTTTTCAAATTTTAATATTCTAAAAATCGGTAAACGATCGTCGGATTTTTCCTTTCCGTTGTGAGCGGATGTATAATTTCGCGTAGATGAATTTTAATCTAAAAAGTTTTTAACTCGAGGTTATATGCCAAAGTTATGACCGTTTTACCGTGCCATAATGTTTATTTGCAAAAAAGTCGTAAGTCATATTTGTTAATTTTCCGACAAACTAGACCACATTACTTATCTACACATCAAAGGATTTTAAAATTTGAAGTGTTTTTCATTTTCTTTTATTTTTCCAAGACTAAAAAGGCGATCCATAGGAGGAGGTGAGCATTTTTTTTTGAAAACTTACCTGTGGCGCACCACTATAACATGCGCCACGGGTAAGTTTTCAAAAATTCTGCTCCACACCCCTTTATCTGTGCGCACCACCTACCGATGCGCCACAGGTAAGTAGAATACATGTGGCGCATACATAGGTGCTGCGCCACGGATAAGGGGTACCCCTTCCCTCCCCGTGGCGCACCCTTTTGGTGGTTCACCATAGTTAAGTGGCCTATCAGTGGCGCACTAGGTTTTTGTGCGCCAAAGTACTTATTTGTGGTGCATCACTTTGCTGGTACACCACTGGGTGTCTTACCCATGAATAGTTGTTTTCCTAGTAGTGATAGCCGTAAGTACTTTGACATGATGTTTGAATAACAAATATGCTACCTTGAACAAATAAGATTATCAAGCTATCACAAGATAATTATAGCATATAAATTCACTTAATCCCTAGTGAGGTAATAAAAGAAAGGTAAAAACTATAGTAGATTTCACAAATAGATGAATGTAAAGGAGGCACAACACATCTGACCAATCCCCTACTTCAACCACGACTATGGGAATTTACTGAGACATGAGAGAAAGACATATCAAAGGAATAATAATATTGCAAATGGAAATCATCTCAACTTTATCATAGCAAGCCACAATACCGTTGGAGGTCAAATCAAGTACAAACCAAAGTGGATCGAAGGTTCAAACCCTAATATTACACGTGTGAATCTCTCTCTCTCTCTAAGTACAAGTGGGAATGATGGTGAAGTGGATGATTGAGAGGTTAGGGATCGTCGAAGGATGAGGTGGTGTTCTTCTCCTTCTTCAGATATGATCTCCTCTCTTCTAGGACTATTTGCAGCGGCTGTGTTCGTATTACTTCCACCCTTCTTTCACTAAAGTTGCTTCTACTGATCTAACAAAGGAAATGAAGGTCGTACAGGCGGGCCGTATGGGCAGGCTTCGACCATACCAGTGGTTGTTAAGGGTTCTGGACGCATCAAATGAAAAGGTCTTCAATTGGGGATTTGGTCAATCAGGTGTATTATCCCATAAATACTCACAGATCTTCCATAAGTGTTCAATACCTGAAAGGCAATACAAGAAAATAAGGTTTCGCTAACTTTGTGATGTTAATATTAGTTGAAAGATCAAAACCAACGAAACCCCGTGAAAATCGATGGAAAATCATCAAAAAGAAAGTGTCAATATTTGGAGCTATCAACGGTCCAGGGTACCATGGGAGGCTAGGGCATGTTGCTTCGACCTCGGCCTTACGACTATGGTTGGTGCATTAGGGTGGATGTCACCGTAGTCGCATGCAGTGTGGAGGAGATGAACTAGGAAGCACCATGAAGGATCATCGTGTACGGGAATATGCTACTGGATGATTGAGAAGCATACTGGTGCATTGTACCGACCCAACATCATGTTCCATTATGGCCGACCACCATTGACCACGAAGTTGACGATGCCGAACTCCTTTGCCAGGGAAGCTCCACGAGCTGGCAGTGACCATGGACGCGTCATTCACGGGACCCCACGATGATGATAATGAAGATGTGTAGTCATGTAGCACTAGCGCACAACCATTTCCTTGGTCGATAAATAGAAAGCATGATGGTGAAGACCGCAATAGCGCTGTGCCGATGTGCGCGCTGAGGAGACACGATAGCTGGCCGGTGTAGGGCATTCCAAGCAGCACCGCTCTACGTCGTTGCGGGTTCGGCATCAAGCTAGAGCGCAAAGACGACATAACCATGCCGACCGCAGCATGCGGGCACGCACGTGCTCGAAACGACGAAGATGCAGTAAAATGACATGCCACATAATCCCACCCTAGGTCATCTGTGGCGCACCACCGAAAGGGTCCTCCATATATAAGTGGTCCAATTGTTTTTGCAGGAAAAAAATGTTCTTTTAGCCGTAACTTTTTATTTTCATATTTTAATATTCTAAAAATCTGTAAACGACTGTCGAATATTTCCTTTCTGTTGTGAGCGGATGTAGAATTTCGTGTAGACGAATTTTAATATAAAAAGTTTTTAATTCGAGGTCATATGCCAAATTTATGACCATTTTACCGTGCCATAATGTTTATTTGCCAAAAAAATCAGAATTCATGTTTGTTAATTTTTCGACAAACTAGACCATATTACTTACCTGCACCTCAAAGGATTTTAAAATTTGAAGTGTTTTTCATTTTCTTTTATTTTTTGCAAGACTAAAAAGGCGATCCATGGGAGGGGGTGAGCAATGTTTTGAAAAATTACCTGTGATGCACCACTATAACATGCGCCACGGATAAGGGGGTACCCCTTTCCTCCCCGTGGTGCACCCTTTTGGTGGTTTTCCATAGTTAAGTGGCCTATCAGTGGCGTACTGGGTTTTTGGTGCGCCAAAGTACTTATTTGTGGTGCATCACTTTGCTGGTGCACCATTGGGTGTCTGACCCATGGATAGTTGTTTTCCTAGTAGTGATATCCTTAAGTACTTTGACACGATGTTTAAATAACAAATATGCTACCTTGACCAAATAAGATTATCAAACTATCACAAGATAATTATAGCATATGAATTCAGTTAATACCTAGTGAAGTAACAAAATAAAGGTAAATTCTATAGTAGAATTTTAATTTGTTGTCACTATTAAATCACTACCACCATGTTACTCCATCTAATACATGATACGTCCATTTTGCATCACCCTGGGCCGCTCCACCAGGGGGTGTGGCCACCCTGGCCCACCTCCTGCTTCACCCTTTCGCCTATATCTTCCTCCCGAAACCCTATAGTTCGGGGAGCGACCACAGAAAGATTATGTCGCCTCTGCGGGGCGGAAAACTACAGAGAGAGAAAGATCTCTCCGGCAGACATATTTCTGCCGGGAAAATTCCTTCCCGGAGAGGGGATATCGTCGCCATCAACATCGTCATCAAGCTAGACTTTATCGAGATCATCATCATCCACATCATCATCTCCACCAGCACCATCATCCTCATTTCATCCAGCTGTAACAATTGTATTGAATCTTGCATAGTTCTTAAGGGAAACTTTCCCGATGTTAATTACTTTTGTAGTTGATGCTTGTAGTGGAACCATTTAATTATTGTTTATGTTCAAATTGTTATTCATCATCTCTGATCTTGATCCATATGATGTCTCGTGAGTAGTTCGTTTAGTTCTTGAGGACATGGGAGAAGTCATGTTGTTAGTAGTGGAATTGTGTTGAGGTATTATTCAATGGTTTAAGATTTAAGTTGTGGTGCTATTCTTCTAGTGGTGTCATGTGAACGTCGACTACATGATACTTCACCATTTACGGGCCTAGGGGAATGCATTGTGTATTTGGCTACTAATTGTGGGGTTGCCGGAGTGACAGAAACCTGAACCCCCGTTAGGAAACCTTTGCACAAGGGAGTGTAGGATCTCAGAGTTTAAGGCTGTGGTTAGGTTTTTTTTATCTTAATTACTTTCTTGTAGTTGCGGATGCTTGAAAGTTGTTTGTGTTGGGAATATGCCCTATAGCCAATCATGTATGATGAGATTTCCCATTGAATTCATAAAGATATTAAGTAGTCCTTGTATAAACATCTGATGTGTATCATTGAATATGTGATTCGGTTGTGGAACTATGCATTCATGTTGTTTGTACTAAATATCCTTGGTCATCGAATTTGTGCTGGACACACAACTTAGACCAATGTGAAAGTTGGCTTGATGACTCGGTTCCACTTGTCATGAGCATGGAGATGCTATTCCAACTTACACAGATTCGGCTAAAGAGTTTAGCAAGTCGTATTGACCCATATTGAGGTACAACGAACAAGTTGTCATTTGTATATCTCAATCAATGTAATCCTTTGACCTGAGGTTATTGCATAGTCCGAGTTGAGGATCACCGACTTAGGTTCTGTCAAATGCTGATCCGTGACTGGGCAGTTATAAAGGCAGAGTTCGGGTCGACTGAGAATCAAGCTGCGTGATGTGAATAACCAAGATGGGATTTTTCCCCTCCACTTGGAGATATATTCTCTGGGCCCTCTTGTGAGATATGATTCGGAAAGCATGGCCATGCACGACTCGGTTAAGTGTTAACCGAGGCGATCGACTAAGAGTTAGTCGGGTGAATCACTTATCTCGGATCGAGAAGAGAGTCGGACTATTTAAGGGATGACATATATTCGCCTATAGTCTGACAAGGTATATCGTGAGGCAAAAGGGACTCGGACGGAAGTCGCATTGGAAAGGCAAGTCGTCATGACTCTTTGGTACTTGGGAGTCGGCACGTTCTGCTAGGAGCCGCTACCGACTGATCGACTGAGAGTCGGACTCCAATCGTGTCCAAGTAGCCATGAGCCTGCGGGGTCACACACTTAAGAGCGGGAGCAAGTTCGGATTGGATCTGAACCTGTAATCTGGTTGGGTTGGACCTGAACCGGATTAGGACTGAGTTAGTGAGTTGGACTCACGGTGACTAGTGTTATATGGGCTTTAGTGAATGGGTCGCGCGAGCAGAGCCCACATTCACTCCCTATATACAGTGGAGCAACGTAACCCAAAAAGGTTAACCGTTGTTCGGTTAGGTCATTCCATGTGTTGGAAACCCTAGCTCCACAACAGTCCTACCGTCGATATGAACCTGGCAGTTCGCCGCCGGCGCTCCTCCTTGTACGTGTGGATACCAGTAGAGGTGTTGTGCAATCAGCACCAGGACGATCGGATCGTGAGGACTGCACTACATCAACTGACGCGTTTCATCAGTAATCCGCAACTGCGCGTCTAGTGGTAAAACTCGTGGACTTCTACCTTAACTAGATCTTGGGATCACCACGTTAGAGGAAAAGGTTTTGTTTTATCTCTGCGTGGCCCAACAGTGGTATCAGAGCGATAGCTTCTGGTTTTAGGCTCGAGATCTCGCATATGTGATATGCGTTTGACTGTAGATGAGATCTATGTGCTGTTTTGGTGGTCGATCTATGAGATAGATCGGTTTTGTACAAGGTTGATTGGATCAACTATACTCGGGGAATGGTAGATCTGATTTCCGTGATCATACAGCTGAGGTCGTGGAACAACATACCCCTACCGGTCGGCTTTCGCCATCGGGGTAGACTCTGACACGTAAATCCAGAAGTGGTGATCGAAGATCAAAGAGTTTGATCGAATCAGAACGATGGTCGGAATCCATGTTCGGGACCGCCCGCTTCGCCCTATCGTAGCGCCTTAGATGTCGTTGCGAGTTTCACAACGCCGATAGATATTGTATCTATGCATAACTTGTTTTTTGCAGGAAGTTGTGAATGGTATGGTTCATATGCATGTGATGTATGTGTGTATTCCATACGTGATCTGCGAATCACGGTTTTTGTCAGCCGGCTGGAGCCTAGGTGTTGTCATTTTATTGTATAAGGACATGCGTGTCGGATTCTCCATGTAATTTACTTTACTAAGCTAGTGTAACTGTTTGGAGAACCCGGAAGGCATGCAAGGCGTTGTACATGTCAGCGACATGATGTAAGACGGCAAGTGACAAGAGTTGGCACGAGTCGTATTACAGGATTTGTGGAGATGGAGATCGCCATGAAGAGAGCCATACCATTTCACATTATAATTGCTTTATTTTGTGTTATTGTTATGTCTCTGTTTTACCTCTATTAGATAGTCGGTAAAATTTAATCCCTCAAAGAAGGTCTAGTCGGTTTTCCCGCCAGTGTTTGCACCATCACAAGTCGGACATTTTTGGTACTGGGCTCATAAAATTGAGGTGCTACCAATTCTTTCTGACTAGGTGGGTTCGAGTCGGACTCTTACTGCGGAAACACTCGGTAATCTAGACGGGTCTATCACAACGGTTGCGGGGCTCGGGGAAAAGTCGGATGGGAGTCGGGGCATGTGATGCCACCCGTCCAACAGGAGTCGCATGAGATGCGATTGACAAGGAGTTATCTACCTAGATCACTTGGCGGCTAGTGGTGATGCTAAAGCTCACTAGCCGACTTGCTTATTTAGGATCCTAAATCACTAAGCAACCATCGGAGGGGTGTTGGTTCTAGTGGGAGCATAAAATATTAAAATGTTTAATATGCTTGCTCTTTTATGAATACATGTCTTAAGTGTTTTGCATATTTTCTGTTGTAGATCATGGCACCAAGTAGCAGTCACTCTCAGATATCCGATTTTGCGTTGAGAACTATTTTTGAGAAAGATAAACTGAACGACAGTAATTTTACCAACTGGTATCGAAATCTGAGAATTGTTCTCAAACAAGAAAAGAAGGACCATGTCCTAGACAACCCACTTCCAGATGAGCCGAATGAGAATGCGACTGTCGCAGCCACCAATGCCTACCGTCGGGCTAAGGATGAGTCCACGGATATTAGCTGTCTTATGCTTGCTCACATGGAACCGGACTTGCAAAAGCAGTTCGAGCATGTTGAGGCCTACGATATGATCGAAAGCCTCAAAAGTATGTTCCAGGCTCAGGCGAAGACTGAGAGGTATCAAGTCTCTCAGGCTTTGCTGAATTGCAAGCTTAAGGATGGTGATCCACTGAGTCCGCATGTGATCAAAATGGTTGGTTACGTGCAGTCTCTGGAGAGGCTTGGCTACCCCATTAGCGAAGAGTTCGCTACGGATATAATTCTTAACTCTCTTCCTAGTGCATATGGGCAGTTCATTTCGAACTACCACATGCATGGTATGGATAAGAAGCTCACTGAATTACATGGGATGCTCAAGCAGGCAGAGTCGGATCTCAAGAAGGGCGCCAGACAAGTGTTGATGGTGCATAATAAGGCTAAGTTCAAGAAGAGTTATTGGACTAAGAAGAAGGCTAAGTCAGGAGGAAAGCAGGCTCCAGACCCGGTCCCAAGCGCTTCCTCAGGGACTAAGCCATCTCCTTCAGCCGGATTCACTTGCTTCTACTACAAGGCGGATGGCCACTGGGAGAGGAACTGTAGCAAGTACTTGGCCGACAAAGCCAAGAGTGGAGGTATGACTTCTGACTCAGGTACACTTGTTTGCAATGTTATAGACATATATCTTGCTGATGCACCTAATAGTTCTTGGGTATATGATACCGGATCAGTTATTCACATCTGCAACTCGTTGCAGGGACTGGTAAGAACTAGGAGCGTAGCAAGAGACGAGGTTGATATTCAAGTCGACAACAAAGCAAGAGTTGCTGCGTTGGAAGTCGGCACGATGCAACTTCATTTACCTTCCGAATTCATTATGGAACTGAATAATTGTTATTATGTTCCAGTGCTCAGTCGAAACATTATTTCTACTTCATGTTTGATGAGGCAAGGCTATGAGTCGAATATCAAGAATAATGGTTGTTCTTTGTATTTGAATGATATGTTTCACGGCTTTGCACCCGTCCAGGACGGGTTATTTATTTTGAATCTTGATGGTGAGTCGGTTTATAACATAAATGTTAAAAGGTTGAAACCAAATGATCTGAATATGACTTACTTTTGGCAATGTCGGCTTGGTCATATAAGTTGTAAACGCATGAAGAAGCTCCATGATGATGGACTCCTAAATTTGTTCGACTTGGAGTCGTTCGAGACATGCGAATCTTGCCTACTCGGCAAAATGACCAAGACACCTTTTGCAAAGAGTTGCGAAAGGGCGTCCGACTTGTTGGGACTAGTACATAGTGATGTATGTGGACCAATGAGCACGACAACCAGGGGTGGTTATGAGTACTTCATTACCTTCACTGATGATTTGAGTAGGTATGGATATATCTACTTGATGAAACATAAGTCGGAAGCCTTTGAAAAGTTCAGAGAATTCCAGAATGAAGCACAAAATCAACTCGGCAAGAAAATAAAGTTTCTTTGGTCGGACGAAGGAGGCGAGTACATGAGCCATGAGTTTGATGACCATCTGAAAAGTTGTGGAATAGTTCCTCAAATTACTCCACCAGGAACGCCACAAAGGAATGGTGTTTCGGAAAGGCGGAATCGAACCTTGTTGGACATGGTACGATCAATGATGAGTCGGACAGATCTGCCTTTATCATTTTGGGGTTATTGTCTAGAAACAGCGGCGTTCACACTAAACAGAGTACCATCAAAATCGGTAGAGAAGACACCGCATGAGATGTGGACAGGCAAAAAGCCGAGTTTGTCTTTTCTTAAGATTTGGGGTTGTGAAGCATTTGTCAAGCGACTTCAGTCGGACAAGCTTACAGCCAAGTCGGATAAGTGTATTTTCGTGGGGTATCCGAGGGAAACCTTGGGTTACTACTTCTACAACCGAGAAGAGGGCAAAGTGTTTGTCGCTTGGAACGGTGTCTTCCTTGAGAAAGAGTTTCTCAGTCGGGGAGTAAGTGGGAGCATGGTGCAACTCGAAGAAATTCGAGAGGAACCGGCTAGTAGCGAGTCGGCAAAAACCTTGGAGGTTGAACCGGTCGTGGCAGCTGAGCCGGCAGCAGCACCTGTACTACGAAGATCGGCAAGATTACGAAGTGTTCGTGATGTGTTACTGTTAGACAGTGATGAGCCGGCAAATTAATTGGAAGCGATGGTGGGATATGATTCCGATTCATGTCTTGGAGCCATGAGATCCGAGATAAAGTCCATGGATGAAAATCATGTTTGGAACTTGGTTGATCTGCCAGACGGTGCAAGACCCGTCGAGTGCAAATGGGTCTTTAAGAAGAAAACTAATATGGATGGAAATGTTTCAATCTATAAAGCAGGCCTTGTCGCGAAGGGGTTCCGACAAGTTCAAGGAGTTGATTACGACGAGACTTTCTCGCCCGTAGCGATGCTTAAATCAGTTCGGATCATGTTAGCTATAGCGGCCTATTTCGACTATGAGATATGGCAGATGGATGTCAAAACGGCATTCCTTAACGGAAATTTAACCGAGGATGTGTATATGATACAACTCGAGGGTTTTGTCGATCCGGCTAATGCTGACAGGGTGTGCAAACTTCAGAAATCCATTTATGGGTTGAAGCAAGCATCTCGGAGTTGGAATATTCGCTTTGATGAGGTAGTCAAATCGTTTGGCTTCATCAAGAGTGATCATGATTCTTGTTTGTACAAGAAGTTTAGTGGGAACAAAGTAAATTTTCTAATCTTATATGTGGATGACATATTACTGATTGGAAATGATGTCCAGATGTTGCAAGAAACCAAGGAATCATTGGAAAGGAGTTCCTCAATGAAAGACTTGGGTGAGGCAACATACATCCTCGGAATCCGGAGCTATAGAGATAGATCAAGGAGGCTCATTGGATTGAGTCAGAGTACTTATTAGGACAAAGTGTTGAAGAAGTTCAACATGGAATCGTCTAAGAAGGGGTTCTACCGATGTCCCATGGTGTAAAACTGTCAACACCCGGATTTTTAATCCCAGATGCCTGTTATGCCATACATCGCAATCCCAGGATTACCATTTTTGCGAGACATAACAGAATTGGATACCATAGTACATCATCCATTACAACCATACATAAGTTCTTACACAAATAGGGATCTCATGATCCAGTTCTTAATACAACATCAAGCAGCGGAATACGTAATAATAACGGTAGCATAGGCGAAGCTCCATCTTCGGGGTCACAGGCAATGCTGACGATGGGAGATGATCCTAGTTGTCGTAACCTTCCTAGGGTCCATCCTCCAGGTACTCCTCTTCATAGTCTGGCCATGGAAATAGACAGGGACAAAGCCATGAGTACTCTTTAAGTACTCGCAAACTAATACTAACATGTAAAAGGGGTTTTTGATAATAGGTCACTAGGCTCTAGGGTTATTTTGCAAAAGCCAGATTTATCTCTACTAAGTTTAGAAGCAACAAATAACTAGTCAAAATTTTATAACTCCTAAGTGGGAACGTGTATTCCATATCACAACCCTGTTGTGGTCAAGTCAAAGTCTCAATCCATTTCACAAGTCATTTTGAAAAGTCTGACGGGGAACAGTATGGCCACACCAACTGTCCATAACCGCGGACGCGGATATTCGAATAGTTTGACACTCTGCAGAGATTGTACACTTTCACCACAACATTCAATACATCCGTCAGGAACAAATCCTGAATTCACCATACTCAGTATGCGGATAATTAATCCTAACCTTTCAATTACACGCCCTAGTATAAGCACCTCTCCTGTGAGTTTGGCCTCCCAAACATGACCAAATATCATCTTGGGTACTGCACAAGTGGACAATCTTCACAAGGTAGCCTCAGATCAGACCTTGGTCGTGAGGGAACTAATACTAAGGTATATAAGTTTCCAGTCAAGCCCTACCCAATCTTCGGGTATTGTGGTTGTACGATGAAATTGGAATGGTATCGCATCAAGACAACCATCAGTTTTATAAAGGGCTAAGGCTCATGCCTCAAGATTTTCATCACCAAAATCATTAGGTGTTCGGAAACACATGTCCAAAACATTTCAATAGAATGATCCATCATTCCAAGGTTTTCATAACCATTTTCCACCAAGTATTCCCATCTAAAGTTGATCAAGTTTTATGCTTAGCACTAGCATCTACAAGTGGGGGTAAGCACTAATGAGGGGTGGTAAACTAGTGGAGTTTTAACTAAGTTCAATCTCATGCCTTAGGATGACATCAAGATTATCTAGCTTAGGCAAAATTTTATGCTCTTTATGCAACCTTCACATATCTTTCTAGTATCTACCATTCTCTTAAGTAAACTCTAAGTAAGAGCTTTGATAAAGAAATAAAGTAAGAAGCTTGCAAGTAAAACTAGGATTGGTTTATCAAGTGGAGATGATCATATATGCTTAAGGCATATAATTGGCATGGTAACAAGCAAGTATTAGCTTGCATTAGTAGGGTATCTTGCAAGTGTTATCTTGCATTAATATCAATATAAGCTTGCTAAATTGCAAGTGTTAGCTTGCAAGGTTAATAGCTTGCACATTCACTAGTAGTATTAGGCTTGCTAATCTGCAAGTGTTAGCTTGCAAGGTTAATAGCTTGCCTTGTGCAGAGCAGTGGTTGAAGTTCTCCTCGGCTTCTTTTTCGTAGAATCCTCCTTCCTCCTCGTATCCTTGGTCGGTACTAGCGTGTATAAATAAATATGATGTACACAATCACCAAACAATACTTAACTACTTGAATTCATCACACAAAAGGATCCTATAGATGATCTAGCATCATCACTAACCTTACAAGATTAAAGCTTGGTTTAATTCCTTTTAGTTTTAGAAAAGTAATTTCTACTCATTGAAAAAATACTTAAGATTTAATATTCTCCAAACCAAATATGGGATCATGTTGACCCATGTCATCACCACATATTGTAGTCCATGGGAATGTGATTTAAAGGGTGTCACAATTTAATAAGGTTTTCCTTTTATTTTAATTAAATAAAGTGACTAGAAATTCCTATGGGGCATTCTTTTATTACTTGAACATTATTTCTGCAAGTAAACCCATATATTTTTATATATTCTGAAAGGTATGCTTAAATGTGATTTTTGAGAGTTGGAATCAACTCAAAAGCTATCATGGTTTAAATTTGAAAAATGTTTGAATGCAGAAAAGCTTCTGCCTTGTTATTTTTACCATGGGTGATCTATAGATCCAAATGACTTGAATCCAATGGGCTTGGATTCAGCATTCCCAGAACTTTCTAGCAAAATTGGTTTCATTCAATTTGGTGCACTGGATCGATCTAGGTTGATTTTTGAAACTGGGTACAGAAGTGTGTTTGAAATAAAATGGAAAAGGTTTAATTCAAATAACTGGGCTGCGCGGGAAAAGTTAACGGGCCGGCCTGCAAAGCGTAGCGCTTCCGCAGGCTGTTTAAGTGGCTGTCCCCACTCGTCAGTGAGACAGGGGGTGCGAAGCGGTACGGGGCAACGTGGGACGTTCGATCTGGTTCTAATCCAACAGCTGGGAGTCATCGTCGATGTTGGGCAACGCCGGCGAGAGAGAAACCTAGCGCGGCCAGTGGGGGGTGCTGGGGGCTCACCGGGGTGCAGGCGAGGGTCGACGAGGCGGGCGAATGATGAAGTCGACGACAGCGAATCTCCTGGTACCGGTGGCTCCTCCTGGGGCGGCTCCAATCGCTGGCTCCCTTCTTCTCCAGAGGCGGCGGGAACGGTGTCGCACGATCAGTGAATGAGGGGAGTAGAATGGTGTGCTTAGTTCGGCCGGGGGTGGCCTCTATTTATAGTCGAGCGAGGGGACCGACGGGGCGCACGGTGAGCTCGTCGGGGGCGATGGTACAGACGGCTATTGGCATGGGCAAAGGTAGGGGACGGTGCGGTGTTCCCTGGCGATGCTCAACGATACGGTGACGAGACGTGGGGCGGTGCGGGTTGGTCCAGAACACGCAACGCTCTGCGCGGCAGAGGCGGCATCTTCAACAGCGAGCGGTGGCTATGCGGCATGGGGAGGCGAACGGGGATGTCTGGCAGTTTCCTGGGTCGGTGGCGATTGTGTATGCACGCGGCGAGGGTGGCGCACGGTCTGTGGGCTTTGGTCGAGGGTGGCGCTCTGGTGCACGCTGGCACGGTTGGCAGAGGCACGGGCGCGGCGTTCCTGGGTGCTCTGGTCGGTGTCTTCGAGGCAGGACTGGTCGAGAGGGGGCGGTGAGGCATGGGTGATCTCCCAGACAAGGTTGGCACGGCTAGTTTCCTCCCTAGCTTGCGGTCGACATGTGGGTGGCAAGGGTGGCTTCGGCAGTTCACCATTGATGACAATGCCAAGCTCACAGTGGTGCTAGTGCTTGGTTAATCTTGCTAGATGATCTACTGAGCTGGTTGTGAGCTAGATAGAGAACCAGTTAGGCAAGAATCACTGCTCACAATAGTGTTTTGATTTTGTTTGATTTGTGTCTGCCAAGTGTTTGATGAAATGGCCGCATGAATTCAAGTTTTTAATTTTAAAAAGATTTTTGGTGGGTGTGCTAGATTGGTGCTGGTGAGTCTGCAGATGCTCGGGTTTTGAAAGTTGAGCTTGTTTGAGTGGTTTTTGAAAAAGTGGGATCTTCCCATATGATAAAGATTCAATTTTGAATTGTCATTTAAACTATGCATTTGAAAGTTTCTGAATGATCACAAAGTGGGCCTTGATACTTTGTTATGAGTACAATCAAGGGGTGCAAAGATCCAGAAAAGTTTCTATTAGGTTCTGAAAGTTTGAGACATCCAAAGTAGGCTTGGGAGTTAAATTGGTCAAAATGACCATTCCTTTATTTTATTTGTTTTGCTTTACTTGTCTTTGGGCAAAGTGTGGGAAATGTTTAGATGATGTTTATTTCACCTAAGAAACATTTTACAAGCAAAGAAACACACAAAAAAGTTGGTTCAAAAGAATTTCAAATTAAATGCATACACATATGCATGCTTTCATAATTTTAATTAGAAAAGTTTTTGTTAACTCTCATTTTGATGATTAGAGTTTGATGATTTAAGTTTAGTATTTTTGGGATGTTACAAACCTCCCCCCTTTAAACAAAATCTCGTCCCGAGATTTGAAAAAGGACGAAAAAAGATTACCTAGGATTTGAAGAGATCGGGAAACTCTATCCTGATGTGATCTTCGCGCTCCTAGGTAGCTTCCTCTTCTGTGTGGTTGCTCCACTGAATCTTGAGAAACTTGATGCTTCGGTTTCGGGTAGTTTGAAAAGCTTCTTCCAAAATACGGATGGGTACTTTGGGATAGGTCAGGTCATCGTTGATCTCTATGGTCCGGTGATCGATATTTTTGAACACTTCGGTCTTCTCGGGAACTTCGAGACACTTGCGAAGTAATGAGATATGGAACACATTGTGCACGGATGACATCTCTTCGGGTATTTCCAATTGATATGATACTTCTCCTCGATGGTTCAAAATCTTGAAAGGTCCAATATATCTGGGGGCTAACATTCCTTTGAGTTGGAAATGATGCATTCCCTTCAATGGCGACACCTTCAGATAAACAAAATCTCCTATGTTGAAGGCGAGGTCTTGACGTCTCTTGTCGGCGTAACTCTTCTGTCTGGACTAGGCGGTCTTGAGGTGCTCACAAATCTTATGAACCTTCTATTCTGCTTCTCGTAGGATGTCGGGTCCAAAAATCTGACTCTCTCCTACTTCCGACCAGTTCAAAAGGGGTGCGACACTTCCTTCCGTACATGAATTCAAATGGGGCCATTTGCAAACTGGCTTGATAACTGTTGTTGTATGAGAATTTTGCAAACGGCAGACAGTCTTCCCACTTGGATCCATATTCTAACACACATGCTCTCAGCATATCTTCGAGTATTTGGTTTACTCGCTCCGTTTGTCCATCGGTCTGAGGGTGATACGTGGTACTGAAATCTAGGCGGGTTCCTAAACCTTCTTGAACTTTCTTCCAGAATCTCGAGGTAAATTGAGTTCCTTGATCCGATACGATGTTCTTGGGGACTCCATGCAAACTAACTATTCTAGCGATGTACAACTCTGCTATCTTCGAACTCTGATTTGTGGTCTTGACGGGCAAGAAATGGGCGACTTTGGACAATATGTCCACTATGACCCAAATAGAGTCATTTCCCCTACTAGAAGTAGGCAGTCCAGTGATAAAGTCCATTCCAACGAAATCCCATTTCCATTCCAGAATATGCAAGGGTTGCAACAATCCAGCGGGTCTTTGATGTCCTGCCTTGACTCGCTGACATATATCACACTTGGCGATATAGCGTCCGATTTCTCTCTTCATCTTATGCCACCAAAATTGCTCTTTTAAATCTTGATACATCTTAGTTCCTCCAGGATGGATAGAATAAAGAGTATCATGAGCCTCCAGAATCACTTCTTTCAACTCAGAATCTGCGGGTACACAAAGGCGTCCTTTGTACCACAGAATTCCTTCTTCGTCTTCGGTGAATCCAGGTACTTTGCCTGTACCGATACGACGCTTGATTTCGCCAATACTAGCATTTCCCTTCTGCGCCTCTTTAATCTGACTGATCAAAGTGGGCTGGAGTTCTATGCTAGCCAAAAATCCTTCACTTACTAATTCCATTCGAAAATCTTCCATATCTTTGTGAAGGCTTGGTTGCTCCTTTAAAATCATGGAGTTCAAGCGGCACGGCAATCTGCTAAGGGCATCGGCTACCACATTGGCTTTACCAGGGTGATAGTGAATGTCCAGATCGTAATCCTTGATTAGCTCAATCCATCTCCTCTGTCTCATATTCAGCTCCTTCTGAGTGAATATATACTTCAGACTCTTGTGATCCGTATAGATCTCACAATGGTTTCCCATCAGGTAATGTCTCCATGTGTTCAGGGCTAGAACTACGACTGCGAGTTCGAGGTCATGGGTTGGGTAATTTTGCTCATGTTTTTTCAGTTGTCGAGATAGATAAGATATAACTTTTCCTTCTTGCATTAGCACACATCCGAGACCGATCTTGGATGCATCACAATACACATCGAAGGGCTTCATGATATCTGGCATGATCAAGATTGGGGCTGAAATCAATCGCCTTTTGAGTTCTTAAAAACTCGCTTCACATTTGTCGGTCCATTCAAACTTCTTGTCCTTCTTTAGCAATTGGGTCATGGATCTAGCGATACTCGAGAATCCTTCTATGTATTTGCGGTAATATCCCGCCAATCCGAGAAATGCACGAACTTGGGTTTGAGTGGTTGGGGCTTGCCAATCTTCTACATCTTTCACTTTGGCAGGGTCAACGGCAATTCCTCCGGCTGATACAATGTGACCGAGGAATCCTACCTCGTGTAACCAGAATTCACATTTGTTAAACTTGGCATACAGCTGATGCTCTCTAAGGGTTCCAAGAATGGTCCTTAGGTGTAGCTCATGTTCTTCTTCTGATTTGGAATAAATTAGAATGTCAACGATGAAAACAACGACAAACTTATCCAGGAAGTCCATAAAAATCTTATTCATGAGATTCATGAAATAAGCGGGGGCATTGGTTAATCCAAAAGACATGACTGTATACTCATACAATCCATATCTGGTGGTAAAGGCAGTCTTTGGAATATCCTCTGCACGAATTTTGAGTTGATGATAGCCAGTCCTAAGATCAATCTTAGAAAACACTTTGGCACCGGTCAACTGATCAAACAAATCTTCTATCTTGGGCAAGGGGTAATTGTTCTTGATGGTGACATCATTCAACTTCCGGTAATCCGTACACAAACGGTTACCTCCATCCTTCTTGTCCACAAACAAGACAGGTGATCTCCATGGTGACGCACTTGGTTGAATCAATCCAATTTCCATCATGGCATCCAGTTGTTCTTTAGTTCTGCTAGTTCAGACGGGTTCATACTATATGGTCTCTGGGCTATGGGTCCTGTTCCAGGGATTAGTTCGATGATAAACTCGATATCCCGATCTAGCGGCATACCGGGCAAAACATCTGGAAATAATCGGGGTATTCACAGACTATCTGGACTTGGTCAATGGTAGGTTGGGCTATACTCTTGTTGCATTTGAATTGACGAGGTAAGGTTTCAGATATATGCTCGACTGATATTCCGGCTGTACTGGTCATGGTGATGGCTTTCTTGGCACAGTCAATCAATCCTTTATGTTTGGACATCCAATCCATTCCTAGTACTACTTCCAAACCTTTAGTTCTGAGTGCTATTAGATTAGCATAAAAATCTATGCCATGGATTCGGATAGGGACGGTTTGCAAATTTTCCTAGCCTTGGTGGTTGATCCGGGAATTTGAACAATCATGACATGATTCAATTTGGTTGGTTGAATTTTACTAGTGCATGCAAATTCTTCGGTGACAAATGAGTGCGATGCACTAGAATCGAACAACACTCTTGCAAGTACTGAATTAACAGAAAACATACCCAGCACGACGTCTGGCGCTTCCTGAGCTTCTTCAGCATGCATGAGAAAAAGACAGCCATTGCGGTTGAGCGAATTCCCTAGGGCAAATCTTCTTCCGGGCTGAACACGGCGCTGTTGCTGAGCTGGGGCATTGGCATTGGGTGCTACGGCATTCTTCTTGTTGGGGCACTCTTTGGAATAGTGGCCTTTATTTCCACAGTCATAACAGGTCACTTGCGACTTGTCCTTTGCTGCTACGGGCACAACATTGCTTCCAGTCCTCGGGGCAGTGTTGGTGTTGGCAGTAGCATTGTTGTTGTTGAATTTGGGTGGGGCACGGTTGAAATTGCTAGAGTTGCCGGGGTTGTTGTGATTTCCTCCGGGCCTTGGGTTTCCACGGTTGGGATAGGTCGGACGGTTCATTGGGGGTCTGTTGGTTCTTGGGGCAAATCCTAGAGAAGGGTTAGGGCGATACTTTGGGGTCTGATGGGTTCCTGGTTGATGCATCATGCGACGCTTATGGTTCTCATTGGCTTGGTTGATCTTTCCTTCCATCTGGATAGCAGAGTCGACAAGGGCTTCAATATCAGCAAAGGGGATATTGACTAACACCGTCTGCATCTCATCATGCAGACCATTCAAGAATATCTCCTTCTTCTTGGCTTCGGTGTCAATCTCATCCGAGGCATACCTAGGTAATGACAAGAATTTGTCACGGTATTCCACTACGGTCATCCTTCCTTGCTTTAGCTCTCCGAACTCGTCTCTCATCCTCTTGATCAAACCCGACGGCACATGGGTTCTGCTAAACTTGACCTTGAATTCCTCCCAGGTCATCATCTGGCCTCCGGTCATTGCGCGAACACTATTCCACCATGCCCTGGCATCTCCGGCTAGACAGTGGGTGGCGAACAGAAATTTCTCGTTGGCTTCCACTCCGGCGACTTCTAGGTTATTTTCCATGGTTTGCAACCAATCGTTGGCGTCTAGGGGCTCTTCTGACTTAGTGAAAACATGTGGGTTGGTATTCTGCAAATTCTTGAATTTAGATCCATGGTTGTCCTGATTTCCGTGGCCTTGATTGTTGTGGGCTAGCTGAGCTATCTGTTGCAGGGTGGCTAGGTTGGCTTGACGTTCGGCTCTTTCAGCTTCACGGCCAGAAGTCAACATTTATAGAATCTGCAACATCGGGTCCGGGGATGAACCACTTCCTCCGCGTGGCATCTGAAGATTGAGATAGATCATGAGAAAAGAGGGAAATTTCTAAGGTTTTGGGTCTTCGAAAAGTTTTTAAAGTTTGACTCAGATTTTTTTCTAGCAACTTGCTTTTTCATTCATTCATTCATAGCACACGATACAACACACACCACAACAAGGAAAACCAGATGGTTTTAAGAACCATTCTGAAAACTACGATACAGTGGGACCGAATACTACTCACAACGCTAGTGCTCAAGTGGTACTACTCCTCGGAATCCGTGGCTTCATCATCCTCATCATCATCAATGAAGGAGAAATCATCCTCATCGTTGAAGAATTCCATAGCCTGATCCTCCAGAAAATCATCATCATCGCTGAGATAGGAGTAAGGGTCTCCACGAAGATCCTCTCCAGCATTCTCCCTTTCCTCCAACTGCATGTCTCTCTCGTGGATGGTCTCCTCCAAAGATGAGATACGGTGGCGAAGACGGGAAATAATGCGCTCCTTCTTGTCGAGCTGACGGCGGCGAGACTTGCGATCCTTTGCCAGCATGGCGATGGTCTGATCCTTCATCTTGATGATGGCAGACTTGTGGTTGGAGTAGTCACGGCAGTTATCCAACTCTTGCTGACGATCGTACATCATGAAGCTAAGGTGGTCCAATTGAGTCTTCAGCTCAGGGTGGTATGGTGCTTCCAGTGGTTGTCCATTTGCATCACGCCTCGGGCAAAACTCAAAGCGAGAACCCTTGATCTGATTGATGCTCTGCCCACACAGACGGGAAAGAGCTTCCTGCATGGCCCTGGCAAGTCCGTCGAGCCAGTTGTTCTCTCTTAAGGTAAACTGAATTCCCTCAGCAGTGGGAGGTTCAATCTTTCCTCGGAGACTTGCAACAATTAGCCACTGCATATCTTCTCCTCCTTGATCATTGAGCTGAGCTCCGAAGAACTCGGGGTGCGGACGCTCCAGAAGTTCCGAAAGCTGGTCCAAATCCCTCTCAAAGATAAGGTCTCCTCCATTCCCCAACTGATAAAACTTGTTGTACTTCACGTGCATCTATAAGAATATAGGATGAGTAAGTTAGTAGAGTGATTAAGTGTGTCAAATTTTATGTATGTTGCAAGAGATTTTGAGGAACATGAATTTTTATGAAAGAATCAAGTGATAAGAATGGGAATAAGTTTTTGTAAATATTTATTTTCTTTGGTTTTGAAACTAATTTTTTGATTCAAACGTCCAGTCTAACTAGGGTATCCTATGGTCAGGATGGCTCTGATACCAACTTGTCATCACCCGAATTTTTAATCCCAGATGCCTATTATGCCATACATCGCAATCCCAGGATTACCATTTTTGCGAGACATAACAGAATTGGATACCACAGTACATCATCCATTACAAACCATACATAAGTTCTTACACAAATAAGGATCTCATGATCTAGTTCTTAATACAACATCAAGCAGCGGAATACGTAATAATAACGGTAGCGTAGGCGAAGCTCCATCTTTGGGGTCACAGGCAATGCTGACGATGGGAGATGATCCTAGTTGTCGTAACCTTTCTGGGGTCCATCCTCCAGGTACTCCTCTTCATAGTTTGGCCATGGGAATAGCCAGGGACAAAGCCATGAGTACTCTTTAAGTACTCGCAAACTAATACTAACAAGTAAACGGGGTTTTTGGAAATAGGACACTAGGCTCTAGGGTTGTTTTGCAAAAGCCAGATTTATCTCTACTACGTTCAGAAGCAAGAGAGCTAATTGAAGTTTATAACACCTAAGTGGGAACTTGTATCTCATGCCACCACCCTGTTGTGGTCAAGTCAAAGTCTCAGTTCATTTCACAAGTCATTTTGAAAAGTCTGACGGGGGAACATTATGGCCACTCCAACTGTCCATAACCGCGGACGCGGCTATTCGAATAGTTTGACACTCTGCATAGATTGTACACTTTCACCACAACATTCGATACATCCGTCAGGAACAAATCCTGAATTCACCATACTCAGTATGTGGATAATCAATCCTAACTTTTCAATTACACGCCCTAGTATAAGCACCTCTCCTGTGAGTTTGGCCTCCCAACCATGACCAACTGTCATCTTGGGTACTGCACAGGTGGACAATCTTCACAAGGTAGCCTCAGCTCAGACCTTGGCCGGGAGGGAACTAATACTAAGGTATATAAGTTTCCAGTCAAGCCCTACCCAATCTTCAGGTATTGTGGTTGTACGATAAAATTGGAATGGTATCGCATCCAGACAACCATCAGTTTTATAAAGGGCTAAGGCTCCTGCCTCAACATTTTCATCGCCAAAATCATCAGGTGTTCGGAAACACATGTCAAAACATCTCAGTAGAATGATCCATCATTCTAAGGTTTTCATAACCATTTTTCCACCAAGTATTCCCATCTAAAGTTGGTCAATTTTTATGCTTAGCACTAGCATCTACAAGTGGGGGTGAGTACTAATGAGGGGTGGTACACTAGTGGGGTTTCAACTAAGTTCAATCTCATGCCTTAGGATGACATAAAGATTATCTAGCTTAGACCCAATTTTATGCTCTTTATGAAACCTTCAAGTATCCTTCTAGTATCTACCATTTATTCTAGTAAACTCTAAGTAAGAGCTTTGATAAAGAAATAAAGTAATAGACTGGCAAATAAAACTAGGATTGGTTTATCAAGTGGATATGATCACATATGCTTGAGGCATATAGTGGTCATGGTAACAAGTAGTGGTTTGTTTGCATTAGTAGAGTATCTTGCAAGTGTTAGCTTGCACATTCAACTAGTAGTATTAGGCTTGCATAGGTCAACTTGATTAGTAAGGCTTGCATCAGTATTAGTATAAGCTTGCCTTGGGAAGAGCAGTGGTTGAAGTTCTCCTCGGCTTCTTCTTCATAGAATCCTTCTTCCTCCTCGTATCCTTGGTCGGTACTAGCGTCTATAAATAAATACGATGTACACAATTACCAAAAAATTCTTAACTACTTGCAATAATCACACAAAAGGGTCCTATAGATGATCTAACATCATCACTAACATTACAAGATTAAAGCTTGGTTTAATTCCTTTTATTTTTAGAACAGTAATTTCTACTCATTGAAAAACTACTTAAGATTTAATATTCTCCAAACCAAATATGGGATCATGTTGACACATGTCATCACCACATATTTTAGTTCATGGGAATGTGATTTAAAGTGGTGTCACAATTTAATAAGGTTTTACCCTTTTATTTTAATTAATTAAAGTGGCTAGAAATTCCTATGGGGCATTCTTTTATTTACTTGAACACTATTTTTGTAAGTAAACCTATATATTTTTATATATTCTGAAAGGTATGGTTAAATGTGATTTTTGAGAGTTGGAATCAACTCAAAAGCTATTATGGTTTAAATTTCAAAAATGTTTGAATGCAGAAAATCTTCTGCCTTGTTATTTTTACCATGGGTGATCTATAGATCCAAATGACTTGAATCCAACGGGCTTGGATTCAGCATTCCCATACCTTTCTAACAAAATTGGTTTCATTCAATTTGGTGCACTGAATCGATCTGGGTTAATTTTTGAAACTGGGTACAAAAGTGTGTTTGAAATAAAATGGAAAAGGTTTAATTCAAATAACTGGGCTGCACAGGAAACGATACTGGGCCGGCCCGCTAAGCGCAGCGCTTCCGCGGGCTGTTTAAGTGGCTGTCCCCACGCGTCAGTGAGACAGGGGGTGCGAAGCGGTACGGGGCAATGTGGTGCGTTCGATCTGGTTCTAATCCAACGGCTGAGAGTCATCGTCGACGTTGGGCAACGCCGGCGATATAGAAACCTAGCGCGGCCAGTGGGGGCCGTTGGGGGCTCACCGGGGTTCAGGCAAGGGTCGGCGAGGCGGGCGAACGACGAAGTCGACGACGGCGAACCTCCTGGTACCGGCAGCTTCTCCTAGGGCGGCTCTAATCGCTGGCTTCCTTCTGCTCCAGAGGCGGCAGACTCCGGTGAAATTACGGCGATGCGCTGCTCGCCTTGCTCCTGGACTGCGGCGGGGTGGTTCTGGGTGAGAGAGGAGTGGAATGGTGTGAAGAATTCGAGCGGGGGAGGCCTCTATTTATAGTCGCGACGGTGAGACCGAACGGCATGGGCAGGCGACGGTGGCGACACGGCTACGGGCTGCTAGAGGCATGGCCGGCGGTGGCGATCGCTTGGTGCTCTCCTGGCGATGTTCTACGGCTTTAATGCACGTGTAGGGGCGATGCGGTTTGGTCTGTAACACGCGACGCTCTGCTCGGCAGAGGCGGCGTCTTCGACGGCGAGCGGTGGCTGTGCGGCATGGGGCGTCGAATGGGAATGTCTGGCGGTGTCCTAGGTCAGTGTCGATCTCATCCGGGGCATACCTAGCTAATGACAAGAATTTTTCACGGTATTCCACTACAGTCATCCTTCCTTGCTTCAGCTCTCTGAACTCGTCTCTCATTCTCTTGATCAAACCTGGTGGCACATGGGTTCTGCTAAACTTGACCTTAAATTCCTCCCAGGTCATCATCTGGCCTCCGGTCATTGCGCGAACACTATTCCACCATGCCCTGGCATCTCCGGCTAGATAGTGGGTGGCGAACAGAACTTTCTCGTTGGTTTCCACTCCGGCGACTTCTAGGTTATTTTCCATGGTTTGCAGCGAATCATCGGCGTCTAGGGGTTCTCCTGACTTAGTGAAAACAGGTGGGTTGGCATTCTGGAAATTCTTGAGTTTAGATCCATGGTTGTCCTGATTTCCGTGGCCTTGGTTGTTGTGCACAATCTAGGCTATCTGTTGCAGGGTGGCTAGGTTGGCTTGACGTTCCGCTCTTTCAGCTTCACGGTCAGAAGTCAACATTTGTAGAATCTGTAACATCGGATCCGGTGATGAACCACTTCCTCCAAGTGGCATCTAAAGATTGAGATAGATCATGAGAAAAGAGGGAAATTTCTAAAGTTTTGGGTCTTTGAAATTTTTTTAAAGTTTGACTCAAATTTTCTAGCAACTTGCTTTTTCATTCATTCATTTATAGCACACGATACAACACACACCACAACAAAGAAAAGCAGATGGTTTTAAGAACCATTCTGAAAACTACGATATAGTGGGACCGAATACTACTCACTACGCTAGTGCTCAAGTGGTACTACTCCTCGGAATCAGTGGCTTCCTCATCCTCATCATCATCGATGAAGGCGAAATCATCTTCATCGGTGAAGAAGACCATAGCCTGATCCTCCAGAAAATCATCATCATCGTTGAGATAGGAGTAGGGGTCTCCACGAAGATCTTCTCCGGCATTCTCCCTTTCCTCCAACTACATGTCTCTCTCGTGGATGGTCTCCTCCAAAGATGAGATGCGGTGGCGAAGACGGGAAATAATGCGCTCCTTCTTGTCGAGCTGACGGCGGCGAGACTTGCGATCCTTTGCTAACATGGCGATGGTTTGGTCCTTCGTCTTGATGATGGCAGACTTGTGGTTGCAGTAGTCACGGCAGTTGTCCAACTCCTGCTGACGATCGTACATCATGAAGCTAAGGTGGTCCAATTGAGTTTTTAGCTCAGGGTGGTATGGTGCTTCCAGTGGTTGTCCATTTGCATCACTCCTCGGGGAAAACTGAAAGCGAGTACCCTTGATCTGATTGATGCTCTGCCCACACAGATGGGAAAGAGCTTCCTACATGGCCCTAGCAATTCCATCGAGCCAGTTGTTCTCTCTTAAGGTGAACTGAATTCCTTCCGCAGTGGGAGGTTCAATCTTTCCTCGAGGACTTGCAACAATTAGCCACTGCAGATCTTCTCCTCCTTGATCATTGAGCTGGGCTCCAAAGAACTCGGGATGCGAACGCTCCAGAAGTTCCGAAAGCTAGTCCAAATCCCTCTCAAAGATAAGGTCTCCTCCATTCCCCAACTGATAAAACTTGTTGTACTTCACGTCCATCTATAAGAATATAGGATGAGTAAGTTAGTAGAGTGATCAAGTGTGCCAAAATTTTATGTATTTTGCAAGAGTTTTTGAGGAACATGAATTTTCATGAAAGAATCAAAGGGATAAGAATGGGAATAAGTTTTTGTAAATATTTGTTTTATTTGGTTTTGAAACTAAGTTTTTGATGCAAACGTCCAGTCTAACTAGGGTCTCCTATGGTCAGGATGGCTCTGATACCAACTTGTCAACGCCCGGATTTTTAATCCTAGGTGCCTGTTATGCCATACATCGCAATCCCAGGATTACCATTTTTGCGAGACATAACAGAATTGGATACCATAGTACATCATCCATTACAACCGTACATAAGTTCTTACACAAATAGGGATCTCATGATCCAGTTCTTAATACAACATCAAGCAGCGGAATACGTAATAATAACGGTAGCGTAGGCGAAGCTCCATCTTCGGGGTCACTGGCAATGCTGACGATGGGAGATGATCCTAGTTGTCATAACCTTCCTGGGGTCCATCCTCCAGGTACTCCTCTTCATAGTCTGGCCATGGGAATAGCCAGGGACAAAGCCATGAGTACTCTTTAAGTACTCACAAACTAATACTAACATGTAAAATGTGTTTTTGATAATAGGTCACTAGGCTCTAGGGTTATTTTGCAAAAGCCAGATTTATTTCTACTAAGTTTAGAAGCAACGAATAACTAGTCACAATTTTATAACTCCTAAGTGGGAAATTGTATTCCATATCACAACCCTGTTGTGGTCAAGTCAAAGTCTCAATCCATTTCACAAGTCATTTTGAAAAGTCTGACGGGGGGACAGTATGGCCACTCCAACTGTCCATAACCGCGGACACGGATATTCGAAAAGTTTGAGACTCTGCAGAGATTGTACACTTTCACCACAACATTCGATACATCCGTCAGGAACAAATCCTGAATTCACCATATTCAGTATGCGGATAATCAATCCTAACCTTTCAATTACACGCCCTAGTATAAGCACCTCTCCGGTGAGTTTGGCCTCCCAACCATGACCAACTGTCATCTTGGGTACTGCACAGGTGGACAATCTTCACAAGTTAGCCTCAGCTCAGACCTTGGCCGTGAGGGAACTAATACTAAGGTATATAAGTTTCCAGTCAAGCCCTGCCCAATCTTCGGGTATTGTGGTTGTACGATGAAATTGGAATGGTATCGCATCCAGACAACCATCAGTTATATAAAGTGCTAAGGCTCATGCCTCAACATTTTCATCACCAAAATCATCAGGTGTTCGGAAACACATGTCCAAAACATTTCAATAGAATGATCCATCATTCCAAGGTTTTCATAACCATTTTTCCACCAAGTATTCCCATCTAAAGTTGATCAAGTTTTATGCTTAGCACTAGCATCTACAAGTGGGGGTAAGCACTAATGAGGGGTGGTAAACTAGTGGAGTTTTAACTAAGTTCAATCTCATGCCTTAGGATGACATCAAGATTATCTAGCTTAGGCCAAATTTCATGCTCTTTATGCAACCTTCACATATCTTTCTAGTATCTACCATTCTCTTAAGTAAACTCTAAGTAAGACCTTTGATAAAGAAATAAAGTAAGAAGCTTGCAAGTAAAACTAGGATTGGTTTATCAAGTGGAGATGATCATATATGCTTAAGGCATATAATTGGCATGGTAACAAGCAAGTATTAGCTTGCATTAGTAGGGTATCTTGCAAGTGTTATCTTGCATTAATATCAGTATAAGTTTGCTAAATTTCAAGTGTTAGCTTGCAAGGTTAATAGCTTGCACATTCACTAGTAGTATTTGGCTTGCTAAATTGCAAGTGTTAGCTTGCAAGGTTAATAGCTTTCCTTGTGCAGAGTAGTGGTTAAAGTTCTCCTCGGCTTCTTCTTCGTAGAATCCTCCTTCCTCCTCGTATCCTTGGTCGGTACTAGCGTCTATAAATAAATACGATGTACACAATCACCAAACAATACTTAACTACTTGCAATCATCACACAAAAGGATCCTATAGATGATCTAGCATCATCACTAACCTTACAAGATTAAAGCTTGGTTTAATTCCTTTTATTTTTAGAAAAGTAATTTCTACTCATTGAAAACCTACTTAAGATTTAATATTCTCCAAACCAAATATGGGATCATGTTGACCCATGTCATCACCACATATTGTAGTCCATGGGAATGTGATTTAAAGTGGTGTCACAATTTAATAAGGTTTTACCCTTTTATTTTAATTAAATAAAGTGACTAGAAATGCCTATGGGGCATTCTTTTATTACTTGAACATTATTTCTGCAAGTAAACCCATATATTTTTATATAGTCTGAAAGGAATGGTTAAATGTGATTTTTGAGAGTTGGAATCAACTCAAAAGCTATCATGGTTTAAATTTTAAAAATGTTTGAATGCAGAAAAGCTTCTGCCTTGTTATTTTTACCATGGGTGATCTATAGATCCAAATGACTTGAATCCAACGGGCTTGGGTTCAACATTCCCAGGCCTTTCTAGCAAAATTGGTTTCATTCAATTTGGTGCACTGGATCGATCTAGGTTGATTTTTGAAACTGGGTACAAAAGTGTGTTTGAAATAAAATGGAAAAGGTTTAATTCAAATAACTGGGCTGCGCGGGAAAAGTTAACGGGCCAGCCTGCTAAGCGTAGCGCTTCCGCGGGCTGTTTAAGTGGCTGTCCCCACTCGTCAGTGAGACAGGGGGGTACGAAGCGGTACGGGGCAACGTGGTTCCTCCTAGGGCGGATCCAATCGCTGGCTCCCTTCTTCTCCAGAGGCGGCGGGCTCCGGTGAAATTCCGGCGAAGTGTTGCTTGCCTTGCTCCGGGAACGGTGTGGCACGATCAGTGATGAGAGGGGAGTAGAATGGTGTGCCTAGTTCGGCTGGGGGTGGCCTCTATTTATAGTCGAGCGAGGGGACCGACGGGGCGCACGGTGAGCTCGTCGGGGGCGATGGTACAGACGACTATTGGCATGGGCGAAGGTAGGGGACGGTGCAGTGTTCCCTGGCGATGCTCAACGATACGGTGGCGAGACGTGGGGAGGTGCGGGTTGGTCTGGAACACGTGACGCTCTGCGCGGCAGAGGCGGCGTCTTCAACGGCAAGCGGTGGCTGTGCGGCATGGGGCGGCGAACGGGGATGTCTGGGGGTCTCCTGGGTCGGTGGCAATCGTGTATGCACGCGGCAAGGGTGGCACGCAGTCTGTGGGCTTTGGTCGAGGGTGGCGCTCTGGCGCACGCTCGGCACGGTTGGCAGAGGCACGGGCGCAGCGTTCCTGGGTGCTCTGGTCGGTGTCTTCGAGGCAGGACTGGTCGAGAGGGGGCGGTGAGGCATGGGTGATCTCCCAAACAAGGTTGGCACGGCTAGTTTCCTCCCTAGCTTGCGGTCGACATGTGGGTGGCAAGGGTGGCTTCGGCTGTTCACCATTGATGACAATGCCAAGCTCACAGTGGTGCTAGTGCTTGGTTAATCTTGCTAGATGATCTACTAAGCTGGTTGTGAGCTAGATAGGGAACCATTTAGGCAAGAATCACTGCTCACAATAGTGTTTTGATTTTGTTTGATTTGTGTCTGCCAAGTGTTTGATGAAATGGCCGCATGAATTCAAGTTTTTAATTTTGAAAAAGATTTTTGGTGGGTGTGCTAGATTGGTGCTGGTGAGTCTGCAGATGCTTGGGTTTTGAAAGTTCAGCTTGTTTGAGTGGTTTTTGAAAAAGTGGGATCTTCCCATATGATAAATATTCAATTTTGAATTGTCATTTAAACTATGCATTTGAAAGTTTTTGGATGACCACAAAGTGGGCCTTGATACTTTGTTATGAGTACAATCAAGGGGTGCAAAGATCCAGAAAAGTTTCTGTTAGGTTCTGAAAGTTTGAGACAGCCAAAGTAGGCTTGGGAGTTAAATTGGTCAAAATGACCATTCCTTTATTTTATTTGTTTTGCTTTACTTGTCTTTGGGCAAAGTGTGGGAAATGTTTAGATGATGTTTATTTCACCTAAGAAACATTTTACAAGCAAAGAAACACACAAACAAGTTGGTTCAAAAGAATTTCAAATTAAATGCATACACATATGCATGCTTTCATAATTTTAATTAGAAAAGTTTTTGTTAACTCTCATTTTAATGATAAGAGTTTGATGATTTAAGTTTAGTATTTTTGGGATGTTACAAAAACTTAGCAAGACTCGGTGTCCTTCGACAACTGATGAGCGAAGTCGAATGAGTGCGATTCCATATGCTTCTGCAGTCGGATCCATCATGTATGCCATGATTTGTACTAGGCCGGATGTTTCCTATGCTCTAAGTGTTGTGAGCAGATACCAGGCTGATCCTAGAGAGATCCACTGGATAGCCGCTAAAAATATCCTAAAGTACTTGAGAAGGACTAAGGATATGTTCTTGGTTTATGGAGGTGAAGATGAACTCGGTGTAAAGGGTTACATGGATGCGAGTTATCTTACTGACTCTGATGATTCTCGCTCGCAATCCGGATGTGTGTTTATTATAAATGGAGGTGCTGTGAGCTGGAAGAGTTCCAAGCAAGAGACTGTGTCTGCGTCTACAACAGAGGCTAGGTATATTGCCGCATCGGAGGCAGCAAAGGAAGCTGTTTGGATGAGGAATTTCCACATGGATCTTGGTGTGGTTTAGGGCTCGTCCAATCCGTTAGACGTGTATTGTGACAACAATGGTGCTATTGCACAAGCCAAGGAACCTAGACAACACCAGAAGAACAAGCACATACTCATGCGGTACCACCTGATTCGCCAGTTCGTGGATCAGGGTGATATCAAGTTATGCAAGGTACACACGGATGCAAATATTGCGGATCTGTTGACAAAGCCGTTACCACAGCCCAAGCATGAGGCGCACGTGATGTCAGAAGATTGACTCTAGTGCAAGTGGGAGACTGTTGGGAATATGCCCTAGAGGCAATCATGTATGATGAGATTTCCCATTGAATTCATAAAGATATTAAGTAGTCCTTGTATAAACATCTGATGTGTATCATTGAATATGTGATTCGGTTGTGGAACTATGCATTCATGTTGTTTGTACTAAATATCCTTGGTCATCGAAGTTGTGCTGGACACACAACTTAGACCAATGTGAAAGTTGGCTTGATGAATCGGTTCCACTTGTCATGAGCATGGAGATGCTATTCCAACTTACACAGATTCGGCTAAAGAGTTTAGCGAGTCGGATTGACCCATATGGAGGTACAACGAACAAGTTGTCATTTGTATATCTCAATCAATGTAATCCATTAACCTAAGGTTATTGCATAGTCCGAGTTGAGGATCACCGACTTAGGTTCTGTCAAACGCTGATCCGTGACTGGGAAGTTATAAAGGCAGAGTTCGAGTCGAATGAGAATCAAGCTGCGTGATGTGAATAACCAAGATGGGATTTTGCCCCTCCACTTGGAGAGATATTCTCTGGGCCCTCTTGTGAGATATGATTCGGAAAGCATGGCCATGCACGACTCGGTTAAGTGTTAACCGAGGCGATCGACTAAGAGTTAGTCGGGTGAATCACTTATCTCGGATCGAGAAGAGAGTTGGACTATTTAAGGGATGACATATATTCGCCTATAGTCTGACAAGGTATATCGTGAGGCAAAAGGGACTCGGACGGAAGTCGCATTGGAAAGGCAAGTCGTCATGACTCTTTGGTACTTGGGAGTCGGCACGTTCTGCTAGGAGCCGCTACCGACTGATCGATTGAGAGTCAGACTCCAATCGTGTCCAAGTAGCCATGAGCCTGCGGGGTCACACACTTAAGAGCGGGAGCAAGTTCGGATTGGATCTGAACCTGTAATCTGGTTGGGTTGGACCTGAACCGGATTAGGACTGAGTTAGTGAGTTGGACTCACGGTGACTAGTGTTATATGGTATTTAGTGAATGGGTCGCGCGAGCAGAGCCCACATTCACTCCCTATATACAGTGGAGCACCGTAACCCAGAAAGGTTAATCGTTGTTCGGTTAGGTCATTCCATGTGTTGGAAACCCTAGCTCCACAACAGTCCGACCGTCGATACGAACCTGGCAGTTCGCCGCCGGCGCTCCTCCTTGTACGTGTGGATACCAGCAGAGGTCTTGTGCGATCAGCAACAGGACGATCAGATCGTGAGGACTGCACTGCATCAACTGACGCGTTTCATCAGTAATCCACAACTGCGCGTCTAGTGGTAAAACTCGTGGCCTTCTACCTTAGCTAGATCTTGGGATCACCATGTTAGAGGAAAACGTTTTGTTTTATCTCTGCGTGGCCCAACAGTTTGATCACAAGTGTGTATTAGTCCTATCAAGGTCAGTACATTAGCACAGGTTCACCAACACAACACTTATCAAACCAAAGAAGATTAATCAACTATATAAAATGAAAGCACTTGACAGTATTCCTATGTGTCCTCGAGAACGTTTGGTCCTCATAAGTATTACAACCGGCTTGTCCTTTGCTAAGAAAGGATTGGGCCACTTGCTGCAATTATTTGTTGTCTTTATTTACTTGCACTTTGTTTCCTTGCATTATCAAAAACCCCTAAAAATTCGTTTGCTGAGTATTTAGAGAGATTTCCTGCTCCAAACAACTAGTCAACACCTTTTTCTCCTTGTTGGCATCGACACTCCTATTTATAGAAAGTACTACGATACACCCCCTATACTTGTCGGTCATCAAGACTATTTTCTGGCGTCGTTTCCGGGGAGTCAAGCGCTATTGAACAGTGGAACTGGTAAAGGAAACTTCTACTGTGAGTATTGCTTTTTATTACTGTTTGCTACTTTGTTTCCAATATGGATAACCCACTTGGTTTCCTATTTGGGAAGGCTACTACCACTGCTAGGGTAGTAGATGAACCACCACTTGTTGAGATAGATCCATTTAAGATACCTACAAGAATTTTTGATCGATTTATGGATAATTATTATTTTGGGGATGGAACTGTCCATCCTAGTGATCACTTGCTTTTTATCCAAGTATTATGTGCGTTGTTTAAGTGTGCAGGTATCACAATGGAACAAGTTAAGAAGAATTTACTCTCTATATCATTAAAAGGAAGAGCTGAAGAATGGTATAAGCTTTTGAAGAATGGGCAATCTATGGAATGGGAGGAAATTGTATCTCTCTTTTATTCTAAATTCTATCCTCCTATTGAGATTCATAACTATAGGAATCAAATATATAACTTTTGGCCTCGTGATGGAGAGAGTACAACCCAAGCTTGGGGGAGATTGAAGTTACTAATGCTTAAATGTCCTATTCATGAACTCCCTAATAATATTATCAAGAACTTTTATGTAAGGCTTTATCTTCATGATAAAGATTTAATAGATGCTTCTTGTGCTGGATCATTCACATGTATGAATGAAGAAGCTAAATGGGATCTTCTAGATCGTATTCAAGAGAACACTGAAGCATGGGAGAATGACAAAGGAAGAAAGTGAGGTATAAATTATGATTATGAATGCATTAAATCTTTTATGGGAACTGATGACTTTCATGATATTAGTACTAAGTATGGTCTTGATTCTCAAGTTCTTGCAAATTGCTTTAAGGCTTTTGCCTCTTATATTGAAATTCCCAAAAAGGAGTGGAACAAGTACCATGCACCTTATAAAGATATTGCTAATCATGTTCCTATTAGAAACACTAAAGTTTGTACTGTTCATCCTATTTTGCCTGAAACTTATATTGAGAAAATACCTTTCCCTGCTAAGGTAGATGAACATTCTATTATAGCTAATGTGGTTAGCAAAAGTACAAAGAAGGCTATGGAACCTAATGAACAAATAAACATTGAACCTGTAGTAGCCATTGTGAAAGACCTTGTCACTAAAAATGTAGAAGATGGGAACATTCTCTTTTGTGAAGATGCTTCTAATATTGTCTCTGACCCTAGTAAAGCTAGTGTCCCCGTGCTTTCTATTAGAATTGGTGATCATTGCTATTATGGTTTATGTGACATTGGTGCTAGTTCTAGTGCTATTCCTTATGAGATTTACAGGGAAATTATGCATTAAATTGGTCCTTGTGAACTGGAGGACATTGATGTGGTTATTCACCTTGCTAATAGAGAGACAGTCTGTCCAATTGGCATTGTAAGAGATGTAGAAGTTCTTTGTGGTAAGATTAAATATCCTGCTGACTTTCTAGTGCTTGGTAAGGAAGCTAGTAAAACTTGTCCTATCATTTTTGGTAGACCCTTCTTTAACACTTGTGGAGCCATTATAGATTGTAAGAAGAATAAAGTTTTAACTAAATTTGATGGAGAATATTATGAGTTTAATTTTTACAAATTTTCTAAAACAACTTATGAAAATGAATTGCCTAATGAGGAGTTCAGGGTTGAACAACTTTCTGCTATTTCTCTTGCTCCTAACAATGCCTTGCAGCAATGTATGGAAGATCATGAAAGTGAGGTCTTCATGAAAGAAATAAATGAGATTGACGAGATTTTCCTTCATCAACCTGAGATGCTTAAGCATAACCTACCTGTCGAAGATTTGGGTACCACACTACCACCTAAAGGGGATCCTATTTTTGATTTAAAACCTCTACCTGATGATCTTAAATATTCTTATCTAGACGATAAGAAAATATATCCTGTTATTATTAGTTCTAAACTTTTAGGAAAGGAAGAGGAAAGATTATTGGAAGTATTGAAGAAACATAGAGGAGCTATGGGGTACACTCTTGATGATTTAAAAGGCATTTCTCGTACTATATGTCAGCATGCTATTAATATAGATCCTGATGCAAAGCCAGTTATTGAACATCAACGTCATTTAAATCCTAAGATGAAGGAAGTGGTAAGAAATGAGTTATTAAAACTTCTTGATGCAGGTATAATTTTAACTATTGCTGATAGTAATTGGGTTAGCCCTGTTCATTGTGTCCCTAAGAAAGGAGGAATAACTGTTGTGCCTAATGAAAATAATGAGCTTACACCTCAATGAGTAGTGGTTGGTTATAGGATGTGCATTGATTTTAGTGAATAAAGTCACTAAGAAAGATCATTATCATCTGCCTTTTATTGATGAGATGCTAGAAAGGTTGTCTAAGAAGACTCACTTTTGTTTTTTTGATAGTTATTCTGGGTTTTCTCAAATTGTTGTGAAAGCATAAGACCAAGAGAAAACCACTTTAACGTGTACCTATGGAACTTATGCTTATAGGCGTATGCCTTTTGGTTTATGTAATGCTCCTGCTACTTTTAAGAGATGTATGTCTGCTATCTTTCATGGTTTTTGTGAAGAAATTGTGGAAGTTTTCATGGACTATTTCTCCGTCTATGGAACTACTTTTGATAATTTTTTGCACAACCTTGATAAATTTTTGTAGTTATGTGAAGAAACTAATCTTGTTCTTAATTGGGAGAAATGCCATTTCATGGTTAATGAAGGAATTGTTCTTGGACATAAAATTTCTAAAAGAGGCATTGAAGTGGACAGAGCCAAAGTTGAAGCAATTGAAAAAATGCCCTGTCCTAGGGATGTTAAAGGTATTCGAAGTATTCTTGGTCATGCTGGTTTGTATAGAAGGTTTATTAAAGATTTCTCAAAAATTTCAAATCCCCTTACTAATCTTCTCCAAAAAGATGTACCTTTTGTTTTTGACGATGATTGTAAGGAAGCTTTTGAAACTTTAAAGAAAGCTTTATCTACTGCTCTTATTGTCCAACCGCCTGATTGGAATTTACCCTTTGAAATTATGTGTGATGCTAGTGATTTTGCAGTAGGTGATGTTCTTGGGAAACAAATAGATAAAAAAACTAAAATTTATCCATTATGCTTGTAAGACTCTTGATGCTACTCAAAAGAATTATGCTACTACTAAAAATGAGTCCTTAGCTGTACTATTTTATTGTGATAAATTTAGACCTTACATTGTTGATTCAAAAGTTACCATTCATACTAATCATGCTGCTATTAAGTACCTTATGACAAAGAAAGATGCTAAGCCTAGGCTTATTAGATGGGTGTTGCTTTTACAAGAGTTCGATTTACATATTGTAGATAGGAAAGGTGATAAAAATCTTGTTGCTAATAATTTATCTCGTTTGGAAAACATTTCTTTTGATCCTATGCCTGTTAATGATAGTTTTCCAAATGTGAGAGAGTCCTTAGTATGCTGATTATGATAACTTTATTGTTTCCAAGTATTTGCCTCCAACCTTTACAACCCAGCAAAGAAGGAAATTCTTTTATGATCTGATGCATTACTTTTTGGATGACCCACATTTATATAAAGAAGGAGTCGATGGTATTATGCAGGGATGTGTTCCAGAATATGAACAACAAGAGATATTGAGAAAATGTCATGGAAGTGCTTATGGAGGACATCATGCTGGAGATAGAACCACACAAAAACTTTTACAATCAGGTTTTTATTGGCCTACTCTCTTCAAGAACGCAAGGAAGTTTATTTTATCATGTGATGAATGTCAAAGAGTTAGTAACATTTCTAGACGCAATGAAATGACTATGAATTATTCTCTTGCTATTGAACCTTTTGATTGTTGGGGATTTGACTTTATGGGTCCTTTTCCTCCCACAAAGGGTATACTCATATTCTTGTTATTGTTGATTATGTTACAAAGTGGGTAGAAGCCATACCTACAAATAGTGCTGATGGTAAGAGCTCTTTAAAAATGCTTAAAGATGTTGTTTTTCCTAGGTTTGGTGTGCCAATATATCTCATGACTGACGAAGGTTCTCATTTTATTCATGGTGGTTTTAGGAAGACTCTTGGTAAGTATGATGTTAACCATAGAATTGCCTCAGCTTATCATCCTCAAACCAGCGGGTAGGTAGAACTTTCAAATAGAGGAATTAAATCTATCTTCCAAAAGACTATTAATAGATCTAGAAAAAATTGGGCTAAAAAATAAATGAAGCTCTGTGGGATTGTAGAACTGCTTATAAAAATCCTATGGGAATGTCTCCTTACAAAATGGTTTATGGTTAAGCTTGTCACTTGCCTTTAGAATTAGAACACAAAGCTTATTGGGTAGTGAAAGAACTGAATAGAGATTTTAAACTTGCTATTGAGAAAACATTGCTTGACTTAAGTACCTTAGATAAGTGGAGCAGTGAAGCTTATGAAAATGCTAGACTCTTTGAAGAAAACATTAAAAGATGGCATGATGGGAGGATTCTTAAGAGAGAGTTTCATGTTGGTGAAGAAGTTCTATTGTATAGGTCTCGTCTCAGATTTTTTGCAGGAAAACTACTCTCAAAATGGGAAGGACCTTTTGTTATTGAGGAGGTGTACTGTTCAAGATCTATAAAAATTTCTTCTTTGAGGCACAACACTACACAAGTGGTGAATGGTCAAAGGCTAAAACATTATATCTCTAGAGACTCTTATAATGAAGATGTTGATGTTATCCAAATGCTGACTTCGGAAGAATTAATTAGAGACCAAATGTTAGACCCCTCCTTTATAAAGGAAAGGATCCCTGTGATTGCAATGCTAGTCCCTGGATCAATGCTAGCATCCACAGTTTAAGATGAAGTACACAGATACAAAGGTCGTTTATTACATTCATTCCAGAGATAAAACATAGTCTTTTACAACTCAGGGCCATAGGCCTAATACAAGAGTTTAAGGAATAAGTAAATAACATAAGTCTTCATCTTCATGTGCCACAGGCAAGCATGTTGAGTGTAGACTCATGACTCCTACTCATCATCGGAGTAACCTGCAACATCACAAGTTACAGCCACAGAGGGTCAATACTTTTGGAATAGTATTGGCAAGTGATACCTTAGTATATTTTAAGTGGACTATATTACTATATGCATTTGGCTAAGTGTAGTTTGGCTTGCTTTGCTTGAAAATAGGTTTTACCTATTAGTTGAAATCACTAAGTTTTTGTTTATCAAAAACTTCCCAAGAAACCACCAATAGACATTGGGGTCCTTCACCCTTGTTCTCCCACAAATTTTACTTAGAAGTTGGAGTGATGAGATTCTTGTGGCTTCCATGTCTTGATGCTCAAGTTGTCCATTGCCTTGGACTAGGCTAAGTACTTAGATTTTCCATCTGCAGAGGTTGTGCACTTTCCCCACCAGACTTGGTTTCCCAAGACAGGACCTTTCAGAAGCCTTTCCTTAGTCAAATGGACGCGTTCCAACCTATCATCCCAACTACCACCAACTGTCCAAATGACTAAGTTCTAGCAACCTATATGATCAAGGCAGAGCCCATATTGCCAAGTGGTTGCACTGTAAGCTTTCTCAACACTTGGCCTCCAAATCCCTTTGTGCCTGGGTGGCATACCACAAGTGAGATACACAACCCAAGTCCATGGCCTTGTGTAACCACTCAACATAACCCAATCCTTCCATTCCACCCAGGAGGTTCATTTGACTTAGTTGTTTTATTAGGAAAGCATAAGTCTCATGACTTAGAAATATTTTCCTCATAGTAAGTATAGATTTTCACCAACCCTTGTTTGCTAAATAGCTAGGCTAAGCATGGTAAGATAACTTAACTTAGGAAAATTCCCTAGCAATTCTACAATTCTACACTACTTAGGATTTCCCAACTTAGCACTAGGCAAAAATAGCATGCAAGACTTAGCAAAATATCTCATGCTAGTACAAAACATAGGATAGAAATATTCATGAAAATATCACTTGCCTTGGTAGTGGGGAGAGTAGCACTCTTCACAATCACAATCACTAGCAAGATCTACACAAAAAATTTTAGCATACAATTACACACAATTATATTCAATCAAAAATAATATGAATGTATGCATGCAAGAATTTACCAAGTGGTGATTTTGAAAATTCTACCAAGCATGCACATGTTTACAGAAACTTAACAAGTCACAAGTTTGCCAACTAAACTTATTTGGCACCAATACAATTTACCAAAATAAATCTATACTTAAAATAGTCTTAAACATGTTTCTACAAATAAAGTCATTTTAACTGTTACTATTTGTTAAACAAATTGTATATTCATAAAGGTCTTGTTTCACTGAATCCAACGGTATAAAGTTTGCAAAATTCTAACGTGGCATTCAAAAGTTATAGCAGTTCAAAGTTTGGATCTAAATCTGATTCAAATTTCTATTTTTGAATTATCCCGAGCCACGTGTCGCAGCCTCACTGGCGCGTACCGCTTTGCGCGGATCGGCAGTCGCAGGCCGTAGGATCTAACTTAGATCTGGCGGCTCAGACGCGCGCGTACCTCTTCGATTAAGATCTATCATAGCCCTACGATGCAGATCCAACGGACCAAACCATCAAGCCACAAACTGGCGGCGCTAGCGGTGTTGTCCGGCGGCGGCGCGTCTGACTACGGTGGCGCCAGTGCTCTAGGTCATCCGGGGAAGCAAGAAGGCGCTTACCAGGACCGCGGTGGCGTGCTGAAGCTCGAGGTGGCCCTGGTTTGTCAAGGGGCGTGCTGACGCGGTGACGATTCCTCGTCGGAGTTGAGTCCGGCGACAGGTGGTTCTGCTCGAGGTCGAAGGCGACGTTGTCGATCTCTAGGAGGCAAACGGAGAGTGTAGTCAGATGCAGAAGGTCACGGAGAACACGCGTGTGTGAAAGACGAGGCTTGGGGCGGTCTGGACTTACCACCGGAGGTCGTCGGAGTTGATGCCGAAGACGGTGGCGGCCAGTCGTCGACGTTGCTGGAGCTACAGGTCATGCGAAGGTAAGTGGGGTGTGTCAGTAGATGCGCCGAGACTCACTGGACAAGATAGCATGAATGAGAGGCAGAGGGGAACACGAGACTCACCGGAATTCGCCGGCGCAGTCGTCGGAGACGGCGGGGTTGCAGAGAGCAATGTGCGCAGCCTGGGGGCGTTCTATGCTTGGGGTTTGGGGGAGAAGAGAGAGGGGGCAAAGGGGGTTTATGTAGCCTGCTCGCGAGCGAGAATCACTCGTGCCTTAACGCTAATTTAAGCTGCGTAATCAACAGGAAACGGCCGCGTCAATTTGGGGACGAACAGGTCGTGGGGGTGGAGACGACGATGCTCGGGTGGGCCGTGGTTGTCAGCGAGAGAGGGGAGTGGAAGCGGGTCCCTTCTGTCAGTGAGCTGGTGGGTGCGAGAGTGGGTAAAGAAAACGATTCGCGGGGTGTGCACTGCTGGGCTAGTCTGGGCCGTGTTGGGCTGGGTCGGCCAGATTGGCTGGTTGGCTATTTTTTTCTTCTTAATTCCTTTTCTTTTTCAGATTGAATTTCCAGAAATGGTTTTTAAACCTAAATTCAAATCTGTTTGAATCCAAAACTTTACAGGACTTTTGTAAAATAAAACTTGCTCATAAATGAGTGTCAAACACATCTAAACATTTCAGACACTTGGGTCTTTTTGCAAATAAATTAAACTATGCCTTTATGAGAGGTGATAATAGGCATAGGATTTGTTTTAATTCATATTTTGCTTTTGATATTTTGTTCAAGCTTTTGAGACCACTTAAGTTTGAATTCAAAACATTCTGAATGAATAATAGCATCTTTCCCAAAAGCATGTAGCACAAAGGCTAGGGTTTTCATACATAAAATAATGAGCCACAAATGCTCCTGTTTTTGAAATGATTTTGAGAAAACCCTAAATGATGATGAATGCAAGGATGATATGAATGAGTTTTGGAATATGAATTTAGGGATGTTACAAATCTAACCCCCTTAAGATGAATCTCGCCCTCGAGATTCGGATTGGCTAGCAAATAGGTGAGGGTGGTCTTTCCGAAGATCATCTTCTCTTTCCCATGTTGCTTCCTCTTCGGAGTGATGGTTCCATTGCACCTTGCAAAACTTGATAGTTTTTGTCCTTGTGACTCTTTCTGCGGTCTCAAGAATCTTGACAGGCTTTTCTTCATAGGTGAGGTCACTTTCTAGTTGAAATTCTTCCAATGGTATAGTATCCTTCAGAGAAGATTCTTCCATTTCTGGGTGACATTTCTTAAGCTGACTCACATGGAACACATTATGGACAGCTGACAGAGACTCTGGCAATTCAACTTCATATGCAACTTCTCCTTTGCGACTTAGAATCTTGAATGGCCCAACATATCTTGGTGCCAACTTTCCTTTGACTCCAAATCTTTTCACTCCACGAAGTGGTGATACTCTAAGATAAGCTCTATCTCCAACTTCGTAGGTGACTTCTCTACGCTTAGAATCCGCGTAGCTTTTCTGTCGGGACTGTGCTATCTTCAACCTGTCCTTAACCAATTTGACTTTTTCTTCGGCGTCTTTGATGAGATCAGGTCCAAATAAACTTCTTTCTCCCACACCATTCCATAACAATGGGGTGGTACACTTCCTTCCGTAGAGTAACTCAAATGGTGCCATCCCAATACTAGATTGATAACTGTTATTGTAAGAGAATTCTGCGTAAGGCAGGCTTTCATCCCAACTTGCTCCATAGTCTAGGGCACATGCCCTCAACATGTCTTCAAGAATCTGATTAGTCCTTTCTGTTTGTCCATCAGTTTGAGGATGAAAAGCAGTACTGAATTCCAACCTCGTTCCTAAGGATTCATGAAGCTGTCTCCAAAAGTGAGAAGTAAACTGAGTTCCTCTATCAGACACTATACTCTTAGGCACACCGTGAAGGCATACAATTCTGCTCATGTAGATCTTGGCTAACTTGGCACTTGTATAAGTTGTCTTCACGGGTATAAAATGAGACACTTTAGTTAGGCGATCCACTACTACCCATATGGAATCATACCCTGACCTTGTCCTTGGTAATCCGGTAATGAAATCCATACCGATATTTTCCCACTTCCATTCAGGAATAGGCAGTGGTTGAAGCAAACCCGCTGGTTTCTGATGCTCCGCTTTTACTCTGCTACACACATCACACAAAGCAATATGTTCGGCGATGTCCCTTTTGAGATTGTTCCACCAAAATCTTTCTTTCATGTCCATGTACATCTTGGTGTTTCCCGGGTGAATAGAATACAGAGAGTTGTGGGCTTCCTGTAAAATCAGTTTCCGCAACTCCGGGTCTTGTGGAACACATATACGTTTTCCGTGCCATAAAGTACCTTGTTCGTCTATATGGAAACTCTTAGCTTTCCCTAGACTTATATTTTCCTTAATCTTTTCAATTTCCTTATCAGTCTTCTGAGCTTCTCGGATCTTGTCCAACAAAGTGGGTTGAACATCTAAGGATATGAGATGTCCTACAGGCACAATCTCCAATCTGAGTTCTTTGAATTGCTTACACAAGTCATCTGGCAATTCTCCTTTGGTAAGGCCATTTACAAACGTCTTACGACTTAGAGCATCTGCTACTACATTTGCTTTACCGGGGTGGTATTGCACACTTATGTCATAATCCTTGATAAGCTCTAGCCATCTCCTTTGTCTCATATTGATTTCCTTCTGGGTGAAGATATACTTCAAACTCTTATGATCGGTGAATACTTCACAACGTTTTCCCAAAAGGTAATGTCTCCACGTTTTGAGTGCATGGACGACAGAGGCCAACTCCAAATCATGAGTAGGATAGTTTACTTCATGAGTTTTGAGTTGTCTCGAAGCATAGGCTACGACTTTACCGTCTTGCATAAGTACGGCACCCAAACCCTGATGAGAAGCATCACAATATACTTGGAAATCCTTTTCCAAATCTGGCAGACATAGAACTGGCGCTGTTACAAGTCTCTTCTTCAATTCTTGGAAGCTGACTTCACAACCTTCAGACCAAGCAAATTTCTTGTCCTTCTTTAACAATTCAGTCATTGGTTTAGCAACCTTTGAGAAATTCTCAATGAACCTTCTGTAGTAACCTGCTAAGCCGTGGAAACTACGAACTTCTTTCACATTCTTGGGAGATTCCCATTCTGTCACAGCTGAAACTTTAGCAGGATCAACTGCCACACCATCCTTTGTCATAACATGACCAAGAAAACCAACTTCCTCTAACCAGAACTCACACTTGCTGAATTTGGCATAAAGTTTATGCTCTCTTAACTTTTCTAGTATCAAGCGTAAGTGTATTTCATGTTCTTCCTTACTCTTGGAGTAGACTAAGATGTCATCGATGAAAACGACAACAAACTTGTCAAGGAATTCCATGAACACCTTGTTCATCATATTCATGAAGTATGCTGGAGCGTTGGTTAGCCCAAAAGGCATCACAGTGTACTCATACAATCCATACCTTGTGGTGAATGCTGTCTTAGGTATGTCTTGCTCTCTTATTTTGAGTTGAAAATAGCCTGACCGAAGATCAATCTTCGAGAACACACATGCTCCTTCTAACTGATCAAACAAGTCGTTGATTCTTGGCAAAGGATATTTTTTCTTGATGGTTACCTCGTTGAGTGAATGATAGTCAATGCATAATCTTTGTGTTCTAACCTTCTTTTCCACGAATAAAACTGGAGCTCCCCAAGATGAAGAACTTGGTTGAATAAACCCTTTCTGCAACTGTTCTCCTAGTTGCTTCTTGAGCTCTTTCAGTTCATCAACTGATATTTTGTATGGTCTCTTAGCTATTGGTCCAGAACCTGGTACCAAATCTATCAGAAACTCCACATCTCTATCCGGTGGCATTCCCGGCAACTCTTCCGGAAACACATCCGGATACTCACACACAACTGGTACACTATCCATGCTAACCCCCTTAAGAGAATTCAGCTTACTTCCTTTGGATTCAAAGTTTGACCTGAATTTTATTCTTTTTCCTTCTGGGGTTGTGAGTGTAACCGTACGATTGGCACAATCTAGTACTCCCTCATACTTAGCCATCCAATCCATTCCCAAAATCACATCCAATCCTTGGGAATTCAGGATTATTAGGTTCATTGGAAACTTATGTTTTCCAAACTCTATGATTAAGTCATGACATCCTGAGTTTACTATCATTTCTCCACCCGGAGAACTTACTCTTATAGGACACCCAATGGTTTCTACCGGTAATTCATTTCTTTCAACAAATGCTTTTGATATGAATGAATGAGATGCACCTGTATCAAAGAGTACAAATGCTGAAATTGAATTGAGTCTGAACTTACCAGCAACGGCATCAGGCTCCTCATAGACCTCCTCCACATTGATGTGGTTAACCTGTCCTTTCTGAAAAGGATTTGGCTTGTTAGGTCCTTCAACTTTCTTCTCAGGGCACTCATTAGCATAATGCCCTAGCTTCTTGCATTTGAAGCACTCAACCTGACTGATGTCCTTTTTAGGAGGCTGGCTTCCACTTCCACTACCATTTCCACTATAGTGGCTCTTATGTCCACCCTTGTGGTTCTTGTACTTGTCATTTTCATGACTGCGGTGATGCTTGTTGTCATGACGGTTGTGGTTGTGGTGCTTGCTGAATTTCCCATGCTTATGGGATCCTGAGCTGCCACTGTCATCATAGTGAGATCGTTTGTGAGACGATCCCGAGCTGTGCTTGTCGGAGTGTTTCCTCTTCCTACCCTCGACTTGCTTCATTTTACTCTCCAAAATAGCAGCCTTGTCACACAAAGACTGATAAGTTGGAACATATGCCACAGACAACTGCAGATTCAGCTCATCATTCAAGCCTTCCAGAAACTTTTCCTTTCTTTTGGCATCCGTGTCAACCTCATCCGGTGCATAGCGCGCCAGATTGTTGAACTCTTCTATGTATTCTGCCACGCTGCGGTGGCGCTGCTTCAGGTTGTGAAACTCCTTCTTTTTCAGACTCATCATTCCTGATGAGATATGAGCAGTGCGGAAGCCATCTTCAAAGATAGCCCAAGTCACCTCATCAATAGGAGTGGTGATTTGGAAGCTGTCCCACCATGTGGCGGCTGGTCCTTCCAACAGATGTGCTGCGAACCTGACTTTTTCAGCATCCGTACAGCCCACGGTCACTAAGTCCTTGTTCACGGAACGTAGCCAGTCATTGGCCACCATGGGATCAGTTGTTCCCGAAAACTTTGCTGGCCTCAATCGCAGAAATCTGGTGAGCATATCAAAACCCGGAGGGTTGTTGTTGTTGTTGTTATTCTGGTTTTGGATGAATGTTGTCATCATCTGCATAAGCTGTGTTTGCGCATTCATCATTTGTTGCATTTCCGGGGTGATGTTGTTGGGGTTGGGGTTTGCGCGACGGGGAGGCATCTGTGGTTTGTTCAAATAGATAAGAATGAGATACCCATAGATGTTTTATGCACAATACATCACAAGCAAATCACATAACATGCAACATAAGAATAAAAGTTCAACAACCAGATGATAAAGTCATGAAATAAAACACACAAGTGGCAAGCCATCCACATGTCGGATGGTCCAATAACGAGTTCACAAATAACGAGTACGAATATAAAAGATAAACGAGTAGTCAAGTCTACTCATCAGCATCAATCTCCTCCTCGACGAAGGTAAGACCTGCGTTCTCCATTGCGGTCTTGTTCTCCTCAATCGTAGTGGTCAAGGAATTGACCTTGGCCTTGAGAGCCCTCTTCTGGGAGCGAAGCCTCTCAATAACCATCTGCTGCTGCTCTAGCTCGAAATCCTTGGACTTCAGTTCCTCGGTCATGTCCCGGATTTTCTTGTTCCTATCCTGGACGCGTTTCTCCTGACTCTTGAACTTGCGGTCCTGGGCCTCGAACTTTGTCTCCATTTCCTTGATCATCTCATCCTGCTGCGCAAAAAGCTTGTCCTTCTCGCGAAGCTGCACCTGAAGCTCGTCATTGCCGAGCATGACGTTCGTACTGTCCGTGTCTACGTTCCTGAGGAGAGTCTCTAAGTCCTGGAGGTAGAGACGTATCGGCTCTGCCGCGTCCCTCGAGTCGTCCTCAAAGTCGATGGACTCTCCATCAACATCACGCCTTCCGAAGACGTGGAAGTGAGTGCCCCTAACCTATCGAGAGTGACGGCCTAACAGACGTCCTATCAGGTCCTGCATGACTACCTCCATGCCTCTCTCCCTGTCGTCGTGCATCAGCTTGAAGACGATGGCCTCCGTAGTGGGCTCTGTCTGGCGCCCAGGCTGGTTCACCTTGAAGCCCCAGAGGTCCTTCCTCTCAAACTTGGTGAGTGGGTACACCGTGTTGGTGGGAAGAGGGAGATCGAGCAAAGTGGTAAGCTCAATGATACGGGGACCAAAACGGGTAACCTGGAGCTCCTCAACGGTGCTGATGGTAATAGGCATCTATTTATAAGATTGAAAAAGTTAGAACAACACAATTTAAGGTAAATCAAGACAAACATTCATACATATCCATGGAACACAAACATCACACAAGTCATGCATACATAAGTCCATTTCATCAATCAAGGTCCATACTTATTTAAGGTATCATTTTTGGAAAATAAGGTGATAGATGGTGGTCCAACTAACGAAGTGTGCTCACAATCCTATCTCACTAGATCGGGTGGCTATCACAATGTTCCTAGAGGCAACCCACCTATCTTGTTCACATGATTCCATCACTAAGTCTATTATATCTCCCCTTAACTCTTGGTTGGTGGCTTCCAACTCTTGAGTAAGTTCCTTCTCTTTCTCTAAGTCTTTTTGGAGGTTGAGCATCCTGCACTTGACTCTAGCACTTAGTTCTTTGATAGTCCTCCAAGCTGCATCTCTGGCTGACTCAAAGAATGTGGTGTGCATTACAGTGTTGGTGTACATGCAGAATCCCCTTTCTTTGTGGTTGTCTTCCTTGTTTTTGTACAAGTGAAGTTGCACCCACCAATACTCCACTCCTTCATCCATCACTGGAAAGCCTTTGTAAATAGCTGCTCCATGTGCTTCCATTGCCACCATGAGGTCCTTGAGAATCTTGGGAAACTCAGTTTCACACTCCAAGGTCATGGTCATGAGTGGTCCTTTCTTCACGACCTCGTTGATGGAGTTCATCTACAAATGGAGTTGAGAATGAAAAAGATTAGAAAAGTTTTACGAGAAGAATAGACAAGTGTAGAAGTAGTTGAAAACTTTTCCTTAGTGGTTTTCCAATCCTAGGGTCATAATCCTACAGGCAACACAGTGCTCTGATACCATCTGTTAGACCCCTCCTTTATAAAGGAAAGGATCCCTGTGATTGCAATGCTAGTCCCTGGATCAATGCTAGCATCCACAGTTTAAGATGAAGTACACAGATACAAAGGTCGTTTATTACATTCATTCCAGAGATAAAACATAGTCTTTTACAACTCAGGGCCCTAGGCCTAATACAAGAGTTTAAGGAATAAGTAAATAACATAAGTCTTCATCTTCATGTGCCACAGGCAAGCATGTTGAGTGTAGACTCATGACTCCTACTCATCATCGGAGTAACCTGCAACATCACAAGTTACAGCCACAGAGGGTCAATACTTTTGGAATAGTATTGGCAAGTGATACCTTAGTATATTTTAAGTGGACTATATTACTATATGCATTTGGCTAAGTGTAGTTTGGCTTGCTTTGCTTGAAAATAGGTTTTACCTATTAGTTGAAATCACTAAGTTTTTCTTTATCAAAAACTTCCCAAGAAACCACCAATAGACATTGGGGTCCTTCACCCTTGTTCTCCCACAAATTTTACTTAGAAGTTGGAGTGATGAGATTCTTGTGGCTTCCATGTCTTGATGCTCAAGTTGTCCATTGCCTTGGACTAGGCTAAGTACTTAGATTTTCCATCTGCAGAGGTTGTTCACTTTCCCCACCAGACTTGGTTTCCCAAGACAGGACCTTTCAGAAGCCTTTCCTTAGTCAAATGGACGCGTTCCAACCTATCATCCCAACTACCGCCAACTGTCCAAATTACTAAGTTCTAGCAACCTATATGATCAAGGCAGAGCCCATATTGCCAAGTGGTTGCACTGTAAGCTTTCTCAACACATGGCCTCCAAATCCCTTTGTGCCTGGGTGGCATACCACAAGTGAGATACACAACCCAAGTCCATGGCCTTGTGTAACCACTCAACATAACCCAATCCTTCCATTCCACCCAGGAGGTTCATTTGACTTAGTTGTTTTATTAGGAAAGCATAAGTCTCATGACTTAGAAATATTTTCCTCATAGTAAGTATAGATTTTCACCAACCCTTGTTTGCTAAATAGCTAGGCTAAGCATGGCAAGATAACTTAACTTAGGAAAATTCCCTAGCAACTCTACAATTCTACACTACTTAGGATTTCCCAACTTAGCACTAGGCAAAAATAGCATGCAAGACTTAGCAAAATATCTCATGCTAGTACAAAACATAGGATAGAAATATTCATGAAAATATCACTTGCCTTGGTAGTGGGGAGAGTAGCACTCTTCACAATCACAATCACTAGCAAGATCTACACAAAAAATTTTAGCATACAATTACACACAATTATATTCAATCAAAAATAATATGAATGTATGCATGCAAGAATTTACCAAGTGGTGATTTTGAAAATTCTACCAATCATGCACATGTTTACAGAAACTTAACAAGTCACAAGTTTGCCAACTAAACTTATTTGGCACCAATACAATTTACCAAAATAAAATAGTCTTAAACATGTTTCTACAAATAAAGTCATTTTAACTGTTACTATTTGTTAAACAAATTGGATATTCATAAAGGTCTTGTTTCACTGAATCCAACGGTATAAAGTTTGCAAAATTCTAACGTGGCATTCAAAAGTTATAGCAGTTCAAAGTTTGGATCTAAATCTGATTCAAATTTCTGTTTTTGAATTATCCCTAGCCACGTGTCGCAACCTCACTGGCGCGTACCGCTTTGCGCGGATCGGCAGTCGCAGGCCGTAGGATCTAACTTAGATCTGGCGGCTCAGACACGCGCGTACCTCTTCGATTAAGATCTATCCTAGCCCTACGATGCAGATCAAACGGACCAAACCATCAAGCCACAAACTGGCGGCGCTAGCGGCGTTGTCCGGCGGCGGCGCGTCTGACTACGGTGGCGCCGGTGCTCTAGGTCGTCCGGGGAAGCAAGAAGGCGCTTACCAGGACCGCGGTGGCATGCTGAAGCTCGAGGTGGCCCTGGTTTGTCAAGGGGCGTGCTGACGCGGTGACGATTCCTCGTCGGAGTTGAGTCCGGCGACAGGTGGTTCTGCTCGAGGTCGAAGGTGACGTTGTCAATCTCTAGGAGGCAAACAGAGAGTGTAGTCAGATGCAGAAGGTCACGGAGAACACGCGTGTGTGAAAGACGAGGCTTGGGGCGGTCTGGACTTACCACCGGAGGTCGTCGGAGTTGATGCCGAAGACGTTGGCGGCCAGTCGTCGACGTTGCTGGAGCTACAGGTCATGCGAAGGTAAGTGGGGTGTGTCAGTAGATGCACCGAGACTCACTAGACAAGATAGCATGAATGAGAGGCAGAGGGGAACACGAGACTCACCGGAATTCGCCGGCGCAGTCGTCGGAGACGGCGGGGTTGCAGAGAGCAATGTGCGCAGCCTGGGGGCGTTCTGTGCTTGGGGTTTGGGGGAGAAGAGAGAGGGGGCAGAGGGGGTTTATGTAGCCTTCTCGCGAGCGAGAATCACTCATCCCTTAACGCGAATTTAAGCTGCGTAATCAACAGGAAACGGCCGCGTCAATTTGGGGACGAACAGGTCGTGGGGGTGGAGACGACGATGCTCGGGTGGGCCGTGGTTGTCAGCGAGAGAGGGGAGTGGAAGCGGGTCCCTTCTGTCAGTGAGCTGGTGGGTGCGAGAGTGGGTAAAGAAAACGATTCGCGGGGTGTGCACTGCTGGGCTAGTCTAGGCCGTGTTGGGCTGGGTCGGCCAGATTGGCTGGTTGGCTATTTTTTTTCTTCTTAATTCCTTTTCTTTTTCAGATTGAATTTGCAGAAATGGTTTTTAAACCTAAATTCAAATCTGTTTGAATCCAAAACTTTACAGGACTTTTGTAAAATAAAACTTGCTCATAAATGAGTGTCAAACACATCTAAACATTTCAGACACTTGGGTCTTTTTGCAAATAAATTAAACTATGCCTTTATGAGAGGTGATAATAGGCATAGGATTTGTTTTAATTCATATTTTGCTTTTGATATTTTGTTCAAGCTTTTGAGACCACTTAAGTTTGAATTCAAAACATTCTGAATGAATAACAGCATCTTTCCCAAAAGCATGTAGCACAAAGTCTAGGGTTTTCATACATAAAATAATGAGCCACAAATGCTCCTGTTTTTGAAATGATTTTGAGAAAACCCTAAATGATGATGAATGCAAGGATGATATGAATGAGTTTTGGAATATGAATTTAGGGATGTTACACCAAACTCCAGAACTTTCAGAGTCTGTCTGCAAATAGGTAAAAAGTGATGAAAATTAAAGGTTTGTAAAAAACTTTTATCTTTATATTTTTGCTGTTTTTATTCCATATGGAAGGTTACGAGACGAAAAAAGGAGGAAACGGAGCCCGGGTGGGCCACACCTCCTAGTGGAGCGGGCCCTGCCTGGCCGCGTCACCAGGGGCCGTCTCCGTCCCGTTTTCGCCCTGTACCTTCCGTATGTCGTAAAACTTCATAATATATAATCACCCGGATCCCCCGAGGTTCGTATGTCATGTTCTCGTTGTGTTTTTGTTTCGATCTGTTTCTGTCAGGCAGATTCTCATTTTTGGAGCCATAATGTCTTCTCCCAGATCACCCAAGGAGTATTCCTCCATGGACATCATCAACCCGTACATGTATGAGTTGAAGATTCACCCCAAGGAGTTGTTACTCAAGGATGGGAATGTACAGATAAAATAAGTTCAAGGCCCTAAAGGAGAAGGCAGTCTGGAGGATAGGATGGAAGCATTGGAGCAGGAAGTTTTTAGGTACAAGAATATGGTGGAACACGAAGTGGCCGTCATTCATAAGATAAGTTCAGAACTCATCGCCGAGCACAAGAGGGATACTGCCGAGCTTCAAGATGAAATCCTCTCACTCCATCAGACCACCAACCAATTACAAGCATAGCTCTACGACATGCAAAATCAAAACTGTGAGCATGAGGCTAGGTTTAAATGCACAAGCTCTGCTGCTAGTTTCAGGATTGTGGAGACCAAGACATCCTTTGTGGATGGGGATCCTTTACCTTGGAAGTCCAACGATGACAAGGTAACACCACCACCACCGAAGGAGTAATTAGTCATCAGGTTTTGGCATCCCCTTGGTTTGTTCCAAGCTTGGGGGAGTGTCGCGGTATCATATCATTATCTTTCATCTTTTTACCTTTTTAGTAGAGTCATATCTTTATTAGAGAAGTTATCATATAGGATGGTTTTCATTGTGGAAGTATCTCTCCTCTAGTTGGTTATCTATGTATCCCTTAGTGTGAGTGCCTTTATGGAATATTAATGAGAAGCTTCATCTTTTACTTTTTGCACCTCTTATTTTAGTTTGAAATCTCTATTATATGATTGATCTTGTTGGTTAGTATTGGTACCACTTTGGGAGCATCAAGTAAATCTAAATTGGTTTTGGCAAACCTAGCTCTGGTCAGTAGCAACACTTTTTGAGGTTTGAAAGGAAAAGAGAAAAGCACTTACATGTATTTTATATCGTTTTCCTTCTTTATTGATTAGCTCATAAGCTTAGTATTCTTTATTTAAGATCTTTTGTGCTTTCAAGGAAGATTGCATGTTTGTATTTATCACATGTATGTTTGCTTGTTTCCTTCAACTCTCTTGCTTGCTACCCAACCTTGCTAGCCAAAAACCTGTACTGAGAGGGAATACTTCTCGTGAATCCATTCCTTTAAACCAAAACCTATGCCATTTGTGTCCACCATATCTACCTATTAGCATTATTGCTATTCCAAGTAAATTCTCAAGCTTCATCTACCTTTCAAATTAAAAATTCTTTTGTTATGTGAAAACTAGTTAGTAAAGCTCTCACGAACTTGATGGCACATCTTATTTTCTTGCCCTAAATAAACTTGAACCATTGTGTCATCGATGTTGTATATGATTGCACCTATAAGTTGGGAATTAGCAGAACCGTGCTATCACGATGAACGCATTCAACACCTGTAAATATCTACCTCGATGATATCATGCTCTTTTGTTTATGTATGTCATCGGTGTGAAATAAAAGGGGAGATTGTAAGTCCATGGAGTTATTTATATGTGTTAGAGAATCGCCTGGGCCGCTAGCCTAAGCCATGCCTAATCATGGTGAAAACTTGCATCATCACCATAGTGAGCAATCTATGAAGCATTCTTCTTATATAAAAAATAGAGAGATATAGAAAAGAGGAAAGAAGAGAAAAAAGCACCATTTTCCCACAGTAAATAAGAAGATTGCTAAGATGCTCATTGTCTGATTGCCTTGTCATTTTGATATGGGATAGCTCCTGTATCATGGGGAAAGGGGTACCCCGTTGGCGGTTCTCTATGATACACATGTACTTAATATGACAAGAACTTACCGGTAACTAAAGTTCAGTAGCATCAGGAGCACCCTCGTACTCAAGGGACATGAGATTGCCAACTTATATTTCGTCAAGCATATACTCCATATTTGTTCACTTTAACCTAAATAACCTCAAGATTCTTATGATAGGGGCAATGAGAGCTCAAAGCTAGTAAGTACCATAATCTTTTGGAAGCTCTTTATGAACTTGAAATCCCTACTTCCCTCTGCGAATGGCCTTTCTTTTACTTTTTAGTTGAGTCAGTGAACCTATTCCTCTCTACCTCCAGCAAGCATTTGAGTTGTTGTGGTTCAATCATTCATATGATGATTTATTAAATCATGCTTCTTATCTTCCTTGTTTTGCACATTGTTCTTATCTGAATGAGTATTACTTTGAAAGACATCATGTTGAAAATCCTTTTATGTTTGAGCAACAAGATGTCAACACACGGATTTTTAATCCCAGATGCCTGTTATGCTGTACATCGCAATCCCAGGATTACCATTTTTGTGAGACATAACAGATTGGTAGCACAGTACATCATCCATTACAAACCATAATAGTCTTACATATAGTTGATCTCATGATCAGGTCTGATTACAATCAAAGCAGCGAATAATAATAGTATCATGGTCGGGGCTCCATCTTCAGGGTCACATGCAGCTCTGACGATGGGAGATGATCCTAGTTATCATAACTGTGCGGTTGTCCATCCTCCTCGTAGTATCCTTCATAGTCTGGCCATGGGAATAGCCAGGGACAAAGCCATGAGTACTTTGAAGTACTCGCAAACTATTACCAAAGCAATAAGGCCATTCTAATAGGAATCCTAAGCTCTAGGTTTGTTTGCCACAAGCCAATTTTATTTCAACCAGTATCTAGTAATAAGAGCGTAACTTTAGTGGTCTAAGTTACTTAGGTGGGAACCTAGTTTCATCTCCACAACTTGTGGGGTCAAGTCAAAGTCACCATTCAAGTCATGGGTCATTTTGGAAAACATCTGACAACGGAACAGTATGGTCATCCAACTGTCCATAACCGCGGATGTGACTATTCATATAGTTTGACACTCTGCAGAGGTGGTACACTTTCACCACAACATTTGATACATCTGTCAGGAATAATCCTGAATCATCATACTTGGTATGCGGATAATCAATCCTAATCTTTCTATTAAACACCCGAGTATAGGCACCTCCCCTATGAGTTTAGCCTCCCAACCATGACCATCTGTCATCTTGGGAACTGCATAGGTGGACAGTTGTAGAGGCCTGAACCCAATAAGGTACAAGTCCCTGGGTTTGCAGTGCTAGTCCCTGGATCGAATAGCTAGCACCCACAGTTTAAGATGTAATATCAAGAAACAAAGGTCATATTAAAACTCATATCCAGGAATAAAATAGTTCATTACAAATTACATACCTCATATGGATATCTTATTACAAAGCAGCAGGTACATCTATAAAGCATGGAGTCCTTCATCTTCATATTCCATAGGCAAACATGTTGGTTGTAGACTTGTAATCCCTACTCATCAAACTTCACTAACATCAAACAAACCTACAACATGATAAGTTACAGCCACAAGGGTCAATATGTAACATCCCAATTTCAACCCTGAGTTGTTGTCCAAAAGGCAAAAATCAGGGGGAAACAAAAACTTTTTCTTGTTAAATGTGCATTGTTTGTTTACTTGCCTTATTGTGTTTTTGCAACTGATTGTGTTTTAGATGCTATACTTCTTATCTCAACACTTGCTGACAAAAGCTATTTAATAAAAAGATGTCTTGGCTCATCTTTCATTTTCTCAAATGTTCTGGCATTCAAAACCTGAGCCAAGATGACTTCGACAAAATAAAAATATTTTTACTAGTTCTATTAACAAAACTATGGAGAAATAAAATATAATCTCCTTATGATTTCAAGATAGAACTCTTAACTACTCTTACCCCTAGTTTTTCCAAAACCTCTATTCAAAACCTCTTCATTCTAATCTTGGTAGAAATACCAAGAGTAAATTATATTAGTTAAAAACATAACCAATTCAAAATACTCATCCCTACCTCAAGCTAGGATTGATGGTAACCCTAGTTGTAGTTGGATAAGTTTGGTAGGATGAATTGCCTTGATCTGTTGTCTGGTGAATTGCCTTGATCTGCTGATTGCATTGTTTGCTTGGGAACTAGAGTGAGATAATCTAGTAGTTCATCCCTTAGGACCCAATCTATGCTTGTGATCATCAATCTCATATCAAGCATCCAAGTCTGGATCTATCCTAAGCAACTAAGGTGATCATCTCCCCTCCTAATCAGATCAATCCAGGGATAACCCCTTCTAATTGTTCCAACTCAGTGAAGACCCAATATAAAGTATGGATCATATATACTTATTTAACACTTCAACATCATATCCTTGATCATGGGTTTGGAACTTAGCATCCTCTCACAATCATCTGCACTAGCACTCTAGTCTAAAACCCTAACTCTGCCAAAATGGCTAAGTCTGGATTTCTTATCTAGATTCAATCTTTGGAGCTCTACCTTTTCCAACCTATGTGCATTATTGAGAATGTACAGGAACCATCTTGTACTACATCATTAGTACTACCAAATCCCACTCTTGACCTTGGGTAAACCATTCTTAATCCAACCCATCCATGATGGTTTTGCTGACATCATGGTAATCTTTTATGCAAAACTAGTCAACATGCCTACTTTGGCAGAAGCTCACATCTATATGCCACCTCCCCTTGACCAAATATTTTCTTGGTTATGATCTAATAGTCATGGCCTATCAACCCCCACTTCACTTGTTTCCATTGAAGCCTTGTGCTTCTTAAACCCACATGGTTTAGGAGGCTACCTGATGTATCTGCTATGGCAGACTTATTTTCAACAAAGTTTGCCATCTCCTCCACACCACCTCAAATCCAAACAAGCCCAACTCATGATTGCATGATCATATATATGACTTGGTCTATCCATACATATACCCCTTGTACCAAGGTGAGCTATGAGCTCCCTAATCCAACCCTGTTTTGGTGGCATGAAAATAACAAAACTCTAGATTTCCAAAAATATAGTTTCTTTCATTTTTACCCAAAAACTTCAAAAACCAGGTGTAAAATGATGTATAAATCAATATTACATCATCTACCTTGGTTAGGATAGTTCCACAAATAATTCCCATAATTATTTTGAGCCTAAAACTATTTAAATTCTTTTTCTGGAAAAACCCTAAAACCTCTGTCTATAAAGGCAAGTTTGTTTTTCTCCAAATCACCTTGCCAACTAAAGGCACATTTGGTGCCTATTTATCATATCCCATCTTTACAACTCAAAAATAAATATTTTTGAGACTCTTTATTATTTCTTGTTGCCCTTTTTCTTAAATGGGAGAAAAAAGAAATAATTCCTTAAAAATACTTTTTCACCTCAATAAATTCCAATAAAATTCCTCAATGTGTAACTTGGATTTCAGAAACATTTCACATAAAAAACCAATCTTGTCTAAGGTAAAAGTATCACTTTAGCTTCTAGAAACCAATTCTGCACTTTTTGATTGATGGAGATTAAGTGCACCTTTAATCCTTATAAAAATCCCAAATAAATCATATGGAAGTATCCTGATCATATCTAACTTACAGTACCCTTTCCCCATCTTGTCCAATGTAAAAACTTGGACTTCCTTCACAACCTTAGTTTTGTTCAAATAGGCAAACTAAATCATTCAATCAAAACCAAATCCAACCTTTCCCAAGCTTGTCAAACACTTCACTCCATAACTCATCACTCCCCTGGTCGACACCACTATACCACTACAGTACCCTACCACCTTTTCTCTTGTCTTTTGTGTTTGTCTATGAGAGAGACAAGGGCCATGTCCCTCAAGCCTTTTTAAAACTCTTGCAGCTGTTACACCCCATCACTCCACCCCTTCTGCACGACCAGAGCAAACCAGCAGGACCCACTCCACCACCCCCATCGCCCTATCCCTGGCTAGCACTCCCTCCAGCTCTCCGTGGAATATGTCCAACATGGACCCTCTCTCCTCGAGTTAAATAGGCCAGAGGACACCCCAGCCTCCCCTCGCTTCTCATTTCCACTCCTCTCCCACTCACCCACCTCCCCAGAGAGCCCTCCCTCCTCTACTGCTCTACCTAGCCCGAGAAAAGAAGGACAAGAAGCTCTTGGCCCCGAGCACGAAAACGAGCATAGCCTCCTCCTCCTTGCTCCCCTGGCCCTTCATGTCCCCCTATCATGTTTCCCTACCCTCTTTGACCATCCCCATGTGCTTTGTTTGGTCCAGTACTTCTCAGGGACAAAGCTCCGGCGAGCACCGATGAGCTCGCCTCGGCAACCGCTGTGCAAGGCCATTCCTGACGTCAACTTCTCCCGTGTCGCCCATCCCCGAGCTCCCCACAGCCGACCGCATCTCCCCCGCCGTATCCCCGCCGCCGACGAGGCCTCATGTGAGATCCCCGTGCCTTCCCATCGCTCCTAGGGTTTCCGCCGCCGCTGGCTCACCCCCGTCGAAGATGACAGCCGCGGGCTGTTAGATCTGGCCGAATCAAACGGCCCCTGTTGCCTGGTACCCCTTCGCCACTTGTGGGCTCACCAAAGACGCAATGGGCCGTATAACTTCTTAGCACGGCCCATATCTAGGAAGATCTGGCCCGTTGACCACCCCAGCCCTTCCCTTTTAAATTTGGAATTTCAGATCTAGAAATTAGTGGATTGGATTAATTGAAAATGAAATTGAAAAGTGATTCAAAATTTTCAGATCTAAAATTTCTCAAGTACCTGGATGTGTTACCTAACATGCAGACCTAGTTGTGTACCAAAATAATGTTTAGATTAAACATGATAAATCACCTATTAGGATCTTCCCAGCTCACTAAATAATTTCCCCAGGAAGTATCCAAACCCCAAATGTAGTAAACCCAATTGTTGCTGAAAGGTACAATCCATACCTTGCACTTCCGACTGGCCCCATACCCACTTGCTTCTTGGTTTGCCCACCATAAAAATAACAAAATCAAGCCTTTCCTAACTTCAGAAAATCCCCTAGGTCAAACCAAATGAGGTAATGACCTAATTCCAACTCCCAGTAAACCTCTATACCCATATATATCAAACCCCAGAAGCCCAATTTTTATTGAGGATAATTTGAATTTTGGTGAATTAATAACTTATGTACATGGTTATTTCACCACTAAAATCACCACAATAGTTATGTTTATCAAAAAATGGTGATTCCAATTTCTACAGAAAGTTAATATAAATGCCTAACATTTTCCCTTGGAATCACATCAAAATCTTAAGTATATTTAATCTGGTGAAAAAGACAAATATCATCCTATACTTCCTTTGGGAATTTCCTGAGGGCATTTTGTTAATTGTTTTGAGGTGATTCCAACTCCTATTGAATCAGTCCATTAAATACTATCTAATCGCCCAAGGAAATAATTTTTGGAACTACAGAACAATTCTGGTGAATTCTTTCCTAAAACTAGAGTTTTATCCACTATAAAAATCATTATAAATCAATGGTAATTGATAAAATAGTGAAACCACTTTTGTTGGATTCATTTTATCAATACCTATCTGATGGTATCCATTTTATCCAATGATATCATATAGAACTTTTACTTGCTCAAAAACCCCTCTCTTAGGTATTTCCTAGACCTCAAATCCGAAGGGATCATCATTCCCATGCTTCTACATCTTCTACCGATCTAATCAACCCAATCATCTAGCACCCTTCTGATGTATACCTTGTGTTGTATGATTTCTTGCTGTATGTATTGATGATTGTAAGCATTGTTTTTATTGGGGTGTTGCTTGCTTGCATGTTTGCTCGATGACGGCGATAGTTACGATTATGTGACACCGAGAAGAATGAAGCATCGGGATATTATTATTATGATTGTATTGGTTTTATGGTATTCTAAAGAAGTCACGGGACATTTGGTTGGTCAAACGCAAGCCACCTTCTTTCTCATATGTCATGTCCTATTATTTTACCTATGCATGTTTTATCTACCCTTTTATACAAATTGCATTCTTTTACTATATTAAGTTATGTGGGGAATGTTTGGATCCTCCAAACCTCTACACCTTAGTACCATTAGGTACAACCCATCTTGATGATACCTACATGCCCTTAGTATGGTAGATGGTGTTTAACACCATAACCCCTTGGAGACCCCGTTTTAGCCTAATCAAAAGTGTAGGATGGGAAGACCCCAGGAAAGGACTTACAAAATTGTTTTATGAGAAAACCTTGGTGAGGCTCGGCCTACCAAGTGGTTTGGAAAATGAGAAAGGTTTTGGTTTTACAAAATGGTCCAGCAACGGATGGAGGAAAATGTTTACGAAAACACGCTGGGTTGTACAGTTTATTATGCTGGAACAATTAACCCGTGCAACCACATTACTCTGGAATGGGACGGGGCAGGGCTGGAAGTTTGACTAATATAGTATAGGTGCCTCACACTACTATAGGGGTAAACAATCCCCGTAGGGTGGGCCTTCTCTGTACAACAGTCCATGCGTAGCATCGACCGAGAGAAGGAATGAAGGGTATACGGGCCTCCGCGCGATACTATGATCCCCTCATTGAAAGCGGACACCCGTCGAGGTGCAAAACATGCTCCGGTTGGCTGGTTACTATATAGGGCGTCCCATTTTTTAGGGGATTAACCTCATAGGGTAGGCACTTGTATCGGAGAAGGCATCCGGAAGGTCTGGAACGGTTATTCGACCCACGATCGGTGTAGATCAGGGACGGGTAATCAGATGGTGTGGGTACATTGTACAACCTCTGCAGAATGTAAATCTATTCTAATAGCCGAATCCTTAGTCATGGACGGTTGTGCTGGCGGCTGTACGGTGGGTGATGGTTTTGTTTTCAAAAAGGACTTTGGAAAATCAAGGGCTTGGAAATGTTTTGACCATGAGATGGTCAGGAAAAGGAGGAAGGAGTTTGGTCATGAGATGACCGGAAGGAAAACAAATTGGTGACCCAATCCTAGTGTTTTCTTAAAACTTTTCAAAAAGTTTCCAAAATGCTTTACAAAAGTTTTTCAACAAAGATATAGAGACATGCTATATCTACAAGATAAATTACTTTATAAAAGAACCTCTCTTGGATCCATCCTACCACAGCCATATTGCATATCCTTATTTGTTGTTCTCTTAAGGTGGTTTGTGAGTATATTCAAAGTACTCACCTGCATTGTCCCTGGCTATTTACTTGGCCAGACTTTCAGATGATCAAGCGAAACGATGGAGATGTTGACGTCTATGCGAGCTAGGCCGTCTTCCTAGTCAGTCGCCTGTAGGTTAAGGCATGACATGGGCTCTATGCTAGAAGACATCCGCTATTCATGTTGTATCGCCATAATGGCACATTTGTAAGTACTTGTACTTGTTATTCATGGATGTTGTAATGATACTTGTCGGTTATGCTCACGGCTCACTAATCATGGGAACGTGAATTGCAGGCATAACGGGTATTCTCGGACCGTAAATCCGGGGTGCCACACAATACATTTGAATTGTATTGGGAAGTGATATCATATTTATATAGAGAACCTAGCATCTACATGAATATATGGATAAGTGGAGTTTTGGCTGGCCTTTGCACAAAATAAGTTTTCCCTATCCTTTGGAAAATAGTTGTTCTCTTTTTCAAAAACACTTCATCAAACATGGCACACTGGATACATGCCAGGTGCTTCCCCTGTTCAACCAACAAGTTCTAACTTAGAGAAATTAGAATGATGAGATTCTTGAACTTGCTTCATTGTCTTGATGCTCAAAATTGTCCATAACCAGGGACACGGCTAAGTACTTAGGTTTTACCCTCTCAAGAGGTGGTGCACTTTCCCCACAAGACTCGACATGCATCGATACGAGACTTTTCAGAAGCAATCCCTCAGACCACCATGGATGCGTTCCATCCTATCATCACTACCAACTTCTGTCCATCTGGATGAGTTCTTGCAACTTAGTTGGTCAAGGTAGAGCCCACATGCCATGAGGCTGCACTGGAAGCTTTCGCGACAAGAATGTCTCCAATCTCTTTATTCCTGGGTGGCCATCCACAAGTGAGATACAACAGGGTAAACCATAGAAATGGGCCCTGAGTAACCACTCAACAAAAATCCATCCATACAAGTCCCATTTCCACCCAGGTGTTTCATTAACATCAGTTGTTTTCATTAGTCCAAAACAATATTTATATTTTTGTAACATCCCGAAAATGTTGAACAATGATTATCAATTCAAATCACTAAAATTAGGGTTAACAAAAACTTTGATTAAATAAAAACCAAATGAATACATGTGTGTATGTGATGATTTGATGAATGCATGAATGGACTTGTGTGATTCAACTAAATAGTAAGGAATGGTTTAAAGATGAAAATAACATCATCTAAAACATTTCCAAACAGAAATAGATCAAGAGAAAATCAAAAAACAAAATAAATAAAGCAAATGATTATTTTTGCCAATCTTGCTCACTAGGCCACTTTGAGTGTTTCTAGTCCAAGATTTCAAACAGAAACTTCTCCAATTCTTTTCACCCCTTGCTAGACCAAGTAAAAGTGAATCAAAGACCACCTTTCAAACTTGCAGCAACATTTAGCAAACCCATTCAAAGGACAATTCAAAATTGAATCTTTAACATATGTGAAGATCAGACCTTTTCAAAACCCAACCAAACCAGTGCCCCTTGACCAATCGAACTAACCAGATACTCCCTAGTATGTGCCTAGCAAACCCACCAAGTTTGAATCCAAAATTCAAAATTTATTTTCTTTCGGCCATTTCATCAAACACCTTGTCAGCACCAAACAAACAAACACAAAACACTATAGTGAGCAGTAATTAGTGCCTAACTTGTCCCCTCTCTAGCTCACTCTACACTCTTAGTAGATAATCAAAGTAATCTAAGTATCTTTAGCACCACTGTGGGCAAGCCTAGACATTAATGGTGAGCATGCCGAGAGTACCATTGCCACCCCCATGTCGCCAGCGAGCTAGAGGAAGAACTAGCCTCGCCAACCGTGTCTGGGACACGCCGCCACTCCAGGTCCAAGCCCCAAGCGCAGCCAGCCACTGGACCACCCGCCAAGCATGCTCCCAGTCTCTCTACGTGCGAGCCGATAGTGCGCCAGTGCGTCGTCAACAACATCATCCCACAGACCGCGCGCCACCCTCACCGCTTGCAGACGTGATTGTCAGCACCCCAGCACCCCGCCAGACAACCTCGTTTGCCGCCGCGCGAACCATGCACGCTGTGCGCCATTAAAATTGCTGTCGCACCCACCTAGAGCGCCACGACGTTCTGACGGTTCAGGACCACCCCACGCCTCGACACCATACCGTTGAGCATTGCCAGGGAGAACGGCACCGCCCTTATCGTCGCCCATGCCAGTAGCACTCTGTGTCGTCGACACCGACGAGCTCCACCCGCGCCATTCGGTCTCCTTCAGCCACTATAAAAGGATACCTCCCCCGCTCGTTTTCTTCACACCAATTCACTCCCCACCTCTCACTGATCACACCCCCTCACTCCCGGAGCAAGGCGAGCACCAGGTGGCCGGAATTTCACCGGAGTTCGCCATTGCAGAGGAGGAGAGGAACCGTCGATTGGAGCCACCCCAGGACAAGCTGCCGGTACTAGGATAATCGCCGTCGTCGACTTCATCGTTCGCCCCTGTCACCGACCATCGCCTGAGCCCCGGTGAGCCTCCCACGACCCCCTCTGGCCGCGCTAGGGTTCTGTCTCGCCGGCGCTGCCCGACGTGGACGATGAATGAGAGTCGTTTAATTAGAGTTAGATCCTACGATCCTAATCGCCCCATACCATTTTGCCCCTTGTTGTCTCACTGAAGAGTGGGTCGCTGACTTAACCAGCCCCCGCGCGTGCTGAGCGTAGTGGGCCGGCCCAGTTCAACATCTCGCGCGACCCACTAATTCAAATTTAGATTTATTCATTTAATTTCAAACCCCGTTCTGTACCAAGATTCAAAAATCAACCCAACTCGATTCACTAAACCAAAATGCATGAAACCAATTTTGTTAGAAAGGTCCTGGAATGCTTAATCCAAGCCCGTTGGATTCAAACCATTTAGATTGGTAGATCACCCATGGTAAAAATAACATGGCAGAAGCTTTTCTGCATTCAAACATTTTTCAAAATTCAACCATAAGATATTTTGAGTTGATTCCGACTCTCAAAAATCACATTTAACCATACATTTTAGAATATATAAAAATATATAGGTTTACTTACAGAAATAATGATCAAGTAATAAAAGAATGCCACACAAGAATTTCTAGTCACTTTAATTAATTAAAATAAAAAGGTTAAACCTTATTCAATTGTGACACCACTTTAAATCACATTCCCATGTACTGGAATATGTGGTGATGACATGTGTCAACATGATCCCATGTTTGAGTTGGAGAATATTAAATCTTAAGTAGTTTTTCAACGAGTAGAAATTACTTTTCTACAAATAAAATAAATGAGACAAGTGCTTTAATCCTTGTAATGTTAGTGATGATGCTAGATAATCTAGTGTGAACCTTCATGTGATGATTAGAAATATTTAAGTATTGTTTGGTGATTCTGTACCTCGTATTTATTTATAGACGCTAGTACCGACCAAGGATACGAGGAGGAAGGAGGATACTACGAGGAAGAAGCCGAGGAGAACTTCAACCACTGCTCTGCACAAGGCAAGCCTATACTTGCAACCTTGCAAGACAATACTTGCAAGCTACTCCTTAAGCAAGCTAACACTTGCATCTTAGCAAGCTACTACTTGCTTGTTACTATGCCAACTATATGCCTTAAGCATATGTGATTATACCCACTTGACATACCCTCCTAGTTTTACTTGCAAGCTTAGTATTTTATTCTCTTCATTCAATATTTCTATCAAAAGTTTACTTAGTAACTTGTAGATAATAGAAGGATATTGGAAGGTAGCATAAAGAGCATAAAACTTGGCCTAAGATAGATAATATTGATGTCATCCTGAGGCATGAGATTAAACTTAGATAAGATACACTTGTTTACCACCCCTCATTAGTATTTACCCCCACTTGTAGATGCTAGTGCTAAGCATAAAACTTGATCAACTTTAGATGGGAATACTTGGAGAAAATGGTTATGAAAACCTTAGAATGATGAGTCATTCTACTGAAATGTTTTGATATGTGTTCTTGAACACCAAATGAATTTTGATGATGAAAATGTTAAGGCATGAGCCTTAGCCCTTAATAAAACTGATGGTTGTCTGGATGCGATACCATTCCAATTTTACCATACAACCATAATATCTGAAAATTGGGTAGGGCTTGACTGGAAATTTATATACCTTAGTATGGGTTCCCTTGTGGCCAAGGTCTTTGCTGAGACTACCTTGTGAAGATTGTCCACCTGTGCAGTACCCAAGATGACAGTTGGTCATGGTTGGGAGGCCAAACTCACAGGAGAGGTTCCTATACGAGGGCGTATAATTGAAAGGTTAGGATTGATTATCCGCATACTGAGTATGGTGAATTCAAGATTGTTCCTGACGGATGTATCGTATGTTGTGGTGATAGTGTACAATCTCTGCAGAGTGTCAAACTATTCAAATAGCCGCATCCGCGGTTATGGACAGTTGGAGTGGCCATACTGTTCCGTCGTCAGATGTTTTCAAAAAGACTTGTGAAATGATTTGTGACTTTGACTTGACCACAACAGTGTTGTGACATGAAATTCAATTTCCCACTTAGGTGTTATAAAACTTTCAACAGTATTTGTGTAAGACCTTATGTATGGTTGGTAATGGATGATGTACTGTGATATCCAATCTGTTATGTCTCGCAAAAATGGTAATCCTAGGATTGTGATGTATGGCATAACAGGCATCTGTGATTAAAAATCCGGGTGTTGACAAGTTGGTATCAGAGCCATCCTGACCATAGGAGACCCTAGTTTAGAATAGACGTTTGAATCAAAAACTTAGTTTCAAAACCAAAGAAGTGAGTATTTATGAGAACTTATTCTCCTTCTTATCACTTGGATTCTTTCATGAAAATTCATGTTCCTCAAAAATTCTTACCAACTTACGTTAAATTTGACACACTTGATCCCTCTACTAACTTACTCATCCTATATTCTTATAGATGGACGTGAAGTACAGCAAGTTTTATCAGTTGGGGAATGGAGGAAACCTCATCTTTGAGCGTGACTTGGACCAGCTGGCATAAATGCTAGAGCGTCCACACCCCGAGTTCTTCTGATCTCAGCTCAATGATCAGGAAGGAGAAGATTTGCAGTGGATAGTTGTTGCAAGTCTCTGAGGAAAGATTGAACCCCCCACTGTAGAGGGAATTCAGTTCACCTTAAGAGAGAACAACTGGCTCGATGGACTTGCCAGGGCCATGCAGGAAGCTCTTGTCCGTCTGTGTGGGCAGAGTATCAATCAAATCAAGGGTACCTGCTTTGAGTTCTACCCAAGGCGTGATGCTATGGGACAGCCACTGGAGGCCCCATATCACCATGAGCTGAAGAATCAGTTGGACCATCTCAGCTTCATGATGTATGACCGTCATAAGGAGTTGGACAATGCCCGTTCCTACGCCAACCACAAGTACACCATCACCACCAAGAAAGATCAGCCCATCCCCATGCTAGTGAAGGATCGCAAGTCTCATCATCGTTATCTCGACAAGAAGGAGCGCATCATTGCCCGTCTTCGCCACCGGATCACGGATTTGGAGGAGACCATCCACGAGAGAGACATGCAGTTGGAGGAGAGGGAGAATGCAGGGGAAGACCTTCATGGAGACCCCTACTCCTATCTCAGCGATGATGATGACTTTCTAGAGGATCAGGCCATGGACTTCTTCACCGATGAGGATGACTTCGCCTTCAACGATGATGATGATGAGGATGATGAGGACACTGACTCCAAGGAGTAGTAGCACTTGAGCACTAGCATTAGTGACTTGTATCCGGTACCACTGTATCGTAGCTTCACAGAATGGTTCTTAAAACAATGTGTTTTTCTTTGTTGTGGTGTTTGTTTGTATCGTGTGCTATGAATGAATGAAAAGCAAGTTGCTAGAAAAATATGAGTCAAACATTAAAAACTTTTCAAAACGCCTGAACCTTAGAAATTTCCTTCTTTTCTCATGATCTATCCCAATCTTCAGATGCCTCGTGGAGGAAGCACTTCAGCCCCGTACCCGATGTTACAACTCTTGCAAATGTTGGTTTCTGACCGCGAAGCTGAAAGAGCTGAACGCCAAGCCAACTTAGCCACCCTTCAACAAATAGCTCAGATGGACAACAACAACCAAGGCCATGGAAATCAGGACAACCATGGATCTAAGCTCCAGAATTTCCAGAATACCAATCCACCTATTTTCACTAAGTCAGAAGAGCCCCTAGATGCAAATGATTGGTTGCAAACCATGGAGAGCAATCTGGAAGTAGAAGGAGTGGAAGCCAAGGAGAAAGTTCTGTTCTCCACCCACTATCTGGCCAGAGATGCAAGATCATGGTGGAACAGCGTTCACGCAATGACAGGAGGTCAGCTGATGACTTGGGAAGAGTTCAAAGTCAAGTTCAGCAGAACCCATGTGCCACCGGGTTTGATCAAGAGGATGAGAGATGAATTCAGGGAATTGAAGCAAGGAAGGATGACAGTAGTGGAATACTGTGACAAATTCTTATCATTGGTTAGGTATGCACCGGATGAGATAGAGACTGAAGCCAAGAAGAAGGATAGATTCATGAATGGTCTGCACGATGAGATGTAGATGGTGTTAGTCAATATCCCATTTGTTGATATTGAAGCTTTAGTTCACTCTGCCATTCAGATGGAAGGAAAGATCAACCAAGCTAATGAGAACCGCAAGGGTCGCATGATCCATCAACCAGGAACCCATCATACACCAAAGTATCGCCCTAACCCATCTCCAGGATTTGCCCCAAGAACCAACAGACCCCTGATGAACCATCCGACCTATCCCAACCGTGAAAACCCAAGGCCCGGAGGAAACCACACCAACCCTGGCAACCCCAGCAATTTCAACCGTGCACCACCCAAGTTCAACAACAACAATGCTGCCACCAACACCAACATTGCCCCAAGGACTGGAAGCAATGGTGTGCCTGTTGCAGCAAAGGACAAGTCCCAAGTGACTTGTTATGAATGTGGAACAAAGGGTCAGTATTCCAATGAGTTCCCCAAGAAGATTGCCGCAGCCCCCAATGCAAATGCCCCAGCTCAGCAGCAGCGTCATGTTCAGCCCGGAAGAAGGTTTGCCCCAGGGAATTCACTCAACCGCAACGACCGTCTCTTTCTCATGCATGCTGAAGAAGCCCAGGAAAGCGCCAGATGTCGTGCTGGGTATGTTTTCTATTAACTCAGTACTTGCAAGAGTGTTGTTTGATTCTGGAGCATCGCACTCATTTGTTACTAAAGAATTCGCATGCACTAGTAAGATTCAACCAACCAAATTGAAGCATGTTATGATTGTTCAAATACCTGGTTCAACCACCAAAGCTAGGCAAATTTGCAAAGCCGTACCTATTTGAATCCATGGAATAGATTTTTATGCTAATCTAATAGTACTCGGAACTAAAGGTTTGGAAGTAGTACTAGGAATAGATTGGATGTCCAAACACAAAGGATTAATTGACTGTGCCAAGAAAGCCATAACCATGACCAGTACAACCAGAATATTAGTTGAGCATGTATCTAAAACCTTGCCCCGTCAATTCAAGTGCAACAAGAGTATAGCCCAGCCAACCATTGACCAAGTCCGCATAGTCTATGAATACCCCGATGTATTTCCAGATGTTTTGCCTGGTATGCCCCTAGATCGGGATATCGATTTTATCATTGAACTCATACCTGGAACCGGACCCATGGCCCAGAGACCATATAGTATGAACCCATCTGAACTAATGGAACTGAAGAAGCTATTGGATGCCATGCTGGAAATTGGATTGATTCAACCAAGTGTGTCACCATGGACATCACCTGTCTTGTTTGTGGACAAGAAAGATGGAGGTAACCATTTGTGTACGGATTATCGGAAGTTGAATAACGTCACCATTAAGAAAAAGTACCTGTTGCCAAAAATAGAAGACCTGTTTGACCAGTTTACTGGTGCCAAAGTGTTTTCTAAGATTAATCTTAGAACTGGCTATCATCAACTCAAGATTTGCGCAGAGGATATTCCAAAGACTGCCTTTACCACCTGATATGGATTATATGAGTATAATGTCATGTCTTTTGGATTAACCGATGCCCCCGCTTATTTCATGAACCTCATGAATAAGATTTTTATGGACTTCCTGGATAAGTTTGTTGTTGTTTTTATCGATGACATTCGGATTTATTCCAAATCAGACGACGAACATGAGCTACACCTAAGGACCATTCTTGGAACCCTTAGAGAGCATCAGCTGTATGCCAAGTTTAGCAAATGTGAATTCTGGTTATAGGAGGTACGATTCCTCGGACATATCGTATCAGCCGGAGGAATTGCCGTTGACCCTGCAAAGGTGAAGGATGTTGAAGATTGGCAAGCCCCAACCACTCAAACCCAAGTTCGTGCATTTCTCGGATTAACGAGATACTACCGCAAGTTTGTAGAAGGATTCTTGAGTATTGCAAGACCCATGACCCAATTGCTGAAGAAGGACAAGAAGTTTGAGTGGATGAACAAATGTGAAGCGAGTTTTCATGAAATCAAGAGGAGATTGATTTTAGCCCCAATCTTGATCATGATGAATATCATGATGCCCTTTGATGTATATTGTGACGCATCCAAGATCGGTCTCGGATGTGTGCTAATGCAAGAAGGAAAGGTTATATCTTATCTATCCCGACAACTGAAACGGCATGAAAAGAATTATCCAACCCATGACCTTGAACTAGCAGCCGTAGTTCTAGCCCTGAAAACATGGAGGCATTATCTCATGGGAAACCGTTGTGAGATTTATTCGGATCACAAGATCCTGAAGTATATATTCACTCAGAAGGAGCTAAATATGAGGCAAAGAAAGATGGGTTGAGCTAATCAAGGACTATGATTTGGACATTCACTATCACCCCGGTAAAGCCAATGTCGTAGTAGATGCCCTTAGCAGATTGCTGTGCCGCTTGAACTTCATGATTTTGAAGGAGCAACCCAGTTTGCACAAAGAGATGGAAGATTTCCGAATGGAATTAGTGAGTAAAGGATTTTTGGCTAGCATAGAACTTCAACCCACCTTGATTAGTGTAGCACCCCGAGAGAACCACTACTAGAAAATCGCGTGTTAAATAATACTTTGTGCATCATCATGCATATTAATTGCCAAAACTATTTTCCAAAGCCTATGTTGTTTTCTAATTATCCCCTCCTCTATTTTTAAAATATACAAATATAAAGTAAAACTATTTTTAGGAGAGGCCCACAGCCTCCAGGACCAAAGCCTAGTAGCCAGGAGCCTACCACCCCAACCTAACCCTAATCCCCATCCAAACCCTAGCTACCCCTGATCCCTCCCCCGATTTTCTCCCTCCATCCGCCGCCACCACACACGCACGCAACCCCCGCTCTCCCCGCTCGTTCTCTGGACCCACCCTGCAGTGAGCCTCGTCCACTCCCTCTTACTGACCGGGCCAGGTCAACCTGTACCCGCACCCCATCCCCGCTTCTGATCCACGCCGCAACCCATGCGGGCCCTCCTCTTCCTCTCGATCCCCTCACCAACCCCCGCCGTCCTTCTCTGCGGCTTGCCACCCCGGCCGCCCGCCGCTCATCCCCTTCGGCTAGGCCGCGACTGACCGTGGTCATCACCTCCTCTCTGACGCCTTGCAGCGCGGCCCCGCCTCCTTCCTCACCACCTACTCTATGTCGATTCCTAGCGCCCCGCAGCCGCCTTCCTCGTCCCTTGGCTAGCCCGCCCTCCGGCCGTCTCCAACATCTCGCCGCCTCTGCACCAGCGGCCGCGGCCCCTGCCTCCTCGTCACCCCCGGGTCCTGTCACCGCCTTCGACCGTGTAGCAGCCTCTGCCCAGCAGCCGCGACCCTGTCTGTCGGCGCGCCAGCCGCCCGAGCCGCCCGCCAAAGTGGTGCTGCGCCCGAGCGTCCCCGCGTCGTTGTCGCCCACACGCCATCGAGTCTGACCGTTTATTCCTATTGCTTGCCCCGTTTTTCCAGTGTGTTGTGGTGGTTTACGATGATGTGATTGTGACGCCGTGTATTTGCAATGTGAGGTTCTTCTGTGTACCTGGTGATGCCCGACAAGGGTCCTTCGGTGGCGTTGATGGTACTGCAAGCCGGTAACACTACCTAGAACCCTCCCGGTGAACAAGAGCTACAAACCAAGAAAGTATCCCGATAAGCCACCCAAACATCTAGTGCTAAGTCCAAGTTTGTCATCGACAAACGAAGCCTCGAAACCCCAAGTTCTGCTTCACGGTACCCGAAGACCGATCCTGGATCCCGAACCCAAACCCGGCGAACCGCCAAGATCGCTGATATCCCAACGTGTGACCCCTTTTCCGAGCCCCTATTTTTATAAATGATATATATATCTTGTTGCATATAAATTGTTCATGATCGCATACATATTCATCTATTTGGGGGTAATTTGTCGACTCATCTAATAATTAAATATGGAGGCCATATGCGGACGGATATAGTCTAATATTGGTCCCAGTTAAATTTGTGCATCGAACCGGTGATATAATTTTGCCTTGTTAAGACAACATTTAAATTGCGGGGTATCTAAACAACATGAACTTAATAATAGTCGGGACGCCGGTTCCGCTTAATATTGCCTAAATGCATCGCATGTTTGCCATGTCATACATCATACATGCATCATGCCCGATTTTCTACCGTAGTATTAAATAATCCATCCGGTGTTTCTTCTAGTGCTTTGCTTCTTCACGGATTAGGCCGTTGAGTTGATGCGAGTGACACCCGTTCTTCAGATGAATCTTCGACAATGTTTTCAAGCGAGCATTCTCCCCCTTTCTACCTATTTTACTTTTATAGTCTTTATTTCCTCCTGTTGATCTATTGCTCTCTATGTTGCGATGCTCTAGTTTTCGTACCCGTGGTATCCCTTGTAGCCTTATATTGCCTTGGACACATCCTATTACCTGTTGTTTGGTAGATAGCTAGACTTGCGTGTCTTAGTCGCTTGCTCAAGTGTTGTTGCGTGTTTTCAAGTACCACAGTTGTTGGAGAAATGCCTTATGCTTTATGTTGGAGATGATCATGGTTTTAATTATCGTTTAATAACTAAAATTGAAGTAGGTTAATAATGCAGAGGCACAGGTGGGCAATAGATGTTATTTGGTTTTTAACCGTCCACTTGTGTCCCGTAGGACCCCGAGTACTTGATACCTATTCTTTGAATATTCGCACTATCCGCATGTGGGACCATGAATACCCCTAGCCAGAGCTTGAGTCATATATTATTTCTTGGGGCCACAAACTAGTTTGGGGCTTTATTACTATCTTGTACTTATGCCATGCTTTACTTCTTTATTTACGATTGCGCGTGGAGCGCCTATACTGTTTAGGTAAGCAGAGAGTTTTCACGGTATCGACAAGCCCAGTCACACTTTCGGGTTCCCACTCGTTTACAGCCATTGACGCAAACCTCTGGGTCTGTTCCGGAGCCGGCCAACTTCGTCACGGGTAGCTTGGTGGGGTGGCCCCCTGAAATTTATATGAATCTTGCAATTCCTATGTCGTGATGCCTCGTTGGGTTTTCATTTGGTTTTTTCTGAGCTTAATCGTGCGTGTGTTGCTATTTGTGCCCCCTGCAGGGTAAAACTTTCTGAAAGACGTGTCCGTGGTTATGGACGACTTGGATCACAGTATCTCGATCATAGACAACTATAAATAAAGTAGTGCTATAAATTTGACTTTAGAATGACTAGTAATTAGCTTCACTACAACGGAATGGCTAAATAAAAGTACCAACAACTGCTGGGTTTGGGATATCTCATGCTATTTGTATCTGACTAGTAAGTGTCACAATTACAACGGAATGGTTAACTAAAACTGTCCATTGCTTATTATATCAGGATGACTCATGCTATCTATATCTGACTAGTAATTGTTGCAACTATAATGGAATGAATAAAAGTGCCAACTGTGTGAGTTTCCTTGGTATGACATCCTCGATTGGTATCGAGGGGGAATACCAGGATGGGTATGTTTGGTGTTAGAATCAGGTTGGATCTGAATAGGTCTTTATTACCCCTCTCTGATAGCCGCCAGTTGTGTCGAGTCTCTATAGGTTGTTTAGTGCATGTTTTGCTGCCGCTTCAGTCCACCATACCTATGTAGGCGAGGAACGCCGAATTCTAGTCTCGCCGTGTACTGGCCTTAGTACTAACCGCTCTCTTTTTCCTTTGCCCTTTGTCGGCACCCCTTTTGTTTAAGGAGGTTTTGAGATCGACGTCGTTAGCAGGGTTACCCTTCCGGCTTGGCCTGGGCAGGGTTATGGACGCCATTGGTTATTCTTCAAGGCTCTTAGCTCAATTTGCATCTTGTCCGTAGTCGGATGCTGTATCATTTTCAAGGTGATTTGGATCTTTGTATTGTATCTCTGTATTCTTGACTCATGGAGTCGTTATTATATATATTTGTTCTGTGGGTTCCATCCTGGACTATTGTGTAATGATATTACTTCGTTTTCCACCCGCACGAAAGTGCCTGGTGGTCACCTTTGAATCGTTTCTATGTGGGTTTGGTGGGAATCGCTAAAACTTGCATAGGGCCGATTTTGAGGGTGTTACAGAGTGGTATCAGAGCTCAGCAGTTACAATACCCCACTGGTCCAGCCTATAGGATAACCTAGCTAACGGCCGCTGTAGAGTGTCAAAACTATTTTTGAAAAATTGGTTGGATAGATCTGATAAGGTCTGCTTTTACTCCTTACCCCCTCTGCTATTCTTTTCTTACCTCTGCGTGTTTTGAATCTTCTCTCTTATATTTTCTTTGAGTCCAGGATTTCTCGCGGTTGGGTTTCTGTCGTACCTTCAGGGTTTCGCTTCATCCCATTGTCACGGTGCTTCAACATCCGACATTCATGCTAACTGATGAATCTTTCATCTGTTGTACCTTTCAGTGGACCGAAAATTCACAAAAAAAAATTCTTCTATCATCCGGTGTTTTCTGATACGACGAAGTCATCTACCTCAGATCTGATGAGAATCTCCATCCCTCCTTTGTTTCCGAACCTCGCTTGTCGAGATCTTCAGTCTGATTCCGAGAGTTGGTTGCATAATTCGCACATTCATGTGTAGAGTAATGCTTTGGGTGCACGATAGACTGATCACCATCCGACTACTCTTATCATTTGCTCTTGTTCATTGAATCGGTGGATCAAGCAATTCTACTCATTCCCTAGAAGTTGGAGGTGGCCTTAACCTTTTGAGACCTTTACCTTCGTCTTTGTTTCTTAGGAGTATCTCTCGACGAAAGTGAGAAATGATCCTTGTTGGTGGTGTCGCCATTTTCAAGATGAAGAAAGAATCCTTGTTAGTGGTATCGTGAAGATCTACATGACGCGAGAAGATTCAGACCGTCGGCCCTCTTCCCCGTACCATGAGGCGGATCTCGAGGGCGAGATCCATTGTTAGTGGTGTCAAATTGTAGCACCCCGAGTGAACCACTACTAGAAAATCGCGTGTTAAATAATACTTTGTGCATCATCATGACATCATCATGCATATTAATTGCCAAAACTATTTTCTAAAGCCTATGTTGTTTTCTAATTATCCCCTCCTCTATTTCAAATTGAAATCTCGGTCTTTTCCAAATATTTTGTTTTTTCCAAAAACCATTTACAAAAGATTTTAAAATAAAAATATACAAATATAAAGTAAAACTATTTTTAGGGGAGGCCCCCAGCCGCTAGGCCCAAAGCCCAGCAGCCAGGAGCCTACCACCCCAACCTAACCCTAATCCCCATCCAAACCCTAGCTACCCCTGATCCCTCCCCCACTTTTCTCCCTCCATCTGCCGCCACCACACACGCGCGCTGCCACCACACACGCACGCAACCCCCTCTCTCCCCGCTCGTTCTCTGGACCCACCCTGCAGTGAGCCTCGTCCACTCCCTCTCACCGACCGGGCCAGGTCAACCCGTACCCGCACCCCATCCCCGCTTATGATCCACGCCGCAACCCACGCGTGCCCTCCTCTTCCTCTCGATCCCCTCACCAACCCTCTTCGTCCTTCTCTACGTCATTCCACCCCGGCTGCCCGCCGCTCATCCCCTTCGGCCAGGCCGCTACCGGCCATTGTCGGCCCCTCCTCTCTGACGCCTTGCAGCGCGGCCCTGCCTCCTTCCTCACCACCTGCTCTCTGTCGAGGCCGAGCGCCCCGCGGACGCCTTCCTCGTCCCTCGGCAAGCCCGCCCTCCAACCGTCTCCAGCGTCTCGCCGCCTCTGCACCAGCGGCCGTGGCCCCTGCCTCCTCGTCACCCCCGGGTCCCGTCACCGCCTCCGACTGTGTAGCAGCCTCCGCCCAGCAGCCGCAACCATGTCTACCGGCGCGCCAGCCGCCCGCCACAGTGGTGCCGCGCCCGAGCGTCCCCGCATCGTCGTCGCCCGCACGCCATCGAGTTTGACCGTTTATTCCTATTGCTTGCCCCGTTTTTCCAGTGTGTTGTGGTGGTTTACCATGATGTGATTGTGACGCCGTGTATTTGCAATGTGAGATTCTTCTGTGTACCTGGTGATGCCCGACAAGTGTCCTTCGGTGCCGTTGATGGTACTACAAGCCGGTAACACTACCTAGAACCCTCCCGGTGCACAAGAGCTACAAACCAAGCAAGTATCCCGATAAGCCACCCAAACATCTAGTGCTAAGTCCAAGTTTGTCATCGACAACCGAAGCCTCGAAACCCCAAGTTCTCCTTCATGGTACCCGAAGACCGATCCTGGATCCCGAACCCAAACCCGGCGAACCGCCAAGATCGCCGATATCCCAATGTGTGACCCCTTTTCTGAGCCCCTGTTTTTATAAATGATATATATATATATATATCTTGTTGCATATAAATTGTTCATGATCGCATACATATTCATCTATTTGGGGGTAATTTGTCGACTCATCTAATAATTAAATATGGAGGCCATATGCGGACGAATATAGTCTAATATTGGTCCCATTTAAATTTGTGCATCGAACCGGTGATATAATTTTGCCTTGTTAAGACAACATTTAAATTGCGGGGTATCTAAACAACATCAACTTAATAATTGTCGGGACCCCGGTTCCTCTTAATATTGCCTAAAGGCATCGCATCTTTGCCATATCATACATCATACATGCATCATGCCCGATTTTCTACCGTAGTATTAAATAGTCCATCTGGTGTTTCTTCTAGTGCTTTGCTTCTTCACGGATTAGGCTGTTGAGTTGATGCGAGTGATGCCCGTTCTTCGGATGAATCTTCGACAATGTTTTTAGGCGAGCATTCTCCCCCTTTCTACCTATTTTACTTTTATAGTCTTTATTTCCTCCTGTTGATCTATTGCTATCTGTGTTGCGATGCTCTAGTTTTCGTACCCGTGGTATCCCTTGTAGCCTTATATTGCCTTGGACACATCCTATTACCTGTTGTTTGGTAGATAGCTGGACTTGCGTGTCTTAGTCGCTTGCTCAAGTGCTGTTGCGTGTTTTCAAGTACCACAGTTGTTGGAGAAATGCCTTATGCTTTATGTTGGAGATGATCATGGTTTTAATTATCGTTTAATAACTAAAATTGAAGTAGGTTAATAATGCAGAGGCACAGGTGGGCAATAGATGTTATTTGGTTTTTAACCGTCCACTTGTGTCCCGTAGGACCCCGAGTACTTGATACCTATTCTTTGAATATTCGCACTATCCGCATGTGGGACCATGAATACCCCTAGCCAGAGCTTGAGTCATATATTATTTCTTGGGGCCACAAACTAGTTTGGGGCTTTATTACTATCTTGTACTTATGCCATGCTTTACTTCTTTATTTACGATTGCGCGTGGAGCGCCTGTACTGTTTAGGTAAGCGGAGTGTTTTCGCGGTATCAACAAGCCCAGTCACACTTTCGGGTTCCCAGTCGTTTACTGCCATTGATGCAAACCTATGGGTTTGTTCCGGAGCCGGCCAACTTCGTCGCGAGTAGCTTGGTGGGGTGGCCCCCTGAAATTTATATGAATCTTGCAATTGCTCTGTCATGATGCCTCGTTGGGTTTTCATTTGGTTTTTTCCGAGGTTGATCGTGCATGTGTTGCTATTTGTGCCCCCTGCAGGGTAAAACTTTCTGAAAGCCGTGTCCACGGTTATGGAAGACTTGGAGCACTGTATCTCGATCATAGACAACTATAACCAAAGTAGTGATATAAATTTGACTTTATAATGACTAGTAATTAGCTTCACTACAACGGAATTGCTAAATAAAAGTACCAACAACTGTTGGGTTTGGGATATCTCATGCTATTTGTATCTGACTAGTAAGTGTTGCAATTACAACGAAATGGTTAACTAAAACTTCCCATTGCTTATTATATCAGGATGACTCATGCTATCTATATCTGACTAGTAATTGTTGCAACTATAATGGAATGAATAAAAGTGCCAACTGTGTGAGTTTCCTTGGGATGACTTCCTTGGTTGGTATCGAGGGGGAATACCAGGATGGGTATGTTTGGTGTTAGAATCAGGTTGGATCCGAATAGGTCTTTGTAACCCCTCTCTGATAGCCGCCAGTTGTATCGAGTCTCTATAGGTTGTTTAGTGCATGTTTTGTTGTCGCTTCAGTCCACCATACCTATATAGGCGAGGACCGCCGAATTCTAGTCTCGTCGTGTACTGGCCTCAGTACTGACCGCTCTCTTTTTCCTTTGCCCTTTGTCGGCACCCCTTTTGTTTAAGCAGGTTTTGAGATCGACGTCGTTAGCAGGGTTACCCTTCCGGCTTGGCCTGGGCAGGGTTATGGACACCATTGGTTATTCTTCAGGGCTCTTAGCTCAATTTGCATCTTGTCCGGAGTCGAATGCTGTATCGTTTTCAAGGTGATTTGGATCTTTGTATTGTATATCTGTATTCTTTACTCATGGAGTCGTTTTTGTATATATATGTTTTGTGGGTGCCATCGTGGACTATTGTGTAATGATATTACTTCGTTTTCCACCCACACGAAAGTGTCTGGTGGGCACCTTTGAATCGTTTCTATGCGTGTTTGGCGGGAATCACTAAAACTTGCATAGGGCCGATTTTGAGGGTGTTACAATTAGTCAGATCAAGGAGGCGCAGAAAGGAAATGCTAGTATCGATAGAATCAAACGTCGTATCAGTACAGGCAAAGTACCCGGATTCACCGAAGACGAAGAAGGAGTTCTGTGGTACAAAGGATGCCTCTGTGTACCAGCAGATTCGGAGTTGAAAGAAGTTATTTTGAAAGAGGCCCATGACACTCTTTATTCTATCCACCCCGGAGGAACCAAGATGTATCAGGATTTGAAGGAGCAATTTTGGTGCCATAAGATGAAGAGAGAAATCGGAAGCTATATCGCCAAGTGTGATATTTGCCAGAGATTCAAGGCGGGACATCAAAGACCTGCAGGACTGTTGCAACCCTTAAAGATTCCGGAATGGAAATGGGATTCAGTTGGAATGGAATTTATCCCTGGATTGCCTACTTCTAATAGGGGAAATGAGTCTATATGGTTCATAGTTGACAGATTGTCCAAGGTAGCCCATTTCTTACTAGTCAAGACCACATACCAAAGTTTGAAGCTAGCGGAGTTGTACATCGTAAGAATCATCAGTTTGCACGGAGTCCCTAAGAACATCGTATCAGATCCAGGAACTCAGTTTACCTCGAGATTCTAGAAGAAAGTCCAAGAAGGTTTAGGAACCCGACTGGATTTTAGCACAACATATGACCCTTAGACCGATGGACAAACGGAGCGAGTAAATCAAATACTTGAAGATATGTTGAGAGCATGTGTGCTAGAGTATGGATCTAAATGGGAAAACTGTCTGCCTTTCATAGAATTTTCATACAACAATAGTTATCAAGCTAGTTTGCAAATGGCCCCATTTGAATTAATGTATGGAAGGAAGTGTCGCACCCTTTTGAATTTGTCAGAAGTAGGAGAGAGTCAGATTTTCGGACCCGACATCCTACGTGAAGTAGAAGAGAAAGTTCACAAGATTCGTGAGCACCTCAAGACCGCCCAGTCATGACAAAAGAGTTACGCCAACAAGAGACATCGAGACCTCACTTTCAATATCGGAGATTTTGTGTATCTCAAAGTGTCGCCTTTGAAGGGAATGCACCTTTTCCAGCTCAAAGGAAAGTTAGCCCCTAGATATATCAGACCCTTCAAGATTCTGAATCTTCGAGGAGAAGTATCATATCAATTGGAACTGCCAAAGGATATGTCAGCAGTACACAATGTGTTACATATATCATTACTTCGCAAATGCCTTGAAGTTCCGGAGAAGACCGAAGTTTTCAAGAACATTGATCACCACACCATAGAGATCAACGATGACCTAACATATCCTGAAGTATCCATCCGTATTTTGGACGAAGCTTTCAGAACCACCAGAACCCGAAGCATCAAGTTTCTCAAGATCCAGTGGAGCAACCACACTGAAGAAGAAGCTACCTGGGAGCAAGAAGATCACATCAGTACGGAGTTTCCCGATCTCTTTAAATCTTAGGTAATCTTTTTTCTTCTTTTTCAAATCTCGGGACGAGATTTCGTTGAAGGAGGGAAGGTTTGTAACATCCCAAAAATGTTGAACAATGATTATCAATTCAAATCACTAAAATTAGGGTTAACAAAAACTTCGATTAAATAAAAACCAAATGAATGCATGTGTATATGATGATTTGATGAATGCATGAAAGGCCTTGTGTGATTCAACTAAATATTAAAGAATGGTTTAAAGATGAAAATAACATCATCTAAAACATTTCCAGGAAGAAACAAATCAAGAGAAAATCAAAAACAAAACAAATAAAGCAAATGGTCATTTTTGCCAATCTTGCTAACTAGGCCACTTTGAGTGTTTCTAGTCCAAGATTTCAAATAGAAAGTTTCCAATTCTTTTCATCCCTTGCTAGACCAAGTAAAAATGAATCAAAGCCCACCTTTCAAACTTGCAGCAACATTTAGCAACCCCATTCAAAGGACAATTCAAAATTGAATCTTTAACATATGTGAAGATCACACCTTTTCAAAACCCAACCAAACCAGTGCCCCTTGACCAATCCAACTAACCAGATACTCCCTAGTATGTGCCTAGCAAACCCACCAAGTTTGAATCCAAAATTCAAATTTGATTTTCTTTCGGCCATTTCATCAAACACCTTGTCAGCAGCAAACAAACAAACACAAAACACTATAGTGAGCAGTGACCAGTGCCTAACTTGTCCCTTCTCTAGCTCACTCTACACTCTCAGTAGATGATCAAAGTAATCTAACTAGCTTTAGCACCACTGTGGGAAACCCTAGCCGAGAGCACCATTGCCACCCCCATGTCGCTAGAGAGCTAGAGGAAGTACTAGCCTCGCCAACCTTGTCTGGGACACGCAGCACCATCCACCACCACTCCCTATCCAAGCCCCAAGCGCAGCCAGCCACTGGACCACCCACCAAGAATGCGCCCAGTCTCTCTGCATGCGAGCCAAGAGCGCGACAGTGTGCCGTCAGCGTCATCAGCACACAGACCGCGTGCCGCACTCGCCGCTTGCAGACGTGATCGCTAGCACCCCGCCAGACAACCTCGTTCACCGCTGCGCAGACCATGCACATTGTGCGCCATTAAAATTGCTGTCGGACCCGCCCATAGCGCCTCGATGTTCTGACCGTTCAGCACCGCCCCACGCCTCGCCGCCATGCCGTTGAGCGTTGCCAGGGAGCACAGCACCACCCCTATCGTTGCCCATGCCAGTAGCACTCTGTACCGTTGACACCGACGAGCTCCACCCGCGCCAATCGGTCTCCTTCAACCGCTATAAAAGGAGACCTCCCCCGCTCATTTTCTTTAGACCAGTTCACTCGCCACCTCTCACTGATCACACCCACTCGCTCCCGGAGCAAGGCGAGCACCAGGTGGCCGGAATTTCACTGGAGTTTGCTGCTACAAAGGAGGAGAGGCGCCGTCGATTGGAGCCGCCCCAGGAAAAGCTGCCGGTACTAGGAGAATAGCCATCGTTGACTTCGTCGTTTGCCCCTGACGCCGACCATCGCGTGAGCCCCGGTGAGCCTCCCACGACCCCCTCTGGCTGCTCTAGGGTTCTGTCTTGCCGGCGCTGCCCGACGTGGACGATGAACCAGAGCCGTTCCATTAGAGCTAGATCCTATGATCCTAATCGCCCCATACCGCTTCGACCCTCGGTGTCTCACTGACGAGTGGGGTCGCTCACTTAACCAGCCCGCGCGCGCTGTGCATAGTGGGCCGGCCCAGTTAAACATCCCGCGCGACCCACTAATTCAAATTTAGATATATTCATTTAATTTCAAACCCCGTTTTGTACCTAGATTCAAAAATCAACCCAGGTCGATTCACTAAACCAAAATACATGAAACAAATTTTGTTAGAAAGGTCCTGGAATTCTTAATCCAAGCCCGTTGGATTCAAACCATTTAGATTGGTAGATCACCCATGGTAAAAATAACAAGGCAGAAGCTTTTCTGCATTCAAAATTCAACCATAAGAGCTTTTGAGTTGATTCCAACTCTCAAAAATCACATTGAACCATACATTTAAGAATATATAAAAATATATAGGTTTACTTACAGAAATAATGATCAAGTAATAAACGAATGCCACATAGGCATTTCTAGTGACTTTAATTAATTAAAATAAAAAGGTTAAACCTTATTAAATTGTGACACCACTTTAAATCACATTCCCATGTACTGGAATAAGTAGTTTTTCAATGAGTAGAAATTACTTTCCTAAAATAATATAAACGAGACAAGTGCTTTAATCCTTGTAATGTTAGTGATGATGCTAGATAATCTAGTGTGAACCTTTGTGTGATGATTAGAAATAGTTAAGTATTATTTGGTGATTGTGTACCTCGTATTTATTTATAGACGCTAGTACCAACCAAGGATACGAGGATGAAGGAGGATACTACGAGGAAGAAGCCGAGGAGAACTTCAACCACTTCTCTGCACAAGGCAAGCCTATACTTGCAACCTTAGAAGACAATACTTTTAAGATACTCCTTAAGCAAGCTAACACTTGCAGCTTAGCAAGCTACTACTTGCTTGTTAGTATGCCAACTATATGCCTTAAGCATATGTGATTATACCCACTTGACACACCCTCCTAGTTTTCCTTGCAAGCTTAGTATTTTATTCTCTTCATTCAAGCTTTCTATCAAAAGTTTACTTAGTAACTTGTAGATAATAGAAGGATATTGGAAGGTAGCATAAAGAGCATAAAACTTGGCCTAAGATAGATAATCTTGATGTCATCCTGAGACATGAGATTGAACTTAGATAAGATACACTTGTTTACCACCCCTCATTAGTATTTACCCCCACTTGTAGATTGAACTTTAGATGGGAATACTTGGAGATGGTTATGAAAACCTTAGAATGATGAGTCATTCTACTGAAATGTTTTGATATGTGTTCTTGAACACCAATGAATTTTGATGATTAATATGTTAAGGCATGAGCCTTAGCCCTTTATAAAATTGATGGTTGTGTTCGAATGCGATACCATTCCAATGTTACCATACAACCACAATACCCGAAAATTGGGTAGGGCTTGACTGGAAATTTATATACCTTAGTATGGGTTCCCTTGCGGCCAAGGTCTGAGCTGAGGCTGCCTTGTGAAGATTGACCACCTATGTAGTACCAAGATGACAGTTGGTCATGGTTGGGACGCCAAACTCATAGGAGAGGTGCCTATACTAGGGCGTGTAATTGAAAGGTTAGGATTGATTATCCGCATACTGAGTATGGTGAATTCAGGATTGTTCCTGACGGATGTATCGAATGTTGTGGTGAAAGTGTACAATCTCTACAGAGTGTCAAACTATTCGAATAGCCGCATCCGCGGTTATGGAAAGTTGGAGTGGCCATACTGTTCCGTCGTCAGATGTTTTCAAAAAGACTTGTGAAATTATTTGTGACTTTGACTTGACCACAACAGTTTTGTGACATGAAATTCAAGTTCCCACTTAGGTGTTATAAAACTTTCAACTAGCTTTCTTTGCTTCTAAACTTAGTAGAGGTAAATCTGGATTTTTGCAAAACAACCCTAGAGCTTAGTATATCCTATTCAAAACCACTTCACTTGTTAGTATTAGTTTGCGAGTACTTAAAGAGTACTCATGGCTTTGTCCCTGGCTATTCCCGTGGCCAGACAATGAAGAGGAGTATCAGGAGGACGGACAGCAGGAAGGTTACGACAACTAGGATCATCTCCCATCGTCAGCATTGCCTGTGACCATGAAGATGGAGGTTCGCCTACGCTATCGTTACTATTACGTTATTCCGCTACTTGAATTGTATTAAGAGCTGGATCATGAGATCCTTATTTGTGTAAGACCTTATGTATGGTTGGTAATGGATGATGTACTGTGATATCCAATATGTTATGTCTCGCAAAAATGGTAATCTTGGGATTGCGATGTATGGCATAACAGGCATCTGTGATTAAAAATCCGGGTGTTGACAATTTTCATAAGACATCATATCTATATAGCTAGACTAAGCATTCTAAACTTACCATGTCTCATATCTTTAGGAAAAACTACCAAGGTAGATACTATAGGTTTGGCATAGCATAGAAATATAAAAATAGTCCTATCATGCATACTACAAAAATATCACTAATGCAATATTGAAAAGATAGGACTTTTGATGACCAAAGTATCACTTGCCTTTTATTATAAAATCTAGGTATTCTCGTTGATCTTGTAAGTGTCACACTCCTCAAAGTTCACTACATCACAATCAAGCAAAGCACACATTCAAACCTAGCACACAAAAATAACAAAACAAAACAACTAAACAAAGAAATGCATGTAAGCATGCAAAAGGTTATTTTATTGAAAATTTTGTTCCTAACAAGGTTCTAAAAATTACAAACACCTACTTGTCCTTTTAATAAAAGTGGAATTCCAATTGGAACCAAGTTAATGCAAATAAGTCATTTAAATCTTTTTTCTTTTCTTAGAAAAACTTTTATTCAAAGGGATATTTTCTAGTGCTAACAAAATATATTTTTAAGTTCAAATGTTAATGTTTATGGTTAGAGGGTTCAAAAAAAAACCATTTGCAAAAGGTTTCACTCAAAAATAATTTTTGCAACAATTTTTATAGCCAAAATAGCCCTACAAATTTCTCTGCATAAAACTCTAATTTTTTAGAACAAAATGACCAAAGTAAGGCCATAGAAGCAAAGATCACAATTTTCTGAATCCATGGAACCTAATTTGTAAGTTTTGGAATTACATAACAAAAGTTATGAATTTTACAAGTTCAATCAACTAATAGAACAAATCTGGATTTTAAATCAAAATCACAAACACGCGACGCTTCCTGATTGGCTGGTACCGGTTCGCGCGGATCAAGAGATGCGAGCCGTTAGATCTAAGTGAAAACGAATGGGCCAGATCAAATCGTACCCCTTCGTTAAGTGATCTATCCTATCCGCAAGATATCGATCCAGTGGATCACAGCATTTCGGCCAAGATCCGGCGGCGATGCTGGCAAGTGCGGCGGCGGTGCATCGGGCGATGGCGTACTGGCGGCGCTAGGGGTAAGGGTAGGATGCGAGGATGTTACCGAGCTCGCATGGTCAAGGTGGTCACGGTGGTGGTCATCGTCGACAAAGGGGTGCACTGGCTCGCTGGCAATTTCTCACCGGAGTTGTGCTGGCTGTCGGTGCTTTGCAGACGAGGACGGAGTTGAGTACCTGGGGCTCGAGCAATCACAATAAGAGGATGAGAAGATGTGTCTGACAACGGCGGACGCAACAAAGAAAGGCAGAGGCGAGGGGGTGGTCGGGGCTCATCAAATTTCATCGCCGGAGTCGTGGCCGTCATCGATCATTTGTAGGCGTTGACGAGGGCGAGGCTCTAGTGTATAAGAAAGCAAAAGGTGAGTATCAGGAGGTGCGCACGAGGATGGAGAGCACAACAGCATAAACCAGAGGTCAAGGGGCACATGAGGCTCACCGGAATTCGTCGATGAGCTCGTCGGAGATACGGCAGTGCGAGTCGAAATTTGACTAGCCTGGGGGCTCTCCGTGGTTGCTGGGTGAGGGGAAATGGAGAGGGGACGTGTCAACACCCGAATTTTTAATCACAGATGCTTGTTATGCCATACATCGCAATCCCAGGATTACGATTTTTGCAAGACATAACAGATTTGGATACCACAGTACATCATCCATTACAAACCATACATAAGGTCTTACACAAATAAGGATCTCATGATCCAGTTCTTAATACAACTCAAGCAGCGGAAATACGTAATAATAACGGTAGCATAGGCGAAGCTCCATTTTCGGGGTCACAGGCAATGCTGACGATGGGAGATGATCCTAGTTGTCGTAACCTTCCTAGGGTCCATCCTCCTGGTACTCCTCTTCATAGTCTGGCCACGGGAATAGCCAGGGACAAAGCCATGATTACTCTTTAAGTACTCGCAAACTAATACTAACAAGTGAAGGGGGTTTTTGTAGTAGGATACTAAGCTCTAGGGTTGTTTTGCAAAAAACCAGATTTACCTCTACTAAGTTCAGAAGTAAAAAAAGCTAGTCGAAATTTTATAACACCTAAGTGGGAACTTGTATTTCATATCACAACTCTGTTGTGGTCAAGTCAAAATCTCAATCCATTTCACAAGTCATTTTGAAAACATATGACGGGGGAACATTATGGCCACTCCAACTGTCCATAACCGCGGACGCGGCTATTCGAGTAGTTTGACACTCTCCAGAGATTGTACACTTTCACCACAACATTCGATACATCCGTCAGGAAAAAATCCCGAATTCACCATACTCAGTATGTGGATAATCAATCCTAACCTTTCAATTACACGCCCTAGTATAAGCACCGCTCCTGTGAGTTTGTCCTCCCAACCATGACCAACGGTCATCTTGGGTAATACACAGGTGGACAATCTTCACAAGGTAGCCTCAGCTCACACCTTGGCAGTGAGGGAACCAATACTAAGGTATATAAGTTTCCAGTCAAGCCCTACCCAATTCTCGGGTATTGTGGTTGTACGATAAAATTGGAATGTGTGGCGCCCCGCAAAAACCACAACTAGAAAATCGCGTTATTTTTGTGCATTGCATCATCATGACCACATGCTCATGTCATCATGCCACATTGCATTTGAGCATCGTCATCATCATGCATTTGTTTGTCTGAAACTATTTTCGAAAAGCATATTTTGTTTTCTAAATACCCCGCCTTTATTTCAAATCCAAAACCCGGGTCTCCGGACTATTTTGTTTCGTCTACCAATGGATTTCAAAAGCCCCGTTTTAAATATTAAAATATTTATTTTATGTTTAGGGGGCAGCCAAACCGGGTCGATCCGACCTAGTCGGCCACCCCCAGTACAAAAACCAGACTACCTAAACCCTTTTCCTACCCCAACCTAATCTACCCAGCCTCCCTCCACCTCACCCTGACCAATCCCCTCTCTCCACCTCACCGAACCCCCTCCACCTCACCTCTCCTCCCTCCAGCCACCCAACCACCACCTGCCACCTCACCCCACCCCACTGCCCTTGCCGCCGCCACACCCAGAACCCATACATGCACGCACCCTGCAGCGATGCAGCACACACACCACACTGCCGACCCTCCCTGGCTGACACACCCACCCCACGCGAGCGCGGCCCCACCTTCCACCTCGCCCCTGGCCCCACCCTCGGCCTCGCACGATGCGTCCCGTCCCGATGCCAACCACCCACCTCGCGACCCTTCTCTCTCTAGCGCTCGCCCGCATCTTCCTGCCCATGATCCCTTCTTCCTCCCTCGTTCAGAGCCCCGCCGCCTAGGACGCCCTCGCCAATCCTGCTTCCTGGCCCGCCTCCGCTCGGCTCCCCCCGGCTCGGTGGCGCTGCTGCATCGCCCGGCCTCGCCTCGACCTGCGGCGCCTCTGTCTCGACGCCCCACCTCGCCGGCCCCAGGCTGCCTCCCTTCTCCCGAGCAGCGCGCCGGCCCTCCGTCCTCGGCCGCATCTCGTCGGCCCCGCTGGAGATCTTCCCCGCCCTGCTGCCTCGGGAACAAGCGCCGCCGGCCGCTTCCGCGTTCGTCTCGGGCCGCCTCTCCCCTGCTTCCCTCGCCTTCCTCGCCTCCAAGCACGCTGTCGAGCCGCGGTCTCCTCTCTCCGGCCCTCTGCTATCCCGCCTCGCCGCCCTCTCCTCTCCTGTCGACCGCCTGCAGAAGCTCCCCGCAGCCAACAGAGGTGCGCGTCCTTTGGTCCTCGCGCTGGACCGCGTCTGCTACCTCCCGCGACCCCGAGCGCCGCCCTCGCCGGGCCCCACGTCGCCAACCTTGCCCGCCGCCTGCGAGCTGCCAAGGCCACCTCCACCTCCGGGTCCCTCCCCGTTATCTTCGGCCCGCGCCCGCCCGCGAGTGACCCCGGAGTCGGCTGCTGCCTGCGCCCGGCCGCGCGTCCCCGTCTCTGACGGCACCGATTCCCTGGCCCTGTTCGTCTCCGCCACCGTCGGCCTCTCCGTCGGTAACCTCCACGGCCTCGCCTCGTCCATGGTTTCCCCATGTGCCTCTACCTGAAGTCAACTTGATAACAGCAACACCCCTCAACAGTACCAGGGGCACCTGTTGGGTGCAGGTATAGTTTGTGTTGCGGTTTTTGACAGTGGGAAGTGGTGTGTTGATCGTGTCTTTGGAGACAAGTGGTTATCCACGATTTTGATCGTTGGTGTACTGATGTGGCTTTGACACTAGGATCGCGTGAAGAACGACAAGATCTTCTGCCCGGAACTCGTGGAACCGACTCCGTTTCATGTCCTTTGCCAACCATCAAAGTTGGAACCCTAGTACTCCGACATGGAACCCTAAAGACCCCGGTGTCGAGCCCCAAGTTCGCCACCGATGATCAGGATGGTACCCCAAGATCTCCTTCCCGGAATTCTACACCTCGATCCTGCGGATCCGAAGACCAAGCCTGAACCCCATCGAACCCCCAAACCAAGATCGCCGATAACCGATGTGTGACCCCTTTCTTTGGACCCTATTTTATAATATATGATATTTACTTGTTACATTAAAATGTTCATGTTTTGCATGCATATTGTGGGTGTTTGGGGCTATTTCGAAGATTCACATAAATCAAATATGGAGACCATATGTGGACAAATCTAGTCTAATATCAGCTCCATTTAAATTTGTGTAGCGAACCGGCGACATAATTTTGCCTTGTTAAGACAATATTTAAATTGCGGGGTAGCTAAATAACAATAACCTATTAATTAATTGTCGGGACCCCGGTTCCGCTTAATATTGCCTAATTGCATCGCACCTTTGCCATGTCATACATCATACATGCATCATGCCCGATCTTTTGCCGTAGTATTAAATAGTCCATCCGGTGTTTCTTCTAGTGCTTTGCTTCTTCACGGATTAGGCCGATGAGTTGATGCGAGTGTCGACCCGATCTTCGGATGAACCTTCGGCAATGTTTTCAGGCGAGCACCTCCCCCTTTCTACCTATCTTACTTTTATAGTATTTATTCCCCCCCGTTGATCTATTGCTATCTGTGTTGCGATGTTCTAGTTTTCGTACCCGTGATATCCCTTGCAGCCTTATATTGCCTTGGACACATCCTATTACCTGTTGTTTGGCAGATAGTTGGACTTGCGCGTCGTAGTCGTTTGCTCAAGTGCTGTTGCGTGTCGTCAAGTGCCACAGTTGTTGGAGTATTGCCGCATGTTTAATGTTGGAGATGATCTTGGCTTTAATTGCAGTTTAATAACTAAAATTGAAAGTAGGTAAATGCAGAGGCACCGGTGGGTAATAGACAATATTTGGATTTTAACCGCTCACTGGTGTCCCGTAGGACCCCGAGTTCTTGACACCTATTCCGAGATCGAGCGCGCTAACCACAGGTGGGGTGTATGGGCACCCCCATCGATTAGTACCTGATTTCAAAGTATTGTACCGGGGGCCACAAGTAGTTTGGCGCTTTATTACTATCATGTACTTATGCCATGCTTTACTTCTTTATTTAAGATTGTGCGAGGAATGCACCTGTACTGTTTAGGTAAGCGGAGTGTTTTCGCGGTATCGACAAGCCCAGTCACACTTTCGGGTTCCCAGTCGTTTACAGCCATTGACGCAAACCCTGAGTCCGTCTCGGAGACCGGCCGACTTCGTTGCGGGTAGCTTAGTGGGGTGGCCCCCATGTACTTGCTTTGGGTCTGGGAAACGTCATGACTTAGGCCCCGCCGACATACCGATGGGTGTATGTTAACTGATCTGGCAAAAAGGGTCGAAGTGCGTGTGGATACTTTGGTGCACCCCTGCAGGGTTAAATCTTTTCGAAAAGCCGTGTCCGCGGTTATGGACGACTTGGAGCATAGTTCTCGATCATAGACAACTATAACTAAAGTTTACTGTTATAATTTGACTTGTATCCGATATGACTAGTAATCAGCTCCACTACAACGGAATGGCTAAATAAAAGTACCAACAACTGCTGGGTTTTGGGATATCTCATGCTAATTGTATTTGACTAGTAAGTGTCGCAACTACAACAGAATGGTTAACTAAAAGTGCCCACTGCTTATTCTATCAGGATGACTATTTATACCTGACTAGCAATTGCTGCAACGATAACTGAATAAATAAAACTGCCAACGGTGTGAGTTCCTCGGTTAACTTCCTCGTTTGGTCTCGAGGGGGAACACCAGGATGGGTATGTTTGGTGGTAGTAACAGGTTGGTTCCGAATAGGTCTTTCTTACCCCTCTCTGATAGCCGACAGTTATCTCGAGTCTCTATAGGTTGTTTAGTGCATGCCGCGCTGCCGCTCAGTCCACCATACCTATGTAGGCGAGGACCGCCGAATTCTAGTCTCGCCGTGTACTGGCCTCAGTACTGACCGCTCTCTCTTTTTCCTTTGCCCTTTGTCGGCACCCCTTTTGTTTAAGCAGGTTTTGAGATCGACGTCGTTAGCAGGGTTACCCTTCCGGCTTGGCCTGGGCAGGGTTATGGACGCCATTGGTCATTCTTCAGGGCTCTTAGCTCAATTTGCATCTTGTCCGTACTCGGACGCTATATCGTTTTAAAGGTGATTTGGATCTTTGTATTGTATATCTGTACTCTTGACTCTTTGAGTCGCTGTTGTATACATATGTTTTGTGGGTTCCATCGAGGACTATTGTGTAATGATATTACTTCGTTTTCCACCCGCACGCAAGTGCCTGGTGGGCACCTTTGAATCGTTTCTATGCGGGTTTGGCGGGAAGCGCTGAAACTTGCATAGGGCCGATTCTGAGGGTGTTACAGAATGGTATCGCATCTAGACAACCATCAGTTTTATGAAGGGCTAAGGCTCATGCCTCAACATTTTAATCATCCAAATCATCTGGTGTTCGGAAACACATGTCAAAACATCTCAATAGAATGATCCATCATTCCAAGGTTTTCATAACCATTTTTCCACAAAGTATTCCCATCTAAAGTTGATCAAGTTTTATGCTTAGGACTAGCATCTACAAGTGGGGGTAAGTACTAATGAGGGGTGGTAAACTAGTGGAGTTTTACTAAGTTCAATCTCATACCTTAGGATGACATAAATATTATCTAGCTTAGGACAAGTTTTATGCTCTTTATGCAACCTTCAATTATCTTTATAATATCTACAATTTACTTAAGTAATCCCCTAAGTAATAGCTTTGATAAAGAAATAAAGTATAAAGCTTGTAAGTAAAACTAGGAATGGGGTTATCAAGTGGGTATGATCACATATTCTTAAGGCATATAGTTGGCATGGTAACAAGCAAGTATTTTCTTGCATAGGTATAGTATCTTGCAAGTGTTAACTTGCACAATCAACTAGTAGTATTAGGCTTGCCTTGTGCAGAGCAGTGGTTGAAGTTCTCCTCGGCTTCTTCTTCGTAGTATCCTCCTTCTTCCTCATATGCTTGGTTGGTACTAGCGTCTATAAATAAATACGAGGTACACAATCACCAAACAATACTTAACTACTTTCAATCATCACACACAAGGGTTCTATAGATGATCTAGCATCATCACTAATATTATAAGATTATTTCTTTTATTTTTAGAAAAGTAATTTCTACTCATTGAAAAACTACTTAAGATTTAATATTCTCCAAACCAAACATGGGATCATGTTGACACATGTCATCACCACATATTTCAGTACATGGGAATGTGATTTAAAGTGGTGTCACAATTTAATAAGATTTAACCTTTTATTTTAAATAAAAATAAATGACTAGAAATGCCTATGTGGCATTCTTTTATTACTTGAACATTATTTCCGTAAGTAAACCCATATGTTTTTATATATTCTGAAAGGAATGGTCAAATGTGATTTTTGAGAGTTGGAATCAACTCAAAAGCTATTATGGTTTAAATTTGAAAAATGTTTGAATGCAGAAAAGGTTCTGCCTTGTTATTTTTACCAAGGTTGATCTATAGATTCAAATGATTTTCATCCAACAGGATTGGATTAAGCATTTCAAAACCTTTCTAAAAAAATTGGTTTCATTCAATTTGGTTCAGTGAATCGAGCTGGGTTGATTTTTGAAACTAGGTACAGAACTATGTTTGAACTGAAAAAGAAAAAGCTAAATTCAAACGAGTGGGCTGCACGGGAAGGGTTATTGGGTCGGCCTAGTGTCACTCCGCGGCGCGGGGCGCAACTGACAGGGCGGGTCTACTGTTCAGTGACTCTTTAAACGCGAAGCGGTACGGGGCGATGTGGTGCGTTGGATTAGAAGTAAGATCAACGGCTGAGGGTCGCCGTCGACGATGAACTAGTCACCGGCGAGCTCGAACCCTAGCTGCTTAGTGGGGGTCGTGGGATGCTCACCGGGGCTCAGGCGAAGGTCGGCGATGCGGGCGAACGACGAAGTCGACAACGGCGAACCTCCTGGTACTGGCAGCTCCTCCTGGGGTGGACGAAATCGACGGCGCCCTTCTTCTCCAGAGGCGGCCTTCTCCGGCGCAATTCCAGCGATGCGCTGCTCGCCTTGCTCCGGGAATGGGGTGGAACGATAAGTGAGGTGAGGGAAGTGAGGTGGTGTGAAGAATTTGAGCGGGGAGGCCTCTATTTATAGTGGCGAGAGGGGACCGACGGGCGCGGGCTGAGCTCGTCGTGGTCGACGGCACAGAGGTCTATCGGCGTGGGCGACGGTAGGGGGCGGTGCTGTGCTTCCTAGCGAAGCTCAATGACGTGGTGGCGAGGCGTCGGGCGGTGCTGATCGGTCGGAACGCTGCGGTGCTCTGAGCGTGCCCGACAGGAGTTTTAATGGCGCACAACGCGCGTGGTCCGTGCGGTGGCGAACGGGCGTGTCTGCGGGGTTGCTGGGACGGTGGTGATCACGCGTGCACGCGGCGAGGGCGGCGCGCGGTCTGTGGTCGTCTGTCGAGCGTGGCGCACGGGGCGCGCTCTCGGCATGGTTGCAGAGCGGCTTGGCATGGTCTGTGCGTGTGGTCCAGGGGCTGGCATCGCTCGCGGCTGGGACAGGGAGTGGCGGTGGGGTGCTAGCTTGCTCCCAGACAAGGTTGGCGAGGCTAGTGTTGCTCATAGCTTGCTGTCGACTATGGGGTGGCAATGGTGCACTCGGCCTGCTCATCATTGATGACAATGGCCATCTTACAGTGGTGCTAGAGATTAGTTAAGGTTGTTAGATGATCTACTAAGGCTAGTGGTGTCCAGAGAGGGAACAAGTTAGGCCAGAATCACTGCACACTATAGTGTTTAGTATTTGTTTGATTTGCATCCGCAAGGTGTTTGATGAAATGGCCGCATGAACTCAAGTTTTGAATTTTGAAATTATTTTTGGTGGGTGTGCTAGGCATGTGCTGGTGAGTCTATAGATGCTTGGGTTTTGAAAGTTGAGTTCGTTTGAGGGTTTTTTGAAAAAGTGGGATCTTCCCATATGAAATAGATTCAATTTTAAACTGTCATTTAAACTACGCATTTGAATGTTTCTGGATGATCACAAGGTGGCCCTTGGTACTTTTTTATGAGTACTATCAAGGGGTGCAAAGATCCAAACAAGTTTCTGTTAAGTTCTGAAAGTTAGAGATAGCCAAAGTAGGCATGGGAGTTAATTTGGCCAAAGTGACCATTCACTTAATTTGTTTGTTTTGATTTATTTGGCTTTGGGAAAAGTGTGGGGATTGTTTAGATGATGTTTATTTCACCTAAGAATCATTTTACAAGCAAAGAAACACATAATCATGGCAATTCAAAAGAATCCCAATTTTAATGCACACTCATATGAATGCTTTCATATTTTAATTGGAAAAGTTTTTGTTAACCCTAAATTTGGTGATTAGAGTTTGATGATTCTAGTTTAATATTTTTGGGATGTTACAAACCTTCCCCCCTTAAACAAAATCTCGTCCCGAGATTTGAAAAAGGACGAAAAAGATTACCTAGGATTTGAAGAGATCGGGAAACTCCGTCCTGATGTGATCTTCGCGCTCCCAGGTAGCTTCCTCTTCTGTGTGGTTGCTCCACTGAATTTTGAGAAACTTGATGCTTCGGGTTCTGGTAGTTCTGAAATCTTCTTCCAAAATACGGATGGGTACTTCGGTATAGGTCAGGTCATCATTGATCTCTATAGTCCGGTGATCAATATTCTTGACTTCTCCGGGACCTCGAGACACTTGTGAAGTAATGAGATATGGAACACATTGTGCACGGCTGACATCTCCTCGGGTAGTTCCAATTGATACGACACTTCTCCTCGACGGTTCAGAATTTTGAAAGGTCTGATATATCTAGGGGTTAACTTTCCTTTGAGTTGGAAATGCTGCATTCCTTTCAATGGCGACACTTTCAGATACACAAAATCTCCTATGTTAAAGGCGAGGTCTCGACATCTCTTGTCGGTGTAACTCTTCTGTCTGGACTGGGCGGTCTTGAGGTGCTCACGAATCTTGTGAACCTTCTCTTCTGCTTCTCGTAGGATATCGGGTCCGAGAATCTGACTCTCTCCTACTTCCGACCAGTTCAAAGGGGTGCGACACTTTCTTCCGTACATAAATTCAAATGGGACCATTTGCAAACTAGCTTGATAACTATTGTTGTATGAAAATTCTGCGAACGGAAGTCAGTCTTCCCACTTAGATCCATATTCTAACACACATGCTCTCAGCATATCTTCAAGTATTTGATTTACTCGCTCCGTTTGTCCGTCGGTCTGAGGGTGATAAGCGGTACTGAAATCTAGTCGGGTTCCTAAACCTTCTTGGACTTTCTTCCAGAATCTCGAGGTAAACTATGTTCCTCGATCTGATATGATGTTCTTAGGGACTCCATGCAAACTGACGATTCTAGCGATGTATAACTCCACTAGCTTCGAACTCTGATATGTGGTCTTGACGGGTAAGAAATGGGTGACTTTGGACAACTTGTCCACTATGACCCAGATATAGTCATTTCCCCTACTAGAATTAGGCAATCCGGTGATAAAGTCCATTCCAACAGAATCCCATTTCCATTCCAGAATCTGTAATTGTTGCAACAATCCAGCGGGTCTTTGATGTCCGACCTTGACTCGCTGACATATATCACACTTGGCGATATAGCTTCCAATTCTTCATCTTATTCCACCAAAATTTCTCTTTCAAATCTTGATACATCTTCGTTCCTCCGGGGTGGATAGAATAAAGAGTATCATAATCTTCCTTGAGAATAACTTCTTTCAACTCAGAATCTGCTGGTACACAAAGGCGTCCTTTGTACCACAGAACTCCTTCTTTGTCTTCGGTGAATCCGGGTACTTTGCCTGTACCGATATAATGCTTGATTCCGTCGATACTACCATTTCCTTTCTGCGCCTCTTTGATCTGGCTGATCAAAGTGGTTTGAAGTTCTTTGCTAGCCAAAAATCCTTCACTCACTAATTCCATTCGAAAATCTTCCATCTCTTTATGCAAACTTGGTTGCTCCTTCAAAATCATGGAGTTCAAGCGGCACGGCAATCTGCTAAGGACATCTGCTAGCACGTTGGCTTTACCGAGGTGATAGTGAATGTCCAGATCGTAATCCTTGATTAGCTCAATCCATCTTCTCTGTCTCATATTCAGCTCCTTCTGAGTGAATATATACCTCAGGCTCTTGTGATCCGAATATATCTCACAATGATTTCCCATCAGATAGTGCCTCCATGTCTTCAGGGCTAAAACTATGGCTGCGAGTTCGTGGTCATGGGTTGGGTAATTTTGCTCATGTTGTTTTAGTTGTCGAGATAGATAAGATATAACTTTGCCTTCTTGCATTAGCACACATCCGAGACCGATCTTGGATGCGTCACTATACACGTCAAAGGGCTTCGTGATATCCGGCATGATTAAGGTTGGGGCTGAAATCAATCTCCTCTTGAGTTCTTGAAAACTCGCTTCACGTTTGTCGGTCCATTCAAACTTCTTGTCCTTCTTCAGCAATTGGGTCATGGGTCTGGCGATACTCGAGAATCCTTCTACGAACTTGCGGTAGTATCCCGCCAATTCGAGAAATGCACGAACTTGGGTTTCAGTGTATGGGTCTTGCCAATCTTTGACATCTTTCACTTTTGCAGGGTCAACGGCAATTCCTCCGACTGATACAATGTGGCCGAGGAATCCTACCTCCTGTAATCAGAATTCACATTTGCTAAACTTGGCATACAACTGATGCTCTCTAAGGGTTCCAAGAATGGTCCTTAGGTGTAGCTCATGTTCTTCTTCTGATTTGGAATAAATTAGAATGTCATCAATGAAAACAACGACAAACTTATCCAGGAAGTCCATAAAAATCTTATTCATGAGATTCATGAAATAAGCGGGGGCATTGGTTAATCCAAAAGACATGACGATATACTCGTATAATCCCTATCTGGTGGTAAAGGCAGTCTTGGGAATATACTCTGCGCGAATCTTGAGTTGATGATAGCCTGTTCTAAGATCAATCTTAGAAAACACTTTGGCACCGGTCAACTGATCAAACAAATCTTCTATCCTGGGCAAGGGGTACTTGTTCTCGATAGTGACATCATTCAACTTCCGATAATCCGTACACAGACGGTTACCTCCATCCTTCTTGTCCACAAATAAGACAGGTGATCTCCATGGTGACGCACTTGGTTGAATTAATCCAATTTCCAGCATGGAATCCAGTTGCTTCTTCAGTTCTCCTAGTTCCGACGGGTTCATACTATATGGTATTTGGGCTATGGGTCCCGTTCCGGGGATTAGTTCAATGATAAACTCTATATCCCGATCTGGGGGCATACCGGGCAAAACATCTAGAAATACATCGGGGTATTCGCAGACTATCCGGACTTGGTCAATGGTAGGTGGGGCTATACTCTTGTTTCAGATATATGCTCTACTGATATTCCGGCAGTACTGGTCATGGTTATGGCTTTCTTGGCACAGTCAATCAATCCTTTATGTTTGGACATCCAATCCATTCATAGTACTACTTCCAAACCTTTAGTTCTAAGTACTATCATATTAGCATAAAAGTCTATGCCATGGATTCGGATAGGGACGGCTTTGCAAATTTGCCTAGCTTTGGTGGTTGAACCAGGGATTTGAACAATCATAACATGCTTCAGTTTTGTTGGTTGAATCTTACTAGTGCAGGCAAATTCTTCGGTGACAAATGAATGCGATGCACCCGAATCAAACAACACTCTTGCAAGTACTGAATTAACAGAAAACATACCCAGCATGACGTCTGGCGCTTCCTGACCTTCTTCAGCATGCATGAGAAAAAGACGGCCATTGCGGTTGAGCGAGTTCCCTGGGGTGAACCTTCTTCCAGGCTGAACACGACGATGCTGCTGAGTTGGGGCATTGGTATTGGGGGTTGTGGTATTCTTCTTGTTGGGGCACTTGTTGGAGTAGTGACCCTTATTTCCACAGTTATAACAAGTCATTTGCGACTTGTCCTTTGCTGCAACAGGCTCAACATTGCTTACAGTCCTCGGGGAAGTGTTGGTGTTGGCGGTAGCATTGTTGTTGTTGAACTTTGGTGGGGCACGGTTGAAATTGCCAGAGTTTCCGAGGTTGTTGTGATTTCCTCCGGGCCTCGGGTTTCCACGGTTGGGATAGGTCGAACGGTTCATTGGGGGTCTTTTGGTTCTCGGGGCAAATCCTGGAGATGGGTTAGGGCGATACTTTGGAGTCTGATGGGTTCCTAGTTGATGCATCATGCGGCGCTTGTGGTTCTCGTTGTCTTGGTTGATCTTTCCTTCCATCTGGATGACAGAGTCGACAAGGGCTTCAATATCAGCAAAGGGGATATTTACTAACACCGTCTGCATCTCATCGTGCAGACCATTCAAGAATCTCTCCTTCTTCTTGGCTTCGGTGTCGATCTCATCCGGGGCATACCTAGCTAGTGACAAGAATTTGTCACGGTATTCCACTACGGTCATCCGTCCTTGCTTCAGGTCTCTGAACTCATCTCTCATTCTCTTGATCAAACTCGGGGGCACATGGGTTCTTCTGAACTTGACCTTGAATTCCTCCCAGGTCACCATCTGTCCTCCGGTCATCGCACGAATGCTGTTCCACCATGCTCTGGCATCTCCGGCTAGATAGTGGGTGGCGAACAAAACTTTCTCGTTAGCTTCCACTCCGACGACTTCTAGGTTGTTTTCCATGGTCTGCAGCCAATCATCGGCATCTAGGGGTTCTTGCGACTTAGTGAAAACAGGTGGGTTGGTGTTCTGAAAATTCTTGAGCTTAGATCCATGGTTGTCCTAATTTCCGTGGCCTTGATTGTTGTGGGCTAGCTGAGCTATCTGTTGCAGGGTGGCTAGGTTGGCTTGACGTTCCGCTCTTTCAACTTTGCGGTCAGAAACCAACATTTGCAGGATCTGCAACATCGGGTCCGGGGATGAACCACTTCCTCCACGTGGCATCTGAAGATTGAGATAGATCATGAGAAAAGAGGGAAATTTCTAAGTTTCAGGGACTTTGAAAAGTTTTTAAAGTTTGACTCAGATTTTTTTTTGCAACTTGCTTTTCATTCATTCATTCATAGCACCCAATACAAACACACACCACAAAACAAGAAAAACAGATGGTTTTAAGAACCATTCTGGAAACTACGATACAGTGGGACCGAATACTACTCACTACGCCAGTGCTCAAGTGCTACTACTCCTCGGAGTCGGTGTAGTCGTCATCCTCATCATCCTCATCGTCATTGATGAAGGCGAAATCCTCCTCATTAGTGAAGAAGTCCATAGCCTGATCCTCCAGAAAATCATCATCATCGCTGAGATAGGAGTAGGGGTCTCCACGAATATCCTCTCCGGCATTCTCCCTTTCCTCCAACTGCATGTCTCTCTCGTGGATGGTCTCCTCCAAATCCGAGATATGGTGGCGATGACGGGCAATGATGCGTTCCTTATTATCGAGCTGACGGCAGCGAGACTTGTGATCCTTCGCTAGCATGGCGATGGTCCGATCCTTTGTCTTGATGATGGCGGACTTGTGGTTGGAGTAGTCAGGGCAATTATCCAACTCCTGCTGACGATCGTACATCATGAAGCTGAGGTGGTCCAATTGGGTCTTTAGCTCGTGGTGGTATGGGGCTTCCAGTGGTTGTCCATTAGCATCACGCCTTGGACAAAACTCAAAGTGGGTACCCTTGATCTGGTTGATACTCTGCCCACACAGACATGCAAGAGCTTCCTGCGTGGCCCTGGCAAGTCCATCGAGCCAGTTGTTCTCTCTTAAGGTGAATTGAATTCCCTCCGCAGTGGGAGGTTCAACCTTTCCTCAGAGACTTGCAACAATTAGCCACTGCAGATCTTCTCCTCCTTGATCATTGAGCTGAGCTCCGAAGAACTCGGGGTGCGGAAGCTCAAGAAGTTCCGAAAGATGGTCCAAATCCCGCTCAAAGATAAGGTCTCCTCCATTCCCCAACTGGTAAAACTTGCTGTACTTCACGTCCATCTATAAGAATATAGGATGAGTAAGTTAGTAGAGTGATCAAGTGTGTCAAATTTTATGTATTTTGCAAGAGTTTTTGAGGAACATGAATTTTTATGAAAGAATCAAGGTGATAAGAATGGGAATAAGTTTTTGTAAATATTTGCTTCCTTTTGTTTTGAAACTAAGTTTTTGATTCAAACGTCCAGTCTAACTAGGGTATCCTACGTCCAGGATGGCTCTGATACCAACTTGTCAACACCAGGATTTTTAATCCCAGATGCTTGTTATGCCATACATCTCAATCCTAGGATTACCATTTTTGCGAGACATAACAGATTTGGATACCACAGTACATCATCCATTACAAACCATACATAAGGTCTTACACAAATAAGGATCTCATAATCCAGTTCTTAATACAACTCAAGCAGCGGAAATACGTAATAATAACAGTAGCGTAGGCGAAGCTCCATCTTCGGGGTCACAGGCAATGCTGACGATGGGAGATGATCCTAGTTGTCGTAACCTTCCTAGGGTCCATCCTCCTGGTATTCCTCTTCATAGTCTGGCCACGGGAATAGCCAGGGACAAAGCCATGAGTACTCTTTAAGTACTCGCAAACTAATACTAACAAGTGAAGGGGGTTTCTGTAGTAGGACACTAAGCTCTAGGGTTGTTTTGCAAAAAGCCAGATTTACCTCTACTAAGTTTAGAAATGAAGAAAGCTAGTTGAAGTTTTATAACACCTAAGTGGGAACTTGTATTTCATATCACAACTCTGTTGTGGTCAAGTCAAAATCTCAATTCATTTCACAAGTCATTTTGAAAACATCTGATGGGAGAACAGTATGGCCACACCAACTGTCCATAACCGCGGACGTGGCTATTCGAATAGTTTGACACTCTGCAGAGATTGTACACTTTCACCACAACATTCGATACATCCGTCAGGAACAAATCCCGAATTCACCATACTCAGTATGCGGATAATCAATCATAACCTTTCGATTACACGCCCTAGTATAAGCACCTCTCCTGTGAGTTTGGCCTCCCAACCATGACCAACTGTCATGTTGGGTACTGCACAGGTGGACAATCTTCACAAGGTAGACTCAGCTCAGACCTTGGCCATGAGGGAACCAATACTAAGGTATATAAATTTATAGTCAAGCCCTACCCAATCTCGGGTATTGTGGTTGTACGGTAAAATTGGAATGGTATCGCATCCAGACAACCATCAGTTTTATAAAGGGCTAAGGCTCATGCCTCAACATTTTCATCACCAAAATCATCTGGTGTTCGGAAACACATGTCAAAACATCTCAATAGAATGATCCATCAGTCCAAGGTTTTCATAACCATTTTTCCACCAAGTATTCCCATCTAAAGTTGATCAAGTTTTATGCTTAGCACTAGCATCTACAAGTGGGGGTAAGTACTAATGAGGGGTGGTAAACTAGTGGAGTTTAACTAAGTTCAATCTCATGCCTTAGGATGACATAAAGATTATCTAGCTTAGGCCAAATTTTATGCTCTTTATGCAACCTTCAATTATCTCTCTAGAATCTACAATTCACTTAAGTAAGCTCTAAGTACTAGCTTTGATAAAGAAATAAAGTATAAAGCTTGTAAGTAAAACTAGGAATGGGGTTATCAAGTGGGTATGATCACATATGCTTAAGGCATATAGTTGGCATGGTAGCAAGGAAGTATTTGCTTGCATAGGTCAACTTGATTAGTAAGGATTGCTAAAGTAGAGTATCTTGCAAGTGTTAGCTTGCCTTGTGCAGAGCAGTGGTTGAATTTCTCCTCGGCTTCTTCTTCGTAGTATCCTCCTTCCTCCTCGTATCCTTGGTCGGTACTAGCGTCTATGAATAAATACGAGGTACACAATCACCAAACAATACTTAACTACTTTCAATCATCACACACAAGGGTTCTATAGATGATCTAGTATCATCACTAACATCACAAGAATAAGGCATTTGTCTTATTTATTTTATTTTTAGAAAAGTAATTTCTACTCATTGAAAAACTACTTAATATTTAATATTCTCCAAACCAAACATGGGATCATGTTGACACATGTCATCACCACACATTTCAGTACATGGGAATGTGATTTAAAGTGGTGTCACAATTTAACAAGATTTAACCTTTTATTTTAAATAAAAATAAATGACTAGAAATTCCTATGTGGCATCCTTTTATTACTTGAACATTATTTCTGTAAGTAAACCCATATGTTTTTATATATTCTGAAAGGTATGATCAAATGTGATTTTTGAGAGTTGGAATCAACTCAAAAGCTATTATAGTTTAAATTTGAAAAATGTTTGAATGCAGAAAAGCTTCTGCCTTGTTATTTTTACCAAGGTTGATCTATAGATTCAAATGATTTGAATCCAACGGTCTTGGATTAAGAATTTCAAAACCTTTCTAACAAAATTGGTTTCATTCAATTTGGTTGACTGAAACAAGCTGGGTTGATTTTTGAAACTGGGTACAGAACTATGTTTGAATTAAAATGCAAAAGTTAAATTCAAACGAATGGGCTGCGCGGGAACTGCTAATGGGCCGGTCCAGTGTCACTCCGCGGTGCGCGGCTCAACTGATAGGGGGGTTCCACCAGTCAGTGGCTCTTTAAAAGCGAAGCGGTACAGGGAAATCTCATCCGTACGATCTAAGTCTAATCAAACGGCTGCTACTCATCGTCCACGTCGGGCGGCGATGGCGAGACAGAAACCTAACGCGGCAGGTGGGGGTCGTCGGGGGCTCACCGGGGCTCAGGTGAAGGTCGGCGATGCGGGCGAACGACGAAGTCGACGACGGAGAACCTCCTGGTACCGGCAGCTCCTCCTAGGGTGGACGAAATCGACGACGCCCTTCTTCTCCAGAGGCGGCCTGCTCCAGCGCAATTCCGGCGATGTGCTGCTCGCCTTGCTTCGGGGATGAGGTGGAACGATCAGTGAGGTGAGGGGAGTGAGATGGTGTGCTCAATTCGGCTAGGGGTCGTCTCCTTTTATAGGCTCGATGGTGAGACCGAACGGGATGGGCATGCGACGGTGGTGACACGGCTACGGGCTGCTAGAGGCATGGCCGAGGGTGGCGATCGATCGGTGGTCTCCTGGCGATGCTCTAAGATGTAAATGTGCTTGTAGGGGCGGTGGCAAACGGTCGGGAATGCTCGATGCTCTGCGAGGCAGAGGCGGCGTTTTTCGACGGTGAGCGGTGGTTACGGGGTACGGGCAATGAAATGGGCATGTCTGACGGTCTCCTGGGACGGTGGGGAGCATACGGGCGGGCGGCGAGGGCTCGAGGTGGTCGGGTTGCGTGGGAACGGTGCATGCTCTGTGGTGCACGTCGGCATGGTTGACAGCGGCACGGGCGTGGCGTTCCTGGCGGTTCTGGTTGCTGTCTGCGAGGCAGGGCTGGTCGAGAGGGGGCGGTGAGGCATGGGCTATCTCCCAGACAAGGTTGGCACGGCTAGTTCTTCCTCTAGCCTGCTGTCCACACTGGGGTGACATGGGTGCTCTCGGGCTGTTCACCATTGATGACATTGGCAAGCTTATAGTGGGGCTAGTGATTAGTTGAGTTTGCTAGATGATCTACTGAGGTTGCGGTGAGCTAGAGAGGGAACAAGTTTGGCCAGAATCACTGTACACTATAGTGTTTAGATTTTGTTTGATTTGTATCTACAACGTGTTTGATGAAATGGCCGCATGAATTCAAGTTTTGAATTTTGAAAAGATTTTTGGTGGGTGTGCTAAGCATGTGCTGGTGAGTCTGTAGATGCTTGGGTTTTCAAAGTTGAGCTTGTTTGAGTGGTTTTTGAAAAAATGGGATCTTGCCATATGAAATAGATTCAATTTTAAACTGTCATTTAAATTAGGCATTTGAATGTTTCTGGATGATCACAAGGTGGGCCTTGATACTTTGTTATGAGTAATATCAAGGGGTGCAAAGATCCAAATAAGTTTCTATTAAGTTCTGAAAGTTAGACATAGCCAAAGTAGACATGGGAGTTAATTTGGCCAAAGTGACCATTCATTTAATTTGTTTGTTTTGATTTATTTGTCTTTGGGAAAAGTTTGGGAATTGTTTAGATGATGTTTATTTCACCTAAGAATCATTTTACAAGCAAAGAAACACATAATCATGTCAATCCAAAAGAATCCAAATTGTAATGCATACACATAGGAATGCTTTCATATTTTTAATTGGAAAATTTTTTGTTAACCCTAATTTTGGTGATTAGAGTTGATGATTCTAGTTCAATATTTTTGGGATGTTACAATGACAGATGGTCATAGTTGGGAGGCCAAACTCATAGGAGAGGTGCCTATACTGGGGTGTGTAACTGAAAGGTTAGGATTGATTATCCGCATACTGAGTATGGTGATTCAGGATTGTTCCTAACGGATGTATCGAATATTGTGGTGAAAGTGTACCAGCTCTGCAGAGTGTCAAACTATTCAAATAGCCGCGTCCGCGGTTATGGACAGTTGGAGTGGCCATACTGTTTCGTCGTCAGATGTTTTCAAATTGACTTGTGAAATGAATCATGACTTTGACTTGAGCACAACAGGTTTGTGAAAGTGAAAGCTAAGTTCCCACTTAGATGTTATAAAACCTTAAACTAATTTTCTTTGCTTCTAAACTCAGTTAGAGATAAATCTGAGTTTTTGCAAAACAACCTAGAGCTTAGTATTCCTACTTGAACCACTTCACTTATTAGTAATAGTTTGCGAGTACTTAAAGAGTACTCATGGCTTTGTCCCTGGCTATTCCATGGCCAGACTATGAGGAGGACTGCTAGGATGATGGACACTAGGAAGTCTATGACAACTAGGATCATCTCCCATCGTCAGCATTGCTTGTGACCATGAAGATGGAGCTTCGCCCATGCTACCGTTATTATATTATTCCGTTGTGTTGATTGTATTAAGACTGGATCATGAGATCCTTTATTTGTAAGACCTTTATTATGGTTTGTAATGGATGATGAACTATGGTACCAATCTGTTATGTCTCGCAAAAAATGGTAATCCTGGGATTGCGATGTATGGAATAACAGGCGTCTGGTATTAAAAATCCGGGTGTTGATAGGTGCGGGGGAGGGTGCGGTAAGAAAAGGAAATTAGAGGGGGAGGGGGAGTGGCCGGGTGGGCTGGTTGGGCCGGGGTTGCTGGTCCTAGTTAGTCTGGTGGGGTTTCCATTTTTTTAATCTTTTTCCTTTTCTTTTTATGTTTTCTGTTTTTTTATTCAATTCAATTCAATTCATTTATACACTAATTTGATTTCAAAAACTTTACCAACCTTTTCAGAATATTTTACACATAGTATAAGTTGGTTATTAAGTCCATTTAGGAAATTTCAAATATTTTCATGATTTATTAATCATTTAAAATTGAGTGTAGCACCTTGGCATTATTTTTATTTAATTTTGAATATGATACTTAAGCGCATATAATTTTATTTAATAGTCATTCATCCTTTTATAATATTTACATCCACTTTTATTCCATTTACTTATGGATTGTAGCCATGGTTTAAATTGTCTTGGCAATAATTCTTATTTACTTATTTCTTTCCTTGTCTTATATAATTCATATCTATTTATTTATAGCACCAGAAATAGTGATTCTAATTTGTATAATTCTGTTTAATAATTATTTATGTTTTTATATCCTTTAGAATTATTTTGTTCACAATTTGGTATGGATTTTATCTATGAGATTTATTATCCTTGGAATACTTTCTTTTATCTTATAAAAATCATAAGTTTTTATCCATGGCTCCAAATGGAGTGAAATCAATTCCCATGGTTTTGTAATATTTTTTTTACCATTATTGTTTATTTAGGAATGGTTGTTGCTAAATCTTTATATGGAACAATGCCATAGTCTTGTATTATCTTGATGATGATTTCTTTTATTAAGGTTTAGGGTTTTTGGTTTAACTTTTCGAAGTGCTCCATATCAAGACACATTCCATGCATGGATGCATTTGATCTATTTGAAAATTTGTTTCTTACTTTCTCCTTCAAATTTTGTTCAAGTAAGGTTTTGATGTTTCCATTTAGAAGCAAAAAGTTTCTTTTCCCCCTAAATTTCAACATTTGTTTCTTTTGTTTGTTTATTTTTTCATATTTCAAAATTTGCAAAATTTTGGGATGTGACAGACTACCACCCTTAAAAGGAATCTCGTCCCGAGATTCAGGAAGGTTGGGATCCACAAGCTGGGTTCAGTATAACTAGGGTACTACCACCCTTAACAGATTTTTAACTAGATTGCATCTTGGCTTACTTGGTGTCTTGATGTAACTTCTCTAGACAATTGTTTGTATAGTGCCCCTTATTACCACATTTGAAACATGTGACAAGGTTGAGATCCTTTTCAAGTTTGCTTGTTTTGTTCTTCTCCTTTTCTGGACAATTTGATGCATTATGGCCTAGCTCTTTGCATTTGTGGCACATCACCTATCTAATATCCCTCTTTATCTTTGGTATCACTATATCCTTTTTGTTTCCTTGGCCCTTCTTATTTTTGGGTCTCTCCAAGGCTAGGAGATCTCTTAGTTCATGTTATTCATATTTCACTACAAATGTACGAAAACATCCTCAGTTCTTAGAACGGTTCCTAGGATAACGTCCACGTTTCCTCTTTTGCTCACCAAAGTTGGTTACACTGTATGGAGGTGCATACTGAGATTTGAATTTCTATTCATCATCCTTGGTAGAAGTAGTACCTTCATGGGTGTTTCCAAAGACTTGTTGTATTCCATCCTTAGCTTCATGTTTCATCTGTTGAACTATAGGATAGATGTGACATTGGAAAGGGACATGATTAGTTCCTTCACATAGGAAACATGTAACTTGAGATGTGGGGCATTGTCTAGCTGGACGGTTCTCTTCACAATTAGGGCATTGGTCAATATGGTCTTCATAAGTATGTCCTATTTCTCCATAGATTTTGCAGGATTGTGTTCTTTCCACAATATCATCCTTGAAACCATTGTTGGCATAATCTCTTTGGGAAGGGTTGCTTCTCATGTTGATCGTCTGATTGGTCATCCTTTGCAACAATTGGGGTTGGGATTAGAATAGAGAAAATATTTCTAGGGAAACAATTCTACTCATACACAACAAATCACACAAAGCAAAATGCAAGCAATAGCAATCATGCACTCCACTGAATCAGCAAGGTTCAAGCATATCTTAGGCAAACAAAATATTATTGTCATACCACATACGTTGGTAGGATCAATAAATGATCAACAAATCGATTTACATGAAACACTAGTATGGTGGTCCAACTATAGGGTCCCACTTCCACAAGAAACAAAAACAAAGATAACCTAGTAAAACCATAATAGATAAGTTCTCATCATATGTCTTTCCTAATTTCTCTCATATTTTCCTTCTGAGACTTCTTCACTTGAATTCTTTTGATGATGGAGAGAGGTAGATCCATCATGTTTACATAGTCGAGAAGTCCAATTCCAAGAAGGTGGTCTTTAAGTCCTTGGTGATGTCTAAGTTGAAGTCCTTTTGATGTTGATGTCCTTTAGTGAAACTGAAGTTGAAGTCCTTTGAGATGATGAAGCTAAAGTCATTTGTGATGTTGAAGTCTTTGTCAATCAATTTGAAAAAGGGAGAGATATAGAAACAAAACAGAATATTGAGAAAAGAGTTTACAAGATTGTTTGTAAATAAGTTAGAACAAATACAACTCCTATTTTCTAAGGGGTTGTCCAAATCGTAGGATTACGAACCTATAGGCAACACAGTGCTTTGATACCATTTGTAGAGCCGTGAACCCAACATGGTACAAGTCCCTGTGTTTACAGTGCTAGTCCCTGGATCGAATAGCTAGCACCCACAGTTTAAGATGTAATATCAAGAAACAAAGGCCATATTAAAACTCGTATCCAGGAATAAAATAGTTCATTATAACTTACATAGCTCATATGGCTATCTTATTACAAAGCAGCAGATACATCTATAAAGCATGGAGTCCTTCATCTTCATATGCCACAGGCAAACATGTTGGTTGTAGACTTGTAATCCCTACTCATCAAACTTCACTAACATCAAACAAACCTGCAACATGATAAGTTACAGCCACAAGGGTCAATACGTTTGAATTGTATTGGAAAGTGATATCATATTGATATAGAGAACCTAGCATCTACACGAACATATGGCTAAGTGGAGTTTTGGCTGGCCTTTGCATAAAATAATTTCCTATCCTTTGGAAAATAGTTTTTACCTTTTTCAAAAACACTTCATCAAACATGGCACACTGGATACACACCAGGTGCTTCCCTTGTTAACCCAACAAGTTTTAACTTAGAGAAATTAGAATGATGAGATTCTTGAACTTGCTTCATTGTCTTGATGCTCAAAATTGTCCATAACCGGGGGCACGGCTAAGTACTTAGGTTTTACCCTCTCGAGAGGTGGTGCACTTTCCCCACAAGACTCGACATGCATCGAGATGAGACTTTTCAGAAGCAATCCCTCAGACCACCATGGACGCGATCCATCCTATCATCACTACCACCTTCTGTCCATCTGGTTGAGTTCTTGCAACTTAGTTGGTCAAGGCAGAGCCCATATGCCATGTGGATGCACTGGAAGTGTCACATCCCAAGATTTTCCAAATCTTGGAATGTGAAAAATAAATGAATAAAATAAAACTTTGTTGATTTTCAGGGTGAGAAGAAACTTTTTGAATCCATTTGGAAACTTTCAAAACCTATTTGGATCAAATAAAATCCTAAAGGGATTTAAAAAGTTAAATAAACAATAAAGCTAAAACTATTTTAAAAACTACTATTTTGGATCTTTAAATAAAAGATTTTGCTTTCAAATGAAAAAGTGGATCTATAAATAAAGATTATTTTATAAAGCCAAATTAAACCTTGGCCAAACTTTTGAAATAAAACATTTTGTTTTGATTAAAAGAATAAAGGTTTGTTTAAATAAAACAATAAGGATTTAATATCCAATTTTATTTAAGTAAAGGCTTTTCCCATTTTAAATAAACACTAAAACTTATTTATTTATTTTAAATAAGTTTTCCAAGTATTTTATATTCTCAAATAAAACCTACTAAAGTGTTTTGGTTTTATTTTAGATTTCAAAATAAATAGTTTAATAAAACAAATCCTATTTGATTTAATAACTAAGGTCCATTTTATTTAATTATTAAAGGACCCTAAAAATAAAAATGTTATTTTATTTTAAACAAGCTTTCCAAGTATCTTATATTTTCAAATAAAACCTACTGATTTGGCTTTGAAAATATTTAGATTTCAAATGGAGTTTTTAAATAAATTAAAACCCATTTGATTTATTAACTAGTGTCCATTTTATTTAATTATAAATGGACTCTAAAATAAAAATATTATTTTATTTTTGGACTTTGGTTATGTTGTTAAACAGAACCAAATTCAATTACAAGTGTGGTGATTGTTTGATTTGATTTAGATGTTTGAATTGTTGTTTGAATTTCAAAACAGAAAATAGAATCAGAAAAAGGAAAATCAATCAGGAAAGAAAAAAATAGAATCTGGTCGACCCAACCCAGCAGCCCAACTAGGCCCAGCGGCCCATTTCCCTCTCTCCCCCGAAGAGTTTTTCTCTCACTCACCAGACGACCCGCAGAGCCAATGACAAGTGGACCCTCCCCCTCACCCCCTCTCTCGCTGACCAGCCGACCCCACCCCTCCTGTTCATCGTCCTCACCCGCCACGACCTCTTCTCCCCAAACCTCGTCGCCATTTCTGGCTTTGATTTCGCGGCTTGAATTCGTCTTAACGCGACCACCATTACTCGCAGTGACCATGCACATTTAAACGCCAGCGTCTCCCCTCCATTTCCCCTCTGTCTCCTCCCCCAAGTACGCCCCCAGGCCGCCCTGATTCTTCTCCGAACCTCACTGCCACCGACAAGCTTTCCCCTCGATTCCGGCCATGTCCTGCCACCCCTCGCCTCCTTGACCACACTCACATACTCTCCTAGCCCTGCCGCTTCTCCCGGCGCTTTCCATTCACCCGCGGGCACACCAGAACATCGGCAACGACAACAACCGCCACCGTCTGGTTCTTCTCCGACGACCTCCCCCTAGTAAGCTAGACCACCCCGAGCCTTCTCGAGCATGCTCGCGTGTACACCACACCCTCCCGCGTTTAACCATGTACTTATTTTGCTTCGGCACGAATCACAGCCTCGTCCTCGACGACCTCCAGAGACACCCGCCGCCCACAGCAACTCCGGCGAGCAATCGCCAGAACATACGAGCGCCCCTTCGCCTGCAACCAGCACGTCGAGCTTCCCCACGTCCTTGCGATCACGGTGAGCCTCTCCTCCTCTTCTCTCGCTTCCTAGAACGGCCGGACCACCTCGGACAGAGCGTGCGCCGCCAGTCGTCGCCGCCGGCGCCGCCAGCTTATGGTCAAACTCATCTAAGCCGTTAGATCGTGATCCAGTGGACGCGATAGATTGACTTAAACCGAACCGGTACTTGTGATCTGAGCCGTGCGTTATGACTTAAATCCTACGGCCTGCAGCACGTGATCCAGACGAAGCGGTATCAGGGAATAGAAACACGCCACGTGTCTCTGTTTAGTTGAATTAGAACAAAATTGATCTATTAGATTTCCAATTTTGTAAATTGCACAACTTTAGTTCCACACGTCCAAATTTTGCAAACTTTATATCAATGGAATCAGTGGAGCAAGCCCTAGCCAACCATGCCTTTTGTTTAGTAAAAAGTTTCTGTTAAAATGTTTGTTTTTGCAGAAACATTTGTATGCTTGTTTAGGTTATAAAAATAATTCAAAAATGATTTTGGGGATAAAATCTTTGGCAAATGGTGTGATTTGAACCTACTGACCATAGGAAACACTTTGTGGTTTCAAAAATGTATTTGGTGAAACAAAAGAATGATTCTTTGATTTAAAACCATTTCTAGTCAAATAGAAATATGGTTTATTTATTAAAAATGATTTTGGAAGAAATCTTTTGGGAAATGTTTTGTTTTAAACTGTCTGACCCCAAACACCAAGTTTTATGGTTTGAAAACATATTTGGTGAACCCTATAGATTAATGCCTTAGTAAAAAAATATTTCTACACCACATAAAATGATACTTTGTTTTGAAAATGGTTTATAAAGTGAAACCTCTTGCAAATGACTTTGCCACTTTACAAAATGACCATTAGGTGTTTTCAAATGTTTATGACCCATTAGGAACCACTTTTTCAAATAAAACAAAGCTTGTCATGCTTGCATGCATTATCTTGCTTCTATGATTTTATGTGATGTTTTGCTTGATTGGTAGATTGAGATTGTGCCTTGCTTGATTGAATCGTAGTGACTTGAAGAGTGTGATTGTTGCAAGGACAAGGAGTGAACTTATACCCTCTACCAAAAAGGCAAGTGATGCTTCATAATTTTTGTCCCATTACTTTCACTATGCATTAGTGATTTTTCTAAGTAAAACTTGCATGGAACTTTTGCTAAGTATAAACCTTGCTATAGGAAAACCTAGTAGATGAAACCTTAGTAGAAATTTTCCTAAGTTAAGATTCCTACTACTATCAAGCTTAGCTTAGCTAATAGAAAACAAGGGTGAAATATAAAATTCACACTATGGAAAAAATTCTAAGTCTGAGGACTTGTGTTTTGTTTAATAAAACAACTAAGTTAATGAATCACCTGGGTGGAATGGTAATTGCTTGGTGGATTTTGGTTGAGTGGTTCACAAGGCACATGTATATGGTTGACCTTGTGTATCTCACTTGTGGATGGCCACCCAGGAACAAAGAGATTTGAGATGTCAAATGTTGAGAAGCTTCAAGTGCAGCCACTTGGCATTATGGGCTCTGCCTGGATCATATAGGTTGCAAGAACTTAGCCATATGGACAGTTGGTGGTAGAGTTTGATAGGTTGGAACGCGTTCATTTTGGTCTAAGGGAAGGCTTTTGAAAGATCTTGTCTTGGGAAACCAAGTCTTGTGGGGAAAGTGCACCACCTCTGCAGAGTGTAAAATCTAAGTACTTAGCCATGTCCCTGGTAAAGGGCAATTTGAGCATCAAGACATGGAAGCAATCAAGAATATCATCATTCAAATTTTGAGCAATCAAGAATATCATCATTCAAATTTTGGCAATCAAGAATATCTTGTTAAAAACTTGTGGTTTGAACAAGGGTTAAAGGATCTTCAATCTTTGATTGGTAGATGCCTTGCAAAAGATTATTTTGTCAAGCAAAAACTTAGTGTTTTCAAATGATAAGGAAAAATCTATTTTGAGCAATGCAAGCCTCAACTCCACTTAGCCAAATGCATATAGATGATAGACACCACTATACTACCATAGTATCACTTTCCAATACAATTCAAATGTATTGACCCTTTGTGGTTGTAACTTGTATGTTGCAGGTTTGATTGATGTTAGTAAAGTTTGATGATTAGGATTACAAAGTCTACAACCAACATGTCTGCCTGTGGCACTTTGAAGATGAAGGACCCCATGCTTATAGTTATTCCGCTGCAATGTAATGTAATGGCCAAATGAGCTATGTAAGATGTAATAAAATTATGTTATTCCTGGTTATAAAGTTGTATTATGACCTTTGTTTCTTGATATTACATCTTAACTGTGGATGCTAGCTATTGATCCAGGGACTAGCATTGTAAACACAGGGGACTCTACCTTATTAAAGGTTGGGACCCTTACAGGAAGCTTTCGCGACAAGAATGTCTCCAATATCTTTGTTCCTAGGTGGCCATCCACAAGTGACATACACCAGGGTAAACTATAGAAATGGGCCCTGAGTAACCACTCAACAAAAAGCCATCCATACAAGTCCCATTTCCACCTAGGTGTTTCATTAACATCAGTTGTTTGCATTAGTCCAAAACAATATTTGTATTTTCATAAGACATCATATCATGATTTACACCCAAAATTCTATATAGCTATACTAAGCATTCTAAACTTACCATGTCTCATATCTTTAGGAAAAATACCAAGGTAGATACTATAGGTTTAGCATAGCATAGAAATATACAAAATAGTCCTATCATGCATACTACAAAAATATCACTAATGCAATATTGAAAAGATAGGACTTTTGATGACCAAAGTATCACTTGCCTTTTAGTAGAAAATCTAGGTACTCTCCTTGATCTCGAAATTTCACACTCCGCAAATTTCACTACATCACAATCAAGAAAAGAACACATTCAAAACTAGCACACAAAAATAACAAAACAAGTAAACAAAGAAATGCATGTAAGCATGCAAAAGGTTATTTTATTGAAAAAATTGTTCCTAACAAGGTTCTAAACATTACAAACACCTAATTTAATAATGCAAATAAGTCATTGAAATTTTTTTGTTTTGTTAGAAAAGCTTTTATTCAAAGGGATATTATCTAGTGCAAAAAAAAAATTTAATTTCAAATTTTAGGTGTTATGGTCAGAGGGTTCAAAACAAAACCATTTGCAAAAGGTTTCACTCAAAAATAATTTTTGCAACATACTTTATAGCCAAAATAGCCCTACAAATGTCTCTGCATAAAACTCAAATTTTTCCAAAGAAAATGACCAAAGTAAGGCCATAGAAATAAAGATCACAATTTTTTGAATCCATAGACACCTAATTTGTAATTTTTGTAATTACAGGACATACGTTTTGAATTTTGCAAGTTAAATCAATTAATAAAACAAAATCTGGATTTTAAATCAAAATCACAGACACGCGGCGCTTCCTGATTGGCTGGTACCGGTTCGTGCGGATCAAGCGATACGAGCCATTATATCTAAGTGAAAATGAATGGGCCAGATCAAACCATAACCCTGCATTAAGTGATCTATCCTAGCCGCAGGATATCGATCCAGTGGATCAAAACAGTTTGGCCAAGATCTGGCGGCGCTGCTGGCGAGTGCGGCGATAGAGCGTCGGGCGATGGCATACTGGCGGTGCTAGGGGGTAAGGGGAGGATGCGAGGATGTTACCGAGATCGCGTGGTCAAGGTGGTGGTCGTCGTTGAGAAAGGGGCTCACTGGCTCGCTGGCAATCGCTCACCGGAGTTGTGCTGGCTGTCGGTGCTTTGCAGATGAGGACGGAGTCAAGTACCTGGGGCTAGCTCAAGCACAAGAAGACGATGAAAAGATGCGTCTGACAACGGCGGATGAAATGGAGCAAGGCGGAGGCGGGGGTGGTCGGGGCTCACCGAATTTCGTCGCCGGAGTCGTGGCCATCGTCGGTCGTTTGCAAGCATTGACAAGGTCAAGGTTATGGTGCATAAGAAAGCAAACGGCGAGTTTCAGGAGGTGCGTACCAGGATGGTGAGCACGACAACATGAACCAGATGTCAAGGGGTGCACGAGGCTCACCGGAATTCGTCGACGAGCTCGTCGGAGTAACGGCAGTGCGATTCAAAATTTGACTAGCCTGGGGCTCTCCATGGTTGCTGGGTAAGGGTAAATGGAGAGGGGGCGAGGGGGTTAAGAGTGCGAGGTCAGGGGGAGGAATTGCACCAGGAATCTCACGAATTTAAGCGAGTTAAATCGCGGTAGAAACGGTAGGGGGAATGGGTCCTACGTGCGGGGTTAAAGACGATGATTGTGTGGCGGTGGGTCCATGTCGTCATTGAGGGGGTGCGGGGGAGGGTGCGGTAAGAAAAGGAAATCTAAGGTGGAGGGGGAGTGGCCGGGTGGGTTGGTTGGGTCGGGGTTGCTGGGCCTAGTTAGTCTGGTTGGGTTTCCCTTTTTTCTAATCTTTTTCCTTTTATTTTTCTGTTTTCTGTTTTATTCAATCAATTGATTTAAAAAGTAATTTGATTTCAAAAACTTTACCAATATTTTCAGAATATTTTACACGTAGTATAAGTTGGTTATTTAGTCCATTTAGGGAATTTAAAATATTTTCATGATTTATTAATCATTTAAAATTGATTGTAGCACCTTGGCATTTATTGAAATAAATTTTGAATATGGTACTTAAGCCCATATAATTTTATTTAATAATACTTTATCCTTTTGAATTATTTAGATCCACTTTTATTCCATTTACTTGTGGATTTTAGCCATGGTTTAAATTGTCTTGGCAATAGTTCTTATTTACTTATTTCTTTCCTTGTCTAATATAATTCATATATTTTAATTTATAGCTCCAAAAATAGTGATTCCAATTTGTATAATTCTATTTAATAATTATTTATATTTTTATATCCTTTTGAATTATTATTTTCACAATTTGGTATGGATTTAGTCATTTTACCTATGATCTTTATTAGCCTTGGAATACTTTCTTTTATCTTATAAAAATCATAAGTTTCTATCCATCGCTCCAAATGGAGTGAAATCAATTCCCATGGTTTTGTAATATTTTTGTTTACCATTATTGTTTATTTAGGAATGTTTGTTGCTAAATTTTTATATGGAACAAGTCCATAGTCTTGTAGTGATCTTGATGATGATTTCTTTTATTAAGGTTTAGGGTTTTTGGTTTAACTTTTCCAAGTGCTCAATATCAAGATACATTCATGCATGGATGCATTTGATCTATTTGAAAATTTGTTTCTTACTTTCTCCTTCAAATTTTGTTCAAGTAAGGTTTTGATGTTTCCATTTAGAAGCAAAAAGTTTCTTTTGCCCCTAAATTTCAACATTTGTTTATTTTGTTTGTTTATCTTTTACATTTCAAAATTTGCAAGATTTTGGGATGTGACAATAGTAACATTCACAAGGTAGCCTCAGCTCAGCTCGTTCCACGAGGGAACGCATACTAAGACACGTAAACTTCTGGTCAAGCCCTACCCAAATTAAGGTATTGTGGTTGTATGGTAAAAATTGGAATGGTATCGCATCCGAACCCAACCATCAGTTTTTGTCAAAGTCAGGTCACATACTTCATTCATCATCATCTTCAACTCATTGTGTCCATAACACATGTCAAAACATTTCAATAGAATGACTCATCATTCCAAGGTTTTCATAATCATTTGTTCCCATCTAGATTGATCAGGATTATCTTAGCACTGGCATCTACTAAGGATGGTGTCACTATTTGAGGGGTACTAATCTAGTGTTTCTACCTACATCAAGATCCAGCTCTTGATGGCACCTTTCCTACTCTTCCACTAATCATCAATTAATTAACTACTGGAAGAATTTTATAAAAAGGGTAAAAGGTAAAGCTTGCAAGTAAAACTTGGGATAGGCAAAAATCAAATTGGTATCACAAGGGCTTGCAAGTGAGGCTTGCATGGTTTATCTTAGCTTGCATAAAATATCTTGCCTTGATTGGTAAGGTGGTCGAAGTTCTCTTACTCTTCTTCATAGAATTCTTCCTCCTCGTAACCCGGATTGATAATAGCATCTATAAATAAATACGAGGTACACAATCACCAAACAATACTTAGCTACCTCTATTTAACACACAAGGAGTTACTCTAGATGATCTAGTATCATCTCTATCATTACAAGAAAAGGGTGATAAGATTTTATTTATCTTGTTTTTAGAAAAGTAATTTGTACTCATTGAAAAGTTACTTAAGATTTAATATTCTCCACTTAAAATATGGGATCATATTAACACATGTCATCACCACATATTATAATATTTGAGAATGTGATTTAAAGTGGTTGGCCAAATTTACAAAACTTAACACTACTATTTAATAATATTTTAGAGGCTAGAAATGACTATAAAGTCATTCTTTAATTTTGTTATAGGACTACTGTATATAAGTAGGTATATTTTTACATATTCAGAATGGTCTTGTCCAATGTGATTTTTGAGAGTTATAATCAACTCAAAATCACTTATGGTTGATTTTTGAAAAAAATTTGAAGTGCTAAATGCTAATGTCTTGAAACTTTTTGAATCCAATGGGAGTGATTGGATATTTTCATCTACTTTCCAACAAAATTGGATTCATTCAATTTGGTGCAGTGAATCTTCCTGAATGGATTTTTAAAGTCCTACAGTATGGGGTTTTCAAATAGAAGACAAATCTAAAATTGAATCGATGGGCTACGCGCGGGAATGCTAATGGGCTGGCCCAACTACGCAACACGCGCGCAGCGGGCTACTCCCAGGCTTGTTCTACCTGTCAGTGACTAAACAAACACAAAGTAGTATCATCTAATATGGGCCTTAGGATTAGAGCGCGATCAACGGTTGAGCGCCGTCTTCTCCGTCGCAGGGCTCGCGCGAGACAAAACCCTAGCGCTATGGCGGGGGTCGTCGAGGGCTTACCAGGGCTCTAGCTAGGTCAGGCGATGGGGGCGAACGAACGAGTCTACGACGGATGTTCGACTGGTGGTCACGGCAGCTCCTTGGCGGCTCCTAGCGTCGACTCCTTCCTTCCTCTGTAGCGGCGAACTCCGGTGAAATTCTGGCGAAGTGGTGCTCGCCTTGCTCCAGGGTTGGGTCAGAGAGGTTCATGGGTGAGAGAGGAGTGGAATGGTGTGCGTTTTGAGGTCGGAGTAGGGCTCTATTTATACTGCAGCGAAGGGGGCATGACGGCATGGCTCGGGCCCATTGGCGACGCAGTTACAGTGAGCTATCGGCATGGCCAAGGGTATAGGTTGACGCGGTGCTTCAGGGCGATCGGCATACGCACAGTGGCATGGTGAGGCGCAGTCTAAATCGATCTAGAATGTCTGTGCTCTGCGGTGGTACCGGTGGCAATCGTCACAGCGTACGATGGTCACGGTGATCGCGCAGTCAAACGATCGTGTCTGGGAGCTTGCTAGAGTCATGGCGAACGTAATGGCGCAAGGTGAGGGCGAGGTGTGGCGTGTGCACGAGGGATTGCTCGGCGCTCTAGCGCGGCGACCGGCATGGTCTAGCGTTAAATGGGGCAAGGCTATGCTGGTGTCTCCTCGAGCGGTCTTTGGTCGAGGCGTGCACAGGCAGGGGCGATGAGGTCAGACCTACCTCCTAGACATCATGGGCGAGGGCAGCGCGATCTGTGGCGGTGTGTCCGCGTCGGGGTGGCAAGGTGAGCTCGGGTACGATTTTTGCACTGCTCATTTGATCGAGTGAGATAGCTCCTTCGCACGGGCGGGTACTGGGGGAGTTAAAGGCACGACGTGTGAGCTCGGTGAGGTCACAATATGATCAAAGGTTTGATCAAAATAGTGAATAGTGGTTGAGTTTGTAATGTGATCACCAGGTGTTCAATCTAATGGCCGCAAGAACTAACCATCACATTGTTAGGTGATTTTTGGTGAGTGTTTGGTATTAATCTTGGTAGTCTCTGGCTGAAATGGTTTTCTTAAGTGGTGAAGGTTTTAGGGGTTTTCCAAAAATGGCTATCTCGATACATAAGATAGATTCAATTTTGACTTGCCTCTCAAATGGTTTTGGATTTGTTTCAGCAAGGTTGGAAAGCTCCATTTTGTTTAGTGTCACTAGGTCTAGCAAGGGGAGAAAAAAGGGGAAAAGTTTCTGTTTGAGATTAGTGGCTAGAGATGCTCAAAGTGAGCTAGTGGTTAACTTGGGCAGAAATGACCATTTGATCATATGCTTCATATTTAGATTTTCTTTTGTTTTGATCTAGTTTGTAAATGACCTAGATGATATGGTTTTGATCTCTAAACCAATTCTCATCATTTACAACAATCAAACATGGCATTGCCAGCATTCATACACACAAGCATTAAGATTTGAATTTAATTTATAAAAGCTTTTATTCACCATAAACTGGGTTACTTAGAAATTGATCCTCATTAATATGTTTGGGGTGTTACAAAAGGACTCCTGTTATATTTTTTTTACAAAAGCTTTGCTTGAAAATGTATGATTTGTCATCTGTTCTTTGACCAAGAACAAAGGTTACCATTACCAATTATGATTTGTGTTTATGCATCTTTATTGTGACTCCCTTACTTGTTGCAAGTTAAGATATATAATGGTGAGTTGCTTTCTATTATGAGTTGTGTAGTGGTAAGTGTGATGCTTCTTTTCCGTATTCTTTTTATCGACACTTCACTCCAGAAACATGTGGACATGTTTACTGAGCTCAGTTTTCGATTGGGGACAAGCGAAGGTCTAAGCTTGGGGGGAGTTGATATGTCCATTTTGCATCACTATTCTCTATCATAATTTACTGCTATTCATTGATATATTTCACTATTCTCTATTTTTGCATGTTGGATGATTCTTGGAGGATGAACTGTCGGAGTCAGGATTCTGATGGAAAAAGTAGTGTTTAGATGCAATTTTCATGAAGATCAGAAAACTACCAGAAAATATATGGAAAATCATATTTTTCCAGGAGACGAAGGAAGCCAGAAGGGGAGGCTGAGATGGGCCACAGGGGGCCCACACCCCCCATGCGCGGGCCACACTAGACCGCGCCACTAAGGGGCGTGGCCACCTTGGCCCACCTCCTACTCCGCCCTTTCGCCTATATCTTCCTCCCATAACCCTAAAGTTCGGGGAGCGACCACAGAAAGATTATGCCGCCTCTGCGGGGCGAAAAACTACAGAGAGAGAAGAGCTCTCTGGCAGACAGATTTCTGCAGGGGAAATTCCTTCCAGGAGAGGGGATCATCATCATCATCATCATCCTCACCACCATCAACACCATCATCAAGATAGACTTCATCGAGATCATCATCATCATCATCCTCACCACCATCTTCACCGGCACCATCATCGCCACTCCATCCCGCTATAACAATTGTGTTGAATCTTGCATAGTTCTTCGGGGAAACTTTCCCGGTGTTAATTACTTTTGTAGTTGATGCTTGTGAGTGGAACTGAAGGGAATATGCCCGAGAGGCAATAATAAAGTGGTTATTATCGTATTCCTTATTTATGATAAATATTTATTTTGCATGCTATAATTGTATTAATACGGAAACATTAATACATGTGTGTTTAATAAAATAAAACTAAGTTCCTAGTTATGCCTCTCTCATAAACTAGCTCATTGATTAACAAGATGATCAAAGTTTCCTGATCATAGACATTGGATGTTGTTAATAACGAGGTCACAACATTAGTGTAATGATGTGATGAACATTCATCCGAAGTATAGCATTACGATCAAAGTCATTGAGTTTATATCGCTATAGCAACTTACGAAGTGATCCTAATCCTTAGACCATGAGATCATGTCAATCACTAACACCGGGAGAGTTTCTTGATGACATCAAACGTCACATCGTAACTGGGTGATTATAAAGATGGCTTCAGAACTACTAAAGTGTTATGTTGAGGCTCATGGATCAAGAGTGGAATTTGTTCATCCCGATGACGGATAGATATACTCTAGGCCCTCTCGGTGATATCACATTGGTTAGCTTGCAAGCAACTTATTTGATCACTAGAATGTTATATCACGGGAATGAGAAAAGAGTGCATGTCGGTAATGAGATCAAACTAGGTATGGAGATACCGATGATTGAATATCGTACATGTAATATATTGTGAAACAAATGGATTAAGATACTAGCGTAAAAGGTTCCGACGATCACAAGAAAGTCATCGTTGAATGTGTGAGAGTCAGTATGGATCTCCAGGTCCCGCTTCTAATTATTGATCGGAGAAGGGTCTCGATCATGTACGCATTATTCGCGAACCGTAGGGTGGCACACTTAAGGGACACTGACATCCAATTGGAGCAAGAGTTTCATGCCGGAAAAATAACAAGCGCATGAATTTATTTCACTAGACACCGAAACTGTTTTGGTTGAAATTGCTGAAAATAGTTCTGCATGTGAAATTGAATACTATCAAGGGGTTTTATGTGAATGTTTGTTAATTAAAGTAATTAAAAAAATTCTGAATAAATAAATTAAATAGTTTTATTTAAATGAGAGCTTGCATTAAATTTATGCATGTGAGTGGATTTTTGAGTGGAGGCTCTTTTATGGGAGTGGCGGCTTTTCATTTTGAGTGGAAGCTCCACCCACATGAATGTGGAAGAGGTGGGCAGCCACCATGGCTGGCACCATGCCCCTTGGGGTGCTCCCCCTCTCCCTATAAAAGGCCCACCTCTCCTCCTCTCAAAGCACACCTCCTCGTGAAGGATCTCTCTCCCCCTCTAGTATTTATCCCCCATGGCCTCGGACTAGCAAGATACATGTTCCCAGTGGCTATTCGGAAAGAAAGAGTTGTGCTTCCGCTGCATCGCTGGAACGAGGAGGCAGAGGTTGCTCGGTGTCTTGTACGTGTGTGCGAGCACGGATGCGCTGCTATTTTGCGGCGCTAGGACTTCCTCTCGATCTTGAGATCGGCAAGAGATCGTCTACATCAACCACGAGTTTGGACTCGTTAAGCTTTGTCGGTCTTCAAGGGTATGTTCTCTACGGATATACATCCGCCCGTTGTTTGTATCTAGTAGATAGATCTTGGTACATAGTTGTACCCATCGTAGGAAAAAAAAAATTCTATGCTGCGAACCCTACAGTGGTATTAGAGCCGGATCTATACGTAGATGCTTTGCACGGGTAGTAGACATATGAGTATGTGGGCGATGATGATCATTTTATTGCTTCTTAGTTGTACTTTGGATATTGGTGGCATAGTGGGATGAAGCGGCCCGGACAAACTTTACATGTCCTCGCACATGAGACCTGTTCCACGCTTGACATGCAACTAGTTTTGCATAAGTGGCTAGCGGGTGTCTGTCTCTCCTGCTATAGTCAATATCTAATTTGCAACGAGTTGTCAACAATTTGGTTATCCTCGTTCTGGTTCATGTTCGTAGGTAAGAATGGTTCTATCTTCGAAAGCCCTAAGCCACGTAAAACTTGCAATGGATAAATTAGAGGCGTCTAGTTTAGATTGTTGCTGGGCTAGTGTTATGATATGGTGATGTTGTAAGTAGAAGTATGAGATGATACTCTTACAACACACATAGCGTGTAAGTTTCATAGACCTTGGCCTTACACATAAAGGTATGATAGTGATCATACCACGGTGCACATGATAGAGATCATATGCGGGAACCATATCATTTCACTAATAAACATGTGATGTTTGATTGCATCTTATATGCTTGTTTGGCGTTTTATTAGCATAATAAGATGATCCCCCATTTAGATATCAAGATAAAAATGTGTTCTTCCTTAAGTATGCACCGACAATGTTTCCTCGCTTCAAGGCATCACGTGATGATTGGGTGTACTTGAATCCACGAGCATATCTCGGGTGTAAGACAGTTACACACGCGAATACTAAGGTTCTTACTTGGCGAGCCTAGCATGTATAGACATGGCCTCGAAACACGGACCGAAAGGTTAAGCATGAGTCATATAGTAGATATGATGCCCATTTGATGCTCGCCTTTGAAGCTACACCGACTCACGTGATGATCAGACTTGGTGTAGTGGATTTGGTTCATGTAATCACCAAAAAGACATGAGGGATGTCGTTTTTGAGTGGGAGTTCATTTCTAATTTGGATTAGTAGAACTCAATTTATCATAAATTAAATCAAAGTGAATTTGCATAATTTGTTGTAGTTATTGGCATTCGTTCACCACCTTATGCATAGTTGTAATTGAGATAATAGAACTATAGAATTCTGGATATATACTTTACGAACTGGTATCATATTGTGTTGAGTGTCAATCTAAAGTTTAAAGTCCTATTGCAAACTTTCAGCAAAATTCTATTTACTCCGTGAAATTTAATAATTGTTATTAAATCGAGAGTAACAATTCCAGTGTTAGTATCTTAAGTATCATGTTTGCCTCCATGATTCTTGATTGTTTTAATATCAAGTTTATCTAGGAGCTGAAAGAATTGTTTCAGAAACCATCATGTGTGGCAGATATAACGATATCTGAAACAATGTTCTGGTTGCAATATGATAGAGTATAATATATGTTCTCATATTGGATGAGAATTTATGAAGGTTGGAGATACTAGACACCCTAATCATCCAAAAGGGTTTTGGAAAGTAACGTTATACTCACGATTCATCTTTATAAGCTACAATAGCTTGATCATGAAAGTCGTCATGATAAGGATGAATAGAAGATGTATGTAAAGTGTTTACTACACTAAAATATTACTAAAGAATGGATTTTGATAGAGCGTCGATCATTTGATGATGGTGATCTACTTCAAAGTGCAAGTCCAAAGGTATTATTATTTGAATATACACGCTTTGGACTATGTGTCATGTATATGGCGCCACTTTTGATATTGATAGATTCTTTTAAAAGTAAAAGGAAATGCTGAAAGAGAATCTATAAAATATATTTGGCAGAAAATAAAAGATTAGAAATATCCAATTTAGGTATATAAATGATATACATGTTATTGTTGTATTCTTTGCTTGTTAAACAATGTGGTTCTTGGGTATTGGATACTGAATTGGTTGGTATGAAATTTCATACAAAACAACGCAATTCATGACCCATAATGGCCTATGTAACTAGCAAGAGAATATGTGATGATGCTCATCAAAAACAAACAAACCGTTGTTTGTATTTCTCGTTGACATCAAAGCTTGACTTCAAGATTTGTTTTATTAATTATTATTTGAATCAGGTATTATGAGAACAAAGGTTCTTCAAATAATTACCGTATTCCATATAAGATGGATGATTTACAAATCTAGTTGGAGAAATCACATCCATAAAACCTAATGCTAAAATGTCGCAAGACAAATGATTGAAAGATCACTTACGAAGTGACATCGCTGTTTAAATTATATTGGAAAGAAAACATGAAGAATCTCCATATTCATGGATTTTTGGAGTCTTTGATTTGATCAAGTGACGCTTGTGAGACCCGTTAAGCTTTTTAGGTCTTCAAGGGTATGTTCTCTATGGATGTATATCCGCCCATTGCTTGTATCTAGTAGATAGATCTTGGTACATAGTTGTTCCCATCGTAGGAAAAAATTTGTTTTCTATGATGTGAACCCTATAGTGGTATCAGAGCCGGATCTATGCGTAGATGCTTTGCACGGGTAGTACACATATGAGTATGTGGGCGATGATGATCATTTTATTGCTTCTTAGTTGTACTTTGGATATTGGTGGCATAGTGGGATGAAGCGGCCCGGACAAACTTTACATGTCCTCGCACATGAGACCTGTTCCACGCTTGACATGCAACTAGTTTTGCATAAGTGGCTAGCAGGTGTCTGTCTCTCCTACTATAGTCAATATATAATTTGCAACGAGTTGTCAACAATTTGGTTATCCTTGATGTGGTTCATGTTCGTAGGTATGAACGGTTCTATCTTCGAAAGCCCTAAGCCAGTAAAACTTGCAATGGATAAATTAGAGGCGTCTAGTTTAGATTTTTGCTGGGCTAGTGTTATGATATGGTGATGTTTTAAGTAGAAGTATGAGATGATACTCTTACAACACACATAACGTTTCCAGTCAAGCCCTACCCAATCTTCGGGTATTGTGGTTGTACGATAAAATTGGAATGGTATCGCATCCAGACAACCATCAGTTTTATAAAGGGCTAAGGCTCATGCCTCAACATTTTCATCACCAAAATCATCAGGTGTTCGGAAAGACATGTCCAAAACATTTCAATAGAATGATCCATCATTCCTAAGGTTTTCATAACCATTTTTCCACCAAGTATTCCCATCTAAAGTTGATCAAGTTTTATGCTTAGCACTAGCATCTACAAGTGGGGGTAAGCACTAATGAGGGGTGGTAAACTACTGGAGTTTTAACTAAGTTCAGTCTCATGGCTTAGGATGACATAAAGATTATCTAGCTTAGGCCAAATTTTATGCTCTTTATGCAACCTTCAATTATCTTTCTAATATCTACAATTTACTTAAGTAAGCTCTAAGTACTAGCTTTGATAAAGAAATAAAGTAATAAAGCTTGTAAGTAAAACTAGGATTGGTTTATCAAGTGGATATGATCACATATGCTTAAGGCATATAGTGGGCATAGTAACAAGTAGTGGTTTGTTGCATCAGTAGAGTATCTTGAAAGTGTTAGCTTGCACATTCACTAGTAGTATTAGGCTTGCCTTGTGCAGAGCAGTGGTTGAAGTTCTCCTCGGCTTCTTCTTCGTAGAATCCTCCTTCCTCCTCGTATCCTTGGTCGGTACTAGCGTCTATTAATAAATACGATGTACACAATCACCAAACAATAGTTAACTACTTGCAATCATCACACACAAGGGTCCTATAGATGATCTAACATCATCACTAACATTACAAGATTAAAGCTTGGCTTAATTCCTTTTTTTTAGAAAAGTAATTTCTACTCATTGAAAAACTACTTGAGATTTAATATTCTGCAAACCAAATATGGGATCATGTTGACCCATGTCATCACCACATATTGTAGTCCATGGGAATATGATTTAAAGTGGTGTCACAATTTAATAAGGTTTTACCCTTTTATTTTAATTAAATAAAGTAACTAGAAATGCCTACGGGGCATTCTTTTATTACTTGAACATTATTTCTGCAAGTAAACCCATATATTTTTATATATTCTGAAAGGTGTGGTTAAATGTGATTTTTGAGAGTTGGAATCAACTCAAAAGCTATCATGGTTTAAATTTGAAAAATGTTTGAATGCAGAAAAGCTTCTGCCTTGTTATTTTTACCATGGGTGATCTATAGATCCAAATGACATGAATCCAACGGCTTGGATTCAGCATTCCTAGACCTTTTTAACAAAATTGGTTTCATTGAATTTGGTGCACTGGATCGATCTAGGTTGATTTTTGAAACTGGGTACAGAAGTGTGTTTGAAATAAAATGGAAAAGGTTTAATTCAAATAACTAGGCTGCGCGGGAAAAGTTAACGGGCCGGCCTGCTAAGCGTAGCGCTTCCGCGGGCTGTTTAAGTGGCTGTCCCCACTCGTCAGTGAGACAGGGGGGTGCGAAGCGGTACGGGGCAACGTGGGACGTTCGATCTAGTTCTAATCCAACGGCTGGGAGTCATCGTCGACGTTGGGCAACGCCGGCGAGACAGAAACCTAGCGCGGCCAGTGGGGGGTGCTGGGGGCTCACTGGGGTGTAGGCGAGGGTCGGCGAGGAGGGCGAATGATGAAGTCGACGACGGCGAATCTCCTGGTACCGGTGGCTCCTCCTAGGGCGGCTCCAATCGCTGGCTCCCTTCTTCTCCAGAGGCGGCGGGCTCCGGTGAAATTCCGGCGAAGTGTTGCTCGCCTTGCTCAGGGAACGGTGTGGCACGATCAGTGATGAGAGGGGAGTAGAATGGTGTGCTTAGTTCGGCTTGGGGTGGCCTCTATTTATAGTCGAGCGAGGGGACCGACGGGGCGCACGGTGAGCTCGTCAGGGGCGATGGTACAGACGGCTATTGGCATGGGCGAAGGCATGGGCGAAGGTCTGGAACACGTGACGCTCTGCGCGGCAGAGGCGGCGTCTTCAACGGCGAGCGGTGGCTGTGCGGCATGGGGCGGCAAACGGGGATGTCTGGCGGTCTCCTAGGTCGGTGGCGATCGTGTATGCACGCGGCGAGGGCGGCGCGCGGTCTGTGGGCTTTGGTCGAGGGTGGCGCTCTGGCGCATGCTCGGCACGGTTGGCAGAGACACGGGCGCGGTGTTCCTGGGTGCTCTGGTCGGTGTCTTCGAGGCAGGGCTGGTCTAGAGGGGGCGGTGAGGCATGGGTGATCTGCCAGACAAGGTTGGCACGGCTAGTTTCCTTCCTAGCTTGCGGTCGACATGTGGGTGGCAAGGGTGGCTTCGGTTGTTCACCATTGATGACAATGCCAAGCTCACAGTGGTGCTAGTGCTTGGTTAATCTTGCTAGATGATCTACTGAGCTGGTTGTGAGCTAGATAGGGAACCAGTTAGGCAAGAATCACTGCTCACAATAGTGTTTTGATTTTGTTTGATTTGTGTCTGCCAAGTGTTTGATGAAATGGCCGCATGAATTTAAGTTTTTAATTTTGAAAAGATTTTTGGTGGGTGTGCTAGATTGGTGCTGGTGAGTCTGCAGATGCTTGGGTTTTGAAAGTTGAGGTTGTTTGAGTGGTTTTTGAAAAAGTGGGATCTTCCCATATGATAAAGATTCAATTTTGAATTGTCATTTAAACTATGCATTTGAAAGTTTCTGTATGATCACAAAGTGGGCCTTGATACTTTGTTATGAGTAAAATCAAGGGGTGCAAAGATCCAGAAAAGTTTCTGTTAGGTTCTGAAAGTTTGAGACAGCCAAAGTAGGCATGGGAGTTAAATTGGTCAAAATGACCATTCCTTTATTTTATTTGTTTTGCCTTACTTGTCTTTGGGAAAAGTGTGGGAAATGTTTAGATGATGTTTATTTCACCTAAGAAACATTTTACAAGCAAAGAAACACACAAACAAGTTGGTTCAAAAGAATTTCAAATTAAATGCATACACATATGCATGCTTTCATAATTTTAATTAGAAAAGTTTTTGTTAACTCTCATTTTGATGATTAGAGTTTGATGATTTAAGTTTAGTATTTTTGGGATGTTACAAAGATATGATGCCCAGTTGATGCTCGCCTTTGAAGCTACACCGACTCACGTGATGATCGGACTTGGTGTAGTGGATTTGGTTCATGTAATCACCAAAAAGGCACGACGGATGTCGTTTTTGAGTGGGAGTTCATTTCTAATTTGGATTATTTGAACTACATTTATCATAAATTAAATCAAAGTGAATTTGCATAATTTGTTGTAGTCATTGGCATTCGTTCACCACCTTATGCTTAGTTGTAATTGAGATAATAGAACTATAGAATTCTAGATATTTACTTTACGAACTGGTATCATATTGTGTTGAGTGTCAATCTAAAGTTTAAAGTCCTATTGCAAACTTTCAGCAAACTCTGTTTACTCCGTGAAATTTAATAATTGGTATTAAATAGAGAGTAACAATTCCTGTGTTAGTATCTTAAATATCATGTTTGCCTCCATGATTCTTGATTGTTTTAATATCAAGTTTATCTAGGAGCTGAAACAATTTTTTACAAACCATCATGTGTGATAGATATAACGATATATGAAACAATGTTTTGGTTGCAATATGATAGAGTATATTGTATGTTCTCATATTGGATGAGAATTTACAAAGGTTGGAGATGCTAGACATCCTAATTATCCAAAAGGGTTTTGGAAAGTAACGTTATACTCGCAATTCGTCTTTATAAGCTACATTAGCTTGATCATGAAAGTCGTCATGATAAGGATAAATAGAATATGTATGTAAAGTGTTTACTACACTAAAATATTACTAAAGAATGGAATTTTGAAAAGGAAAAGTGCAAGTCCAAAGTGCAAGTGCAAGTCCAAATGTATGCCGATCATTTTGATGATGGTGATCTACTTCGAAGTGCAAGTCCAAAGGTATTATTATTTGAATATACACGCTTTGGACTATGTGTCATGTATATGGCGCCACTGTTGATGTTGATATATTCTTTGAAAAGGAAAAGGAAATGCTGAAAGATAATCTATAAAATATATTTGCCAGAAAAGAAAAGATTGGAAATATCCAATTTAGGTATATGGATGATATACATGTTATGGTTGTATTATTTGCTTGTTAAACAATGTGGTTCTTGGGTATTGGATACCGAATTGGTTGGTTCATTTCATACGGAATTATGCAATTCATGAACCACAATGGCCTAAGTAACTAGCAAGAGAATATGTGATGATGCTCATAGAAAACAAACAAACCATTGTTTGTATTTCTCATTGACATCAAAGCTTGCCTTCAAGATTTGTTTTAATAATAGTTATTTAAATCAGGTATTATGAGAACAAAGGTTGTTCAAATAATTACCATACTCCATATAATATGAATGATTTACAAATCTAGTTGGAGAAATCACATCCATAAAACCTAATGCTAAAATGTCACAAGACAAATGATTGAAAGATCACTTACGAAGTGACATTTCCGTTTAAATTATATTGGAAAGAAAACATGAAGAATCTCCATATTCATGGGTTTTTGGCGTATTTGATAAGTGACGCTTGCGAGAATTTCCTCGGGATAATTAAAACTTCGTTCAAAGGACAAAGAAGAACGAACGACTAAAATATTGGAATTTATACATATCGATGTATGTAGTCCATTATGTATAGTCGTACGCGATGGATTTAAACTTCATATGCTTTCTCCGGAAATTTGAGTGAATGTTCACTTAATGAGAAATAAGTATGAAATATTTTAAAACGTTTCAAATACTTTCAAGATGAAGTGGAAAATCATTGTAACAAGAAAATAAATGATTTATGATTTTATCATAAAGGGATTTATTTGAGTTACAATTGTAACAAGAAAAATAAATGAATTATGATTTATCATAGAGGGATTTATTTGAGTTGCAAGTTTAGCAAAACACCTAGATTTACATCTCCCAAAACACCATAGGAGTATGGAGTGTTTGAGATTTGTAATGAAATCTTGTTTGACATGGTTGGATCAAAGGTGTTATTTATAAAACTGCCATTATGTTTTAAAAGATTAAAGCTTTAGAGACTACCGCTTTTACACTGAAAAGAGCTCCATCTTGATTCGAATGACACCATATGAGTTATGGTTTGGGGTAAAACCCAAGTTGTCATTTCTTAAATTTTGGTGTGCTAAGCATAAGTAATATGTTTACAACCAAAGTCGGATGAGCATGTATTTGTAGGTTATTTCGAATAACAATTGGTTATTCCTCTATAACACCAAGGACAAAAGGGTTTGTCGCTTGAAACATGAAGTTTCTTGAAAAAGAAGTTTTTCACAAAAGGTTATGTGGGAGGACAATAGAACTTTGATAAGGTTAACGAACCTTAGCTAAATGTGCTGAGTTGCGTAGCGCCGGAAATCGTTCCGGAGGCTGCAATAATGCTCATAGCTTATGTGCCTCAAAGGTTGTGGTCATGGAGATCTAAGTTCTTTTTGAACTAAGTAGGTTGGATAAACAATCAAATGCCGAGATTTGAGATTAAATCATTATTGTTTGACAATGATGAACTGACTACATGCAAAGAAGCGATGATGGGCCCTGACTCCGTCAAATGGCATGAAGCCATAAAATCCGTGATAGTTCCATACACGAGAAATCAAGTTTTGAACTTGGAAGACCCTCCAGAAAGGTGTAAAAACCTATCGGTCGTATTTGGATCTATAAAGAAACAGACATGGATGTTTCACATCTATGAAATATTCAACATATCGTAAAGTATTTTACGAAAAATGTTCAAGGAGTTGACCATGACAAGATTTGATCTTTCAAAGCGATATTTAGTATGGACGGATTAAAGTAGCAACCACTACATATAATTTGGTATATGGTAGATGAATAAACAAAAAAAATTCTTCTAAAAGAATGGTTACCTAGGACGTGTGCATGACACGATCCAAAGGGTTTTGTTAATTCAAAGGATGCTAAAAGGGCATGCAAACTTCAATGGTTGAAGTAAGCATCGCGGAGTTGGAATCTTCACCGTGATGAAAAAGGATTTTTCATCCGGAGACAATGAAGATGCTTGCATTTGCAAGAAATTAAGTGGGAGCGCTGAGACATATTTCTAATACATTATGTGGAGGACATCTTGCTAATTGGAAATGATGTATCTTTTATTGAAAAGGTTAAGAATTTCATTTCGACGATAGACTTAGGCAAAATCTGAATATTTAGCATGAATGTGTATAGTCGATAGACTGTGACGCTAATATGGTTGTGCCAAACGTACATATATGAGATATTGAAGGAGTTCAATATAGAAACGACAAGAAACGGTTCTTGTCGCATGAAAGGAATTGAATCAAGATTCAAGTGTATCGACACTTGATAAGTGAAACAAGATTCAAGTGCTTTGACACTTGATGAGTGAAATCACAAGGATGTTTAGATCAATCATACCATGATATGTACACATCCAGATATGTCTTATGTTGTTAGTGTTATGAGCATATACTAGAATGAATCATAAAATGATCATTGGACGATAGTGAGGATATTCTTAGGATCTTGTGGAAGAACTAAGAATATATTTGTGTAGAGGTGACAAACAATTACAAATAGTTCATTGTAAAGTGTTACATTGATACTAGTTTTTCACAAGATACAAATTAAGTTTATCTCAATTTAAACTATGGGTGGCACAATGTAATGGAAAGGAGATTCCATGACGGATTTGGATGAATTCCAAAGTTAAGACATTGTGACGGATACTACAACAAAAAGGCTAAGTATATGACTGCTATAGTAGCAGCAAAGGAGGGCATTTGTGTCAAGTAGTTTGTTATCAAACTAAGGTGTGGTTCACAACGGGAAAACACTAAAGATATATTGTATGAAAATAGTATCGACATGATTTAACCCCAAGGAACTAAAGGTCTCACTGTAACACCCTCAGAATCGACCCTATGCAAGTTTTAGCGAAACCCGCCAAACCCGCATAGAAACGATTCAAAGGTGCCCACCAGGCACTTTCGTGCGGGTGGAAAACGAAGTAATAACATTACACAACAGTCCTCGATGGGACCCACAGAACAGATATATACAACAACGACTCAGAGAGTCAAGAATACAGATATAATATACAAGATCCAAATCACCTTGAAAATGATCGAGCGTCCGACTACGGACAAGATGCAAATGGGGCTAAGAGCCCTGAAGAATAACCAATGGCGTCCATAACCCTGCCCAGGCCAAGCCGGAAGGGTAACCCTGCTAACGACGTCGATCTCAAAACCTGCTTAAACAAAAGGGGTGCTGACAAAGGGCAAAGGAAAAAGAGGAGCGTCAGTACTGAGGCCAGTACACGGCGAGACTAGAATTCGGCGGTCCTCGCCGACAAAGGTATGGTGGGCTAAAGCGGCAGCGGCAGCATGCACTAAACAACCTATAGAGACTCGATACAACTGACGGCTATCAGAGAGGGGTAAGAAAGACCTATTCGGAACCAACCTGATGCTACCATCAAACAAACCCATCCTGGTGTTTCCCCTTCGAGACCAATCGAGGAAGTCAACCGAGGAACTCACACAGTTGGTAGTTTTATTTATTCAGTTATCGTTGCAGCAATTACTAGTCAAGTATAGATAATCATCCTGATATAATAAGCAGTGGGCAATTTTAGTTAACCATTCCGTTGTAGTTGCGACACTTACTAGTCAAATACAAATAGTATGAGATAACCCAAAACCCAGCAGTTGTTGGTACTTTTATTTAGCCATTCCGTTATAGTTGCAATACTTACTAGTCAGGTACAATGGTGGCAAGCGCCAGCCCAAACAAGCAATTGTTGGTAATTTTATTTAGCCATTCCATTATAGTGAAGCTGATTACTAGTCATTATAAAGTCAAATTTATAGCACTACTTTAGTTATAGTTGTCTATGATCGAGATACTGTGCTCCAAGTCGTCCATAACTGCGGACACGGCTTTCAGAAAGTTTTACCCTGCAGGGGTGCACAAATAGCAACACACACTCGATCAACCTCGGAAAAACCAAATCAAAACCCAACGAGGCTTTCACGACAAAGCAATCACAGGATTCAGAAATATTTCAGGGGGCCACCCCTTGGAGTACACCCGCAACGAAACTGGCCGGCTCCGAGACGGACTCAAGGTTTGTGGGGCCGGCTGTAAATGACTGGGAACCCGAAAACTCGGGGTGTAGATACCGCAAAAACGGGTCACGATCCTAAATAGTACAGTGTGCTCCTCGCACAATCGTAAATAAAGCAGTAAAGCATGGCATAAGTACAGGATAGTAAATAAAACCTCAAACTAGTTTGTGGCCCCAAGAAATAAGACTGAATCAAGCTCTGGCTCAGGGGGGTCCCATAAGCCTCCCGGATGTGGATAGCGCGAATGTTCAAGGAACAGGTATCAAGTACTCGGGGTCCTACGGGACACAAGTGGACGGTTAACAACCAAATAACCTCTATTGCCCACCTGTGCCTCTGCTTACTTACTTCAATTTTAGTTGTTAAACAGTAATTAAAGTGAACAATAATTAAAGCCATGATCATCTCCAACATCAAACATGCGGCAATACACCAACAACTGTGGCACTTGACGACACGCAACAACACTTGAGCAAGCGACTACGACGCGCAAGTCCAACTATATACCAAACAACAGGTAATAGGATGTGTCCAAGGCAATATAGGGCTGCAAGGGATATCACAGGTACGAAAACTAGAGCATCGCAACACAGATAGCAATAGATCAACAGGAGGGAATAAATACTATAAAAGTAAGATAGGTAGAAAGGGGGAGATGCTCGCCTGAAAACATTGTCGAAGGTTCAACCGAAGATCGGGTCGACACTCGCATTAACCCATCGTCCTAATCCGTGAAGAAGCAAAGCACTAGAAGAAACACCGGATGGACTATTTAATACTACGGCAAAAGATCGGGCATGATGCATGTATGATGTATGACATGGCAAAGGTGCGACGCAATTAGGTCATATTAAGTGGAACCGGGGTCCCGACAATTAATTAAACGGTTCAAGTTATTTAACTACCCCGCAATTTAAATGTTGTATTAACAGGCAAGATAAGTTACCGGTTTGCTACTCAAATTTAAATGAGGCCAATATAAGACTAGATTTGCCCGCATATGGGCCCCATATTTAATTAGAGGTGAATCGGCATAGTGCCCCCAACCACACAAATATGCATGCGAGTATGACAATTTAATATGCAACAGGTTTTATATTTAGCATTTATAAAATAGGGGCTCGGGAAAAGGTTCACACATTAGGGTTCGGCGATCTTGGGGTTCCGGGGTTCGGGGTTGGTCTCAGGGTTCAGGGTTCGACGGGATCAGCGGGATCGGGTACCGGGGTCTTCGGATCCGTGAAGTAGACCTTGTCGCACGGTGTCCAGGGAAGATGAACTTGGCGTATTCGCATCGTCGATCTTGGCGTTCGGGTTCTCGACTTCGCATCCGGGAAAGGAGTTCTTGTCGCGCATGTGGTCTTCGGGTCCGTGTAGATGGTCATGGCGTGCCGAGGGTTCGGTCTCGGGGATCGGTCTTCGGGGTGGAGAACTTTACGTCCGTGTAGACGATCTTGTCGGATCCTTGCCGAAGGTCATGGCGGTCCACGGGGTTCTGTCTTCGAATCCGTGAAGATCTTGGGGTCTCGGCTTCGGAGGCCCTGGGTTTTCCCCTCCACGGCCTAAAGGTCCGGACTTGCCATCAATGGCGGTCTTGGCGAGATATCCGATGCGACACAGTTCTTCGGCTTCGCTTCAACCTTCGGTCTCAGGTACCCGCGCGGTACCGTAGATATTGCCAAAATGCCCATCAATCTTGTCCATCACGAAGCTTCGAACAACCGGGTCAACATCATCACACTCGAGGTGGACTGTACGTGGCCAGACGCCAGGATGTGGACTTGGAGTTGGGCTGGTCTTGGACGACGGAGACAGGGGATGATGGGCCCACGGCGCGGAGAAAAAACCGAGCTATTCCTCAAGCGGGCGGAGGCACGAAGATGGCCGGGCACGGCAGACGCAGAGGCCACCGGCGGCGCGGCGGCGCCTGCTCGGAGAAGGCGGGCGTCGGCTTGCAGAGGCAGCATCACGGCGAGCCGGAGAGGAGGGAGGGCGCGGTGACGGGGGACCCGGGCCCTCTGTCGGCGGTGGCGGCTCGTAGGCCGGAGTTAGGAGGTGGGGAAGGTGCGGGCCGGCGGGGTGGAGGAGGGCGCCAGCGGTGGTTGGGGGGGATGCGCGAGCGGAGGCGGGCGGAGGGCGATGGGGAGACGCGCCGGCGGGGCAGAGAGTGGACCGGCGGCGGGATGAGGGTCGTTGGCGCGACGGCGGAAGGGGGAGGAGTTCGGCGAGGCGGCAGAGGGTGAAGGGAGCTCGGCGAGGCGGTCGGCTCGGGCTTGGCGGCGGGGCGGCCGAGAGGAAGGCGACGCGGGTGGTGCTCGGCCGCGGGCTCGAGGAGGCGGGGAGGAACACGGTGGGGGCAGCGAGCTGGCGGGTCCGGGCGACGGAGGGGAAACGGAGGCGGTCGGCGGCGCGGGAGGAGGCCTGGCGGCGCGGCCGGACGGGCCGACGCGGAGGAGGCGGCGCCGCGGGGAAGGTGGAGGCCGAGAGCGGCGCACGGGGAGCCGGGGAGGGTCGCCGGCGGCGGTGAGGGAGCGGGAGCGGACGATGGGAAGGGAAGAGAGGCAGAGAGGAGGGAGGTGGGGGAGAGGGCCACGCGGGGGAGGAAGAGAGAGAGAGACGCAGGCGCGGGGCGCGGTGAGGAGGTGGGGTCGGGGTGGGACCCGCGGGACTGTGAGAGGGGGAGAGAGAGAGAGGAGTGGGGGGGCTGGCATGTGGGGCCAGGGGGGAGTGGGGGTGGCGCGTGTGGTGTGGGGTGAGTGTGGGCTGAGTGGGGGTAGGCCCAGGAAGGAGAGAGGGAAAAGGGGGCTGGATCAAGGATTGATGATGTGGCGGGGGTGTGATGAGGTGGAGGGACAGGCGAGGTGGCAGGCTAGGATAGGTGGGTAGACTAGGATTGGGTGGGAATAGATTTAGGTGGACCGTTTATTCTGGGGGTGGCCGACTGGGTCGAATCAGCCCGTTCGACTGCCCCACTAAAAATAATTAAATATTTGTTTTATTTCAAACAGGGCTTTTGCAAACCGATAGCAGACAAAACAAAATAATCCGGAGACCCGGGTTTGCGTTTGAATAAAGACGGGGCGTTTAGAAAACAAAAACAGGTTTTTCCGCAAATAGTTTTATGCAAGCGAATGCAAGATGATGACGATGCTCAAATGCAATGTGGCATGATGACATGAGCATGCGGTCATGATGATGCAATGCACAAAATCAACGCGATTTTCTAGTAGTGGTTTTGCGGGATGCCACGATTCGACACCACTAACAATGGATCTCGCCCTCGAGATCCGCCTCATGGTACCGGAAGGAAGGTCGGCGATCTGCGTCTTCTCGCTTCGTGTAGATCCTCGCGACACCACTAACAAGAGGTCGTTGTCCGTGATCGTCGAGGGAAACACTCCGGAAAACAAAAGGTCGAAGGTAGAGGTATCCACAAATAAAGCCACCCCTAACTTCCGTGGACGGAGTAAAACTGCTGGATCCACTGATTCGATGTACAAGAGCGAATGATAAGAGTAGTCGGATGGTGATCAGTCCATCGCGCACCCAAACCATTACTCTGCACATGAATAGAAGATTATGCCACCAACTCTCGGAATCAGACTGAAGATCTCGACAATCGAGGTTCGGAAACAAAGGAGTGATGCAGACTCTGCATCGAATCTGGCGTAGATGATGTCGTCGCATCGGAAAACACCGGAAGGCACAAACAAGGAACAAAGAATGGTACCCCAGTAGACGGATTCCTCAGGCAGCTTGAACACCGGATGGTAGAACACCGTTATCAAAGGAGGAAGCGAAACCCTGAAGGTACGACGGGACCCAACCACGAGAAATCCTGGACTCGAAGAGAGAGAAGAGAGCGGATTCAAAACGCGCAGAGGTGAGAGGAGAATAGCAAAGGGGTAAGGAGTAAAATCAGACCTAATCAGAACTATCCAACCGATTTTTTTTTCAAAAATAGTTTTGACACTCTACTTCGGCCGTTAGCTAGGTTATCCTACAGGCTGGACTTGTGGGGTATCACAACTGCTGATCTCTGATACCACTCTGTAACACCCTCAGAATCGACCCTATGCAAGTTTTAGCGAAACCCGCCAAACCCGCATAGAAACGATTCAAAGGTGCCCACCAGGCACTTTCGTGCGGGTGGAAAACGAAGTAATAACATTACACAACAGTCCTCGATGGGACCCACAGAACAGATATATACAACAACGACTCAGAGAGTCAAGAATACAGATATAATATACAAGATCCAAATCACCTTGAAAATGATCGAGCGTCCGACTACGGACAAGATGCAAATGGGGCTAAGAGTCCTGAAGAATAACCAATGGCGTCCATAACCCTGCCCGGGCCAAGCCGGAAGGGTAACCCTGCTAACGACGTCGATCTCAAAACCTGCTTAAACAAAAGGGGTGCCGACAAAGGGAAAAGGAAAAAGAGGAGCGTCAGTACTGAGGCCAGTACACGGCGAGACTAGAATTCGGCGGGCCTCGCCTACAAAGGTATGGTGGGCTGAAGCGGCAGCGGCAGCATGCACTAAACAACCTATAGAGACTCGATACAACTGACGGCTATCAGAGAGGGGTAAGAAAGACCTATTCGGAACCAACCTGATGCTACCATCAAACAAACCCATCCTGGTGTTTCCCCTTCGAGACCAATCGAGGAATTCAACTAAGGAACTCACACAGTTGGCAGTTTTATTTATTCAGTTATCGTTGCAGCAATTACTAGTCAAGTATAGATAATCATCCTGATATAATAAGCAGTGGGCAATTTTAGTTAACCATTCCGTTGTAGTTGCGACACTTACTAGTCAAATACAAATAGTATGAGATAACCCAAAACCCAGCAGTTGTTGGTACTTTTATTTAGCCATTCCGTTATAGTTGCAATACTTACTAGTCAGGTACAATGGTGGCAAGCGCCAGCCCAAACAAGCAATTGTTGGTAATTTTATTTATCCATTCCATTATAGTGAAGATGATTACTAGTCATTATAAAGTCAAATTTATAGCACTACTTTAGTTATGTCTATGATCGAGATACTGTGCTCCAAGTCGTCCATAACCGCGGACACGGCTTTCAGAAAGTTTTACCCTGCAGGGGTGCACAAATAGCAACACACACTCGATCAACCTCGGAAAAACCAAATCAAAACCCAACGAGGCTTTCACGACAAAGCAATCACAGGATTCAGAAATATTTCAGGGGGCCACCCCTTGGAGTACACCCGCAACGAAACTGGCCGGCTCCGAGACGGACTCAAGGTTTGTGGGGCCGGCTGTAAATGACTGGGAACCCGAAAACTCGGGGTGTCGATACCGCGAAAACGGGTCACGATCCTAAACAGTACAGTGTGCTCCTCGCACAATCGTAAATAAAGCAGTAAAGCATGGCATAAGTACAGGATAGTAAATAAAACCTCAAACTAGTTTGTGGCCCCAAGAAATAAGACTGAATCAAGCTCTGGCTCAGGGGGGTCCCATAAGCCTCCCGGATGTGGATAGCGCGAATATTCAAGGAACAGGTATCAAGTACTCGGGGTCCTACGGGACACAAGTGGACGGTTAACAACCAAATAACCTCTATTGCCCACCTGTGCCTCTGCTTACTTACTTCAATTTTAGTTGTTAAACAGTAATTAAAGTGAACAATAACTAAAGCCATGATCATCTCCAACATCAAACATGCGGCAATACACCAACAACTGTGGCACTTGACGACACGCAACAGCACTTGAGCAAGCGACTACGATGCGCAAGTCCAACTATATACCAAACAACAGGTAATAGGATGTGTCCAAGGCAATATAGGGCTGCAAGGGATATCACGGGTACGAAAACTAGAGCATCGCAACACAGATAGCAATAGATCAACAGGAGGGAATAAATACTATAAAAGTAAGATAGGTAGAAAGGGGGAGATGCTCGCCTGAAAACATTGTCGAAGGTTCAACCGAAGATCGGGTCGACACTCGCATCAACCCATCGTCCTAATCCGTGAAGAAGCAAAGCACTAGAAGAAACACCGGATGGACTATTTAATACTACGGCAAAAGATCGGGCATGATGCATGTATGATGTATGACATGGCAAAGGTGCGATGCAATTAGGTCATATTAAGTGGAACCGGGGTCCCGACAATTAATTAAACGGTTCAAGCTATTTAACTACCCCGCAATTTAAATGTTGTATTAACAGGCAAGATAAGTTACCGGTTTGCTACTCAAATTTAAATGAGGCCAATATAAGACTAGATTTGCCCGCATATGGGCCCCATATTTAATTAGAGGTGAATCGGCATAGTGCCCCCAACCACACAAATATGCATGCGAGTATGACAATTTAATATGCAACAGGTTTTATATTTAGCATTTATAAAATAGGGGCTCGGGAAAAGGTTCACACATTAGGGTTCGGCGATCTTGAGGTTCCGGGGTTCGGGGTTGGTCTCAGGGTTCAGGGTTCGACGGGATCAGCGGGATCGGGTACCGGGGTCTTCAGATCCGTGAAGTAGACCTTGTCGCACGGTGTCCGGGGAAGATGAACTTGGCGTATTCGCATCGTCGATCTTGGCATTCGGGTTCTCGACTTCGCATCCGGGAAAGGAGTTCTTGTCGCGCATGTGGTCTTCGGGTCCGTGTAGATGGTCATGGCGTGCCGAGGGTTCGGTCTCGGGGATCGGTCTTCGGGGTGGAGAACTTTACGTCCGTGTAGACGATCTTGTCGGATCCTTGCCGAAGGTCATGGCGGTCCACGGGGTTCGGTCTTCGAATCCGTGAAGATCTTGGGGTCTCGGCTTCGGAGGCCCTGGGTTTTCCCCTCCACGGCCTAAAGGTCCGGACTTGCCATCAATGACGGTCTTGGCGAGATATCCGATGCGACACAGTTCTTCGGCTTCGCTTCAACCTTTGGTCTCGGGTACCCGCGCGGTACCGTAGATCTTGCCAAAATGCCCATCAATCTTGTCCATCACGAAGCTTCGAACAACCGGGTCAACATCATCACACTCGAGGTGGACTATACGTGGCCAGACGCCAGGATGTGGACTTGGAGTTGGGCTGGTCTTGGCCGACGGAGACAGGGGATGACGGGCCCACGGCGCGGAGAAAAAACCGAGCAATTCCTCAAGCGGGCGGAGGCACGAAGATGGCAGGGCACGGCAGACGCAGAGGCCACCGGCGGCGCGGCGGCGCCTGCTCGGAGAAGGCGGGCGTCGGCTTGCAGAGGCAGCATCACCGCGAGCCGGAGAGGAGGGAGGGCGCGGTGACGGGGGACCCGGGCCCTCTGTCGGCGGTGGCGGCTCGTAGGCCGGAGGTAGGAGGTGGGGAAGGTGCGGGCCGGCGGGGTGGAGGAGGGCGCCAGCGGTGGTTGGGGGGGGATGCGCGAGCGGGGGGGGGCGGAGGGCGATGGGGAGACGTGCCGTCGGGGCAGAGCATGGACCGGCGACGGGATGAGGGTCGTTGGCGCGATGGCAGAAGGGGGAGGAGTTCGGCGAGGCGGTAGAGGGTGAAGGGAGCTCGGCGAGGCGGTCGGCTCGGGCTTGGCGGCGGGGCGGCCGAGAGGAAAGCGACGCGGGTGGTGCTCGGCCACGGGCTCGAGGAGGCGGGGAGGAACACGGTGGGGGCGGCGAGCTAGCGGGTCCGGGCCACGGAGGGGAAACGGAGGCGGTCGGCGGCGCGGGAGGAGTCCTGGCGGCGCGGCCGGACGGGCCGACACGGAGGAGGCGGCGCCGTGGGGAAGGTGGAGGTCGAGAGCGGCGCACGGGGAGCCGGGGAGGGTCGTCGGCGGCGGTGAGGGAGCGGGAGCGGGCGATGGGGAGGGAAGAGAGGCAGAGAGGAGGGAGGTGGGGGAGAGGGCCACGCGGGGGAGGAAGAGAGAGAGAGACGCGGGCGCGGGGCGCGGTGAGGAGGTGGGGTCGGGGTGGGACCCGCGGGGCTGTGAGAGGGGGAGAGAGAGAGAGGAGTGGGGGGGCTGGCATGTGGGGCCAGGGGGAGTGGGGGTGGCGTGTGTGGTGTGGGGTGAGTGTGGGCTGAGTGGGGGTGGGCCCAGGAAGGAGAGAGGGAAAAGGGGGCTGGATCAAGGATTGGTTATGTGGCGGGGGTGTGATGAGGTGGAGGGACAGGCGAGGTGGCAGGCTAGGATAGGTGGGTAGACTAGGATTGGGTGGGAATAGATTTAGATGGACCGTTTATTCTGGGGGTGGCCGACTGGGTCGAATCGGCCCGTTCGACTGCCCCACTAAAAATAATTAAATATTTGTTTTATTTGAAACAGGGCTTTTGCAAACCGATAGCAGACAAAACAAAATAATCCGGAGACCCGGGTTTGCGTTTGAATAAAGACGGGGCGTTTAGAAAACAAAAACAGGTTTTTCCGCAAATAGTTTTATGCAAGCGAATGCAAGATGATGACGATGCTCAAATGCAATGTGGCATGATGACATGAGCATGCGGTCATGATGATGCAATGCACAAAATCAACGCGATTTTCTAGTAGTGGTTTTGCGGGATGCCACACTCACCAAAAGACCAAATTTATACAATGCCATCTCATTGGAGAATGAGTGATGCGTGGAGATGCAAAGACATGTAAATACACACGGACCTGAAGCATCAGATCCGTAAATTATGTCAACCACTTGCAATCGCGTATATGGAACACCGAAAAGCCATAGGTGTTCAATACACAAAGTTTTCAAACTAGATTATTTTCTCTGGTGCAAGGGGGAGACTGAAGGGAATATGCCCGAGAGGCAATAATAAAGTGGTTATTATCGTATTCCTAATTTATGATAAATATTTATTTTGCATGCTATAATTTTACTAATACGGAAACGTTAATACATGTGTGTTTAGTAAACAAAAAGGAAGTTCCTAGTTATGCCTCTCTCATAAACTAGCTCGTTGATTAACAAGATGATCAAAGTTTCCTGATCATAGACATTAGATGTTGTTAATAACGAGGTCACAACATTAGTGTAATGATGTGATGAACATTCATCCGAAGTATAGCATTACGATCAAAGTCATTGAGTTTATATCACTATAACAACTTACGAAGTGATCCTAATCCTTAGACCATGAGATCATGTCAATCACTAACACCGGAAGAGTTTCTTGATGACATCAAACGTCACACCGTAACTGGGTGATTATAAAGATGGCTTCATAACTACTAAAATGTTATGTTGAGGCTCATGGATCGAGAGTGGAATTTGTTCATCCCGATGACGGATAAATATACTATGGGCCCTCTCGGTGATATCATATTGGTTAGCTTGCAAGCAAGTGATTTGATCACTAGAATGTTATATCACGGGAACAAGAAAAGAGTGCATGTCGGTAACGAGATCTAACTAGGTATGGAGATACCGATGATCGAATCTCGGACATGTAATATATCGTGAAACAAAGGGATTGAGATACTAGCGTAAAAGGTTCCGACGATCACAGGAAAGTCATCGTTGAATGTGTGGGAGTCAGTATGGATATCCAGGTCCCGCTTCTGATTATTGATCGGAGAAGGGTCTCGATCATGTCCGCATTATTCGTGAACCGTAGGGTGGCACACTTAAGGGACTCTGACATCCAATTGGAGCAAAAGTTTCATGTCGGAAAGAATAACAAGAGCAGGAATTTATTTCAGTAGACGCCGAAACTGTTTCGGTTGAAATTGTTGAAACTGGTTCTGCATGTGAAATTGAATACTAGCAAGGGGTTTTATGTGAATGTTTGTTAATTAAAGTAATTAACAAAATTCTGAATAAATAAATAAAAGAGTTTTATTTAAATGAGAGCTTGCATTAAATTTGTTGGAAATTTAATGCATGTGGGTGGATTTTTGATTGGAGGCTCTTTTATGGGAGTGGAGGCTTTTCATTTTGAGTGGAAGATCCACCCACATGAATGTGGAGGAGGTGGGGGCAGCCACCATTCGCTGGCTCCATGCCCCTTGGGGTGCTCCCCCTCTCCCTATCACTACTAGGAAAATGGCTATAGGTAATCAGCACATCCGTGGCTCACATGGTTGAAGTGCCCCACGGCTAAAACAGGCGTGGCTCACCTATGGGCAGTGCCCTACTAGTAACTAGAACAACTGTGGCGCACATGACCATAGTGCGCCACAGATGTGTGTGGTCCAGGGCCCTGTTGGCCGCACGCCAAACATCCGTAGCGCACATAGGGTAGGTGCGCTACGGTTGTTAGTGTCAACTGTGGCGCAAATGGAGGGGGTGCGCTACGCCTAAGTGCATGCCCCTCTCTGCTGTGAAACGGCCAGACACATCTGTGGCGCACTATGGCATGTGCGCCACAGATGTATAAACTTAGTAGTAGGGCACCTTGCCCTAGTGCCCTACGCCTAACTATCCTACACCAACTCCACCCCCCCCCCCCTCCCGTGGATCGCCTTTTTAGGTTTTGCAAAAAATAAAAGAAAATGATAAACACTTCAAAAAATTAAATCCTTTCATATTTAGGTAGGTAATGTGGTATAGCTTCTAGTAAAATTAACAAACATGAGTTTTGACTTTATTTGCAAAAAAAAGTCATGCCACGGTAAAAAGGCCGTAACTTTTGCATACGATATCGAAAAAAATCGTATAATATACCAAAATGACGAGAACGAGATTTCGCATCCGCTCGCAATGACCTCGGGTCGTTTAGCTATTTTTTAGATTTTCAAAATTCGAAAAGAGTAAAAAGTTATGGTCAAAAGACTATTTTTTCCTGCAGAAAAAAAAAGAGAAAACTTACCCGTAGCGCACCACCACCTAGTGCGCCACGGATAAGCTTGGGCAGGATTCAAAATTTGAATCCTCACCCCGCCCACCTACTTCTCCCTCCCCCTTTTCCCTCTCCCTTTTCCTTTCCCTTCTCCTTCTTCCTTCTTCCTTCTTCCTTCTTCCTTCTCCTTCTCCTTCTCCTTCTCCTTCTCCTTCTTCCTTCTCCTTCTCCTCCTTCCCCTTCTCCTCTCCTTGCAGTGACGGCGCGACGACGACCTCCTCCTCTCCTTCCATTGACGGTCGCGCGGCGGCGGCGCAACGGCGGCCACCTCCTCTCCTTGCAGTGACGACGGCCTCCTCCCTCCCTTCCTCCCTCTCTTCCTCCATCTCTTCCTCCCTCTCTTCCTCCCTCCCTTCCTCCCTCTCTTCCTCCCTCTCTTCCTCCTCCCTCCCTTCCTCCCTCTCTTCCTCCATCTCTTCCTCCCTCTCTTCCTCCCTCCCTTCCTCCCTCTCTTCCTCCCTCTCTTCCTCCTCCCTCCCTTCCTCCCTCTCTTCCTCCATCTCTTCCTTCCTCCCTCTCTTCCTCCATCTCTTCCTTCCTCCCTCTCTTTCTACCTTCCTTTCTCCAACGGCCTCCCGCACCTCCCTGCCACGGCCATGCTCCGGCGAGGTGACACGACTGCGGCGGCGATGCACGGACCCGATTGCTTTTGCAATTCAAAACGAGGGTGTTTTTTGCATTTTTTTTTTGTTTTTTGAAAAACACATCCGTGGCGCACCTGAAAAGGCCTTCTGTGGCGCACTACCAGGTGCGCCACGCCTATCTCGACACAACCGTGGCGCACCATGCAGTGCGCCACGGCTACGAGATAGCCGTAGCGTGAGGCCCGTGGCGCACTGCTAGTGCGCCACGGAAGGCCTTTTCAGGTGCGCCACGAACAGACGTTTTTCTAGTAGTGTATAAAAGGTCCCCCTCTCCTCCTCACAAAGCACACCTCCTCCTGAAGGATCTCTCTCCCCTCTAGTATTTAACCCCAATGGTCTTGGACTAGAGAGATACATGTTCCCGGTGGCTATTCGGCAAGAAAGAGTTGTGCTATCACGGCATCACTAGAGCGAGGAGGCGAAGGTTGCTCGATGTCTTGTACGTGTGTGTGAGCACGGATGCGCTGCTGTTTTGCAGCGCTAGGAATTCCTCTCGATCTTGATATCGGCAAGAGATCGTCTACATCAACCACGAGTTTGGACTCGTTAAGCTTTGTCGGTCTTCAAGGGTATGTTCTCTACGGATGTATATCCGCCCGTTGCTTGTATCTAGTAGATAGATCTTGGTACATAGTTGTTCCCATCGTAGGAAAAAAAAAATTCCTATGCTGCGAACCCTACAGGAACCATTGAATTATTTTTTATGTTCAGATTGTTATTCATCATCATATCATCTCTGATCTTGATCCATATGATCCCTTTCTACCCATCTTACTTTTATAGTATTTATTCCCTCCTGTTGATCTATTGCTATCTGTGTTGCGTTGCTCTAGTTTTCGTACCCGTGATATCCCTTGGAGCCTTATATTGCCTTGGACACATCCTATTACCTGTTGTTTGGTAGATAGTTGGACTTGCGCGTCGTAGTCGCTTGCTCAAGTGCTGTTGCGTGTCGCCAAGTACCACAGTTGTTGGAGTATTGCCGTATGTTTAATGTTGGATATGATCATAACTTTAATTACTGTTTAACAACTAAAATTGAAGTAGGTAAATGCAGAGGCACAGGTGGGCAATAGATGTTATTTGGTTGTTAACCCGTCCACTTGTGTCCCGTAGGACCCCGAGTACTTGATACCTGTTCCTTGAATATTCGCGCTATCCACATCCGGGAGGATTATGGGACCCCCCTGAGCTAGAGCTTGATTCATTCTTATTTCTTGGGGCCACAAACTAGTTTGCGGTTTTATTTACTATCCTTTACCTATGCCATGCTTTACTTCTTTATTACGATTGTGCAAGGAGCACCTGTACTGTTTAGGATCGGGACACGTTTTCGCGGTATCGACAAGCCCGAGTTTTCGGGTTCCCAGTCGTTTACAGCCGTCCACCCAAACCTCGGGTCCGTCTCGGAGTCAGCTAACTTCGTTGCGGGTGTACTCCAAGGGGTGGCCCCCTGAAATATTTCTGAATCTTGTGATTGCTTTGTCGTGAAAGCCTCGTTGGGTTTTGATTTGGTTTTTCCGAGGTTGATCGAGTGTGTGTTGATATTTGTGCACCCGTGCAGGGTAAAACTTTCTGAAAGCCGTGGCCGCGGTTATGGACGACTTGGAGCACAATATCTCGATCATAGACAACTATAACTAAAGTAGTGCTATAAATTTGACTTTATAATGACTAGTAATCAGCTTCACTATAATGGAATGGCTAAATAAAACTGCCAACAATTGCTTGTTTGGGTTGTCGCTTGCTACCATTGTACCTGACTAGTAAGTATCGCAACTACAACGGAATGGCTAAATAAAAGTACCAACAACTGCTGGGTTTGGGATATCTCATGCTAATGGAATTTGACTAGTAAGTGTCGCAACTACAACGGAATGGTTAACTCAAATTGCCCACTGCTTATTATATCAGGATGATTATCTATACCTGACTAGTAATTGCTGCAACGATAACTGAATAAATAAAACTGCCAACTGTGTGAGTTCGTCGGTTGACTTCCTCGTTTGGGTCTCGAGGGGGAAATACCAGGATGGGTATGTTTGGTGGTAGCATCAGGTTGGTTCCGAATAGGTCTTTCTTACCCCTCTCTGATAGCTGCTAGTTGTATCGAGTCTCTATAGGTTGTTTAGTGCATGCCGCGCTGCCGCTTCAGTCCACCATACCTATGTAGGCGAGGACCGCCGAATTCTAGCCTCGCCGTGTACTGGCCTCAGTACTGACCGCTCTCTCTTTTTCCTTTGCCCTTTGTCGGCACCCCTTTTGTTTAAGCAGGTTTTGAGATCGACGTCGTTAGCAGGGTTACCCTTCCGGCTTGGCCTGGGTAGGGTTATGGACGCCATTGGTTATTCTTCAGGGCTCTTAGCCCCATTTGCATCTTGTCCGTAGCTGGACGCTCTATCATTTTCAAGGTGATTTGGATCTTTGTATATTATATCTGTATTCTTGACTCATTGAATCGTTGTTGTATATATATCTGTTCTGTGGGTCCCATCGAGGACTGTTGTGTAATGTTATTACTTCGTTTTCCACCCGCACGAAAGTGCCTGGTGGGCACCTTTGAATCGTTTCTATGCGGGTTTGGCGGGTTTCGCTAAAACTTGCATAGGGTCGATTCTGAGGGTGTTACAGAGTGGTATCAGAGCTCAGCAGTTGCGATACCCCACAAGTCCAGCCTGTAGGATAACCTAGCTAATGGACGTCGTAGAGTGTCAAAACTATTTTGGAAAATCGGTTGGATAGTTCTGATTAGGTCTGATTTTACTCCTTACCCCTCTGCTGCTCTCCTCTCACCTCTGCGTGTTTTGAATCCGCTCTCTTCTCTCTCTTCGAGTCCAGGATTTCTCGTGGTTGGGTTCCGTCGTACCTTCAGGGTTTCGCTTCCTCCTTTGGTAACGGTGTTGCTACATCTGGTCTTCATGCTATCCGAGGAATCCTTCGTCTGGTGGACTTCTCTTTGTTCCTTCTTGTGCCTTCCGGTGCTTTCTGACGCGACGACATCATCTACGCCAGATCCGATGCAGAGTCTACATCACTCCTTTGTTCCTGAACCTCGCTTGTCGAGATCTTCAGTCTGATTCCGAGAGTTGGTTGCATAATCCGCCTATTCGTGTGCAGAGTAATGGTTTGGGTGCGCGATGGACTGATCACCATCCGACTACTCTTATCATTCGCCCTTGTACATCGAATCAATGGATCCAGCAATTTTACTCCGTCCACGGAAGCTAGAGGTGGCTTTATTTGTTGATACCTCTACCTTCGACCTTTTGTTTCCGGAGTGTTTCCCTCGACGGTCACGGACAACGACCTCTTGTTAGTGGTGTCGCGAGGATCTACACGAAGCACGAAGATTCAGATCGCCGGGCTTCTTCTCCATACCATGAGGCGGATCTCGAGGGCGAGATCCATTGTTAGTGGTGTCGAATTGTGGCGCCCCGCAAAAACCACTACTAGAAAATCGCGTTGTTTTCGTGCATTGCATCATCATGACCGCATGCTCATGTCATCATGCCTCATTGCATTTGAGCTTCGTCATGTCATCATGCATTTGTTTGTCGAAACCTATTTTCTAAAAGCCTAGTTTGGTTTTCTAAATGTTCCCCGTCTCAATTTCAAATTAAAGCGTCGGGATTTTCCGGGTCTTTTATTTGTCTAAAAACTAATTACAAAAGTTATTTTAAATTAAATAAAAATCTATACTATTTTTAGGGGGCAGTCGAACGGGCCGATCCGACCCAGTCGACCACCCCCAGTACAAAATCAGACCAACCTGTCTAATTCTATTCCTACCCAATCCTAGTCTACCCACCCTCCAGCCACATCACCCTGGCCAACCACGGCTCGCCACCTCATCTCTCATCTTTCCCCATCCAATCCCAGCAGTCCACTTCACCCTTCTGGCCCCACTCCCCACTTCCCCCCAACCGACCAGGCCACCTGGGCGGGGCCCCCAACCCCACCTGCCGCCACTCCCTCTCTCACCCCACTACCTCCCCCAACTCCACCCCTGGAACCAACCCCACACCACACCGGTCCGACCCACCCCACACACGCACAGCACGCACGCTTGACCCGACCCACACCCGTCCGTCCCGTGTGGACCCCACCCTGCGGGTCCCGCTCCTCTCCCTCCCCCGGAATTCCTCTTTCCCACCCCCGACCTTGCTCCTCTCTCCGCCCGCCTTGCTCCTTCCGCCTCGCAGCGCTCGCCCGCTGCTACGGTGCTCGCCTCCCCTCGGAAGCGCCCCTCGAGCCTCCCCGGAAACCGCCGCGCCCCCACGTCCCGCGTCTGCCTCCCGCCGCCACCGCGCCAGCAAGCCGCCGTTGACCTCACGCCGGTCGTCGCCCCGCCGCCATCGGTGCCCGGCCGCGACCCGCTCCTCCCCATCGTCCTCCGCCCGCCTCCATGCGTCCGACCGCCGCCGCGCGGCCCCGTTTCCCCGGTGTCGCTCCCCACCGCCTCCGCTCGCGCTCCGTCCCTGAGCCGCGACCGCCGTCGCCCGTGCGCCTCCGCCGACCTGCGCCTTCCCTCTCGGCCGCGACCTCCTCTGCATCCTCCAGCCGCGGCCGCCGGAGCCCCTGCCGCCCGAGCCGGCCGTCGCCCTCCGCTGGTCCTCCTCCGACCTCGCCCCGGGCTGCTCTGTCGGCCGCTCCTCCGGCCGCTGCCGACCGCACGAGCGCCCGAGTACCCCGCCGCCGCCGTCCACCGCTGCGGGTGCTTCCCCCGCAGCCTCTTCCCTCCGTCCGCTGCCCTGGCCCCAAGCTCGCCCTCCCCGCCTCGCCGGACTTCTCCACCGGCCCGCCGGCTCCTCGGTCCCCCTCGCCAGCGACCACCGGCCGCGTCGCGCGTGAGGCCGCCCCTGTGCAGCTGCTGCTCCACTGCTCGTGATGGTGTTATGTGCTGCATACATGGTACTACAAGAGTTGGATACTCTCAGGATTGTGGTGATGCTGCCCTCTGGGCAATCATTTTGGCTCCAGCGTTAATCGGAGACCACCGACGCATATACAAGATCCTCATCGACCATTGAAACGGGCACCCAAGATCTTCCTGAGACCCATTCGCTACCAAGACCTACGTCACGGAAACCCCAAGATCTCCTTCACGAAATTCAAGAAGCCTGTTCGGGTGCCTGAAGACCGAGCCGAAACCCGTCGAACCCTCGGAACCGCCAAGTTCGCCAAGACCCGTTCCCGGAGTCCGATTGTCGAGCCCGAACCCGTGGAAACCCGAAACCCCCAAGATCTACTCCGCGGAACAACTAGGCCTTCGGGGTGGAACCGACAAGATCTACTGCCTAACGCCAAGTTCTTCATCCCGGACGCCAAGACCGACATCGTCACCCGAGAACTCTGACAAGGACGACAAGGTCGCTTACACGGAACGCCAAGTTCTCCACCTTGAACGCCATGACCGTCTACGCGGACCCGAAGACCACGAATGCGACAAGATCGACACCGACCAGGGCGAGACCGATGCGGCCCCGACGCCAACCAAGTCCTGCTTCCCGGTTGCGACAAGACCTCCTTCCCATACCGATCCCGATCTCGTCGAGCCGTTCCCCCGTCGAACCCTGAGACCGACCCCGGACCCCGGAACCCCAAGTTCGGCGAACCCCAAAGTGTGACCTCTTTTCCGTGACCTATATTTTATAAATAATATAACTTGTTGCATTAAATCATTCATCTGGCATGCATATTGGTGTGTTTTGGGGGCCTTATGCCGATTCACCTAAATTAAATATGGGGCCCATATGCGGGCAAATCTAGTCTAATATTGGTCCCATTTAAATTGGTGTAGCGAACCGGTGCTATCTTTTGCCATGTTAAGACAACATTTAAATTGCGGGGTATCTAAACAACATGAACTCAATAAGTAATTGTCGGGACCCTGGTTCCGCTTAATTTTGCCTAATTGCATCGCAGCTTTGCCATGTCATACATCATATATGCATCATGCCCGATCTTTTGCCGTAGTATTAAATATTGCATCCGGTGTTTATACTAGTGTTTTGCTTCTTCGCGGATAAGGCCGTTGAGTTGATGTGAGCTTCGCCCCGAGCTTCGGTTGAACCTTCGACAATGTTTTCAGGCGAGCATCTCCCCCTTTCTACCCATCTTACTTTTATAGTATTTATTCCCTCCTGTTGATCTATTGCTATCTGTGTTGCGTTGCTCTAGTTTTCGTACCCGTGATATCCCTTCCAGCCTTATATTGCCTTGGACACATCCTATTACCTGTTGTTTGGTAGATAGTTGGACTTGCGCGTCGTAGTCGCTTGCTCAAGTGCTGTTGCGTGTCGCCAAGTACCACAGTTGTTGGAGTATTGCCGTATGTTTAATGTTGAATATGATCATAACTTTAATTACTGTTTAACAACTAAAATTGAAGTAGGTCAATGCAGAGGCACAGGTGGGCAATAGATGTTATTTGGTTGTTAACCGTCCACTTGTGTCCCGTAGGACCCCGAGTACTTGATACCTGTTCCTTGAATATTCGCGCTATCCACATCCGGGAGGATTATGGGACCCCCCTGAGCCAGAGCTTGATTCATTCTTATTTCTTGGGGCCACAAACTAGTTTGAGGTTTTATTTACTATCCTGTACCTATGCCATGCTTTACTGCTTTATTACGATTGTGCGAGGAGCACCTGTACAGTTTAGGATCGGGACACGTTTTCGCGGTATCGATAAGCCCGAGTTTTCGGGTTCCCAGTCGTTTACAGCCGTCCACCCAAACCTCGGGTCCGTCTCGGAGTCAGCTAACTTCGTTGCGGGTGTACTCCAAGGGGTGGCCCCCTGAAATATTTCTGAATCTTGTGATTGCTTTGTCGTGAAAGCCTCGTTGGGTTTTGATTTGGTTTTTCCGAGGTTGATCGAGTGTGTGTTGCTATTTGTGCACCCCTGCAGGGTAAAACTTTCTGAAAGCCGTGTCCGCGGTTATGGACGACTTGGAGCACAGTATCTCGATCATAGACAACTATAACTAAAGTAGTGCTATAAATTTGACTTTATAATGACTAGTAATCAGCTTCACTATAATGGAATGGCTAAATAAAACTGCCAACAATTGCTTGTTTGGGTTGTCGCTTGCTACCATTGTACCTGACTAGTAAGTATCGCAACTACAACGGAATGGCTAAATAAAAGTACCAACAACTGCTGGGTTTGGGATATCTCATGCTAATGGAATTTGACTAGTAAGTGTCGCAACTACAACGGAATGGTTAACTCAAATTGCCCACTGCTTATTATATCAGGATGATTATCTATACCTGACTAGTAATTGCTGCAACGATAACTGAATAAATAAAACTGCCAACTGTGTGAGTTCCTCGGTTGACTTCCTCGTTTGGGTCTCGAGGGGGAAATACCAGGATGGGTATGTTTGGTGGTAGCATCAGGTTGGTTCCGAATAGGTCTTTCTTACCCCTCTCTGATAGCCGCTAGTTGTATCGAGTCTCTATAGGTTGTTTAGTGCATGCCGCGCTGCCGCTTCAGTCCACCATACCTATGTAGGCGAGGACCGCCGAATTCTAGCCTCGCCATGTACTGGCCTCAGTACTGACCGCTCTCTCTTTTTCCTTTGCCCTTTGTCGGCACCCCTTTTGTTTAAGCAGGTTTTGAGATCGACGTCGTTAGCAGGGTTACCCTTCCGGCTTGGCCTGGGCAGGGTTATGGACGCCATTGGTGGGACTGCCTGCCGTTCCCGCCGCTCTGGTGGCCACAAGGCCACGAAGGCCGACCTCGCCCACCAGGCTAGTTCCTTTGCATTCTAGGAGACCTTGAAGAAGATCTTGGAGAAGAAGGAAGAGGCCATCGCTGAGAGGAAGGAGAGAGATGGAGCAAAGATAAAGAGGTCACCGCCAAGACCTTTGTCGAGCTGCAGACGGGGTCCATCAAGGTGGAGGATGCCACCGCCAAGGCCAGGCTAATGGAGATCGAGGCCAAGGAAAAGTTGACGGAGGCTGAAGCCAATGCCAAGGAGGCCGAGGCCAGGTGTAGGGTGCTGGAGGCCTAAGTGAAGGCCAAGGAGGCCGAAGCCAAGGCCAAGGAGGCTGAAGCCAAGATCATGGCCGAGGAGAACACCATCATTCTCACCGACCTGGATAGCATCACCGACCCTGATCGCATGGCTTGGGTTGCAAAGAGGCAGCTGGCCATCAGGGCTCGTGATGTCTGAAGGGTAATGGCGACAGCGGATGCAACCTTTTGGGCAGGGAAGCTGCCATGTTAGGAACATTCGTGTATGAAAATGCCCCCTTTTGTAAATTTTAGAACCAGTGGCCACTTGTTGGCGATGCCCAAAGGGAAATGGCGCACGTCTACCAGGTTATTTGCTAGTTAATCTATGTGTCTTTGGCAAGCGATGACGCCATTTTCAACCGATTTGCATCCTTTCCCTAGCAATGGCGCCTACACGCACCAGCGCAGACAAATGGGTCACGTCGTTGGGCGCGGCTGACCAGACCCTCTCCCCATATCAATCACGGCCTGACCCAAATGGATAGAAACTGAATGTTTGAGGTGACCGGATGTATCGGCCGGTCGAGATGCCCTTAGACTATCCCCAATGGGGGTATCATAAGTGATGACTACAAGTGCACAGATCGTTTGTAGCTAGTTTCGAAATAAAGATATCGATCCCATAGGGAGCAGTAGGCGAAAGACTAAAATGCTTTTAACTAAAACTAAACGAAGTACCTTTGGAATAATTCTAAGATGAAAGAAAAGTAGAATTATTTTTGGGTTTTTGGTTGAGTGAAATAGTAAAGTAAAGTGAAGTAAAACTTAATGCGGAAAGTAGTAATCGCGTGTGTAAGAAAGATTGAAACTGCAATAGGGGAAAGGCGTTCTCGGGGAGTGGTGGATACACCGCTAGTAATTTAGACTAAGTGATCAAGATTAGTAAAACGAATATTCTCATGATATGCATGTATGTGGGAGGAGCTCCATATATGGACGAATAGGCAGCAACCACTGCTTGCATCATCCGTCATAACCACAGCAGACAATAACTGACAACCATCGTGATACTACGCTATTAAGGGATTTCTCCCTTGGCATGGACATATCTTGATGAGTTCTCCTTGATTCCCCAAGTTAGTACGTAAAGGATGACAACGACTTTATAGTCACAGTAAGTGCTACCATCCCTCTATCTACCAACAAGTAATCCACTTCATCAAGTCCCCATGAGAGGAAAATATTAAGGAGGTGCACAACTCCCAACATCACGATGAAGACAATTAACACATACACATAATGATGTATAACATAATAATCTCTATTTCATCTCAATCATATACTAGGGTTTCTCTATCCCCAAGAACTAATGATCTACTCAGACATGGAGGCAAATAGCATCATGGCAATGGTAATGGAAACGATTATCGATGAATAGTACTTGTATAAATCCACAACTAGTGCAAGAATTACAACTATATCTAGATGGGGTGGATGGAGATGATGGTGGTGATGAAGATTCAGCGGTTGATGAAGATGGAGATCGATGCATTGGCCTTCCAGATATGCTTAGGGAGAAGATGGATTGCTAGGGCAAGTTCCCCCTCCAGATCCCTTCCGGAGGTGAGGTTTTCGGTGATTTCTGGGTGTTCTGTATGTCGTCTCTCCGATCCAGTTGCACGGGGTGAAAATATTTGAGGAGGCAGTGTCGATGCCAACTATACGATGGGAACAATACGTCCAGAATATATCCTCCAGCCATATAGTTGGTCGTTAAACCTTCTGTATGCTTCAATTGCTTCGGGTTTTTTAGTGTTATTAATATTCCCCAAATAAGCAATTTACGTAGTTTTCGTCTCCTTTTCACTCCAATATAACTGGTCCAAGAATTGTGTCCATCGGATCCAGCATCTGTCCCGATCCTGGTGAAAATAAACATAAAAAGTGCATGCGAACACCGTAAAATACAAAGATCCTACAACTACAATGCAAAATAATAATCTGAAACATGATCCAAATATGCACTCATCAACTTCCCCAAGCTTAGACTCTTGCTCGTCCCGAGCAAGTTTACCTTAATGGATGTGATCCTCATATTCATGAAGCTGAGTCGATAAAATAAATGAGGCGGTTGCAGCATGTGTTTATCATAAAGGATACATATAAATAACTTCATGAATAGTACCTTACTTGAACCATCCGAATAATATTAGTAGGCTTCCACACCTTTAGCAATTAATAGTTCATAAAAGATTATTCTCAACATCATGTAAAAATATCTGGTTCAACCGAATGAGTTAGCGAGGTAGTCCCAAGTGTTTTAGGATTAACATATTTACTTGGCATTCAAAATCTTAAAAATTTCTTTGTCTAACTACAATTTAGTGGTATATGCCTATTTCTCTTTGCACATTCGCTCCTTTTCTTCATCTTTCTTTTTCTTCTTTCTAAATATATTCATGCTCACACTTTTGTTTAAGTGTTGTGCAAATGATCTAGCCATATATTCCACTTCATGTAGGAATTCAAAGTTTAACGATCTCAATTACCAAATTCCAAATATATATGAAGCATCTTTATAACTTGAGTATTCTACCTCAACTTGTTCTCACTCTATTTGATAGCATTTATAATTTCTCCCTTGTTCAAGGTTTTTCTTTTTCATCTTAATTAGTTAGACAATTCCTCTTGTAAATCAAACCATTGACCTACAAGATATTGATCAAATTATCCTTATATGTTCGATTAATTCCAATGGTGTGGAAGACTCCTATTGCTATCATCAAGTGCAAGTAAAATCATACTCAAGCCATTCATATATCTAATAAGACAAACTCAAACTCGATAATGCTCCATATATTATGATAGACTTAGAATTTCATAAGTGGGATCGACAATTCCTGAAGGGAATTCTAACGATGCAAGCATTATCTATGAGCTCGAACTAATGCAAACTAAAATAGTAAACTTATAAGATTGATTATAAGGTTTTAGAGAACTCCCCAAGCTTGGAATCAAGCTAGGCGGGATCAAATAACTCCTTGCCGGTACCTATTCCTCCTCCTGGGTATGAAGAGTATTGCCTTCTTATCCTGGGTTGCTAACTTTATCAATGCTTGCGAGGCGGATGCTGAGCTCGGCCATGTCATATTGAAGCTTCAAAATTTTCCTCTGGGGAATTTCTTCTCATCTGTCAAATCAAAAACAGTTTTAATTAAGAAACCGTCTCTACCGTCGATGTCATTTACCTTTTTCTTGAGGTCTTTGCTCATCAACCAGTAGGAGTCAATCCCTTCTACAATAGTTTCAGCGCATTCCTTTGAAGCTTTTTCCAATTGATAGATCTTATCATGAATCTCATATTGCCGCACCTTCTTGGGTTTAAGAGGTGGCGGGCTAAGAGGAGGTTTATAATAAGATCCCATGTTGTGACGGTAAGGATTAGGGAGATACTCATCCTTTCTCCTTCTCTAATCTGCTTTCATCATCATCTCCATCTTTGCGGGAACATGTCCTCCCAATTTGGGAGAGGCTTGATCTCCAAGCTGGATGACGATGATGCTTATTTTAGTTCCACCCCCTCGATCCTATTCATGGGCTTCTCTTCCTTCTTCCTCCAAATCTTGTTGACATGGAAAGGCTGCATGGCTTCGCTGAACGGATGTTTTTAGAAGGGTCTTTGAAAGTACCGACTTTGAATCGACTAGAGGGGGGTGAATAGGCGACTACCAATTTTTAATTAGTTTCACACTTTTAGACTTAGCGAGAAAGAAAGTTATCTAGATGTGCAACTAGGTGAACACCCTATATGCAAGATAACTTAGAACAACCACAAGAACGGTAAAGAGCAAGAAGTAAAGGTAGGGAACGAGATAACCGGAGCGGGGACACGGATATGTAATTCCTGTAGTTCACTCCCAATGGAGCTACGTCTACGTTGGAGAGGTGTCGGGGCCACACAAGGTCACCCGAGTGCCACAAAGGCCTCACCTTCTTCTCCGCTGAGCTCCCCCACAAAGGAGGCCTCACGATCTACTAACCAGTGACCTTGAAGGAGCCAACAGAAACCTTTACAACAAGGTTGAGGGGGAAGCTCCACAACTCAATTGGAGGACCTCAGCGACACCAAGGAGCCTTACAACACATGCCCCTGGCTCCAAGGATGCCCTACACCGTCTAGGGTTTCAAGAAACCCAAGAGCATCAAGATCCACAAAGGATAGGTGGGATAAATCAAATCTTCTTTGGTGGAAGTGTATATCACCTCTCAAAAGATCAAGTGATTTGAGTGGCTAGGGAGAGAGATCTAGTGAGGTGAAGCTCGAGTATTAATGGAGGAGAGAGAAAATTGAAGAGTTAGGTAGGAGGAAGAAGGAGGGCGCCTTAAATAGGCTCCCTCCATGCTGAACCGTTGGAGACTCCGCGACCTCACTGGAACTTCCTGTGAGCGGCCAGAAGTTCCGCCCAGCAAAGCTTCAATGGTCATCAGCCCGTTGACGCCCGCTCCAAAAGCCTAACCGGAAGTTCCAGTCAAAATGACCGGAAGTTCCGGCGAAACTTCGGATGCAAGTTCCGGCCCAAGTTCTGTCAAATAGAACACTTCGAACAGAAGTATACTGATTCTCAGTGGAACTTGGAGCGGAACTAGGGACGGAACATCTGGGTAGCGAAACATGTCTGACCAGAAGTTCTGGCATCTGGGCGGAAGTTCTGCTCAGGAACTCTCAAGAAGAAGCCACGGAAATTCCTCACCGGAACTTCTAGTGCAACTTCCGGTGGAAGTTCCAACAAATAGAGCATACCCAAACAGAGGGTACTGGGAGCTGGCCGGAACTTCTAGCGGAAGTTGGATCGCATCAAAGTTCCAGATCTTCCCACAGAAAATCCCTTAGCAGAACTTTCGGCGCATGGCCGGAAGTTCCGATCAGACAGAAACAGCTCCAGCATATCAGAACCTCTCTCTGTCGCAGATGAGTAGGATGGTTGTGGCGGTGCATATGGGGTTTGTGCAAGAACAAGTGATTTTCCACAGCCTTCCGAGATGGACCCCCTCTTCATAGTACGGCGACCTAAAGAAATAAAAAGATAGAAATAGAAAAACTAAAGGCCACCGTCTTCACGAGATCCCAAAGAGAGCATCCACACAATTCATAGAAATCATCAAAAGCTTTTTTCCTGAAACTCAAGCACAATGTTATATCACAAGTGGGATTGTCATCATCACCAAAATAGCATGGGAAAATATAGTCCTTTCAATCTCCCCCTTTATGGTGTTTGATGACAGTCCCAAAGATTTGCATAAGATAGAAGCAATCTTTGCAATGGATGGAACAAGCTCCCTCTATATGTGTGCAAGGTAGAGATAATGCTCTAAGGACAAGACTAGCACACATACAAGGAGGCTCCCCCTTTCTATTGCAAAGATAGCACAAGTGCAAGGAAAGGATAAGATAGAGATCATACCATTGCACCAACCGAATGTGGTGGAGACAATAGAAGAAATATCAAGGGAGGCTAAAAATTCTCCACCACCATATAAAAATGCCCATAAGCCAATAACAATAATACCAAACACTAGGAATTAATAAAGCATAACATACCACATAGTCTCATACAAATAACATGGTCCACAAGCACAAATAGGTTCACAATCACAAATGGGTCCACAAGCACACAAATAAACTAGAGAGTTCGCGAGCTAGAAAAGATCAAAGACAAGAACGATCTCGCGACTCAGCACATGCAAATCCCGTGAGAAACCTAATAGACATATTTCTCCCCCTTTGGCAACGAGACACCAAAAAGGAAGAAAAGATCACTCTAATCACCCCAACCATGAAAGGGAGGAGAGGGCTCAGGGACCCAAGAATCCCACACAGGCAGAGCACCGGTGACTTCCTCCTCAGACTCATCCTCAAACCCATGGTAGTTGTCGCGAATCCAATCATCCCTGGGAGCAGTGACAGAGCTAGTGAGGAGATCAAGGAATGTTGAGAGCTGACATGATAGCCTTCTGGTGCTGAACACTGTGTTGTTGATCGACATAAGACTGATACTCGCGATTCTGCAGAAAGCAGAAAGTCTTCTTCACCTTTCCGAGTAGCTTCTTGGCCCAAGATGGTTGCCTATGAAGAGAAGGACCACCAGCACTAAAGCCACCATGAGTAGAAGAGGGACCACCGGCTTCAGCACGAGCCTTCCGGGGAGCTTCTTCCTTTTCTTCTTGGGACCGAGGCTTGTTGTGTTTGCTCACACGCAGCTTCTTCTCCTCATGAATGATGATGGAGTCCTCAGAGAAGCGCATACCAGACACCTCAAGCCACTTATGATTGATGAGAGTCTGAACATATGGAGCATAGGGGCAGGAGAGCTTGTCAATGATGGCTTGCCACATCTCGGTGTAGATGAAATGCATGACATCCATCTTCCTGTCAGAGTCACGACGAAGGTAAGTCTGATGCATGAGATCAACTTGATAGGCATGAAACGGATCAAAGTTGCCGGCCTTGGGAGATATGGTGTTCAAGTACACCCTGCGCGTGATGTCATAAATTTGCTGAAGATGATTCACATAACCAACAGTGTCCGATCCTTCATGTAAAGAGGCTCTAGGACTTCAGGATCAGCAGCTTGAGCGGTATGGACACGCCATCCATTTGCCCCTTTGCCAGGCTGAATGGGATAGCCAAGGCGCTCAGCAAACTCGGATCATTGGGCGGTAAGCAGCACGCCATTAGTCATCCACTTCATAACACCTTCAGTAGAAGAACTCATATTCAAGTGAAGAGTAGTGTAGAACTGAGCAATAACATTCTCATCGAAGTTCTGGTGGTGCTCCATGAGGGGAATCATCCCAAACTTCCTACAAATGTCAAGAGCCTCGCCAAAGTATGCATGCTTTTCTTCCATGTGAGCCACGTTGATGTACTTCTGAGGAGCAACCACAAACTTTGTCTTGGTAGCATAAATTTTAGCAAAGATCTATTCTTGATGACAGTTGTGGAAGAGAGGATCCAAGCAGTGACGGTCACGAGGAACAAGGTAAGGATCTGCATGCCTGAATTCAGAGTAGGCCTTCTGAGTCCATTTAGAGATCTTGGCCTTGGATTTGTCAGGCCCAGTGCCAGTGGCCTTCTGAGAGGCAAGAACAGGCCACTTTCCCTCAGCAGCAGCAGCACGACGAGCAGCAGCATACCTCTGACGGTTGGTCTAAGTGAATGGATGCACCACCTCAACATCATCTTCATCAATCTCAGGAGGAATATCGGAGGATGGTCGACGGGTGCGCTTGACTTTGCCGGTACAACCTTTCACTAAGAAGAAAGCAAAATATTAGGGAGTGAAGGTGGGGTAAGGGCGCAAGTTTGAAAGAAGATACAAAAGGAGATTGGAAAAATACAGTGAGGGAAAAAATTTACTGGCGCCGGAACTTCCGGTGAAAATGGTCCACCGGAAGTTTCGGTCCTGGCTCATCGGAAGTTCCAGTGAGACCACGAACTGGGAGGTTCAAACAGGAAGATCCATAGATCTAGATCTACAACCCACAAGTACAAATTTCCATGAATTTATTGGACCAATCTACCCTAGATGGTTTCCCTAGGCCTACCAAGATCTCCCAACACGTTCTAGCCAAAGAACTAGCCTAGACAAGGTGAGCCCTAACTCAAGCAATGGTGAGAGAGCAAGATCTCCATTAATGGAGGGAGTTGAGGACAAATACCGGAGTCCATGGCGGGAGATCGAGGTGGGGAAGGTTCCCACGGAGCAGATCTGAGGAGGGTGGCTGGAGACGAAGGGGCCGAAGCACCTTCGCGGAGTCGTCTTCGCCGGCGACTGCTCCAAATAGAAGGTGGGTCTTGGGGAAAAGAGGAAGAAGATCCCGTTTTCCCCAGGGCCCAATTTATATAGGACAGAGAGCCTCACCGGAAGTTCCGGGCCAGGCAGAAACTGTCCAGGTCAGCAGGTGGTTCCTAAGAACAACGTGCTGACCGGAAGTTCCGACAGCTGACCGGAATTTCCGGTGATGCCAGAAAAACTTCTCAGGATAGGAAGATAACAAGGAAGAACTTGTGCAGGTAATAGAGAGGGCTTGAGGAAAGGACAGGCTTAGGATAGAGAGCTCAAACTGTGAAGAACCAAAACCAACAAAAACAACCAAGCACAATAAACACAAGGGAAAACCAAAACAAGAGACACAAAAAGGGTCGGTGGCCGAGGCCACCTTGTATCAGAGTAAATGGCCTGACACCACGAAGATATATCTTGGGTTCATTACCACCACTCATCATGAAGCTCAAATGGTCTCCTTTAGAGACTATAGAGTATGAAAACTTTAATGTGCGCATAATAGGGATAGTGTTTGTTCATAACAGGAACTACACTCCCCCTAAATCCATGCCTACATCCAAACAAGATACACATTGTGACACGGGTAGGTGTGCAAGATACGCAAGCCACATTGCTCGAATCAATGATATTTAGCTCATGCCTTAACTCTCGGAACCTTGCTTCATCAAGAGGCTTCGTGAATAGATCCGCAAGATTTGCCTTCGTGGGAACATACTCCAAAGAAATGTCTCCTCTAGCAACATGGTCCCGAATGAAATGATGACGAATCTCAATGTGCTTAGTCCGGTTGTGTTGCACGGGGTTGTGAGCAATAGCAATGGCACTCTCATTGTCACAAAGAAGGGGCACCTTGTCAAAATATAGTCCAAGATCCTTCAAAGTTTGCTTCATCCATAGCAATTGAGCACAACAACTTGCGGCAGAGATGTACTCAGCTTCGGCAGTGGACATAGACACATAGTTTTGCTTCTTCGAGGACCAACAAACCAATGATCTTCCAAGAAACTGACAAGCTCCAGAGATTGACTTTCTTCCCACTTTGTCACCAGCCCAATCCGAGTTCGTGTATCCAATAAGGTCAAAGCTGGCTCCCTCGGGGTACCACAACCCAAAGTTTGGGATATGAACCAAATATCGAAAGATTCTCTTGACCGCCACCATGTGGCTTTCTTTTGGTGCGGCTTGGAACGTTGCACACATACCCACACTCAACATAATATCCGGTCGGGATGCAAAAAGATAGAGTAAATAACCAATGATAGAGCGATAGAGTTTTTGATCCACATCCTTACCCTTGGGATCAAGATCAAGATTAACCTTAGTTGGCATGGGAGTCTTGGCACCTTTGAATTGATCAAACTTGAACTTCTTGAGCATGTCTTCAATGTATTTGTCTTGGTTGATGAAAGTCCCTTTCCTCAATTGCTTGACTTCAAACCCAAGGAAAAACTTCAACTCCCCCATCATGGTCATCTCGAAGCGATCGGTCATGAGCTTGGCAAAATCCTCATTAAAATCTTTGTTAATAGACCCAAAGATAATATCATCAACATAGATTTGGCATACGAACAAGTGGCCTCCAACTTTCTTAGTAAAAAGAGGGGGATCAGTGAGGCCCACTTCGAAGCCACGGTCTATCAAGAGCTCCCTAAGGCAATCATACCACGCACGTGGGGCTTGTTTGAGGCCATAGAGTGCCTTATTGAGCTTGTAGACATGGTTCGGGAAAAGTGGATCCTCAAAGCCCAGAGGTTGCTTGACGTATACCAACTCTTTCAAAGGACCATTAAGAAAAGCACTCTTAACATCCATTTGATGCAACTTGAAGTTATGATGAGTAGCAAAAGCAAGAAGCATACGAATGGATTCAAGGCGAGCAACGGGGGCATAAGTCTCACTGTAGTCGATGCCCTCAACTTGTGAGTATCCTTGGGCAGCTAACCTTGTCTTGTTGCGCATGACTATTCCATTCGCATCACACTTGTTCTTGAAAACCCACTTGGTTCCAATGACGTTTTGACAATCTTTGGGCCGCTCAACCAAGGTCCATACTTCATTCCTCTTGAAGTTGTGAAGTTCTTCATTCATAGCATCAATCCAATCATCATCTTCAAGATCCTCGAAGACTTTATGTGGTTCCACAAGAGAGATAAAGGCATGGTGAGAGCTAAAGGAGGCTAGTTGCCTCCTAGTAGTGGAACCCTTATTGAAATCTCCATAAACATTATCAAGGATATGGCCATCTCTAACGAGCTTGGCGAGATGATAGGCTTGACGACGAGCTTGAGCTTAAACACGAGATTCTTGGGCAACCACTTGGTCATTGCCACCATTTCAGTCACCGCCTTGACTATAAGCACGAACACGAGGATCATATTCATCAATTTCCACTTCGGGAGAGTCATCATTTGGAGTAGGGCCTTGATTATCATTAGCTTGCCCTTGTTCTTGATGAGCTTGACCTTGGGAAGAGCCTTGAGGAGGAGCCCCATCTTGGGGAGGTTAATGTTGTTTATGAAGAGCTTGACCTTGGGAGGTGCCTTGAGGAAGAGCCCCATCTTGGGGAGGTTGATGTTGTTGGTGAAGAGCTTAGCCTTTAAGGCTTGGAGAGTCATGAGAATGAGGAGCTTCGGAAGATCTTAAGGGAGCTTGTGCCAAAATAGTAGGTCCATGAGAGGCAACATGATCTTGTGAGAGTGAGGGCTCCACTTGAGTAGAGCTTGGTCCTTCTCCTTTGTCCACAAGGGGATCCTCAATGGGGAGGTGGAAACCCACACCCATTCTTCTTATGGCCTTAGGAGGAATTTCATCACTTGGATCACAAACACCGTCTTGACTAACAAGGGACTCATGGTTTTCATCAAACTTCACATTGCTCGTCTCTTCAACTCTTCCATTGGCTTTTTGTAGACTCTATAAGCATGGGACTAATTCCAGTAACCGACAAAAATCCCTTCCTGAGCCTTGGATTCAAACTTGGACAAACGAAATCCTTTCTTGAGAATATATCACTTACAACCAAACACACAAAAGTAGCTAACATTTGGATTTTTCCCGCTGAGCAGCTCATAAGGGGTCTTGTTCTTTTTCTTGTGAAGGTAGAGCCGGTTGGTTGCATGACAAGCGGTGGATATGGCCTCGGCCCAAAAGTTGTATGGAGATTTGAATTCAGCTAACATAGACCGAGCCGCGTCCATCAAAGTGCGATTCTTCCTTTTGGCAACACCATTTTGTTGAGAGGTATAGGGAGTGGAGTATTAATGTTTGATTCCTTCATCACTGAGAAACTCATCCAAGGTATAGTTCTTGAACTCGGTGCCATTGTCACTTCGAATGGAGAGAATGGTTGCATTGTGTTTCCGTTGAACTTCATTGGCAAAGTCAATGACAGTTTGTTGAGTCTCACTCTTGTACTTGAAGAAGAACACCCAAGTGTATCTTGAGAAATCATCCACAATAACCAAACAATACTTCTTGCCTCCAAGACTATCATGAGAAGGAGGGCCAAAGAGGTCCATGTGCAACAGCGCCAAGCATCTTTTCGTGGTGATTTGGTTGAGCACCTTGTGAGGAGTTTCATGCATCTTCCCTTCAATACAAGCCCTACACACACGATCTTTGGCAAAACAAACATCGTTAAATCAAAGGATGTGGCCCTCGGAGTGAAGTCTTTGCAAAGTTCTCATGTTAACATGGGCTAGGCGGCGATGCCACAACCAGCCCTTGTAGGCTTTAGCATAGAGACATAGAGCATGAGGAGTAGTGGTCCCCGAAAATTCTACCACATATAAGTCATGCTCTACATACCCTACGAAACCTACCTTGAGAGACTTGCTCCACATGAGGACCACGGAATGCACATGGAAGAAAGAAGAAAGACCCATAAGGGCAAGAGAACGAACTGAAAGTAAATTGTAACCAAGAGTTTTGACAAGCATGACGTCAACCAAGTATATATCCGGGGTTACCACCACTTTGCCAAAACCCAAAACCTGAGAACTTGTTGTATCACCATAGGAGACCATGGTGTTGGCAATATTTGGCCTCATCTCCGTCATGATAGACTTCCTTCCGGTCATATGACTTGTGGCACCACTATCAAGCACCCATTTTGATCCACCGGAAGCATAGTCCTACAAGAAAATCAAGCTTTGGTTTTAGGTACCCATTTTGCAATGGGTCCCCTTTTGTTAGTAACAAGAGTCTTTGGCACCCAAATAGCCCAATGATAATCATGCATGTAAGAAGTTCCAACATATCTAGCATATACATGACCATCATAGAATTTGCAAAGAATATAAGAGGGATTGTTCTTTCCGGCAAAGTTGTCACTTTGCAAGATGGTTGGGCCATTAGAAGGTCCTTGAGCCATGCCCTTATTCTTTTTATTCTTCTTGTTCTTCCTCTTCTTCTTCTTAGTCTTGGCAAGTTGATCCTTCAACACATTGACCTCCTCAATGAGATGTTCATGCTTGCAACAAGGGTTAGGAGTGCTAGACAAGTCTATAATTTGCATAGCGTAATACTTAGCATGTTCACGAGTTAGTTGAGTTTGAAGTTGTTCATGGGCTTCGAAAAGACTTGAGAATTTGCTCTACAAGGCTTTGTGTTCCTCTTTGAGTTTCTCAAGATCTTCTTGAATCCTATCATGACCAACCCCAAACTCAACTTTTTCTTTCTTAAGCACCTTAACCAAAGCAAGAGCATGATCACATTCTTTAATTAGAGAGAACATGGTGTTGTTATGATCATCTACAAGCTTAGACACACTTTCTTCAATATTAATTCTCATATTTTGTTCATCCTGAAGACTTTGAGTGAGAGAAGCAATTTCATCGGAGACATCTCTTTCATTTTTACCTAACAAATCAAGAAGTTCTTCCTTTTCATCTAAAGCATCCCTAGCATTGTCAAGTTGAACAAGAAAGGAATCAAAGCAAGTTTTAGTTTCTTTGTCCAAGGTAGTAATGAACTCACACATATCTATCATCTCTTTCTTTACCTCTAGACCAACAAGATCAAGAGAAGAAGGCTCACTAGAGATGGGTTGAGGAGTGGGTTTAGATGTTACCTCGGTGGCCTTGGCCATGAGACACTTTTGTTTGGAGGAGATGACGTTATCATTTGGTGAGTCGAAGAGGGATAATCGTGGAGTAGAGGTAGTGGCAATAGCAGCAACTCCCACAATCTCTCCACCTTGGACTTCATCATCGTCATCTTCATCCATGCCCGAAAGGTATTCTTCATGGACCACTATTGCTCGTTCCTTGTTGGTGACATTCTTGACGGCGTAGTTCTTGTTCAAAGGATGAGGAGGTCTTGACTTGATCTTGCGAATGAGCCGACCACCATTGTCGTCACGGTTCTCAAAGGGACACTTGGCCACGAAGTGACTCTTGTCATCGCAATTGTAGCATGACCTTGCCTTGGGGAACTTGTTGGAAGAGTTGAGTCTTGGGTTGTCCCTTGATCTTGACTTGATACCAGACTTGTTCCAAAAGGCCCTTGAAGTGAGAGAAAGGTGTTAATTGAAGGCACACTTGAGGTCCTCTTGAGACCACTCACTTGATGTATCATCATCATCAACTTCAATAGCCTTGGCGTTCAATGCAAGATTCACTTTTGTAGATCCAATAGCCCTAGCACAGGTGGACTCTGCGTTCTTCTTGGCAATGGTCATGGCAATCACTTCACTCAAGACTTCTTGGTAGTTCATTAGGTGAAAGTTGGTCCTTCCCTTGATGGATTTGAGCTTTAATTCTTCAAAAGGAAGGAGGGCTTGAATGAACTTTCTCTTCATGAACTTGTCATCAACATAGGTGGCACCAAGATCCCTCATAGTGCAACAAAGGACCTTGAGCCGCCTATACATGTCTTCGGGAGTCTCATCATCTTGCATTGCAAAGACATCGCACTCGTTGTTGACTTCATCAAACTTGGAGCTTTGGATGCTTGCATTCCCAACAAATAGCTCGGTGAGTTGATCCAATGCTTCCTTGGCGGTGTTGAATTGGCGAATGTGAGCAAAGTCCTTGGGGTTCAATGCCTTTTGTATCATACCCAAAGCCGTAGCATTGATTTGCTTGTCCACCACTTCACCTCGAGTTGACTTCTTTGGGTCATATGGAGATAACCCTTCTTCCACAATCCTCATTAACTCAATAGAAGAGCTGGAAATATGTGAGCGCATTAAATATTGCCAACTGGAGAAATTTTAAGTATCTAGCATAGGTGGTGCTCCTTGAGGAATGATATGTGGCATGGGAATGGGTGGATCCGGAGTGTACTTTGGCGGTGGGGGTACCGCCGAGTAGTCCTTTCCTCCACTTTCCTCTTTGGAAGTTGAGTTCTTGGGCTCCTCGGTGTTCTCACTTGGAACCATGGTAGATGTTTGAGCAACAAAACCAAGTACCAAGTGAGTGGTGATGGCCGCGGTGTTCACCCCGGGGGCGGTCACGGTAACGGTGGGAGGAAGCTCGGTGGTTTGGGGTGTGGCAAGAGCAACCATGGGGTTTGGCTTGAGAGACTGCAAAATAGTCATCATTTCCTCGAACTTGTACATCATGGATGTCTCCAATTGCTTGAGGTCATCCACGGTGGCCAAGTTCTTGGGGTTTTTAGTTTCACTACCCCCTTCGTTGGCCATTGTCTCTTAGGCGGTAAAGCCCGAAATAAGAACCTTGGCTCTGATACCAATTGAAAATACTGACTTTGAATCGACTAGAGGGAGGGTGAATAGGCGACTACCAATTTTTAATTTGTTTCACACTTTTAGGCTTAGCGAGAAACAAAGTTATCTAGATGTGCAACTAGGTGAACAACCTATATGCAAGATAACTTACAACAACCACAAGAATGGTAAAGAGCAAGAAGTAAAGGTAGGGAACAAGATAACCGGAGCGGGGACACGGAGATGTAATTCCCGTAGTTCACTCCCAAGGGAGCTACGTCTATGTTGGAGAGGTATCGGGGCCACACAAGGTCACCCGAGCGCCAAAAAGGCCTCACCTTCTTCTCCAATGAGCTCCCCCAGAAAGGAGGCATCACGATCCACTAATCGGTGACCTTGAAGGCACCAACCAAAACCTTTACAACAAGGTTGAGGGGGAAGCTCCACAACTCAATTAGAGGCCCTTAACAACACCAAGGTGCCTTACAACACATTCCCTTGGCTCCAAGGATGCCCTACACCGTCTAGGGTTTCAAGAAACCCAAAAGCAACAAGATCCACAAAGGATAGGTGGGGGGAAATCAAATCTTCTTTGGTGGAAGTGTAGATCTAGGTCACCTCCCTCACCTCTCAAAAGATCAAGTGATTTGAGTGGCTAGGGAGAGAGATCTAGTGAGGTGAAGCTCGAGTATTAATGGAGGAGAGATAAAATTGAAGAGTTAGGTAGGAGGAAGAACGAGGGCGCCTTAAATAGGATCCCTCCGCGCTGAATCGTTGGAGCCTCCACGACCTCACCGGAACTTCCCGTGAGCGGCCGGAAGTTCTACCCAGCAAAGCTTCAACGGTCATCATCCCGCTGACGCCCGCTCCAAAAGCCTCACCGGAAGTTTCGGTGAAACTTCCGATGCAAGTTCCGGCCCAAGTTCTGTCAAATAGAACACTTCGAACAAAAGTATATTGATTCTCAGCGGAACTTGGAGCGGAACTAGGGCGGAACATCTGGGTCGCGAAACATGTCTGGCCAGAAGTTCCGGCGTCTGGGCGGAAGTTCCGCTCAGGAACTCTCTAGAAGAAGCCACGGAAATTCCTCACTGGAACTTCCGGTGCAACTTCCGGTGGAAGTTCCGGCAAATAGAGCATACCCAAACAGAGGGTAATGGGAGCTGGCCGGAACTTGCAGCGGAAGTTGATTCGGAACAAAGTTCCAGATCTTCCCACAGAAAAGCCCTGAGCAGAACTTCTGACGCCTGGCCGGAAGTTCCGAGCAGACAGAAACTGCTCTAGAAGATCAGAACCTTGCTCTCTCGTAGATGAGTAGGATGGTTGTGGCGGTGCATATGGGGTTTATGCAAGAACAAGTGATTTCCCACAGCCTTCCGAGATGAACCCCCTCTTGATAGTACGGCGACCTAAAGCAAAAAAAAAGAGAAATAGAATAACTAAAGGTCGCCGTCTTCACGAGATCCCAAAGAGAGCATCCACACAATTCATAGAAATCATCAAAAGCATTTTTCCTAAAACTCAAGCACACAGTTAGATCACAAGTGGGATTGTCATCATCATCAAAATAGCATGGGAAATATAGTCCTTTCAGTCTTGTATGGAGATGGTGATGGTTTTTCGAGGCTGGAGGTTGTAGCTCTGCAAAAACTTAATGAAAAGGGTTAGATGCGGTCAGCTTTAAAAGGGGAGGCCGAAAACACTAGCTATCAAGCTTAACGAGAAACTATACGGGCACGGCCCGTATTGATCATGCCATATAGTTACGAACCGACTATAGATTTTCTTATTTATCTATGACGATACCAACTATATGACCGCAACTATACGGCCGGGAAATCTCTTCTTGTTGTATAGTTGGTCGTTAAACCTTCTATATCTTGGCATAAAAATTGGAGATGCGATGAAATAACTATATGGCTGGAAATTTAATTCCCTTTGTATAGTTGGTCGTTAAGGCTACTGTACACATCAAAATTTATCTATTTCTTTGGGAATTCTCAATTAATCTAGAACTTAATGAAATACCAAGTTTTAACAGAAAAATGATAGCTTAAATTTTCGACCAACATTGACATTCATTGAACGAGATTTTTATCATAACCACACAAGAGCTTCAAGTGTTCCTTTATTCAATCTCAAACTTAACTTAAAACTTTAAAACTTACTTGTCCCTTTATTTCACATGGATTGCCTCCTATGAAGCGCTCTTTTATGGTCTATATCTTGACCATAGTGTTTCTCACTTCGTCATGACCTTATCCTTCTTCGAGTTACCATTTCTTCCATACTTTTGCTCAATCAATTCTTCCGGGGTAATTACTCGTAAGGTGATTGCACTTATATCTTATTTTGCTCGATAATGCTTCAAGCGTTGTCCATTTACCACCCATGAAAGGGAGGGTGTTTTCCCCTGGAGCTTCACTGCTCCCGATGCATAAGCTTCTTCAACTATATAGTGGCCTTCCCACTTTGATCTGAGCTTTCCTGGAAACAACTTAAGACGAGAATTATAGAGAAAAACCTTATATCCACTTTTGAAGACCTTATTCTCTATTTTTCTATCACGCCATCTTTTTACTTTGTCCTTAAAAAATCTAGCATTTTCATAAGCCTCACTCCTAAACTCATTAAAAGCATGTATGTCTAGCAAACATTTTTCTCTTGCTGCTTTAAGATCATAGTTTAAGCTCTTGATTGCCCAAAAGGCTCTATGTTCCACTTCTAAAGGTAGATGGCACGCCATACCGTATACCATCGTATATGGTATCATACCCATTGGATTTTTAAATGCAGTTCGGTATGCCCAAAGAGTGTCATTTAGCTTGTATGACCAATCTTTTCTTGATTTATCCACCGTCTTCTCGTGTATGGTCTTTAGTTAACTGTTAGAGAGTTCTACTTGACCACTCATTTGAGGATGGTATGGTGAAGCAACATGGTGAGTTACTCCATATTTGCAGAGGATTTTTCTGAAAGTTCCTTTCATAAAATGAGAACCACCGTTAGTAATTAAAAATCTAGGAACTCCAAACCTAGGAAATATGACATGCTTTATCATATTCACGGAAGTAGAGGCATCTGCATGGTTAGTTGGAATAGCTTCAACCCATTTAGTAACATAATCCACAACAACAAGAATATGAGTGTAGCCATTTGATTCTATAAAGGGTCCCATGTAATCCATTCCCCACACATCAAATGGTTCAATTATAATTCTATAATCCATTGCCATCTCTTGTCTTCTGCATATATTACCTCTTCTCTGGCAAGCATCACAATATTCCACATTCCTATGTGCATCCTTGAACAAGGTGGGCCAATAGAATCTGGATTGAAGTACCTTTTCTGCAGTTCGCTTGCCTGCATGATGTCCTCCATACGGGCTGCCATGGCAAGCTTGCAAAATTGCATTCATTTTATGATTAGGAACACACTTTCGAATCATTCCATCAGTTCCATGACCATAAAGAAACGGATCATCCCAAAAGTAGTATTTGAGATCATTCAAGAATTTCATTCTTTTATTTCTTGTCATACCAGGAGGTACAAATTTTCCTGCAAGATAATTAGCATAATCTGCATACCACAGATCAGAGACTTCAATATTTGCTAAGTATTATCCCAGAAATAACTCATTTATAGGTACAGGATCGATAATTATTCCCTCCATCCTAGACAGATGATCTGCTACTGGATTATCATTACTCCTCCTATCTAGTATTTGCAAATCATATTCTTAAAGTAATAACACCCACCTAATCAACTGGGGCTTTGCGTCCTTTTTCACAAGAAGGTGACGTAAATCTTGGTGATATGTATGAATTATTACTCTAGAATTAATAATGTAAGATCTAAATTTGTCACGGGAAAAACTTATAGCCAGGAACTCTTTCTCGGTAGTAGCATAATTTTTCTAAATCTTATTAAGAGTCCTACTAGCGTAATGAATAACATTTGAATTCTTCCCGTCTCGCTGTCCTAATACAGCTCCTAAAGCATAATCACTGGCATCACATGATTTCAAAAGGTTCATCCCACTTTGCAGATTGCATTATAGGTGCTGAAACTAATTTATTTTTAAGATTTTTAAAAGCTGCAATGCAGTCATGGTCTAAGTAGAACGGATTTTCTTTATCAAGAAGGTTAGTGAGAGGCAGAGATATTTTAGCAAAATCATCTATAAAACGCTTGTAAAAACCTGCATGTCCTAAAAAAAATTTAAGTTTTTAATGTCTTGAGGTATGGGAAGATTTTCTATAGCACTTATATTGGTCTTATCTATTTCTATACCTTTTTCTGAAACCTTATTTCCAAAAACTTTACCTTCTCTATACATAAATCAACATTTCTCCCAATTCAAAACTAAATTTAATTGCCTGCATCTTTACAAAACCTTGGTTAAGTTGTAGAGACAATTATAAAATGTTGTTTCACAAACAACGAAATCATTTATTAGAACTTCCATAGTATTCTCAACGAGATCATCAAAGATTTTTAAAATTCATTATTGATAGGTTGCAGCTGCATTACATCAGCCAAACGAGATTAATCTATAAGCATAAGTACCATACGGACATGTGAAAGTTGTTTTCTCTTGATCTTCGGGCTGTATAGCAATTTAAAAATAACCGAATTAACTATCAAGAAACAATAACAATAATTATTGGTTAGTCTTTCTAAAATTATATCCATGAACGGTATAGGTTTATGATTTTTCTGTGTCTCGCGGTTTAGTTTTATAAAATTGATGCACATGCGATATCCAACAATAGGTCTTATAGGGACTAGCTCACCATCCTTATTCATAGCTGCATCAAGACCCCCATGTCTTGGTATTTCTTATGCAAGTCACATACTGGATGCGCCTTGTATAAGATACATATGCGAGTCGCATATCAGTAATGCGACTCGCATATGTAGCTTATACAAGGCGCATCCAAGATGCGACTCGCATAAGTATACAGATGCGCCTCAACTAGCAATTTCGAACTTCAAATTTTATAGAACCAAAATATAGTCTAGAATACACAATACACAGTTATTATACTGTCTAGAATACACATCGCAAAATACATAGTTATTATACCAACACTAATACATAATAAAGGCTTATATATATTCTCCAAACTATCCATAAGAACTTGAAGTTCACTACATAATAAGAAAGGACATCAGAAGCATCCAGACAATACAACTTGAAGTTCACTACACATGTCTGACTATAAAAAGTTCACAACATAGCTACTCGACCCTTTTAAGGATCAGCTTGAGACCGTTCTCCGAGCACCCACGGAACCAAAATAGGAAGAGGTCACCCTATTTCATCTTGGTCTTCGTCACCACCTTATTCCAGTTGGAGGTGATTTATACTCCTACATTGCTACCTATGCCAAATATGACTCTAACTGTAGCAATGCTTCTCCCCTTCCAAAAAACTTGGATGTTTGTTGGCAATTTTAGGTATTTCTTGTTGAAGGAAAAGTTGTACTTCCTTGCAAAGTACTGCATAAAAGCAACAAAAGAAACATTAATTCACATAAAATGGAGGTGATCGAGGCATGAAAGCAACAAACATGAAAGTGTGATTAACAGAAATGCATACCATTTTTGCGCATCGCCTCTCTACGTGTGTATCCTGGATAGTTGTCAACACCCGGATTTTTAATCCCGGATGCCTATTATGCCGTACATCGCAATCTCAGAATTACCATTTTTGTAAGACATAACAGATTGGTACCATAGTTCATCATCCATTACAAAAAATAATAGTCTTACAAATAGTTGATCCCATGATCAAGTCTGATTACAATCAAAGCAGTGGAATAACAATAGTAGTAGCATGGTCGGGGCTCCATCTTCAGGGTCACAGGCAATACTGACGATGGGAGATGATCCTAGTTATCATAAGCGTCCTATTGTCCATCCTCCCGGTAATCTCCTTCATAGTCTGTCCATGGGAATAGCCAGGGACAAATCCATGAGTACTTTGAAGTACTCGCAAACTTTCACTAAGCAGTAAGTCCATTCTAATTGGAATCTTAAGCTCTAGGTTTGTTTGCCACACGCCAAATTTTATTTCAACCAGTAAGTAGTATTAAAAAGCTAAATTTAGTTGTCTAAGTTACTTATGTGGGAACCTATCTTCATCTCCACAACTTGTGGGGTCAAGTCAAAGTCATCATTCAAGTCACGGCTCATTTTGGAAAATATCCGACAATGGAACAGTATGGCCACTAACTGTCCATAACCGGACGCGGCTATACGAATAGTTTGACACTCTGTAGATGTGGTACACTTTCACCACAACATTTGCTACATCTGTTAGGAACAATCCTGAATCATCATACTTGGTACGTGGATAATCAATCCTAACTTTTCAATTACACACCCTAGTATAGGCACCTCCCCTATGAGTTTGGCCTCCGAACCATGACCATTTGTCATCTTGGGAACTGCATAGGTGGTCAGCCATATTCACAATGTAGCCTGAGCTCACCTCGTTCTATGAGAGAACCCATACTAAGACACATAAACTTCCAGTCAAGCCGTACCCAAATTAGGGTATTGTGGTTGTACGGTAAACATTGGAATGGTATCGCATTTGAACCCAACCATCAGTTTTTATCAAAGTCAAGTCACATACTTCCTTCACCATCATCTTCGATTCATTGTGTCCATAACCCATGTCAAAACATTTCAATAGAATGACTCATCATTCCAAGGTTTTCATAATCATTTGTTTCCATCTAGTGATCAAGTTTATTTTAGCACTAGCATCTATCAAATGAGGGTGTCACTATTTGAGGGGTACAAAACTAGTGTTTCTATATACATCAAGCTCCAAGCTCTTGATGGCACTTTCCTAATTTTCCACTAATCATCAATTAATTAACTATGGGAATAACTTTGTAAAAGTAAAGCTTGCACATAAAACTAGGATTTGGTATAATCAAAGGGGGTATCACAAAGACTTGCAAGTAAGGCTTGTATAGAATAGCATGCATAATGTAGATTGCATGGTATAACATGCTCAGTATAGCTTGCCTTGGTTGTTAAGGTGGTCTAAGTTCTCGTCCTCGTCTTCATAGAATTCCTCCTCGTCGTAGCCCGGATTGATACTAGAGTCTATAAATAAATACAAGGTACACAATCACCAAACAATACTTAACAACATCTATTTATCACACAAGGGTCACACTAGATGATCTAGCATCATCTCTATCATTACAAGAAAAGGTGATAAGATTTTATTTATATTATTTTTAGAAAAGTAATTTCTACTTATTGAAAAGTTACTTAAGATTTAATATTCTCCAATTCAAAATATGGGGTCATATCGACACATGTCATCACCACATATTCCAATACTTGAGAATGTGATTTAAAGTGGTTGGCCTAATTTACAAAGCTTAACACTATTATTTAATAATATTTTTGGGACAAGAAATGATTATAAAGCCATTCTTTAATCTTGATCCAGGACTACTATATGTAAGTATATATATTTTTTACATATTCAGAAATGTCTTATCCAATGTGATTTTTGAGAGTTGGAATCAATTCAAAATCACTTATGGTTGATTTTTGAAAAATGTTTTAAGTGCTAAAAGCTATTGTCTTGTTATTTTTACCAAGGGTGATCCATAGTTTCAAACTGTTTGAATCCAACGAGAGTGATTAGAGGTTTTCATCTACTTTCAAACAACATTGGATTCATTCAATTTGGTGCAGTGAGTCTTTCTAAATTGATTTTTAAAGTTCACTACAGAATGGGATTTTCAAATAAAAGATAAAACTAAGTTTAAACTGACAGGCTGTGCGCGGGAACGCTAATGAGCTGGCCCAGCTACGCAACGCGCGCGTAGCGGGCTGCTCCGGGGCGAGTCCTACGTGTCAGCGACTAACAACACGCGAAGCGGTATCGGTGAATCTAGGCCTTACGATTAGAGCGCGATCAACGGCTGAGCCTCGTCATCTCTGTCGCGGGGCATGAGCGAGTCAGAACTATAGCGCTACGACGGGGGTCGTTGGGGGCTTACCAGGGCTCTAGCTAGGTACGACGATGGGGGTAAACGAACGAGTTGACGATGACGGTTCGAACGGTGTCCACGGCAGCTCCTGGGGTGGCTCCTAGCTTTGGCTTCTTCCTTCCTCTGCAGCGGCGAACTCCGGTGAAATTCCGGCGAAGTGGTGCTCGCCTTGCTCCAGGGTTGGGTCAGAGAGGTTCCTGGGTGAGAGAGGAGTGGAATGGTGTGCGTTTTGGGGTCGGGGAGGGCTCTATTTATGTTGCTGCAAAGGGGGCACGGCGGCATGGCTCGGGCTCGCCGGCGACGCAGTTACAGTGAGCTATAGGCATGGCCATGGTCATAGGTCGACGCGGTGCTTCAGGGTGAACGACATATGCACATTGGCACGACGAGGCGCGGTCTAAATCGTTGTTGAACATCCGTGCTCTGGGACTGTACCGACGGCATTCATCACGGCGTACGGTGGTCACGGCGATCGCGCGGTCAAACGATCATGTCTGGGAGCTTGCTGGAGTCATGGAGGACATAGTGGCGCAAGGTGAGGGCGAGACGTGGCGTGTGCCCGCAGGATTGCTCGGCGCTCTGGCGCGGCGGCCGGCATGGTTCGGTGTTAAATGGGCATGACTTTGCTGACACTCCTCGAGCTGTCTTTGGTTGGGGCGTGCATAGGCAGAGGCGGTGTGGTCAGGGCTATCTCCTAGACATCGTGGGAGAGTGAAGTGCGTTCTGTGGCATTGTGTCCATGTCGGGGTGGCAATGTGAGCTCGGGTACCATTTTGCACGGATCAAACAGCGAGTGATTGGAGCTCCATTGCACAGACTAGTACTGGGTGAGTTAAGGGGACGACGTGTGAGCTCGGTGAGGTCACAATGGTGAGCAAAGGATTGATCAAAATAGTGAATAGTTGTTGAGTTTGTACTGTGATTGCCAAGTGTTCGATCAAATGGACGCAAGAACTAAATCATCACATTTTCCAGTGATTTTTGGTGGGTGTTCTGGTACTAATCTTGGTAGTCTCTGGGTGCAATGGTTTGCTAAGTGGTGATGGTTTGAGAGGTTTTCCAAAAATGACTATCTTGACACATAAGATAGGTTCAAATTTTAATTGCCTCTCAAAAGAGTTTAAAAAAGTTTCTGCAAGGTTGGAAAGCTACATTGGGTTTAGTGTCACTGGGTCTAGCAAGGGGAGAAAAGAAATGGAAAAGTTTCTGTTTGACATTAGTTGCTAGAGATGCTCAAAATGAGCTAGTGGTTAACTTCAGCAGAAATGACCATTAGATCTTAGGCTCCATATTTTAGTTTTCTTTTGTTTTGATATGTTTGATAGTACCTAGATGATATGGTTTTGATCTTTAAACCATTTCTCATCATTTACAACAATCAAACATGGCATTGCAAGCATTCATACACACAAGCATTAAGATTTGAAATTAATTAATAAAACCTTTTGTTAACCTAATCTTGATTCATTAGGGAATGATCCTCATTAATATTTTTTGGGTGTTACAATAGTGCAAACATAGATTTTTCTTTTTGGTCTCTCATAAGCTACCTCCTTCAGAAAGTCAACTTGTGAACCATCCAAAGCCACACGGTTCGCAAACACACACTATTTATCAAAGTTGAATCTCATTGCCTTTACTCTAGGGCCTACATGTAAGAGACACATACTTAGAATGTAAGAGACATATACATAGAAGAGACACATATACTTAGCATGTAAGAAACATATACATAGAAGAGACATACTTAGCATGTAAGAGACATATACATAGAAGAGACATATTTAGCATACAACAACATATACATATAAGATTACTTCGAATGGCAATAGCTCTAGCTTCATGAGAAGCAGCATGCCACTTAGCTACAACAGCGGCTTCACGAGCAGCGCGCTTCCTAGCAGCCGCAGCTTCATAGAGATTGCGTCGCATAGCAGCCGCAGCTTCATGGGAAGCCGCTTCATCATCAGAACTAATGTCGATGACTTCAACATTTTGCGCAATCTCGACATCCAGGTCTGCAAATATCAAGCAACACACAAATAGAGACTTAAGCAACACACTAATATCTGGTTTTATCTATTCATTAAGAAAAACATTTTCTTTTGGAAAGGGGGAACCCTCATTAGTGTATACATGTTGTATACATATTTCATCCTTGGGCTTATGTTAAGCCCACCAAAGCATCTATTCTTGTCAAACTAGCCCAACTAACAGCAAATCATACCTATATGGAGCATACTAATGGATCATACCATCATTGAGCTAAAAGGGGAACAAAAGCCAATATTTGTTCTTATATACAAAAATAATTAAGACTCATACCATGCATCATTGGCAGCCACACATAAGTTTTTATTTTTAGCTAATTAAGCAGTCAAAGCCAACAATATATTGTTCCCCTCTGTGCATACTCTTAAAAGAAGCACCACATTGAAGAACACAGCAGTAAAAGCCTTTAATTATAGCAGCAACATCAGGGTAGAATTACCATAACACAATCTCATCTGTAAGCCACCATAAGCATTCCAAATCATTTTCCTAGCTAATTCAGACCAGTAATTATTTTATGTGTGTTTGGTTATCTGTCATAGTGGATAGAACATATCCAAGAAGCATCCATTACCAACTCAGTAATTTAAGCTCAAATGTTAAAACTGAAAATGATAGATAGCCATTTGGTCAAGCACCTCTTTTATTTTGCAGGCAATGAAAGAACCCAAGGTTTAAAATACCTTCAGTTACACCCAAATAGTTATCCATTTGGTCAAGCACCTCTTTTCTTTTGCTGCAAAGAATTAAAAACAATTCTAAATCATCATTGTAGCAAATGCTACCACACAAAAGGGTAATCCAAATCATAAGCTCAAGCAATGGATATTAATATTCTTATTCAATATGAACATATCAGTTGAATAGAGAGCATTGCCAAGATTATTAGATCAAATATATCTAGCATCCATTCTTATTTCACCAACACAGGGATACTCATGATACAGAGTAGACAGCAAGGTTTTTTGCCAAATCCTAAACCTAAACTAGCAATTCAACCTAAACTAAACCAAATCCTAAACCTAAACTAGCAGGGGAGGGAGAGGGGTGGCTCCCCTGCGGCCGGACTCAATGGCGTGCACGGTTTGGCGATGGACGACAACTCCTTCTTCAACGCAGAGAAGTGGCGGGCAGACGAACGCTCCTTCTTCAATACAGAGAAGCGGCGGGCGGGCAAACCTTCATCGGCTGGCCGGCCGGCCGGCGAATCGGACGGCGACAATCAGCGACGAGCAGTAGCTTGCGAGAAGAGAGAAAGAAAGGGGAACGATATCAAAGTCGATGCGCGCTGCGTTGACCCAGTCCCTTGGCATTGTTTATCACAAAACGATTGCTAGCTCAGTGGCTAGACACCCAGTCCCTTGGCAACCCAGGTTCGAATCCTGCTGATAGCCACTTTTTTGGGACAAAAAAACAAATATGAACTATAAAAATAGCCTAAAATTAATATGAACTATAAATATAGCCTAAAATTAATATGAACTTACTGCGTGAAATTAACCGGAGTCGTTGAACTACATGACTGGGCCCACACAACTTACCACAACTGGGCACATACAACTTACTCGAGGCGCCTCTGCTCCATATGCGACTCAAGTATTTGAACTACGCGAGGCGCATATGAGACAATGCGCCTCGAGTAAGTGGGGGAAGTAAGATCTGGTCCGTACATAGCGCCTTAAGTAATAATATACAGGAGGCGCACCGTTTATACATGCGCCTCGTGTATTTAATGGAGTCGCATGTTTGAGGGATGCGCCTCCTATAAGCATATCTCCTATAGGCTTTTCCGTGAAACTAAAAAAATTAATCTCAAATAAGTCTTGTACACAATTTTACATTGAGATTCTACAAAACAATAAATACACTAAGACTATGATACTACTATATGATACTATGCATTGTGGAGTTGTTATCATATACTAATATTATATACATGATACTACTATATGATACTTCCCATTGTGACTAGTCTTAGGTCTTGGCTTTGTCCCCTAAGTGTGGGTAAGCATGACGCTATGACGATGTTGTTAGTGTATGGTTTTGTCCAATTTTCTAGGCACCTTCTTAAATACTAGAAAAAACAAATCTTTTCTCTTTGTTTTAATTTTTTTTAATATAATGATTGTACATGCTACTCCCTCCGATCCAAATTAATTGACTTGGTTTTATCTAGATTCGGATGTATCTAGCGATACATCCGAATCTTTACTACTAATTTTAAAAGCGTGGTAAATGCCTGGTGTCACACATCTAAAAATTAGAGAAAATGACACTCCTCAACAAACTCAATGCCTAAGTAAAAAAGAGAGATATATACACTTTTAGTCCCACATATTGCATCGCAGGAACGTTTTAGTACCACATTTTGTAAAGTGGGTAACACTAGTCCCACAACTTGCATCCCAAGAACATTTTGGTCCAATTTGATTGAATTTTAGCAAGTTTGACTAAATTTGTCCACCATATGATCATTTTTTTTAAATAACCCATCTATATTTTTCTTTGGCATTTATGTCCTTGTGCAAGCCCACTTGTCAATAGACATACAATTAAATAATAAAAATTGAAGGGACAGGCTGTAGTCAAACCTAGTACCACCATATAGCTTCACACTGAGACAAGCCACTACACTACGAATGTTATTTGCTACAAGTGAGTCCGTAGTTCTTTTATATAATACAAAAGCATGCACGCATGATAGAAATTCTAGGTTGCTAGCGTCCATTGTCATCATAATTTTTCATCTTTTGTGGTAAAATTATTTCGGATTAAAAATTTGCAGAATCTTTTTGTCAGTACATACAAATAAAAATGCTCGCGCGCATGCACAAATTATTTTGGATTAAAATTTTATATATTTTAAAAAATATTTATATTTTTGAATGTCTAAAAGAAAGGCTACATGTAGTCTGAACGTATATAATATCAATCAAGCTCCACTTCACTGTGTGTGTATGTGTACGCTAGTATACTTAATTTCTCTTTTATGTGTTATGCCGTGTGAGCCAACAAGAACTAACTGGCAAATTGTGTGACTGCTAACTCTTTCTTCTGTGTGTAACGCATCAGATTAAATATAATATATAATAATAATAATGTGTTCTACAAATTATCATGTTACCATCGATGCTGTAGTGGCAAAGCTTATATAACCTTAGGTGCCCAGGTCATGAGTTCAAGTCCCTCTGCTGTCCCTAATATTTTCTTATTTGATTGTTTTCTTATTTGTACGTACTAATATCACAAGCGGCAGGGAAAAGTATATTGGGGTCAAAATCGCAGAAATTCGGTTGAATTGGACTAAATTGCTCACTGGTTGCAAGTTATGGGACTAATCTTGCTCACTTTGCAAGTTGTGGGACTAAAATGCTGTCACGATGCAAGTTCTGGGACTAAAAATGTATATACCTCTAAAACGAAGGATCGACTAACAAACTTTGCTAACAAACTTTATCTTGTCTAGAAAAAATTCAAAGATGCTGAAACTGTGTGTAGTAGTTGGAAGTTGCTAAGACTGAAGTTGAGCGGCTGTGTGGTGAGCTAGCCATGGCCGAAGTGAGGTTGCAGGCCACGTCCAAAGAGTATAGTGCAGACTGCATAGGCCGAGAAGACTATGGCCCACTTCTTTTGACGGCTTCTCCGAAAAGCTGCCCTATCCCCAGCTTTCTGGGGAGCCCGTTCAAAAATACTACGAGGCTTCCAAAATGGTCGAGGATAAAATAATTTTGAAGCTGGGGTAGGACAGCTTCTCGGAGAAACCGCCAAAAGAACTAGGCCTATGGTAGCCGTGAACCGGGATGTGAGGCTGGCGAGGGAGGAAAATACCAAGATGCTGGAGGTGCAGCGAGTGCCCTGTGAAGAAAACAGTGGGCTTGGTGATCTCATGACGAAGTCAATAACAAGATTCATGGAAACCACTGCAATGACAGCTACAGCTGAAGGGAATATGCCCTGAGAGGCAATAATAAAGTTATTATTATGTATATTCCAAGTATATAATAGATGTTTATTTTACATGATATAATTGTATTAATACGGAAACGTTAATACATGTGTGTTTAATAAACAAACAGAAAGTTCCTAGTTATGCCTCTCTCATAAACTAGCTTGTTGATTAACAAAATAATCAAGGTTTCCTGATCATGGACATTAGATGTTGTTAATAACGAGATCACAACATTAGTGTAATGGTGTGATGAACATTCATCCGAAGTATAGCATTACAATCAAAGTCATTGAGTTTATATTGCTATAAAAACATACGAAGTGATCCTAATCCTTAGACCATGAGATCATATCAATCACTAACATCGGAAGAGTATCTTGATAACATCAAACGTCACATCGTAACTGGGTGATTATAAAGATGGGTTCAGTACTACTAAAGTGTTATGTTGAGGCCCATGGATCGAGAGTGGAATTTTTTCATCCCAATGACGGATAGATATGCTCTGGGCCCTCTCGGTCATATCACATTGATTAGCTTGCAAGAAAGTGATTTGATCACTAGAATGTTATATCACGGGAACGAGAAAAGAGTACATGTCGGTAACGAGATCAAACTAGGTATGGAGATACCGATGATCGAATCTCGGACATGTAATATATCGCGAAGCAAAAGGATTAAGATACTAGCGTAAAAGGTTCTCGCGATCGCAAGAAAGTCATCGTTGAATGTGTGAGAGTCAGTATAGATCTCCAAGTCTCGCTTCTGATTATTGCTATGAGAGGGGTCTAGATCATGTCCGCATTATTCGCGAACCGTAGGGTGACACACTTAAGAGACACCGACATCCATTTGGAGCAAAATTTTCATGCCGGAAAGAATAACAAGCGTAGGAATTTATTTCACTAGATACCGAAATGGGTTTTCTAGTGAAATTGGAGAAAGTGTTTTTGCATGTGAAATGAAATACTAGCAAGGGGTTATATGTGAATGTTTTTCATTAAAGTAATTGACAAAATTATTAATAAATAAAAGGAGTTTTATTTAATGAGCGTTTGCATTAAATTTGGTGGAAATTTAATGGGAATTTGAGTGGGTTTTTGAGTGGAGGGAATTGAAAGGCATTTTTGTGAGTGGAGTGTCAACCCACATCAATGGAGGGAGGGCAAGGGGAAGCCCCCATGTTCCGGCTACCCCCTTGGGGTGTGTCAACACCCGGATTTTTAATCACCGATGCATGTTATGCCATACATCGCAATCCCAGGATTACCATTTTTGCGAGACATAATAGATTTGGATACCACAGTACATCATCCATTACAAACCATACATAAGGTCTTACACAAATAAGGATCTCATGATCCAGTTCTTAATACAACTCAAGCAGCGGAAATACGTAATAATAACGGTAGCGTAGGCGAAGCTCCATCTTCGGGGTCGGCAATGCTGATGATGGGAGATGATCCTAGTTGTTGTAACCTTCCTGGGGTCCATCCTCCTTGTACTCCTCTTTATAGTCTGGCCACGGGAATAGCCAGGGACAAAGTCATGAGTACTCTTTAAGTACTCGCAAACTAATACTAACAAGTGAAGGGGGTTTTTGTAGTAGGACACTAAGCTCTAGGGTTGTTTTGCAAAAATCCAGATTTACCTCTACTAAGTTCAGAAGCAAGAAAAGCAAGTCGAAATTTTATAACACCTAAGTGGGAACTTGTATTTCATATCACAACTCTGTTGTGGTCAAGTCAAAATCTCAATCCATTTCACAAGTCATTTTGAAAACATCTGACGGGGGAACAGTATGCCCACTCCAACTGTCCATAACCACGGACGCGGCTATTCGAATAGTTTGACACTCTACAGAGATTGTACACTTTCACCACAACATTCGATACATCCATCAGGAAAAAATCCTGAATTCACCATACTCAGTATGCGGATAATCAATCCTAACCTTTCAATTACACGCCCTAGTATAAGCACCTCTCATGTGAGTTTGGCCTCACAACCATGACCAACGGTCATCTTGGGTACTGCACAGGTGGACAATCTTCACAAGGTAGCCTCAGCTCAGACCTTGGATGTGAGGGAACCAATACTAAGGTATATAAGTTTCCAGTCCAGCCCTACCCAATTCTCGGGTATTGTGGTTGTACGGTAAAATTCGAATGGTATCGCATCCAGACAACCATCAGTTTTATAAAGGGCTAAGGCTCATGCCTCAACATTTTCATCATCCAAATCATCTGGTGTTCGGAAACACATGTCAAAACATCTCAATAGAATGATCCATCATTCCAAGGTTTTCATAACCATTTTTCCACCAAGTATTCCCATCTAAAGTTGATCAAGTTTTATGCTTAGCACTAGCATCTACAAGTGGGGGTAAGTACTAATGAGGGGTGGTAAACTAGTGGAGTTTAACTAAGTTCAATCTCATGCCTTAGGATGACATAAAGATTATCTAGCTTAGGCCAAGTTTTATGCTCTTTATGCAACCTTCAATTATCTTTCTAATATCTACAATTTACTTAAGTAATCTCTAAGTAATAGCTTTGATAAAGAAATAAAGTATAAAGCTTGTAAGTAAAACTAGGAATGGGGTTATCAAGTGGGTATGATCACATATGCTTAAGGCATATAGTTGACATGGTAACAAGCAAGTATTTGCTTGCATAGGTATAGTATCTTGCAAGTGTTAACTTGCACAATCAACTAGTAGTATTAGGCTTGCCTTGTGCAGAGCAGTGGTTGAAGTTCTCCTCGGCTTCTTCTTCATAGTATCCTCCTTCTTCCTTGTATCCTTGGTCGGTAGTAGCGTCTATAGATAAATACGAGGTACACAATCACCAAAAATTACTTAACTACTTTCAATCATCACACACAAGGGTTCTATAGATGATCTAACATCATCACTAATATTACAAGATTATTTCTTTTGTTTTTAGAAAAGTAATTTCTACTCATTGAAAAACTACTTAAGATTTAATATTCTCCAAACCAAACATGGGATCATGTTGACACATGTCATCACCACATATTTCAGTACATGGGAATGTGATTTAAAGTGGTGTCACAATTTAATAAGATTTAACCTTTATTTTAAATAAAAATAAATGACTAGAAATGCCTATGTGGCATTCTTTTATTACTTGAACATTATTTCTGTAAGTAAACCCATATGTTTTTATATATTCTGAAATGTATGATCAAATGTGATTTTCGAGAGTTGGAATCAACTCAAAAGCTATTGTGGTTTAAATTTGAAAAATAATTGAATGCAGAAAAGGTTATGCCTTGTTATTTTTACCAAGGTTGATCTATAGATTCAAATGATTTGAATCCAACGGGCTTGGATTAAGCATTTCAAAATCTTTCTAACAAAATTTGTTTCATTCAATTTGGTTCAGTGAATCGAGCTGGGTTGATTTTTGAAACTAGGTACAAAACTATGTTTGAACTTAAAAATAAAAGGCTAAATTCAAACGAGTGGGCTGCGCGGGAAGGGTTATTGGGTCAGCCCAGTGCCACTCAGCGGCGCGGGGCGCAACTGACAGGGCGGGGCTACTGGTCAGTGACTCTTTAAACGCGAAGCGGTACGGGGCGATGTGGTGTGTTGGATTAGAAGTAAGATCAACGGCTGAGGGTCGTCGTCGATGATGAACTAGTCACCGGCGAGCTCGAACCCTAGAGGCTCAGTGGGGGTCGTGGGAGGCTCACCGGGGATCAGGCGAAGGTCGGCGATGCGGGCGAACGACGAAGTCGACGACGGCGAACCTCCTAGTACCGGCAACTCCTCCTGGGATGGACGAAATCAACGGAGCCCTTCTTCTCTAGAGGCGGCCTGCTGCGGCGCAATTCCGGCAATGCGCTGCTCGCCTTGCTCCGGGAATGGGGTGGAAAAATCAGTGAGGTGAGGGGAGTGAGGTGGTGTGAAGAATTCGAGCGGGGGAGGCCTCTATTTATACTGGCGAGAGGGGACCGATGGGCGTGGGCTGAGCTCGTCGTGGTCGACGGCACAGAGGGCTATCGGCGTGGGCGACGGTAGGGGGCGGTTCTGTGCTTCCAGGCGAAGCTCAACGGCGTGGTGGCGAGGCGTAGGGCTGTGCTAATCGGTCGGAACGCTGCGGTGCTCTGAGCGTGCCCGACGGGAGTTTTAATGGCGCACAACGCATGGTCCACGCGGCGGCGAACGGGCGTGTCTGCGGGGTTGCTGGGACGGTGGTGATCACGCGTGCACGCGGCGAGGGCGGCGCGCGGTCTGTGGTCGTCTGTCGAGTGTGGCGCACGGGGCGCGCTCTCGGCATGTTTGCAGAGCGGCTTGGCATGGTCTGTGCGTGTGGTCCAGGGGCTGGCATCGCTCGCGGCTAGGACAGGGAGTGGAGGTGGGGTGCTAGCTTGCTCCTAGACAAGGTTGGCGAGGCTAGTGTTGCTCATAGCTTGTTGTCGACTATGGGGTGGCAATGGTGCACTCGGCCTGCTCACCATTGATGACAATGGCCAGCTAACAGTGGTGCTAGAGATTAGTTAAGGTTGTTAGATGATCTACTAAGGCTAGTGGTGTCCAAAGAGGGAACAAGTTAGGCCAGAATCACTGCACACTATAGTGTTTAGGATTTGTTTGATTTGCATCTGCAAGGTGTTTGATGAAATGGCCGCATGAACTCAAGTTTTGAATTTTCAAATTATTTTTGGTGGGTGTGCTAGGCATGTGCTGGTGAGTCTGTAAATGCTTGGGTTTTGAAAGTTGAGTTGGTTTGAGGGGTTTTTGAAAAAGTGGGATCTTCCCATATGAAATAGATTCAATTTTAAACTGTCATTTAAACTATGCATTTGAATGTTTCTGGATGATCACAAGGTGGGCCTTGGTACTTTGATATGAGTACTATCAATGGGTGCAAAGATCCAAACAAGTTTCTGTTAAGTTCTAAAAGTTAGAGATAGCCAAAGTAGGCATGGGAGTTAATTTGGCCAAAGTGAACATTCACTTAATTTGTTTGTTTTGATTTATTTGTCTTTGGGAAAAGTGTGGGGATTGTTTAGATGATGTTTATTTCACCTAAGAATCATTTTACAAGCAAAGAAACACATAATCATGGCAATTCAAAAGAATCCAAATTTTAATGCACACTCATATGAATGCTTTCATATTTTAATTGGAAAAGTTTTTGTTAACCCTAAATTTGGTGATTAGAGTTTGATGATTCTAGTTTAATATTTTTGGGATGTTACAGGGTGCCCCCCTCCTCCTATAAAAGGATCCCCCCTCCCTCTCTCTCACTCACACCTCCTCGTGAAGGATCTCTCTCCCCCTCTAGTATTTATCCCCCATGGTCTCGGACTAGCGAGATACATGTTTTCGGTGGCTATTCGGCAAGAAAGAGTTGTGCTTTCGCCGCATCGCTAGAGCAAGGAGGCAGAGTTGCTCGGTGCCTCAGACGTGTGTGCGAGCACGGATGCGCTGCTGATTTGCGGTGCTAGGACTTCCTCTCGATCGTGAGATCGGCAAGAGATCGTCTACATCAACCACGAGTTCAAACTCGTTAAGCTTTGTTGGTCTTCAAGGGTATGTTCTTTACGGATGTATATCCACCCGTTGCTTGTATCTAGTAGATAGATCTTGGTACATACTGGTTTCCATCGTAGGAAATTTTTTGTTTTCTATGCTGCGAACCCTACAGTGGTATCAGAGCCAGGTCTATGCATAGATGCTTTGCACGGGTAGTACACATATGAGTATGTGGGCGATGATGATCATGTTATTGCTTATTTGTTGTACTTTGGATATTGGTGGCATAGTGGGATGAAGCGGCTCGGACAAACTTTACATGTCCTCGCACATGAGACCTGTTCCACGCTTGACATGCAACTAGTTTTGCATAAGTGGCTAGCGGATGTCTATCTCTCCTACTATAGTCAATATCTAATTTGCAACGAGTTGTCAACAATTTGGTTATCCTCGTTGTGGTTCATGTTCGTAGGTAAGAACGGTTCTATCTTCGAAATCCCTAAGCCACGTAAAACTTGCAATGGATAAATTAGAGGCGTCTAGTTTAGATTGTTGCTGGGCTAGTGTCATGATATGGTGATGTTGTAAGTAGAAGTATAAGTTGATACTCTTACAACACACATAATGTTAATTTCCATAGACCTTGTACTTACACATAGAGGTATGATAATGATCATACCACGACGCACATGATGGATATCAAGTGCAAGAACCATATCATTTCACTTATAAACATGTGATGTTTGTAGCATCTTATATTGCTTGTTTGGCGTTTTATTATCATAATAATATGATACCTCAATTAGATATCAAGATAAGAATGTGTTCTTCCTTAAGTATGCACAGATTATGTTTCGTCGCTCCAAGACATCACGTGATGATCGGGTGTTCTTGGATCCACGATCATACTTTGGGTGTAAGACAGTTACACACGCGAATACTAAGGTTCTTACTTGGCGAGCCTAGCATGTACAGACATGGCCTCGGAACACGGACCGAAAGGTTAAGCATGAGTCATATGGAAGATATGATGCCCATATGATGCTCGCCTTTAAAGCTACACCGACTCACGTGATGATCAGACTTGGTGTAGTGGTTTGGTTCATGTAATCACCAAAAAGGCATGAGGGATGTCGTTTTTGAGTGAGAGTTCATTCATAATGTGGATTAGTTGAACTAAATCTATCATAAACTTAGTCTAAGCTTTACAAATTCTATTATAGATGGCACCACCTGCTTTTCATTACAATGTGTTCATGGAGAAAGAGAAACTTGCAATGAACGGTAGCAACTTTACCGAATGGGACATGAATTTGAGGATTCTCCTCTCTGCTGCACAAAAGCAATATGTGCTAGAAGCGCCGCTAGGACCCCCACCGTTCGATGATGCCCCTAACGAGGAGAAGAATGTCTATCAGACTCGTCAGGAGGACCACAACTTAGTTCATTGCGGCATATTGTATATGCTAGAGCCAGAACTTCTAAAGCGTTTCGAAAACGGCAATGCATTTGATACAATGGGTGAGTTGAAAATGATTTTCGACACACATGATGCTGTAGAGAGCTATAATGCTTCAGAAAAGTTCTTTAGCTGCATGATGGAAGAGAACAGCTCCGTAAGTGAACATGTACTCAAGATGTCGGGTTACGTAGATAAGCTTGTGTACTTGGGAATAATGATTCCCATTGACTTAGGCATCCATCGTGTTCTGCGGTCTCTGCCACCTAGCTATAAGAGCTTCGTGATGAACTATAATATGCAAGGCATGAAGAAGTCTCTCCCCGAGCTTCTGTCAATGCTTAAAACTGCAGAAGTGGAGATCAAGAAAGAAAATCAAGTGTTGATGATCAATAAGACCACTGGTTTCAAGAACGACAAGAAGGGAAAATGGAAGGTAAGTAAGGGCGGCAAGCCAGTTGCCATGCCTAAAAAGAAACCCCAAGTTGGCCCTAAGTCTGATACCGAGTGCTATTATTCTAAGGGGACTGGCCACTGGAAGCGCAACTTCCCAAAGTATTTGGCAGACAAGAAGGCCGGCAAGGCAAATAAAGGTATATATTATATACATGTTATTGATGTGTACTTGACTAGTACTCGCAGTAGCACCTGGGTATTTGATACCGGTTCAGTTGCTAATATTTGTAACTCGAATCAGGGGCTACGGAACAAGCGACCGCTAGCAAGGGGTGAGGTAAAGATGCGTGTCGGCAATGGATCAAGTGTTGATGTGATCGCCGTTGGAACGCTACCTCTCCACTTACCGTCGGGGTTAGTTATAAACTTATATAATTGTTATCTGGTGCCAGCACTGAGCATATGAACATTGTATCTAGATCGTGTTTGATGCGAAGTGGTTATTCATTTAAATCTGAGAACAATGGTTGTTCTATTTATATGAATGAAATCTTTTATGGTCCTGCACCGATGATGAATGGTTTATTTCTGTTGGATCTCGATAATAGTGTTACACATATTCATAATGTTGATGCTAAAAGGATTAAACTTAATGATGATATATCCGCATATATGTGGCACTGCCATCTAGGTCATATTGGCATTAAACGCATGAAGAAGCTCCATTCGGATGGACTTTTGGAATCACTTGATTTTGAATCATTTGATACATGCAATCCATGCCTTATGGTCAAGATGACTAGAACATTTTTTTCCGGTTCAATCGAACGGGCGACAGATTTATTGTAAATCATACATTCTGATGTATGTGGTCCAATGAGTGTGTCGGCGCGAGGTGGATATCGTTATTTTGTAACTTTCATAGATGATTTGAGTAGATATGGTTATATCTACTTGATGAAACACAAGTCTGAAACCTTTGAAAAGTTCAAGGAATTTCAGAGTGAAGTGGAAAATCATCGTAATAGAAAGATCAAATTTCTACGGTCCGACCGTGGAGGTGAGTATCTAAGTTACGAGTTTAGCACTCATATGAAAGAGTGTGGAATCATTTCACAACTCACACTTTCCAGAACACCACAGCGAAATGGTGTGTCGGAACATCGTAATCGTACTTTATTGGATAGGGTTCGATCTATGATGTCTCTGATGGATTTGCCACTGTCATTTTGGGGTTATGCACTAGAAACTTCTGCATTCACTTTAAATCGGGCACCATCTAAATCCGTTGAGAAGACACCATATGAATTGTGGTGTGGAAACAAACCTAGGTTGTCATTTCTTAAAGTTTGGGGATGCGATGTTTATGTGAAGAAACTTCAACCGGATAAACTCGAACCCAAAGCGAAAAAATGCGTCTTCATAGGATACCCTCAGGAAACTATTGGGTATTCCTTCTATCACAGATCTGAGGGCAAGGTTTTTGTTGCCAAGAATGGATCCTTTCTAGAGAAAGAGTTTCTTGTGAAAGGCATGAGTAGTCGGAAGGTAGAACTCGAAGAGGTCATTGAACCTTCTCTTCAAGGTATGGCGAGTAGCGCAGCGCCGGAAGTCATTCCGGAGTTGCTTCACCAATTGAAGGGGGAACTAATTATAATGATCATGAAACTCCGAAAGAGAGTACTATCGAACCTCGCAGGTCTAGCAGGACACGTGCAGCTCCCGAGCTATACGGAAACCCTTATGAATTTCATGGTTGATGAAATTGATGACCCTGCGACGTACGAAGAAGCGATGATGAGCCCGGATTCCAACAAATGGTTTGAAGCCATGAAATCGTAGATGGAATCCATGTACAAAAACCAAGTTTGGAACTTGGTGGACTTACCTCACGACCGAAAGGCCGTGGAGAATAAATGGATTTTCAAAAGGAAAACTGATGTTGATGGTAATGTGACCGTCTATAAAGCTCGACTAGTCGCAAAGGGGTTTCAACAGATTCAAGGAGTTGACTATGATGATACATTCTCTCCCGTAGCGATGCTAAAGTCAGTTAGGATTATGTTAGCAATTGCTGCATATTTTGATTATGAGATATGGCGGATGGATGTCAAAACCGCGTTCCTCAATGGAAATATTGAAGAAGAGTTGTATATGATATAACCAAAGGGTTTTGTCGATCCTAAGGATGCTAACAAGGTATGCAAGCTTCGGCAATCCATCTATGGACTGAAGCAAGCATCCCGGAGTTGGAATCTCCGCTTTGATGAGGTGATCAAAGAGTTTGGATTTGTCCAAACTTATGGAGAGGCTTGTATTTACAAGAAAGTGAGTGGGAGCAATGTGGCATTTCTGATATTATGTGTGGATGACATATTATTGATCGGAAATGATATAGATCTTTTAAACGGTGTTAAAAGTTATCTAAACAACAAATTTTCAATGAAGGACCTAGGTGAAGTGTCATACAGATTAGGCATAAAGATCTATAAAGATAGATCTAGGCGCCTAATAGGGCTATCACAAAGTACATACCTTGATAAGATTTTAAAGAAGTTTAAAATGGACGGAAGTAAGAAGGGGTTCTTACCTATGTTGCAAGGCAAGACATTGAGTAAGACTCAAAGTCTGGCTATAGCGGAAGAAATAGAGATAATGGACAAAGTCCGCTATGCTTCAGCCATAGGCTCCATAATGTACGCCATGCTATGTACAAGACCAGATGTGGCACATGATATTAGTTTGACTAGTAGGTACCAATCAGATCCAGGTTCCGAACACTGGATAGCGGTCAAGAATATCCTTAAGTACTTGCGAAGAACTAAGGATATGTTTCTTGTGTACGGAGGTGAAGAAGAGCTCGTCGCTAAGTGTTATGTCGACGCAAGCTTTGACACCGATCTCGATGACTCTAAGTCTCAATCCGGATACGTATTTCTCATAAATGGTGGAGCGGTTAGTTGGAGGAGTTCCAAACAACCCGTGGTGGCGGGATCAACAACTGAGGCCGAATATGTTGTTGCTTCGGAAGCGGTTTGGATGAAGGAGTTCATATCTGAACTAGGTGTGGTTGCGAGCGTGTTGGACCCAGTGGTGATCTATTGTGACAACAATGGTGCCATTTACAATGCCAAAGAACCAAGGTCTCACAAGAATTCCAAGCATATTAAGCACCGATTTCACTCCATCCACGAACATGTCAAGGATGGAGATATAAAGATTTGTAAAGTACACACAGATCTCAATGTAGCAGATCCGTTGACTAAAACTCTCCCTAGAGTAAAACATGATCAACACCAGAACTCCATGGGTGTTAGATTTATCACTATGTAACTAGATTATTGTCTCTAGTGCAAGTGGGAGACTTAAGGGAATATGCCCTGAGAGGCAATAATAAAGTTGTTATTATGTATATTCCAAGTATATGATAGATGTTTATTTTACATGCTATAATTGTATTAATACAGAAACGTTAAGACATGTGTGTTTAATAAACAAACAGAAAGTTCCTAGTTATGCCTCTCTCATAAACTATCTTGTTGATTAACAAAATAATCAAGGTTTCCTGATCATGGACATTGGATGTTGTTAATAACGAGGTCACAACATTAGTGTAATGGTGTGATGAACATTCATCCGAAGTATAGCATTATGATCAAAGTCATTGAGTTTATATTTCTATAACAACATACGAAGTGATCCTAATCCTTAGACCATCAGAGCATGTCAATCACTAACACCGGAAGAGTATCTTGATAACATCAAACGTCACACCGTAACTGGGTGATTATAAAGATGGGTTCAGTACTAACTAAGTTTTATGTTGAGGCCCAAGGATCCAGAGTGGAATTTGTTCATCCCAATGACGGATAGATATGCTCTAGGCCCTCTCGGTGATATCACATTGATTAGCTTGCAAGCAAGTGATTCGATCACTAGAATGTTATATCACGGGAACGAGAAAAGAGTACATGTCGATAACGAGATCAAACTAGGTATGGAGATACCAATGATCGAATCTCGGACATGTAATATATCGCGAAACAAAAGGATTAAGATACTAGCGTAAAAGGTTCTCGCGATCACAAGAAAGTCATCGTTGAATGTGTGGGAGTCAGTATGGATCTCCGTCCCTCTTTTGATTATTGATCTGAGAGGGGTCTCGATCATGTCCGAATTATTTGCGAACCATAGGGTGACACACTTAAGAGACACCGACATCCATTGGAGCAAAAGTTTCATGCCAGAAAGAATAACAAGAGCGGGAATTTATTTCACTAGATACCGAAACGGGTTTTTGGGTGAAATTGCAGAAAGTTTTTTTGCATGTGAAATGAAATACTAGCAAGGGGTTATATGTGAATGTTTGTCATTAAAGTAATTGACAAAATTCTGAATAAATAAAAGGAGTTTTATTTAATGAGAGTTTGCATTAAATTTGGTGGAAATTTAATGGGAATTTGAGTGGGTTTTTGAGTGGAGGGAATTGAAAGGCATTTTTGTGAGTGGAGTGTCCACCCACATCAATGGAGGGAGGGCAAGGGGAAGCGCCCATGCGCCGGCCACCCCCTTGGGGTTCCCCCTCCTCCTATAAAAGGAGCCCCCTCCCTCTCTCTCACTAACACCTCCTCGTGAAGGATCTCTATCCCCCTCTAGTATTTATCCCCCATGGTCTCGGACTAGCGAGATACATGTTTCCGGTGGCTATTCGACAAGAAAGAGTTGTGCTTCCGCTGCATCTCTTGAACGAGGAGGCGGAGGTTGCTCGGTGCCTCGGACGTCTGTGCGAGCACGGATGCACCGCTGATTTGCGGTGCTAGGACTTCCTCTCGATCTTGAGATCGGCAAGAGATCGTCTACATCAACAACGAGTTTAAACTCGTTAAGATTTGTTGGTCTTCAAGGGTATGTTATCTACGGATGTATATCCGCCCGTTGCTTGTATCTAGTAGATAGATCTTGGTACATAGTTGTTCCCATCGTAGGAAAATTTTGTTTTCTATGCTGCGAACCCTACAACAGCCACGCCAATGATGCCAGCCAGTGAAGTCGTCGGACACCGAGACACCGGTCGTGCAGGTGCAAGAACTAAAGTTATGTGAGATGAAGATGGTCCCGTGTGTGCGTGTGCAGCCTATGGAGAAGCGACATACATCCTATTGCTGAATGAAGAAAAGATCGAGCCCAAGCTGAATGCAAAGGAGAGGTACAATGGTAACTGTGGTATGCTGATACAGGTGCAAGCAACCACGTGTCAGGATGTTTACTGAATTACTAGATTCAAGCGTGAAAGGGATTGTTCGTTTTAGAGATGGGTTAGTGGTACAAATCTGTGGCCGAGGCACCGCTTTTCTCACTTGTCGTACAAAGGGCAGCTGAACATACGTGATGGCTCGAAGGAAGAGTTGGTTGAGGCACACATAAAAAGAGAAACGGCTCTACGCACTGAAGCTGAAAAAACCGCGAGCCTGCTGCCGAACACAAAGAAGGTGTCGGTACTAGATGAGAGGAGCATCATGCATACGACCTCCACGAACCCATCAACATACAATACAACAGTGGCGGCAAGTGTCACAAAGAGAAGAGCTGATGCATGCGGCCATGCTGGAGTCGAGCCAGCATGATGCCCAAAGTAACACAATAATAAAGATGACAGTAACAAAGATTAGAGGCATGATTGTTAGATTTATATAATCTTTTTATACAAGTTTATGTTTACTATCGTGTTGTGTTAGAGTCCTAGGCATAAACGCATCTGCTACACGGTGGTGTGTTCAGATTGCACAGGGTCAGAAACTGTTGGAGATATGCCCAAGAGGCAATAATAAAGTGGTTATTTTCATATCTTCGTGCTTATGTTAAATGTTTGCATACCATGTTATAATTGTATTAACCGCAAACATTAATACTTGTGTGATTTGTAAACACATAAGAGTCCCTAGTAAAGCCTCTTGTTAAACTAGATTGTTGGTTGAAATATGATCATGGTTTCTTGATCATGGACATTGAGATGTTAGTAAACAACAAGGTCATATCATTAGGAGAATGATGTGATGGACATACTCCTATTAGTTAAGCATAGCATAAATATCAAGTCATTTAATATAGTTTAGTTGTTATAAGCTTTCAGATACATAGTAACCTAAATCCTTCGACCATGAGATCATTTTAATCACCATCACCAGAGGGATGCTTTGATAACATCAAACACCACTTCGTAACTAGGTGGTTATAAAGGTGGCATTGAGTGTTCTGAAAGTATGTGTTGAGGCACATGGATCAAGAGTGGGATTTGTCCATCCATATGACGGATAGATATACTCTGGGCCCTCTCGGTGGAATAACATCCAATTAGCTTGCAAGCATGTGACTAGATCACAAGGGATCACATATCATAGGAACGAGTAAAGAGTACTTATCGGTAACGAGGTTGAACTAGGTATGCACAGATACCGACGATCAGACCTCGGATAAGTAAAATATCACGAGACAAAGGGAAATTGGTATCGTATGTAAATGGTTCATTCGATCACAAAGTAATCATAAAATATGTGGGAGCCATATGAATTTCCAAATTCCTCTATTGGTTATTGATCGGAGAAGAATCTCTGTCATGTCCGCATAATTCACGAACCGTAGGGAGACACACTTAAGGATTCGATGTTGTTTAGTAGATATGGAATGTTAGTAGGAAGACCGAATGTTGTTCGGATCCTCGGATGGGATCCGGGATATCACGAGGAGATCCTGAATGGTTCGGATAATAAGATTCATATAAGGAAAGTCCAATTCTGGAGTTCGGGAATGATTCCGGTGTTTTCACCGGTATGATCTAGAAGGTTCACCAGACCGGAAGGGGATGGGTACATGAATGTGTCATGACAAAGTGGAATGATTACATCATGTCCTAGGTCACCTAGCTGGGCATTTGAAAGAAAGAAATTAAACTACGAAATTGAAAGTCAAAAGGCAAGTTTGAAAAGTCAAACTGAGACAATATTTCCTTGTGGAGGGAGGAGAGGATACCTCCTCTTCCTCCACCACAAGCCTAGTAGGAGAGGGAGTTGGGGAAGGATTCAAACTCCCCTCTCCCTATCTGCCCTCCCTCTCATAAATAGAGGAGAGGGGTGCCCCCCAACAACACCACCACAGCCCAACCCCACCTGCCGCCGCCACAGCGCCGTCGCCGCCTTAGTTGCTGCCGGATCCACCTCCTCATCTCCGGCTTCTAAACTCTAGACGTCGGGAAACCCTACTACTCCACCATAACCCGCTCCAGCTTAAGGCGAAGCCCTATGGGATTTCCCCTCTAACTCCGACACCATGTCGTCGTGCTGCCAGAATCGCGAGGAGAGAACTACAACCTCTGCTGCCTGCTGGAACAAGGGAGAGGAAGGTCTTCATCGAGTACCGAACATGTGACTGACTACAGAAGCACCGCCGGAACGTGGCACCGGAAGGATCGTCTATGCGATCTTGATATCGACAAGTGAACGACTACATCACCCACGAGAATCCGATCTCGTTAACCGCTTTGGAATCTTCGAGGGTGAGTTCCCCACCGTCTCGTTGCCACAATATAGTAGATAGATCTTGGATTGTGTGTGTTCATGCGATAGAAATTTTTTGTTGTCCATGCTACGAACCCCTACAGTGGTATCAGAGCCGTGTCTATATGTAGATATGTTGCACGAGTAGAACACAATGGTCATTATGGGCGGTGGTGCTTTTATTATCAATTTCTTTTTGTGTACTTTGCATCTTGCGGGGTGGTGGGATGAAGAGGCCCAGGCTAACCTTACATGACATCATTCATGAGACTTGCTCCACGCTCGACATGCAACTTATATTGCATAAGTGGCTTTGTGGGTGTCTGTCTCTCCCATCATAGTGAAGATTCAATTTACAACGGGCACTTGATAGTTCTTGCATCAACATTGTGGTTCTTGTTAGTAAGTTAGAACAGTACTTATTGAAAGCCCCAAACCACGTAAAACATGCAAAGAAAATTAGAGGTGTCTAACTTTGTTTTGCAGGGGTGTGTTGTGATGTGATATGGCCATGATTGTGATTATATATGATGTATACAATGATCCTTCTTGTAAGTTGGTAACCGGCAGGAGCCTTATGGTTGCCTTTTAATTTCATTAAGACATGTGTGTATATTATTCAAAGTAGTTGTAATAGTTGATGCTGGTGGATGACAACCATGGAGTGGTGCCATTGAACTTGACGCCACATCGGTGATGATGGAGATCATGTTCGTGCTTGAAGATGGAGATCGGAAGCACAAGAAGAAAGGCCATATCGTACCACATATTTTGAATTGCATGTGATGTTAATAATTTTATGCATCTTGTATTTCTTAGATTGCGACGGTACCATTATAAGAGGATCCCTATCACAAAAATATCAAGTTATAGAGTGTTCTTCCTTAGTAGGCACCATTTCCAAAGCTTGTTGTTTCGAAGCACCACGTGATGATCGGGTGTGTTAGATTCTGCGAGTGTATACGATGGGAGCAAGCCAGATTTTCTCATGTGGAAACTAAGACTTGACGAGCCTAGCATGTACAGACATGGTCTTGGAACACAGATCACCGAAAGGTAAAGCATGAGTCATAGAGATGATATGATGAATATGATGATTATTCGCCTTTGAAACTACATCATGTCATGAGATGATCCGACTTGGTGTAGTGGATTTGGTTCATGTGATCACTAAAACAATGTGAGTGATATTGTTTTGAGTGAGAGTTTAACAACATTATGATTAAAAGTTGAACACTATTTATCACAAATTAAATAAAAGTGAATTTGCATAGTTGTTTTACTCATTGGCATCCGTTTACCACCTTGCGCTTAGTTATAATTGAGATAATAGAACTATAGAATTCTGGTTAGTTACTTTACGAACTAGTAGCTTATTGTTTTGAAGTTTTAATATAAAGTTTAAAAGTCCTGTTGCAAACTTTTAGTAAGTTTTGGTTACTCCGTGAAGTTTAATAATTGGAAGTAATCAAGAGTAACAATTCCAGTGTTAGCATATAAGTATCATGTTTGTCTCCATGATTCTTGATATTTTAAAGATTGTTTTAATATCAAGGTTATCGGGGATCTGAAAGAATTGTTTCAGAAACCATCATGTGTGGAAGATATTGTGATATCTGAAATGATCTTTTGGTTGCAACATGATAGAGTATAATTTATGTTCTCATGTTTGATGGAAATTTGCAAAAGGTTGGAGACGCTAGTCGTCCTAATCCTCCAAAAGGTATTGGAGAGCAACATTATACTCGCGATTCACTATTATAAGCTAAAGTAGCTTGATCATGAATAGTTCCATGATAAGGATGAATATTTGATGTAGCTGAAATGTTTACTACACTAAAAGATTACTAAAGAATGGAATTTGAAAGAACACCAAACATTTGATGTTGGTGATCTAATTCAAAGTGCAAGTCCAAAGACATTGGTATTTAACTATACATGCTTTGGACTATGTGCCATGTGTATGAATCCACTATTGATGTTGATAGATTCTTTTGAAAAGAAAAGGAAATGCTGAAAGAGACATCTAAGAAATATTTGGCAGAAAAGAAAAGACTAGAATTGTTCAGCTTAGGTATATAGATGATATACATGTTATGGCTATATTCTTTGCTTGTTAAACAATGTAGTTCTTAAATATTAAATACTGAATTTGTTGGTGTGAATCATCATACGAAACAACATAATTCATGAACTACAATGGCCTAAGTAACTATCAAAAGAATATGTGATGATGTTCATCGAGAACAAATAAAAGGTTGTTGTGTTGCTCGTTGACATCAAAGCTTGCCTTCAAGATTTGTTTTATCAGGTATTATGAGAACAAAAGGTTGTTCATATAATTTCCGTATTCCATGAAAGATGGATGATATACAAGTCTAGTTGGAGAAATCACATCCATACAACTAGTGCTAAAAATGTCGAAAGCCAATTGATTGAAAGATCACTTAAGAAGTCAAATCGCCGTTTAAATTATATTGGAAAGAAAACATGAAGAAACTCCATGTGGCTGGAATTTTGGAGTCTTTTGATTTTTATCAAATGACGCTTGTGACACTTTCTTAGAGATAATTAAAACTCCGTTCATAGGCCAAAAGTGAACGAATGACTAGCTTATTGGAACTTATACATATAGATGTATGAAGCCCATTATGTGTAGTCAAGAGTGATGATTTCAACTTGATATGCTTTCTTTGAAAATTTGAGTGAATATATGAATATTTACTTAACGAGGATGAAGTGTGAAACATTTGAAAAAGTTCGAAGACTTTCAAGATGAAGTGCAAAAACATTTGAAAAAGTTCGAAGCCTTCTGTCGTGGGAATGGTCACGGCAGATGCTGCAATCGGCAGCGAGTAGTAGAACGAGGGGCAAGGGAGGCCAGCCACCTGCGGTGCGAGATGAGGGCGGAGACACAAGGTTTTACCCAGGTTCGGCCCCCGGAGGGTAAAGACCTACTCCTGCTAGATTGTATTATGATGGAGGTACAATGGGCGAGCTCGGCGTCTAGGCGGCGAGTCGCTTGGGTGTATGATGGAACGTATCTCTACACGCCCTGTAGGGAGGTTTATATAGACTTACCTTCCCTAGGGTTTACATATCTCAACCGAATCAGTTAAGGCTTCGGTACTTGTTTAACCTAATCCGACTGGGCCTATCTACTCGCCTGGGCCTTCAGCTTCCAGTCGCTTAGATCCACACCAGGCCTTGATCCAGTCGCCGTCTTGCAGGCCCACCCGCCAGTTCCTGGGCCAGTCGGAAACGCCCTGCTGGGTATACCCTAGTAGGCATATCCCCATCAGTAGTCCCCGAGGCCGTCGTTGATTGGGCGCAGGTGGTTGCTGGCAGTCGGAGTATACGGCTTCAAAGCAGACATCCAGTCGAATCGTCGGCGGGCTCCTGAATAAAGGAGGAAACTAGTTATTCTGATCGCAGCTTTGGCGAGTCGAGTCGGCGAAATACTCAGTCACTGTCATAGTGATCGGGTCGGCGAGCCGAGTGGCTGAAGTTGGACCGTCAAACGTGGTCAAACTAGCCGTTGGGGTAATCCAACGGTAACTTTCGGCGTAATCACCGCGTGGTAACGGCTCCCTGATTTGGCGGGTAACAACCGCTATATAAGGGGAATGGCAGGCGATCGGAGAACCACCTCCTCGTCATTTCCTCCGATTGCGCACACTTTCGCCTTCCTCCGCATCGCGATCCAGCCGACCCGAAATATTCCGACCCCCCACGAATCCTTCCACCAATGGCCCCCTCCACCGAGCCTTGGGGTAGATCTAAGTGTACGAGAGCGCAACTGGCGTCCTTCGAGGAGGCCGGGATCATGCGCGCCGGCAGGTGGCGCATCCCTGCGGCCGGAGAGGTGACCCCGAACCCGCGCGAGGGAGAGTTCATCTGCTTCACCACCCACCTAGAGCGGGGGCTGGGATTCCCAACATCTCTCTTCTTCCGGCGCTTCTGTGCCTTCTACGGGATCCAACCGTCGGACCTGGGCCCGCACAGCATCGAGCAGCTCGCCATTTTCGTGGCGTTCTGCGAGTGCTACCTGGGATGCAGGCCCTATTTCCCCCTGTGGCAAGATCTATTCCACGGGCGGATTAGTCGCGAGGAAGCGGGTGGCCCAATGCTCGCCGCGGGCGGCCTGACGTTCCAGCTGAAATCGAAGGCTTGCTTCTTCGATATGATGCTACCCGCCAAGGCGGCGAGTCAATGGAAGAATTCTTGGTTCTACGTCACCGAGGCGACTCCAGACAGCGAGGTGGCGATCCCAAGATACTCCGCCGAACGGCCTGAACCACGCCGACTTCAAGTCGGCAAGCTCCCAACAGACCAGCGAATGGTCGTGGACGAAATGCTTCAGACCATTCGCGGCCTGAAGAAGAGGGGTCTCCTGCCCATCAATTTGTACAACTGTTGGCTCGGGCGGCGACTCGTCCCCCTGGCCCGCTGCGACCATTATATGTATGAGTACGCGGGCCGAGAGGACTTGACGAAGTCCTGCCTCGACGAGTGGCAACTCGAGGATTACCTCCTGGCGTTGAAGAAGATCACCCAGGCGACGTACCTCGACGCGAAGGCCGGGGTCGCCCCCTACACCGCGAAGCATCCAGCCCCAACAGTAAGTCATCCTTTCGTCATTCGCAGTCGCACTTAAATGCAGTCGCAGTCATACTGATGTTGTTTATGCCTATTGCAGCTATTTCAAGTAGTTGAAGGGTGGCTCCCACCCGCGGACGACGAGAATTCGAGTTCGTCCGTCCGGGAGGTGGGCGAATCGCCTCCAGCGAGGGGAGGTGTCGAGAGCGACAGGAGTGGCGACGACGACGAATCCGAAGAAGAGTTCGCCCCGCTAGTCTGGAAAACACGCGGGAAGCGGCAACGTGAGCTTGAGGCGAGCAGAAGCCTTGAGCGTCATGACGATGATGACGACGAGCTCCCCGAGCACACCTCGCGTCGCGAGGCCACTCCATCCAGGAATAAGAAGAAGAAGAAGAAGAAGAAGAAGAAGAAGAAGAAGAAGAAGAAGAAGAAGAAGAAGAAGAAGAAGAAGAAGAAGAAGAAGAAGGAGAAGGAGAAGGAGGTCAAGGCCCCTCCAAAGAAGAAGACGAAGCCGGCGAAGCAGGCGTCTCCGCCTCACTCGCCAAGCAGCTCTGACGCCACCAGCCTGGCCGGGGGTGAAGCCCCACAGGTGGCGACGGCGCCAGATATCACCGCCGTCCTAAGCGAGGTGCCTCTGTCCTTGATGCCTCCGCCGTTCGTCCCAATCTCTGGGTCGGAGACCGCTCCAGTCGCGGTAGCTTCGCCACCCAAGGGTGCTCCTGCCGAAGATGTTTCGGAGGCTCCGGCCGCAGCCTCGACAACGAAGAAACTGTACGTGTCTTGGGCACGCGACGTCCTGGAGATGGGCCTCAGTCGCCGACTGGGCCCCGAACTGGAGAAGCCGGCCGGCATCCGCACGGGGCTACGCTTCATTCCAGTCGCCAAGTGAGTTTGCTCACCTACTTTTGTCTTTCATTGTACTTGGATTATCTTGCTCACGCGATCAATTTGTAGGACCGGAGCGAAGAAGATAGGCCATCCGACCATGGCCAAGGTGCCACCCGTCGTCAGCGAGGAGGATCCCTCCCGGAAGAGGAAGGCGGACGAGGTCGTCGTCCCCGCGGATGGCGCCAAGAAGGCCAAGGGCGACGAAGTCGTCACGGTATCCGACGACACGGCGATCGCGCCGAGTGAACCCATGGCGAAGGCGGCCTTACCCACCAAGGAGGGTTCTCCCTTGCCTAGGGCAGCCGATCCGGCCTCCTTTTGTGTTGGTGCCTCCATCGCAACGTTCCCGCGCTTCATGGCCGAAGCAGCTACAACGAGTGGTACCTCGCCCTCGAGCCATGCATTTGGGGTCGCCGATACGGAGGTCGAGCAGCGTCGCGGGCACACGCCGGCTCTCCTCGCGTCCGTGGATGCGATACAACTTCATGGCATGCTTGGCGCAGCCATCCAGGTATGTCCAGTCCCCGAGGATCAGGCCGGTGTGTTGCAGCGGTCTGATTCTTTTAGTGTCTTGTTGTTATTTTTCGCGTCCAGTCCCCGAGTGCGCACTCGCTGAATTTCAGCGGGTGGGAACTTAGGTTTTTTGATTGCTAGTCCCCGAGTGCGCACTCGCTGAATTTCAGCTGGTGGGCACTTAGGATTTTTTGATTGCCAGTCCCCGAGTGCGCACTCGCTGAACTTCAGCTGGTGGGCACTTAGGATTTTTTGATTGCCAGTCCCCGAGTGCGCACTCGCTGAATTTCAGCGGGTGGGCACTTTGGATTCCGCTTTGGTTAATTGTTTGAATTGTGTGCAGGGTCTGCAACGTGAATCAGCTGACCGACTTGCTGCGATACGCCACGCGGAGAAGGAACTGGCCACCGTCCAAGAGGCGAATAAGGGGCTTCAGGCAATTGCCGCGAAGGCAGAGGAGGCCCGCCAGGGACTTTTCCCAGCGAGTGAGTTGGCAGCGGCTCAATCGGCGTTGAGCTCGGCTGAGAAGCGGATCGCCGACCTCGAGCGCGAGCTGAGGGAGGCGAAAGAGGAAGCAAGTTCGGCGGATGGTCGGGCCAAGGCTGCCGTTACGGCCGCCGCGGAAGAACGTAAAGTTTGTGACGCCCTTGTTGATGGGCTTCAGGATGATTACACTTCTCTTCAGAGCTTCATCATGGATCTCTCCTGTCCCTTGATTGGTGAGTGTGTCTCCCCCTGCCTATTGCATGTGCCTTTTTGTAATATCCGATGTACTCACTGTTATCTTCTGTCCGCAGGTCGCATCCTTGATAGCGCGGAATAGGCGAGCTCGTTCGACGCGCGGCAATGTGTGGCCACGCTCGTCGACTCGGCGACGTTGTCGGCAACATGCATCTGGTCCTACCTCCAGGAGATGTCTCCCACGGAAGTAATTCCCAGCGACCTCGTCGAGGTGTGGCGGTACTTGGAGAAGGCGCCGTCGGTCGTCGAGTTTATGACGCGATCGGCATTCCGACGTGGAGCAGCGACGGCGCTTAGCCTTGGGCTCGCCACTTCCCGGAGGACTTCGACCTGGACGATGTGACGAGTGGCTACCCATCGTCGACTGGCTCGGTGGAGATATCTGAGGTGCTCAAGTTGACGGATCGTGCCGCGGTGTACTCCGAGCGCGTCTGGGCGATGGGCGACCTCCTTCCTTACCAGGAGACGGTCGTCGCACCTAACGACCCCGAGCCGCAGCACCGGGACTTCAAGGTCGAGCAACCCTTCCGTGCGGCGATGGCGGGTGAGCTGACGACGTACCCGTCGAACCCGTACACGCCCTTCATTCGCAGTCGCAAGGGTGCTGGCGAGTCGTCTTCGAAGCCTGCGGAGTAGAATAGTTTGCCCTGGGGCGTTAGCAGCAGTTCACCCGTTGGGGATAATTTGTAATTTGTGACGATTGTAACATGATATTAATGATATATCGTGTTGTTTTGTGATTTGTCGTGTGTTTTTCGATTGAGGGTTGAACGAGTCCCCGAGCGCGTCCGCCCTTTTTATGGGGTTTACCTCGTTTGTTATGTGTTTGCGGTTTTTTGAATGTTTTGTTATTGTGGTCGACTCGCCCGGACTCGGAGAGCCAGTCGCGAGGCGACTCCCTTGAGCGCTCTGTACTTCACCGTTTTCCCTTGCGCGAACGAGGTCGGGTGGCCGAGTCCCCGAGCGTGGTACTTGGTTGTTCTAGGCGCAACTCGAGGGTGGGTGACTTGGCGCGTTAGTTTGAGCGCGTCACTCCTGCCTGGCCCATTGGGTCAGTCGCATGGCGAGTCCTGGGCATGCTCTCATACTTGGCGTTTTCCCTAGCCGCTCGCGCTAAACTGGTCGTCAGTCCCCGAGCGTGGTACTTGGCCGTTCGAGTCGCTATGTCGAGGATGCGGAGGATCATGGTCGCTGTGAGAAGCAAAGGCAGTTGTCTTGGCTCGTAGAGCCAGTCGGGCTAGGCGACTCCAATGGGGCTCCGGTTAGGCGTTTTTCATGGACGTTGCAAGACCTGGGGTGACCCAGTTCCCTTGTAACGCACTACTTGGCCATGCCGATCGCTGTACCAAAGGTTGACTTCTGCATTTAGCTTGACGCTGTTAATACGAGTGTGAGTGGCACAAGACACGGAGAGTAGGTGCAATTTGCGGTAACCAATTCTTTTTATTTCATAGCGACTGGAGGGTACATATGTGTGGTTCTAGGATTAGAACTTCCGTAGGAGGTTTACATTCCACGGTCGCTTGACGTCGAGTTCGCCGTCCCCGCGGACGTCGATGAGGTAGTAGGCGTCGTTGCCGAGTACTCATCCGATGGTGAATGGTCCCTCCCACGGAGGGGAAAGCTTGTGCATGCCCTTCTTGTCCTGGATGAGGCGCAGCACCAGGTCGCCTTCTTGGAAGGTGCGAGTTTTCACCCGCTGGCTGTGATAGCGGCGGAGTCCTTGTTGGTAGATGGCGGTGCGTGATCGAGCGAAGTCACGTGCCTCGTCAAGTTGATCGACTCCATCCTGGCAGGCGAGTTCGTTCGCAGCCTCCGTGTAGTGGACAACCCGTGGCGAGTCGTGCTCGAGGTCGGTCGGCATGACTGCCTCGGCGCCGTACACCATGAAGAAGGGGGTGAACCCTGTTGACCTGTTGACCGAGGTGCGGATGCCCCAAATGACGGAGGGTAGCTCCTCGACCCAGCACCCGGCGGTGCGCTCGAGTGGTACTTGGAGCCGCGGCTTCAGGCCGTGGAGGATGCTCTGGTTGGCCCGTTCCGCCTGGTCGTTGGATTCTGGGTGGGCGACTGACGCGAGGTCGAGCCGGATGTGGTGTTCCTCGCAGAACTCGGCCATGGCTCCTTTGGCGAAGTTGGTGCCGTTGTCCGTGATAATGCTGTTTGGGACCCCGTAGCGATATATGAGCTCGCGTAGGAATTTAGTGGCGGTCTTCTCGTCGCATTTCCGGACTGGTTTGGCCTCCACCCACTTTGTGAATTTGTCGACCGCGACCAGGAGGTGGGTGTAGACAGAGGGAGCCTTTTTGAAGGGGCCTACCATGTCCATACCCCAAACGGCGAATGGCCAGGTGATGGGGATTGTCTTGAGCGTGGAGCTCGGCATATGCGTCTGGTTGGCGTACTTCTGGCAGCCGGCACACCGCTGGACAATGTCGACGGCATCGGCGTGTGCGGTGGGCCAGTAGAAGCCATTCCGCATGGCCTTAGCGACCAGAGAGCGGGCGCCGGCGTGGTGGCCGCAGTCGCCGGAGTGGATGTCGTGGAGGATCTTGCGTCCTTCGGCGGGTTGGACGCAGCGTTGGAACACACCGGTGACGCTGCGCTTTTGGAGCTCGCCGTCGATGATGGTGAAGGATTTGCATCGGCATGCGATCATCCGGGCGACCGTCTCGTCTGCCGGCAAGGTGCCGACCTCCAGGTAGGCGACGTAGGGCTTGGTCCAATCATCTGGCTCGGTGACGAGTGCGACCAGGGCTGCCTCTGGCTGCAGCGGGACTCCGATGTCGATCTCCCTTGGGGGAGAGACTGATGGCTTGGTGATCGTGTCGAGGAAGACTCCGGCGGGTAGTGCGAGTCGAGCCGACCCAATGCGAGAGAGTGCGTCGGCCTCCTCTTTCTTCCGCCTGTCAATCCACTCGACGAAGTAGCCTGCGAAGTGTCCGCCCAGCTTGTCCACTGCTTGGCGGTATGCCGCCATGGTGGGGGAGACGGCGTCGCAGGTGCCAGCGACTTGTCCAGCGACGAGGTCAGAGTCTCCGTAGCAGCGTAGGCGGTTGACGTTCATCTCCTTGGCAGCTCGCATGCCGTGGAGTAGTGCCTCGTACTCGGCCATGTTGTTGGTGCAGGGGGTGAAGTCGAGGCAGAGGACGTAGCGGAGCTTGTCGCCCTTCGGTGAAGTCAGCACGAACCCTGCTCCTGCGCCATCCGCGTTCTTGGAGCCGTCGAAGTGCAGGCTCCAGTAATGGAGGTATGGCAGCTTTTCTGGCTGCTGGGCCTCTTCCCAGTCGGCGATGAAGTCCGCTAGAGCCTGCGACTTGATCGCTTTTCGTGGCTCGTACTTGATATTATGGACGCCGATTTCGACGGCCCACTTAGCGACTCGCCCAGTCGCCTCACGGTTGCGGATGATGTCCTGCAACGGTGCTGAGGAGACGACCGTGATCGGGTGCTCCTGGAAGTAGTGCGGCAGGCGCCGCTGTGCTCTGAAGACCGCGTATACCAGTTTCTGGTACTGCGGGTATCGTTGGCGCGACTCGGTGAGGACCTCGCTGATGTAGTACACCGATCGCTATACTAGGCGCTCCTTTCCTTCCTTCGGCCGTTCGACGACCATGACGGCGCTGACGACACGCTCGGAAGCCGCGACGTAGACCAGCATGGGTTCTTTGTCAGCGGGGGCGGCGAGTAGCACCTTCTTGAGGTCGCAGAGTGCGTCGTCCGCCTCCTTGTCCCACTGGAAGGTGGGGTTGTTGCGCATCAGACGGTATAGGGGCATCGCCTTTTCGCCGAGACGGGGGATGAAGCGACTGAGAGCCGCTACTCGCCCGGCCAGCTTCTGGACGTCGCGCAGGCACTCGGGTTTGCCGAGTCGGGCGATCGTGTCGATCTTGGTGGGGTTATCCTCGATCCCTCGCTTGGAGACGACGTACCCCAGTAGTTGTCTTGCTGGTACACCGAAGGTGCATTTGCCTGGGTTAAGCTTTATCTTGTATTTTCGCAAGTTGGCGAATGTTTCCGCCAGGACGGCGAGTAGATCACCATGGCGAGCACATTTTATGACCACGTCATCGATGTAGACGTGGATGTTGCGGCCAATTTGGCCCGCGAGGCACTCTTGCATGCACCGCTGGTAGGTCGCCCCGGCGTTCTTGAGGCCGAAGGTCATGGCGGTGTAGCAGAAGGCTCCGAATGGCGTGATGAGCGCCATCTTCTCCTCGTCCTCGACAGCCATTTTGATCTGGTTGTATCCAGAGTAGGCGTCGAGGAAACATAGAGACTCCGAGCCCGCGGTGGAGTCGATTATTTGGTCGATCCGCGGGAGGACGAACAGCTCTTTCGGTCAGGCGCTGTTCAAGTTTGTGTAGTCGATACACATCCTCCAGGTCCCGTTCTTCTTCTCGACCAGGACTGGGTTTGCCAGCCACTTGGAGTACTTGATTGACCGGATGAAGCCTGCAGCGAGTAGACGCTGCACCTCCTCGGCGATGGCTCGGCGGCGCTCTTCATTGAAGGGCCGCAGCGACTGTTTGACGGGTCGCACTTTTGGGTCGGCGTTTAGTTTGTGCTCAGCGAGCTCCCTAGGGACACCAGGCATGTCAGAGGGCTTCCATGCGAAGATGTCCCTGTTCTCACAAAGGAACTCGATGAGCGTGCCTTCCTAGGCTGGGCTCATTCCTGTTCCGATCGTCACCGTCTGGCTAGAGACGCCTGGGACCAGCTCGACGGTGCGGGTGTACGTCGTTGCCTCGAAGGCTGAGGTGTTTGCGCCCTCCGAATTGGGCTTCTTGAGTATGGTGGGGTTGTCATTGTTCACCCCGCTCGCGTACTTGGTGAGCTCGTCAGCGTGGTTGGCCTCTGCCGCGATGACGGCATCGGCGAGTTCGGCTCCTTTGGCCTCGCACTCGGCGGCCATGTCGGGGTCGCCGTTGATGGTGATGACGCCGCACGGCCCGGGGAGCTTCATCGCGTTGTACGCGTAGTGTGGCGCTGCCATGAACTTGGCGAACGCCTGGCGCCCCAGGACGCAGTGGTAGGGGCTGTCGAAGGGTACCAACTCGAAGACGATCCGCTCGGTGCGGAAGTTTGCTGGTGTGCCGAAGGTGACTGGCAGTGTGACCTTGCCGATCGGGTACGCCTTCCGACCGGGGACGATGCTGTGGAACGTGGTGTGGGTTGTCTCGATCATCGACTGCGGGAGCCGCAGCCGCCTGAAGGTGTCCAGGTACAGAATGTTGATGGAGCTATCGCCGTCCATCAATGTCTTGGGGAGCCAGTAGTCGCCCACCTTTGTCTTGACCACCAGGGCGACTCGGCATGGGTACTCGATGCGCGGCGAGTGGTCCTGGCGGCTCCAGGTGATGGGCTGCTCCGACCAGTTGAGGAACTGGGAAACGTCCACCTGGGCCACCGCGTTGACGGCGACGGCACGGGTGATGACCTTCTTCTCGCGCTTCGTGTTGAAGCCTGTGAAGGTATGGAGCGAGCCGGCCACGTTGCCGAATTTTCCGCCGTTTGGCGGGTTGTTGTCGGGGTCCTCCCGTGCTCGCCGTGCCTTCTCAATCTCCCTGAGGGTGTGGCAGTCGGCGGTCGTGTGCGTTGCTGGCTTCCCTTCCCTCCTATGAAACGCACAAGGTTGGTTAAGGAGGGCCGCGGGGTCAAACCTTGGCTTGGCCTTGTAGTTGCCGTCGTCACGGCGTTGTCCTCCGTCGCGGCGGAAGCTTTTGGGCTCGCGTTGTGCGTGCTCGGCATTGGCGACGAAGTCGACTCGCCCGTCACTGCGGCGCTTGCCAGTGAGGCGAGTGTTTCTGTAGCGTAGGTCGGACCGTCGTCCGCTGTCGTTGCCGCTCGTGCGGCGTTGGCCTCCCGACTCGTCGTCGGTTTCCTGGTTTGGATCTTCCTCCGCGTACCGTTTGGCGATCTCGAGGAGGTCCGGTATGTTGTCGAGTGTGCGAGAATGTCGCTTGAGCTTGACGACCAAGGGCTCGTAGCGGCACGAGGTCTTGAAGCAATGGATTGTGGTGTCCGGGTGGATGCCGACCGCGTTGTACCAGAGTTCTTGCCACCGCTGGACCCAGTTGCGGGTCGACTCGCAGGGTCCCTGGACGCATTGCTCCAGGTCCTCGATGGTGGTGGCGCGGGTGTAGGAGCACTCGAAGTGCCTGACGAAGGCGTCGCGCATCTCCTCCCAGGAGTCGATACTATCCTGGGGGAGGGTGTTGATCCACTGCCTGCACGTCCCCTCCATCATCAGGGGGAGGTAACGGGCGGCTAGCAGGTCGGTGTGGCCTGCGATCCCCATCGCCATGAGGTATGTATCGAGCCACACGGAGGGGTCGCACAAAGGGTCGTACTTTTCTATCTCTTTCGGCGCCTTGAAGTTCGGCGGGTACTTCTCGCCTCGGATCATCGGTCCGAAGCACTTGGGGCCGAGTCGACTTAGCGACCCCATCGGCTCGCCGTCGCGGCGATTGGTTAGGGTGTGTCGCAGGTCGTCGGGCTGACGTGCGCGCCAGCTTTGGTTGTTGATGATTTGGGTGCGGGCTTCGATGGGTTGACCGTTGGCGGCGATGAAGTTGGTCGCTGGCCTGGGGTCGTTGGTGGAGAGTGCCGCGTTCGCGGGTCGGTGTTGGAGCTGCAATGGCTCTGGTGGCGGGCAGTTGAGGGTGTTTGCCGCCATTGGGCGGCCACTTGAGGCCGCTCTGCTTCCCGAAGAACGCGAGTACACTCGACCCTGCGAGTCGGCGCCTGCATTTTGCTGCTCGACGGCCTTTGCGAGCAGGGCCCTGACATACTGGATCTGTAGGGCACCGTCGCCGGTGGCCGTGATGTTGTCGGCTGCTGCTCGGCCCGCCACGAGGTTGTCCATCGGGGTGGAGAACAGTGGGAGGCCGTTCGCGTCTCGCTCCCGTGAGGAGACTACTATCCGCAGCTGATCCCTGGGGGGTGTGTGGTTGGGCGCCCATCGCCGTCGACCCTGGAGGGGGCCGGGCGCTTCCTCCTGGTGGCGCGTTCTCGCAGATCACGCGCTCGGCCGCGCGGGCCGGGTCGTTTTCATCGTCGAAGTTCAGGGCGCGCCCCTGGATGGTGGGGTTCATGCGCGACCTGATTCGCTGCTGGTGGTAGCGCGACAGCTCCTGCGTCGTCACCTGCTCGAGGCAAAAAAAATCGCGCTCGGCTTGTTCCTTGCGGACTGCCTCTGCCAGCTTCAGGCGGAGTTCCTCGACCTCCGTTGCCATGGCGTTAGGAGGGATCGGGGTGGAGAAGGGGTCCTCCGGCGGATCGGTGCCGGTTGCCATGTAGGTCGCGGCGTGGCGACCGGTCCCGTCGCGGAGGTCGGCTGAATTTTCTGACCCGGAGTCGAAGTCGAAGATCCCAAGGATGGAGGGATCCTCGAAGTCTCCCACGTTGGAGACCTGGGTGATGGAGCCCGCGGGTGAAGCCGCGGTGATGGATCCCGCGAGTGACGCCGGGGTCGCCGAGTCGGCGTCGTCGTTGAGGGCCGCGTCTTCCGCGGTCGCGGAGTTTTCGGCCACGTTGCTGCGGGCCGAGTTGTACTCGGAGGCGAGGCGATGGATCGTGCGGACCTGGCTCTCAGAGAGTCGATCGCGTGGCGGCGACTCGCGGATGCGAGCTGAATCCTCCAAGACGATGACGTCGGTGAGGCCGACGAAGAGGCTGATCGTGCCGACCGGCAGGATCATGCTGTGCGTGATGGGTCGCGCCGCCGGGACATAGCTGCTCGGCAAGATCTGGAGCATCTCGCTGATCGCTATCATGCGGCCGGTGGCGACCGTCTCGTTGATGGGCAGATTGGATCCCGCCGCAGAACACCGGCTAGACTGGCCAGGCCCCACGGTGGGCGCCACTGTCGTGTGAATGGTCACGGCAGATGCTGCAATCGGCAGCGAGTAGTAGAACGAGGGGCAAGGGCGGCCAGCCATCTGCGGTGCGAGATGAGGGCGGAGACACAAGGTTTTACCCAGGTAAAGACCTACTCCTGCTAGATTGTATTATGATGGAGGTACAATGGGCGAGCTCGGCGTCTAGGCTGCGAGTCGCTTGGGTGTATGATGGAACGTATCTCTACACGCCCTGTAGGGAGGTTTATATAGACTTACCTCCCCTAGGGTTTACATATCTCAACCGAATCAGTTAAGGCTTCGGTGCTTGTTTAACCTAATCCGACTGGGCCTATCTACTCGCCTGGGCCTTCAGCTTCCAGTCGCTTAGATCCACACCAGGCCTTGATCCAGTCGCCGTCTTGCAGACCCACCCGCCAGTTCCTGGGCCAGTCGGAAACGCCCTGTTGGGTATACCCCAGTAGGCATATCCCCTTCAAAAATCAACGTAATAAGAAAATAAAGAATTTATGATAGGATCATAAAGGAATATATTTGAGTTACAAGTTTAAGCATAACACCTAAGATTTGAGGAATCGTTCCATAGATTTGCATTTCCTAAAACACCATAAGAGTATGCAGTGTTCGAGATATGTAATGAAACCTTGTTTGACATGGTAAGATCAAAGGTGTAATAACTAAAAACTGCCATTATATTTTAAAGATTAAAAGCTTTAGTGACTACTGTTTTCCACTGAAAAGAGCTCCATCATGATCCGTTGAAATGACACCATATAAAGTTATGGTTTGGGGTAAAATCCAAATTGTCTTTTCTTAAGCATTAGTATGCTATGCATAAGTAGATGTTTTCAACCAAAGTCGGATAAACATGTATTTGTATGTTATTTCGAATAACCGTTGAGTATTCCTCCATAAACACCAAAAACAAAAGTGTTTGTCACTTAGAACATCAAGTTTCTTAAATAAGGAATTTTTCGTGAAAAGTTAAGTGGGTGGACAATGGAACTTTGATAAGGTTAAAAGAACCTTAGCTATATGTTATGAGTTGCGCATCACCGGCAAGCATTTCGGAGGCAGCAACAATGCTCATGGGTCACGTACCTCAATGGTTGTGGTCACGGAGGTCTAAGTTTCTATTTAATCAAGAAAGTCGGGTAAACAATCAAAAATCATTATTTGATAATGATGAACCGACTATATGCAAAGAAGCGATGATGGGCCCTGACTCCGTTAGATGGCTAGAAGCCATAGAATCTGTGATAGTTCCATACACGAGAAACCAAGCTTAGAACTTGCACGACCCTCTGAAAGGTGCAAAACCTTACAGTCATGTTTGGATCTATAATGATATAGACATGGATGTTTCACATCTATGAAATAGTCGACATGTCGGGAAAGAGTTCACGACAATTTTCAAATAGTTGACTATGACAAGGTTTGATCTTTCATAGCGATATTTAGTCTAGACGGATTAATATAGCAAACACTACATGTAATTTTGTTATGTGATAGTTGAATAAAAAACAAGTTCTTCTAATAGAATTGTCACCTAAGATGTGTACATGATACGGTCCAAAGGGTTTTGTTAATTTAAATGATGCTAAAAGCGTATGCAAACTTCAATGGTATAATAAGCATCGCGGAGTTGGAATATTCACTGTGATGAAATTGTTAAAGGGTTTAATTTCATCGGAGACGATGAAGATGCTTGCATTTGCAAGAAATTAAGTGGGAGAGCTAAGACATATTTCTAATACATTATGTGGAGGACATCTTGTTGATCGGAGATGATGAAAGACTTAGGCAAAACCCGAATATTTGGCATCAATATCTATATGGATAGATTGAGACGCTAATATGGTTGTGCCAAATGTACATATATGAGATATTGAAAGAGTTCATTATGGAAATGACAAGAAAGGTTCTTGCTACACAGAAAGGATTAAATCGAAATTCAAGTGTATCGACGCTTGATAAGTGAAACAAAGATTCGAGTATTTTTTATACTTGATGAATAAAATCACAAAGAGCATTTTAATCACACTTTGATATGTACACATCCAGGTATGTCCTATGCTCTAAATTTATGAGCATATACCAGAATGATTCATAAGATGATCATTGGGCGATATTAAATATATTCTTATGATCTTTTGGAATGTCAACACCCGGATTTTTAATCCTAGATGCATGTTTTGCCGTACATCGCAATCCCAGGATTACGATTTTTGCGAGACATAACAGATTGGTACCATAGTTCATCATCCATTACAAACCATAATAAAGGTCTTACAAATAAAGGATATCATGATCCAGTCTTAATACAATTAACGCAGTGGAATAATAATAAGGGTAGCGTGGTCGAAGCTCCATCTTCAGGGTCATAGGCAATGCTGACAATGGGATATGATCTTAGTTGTCATAGACCTCCTGTTGTCCATCATATTGGTAGTCCTCCTTATAGTCTGGCCATGAGAATAGCCAGGGACAAAGCCATGAGTACTCTTTAAGTACTCGCAAACTATCACTAACAAGTAAAGTAGTTCAAGTAGGAATCCTAAGATCTAGGTTTGTTTGCAAAAAGCCAGGTTTATCTCAAACTAAGTTTAGAAGTAAATAAAACTAGTTTAATTTTCTATAACACCTAAGTGGGAACTTAGGTTTCATGTTCACAACCCTGTTGTGGTTAAGTCAAGGTCATAGTTCATTTCACAAGTCATTTTGAAAACATCTGATGACGGAACAGTATGGCCACTCCAACTGTCCATTACCGCGGACACGGCTATTCGAATAGTTTGACACTCTGCAGAGGTGGTACACTTTCACCACAACATTCGATACATCCGTTAGGGACAAACCTTGAATCATCATACTTAGTATGCGGATAATCAATCCTAACCTTTCAATTACACACCCAAGTATAGGCACCTCCCCTATGAGTTTGGCCTCCCATCCATGACCATCTGTCATCTTGGGAGCATAGGTGGACATTCACATTCACGAGGTAGCCTCAGCACAACCTCTTCCTCAAGGGAACCCATACTAATACATATAAACTTCCAGTCAAGACCTACCCAAATTTGGGTATTGTGGTTGTACGGTAAAATTGGAATGGTATCACATCCGAACCCAACCATCAGTTTTTATAAAGGGCTAAGGCTCATGCCTCAACATTTTCATCATCAAAATCATCTTGTGTTCACCACACATGTCAAAACATTTCAATAGAATGAATCTTCATTCCAAGGTTTTCATAATCATTTTCACCAAGTATTCCCATCTAAAGTGATCAACTTTTATGCTTAGCACTAACCACTAAAATTGAGGGTATTCAGTAATGAAAGGTGCTAATCAAGTGTGACTATCCAAATCTAGTCTCATGCCTTAGTATGACATCTAGTTCTAAATACTTAGGCCAAGTTTTATGCTCTTTATGCTACCTATAAAATCTTTCCAAAACTCACAAGTCACTAAGTAAAAGAAATAAAGAACTTTGGTAAAGATAAAAGAATAAAGCTTGCAAGTAAAACTGGGATTGGTGTAATCAAGGTTGCATAACCAAAGCATTCCTAAAGCATCTTTCATAGGTTAACTTGTAGTGTTTGGCTTGCAAGTATTTCTTGATAGGATGGCTTGCATTAGATAGCTTGCCTTGATGGTGCAGTGGTTCAAGTTTTCTTCTTCGTAGTACTCCTCCTCGTAGCCTTGGTCGATACTAGCGTCTATAAATAAATACGAGGTACACAATCACGAAACAATACTTAACTACCTCTATTTAGCACACAAACATTCACACTAGATGGTCTAGCATCATCACAATCATCACATGAAATAAAGACCTAGTCTTATTTATTTTATTTTATAAAAGTAATTTCTACTCATTGAAAACTACTTAAGATTTAATATTCTTCAATTAAAATATGGGATCATGTTGACACATGTAATCACCACATATTTTAATACTTGGGAGAGTGATTTAAAATGGTGTCACAATTTAATAAGGTTTAACATTATTAGTTTAATTAATTAAAGTGACTAGAAATGCCTATGGGGCATTCTTTTAATACGTGTCCAAGATCTCTGCATGTAAACCTAAATATTTTTACATATTCAGAAATATCTTGTCAAATGTGATTTTTGAGAGTTGGAATCAACTCAAAAGCATTTATGGTTGATTTTTGAAAAATGTTTGAATGCAGAAAAGTCTCTGTCTTGTTATTTTTACTATAGATGATCTATAATTTCAAATGGTTTGAATCCAACGAGCTTGGATTAATATTTTCAATACCTTTCTAACAAAATTGGTTTCATGACATTTGGTTCAGTATAAATCTCTCTTAATTGATTTTTAAAGTTACTGCATGAACTAGAGTTTGAACTAAATTGGAAAAATCTATATTTGAATCTACCGGGTTGCACAGGAACTAAATGGGACGGCCCACTGCGCACAGCGCAGCACCCGGGCTGACTTAAAGGGGGTGTCCCACCTGTCAGCGAGACAGGGGCTCCCGAAGGGGTATCCTTCAATCTTGGCCATACGATTAGAATCTAATCTAACGGCCGGGGTTCATCGTCGACGACAAACAGCTCTGGCGAGGTCTAAATCCTAACGCGGCAGTAGGGGTCGTGTGAGGCTCACCAGGGCTCCAGCTAGGGTCGGCGTTGGGGGCGAACGAAGTTGTCGATGACGGCGGTTCGAACGGTGGTCAAGGCAGCTCCTAGGGCGGCTCCAATCAACGGCTCCGCTTCTCCTCCTCTGCGGCAGACTTCGGTGAAATTCCGGCGATGCGGACCTCGTCTTGCTCCGGCAAAGGGTCAGTGGTGTTCTGTGAGAGGTGGGTAGTGAGATGGTGCGGCGAACCGAGCCTAGGGTGGCCTCCTTTTATAGCCGAGTGAGAGAGGCAGTGCGGCATGGTCGGAGCTTGACGGGGTCGACGATACAGTGAGCTAATGTCATGGCGAAGGGTGTAGGCTGGTGCGTGGTCTCATGGCGATGCTCAAGGGCTTAATGGCACGGCAAGGGGCGGTCGAGGTTGGTCGGAACGGGCTGGTGCTCTGAGCGGCACCGACGGCATTTTCGACGACGGACTGTTGCTACGGGTCGCGCAGCGGCGAACGAGGATGTCTAGGAGCTAGCTGCTGTTAAGGCGAGTGTGTGCACGCGCGGTGAGGGCGAGGCGTGGCGTACGCGAGCTGGTCGGGTGTGGCTCTCTAGAACGCTCTCAGCACGGCGCAGAGACAGTGGGTGCGGCCTTTCCTCTGTGGTCCAGGGCCTGGCTGCGTTTGAGGGCTGGACAGGGGGTGGCGATGGACGGTGTGCTGGCTCCTAGACATCGTGGCTGGGCGTGGTGTTGCCTCCTGCTAGCTAGCCATGGTCGGTCAGCAATGGGGGGCTAGGTTGGCTTAGCACTGGTGCAATGGTAGAGTGCTAACTTGTTCAATGCTTGTGTGCTCACTGGGGGAGACAAGGGGTAAGAATTGGGGCAAGGGTTTAAATGATCACTGCTCAAAACAATGTAGTTAAGCAGAGTTTGAAATGTGTCTCCAGGTGTTTGATGAAATGGCCGCAAGAATTCAACTTTGAAAATTTTGAATGAAATTTGGTGGGTTCTCTGGTCACATGCTTGGTAGTATCTGGCTGCTTGGGTTTGTCAAGGTGAAGTGGTTTTAGTGGTTTTTGAGAATTGGTGACCTTGGTACCTACACTTGATTCAATTTTGAATTGTCATTTGAATAGATTGGAAATCAGTTTCTGTAGGTTTGCAAAGTGGGGTTCACTTTCACTTGGTCTAGCAAGGGGTGAAAAGAATTGGATTTGTTTAGAAATCTTGGACTCTCAAAGTGGTCTAGTGAACAAGTTTGGCCAAAATGACCATTTGCTTATATTGCTTACATTTGAATTTCTCTTCATTTGATTCTGCTTGGAATTGATCTAGACGATGTTGTTTTCATCTTCAAACCAATCCTTGTCATTCATAGCAATCAAACAAGTCATTGCAAGCATTCATGCATTCATAACACACACACATGCATTCATATTGATTTTAATAACAAAAGTTTTTGTTAGCCCTAAAGTTGGGTGATTGGAACTTGATAATCTTGATTAATATTTTTGGGATGTTACAAACCTTCCCTCCTTAAACAAAATCTTGTCCCGAGATTTGAGAAAAAGAAAACTATGAACTAAAGAGATCTGGAATTGGAGATCTTCTCTTTTAGCCTGGGTAGATGGTTTACGCTAGGGGCTATGCTAGATGTTTATTGGTCTTTTCTCCCTTTTGTTCTGTTGTAAGTAAGTAGTCTTTTTCTTTTTGCTTTTGTAAGTATCTTCTTAGACTTTTGTAACCTTTATTTTTAATAAATTACTGTGGGGCTTTTGCCTCACAGTCTTAGAGTCAAAAAAAAGAGATCTGGAAACTCAGTCCTAATGTAATCTTCTCGTTCCCAAGTAGCTTCTTCTTCAGTATGGTTACTCCACTAGATCTTGAGAAACTTGATACTCCGGGTCCTGGTGGTTCTGAAGGCTTCCTCCAAAATACGAATGGGTACTTCAGGATATGTTAGGTCCTCGTTGATCTCTATGGTTTTGTGATCAATATTCTTGAAAACTTTGGTCTTCTCTGGGACCTCTAGGCATTTGCGAAGTAACTAGATATGAAACACATTATGCATGGCTGACATCTCCTCTGGCAGTTCCAGTTCATATGATACTTCTCCTCGGCGATTCAAAATGTTGAAGGGTTCGATATATATGGGGGCAAGCTTTCCTTTGAGTTGGAAACGTTGCATTCCTTTCAAGGGTGATACTTTCAGATACACAAAATCTCCGATATTGAAGTCTAGGTCTCGACGTCTCTTGTCGACATAACTCTTCTGTCTGGATTGGGCGGTATTGAGGTGCTCACGGATTTTGTGAACTTTCTCTTCGGCTTCTCGTAGGATGTCGGGTCCAAAAATCTGACTCTCTCCTACTTCCGACCAATTCAACGGCGTACGACACTTTCATCCATACATGAACTCAAATGGGGCCATTTGCAAACTGGCTTGGTAACTATTGTTGTATGAGAATTCTGTGAAAGGAAGACAATCCTCCCATTTAGATCCATACTCCAACACACAAGCTCTCAACATATCTTCGAGTATTTGAATTACTCGCTCCGTTTGTCCATCAGTCTGCGGGTGATAAGTTGTGCTGAAATCCAGTCTGGTTCCTAATCCTCCTTGGACTTTCTTCCAAAATCTCGAGTAAACTGAGTTCCTTGATCCGACACAATGTTCTTGGGGACTCCATGCAAACTGACTATTCTAGCAATGTACAACTCTTCTAGCTTCGAACTTTGGTAAGTGGTCTTGACTGGTAAGAAATGGGCTACTTTGGACAGTCTATCCACTATGACCCAGATAGAGTCATTTCCCCTACTAGATGTAGGCAAACCGGTGATAAAATCCATTCCAACTGAATCCCGTTTCCATTCCAGAATCTACAACGGTTGCAGAAGTCCTATGGGTGTCTGATGTCCCGCCTTGACTCTCTGACAGATATCACACTTGGCTATGTAGCTTCCGATTTGTCCCCTCACTTGTTCCACCAAAATTGCTCCTTCAAATCATGATACATCTTCGTTCCTCCTAGGTGGATAGAATAAAGAGTATCATAGTCTTCTTTCAAAATAGCTTGTTTCAACTCTGAATCTGCTGGTACACAGATATGTCCTTTGTACCATAAAACTCCTTATTCATCCTCGGTGAATCCGGGTACCTTCCTTTTACCGATACGATGTTTGATTCCGTCGATACTAGCATTTCCTTTCTGCGCCTCCTTGATCTAACTGATCAAAGTGGGTTTAAGTTCTATGCTAGCCAAAAATCCTTCACTTACTAGTTCCATTCTGAAATCTTCCAACTCCTTATGCAAACTTGGTTGCTCCTTCATAATCATGGTGTTCAATCGACATGACAATCTGCTAAGAGCATCTGCTACCACATTGGCTTTACCGGGGTGATAGTGAATGTCAAGGTCATAGTCCTTGATTAGCTCTATACATCTCCTTTGCCTCATATTTAGATCCTTATGGGTGAAAATATACTTCAGACTCTTGTGATCCAAATAAATTTCACAATTGTTACCCATGAGGTAATGTCGCCATGTCTTCAAGGCTAAAACTACGGCTGCTAGTTCAAGGTCATGGGTCGGGTAATTCTGCTCATGTTTTTTCAGTTGTCAGGATAGATAGGATATGACTTTGCCTTCTTGCATCAACACACATCCGAGACTAATCTTGGATGCATCACAATACACATCAAAAGGCTTCGTGATATCCGGCATGATCAATATTGGGGCTGAGATCAATCTCTTCTTGAGCTCTTGAAAACTTGCTTCACATTTGTCCGTCCATTCAAACTTCTTATCTTTCTTCAACAATTGGGTCATGGGTCTTGCGATGCTCTAGAATCCTTCTACGAACTTGCGGTAATATCCCGCTAATCCGAGAAATTCATGAACTTGGGTTTGAGTGGTTGGGGATTTCCATTCTTCCACATCCTTAACCTTCGCAGGGTTGACAGCAATTCCTCCTGCCGACACAATATGTCCTAGGAATCCTACTTCCTGTAACCAGAACTCACATTTGGTAAACTTGGCATACAACCGATGCTCCCTAAGGGTTTCAAGGATGGTCCTTAGGTGTATCTCATGTTCTTCTTCTGATTTGGAATAGATCCGAATGTCATCGATGAAAACAACAACAAACTTATTAAGGAAGTTCATAAAAATCTTATTCATGAGGTTCATGAAATAAGCAGGGGCATTGTTTAATCCAAAAGACATGACAGTGTACTCATACAGTCCATATCTGGTGGTGAAGGCGGTCTTTGGAATATCCTCAGCGCGAATCTTGAGTTGATGATAACTAGTTCTAAGATCAATCTTAGAAAACACTTTGGCACCGGTTAACTAGTCAAACAGATCTTCTATCTTCGGCAGTGGGTACTTGTTCTTAATGGTGACATCATTCAGCTTCTGATAATCCGTGCACAAACGGTTACCTCCATCTTTCTTATCCACAAACAAAACAGATGATCTCCATGGCGACGCACTTGGTTGAATCAGGCCTATCTCCAGCATAGCATCCAGTTGCTTCTTTATCTCCACTAATTCTGACGGGTTCGTACTATAAGGTCTCTGAGCTATGGGTCCAATTCCAGGGATTAGTTCAGTGATAAATTCGATATCCGTATCTGGGGGCCTACCAGGCAATATATCTGGGAATACGTTGGGGTATTCACAGACTACTCTGACTTGGTCAATGGTTGATTGGGATGGACTCTTGTTGCACTTGAATTGACGGGGCAAGGTTTTAGATACATGCTCTACTGATACTCCAGTGGTACTAGTCATGGTTATGGCTTTCTTGGCATAGTCGGTTAATCCTTTATGTTTCGACATCCAATCCATTCCTAGTACAGCTTCAAAACCTTTGGTTCCAAGTACTATTAGATTAGCACAAAATCTATTCCATGGATTCTGATAGGTATGGCCTTGCAAATTTGTCTAGCTTTGGTGGTTGAACCAGGTATTTGAACTATCATAACATGCTTCAATTTTGTTGGTTGAATCTTACTAGTGCATGCAAATAGTTCTGTAACAAAAGAGTGTGATGCTCCAGAATCAAACAACGCTCTTGCAAGTACCGAGTTAATATAAAACATACCCAGCACGACATCTGGTGCTTCCTGGGCTTCTTTAGCATTCATGTGAAACAGACGGCCGTTGCGGTTGAGTGAGCTCCCTGGGGCAAATCTCCTTCCAGGCTGAACACGGCGCTGCTGCTAAGCTGGGCCATTCACATTGGGGTATGCTGCAAGCTTCTTGGGTGTAACGCCCCCGAATCGAGTCTATGCAGATCTCAGCATTTCCTGCCAAAACCCGCATAGAAGCGATTCAAAGACGCCCACCAAACACTTTCGTATGGGTGGTATTTGACTACAAGTAGTTACATCACAGTAGTTTACAACAAAGTCCACAAGGACTTATATAAACAACAACGACTCATCGAGTCTAGAATACAAAAGGTACGATACGAAGATACAACTCAAGAAGAAAGCAAGATAGTATCCGAGTACGGACAAGAACCAAATGGGACTAAGAGTCCTGAAGAATAACCAAGCGGTGTCCAACCCTTCCTAGGCCAAACCGGAAGGGTAACCTTGCTAACGTCGTCAATCACGTACCTGTCAAGCCAAAGGGTCCCGGCAAATGGCAAAGAAAAACAGAAAGAGAGCGGTCAGTACTGAGGCCAGTACACGGCGAGACTAGAATTCGGAGGTCCTCGCCTACATAGGTATGGTGGGCTCAGCGGCAGCAAAGCTTGCACTATCTAACTTATAGAGACACGCTACAACTTCGGCTATTAGAGCAAGATAAGAGAGCACTACGCGATAACTATATATAACACCAAACATAACCCATCCGAAGAATTCCCCCTCGAAGACCAATCGAGGAAGTCCCCTTACGGAACACACACGGTGGAAATTTTAATTAAGCAGGTGTTTAGTTGATAAGGCTAATTACTAGTCATATTATTAAAGGCAAAACATTAGTCGCGTTGTCTATGATCATGACACTGTACTCCTGAGGCGCCCATAACCGTGGACACACGGCTTCTCAAAAAGATTTACCCTGCAGGGGTGCACTACTGTACCCAAACGCATGCTCAACCCTTCAGGCAACATATAACGCGTTCCTTCCGAATCTCACAACAAGAACTGTCCCATAACTACGCGCATATCCAGAGGCATCACCTATTGTGTTTTACCCACACAAGAGATACAGCTGATTCTCTAGGTGGCACAGCGTTTGAGTCTATGGCCGGGCGATGATTGGAAGATAACTTGTAGAGCTCCATCCCACCTCCGACACGATATCCCGATTTTATGCAATGCAAGCCATGGCAGTCCACCAAAATCATACCACAACTCAACCCATGTCCGAGGACATATTATGCGTATGCACCAAATGGAAAACCAATTTTGTAACCCTCTAGATATACGAATAGCGCCGGTAGTTGAGGGGGGATCCCAGAAGCCCCCACGTTTGGTTAGCGCGATCAACTCAGAACTGGTATCGTAGAACGAACGGGTCCAAGGTCGGCTCAAGAAGTTCCCAAAGGTGGTCCCTGCCGGGGCCTTATCATTAGGTGAAACCATAACCAATAACATCAGATTAATTATCTTATCACCAACCATATCCGAGTATCATGTTCCACCTATATGAGAGCGATACTAAGCATGCCTACGACTCGCAAGGACAAAGCTAGCTAATCAAACAAGGCAATAGGATAACCAAGGCAATATAGTGGAGCAGGTAAATAGAGGAACGATACTATAGCATCGATAATAAGGATAGCAATAGGTCAAAGGAAGGAAGTAAAGATTATAAATGTAAAATAGGTAGAAGGGGGAGAAATGCTCGCCTGAGACAAAGTTGGGTAGCCGGAGGCTTGTCGTATCTCACATCGACTCATCGTCCTATCCGGTGAAGAAGCAAACACTAAAAAGAGCAACCAGTGCAATATTTAATAATACGACGAAAGATCCGGCATGTTTATGATATGATGCATGGCATGGCAATATGTGGTCCCGCTTAGCAATATTAGGCGAAATCGGGATCCCGACATTTATTATTAGGTTCAAGTTATTTAACTACCCCGCATATTAAATGTTGAATTAACAAGGCAAAGCATGACAACGGTTCGCTACACAAATTTAAATGGAACCAATATTAGACTAGATTCGCCCGCATATGGGCTCCATATTTAATTATGAGGTGAATCGACAAAGTACCCCAGACAAATAAATATGTATGCGAGTATGAATGATTTAATATGCAATAAGATATATTATATTTATCAAAATAGGGTGTCGGAAAGGGGTCACACATCTCGGATCGACGATCTTGGGCTCCGGGGATCGTTCTTCGGATTCCGAGAAGAAGGCCTTGGTGTTCCGTCTTCAATTATCGAAGGTGTACTTGGTTCTGGTAACGGTGGTCACAGGAAGATCTTGTCAAGAACAACAATGATGACCTTGTAACACTTCTCATTCTTGTATGTTGTAGACTGTAGTCGAGGATGCGAAGTTCACAACACCACCATCTTGTTAGCGTCACGCCACACCTCAACCACACATCAGATTAACATACACTTCCGGGGCTGCACAATTCCACATCAAAAGGAAGGCCTTGTCCGAAGGTACTACGTCACGGACACCAGCAAAAACAGGGGGTCCCGATGGTGAACCTGCAGGACGCGAGGCATGCTGGACTTGCTCCAGGTCCGCTAAGCATGTGCGGAGTCACGGGGTTGAAGACGCTACAAAGCGAGAACAGGGACGCGCGGCCTCAGGCGTCGAACGGGCGAGGTCGTCGGGACGGCCCACCTGCAGGAAGAAATAGAGGCGGCTCACATAGCGATGGTCGGTGGCCGGCAGGGCTCGGGGCACGAGATCTGTTAGGGTCAGGGTCGGAGAGCGGCACCGGAGAAGAGGGAGGCGGGGAAGCAGAGGGGTCGCGCGCCCCTAGTGGCGCTGCAGAGGCCGACATAGAGGCGGTGGCTGATGGCGGATGGGAAAGGGCGACGACCGGTCGGAAGGAGCCGCGGCGGAGCATGCCGACGATGGCAGGCAGAGGCGACGCGAGGCGAGCGCTCGCGACAGGACAAGCTCGGCTCGATGGTAGGAAACGCGGGGATGCGGAGGAGAGGCATGCGGCAGCGCTGGCAGGCTTGAGGAGGACGCTGGTGGCGGACTCCTGCGAAGGGCGACGGCCGTCTCGGGTGCAGGGTCAGAGGGAGGACGCCGAGTAGGCCGACGGGGAGGGCTCGGGGCAACGACCGACATGGCTGTTGAGGAGGGAGTAGGGCCTCGCGGTGGCGCACTCCGCGGCGGCTGTTGGCGGCGGCTTGCGGGCGAGCGAGGGATGCGAGATGAAGAGGGGATGGGCACGGGGCAGGTCGCGAGGGAGATGGAACGGGGAAGTGGTGGGGGCCACGACATGGGATGGCTAACCACGTGAGTTCCGCGCGGGGTGGACGCGGTCGACTAGGAATGGGGGATGCCTCACACGGGAGTGGGACGCGGTGTCCTGGGTCGGTCGGGTTGGTACAGTTCGGTCGAGGCAGGGCAGCGCGTCGGGTTGCTGGTCGCTGAGTGTGTGTGGTGTGGTGGGTGGCGGCGTCTGTGTGGGGATCTAGGTTAGGGTTAGGACTAGATAGGGTTTTCTTACGGGGTCGTAGGTGGCTAGCTGGGCCGTTTGGCCCGGCCGTCTGCCTCCCCCTAAAATTATTTTTATTTATTTATTTTAGTTTTAAATAGGCTTTTATAAGTAGTTTTTAGACAAATAAAAGATCCGGAAAAGACCAGGGTTTTGATTTGAAATTAAAGGAGGGACTCATTAGAAAACAAAATAGGATTTTGATGAAAATATTTTAGGGCAAAAGTATGCATGAAGTTATGATGATGCAAAATAGTAAATAACACGCAATTTTATTTTGGAATATTTTCCGGACGTTACAACTGGGGCACTCATTGGAATAGTGACCCTTGACTCCACATTCATAACAAGTAACCTGAGACTTGTCTTTTCCTGCAACAGGCATGGCATTTCTTCCTGTCCTTGGGGAAGTATTGGTGTTGGTGGGGTTGTTGGCTTTGGGCGGTGCACGGTTGAAATTGTTGAAGTTGTCGGGGTTGTTGTTGTGGTTTCCTATGGGCCATGGGTTTCCTCCTCCACGGTTGGGATAGTTCGGACGGGTCATAGGGGGTCTATTGTTTCTCGGGGCATATCCTGCAGATGGGTTGGGGCGATACTTTGGGGTATGGTGGGTTCCTGGTTGATTCATCATTCGACGCTTGCGATTCTCATTGGCTTGGTTGATCTTGCCTTCCATCTAGATTGCAGAATCCACTAGGGCTTCAAGGTCAGCAAAGGGAATGTTGACCAGCACTGTCTGCATCTCATCATGCAGACCATTCAAGAATCTCTCCTTCTTCTTGGCTTCAGTACTAATCTCATCAGGGGCATACCTAGGCAGAGATAGAAATATGTCATGGTACTCTACCACAGTCATTCTTCCCTCCTTCAGCTCCTTGAATTCATCCCTCATCCGCAGAATCAAACCTGGTGGCACATGGGTTCGGCTGAACTTGAGTTTGAATTCATCCCAAGCCATCATATGTCCTCCATCCATGGTACGGATGCTATTCCATCAAGCTCTTGCATCACCTGCCAGATAATGGGTGGCAAATATTACTTTCTCATTGGCCTCCACTCCTGTGACTTCTAAGTTGTTCTCCATAGTATGCAGCCAGTCATTGACATCTAATGGCTCTTCAGACTTACTAAAAATGGGTGGATTGGTGTTTTGAAAGTTCTTGAGCTTGGAACCATGGTTGTCCTGGTTTCCATGGCCTTGATTATTCTGGGTCATCTGAGCTATGTGTTGAAGGGTGGCTAAGTTGGCTTGACGTTCGGCTCTTTCAGCTTCACGGTCTGAAACTAACATTTGCAAGATTTGCAGCATTGGGGCCTGAGATGAACTGCTCCCTCCGCGAGGCATTTGAAGATTGAGATAGATCATGACACAAGAGGGAAATTTCTAAGGTTCATGGATTTGTTTTTGAAAAGCTTTTGAACTTTGAGTTTGACTCTGTTTTTGTCAACTAGCAACTTTCTTTTCATTCATTCATTCATAGCACACAATACAAACACACACACCACAATAAGGAAACAAATGGTTTTAAGAACCATTGTGTGAAACTACGATACAGTGGGACCGGATACAACTCACACCTATGATAGTGCTCAAGTGATACTACTCATCATAATCGGTGTCTTCATCATCATCAATGAAGGTGGAATTATCATCATCAGTGTGGAAGTCCATGGATTGGTTCTCCAGGTAGTCTTCATCATCACTGAGGTAGGAGTAGGGATCTCCGCGGATATCTTCCCCTGCATTCTCCCTCTCCTCAAGCTGCACGTCCCGCTCATGGATGGTCTCCTCCAAGTTTGACACTTTGTGACGAAGGCGATCAATGATGCGATCCTTCTTGTCACGCAGACGGTGAAAGGTCTTGCGTTCCTTTGCAAGGATGGCGAGGGTCTGGTCCTTCTTGACTACAATGGCATAGTTGTGGGTGGCGTAGGAGCGGGCATTGTCCAACTCCTTCTGCCTATCATACAGCATGAATCTGAGATGATCCACCTAATGCTTCAGCTCCGGGTGGTATGGCACCTCCAATGGTTGTCCCATAGCATCACGCCTTGTGTAGAACTCAAAGCGTGTGCCCTTGATCTGGTTGATGCTTTGCCCACACAGACAGGCAAGAGCTTCCTACATAGCCCAGGCGAGTCCGTCTAGCCAGTTGTTCTCTCTTAAGCTGAATTGGATCCCCTCCGAGGTGGGTGCTTCCATATTGCCTTTGAGGCTTACAACTATCAGCCATTGCAATTCTCCTCATTCCTGATCATTGAGCTGTGCTCCGAAGAACTCGGGGTGCGGGTGCTCAAGAAGTTCCGAGAGTTGGTCTAAATCGCGCTCAAACATGAGATCTCCTCGATTGCCCAACTGGTAAAACTTTCTATACTTCACGTCCATCTATAAGAATGTATGATAAGTAAGTTAGTGGAGTGATCAAGTGTGTCAAATTTTATGTAGGATTTACAAGAATTTTTTGAGGAACATGAATTTTTCTTCAAAGAATCTTAGTGATAAGAATGAGAATAGGTTTTCATAAATACTCACTTCTTTTGGTTTTGAAACTAATTTTTTGATTCAAGCGTCCATTCTAACTAGGGTCTCCTATGGTCAGGATGGCTCTGATACCAACTTGTCAACACCCGGATTTTTAATCCCAGATGCCTGTTATGACATACATCGCAATCCCAGGATTACAATTTTTGTGGTACATAACAGATTGGTACCATAGTTCATCATCCATTACAAACCATAATAATGGTCTTACCAATAAAGGACCGCATGATCTAGTCTTAATACAATCAACACAGCGGAATAAAAATAATAATAGTAGCATGGTCGAAGCTCCATCTTCAGGGTCACAGGCAATGCTGACGATGGGAGATGATCCTAGTTGTCATAGACTTCCTGCTGTCCATCATCCTAGTAGTCCTCCTCTAGTCTGGCCATAGGAATAGCCCGACACAAAGCCATGAGTACTCTTTAAGTACTCGCAAACTAATACTAACAAGTAAGGTAGTTTGAGTAGGAATCCTAAGCTCTAGGTTTATTTGCAAAAAGGCAGGTTTATCTCTAACTAAGTTTATAAGTAAAGAAAACTAGTTTAATGTTCTACAACACCTAAGTGGGAACTTAGTTTTCATATCACAACTTTGTTGTGTCAAGTCAAAGTCATGATTCATTTCATAGGTCATTTTGAAAACATATGACAACGGAACAGTATGGCCACTCCAACTGTCCATAATCGCGGACACGGCTATTCGAATAGTTTGACACTCTGCAGAGGTGGTACACTTTCACCATAACATTCGATACATCCGTCAGGAACAATCCTGAATCACCATACTCAGTATGCAGATAATCAATCCTAACCTTTCAATTACACACCCTAGTTTAGGCACCTCCCCTATGAGTTTGGCCTACCAACCATGACCATCTGTCATCTTGGGAACTGCACAGGTGGACAATCATCTCGAGGTAGCCTCAACTCAAACCTCTTCCGCAAGGGAACCCATATTAAGATATAGAAACTTCCAGTCAAGCCCTACCCAAATTTGGGTATTGTGGTTGTACGGTAAAATTGGAATGGTATCGCATCCGAACCCAACCATCAGTTTTATAGAGGTATAAGGCTCATGCCTCAACATTTTCATCATCAAATCATCGGGTGTTCATAACACATGTCAAAACATTTCATTAGAATGACTCATCATTCTAAGGTTTTCATAATCATTTTCACCAAGTATTTCCATCTAAAGTGATCAAGTTTTATGCTTAGCAATAGCCACTAAAGTTAGGGGTCATCACTAATGAGTGGTGCTAATCAAGTGAGACTATCTAAATCTAGATCTCATGCCTTAGTATGACATCTAGTCCTAACTAACTTAGGCCAAGTTTTATGCTCTTTATGCTACCTCTAATATCTTTCCACAATTCACAAGTCACTAAGTAAAAGCAAATAAATAATTTTGATAAATAAATAAAATAATAAGCTTGCAGTAAAACTGGGATTTGGTATAATCAAGGTTGCATAATCAAAGCATGCCTAATGCATTGCATAAGTTATCTAGCTTTCAAGGGTGGCTTGCATGGTTTAGCTTAGCTTGACTCGAGTAGTGGAGTGATTGAAGTTCTCTTCTCCTTATTCTTCGTAGTAGTCTCCTTCCTCTTCGTATCCTTGGTCGATACAAGCGTCTATAAATAAATACGAGGTACACAATCACCAAACAATAATTAACTACTTCTATTTGGCACACAAAGGTTCACACTAGATGATCCAGCATCATCACAATCATCACAAGGATTAAAGGTCTAGCCTTATTTAATATATTTTAGAAAAGTAATTTCTACTCATTGAAAACTACTTAAGATTTAATATTCTTCAATTAAAATATGGGATCATGTTGACACATGGCATCACCACATATTTTAATACTTGGGAAAGTGATTTAAAGTGGTGTCACAATTTAATAAGGTTTAACATTATTAGTTTAATTAATTAAAGTAACTAGAAATTCCTATGGGGCATTCTTGAAATACTTGTCCAAGATCTCTACATGTAAACCAAAATATTTTTACATCCTCAGAAAGATCTTGTCAAACGTGATTTTTGAGAGTTGGAATCAACTCAAAAGCATTTATGGTTGATTTTTGAAAAATGTTGGAATGCAGAAAAGTCTCTGTCTTGTTATTTTTACTATAGATGATCTATAATTTAAAATGGTTTAAATCCAATGGGCTTGGATTAATATTTTCAATATCTTTCTAACAAAATTGGTTTCGTGCCATTTGGTTTAGTAAAACTCTCTGAATTGATTTTTAAAGTTACTGACTGAACTAGAGTTTGAACTAAATTGGAAAAATCTATATTTAAATCTATTGGCTTGCGCGGGAACTAAATGGGCCGGTCCACTGCGCACGCGCAGCGCCCGGGCTAACATAAAGGGGGTGTACCACCTGTCAGCGAGACAGGGGCTCCCGAAGGGGTATCCTTCAATCTAGGCCCTACGATTAGAATCTAATCTAACGGCTGGGGTTCATCGTTGATGACGAACAACTCCAGCGAGGTATAAACCCTAACGCGGCAATGGGGGTTGTGTGAGGCTCACCAGGGCTCCAGGTAGGGTCGGCGTTGGGGGAGAACAATGTTGTCGACGACTCCGCTTCTCCTCCTCCTCCGCGGCAGACTTCGGTGAAATTCCAGCGATGCGGAGCTCGCCTTGCTCCGGGGAAGGGTCGGTGGTGTTCTATGAGAGGTGGGGAGTGAGATGGTGTGGCGAATTGAGGCTGTTGTGGCCTACTTTTATAGCCGAGCGAGAGAGGTAGTGCGGCATGTTCGGAGCTCAATGGGGTCAACGATACAGCGAGCTAATGGCATGGCGAAGCGCGTAGGCTGGTGCGCGGTCTCTTGGCGATTCTCAAGGGCTTAATGGCGCGGCAAGGAGCGGTCGAGGTTGGTCGGAATGGGCTGGTGCTCTGAGCGGCACCGATGGCATTTTCGATGATGCATAGTTTCTACGAGTCACGCGGCGGCGAACGGGATGTCTAAGAGCTAGCTGGTGTTAAGGCGAGTGTGTGCACGCGCGGTGACGGCGAGGCGTGGCGTACGCAAGCTGGTCAGGTGCGGCGCTCTCGGCACGGTGCAGAGACAGTGGGTGTGGCGTTTCCTCTATGGTCCAGGGCCTGGCCGCGTTCGAGGGCAGGACAGGGGTGGCGATGGACAGTGTGCTGCCTCTTGGACATTGTGGCTGGGTGTGGCGTCGCCTCCTTCTAGCTAGCCATGGTCGGCCGGCAATGGGGGGCTCGGTTGGCTCAGCACTGGTGCAATGGTAGAGTTCTAGCTTGTTCAATGCTTGTGTGCTCACTAGGGGATACAAGGGGTAAGAATTGGGGACAAGGGTTTGAATGATCAGTTCTCAAAATAGTGTAGTTAGGCAGAGTTTGAAATGTGTCTCCAGGTGCTTGATGAAATGGCCGCAAGAATTCAAGTTTGAAAATTTTGAATGAAATTTGGTGGGTGCTCTGGTCACATGCTTGGTAGTATCTGGCTGCTTGGGTTTGTCAAGGTGAACTGGTTTGAGTGGATTTTGAGAAATGGTGATCTTACTACCTAAACTTGATTCAATTTTGAATTGTCATTTGAATAGATTTGAAATCTGTTTATGTTGGTTTGCAAAGTGGGCTTGGGTTCACTTTCACTTGGTCTAGCAAGGGGTGAAAATAATTGGATTTGTTTCTGTTAGAAATCTTGGACTAGAAACACTCAAAGTGGTCTAGTGAAGAGGTTTGGCCAAACTGACCATTTGCTTATATTGTTTACATTTGAATTTCTCTTCATTTGATTCTTCTTGGAATTGATCTAGATGATGTTGTTTTCATCTTTAAACCAATCCTTGCCATTCATAGCAATCAAACATGTCATTGCAAGCATTCATGCATTCATAACACACACATGCATTCATATTGATTTTAATAACAAAAGTTTTTGTTTGCCCTAAACTTGGGTGATTGGAACTTGATAATCTTGATTAATATTTTTGGGATGTTACATTCTAAAGGCTTCTTCTAGAATACAAATGGGTACTTCACGATAAGTTAGGTCCTTGTTGATTTCTATGGTCCTATGATCAATATTCTGGAAAACTTCTGTCTTCTCTGGGACTTCTAGGAATCTGCGAAGTAACGAGATATGGAACACATCATCCACGGCTGACATCTCCTCCGGCAGTTCCAGTTGATGTGACACTTCTTGTCGGCGATTCAAAGTCTTGAAGGGCCCAATATATCTGGGGGCTAACTTTCCTTTCACTTGGAAACGTTGCATTCCCTTCAAGGGTGATACTTTCAGATACACAAAATCTTCGATAGCGAAGGCTAGATCTTGACGTCTCTTGTCAGCATAACTCTTCTGTCCGGATTGGGCGGTCTTAAGGTGCTCATGGATCGTGTGAACTTTCTCTTTGGCTTACCTTAGGATGTCGGGTCCGAAAATCTGACTCTATCCCACTTCTGACCAATTCAATGGGATACGACACTTCTTTCCATACATAAACTCAAATGGGGCCATTTGCAAACTGGCTTGGTAACTGTTGTTGTATGATAATTCTACAAAAGGCAGACAGTCTTCCCATTTTGATCCATATTCCAACACACAAGCTCTCAACATATGTTCGAGTATCTGCTTTACTCGCTTCATCTGTCCATCAGTCTGCGGGTGATAAGCTGTGCTGAAATCCAGTCTGGTTCCTAATCCTTCATGGACTTTCTTCCAAAATCTCGAGGTAAACTGGGTTCCTCGATCCGACACAATGTTCTTGGGGACTCCATGCAAACTTACTATCCTAGTAATGTACAACTATGCTAGCTTCAAGCTCTGATAAGTGGTCTTGACCGGTAAGAAATGGGCTACTTTGGACGGTCTATCCACTATGACCCAAATAGAATCATTTCCCCTACTAGATGTAGGCAAACCGGTGATAAAATCCATTCCAACTTGCAACACCCGGATTTTTAATCCTAGATGCCTGTTATGCCATACATCGCAATCCCAGGATTACAATTTTTGCGAGACATAACAGATTGGATATCACAGTACATCATCCATTACAAACCATACATAAGGTCTTACAACAATAAAGGATCTCATGATCCAGTCTTAGTACAATCAAGCAGCGGAATAATATAATAACGATAGCATGGGCGAGGCTCCAACTTCATGGTCACAGGCAATGCTGACGATGGGAGATGATCCTAGTTGTCGTAACCTTCCTGTGGTCCATCCTCCTGATAGTCATCTTCATAGTCTGGCCACGGGAATAGCTAGGGACAAAGCCATGAGTACTCTTTAAGTACTCGCAAACTATCACTAACAGGTAAAGTGGTTTGAGTAGGAATACTAAGCTCTAAGTTGTTTTGCAAAAATCCATATTTATCGCTAATTGAGTTTAGAAGTAAAGAAAACTAGTTTAAGGTTTTATAACACCTAAGTGGGAACACAAGTTTCACTTTCACCACTCTGTTGTGGTCAAGTCAAAGTCATGATTCATTTCACAAGTCATTTTGAAAACATCTGACGATGGAACAGTATGGCCACTCCAACTGTCCATAACCGCAGACGCGACGATTTGAATAGTTTGACACTCTGCAGAGGTGGTACACTTTCACCATAACATTCGATACATCCGTCAGGAACAATCCTGAATCGCCATACTCAGTATGCGCATAATCAATCCTAACCTTTCAATTACACACCCTAGTATAGGCGCCTCTCCTATGAGTTTGGCCTCCCAACCATTACCATTTGTCATCTTGGGAACTGCACAGGTGGTCAATCTTCACGAGGTAGCCTCAGCTCAAACCTCAGCCGCAAGGGAACCCATACTAAGGTATATAAACTTCCAGTCAAGCCCAACCCAAATTCGGGTATTATGGTTGTACAGTAAAATTGGAATGGTATCGCATCCAGACAACCATCAGTTTTTAAAAGGGCTAAGGCTCATGCCTCAACATTTTCATTATCCAAATCATCTGGTGTTCAAGAACACATGTAAAAACATTTCATTAAAATGACTCATCATTCCAAGGTTTTCATAATAATTTTCACCAAGTATTCCAATCTAAAGTGATCAAGTTTTATGCTTAGCACTAGCCACTAAAGTTGGGGGTAAACACTAATTAGGGGTGGTAAACAAGGGTGACTTATCTAAGTTCAATCTCATGCCTCAGGATGACATCAAGATCTATCTAACTTAGGCCAAGTTTTATGCTCTTTATGCTACCTTTAAAAATCTTTCCAACACTTCACAAGTCACTAAGTAAAAGTAATAAAGAGCTTTGATAAAGAAATAAAATAAATAAGATTGCAAGTAAAACTGGGATTTGATATAATCAAAGGGGTATAATCACATATGCCTAAGGCATCTAGTTTGCATACTTTTCATGCAAGTGTTAACTTGCAAAGTCACTTGTTTTGTGAAGCTTGCCTTGTGCAGTCTAGTGGCTGAAGTTCTCCTTGGCTTCTTTCTCGTAGTAATCTCCTTCCTTTTTGTATCCTTGGTCGGTACTAGCGTCTATAAATAAATACGAGGTACACAATCACCAAACAATACTTAACTAATTCTATTTATCACACTAGGGTTTTCACTAGATGATCTAACATCATCACAATCATCACAAAGATTAAGGCACTAGTTTCATTTCTTTTATTTTAGGAAAGTAATTTTTACTCATTGAAAAACTACTTAAGATTTAATATTCTCCAATTAAAACATGGGATCATGTTGACACATGTCATCACCACATATTTCAGTACTTGGGAATGTGATTTAAAGTGGTGTCACAATTTAATAAGGTTTAACCTTTTTTTTAATTAATTAAAGTGAATAGAAAGGCCTATGGGGCATTCTTTTATTACTTGTCCATTATTTCTGTAAGTAAACCTAGATATTTTTATATATTCAAAAACGTATTGTTAAATGTGATTTTTGAGAGTTGGAATCACCTCAAAATCTTTTATGGTTGAATTTTTTAAAATGTTTGAATGCATAAAAGTCTCTACCTTGTTATTTTTACTATAGGTAATCTATAATTGCAAATGGTTTGAATCCAATGGGATTGGATTAAGGATTTCAATACCTTTCTAACAAAATTAGTTTCATGCAATTTGGTTTAGTGAATCTCTCTAAAATGATTTTTGAATCTACAGCCAGAACTAAGTTTGAAACAAAATAGATAACCCTAATTTCAAATGAACTGGGTCACACGGGAAGTTAACTGGGCCGGCCTAGTACGCACAGCGCATGCGGGAGTGGGTTTAAGTGGTTGTCCCCACTCGTCGGTGAGACAGAGAGTGGCGAAGGGGAACGGGGCGATTATAAACGTAGGATTAGAAGTAAGATCTACGGCTGAGGGTCGTCGTCCTCGTCTAAACAGAACGCGACGAGCATGAACCCTAGCGCGGCCGGTGGGGGTCAGTGGCGGCTCACCGGGGCTCAGGCAAGGGCCGGCGATGGGGGCGAACGACGGAGTCGATGACGGCAATCCTCCCGGTACCGGTGGCTTCTCCTGGGGCGGCTCCAATCAACGGCGCCCTTCTCCTCCAGCAGCGGCAAGCTCCGACGAAATTCCGGTAACCTGGAGCTCGCCTTGCTCCGAGGAAGAGGTGGGGTGGTTCTGAGAGAGAGAGGGTAGTGGAATGGTGTGACGAATTCGAGCGGGGAAGGCCTCTATTTATAGTGCGACGAGGGGACCGAAGGGTGCGAGCGGAGCTCATCGGGGTCGTCTTCACAGTGAGCTAACGGCATGGCCGAAGGTAGGGGACGGTGCGCTGCCTCCTGGCGAAGCTCAACGTCTTCATGGCGACGCGTGGGGCGGTGCGGTTTGTTCGGAACATGTCGACGCTCTGGGCGGCACCGACGGCTGTTTTAATGGCGCACCATGGCTACGGGTCAAGCGGCGGCGAACGGGGTTGTCTGGGAGGTTCCTGGGGCAGTGGTGATCACGCACCTGGGCGGCAAAGGCGGGGCATGGTCTGTGCGAGTGTGTCGAGCGCGGCGCTCTGGCGTGCTCTGGGCATGGTCGTAGAGACATTGGGCGCGAGCATTCCGTGTGGTCCAGTGGCTGGCAGGGCTCGAGCGCTGGATAGGGGGTGGCGATGGACGGTGGCATGCATCCCAGACACGGTTGGCGAGGCTAGTTAGGCTTGTAGCATGCTGTCGACGTTGGGGGTGGCAAGTGTGCTCGGCCATGGTGTCCATTGATGGCATGGTCGAGTTCACAGTGAGCTAGAGCTGCTTAGACAAGGTAGATGATCTACTGGGAGTGTATTAAGAGCTAGAGAGGGGACAAGGTTGGCACATACACTGCTCATAATAGTGTTTGTGGTTTAATTTGATTTCTTCTTAGAAGGTGTTTGAAGAAATGGCCGCAAGAAATTCAAATTTGAATTTCTGGATGAAACTTTGTGGGTGTACTGGTCACATACTAGGTAGTCTCTGGTTGCTTGGATTTGTCAAGGTGAACTGGTTTGGTTGGGTTTTGAGAAATGGTGATCTTACCATATGAACTAGATTCAATTTTCAAATGTCATTTGAATTGGGTTGCCAAATGTTTCTATGGGTTTGCAAGGTGGGCTTGGGTTCACTTTCACTTGGTCTAGCAAGGGGTGAAAATAATTGGAATTGTTTCTGTTTGAAATCTTGGACTAGAAACACTCAAAGTGGTCTAGTGAGCAAGATTGGCAAAAATGACCATTTGCTTATTTTGTTTGTTTTTTAATTTCCTTTGATTTGATTCCGCTTGGAATTGATTTAGATGATGTTGTTTTCGTCTTTAAACCATTCCTTGCCATTCATAACAATCACACAAGTCTAATCATGCATTCATACATTCATCACATACACACATGCATTCATAATGATTTAATTAACAAAAGTTTTTGTTAACCCTAATTTTGGGTGATTGGAATTGATAACCTTGATCAATATTTTTGGGAAGTTACACAACTGAATCCCATTTACATTTCGGAATCTTCATTGGTTGCAAAAGTCATGCGGGTCTCTGATGTCCCGCTTTGATTCTCTGACAGATATCACATTTGTTTATGTAGCTTCCGATTTCTCTCTTGATCTTATGCCACCAAAATTGCTCCTTCAAATCCTGATACATCTTGGTTCCTCCAGGGTGGATAGAATAAAGAGTATCATGGGCTTCTTCTAAAATATATTGCTTTAACTCTGAATCTGCTGGTACACAGATACTTTGTACCACAAAACTCCTTCTTCATCTTCGGTGAATCTGGGTACCTTCCCTGTACCGATACGATGTTTGATTCCGTCGATACTAGCATTTCCTTTCTGCGCCTCCTTGATCTGACTGATCAAAGTGGGTTGAAGTTCTATGCTAGCCAAAAATCCTTCACTAGCTAGCTCCACTCTGAAATCTTCCAACTCCTTATGCAAACTTGGTTGCTCCTTTAGAATCATGGTGTTCAATCGACACAGCAATCTGCTAAGAGCATCTGCTACCACATTGGGTTTGCCAGGGTGATAGTGAATGTCAAGGTCATAGTCCTTGATTAGCTCTATCCATCTCCTTTGCCTCATATTTATCTCCTTTTGGGTGAAAATATACTTCAGACTCTTGTGATCTGAATAAATCTCACAGCGGTTACCCATGAGGTAATGCCGCCATGTTTTCAAGGCTAAAACTACGGCTGCTAGTTCAAGGTCATGGGTAGGGTAATTCTGCTCATGTTGCTTCAGTTGTCGGGACAGATAGGATATGACTTTTCCTTCTTGCATCAGCACACATCTGAGACCAATTTTGGATGCATCACAATACACATCAAAAAGCTTCTTGATATCCGGTATAATCAAGATTGGGGCTGAAATCAATCTCTTCTTGATCTCTTGAAAACTTGCTTCACATTTGTTCATCCATTCAAACTTCTTATCTTTCCATGCTTGTTTAGTATCTACTTTGCTTTGCTTTGTCTACACTTTGAGGTGTTTTTATATCTTTTCTGGAACTAACCTAATAACAAGATGTCATAGTGCCAGTTGCCTGTTTTCTGCTGTTTTTGGTTTAAGAAAGCTAAAAAATGAATATTCTCGGAATTGAACGGGACAACATCCAAAGTTCATATTTTCCCTGAGCGATACGAAAAATAGAAGACGAGACGGAGGAGGAAACCAGGGTGGCCACACCCTAGGTGGGGGCGGGCCCACCCTAGGCCGCGCCCACAGGGGGTGTGGGCCCCCTGTACCTCCATCGACCTTGCCTCATTCACCTATAAGAATCCCCCGGGGAGAAAACCCTAAATAATCCATCATACTTTCAGAAAAAGTTCCGCTACGCCGCAGCCACCAAAGGGGAGTTTCGAGGGAAAGAAATCCGGATGGCACCCGCCGGGTTCGGGGCCGGGTCCGCCCCCCCATACCCGCCCCCGCGACCTCTCCCCGCCCCCGCCACCGGCCTCCATACCCGCCGTCGGGTCCATTTTTCCACCAGACCCGCGACCCGCCGGGTTTCGAGGACCCGACGGGAGACCCGCAAGCGAGGAGGATAGGGCGGCGAGCGGCCATTCTTGTTGGCGGTCGATGGAGGGACGTAGAGGTCGATGCCGGTGTCGAGGACGAGGCCCTGCAAAAGGCCGAGAGGATGGTGGGATCTGGGGCTAGGGCGTGTTGTCTCCATCCGCGACGGCGGCGCTAGAAGGGAGGCGGCGACCGCGCTAGAAGGGAGAGGGCGGCAGCGCACTAGAAGGGAGAGGGCGGCGGGGGAGGCAGCGGTGGCACCGGCAGGGAGGGAGATGACCAGGGGGATGTGTTTCTCGCGATGGGGAACTGGGGAGCAGAGATCGTGTGTGGTGTCTTGCGTGCGTCAGTGCGTGTTGTTGCACACAACACATGTGTATGTAGGTTGTGCGCGGACGTGCGGCGTGGTGTGCGTGTCTTACGTGTGTGGTGTGCGTGCCTGTGCGTTAGGGTTAGAGTTAGAAACAAGGATTAGCCTGCAAATATAGGGTTAGTGGGATTTGCCGGGTATGCGGGTCTACGGGTACGGGTTTGGCACCTCCATACCCGCCCCCGCTAGACCCGACGGGTCTAGTTTTTTTCCGCTAAGCGCCCCCACGGGTTTTTTTCTTTACCAAACCCTCCCCATTTAAAGAGGGTATCCATCGGGTTATCGGGTATCGGGTACCCATTGCCATCCGTAGACAGAAAGTCTCTATTCCGGCACCCTGCTGGGACGGGGAAGTTCCCCTGGAGCCATATCCATCGATCTCCACCACCATCTCCATCACCGTTGCTAATTCCCATGATGAGGAGGGAGTAGTTCTTCCTCGAGGCTAAGGGCTCTACCGGTAGCTATGTGTTCATCTCTCTCTCTCTCTATGCATGATCTTGTGGTCATGATCTTTGTAATCAAGTAGATCTACCTTGCTACTCAAGTGCTTCATTAGATCTCTACTCTCCCCATGTGTGTGAAAGTGATAGCGTGCATGCCATGGTGGCACTTAGGCTTGAGTCTACATAAATACTCTTTGTGCTTTAATAGATATATGCTTTTCCCCATGTGTGTGAAAGTGACAGCGGGCATACCGTGTGTGGAACTTTGGCTAGATTGAATATTTGTTATGAGTTATATTTTGAGTTGGTTGTCTCTGTGAAATTGTGGTGTTTGTTGGAACCATCTAGCGCTCAAGATGACAGTGTGGGGTTATCTAGATTGGGGAAGGCGGACTTTGAGGTGTGCTGTTATAGCCCTACCATGGATTAGAGTATCCAACCGGAGAATAGTTAAGAGTAGTATCATGAAGAGAGGATATTTATATGAGAGAGTGTTCACTAGTGAAAGTATGAGTTTCTAAACATTGAAACACCGTTTGCTACTAGATCTGTTGCATGTTTGCCTTCTTCCATCAGGTTTCCTTTAGTATGTTCCTCTACGCCATCAGCTATTTTCTGGCACCGTTACCCCACATCAATAACAAGTCAGAAGCTATTTTCTGGCACCGTTACCACTTGTATTTCACTATCTCTTCGCCGAACTAGTGCACCTATATTGGGTGTGTTGGCAACACAAGAGACTTCTTGTATCTTGATTGCAGGGTTGCTTGAGAGGGATACCTTTGACCACTTCCTCCCTGAGTTCGATAAACCTTGGGTGATCCACTTAAGGGAAACTTGCTGCTGTTCTACAAACCTCTGCACTTGGAGGCCAACAATTGTCTACAAGAATAGAAGTGCATAGACATCAAGCATCCAGTTGCTTCTTTAGCTCCACTAATTCAGACGGGTTCATACTATATGGTCTCTGAGCTATGGATCCAGTTCCAGGGATTAGTTCAATGATAAACTCGATATCCCGATCTAGGGGCATACCGGGCAATACAACTGGGAATACGTCGGGGTATTCACAAACTACTCTGACTTGGTCAATGGTTCATTGGGCTAGACTCTTGTTGCACTTGAATTGACGGGGCAAAGTCTCAGATACATGTTGTACTGATACTCTAGTGGTACTAGTCATGGTTATGGCTTTCTTGGCACAGTCGATTAATCCTTTATGTTTTTTACATCCAATCCATTCATATTACTACTTCCAAACCTTTGGTTCCAAGTACTATTAGATTAGCATAAAAATCTATTCTATGGATTCTGATAGGTACGGCCTTGCAAATTTGTCTAGCTTTGGTGGTTGAACCAGGTATTTTAACTATCATAACATGCTTGAATTTTGTTGGTTGAATATTACTAGTGCATGCAAATTCTTATATAACAAATGAGTGCGATGCCCTAGAATCAAACAACACTCTTGCAAGTACTAAGTTAACAGAAAACCTACCCAGCATGACATCTGGCACTTCGTGAGCTTCTTCAGCATTCATGTGAAACAGACGGCCGTTGCGGTTGAGCGAATTCCCTGGGGAAAATCTCCTTCCAGGCGGAACACGGCGCTGCTGCTGAGCTGGGGCATTCACATTGGTGGCTACTGCAAGCTTCTTGGGGCACTCGTTGGAGTAGTGACCCTTGACTCCGCATTCAAAACTAGTAACCAGAGGCTTGTCTTCTCCTGCAACAGGCATGGCATTGCTTCCAGTCCTTGGGGCAGTATTGTTGTTGTTCATGTTTTTGTTGTTGTTGGACTTGGGCGGTGCACGGTTGAAATTGTTGGAGTTTGTGGGGTTGTTATTGTGGTTTCCTCCGGGCCTTGGGTTTCCTCCTCCACGGTTGGGATAGTTCGGACAGGAAATAGGGGTTCTATTGTTTCTCGGGGCATATCCTGCATACGGGTTGGGGCGATACTTCGGTGTATGGTGGGATCCTGGTTGATGCATCATTCGACGCTTGCGATTCTCATTGGCTTGGTTGATCTTGCCTTCCATCTGGATTGCAGAATCCACTAAGGCTTCCAGATCAGCAAACGGAATGTTGACCAGCACTGTCTGCATCTCATCATGCAGACCATTCAGGAATCTCTCCTTCTTCTTGGCTTCAGTACCAATCTCATCAGGGGCATACCTAGACAGAGACACAAATCTGTCACGGTACTCTACCATAGTCATCCTTCCCTGCTTCAGCTCCTTGAATTCATCCCTCATCCGCAGAATCAAACCTGGTGGCACATGGGTTCGGCTGAACTTGAGTTTGAATTCATCCCAAGCCATCATCTGTCCTCCACACATGGTGTGAATGCTATTCCACCAAGCTCTTGCATCACCTGCCAGATAATGGGTGGCAAACAGTACTTTCTCATTGGCCTCCACTCCTGCGACTTCTAAGTTGTTCTTCATGGTCTGCAGCCAGTCATCAGCATCTAATGGCTCTTCAAACTTACTAAATATGGGGGGATTAGTGTTTTGAAAGTTCTTGATCTTGGATCAATGGTTGTCCTGGTTTCCATGGCCTTGATTGTTATTGGCCATCTGAGCTATCTGTTGAATGGTGGCTAAGTTAGCTTGATGTTTATCTCTTCCATCTTCACGGTCAGCAACCAACATTTGCAATTTGTAGCATTGGATCCTAAGATGAACTACTCCCTTCGCGAGGCATCTGAAGATTGAGATAGATCATGAGACAAGAGGGAAATTTCTAAGGTTCATGGATTTGTTTTTGAAAAGCTTTTAAACTTGGGGTTTGACTCTAGGTTTGCCAACTAGCAACTTTCTTTTCATTCATTCATTTATAGCACCCAATACAAACACACACCACACTAGGGTAACATATGGTTATAGGAAGCATTCTGTGAAGCTACGATATAGTGGGACCGGATACAACTCAAACCTACGATAGTGCTCAAGTGCTACTACTCATCAGAACAGGTGGCTTCTTCATCATCAATGAAGGCGGAACCATCATCATCAGTGTGGAAGTCCATGTCAAGGTCCTCCAGGTAGTCATCATCATCAATGAGGTAGGAGTAGGTATCTCCACGGATATCTTCCCCTTCATTCTCCCTCTCCTCAAGCTGCATGTCCCGCTCAGGGATGGTCTCCTCCAAGTCTGACACTTTGTGACGAAGGCAAGCAATGATGTGATCCTTCTTGTCACGTAGACGGCAAAGTGACTTGCGCTCCTTCACAAGGATGGCGAGGGTCTGGTCCTTCTTGACTGCAATGGCATAGTTGTGGTTGGCGTAGGCGCAGGCGTTGTCCAACTCCTTCTGCCTATCATACAGCATGAAGTCAAGATGATCCACCTGATGCTTCAGCTCCGGATGTCCTGGTACCTCCAATGGTTGTCCCATAGAATCACGCCTTGCGTAGTACTCAAAGCGAGTGCCCTTGATCTGGTTGATGCTTTGCCCACACAGACGGGCAAGAGCTTCTTGCATAGCCCTGGCGAGTCCGTCTAGCCAGTTGTCCCTCAAGCTGAATTGGATCCCCTCTAAGGTGGGTGCCTCCATCTTGCCTCTAAGATTTGCAAATATCAGCCACTGTAGTTCTCCTCCTTGCTTATCATTGAGCTGTGCTCCGAAGAACTTGGGGTGCGGGTGCTCAAGAAGTTCCGAAAGTTGGCTTAAGTCGCGCTCGAAGATGAGCTCTCCTCCATTGCCCAACTGGTAGAACTTGCTATACTTGACTTCCATCTACAAGAATGTAGGATGAGTAAGTTAGTGAGGTGATAAAGTGTGTCAAATTTTATGTAGGATTGCAAAAAAAAATTGAGGAACATAAATTTTCTTGAAAGAATCTTAGTGATAAGAATGAGAATAGGTTTTCATAAATACTCACTTCTTTTGTTTTGAAACTAAGTTTTTGATTAAAGCGTCCATTCTAACTAGGGTCTCCTATGGTCAGGATCTCTCTGATACCAACTTGTCAACACCCGGATTTTTAATCCCATATGCCTGTTATGTCGTACATCGCAATCCCAGGATTACCATTTTTTCAAGACATAACAGATTGGTACCATAGTTCATCATCCATTACAAACCATAATAAAGGTCTTACAAATAAAGGATCTCATGATCCGGTCTTAATACAATCAACGTAGAGGAATAATAATAAGGGTAGCATGGTCGAAGCTCCATCTTCAGGGTCACAAGCAATGCTGATGATGGGAGATGATCCTAGTTGTCATAGACCTCCTGTTGTCCATCATCCTGGTAGTCCTCCTCATAGTCTGGCCATGAGATTAGCCAGGGACAAAGCCATGAGTACTCTTTAAGTACTCGCAAACTATCACTAAGAAGTAAAGTAGTTCAAGTAGGAATCCTAAGCTCTTGGTTTGTTTGCAAAAAGCCAGGTTTATCTCAAACTGAGTTTAGAGGTAAAGAAAACTAGTTTAATGTAATTTTGTCTAGGAGGATTAATATAGCAAACACTACATGTAATTTTGTTATGTTATAGTTGAATAAAAAACAAGTTATTCTAATAGAATGGTCACCTAAGACGTGTACATGACACGGTCCAAAGGGTTTTGTTAATTCAAATTATGCTAAAAGCGTATGCAAATTTCAATGGTTGAAATAAGCATCGCGGAGTTGGAATATTCACCATGATGAAATTGTTAAAGGGTTTAATTTCATCGGAGACGATGAAGATGCTTGCATTTGCAAGAAATTAAGTGGGAGAGCTAAGACATATTTAATGGTAAGGAAATTGGTAATCGTTAGCTGCTTGGTTGGCTTGGGAGCAGCGACTAATCGGAATTCGGACGATTAACTGATTTAATCGGTCGGTTGTTAATCGGTGCAACCTACCAAAAATTAGCACCTAAAACACGTATGAATCCTCTTGCACCTCAACCATCTACCCTATCAAAGGCAACCTTAAGCTCCCGGATGAGATCCTCAAGCCGCTCGAGCTCTTGTATTTGAGGTCTGGTCGGCAACTATGAGGAACTGGCCAACAACGACAAGGAACTGGTTGTTGATGGCGGAAATCAAGCTCCTAGAGGCAGGGACCGAGCGAGAGCTTCGCAAAACCTATTTCATTGGGGCGGGCTAGAGGATGGATGGGCGATATGTGTTGATAATTTTGCAACTTCTTTGACCAAGTATAGTGGTTAATCGGGAACATACCTAGTAATTGGAGTGTCAGACCTATTAATTGGGCTAAACGATTAACACAAACGATTAGTAGTAATCGACACGGTCGGGTTCCTAGTAGCGATTAATCGGCCTATTAATCGCTGATTCGGCCTATTTTTTGAATAGTGTTTCTAATACACTAGTTGAATGCCCGTGCGTTGCTACGGCTTCATAATTAGTTTTGCATATATATCAATAAAGTACATGCCAAAATTCACATGTATAGGAAAAAAAGCTATAAGATATTCCACATCCATAATATTCCACATATTTGAAGTATACTACATAACCAATATAATTTGATATCATTTAAATATGAAATAAACACTCATACCAATTTAACTAATACAATAATATCTACTCCTGGATACTTATTAGATATTGTCACGCAATGTTAGAGATATTCTCTTCTGCTTCGTTTTCATGGTACTTGAGCAAGTGCACCAAAAAATTCTTTCTTAACTCAAAATCATTCTGCATAAACAATACGTTTCATTAGTCTGAGTCATTTATATGGAAAATATAAATATATACAAGATAGAACACCCACCGTGCATATTGGATGAACTAATTCTCTACCATTCCATGATAGTATAATGTAAAAGATAAAATAAACAGACATATTCCTGTAGATGAATGCCTCATTATTATGTTATATTGAATATTAAAATGCAAAAAAAAACACTTGAACTTATTTTAAGAGATATTCACCTGTCTGGACTTTCTGGAATACCAACTGGTGATCTACGTGGCCAGTAAAATATATCGCCATCTAGTCCGGTTGTGCTAATCCGGGTGCTTCACTTAGGTAGATTCCAGTTCTTTGTAACTTTAATTGCATGTTGTGAGAGCGACGCATTTTGCTCTTTGGCGATGGCAATACAGAGAGAGGATCAAAAACAGATACAGAAGAGACATGCTTATCGATGGAGAACAAAGTAAAATGTCCCGCAGATGAATAAGAAAGCAAAACCTTCAAATGAACAACCATTAGAAACACATATAATTGAACAACGATGAACAAGTGAAATGTCTTTCTCTTTACCAATTTGCGTGAAGAGATTTTATAGTCTGTCCCATGCCAACTTTCAAGCAACGTTGCGAGAGACTGGATATTTGGCTTTTTGCGCCATTTGTGACCTCGTGTGGAATCGACCATCGCAGTCTAAAAAAAATAGTTTAGAAACATAGTGATAACAATAAAATTGCAAGATCATAGTAACTTACACAAAACGCAAATCCATATATTGCACATCCTTCTCTACCATCTGTATGATCTCGTCGCATGCCACTATGCGTATGGCCAAGTTGAAACATATATTGTCCATAGGCTTGTCCATCCTACGTATGTCCTGGATTTTTTTAAGACTCGAGCCTATTGGCGGTTTAGAGCTTCGCACACATTCCTGCCAATAAGAAAAATATTAATAATGATAAAATCATAACAATGCGTATTAGCAAAAAGTTAACATGTTGCTTACTCCAAACGCTTGTCATTTTTAATGGACAAGATGTGTTTGCAAAGCTCGTCGACTAATTTGCGTGGGTTTGCGGACGTGATGTGGACCGGAACAGGATGTTTGTTGTTAGCTACATCAGGTAAGTCTACTCGCTTTGGCCCCTCAACGATCATACAATCAGAATCAGACACATTCTTTTCATCGCTATGACGATAGTATATTGGTTTTAATTTTATTTTATTAAATTTTGATTCTATCAATATAACGATTAATTTTCGACGAAACTCTTTCATATCCTCGTGCAAAATAGTATTCAAAAATATTTAATTAAGGTATAAGCGAATATTAATGTTTTATCATGAACAAAAATGGCATACCTGGTTGACATGATCAAACAACACATCGCCAGTCCAATATTCTATATAATTTAGCATGAACAACCCACATGACACACTACATGTTTACATGACACCGATTTAGCCTCGTATAGATAAATGAAAGTGAATAATATAATTTATCTACGAAACCATTTTTAAAAGTCAATAAGATTAAAATGAGTGTTCAACATACCCATCAGTTTGCGCTGGTTCTTTGAAATGTTCGACTATTGGCCATGTTGTAACATTGAGGTCATGCCACTTTGTGCCCTTGTCATAGTCTTTCAAATTAGATGTGAACTTCAGATGCTTCTCAAGTCCCTGCAACTGATATATGAGAAAATACTATATTAGATATTGTGGCAAACAAAATACCATGAAAAAATCAAAGTCAAAAGACACTTACAACAAGATTGAGATCACTTCGACTCATTCCAGGACCGAGCGAGTCCAATACTTGAATCAAACATTTTTTCGCATTAATGACTGCTAAGTACCAGTGGGTCTTACTAATCTTTATTGGTAGGAAGACATGAAGTAAATATCTTATATTAAAAAAATTAATATACACATATATTCAATACATATTAATGAGATGCATACATAGTGAGTTAACTCTGACCATATCATGCTTCAAATAAAGATGCAACCGTTTTATGACGCGATGATGTTGTGATTTGTCTTGTTTTAAGACCGCGGAGACAAAAGTGTTGTCTAGATAGACGTCTCCATCCGGTCTATCCAACAGATGATCACATGCACTCATACAATATATGTATGCATTTAGCACCTACAATTACGCCCATAAAATAAAGTTAAGTTCGCTATAATTTTCAGACGCTAATATGTAGGTAGTGGTACTTTTACTGTTGACTTACCCCGTCATGCAAGAATCTATCGTCACGCGTAAGACATGCCAAGTCACTATTAGATAGTTCCGCGTCACCTATGTCCACAAACTTAGTTTTTTCGGTGCGGACATGATTGATTCAATAGTAGCAATATCTCCAGCGGTGCATACATAGTCTGTCAGATATATAATTGTGCAAGATCAGTTAGGTAAAATATAATATAGCAAAAAGAGAAAAGATAAACTAAGGGAAACTAATTACCTTCAGAGATAATCTTTGTGTTTGCTCTCTTTGGTTTATTATGTTGCACCTTAGAGCTCACGGTGGTGGTTTCTTTTTAAACTTTGACAATATTGTCAGCGACCTGCAAAAGTTCATATAGTGTGCTTTTTATCTTTCTCTAATTAATCCGTCAGCCTGCAAAAAAAATCCGTTCTCTGATTATAGAAAGGACTGCCACGTCCACCCCTTGATTATGGCTCGATTAAATGTGATATGGGCTCGTGTAATATTTGTGTATTTTTCTTTACCGAAACAACCCCTGTGGCAACTCGTTTAGTAAGTCTAAGTGGTTATTTGGATAATGAGGATTAGTGATCAGTTTTGAGAAAACGAGATTTAAGAGGATTTTTAGAAGAACCGGTTTTACTAACTTTTATGTTAAGAATAGGCTTACAGAAAATGACGTTTGGGTGGCTTAACATTTTTTTAGAAGCGAGCAGCCGTTTTGCATATACATGAGTACAACGACGTCTTGCAGTCTGACGGCGGCGCGTCCAGTGAGAGACGGCTCATAACTTATCGACCTACACGCGTGCATGTTCCTGACGTCTTTCGTTTGCGGCGACGCACCCTGCGAGACGGCAGTCGTCATGTTCCCAAGACGTTAGTGTAACCTCTGCCTCGCCTCTCCTCCTTGTTGCATGTTCCTCACCTCGTTGTCGATGGTGAGCAGCAGTGGCGAAGTTGCTTCTTAATTTGTCGTTGGCTTCTTGATCGATCAGATATCTGATCAACCAGCTACTTGGAATACTTACTTTTAACGAAGTTGACACTTAATTAGATGCGAACCATGCAATTAGACAAGTAGAAAAGAAAAAGAATATGTTGTTGCTGGTCAAATCGAATCGAATTGTTGGCTTCGTTTCTCCATGCACCGGGCCGGCAACGCGGTGTCAAGATTTTCTGGATCAATGTGGAGCGCCGGCGGCGACCACAAAAAGTGGCCCTTCGGCCGCCAGTCCGGCACCACCGCCACATAATTGGCTGCCAACAAGAAGTTAAGAACATGGAGAGTCGCTTTGGCATAATCTTAGCCGTGCGGAAGCCAGCGACACATCCTCGGTGTGGCATCATGGTGGTGAATATCGAGTTTAGATGAAACACGTTTTCACAAAACTGTCTCCAACCCGTTTTTCCAAAAAACCGGATTTTGGGTGTTACGGAAACCTAGCTTTGCTTATCCACAAGTTAGTTAGACAATCCAAATAGACTTTTAGTTAGTTAGGCCTTGAAACGTGTTTGTATAGATCCCATTTCCTAAAAACTTGCTATCCAAACAACCCCTAAGGGAGTAATTCCATGCTTCCAAGGATGAAAAAAATACCCTAAATTCCAAATATTACAAAAAAACCAATTTAAATTATCTAGAATCATCTATATGGACATGATTGATCGAACATGACTCAAGAATTATTTTCTATGGCTATAACGAAACATCGTTGATGCTACTGCTATAGGAGAAAGCCACAAAATAGTCGAAATAAATTTGAAAGTATCCATATGGTAACATGCCTAGAAAAAAGAAAATTACCTCCTTCGAATGTTCTCTTTCTTCCACAAATATCAGATCATTGTCTATGGCGGTGGGTTCTTTCTGAACATCGAAAATATTTATATATGCTTCCGTCCCATCCATGATCTTCAAATGTGCAACATATATCAAAGAAAAAAATTAAGTATAAATTTAGAGATGTGTTATATGGTAACATGAATAGAAAAAGGACAATCACCTCCTTTAACTGTGTAAAACTTGTTGAGTTTTCTATCTCCTCCACCAACATCGTATCGTCGTCTATGGCGATGGGTTTGTTCTGAGCGGCGGCAATACATGTATTTGTTCTGTGCATGAAAAATATATCAAATATAGAAATATAAGTATCATAATATAGATACAGTTAAATAAAGATAAAAAGGACTATTATCTCATTTCACCTGAATCTTTTTTTGGGGGGGTGTTTCACCTCTTTTGATTCCGTCAAACTCGATGTTCTTTTCTTTCCTTCCAACATTGTCATGTCAGGCCGATTGTCTCCATGAGTTTACTTGATCTAAAAAATAGATTATAAAATAAAAATATGAAATTGAAAACGTAAAACTTGACTCGGATCTAGATGGCTGGATATTCAAAAGTAAAACTTGACTCGGATCTAGATGGCTGGATATTCAAAAGTAAGAAGATCCGAATCAAGTAAAACTTGACTCGGATCTAGATGGCTGGATATTCAAAAGTAAGACAGATCCGAATCAAGTAAAACTTGACTCGGATCTAGATGGTTGGATATTCAAACGTAAGACAGATCCAGATCAAGTAAATCATGTAATGCATTTAAAACAGGATGAAGCTTCCAAACGAACAATAAATTATCCGGTTGCAAGCTTCGGGGACTAGTGTATATATAGTATCATCTAAATAATAGATAAAGTACCAATGAAGGCGCTTACCTTGTTCATCTTATCACTTTCAAGAACAATCTTAGTAGCCATATGCAAACGACTGCTGATGTCAGAAAGCTGAAATGGTTGGCTACTTGGATTGCCCTCAAGTTGATTGGCGGCATTCTAGTTGTTCGCATATTCCACCAGTGAGCCGAGGCTATTCCCGCTCTCAGTACGGGTTAGCACTTTATCTCAGACCTGCTGAGTAACTACAGCCACCGCCGGACTCTTATAAAGAATAAGCTGAGTGTCGGCGGCAAGGGCGACACCGGGTTTAGCGGTAGAAGCTCCTTTGCGAAGTGCATCAGCAATGCTGGGCTGAGAAGAGCTTGTTGGCCCCTTCTGAGATGCCGAGGGTTTAGTAACAACAACTTTCTTGCTCTTAGTAGAGACTTCGGCGGGGGAAACAACTTCAGCACTGGGAACCACGTCCTTGGCAGCAGGAGGAACTATAGTTCCCAAAGGGGCCGAGGTGGTGGTATCCTCGGTAGGAATTGGAGTAGGAGCTGGAACTGCGGTGATCAAAGGATCATTGGGGGAAACCTCGGGGGTCTTAAGAGGGATAGCAGGCTCAGCCGGGTGATCCGGCGTAGGGGTTACATCGGCAACAACGGTGGGAGCAATGGGCTCATCTTGTTGAGGTGATACATTAGTCGGCACAGGAGGAGAATCAACACGAGAGGGACTGGGAACCCGAGTATCCTCCAGAGGTGGGGGAGAAGATGGCCGAGTGGTATGGGTTGTCATACTCGGACCGCTTGGCTTTGAGGAAAGAGGAGCTCTGCAAGGGAGTAAAAGCTGAGTCAGAAACAGAAAGAGAGAAACAAGAAATACGAATAAAAATAAACTCACCCAGTAACCCCAGGCATGCTCTTATGCCTCGGGATATGCTGAGCAGATTTATTGACTCGCTTCTTGGGGGCAGCACCAGAAGGATCCGTCAAAGCGGTGCGCTTCTTCGAAGCAACAGGAGCCTCAGAAGCAAAAATGTGTCGTGCACCTGACCAGCTTGGTTAGCTGGGAAAGAAGGAGCCGGAAATGCGTAAGAGATAGGCACCACAGCAACTACCTCAAGAATTTGGACGTCGTCCGAGTCACCTTCATCCGCACGGGCCGAGGTCTTGCTCCGGGGACGAACAGGAGCAGCATCCGACTTAGGGACAAACTCCTCTGGGTCAGGTTCCCCATTGTCCGGGGTATTGCGGTCAGCAGTCCAGGGAAGAGCCAAAACCTCATCTTCTGTCTTCTGCTCCGTAAACCTCTGCGAGAGAAGTAAATAAGAGTTAGCAAAAGAACAATTGAAAAACAACTCGGAAGAAAACACCAGTGTTTAACTTACCTGAGGAGGAGGATTCCCGCGAGAAAATGGCTTTAGTCCCCATTTCCATTCCTCGGGTATCTCAGTTTTAAAAATGGCCTGGACACGCTTATAGATCTGATAATCATCAAGCTCAACCGTAGAAACTCGGTTGGGATCCAGAGGACCACTCATATAACAGAGCTTATGAATGCAAAGCTGGAAGGGGAAGATTCGCCTGCTAACGAACGCAGTCATCAAATCTTCACCTCGGAGCCCAGCACGAGTCAGTTCTTTAAGCCGGATATCAAATGCCTCGGCAAGACCATGGCTTTTCCTCAGATTGTAGATCCAGTTCTTCTTGGAGGGAGGACCGATAGAGAAAGCAGGGAGCCGAATCTTATCTTCTTTCCCAGTATTCTTCACATAGAAAAATGATCTATGCCACTTCTTACAAGATTTGAGGCCGGCGACCCGGGGGAACACAAAGTTTTTTCGAGGTGTAATGGATGTAGCCCCGCATTGGGTGAGAGATTTTTAGAAGGATGAAGAGATTTATCCGGCACTACGTTAGCTCGGATCTGAAAGAATTTGTACCAAATGTCTACAGAAGGCCAGAGGCCGAAATACCCCTCTGAAGCCGAGATAAAGGCCGACAGAGAGGCTACGGCGTTAGCCGGCAGGTGATGCGGCTGAAGGCCGAAATAATCTAGGAATCTCCTAGCAAAGTCACTAAGAGGGAGGCAAAATCCACGAGCGAAGTGGGACATAAAAACTACGTACTCACCCTCATTGAGTACATGAGAGGATTCTTTGCCGGGTAAGCGACAACTTACCTCGGAAGGAATTCGGCGTGTTTTGATTATCCATTCTATCTCTCGGCGAGTAACTGCGGAACCCTGCCAGGAACCACGCTCAGGGCCGGCCGCAAGGTCATATTCCCCAGCGAGAGCGCCGCTAGAGGAGCTAGACATGGGCTCGTCGGAGGAATCAACCGAAGAAATACTGGCGGCGGGGAGAGGCCTAGAGGTGCAGGGCCCCGTCGCGACGGTGACAAACACAGCGGCGGAGCAGGGAAAGCACCGCCGCGGGGAATCTTGGAATACTAGAAAAATGCCTAACGCTGGGACCTAGCGGCGGCGCTATAAGAAACCTCACCGACGAGAACGCCAAAGCGGAGGCGCTGCGGCGAGGTCGCGCGAGCCGGAGAACTGCAGCGTATTCGTCGAGGGGAAACGGCGGTGGCGCGGCCACTGGAACGCGAACGGAGGCGGCGGTGCAAGGAAGAAGACGAAGGGAATAGAAAGGGGGAAAGTTAATCATCCTACCCCGCTCCCCTCTTTATAACCGCGTAGGGTAAACCGTAGTGGGATCGTGGATGTGCCACGCTAACTGCATAATCGCGTGTATCGCTTAACCACTCGCAGGTAGTGGAGCCACAGCTAAGGCCACATGGCGCGGGAGGGGATCGGGCCTCCTGACTGTTACGGCACTCGAGGCGTCACTGCGCCGACGCGACAGGCGCAGTAATCACTGTAGCATGTCAGTGAACACTGTAGAGGAACAAAAAACTAGAGAACAACGATGACTGGTACACGTAGGGCGACGCTTACCCAGGAAGCCAAGCAAATACCTCGAACGAAAGGAGATAACTCGGAGCGTAGCCCACAGCGGTAAAAGGATGAATGAAGAAGAGGATAACAGAAAAAGAACGTCGGCTAAGAAATAACTCAGAAATAAAGAAAGAAGATAAATGTCTGGAAACTGATGTGGCCCGGCCGAGGTTTCCGGCAGGACCGCACCAGCTTCGGGGACTAATGTTGGGGGGTGACCCCAGATAGGGTCAAGATAGGGGAAAGAAGAAAGGAATCCCCCTTACCTTAAGCCGAATTACTAACTGTGTCGACCGAATCAAGCAAGATCCGGCCCAGATAAGTTGAGCCCAGGCAAATATAAAATGAGTAACGCCTTACTCGGCCGACGTATAAGCTATGTCGGCTGAATAAGGCTGATCGACTTATATGCAGGTGAACGCCGAGCCGAGTTATGCGAGATAAGGCCGAGTAACATGAGACTTGCAGGAGAAGGAGGAGCCTATAGTCAAACCCTAGATGCTGGCTAGGAGGAATCTAGACAGAGCCAAGCGCTAAGGACAAAGAGCAGAGCTGCAGAGGGTCATACAAGCGTCACGGAGGTGACAGTGAGGAAGCCCGAGGCGCAGATGTGAGGGCCTCTAGAACCTTGCCACCGGTAGAAGGGGGACACGGAAAGGAGCCCGCCGAGTAACCACTTTGGTACAAGCATATTCTAAGAATATGCTTGCCACTTCAGCCCTAGAAGGAGTCAAGGAACCCTTTTATAAGGAGGGGAACGGGCTCTAGAGAGGGGGATCAATTCATTCAAGGCCGAAGGGCTCGCGTAGTAGTTCTCTTCTTCCCTTTGATACAGCTCGAGGAGCATTTGTAGTCCTTGAGAGGAGGAATAAAGATCTACTTGTTAGTCATTTGAGTGTAGAAATCACTACATCTTCCCTCCCAGGATCCTTCTAGCATCCATTGGCCCCATACTTTAGCCTACCCATGGCTTATGTTGTGCCACCACCACAACAATATAGTTGGAATAATTGAAAACGTATTTTTGATATAGTCGTCTAGGTTTCTGGTTCCTGTTATGCCCTCCCATGTTTCTTTCTAATCGAAATTTCTCCAATATCCACTAAGTAGCGGCAACAAATCGCTTATTTTTCATACTCCGCTTTAGTCCTGGCACCTATTTGCTTGAGCTTTTAAATCGAGCAGATTTGTTACAGGATTCCCTCTTGTACTATTATTTCCAATATACTAATTAGCAAAATCAACTAACCATCTAAGTGGAGTCAAGACAGGCCCACCTAAGCAAAGCAACCAAATGCACTCACTCATGTACGGGAAGTTCTCAAAAAAAACAAGAGACGTACGGCGGTTCAGAGTTTCAGACCAAAATAGAATTATCTCTCTCCTCACCATCGTTCTCCCCAGCGCCATCCCATCGTTCCCCATTATTTTTCTCTCCACATACAGATGTATGCCCGCCGCCGGTGGCTCCCCTCGCCGACAACGCACCTGCTCGCCCCGCCGCCTGCTCGCCCCGCCTCCTGCTCGCCATCCACGCGTGTGCTCGCCCCGCCGCCTGCTCACCCCGCCTCCTGCTCGCCGTCCACGCGCGTGCTCGCCCCGCCGCCTGCTCGCCAGTCCCCCTCGTCTCCCATAACCCGCCTCATCTCCTATGAACTTACCACACAGAGCTGGCGCGTTGCCGTCGAAGGACCGGGTGATGGTGCTTGCTTGCGGCCACAACCAGCGTGGCGACCACTCTTCCGCGAGGTCTTGGTTGCAGCCACAACCGGCACTGCGGCGTCCGCTCTTCCGCGAGGTGTTGGTTGCAGCCACAACCGGCGATGCGGCGCCTGCTCTCCCGCGTAGCCGCAGTCCTCGATGTGCCGCAGCTGCCGGTCCACTGGTTCCGATCTTGATGGATTCTAGGATGCGGCCTTGAAGGGCATGGGATCGAGGGCGCTACAGGCTATGGGATCGAGGAATTTGTTAGCACTTTTCTCTCATGGTTTCGGTCTAGGTAATCTCTATTTATTATGTCGTCTGTTGGGTCACAAGATCTTTCCTGTTTATTTTGATGATATGGGTTATGCTATATTTATTAAGATATCTGAGTACTTCCTGCTTATTGGGTCACAAGATCTTTCCTATTTATTGGGTCACAAGATCTTTCCCATTTATATAGTAATGCTATTAGCACGAGGCAAAGTAGGACGTTAATGGATTTGGCTATTGATTTATTTACCAAATCCAAACAATTAAGTGGGAGATACATGCCTCTGTATGTACCTTATGCACAGATTTCCTAGTTGTTCAATTCAAATTAGATGCAATCTTCACTAATTTACTATCACCATTGAACTTATATTGTTGGCGGTATGTTGATTTATATCCCTCATATTTTATCTCTACCACATCATTAAATTTGTTATATCAATCAATGGGTTATCATAATCAGAGGAATATTAAAATAAAATCTTGCCTTCCTGAAGTGGACGAGGCATGGCATGCATGGCGCTGATCTGAGTCGCACATGCATGGCATGCATCGGGCGTGTTGTGTTTTTCCTACAGCTCGGTAAGGCGAATACCATCAATCTCAGGAATATTATTAGTCTCAGAGCATAACTTGGAAAAAGCAATTACAGATAGTAATAGCAATAATAACTTGGCAAGCTATTCTCTCGATTCTAGTGTCATATTGCTCGGTTTCTATATCTTGAGCTATCAATGTTACCTCTGAAGTCGTATACCTGACAATACAGATTATATTATTTGGGGTATTTCTCATCCTTCCCGCTTCCTCCCGTGAATATGCAAGGTTGCAGTTTGGGCAAGACCCTACCCTTCTTCCTGGTGGTGTTTAGCTAGGCTTCAGCCACACACATCATTTAATCACGGGAGGTGAGAGGTGGCATTTATTCTTAGATTGCTTAATATTGCAACTGAAGTTATTGAGCTAGTTTCATATCACACATTTAGGCGATTTGTAAAGCATTTGTATATGCATGATTTAATAAAAGTACGTTGCAGGTAGCTTCACAAGGTTGTGCCCATTTCTTTATGGTGTGGAATACGTTAAGCCTCAACTCCCAGGTACATTCCCATAAATATCTTGTTTCTTTATTATTAGCCTCTTCGAATCACCTAATGCCTATGCATGGTTAAAGAAGGAGGCACACTTGAATCACATGAATCGAAGAAATCCGTAGACACGGCCTTGTAACCTTGGGCATGGGCGAAATTTGTCTATCTGATTTCAAACTCTGTTAAGTAAGAAACACACTGGCAAAACATTCTTTGAGGATGTTCCACCAAGATTTATATATACACCCCACACGTTGCTGCGGAAAACATATGTTATAAAGTTGCTAAAACATGAAAATGATAGCCTAGAGAATAACATTATTCCGTTATTCATGTTTAAAGTTGTAGAAAAATTAATTATCTAAGTTTATTGATAGACAGTTTAGGTAAAACAATGTTCTTTTTCCAGCTAAGTAGTAAAATATAAGTTGAATTATGTGAAATTTGAGATTGCCTTCAGTCAGCAGCATTGCACGTGCAAAAATAAAATCCTTGATCATTTGGTTTTTTCCTTCATAATTGCAAGAAACAAAAACATATACTTAAGTTTACAAATTCCATGCAAAGAGCAACTAAATAGAGCATTCTTTAGCCTGATGTACTCAGCACTCTCCACTCATACAGTGAGATAAAATAGCACGAAAAAGCGTTAGGATGAGAATACTATCCTAGATCTGAGAAGACAAAAGCTTTGATTATCCTAGCATCCTACTCAATGCATATGTATGGAAAAAGGCAGAGGTGCCATAAGACATAAGACGGTGAACTCTTGCTTTCCGTTCTAATCACCTGAAAGAACACAAAATATCCATGTTATCACAAAAAATAGATGCAATATCTACAACATTTAGGAGAGGCCGCCACCATTATAAAGGAGAGGCCACACCATCCCTCAAAAAAGGAGAGGCCACCCCATCTAGTGATTATTCATATTTGAGGTAGAAAAATAAGGTTTATGTGAGAAGGTGGACAATACTTTGGTACTTGTTGAAGTGAACAAAGGTACTTGAGTGCAGAAACAGCGGGAATACAAAAGGCCATAGCAGCAGATTCTATTTCGAGATGCTAAAGTAACCATCTAAATGAACCTTACTTGAAAATATAAAATCACAAAGGAGACACCAAAAACCTCTATTGTTAATTAGTAATAGCACACCTCACAAAATAAACCTACGCTTTATCTAGGAATGCAGTATGTGATGTACAAATATTACTGCAGGTAAAGAAGAGCTTAAGACTATCATCTAAGTATAATTTTATTATCCAGCATGATGTTCAAGTTCAATGTTCGGAGTTCAAGTTGTAACTTATTTACTGCAACTCTGCAAAAAACATTAGATAAATCATCTCGTCAAAATTTATGCCTGTAAGGAAAATAGTATGAATACTTCCATCATGTTTCTTTCGCTGCAACTATAATTTTCAAATTTGTGAAAGACATTAACCAAGACAAACTGAAAGAGAAAATGTGTTTTCACATTTGTACAGAACATACAAAGTAGTCCTGAGGTCCAAATAGAAAGATAGAAGAAAGATACCAACAGACGACATGAAAATCGAGATTAATATAAATAGACATGAATCAAAAAGTCATTGGAAGGAGGAGTTTGAATAACATACCAAGAAAACTTATTTTAAATTTTGGTCGAGCAATGACGCTTTGAGAAAGAACTGATTCAATAAATAAAACTTTGTTTACATTGCAGGAATATGGTGGGTGAATCAGATAATGGAGATGATCCAACTGCCACTTAGAGTACATGTATCAGTAGAACCTGTGAGGACGACCATGGTACACTCGGCCAGAGGTGTTGATGCCTTTTATGTGCGGAGTAGATTTTAGATGTAGCAGTGCGGGAAGTATGATCATCAACGGCGTCGGACTCGACGGCATCATTCTGGGCGTAATTATGAAGGGAGGCTGAGTTGGAAGCTCTTGCTCTATTGTTTATTGGGAAGCTCTCTTAATAGTAACTTTTTGTAAGTAGCTTCTAGACCACTTGTCCTTGAATTTTCTCTCTTATACTCACTTATTTTTTAAGATCCCCTAGATAAAACATTGAATTTTGTAGGTAACTGTTCCATCTATGGCTTGCTATCAACAATGAGTATGCAGGCAAATGCCAAGATTAAACTTTCTTGGAATTCTGGGATAACCTTATCCCACTCAATGAACTTATTTGATTTTGTAAAGATTACTTGAGGTGAGCTCTGGAATATAGTTTTTTCTCACATTGTTGCTTTTTATTTGTTGTTGGTACAAATTGTAGAGTTTTACAAGCTTTCATGTATGGTTTGAGATTTCATGTAGTCATGTAACTAATCTGTTACTCTTTTCAGTTATTGGGGTACATATTGCAGTCAATATGTCGCTATTAAAGTGCTAAAATCTGAGAGAGTAAATATGGACATGCAGCATGAATTTACCCAGGAGGTTTATATCAAGCGGTTCGTTACATCATATGCTCTTATTCCTTGTACTGTTGGTGAGCTATTTCAGTAAACCAACTCTTGTGAACGTAAACTTGACATTTTCCTTTCTGTGATTTATGTGATCTCACTTAGTCTTATTTCTTCTAAAGTAGTAATTTGGCACTTGCTTAAAAATGTTAGTCTCAATCTCATGTCGTCATATTTTCACTACTAAAATTATTTGCTTCTAGGATGCCACTAACCAATATTTTGTACCAGTAGTATATCTCACATTAAATTGACATCATTGGTTATCATAAGTAAAGACACCACAGATAATCACTGGTTATCACAAGGCATGACCCATCAGAAAACATTGGTTGATAAGAAATATTGGCCTCTACAATGAAACTATCATAGAAAATAAAGATTGAATTTTAACTTCATGATAAACAGACACATGTCCCTCGTACATGTCCCTCCTAGGAAACATTTTTTGCCACTACAATGGAACTATCCATAGAATATGAATCTCGAATTTTAACACTGGTTTTATTCTGGGCCTTCATATATAGTACATCTTCCACACTCGCCCCACGGGGTTTGCACCTGCAACAATTTTCCTCTCTAAACAAAAAGGTCCGTCGTCAATGGTGGGATCTATATGGCCCTCGTACATGTCCCTCCTTATTAACACCAGTCGTTTGACATGATCTGTATCGTCATGTCGGCACGCACGTGCGCTCTAAGACCTAAGACAAATGCATGTAATAAGAAAACAAACCAAGAAAGGTAATTTTCCTTAGAGAAAAAGGGGTGTTTTAAGTCAAAAAACAATGATGAGTAATAACCATCAAAAATATTAAATGGATGGATTGTTGTGCATGTCTGAGTTTTGAGGCTTGTTGAAGATGTGCTATCAAGACTCCCTGAAAAAGCATATTAAAATTAGTAGAGATGTGCATGCACTATTTAGATATGTATATATATATAATGAACTAAAGGTTACTTTATTTTTGATCGACTTTAAGGTTGGTGGCCATGAGAACAGCACTATCCTGTTCAGCCAGCATGTAACATCCCAGTTTTTATATTAGGATGTTATTAGTGCCATGCATCATCCTTGCAACATTGCATGCAACCTTGCATCCTACAAATGAATCTACAACAAAACCCTATCAAAACCCTAATAAAGATTTCCACATGTAAGCATTATTGCTATAGTCAAGCTTGACCCTTCTAAAAACTATGTAAAACATTAAACTATGGTCCTAAGATGACCACCTTATTTTTACAAAAATTTAGAAGTTGGTTTCATCACTTTTTGACTTTATATGCAAAAGTTATTTAAGTTTTACTAAAACAGAAATTGAAGAAAATGTTTAAGCGAAAAAAAGGGGCAACCTAACCTAACTGGGCCGCAGCGCCAGCCCACCCGCGCCCGCGCGGCAGCTAGCTACCCGCGCCCGCGCCAGCCCACTTCTCCCTCCACCACCGACACGTGGGACCCGCTCCCATCGCCTCCTTCCCAGAGACCATGGCGAACACGGTGTCCGCCGCGTCGCGTCGGGATAAGCCGATTCAAACGAGATTCGGCCACCCCCTTCCCCAAGACTTTGGGGATATATAAGCCGACCCCCCCCCCCCGCTATCGTTCCCCCCAAAAACCCTAGCTCGAGCCCTGCCGAAGCGCCGCTAATTGCTCGCCGGAGCGCCGTCAGGAGCGAGGAGGAGCATCGGAGCACCGCAGTCGGAGGAGGAAGCAAGGGGATCGGCCGAGAGGGCGAGCGTGACCGCAAGGGCCAGACGAACCTCGTCGACCTCGCCGCTGTTCCAGGGAACCACCGAGCGCCGCCACCCGTCGACCACTGACGCCGCCGCCGCTCACCACCATCGTCGCCACCGCCTGTAAGTCGCGCTGCCTCCTAACCGTCCGATCTCAAATCTACGCCATAGATTAGAAGTACCGTCGAAGCGGCACCGGCCAACCACGTTGCGCCGCATGGCAAGCTGCGTCAGCACCGCCCCCGTGTCGCGTCCCTCCAGCTGGACCAATCGGAAGCTGCCACCTGGCGCGGTTTAGAGTTAGGGCTAGATCAATTGCAGATTTGAGTTAAATATTGCGAAAATCATATAAAATTGAATACTTGGACAAATTTAGCTTATAATATACCGTTGGATTCATAATTTTATGTAGAACCCAGATCTTCAATAAAATTCCAAGGTTACAGTAGGGTTTCTGGTGTAGATTTTAATTATTAGATTCGGGTATTTAATTCATAGAAAAATAATTAGAACTCCGTTTTAGTTGATTTTTGTTGCGTTGGTTTTGTTTATGCAATACCTACTGAACAAAATTATAAAACTTTGCTTAAGATAATTAGATCTAATTTGGGGCTAATTAGATGGTTGGATCTCCGAATTATCCTATGAATAATATTAGTGACCCAATTTGTGTTAAACCTATGGGAAATCAATCCTAGTAACACCCTTAACACTATTGCAACCCAGTTATGCTACTTTGGTCAATTTAGAAAACCAATCTTGCATAAAATACCATGTTGCATGCATGCATGATTATTTCTGTGACATGTTTTGAGCAAGTTGTGATCAGATCTATGTTTGTGATTCGTTAGATTGTTCGGAGTGCGCCCAGGAGTGCTATTGCGTAGAGTGCTGCTCGGAGCAAGGCAAGTTACACCACTTGTTCATAATTTTTGTCCCAGTTTTGATTCTATGCATGTGATCTTCAAAATTCTGTAGTATGCATGTGTAGGATGTTCTAGTAGAATTTTTCCTTAGTATTATTTTGCAAGTGCGATGATTTTGTAGTATGCCATGAGTAGCTCTATACTTAGGATTTTTCCCTCCTAATAGGTTCCCCTGTTTTTGCTAAGTACTGCATGCTATGCTATATATACAAAGTACCGTTGGGGGGTTCGAAAGACAAAGAATTTTTCTAAGTATAAAGGCTCTCTAGAGCAAACTTTTCTTCTCAAATCCACTTCAAAATAAAACTAAGTTTTCTTCTGGGCGGAATGGTTGTCGGGACAACGCGTGAGATTTTGGTGGAGGACGGCCGCCCAGGAATCAAAGAAGTCTACCATGTTTCAGAATTCAGAAGCTTCCAGTGCAACCACAATACATTATGGGCTCTGTCTTGGCCTAGTACTTAGTGGGAAACCTCACCTGGGTAACAACATTTGGAGGTTCTTGGCACGATTGGATCCATAAGGTAGAGGGGCTACTAAGGGAAAGCCTCGCCATGGTCTTGTCTGTAAAAAAGACTTGATCGTGGATTGTGGGTAAAGTGCACAAACTCTCGAGAGTATTGCAATCTGATCGATCAGCCGTGCTCACGGAAACATAACAACATTGAGCATCCGAAGGATGGAGCCTCTGAAGGATCTTCCTCTCTTTTCTAAACAAAGTTTTTAAAACCCCATGGCGTGAGTAATATCGCCAATGGGTGGGATTTTGGGAACTTGGTGTGTAATATCCAAGTGTCGCTTGGTGCGTAATATCCAAGTGTTTGGTTGTTTGGACACTTGGTGCGTAATATCCTCGTGTGCCACTCGACCTTATTTTATCTAAGCAAATGTTTACAAAGTAGGAAAATCTTCTCTCCTTCTCTCTACTTATGAAAACTAGCTTTGAGCAAATGAACTCTACAGCCTAAACTAGCCTTGCATGTAGAGATAGTCTTTCCTCTCCATGGTGTAATTTGCCAATACATTAAAAGTATTGACCCAACTTGTTGGTTCACGTTTTATGTGTAGAATCCAAAGATTGAAAGGTCCATAGGGATCGCGAGTCTACACTCGACAAGCCTGGGGCGTTGATGGACTCAAGCTGCTTTTATTGTTTCCGCTGTTATTTGAGCTAGCTTAATGCTAAGCAAATTTGTAATAAATTTATACTCTGGATTCTCCGTGTAATAAAGACTTTGTGTTTTACATGATATTTCATCGACTGTGAATGCTAGCTATTGATCCAGGGACTAGCATGTTAATCGCAGGGACTTAGGATCGTCACCGATCCGAGGTCACTACAGATGGTATCAGAGCACATCGTTGCCTGTAAGACGTGACCCTAGGATTGGAACCACATCTAACTTATGTGCCTTACTTGCTTTTCTATTAAGTTATTTTCTGCACTTCTAGTATCTGTTCTCCTCTACTTGATTAAGTATCTAACTTTCATTCTTCTAACTTAAAGATGACAAGCTTCCTCTACGACACCGTCGCGGACATCGAGCCCTTTCGCTTTGGTGGATGCCTCATGGACCTACTCACACGTTTGGACCTTCCCCTCCCAACAATCCAGGGGAGCACAATGAAGAAACTCCACAAGGACGGCTGTTGGGGAGTCAAAGTCATCCAGCCAGGAAAAGCGTGAGGCAAGAACCCGGAGGAAGACATAGCAATCCACATTTTTAGCGATTCCAAGGAGAAGGCCCTTAGCATCAGCTTGCAGCATCTCATTGGTCGCCTATGTGGACGTCATCATGAAGCTCTCCAAGGACACTGCGGCGGCCTCTTTGGAAGATGAGATGAGGAAGGAATTCCCATGGAGCTAACCTTTGAGGAAAGGACCTCTACCAAGCGCCGAAGGACCCAATATCAAGATTTGGAGTGCCACATCCATGACCTTGAAAAGGGTACCTTCCTCGAGATATTGAAGAACGACGAGCTATGCGCCCTCATCAAGGAGAAGGAAGAAATGATCAAGCAGCAGCAGGAGGCAATGAAGCTCCAAGAGATAAAGTTCCAGGACCAAGAGAAGAAGTTAGCTAACTAAGAGAAGAGGGTGATAAATAAAAATAAGAGGATTAGGGAACTCAAGCAAGAGATCGATGGAACTGAAGTGCAAACCGAAGGCCTTTGTAAGATAATCAATGATGTGCGTGCCTCCAAGAGGGACTTGGCAAAGCAACTTGAAGTCGCGAAGAAGTCAAGTCTAGTGGAGGAGCTACAAAGCGAGAAGGAGGGACTTCAGGAGCAGCTAGAAGCCACTACCAAGAAGCTACAGGGTGAGATAAAGAACCTCCAAGAGAAGCTTGAAGCCACCACGAAGGAGATGGAGTTGTACAAGACAACCCTAGAGCAGGAAGGCTACTCGTTCGAGGACGAGGAAGAGGAAGGCGTGGAAGATGTGTAGTAGTTGGACCACCTTTAATTCTATAGTAGAACGTTATTCGCGAATGTAATAAATACCAAGACATTTTGGTTTAGTTAAACTTGGTTGATTTCTGTGTTAAGTTGTGTTGTTGTGTCTTGTGCTTGGTGTTTTCATAAGGGTAGAAGTTTACTACTTAGTCTTTCTATCTATTTCTTAACTTTTCTCTCAAACCCCATAGATGCCGCCAAGACGCGCGAACACCGAAATTCCTTCGGAAATAGCACAACTCTTGGCCACTCAGAACCAGCTGATCCAACTGCTCACTCAGAACTTGCAAAACAACAACAACAACAACCCGCCGCCACCACCACCACCTCCGCCACCACCTCAGCAGGATCGCTTGACTCGGTTTTTGAGGTTGAACCCACCTACTTCCACAAGCAGCACTGAACCAATCATCGCAGATGACTGGCTACATACCATCAACAAGAAGCTAGACACCGTGCAACCGATCGGAGCCGACAGGGTACGTTATGCCGCGCACCAGCTTGAAGGACCTGCTGCAGAATGGTGGGATAACTACCAAGTCACCCACCCGGATATTGATGCTATCACTTGGGATCAGTCTGAGTTAGCTTTTCGCACTCATCATGTGGCTGCCGGTGTCATGACTCTGAAAAGGCGCGAATTTCGCGACCTACACCAGCTGCACCGTTTTGTCACCGAGTATGGTGAGCTTTTCAACAAGCTAGCCTGTTATGCACCCGATGATGTTTCCACGGATGCCAAGAGACAGGAGGAGTTCTTAAGAAGACTCAACGATGAGATATCCATTCATCTTGTGGCTCAGAAATTTGACAACTTTCAGGAACTCCTGGACAGAGCCATTGTGGTTGAATCAAAGAGGAAGAGCATAGAAAACTGCAAAAGGAAGTCTAACCCTCACAAGCACTCTGTTCCGTACCAGAAGCAGCGCAATTCCTCACCACCACCTTATAACAATAATGGCCACAAACATAACGGTCATCACCATGGCGGCCACAAACACAATGGGCATAAAAACCGCAATGGGAATGGCGGCAATGGAAAGGATCTCAGTGAGGTGACATGCTTTAAGTGCAACAGGACAGGGCACTATGCAACCTCTTGCCCCAAGAAGAAGAATGGCAATGGGAATGGAAATGGACACAACCATGGCAATGGAAACGGGAAGAAGCCAAATCCGTTTGTCAAAGCCAAGGTGAATCATGTTTCTATGGAGGATGCTTGTGATGCACCAGACTCCGTGATTGGTAAGTTCAAGCTCAACTCTTTTCCTGCAGTCGTTCTTTTTGATACTGGTGCATCCCATTCATTCATATCAAGGGTATTTGTGGTTAGAGGCAAGATACCTACAGAGACTATAAAATTTCCTCTAAGGGTAAGTTCTCCTGGGAGAGAAATAGTGGCAAAATCCGGTTGCCGGGGATTAGAACTAAGGATTGGGACACACATCTTTCCCACAAGTCTAGTAGTTCTAGAATCACAAGGATTAGACATAATCTTGGGCATGAATTGGATGACCGAATATGAAGGAGTCATAGATTGTGCAAAAAGGACTGTCACGCTCACAACACCGGAAGGGAAACGGATTCGCATCAAGTCGAATTTCGCACTTAAGGAAGTCATGGTGAACTCTCTTAAGGGGGTTAGCTTGGAGGAGGTACCTATTGTAAAGGAATACCCAGATGTTTTCCCAAAGGAGCTACCTGGAATGCCACCCGACCGTGATATCGAGTTCCTCATTGACTTGATGCCAGGCACGGGGCCGATAGCTAAGAGACCATACAAGATGGATGTGGACGAGTTAAAGGAACTCAAGAAACAGCTTAGGGAACAATTGGACAAGGGATTCATCCAACCCAGCGCGTCATCTTGGGGAGCTCCTATCCTATTTGTGGAAAAGAAGGATAAAACCAAGAGGCTGGTTGTGGAATACCGCTCGTTGAACGAAGTGACGATTAAGAATAAGTATCCTCTGCCCAACATCAATGACTTGTTTGAACAATTAAAGGGAGCAAGTGTGTTCTCAAAGATCGATCTGCGATCCGGCTATTTTCAGCAAAAGATTCGAGAACAGGATGTGCCCAAAACGGCATTCACCACAAGATACGGATTGTATAAGTACACTGTGATGTCTTTTGGTCTAACCAATGCCCCAGCATACTTCATGACCATGATGAACAAGGTGTTCATGGAATATTTGGACAAGTTTATCGTGGTATTCATAGATGATATACTCATATACTCTAAGGATGAGAAGGAACATGAGAAACATCTGCGCCTTATTATGGAGAAATTAAGAGAACACAAGTTGTATGCCAAATTCAGCAAGTGCGAGTTCTGGTTAAAGGAAGTGGGATTCCTTGGTCATGTAGTGTCAGCAAAAGGAGTTGCCGTAGATCCTGGTAAGGTAGCTTCCATGACAGAATGGGAGTCACCCAAGAATGTGGGGGATATTAGGAGTTTATTGGGCCTCGCAGGGTATTACCGGAGATTCATTGAAAACTTTTCCAAAATAGCAAAACCCATGACGGAACTATTGAAGAAGGAAAAAAAATTCCTATGGACCGAGGCATGTGAAGCAAGTTTTCAAGAGTTGAAGAAACGCCTTGTAACGGCGCCAGTCCTGTGTCTACCTGATATCCAGAAGGATTTTCAAGTCTATTGTGATGCTTCTCGACAAGGACTTGGAAGTGTATTGATGCAGGATGGGAAAGTGGTATCCTATGCCTCCCGTCAACTTAAGACCCACGAACACAACTACCGCACACATGATCTAGAACTTGCGTCTGTGGTTCATGCACTCAAGGTATGGAGACACTACCTCATGGGCAAACATTGTGATGTGTTCACAGATCACAAGAGTTTGAAGTACATCTTCACCCAAAAGGAGTTGAATATGAGACAAAGAAGATGGCTTGAGCTAATTAAGGATTATGACTTGGATTTACAGTACCATCCCGGAAAGGCAAACGTGGTGGCTGATGCCTTAAGTCGTAAGGTGTATGTGAATGGACTTACCGCAGGGGAACTTCCGGAGGATCTATGCAAGCAATTCAAGGATCTCAGGCTAGAAATAGTTCCGAAAGGACACGTAGCAACTATGGAAATAGTGTCCACCTTCCAAGAAAGAATCCAGGAAGCACAAAAGGTAGATAAAGAGTTGGAAGAAATAAGAGTCAGGATAAGCGAAGGAAAAACAAAAGAATTTCGTCTAGACGAACAAGGAACCCTCTGGTATGGGAAGCGTTTGTGCGTTCCCAATGACCCCGATATCAGGAAGATGATTTTACAAGAAGCTCATGATTCGCCATACTCAATTCATCCAGGTAACACGAAGATGTACATGGATGTGAAGGATAGATTTTGGTGGAATAACCTAAAGAGAGAAATTGCAGAATATATTTCTCTGTGTGATGTATGCAATAGAGTTAAAGCCGAGCATCAGAAACCAGCAGGACTACTTCAACCACTACCTATACCTGACTGGAAGTGGGACAAGGTAGGCATGGATTTCATCACGGGATTGCCCCAGACTCGTTCTGGATTTGATTCTATCTGGGTAGTGGTGGACCACTTCACCAAGGTGGCTCACTTCATCCCCGTAAAGACCACGTATACAAGTGCTAAGCTTGCTAAGATATACATGTCAAGAATTGTAAGTCTGCATGGTGTTCCCAAGGGAATTGTGTCAGATAGAGGCACCCATTTCACTTCAAAGTTTTGGCGACAGCTACATGAGTCTCTTGGAACCCGACTAGAATTCAGTACGGCCTTCCACCCGCAAACGGATGGCCAAACAGAAAGAGTGAACCAGATTCTGGAAGATATGTTGAGAGCTTGCGCACTAGACTATGGGTCTAGTTGTGATGACAATCTGCCGTATGTTGAGTTCTCGTACAACAACAGCTACCAGACAAGTATCAAGATGGCTCCGTTTGAAGTTCTATATGGCAGAAAATGTAGGACTCCGCTGCTATGGAATGGAGTTGGTGAACGCAGTCTTTTTGGACCTGAATTGATAAAGGATGCCGAAGAAAAGGTACGACAGATTCAGGATAGGCTAAAGGTAGCCCAATCCCGACAGAAGAGTTACGCTGATTCCAAGCGCAGAGATGTGGCTTATAAAATAGGGGATCGTGCGTATCTCCGAAATTCACCCCTACGAGGAGTTAAGAGGTTCGGAATCAAGGGCAAGTTAGCCCCACGATTCATAGGACCATATAAGGTTCTGGACCGTAGAGGAGAAGTTGCTTATCAGTTGGAGTTACCGGAAGGACTGACTGTTCATGATGTTTTTCATGTGTCTCAACTAAAGAAGTGTCACCCGGAGATGGACGAAACACCGTTAAGAGACACCGTTCCCCTAGATGAGGTTCAATTGGAAAATGACCTTACCTATGAGGAAAAACCCATCAAAATACTAGAAATAGCCGAAAGGATTACCCGCACCAAGACTATAAGATTCTGCAAAGTACAATGGAACCACCACTCCGCGGAAGAAGCTACGTGGGAGCGTGAAGAAGACATGAAGGCAGAACACCCACACCTATTTGCTAGCCAACCCGAATCTAGAGGACGAGATTCTTCTTAAGGGGGGTAGGTTTGTAACATCCCAGATTTTATATTAGGATGTTATTAGTGCCATGCATCATCCTTGCAACATTGCATGCAACCTTGTATCCTACAAATGAATCTACAACAAAACCCTATCAAAACCCTAATAAAGATTTCCACATGTAAGCATTATTGCTATAGTCAAGCTTGACCCTTCTAAAAACTATGTAAAACATTAAACTATGGTCCTAAGATGACCACCTTATTTTTACAAAAATTTAGAAGTTGGTTTCATCACTTTTTGACTTTATATGCAAAAGTTATTTAAGTTTTACTAAAACAGAAATTGAACAAAATGTTTAAGGGAAAAAAAAGGGACAACCTAACCTAACTGGGCCGCAGCGCCAGCCCACCCGCGCCCGCGCAGCAGCTAGCTACCCGCGCCCGCGCCAGCCCACTTCTCCCTCCGCTACCGACACGTGGGACCCGCTCCCATCGCCTCCTTCCCAGAGACCATGGCGAACACGGTGTCCTCCGCGTCGCGTCGGGATAAGCCGATTCAAACGAGATTCGGCCACCCCCTTCCCCAAGACTTTGGGGATATATAAGCCGACCCCCCCCCCCTGCTATCGTTCCCCCCAAAAACCCTAGCGCGAGCCCTGCCGAAGCGCCGCCAATTGCTCACCGGAGCGCCGTCAGGAGCGAGGAGGAGCATCGGAGCACCGCAGTCGGAGGAGGAAGCAAGGGGATCGGCCGAGCGGGCGAGCATGACCGCAAGGTCCAGACGAACCTCGTCGACCTCGCCGCTGTTCCAGGGAACCACCGGAGCGCCGCCACCCGTCAACCACTGACGCCGCCGCCGCTCACCACCATCGTCGCCACCGCCTGTAAGTCGCGCTGCCTCCTAACCGTCCGATCTCAAATCTACGCCATAGATTAGAAGTACCGCCGAAGCGGTACCGGCCAACCGTGCTGCGCCACGTGGCAAGCTACGTCAGCACCACGCCTGCGCCGCGTCCCTCCAGCTGGACCAATCGGAAGCTGCCACCTGGCGCGGTTTAGAGTTAGGGCTAGATCAATTGCAGATTTGAGTTAAATATTGCAAAAATCATAAAAAAATTGAATACTTGGCCAAATTTAGCTTATAATATACTGTTGGATTCATAATTTTATGTAGAACCCAGATCTTCAATAAAATTCCAAGGTTGCAGTAGGGTTTCTGGTGTAGATTTTAATTATTAGATTGGGGTATTTAATTCATAGAAAAATAATTAGAACTCCGTTTTAGTTGATTTTTGTTGCGTTGATTTTGTTTCCGCAATACCTACTGAACAAAATTATAAAACTTTGTTTAAGATCATTAGATCTAATTTGGGGCTAATTAGATGGTTGGATCTCCTAATTATCCTATGAATAATATTAGTGACCCAATTTGTGTTAAACCTATGGGAAATCAATCCTAGTAACACCCTTAACACTATTGCAACCCAGTTATGCTACTTTGGTCAATTTAGAAAACCAATCTTGCATAAAATACCATGTTGCATGCATGCATGATTATTTCTTTGACATGTTTTGAGCAAGTTGTGATCAGATCTATGTTTATGATTCGTTAGATTGTTCGGAGTGCGCCCAGGAGTGCTATTGTGTAGAGTGCTGCTCGGATCAAGGCAAGTTACACCACTTGTTCATAATTTTTGTCCCAGTTTTGATTCTATGCATGTGATCTTCAAAATTCTGTAGTATGCATGTGTAGGATGTTCTAGTAGAATTTTTCCTTAGTATTATTTTGCAAGTGCGATGATTTTGTAGTATGCCATGAGTAGCTCTATACTTAGTATTTTTCCCTCCTAATAGGTTCCCCTGTTTTTGCTAAGTACTGCATGCTATGCTATATATACAAAGTACCGTTGGGGGGTTCGAAAGACAAAGAATTTTTCTAAGTATAAAGGCTCTCTAGAGCAAACTTTTCTTCTCAAATCCACTTCAAAATAAAACTAAGTTTTCTTCTGGGCGGAATGGTTATCGGGACAACGAATGAGATTTTGGTGGAGGACGGCCGCCTAGGAATCAAAGAAGTCTACCATGTTTCAGAATTCAGAAGCTTCCAGTGCAACCACAATACATTATGGGCTCTGTCGTCGCCTAGTACTTAGTGGGAAACCTCACCTGGGTACCAACATTTGGAGGTTCTTGGCACGGTTGGATCCAGAAGGTAGAGGGGATACTAAGGGAAAGCCTCGCCATGGTCTTGTCTGTAAAAAAGACTTGATCGTGGATTGTGGGTAAAGTGCACAAACTCTCGAGAGTATTGCAATCTGATCGATCAGCCGTGTTCACGGAAACAGAACAACATTAAATATCTGAAGGATGGAGCCTCTGAAGGATCTTCCTCTCTTTTCTAAATAAAGTTTTTAAAACCCCATGGCGTGAGTAATATCGCCAATGGGTGGGATTTTGGGAACTTGGTGTGTAATATCCAAGTGTCGCTTGGTGCGTAATATCCAAGTGTTTGGTTGTTTGGACACTTGGTGCGTAATATCCTCGTGTGCCACTCGACCTTATTTTATCTAAGCAAATGTTTACAAAGTAGGAAAATCTTCTCTCCTTCTCTCTACTTATGAAAACTAGCTTTGAGAAAATGAACTCTACAGCCTAAACTAGCCTTGCATGTAGAGATAGTCTTTCCTCTCCATGGTGTAATTTTCCAACACATTCAAAGTATTGACCCAACTTGTTGGCTGCACGTTTTATGTGCAGAATCCGAAGATTGAAAGGTGCGTAGGGATCGCGAGTCTACACTCGACAAGCCTGGGGCGTTGATGGACTCAAGTTGCTTTTATTGTTTCCGCTGTTATTTGAGCTAGCTTAATGCTAAGCAAATTTGTAATAATTTTATACTCTAGATTCTCCGTGTAATAAAGACTTTGTGTTTTACATGATATTTCATCGACTGTGAATGCTAGATATTGATCCAGGGACTAGCATGTTAATCACAAGGACTTAGGATCCTAACCGATCCGAGGTCACTACAGATGGTATCAGAGCACATCGTTGCCTGTAGGACGTGACCCTAGGATTGGAACCACATCTAACTTATGTGCCTTACTTGCTTTTCTATTAAGTTATTTTCTGCACTTCTACTATATGTTCTCCTCTACTTGATTAAGTATCTAACTTTCATTCTTCTAACTTAAGATGACAAGCTTCCTCTACGACACCGTCGCGGACATCGAGCCCCTTCGCTTTGGTGGATGCCTCATGGACCTACTCACACGTTTGGACCTTCCCCTCCCAACAATCCAGGGGAGCACAATGAAGAAACTCCACAAGGACGGTTGTTGGGGAGTCAAAGTCATCCAGCCAGGAAAAGAGCGAGGCAAGAACCCGGAGGAAGACATAGCAATCCACATTGTTAGCGATTCCAAGGAGAAGGCTCTTAGCATCAGCTTGCAGCAGCTCATCGGTCGCCTATGTGGACGTCATCATGAAGCTCTCCAAGGACACTACGGCGGCCTCTTTGGAAGACGAGATGAGGAAGGAATTCCCATGGAGCTAACCTTTGAGGAAAGGACCTCTACCAAGCGCCGAAGGACCCAATATCAAGATTTGGAGTGCCACATCCATGACCTTGAAAAGGGTACCTTCCTCGAGATATTGAAGAACGACGAGCTATGCGCCCTCATCAAGGAGAAGGAAGAAATGATCAAGCAGCAGGAGGAGGCAATGAAGCTCCAAGAGATAAACTTCCAGGACCAAGAGAAGAAGTTCGCTAACCAAGAGAAGAGGGTGATAAATAAAAATAAGAGGATTAGGGAACTCAAGCAAGAGATCGATGGAACTGAAGTGCAAACCGAAGGCCTTTGTAAGATAATCAATGATGTGCGTGCCTCCAAGAGGGACTTGGCAAAGCAACTTGAAGCCGCGGAGAAGTCAAGTCTAGTGGAGGAGCTACAAAGCGAGAAGGAGGGACTTCGGGAGCAGCTAGAAGCCACTACCAAGAAGCTACAGGATGAGATAAAGAACCTCCAAGAGAAGCTTGAAGCCACCACGAAGGAGATGGAGTTGTACAAGACAACCCTAGAGCAGGAAGGCTACTCGTTCGAGGACGAGGAAGAGGAAGGCGTGGAAGATGTGTAGTAGTTGGACCACCTTTAATTCTATAGTAGAACGTTATTCGCGAATGTAATAAATACCAAGACATTTTGGTTTAGTTAAACTTGGTTGATTTCTGTGTTAAGTTGTGTTATTGTGTCTTGTGCTTGGTGTTTTCATAAGGTTAGGAGTTTACTACTTAGTCTTTTTGTCTATTTCTTAACTTTTCTCTCAAACCCCACAGATGCCGCCAAGACGCGCGAACACCGAAATTCCTCCGGAAATAGCACAACTCTTGGCCACTCAGAACCAGCTGATCCAACTGCTCACTCAGAACATGCAAAACAACAACAACAACAACAACCCGCCGCCACCACCACCACCTCCGCCACCACCTCAACAGGATCGCTTGACTCGGTTTTTGAGGTTGAACCCACCTACTTCCACAAGAAGCACTGAACCAATCATCGCAGATGACTGGCTACATACCATCAACAAGAAGCTAGACACCGTGCAAGCGGTCGGAGCCGACAGAGTACGTTATGCCGCGCACCAGCTTGAAGGACCTGCTGCAGAATGGTGGGATAACTACCAAGTCACCCACCCGGATATTGATGCTATCACTTGGGATCAGTTTGAGTTAGCTTTTCGCACTCATCATGTGGGTGCCGGTGTCATGACTCTGAAAAGGCGCGAATTTCGCGACCTACACCAGCTGCACCGTTCTGTCACCGAGTATGGTGAGCTTTTCAACAAGCTAGCCTGTTATGCACCCGATGATGTTTCCACGGATGCCAAGAGACAGGAGGAGTTCTTAAGAAGACTCAACGATGAGATATCCATTCATCTTGTGGCTCAGAAATTTGACAACTTTCAGGAACTCCTGGACAGAGCCATTGTGGTTGAATCAAAGAGGAAGAGCATAGAAAACCGCAAAAGGAAGTCTAACCCTCACAAGCACTCTGTTCTGTACCAGAAGCAGCGCAATTCCTCACCACCACCTTATAACAATAATGGCCACAACCATAACGGTCATCACCATGGCGGCCACAAACACAATGGGCATAAAAACCGCAATGGGAATGGCGGCAATGGAAAGGATCTCAGTGAGGTGACATGCTGTGCATGTGTAGGATGTTCTAGTAGAATTTTTCCTTAGTATTATTTTGCAAGTGCGATGATTTTGTAGTATGCCATGAGTAGCTCTATACTTAGGATTTTTCCCTCCTAATAGGTTCCCCTGTTTTTTCTAAGTACTGCATGCTATGCTATATATACAAAGTACCGTTGGGGGGTTCGAAAGGCAAAGAATTTTTTTAAGTATAAAATCTCTCTAGAGCAAACTTTTCTTCTCAAATCCACTTCAAAATAAAACTAAGTTTCTTCTGGGCGGAATGGTTGTCGGGACAACGAGTGAGATTTTGGTGGAGGACGGCCGCCCAGGAATCAAAGAAGTCTGCCATGTTTCAGAATTCAGAAGCTTCCAGTGCAACCACAATACATTATGGGCTCTGTCTTGGCCTAGTACTTAGTGGGAAACCTCACCTGGGTACCAACATTTGGAGGTTCTTGGCACGGTTGGATCCAGAAGGTCGAGGGGCTACTAAGGGAAAGCCTCGCCATGGTCTTGTCTGTAAAAAATACTTGATCGTGGATTGTGGGTAAAGTGCACAAACTCTCGAGAGTATTGCAATCTGATCGATCAGCCGTGTTCACGGAAACAGAACAACATTGAGCATCTGAAGGATGGAGCCTCTGAAGGATCTTCCTCTCTTTTCTAAACAAAGTTTTTAAAACCCCATGGCGTGAGTAATATCGCCAATGGGTGGGATTTTGGGAACTTGGTGTGTAATATCCAAGTGTCGCTTGGTGCGTAATATCCAAGTGTTTGGTTGTTTGGACACTTGGTGCGTAATATCCTCGTGTGCCACTCGACCTTATTTTATCTAAGCAAATGTTTACAAAATACGAAAATCTTCTCTCCTTCTCTCTACTTATGAAAACTAGCTTTGAGCAAATGAACTCTACAGCCTAAACTAGCCTTGCATGTAGAGATAGTCTTTCCTCTCCATGGTGTAATTTGCCAATACATTCAAAGTATTGACCCAACTTGTTGGTTGCACGTTTTATATGCAGAATCCGAAGATTGAAAGGTGCTTAGGGATCGCGAGTCTACACTCGACAAGCCTGGGGCGTTGATGGACTCAAGCTGCTTTTATTATTTCCGTTGTTATATGAGCTAGCTTAATGCTAAGCAAATTTGTAATAAATTTATACTCTGGATTCTTCGTGTAATAAAGGCTTTGTGTTTTACATGATATTTCATCGACTGTGAATGCTAGCTATTGATCCAGGGACTAGCATGTTAATCACAGGGACTTAGGATCCTCACCGATCCGAGGTCACTACCCAGCAGCAGAGTATTGCCATAGGCATAAGCAGATTCACCAAAAACACGTATAAAGCTGATAGTGTGGTTGGTATCTATCACAGCAATCTCTCTGATGCCGCTAGGGGCGCAGAAATCCACTTCATATGGGCCAACGTACATGATGATGCCAAACACACCTAAGAACCATTTTACAATTACTACTTCCTATAAAGATATATGCGAAAGTGCGAATAATGTGTGTTTAATATATCTTTACTTAGTTGTTAGTACACCATCTAGGAGATGAGAAAAAACATCAACCATAGTGCAGCCCTACAAGTCATGAACAGATATTCCATAAAACATAAAGAACATCAAATAGTAAGAAGACATGGGTAGATGGTGTAGTTTTGATAAACTTCAAAGCATCAAGGCAAATAGAGAATATATTTGATGAACGTCAAACCTTTGAAATCGTGCTGGAGATCAACTGATCTGTTTCACTAGGCGCGCTTGGTAGAGGAAGGATAGGAGTGCCTTTGAACCTTATGGGGTCGTGCTTATATAGGCGGATCGCATATTTTTTCAGGAAACATCATAAAAGCTGATTGATATTATTCTGTGAATAATAAAAGATGATTGATGTCCTAAAATATAATGTATCTTTCATAAAAGGAAACATTATAAAAGCTGAGAGATTTTTTACTTTGAGAATAATAAACAAAATCAGTATGACGACATATAATTAATTACAAAAGATGTCTTTGCATTTATAAGACACCACCATATCGAAAAAAATCAAAAAATCTTTACTATTAATTGCAGGAGATCCCTTTGCATAATTAAAAAGATTTGTCTGTAGACATAATTAAAAAGATTTGTGTGTTTTACTTAGTTATATTAGTGTTGCTTCTTATTTACTGATGGTATAGCTTTGTATAATCAATCAGAGACATTTTCGTATGATTAGATGGCTGATTAGTTTTTTCAATAAATGATCAAACATAAAAATAGCTAATCATATACATATCTTTAATAAAAAAATAAAATGACAATCATAGAAGAAAACATTTTTGGTTATCAGAATTCACGCAACCATAGAAAATATTTGGTTAGTTCCATGTTATTTATATAGTTCCACTTTCTATGGCATCCCCCTGTTATACACCATTAATACATGTATAACAAAAAATGTGTCGACAATTAGCAGGAGTTTATAGAAAATGATGATATAGTAGTTAATACACAATTTAAAATGCACACATATTAATATTTATATAACCATTACAATTTCAAAGATGCTAGTAACTAACATGACATTTTATACAATAATACTATATGAAGATGCTCAAATATTCTTCGACGTCTTCAATTGTTCATCAATTGTTCAGTACTTCCTTGTAGACTATGTTCTTCATGGTTGTTACTAAGTCCTCGGATCTCTTTCGCTTCTTTGGATTACTGGACTGGTCAATGCCATTGCAATTGCCTTTTCCCTTGACGAGCTCCTTGCCCTTGTGCTTTTCCTTGATGGCAAGGATCTTAATGTTTACCTTTGCAGTTGCTCTAGACAATGCAACATACAACTGGCCATGGGAGAATACAGGTTCAGGTAGGTAAACACCGACAATAGGGATGGTCTGCCCTTGCGCCTTATTGATGGTAATGGCAAAGCTGAGCCTAATCGGGAATTGCTTCCTTTTAAATCTGAACGGGAACATGTCATCATCAGAGGGGCAGAGAGGTATCCGAGGAAGGAAAACCCTCTCCCCGACATGTTGTCCTAGTATGATTTCTGCGTCGATGGCGTTCCTCTGGAATCCCCGAACAACAAGCCTCGTGCCATTACATAATCCATTAGCTAGGTCAATGTTTCTAAGAAGTATAACCGGACAATTTATCTTCAGCTTAAGCTCGTGGGGTGGCAGCCCATTAGGAGTTAGCGAGTTCAAGAACTCTGGAGCATAATAGCCATGCGGATCATCCTCTGCACTGTCAAAGGTGTGGTAGATCTTTTTCTCGCCGCTAAAACGTTCTATCATGCTATTGTTTACCGTGTTGACATAGTCGTTCTTGGTTGAGAGGATCGCTCGGGAAGTCATATAATTAGGATATGCCATGTTGTCGATTAGTTGCGGAAATACATGCTCGGTCAGCTTCTCTAGGTCATCCTATTCTTCCGTAGAAGGTACACATATATCTTCAGGGAGACGTATCTTACCTTCCTCGTCAGCTTCCTCGGTGCCATTCCCTACCCGCAGCAAGAAATATGCGAACCACTTGTCGTTATGTGCCCTCATGTTTTTGACGAGCCTTAGCTGGCACATGCCATTCCAGAGGTATGAACTCTGTAGGGCCGCGTCAATTATCTAAGCCCGTGACCCCTTCCGGACGACCGGAAGAACTTGCCTGAAATCACCACCAAAAACGATTGTCTTTCCACCGAACAGTCGGTCACGTCGTCCCGTGATGTCACGCATGCTTTTGTCCAGTGCCTCAACTGCCTGGCGCTTCGTCATCGTGGCTTCGTCCCATAAGATGAGAGAAGCCATTCTTAGGATTTTGGTTGTCCCACTTTGCTTTGTAAAGCTACACGATGAGCCATCTTCAATATTCAACGGTATCTTGAACCTAGAGTGGGCGGTTCGGCCTCCAGGCAGGATGGAAGCGGAAACGCCCGATGTCGACGTTGCTATAGCGATCTTCCTCTTGGTTCTGACTGTAGCAAGGAGCGCCCTGTACAAAAAGGTCTTCCCCGTGCTTCCTGGGCCATCAACAAAGAAGGCACCACCATCACCACTGTCAACCGCTGATAATATCTTGTCATAGGCTAGCCTTTGCTCGAGATTTAGTGAGGATGCTAGATTCTCATCATTCGGGTCAACCTCGATAGTGCTCTCTTTGATGACCTCCCTGGCCTCGCCTCCCGTGTTGTCATACGTCTCGTCCATCACGGGAAGATCGAACGTCTTGATGTCTTTTCCCATGGATTTCATCATGCCACTAATGTCAAGCAATACCATCTGTTCTACTACATTTGGGCATGTGTGACGTCGTCGGAAGTCATCAGACATTGCATCTAGGTGCCTATCCCACAAACCTCGCACATCACCAGGCTCACAGAATACCAATATTGTTGCAAAGAGTCTTCTAATGGAAGTCGGCATCACGAACTGCTCTGACTCAGTAAGGCACTCGTCGAGGGTGTTGTCTGCCTCGATGAGACCCCTCCTCTCAGTAGCCTCGCGGAAGCTACCACACAACACACCATCAACGGTTTTAAGATCTTCAAAGGAGGTTGATCCTCGAACGTGGTTTAGTAGCACCCTTAGAAAGTATCGATCACCCTCTGCTAGATGATCTGACACAATTCGACCTATTTGATAGCGTTCTTGCCTTGGTTTCCAGCACTTTTCTGCCAATTGCCATGTGAAGATACCAGGAAAATCTCTGTATAAAATATCCCGAGCCCACTGATGTTTCTGGTTAGCAACGAAATACTCTATTAGCATGGAACTCTCTACATTACCTCGGGAAACAACATTGTTCAGGTCCTCCCCCGCTTTGAACGTGACCTTGTGCATATTTGGGAGATGAAGCGGCAGTTGTAGGACAGATGGGGAGTTCCCATAGAGTTTAAAGCCGAATATCCTCCACATCGCCTCAGGTGGAGTAACCCACCTCGCGTCAATGTATCTCTTGATCTCATCTATGTTACCATCTTTGTCGGGCTGGTCAATGTTGAACGAAGTTCGGTCGTGTCCCTTGTATATGTACTTATAAAGGTACTTGATAGCCTTGATGCTGGAGCACACCTCAACATTTATGTGGCAGTTAAACATCCGTAGAAGGTATGGGTTGTAAAGCACAACCCATCTATTGTCCAAAATCTGACCATGGACCTTAGCGTGATGACCATCTTTTCGTCTACGATAAATACGATAGGAGTCCTTCCCTTGTACGGTGTTTTCGTTGAAGGAACGCGGATATTTGCATTTGCATACTCCCTCTTGCATGCACACATTATTAGGCTTGAGAACACCGCATGGGCCATGCATCATATGCTTTATGACCATGGCATAGAGCTCCGGTTACTTATGCTTGTTAGGGAGCTCAGCAGATATGATCCGATCATACTGCTCTGGCACAACAATCTTATATGTTGAATCCATGATCAACAGAAAGTGGGCATGGGGGAGCCCTCTCTTCTGAAATTCGACGACGTATACATGTGCTTTAACAACACCAAGGATGTGCCTCTTCAGGATCATCTCTTTCATCATCTCTAGCTTGGCCCTAAACACACGGGCAACAAGATCTGGTCGGTCTTGTGGGGTCTGGCCAGGAAACAACCCGTCAACAATCTCCTGCCAGTTCGGATTGCAGGTCATTGTCAGGAATATGTCTGGCTTACCATATGTTTGCACCAATGACATGGCATCCATATGTCTCTGTTTCATGTCTCTGTAGCTCCCCTGGAATGTATATGGGAGCACTGTCCTTGTGCCAATAGCGCTCCCTCGAGTTTCTCATGCATTGATGCTATCAACTATGCCTTTATATAGGTCAGCACGTATCTCTGGCTGATGCTCTCTGATCCAGTTTAGTCTACATCCCTCAATCTTGATGTACATGTTAACTGCAAATTGTTGGAACAGATCGTCCTCCGTGCAATATAGGGTTGAATATGCCCGGACGCATCATCAGCCTATAGCAGTAGTAGTCTCTGACAGACACGCACAACCTGCTATTTCCCTCTGTGGAAAGGCAAAAAGTAAAATATTAGGCAATTGATAAAAATGATAGTAAGAAAAATGTAAAAGCATAATACAAAAACGAACCTCCATCGATACCACGGTTTTATCTTGATTTTTGCGCCTTAGCATAATCTACTTTATGTTTAGGGATATTAGGATGCCAACCGAACTCCCCATTTGGGAAGAAGAGGGAGTACGAGAGTGGGTCATAGCAGCCTTGTGTGGATTGTATACTGTATCGCTCATTGTTGTTACCATATAGGATAATGCTGCGTTCCCACCTCCTTGCTAGGTTGCTGCCCTCAACCCAAATAGCAGCCACCTCTTCTGACAAAGGTTTGTTATATGTCCTTTGGTCTAGCTTCCTGTCCATATTCAGTTTTATCCGATACTCGTCGAGGTTATCCTTATGGGCTCCTAGTCTCCTAAACTGTCTGGAGTAGGAGTTTTCTTTGAGGATGTCCACTAACAGCTTGACGACAGCCTGATCCAAATTCTCGGTGGATTTTGTGCGATGATTTAGGCTCGGGTCATCATCATAGAAGTACAGCTGTAGATGGTCTGGACGATAACCTGGCCCGAATGAATGCACTTTGTGGTACAACATCCCCTGCGCCCAGAAGGTGTACACTCCAGACCTCATGTTTGTGTATTTGTTATCGAGGCTGATACCAAGCATTGTGAAGGACAAGTGGCCATTGAAGTACCTGATGCTTTCTATGAAATGACGACAGTCTGCATCTGTTGCTGACCAGAGCCGCATAAGCTCCGGTATAAGCTCTGGTTCAAGCAACTCGGTTTTCCCTTTTCGACAACTGAAACCATCGCTCTCGAACTGGAATTTTTTGGTAGTGCAGTCATCGCAGTTCGTGGCGTGTTGTAGGATGTGTGTGCTTCCAGGTAGTTTTGAGTACACAAAGTCAAAAGGATCAATGGAAATAGAGTCCACGCATGAGGAATCATCCAGTTCATCGAGGTACATGTCTTCATTGTCGGAACTTGCAGCGATGGTTGAGTTATATAGGTGTGCATGTTAGATTTTAGAAATGAGGGTAGTATACAAGAGGGTAGTGTTACCTGCACCAACATATAGATAGTACTCATCATCCATGAGATCGCCATGGTTGGGGTTCTCCTCCATGAGCCTAGAAAGGTATGCATCCATCTCACCTTCACCATTTCAGAGTCGGTAAGTAATGATATGATATTTATAGACACAACAAGAGGACAAATATGGGACCATTACCATCAGTCCTGATGCTGTAAGCTTGCGTGCTTGCCCGAGTTGCTTTAGGCTGCAAAGTTTGTGCGCTTGATCCAGGGTTGGGCACAAGCAATGTAGATGGATTAGGACATAACATTGTGATGGAATTGACACTCGTTGTGTTAGTATTAGCCTAAAAGCGAGCATTACAACGTTCTATTTGTGTATGACTCTCTCTGTGTGGTATGCTTTGCCTGATTGATCTTCTTTGTGCGGTATTCTCTCGTAGTTGTGCCGCTTCCAACCGTTCACGAGACCTTCTTTGAAATTTGTTCTCCTGTCGCTGGTCGTTCACTTGATTATGCATGTCATCTATTTTTTGTGCATTGGTATGTTGCTCGATGTTCATGTGGTCATTTGGGACATTATCAAAGTCTAGGGTTCTCATAAGGTAGTCGCCTACATAATGGTCAAGCTGGTAAGTAATTGTTCGAGGGGCCAATAATGGGGAGGTGCAACAAATAAATTACCATCAGTTTCGTTGGTGTAGTTAGGTGTAGAAGAGGATGGCTCCAATGCGGATGATGCATTTGTGATCACTATTGGGTATGACATCTCTGAAGATATAGCATGTGGGCACATCATTGCAATGGATTCGGCACATGGGGTGTTCCGCCTAGCTTTGGCGTTTACATTGCGCTTAGTTAGCACAGCCTGTCTTTCATTGGGTGTTAGGCTCTGTCTTCGAGCTTTTCTTTGAGAATTAATGACATCTCTCGATTGACCTAGATGAATGCCCATGGTTATTTTCATATTGCTTGATATTATCATTTATTAGATACAGAAAAACATGGAATTAAATATGTTAGAACAATATAGAATTATATGTTTATTACCATTTTCTTGAGCTACAGACTTTTCCGTTCGCGGTATTTTTGTTGTTTCGTTAAGTATTCTTCTTTCTTCTCAGCAGACAGACGACTATACCAACTCGTGCCACTGGTTTTTTTGCCTCCTATTATTTCATCTTCCCCTCTGTTCTTCAATTCTTTAATCGGGGTAACCTCCACAGACAAAGGTTCATATGCATTTTCTTGACCCCTAAACTGATACATATAATGGAAGAAAGACAAATAAGGTACCCAATTATTGATCCAAATGTTAGTTTGTTTGTTGGATGGACCAGAGAATACCTAAACCAGAGATGGTGAAACTCCATCCATCAAACTCGAAGCAGTGTTCCGAGGACATGTTTCACCTAAATGAAAGCCCCATTCATTGTGATTATAAAAATCTAATGATGCATCTACATCTGAAATGGAAACATGCTTAATTTTGGCACATAAGTATTGTATGCAATATAACTGAAGGTCTGTACATGTTTGGACTAAATGAATGATGTCAGGTTAATTTTCAGTTTATATGTTCAATATCAATATGCTTATCTATACCAGCTCAAAAAAAATATGCTTATCTATACCAATGTTTCAGCGATGGTGCATGAAGTGGTTTCCGAATTCATTATAGCTGATAGCTGAAGATTTAATTGGAAAGAAAAAGCATACATGGAGAGAGGTCTGAGCTCTTCCAGAAGTGTGGGGGCCTACTGATCATATGAATGTTGTACAAGGAAAAGCCTGTGTTGATTAGCCTATTATTTTCAGAGAAGATCCAGGGGTAGGTGTATAGTTATCGATTCCTTTCTTAAAGCCCAACCTACAGAATTTATTGGTGTAAAATAAGTGTGTCCACCTGTATTTACTTCAATTTTGAGCTATATAAATATGGACGGCGACGGGCACACTAATTTTACACTGGTTCCAAATAGCCCCTAAGGGAGCCTCAAATCTTCTCACTTTTGTCTGCATCTGATTTTGTAGAGATCGGTTTATGGCCTGCAAGGGACCAATTCTGAAGCATGGACTCTTTTGTGTCAATGGTGAGTACTGACAACCACTATGCACATGAAATATTATGATCATGACTGATATGTGTGAGTAATTATCTCGGGATTGTTCATGATTGGGGAGCTAGGGATTCTGATTATAATATATTTCACATAAATTTTTAAGTTGATTCATCAATGCGAATATAAAAATCCAATGATGCATCTACATCTGAAATGGAAACATGCTCAAATGTATGCATATTACTGAATACCTGAACATGTTTGACCTAAATGATAAACAAACAATTGTAGTTTGATTTGGTCCATCGAAAATACCTTGGGTTAGTGATGTACTATGATGTTGTTCCTGATTCTCTTTATAATTCCATGCCTGGTCTTTAAAAGGGGTATTCTCTCCTCAAAAATTTAGAAATTATAAATATATTACATGCACCATAGGATATGACAAAAACATTGTTTCCTTACCAATTCTTTGCACCATACCTTGATCTGCCTTTTTTTTTGTTGTCGCGTTATCCGTAGTTTCTGAAGGTGTTCTTCTTTTTGCTCATCAGATAACCGACCGTACCAACTTGTCCCACTACCTTGTTTTGCTCCCAATTTTTTATTTTCCCCTTTGTTGGTCAGATCTTTAAACGGGGTTCGATCCCTTGGAGAAGATTCAGGTGCAATCTTCTGTTTTCTCATCTAATAACAATGAATGAAAGGTCAACTTATTTACAAACTCCCGAAAACAACACAAGAAACTTAAGTTGAATTCCTCATGCATGATTGATCAATGTTGATAATGTGCGAGACTGATGTTGTCAAATCGATCGAGTGGGTAGTAAACCATCTGTACAGGCAACTTAGAGAACTAGATCATAGCGGACACATACGGTACGGTCAAGCATTACTCCTCTTTTCATTCCAAATTCTTCAATAAGACCGATACGATTGATTGGTCTGTGTGTTTCTCTTATTACTTTTTTGTATCCCCCTATTCCTCGGATACAATTCGATCCTTCTACGGCCAAATCTCAATTTGTGGAAAGCCTTCGATGGCTTCCTTATGAAAACATCCATTTAGCAGGTAGCTCAGTTACCAGTGCAGACAAAGATACAGCGATGATGATAGGAAAACGCCTGGTGGCAGCAGTAGGCGGGGTCGACAGCGGCGCTGACCAAGGTTGGGGACGATGGTTCATTCTTTTGGTAGATTTTCTTGGCAGTAGTAGTACTATTGTTTTCTTAGTATTGATGACGGTGGCAGATTTTCTTGTAATTAATGGTGACCAAATTTGTTGGTCCGTTGTTGATTTCCTTCCTTAGTAGTAGTACTATTCTTTCGTAGCTCAGCATCTTGTGATTTTATTCCCATTATTGATATTGATTACCGGTATTGATTTCCTTCCTTAGTAGTAGTAATTTGCTGTCAGCCCCTAAGTGTGTGGTCCGGATGTGCCCAAAATTTAACATTTTGATTGGATGGCCCGGATGCTCCCAATGTTTGACCCCAAAGTGAGCCACCAACTCCCTTTTAATAGTAAAGATTATGTGGAGGACATCTTGTTGATCGGAAATGATGTATATTTTATTAACACAAATTAAGAATTCATCCCGATGAAAGACTTAGGCAAAACCCAAATATTTGGCATCAATATCTATATGGATAGATTGAGACGCCAATATGGTTGTGCCGGATGTACATATATGAGATATTGAAAGAGTTCAATATGGAAATGACAAGAAAGGTTCTTGCTACACAGAAAGGATTAAATCGAAATTCAAGTGTATTGACGCTTGATAAGTGAAACAAAGATTTGAGTATTTTTGATACTTGATGAATAAAATCACAAAGAGCATTTTAATCATACTATGATATGTACACATCCAGGTATGTCCTATGCTCTAAATGTTGTGAGCATATACCAGAATGATTCATAAGATGATCACTAGGTGATAGTAAAGATATTCTTATGATCTTTTGGAATGTCAACACCCGGATTTTTAATCCCAGATGCCTGTTATGTCGTACATCGCAATCCCAGGATTACCATTTTTGCGAGACATAACAGATTGGTACCATAGTTCATCATCCATTACAAACCATAATAAAGGTCTTACAAATAAAGGATCTCATGATCCAGTCTTAATACAATCAACACAGTGGAATAATAATAAGGGTAGCGTGGTCGAAGCTCCATCTTCAGGGTCACAAGCAATGCTGACGATGGTAGATGATCCTAGTTGTCATAGACCTCCTGTTGTCCATCATATTGGTAGTCCTCCTCATAGTCTGGCCATGATAATAGCCAGGGACAAAGCCATGAGTACTCTTTAAGTACTCACAAACTATCACTAACAAGTAAAGTAGTTCAAGTAGGAATCCTAAGCTCTAGGTGAAGGGTTTCGCAGCATAGTAAATCAAAATTTTCTACGGATGCGAACGGGGAAAGCCAAGATCTAATCTAGGAGATGCAAACAACGAGGGGGAATAGATGAGATCTTCATACCCTTGAAGATTCGCACAGCGGAACGTTCGACGGAACGTGGGTGATGTAGTCGTACTCGCTTCTTCTCCTCGCGATCCGATCCGATCCAAACACCGCAAGTGGCGATGCCTCCGAGAGATGCACACGTGCAGCACCTCGACGTCTCCTCCTTCCTCGGTCCAGCAAGTGGGGTGGATAGATGGATTGGATCTACAACGCGACGGCGCGGTGCAAGCGGTGGAGAGTTTCTACGGCAGGGCTTCGCCTACGCGCAGTCGGGAGGGAGAGAGAGGAGGGGCAGCAGGGCGGCTAGGGTTGTGGAGGAGGTGTAGGGGAGGGGTGCGCCCCCAGCCCTCTTTATATAAAGGGGTGCGCGGCCAGCCCTAGCCCCTCCCCCAAGCCCTAGGCCGGCGGCCAAGGAGGGAGGAGTGGGGGGCAAGTTCCCCCCCTCCCTTCTAGAAGCTCCCCTAGGGTTTCCTAGGTGTTTGGCCGACTGGGCCCTATGGGGCCTTGTTCCCCTGGCCCAACACGGACAGAGCACTCCCTCTTAGGCCCATGCCCCCTCCCGGCAGGTGGGGCCACGTTGGTCCCCCTCCGGAAGGTTCTAGAAGCTTCCGGTACAATACCGATTAACCCGAAACAATTCCGAACTCCAAAAACTGCATTGCCTTATATGAATCTTATTCTCCGGACCATTCCGGAACCTCTCGTGACGTCCTGGATCTCATCCGAGACTCCAAACAAAAACTCATAAACCAATTATCCAATCTATCCTAGCGTCGAGACACGTTAAGTGTGTGACCCTTCGGGTTCGAGAATATGCAGACATGATCTTCTATCAATAATCAACAGCGGGGTCTGGAAACCCATATTGACTCCCACACATTCATCGATGATCATATCGGATGAACCACGATGCCAGGATTCAATCAATCCCATATATATATTCCCTTTGTCTCGCGATATTTTACTTGCCCGAGATTTGATCGTCGGTACCGTCATACCTAGTTCAATCTCGTTCACAGCAAGTACTTTACTCGTTCCGTAATCCGATATCACTTTGTGATTAACTCCTTAACCACATGCTTGCAAGAGGTGTTGATATCGATTACCGAGTGGGCCCGAAGTATATCTCTCCGACTTGGGAGGGACAAATCCCATCTCGGTACATACAACCCAACAGGTACTTTTCCGATCACCTGAGAGACACCTTTATGATCACCCTCTCATAGGATGACGTTTGATGACCTCAAAGTTTTCTTCCGATACCAGGGAGTTGTATTATCTCATGGTCTAAGGAATACAATATTTGACATAAGAAAAGCTTCGCAAAGATGAACACGATGACACGATCTAATTGCTCCGCTTAGTTTGGGTCTGTCCATCATATCATTCTCCCAATGATATGATCTCATTATTAATCGACAACTCATGTCTATGGTTAGGAAACCTTAACCATCATTAATCAATGAGATAGTCCATAGAGGCATACTAGGGACACGGTGTTGTTCACAAACCACACAAGTATTAAAGTTTCCGCTTAATACAATTCTAGCATGGAATATAAACTTTACCATGAACAAGAATTATAATAATAACATCTTTATTATTGCCTCTAGGGCATAATTCCAACAGTCTCCCACTTGCACTAGAGTCAATAATATAGTTTACATCTGGCAACAATCTAACACCCATGGCACTAAGGTGCTGATCATGTTTTGCACGTGGAAGAGGTTTAGTCAATGGATCTGCGACATTTAGATCTGTATGTACTTTGCTAATCTTCAGATCTCCATCTGCTATATAATCTCGGATTATATGAAACTTGCGGTTGATATGCTTGGTCTTTCGATGATATCTTGGTTCCTTAGCTAGTGCTATGGCGCCAGTGTTGTCACACAATATCTCCAGTGGGTCCAAGGCACTTGTAACCACGCCAAGCTCAGTGATGAAGTTCCTGATCCAAACTCCTTCACTTGACGCTTCGGCAGCAGCCATGTATTCCGCTTCTACTGTAGATCCCGCGATCACGCTTTGCTTGCAGCTTCTCCAGCTCACAGCTCCTCCATTCAAAATATAAACGTATCCTGTCTTAGATTTAGAATCATCCTTGTCGGTGTCGAAACTAGCATCGACGTAACCTTTTAAGACGAGTTGTTCATCACTTCCATAGACTAAGAACATTTATTTAGTCCTATTCAAGTACTTTAGGATGTTCTTCACGGCTGTCCAGTGTTCCACTCCTGGATCACTTTGGTACCTTCTCGTCAAACTAAGAGCATTGGACACATCCGGTCTAGTACACAGCATGGCATACATGATAGAACCTATGGCTGAGGCATAAGGCACTTTGCTCATAGCTTCTCTATCATTTACCGTAGATGGACACTGAGCCTTGCTCAATATCTTACCTGACAACATAGGCACTGAACCTTTCTTTGCCTTATCCATTCTGAACCTTTTCAGAACTTTGTCTAGGTATGTACTCTGGCTTAAAGCTATCAGGCGTCTTTGTCTATCTCTATAGATTTTGATGCCCAATATATAAGCAGCTTCCCCTAGGTCTTTCATTGAAAAACATTTGTTCAAATAACTCTTCACATCGTTAAGCATGTTAATGTCATTTCCAATAATCAATATGTCATCCACATATAGTACCAGAAATGTCACTGAGCTCCCACTCACTTTCTTGTAGATACAAGCTTCGTAGCAATTTGGAACAAATCCAAAGCTCTTGATCACTTGATAAAAACGAAGGTTCCAACTCTGAGATGCTTGCTTCAGTCCATAAATGGAACTCTGAAGTTTGCACACTTTATCAGCATCCTTAGGATCGACAAAACCTTCGGGTTGCATCATATACAACTCTTCATCAATGTTGCCATTGAGGAACGCAGTCTTGACATCCATCTGCCATATTTCATAATCATGAAACGCAGCAATTTCTAATAAAATCCGAATGGACTTAAACTTCGCTACGGGAGAGAAAGTCTCATCGTAGTCAACACCTTGAACTTGTCGAAAACCTTTCGCGACAAGTCGTGCTTTATAGACGGTAACATTACCATCCGCGTCCGTTTTATTCTTGAAGATCCATTTGCACTCAACGGCCTTTCGGTCGCTAGGAGGGTCCACCAAAGTCCATACTTGGTTTTCGTCATGGATCCCAATTCGGATTTCATGGCCTCTATCCATTTCTCAGAGTCTGAGCTCATCATCGCTTCCTCATAGTTCGCAGGTTCACTGTCATCTACTAACAAGACAGTTAAGACAGGGTTGTCGTACCACTCAGGAGGGGCACGCGACCTTGTTGACCTGCGACGTTCAGTAGTAGCATCGTCCGAAACTTCATGATCCTTGTCATTAGCTTCCTCTATTGTTGGTGCAGGCGGCACTGGAACAATTTCAGGTGCTGCGCTACTCTCCAACTAAAGAGAAGGTTCAACAACCTCGTCTAGCTCTACTTTCCTCCCACTCACTTCTTTCGAGAGAAACTCCTTCTCAAGAAAGGATCCGTTCTTTGCGACAAACACTTTGCCTTCGGTTCTGTGATAGAAGGTATACCCAATAGTTTCCTTAGGGTATCCTATGAAGACGCATTTCTCCGCTTTGGGTTCGAGCTTGTCCGGCATCAACTTCTTGACGTAAGCTTCGCATCCCCAAACTTTAAGAAACGACAACTTAGGTTTGGCACCAAACCACAGTTCATACGGTGTCGTCTCAACGGATTTAGATGGTGCCCTATTTAAAGTGAATGCAGCGGTTTCTAATGCATGACCCCAAAATGATAACGGCAAATCAGTAAGAGACATCATTGATCGGACCATATCTAATAGAGTTCGATTTCGGCGTTCAGACACACCATTGCGCTGTGGTGTTCCGAGTGGCGTGAGTTGCGAAACGATTCCGCTTGCTTTAAGATGCGTGAGAAAATCATAACTCAAATATTCACCTCCATGATCGGATCGTAGAAACTTAATTTTTCTGTTACGATGGTTCTCCACTTCATTCTGAAATTCCTTGAACTTTTCAAATGTTTCAGATTTATGTTTCATCAAATAGATATACCCATATCTACTTACGTCATCGGTAAAAGTGAGAAAGTAGCGATATCCACCGCGCGTCGAAACACTCATCGGTCCGCATACATCGGTATGTATGATTTCCAACAAGTCCGTTTCTCGCTCCATCATTCCGGAGAACGGGGTTTTGATCATCTTGCCCAGGAGGCATGGTTCGCATGTGTCAAATGATTCAAAATCAAGAGACTCCAAAAGTCCATCAGAATGGAGTTTCTTCATGCGTTTTACACCAATATGACCTAGACGACAGTGCCACAAATAAGTAGTATTATCACTATCTACCTTGCATCTCTTAGCCTCAATGTTATGGATGTGTGTTTCATCCCTTTCGAGATTCAGAAGAAATAAACCATTCACAGCAGGTGCATGACCATAAAAGATGTTACTCATATAAATAGAACAACCATTATTCTCAGATTTAAATGAATAACTGTCTTGCAATAAACACGATCCAGATATGATGTTCATGCTCAACGCAGGCACATAATAACATTTATTAAGGTTTAAAACTAATCCCGAAGGTAAAACTAAGGAGAGCGTGCCGACGACCATCACATCAACTCTTGATCTGTTTCCAACGCGCATCGTCACCTCATCCCTCGCAAGCCGCCGTCTAGTCCGTAGCTCCTGTTTCGAGTTACAAATATTAGCAACTGAACCAGTATCAAATACCCAGGCACTACAACGAGGGCTAGTAAGGAAAACATCAATAACATGTATATCAAATATACCTTTGATGGTGCCAGCCTTCTTGTCCGCTAAGTACTTCGGACAGTTGCGCTTCCAGTGACCCTTGTCCTTGCAATAGAAGCACTCAGTGTCCGGCTTAGGTCCAGACTTGAGCTTCTTCTCAGCAGGGGCAACGCGCTTGCCGTTGCCTTTCTTGAAGGGCTTCTTTGCACCCTTACCTTTCTTAAAGCTGGGGGGCTTGTTGACCATCAACACATGATTATCCTTTTTTATGTCCACCTCCGCAGCTTTCAGCTTAGCGAAGAGCTCGGTGATCGTATCAATGGAACCAATCTGATTATGAGTCACTACAAAACTTTTGTAGCTAGGAGGGAGTGTTTGCAGAACCCTGTCAATCTTGAGCTCCTCTGGAATCTTGTAGTCCAGTTGCTCATGGCGTTGAGTGTAGCCTGACATCTTTATGGCGTGCTCGCTAACGGAACTCCGTTCCTCCATCTTGCAGTTAAAGAATTTCTCAAAGATCTCATATCTCTCAGAACGGGCCTGAGTCTGAAACATAGTTTTCGGTTCCTCAAGAATCTCAAAGGGCCCGGGGTAATCTTCAAAACGATTTTGAAGGTCCGATTCCATAGCAAACAACATGGTGCTCTTAATCACACCATAATCATCTTTGCGCGACTGATAAACAGCTTTCTCATCAGCCGGCGCATCTACAGCAGGGGCGTCACCTAGCGCATTCTCAAGGACATAGTTCTTTTGTCCGCCAGCGAGAATGATTCTCAGATTGCGGAACCAGTTGGTGAAGTTAGACCCATTGTTTCTAAGCTTTTCTTTCTCAGCAAAAATGTTGAAGTTGAAGTTGGACTTAGCCATTTGATCTACAAAATTTGCAAGTACAATTTAGACTATGTTCATGATAACTAGTTCAACTTAATCAAATTACTAGATAAACTCCCACTAAATTCAACATCCCTCAAGTTGTTTAGTAAACATGATCCAAATTCACCACACCTAATCCGATCTTCACGAGAAGAGATGTGGTTTCAATGGTGGACAACGAAGTGTCGATCATATCATTCATATGACTCATGCTTAACCTTTTGGTTCATGTGTTCCGAGGCCATGTCTGTACATGCTAGGCTCGTCAAGTCAAACCCAAGTATTTCCGCGTGTGCAAAACTGGCTTGCACCCGTTATATGTGAACGTAGAGTTTATAGCACCCGATCATCACGTGATGCTTGAACACGACGAACTTTCGCAACGGTGCATACATGGGGAGAACACAGTTTTATCTTGATCTTTAATTGAGGAATCATCTTATAATGCTACCGTCGCGATCTAAGAATAATAAGATACATAAAAGGATAAACATCACATGCATATAACTTTATGTGACATGGTATAGCCAATCTTCGCGCAATGATCTCCATGTTGTGCGTGCCGGCATGATCTCCATCACTCCACCATGATTGCCTCCACCACGAATAGCAACTACAACTATTGCTAACTACTTAGCGATAAAGTAAAGCTATTACATGGCGTATAAGAAGTTGACACACAGGTCATACACAATTATAAAGATAACCATATGGCTCCTGCCGGTTGTGTACTCATCGACATGCAAGTCGTGAAACATTACAAAACATGATCATCGCATACAACATAAATATCACATCTTGGGCCATACCATATCACAGAAAACACTCCCTACAAAAACAAGTTAGACGCCTCTACTTTGTTGTTGCATGTTTTACGTGGCTTATGGAGTAGCAAGCTAAGAACGATTCTTACCTACGGAAAGCCACAACGGTGATATTATGGTTGCCAAACTCCGGTGTAAATCCCATGACAACTATAGTGAGAGAAACTGGCATCCACTAGCCGCATGTGTGGAACAAGCCACACGTCAAGTGCGGAGCCGGTCTCGCGAACGAGGTCGCGTAAGGTTGGCCTGGACCGCTTCGATCTCACTATCCCGCGTCATAAGAAGTACACAAAACAAGAGGCTTGCAACAGAAAACATCAACACCCGCAACAACCATGTTGCGTTCTACTCGTGAAACACATCTACGCATAGATCTAGCTCTGATACCACTGAAGGGTTTCGCAGCATAGTAAATCAAAATTTTCTACGCATGCGAACGGGGAAAGCCAAGATCCAATCTAGGAGATGCAAACAACGAGGGGGAATAGATGAGATCTTCATACCCTTGAAGATTCGCACAGCGGAACGTTCGACGGAACGTGGGTGATGTAGTCGTACTCGCTTCTCCTCCTTGCGATCCGATCCGATCCAAACACCACTTCATAATAATCATGTTAATCACCATCACCAGAGGTATGCTTTGATGACATCAAACACCACTTCATAACTAGATGGTTATAAAGGTGGCATTGAGTATTCTGAAAATATGTGTTGAGGCACATGGATCAAGAGTGGTATTTGTCCATCCATATGACGGATAAATATACTCTGGGCCCTCTCGGTGGAATGTCATCCAATTAGCTTGCAAGCATGTGACTAGCTCACAAGAGATCACATATCATAGGAACGAGTAAAGAGTACTTATCGGTAACGAGGTTGAACTAGGTATGCAGATATACCGACGATCAGACCACGGATAAGTAAAATATCGCGAGACAAAGGGAAATTGGTATCGTATGTAAATGGTTTATTCGATTGCAAAATAATCGTAGAAATATGTGGGAGCCATATGAATTTACAGATTCCTCTATTGGTTATTGATTGGAGAAAAGTCTCGGTCATGTCCGCATAATTCATGAACCGTAGGGAGACACACTTAAGGATTCGATGTTGTTTAGTAGATATGGAATATTAGTAGGAAGACAGAATGTTGTTCGGAGCCTCGGATGGGATCCGGGATATGACGAGGAGATCCGGAATGGTCCGAAGAATAAGATTCATATAAGGAAAGTCCAATTCCGGAGTTCGGGAATGATTCCAGTGTTTTCACCGGAATAATCTAGAAGGTTCTAGAAGGTTCACCAGACCGGAAGGGGAAGGATACATGAATGTGTCATGCCAAAGTGGAATGATTGCATCATGTCCTAGGTCACCTGGCTAAGCATTTAAAAGAAATAAATTAAACTCTGAAATTGAAAGTCAAAAAGCAAGTTTGAAAAGTTAAACTAGGACAATGTTTCCTGGTGGAGGGAGGAGAGGAAACCTCCTCTTCCTCCACCACAAGCCTAGTAGGAGAGGGAGTTGGGGAAGGATTCAAACTCCTCTCTCCCTAGTTGCCCTCCCTCTCATAAATAGAGGGGGGTGCCCCCCAACAACACCACCACAGCCCAACCCCACCTGCCACCGCCGCACCGCCGCCGCACCGTTGTTGCCGCCCTAGTTGTTACCGGCTCCACCACCTCCTCTCCGGCTTCTAATGCCGGGAACCCTACTACTCCACCATAATCCGATCCAGCTTAAGGTGAAGTCTTGTGGGATTTCCCCTCTAACTCCGACACCACGCCCTCGTGCTACCGGAATCGCGAGGAGAGAACTACAACCTCTGTTGTCTGCTGGAACAAGGGAGATGAAGGTCTTCATCGAGTACCGAACTGTGGCCGACTGTGGAAGCGCCGCCGGAACGCGGCGCCGGAAGGATCGTCTACGCGATCTTGAGATCGGCAACTGAACGACTACATCACCCACAAGAATCCGATCTCGTTAACCGCTTTGGAATCTTCGAGAGTGAGTTCCCCATCGCCTCGTTGTTACAATATAGTAGATAGATCTTGGCTTGTGTGTGTTCATACGATAGAAATTTTTTATTTTCCATGCTACGAACTCCTACGAAGACGTGCATGGTTCATTTTGCGACCAAGTCTTTTTATTTACCGTTTCCATCAAGTTACTGGTACGATCCACTGCACTTGGTGTGTTCGTCAGACTTTCAAAGTTACAATTTCACCATAGCATGTGTTAATCTGGGGCTGGGTCCAAGATCCTCTACTACAAGATCAGGAAAAACAATATACGCAAGATATATGTGAGCAACTAGAATACTGCCCCAATCCTAGAGTGGATAATCCAAAGATAATAGATGGATCAAAATGTCGATTAGTTTATCACCAACTATATCGAACCGCGTCTAAATTCTATTTCATTTTCAGAGGATCCTTGTTAGCATTCTAGAGTAGTCTACATATCGTCATGTTTTTTTATCTTAGGCTGGTCATAGTGGGGAGTAATTTAGACTAGTAACATGCTTATGTTACTAGTTTAAGTTACTACCTCCATAGTGGAAAGTGTCATATGTGTGGTAACATAGGAAGCTTCATTAATTGATTTATAGACTCACTTTGCATTGAGAAGTGTGATGTGATGGTAACATAATATGTTACTCCCCCGTTTCAGTTTACAAGTCCTGCACGTAGTTCTATGTCGCCAAATTAAGCAACTTAGTATGATGTATATATTACAAAAAATATATCACCGGAAACTTTAAACTTTGTATTTTTCAATGATATAATTTTTATATTATATAATTCAAATTATATAGGTCAAATTGATAACCTAGATATACGCGTAGGCCTTGTAAACCGAAACGGAGGGAGTACTTCATTTGCCTCTCTCCTTATTAATTGCTTGCCACATCAATTTTTTTATCTACATGACATGCATGTTACCACTTATGTTACTCTCACTATGAGCAGCCTTAGACCGTGTAGGAATAAAATGCAATTACGTCACACAGTAATAAATATTTTTCAGGCCAATCCATTTAAATTTTTAGGTAGTTAAATTAAGCATAGTGGTTTTTAATGTACTCCCTCCGTCCCAAAATAGATGTCTTAAATTTGTTAAAAATTGAATAAATCTAGACACTATTTAGTATATAGATTCATCCAAAATTTAAAAAAACATTTATTCTTGGACGGAGGGAGTATTTAAAATGTTAGATGTAATTATATTTTATATGTATATAAAAAGATATTCACGTGAATTTTAAAGCAACTTAAAAACCGTGGCAACGCATGGGTATTCTGCTAGTCTAGATAATTTGAGTCAAGTAATTTGGGTCAGAGAAAATAATATTCTTTTAAGTTTTTATTTATAAACAGCGTGCTGCTGAGACTAGCTAACATAGTGCCACGTCATCAAATAAAACGATGTACCTGTAACGGTGACCGCAGATAAACCGCAATACGTATTTGGTGACTGTAAAAGGTATTTTCAAAATACGGTAACCAAAATAAATCTTGATGACAAGTTTGTAGACCAACCATGCATTTTACTATTTGCATGCATTTTACTATTTGCTCAGCATACGCAGTAGTGTCTAGTGAAACCAATATCATAAAATTCGGTCCGGGAAACCGAAGAAAGGAGAAAATAAACAACCAATATTCCCGAGACTCCAAGCCAAAAAAAAAAAATATATATTCCCGAGACTCCAAGCCAAAGAAAATATATTCCCGAGACTCCAGCAATCGACACTTGCCATCTTCCTTCACCTCGAATAAACAAAGCGCCGCGCCACATCAGGGCCAACACGATCGCCCATAAAGATAAGACGGAGACGGGGTACAAGCGCCGGGCGGGCCCCAGTGTAACGGAACGGAGACCTCGCTTCCTTCCCCTCGCTTCCAGGCCTCCCGCCTAGCCGTGTGGGCCCCACGCTCCATGCGCTTTTCGACCACAGCCGCAAGTTCAAAAGCGTCCCCTCAGCCACCAGCCCAGCAGGCAGCCCGTGCGTCCTGGTACCAGCCAGCCCCCGCATCGCCGCATGATTTGGAGCGTGGAGAATCTGGGCCGTCAGATTTGTCCGGCCGACATCAGCCACGAGTTGCCTTGGAGAGATCGGACCGCAAGGGCAGGGGGAATGCACGGCACCGACGGTCCAGATGATGCTGGTGAGTGGTGGAACGCGGAAGACCACATGTTGTGGGGCGTCCTGAGAAAAAGCGCGAGGGTGGCCACTATATTTTAGCCAGGTGCCCCCTCTTGTGGGCCCTTGGTTGAGGCCATTTCTGACCGCAAATATCCAGCTAATGGTATTGACTGCACTCTTTTGTGTTTTTTATTCTGGGTCCCTGGAAGTCTGCGTTTCGTGGGCAGCTCCAAGAAAAATGGTCTTGCAGTCGAACTTGCTTTTGCAGCCGATGCTTGTAGTACAAACGGTGACCTCTCTCGAGTTAGGAAACTATTATGGCAATTAACCTGTCTTAGGCTCAGTTCTTTTGGGGCCTTCTACGAGAAGCCGTCCTTTCCTCAGCTTTCTGGGGAAGCCGGTCTAAAAAAAATTTGAGACTTCCAAAATAGTTAAGGTTAAACAAATTTGGAAGCCTCGCAAATTTTTTGAACCGGCTTCCCCAGGAAGCTGGGGGTAGGGCAGCTTCTGGAAGAAGCCACCAAAAGAACTGGGCCTTAGAAGAGGCTAGAACCGAGAGTACGGAGAAAATCTAAATTGCTTCTAGCTCGGTGAATTCTTTCTACTGACGGAGAAATTGCAAAAAGCTTTGAATATTTCAGTCACAAAATGTATTTTTAATATATTTTTTGCGAAATCACAAAATGTATTTTCCATAAAACTTAAGGAATCAATTAGGGAGCATCGTTTAGATTTTGTTGGCTTATTGAAGACAGGAAGATCTAACTTTGCGGTACCTTTTTTGAACCAACTTGTGATGGGATTGGAGTTTAACTGGTTTTGTTTACCACCTCATGGTAGGTCCGGTGGGATGTTAATAGGCATTAACACTGATTCTCTTCAGGTTCTGAAGGTGACCACTGGAGATTACTGTGTGAAATTGCACATTAAATATACAAACGATGGTTTTCAGTGGGTCTTTATACCTGTCTATGGGGCTGCCTAGGACCCTCATAAAGCCATTTTTTAGCATAAATGGTTCGTATTTGTGAATCTGAACCTCTTCCTATGTTGGTAGGAGGAGACTTCAATATAATACGTTCCAGTGCAAAAAATAACAACAATAATTTTAATGTTCATTGGCCTTTTGTGTTTAATGCCATCATTGAGAGCCTCGATCTTAAGGAAATTGCTTTGTCTAGGAGACAGTATACATGGGCTAACCATAGAGAAACACCCACCTATGAGAAACTTGATCGTATTTTGGCTAGTGTTGAGTGGGAACAAAAGTTTTCCCTTGTGCTGTACGTGCTCTAACAAGAACTGGTCTGACCACACTCCACTTCTTATTGACTCTGGAGTGAAAGCCCATCTAGGAAATAATCCACTTTTTTCCTTCGAGTTGTATTGGTTACGACAAGAAGGCTTTTATGAGATGGTAGCAGCTGAGTGGGCCGCTGTTTCTGAGGGGCGTAGTCCGATTGAACGATGGCAAAATAAAATACGTCATCTCAGGCGTTTTTAAAGGGATGGGCGAAGAACTTGAGTGGGAAATACAAGAAAGAAAAAGAAAAGTTGCTTTCTATTATTGATGAACTTGATTTGAAGGCTGAAACAAACGTGTTGAGTGAAGCTGAACAAAAATCGTTAAGGAACGCTAATGAGCGAATCACTTCTCTTAGGAGGGATGAGGAGATAAAATGGTCCCAACGAGCTAAAGTTAAGCATATTCAGAAGGAGGGAATAACACCAAATACTTCCATTTGATTGCAAATAGAAAACATAGAAATAAAAAGATTTTTTAACTAGAACAAGATGAAGGTACAATTGTGGGAGAAGAGAGTCTAAAAGTCTACATTACTGAATATTACAAAAAACTTTTTGGTCAGCCAAAACCAACAAATATTACGATGGTGGAGGGGGTCAATCACGATATTCCGCAACTCACGGCTATGGAGAATAGTATTCTTACATCACCTTTTGTTGAAAAGGAAGTGTATGGGGCTATCTTTCAGATGGAACACAATAAGGCACCAGGGCCGGACGGTTTTCCAGCAGAGTTTTATCAAAAGTTTTGGAAAGTGATTAAGGAGGAACTGTTGGCACTATTTAATCAACTACATATGGTACAAATACAACAATACAGACCCATATGTCTGTTAAATGTTAACTTCAAAATATTTACTAAGGTGGGTACTAATCGTATAGCAAGTATTATCCCAAAAGTAATTAGGCCCACTCAATCCGCTTTCATGCCGGGGAGGCATATCCTTGAGGGGGTGGTTGTCCTTCATGAAACCATTCATGAGCTTCATCAGAAGAAAATGGATGGAATTTTTCTAAAGGTTGACTTCGAGAAAGCATATGACAAGGTAAAATGGCCTTTCCTGCAGCAAACCTTGCGCATGAAAGGATTTGCACCAGAGTGGTGCAAATTGATTGAGCAGTTTGTTCAGGGAGGGAGTGTTGGAATTCGGGTAAATAATGACATTGGTCGTTTCTTTCAAACTAGGGAGGGGCTAAGACAAGGCGATCCTTTATCCCCGATGCTTTTTAACATTGTTGTAGACATGCTAGCCATCCTAATTGCACGGGCTAAGGAGGATGGACTGGTTGGTGGACTCATTCCACATCTTGTTGATGGAGGAGTCTCAATTTTACAGTATGCCGATGATACGATATTATTTATGGAACATGACTTGCAGAAAGCCGTGAACATGAAATTAATATTATGTATCTTTGAACAACTTTCAGGGTTAAAAATTAACTTCCATAAGAGCGAGATTATATGTTTTGGAAAAGCAAAAGACGAAGAGCGGCATTACAAACAAATTTTCGGATGTGAGGCTGGGTCTTTGCCTTTTCGATACCTTGGGGTGCCTATTCATTATAGAAAACTTAAAAGTTCAGATTGGTATCCAGTGGAAACCCAATGTGAAGGGAAATTGGGTTGCTGGAAGGGTAAGCTATTGTCATATGGTGATCGCTTAGTTCTAATCAATTCTGTTTTAACAAGTTTACCTATGTTTATGCTATCGCTTCTAGAAATTCCCAAGGGGGTTAGGAAACGATTGGACTTTTATAGATCTCGCTTTTTTTTGGCAAAGTGATGAGGCTAAACGGAAGTACAGACTAACAAAATGGAATATAGTTTGCAGACCAAAAGATCAGGGTGGTCTAGGCATTGAAGTATTGGAACTTAAGAATAATGTTTATTGAGCAAATGGCTTTTCAAATTACTAAGTGAAGAAGGAGTTTGGCAAGAATTATTGCATAATAAATATTTAAGTCAGAAAACTTTGCCTGAAGTCCAAGCAAAACCAACTGATTCCCCATTTTGGAAAGGGCTTATGAGGGTAAAGGAGGAATTCTTTGCTAGAGGTCATTTCAAGGTAGGGAATGGGTCCAGTATTAGGTTTTGGGAGGATACATGGTTGGGAGAAACACCTTTGTCACAACAATACTCATCATTGTATAATATTGTACAACGAAAGAATGTAACTGTTGCACAGGTATTAAATCAAGTACCTCTAAACATTGGGTTTCGAAGGGTACTTTTTGGCAATAAATGGAATCTTTGGATACATTTGTGTCAAAGACTGATGTTGGTTCAGTTGTCGGATGATCCGGATAAGTTCGTTTGGAACTTGACATCATCCGGGGTGTTTTCAGTCAAATCTATGTATGAAGACCTTATGAATGATCATACGGTCTTTCTTTAGAAATATCTTTGGAAAATAAAAATCCCACTCAAGATAAAGATTTTTATGTGGTTCCTCAATAATAAGGTGCTCCTTACAAAGGATAATCTAGTTAAAAGGAAATGGATAGGATATACTAAGTGTTGTTTCTGTGGATCACCGGAGACCATAGAACATCTATTTATATCTTGTCCTTTTGCTCGTCTTTTGTGGCATATTATTCATTTTGCTTATAATTTACCCCCTCCAACTACTGTTACAAACATGTTTGGTAATTGGTTGAATAATATTGATAAATCATCTAAGGCTAGTATTCGCATTGGCGTTTCAGCCTTATGTTGGTCTATTTGGAGATGTCAAAATGATATTATATTTAACAGAACAAAAACTTTCAATATTTTGCAGGTTATCCATATGGTAGCACATTGGGTGCAACTATGGGCGCTCCTATCTTCGCATGACCAGCGGAATATCATGGCTACTGGGTGCAGCCGTCTCCTGATGGTCGCTGGACACATTTTCAACCAGTCTGGCTGGTTGCGTTTTAATAGACTAGAACATGATGTTTAGTCTTTTGACTCATTTATTCCTATGGTTGATACATGTGTCGACCTTGAGTGATCCTTGATTTGTAATAACTTTAGATTTTTGAATTTTTATAATAAATGGTTGTATGCATCAAACGATGCAGAGGCCGGGGTCTTATTCCCCTTTTCAAAAAAAAAACAATATTTAAAACCGAGTTGATACTATTATGTGTTTATACTCTCATGGAAAGATACACACAAAATGTGACAAAGAAACCGTCCACTTTTTAACGAGAAACCTCTTGCAAGTTTAGCGCAAAAATATGACAAAGAAGACTTACATGCACTGATTATGACAACTGAACCATTAGAAAAGTCATCAACACAATGATTATTGTTGCTAGACTATGACTAAGATGCACAATTAAATGTCACCATCGCTGTGGATCTCTAGACCATAAAATGTGTGTACATGTACATTGCAAAGTGTTGAGAGACCTAGAATAACATTGATAGTTACTACATGACCCGGTGCGTCACAAGCGTCGAGGCCGAAAGCGAGACACTTTTTTGTACCCGAGTTTCTTTGCTCAATTTTTCGGTTATTCTCTTATTTTCCTAAGGAGTTTCGACCTAAAAAGGGTTAACTCTCTAGCTTATAGCACTGATCGATATGACAGTTTTGAGCTGAATTAATTGTGAACATGAAAAAGAGAAGTATGGCCTCTTTTATTCTTCTTTGTACTAAACTAACTACTGGTACTGGGTGGAGACAGGAGTGATCAGCGATAAGCATGACCATCCAACATGTACACATTGCCATACATAATTTGCAAGGATAAGATCCAATTAAAACCATAGTTAAAACATAACAATTTCTTCTGACGGGCCATAGCGAAAACCATAGCTAGCACATATAACCTGACAGTGAAGCAAAAGCATAAACAAGGCAACAAAAGTCTAGGAGATATATAACATTGTAGGTCATTATAGAAAAACCATCTATGAACGCCTTATCTCTTCAAGCCTGGATTCTAGTCGTGTGCTCTTGGACCTCTGTTTGTCTGCAGCGGCATATATTGTTGTGAAAGTTGCTTTGACATGATTGCTTAGAACCTCCCGTGCCCCAAAATTTGCAATGATAGCTATATTATGAAACTAGGATGAGAATGAAAACATGTTTCTAACAGCCCCCAGAACCAACCTCTAGCAAGTTTTTTACTTTTAAGGGTTTCTTTCTTCAGCGGCAGTTTGGTAGCCCGAAGCTGTTTTCTGACCTACCCGTTCTCCTCATCAGCATGTTTCAGGCGGTCGTAGTTTAGATCTCTTATCATCGTATTTGTCGCATTTTCCATATACTTGTTAGATTCCAAAGCGGCTGTGTGTTCTGCTATAGCATCATCAAAGGACTCTACTCCACTTATTCTTGTGATAAAAGGGGGAGTATGGCAAGTGAGTGCTGGTGATTGGAAAATGACAGTTACAGAGATCCTGCTGTCTTGGTGAACTGTCTACTCATATTTAGCCATTGGCAATTCAAGCTGTTGTAACATGTCATCAAAAATCATCCTTCATCGGACCGTGATGGTTCTTTGAGTATCGTGTGATGTGCAAATTCAAGAGTTATAGCAGTAGCGGTGAAAAAACAGCGAGAATGCAAGCTATTTAGTACACAAAAGACTATAGTAATATGCACAAAATGGTAGAGAGTAGAATGTATGAGCATTGATGTTTAAGTTGGTACCTGCTTATTACTTTGAAAACCAAAAGTCACTGACCCATCAATAATGCTATCGTTACTCATTTTAGTCTTCGTATTTGTACATAAAGAATAACAAGAGGAGGAACTCGATCACACTGTTGCATAAATCAAAGCGGGCTAAGAATCTAGCAACGCTAGTTATATATCCAAATATAACATGACCAGAAGTAGAAAGAATGCGTAAAAAATAGTATATGATGCATATTACACGCACACCATGCTTTTTCACCATAAAAAATGTTGTTTGACAGTACCAGGCTATTTCATCATGTAAGTTTCTAGGCAATTAGACAAACATGCATATCCCAGCCTGTTTTTCCTTTACTAACTTCGTAGGCCTTTGCCAAAGCTGATAAGTAATTATAAAGATGTGAAGAGGCCGACTTGTATAAAAAATTTAAGCCACAGGTACCAAAGTTTTTTTAGAGCTGACATTCAAGATAAACCTATCTCACATACGAACTGCTCAATTAGAGAAGAAATCGACTAGTTTGTGAGTTTAACGAACGAAGAGATTACCAAGAGATAACCAGATTCAGAGTGTTAAATGGACCAAGCGTTTAGAAATTCAGTAAATTCTCGAAGTGCGGATTATAAATAGTGTGACAGTTGCATAATTAAAATAATTAATGGAAATATGGAGATATACTTTACGAAAGTTTCAGCTGAGAAAATAAACAGCAACGCAACTGCAGAACGGACTACAGGCAAACACAAACACGATGACACAGACCCACCTACTCCCCAATTCTCGATGTGTGCCCGCGCCCTCCCCGATCTGCCGCCGCCGTTCGGTGGTGGCGGGTGTAGGTTCCAATTCGCTAACCTAATCTCTCTCTCTCTCCACCCAGCATGTTCCCCGCCCTCGATCGAGCCTCCCATGGATCCTCCTACCGGCATGTACCCAGCGAGAGCGCGCTGCGTTCCCTCTTGCGCGTGGCGCTAACCCATCTCCCCTAACATCGAATTCGTTCAGTTTAGGTTAAATAGGCCATTCACCCCCCTCCTTCCTGGAGGGCATGCTGAACAAAACTAAGGCGAGCAAGATTCAGACAAGGAGTAAATTGTGTCAGTAAGGGAGATCTACGTATGCGGGGCAGAAGGTACAGCGATTCATACTCTCAACCAAGCACAGCGTACCGTCTGAGTCGTGGGACAAGACTCCCTGTAGCGTCGAGCGAGGTGTAGATCCGGAAGATCGTAAGAAAGAGTAGAGGAGGAGGGTCGTGGGTGGTGGTTGCGAAGCAAAGGGACGTGGGGCTTGAGGAAGGGAGAGAGGCTATTTATTAATGGTGGCCCGGGGATGGTCCCCACAGGAACGACGGTCCACCGCCAGTGAAGGAAACAATAATCGAGCAAGTGAAAATAGCCGACGCTACCGTGTCCATGAGCCCTTATCCATAGTCGTCTCCTCGTTTCGATCCCCTTCTGGTATGGCGGTGTGTTTCGATACCCTCCTAGCCTGGCGGTGCATAGAGCGGCAGGCCGTGGCGGCCACGTAAGCAGCGTGCTCTGGTGGCAGCAAGCGGCGATTTACAGCGAGGGGCGAGTAGGCTGCTTCTGTTGACTGGAGAAGCATGGATATGGGGAGCTGAAGCAAGGTGGGGGTGATCGCGAGATATTCGGAGCACTCACTGCGCAAGCAAGGCCGGCGACGACAGGGGAGGAAATTGAAGGTATGACCCTTATTTTTTACATTGCTCTGCTGGTGTGAGTTTGGAAGCGAGACATCAATCTAACCATAAGCAAATCCTTTTGTTTCGATGCTTGATCACAGTAACAGGACAAAAGATGTGTTAGATCAGTGGGATCCTTAATTAGATCGGTGGTATCCTTAATTAGCACATGTCTTTCCAATGGTAGATCCTACAGCGTGGCTGGTATATTTTATTTCTTGATGGAAATAGGAGAGGGAGTCATGGAATATGCTTGGTTATATAAACCTGTCTCTTAGCTATCAGGTATCCCGAAGCTCTTATTTTTTGCACCTCTCTATCTCTTCAGAAGCGGCAACTATAGCCTGATAAATGCAATAAATCCGAGGGAAAAACTATAGAGTATTCCTTTTAAAAAGTGGCATGGATATTATGATGAGGGTGCAGGAGAAGAGAGAGTCCTTGGCCAGCTATGTTCTGCACGAAGCAGCGAAACTGAGCTAGGCCGAAAGCGATGCTTGTTAATAAAACTACGTAGGCTAGTTTTTTTTTTGGAATGGCATGTGTTTGCTGTAAGACGGATCGAAGGTGGGTTATGTCAATTCCAGGGCCCAAAGCTATGGCTGCAGATGAAACACTGCCAGCTTCTAGAAATGTTAATAACTCAGAGAATCAGCTTCTTGATATTGTTATGTACTATTATTCATCTCCACGCTAGATCATCTCTCCCTTATTTTATCATTAGGTCTGTACTATTGATCATTAATTGAAACTATTAACCTTATTTTATCATTGGGTCGGTACTATTGATCATCTCTACAAACAATACTGGTATGTACTATTGATTTATGAGTTTAAACGATCGTCGGTGAGTTATTCAATATTTACATCTTTAAAGTCAAGAGATAAACTACATGTTTTTCCTCTAAGATTTGCATTCTATTTCACTATTATCAAGACATCACTCTTTTTTTGTTATCGGGACATTGAATACTGAGAATTGCAGTCAAATTAAATTGAGGATTATACTTCAATATCTAAATAGAGTAAGAACATGTACTTGTTTTCTCATTTGTGCATGTAATCTCTTTCTTCGGTTTTCACTCCCATTAGTATAGTAATTGGAAGTATTATGTTCTCTAAGTAGCAGATAGGTGGGGTTTGAGAAAATTGTGAAATGCCTATTTAATTAAAGAACACAACATTTTTTATCTCTAAATTTCTCTTAGAATTTTGTTCTTGTTTGGTTCAGCTGACTAAGAGTAGAAGAGAGTTTATATATGATTGGTGGGACGTCGTTGCGTCAATGCATCTTGTCCTGTGTATGTCTATAGTCAACTTATAAGCGCAAATCTTATTTTCCTTTACATAATCTCTCTATTTTGTATGTTTTTGAAATGTCTTGTTTTCTTGCCTAGTTAGTTGCTTGGACAAGACAAGATATAACCTGACTTCCTTATAGTTTTTAGCTCTGAACAGGTGCCGAATAGCAGTTAGCAAGTAATGTTAGTGTTAGGTAATTCAGGCGTGGTTTTGCTATATCTCTTCTATGTTAGGCGGTGCTGTTATTTTTTTATCCCATTAACTATTAAACAAAACTAATGTGTGACATCTTCGGCTTGTATTTAACAGATACGACAGAGTGAGCAGGTGTTTTTGATGGATCTTGTCGTTGCAGAGATACTGAAAAGGACCGGGAGTACCAAAGATTTTCTTAGAGCCAGTTTCATCAACAAGTACTGCAATTCATGTGCCAAAGCTCCAGACGTGACCTCTGCAATTGTGAGCCATAATAATCCTTGCTTCGTCGAATTTTTATGTGAGCATGCCCAAGGGAATGGCCCCGAAATGAAGCTCATTATCCCGCCCGGTGCTCCAATCGATGATTCGGCCTAGTCCATGCAGGAAAGGTTTGCTGCTAATTGCTTTTATGGCAAGCATGTGATGGGTACCCATGGATCCCGTGTGATAATTAGGATGGAGGCGGGTCTGCGGCAGGGTAAGCTGTATACGAACCGGCTGTGCGGCGTGAGGCCGCGTGCTTTTTCATCTGTGGCTAAGCCAATCCCTCCCATGTCTAAGAATTCGGGGGATAACAAGCTTGGGAAGTTTGTTGTGCTGCCTCCTGACAATGGTCCTCAAGGTGGCTATCCTGTGTTCTTTGTGAATGACCACTCTAAACCGTTTGCGAAGAAGGATCACGTAGGGGTCAAATTCGAAACGGCTGGTACGGTTTGTTTACATGTATCTGTCTTCAGTAATGATGAATGGTACCCACATGTATCTGATCCGCTGGTACATCCATCAGCAGTCACGTTTCAGAGGAGCCTGTACTGGGTCCAGGCTGGTCCTAGGTTATATATGATGTATCTGGTGAGCCTAATAGCCTGGTTTGATGTGGAACAAGAGTCGTTTGGAGTGGTTCCTCTCCTGGGTCAGATGGAAACTGAAGTTAAAGGTTGCCTCAAATACACCGATGTACCGCATCCTCAAGGCGATCTGGCAATAGTTCACCTGGACAATGGATGGCTTGTTAGGTGGGTACTTACCTGTGAGGGAGATGAGGCAAACTGGAATCAGGAGGCAAGAGTGCATGTGACTGGTGCTTTTGGGCATCTAATGAACAATGATACTCATGATGCACTTGTGGTTCAGCCATCTGATTGGCATGCTATACAGGTACGATCTGTATCTCCTGATGGACGGTATGTTCTTATATCTGTTGGGGTGATCTATGGTCTGTATGTGGTGGATATGGTTGAAGAAACGGCGGAAGCTGCTCCGCAACTTGGTCATATGGGTCGTGTGTTCCCTATGTCCCAGACCTGGCCGCCTAGGGCATGACCTAGTGGCAGCGACCTATTTGTTTGTGGCGGACATGTTTGAAGAGAGGACAAGATCGGTTCCAAGCATTGGCAAGATCGCGTGTGTGTTTTCCTTATGTAAGAACTCGCCTTCGTAGTTATATCTGGTAGTAAGGCAATATAATATTATGGTATGCCTGTACTTTGTAGCGGAATCTACTAACTAAGTCCATCTTATGTAATAATAGAGTACCCGATCTATGTCGTAATAAGATTCTATGACTAAACATATGTGATGTCAATGCTAGCTGTAATTGTTGGAGATATGCCCTAGAGGCAATAATAAATGTAGTTATTATTATATCTTTGTGTTTATGATAAATGTTTACATTCATGCTATAATAGTATTAACAAGGAAACATTAATACTTGTGTGATTTGTAAACTAAATTAGAGTCCCTGATAAAGCCTCTTTATAATACTAGCTTGTTGGTTAATAAATGATTGTGGTTTTCCTATCATGAACATTGAGATGTTATTAACAACAAGATCATATCGTTAGGAGAATGATATGATGGACATACTCCTTTAGATAAGCGTAGCATAAATATCAAGTCATTTTAATAGTTCAATTGCTATATGCTTTCTGATACATAGTAACCTAATTCCTTCGACCATGAGATCATGCTTATCACCATCACCGTAAGGATGCTTTGATGACATCAAACACCACACCGTAACTGGGTGGCTATAAAGGTGGCATTGAGTGTTCGGAAAGTATTGGTTGAGACACATGGATCAAGGGTGGGATTTGTCCATCCATATGACGGATAGATATACTCTGGGCCATCTCGGTGGAATGTCATCCAATTGTCTTGCAAGCATGTAACTAGCTCACAAGGGATCACATATCACGGGAACGAGAAAAGAGTACTTATCAGTAACGAGGTTGAACTAGGTATGTAGAGATACCGACGACCAAAACCTCGGATAAGTAAACTATCGTGAGACAAAGGGAAATTGGTATCGTATGTAAGTGGTTCATTAGATCGCAAAGTAATCGTAGAAATATGTGGGAGCCATATGAATTTCCAGATTCCTCTATTGGTTATTATTCGGAGAAGTGTCTCGATCATGTCCGCATAATTCACGAACCGTAGGGAGACACACATAAGGATTCGACGTTGATGAGTAGTTATGGAATGATGAGTAAGAGACTGAATGTTGTTCGGAGTCTTGGATGGGATCCGGGATATCACGAGGAGATCCGGAATGGTCTGGAGAATAAGATTCATATAAGGAAAGTCCTGTTTCGGGGTTGGAGAATGGTTCCGGTGTTTTTATCGGGAATGTTCTAGAAGGTTCCGGAATGTCCGGCACTCCGGAGGGGAAGGGTACATGAATGTGTCATAACAAGTTGGAATGGTTGCATCATGTACTAGCTGTCATCGCTGAGCAAAATAAAGGGATAAATCAAATCCTAGTTTGAAAAGTCAAACGCCAATTTGAAAAGTCAAACGGCTATTTTGCTTGGTGGAGGGAGAGTAGGAAACCTACTTGGGGAGGAAGTCCCTCTCCCTCCACCGCCGGCCTTGGAAGCCGAGTTGGGGAGGGACTCCCCTCCCCTTGGCCGCCCCCCTCCACCTATATAAGGAGGGGCAGGGCTGCCCCTCCAAACACACACCTTGCACCCTGCAAACCCTAGCCCCAAGCCGCCGGCGCCACCACCTCCTGCTGCCGCCGCCTAGGGCAAAACCCTAGCCGCCGAGTTGGGGCATCCCCTTGCCCTAGCCGCCGACCTAGCCTCTCCTCCTTGGTGTGTCTAAACCCTAGATCACCGAGGCCTCTCTCATATTCTACCATACTCGCTCCGGCTTAAGGCGAAGCCCTGCGAGATCTCCTCTCTACTTCCGGTACCACGCCGTCGTGCTGCCGGAATCGCGAGGAGAGTGCTACAACCTCCGCTGCCTGCTGGAACAAGGGAGAGGAAGGTCTTCGTCGAGTACCGAACGTGTGACCGACTGCGGAAGCGCTGCCGAAACGCAGCGCCGAAAGGATCGTCTACGCGATCTTGAGATCGGCAAGAGTACGACTACATCACCCACGAGAATCCGCTCTCGTTAAAACACTTTGGAATCTTCGAGGGTGAGTTATTCTATCGACTCGTTCCTACAATCTAGTAGATATATCTTGGCTTGTTTGTTTGTATGCGATAGAATTTTTTTGTTTTCCATGCTACGAACCCCTACAGTGGTATCAGAGCCGTGTTTATATGTAGATCTGTTGCACGAGTAGAACACAATGGTCATTGTGGGCGGTGGTTCTTTTATTATCAATTGATTCTTGTGTACTTTGCATCTTGCGGTATGATGGGAGGAAGCGGCCCGGGCTAACCTTACATGACATCGTTCATGAGACTTGCTCCACGCTCAACATGCAACTTGTATTGCATAAGTGGCTTTGCGGGTGTTTGTCTCTCCCATTATAGTATAGATCCAATTTACAACAGGCACTTGATAGTTCAAACATCAATGTTGTGGTTCTTGTTCGTAAGTTAGATCGACACTTACTGAAAGCCTCAAACCACGTAAAACATGCAAAGAAATTAGAGGCGTCTAACTTTGTTTTGCAGGGGTGTGTTGTGATGTGATATGGCCTTGATTGTGATTATATTTGATGTATGCAATGTTCCTTATTGTAAGTTGGCAACTGGAAGGAGCCATATGGTTGTCTTTAATTTTTTTTAAGACCCGCGTGTCTATTCAAAGTAGTTGTAATAGTTGAAGCTGGTGGACGACAACCATGGAGCAGCGTCATTGACCTTGATGCAATGCCGGTGATGATGGAGATAATGTTCGTGCTTGAAGATGGATATCGGAAGCACAAAGAAGAAAGGCCATATCATATCACATATTATGAATTGCATGTGATGTTAATCCTTTATGCATCTTGTATTGCTTAGTTAACGACGGTAGCATTATAAGATGATCCCTCATGCACATAAAATTCAAGTTCTAAAGTGTTCATCCTTAGTGAGCACCGTTGCTAAAGCTTGTTGTTTCGAAGCACCACGTGATGATCGGGTGTGTTAGATTCTGCAAGTGTATACAACGTGTGCAAGCCAGATTTACTCATGCGGAAGCTAAGGTTTGATCTTGACGAGCCTAGCATGTACAGACATGGTCTCGGAACACGGATCACCAAAAGGTAAAGCATGAATCATATAGTAGATATGATGAACATGTCGATTGTTCGCCATTGAAGCTACATCAACTCTCGTGATGATCGGTGTTGATGTGGTGGATTTGGTTCGTGTGATCACTAAAACAATGTGAGGGATATTGTTTTGAGTGGGAGTTCACCTAGATTAATTTAACTATTAATTAGAACTCAATTTGTCATAAACTTAGTCTAAACTATTGCAAATATGTTGTAGATCAATGGCAGCCCCTACCATCAATTTTAATGCGTTCCTAGAGAAAGAAAAGTTGAAAAACAATGGAAGCAACTTCACGGATTGGTTCCGAAATTTGAGGATTGTCCTCAATGCTGGTAATTTGACCTATGTTCTGGATGCACCGCTGGGTTCTATTTACAATACCCTTACCCCCAAGAAAACTTTGTCGAAAAAGGTTGTCATCGTAATAGGGATTGCACCTCAACATGGCAGCCTTCTGCCAATTGTGTGTTACTTGTACTCTTCTAGGCTTCCTCTTTGCCTCAAGTGATTAAACTCATCAACTACACCAACCACATTTCTTACCTCAAACCTCTCTACAATCTCTTGAATTCACTCTTGCCAAGATACTTGTCCCCTATTCACTAAGAAACTGTTGTACCAGCTTTCAGCTGTCCCCCTAAGGTGCATAGCCGAAAGTTCTACCTTGTACCAATCCGTAACGACCCGCCTGCAGCTACTGCTACCGATGAAGTAAAGAATGTTTACCTCGCTCGGAAGACTCAGTACTCCATAGTTCAGTGTGCTATCTTATATGGTTTAGAATCGGAGCTTCAGAAAAGGTTTGAGAATTCAGACCCACATGATATTGTCCGTGAACTCAAATTGTTTTTTGAGACTCGCGCGGCAGTTGAGAGCTACGAGGCTTCTGAAAAGTTCTTTAACTACAAGATGGAAGAGGGCAGCTTCGTTAGTGAGCATGTGCTTAAGATGCCTGGGAACGCAAACAAACTCCAAAGCTTGGGTATAGTGATTCCTAATGCTTTGGGGATTTACCGTGTCCTCCAATCACTACCACCAAGTTACAAGAACTTTGTGATGAACTACAATATGCAAAGCATGAACAAGCAGTTGCCAGAACTCTTCTCCATGTTAAAATCTGCAGAAGTGGAGATCAAGAAAGAGCACCAAGTGTTGATGGTCAATAAGACCACCAATTCAAGAAAGGCAAGTCTAAGCAAAATGGACACTTCAATAAGGGTGGTAAGAAAGTTACCGCACCGACGAAGAAGACCAAGGCTGGACCTAAGCCTGATACTGAATGCTTTTACTGCAAGGGAGAAGGTCACTGGAAGCGGAATTGCCCAAAGTACTTGGCGGATTTGAAGAACGGCAACATAAAGAAGAAAGATATATCCGATATACATGTTATTGATGTGTATGTCACTAGTACTCGTAGTAGTGCCTGGGTATTTGATACTGGTTCGGTTGCTCATATTTGTAACTCGAAATAGGTGTTGCAGAATAAATGGAAGCTAGCGAAGAACGAGGTGACGATGCGCGTGGGAAACGGATCAAAGGTTGATGTGATCGCGGTTGGCACGCTACCTCTTCATCTACCATCGGGATTAGTTTTATACTTCAATAATTGTTATTTGGTGCCTGTGTTAAGCATGAACATTATATCGGGATCTTGTTTATTGTGAGACGGTTACTTGTTTAAGTCCGAGAATAATGGTTGTTCGATTTATATGAGTAATATGTTTTATGCACATGCACCTTTGATATATGGTCTATTTTTATTGAATCTCGATAGTGGAAATACACATATTAATAACATTGAAGCTAAACGTTTGAAATTGAGCGATAACTCGACCTATATGTGGCACTGTTGTCTTGGTCACATTTGAGTGAAGTGTATGAAGAAACTCCATTCCGATGGACTTCTTGAATCACTTGATTTCGAATCACTTGAAAGATGCGAAGCATGTCTGATGGGTAAAATGACTAAGACTCCATTTTCTGGTATGATGGAGCGAGCTACGGACTTATTGGAAATCATACATACCGATGTGTGTGGTCTAATGAGTATAGCATCGCGCGGTGGTTATCGTTATGTTCTTACCTTCACGGATGACTTAAGTAGATATGGGTATATCTATTTCATGAAACATAAGTCCGAAACTTTCGAGAAGTTTAAGGAATTTCAAAGTGAGGTTGAGAATCAACGTAACAAGAAGATTAAATTTCTACGTTCTGATCGTGGAGGTGAATATCTAAGTTACGAGTTTGGCGAGCATTTGAAGAAATGCGGAATACTTTCACAATTGACACCACCGGGAACACCACAGCGTAATGGTGTGTCCGAACGTCGTAATCGAACTCTCTTAGATATGGTTCGTTCTATGATGTCACTTACAGATTTACCGCTATCATTTTGGGGTTATGCATTAGAAACATCCGCATTCACTTTAAATAGGGCACCATCTAAATCCGTTGAAACGACACCGTATGAATTATGGTTTGGAAAGAAACCTAAATTGTCGTTCCTTAGAGTTTGGGGTTGCGAAGCCTATGTAAAGAAGTTACAGCCGGACAAGCTTGAACCCAAAGCGGAAAAATGCGTCTTCATAGGATACCCAAAGGAAACTATTGGGTATACCTTCTATCATAGATCCGAAGGCAAAATCTTCGTTGCCATGAATGGATCCTTTTTTAGAGAAGGAATTTCTCTCGAAAGAAGTGACTGGAAGGAAAGTAGAACTCAACGAGGTTGTCGAACCTTCTCTCGAACTTGCGAGTAGCGCAGCACCGGAAGAAGTTCCTGTGGTGCCTACACCAATAAGAGAGGAAGCTAATGATGATGATCATGAAACTTCGGTTGTAGTTGCTACAGAGCCTCGCAGATCAACGAGAACTCGTACCACTCCTGATTGGTATGATCCCGTTATGAGTGTCATGTTGGTGGACAACACCGATGCCCCTGCGACGTATGAGGAAGCGATGATGAGCCCAAATTCCAATAAATGGCAAGAAGCCATGAAATCCGATATTGGATCCATGTATGAAAACCAAGTATGGACTTTGGTGGACTTACCGGATGGCCGGAAGGCTGTCGATAATAAATGGATTTTCAAGAAGAAAACAGATGCTGATGGTAATGTTACTGTCTATAAAGCTCGACTTGTCGCAAAAGGGTTTCGACAAATTCAAGGAGTTGACTACGATGAGACTTTCTCACCAGTGGCAAAGCTAAAGTCTGTGAGGATTATGTTAGCAATCGCTGCATATTATGATTATGAGATATGGCAGATGGATGTCAAAACAACGTTCCTCAATGGAGACATTGATGAAGAGTTGTATATGATGCAAACCAAAGGTTTTGTCGATCCTAAAGATGCTAACAAGGTATGCAAACTTCAACGGTCCATATATGGATTGAAGCAAGCATCCCGAAGTTGGAATCAACGTTTTGATAAAGTAATCAAAAGTTTTGGTTTTATACAAACTTATGGAGAAGCTTGTATTTACAAGAAAGTGAGTGGGAGCTCTGTAGCATTCTTAATACTATATGTAGATGACATATTGTTGATTGGGAATGATGTAGACCTTCTTAATAGTGTCAAGGAATATTTGAATAATAGTTTTTCAATGAAAGATCTTGGCGAAGCAGCTTACATATTAGGCATAAAGATTTATAGAGATAGATCGAGACGCCTAATATCATTGTCACAAAGTACATATTTGGACAAAGTTCTAAAGAGGTTTGGAATGGAAGATAGCAAGAAAGGGTTCTTGCCCATGTTGCCCAATACGACGTTGAGTAAAACTCAAAGTCCAACAACGGCAGAAGATAGAGAAAGGATGAGTAAGACTCCCTATGCCTCAGCCATAGGATCTCTAATGTATGCCATGCTATGTACTAGACCCGACATTGCATATGCTGTTAGTTTGACTAGTAGATATCAAAGTGATCCAGGAGTGGATCATTGGACAGCGGTCAAAAACATCCTTAAGTACTTGAGAAGAACTAAGGATATGGTTCTTTCTTATGGAGGTGATGAACAACTCGTTGTTAATGGTTACACCGATGCTAGTTGGAACACCGATCCGGATGATTCTAAATCACAATCTGGATACGTATTTACATTAAATGGTGCAGCAGTTAGCTGGAGAAGTGCAAAGCAAAGCGTTGTGGCGAGATCTTCAACTGAATCGGAATACATGGCTGCTTCGGAGGCTTCACAAGAAGCGATATGGATGAAAGAGTTCATTACAAAGCTCGGTGTGGTTCCAAGTGCGTTGGACCCAATGTCTATCTACTGTGATAACATGGGCGCCATAGCCAATGCGCAAGAACCTAGGTCACACAAGAAGCTAAAGCACATCAAGCTACGTTTCCACGCTATTTGAGAACATGTCCAAGATCGTGACATAAAGATTTGCAAAGTACACGCAGATCTGAATGTGGCGGATCCGTTGACTAAACCTCTCCCAAGGGCAAAACATGACCAACACCAAACTGCCATGGGTGTTCGGTATATTACCATGTAATCTAGATTAGTTGACTCTAGTGCAAGTGGGAGACTGTTGGAGATATGCCCTAGAGGCAATAATAAATGTAGTTATTATTATATCTTTGTTTTTATGATAAATGTTTACATTCATGCTATAATAGTATTAACAAGGAAACATTAATACTTGTGTGATTTGTAAACTAAATTAGAGTCCCTGGTAAAGCCTCTTTATAATACTAGCTTGTTGGTTAATAAATGATTGTGGTTTCCCTATCATGAACATTGAGATATTATTAACAACAAGATCATATCGTTAGGAGAATGATATGATGGACATACTCCTATAGATAAGCGTAGCATAAAGATCAAGTCATTTTAATAGTTCAATTGCTATATGCTTTCTGATACATAGTAACCTAATTCCTTCGACCATGAGATCATGCTTATCACCATCACCGGAAGGATGCTTTGATGACATCAAACACCACACCGTAACTGGGTGGCTATAAAGGTGGCATTGAGTGTTCGGAAAGTATTGGTTGAGACACATGGATCAAGAGTGGGATTTGTCCATCCATATGACGGATAGATATACTCTGGGCCCTCTCGGTGGAATGTCATCCAATTGGCTTGCAAGCATGTGACTGGCTCACAAGGGATCACATATCACGGGAACGAGAAAAGAGTACTTATCAATAACGAGGTTGAACTAGGTATGCAGAGATACCGACGATCAAAACCTCGGATAAGTAAACTATCGTGAGACAAAGGGAAATTGGTATCGTATGTAAGTGGTTCATTCGATCGCAAAGTAATTGTAGAAATATGTGGGAGCCATATGAATTTACAGATTCCTCTATTGGTTATTGTTCGGAGAAGTGTCTCGATCATGTCCGCATAATTAACGAACCGTAGGGAGACACACTTAAGGATTCGACGTTGATGAGTAGTTATGGAATGATGAGTAAGAGACCGAATGTTGTTCGGAGTCTCGGATGGGATCCAGGATATCACGAGGAGATCCGGAATGGTCCGGAGAATAAGATTCATATAAGGAAAGTCCTGTTTCAGGGTTGGAGAATGGTTCCGGTGTTTTCATCGGGAATGTTCTAGAAGGTTCCGGAATGTCCGGCACTCCGGAGGGGAAGGGTACATGAATGTGTCATAACAAGTTGGAATGGTTGCATCATGTACTAGGTGTCATCGCTGAGCAAAATAAAGGGATAAATCAAATCCTAGTTTGAAAAGTCAAACGCCAATTTGAAAAGTCAAACGGCTATTTTGCTTGGTGGAGGGAGAGTAGGAAACCTACTTGGGGAGGAAGTCCCTCTCCATCTACCGCCGGACTTGGAAGCCGAGTTGGGGAGGGACTCCCCTCCCCTTGGGCGCCCCCCTCCACCTATATAAGGAGGGGCAGGGCTGCCCCTCCAAACACACACCTTGCACCCTGCAAACCCTAGCCCCAAGCCGCCGGCGCCACCACCTCCTGCTGCCGCCGCCTAGGGAAAAACCCTAGCCGCCGAGTTGGGGCATCCCCTTGCCCTAGCCGCCGACCTAGCCTCTCCTCCTTGGTGTGTCTAAACCCTAGATCACCGAGGTCTCTCTCATATTCTACCATACTCGCTCCAGCTTAAGGCGAAGCCCTGCGAGATCTCCTCTCTACTTCCGGTACCACGCCGTCGTGCTGCCGGAATCGCGAGGAGAGTGCTACAACCTCCGCTGCCTGCTGGAACAAGGGAGAGGAAGGTCTTCGTCGAGTACCGAACGTGTGACCGACTGCGGAAGCGCTGCCGAAACGCAGCGCCGAAAGGATCGTCTACGCGATCTTGAGATCGGCAAGAGTACGACTACATCACCCACGAGAATCCGCTCTCGTTAAAACACTTTGGAATCTTTGAGGGTGAGTTATTCTATCGACTCGTTGCTACAATCTAGTAGATAGATCTTGGCTTATTTGTTTGTATGCGATAGAAATTTTTTGTTTTCCATGCTACGAACCCCTACAGTAATGTCTATGACATATATATGGTATCGTATGTTTGCTAGAGATAATTGTTCCGCAGATAGTCTGTTCATCAATATGTCTGAGACGCCTGTATGTGGTGATATGACCTGGTTGTAGAGGCATGCAAGATCATAGTTTGGTAGCACTTATCAGCTGAATTTGCAGATAACTGTGCCATGGAACTAAATATGTACACCAAAAAGGGCTTGTCATCTTATGATGGTTTACCCCCATCTTGAAGAGGATGAAATTCTGAACCATATAATTAAATTACATCAATGAACTTAAAGGATCATGCACCTCTAGTTGTCGGTATTAATTCCTGTCGTTCTGCCTAAGCAGTAACGATTGCAATAGTAGCTAAAACTGATTAGCAATAATCTCCATGTCATGTAAAAAGAAAGCACTGGAGTATATCCTTGTTTAGTTTTCCACCATGAAAAACGGGTATAGGAGGCAAGACGCTTGAGTTTGCCAATTACTTATGCAAATGGTTGTTAATAGCACTAATGAACATATGGAACATTTTCAAATTTATTTGGACTGCTGAGTTAACCTCAGTACCAAACCCATTCTTAACCCTGATGAGTACACCATTTGGCATATATTAAAGAAACCAAAAGGACGAGCTTCCACCCATAGCCTGCAGGGTCGCTGAAAGCGTGTTGATACCAAACACCAAGATAATATCCACCCGAGAAAAAAATGGCATACTAAGATTCATGTGAAGGAGTTTTTTATCCTCACTAGACATTCACCGCCATACTGATTGAATGACCATACTAACTTTTGCTTAAGTAGGTCAGTCAAAATATATATGAAACTGCATTGAATAAGTCAAAAAATGGTTCATATCACAAACTTAATCAAGGACTCAAAGCTAGCTACAAAATCCATCTATAGACTGCAGTTGCCGAGATGTAAACAGAGGCGAATAATAACTTGCAGCATTTTATTAGTAATGTAACACCAAGGGTCGAATTAAACAACTATAAATAACATTGCCTAACCCCAAAATTTACACCTCATTGAGGGGACCTAGGATCCTATAATCAAGTTCCTTATAAATACTGGAACTACATCTAGAAGAAATTAACCACGGGAATTAATTCCGCACACTCAAAATTTTGATGTCAACTAGGGAGAGGGTATCTATAATTAATAGGAAAATGGAGGAAACAAAGTAACCACGGGATAATCTGGGAGAGGGTATCTACAATGAACAAAAAAGGGAGTAGCAAGTAGAGAAGTTCTGAATTCATAGGCCTAGAGTGTCTGGATGAGTATTTTGTAAAGACATTTATATGACTAAAACATAGAAATATTGCCATATGAAAACAAGGTATAAAAACCTGCAGGTAGATAGACCACTCAAAGGACCATACCTAAAACCTTCATCAAGAACAGGTAAACATGGATGATAGTCTAGCATTCATAAATCAAGGGCAGTACATGTCTGCGAAGGAGTCTTAAAACGGGATTACAGGCAGAAGAGTTTTAGTCTACGGCTAAGACAGGCAACAATTTCAAAGGGGAGAGCTCGCAAGTTTCTCCTCTAACGATTCTTAAGTTCACTTACAAAAACGTGCTCTCTATAAGCAATAGGATTTATACAAAATATCCTTGACATCTGCGTCCAAGCAGCTTCCTGGACTGAGAGGCTCCCATGAGAGGAAGAAAGGCCTGTGAATTCGCAAACCGGAGGCAGATACAGGTGGTGGGTCTTGAAGGCAAAGCTATACTAAGGGGGATGGTGCATATAAGCAACCATTGGGGTAGTAGGCACTAGACAGAAGCTGCAACAAAATAACAAGGAAGAAATGAGTATGGAAAACAAATACGACAAATAAAAGGAACTTCTATAACAATCAGCATAATGATCGCTTGAACTGGTCTTCAACAAATCCAAATATAGTAGAATGCGTGTCTAGGTGACTATGTAGTATCTTATTATCAAACAGTAGGTGCCGCCACTACATCCAAGCGACTACTTGTTCTTCTTGGTCCTGATTCATGCAAGTAGCCTAGAGTTAGGGGATTCCTAGATATTTCTAGAACTCATTTGATTGATGCCTTATAACCGAATAAAAAGAGTGGGCTAGAAAATTGCTAAAAATCAGGTAAGCCAAACCTCTTTCCCTTCTGGAACTCTTTTTGTCTTCAGCAACAGCCTTGATTTTTGCACCCAGTGCCTGCACATCCTTGTCTTCAGTAGCGACAACTACTTCTTTGCCAACAGTTTTTTTAGCAGCATCTGCTTCAGCCTGTCAAGCACTTATACACTTATGATGGAAATGGCTAGTGCAATCCACTTATACACTTCAACACCCCCTCTCACGTATGACGGGGAGAAGTCAGCACGTGAAACCGGAAGAAAGCGACGGCACGCAAAACTCACGTATGACTCAAGAGGCCTATACGTGGACATAGAGGGGTCAACAACAATTTTAGAATAAATTGCGAAAGCCAGGACTCGAACTCAAGACCTTAGGCTCTGATACCATGTTAGGATAATAGACTTCTTGTATTACCAGAGGGCCAAAGGCCACAATATATAGTACATGTACAGGCGCAAATATACAGGAAACCCCCTAACACACGGAGAAACTACAATATACAAATATATACTCTAACATAGCCGAAGCTTGCATAGTTGATTCGACAAAGCAGTCAGAAGCGCCAGATGAAACAACTAAAGTACTTAAGTATCTGCATAGTAATAAAGTATAGAACGAAGAGGACAACCTCTTCATCTGAAACATGTTCCTAAACCGGTGCTGCCTGCTTCTTGGTAGGAGTTTTAAATAGTGAGCGCCTTGCACCATGTTTAGGGGCGGATGACCTGGACGAAGGAAGTTAGGAATAGAAGCACCTCTACCAGGTTAGAGTGAAAACATATGAATACTAATCAGGACCCGTAGCTAAATACCTGGGAGCTGGTGTTGATGGGCCGAGTTTAACAGTAGAACACAGTGTCTGCAAATATACAACGAAGTTTAGCACCTAAGCAGGCAAGGTATCCTACAGGATCACTTGTAGTTAAGGAGCAAACACGAGCAGCTTACCTGAGTTGTGGGTGAGGCTTGGACATGTGGTGTAGGGGCGAAAGCCATATAACAGGAGCAATGGCATTAAACTGCGAACCTAAACCAACACCTGATGATGGGCCAGTAGATCCAGAAGCAGTATCGCAGACAGAGGGTGGCAAGTCAGGTTTGAAAGTCTCCTCTATCCTATTCACCTGGAAGGATAGCTTATCTCCATTCCTTTGGATCTTCCATTTCTTGGAGATGGACACCATCATCTTGTACTTCTTGCCAACAAGACGAGTGATCTTAGGAGGAATAAACGTGTCATATCTTGCAGCTGTGGCAAGTTCATTAGCTGTGGTGTAACCTGGGTATCTCTACCGCAGAATAGTCATCAAGGGTTTTCCCAAATCCCCTGCAGCCACCTTGTTAAACATCACGAACTCAGCCTCGCCTGTGCCATCGTCTGCGATGGTTCCATCAGATTCAAATACATAGACATAGTACTTGCATAAGCAGCAAAAGATGAACCATTAGGTACGTTATCAAGCTTCCAATGGACTCGATCAGGTTAGGAAGGGGTACAAGAACTTACGCAAGGTCTGCATCAACAGATGCGCATGTATCACCGGAGCAATGGAACTGAGAACCCTCAAGCCTAGTTGACTTACGGCACGCGGTACATGATGCAAACCACCAGTGCTGATCGGGATCAAGCCTAGTAATAGCTATGGTATAGTAGAAGCGTTTATCCTGACGAGAAAGTTCTGAAGTAACGTGCGTAAGTTGCCTAACTCCAAGAGCCCATGCACCTTAGGAACATATGTGAGAACCAGAAGCATACCATATTAATAAAATGGTTCAGTTCGTTTAGGCCTGCAACAGTTTTATCAACTGGAGCCTCGTGAACCCGGGCTACAAGGGCACCCAGGCCAGTTGGATCGAAGCTTACTAGAGGAGTAAAATTGCTCCCAAGGCTGCAGCAAGATAGTAATAGGTATTAATGTATAAATAAACACACAAAAAAGTTTTTGAAATTTTTGAAAGCACACACCCTTCATGGAAGGAATTGATGTCTGGGATGTGCTCATCAATATACCAATGACATGGAGTACTACCACTCAGCCCTTTCACACCTGTGGCAGAAGTAAATATATGGAAAAAATTTAAGCAAAACATTAAGACGCAAGCATAACTGACTGGCCTGGCTGGTAGCAGCAGGCTAATAAACTGCTGAGCGGGATTCCTAGTAATTACCAAAAGCCATTTTGGGCAGGGTTCCAACAAAGATAGCAAAGACTGGCTCTTCCTCGCCCATAGCGTGAACCGTGTGGGCGTCGAATTCAATAGATCGCTCACCCCATAAAACAAGCCTCAGCCGCTTCCCCCTTATCGCAATATTTAAAGCAGAATAGCAAAGCCACGCGCATTGGCACAACACAATGTCTCACAACAATGTAAAAAAGTCACCAACTTACTAAAGATCCTCTAGCATGATCGTCCTTGTGTTTGAAGGCGCTGCCTGATGCATAGACTGCATTGGAACCACATCAGAAATAGGGGTAATTTTGCCTATGACATCTGCATGGAAGCGAATTTGCGACAAGATTTAAGGAGCAAAGGAAAAAAATAACTGGGAGCACTGTAAATCCTAAGCAGTTACAGATCAACTAACCAACGAAGCTTCTAGGCTTTCCACCAGCCCTTGGAATGTCTTCGAATGCAGTTAGGCTATAGGTACATAATGGGAAATTATCCTCCAAACCAGGGCACTCCTTAATCTGAGTATATTTTGTAAAATGCACCATGAAAGGGCTCTCCACTGTTCTATAGGTTGCCTTTGAAATGTTACACAAGAAATTTGATATAACAAAGGCTTTTCCTTCCTGCAATTCATTCTTCAGACGCTCTGCGGTTTTTGTTGGGACCTGACCATGCATGTGAGTGCCCTAGAGTATGGCATGCACGTTTCTCCAATTAATCACAAACAACAAAACTGGGCACCAGCACAAGAAAACAACAGCTAATCTAAGGCAGAAGGATTAACCTCTTCATCAAGAAGGACCAGATCAGTGTGTATAATCGGGCCCTCATCGGTCCCTCCACGATAGTGCCACACACGAGAAACATAGACTTAGATAGTCCAGTGGTGACAATCTTTGTGAATCTCAGAAAGCTTGTTATACACCATCTGCAATGAGGCAGACCAAACACTTAAACCAGGGAAGCAAAGTGGCACTAAACGTGGAACGCTAGGGAAACAAGGGAAAGAGCTAGTAATTAGGCCAAACAAGCAGACAAAAGCATCATAAGTGTCACACGATAAGGAAAATTCACATCCATAGAAGCCAAAATACATAAATAGCAAAGATAAGAAGCTGAACCATGATGACGCATCAAAATGGCAAGCATAGTCAAAAGGCAACAGGGAGAACCACGAACAATGGGAAAGCCAAGACAATCTACTTCTCTAGAAAACTTGATACCAAAAGGATGTAGCGAGAAGAGGTAACTATAATAGGAAGCTGGATTATTTCCCCCCCAAGGCACTATAAGAACACGCTTGGCTGAGAAACATGACACATCACAACAGTTACCAAACCGACTCAAAAGGACTAATCTGAAACTCTATGTTTATGCGATACATAATGTACATAGAAATTTGACCACAACAAAAAAAAGATTATTTTCCAGCGATAATCCACTTCTCCAGAAAACTTGGTACCAAAAGGCTGCAACTGAGAAGAGGGAACTATAACAGGAAGCATGATTATTTTCCACCAAGGCACTGTAAGAACGCGCCTGGATAAAAACATGATACAACAAAGCAGTAGCCAAACCAACTCAAAAGTAGTAATCTGAAACTTTATGTTTATGCAAAACATAATGTACATAGATTTTTTAGCATAGCAAAGTAAAGATTATTTTCCAGCAAGGCACTGGAAAATCTCTAAATAGACTATATTCCGAGTTTCCGAACCACATGTTCCATCTTCGTTCTCGATCAATATACACAGGGCCCTTTTTGAAGTGACACACGAGACGGCTACATAGAACTGGCCATGCGTGAATACATGATTTTTACGGTACAAACCAACAGTTGCAAGAGTCTATCCTTGGATCTTATTAATGGTCATGGCATAAGAGACCCTAATTGGAAACTGTCGGCGGTGCAAAGTAAATGGCCATTTTGGATCTTTAGTGGTCAGGCATATCCTTGGTATATAAACAACATCCCCAACATGATAACCAGTCATGACAATGACCTCGAGCACCTTCTTAGCAAGCCTAGTAACAATAAGACGTGTGCCATTGCACAGTCCTGTCGCTTGGCTAATATTTCTAAGAAGCATAATGGGAGTACCTTTTTTCAGGACTAAACTATGGTATGGGAAGTTTTTAACCTTGATAGTGTTTAAGACCTCCACAGGATAGAAAACATCTATGTTACGAACTCCATCAGCTCAGTTTCCCGTTGAATCATAACTTAGGTACTCTCTTTACTCACCAGGAAGCATAGAAAGAACATGTTTATTTATCTCTTCCGCTATTTCATTTGTTTGTGTTAATATAGATCTTTCCTTCAAGTAGTTAAGATCAGAATATCGTTCTGAGAAGTTAGTATACACAACATCAACAATAGCTGGGATTTTTTTCACCGTCAGTGTGCACCAGGTGTTCCTCAGGAATAGTAATCTAGTTTGGGTCGGCCTCTCCCTCGCGGGCCACGACAGGCACATTGCCATCGCCAATGTCTAAAACCCACTGAGCAAAAGCCGCCTAGCTTTGTACACTAAGATCTATACACTGTACAGACATTCACATATTAATAGTCAACAGAAGGACAGTGACATGCTGCGAGAGAGGAGAGTTTGTGATAGCAGCATTTACAATCTGAGTCTGAGTACCTCCCTCAATGACTGGCAAGATCTGCCTTAGATCCCCTCCCAAGACAACTACCTTACCACCAAATGGCAGGTTGGCCAGCGAGTTATCATGCTCAGATAAAACATCATGCAAACTATGATCTAGCGCCTCAAAACACTTCCAATGTGTCATCAAAGCCTCATCCCAGATAATAAGAGAAGCAGATTGAATAAGCTGATAAAGCATGGTATATCGCCGTATGTCACAAACCCCATTATCATCCAGATCAATAGGAATTTTAAACCTAGAATGAGCCTTCCTACCCATAGGTAATAGAAGGGAGGCAACGCCTAAAGAAGCAACAGTTAAAACAATCCTTTCATGTCCTCTAATATAGGCAACAAGAGCATTCCAAAGGAAAGTCTTACCAGTACCCCTTTTCCCGAAACAAAGAAAAGACCAAAATTACCATTCCTCACTCTATCAACAATGGCAGTGAATGTGGCCCTTTGATCTGCATTAAGCTTTAATTGCATGCTATCAACAAGTTTAAGAAGGGAGTCATAATCCTTAGGGAGCTCGTCGTTAAGCATTGGACCAACAACTGGAGCAGTATCATAGGCATCTTTCAAGGGCAAAGCATAGCCCAAAATGTTACAGCCATTTTTTGCAAAGGAAACAACCAATTTCATCAAGAAGCAAATTTTTTAGTTCTATAGGGGAACACAATATGTAGGTTCATTAAGAGAACAGCGGATTTTGTGCTGAATGTCTTCAGACAAGTGAAGCCAATATTTTTTGTATTTTTTTTACATCAATCACACCATAGTTAATCACCATAGTAACAAACAACTGACGCAACTATGTCCCCATGCCCCATTCTAGCGCCTCACGAAGGCACTGTACCACTCACTGTCATCACCAAGAAGCCCCCTAGAAGCGCATGCATCTTTAAAGTTCTTGTATACTACGCCATTGTAAGTCCTAACACCAGCATATGATCACGCACCCTTCATAAGCATAAGAAACATTCGAAGGTAGTAAAGTTCGCTAGTAGAAGGATGGACATAGTAGATCCTACCAAATTTGTTACCGTGTTTTCGCCTAACCCACACCTTTTTATCATCCACCCAAGAATAACGAGTGGGAAAATCATAGTATGTCAAAGTCCTAGCATGCCTATACTTAGTATTAGCAACAAACCACTCAGTTAACATAGTCTTACGCAAAAGGTCATTGTTTATTAGTGCCGAAAGATTGGCTCTCGCACGAAAGTGCACGACATGCTGATGCAACAAGTGAACAACAAGTCTTTCCACCGAAGGAAGCTTGCTATGTATATCATACCCATAACACCTCCAAAAATAATCATGAGCGCATATGTATCGACAAATTCTATAATCCTCAATCTCATCTATGTTATACTCATCACTTTTGACCTTTTCAAAAAGGGTTTTGAAGAAATCAGGCCCTTTTGTCACATACCTATAAAGATACCTGATGACATGGGTTTTATTGCACCACTCCATGTTCAAATGAGCCTAGTATTTTTTTAGCAATGCCATGTTATAAGGGACAACGTGCCAGTTATCTAGCCTGACCTTATTTTTCATGATGAAACGCCCGTTATCACGGCGTCTGTAAATCGGAAAACAAAACTCATCAACAAACGTCTCCTTCTAGAATAATTTATGGATTTTTTTAGAACACACGCCATCTTTCATACAAGGGCATTTAGGGTTATCCGTCCCACAGGGGCCATGCACCATAAACTCAGCTACAAGGGTATACCCAAGCGGATCTTCTGCAGGATCATGAATCTCAGTAGAGACGAAGGAGTCAATAAAAACAGGGCTTACCTCAGTGTGCCTTTTCTTGTCTTGCCAAAAAAGTGTGCGCATGAGGCAACCCCCTTTTCTGGAACTCCACAGTACGAAGAACTAAAAATAATAAACATGGGCAAGCAAACAAAGGATCTAAAAGGAGAAGCAAACAACATACAGAAATTCAAAAAGCAACGGCTGCAAACACCTGCAACGATGGGGCCGTACACCTTTATAAGTTTTATGTCCTTGAGGTACTTGACAAGCTTCATATGGTAAACCCTAACAATCATGTCAGCCCTATTATTTGGTTTCTGCCCAGGCTCAGGTGCTAGAGACTCTATAATCTCAGGCCATTTAGGATTACATGTGAAAGTGGTAAATATATCAGGGCAACGATGCACACGTGCAATGGCCATTGCATCCTAGAATTTCTCAACCATATAACAACGACAATCGGTAAAAGAAGAGGGCAGCATATTTTTTCCCAACGGTGCTACCATCCAAACGTCCTGCACCGACTGCGTCTATAAGCCCCTGTAAATTATTAGCTCTAAGGCCATCATTGGACATCTTGATAAAATGCAACCTAGACTCGTCTATGCATGCACGGTAATCAACCACAGCCTGATCAAACAATAGGCCATTGCATAAATAGGGGTTGTACTGCTCCTATTTATAGTGTGAGCAAAAGCAATAAAATTCCTGCATAGTCATGGTTTTTCGTCCAACAGGATTAGAAGTACCCACCCTAATTAACTTAACACCCAACTGAATGCCACGTTCACCATATGGAAATAATAGCGTGTACTACAAAGACATATAAGCATTATGCAAAGAAGAAACCCGCTGCAAACCAGCACCCCTAGCCCGGATTATTATGTCCCGTCTGGGCGCTTCTGGCGTTAGCTTACCAAACACTAAGCATGAAAGTTCGTCTGTAGATGATAAGCTAAACATATGTCCATATTTTTTAGAAGGGGACATTATGCAAATAGAAATATCCTCGAATTTATTTTCTGCCAGGACTTCCTTGGCCATGCAAAATATTTTAACAAGAGCACTATGGGTTCAAGCATGACTTCCAAGCCCTTAACTATAGACTTATCTAAGCCTCCTTCAATTCTTTCATCCTTATTTAAGGCCTAAATTCGACTGTGAACCTCATCCCCTCCATGATATATATAGAGTTCTTCATACTTAGGAGTATCCCCTTTTTAGGCAAGAGCGAACCAACCCGATGACTAACAACACCCAAGATTTTAAAAATATTTGGACCATCATTCACAGAACGATAAATGGTGGCTCCCATGAAAGTGAAAGCAAACAGACAATTGTATTGACGGATTTTTTCAATAAACTGTTTGCTACGGGGTGGTCCACTATAGGATAGAAGTTCATGGAGGAATTCTGGTGGCTCTCTGAAAGGCTTAATAAAGATCTTTCCACCTTTGCAGCAGTTGTTGTAGACGATACGCTTTTCCATGATCGAAGACGTGAACTTCACCCTCTCCACAAACCAAAAGCTCGCCTTACAGCGACCACATATATAGCCAGGGCTTCCATAGTAAGACCTCTTTGCATAGGCAGCAGGATATTTTTTTAGTATCAAAAACAAGAGCAGAGAGAGAAATAACACATCCAAGCTAAATCAGCAAGCAGGTCCACTGCCTTTTAAAATCTCGGACTCTTCCTCCGTAAACCCAACCCAAGAAGGTTCTAACGGAGAAGCAAAATCAACATCTGCATAGGAAACAATATCACAGCAACCAACAGCATGAATAAAGCAAAGAGGCATGCATGAGAAAATTTGAGTAAACCCAAGTCTAAACAAACACCTGGCAAGTGAGCCCCTCTATAAGCGCCTCTCGTGCGGCCACACCACTTGTCATGCGTAAGTTTGCGTTTTTTCCGGTTGGCAGTAGCAGCCTCTGAAGTAACAACAAGAAAGAAACCATCCCCATAGCACACAGGGCGAACAACGCAGCCAACAAGTAAATTAGCAGAAAACAAAGTTTCTTCAGGAAAAATAGCAAACAAAAGCCACGGGAGCTCTCACATTTCTCTTAGACGGGATAGAAGACACATAACCAACAACTATTAGCAGCGGCGCACTCTTGCGTCGAGGAGCGCGGGGGCGAGGCACCGAAGGTTTGCATGGAGGAGCGCAGGGACGAGGCACCGAAGGCAGGGCACAATGAGCAACTGCATGTCGTACCATGCTCACATGCCTTAAGGGCAAGCGCAGGAGCTAGGTAACATCTGACGCACACACAGTAGAAGGAACGATACAAGTCCAAACACACTGGCACTAAAAAAGAAAGGCATGAACAAACCAAAGAGTCAGCAAGAAAGAGCAAGGGCTACATTCGAAAATAAAGGCAGCTGAAGATCCAACAACAAAGAAGGAACAATACTCATAGCAAGGAAGGCGCACTATTTAAAGCAGGCAAGGCAGGCATAAATAAAAATGGCAAACCAATAAGATGTCTAAAAACAAAAACACCGAAGGCAGAACTCGAAAACAGATCCAGTAACAGCGGGCCTGCTGCTCTAGATAGCCTAAGCATAGATGCATTCTCGTGAACATAGCGAAACCGAGAGCCCAACAAGACATAGGATCAAGGCCAAGAGGGGAAAGATGTAAATCCCACCCGGTGCAACAGAACCCCAAAAGCAGGTAAGGCCGGCCCAAAAATCCCAAATACAAAGACTGGGATGTTGCAGGACGAAAATAAGCAGGCCCAAGAAGAAAGCGGAGACGAGCATATGACAACACAGACAAGCCAAGAGTGGAACCAGCGACCCATGGGATAGAAACAGGAAATGCACGAGTAGACACCGCAACAGAGCGTAGCAGGCTACCTTAGGGCGGAACATAGGGAACAAGTTTTTTATTAAGTGTGTGGCAAGCAATAAATAAATGTGCTGGGTAAAGAACCAATTACAAGAGCTAAATGTACCGCACAGATGCCAGAAGGCTTGCACACATCAGATTCCAGTCTAATGACAGTAAGCTCTTCCTCTCCAAACGTCCGGCCTGCCGAGCAGCACACGCGGCAAGGATTACAGAAAAGCGCATAGAATCCCTATAAGCCATCATACAACAGTAGTTATAGTCACGCACCACAAACCCATACACCCCTTGCAAAAAGATATTGCTTGCAAAGCAGCCTGGTCATAAGCGTCGGCATACTCCGGCCAAGATGCGCACTAGAAAAAACCCCTCCGCGGCATGGCGGCGGGAGCAACCACAGGCAACTCAAGCTCTACCTCGGCAAGCACATACCCATCCTCGGCCACCTCACACAGATAGAGAAGCACTGGCAAAGCAAGACGCGCTGACAACGTCTCTAGAATAAGAATTACAAACAACACGACAGTTGTGCACATCCTATGAAACACCCCATCAAAACGTTAAGAAAAGAAGTACAACACAACACACAGAGCGAGTCTGCACAACATGGAGCAGAGTAAGCAAGACAAACTTGGCACTTCACAATTTCACCGGAGCAAATCATTTCGTTCTACCTCAGATGTTGAAGTGCCTTAGCTAAAAAGCAAATGCTTAGCCAGAGAGATTCGTTAAGGAAGGTACACATGCAAAGCGCGAGCAACGCGACATGGTGCCGAGACTACTCGAATTCTTTAGTCTCGGATCAGCAGAGAAATTCTACTCGCGAAACCGAGTCATGAAATCATACAAATAAAAAAGCTGGTTAAAATGATTTTATCACTTGCGGCTGAAACTATAGGTATAATATAATTTAGTGGAAAGATAAATCTGTCTAGCAACCCACTCCAAACATACACGGCACCACAATACGCACGCAACACAAACGCACACGACACACCCCAACCCCAACTCACGCACGCAACATTCTAAAAAAAACTCACGCACGCAACGACCATGCAGGCCACGTTGCACGCCCCATCCCCACCAACCCCGTCTCTCTCACAGCTTGCAAAGGCTCCCGAGACCGGCGCCGCCCCAGTCATCGATCCCTCATGCCTCGTCCTTCCCCTTCGTGCCCTTCCCCTTCGTGCAGCGGACACCACCGTCTCCCCACGACCTCACTATAGGCTGCGCGTGCCCTCGACAGCTCGACCAGAAGCTCCTCCCCGCGGAGCCCTCCTTATCCCCGTCTCCCTCCGCCAGTGGGCTGTTCCCCCTGTGCTCCTTCTTTCCGCGGCAAGCACGTGCTCATGGTCGCCCGCTACGGGGTGCCCTGCCGCCACGTCTTCAAGCTCCACCGCCATGGTTGTCTCGGAGCCCTCCTTATCCTTGCCTCCCTCCGCCGGTGGTTGTTCCCCCTGTGCTCCCTTCTTTCCACGGCAAGCACGTTCTCGTGGTCGCCCGCTACGGGGTGTCCTGCCGCCACGTCTTCAAGCTCCGCCGCCATGGCTGTCTCTGCCCCGACTCTCATCAAAGCTCCATCTTCCTGGAGTCCCCCTATCGCCGGTCCATTATTTATCGGGCCATCTGTTTCTTTATCATTTTCCTAGGCATCATTGAATTTCAGAGGCAGCTTGTCGATTCTGAGAAATCTGTAAAGTATATAAAATATAAATTGGTAAATCTTGCTTTGGGACTATTTGATAAACACAAAAGGGGAATTCCATCGGGTAAGCGAGCTGTTGGGCCGGCAAGGAAACCTGGACAGGGCTGAAGCGGATACGACCGACAAAAATCAAGCAACCGTGACAGATTTTATTTTATTTTTTATTTTTACTTACCGGTGACTATTGTAGTGATATGTGATTTGGTAGAAGGGCAAAACGGTCAAAAAAGTGTTAGACTTGAAGAAACACTTCGTGTTTTATTATTCGGTATATATATATATATAGATATATGATTAAAAAAATTCCAGGCTAAAAAAAAGCCGTGGTCCAAATCACCACACCGACACACGAGAGGCCCAGAAATAACCTTGGTATTTTCCTCTTGTTTTTGTACAAAGAAAAAAGAGTCATCTATTTTTTCACCCACGAGAAAGAAGTCAGCAGGAGCTTCACAACACATGTGGTGGTTTGCAATTTCAGTGTTGTGCGAGGTCGCCGCAGCAAGATTGCGTCGGAGGAGGCCGAGAAATCCACAAGTGAAGATAGTGGCTGAGATTTCTCGCGGCGGCGAGAGCGACCCCCACAGCCCCCCGGCCACAAACACAGCCTCCAACCTGGAGTCTCCACGAGCCGCAACATACAGGGCAGCAGGCCAGCAGCAGTAGCACACAGCGAGGCCCGCACCCGAGTACCCGACATCTCGACCCTTCCTTTCCTTCATCGCCTGCGCGCGCACGCACGCACGCTTCTTCCTCCCGCTGCTAGTCTAGCTAGTAGCTAGATCCCCAAAGCGGAAGGCGCTTCTTCCGGAAGTGAAGCTGCTGCGCCGGCGTCCCGCCGCGGCGGTTGCTTGAGGTGGGTGCTGTGGATCAGGATTGAGATTCCGTTTTGCGTGATGGACTGCTGGTTTTGTTGATTTGATTTTGTGTGCGGGGTGGCTTGTTCGTGCAGGCCGCCGCGCGGAGGACGGGCTGGGCAGGCGACGGGGCAAACCTGGGTAGTTGTCTTCCCTTGCTGCTCGCCCGAGGTAACCTAGAACCCATACAAGTTTCCAGAATTTTCTGCTGCAACTGGACACGCTTCCCTGTTTCCTCCGTTTCTCGTTTTAGTTTGTGTGACGCGGAAAATCAGCCCACGGTTTGTTCGGCCAGTGCTTGATTTAGCGTTGTTATGCTCGAGTGATCATGGATGCACAGGCAGAGACTTTTGAACTGTAGCTGTTCACTGAGAAGTGCTGCTTTACAGATCAGATGACATGCCTTTTGTGTTTAGCATATGGGAGGGACAGCAGTTCTCAGATGGCCTGTTTACTGAGTCTACCGAGCTGTGATGTTTTTGGTCTAGTTGGTCGTGTTTACCTGTCGCTATAGCCAGTCTCAGTGTTTTTAGGTTGTGATAGATAGGATGCGATGCGACGTTCCGTGCTTGTCCGTTTTAGCGTGGTTAGGGATAAAACGATGAGTGATTTCCTGGTTCAGGTTTTGCAGATACTGTAGGGTCTACCTGTTAATTTAGGTACAGTTTTTTTAGGTGTGCTTTTATCAGATCCCTGAATTTTTCTTATTCTGGATTTGCTATGCAGGGAGAGAGCATCTTAATCTAATGTAATTAAGCAGGTGAGTTAACTTGATTAAACCAGGTGCTATAGCGAAGTGAACTAACAAAATATGACTTTTTTCTGCTATCAAACATTCGTCGGTTTCTTCTCGTTATGAAAACACATTTATTAAATATAAAATTCGGGATTGGCTTAAGTACTATGCTCTTTTTTCAACAAATTTAGTAATTCTAAAGCAAAATATGCATATTAAGGTAGCTTACCAGAAAAGTTCTGTTTCTGTCTGTTAGTTGATACTTTTGCTTCCTTGTAAGCTCATAGATCTACTTGCAGGCATACTGTTTTATCCTTCATAAGTGATTGAGATTTTTGGAAGTAAACTCATGGATGCTCTCCTCAGTTTCATACTGGTCGTGGAGGTAAAAGGGGTCCATTAGCGACCCTGGGAGTTACTGTAGCCTAGCTGCTATGCCATCAATTAATTTAGAGTCGGAATAAGGAAACGAACATGATCAAATAGACTGAGGTACTGGAGCAGCAAGGTAAGCCCATAAAGATGATCAGTTAGTTCCTTAGAGAGTCACGTCCTTTGATTTTTTGTGTAGAAACCAACAAAAACGGACTCTTCAATTTATAGTACCATCCTTACCATACTCCTTCAATCTTGTTTTGTTTATTTTCTTGTACTCCCTCCGATCCATAATAAGTGCCATTGATTTAGTACAGTTTTGCACTAAATCAACGACACTTATTTTGGATCGGAGGGGGTACCGTATTTCCTGCAATCTCTCTGGTGAAGTGGAGAACAAAACACTTCCATGGTCTACTTAGGTGATCATGTAAAATCCTAAATAATCTACTACTATATGTTTTTCTCGACAAAGGGAATATATTAATATCAAGAAGATTTGGTTAGACCCAGCATGTGCATCAGCATGATGTCAAGAACTAGTCGAGAGTACCTGGGCATTTTTCGGGCTGGGCTGGGCTCGGGTTGGAAAAAGTCCGCCCGCACATTTCCTAGGCCTGAGCCCAGCCTGGCTGTTGGGCCTCAAAACTAGGCCTGACCCTTGCCCACGCAGTGCAAAATCCTCTGGGCCACGGGCCGGGCCTCTCCTTATTTCTGTGTTTTCTTCGGCCCGAGCCTAGCCCACAGGCCCATCGGACTTTTTTTGGGCCAGGCGGGGTCAGCCCGTCCAGGCCGGGCTGCCCACGCCCAGCTATGGTCGAGACACAAGGATGCACAAAGCCCAAAGATACAAAATAAAAATAAAAAGATTAAACAAAAAAAGGCCTTGCTGAAGCAATTAGACATGCGGCAGGTGGGCACAACCACCACAATTGAGTGATTGACAACACCTGGCCTTCGAAAAAGGTTCTCCAACAGCAAGGCCTTGCCTCTAGGAAGGTAACCGTGCACAAGTGTCGTCGTCGTCCGATCTAAACAAAGAAGTCAGATCATAGGTTTCACCACGGAGGAAGTCTGACAAACTCCAAACGATGCCTTCAACGAGGTAACACGTAGCATTTCGCCGTTGCTAGGTACAACCAATAAAGGCCAAACCTGGGCTTTCACCCCGGAGATTGAGACTTGGAACTCGAAGCTCACCACCAAAAACGAAGTCCCTCTTGTTGCCGTCCCCACTTACCGAGAATACTGCTGCAAAGCACCAATCATCATGCTACCAGATATAACGCGTACGCTTTTGACGTAGCCACCGCCACACAACGAAACCGTATTTGCACGGGGTGCTATGAAACATCCTCCTTTCCCCATCAATTTCAAATATCTCAAACCTGATTTGAGCCATCGAGATTGTGATTTCACCTCTGAAGCCTTGTCGATCTCTTCCACCGCCGTGACATTTCCCGTCTTCGGTAGCACCATGGTAATCGAGGCGAGCGATTTATCGTGGTCGACATGCCCGATGTGCCGACAAAACATGGGAATCACGTGAATGGAGATCGTGAAGGACTGGCTAAGGTGAAGCCCACTGCGTCGTGGACATGCTGTAGCTAGGGCATCTCGGTCCTAATAAACAAATCCACCGTGGGGTAGCCAAAATAGACTAGATGAAGCTAGTAGGCTAAACAAGATATCACAACGGGGACAGTCCATGCGCACATGAGAGGGTGCCCGGACCAGTCGTGGCGTTATATTTGAGATAGGTATGATGGCCTCAGCAGGCTTTTTTGTTCAGTTGTATAGTGTGGATTAGTACGTGTGGAAGAGCACCCGTAATCATGTGAAGGGGAGTAGGCAAATTCGCCAAACCTCATCAACAAATGTTGATATTGTGTTGTGATCGCATCGACATGTACCTCAAATTTCTAAGAAGGGGTATTGGGGCGAGGTTTGGAGGCTGCACTATTTTGCTTACCTAGAGGAGGATCAGAAGTGATTGGGCTGCCAAAAGTTATGTTGGCGGAATCATCGAGGCAGACAACAAAAGGTTGGCGGAATTGTTCAGTATCCAGTTCATGAAAGCAATTTGGAGAGCATCAATGTTCAAATCTATGTTCTGTTACGAAAAAATGGAGTCGAGGAAAGTGTCGGTGAGATCAATTTTTCATTGATATGAAAGGTCGAGAGAGATCTCCGCTAGTTCACGGCAGAGCATACATGCATGGGCTTTGTGTAGGAGCGGAGCAAGTTGCGCGGTGTAGTACTTTGAGGACTAGGCGGCCATGACGTAACGAGGTGTGCATAAGGCAATGAACTAGAAGGTCTGCCCAGACGTCAGGAGATGGTCTAGGCACACAGGGTCCAGGCAAACAGGGCAGGCACGTCGATGGGCACGAGGATATACTAATCATCCACTATGGGATCATTTTGAAGGTGGAGCGAGTCTATGGAAGATTCCACTTGGTCCTGATGGAGGGGTTGCGATGCAAGTGGATAGAAAGTCAAAGGCTATTTCAACAAAACGCGATTCGGGTTGGAGCTCAATGGACCTGGTGAGGCGTGGAACTTGGAATCGGTCGGCTATGATTGGTGGTTCTCTGTAGTGGGGGTTGGGGAGGTATGAATTCGCGACCTAAGAGACTCCGTTGGGACAACAAAGGCTCCATAAGCCGCGAGACGTGCATAATGCACAGGACACACCAACATACCAGGACACTGGTAGTCAGAAAATTGTGTGTGTGGGTGGGGGGAGGGTTCTGTTGAAGCATTGTTAGTATGTGCGTTCAAGTTGGTGACTAGGTCTATCGGGATTGACGTGAGATGGCCATAAGTCAGCCATGGAGAATTTCAGGAAGTGGTGGAAAGTCTACCATGTCAAAGGTTTGGAGAGCAAATTCGGTGGTGTTTGGTGCATGTCACAAAGTGTGGATGCAAACTGTAGGAGGCATAGTGCTATAGTTGGCGGGGGGGGGGGGGGGGGGTGTAAAAAGATTGTGAATTTGACTTGAGATGACTAAAAGGCAACTGTGAAATTTCTTCAAGTTTTAGGCATATAGTCAACAAGAGCGAGCATGATGCGTTTCGGCAACTCTCATACGTGGCACCTCATATGAGAGTTGTTCACTTTCACGTAGATTAGGTAATAGGCTACCATGGTGACTATAGTATGGTATTGTCGGATATGATGACTTTACCATGGATGTGTGATGACATAGAATGGATGCTCCAAGAAGTTTGGGGGCACAAAACAACACTGGGGAAGAAATTAATTTTGCTGGAGCATTGATTAGGATGAAGGGAAAAAGGGACAACAGTTGCAGGTCAAGTCATGTGAATTTTGTTAGCAGCAAAGCTCTTGATTAATGGTTTAGGTCCAAGGTACAGAATTTTGTTAGCAGCAAAGCTCTTGATTAATGGTTTAGGTCCAAGGTACACTGAGGTTTTGTTCATGGTGGCTTCAAGGTGGCGATGAGCATCTACACCAAAGTGGAGTTTGTTGCAATTATGTCAAATATGTTAAACAAATTAGTCTACAGTTGAAGTTGTAATTAGTGGAAGGCTAGGTGTTTGAGTCGGATATGTGTAATCCAAGCCTAATATATAAGGGCCGCCGAATAGCAAAATAAACTTGATGAAGTTGGTTGGCTAGACATACGATCACTAATGGGACGGTCTGGGGCAGGCGGCGGGGATAACCGGACTGGTTGTGACGCGGTGGTCAATATATGCCTGGTGGCCTCGGTAGGCTTTGTTGTTTGTGCACTTGTACTATGTCGATTTAGTACATGGGAAGGAGCGTCCATAGTCATGCATTGAGAAGTAGGCAAGTTCGCCTAACCTCATCAACAAATCTCGGTGTTATGCTGTCATTGTTGTCCTTGTATGATTGGCGTGCATCTCGGATTTCTAACATAGGTGCAATGTTCTAAAAATAGGTATATTTGGTTGAATACTCGTAACAATTCACCTCCCTTGTTACGAGTACGCAAAACCGATAGATAAGCTAGTGCACCACAATAACACCTCATATTCATGTGGGCGTCCCCAAAATCCTTTGCACTCCTAAAATCTTGGCTACTTTCGAGGAGCGCATCATCCAAATAATATGATAAATAATAAACATTTGTTCAATCAAACAAACGCAGAGTCTTTTCCAAATGTAATTGATCATCCTTTTCTAATGAAGATCTAACCACATCTAGCAAATCATTTCAAATTTTGGGGTTGTCCTGGGTTGCTTATGGAAACTTAGGTTGGTATGTGAAGGTGCAAGTTATTTCATGTTTTACGGTCTTGTGTTTCAGTTTGTTTTCACATTCATTTCTTGTAAAAGTGCATGCCATGTTTGCTTGATTGTTAGTTTATGTTCTAGACTTGTTATATACTAAGTCACGGTTCAACTGGTCTTTAGCCGAAGCAGCAAAACAGATCAGTTATAGCAAGGGAGCTTGTTGGTCTCATAGCAGCACATTTTTTCTTTCTCTTGGCAGCTAAAATATGTTGTTTCTGGAGTTCGGCAAAACTTCTTTGGCTAATCTCGCTTGAGCAACTTTCAAGTGCAGGAAGTGCTCAGGGGATACATAATCATTCTTGAGCTGTGAGGTCCTGCATTTGTGCTTGTTGTTTTGATTCACGGACTACCCTTTTCGCTGTGCAATTTCAAGCAAACTACTGGAATTTCGGAGCTCAGTATTCAGGTAGGTCTGTTCTTTTCAGCTTCTGGTTGATTTAAGTGAAGTTTGTCAATATGTCTGGAACTATTGCTAGATTGACATTTTTATCATGAAGTGTCACTCATAGCTGTAAGTTGATATGACATCACACTAATAATGTGGATTTTGTTGCTCTGATAGGCTGCGAGGAGTATTTTTCCTTAGCAGGTGAGCGGACTGGGTTGCTTCTTGAGTTATTACTTTGCAGCTTCTGTATGGTTTCGACTGCTTTTGTGAGTCTAATCTGATTCTTTTTGTGGAATGGTTGCATGATCTGAATACTTGAGAGTTTTAATCTGATTCTAGAATTGGAGATCAAGATAGGATCAAGGTTAAACTCTTCCGACTCAGTTCATGTGTGCAACAAGGCAACTGCAACAAAGGATGACAGTAGGTAAGTGGGTTGGTGCTGTTCCTGGGATTGTTAGATCAACTTATTCGTGTAGTTATGGAATTCTTGATTCTTCCTAATTAACTAAACCTGATTTTAGGATGGAACTCTTTCTCTTAGTGCCTTCATTTTTTAAATGTCGAGAGGGTGCAGTTTGTTTTATTTAAGGGACGAATGCATATAAAAATGGTGTTGTTATTTTGCAGATTGACAACAGCTGGACCAATTCAAGTAGGTGAGTGAACTTGACCGCTTTAGATTATGATCCAAATTGAATTTATGTGTAGAGTGATGAACTCCCTAGGTTTTTCCCTTGGTCTGTAACAATAAATTTAGCTGCTTTGTTGTGGTTGGGTGCACAAATTTGAAATATTTATTGTGTTGGTGTGATAGAGAAGTCTAGGAGGAGGTATGCGATAATACTTGCGTCAGGTCAAGCGTTTGGCTGGAGACGCGGAAGGAGGAGCAGTGTTGTTTGTAGAAGACCTCAACTCCAAGTGACAAAGCGACCTGTTATCGACGCTTCCTTCTATTTCTGTTTTTTCCCCTGGAACTGGAGATGGAGATGAATTCTTCCGGTGAGGAAACGGTGATAAAGGTGAGTTGCTCATGGATCTGTCTCTTAATCTATGGTGAAAGAATCAACATTTTCTTGATCTTTGTTTGTAGGTGCGGAAGCCATACACAATCACAAAACAACGAGAGCGGTGGACAGAGGCAGAGCACAAACGGTTCCTTGAAGCCCTCAAACTGTATGGCAGAGCTTGGCAGCGCATTGAAGGTGAAATTACTACCATATTTATCATACTATACGGCATTCATGAATTCATTGATTTGCACACTCTGATCTTTTATAAAGAAATGATCGCTGATTATTATGGTCACGCTATTTGACCCCAGGGTGCATAATAGTTATTCTACACCCATCCTATTTCTTTGCAACCGTTCATGATGTCGCATAACCTTTTGTTATCTCTGAAGTTGAGAAGAATATAAGAAAATATAGGCATGACATAAATAAATATGTTTACGTGACATACAAAAATACGTATTTTTTGTGTTTTTTACACCATAATGACTCATAAAAACATTTATTATGTCACTTTTTTTTGTCGATCAATATGAACTTAATTATTTGTATGTGAAACATAAATTTCCAAACGTAATAACATAAAATATGTTGGGTGCAAAATAAATTTTCAACACCGTGGGTGCTGAACAGCGATTCTCTCTCTATATATGGATTTACTTTCTTTTTTTGAGAATTGGCGCTGCGATTATATTAAATCACTGAAACATCCAGTACAAGACGGTTCACAATACAGGCTTGGTGGGACACCAAGCAAGTTTTACACAATTTATTCTCGCAACCCTATTTCACTAGCTGATGTGCAGCCTCGTTCGCCGATTTCCGAACAGCTGACCACCTTCCGCATCCCCATTTCCTAAGCGAGAGGCTCATGAACTATACTTGAAAAGAGGAGAGACCCGACCGGGGGAAGCCCTAGCCTACACTGTCGCCGGCCCCTTCTCGGCCCTCCCGTTCCCCTGCCGTCGCTGGAGGAGGCCGTCTGACGGCGGACAGCGGAGGCGGGGAGTCTCCCCTTCCGTTTTCTCTTTGCACTATCATCTAGTCTTCTACCAAATCTCGCTGAGATCCAATTCATCCGCTGGTGCGAGCTTTCTCTGGCCAAGATCTGGCTGTCGGTGGTCCCGGTGCAGCATGTTGTTGCTCGCCGAGGTCATCCAAGATCCGTGTCCAAGTGGGTGGTGCTAATATGGGAGGCAGTTTGGGCGCCCGCTAGTTTGGCCCTAGGATTTGTCCATGGCTTTAGGCCAAGTGGTTGCCATGCGTTGAATCCAGGGGCCTCGGGGTGGTGCCATCGTTGTCGCTGAGGGCCATTGGTAGCTCCAAGATCCACTTGCACTGGCTCCTTGTGGTATCTCAATTACGGCTATTTAGCTGCGACTACCATGGTTCGGGCGGAGGTAGTATGTCAAGATTGGTCGATGGCCAGAGGTTCTCCATGCTCATGTTGAGTGAGACCGCTAGCTAGGTGCTGGCGGGCACAAGGATCAAGAAGGATGGGGCGAAGACCTATGTGTGCCTGGTGATCAGCACTTTGCAGCATTTGCAGTAGTTCTTGCCAAGTTGTACTGACAATGGCAGACTTCTATCTAGGCGATGCTCTTGGAGTTCTGTGTCTCAGTGTCAGGGGTGAAAACCCTAGGGGTGGTTGTACCTGGCAATGGTGGATCCCTAGTCATCTCCTTGCTGAAGGCATTGTCTAGAGATTGGACCTTCTCCTGGGGGAAATCCTAGGATCTGACCATGCTGGTTAGTTTGGACGACTGCAGTGTTTGTGCACTGTTACCTTCTTGGAGGCGTCATTTTTGGAGAAGCTTTTTCGGAGTGAGGTGTCGTCCCCACTGGTGGTGCTTTTGCTGTTGCGAGTCGTTGTTTGCTTCGGCGGGGCCATTGTTTTCTTTTTCTTTTGTTTTTTCGGCTGTGTGCATCCTTTGTGTCTAGACTTGCTGTAGTCATGATTTTGGTGTGAGGCTGGGTGTAATTGATATCTTAGTATTAAAAATATATTCCCTTTATCGAAAAATTTCCTGAGCGAGAAACAACGCTCTGCGACAGGCTAACACTTCTGCACCCTCGGCATCTAGGACATGGGGAAAAATGGTTTGCTCTGGCAACGAAGCTTCCATCGTGGTTGCGGATAACCATACCACCGCCACCCATACCCAATGCTTCAAAGAATGATCCGTCAGCATTTGCCTTACACCAATCCTGTTCCGGAGGGAGCCAGTGCTCTTGCTTGGCAACTCTAACAGGCGCCGAGTAGTTCAGATTCTGCCGCTCCTGTATACCAGCGATTGTGTTGCATTGCCACAGCTTTCGGATCAGAAAGGATTTTTGTCTCTCTAGCATCATTTCTCGCTATCCATATGATTTTCCACTCCATAGCAGAGTGAGGACAGTTCCAGAATCGGTGAGACAAGCTTTCTTCTCTGCCGCACGTTAGACAAACAACGTTGTCTTTAATTTTCCTATTCTGTAGCCCAGTACCCACCGCTAAACCGTTCTTAATTAGCCGCCAGAAGTGAACTTTAAATTTGTTTGGAACCTGTGCTTCCACAGCGACAGCCAGCCCTTATGTCCATCGCAAGACCGAGAGGACTCTTATTTGCTTTATTTATGTTTTGTTGATATGAAATTATTTGCTTTATTTTCTTATTACCCTTCTTATCTGTTGTACAGAGCACGTTGGGACAAAGACGGCTGTGCAAATCAGAAGCCATGCTCAAAAATTCTTCACCAAGGTTCTTTCTCTATCTTATAAGCTCTTGCTTGACTATTTCCTTAATTTTCAGGTTGATTCGTCTTTATCCTTGTTGATAAAAATGAATCACTTATGTGCTTGCTTCATGATGTTTATGTCTCTACTTTACTGAAATATTTTTCTTTCTTTCGTTGTACAGTTGTGTACTGCAGTTGCCAAGCATGAACAATGAAAGATCTGTTTCTTTTGAATATCATGTGAATCATGCTTTATTTAATTGATGATGCTCTACTGGTTGGTTAAAAAATTAAGTTAAAGCATGTTAAAATGGATGAAATATGCCAAAATATCTTTGCTGATTTGGATCAAATTAGTAATGTTGCAGAAAGATTAATTTGGACACCTCTGGTTCTCTTTTTTTGAAAGATAATATATATTAAAAGCTAGCAAGCCGCCTCATTAAAAACCTTCCAGCCCCCTTAGGTACCCTGGTAAGGAAAAAAGTGCGTTAGAAACTTGTAGCCCACAAGTCACACCAAGTTACAATCAGCCCCAAGGCTGTGAACTAGAAAAGCAGGTGGCTCAGCATCCCAAGAAAACGATCCATCCTGTAGGCTTATATATTTTGCACAAGAATGAGCCGCCTGGTTAGCCTCGCAACGAGCATGAACTAAGCTAAAATTTGTAAACAACAACCTCAGCTCACTAATCTCATCTAAGACCTGCTTGACTACTGAAAGATCATTAGCTCTATTTTGCCAAAGTCGGACCAAATCTTTAGAGTCAACTTCAAAAACAACATTAGTGAAACCCCTGCTTCTTGCATACACAACAACATCTCTAAAAGCAAGGGACTCCACCGTCAAAGGATCAGACACACCTCGGTAAGTCTTACCCGTAGCACCACGGAAGACCACCCCCTCACGTGCAACAACACCAGTAGCTGCCAGATTGTCATTGACATTAACAGCACCATCGGAATTAATTTTAACCACTCCATCAGGTGGTCTCTGCCACTTACATTCCGGCCTAGCAGATTTAGGAACACCCTTGTCCCTTGGTAACTCAAGAGTCTGCAAGGTTTCCTTCACCATCTCCATAGTTTTAGCAGGACTAAAACCACTTTCACCATGAGTCAGATTATTTCTCGATGACCAGATCGAGTACATGACTGAAGTTATAATAGCTTTCTCATGTTGGTTGAAAAAAGACTCGCACAGGATATCTTTTGCCCATGTCACTGGATGTAGCTTCGGCAATTTGACTAAAAGAATTTCCTTTGCGGCTTCCCAAATTTTTTTCGCATGACTGCATTCAATTAAAGCATGCATCACTCTCAGATTCTGCTTTACACAGAGCACAGGTGCTGTTATCCATTATATGTCGCCGTGACAAAGTCCTATAGTCAGGAAGAATTCCTCGAAGAACCCGCCACCAAAAAACACGCACCTTAGGTACTACTGGCAGTTTCCATAATCGTCTCCATAAATCAGTATCATTTTCAGACGAAGACACAGCATGTCCATTATTATTCCTAGCCTCCTCCGACTGACGCGCTTCCATCAAGGACTTGTAAGCCGACGAACTGTATAAATTCCAGATTTTTCTTTGGTCCATGCCAGCCAGTCATCACCCCCTGTACTCCTCAACGGAATACTCAAAATGGAATCAACATCTGGAGCAAAGAAGATCCCACGAAACAAAGGCTCATTCCAATCATTACTTGCAGTTAAAAGCTCGTTTACCATGACAAGATCAGTTTCCTTCAGACGACCCATTGGCCTCATTGTTGCAGAGTTAGGGAGCCAACAATCTTCCCAAATCGAAATAGACTGACTAGAGCCCATTCGCTTTATAAGACCCAATTTCAAAGCCTCCCTTCCTGCTAGAATCGCACGCCAGGTTTTCGATGCTGTCCTCGGAGCATTGGCAGTCATCAACTCCTGGTTATGGAGATATTCGAACCAGGGAACACAAGGAGTCTGGCTTCATAATTATTCTCCAAGCCTGTTTTCCTAGCAAAGCTACATTAAAAGCCTGCATATCTTGGAAACCCATACCCCCTTGGTTTTTTGGAATAGCCAATTTATCCCAGGCTAACCAATGCATAGACCTTCTGTCTAAATTTCCACCACCAAAATTGTCCCATAACAGAAGTGAATTTTTTGCAAGTACTTTCGGAGAGTAAAAAACAACTCATACCATGGATCGGCTTGGCTTGGACCACTGATTTTATTAAAGCTTCTTTTCCCGGGTAAGATAGATTCTTTTCGGCCCACCCATTCACACTACTTCTTGCACTTTCAGTAATATACTCAAAGGCCTCGCTTGTTAACTTGCCAACAGCAGTAGGCAGACCCAGATACTTTTCACTGAAGGCTTCAATATGAATATTCAGATGTTGTTTCACCACTTTCCTGTGAGTATCTGAAGTACAAGGACTGAAGAAAATAGCACACTTCTCCTTATTGACTTTTTGTCCAGACGCCAAATGATATATATCCAGAATTTCATTGAGCCTGGCAGCACTAGCGCCGTTTGCATTGATGAAAATAAGACTATCATCAGAAAATAACAGATGAGAGATCCATGGAGATCTTTTGCACACACGAACTCCCCTATCAATAAAGCCTGAATTGTAGTGATGTATCAGAGCAGTCAATCCTTCAGCACAAGCAAGGAACAAATATGGTGACATAGGATCTCCCTGCCTGATTCCTCGAGGAGTAAAAGGTTCGAGCAGACCACCATTCACCTTAACAGAGAAACGAACTGTAGAAACACACTTCATAATTATCTGAACTAGCCTAGGTGGAAATCCGAATTTAGTCAGTATTGACTCCACAAAAGGCCATTCCATACGGTCATAAGCTTTCATCATATCTAATTTGACTGCACAATGACCCTTTTTTCCCTTCTTTCTCTTCATAGCATGAACACACTCAAAAGCCACCAAAGCGTTGTCACTAATTAACCGTCCTGGCACAAAAGCACTTTGTTCCTGGCTGATAGTGTACTCCAGTACAGGCCTCATTCTGTTCGCCACCGTTTTAGTTGCGATTTTGTAAAGAACAGTGCACAAAGAAATGGGCCTATATTGCTTAATGGACTGGGGATTTCTCACCTTTGGAATGAGAGTTATAGAAGTATCATTAATCTCCTCCGGCATTTCCCCTCCATTCAGAAACCCTAGCACCGCACCACACAACTCCGGGCCTACTAGATTCCAGTGGCGTTGGTAAAACCCTGCCGTGAAGCCATCAACACCTGGTGCCTTAGAGGGATGCATTTGGAAAAGAGCTCTCTTGACTTCCTCTTCAGTAAAATCGGCTTCAAGATTGACCTTATCCTCTTGCACCACTTTCTCATTAACTAGATCGATAAGTCCTTGCATATCAGGAGCTCCTTCTGAAGTATACAAGTTTTTATAGAAACCTTGTACCTCATCTTTTACCTCTTCCGCATCATCACACCATGTACCATCCTCGCGTTGGAGTGAGGATATTGAGTTCATTCTCTTGCACTCGGAAGCAAAAGCATGGAAATAAGCAGTATTACGATCACCTGATCTTAGCTAGTTAACCCGAGATCTTTGCTTAATCCAAATCTCTTCTTGGAACAGAACCTCATTAATTCTTTCCATAATTTTATTTTCCTCGGACGAAGGACCTCTGCCCAAGGAAATTCTCCTCACCCTGTCAAGCTCCCTCCTCAAATTACTGAGCTTTTTCTTGAAATCCCCAAAGGTTGCTGTACCCCAAGATGATAAACCATTCTGCATACTTGAAAGAGTTTTCGCAAACCCCTCAAGACCAACGCCTCTTTCAGCCTTCTGCCAGAGATCCACAACTACTTTGTCATAATCACCATGGGTTTGCCAAACATTCTCATATTTGAAAGCTCTCCTCCCCAAGGGACGATGACTGATATGTTTCTTTAACTCCGTATGAATCATACAGTGATCAGACTAAACAACACTAATATGTTTAACTTCAACAACCTGAAATAGATTCAGATGGCCATCATTACCGAAAGCTTGATCAATCCTTGCCTTAACATTAGCACTGCCCTCTTGTCTATTGTCCCAAGTATAAGGCAAACCAGAAAAACCAAGATCAATCAGACCACAATCTTCAGTCACTTCTCTGAAAGCCCTCATCTGCCACTCATCTCTATCATGCTCACTAAAATGTTCAGTGCTGTATAGCGTTTCATTGAAATCACCACTACACAACCACGGGAGATTTCGGAGCTGGTGTAACCTCCTCATCAGAGTCCAAGTTAGATGTCTATTCTCTCTGCGAGATTCACCATAAATTCCTGTGAAACGCCATGGAGGAACAGACCCATCCTTGCACTGAATTACTGCATCAATATGATGTAAGTTATAGCTCTTGATATCAACTGTCACTGCTGATGTCTAGAACAGTCCAACACCGCCACTAAGGCCATCACTATCCACTGCAAACACCCAGAGAAACCGAAAGTGCTTTTTAACTTCTCAACTCTTTTCACAGAAATTTTTGTCTCCATTACAAAGAGTAGAGTGGGATCCAATTGCTTCACAAAACCGCGAAGCTCTCGAACTGCAGGGTGGTTCCCCATCCCCCTGCAGTTCGCACTAACACAATTCATTGGTCGTGGCGGGGCTGGTACTCAACCTCCGCTAAAGAATCAGAATCAGATTGATGCTCTTCCTCTTCTCCAGTGCCCTTAGCTCTTTTTGCCGGGACAGAAACCCCAGCAATTTTACTTGGAGAATTGACTAATGCATTTCTTTTTGACCCCTCAGGATCCTCCTCGAACATGATTACATCATTTGGGCCTTTGATAACTGGAAAAGTAATGTCCAACGATGCTTTGGGAGTCTCCCTCCTCCTGTACACTTGGGCACTACCTCCCTGACCACCTCCAAGAGCTTTAAAATTAAGATGTGAAACCACATTCTGCACATGGCTAGTGGAAGGATTGGTGTTCCCATTAGATCTTCCAGCACCAGCAGGCTTAGCTTTAGAACCATCCTCCTTAGCTAGATAACTCGCTTTATTAGTATCTTTTGTCACAGGCTGCTGCCATTGAGGTTCTTGCTTCCACGGTTCCTGATAGCGCAGCGAGCCATCATAAGGACACTTCCCATTCTCATCTCTTTCAGCTGGAGTTGGGCAAAAATTTTCAGAGTGGCCAATCTTCCCACACGAGAAACAGAAATACGGTAATCTCTCATATTTAATTGGGTACCATTCTACCATCTTCCTCTTCTTGGATTCAATTGGAAAACCCCTCATAAGAGGCTCATCAAGATCAATCCAAACTCTAGCTCTCAAACTCTGTCCCCAACCAGATCGAGAACTATTTTCATGAAGATCCAGCCTAATAAAATCTCCAACTTGGTTAGCAATAGCTTTCCCCCGTGTGTCATTCATCCAGTTGAAGGGCAGATCATCACATCTGAACCACATCGGAAGTCTCCTAAATTCGATCTCCGATGGCTTCATACTCTCATCGAAATCATCCAGAACCACCGCAAGCTTTGATACTGTCCATGGTGCTCCTTCCCAGATGCGCTTCCGATCCTTCTCAAAGTCCATACTTGCTAAGAAAATATTATCCCCTTTAGCCATGAATTTCAGACCTCTAGGGTTTCCCCATTGTGGGCGAAGAGCACTCTCAATTGTCTGGATATGTAACTTCTTGGCAGCGAGAACCTTACCCATCACTGCATACTTGACCGGAGTCTCTCCCGCATCCTGATCATCTTCCATGACCAAGATCTTTTTCTCCTTGGCCGTGAGGCCCAGCTTGGACGTGACCCCTAGGATCACCTTCTCCCCTCCTCCATCCGCACCCGTGCTTGCACCAGTCTCCGGCATCAAACCCACCATGGCAGATCCTGCGAGAGGTGGTCCGAAGCCCGGCGTCTCCGTCCCCGATCGTCGAGCTCGACCAGAACCTGCGAGAGGTGGTCTGAAGCCCGGCGTCGCCGTTCCCGATCGTCGAGATAGACCAGATCCTGCGATCGGTGGTCCGAAGTCCGGCGTCGCCGTTCCCAAACGTCGAGCGCGACCAGATCGCCTGCTGATCGCCACCCACGTCGCCAGGAGCCCCTAAACCTAAGAAAAACGGTTCGGGCAATTATTGAAGAAAAAAACATACACATGCTGCAAGAAAAACAATATGGTACACATGCACATTAGTTCATACACAATTTTTTTTTATTTTTTTTTACACCTCTGGTTCTCTCATTAGTTCATTTACATACACATGCTGCAAGAAAAACAATATGGTACTAGTTAAATTTGCATTTGAAGTCCATAATGTATTATTGGATATTTGAACGCACTTGAGTGAACTAGAGGAAATGCCTAAGGAATTGTATGGAAAATCTATGCTAACATGTTATTGGATCCACCATTAACATAGGTAAAAGCTTTGCCCGCAAAAAAAAACATAGGTAAATGCTTTAATCTAACATGTTTCACTATGTACACTGTAAAATGACTGAGAGCTATTAGAGTATTTCATTTTCCAAAGCATGATTTGTTCCGCAAAAGTAACCACCCACATGGAGAGTTGGAAACAACAAAATATATTTTCTTTCCCTTTTTTTCCATCCTTCCTCTCTTCTTTTCTGCCTATTGCGTGCGTTTAGGGGTTGCATACTGCCACATGGTGGAGCCTACATTGCCATCTTGGAGTAAGGTGCAGCATGTTGGATTATTAGGCATAATTTCCACAATTAATTCTATTATATAAATCATGACAGCAATAGCTACAATCATGTGAACCTCTAACATACTAGATGTATTGATCAGCATGAACAGTAGCATAGCACACACATTAACAGCCATAGTATAGCAACAACTCGGATCACGGTATACGTACTGATTGGTTGCCGATGAAGTTGCCAATGGTGCAGCGGTTGCCGTAGCCTGTCGAAGAAGACAACGTTGAAGACGAGTCGCCCGCGGACCAGGAGAACGCCCAGGAAGACACGCCGTGATGACGAACTTGAGCAGTCGCGTGGAGCGCTTCCCAAAAACCTTATTCGCCCTCTCCCGTACAGGATCGCAAAGGCGAGTGGTTCCGGAGATCTGCCCTCCTGTCCACCGGTGCACGCCGGCAAGCGGGATGGAGTAGACTACGGTAACGGCGCAAGCAGAGAGGAGGCAAAAACCCTAGATTGGTTTTAGTGGTTTTGTGGCGGTAGCCGCCCAGGACTTTATATAGAGCGGCTCAGGAAACCCTAGCGTAGGCGACCGTGGGCCGAGTCCACGTTGCGCACACTTGGGTCGGTTACAGTAGTCCACGATCCAGGAGCGACCCGAATAGGTTAACTGTTGACACGTCTGTCAAAACCTCACAATTTTCCTGAGCAGCAAAATAAAGCTCGGCTCCGCGAGATTCCCACAACGCGCCGCGTCGTGACGAGACGGGCGGGCGGTGCATGCATGCGAGTGGCGGCGTCGTCGGAGGAGGAGCGCGCATGTAGCTCTCTTATTGCCACTCACTTACAAAGTGGTGCAACACTCCACCTTATAAAGTGGTGCAACTCTCCTTCAACTTCCCATGTGGGACTAAACTTTAGCTCCCACTCCATTCCCATGTGAGCTGCCCCAAACATGGGCCCAAACACATGTGAGCTGCCACAAACATAGGCTTTGAGATTTAGGGAAAATCTGAAATATACATGGGCCTATTTGGTTTAGCCCATTATTTCTAACACAGCAGACACCGAATTGTTGCCTTGTTACTTTTTTCTTGGCACAAACTGCAGGGAGGCCCGACAGTGGGATTGCACTCTCATCCTGCCAAATGTTTGCTTGCCACATTCATGGATGGAGGAGGAGGCTAGGGCTAGTTCTTTTGCTTTTTGATCATGATGGTTTTCTGGGTACTCAAAATTCATGCTTTGCCAACCAGCCATTACCATCTGACCACTCATGTGTGGAACTCCTGAAATTCTTTCAGAGTTGGTAGTTTTACATTTACAGCAAACTCATGCAGTCATCAACTTAGCACAATCTTATTAGATACTAATTTACTGAGTTCTCAGAGGTGTCTTGAGGGTTTAGGATGCTATATTTGTCAGGGTTTAGGATACCGGAACTGCCCCAAAAGCCTATGCCTATTGCAGTCGGTTCTGATTTCTGACAGAAGCCGTCTGGTTAGTTTGGTTGCCAAAAAGTGCCTTGTTTTCTGGCATTCCGAATCTTCTTTTTCATTTTGCAGATTTCGATTGGAAGATATAAATTAGAAGTACTTACAAGCCTGCTGTTATAAAAGTTGGTTTGAGAGGAGCGGTTTAGAGAGGGGAGTAAGTTGAGAGGGTGGGTACCAGCTGCATATATTTTGAGATGAACAGTGGTTGTTCTGCCAAATCAATTAAGCGGGAGAAGAAGCAATCTGGGTTACAAGCTAGAGATGGACTAGCTGATAGAGAAAGACAAAGATAAAATTAACAAGTAAAAACCGATCTACTAAAGGAACTACTCGCCGTCATCAGGCTCAGCACCTGTCTCAAACGGCTGATCCCCCATGTGCCTTCTCTTGTAAGTAGGTTCCATCCTTAATTAGATCGAAGACCTGACGTTCAGCAACATGTATTTGTTGAAAGACATGGCTTCAGCACTCCTTCCAGATGTGCCACACCCCGTATATAGCCACCATCAGTTCATCCTTACTGAGCACAGCATTCATAAACCACCACCAACCCGCCGGCGGTAAATATTGATGGCGTTGAACCTCCATTGCCTCCTTGCCAACCCATTGAGCGTTGAGATGCCAGATTACCCGAGAGTATGGACATGGCAAGATCAAACGAGTGTCTGTCTCCATCTCTGATCACAGAGTACACAATGCTCCCGCTCCGGATGATCCAGCCCCCTAACCTGTCTCCATGGCGAGCTATCTTATATGATTACAACCCTGATGATTCATCACAACATACAGATTAATTTTTGTGAGCATCAATGAATTCATAGCTTGGCTAAGGGTAATGGGTGAAGAAAAAATCGTGTCTGATACTTGATGGTTTTGCCTTATTTGCACATTGTTCTTCACAAGATAGTGTCTCCTCATACTATTCTAAAGAGAACTCATCAGTAAAGAACCTTGGCAGGGTGCGCCAGTAATCTCCTCATATCTTGGCATTGTAAAAGAAACTAATGTATTTTACAACTGGTTCCTGGTTGGTTTGAGTATGTAAATTGGGGTGAAATTCGTTCAGCTACAGAATGCATGTTCCTGATACTGATTGCTTCTAGAAACTAAATGCCAAAGGTTTCCAGTTACCTTCAAAGATGATAGCATTTTGAGAACTACAAAATATAGTAACTGTAACAGTTTTATGCACATCAAAATTACTGTTCATCCAGCATGTGGTTCTAGTTTATTAACACTATCTATGTGTATTTAACTAATTGGGAAATTGCAGTTGGAAAAGGAAGCCATCAATAATGGTACTTCTCCAGGACAAACTCATGATATCGACATACCTCCACCGCGGCCTAAAAGAAAACCTAACTGTCCATATCCTCGAAAAGGTTATCTCAGCTCCGAGACACCCACCAGAGAAGTTCCAAATGACAAGCCAACAAAATCAAATATAAGCTTGAGCAATAGCAATGCAGAAATGGAAAGTGGAACTCTTGAGGTAAATGTCTTTGTGGTTCTTTACTTTGGTTAGAGCTCTGTTTATTTTATCCTCAATTCATGTATTGCTATGCTTCATTTTCTTTAACATGAAGCTTGCTTGCATTCAGAAACTTCAAAGAATGGAGTTGTCTGAAAACGGCAGTTGCTCAGAAGTTCTTAATCTCTTTCAAGAAGCGCCGTCTGCCTCATTTTCTTCTGTTAGCAAGAGGTCTTCAAATCATGGTGTGTCCAGGGAGATTGAACCGACTAAAAAAGAAATCAAAGATATGGCAACTACGGAAAGGAATTCTATACACATTGATGTGGAGAAGGATATAAAAGATACTAATGATCAGCAAATGGAAAGGCTTAACGGAGTCCAAACCTGTGCTAAATATGACCATTCTCATGAAGAATGTCGGGATCACTCAAGGCAACACACAAAGTTAAAGCCAACGACACTGGAGACAACATATACAACCCAACAAGCCGTAAGTGCTCCACACTGCCAATTGAATAAATCTCGGGCAACTGGCATTCCAGCCCCTGGAACTGAAGGGAGTCATCCTGATCAAACAAATGATCAAGTGGCAGGAGCCAACGGAAGCATGAACGGAATCAATTCAGCACTTCCTGTGGATCCAAAGTTTTACAGCAGCTCAGCAGGGCCGCCCTTTCCCCACAGCTATGCAGCTTTTGCACCGACGTTGCAAGGTCACTGCAATCAAGATGCCTACAGGTCTTCTTTTGATATGTCATCCACTTTCTCCAGCATGCTTGTTTCCACTTTGTTGTCAAACCCAGCAGTACATGCAGCCGCAAGGCTTGCCGCATCATACTGGCCAGCAGGAGACAGCAACACTCCTATTCTTCCAAATGAAGAAAATCTTACTGAGAATGCTCAAGGAAGACATATTGCCTCCCCTCCCAGCATGGCTTCTATTGTAGCAGCTACAGTTGCGGCAGCATCGGCATGGTGGGCAACACAAGGTCTTCTCCCTCTTTTTGCTCCCCCCATGGCTTTTCCATTTGTCCCAGTTCCTAGTGCTTCCTTTCCCACAGTGGATGTTCAGCGAGCTTCAGTGAACTGCCCAGTTGACAAGGAATGCCAAGTAGCTCAGGAGCAAGATCAACCTGAAGCTATGATGGTTGTAGCATCTTCAGGGTCTGGTGAGGATGGAAAAGGAGAGTTGTCTCTCCACACTGAGTTAGAGATATCTCCAGCTGATAAAGCTGAGACAACACCTGCCACAGGCGCTGAAACAAGTGATGCATTCGGAAACAAGAAGGATCGCTCTTCATGTGGCTCCAACACGCCCTCAAGTAGTGATGTCGAGGCAGAACATGTTCCTGAGAAACAAGACCAAGCTAACGACAAGACGCAGCATGCATCTTGCAGTAATTCTTCAGCTGGTGACATTAACCACCGCAGATTTAGGAACATCGCAAGCACAAGTGATTCATGGAAGGAAGTTTCCGAAGAGGTTGTAGTCTACCAGCATTGCGCAATTTCATTTGTATGTTACCCTTTGAGCATCTATCACTGTTTTTCTAATTCACATTTCTGCTGTCAGGGTCGTATGGCTTTCGATGCACTGTTCAGTAGAGGAAAGCTTCCCCAAAGCTTTTCTCCTCTGCAAGCAGAAGGATCGAAGGAGGTTGCCAAGGAGGGACTAGATGAAGCAACTACACTGACCGTCGACCTCAACAAGAGCCCCGCGATTGTCGATCTTGAACTCGAATCATCTGTTGGGCCAAAAGCTTCCTTTCCCATTGAATTGACACACCTGAATATGAAATCCCGCCGGACAGGCTTCAAGCCTTACAAGAGGTGCTCGGTGGAAGCAAAGGAGAATAGGGTGCCGGCAGGTGAGGAGGTTGGTACCAAGAGGATTCGCCTCGACAGCGAAGCCTCCACCTGATTTGCTTTCCATGACATGATTACCAGCCTCTACAAGTAGTTTATTTTCAAGAAAGTGTAAGTATTTATACCTAAGCTTCTGTTGGACTTCTCAGTCCTTGCAATGCAGTATTTCACAAAACTCAAATTATTGTGTAATGTATGCTAATGCTTGCCAAGCAGGCCCTCTAGACTGTCAATTAAGCATTAAGCACCTATACATGGTACTTTCTTGGTAAAATGCAATTCTTCTTATTTTTGTATAATTTGGTGAAGGATAGATTTGGAGTTTTGGTTCATTTGCTGGATCATTTAGGTTTACCTCGAAGTGAAAATGAACGCCTTGTACAACTACTTCGTTTCACTCTTTGTTTATCATGTTCCAAAGATGGATGTATAGATCACTTCATATGTTTCCCAGAATAAGTATCATTGTATTATCTGACCCATTTGCCCAACCAAGGGAGTTGGGAAGAATAAATAAAAGAAACTGACCAACGTGGCCACTTGCAAACATGGTACATACATTATTGATAATTTATGAATGCATAATTATGTTAGGTAGTGCATATATACAAGTTGCACTGCAAAACTATGCATTGAGTTAACATATGGTACCTATATTAGTGGTAATTCATGAATGCATAGTTATGTTAGATAGTGCATATATGCTGAAGCAATAAGATTTCTACTGGTTGGGAGACAAGTATGGTAATAAAACACGGGCATCTCCAATAGTGTCCATGTCATTGTTGGTACGTATGATTTTTTATGATATGGCAAGAAATATATGTGAAGAGAGAGTGAATTTGTATGTACATGTACCAACATTCCAACAACTCATGCACAAACTCCAAAGTAGAATGTGAGAGCTTATGAACCGCTTTTCATGGGAGCTTATGAACCACTTTTCACATAAACGGGCTTGTCTTAGATATTCTCTCACCCCCTATCCAACCGAAGATACATTCAGTGAATTACTTGTTGATAGACAACGTCGACAATTTTACCAGCAGCCTAACCAACAAATTGTTGTAGATGCTCTCTAAGTAGCAGGATATTTTCAGCTCTGTGTAGAGAATAATGACGGGAACGATAGCCTCTTTCGGTGGCTTGGGTTACTTGTTATAGAACAAGGAAAAGCCCCTTGTGTGGCATAATACAAAGATTATACGTATACGAGACGTCCTAAGTATAACTCTAACACCCCTCTTAATCGAAACCTGGGAGAGGTTGAGATTACGCTTAAACTCATCGAGCTTTGTATTACATAAAGTCTTGGTAAAACCATCTGCAATTTGATCCTTGCTAGAAATAAATCTCACATCAAGTTTCTTTGCAGCAACCCGTTTTCGAACAAAGAAATAGTCAATTTTAATATGCTTAGTGCGAGCATGAAAAACTGGATTAGCAGATAGAAACGTAGCACCAAGATTATCACACCATAAGCATGTTGTTTCCTTGAGAGTGATACCAAGCTCACGAGCAAGAGATTCAACCCAAATAATTTCAGCAGTAGCATTAGCTATAGCTTTATATTCTGCCTCTGTACTAGAACGGGAGACTGTTGCCTGTTTCCGAGCACTCTAAGAAATAAGATTAGCACAAAAAAATATGGCAAAGCCACCTGTAGACCGTCTATCATCAAGATCACCTGTCCAGTCTGCATCACATTAGGCACTAAGAAGAGTAGATAACGATTTCTGAAAAGTAAGGCCAATCCTTTTGGTGCCATTTATTTACCTCAAGATCCTTTTTACTGCTGTCCAGTGTGTTGTGGTGGGAGCATGAAGGTTTTGACAGACTTTATTAACAGAAAAACACAATACTTTTCAGAAATCGTTATCTGAAAAGAACATTGCCCGCACGCGCGCTTCCAGGAGAGGACGGCGGGTCCCAGGAGGGCTCTGACTCTGGAGAATCAGAGGGGACAGGCGCACGATCCGAGGAGGATCTGTGCCGCGTATCGACCTCGGGATCGGGCCGAGGAGCTCCTGTAGCATTGTTCCCTTGTGTTGCATGATTTGATGTGTAATTTGCATCAGTTTCACTAGAATTTTGCACAACATTTTGGGACAATCTTGATGCCTCCAGAGTAGGAACCTGTAGAACAGGAATAACATGAATATTGTGCACATATTGATCATTAGCAAGCGCACCCCCATTGTGTGAGTTTGAGTTTGGCGTGTCATATGAAAGAAGAAGAAGTTCCTCACGGAGACGGCGACCAGCATTAGGATGCAACTCAGCAAACGGAAAAATGTTTTCATCAAAGACCACATCACGAGAAATATAGACTCGACCAGTTGTAACATCTAGACATTTTACTCCTTTATGATGAAAACTATAACCAAGAAACACACATCATTTGGATCGAAAGAAAAGTTTGTGTTTATTGTAGGGGCGAAGATTTGGCCAACATGCACAACCAAAAACACGAAGAGACTCATAGTTTGGTTTGACATGAAGAAGCTTTTCAGTGGGGGACTCAAGATTAAGAACTTTTGTGGGCAACAAGTTTATAAGAAAAGTGGCAGTGATGAAAGCATCATCCCAATACTTGAGCGGCATAGAGGCATTGGCAAGCAAAGCAAGGACAACTTCGATAATATGACGATGTTTGTGTTCAGCAGAACCATTTTGTTGATGAGCATGAGGGCATGGCACATGATGAACAATGCCTACTCGCTAAAAGAAGGTATTTAACTTCTCATACTCACCACCCCAATCAGTTTGCATAGTGAGGATCTTTGTACCAAATTGTCGTTCAACACATTGTTGAAAATCAAGAAAAACTTGATAAACATCAGAACGTTTTTAAGCAAATAAATCCAAGTGTACTTGCTAAAATCATCGATGAAGCTTACATAATATGCATGTTTGCCTACAGAAAGAGGAGCTGGACCCCATACATCAGAGAAAACTTGTGCCAGAGGCACTGTAGAAACACTAGTGAAAACATGATAGGGTAGCTGGTGACTCTTGGCCTGTTGGCATGGATCACATATGTAAGAATTTATTTCTGGAGTATAAGCCAAACTATGCTTCCTAAGAACTTGCTGAACAATAAAGGATGACGGATGCCCTAAGCGACGATGCCACGTGGAGGATGAAGGCTTGACGGTGACAAGAGCATGCTTGGAAGATGACCCCATGGAAACTGGAACAAGGGGATAGAGGCCACCTTCACACGGACCTCTAAACATGATTTGCTGCGTGGCCTTGTTCTTAATCAAGAAAAAGAAAGGATGAATTTCAATATAGGCATTATTGTCTAGAGTGATTTTATGAGCAGAAAGCTAGTTCATGGAAGCATCAGGAACATGAAGAATATTTTTGAGTTTAAAAGAACATTGCGGGGTTTGCAAAACTGAATGACCAATATGAGAAATTTCCATGCCTTGTCCACTAGCATTGTGAACTTGATCACGACCATTGTAGGGCTCATGAAGTTGAAGCTTGTTGAGTTGTCCTGTGGTGTGATTGGTTGCTCCTGTATCAATCACCCACTTTGTATCAACACCATAAGCACCTTTGACATCCTTGGAGGTATCATCATCATCGCTGTAGCGCCACCAACAGTCGGCAGCTGCATGACCCTCCTTTTTGCAGATTTGGCAGAAGACACCGTCCTGCCATGTTGTGGCAACACAACCACGGTCCTTACGCCCCCCTTTGCACCGTTGGTTGGTGTTGCGAGGAGGATCCTGACGCGGTGGCGGTGGAGGAGGCCGCGCTGGTTGTGAAGGAGGACGGTAGTAGTGTTGTGGAGGGGGCTGCATATAGGATGGTTGAGTGGTGGGGAAGGGTAGGAGAGGTGGCTGGAATTGCATGACAGGGGGTGGGTGTTGTGGGTAGGATAGAGGATATGGGGCATAGTAGGGTTGCTATGGTGGCGGGTTGTAGGGGGCAGGTGGAGGCTGCGGCATAGGGTAAGAATATGGTGTTGGCGTGGGAGGTGTGGGTGGGCGAGAATAGGCATCAGGAGGGCGACGAGACGCGGCATTAACAGATGACATGAAGGACCCCGAGGCTTGTCCTGAAGATTGAAGCATGAGGTCACGATTTTCACAAGCGAGGAGCTGAGAACACATATCAGTAAGAGTTGTGGAGGGGACAACATTAATGGCCGACACCAGATGGTTGAAGGAGCCATCCAAGCCATTGAGTATGTAGTCCTTGAGCTCGTCGTCATCGACAGGCTTGCCTGTGGCAGCAAGTTCCGAAGCAAACCCCTTCATCTTGGTGATGTAATGTTGATCTGTGAGGTCAAGCTTTTTTGTATTGGTGAGGGCACCTCCCAGGCTCGAGACCTTGGACTTGGATTGTGAGGAGAATAGAGAAACCAGGGCTGCCCACACATCTACAGCGTGGGGAAGGCCATAAACATGGGGAAGAACATCCTCCGAGAGTGAATTCACTAGGAAACTCACGACGTGCTAATCCCTGGTGATCCAGGTATCATAGTTGGGGTTGGGCATAGTGATCTTCTTCTGGTTATCATCTTCGACTTCAAGGGTTGTAGGTGGAGCCTTGTCGGTGCCGTCAAGAAGACCCATGACGCGAGCACCACGGAGGGTGGGCATCGCTTGAGTTTTCCAGGAGAGGAAATTGTCGCGGGTTAGCCTCATGGCCGGAGGAGTACCGACGGAGAACGAAGGAGAGGATGAAGAGGGCGTCGACATTGGTCCTGATAGATGGATCTAGGGTTTTGGTGGAGAAGGGTTGTAGAAGGGATTTGGGTGTAAAATTGTGGGGAATTGGTAGAGGAGAGGGAGGTGAAGGTCCTGATGTGAGTTTGGAGGAAGATCGTCGGAGGAGAGGGAGCAGTGGAGGCAGTGAGAGCACCTGCGGCGGCGGCAGCTAGAGGGGAAGAGGACCTGTGCCGCGTATCGACCTCGGGATCGGGCCGAGGAGCTCCTGTAGCATTGTTCCCTTGTGTTGCATGATTTGATGTGTAATTTGCATCAGTTTCACTAGAATTTTGCACAACATTTTGGGACAATCTTGATGCCTCCAGAGTAGGAACCTGTAGAACAGGAATAACATGAATATTGTGCACATATTGATCATTGGCAAGCGCACCCCCATTGTGTGAGTTTGAGTTTGGCGTGTCATATGAAAGAAGAAGAAGTTCCTCACGGAGACGGCGACCAGCATTAGGATGCAACTCAGCAAACGGAAAAATGTTTTCATCAAAGACCACATCACGAGAAATATAGACTCGACCAGTTGTAACATCTAGACATTTTACTCCTTTATGACGAAAACTATAACCAAGAAACACACATCGTTTGGATCGAAAGGAAAGTTTGTGTTTATTGTAGGGGCGAAGATTTGGCCAACATGCACAACCAAAAACATGAAGAGACTCATAGTTTGGTTTGACATGAAGAAGCTTTTCAGTGGGGGACTCAAGATTAAGAAATTTTGTGGGCAACAAGTTTATAAGAAAAGTGGCAGTGATGAAAGCATCATCCCAATACTTGAGCGGCATAGAGGCATTGGCAAGCAAAGCAAGGACAACTTCGACAATATGACGATGTTTGTGTTCAGCAGAACCATTTTGTTGATGAGCATGAGGGCATGACACATGATGAACAATGCCTACTCGCTAAAAGAAGGTATTTAACTTCTCATACTCACCACCCCAATCAGTTTGCATAGTGAGGATCTTTGTACCAAATTGTCGTTCAACATATTGTTGAAAATCAAGAAAAACTTGATAAACATCAGAACATTTTTAAGCAAATAAATCCAAGTGTACTTGCTAAAATCATCGATGAAGCTTACATAATATGCATGTTTGCCTACAGAAAGAGGAGCTGGACCCCATACATCAGAGAAAACTTGTGCCAGAGGCACTGTAGAAACACTAGTGGAAACATGATAGGGTAGCTGGTGACTCTTGGCCTGTTGGCATGGATCACATATGTAAGAATTTATTTCTGGAGTATAAGCCAAACTATGCTTCCTAAGAACTTGATGAACAATAAAGGATGACAGATGCCCTAAGCGACGATGCCACGTGGAGGATGAAGGCTTGATGGTGACAAGAGCATGCTTGGAAGATGACCCCATGGAAACTGGAACAAGGGGATAGAGGCCACCTTCACACGGACCTCTAAACATGATTTGCTGCGTGGCCTTGTTCTTAATCAAGAAAAAGAAAGGATGAATTTCAATATAGGCATTATTGTCTAGAGTGATTTTATGAGCAAAAAGCAAGTTCATGGAAGCATCAGGAACAGGAAGAATATTTTTGAGTTTAAAAGAACATTGCGGGGTTTGCAAAACTGAATGACCAATATGAGCAATTTCCATGCCTTGTCCACTAGCATTGTGAACTTGATCACGACCATTGTAGGGCTCATGAAGTTGAAGCTTGTTGAGTTGTCCTGTGGTGTGATTGGTTGCTCCTGTATCAATCACCCAGTTTGTATCAACACCATAAGCACCTTTGACATCCTTGGAGGTATCATCATCATCATCGCTGTAGCGCCACCAACAGTCGGCAGCTGCATGACCCTCCTTTTTGCAGATTTGGCAGAAGACACCGTCCTTCCATGTTGTGGCAACACAACCACGGTCCTTACGCCCCCCTTTGCACCGTTGGTTGGTGTTGCGAGGAGGATCCTGACGCGGTGGCGGTGGAGGAGGCCGCGCTGGTTGTGAAGGAGGACGGTAGTAGTGTTGTGGAGGGGGCTGCATATAGGATGGTTGAGTGGTGGGGAAGGGTAGGAAAGGTGGCTGGAATTGCATGACAGGGGGTGGGTGTTGTGGGTAGGATAGAGGATATGGGGCATAGTAGGGTTGCTGTGGTGGCGGGTTGTAGGGGGCAGGTGGAGGCTGCGGCATAGGGTAAGAATATGGTGTTGGTGTGGGAGGTGTGGGTGAGCGAGAATAGGCATCAGGATGGCGACGAGACGCGGCATTAACAGATGACATGAAGGACCCCGAGGCTTGTCCTGAAGATTGAAGCATGAGGTCATGATTTTCACAAGCGAGGAGCTGAGAACACATATCAGTAAGAGTTGTGGAGGGGACAACATTAATGGCCGACACCAGATGGTTGAAGGAGCCATCCAAGCCATTGAGTATGTAGTCCTTGAGATCGTCGTCATCGACAGGCTTTCCTGCGGCAGCAAGTTCCGAAGCAAACCCCTTCATCTTGGTGATGTAATGTTGATCTGTGAGGTCAAGCTTTTTTGTATTGGTGAGGGCACCTCCCAGGCTCGAGACCTTGGACTTGGATTGTGAGGAGAATAGAGAAACCAGGGCTGCCCACACATCTGCAGCGTGGGGAAGGCCATAAACATGGGGAAGAACATCCTCCGAGAGTGAATTCACTAGGAAACTCACGACGTGCTAATCCCTGGTGATCCAGGTATCATAGTTGGGGTTGGGCATAGTGATCTTCTTCTAGTTATCATCTTCGACTTCAAGGGTTGTAGGTGGAGCCTTGTCGGTGCCGTCAAGAAGACCCATGACGCGAGCACCACGGAGGGTGGGCATCGCTTGAGTTTTCCAGGAGAGGAAATTGTCGCGGGTTAGCCTCATGGCCGGAGGAGTACCGACGGAGAACGAAGGAGAGGATGAAGAGGGCGTGGACATTGGTCCTGATAGATGGATCTAGGGTTTTGGTGGAGAAGGGTTGTAGAAGGGATTTTGGGTGTAAAATTGTGGGGAATTGGTAGAGGAGAGGGAGGTGAAGGTCCTGATGTGAGTTTGGAGGAAGATCGTCGGAGGAGAGGGAGAAGCGGCGGCGGTGAGAGCACCTGCGGCGGCGGCGGCAGCTAGAGGGGAAGAGGGCGGCCTGATACCATGTAGAGAATAATGACAGGAACGATAGCCCCTTTCGGTGGCTTCGGTTACGTGTTATAGAACAAGGAAAAGCCCTTTGTGTGGCATAATACAAATATTATATGTATACGAGTGGAGTACTACTCCATCTAGTATACGTCCTAAGTATAACTCTAACACTCTGAAGTTCCTCAAATGTACATTATATGTTTTGCTCGAAATTACACACGTGTGGTCAATTTTCCTGCAGTAGATCTACTAAAGGGGATAAAGTCTCAGTCTCTGCATCGATTGATGCATATTGCCTTTATTAATTTATTTGTTATAATGGGTTCATACAAATCTTAGCTCATGGGGCACATAAAGTTAAAACATGGACCAACTATCTAAAGAAAGCAAAAAAATCAAAATCATCCGGTGCATCAACATGGAATAGAAAAATAATTGGAAGCTCAAATCCCCCTCAAGACAAAACAAAAAGCTTTATTCGACCAATGAGTTATACTAGCAATTTAGTTAGATATAATTAGAAGGGCAACTATCCAGTCAGTTGATGTACGGTACAAAAGGAAGGATTTTAGTTAAATTTACCAGTTGACATGGTAATTAGAAGGGCAACTGGTCAATTTACACAACCACAAATTTATAAAAACATACCATCCACTACAAAAGACAATTCCACACAAACCAAGAAAATAAAAGCCACTACTAGGAAAAGGGCTATAGGTAATTCGCACCTCCGTGGCTCACGTGGTTGAAGTGCCCCATGGGTAAAATAGACATGGCTCACCTATGGGCAGTGCCCTACTAGTAACTAGAACAGCCGTGGCACACATGGTGATAGTGCGCCACAAATATGTGTGGGCAAGGGGCCTGCCGGCCGCATGCCACATACCCGTAACGCACATGGGGTATGTGCGCCACGATTGTTAGGGGTAACCGTGGCGCACTTGCACCCCGTGCTCTACGCCTAACCCACCGCAGGTTCTGCTGGCTAACTTGGCAAACACATCCATGGCGTACGTGGTCATAGTGCGCCGCGGTTGTGGCAAGTTTCGTGGCGCACTAGGTCATGTACGCCATGGATGTGTCGACCACTTTTTGGCAGCTCTACTTTGCATATGTGACTATCCACTACCACACCCACACTTCACTTTCCCCTCATTCCTCCTTAGATCTAGTCGGGATCCTCCTCCTTCCCACCTCAATTTCTCCACTCATTCACCATTTTTAGCATGTAGAACTTACCTTGGATGCTACATACATAATAGAGGAAGCTCTCCTTTCGGACACGCCATCCTCTCGGTCTCGCACCTCTCCTTTCCATCTTCTTGATCGGTCTCTCATCTCAGTAAGTTGTCCATGTAAGGATGTGTTCATGTGTATATGGATGATATGCTCATATGTATGTAGAGGATCGACGCTCATGTGTGTATGGAGAGGATCGATGCTCATGTGTGTGTATATGGAGATGCTCATGTGTGTATGTAGAGGATGATGTGTTCATGTGTATGGATCGGTCTCTCTCTCTCTCTCTCTCTCTCTCTCTCTCTCTCTCTCTCTTGTATTTGTGTGTGTGTGAATGAGTTGCCATTTGTTTTGCCAAAATGTTGATTCATTTCCATTTTGGCAAGACTTTGACATTTCGCAAAGGTCCTTATTTTAGGATAGGTCATGCTGAAATTTTCTATCAACCATTGCATGCATGCATTGATTATGTGGTTCTAATAAACTTCTAACTGTACCGTGTACACCGTGCAGGCAACCATGGTCCACATAATGAGCGAAGGCATTGTAGCTAGATTTTTGAAATGCGCGACGGCCGACATGATACGAAATAACAAGACGGAGATAATATATCCGTGCAGAAGATGCAAAATCAACTAGTTGATCGACCCAGATTTCGGGCATCTGTGAAGGGTTTCGCGGCATAGTAAATCAAAATTTTCTACGGATGCGAACAGAGGGAAAGCCAAGATCTAATCTAGGAGATGCAATCAACGAGAGAGATTGGATTAGATCTTCATACCCTTGAAGATTCGCACAACGGAACGTTCGTCGGAACGTGGGTGATGTAGTCGTACTCGCTTCTCCTCCTCGCGATCCGATCCGATCTAGCACCACAAGTGGCGGTGCCTCCGTGAGATGCACACGTGCAGCACCTCGACGTCTCCTCCTTTCTCGGACCAGCAAGTATGGTGGAGAGATAGATTGGATCTACAACACGACGGCGTGGTGTATATGGTGGAGAATTTCTGCAGCAGGGCTTCGCCTACAAACAGTCGGGAGGGAGAGAGGAAAGCTAGCAAGGCGGCTAGGGTTTGGAGGAGAGGTGTGGGGGGTTGGTGCGCCCCCACCCCTCTTTATATAGAGGGGGGGCGCAGCCCTAGCCCCTCCCCCAAGCCCAAAGGATAAGGAGTGGGGGGCATGGACTCTCCCCTCTTCTAGAAACCCTATCTCTAGTTTAAACGATTTAAACTCTCTAGGATCGGCTGGGCCCTATGGGGCCTTGTGCCCCTGGCCCAATGCGGCCAGGACACTCCCTCATAGGCCCATGCCCCCTCCCGGAAGGTGGGGCCACGTTGGTCCCCTTACGAAAGGTTCTAGAAGCTTCCGGTACAATACCGATTAACCCGGAACAATTCCGAACTCCAAAAACTGCACTGCCTTATATGAATCTTATTCTCCGGACCATTCCGGAACCTCTCGTGATGTCCCGGATCCCATCCTAGACTCCGAACAAAAATTCATAAACCAATTATCCAATCTATCCTAGCGTCAAGACACGTTAAGTGTGTGACCCTGCGGGTTCGAGAATATGCAGACATGATCTTCTATCAATAATCAACAGCGGGGTCTGGGCACCCATATTGACTCCCACACATTCATCGATGATCATATCGGATGAACCACGATGTCAGGATTCAATCAATCCCATATATATATTCCCTTCGTCTCGCGATATTTTACTTGCCCGAGATTCGATCGTCGGTACCGTCATACCTAGTTCAATCTCGTTCACAGCAAGTACTTTACTCGTTCCGTAATCCGATATCACTTTGTGATTAACTCAAACACATGCTTGCAAGCGGTGTTGATATCGATTACCGAGTGGGCCCGAAGTATATCTCTCCGACTTGGGAGGGACAAATTCCATCTCGATACATACAACCCAACAGATACTTTTCGATCACCTGAGAGACACCTTTATGATCACCCTCTCATAGGATGACGTTTGATGACCTCAAAGCTTTCTTCCGGTACCAGGGAGTTGCATTATCTCATGGTCTAAGGAATACAATATTTGACATAGGAAAAGCTTCGCAAAGATGAACACGATGAAACGATCTAATTGCTTCGCTTAGTTTGGGTCTGTCCATCATATCATTCTCCAATGATATGATCTCATTATCAATTTACAACTCATGTCTATGGTTAGGAAACCTTAACCATCATTGATCAATGAGCTAGTCCATAGAGGCGTACTAGGTACACGGTGTTGTTCACAAACCACACAAGTATTAAAGTTTCCGCTTAATTCAATTCTAGCATGGAATATAAACTTTATCATGAACAAGAATTATAATAATAACATCTTTATTATTGCCTCTAGGGCATAATTCCAATAGTCTCCCACTTGCACTAGAGTCAATAATCTAGTTTACATCTGGCAACAATCTCACACCCATGGCACTGAGGTGTTGATCATGTTTTACACGTGGAAGAGGTTTAGTCAATGGATCTGCGACATTCAGATCCGTATGTACTTTGCTAATCTTCAGATCTCCATCTGCTATATAATCTCGGATTATATGAAACTTGCGGTTGATATGCTTGGTCTTTGGATGATATCTTGGTTCCTTAGCGAGTGCTATGGCTCCAGTGTTGTCACACAATATCTCCAGTGGGTCCAATGCACTTGGAACCACGCCAAGCTCAGTGATGAAGTTTCTGATCCAAACTCCTTCACTTGACGCTTCTGCAGCAGCCATGTATTCCGCTTCCACTGTAGATCCCGCGATCACGCTTTGCTTGCAGCTTCTCCAGCTGACAGCTCCTCCATTAAAAATATAAACGTATCCTGTCTGAGATTTGGAATCATCCTTGTCGGTGTCGAAACTAGCATCGACGTAACCTTTTACGACAAGTTGTTCATCACCCCCATAGACTAAGAACATTTCTTTAGTTCTATTTAGGTACTTTAGGATGTTCTTCACGGCTGTCCAGTGTTCCACTCCTGGATCACTTTGATATCTGCTCGTCAAACTAAGAGCATTGGACACATCCGGTCTAGTACACAGCATGGCATACATGATGGAACCTATGGCCGAGGCATAAGGCACTTTGCTCATAGCTTCCCTATCATTTACTGTAGCTGGACACTGAGCCTTGCTCAATATCTTACCTGACAACATAGGCACTGAACCTTTCTTTGCCTTATCCATTCTGAACCTTTTCAGAACTTTGTCTAGGTATGTACTCTGGCTTAAAGCTATCAGGCGTCTTTGTCTATCTCTATAGATATTGATGCCCAATATATAAGCAGCTTCACCTAGGTCTTTCATTAAAAAAACACTTATTCAAATAACTCTTCACATTGTTAAGCATGTTGATGTCATTTCCGATAATCAATATGTCATCCACATACAGTACCAGAAACGTCACCGAGCTCCCACTCACTTTCTTGTAGATACAAGCTTCGTATCAATTTGGAACAAATCCAAAGCTCTTGATCACTTGATCAAAACGAAGGTTCCAACTCCGAGATGCTTGCTTCAGTCCATAAATGGAACGCTGAAGTTTGCATACTTTACTAGCATCCTTAGGACCGACAAAACCTTCGGGTTGCATCATATACAACTCTTCATCAATGTTCCCATTGAGGAAAGCAGTCTTGACATCCATCTGCCATATTTCATAATCATGAAACGCAGCAATTGCTAATAAAATCCGAATGGACTTAAACATCGCTACGGGAGAGAAAGTCTCATCGTAGTCAACACCTTGAACTTGTCGAAAACCTTTTGCGACAAGCCGTGCTTTATAGACGGTAACATTACCATCCGCGTCCGTTTTCTTCTTGAATATCCATTTGCACTCAACGGCCTTTCGGTTGCTAGGAGGATCCACCAAAGTCCATACTTGGTTTTTGCTCATGGATCCCAATTCGGATTTCATGGCTTCCAGCCATTTCTCAGAGTCTGGGCTCATCATCGCTTCCTCATAGTTCGTAGGTTCACTGTCTTCTACCAACAAGACAGTCAAGACAGGGTTGCCGTACCACTCAAGAGGGGCACGCGACCTTGTTGACCTGCGACGTTCAGTAGCAGCATCGTCCGAAGCTTCATGATCCTTGTCATTAGCTTCCTCTATTGTTGGTGCAGGCGGCACTGGAACAATTTCAGGTGCTGCGCTACTCTCCAATTCAAGAGAAGGTTCAATAACCTCGTCTAGCTCTACTTTCCTCCCACTCACTTCTTTCGAGAGAAACTCCTTCTCAAGAAAGGAACCGTTCTTTGCGACAAACACTTTGCCTTCGGTTCTGTGATAGAAGGTATACCCAATAGTTTCCTTAGGGTATCCTATGAAGACGCATTTCTCCGCTTTGGGTTCGAGCTTGTCCGGCATCAACTTCTTGACGTAAGCTTCGCATCCCCAAACTTTAAGAAACGACAACTTAGGTTTAGCACCAAACCACAGTTCATACGGTGTCGTCTCAACGGATTTAGATGGAGCCCTATTTAAAGTGAATGCAGCGGTTTCTAATGCATAACCCCAAAATGATAACGGCAAATCAGTAAGAGACATCATTGATCGGACCATATCTAATAGGGTTCGATTCCGGCGTTCAGACACACCATTGCGCTGTGGTGTTCCGGGTGGCATGAGTTGTGAAACGATTCCACTTGCTTTAAGATGCGTGAGAAAATCATAACTCAAATATTCACCTCCACGATCGGATCGTAGAAACTTAATCTTTCTGTTACGATGGTTCTCCACTTCATTCTGAAATTCCTTGAACTTTTCAAATGTTTCAGATTTATGTTTCATTAAATAGATATACCCATATCTACTTAAGTCATCGGTAAAAGTGAGGAAATAGCGATATCCACCGCGCGTCGAAACACTCATCGGTCCGCATACATCGGTATGTATGATTTCCAACAAGTCCGTTGCTCGCTCCATCATACCGGAGAACGGGGTTTTGATCATCTTGCCCATGAGGCATGGTTCGCATGTGTCAAATGATTCAAAATCAAGAGACTCCAAAAGTCCATCAGAATGGAGTTTCTTCATGCGCTTTACACCAATATGACCTAGACGACAGTGCCACAAATAAGTAGTATTATCACTATCTACTTTGCATCTCTTAGCCTCAATGTTATGGATGTGTGTTTCATCCCTTTCGAGATTTAGAAGAAATAAACCATTCACAAGAGGTGCATGACCATAAAAGATGTTACTCATATAAATAGAACAACCATTATTCTCCGATTTAAATGAATAACCGTCTTGCAATAAACACGATCCAGAAATAATGTTCATGCTCAACGCAGGCACATAATAACACTTATTAAGGTTTAAAACTAATCCTGAAGGTAAAACCAAGGAGAGCGTGCCGACGGCCATCACATCAACTCTTGATCCGTTGCCAACGCGCATCGTCACCTCATCCCTCACAAGCCGCCGTCTATTCCGTAGCTCCTGTTTCGAGTTACAAATATTAGCAACTGAACCGGTATCAAATACCCAGGCACTACAACGAGGGCTAGTAAGGAAAATATCAATAACATGTATATCAAATATACCTTTGATGGTGCCAGCCTTCTTGTCCGCTAAGTACTTCGGACAGTTGCGCTTCCAGTGACCCTTGTCCTTGCAATAGAAGCACTCAGTGTCGGGCTTAGGACCAGACTTGAGCTTCTTCTCAGCAGGGGCATTGCGCTTGCCGCCGCCCTTCTTGAAGGGTTTCTTTGCTCCCTTACCTTTCTTAAAGGAGGGCTTGTTGACCATCAACACATGATTATCCTTCTTGATGTCCACCTCTGCAGCCTTCAGCTTTGCGAAGAGCTCGGTGATCGTATCAGTGGAACCAATCTGATTATGAGTCACTACAAAACTTTTGTAGCTGGGAGGGAGTGATTGCAGAACCCTGTCAATCTTGAGCTCCTCTGGAATCGTGCATTCCAGTTGCTCAAGACGTTGAGTGTAGCCCGACATCTTTATGGCGTGCTCACTAACGGAACTCCCTTCCTCCATCTTGCAGTTAAAGAACTTCTCGGAGATCTCATATCTCTCAGAACGGGCCTGAGTCTGAAACATGGTTTTCAGCTCCTCGAGAATCTCGAAGGGCCCGGGATACTCTTCAAAAAGATTTTGAAGCTCCGGTTCCATAGCAAACAACATGGTGCTCTTAATCACACCATAATCATCTTTGCGCGACTGATAGACAACTTTCTCATCAGCCGGCGCAGTTGCAGCAGGGGGTCACCTAACGCTTTCCCAAGGACATAGTCCTTTTGTCCGCCAGACAGAATGATTCTTAGATTGCGGAACCAATTGGTGAAGTTAGACCCATTGTTTCTAAGCTTTTCCTTCTCAGCAAAAACGTTGAAGTTGAAGTTGGACTTGGCCATGTGATCTACAGTATTTGCAAGTACAATTTAGACTATGTTCATGATAAATAGTTCAATTTAATCAAATTACTAGATGAACTCCCACTAAATTCAACATCCCTCAAGTTGTTTAGTGAACACGATCCAAATTCACCACACCTAATCCGATCATCACGAGAAGAGATGTGGTTTCAATGGTGGACAACAAAGTGTCGATCATATCACTCATATGACTCATGCTTAACCTTTCGGTTCTTGTGTTCCGAGGCCATGTCTGTACATGCTAGGCTCGTCAAGCTAGACCCAAGTATTTCTGCGTGTGCAAAACTGGCTTGCACCCGTTGTATGTGAGCGTAGAGTCTATAGCACCCGATCATCACGTGATGCTTGGACACGACGAACTTTCGCAAAGGTGCATACTTGGGGAGAACATAGTTTTTATCTTGATCTTTAAGTGAGGAATCATCTTATAATGCTACCGTCGCGATCTAAGCATAATAAGATACATAAAGGGATAAACATCACATGCATATAACTTTATGTGACATGGTATAGCCAATCCTCGCGCAATGATCTCCATCTTGTGCGTTCCGGCATGATCTCCATCACTCCACCATGATTGCCTCCACCACGAATAGCAACTACAACTATTGCTAACTACTTAGCGATAAAGTAAAGCTATTACATGGCATATAAGAAGTTGACTCGCAGGTCATACACAATTATAAAGACAACCATATGGCTCCTGCCGGTTGTGTACTCATCGACATGCAAGTCGTGAAACATTACAAAACATGATCATCGCATACAATATACACATCACATCTTGGGCCATACCATATCACAGAAAACACTCCCTGCAAAAACAAGTTAGACGCCTCTACTTTGTTGTTGCATGTTTTACGTGGCTTATGGGAGTAGATGCTAAGAACGATTCTTACCTACGGAAAGCCACAACGGTGATATTATGGTTGCCAAACTCCGGTGTTAATCCCATGACAACTATAGTGAGAGAAACTGACATCCACCAGCCGCATGTGTGGAACAAGCCACACGTCAAGTGCGGAGCCGGTCTCGCGAACGACGTCGCGTAAGGTTGGCCTGGACCGCTTCAATCTCACTATCCCGCGTCATAAGAAGAACACAAACAAGAGGCTTGCAACAAAAACATCAACGCCCGCAACAACCATGTTGCGTTCTACTCGTGAAACACATCTACGCATAGATCTAGCTCTGATACCACTGAATGGTTTCGCGGCATAGTAAATCAAAATTTTCTACGGATGCGAACAGAGGGAAAGCCAATATCTAATCTAGGAGATGCAATCAACGAGAGAGATTGGATTAGATCTTCATACCCTTGAAGATTCGCACAACGGAACGTTCGTCGGAACGTGGGTGATGTAGTCGTACTCGCTTCTCCTCCTCGCGATCCGATCCGATCTAGCACCACAAGTGGCGGTGCCTCCGTGAGATGCACACGTGTAGCACCTCGACGTCTCCTCCTTTCTTGGACCAGCAAGTATGGTGGAGAGATAGATTGGATCTACAACACGACGGCGTGGTGTATATGGTGGAGAATTTCTGCAGCAGGGCTTCGCCTACAAACAGTCGGGAGGGAGAGAGGAAAGCTAGCAAGGCGGCTAGGGTTTGGAGGAGAGGTGTGGGGGGTTGGTGCGCCCCCACCCCTCTTTATATAGAGGGGGGGCGCAGCCCTAGCCCCTCCCCCAAGCCCAAAGGATAAGGAGTGGGGGGCATGGACTCTCCCCTCTTCTAGAAACCCTATCTCTAGTTTAAACGATTTAAACTCTCTAGGATCGGCTGGGCCCTATGGGGCCTTGTGCCCCTGGCCCAATGCGGCCAGGACACTCCCTCATAGGCCCATGCCCCCTCCCGGAAGGTGGGGCCACGTTGGTCCCCTTCCGAAAGGTTCTAGAAGCTTCCGGTACAATACCGATTAACCCGGAACAATTCCGAACTCCAAAAACTGCACTGCCTTATATGAATCTTATTCTCCGGACCATTCCGGAACCTCTCGTGATGTCCCGGATCCCATCCGAGACTCCGAACAAAAGTTCATAAACCAATTATCCAATCTATCCTAGCGTCAAGACACGTTAAGTGTGTGACCCTACGGGTTCGAGAATATGCAGACATGATCTTCTATCAATAATCAACAACGGGGTCTGGGCACCCATATTGACTCCCACACATTCATCGATGATCATATCGGATGAACCACGATGTCAGGATTCAATCAATCCCATATATATATTCCCTTCGTCTCGCGATATTTTACTTGCCCGAGATTCGATCGTCGGTACCGTCATACCTAGTTCAATCTCGTTCACAGCAAGTACTTTACTCGTTCCGTAATCCGATATCACTTTGTGATTAACTCCTTAACCACATGCTTGCAAGCGGTGTTGATATCGATTACCGAGTGGGCCCGAAGTATATCTCTCCGACTTGGGAGGGACAAATTCCATCTCGATACATACAACCCAACAAATACTTTCCGATCACCTGAGAGACACCTTTATGATCACCCTCTCATAGGATGACGTTTGATGACCTCAAAGCTTTCTTCCGGTACCAGGGAGTTGCATTATCTCATGGTCTAAGGAATACAATATTTGAAATAGGAAAAGCTTCGCAAAGATGAACACGATGAAACGATCTAATTGCTTCGCTTAGTTTGGGTCTGTCCATCATATCATTCTCCAATGATATGATCTCATTATCAATTGACAACTCATGTCTATGGTTAGGAAACCTTAACCATCATTGATCAATGAGCTAGTCCATAGAGGCGTACTAGGGACACGGTGTTGTTCACAAACCACACAAGTATTAAAGTTTCAGCTTAATACAATTCTAGCATGGAATATAAACTTTATCATGAACAAGAATTATAATAATAGCATCTTTATTATTGCCTCTAGGGCATAATTCCAACAATCTGCAGGCGCACCTGCTCCGCCATGGTTTCATGGATGGATCACTCGTTGGATAAGCGATGACGAAGACGATGGAGATGGTGAAGGTGGGCAACATAACGATGATCATCACGGCGAGGACGGGAGAGATGATGAAGAGTCTCCTAGAGATGGTGAATGTGTGGAAGCAGACCGGGATGATGATGATCTAGATGCCAGAGGAGCAGATGACGATGGAACAACGTCAGGCTAGGTGCGGGACCCTTATGTGCAAGAGCTGCTTCTCAAGCAGACGAATAACGCCAGGGCTGCCGCTAGAGAGAAAGCCAAGCTTGAGCAACTTGAGAAAGACGCGGTTACTCCATTGTATGAAGGATGATGGCCCAATGATACACGGTTGAATGTAATGCTCAAGGCTATGAAGATGAAGGCAAAACACAAATTGACCGACGCAAGCTTCGACGATATGATGGCATTATGGCACGATCGTCTCCTGGAGGGGAACACGTGTCCAACTAGTATCGAGGACGCCAAGAAAATCGTCTGTCCTCTCGATCTACCGCATGTTAGATACCACGTATGCATCAACGATTGCATCATTTATCGGGGCGAGTGTTGGAGATATGCCCAAGAGGCAATAATAAAGTGGTTATTATCATATCTTCATACTTATGATAAATGTTTACATACCATGCTATAATTGTATTAACCGGAAACATTAATACTTGTAAACATAAAAGAGTCCCTAGTAAAGCCTCTTGTTAAACTAGCTTGTTGGTTAATATATGATCATGGTTTCCTGATCATGAACATAGAGATGTTATTAACAACAGGGTCATATCATTAGGAGAATGATGTGATGGACATACTCCTATAGTTAAGCATATCATAAAGATCAAGTCATTTAATATAGTTCATTTGCTATAAGCTTTCTGATACATAGTAACCTAATTCCTTCGACCATGAGATCATGTTAATCACCATCACCGGAAGGATACTTTGATGACATCAAACACCACACCGTAACTGGGTGGCTATAAAGGTGGCATTGAGTGTTCGGAAAGTATGGGTTGAGGCACATGGATCAAGAGTGGGATTTGTCCATCCATATGACGGATAGATATACTCTGGGCCCTCTCAAAGGAATGTCATCCAATTAGCTTGCAAGCATGTGACTGGCTCACAAGGGATCACATACCGCGGGAACGAGAAAAGAGTACTTATCAGTAACGAGGTTGAACTAGGTATGCAGAGATACCGACGATCAAAACCTCGGATAAGTAAACTATCGTGAGACAAAGGGAAATTGGTATCGTATGTAAATGGTTCATTCGATCGCAAAGTAATCGTAGAAATATGTGGGAGCCATATGAATTTCCAGATTCCTCTATTGGTTATTGATCGGAGAAGTGTCTCGGTCATGTCCGCATAATTCACGAACCGTAGGGAGACACATTTAAGGATTCGATGTTGTTGAGTAGTTATGGAATGATGAGTAAGAGACCGAATGTTATTTGGAGTCTCGGATGGGATCCGGGATATCACGACGAGATCCGGAATGGTCCGGAGAATAAGATTCATATAAGGAAAGTCCTGTTTCGGAGTTCGGAAATGATTCCGGTGATTTCACCAGGAATGTTCTAGAAGGGCCTGGAAAGTCCGGCACTCCAGAGGGGAAGGGTACATGGATGTGTCATGACAATATGGAATGGTTGCATCATGTACTAGGTCACTTGGCTGGGAAAAATAAAGAGAGAAATCAAATCGAAGTTTGAAAGTCAAACGCCAATTTGAAAAGTCAAATCTCAAGTTTGCTTGCTGGAGGGAGAGTAGGAAACCTACTTGGGGAGGAAGTCCCACTCCCTCCCACCCGCAGGCCATGGGGAGGAGTTGGAGGAGGATTCCCTCCTCCCCAAACCACCTCTCCCCTCCTATATAAGGAGGGGTAGGGCGCCCCCTCTCTACACACCTAAAAACCCTAGCTCCTGGCGCCTCCACCCAAGTGCAGCCGCCGCCTAGGGCTCCTCCAAGTCGCCGAGTTAGGGCTTCCCCAAGCCCTAGCCGCCGGGTACACCACCCCCTTGGTGCCTCTAAACCCTAGATCACCAAGGACTCTCTCATACTCCACCATACTCGCTCCGGCTTAAGGCGAAGCCCTGCGAGATCTCCCCTCTACTTCCGACACCACGTCGTCATGCTGCCGGAATCACGAGGAGAGTGCTACAACCTCCGCTGCCTGCTGGAAAAAGGGAGAGGAAGGTCTTCATCGAGTACCAAACGTGTGACCGACTGCGGGAGCGCTGCCGGAACGCAGCGCCGGAAGGATCGTCTACGCGATCTTGAGATCGGAAGTGTACGACTACATCATCCACGAGAATCTGCTCTCGTTAACCGCTTTGGATCTTCGAGGGTTAGTATTCTATCGACTCGTTGCTACAATCTAGTAAATAGATCTTGGCTTGATCATAGATTAGATCTTGATTGTGTGTTCATGCGGTAGAATTTTTTTGTTTTCCATGCTACAAACCCCTACAGTGGTATCAGAGCCGTGTCTATATGTAGATCTGTTGCACGAGTAGAACACAATGGTCAATGTGGGCGTTGATGATTTTGTTGTCGATTGCTTCTTGTGTACTTTGCATCTTGAGGGATGGTGGGATGAAGCGGCCCGGGCTAACCTTACATGACATCGTTCATGAGACTTGCTCCACGCTTGACATGCAACTTGTATTGCATAAGTGGCTTTGCGGGTGCTTGTTTCTCCCAACATAGTTAAGATTCAATTTACAACGAGTGATTGACAATACTAGTATCAATGTTGTGGTTCTTGTTCGTAAGTTAGAACGACACTTATTGAAAGCCCCAAACCACGTAAAACATGCAAACAAAATTAGAGGCGTCTAACTTTGTTTTGCAGGGGTGTGCTATGATGTGATATGGCCATGATTGTGATTATATATGATGTATGCAATGTCCCTTATTGTAAGTTGGCAATCGGCAGGAGCCATATGGTTGTCTTTTAAATTCCGTTAAGACCTGCATGTCTATTCAAAGAAGTTGTAATAGTTGATGCTAGTGGACGACACCATGAAGCGGCGCCATTGACCTTGACGCCACACCGGTGATGATGGAGATCATGTTTGCGCTTGAAGATGGAAATCGGAAGCACAAGAAGAAAGGCCATATCATATCACATATTATGAATTGCATGTGATGTTAATCCTTTTATGCATCTTGTATTGCTTAGTTCGCGATGGTAGCATTATAAGATGATCCCTCAAGCACAAAATTTCAAGTTTTAAAGTGTTCATCCTTAGTAAGCACCGTTGCTAAAGCTCGTTGTTTCGAAGCACCACGTGATGATCGGGTGTGTTAGATTCTGCGAGTGTATAAAACGTGAGCAAGCCAAATTTGCTCATGCGGAAGCTAAGGTTTGATCTTGACGAGCCTAGCATGTACAGACATAGTCTCGGAACATGGATCACCAAAAGGTAAAGCATGAGTCATATAGTAGATATGATGAACATGTTGATTGTTCGCCATTGAAGCTACATCAACTCTCGTGATGATTGTTTTTGATGTGGTGGATTTGGTTCGTGTGATCACTAAAACAATGTGAGGGATATTGTTTTGAGTGGGAGTTCAAAAAAAAATATGATTAAAAGTTGAACATTATTTATCATAAATTAAATCAAAGTGAATTTGCATAGTTGTTGTAGTCATTGGAATCTGTTTACCACCTTGCGCTTAGTTATAATTGAGATGATATAACTATAGAATTCTGGTTAGTTACTTTACGAACTGGTATCGTATTGTTTTGAAGTGTTAATCTAAAGTTTAAAAGTCCCATTGCAAACTTTCAGTAAGCTTCGATTACTCCGTGAAGTTTAATAGTTGGTATTAAAACAAGAGTAACAATTCTAGTGTTAGTATATGAGTATCATGTTTATCTCCATGATTCTTGATATTCGAAAGATAGTTTCAATATCAAGGTAATCTAGGAGTTGAAAGAGTTGTTTCAGAAACCATCATGTATGGAAGATATTGAGATATCTGAAATGATGTTTTGGTTAAAACATGATAGAGTATAATATGGCAAAGTTTATGTTCTCATATTTGATGATAATTTACAAAAGGTTGGAGACACTAGTTGTCCTAATCCTCTAAAAGGTTTTGGAGAGCAACATTATACTCGCGATTCACTGTTATAAGCTAAAGTAGCTTGATCATGAATAATTCCATGATAAGGGTGAATATTTGATGTAGGTAAAATGTTTACTACACCAAGAGATTACTAAAGAAAGGAATTTGAAAGAACACCAAACATTTGATGATGGTGATCTACTTCAAAGTGCAAGTCCAAAGACATTGGTATTTAACTATACACGCTTTGGACTATGTGTCATATATATGGCTCCACTATTGATGTTGATAGATTCTTTCAAACAAAAAAAGAAAATACTGAAAGAGAATCTTATAAATATATGGCAGAAAAGAAAAGACTAGAATTGTTCAGTTTAGGTATATAGAGGATATACGAGTTATGGCTGTATTCTTTGCTTGTTAAATAATGTGGTTCTTAAGTATCTGATATTGAATTTGTTGGTGTGAATCGTCATACGAAACAACACAATTCATGAACTACAATGGCCTAAGTAACTAGCAAGAGAATATGTGGTGATGTTCATCGAGAACAAATAAAGTGTTGATATGTTTCTCATTAACATCAAAGCTTGCCTTCAAGATTTGTTTTATCAGGTATTATGAGAACAAAAAGGTTGTTCAATTAATTGCCGTAATCCATAAAAGATGGATGATTTACAAATCTCGTTGGATAAATCACATCCATAAAATAAGTGCTAAAAATGTCGAAATACAATTGATTGAAAGATCACTTAGGAAGTGATATCGCCGTTTAAATTATATTGGAAAGAAAACATGAAGAAAATCCATGTGGATGGAATTTTGGAGTCTTTTGATATTTTGATCAAATGACCCTTGTGAAACTTTCCTAGAGATAATTAAAACTTCGTTCATAGGCCAAAAGGGAACGAATGACTAGCTTATTGGAAATTGTACATATTGTTGTATGAAGTCCATTATATGTAGTCAAGAGCGATGGATTTCAACTTCATATGCTTTCTCCGAAAATTTGAGTGAATATATGAATATTTACTTAATAAGGATGAAGTATGAAACATTTGAAAAGTTCAAAGACTTTCAAGATGAAGTGCAAAATCATTGTAACAAGAATATAAATAGTTTATGATGAGATCATAAAGGAAGATATTTGAGTTACAAGTTTAGCATAAAACACCCAAGATTTAAGGAATCGTTCCGTGGATTTGCATTTCCCGAAACACCATAAGAGTATGAAGCGTTCGAGATATGTAATTAAACCTTGTTTGACATGGTAAGATCAAAGGTGTAATTCATAAAACTGCCATTATATTTTAAAGATTAAAAGCTTTAGAGACTACCGTTTTTCCACTGAAAAGAGCTCCATCATAATCCGTTGAATTGACACCATATAAAGTTATGGTTTGGGATAAAACCCAAGTTGTCCTTTCTTAAAAATTGGTATGCTATGCATAAGAAAGATGTTTGCAACCAAAATCGGATGAACATATCTTTGTATGTTATTTTGAATAATCGTTGAGTATTCCTCCATAACACCAAAGACAAAAATGTTTGTCGCTTAGAATGTCAAGTTTCTTTGAGAAGGAATTTTCCGTGAAAAGTTAAGTGGGAGGACAATAGAACTTTGACAAGGTTAAAAGAACCTTAGCTATATATGATCAAAGTTGCGCAGCACCGAAAAGTGTTCCGGAGGCAGCAATAATGCTCATGGCTTACGTGCCTCAAAGGTTGTGGTCACAGAGGTCTAAGTTACTATTGAAACAAGTAGGTCGGGTAAACAATCAAATACCAAGATTTGAGAGTTAAATCATTATTTGAGAATAATGAACGGACTACATGCAAAGAAGCGATGATGGGCCCTAACTCCATAAAATGGCTTGAAGCCATAAAATCCGTGATAGTTCCATACACGAGAAATCAAGTTTTGAACTTGAAGGACCCTCGAGAAAGGTGTAAGACCTTACAATTGTGTTTGGATCTATAAATAAATAGACATGGATGTTTCACATCTATGAAATAGTCGACATGTTGGGAAAGAGTTCACAACAATGTTCAAAGGTTGATTATGAAAATATTTGATCTTTCATAGCGATATTTAGTCTAGACGGATTAATGTAGCAACCACTACATATAATTTTGTTATGTGGTAGTTGAATAAACAAAACAAGTTCTTCTAATAGAATTGTTACCTAGGACGTGTGCATAACACGGTCCAAAGGGTTTTGTTATTTCAAAGGATGCTAAAAGAATATGCAAACTTCAATGGTTGAAGTGAGTATCGCGGAGTTGGAATCTTCACTATGATGAAACTGTTAAAAGAGTTTAATTTCATCGGAGACAATGAAGATGCTTGCATTTGCAAGAAATTAAGTGGGAGCGCTAAGACATATTTCTAATACATTATGTGGAAGACATATTGTTGATTGGAAATGATGTATCTTTTATTAACACATATTAAGAATTTCATCCCGATGAAAGACTTAGGCAAAACCCAAATATTTGGCATTAATAGACGCTAATATGGTTGTGCCAAAAGTACATAGATGATGTATTGAATAAGTTCAATATAGAAACTACGAGAAAGGTTCTTGTCGCACAGAAAGGATTGAATGAGTTCAATATTAATGATATATTCAAGTGTGTTGACACTTGGTAAGTGAAACAAAGCTTCAAGTATAGATTGATACTTGATGTATGAAATCACAAAGAATATTTATATCGATCATACTGTGATATGTACAAATCTAGATATGTCCTATGCTCTAAATGTTATGAGCATATACCAGAATGATTCATAAGATGATTATTGGACGATAGTAAAGATATTCTTATGATCTTGTAAAAGAACTAAGAATATATTATTTTGTAGAAGTGACAAATAGATGGTTAGTTCATTGTAAAAGAATTACAATGATACTAGTTTTGTCACAAAGTACAAATTAAGTTTATCTCAATCTAAACTAAGGGTGACACAATATGATGGAATGTGAGTTCCATAATGAATTTGGATGAGTTCTAAAGTTAAGACATTGTGACAGATACTACAACAAAAGGCTAAGTATATAACTGCTATAATAGCAGCAAAAGAGGGCATTTGTGTCAAGTAGTTTGTTATCAAACTAGGTGTAGTTCACAACAAGGATAATACTATGAAGATATACTGTACGACAATATTATCAATATATTTTAACCCCAAAGAACTAAAGGTCTCACCAAAGGACCAAATTTATACAAAGCCATCTCATTAGAGAATGAGTGATGCATAGAGACGCAAAGACATGCAATTACACACGGACCTAGAAGTGTCAGATCCGGAGATCAGTTGACCACTGACAATCGTGTACATACGACACCAGAAAGCCATATAGGTGTTGAATACACAAAGGTTTGAAACTAGATTATTGACTCTAGTGCAAGTGGGAGACTGTTGGAGATATGCCCAAGAGGCAATAATAAAGTGGTTATTATCATATCTTCATACTTATGATAAATGTTTACATACCATGCTATAATTGTATTAACCAGAAACATTAATACTTGTAAACATAAAAGAGTCCCTAGTAAAGCCTCTTGTTAAACTAGCTTGTTGGTTAATATATGATCATGGTTTCCTGATCATGAACATAGAGATGTTATTAACAACAGGGTCATATCATTAGGAGAATGATGTGATGGACATACTCCTATAGTTAAGCATATCATAAAGATCAAGTCATTTAATATAGTTCATTTGCTATAAGCTTTCTGATACATAGTAACCTAATTCCTTCGACCATGAGATCATGTTAATCACCATCACCGGAAGGATACTTTGATGACATCAAACACCACACCGTAACTGGGTGGCTATAAAGGTGGCATTGAGTGTTCGGAAAGTATGGGTTGAGGCACATGGATCAAGAGTGGGATTTGTCCATCCATATGACGGATAGATATACTCTGGGCCCTCTCGAAGGAATGTCATCCAATTAGCTTGCAAGCATGTGACTGGCTCACAAGGGATCACATACCGCGGGAACGAGAAAAGAGTACTTATCAGTAACGAGGTTGAACTAGGTATGCAGAGATACCGACGATCAAAACCTCGGATAAGTAAACTATCGTGAGACAAAGGGAAATTGGTATCGTATGTAAATGGTTCATTCGATCGCAAAGTAATCGTAGAAATATGTGGGAGCCATATGAATTTCCAGATTCCTCTATTGGTTATTGATCGGAGAAGTGTCTCGGTCATGTCCGCATAATTCACGAACCGTAGGGAGACACACTTAAGGATTCGATGTTGTTGAGTAGTTATGGAATGATGAGTAAGAGACCGAATGTTGTTCGGAGTCTCGGATGGGATCCGGGATATCACGAGGAGATCCGGAATGGTCCGGAGAATAAGATTCATATAATGAAAGTCCTGTTTCGGAGTTCGGAAATGATTCCAGTGATTTCACCAGGAATGTTCTAGAAGGGTCTGGAAGGTCCGGCACTCCGGAGGGGAAGGGTACATGGATGTTTCATGACAATATGGAATGGTTGCATTATGTACTAGGTCACTTGGCTGGGAAAAATAAAGAGAGAAATCAAATCGAAGTTTGAAAGTCAAACGCCAATTTGAAAAGTCAAATCTCAAGTTTGCTTGGTGGAGGGAGAGTAGGAAACCTACTTTGGGAGGAAGTCCCACTCCCTACCACCCGCCGGCCATGAGGAGGAGTTGGAGGAGGACTCCCTACTCCCCAAACCGCCTCTCCCCTCCTATATAAGGAGGGGAAGGGTGCCCCTCTCTACACACCTAAAAACCCTAGCTCCTGGCGCCTCCACGCAAGTGCAGCCGCCGCCTAGGGCTCCTCCAAGTCGCCGAGTTAGGGCTTCCCCAAGCCCTAGCCGCCGGCTACACCACCCCCTTGGTGCCTCTAAACCCTAGATCACCAAGGCCTCTCTCATACTCCACCATACTCGCTCCAGCTTAAGGCGAAGCCCTACGATATGCCCCCTCTACTTCCGACACCACGCCATCGTGCTGCCGGAATCACGAGGAGAGTGCTACAACCTCCGCTGCCCGCTGGAACAAGGGAGAGGAAGGTCTTCATCCAGTACCGAACGTGTGACCGACTGCGGGAGCGCTGCCGGAACGCAGCGCCGGAAGGATCGTCTACGCGATCTTGAGATCGTAAGTGTACGACTACATCATCCACGAGAATCTGCTCTCGTTAACCGCTTTGGATCTTCGAGGGTTAGTATTCTATCGACTCGTTGCTACAATCTAGTAGATAGATCTTGGCTTGATCATACATTAGATCTTGATTGTATGTTCATGCGGTAGAAATTTTTTGTTTTCCATGTTACGAACCCCTACAGCGAGGATGCGGAGAAAACCACATGTCTAGTGTGCGGTGTGAGTCGATACAAGAAAGGGAAGAAAACACCTCAAAAAGTGGTATGGTACTTTCCTATCACTCCTCGTCTGCAGCACTATTTTTTGGACCCTAAGGAAGCGAAGCTCATGTGATGGCATGCGGAAAGGAAGAAGCCAGGAGATGACGATGACCCCGAAAAGGACGAGCTGCTGATGCACCTTTCAGATGCTAGCCAGTGGAAAGCATTGGACCTCGAATTCCCAGAATTCGGTGGAGATTCGAGGAACATCAGGCTTGGTGCGAGCACCAATGGACTCTCTCCGTTCGGTAGCCAGAGCAGCATGCACAACACTTGGCCCGTGTTTGTATGGATGTACAACCTCCCTCCATGGATGTGCATGAAGAAGAAGTACATACAAATGAGTATGCTAATTCAAGGGCCAAAACAACCTGGTGCCGACATCAATCTGTATCTCGGGCTATTGAAAAAGGAGCTAGCCACGTTATGGGAATTTGGAGCCAATACATACGACGCCGCCGCACAAGATTATTTCACTATGAGAGCCGCGTTGGTCACTACGGTGCAAGACTATCCAGGTTGCGTGTATATCTCGGGACAGGTTATCCAAGGATTCTCCGCATGCGTTAGGTGCATGGATAACACAATCTATCTCCAACTACAGAAAGATCCAGGGTCTTCGAAAACCATGTTCATGGCGCACCGGAGGTGGCTCGGCAAGAATGATCCATGGAGAAAACGTGGAGATATGTTCGATGGAAAATCTGAGACCCGAGGAATCCCAGAGCGGAGGAGAAGCAAAGAAGTGGAAGAATTGCTGAAAAACTGGAAAGATTGTCCTAAGCCTGGAAAGAAGCGAAAGAGGAAGCAAGACAAGCCGCTGCTGAAGGTATGGAAAACAAGGTCTATTTTCTGGGAGTTGCCATACTGGAAGTTTCTCCGCACACCTCATAGCCTTGACATCATGCATATCATGAAAAACGTGTGCGAGAGTCTGATCACCACCATAATCAACATGCCAGATAGGACGAAAGATGGCCCGAAAGAAATGCACGACCTGATATTCATGGGCATACGGAAGGAGCTTCACGGAGGATGCACTACTCCTGATGATTGGGAAGATGACGATGATCATGAGTCAGAGGCGACACAAGGTCGTCGGAAGGGTAAAAAGGTCAAGAAGAACGAGTATTACTGCCCTCCTTCTTGCTTCACTCTAAGCCAGGATGAGATCAAACAGTTTTTCAAGTGCCTTCTAGGAGTCAAATTTCCTTACAGCTACGCGGGCAAGATAAGTAGATACCTAGACGAGGCGAAGCAGAGGTTCAGTGGCATGAAGTCTCATGACTGTGCCGTGCTAATGACGCAGGTACTTCCGGTTGCACTAAGAAGGATAATGGACAAGCACGTCCGTGAAACGTTGTTTGGGCTCTGCAAGTTGTTTGACGTCATCTCTTGAAAGTCGATTGGCGTGAATCAGCTCAGGAGGCTACATGAGGAGATCGTGGTGATACAATGCAAGCTTGAGGTCTACTTCCCGCCCGTATTCTTTGACATTATGGTGCATATGCTGGTCCATGTCGTGGAGGACATCGTCCAACTCGGGCCGATGTTCCTCCGTAGCATGATGGCGTTCGAAAGGATGAAAGAACACATCGAAGGATACGTTCGCAATAGGTCCCATCCATATGGAAGCATAGACAATGGCTTTCTGGCCGAAGAGTGCATCTCTTTCTGCATGAATTATCTAGACATCGAGAACCATGTCGGTCTTCCCATCAGCAGGCACCTTGGCAAGCTCGACGGATCTAGTCACCGAGAGGATCATCGCGTACTGCATGCAGACTTCGATTGTCGACGCGCAAACTTTGATTGAGCAAACCTCGTTGCGCTACATCATTTAGAACTGGTCGATCCTTGGGTACAGAAGCCCAAAAGGTTAATCGAGAAGAAGTAAAGTGATCGGGGCATACAGAGGATGCATGGAGAAATAATAAAAGAGCACAACTCAGATTTGACGCGTTGGTTTAGGCATACGCTCCTTGATAATCCCCCGCGATCGCATTCTTCTGACATGGAAAATATCATATTCACCTTGTCGCAGGGACCCATGCAAAACTTGGTGACCTATCAGGCGTATGATATCAACGGCTACACATTCTACACGGAGGAAAAGGACAACAAGTGTGATTACCAGAGCTCAGGCGTAACGTCGGAATTCTACACCGATGACAATGTGAAGGAAAGATTCTATGGAAGGATCGAGGAGACCTAGAGCTCTACTACTATGGAGAAAAGGTGCCGATGTTCCGTGTTAGATGGGCCAAGAGCGTCGAAAGAGAAGACCGGTATTTCACAACCATGGTTATACCCGAAGCAGCCAAATCCAAGGCTGCCGGTGCGAACGTGGCCGTGAAAAATGAACCGTGGGTACTGGCTAGCAAATTGGGCCAATGTTTTTTCATTACCGACCCGAGAAACCTAGCCATGTTGTCGTGAGGAGAGGAAAAATAAACATCATCGAAATGGATGGAGTCGCCAATGAGAAAGACTTCGACCAGTACGACGATCAAAAGATTGAAGATGATGAAGACTACGATGCAGCAACATACATCACAAGAAGAAAAAGGACAATCCTACCCCAAAAAGGTAGTCCGTTCGAAAGAAGAAACATTAAAGTGCCGGGGATAAATTATTCAACCGCGACAAAGAAGGGAAAAAAGATTGTAAAACGCTAGCTCAAAAAATATTGTAAAACGCATGGTCAAAAAAGATTGTAATATTCATGGACAAATTATTATTTAATTTAGTTATACTTTGAATCATATTTGTACCACTTTTATGACATATATTATCACTTTTGGGCATTTTTGGAATTTTTAAAAGTATTTTTAAAATCAAAACAAAACTTCTATGACATATATCACCACTTTTGGGCATTTTTTGGAATATTTAAAAGTATTTTTGAAATAAAAATTAAAAAGGTGGGCACCAGGATTTGAACCTGGATGCTCATAGGTTCAGAATAGAGCTAAGGATGGAACCAGTGGGATAGGCTCGTGTAGTTGTTAGAGAGTGGGGCAACTGTTTTCTTATATATGTGCTAGAGGAGATAAGCATAGCACACTAGACCAGAGTGCGCTACGGATATCTGTAGCGCATTATGCCAGAGTGCGCTACGCCTATCTGTGCTTTGTCCACGTGCACGAGCACGTCCCTCATCCCCAGCTGAGACGCACCCACTGTAACATCCCAGCATCTAGGAACCTAACGTAGGGTAGATTTAGGATTATGTATTATTGCATGCATCTATTTGTGAAAATGTGGGTAAAATTTTCGCCAAATAAAACTTAAGTGATCAATATTTCTTTCTTACTTTAAGATTAGGTCTAGACTTAAAGGAGGATTGTTATAAACTTTGATGTGATCTTAAAATAATTATGTGTGTTTTGAAATGGGTTTGAATTTAAAAAACTTAAGTGTTTGAATAATAATTAAAATGATTTAGATAGAGGTTTGAATCTTAAATTAATTAAGATATAGGTAGTATAACTTAAATCTCAAAACAATAGAAACTATGAAATTCACTTTCATATTATAAAGACATAAACAAGTTACAAAAGAATAAATAATAAGAATATTCTTTATTAATCATAATATAATCTTTATTACAATTGAATAAAATAAAGATTACAATAATTCAAAAGAAAAATTACAAAGGACTAAAAAAACATACATCTATTAAATATCCTATATCTAAAACCTACACTAAATCTGCATCTTTATCTTTGAACCTAGAAAACAAAGATTAAACAGAAACAAAATAAGATTAGTGTTAGTATATTTCTCTCAGATATGTCAGTGAGATGCACTTGACAATCTCATCATTCAGAAATGTTAAAGAGGGGCAACTTTCACCAATATGAAAGATTTCATCTTTCATGAATTCACAGCCAGAATGTAAATGACAGCCAAAAGGGACCAATTCACCAGCCAAGGTAAAAGTAGATTGGTAATAGTAATTTCAAATTTTCTAAACCTATCCATATGTGCATAGCAGGCACACAGGCAGCACACACAGGCATGCAAAGGGTGTGCTGTCGACTTCACAAGCACACCTAGATCAAACAAAACCAGAGCACAGCCGTGGGGAAGCACTGTAACACCCTCAGAATCGGCCCTATGCAAGTTTTAGCGAAACTCGCCAAACCCGCATAGAAACGATTCAAAGGTGCCCACCAGGCACTTTTGTGCGGGTGGAAAACGAAGTAATAACATTACACAACAGTCCTCGATGGGACCCACAGAACAGATAGATATACAACACGACTCCATGAGTCAAGAATACAGATATAATATACAAAGATCCAAATCACCTTGAAATTGAACGAGCGTCCGACTACGGACAAGATGCAAATGGGGCTAAGAGCCCTGAAGAATAACCAATGGCGTCCATAACCCTGCCCAGGCCAAGCCGGAAGGGTAACCCTGCTAACGACGTCGATCTCAAACCTGCTTAAACAAAAAGGGGTGCCGACAAAGGGCGAAGGAAAAAGAGGAGCGTCAGTACTGAGGCCAGTACACGGCGAGGCTAGAATTCGGCGGTCCTCGCCCTACATAGGTATGGTGGACTGAGCGGCAGCGGCAGCATGCACTAAACAATCTATAGAGACTCGATACAACTGGCGGTTATCAGAGAGGGGTAAGAAAGACCTATTCGGAACCAACCTGATGCTACCACCAAACAAACCCATCCTGGTGTTTCCCCCTCGAGACCAAACGAGGAAGTCAATCGAGGAACTCACACAGTTGGCAGTTTTATTTATTCAGTTATCGTTGCAGCAATTACTAGTCAGGTATAGATAATCATCCTGATAAAATAAGCAGTGTGCCGTTTTTAGTTAACCATTCCGTTGTAGTTGCGACACTTACTAGTCAGATACAATTAGCATGAGATAACCCAAAACCCAACAGTTGTTGGTACTTTTATTCAGCCATTCCGTTATAGTTGCAATACTTACTAGTCAGGTACAATGGTCGCAAGCGACACCCAAACAAGCAATTGTTGGCAGTTTTATTTAGCCATTCCATTATAGTGGAGCTGCTTACTAGTCATTATAAAGTCAAATTTATAGCACTACTTTAGTTGTAGTTGTCTATGATCGAGATACTGTGCTCCAAGTCGTCCATAACCGCGGACACGGCTTTCAGAAAGTTTTACCCGGCCGGGGTGCACCAATAGCAACACACACTCGATCAACCTCGGAAAAACCAAATCAAAACCCAACGAGGCCTTCACGACAAAGCAATCACAGGATTCAGAAATATTTCAGGGGGCCACCCCTTAAAGTAGACCCGCAACGAAGCCGGCCGGCTCCGAGACGGACTCAAGGTTGTGGGGACGGCTGTGAACGACTGGGAACCCAAAACTGGGCTTGTCGACACCGCGGAATCGTGCCACGATCCTAGACAGTACAGTGTGCTCCTCGCACAATCGTAAATAAAGCAGTAAAGCATGGCATAAGTACAGGATAGTAATAAAACCCCAAACTAGTTTGTGGCCCCAAGAAATAAGAATGAATCAAGCTCTGGCTCAGGGGGGTCCCATAAGCCTCCCGGATGTGGATAGCGCGATAAATCAAGGAACATGTATCAAGCACTCGGGGTCCTACGGGACACAAGTGGACGGTTAACAACCAAATAACATCTATTGCCCACCTGTGCCTCTGCTTACCTACTTCCATTTTAGTTGTTTAAACAATAATTAAAGTGAGCAATAAGTAAAGCCATGATCATCTCCAACATACAACATGCGGCAATACTCCAACAACTGTGGAACGTGGCGACACACAACAACACTGAAGTAAGCGACTACGACGCGCAAGTCCAACTATCTACCAAACAATAGGTAATAGGATGTGTCCAAGGTAATATATGGCTGCAAGGGATATCACGGGTACGAAAACTAGAGCATCGCAACACAGATAGCAATAGATCAACAGGAGGGAATAAAGACTATAAAAGTAAGATAGGTAGAAAGGGGGAGATGCTCGCCTGAAAACATTGCCGACGGTTCATCCGAAGATCGGGGCGAAGCTCACATCAACTCAACGGCCCAATCCGCGAAGAAGCAAAACACTAGAATAAACACCGGATGCAATATTTAATACTACGGCAAAAGATCGGGCATGATGCATGAATGATGTTTGGCACGGCAAAGATGCGATGCAATTGGGTCATGTTAAGCGGAACCGGGGTCCCGATAATTAATTAAATGGTTCAAGTTATTTAGCTACCCCGCAAATTAAATGTTGTAATAACAGGGCAAGATAAGTTACCGGTTCGCTACACAAATTTAAATGAGGCCAATATGAGACTAGATTTGCCCGCATATGGGCCCCATATTTAATTATGAGGTGAATCGGCATAAGGCCCCCAAACCACATGACAATATGCATGCATGAACAATTAATATGCGACAAGTTGTATTATATTATAAAATAGGGTTTCGGGTAGGGGTTCACACATTAGGGTTCGACGAACTTGAGGTTCCGGGGTTCGGGGTTCGGTCTCAGGGTCCAGGGTTCGACGGGAACGGTCTCGGATAACGGAGTAGATCTGGCGTTCCGGGAAGAAGTACTTGGCGGTCTTCGGCTCCACCCAGGTCGGGGCCGATCTTGTCGTCGCGAAGGTCTTGTCGCGTCCTCGTGTCGGGTCGGTCTTGGCGTTCGGGGTGAAGAACTTGGCGTTCTGCGTCGGTGTCCTTGCCGTCCGTGTTCTCGAGCATTGCATCCGGGAAGGAGTACTTGTCGCACGTGTGGTCTTCGAGTCCGGGGGTCTCGGCGTCCGTGACGAAGATCATGGCATCCGTGTCGAAAGCATCGGGGTCCCCGGGGTTCGGTCCCGTGAGGCAGATCTTGGGATTCGGTCTTCAACAACAGGGTCGATCTTTGGGGTTTCGGAGTTGGGACCTTCGGATCCTCGAAGGCGATCTTGGCGTTCCGGGCATCTTCGGTCCTCGGATCCGAGAGAGGGGTACTTGTCGTCTGCGTCCTTCGAGGCCATGTCGTGGTACTTGTCATCCATGATGAAGGTCTTGTCTATGGTTCGTCCGTGCTACCGGTCTTGGTCTTTTGCGAAGAACTTGTCAACGAGATAAGGGCCCGAGACGAACTTGGTGTGACAGCTGCCAAAACCAGCGGCACCCGAGCCTGCAGGCAAAGGCGTCGACGTCGCTGTAGGGCCCGCTCGCGTCGGCTCGGGAGATGGTCCTGGCAACGGCGGCCGGCACGGAGGCACGAGAGGCAGCAGCTCGCTGCAGAGCGCGGCGGGGGGGGGGGGGGGGGGGAACGGCCAGACGGCGGGCGACATCGGGGGGCGGTGGTTGCTTCCTGGGCACGGGCGATGGAGAGCGGCGAGGGAGGGTGAAGTAAGGGGCGGCGGCCTAGGCGCTGGAGGGGAGGCGGCGGACGGTGGCGCCACGGCGAGGGCGGACGCGGAGGGTCGCCGTGGCGGCGGTGAACTCCGAGGAGCGCCGCGGAGGAGGCGACGGCGAGCTTGGGCCGGAGGGGGCCGCGCGGGCGCCGGTGGGGCGGGGCAGAGGACGCGGTGGCGGGGACGCGGGCGAGCAGGGCGGCGCCGCGGAGAGGGGAGAGGCGGGGCCGGCGGGGCGCGCGGAGCCGCGGCGGGAGGAGGCGGCTGCGGTGCTGGAGGCCAGAGGGGGGAGGGCGGCTGGCGGTGGAAGGTGAGGAGGCGGGCGCCGGCGGGGAAGGAGGCTCGGGCGGCCGCGGGTGGTGGTCGGTTGGGGCGCGCCGCGGAGGGAGCGGGGCGGAGGCGCGGCTCGCTCGGCTCCGGCGGGGCGAGGCAGGGGCGACGACGCGCTTGGCGGGGCGAGGCTGGCGACAGCGAGGAGGCGAGGTTGGAGGAGGCGGTGGCGCGGGAGGCGGCCGGTGGCGTGGCGGCGCCGGGCGCCAGGGGGAAGCGGGGAGGGGAGCCGGCGAGAGGAGGGAGAAGGCGGGCGCGCGCGTCGGGGTGGATGGGTGCGGGAGGAAGGAGAGAGGAGGGAGCAGGCGGGGTCGGGGTGGGACCAGGTGGGGCCCGGGCGCTGGGGCAGAGGGTTGACCGGTTGGGCAGGAGCTGGAGAGTGGGGCCGGATGGTGGGGGTGGTGTGCTGAGTGGTGGGTGAGGGAGAGAGGGGCTGCTGAGGTGGCGGGCTGGGGTTGGGTAAGGGAGAGGGGTGGAGTGAGGTGGCACGAGGGGAGTGGTCGGGGTGAGGTGGAGGGGGCTGGGTAGATTAGGACAGGGTAAGAAAAGATTTGGGGTGGGGTCTAAGCTGGACCGATTTTGTTCTGGGGGTGGTCGTTCGGGTCGAATCAGCCCGTTCGACTGCCCCACTAAAAATAATTAACTATTTTGTTTATTTCAAACCGGGCTTTTTGCAAACCGATAGCAGACAAAACAAAATATTCCGGCGACCCGGATTTGGCGTTTGAATAAAGACGGGGCGTTTAGAAAACAAAAACAGGTTTTTCCGCAAATAATTTTATGCAAGCAAATGCAAGATGATGACGATGCTCAAATGCAATGTGGCATGATGACATGAGCATGCGGTTATGACGATGCAATGCACAAAAACAACGCGATTTTCTAGTAGTGGTTTTGCGGGATGCCACAATTCGACACCACTAACAATGGATCTCGCCCTCGAGATCCGCCTCGTGGTACCGGAGAGAAGGTCGGTGATCTGCATCTTCTCGCTTCAGGTAGATCCTCGCGACACCACTAACAAGAGGTCGTTGCCCGTGATCGTCGGGAGAACACTCCGGGAACAAAAAGGTCGAAGGTAGAGGTATCAACAAATAAAGCCACCCCTAACTTCCGTGGACGGAGTAAAATTGCTGGATCCACTGATTCGATGTACAAGAGCGAATGATAAGAGTAGTCGGATGGTGATCAGTCCATCGCGCACCCAAACCATTACTCTGCACACGAATAGGCGGATTATGCAACCAACTCTCGGAATTCAGACTGAAGATCTCGACAAGCGAGGTTCGGAAACAAAGGAGTGATGCAGACTCTGCATCGGATCTGGCGTAGATGATGTCGTCGTGTCGGAAAACACCGGAAGGCACGAGAAGGAACAAAGAGAAGTCCACCAGACGAAGGATTCCTCGGATAGCATGAAGACCAGATGTAGCAACACCGTTACCGAAGGAGGAAGCGAAACCCTGAAGGTACGACGAAAACCCAACCACGAGAAATCCTGGACTCGAAGAGAGAGCGGATTCAAAACGCGTAGAGGTAAGAGGAGAGCAGCAGAGGGGTAAGGAGTAAAATCAGACCTAATCAGAACTATCCAACCGATTTTGCAAAAATAGTTTTAACACTCTACTTCGGCCGTTAGCTAGGTTATCCTACAGGCTGGACTTGTGGGGTATCGCAACTGCTGAGCTCTGATACCACTCTGTAACACCCTCAGAATCGGCCCTATGCAAGTTTTAGCGAAACTCGCCAAACCCGCATAGAAACGATTCAAAGGTGCCCACCAGGCACTTTCGTGCGGGTGGAAAACGAAGTAATAACATTACACAACAGTCCTCGATGGGACCCACAGAACAGATAGATATACAACACGACTCCATGAGTCAAGAATACAGATATAATATACAAAGATCCAAATCACCTTGAAATTGAACGAGCGTCCGACTACGGACAAGATGCAAATGGGGCTAAGAGCCCTGAAGAATAACCAATGGCGTCCATAACCCTGCCCAGGCCAAGCCGGAAGGGTAACCCTGCTAACGACGTCGATCTCAAACCTTCTTAAACAAAAAGGGGTGCCGACAAAGGGCGAAGGAAAAAGAGGAGCGTCAGTACTGAGGCCAGTACACGGCGAGGCTAGAATTCGGCGGTCCTCGCCTACATAGGTATGGTGGACTGAGCGGCAGCGGCATCATGCACTAAACAATCTATAGAGACTCGATACAACTGGCGGTTATCAGAGAGGGGTAAGAAAGACCTATTCGGAACCAACCTGATGCTACCACCAAACAAACCCATCCTGGTGTTTCCCCCTCGAGACCAAACGAGGAAGTCAACCGAGGAACTCACACAGTTGGCAGTTTTATTTATTCAGTTATCGTTGCAGCAATTACTAGTCAGGTATAGATAATCATCCTGATAAAATAAGCAGTGAGCCGTTTTTAGTTAACCATTCCGTTGTAGTTGCGACACTTACTAGTCAGATACAATTAGCATGAGATAACCCAAAACCCAACAGTTGTTGGTACTTTTATTCAGCCATTCCGTTATAGTTGCAATACTTACTAGTCAGGTACAATGGTCGCAAGCGACACCCAAACAAGCAATTGTTGGCAGTTTTATTTAGCCATTCCATTATAGTGGAGCTGCTTACTAGTCATTATAAAGTCAAATTTATAGCACTACTTTAGTTGTAGTTGTCTATGATCGAGATACTGTGCTCCAAGTCGTCCATAACCGTGGACACGGCTTTCAGAAAGTTTTACCCGGCCGGGGTGCACCAATAGCAACACACACTCGATCAACCTCGGAAAAACCAAATCAAAACCCAACGAGGCCTTCACGACAAAGCAATCACAGGATTCAGAAATATTTCAGGGGGCCACCCCTTAAAGTAGACCCGCAACGAAGCCGGCCGGCTCCGAGACGGACTCAAGGTTGTGGGGACGGCTGTGAACGACTGGGAACCCAAAACTGGGCTTGTCGACACCGCGGAATCGTGCCACGATCCTAAACAGTACAGTGTGCTCCTCGCACAATCGTAAATAAAGCAGTAAAGCATGGCATAAGTACAGGATAGTAATAAAACCCCAAACTAGTTTGTGGCCCCAAGAAATAAGAATGAATCAAGCTCTGGCTCAGGGGGGTCCCATAAGCCTCCCGGATGTGGATAGCGCGATAAATCAAGGAACAGGTATCAAGCACTCGGGGTCCTATGGGACACAAGTGGACGGTTAACAACCAAATAACATCTATTGCCCACCTGTGCCTCTGCTTACCTACTTCCATTTTAGTTGTTTAAACAATAATTAAAGTGAGCAATAAGTAAAGCCATGATCATCTCCAACATACAACATGCGGCAATACTCCAACAACTGTGGAACATGGCGACACACAACAGCACTGAAGTAAGCGACTACGACGCGCAATTCCAACTATCTACCAAACAACAGGTAATAGGATGTGTCCAAGGTAATATATGGCTGCAAGGGATATCACGGGTACGAAAACTAGAGCATCGCAACACAGATAGCAATAGATCAACAGGAGGGAATAAAGACTATAAAAGTAAGATAGGTAGAAAGGGGGAGATGCTCGCCTGAAAACATTGCCGACGGTTCATCCGAAGATCGGGGCGAAGCTCACATCAACTCAACGGCCCAATCCGCGAAGAAGCAAAACACTAGAATAAACACCGGATGCAATATTTAATACTACGGCAAAAGATCGGGCATGATGCATGAATGATGTTTGGCACGGCAAAGATGCGATGCAATTGGGTCATGTTAAGCGGAACCGGGGCCCCGATAATTAATTAAATGGTTTAAGTTATTTAGCTACCCCGCAAATTAAATGTTGTAATAACAGGGCAAGATAAGTTACCGGTTCGCTACACAAATTTAAATGAGGCCAATATGAGACTAGATTTGCCCGCATATGGGCCCCATATTTAATTATGAGGTGAATCGGCATAAGGCCCCCAAACCACATGACAATATGCATGCATGAACAATTAATATGCGACAAGTTGTATTATATTATAAAATAGGGTTTCGGGTAGGGGTTCACACATTAGGGTTCGACGAACTTGAGGTTCCGGGGTTCGGGGTTCGGTCTCAGGGTCCAGGGTTCGACGGGAACGGTCTCGGATAACGGAGTAGATCTGGCGTTCCGGGAAGAAGTACTTGGCGGTCTTCGGCTCCACCCAGGTCGGGGCCGATCTTGTCGTCGCGAAGGTCTTGTCGCGTCCTCGTGTCGGGTCGGCCTTGGCGTTCGGGGTGAAGAACTTGGCGTTCTGCGTCGGTGTCCTTGCCGTCCGTGTTCTTGAGCATTGCATCCGGGAAGGAGTACTTGTCGCACGTGTGGTCTTCGGGTCCGGGGGTCTCGGCGTCCGTGACGAAGATCATGGCATCCGTGTCGAAAGCATCGGGGTCCCCGGGGTTCGGTCCCGTGAGGCAGATCTTGGGGTTCGGTCTTCAACAACGGGGTCGATCTTCGGGGTTTCGGAGTTGGGACCTTCGGATCCTCGAAGGCGATCTTGGCGTTCCGGGCATCTTCGGTCCTCGGATCCGAGAGAGGGGTACTTGTCGTCTGCGTCCTTCGAGGCCATGTCGTGGTACTTGTCATCCATGATGAAGGTCTTGTCTATGGTTCGTCCGTGCTACCGGTCTTGGTCTTTTGCGAAGAACTTGTCGACGAGATAAGGGCCCGAGACGAACTTGGTGTGACAGCTGCCAAAACCAGCGGCACCCGAGCCTGCAGGCAGAGGCGTCGACGTCGCTGCAAGGCCCGCTCACGTCGGCTCGGGAGATGGTCCTGGCGACGGCGGCCGGCACGGAGGCACGAGAGGCAGCAGCTCGCTGCAGAGCGCGGCGGGGGGGAACGGCCAGACGGCGGGCGACATCGGGGGGCGGTGGTTGCTTCCTGGGCACGGGCGACGGAGAGCGGCGAGGGAGGGTGAAGCAGGGGGCGGCGGCCTGGGCGCCGGAGGGGAGGCGGCGGACGGTCGCCGGGGCGGCGGTGAACTCCGAGGAGCGCCGCGGAGGAGGCGACGGAGAGCTTGGGCCGGAGGGGGCCGCGCGGGCGCCGGTGGGGCGGGGGAGAGGACGCGGTGGCGGGGACGCGGGCGAGCAGGGCGGCGCCGCGGAGAGGGGAGAGGCGGGGCCGGCGGGGCGCGCGGAGCCGCGGCGGGAGGAGGCGGCTGCAGCGCTGGAGGCCAGAGGGGGGAGGGCGGCTGGCGGTGGAAGGTGAGGAGGCGGGCGCCAGCGGGGAAGGAGGCTCGGGCGGCCGCGGGTGGTGGTCGGTTGGGGCGCGCCGCGGAGGGAGCGGGGCGGAGGCGCGGCTCGCTCGGCTCCGGTGGGGCGAGGCAGGGGCGACGGCACGCTTGGCGGGGCGAGGCTGGCGACGGCGAGGAGGCGAGGTTGGAGGAGGCGGTGGCGCGGGAGGCGGCCGGTGGCGTGGCGGCGCCGGGCGCCAGGGGGAAGCGGGGAGGGGAGCCGGCGAGAGGAGGGAGAAGGCGGGCGCGCGCGTCGGGGTGGATGGGTGCGGGAGGAAGGAGAGAGGAGGGAGCAGGCGGGGTCGGGGTGGGACCAGGTGGGGCCCGGGCGCTAGGGCAGAGGGTTGACCGGTTGGGCAGGAGCTGGAGAGTGGGGCCGGATGGTGGGGGTGGTGTGCTGAGTGGTGGGTGAGGGAGAGAGGGGCTGCTGAGGTGGCGGGCTGGGGTTGGGTAAGGGAGAGGGGTGGAGTGAGGTGGCACGAGGGGAGTGGTCGGGGTGAGGTGGAGGGGGCTGGGTAGATTAGGACAGGGTAAGAAAAGATTTGGGGTGGGGTCTAAGCTGGACCGATTTTGTTCTGGGGGTGGTCGTTCGGGTCGAATCGGCCCGTTCGACTGCCCCATTAAAAATAATTAACTATTTTATTTATTTCAAACCGGGCTTTTTGCAAACCGATAGCAGACAAAACAAAATATTCCGGCGACCCGGGTTTGGCGTTTGAATAAAGACGGGGCGTTTAGAAAACAAAAACAGGTTTTTCCGCAAATAATTTTATGCAAGCAAATGCAAGATGATGACGATGCTCAAATGCAATGTGGCATGATGACATGAGCATGCGGTTATGACGATGCAATGCACAAAAACAACGCGATTTTCTAGTAGTGGTTTTGCGGGATGCCACAAGCACCTCAGTGCATCACTTTACCACACCACACCACAGCACAGCCAGGGTGAACAGTAAGTAAACCAAGAACAATAGCCAAACCAACCACCAGATTAACCCAAACATCACCAGGATGGTGACAAAAGGAGAGGGATGAATCTGGTGGATAGCAAGGTAAAGCCCAGGAGCTAGGAGGAGCAGGCAAACTCAAGAGCAAGCTTAGGAGCGCAGTTAAAGTAGATCAAGATCCATACCAAGATCAAGATCATCATCAATATACTACACCAACATGAAATCTTGTGGTGAGTCTCATAAAACCATCACATGCTTTCCTCAGAATATTCAAACAAAAGCACGAGTTGCTTTGTGTAATGATCTCTCAATATGCACCCAAGAGAGGTGAATCTATCCTAGAGAATTCAAGCATAAGGATAAGAAATCAAGCTCAACCACAAACACTAAACCCTCAGACCAGCATCACTGGGTTTAGTGTTATTTTTGCAACTTAGATCATTTTCATTTGATCCTATCAGATCAGGGCACATCTCTCAAAGAGAGAGTAGCACCTCTAATCCTACAAGATTCAAACAAATTATTGCTCAACTAACTAGGAACTAAATCCTAGAGCCTCAAACCAACATCATAGGAAAGATAAGAAAGCTTCCATATTATCTTATCAGTTTAATCACATGCACAATCAAGCTAAGCCCAGAAATAAAAACCCAATCACTTGTGTGCCAGAATACAAGGGTATCACAAGGACAAGTTCTTAATGAGCTAAAACCAATATTTACTTAGCTTCCACAGGAAAAGGGACAAATCATTACATATCATTTTCCTGAGCCAAATGCCAGGAATCAATCTTAAATTCATTTATACATTCACAGAAATCATTGAAAGCAATGATTTGATTCAGTAAGTAAAATCTCAGACCAACCAACAGTATAATTGCAGTAAACAAACACTATCAGTATAAGTAAACTAAAAGTAGAGTAAAGCCTCAGACCAACAACATAATCCAATTAAGGATTTGATTGAAACAACTAACCTGGATCATGGTAGATTACCACTAGGACAAATCTGACAGGCAAACTAGTAACATCAAAGTTACTATCAATCCTTAACCACAACAAGCAATCATTTCACATGATCAAATATGATCAACATTAGATCGAAAGCATCCTAGATGTGATTAACAGAGGGGTTATGAACCCTAATCCTGAGATGAACCCAATCAGCACATCATCACTCAACATCAGAAGCCACTAGCTACACACCAAAAAGAATCAAGGCAGCAGCATGAACGAACACCACAAAGACCACTTACCCGAGGTCCTCGCTGATGAATCGAAGAGGAAGCAGAGGGGCCGACGCACCACGACAGCACAGGGAGCACCCAAAGGGGCGCTGCAACCTGCACCTGCCACAACAGCGGCCGTAGCAGCGCACAAGACCAGTACACCACCGCAGGCGGGATCGCGGCGGCGGCATCATCTTTTCCGAACCCTAGGGTTCGGGAATGGGGGAAACTGACCACGGGGAAGCCCCAGGGTCAAATCCACATGGATAGACGAGCGTCATCGAAAACCCCAACTCGCACCGCGACGGCGGACAGAACGGCCGACGACGGCGAGAATCGACGGTGGCGGCATCGCCGGCCACGGGGGCGAGACAGAGGAGGAGGAGATGAGGTCGAGGGAGAGAAGAAGGCAAAGTGGGCTGGCTAGGCCAACACCCTTCGGGGTGGTCATTTGACCCTTCCCTATTGGGCCACCTTGGCCCAATGAGCCCAAGGGGCCACCTAGGATATTTAATAAATCTTTTGATCAATTGGAAAAGACCAGAATACCCCTGACCTCAATAAAATGATAGAAAATAAAATAATAGTCCAAAAATCAAAAATAAAATATTTTTGGATTCATAATAATCCATTCTGTCCAAATCAAATAAGATATCAAATTTTGGACATTCAAATTTTTATAAGAATTTTGTAATTTAAATATTCCTTGTGGAATTTTACAAAATTATTGAAAGATGATTAAAATAAATAAAAATCACTTTCATTATTTATTAATATTATAGTATTTTTGAAAAATACTAAATAAATATTTAGTAATAAATTTAAGGTATAATTAATAATTACTAATGGAATTATTAAATCAATAAAAGTCAAATAAAGGGAAATAAAATAAAATAAATCAATACAAGTTATAAATATTAAAAAGAAATATTTATAAACCCTTTATTACTTAAAAAGGAACTTTTTGGGGTAAATGCATATAAATTTAAATAATGCATTACATTATCTGCACAATCATTTTGCTTCTTTAAATATTGTCCTTACCGGGCAATAATGATGTTTTTGTAGAACTAGAAGCTCAAGGTCCAGTGCAAGCATCAGACTTCACTACCTTGCCATCACAAGGAAAGTTCATCACTTGCTCATGTCCTTTGAAGAGTCTTTATCAAAGTATTTGCAAATTGTGTGTTATCATATATGATATAAAAGAAATAAAATATTATTTTCATAAACAAAGAAATCATAGATATCATCCTAAGTGGTGATATAATGGAGCAATAGAACTTAGAGTTCTAATTGCAACAATGATGATCAAATAGGGACTTAACAACCCCTGACATCAGTTATTCTAGCGCCGTATATTATGCGTTAGCCATGAGATTTGGAATGGGACTGAGAAGTTAGCTGTATCTTCTTCCTCTTGCATGAAGCTGGATGTGCAGTTCGTGGATGTTATCCTCGTAGCGTGCATATTAATTGGTAATTCGTAGAGGATATGCAACATATGGGTGGGAACCCTCAATGTCCCACGATAGTTCTGGCATCTAACGGTTTGTACAAACCATTGCCGTAATTCATTATGTGGGCATGGTGTACACCAAGGAGGCATGCGGGGTCGCGAAGGGGGCAGTGATTGGCTTGGACCAACTACTGGGCCCCACATCATGGAATTATGGACGGGAAAGTACGCCTGGTTGTGCAACAAGGAGTTGATCTCTCATGGGTAAAGTAACGCACCTCTGCAGAGTGTAAGAACTATAACTTGTTACTCCCTGTTCCGGGAAGGAGTTACGAACGCGGCAGGAAAGGAACTCCATGAAAGTTCTAGTCAACCTGTGAAGGCTGATTGTCATAGTTTTTCAGAATAAAATCAATCTTTGAATAAAGATTTACAAAAACTGCATAGTGCCAAGGATTTATAATCCGAGGTGGTAGTTAGAGCATCAAACTTCCCACCTTGCATATAATGAACTTGTTGGGTTACGCTGTTACTCATCCTTTCCTTTGATCCCTTGCTTAGACTCTGAGGATCCCGAAGACGTGCCAATGTATGCAGCTGAATGACAAGAAGATGTGTTCTACGAGGAACCTGATCTATCCGGAGGATTTGAAGGCGTGGACTACGAGATCCGCTACGGTGTTGATTAGAATAAGTCCACATAAGTATCTAGTTGGTAGTAACTAACGGAGCCGAGCAGCATGAACCCTATAGAATAAGATGTTGATTCCCACTCCTAGTTAGAGTTGTTACTTTTAAATTCCGCTGAACATCTTATGTTTTGGTTTGTAAGTTGGATCTTTAAGAAGTCTTGAACTTTCGGTATTGTAATAATAATAATGTGTGTACTTTTGTAATATGGACCCGCAATGTTTCTGTTGTACCACTCTGAGGGATGTGATATTTACGGAACAGTGTTGTATGGATGTCATGTCAACGACTATAGCATACTACACATGCAGTGGTATGCTGGGTCACCGCAGTTGGTATCAAAGCAAATTGCTTTGACCTTAGGTTGGAAACCTAGTAAAGGGTATTACCTGTAGGAGAATTAGCAATGATAAAGAATTCTCTAAAAGTAATATAATGGGTATTCAAATGAGATTATTCCGTTATATGTTTTAGTGCGATAATTCTTTGTTCTGATGCAATATGTCATTGGATACTAATGAAAATTATTTTTCTGATATACAGAAATATGGCACCAAAGTTTCCAAAACAGACTTTGGTAAGGAAAGAGGAGGCTCTTGATGGTTATCAAGGATCATTTACAGATCAACTTCGTCAACTTTTAAGGCTTTTTAATTGTCCAACTTGAATCCCAGTGAACACTATCACTTATCTAGATGGCCGGATGTTATCCAAGTATCGTGTGAGTATCCAACTTCCAGAGAAGCTTGGACTATACCACGATCTACCCATAGGAGAAGGTAGGAGTCATTTAGCAGCCTATCATGTTGCTGTTGTGGAGGCAATAGCTAATATCCGGGAGCAGAAAACCAAGGAGCTAGAAGGTAGCACATTTTCTGTGATACCTCATGATTCTATAGACTCGGAGCCTATACCGGATCATCTTAATTTGGTTAAGAAGCATCCTAAGTTAGCTTCCAAGTTTATGGATAGATACCGGACACTCGTTGCGTCTTTTTATAAGACTCATCAAGTGATTGTTGAAGACAAAAATGATATGTTAGAGGATCTAACTGATCCGGAAAGGAGAAAGCAGTTAGCATTCCAGCTAGAGAAAGAAGCAAGTAGTAGTGCAACACCTATCTTTAAGGATATATCTATAGATCCAGAATCTTTTATACCATATCCTTATTCACCAAGACCTGAACCTACACATGATCCTACTATAGATATGCGGTATGCAATACCACAGGGCTCAGAGGATGGTTCTGACTCAGAACTTCCTATTGAGAACTCGGATGGATGGAGAATGGGATCATATAATGGATCTCATGAACACCAGATGTCCACAGATGGTTCTGACAGAAATGTTGGACAATCTAGTTGGATGGGTGCAAGGATGAATCCTAATAACAGAAGTAGAAATACCATGTCAATAGATGATCAGGATGAAGAAGAAGATCCTGAGGAGAGAGTGTTTGAATCATCAACATCTTCTCAAAACCCAGGGAATATACATTATCCAGTATTCGATTATCTTGTTCACGAGAGCACCTGGGAAGCAGCAGGATCTGCGTATTCTGTTGACAACTCAAGGAATGAAGCTCAGGGGATGCAGGCTGGAGATAATGTTGAATATGTTTCTGAAGACTTTTCGGCTGAGCTGGAGGGAGTCGATGCGCTCAGGTTGAGTAATGACTCAAGTCCTGATACTTCAGATGCAGAGTATGTTCCTTCTGGAAGGCCATTTGTTCCACAAACTGTGCGACGGTTAACACGTCATCACGGTTGGACATCAGGCATGTATGATGAGCGTAGTTACTATTAGAAAGAGACAACTAGACAGTAGTATCAAGTACTGTGTATTGTACTCTAGAAATAAGTTAGTTTTGTAAAATACCAATATGGTATATGTTGTAATGACTTTGTATCATTATGATATTATGTATGATGTGTGAAATGCATATTTGGATTTTTTTTGGATCTTCATTGTGTGACTAGTTCTGTGCATAAATTCGAGCTCAGAACACATGTGCATGATGTAATTATGAGTCTTTATGATGCAGGACTAGGGGGTCATGGATACGGGGGTAGAAATGGAAACTGAGTAGCAGCGGATGGAGCGTGAGGCCAAGGAAAAGGCCGATGCCGATGCAGCAAATCAAGGCACATTACCACCACCACCAATGAGGCTGTTAATGGAGCAGAACTTTATGCAATGTATGCAAATGATGCAAGAGACCCAGAACAAGTTCATGGAAGAATTGCTGGGTAGAGAAAATCAGAGGGCACCTGAAGGTGGAGGAGTGAGTTTATCTGATTTCCAGAATGCAAGACCGTTACCTTTTGCATCAGCTCCTGAACCAATGGATGCAGAATACTGGCTAGCAGATACAGAGAGGAAGCTGAAAACTGTAGGTTGCAATAATGAGGAAAAATTGAGGTATGCAACTCATCTGCTGACCGGACCTGTAGCATCATGGTGGGAAAATCAATTAGCCATGCAACCACCAGGAAGGGAGTTTACCTGGGAGGAGTTTAAGTAGAGATTCCATGAATATCATGTTCCGAAAAGCATCATGGAGTTGAAGCGGAGAGAATTTGAGGAGCTTCAGCAAGGATATACTAGTGTCATGAAGTACATCCGGGAGTTTAGCCAACTGTCTCGTTATGCTGAGGAGGATGTTAACACTAAAGAGAAGAGGAAGAAACGTTTCTTGCGTGGATTAAATCCGTTTGTGAAGATGCAGCTAAGGTTAGCTAATAAGCAAACTTATCAGCAGTTGTTGGGCGCAACCATTACTTTTGAAGATGATTACAAGAATGTCCAAGAGGACTGGAGGAAGAGAGCCAAGAAGGAAACCAAGAGAATTCAGGCAACCAAACCTAAACCTAACCTGGAGTTCAAACCTCGGAATAGGAATTATGGCAAAAACAACAATAACAAAAACAAGAAAGTGGTGGAAATCAATCTAATCTGAGAAGGAATATTATCTGTAACAACTGTGGAATTCCAGGGCATTTCCAGAGGGAGTGCAAAAAGCCTGTAGTGATCTGTTACGATTATGGTCAGAAGGGGCATATCAAGCCAGATTGTCCGAGCAAACCACCGGGAGGATGGCCTACCAAGGGAGGAGGACAAGCCAGTGGAGGAAATGGACAACCCAATAAAGGGGGAAACAATGGCAAGAATAACAATGGCAAGAGAAACCGACCAACTGGAAAACTGAACTGTGCAGCCCTCGAGGAGGTGGATAATTCGGAGCATGCAGTGATAGGTACGCTCAATATCCTTACCAATCCCGGCAAAGTTCTATTTGATACTGGTGCAACTACTTCATTCATTTCTGAAGAATTTTGTGATAAGTTCGGGATTAAAAGGGCAACGTTAGAACGTCCTATGACCGTAGTTACGGCATGAGGGAATGTGACTGTACGCCACATAAAACAAGATCAGGTTATCTCGATCTGTGGCTGTACATATTTTGCAGACCTTTATGTGATTCCTTTGAAGGGAATTGCAGTAGTGCTGGGGATGGATTGGATGATGGAACACGGAGCTCAGATTAATCGTGAGGAGAAAACTGTCTCGATCAAAACTCCAAGCGGAGCAGCTCTGCAGTTAAATTCAATGAAAGAAGTTAAATTAGAAGAGATTCCGATAGTTAATGAATTCCAAGATGTTTTTCCAACAGAATTACCAGGAATGCCACCAGACCGGGAGATATAGTTCACCATTGACCTAATACCTGGTACAACACCAATAGCTCAAGCACCATATAAAATGGGACCTAAGGAGTTGAAAGAACTCAAGGAGCAAATTGATGAGTTAGCAAGAAAAGGATTTATACAGGAAAGTGTATCCCCATGGGGAACACCAGTAATCTTTGTGGATAAGAGAGATGGTGGAAGACGGATGTGTGGTGATTATAGAAACCTAAACAACGTGACGATCAAGAATAAGTATCCTTTACCAAGAATTCAAGATTTGTTTGATCAAATTAAAGGAGCTGGAGTATTTTCAAAGATCGATTTAAGATCTGGATACCATCAAATAAAAATCAAGCCAGAAGATGTTCCAAAAACAGCATTTGTCTCAAGATATGGACACCATGAGTATCTGGTGGTACCATTTGGTTTGACCAATGCACCGGAAATATTCATGAATCTGATGAACAAGATCTTCATGCCATATTTGGATAAGTTTGTCATTGTCTTTATTGATGATATTCTGATATATTCCAAGGATAAAGAAGAGCATGCTGACCATTTGAGAATTGCGTTGCAGACTTTAAGAGAACATAAGCTTTATGCTAAGTTCAGTAAGTGTGAGTTCTGGTTAGATGAGGTAGAATTCCTCGGTCATGTGATCAGTAAAGATGGGATTGTTGTGAATCCATCTAAAGTTCAGTCGGTACTAGAGTGGACTGCACCAACCAATGTGAAACAAATTCGAGGTTTCCTAGGAATGGCTGGTTATTATCGGAGATTCATTAAAGGTTTCTCCAAAATAGCCGGACCAATGACCAAATTATTAAGGAAGAATACACCATTTAAGTGGGATGAGAAGTGTGAAGCAAGTTTCCAAGAGTTGAAAACGAGATTAACCACAACTCCGATCTTAGCAGTTCCTGAAATAGGGAAGGATTTCACCGTATACTGTGATGCATCTAAAGAAGGTTTGGGTTGTGTATTAATGCAAGATCAGAAAGTAATTTCTTATGGTTCAAGACAATTGAAACCACATGAAGTCAACTATCCAACTCATGATTTAGAGTTAGCAGCAGTAGTTTTTGCACTGAAAGGATGGAGACATTTCCTTTATGGAGCCAGATGTGAGTTGTACACTGATCATAAAAGTCTCAAGTACTTCTTCACTCAAAAGGAATTGAATATGAGGCAGAAATGTTGGTTGGAATTAATCAATGATTATGATTTAACAATCAATTACATCCTAGGGAAAGCAAATGTTTTAGCAGATGCTCTAAGCAGAAAGAGTGCAGATATTCAGCCTAGCAACAGTGAGTTACAAAAAGAGTTACAAATGGACTTGGAAAGATTAGAACTTAAATTCATCAGAACAGAGGTTCTTGGAGGATTAGAGACTATGCAGGTAGTTGCAGAGCAGGACAGTGATCTTAAGCAAGAAATTTTTAGACATCAAGAAGAAGATCCTTTTATTGCCGAGGAAATTCGGAGGATATCTCAAGGGCAAAAATCAGTTTTTCGCCTTGGGGATTATGGGTCTTTATGGTTCCAAGACCGTCTATGTGTTCCAGATGTGACTGAGATCAGAAATGTCATACTCAAAGAAGCACATGATACACCATATTCTATACATCCAGGGAGTACTAAGATGTATATGGATTTGAAAGAACTATTCTGGTGGAATAACATGAAAAGAGATTTTGCTAAATATGTATCTGAATGCCATACTTGTCAAAGGGTGAAAGATGAACATCAAAATCCAGCAGGACCATTACAACCCTTAGAAATTCCTGAATGGAAGTGGGAGGAAATAGGTATGGACTTCATTACAGGATTACCTATGACACCAAAAAAGAAGGATATGATATGGGTAATTGTAGACCGAGTCACGAAGAGTGCACATTTTATTCCAGTGAATCAAAAGGATAATGCAGAGAAGTTAGTTGAAGTACATGTCAAAGAGATAGTAAGTAAGCATGGAATACCCAAGAAGATCGTAATTGATAGAGGATCAGTGTTTACTTCAGCATTTTGGAAGCAATTGCATGAAGCACTTGGTTCAAAGTTAGATTTTAGCACGACATATCATCCTGAGACAGGAGGTCAAACTGAAAGAACAAACCAAATACTAGAAGACATGTTCAGAGCTTGTGCACTAGATTTTGGAGGAACATGGGAAGATCACCTACCTTTGGCAGAATTTTCTTATAACAATAGCTATCAGAGTAGTCTGAAGGCAGCTCCATATGAGGTTCTGTATGGAAGGAAGTGTAGATCACCAATATGTTGGTATGAACCTGGAAGCAGCAAAGAATTTGCGCCAGATTATATCAAGGAGAGACAAGACATCATTGATAAGATCAGGGATAGACTAAAAATATCCCAGAGCAGGTAGAAAAGTTATGCGGATCAAAGCCGAAGGTCATGGCATCCAGAAGTAGGAGATATGGTCTATTTGAAACTAAGTCCAATGAAAGGAGTAAAAAGGTTCGGAGTTAAAGGGAAATTGAGTCCAAGATATATCGGACCATTCAAGATATAGAGTCAAAACAGAACTATAGCTTATGCTTTAGAGTTACCATCACGACTGGATCAAGTACATAATGTTTTCCATGTATCACAACTCCGCAAATGTTTGAAAGTTCCTGATGATGCAATAACACATCAAGAGATAGAACTACAAGCAGACCTGACCTATATTGAAAAACCTTGTAACATTCTGGAGGAAAACTGGAAAAGATTGAGGAATAGAGCAATCAAATATTGAAAAGTCCAATTGGAACATCACCCTGAGAGAGAAGCCACATGGGAGAAAGAAGAGGATTTAAGAAAAGCTTATCCAGAACTATTCAGGTACATCTCCACAAACTTCGGGACGAAGTTTAATTTAAGGGGGGAAGTCAGTAACATCCCAGCATCTAGGAACCTAACGAAGGGTAGATTTAGGATTATGTATTATTACATGCATCTATTTGTGAAAATGTGGGTAAAATTGTCGCCAAATAAAACTTAAGTGATCAATGTTTCTTTCTTACTTTAAGATTAGGTCTAGACTTAAAGGAGGATTGTTATAAACTTTGATGTGATCTTAAAAGAATTATGTGTGTTTTGAAATGGGTTTGAATTTAAAAAAACTTAAGTGTTTGAATAATAATTAAAATGATTTAGATAGAGGATTTGAATCTTAAATTAATTAAGATATAGGTAGTATAACTTAAATCACAAAACAATAGAAACTATGAAATTCACTTTCATATTATAAATACATAAACAAGTTACAAAAGAATAAAGAATAAGAATATTCTTTATTAATCATAATATAATCTTTATTACAATTGAATAAAATAAAGATTACAATAATTACAAAAGAAAAATTACAAAGGACTAAAAAACATACATCTATTAAATATCCTATATCTAAAACCTACACTAAATCTGCATCTTTATCTTTGAACCTAGAAAACAAAGATTAAACAGAAACAAAATAAGATTAGTGTTAGTATATTTCTCTCAGATATGTCAGTGAGATGCACTTGGCAATCTCATCATTGAGAAATGTTAAAGAGGGGCAAGTTTCACCAATATGAAAGATTTCATCTTTCATGAATTCACAGCCAGAATGCAAATGACAGCCAAAAGGGACCAATTCACCATCCAAGGTAAAAGTATATTGGTAATAGTAATTTCAAATTTTCTGAACCTATCCATATGTGCATAGAAGGCACACAGGATGCACACACACAGGCATGGAAAGGGTGTGTTGTCGACTTCACAAGAACAGCTAGATCAAACAAAAACAGAGCACAACCGTGGGGAAGCACCTCAGTGCATCACTTTACCACACCACACCACAGCACAGCCAGGGTGAACAACAAGTAAACCAAGAACAGCAGCCAAACCAACCACCAGATTAACCCAAACATCACCAGGATGGTGACATAAGGAGAGGGATGAATCTGGTGGATAGCAAGGTCAAGCCCAGGAGCTAGGAGGAGCAGGCAAACTCAAGAGCAAGCTTAGGAGCACAGTTAAAGTAGATCAAGATCCAGACCAAGATCAAGATCATCATCAATATACTACACCAACATGAAATCTTGTGGTGAGTCTCATAAAACCATCACATGCTTTCCTCAGAATATTCAAACAAAAGCACGAGTTGCTTTGTGTAATGATCTCTCAATATGCACCCAAGAGAGGTGAATCTATCCTAGAGAATTCAAGCATAAGGATAAGAAATCAAGCTCAACCACAAACACTAAACCCTCAGACCAGCATCACTGGGTTTAGTGTTATTTTTGCAACTTAGATCATTTTCATTTGATCCTATCAGATCAGGGAACATCTCTCAAAGAGAGAGTAGCACCTCTAATCCTACAAGATTCAAACAAATTATTGCTCAACTAACTAGGAATTAAATCCTAGAGCCTCAGACCAACATCATAGGAAAGATAAGAAAGCTTCCATATTATCTTATCAGTTTAATCACAAGCACAATCAAGCTAAGCCCAGAAATAAAAACCCAATCACTTGTGTGCCAGAATACAAGGGTATCACAAGGACAAGTTCTTAATGAGCTAAAACCAATATTTACTTAGCTTCCACAGGAAAAGGGACAAATCATTACATATCATTTTCCTGAGCCAAATGCCAGGAATCAATCTTAAATTCATTTATACATTCACAGAAATCATTGAAAGCAATGATTTGATTCAGTAAGTAAAATCTCAGACCAGCCAACAGTATAATTGCAGTAAATAAACACTGTCAGTATAAGTAAACTAACAGTAGAGTAAAGCCTCAGACCAACAACATAATCCAATTAAGGATTTGATTGAAACAACTAACCTGGATCATGGTAGATTACCACTAGGACAAATCTGACAGGCAAACTAGTAACATCAAAGTTACTATCAATCCTTAACCACAACAAGCAATCATTTCACATGATCAAATATGATCAACATTAGATCGAAAGCATCCTAGATGTGATTAACAGAGGGGTTATGAACCCTAATCCTGAGATGAACCCAATCAGCACATCATCACTCAACATCATAAGCCACTAGCTACACACCAAAAAGAATCAAGGCAGTAGCATGAACGAACACCACAAAGACCACTTACCAGAGGTCCTCGCTGATGAATCGAAGAGGAAGCAGAGGGGCCGACGCACCGCGGTAGCACAGGGAGCACCCAGAGGGGCGCTGCAACCTGCACCTGCCACAACGGCGGCCGTAGCAGCGCACAAGACTAGTACACCACCGCAGGCGGGATCGCGGCGGCGGCATCATCTTTTCCGAACCCTAGGTTTCGGGAATGGGGGAAACTGACCACGGGGAAGCCCCAGGGTCAAATCCACATGGATAGACGAGCGTCATCGAAAACCCCAAATCGCACCACGACGGCATAGGGAGCACCCAGAGGGGCGCTGCAACCTGCACCTGCCACGGCGGCGGACGCAGCAGCGCACGAGACCAGTACACCACCGCAGGCGGGATCGCGGCAGCGGCGGCAACATCTTTTCCAAACCCTAGGGTTCGGGAGTGGGGGGAACTGACCACGGGGAAGCCCCAGGGTCAAATCCACATGGATAGAACGAACGAGCGTCGTAGACAACCCCAACTCACACCGCGGCGACGGCCAGAATGGCCGACGACGGCGAGAATCGACGGTGGCGGCATCGCCGGCCACTGGGGCGAGACAGAGGAGGAGGAGATGAGGTCGAGGGAGAGAAGAAGGCAAAGTGGGCTGGGTGGGCCAACACCCTTCGCGGTGGTCATTTGACCCTGCCCTATTGGGCCACCTTGGCCCAATGAGCCCAAGGGGCCAGCCCAGAATATTTAATAAATCTTTTGATCAATTGGAAAAGACCAGAATACCCTCAACCTCAATAAATTGATAGAAAATAAAATAATAGTCCAAAAATCAAAAATAAAATATTTTTGGATTCATAATAATCCATTCTGTCCAAATAAAATAAGATATCAAATTTTGGACATTCAAATTTTTATAAGAATTTTGTAATTTAAATATTCCTTGTGGAATTTTACAAAATTATTGAAAGGTGATTAAAATAAATAAAAATCACTTTCATTATTTATTAATATTATAGTATTTTTGACAAATACTAAATAAATATTTAGTAATAAATTTAAGGTATAATTAATAATTCCTAATGGAATTATTAAATCAATAAAAGTCAAATAAAGGGAAATAAAATAAAATAAATCAATACAAGTTATAAATATTAAAAAGAATTATTTATAAACCCTTTATTACTCAAAAAAGAAATTTTTGGGGTAAATGCATATAAATTTAAATAATGCATTACATTATCTCCACAATCATTTTGCTTCTTTAAATATTGTCCTTACCGGGCAATAATGATGTTTTTGTAGAACTAGAAGCTCAAGGTCCAGTGCAAGCATCAGACTTCACTATCTTGCCATCACAAGGAAAGTTCATCACTTGCTCATGTCCTTTGAAGAGTCTTTATCAAAGTATTTGCAAATTGTGTGTTATCATATATGATATAAAAGAAATAAAATATTATTTTCATAAACAAAGAAATCATAGATATCATCCTAAGTGGTGATATAATGGAGCAATAGAACTTAGAGTTCTAATTGCAACAATGATGATCAAATAGGGACTTAACAACCCCTGACATCAGTTATTCTAGCGCCGTATATTATGCGTTAGCCATGAGATTTGGAATGGGACTGAGAAGTCAGCTGTATCTTCTTCCTCTTGCATGAAGCCGGATGTGCAGTTCGTGGATGTTATCCTTGTAGCGTGCATATTAATTGGTAATTCGTAGAGGATATGCAGCATATGGGTGGGAACCCTCAACGTCCCACGATAGTTCTGGCATCTAACGGTTTGTACAAACCATTGCCGTAATTCATTATGTGGGCATGGTGTATACCAAGGAGGCATGAGGGGTCGCGAAGGGGGCAGTGATTGGCTGGACCAACTACTGGGCCCCACATCATAGAATTGTGGACGGGAAAGTACGCCCGGTTGTGCAACAAGGAGTTGATCTCTCATGGGTAAAGTAACGCACCTCTGTAGAGTGTAAGAACTGTAACTTGTTACTCCCTGTTTCGGGAAGGAGCTATGAACGCGGCAGGAAAGGAACTGCATGAAAGTTCTAGTCAACCTGTGAAGGCTGATTATCATAGTGTTTCAGAATAAAATCAATCTTTGAAGAAAGATTTACAAAAACTGCATAGTGCCAAGGATTTATAATCCGAGGTGGTAGTTAGAGCATCAAACTTCCCACCTTCCATATAATGAACTTGTTGGGTAACGCTATTACTCATCCTTTCCTTTGATCCCTTGCTTATACTCTAAGGATCCCGAAGACGTGCCAATGTATGCAGCTGAATGCCAAGAAGATGTGTTCTACGAGGAACCTGATCTATCCGGAGGAGTTGAAGGCGTGGAATACGAGATCCGCTACGGTGTTGATTAGAACAAGTACACATAAGTATCTAGTTGGTAGTAACTAACGGAGCCGAGCAGCATGAACCCTATAGAATAAGCTGTTGAGCCCCACTCCTAGTCGGAGTTGTTACTTTTAAATTCCGCTGAACATCTTATATTTTGGTTTGTAAGTTGGATCTTTTAGAAGTCTTGAACTTCCGGTATTGTAATAATAATAATGTGTGTACTTTTGTAATATGGACCCGCAATGTTTCTGTTGTACCACTCTGAGGGATGTGATATTTACAGAACGGTGTTCTGTGGATGTCATGTCAACGACTATAGTATACTACACATGCAATGGTATGCTGGGTCACCGCACCCACCACCCATCTCGAGCCCGAGCCCCCGCCGCCGCTGTCGATCCGCCACCTCGCTAGCCCTGCCAGCCGCCACCGCTCGAGGAGGAGACCGTGGAGGAGGAGGCCCGCGCGCGCGCCGCTCGATCCATGGAGGAGGAGGTCACCGTCGCTCGAGGAGGAGGAGGCTGCCGCCACTCGAGGAGGAGGAGGAGGCTGTGGAGGAGCCCGCCATCGTTCGCCTGATGTCGTCGTCCTCATCTCAGAGGTGAGAGTCGCCCCTCCCCTCTCTCCCTCTCTCCCCTCTCGCTACATCCATTCTAATTAGGGTTTAGAGTAGGACTTGTTGACACACCACCACAGATGTGCTTGATCTTCTGGGAGGTTAGGGTTCAGATGGCAATTGCTAGGACTTGTTGACATTTGTTGTCAATTGCTGGCTGAAATCAATTTATCTATGCGATGTCAATTTAGCTCTATTGTAAACTTTGAACAGTGTAGGTTTCTAGGCAGTGTTCCTAGGCTATGAGGTTGTTGACAGTGCAGGTTATATGTTCTGCAGTTATGCGGTTGTTGTTCCTAGGCTATGAGGTTGTTAACCAATTAATTTAGATCAATTTAGCTCTGTAGTGTTCCTAGGCATTCTAGAGGTTGTTGACAGTGTAGGTTAGAGATCAGAACACTGAACATTGTAGTTATCAGAACACTAAACATTGTAGTTATCAGAGAACATTATCAGAGAACACTAGCTCTCTGAAAATGGTATAGTTTTTTTTTATGAAATGAGCATTATCTGATAAGAGAACATTATCAGAGAACACTAGCTCTCTTATGGTTAGTTGCTGTCAAGAATTAGGTTACTGTTAGCAAGCAGTAGGTTGTGTAGTTGCTGTCAAGAAATATGTTAGTTGCTTTTTTTACTGCTGTGCAAAGCTGCTGTATACTGTGTACATTGTATACATTGATTTTTTACTGCTGTATACTGTGTATACATTGATTTTTTACTTCTGTACACTGTTGTGCAAAGCTGTTGTCTATACTGATGTGTATACTGCTATCAGTTTTGAAATGGCAGGACCATGATGGAGGTGTATGACCTTTATGCAGGTTCTTGTATGAAATGAGTCCTGATTTTTACCGGAATGTTAATTAACTTCCGTTTCGATAGAAATCGGGCACTCCTAGTTTAAGAAAATTAGCAAAGGTCATGCCGGATTTTTTCGGGCACTTTATTACTAACCATTATTTGCTTTCTATTAGTGCAAACATGTGTGACAATGACGAGGCTGGCTGTTCTAAGCGTATCAGCGCTGAAGGAGAAGTCAGACCTCCGAATAAATAATTGTCATTCTGGGAGGAGGCCCAACGGCTAGAAGAAGATGAAGAATACCATCCTTCAGAGAGCGAGGATGATGAGATGGAAGACGCAAAGGAAGAAGCCTAGGAACGGCGGATGATGAAACCACTGATGGCGGCGAGGGCACATCAAGTGGTAGAAATCCTCCTAAGAAGAAGAAGAAGCCGAAGGAACGGCGCCGTAAAACGGTGGGCACCGTCAGAGAGGAAATTACCGAAGTGAGCCCAACAGGGGTTCCTTTGGTGCCCGACCTTGTCGTCAGAGGGTACGGTGGGAAAGTGGCGGCTATCACCCGGACCACCATCTCGATCAACACCGAGAAACTCCGGCATAAAGATAATGGCCATTTGTGCACACTCCTCTTCAAGAAGCTGCACGCAAGATACAAGTTCCCCACTGACTATCGGAACACAAATTATCATGGGAATGAAGTAAAAAAATCCGCCCTCACAAAGATGAGCACCGCCCTGGCCAGCTGGAGAACCTGGATAAATAAGATCTATAAAGAAGGCAAAAGTCTCGAGGGGATCCAAAAGATTGACCCGCAGATCACCGAAGATCAGTACCGGGAGTCCAAGGAGAGGTGTGAATCGGAAAGAGCCCAAGCCTCGAGTAATCGGGGAAAGGTGCTGCAGGCGATGAATATAGGTCACCACCATCTCGAATCTAGTGGATACAGAACCACGGAGGCCAAATGGGATAAGGAGGACGAAGAGTATAGAGCTAAGGGGATAGCTAACCCCTTTGCAAAATTCAAAAAAGGGCAACTTCGAAACTTCATCAGGGCCCGTTACCATGTGGACCCAAAAACCAAAAAACTCACCACGGATCCCGCGGTGAAGGAATTCGAGGAAATTGTGGTAAGTAATTTAATTACCACGAATCAACTCAATTTCATTCTAATCGATGAAGTCGAATTTCTAAACGGTTCAGTGTTACTTCTTCTGCATGAGGAGAAAATTGCTAGTCATGGATCCCAGGGGTCGACGGCGGCCACCCGGTGGGATAACCCTTTTAACATGGCGATGAACTGGGCCAAGAAAATCATGCAGGTTATGAAGAAGCCATCGTCGGCTGGCTGTCTGGCCGGCCTCAGGGGTAAGAATTGGGCGGATCATTTTGGTCCATCGCCGAAGACGCGTGTGGCGCCGTCGGGAAGGAGCGAGGAGGAAAACCGCGAGGTTCAAGAACTTAAGGAACAAGTGGCGCGGATCCCGCAGATCGTCCAAGACAACCTGACAATCACCCTCACGTCCATCCTGCCTACCTTGGTGGAGTCAATAGCAAACTGGAGTGCAGGTGGTCGACAAGGGCCGTGCCCGATTCCAAGCATGGTCAATAGCCACTCGAACAACATGGCGCCGACGAATTATACGAATTATGTGTTCGTGACTCCGCCTGCTAGCACCGTGGCGCCAGAAGTGTTGGTGACTCCCCCTGCCATCACCGCGGCGACGGACATGTTGGTGACTCCCCCTGCCATCGTCGCGGTGGCACCGGAGCTCTAAGCACCAAGTAGAGATAATACACCCGCGGACGGCACCGCGCCATCAAGCAGCCCCTTCGTCTCTTGCACGCCCGTCGTTGTATGCGGTGCCTCGACATTAGCCGATCTCGACGCCATCATGGTAAACAAATTGATTTACCGCCTTTCACGCCATCTATTACTCTTATGGCATCTCTCTGACGCCGTACATGTTTTCCACATACGGATGTTCCTTGCACTCTCTTATGCTACGTGAACAACGAGCTGAGGGATGTTTCCAAGGGTACCATCGTTCAACCCTTGCAGCGCATGTTCCACTCAAGTCCGATGCCAGATAGCGTTCACAGGGTTAAAATTAGTCGGGTGCTAAGGGGCTGCGACGACCTGGAACCTCCCATTCAACCCCAGGAGCGGATGAAGAAGAGTCGGCTGTCCTCAGAAGTTGCTTCGGCTTATTCTTGCAATGGCCAAAGAGCATGATTAGTTTGGGGACGGCGGGGGCCATCACGCCACAGATAACAGCGCCGCCTGTCGTGCCAGCGACAAGCGGTGGCAAGGCCCCCTTACTGCCCCCTCCGTCACCTCCACGCGGTGGGTCGGATGATCATGTTGATGATATGCACATGGCGCAGGATCCGAACAAGGACGACGAAGACTTCGATCAGTTCTTCAACACTCAGCTTTGCAACGAAGACCCAACTGGTGGCCCCACAGAGAAACCCACTATTACCAAGCGTTTGTTTGGTTCTCAAGAGACGCCTCCAGCTTGCGCCTTCACCGAGCTAGCTGATACAACCAACCGGCCCTTTATTCTAATCCCCGACACACTACATAGGGAAGCCGGTGCTCAGATTGTGGTGCCTACCCGCTCTCCAAAAGGAAAAAAAGGCCAGGAAAAGAAAATCTAGTAGCTCGAGCCAGCCGGTGGCGTCAACTACGAATCCGATCAGGTTTCGAGACGGGCCACCAAGACCCGAGGGTATTATGTGGAGGATTCATGTGGCGGGTGAGCCCATGCTACCTAAGAATTTGCGGAGGCTCGCCAATTCGGAATTGAAGAGTGTGCATGATGATGTGCTGATGGTAGAGAGACGCCTTCTGGTGGAGAAACATCCCTCGCACCCGGTATTCGTGGTTAAGGTGCCACCAGGCTTGCGATTCATCGACAATGCCCCTGCGGATCTGTTCTTCCTGCAGTTTGACGACATATTCAGTATGCTCCACCTGTACCTGCTGCACTATACCATGGTCCGCCTGTTTTCTCTCAGCCTAGCCATGCAGATCATTAGAGAGAACACCCGGGGCATCGTGGTAGTGGACCCCTACTACATGTGTGACGGCTGCTTGGGAAGCACCATTGAACGACGATTCGTGGCCTCGTACCTAAAAGGAATCTTCGTGGAAAACAAGATAAAGGAATACATTCTCGTGTCTTACTTTCCCGAGTAAGTCATTATTCACTCACCACCATCGATTGGTTTTATTAGATTATCATTATTCTTTTTCCAACACATTCCATTTGAATTTTTTTAGCAGAGATGAACACTACACACTCATCTCCTTATCGCCGAAGCATTCGCACGCCACGTATTTCGACTCAGGGAGTCTAGAAAAGAAGAAAAACTACGACAAGATCAAGAAAGTTCTGGATGATGCTCTCACTGACTATGCCTCAACGGAAGGTACCACCTTCGTGCGTAAGAAGGTAAAGTTCAGCAGGAACGTCTTGAACCACGTAACGGAGTTCCCCTGCGTGAAGCACCTAGAAGGCAGTAAGAAGGAAGCCTACTATGAACTCCATCACATGAGGGCATTCCTACTAGACCAGCAGAATTCTACGCCGCCAGATCATCTCAAATAGTGGGCCAAAGCCAAGGCCAAGATCACTGATTCAGATATTAGACAAGAGATGTATCGCATCCAGCAGCAGTTTGGGGAAATCATCTTTCATGATGTCATGACTTCGGGGGGGGGGGGGGGGGGTTCTTCTACTGAGGAAATCACCCGAATAACCGTGACATAGAAGATCGCCTAGAGATACATAGTGACTATAGGAAGTTCATGACGAGACAAGGCGTCCTCCTGTTCCCTGAGCCGAGCCAGAAGTATTGATGTTGGCCTAGTTGTAGTTCCAAAATATAGATAACCTTTGTGTGTGTGGACAAGTACATGCTACTACTTAGCTTATTAGGTTTATGAATGCTTACTTCTTTTTCTTCTTCTTATTATTATATATGAATCAATGCTTGGTTTTTTTGCTTACTCTTTGGTCCTTTGCTTACTTTGGCCTTTTTTCGAGAATTCCGATGATTGAAATGTCATGGCACACTATATATATGTGAATGTGCTACGCCGAGATAGTGAGCCTTGTGATATGCACAAGTCTAGGTGTTGTGCATCCTACTTGGCTTACTGTTCCGTCGTAGCACATTCCTATGTCCAACGACCTATGTATATATATGAGGCATTTTTTTGAGTTACTTTGGTCTTTTCCGAGAATAATGCCGATGATTGAAATGTCGTGACACACTATATATGTGAATATGCTGTGACGAGATTGTAAGCCTTGTGCTATGCACAAGTCCAGATGTTGTGCATCCTACTTGGCTTATAGTTCCGTCATAGCATATTCTTGTGTCCAACGATCTAGTTATATATGAGGCATTGTTTTTGAGTTACTTTGGTATTTTTGAGTTGGGAGTACTTTCTATAAGTGTATATTCATATGCGACTTTAATTATACATGTTTTTTGAATCACCGGTTAATTATTATTGCCAACTTGTAGATGACATGGTACGTCGTGTACAAGGGACGGGTTCCCGGAGTCTACGATGATTGGGAAGACTGCCGGAGACAGGTGCACCGTTTCAGCGGCAATAGCTACAAAAGGTACAACACTATGGCAGAGGCGGAAGCTAGATACACGCGCTATCTAGCGGGAGTTAGGACGAGGAACCGAATGAAGACCTACACCTTCGTCGCGGTGATGCTTATCGTCCTTTGTTGTTTATCCCACGCTTGTTTCTAGTTTAGATGTCTAAGCGAGCTTCCGAGCTCTAACTTGTTCGATACACGTGTATTCGTATGTCACCAACTACTTTGTAACTTGATCAAAACAATGTAACTTATATTATGTATTCATGTATGGGACTTATCTATATGTATTTATTTCAATGTTATTTCGCAAATTGTGTATTCATATATATAACTATATATATCTTTTATATGTGTGTATCTGCCTTAAATATTATATATAATCTGTATTGTATATCATCCGGCTCAGAATAAAAAAACAAAAAAGTTGCCCGTGGCGCACATGACATGCCTTTAGTGGCACACTACTACTAAAGCGCACATGCCTTCCCTTAGTGGCGCACTGCCATGTGTGCCACATGCAGCATAGTGGAAGCGCACCGGCCTTCCTATCCATGACGCACTGGCAGGTGCGCTACTACTGTCTCCAGATAACCGTAATGCACCAGGCAGTTGTAACCCCCCAGTTTTAGATAAATAGTAAATAGTGTTGTTTGTGCATCCATGGGCATCATCTTAAAAATGTATGCAAGAAACAATTAGAATAAAACTCTATACCCTAGTTTCCCTCTCCCTCTCAAATCAATTGAAAATGTTTTGAGTTTGAAAGCTATCAAAAAGTGTGGAACCCAATCTGAATAAAAGGGCCCCACAACAGTTTGTATATTTTACAAAAACTTCTGGTATTTTTGAAACATCCAAAACAGATTTGAAAATGAATTTCCAAGGAAGAAATCAAAACAGAAATTGGAAAAATAGTTTTACAAAAAAAAACATAGCAACAAGCCAGAACCCATCCCAGGCCGTCCCACTTCCCTCTTCTCTTTTTCTGCCGCCACGCGTACGCAACAGCCAGTGCAAGCCAGTGGCCCATCGCAGCCCAACTTCGGCCTAGGCCCATGTACCCTTTCGTCCGATCTATCGAAATCGTCCACCTCGCGTCGCCCCCGAAGCAACTGCATGTCGCCGTCCGCCGCGCTGGCGTGCGCCAAGATCTTCGTCGCCGCTCTGGAAGCCTACAAGTACCTTGCCGCCGCCACAAAGAGTCCCTCCGGGCCCAGTTTCCCCTCTCCCTCCTTATCCTCTCCTCGCGCGCAGAGGTCTCGGAACCCTAGCCACAGCTCGTCGACGTTCCCGACCTCCCAGACCGAGCCGTGGCCACCGTTGAGATCGCCGTGGTGGACTCATTCTTCCTAGCCAAGCCACGGAAGCGCGTGCGCCCCCAATCGTCAGAATCAAGGTCATTTTCCCCGAGCCCGACGACCACCACCGTCGCCATTGCCATCGATTCAAGCTTCCTCCTGCCTCTCCGTCGAGCTTATCAGCTTCAGGGTGAGCACGCCGTTCACCCAGACCCCTTGTCCCTCTCTCTATCGCTCTATAGCCGTCACTCACTGTTAGCCTGCAAGAGCCGCTGCCTCCGCTCGCCGTGCTCGCTGCTCCGACAACCAATCCGCAGCGGCGCCGCCCCTTTTAGGCGCCCCTCGTTGCACTGGTTCGAATGTGCGTAGCCCCGCAGCTCTGCGCACTCTCCAGCGTCGCCGTCGACCATCGTATGCCGCGTCGCCCATCGTGGTGACGTAGTGCTCGCGTGGCTACCGCGTGGCCCAGGTCCCACCTGCCAGCCACATAGGCTAGATGCTCTGCGGTGCAAAAAGTTTAGGTTAGGGTCTGCTGACATTATAATGACACAGTAAATATTTTAAAAATGGTTTAATAATTGCAGAAAATACTATAAAACTTGTAAATTCAATATCTAATTCATATTAAGTCAGAAAATTACAAATATAAATGTTCAAAAAATGAGATCTATCTAATTACACTATAATCATGCATTGATAATCAACTTATATGACAAGTTTAATTCGATGAACAAACCAACCCCTCTCATATACAATCAGAGTTTCCCCGATTTAGGGTTTGCACCCCTCAGAACCCCAATTAAATTGCCGAGCATGTATTAGGGTCACATTTCAGTACAATTTAACTTGTCATATCATCATCCTTGATTGAGCATTGCATCGATGCCATGTGTTGATTGTTTCCCTTTTCTTTCAGTTGTTTGGTTCTTTTTGGTAGAATGCGATATCGAGATCGAGATTGAAGACCGCGATCAACACAGTCGAAGATCAAAGACAAATACTTGACCAACTGTAACCAAGTCAAGTACAAGGGCCTCCGAAGATCTGTTTATTGGTTATCAACGGGCAAAGTCAAGCATAGACCCACCATGATATAATCCTATGATTTTGAAAGCATTTCAATTCCTGCCATGATGCATACAATTCTAATGTGGTCTTTTATCGATAGATAGAGTATCCTATCTGTTGCATTACTCCCTTTGAGTTTAATTACCTGATCCACTGCTCCTAGCATATCTAGGTTTGGTTTGTGTGCATTGCTAGAGCTTATATATGTGTCTGCTTAGCCATGCATAGCTGTCAGTACTGGTCCATCCAAATGATGTATCAGATGCATAGAATCTAGTATGACAGGAGAACATGATGAGATGAGATCAGTGATATGAGATTAAACATGCTAAGGCTTGTATGGGAGGCCACGGTGGGATGTGGTTTTTCTAGTCCCCTGCTTGCCACCACTAGGAACCGAGTTCTTGCCTTTGAAACCGAGATGAGCGTACAACCACACGGGGCCTAGAAAACCTCACGAGTGACTAACTTGCATAGTATATTCCATGAGTCACATAGTTCGGCGTTCCATTCCACATATGCATAGAAATCCTTTTGAAAGATTTGGTGGGTGAAGGTGCATTCATAACAGGTAGGGTAGCATGGACCGGGTTGCTTGGGGTTGATAGCACCCCTGGTAAACCAACCTCGCCTCACATTTCTAGGGACCGGCTTCGGGATTTGACCCGTTACGGAGGAACCATCCTTAGGGCGTGACTCATGGTCTCGGCGAAAGCAAGGTAAAGGTCGTGTCTAACCACCCTCTGTCGGCCTTCTAAGAAAGAGGGCTAATCATGTGGCATTAAGAGAAGGTTAGTATGTGTGGGTAAAGTTGTACACCCCTGCAGGGTAATAATATTTTCGAAAAGCCGTGTTCACGGTTATGAACGCTTGGTGACCGAATTCTAAGATCATAGAGAACTATAGCCTAATCATAAAATTTGGCAGAACAACGTGTGCTTAAGGATGCTTCCTCATGGGTACGAGGGGGTGATCCTAGATACGATTTAGATGATGATGATTTGGTATATATCAAAAGATAATGATCAATATTTTGGATATGTCGCTCTCTTATCCCCTTTTAAAATACTCTGATTAGACGAGCTTCTCCCCCCTCTTGATTTACAAAAAAAGATGACTTTATGCAAAAATAACTTCACCAGCCATAAGTCTTGCTGAGCACACCCCGTATTCACCCTTGCTTTGTTGATAAGATCAGTTCTGTACTACATCGACACCGACGAGTAGCTTGGGGTTCCTGGCCGGCAGCCTGGAATCTATGGGATGGGACGTCATCGTTATGCTTCAGGCCTCTTAGGCCATTTGTTAAGTTTGCTATACTTAATAGCATAATTTGCCTTCCGTTGTTTGATGTTTTGTGGTCAGTGACCTCTGCTTGTAATAATTTGGTTCTTTGCTTAGTTATGAGCTTGCTGTAATAATTTTTGTGTCATAGGGTCACCGTTGTGTTGTTGATTCTTCACTGGATATTCCTCGAGCTCAATGTTAGGCTTATGTCAGACAGAGGTCTGGAATTTGTTTAGCCCTAATCCCAGGGGTGTCACAGGTCTTGGTATCAGAGCAGTACCGACCATAGGAAAACCTTGCTATTGGTCGATGTTGAGTCTAGTGTTTGTGAAAAACTATTTTAAAGCTGAAAAGTATTTGCGATAACTCTAGTATGCTTCTTTTTCTTCTTATCCATTTTCGCTCTAACTCTCGATCTTCTTATCTGGTGTTAACTTTGGACAAGCTTTGATATCTCTTCTAGTCTTTCAAAAGCTTAGGTGCCTTTTTGGGCATGACGTTTCTAAGCCAGTTGACCTAGTGTTAAGTTCTCTAGAGTTGTGTTTGTTGTGAATTCCTTGTTCCCCTTTTCTCTTGTTCACATGAGAGATTACTTTCCATCATGATCTATATGTTTTATGGATCCTACAATATAATGATCCACAATGTTCTGTTTTAGGCTTCGAGGTTTCCTTTCGCCTCACGTGCCTCCTTTTTATTTGTTCGGGTAATTCAGAAGGTGTACCTTCTTTTGGAAGCTACCTCGTGATTACTATCTTGTAGTGTACGCTATGTCACTCAAATAGTAGCTACTCCGTTCTTTGGGTTTTAACCCTCGGACGTGAACCTAAGATTCTGGATTGTGCTGGATTCTGGTGTTGTCAATCTTGTACATAAAGCTGACCTTTAACTCAAGATCCCATCCTTTGACCCCTATTGTTGATGTTCAAACATTACCTCAGTATGGCTGGTACTAAAATTCTAGAATTCAAGCTTGTGGTTTTTGTCATGATTAAATTTTGACAACCAAGGACTTCCCCTACCACTAGCTATGGCATATGTTCTTTAATGGAACCAAACAGATCACGATAAGAGTACTCTGCGAGAGTCTCGCATCTATATTCATGACTCTACCACACTTTTCCCCTTCTCTGCATTAGTTTTCGGAAGGTTGTTGACTTATGCATCCACATCTCAGGATTCTAACCTGAGCATGTTCCTTTCCCCTTGTTGTTTTCCGACCTTTGTCTACCAGTTGGTAGCCAAGTAGTAAATGTTCATCAGTGTCTTCCGATGCAATATACTCTTGTGGTCCATCAAGACAAACCATTTCAGGATGTCAGGAGAAACAAACTCCAGTACCTCATCATATCTAGGACCACAGTACCTCATCATATCTAGGACCAGGTCAAAGTGTTGTGATGCGTGCACCCGGTGTTGACGTGGGACGCTTCGTTGGTAACCCCAAGAGCAAGGTGTGAAGAGCACAATAGCAAGTTTCCCTCAGTAGAAACCGAGGTTATCGAACCAGTAGGAGGAAGGAAATGACTCAAAGGTGTTGCTAGCAACTTGGAGACCTACACAACACAAACTCAAGACTTTGTCCCAACGAACAGTGAGGTTGTCAAGCTCACCAGTTTGCTATAACAAAGGATTAACTGTATGGTGTGGAAGGTAATGATGGTTTGCAGCAAGTAAACAGGTAACAGTGGAAGATGAATCAATGGTAAAGATTGGACCGTGATCCATAGTTCACTTGAGGTGCTCTCCTTAGATAAACAAACATGGCATGCAGGGTAAACAAATTACAGCAGGGCAATTGACAGGAAATGAGCAAGGCATAATAATGCAATACTAGAGACAAAGATCCTATGAGATTCGATTGGGAAATACAACAATATACATAGACCGCCATCCAACTACATCTATGACTAGAAGTCCACCTTCAGGTTATCATTCAAACCCCCTCCAGTATTAAGTTGCAAGCAACAGACAACTGCTTTAAGCAAAGTGTGTAAGGTAAACAATCCACTTGTTCCATGAACAAGATACCGTTGTTTTCTCCCTAGTGGCAACAACACATCTACCATCGAAGAGATTTCTGTCACTTCCCATGATAGGTAGAGGCATGAACCCACTATCGAGCATAAATACCCCCTCTTGGAGTCACTAGCAACTACTCGGCCAAGATAGCTACTAACAACGGAGAGCAGGCAAGATCACAAACAACACAGACATGATAGAATCAAATAGACAAAACCATTAATCAATCTGACATAGTAGTCTCAATATCCATCGGATCCCTGCAAACACAACATGCATGATTACAAATAGATTAGATCTTGATCATGAACGGTCGAGCTTACAAGATCTATACATGAAAGCACGAAGGAGGAGATACAACCATCTAGCTACTACATGGACCAGTAGTCCAAGGTGGAACTACTCACACTTCATACCGGAGAACAAGGCCTCCAGGATTATCTCCCCTCCGGAAGTGTTCCGGGAAGAACTTCAGATCCCCCCGATCTAGGGACGATGGTGGCGGCGGCTACAGACGGTTTCGTGGAATATTGATCGGGTGTTTAGGGTTTTGGCATCAGGGGGACTTTATAGGCGAAGAGGCGAGGCAGGGGAGCCACCAGGGCGGCCTCACCCCCCAGGCATGCCCAGCCCTAGGCCGCACCGCCAGGGTGTGTGGCCCCCTGGTGAGCCTCCTCCGTCTCTTATTCTGGCTTCATGTTGCCCACGGTAAAATATTGACTTTGGCTTTTGTCCCGTCCAATTCCGAGAATATTGATTTTCTGCCTTTCTGGAACCAAAAACAGAAGAAAACAGGCAACTGGCACTGTGGCAACTTGTTAATAGGTTAGTTCCAGAAAACATATAAAAACACCTCAAAGTGTAGACAGAGCAAAGCAAAGTAGATACTAAACAAGCATGGAACTTCAAAAAATATAGATATGTTTCCGACGTATCATGTTGTATCACACTCTTTTATACTAAGAGGTCGTGCCGAGTTCCATGACCCCTTAATGAAGTGATGCTTCTACACATCTTTACCCACCCTTTCTCGAGCTTTCGCACTCATGAGTGATGCGTATGCCTAATAATGTGGCCATATGAGATTCTTAGCAATTATTATTGTTTTGAACTCTAAGGACATTTTTATCATTCTTAGCGTGATTGGTTAATCCTATCACTAAGCGAAGTTTGGTTGTGCGACCAAGTCCGCTATTCCGGTGCACTCTCTTCAGTCAAAGAGATAGGCTTGTGCCGAAGCTCTGAGACTATGTCATCTTGCCTTACCAAGCAAGTACCCCTCTTGAACTAAGTGACATATCGATGGTTCGTGATATCCTAGAAGTCTACTAGAAGTATCACCATGTGCCACCTGACCGTGTTGTCAAGTTCTTGAGCCAGCAAGTTCTCTGAACTGCACTTTTCTCCAAGGATCTGTAATGGATACCCTTGAAAAAGTTGTTGGAGCTTAAACAACAACTTGGAGCATTGTAAGACAAAAGTTCTATTCAATTTTGTTCCTTCTTAAATGGATGTCTTGTTTAGTTGTGTTGAATAAAGATAGTATCTCCTTAGTGGATATGTTATCGTCCCCACCCTTGATTTTATTTGGGTTATCGTCAAATCAAACTCAGTTCCAAGGACTATCTTGATGATGCGTTTTCTTGTGATGTTTCACTTGAGTACATCCTCATGTTCTATGGTCTGACCAATAATTTTGCCTTGTTCATGCAACATCTGAGTCCATATTCTTGGAGTGTCTCGATAAGTTTGTTATTGAGCCCATCGATGACATCCTTATTTTCTCCATGTTAGATTGTATTCATATGGAACATTTGGCATTAATGTTGAAAAATTTCGAGAACCGTCTTCGGGTCATTTCGAAGTATGTGTTCTGGATGTTATAAGTAACCTTCTCTAGTTCATGTGCAATTGTTGAAAGATGTCGCCGTCAACTTGAGCAGAGTTCTCTTCTTTCCTTAAGGACACATGTGTGTTTATTGTTAGTACTTTATATGTGTGCAGTTGTCTTTTGACAAGTTGCCAATACATGGGTTGTCACATCCCAAGATTTTCCAAATCTTGTAATGTGAAAATAAATGAATAAAATAAAACTTTGTTTGATTTTCAAGGACAGAAGAAACTTTTTGAATTTAAATGGTACTTCAAACCCAATTGAATTAAATAAAATCCTAAAGGGATTTAAAGAAAATAAACATTTGATAAAAGGAAAATAAAAACATTTGGAAATATTATTTTGAAACAATTAAATGAAAAGATTTGTTTTCAAATGAAATAGAAGTTTTATAAACAAAGATTATTTTATAAAGCCAAATTAAACCTTGGCCAAAGTATTTAAAATAAAATGTTTTGTTTTCATTAAAAATAGTAAAGGGTTAATTTAAATAAAATGATAAGGGAATAATATCCAAATTTTATTTAAAAGGTTTTACCATTTTATTTAAAACATCAAAACTTATTAAATTATTTTAAACCAAGTGTTTCAAGTATTTTATATTCACAAATAAAACTTACTAAAGTGTTTTGACTTTATTTTAGGATTTCAAAATAAATATCTCAATAAAACAAACCCAAGTTGATTTAATAATGAAAGTCTATGTTATTTTATTAATAATGGACTCTAAAATAAAATGTTATTTTATTTTAAAACAAATCTCCAAGTATTCTATTTTTCCCAAATAAAACCCACTGATCTGGTTTTGAAAATATTTAGGTTTCAAATAAAGATTTTATTAATAAAATCAAACTCTATTTGATTTCATAACTAAGACCCATTTTATTTAATTATTAATGGACCCTAAAGTAAAAGGATTATATTATTTTAGACAAGTTTTCAAAATATTCTTTATTAACAAATAAAACCTACTAATTTGGATTTGAAAACATTTGGAATTCAAATGGAGATTTTATTAATTAAACCAAACCTTATTTTATTAATAAACCATGGTCCATTTTATTTAAACTAATAAATGGAACCTAAATAGATTTAAAAATATTGTTTTATTTTGGATTATGTTGAAAAACAGAACCAAATTCAAAGTGAAGTTGAGTGCTTGTTTGAATTGATTTGAGTGTTGTTTGAATGTGTGAATAATTGTTTGAAATTCAAATCAGAAAATAGAAATAGAAAAGAATAAAACAAACAGGCAGAAAAAAAAATATGGAAAAGGACAACCCAACAAGGCCCAGCCCAAACAGCCCACCTAGCCCAGCTCTCCCTCCCCGAAGCGTTACTTTTCTCACCCCAGAAGCAACCCACGCAGACACCGACTGGTGGACCTCTCCCCCACTCTCTTCCCCACTGACCAGCGGACCCCACACCACGCCCCCTTCTTCCCCACCCCGCGACTGGTTCTTCCTTCCCCACGTCGCCGTTGCTGCCTCTAAATTACTCGCATCAATTCGAGTAAATGACTGAGTGAATGCTCCTGGTAACCTCACCCATTTAATCGCCAGTGTCTCCGCCTCCTTTCCCCTCTGCCTCCTTCCCTGAACACGCCCCCAGGCTGCCATAATTTGCCAGCCACTCTCCCTGTCTCCAACGAGGTCCATTGACGATTCCATCCAAACCAGACCACCCCACGCCACACTGAGCACACGAACAAGTTCCCCACTCCCTGACGCTCCTCTCTATACCCTCCGTTCAACCGCGGGCGCCCCAGGAAGCCGTCTTCGACAAAAATTCTGAGCGCCGCCGTCTGTCTCGCCTCCGACGAGCACCTCCGGTAACTCCAGACCACCCCGACCCCTCTCGTTCACGCACACGCCTTCTTCGTGTCCTTGCGCTCCTGACCGTGTGCCTCGTTTGTCTCCGGGTGATTCCTAGCGTCGTCCTCGACCTCGACCGCGCGCGTCCGTCGCCAGTACCAACTCCGGCGAGCAATCGCAGCTGCCCCCTAGTGCCCCTCGACGGACAAGTACCACGTTGAGCATCAGCGAGCGTCAGCGAATCCGGTGAGCATCTCCACACCCTCCTTTGCTTCCTGTACCGCCGGCGCCGCCATCGTCTGGTCGCTCCGCCGCCAGCAGCCGCCGCAGCGCCGCTAGCTTTTGGTCGAGCATGCGTCAACCGTTCGATCCCGATCTAGTGGCTAGGATAGAAGCTAGGTGAAACGGTAAGTAGCATCTGCGCGCCGCACGATCTGACTTGATCCAACGGCTGCAGCTGTGCAATCCGAGTGAAGCGGTACCGACGAATGATATTAGGACGCGTGGCACCAGATGAACTGAATTAGATTTAGAAACCAGATTTAAATGCCATTTTCAAACCCTTATAACTTTTGAACCACACGTCCAAATTTGGCAAATTTTATATCAATGAAATCAGGAGAACAAGCCCTAGCCAACCATGCCCTTAGTTTGACAAATAGTAGCTGTTAGCTTGTTTGAAATTACAGAAACATTTGTATGCTTGTTTATAGTATAAAAATTGTTTAAAAATTATTTTTGGGTTAAAACTTTTGCAAAATGGATTGTTGTGACCTTACTAACCCTAGGAACCAACCCCTGTTTTGGAAAGTGATTTTTGAAAAGTTTAGAATGGATTAATTGGTTTAGTCCATTTCTAGCTAATTAAAAACCATTGTTTTGTTTATGAAAATGCTTTCATAAAGAAAACTTTAAGGAAATGTTTGGACCAAACCTACTGACCAAAACACCAAGTTCTGCAATAGCAACTCATTTGGTGAACCCTATAGGCTAATGCCTTAGTAAAAATAATTCTACACCACATAAAATAACTCTTTGTTTTGAAAATGGTTTTAAAGTGAAACCTTTTGCAAATGACTTGACCACTTTAAGAAATGACCATTAGATGTACCCAAATGTCTATGACCCACTAGGAACCACTTTTTCAAACAAAACAAAGCTTGGCATGCTTGCATGCATTTCTTTGACTTTGTTATTTATGTGTGTTGTTTTGCTTGATTGGTAGATTGAGTTTGTGCCTTGCTTGATTGATTTGTAGTGACTTGAAGAGTGTGATTGTTGCAAAGATCAAGAAGTGAACCTATACTCTACCAAAAAGGCAAGTGATGCTTCATACTTTTTGTCCCATTACTTTTTCTATGCATTAGTGATTTTGCTAAGTAAACTTGCATGGATTTTGCTAAAGTATAGATCTTGCTATAGGAAAACCTAGTAGATGAATCCTTAGTAGGATTTCATAAGTTAAGTTCCCTATTACTACCAAGCTTAGCCTAGCTAATAGAAAACATGGGTGGAATATATATTCACACTATGGAAAAATATTCTAAGTCTAAGGACTTGTGATTTTGTTTAATAAAACAACTAAGTTAATATATCACCTGGGTGGAAATGGAAGGATTGGGTTATGTTGAGTGGTTACACAAGACCATGGACCTGGCTTGTGTATCTCACTTGTGGATGGCCACCCAGGAAACAAAGGGATTTGAGATGTCAAATGTTGAGAAGCTTCAAGTGCAACCACTTGGCAATATGGGCTCTGCCATGATCATATAGGTTGCAAGAACTTAGCCAAATGGACAGTGGGTGGTAGTGTTTGATAGGTTGGAGCGCGTCCATTTTGGTCTAAGGGAAGGCTTCTGAAAGATTTTGTCTTGGGAAACCAAGTCTTGTGGGTAAAGTGCACCACCTCTACAGAGTGTAAAACCTAAGTACTTAGCCATGTCCCTGGTAAAGGACAATTTGAGCATCAAGACATGGAAGCAATCAAGAATCTCATCATTCTAATTTCTAATTTAAAATCTTGTGGTTTGAACAAGGGATTGTTTGAATTCTTCAATCATTGATGGAAAGATGGCTTGGTACAAGGATCTTGAAATCTTTGATTGAGGAAAAATGATTTTGTCAAGCAAAAACTTAGTATTTTCAAAATGATAAGAAAAATCTATTTTGAGCAATGCAAGCCTCAACTCCACTTAGCCAAATGCATATAGATGTTAGATTCCACTATACTACCATAGTATCACTTGCCAATACAATTCAAATGTATTGACCCTTTGTGGCTGTAACTTGTATGTTGCAGGTTTGATTGATTTTAGTGAAGATTGATTGTTTAGGATTACAAAGTCTACAACCAACATCTGCCTGTGGCACTTTGAAGATGAAGGACCCATGACTATATTTATTCCGCTGCAATGTAATGTAATAGCCATATGAGCTATGTGTGATGTAATAAAATTATGTTATTCCTGGTTATAAAGTTATATTATGACCTTTGTTTCTTGATATTACATCTAAACTGTGGATGCTAGCTATTGATCCAGGGACTAGCATTGTAAAACACAGGGGGTTCTATCTTATTAAAGATTGGAACCCCTACATGGGTATAGCAATCTAGCTCGGTCTTTTGGAGATTTACGCTATAGTCCTTATCTTGAGTGTAACATCCCAAAAATATTGATCAAGGTTATCAAATTCCAATCACCAAAATTAGGGTTAACAAAAAACCTTTGTTAATTAAAATCATTATGAATGCATGTGTGTATGTGATGATTATATGAATGCATGAATGGACTTGTGTGATTGTTATGAATGGCAAGGAATGGTTTAAATATGAAAATAACATCATCTAAATCATTTCCAAGCAGAAACAAATAAAGATAAATTCAAAAACAAACAATTTTTTTGCCAATCTTGCTCACTAGACCACTTTGAGTGTTTCTAGTCCAAGATTTCAAACAGAAACAAATTCATTTCTTTTCACCCCTTGCTAGACCAAGTGAAAGTGAACCCAAGCCAACCTTTCAAACCCATAGAAACATTTGGCAAATTATTCAAATGACAATTCAAAATTGAATCTATATCATATGGGAAGATCACCATTTCTCAAAACCCAACCAAACCAGTTCACCTTGACAAATCCAAGCAACCAGAGACTACCTAGTATGTGACTAGTACACCCACCAAGTTTCATCCAAAAATTCAAATTCAAACCTCTTTCGGCCATTTCATCAAACACCTTGTAAACACAAATCAAATAAAACATCAAACACTATAGTGAGCAGTGTTGTGCCTAACTTGTCTCCTCTCTATCTCACAGCACACTCTCAGTAGATCATCTAGTTAAGTTAACAAGCCCTAGCTCACTGTAAACTTGGCATTGTCATCAATGGTGACCATGCCCGAGCCCAAATGGCTACCCTATTGTCGACAGAAAGCTAGGAGCCTCCCTAGCCTCGCCAACCTTGTGTGGGACACAAGCCACCGTCCACCGCCACCCCCTGTCCAGTGCCCAAGCCTTGCCAGCTCGTGGACCACTCAGAACGAGCGCGCCCAGTCTCTCTGCAACCATGCCGAGAGAGCACCAGAGCGCCGTGCTCTACACGCGAGCACAAACCGTTCCCCGCCTTCGCCGCCCGTCAGCGTGATCACCACCGCCCCAGGAACCGCCTGGACATGCCCGTTCGCCGCCGCGCGGACCGTAGATGCTGTGCGCCATTAAAATGCCTGTCAGACCCTCCCAAAGCATCGAAGTGTTCCTTCTAATTTGCACTACCCCACGCATCGCCACCATGGCGTTGAGCTTCACCAGGAGACAGCGCACCGTCCCCTACCCCCAGCCATGCCGTTAGCTCGCTGTGCAGACGACCACGACGAGCTCCACCCGCACCCTTCGGTCCCCTCTTTGCACTATAAATAGAGGCCTCCCCCATTCGATTTCAGCACACCATCTCACTCCCCACCTCTCATTGATCACACTCACTCATCCCCGGAGCAAGGCGAGCACCAGGTGGCCGGAATTTCGCTGGAGTCCACCATTGTAGAGGAGGAGAGGCGCCGTTGATTGGAGCCGCCCCAGGAGGATCCACCGGTACCAGGAGGATCGCCGTCGTCGACTTCGTCATTCGCCCCCATCGCCGACCATCGCCAGATCCCCGGTGAGACACCCCTGACCCTCACTGGCCGTGCTAGGGTTCAACCTCGTCGCGTCCTGTTCAGGCGTGGACGATGAACCACATCCGTAGATCCAGCTTCTAATCCTACGGTCCAGATTGCCCCGTACCCCTTCACACCCCTTGTCTCACTGACTGGTGGGGACAACCACTTAAACCCACCCGCGCGCGCTGTGCGAACTGGGCCGGCCCAGTTACACTCCCGCATGACCCAGTAATTCAAACTTAGGTTTTTCCATTTAGTTTCAAACTTAGTTCTGTCTGTAGATTCAAAAATCAATCCAGGGAGATTCACTAAACCAACTTGCATGAACCTAATTTTGCTAGAAAGGTAATGAAATTCTTAATCCAAGCCTGTTGGATTCAAATCATTTGGAATTATAGATCACCTATAATAAAAATAACAAGGCAGAGACTTTTCTGCATTCAAACATTTTTCAAAATTCAACCATAAAAGCTTTTGAGTTGATTCCAACTCTCAAAAATCACATTTGATAAGAACTTTCTAAATATATAAAAATATCTAGGTTTACTTGCATAAATAATGGACAAGTAATAAAAGAATGCCCCATCCTTGGTGTGATAAATAGAAGTAGTTAAGAATTGTTTGGTGATTGTGTCCATCGTATTTATTTATAGACGCTAGTACCGATAAGGATACGAAGAGGAAGGAGGATACTACGAGGAAGAAGCCGAGGAGAACTTCAACCACTGCACTACACAAGGCAAGACTAACACTACAAGTTAACTAGCAAGCTACTATCTTAGCAAGCTATCTAATGCAAGCTACTGACTAAGAAAGCTAACACTTGCAACTGTGAAAGTTAGATAACCTATGCAATTCATTAGGCATGCCTTGGTTATATCAACTGATGATACCAAATCCCAGTTTTACTTGCAAGCTTAGTTATTTTATTTCTTTATCAAAGCTTTTATTTGTGTTTAGTTAGTGATTTGTAGAGTTAAGAAAGTCTTTTAAAAGGTAGCATAAAGAGCATAAAACTTGGCCTAAGTTAGAGAATCTTGATGTCATCCTGAGGCATGAGATTGAACTTAGATAAGTCACACATGACTATCTCCCCTCATTAGTGTTTACCCCCACTTGTAGATGCTAGTGCTAAGCATAAAACTTGATCACTTTAGTTGGGAATACTTGGTAAAAATGGTTATGAAAACCTTACAATGATGAGTCATTCTAATGAAATGTTTTGACATGTGTTCTTGAACACTAGATGATTTTAATGATGAAAATGTTGAGGAATGAGCCTTAGCCCTTTTTAAAAACTGATGGTTGTCTGGATGCGATACCATTCCAATTTTACCGTACAACCACAATACCCGAAATTTGGGTAGGGCTTGACTGGAAGTTTATATACCTTAGTATGGGTTCCCTTGCGGCCGAGGTTTGAGATGAGGCTACCTTGTGAAGATTGTCCACGTATGCAGTTCCCAAGATGACAGATGGTCATGGTTGGGAGGCCAAACTCATAGGAGAGGTGCCTATACTAGGGCATGTAATTGAAAGGTTAGGATTGATTATCCGCATACTGAGTATGGTGAATTCAGGAGTGTTCCTGACGGATGTATTGAATATTTTGGTGAAAGTGTACCACCTCTGCAGAGTGTCAAACTATTCGAATAGCCGCGTCCGCGGTTATGGACAGTTGGAGTGGCCATACTGTTCCGTTGTCAGATTTTTTCAAAATGACTTGTGAAATGAATCATGACTTTGACTTGACCACAACAGGGTTGTGATATGAAAACTCAAGTTCCCACTTAGGTGTTATAAAACTTTAAACTAGATTTCTTTGCTTCTGAACTCAGTTAAGGTAAATATAGCTTTTTGCAAAATAACCTAGAGCCTAGTATTTCCTACTCAAAACCACTTCACTTGTTTGTCTTAGTTTGCGAGTACTTAAAGAGTACTCATGGCTTTGTCCCTGGCTATTCCCGTGGCCAGACTATGAAGAGCACTATCGGGAGGATGGACCGCAGAAAGGTTACGACAACTAGGATCATCTCCCATCGTCAGCATTGCCTGTGACCATGAAGATGGAGCCTCGCCCACGCTATCGTTATTATTATATTATTCCGCTCCTTGATTGTATTAAGACTGGATCATGAGATCCTTTATTTTGTTGTAAGACCTTATGTATGGTTTGTAATGGATGATGTACTGTGATATCCAATCTGTTATGTCTCGCCAAAATGGTAATCCTGGGATTGCGATGTATGGCATAACAGGCATATAGGATTAAAAATCCGGGTGTTGACATTGAGAATCTAGTGACTTTACCTCTGTAGATGTTGCAAATTTTCTATTCAGACATGCTGAGTCTGAAGTATCATTCCACCTAACCAAAGCTGAATCTCAAGCAGTAATGATGGTTGGTGTTTCTTAAGATTTTAACATAGGTCTCTTGTAAATCTAGCAACATTGATGTAATGGTTGACACACTTAGTCGGAAAGACCTTTTGCCATATTCTCTTAAGTCAGCAATATTAACCACTCTTCATGAGGATCCTTCTATAATTTATTATAGGAGTTGTGCCTATGGTTTCCTTTGTATCCAAAGTCTGACCTTTACTTGATGTCTCGTGTCTCTAACATTGTAACACCCTCAGAATCGGCCCTATGCAAGTCTTAGCGATTCCCGCCAAACCCGCATAGAAACGATTCAAAGGTGCCCACCAGGCACTTTCGTGCGGGTGGAAAACAAAGTAATATCATTACACATTAGTCCACGATGGAACCCACAGAACACATATATATATAACAACGACTTAAAGAGTCAAGAATACAGATATACAGTACAAAGATCCAAATCACCTTGAAAACGATACAGCGTCCGAGTACGAACAAGATGCAAATTGAGATAAGAGCCCTGAAGAATAACCAATGGTGTCCATAACCCTGCCCAGGCCAAGCCGTAAGGGTAACCCTGCTAACGACGTCGATCTCAAAACCTACTTAACAAAAGGGGTGCCGACAAAGGGCAAAGGAAAAAGAGAGCGGTCCGTACCGAGGCCAGTACACGACGAGACTAGAATTCGGCGGTCCTCGCCTACATAGCTATGGTGGACTGAAGCGGCAGCGCAACATGCACTAAACAACCTATAGAGACTCAATACAGCTGGCGGCTATCAGATAGGGATAAGAAATACCTATTCGGATCCAACCTGAAACTATCACCAAGCATACCCATCCTGGTATTTCCCCCTCGAGACCAAACGAGGAAGTCAACCGAGGAACACACATAGTTGGCAGTTTTATTCATTTCGTTATAGTTGCGGCAATTACTACTCAGATATAGATAGCATGAGTCATCGTGATATAATAAGCAGTGGGCAGTTTTAGTTAACCATTCTGTTGTAGTTGTAGTACTTACTAGTCAGATACATGTAGCCTGAGGCATCCCAAAACCCAGCAGTTGTTGGCACTTTTATTTAGCCATTCCGTTGTAGTTGCAATACTTACTAGTCAGATACAATGGTAACAGGTGACAACCCAAAATCAGCAGTTGTTGGCACTTTTATTTAGCCATTCCATTATAGTGAAGCTGATTACTAGTCATTATAAAGTCAAATTTATAGCTCTACTTTACTTATAGTTGTCTATGATCGAGATACTGTGCTCCAAGTCGTCCATAACCGTGGACATAGCAACACACGCACGATCAACCTCGGGAAAAACCAAATAAAAACCCAACGAGGCATCACGACAGAGCAATTGCAAGATTCATATAAATTTCAGGGGGCCACCCCACTAAGCAACCCGTGACAAAGTTGGCCGGCTCCGAGACGGACCCAGAGGTTTGTGTCAATGGCTGTAAACGACTGGGAACCCTAAAGTGTGACTGGGCTTGTCGATACCGCGGAAACATTCCACTTACCTAAATAGTACAGGCGCTCCACGCGCAATCGTAAATAAGCAGTAAAGCATGGCATAAGTACATGATAGTAATAAAGCCCCAAACTACTTTGTGGCCCCAAAAAATAATATATGACTCAAGCTCTGGCTAGGGGGATTCATGGTCCCACATGCGGATAGTGCGAATATTCAAAGAACAGGTATCAAGTACTCGGGGTCCTACGGGACACAAGTGGACGGTTAAAAACCAAATAACATCTATTGCCCACCTGTGCCTCTGTATTATTTACCTACTTCAATTTTAGTTATTAAACGATAATTAAAGCCATGATCATCTCCAACATAAAGCATATGGCATTCTTCCAACAACTGTGGTACTTGACGACACGAACAACACTTGAGCAAGCGACTATGACACGCAAGTCCAACTATCTACCAAGCAACAGGTAATAGGATGTGTCCAAGGCAATATAAGGCTGCAAGGGATATCACGGGTACGAAAACTAGAGCATCGCAACACAAATAGCAATAGATCAACAGGGGGAAATAAAGACTAGAAAGGTAAAATAGGTAGAAAGAGGGAGAATGCTCGCCTGAAAACATTGTTGAATGTTCATCCGAAGATCGGGTCAACACTCGCATCCACTCATCGGCCTAATCCGTGAAGAAGCAAATCACTAGAAGAAACACCGAATGCCCTATTTATTACTACGGCAGAAAACCGGGCATGATGCATGTATGATGTATGACATGGCAAAGGTGGAATGCAATTAGGCCATATTAAGCGGAACCAGGGTCCCGACAATTATTTAATAGGTTCAAGTTGTTTAGGTACCCCGCAATTTAAATGTTGTATTAACATGGCAAAACATAGCATCAGTTCGCTACACAAATTTAAATGGGACCAATATAAGACTAGAAAAGCCCGCATATGGTCTCCATGTTTAATTATAAAGTGAATCGGCATAATGCCCCCAAACCACATAATATGTATGCGAGTATGAATGATTAGATGCAATCAAGTATATATCATTTATAAAAAATAGGGGTCTCGGTAAAAGGGTCACACATGGCGATCGAAGATCTTGGGCTTCGGGGGTTCGACGAGGCTCGAAGGAGGGGGTCCGGGTATTCGTCGGGAACGGTCTTTGGATCACCAGAATCGTGAAGGAGTGCTTGTCGGTCTTCTCGGAATCCCTCGGGTTCATCTTTAGACATCGATGGTCTTCGAGGGCTCGCCCGTCGGATCCATCAGCGATCTTCGGGTGCATCGAATCCATGTCAAGAACCTAGGGATGTAGCCCCGATGGTCTAGGGTCACATCAACACTTGTCGGTGTTCCAAAGATCTTGACGACATCGGGTTTTGACACGAACAAGGATGATCTTGTGCTGCAATAGGAGGAAGCCGGACTTGGGAACACACAAGAATGGACTTGGCCTCAAACAGTAGCACAACTTCCCAAAAAGGACATCACGTAGCAGCCGCGCTAAGGTCGGATACTCGGAGTGAGGCCACAGAGACATGAACAGAAACGATACACATCATCAGATGACCGCGAGGCATCGCGGCGAGGTCGAGACGGCCTGGGGCGACGGAGAGGAAGGCTAGGGACGTGCTTGGTCGAGGAACGGTGATGACGCGGAAGGGCGGTGCTGGGCTGACAACGACGGCAGCAAGGGGGCATGGCCGGGCTCGGCAGGGCGACAGGCTCGATGGGGACATGCGCTACTGGGAGCGGGTCAATGGTGAGGAGGCGCCCAGGGGAGACGCCATGGCCAGCGTGAGACGGCGGCTCGAACGGCGGTGAGGATACGCTGCAGGAGGCGAGCACGGGACCGAGGAGGTCGCGTGCCCGCCCTAGCGTTGAGCGGAGGCGCAGCACTCTGCGGCAGATGGAGGCGCGGCCTTGGCGGCGACAGACAGAGGTGGAGGGGCCCAGGCGGCGGAGGAAGACGGTGGCGCCGGAGTCCCTGCGGGCGGGGCCATGGGGACGCGAGCGTACGACAGGGAGGAGAGGTCCCATGGCCGGAGGAGATGAGGTCGTCGACGGCGGATCGGGTCTTACTGGAAGAGAGAGGGAGGAGACGCTAGAAGAGAGAACCGGCGGTGGCGCCGTGCTGCATCGAGGGAGGGAGGGAGCGACGCGATGGAGAGGACAGGGCGCGTCGGGGCGGAACGGGGTTCGGGGGAGCGAGCCCCGCGTGCGGCCTGGGTAGGTGGCGACGCGGGTGGGGTTGCTGTAGCGGGGTGGGGCCGGGAGAGTGGGGGCTGAGGGTCAGTCGGCTTTGACCGGGGTGGGTGTGGGACGTGACGGCAGGGAGAGGTGGGCGTTGTGTGCGTGTGTGCGTACGGGTGTGGGTTGCTGTGTGCGTGTGGTGTACAGGGACGGTCGAGGTGGTGAGGTGAGTGGGATGGCGGCGACAAGGTGGGAATGTGGGATTAGGGTTAGATGGGATAGTTTTTAGGGTTTGGTGGTTGTGGGTTGGGTGGCCTCCGGTTGGGCCTTCGGGCTTGGCCGTTGGCTGCCTGACCCCCCACAAAAATAGTTTTGGTTTTAATTATTTTGTTTTAATAGATTTTGTAAATAGTTTAAAAAAATACAAGATCCGAACGGACCGAGAGATTTGATTTGAAAATGAAGGCGGGCTAATTTAGAAAACAACATAGGCCTTTTGAAAAATAGTTTTAGACAATCATATGCATGATGATGTCATGGTGATGCACATAATAAAAATACTAGCGATTTTCCAGTAATGAATTTACTCGGGGTGCTACAAACATCAAGGAGAACATTTAAAGTAGTGCTGCTAAATGTCTCTCGGTCGATTCTCCAGACCCTTTTATGTTGGCAACCGTTGTTGTGCCAAGTAATTGAAGTCTGAGAATGAAGTTTCTTTTTCTCATGTCATCAGGAATCTTCTTTATTATTCATCCTGGTGGTGTAAAGTGATATCATAATCTTTGGCAAATATTTTGATACACCTAGATGAATAAAGAGTTTCCTTCGTTTTCCCAACCATGTTTTAAGAGTGACTATGATTTTGGCAATCAATAGTTTCTTTTCCTACATGTTCCTTGTGACTATTAAGAGTTCTCTCCACCAAAACACCTTTCTGTCTTGACTTTCTGTTGAATGAAAGAGTGACCCTTCTATTTCAAAAGTAGTTCAACAACTTGGTTTTGTTGGTCCATATCTTTGCAACCTGAAATCTCTTCTTAAGCCATTTAGTAGAGGTTCCTTATCAAAGTCTGCGGTCATGTTCTTTCTGTTGGAAGTTTTTTTTCAGAAGCTTCAAAACCTCCTGTAAGCTCCATGGTCTCAATCCTTATGAAGACCATCTATCTAACAACTTGAAACCTTCTCCTCTTGTTTCCTCTATTACCTTGCTGTGTTTCATATTCGTCATCTCAGAGTTGTTTCTAAACACTCCATCCAAGAGCTGATCATGAGATACTCAGTGTGTTTTTAGTGTGTTTCCCTCTTATCCTTAGTGTAACCCTGTTTCTTTCTCTCTGTCTCTTTTCCTACCTTTGGAATCTCGGGTCGAGATTCTCGTAAGAGGGATAGAGGTGTAACACCCCAGTTTTAGATAAATAGTAAATAGGGTTGTTTCTGCATCCACGAGCATCATCTTAAAAATGTATGCAAGAAAGAATTAGAATAAAACTCTAAACCCTAGTTTCCCTCTCCCTCTCAAAACAATTCAAAATGTTTTGAGTTTGAAAGCTATCAAAAAGTGTGGAACCCAATCTGAATAAAAGGGCCCCACAACAGTTTGTATATTTTACAAAGGTTCTGGTATTTTTGAAACATCCAAAACAGATTTGAAAATGAATTTCCAAAGAAGAAATCAAAACAGAAATTGGAAAAACAGTTTTACAGAAAAAAAAACATAGCAACAAGCTAGAACCCATCCCAAGCCGGCCCACTTCCCTCTTCTCTTTTTCTGCCGCCACGCGCGCGCAGCAGCCAGCGGCCCAGCGCAGCCTAGCTTCGGCCCAGGCCCACGTACCCTTTCGTCCGATCTATCGTCATCGTCCACCTCGCGTCGCCCCCAAAGCAACTGCATGTCACTGTCCTCCGCGCCGGCGTGCGCCAAGATCTTCGCCGCCCCTCTGTAAGCCTACACGTACCTTAGCGCCACCACGAAGAGTCCCGCCATGCCCAGTTTCCCCTCTCCCTCCTTATCCTCTCCTCAAGAGCAGAGGTCCTAAAACCCTAGCCGCAGCTCGTCGCCGTTGCTGACCGCCCCAGACCAAGCCCTGGCCACCGTTGAGATCGTCGTGGTGGACTCGTTCTTCGTAGCCAAGCCACGGAAGCACCCGCGCCCCCAATCATCGGAATCGAGGTCATCTTCCCCGAGCCCGACGACCGCCACCGTCGCCATTGCCGTTGATTCAAGCTTCCTCCTGCCTCTCCGTCGAGCTTATCAGCTTCAAGGTGAGCACGCCGTTCACCTAGACCCCTTGTCCCTCTCTCTATCGCTCTGTAGCCATTGCTCGCTGTTAGCCTGCAAGAGCCGTCGCCTCCGCTCGTCGTGCTCGCTGCTCCGACGACCAATCCGAAGCGGCGCCGCCACTTTTAGGCTCCACTCGTTGCACTGGTTCGAACTCGTGTAGCCCCGCAGTCCCGCGCGCTCTTCAGCGTCACCGTCGACCACCGTCTGCCGCTCCGCCCGTCGTGGTGACGTGGTGCTCGCGTGTCTACCGCGTGGCCCAGGTCCCACCTGTCAGCCATAGAGGCTAAGTGCTCTACGGTGCAAAAAGCTTAGGTTAGGGTCTGCTGACATCATAATGACGCAGTAAATCTTTTAAAAATGGTTTAATAATTGCAGAAAATACTATAAAACTTGTAAATTCAATATCTAATTCATATTAACTCAGAAAATTACAAATAATATTGCAAAATGTTTAGAAAAATGAGATCTATATAATTACACAATAATCATGCATTGATAATCAACTTACATGACAAGTTTAATTCGATAAACAAACCAACCCCTCTCATATACATATGGAGTTTCCCCGAGTTAGGGTTTGCACCCCTCGAAACCCCGATTAAATTTCCGAGTATGTATTAGGGTCACAATTCAGTACAATTTAACTTGTCATATCATCATACTTGATTGAGCATTGCATCGATGCCATGTGTTGATTGTTTCCCCTTTCTTTCCGGTGTTTGGTTCTTTTCGGTAGAATGCGATATCGAGATCGAGATTGAAGACCGAGACGAACACCATCGAAGATCGAAGACAAATACTTTACCAACTATAACCTAGTCAAGTACAATGCCTTTGAAGATCTGTTTATTGGTTATCAACGGGCAAAGGCAAGAATAGCCCCACCATGATATAATCCTATGATTTCGAAAGCATTTAAATTCTGGCCATGATGCATACGATTCTACTGTGTTCTTTTATCGATAGATAGAGTATCCTATCTGTTGCATTACTCCCTTTGAGCTTGTATTACCTGATCCACTGCTCCTAGCATAACTAGGTTTGGCTTGTGTGCATTTCTAGAGCTTATATATGTGTTTGCTTAGCCATGCATAGCTATCTGTACTGGTCCATCCAGATGATGTATCAGATGCAGAGAATCTAGTATGACAGGAGAATATGATGAGATGATATCAATGATATGAGATTAAACATGCTAAGGCTTGGATGGGAGGCCATGGTGGGATGTGGTTTTTCTAGTCCCATGCTCGCCACCACTAGGAAACGAGTTCTTGCCTTTGGAACCGAGACGAGCGTACAACCACACGGGGCCTGAAAAACCTCACGAGTGACTAACTTTCCTAGTAGATTCCATGAGTCACATAGTTCGGCGTTCCATTTGACATATGCATAGAAAACCTTTTGAAAGATTTGGTGGGTGAAGGTGCATTCATAACAGGTAGGAAAGCGTGGACCGGGTTTCTTGGGGTTGATAGCACCCCTGGTAAACCAACCTCGCCTCACATCTCTAGGGACCGACTTCGGGATTTGACCCATTACGACGGAACCATCCTTAGGGCGTGACTCATGGTCTCGGCGAAAGCAAGGTAAATGTCGTGTCTAACCACCCTCTACCGGCCTTCCAAGGAAGAGGGCTAATCATGTGGCATTAAGAGAAGGTTAGTACGTGTGGTTAAAGTTGTACACCCCTGCAGAGTAATAATCTTTTCGAAAAGTCGTGTTCACGGTTATGAACACTTCGTGACCAAATTCTAAGATCATAGAGAACTATAACCTAATCATAAAATTTGGCAGAACAACGTGTGCTTAAGGATGCTTCCTCATGGGTACGATATCAAAAGATGATAATCAATATTTCGGAGATGTCGCTCTCTTATCCCCTTTTAAAATACTCTGATTAGACGAGCTTCTCCTCCCTCTTGATTTATAAACAAAGATGTCTTTATGCAAAAAACAACTCCACCAGCCATAAGTCTTGTGGAGTACACCCTGTACTCACCCTTGGTTTGTTGATACTTTTTGCAGAGTAAGTGTTCCCTGAAGATCATTTCCGTACTACATCGACACCGACGAGTAGCTTGGGGTTCCTGGCCGGCACCCTGGAATCTATGGACTGGGACATCATCGTTATGCTTTAGGTCTCTTAGGCCATTTGTTAAGTTTGCTATACTTAATAGCATAATTTGCCTTCCGTTGTTTGATGTTTGTGGTTAGTGACCTCTACTTGTAATAATTTTGTTTTGGTTCTTTGCTTAGTTATGAGCTTGCTGTAATAATTTTTGTGTCATAGGGTCACTGCTGTGTTGTCGATTCTTCACTGGATATTCCTCGAGCTCAAGGTTAAGCTTATGTCAGATAGAGATATGGAATTTGTTTAGCCCTGATCTCGGGGGTGTCATAGCAATGCACTACGGGTATGTTTTAGCCGTAACGCAGACATGGTGGTGCACGGCTAGTGCGCCACGGAAGGGAAAATCAGGTGTGCCACTAACAGCCTGTTTCCTAGTAGTGAGCATGATAAAGGTCACAAATCCCATTTTCTAGCATCACCCAAATTGGTTAGATAAATTTTTCCCTACTGTCTCGAACCTGTTGCACCGATAACCCTATCATATCACATGTTCACATGTTGTGGATGCTCTATTTGTTGGTCTCCTTGGCTAAGTCATAATAATTTTATATTTAACAAGGACAACACCCTTAAATGTTGAATGTTATTCATATGGGCACCAGCTTCCTCTATACATGGTCTTTGATGCAATAGCAAGAGAATGTCTACACTAAAAAAAACATAACTCTCACGTCTCAAGCCGTCTATTTTTACAATCCAATTATTTCCGTCTGTTTAATACCACGTGAGCCACCTTTGAAAAACAAATCGGTGCCATGTGGTTGATTTAGGCCCATAGAAAGCCCATAGCCTAACTATCCAAACCGTTACAGCCAAACAGACGCAACCGATTAACCAATTATTCTAAAAAAGCCAATCGGCTGATCCAGGATCCTCCCTCCTTGCCCTCCCCTTCTCGCATCTCTCTGCTTGCTCATCCGCTACCGCTGCCATTTAGGTCTCCTCGTCATCGCTCCAATCGGTGATAGTGAGCACGCCACCGTGCCCCTTTCTCTCCCGGGCCGGTTCATATCCCAGACTTCATCCATGCTATATCACCTGACGTATGAACCTCTACAATCTATGAAGGGTCAAATCATAGCTGATTTCATAGTTGAACATCAAATCCAAGATGAGGCCGACTTATAGGTTATGTCGGCACTACCATGGAAGTTATACTTTGATGGATCAATATGCAACGGCCAAGGAAATTCGGATTGTTTGTATATCACCTTCAGGGGTTGTATATGAATCGTCATGCTGACTAAGATATGATTGCACTAATAATCAAGCCGAGTATGAAGCTTTATTATTCGGTTTGGAGTTCTTAATTGCAACAGGAGTTTGTTGTATCGAGGTGTTTGGCGATTCCTTACCAGTGGTGCAATGAGTTGCTGGGGTCTTCTAGTGCAACGAGTTGCTAGGGTCTTCTATGCAATGAAGGACCACTCAATTTATATCTCGATAAGTGCCTAGACATAATATCTATCCTAACTTATTTTAAGATATTTCATGCATCTAAATATGAACATTGGTTGGTCAAGGAGTTAGCACAGTAGGCGTCAGGTTATCATGTAAGCCAGGGAGTGTTTTACATTTAAAAAAAACCAATGTACCTTGTTGTTGACGTGTGCATAGCCAGCTCAATCGAAGTCAATTTTAATATTGAATTGGCTAACACAGGTAGAGCCGGAAATGATTGCAAGACCGACTGGAGGAATCCTATCATCGGTTATTTGCAAGATCCGAGCTAAAGAACCCAGAGGACTATTGGGCGACTAGCTTTGAAATATTGCTAAGTCGATGGTGAATTGTATCGCCAAACCATAGACTGTATTCTCCTAAAGTGCCTAGGTGAAGAACGGGCCAGAGTAGTCACGGGGGAGGTTCATGATGGCTTATGTGGAACACATCAGTTGGCTCAGAAATATGAAGTAGATGCTGAAAAGAGCAGGATTTTACTGGGTGACTATGTTACAAGATTTTCAAATACTTCAAAGGGTGTGAAGCTTGTGAGAAATTCAGAGAAATACAGCTGGCACCGGCTTCAATGCTTCAGCTGGTTATAAAATCGTGGACTTTTCAAGGATGGGCACTGGACTTTGTTGGTATGATTTATCCGGCATCGTCAAAAGGGCATCAGTTTATGTAGTTGCTACCGACTATTTTACCAAGTGGTCTGAAGCAATGCCTCTTAGGAATATGACTAACGTGGAAGTAATCCAATTTATCACCGAGCATATTGTTCACAGGTTTGGCATACCTCAAACTCTCACCACAAACCAAGGGACATCTTTTATGGGAAAGGAGGTGAAGCAGTTTGCCGAATCACTAGGGATTCAGATTCTCAATTCTTCTCCCTACTATTCCCAAGCTAATGGAAAATCCAAGTCGACTAACAAGATATTGATCAAACTTATCAAGAAGAAGATTCGGGATCATACTAAGTGATGGCATGAAGTTCTGTCAGAAGAATTGTGGGCTTATAGGATCTCAAGGAATGGAGCGACTAAGGTGACTCCCTTTGAGTTAACATACAGACAAGAAGCCATTTTACTTGTAGAGGTTAATTTGGATGCTTTGAGATTTTCTAGGAAAATGGTTTATCGACTAAGGACTATTATCATTTAATGATGGCAAACCTCGATGAAATAGTCGATAAACGAGTAGATGCTCTCAAAGACATCAAGAAGAAGAAGTTGCAAGTATAAAAGGTATAGAACCGGAAGTTTTGGTTGAAGGATTTCCAAGTCAGCGATTTGGTCTAGAAAGTTATACTACTAGTCGGGTCACAAAACTGCAAATTTGGCAAATGGTCGCCATGTTGGGAAGGTCCTTACCGAGTCACAAGACTGGTGCCGGGTTACTTGTATCTAGTGGAAACAATGGAGGGAGGATTACTTCCTCATTCTCTCAATGGATGATATCTGAAGAAATTCCACCAAAGCATGTGGCAATCAGCCTAAACATCACTAAAACTATGGTCGATATCCGCATGTCACCCTCAGATGACACATGGCAGATAAATTATAGCATCACACTTATCAGATTACACCGAATATTTCCTGGCATGCAAACATTACCAGGAAACATGGGGGCATCTGTTATTACCCGTTTTGGTCCGATTAAAATTATAATATGATAGAGGGAGAAGGTGAACAACAGATGGATGAATTTTTCCAATCACCAGGATTCAACCATAGATCTGATTAACTCTAAGTCGATTGATAGGAGTTGGCCCAAAGCAAGACACACTAGTGAGGGCCTTCCAAGAGAGAAGATTCTAGAAGCTAGTAGATTCATGTCCAAGCCCATGAATTAATCGGAAAGAATACTTGAAGACCAAGACAATTGCGCCAACACGAAAGAAAAAAAGACTCTGGAAAGGGTTGACCGAATGATCGGAGATCGGATCCAGTACAAAATCGGACTTAGTTGTCTAGTTTAGAGTTACTTTCTTACTAAAGAGTCTGCAATGTACTCATGTAGTATTCTCCTATACTTGCACAGAACGACCAGCCGCTCCATATATATATGAGAGGTGCCGACCAATTGACCTTAAGCACGGGTACGTCCAATTTTCATCACCATTCTATATCATAATTTGCCTCTATTCATTGATATATGTCTTATTATGAGGTATCACTTATGTCTTTTCCTCTGTTTTTGCATGTTGGATGATTCTTGAAGGATGAACTGCCGGAGTCAGCGTTCTGATGGAAAAAGAGGTGTTTTGATGCAATTTCGCGAAGATCAGAAAAATACTAGAAAAATATTGAAAAATTATATTTCCCCAGAAGACGAAGGAAGCCAGAAGGGGAGGCGTATCTGGGACGCAGGCCCCCCTAGGCGTGGGTCCACCCTGGGTCGCGCTTAGGGAAGGTGTGGCCCACCTGGCCGGCCTCCGACTCTGCCCTCTCGCCTATATCTTCCTCTCGGAACCCTAATACCAGGGGAGCGACCATAGAAATATTTCACCGCCTCTGCGGGGCGGAAAACACCGAGAGAGAAAGAGCTCTCCGGCAGACAGATTTCTGCCAAGGAAATTCCTTCTCGGAGAGGGGAGATCATCGCCATCAACACCATCATCAAGTTAGGCTTCATCGGGATCATCATCATCATCCACACCATCATCTCCACCAACACCATCATCACCACTCCATCCCGCTGTAACAATCGTGTTGAATACTTGCATAGTTCTTAGAGGAAACTTTCCCAGTGTTGATTACTATTGTAGTTGATGCTTGTGAGTGGAACCATTGGATTATTGTTTATGTTCAGATTGTTATCCATTACCATATCATCTTTGATCTTGATCCATATGATGTCTTGTGAGTAGTTCGTTTAGTTCTTGAGGACATGCGAGAAGTCATGTTGTTAGTAGTGGATTTGTGTTGAGTTATTATTCAATGGTTTAGTATTTAAGTTGTGGTGCTATTCTTCTAGTGGTGTGATGTGAACGTCGACTACATGATACTTCACCATTTTAATGGGCCTACAGGAATGCATTGTGTATTTACTAATTGTGGGGTTGCCGGAGTGACAGAAACCTGAGCCCCCGTTAGGACACCTTTGCATAAGGGAGTGTAGGATCTCAGAGTTTAAGGCTGTGGTTAGGTTTATATCTTAATTACTTTCCTATAGTTGCGGATGCTTCCAGGGGGTTTAATCACAAGTATGTATTAGTCCATGTAAGGTTGGTATGTTAGCACAGGTTCACCCGCACAACACTTACAACACCAAAGAAGAGTACTCAGCTATTTGAAGCAAAAACACTTGACAGAATTCCCATGTGTCCTCGAGAACGTTTGGTCCTTATAAGTATTTCCACCGGCTTGTCCTTTGCTAAGAAAGGATTGGGACACTTGCTGTGTTTGCTCGTTGTCTTTACTACTTGCACTTTGTTTTGTTGGTTTATCAGAAAACCCCTAAAAATCCGTTTGCTAAGTATTTACAGAGATTTCCTGCTCCATACCACTAGTCAAAACCTTCTGCTCGTCGTTGGGATCGACACTCCTATTTACCGAAAGTACTGCGATACTCCCCCTATACTTGTGGGTCATCAAGCCTATTTTCTGGCACCGTTGCCAGGGAGTGAAGCGCTATTTAAGAGTGGAACTAGTAAAGGAAACTTCTACTGTGAGTATTGATTTTTGTTTCTGTTTGTTACTTTGTTTCCATCATGGATAACCCACTTGGTTTTCTGTTTGGGAAAACTACTACCACTGTTAGGGTAGTAGATGAACCACCATCTGTTGAGATAGATCCTTTTAAGATACCTACAAGTATTATTGATCGTGTTATGGATAATTATTATTTAGGGGATGGAACTGTCCACCTTGGTGATCACTTGCTTTTTATCCATAAATTATGCGGGTTGTTTAAGTGTGCAGGTATCACAACTGAACAGGTGAAGAAGAAGTTACTCTCCATATCCTTGAAAGGGAGAGCTGAAGAATGGTATAAGCTGCTGAAGAATGGACAATCCATGGAATGGGAGGAGATTGCATCTCTCTTTTATTCTAAATTTTATCCTCCCAGTGAAATTCATAAGGATAGAAATCTGATATATATAACTTTTGGACTCATGATGGAGAGAGTACAGATCAAGCTTGGGGGAGATTGAAGTTACTAATGCTTAAATGTCCTATTCATGAACTCCCTAACAATATCATTATCAGTAACTTTTATGCTAGGATTTCTCTTCGTGATAAAGATTTACTAGATGCTTCTTGTGCTGGATCATTCACACGTATGAAGGAAGAAGCTAAATGGGATCTCCTAGACCGTATTCAAGAGAACATTGAAGCTTGGGAGAATGACAAAGGAAGAAAGTCAGGTATAAACTATGATTATGAATGCATTAAATCTTTTATGGGAACTGATGGCTTCCGTGATATTAGTAATGAGTTTGGTATTGATTCCTAATGTATTACCAACTATTTTAAGGCCTTTGCCTCTTACATAGAAATTCCTAAAAATAAGTGGAATACGTACCATGCACCATATAAAGATGTCGTTAGTCATGTTCCTGTTAGAAGCACTGAGGTTTGTACTATTGATCATATTGTGCCTGAAACTTATGTTGAGAAAAAACCTTTCCTAGCTAAGGTAAAGGAGTATTCTATGCTTATTAGTGCGAATAAGAAAGGTACTAAGAAAACTGTGGAGCCTGATGAGCAAATGAATAATGAACCTGTGGTAGTTATTGTGAAAGACCCTGTCAATAGAAATATAGAGGATGAGCACATTGTCTTCTGTGAAGACGCTTCTAATATTATCTCTCATCCTAGTAAAGCTAGAAAAGGTAGTGTCCCTGTGCTTTCTGTTAAAATTGGTGATCATTGCTACTATGGTTTATGTGATATTGGTGCTAGTTCTAGTGCTATTTCTTATGAGCTTTACAGGGAAATTATGCATGAGATTGGTCCTTGTGAGCTTGAGGACATTGATGTGGTTATTCACCTTGCTAATAAGGAGACAATTTGCCCTATTGGCATTGTAAGATATGTGGAAGTCCTCTGTGGTAAGATTAAGTATCCTTTCTAGTGCTTAATTCAGCAGCTAGCAAAACTTGTCCTATCATTTTTGGTAGACCTTTCTTGAATACTTGTGGATATATTATAGATTGTAAGAAGGAGAAAGTTTTAACTAAGTTTGATGGAGATGCTTATGAGTTTAACTTTTCCAAATTTGCTAAAGCTCCTTGTGAAAATAGCTTGCCTAATGAAGATTTCGGGATGGAACAACTTGCTTCTATTGATCCAGTTTATGACCATGGACCTTTTTTTGATGACTGTAAGTATGCTCATTCTGATGATAAAGTTGTTGCCAGTGACAGTTATATTGTCAACTTTATTCAAAGTGCTACTGAAAGTTATTATGAGAGAGGGAAACATGGTTTTATGCATCTCAATAATGTTAAGTTTCCCCATTTTATGTTGAAAGCTTTGAGGTTACATTTGTTTTGTCTTCCTATGCTAGTGGCTTTTTGTTTCAACAATTTGTTTTCTCATGATACCCCCATGCATAGGAAGTGGGTTAGACTCAAATGTGTTGGTTATTTGCTTCTTGATTCTCTCTTTCACTTCAAATATTTATCTCCTATGTGAGCATCTTTGAAAGTTTCAAGCCTAACTTAAAGGCATTAAAGAAAAGTACTTCTTGGGAGATAACCCAATAGTTTTGTCGAGTCTTGGAATTTATTACTTCAGTAATAACCGCTCCTTATCATTTTTTGTTTTGGTTTTTGTGTCAAGTTCAACTACTTTTGAGAAGTAGAGGAGTTGTGAAAAGTGGCTATCCTGGGACAGATTTTGTGCTGCATTGTAAAAATTCGTGAGGGAGCTCAGTACTTTGGATGGAGCTGCATTTTTCTGTTCTTGTTCTCCAAGTTGTTGCCCAACTTTCATTAGTTTTGCACTTTTTGATTTGAGCAACAGAAGGTTTTCGAAAAAATTAATATTTACTGTTGGTCTGTTTTGACAGATTTCTGTTATCATTTGCATTTGCCTCTTATAGTAGCTTTTGCTTTGATGGATTTCAGTTGAAGTGTGTACCAATAGGTTTATTGTTTTTGCTCACACTAATGTTGTAACTGAGATTTGTGTATTTCCTTGTGAAGAAAGGAATTTCCAGGAGAAGGAGGAAAGGAATCTGCAGAGTCCGTCTTTGAATAGGTAAAAGTGGTGAAAACAAAAGGTTCGTGAAAACCCAATCTTTTTATATTTTTGATATTTTTAATACATATGGAAGATTACGAGGCGGAACAGAGGAGGAAACAAAGTCCGGGGTGGCCAAACCCACCCCAGGCGCAGGCCCTAGCTGGTCGTGCCTGGAGGGGGTGTGAGCCCCCCGAGCTTCGTCTCCGCCTCGTTTTCGTACCAGTACCTTCCTTATGCATTGAAACTTCATATTATATAACACCCCCGGATCCCCCGAGGTTAGTGCATCGCGTTATCATAGTGTTTTTGTTTCAATCTATTTCTGTCAGAAAATCTTCTCATGTTTAGAGCACCATGGTCTCCGCCAACGACAAAGGCAAGAAGCCCGAAGAAGATGATCCTCAAAACTCCAAGGAGGAGGATATCTTGGTTGGGGATGAATAAGACATGGAGGAGGATGAGAATCCGGATACCCGCGCTACCGTCGCAAGCATTGGAGTGGTGGAAAACCCTACCAAGCTTAGGACAACAAGGATGTCTACAGGAGGGAGAACTCCACGTCATATCCTCGCTCCATGGTCATTTCCTCCACGTACCAAGAGACCTTTCCATACTCTTATACATGAGCATCAATACCAACAGGTGCCCAAAGGGAACTTTCCCTCGGTTTGGGATATGCCTCGTTCTAACCATGCAGGGAAGGAACACTCTAAGGAGGAAGAGTGTGGAAAGAATAACAAGGACTGGGATTCTTGGTCCGACATGATCATGAACTGCATTCAACAAAATTCGGAGTTGATTCGTACTCTGATTTTCGAGTTTGAGGATTTGAAGAAACTTATTAAAGAACTTATCAAGGGAACACCACCATCGAAGGAGTAATTCGTCATCAGGTTTGGCATCCCCTTTGCTTGTTCCAAGCTTGGGGGAGTGCTGCGGTATCACCACCATTATCTTTTATCTTTTACCGTTTTAGTGGATTCATATCTTTGGTAGAGGAGTTATCTTATAGGTTGGTTTGTATGTGTAAGTATCTCTCCTTTAGTTGATTATCTATGTATCCCTTGTGTGAGTGCCTTTATGGAATATTAAAGAGAAGTCTCATCTTTTACTTTTTGCACTTCTTATTTTAGTTTGCAATCTCCATCATATGATTGATCTTGTTGATCAATGTTGGCATCACTTTGGGAGCATCAAATAAATCTAAATTGGTTTTGGCAAACCGAGCTCTGGTCAGTAGCAACACTTTTTGAGGTTTGAAAGGAAAAGAGAAAAAGCTTATAGGTATTTTGTATCATTTGTTTTCTTTCTTTTTGGCGCATAAGCTTAGTATTCTTTATTTAAGATCTTTTATGTCTTCAAGGAAGATTGCATGTTTGGCTTTATTACTTGTATGTTCGCTTGTTTCCTTCAACTCTTTTGCTTGCTAACCAGCCTTGCTAGCTAAAACTGTTTTGAGAAGGCATACTTCTCATGCATCCAATCCCTTTGAACAAAAACCTATGCCATTTGTGTCCACCATATCTACCTATTAGCATTATTGCTATTCCAATCAAATTCTCAAGTTTCATCTATATTTCAAATTAAAAGGTATTTTTTATGTGAAAACTAGTTAGTAAATCTCTCACAAACTTGATGGCACACCTTATTTTTCTTGCCCATAATAGACTTGAACCATTGTGTCATCGAAGTTGTATATGCTTGCATATATATGTTGGGATTAGCAGAACCATGCTGACACGGGGAACACTTTCAACATTGCACATGTACATTGTACACAATTGACATCATGCTCTTTTGTTTGCAGATGTCGCCAGTTTGAAATAAAAAGGGAACTTGTAAGTCCATGGGAGTGATGTATGTGTGTTAGAGAAACGCCTGGGCCGCTAGCCTAAGCCATGCCTAATCATGGTGGAAACATGCACATCACTATAATGAGCATTTTGTGAAGCATCCTCGATAAAAATCTATGCACATAGTAAATAAAAAGATCGTTGAGATGCTTATTGTCTGCTTGCCTTGTCATTTTGGTTATGGGATAGCTCCTGTACCATGTGCAAGGGGTACCCCGTTGAGGGTTCTCTATGATACGCATATACTTACAATGACAAGAACTTACAGGTGACTGAAGTTGAGTAGCATGAGGTGTGGCCCACGTACTCAAGGGACATGAGATTGCCAACTTATATTTCATTGAGCATATACTCCATCCTTGTTCACTTTAACCTTAATCATCTCAAGATGCCTATGATAGGGGCAATGAGGGCTCAAAGCTAGTAAGTACCATAATCTTTTGGAAGCTCTTTATGACTTGAAATCCCTGCTTCCCTCTATAAAGGGACCTTTATCCTATTTCTAAGTTGAGTCAGTAAATCTACTTCCTATTTTTCTCCAGCAAGAATTTGAGTTGTTGTGTTTCAAGCATTCATATGGTGATTTATTTAATCATGTTCTTTATCTTCCTTGTTTGCACAAGACTCTTATCTATTGAGTATTACTTTGAAATCCTTCATTGTGAAAAACCTATTTGAGCAAAGAGTGCTCCTGTTTTGAAGACTTCTACAAAAAGCTTTTTGTGAAACTATTTTCCAGCTATTCTCTGACCAAGAACAAAGTTTGCCAATTCCAATTATGATTTATCTTTATGCATCTCTATTGTCACTCCTGTACTTGTTGCAAGCTAAGTTATATAATGGTGAGTTTCTTTCTTCTATGAGTTGTGTAATGGTGAGTGTGATGCTTCTTGTTCGTAATCTTTTATCGACACTTCACTCCATAAACCTGTGGACATATTTACTAAGCTCAGTTTTTGCTTGGGGACAAGCGAAGGTCTAAGCTTGGGGGGAGTTGATACGTCCAATTTGCATCACCATTCTATATCATAATTTGCCTCTATTCATTTTATATGTCTTATTATGAGGTATCACTTATGTCTTTTCTTCTGTTTTTGCATGTTGGATGATTCCTAGAGGATGAACTGACGGAGTCAGGGTTCTGATGGAAAAAGAGGTGTTTTGATGCAATTTCGCGAAGATCAGAAAAAAACCAGAAAAATATTGAAAAATTATATTTTCCCAGAAGACAAAGGAAGCCAGAAGGGGAGGCATAGCTGGGCCACAGGGGGCCCACACCCCCGTGGGCCGCGCCTAGGGCAGGTGTGGCCTACCTGGCCGGCCTCCGACTCCGTCCTCTCTCCTATATCTTCCTCTCGGAACCCTAATACCAGGGGAGCGACCACAGAAAGATTTCCGCCGCCTCTACGGGGCGAAAAACACCGAGAGAGAAAGATCTCTCCGGCAGACAGATTTTTATCAGGGAAATTCCTTCTCGGAGAGGGGAGATCGTCGCCATCAACACCATCGTCAAGATAGGCTTTATCGGGATCATCATCATCCACACCATCATCTCCACCATCACCATCATCACCACTCCATCCCGCTGTAACAATTGTGTTGAATAATTGCATAGTTCTTAGGGGAAACGTTCCCGATGTTGATTACTATTGTAGTTGATGCTTGTGAGTGGAACCATTGGATTATTGTTTATGTTCAATTGTTATCCATTACCATATCATCTTTGATCTTGATCCATATGATGTCTCGTGAGTAGTTCGTTTAGTTCTTGAGGACATGGGAGAAGTCATGTTGTTAGTAGTGGATTTGTGTTCAGTTATTATTCAATGGTTTAGTATTTAAGTTGTGGTGCTATTCTTCTAGTGGTATCATTTGAACGTCTACTACATGATACTTCACCATTTATGGGCTTACGGGAATGCATTGTGTATTTGGCTACTAATTGTGAGGTTGCCGGAGTGACAGAAACCTGAACCCCCGTTAGGACACCTTTGCACAAGGGAGTGTAGGATCTCAGAGTTTAAGGCTGTGGTTAGGTTTATATCTTAATTACTTTCCTGTAGTTGCGGATGCTTGCAGAGGGTTTAATCACAAGTATGTATTAGTCCAAGTAAGGTCGGTATGTTAGCACAGGTTCACCAACACAACACTTACAACACCAAAGAAAGTACTCAGCTATTTGAAGCGAAAGCACTTGACAGAATTCCCATGTGTCCTCGAGAACGTTTGGTCCTTACAAGTGTTTCCACCGGCTTGTCCTTTGCTAAGAAAGGATTGGGCCACTTGCTGCGTTTGCTCGTTGTCTTTACTACTTGCACTTTGTTTTGTTGCTTTATCAGAAAACCCCTAAAAAATCGTTTGTTAAGTATTTATAGAGATTTCCTGCTCCATACCACTAGTCAACACCTTCTGCTCCTCGTTGGGATCGACACTCCTATTTATCGAAAGTACTGTGATACACACCCTATACTTGTGGGTCATCAAGCATATAATCAACAAATTAATACAATCTACTTTTGCATTTCTCTTGAATACTCAACCCTTGCACCCGCTTCTGTTTCTTTGGAGAATTTACGTTGCGAAGGATCGACAACCGAATTAGGACAGTCAGGCAGACTAACTCTGCCAATAGCCGCTGGAATCTCACACGAGGTCCCTCCTGAGAAACCAGGGCTTCTTGTTCAAAATGCGCCGACTTACTGTCTTGCTATCCCACTGTGAGATCAGCCTCTTGGGAACGCATTGAGGTGCATCACTATTGCTCTCCTAGGCACTCGAGTAATACCTTATACGTCATCCGATCAAATGTATTGGTGACTCTAGTCCTTCGACTAGGCGGATCCATTGTGATAGTGTGAAGCCCCGTTTAAAGCGCAACATGCAATCAGTTCATTTATAGTTTTTGTTGTTGCTGATGGTCTCATTGCCGCTGTAGCAGAAGATGATACGGATGGGGCACAAGCCGCTGCAACCAAATATGATGAGTGTCAGTCTCAAGGCCGACTTAAGGGAATCTCCACCGGGCTAACCCATTTCGTACACGGGAGGTGTTTGAATCTGTATGTTTGGACCGTTCGGTGGACACGAAAACATGCCATTTTGGCCTTTATCCGTTTGGGTCGGGAGTGCCCCCAGTGTGCTCGACCCATTCCCCCCAATGTAAAGCATATATAATTAATAATGGCGCTAGAGTGTTTCAGTCCAAAATGCTATCCATGTCGACCTGATTCTTTTTGGTTGTCGGATGAACGCAGGAAAGGACACGGGGCGCGCTAGTAACAGAGCTCTACTCTTCCGGGAGGTGGGACACGCTGCTGGCAAGGGCGAAAGATTTCCTACCGCATACGGGTGTCGCGTTCACTGTCGTATCCCGTGTTGCAGGACGGTGGACCGCGTGCATGCCCTAGGCCCACCATCAGGGTACGCAGACATGATCGCTCTTGGTGAGAGGCGTTCCCGACATGACATGCCTCTGCACCCGCTAGCTGACGTGGCGCAGTGAGCCCAGGATGGGCACAGACTCTCGCAGTCATGGGCCCACCGAGAGCCGACGTCGTGCCATTAGCCCATGCGAGACGCGGTTTCTCACGGACTCTCGTTGACTTAGGGCCCGTCATAGGACGATGTGGCGCCGTAAACCCATGAATATTGTCAGAGTAGACCGTAGACGACGCATCTTCTTGCGGTCGTAGAGCCCAGCTGGCGATGTAGACCTTAGAAGTCCACATGTTCTCATGGCGAGATTATACAGGTCCCATTCATAGCCAAGCTGGCAGCATACATTGTAGTCGTCCAGGGGTTTTCTCGGCTATTTCATACCATGGGGCCTACTCATAGCCGAGCTGCCAGTGTAGATCATTGGCATCCGCAGGTTCTCGCCGCGCTATCATGCGGTTTCACACCATGGCCAGCTCGGCATATATAAGACCCCTCTCGTGTTTTTCTTTCTATACAATACGCTAGATAGTTTCTCTCTTCTTTCACCTCCGCCTCCTCTTAGCTTGCTCTCCTCGCCATTCGTGTGCGATGGTACGGTGAACACACTAGGCTCCGGTGATGCGATTGGCCACAGGTGTAACCCGAAATGAAGTGGCTTTAGTGTAGAGCAAAGTCAGCTAAACGACGGGACACACTATGAGCGCCTGGTCTCCCGTACCCTAGTGAGGTCGTAGGCTGGGTCTTGCCCACGCGTTCTTCGTCACATCTAGGTTGCTAGCGATGCCGATTGAGCTGTGGACTATGGCCTGGGCGGTGGTGGTCCGACTATCGACGACGGCGCGGCATCGGATATGTATTAACTCCTTTCTTTTGCCTATTTTTTAAATATTTTCGGTCTAATTCTTTTTTTTTTGACCGTTTCTTTGCATCTTCCTTTCTTCTTGCCTTTTCTTTCTTACACGCTGAAGAGCAAAACTGTTGAATATGAACCCGTTCAATGCGATATTTTTTATTGCGATGCAAATCATATAAAATACACATTGACTGTGAACCGGATGAAATACACGCTGACTGCAAATCATCTGAAAGATCTATTTTCTGAGAATCGTATGAAATACCCATTGTATGCGAATCGTATAGAAAAAACGTGGCTGCGCATCATATCAAAAAAAGGCAATGCTAATCTTATGAGACGTCCATGCACTGCCACTCTTATGAATATACCGTTGACTTCAGATCGTATAGAAAAAACCTGGAATGAAAATCATACGAAACATATAGTGACTAAAAATCTTTTGAAACAACTAGGTTCACTACAAATCGTATGAAAGGACTACCATGATGGGACGAGATCTCTAAAAACCGTTTGTTGTGATCGTATGAAAACCTGAAAACGATAAAAGAAATCCCGCTGTGAACACTATGAAACAAATGTTGAGCGCGAATCGTACGCAAAAAGAAAACATTGGATGTGAATCCTATGAAGAGCCCATCACATATGAAAATAAATCTCGAAGGTCCTTTGTAACAACACTACAGGATCCGTTGCTAGGCCGACGGCAAAAAGCCCTCGGTGTAGGCCCTTTCGCCGTCGGCGTATGGTACGCCGAGAGCAGCTGTCGGCGTAGCGTCCTCGGCGGAGCAAAAAACGCCGTTGGCGTAGACCTTTGTCGACGGCCGTAACCTGTCCGTCGGCGTAGCAACCGTCGGCGAACAGCGACGCTGCCGTTACACGGCCAGCTAACGGCGCTAGATACGCTGACGGCCACGACCCTCGGCGTAGCCGGGACACGTGGCCAGCGCTGGGCCTTCCTAGGAGGTGGGCTGGGCCGACGGCGCCGACCCTCGGCGTATGGGCTAGGCGTACGCCGACGGCCTGGCCCTCGGCGTATAGGTGGCACGTGGCGGCGCCTGGCCGTCCCGGGCCGAAGCTAGGCCGACGGTTGTAGCCCTCGGCCACGCATACGCCGACGGCAAGGCCCTCAGCGTAGCTGTGACCAAATGGCACGCAGCAGGGGTCTACGCCGACGGCAAGGCCCTCGGCGTAGCCCCTGCACAGATTTCTTTTTGGCTGTTTTGTTTCACAATTTTCTTTCCTGTAGTTTTGTTTCACAACAATATTTAACAAATTTCACAGCAATATGCCATACAGGGGTATCAACAAATTTCAAACAAGATCATATATGCCATACATGTATCAAACAAAGATCACATCATTCATACATCATTGAAACATGTATCAAACAAGATCACATCATTCATACATGGGTATCAACATCGTCGCACATGCATAGACAATAAAAACCTACAACTCTGAAGGAGACGGGGTGTACCCGAGATCTCCCCTGGTGAAAAGAGGCGACCTCTGGCGAGGGTTGCGTCCAGTAGAAGCAGCAAAAGAGCCACCTGGCGAGGAAGTAGGAGAAGTGTGAAGCTCGGGAGAACCACCGGCAGAATGGCCAGGAGAAGGACCATTGTCATAAAGAGGTGTGATCTGATGCCCATCCGGTGAGGCGTGACCAAAGTGTCGGTTCCCAGAAGCTCCAGTTCCCTACATGTTGCCTACATGTTAGCAGCTTGCGAGGCAAAGTAAAGCGGTAACCAGTGGGTTAGCAAAGAACTTACTGGTGTCGATGCGTAGTATGTCCTAGCGAAGTTGTCCCTCGATGGCAAAAATGGAGCCGGCCCTGGCATGGGAGGCACGAGCCCTAAATCTGTATTCTGTCTAGTTTGAATATTCACCAACATGCCTGCAAGATAGTTTAGATGTCAGGCCGTAATACAACAAACTAGGAAAAGTGGGACTTGTATCTTTTGTAAAAATAAAGGTTCGGACTTACATTTACGTATTGCATGTAGGTCGCATTCGCCTCCGGATGCTGCCGAAAGGCCACCTAATATTCATCATGAGCGGCATCGTAGGCCGCGTCGAACTCAGTGTAGGGGTTCGTAGCATGGAAAACAAAAAAATTCTACCGCATACAAACAAACAAGCCAAGATCTATCTACTAGATTGTAGCAACGAGTCGATGGTATAACTCACCCTCGAAGATTCCAAAGTGTTTAACGAGAGCGGATTCTCGTGGGTGATGTAGTCGTACTCTTCCCGATCTCAAGATCGTGTAGACGATCCTTCCGGCGCTGCGTTCCGTAGCGCTTCCGCAGTCGGTCACACGTTCGGTACTCGACGAAGACCTTCCTCTCCCTTGTTCCAGCAGGCAGCGGAGGTTGTAGAACTCTCCTCGTGATTCCGGCAGCACGACGGCGTGGTACCAGAAGTAGAGGGGAGATCTCGCAGGACTTCGCCTTAAGCCGGAGCGAGTATGGTGGAGTATGAGAGAGAGCCTCGGTGATCTAGGGTTTAGACGCACCAAGGAGAGAGGTGCTAGGGCCGGCGGCTAGGGCTTGGGGCAGCCCAACTCGGAGGCTAGGGGAGAAACCCTAGGCGGCGGCTATGGTGGGCGGCGGCTAGGGTTTAGGTTTAGAGGGGCGTGGTGTTGTGTCTAGGAGGGGCAGCCCTGCCCCTCCTTATATAGGTGGAGGGGCGCGCCAAGGGGAGGGGAGTCCCTCCCCAACTCGGTCTCCAAGTTGGCCGGCGGTGGAGGGAGGGAACTCCTCCCCAAGTAGGTTTCCTACTCTCCCTCCACCAAACAAAATAGCCGTTTGACTTTTCAAATTGGCGTTTGACTTTTCAAACTAGGATTTGATTTATCCCTTTATTTTTTTCAGCGATGACACCTAGTACATGATGCAACCATTCCAACTTGTTATGACACATTCATGTACCCTTCCCCTCCGGAGTGCCGGACATTCCGGAACCTTCTAGAACATTCCCGATGAAAACACCAGAACCATTCTCCAACCCCGAAACAAGACTTTCCTTATATGAATCTTATTCTCCGGACCATTCCGTATCTCCTCATGATATCCCGGATCCCATCCGAGACTCCGAACAACATTCGGTCTCTTACTCATCATTCCATAACTACTCAACAACGTCGAATCCTTAAGTGTGTCTCCCTACGGTTCGTGAATTATGCGGACATGATCGAGACACTTCTCCGAACAATAACCAATAGAGGAATCTGGAAATTCATATGGCTCCCACATATTTCTACGATTACTTTGCAATCGAATGAACCACTTACGTACGATACCAATTTCCCTTTGTCTCACGATAGTTTACTTATCCGAGGTTTTGATCGTCGGTATCTCTGCATACCTAGTTCAACCTCGTTACTGATAAGTACTCTTTTCTCGTTCCCGTGATATGTGATCCCTTGTGAGACAGTCATATGCTTGCAAGCTAATTGGATGACATTCCACCAAGAGGGCCCAGAGTATATCTATCCGTCATATGGATGGACAAATCCCATTCTTGATCCATGTGTTTCAACCAATACTTTCCGAACACTCAATGCCACCTTTATAGCCACCCAGTTACGGTGTGGTGTTTGATGTCATCAAAGCATCCTTCCGGTGAAGGTGATATGCATGATCTCATGGTCGAAGGAATTAGGTTACTATGTATCAGAAAGCATATAGCAATTGAACTATTAAAATGACTTGATCTTTATGCTACGCTTATCTATAGGAGTATGTCCACCATATCATTCTCCTAACGATATGATCTTGTTGTTAATAACATCTCAATGTTCATGATAGGGAAACCACAATCATTTATTAACCAACAAGCTAGTGTTATATAGAGGCTTTACTAGGGACTTCAATTTTAGTTTACAAATCAAACAAGTATTAATGTTTCCTTGTTAATACTATTATAGCTTGAATGCAAACATTTATCATAAACACAAAGATATAATAATAACTACATTTATTATTGCCTCTAGGGCATATCTCCAACAGTCTCCCACTTGCACTAGAGTCAACTAATCTAGATTACATGGTAATATACCGAACACCCATGGCAGTTTGGTGTTGGTCATGTTTTGCCCTCGGGAGAGGATTAGTCAACGAATCCGCCACATTCAAATCTGTGTGTACTTTGCAAATCTTTATGTCACCATCTTGGACATGTTCTCGAATAGCGTGAAAATGTAGCTTGATGTGCTTCAGCTTCTTGTGTGACCTTGGTTCTTGCGCATTGGCTATGGCACCCATGTTATCACAGTAGATTGACATTGGGTCCAGCGCACTAGGAACCACACCGAGCTCTGTAATGAACTCTTTCATCCATATTGCTTCTTGTGAAGCCTCCGAAGCAGCCAAGTATTCTGATTCAGTTGAAGATCTCGCCATAACGCTTTGCTTTGCACTCCTCCAGCTAACTGCTGCACCATTCAAAGTAAATACATATCCAGATTGTGATTTAGAATCATTTGGATCGGTGTTCCAACTAGCATCGGTGTAACCATTAACAACGAGTTGTTCATCACCTCCATAAGAAAGAACCATATCCTTAGTTCTTCTCAAGTACTTAAGGATGTTTTTGACCGCTGTCCAATGATCCACTCCTGGATCACTTTGATATCTGCTAGTTAAACTAACAGCATATGCAATGTCGGGTCTAGTACATAGCATGGCATACATTAGAGATCCTATGGCTGAGGCATAGGGAGTCTTACTCATCCTCTCTCTATCTTCTGCCATTGTCGGACTTTGAGTTTTACTCAAGGTCGTATTGGGCAACATGGGCAAGAACCCTTTCTTGCTATCTTCCATTCCAAATCTCTTTAGAACTTTGTCCAAATATGTACTTTGTGACAATGATATTAGGCATCTCGATCTATCTCTATAAATCTTTATGCCCAATATGTAAGCTGCTTCGCCAAGATCCTTCATTGAAAAACTATTATTCAAATATTCCTTGACACTATTAAGAAGGTCTACATCATTCCCAATCAACAATATGTCATCTACATATAGTACTAAGAATGCTACAGAGCTCCCACTCACTTTCTTGTAAATACAAGCTTCTCCATAAGTTTGTATAAAACCAAAACTTTTGATTACTTTATCAGAATGTTGATTCCAACTTCGGGATGTTTGCTTCAATCCATAGATGGACCGTTGAAGTTTGCATACCTTGTTAGCATATTTAGGATCGACAAAACCTTTGGGTTGCATCATATACAACTCTTCATCAATGTCTCTATTGAGGAACACTGTTTTGACATCCATCTGCCATATCTCATAATCGTAATATGCAGCGATTGCTAACATAATCCTCACAGACTTTAGCTTCGCTACAGGTGAGAAAGTCTCATCGTAGTCAACTCCTTGAATTTGTCGAAACCCTTTTGCGACAAGTCGAGCTTTATAGACAGTAACATTACCATCAGCATCTGTTTTCTTCTTGAAAATCCATTTGTTCTCGACAGCATTCTGGCCATCCGGTAAGTCCACCAAAGTCCATACTTGGTTTTCGTACATGGATCCAATCTCGGATTTCATGGCTTCTTGCCATTTATTTGAATTTGGGCTCATCATCGCTTCCTCATATGTCGCAGGGTCATCGGTGTTGTCCACCAACATGACACTCATAACGGGATCATACCAATCTGGAGTGGTACGAGTTCTCATTGACCTGCGAGGCTCTGTAGCAACTACAACCGAAGTTTCATGATCATCATCATTAGCTTCCTCTCTCATTGGTGCAGGCACCACAGGAACTTCTTCCGGTGTTGCGCTACTCGCAAGTTCGAGAGAAGGTTCGACAACCTCGTCGAGTTCTACTTTCCTTCCAGTCACTTCTTTCGAGAGAAATTCCTTCTCTAGAAAGGATCCAATCTTGGCAACGAAGATTTTGCCTTCGGATCTATGATAGAAGGTATACCCAATAGTTTCCTTTGGGTATCCTATGAAGACGCATTTTTCTGCTTTGGGTTCAAGCTTGTCCGGCTGTAACTTCTTTACATAGGCTTCGCAACCCCAAACTTTAAGGAACGACAATTTAGGTTTCTTCCCAAACCATAATTCATACGGTGTCGTTTCAACGGATTTATATGGTGCCCTATTTAAAGTGAATGCGGCTGTTTCTAATGCATAACCCCAAAATGATAGCGGTAAATCTGTAAGTGACATCATAGAACGAACCATATCTAAGAGAGTTCGATTACGACGTTCGGACACACCATTACGCTGTGGTGTTCCCGGCGGTGTCAATTGTGAAAGTATTCCGCATTTCTTCAAATGCTCGCCAAACTCGTAACTTTGATATTCACCTCCACGATCAAAACGTAGAAATTTAATCTTCTTGTTACGTTGATTCTCAACCTCACTTTGAAATTCCGTAAACTTCTCGAAAGTTTCGGACTTACGTTTCATGAAATAGATATACCCATATCTACTCAAGTCATCCGTGAAGGTAAGAACATAACGATAACCACCGCGCGATGCTACACTCATTGGACCACACACATCGGTATGTATGATTTCCAATAAGTCCGTAGCTCGCTCCATCATACCAGAAAATGGAGTATTAGTCATTTTTCCCATCAGACATGCTTCGCATCTTTCAAGTGATTCGAAATCAAGTGATTCAAGAAGTCCATCGGAATGGAGTTTCTTCATACACTTCACTCCAATGTGACCAAGACGATAGTGCCACATATAGGTCGAGTTATCGCTCGATTTCAAACGTTTAGCTTCAATGTTATTAATATGTGTATTTCCACTATCGAGATTCAATAATAATAGACCATCTATCAAAGGTGCATGTGCATAAAACATATTACTCATATAAATCGAACAACCATTATTCTCGGACTTAAACAAGTAACCGTCTCGCAATAAACAAGTTCCGATATAATGTTCATGCTTAACGCAGGCACCAAATAACAATTATTTAAGTATAAAACTAATCCCGATGGTAGATGAAGAGGTAGCGTGCCGACCGCGATCACATCAACCTTTGATCCGTTTCCCACGCGCATCGTCACCTCGTTCTTCGCTAGCTTCCGTTTATTCTGCAGCACCTGTTTCAAGTTACAGATATGAGCAACCGAACCAGTATCAAATACCCAGGCACTACTACGAGTACTAGTGAGATACACATCAATAACATGTATATCGGATATACCTTTCTTCTTGATGTTGCCGTTCTTCAAATCCGCCAAGTACTTTGGGCAATTCCGCTTCCAGTGACCTTCTCCCTTGCAGTAAAAGCACTCAGTATCAGGCTTAGGTCCAGCCTTGGTCTTCTTCTTCGGCGCGGTAACTTTCTTACCACCCTTCTTGAAGTGTCCCTTTTGCTTAGACTTGACTTTCTTGAATTTGGTGGTCTTATTGACCATCAACACTTGGTACTCTTTCTTGATCTCCACTTCTGCAGATTTTAACATGGAGAAGCGTTCTGGCAACTGCTTGTTCATGCTTTGCATATTGTAGTTCATCACAAAGTTCTTGTAACTTGGTGGTAGTGATTGGAGGACACGGTAAATCCCCAAAGCATTAGGAATCACTATACCCAAGATTTGAAAATTGTTTGCGTGCCCAGACATCTTAAGCACATGCTCACTGACGGAGCTGCCCTCTTCCATCTTGCAGTTAAAGAACTTTTCAGAAGCCTCATATCTCTCAACTGCCGCGTGAGTCTCAAAAATCAGTTTGAGTTCACGGACAATATCACGTGGGTCTGAATTCTCAAACCATACAAGATAGCACACTGAACTGTGGAGCACTGATTCTTCCGAGCGAGGTAAACGTTCTTTACTTCATCGATAGCATCAGCTGCAGGCGGGTCACCCAGCGGTGCATCCAGCACATAGGTCAAATTACCAGCATTGAGGACAATCCTCAAATTGCGGAACCAATCCACGAAGTTGCTTCCATTGTTTTTCAACTTTTCTTTCTCTAGGAACGCATTAAAATTGATGGTAGGGGCCGCCATTGATCTACAACATATTTGCAATAGTTTAGACTAAGTTTATGACAAATTGAGTTCTAATTAATAGTTAAATTAATCTAGGTGAACTCCCACTCAAAACAATATCCCTCACATTGTTTTAGTGATCACAGGAACCAAATCCACCACATCAACACCGATCATCACGAGAGTTAATGTAGCTTCAGTGGCGAACAATCGACATGTTCATCATATCTACTATATGATTCATGCTTTACCTTTCGGTGATCCGTGTTCCGAGACCATCTCTGTACATGCTAGGCTCGTCAAGATCAAACCTTAGCTTCCGCATGAGAAAATCTGGCTTGCTCACGTTGTATACACTTGCGAAATCTAACACACCCGATCATCACGTGGTGCTTTGAAACAACAAGCTTTAGCAACAGTGCTTACTAAGGGTGAACACTTTAGAACTTGATATTCATGTGCATGAGGGATCATCTTATAATGCTACCGTCGTTAACTAAGCAATACAAGATGCATAAAGGATTAACATCAAATGCAATTCATAATATGTGATATGATATGGCATTTCTTCTTTGTGCTTCCGATCTCCATCTTCAAGCACGAACATGATCTCCATCATCACCGGCATTGCATCAAGGTCAATGACGCTGCTCCATGGTTGTCGTCCACCGGCTTCAACTATTACAACTACTTTGAATAGACACGCGGGTCTTAACAGAAATTAAAGACAACCATATGGCTCCTGTCGGTTGCCAACTTACAATAAGGAACATTGCATACATCAAATATAATCACAATCATGGCCATATCACATCACAGCACACCCCTGCAAAACAAAGTTAGACGCCTCTACTTTCTTTGCATGTTTTACGTGGTTTGGGGCTTTCAATAAGTGTCGTTCTAACTTATGAACCAGAACCACAACATTGATACTAGTATTGTCAATCACCCATTGTAAATTGAATCTTAACTATGTTGGGAGAAACAGGCACCCGCAAAGCCACTTATGCAATACAAGTTGCATGTCAAGCATGGAGAAAGTCTCATGAACGATGTCATGTAAGGTTAGCCCAGGCCGCTTCATCCCACCATCCCGCAAGATGCAAAGTACACAAGAAGCAATCGACAACAAAAGCATCAACGCCCATAATGACCATTGTGTTTTACTCGTGCAACAGATCTACATATAGACACGGCTCTGATACCACTGTAGGGGTTCGTAGCATGGAAAACAAAAATTTTCTACCGCATACAAACAAACAATCCAAGATCTATCTACTAGATTGTAGCAACGAGTCGATGGAATAACTCACCCTCGAAGATTCCAAAGTGTTTAACGAGAGTGGATCTCGTGGGTGATGTAGTCGTACTCTTCCCGATCTCAAGATCGTGTAGACGATCCTTCCGGCGGTGCGTTCTGGCAGCGCTTCCGCAGTCGGTCACACGTTCGGTAATCGACGAAGACCTTCCTCTCCCTTGTTCCAGCAGGCAGCAGAGGTTGTAGCACTCTCCTCGCGATTCCGGCAGCACGGCGGCGTGGTATCGGAAGTAGAGGGGAGATCTCGCAGGGCTTCGCCTTAAGCCGGAGCGAGTATGGTGGAGTATGAGAGAGAGCCTCTGTGATCTAGGGTTTAGACGCACCAAGGAGAGAGGTGCTAGGGACGGCGGCTAGGGCTTGGGGCAGCCCAAGTCGGCGGCTAGGGGAGAAACCCTAGGCGGCGGCTATGGTGGGCGGCGACTAGGGTTTAGGTTTAGAGGGGCGTGGTGTTGTGTCTAGGAGGGGCAGCCCTGCCCCTCCTTATATAGGTGGAGGGGCGCGCCAAGGGGAGGGGAGTCCCTCCCCAACTTGGTCTCCAAGTGGGCCGGCGGTGGAGGGAGGGAACTCCTCCCCAAGTAGGTTTCCTACTCTCCCTCCACCAAACAAAATAGTCGTTTGACTTTTCAAATTGGCGTTTGACTTTTCAAACTAGGATTTGATTTATCCCTTTATTTTGTTCAGCGATGACACCTAGTACATGATGCAACCATTCCAACTTGTTATGACACATTCATGCACCCTTCCCCTCCGGAGTGCCGGACATTCCAGAACCTTCTAGAACATTCCCGATGAAAACAGCGGAACCATTCTCCAACCCCGAAACAGGACTTTCCTTATATGAATCTTATTCTCCGGACCATTCCGGATCTCCTCGTGATATCCCGGATCCCATCCGAGACTCCGAACAACATTCAGTCTCTTACTCATCATTCCATAACTACTCAACAACGTCGAATCCTTAAGTGTGTCTCCCTACGGTTCGTGAATTATGCGGACATGATCGAGACACTTCTCCGAACAATAACCAATAGAGGAATCTGGAAATTCATATGGCTCCCACATAATTCTACGATTACTTTGCGATCGAATGAACCACTTACATACGATACCAATTTCCCTTTGTCTCACGATAGTTTACTTATCCGAGGTTTTGATCGTCGGTATCTCTGCATACCTAGTTCAACCTCGTTACTGATAAGTACTCTTTTCTCGTTCCCGTGATATGTGATCCCTTGTGAGCCAGTCACATGCTTGCAAGCTAATTGGATGACATTCCACCGAGAGGGCCCAGAGTATATCTATCCGTCATATGGATGTACAAATCCCATTCTTGATCCATGTGTTTCAACCAATACTTTCCGAACACTCAATGCCACCTTTATAGCCACCCAGTTACGGTGTGGTGTTTGATGTCATCAAAGCATCCTTCCGGTGAAGGTGATATGCATGATCTCATGGTCGAAGGAATTAGGTTACCATGTATCAGAAAGCATATAGCAATTGAACTATTAAAATGACTTGATCTTTATGCTACGCTTATCTATAGGAGTATGTCCACCATATCATTCTCCTAACGATATGATCTTGTTGTTAATAACATCTCAATGTTCATGATAGGGAAACCATAATCATTTATTAACCAACAAGCTAGTGTTATATAGAGGCTTTACTAGGGACTTCGATTTTAGTTTACAAATCACACAAGTATTAATGTTTCCTTGTTAATACTATTATAGCATGAATGTAAACATTTATCATAAACACAAAGATATAATAATAACTACATTTATTATTGCCTCTAGGGCATATATTAAACACTCAGGCTACAATTTCAAATACAAGGAATCTCGTCAGCGGTTAGCCATGCAGGAACAAAAATCATAAAGACGATAAAAACGAGTAAAACTTACATCAGAGCTGGAGGTTTATCGACGAGGCTGGCCACGAGGCGGGACAGGAGGGCCGTCGGCGGGGTGGGTATCCTTGAGACGGCCGAAGCTCATGTTGAGGGTAGGCTTGACCTTCTTATTCAGAATCTTGAGACGTCCATGCTGCAATCCGTACCCCGACAGGACCAACGACTCCTCGTCGATCTCCGCGTGAATGGGGTCATCCACATGGGGGTGACAAGCCTTCACCATTGTGATGTAGTTCCCCAAGTCGTTCTGGGAAGTGCCGATGTACACGGGCAACGAGGGCTGAGGCTCCGAGTAATTGGGCTTCTTTCGCCGCATCATCTCATAGACGACAACGTCATGAATCACCTCCCCGGGTTGTGCCTCGGCCACCTGCATCAAGAAAAGAAATATTATGCATATGAAGTACGAACATGACGAGAAATACACGCATGTCGTTCCATGTATATACGTACCACCTTCCCCTTGAAGCGGTCAAAGTTGCGTTTCCCACGCAGTGTGTTCTACCATCGCCTCGGTTCTTCGCGTTCCGCCTCGACAAGGCTGCAAACTCCTCATCTTCTCTGAGCCACCTCGTCCTAACCAGCTCCTCCCATGCGAGGCGATGCGGCTCAGCCCAATTGGGGATAACCTGAAAATGCAATACTCAACTCCAGACAATGCAATGGCAACTTAGCATCAATGTAGAATCTCATTGACATTTTACTCACTGACATATACTCTTCTGGCATCATCGAGTACTCAGGAATAGGGTTTCTACCGACAATGTCTTCCTTCCTGACCCTCACGCCCCTGTCAGCCCAGAAGTGACTAGCGGCTATGACCTTCTGGTTGTACCACACCTGGGGTGTCAATTTCACACAAGCCCCAAGCTAAGTCCCGTCCGCCTTCTCATGGTCCTCCTCAGTCACACGGTAAAAGCACTTCAATCATGCATAAAAAACAATTTTAAGAGTCATGAGTTAGCACGGTGGGGTCATCAAGTATGAACATAACTCGAGAAATATGCCTTACCCAAAACTTGGTGATGACAGCATCAGCAGCTGTCGAAAAGCCCGGGGCACGGGTAGTCTGGTAGTCCGCCCAAGTAGTAGCTTGCTTCCTGACATCCTCAGGGGAAATGTGATAGCCCGGCCAGAACTTCCTAATCAGATCTCCAACCAGGCTGTTAGGAAGGCGGGGCTTGGTCCCTGGAGGAAATGTCCAATTGCTGCACAATAATAAACATTAGTACACATGCCAAATTATTTATGACCAACATGAAATAAAATGTTTTAAATTACAAAATTAGTACACTTACTCAAGGCCGTCTGGAATAATAAGGGCTTTTGCCTCCTGAGTCCTAGGCTCAAACTTCTCCTCAGGGACTCCCGATTCCCCACGATTCTGCAATTTCTTCGGCCCCACCAACTCGTGGCTAGTGTCCGCCTCCGTCGAGGGATCCGCCTCCCTCCCGGTCTCTGCCTCCCTCTCGTACCTAAAAGGCTGCTCTATCAGGAACAACTCTGGATCCACGTTGCCAAAAGCGGAGCGTGGTGGGTCAATGTCCACGACTCCTCCCGTGGCACCTCGTCCTCGTCCTCCTCGACCCCGTCCTCCTCCAGCAGCAGCAAGATCGGGGTAACGCGGATTGGGATTTGGCTGTATCCCACTCCGTGGAGATCTTTTCTTGTGATGTTTCAGCGCATTAAGCAAGGACGAACTGCTTTCCTTGCCGCTACTCATATTGTTCAATCACCTGCATTAAGTAAGAGAAAATAGTTAAGCACACAGACATAATAAAATGTATACACAAAGAATAAAGGCATAATGCAATTAAGAAAACAATTAAGCACAAAGACAAAATAAAATGCATTGAAAAATAAATACTCACTATCATTCTCATTCTCAATCTCACTATCACTATCTTTTGAGTAGAAATCTGGATTCTCGTCGAAGGGTGGAGGCTCATCATTGTTTTCATTCTCTGTATGGAGCTTCTCGAGCATATTTATGTCATGTAGATTCACCACTGACTCACCCCAAGTTTCTGCATCGTTCCCAAGGTCCTCAAGATCAACCGGTTCTAAATCAAAGTGCCCTAAGTCCTCTTGCTCTTGACAGAAAATTGCCTCGTACGTTACAGGGTTAATGTTGTTGTAATCGTCCTCGGAGGGAATCGGTAGGTTACCATGTGGAAATACCTGGAACACGACTTCCCAGCCCTGGAGTTCCGCTTTCTGGCATGGTTAGGGCAAGTAATAAACCTGGTTGGCTTGGTGAGCAACAACAAAGACGTTGGCTCCGCTATAGGTGGTTGAAGGCCTAACTTCAAATAACCCAATGGAAGGGGTACTTCTCAGTGCACCCCTTGGGTCAAACCAGTGGCACTTGAACACAACAAGATTGAGTTCGACATTCATACCATTGAAGGTCAGCTCGTATACAATCTCTAACCTTCCGTAGTAATCAAGGGAATTGGCTCCTTTGGTGAACACCCCAGTATTTACCGTTTTTGCATTCGGTCGCCCCTTCTGGTTCGTCTCTGTATGGAAGCAAAACCCATTTACATCATACTTCTCATACTTCATGACGACACGGTTACAACCTTGGGAAACACATTTCAGCTCATCTGACATCTCAACATTGGGATCAGCTCCCTACAGGTACAGTTCAAATTTGTTGTGTTCAGTAGTTACGTGGAATAAGAGAATAAGTCACATATTGCAAGGTACGAGGGACAGGTTAGAAATTACTTTTTCCATGAACCAGGACAAAAAGTTTTTTTATTTCCGGGAGCACCCTCTTTCAGTAGAGTGTCCAACTCCATGGGAGAGGGACCCGTCGGTCCCGACCACTGTTCATCCGTGATATTGCTAAGAAGGAGAAAATAAGCATTAGACGGAGACCGAGTTACTAGTTGCATAGAGCATTATGCATAGAGAAAATAAGTTGTTCACCATTTTACCTAATGAAATCGACCACTTCCTCCATGTTCATAAACACATAGAGCATTATGCAATCCTTCTCTTCCTTCGGCAACCTATATTTTAGTCCTTTACCGACCTTGCCACCGGGAAATTGGAATAGTTCGAGCTTGGGGTCATTCTTGGGCAGGTCGACATTGTAACAAGAGACTGGGTTATGCATAGTGGGAACATCATCGGGCTAGTAGGTTGTCGCGGCGTCTGCCATCTCCCAAAGGCATGTTGCTTTAGCTATACATGCTTCAATCTTGGATTTGTTTCCAGTTATCTTTCGAATATACTTAAACTCTCTCTCAATACAAAACTGCCAACCAAATTGCACCCCCCCAAGAGTGCCTCGTTCGCGAGGTGCACAATGAGATGTGCCATCGGAGTAAAGAAGCCTGGCGGAAAGATCATCTCCAAATTGCATAGCAACTCCGGCACCTGAACTTGCAGCTTCTCAATAACCAGAGGACATACCTGCTTAGCACAGAGCATGCGGAAGAAATGGATCAACTCCGCAAGCACTCGCCAGACTTTCTCGGGGAGATACCCTTGAACCATCACCGGCATCAGCCGCTCAATCCATATATGATAGTCGTGACTCCTGAGCCTGGTGACTTGTCCCGTCGAAAGATTAACTCCCTTACTTATATTCGAACAATAACCATCAGGGAACATCACGACATATTTGAGCCACCTGAATGACTCCTTCTTTTGGACATTATCAAGGCAGTAGTAGGTATGCGGCTTGAACCAATTCTTTCAACGGACAGTAGGAGGCTGCATGTGTAATCTCTTCCTATCACAAAGCTTCTCAACATCGACTCTAGCCTTGACATTATCCTTTGACTTCCCAGGAATGTTCAGGACTATGTGAAAAAGGGACTCCCCGACATTCTTTTTCGTGTGCATCACATCGATGTTATGGGGAAGTTCGAGGTCCTTGTAATACACGAGATTCGTTAAGGCTGCCACGCGAGTCCAATTATGTGTTACACCATATCCCGCAAATTGATGGCTAGTTCTCGGCGCCACGGGCATGAGAGCACGTAGCTCGGCATCAACAGCTGCACCCTCGAACTTTGGTACCTCTTTTACTTCATGCACAACTTTGCCCTTCTTGAAGTTCTTTCTATCTTCTCTAAAAAATGATTTCTTTTGAGGTACCGTCGACTCGTGTAAAATGCAACATATTTGTGACCCGACTTTAGCCAAAAGAACTCAAGTCGGTGCCTGCATACTGGGCATGGCCACTTACCAGCTGTACACCATCCGCACGTTAGGGCGTACTCGGGCATGTCATGCATAGTATACTGCAACCAAACTTTCATCAAGAAGTTTCTCTTTGATGCTCGGTCGTATGTCAACGTCCCGTGTATCCAAGAGTGTTTCAAATCATCCACAATCGGCTGCATGTAGACACTCAAGTTCTTCCCGGGGTACTCAGGTCCTAGAATTATCAGCGACAAAAACATGGTCTTCCGTTGCATTAATACTCTGGGAGGGAGATTGAGCGAAATAACATACACCGGCTAGCAGCTGTACGAGGCCGTCGACATACCATATGGGTTGAAGCCATCTGTTGCTATCACAATTCTGACATTCTGAGCCTCTTCTGCCCACCGGGGGTATTTGTCATTGAAGTTCTTCCATGCCTTACCATCATATGGACATCCCATCTTCTTCCGTCTGTGCTCGTCCTCATATCTTTTCCCCTTCTTGTTCCACGTCATCTGTTTGGCAGTCTCCTCGCTCAAGTAAAGTCGCTGGATTTTTTTATGAATGGGAGATACCGAAGTATCTTCTTAGCGACCTTCGACTGCCTCACCTGACCATCCTTCCCCTTTATCTGTTCATACCTAGAGGCCTCACAAATGGAGCAGTACTTGTCACCCGCAAAACTATTTCCAAAACAAAAGGCAACCTTTTGGACAACAATCTATCTTTTCATAATACATGTTGAGCTCCTTCATGAGTTTCTTCGTTTCGTGAAAGGTTTTAGGCAGACATTGCCCTTCAGGAAACATGTTACCACATGTTCTCAGATTAGCTTCAAAGTGAGAACAGGTGGCGGAGTACTGACACTTGTCGGCTAGACACTGAGAGATAGCATCGAGCTGAGAAATCTTTGCACCCTCGTACAGAGGCCTCTTAGCCGCGACCATCATATCAAGGAAGTCCTTCGTGGTTGGCTCCGGTTCCGGTGGTTCCTCCCGTGGAGGTGGCGAATCTGGCTGGTCGACATCGATGAGATCATCTAGCATGTTTCTAATCCCATCGTGCTCATTTCCATTGAGCTACTCACGCATAACCTCACCTCTGTCACGTTTGTACCAAGCAAAGTCGACTTGCGTGACATAGTTAGACATGACCCATATTGCAGAAGGTGTTTATAAATGTCATCCTTTCCCTGAAGATGACGCTTAGTGCAATGAGCGCAGGGACAAAGTGTCCGAACCATTGCCTTCGAACCATGCGCTAACTCATTCACTAACAAATGAGTGTTCCGTACCAATCGTCTGTTTTATTAGTCGCACTAATACGGCCACTGTACATCCACCCATTATCAGCCATCCTCTTCTGCTTTGTTGGGAGAAAAACAACAAATATAACATTTTATATCAAACAGGAGATTAAATGCTTCATATTTTTACGCATTCATCAACTACATGTCTAATAGAAAAAGAGGGTCCTAACCAGCCGTCGGACCCGTAGATTGGGTAAGTTCTCCCTGGTTCTACCCCGATCGGAGTAGAATTTTGGTAGCACCTCCCCGCTGCTCTCTTGATACACGTCTCGACAAAAAGCCAAGAGGATGTGCATCTGGAGAACAACGAGGAGGCGCCACCGAAATCCTGTCTCGAATTGAGGTAGAGCCAGGGAGAACCATAACCAACTACGAATTCGCCGACTGCCCGATAAAATCCGTAAGCGTTATTTTCCAAAATATGCGAGACCACTAATGCATATTAAGTCGCGTAACGCTTACACTCGGGATGACGCCTAGGTGACGCGACAGACTTGGTGATCTAGACACGAAAATAAACCTAGGTACAAGAGAGGTGAACGGATTCTCACCCTCGAAGCATCATCAAATCGTAGAAGATGATTCGGGACCCGCCGTCGAGACACTCCCCCTGCTCACCCTCCGGTAACTGCAAACAACATACCATATGCAACATCTATTTAGCAAATTTCATCTATTTTACTAAACATGAACTATTGTTTTGCATAGTACAAACTACAAACTACCTCTAGATACTACAAACTACAAACTACAACCTACTACTACAAACTACTACTACAAACTACTAGTACATAAGATAAACTACATACTACGAACTATAAACTAAAACTACAAACTACTACTACAAACTAAAACTACAAACCACAATTAGTACAAACTAAAACTAAAACTACAAACTACAAACTACTACAAACTAAAATAAAAACAAGAACAAGTTTAAAAAAAACTAACCAATGGAGGGAGGGTGTGCTCGGTGGAGGGGAGGGGCAGTGGGGGAGGGGCGGGGCAGTGCTAGAGGGGGTGGGGCAGTGGGGGAGGCGGCGGGGCAGTGGGGTTGGGGGTGGGGCAGTGGGGTTGGGGTGGGGAAGTGGGGGAGGGGGTGGGGAAGTGGGGGTGGCGGCGGGGTGGTGGTGACGGCGGGGCAGTGGGGGTGGTGGCGGCGACAGTGGGGGAGGGGCGGACGAGTGGGGGAGGCGGCGAGGCAGTGGGGTTGGGGGAGGGGTAGTGGTGGAGGAGGTGGGGCAGTGGGGATGGTGGCGGGGTGGTGGTGGCGGCGGGGCAGTGGGGGTGGTGGCAGCGGAAGTGGGGAGGGGCGGAGGAGTGGGAGAGGCGGCGGGGCAGTGGGGGTGGGGAAGTGGGGGAGGGGTGGGGCAGTAGGGAAGGGGCGGTGGAGTGGGGGTGGTGGCGGGGCAATGGGGGAGGCGGCGGCGGTCGCTCGCGGGAGGGAGGGGGCTGGCGGCGACAGTCCCGAGCTCGGGGACCGGCGGCTGGTGGCGGCGGGTCGAGGGGTAGGGAGGGGGTCGGGAGGCGGGAGGTTGGGGATAGAGTGAGCGGCTGGGAAACGAGTGGCCTGGGGTGGGCCGCGAGTCGAACAAAATAGATGAGGCTACACCGACGACCAGGCATACGTCGAGGGCTGCCGTCGGCGTAGCAAGGGCGAATTTTTTAGTTTGCTCTACGTCGATGGCCAGGCATATGCCGAGGGCTTCCATCGACGTAGCAAGGTTTTTTATTTTTCTTATTAATAACAAATTATACAAGAAACTTTATTTGGTGTCTACTAATATAACAAATCATAATAAATTATTTGGTGTCTACTATTATAGAAGAAACTATAATATATTATTACTATATAGACTTTTTTATTTCGTCTTGTGCTCGTTTTCCAAGAAAACCCTAGACAAGTCAAGAACCTTCGCTTCTAGGTTAGAGCGCATGCATGCGAGGGGGGACACATGCAAGCACCTATACCAACCTTGCACCACACTCACACACATATGCTAGGGACACTTGCAACTTTTCATCTCATTCCGATGTTCTCGTGGTCTTCCTCCGGCGAAACCCTGATCTGCAGGCCTCAGATCGTCTACCCCCTAGACGTTCTTCTGATAGGGGTAGCCCGGCGTAGCTCTCTCTTGTTTTGTGTTTGATTAGGTCATAGGATGGTGTAAAACCATGTTGGTTCACAAGTTGGGGCACTATCCTACCCGGTTTCACCCGAACGGGGAGTTTCCCCCTTATACAAGTCCAGAACCTTCGCTTCTAGGTTAGAGCACATGCATGCGAGTGGGGACACATGCAAGCACCTATACCAACCTTTCACCACACTCACACACATATTCTAGGGACACATGCAAGTTTTCATTCGATTCCGATGTTCTCGTGGTCTTCCTCCGGCGAAACCCTGATCTGTGGGCCTCGGATCGTCTACCCCCTAGACATTCTTCTGACAGGGGTAGCCTGGCATAGCTCTCTCTTGTTTTGTGTTTGATTAGGTCATAGGATGATGTAAAACCATGTTGTTCCACAAGTTGGGGCACTATCCTACCCAGTTTCACCGGAACGTGGAGATTCCCCCTTATACAGGTCGAGAACCTCCGCTTCTAGGTTAGAGCACATGCATGTGAGGGGGGACACATGCAAGCACCTATACTAACCTTGCACCACACTCACACACATATTCTAGGGACACATGCAAGTTTTCATCTGATTCCGACGTTCTCGTGGTCTTCCTCCGGCGAAACCCTGATCTACGGGCCTCGGATCGTCTACCCCCCTAAACATTCTTATGACAGGGGTAGCCCGGCATATCTCTCTCTTGTTTTTTGTTTGATTAGGTCATAGGATGATGCAAAACCATGTTGGTTCACAAGTTTGGGCACTATCCTAACCGGTTTCACCGGAACATGGAGATTCCCCCTTATACAGGTCCAGAACCTTCGCTTCTAGGTTAGAGCGCATGCATGCGAGGGGGGACATATGCAAGCAACTATACAAACCTTGCACCACACTGACACATATATGCTAGCTACACATGCAAGTTTTCATCTGATTTCGACGTTCTCGTGGTCTTCCTCCGGCGAAACCCTGATATGCGGCCCTTAGATCGTCTACCCCCCTAGACATTCTTCTGACAGGGGTAGCCCGGCGCAGCTCTCTCTTGTTTTGTGTTTGATTAGGTCATAGGATGATGTAAAACCATTCTGGTTCACAAGTTAGGGCACTATCCTACCCGGTTTCACCGAAACATGGAGATTCCCCCTTATACAGGTCCAGAACCTTCGCTTCTAGGTTAGAGGCTTGCATGCGACGGGGGACACATGCAAGAACCTATACCAACCTTGCACCACACTCACACACATATGCTAGGGACACATGCAAGTTTTCATCTGATTCCGAAGTTCTCGTGGTCTTCCTCCGGTGAAACCCTGATCTGCGGGCCTCAGATCGTCTACCCCCTAGACGTGCTTCTAACAGGGGTAGCCCGACGTAGATCTCTCCTGTTTTGTGTATTATTAGGTCATAGGATGATGTAAAACCATGTTGGTTCACAAGTTTGGGCACTATCCTACCCGGTTTCACCGGAATAGGGAGTTTCCCCTTATACAGGTCCAGAACCTTCGCTTCTAGTTTAGAGCGCATGCATGCAGGGGGACACATGCAAGGACCTATACCAACCTTGCACCAAACTCACGCACATATGCTAGGGACACATGCAAGTTTTCATCTAATTCCGACGTTCTCGTGGTCTTCCTCCGGGGAAACCCAGATCTGTGCACACTCGGATCGTCTACCCCCTAGACGTTCCTCTAACAGGGGTAGCCCGGTGTAGCTCTCTTGTTTTGTGTTTGTTTAGGTCATGAAGTTCAGAATCCTCCAGAAGCTTATGGTCTAGTGCAAAGTTCATACTTCCATGGTCTCAATCTTTATGAAGAGCTGGTACATGCTATATCTACAAGAGAAACTATCGTTCGGTCCTTAGGAGGGTTGACGGAACTAGGAACTCTGTTCAAGAGTCTAATGGCCATATTGCAAGATGTAGTTATATGCTATGATGGAATTGTATAATTCAATCTTTGCAACTTAAGTATAGATAAGATGATCTCACAGATTTTCCAAGTGCTATAACTCCTGGAGAACCGGTGGTCTACCCCTATGGCTTTCTCCGTACGAGGGTAGCCCAGTGGACTTTTCTTTTTGTTTTGGTTTGTTTAGGACATATGTACATGGAAAGCAAAGGTTGGGCCGACTTTGCCATAAAATAGGCTCTCGTTGCCCCGTGGCGGGAGTTTCCACGTATATATCTAGGATTTTACTAAGTGTTAACGCATGTCTACAAAGGGGGTCACACTTGGGACTTACACATGGGACCTACCAACCTTGCACGACACTCGCACACATATGCTAGGGACACATGCAAGTTTTCATCTGATTCCGACGTTCTCGTGGTCTTCCTCCGGCGAAACCCTGATCTGCGGGCCTCTGATCGTCTACCCCCCTAGACATTCTTCTCACAGGGGTAGCCCGACGTAGCTCTCTCTTGTTTTGTGTTTGATTAGGTCATAGGATGATGTAAAACCATGTTGGTTCACAAGTTGGGGCACTATCCTACCCGGTTTCACCGGAACATGGAGATTCCCCCTTATACAGGTCCAGAACCTTCGCTTCTAGGTTAGAGAGCATGCATGCGAGGGGAACACATGCAATCACCTATACCAACCTTGCACCACACTCACACACATATGCTAGGGACACATACAAGTTTTCATCTGATTCAGACGTTCTCGTGGTCTTCATCCGGCGAAACCCTGATCTACAGGCCTCAGATTGTCTACCCCCTAGACGTTCTTCTGACAAGGGTAGCCCGTCGTAGCTCTCTCTTCTTTTGTGTTTGATTAGGTCATAGGGTGATGTAAAACCATGTTGGTTCACAAGTTGGGGCACTATCCTACCCGGTTTCACCGGAACAGGGAGTTTCCCCCTTATACAGGTCTAGAACCTTGGCTTCTAGGTTAGAGCGCATGCATGCGAGGGGGGACACATGCAACCACCTATACCAACATTGCACCACACTCACACACATATGCTAGGGACACATGCAAGTTTTCATCTGATTCCGACGTTCTCGTGGTCTTCCTCTGGCGAAACCCTGATCTGCGGGCCTTGGATCATCTATCCCCTAGACGTTCTTCTGACAGGGGTAGCCCGTCGTAGCTCTCTCTTTTTTGTGTTTGATTAGGTCATAGGATGATATAAAACCATGTTGGTTCACAAGTTGGGGCACTATCCTACCCGGTTTCACCGGAACAAGGAGTTTCCCCCTTATACAGGTCCAGAACCTTGGCTTCTAGGTTAAAGCGCATGCATGCGAGGGGGGACACATGCAACCACCTATACCAACCTTGCACCACACTCACACACATATGCTCGGGACACATGCAAGTTTTCATCTGATTCCGACGTTCTCGTGGTCTTCCTCCGGTGAAACCCTGATCTGTGCACATTCGGATCGTCTACCCCCTAGACGTTCCTCTAACAGGGGTAGCCCGGCGTAGCTCTCTCTTGTTTTGCGTTTGTTTAGGCCATGAAGTTCAGCATCCTCCAGAAGCTTATGGTCTAGTGCAAAGTTCATATTTCCATGGTCTCAATCCTTATGAAGAGCTGTTACATGCTATATCTACAAGAGAAACTATAGTCCGCTCCTCATTAGGGTTGACAGAACTAGGAAGTCTGTTCAAGAGTCTAATGGACATCTTGCGAGATGTAGTTATATGCTATAATGGAATTGTATAATTCAATCTTTGCAACTTAAGTATATATAAGATGATCTCATATATTTTCCAAGCGCTATAACTCCTGGAGAACCGGTGGTCTACCCCTATAGCTTTCTCCGTACGAGGGTAGCCTAGTGGACTTTTCTTTTTCTTTTTGTTTTGTTTAGGATATATGTACATGGAAAGCAAAGGTTGGGCCGACTTTGCCATAAAATAGGCTCTGGTTGCCCCGTGGAGGGAGTTTCCACGTATTTATCCAGGATTTTACTAAGTGTTAACGCATGTCTACAAAGGGGGTCACACTTGGGACTTATACATGGGACCTACCAACCTTTCACCACACTCACACACATATGCTAGGGACACATGCAAGTTTTCATCTGATTCCGACGTTCTCGTGGTCTTCCTCCGGCGAAACCCTAATCTGTGGGCCTCAGATCGTCTACCCCCTAGACATTCTTCTGACAGGGGTAGCCCGGCGTACCTATCTCTTGTTTTGTGTTTGATTAAGTCATAGGATGATGTAAAACCATGTTGGTTCACAAGTTGGGGCACTATCCTACCCGGTTTCACCGGAACATGGAGATTCCCCCTTATACAGGTCCAGAACCTTCGCTTCTACGTTAGAGCGCATGCATGCGAGGGGGGACACATGCAAGCACCTATACCAACCTTGCACCACACTCACACACATATTCTAGGGACACATGCAAGTTTTCATCTGATTCCGACGTTCTCGTGGTCTTCCTCCGACGAAACCCTGATATGCGGCCCTCAGATCGTCAACCCCCCTATACGTTCTTCTGACATGGGTAGCCCGACACAGTTCTCTCTTGTTTTGTGTTTTATTAGGTCATAGGATGATGTAAAACCATGTTGGTTCACAACTTGGGGCACTATCCTACCCGGTTTCACCGGAACATGGAGATTCCCCCTTATACCTGTCCAGAACCTTCGCTTCTAGGTTAGAGCGCATGCATGCGAGGGGGGACACATGCAACCACCTATACCAACCTTGCACCACACTCACACACATATTCTAGGGACACATGCAATTTTTATTTGATTCCGACGTCCTCGTGGTCTTCCTCCGGCGAAACCCTGATCTGCGGGCCTTAGATCGTCTACCCCCCTAGACATTCTTCTGCCAGTGGTAGCCCGGCATAGCTCTGTCTTGTTTTGTGTTTTATTAGGTCATAGGATGATGTAAAACCATGTTGGTTCACAAGTTGGGGCACTATGCTACCCGATTTCACCGGAATAGGGAGTTTCCCCCTTATACAGGTCTAGAACCACCTATACCAACCTTTCACCACACTCACACACCTATGCTATGGACACATGCAAGTTTTCATCTGATTCCGACGTTCTCGTGGTCTTCCTCCGGCGAAACCCTGATCTGTGCACACTCGGATCGTCTACCCCTAGACGTTCCTCTAAAAGGGGTAGTCCGGCATAGCTGTCTCTTGTTTTGTGTTTGTTTAGGTCATATGATGATGTGAAACCATGTTGGTTCACAAGGTGCGACACTATCCTACCCGGTTTCAACTGAACGGGAATTTTCCCCCTTATACAAGTCTAGAACCTTCGCTTCTAGGTTACAGCGCATGCATGCGAGCGGAGACTATTAGGTTTTGGATGTTTCAACACAACACCACACCTCCATGCATGTGCTAGGGCCACATGCAAGTTCTTGAGGTATTCCTACGCCCCGGAGCGCGGTTTGCCGCGGAACCCTGATCTGTGGGCCTCGGATCGTCTACCCCCTAGACGTTCCTCTAACAGGGGTAGCCCGGCGTAGCCCTCTCTTGTTTTGTGTTTGTTTAGGTCATATGATGATGTAAAACCATGTTGGTTCACAAGGTGCGGCAATATCCTACCCGGTTCGGTTACCATGTTGGTTCTAGGTTACAGCGCATGCATGCACCTGGAGACTAGTTTTCCAATGGTTGGTGAGGAATGGTGTAAGAATGGGTTGCCATAGAAAAAGCATTGAATCTTTGAACAACCACTACTAGAGAAAAGCCTATCCGAGGCACACCAAAAAGCCTATCCGAGGCGCATATCACATGTGCCTCTAGCTTCAAGCCTCGGGTATTTCTTATGCGAGGCGCATATGATATGCGCCTCCTATACTTCACATATGCGAGGCGCATATCGATATGCGCCTCGCATAATAATATGCGAGGCGCATATCGATATGCGCCTCGCATATGTGAAGTATAGGAGGCGCATATCAGATGCGCCTAGCATATGTTTCAGAATGCGCCTCGGGTATTTATAGTATATGCGCCTCGCATATGTTTCAGAATGCGCCTCGGGTATTTATAGTATATGCGCCTCGCATATGTTTCAGAATGCGCCTCAGGTATTTATAGTATATGCGCCTCCAATAGTATCCTATATGCGCCTCCGGTAATATTTTCGAAATTCAAGTTTTACAGACCACTATATATAAATAATATACAGATATTCAAATATACAATATAGTCCACAGAATTTTTCAGAAACTTGCATTTTGCCAAAGCATAATAGAACCAACATGAATACACATCAATCATGACATACAAGTTCATACATCAAGTGTTTGTGCCACAAGTTCACACCTCCGATCGGTACAAGTTCACAATCACATTACACCTTCGAGTACAAGTTCACAATTCACATTACAACTCCAACGACGTAGCTCTACCTAGATGAAGTAGAACACAACCTACAATGAAGAGCAACAAGGTGGTGATCACGAGGAAGTTCCTCCATTTCTTCCTTCCATGCCTCCTCCACTTCTCTTCCGCCACCTCTCTACTCTCATAGCCTTGGTAGCTGTTGCCCGAGAAGTTGTTCACTTGCTTCTGGCAGTCTTTCCACTCCTCGTACACACCTGGAACCCGACCGACGTACACGACATAACACCTCGGCATCTCCTACACATTTTAAAGATGATATTACTTATGTCAGTGGAAAGCAATAGCTAGCAGTTCACAAAGATAGAATCATCGGCATTTCGAAGAAAGACCAAAAGAAAGCAAACCAAGAATGACATGGATTAGTTCCTCATACTTAGATTGGGCACGGAAATAACAATGCTCGCTGTTTGATATTGTGCGGCAAGTAGAGTATATGCCCAAATTACTAGTCTACTTGGCACACAAGATCAAACAGCGGCATAGTCATACACGTGACACCACAACACGTTCTAATCATCGGCATTTCAAAGAAAGACAAAGAAAGCAAACCACAAGAAAGTAGGGAAGCAATGACAAATGAAAAGCAACAAGCACTTAAAATAGTTCGTAACACAAATAACTAGCTAGTGTCTCTCACAATCAAGTTCAACGGTTGACGAAACATATTCTAGAGGTTTTGCTAGGCAAGTTTAACACAGTGATAAGAGGTTACAACACGAGTTCGGAACTAACAGCTAGGTACCCAGGCAATGCAATCATGAAGTCTTCTTCGGCTCTTGAGTCGGCTTTGGGGGGGCATTGATGAAGCCCGACCGAGTTTTCGCCATTTGCATGAACATCCTGCCGTCACCCTGCTGCGCTAAGCGTTCGTCTATCTCCCTGTTGGACGGTGTATAGCCGCCGTGGAAGGTGCCTCCGGCTTTTATGACTCCCTGGTACACGATTGTCGCGATCTCCTCCTGGATGTTGAAGAAGTGTTGCCTGAGGTTGCGAGCCTGTATGCATCAAGCTTTTCAGCCCACTTCACGAGGTCAGATGGCAGCGTTTTGGTCTCCATGTCATTGAAGAACGCCTTCATGTGGTAAATGGCGTAGAAGGCATCCTTCCCACTGCCAGGCGGCTGCTTGACGCAGGCAAACTTCGTCGTGTGGCGGAACACGTGCGCGCCGAACTTTACATGTGGCCTTGCCGGTTTGACGCCTCCCGCTGCGACGTAGCCGGTGAGAGCGCCATCAAGAATTTTCTTGATATTGGTGTAGTTTTTTTGGATCGCACTGTTTGAGTCGAGGTACAAGGCTGTTGAGTGTTTCAAATTCAAGCTTATGAGCACACAGCATGTCCGATCATCCTCCGTGATGGGATGGTAGGGAAGGAGAATCACATCCTTGTCCGAGTATGTTTGCAGGAAGTTTGAGAGGTAGTCGGTCGCCAGATCTATGGCCTCAGCATCTTTCAGGACGGCGTCACGCATGAAGTAGGGATCCACTATCTGGATGCCCGGGATCTTGTCTCTGGTGATCTCCATGGCCATATTGAGGGAGAACAACCGGACCAGGGTATTGTGCAGTCGAAACCCATTCAACATGTCAAACAGGTCGGTATGCCGCACGTAGAAGATATCCCCGGGGGGTACAGTGACGAAGCACGGCATGTGAGAAGGCACCTTAGCCTTGAAAACGAGGTACGACTGATCGTTGTCGCGAATGCGGCACTGCTCAATTGTGAGACATCCATAATGAATACTACGCATATGCGAGCCTGCGACCTCGAGCATCGATTTACACATCATCGGTACACCTGCCACGTGCTGCTGATTCCTGGCTTGCCCCACAGCACCGTCCCGGAAAAGAGGATTTGGATCCTGGCCCCGATCACCCTTAGGCTTCATTTTGCGACCCTTCTTGCTCTTTACGGCTTCGGCCACTGCGTTCACCTCACCGACCGTCTTGTGGAGGGTGCCGGGGCTGATCAAAGGAACTACTGGCCTTGGAGGCTCGGTGAAGGGGACAGGTGGCGGCGTATCCTGACTAGTTGGGAAGAGACGCACCTTGCAAGGGGGTTTCGCTGGTGCTGGTTGGGTCTCGGCAACTTGATGTGTCCCTGATGGTCCCGGCTCATACAAATCAGAAAACCTTGTGTTAACAAACTGGTCACCGTAGTTCGGGTCAATTTCTTCATCATCATCGGGATTCTGTGCCATGTTGTCCAAGTCTCCCATCTCGAAGTCTTCATCATGTGCTGGTTGTGCTGCCTCTAGGGTGATGTTGAGCTGGTCCTCTGTCCCCAAACGGATCTGGCTCTTCGGCCATAGGTACAAGTAGCCGAAGCCGGTATTGAGGACCGCTGCCGTGTCCTCATCATCCCTTCCTTGAGGTTGAGAGGGAGGTTCCACTTGCTCGTAGCCCGGAAGCACCATACTGTATTTGACCCTCATCATGTCAGGTGGCATTGTGACATTGTGCATTTTGCGGTTCTCTGGTTGAACAATAGTACCCTTGGCAACATCCATCAACTGGCCGCCCACCCAATGCATTAGAGTGCAAGGAGTGTCTCCCTGCGAAAGATCGACATGTAGGCCGAGCGTTAGAAAAACATAGATCAAGTCATCGGTGTGGTTGAGCCTCCCAACTCTCGCTTTAATTAGTTAGTTACCTTGAGGGCGTCAAATTCGGCCAATGTCGAGGCACCGACGCCAACAGGCTTGAGCACGCAAGTGGCGGAGTGGCTGCCTGATGGCACGGTGGTGCGGGCCGGCGCCTTCGCCGCAGTGGGCAAGTTAAGCTCCGGAGCTAGAGGAGTCTCCACCACCACCGGCCCTACTGGAGGAGTCACCAACGCCTCCGGCCGCGCCACATTGTCCGATTGGGCGCTGTTGAGGTTGGGAACCGGTGGCGGCCCCCGTTTACCACCCTTCTGCCACTTGTTGTACTTTTCCATGTAGACGGGAAGGATGGTGTTGAGCTTCTCGTTCACTTGTGAATGGACTTGTGACTGGACTTGTGACTGGACTTGTTCTTGGAACTTTGTCTCGGCAGCTGACACAGCCTTGTTCACGGCATCTTGGACTATATTTGGAAAGGCTTCCACCTGTTCCCTTAGGAGTTTTACCTCGGCGCTTTCGGCCTTCTTGCCCTTCCGCTCCGGGGTGCCATAGTACTCGGACCATGATATGCCGCCAAAGCCGACCACACGACCAGCCGACGGGGCCGCCAGGGGATCGACACTCTTGGTCCGGTTCAGCGCCCTATTAAAAGTGGTGTCCCACTTGGCGACAGGCGGTGGCGCTGACCCCTGGGATGAGGAGCTCCTACACTCCTCGTCCTGCGCACAAGGAACGCGAAGCATTTGATCAGAAAACTGGACTTCATTGATTAATCATGAATGCAATTAATCGACTTGCATGCAAACTACTTACATATTTTTGCATGAAGTCCGTCACCCTCGGAGCAAAGGGGCCGGCGGGCTCCGAAGAATAATCAGAACCCCCTTTCTTCGGCGGGGCAAACCGGGCCCTGACGAAATTCTTTGCCTGCTCCTCCTTTATGTCGTCAAAGGGACGTGTCAACCCCTTTGCACGAGCGTCGGCGTCCTCCTTATCCCATTTGGGCCTCGCGGCTCTATAACCGCCGGAGCCGAGATGGTGGGTACCAATGTTTCGGGATCTCATATTCTTGCCCTTCTCAGTCCTGGCCTTGCCCAAGGCGGAGTTACATCTGGCCTTGAAAACATTGTAGTCTTCTTCCTTGACCAGAGGCTCCTTCTTGACGAGCTCTGGATAACTTAGCTTCTCCTCGAAAATCAGATTCTTCACCCGAGCCTTCCAATTTGACAAGGCCTTGGTCATCCTCCCGAGGGCATACTTGTTCACCGGATTCCCTTTGAGATTGTCATTATTATACTTGTTTTCCTCATCACCCGGGAACGCGTATCTTGCGTGCAGCTTCCGGAAAAGCTGGATGAGGAAACCCCTGTTCTCTTCGGCCTTCAGGTTCTCCATGTTGATCGTGACGGTGTTCCGGAGGATTGCCGCGAGCTGGTTAGAGTAACCCCCAACAAATTCTTCTGGCTCCAAAGGCGCACCTTTAGGGCTCACGCTTGTGATGATGGACCTTTTGAGGTCGACCACGATCGGGGTCCGATCCTTCCGAGACTTCTTCGATGCACTACCACCGTCTGTATTAGCTTCACCGCCGCCATCAGTGGTAGTGGCGTCGCCATCGGCGTCCCCCATCTCCTCATTGCCCGACGAGGTATCCTCGTCCTCCTCCATCTCGTCGTCCCGCGGAACAAATTCCGGGGCCTCTAGGGATTCCATCTCCTCCTGCTGCTCCCAAAAGGGCTTCTAGCTAGAAGGGCCCGGATCCGACATTTCTAAACACACAAATAAATGAAACTAATAAGCACAAAAATTCACAGAAAATTTTGGCATGAACTTTGCTAATTTTCTATGTCTAGGAGTGCCAGAAATTCGCCGGAACGGAAATGAATCAACATTCCGGCGAAACATTGGCAACTCAAAAAGAAAAACCTGCACAAAAAGGATCAAACACAGCCATCATCACAGCCATTTTCTTCCATCATACACAAAATCACAGCCATCATCACAACACGGGGACTTGTTTCCAAACAGAGGGAGTACATGGATGGCAGACTGGAACACCTTTGCATATCAAAAAATTCCAAACAGAGGGAGTACATGGATGGCAGACTGGAACACCTTTGCATATCAAAAAATTTAAACATGCTGATGACTACTTTTCTGCTATTTTACATATCTGCTATTCATCAACTAATCATCATCACAGCAGCAGTCCAAGATGGATAACAATGGACATAGTCTAAGAAATGAAAATTAGTAGATATGGAATTATCATTCTTAGCATACAAAAATGAAATTATGGACACAAATGGACAAAAGAAGAAAGAAAGGAGTGTCAAGTAAACAATTATAAACAATTTGTGTGACCTCAAAAGAGAGATACAAAGTAAACAAAAACCAGGCCATTTTTTTTCTTTTCTTTAAATTTCGGAGAGCATCTACATTAAGGGTTGTCCAATGCAGTTCATGCACTAACAAGATAAACAAGATGACTAGGTCATTTTTTTCTATGATTCTGATAATGAGTGCTAATACAAGAAGAAATAGACAAGTCACGCCAGTACTACTCATATGTTCAAATATAAGAGTTCACTAGTTGAGGCTTTTCGTCCCAATGCTTAAAGCCAAGTGTGCATTTGTTCTTCTGTGACATGCCTGATATTACAGAGGTCATATGTTCCATGTTTTTATTACTATCTAGTCGCTTAGAAAAAAAGCCAAACTTACATCCAAGAATTGGACTAGAAATTCTGTAAAAAAAAAGAATTGGACTAGAAATTGACTAGGTGGCAATAAAAACAAGGAAAAATATCACCCTTGTAATATCAGGTGCAAGAGTACAATAATATGCAACCATTCAGGATTCTGTCGTATTTTAGATTGGAATAAAAGAAATTATCACTTAAAAATCCTAGAATGTCATCTATGCTCAAAGGCCCCAGCAACTGAAGCTCAACAATGATTTTGACAGATTTAAAATGCATTTGGCATACTGAATCTGTATATGTGCGTAACTTCAATGAACACAGCTCAGAACATGATCAAATCTCGAAACAAAGCAACTAACATATTACACCAAATTCCATGCATTTTCCATTCAGACTACATCAATTTTCATGCACATAAAATAGTATTTAGGTTCACAGAGAAACTAGGTAGTTCAAATTTTAGTAGGAAGTAACTGCAACTTTTATTTCATATACTTGTACCCATTTGCAGGACAATGGTGAGCAATGATGGAGCAAACAAAACAGAGCAAGGCAACAATGCTCCACTGCTAAATTGTACTAATCGACAGCATACATTGCCCCTGCTCTCTCAACTGAAACAACAGAATAAACAAGATAACTTCAGTCCTACAGTAGATAGTGAATCCATCTCCTCAAATACAGTATTGAAGCCTTGGGACAGAAGCAACCATGTAGAAGATTACACTACCTATGGCTTTTAAGTTATATAGGAGTTCTTTGAAAACATCACCTGCCTGATAATTTCGAACATTTCATTGCATGGGCAGGTGTCAAACTGGTTTATCAATGCAAGGGTTCGTCTCTGGAAGCCGATGGTGGAAGAAATCCACAACCTGGAGATGCGGCAGGGGCACAAGAACTCGTCTGCCGACAAGAGCCAGCTGGGCGTGCAGCAGCACCAAACACAGCATTCGCCGGACAGCAGCGGGCGGCCGCCATCTGATCCTTCCAACTCGCAGCAAGGGCAAAGCAGCAGCATGGTGGCACGGAACCGTGGCGGCGCCCACGCCCCTCGGAGAGGATGGGAGGAGAGGGGAAGAGGCGTGGGTGGGTGGGGGCGGGGACTCACCGGAGAGAGGGGAAGAGGCGTGGGTGGCGGCGGCGGCGTCGGGCTCCTCCTCCTTCACGGGGACGGCGGCGTCGGGCTCCTCCTCGTTCACGGGGACGGCGGCGTCGGGCTCCTCCTCCACGGGGCGGCGACGAGCTCCTCCTCCACGGGGCGGCGGGCTCCTCCTCGGCGGCGACGGCTTCGATCCACGGCGTCGGGCTCCTCCGATCCACGGCGTCGGGCTCCTTCGATCGATATGTGAAGTCTCGTGTCTGTACTAGCTGCTGGTGTGCGACTTGGTCGATGGGTGCCAGTTATGCGAGGCGCATATCGCAAAGTGCGCCTCGTATAATATTACGCGAGGCGCATCTGGGCTAAATGTGCCTCGCATAATATGCACTCCTAGACAAATAGGGCCGTGCGCATGTTTCTATCAACTATCACACAGCAGCCTAGTGGTAGCATGCCTTGTCCTTCACTGCTGGCCACCCAAGTTCGAATCCTAAGGGGGCCAAATTTTTGGAATTTTTTTTTAAAGGCCAATTTTCATGTAAAAGCATACAAATATGAACTATAAAATATACTACAAATATTTTAAATATTCAAATATTGCTAAAACAACAAAAGTGAGTATTCTCAATGAATGTGTCTTGTCGATACATAATATTCTCAATGCAATATTATTATAACACACACATAATGAAAATTAAGAATGTTTTGATACATAATAGTAGGCCACACACACGACGGTTCTTGACAATGGTCGGAGCGCGCTAGCGTTTCTTGACAATGGTCGTCTTCTTGCCCTTCTTTGTCGCGGTTGCATAGGTTAGGTCCGGGACGTCTTCACTACTTCTCTTGAACGGAAGTCCTTTCTTAGGTAGGGTTGTGGTGTACGGTGTTTGGTTGCCATACCCGTCTTCTATCTTCGGGTCGCCGTTCTGGTCAAAGTCTTGCTCGTTGGCGACTCCGTCCATTCCGATAATGTTCCTTTTGCCTCTCCTGACGACAACCCGGCTAGGCTTTGATGGGTCTTTGATGTACCAGCATTGGTCGACTTTGCTAGCCAAAACCCAAGGCTCATTTCTTGCGGGTGCGTTCGCGCTGGTGGTCTTTGACGGTATAACCATCGTGGTGAAATACCGGTCTTCTTTCTCGACGCTCTTGGCCCACCTGACACGGAACATCGGCATCTTCTCCGTAACATAGTCGAGCTCCCAAATCTCCTCGATCCTTCCGTAGTATCTTTCCGGGATGTCGCCGGTGTAGAATATCCCTGTTACCCCTGAGTTCTGGTAATCGCAGTTATTGTCTTTTTCCTCTGTGTAGAACGTGTATCCGTTGATATCGTAAGCCTGATAGGTCATGAGGTTGTGCGAGGCGCCCTGTGACAATGAGAATATGAGTTTACCTTCCTCCGAGTACTCGCCCTGCGGTGGATTAGCTATGACCTTCTCCCTAAACCACCTCGTGAAACCGGAGTTGTGCTCCTTGATAACATCTTCCTCCCTCGAGACCTGGCGCCCCTGATCAGCGTAATTCTTCTTGATAAACTCTTTGTGCTCATGTATGTATGGATCAACCACCTGCAGGTGTTGCAGCGCGACCAGGTTTGCTCTTTCAAAGTCCTTGGTTCGGCCCTCCATGTCGACATGCTTTGCACGTCGACCCTCGCGGTGACCCCATCCAGCGAGCCTCCCGAGGTGCTTGTTGAATGGCATACCAAGAGGGGTCTCGGTTTGTAGAAAGTTCGAGCAGAAAGAGATGCACTCTTCGGCCAGGAAGCCGTTTGCTATGCTTCCATCTGGACGGGACTTGTTCTTAACGTATCCCTTGATGTGTCCATTGAGCCTTTCGAACGGCATCATGCTTCGCAGAAACGCAGGACCGAGCTGGACGATATCCTCCACGACATGGAGAAGCAGATGAAGCATGATGTCGAAGAAAGCGGGGGGGGGGGGAAATAGATCTCGAGCTCGCACATTATCACCACGATCTCGTCCTGTAGCCTCGTGAGCTGCTTAATGCCTATCGACTTCCGAGAGATGACGTCAAAAAAGTTGCAGAGGCCAAACAGTGTTTCACGGATGTGCTTGTCCATTATACCTCGATCGCGACTGGGAGTACCTACATCATTAGCACGGCGACGTCGTGAGACTTCATCCCGCTGAAGTGCTGCTTCGCCTCGTCTAGCCATCTGCTTATCTTCCCCGCGTAGCCGTTCGGAAATTTGACTCCGAGGAGGCACTTCATAAACTGTATGGCCTCCTTCTTACTCAGAGTGAAGCATGAGGCCTTGAGCTTGACCTCTCCCTTCTTAACCTTTTTCCCCTTGCGACGACGGCTATTCTGTGTTTCTGTCTCCTCCACCTCGTCCTCCTCCTCATCATCGCTAGGTGGTGGTTGAAGTTCATCCCTGATGCACATATGCTTCAAGTCGTTCCTTGCCTTCGGCCCATCTTTGGTCTTGTCGGTGTTAAGGAGGGTGGCAAGCAGACTCTCGCCCACGTTCTTCGTGATATGCATGAGATCAAGGCTATGAGGCACGCGGAGGATCTTCCAGTATGGCAAGTCCCAGAAAACAGACCTCGCCTTCCATACCTTCAGCAACGGCTCTGGCTTCTTCTGGGTCTTTCCTGGCGCAGGGCACTCCTTCTAGTTATTCAACAGCTTGTAGATTTCCGCGCCACTCTTCTGGTGTGGGATTCCTCGGAGCTCGATCGTCCCATCGAACAGATGTCCTAGCTTTCTCCAGGCGTGATTCTTGGGAAGCCACCTCCGAGCCCCAAGGAACACGGTTTTCCCGGACCCGGGATCTTTCTGTAGCTGGCGGTACGTTGTATTATCCTTGCACCTAACGCACCCATAGAATCCTTGGACCACCTGCCCCGAGAAGTATCCGTAACCAGGATAGTCTTGCACCGTCGTGATCACCGCCGCTCTCATGTCAAAGTACTCTTGTCTCGAGGCGTCCCATGTACGGGCTCCTTCTTCCCATAACGTGGCCAACTCCTCTTTCAACAACGTGAGATACAGATTGATGTCTGTACCAGGTTGTTTTGGCCCTTGAACGAGCATACTCATGGTTACGTACTTCTTCTTCATGCACAACCAGGGAGGGAGGTTGTAGATCCATACAAACACGGGCTAGGTGCTGTGTGTGCTGCTCTGGCTTCCAAATGGATTGAGTCCGTCAGTGCTCACGCCCAGCCTGAGGTTCCTTGAATCTTTCCCAAAATGTTGGTAATATTGTAGGTCCAACGCCTTCCACTGGCAAGCATCCGAAGGGTGCCTCAACATTTCCTCCTTCTCCGGATCATCGTCTTCCGGCCTCTTTCTTTCCGCGTGCCAGCGCATGAGCTGTGCTTCCTTAGGGTCTGCGAAATACCGCTGCAAACGAGGAGTTAGAGGAAAGTACCACACCACCTTCCTAGGAGCTTTCTTGGTCCCTCTCTTGTATCGAGAGGTCTTGCACACCGGACACGTGGTCTTCTCCGCGTCCTCGCCCCGGTAGATGATGCAATCATTTATGCAGACGTGGTATTTCACGTGCGGTAGATTGAGAGGACACACGACTTTCTTCGCCTCAGCGATACTAGTCGGACATGTGTTCCCCTTCTTGGGAAGAATATCGTGCCAGAATACAATGTTGTCGTCGAAACATTCGTCGGTCATTTTGTGTTTCGCCTTCATCTCCAGAGCCCTAAGCGTTACATTTAGACGGGTATCCCCGTCGTTGCATCCGTCAAACAATGGAGTGACCGCGTCTTTCTCCATTTGCTCCAGTTTAGCCTTCTCTCTACCGGCGGCTCTGGCGTTACTCGTCTCCTTGAGAAGCAGATCTTGGACATGAGGGTCTCGCAACCAGCTCGAATCATGGTCGGCACCACCTTGATCATCTTCGTGTCCATGCCCGACGCCACCTTGATCATCTTCGTGTCCATGTCCAATGCCACCACCCTGATCTTCGTGATCGTGACTGGCGTCTTGATCTTCGTGATCATCACTGGCATCTTGATCTTCGTGATCATCACGTATCCATCGAGTGTAGCCATCCATGAAACTACGTCGAAGCAGGTGCGACTCCAGCATTCCGGAATCATGCCTTATCAGATACATCAGCTTGCAGTCCCGACATGGACATCTTATCTCTGTCTTGTTTGCACGTTCCATGTCGGCCCTCGCGCATGTCATCCACCTATCCACGCGGGCTTTGTTGATCAGTGGTCGGACCATGGCCGCCTGCGTGGTACAAAGAGCAAGAGAATAATTAGAGCATATATGGACGTGGATCGCCGGAAAAATTCGGCATGACCTCCCCTAAAAAGAGGACATCCGCGAGTGCCAGAAATTCGCCGGAAAAGAAATAAATCGACATTCCGGCGAAACATTGGCATCTCAAATGAAATCCCTGCAAAAAAAGTAGCACCACAACACAATCATATAGTCGGTGTCTCCGACAACGCGCATACATGCAAGCAACGCCTTCACGCTTCCTCCAACAACGACTTGCGCAAGAGAGCCGGAGGAGAAGTAAATGGACATGTTGTAGATCTAGAGGAGCAAGAGACTTCACTTACATATGGGTGTCAACCAATGGATGTTGAGCAAGATTCGAAGGTGAATCAATGGGGGAAATGAGGTGGGGAGGAGGAGGGGGGCGACCAGATTTGTTTGGTGGAGGAGGAAGAAGTGACACAAGTGAGTGGGGTGCTAGTTGCCTCCATGTGCAAAAAGCTGGAAAAAAAGTGGTGCAGCTTATGCGAGACGCATATTGCACAATATGCGCCTCCTATAACTCAAACTATAGGAGGCGCATATTGTGCAATATGCGCCTCGCATATGCGGCCACCTACCAGCGCCCGGGCCCGCATGAGTTACTTGAGGCGCATATGGCCATATGCGCCTCGCATATTGTCCAATATGCGAGGCGCATATAGCCATACGCGCCTCGCATATTCGTGCACCTACCAATACACGGGCCCACACAGAATATGCGAGGCGCATTCTGGCCATATGCGCCTCGCATATTGTCCAATATAGGAGGCGCATATAGCCATATGCGCCTCGCATATTCGTGCACCTACCAACACGCGGGCCCACACAAAATATGCGAGGCGCATTCTGTCTATATGCGCCTCGCCTATCTGATATATAGGAAGCGCATATGACTAGAATGCGCCTCGCATAATATGGGGCTGCTAGATTCTGTCCGTACAGGGATTATAGGAGGCGCATTCTTATCATATGCGCCTCGCCTATTTTTATACTAGAGGCGTATATCGCAAAGTGCGCCTCGCCTATTTTTATAGGAGGCGCATATGCTAAATGTGCCTCGCATAAGCATGTCTCCTATAGCCTTTTCTCTAGTAGTGAACTTCTCCAAAATGTGTGATACATAAAATTCACACACATGCGATAATAACACTTACAAACATATGGAAATTTCTCGGGCCGGGGTGTGAGAAGATTCGCAACGACATTTCATGTGGGCGTGGAGACTGCTATTCAGAGGGTACGAATCCATCCAATGATAAAAATAGAACATAAATAATTGATATAAATATAAAATAAGTTTGTAAGTAGGAAGAAAAAAATACAGAGGCTACGCCGAGGGTGACCGTCGGCGTATGTGGTTGGTACGCCGAGGGTGACAGTCGGCGTACTTGGGATGGACGCTACGCCGAGGGTGTCTCTCGGCATACTAGAAGGCACCGTTAGCGCGCCGTCTGCCCTGGCCGGTATGTGCCACGCGTCCTGGGCCTACGCCGAGGGCCTCGGGATGCCGAGGGTGACCGTCGGCGTATGGTCGCCTACGCCGACGGCTTGGCTACGCCGAGGGCTGGCGACGTGGCTGGCCTGGTCCGGTCCTACGTCGACAGCCCCGACCTTTGGCCGTCGGCGTAGCAGCCGGCCGTCGGCGCATCTGGCCATTCCTGTAGTGCAATGAAAAAGTTCCCTATGATCATTCAAAGCACGATGAAAAGATATCTCCACAACTATTCGGTCGATCAACATTGGTAAAAAAAGTTGACTCTCACCTATTTACTCATAAACCCCAAGAAAATCAAATATGATAAAACACCGACGACCGTTGCCTATTTACGCCTATAATCGTAGGGTAAACTGAGCCATACGAAATCGATGAAAATAAATATGTGCAAATGTTCGCTTCATCGTATGATGACCAAAGCGTGATGAAACACTGCTAATGCCGTCTTCATCCCGCTTCTTCTTATGCAGGGTGTTCTTCTTCTTTCGCAGGCATTTGTTTGTGGCGTGAGCGTAGTCCCGGGGCTGCTGCTTCCTCTTTTTCTCTTTTTTTTTCCCACACCGCCTTTGTCCTGCTTCTTCTTCCGTGGAGCGTGTTTTGATGTCTTTGTAGTGGCACGGGCATTCCCGAGGCTGATGTTGTCCTTCTCTACGTCTTTCTTGACAAATTTTTTGTGCTGCAGGCGCGTTCCTGGGTCTGCTATTTTCCTTCTCTTTGTATTCCTGATAGAATAGCTACGTAAGAAACAATTTGTGCATCTTGTGTTTAGTTTTTTATTTTATTTTCTATTTGTTTTGGTCTGCGAACTAGTTTAGGCTGGGCGTGAAGAGTGGCATGCATGGTTGGTCGACGGACTTCGGTAACTAGCCGACCACAAGTAAACAATTTTCTATGTTCAGTACGCTACAATTTTCTAACGTTTTACGATGCTTATTCCTCTATTGTAGATCTACATATGCATTGTAGACTAGCAATATGTATGTTAGGTGTAGCTGGTCATGGCCGCGTATAGCGTGGGCACCAAAGATTTCCTCGCCACTCGGGCTCAACACTTCGGTTTGGCCTCATTACACAAGACCAAGGAGCAAGCCGCTTTTGCTGATGCTGGAAGATGGAAGCTGAGTCTTATACACCATGTTGTTGATCAATGGAAATTTCATACATATTATCCGTTGTCGAGTAAAATCTGATCATGTCGAGTAACTCATATTATGTTCGCTTCTTTGGCAACATAACATGCCTTTTTCGGAACTAATATTATGACCCTGCTCTCCCGGTATGCGTGTGTTGTTTTAACATGGAAAGATTCAACAATTTTCCTTGCCCCTTTCCCTGTGTTGGCCCTCACTCATGTAAACAATGTGTTAAGTCTTTGTCCACTGATATGTGTCTTACAACATTGTTGACGACGACATGCGTCGCTTTTGCATCTTTCGGTTTCGTGACTTTGTTGGCAAATAGCATCTAGGGCTCTATTATTATCGACATGCTCGCCATCTCTGTATTTCTTAGAGCTTGATATTTCACGTCTATGTCTAGTTTCACCTTTTTCCTTGCATGTACATGTAGCGCGATCATATCATCAGGCGTTCTGCTACTGGTTGTCTGGGTTTAGCTAGGGTTTCTGGCGGCTGGCACGGCGACGTAGGCAGTGCCTAGTCATCGAGCTCATTGGAGAGTTTGATGGACAACAGTGGCGACCATGGCCCTAACATATAGTGTGCGGGTGGTGGCAGCGACTGCTGGTGCGCGGGTGGGGGTGGCGGATTGCTGGTGTGGTGGTGTCATGGGTGCGGGTGGGGCGCCCGGTGGAACCACCACACTTTCGGCAGCGGCTGTTGTGGGGGAAGCTGGTTGTCGTAGTCCACCGGATGGGCAGAGAGCTGGACGGCGTCCTCCAGCCTGTCCCACCGCCACTTCGCATCCTACTCCACCTTGGATGCTTTGATGGCGGCGCAGGAGGCCTCTTCCTCATTGTATCCCGACGACACGACCACGACCAGTGGCATGGTATCCTCCTCCTCCTTAACATCCACCGGCTCATCCCTCGGCCTTCGTCTTTGTTCTCACTAGCATAGAAGTCGACGTCGGGGAGGTCGATGTTTCCCTCGACTGGGAAGTCACCCATGTAGGTCGAGCGACGCCTTGACTTGTGCTCCTAGTCGAGGAATTTGACCCAGAAATCGCAAAGCTCGTATGTGGGGTCATTGCGGAGGTGCGCCAGTAGTTGGTGCCCGGTATCCCACTCAAGAAGGCGTCGCTCTGTCGGCACTGGTGGCATAAGGACGTCGCACGGTAGGTGGAGGCAGCGACGGCATCTGAGAAGGAGGTGTATCATGACGATGGCGGCAGACTGACGAGGAACCACCGGCCTCGTGGTCGTTCCTTATCGTCTTCTTCCACCAGTTGGGCATGGCGTCAGCATAGAGGGCACTAGTTTGGTTCGATATGGCAACCGAAAATGGGTGTGGGGATGTTGGAGATATGCCCAAGAGGCAATAATAAAAGTAGTTATTATTATATCTTTGTGTTTATGATAAAAGTTTATATCTCATGCTAAAATTGTATTAATCGGAAACATTAATACTTGTGTGATTTATAAATATAAGAGTCCCTAGTAAATCCTCTTGTGTAACTAGCTTGTTGGTTGAAAGGATGATCATGGTTTCCTGATCATGAACATTGAAGATGTTAGTAAACAACAAGGTCACGCTATTAGGAGAATGATGTGATGGACATACTCCTAATAATTAAGCATAGCATAAAGATCAAGTCATTTTAAATATAGTTCAGTTGCTATAAGCTTTCAGATACAGAGTAACCTAAATCCTTCGACCATGAGATCATGCTAATCGCCATCACTCGATGGATACTTTGATGACATCAAACACCATTTTCGTAACTGGGTGGTTATAAAGGTGACATTGAATATTCAGAAGGTATGTGTTGAGTCACATGGATCAAGAGTGGGATTTGTCCATCCATATGACAAATAGATATACTCTAGGGCCTCTCGGTGGAATGTCATCCAATTGGATTGCAAGCATGTGACTGGCTCACAAGGAATTATATATCACTAGAACGAGAAAAGAGTACTTATCGGTAACAAGGTTGAACTAGGTATGTAGAGATACCGACGATCACACCTTGGATAAGTATTATATCGTGAGACAAAGGGAAATTGGTATCATGTGTAATTGGTTCATTCGATTAGGAAGTAATCATAGAAATATGTGGGAGCCATATGAATTTCCATATTCCTCTATTGGTTATTGATCGAATAAGTGTCTCGGTCATGTCTGCATAATTCATGAACCGTAGGGAGACACGCTTAAGGATTCGATGTTGTTTAGTAGTTATGGAATGTGAGTAAGAATACTGAATGTAGTTCGGAGTCTCGGATGGTATTCGGGACATCACGAGGAGATCTAGAGAATAAGATTCATATAAGAAAAGTCCAATTTTGGAGTTCGGGAATGATTCCGGTGTTTTCATTGGAATGATCTAGAAGGGTCTAGAAGGTTCACCGAACCGGAAGGGGAAGGGTACATGAATGTGTCATGACAAAGTGGAATGGTTGCATCATGTCCTAGGTCAAGGGCTGTGCAAATAAAAGAGAGGAATTAAACTCCAAAATTGAAAGTCAAAAGGCAAGTTTGAAAAGTTAAACTGGGACATTGTATCCTGGTGGAGGGAGGAAAGGAAACCTCCTCTCCCTCCACCACGCGCCAAGGAGAAGAGGGAGTTGGGGGAGGATTTGGCCTCCCCCTCCCCTAGCCGCACCCCCTCTCATAAATAGAGGGGAGGGGGCTGCCCCTCCAACACAACTCCACACACCACCAAAAACCTAGCCCCCAAGTCTCTGCCGCCGCCCAACGCCGCCGCAACACCTAGCCGCCGCCGGCCCCACCTCGTCCCTTGGCTTCTATATCTAGTTGCCAAGGAACCCTTCTACTCCATCCTCTCGCATCGGCTTAGGCGAAGCCCTGCGGTATCTCCCCTCTAAACTTCGACACCACGCCGTCGTGCTGCCAGATTTGCGAGGAGAGAGCTACAACCTCCGCTGCTTGCTAGAACAAGGGAGAGGAAGGTCTTCGTCGAGTACCGAACGTGTGACTGACTGCGGAAGCGCTGCCGGAACGCGGCGCCGGAAGGATCGTCTACACGATCTTGAGATCGGCAAATGAACGACTACATCACCCACAAGAAGCTGCTCTCGTTAACCGCTTTGGGATCTTCTAGGGTGAGTACTCTATCGACTCATTGCTACAATCTAGTAGATAGATCTTGGCTTGTGTGTGTTCATGCGGTAGAAATTTCTTGTTTTCCATGCTACGGACCCCTATAGTGGTATCAGAACCATGTCTATATGTAGATCTGTTGCACGAGTAGAACACAATGGTCATTGTGGGTGTTGATGATTTTGTTGTCGATTGCTTTTTGTGTACTTTGTATCTTGCAGGATGGTGGGATGAAGTGGCTCGGGCTAACCTTACATGCCATCGTTCATGAGACTTGCTCCATGCTCGACATGCAACTTGTATTGCATAAGTGTCTTTGCAGGTGTCTGTCTCTCCCAACATAGCGAAGATTCAATTTACAACGGGTGATTGACAATACTAGTATCAACGTTGTGGTTCTTGTTCGTAAGTTAGAACGACACTTACTGAAAGCCCCAAACCACGTAAAACATGCAAAGAAAATTAGAGGCATCTAACTTTGTTTTGCAGGGCTATGCTGTGATGTGATATGGCCATGATTGTGTTAATATATGATGTATGCAATGATCCTTATTGTAAGTTGGCAACCGGAAGGAGCCTTGTGGTTGTCTTTTAATTTCGTTAAGACCTACGTGTCTATTATTCAAAGTAGTTGTAATAGTTGATGCTAGTGGACGACAACCATGGAGTGGTGCCATTGACCTTGACGCCATACCGGTGATGATGGAGATCATGTTCGTGCTTGAAGATGGAGATCGGAAGCACAAGAAGAAAGGCCATATCATATCACATATTTTGAATTGCATGTGATGTTAATCTTTTTATGCATCTTGTATTGCTTAGAATGCGACGATAGCATTATAAGATGATCCCTCCCACAAAATTATCATGTAAAGTGTTCACCCTTAGTTAGCACTGTTACCAAGACTCGTCATTTCAAAGCACCACGTGATGATCGGGTGTGATAGAATCAACGTGTGCATACAACGGGAGCAAGACAGATTTGCTCATGCAGAAACTAAGGTTAATCTTGACAAGCCTAGTATGTACATACATGGTCTCGGAACACAGATCACCGAAAGGTAAAGCATGAGTCATATAGTAGATATGACGAACATGTTGATTGTTCGCCTTTGAAACTATATTATGTCTCGTGATGATCGGACTTGATGTAGTGGATTTGGTTCGTGTGATCACTAAAACCATGCGAGGGATATTGTTTTGAGTGGGAGTTCACCTAGATTAATTTAACTATTAATTAGAACTCAAATTGTCATAAACTTAGTCTAAACTATTGCAAATATGTTGTAGATCAATGGCGGTCCCTACCATCAATTTTATTGCGTTCCTAGATAAAGAAAAGTTGAAAAACAATGGAAGCAACTTTGCGGATTGGTTCCGCAATTTGAGGATTGTCCTTAATACTGGTCAGTTGACCTATGTGCTGGATGCACCGCTAGGTGACCCACCTGCAGCTGATGCTACCGACAAGGTGAAAAATGTTTACCTTACTCGGAAGAATCAGTACTCCATAGTTCAGTATGCTATCTTGTATGGTTTGCAATCGGAGCTTCAGAAAAAGGTTTGAGAACTTTGACCCACATGATATTGTCCATGAACTCAAAATGATATTTGAGGCTCATGCGGCAATTGAGAGGTATGAAGCTTCTGAAAAGTTCTTTAACTGCAAGATGGAAGATGGCAGCTCCGTTAGTGAGCATGTGCTTAAGATGTCTAGGCACACTAATATGCTCCAGAGCTTGGGGATAGTGATTCCTAATGCTTTGGGGATACACCGTGTCCTCCAATCACTACCACCAAGTTACAAGAACTTTGTCATGAACTACAACATGCAACACATGGACAAGTCGTTACCTAAACTCTTCTCCATGTTGAAGTCTACAGAAGTGGAGATCAAGAAAGAGCACCAAGTGTTGATGGTCAATAAGACCACCAATTTCAAGAAGCAAGTCAACCCTAAGAAAAAGGGTAACTTCAAGAAAGGCGGCAAGAAAGCTGCCGCACATACAAAGAAGAAGACCAAGGCTGGTCCTAAGCCTGATACATAGTGCTTTTACTTCAAGGGAGAAGGTCATTGGAAGCGAAATTTCCCCAAGTACTTGGCGGATCTGAAGAACGGCAACATCAAGAATAAAGGTATATCCAATATACATGTTATTGATGTGTATCTTTCTAGTAATCATAGTAGAGCCTAGGAATTTTTCAGTTGCTCATATTTGTAATTCGAAACAGGTCCTGCAGAATAGACAGAGACTAGCGAAAGACGAGGCGACGATACACGTTGGAAATGGATCAAAGGTTGATGTGGTCGCAGTCGTCACGCTCCCTCTTCATATACCATCGGGATTAGTTTTATACTTAAATAATTGTTATTTGGTGCCTGTGTTGAGCATGAACATTATATTCGGATCGTTTTTATTGCGAGACAGTTACTTTTGTAAGTATGAGAATGATGGTTGTTGATATGTCGTAAACATATCTATAATTTTTGATGTTCCATTCTTGTTTAGTATCTACTTTGCTTTGCTTTGTCTACACTTTGAGGTGTTTTTATATCCTTTCTGGAACTAACGTATTAACAAGTTGCCACAGTGCCAGTTGCCTGTTTTCTTCTGTTTTTGGTTCCAGAAAGGCACAAAATCAATATTCTCGGAATTGGATGGGACAAAATTCAAAGTCAATATTTTACCATGGGCGACACTAATCCAGAAGATGAGACAGAGAAGCGCCACGGGGTGGCCACACCCCCCAGGCAGGATCACGCCTGGCCCGTGCGTGGGCAGGGTGTGGGCCCCCCGGGCACCCCCTGCCTCGCCTCCTCGCCTATAAGAAGCCCCCGATGCAGAAACCCTAGGCACCCGATCAAAACTCCACGAAACCGTCCGTAGCCGCCGCCACCATCGTACCTAGATCGGGGGGATCTGAAGTTCTTCCCGGCACCCTGCCGGAGGGGAAATCATCCCGGTGAAATTCTTCTCCGGTATGACGCATGAGTAGTTCCACCTTGGACTACGGGTGCATGTAGTAGCTAGATGGTTGTATCTCCTCCTTGTGCTTTCATGTATAGATCTTGTGAGTTCCGTTCATGATCAAGATCGTATCTATTTGTAATCATGCATGTTGTGTTTGCGGGGATCCGATGGATATTGAGATTACTATGTCAGATTGATTAACGGTTTTGTCTTTATGATTCTATCATGTCTCTGTTGTTTGTGATCTTGCATGCTCTCTGTTGTTAGTAGCTATCTTGGCAAAGTAGTTGCTAGTGACTCCAAGAGGGGGTATGTATGCTCGATAGTGGGTTCATGCCTCTAGTTTCCAAGGGAAGTGACAGAAATATCTTCGGTTGTAGATGTGTTGTTGCCACTAGGGAGAAAACAACGGTCTCTTGTTCATGGAACAAGTGGATCGTTTACCTTACACACTTTGCTTAAAGTAGTTGTCTGTTGCTTGCAACTTAATACTAGAGGGGGATCGGATGATAACCCAAAGGTGGACTACTAGTCATAGATGCAGTTGGATGGCGGTCTATGTATCTTGTTGTATTGCCCAATCGAATCTCATAGGATATTTTTGTCTAGTATTGCATTGTTATGCCTTGCTCAGTTCCTGTCAGTTGCCCTGCTGTAATTTGTTTACCCTTTATGCCATGTTGTTTATCTAAGGAGAGCACCTCTAGTGAACTATGGACCCCGGTCCAATATTTACCATTGATACATCTTCCACTGTTACTGTTTACTTGTTGCAAACCAACATTACCTTCCACACCATATAGTTAATCCTTTGTTACAGCAACCAGTGAGATTGACAACCTCACTGTTAGTTGGGGCAAAGTTTTGAGTTTGTGTTGTGCAGGTCTCCGCGTTGCTTGCAACACCTGTGTGACGTTTCCTTCCTCCTGCTGGTTCGGTAACCTTGGTTTCTTACTGAGGGAAGACTTGCTGTTGTGCTGCTTCACACCTTGCTCTTGGGGTTCCCAACAGGCTCCACATCAACTCAGCCATCAACAAGTTTTTCTGGCGCCGTTGCTGGGGAGGCCAAAGACGTCTTCACAAGGGGAGTCCTCCACTTCCTTTCTCTTTACTTTGTTTTTAGTTTGCTTAGTTTCTTTTGATTGGTTTTGTTTGCCTCTTTTTTTCAAAAACTCCAAAAAAATTAGTCTAGTTTGGTTTGCTTCTTTAGTCAAAAAAAAATTCTTGCTCTAGCTTCTGCTGATATTTTTGGCTTGCCCACCTTTGCCAAAATGAATTCTGCTAAGAACACCAAGTTGTGTGACTTCACTAGCACCAACAACAACGATTTCCTTAGCACTCCTATTGCTCCACCTGCTCCTGATGCTACCTTTTATGAAATTAAGCCTGCTTTTTGTTGAATCTTGTGATGAGAGAGCAATTTTCTGGTGCTAGTTCTGATGATGTTGCTGCCCATCTCAATAGATTTGTTGAACTTTGTGAGACGAAAAAGTATAAGGATGTAGATGGAGATATTATTAAGCTCAAGCTTTTTCCTTTCTCCTTGAGAGGAAAAGCCAAAGAATGGTTGCTATCCTTGCCTAGAAATAGTATTGATTCCTGGACTAAGTGCAAAGATGCTTTTATTGGAAAGTACTACCCTCCTTCTAAGATTATATCTATGAGAAGTGACATTATGAAATTTAAACAACTTGATAATGAACATGTTGCTCAAGCTTGGGAAAGAATGAAATCTTTGGTTAAGAATTGTCCCACTCATGGACTCACTGCTTGGATGATAATCCAGACTTTTTATGCAGGTTTGAACTTCTCTTCAAGAAACCTGTTGGATTCAGCTGCTAGAGGCACCTTTATGGGCATCACTTTGGGTGTTGCAACAAGACTCCTTGATAATATGATGGTTAACTACCCTGAATGGCACACTGAAAGAGCTCCACATGGTAAGAAGGTAAATTTTGTTGAAGAAACCTCCTCTTTGAGTGATAAGATTGATGTTATTATGGTTATGCTTGTTAATGGGAAAGATCCTTTAGATCCTAATCATGTTCCCTTAGCCTATTTAGTTTCTCAAGAAGAGCAAGTTGATGTGAACTTCATTAGAAACAACAATTTTGGCAACAATACTTATGGTAATTATAGGCCTTATCCTCCTAGTGGAAGTGCTTATCATGGTAGATCTGGAATGCCTAGTGAAGAAATGATTCTAGAAGTAGAGAGATCCACCAAGAATTTTATGCAGATGCAATTTGAGAAAAATAAGATTTTCACTAAAACTATGGAGGAACAATCTATTATGTTGAAAAACATTAGTCATCAGCTTGAGAATCTGAATAGAGAAATTCCTAGTTTACAGTGAGAATCTGAATAGAGAAATTCCTGAGAAAAATATATCCTCTTTGTCTGAAGCACAGTCCTCCTTGATTAATAAAATGGCTGCTAAACCTGAAACCATGGAAAGTAGCTTTGCTGCCACTCATGCCATACAAGTTACTATTGATGAAAATGTTAGACTGTTAGCTCAACTTGATGCTAAGTGGGAAAGGGAAGCTAAAATTGATAGAAACAGTAGTGTGTGCACCATCATCACTAAACCACAAGAAGTCCCTATTCCTCCTCCTACAATGCCTGAGCCCATTGAGTTTACTACTAATGATGCTAAGTTTGATTTTGATATAGACGGTTGCAATATTTCTGAAGTGATTATGTTCTTGCAAAAGCTTGCTAGAAGTCCTGATGCTAGTGATATGCATGTTGCTTTCACCAAACACATTACAGATGCTCTTGTTAAGATTAAGGAAGAGAAGTTAAAACACAAAGCTTCTATTCATAGGAAAGTAGAAGATAGTTCGGAACCCATTATTAATATGCAAGTGAATGACTTTGATCTCAAAGCTTCATGTGATCTTGGTTCTAGTGTCTCTATTATGCCTAGGAAGATTTATGAAATGCTTGATTTGCCACCTTTGAAGATTGTTATTTGGATGTCCCACTCAATGATAATGCTAAAAATAAACTCATGAGGAGTATTAATGATGTTCTCATTATGGTTAACAATGCTTATGTTCATGTTGATTTCTATGTTTTGGATGTTGAATACAATGCTTCTTGTCCTATTACTTTGGGAAGACCTTTTCTTAGAACTATTGGTGCCATCATTGATATGAAAGAAGGCACCATTAAATATAATTTTCCATTCAAGAAGGGTATTGAACACTTCCCTATGAGGAGAGAGAAGTTGCTTTTTGCTCCTCCTTTGAAAGCAAGGTTTGATGTTAATGCTTCCTCATTTGAAAATACTTGATTTTTCTTGCTTCTTGTGCCTAAATTAAAGGCATTAAAGAAAAGTACTTGTTGGGAGATAACCCAAGAGTTTCCTTGAGTATTGGAAGTTATTACTTCAGTAATGACCTCTTCTTATCCTTTTTGTTTGCTTTTTGTGCCAAGGATGACCTCTAATGAGAGGGAAGTAAGATTTGGGGAGTTGCTGTCCCGAAACAGATTTCTGTCCTCCACCATAAACATTCGTGAGGCGTCTATGTAAGTCGGATTGAGCTGATAATTTATGAATAAATCCCCCATTATGTTAGCTAACTTTCGCTAGTTCAACACTTTTTGATTTGAGCAACAGAAGATTTTCGGAAAAATCATTTTCTACCTGCTGGTCTGTTTTGACAGATTTCTACCATTATTTGCATTTGCTTCTTATCGATTTCTTTTTGAGTTCTCTTTTGGGGAATTGAGCTTTTTAAAGGAAGTTGCTTCATTAGCTTGTGTTTTTAGTGAAAGTTTTTCTGTTCCAAAGCTTTGCCCAAAGGTCTATTATCTTTTGAATACACTAATGTTGCTAATGAAGATTGTGTGAAGTTTTGTATGAAGGAAAAATTTCAGGTGTAGAGAGAGAATGATGCAATGAGATGAAGAATGGACAAAAGCTCAATCTTGGGGATGCCACCATGGTTTCACCCCAAGAAATATCCAAGAGGTACAAGCGTCAAAGCTTGGGGATGACCAAGACATCCCCTTCTTCATCAATAAAAAGCCTAGGTCTGTCTAGACACTTCGTTTTTATTGTTTCATGCACAGTTGTGTTGTTCTTGGAGCGTCTTAGTTTTTGTTTGCTTTGCTTAGTTTGTTTATCTTTCTTTAATAAATTAGTTTAGATCCCCGTTCTCGCCGTGTTGTATCAAATAAGTCGATTGGTGTTGGAAAGGAGTAGAAAGTTCTTGCTTGGAAGTGCAAGAGGAGCTTGCATTGACTGTGACTTAGACTTTAGCATGACATGCTAGGTGTTGTTTTGACCTCATGCTTAGTGATTATTTCTGTAGAATGTATCATTCCAAACAATTGGGATTGCTTAGTGTGCCTTGAAGAAATTATGCGTTGTTTTAGCATACAAAAGCATAGTATTTTGGTATTTTTCTTTGATGCTTTGTTTGGGTTGACTTGGCACATGCTCACACCATGTTATGACTATGAACAAGTCACCATAGACTCTATGATCATTTAGTACTTGACTTGTAGTACCACTCTATGCTTTGATTAGTAATGTTTTGTCGCTCTGCATGATTATGACCAGTATTGCTCTCTTAGTTGGTTGCTCCCGGTCTTTTGCTAGCATCAACTTGTATGAGTAAGCTCTACTCATGCTTCCAACTCCCAAGAAACCAAGTTATTCCAAAGTTTCCACTATAAATTCATATGCATGGTGTGTTACACCATTCCAAGTATATTCTTGTTTTCAGCTATCTTCCGATTAAAAGGTATTTTGTTATGTGAAAACTTAGTGATTAAAGCTCTCACGAACTTGATGGCACACTTTATTCTTTGCCCCTAATAAAATTGAACCATTGTGTCATATATGTTGTATATGCTTGCACTTATATGTTAGAATTAGCAGAACCATGCTGTCATGGGGAACGTTTTCAATATTGCACTTGTACTTTGTACTCAGTTGATATCATGCTCTTTTGTCTATGGATGTCACCGGTGTGAAATATAGAGGGATCTTGTAAGTCCATGGAGTTATGTATTTTGTGTTAGAGAAACGCTTGGGCCGCTAGCCTAAGACATGCATAATCATGGTGGAAACTTGCAGCATCACCATAGTGAGCTATCTGTGAAGCATACTCAATAAAAAGCTATGCATACAGTAAATAAAAAGATCGCTAAGATGCTCATTGTCTACTTGGATTGTCATTTTGGTCATGGGAAAGCTCCTGTACCATGTGCAATGGTACCCCATTGGCGGTTCTCTATGGTACGCATGTACTTACAATGACAAGAACTTACAGGTGACTGAAGTTGAGTAAAATGAGGTGTGGCCCTTGTATTCAAGGGACTTGAGATTGACAACTTATACTTTGTCAAGCATATACTCCATAGTTTGTTCATTTTAACCTTAATCACTTCAAGATGCTTATGATAAGGGCAATGAGGGCTGAAATCTAACAAGTACTATAATTTTTGGAAGCTCTTATTGAAACTTGAAATCCCTGCTTCCCTTATGATTGGCCTTTCTTCCACTACTATATTAAGTCTCCACCTTCTACCTTTAGGCACCATTAAGAGAGCATAGTTGTCATTCTTAGTTCTATGTGCAGTGTCCCAAAACTTATTGATTGATGCATATTGTGATATTGCTTGTTCTTCTGATATTTGTATCTAGTCACTCTTATGAACTTTGAATGTGTCCTATGCATCTATTTGCTACTCTATGAGCGACAAGCTGATTGCCACTATGCCATGTTTTCTGTATGTGAAACAAACAAACGTTTTTCAATGCATGCTATTCATGATCTTTGTTTGTAGCCTTTCATGTTGCATGTATAGTTACTTTGTCTTATTGTTAGAACTCCATCTTTCATGCACATGATTAGAGTTCTTTGATCCCAGCTTTCAATGCTTGCAAATGGTTTGATCTTGGTTTTGATGGTGCATGTAACCTCAAAAATTATTCTTTTTATCACTTACCTACGCGAGGACGAGCAGGAGTTAATCTTGGGGATGCTTGATATGTCGAAAACGTATCTATAATTTTTGATGTTCCATGCTTGTTTAGTATCTACTTTGCTTTGCTTTGTCTACACTTTGAGGTGTTTTTATATGTTTTCTGGAACTAACCTATTAACAACTTGCCCCAGTGCCAGTTGCCTATTTTCTTCTGTTTTTGGTTCCAGAAAGGCAGAAAATCAATATTCTTGGAATTGCATGGGACAAAAGCAAAACTCAATATTTTACCGTGGGCGACACGAATCCAGAAGACGAGACGAAGAAGCGCCACAGTGTGACCACACCCCAGACGCGTCCAAGCCTTTCCCGTACCTGGGCAGGGTGTGGGCCCCTCGAGCACCCCCTGCCTCGCCTCCTCGCCTATAAGAAGCCCCTGATGCAAAAACCCTAGGCACCCGATCAAAACTACACAAAACCGTTCGTAGCCGCCGCCACCATCGTCCCAATATCAGGAGGATCTGAAGTTCTTCCCGGCACCCTGCCGGAGGGTAAATCATCTCGGAGGCCTTCTTCTCCGGTATGATGCATGAGTAGTTCCACCTTGGACTACTAGACGATGTAGTAGCTAGATGGTTGTATCTCCTCCTTGTGCTTTCATGTATATATCTTGTGATCTCTATTCATGATCAAGATCTAATCTATTTGTAATCATGCATGTTGTGTTTGCGGGGATCCGATGGATATTGAGATTACTATGTCAGATTGATTAATGGTTTTGTCTTTATGATTCTATCATGTCTGTGTTGTTTGTGATCTTGGATGCTCTCCGTTGTTAGTAGCTATCTTGGCCAAGTAGTTACTAGTGACTCCAAGAGGGGGTATTTATGCTCGATAGTGGGTTCATGCCTCTAGTTTCCAAGGGAAGTGACAGAAATCTCTTCGGTTGTAGATGTGTTGTTGCCACTAGGGAAAAAACAACGGTCTCTTGTTCATGGAACAAGTGGATTGTTTACCTTACACACTTTGCTTAAAGCAGTTGTCTGTTGCTTGCAACTTAATACTGGAGGGGGTTCGGATGATAACCCAAAGGTGGACTACTAGTCATAGATGCAGTTGGATCGCGGTCTATGTATCTTGTTGTATTGCCCAATCGAATCTCATAGGATCTTTTTGTCTAGTATTGCATTGTTATGCCTTGCTCAGTTCCTATCAATTGCCCAGTTGTAATTTTTTTACCCTTCATGCCATGTTGTTTATATAAGGAGAGCACGTCTAGTGAACTATGGACCCCGGTCCAATCTTTACCATTGATACATCTTCCACAGTTATTATTTACTTGCTGCAAACCACCATTACCTTCCACACCATACAGTTAATCCTTTGTTACTGCAACCGGTGAGATTGACAACCTCACTGTTAGTTGGGGCAAAGTCTTGAGTTTGTGTTGTGCAGGTCTCCGTGTTGCTTGCAACACCTGTGTGACGTTTCCTTCCTCCTACTGGTTCGATAACCTCGGTTTCTTACTGAGGGAAGACTTGGTATTGTGTTGCTTCACACCTTTCTCTTGGGGTTCCTGATGACCCATAAGTGTAGGGGATCGCAACAGTCTTCGCGGGTAGTATTACCCAATTTATTGATTCGACACAAGGGGAGCCAAAGGATACTTGCAAGCCTTAACAACTGAGTTGTCAATTCAGCTGCACCTAGAAATAGTTCTTGCTCACAGAAGTTTATCAGTAGCAACAGTTTGTAGTACCAACATCAATAGTAGAACAAGAGCAATAGTAACAGTAACAGTAAACAGTGGGATTCGAGTGCGGTAGGCATAGGGATTGATGGACGGGCGTTGCATGGACGAGTCTAAACATGTAACTTCAAGATCTGGGGCATTGCAAATAAATAAGAATAAGCATCCAAGTACTAAAACAATCCTATGAATGTGCTCCATATATAGTCACACGTGCTCGCAATGAGAACTTGCACAACATCTTCTGTCCAGCCAGCCCGTGGCAGCGGGGCCTCTAGGGAACTACTGGCAATTAAGGTGCTCCTTTTAATAGAGCACCGGAGCAAATCATTAACACTCCGTGAACACATGTGATCCTCATACCACAACCATCCCCTCCGATTGTCCCAATTATTGTCACTTTGGGGCCTTTGGATCCGGACAATGATATGTGTACACAACTTGCAGATAAGATCACAAACAATACTATCATAATGATTCAATAATAAGTTCAGATCTAAGATCATGGCACTCGGGCCCTAGTGACAAGCATTAAGCACAACAAGTTGCAACAAAGTCAAATAGCACAAATAGAGATACTCGGCATTATGCCCTAACAATCTTATTCGATTACATGATAGAACTCATCCAATCCCTACCATCCCCAAGCCTACAGCGGGGGATTACTCACTCATGAATGAGAGAAACATGGATGGTTGATGGAGATGCGTTGGTGATGACGATGGCGATTATCCTCTCCAAATTCCCTGTCCCGGCAGGGTGCCATAACGGAGTTTCTAGATCCGAATCTTGGTTTCTGGTGGCGGCGGCGTAGCGGAACTCTTTCTGGAAAACTATCGAACCCCCCTCTGTTTTTAGGTCGAGAGGCAACTTATAGGCGCAGAGGGAGGCCGAGGGGGTGCCTAGGGTGGCTGCACCCCCCTAGGCACGGTCAGTGGTGGGCCTGCGCCTGGCATGGGTGTGGGCCCCCCAGGCCCCTTCTCCGTCCCGTACTCTAGCTCCGTGGATCTTCTGGTGAAATATAATTTTTGGCATATTTTCCGGGATTTTTCCTGATAGTTGATTTTCTGCACAAAGACTAGACACCAAGGTAATTCTGCTAAAAACAGCGTCAGTCCGTGTTAGTTGTATCCAAATCACACAAGTTTAGAGGATAAAAAATAGCAAAAGTGTTCAGAAAAGTAGATACGTTTTGGACGTATCAACTTCCCTAATCTTAGCTTATTGCTTGTCCTCAAGCAATTCAGTTGAAAACTGAGTGCGATAAAAGAACTTTCACGAACACATTTGCTTCATATGATGTAAATATTCTCAGCATAGGAGTAGATGCTTAAACCATTCATAATACAGAGTATGCAACCAAGTCTACTCAATAGTCATTGCAAGCTATGAAGAGAAACCAACACAATAATAATAAGTAGCAAGAAACATAAACATAAGCAACATTGCAATGCTCATAATAAGGTATGATAGAGTGGTATCTCGCTTGACTTTGTTTGTAGAGCGCAATATAAATGCCAAGGCACCTCTGAAGTTCAAGTGAAGACTAGAGATAAAGATATCAGAGATACAAGCATCAAAGTCATGACAAGCATCAAAGTCATAACATAATTAACCAAGTTTTGGAACAAACACAAGAATGACAACTAAGCTCTCAAGAAGGTGCTCATAGAATAAGTGGTGACTCAACAAGGTTGTGAAAAGGTTTTGAAAAGTTTGAAAGGCTTCCAAATGCTGAAAGAAAGGTACTCAATAGCTTTGAGCTCTCATTGCCCCTATCATAGGCATCTTTATATTGTTAAGGTGAAAGTGAGGTCCAATCTGAGTTATATGCTTGACAGGCCATAGACTAGAAATCCCAAGTCCCTTGAGTGCGAGGGCTGCTCCGCATGCTACTCAACTTTGGTTACCTGTAAGTTCTTTTCATTGTAAATACAGGTATATCATAGAGAACCGCCAACGGGGTACCCTTGCACATGATATAGGAGCTATTTCGTGATCAAAATGACAAGGCAAGTAGACAATGAGCATCTCAGCGATCTTTTTATTTACTATGTGCATAGCTTTTTATTGAGGATGCTTCATAAATGCTCATTATGGTGATGCTGCAAGTTTCCACCATGATTAGGCATGGCTTAGGCTAGCGGCCCAGGCGTTTCTCTAACACAATGTATAGACTCCATGAACTCACAAGCTCCCCTTTTATTTCACACGTCGGCATTCGCAAACAAAAGAGCAAGGTATCAACAGGATGAGATATCCAAAAAGTGTTGAAAGCATTCCCCGTGACAGCACGGTTCTGCTGACTCCCAGCATATAATTTGCAAGCATATAACTTTCATGGACAAGTCACAATGGTTCAGGATTATTAAGCGCAAGGAATAAAGTGTGCCATCAAGTTCGTGAGAGATTTACTAACTAACTTTCTCAAATTAGACAAACATTCTATTCGGAAGAAAACACGACATATAGAATATGCACTGAAATAGAAAATGATGCTAATAGGTAGGTATGGTGGACATAGTTGGCAATATTGGTTTTGGGGAGTTGGAAGCACAGGTAGAGCTCATACTCAGTGCAATTTAAGGCTAGCAATAGAGAGGGAGCGACAAACGAGAGAGCAATAACTGTCATAATCATGCTTGCAACAAAACAGGACTAATTATGGCATAAAAGTGATACAAGAACTTTGAGGCAAAATAAATCGTCGAGGATTACTGACTATTGTTTAGTCATATGCATGCGTGAGCATGTGCCAAGTCAATTCACATGAAACATTCAGAGGATACCACAGTATCATACCAAAGTATGAATAGAACAATGCAAGCAAACATTCATATGACATGCTACAAACTATTAGCAAGCTGGAGCTAATCACAGGAAAACAAGAACTACTAAGCATCCATAATGACATACACCTTACACAAACAGGCTAAGCATGCTCACAATGACGAGTATATGTAAAAAATGAAAACAAATAGAGTTCGTTAACAACCTCTTACCACACCTCAAGTTATCTTAATATTCATTATTGCCCTTCACTTGTGTGACTTGAATAATGACATGAAACCAAAATCCACCGAGGACAGCTGAACCCTACAAAGAACTCACAAAACCAAAGAAGAACAACAAATATTTTTGGTGTTTTCGATTTTTTTAAAAGAAAGCAAACAAAGCAAAACCAAACAAAGAAAAAGCAAACCAAACAAGAAGAAAACAAAGAAAAATCTTTTTGGATTTTTCTTTTAAGGCAAACCAAAGCAAAGAAACAAACCAGGAAAAACAACGAAAATATTTTTGGTATTTTTGTGTTTTTGAGAAAGAAGCAACAAGAACCAAAAAGAAAGCGAAACAATGGATATACAAAGAACCGACCGAACATGATATATAGATGAGTGTGATGTCGGTGTACCTCCCCCAAGCTTAGGCTTTTGGCCTAAGTGGGGCTCAATCCCATGGTGCCCAAGTAGGTGCACCTCCGTATTACGACGAGGAGGCTCCCTCGTCCTGGTACGAGCTCGAGGACTCCTCTGTGTAGTATACAACGGGGTCATATGAGGGCGCTTCCTCCTGATAGTGCCCATGGAAGTTAAGAGAGCGCAGCTTGTCATCCATCTCATCCTTGGAGCGTGACAAAGGTTCCTGAGAAATACTGAACAAAGTGGTTTGGGGGAGAGGGATCTCTCTCTCTTCCCCGTCAATAAACATCATTCTATAAACCAAGTTCTCAAGGGTAGAGCTAATGGTGACAAAGTGATGCGCCTTCATGGCAGCAAGATCAAGCCTCTAAGGAGCCAAAACTGTATCATTTGGATCAACAACAATGTCCAAGGCAGCAGCAACACGTGTAGCAATAATTCCTCCATAAATGGATCCCTTAGCAGTTAAGCGCGAGAAATGAGAGAACCAAGATTGTACTTAGTTTCACTGTTGAGCTTAGCAGCTAAGAAGCCAAATGATATCTGGAAATATTACTAGTGTTCTCCCTACCAAGAACACTAGTGGCAAGATAGTAAGCAAAGTACCTAATGGTTGGAAGCTGAATGTTTCTTATCTTTCCCCGTTGAGCTCTACGATTATCATCATTGGTTATTCCGCGATAGAGCTCCAACAACTCAGCGGGTTAAGATGGAATCTTCTTTGCTAACCCAATTGTACCAAGTCCTAGAGCTTCACAAAGTTTCTTCAATGACATATGGTAAGACCTTCCATAAACTTTGAAAGAAACATCTGGATTGAACATGTTATTAGTAAAGGAGAAGTTCTTCACAAATGTTTTAGTGAGCGTAGCATATTGCGCGCTCTCATCCTGCATAAGACTCGTTAGACCAGCCCTCCGAACCAAGGTCATAAAATCATTAAGAATCCCAGCAGCCCGCAAGAAAGTTTGGCAAGGAAAGGCGGAGGGATGCGCATCCCCCTCATCTCCCTCGTCACCAAATCGCGAAGTGAGGAGATCCTCATTGTATGAGGGCCTGACACTGGTGGATGATCTAGGAAGCCTTGCCCTTCTAGGTGCATCACCCTCAAATATTTCACCAAATGTGTGGTGGTCCATGACTTCCCTTTTCTGAAATTTTAGACAAGCACCAAACCAAGTGATTTCCAAGTTGATAAGTGATGAGAAACTACTATAGGAACTTGCTAGAGGGCTACACATGCATAAAAATAAAGTTTCTAAGCATAGAACAAGCATGCAAGCTAAAACAACCTGACACCTATAGCAGCAAAATACTTAAGACACAATCTACTAATCACAAATCTAATTGGACAAGTGGAGGAGGCACATATCAAGGAGCAATCCCTCCAAAAATCAACACTTAAGATGGCCTGAACAAGGAGATCGAAAATCGCGAGCAAGAACAGCAAGAACTTGAGCTTGAGCAAGTTTTCCGGTGTTTTTCGGAGAGAGAGAGAGAAGATGGCTGTGAGGGGGCACCTTGGAGGGGCCCAGGTGGGCCAAACCCCCCTAGGCGCCACCCATGGGCAGGTCGCGCCTACCTAGGGTGTGGGCGCCTGGGGTGGCCCACTGGATCCCTCCAGGTGTCCCTCTGCCCCTTTTTCCAAGGAAAAATTTATTCTGAATTTTCTGGGATTTTTCGGGAAACTTTATTTTTGTCCAATTTTCAGTGTATGAAAATTGATTTTCTCGCAGAAATGGTTTTTTCAGAAGAAGCAAAAGCAAACAAAAACCAAACTACAGAAGTTCTAAGACACTCTAACAAGCAAACAACTAGCTAACAAGAGCAAAAGCAAAGACTAGGAAGGAGAAAAGTAGAAGAAAGCAAGTATAACCACAGTGGAAACAATATTTTGTTCATTAAAATCCTTTTGTTAACAAGGTTGATCAAGTCTTGTTACCAAAACAATCTTATATGAAACAAAACTTTGCAATCCACAAGGTGATTATGTTACCTCATACTTGATAGCCATGGTCCCAATCATAATAGTTTCAAAATTTTCTTGTGGAATGTCACAATATATTTCTCCAACCTTGATGCTCTCAATATTTTCAATGGAATTCAGGCAATAGCTCTTAGCAACTTTCTTGGGGAAATAGAAAGTATGCTCTTTGTTATTAATATTGAATGTTACCTTTCCTTGATTACAATTGATGAAAGCACTTGCAGTATTAAGAAAAGGTCTCCCAAGAATAATAGACATATTATCATCTTCAGGCATTTCAAGCACAACAAAATCAGTTAGAACCAAGCAATTATGAGCCACTTGAACAGGAACATCCTCACATATACCAACAGGAATAGTAGTTGACTTATCATCCATTTGCAAAGATATATCAGTTGGTATCAACTTTTCTAGCTCGAGTCTCTTGTAGAGAGAAAAAGGCATAACACTAACTCCAGCTCCCAAATCACATAAAGCAGTTCTAACATAATTATTCTTAATAGAACAAGGAATAGTTGGTATACTTGGATCACCAAGTTTCTTTGGAACCTTACCATTGAAGGAATAATTAGCAAGCAAAGTAGAAATCTCCTCATTAGGAATCTTCCATTTATTAGAGACAATATCCTTCATATACTTTGAATAAGGAGGCAACTTAATAGCATCAGTCAAAGGAATTTGCAAGAATAAAGGCTTCATCCACTCACAAAACTAGTTGTAGTGTTCTTCCTCCTTTGACTTGTGTTTCTTACCTGGAAAAGGCATAGGTTTCTGCACCCAAGGTTCTCTCTATTTACCATGTTTATAAGCAATAAAATCTTCCTTTGTGTACCTAGTGTTCTTAGTGTGCTTCTCAGGTTCTTCCTCAACTTCCTCCTTATCAGGAGCATCATTTTTATCATTACCACTCTTAGTTTCAGCATCAGAGACAGATATACTATTAGGATCTACAGCAGGTTCAAGTGGTTCCTCAACTACTCTCTGTTTATTTTTCTTTCTCTTACGATGACTACCACTACTTTCACCTTGCTGAGAGTCCTGCTCAATTCTTTTAGGGTGTCCTTCAGGATATAAAGGATCTTGAGTAGCTATACCACTCCTAGTTCTAATTCCATAAGCATGTTTATCTCCTGAGGCATTAACTAGCATATCCTTTTGTACCTTAGCAAGTTGATCAAGTTGAGTTTGAACCATTTGAAAGTGTTTACAAAGAATTTTAATATCATTTGAAGTTCTTTCCACAATATCTTTCAACTCATTAATAGCTCTAGAGTTTTCCAATAAATGATTCTGAACTTGTTTATTAAAATTACCTTGTTTAACAATAAAAATGTCAAGTTCCTCTAACCATTGATCAGGAGGCTTACCATAAGGAATATGACCCTCATCAAAGTGTCGGAGAGAATGTACCTCAATAGTAGATGAGTGGGGAATTGATTTACATAATTCTTCTATAGGAGGTAGATTCTTCACATCTTCAGCTCTAACACCTTTCTCCTTTAGACACTTCTTAGCTTCCTTCATCACTTCATCATTTAATGCAATAAATCCTCTCTTCTTTGGTGTTGGTATTGGAACTGGTTCAGGAACAACTGGTTCAGGAGTAATAGGCTCAGGTGTATTTAGCTCAGTTGAAGTCCAATCATCATAATTCTTGCTTATTTTAGCCATTAATTCTTCAGCATCTGTAGGAGTTCTTTTCCTGAAAACACAATCAGCAAAGCTATCAAGGTATGTCCTAGAATCATCAGTTAGTCCATTATAATAAATATCAAGAAGCTCATTTTTAGGTAATAGACATCCAGGATGTGCATGAATCAAGGCACAAAACCTTGTCCATGACTCGGGCAATTTCTCTTCTTCTCCCTGTTTAAAATCAAAAAGTATCTGCAAAGCAGCATGTCTAGAACTGGGAGGAAAATATTTCTGGAAGAAAGAAGAAATCAAACAATCAGGGATATCAATTGAACCATGAGGTAATCTATTAAACCAAGCCCTAGCTTCTCCTTTTAGTGAAAAAGGGGAGATCTTAGTAACAAAGTACTTGCGCATCTTAAAATCATCAGAGAATAAAGCACTCATAGTAGAAAGCTCATTCATATGAGCCACAACACTCTCATTTTCAGTCCCACAGAAAGGTTCTTTCTCAACAATGTCTAAATAGGATAAATCAAGAGAAAAATCATAATCTTTATCTTTAGTATCTATGGGAGAGGTGGCAAACTTAGGATCAGAGGACAACTTAGGAATAATGGTGCGTCTAGCAAGGAGACTCTTAATAGCACTAGTACCATGTGTGTTTCGGCACTCTTCAACAAATTCATCAGTGAACTCAATGTAACCATCATTAATATCATAACTCTCACTAGACTCAGGTGAGCTAACAGGTGTAACAGTGTCTTCACTAGGAGTTTCGGTATTTCCTAGACTAGCCATAGTAGCATCTAGGAAATGACCTAATGAACCACTCGCATCAAGCACAGTATAGAAGTAACATCATGGGTATCAAAAACAGTTTCAGACTCAGCAGTAGTAGCAGTGTGTGTAGCATGAGTATGTGGTGGTGGTGTAACAAGCTTACTTATAATAGACGGTGAATCAAGAGCAGCAGAGGTGTTTAGGACTGTACCTCTTCTTGTAGTGGATGGTAAAATAGGGAACTTTCCATCATGAGTCTTCCCCATGATGAAAGGAGTAACAGTGAACAATAATAGATCCAATTGAACTTACAAATAAAGCTATGCTCCCCGGCAATGGCGCCAGAAAATAGTCTTAACGACCCACAAGTGTAGGGGATCGCAACAGTCTTCGCGGGTAGTATTACCCAATTTATTGATTAGACACAAGGGGAGCCAAAGAATACTTGCAAGCCTTAACAACTGAGTTGTTAATTCAGCTGCACTTGGAAATAGTTCTTGCTCACAGAAGTTTATCAGTAGCAATAGTTTATAGTAGCAACAGCAAAGCAACAGAAACAGTGGAACAAGAGAAATAGTAACAGTAACAGTAAACAGTGGGATTTGAGTGCGGTAGGCATATGGATGAATGGACGGGTGTTGCATGGATGAGTCTAAACATATAACTTCAAGATCTAGGGTATTGCAGATAAATAAGAATAAGCATCCAAGTACTAAAACAACATCTTCTGTCCAGCCAGCCCGTGGCAGCGGGGCCTCTAGGGAACTACTGGCAATTAAGGTGCTCCTTTTAATAGAGCACCGGAGCAAAGAATTAACACTCCGCGAACACATGTGATCCTCATACCACAGCCATCCCCTCCGGTTGTCCCAATTATTGTCACTTTGGGGCCTTTGGATCCGGATAATGATATTTGTACACAACTTGCAGATAAGATCACAAACAATACTATCATAATGATTCAATAATAAGTTCAGATCTGAGATCATGGCACTCGGGCCCTAGTGACAAGCATTAAGCACACCAAGTTGCAACAAAGTCAAATAGCACAAATAGAGATACTAGGCACTATGCCCTAACAATCTTATTCGACTACATGATAGAACTCATCCAATCCCTACCATCCCCAAGCCTACAGTGGGGGATTACTCACTCATGGATGAGGGAAACATGGATGGTTGATGGAGATGCGTTGGTGATGACGATGGCGATGATCCTCTCCAAATTCCCCGTCCCGACAGGGTGCCAAAACGGAGTTTCTGGATCCGAATCTTGGTTTCTGGTGGCGGCAGCGTAGCGGAACTCTTTTTAGAAAACTATCGACCCCCCTTTGTTTTTTGGTCGAGAGGCAACTTATAGGCGTAGAGGGAGGCTGATGGGGTGCCTGGGGTGGCTGCACCCCCCTAGGCACGACCAGTGGTGGGTCCGCGCCTGGCAGGGGTGTGGTACCCCCAGGCCCCTTCTCTGTCTCGTACTCTAGCTCCGTGGATCTTCTGGTGAAATATAATTTTTGGCATATTTTCCTGGATTTTTCCTGATAGTTGATTTTCTGCACAAAAACTAGACACCAAGGTAATTCTGCTGAAAACAGCGTCAGTCCGTGTTAGTTATATACAAATCACACAAGTTTAGAGGAGAAACAATAGCAAAAGTGTTCGGGAAAGTAGATACGTTTTGGACGTATCAGTTCCCAACAGGCTCCACATCAACTAAGCCATCAGTTTTTTGATTTATACGAGTAATATCGTTTATGGTCATGCGCCTTTGATAGATGGTCTATTCTTGTTGAATCTCGATTGTAGTAATACACATGTTCATAATATAGAAGCCAAACGTTTGAAATTGAATGATAATTCTACATACATGTAGCACTATCGTCTTGGTCACATTGGAGTGAAGCGTATGAAGAAACTCCATTCCAATGGACTTCTTGAATCACTTGATTTTGAATCACTTGAAAGATCCGAAGCATGTCTGATGGGAAAATGAATAAGACTCTATTTTCTGGTATGATGGGGCGAGCTACATACTTATTGGAAATCATACATACCAATGTGTGTGGTCTGATGAGTGTGGCATCACGCGGTGGTTATCATTATGTTCTTACTTTCACGGATGACTTGAGTATATATGGGTATATATATTTCATAAAACATAAGTCCAAAACTTTCAAGAAGTTTAAGGAATTTCAGAGTGAAGTAGAGAATCAACATAACAAGAAGATTAAATTTCTATGATTTGATCGTGGAGGTGAATATCCAAGTTACGAGTTTGGCAAGCATTTGAAGAAATGCGGAATACTTTCACAATTAAAACACCGTCGGGAACACCACAACGTAATGATGTGTCTGAACGTCGTAATCGAACTCTCTTAGATATGGTTTGTTCTATGATGTCACTTATAGATTTACCTTTGTCATTTTGGGGTTATGCATTAGAAACAGCCGCATTCGCTTTAAATAGGGCACCTTCTAAATCCGTTGAAACGACACCGTATGAATTATGGTTTGGTAAGAAACCTAAATTATCGTTCCTTAAAGTTGGGGTTGCAAAGCTTATGTAAAAAAGTTACAGCCCGACAAACTTGAACCCAAAGAGAAAATTTTGTCTTCATAGGACAGCCAAAGGAAACTATAGGGTATACCTTCTATCATAGATCCGAAGGAAAAATATTTGTTGCAAAGAATGGATCCTTTCTAGAGAAGGAGTTTCTCTCGAAAGAAGTGACTGGAAGGATAGAACTCGACGAGGTTGTCTAACCTTCTCTCGGATTTGAGAGTAGCGCAACACTGGAAGAAGTTCCTGTGGCGCCTACACCAATAAGAGAGGAAGCTCATGATGTTGATCATGAAACTTCGGTCGAAGTTACTATAGAAACTCGCAGGTCAACGAGAAATCGACCACTCCCGATTGGTATGACCCCGTTATGAGTGTCATGTTGGTGGACAACACCGATGACCCTGTGACGTATGAGGAAGCGATGATGAGCCCAGATTCCAATAAATGGCAAGAAGCCATGAAATCCGAGATTGGATCCATGTACGAAAACCAAGTATGGACTTTGGTGGACTTACCGGATGGCCGGAAGGCTGTCGAGAACAAAATGGATTTTCAAGAAGAAAATAGATGCCGATGGCAACGTAACCGTCTATAAAGCTCGGCTTGTCGCGAAAGGGTTCCGAAAAATTCAAGGTGTTGACTATGATGAGACTTTCTCACTAGTAGCGAAGGTAAAGTCTGTAAGGATTTTATTAGCAATCGCTGCATATTATGATTATGAGATATGGCAGATGGATGTCAAAACGGCGTTCCTCAATGGAGACATTGATGAAGAGTTGTATATGGTACAACCCAAAGGTTTTGTCGATCCTAAGGATGCTGACAAGGTGTGCAAGCTTCAACAATCCATTTATGGATTAAATCAAGCATCCCGAAGTTGGAATCAACATTTTGATAAGGTGATCAAAAGTTTTGGTTTTATACAAACTTATGGAGAAGATTGTATTTACAAGAAAGTGAGTGAGAGCTCTATAGAATTCCTAGTACTATATGTGGATGACATATTGTTAATAGGGAATGATATAGAATTTCTTAAAAGTGTCAAGGATTATTTGAATAATAGTTTTTCAATGAAAGATCTTGGTGAAGCTGCTTACATATTAGGCATCAAGATTTATAGAGATAGATCAAGACGCTTAATATCGCTTTCACAGAGTACATATTCGGACAAAGTTCTAATGAGGTTTGGAATGGAAGATAGAAAGAAAGTGTTCTTGCCCATGTTGCCCAATACGACCTTGAGTAAAACTCAAAGTCCTGCTACAGCAGAATATAGAAAAAGGATGAGTAAGACTCCCTCTGCCTTAGTGATACGTCGGAAATGTATCTATAATTTTTGATGTTCCATGCTTGTTTAGTATTTACTTTTCTTTGTCTACACTTTGAGGTGTTTTTATATGTTTTGTGGAACTAACCTATTAACAAGTTGCCATAGTGCCAGTTGACTGTTTTCTTCTGTTTTTGGTTCCAGAAAGGCAGAAAATCAATATTCTCGGAATTGGACGGGACAAAAGCCAAAGTCAGTATTTTATCGTGGGCAACATGGAGTCCAGAGGAGAGACGGAGGGGCGCCACAGGGTGGACAGACCCCCTAGGTGCGGCCAAGCTTGTCCCGCACCTAGGAAGGGTGTGCCCCCTGGACGCCTCCCATCCTCGCCTCTTCGCCTATAAGAAGCCCCCGATGCAGAAACCCTAGGAACCCGATCAATATTCCACGAAACCGTTTGTAGCCGCCGCCACCATCGTCCCTAGATCGGGGGATCTGAAGTTCTTCCCGGCACCCTGTCGAAGGGCATATCATCCCGGAGGCCTTCTTCTCCGGTATGAAGCGTGAGTAGTTCCACCTTGGACTATGGGTCCATGTATTAGCTAGATGGTTGTATCTCCTCCTTGTGCTTTCATGTATAGATCTTGTGAGCTCCGTTCATGATCAAGATCTAATCTATTTTGTAATCATGAATGTTGTGTTTGCGGGGATCCGATGGACATTGAGATTACTGTGTTAGATTGATTACTGGTTTTGTCTATTTGATTCTATTATATCTGTGTTGTTTGTGATCTTGCATGCTCTCCGTTGTTAGTATCTATCTTCGCCAAGTAGTTGCTAGTGACTCCAAGAGGGGATATTTATGCGCGATAGTGGGTTCATGCCTCTTGTTTCCAAGGGAAGTGACAGAAATCTCTTCGGTTGTAGATGTGCTGTTACCACTAGGGAGAAAATAATGGTCTCTTGTTCATGGAACAAGTGGATTGGTTTACCTTACACACTTTTCTTAAAGTAGTTGTCTGTTGCTTGCAACTTAATACTGGAGGGGGTTCGGATGATAACCTGAAGGTGGACTTCTAGTCATAGATTCATTTGGATGGCGGTCTATGTATCTTGTTGTATTGCCCAATCGAATCTCATAGGATCTTTTTGTCTAGTATTGCATTGTTATGCCTTGCTCAGTTTCTGTCAATTGTCCTACTGTAATTTGTTACCCTTCATGCCATGTTGTTTATCTAAGGAGAGCACCTCTAGTGAACTGTGGACCCCGGTCCAATCTTTACCATTGATACATCTTCCACTGTTACTGTTTACTTGCTGCAAACCATCATCACCTTCCACACCATACATTTAATCCTTTGTTACATCAACCGGTGAGATTGACAACCTCAATGTTAATTGGGGCAAAGTCTTGAGTTTGTGTTGTGCAGGGTTCGACGTTCCTTGCAAAACCTGTGTGACGTTTTTGTCCTCCTACTGGTTCGATAACCTCGGTTTCTTAGTGAGGGAAGACTTGTTGTTGTGTTGCTTCACAACTTGCTCTTGGGGTTCCCAACAGGCTCCACATCAACTGCGCCATCAACAAGGTTTCTGGCGCCGTTGCCGGGGAGGCTAAGGACGTCTTCACAAGGGGAGTCCTCCACTTCCTTTATCTTTACTTTGTTTTTAGTTTGCTTAGTTTCTTTTGCTTGGTTTTGTTTGCCTCTTTTTATCAAAAAATCCAAAAAAAATAGTTTAGTTTGGTTTGCTTTCTCTTATCAAAAACACAAAAAATTAGTGCCTGCCCTAGTTGATGGTCTGTTATTGCCTTGCTTTGTCATGCTTTCTATCAATGGATGGTTTCTTTGAAACTAGTTTTTACTGGAAAGGTGGGTTCACAGAAGAAGAAAAGTATTATTATAAGGAGCACCGTTTGTCACAAAAAGGGAAACACTTATGGGAACAAATTGATAAATTGAATACTATTGCTAGAGAGGTGTGCTCTACTTATAATGTTACTTATTGCTTTGATAAATCTTGTTGTTGTAGGAGGTATAAACACCTACCTTTTCAATGTGAGTATAATGATAATGTAACCATATCTTCTTATGTTAAAGGAAATTATGACTTTTATGATGTGGAGCAAATTGAAGAATTTATTACTTTCCAGGGTGCATTTGAACTTGCCAATTTGCTTGAAAATACTGATGATGCACCTTATGAATATGAGGTTTATGAGATACTTAAATTTTTATTTGATAATTACAAGGAAGAAAATGGCTATATTCTTGAATATTTTAATAGGTGCTTTCAACAAATAGAAGAGACTAATGCCTTGCAGGAGCCTATGGAAGAAGAAGTTGCTGAAACTAAAAGCTCATTTGATGAAAAAGAGGAGGAGAGTGATGGTCAAGAGGAGGAAGAATGCATCTACCCAAGTCTACCTTATAATTCTTTACCTCTTACATTATTTGATTGACCCCATGTTTACCAAAGGAGGATGAATGTTATGTTCATGTGGATTCTTTGGAAATATCTGTTATGGGTAAAACTTGTGATAATAGTTATGCTCCTATTATCTATGATAATCCTATATTTGTGCCTAACTTCAAAATGCATGGTACTAAGGAGTTTTTCTTAGAAAATGTTTATGATAAATCTCTAGATGATGGTCCTATGTTGAATGATCAGTTACCTTATTATAAAATTGCTAAAAGTGGGTTTGAAGGTTTTAATCCCACTATTTTTGAGCTTGATAAAAATTATGTGTTTTTAGATCATGAAAAGCATGCTTTATGTGATAGTTATATTATTGAGTTTATTCAAGATGCTACTGAAAGCTATTATGAGAGAGGGAAACATGGTCTTATGTATCTCAACAATATTAAGTTTCCCCTCTTTATGTTAAAACTATTGAAGTTGCACTTGTTCTGCTTTCCTATGCTTGTTGCTTTGTGCTTCTTTGATTTATTTTATTACAAGATTCCTATGCATAGGAAGTGGGTTAGACTTAAATGTGTTTTGAATTTGCTTCTTGATGCTCTCTTTTACTTCAATTCACATTCCTTATGTGAGCATCTTCTCAAGCTTTTTTGCCTAACTTAAAGGCGTTAAAGAAAAGTACTTGTTGGGAGATAACCCAAGAGTTTCCTTGAGTCTTGGAAGTTATTACTTCAGTAATGACCTCTTCTTATCCTTTTTGTTTGCTTTTTGTGCCAAGAATGACCTCTAATGAGAGGGAAGTAAGATTCGGGGAGTTACTGTCCCGGAACAGATTTCTGTCCTCCACCATAAAAAATTGTGAGGAGTCTCTGTAAGTCGGACTGAGCTGAAAATTTACTAATAAATCCCCCAGTATGTTAGATAACTTTCGTTAGATCAGCACTTTTTTATTTGAGCAACAGAAGGTCTTCGAAAAAATCGTTTTCTACCTGCTGGTCTGTTTTGACAGATTTCTGCCATTATTTGCATTTGCTTCTTATCGATTTCTTTTTGAGTTCTCTTTTGGGTAATTGAGATTTTTAAAGGAATTTGCTTCAGTAGCTTGTGTTTTTAGTGAAAGTTTTATTGTTGCAAAGCTAAACCCAAGGGTCTATTATCTTTTGAATACACTAATGTTGCTAATGAAGATTGTGTGAAGTTTTATATGAAGGAAAAATTTCAGGTGTAGAGAGAGAATAATTTAATGAGATGAAGAATGGACAAAATTTCATGCTTGGGGATGCCACCATGGTGTCACCCCAAGAAATATCCAAGAGGTACAAACGTAAAATCTTGGGGATTCCCAAGGCATCCCCTTCTTCATCAATAAAAAGCTCAGGTCTGTCTAGACACTTATTGTTTCATGCACTGTTGTGTTGTTCTTGGAGCGCCTTAGTTTTTGTTTCATTTGCTTAGTTTGTTTAGTTTACTTGAATAAAGTAGTAAGGACCCCCATTCTTGCTGTGTTATTTCAAATAAGTCGATTGATGTTGGAAAGGAGTAGAAAGTTCTTGCTTGAAACTGCAAGAGGAGCTTCCATTGACTATGACTTAGACTTTAGCATGCCATGCTAGGTATTTTTTTGACCTTATGCTTAGTGATTATTTCTGTAGCATGACTTGCTCCAAGTCATTGGGATTGCTTAGTGTGCCTTGAAAGAATCATGCATTGTTTTAGCATACAAAAGCATAGTATTGTGGTATTCTCCTTTGATGTTTTGTTTGGGTTGACTTGGCACATGCTCACACCATGTTATGACTATGAAAAAGTCACCATAGCCTCTATTCATTTAGTCATTGACTTGTAGTACTACTCTATGCTTTGATTAATAATGTTTTATCGCTCTACATGATTACGGCCATTATTGCTCTCTTAGTTGGTTGCTCCCAGTCTTTTGCTACCGTCCACTTGTATGAGTAAGATCTACTCATGCTTCCAACTCCCAAGAAACCAAGTTATTCTAAAGTGTACACTATAAATTCCTATACAAGGTGTGTTACACCATTCCAAGTATATTCTTGTTGTCAACTATCTTCCAATTAAAAAGTATTTTCTTATGTGAAAACTTAGTGATTAAAGCTCTCACAAACTTGAAGGCACACTTTATTCTTTGCCCCTAATAAACTTGAACCATTGTGTCGTATATGTTGTATATGCTTGCACTTATACGTTGGAATTAGCAAAACCATGATGTAATGGGGAACGTTTTAAACATTGCACTTGTACTTTGTACTCAGTTGATATCATGGTATTTTGTCTATGGATCTCACCGGTGTGAAATAAAGAGGGAGCTTGTAAGTCCATGGAGTTATGTATTTTGTGTTAGAGAAATGCCTAGGCCGCTAGCCTAAGCCATGCCTAATCATGGTAGAAACTTGCAGCATCACCATAATGAGCATTCTGTGAAGCATCCTCAATAAAAAGCTATGCACATAGTAAATAAAAAGATCGCTGAGATGCTCATTGTCTGCTTGCCTTGTCATTTTGGTTATGAGATAGCTCATGTACCATGTGCAAGGGGTACCCCGTTGGCGGTTCTCTATGATACACATGTACTTACTATGACAAGAACTTACGGGTGACTGAAGTTGAGTAGCATGAGGTGTGGCCCTCATATTCAAGGGACATGAGATTTCCAACTTATAATTTGTCAAGCATATACTCCATAGTTTGTTCACTTTAACCTTAATCACTTCAAGATGCTTATGATAGGGGCAATCAGGGCTGAAAGCTAACAAGTACCATAATTTTTGGAAACTCTTTTTGAAACTTGAAATCCCTGCTTCCCTTTATGAAGGGCCTTTTTTCCACTATTATGTTGAGTCTCCACCTTCTACCTTTAGGCACCATTAAGAGAGCATAGTTGCCATTCTTAGTTCTATGTGTAGTGTCCCAAAACTTATTGATTGATGCATATTGTTGATATTGCTTGTTCTTGTGCTATTTGTATCTAGTCACTCTTATGAGCTTTGAAGGTTTCCTATGCATCTATTTGCTACTCCACGAGGGACAAGTTGATTGCCACTATGCCATGTTTTCTGTATGTGAAACAAACAAACGTTTTTCAATGCATGATATTCATGATCTTTGTTTGTAGCCTTTCATGTTGCATGCATAGTTACTTTGTATTATTGTTAGAATTCCATCTTTCATGCACATGTTTAGAGTTCTTTGATCCCAGCTTTCAATGCTTGCAAATGGTTTGACCTTTATTGTGAAGGTGCATGTCACCTCAAAAATTATTCTTTTATCACTTACCTACTCGAGGACGAGCAGGAGTTAAGCTTGGGGATGCTTGATACGTCGGAAACATATCTATAGTTTTTGATGTTCCATGCTTGTTTAGTATTTACTTTTCTTTGCTTTGTCTATACTTTGAGGTGTTTTTATATGTTTTCTGGAACTAACCTATTAACAAGTTGCCATAGTGCCAGTTGCCTGTTTTCTTCTGTTTTTGGTTCCAGAAAGGTAGAAAATCAATATTCTCTGAATTGGACGGGACAAAAGCCAAAGTCAGTATTTTACCGTGGGCAACACGGAGTCCAGAGGAGAGACGGAGGGGCGCCATAGGGGGGCCAGACCCCCTAGGCATGGCCAAGCCTGGACCGCGCCTAGGCAGGGTGTGGCCCCCCTGGCCGCCTCCCATCCTTGCCTCTTCGCCTATAAGAAGCCCCCTATGCAGAAACCCTAGGCACCCGATCAATATTCCACGAAACCGTCTGTAGCCACCGCCACCATCTTCCCTAGATCGGGGGGATCTGAAGTTCTTCCCGGCACCCTGCCGGAGGGGATATCATCACGAAGGCCTTCTTCTCCGGTATGAAGCGTGAGTAGTTCCACCTTGGACTACGGTTCCATGTAGTAGCTAGATGGTTGTATCTCCTCCTTGTGCTTTCATGTATAGATCTTGTGAGCTCCGTTCATGATCAAGATCTAATTTATTTGTAATCATGCATGTTGTGTTTGCGGGGATCCGATGGATATTGAGATTACTATGTCAGATTGATTAATGGTTTTGTCTATTTGATTCTATCATGTCTGTGTTGTTTGTGCTCTTGCATGCTCTCCGTTGTTAGTAGCTATCTTGGCCAAGTAGTTGCTAGTGACTCCAAGAGGGGGTATTTATGCTCAATAGTGGGTTCATGCCTCTAGTTTCCAAGGGAAGTGACCAAAATCTCTTCGGTTGTATATGTGTTGTTGCCACTAGGGAGAAAACAACGGTCTCTTGTTAATGGAACAAGTGGATTGTTTACCTTACACACTTTGCTTAAAGCAGTTGTCTGTTGCTTGCAACTTAATACTGGAGGGGGTTCGGATGATAACCTGAAGGTGGAATTCTAGTCATAGATGCATTTGGATGGCGGTCTATGTATCTTGTTGTATTGCCCAATCGAATCTCATAGGATCTTTTTGTCTAGTATTGCATTGTTATGCCTTGCTCAGTTTCTGTCAATTGTCCTACTATAATTTGTTACCCTTCATGCCATGTTGTTTATCTAAGGAGAGCACCTCTAGTGAACTGTGGACCCCGGTCCAATCTTTACCATTGATACATCTTCCACTGTTACTGTTTACTTGCTGCAAACCATCATCACCTTCCACACCATACATTTAATCCTTTGTTACATCAACCGGTGATATTGACAACCTCACTGTTAGTTGGGGCAAAGTCTTGAGTTTGTGTTGTGCAGGGTTCCACGTTGCTTGCAACACCTGTGTGACGTTTCCTTCCTCCTACTGGTTCGATAACCTCGGTTTCTTACTGAGGGAAGACTTGTTGTTGTGCTTCTTCACACCTTGATCTTGGGGTTCCCAACATGCTCCACATCAACTAAGCCATCACTCAGCCATATGATCTATCATGTATGCCATGCTATGTACTAGACCCGACATTGCATATGCTGTTAGTTTGACTAGCAGATATCAAAGTGATCCAGGTGTGGATCATTGGACAGCGGCCAAAAACATCCTTAAGTACTTGAGAACAACTAAGGATATGGTTCTTTCTTATGGAGGTGATGAACAGATCGTTGTTAATGGTTACACCGATGCTAGTTGGAACACCGATCCAGATGATTCTAAATCTCAATCTGGATATGTATTTACTTTGAATGGTGCAGCAGTGAGCTGGAGGAGTGCAAAACAAAGCGTTGTGGCGAGATCTTCAACTGAATCAAAATACACAGCTGCTTTGGAGGCTTCACAAGTGGCGATATAGATGAAAGAGTTTATTATGGAGCTCGGTGTGGTTCCCAGTGCGCTGGACCCAATGTCTATTTATTGTGATAACATGGGTTCCATAGCCAATGCGCATGAACCGAGGTCACGCAAGAAGCTGAAGCATATCAAGATGAATTTTCACGCTATTCGAGAGCATGTCCAAGATGGTGACATAAAGATTTGAAAAGTACACACAAATATGAATGTGGCAGATCCGTTTACTAAACCTCTTCCGAGGGAAAAACATGACCAGCACCAAACCGTCATGGGTGTTCGGTATATTACCATGTAACCTAGATTATTGTCTCTAGTGCAAATGGGAGACTGTTGGAGATATGCCTAAGAGGCAATAATAAAAGTAGTTATTATTATATCTTCGTGTTTATGATAAAAGTTTATATCTCATGCCAAAATTGTATCAACCGGAAACATTAATACTTGTGTGCTTTATAAACATAAGAGTCCCTAGTAAAGCCCCTTGTGTAACTAGCTTGTTGGTTGAAATGATGATCATGGTTTCCTGATCATGAACATTGAAGATGTTAGTAAACAACAAGGTCACGTCATTAGGAGAATGATGTGATGGACATACTCCTAATAATTAAGCGTAGCATAAAGATCAAGTCATTTTAAATATAGTTCAGTTGCTATAAGCTTTCAGATACATAGTAACCTAAATCCTTCGACCATGATATCATGCTAATCACCATCACCGAATGGATACTTTGATGACATCAAAGACCATTTCATAATTGGGTGGTTATAAAGGTGGCATTGAGTATTCAGAAGGTATGTGTTGAGGCACATGGATCAAGAGTAGGATTTGTCCATCTATATGAAGGATATATATACTCTAGGCCCTCTCGGTGGAATGTCATCCAGTTGGCTTGCAAGCATGTGACTGGCTCACAAGGGATCACATATCATGGGAACGAGAAAAGATTACTTATCCGTAACAAGGTTGAACTAGATATGCAGAAATACCGAGGATCACACCTTGGATAAGTATTATATCGCGAGACAAAGGGAAATTGGTATCGTATGTAATTGTTTCATTCGATCATGAAGTAATCGTACAAATATGTGGGAGCCATATGAATTTCCAAATTCCTCTATTGGTTATTGATCAAAGAAGTGTCTCGGTCATGTCTGCATAATTCACGAACCGTAGGGAGACACATTTAAGGATTCGATGTTGTTTAGTAGTTATGGAATGTGAGTAAGAATACCGAATGTAGTTCGGAGTCTCGTATGGGATCCGGGACATCACGAGGAGATCCGGAATGGTTCCGAGAATAAGATTCATATAAGGAAAGTCCAATTTTGGAGTTCGGGAATGATTCCGGTATTTTCACTGAAATGATCTAGAAGGGTCTACAAGGTTCACCGAACCGAAAGGGGAATGGTACATGAATGTATCATGACAAAGTGTCAAAGGGCTGTGAAAATAAAAGAGAGAAATCAAACTCCAAAATTGAAAGTCAAAAGGCAAGTTTGAAAAGTCAAACTGGGACAATGTGTCCTGGTGGAGGGAGGAGAGGAAACCTCCTCTCCCTCCACCACGCGCCAAGGAGGAGAGGGAGTTGGGGGAGGATTCAACATCCCCCTCCCCTAGCCGCACCCCCTCTCATAAATAGAGGGGAGGGGGTTTCCCCTCCAACATAACTCCACACACCACCAAAACCCTAGCACCCCCAAGTCGCTGCCGCCGGACCCACCTCCTCCCTTGGCTTCTAGATCTAGTTGCCAAGGAACCCTTATAATCCATCCTCTCGCACCGGCTTAGGTGAAGCCCTGCGGGATCTCTCCTCTAAACTCCCCCAAGGAACCCTTCTACTTCGTCCTCTCGCACTGGCTTAGGTGAAGCCCTGCGGGATCTCCCCTCTAAACTCTGACACCACGCCGTCGTGATGCCAGATTTGCGAGGAGAGACCTACAACCTCTGTTGCCTGGTGGAACAAGGGAGAGGAAGGTCTTCATCGAGTACCGAACGTGTGACCGACTGTAACATCCCAAAAATACTAAACTTGGATCATCAAACTCTAATCATCAAATTTAGGGTTAACAAAAACTTTTCTAAATAAAAATATGAAAGCATGCATGTGTGTATGCATCCCATTTTGAATTCTTTTGAATTGCCATGTTTATGTGTTTCTTTGCTTGTAAAATGTTTCTTAGGTGAAATAAACATCATCTAAACAATTCCCAAACTTTTCTTAAAGACAAATAAATCAAAACAAAGCTAAATGAGTGAATGGTCATTTTGACCAATTTAACTCTCATGCCTAATTTGGTTGTATCAAACTTTCAGAACTTAACAGAAACTTTTCTGGATCTTTACACCCCTTGATTGTACTCATAACAAAGTATCAAGGCCCACTTTGTGATCATCCAGAAACTTTCAAATGCATAGTTTAAATGACAATTCAAAATTGAATCTTTATCATATGGGAAGATCCCACTTTTTCAAAAACCACTCAAACAAGTTCAACTTTCAAAAACCAAGCATCTACAGACTCACCAGCACCAACCTAGCACACCCACCAAAAATCTTTTCAAAATTCAAAACTTGAGTTCTTGCGGCCATTTCATCAAACACTTGGCAGACACAAATCAAACAAAATCCAAACACTATTGTGAGCAGTGATTGAAGCCTAACTTGTTCCCTCTCTGGTTACAACTAGGTTTTAGTAGATCATCTAGCTCAATTGCATACCCTTAGCATCACTGTAAGCTTGGCATTGCCATCAATGGTGAGCAGGCCGAATGCACACTTGTCACCCCATGTTAACAGCAAGCTAGGAGGAGAAACAAGCCTAGCCAGCATGTCTGGGAGCAAGCCAACATCCCACCGCCACTCCCTGTCCAGCGCTCGAACGTTGCCAGCCACTAGACCACGCGCACGAACCATGCCAACCTCGCCAGCAACCATGCCGAGAGCACGCCCCGTGCGCCACGCTCGACTGACGCCCACAGACCGCGCGCCGCCCTCGCCGCGTGCATACGTGATCACCACCGTCCCAACAACCCCGCATACATGCTCATTCGTCGCCGTGCGGACCACGCGCGCTGTGCGCCATTAAATTCTCCGTCGGGCACGCACAGAGCACCGTCGCGTTCCGACCAAACCGCACCGCCCCACGTCTCGCCACCGTGTCGTTGAGCATCGCTAGGGAGCACCGCACCGCCCCCTACCGTCGCCCACGCCGATAGCCGTATGTACCGTCGACCACGACGAGCTCACCGTGCGCCCCGTCGGTCCCCTCGCTCCACTATAAATAGAGGCCACCCCCAGCCGAATTGATCACACCATCTCACTCCCCTCTCCTCACTGATCGTGCCACACCGTTCCTGGAGCAAGGTGAGCAGCGCATCGTCGGAATTTCACCGAAGCCCGCCGCTACTGGAGAAGAAGGGAGCCAGCGATTGGAGCCGCCCCAGGAGAAGCTGCCGGTCCAGGAGGTTCGTCGTCGTCGACTTTGTTGTTCGCCCGCCTCGCCGACCCTCGCCCGAACCCTGGTGAGCCCCCAACGACCCCCACTGGCCGCGCTAGGTTTCTGTCTCGTCGGCGTTGCCCAACATCAACGATGACCCTCAGCCATTGGATTAGAACCAGATCGAACGCACCACATCGCTCCATACCGCTTCGCACCCCCTGTCTCACTGACGCGTGGGGACAGCCACTTACGCAGCCCGCGGAAGCGCTGTGCATAGCAGGCCGGCCCGTTAACCTTTCCCGCACAGCCCAGTTATTTGAATTAAACCTTTTCCATTTTATTTCAAACACACTTCTGTACCCAGTTTCAAAAATCAACCCAGATCGATTCAGTGCACCAAATTGAATGAAACTAATTTTGTTAGAAAGGTCTTGAAATGATGAATCCAAGCCCGTTGGATTCAAATCATTTGGATCTGTAGATCACCCTTGGTAAAAATAACAAGGCAGAAGCTTTTCTGCATTCAAACATTTTTCAAATTAAAACCATAATAGCTTTTGAGTTGATTCCAACTCTCAAAAATCACATTTAACCATAACTTTCAGAATATATAAAAATATATAGGTTTACTTACAGAGATAATGTTCAAGTAATAAAAGAATGCTACATAGGCATTTCTAGCCACTTTAATTATTTAAAATTAAAAGGTAAAACCTTATTAAATTGTGACACCACTTTAAATCACATTCTCATGGACTAAAATATGTGGTGATGACATGTGTCAACATGATACCATGTTTGGTTTGGAGAATATTAAATCTTAAGTAATTTTTCAATGAGTAGAAATTACTTTTCTAAAAATAAATGGAATTAAACCAAGCTTTAATCTTGTAATGTTAGTGATGATGCTAGATCATCTATAGGACCCTTTGGTGTGATGATTGCAAGTAGTTAAGTATTTTTTGGTGATTGAGTACATCGTATTTATTTATAGACGCTAGTACCGACCAAGGATACGAGGAGGAAGGAGGATACTACGAAGAAGAAGCCGAGGAGAACTTCAACCACTGCTCTGCACAAGGCAAGCTTATACTGATATTGTGCAAGCCAATACTTGCAAGCTTTACTAATCAAGTTGACCTATGCAAGCTAACACTTGCAAGATACTCTACCTTAGCAAGTCTTACTATACAAGTTAACCTTGCAAGCCAATACTTGCTACCATGCCCACTATATGCCTTAAAGCATATATGATCATAACCCCTTGATAAACAAATCCTAGTTTTACTTGCAAGTTTATTACTTTATTTCTTTATCAAAGCTCTTACTTAGAGTTTACTGGAATAAATGGTAGATACTAGAAGGATAATTGAAGGTTGCATAAAGAGCATAAAATTTGGCCTAAGCTAGATAATCTTGATGTTATCCTAAGGCATGAGATTAAACTCAGCTACACTCCAATAGTTTACCACCCCTCATTAGTGCTTACCCCCACTTGTAGATGCTAGTGCTAAGCATAAAACTTGATCAATATTAGGTGGGAATACTTGGTGAAAATGGTTATAAAAACCTTAGAATGATGGATCATTCTACTGAGATGTTTTGACATGTGTTTCCGAACACCTGTTGATTTTGGTGATGAAAAGGTCAAGGCAGGAGCCTTAGCCCTTTTTAAAACTCATGGTTGTCTGGATGCGATACCATTCCAATTTTTTCGTACAACCACAATACCCAAAGATTGGGTAGGGCTTGACTGGAAACTTATATATCTTAGTATTGGTTCATTCACGGCCAAGGTCTGAGCTGAGGCTACCTTGTGAAGATTGTCCACCTGTGCAGTACCCAAGATAACAGTTGGTCATGGTTGGGAGGCCAAACTCACAGGAGAGGTGCTTATACTAGGGCGTGTAATTGAAAGGTTAGGATTGATTATCCGCATACTGAGTATGGTGAATTCAGGATTTATTCCTGACGGATGTATCGAATGTTGTGGTGAAAGTGTACAATCTCTACAGAGTGTCAAACTATTCGAATAGCCGCGTCCGCGGTTATGGACAGTTGGAGTGGCCATACTGTTCCCCCGTCAGACTTTTCCAAAATGACTTGTGAAATGAATTGAGACTTTGACTTGACCACAACAGGGTTGTGGTATGAGATACAAGTTCCCACTTAGGTGTTATAAAATCTTAACTAGCATTTGTTGTTTCCAAACTTAGTAGAGATAAATCTGGCTTTTGCAAAACAACCCTAGAGCCTAGTGTCCTATTATCAAAAACCCCTTTCACTTGTTAGTATTAGTTTGCGAGTACTTATAGAGTACTCATGGCTTTGTCCCTGGCTATTCCCGTGGCCAGACTATGAAGAGGAGTACCTGGAGGATGGAATCCAGGAAGGTTACGACAACTAGGATCATCTCCCATCGTCAGCATTGCCTGTGACCCCGAAGATGGAGCTTCGCCTACGCTACCGTTATTATTACATATTCCGCTGCTTGATGTTGTATTAAGAACTGGATCATGAGATCCCTATTTGTGTAAGAACTTATGTACGGTTTGTAATGGATGATGTACTATGGTATCCAATTCTGTTATGTCTCGCAAAAATGGTAATCCTGGGATTGCGATGTATGGCATAACAGGCATCTAGGATTAAAAATCCGGATGTTGACACCGACTGCCGAAGCGCTGCTGAAACCCCGCGCCGGAAGGATCGTCTACGCGATCTTGAGATCGGCAAGTGAACGACTACACCACCCACGAGAATCTGCTCTCGTTAACCACTTTGGAATCTTCGAGGGTGAGTACTCTATCGACTCGTTGCTACAATCTAATAGATAGATATTGGCTTGTGTGTGTTCATGCGGTAGAAATTTTTTGTTTTCCATGCTACGAACCCCTACAGGTGAGGCCAGGCCATGCGCGTCGTCGGCCTAAAAAGGTCCGCTCTGCCTCGGCCATTAATGCTTAACACCGTTGAGGGCCCGTTAGCCTTTGGTTGGCCTTGGCCATCAATGACATGCTAAATGCCCGTCAACCTTTGGCTGGCCTTGGCCATCAATAGCGCGCTGATCGTGGCAGCAGGTGAAGCGCTCGATCACTACTATGTGGGCCCCTTGCACGGACACAAGGACATGAGGGAGGACATTTGCGTCGTATTCGTGGCCACGCATTCTGAGCACATATTTTTGCTAGGAATGGGTTGGCACAGACACACTTGAACGATTGGGTCGGACCGCTGGAGCGGATTTTCACTGCTTGGACGAAAGTGCAGATTGATTCAGTCCGCGAGTGATTGAATTGGTCGGCCGAGTGCATATGCACTAAGAATACTATTTCATAATTTTAAAAGGGAAGGATGACATCTGAACAACCGGATGATCCTGCAGCCGAGAATAGCTATCCCTTTGTAGATTAAAAAAAGACTTATTAAGTTATTTTCAATAAAAAATAATTTGAAAAATATTTTGTGTGTTTATATATGCGAAATCATTTTCCAAAAAATCTTAAAAGATTCCAGTAAATAAATACACAATTTGAGTCTAGGAAAAAAAATATTCCACCCAAATGTCGACTAGTGGCATGTCTGGCATTCCACACCGCAGATAAAAGATACCTCGATGTATAATTAATATATATCAACCACGAAAGTCCATTTAATTTAGTGAAAATGTATTACAAATGGAAATCATCGTCGTAGAAAATATTAACTTAATTGACGACATAATTAGAACAAACAAGTTTAATTTGAACAAAAATAAACGCTAGATCTACCACCTAAATCTAACCCAATCTACTAGCCTAATCGACGATGACGATGTTATCCTCCACCTCCTTGGCAGTGCCGCTGGCCTATTCCTCCTCCTAGTCGGTATCGATGTTGACAATGCTGGCGGCGGTATATTCATTCATGAAGTATTCTCAACTGTCGGCGGTGATGACACTGTCAACTTCATGACCGGCAACATACCAGAAACCCCACCGCTCATCGGAGTTGCACATGTGCGGTGAGATATCCTGCCGGTGCATGTTGCACATACCTAGAGCCGCCTCCCGCTCCTTTGCAAAGAGCGTCGGCCAGTTATCTCTGTCGGGCTCACTTTCATCCTCTTCCTCGGCAATAATGCTTAGCGTCCGCAAGAAATTGCGTCCACTAGCTCCCTCCTTACTTAGATCGACGCAATGGGCACCCCACCGACATTTATCTCAAAGCCTTCTGGCACTGTGGTGCGTGGTGGCGTGAGGATGCCGTAGCAGCTGAACTCGGTGGCCTCGTACCAATTGAATCGCTCCTTGTCCATGGTGGCCCGAGCTAGGTAACTGACATGCAGTTGGAGATGGAGCGACGAGGGTGGAGAGAGGGTGGAGGCAGAGCGGCGAGGGTAGAGAGAGGGTGGAGGAGAAGAAGTGCAGCCGCACCGAAGGGGATTAAGTAGCACCCTTATACCAGAAGATAAAATGGCTGCCTCTCCACGACATCTACACCGGAAGGAACCAGTGAAAAGTGGATGTGCCATTAAAGAAACCTGACAGGCCGTGTAACATCTCGTCCATGTTGTCATGTCCTGACACCACTGCCCCAGCTACATCATGTCATATGTGGCCATGCCACCGCCATGCACTGTAATAGTGACGTTGAATTGTAACGCCACGCTACCGCTACATTGAACCGGGTCAACATGATGGGTCCCGCATACTGACAGCGTCTGTCGACGGAGGCAAGGCTGCTAGTAAGACTGTACCTGCCGTGTTCTGATTTTGGCTACACCACCGATTTTTTCTGACATTATCAGCGGCGTTGCTTGTTTTCGGCCCGAGAGGTTTTGTGGTACCCTGAAGGAAATAAGAGTCATTCATTTCCGTGCATCTAATGGCCAACATCATTTCATACTGCTGCTAAAAAGTGGATCAGTACGATTCATACATCCTGGTCATAAACACCCCCCCCCTCTCTCCCGTTCTCGCTCTCCCTCCCCCCTTGAGAGTCTCCTGGCCGTCCCCGGCTCTTCTCCCCCTCGTCTCCGGCGGCTCCGCTGGCCGGAGGGGATGGGTGAGAGGACGCCGGCCTTCTGTAGTTAGGGTTTTTAGCTTTGTGTTGTCCTATATGGCGTATGGCGCTGATGCCAGGAGTGAGGCGGCGGATCTTGGCCAGATATGGTGCTTCCCTACTCTTCTCTGCCTCTTGGTGCTCCGGCGGTCGGAGTTGGAAGGGAGGCGGTGGAGGAGAAAGGATATCTCCATAAATAAGGCTTTCTTTTGCAGATTTGGCGGTCAATCTTGGCGATGGAGGGATTCCTATGATGCTCGTCGTGGTGGCGAGCTTGGAGGTGTTCCCCTGCATCTCGAGGTCCGGCGGCTGCATCTGCAGCAGGGGAGGGCAAATGCTTCTCCTTGGAGGTTCCCAACGGCGACGAGCTCGTCGGCGTTCATCATGGTCGAAAGGCGACCCCTCCTCCCTCAAGCAGCGGCGACGAATGTCTGCTGTCTTCAGGTGCTTACCAACCTCCAGGCCTGTGTGCCATTTAGGAGGCCCTCTGGCTTCGATGTAGCTTGCTCCCGCCTCCATGCCCCAAGTGGTTTCGTCCCCGGTGACATCGAGGTCGGCTGCATCGAGTCTTTGCGCGGCGGAGTTGGAGCTGGACCTGATTGCTTTTCTTGTGTTCTTTCTGAGGTCCTAGGTGCAAAGTGTAAGGGTTGGTCTATAATCTTTTATTTCTTTGAGTCCCTTTTTGTAAGATGTAACTCCTCCGACGGGAATGAATGATGCTCTAGGTCTTTCGGGACCTACCCCTGTTCAAAAAAAAAAGTACGATTCATACTGGTAAGAAAAATCGGGACCGCAGAAAAATCGCGTTCACGGGCTCGACCCAAATCCCCGGCCCAAGAAAATCTAATTATTCCTGACCGTGTGATATTGTTCACCAAAACAAAGAAACATTACTAACCTTAAATCGATCTCGTCGTCACGTCCTCTCCTGTCGTGTTCATCCCCCCTTCGCCCTCGTGTTCCCTCACATGGCCGCCGAATCGCCACTGCATCGCCGCCTCAAGAGGAGTGAGCTCCACTGGTGGTGGCCCTAGCGCGTCGACCACGGCCAGCGGTAGGAGCTTGCGGCGGCCGTCGGGGAGCCACGGAGGAAGGGGCTGGTGGTCGCTCTGCGGGCATCTTCCCCTACCTGCTGCCGCCCACCAATCCTGAAGGCCGGCCAGGAGGCCATTCCAGGATCCTCTCTCTGCAAGGCTGTCGAGCCTCAGAGCCAAGGGCATGCAACGAGGCCTGGCTCGTCTACACTGACGCCCCCACAAGGTTCTCCTTTTCTTACCCACCTATTCTGCTCTGCAGCCTAATTTCCAGCGAATACTACCATGCCATGTTAGGCACCATATGATAGAATAATAATCTTCAAAAGGCAGCTTCAGGTTAATAATTTGTGCAAGTGGAGTTACTGATTTTTTCCTATGCCATTGTATGATTATTTATGAGTGGAATGATTGCCACCTAGCAAATGTTTTTGGTTAAATTTCTCATATGCTTTAGGAGCTGCAAGTTTATTACAGTATGCAATTTTGATGTTGTTGCCTTAGCAATGGTTGATTAATTGCAGTGATTAAATTATTGAGGGTAATTAGCAATCTTATTTTGAACTTACATTTCTATCTTTGATTGAACTTTTGGGTTAAATTTCTATATGTAAACATCATAAGAGGTGTGCTTTATGCACTTTATTCGTGGTTTCTTATCAATTATTTGTTGTGTGATCTAAATGTCCAAAAATTAGGGTAGATCATGTCAATATTTCAATTACTCTTGCTAAATAACCTAAAGTTGCTTTTTTGTTAGGTGTAGTGTTCTAGCCTATGTGTGTATAAAGGTTCACCTAGATTGCAGTCATGTACCAAGTTAGAGTCAAGCAAGCAGGAAATAACATATACTCCCTCCGTTTAGAAATATAAGATGTTTTAGGTTTGTGAAGGAGATATATCTAGACACGTTTTAGTGTATAGGTTCAAACGAATCTAGACACTAAAAGGTGTCTAGATACATCTCATTCACAAACCTAAAACATCTTATATTTCCAAACGGAGGGAGTACGTGGCTAGCAAGGAGTACTAGTGTGTATTGCTTTGTGATGTATTTCAACCAAACCGAGAGCACGTACTAGTGCTATCTACTTCCATAAAATTTCCTGTGATGGATTTGATAGAACCAGTGACAACTAATTCACATGGCCAGATGCTCTAGTTAAATTTGGTTATTGAATTCGATAGCTCTTGCTAAATGACCTGAAGCTGCTTTTATGTTAGGTGTAGTGTTCTACCCTATGTGTGTATATAGGTGCACCTAGACTGCAGACATGTACCAAGTCCGAGTCAAGCAAAAAGAAAATAGCATATATGTGGCTAGCAAGGGAGTACTAGTGTGTATTGCTTCTGCGATTTCTGTGATGTATTTGAACCAAACCGAGAGAATCTACTAGTGCTATCTACTTCCATGAAATTTCCTGTGATGGATTTGACAGAATCGGTGACAACTAATTCTCATGGCCAGATGCTCTAGTTAATTCTGGTTCTTGAATTTATGCAGGTCGGGCTTGGCTTTGTGACAAGCCTCAACAGCACGGTCTACCGCCTCCCCCGCCTACCAGTTACATGGCGCGGCACGCCTCTGGCTGCTTCGGTCCAGTGGCTGGCTATGGCCTCCTGCACATCACACACGGTTGTAGGCCTGGTCTGCCGTCGGCTTCGATTCCGTGGTAGATATAGAACACATCTAGTATAGAAAGATGAAATTGGTTTCAAGTTCCACCAAAGTTCACTGTGATTGGTTCCATGAAATCAGCTTTTGCATTAAACTTCCTTTGATGATCAACTGGTTTGTTGTTATCCTAGATTCATCAGATTGGTTAGCTCCTAATTCTATTATTTCACACAATATTGCCAAGTCTGTAAGTGAACTGGAGCTACTACTCCCTCCGTTTAGAAATATAAGATGTTTTAGGTTTGTGAAGGATATGTTTCTAGACATGTTTTAGTGTATAGGTTCAAATGAATCTAGACACTAAAAGGTGTCTAGATACATCTCATTTACAAAACTAAAACATCTTTTATTTCCGAACGGAGGGAGTATATGTGAAACAAAGTCAAAGCCACGCTCCTTTTAACACATGAAAGAAGATTCAGGCACCACGTTCTTGTGATGTACAACACCAGGATTTCGCATGCATATAGTACAAGTTATCTGTCAAGCTACAACTTGGATGCTTCCTGGACCTATATCATTTGCATGTACATTGATATTCTTTCCCTTATGCAGTTTGCGAGTGTCACGAGCAGCATGATCCCTCAGTATACCTTAAGGTGAATTATGGGTAACTTTTTCGACAAAGATAGTTATCAAATCATATATTTGAATGAGGTTGCCACTGGACAGTCATGCTGATTGATGATTTACAATCTGAGGTAGTTTTCGAGAAGATATGGATGCTTTCGTTTTTAGCAGAGGTGTTGAACGCTTCATTATGGGTCATATTGGGATCCACGTCTTTGATTCTACTTATCTCTTCCCTTGCCTCTCAAATCTGAAAAATGGCAGCAAATATTATCAAAACCGAAACACTTGGTAAGAAAAATCCTATAGTATAGTTTTCAGGTGAAATAACCATAGCGAAAATGCTAATTTACACACATGTTTGGAGGACTATTAATTTCTAACTTACCAAGATACTTTTACCAGACTGAAAATTGTCAAACATTACTCACTGGTCCATAAGATCAACTAATATGGATAGTGTGGAGAGTTCTTTCAAAATATAATCTAGATAGGCTCAAAAAACTGACTAAAACATTTGTACTGTGGTTCCTTGTGGTAAATTCCGCACCTAGCAGTAAACCCCAAATCAAACAATGCTGTTGCTTTCCTCCTCCGAATACATGTGCCAGTTTCTCTTGCTTATGAAAATTTACATAACAAAAATTGACATAGAAACGTACTTGATTGCAGCGATCTGAACGTAATGGGGGAGATCATAACTGCGCCGAGGGCGATGTGTGGGGTGGCAGTGGCGGCTCTTCAGGCCGATTTGGAGAGCCGAGAGGGGGTTCGGTGGCATCGCACAACGTCGACTGATCCAAGATTAGCTATGGAGGCAACTTGCACGGTCAAGATGGCAGCAACATGCTCGGCCTTGTGGGAGGTGGGCGTGTGTGAGTTAGAGGCAGCAGCGTCCCTCATCCAGCAAGGTGACGTGCTCGGTGGAGTTGGCGGCGGCCCGCTCGTGCGAGGTGGAGGAAGAGCATCCCTCGTCTAGTGTTGACGGAGGCAACATGCTCGGGCGAGATGGAGGCGACGACGACGGCGACGCTCTCCTATGATTTTTGGAAACATTATGATCAGACATCGTAGTATAGCAGATTTTACCACGAAGAGACACTTTCTGTAGTTAGTAATAGGACCCATAATTTGATTGCTCTTTTTTCTCACAAATTTCAGTACACTTATGAACATAACCCTAAAGGCATGTACAATGCTAGAAAAAGCGAGTCTTTTCTTAGTCCTCCACATAATCTAGAGAAGGTAATAAAAATAAGTTGTATAATGAGTCATCTCTTATTGTCATCTTAATGTGAATTGACTAATTATAGTAAGAAATTGTGTTGATAAGAGAAGACATAAGATACAATGGAGAAAAATAGTCTTGTTTTATTTTTAAGGGATCATCCCTTAGCTAAGGGAAAACAATCTTCTCTTTCTTCATTCTCTCTCCCCCAACTAAGCGAAAATCCGACATGACAACCGTAAGGGAAGGCTGACATCATCACATTGTACATGGCATAAGATCTTACTATTGATACAGTCTGTGTATGCATGTATCCTTGCGGGTAACTTGATAAGTAGAAAATTTATTTAACTGATGCAATTAACAGTCACTAGTATGATGATGTGCTATTATTAGTACACACATGCACACGAGTAATATAAAGCAATTTCTCATCTAACATCACTGCATATACTATTATATGTGCTTGCTAACCACACGGGCATGCACATTCCCGAACTGAGCATATAACTAAATCAATATTCTGATTAGCTTACAACAGAATTTGCAATTCCTGATTAGCTTATAACTAAATCAATGGTTTCATGCCACCACTACAGCAGCGCCATGACAACTGACGTTAAAGCTTCCGCCAGGATGACAGTCCGTCACGGGTTGTTCATCAAGGGGCGGTTGTCAGTTGTGCCGCAAGTGCAGCTGTCATGTTAATGGGCTGATATTGTTCCTGCAGCTGCCGGTCCACGTAGGACATCAATAAATTGCTTGTTTATAAAAAGAACAGAGACAATAAATAAGCATAGTATAGCACAAAAATAATAGAAAGATACATGGCGTTCATCCCATGGTGCACACAAATAATTAGTACCGTACAATTACCTTTGCCCATGCAATTGAATCTCTCGTGGAATGCCTTAAACCTCTTCTTACATGGAACACCTATTAGGGTTTATTGGTATTGGAACCAGGACTTTGCCGGTGAAAGCTTGGTTCAACCCTGAAAAATATGCAGGCAACGGACCAAATGTTCTCGCCTCAAATTCTCGTCATTCTCGCCAGCTTTATCATTCTTGTCATTCTCAGCGTCATCATATGAAATACTCTTATAAAATTCTATCACTCTACGTGATTCTTCCGTGCTCATTGAAGCTTTGAATAAAATTGTATGTGCTAGCTACAGGGAAAGCAGTTGGTTTCATTGATTTTATCTTCAAACAAATTTTGCAATGGCATGATTTCCCGAATTTGCAAACAGATAAAGTTGCACTCTCTATTCAGGTTATAATTTACTACATCACACAACAACATGAATCAATCTTGCAAGTAATGAATCACAACCAAATACATCAGAATCGAATTTTGCGACTTAAAAAGAAGATATTGTCCCATATAAGTGTCTTACTATAGATTGATTTCTGCTCCTACGACAATTTATTATTGCAGCGTTACACTAGCTCATACCTCAAGATTTCAAATCTAAAGACAACCTATCATTGTTAACACATATGCCCAATTTGAGAACTATTGAGAGGGAAATTTACACCGATCAATATCCCAATTATGCTGACATTCCATGAAATATAGAGGCGGTGTCTACTTCTGAATTACACGGCCTTGTCATATTACCTCGGCTGACGGAAACAACAAACATCACATGCGCCTGGAGCGTGGTCCGTCGATTGTTGCCGAGTTCAAGAAGCAGGTCTGGAGGAAGGATTACCGGGTGCACGGGGAGCTTTTGCATTGTAGGAAGTGTGCCACGCGGCTGAGATGTCGGTGGCGCCGCCAAGTACGAAGGGCGTTGACGGATGCGACCTCTTGAGTGGGGCGGCGGCGGCGTGCAGTCATACTTGGAGGGGGGGAGGGGGAGGGGGGGGGTTGCCACGGAGCGAATGCGGGTTGGAGGCGGTCGACGGATGCGACCTCTCGTGTGGAGGCGGTGGCAGCGCGCTCGCTCATCGGCGACAATCGACGGAGGGCGTGCGGTCAGATTGGGGAGCAGAGAGGGGCGGTGGAGGCGGCAGCAGGTGGTATGGGGTTGGGGTTTGCTCGTCAACAACTCAACCCGGCTCTTGTTCCTAATTATTTTCTCCAGATAATTGACAGCTGGGCCTTCTGGGCCTAATTCCTCAACCGTTAGATCGAATCATACTTGCCATACTTCGGCAGCAGGAAAAGGTACCTTAAAATAAAATAAATTTAAATGTATGTATCTAAACATTATCTAGTATATATATATTTATTTATTCATACAAATTTAGAGAAAATTTATGACATCCTTACAAAGGGATTACAATCAGTCAACAGAGAAAGATGGGGGGGAAGATAGGCTGCCGCCTGGCAGCTAAAAGTGTCTCTGGACAAATATTTGAATGCCCGTGTTGTACTACTACAAGCAATCCCTTTTCTCGTAGTAAGCATCTAAATTCTGTTAATACCTATACTTTTCCACATGGTGGATGCAACAACTTGTTTAAACGAGAACCTTTTGTTCCATATCACATGGAAGCTAGCTGACGTCACAAGCAAGTAAGCTCTTGACGTCACCCAACTGCATGTTGTTATTTGTACGATTTGTGTATAGCTGTCGCTCTGGTAAATACTGTTAAATCCCACTTGGTTATATATAAGCAAACTAAGAAAGCAAAAGAAAATAGTACGTACATGTAGTTGATAGACGACCTAGTTGCCTAGCAACAAGTTGCATAGCATTAATAAGTGGTACTGATATAAGATTAGTCAACAAATTACTATATTAGTCACACCTTGCATCCTCTTGTCCCTGCCAATTGCAGAAAGGACAGACGCATTTGCTAAGTACTCTTCCTCTCCTTGCAATAAGCCTCTCTCTCTCTCTCTCTCTCTCTCTCTCTCTCTCTCTCTCTCTCTCTCTCTCTCTCTCTCTCTCTCCATAAAGTCTGCACTAATCAAGATCCTACCCATGCATGGTGAAGCTAGCTAGAAAATATCCACATCCTTCTCGCATTTGCATGCACTGCCGCGCTAGTATTTAGCTAGGTTTTCCAGTCCACCAGAACAAAAATCTCTCGTATCCAAGAAAGATAAGATTCGCCCAAAGAATACCAAAAGTTTAACCTCGATATTTCCCTACCTAGAACATTAACCCATATAGCATGGAATCCAGTCGAGCAAACCAAGAAGCAAATCAACAAGAAGACTTGTACCAGCGACAAGGACCTGCACCAGCGCGCTAGCCGCCAGGTCGCCGCGGCCACCAAGTGGGCGAGGTGGTCGCTGGCGGCAGCATGGAGGCGAAGCGGGAACACATGTTCGACAAGGTGTTGACCCCGAGCGACGTCGGCAAGCTCAATCGGCTCGTCGTGCCGAAGCAGCATGCCGAGCGCTATTTCCCCAAGGCCGTGGTGCCGGGGACAACGGCGGATCTGAGTTTCGAGGACCGCGCGGGGACGCCGTGGGGATTCCGGTACTCATACTGGGAGAGCAGCCAGAGCTACGTCATGACCAAGGGCTGGAGCCGCTTCGTTCACGCCGCCTGCCTCGTCCCCGGGGACACCGTCTCCTTCTCCCGCTCCGGCCGACGCTACTTCATCGACTACCTCCACTGCCAGCGCCGCCGCCGTGATATCGTTTTCGGTGCAGCCTCCCACGCCCCGCCGGCCATACCGCTCTTCGGCCGGGCGCAAGCAGTCGCCACCAGCGGTAGCGGCTCGTCGACGATAGTGTTGGACACGGCACGTGTCGTCGCTGTCCATGACCACTCCAAGGCGGGACCCGTGGCCAAGAGGAGCTTCAGACTCTTCGGGGTGAACGTCGAGTGCGATGCTAGCGACAAGACGACGGCGATAGTTGAAGAGCAACCCAGCAGGGAAAAAATGGAATTTGAGATATGTGGAGAAACCATAGGTAGAAGGTGACAATCACTACAGGAAAATCGAATTTTACCGTGCGTCATGATTGTTCCGTGCTCGGTCGCACGGTAAAATTTATTTCTTGCGTGGGTCGACGCACGGTAAAGAAAATGCATAGTAATAAACGACTACGGTGCACGGAAAAGAGGCAACGCACAGTGAACGGTTCCCTTTACCGTGTGCCCCGATATCACGCACCGTAATACACTGGGGGCCCACCTGGATCCACCGCGCAACGGTAATACAGCAACGGCCGCGACGGCGCCTTAACGGAGAAGAAGGTTACCGTGCGCGGTGGTCAACCCACACAGTAAAAGACAGGCGTTTTACCGTGCGTTTTTTTGGTATTTTGTATTCAGTGTATATTAAGAAGTTGAAATCTGCATTTACACTTTGAATTGAATGGAAAAAAGCAGCGCGTAACTCGACTTCGAAGAATCTGAACACTAAATTGTAGCGATGCTGGCGTTCGGCTTTGTCTAGTGAACAGACGCGGCCTAATTAAAGTATGGACCTTTTCCGTGCGGAAACGCACGGTAAACAAAGCCATTTACCAGCTCAAAAAAAACAAAGCCATTTACCGTGTGTTTTTGCTTATGGCGCATGTTAAACTACTGTCCGAAACCTAATTATTGCATCTGGATCGAGACACACTCCACACTCCACATCGAGCTGAGCTCGAAGCAGAGCACACAAGCGCCGCCGCCGCCTCCCTGCTCGCCCTCGCCGCCAGCCGCCGCCAAGCCTCGCCGCCGCCTCCCCCTCCACCCCTTCTTGCCTGCCACCTCGCCGCCGGCAGCCTTCCTCCTCCCCTGGCAACGCTCCCGTGGCCCTGCTCTCGCCATAGCGACGACGCTGCTGTGGCCGTGAGTGCCCTCGCCGCCGGCCGCCTCGAGCCGTCGCCACCGCCTCCCTGAAGGCCCGCGCTCCTCCAGTCCTCCGACGACGCCGGAAAGAGGCCGCCGCCTGTCATCGCCCCTGACGCCTGCAGGAGGTATATGTCTCTATTTCTTTTACTTCTTTTTTTTTTCTTTATTAGTTGATAATTGTGCCATAGATGTTACCATATATCACATGATTAGGTAAAATGGAAGTTTGTTTAATTTTTTGTTTCATTTTTTGTTCTATTTTAGTTGTTAAATTTATTACATTGGCAAAACCGAAATAATTTGTAGAAGGATTTTAGTTGTTCCATTTTGTTTGTACATTGACATGTTTAATTTGTAGAAGGAATTTAGTTGTTATGTATATCACAAACCGAAATAAGTAGCTTCATATAAACGATGGTGTCTAACTGAATATGCATATGGTGCAGGGCTATGCGTCGAGTTTGAGATCAGCGGGGCCGTCGGGGGAGGGCGGTTCGGAGGAGCGTCGGTGACCGTCGCCGCCGTCCCGGTCATGTTTCGAGGGCGATAAATTGTCCGCCCTCCCTTTAATGTACCTAGGGTTTTATTTGAGTGTCTAGATCACCGAGTCTGTCGCGTCACCTAGGCGTATCTTCCCGTCCGTAAGCGTTACGCGAAAAAATATGCACATAGTGTTAGAGTTGCATATTTTTAGCCGTAACGCTTACGACATTTACGGGACAGTCCATCGGTCCGTGGATTGGGTACGTTCTCCTAGCTCTACCTCGATCCGGGATGGAATTTCGTCAGCGCCTCCCTGTTGTTCTCCGGATGCACATTCTCTCAGCAAATTGCTGAGACGTGTATCGGGAGAGCAGCGGGGAGGTGCTGCCGAAATTCCGTCTCGGATCGGGGTAGGGCAGGGAGAACGTACTCGATCTACGGACCGGCGGGCTGGTTAGGTCCTTTACCTATTAGAGAGATAGGTGGGTGCAAAGCCGTAAAAAATGAATAGAAATAATACCGAGTGTATTCGATGACATGTTAAACTGAAAGCATTATTATTGTATATGTCTTTTTTGGGCACCGATTAGAGGATGGAGAACCGTGAGTGGATGTATGATGGCAGAATCAGTCAGTCGCAGATAACTGATGAATGGATGGAAAAGACCGAGCAATTTGTGAATCAGGCGTTTGACCGTCCTAACAGACCAACAACAATTTTGTGCCCCTGTAAGAAGTGTGGAAACCAAAACCGGCAGTCAAAGGAAGATGTGAGTATGCACCTACTCATGAATGGGTTCACACCGTTCTACCATAGATGGACTTTGCATGGTGAACATGGAGGAGCAAAGCGTTCTAGAACCGAGCCATGTCAGAGCCAGCCAGCGGAAGAATTTGCGACTGGGTTTGCCAACTGCTTGGACGACTTTGTGAATGCCAATGCACCCGAAAGCCCTCATGTAGAGGCAGAGACATCTCAGGTGGCAGGGACAAGTGAGGAACCGGAGGAAGACACGAAGAAGTTCTACGAGAATTTGTTTGCTGCGCAGAAGCCCCTCCATGGACATACAGATGTTACCCTTCTAGATGCCATCGCCCGCATTATGGCCATGGAGTGCAAGTACCAGCTGCCCAGAGATTGCTACGATGAGCTCATGGTCGTCATTGCCAGCTTGTTGCCGATCCTGCACATTTTGGAACTTCTACGAGTCGACTAAAATCCTCAAAGACCTTAAGATGGATTACGAGAAGATAGACGCTTGTCCTAAGGGATGCATGCTATTCAGGAAAGAACATATTGGAACAGAGTTTTGCATCCACTGCAAATCCTGTAGGTACTTCGAGGTCGACAAGGGTGGTGGTCAGAAGAGGCAGACCAAGATTCCCCAAAAGATCTTCCGGTATCTTCCATTCCTGCGAGGCTCCAGCGGCTTTTCATGAACAAGGAATCTGCCCAGCAGATGCGATGGGCCGCATTAGGGAAGAGATACACCGACAAGATGGTACATCCGTCTGATGGTACCGCGTGGAAGAACTTTGTACTGAAGTATCCACGAAAAGCGGGCGACGCGAGGAGCGTAGCAATTGCGATATCGACAGATGGGTTCAATCCATATGGCATGTCGGCTGCTCAATACAGTTGTTGGCCCGTGTTTGTTATTGTCCTGAACCTCCCCCCAACGAGTCCATGAGATCACATAACATGCTATTGTCGATGATAATCCCAGGGCCGAAATACCCGGGTAAGAACATGAACGTGTACCTGGAATGGCTGGTGGAAGACTTGGTTGTCGGTGTAGGGTTTCGTAGCATGGAAAACAAAAAATTTCTACCGCATACAAACAAATAAGCCAAGATCTATCTACTAGATTGTAGCAACGAGTCGATGGAATAACTCACCCTCGAAGATTCCAAAGTGTGTAACGAGAGCGGATTCTCGTGGGTGATGTAGTCGTACTCTTGCCGATCTCAAGAACGCGTAGACGATCCTTCCGGCGCTGCGTTCCGGCAGCGCTTCCGCAGTCGATCACACGTTCGGTACTCGACGAAGACCTTCCTCTCCCTTGTTCCAGCAGGCAGCGGAGGTTGTAGCACTCTCCTCGCGATTCCGGTAGTATAACGGCGTGGTACCGGAAGTAGAGGGGAGATCTCGCAGGGCTTCGCCTTAAGCCGGAGCGAGTATGGTGGACTATGAGAGAGAGCCTCGACGATCTAGGGTTTAGACGCACCAAGGAGGGGCAAGGCCGGCGGCTAGGGTTTGGCCTAGGTGGCGGCGAGTTTCCCTAGGCGGCAGCTAGGGTTAGGGTTTAGAGGGCGTGGTATTGTGTCCTTGGAGGGGCAGCCCTGCCCCTCCTTATATAGGTGGAGGGGGTGCGCCAAGGGGAGGGGAGTCCCTCCCCAACTCGGTCTCCAAGTGGGCCGGCGGTGGAGGGAGGGAACTCCTCCCCAAGTAGGTTTCCTACTCTCCCTCCACCTCACAAAATAGCCGTTTGACTTTTCAAATTGGCGTTTGACTTTTTCAAACTAGGATTTGATTTAACCCTTTACTTTGTTCAGAGATGACACCTAGTACATGATGCAATCATTCCAACTTGTTATGACACATTCATGTACCCTTCCCCTCCGGAGTGCCGGACATTCTGAAACCTTCTAGAACATTCCCGATGTAAACACCGGAACCATTCTCCAACCCCGAAACAGGACTTTCCTTATATGAATCTTATTCTCCGGACCATTCCGGATCTCCTCGTGATATCCCGGATCCCATCCGAGACTCCGAACAACATTCGGTCTCTTACTCATCATTCCATAACTACTAAACAACGTCGAATCCTTAAGTGTGTCTCCCTACGGTTCGTGAATTATGCGGACATGATCGAGACACTTCTCCGAACAATAACCAATAGAGGAATCTAGAAATTCATATGGCTCCCACATATTTCTACGATTACTTTGCAATCGAATGAACCACTTACATACGATACCAATTTCCCTTTGTCTCACGATAGTTTACTTATCCGAGGTTATGATCGTCGGTATCTCCGCATACCTAGTTCAACCTCGTTACTGATAAGTACTCTTTTCTCGTTCCCGTGATATGTGATCCCTTGTGAGCCAGTCATATGCTTGCAAGCTAATTGGATGACATCCACCGAGAGGGCCCATAGTATATCTATCCGTCATATGGATGGACAAATCCCACTCTTGATCCATGTGTCTCAACCAATACTTTCCGAACACTCAATGCCACCTTTATAGCCACCCAGTTACGGTGTGGTGTTTGATGTCATGAAAGCATCCTTCCGGTGAAGGTGATATGCATGATCTCATGGTCGAAGGAATTAGGTTACTATGTATCAGAAAGCATATAGCAATTGAACTATTAAAATGACTTGATCTTTATGCTACGCTTATCTATAGGAGTATGTCCACCATATCATTCTCCTAACGATATGATCTTGTTGTTAATAACATCTCAATGTTCATGATAGGGAAACCACAATCATTTATTAACCAACAAGCTAGTATTATAAAGAGGCTTTACTAGGACTCTATTTTAGTTTACAAATCACACAAGTATTAATGTTTCCTTGTTAATACTATTATAGCATGAATGTAAACATTTATCATAAACACAAAGATATAATAATAACTATATTTATTATTGCCTCTAGGGCATATCTCCAACAGTCTCCTACTTGCACTAGAGTCGTCTAATCTAGATTACATGGTAATATACCGAACACCCATGGCAGTTTGGTGTTGGTCATGTTTTGCCCTCGGGAGAGGTTTAGTCAACGAATCCTCCACATTCAGATCTGTGTGTAGTTTGCAAGTCTTTATGTCTCCATCTTGGACATGTTCTCAAATAGTGTGAAAACGTAGCTTGATGTGCTTCAGCTTCTTGTGTGACCTTGGTTCTTGCGCATTGGCTATGGCGCCCATGTTATCACAGTAGATAGACATTGGGTCCAGCGCACTAGGAACCACACCGAGCTTTGTAATGAACTCTTTCATCCATATCGCTTCTTGTGAAGCCTCCGAAGCAGCCATTTATTCCGATTCAGTTGAAGATCTCGCCACAACGCTTTGCTTTGCACTCCTCCAGCTAACTGCTGCACCATTCAAAGTAAATACGTATCCAGATTGTGATTTAGAATCATCCGGATTGGTGTTCCAACTAGCATCGGTGTAACCATTAACAACGAGTTGTTCATCACCTCCATAAGAAAGAACCATATCCTTAGTTCTTCTCAAGTACTTAAGGATGTTTTTGACCGCTGTCCAATGATCCACTCCTGGATCACTTTGATATCTGCTAGTTAAACTAACAGCATATGCAATGTCGGGTCTAGTACATAGCATGGCATACATTAGAGATCCTATGGCTGAGGCATAGGGAGTTTTACTCATCCTTTCTCTATCTTATGTCGTTATCGGACTTTGAGTTTTACTCAAGGTCGTATTGGGCAACATGGGCAAGAACCCTTTCTTGCTATCTTCCATTCCAAACCTCTTTAGAACTTTGTCCAAATATGTACTTTGTGACAATGATATTAGGCGTCTCGATCTATCTCTATAAATCTTTATGCCTAATATGTAAGCTGCTTCGCCAAGATCCTTCATTGAAAAACTATTATTCAAATATTGCTTGACACTATTAATAAGGTTTACATCATTCCCAAACAACAATATGTCATCTACATACAGTATTAAGAATGCTACAGAGCTCCCACTCACTTTCTTGTAAATACAAGCTTCTCCATAAGTTTGTATAAAACCAAAACTTTTGATTACCTTATCAAAATGTTGATTCCAACTTCGGGATGCTTGCTTCAATCCATAGATGGACCGTTGAAGTTTTCATACCTTGTTAGCATCTTTAGGATCGACAAAACCTTTGGGTTGCATCATATACAACTCTTCATCAATATCTCCATTGAGGAATGCTGTTTTGACATCCATCTGCCATATCTCATAATCATAATATGCAGCGATTGCTAACATAATCCTCACAGACTTTAGCTTCGCCACAGGTGAGAAAGTCTCATCGTAGTCAACTCCTTGAATTTGTCGAAACCCTTTTGCGACAAGTCGAGCTTTATAGACAGTAACATTACCATCAGCATCTGTTTTCTTCTTGAAAATCCATTTGTTCTCGACAGCCTTCCGACCATCCGGTAAGTCCACCAAAGTCCATACTTGGTTTTCGTACATGGATCCAATCTCGGATTTCATGGCTTCTTGCCATTTATTGGAATCTGGGCTCATCATCGCTTCCTCATACGTCACAGGGTCATCGGTGTTGTCCACCAACATGACATTCATAACGGGATCATACCAATCAGGAGTAGTACGAGTTCTCGTTGACCTGCGAGGTTCTGTAGCAACTATAACCGAAGTTTCATGATCATCATCATTAGCTTCCTCTCTTATTGGTGTAGGCGCCACAGGAACTACTTCTGGTGCTGCGCTACTCGCAAGTTCGAGAGAAGTTTCGACAACCTCGTCGAGTTCTACTTTCCTTCCAGTCACTTCTTTCGAGAGAAATTCCTTCTCTAGAAAGGATCCATTCTTGGCAACGAAGATTTTGCCTTCGGATCTATGATAGAAGGTATACCCAATAGTTTCCTTTGGGTATCCTATGAAGAAGCATTTTTCCACTTTGGGTTCAAGCTTGTCCGGCTGTAACTTCTTTACATAGGCTTCGCAACCCCAAACTTTAAGGAACGGCAATTTAGGTTTCTTCCCAAACCATAATTCATACGGTGTCGTTTCAACGGATTTAGATGGTGCCCTATTTAAAGTGAATGCGGCTGTTTCTAATGCATAACCCCAAAATGATAGCAGTAAATCTGTAAGTGACATCATAGAACGAACCATATCCAAGAGAGTTCGATTACGACGTTCGGACACACCATTGCACTGTGGTGTTCCCGGCGGTGTCAATTGTGAAAGTATTCTGCATTTCTTCAAATGCTCGCCAAACTCATAACTTAGATACACCTCCATGATCAGAACGTAGAAATTTAATCTTCTTGTTACGTTGATTCTCAACCTCACTTTGAAATTCCTTAAACTTCTCGAAAGTTTCGGACTTATGTTTCATGAAATAGATATACCCATATCTACTCAAGTCATCTATGAAGGTAAGAACATAACGATAACCACCGCGCGATGCTATACTCATTGGACCACACACATCGGTATGTATGATTTCCAATAAGTCAGTAGCTCGCTCCATCATACCAGAAAATGGAGTCTTAGTCATTTTACCCATCAGACATGCTTCGCATCTTTCAAGTGATTCGAAATCAAGTGATTCAAGAAGTCCATCGGAATGGATTTTCTTCATACGCTTCACTCCAATATGACCAAGACGACAGTGCCACATATAGGTCGAGTTATCGCTCGATTTCAAACGTTTAGCCTCAATGTTATTAATATGTGTATTTCCACTATCGAGATTCAATAAGAATAGACCATCTATTAAAGGTCCATGTGCATAAAACATATTACTCATATAAATCGAACAACCATTATTCTCGGACTTAAACAAGTAACCGTCTCGCAATAAACAAGATCCCGATATAATGTTCATGCTTAACGCAGGCACCAAATAACAATTATTTAAGTATAAAACTAATCCCTATGGTAGATGAATAGGTAGCGTGCCGACCGCGATCACATCAACCTTTGATCCATTTCCCACGCGCATCGTCACCTTGTTCTTCGCTAGCTTCCGTTTATTCTGCAGCACCTGTTTCGAGTTACAAATATGAGCAACTGAACCAGTATCAAATACCCAGGCACTACTACGAGTACTAGTGAGATACACATCAATAACATGTATATCGTATATACCTTTCTTCTTGATGTTGTCGTTCTTCAAATCCGCCAAGTACTTTGGGCAATTCCGCTTCCAGTGACCTTCTCCCTTGCAGTAAAAGCACTCAGTATCAGGCTTAGGTCCAGCCTTGGTCTTCTTCGTCAGCGCGGTAACTTTCTTACCACCCTTCTTGAAGTGTCCCTTTTGCTTAGACTTGCCTTTCTTGAATTTGGTGGTCTTATTGACCATCAACACTTGGTGCTCTTTCTTGATCTCCACTTCTGCAGATTTTAACATGGCGAAGAGTTCTGGCAACTGCTTGTTCATGTTTTGCATATTGTAGTTCATCACAAAGTTCTTGTAACTTGGTGGTAGTGATTGGAGGACACGATAAATCCCCAAAGCATTAGGAATCACTATACCCAAGCTTTGAAGTTTGTTAGCGTGCCCAGACATCTTAAGCACATGCTCACTGACGGAGCTGCCCTCTTCCATCTTGCAGTTAAAGAACTTTTCAGAAGCCTCATAGCTCTCAATTGCCGCGTGAGTCTCAAAGATCAATTTGAGATCACGGACAATATCATGTGGGTCTGAATTCTCAAACCTTTTCTGAAGCTCCGATTCTAAACCATACAAGATAGCCCACTGAATTGTGGAGTACTGAGTCTTCCGAGCGAGGTAAACATTCTTTACTTCATCGGCAGCAGTAGCTGCAGGTGGATCACCCAGCGGTGCATCCAGCACATAGGTCAAATTACCAGCAGTGAGGACAATCCTCAAATTGAGGAACCAATCCGCGAAGTTGCTTCCATTGTTTTTCAACTTTTCTTTCTATAGGAACGCATTAAAATTGATGGTAGGGGCAGCCATTGATCTACAACATATTTGCAATAGTTTAGACTAAGTTTATGACAAACTGAGTTCTAATTAATAGTTAAATTAATCTTGGTGAACTCCCACTCAAAACAATATCCCTCACATTGTTTTAGTGATCACATGAACCAAATCCACCACATCAACACCGATCACCACGAGAGTTGATGTAGCTTCAATGGCGAACAATCGACATGTTCATCATATCTACTATATGATTCGTGCTTTACCTTTCGATGATCCGTGTTCCGAGACCATGTCTGTACATGCTAGGATCATCAAGATCAAACCTTAGCTTCCGCATGAGCAAATCTGGCTTGCTCACGTTGTATACACTTGCGGAATCTAACACACCCGATCATCAGGTGGTGCTTCGAAACAACAAGCTTTAGCAACGGTGCTTACTAAGGGTGAACACTTTAAAACTTGAAATTCATGTGCATGAGGGATCATCTTATAATGCTACCATCGTTAACTAAGCAATACAAGATGCATAAAGGATTAACATCACATGCAATTCATGATATGTGATATGATATGGCCTTTCTTCTTTGTTCTTCCGATCTCCATCTTCAAGCACGAACATGATCTCCATCATCACCGGCATTGCATCAAGGTCAATGATGCCGCTCCATGGTTGTTGTCCACCAGCTTCAACTATTACAACTACTTTGAATAGACATGCGGGTCTTAACAGAATTTAAAGACAACCATATGGCTCCTGCCGGTTGCCAACTTACAATAAGGTACATTGCATACATCAAATATAATCACAATCATGGCCATATCACATCACAGCACACCCCTGCAAAACAAAGTTAGACGCCTCTACTTTCTTTGCATGTTTTACGTGGTTTGGGGCTTTCAATAAGTGTCGTTCTAACTTATGAACAAGAACGACAACATTGATACTAGTATTGTCAATCACCCGTTGTAAATTGAATCTGAACTATGTTGGGAGAAATAGTCACCCGCAAAGCCACTGATGCAATACAAGTTGCATGTCAAGCGTGGAGCAAGTCTCATGAACGATGTCATGTAAGGTTAGCCCGGGCCGCTTCATCCCACCATCCCGCAAGATGCAAAGTACACAAGAAGCAATCGACAACAAAAGCATCAACGCCCACAATGACCATTGTGTTCTACTCGTGCAACAGATCTACATATAGACACGACTCTGATACCATTGTAGGGTTTCGTAGCATGGAAAACAAAAAATTTCTACCGCATACAAACAAACAAGCCAAGATCTATCTACTAGATTGTAGCAACGAGTCGATGGAATAACTCACCCTCGAAGATTCCAAAGTGTTTAACAAGAGGGGATTCTCGTGGGTGATGTAGTCGTACTCTTGCCGGTCTCAAGATCGCGTAGACGATACTTCCGGCGCTGCGTTCCGGCAGCGCTTCCGCAGTCGGTCACACATTCGGTACTCGACGAAGACCTTCCTCTCCCTTGTTCCATCAGGCAGCGGAGGTTGTAGCACTCTCCTCGCGATTCCGGCAGTACAACGGCGTGGTACCGGAAGTAGAGGGGAGATCTCGCAGGGCTTCGCCTTAAGCCGGAGCGAGTATGGTGGACTATGAGAGAGAGCCTCGACGATCTAGGGTTTAGACGCACCAAGGAGGGGCAAGGCTGGCGGCTAGGGTTTGGCCAAGGCGGCGGCGACGAGTTTCCCTAGGCGGCGGCTAGGGTTAGGGTTTAGAGGGCGTGGTATTGTGTCCTTGGAGGGGCAGCCCTGCCCCTCCTTATATAGGTGGAGGGGGCGCGCCAAGGGGAGGGGAGTCCCTCCCCAACTCGGTCTCCAAGTGGGCCAGCGGTGGAGGGAGGGAACTCCTCCCCAAGTAGGTTTCCTACTCTCCCTCCACCTCACAAAATAGCCGTTTGACTTTTCAAATTGGCGTTTGACTTTTTCAAACTAGGATTTGATTTAACCCTTTATTTTGTTCAACGACGACACCTAGTACATGATGCAATCATTCCAACTTGTTATGACACATTCATGTACCCTTCCCCTCCGGAGTGCCGGACATTCCGGAACCTTCTAGAACATTCCCAATGAAAACACCGGAACCATTCTCCAACCCCGAAACAGGACTTTCCTTATATGAATCTTATTCTCCGGACCATTCCGGATCTCCTCGTGATATCCCGGATCGCATCCGAGACTCCGAACAACATTCGGTCTCTTACTCATCATTCCATAACTACTAAACAACGTCGAATCCTTAAGTGTGTCTCCCTACAGTTCGTGAATTATGTGGACATGATCGAGACACTTCTCCGAACAATAACCAATAGAGGAATCTGGAAATTCAAATGGCTCCCACATATTTCTACGATTACTTTGCGATCGAATGAACTACTTACATACGATACCAATTTCCCTTTGTCTCACGATAGTTTACTTATCCGAGGTTATGATCATCGGTATCTCCGCATACCTAGTTCAACCTCGTTACTGATAAGTACTCTTTTCTCTTCCCGTGATATGTGATCCCTTGTGAGCCAGTCACATGCTTTCAAGCTAATTGGATGACATTCCACCGAGAGGGCCCAGAGTATATCTATCCGTCATATGGATGGACAAATCCCACTCTTGATCCATGTGTGTCAACCAATACTTTCCGAACACTCAATGCCACCTTTATAGCCACCCAGTTACGGTGTGGTGTTTGATGTCATCAAAGCATCCTTCCGGTGAAGGTGATATGCATGATCTCATGGTCGAAGGAATTAAGTTACTATGTATCAAAAAGCATATAGCAATTGAACTATTAAAATGACTTGATCTTTATGCTACGCTTATCTATAGGAGTATGTCCACCATATCATTCTCCTAACGATATGATCTTGTTGTTAATAACATCTCAATGTTCATGATAGGGAAACCACAATCATTTATTAACCAACAAGCTAGTATTATAAAGAGGCTTTACTAGGGACTCTATTTTAGTTTACAAATCACACAAGTATTAATGTTTCCTTGTTAATACTATTATAGCATGAATGTAAACATTTATTATAAACACAAAGATATAATAATAACTATATTTATTATTGCCTCTAGGGCATATCTCCAACAGTCGGCTGGAACAGGGTGCGAACATATGATGCCTCATCAAATGATCACTTCGATATGTACGTCCGGTACCACACGTCCCTGCATGACCTACCGGCACGTGCTTTGTTCTACGGCTGGTGTACACATGCGAAGTGGCCTTGCCCAGAGTGCAGGCAGCGAGTGGCATTTTTCTGGCTTTCGAAGGGAGGCAAGTATTCCTGCTTTGATCAACATCGACAGTTCCTTGCCCCAGATCAACATTCGACTGACACAACGCGGTTCCTGAAAGGATTTGTTGTCGATGCTCCAATACCACGTCTGAGGACCGGAGCGGAAATCAAGGCTAAGTTGGATGCTCTTGTGCCTAACCCCAATGGGAAGTGTTTCGTGGGATATGGGGAGACACACCAGTGGACTCACTATCCATGCTTCTGGAAGCTGCTCTATTACATGCCAGATGTCGAGCTTCCGCATAACATCGATGTAATGCACATCGAGAAGAATATCGCGGAGGCTCTTTGGAGCAACATCATGGAGACCGAGAAGACGAAGGATAACGTCAAGGCTCGAATCGACCAAGAACGATTTTGTGACAGGGTAGATATGAAAATGCAGCCTCCTGGAGCCAACGGCGCCAGGTGGACTAAGCCGAAGGCTCCGTTCTGCCCTACGCGGGCGGAAAGGAGGGAAATATTCCATTGGCTTGTGGACTGCCTGTTCTTCCCCGATGGGACGCGGCTAACTGGATGAGGTGCGTGAACCTGGAGACTTGGAGAGTATCAGGGCTCAAGAGTCATGACTACCATGTGTGGCTTGAGCGGGTAATGCCGATGATGATTCGAGGCTATGTCGACAAGGAGACATGGTGGATCCTGGCGGAGTTGAGCTTTTTCTTCCGCACCATCTGTGCAAGTGAGTTAGACCATGAATTGATTCAGAAGCTGCATGACAAGGCGTCCGAGTTGCTTTGCAAGCTAGAGACACTCCTTTCGCCAAGGTTCTTTAATCAGATGGAACATATGATCTTGCATCTCGCGGAGGACTGTTTAATGGGGGGCCTGTGCATGACCGTTGGAAGTATGGGGCCGAGAGAAAAATGAAGGGTCAATAGGGAAATTGCAGCAATAAGGCCAAGATCGAGGCATCCATGGCCGAGGCATGCCTTAACGAGGAGGTGGCAACCTTCACGACAAGGTACTATGATGCAAACATTGCCACACATCACAATCCGTACCTCCGTTACAATGCCGCCAACCCTGAAGATGTACCCAAGCTTAGCATCTTCATAGGGCTCGGCGGCAAATAAAGTGGCACGCAGAGGTTCCTCATGGGAAAACAAGAGCACGATCTGGTCCACTCGTATGTCCTGAAGAACATTGACGAAGTCAAGCCATACATTAAGTAAGTCTTTCACCGTTTCGTTTTCCGCAAGAATTCACTCGTATGTTTGTGGCTAACTCCTCCCTCCTCTTTGGTCATTGGCGTAGACGATTCACTCGTGAAAACTGGAAGCACAGAAGGGATCCCACCCCGCAAGAAGAGGATGAGATCTTTGAGAAGGGTGGTAATCATGGTTTCAGGAGCTAGTTTGCGGAAGTACTGTTCCGTCTAACCTTTCTTGTACCCAGGATGTTCATCGATCATTTCCTGTTCTAAACTTCTCTTCCTTAATTTGTAGGAAAAATGGACCCAGAGATGAAAAAAGAGTTGAGAGCCATTGCGCATGGCTTTCAGCGTCGGGTCGGCTCATTCAACGCTTATGACGTGAATGGGTATCACTTTCACACACATAATTACACAACGGGCCGGGCCAATGCGAAGACAACAAATAGTGGGGTGTTATGTGAAGGCAAAGATAAACTCCATTACTATGGAAGAGTCGAGGCTATATATGAGCTGGATTACGGTTTTGGCAAAGGGCTGAATCCCGTTGTATTCAAATGCCATTGGCTGACCCACTTAGGATGAGACGGGGTCCTAAAATTGGACTTGTCAAAGTTGAACGAAGCTCCGTCTACGCGGGAGAAGATGTCTACATTTTGACTACCCAGGCCTTCAAAGTATCCTATCTCCCATACACGTGCAAAAATCCAAGAAAACGCCTGTTACCGTGGGATGTTGTGATCACGGTACCGCCTCGCAATAGGCCGGCTCTACCAAACAGTGACGATTACCGCGTCCTAGCCCCCTCAAGGGACGACATTCAGTTTTATCAGGAAGGAGGGCTCCCAGGGAGATTCACTATCGACTTGTCGAGTGTTGTTGTTGACGACGACGAAGAAGACGGAGACGAGGACATGGAGGAAGCCCCCGTGGTTGGTGAAGTCGAGGAGGTTCCTAACCTAGACGATATGACTTTGCTAGAGCGGTTTCGCGCAGGATTTGACACCGAGGTGCCAGAGGGACCACCTCTGGGTTCCATGGAAGGTTGGTGGTGCGGCGAGGATGACAGTGATGACGAAGACTATTGTCCAATAGTTAATCCCCATGGTGACGACACATGCTACTGAGGAGCCATGTAATAGTAATTGTCAGGCTAGCTTATTTGTAATAGCTCTATGTTATCACGTGTACTAGTGATCTTTGTAAGAGGGATTTTTGCGAGAACTCTATGTAATATTGTTGCACTCTAATTTTACTCATTGTTGCTATACTCGTTGTTGATTTTAGTAGTACTCATCAATTTACATCATTTTGTTGATTTTAGTAATATTCATCCATTCACATAATTTTGTTGTATCGTGTGTACTAATGAAACCCATCGTTTTGTCAATGCAGGAAACATGCCAGGAGGAGAGAAGAAGAAGGGCCTAGTGGGGGCCATTGCCACCGGGAACAAGAATGAGAGCATGAAGTCGCTCGTCGGGACATCGCGACAGGACCCCTCGCCTCCCCGAGAGACCATCCCTCCCCCTCCTGTCCACGATAGGAGGAGGGTTAGGCGTCCGACGCGTGTACGTACTCCTCCTCCAGAGGAGGACGACGAGGTCGACGAGGAGTACGTGGCTCCTGAGGAGTCTGAGGAGTCCGAGGAGTCTGACTCTGACGTGTAGGTGGTGCCGGATGCTGACTCCGAGGAGGAGGTGGGGGATGAGGAGTTTCTGGAGTTGCCACCCGAGGGAGGGATATGGAGGATTGACACGATGCTGGATTGGGAGAAGACGGCAAGGAGTACGTTGAGACTGACCCGGTGATACTGGGGTGCCGGGCGGGCAGGTACAACCAGCGGGGGTCCTCGTCTCTCCCCTCCCTTCCTTACACTCACGAGAGGTTCATTCTTGAGCCCAAGGGCCCGAGGTACGCCATTGACTTTGTGTTTTCAATTTCGGCATTTCACTTTGTTTTGACCCACTAACCATGCCGATTTTGGCATTTTTATTGTGCAGGGGCTTCACGTACAAGGAGAAGTTCAGGAAGCCCTTCCGTATGTACCAGACCATCATGGGAGCTCTTATCAGGAACAATTATCCTGGGATTGTCGAGGTCGGGGATGGTCGCTTCGACGCAGCTTGGACTTTCAAGCACTACTCCCAGGCCAAGGATCCGAGAAGGGAGTACAGCGACATGGCGACCCGTGTGGTATCCCTTTTCTGGGTAAGTCATTTTTCCTTCTCATCATTTGGTAACTTTGAGATTGCACTAATGGCTTTGACCTTTTACCTATGTGCATGGTGCCTGTAGCAATACTTCTCCTATGAGACCATATGGAGAGGAAATGCATAGCGCAGTCCTATGAGATGTGCAAGAAGCTAGTGCATGACATGCACTACGAGGCATGCATCACCTGCGTGCAGGCTTACTACAGCACGCTGAACATCAAGGTGCCGAAGAAGGTAGCATGGGACAAGGTCAGGCAGCCGTGGAAGTACCTGGAGGTAGCTTCATCTTCTATACCATCGATTTGTTGACCGCCATCTAGTATCATTAATATGTGTGTTTGATATGTAGGTTCCTCCTTCCTACATCGGCCAGAACACCCCTACCTTCATCCCGATGATAGCGTGGTGGACCAGCCCTAACTGGCTAGCGAAGCACAAGGAGGGCCAGCTAAAGCGGGCGAAGATGGGAGGTGCATCATACCGACAGGGCAGCCGCAGCCTCGCCCTCTGCATCGATGCCGAGGTGAGCAAATGCATTCTGTATTCCTGTTTTCCATGTTACTTTTTACTCCACAAGATCGTCTCCTTTTCACCTAGATGTTCAACTTCTATTTTGCAGGAGGCGAAGACGGGCGCCCCCACCGGCATTTTCCCGACATGGAAGCAGTTCCGCACCGTGGAGAGGACGATCCTGAGAAGGGCTTGGTGGCTGGGCAGTGGCTCAACCCATGTTCGGGTGTAAAGGCCGACCGCTACACCAGCAAGCTCAAGGAGCTTGAAGGCCCAGAGGCCGACCCTGATACTGCGGTGAGTTCTTCATGACATCGCCACTCTTCTTAGAACTTGTCAAAATCTAGATTCTTTGCCACATGCTCATGATTTCTTGTCTTCAAATGTTTTCCATCAGCCTTGCAACATCCAGGCCGCGATGATGGTGGCGGGAGGCAAGTCGCATGGCTGCTTGCCTTGCGGTGACAGCGCCGTCGACCCTGATTCCATCCCGACCCTGCGCCAGCTCCGCCATGGCTTGGGGCCTTCATCTCCTGCTGTGGAGTCGCTCCCACGGTTTCCGGACCCGGCCCTCGAGGAGATCCGGGTATGTTCTTCACCCAATCAAATTTTCCATAATTGTTTGCATTGCAACATTCATGACATTGTGATGACACAATGTATGCACAATTGGCGGAGTCGAACAGACTCCGAGAGGCGGCTGAGGAGCAGGCTCGCCAGGCGCAGGAGCAGCTGAGGATGGTGATGCAGAACCAGCAGGAGATGCAGCAAGCAATGGCGTTGATGGCGAGGCAGTGCATGCCGCAGCAGACTCAGGGCGGGACCTTCCCGCCGTGGATGTCACAACAGACTTCTACTCCCACTCCTCCTCCTTTCAACTACATGCAGCTGCCGTGGGTAAGTTGTCAAGCTTGTGTCAATCTTTCCATATTTACTGTTATGTGATGTTCTTGCCTAATGCTCTCAATTTTGCATGCTGTAGATGAATCCGGGTGGCCTCTCCTCCTACTCTGGCCCCGTACTCGATGTACCTGATATATTTCCGGAGCAGACTCGGCCTACTACGGACGGGTACCACACCGTCACCAACACTTCCATCATCCGGAGCAACTTGTTTCAGGTTATTTCTTCACGACATCGCTACTCGTCTTACAACTTGTCAAAATTTACATTCTTGCCATGCTGATGACACTCTTACTAGAACTTGTCAAAATTTAGAATCTTGCCATGACATTGCCACTTGTAGTTGTACATGTCAAAAATTTAGTTCGTGCCATGACAAATGCATGCCCATGTTAGTTTTCCATATTCTTTCCATTTTTCCATATTCTAGCCATTCTCACATGATTTAGCAAATGTTAGGTTTCTAGAGCCATTGCCATTGAACTTGTTAATTACCGGCCGTTTTTTTAACTTGTAGGATGAGCATCGCTCAAGTTGATATTTGGAGCTCGTGTTGATGATTATGAGCTTGTGTTGATGGACAACAATGTGCTTGTGCATGTCTATGTTTGGAGCTTGTGTTGATGGACAACATTGTGAATCTATGTGTATCATGTGGAGATTGTTTTGAAGCTTATATGTGTATCATGTTTGTGTTGAAGTTTATATGCACGTGTATCATGTTTCTATTGAATATCTGTGTATATCTGTGAGTATATGCATCCAACTTGAATTGTATCTGCAGGGATGAAAACAGAAACAAATAAAAAATCAGAAAATATGGCCTCTTTATCGTGTGCAAGCACACGGTAAACTGACCATAGGCTCTCTACCATGTGGAAACGCACGGTAAAGGCCTCCACGTGTCTGCCATCTGTGGTCCTGGCAACTTCGTTTTCGCAGATTTTTCTGCCGCGGCAGAAAAGCGGCCCTTTTCTCCGCCACGGCAGAAAGGGTTCACCGTGTGTTTTGGTACAGCGCACGGTAAACGCAAAAAGGGCAGCGCAAGGTAACGGTTCCGCGCACGGTGAAACTACCAGGTGGGACCCAGACGACCCCGCACCTAATCTGCATTTACCATGCGCTGACGCACGGTAAAATGTGGCAGACGTGGCGCGCGATACAATACGACGCACGGTACACGCTACGACCTTTACCGTGCGTTTGTCGATGCCACACGGTAAAGGGCCAACTAGGTCTTTCTCCGTTTTTCTCCATTTCCGTCAGGTGGGTCCCACACGTGTAATGGACACCGTGTGTGGCGCACGGTAAATCTATTGCGAGCGGAAACGCACGGTAAATTCTGTTCACCGAGCAGATATTTACCGGGCGCATTTTGCCGTGCGTTGGCGCATGCTAAACACTTTACCGTGTGTTCTGGGGTCTTTATCGTGTGGGTTCTGGGCATGGTAAAAGTTGAATTTGCTGTAGTGAATTTTAGCTAAGCTACCTAGATGACTTGAATTTAGATCTTGTTCAATCTTGGAAGGTGATCCATGGAATGATTTATCGATCTGCTTCCTATTTTTTTGTTCTTGCAGCGTTTTTAAAATATAAAATGTTTTACTTTTGTGAAGTAAATGTATCTGGACGATTTTTAGTACGTATGTCCTTTCAAGTTTAAAGTGAATCTATACACTAAAACAAGTTTAGATATATTTTTTTCACAAACTTAAAACATTTTATATTTTGAAATAGAGGAAGTAACAATTAAGTGTTACTGATCAACACAAAATTAAGGAGCTAGCATATAATCGCTCCTTCTGGAATTAAGTGAGTTGGATTTGTCTAAATTATGTATCTACTAAAACATGTCTAATACATGCAAATCTAGATGCATTAAATCGAGCTACCATGACTAAAAAAATGCCTGCAGGCCGCACCTATATATACCTGGACGCGAGCCAACTCATTCTGGCTCGGGCCAAGCCAGAGAAAATCTCGGTCCAGAACGGCCAAGCCCGAGACAGCTCGCCACCGCCAGAGAGCCATGAAAGGGAGCTCGGCCCGATCTTCTGACGAGTTCGGTCCAACTCAGAGCAGCTCGCGAGCTTGGAGGTGTTGGGACACTAACGGTGGGGCCACACTAGCATACCTTGCCGGCTGCTGCCGCTCGATCTACTGACGTCCAGCGTTGTGGCCTGTAGCTCGGGGAGGGACGGGTAGAGGTCGGGGAGGGGCATGGCAGAGAGGGACGTGGCAGCAATGGGGGTCAGTGGGACACCGACGTCATCTGGCGGCAACTTTCCCTAGAGATGGAGGGTACGGTTAGGAGACGAGAGGAAGTGAGGAAGATGACCAAAGATGAGGCGATTCGGCGACTAGGGTCTAGTACACGCACGAGTTGAGATGGAATTGACCCATACTCTCTCATATTTTCCCTATCTAGGCCCATTCCCAGTCAATTCTAAAAAAACACGAGCCATGGCCGAGCCCGAGTCAGCCTGAGGTCGTCGCGGTCCACCTCCACTGGCGGGCCAAGCCCAACTCGCACCAAGCCCAGAAAACTCAGGCCGAGATTTTTGGCCCGAGATGAGCGTCCAGATATAGGTGCACCCGCAGGTGGCCCGCGGCTTCGGGGCGACCACTGCCTCCACCAAAAAAACCCTAGCGCATGGGCATCTCTGGCCACTGCCGGCGTCGGCGGTGGTGGCAACGCCCTGGCCATCGATCGTCGGTGAGGACAAGGACGACGCTCGCTACTCTTCCTCTTCGCGTGGAGTGGTGGAGCCGGTGGGTCGCACAAGGCTTTGGCACGGCGTCCGATCCAACATGGAGGTGGGGTGGTTGCAGCGGTGGTGCGACGGACATGGGCGGTGGTGGTGCGGTGGACTTGGGCGGTGGTGTAGCACGACGACATGCGGGATGGCGGCGTCCTAGGCCTTATCTAGGCTGGAAGGGCTGCGACTTTTGCACCCGTTGCTTCCATGACCGGATCGTCCTCCTCCACCCCACAATGCTGCTCGCGGCCATGGCAGCCAGGGTCGATCTGAAGGCCTCTTCCGGTGGGTCGGAAGGCCGGTGAAGGCTGGATGCGTGGGGGTTGTTGGCCTAGTTTGGAATAAAGGTGGCGGTCCTAGGATTCCTCTCATGCCAAGACGAATATATGTTTGATGCTTGGCCTCATTGATCGGGCTGGAGTGTCGAGTTCCAGAAGGCTCCGCTGGCAAACTTCACTGGGTGACTCATGCCTAGAGATTGCTAGATTGGATGAAATTTGGTCATGCGTACCCATGTTTTTTCTGATATTTTAGTTTTAGTGGGATTGCCGCGAAGCTCTGTTGTCTGTTACAATCATGGGACACGTCTTTCACGTTCCATGGTGAAGTCAGAGACAAAGAATGTCATAAAAGTTGAATCTGAGAACTAGCAATGGTGGTTTGAGTCTTTGTGATGATGATGGCTTGGTGATTTGTGACTTGTAGCAGTGACATTAAAATTGGGGGCGATAGCACATCAGAAGTTCATGGTCTTACCTTTCTAGGTGAAACCCCAAGGTCTGGTCTTAATTAGTTATGACTGGCAATGGCCTTGTCGAAGGCATTGTTTTGTGAGTCAGAACTTTCTCCAGGATGAAAACCTATGATCTATGATCGGGTAATGACGGACCTTGTGAACTATTTCTTTCTTGGAGGCTTCACTATTGGAGATGATGGATTTATGTGTTGTTTTGGTGGTGTTAGTACCGCTGCTACAAGGAATAGATCATTGTAGCAAGCCTTTTATTTTCTATAATTCCTGTTTTTTGGTTGTGTGCATCCATAAGATCATTTAGACGAATGAATCGAAATGAGCCTGGCTTTGAATTAACAAATCCATCAGCCGGCTAGGAGTTACAACAAACTTACACGTGCTTGGGATAACAACTATACAAAATAAGCACAAGAAAAAAGCAATAGAAGTTTACACCCAAAGCCAAGCAAATCTAAGGAAGAAATCTTGCGCCATGTTGAGGGAGTCTTGCATTCTTCTGTTGCGGTGGAGTGGCACCTATCAAGTCAAAACCTACAAGCCTCCACCACACCAAAAAGTTTCCCATGAGACCTTGACGAAGGGCTAGGAACATAGTGGCACTTGACAATCAAAAGAAGGAGAGGGGTCTTGCGGCGACGCCTCCAAAAAGGTGAACAATGCAGCATAGCGCCATCATTTACGGAAGAGACCAAGGTCTTGCAAAGCTTTTGCCTAGACCCCAAAAGTACCACCCCTAGAACTCGGCGGAGTCGCGAGCCAACATCAATTACAGGCATTGGAGAGAGATCACCGACATCAACAGTGGCCAGACGCTGACCTAGCAAAGCCCCTTAGGCGCTAGGGCGGCCGTCAGCACCCAACCGCGACGCTGTGTACAAGTAGACATTTTGGCATAGATCGGGAGAACTTCGACAATAGAGATCAGAGGGGGATGCAAAAGAAACTATGAGAGGAGCTCACACCAAGCGGGGGCACCGGAAGCAGCCGATTGAAACAGAAGGGCGGAGACCATCAATATAACAACATGGGGCTTCATGTTGATGCCTTCGACAAGGGAACACCACCCAGGGGTGTGGCCATCGCCAGCAATGAACAAGCCATATGCAGGTTTAGCCAAGAACCACCCACCTCTAGAATCCAGCCGATGTCGCGAGGCCGCAAAAAGTACAACAAGGACTCCAATGCATAACCACCACCCCAAAAAGCGCACTAGTCTAGCCCCGACTAGACACACCCGCAGATCACCGAATGTCCAAGCAAGCCTGACCCGACCCGACCTAGATCCAGCCACCACCACCTGCGCTAGATCTGGAGGCACCATGATGGCTGAAACCAAGGAGCGCCCTGCTCCCAAGTAGGGGCAAACAGCCGGAGCACCGCAAGGCCGCCAAATACGGTGACGAGCCGAGCAGGGGCTATCAAGCTCGAAGTCATGAACCCCATTACCACACATCTGGCGCACATGTCCGAGCGGCCAGGGAGACCCTAGTAATCCGGCCACCGAAATTCCGTGCCGCCGAGAGCCTCCGATGACCCGACACTGGCCGCTGAGGCACCCACATGCACCTAACGACTGATGACACCAACCCCAATCGGGTTGGGAAAAAACACTGAAACCACCACTGGTCACAACGATGGGGAACACTGCCACGATTGGTTCCGAGGCCATCGTCCCGGCCTCCTAGAACTGCTACCTCCAAGATCAAGGATGGGCAGATTCCCCCACTTCCTTTGGAGAAGGGGGCCCGCTGCCACCGTGACCAACACCGACGATATCCGCCAGCAACAATTGCGGAATGACACTCCTTTCTTGGCCTCCAATGGCGCTCGGGGCTTGCTCCCCTGATGCAGCACCAGTCCAAGTGGGAGCACTTCGTCGGGAAACCCCAAGAGCAAGGTGTGAAGAAGCACAACAGCAAGTTTTCCCTCAGTAAGAAACCGAGGTTATAGAACCAGTAGGAGGAAGGAAACATCACACAGGTGTTGCTAGCAACACGGAGACCTACACAACACAAAAGACTTTGCCCCAACGAATCAGTGAGGTTGTCAAGCTCACCGGTTTGATGTAACAAAGAATTAAACGTATGGTGTGGAAGGTAATGGTTTGCAGCAAGTAAACAAGTAATAGTGGAGGATGTATCAATGGTAAAGATTGGACCGGGGTCCATAGTTCACTAGAGGTGCTCTCCTTAGATAAACAACATGGCATGAAGGGTAAACAAATTACAGCAGGGCAATTGACAGGAACTGAGCAAGGCATAACAATGCAATTACTAGTCAGAAAGATCCCATGAGATTCGATTGGGAAATACAACAAGATACATAGAATGCCATCCAACTGCATCTATGACTAGAAGTCCACCTTCAGGTTATCATCCGAACCCCCTCCAGTATTAACTTGCAAGCAACAGACAACTGCTTTAAGCAAAGTGTGTAAGGTAAACAGTCCACATGTTCCATGAACAAGAGACCGTTGTTTTCTCCCTAGTGGCAACAACACATCTACAACCGAAGAGATTATTGTCACTTCCCTTGGAAACTAGAGGCATGAACCCACTATCGAGCACAAATACCCCCTCTTGGAGTCATTAGCAACTACTTGGACAAGATAGCTACTAGCAACGGAGAGCATGCAAGATCACAAACAATATAGACATGATAGAATCATAAAGACAAAACCATTAATCAAACCAACATAATAATCTCAATATCCATCGGATCCCCGCAAACACAACATGCATGATTACAAATAGATTAGATCTTGATCATGAATGGAGCTCACAAGATCTATACATGAAAGCACAAAGGAGGAGATACAACCATCTAGCTACTACATGTACCCATAGTCCAAGGTGGAACTACTCACACATCATACTGGAGAGAAGGCCTATGGGATGATCTTCCCTCCGGCAGGGTGCCGGGAAGAACTTCAGATCCCCCTGATCTAGGGACGTGGTGGCAGCAGCTACAGACGGTTTCGTGGAGATTTGATCGGGTGCTTAGGGTTTCTGCATCGGGGGCTTCTTATAGGCGAAGGGGGAGGCCGAGGAGGCGACCAGGGGGGTCAAACCCTACCCAGGAACGGGCCCACCCCTGGCCGCACCTAGGGGTGTTTGGCCGCCCTGGCATGCTTCTCCGTCTCCACTCTGGACTTCTTGTTCCCCACGGAAAGTAATTGACTTTGACGTTTGTCCCGTCCAATTCCGAGAATATTTCTTTACTAGATTTTCTAAAAGCAAAAACAGCAGAAAACAGGAAACTGGCACTGTGACAACTTGTTAATAGGTTAGTACCAGAAAACATGTAAAAAGCACCTCAAAGTGTAGACAAAGCAAAGCAAAGTAGATACTAACAAGCATGGAACATCAAAAATTATAGATACGTTTCCGACGTATCAAGCATCCCCAAGCTTAACTCCTGCTCGTCCTCGAGTAGGTAAGTGATAAAAGAATAATTTTTCAGGTGACATGCACCCTCACAATAAAGATCCAACCATTTGCAAGCATTGAAAGCTGGGATCAAAGAACTCTAGACATGTGCATGAAAGAATGGAGTTCTAACAATAGGACATAGTAATTTTGCATGCAACATGAAAGGCTACAAACAAAGATCATGAATAACATGCATTGAAAAACGTTTGTTTGTTTCACATACAGAAAACATAGCATAGTGGCAATCAACTTGTCCCTCATAGAGTAGCAATATAGATGCATATGGCACCTTCAAAGTTCACAAGGGTGACTAGAAAGAAATAGCACAAGAACAAGTAATATCACAATATGCATCAATCAATAAGCTTTGGAACACTACACATAGGATGACGACTATTCTCTATTAATGGTGCCTAAAGGTAGAAGGTGGAGACTCAATAGTGGTGGAAGAAAGTCCTTTTTGTAAAGGAAGCAGAGATTTCAAGTTTCAAAAAGAGCTTCCAAAAATTATGGTACTTGTCAGATTTCATCCCTCATTGCCCCTATCATAAGCATCTTGAAGTGATTAAAGTTAAAGTGAACAAACTAGGGAGTATATGCTTGACGAAGTATAAGTTGGCAATCTCAAGTCCCTTGAATATAAGGGCCACACCTCATGCTACTCAACTTCAGTCACATGTAAGTTCTTGTCATTGTAAGTATTTGCATATCATAGAGAACCGCCAACGGGGTACCCCTTGCACATGGTACAGGAGCTTTCCCATAACCAAAATGACAAGGCAAGCAGACAATGAGCATATCATCGATCTTTTTATTTACTATATGCATAGATTTTTATTGAGGATGCTTCATAGATAACTCGCTATGGTGATTCTGCAAGTTTCCACCATGATTAGGCATGGCTTAGGCCAGCGGCCCATGCGTTTCTTTAACACATAATACAAACTCCATGGAGTTACAAGTTCCCTCTTTATTTCACACCGGTGACATCCATAGACAAAAGAGCATGATATCAACTAAGTACAAAGTACAAGTGCAATGTTGAAAATGTTCCCCGTGACAGCACGGTTCTGATAATTCCAACGTATAAGTGCAAGCATATACAACATAGCGCCACAATGGTTCAAGTTTATTAGGGGCAAAGAATATAAAGTGTGCCATCAAGTTCGCAAGGGCTTTAATCACTAAGTTTTCACATAACAAAATAATTTTTAATTGGAAGATAGCTGAAAACAAGAATATACTTGGAATGGTGTAACACATCATGCATAGGAGTTTATAGTGGACACTTTGGAAAAACTTGGTTTCTTGGGAGTTGGAAGCATGAGTTGAACTTACTCATACAAGTGGAGGCTAGCAAAAGACTGGGAGCAACTAACTAAGAGGGCATAATGGCCATAATCATGCAGAGCAACAAAGCATTACTAATCAAAGCATAGAGTGGTACTACAAGTCAAGGACTAAATGATCATAGAGGCTAATGGTGACTTGTCATAGTCATAACATGGTGTGAGCATGTGCCAAGTCAACCCAAGAAAAAGCATCAAAGGAGAATACCACAATACTATGCTTTTGCATGCTAAAACAACGCATAATTTCTTCAAGGCACACTAAGCAATCCCAATTGTTTGGAACAAGACATGCTATAGCAATAATCACTAAGAATAATGCCAAAACAACACCTAGCATGTCATGCTAAAGTCTAAGTCACAGTCAATGCAAGCTCCTCTTGCACTTCAAGCAAGGACTTACTACTCCTTTCCAACACCAAGCAACTTATTTGCAAAATAACACAGCGAGAATGGGGGTCCAAACTACTTTATTCAAGCAAACAAAACAACCTAAGCAAAGCAAACAAAAACTAAGACGCTCCAAGAACAACACAACTGTGCATGAAACAATAAAAACGAAGTGTCTAGACAGACCTGAGGTTTTTATTGATGAACAAGGGGATGCCTTGGGCTTCCCCAAGCTTTGACGCTTGTAACTCTTGGATATTTCTTGGGGTTACACCATGGTGGCATCCCCAAGCTTGAGATTTTGTCCATTATTCATCTCATTACATCATTCTCTCTCTACACCTGAAATTTTTCCTTCATACAAAACTTCACACAATCTTCATTAGCAACATTAGTTTATTCAAAAGATATTAGACCTCTGGAAAAGCTTTGGAACAACAAGGCTTTTCACTAAAAACACAAGCTACTGTAGTAACTCCTTCAAAAAGCTCAATTCCCTAAAAGAGAACTCAAAAAGGAATCAATAAGAAGCAAATGCAAATAATGGCAGAAATCTGTCAAAACACTTTAGAACATCTTCTGTTGCTCAAATGAAAAAGTGTTGATCTAATGAAAGTTATCTAACATACTGGGGGATTCATTCATAAATTTTGAGCTCAATCCGAGTTACAGAGACTCCTCACAAATATTTTTGGTGGAGGACAGAAATCTATTTCGGGACAACAACTCCCCAAATCTTACTTCCCTCTCATTAGAGGTCATTCTTGGCACAAAAAGCAAAACAAAAGGATAAGGAGAGGTTATTACTAAAGTATTAACTTGCAAGACTCAAGGAAACTCTTGGGTTATCTCCCAACAAGTACTTTTCTTTAAAGCCTTTAAGTTAGGCACAAGAAGCAAGAAGAATCAAGTATTTTCAAATGAGAAGCATTAACATCAAACCTTGCTTTTAAAGGAGGAGCAAAAAGCAACTTATCTCTCCTCATAGGGAAGTGTTCAATACCTTTCTTGAATGGAAAATGATATTTAATGGTGCCTTCTTTCATATCAATGATGGCACCAACTGTTCTAAGAAAAGGTCTTCCCAAAGTAATAGGACAAGAAGCATTGTATTCAACATACAAAACATAGAAATCAACAGGGACATAAGCATTGTTAACCATAATGAAAACATAATTAATACTCCCCATGAGTTTCTTCTTAGCATTATCCTTGAGTGGGACATCTAAATAACAATCTTCCAATGGTGGCAAATCAAGCATTTCATAAATATTCCTAGGCATAATAGAGACACTAGAACCAAGACCACATGAAGCTTTGAGATCAAAGTCATTCACTTGCATATTAATAATGGGTTCCCAACTATCTTCTACTTTCCTCGGAATAGAAGCTTTGTGTTTTAGCTTCTCTTCCTTAATCTTAACAAGAGCATCTGTAATGTGTTTGATGAAAGAAACATGCATATCACTAGCATCAGGACTTCTAGCAAGATTTTGCAAGAACATAATCACTTCAAATATTGCAACCATCAATATCAAAGTCAAACTTAGAATCACTAGTAGTAGGCTCAATAGGCTTAGGCATAGTAGGAGGAGGAATAGGGACTACTTGTGGTTTAGTGGTGATAGTGCACACACTATTGTTTCTATCAATTTCAGCTTCCCTTTCCCACTTAGCATGAAGTTGATCTAACAGCCTAACATTTTCATCAATAGTAACTTCTATGGCATGAGCAGCAAAGGTATTTTCTATGGTTTCAGGTTTAGCAGCCATTTTATTAATCAAGGAGGACTGAGCTTCAGACAAAGAGAATATATTTTTCTCAACAGTTTAAAGCTTTTCCTCTATAGTCTTATTGAAAGTGGTTTGTTTACTAATAAAGTCCTTGAGCATGACTTGAAGTTCAGAGGGGTCACTTCTAGCATTATTGTAAGAGCTTCCATAGAAATTGCCATTATTAGGAGGATAAGGCCTATAATTGTTGTTGCCACCCAAATTATTCCTATAAGCATTATTGTTGAAATTGTTGTTTCTAATGAAGTTCACATCAACTTGCTCTTCTTGAGCAACCAAAGAGGCTAAGGGAACACTATTAGGATCTAGAGGAGCTTTACCATTAACAAGCATAGCCATAATAACATCAATCTTTTCACTCAAAGAGGAAGTTTCCTCAACAGAATTTACCTTCTAACCATGTGGAGCTCTCTCAACATGCCATTCAGATTAGTTAACCATCATATTATCAAGGAGCCTTGTTGCATCACCCAAGGTGAGGCCCATGAAGGTACCTCCAGTAGCTGAATCCAACAGGTTCCTTGAAGAGTAGTTCAAACCTGCATAAAAAGTCTGGATAATCATCCAAGCAGTGAGTCCATGAGTGGGAGAAATCTTAACCAAAGTTTTCATTCTTTCCCAAGCTTGAGCAACATGTTCATTATCAAGTTGTTTAAATTTCATAATGTCACTTCTCATAGCTATAAACTTAGCAGGAGGATAGTAATTTCCAATAAAAGAATCTTTGCACTTAGTCCAAGAATCAATACTATTTTTAGGCAAAGATAGCAACCATTCTTTAGCTTTTCCTCTCAAGGAGAAAGGAAAAATCTTGAGCTTAATAATATCTCCATCTACATCCTTATATTTTTGCATCTCACAAAGTTCAACAAAGCTATTGAGATGGGCAACATGATCATCAGAACTAGCGCGAGAAAATTTCTCTCTCATCACAAGATTCAACAAAGCATGCTTAATTTCATAAAAGGTAGCATCAGGAGCAGGTGGAGCAATAGGAGTGCTTAGGAAATCATTGTTGTTGGTGCTAGTGAAGTCACACAACTTGGTGTTCTCAGCAGAGTTCATTTTGGCAAAGATGGGCAAGCCAAAAACAGCAGCAACAACTAGACTATTTTTTTTGTTTTTTTTTGAAAATAGGCAAACAAAACCAAGCAAAAGAGACAAAGCAAACTAAAAACAAAGTAAACCGAAAGGAAGTGAAGGACTCACCTTGTGAAGACGTCCTTAGCCTCCCCGGCAATGGCGCTAGAAAATGCTTGTTGCTTGACGGGGAGGAACAAGTTTGATGTCCCTTTATTCCTTGGCAACGGCGCCATAAAAATCTTGATGCAACGCTAGTCCAAGTGGGATTGCTTCGTCGGGAAACCCCAAGAGCAAGGTGTGAAGCAGCATAGCAGCAATTTTTCCCTCAGTAAGAAACCGAGGTTATCGAACCAGTAGGAGGAAGGAAACATCACACAGGTGTTGCTAGCAACGTGGAGACCTGCACAACACAAACTCAAGACTTTGCCCCAACGAATTAGTGAGGTTGTCAAGCTCACCGGTTTGATGTAACAAAGGATTAAACATATGGTGTGGAAGGTAATGGTTTGCAGCAAGTAAACAAGTAACAGTGGAGCATGTATCAATGGTAAAGATTGGTCCGGGGTCCATAGTTCACTAGAGGTGCTCTCCTTAGATAAAAAACATGGCATGCAGGGTAAACAAATTACAGCTGGGCAATTGATAGGAATTGAGCAATGCATAACAATGCAATTACTAGTCAGAAAGATCCTATGAGATTCGATTGGGCAATACAACAAGATACATAGACCTCCATCCAACTGCATCTATGACTAGAAGTCCACCTTTAGGTTATCATCCGAACCCCCTCCAGTATTAAGTTGCGAGCAAAATACAACTGCTTCAAGCAAAGTGTGTAAGGTAAACAGTCCACATGTTCCATGAACAAGAGACCGTTGTTTCCTCCCTAGTGTCAACAACACATCTACAACCAAAGAGATTATTGTCACTTCCCTTGGAAACTAGAGGCATGAACCCACTATCGAGCATAAATACCCCCACTTGGAGTCACTAGCAACTACTTGGCCAAGATAGCTACTAACAATGGAGAGCATGCAAGATCACAAACAACACAGACATGATAGAATCATAAAGAAAAACCATTAATCAAACCAACATAATAATCTCAATATCCATCAGATCCCGGCAAACACAACATGCATGATTAAAAATAGATTCGATCTTGATCATGAACGGAGGTCACAAGATCTATACATGAAAGCACAAAGGAGGATGTACAACCATCTAGCTACTACATGGACCCATAGTCCAAGGTTGAACTACTCAGGCATCATACCGGAGAGAAGGCCTCCGAGATGATCTCCCCTTCGGCAGGGTGCCGGGAAGAACTTTAGATCCCCCCGATCTAGGGTCGATGGTGGCGGTGGATATAGAAGGTTTCATGGAGATTTGATCGGGTGCTTAGGGTTTCTCCATCGGGGGCGAAGGTGGAGGCCGAGGAGGCGACCAGGGGGGTCAAACCCTACCCAGGCGCGAGCCCGCCCCTGGCCGTGCCTAGGGGGGTTTGGCCGCCCTGGCATGCTTCTCAGTCTCCCCTCTGTACTTCTTGTTCCCCATGGAAAGTAATTGACTTTGACGTTTGTCCCGTCCAATTCCGAGAATATTTCTTTACTAGCTTTTCTAAAACCAAAAACAGCAGAAAACAGGCAACTGGCACTGTGGCAACTTGTTAATAGGTTAGTACCAAAAAACATGTAAAAAGCACCTCAAAGTGTAGACAAAGCAAAGCAAAGTAGATACTAACAAGCATGGAACATAAAAAATTATAGATACGTTTCCGACGTATCATCCCCCGGGCCAACCCGAGGACGACATGTGGGTCAGCTGGGCAAGGTAAGGAGGGGAGGAGGGGTGTGAACAGCGACAGTGGAGGAGATCCAGGTGGCGGCAGTGCACAGGGAGAACCCTCATAACAACATGTTCATGCCCCTTTTTTACTTCTATTCAAACCATCATCATCTATATCCGTATGGCCATTAGGGAACTACCTTGTTGCAGAGGCTAGGTGTAATTGGTATCTCCGCGATATTAATATATTCCCTTTATAAAAAATAAAATCGAAGTCACTTATTTCCAGATGAAGGTATATATAATAAATTCATGTAAAATTAGTTAATATAAGCTTTATGAAGATATGATCATCGATCATGGGGCTCCAGATCATGATAGATTCATGTATCAACTCTGCAGTGCTATTATAAAATTCTTTTCTTGTACTCTCAAGATCCTTTATTTCTTCTTAATTTATGCATATTTTATTAGTCAAAAAGGTACGAATGAATTGAGGGAACAGAGAAGAATTAGTCTAGCAACTTATTAATTTGCATTTTATTTCATGCTGCATCCATTAAGTTAATTAGTCTAACAATTTGCTCTATAGGATATAGCTAGTATGAGGTGCATGTGAGTATGCCATGGAGGGGTCCTGACAGAGCGTGTTTAGAGACGTGGGGCAAGGCCGAAGGTTGGCGGGTACGAGGTAACACAGCTTACCCAGGTTCAGGTTCCACAATAATGGCGGGACCCTAATCCTTCTATAAATCACTATAAGGGCTATACGCCGAGTTACAGGATTTGGTCTACTATGCGCGATATGAGAGTTGATTGTGCCCTAAAAGCTCCCGTAGGTCTGGCTTATAAAGACACCAGGTCCTAGGGTTACATGGAAGAGTCCTAGCCAGACAGGTTACAGAGTACTACACAGAATACAACTAGTCTTACGTGTCTTGCACTCTAAGGCTCTGGGTACGTCGATGACTCCCTCGTATCCTTCCTTTATCCGGCATGGGACTCCCTTCTGGATCCATCTAATTGGGCTGCCCAGCAGGCCATGGGCCTTGTTACCAACTATGGGCCACCTGGTTTATCCGGATTGGAAACATGAAATGGTGATACCCATTTAGCATGTCCCCAACAGTAGCCCCCTGAGAACTCCGAGATCTTGCTCCGTTTGCCTCTTCAGGTCGAATGCTCCGTCTAGGTGATGTCGAAAAATCCTCAAGCAATATCTTGTAGTCCTCCAAATAACCCCGCTACATTCCCCATCTTCGATACGTAAGTCGGAGCATCACTGAGTCTTCCATCGTACTCTTCTCATAGCCGGATAGGATCTGTCCATTCTGGAATCTTCAGATGGGACTGTTCGTCTATACGTGTCAGTGAGATGACGTAGGACTTAGGTCAGCGATGCCTCGTAACTCACACATGCATAGAACGTAATCATAGCAGTTTTTTCCGCGCAAAGAATCCGAAACGTTGGCAGCGGCGGTGGGAACATGGCGAAATTTCCGCACACGTTCTCGCACGTGCTGACCATGCATCAACCATTGGATCGTCTTGCACAAATCTTGAAGCCAGAGCTATATATTTTAACCGCAACGGTAATTTCATCTTTCCACCTCATTCGCTCCCGCGTCATCGTCTTCCTCTAGCCTAAGCCCCTCCTCGTAGAGGAAAAAACCCTAACTCCCCCCTATCTCCAGTCCACCTTCTCAACTCTCAATGGCAAGCGGCAGCAGTGCACCAGCGATGACGGTGTCTGGCGAGGCTTCCACCAAGCCATCCAACACCGTACATGTCCCGCCGGAGGGCATGGTAGTGCCATGATCTATGGTGGTCGAATCCACCGGGCGACGACCATATTCCAGCGGCGCTGGAGCCGCTGGAGGAGGAGGCTGACTCCCACAAAGGAGAATGGCGAGGCTCAGACATCTCCTATAGCGACATCAAGGAGATGCTTGCTGAGGGGTACCTCCCTGCGACGGAGCCTGGTCTGGCGAGCGGCGCCGGCCGGCGAGGTCATCCCTTCTCCCCAACCTAGATAAAATGTATACCTCAAAGCTCAGTTCATACGCGGCGTCTCCCTACCGTTGTCCAACTTCTGCATCCAAGTCCTTGAGTACTTCTGGGTTCAACCTTAGAACCTATCCCCCAATAGTATTCTTGCACTTAGAAACTACACAGCTCTATGCAAGGGATACCAAGGGATTAGGCCTAGGTTAGATCTATTCATATACTTCTTCACCATGAAGAGGGAAGCCGAAGTGAGCAGAGAGGAATATAGGAATTGTGGGACCATTATCTTCAAGATCCGACCTGGCCGGCAGTTCCCTGATATTCTATGACACGAATCCTGCAAGAAATGGCAACGTATATACTTCTACGGCCCCGACATTCCTCAGGCCGTCCGATAAGCATCGTACCCGGACTTCATTGATGGGGCCGCCGCTAAAGCCCCGACATGGCGATCACAAGCCCTCCCCCCTCTGACGACGAAGCCTCCTACACTGTAAGGTGGATTGATTGGTTCATGGAGTCGGGTCTGACCGGCTTGAACCTGGCCATGTGCTAGTTCGTCAGGCGGATCTAGCCTCTGCAGCACCGCGAGAAACTGATTCGTCAGTACATGAAGGACAGAAAAGATACTCTCTAGATCTCCGAGGATAACTTTTCCAGTGACTCCATCAAGCTCCGCCTCAAGGACATCGTCAAGGTGAAGGATCGCAAGCGTGGCTTCGCCGTCACCTATGACATGTTCGAGGATGACAAGTTCCCAAAGTTAACTTTTATTTATTGTCTTTGACATATACTTTGGTTCTTCCAACTTGAATATGTACTTCCGTCTAACACGCCGATTTCACTTAACAGCTGGGGGACTTTGAGGAGACCTGCATGGCTCCCCAAGTCTATGACCCCAAGATGAAGGAAGTCACCGTCGTGTCCGACGATGAAGTTCCATTGCCACGAAAGCGGAAGGGCTCCACCTATGACGCTGCCGGCGGAGGCAAGAAAAAGAAGACGGAGGGTGGAGCCTCCAAGAAGTCCACCGCCTCCCTAGAGGCAGAGAAAAGAAGATTAACCAGCATCCCCTTGACCAAAGCGCCAAGTGTTGTGTAAGCTTCTCTCCCTCTGACATTGTCGTTGTACTCCACTTATTCTTGTACTTATACACTATACATCTCAGGAAAGAGTCTAGCCTAAGTTTGAAGAAGACCTCTAAATCATCAGGGGCTTCTAAAAGCATTAGAGATATGTTTGTCCAAGCCTCTCGCGCCATCTCTCCTCGTACCCCTACCGTCCAACCATTTGCCATGCCTGTCGGATCTCTGACTACAGTAGCATCTAATCCTTCTGTCATGGAAGTGGACAACACTCCTTCACAGGAGGTCCCTGATGCTGCCGCGGTGACCCAGTTGCCGGCGAGCAGGCGACGCAGAAAAGCATATCTTCCAAAGTGGCTGAAGCTCCGGCTAAGGATGCCACTGAAAGCGATAAAGATTTGATGGTGGGAGGCGGACCTGCGGCGACCATGAGCCAGGCAGAGGATCCTAAGATTATATTTCCAGCACTCACTCCGAGCACCTCTACCGTGGCTCCTAGCACATCGCCGACTTCTCCTACATGCGGTCTTGAGGAGCTGCTCAAACAGGAGGAAATCCTCCAAGTTAACACAGTTGCCTTTGGCAAACTGTTTGTTGAGAGAGCCAACAACCTCAATAGCATTGCATATGTAAGTTTTGTATGCCTTTGCATTTCATATATAATATCCCACTGTAGCCCCCGAGGATTTAGACAGAAAACCATAGGTAATTCGTTCTGAATGATCTAAGAGTAGCTAAGTAAGAAACTTTGCACTATAGCCCCCAAGTATGTAGTTTGAATGAATTATTCCAACTAGATACTTTTAGAGTAGCATACACAGTGTTTGTAGTTTTCAATACTGTATCCCCCAAGCCTCTAGTTGAAACAGATATAGTTCCGACTAGATGCTCAAAGAAAGATCAAGTATAGCTTTGAGTTAAAAAATCGTACTGTAGCCCCTGAGCTTCTAGGTGGAACCAAATAATTTCGGCTGGATGCTCTAAGTAGACGAATTAATCTTTTTTGTTGTGTAGAATGAGTATGGTCGGAGAGTCACCGCCAACGATAAGTTCCACAAGATGCGCAAGGATCTTGAAGATGAAAAGGGTAAAACTGCCTTCTTGAAGGAACAGATCACTAAGGGAAAGAGTCCGTTATCTTTTCAGTTTCATTCTCAACTTGATCTTATGTTGTTATCTTCCGACTACTCATCGTGCTCTGTAATTTCTTTGACTTGCAGAAGTTTTCGCCAAGGCCAAAGATATTGTCGAGCATTCCAAGCACATCCAAGAGTTGGACAACAAAAACAAAATCTTGAAGCAGGAGAGGGCTGATTATTTGAAGATGCATGAAAGCACTTGCGGTCGTGCAAGAATCTGCAAACACGGATATCAACCGCCTTAAGGAGGAGATTGCGATCCTCAAGGAGAAAAAGAAAGATGTCGACGAGCAGAATGCTCGGAACATTGAGGAATACAAGACTCTCCGAAAGGAACGGGACTCCATGGCAGAGGTTCTCCAGCAGGCTGAGAGCAGCATATTTGGTAAGCTCTATCTGTATTGTACTTCTGTAAGTTAGGTATTTTTGATCTGATATGGTGAACTCATGCCTTCTGGTCAGAAATGAAGCGCCCACTGGCCTAGCCAACAATGCTCCTCTGCCAAAAGAATGCATGGTTCTTGACGGCAAGTTCGTTGACACTACGATCACCCAGGCTAAGGAAATTGCCAAGCCTCTGGACATCAACATCAAGGCGGTGGATTTTGTCATGAAGTTCTCGGAGATCCTTCACCGAGCCCCCGAGCGTATCGTAAGCTCGAAATCTTCATGTACCCGGGAGGACGCTAGGATGGACCTAGCCATGGTCAAGGCCCACTACGACGATGCCGACATCGAGATGGTGACCTCTGGACTCCCTGGCATGAATGAAGACATAGAAGAGATCGACAATGATGCAATCTGGTCTTCTCTCACCGAATACGATGCCAGAGTCGCTCAATTGGTCAAGGGGATGTCTTCATGCCCCTCGAGGCTATCGATGCTAATCAGGCTAGCTCCGAGTCCTTGAAGAACACCGACTTTGTTGAAGGCCAAGATGGCTCTCCTATCGCCGATGAAGTAGCTTCAAAGTCCCCTGCGCTAGAAGAATGAAAACATTTTGTAATACTTGTTTCTTCTGGCAATTTATTTATGCGGAAAAACAATGCGGTTCACTTAAGGCATAAAACTTTGCTATGAGCTTCCAGCTACTCAGGAACTAGTTTGAGCATGTATATATTTTTAAGAAAGTGTTGACTTATCCATTACTTGAGTTTTTATGCTTGACATTTCATGAGTCGGAAGACCCTCGGTCAGAACTATGCGCTTAGGTGATGATGCCCAATGGCACCATCAAAAACCTAAGCACAAAAACGCCAACTTTGAGTGCCAAAAGTCACTACTCGATAATCCATATAAAAACAACGAAGAACGTGTAGACCAGAAAACTTAAGCTAACGCCCGTAGGCGGAATTTTCACAAGCGGAAATGCAGAGCTTGTGCATAAAGTTTTTATATGTTCCAAAAATGAACATTAAGGGAGGTAAAAGACTCGGGCATATGAGTGAACCAAATGCTTTATTTCATCGATCATATAAGAGGTACATATTAGATAATAAAATATGCTAAGTGTAGAAAGGACGTAGCTGTGCTATGTTCCATGGCCGATCAAGCTCCGGGTAGTCATCATCTGGGTCACGTCGCTTACACTTATGATCCTCGTTTGGCCTATCTTCCAACTCACGATTATCGATGAGGTAATAGGAACCATTGAGTAGTCACTTTCTTATGATGAACAGTCCTTCCCATGGTGGGGATAATTTGTGTGACTTCTTATGCTTAAGTCGGAGCACCAGATCCCCCTCTTTAAACGAGTGATGCTGAACGCAGTGATTATGGTAGCTGCGTTGCTTCTGCTGGTAGATGGCGGATCTCTGGCATACCAACACGCGCTCCTCTTCGAGAAGGTCCACATCTAAGCGTCTAGATTCTTCAGTGTAATCTTCGTCGTATGAGGCAACTCTTGGTGAATCATGGAGGATGTCGGAAGGTAGAACTGCTTCTGCTCCATATACCATGAAGGGGGTGTAGCCGGTGGATTGTTAGGAGTAGTTCGTAAACTCCACAAAACAGATGGAAATTCCTCCGCCCAGGCTCCAACTACTCTAGGCAGCGGTGTTTCTAAGCGTGGCTTTATTCCCTGCAGAATTAGTCCATTTGCCCGTTCAACTTGACCATTAGACTGTGATGAGCCATAGATGCTAGATCAAGACGGATACCTTTCTCCCAACATTAAGCCTATAATTCTCCGAGTGATAAGTTTCTATTGTTGTCGGTGATGATGCTATGTGGGAGACCAAATCTCACCACCAGATCCTAGAAAATCTAAGGGAAGTTTCCCCATCGAGCTTTCTAATGGGTTTAGCTTCTATCCATTTTGTGAATTTGTCAACTGCTACTAGTAGATGCGTAAACCCACAAGGTGCTGTCTTCAAAGTTCCAACCATGTCAATCCCCCAGACTACAAACACGAAGTTATTGGTATGGTTCACAATTCTTGGGCTGGCACATGTGGTTGCCAAGCATAAAACTGACACCCAACGCATGTCTCAACCAGCTTGTCGGCGTCCTCCTTCGCGGACAACTAGTAGAATCCTTGACGGAAGGCTTTGGAGACCAAAGATCGAGGAGCGGCGTGATTCTCGCAATCTCCAAGATGAATCTCATGAAGGATATCAATACCTTCCTGCTGGGAAACACATTTTAGGTATACACCTGTGGTGCTTCTTTTGTAGAGCTCTTTGCTCGACGTACTATTTGCCGACTTTTGACTTTGTCGATGGGCAAAGTTCTGTGTACGAGATACTCCATGAACGGTTTTGTCCATGCTAGAGGGAGTATTGTTATTGCATTAACAAATGAGTCCACTCTATCCGGGATCTTGGGGTCCGCTCCCTTCATTTTTTTCCATACAATCCCCAGGAAGAGGGATCAGGTTCCATTATCATCAGACAACGGAACAACAACCACACATAACGACATAGTACAGACCCACCTAGGGGGTCAAAAACAGGAAAAACAAGAGGTTCAACTTTTACACACTAAACAAACTAGACAGAAATAGAAGAAGGAGGCTGGAGACGCAAGAACACCGCCCTCAGGCTAGTGGAGAACCATCCAAATCAAAACACCATCAGGGAACTAAAATACTGAAAGCCAACACCAACTTCACGCAACCAGTCCTTTTTTATCTTCCAGTTCTCCTTCTTTTCTCCCTCCCTCTTTCTAGTTCCGGAGCTTCATGACCACGATCTCCAGGAATTGCAGGCAGTCCCAGGAAAGGAACAGGGGCCACATCCGTAGCTGCCGCATCAGCCAACGCATTCTGTTGAAGAGTATCTGATCCAGCTTGCAGCACCGCCCGGTCGTCCTCCCCATGCAACCCTGCCCAATAACGAATAAACACACAAGCATATATGACCAAATCAACAGGCGAGTTAATGAGTTTTTTGTCAAAGCAAGCTCTATTCCTAAGCTTCCAAATAGCCCAGCATATTGCCGCAACCACCGTAATCTGCACATTCCTACTAACCCCCACATACTTCGAAGCCCACCAAAAATATTGGGAAAAAGATCCAGGTCTATTCGCGGAACCAACAACTCTAGCAACCACCCCCAAACATATTAGCAGCCACACACGAAAAGAACAAGTGTCCAATGCTCTCATCCTTCCTACAAAACCTACAAGTAAAATCACCAACCCAATTCTTTCTCCTCATATTGTCTTTGGTGAGAATAGCATTGTGCCAGATAAGCCACAACCAAATCTTAATCTTCAAGGGAATTTTTGCTTTCCACAAATGTTTAAAACTTCTATCAATCCCAACATTCGACAGACGCGTATATATTGACTTAACAGAGAACTTGCCAGATTTACTCCACATCCACACTGGCCTGTCCTTTTCCTGATTCAAACTCACCCCAGACAGCAACTTTCTCATCTGCTCCTGATGATTCAACCCATCGGTATCCAGCCATCTCCTAAAAGAAAGTCTCCACCCCTTTTTTGCCATGTCTGCCACCGTAATCCTTTGATTCTGACAAACATCAAATAAATCCGGGAACTTATCTTTCAGGGGCAAGTCCAAACACCAAGCATCATGCCAGAAATCAGTCAGTTCCCCATTACCAATTCTCATTCTCCTACCAGCCAAATAGAGATCCCTAATCTTAATCAAATCATGCCAACATGGAGAATCACTCTGCCTGTTTTTCACATTACTGATTCCACCTTTCTTCAGATATTTATTCCTCACAAAAACTTGCCAGGGACCCTCCTCAGCTTCGAGGCACCACCACCACTTACACAACAAGCAAATGTTAAAAAGCCTAATGTTTTTAATCCCCAGGCCACCTTTTTTCCTGGGCCTACACACATACTTCCATTTAATCAGATGCTATTTCTTCTTCCCCACTTTCCCATACCAAAAGAAGGCTCTAGACAGTTTCTCAATTTCTTCCACATTTGACTTATGTAGGAGAAACATAGTCATAGGGTAAACAGCCACACTGGATACACAAGCAGTGATTTTAACATGCCTCCCTCCCAGGGACAAAGCTCCTCCCATCCAGCCATCTAACTTTTTCTTCAACCTCTCACCAATAAAGCTCATTTCAGCCACTGTACATCTCCTGCTACAAACCGGCAAACCCAAATATTTAATAGGCCAACTGCCCTTCTGACAGTTAAACATCTCAGCATAATTGGACAGTTTCTCCTCATCCTCTAACACCATCATCACCTCACTCTTCTCAAAGTTAATCTTGAGACCAGACATGGATTCAAACAAATATAACAACAATTTCAAATTTCTAGCCCCCTCAGGATCATCCTTAATAAACAAAATGGTATCATCAGCATATTGTAAAATGGCAATCCCTTTATCAAACATATTATCAACCAAGCCTGTAAACAACCCACCAGCCTGAGCATTAAGCACCATCTTAGCCAAGCATTCCCCTGCCAAATTGAACAGAAAAGGAGAGAAGGGGTCCCCTTGCCTAACCCCCTTAAAGCTGCCAAAGTAAGGACCAGTTTCCCCATTGACCTTAACACTGAGAGTACCCTGAGTCACAGCACATTTTAACCAAATCATCCAATCATCACTAAAACCTTTCTGCTTACAACAGTAAAAGAGAAAGTCCCAGTTAACCTTGTCATAAGCTTTCTCAAAGTCAATTTTTAAAACCACACCCTGCTGCTTCTGACTTTTCGACTCCTTCAAAATCTCATGTAATAAAGTCACCCCATCTGCAATAAACCTCCCTTTAATAAAAGCAGTCTGACAAGTATTAATAAGTTTCCCCATCACAGGCTCAGTTCTAACTGTCAGAGTTTTGGTAAAAATCTTAAACAACACCTGGAGCAGACAAATAGGTCTATACTTCTGAATCCTATCAGCATCATCACCTTTTGGCAGCAGAGTAATCACACCATAGTTAATACTTCTCAAATCAATCTTATGAGCAAAAAAATCATCAAACACAGCCATAACATCTGTTTTTATAACTGCCCAACAGTGTTGATAGAATTCAATAGGCAACCCATCCGGACCAGCAGCTTTATTTTTCTCCATCTGATCAATAACCCCTTTAACCTCTTTCTCAGTAAAGGGCATCCCCATTTTCTCCCTGTCTTCATCATTAAGTTTCTTCCAGTCCTGCCAATTGTCATCTGCAAGCCTAATAGAAAATCCACCAGCAGGCCCAAACAAAGATTTGTAATAACTAGTAGCATGCTTCAGGAGATCACAGGTCCCCTGAATCTCATTCTCCCCATCCTTCATTGAAAAAATCATCTTCTTTCTCCTCACCCCATTAGCAATCCTATAAAAATATTCAGTATTATTATCCCCTCTAAGCAACCAATTGTCCCTCGATCTTTCCTGCCAAAAACTCTCCTTAATTTCATACACTTCCAGCAACTCTTTCTGAATAACTGCTTTTCTTTTAAGTTGTTCAGCAGTAAGCAAAATCAGCTCCTCAATGTCTTCAAGTTCCTGCAACTCCTCCACCAACCTTTTCTTCCTCTTTTTATCCTCCCCCTTAAATGAATACCCCATCCTTTCAAATCATTTCTGACATTTTTATGTTTTTTCTGCAACCTATCAAGACTGTTCTTGCCATTCACCCATTTTTTCCAAACTTTTTCCACCCTGGTTAAAAAGTCATCACACTGTAACCAGCTTTTCTCAAATCTGAATTCTCTTCCCCCTGTTTCCTGCCCTTCCATAGTATCCAGAATCAAAGGACTATGATCAGAGACCTCTCTAGACAACTTGTGTACAATAGTAAGAGGAAACAACTTCTCCCATTCTTTACAGACTAAGATCCTATCCAATTTCTCCAAAGTTGGATTTTTCTGGTTGTTGGACCAAGTAAACTGCCCTCCAGACATGGTGATCTCCCTTAACCCATGAGCATTGATAATCGAATTAAACATGTGCCCCCACTTGTTCAAAACATGACCCTTATTTTTTTCAAAAACACATCTTATCACATTAAAATCACCACCCACCAACAACGGAATAGTTTGGTCCTGACAAACCTCAGCTAACTCAACCAAAAACTCCTCTTTATTCTCCTCTTGTGCAGCCCCATACACAATCACCAAATGCCACTGAATCTGTTTCAAAACATCAAACACCTTCATCTTAACATGAAATTTGCCCACTGACACACCCATATGAGTCAATTTGGAGGAACGTAGGCCCCCCAAAATGCCTCTAGACCTTCCCACAGAAGGCAACCAACTCCAGGAGAATTGATTCATAGGATCAATCCTCCTAAAAAATGCTTCAGAATAGTATTTCTTAATAGTTTCCTGTAAACCAATAAAATCCACCCTCTCCTGTCTCAACAGATTATTCAGATAAGCCCCTGCGCCTTTCTTCCCCACACCCCTAATATTCAAAATAGCACCTATCATAATACAGATTTTCTCTCTCTTGTTCCAGTCACAATACCACTCATAGGGTGATAATTGTGAACCTTCACAGCAGCAGCCTTTAACTTTCTCTCCCTCATAACAAAAACAGTTCTTAATTTTTTCTTTTGCTTCCTAGAAACCACAGGAGTAAACTCTTCCTCATCATTACTAGCATCCTTCCAATCCAGAAACAAAACCTTCTCATTCATATCAGGATCACATTCATTCACTACCTGCCTCCTATCCTGTAAACTATGTCTAGCAATCTCTAATTCTTTTAAGGACTTAATATGTTCCAAAGATATAGAAGAAGCATCTATCCCCATTTCCAAAGCTCTATGCATAATAATATCATCATCCAGAACAGCAAAAGAGTTATGCAAAGTTAGGTTTGTACCTGAAAGATCTCTGGGAGTTTGCTGAGTCAAATGCCCTTCAGCCATGTTCCTAGCACCTCCTAGATCAACCACCCTTGAGCTCCTTCTAACACCCTGTTCTTCCACATCAGCCACTTGTTCAGATTGAGACTCCACACTTTCCTGAGTAGAGCCATCCGGTTGAGACAAATCAACAACCACTACTTCCTGATCTTGATTGGCAACTTCCATGTCCTGAGCACCCTCCACTCCAGACCCCCCAACAGTTCCTTTTTTCCACTATCAGATGAGGAACCAAAAGAGGTATCAGTAGAAACACTATCATTCTTTGCCTGTGCACCCTCACCTTGCTCTTCCTCCTCATCCAGCAAATGACCATACTGTTTCATAAGTTCATAGTGCTTGTCACTGCTCTTATCTTTTAACAGACCCCTAATAAAGTCATCAAATCTTTGGGGACCAGCAGCAATCTCAGTACTGACCTCTTTAACCACAGAAGAGGATAAATTATGTTCCACATCCATGGGAGCACTGCCCAGCCCACCCCCATCAGCCACATTTTCCTGAGTATCACCTTGCATCCCCACAACAGCTGTTCTGGTTGGAACACCTGTTCCACCACCACCACCACCAGAACCACCTGCAACATTTTCTCTAATCACAATCCCCCTTGAACGACCATCACCTCCAGAGCTAGCCCAGATGTTAGCCATTTTAGTCCCAAAAGAAACCCCTCCAGAATCTTCCTGCTCCACCACAACCTGTTTTCCTTTGTCCAGCCCAGCTTCACCAACACCATTCCCACCATGTTGACGACCCCCAGCACCTCCATCACCACCTGCACCAGGAACATTCCTTTGTCCACTACCATCATCAGGTCTCCTATGTTCAGCTTCACCCTCCTTCTCCTTATCCACCCCATCATCACCACCCTGCCCATCAATCCCCATAGCAGAAGGCAGAGTGGAGACAGCATCTGGAGCAAAGATCTCCCTGGTGTATTTAAATTCATAGATTCCACCCTGCATCTCCCCCCTTCTGGTATTAGGAACCAAAGAAACATCTAAGCAAGCAATCTTAACTCTCACATAAGCCAAGTTCCTCAAGCTATTCCTGTCCAGGGCCACAGGTTTACCCACCAAAGAAGCAACATAGAAGACAGTAGATTTCTCCCTGTACTTCATAGGAATGCCAACAATTCTAAACCAGGCTTCTTCCAGCCATTCAACAGGTTGCAAATCCCCATTCCACTTAGATAACTGAATCACAGCATCATGAATTGTTTTCATGAAGACCTTCCCAAAATGGAAGTCATCAATAGATCTAGCAGAGGGGAACCTCATCAAAAATTCTACATCATTAATAGACCTGGAATTAAACCTCCATCCAGATCCCAGAGCATCTGCCCACATTTGAAACTCCTTCTCCAAGTCCTTACCAGTGACATCACCCCTAACCACACTTATATGAGCATAATGCAATTGTTCCATAGACTGAACATTCGACTCCACCACAGGAATAGAGTGAAAACCCTGCTCAAAGTTAGTACTGCCAAAGAACAGAGGAACATACTCCCATGGTTTCCTCTCTTGACAGACCAAAATGCTATGATCTTTCCCACAATTATCACACACAACCTCCTCTTCAATCACATCAAGCAACTGCACATCCCCAGAACCTCCAGCCACAGCACCATCCCTCGGCCTACTCACTACTGGTGGTGGTACAGAGGACCCCACCAGAGTAGTAGCCACAACATCAGACTGAGTAACTGACAAAATTGGCGAAAAATTCACAGGGCGGCTCCCCCCAACAGGCACATTAACAGAAGTAGATGCCGAGGTGTTCAAGCCAGAAGCAGATCGAGTTACAGGCACAGAAGTGTTCATCACAACCCGAGGCACATCAACTTGTTCAACAGTTCGTGCAAAAACCGGCTCCCCCCTTCTAGGATTCGAATCAGAGTTACCTGATCTGCCTGGGAACGATGACGCAGTAGCATCAGACCCTGAACCTTGTTGCATCTCCGGGCGATGGCTCCACCGCCCCCGATTGCGAGCCTGCTCCGCTTCGCGACGACGAGCCTCCGACAGTGCCCGCTCCCACGCCAAAGCCTCCCTGCGTTGATCCTCCATCCTGGCCTCAATCTCCTCCTGCCTCAACTCATCCCTATGCCACGCATCACGACGCCGAGCATCCTGCTCCTCACGGCGCGGCTCCTGCTCGCGGATCCAGCCACTCTCCCTATGATCCCCCTCAAAACCTCTGCGATCAACAGGAAAACGGCCTTGTCCGTACCTAGAACCGAATCTGCTCGCATAGGGACCAGATCGGACTGGAGGACGAGAAGGGGAACCACGACCACCGCGAAATCGCTGATCCATATCAGACTCCGCAGCCACCACCTGAGCAAACGATCTACAATCCCCCGAAACAACTCCGCTCCACTTCACCGGAGAAGCAATCCGCAGCGACGAAGGTTGAAGAATAGGAGGCTCCCGGACGAACACCACACCACACACACCACGAGATCTGGAAATGGCGAGAGGGGAAATGGCTCCCAATCTAGGGTTTGAGGAAACGCGAAGTGGAGGCGAAACTGACCATGGATCGTGCGCCGTCGTATTAGTACCCCGCGCCTCCCCTGGCGGGTGGCCCTCCTCCAGCGAAGCCCCACCGACAGCGCACGTTGCCCTCCCACAACCACCGAGCCGTATCACCCGGCACGTACGCACGTAGGGCGACGCACCGGCGATACCGCGAGGAACTGCCCCCACCGCCATCGGCGGACCCACGAGAACGTGCCATCTTCCGTGTACCAGGCGCGTCCCGTATGAAAATCCCATCGCCAAACACCAACTCGCCAGGATCCGCCCCGAAGCATCCCGTAATGACACCTGTCCCGAGCTCTCTCTCGAGATCAGGCCCCGTTGACAGGGACTGATCAAAGTCCCAGCCACCTCACGGATTATGGCCCTCCAGCTCCCGATCAACCCACGATGATCATTGGAGAAAACCGCCGCCATGGAGATAGGAAGGAGAGGAGGAGGAGAGGAGGAGAGCATGTTTTCCAACCAGAACCAAATTCAATTACCGGTCCGCTCCTTCATGGATGGGATCCATAGATGCTCTAGAAAAAAAATGCGGCAGAATTGGTTTGCGCCTCGATCCAAGCTTTGACAGTAGATCAGCCGCCTCATTTCCTCCCTCTTGACGTAGTTGACTTCGTAACCTTTGAAGCACTTGGCTATCTCATCAAATTCATCTCGATATGCTGCCATCATAGGGTTCTGCGCATTCTAGGTGACAAACACTTGCTAGGCAACCAAGTCAGAATCTCCACAGCAAACTATGTGCTTGATGTCAATATCCTTGGCTATGCGAAGTCCGTGAATGAGTGTTTCAAATTCCGCCATGTTGTTCGTAGCCTCAAAGTGAATTTGCAGGACATAGTGTAGTTTTCTCCTATTGGTGACTGTAGAAGTACACCAGCCATCGAGCCATTGAGCAGCTTTGATCTGTCAAAGTACATCACCCAATACTCTGGTTCTGGTATAGGAGTGTCATCTAGCATCTCCATCCAATCTGCAATAAAATCCACCAAGGCTTGATATTTGATAGGATCACATCTCTTGTAGGTGATCTCGAAGGTGGCAAGCTCAATGCCCCACTTCGCGACCCTTCCTATAGCGTCGCTATTGTTGATGATGTCGGACAGTGGAGCCTTGCTCACTATTGTGATAGGGTGCTCCTGGAAGTAGTGCCTTAGCTTCCGGGAAGAAAGGAACACTCCATAATCTAGCTTCTAGTAGTGCAGGTAACACTGCTTGGACTCCGTCAAGACCTCGCTTACATAGTAAATTGGTCGTTGCACTCCGTACTTATGCGTTGGTTCCTTCCGCTCTACCATGACGACAATGCTGATAACCCGGTTGGTGACCGCCATGTAGATCAACATAGGATCCATTGGCTCAGGTGCTGCAAGTATAGGCACCTGAGAAAGTATTCTTTTTAGCTCCTTAAGTGCAGCGTCCGCCTCGTCTGTCCATATGAATTTGTCCGCCTTCTTCAGCAACTTGTATATCGACAGAGCCTTCTCTCCAAGTTGGCTGACGAACCGGCTTACTGCTGCGATGCAGCCTGTGAGTCGTTGAATGTCCTTTAGGCATGTCAGACGATTAATGTTGAGGATGGCCTTGATCTTCTCCGGGTTGACCTTGATTTCATGATGGGAAACGATGAAGCCCAACAATTTGCTGGCTGGAACCCCGAAGACGCACTTCTTAGGGTTAAGCATCATGTTGTATTTCCGAAGATTATCAAAGGTTTCCTTTAAGTTAGAGATTAAGTTATTTGATCTTTTTAGACATCACCGCGATACTGTCGACATAGGCGTGAACGTTTCAACCAATTTGGTCATGTAGGCAACATTGCATGGTCCGCTGATACGTAGCACCTGCCTTTTTCAGCCCAAAGGGCATCGTGACATAGCAAAATGTGCCATATGGTGTGGTGAACGAAGTGGCCAATTGGTCCTACTTTCTCATCTTGATCTGGTGGTATCCTGAGTATGCATATAGAAAAAACAAAAGTTCCAAGCTAGCCGTCGAGTCAATTACTTGGTCAATGCGAGGCAAAGCAAACGGATCTTTTGAACATGCTTTGTTCAAGCTGGTGTAATCAATGCACATTATTAATTCTTTGGTTCCCTTGTTGGGCACAAGTACAGGATTTTCCACCCATTGGGTGTGAAGGACTTCTCGGATAAAACTAGCATTAAGTAAACTAGCTATCTCTTTGCCTATGTCACATCTCTTCTCGTCCCCGAAGCATCGTAGAGGTTGTTTCACCGGTTTGCATTTTGGATCAATATTCAAGTTGTGCTTGGCAAGTTCCCTAGGTACACCTTTCATTTTGGTAGGTTGCCAGGAAAAGATGTCACTATTCTCACGGAGGAACTCGACAAGCGCGCTTTCCTATTTGGGATCCAGGTTTGTCCGAATGGCGGTGACCTTGGAGGAATCGCCTACCACAAGTTCCACCGTCTTGGTTTCGATGGACGCCTTGAATGCAGGATCAGAATCAGAAATCTGCTTCTTCGATGCTGGCATCTCCGAGGCGTCGACCTTGCTCTGGATCTCCTTGAATTCTTTGTTGTAGAGGACAACTTCTGCAAAGGATGCTTCTCCAATCTCGCAGTCCCTTGCCTTTCAAAAGCTTCCAGATAAGGTGATGACACCGTTTGGTCTGGGTATCTTGATCTTGTTGTAGACGAAGCATGGCTTGGCCATGAAGGAGTGGAATATGTCGCGTCCAAATATGACGTGGTACACACTCTTGAAGGGGACCACTTCAACGGTCATGCGTTCTTGGCGGTAATTGTTAACATCGCCAAAAGCGACCGGAAGCATGATGCACCAAGGGACCGAGCTTCCCGGCCAGGAACTACGCCATGAAACACGGTGTTGTTCTGCCTTAGGTTGGTCTCCATCAAGTTCATCTTGTGAAGTGTATCCAGGTACATGATGTTGGTGCTACTTCCACTATCCACCATGAACTTGGTGAACTCGTAGCCTTCAATCAGGGGGTTTATGACCATGGCATACTGGTTCTCTGTTAGAACAAGGTCAGAATGATCCTTCAAGTCCCATGTGATTGGAACTTTCGAGCAACACAGGAACTGGGGGTAGGGTGGCTAGCAATATCCTCAGATAAATCTTCTATGCCCGGACAGTTGGGGTGCCAAGGAAAGTGTGGTAGACAGGGGCCTTCTTCTCGAAGTGGTTCTTGCCTTTGCCATCTCCCTTGTCGGTGTGCTAGGGGTTCATGTCACTTGAATCCTTGGAATCCTCTTCCTTGTTCTTCCATTTGCCCTTGCCTCGCGTTCGGTTCTTTTGGCTTCGCTTGTAGCCGGACTTCGGGTCTTCTTTGAGATCATTGACGAACTTGCAATGGCGGTTGGTATGAGTGGCTTTGCCATTGGCGTCAAGGCGTACATGGCATGGCATATCATGGTACTCTTAGTATGTTTGGGGAACACGGGGCACTGCTGAGATAGTGACACTATTGCGCTGCTGCGATCAGCCCCCTGGCCTCGGCCACGCTGTCCGCCATCACCTCTGCCTGCAAATGTCATGGCAACCATGTCGAAAGTTGGATTTTCCTCTGGCGGGATCTTCCACTTAGTTCTGTTGTTCCTCTTGGCTTTGGTTGGAATGGAAATTGCCGGCAAGGAACCGCGAGCATCATCGTCGGCAGCCATGAAGTCACTAGCCAAGGAGATCATCTGATTGAGATCCAGCCTATGATTGTCCTGCATGCGCTTCAACTTATGTCGTACCAAGGTTCCCTTTTCCAAACCATCAATGTAGGCGGCCATAGTGGTCTGATCGTGTACTCCTGCGCAGGAATTTTTCATATCCAGCTAGCGGGAGAGGTAGGCTCGAGATGTTTTATCCTTTTCTTGGACGCAACGCTGTAGATCACCAACTGTGCAGGGACATTTGTATGTACCCTCTAAATTCTTGGTGAACGCTTCTTGCATGTCCAACCAATTGCATATGGAATTCTCCGGCAATTCATCAATCCATTGGAGGGCCATGCCTGTCAACATTAGTGGGAGGTACTTGATGGCAACGTTGGGGGTTTCCCCCGGAGATCTCGATCACGTTGTCGTAATCCTGCAACCGTGTAGCTGGCTTGGTGGTGCCATCATAGGGCTTGATCGTCTTGTCAATCCGGAAACTCTTGGGGTAAGTTGCAGTCCGTATCATAGGTCCAAAGCAACGTAGTCCCAAGTATTGTCCTTCCCGGGCCTCCTGAATCTTGTCCAAGCGTGAACGTGCATCGTATGGCTCCGGGCTTGCTTTCTTCTTATCGCTACCATGGTAAGGGATACGTGAACGACGTGGTCCTCCCCCGCCATGGTGGCTGCTAGGCGGCGACAGAGGCGGAGGTGGCGGTAGGTTAGCCTTCTTCCTGTTGCCCCCCTGTGACTCCTTACGCCTGTCGCGGTTACTTGTTAGACGCGGAGGGTCATGGCACGACCTGCTGTTGTGTCCTTGGTTGCCACTGCGCTTCCCACCATGACAAGGCTGCTCCGCGTTGTCGCGAATGACGATGCCTCCCTGGGTGCGTCTAGGCGGAATCATGCTCGTATGGTGGTGAGCCTTTGGGTCTTCGTGATGCCGGGAAGATCGGGGCGGTGGTGGCGAGTGACGAGGTTGAGCCTTACCTCCGTGGTTGGAAGATATGGGGATAGCGTCCTCCCTGTTGTGTGTGTCCCTCTATATTTGTTATGATGAATCCATCTACGATCTGACATTGTGAGGAGATCCTATCCTCTGCTGTTTGGGAGCGCTAGACTGGCAATATGCTGGGTCAGCCTTGAGCCTCTGAGAGGTGGCCTATCGTGGTATTGCCGACGAGTACACCATGGAGGGTCCTCACAGTGCATGTTTAGAGATGTGGGGGAAGGCGGATGGTTGACGGGTACGAGGTAACACAGCTTACCTAGGTTCAGATCCCACGACGGTGGCAGAATCCTACTCCTGCTATAAATCACTATAATGGCAATACGCCGAGTTACAGAGATAGGTTCGCTGTGCGAGGTATGAGTTAATTGGTCTATGATCATGCCCTAAAGGCTCCCACGGGCCCGACTTATATAGTCGCCAGGTCCTGGGGTTACAGGGAAAAGTCCTAGCCAGACAGGTTACAGAGTCCTACACCGTCTATTACTAGTCTAGCAGGTCTTATACTCCAAGGCTCCGGGTACGCTGGTGACTCCACCGTAGCCTTCCTTTATCCGGCATGGGCCTCCCTTCTGGATCCATCTAACTGGGACACCCACAGGCCATGGGACATGCTACCAACTGTGGGCCACCTGGGTTATCCGGATAAGAGACATGCTATAAGGATACCCATATAGCATATCCCCAATAGTAGCCCCCGGAGAACTCCGAGATCTTGCGCCGTCTTGCCTCTTCATGTGGAATGCTCCATCTAGATGGATGTCGGCAAATCGTCAAGCAACATCTTGTAGTCCTCCCAAAGAACCCTGCAAGGTTTTCTCCATCTTCAATTTGTAAGCCGGAGAATTTCTAAATCTTCCATCGTACTCTTCCGTAGCCAGATTGGATCCGTCCATGCCGGAATCATCTGATGTGATGGTTCATCTACCTATGTCAGCTAGGGCGACATAGACATAGGTCAGCAACGCCTCGTAACTCACACATGCAGAGAACACAATCATGTCCACTTTTCCCGCACGAGCGATACGAAACGTTGGCGACGACGGTTGGTATGTGGCGAAATTTCCGTGCACGCCTCCGCACACGTCGTTTACGCGGCAACCATTCGATCAAGCTGCACGAATCTTGATGCTGGAGACCATAAATAGTAACTGTGGTGGAAAATTTACTTTTTCACCTCATTCTCCCCTGCACCGTCTTCTTCCTCAGGCAAGCGTCTCCTCGAGCTCCCACGCCTCGCACGAAAACCCTAACTCCCAATCTCACCAGTCACCTCCCAACGCATCCAATGGCTAGCAGCAGCTCCTCCCCTTCGATGGCGGCGTCGGGCGAAGCCACGACGAAGCCGGCGAGCTCCGTCTTCATGCCCCTAGAGGGCCTGGTCATCCCCAGGTCTGCGGTGGTCGAGGCCACCAGCGGCGACCATAATCCAGCGGCGCTGGAGCTGATGGAAGAGGAGTATGACTCCCACAAAGGCGATTGGCGTGGTTCGGATATCACGGACCGCGACATCAAAGAGCTGATCATCGAAGGTTACCTCCCCGCGATGGAGGGGCTCGCCTAGCGGGTGGCGCCGGCCAGCGAGGTCACACCTTCTCCCCAAGCCAGAGAAAAGGTGTACCTCAAAGCACAGTTGGTACGCGGCGTCTCCCTGCCCATCTCTAATTACTTCCTCGCTGTCTTGAATCATTACCGAGTACAGCCACATAACCTTTCTCCCAATAGTATCCTAGCGCTTACTAATTACACGGCGCTTTGCGAGGGTTACTTAGGGATTAAGCCTAGGCTAGATCTCTTCATATATTTCTTCACCGTCAAGCGTGAAGCCGGAGCCAGTAAGACAAACTTAGAAATTCTGGCACCATTAGCTTCAAGATCCGGCCTGGTCGGCGCTTCCCCGACATCGTCGGCCACGAGTCCTGCAAGAACTGGCAGCGTACTTACTTCTACGGTCCAGATATCCCTCTGGCCATCCGAGAAGTAATGTACCCGGACTTTGTCGATGGAGCAGCCGCCAAAACTTCGACATGGAGATCCCAGGCCTCCCTTCCCTCCGACATCGACGCTTCCCACGCTATAAGGCGGATAGAGTGGTTCATAGAGACGGGTTTGACCGGACTGGACCTAGCCATATGCTGGTTCATCAGGCGGATCCATCCTTTGCAGCAGCGCTCGAAGCTGATGCACGGGTATTACAACGATAGAAGGGATAGCCTCCACATCTCCGTGGACAACTTCTCGAGCAACTCCGTCAAGCTTCGCCTCAAGGACATCGTCAAGGTGAAGGACAAGAAGCGTGGCTTCGCCATAACCTATGACATGTTCGTAGAGAGCAAGTGCCCAAAGCTAACTGCTTATTTTCCGTGTATGACATATACTCCAGTTCTTCCGTCTAGCCATTACCATCTCATCTAACACGGTGGTTCTTCACCTTAACAGCTTAGCAACATAGACGAGGACAGCATGGCTCCTCAAATCTATGATCCAAAGATGAAGGAAGTCACCGTCGTGTCCGACGACGACGCTCCGTTGGCGCGAAAGCGGAAGATCTCCACCTCTGACGCTGTCGACGGAGGCAAGAAGAAGAAGACGAAGGGTGGAGCCTCCAAAAAGACTACCGCCACCCTGGAGGCGGAGAAAAGAAAGGTTACTGGGATCCCCTTTGCAAAAGCACCCCCTCTTGTGTAAGCATCTTTCTCTCCGACATTGTCCATTTGTCTGTCTTATTCCCGTACTTATGCATTTTGCACATTTCAGGAAGAAATCCACGACCAACTTGAAGAAGACCTCCAAAACTTTGGGGGCTTCTAGAACCATCAAGGATATGCTGCATCGCGACGTATCTCCCGCCATCGCCCCTGTCACTCCCATCGTCTAGCCTTCGTCCGCCCCGACAAGCTCACAAGCTAGAGAAGAATCTGGCCCTTTCGCCATGGAAGTGGACTCTGGCGCTTCCACAGAGCTCGCTGTTGTCGGCGAACAGGCGACGCAGGAGAGTGCCGCACACCAAATGGATGAAGCTCTGGCTAAGGATGCCATTGGTAGCGGTAAGGCGGTGGTGGAAGGTGGTACATCTGTCGAAGGCGGTGCCCCCGCACCCAAGAAGACCATCGAGTTTCCGAAGATAGTCTATCCGGTACTTATGCCGGGTAGCACTTCTCGGGTTCCTGGTGCGACACCGACATCGCCAACATGCGGTCTCGAGGAGCTTCTCCGGCAAGAAGAAATCCTGCAAGGAAATAGTGTATCCTTCGGCAAGTTGCTGGCTGAGAGTGCTACCAACCTCAAGATCATTGCACTTGTAAGTTATATTTGCCTTTTGCATTTCATATGAGTATCCCACTATAGCCCCGAGGATTTAGACGGAAAACCATAGGTCTTTGCGTCTAAATGCTCTAAGAGTGACTAAGCTAGAAAACTTCTCACTGTAGCCCCCAAGCATATAGGTGGAATGAATTATTCTGACTAGATGCTTTAAGAGTAGCATACGTAGTGTTTATAAATTTCAATATTGTAGCCCCCAAGCTTCTAGTTGTAACTGAATTAGTTCCGACTAGATGCTTAAAGAGAAGCTAACCATACATCCGAGTTAAAAACTTTATACTGTAGCCCCCAAGCTTCTAATCGAAAACTGAATTAGTTCTGACTAGATGCTTAAAGAAAGACTAAGCATATTGCTAAGTTAAAAACTCTCGCTGTAGCCCCCGAGCGTCTAGGTGGAAATTTTCCGGCTAGATGCTCCAAGTAGACCAAACAACTTTTAACTTTTCCTTTTTTCCACAGAATGAGAATGCTCGGAGGGGCATGGCCAGCGACAAGTACCAGAAGATGCGCGCGGACTTGGAAGCTGAAAAGGGTAAAACTGCCTTCTTGAAGGAACAGATCATCAAGAGCAAGCGTTTGTCTTTCCTTTCTTTTTCCGTACTCTGGCTTGGTCTTGTACATTCTCCGAGTACTCACTATGTACTGTCTTTTCTCCGAATTGCAGAAACCATTTCCAAGGCTAAGGATATTGTCAAGCAATCCAAGCACATTCAGCAGCTGGATAGCGAGAACAAGATCCTCAAGTAGGAGAGGAAGGACATGCTAAAGATGCATGAAGAATCAATGAAAGTCATGCAGGACTTTGCCACCAAGGAGATAAACCTCTTGAAGGAGGAAATCGCTATCGTGAAAGAGCAGAAGAAAACTGCTGATGAGCAAAATCAACGCCATCATGAATCGTACAATCTCCTCCAACAATAACGGGACTCCATGGCGGAGACTCTCTGGCAGGCTGAGGCCAGCATCTTCAGTAAGAGATTCTCCGTCTTGGATTTCTGTAGTCTAGATACTCTGAATTTCTGAACTCATGCACTCCTTTGTCGGGAATTTGCAGCTACTATGGGTTTAACCCGGTCGCCTCCTCCGCCAAAGGAATGCATGGTCCTTTCCGACAACTTTATCAACAACGCCATCGCGCAGGCCAAAGAGATTGCCTAGCCCCTCCAGATCAATATCAAGGCATCGAACTCTATGGCGAAGTTCTCGGAGATCCTGGCCCCCGAGCGTATCACAAGCTGGAAAGCTTCATGTGCATGGGCCGGTGCAAGGATGGCGCTGTCCATGGTCAAGGCACATTACGAGAATGCCGACATCGACACGGTAACCTCTGGTATCCCCGACATAGATGACAAAGGCCAAAAGATAAAACACGAATCTATCTTGGCGTCACTCGCGGGTTATGACACCAGAGTTGCCGAGTTGGTCGATGTTAACGTCTTCGTGCCAATGAAAACCATTGATGGCAGCAACCAAAGCTCCTCCGAGTCCCTCAACACTGCCGACTTCGAGGGTGACTCTCCTGCTGCCGATGATGTTGCTTCCAAGTCGCCTGCTCCAGAGGAATACAAAACAATTTGTAATATTTGTTTCCTCTGTAACTTGCTATGCGGAAAAACTATGTGTTAACTTAAGGCGGAAAACAATGGTGTATGTCCTGCTACTTAAGAACTATTTCCAGCATGTATATATTTTTTTAAGCAAGTGCTGACTTATCCATTACTTTGGTTTTTATGCTTGACTTTTCGTGAGTCGGAAGACTCGTTGTCGGAACCATGCGCTCAGGTGATGATGCCCAATGGCACCGTCAATAACCTAAGCACAAAATCACCGACAATAAGTGCCAAAAGTCACTACTCCAGAATCCACATAAAAACGACAAAGAACGTGTAGACCAGAAAACTTGAGCTAACGCCCGTAGGCGGAATTTTCACAAGTGCAATTGCAAAGCTTGTGCATAAAGGTTTTATATGATCCAAAAATGAACACTAAAGGAGGTAAAAGACTCATAAGTATGAGTGAACCAAAGAGCTTTATTTCATTTATCATATAAGAGGTACACAATTAGATAAAAAATGCTAAGTGTAGAAAGGACGTAGCTGTGCTATGTTCCATGGCCGATTAAGCTCCGGGTAGTCATCATCTAGATCACGTCGCTTACGCTTATGATCCTTGTTGGATCTATCCTTCAGTTCATTATTGTCAAGGAGGTAGTAAGACCCATTGAGCATCACCTTGCTTATGATAAATGGTCCTTCCCATGGCGGGGATAATTTGTGTGACTTATTCTGCTTAAGTCAGAGCACCAAATCCCCCTCTTTAAACGAGCGATGCCGAACGCGGCGACTATGGTAGCTACGTAGCTTCTTCTAGTAGATGGCGGATCTTTGGCATGCCAAAACGCACTCCTCCTCGAGAAGGTCCACATCTAGGCGTCTGGATTCTTCAGCGTCATCTTTGTCGTAGGCGGCAACCCTTGGTGCATCGTGAAGTATGTCGGGAGGTAGGATGGCTTCTGCTCCATATACCATGAAGTAAGGGGTGTAGCCGGTGGATCTGCTGAGTGTAGTTCGTAAACTCCACAGCACAGATGGCAATTCTTCCGCCCAGGATCCAGCTGCTCTATGTAGCGGTGCCTCAAGACGTGGCTTTATTCCATGCAGAATTAATCCATTGTCTCGCTCAACCTGACCATTTGATTGTGGATGTGCCACAGATGCAAGGTCAAGTCGGATGCCTTTCTCCCAACAATATGCCTCCACTTCTCCGAGTGACAAGTTGCTGCCGTTGTCGGTGATAATGCTATGTGGGAGACCAAATCTCACCACTAGATCCCGGACAAACCTGAGGGCCGTTTCCCCATCAAGCTTTCTAATGGGTCTAGCTTCTATCCATTTAGTGAATTTATCAACTGCTACTAGTAGATGCATAAACCCACATGGTGCCGTCTGTAACGGTCCCACCATGTCTAGCCCCCAGACTGCAAACGGCCAAGTTATTGGTATTGTTCGCAATTCTTCAGCAGGAACATGTGGTTTTCGGGCATAATACTGGCATCCCATGCATGTCTCAACCAGCTTGTAGGCGTCCGCCTTCGCGGTCAGCCAGTAGAATCCTTGCCGGAAGGCTTTCGCGACCAACGATCGAGGAGCGGCGTGATGCCCGCAATCTCCGAGATGGATTTCGCGTAGGATTTTAATACCTTCTAGCTGGGAAACACACTTAAGGTATACACCAGTAGTGCTCCTTTTGTAGAGTTGTCCATTGATTATGGTATAGTCCTTTGCTCGACATACTATTTGCCATCTTTCGACTTTGTCGTCGGGCAAAGTTCCGTGTTCGAGATATTCCATGAACGGTTTTGTCCAAGCCGGAGGGGCCTTTTCCACCATGTGGACGAAAGAGTCAACTCTATCCGGGTTGTTGATGTCTGCTCCCTTCACGGATGGTGTCCGTAGATGCTCTAGGAAAACTCCTGGAAGAATTCGTTTGCGCCCTGATCCAAGCTTAGACAGCAGATCAGCCACCTCGTTTTGCTCCCTAGGTACATACTTGATCTCGTATCCCAAGAAGCTCTTGACTATCTCGTCCACTTCGTCTCGATATGCCGCCATCATAGGGTTCCGCACATTCCAGGTGCCAGCCACCTGCTGGGCAACCAAGTCGGAATCAACACAGTAAACTATGCGCTTGATGCCAATATCCTTGGGTACGCATAATCCGTGAATGAGTGCTTCATACTCTGCCATGTTGTTTGTAGCCTCGAAGTGGATCTGCAGAACGTAGTGTAGCTTGTCACCAGTTGGTGACTGTAGCAGTAGACCAGCCCCCGAGCCGTTGAGCAGCTTTGATCCGTCAAAGTGCATCACCCAGTACTCTGGTTCCGGCAATGGAGTAGCATCTGGCATCTCCGTCCAATCTACAATAAAATCCGCCAAGGCTTGTGACTTGATAGCGTCGCGTCTCTTGTAGGTGATCTCGAAGGCGGCAAGTTCAATTCCCTACTTCACGACCCTTCCCATAACATCACTGTTGTTGATAATGTCGGACATTGGAGTCTTTCTCACCACTGTGATTGGGTGCTCCTGAAAGTAATGCCTCAGCTTCCGAGAAGCAAGGAATACTCCATAAGCTATCTTCTGGTAGTGTGGGTAACGCTGCTTGGACTCCGTCAAGACCTCGCTTACATAGTAAACTGGTCGTTAAACTCCGTGATCATAGCCTGGTTCCTTCCGCTCTACCACGACGACGATGCTGATTACCCAGTTGGTTGCCGCCATGTAAATTAACATGGGCTCTCCAGACTCGGGTGCTGCAAGGATGGGAGCTGAGGAAAGAATCTCCTTGATCTGCTTCAATGCTGCATCTGCTTTGTCTGTCCACGTGAATTTGTCCGCCTTCTTCAGCAACTTGTACAGCGGCAGGGCCTTCTCTCCAAGTCGGCTGACGAACCGACTAATTGCTGCAACACAACCTGTTAGTCGTTGAATGTCCTTTAGGCATGTCGAACGGTTTATGTTTAAGATGGCCTTAATTTTCTCCGGGTTAACCTCGATTCCACGCTGGGAAACGATTAAGCCCAACAATTTGCCGGCTGGAACCCCAAATACGCACTTCTTAGGGTTAAGCATCATGTTGTATTTCCGGAGATTATCGAAGGTTTCTTTTAAGTAGGAGATTAAGTCATTTGACTTTTTAGACATCACCGCTATATCATCCACATAGGCGTGAACGTTCTGACCAATTTGATCATGTAGGCAAAGCTGCATTGTCCGCTGGTACGTAGCACCTGCGTTTTTCAGCCCAAAGGGCATCGTAATATAGCAAAACATGCTGTATGGAGCAGTGAACAAAGTGGCAAATTGGTCCGACTTCCTCATCTTGATCTGGTGGTATCCTTAGTATGCATCGAGAAAACACAAAAGTTCCGAGCCAGCCGTCGAATCAATGACTTGGTCAATGCGAGGCAAAACAAACGGATCTTTGGGGCATGGTTTGTTCAAGCCGGTGTAATCAACGCACATTCTTAATTCTTTGGTTCCCTTTTTGGGGACAAGTACAGGATTGGCCACCCATTGGGTGTGAAGGACTTCTTGGATAAAACTAGCCTTAAGTAATCTAGTTATCTCTTTGCCTATGGCGTGTCTCTTCTCATCTCCAAAGAGTCGTAGAGGTTGCTTCACTGGTTTGCATTTTGGATCAATGTTTAAGCTTTGCTCGGCAAGTTCCCTAGGTACACCTTTCATGTCAGCAGGTTGCCAGGCAAAGATGTCCCTGTTCTCACGGAGGAACTCGACGAGCGCGCTTTCCTATTTGAGATCTAGGTTCGTCCCAATGGCGGTGGTCTTGGAGGCATCGCATACAACAAGTTCCACCGACTTGGTCTTGATGGTGGCCTTGAATGCTGGAGCAGAGTCAGAAATCTATTTCTTCGACGTGAGCATCTCTAAGTCATCGACCTTGCTATAGATCTCTTTGAATTCTTCTTTGTAGAGGACAGCTTCTGTGTAGGCTGCTTCATTAATCTCGCAGTCCATAGCTTTGGTAAAGCTTCCGGATACGGTGATGACACCGTTTGGTCTGGGTATCTTGAGTTTGTTGTAGATGAAGCATGGCTTGGCCATGAAGGTGTGGAAGATGTCACGGAAGAATATGCCGTGGTACACGCTCTTGAAGGGGACCACCTCAAAGGTCATGCTCTCTTGGAGGTAATTATTAGCATCACCAAAGGCAACCTGAAGTGTGATGCACCCAAGGGACCGAGCCTCCCGACCAGGAACTACGCCGTGGAAGATGGTGTTGGTCCGCCTTAGGTTTGCCTCCGTCAAGTTCATCTTCTGCAGTGTATCTAGGTACATGATGTTGATGCTGCTTCCACTATCCACCATACATTTGGTGAACTCAATGCCATCAATAAAGGGGTTGATGACCATGGCGTATTGGTTCTTCGTATGGATAAGGTCTGGGTGATCCTTCCTGTCCCAAGTAACTGGAACCTCCGACCAGCGCAGGTTCTGGGGAACTGGGGGTAGAGTAGCCATCAGTATCGTCATAGAGGTCTTCTGTTCTCGGATAGTGGGGGTGCCAAGGAAAGTGTGGTAAACTGCCGCCTTCTTCTCGAAGGGGTTCTTGCCTTTGCCGTCACTCTTGGCGGCGTGCTTGGGGTCAACATCCTCGTCCATGTCACTTGAATCCTTGGACTCCTCCTCCTTCTTCTTCCCCTTGCCCTTGCCTCGCGGTCTGTTCTTCTGACTTCGCTTGTAGCCGGACTCCGGGTCCTCCTTGAGGTCGTTGACGAACTTGGAGTGTCGATTGGTATGGGTGTCCTTGCCGTTGACGTCGAGGTGTACGAGGCACGACATATCGCGGTACTCTTCGTAGGTTTGGGGAATGCGGAGCGCTGCCGAGGTAGTTTCACTTCCTCGCTACTGCCCACGACCAGCTCCCCGTCCTCGACCACGTTGCCCGCCATCACCTCGTCCTGCAAAGGTCATGGCGACCATGTCGGGATTTTGCTTTTCTTCTGGAGCGGTTTTTCGCTTTATGCTGCTGTTCCTCCGAGCTTGAGTTGGAATGGCCGTTGCCGGCAGAGAGCCACGAGCATCGTCGGCCACAGCTGCAAACTCACTAGCCAACTGAATCATCTGGTTCAAGTCGAGCTGGTGATTGTCCTGCAAGCGCTCCAGCTAATGTCGGAGCAACGTGCCCCTTTCCAACCCATCGATGAAGGCGGCCATGGCTGTCTGAGCATGCACTCCTGCGCAGGAATTTTTCATATCTAGCCAGCGGGAGAGGTAGGCACGAGATGTCTCGTCTTTCTCTTGCACGCACCGCTGTAGATCGCCGACAGTGCAGGGACGTTTGTACGTACCCTCGAAGTTCTTGGTGAATGCCTCTTGCATGTCCAACCAATTGCAGATGGATTTCTCCGGCAAGTCATCAATCCATTGACGGGCTATGCCCGCCAGCATCAATGGGAGGTACTTGATGGCAATGTTGGGGTTACCCGGCAATCTCTACCGCGTTGCCGTAATCCTGCAACCATGTGGCTGGCTTAGCGGTGCATCATAGGGCTTGATGGTCTTGTCAATCCGAAAACCTTTGGGGTAAGTTGCAGACCGTATCGCAGGTCCAAAGCAACGTGGTCCCAGGTATGGTCCTTCCCGGGCCTCGTGGATCTTATCAATCCGCGAATGTGCATTGTATGGCTCCGGGTTTCTTTTCTTCTTGTCAACAGGGGATGGGCTGCGTGAATGACACGGGCCTCCTCCGCCATGGTTACTGCTAGGTGGCGATGGAGGCAGAGGTGGCGGTGTGTTAGCCTTCTTGCTATTATCCTCCTGCGACGCCTCACGCTTGTCGCGATTGCTTGCCGGATGCGGAGGGTCATGGAGCGACCTGCTCTTGTGTCCCTGGTTGCGCTCTCCGTCATGACGGGTCTGCTCTGCGTTGTCGCTGATGACAATGCTGCCCTGCCTTGGCGGGGGCATATCCACACGATGGTGAGCCTTGGGGTCTTCGCGATGTCGAGGGGAGCGGGGCGATGGGCGACGAGGTTGGGCCTTTTCTCCATGGTCGGAGGATATGGGGATAGCATACTTCCTGTTGCGTGCATCCCTTCGTCTTTGTTCTGATGAACCCGTCTGAGACCCGACATCAAGAGGAGATCTATCCCTTGGCGGCTTATGCTGGCTAGACTGGCAAAACGCTGGGTCAGACTCAAGCCTCTGAGAGGTGGCCATTTCCTGTTGTTTTACCGCCTTGGCCACTAGGTCATAGACCTAGTCCACCGCCTCGGGTGATCTATCCTGCTCCAGAAGGGTCTTGGCGACGGTGAGGTTGAGGAGAGGAGTGGGCATCACCTGCCTGCCTTCACTGTCAATGTATGGCTTGGCTTGTGCCGGCTTCGGGGGAGCCCATCCTAGGTTTCGCCGTACACCAGGATCGTTGATAACGCGAGCCGGAGCTTTCTTGGCCTTCTGCTACTGCAGCAGAGTCTTGTACTTAGCCTCCATTGCTCTAACTTTCTCTATGGATTTCTGCGCATTGACCAGATCTCGATCTAGCTTAGCGCCTTGCTCCGTGATGGCCTGCGCTTCCTCCTGCAGTTGCTAGCACTTCTCGTCAAGCTGGGTCATGTTCCGGATATGAGCTACGGTCAGTGGCTCGATGAGGAGATTGCCGTACATCACTCTATCAGCTGGAGTAACTTGAGCAGCAGCAGACGTAGATGCCGTAGGTGGCAGGTTTACGGTGTTGTTGTTGCTCGGGCCGGTGCCGAGTTCCTGCGGCTATTGCACTGGGTTAGGCGGAGGGGGCATGACCTTTGCGCGATCATTGTCGGTAGCAACAGGTGATCCCTTCCCCTTGTCCAGAGCTATAGGCAGAGCTCGTCTGGGTTGATATTCATCCATCACCGTCCCAATGGTGATGAACACCACTCGAGACGTGATGGTGTTGTTGGCTCGCGTGTACTCCTCCATCTCCTGCATGGCGGAGTCTAGTTCCTCTAGACTGAAATCTATCTCCTCTGAATCTACACTTAAGTCGGCGTATAGCGCCTCAATCATAGAGTCGGAGGGTGCAGGACTTCCTCGATGACGGGGGGTGGAGGTGCAATAGCAGCGACGATGACTGGAGGTGGTGGTGCAACTGCGGCGATCGCGGCCGTAGGCGGTGGTGGCGGTGGATGAATCATAGGGGCTCCATCGATGAGCGCAAGCACTGTCTGAGCTGCTGCTTCGGCCTCCGTGTAGTTGTTGACGGTGTTCACCATGCCTTCTAAGGTAGGGCTTCCCGAAGCCTGCTGCCGCCTTAGAAAATTCCGGAGAAGCGTGTCGTGGTCCAGTCCTTCCACAAAGTGATACATGGCATCATCATTGGGGTAGTGGTCCAGATCGTCTCGTATACGGAGCCACCTGGCAAGGTAATTGGGGGGGGGGGGGGTTTCGCCCTCTCTCTGAACGCAACGCGCCAGATCAAAGATGGTAACCACGCCGATGAACTTGGATCTCTGCTGTCCAGACACACGGACGAAGCCGACGGACTTGCAGTGATCTTCCACCGTTATATCCTGCACAGGGGCGGTTTGGGTGGGCCTTGAATTTTTCCGATCTTTGTCGGCAAACTACGAGGAGAGATCCGACATCGATCCTTCCGCGAACGTATCCTGCCCTTAGGTGATCCGCGCGGGTCTTAAATTTTTCTGATCTTTGTCGACAAACTCCAAGGAGAGATCCGACATCGATCCTTCCGCGAACGTATCCTGCCCGTAGGTGGTCCGCGCGGGTCTTGAAGCTCCTCCGACTCCTAGGGAACTAGTGCCTGAGTCGGTTTCGCCAATGAAGAGGTGGATGTCTCCGATAGGAACAATCGAACACCGCGTAGGGTTCATCTTCTCCAGGATCCAGAACTCGTCGGGAGGGACGATCGGAACATTGCCGGAGAAGAGAATGCGACCGATGGCTACGGTTTCGCCGATTCCCATGAAGATCTTGGTCCTCGCTCACTGAAGATCCTGAAGCGCCTCTTGCCCCACGGTGGGCGCCATCTATCGTGGTATTGTCGACGAGTACGCCATGGAGGGGTCCTCACAGTGCGTGTTTAGAGACGTGGGGGAAGGCGAACGGTTGACGGGTGCGAGGTAACACAGCTTACCCAGGTTCAGATCCCACGACAGTGGCGGAATCCTACTCCTGCTATAAATCACTATAATGGCAATACGCCGAGTTATAGAGAAAGGTTTGCTGTGCGAGGTATGAGGTAATTGGTCTATGATCGTTCCCTAAAGGCTCCCATAGGCCCGACTTATATATTCGCCAAGTCCTAGGGTTATAGGGAAAAGTCCTAGCCGGACAGGTTACAAAGTCCTACACCGTCTATTACTAGTCTAGCGTGTCTTGTACTCCAAGGATCCGGGTACGCTGGTGACTCCATCGTAGCCTTCCTTTATCCGGCATGGGCCTCCCTTCTGGATCCATCTAACTGGGCCGCCCAGCAGGCCATGGGCCATGCTACCAACTGTGGGCCACCCGGGTTATCCGGATAAGAGACATGCTATAAGGATACCCATATAGCATATCCCCAACATGGCCTTTTCCTGCTATTTGACAGCTTTGGCGATAAGATCATAGACCTATTCCATAGCTGCGGGCGATCTATCCTACTCTAGTAGGGTCATGGCGACGTGCAAGTTGAGGATAGGCGTGGGAATGACTTTCTTTCCATCAATATCATTGTATGGCTTAGCTTTCTCTGGCTTCGAAGGTGCCCAACCCAGGTTGCGCCATACACCAGGGTCGTTGACGATGTGATCTGGAGGTTTCTTGGCCTTCTGCTGCTTGAGTAGAGTCTTCTACTCGGCCTCCAGGGCCCAAGCTGTCTCAATCGATTTCTGCACCTTGGCCAGATCTCGATCTAACTTTGCACCTTGCTCCGCGATGGCCTGCGCCTCCTTTAGTATCTACTGGCGCTTCTCGTCAAGCTAGACAACATTCCGTATATGGGCTACGATTAGAGACTCGAAAAGTAGATTGCCGTACATCACCCTATCAATTGGAGTGACTTGGGCAGCCGCAGACATAGATGCTGGTGGCGGCGGATTCGCGGCCTTAGCATTGCTTGGACCGGTAGGGAGTTCCTGCGGCTGTTGCACTAGGATAGCCGGAGGGGGCATGGCCTTCGCACGATCATTATCGATGTCATCAGCTGGCCCCTTCCCGTTGTCCTGGGTCTTAGGCGGAGCTTGTCCGGGTTAGTCTTCTTCCATCACACTCCCAATGGCGACGAACACCTGACGGGATGTGACGGCCTTGTCGACCCGCTCCTCACGATTGATATCCTCCTCCATCTCCTTCATGGCTGAGCCTAGTTCTTCTGGGTTGATATCCATCTCCTCTGAGTCCACGCTGATGTTGGTATAAAGCGCATCTAAAACGGAGTTGGAGGGTGCGAGAGCTTCCTCGATAACGAAGGAGGACGCTGAGGCAGTAGGGCCATTGGCTGGCGGCGGCAGCCTGTGTATGGCGATAGGCGGCGCCTGGATGACTCCGTCAGTAGCGGCGCAATTGTTGACAGTGCCAATCATCTGCTCGAAAGTGAGGATACCCGCGACTTGCTGCCACCTAAGCGTATGCCAGAGAAGTGTGCCGCGATCCATCCCTTCGATGAAGTGGTAAACAACGTCATTGTCTGGGTAGTTCTCTAGATCGACTCGTATCCGGAGCCATCTGAAAATATAATCTCAGGGGCTTTCACCCTCTCTCTGAATGCAGCGCCGACGAAGTGCGATCGATGCTTTCTAGACGCACGGGATAGCCCGGCAGATTTGCACTGATCTTCCACCATTATATCCTACACAGGGGCGGTTTGGGTGGGCCTTGAATTTTTCCGATTTAAGCCGACAAACTCCAAATAGAGATCCTACTTCGATCCTTCCGTGAACATGTCCTGCCCTTAGGTAGTCCATGCGGGCCTTGACGATCCTCCGACTTCTAGGGAGCTAGCGCTCGAGTCGGTTTCGCTGATGATGGGGTGGATGTCCCCAATTGGAACGATCGAGCAGCAGGTGGGGTTCGTCTTAGCCGGGATCCAGAACTCGTCGGGAGGGACGATCGGAACATTGCCGGAGAAGAGAACATGGCCTATGGTTACGGTTTTGCCGATTCCCGTGAAGAGCTTGGACCTCGCCCGTTGTAGAGCCTGAAGCGCCTCTTGCCCCATGGTGGGCGCCAATTGTCGTGGTATGGCTGGCGAGTATGCCATGGAGGGGTCCTCACAGAGTGTGTTTAGATACGTGGGGTAAGGCAGAAGGTTGGAGGGTACGAGGTAACACAGCTTACCCAGTTTCTGGTTCCATGACGGTGGCGAACCCTAATCCTGCTATAAATCACTATAAGGGCAATACGACGAGTTACAAGGATTGGTTCACTGTGCATGATATGAGAGCTGATTTGTGACCTAAAGGCTCCCATAGGTCCGACTTATAAAGATGCCAGGTCCTAGGTTTAAAGGGAAGAGTCCTAGCCAAGTAGGTTACAAAGTCCTACACAGAATACAACTAGTCTTACATGTCTTGCACTACAAGGCTCCGGGTACATCGGTGACTCCCTCGCAGCCTTCCTTTCCGGCATGGTCCTTCCTTCTGGATCCATCTAACTGGGTCGCTCAGTAGGCCATGGGCCTTGCTACCAACTATGGGCCGCCCAGGTTATTCGGATTAGAGACATGCAATGGTGATACCCATTTATCATATCCCAATAGTGCATTCTTATCGCCTTTAGTTTTCTATTTTGTCTGATGTCCATATATACTTTTGTCAGCAAGTTACAATGCTGCAGGCATGAACTCTTGGCCCCATGGATAGAACACAGCGGTGTATGTCTGCTCTATTTAGACGCATCCATCTTCTATATCTGAGTTTTGCCTGCTGCATCGTTGGATTCATAGTCATGTTTTATTAACAGTATGTCAAGGCTGAATTAATCGTCTTATAGAAAAGAAAGGGAAAGCCAATACCAATGCCGATATCTATGGAATATAACACAAAATTATCGCCATGGATGAAAGCAAGGGGTAAATAGCTCATATACGACATCTTTGCACAGAATTGGAAGGAGAGCGTGTTCGTTGGAGATAATAGCTCGCATGCGACGTTTGTTCAGTACAAACCTCCCAGAGCCACCCGAGCGCTAAAACGATCTTAATTGACACGTTTATGTTAGGTCTAGTTAACGTTAACATAAATTTCTCACAATTAGTAGCAATTGACGGCACGAGTCAGACCAACCACCCACTTCAGACCGAACCCGCGTATCACCCTCCCCTGTTGCTTCCCCTGTAGCTCTGTTCTTCTCCGGCGGTGGCGGAGATGACCCCTCCTTCCCGGCGGCCGCGGCAGCGCATTCTTGAAGGTGAAGGTACCTTCATTCTACGGCGAACGTGGTGAGTGGCTTTTCGAACTCTAATTCCCCTCCCATGCCTCTCAATTTAGATTTGAGCATTCCATTTGAATCCTTGATGGCGGCCGGGTGTGCTGAACGAGGGGAACAATATGGAGCCGCGACAGGGAACTTCTAATCGGTACATCCCGCATCTCTGAACCTTAAATTTGATTTGATTTGAGCCTCGTCCACTTACGCTAGCTAACAGTGCCCGCCACCATAGAAAAATAGGGAAGACGATGATGTTCCCAGCAAGTTCGAGTTGTCTATCAAATTATGGCCCTCTAAAGCAATATTAGTTGATGGTAGCATGCACCCAATTGAGCAAGACACGATTGTGAAATTGGAGATCGATTTTGCTGACCTTGATCCCCAAGAACTACAAATCATGGAAAAAATCCGGTGAGGGATATTGTGGAAAAAATTGGGGAGAGTATTCTTTGGGGGCCAGAACAAGAAGTAAGTGTGTTACGTTTTGCTAATTGGAAAGGTGAGTATGTTAGGATTGAGAATGGGAACGATATGGTAGATGAAATCGATCGGCAAGAAGGCTGGACAAGAAAACATGCTATGTTTTCATCAGAGATTATACCACTGAACAATGACTCGAGGGTAGGATATGTGCCCTCAAAATTGGCTTCTCAGATAGTAGAAGATGACTGGGCTGCATAGCGGAGGATTATGCACATTGTTACTGAACTGACAGTGCTGACAGGGGAGGCTGCTGAAGGTGGTGCAGAGATGGATAATGGTACTGAAAGTATTATAACTGTTGGTTGGAATACATTTAGTATAAAATGCCAACACGGATTTGGTCATTGCACCAACATCTGACATTAAAATGGCAAAACTTTTTGGAGTTGCTGTAGATGCGAGATATAAGGAGAAGGAGAGTGATGGAGCTGCAGTAGATGGTAACATCCATTCAAGAGATGATGATGAATATATAGATCCACCATTGATTGAAATGCTGCAATTGATGTAGATGGTCCACATCCTGATGAGCTAGTCAATGTTTATGACAAAGAAAATCTAGTTATTAAGGTAGGCAGATTATTTCCAAGCATGGATGAGTTTAGGATGTGTTTCAGGACTTATGCAGTCAAACATGAGTTTGAAACCAAGACAATGTGGATAGATAAAAATAAGTTCTATGCAAGGTGCAAAGGTTATGATGGTGGTGCAAAGGCTTGCAAGTGGTATATATCTGCTAGACGCCAACCTGATGGAAGGACAATAAGAGTGAATCAAATTCCAAAAGCACATACTTGTATTACGACTTCACAATTTTTTTCAAGAATGTCATCACAACTTTGGGTTGTAGAGAAAATCAAGCCAATTTTAGCCAAGACACCAAACACCACTCCAAACAAACCGAAAGCAGATTTGGAAAAGAGCTACCCCATTAAGCTGAAGTATACAACGGTGTGGAAGGCAAAGCAAAGGGCCATGAAGGAGCTATATGGTGATTGGGCTAATACATTTAGAATGCTTTATAGCTTCAAGGCAGAAGTGGAAATGAGGTCACCTGGTAGTGTTGTTGAGATAGATACTGAAGTTTCATCAGATGGGAAAGTCTATTTCTCCAATTTTTTCAAGGTTTTCAAGCCATGCATAGATGACTTCAAAGCAGGGTGTCGTCCATATTTGAGCATAGACTCATCTTTTTTGACTGACAAGTGGAATGGTCAATTAGCAGCTTGCTGCGCTTTATATGGACACAATTGGATGTTCCCTGTAGCTATTGGCATGTTTCAGTCTAAACAGAGGCTTCATGGACATGGTTCATGATGCAGTTGAAAATATGTATAGGTCCAATGTACCCTTTTGCAATTAACACTAATGCATGTAATGGGCTAGAAAATGCAGTGAAGAATGTTTTCCCCCATGCTGAGTAGAGGGGTTGTTTTGGTCATATGTCGATGAGTGTGATCAAAAAAATCAGAGGAGATGAATTTGGTCGCCTGTGGCCAGCAGCAAGATCTTACACTCAGCAGACACATGCATATCATCTTGCTAAGATAAATGCATCAAACAGTGAGTTTATGAATTGGATGAACACCTACCATTCTCTATTGTGGTATAGGTATGGATTTAACACTTCCATCAAGTGTGACAACAACTTGGCAGAAAGTTTTAACAATAGAGTGAAGGAGTTAAAATATTTTCATGTCGATGACATGGTTGACCAGATCAGGATCTTTATCATGAGGTTATGGGAATTGAGAGCAAGGCTTGGTCAGCTTCTGCAAGAGGACAAGTTGCCTGATGTAGTGCAGCAGGTAGTCAACAGGAGCAGAAATCTTTCACATTTGTGTGTTGATAAATCCTCACTATGGGGTGCTGAAGTTAGATATACAAAAAATGGAAGGAGACATGTTTTGCAAACTGAATTGCATGAATGCACTTGCCTTGAGTGGCAACACACTAGAAAACCTTGTGAACATACAATACTATTTTTTGGCCTCCAGACCTAGGCTAAATATGCACCCATATTTGCATGAGTATTACTCAGTAGAAAAATTCAGAGCTGCATATGCAACTCTAATTCCACCACTTATAGATCAGTATCACTGGCCTGAAGTGGACATTCAATTCACTTTCTCCCCTCCTTTTATGAGAATAAAGGCTGGCAGGCCTAAGCAAAGTGCATTCAAGGCTTGGTTTGAGAAAGGTGGGAGCAGTAAGAAGGGTAAGAAATATGAAAAGAAATAAGCCAAGCCATAAAGGGCACAAAAAGGTAACAAAAATATATGCAAGCACTCTGAAGAACTTGGACACTGAGCTGGATCTGCCAAGTGTAGATACGCTGAACCAAAGAAAAAGTATGCTTAGTTCTCATTCAAAAAGGATTATTTATGTCTTTTGATGATTTTCTTCACTTGCTAACATGTTTTATTTTTCAGGAGGAAGGGTGCAGTTGAGCCTCTTGTAGTTGAAACTTGGTGGCCAACCAAAAGGGAAAGAATTGGGGGCTTTAGGAAAAAGAGAACTTAGCATATTATCTTCAGTTGTGCTAAACAGTTGAAAGTGAGCCACCTGAAGTTGATCTTGCAGTGGAAGCTGTTCCACCAGAAGAAGTTGTGGATGTTCATAGTGAAGTGGTGAAAACTAAAGTTTTGCTTGAAAGTGAATCTGTTTAGACTGAAGTTGTACAAACTAAGTATCTTCAGATGAAAAATGAAGCATTTTTGGATTTGATTCCAGCTCAAAAGCGTTCTTTGGTGGGAGGCCGTCCTGAAACTTAGGATCCAAAGAAAACAAGAAGTATCAATGATCTTCTTGGTATAGAACCAGAAACAAGCAAGGGTAAGTTGAAGAAATAAGCAAAGAAGAAGAAACTGAGTGCAAAGAGGAAGTGATATAATATTTTATGGTATTGTGATGTATTGTTACTAGTACTTTGATTCTTGAAAACTTGAGATTTGTAATAATGCTAACTTTGAATTCAAATTTGAGACGAAATTCAAATATGATGCTAAATTTGAATTTCTACCAATGTACCTATTTGTACTTTTCGATGTTTGTTTGAGCTTCTAGTTTTTTCAAATATTATACATCTTTCTTGATCAATCTGATCCCATTCGCAATGTAAAACACCAAGTCATGAGATATGTGCTTCAAAAGAGCTCCAAAGCTAGGGAAAATGGCCCTTTTCCAAACAATTTTTTTTCGACATTGTCTAAATCATCCAAATAATTTATATTAGCATCCATTCTAACTCAATAGTACAAATCCGAAGTTTCACTAATTTTTGGATTAATCTCCTATTTTTTTCAAAACAAAGCTTTAATTGAAAATCATCAATAAAAAAGTTTTAGACATGAAAATGCAAAACTAACTTCAGATCCTACATAGTTTTTCCAAAATGAAGCCATGTTGATGTTTTTGATATTTTACATTTTCAAAACCCCAAAACCTCTACACCCTCCTTTGAACTCTCTGCAACCGTAGTCGAGTGTTGTTCAATTTGTGATGGTTTTTTGTGCAAATGTTAGTTGATCAAGTTTATGATGGCACATAACATGACTATATGAGAAGGTTTTATTTTTTTATTTTTTGAATTAGTTATAGCCATTTGAAATTTGGTCAAACATCTGAAAACCCCGTTGACTATGTCCCAAACCGTGCTAACCTTAACGCCGAACAGGGACCATCGATCTAACCATAGCGCTGAATAGGGACCTTCGATCTAACCGTAGCGCTGAACAGGAACCATCGATCTAACCCTAGCTCCGAAGGTCGTCCATGTGATGGGTCTTCTAGAAGAAATCTGCTGGGCAGTTGTATGACGATCTGCGAGAACCCCTGTTCTGCAACATGATCGGTTGGCCTCTTTTTTCAGACGAAACGATACGATCGGGGGAGGCACACTCTATTTGTCCACTGGGCCACGAAATGCCCTCTGCTAGCGTTCACTGGCGGCATGCATGGGATCCACCTGCTCGACACGTCAATGTATGTGAGCATGAAATGTAGGCCTCGCCTCGTCGCAGCGTTGTAGCGTCGTATCCTAGATATTATGCCGCCCAACTCGATGCAGTAAAGGATGCAATGCAGTGCACTCACGTCGCAGTCATGTAGAATGTTGGCATTCATACGTCGTAGCCTAGCTATTACAAAGCATATTTTTCCGCTGCGGACCCACACGGGCATGTTTCTCGGTCGGTCACGCATCCTTTACCGTCACATGCTAAACGAGTCAAGGCTCCTCGATCGATACCGTGCGCCCGCCTCGCCTCTTTGATATTTCGACGCGTTTCCATAATGGCAGTTAGTGCCACGAGGAGAGAACGAAGCGACCATGACGCACACCGCCTATTTATCTTCCCACTCGACGTCTCCCTATCTCACTCGCACCCATCCATCTCACAAAGCCGCCGCACACCACCACCACTCAAGCAACCGCTTGTTACCGCGCCTTGCCACCACTCTCAAGCAACCACTCGCCGCAACGATGCAGTTCAATGGCCCTACGTACCACCGCCCCTCCACCGTGACAGAGAGAGAGTGGTCATATAATATGGTGGAGGAGAACCACCTATGGATCTGGGCCATCTCGAGGTGGAGGGGGCCTCTGGAGCTGGCCTGCTTCTTCCTTGCCGCAGGCTATCGCCACCTCCCATCCAGCACTCCACCCATGTTCCAGATAGAGCAGCAGTAAGATGGCGCCAACAGCAACAACAACCATGTCATCGGCCTCTTCGTCACCTTCATCAACCACTACGACGCTTACCACCTCCTTGGCCAAGTGTTCTGGTGTGGTTGCGAGTTCATCGCATTCACCACGTACATCATTTTCACCGACTTCCACAACATCTTCTCCTTCAATAGAGCGGCACACTCTCTCCCGTACATCATGGCGAAGGATGATGAGGGGTACTAAGCGGCCATGGAGGAGCAGAGGAGCGGCCGGCCAGAGGAAGACGAAGATGGCGTTGGGACCCCTTTGTTTTATCGATCATCTACCTAGTTTGTTCGTGTTGTGTCTGTTCGTGTCATGTCAGTGGTCTTTGCTTGCTACTATCGTGTAAGGTTGGTACTATCGTGTCCGTGGACTTGTGTAAGGTTCCTAATCGTGTTTTATTAATATATGTGCTTATAGTTCGTGTAAAAACATATATTTGTCCGTGGACTTGTGTTTCCATTTTATTTGGCATAAAATGTGGTAACACACTTGTGCTGTAGAGGTCCCAACCTGATAAGGTAGAGATCCCTGTGTTTACAATGCTAGTCCCTGGATCGAATAGCTAGCATCCATAGTTTAAGATGTAATATCAAGAAACAAAGGTCATATTACAACTTATAACCAAGAATAGAATAATTCATTACATCTTAGATAGCTCATTTGGCTCTCTCTTTACAATGCAGTAGATATAACTATATAGAATGGAGTCCTTCATCTTCATATGCCACATGCAATCATGTTGATTGTAGACTTGTAATCCCTACTCAACAAGCTTCACTAACATCAAGAAAACCTACAACATAATAATTTACAGCCACGAGGGTTAATATATTTGAATTGTATTGGAAAGTGATACTATGGTAGAATAGTAGTATCTAACATCTATATGAATTTGACTAGGTGTAGCTTAGGCTTGCTTTGCTCACAATAAGTTTTTCCTTATTAGTTGAAAACACTAAGTTTTTGTTTGACAAAAACACCCAAGGAACCACCATTAGACATTGGTGAACCTTTTCCCTTGTTTAACCACAAGTTTTTAACTTAGAAATTGGGATGAGGAGATCCTTGATAGCTTAGGTTTTACCCTCTCGAGAGGTGGTGCACTTTCCCCACAAGACTCGGCATACATCGAGACGAGATCTTTCAAAAGCCTTCCCTTAGACCACATGGACTCATTCCATCCTATCACCCCTACCACCATATGTCCATCTAGCTAAGTTATTGCAACCTATATGATCAAGGCAGAGCCCATATGCATGTGGCTGCACTAGAAGCTTCTCAACACTAAACATCTCAAATCTCTTTGTTCCTTGGTGGCTTTCCACAAGTGTGATACACCAGGGTAGCCATAGAAATGGGCCCTGAGTAACCACTCAACACAAACCATTCTTTCCATTCCACCCAGGTGATTCGTTCACATAGTTGTTTTATTAAGCAAAAGCACAAGTCATAGACTTAGAAATATTTCATAGCATGAATAATCCACCCTTGTTTTCTACTAGCTAAGCTAAGCATGATAACATGGCAAGTTTCCTAACTTATGATAATTCTGCTAAGACAACATCTACTAGTATTTCCCATGGCATACCTTATACTTAGGAAAATTCGATGCAAGACCTACTCAAAATATCACTAATGCATAGTCAAAATAATAGGACAAAATATATGAAGCATCACTTGCCTTTTTAGTAGAGAAACTAGATAGACTCCTTGATCTTGCAATTGTCACACTCTTCAAAGTTCACTACAAATCAATCAAGCAAGGAACAAATTCAAAACTAGCATTCAAACAATTCACCACATAAAATGATAAAAACAAGGAAATGCATGCAATCATGCAAAAGGTTGTTTTTTAAAAAGTGGTTTCTAATAAGGCTATAAACATTTCAAAACACCTACTGGTCATTTATAAAAGTGGAAAAAAACCTTTTAAAATCAAGTTAGAGAAAATAGGCCTTTTAAGTCATTTTTGTTTTGCTAGAAATGCTTTTACTAAAAGAAATAATTACCTAGTGTCAACAAAATATAGTTTTAAATTCAAATGTTAATGTTTAAAGTCAGGGGGTTCAAAACAAATCCATTTGCAAAAGGATTTACTCAAAAATCATTTTTAGAACAATTTTTATATCCAAAATAGTCCTACAAATGTTTCTGCAAAAACACCTAATTTTTCAGAAGCAAAATACCAAACTAAGGCCATAGTTGCAATGTTTACATTTTTCTGAATCCATTGATATAAACTTTGCAATTTTTGGACATACAGATCAAAAGTTATAAAATTTTCAAACTCAAACATCTAATAGATCAATTTCTGTTTTTAAAACAACAGCCAAGCCACGTGTCTGTTTCTTACTTGGCGATACCGTTTCGTTTGGATCGTGCAACATGGACTACAGGATCTAAATGAAATCGCACGGTGTATATCACACGATACTGCTTCGCTACACGTTCTGTCCTAACCACTAGATCTACATCCACCGGTTCAGAGCATGCCAACCATAGATGGGCGGCGCTGGCTGGCGACGAGCGGCGGCGCTCTGCCTACGGTGTCCCGGCGAATTTAGGAAGCGAGAGGAGGAAAGGAGGGGCTCACCGGGTTTGCAGGAACATGACAAAGCTCAAGGGGCGCACGGGCGTGACGGTAATTCCTCGCCGGAGATGTTCCTAGCGTCGGGCACGCACGGCCGTGGTCGAAGGCGAGTACCTGGGACGCAAGAGAGCAATTCAAGGAGCCAGTGTGGTGCGCACGGGTTCGACGATTGCAGGAAAACTCACCAGAGAGCAAGGGACGCACGGGGTCGACGGCTATCGCTTGCTGGAGATGAGGCAGACGACGGTGGTGAGTAGGCGAGGTCGAATTCGATGCTCTAGGGAGCGCGCGAAAAAGCGGAGGTTGCAGGAAGATGCGCATGACAATGGCTAGTGAGCTGGTGGGGGCTAGGAGGCAGGGGTGGTATGGCGATGTTGGGGAGGTGACCCCGGATAGGGTCAAGACAGGGGAAAGACGAAATGAGTCTCCCTTATCATGAGCCGAGTTACTATTTGTATCGGCCGAGTCATGTAAGAGTCGGCCGAGATAAGCAAAGCCATGACAGTTACAGACGGAGTACCACCTTATCCGGCCGACATATGAGTTAAGTCGGCCGAGCGAGTCTGACTAACTTGAATGCAGGTGAAGGCCGAGCCGAGTTATGCGAGACAAGGCCGAGTAACACGAAGCTTGCAGGAGAAGGAGGTGCCTATAGTCAAACCCTAGTCACTGGCTAGGAGGAATCTGAACAGAGCCAAGCACAAAGGACAAGGGGCAGAGCAGCAGAAGGGCAGAAGAAGGTCACAGAGGTGACAGTCAGGGAGCCCGAGGCACGCATGTGAAGCTCTCTGGAACATTGCCGCCGATAGAAGGGGGACACGGAAAGGAGGCCGCCGAGTTACCATATTGGGACAAGCATATTCCGAGAATATGCTGGCCACGTCAGCCCTAGAAGGAACCAATGCACCTCTTTATAAGGAGGGATGCTGGATCCTGAGAGGGGGATCGATTTAGTCTATGCCATAAGGCTTGTGTAGTTGCTCTCTTCTTCCTGCAAACAGCTCAAGGAGCGTATGTAGACCTTAAGAGGAGAAATAAAGATCTACATGTTAGTCATTTGAGTGTAGAAATCACTACATCTTCCCTCCTCGGATCCCTCTAGCATCCATTGGCCCCATACTTTAGCCTACCCATGGCATCTGTCGTGCCACCACCACGACTGTTGGCGCCCACCGTGGGGCTAGCAGCGGTGCTAGCTGGAGTCAAGATCCGGACGGGAAACTTCATCCTCACCGGCGAGTGCGTTGTCTCTGGCTTAGTCCAAAGATTTGATCTCTGGGACTACGTCAGTGATAACGTAGGTAGCTTCAGGAGGAAGGCACCTCCGCACAACGGCGTCTTCATCAACTTGGGCATGCACAAGGTCTACGTCGGCGTCGAAACCTCCTACGTTTATCCTCACTGGGTTATTGATGCAGGAGAGCCTCCCCTTAGTGCCGTGAACGGTCCATGTGGAGCGCGCCCCGTCGGCAGCGTCGAGGTGATGGTCGCAGCCACGACATAGGTGGCAGGAGCAGGCGCCGGATCGAGCAAGGAACCGGCGGCAGGAGGACAGGTGACCACGAAGCAAGCAGCTCCCCAGCCCACCGAGGTAGATCCGTCGGCATCCAAGTCAGCCGAGGTGTAGGAGACAACCCCAAAGGCAGCAAGGGTAAGATGGCCACCTCTGGAAAGACTAGAGAATATTCTCCAGGCAACTATAGATAATCTAACCACTCCTGTGGCGCCGATAGTTGATCCGGCTAACGCTCAGGCGGAGTTAGAAGAGACTAGGAAAAAAGTGCTGGTAGAGGCAAAAAAGGTGTCAGCCTTGCGGGTGTCCTTGAACAGGACCCTGCTAGAATATGCTAAGGAAAACAAACTAGATGTTTCCCCCGAGCGGGTAGATGAATTAAGATTGAGAGGAAAAAACCTCATGAATGATATCAACAAAGAGCATGAGACTCATAAGGCTGATTCAGTTGATCTAGGCTTGCCGAGGTATAGCACCCCGGCAAAGAACCTAAGGGCGGCAAATGCCACTGCATTGGAGTTAGAAGGATTAACCGGCGAAGCCCGACAAAAACAACAAGAAAGAGTGAATGAGCTGGTACGCATTGCAAACCAGCAGACTGAAGAAATGCTTAGGGCTGACCCGGCCAGACCGGGAGCCTCGCGTATGGTTCATTCGGCTGGAGCAGCGCCCGCACTATCAGCGGAAGCAGCATCCTCACCCGGAAACAACACGCGAAAAGATAAAGCAGTAACTTCAGGAAAAAGAAATAAGCAAATTGTTCCGTATGATCTGGCAGTAGCCGGAAAGGTCAATGAAAACAGAGGCAACAGAAGCCGAGGTAATAGTGGCGATAGAAACCCCGGCCGTGCCAACAAAGGCAACGGAAGCCAATGCAATGGAGACCTCGGAAGAGGAAATCACGAGAATAATAACCCGGCAGAGGGAAGGAGAGACGCACCGCCCGAACCTCAGCCGAGGTATGAGCCTCGGAAAGAGCGAGAAATGAGACCAGCGCATCATAATCAGGCAAATGAGAGGTACAATGATGGTTACACAGATATGGAGTAAGTAGGACATGGCGGAAATAACCATTATGGAATACAGGAGAGAATCGTTTACAGGAACTTGCCATCAAGTGATGCAAGATTAAAGCTCGACAGGTTGTATCGGTCCGAGTTATTGGAGGAACAGGGTCCACCTGGCCCGGTGTGCTTCGGACCTCGGATCATGGGCGAACCACCGGTGCCAAACTTTCAACTGACAAGGGGCACGAAAACATACAATGGGAGCACAAAACCACAGGATTGGTTGATTGACTATGCCACTGCAGTGAAAATAGCTAGTGGAAACTTACGATGGGCAGTGAGATACGTCCCACAGATGCTGGAAGGACCAGCCAGAGTGTGGCTGAACAATCTGCCAGCAGGCAGTATCAACTGTTGGCTAGATTTTGAAGAGATGTTTGTCAGCAACTTCACCAGTACCTATAAAAGGCCAAACATGTCACAACAGCTCGCTATGTGCAAGCAGAGGCCGAATGAAATAGATAGAGAATTCTTAACTCGGTGGTGTAACCTCAGAAACTCATGCAAGAGAGTCATAGAATCTCAAGCGATAGCTTGGTTTGCTCAAGGCTGCCGATACACAAGTGTATTATGGCAGAGGCTGCAAAGAGATATGTCGAATACCTTGGCAGAGACCATCAGGATAGCAGATTTGTATGCGTTAGGGGATCGACACAACCAGAACTAATGTCGGCAGAGCTTCAGGAGCATCAAGATCAATATGCAAGAGATGCAGCCAGATCGTCGAGGCGCAACGAGTCTCGAGGTAGAAGAAGAGAGGAAAGACCGGATTACAGATATGCTCCCAGTCAGGTGGCAGCGGTAGTGCAAGATCAGCCGAGTCACGGAAACAGTCAGCGACAAAATAATGGTCCTTAGCTGTGGACACCGAGGAATGAAGGGAAGAGACAGTGGACACCAGAACAGAAGAAGCAGTGGCAAGAAAGGCCGAAATACATGTTTGAGTCCATGTTGGATCAACCGTGTAAGTTCCACACCCCAAACCCGGCCAAGCCGGCTAATCATACAACTCGGCAAGTGATTGGATGAAAAATGCAATGGGAACCCCGGCGAGCATGCAAGCGCCTCTTAATCAAGCGCATCAGCAGCAGCAGCCACAGCTAACTGGAGCGAATGCGCAGCAATTGATGTTACCCCCACCACCTCCGAGATATGACAACTCGGACTGGAGGGATGCTGTGCATCAAGTGATAAACCAAGGTCGGGATGGAAGGGCAAACCCTGGAAACAACGGACGCAATGATTACAGGGAGCATCATCAATCATATTGTGTGTTCACAACAGAACAGCAATATAGGCAAAGTGTACAACACCGGCATATGGAAGTAAATGCTGTTATGCCGGCGGTATTAAGATATGTGCCTTGGTCCGATCAGGAAATAACCTGGAGCATAAAGGATCACCCAAAGATAATGCCGATTCCAGGGTCATACGCACTCGTACTAGATCCAACATTTGTCGGGACCAGCATCAATGTGAAATTCTCAAAAGTACTCATTGACAATGGCAGTAGTATCAACATCATGTACAAAGATACAATGCACAAACTCGGAATAGCACAGAATATGCCGCAATCCATGAGAACTACTTTCCATGGAATAGTCCCGGGACTTTCCTGTGAACCCATTGGGAAAGTCCGAGTAGATGTATTATTCGGCACAAGGGAGAATTGCAGAGCGAAAAATTTGGAATTCGAAGTGGAGGACCTAGAAAGCTGCTATCATGCTTTACTCGGGCGGCCAGCATTGGAAAAATTCATGAGTAGCTGCCACATAACTTATTTGAAAATGATGTTACCCGGACCACAAGGAGTGATAACAGTAGCCGGTGGTTATAGAAAATCGATGGAGTGTGCCTCGGCCGGATCAAACCTGGCCGAGTCATTGGTGATTGCAAGAGAGAAAAGAAGGATTCAGGAGGTAGCAACTCTCGCTTAGTCGGCACAGCTAAATATGCCGGCATTAGCCAACCCACACGGAGGTTTTTCTTTCCAGCCGACTAAAGAGACAAAAAAGATCCAGATAGATGAGCAGTTCCTAGAGCGCACCATCACAATTGGTGCCGGCCTAGATGCCAAATAGGAAGGCGAGCTCACCAACTTCCTGCGTGAGAATCGGGATATCTTTGCATGGTCAACTCAAGACCTGCAAGGTGTGCCGAGGGAGTTGGCTTAGCACTCTTTGCATGTAAGGCCAGGAGCAAGGCCGGTGAAGCAACCGCTCCGCCGTTTCGCCGAAGACAGGAGAAAAATAATAGGGGATGAGATAGCTCGGCTCCTTGCGGCCGGGTTCATCATGGAAGTGCTTCATCCGGATTGGTTATCAAATCCGGTGTTAGTAGAAAAGAAAAAGGATGACCCAAATGTAGCCGTCGTATGGCGAATGTGTATCGATTACACGAACCTAAATAAGGCGTGTCCCAAAGATCCTTTTCCTTTACCTAGGATAGACCAAGTCATTGATTCGACCGCTGGTTATGAGCTGTTGTCATTTGTAGATGCGTATTATGGTTTCCACCAGATACCATTAAATCCGGCCGATCAAATAAAGACTGCGTTTATTACCCCGTACGGGGCTTATTGCTATCGCACCATGCCATTCGGCCTGCGTAATGCAGGAGCAACATACCAGAGATGCATGCAAAAGTGTCTACATGACCAGATAGGAAAAAATGTACAAGTATATGTAGACGATGTGGTTATAAAAACCAAAGAGAGCAAAATGCTCCTAGATGATATTCGGCAGACATTCACAAACTTGAGAAGGTTCCGAATGAAGCTTAACCCAGAAAAATGTACCTTCGGTGTGCCGGCTGGAAAATTACTCGGTTTCCTTGTATCCAGCCGAGGTATAGAGGAAAATCCAACTAAAATCCGAGAAGTGGATAAAATGGAATTACCGAGGTGTCTAAATGATGTACAAAAATTCACCGGCTGCCTGGCCTCCCTGAGTCGATTTGTATGTCGGCTGGGGGAAAATGTATTACCTCTATATCAGTTGATGAAAAAGTCTTGGCCTCTCCACTGTCTTTTGGACACCGCAAGCAGATAATGCGTTTCATGAGTTAAAAAAGATGTTAGTTACAACACCAATCTTGGCCTCTCCACTGTCAAAAGAACCTATGTTACTTTATGTAGCTGCCACTAACTGAGTGGTAAGTGCGGTGGTTGTCGTGGAACAAAATGAAGGTGATAAGTCAATACAAAGGCCCGTATATTACCTAAGCGAAGTACTATCGTCCTCAAAACAGAACTACCCGCACTACCAAAAGATGTCTTATGGAGTATACATGTCGGTGAAAAAACTTAAACATTACTTCAAAGAACATCCGATAAAAGTGATTTGTGAAGCGCCCATAGCCGAGATATTGAGCAACAAAGATGCAAGTGGCCGAATAGCAAAATGGGCAATCGAGCTATCACCTTATGCTCCACAATTCGATAGGCGAGATGCAATCAAATCTCAGGCAGTGGCCGACTTCTTTGTGGATTGGGCCGAGGTACAATATGAGCCGCCATTACCAGATCCGAATTATTGGACAATGCATTTTGACGGATCCAAGCTGAGAAATGGCTTGGGGGCAGGGATAGTGTTAACTTCACCGAAAAGAGATCAGCTGAAATATGTGCTGCAAATACATTTCGCCGCGTCAAACAATGTAGCCGAGTATGAAGCATTCGTCCATGGGTTAAAGGTGGCAAAAGAGATTGGTATACGTCGGATCCTATGCTACGGGGATTCAGATCTAGTAGTACAGCAAGTATCAGGCAATTGGGACACATTAGATGCGAATATGGCCCTATATAGATTCCATGTGCAAAAAATCAGTGGATACTTTGATGGATGTGAGTTTCATCATATACCTTGAGCGGAAAATGACTCTGCAGACACGCTGTCAAAACTCGGATCAACTAGGCAGTCAATTCCCCAGGGTATCGCCCTAGAGCACCTGAGAAAACCATCGATAACACCATCACCAGAGTCTGAGTCCATTCATATCTCGGCAGAGTTGAGAGAAGGAAGTGTGCCGATGGAAATCGACAAAGAATGCAACCCAGACTTTCTGAAAGTGAACCCGGCCATCGCACGAGTGAATATAGAAAAATCCAAAGCTGTTATGTCGGCAGAAAATATGGAAATCGATAGTGAAATTATCCCAGAGAAAATCACGCCGACATGGGCGCAACACATATTTTCCTTCCTTAAGGACACAATCTTGTCGAGAAATGAGGTACAGGCTAGACAGACAATAAGAAGAGCAAAAGCTTATACAATCATAAACAATGAGCTGTATAAGAGAAGCGTCACAAGCGTGCTGCAAAGATGTGTTGACTCGGCAGAAGGCCAGGAAATACTCCTGGATATACATTAGGGAGAATGCGGGCATCACGCCTCGTCCAGAACATTAGTGGACAAAGCATTCATGCATGGATTTTATTAGCCGACGGCGTTGAAGGAGGCGAAAGAATTGGTAGAAAAATTTAATGGTTGCCAGAGATATGCCAGCAAAATACATATGCCCTCGTCTGAATTAAAGACAATACCAATTACTTGGCCATTTTCTATATGGTGCTTGGATATGGTGGGTCCATTCAAGCCAGCCCGAGGCGGAATGACTCACATTCTAGTCATGGTGGATAAATTCACAAAGTGGATCGAGGTAAAACCAATAAGAAAATGTGATGGACCAATAGCAGTAAAAATCCTCAAAGATATTATCTTGAGATATGGTTATCCACATAGTGTTATTACAGACAATGGCACAAATTTTGCTGAAGGGGCCTTTGATAGATTCTGCCAAGAGAAACACATAAGACTAGATGTCGCCTCGGTGGCTCACCCAGCATCAAACGGATAGGTAGAAAGATCAAATGAGTTGGTATTGTCCGGAATAAAACCCCGGCTTGTCGAACCTCTGCAAAGGTCGGCAGGATGCTGGATCGAGGAACTACCAGCAGTACTGTGGAGCCTCAGAACTACCCCAAACAGGTCAACAGGGTATACCCCATTTTTTTGGTATATGGGGCAGAAGTTGTGCTTCCAGCCGACATAATACATGATTCGCCAAGAGTTACCCAGTATACAACTGCTGAGGTAAATGAGGTAGCTCGGGAAGACGATGTCGATTTGCTAGAAGAGGCCAGGGAATTGGCATTATCAAGATTAGCTATTTATCAGCAAGAACTCCGACGATATCACAGCAAGAAAGTCAATCCAAGAGTTTTTAAAGAAGGAGATTTGGTTCTTCGGCTAGTGCAGTGCACAACCATCATGCACAAACTTTCACCCCCATGGGAAGGACCATTCATCGTGAGTAAAGCATTGCACAATGATGCATATTACCTAATCGATGCTCAGTCACCAGAAAAGAACAAGGCAAACAAAGTCGGCGACGAATCAAAAAGACCATGGAACATAGCTTTACTTCGCCCATTCTATACTTAGGAGCTATATGTTGTACGTCATGATGTGACGCATCAAGTTGGAGTATCAAGCGTGTATTTGACCTCGGCACCTCGAGCAGCGACTCGGGGACTGCACAATGTTGTTTCTATTTCTTAAGACTATGTAGTAAACCTCGGCACCTTGAGCAGTGACTCGGGGACTGCACCGTGTTATTTCTTATTTTGAATTATGTGTTAAATTTTAGCACCCCGAGCAGTAACTCGAGGACTGCACCGTGTTATTTATTATTTTGAATTATTTGTTAAATTTCAGCACCTCGAGCAGCGACTCGGGGACTACACCGTATTATTCCTTATTTCGAATTATGCATTAACCTTCGATGCCTCGCGCATTGACTCGGGGACTGCCCCATGATTGTTTCTTGTTCTAAAAATATGCATTAAACTTCGGCACCTTGAACAATGACTCGGGGACTACCCCATAGTATTCTCTGCATTGAACCTTGAATTATATCTCGGCAACCCAGTTTGTAATTCAGGGACTGCTGCATAATCCTAGATATTCTTTGAGCACATGCAAGAACTCAATAACCCGAGCGATAACTCGGGGACTGACTTATATTACCCACTGTTTATCGCCAGACACATAAACGCTCCGTAGCTCAGCTAAAAACTCGGGGACTCCCCAAAATTGTTGATCATCACTTGCAAGATATGATATAAACTTCTCTAAGTAATCAGAGGAATAGCAAAGCGGAAACAATCAAAAATATCTAAGGATAGTACAAAAAAGAATAACAACCCCAGCAAATCGGAGTATGATAAGGGATCCAACTTATTGTATCACTTTACCAGATACGGGCTTCGGGCATTGTACTTCAGATAGAAGTTGAAAACACAACAGCTAAGCAATCAAGTTTACGAAGGGCAAGAAAGATAAATGCCAAACTAAGGTCAGCCACATGGAAAAATAGAATCCGAACTTACGAAATCAAAGTTCGCCAAAGCAAAGATATAAAGCAATGAGATTTGTTTAGATAGAGTAATAATAATCACCATCACCCATGCCTCAGCAGCGAAAGGGAAAAAGGTTCACACCACACCAAAAGCCGGACAATTGTTCCATAGACATCATACGCCCAGCATACCGGGGACTGAAAATAACTTAAGAGTTTTTTGAACCTAAATAGAAAAAAGGACCAGAGCACCCTTAAGGGGCAGCAACATGATCAGGAGCATCGGGAATGGGTATCTCGGATGATGGCTGAGCGACCTTGGTCTCCTGCGCAGGGGTATTTTCAGGAACTGGGCGCTCCGAGGTAGCCGGCGCCTCGACCGAAGTTACTTCGCCTTCAACAGAAGTAATAGTAACCTCGTGGGCAAGCCTCGGCTGCTGAAAAACATTAGCTTGAGCTCGAGAATTCTCAGTCCCTTTAGAAGATGATCGCGCGTCACCATCCTCATCCGAGCTTGCATTTGGGTCACGAGAGTTGTCCGAGTCACCCTCTGCTTCATCCTGATCGGCAGAATCATCATCAGAGGCATCTTCAACTTCGACATCATCCGCCGGATTGGAAAGAAAACTCGGCCCTTCAATCCAATTATGCACGTCAGCATACTCAATAAGCTGGAAGGCACGAGCTTGGCGGCGAGCGACGAATTCTGGATCCTCAACCCAATGAGAGCCAGTGCGCAGATTCATTAGAGTATCGAGTGAGATATCCTCGTACCAAGACAAAACGGCTGTAAGTGCCATATCAGCACCAACCCTCCTAGCAGATTCCCTCCAGAGATTTAACTGGTTCTGAGATGCCATTAATCTCTCCACAAGTATTTTGACTTCGTCAATATCAGGTGTTCCTGAGGTATTCGTCCAAAGAACATGGTAGGCCCAAATGGCTGCTTGCACCAGATCTCTTCCCATAATCTTCATTGGTCCAACAGCAGCGCCGACGGCAATCAGGAAGTCTTCCATTAAGTATTCTGGACTCGAGTCTGCGGGGACACCTCGACGCTGACGAGCCGAAATCACTGCCTTAGAGCTCACCGACTTAGCTTCCGGAAAATGATCTACACGAAAGGAAAACATATCAGTTAAAACACCAAGGAGAAGAAAATAACTCGGCCGCGGTCAGAAACTTACGATGAATATAACTCAACATTTTCTGGAGATCCTGGGTCCAGTCGGCCTTATTCTTCTCAAAGCGAGTGATTTCCTCGCTCATCGTCCGGTTCTTCAGCTCGGCAGCATCGAGGAGTTCCTTATCTTTCTGCAGTTGCAGGCTCAGTCGATTCTTCTCTTCAGAGAACTCCTGATCTACTTTTTGCAATTCGGATTTCTGCGAAAGCTTGAGAGACTCAACCTCGGCACGTAACCGGGTTATCTCATCATCCTTTTCTTTAAGTTGTGCCGAATGGGTGGCGGCTTGTTCTAAAAAATGCAGCATCATATCAGGCATGGATATGCATTCTTGATGCGACGCTGCAAGTGTTTGTAACTCGGCTATACCAAAGCCGGAAGGTTATAAAAAACCCAGGATTTGTCGCGAACAAAAGTCAACAAGTCATGAGACGAACAAGATAACTAACCTTCCAGAGCGTCAACTTTCTTGGTAAGGTGGGTGTTAAGATTATTGATACTAGCTGCATACCAGCAAAGAATGGATTAGCATGTCAGGACAAAAATGTTAAGAGCTTAAGGAACAATACAAAGATTTATTAAATGACCAGTTTTGTTCACTACGGGGACAACCTTCTCATATTTTTATTGCAATTTCTTGTGTGCAAAGAGTAACCGTTGAAATTCGGCTGTCCACCGATCATGGGCAACCTAAGTACCAAAGTAAATTACATAACTGGATATTCAAAGCTAAAACAGATCTGAGTCAAGCAAAACTTAACTCGGATCTGGGTGGCTGGATATTCAAAGATAAATCAGATCCGAATCAAGCAAAACTTAACTCGGATCTGGGTGGCTGGATATTCAAAGCTAAATCAGATCCGAATCAAGCAAAACTTAACTCAGATCTGGGTGGCTGGATATTCAAAGCTAAAACAGATCCGAATCAAAAAAAAACTTAACTCGGATCTGGGTGGCTGGATATTCAAAGCTAAATCAGATCCGAATCAAGCAAAACTTAACTCGGATCTGGGTGGCTGGATATTCAAAGCTAAAACATATCCGAATCAAGCATAACTTAACTCGGATCTAGGTGGCTGGATATTCAAAGCTAAGACAGATCCGAATCAAGTAGAACTTAACTCGGATCTAGGTAGCTGGATATTCAAAGATAGAATAGAGCCGAGTCGAGTAAAACTAAACTCAGATCTAGGTGGCTGGATATTCAAAGCTAAGACAGATCCGAATCAAGCAAAACTTAACTCGGATCTAGGTGGCTGGATATTCAAAGCTAGAACAGAGCCGAGTCGAGTAAAACTTAACTCGGATCTTGGTGGATGGATAATCAAAGCCGAAATATATCCGTATTAAGCAAAACTTAATTTGGAATATGGATGGACCTCGGTCAATTTAAGTCATGCAGGAAATTGACTTACCAAATAATGCATTTGAAGTCTAACAAAGCTTCCAAACAAACAACAAGTTATTCAGTTGCAAGCTTCGGGGACTAGTGTATATATACTATCATTTGAATAAACAGACAAAGTATCAACAGAAGCGCTTAACTCGTTCATCTTATCACTATCAAGAACAATCTTAGAAGCCATATGCAAACGACTGCTGATGTCGGAAAGCTGAAATGGCTGGCTACTCGGATTGCCCTCAAGCTGATCGACGGCGTTCCAGTTATTGGCGTATTCTACCAAAGAGCCGAGGCTGTTCCCACTCTCAGTACGGGTTAGTACTTTACCTCAGGCCCGCTGTGTAACTACCGCCGTCGCTGGACTCTTGTGAAGAGTAAGCTGAGTGTCGGCGGCCGGGGTAACAACATGCTTGGCAGAGGAAGCCCCCTTGCGAAGTGCATCAGCTTTATTGGGTTGAGAAGAGCTAGCCGGCCCCTTCTGAGATGCAGAAGGTTTGGTAACAACAACCTTCCGAGTCTTAGGAGAGGCTTCGGCAGGGGCAGCAACCTCGACATTATGAATCACATCCTGAGAAGCAGGGGGAACTATGGTTTCTAGGGGGGGAGAGATGGTGATATCTTCGGCTGGAGCGGGAGTAACAACTGGGATCATGGTGATCAGGGGGTCGTTGGGGGAAACCTCGACGGTCTGAAGAGGGGCAACAGGTTCAACAGGATGATCTACTGGTGGAGTTATGTCGACGTTGACGGTGGGATCTGTGGGTACATCTCGCTGAGGTGATGTATGAGTCGGCGCAGGAGGAGAGTCAACACGAGAGGGACTGGGAGCCCGAGTATCCTCCGGAGGCGGAGGAGAAAGCGGCCGAGTTGTATGGCTTGTCATACTCGGACCGCTTGGCTTGACAGAGAGAGGAGCTCTGCAAAGGACAAATGATCGAATCAAAAGACAGAAAGAGAGAAACAAGAAATACGAATGAAGACAAACTCACCTAGTAACCCCAGGCATGGTCTTACGCCTCGGAATATGCTGGGCAGACTTCTTCATTCGATTCTTGGGAGCAGCGTCGGAGGGACCTGCCAGAGCGGTGCGCTTCTTCGAGGTAGCAGGAGCTCGAGAAGCAAGAGGCTCGGCGTCGTGCACCTGACCGGCTGGATTAGCTGGGAAAGTAGGAGCCGAAAATGCATAAGAGATAGGCATCACGACAACTACCTCAAGAATTTGGACGTCGTCCGAGTCACCTTCATCCCTGTGGGCCGAGGCCTTGCCACGGGCGCGAGCCGGAGCAACATCCGACTTAGGGACAAACTCTTCCGAGTCAGGTTCCCCGCTGTCCGGGGTATTCCGATCTGCAGTCCACGGAAGAGCCAGAACCTCGGCATCCTCGATCTTTTGCTCCGTAAACCTCTGTGAGAGACAAAACAAAGTAGAATCAGCAAAAGAACAATCACAAACGCGACTCGGAAACAAACACCAATGTGTAAATTTACCTGAGGAGGGGGATTCCTGTGAGTGAACGGCTTCAGTCCCCATGCCCAATCCTCCAGCATATCGTTCTTGAAGATAGCTCGGACACGCTTATAAATATGATAGTCGTCGAGCTCAACCGTCGAAACTCGGTTGGGATCAAGAGGACCACTCATGTAACAAACCTTGTGAGTGTGAAGCTAGAAAGGGCAGATTCGGCTGCTGATGGATGTGGTCATCAAATCCTCGCCACGGAGCCCGGCGTGGATCAACTCCTTGAGCCGAATCTCAAATGCCTCGGCCAGAGCATGGCTCTTCCTAGGATTGTAGTTCCAATTCTTATTGGAAGGGGTGCCAATAGAAAAGGCGGGGAGCCGAATCTTATCTTCTTTTCCAGTGTTTTTGACATAGAAAAATGATCTATGCCATTTCTTGCAAGACTCGAGGCCGACAACACGAGGGAACTCGGAGTTTCTCCGAGGTGTAATGGACGCGGCCCCGCACTGGGTAAGTGACTTCTCTGAAGGGTGAAGAGATTTGTCCGTTACGACATTAGATCGGATCTAGAAGAATTTAGACCAAACAGGCACGGAGGGCCAGAGGCCGAAGTACCCCTCCGAGGCCGAGATGTAAGCTGACAAGTAATCGAGGAACTCCCTGGCGAATCGCTAAGAGGGAGGCCGAATCCGTGAGCAAAATGGGACATGAAGACTACATATTCTCCCTCCTTGAGCACGGGAGAGGATTCGTTGCCGGGCAAGCGACAGCTTACCTCGGTAGGGATTCGGCGTGTCTTGATTAGCCACTCTACCTCACGGCGAGTGACAGTGGAACCCTGCCAAGAACCCCGTTCTGGACCGGAAGCAAAATCATCCTCCTCGACGAGGGCTACGCTGGCAGAACTAGACATGGGCTCGCCGGAGGAATCGACGGAGGAAATGCTAGCGGCGGAGAGAGGCTTGGAGGCGCAGGGCCCTGTCGTGATTCTAGCACGCACAGCGGCGAAACAAAAAAGAACCACCGCAAGGAATCTAGAAAAGCAGAAGAGGCGCCTAGGGGAGAAACCTAACGGCGAGACCATAGAAAAACTCACCGGTGAAGGTGCCAGAGCAAGCGCGCGGCGGTGGAGTCGCCGAACTAGAAGAACTACAGCGTAACCATCGGGGAGGTCGATGATGGTGAAGCCGCTAGCGCAGGAACAGAGGCACCAGCGTGAGAAAGAAGAAGAAGGGTGGGCGAAGGGGAAAGTAAATTCTCTAGCCCCGCACCCCTCCTTATAACCGCGCAGTCCTGGCGATAGTGGGAACATGGGTGCGCGCGAAAACTGTGTAAATCAAGGGTGCGCGGAACCGTTCGCTGCTAAGTGGAGCCACACCGAAGACCACACAGCGCAGGAGAGGATCGGGCCTCCTGACTGATGCGGTACTCGAGGCGTCACTGCGCCGACGCGATGGGCGCAGTAATCACTGTAGCTTGTCAGTGGGCACTGTAGAGGAACAAAAAACTAGAAGAATAATGATGAGTGGTACACGTAGGACGAGGCGTGCTCAGGAAGCTGCACGGATACCTCGAACAGAAAGAAGTAACTAGGAAATAAGGAGAGACGTATGATTGGGAAACTGATGTGGCCTGGCCGAGGTTACAGGCAGGACCACACCAGCTTCGGGGACTAATGTTGGGGAGGTGACGCCGGATAGGGTCAAGACAGGGGAAAGACGAAAGGAGTCTCCCTTATCATGAGCCAAGTTACTGTTTGTATCGGCCGAGTCATGTTAGAGTCGGCCGAGATAAGCAAAGCCATGACAGTTACAGAAGGAGTAACACCTTATCCGGCCGACATATGAGTTAATTCGGCCGAGCGAGTCTGACTAACTTGAATGCAGGTGAAGGCCGAGCCGTGTTATGAGAGACAAGGCCGAGTAACACGAAGCTTGCAAGATAAGAAGGTGCCTATAGTCAAACCCTAGTCACTGGCTAGGAGGAATCTGAACAGAGCCAAGCACAAAGGGCAAGGGGCAGAGCAGCAGAAGGGTAGAAGAGGGTCATGGAGGTGCTAGTCAGGGAGCCCGAGGCGCGCATGTGAGCTCTGGAACATTGCCGCCGATAGAAGGGGGACACGAAAAGCAGGCCGCCGAGTTACCATATTGGGACAAGCATATTCCGAGAATATGCTTGGCACGTCAGCCCTAGAAGGAACCAATGCACCTCTTTATAAGGAGGGACGCTGGCTCCTGAGAGGGGGATCGATTCAGTCTATGCTGTAAGGCTCGTGTAGTTGCTCTCTTCTTCCTGCAAACAGCTCAAGGAGCGTCTGTAGACCTTAAGAGGAGAAATAAAGATCTACATGTTAGTCATTTGAGTGTAGAAATCACTACATCTTCCCTCCCCGGATCCCTCTAGCATCCATTGGCCCCATACTTTAGCCTACCCATGGCATCTTCCGTGCCACCACCACGACACCGGAGCACGCCGGAGCCAGTGATGGTTTGAGCAAAAATCAGGGAAGCCTAGGGGCTCTCTGGGCGCGGCGACTGAGGGGAAAGAAAGAGGAGATGAAGGGCATTAATCAAGAATGGTTGCGGGGACAAGTTACTGCGGCGTTTACGCGAATTAACGCAGAGGAGAATCAGCAGGAAACGGCCAGGGAGAGGGGGAAGAACAGATCGTGCGTGGGGGGGTGAGGACGACGATGCCAATGTGGCGTGGGTCCACGAGGTCAGCGAGAGTGTGGGTCGAGGCCGCGGTGAGAAAGAGTCTGCTGGGGAGAAAGGGAAATGCCGGGTGGGCTTCTGTTGGGCCAGATTGAGCTGGGGGCTGGGTAGGTTTAGTTGGGTCGTTTCTTTTCCATTTTTTCTTCTTCTCTGATTCTTTTCCTTTTTCCATTTCTGATTTCTGTTTTTATTCAAACCATTTGATTCAAGATTCATGTTGAATTCAAATTTTTACCAAACCTTTTCAGTAGGTTTTAAATCAATTATGAATTGATTAGTTGGCCCACTTTGAAGTATTCTAATATTTTCTTATGGTTTAATAATTTATTTAAGTGAGGCTTTTTGTCTTTATTTCAATAAAATTTGAATATGGTTCAAACCCATATAATTTTTTTTAAATAATGTTTTATTATTTTATTTTATTTCATTTACTCTTATTCCATTTGTTTATGGATTTGGCCAAGATTTAAATGGTTTTTAAATATTTCTTATTTATTTAATTCTTTCTTTGTCTTATAAAATCCATATCTTTTTATATATAGCTCCAAAATTGGTGATTCCAATTTTTATTATTTTATTTATGATTTATTTATCTTTGTAAATAATTTTAGGATTACTTTGCTCACAATTTGGTATTGATTTTTGTTAGGAGCTTTATTAGTCTTGGAATTACTTTCTCTTATCTTATTGAATTCATAAGTTTTTATCCATGGCTCCAAATTGAATGAAACCAATTTCCATGGTTTTATAATGTTTTTGTTTACCATTTTTGGTCATTTATAAATGTTTGTTGCCAAATTTTAATATGGAACAAATCCATAGTCTTGAGGTGATCTTGAAGATGATTTATTCCATTAGGGTTTAGGGTTTTGGTTTAACTTTTGCGAGGGTTTTAAATTCAAGATTCTTTCCATGCATGAATGCATTTGACTTGGAATATTTGTTTGTTGTTTTATTATTCAAATTTTTGTTCAAGTAGGGTTTTGATGTTTCCATTTAAAAGCAAAAAGTTTATTTTCACCCTAAATTTCAACAATTATTTTTTTGTTTATTTATTTTTCACATTTCAAAATTTGAAAATTTTTGGGATGTGACATGTGCATACTACCAAAACGGGTACACAAGTGCAGAAAACAAAAGGCTAAAAATTTGGTAACAGCTCGTGCAGACACGATAGTAACAACAAGTGCATAAAAAGTTTCTCACAAAAAGTGCATAAAACAAAATAAATGGGTATAAAACAACGAGTGCATAAAACAAAAGGCTCAAAAAAATTCTCATATAAGACTCGGTGCAATATTTTCAAAATGAGTGCAATGAGAAAATCTCATAAGGAAGCATAAGTTAACGTTATGATGGTTAATTTTCAAACAACGCATGGTTTAATTTCAAACAACACATAGCTAGAGTTCCTAGTTAGATAAAGGAAGCCAAGGAGCTACGCAAATAAGTGGGTTTCAAAGAACACATAACACATGGTTAAGCACGTGAGTAGAAATGCAAATGGTGTTACTCATACACTAGCTAGAGTGGTTTGCACATAGCAGTGCACTAAAGTGCTCGGCTTGTAAGCAGGATGGATGCCCTTGTCCTTCATTTATATATTTACTTTTGCAAAAAATAAAAGATTGCAACGTGAGCACGAGTATCTACAAATCCATATGTTGCTAGTTAGATTGCAACGTGAGCACTATTTTTTGCCCAATCTACACGTAGTTACTATTGGGTCTGGATACGACCATTTCGGTATGGATACGTTCTATTTGGGACTGACCTTTTTCAATCACTCGTGGTCGATTTTTTTCTTAACACTGAACTTTACAACCCCTCCCCTGCACACTAACGAACTGAAGAAGCAAAATGGAGCAGCTGAAAATTTGACTGAATTTGTGTTGCATTTTATTCAAGCCAATGCCATAGACCATTACATCCATCTCAGTAGGTTCTAGGATAACAAAGCATCATGATTTTTACTTGAACACTGATTGCGTTGTTTAATGACTAATGATTAGGAGATAAACAAAACCGAGAGAAATTACACAAAAATAAAAAAACCAGCCATCAGATTGTCCTGCTTCTTCAATTCGATGATTTTTCTTAGCTGCTTCTTGATATTCTTTAGCTCGGACTTCACTTCCGCATCCGCCGTAGTACTAGCAGAAATGGGGTTTCCAGATCCCAATTGCTCCACCAAGGACGGGTTTCCGAGCTCCCGTTATGCTACCTACACCCTAATTCACTCGATGTACTCATCAAGCCACTCAAAATGCCCACATTTTGGCAGTTCCTGAAATCACAGAGATGAACCCTAAATCCCAAATTCGATGAAATACCTGAAATTTTGAAAGAACAGCGAGAAATTGGTACTCGGAGCACTCAGATCTCACCTTCCCCGGCTCGGGCTTGCTCTCACACTTCACAAATTCCCTTCCAATGTTGCATTTCTTATAGGAGGATGTGACAAGCAGCTTCAAGGGCAAGGGCAATCAGGGCACCTATTCATCGGCACTGCACCATACCGAGGCAATGAGCAGAGGGAGGCTAAAGCGGAGCTCGACATCTCTCGCCTGCGTTTCCATGCTTACTCGCTGGAGAAGAAGAAGAAAGGGGACGAGATGCTGGCACAGTGGCAGGAGGGCTCAGGTGAAGGGACGGATCAGGCTAACCGCTCTCTTTCCCACGATATGAGGTGGACATCAGGTGGGTCTTGCCGTGACATGGACATGTTGTGGGTCCTACTCTGCTCAGATGATTCGATTCATTGACGGTCTCGTGAGGTTTAGTGGAGGTGTCGCACGAGAGCTATTCGTGGTGAAAGAAAGGTCGCATGCGAGCTATTTCTTTCAAGGACATTGCTCTCCTTACAATTCCCTGCAAAGACGTCGCATTTGAGCTATTCACTCGAAAGCAAGACAAACTTGTAATAACCTAATACTCAAAGACACCGCCTTAATGAAGAATCGTCTCTTGGCCAATGTTGTCGGTTCTAACCAACAGGTCAATCTGGGGTTATATAAACCCTGATGAAGCAGATCTCTGAGACAACACCTTCAACCTAGGAGAAGACGTAGGCGCTAGAACATATCTTTTTACCCAGACGACAAGCTCATTGTCGACGCCAATGCTGCCATCCATCCTTGCTACCAAAGAGCGCCTGCTCACATAGAGCTTCGTTCTAGTCGGTTTCTAACAGGGAAGAGCTCTTTGCCACATCCTCTGTAGATCCCTCATCATGCCGAGACACCACAACAGTGGCGAAGGACGGAAAAAATCGAGGTGGGGTGAACTCTCAGGCATAAAAAAAATGGATGCAAAATAATCAAAATTGTCATGCCACAATAATACTTTATACAATATTAAGCATATTCACTTTCCAAAATGGTAATAGCAACATACTTCAATAGAATTTCAACCTACAAACATACCCATAATGAAGATTTAATGCCGTCTTGAAGTGTTAGGCAATGGAAAAGCTCTACCCTCCTTCTGAAAATCCTTTTTGATTGACAAGATCAAGAGTTTTGAATATTCCTCGCTCGATGTAGCACACCATCAAATCATTAAGCCAACCATCGGACATCTTGTTACACAACTCGGTCCTGATCTTCATAGCTAAGAAGGCCCTTTCAATAGTTGTCGTTGCCAGCGGTAAAAGCATTGCCAACTGAATGAGGCGGTAAAACTATAGGAAACATGATGTGTCTTTCAAGATCAACCATATTTTTAGCTAGGCTTGCATCACCAAGACATACTTTGAAATCTTCAACTCTCCACATATGAATAATGAATAGCTCAAGGGCGTCATGTATATTCTCATGCTCATAATCAGTGAAATCCTCGTGATAAATCTCTATAAGTCGAGAAAGCTTATTCACATCAAACCTAACAAATGAGTGTCTTGGATCAAGACAAGAGAAGTTCTGAAGAATCTCTGAAGATACCTCATTAAAACAATGATCAATCTTAGTGATAATAGACTCTAGAAGGTGTCAACATGATTAAAGTGATCAATAGTGACCGGGTGTTTTCTTCCTTTTCTTGTTTTACCCTACTTTGTTACCATTGTTTCCATACTTGGGATTATGATTTCATTTTCAGTGCACAATGGTTTGACATCATCCAAGAGTGCCTCCCAACCATTGCTCCTCCAATTGATCAAACATGTTCTTATATCTGTAACCAAAGAAATTGCGTGAAATGATACAATTATAAGTTTACATCACCAAAATATACATAGGAAAAGTATAACCATAAATATCCATTGCATACCTGAACAATATTCTGATCCTTCTTTTGCAATAGAATATATTTGTCATGCATAGTAGTTTTAGCATTATCTTAATGATGAACACGAAGCTAAAAGTCTCCATTTTATGAACCAAACATCCTACCTTACATGCATTACGTGTGTTCTCCTGAACAATTCTCAAACATTTTATCACTACATCCCACATTGATTCAATACAAGATAAGGTTGTGTAGTGATAACCCCATCATGTATCTCCAGGTCGACACAGGGATATTTCCTGATTTTGCCGTCTTCCCGCAGACATCTCACCTTGCTTGATCTTAGCTAAAAGAATCTCTTTGTGCTTATTCAGAAATATATCCTTTCTCCTGCGGGATGAATTACTAAGATTATAAATCTCTTTCGCATCATCAAAGAAATCCTCAAGACCTTTATAGCATCCTGATAAAGCAACAACTATTAACTACAACAGGTGGGCAAAGCAATGAACATAGAAAGCATATGGGTTCTCATCACAGATTAATGTCTAAAGGCCATTAAATTTACCACTCATATTAGATGCTCCATCATACGCGTGCCCTCGTAGCCTTGCAATAAGTACACCGTGTTTAGAGAAAACCTCCAAAAGTGCCTTCTTTAAAGATGGCGATGTTGTGTTTGGGACATGCTTAATTCCCCAAAACCTTTCAACAATATCTCCACTTTTTCTCACATACCTACAAGAAAATGATACAATAAGTTGAATTATAGTCTATAGAAAAAAGTAAAACACGGGTAGATATCATATATACTTCAACACGTACCTCACAACCATAGCCATTTTTTCTTTGACTGATATCATGAGATTCATCAATAAGAATAGAAAAAAGACAACCATCTATCTCGTCTTTGATGTATTTGGTGACCTCCTCCGCACAATTTTTTGCAAGTGCTTTCCGAATAGTTGAGGACAGTGGCGAAGGATGGGAAAAAATCAAGGTGGGCAAACTCTAAGGCATAAAAAAGAATGGATGCAAAAAAATCAAAATTGTCATGCCACACTAATACTTTATACATTCTTAAGCATATTCACTTTTCAAAATGGTAATAGAAACATATGTAAATATAAGTTAAACCTACAAATGTACCCATAATGAAGCTTTAATGTCGTCTAAAAGTGTCAGGCAATGGAAAAGCTCTACCCTCCTTTTGAAAATTCTATTTTTCACCAAGATCAAGACTTTTGAATATCCCTCGCTCGATGTAGCACACCATCAAATCATCAATCCAACCATCAACCATATTGTTATGCAACTCGATCTTGATGATCTTCATAGCTGAGAAGGCCCTTTCAACAGTTGTCGTTGCCACCGGTAATAGCATTGCCAACTCAATGAGGCGGTAAACTATAGGAAACATGATGTGTCTTTCAAAATCAACCAGCTTTTAAGCTAGGCTTCCAATATCAAGACATATTCTAAAATCTTCCACTCTCCTCATATGGATAATGAATAGCGCAAGGGAATCATGTATATTCTCACACTCATAATTAGTGAAATCCTCGTGATAAATCTCTGTAAGTTGATAAATATTATTCACATCAGACCTAACAAATGAGTTTCTTGGATCAAGACAAGAGAAGTTCTGGAAAATATCTGAAGATGCCTCATTAAAATGATGATCAATCTCAGTGATAGTAGAGTCTATATGACCATAGAAGGTGTCAACACGATAAAAGTGATTAGTAGTGACCTGGTGTTTTCCTCCTTTTCTTGTTTTGCCCTATTTTGTTACCATTGTGTCCATGCTTGGGTTTATGATTTAATTTTAAGTGCAAAATTATTTGACATCATCCAAGAGTGCCTCCCAACCATTATTCCTCCAATTGATCAAACGTGTTCTTACATCCGTAATCAAAGAAATTTCCCCAAATGATACAATTATAAGTTTACATCACCAAATATACATAGGAAAAGTATAACCATAAATATCCAATGCATACATGAACAATATTCTGATCCTTCTTTTGCAATATAATAGATACATCATTTGTCATGCGTTGTAGTTTTAGCATCATCTTCATGATGAACACTAAGCTAAAATTCTCCATTTTATGAACCAAACCTCCTGCCTTACATGGATTACGTGTGCCGTTCTCAACAATGCTCAAAACTTCTATCACTGCATCCCATATTGATTCAATACGAGCTAAGGTTGTGTAGTGTGTAACCCATCTTGTATCTCCAGGCCGGCACAAGGATGTTTCTTGATTTTTCTCTCTTCCCGTGGACATATCACCTTGCATGATCTTAGCTAAAATAATCTATTTGTGCTTATCGAGCAGTATATCCTTCCTCCTGCAATATGAACTACTGAGATTGGCAATCTCTTTCGCATCATCAAAGAAATCCTCAAGACCTTTACAACATCTCGATAAAGTAACAACTATCAACTGCAACTAGTAGGAAAAGAAATGAACATAGAAGCATATGGGTTCGCATCACGGATTACCTTCTGAAGGCCATTAAATCCACCTCTCATATTAGATGCTCCATCATACGCTTTCCCTCGTAGCCTTGCAATAAGTAGACCGTGTTTAGCGAAAACCTCCAAAAGTGCCTTCTTTAAAGCTGGCGATGTTGTGTGTGGGACATGCTTATTTCCCCAAAACCTTTCAACAATGTCTCCACTTTTGCTCAGATACCTACAATAAATTGATACAATAAGTTGAGTTATACTCTATAGGAAAAAGTAAAACACATGTACTTCAACATGTACCTCACAACCATAGCCATTTGCTTTTTGACTGATATATCACGACATTCATCAATAACAATAGAAAAAGACAACCATCCATCTCGTCTTTGATGTATTTGGTGACCGCCTCTACACGATTTTTGGCAAGTGCTTTCTGAATAGTTGAGGAAGTCATTTTAGTATTTTTTTTGGAAATATCTCATCAAATTCAAGATTCACTTCCCTGTTCCTTTCTTTATACCAATCAAGCATATCCAAGAAATTGCTTGTTTTCAAAGAAGTAGTGGATTCTCGTGTTCACAAAATGGTTCACCTTGCAATGCTAGATATCTTACAATGCCCAAAGATGTATCCACACGAGTTTCATACTTTACTAGTGAATCTTTGGTATAAGTTATAACTTTGCTTTTCACACTTTCCTTTTGTTTCTTAAAATCATCGCATGCTATCCTTGAAATATTATGGATGCTACATGGCCCACCTACATGTTTAAGGAATGTCTGTACCACATTTTTCCAATGGACATATCCGGAATTGGTAAATACATCATGGCCGAATTTTTGATCCATATGGTTATGTTTAAAAAGATAACAATAGAAGCAATAAGCCTTGTCCTTGTCCATAATATATTCCAACCAATCAAACTCCTTGTACTAATTTGGCCGAAAGGGTCTACTATCTTTACTTTTTGGGAACTTATGTTGAGTAGGTTGGGTTTGACCATTCTTTAAGTAAGCAAAACTAAGATCATATCTAACATTCGGAAAAAATCGATCAATTGGAACGCGTAGTCCTGAATCAAGTTTTATGTAATTTATGAAATAAGTTATACCTTCAGCTCCTAGAACGTCAGCATTTCCTTCCACTATGGGTTCAATGGAATCTTCCACTTGATCTGTGTCACTGTCCATAGAATTTCCGGTCCCTCCTCCCACTTCTTAATCTTGCCCTTGCTGGGAAATAACATTTGTATTTTCATCAGGTTTGTCGTGCTTGTTGTAGAGATATTACCACTAGCAAGTAGTACAGAATATCTTTCCAATCTGCAATCCATGAAATTAAAATACATGAGTATTTTCCAAATAAACCTCACAATTTATGAATTCAAACCCTCATACAATATTCCAATTCACTAAAAAGTCTAGAAATTGTACCTCCAGCCTTTGTAGCTACCGATCCCTTACCTTTTTTTCCATCCCCATCTCTAAGCTTTCGAAGCCGACCTGACCTACTTCCGGTCGGCCGCCGCCTAGTTCAGCAGCATATAACAGCAGCAGGCCAGCAATGCATTCAATCCCTAAGCAACACAGTGGCCACCGGCCGGTGGCAGTGGAAGGTGACACCGTTCCTCGATGAAAAGGACTAGCGGCAGACTCTATGGCTCGACAGAGAGGATTAGCAGCGGACTAGGGCTCGACGATAAACTCGTCTTGCGAGCCTAGGAAGCGAATGATCGACACAGACACACAATTAGTTATTCGATCGATCAATCCCCGCTGGAAAATATTCCATCGATCAAGCAAGTACTAGCAACAGCCTCGCGTGCGCCTGTGCCTACTCTGCACATGGCCCATAAAGCCCAAGTTACTTACGCAACAACAAAGCAGCCCATTTAGGCTCTTTTTAGTTTATTCTTCACAAAAACATACATAAACTATTCTAAATCAAATATACATGAACAAATGACTACATATAGGTACTTTTTCGCCAAACATCAAGGTAGAGAGGCCATCCTACCTTGCCCTACTAGGAGCTCCGCCCCTGGTTAAGGAAGTCATTTGGCATTTTTAGGACATAGCTTATTAAATGCAATCTTCACTTCCATGTTCCTTTCTTTATACCAATCAAGCATCTCCAAGAAATTGCCTTTGTTCAAAGAAGTAGTGGATTCATCGTGTCCACAAAATGTTTCATGTTGCAATGCTATATAAGTTACAATGCCCAAAGATGTATCCACACGAGTTTCATACTTTACTAGTGAATCTTTGGTATAAGTTATAGCTTTGCTTTTCACAGTTGCCTTTTGATTCTTAAAATCATCGCATGCTGTCCTTGAAATATTATGGATGCTACATGGTCCACCGACATGTTTACGGAATGCGTGTACCGCATTTTTCCAATGTTTATACCCTGAATTGGTAAATATATCGTGGCCAAATTTCTAATCCATCTGGTCATGTTTAGAAAGATAACAATAGAAGCAATACGACTTGTCCTTGTCAACACTATATTCCAACCAATCAAACTCCTTGTACCAGTTTGGCCGAAATGGTCTACTATCTTTATTTTTGGGAAAGTTATGTTGAGTAGGTTGGGCTAGACGATTCTTTAAGTAAGAAAATCTAACAACATCTCTAACATTTGGAGCAAATCGATCAATTGCAATGCATAGTCCTGGATCAAGTTTTATGTAATCTATGAAATCAGTTAACTTCAACATTGCCTTCCACTATGGGTTCAAAGGAATCTTCCACTTGATTGGTGTCGGTGTCCATAGAATTTCCGGTCCCTCCTTCCACTTCTTGATCTTGCTCTTGCTGGGCAATAACATTTTCATTTTCATCAGGTTTGTGGGTGCTTATTGTAGAGCTATTACCACTTGTTGGGGATATACTTTCCGGGTATACCCACAGGACTCGCTGGCCAGGATGGCCCACTAAGGGTTGGAGCTTTGCTCCACGGGCGACCTAGTCAGGTAAAGAAGATGGAGTCACTTCCGGCTATGCCAAGGCCCAGAAGAGTTACTGAGTTAGGCATGTAGTATTAATTGTAGTCCAAGATATACTTAGTACCGACTCTGTATCATAGCCGGATAGATCTCTCCTATAAACCCTAGGCCGGATGACTATATAAGCCATCCTAGCGGCAAGCCTTTAGGGAAAAAATCATAGACAACCACAACCAACTCGCACATGCGAACCTCTTTGTAATCCGGTGTAACATCCAAATTTGTCGATATATTACTAGGTTGCTAGCAGGAGCAGGATCCGATCACCACCGTCGCATATGAACCTCGGTAAACTTGTGTGCTCACCGTTCCCGTAACACCGTACGTCTCGCACCCCACCTTTCTCAACGCCTCTAGGACCCCTATGGAATATTTGTCATCAGTTAGATGATAGTTGGCGCCCACCATGGGGCAGGTGACCTTTGGACATTCGTTAGGGGCGGAATCTGCACGTGCAGGAATCGACAAAACAATCGCTAGCAACATCCCTCTCGTTCTTCTCGACGAGACTTGGATTCTGGCTAAGGAGCTCGTGATGACCTACACCATCATGCCAATTGGTCAGATCGATATCTATCATGATTTTGCTGAACCTGCTCAACCAACCCCTGATGTGACGATTGTGGTGGAGGAACAATCTAGATGTACTCTATCTGCGGAGGCGGAAGATTTCAAGATCCAAGAAAACCCTAAACCCGACCAACATGCTCGTGAAGCGTAAGTAGTGGTGGAGGAAAAATATGAATCTGTTCTCCCTGATGAGATCGGATCTATGGATATGGAAGACTATAGCTCTGGATCCGGCTTGGCTGACGCTGGAGCAGGAAAATCATTACTAAGGTACAGGATAAATTAGAATATGAAGTGCCCATACATTGACTTCCAAGAAATCTCGGACATGATCCAGAGTTACGAGGAGTCCGACACTAAAATTTGTCTGTTCCATTACCTCAAATCTATCAAGAAGAAGAAGAAGCACTATTTCATGGGTTATGTTTGTCCCGGATCCGGCTCTGTCGATGTTGGATCCAAAAACAACTCGATCCTCGATGTAGTCGGAGAAAACATCGACTTACCTATTTCCCCTCAGGAATCGATGACGTCGAAAGAAATTAGAGAGTCAGAGAAGGAGATGGAGGTGTATGGTGAATACACCTCCAAAGAAGCACAAGGTGGAGAGGACACACCTCCAAGTCCATGTGATAGCATGGACAGGGAGTTCAACAAAGACAACGTCACCTCGCAAGATGATATGGACATTGGAGATTCATTCGAGGTCCAAGAGTCTGAGCCAATCCTAGCTGAAAGTACTGATGGAAGCTATCTCCAGGTACCAGACCAAAAGCCGTCTTTGCCACTGGTACGCATTTAAAAGCTCCTAGTCATGCAAGGAAGAATAAAAACAAGAAAACTCCAACACCGGTCAAACTGGTAGGAAATTGTCCAAGAAGAAGTCAACGAAGAACTCGATCTGGAGAAATTAGACAGAACTCCATTCAATCCCAATTCGAACGATCCTCTGGTTGATGGAAACGTGGTTACTCTGAGTGCCCATGAAATCTACATAGAAGAATTAACAACACTAATCCCAACTGCATTGGATCTTGCACCAGAGGAGCTGGTGAAAAGGGCCAACGAACTGGAGAAGCATTTGATCTTGCTCAAAGAAGCTGCTCACATTGTGGGGGTCAAACAACGCATTGACAGTAATCCTTCCTAGTACAAGTCAGATTACAAGCGACTACCATATGACAAAACTAGAGGTGGACCGATTCTAGCAAACAGAAATCCGGAAGTCCACAAATATCTCTTTGATGGAAAGACTAGAGGATATTTCTGACTTGATAGCAATGGAAACCAGATCTACAACACCCCAGTGGAGAACACTGCAGCCGTTCGAGCTATCCTTGCCAATAATCCGTTTCCTAAACAGTTCCAATAGTGTGTCACGTTACTCGATAAAGGCTTGGAGCAATAGAAAATAGCCACATCTTTCAGCAGAAAGCTCTCCTCGAAATCCGAATAAATTCCGCATTGTTAAGACCCCAAAGGGAATTGGAATAACACTATCACTCCGACCCTAGGGATGACAATCACTCAAAACTAGCTCTTCAGGCCATAACCGCAAAACTGCTAGAGTATGGGCAGAAGTTCTTCTGGTTGCGTCATGCGACGCAATGAAGGAACATGTCCCTCATAAATCCCATCGTCGGCAACCTATAGGACACGAGGACGAAGCTAAAGCATAGTGTCGGCGAGCGCAGGACTAAAAGCAAATTCCACCTCCCAAACACACTAGTCATTCGGCTGAACCTCGTCAAAACAATGATAACACCGGACGAAGAAACAACGAAGACCTCCTCGGACCAAGTCAGCATGGCTACTGACGTCATGAAGATCCACCTCAGAGCCAGTGCAATGAAGCTTCGGAAGTTAGGCATTGCTTAGCCAGAAATAACCCACCGAACCCACCATCCCCACCTAGCAGTGACCATAATGCCTCTCATCATAGCTGTAGTAGTCGTCGGGGCGGAAAAAGCAATGGTAGGAGAAGAAGCAGATATCCGACTCCATTGCCCCGCAGACACAACGAGCATCCGAGGCGAAGATCACTCTTGCCAAGCAACACTCTCCATCGCATCGAATCTAACATCAAAGCGCGACGTTATGAGGAGGATGACGTGTATGTAGGACCCAAGTACTTCGATCCATGCATCCGCAAAAAAAATTCCGATTGACTTTGGCATCACAAAAAAATTCAACCCTACGATGGTGTGGCCCGGCCAGATACTTGGCTTTAGGATTTTTTTTCCATGCTTGGTGCATCACCAAAGGAGGGAATAAATTGACCGCAGTCTGATACCTCCCAGATGTGGAAGACAACTTGATTATGGCTCAATGATTTGCCAGAAAACTCGGTAAATAACTAGTATGATATGAAAAGTGCATTCTTTTGGAATTTTGAAGGGACTTACAGGAGGCCCTACACTATCGGAGACTTGCAGCATTGTGTCCAACAACCCGGAGAAAGTTGCCGAGTCTATCTTGGATGATGGACCGACATGAAAAACTCCTGCGAAGGAGTCAATGATCAAACTGCGATTGAAGTTTTCATCGCAGGACTACAAATTAGATTACCGTGTCACCAATTCAAGCATGACAAAGTTACCGACTTGGGTGAGATGATAGAGACGCCCAGCAAATATGTTGATGCCGATGATGATTCACAGGGCCTACTGAACATCTTAGTTGTACCAAATCTGAAGTAGCCAAAGCAGCAACAGAACCAGAAGTGCAAGAACACCTCTGAGGATAAAACCAATCCAGAAAATGTTACTGTTAACACAACATTCGGATCAGGAAGCCGAGGAGGGCACGGAGGTGGTCAGGGCCAAGGCCGCAGAACTTCCCGAGTCCAGGGCAGAGGCGATCAACAACCAGGGAAAACATACTCCTAGGCTGAAATTACCAACAATCCTTGTATTCATCACCCGAATGGGAACAAGGGTTCTTCCCACACCAACTATGAGTGTATTTTCAATGACGACATCAAGAAAGACGAATCCTATGGCTACAGAGCCAAGCAAGAAAAGGAAAGAAATATTCCGAGAAAGGCAAAGAGACCAAGTAAGATTCTGATATGAAGGAGGCGGAAGCCGCACAACCCAAGTCGGATGGAAAGAAGGAATATCCTACCAAGAAAGACACTTACGTCTGATTCCTAGAAACTTAGCCAGCTAAGGTCAAAAAAGTGTTTCTTCATGAGCTTAATGCCACGGTTCTGGCTGTCCTCCGGTTTCTAGATTGGTTGGAAGTAACCATCACCTTTGACCGCAACGATCACCCACAAAAAGCTCATCGGAAGGGAAAGTATCCTTAGTCGTGAATCCTATAATTGATGTCTATGAGTTCTCTAAAACTCTCATGTACGGTGGTAGAAGCATTAACATTCACTACATCTCGACACTGCACTGCATGAAGATTTCTGAAAGCCAGTTAAATCATAGCAATGTGATTTTCCATGGAATTGTACCAGGGAGACAGGCAAATTCGATGGGTGATCTGAGATCACTCTGGACTTATGATGGTGCTTGACATGGAGCACTTCGTTGGAAACCCCAAGAGCAAGGTGTGATGAGCACATCATCAAGTCTTCCCACAGTAGAGACCGAGGTTATCGAACTAGAAGGAGGAAGGAAACGTCACACAGGTGTTGCAAGCAACGTGGAGACCTGCACAACACAAACTCAAGACTTTGCCCCAACGAATCAATGAGGTTGTCAAGCTCACCGGTTTGCTATAACAAAGGATTAAACGTATGGTGTGGAAAGTAATGGTTTGTAGCAAGTAAACAAATAATAGTGGAAGATGTATCAATGGTAAAGATTGGACAGAGGTCCATAGTTCACTAGAGGTGTTCTCCTTAGATAAACAACATGGCATGAAGGGTAAACAAATTACAGCAGGGCAATTGACAGGAATTGAGCAAGGCATAACAATGCAATTACTAGTTAGAAAGATCCTATGAGATTCGATTGGGCAATACGACAAGATACATAGACCGCCATCCAACTGCATCTATGACTAGAAGTCCACCTTTAGATTATCATCAGAACCCCCTCCAGTATTAAGTTGCAAGCAACAAACAACTGCTTTAAGCAAAGTGTGTAAGGTAAACAGTCCACATGTTCCATGAACAAGAGACCGTTGTTTTCTCCATAGTGGCAACAACACATATACAACCGAAGAGATTTCTGTCACTTCCCTTGGAAACTAGAGGCATGAACCCACTATTGAGCATAAATACCCCCTCTTGGAGTCACTAGCAACTACTTGGCCAAGATAGCTACTAACAACGGAGAGCATGCAAGATCACAAACAACACAGACATGATAGAATCAAATAGACAAAACCATTAATCAATCTGACATAGTAATCTCAATATCCATCGGATCCCCGCAAACACAATATGCATGATTACAAATAAATTAGATCATGATCATGAACGGAGCTCACAAGATCTATACATGAAAGCACAAAGGAGGAGATACAACCATCTAGCTACTACATGGACCCATAGTCCAAGGTGGAACTACTCACGCATCATACCGGAGAGAAGGCATCCGGGATGATCTCCCCTCCGACAGGGTGCCGGGAAGAACTTTAGATCCCCCCGATCTAGGGATGATAGTGGCGGAGGCTACAGACGGTTTCGTGGATATTTTATCGGGTGCTTAGGGTTTCTGCATCGGGGGCTTCTTATAGGCGAAGGGGGAGGCCTAGGAGGCGACCAGGGGGTTCCAACCCTACCCAGGCGCCGGCCCACCCCTGGGCGCGCCTGGGGGGGGGGGTGGCCGCCCTGGCATGCTTCCTCGGTCTCCCCTCTGGACTTCTTGTTCCCCACGGAAAGTAATTGACTTTGATGTTTGTCCCGTCCAATTCCGAGAATATTACTTCACTAACTTTTCTGAAACCAAAAATAGCAAAAAACATGCAACTTGTGAAGGGAATATGCCCTGAGAGGCAATAATAAAGTGTTTATTATGTGTATTCCAAGTATATGATAGATGTTTATTTTGCATGCTATAATTGTATTAATACGGAAACGTTAATATATGTATGTTTAATAAAAAAACAGAAAGTTCGTAGTTATGCATCTCTCATAAACTAGCTTGTTGATAAAAAGATGATCAAGGTTTCCTGATCATAGACATTGGATGTTGTTAATAACGGGATCACAACATTAGTGTAATGGTGTGATGAACATTCATCCGAAGTATAGCATTACGATCAAAGTCATTGAGTTTATATTGCTATAAAATCTTACGAAGTGGTCCTATCCTTAGACCATGAGATCATGGAAATCACTAACACCAGACGAGTTTCTTGATAACATCAATCGTCACACCGTAACAGGGTAATTATAAAGATGGGTTCAGGACTAATAAAGTGTTATATTGAGGCCCATGGATCGAGAGTGGAATTTGTTCATCCCGATGACGGATAGATATACTCAGGGCCCTCTCGGTGATATCACATTGGTTAGCTTGCAAGCAAGTGATTTGATCACTAGAATGTTATATCACGGGAACAAGAAAAGAGTGCATGTCAGTAACGAGATCAAACTAGGTATGGAGATACTGATGATCGAATCTCGGACATGTAATATATCTCTAAACAAAGGGATTAAGATACTAGAGTAAAAGGTTCCGCCGATCACAAGAAAGTCATCGTTGAATGTGTGGGAGTCAGTATGGGTCTCCAGATCCCGCTTCTGATTATTGATCCGAGAGGGGTCTCGATCATGTCCGCATTATTCATGAACCGTAGGGTGACACACTTAAGAGACACCGACATCCAATTGGAGCAAAATTTTCATGCCGAAAAGAATAACAAGCGCAGGAATTTATTTCACTAGATACCGAAACAGGTTTTCGGGTGAAATTGCATAAAGTGATTATGCATGTGAAATAGAATTCTAGCAAGGGGTTATATGTGAATGTTTGTCATTAAAGTAATTGACAAAATTCTGAATAAATAAAAGAGTGTTATTTCATGAGAGTTTGCATTAAATTTGGTGGAAATTTAATAACAAGTTTGAGTGGGATTTTGAGTTGAGGGATTTGAATGGATTTTTGTGAGTGGAGTGTCCACCCACATGAATGAAGGAGGGGAGGGGGCAGCCCCCATGGTCGGCGGCCACCCCCTTGGGTGCCCCCCTTCCTCCTATAAAAGGCACCCCTCTCCCTCTCTCTCACTCACACCTCCTCGTGAAGGATCTCTCCCCCTCTAGAATTTATCCCCCATGGTCTTAGACTAGCGAGATACATGTTTCCGGTGGCTATTCGGCAAGAAAGAGTTATGCTTCCGCTGCATCGCTGGAGCGAGGAGGCGGAGGTTGCTCGGTGCCTCGGACGTGTGTGCGAGCACGGACTCGCTGCTGATTTGCGGCGCTAGGACTTCCTCTCGATCTTGAGATCGGCAAGAGATCGTCTACATCAACCACGAGTTGAACTAGTTAAGCTTTGTCGGTCTTCAAGGGTATGTTCTCTATGAATATACATCCGCCCGTTGTTTGTATATAGTAGATAGATTTTGGTACATAGTTCCCATGGTAGGAAATTTTTTGTTTTCTATGCTGCGAATCCTACAGTGGTATCAGAGCCAGATCTATGCGTAGATGCTTTACATGGGTAGTACACATATGAGTATGTGGGCGATGATGATCATATTGTTGCTCCTTAGTTGTAATTTTGGATATTGGTGTCATAGTGGGATGAAGCGGCCCGGACAAACTTTACATGTCCTTGCACATGAGACCTGTTCCACGCTTGACATGCAACTAGTTTGCATAAGTGGCTAGCGGGTGTCTGTCTCTCCTACTATAGTCAATATCTATTTTGCAACGAGTTGTCAACAATTTGGTTATCCTCGTTGTGGTTCATGTTTGTAGGTATGAACGGTTCTATCTCGAAAGCCCTATGCCACGTAAAAACTTGCAATGTATAAATTAGAGGCGTCTAGTTTAGATTGTTGCTGGGCTAGTGTTATGATATGGTGATGTTGTAAGTAGAAGTATGAGATGATACTCTTACAACACACATAACGTGTAAGTTCCATAGACCTTGGCCTTACACATAAAGGTATGATAGTGATCATACCACGGTGCACATGATAGAGATCATATGCGGGAACCATATCATTTTACTAATAAACATAAGATGTTTGATAGCATCTTATATTGCTTGTTTGGCGTTTTATTAGCATAATAAGATGATCCCTCATTTAAATATCAAGATAAGAATGTGTTCTTCCTTTAGTATGCACCGATTATGTTTTCGTTGCTCCAAGACATCATGTGATGATCGGATGTTCTTGGATCCACGACCATATTTCGGGTGTAAGACAGTTACACACGCGAATACTAAGGTTCTTACTTGGCGAGCCTAGCATGTACAGACATGGCCTCGGAACACGGACCGAAAGGTTAAGCATGAGTCATATAGTAGATATGATGCCCATTTGATGCTCGCCTTTGAAGGTATACCGACTCACGTGATGATCGGACTTGGTATAGTGGATTTGGTTCATGTAATGACCAAAAGGACACGAGGGATGTCGTTTTTGAGTGGGAGTTCATTCATAATATGGATTAGTTAAACTCAATCTATCATAAACTTAGTCTAAACTTTACAAATTCTGTTGTAGATGGCACCACCTGCTTTTAATTTCAATGTGTTCAGGGAGAAAGATAAACATGCAACGAATGGTAGCAAATTTACAGAATGGGCCATGAATTTGAGGATTCTCCTCACTGCTGCACAAAAGCAATATGTGCTAGAAGCGCCGCTAGGCCCCCCACCTTTTGAGGATGCCCCTGACGAGGAGAAGAATGTCTATCAGACTCGTCAGGAGGACCACAACTTAGTTCATTGCGGCATATTGTATGGGCTAGAGCTAGAACTTTGAAAGCGTTTTGAAAACGGCAATGCATTTGATACAATGGATGAGTTGAAAATGATTTTCGACACACATGCTGCTGTTGAGAGCTACAATGCTTCAGAAAAGTTCTTTAGCTACATGATGGAAGAACACAACTCCGTTAGTGAGCATGTACTCAAGATGTCGGGTTACGCAGATAATCTTGTGTCCTTGGGAATATCGATTCCCATTGACTTAGGCATCCATCGTGTTCTGCAGTCTCTGCCACCTAGCTATAAGAGCTTTGTGATGAACTATAATATGCAAGGCATGAAGAAGTCTCTCACCGAGCTTGTGTCAATGCTTAAAACTTCAGAAGTGGAGATCAAAAAAGAACATCAAGTGTTGATGATCAATAAGAACACTGGTTTCAAGAAAGACAAGAAGGGAAAACGGAAGGGAAGTAAGGGCGGCAAGCCGGTTGCCGTGCCTGAAAAGAAACCCCGAGTTGGAACTAAGTCTAATACCGAGTGCTACTATTGTAAGGGGACAGGCCACTGGAAGCGCAACTGCCCCAAGTATTTGGCAGACAAGAAGGCCGACAAGGAAAAAAAAAGGTATATATGATATACATGTTATTGATGTGTACTTGACTAGTGCTCGCAGTATCACCTGGGTATTTGATACCGGTTCAGTTGCTAATATTTGTAACTCGAATCAGGGGCTGCGGAACAAGCGACCGCTAGAAAGGGGTGAGGTCAAGATGCGTGTCGGCAATGGATCAAGCATTGATGTGATCGCCGTCGCAACGCTACCTCTCCATTTGCCGTCGGGATTAGTTATAAACTTGAATAATTGTTATCTGGTGCCTGCACTGAGCATCAACATTGTATCTGGATCGTGTTTGATGCGAAGTGGTTATTCATTTAAATCCGAGAACAATGGTTGTTCTATTTATATGAATGAAATCTTTTATGGTCATGCACCGATGATGAATGGTTTATTTCTATTAGATCTCGATGATAATGTTACACATATTCATAATGTTGATGCTAAAAGGATTAAACTTAATGATGATATATCCGCATATATGTGGCACTGGCGTCTAGGTTATATTAGCGTTAAATGCATGAAGAAGCTCCATTCAGATGGACTTTTAGAATCACTTGATTTTGAATCATTTGATACATGTGAGCCATGCCTTATGGGCAAGATGACTAGAACGCCGTTTTCCGGTTCAATGGAACGGGCGACAGATTTATTGGAAATCATACATTCTGATGTATGTGGTCCAATGAGTGTGTTGGCGCGAGGTGGATATCGTTATTTTGTTACTTTCACGGATGATTTGAGTAGATACGGTTATATCTACTTGATGAAACACAAGTCTGAAACCTTTGAAAAGTTCAAGGAATTTCAAAATGTAGTGGAAAATGATCGTAATAGAAAGATCAAATTTCTACGGTCTGACCATGGAGGTGAGTATCTAAGTTACGAGTTTAGCATTCACATGAAAGAGTGTGGAATTGTTTCACAACTCACACCTGCCGGAACACCACAGAGAAATGGTGTGTCAGAATGTTGTAATCGTACTTTATTGGATATGGTTCGATCTATGATGTCTCTGACAGACTTGCCATTGTCATTTTGGGGTTATGCACTAGAAACTGCTGCATTCACTTTAAATCAGGCACCAACTAAATCCGTTGAAAAGACACTGTATGAATTGTGGTTTGGAAACAAACCTAAGCTGTCATTTCTTAAAGTTTGGGGATGCGATGTTTATGTGAAGAAACTTCAACCGGATAAACTCGAACCCAAAGCGGAAAAATTGCATCTTCATAGGATACCCTAAGGAAACTATTGGGTATTCCTTCTATCACAGATCCGAGGGAAAATTTTTTGTTGCCAAGAATGGATCCTGTCTAGAGAAAGAGTTTCTCGCGAAAGGTGTGAGTAGTCGGAAGGTAGAACTCGAAGAGGTTATTGAACCTTCTCTTCAAAGTATGGCGAGTAGCGCAGCGCCGGAAGTAGTTCCGGAGTTGGCTTCACCAGTTGAAGAGGGAACTTATGATAATGATCATTAAACTCCGAAAGAGAATACTACCGAACCTCGCAGGTCCAGCAGGACGCGTGCAGCTACTGAGCTGTACGGAAATCCTGTCATGAATTTCATGGTTGATGAAAATGATGACCCTGTGACGTATGAAGAAGTGGTGATGAGCCCGGATTCCAACAAATGGTTAGAAGCCATGAAATCCGAGATGGAATCCATGTATGAAAATCAAGTTTGGAACTTGGTAGACTTACATCACGACCGAAAGGCCGTGAAGAACAAATGGATTTTCAAAGGGAAAACTGATGCTGATGGTAATGTGAACGTCTATAAAGCTCGACTTGTCGCAAAGGGTTTTCGACAAATTCAAGGAGTTGACTACGATGAGACATTATCTCCCGTAGCGATGCTAAAGTCAGTTAGGATTATGTTAGCAATTGCTGCATATTTCGATTATGAGATATGGCAGATGGATGTCAAAACTGCGTTTCTCAATGGTAATATTGAAGAAGAGTTGTATATGATACAACCAAAGGGTTTTTTAGATCCTAAGGATGCTAACAAGGTGTGCAAGCTTCAACGATCCATCTATGGATTGAATCAAGCATCACGAAGTTGGAATCTCCGCTTTGATGAGGTGATCAAAGAGTTTGGATTTGTCCAAACTTATGGAGAAGCTTGTATTTACAAGAAAGTGAGTGGGAGCAATGTGGCATTTCTGATATTATATGTGGATGACATATTATTGATCGAAAATGATATAGATCTTTTAAACAGTGTTAAAAGTTATCTAAATAGCAAATTTTCAATGAAGGACCTAGGTGAAGCGTCATACATATTAGGCATAAAGATCTATAGAGATAGATCTAGACGCCTAATAGGGCTATCGCAAAGTACATACCTTGATAAGATTTTAAAGAAGTTTAAAATGGACGGAAGTAAGAAGGGGTTCTTACCTATGTTACAAGGCAAGACATTGAGTAAGACTCAAAGTCCGTCTACGACGGAAGAAAGAGAGATAATGGACAAAGTCCCTTATGCTTCAGCCATAGGCTCTATAATGTACGCCATGCTATGTACAAGACCGGATGTGGCACATGCTATTAGTTTGACTAGTAGGTACCAATCGGATCCAGGTTCAAAACATTCGATAGCGGTCAAGAATATCCTTAAGTACTTACGAAGAACTAAGGATATGTTTCTTCTATACGGAGGTGAAGAAGAGCTCATCGCTAAGTGTTATGTTGACGCAAGCTTTGACACCGATCCGGATGACTCTAAGTCTCAATCCGGATACGTATTTCTCATGAATGGCGGAGCGGTTAGTTGGAGGATCTCCAAACAACCTGTGGTGGCGGGATCAACAACGGAGGCCGAATATGTTGCTGCTTCGGAAGCGGCTCAAGAAGCAGTTTGGATGAAGGAGTTCATATCCGAACTAGGAGTGGTTGCAAACGCGTTGGACCCAATGGTGATATATTGTGACAACAATGGTGCCATTGCGAATGCCAAAGAGACAAGGTCTCACAAGCATTCCAAGCATATTAAGCGCCGGTTTCACTCCATCCGCAAGCATGTCAAGGATGGAGATATAAAGACTTGTAAAGTACACACGGATCTCAATGTAGCAGATCCGTTGACTAAAACTCTACCTAGAGAAAAACATGATCAACACCAGAACTCAATGGGTGTTAGATTCATCACTATGTAACTAGATTATTGTCTCTAGTGCAAGTGGGAGACTGAAGGGAATATGTCCTGAGAGGCAATAATAAAGTTTTTATTATGTGTATTCCAAGTATATGATAGATGTTTATTTTGCATGCTATAATCATATTAATACGGAAACATTAGTACATGTGTGTTTAATAAACAAACAGAAAGTTCCTAGTTATGCCTCTCTCATAAACTAGCTCGTTGATTAACAAGATGATCAAGGTTTCCTGATCATAGACATTGGATGTTGTTAATAACGGGATCACAACATTAGTGTAATGGTGTGATGAACATTCATCCTAAGTATAGAATTACGATCAAAGTCATTGAGTTTATATTGCTATAACAACTTACGAAGTGATCCTAATCCTTAGACCATGAGATCATGTCAATCACTAACACCGGAAGAGTTTCTTGATAACATCAAACGTCACACCGTAACAGGGTGATTATAAAGATGGGTTCAGGACTAATAAAGTGTTATGTTGAGGCCCATGGATCGAGAGTGGAATTTGTTCATCCTGATGACGGATAGATATACTCAGGGCCCTCTCGGTGATATCACATTGGTTAGCTTGCAAGCAAGTGATTTGATCACTAGAATGTTATATCACGGGAATGAGAAAAGAGTGCATGTCAATAACGAGATCAAACTAGGTATGGAGATACCAATGATTGAATCTCGGACATGTAATATATCACGAAACAAAGGGATTAAGATACTAGCGTAAAAGGTTCCGACGATCACAAGAAAGTCATCGTTGAATGTGTGGGAGTCAGTATGGGTCTCCAGATCCCGCTTCTGATTATTGATCCGAGAGGGGTCTCGATCATGTCCGCATTATTCATGAACCGTAGGGTGACACACTTAAGAGACACCGACATCCAATTGGGGCAAAAGTTTCATGCCGAAAAGAATAACAAGCGCAAGAATTTATTTCACTAGATACCGAAAAAGGTTTTCGGGTGAAATTGCATAAAGTGATTATGCATGTGAAATAGAATTCTAGAAAGGGGTTATATGTGAATGTTTGTAATTAAAGTAATTGACAAAATTCTGAATAAATAAAAGAGTTTTATTTAATGAGAGTTTGCATTAAAATTTGGTGGAAATTTAATAGCAAGTTTGAGTGGGATTTTGAGTGGAGGGATTTGAATGGATTTTTGTGAGTGGAGTGTCCACCCACATGAATGAAGGAGGGGAGGGGGCAGCCCCCATGGCCGGCGGCCACCCCCTTGGGTGCCCCCCTTCCTCCTATAAAAGGCACCCCTCTCCCTCTCTCTCACGCACACCTCCTCGTGAAGGATCTCTCTCCCCCTCTAGAATTTATCCCCCATGGTCTCGGACTAGCGAGATACATGTTCCCGGTGGCTATTCGGCAAGAAAGAGTTGTGCTTCTGCTGCATCGCTGGAGCGAGGCGGCGCAGGTTGCTCGGTGCCTCGGATGTGTGTGCAAGCACAGATGCGCTGCTGATTTGCGGCGCTAGGACTTCCTATCGATCTTGAGCTCGGCAAGAGATCGTCTACATCAACCACGAGTCGAACTCGTTAATCTTTGTCGGTCTTCAAGGGTATGTTCTCTATGGATATACATCCGCCCGTTGTTTGTATCTAGTAGATAGATCTTGGTACATAGTTCCCATCGTAGGAAATTTTTTGTTTTCTATGCTGCGAATCCTACAACTGCCACTGTGGCAACTTGTTAATAGGTTAGTACCCAAAAACATGTAAAAAGCACATCAAAGTGTAGACAAGTAAAGCAAAGTAGATACTAAACAAACATGGATCATCAAAAATTATAGATATGTTTCCGACGTATCAACGTAACATTCGGTACTTCGCAAAAGTACCGGATCGAACCACTCTCCATTGAGGTGGTACCGTTCAAAATTGCATACCATGCCATCTTCGGGCATCCGTCTTACTGGGCGTTCATGGCTCGTCCCTACTACATCTACAACATGATGAAACTTCTGGGTGCCAACGGTGTCATCACAATCCGGTCAAACCCAAAGAAAGCACGAGATTGCAAGGAAGGAGTTGCCGCCTTTGCTGAAGCCGTGCAGCATGACCAGGAGTACCAGGAGATCAAGAAAAACACCAACCCGTCTAAGATGCCAACTATAAAGAACGAAGTGCTGATGTTGAATTTGTAGTTCAAGGCATCGGAAGAGACGAATACCCTGCCGATAAAGGAAGATGATCCCTCCAAGTTGACCAACGTAGGCGTAGGATTAGGCCACACATAGGAAAGCACGCTCGTCGAGTTCCTCAAAGCTAATAAATATATATTCGCAAAAGAAGATCAAGAGTGTCTTGAAGAAGAAGATGGAGTTCCCCATGTGTATCTTCAAGACATCATCCAAATGAAGTTAAAAGAAATAAGGTGCAAGGTCAAGTTGCGCCATCTCTAGAAGATCTCATGCTTGAAGTTTGGCATCCTCGGTGACCATGGAGCTATGAAGATAAGTTCAAAGAAGAGGTTTCCCATGGTGTATGGGGGGAGCAAGTTGCAAGTCTTCATCAAGAAAGCACAAGCAAGAGCAATCAAGAAAGGTGTTCCATCTTGAGGAGGATAAGTTCGTCTACATCGAGATCAAGTGGATTGCTCAAGTAAAATTTATAATCTTGATAGGTTTTCACTTTTGCCGATCTCATGTTGTTAGTTGGGAGACCGGGTTTAGGATAGATATGCGTACTATCAAGAGGGGCTCTTGAGTAAGTAACTCGATCATATCTTTTGGAGAGCTCAAACGTTTGAATACTTAGCATCATATTTCTTGGTTATTATTTGCATCTTATCCAAGTGAAGTTCTATAGCTTGTGGTAATCTTCATAACAAGATCTAGTTCAGCAAAAACGGATTTCCCTTGTATATCTTATTACGTTTTTTGATCTTGCGGGTTTTCCGTCACCACACCTTAGGAGATATCTCTCATATATATACTTGATATTTTATCCCTTGGTGGTATGAAATATTTCCATTTTTGGGATGATAATTGTTTGTATTATTCCAACAAAATTGGTTTCAACCTATTCGGAGTTTCTAAGGTCAAATTATTATGTTTTGCGTTTTGGAGGTTTTACCGGTTCGTATCTTCTGTAGAGGTCAAACCTTTCATATTATGGTTTTATCTCTGTGGTTGTATAATGATGTATATTTGCATAATATTTTAGAGTTTGTTGTCCTCTTCTAAATGAGCCCAAGATCATCCAAATCAGAGTCTGTATGCAAGAGTTATGGCCGTTTTCGTTCAGGGATAACTGGTAGTACCGAACCAGAATCTGGTAGTACCACCCCTTTGTACCGGGTGTTACTGAATAGGGTGCGTTTGGTAACTTGGGAACCCCGGGGAATGTACAGTAGTGTCGGGAAAGTCCGGTAGTACCGTGAAAATCCGGTAGTACCGAGAATCTCGTTTTTGGGCTGCAGCGGCTGGATTTTGGGGGGACCTAATTAAGGGGCCTTCTTCCCCAATGGTTCCCCAACTCTTCTTAAAATTTTTCTCCTCCATTGTTGACCTTCCCAAGCTTTCTTTCTCTCAATCCCTCCAATTATTCTTGCATCTTTTGAGGGAAAATAGAGAGGAGATATACATCTATATTTCCACCAATCAATCTCTCCTCTAAGTGAGGGGAACCCATTGGATCTAGATCTTGGAGTCTTTTTTGGATTTCCCATTGTGTTCTTCCTCTCTAATTCCCCCAATATCTTTTGTATCTTTGGTGGAATTTAGAAGTGAAGGACTTTCCATTGCATTATGTGCATCGGTTTGAGTTCTCCTTGGAGATTTGGTTGGTGAAATCAAGAAGTTTGTTACTCTTGGGTTCCTGGAACCCTAGTCAGTTGTGTGGCCTTTGTGGTGAGTTCTTGGGGCATTAAGTCGTGGATCTCTCCCCAAGTTAGTGGCCTTGGTGGTGAATTTTGGGAGACTCCAATTAAGTTGTTGAGATTTCTCCAATCTTATAGGGGTTTGGTGACCGCCCTCAAGTGTCCCATAGTGGATCGGGTGCTTGCCGTGTGGTGGGTTCTCGAGAGAATAGGGTGAGGCCTCTTGTGGCGTTTGTGTTCTTTTTACTGCCCACCCCTCCAACAAGACGTACTCCCTTGTAGGGAGGAACTTGGTAAAACATCATCGTCTCCATGTGCCTCGGTTATCTCTATACCCGAGCCCTTTACTTATGTACTTTACATTGTGATAGCCTTCATGCTTGAAGTAATCCATCTTGCTTTCACCTTGTTGCTTGTCTTTCTTAGAAAAATTTGTTGGTTCACATAGGTGAACCATAGTATATATAGGCTTTTTCTTAACAAAGAAAACACTAGTTTTATTCTGCCTTTGTTAAGTCCATCTCATAAAAGTGTTATCCGCCTATTCACCACCCTCTCTAGGCGGTATTCGTGATCTTTCAATTGGTGTCATAGCAAGCTCTCTCGCTTTTAGACTTCACCATTTTGAGAGTAAATATGTCGACTAGGGGATGAGTGCATGATTCCTTCTATATATTCGATGGAAGAAATTATGATGATTGGAAATGTCGCATGTTTGATTTTTTCCGGGGAATTCACCCATCTATTAAGGGAATTCTATACATGGGTTTTTCTTCTCCTATGAATCCCCAAAACGAATCTTTAGAGGAGCATGTGAACTCTTATATAGATGCTCAAGGTACTAAAATGCTTTTACTTGTTTTGAGCAATGTAGTTATTTCTTCAATCATGCCTTATTGGAGTTCTCATGAGATATGTACAAAGCTTCAAGAAAAATATAGTGAGTCCAACATCATTGAGGATGATTGTTTTCCCTCCACCTCCAGCCATGATGAGTTCTCATCTTCTACCACTTCACCAACATGTGATTTTTCACAAGGTAATGATATGGTGAGTGGTGATATAAATTGCATTATGGATAGTGAGATTACTATTGGTAATCCTTCATCTTTATCTAGTTGAAATGGTCTATCTTTAGACTTTTAACACTTCTAGCACTCAAAACTCCTTATATGCTTGTGTTGATAGTCCTTGCATATCATATAGAAATGTCTTGAATAAATCTTGTGATGATATGCTTGTTTTGTATTGTTTCCATGATACGAATGCTTCTGTTTCCTCTAGTGCCTGTGTTGCTAACCATGTAGAGGAAACCGAAGATTATATAGGCCAAGACAAGGTTTTGAATGGAGCTACAAGTGCAACCTCTAGTTCTTGTGTTGCTAATCATCGCCTTATTCCAGTTCTCACATATGCCTTATGGCTAAGGGAACAAAGGAAACCTCTTTGGATCCCATTGTTTCCCATGATGATGTTGATAATGATGAGGTTGAGGTTCATAATGATGATGATCATCTAATTGACTATGATATTGCCTCTATTAAAGAATTGCTAGAGATTTTCTTTCCTGCTCTTCATAGAAATAAAATTGGTTCCTCCAACTTTGTTGAAATTTTGACTTCTGCCACTAAAGGAAAGAAACTTATGAGGAGCAAAAAATATATCATTTTTCAAAAGAATGAACATGAGTGTGAGTATGATAACGAGATTGTGTATCTGAAGAGTGAAGGAAATGTGCCCTAGAGGCAAATAATAAAGGGGTTTATTATACACATTCCATTAATTTCATAATAGTTTATGACATGATACAACTATATCAATAAGGAAAAATTGATATAGGTGTGATATATAAACAATCCCAAGTCCCTAGTAGCCTCTATTAAACTAGTTCATTGGTCAATGGATGGTCAAAGGTTTCCTGACCATGAAGGTTCATCGGCACCTAATTGACAATGGAGCTATCTCATTGGAGAATGAGATAGTGGATACTATTCTACAGATAATTGTTGCAACACGATCATATCACAAAGTTCACAGTTGCAATCTTCGGAAAAATAGTGAATTGTTCCTCAGACCGTGAGACCATATCAATCACTTTTCCCGAGGTTACTTTGATAATATTAAACATCACTCAGTAAAATGGTGGTCATAAAGGTGTTGTTGGGTATCCGGCCGAACCATGTAGAGGATACTGTGTCAAGAGCAGGATTTGTACATCCGTGTGATGGAAGATACTCTGGGCTCACTCGGATAAGTTATATCAAATATGTTGCACAACATGTGATTAGATCACGGGATATCACTTATCGGTACGAGTTTAAAGTAGCATTGTCGGTAACAAGATGAACTCGGCATGGAGATGTCGATGATCAAATCTCGGACAATGTAAGTATCATAGAGAAAAAAGGAACATAACACATAATATTTCAGGTTCGAAACGATGGAGAATCGTGAGTTCATAGAGGTCATCATGGGCATCCCGCTCCCGCTAATGATCATTGATAGAGATCATGTCTATGACATTCCCAAACCATAGGGACACACGCTTAAGATCTTACGATGCTTGAGATATTATTGTAAGAGGGAATCCTAAAACAGATAGGAAGAGAGAGAGAAACCAGAAGTGTTCTAGGGAGATCCGAAGTGGTTCGGACAAAGAAAGGAATAAGGAAAATGACTAAAAGGAGTTTCAGATAAATGGGAATTTGAATATGCATTTATTATATGTTAATTATGAATTAATATATTCTAAATAATATTTAAATTAATATTTATAAAATAAATTTCTTTTTAGGCCAAAATCACGGAGGGATTTTACTAAAAAGAAATTACAGCAAAAAGGGAAAACGGACAACAGCAAAATTGTTTATGGTGGGCTAGTTTTGAACCATCCTAGGAGGCTGCGCGGGAGGCATGTACTGGCTAACGCTCAGGAAAGCATAGTGATGAGCACATCTCAGCTCGCGGGCAGGCTGTAGCATCAAGCCGGCCCACTCCGGGGGTCGCCTCTCTCTGCCGTGCCTGGCCTGGTTGCTGGGATGCCGAGGAAGCGCACCGGCCCACCCGGGGCCACTGCCGATCGCGGACTATCTGCCACGCGTGCAGTGGGTCGCCGGGGGCTGCGCCGACCGACCCCGAGATACCAGCTGCTGCTGCCTCACTAGGCCTATGGATGGTGCCTAGGCCCACCCGGGTTTTGTTCCCTGTTTGCTGTTTTGGGATGTGGTAATTCAGCCCATTCGATTGGACGAAATTCTAGCTGTTTTTCCTTTATCTTTAGTCCTACACGAGACACCTAAGAGGGAGGCACTCCTCCCTTAGCCTATATAAGGAGGTGCCTATGGGTGGGATTAAACACAAAATAATTTGAGATATTCCCTTTGGTTGGAATACTCCCCTATGTCTCTAAAGTTGCCTCTACTAGTGCACGGTCCCAAGTATGGACTATGTAGGAAAAATGTTCTCTTCCACGACACGCCGTTGGGCTGCCGGGATTCCAACCAGGAGGTCTACTTCCACAACCTCTGCGGGATCAGAGACTGGGACTCGTCGTCTTGCATCGTATGCCTGTGGTAACTCGGTGGGGCTATTGAAGCTTCCGGGCCATCGTGTGAGGATCAGAACAAGGGGTGGCTTGCGAGGAGCTTCGCAACCTTGAGGTCAGACAGGTATGACTACATCATCCATGCTTCTGCATGATCGTAACGCTCTCTCGGTCTTCAAAGGTATGTTACCGATGTCTCTCTCTCTGTTACTGCATTACTAGTAGATAGATCTTGGGCATTCGGCGTTTCTTTCGCTTAGCATAAAATTTTGATTTTCTACATCGAACCACAACAGTGGTATGAAAGCCAGATCTCTGTGTAGTATGCTTGTACGAAGTAGACACAGGTAGAAGTGTGGTAATTAATACTCTAGTTGTTATGTTCTCACGTGTAATTGTTTATATCGCGGTACTGTGAGATGAGCGGCCCGGACCGACCTTATGCGTAATATTACTCGAGACTGGTTCCACGCTCAACGTATGGCTGGTACCGTATAAGTGGCTCGCGGATGTATGTCTCTCTCACAATAGTTGATATAGCATCTACAAATTAAGGCCCAGCAAGGGGTGTAGTATAAACAACTATTGTATCAATGTTGTGGTTCGAAGTTCGTAGTTAGAAGCGTTCTATTGCGAAAGGCTTAACAACCACGTAAAATCTGCAATAGATAAAGTAGAGGTGTCTAACTTTATGTTGCAAGGAGGGCTTTGTGATGTGATATGGTTTAAAGTCGTGAACAAATGTAAGGTAGTTTACTGTTCATATTGCTAGTTGTATAGTAATAGTCATCATTGGCAATGAACGACAAGATCGGTAGGTTCGTGGACTTGGTGCGAAGCTGGTGGCCTGATGGAGATCATGCCGGTGCACCTGATGGAGATCATGGAGCAAGAAGACAACCATGTCACGTCACATTATGATTATATGATTTAATTTTTGTGTGCATCCCGTTTTCAGTGATGGTATTAGATACACAATGATAGCATCTAAATAGGACGATCCTTAAAATTAATTCCAATGAAAGTGTTCCCCTAGTATATGCACCACCAAGAAATTTCTTTGTTATGAAGCCGACCATGATGATCGGGGGCTAGACATATCTACATTCACATACAGTGGGTGTAAGAAAGGTTACACAAAAACACACACTAGTTAGAGTTGGCAAGCCTAGCATGTGCAGACATGGCCTCGGAACACTGAGATCAAAAGATGGAGCATGAGTCACATGGTTGATGTGATTGACACTGGAGAATGTCTACCATGGCAGCTGCATCAAAGGCCGTGATGATTGGGGATGATGTGGTTTAAAGGGATCATGTTATCACTTAAATTGTCGTTAGGTATGACAATTTAAGTGGGATCCCATTTGTTAATATGATTACAAATTTGACTCCTTCAATTACGAACTTAAGTCTAAGTCCTTTTGCAAATATCTTGTAGACTATGTCCATCCCCTCAGTTCGCAACTCTCTTGGTCTATTTATGGACTAGGAGAAACTTAAACTAGATGGATCAAATTTCACTAAATGGTACCAACGCCTTAGAAGGGTCATCATAGAAGACGGTCTCCTCTATGTCCTTCGTGAACGCCTGGAAGATTTCCCTAATGACTCCGAGGAAATGAAGATGCGACTCTTCACGACCTCCCTGAGAAGTTTATGATAGTCAAGTACACCAAGATTCATGAAATGGAACCTGGATTGAGAGTACCCTTCCATGAGATCGACACATATGATATGCTCGATGGATCGAATAGTATGTTCCCAACCAAGGAAAGGCGCATGAAGTATGAGTATGTACAAGAGTTTGTCTCCATAAGGATGGAAGAGAACTCAAGCTTAGATACCCACTTGGACACCATGGAAAGGCTCCATGAACGTCTGAAGGATGCTATAGGTGACATGTTGACTAAAAGCGTTGTAATAGATGGGGTGGTGCATTCGCTTCCTCCCAGTTACAAGGACATCGGCAAGGACCAAATCGAGATGGGAATTCCGAATACCTTTCGCGAGGTCATTTCTAAGCTAAGGATTATCAAGTCGAACCCAAAGTTGGGAACGATGCCAATGGAGAAGGTATATGATGATATACAAGTTATAAATGTTTCCATGAAAAACTTATGCAGTTTCAAGTATTGGATACTTACCCCTGGCTTATTTGAAATCAGGACCCATGTGCATGAGTTATGGATGGAATGAGGCCCTAATGGCGTGATGATGGCAATCAATCTAGTTGAAGGCCGAAAGCACTCATGCCCTCGAAATTTATCATTAGTATTAGCAGATTTGAATAAAAGCTTTGTAATCGAGTTTGTGAATCATGCAAGTGTGTCTCCCTTATTGTGAGACGGTTATTCATATTAATGAGAAACAATCAGTTGTTCCTTTTTCTATGAATGATTTCTTTTATGATTCACACTGAAGTTGCAAATAAGTTATTCTAGTCCTTAATTAGCATGATAATAAAGAATTATAAAATATGATAAATTGCCGAGAGATATCCAAGTGTGAATCTGAAACGGTTTGAATCGTTCAAAGTTTTCAGAATCAAAGAAGATATAGAATTAACAAGAATGTCAAAGTCTTATCGATTTGATCCGAGTGACTTTGAATTTGAGTTAATGGCAATGTGTCATATAAGGACTTGTGAAAAACAGTTTCACAAATTATGGTGATTGGACTAATCAAATAGTTTTGATATGTCTAATGCAACATATTCATTATGTATAATATACATATGGTATGAAATAAAATTCCGCTGGGATTAACGTGAGATGTTAGAGTTATAGATTGAAATAGTAAACACTCAATGACACATAAGGAACATCTAATGATTCACAAAAACAACAGCATGTAAGATATGCCAATCTCGAGTTTCTAGAGATTTCAAATGATTGAAATCTTTGCGAATAGTAAGTATTTGTAGGGTGTTCTTAGTAAGACTACAGACACAGATTCCAACTAATACCCAAAAAGGACAAATGTTGTTTGTCGCAGTGGGATACTCATTTGAGAAAGTGTTTTCTCATGGAAGTGTTGGTGGAAGGACATAAGTGTAAGCTAAGGTTTGACCTTACCTCCGAATTGTTAAGAATGTAAAACGGAATATGTTCCGGAAACAAACTTTACAAATAGAGGGAAACCATAATGATGTGATCATAAATGTTTCGGCTAATACTTTATAAAGGTTGGATTCAAGATTACATTATGCTCCTTGCAAAAATTCATTCTTGATTCACTTGACTTTTTATTGGAATAAGGCATACCTACGAATTACAAAGAAAGCATGATGGTCCTAAATACAAGAAGTGACTACGAGTCATGAAATCCCAAATTAAGTAACGTTTGAGATTATGAAGTAAAGTGTTACTTTATCTCATTAAGTAATGGGGATTACTTAATCCTTCCTAGTAAACTTCATAGTTAAAAGGATGGAAATGAAACTTATAATAAAGACATAAAGGGTTGATTTGTCATAAAGATGTTTTGACAAATGCTTAATGTTTGTTTGATTAAATCAGCAGATAAGTCCAATCTGGAAATTGGATAAGGACTTCTCAAAACTGTAAATTCTTCAAGATTATGTAGAAAGGGTTATAAATGGTACAACAGGAAGGTTTTGATCAATCAATAATTGTTGAAGTCTTGTAATAGAAAATTCTTGATTTGATACAAGATCAAATAATTTTGGATTTTCCAAGATTGTCGGGAGGGGTTCTAAATTAAGTGGGAGCTAAGAAGTTTTCCCAATGCAATATGTGTTCGACATATTTGAGTGGGAGATGAGTGACATCCTGAAACATCAAATATTGTTGATATATTTGAGTGGTAGCATAAACAACGTTCTAGAATATGTGGTTGACATATTGGTAAACAACGCACTGGGTACTGGAAATGATCGAATCATTTAGGTAAAATTAGACATTATATGACCCTTGTTCTTAGTAGTGAAGAACATATATTCTAGAATGATTCCTGAGCTAACTACTGATTTAGAGTTAAGTTTAGCGCAAAGGAAGCTAGTTAGAATCAAAGTTGCAAGGGTTGCACTTCGATTGAAACTATAAAGATTTAGAAGTATAAAGGATACTTCAAAATTAGCAAGTATAATTTTGGCCTGGAGAAAGTTCAACTTTCTACTAAGTGTATTTATAGTTATACATGACATCTTGAAAAATCTATATTGATTGGTAGATTGTCATTGTATATACTAGAAAAAACAAAAGTCTCACTTTAGTCACAAAAATGGCTAAGGGTACATTATGTGATAATGGGGTTAATGTCAAATAGGTGACATTAATGATTTGCAAAACGGGACCTTATTATTCCGATATAACAGATTTAGGATAAGTAAGTCCTCCATGAGCAGCATGATCAACAAAACGCATATGAGATATGGTTTATGATTAGAAGCAATGCAACTAGATTATTTGGACTCTTGTGCAAGTGGGAGACTAAAGGAAATGTGCCCTAGAGGCAAAAAATAAAGGGGTTTATTATACACATTCCATTAGTTCATAATAGTTTATAGCATGCTACAACTAAACATTGATATAGGTGTGATATATAAATGAACCCAAGTCCCTAGTAGCCTCTATTCAACTAGTTCATTGGTCAACAGATGGTCAAAGGTTTCCTGACCATGAAGGTTACTCGACACCTAATTGACAATGGAGATATCTCATTGGCGAATGAGATAGTGGACACTATTCTGTAGATGATTGTTGCGACACGATCATATCATAAAGTTCACAGTTGCAATTGTCAGAAACATAGTGACTTGTTCCTCAGACTGTGAGACCATATCAAATCACTGTTTCCCGAGGTTACTTTGATAACATTAAACATCACTCAGTAAAATGGTGGTCATAAAGGTGTTGTTGGGTATCCGGAGGAACCATGTAGAGGAGACTGTGTCAAGAGCAGGAATTATACATCCGTGTGATGGAAGATACTCTGGGCCCACTCAGATAAGTTATATCAAATATGTTGCGCAACATGTCATTAGATCACGGGATATCACTTATCAGTACGAGTTTAAAGTAGCATTGTCAGTAACGAGATTAAACTCTGCATGGAGACATCGATGATCAAATCTAGGACAATGTAAGTATCGCAGAGACAAAAGGAACATAACACATAATGTTTTAGGTTCGAAACGATGGAGAATCGTGAGTGCATAGGGGTCATCATGGGCATCCTAGTCCCGTTGATGATCATTGATAGAGATCATGTCTATGACATTCCTGAACCATAGGGACACACGCTTAAGGGCTTACGACACTTGAGATCTTCCTGTAAGAGGGAATCCTGAAAGAGATAGGAAGAGAGAGAGAGAAACCAGAAGTGTTCTAGGGAGATCCAAAGGTGTTCGGAGAATGAAAGGAATAAGGAAAAGGACTGGAAGGAGTTTAAGATAAATGGGAATTTGAATATGCATTTATTATATGTTAATTATGAATTAATATATTCTAAATAATATTTAAATTAAGATTTTTATAAGTAAATTTCCTTCTAGGCCCAAATCCCGGAGGGATTTGACTAAAAAGAAATTACAGCAAAAAGGGCAACAGAAAAATAGTTTCTGGTGGGCTGGTTTTGAACCAGCCCAGGCGGCTGCGCGGGCAGCGTGTACTGGTTGCGGCTCAAGGAAGCGCAGTGCTGAGCACAGCTGAGCTCATGGGCAGGCCACAACATCAAGCTGCCCACTCCAGGGTCTGACTCTCTCTCCTGCGCCTGGCCTGGTTGATGGACCACTGGGGGAGATCACCGGCCCACCCGGGGCCACTGCCGATGCGGGCTATCTGTCGCGCACGCAGTGGGCTGCCAGGGGCTGCGTCGGACCACCCCGGGAGCACTAGCTGCTACTGCCTCTCTGGGCCTATGGATGGCGCTTCCTGTAAGAGGGAATCCTGAAAGAGATAGGAAGAGAGAGAGAAACCAGAAGTGTTCTAGGGAGATCTGAAGGTGTTCAGAGAATGAAAGGAATAAGGAAAAGGACTGGAAGGAGTTTAAGATAAATGGGAATTTGAATATGCATTTATTATATGTTAATTATGAATTAATATATTCTAAATAATATTTAAATTAAGATTTTTATAAGTAAATTTCCTTCTAGGCCGAGGGATTTGACTAAAAAGAAATTACAACAAAAAGGGCAATAGAAAAATAGTTTCTGGTGGGCTGGTTTTGAACCAGCCCAGGCGGCTACGCGGGCAGCATGTACTGGCTGCGGCTCAAGGAAGCGCAGTGCTGAGCACAGCTCAGCTCATGGGCAGGCCACAACATCAAGCTGGCTCACTCCAGGGTATGACTCTCTCTACTGCGCCTGGCATGGTTGATGGACCACCGGGGGAGATCACCGGCCCACCCGGGCCCGCTACCGATGCGGGCTATCTGTCGCGCATGCAGTGCGCTGCCAAGGACTGTGTCGGAACACCCCGGGAGCACTAGCTGCTACTGCTTCTCTAGGCCTATGGATGGCGCCTAGGCCCACCCAGGTTTTGTTACCTATTTGTTGTTTTGGGCAGTGGTAATTCATCCCATTCGGCTGGACAAAATTCTGGCTATTTTTTCCTTTATCTTTAGTCTCACATGGGGCACCTAAGGGGGTGGGAACCCATCCCTTAGCCTATATAAGGAGGTGTCTATGGGTGGGATTAAACACGAAATAATTTGAGATATTCCCTTAGGTTGGAATACTCCCCTCTCTCTCTAATGTTTCCTCTGCTAGTTCATGATCCAAGTATGGACAGTGTAGGCAAGGTGTTCTCTTATGTGGCATGCCGTTGTGCTGCCGGGATTACCGGCAAGGAGGTCTAGTTCCGCAACCTCTGCGAGATCGGAGGCCGGGAGTCGCTGTCTTGCACCGTATGCCTGTGGTAACTCGGTGGGGCTATTGAAGCTTCCGGGCATCGTATGAGGACCAGGACAAGGGGTGGCTTGCGAGGAGCTTCGAGTTCGGACGGGTACGACTACATCATCCACGCTTCTACATCAGAAAAAGGCTCTCTCGGTTTTCAAGGGTACGTTACCGCTGTCTCTCTGTTACTACATTACTATTAGATAAATCTTGAGAATTCGGGGTTTCTTCCGCTTAGCATAAAATTTTGATTTTCTGCACCAAACCCCAACAAAGATCTCCCTTTAAAAAGAACAAACCACCAAGGAATCTCTTGAGGGTACTTTTGCTCTAGAATTAACTAGAATAAAGGAAAACCATGATAGGGAACTTGCGGTGGAAAATGTCTTCAAAACTAGAAATTATTGTAACATCCCAAAAACCATGATTTCAAGGCTTGCATATCATTCATGCATTCATAATCATTTAGGATCATTTTCAAATGAGATTTAAAAAAAAACATAAGCATTTGAATGTCTATTATTTTATGTAAGCAAGCAATGGCCCACTGCTACTCTCTAGTATAAGATTAATTGTTTTAAACCAGAAAGATTTGAACTTAGAGTTGATTGATATTTCCAAAACTTGATCAAAGTTTTCAAAACAAATTATGAAATGAAAACCATTCTTGTGCCTATTATAATAATTTAATTAAGGCATAGTTTTGAACTTCTTTTTTAAACACAATTTTAATGAGTGTGTGAATAGATGTTTTACACACCCCAGAATACAAGAATCACAATAAAAAAGTTTGGAGATAATTTTATTTGAAACAGAATTGATTTGGGCATTTGAATTCAAACCAAAAAATCAAATGAGAAAAAGGAAAAGAGAAAGGGAGAAAAAACAAACAAACTAGCTAAACTAACCCAACCCAGCCCAGCTAGCACATCTAGCCCAATAGCCCTTTCCCCCACAGAAAATCGAATGAATGCACCAGTAATTCCTCCCCCTGACCTTGCGTACTTAATCGCCCGCATCCTCCCTTCCTTTTCCCCAGTCACCACCCCCTCTCTGCCCCTAGGCTGCTCGGAATTTGCCCAGAACCTCCCCCCTGCTCCGACGAGCTCCAGCTCAAATTCCGGCCAACCACTGTCGCCCCTTGCCTTCCAGACACCACGAGCGAGTTCCCCATCATCCACTGCACCCGCCAGTACCTAGCACTCGCCCCCGCGCGCTCCCTTCTTCGGCAACCTCAACGACAATCAAGCGCCGCCATCTCTCTCGACTCCGGCGACACCCTCTGGTAGTTCCTGACCGCCCCTTCTCTCTCTATGGTTACTCTCATGTTCGCCAAACTTGTGCGCATTAACATCACCATTATTTTGGCTAGGCGCGATCTGTAGCCTCACCAGCGATGACGAACAGCCGTACCTGATGACCGACGCTTCTCCGGCGAGCAATAGACGTCGAGTCCGTGCGCCCCTGTCCCTCCTTCGACCACCTTGAGCACCGTGACGCCCCCACGAGCTCGGTAAGCCACTCCGTTTCCTCCCTTTCTTCCTAGAACCACCGGACCACCATTGGCCGAGCGCGCCGCCGCTCGACGTTGACTCAGCGCCGCCAGTTCTTGGTCAGGGCAAAGGTGCCCGTTGGATCTGGATCTCACGGCCGCGATTAGTTCTTAGGTGAAGCGGTACAGGCAGCTCTGAGCCATGCGTATCTAGTTAGATCCAACGGCCCGCGAGCGTGATCCGCGCGAAACGGTATCAACCAATCTGACAGCGCCGCGTGGCCTGTGTTTTGATTTAAAATATGAAATTAGATCTATTAGTTGTTCAAACTTGCAAAATTCATAACTTTTGATCCACACGTTCAAATTTTGTAAATTTTATATCATTGGAATCAGGAGAAAGAATTCTATCCAATTATACACTTTGTTTAATAAATTGCATATGTAAAATGGGTTGTTTTTGCAGAAACATTTATAAGCTTATTTTGTATATAAAAATTGTATGGAAAATGTTCTAAGGGCCAAATTAATTTTATTAAGTGTATAATTGATTTGTTTATGATTCAGTACTCTTCCACTTGTCTTGTTTGATTTAGAAAAATCATCACATGGCATTTACATGCATTCATATATTTTTGCTTGTTTATTTTGATATGTGAATTTGGTGCTATCATTTTATGTGTAGATTTTGGTGCTAATAGTGATTGTGGTTGTGAAGATTGTTGATACTCCCCCAACTACCAAGGCAAGTGGTGCTTCATATTTTTATCTCAATATTTTGACTATGCATTAGAAATATATTTGTATAGGGCTTGCATGAATATTTTGCTAAGTATCTATATGCTATGCTTGGGAAATCCTAGTAGTTGTAGAATTGTTGGAATTTTCTCTAAATTAAGATACTTTCTATTGCCATGCTTAGACTAGCTAGTAGAAACCAAGGGTGGAATATATACATGCTATGTAAAAATATTGCTAAGTCTTTGACTTATGGTTTTTGCTTAATAAAACAACTAAGTGAATGAAACACCTAGGTGGAATGGTAATTGCTTGGTGGTTTTTGGTTGAGTGGTTACACAAGGCCCATTTCTATGGTTTACCTTGTGTATCTCACTTGTGGATTGCCACCCAGGAACAAAGGATTTGAGATGCCAAATGTTAAAAAGTTTCTAGTGCAGCCACATGGCATTATGGGCTCTGCCTGGATCATATAGGTTGCAATAACTTAGCCATTTGGACAGTTGGTGGTAGAGGGATGATAGGTTGGAACGTGTGCATTTGGTCTAAAGGAAGGCTTCTGAAAGGTTCTGTCTTGGTGAAACCAAGTCTTGTGGGGAAAGTGCACCACCTCTGTAGATGGAAGAAACTAAGTACTTAGCCGTGTCCCCGGTAATGGACAAACTTGAGCATCAAGACATGGAAGCTATCAAGAATCTCCTCATCCCAATTTTATAAGTTAAAACTTGTGGTTGAACAAGGGTGAAGGTTCACCAATTTCTATTGGTGGTTCCTTGGGAGTTTTTTCCAAACAAAAACTTAGTGTTTTCAACTGATAGGTAAAACCTATTTTGAGCAAAGCAATCCTAAGCTACACATAGCCAAATTCATGTAGTAACTAGATGCTAATATTCTACTAAGGTATCACTTGCCAATACTATTCCAATGTATTGACCCACTGTGGCTGTAACTTGTGATGTTGCAGGTTACTCTGATGATGATTAGGGGTTATGAGACTACTCAACATGCTTGCCTGTGGCACATGAAGATGAAGACTTCTATTTTTTTATATTGTTAAGTTAAACTCTTGTACTAGCGTATGGCTTTGGAGTTCTAAAAGACTATGTTATCTTTGGAATGACGATGTAATAATTACCTTTGTTTTTGTGTACTTCATCTTAAACTGTGGATGCTAGCAATTGATCCAGGGACTAGCATTGCAATCACAGGGACCTTTACCTTTATAAAGGCGGGATCTTATAGATGGTATCAGAGCACTGTGTTGCATGTTGGATTATGACCCTAGGATTGGATTAGAAACCACTAAGGAAAAAATTTCAACAATTTCCACACTTGTCTTTTCCTTCTCGTAAACTTTTCTAGTCTTCTTTCTCATCTCCATTTGTAGATGAACTCCATCAATGACGCCATGAGGAAGGGATCACTCATGACCATGACCTTGGAGTGTGAGACAGGATTCCCCAAGGCCCTCAAGAACCTCATGGTTACCATGGGGATACATGGTGCAGATGTGTACAAAGGATTCCCCGTGATGGACGAAGGAGTAGAGTACTGGTGGTTGCAACTTCACTTGTACAAAAACAAGGAAGACAACCACAAGGATTCAGGATTCTGCATGGTCACCAACTTAGAAATGCACACAACATTCTTTGACTCTGCAAGAAATGCAGCTTGGAATGCCATCATGGAGCTTGGTGATAGACTCAAGTGCAGAATGCTTAACACCCAAAATGACCTTAGGGAAGAAAATAAGCATACCCAAGAGTTAGAGGCTACCAAACAACGTTTAAGAGAAGACATCATAGACTTAGCAATGGAGTCATGTGATCAAGATCGACAGATTGCCTCTAGGGATGCCCTAATAGCCAACTTGGCAAGTGAGTGGGGATTGTAATGTACTTCGTTAGTTGGACCACCACACTTATCGTTTTATTTCCTAAAATTTTATCTAAGTTATGTTGAACCTTTGATGCTTGTAATGGATTTGTGTATGCCATGACTTGTGTGATTTTTGCAAAAGATATGCTTGTGATATTTTGTCTTGTGATTTTTCTCTATTGATGTTGATTCTAACTTTTCTCTATCTTATAAAAATAGATGCCTAATGTTATTATCAACACGGCCAACGAGTTCAAGGGAAATCGTTTTGGTACTCGTCTCATTGAGCTCACTAGCGTGCTCCACCTTCCACTTCCTAGCATCATGACGCTTCCCCTCACCAAGTTTGAGAGGAAGGACCTTTGGGGCTTCAGAGTCACTCAGCCCGGATGCCAGGCAGAGCCAACCACGGAGACCATCACCTTCAAGTTGATGCATGATGACAAGGAGAAAGGCCTAGATATAGTTATGCAGGAGTTACTTGGGCGTCTGGTAGGGAGACACTCCAGAGAGCTTAGAGGTCTTTACTTTCACCCCTTCGGGAGAAGCGACGAGGAGGGTGAGGCTATTGAGTTCGAGGATGCTGCTAGAGAGATGGTGGAGCCGATTGGTCTGTACCTTAAGGACCTAGAGGTTCTTATTAGGCACCTAGATACTGATAGGACCAACGTCATGATTAGCAATGACGAGCTCCAGGTGCAGCTTCATGAGAAGGACAAGCTCTTCGTGGAGCAAGACGAGATAGTCCAGGAAATGGAGGCCAAGTTTGAAAGCCAGGAAAATAAATTCAAGAGCCAAGAGAAGAGAGTCCAAGACCGGAACAAGAAGATCTGGGAGATGAAGGAAGAGATGGAGGCCAAGGACTTCGAGCTCGAGCATCAGCAGGGAGTGATCGAGAGGCTTCGCTAACAGAAGAGGTCTCTTAGGGCCAAGATAGAGGCCTTAACTACCAATGTTGAGGAATACAAGACCGCTATGGAGAATGCAGGTCTTACACTTGTTGATGTGGAGATTGATGTGGAGGAGTAGTGATGAGTACTCATTTATCTTTCATCTACCGTACTTATGATTTTTTTATTCGCAATGACCATCCAACATGTGGGTGGCTTGCTATGGAGTGTTTGCTTTTCCAAACTTGTTGTTTACATCATTTGAACCTGATGTTATTTTGATGCTTGGTTTGGTGATTGTTTATGTGATGTATTGTGCATGATAACTATCTACGGGTATCTCATTCTTATCCTTATGAAAACCACAGATGCCTCCTCGACGTGCCAACCCCAACCCAAACAACAACAATGTCACCCCCGAGATGCAGCAGCTGATGACAGCACAGACACAGCTGATGCAGATGATGACCACTTTTATGCAGAATCAGAATAACAACAACAATAACAACAACAACAACAATCCGAAAAATCCACCAAGATTTGACATGCTCACCAGATTCCTAAGACTGAGGCCTGCAAAGTTCTAAGGAACCACTGATCTAATGGTGGCCAATGATTGGCTGCATTCGGTGAACAAGGATTTGGTAACTGTCGGCTGCACCGACGAGGAGAAAGTCAGGTTTGCAGCACATCTGTTGGAAGGACCAACGGCAACTTGGTGGGATAACTTCCAGATCACCACTCCCATTGAGGATGTGACATGGGCTATCTTTGAAGATGGATTCCATATAGCTCACATCTCATCCGGGGTGATGAATTTGAAGAAGAAGGAGTTCCATAACCTGAAACAGCGTCACCGCAGAGTGGTTGAATATATTGAGGAGTTCAACAATCTGGCGTGTTATGCACCGGATGAAGTTGATACTGATGCCAAGAGGAAGGAGAAATTCCTCAAAGTACTGAACGATGAACTAAATCTGCAACTATCTGTTGCCTATGTCCCAACCTACCAATCACTTTGTGACAAGGCTACCATCTTGGAGAACAAGATGAAATAGGTTGAAAGCAGAAAGAGGAAGCACATCTTTGACAAGCACAGCTCGGGATCGTCTCACAAGCGTTCCCATCACGATGATAGTGGGAGTTCTAGATCCCACAAACATGGAAAGCACAACAACCACCACAGCCACAACCTCCACCATGACAACAAGCATCACCGTAGTCATGATAATGACAAGTACAAGAACCACAAGAGTGGACACAAGAGTCACCACAGTGGAGGTGGAAGTGGAAGTGGTAGTCAGCCTGCAAAGAGGGATATCAGTCAGGTTGAATGTTTCAAGTGCAATAAGATGGGGCATTATGCAAATGAGTGCCCAGAGAAGAAGGTTGAAGGAGCCACCAAGCCCAACCCTTTTCAGAAGGGACAAGTAAACCACATCAATTTGGAAGAGTTTATGAGGAACCTGATACTGTGGCTGGTAAGTTCAAACTCAATTCTGTTCCAGCACTTCTTCTTTTTAATATTGGCGCATCGCATTCATTCATATCAAAAGATTTGTTGATAGAAATGAACTTCCAGTTGAAACTATTGGGTGTCCTATAAAAGTAAGTTCTCCTGGTGGAGAAATGATAGTGAACTCAGGATGTCATGACCTAGTCATAGAGTTTGGGAAGTATAAGTTTCCCGTTAATTTGATAATCCAAAATTCCCAAGAATTGGATGTCATTTTGGGAATGGACTGGATGACTAAGTACAAGGGAGTGCTAGATTGTGCCAATCACACTGTCACACTCACAACCCCGGATAATAAAAGGATTAGATTCAAGACTAACTTTGAATCAAAAGGGAGTAAACTAAATTCTCTTAAGGGGGTTAGCATAGACAGCGTGCTAATTGTGAGGGAATATCCGGATGTGTTTCTGGAAGAGTTGCCAGGAATGCCACCAGATAGAGATGTGGAATTTTTGATTGACTTGCTGTCAGGATCAGGACCAATAGCAAAGAGACCTTACAAGATGTCAGTTGATGAGTTGAAAGAACTCAGAAACAACTTGGAGAACAGTTGCAGAAAGGATTTATTCAACCAATTCTTCATCTTGGGGAGCACCAGTCTTGTTTGTGGAAAAGAAAGATATAAGTCAAAGGTTATGCATCGATTATCATTCACTCAATGAGGTGACTATCAAGAACAAATATCCTTTGCCCAGAATCAATGACTTGTTTGATCAGTTAGAAGGAGCCTGTGTGTTCTCAAAGATTGATCTCCGGTCAGGCTATTTTCAACTTAAGTTAAGGGAACAAGACATACCTAAGACTGCCTTCACCACTAGGTATGGATTGTATGAGTACACCGTGATGCCGTTTGGTTTGACCAATGCACCAGCTTACTTCATGAATATGATGAACAAGGTGTTCATGGAGTTCCTTGACAAGTTTGTTGTCGTTTTCATCGATGACATTTTGATCTACTCCAAGAGCAAAGAAGAGCATGAAGGACATTTGCGTTTGATACTTGAGAAGCTTAGAGAGCATAAGCTGTATGCCAAATTCAGCAAGTGTGAATTCTGGTTGAATGAAGTTGGATTTCTAGGATACATTGTGTCTGGAGATGGTGTAGCAGTTGATCCCGCAAAAGTGTCAGCTGTAACTGAATGGGAATCTCCTAAGTCAGTGAAGGAAGTTCGTAGTTTCCTTGGCTTGGCAGGATACTATAGAAGATTCATTGATAATTTCTCGAAGGTAGCCAAGACAATGACGGAGTTACTAAAGAAAGACAAGAAATTTGCTTGGACTGAAGGATGTGAACTCAATTTCCAAGAATTGAAGAAGAGACTAGTGACAGCACCAGTCCTATGTCTGCCAGATTTGGAGAAGGATTTCCAAGTTTACTGTGATGCATCTCACCAAGGATTGGGTGGAGTTTTGATGCAAGAAGGGAAAGTTGTGGCTTATGCCTCGAGACAACTCAAAACTCATGAGGTGAATTATCCTACTCATGACTTAGACTTAGCCTCTGTTGTCCATGCACTCAAAACATGGAGACATTATCTTTTGGGAAAGCGATGTGAAGTGTTCACAGATCACAAAAGTTTGAAGTATATCTTCACTCAGAAAGAAATCAACATGAGGCAAAGAAGATGGCTAGAACTCATCAAGGACTATGACTTGAGATTGCAATACCACCCCGATAAAGCAAATGTTGTAGCGGATGCACTAAGCCGTAAGGTATTTGTGAATGGCCTTACTAAGGGAGAGTTTCCAGATGATCTGTGTGTCCAATTTAGAGACCTTAGATTGGATATTGTGCCTGAGGGACATATCATGTCATTGGATGTTCAACCCACCTTGTTGGACAAAATCAAGGAAGCCCAAAAGACGGACAAGGAAATTGAAGAGATTAAAGAAAAGATTGGCAAAGGAAAAGCCAAAGGATTCCATGAAGACGAACAAGGTACTTTATGGTATGGAAAACGTATCTGCGTTCCGCAAGATGCGGAGCTTCGGAAACTGATAGTACAAGAAGCACACAACTCACCATATTCCATTCATCCGGGTAACACCAAAATGTACATGGATATGAAGGAAAGATTTTGGTGGAATAATCTCAAGAAATACATCACCGAACATATTGCCTTGTGTGATGTATGTAGTAGAGTGAAAGCGGAACATCAGAAACCAGCTCGATTGTTATAACCACTACCTATTCCTGATTGGAAGTGGGACAAAATTGGCATGGATTTCATCACCGGATTGCCAAGGACCAGGTCAGGATATGATTCTATTTGGGTAGTAGTGGATCGCCTAACTAAAGTGGCTCATTTCATACCCGTGAAGACAACCTACACAAGGGCTAAGTTGGCCAAGATATATATGAATAGGATTGTGTGTCTGCATGGAGTACCCAAGAGTATTGTGTCTGATAGGGGAACTCAATTCAGTTCTCATTTTTGGAGGCAACTGCATGAGTCATTGGGAACGAGATTGGAATTCAGTACTGCTTTTCATCCCCAAACTGATGGACAGGCAGAAAGAACCAACCAGATTTTAGACGATATGTTGAGGGCATGTGTCTTAGACTATGGAGCTAGTTGGGATGAAAGTCTACCTGACGCAGAATTCTCTTACAACAATAGCTATCAAGCTATTATTGAGATGGCACCGTTTGAGTTTCTCTATGGGAGAAAGTGTACTACCCCATTACTATGGAATGGTGTGGGAGAAAGAAACTTGTTCGGGCCAGAACTAATCAAAGAGGATGAAGAGAAAGTCGAGTTAGTAAAGGACAGATCGAAGATAGCACAGTCCCGACAGAAGAGCTACGCAGATCCTAAGGCGTAGAGAAGTCACCTATGAGGTGGGTGATAGAGCTTATCTTAGAGTGTCACCATTTCGTGGAGTGAAGATATTTGGAGTCAAAGGAAAATTGGCCCCAAGATATGTTGGACCATTCAAGATTCTGAGTCGTAAAGGAGAAGTAGCTTATGAGATTGAACTGCCCGGAATCATTGTCTGCCGTTCACAATGTGTTTCATGTGAGTCAGCTAAATCAATGCCATCCAGAGATGGAAGAGACTTCTTTGAAGGATACTATACCTTTGGAAGAGGTCCAATTGGAAAGTGATCTCACTTATGAGGAAAAACCTATCAAGATTCTTGAGACTGCAGAAAGAGTTACACGGACAAAGACTATCAAATTCTGCAAAGTTCAGTGGAACCATCATTCCGAAGAAGCAACATGGGAAAGAGAAGATGACCTTCGGAAAGACCACCCTCACCTATTTTCTAGCCAACCCGAATCTCGAGGGCGAGATTCACCTTAAGGGGGTTAGATTTTTAACATCCCAAAAATCATAATTTCAAGGCTTGCATATCATTCATGCATTCATAATCATTTAGGATCATTTTCAAATGAGATTTCAAAAAAAAAACAGAAGCATTTGAATGTCTATTATTTTATGTAAGCAAGCAATGGTCCACTGCTACTCTCTAGTATAAGATTAATTGTTTTAAACCAGAAAGATTTGAACTTAGAGTTGATTGATATTTCCAAAACTTGATCAAAGTTTTCAAAACAAATTATGAAATGAAAACCATTCTTGTGCCTATTATAATAATTTAATTAAGGAATAGTTTTAAACTTCTTTTTAAAACCTAATTTGAATGAGTGTGTGAATAGATGTTTTACACACCCCAGAATACAAGAATCACAATACAAAAGTTTGGAGAAAATTTCATTTGAAACAGAATTGATTTGGGCATTTGAATTCAAACCAGAAAATCAAATGAGAAAAAGAAAAAGAGAAAGGGAGAAAAAACAAACAAACTAGCTAAACTAACCCAACCTAGCCTAGCTAGCCCATCTAGCCCAATAGCCCTTCCCCCCCGCAGAAAACGCTTCGCACCACGTTGTTAACCCGCGCCGTCGCTGACGACTGGACCCCACCCGTTATCTCTCTCTCACTGAACGCCAGGCCCCACTTGCCAGTCATCATCTCCACCCCGCGACCCCTTCTTCCCCAAATCATGCCGTTTGTTTCCATTCTATTAATCCCGCTTCAATTCGAAGGAATGCGCCACTAATTCCTCCCCCTGACCTTGCGTACTTAATTGCCCGCATCCTTCCTTCCTTTTCCCCAGTCGCCACCCCCTCTCTGCCCCTAGGCTGCTCGGAATTGGCCCAGAACCTCCCCTGCTCCGACGAGCTCCATCTCAAATTCCGGCCAACCACCATCTCCCCTTGACTTCCAGACACCACGAGCGAGTTCCCCATCATCCACTGCACCTGCCAGTACCTAGCACTCGCCCGTGCGCGCTCTCCTTCGTCGGCAACCTCAACGACAATCAAGCGCCGCTGTCTGTCTCGACTCTGGCGACACCCTTTGGTAGTTCCTGACCGCCCCCTTCACTCGCATGGTTACTCTCATGTTTGCCGGACTTGTGTGCATCTAACGACACCATTATTTTGGCTAGGCACGATCTTTAGCCTCGCCAGCGACGACGAACAGTCGTACCTGATGACCGACGCTTCTCCGGCGAGCAATAGACGTCGAGTCCGTGCGCCCCTGTCCCTCCTTCAACCACCTTGAGCACCGCGACGCCCCCACGAGCTTGGTAAGCCCCTCTGTTTCCTCCCTTGCTTCCCAGAACCACCGGACCACCACTGGTCGAGCGTGCTGCCGCTTGCCGTTGACTCGGCGTCGCCAGTTCTTGGTCAGGGCAAAGGTGCTCGTTGGATCTGGATCTCACGGCCGCGATTAGTTCTTAGGTGAAGCGGTACAGGAAGATCTGAGCCATGCGTAGCTAGTTAGATCCAACGGCCCGCGAGCGTGATCCGTGCAAAACGGTATCAACCAATCTGACAACACCGCGTGGCCTATGTTTTGATTTAAAATCTGAAATTAGATCTATTAGATGTTCAAACTTGCAAAATTCATAACTTTTGATCCACACGTTAAAATTTGGTAAATTTTATATCATTGGAATTAGGAGAAAGAATTCTATCCAATTATACACTTTGTTTAATAAATTGCATATGTAAAATGGGTTGTTTTTGCAGAAACATTTATAAGATTATTTTGTATATAAAAATTGTATGGAAAATGTTCTAAGGGCCAAATTAATTTTATTTAGTGTATAATTGTTTTTTTATGATTCAGTACTGTTCCACTTGTCTTGTTTGATTTAGAAAAATCATCACATGGCATTTTCATGCATTCATATATTTTTGCTTGTTTATTTTGATATGTGAATTTGGTGCTATCATTTTATGTGTAGATTTTGGTGCTACTAGTGATTGTGGTTGTGAATATTGTTGATACTCCCCCAACTACCAAGGCAAGTGGTGCTTCATATTTTTATCCCAATATTTTGACTATGCATTAGAAATATTTTTGTATAGGGCTTGCATGAATATTTTGCTAAGTATCTATATGCTATGCTTGGGAAATCCTAGTAGTTGTAGAATTGTTGGAATTTTATCTAAATTAAGATACTTGCTATTGCCATCCTTAGCCTAGCTAGTAGCAACCAAGGGTGGAATATATACATGCTATGTAAAAATATTGCTAAGTCTTTGACTTATGGTTTTTGCTTAATAAAACAACTAAGTGAATGAAACACCTGGGTGGAATGGTAATTGCTTGGTGGTTTTTGGTTGAGTGGTTACACAAGGCCCATTTCTATGGTTTACCTTGTGTATCAAGGGATTTGAGATGCCAAATGTTAAGAAGCTTCTAGTGCAGCCACATGGCATTATGGGCTCTGCCTGGATCATATAGGTTGCAATAACTTAGCCATTTGGACAGTTGGTGGTAGAGGGATGATAGGTTCGAACACGTCCATTTGGTCTAAGGGAAGGCTTCTGAAAGGTCCTGTCTTGGTGAAACCGAGTCTTGTGGGGAAAGTGCACCACCTCTGTAATGGACAAAGCAAGCCTAAGCTACACATAGCCGTGTCCCCGGTAATGGACAAACTTGAGCATCAAGACATGGAAGCTATCAAGAATCTCCTCATCCCAATTTTCTAAGTTAAAACTTGTGGTTGAACAAGAGTGAAGGTTCACCAATTTCTATTGGTGGTTCCTTGGGAGTTCTTACCAAACAAAAACTTAGTGTTTTCAACTGATAGGTAAAACCTATTTTGAGCAAAGCAAGCCTAAGCTACACATAGCCAAATTCATGTAGTAACTAGATGCTAATATTCTACTAAGGTATCACTTGCCAATACTATTCGAATGTATTGACCCACTGTGGATGTAACTTGTGATGTTACAGGTTACTCTGATGATGATTATGGGTTATGAGTCTACACTCAACATGCTTGCCTGTGGCACATGAAGATGAAGACTTCTATTTTTTTATATTGTTAAGTTAAACTCTTGTACTAGCCTATGGCTATGGAGTTGTAAAAGACTATGTTATCTCTGGAATGACGATGTAACCTTTGTCTCTATGTATTTCATCTTAATCTGTGGATGCTAGCAATTGGTCCAGGGACTAGCATTGCAATCACAGGGATCTTTACCTTTATAAAGGTGGGATCTTACAATTATGAACTTGTAGTTTCCCATGCTAAACTTGTTAACGATTTTAAGAATCTCAAAAATGTCTCTCGGGTCATTAAGAGTGAGCTCATCAAACTCACCGAGTCACATGAGCAACTTAAAGCTTCATATGTTGGGGTTCCAGTACAGAAAACAAAAAAAATCCTACGACGGATCGCCCTAATTCCCAAGATCCATCTATTAGTAATGTAGTAACGAACGAGAGGTTTCAGATACATACCCTTGTAGTCCGAAAGTGGTTAACATTCTGAGGGTAACATGGTTGAAGTAGTCGCGCTCGTAGCTGACCTTAAGGTCACGAAGCTCCTCGCAGGTCATTCCTTGCTCCATCATAGTGCAATAGTTCGACTCACGATATCCAAAGTGCCCCAAGTGTTGCACCATGTGGCTTTGTACACATATAGTGTACGACGAGACCTCTATCTCCTTGATCCCACCGGGAGTGCAGAAGTAGATCTCCGTCTTGTAATCCTGCGGCGCAACGGCGTGCTGCAGGTGCGTTGTCTCTTCTGCGAACAGCCCTGGATCGTGCCAATGCGTTGAGACAACTACACACAGAGAGAGAGATAGATAGAGATAGAGAGAGAGATAGATTGGAGAGGAGGAGGAGAGCTCCCAACTCATGGGATCAAATTGTGTGTTTATCCTCCTCCAAGGGGGCCTTTATATACGGAAAGGGAAACCCTAAGGAGGCCAAGGGGGACAAGGGGTAGCGGCCAAGGGTAAAGTATTTCTTGTTCAAAACATGACAAGTGAATCAATAATATAATTCATGCTGACTTGCACAATATCTTCTTGAATCCTACTTTCTTTTGCAAAAGTATTCGCTAAAACTTTATGATCATTAGCATCAGTTTCTCCTCTATTTGTAGAGTTTAGTTTCATGAAACAAATTTCGATGTGCCACTCAACAATCAGGAGGTAAGGTCAAATACCTTGTTTTTGAAATTTTACTTTCTTCCACCTATATCTTCACCAAGACACATAAACTTGGGACAACAGAAAGTTTGACCTTTGTGGAACATGTATTCATAGTTTCCTAAGAATACACTACAAAGACTTGTTTATTCACCACAATTTTGAATCACCGAAATCTCTAGAAACTCGAACATTCCATAACTCCTACGATGTTGTTTCCACGAATCTTTAGATATTCCTTTGTATTTCAAACGAGTGTTTGCTTATTTTGATCACTAACTGTAAAAGATAACTATAACCCTGATAAGAGATAATATTAGACCATATGTATCCAATACAAAATGATTATAATGCTTAGACATATCAACACCTTGAATTTGTCCAATTATCATAATTTGTGTAACATCTTCCACAAGTCCTTTTATGCCAAAATTTAACTTAAATACTTTAGTCATATAGATCAAATCAAAGAGACTTTGTATTCTTGTTAATTCCATATCCCACTTTGTTTTGAACTCATCGGAACAATTCAAATCCTTTCAAACTTATGTTTCATTAACTAAATACACATATTCACTTAATTCGACAATGAAATAATGATTTCCACTATTTGTTGAAAATGTGATACATCACTATGTATACAATTCAACATTCCTTTGCATATTACCGTTTTACCAGAATGCGGAGTTTTAGTCATTTCGTCCAATGAGGCATGGTTTTGCAAAGTCTCTAGATCAAATATCCAAGACCCCGATTTTCATCTAAGTGAAACACATGCAATAACCATCATGACTTAAACAATAGTGTCATTTCATTATTAACCTTTGGATATCTTTTAGCATTATAATTATTTATAAATTATTAACCTATTATCATTAACATAGTGATGAGAATAACTCATTTATAATCATGACCATAAAGGTATTACTCATAAGAATAGTACAACTGGCTTGTAAATTATTTATATGAATAATTTTGTCACCAAAAGCAAGACACACAAACAAGGATTATAAAAGTATATTCAAATCCACTAATCCAAATGACAAACTTTGAGGGAAGGAGTGATGTCGTCCATAAACTAGTTTGCTTGCCGTCATCAAGCCATGACAGACCATGTTGTTTTCACAAAATGGGACATGTATCCAATACTTTGTAAACTGCAACAAGTTTTGCAAGAATTACATTTATAACTTTGTATATCTGACATATATCCTTTTCATCCATGACCTCCATTACAATCAATCCCATAAAAGTTCTCAACTCTGATACAAGATTGTTAAGTGATTCCCCAAATATTCTGTTTTCATCCATCGTGGAGGAAAACTCATCCAACGGCTCATACTTTATGTGCCTGATCTTGCAGAATGCAAAATAGTAGTACAATTCTCCATCGAATGGAGAATGACACGTTTTGGATGATTTATGGAGAAAACACAAACTTTGTGGAGTCATCGGATTATCTCCTAATTGTTATTGTATCAAGAAGAGAAGATCAGCTTATTCTGAGGATATCCCTCGGGCATGGGTGTTAATCTATGAAGTTGGACCCTTTTGCTAAGTTCCACTTCAAGCAAGAAATTTCTCATGGTCGCAAAGGATCTCAATGAGATAGGCCATGATCTACGAAGATATTTGCAAATAGACATCTAGACTTAGTTCATGGGTTCAGTTCATAATTGATCTCCCACTAAGATAGTCATCCCCTGGACAATTTCAGTGGTCACATGATCCCAATTCACTATGCAACCTTGATCGTCACGGTCGACAACATAGTTTCTAAGGTAGAAATTCTCCACTGTCAATCACATCATCCATGTGACTCATGCTCGACCTTTCGGTCTCTTGTGTTTCGAGGTCATGTATGCACACGCTAGGCTTGCCAATTCAACCTTAGTGTATTGTGTGGCACATACATGGCTTGTAACCCACATTGTATGCGAACATAGTTATGTCTAGCCCCCGATCGTCATGGCCGACTTCATAACGATGAACTTTGTTGGTGTTTGCAACTAAGGGAGAACACGATCATTGGTATTAGGGAGAAACACAATATTCTGAGGCCATGTATGTACATGCTAGTCTCGCCAATTTAACCTTAGTGTATTGCGTGACACATACATGGCTTCTAACCCATATCATACACGAACGTAGTTATGTATAGCCCCCGATCATCATGGCTGGCTTCATAACGACAAACTTTGTTGGTGTTTGAACATTTGGGGAGAATACAATATTGGTCTTAATAGGGATCATCTTATCTATGCTACATTGAGTATTTTAATACTAGCACACAATAAGATGCAAGACAGGTATCAACATCACATGTATATTGTGATATGATATGGTCCTTCCCGTGCCTTGATCTCCATCGAGCGATCTGGCATGATCTCCATCTTGCCACCGGTTTGACCCGAAGTCCACGACGCCACCAGTAGGTCGTCCATCATAATGATGAATATTACTACACAACTTAGTAGCATAAAAGTAAACTACTTTACCTTCATAATGACCAAGACCATATCAAACCACATGCCCTCCTGCAAACTAAAGTTTTATGCCTCTAATTTATCTTTGCAAGTTTTACATGGTTGTTAGGGCTTTCGTTATAGAACTATTTCTAATCTACGAACTTTCCAACCACAACATGGATCCATACAATTTCTCTAGTACACCCCTTTCGGGGCCCTCCGTTGTAAATGCTATATCAACTATTGTAAGAGAGGCAGACACCCACTAGACACTTATACGGAACAAGCCGTATGTCTAGCGTGGAACCATTCTCATGTAAGAGTACGCATAAGGTCGGTCCGGGACGCTTCATCAAACAATATTGTGATATAAACAAGTACACCTTCGAGGGTAACAGTTATAGGATCAATGCCCACACAACTCATGTGCTTACTGGACGTACAAAACTACTACGCATAGATCGCCTCTAATACCACTATTCGGGTTCCGGTGCATAAAACAAAAAAATTCCTATGACGGATCACCCTATGCCCAAGATGTATATATTAGTAATGCTATAACGGCCAAGAGGTTTTGGATACATACCCTTGCAGTTCGAAAGTAGTTAACGTTTCGAGGGGAACGTGGTTGAAGTTGTCGCGCTCGTAGACAAACTCAAGGTCGCGAAGCTCCTCGCAGGTCACCCCGTGCTCCATCATCGTGCAGCAGTTCGGCTCATGACATCCAAAGTGCCCCAAGTGTTGCACCTCGTGGCTTCATACACATACGGTGTACGACGAGACCTCCATCTCCCCTATCTCAACGGGAGTGCGGAAGTAGATCTTCGGCTTGGAATCCCCGCAACGCAACGGCGTGTTGTAGGTGCGTTGTATCTTGCGTGAATAGTCCTGGACTGTGCCAACGCATTGAGATAACTAGAGAGAGAGAGAGAGAGAGAGATTGGAGAAGACGCACATAAAGGAGGAGCAGAGGTCCCAACTCATTGGATCCAATTGTGTGTTTCTCCTCCTCCAAGGGGGGCCTTTATATAGGGAAAGGGGGGAACCCTTACCCCCCCCCCCCCACCAAAGAAACCCTAAGGCGGCCAATGGGTGGAGGCCAAGGGGGGCTGCCCTAGAGCGCCCCAAACCCTAACCCTAGCCGTCGGCCAAGGTGGAAGCCCTAGGCGCATGGGCCCTCCCCTCTCACTTACTTTTTCCCTCGTGGGCCCTTTTTCCCTATGAAGTTTGGCCCATTAGTGGAATAACCTTTCAAATTATATTTTAATATTAATTACATTAATTAATATGTAATTACATATTACAAAATCCTATTTGACCTGAAACACCTTTCCCTCTTTGATAACCTCCGAACAACACCGAAACTTCCTGGAACAATTCTGGTCCCCTCACAGAACTTTTCCGGTTTCCTTTCTTTCTCCGAACAAGTTTAGATCTCTCTCCGTGGAACAAATTCGTATTTATATTTCTCTACTATGATTCCAAATTTCCTATAATCTCCATCTCATCGTACCCTTAAGTGGATCCCCTCACAGCTCGGGAATGACACATACATGATCTCTATCAATGATCAAAAGCGGGGTTGGGATGCCCATGATGATCCCTGTACATTCCAGATGACGATGTCGTTTGAACATTAAATGTCATTTCCCTTTGTTTCTTTGATACTACTTGTCTGAGATTTGATCGTTAGGTATCACCATAACTTGTTCAATCTCGTTACCGACAAGTACTATTTCACTTGTTACCGCGATATTACATCCCCGTGACTTGGTCACATATTGCAACATTATGGATGTAATCTCACCAAGTCTACCTAACTGTATCTTAACCATCACTGGGTGAAAAAATGTCGGTCTTGATGCATAGGCCTCAACCTATTCCTCCGGATACCCAACATACACCTTTATATTCACGATTTCACTGAGTGACGGTTGATGCTTTCAAAGCAGCCTCCGGAGATAGTGATTAATATGATCTCACGGTCTAAGGAGAAGGAGACTTCGTTTCTGACTATTGCAACGACGAACTTCGTGACTTGATCGTGTCGCTATCTTTGAGGAATTGTCCATCATATCATTCAACAATGATATGACTTCGTTGTTAGCTGCACTATCACCCATGGAAACCTTGATCATCTGTTGCCCAACGAACTAGTATGAATAGAGGATACTAGGAACTTATGTTTCATATCACACCTTTATCAGTGTTTCCGCTTGATACAGTTATAGCACAATATGAAACTATTACGAACTTATTGGGATATGACAATAATAAACCTTTTATTATTTTCCTCTAGGGCATATTCCCTTCATCATATTCAAAAGAGCTTGCCAAGTTGCGCTCCACTCTTGCAATAAATAATGATTCTTGTGCCACTAACTCTATTTCTTGTGAAACATATATTTTTAAGTAGAATGTTGAGCTAAAGTCCCAACTTTCTTTGCTAACTAGCAACTATGGGAAGTTGGAAGAAAGCCATGTTAAGCTTTCAAGCTCGCATGAGGATCTTCTAGTCTCCCATGGTAGGCTAAAGTTGGCCCATGAGGCTATTGTGTTAAAGGTAACGTCTAACGAGCCTTATGTGGACATTAGCACTATATCCTCTCCAAATGTCATATTGCCATGTGCTAGTCCTTGTAATTCATCCAGTCATGCCATTGCTACATCTTGTGATGAATTACATTTCGTGCCTTGTTTCTCTAACAATGTAGCATCCACTTCCTCTAGTATTGTTGTTCACACTAGCCATGTAGAGGAAATTAAAGAGCTCAAGGTTCAAGTCACTTCTTTGAAGAATGACTTGAAAAAGGGTCATAAAGGGAAGGCCACACTCAAACACATCTTGACTATGCAAAAATCTCCCAATGATAAGAGTGGACTTGGATTCAACTCCAATATAAAGAACAAGTCCACTATCAAGTTGAAGCACAAGGGAAACAAGAAGAATGGCCAAGATCGAGTCAAGAATCCGGCCAACATTGTTTGCTTCAAGTGCAAGGAAGAAGGGCATCATGTTAAGTCTTTCCCATTGGAGAAGAAGCCACTTAGCAAGAAGCAACAAGGGAAGCGGCGTCAAGCTCTACCTCTTGTTAGAGATGGGCCTCCTCTCAAGAAGACTCAAGATCTTCCTCAAGTTGTTACTTCACCCAAAAAGAAAGATGACAAGAGAAGAACTTGCTACATTTGTCGCAAGAAAGGGCACATTTCTTCCTCATGCACCATTGGTATATCCTCACCCAACCCTATCATGATTTATGATACTTATTCTCTTTGTAATGAGGTTGGCAATGTGTTTGCCAAATTTTTTGGTGCCTAATGTGGTGTCAAGGAAAGAACCATTTGGGTTGCCAATCTTATTGTGACTAACTTATTAGGACCCAACTTGGTTGGGGACAAACAATCCAAAACTTGATCAATAGGTGTTGTTGTAGAGCATTGGAGACTTGGCTACATCATGAAGAATTTATGGATCCTCATATATTACATTTGTCAAGCCAAGTCATGTGGAGTATATTTTCTATACAAATTTTTCCAAAGTTCCTCCTTGCAGTAACTGTTGGGGATATGCTATATGCGTATCCTCATAGCATGTCTCTTATCCGACTAACCCGGGTGGCCCATAGTCGGTAGCATGGCCTATGGCCTGCTGGGCGGCCCAGTTAGGTGGATCCAGAAGGGAGGCCCATGCCGGATAAAGGAAGGCTACGGTGGAGTCACTAGCGTACCCGGAGCCTTGGAGTGCAAGATACACAAGACTAGTAATAGACGTGTAGAACTCTGTAACCTGTCCGGCTAGGACTTTTCCCTGTAACCCTAGGACCTGACGATTATATAAGCCGGGCCTATGGGAGCCTTTAGGGCACAAGCTCATACGATAACTTAGACTTTCTAGTCACCTCGCACAGCGAACCTAATCTCTGTAACTCGGCGTATTGCCATTATAGTGATTTATAGCAGGAGTAGGATTCCACCACCATCGTGGGATATGAACCTGGGTAAGCTGTGTTACCTCGTACCCGTCAACCGTCCGCCTTACCCCACGTCTCTAAACACGCACTATGAGGACCCCTCCATGGCGTACTCGTCGGCAATACCACGACAGTTGGCGCCCACCGTGGGGCAAGAGGCGCTTCAGGATCTTCAGCGGGCGAGGACCAAGATCTTCACGGGAATCGGCGAGACCATAGCCATCGGTCGCGTTCTCTTCTCCGGCAACGTTCCGATCATCCCTCCCGACGAGTTCTGGATCCCGGCGAAGACGAACCCTACGCGGTGTTCGATCGTTCCTATCGGATACATCCACCTCTTCATTGGCGAAACCGACTCGGGCACTAGTTCCCTAGGAGTCGGAGGAGCAGCAAGACCCGCACGGACCGCCTACGGGCAGGATACGTTCGCGGAAGGATCGATGTCGGATCTCTCCTCGGATTTTGCCGGCAAAGATCGGAAAAATTCAAGACCCACCCAAACCGCCCCTGTGCAGGATATAAAGGTGGAAGATCACTGCAAATCCGCCGGCTTCGCCCGTGCGTCTGGACAGCAGAGATCCAAGTTCGTCGGCGTGGTTACCATCTTCGATCTGGTGTGCTGCGTTCAGAGAGAGGGCGAAAACCCCCGCGATTACCTCGCCAGGTGGCTCCGTATACGGGCCGACCTAGCCAACTACCCCAATGATGATGCCATCTATCACTTTGTGGAAGGACTGGACCACAGCACGCTTCTCCGACACTCTCTAAGACGGCAACAGGCGTCAGGACGCCTCACCTTCGAAGGCATGGTGAACACCGTCAACAACTACGCGGAGGCAGAAGCGGCAGCTCAGACAGCGCTTGCGCTCATTGACGGAGCCCCTCCGATTCAGCCACCGCCACCACCGCCTCCCGGCCACCATCGTCACAGTAGCACCACCACTTCCAGTCATCGTCGAGGCTGTTGCACCTCCACCGCCCATCATCGAGGAAGTCCTGGCACCCTCTGACTCTGTCATTGACGCGCTTTATGCTGATTTCAGTGCAGATTCAGAGGAGATAGACTTCAGTCCAGAGGAGCTAGACTCCGCCATGCAGGAGATGGAGGAGGAGTACTCACGCGACGAGCAAGCTAATAACACCGTCATGTCTCGAGGGGTGTTCGTCACCATTGGGACAACGATGGATGAAGACCAGCCCGGGCAAGCTCCGCCTACGGCGCTGGATAAGGGGAAGGGGCCACTTGTTGCTGCTGACGATGTTCCCGGAAGAGTCATGCCTCCTCCGCCTAATCCAGTGCAGGAGCCGCAGGAACTCGGCACCGGTCTGAGCAACAACAACACCGCAAACTTGCCGCCTCCAGCATCTACGTCGGCAGCATCCCATGTTACTCCAGCTGATAGAGTGATGTACGGCAATATCCTCGTTGAGCCACTAACTGTTGATCATATCCGGAACGTGACTTAGCTTGACGAGAAGCGCCAGCAGCTACTGGAGGAGGCGCAAGCCATCGCGGAGCAAGGCGCTAAACTAGATCGAGATCTGGTCAACGCGCAGAAGTCCATAGAGAAAGCAAGAGCAATGGAGGCCGAGTACAAGACTCTGCTGCAGCAACAGAAGGCTAAGAAAGCTCCGGCTCGCATCATCAACGATCCTGGTGTATGGCGCAACCTAGGATGGGATCCCTCGAAGCCGGCATAGGCCAAGCCATACATTGACAGTGAAGGAAAGCAGGTGATGCCCACCCCACTCCTTAACCTCGCTGTCGCCAAGACCCTTTTGGAGCAGGATAGATCGCCTGAGGTAGTAGAGCAGGTCTATGACCTAGTGGCCAAGGCGGTAAAGCAGCAGGAAAAGGCCACCTCTTAGAGGCTTGAGTCTGACCCAGCGCTCTGCCAATCTAGCCAGTACAAACCGCCAAGGGACAGATCTCCTCAGGATGTCGGATCACGGACGGGTTCATCAGAATGAAGACGGAGGGATGCGCGCAACAGGAAGGATGCTATCCCCATATCCTCCGACCACGGAGAAAGATCCCAATCTCGCCGTCCATCGCCACCGCCCCGATCCCCCCGACGTCAGGAAGACTACAAGGCTCACCATCGTACGGATATGCCCCTACCAAAGCAGTGCGGCATCGTCATCCGCGACAACACGGAGCAGACCCGTCATGACGGAGAGCACAATGAAGGACATAAGAGCAGGTCGCGCCATGACCCTCCGCGTCCGACAAGCAACCGCGACAGGCGTGAAGCGTCGCAGGAGGGTAACAGCAAGAAAGCTAACCCACCGCCACCTCCGCCTCCGTCGCCGCCAAGCAGTCACCATGGCGGAGGAGGCCCGTGTCGTTCGCGCAGCCCATCCCCTGTTGACAAAAAGAAGAAGAAACCGGAGCCATACGATGCACGTTCACGGATCGATAAGATCCACGAGGCCCGGGAAGGACCATACCTGGGACCACGTTGCTTTGGACCTGCAATACGGCCCGCAACTTACCCCAAAGGATTCCGGATTGACAAGACCATCAAGCCCTATGACGGCACCGCCAAACCTGCCACATGGTAGCAGGACTACGGCAACGCGGTGGAGATTGCCGGAGGCAACCCCAACGTAGCCGTCAAGTACCTCCCGTTAATGTTGGCGGGCATGGCCCGTCAATGGATCGACGACTTGTCGGAGAAATCTATCTATAACTGGCTGGACATGCAAGAAGCGTTCACGAAGAACTTTGAGGGTACATACAAGCGTCCCTGCACGATGGGCGATCTACAGCGGTGCGTGCAAGAGAAAGACGAGACATCTCGCGCCTACCTCTCCCGCTGGCTGGATATGAAGAATTCCTGCGGAGGAGTGCACGCCCAGACCGCCATGGCCGCCTTCATCGATGGATTGGAAAGGGGCACGTTACTCCGACATAAGCTAAAGCGCTTGCAGGACAATCATTAGCTTGACTTGAATCAGATGATTCAGTTAGCTAGTGAGTTCGCAGCTGCCGCCGACGATGCTCGTGGCTCTTTGCCGGCAACGGCCATTCCAACCCAAGCTCGGAGGAACAGCAGTACAATGCTGAAAACCGCTCCAGAAGAAAAGCAATTTACCGACATGGTCGCCATGACTTTTGCAGGACGAGGAGAGGGCGGACAACGTGGCCGAGGAAGGGGAGCAGGCCGTGGGCAGCAACGAGGAAGTGAAACCAACTCGGTGCCGCTCCGCGTTCCCCAAACCTACGAAGAGTACCACGATATGCCGTGCCTCGTACATCTCGATGTCAACGGCAAGGCCACCCATACCAATAGACACTGCAAGTTCGTCAACGACCTCTAGGAAGACCCGGAGTCCGGCTATAAGCGAAGTCGGAAGAACAGACCGTGAGGCAAGGGCAAGGGGAAGAAGAAGGATGAGGAGTCCAAGGATTCAAGTGACATGGACGAGGACGTTGACCCCAAGCACTCCGCCAAGAGCGACGACAAGGGCAAGAACCCCTTCGCAAAGAAGGCCCCAGTCTACCACACTTTCCTTGGCACCCCCACCGTCCGACAACAGAAGAACTCTCTAAGGATCCTGATGGCCACTCTCCCCCCAGTTCCCCAATACTTGCGCTGGTCGGAGGTTCCAATAACTTGGGACAGGACGGACCACCCAGACCTTGTGCCCATGGAGAACCAGTACGCCATGGTCATCAACCCATTGATTGACGGCGTGGAGTTCACCAAGTGCATGGTGGACAGTGGAAGCAGCATCAACACCCATGTACCTGGATACACTGCAAAAGATGAACTTGACGGAGGCAAACCTAAGGCGGACCAACACCGTGTTCCATGGCGTAGTTCCTGGACGGGAGGCTCGGTCCCTTGGGTGCATTACACTTCAGGTAGCCTTTGGCGATGTTAATAATTACCACCAAGAGCGCATGACCTTTGAGGTGGCTCCCTTCAAGAGCGTGTACCACGTCATATTCGGCCGCGACATATTCCACACGTTCATGGCCAAGCCATGCTTCGTCTACAACAAGCTCAAGATACCCGGACCAAACGGTGTCATCACCGTATCCGGAAGCTTTACCAAGGCAAGAGACTGCGAGATCAATGAAGCAGCCGTTGCATAAGCTGTCCTCTACAGCAAAGAATTCAAAGAGATCCAGAGCAAGGTCAATGACTCAGAGATGCCCGCGTCGAAGAAGCAGATCTCCGACTCCGCTCCTGCATTCAAGGCCGCCATTGAGACCAAGCCGGTGGAACGTGTGGTAGGCGATGCCTCCAAGACCGTCGCCATTGGGACGAACCTGGATCCCAAATAGGAAAGCGCGCTCGTCGAGTTCCTCCATGAGAATAGGGACATCTTTGCCTGGCAACCTGCCGACATGAAAGGTGTACCTAGGGAACTTGCCGAGCACAGCTTAAACATAGATCCAAAATGTAAACCAGTGAAACAACCTCCACGATGCTTCGGAGATGAGAAGAGACGCGCCATTGGCAAAGAGATAGCTAGGTTACTTAAGGCTGAGTTTATCCGAGAAGTCCTTCACACCCGATGGGTGGCCAATCCTGTACTTGTCCCCAAAAAGGGAACCAATGAATTAAGAATGTGCGTTGATTACACCGGCTTGAACAAAGCATGCCCCAAAGACCCGTTTGATTTGCCTCGCATTGACCAAGTCATTAACTCGACGGCTGGCTCGGAACTTTTGTGTTTTCTCGATGCATACTCAGGATACCACCAGATCAAGATGAGGAAGTCAGACCAATTGGCCACTTCGTTCACTACCCCGTACGACACGTTTTGCTATGTCACGATACCCTTTGGGTTAAAAAACGTAGGTGCCACGTACCAGCGGACAATGCAACATTGCCTTCACGACCAAATTGGTCGGAACGTTCACGCCTATGTGGACGATGTCGCGGTGATGTCTAAAAAGTCAAACGACTTAATATCCGACTTAAAATAAACCTTTGATAATCTCTGGAAATACAACATGATGCTCAACCCTAAGAAGTGCGTCTTCGGGGTTCCAGCCGGCAAACTGTTGGGCTTCATCATTTCCCAGCGCGGAATCGAGGTCAACCCGGAGAAACTCAAGGCCATCTTAAACATAAACCATCCGACATGCCTAAAGGACATCCAACGACCAACAGGTTGTGTTGCAGCAGTTAGTCGGTTCATCAGCCGACTTGGAGAGAAGGCTCTGCCGCTGTACAAGTTGCTGAAGAAGGCGGACAAATTCACGTGGACGGATGAGGCAGATGCAGCATTGAAGCAGCTCAAGGAGATTCTTTCCTCAATGCCCATCCTTGCAGCACCCGAGCCTGGCAAGCCCCTGTTAATTTACATGGCGGCAACCAATCGGGTTATCAACATCGACGTCGTGGTAGAGCGGAAGGAACCAGGCTATGAGCATGGAGTGCAACGACCAGTTTACTATGTAAGCGAGGTCTTGACGGAGTCCAAGCAGCGTTACCCGCACTACCAAAAGATAGCTTATGGAGTATTCCTCGCTTCACGGAAGCTGAGGCATTACTTTCAGGAGCACCCATTCACAGTAGTGAGCAAGACTCCACTGTCCGACATTCTCAACAACAGCGACGCTACAGGAAGGGTCGCGAAGTGGGGAATTGAACTTGCCGCCTTCGAGATCACCTACAAAAGACGCGACGCTATCAAGTCACAAGCCTTGGCGGATTTTATTGCAAATTGGACGGAGATGCCGGATGCCACTCCATTGCCAGAACCAGAGTACTGGGTGATGCACTTTGACGGATCAAAGCTGCTCAATGGCTCGGGGGCTGGTGTATTGCTACAGTCACCAAAAGGAGACAAGCTACACTACGTTTTGCAGATCCACTTCGAGGCTACAAACAACATGGCGGAGTATGAAGCACTCATTCAAGGACTGCGTGTAGCCAAGGATATTGGCATCAAGTGCATAGTTTACTATGGAGATTCTGACTTGGTTGCCCAGCAGGTGGCTGGCACCTGGAATGCGCGGAACCCTATGATGGCGGCATATCGAGACGAAGTGGACGAGATAGCCAAAAGCTTCTTGGGCTACGAAGTCAAGTATGTGCCTAGGGAGCAAAACGAGGTGGCTGATTTACTGTCTAAACTTGGATCAGGGCGCAAGCAAATTCCACCAGGAGTTTTCCTAGAGCATCTACGCACACCATCCGTGAAGGGCGCCGACATCGACAACCCGGATAGAGCTGATTCTTTCATTAACATGGTGACAAAGATCCCTCTGGCTTGGACAAAACCGTTCATGGAATATCTCGAACACGGAACTTTGCCCGACGACGAGGTCGAAAGACGGCAAATAGTACGACGAGCAAAGGGTTATACCATAATCAATGGGCAACTCTACAAAAGGATCACTACTGGTGTATACCTAAGGTGTGTTTCCCAGCTAGAAGGTATGGAAATCCTACGCGAAATCCATCTGGGAGATTGCGGGCATCACGCCGCTCCTCGATCTTTGGTCGCGAAAGCCTTTCGGCAAGGATTCTACTGGCTGACCGCGAAGGCAGACGCCGACAAGCTGGTGGAGACGTGCACAGGATGCCAGTATTATACCCGACAACCACATGTTCCTGCTGAAGAATTACGAACAATACCAATAACTTGGCCGTTTGCAGTCCGGGGGATAGACATGGTGGGGCCATTACAAACGGCACCATGTGGATTTACGCATCTTCTTGTGGCAGTTGACAAATTCACCAAATGGATAGAAGCTAAACCCATTACAAAGCTTGATGGGGCAACTGCCCTTAGATTTGTCCGGGATCTAGTGGTGAGATTTGGTCTCCCACATAGCATCATCACCGACAATGGAAGCAACTTGTCACTCGGAGAAGTGGAGGCCTACTGCTGGGACAAAGGCATCCGACTTGACCTTGCGTTTGTGGCACACCCACAATCCAATGGTCAAGTTGAGCGAGCCAATGGATTAATTCTGCAGGGAATCAAGCCACGTCTTGAGGCACCGCTACATAGAGCAGCTGGAGCCTGGGCGGAAGAATTGCCATCTGTGTTGTGGAGTTTACGAACTACACCTAACAGATCCACCGGCTACACCCCTTATTTCATGGTATATGGAGCAGAAGCCATCCTACCTTCCGACATCCTCCACAATGCACCAAGAGTTGCCGCCTATGACGAAGATGATGCTAAAGAATCCAGACGCCTAGATGTGGACCTTCTCGAGGAGGAGCGTGTTTTGGCATGCCAAAGATCCGCCATCTACCAGCAGAAGCTACGCAACTACCATAGTCGCCGCGTCCGGCATCGCTCGTTTAAAGAGGAGGATTTGGTGCTCTGACTTAAGCAGAAGAAGTCACACAAACTATCCCCGCCATGGGAAGGACCATTCATCATAAGCAAGGCGCTGCTCAATCAGTATTACTACCTTGTCGACAATCGTGAGCTCAAGGATAGACCCAACGAGGATCATAAGCGTAAGAGACGTGACCCGGATGATGACTACCCGGAGCTTGATCGGCCATGGAACATAGAACAGCTACGTCCTTTCTACACTTAGCATTTTTTATCTAATTGTGTACCTCTTATATGATCAATGAATTAAAGCTCTTTGGTTCACTCATATTGCTGAGTCTTTTACCTCCTTTAGTGTTCATTTTTGGATCATATAAACCTTTATGCACAAGCTTTGCCATTGCACTTGTGAAAATTCCGCCTACGGGTGTTAGCTTAAGTTTTCTGGTCTACACGTTCTTTGTTGTTTTTATGTGGATTCTAGAGTAGTGACTTTCGGCACTTATTGTCGGCGATTTTGCGCTCAGGTTATAGACGGTGCCATTGGGCATCATCACCTAAGCACATGGTTCCGACAACGAGTCTTCCGACTCACGAAAAGTCAAGCATAAAAACCAAAGTAATGGATAAGCCAGCACTTGCTTAAAAAATATATACATACTGGGCATTAATTCTTAAGTAGCAGGATACGACAACCACCGTTTTCCGCCTTAAGATTACATCACCAAGTTTTTTCAATGCACACTCCAAAGGTGAAACAAGAATTACAAAGTGTTTTTCACTCCTTGGGTGCAGGGGACTTGGAGGCCGCATCATCACTAGCCAGAGATTCACCCTCAGTGTCACCACTGTGAGGAGACTCGGAGGATTCAGGGTCGGCGTTTCAAGAAAGTTCCTGGGCACGAAGACGTCGACGTCCACCAACTCGGCAACCCTGGTGTCATAGCCCGCGAGTGATGACAGGATGGCTTCGTGATCGATCTCCTTGGCGTCATCATCCACGTCGGGGATACCAGATGTCACCGTGTCGATGTCAGCACCTTCATAGTGTGCCTTCACCATGGTCAACGCCATCCTAGCGCCAGCCCGTGCACATGAAGCTTTCCAGCTTGCGACATGCTCGGGGGCTCGGCGCAGAATCTCCGAGTACTTCACCACGGAGTCTGAGGCCTTGATATAAATTTGAAGGGGTTGGGCGATCTCCTTGGCTTGGGTGATGGCGGTGTTGATGAAGTTGCCGGCAAGAATCATGCATTCCTTGTCCGAAGGAGGTGAGCGGGTTAAGCCCAGGGGCGCTAAAAATTCCGACAACGATTGCATGAGTTCAAAAATTATAAGTATCCAAACTACAGAGCTACAAGGCGGAGGATACTTACTGAAGATGCTGGCCTTAGCCTGCCATACGACGTCCGCCAAGGATTCTTTCTCTTGTTGGAGGAGCTTAAACGCCTCGCTATGGCGAAGGTTTTGCTCATCGGCAGCTTGCTTCTGATCCTTTAGGATCGCAAGCTCCTCCTTCAAGCGATTGATCTCAGTGGAGGCGGAGTCCTGCAGGGCTTTCATGGAATCCTCGTGCATCTTCAACATTTGTTCCCTCTCCTTCTTAAGGATCTTGTTCTCGCTGTCCAGCTGCTGAATGTGCTTGGACTGCTCGACAATATCCTTGGCCTTGGCTACATGCTCTGCAAGTCGGAGAAAACAACGTACACAGTGAGTACTCAAAGAAGGAAGGCACAAAAGTAAGACGGAAATGCGCAAAAAAGAAAACAGACTCTTGTTTTTGGTGATCTATTCCTTCAAGATGGCGGTTTTACCCTTTTCAGCTTCAAGGTCCGCGCGCATCTTCTGGTACTTATCATTTGCCATGCCCCTCCGACCATTCTCGTTCTGTGGAAACAAATACAAAGTCAAGTCGTTGTTCAGTCTACTTGGAGCCCCTAGTCGGAGATTTTCCATCTAGGTGCTCGGGGGCTGCAGCGAGAGTTTTTAACTTAGCAATATGCTTAGCTTTTCTTTAAGCATCTAGTCGAAGCTAGTTCAGTTCTCAACTAGAAGCTTGGCGGCTACAGTATAAAGTTTTAACTCGGAAAATGCTTAGATTTTCTTTAAGTATCTAGTCGGAACTCATTCAGTTACAACTAGAGGCTTGGGGGGCTACAGCACTTAAAATTATGAACACTGCGTATGCTACTCTTAAAGCATCTAGTCGGAATAATTCATTCCATCTAAATGCTTGGGGGCTACAATGAGAGTTTTTTCTAACTTAGTCACTCTTAGAGCATATAGATGCAAAACCATTGGTTTTCCGTCTACATCCTCGGGGGCTACAGTGGGATACTCATATGAAATGCAAAAGGTAAAGTAAAACTTACAAGTGCGATAATCTTGAGGTTTGTAGCACTCTCGGCCATCAGCTTGCCAAAGGAAACGCTGTTACTTCGCAAGATGTCTGCTTGTCGGAGTAGCTCCTCAATACCGCACGTAGGAGATGACGGCACTCCTCCAGGAACCGTAGTTGTGCTACCCGGCGTAAGCACTGGGAAGATAATCTTCGACAATTCTAAGGGTTTCTGGGGAGCAGAGGCGCCGCCTTCGGCAGATGTACCAGCAACCACCACCGCCTTGCCGCTACAGATGGCATCCTTAGCCGGAGCTTCAGCCATTTGAAGAGAAGCGCTCTCCTGAATCGCCTGCTCACCGACAACTGCGAGTTCGGTAGAGGCGCCAGAATCCACTTCCATGGCAGAAGGGACTGGTGCGTCCTGGGCTTGGGAGCTTGTCGAAGCGGAGGAGGGCTTGACGGCAGGAGTAGCAGGGGCGATGGCGGGGGAAGAGTCGCGATGCAGCATATCTTTCATATTTCTAGAAGTCCCAAGAGTCTTGGAGGACTTCTTGAGGCTGGTTGTGGATTTCTTCCTGAAACGTGCAAAATGCATAAGTACAGGAATAAGACAGATAAATGAGACAATGTCGGAGAATAAGAAGCTTACACTAGGGGGGGTGCTTTAGCAAACATCCCGGTGGCTTTCTTCTTTTCCGCCTCCAGGGCGGCAGTACTCTTTTTGGAGGCTCCACCCTCCGTCTTCTTCTTCTTGCCTCCGTCTGCAGCGTCAGAGGTGGAGATCTTCCACTTTCGCGCCAACGGGGCATCATCGTCGGACACAACTGTGACTTCCTTAATCTTGGGATCGTAGATTTGGGCGGCCAGGTTGCCCTCCTCTAGATCGCTAAGCTGTTAAGTAAGAAATTATTGTGTTAGACAAGATGATATTGGCAAGACGGAAAAACTGGAGTAATGTCATACACGGATAATAAATACCTACCTTTGGGCACTTTCCGTTTACGAACATGTCGTAGGTGAGGGTGAAGCCACGCTTCTTGTCCTTCACCTTCACAATGTCCTTAAGTCGGAACTTGACGGAGTCGCTCGAGAAGTTGTCCTCGGAGATACGGAGGGTATCCCTTCGGTCGCCGGTGTACTCGTGCATAATCTTCGCACAGTGCTGCAGAGGTTGAATCCGCCTGATGAACCAGCACATGGCTAGGTCGAAGCCGGTCAGACCCGTCTCTACAAACCACTCGATCCGCCTTATTGCGCGAGAAGCGTCGAGGTCGGAAGGAAGGGAGGCATGGGACCGCCATGTGGGAACTTCGGCGGCGGCTCCATCCACAAAGTCCGGGTACGTTACTTCTCGGCCCGACAAAGGAATGTCGGGGCCGTAGAAGTACGTCCGCTGCCAATTCTTGCATGACTCGTGGCCGACGATGTCGGGGAACCGCCGGCCAGTTCGGATCTTGAAGCTTATGGTGCCGCAGTTTCTAAGCTCCTCCTTGCTGTGTCCGGCTTCACGTTTGACGCTGAAGAAGTAGACAAACAGATCTAACCTAGGCCTAATCCCTAGGTAACCCTCGCAAAGTGCCGCGAAGTTGCTAAGCACTAGGATACTATTGGGGGAAAGGTTGTGGGGTTGGACCTTGAAGTGATTCAAGACGGACAGGAAGAAGTGGGAGATGGGTAGAGAAACGCCGCGTACCAATTGCTCCTTGAGGTATACTTTCTCTCCGGCTTGGGGAGAAGGGGTCACCTCGCCGGACTGCGCCGCCCGCCAGGCGAGCCCCTTCGTTGCAGGGAGGTAACCCTCAGCGACCATCTCTTGGATGTCGCGGCCGGTGATGTCCGAGCCACGCCAGTCGCCTTTGTGCGAGTCTAGCTCCTCTTCCAGGGGCTCCAGCGCCGCTAGGTTATGGTCGTCGCCGGTGGTTTCTATCATCGCCGATGCGGGGATGACCAGACCCTCTGGGGGCACGACGATGGAGCTCGCCGGCTTCGCCGCGGCTTCGCTCGACGCCGCCATTGATGGGGATGAACTGCTGCTAGCAATGGAGGAGGGAGAGGACACGAATGGTGCAGAGGGAGAAGCTAGGGTTTCTCGAGGTTTTCGCGGAGAGCTCGAGGAGGCGCACGACTGGAGGAAGAAGACGATGACGCGAGAGAATGGGGTGAAAAAGTGGCAAGTGTCCCACGGTCACTATTTATCTTACTCTGCGTCAAGAATCGTGCAGCTAATCGGACTGTTGCCGCGTAGACGACGTGTTCGTGAACGTGCGCGGTAATTTCACCACGTCTCCAACCGTCGCCGCCAACGGTTCGTATCGCTCGCGCGGGAAAATCGGATATGATTACGTTCTCTGCATGTGTGAGTTACGAGGCATCGCTGACCTACAGCCTACGTCTTCATAACTGACATGGTAGATGAGCCGTCCCATCGAAGATTCCGGCACAGACGGATTTAATCCGACAACGGGAGCGTACGATGGAAGATTCAGCATTTCTCCGACTTACTCATAGAAGACGGAGAAAACCTTGCAGGGTTCTTTGGGAGGACTGCAAGATATTGCTTGACGATTTGCCGACATCCATCTAGACAGAGCATTCCATGGGAAGAGGCAAGACGGCGCAAGCTCTCGGAGTTCTCCGGGGGCTACTGTTGGGGATATGCTATATGGGTATCCTCATAGCATGTTTCTTACCCGACTAACCCGGGTGGCCCATAGTCGGTAGCATGGCCTATGGCCTGCTAGGCGGCCCAGTTAGGTGGATCCAGAAGGGAGGCCCATGCCGGATAAAGGAAGGCTACAATGGAGTCACCAGCGTACCTGGAGCCTTGGAGTGCAAGATACACAAGACTAGTAATAGACGGTGTAGAACTCTATAACCTATCCGGCTAGGACTTTTCCCTGTAACCCTAGGACCTGACGACTATATATGCCGGGCCTATGGGAGCCTTTAGGGCACAAGCTCATACGATAACTTAGACTTTCTAGTCACCTCGCACAGCGAACCTAATCTCTGTAACTCGGCGTATTGCCATTATAGTGATTTATAGTAGGAGTAGGATTCCTCCACATTCGTGGGATCTGAACCTGGGTAAGCTATGTTACCTCGTACCCGTCAACCGTCCGCCTTACCCCACATCTCTAAACACGCACTGTGAGGACCCCTCCATGGCGGACTCGTCGGCAATACCACTACAGTAACATATGCTTAACTATTTACATTGAAAGTTGCTCGCCCCCTTGTGCATGTGTTGGTTTTGTACCTTGCATGTTTGTGTATATGTTGTGCTTCACTTACTTATCTTGACTTATTGATTATATTGGTGTTTGTTGGGTGGCACACCATGTACGTGTGTTTTTGTGTTGGAGCCTTTCTTGAATATATTTGGTATCCTATTTGGCTCTTGTGAGAGATTAATGGAGTATCCCATTTTGGGAGAGTGGTATGCTTAGGCATTCCATAATCCTAAAAATGTTCTTACATGAGGAATACGATCTAGTATTTATATTTAAATATTATCTAGTCTCTATGTGGTATGTAATTCTCATGATAAATTCAAGTTGTATAATGTCCATTAATTATCTCTCATTGGATCTTGTGCCTCATGTTGAGATATGGTTTATCATATTATGGGGGAGTCATATGCTTAGTGCATATTACAATCCTACAAAATGTGAAAATTCCAGGTAGTGTCACTTAGAATTGATATTGATAATTATCTAGCTCCTATGTGTCACATTTTCTCAAACAAGTTCAAAGTTGCTTGAATGCCTTTGTTTCTCATCTTTTGGATCTTGTTTGTGAGAAATTTTGTTGTATACGTTTCCTCATATTTGGACCTCTATATCATCCATAGAAACCATTTTCTTCAAGTTACTCTAATCATTAATGATTGTGTAGCTTTTGGAGATACCAAGATTCTCTATCCAAGTATCGAGTTTAATTCCTATATGTTTCCTTATGCTTATGTTGTGAATGTGATCTTGGATATCCTTACAATCTACCTCGGGAAATTATCCCTACTTCTTGTCTTTGTACAATTGGTACTCCATATATGGTAGAATGTATTGATCATATTTACATTCGTTTTTGTTTGGATATGTTGACTCCCATGTATTCCTTGATCCAATTGGATCATTTGATTTTATTAGTATTATCTTGTGTTTTATTTTATATAGGTAGTAGTGATCATCCCATTTGTGTGCATTTTGCATTCAAAAGCAAAGTCCTACATAATGCACTATTCATGGGGGAGCTCTTGTTGGAGATATGCCCAAGAGGAAATAATAAAAGTAGTTATTATTATATCTTTGTGTTTATGATAAATGTTTACATTCATGATATAATTGTATTAACCGGAAACATTAATACTTGTGTGATTTGTAAACATGTAAGAGTCCCTAGTAAAGCCTCCTTGTAATACTAGCTTGTTGATTAATAGATGATTATGGTTTCCTAATCATGAACATTAGATGTTATTAATAACAAGATCATATCATTAGGAGAATTATGTGATGGACATACTCCTATTGTTAAGTGTAGCATAAGATCAAGACATTTCAATAGTTTGTTTGCTATAAGCTTTCAGATACATAGTAACCTAAATCCTTCGACCATGAGATCACGTTAATCACCATCACTGGATGGATACTTTGATGACATAAAACACCACTTTGTAACTGGGTGGCTATAAAGGTGGCATTGAGTGTTCGGAAAGTATGTGTTGAGGCACATGGATCAAGAGTGGTATTTGTCCATCCATATGACGGATAGATATACTCCAGGCCCTCTCGGTGGAATGTCATCCAATTGGCTTGGAAGCATGTGACAGGCTCACAAGGGATCACATATCATAGGAACGAGTAAAGAGTACTTATTAGTAACGAGGTTGAACTAGGTATGCAGATATACCGACGATCAAACCTCGAATAAGTAAAGTATCGTGAGACAAAGGGAAATTGGTATCGTATGTAAATGGTTCATTCGACCACGATGTAATCGTAGAAATATGTGGGAGCCATATGAATTTCAAGATTCCTCTATTGGTTATTGATCGGAGAAGAGTCTCGATCATGTCTGCATAATTCATGAACCGTAGGGAGGCACACTTAAGGATTCGATGTTGTTTAGTAGATATGGAATGTGAGTAAGAGACTGAATGTTGTCCGAAGTCTTAGATTGGATCCGAGACATCACGAGGAGATCCGGAATGGTCTGGAGAATAAGATTCATATAAGGAAAGTCCAATTCCGAAGTTCGGGAATGGTTTCGGTGTTTTCACCAGAATGTTCTAGAAGGATCTAGAAGGTCCACCGATCTAGAGTGGGAAGTGTACATGGATGTGTCATGACAAAGTGGAATGGTTGCATCATGTCCTAGCTCACTTGGCTAGGCAATGGGAAGAGAGAAATCAAACTCTAGTTTGAAAGTCAAACGCCAATTTGAAAAAGTCAAATCCCAACATGGTTGCCTAGTGGAGATTTAATACCCCACCTTTATAAGGTAAAGGTCCCTGTGATTTCAATGCTAGTCCCTGGATCAAATACTAGCATCCAAAGTTTAAGATGAAGTACACAGATACAAAGGTCTTTATTACATCGTCATTCCAGAGATAAACATAGTCTTTTACAACTGCATAGCCCAAGGCTAGTACAAGAGTTCATGACATAAGTAAATAAATTAAGTCTTCATCTTCATGTTCCATAGGCAAGCATGTTGAGTGTAGACTCATAACCTTAATCCTCATCAGAGTAACCTGCAACATCATAAGTTACAGCCACAATGGATCAATACATTTGGATTTGTATTGGCAACTTATACCATAGTAGAATAGAAGTATCTAACATCTATATGAATTTGGCTAAGTGTATCTTAGGCTTTCTTTGCTCAAAATAGGTTTTTCCTATCAGTTGAAATCACTAAGTTTTTGTTTGACAAAAACTCCCAAGGAACCACCAATAAATATTGGGGAACCGTTAACCCTTGTTTAACCACAAGTTTTTAACTTAGAAATTGGGATGAGGAAATCCTTGATAGCTTCAATGTCTTTATGCTCAAATTTTACGTTGCCGGGGACACGGCTAAGTACTTAGATTTTTCCTTCTCGAGAGGTGGTGCACTTTCCCCACAAGACTCGACATGCATCGAGACAAGATCTTTCAGAAGCCTTCCCTTAGACCACATGATTTATTTTTATGAATCCATTGATATCTTATTTGCATTTTTTGGATAAACAGAACTCAAGTTATGAATTTCCTAAGTTTGAATCAAATTCTGGTTTTTAAATCAAAAATCGAGCCACGCGGCAGCATCTGATTGGACGATACTGCTTTGGGGTGGATCGCTCTTCCGCGTTGTTGGATCAAATCAGATCCAATGCGCCAGATCACAACTTACCCCTTCTGTAGAGGTCCCAACCTTTAATAAGGTAGAGATCCCTTTGTTTACAATGCTAGTCCCTGGATCAATAGCTAGCATCCACAGTTAAGATGTAATATCAAGAAACAAAGGTCATAATACAACTTTATAACCAGGAATAAAATAATTCATTACATCTTACATAGCTCATTTGCTTATCTCATTACAATGCAGCAGAAATAACTATATAGCATGGAGTCTTTCATCTTCAAAGTGCCACAAGCAATCATGTTGGTTGTAGACTTGTAATCCTAATCAACACACTTCACTAACATCAAACAAACCTACAACATAATAAGTTACAGCCACAAGGGTCAATACAATTGAATTGTATTGGCAAGTGATACTATGGTAGAATAGTGGTATCTATCATCTATATGCATTTGGCTAAGTGGAGCTTAGGCTTTCTTTGCTCAAAATAGATTTTCCTTATCATTTGAAAACACTAAGTTTTTTTTGTTTGTCAAAATCACCCAAGGAACAACCAATGAATATTGGTTAACCTTTACCCTTGTTCAACCACAAGTTTTTAACTTGGAAATTGGGATGAGGAGATCCTTGATATCTTCCATGTCTTGATTCTCAAATTGTCCATTGCAGGGGACATGGCTAAGTACTTAGATTTTACTCTCTCGAGAGGTGGTGCACTTTCCCCACAAGACTCGACATGCATCGAGACAAGATCTTTTAGAAGCCTTCCCTTAGACCAAAATGGACGCGTTCCCAAACCTATCACCCCCTACCACCAACTGTCCATCTGGCTATGTTATTGCAACCTATATGATCCAGGCAGAGCCCATAATGCCATGTGGTTGCACTTGAATCTTGTCAACATTTGACATCTGAAATCTCTTTGTTCCTGGGTGGCATTCCACAAGTGAGATACACTAGGCTAGGCCATAGATATGGGGCCCTGTGTAACCACTCAACATAACCCATCCCTTCCATTCCACCCAGGTGATTAATTCACATAGTTGTTTTATTAAACAAAACACAAGTCAAAGACTTAGAAATATTTCATAGCATGAATATAATCCACCCTTGTTTTCTACTAGCTAAGCTAAGCATGATAGTAGTAGGAATTGTATCTTAAGGAAAATTCTACTAAGGCTTCATCTACTAGGATTCCCCAAGGCATAGCATACTTAGTAAAAAATTCGATGCAAGTCCTACTTAGAAATATCACTAATGCATAATGAAAATAATGGGACAAAAGTATCAAGGCACAAATTCAATCTAGCATTCAAACAATTCACCACATAAAATAAGGAAAACAAAACAATGCATGCAAGCATGCAAAATATTGTTTTATTTGGAAAGGTGGTTTCTAATAGGTTATAAACATTTTAAAACACCTATTGGTCATTTATAAAAGTGGCAAAACCATTTGATATTAAGTTAGTGAAAATGGCCACTTTAAATCATTTTTGTTTTGCTACAAATGATTTAAATCAAAGTAATAATTTCTATGTTTGAAAAATATATTTTTAAACACAAATGTTAGTGTTTTAAGGTCAAGTGTTTAATATTAAAACCATTTGCAAAATGTTTTACCTATAAACCATTTTTAAATCAAAGCAAAATTTTATTTTGTTGGAAATGCCTTTAAGCAAAGTAATAATTCTCTAGGGTTCATGAAATATATTTTTAAATCCCAAAACTTGGTGTTTAGGGTCAGAGAGTTTAAATCAAATAATTTTCCAAAGGTTTTACTCAAAAAGCATTTTTAAATCATAATCAATTTTTTATTTAACTAGAAATGCTTTTATTCAAAGATTTATTCCTTAGTATCACAAAATATACTTTTATATACAAAAGTTGGTTTATATGGTCAGTAGGTTCAAAACAAACCATTTACAAAAGATTTTACCTTAAAAACATTTTTAGAACAACTTTTATAATCAAAATAGGCCTACACATGTTTCTAAAAAACAACTAATTTTACAGAAGCAAAACAATAAACAGAGGCATGGTTGGAAAGTATTCTTTTTCCTGATTCCAATAATATAAAATTTGCAAAATTTGGACGTGTAGATTTAAAGTTATGAATTTTTCAAATCTAACCATCTAATAGACAAGTTTCTGTTTTGAAATCAAAACCTGAGCCACGTGTCTGAATCTTATTCGCCGGTACCGTTTCGCGTGGATCGACTAACGTGGACTGTTGGATCTAATGCACATCGCACGGAACAGAATGCTAAGTACCCCTTCAATAATTGATTCTATCCTACCTGCTGGATCAAAATCAAACGCTTCAGAGCAGCTTGACCAAAGATGGGAGGCGCGGCGACGGTGGCGAGCGGCGGAGGGCTCTGGCGGTGGCGTTTCCAGTGATACAGGAAGCGAGAGAGAGAGGGAGATGGATAACAGTGTTCGCGTGATCTCCCTGATGCTTGACATTGTCTCTGTTAGTAAAGGGGCGCAGGGACGCGTCGTTGATTGCTCGCCGGACTTCACGACGGCGTTGGGCACGCTCTGGTGTCGTTGGTTGCGAAGCTACGATGCACGAAATCACAAAATAACTAGTCAGGAAGATGCGCGGGTGGAAGACAAGTACATGAGTGTCAATTAGAGAGAAGGGTACGCTCTGACCTCACCAGGTAAAGTCGCCGGAGAAGTGGCAGATGGTGGCGACGCCCTGTCATCGAGGTTGCCGACGATGTGGAGCGCGTGCGGGCGAGCTGGTGCTACGGAAAGATGCGCAAGGAGACGGGGGGCAGTGGGGTGGTGCGTACTGGCCAGAATTGTGGCCGGAGTTCGTCAGGATAGTGGGGGCGCGAGCTCGAAATTAGAGCAACCTGGGGGCAGAGGAGAGTTGGCGACCGAGGGGAAAGGGAGAGGGGGACGAGGCGATTAAGAGGGCGTGGTTATTGGGCAGAATCAACGCAGGATTTACACGAATTTACTCGAGGATTAATCAGCAGGAAACGACGAAGTTTGGGGAAAGAAGCAGTCGTGGGCGGGTGAGAACGATGACTGGCAGGTGGGGCAACATCATCAGCGAGTGAGGAGAGGTTCGGTGGGGCCTTGCTGTCAGGGACAGTGTGGGTGCGCATTTGAGTGAAAGAAAACGTTTCGGGGGAGAAGAGAGTGGGCTAGCTGGGCTTAGTTGGGAAAGGTTGGGCTGGGCTCGTTCTTTCCCCTTTTTTATTCTATTTCTTTTTCTTTTTCTGTTTTGAATTTCGTTCAAATAATTCAAACACCATTTGAATTCAGATTTATTTTTCAAATCTTTTCCAAATATTCAGTATGTTTTTATACTGTTTTAATTATGTATTTAAAGTCCATTTTAGAATAATTGTTTTATTCATTTATGGTTTATTATTTATTTAAAATAGGCACTTGCCTTTATTCAAATAAGATTTTAATTATATTTTCAAACTCTTATTTGAATTTAATTTTCATCAAATATTTTTCAGTAGGTTTTATTTATTCCATAGTGCAATAATTCAATTTGAATTATTTGAAATATTTTTAATATGATTTATTAATCATTTAAATTGGGCATTTTTCTTTATTCCAATAAAATCAAATATGGTTTTAAACCCTTATAGATTTTATTCAAATAATTCTTTTTATGTTAATTAGATAACCTTTTAATCCACCTTGGAAAATTCCAATTTACTATTTTCTCATGATTTAATTAATCATTTATATTAGGGATTTTGTCTTCATTCAAATGGAATAGAATTTGGTTAATGCCATATTATTTTATTTGATTATTCCTTATCCCATTATTTTATTTGGATTTGGACTATCTTTGTGCCATTTGCTTATGGATTTAATTCAAGGTTTTAATTTGTCTTCTAAATAATTTCTTTGGAATTTATTATTTAGTTTAGGCAAGTTGTCTTTATTTAAATAAAATTGGATATTGTTGATTTTATTTAAATAATATTTTACTCCTTTTTTATTATTCAATACTTTCATTTGTTTATGGATTTGGCCAAGATTTAATTTGGCTTTAAATATTCCTTATATATTTATTTATTTCTTTGTCTTATAAAATCCATATCTTTTTATTTATAGATCCAAAATTGGTGGTTCCAATTTGTATAATTTTATTTAATATTTGTTTTTCTTTTTAAATCCCTTTAGGATTATTTTGCTCACAATTTTTGGTATGGATTTTAGATAGGAGCTTTATTAGCTTTGGAAATTATTTCCTTTTATCATATTATATTCATAAGTTTTTATCTATGGCTCCAAATTAAATGAAACCAATTTCTATGGTTTTATAATATTTTTATTTATCATTTTTTATCATTTATAAATGTTTGTTACTGAATTTTTATATGGATCAAACCCATAGTCTTAGAGAGATCTTGGAAATGATTTATTCCATTAGGGTTTAGGGTTTTGGTTTAACTTTCCAAGTATTTAAATTTCAAGATTCATTCATTGATGAATGCATTTCACTTATTGAAATTTGTTGGATTCCCTTTTATTCAAGTTTGTTCAAGATGAGTTTTGATGTTTCCATTTGGAATCAAAAAGTTTATTTTTACCCTAAATTTCAATAATTAATTCTTTTGTTTAATTATTTTTCACATTTCAAAATTTGGAAATTTTGAGATGTGACAGGCTACCACCCTTAAAAGAAATCTCGTCCCGAGATTTGGGAAGGCTAGAGGTTACAAGTTGGCTTGAAGACAACTAGGGTACTACCACCCTTAAAAAGGTTTTCATCTAGATTACATCTTGGCTTACTTGGGATCTTGCTGTAACTTCTCTGGGCAGTTGTTGGCATAATGTCCTTTGTTTCCACACTTGAAACATGTGACAAGGTTGATGTCTTGAGGTATCTTCTTATTCTTTTCTGGACATTCATTAGCATAGTGACCCATCTCATTGCAATTGTAACATTGCTCTTGGGTAATGTCCTTCTTGCTAGGGTTGGGGCATTTCTTCTTCTTCTTCTTGGGTCTCTCCAAATCTAGGAGTTCTTCTAGTTCATGCTCTCCATATTTCACCACAAAGGTAGGAAATCTTTCTCTCTTCTTGGGGCAGTTACTAGAGATATGACCTTCTTCTCCACAAGAGTAGCAACACTTTGTGGTCACTTTGGATGTGGGCTTATGAGGCATGGTTCTGACTTTGCTTTCATCCTTCTTGGTATAAGTTGTCCCCTTATGGAGGTTTCCAAACATTTGATGCATTCTATCTTGCTTCATTTGTTGAACTATTGGATAGATGGGGCATTGGGTAGGGACATGATCATTTCCTTCACATAGGAAACAAGTAACTTGAGATGTGGGGCATTGCTTGGTTGGATGTTTCTCTTCACAATTAGGGCATTGGTCCTCATGCTCTTTATAGGTGTGTTCCATGTCTCCACAAATATTGCAAGCTTGAGTTCCTTCCATAATATCATCCTTGATTTCATTGTTGTCACAATCTCCTTGGGAAGAGTTGCTTATCATGTTGATCATTTGATTGGTCATCCCTTGCAACAATTGGGATTGGGTTTCAAAAAACTTTTGCATGGTTGGGTCTAACTCATTGTTTGTTGGCTAAAAACTGAGTTGTCACTTGATTCAACTGGTTTTGGGTTGCTATGAGTTGTTCTATCATGTGCATCTCTTGGTTTTTGTTGTCACCATTCTTGATGTTGGAGTCCCTTGGAGAAGTCATCTGTTTGGGTTGGATTGGGATTAGAATAGGCAAAAGATTTATAAGGAAGAATTATAATCACCCACAACAATTCACACAAGCAATGTGCAAGCAATCACAATCAAATATTCCACTCAAACAACAAGGTTCAATCACATTTTTTAGGCAACAAAATGTTTTTGCTACACCACATAAGTTGGTGGGTTTGATCTAAACTAAAAATTAGTATGGTGGTCCAACTATATGGTTCACTTGAGATCATTCCATTCTTCTTAGTTGTTTCTTCATGAATGAGATCATGGCTTCCTTGGAAAACTTCCCGTATCTTGGTTACTAAGCTTCAAAGGTGATAATGGTTCCTTCTAGGTTGTGTTTCCTTAGTCTTCAAGTCTTGAGTAACATTCTTGTCTCACTTGTAGTCCTTGGTGATGTCCAAGTTGAAGTCCTTGGTGAAACTAAAGTTGAAGTCATTGGTGATGTAGTTGAAGTCATTTGAGTTTGGTGAAGTCCTTTGCTCATGTTGGAGGCTTTGTCCATCAAGTTTGAAAAGGAAGAGATGTAGAATCAAAACCAAGAAGGTTCACGAAAGAGTTTACAAGATTGTTTGTAAATAATTTTGAACAAATACAACTCCTATTTTTTCTAAGGGGTTTTGTCCAATCCTAGGTTACAATCCTACAGGAAACACAGTGCTCTGATACCATCTGTAGAGGTCCCAACCTTTAATAAGGTAGAGATCCCTGTGTTTACAATGTTAGTCCCTGGATCAATAGCTAGCATCCACAGTTAAGATGTAATATCAAGAAACAAAGGTCATAATACAACTTTATAACCAGGAATAAAATAATTCATTACATCTTACATAGCTCATTTGCCTATCTCATTACAATGCAGCAGAAATAACTATATAGCATGGAGTCTTTCATCTTCAAAGTGCCACAGGCAATCATGTTGGTTGTAGACTTGTAATCCTAATCAACACACTTCACTAACATCAAACAAACCTGCAACATAATAAGTTAAAGCCACAAGGGTCAATACATTTGAATTGTATTGGCAAGTGATACTATGGTAGAATAGTGGTATCTATCATCTATATGCATTTGGCTAAGTGGAGCTTAGGCTTGCTTTCCTCAAAATAGATTTTCCTTATCATTTGAAAACACTAAGTTTTTTTTGTTTGTCAAAATCACCCAAGGAACAACCAATGAATATTGGTTAACCTTTACCCTTGTTCAACCACAAGTTTTTAACTTAGAAATTGGGATGAGGAGATCCTTGATAGCTTCCATGTCTTGATGCTCAAATTTTCCATTGCCGGGGACACGGCTAAGTACTTAGATTTAGTCTCTCGAGAGGTGGTGCACTTTCCCCACAAGACTCGACATGCATCGAGACAAGATCTTTCAGGAGCCTTCCCTTAGACCAAAATGGACGTGTTCCCAAACCTATCACCCCTACCACCAACTGTCCATCTGGCTATGTTATTGCAACCTATATGATCCAGGCAGAGCCCATAATGCCATGTGGCTGCACTTGAAGCTTCTCAACATTTGACATATCAAATCTCTTTTTGTTCCTAGGTGGCATTCCACATGTGAGATACACTAGGGTAGGCCATAGATATGGGGCCCTATGTAACCACTCAACATAACCCATTCCTTCTATTCCACCCAGGTGATTCATTCACATAGTTGTTTTATTAAACAAAACACAAGTCAAAGACATAGAAATATTTCATAGCATGAATATAATCCACCCTTGTTTTCTACTAGCTAAGCTAAGCATGATAGTAGTAGGAATCGTATCTTAAGGAAAATTCTACTAAGGCCTTATCTACTAGGATTCCCCAAGGCATAGCATACTTAGTAAAAAATTCCATGCAAGTCCTACTTAGAAATATCACTAATGCATAGTGAAAATAATGGGACAAAAGTATGAAGCACCACTTGCCTTTTTGGTAGAGAATATAAGTTCACTCCTTGATCTTGCAATAGTCACACTCTTCAAATTTCACTACAATTCAATCAAGGCACAAATTCAATCTAGCATTCAAACAATTCACCACATAAAATAAGGAAAACAAAACAATGCATGCAAGAATGCAAAATATTGTTTTATTTGGAAAGGTGGTTTGTAATAGGTTATAAACATTTTAAAACACCTATTGGTCATTTATAAATGTGGAAAAACCATTTGATATTAAGTTAGTGAAAATGGCCACTTTAAATCATTTTTGTTTTGCTAGAAATGATTTAAATCAAAGTAATAATTTCTAGTGTTTGACAAATATATTTTTAAACACAAATGTTATTGTTTTAAGGTCAAGTGTTTAATATTAAAACCATTTGCAAAAGGTTTTACCTATAAACCATTTTTAAATCAAAGTAATATTTTATTTTGTTGGAAATGCCTTTAAGCAAAGTAATAATTCTCTAGGGTTCATGAAATATATTTTTAAATCCCAAAACTTGGTGTTTAGGGTCAGAGAGTTTAAATCAAATCATTCTCCAAAGGTTTTACTCAAAAAGCATTTTTAAATCATAATCAATTTTTTTATTTAACTAGAAATGCTTTTATTCAAAGATTTATTCCTTAGTATCACAAAATATACTTTTATATACAAAAGTTGTTTTATATGGTAAGTAGGTTCAAAACAAACCATTTACAAAAGATTTTACCTTAAAAACATTTTTAGAACAACTTTTATATTCAAAATAGGCCTACACATGTTTCTGCAAAAACAACTAATTTTACAGAAGCAAAACAATAAACAAAGGGCATGGTTGGAAAGTATTATTTTTCCTGATTCCAATGATATAAAAGTTGCAAAATTTGGACGTGTAGATTTAAAGTTATGACTTTTTCAAATCTAACCATCTAATAAACAAGTTTCTGTTTTTAAATCAAAACATGAGCCACGTGTCTGAATCTTATTCGCCGGTACCGTTTCGCGTGGATCTGACTAACGTGGACTATTGGATCTAATGCAAATCACACGGCAGAGAATGCTTCGTACCCCTTCGATAAGTAATTCTATCCTACCCGCTGGATCAAAATCCAACGCTTCAGAGCAACTTGACCAAAGATGGGCGGCGCGCCGACGGTGGCGAGCGGCGGAGCGCTCTGGCGGTGGCGTTGCCAGCGATATAGGAAGCGAGAGAGAGGGATATGGATCACAGTGTTCACGTGATCTCGCTGATGCTCTACATTGTCTCTATTAGTAAAGGGGCGCACGGACGTGTCATTGATTGCTCGCCGGACTTCACGACGGCGTCGGGCACGCTCTGGTGTCGTTGGTGGCGAAGCTACGATGCACGAAATCGCAAAATAACTAGTCAGGAAGATGCGCGGGTGGAAGACAAGTACACGAGTGTCAATTAGAGAGAAGGGGACGCTCTAACCTCACCAGGGAAAGTCATCGGAGAAGTGGCAGACGGTGCCGACGCGCTGTCGTCGAGGTTGCCGATGATGTGTAGCGCGCGCGGGCGAGCTGGTGCTACGGAAAGATGCGCAAGAAGATGGAGATCAGTCTCGTTTGCTCTGGGGCAGTGGGGTGGTGCGTACTGGCCGGAATTGTGGCCGGAGTTTGTCGGGATAGTGGGGGCGCGAGCTCGAAATTGTAGCAGCCTGGGGGCAGAGGGGAGTTGGCGACCGAGGGGAAAGGGAGAGGGGGACGGGGCAATTAAGAGGGAATGGTTACTGGGCGGAATCAATGTAGGATTTACACGAATTTACTCGAGGATTAATCGGCAGGAAACGACGAAGTTTGGGGAAAGAAGCAGTCGCGGGCGGGTGAGAACGATGACTGGCAGGTGGGGCAACATCGTCAGCGAGTGAGGAGAGGTTCGGTGGGGCCTTGCTGTCAGAGACACTGCGGGTGCGCGTTTGAGCGAAAGAAAACATTTCGGGGGAGAAGAGAGTGGGCTAGCTGGGCTTAGTTGGGCCAGGTTGGGCTGGGCTGGTTCTTTCCCCTTTTTTTATTCTGTTTCTTTTTCTTTTTCTGTTTTCTTTTTCTGTTTTGAATTTTGTTCAAATAATTCAAACACCATTTGAATTCAGATTTCTTTTTCAAATCTTTTCCAAATATTCAGTATGTTTTTATACTGTTTTAATTATGTATTTAAATTCCATTTTAGAATAATTATTTTATTCATTTATGATTTATTATTTATATAAAATAGGCACTTGCCTTTATTCAAAAAAGATTTTAATTATATTTTCAAACTCTTATTTAAATCTAATTTTCACCAAACCTTTTTCAGTAGGTTTTATTTATTCCATAGTGCAATAATTCACTTTGAATTATTTGAAATATTTTTAATATGATTTATTAATCATTTAAATTGGGCATTTGTCTTTATTCCAATAAAATCAAATAAGGTTTTAAAACCTTATAGATTTTATTCTAATAATTATTTTTATGTTAATTAGATAACCTTTTAATCCACCTTGGAAAATTCCAATTTACTATTTTCTCATGATTTAATTAATCATTTCTATTAGGGATTTTGTCTTCATTCAAATGGAATAGAATGTGGTTAATGCCATATTATTTTATTTGAATATTCCTTATCCCATTATTTTATTTGGATTTAGACTATCTTTGTTCCATTTGCTTATGGATTTAATTCAAGGTTTTAATTTGTCTTCTAAATAATTTCTTTGGAATTTATTATTTAGTTTAGGCAAGTTGTCTTTATTTAAATAAAATTGGATATTGTTGATTTTATTTAAATAATCTTTTACTCCTTTTTTATTATTCAATACTTTCATTTGTTTATGGATTTGGCCAAGATTTAATTTGGATTTTAAATATTCCTTATTTATTTATTTCTTTCTTTTTCTTATAAAATCCATAACTTTTTATTTATAGATCCAAAATTGGTGGTTCCAATTTGTATAATTTTATTTCATATTTTTTTATCTTTTTAAATCCCTTTAGTATTATTTTGCTCACAATTTGGTATGGATTTTAGATAGGAGCTTTTTTAGCTTTGGAAATTATTTCCTTTTATCATATTATATTCATAAGTTTTTATCTATGGCTCCAAATTAAATGAAACCAATTTCTATGGTTTTATTATATTTTTATTTATCATTTTTGAGCATTTATAAATGTTTGTTGCTGGATTTTTATATGGATCAAACCCATAGTCTTAGAGAGATCTTGGAAATGCTTTATTCCATTAGGGTTTAGGGTTTTGGTTTAACTTTTCCAAGTGTTTAAATTTCAAGATTCATTCATTGATGAATGCATTTCACTTATTGAAATTTGTTGGATTCCCTTTTATTCAAGTTTGTTCAAGATGGGTTTTGATGTTTCCATTTGGAATCAAAAAGTTTCTTTTTACCCTAAATTTCAATAATTAATTCTTTTGTTTAATTATTTTTCACATTTCAAAATTTGGAAAATTTTGGGATGTGACACCTTCGCTGACGATCTAACCTAAACCGCTAGATATAAATCCTATGGCTCAGATCTACACGTACCCTTTCGCGACCAGTTCTAATCTTGATCGCTGGATCTAGATCCAGTGGATCTCATTGCTTTGACCACACATGGGCGGCGCAAATGGCCACCGCGGCGGCTGCGCATCAGTCGACGATGCTCCGGCGATGCCAGAGGGTAAAGGAGGGGGCACTGGTGCTTATCAAGGTCGTGGAGACGCGGTGAAGGTCAACATGCTCGCGGCCGAGGATGGGGCGCACGGACACGACGACAATTCCTCGTCGGAGTTGGCGTCAGTGTCGGGCTCATTCGGGAGTTGTCGTTGGCGATGCTACAAGGCATGGGAAGACAAGCCAGATGTGGCGTTAGACGCGTACGGACACGGCGAGTACGCGAGTATCAACCAGATAGAAGGCGTCTAGGGTTTACCGAATTTGTTTGTCGGAGTTGTTCGAGATAGCCGCGATGCGAGCTTAAGTGTGGACAGCCTAGCGGCGCTTAGAGGGTGGTGAGTGAGGGGAAAGGAGCGAAGGGAGGATGGGGTTAAATAGAGGGGGTTCGGGCGCGGGATTACTGCGAGGTTAACGCGAATGTATTCGAGAATCAATCGGCCAGTAACGGGCGACGACGGCGAGTCTGCGGCGTTGATTGAGGAAGAAGGGTGACGTGGCTGCGGGGCCAGCATGTCAGTGAGGTGGGGTGCACGGGTGCGGGGTGAGAAATAGAGGGGTTAGCGGGAGGGGTTTTCCCGGGTGGGCTCGTGTTGGGCCGTGGGGGTGGGCCTAGCAATTTGGCTGGTCTGCTCCTATTTTTTCTATTCTTTTATTTTTCTGAATTGATTTTCTAAATAAGATTTGAATGCTCAAATCAACTCCAAATCAATTCAAACTTTCTCCAAAAAAATTTGAAACCATTATATTGTCCAAGAGTGTGTAAAACACATAAATTTACCTAGAAACACTTTGGCCCTTTGAAAAATAAAACAAAACCATGCCTCATATGATCTATAAAATGGGCATTAGAAATGGTTTTGTTTGAATTCAAACTTTGAACTTTTTTGTGCTAGCTCTAAATGATTTAACAATATGAATGCAATGCATGCTTTTACATATCATGATTTTTGGGATGTTTCAAATCTAACCCCCTTAATATGAATCTCGTCCTCGAGTTTCGGATTGGCTAGCAAATAGGTGTGGGTGGTCTTTCCGAAGATCATCTTCTCTTTTCCAAGCTGCTTCCTCTTCGGAATGATGGTTCCACTGAACTTTCAGGACTTGATATTTTTGGTACGAGTAACTCTTTCTGCAGTCTCAAGAATCTTGATAGGTTTCTACTCATTGGTGAGATCACTCTCCAGCTGAACTTCTTCCAAAGGTATAGTATCCTTCAAGGAAGTTTCTTCCATCTCCGGATGGCATTTCTTCAACTGACTTACATGAAATACGTTGTGAACTGCAGAGAGTGATTCGAGTAATTCAATCTCATAAGCCACTTCTCCTTTTTGGCTCAAGATCTTGAATGGTCCAACGTATCTTGGTGCTAATTTTCCTTTGACTCTAAATATCTTCACACCACGAAGTGGTGAGACTCTAAGATAAGCTCTATCACCTACCTCATAGGAGACTTCTCTATGCTTTGGATCTGCGTAGCTCTTTTGTCAGGACTGTGTTATCTTCAATTTGTCCTTTACCAATTTGACTTTCTCTTCAGCTTCCTTGATTAATTCTGGCCCGAACAAATTTCTTTCTCCAACACCACTCCATAGCAATGGTGTAGTACACTTTCTTCCATAGAGAAATTCAAACGGTTCCAACTCAATACTGGCTTGATAGCTGTTATTATAGGAGAATTCTGCATAAGGCAGACTTTCATCCCAACTAGCACCATAGTCTAGGGCACATGCCCTCAACATATCCTCCAAAATCTGATTGGTCCTTTCCGTCTGTCCATTAGTCTGGGGATGAAAAGCTGTGCTGAATTCCAATCTTGTTCCCAATGAATCATGTAGTTGTTGCCAAAAATGTGAGGTGAATTGAGTTCCTCTATCAGACACAATACTCTTGGGTACTCCATGCAGGCATACAATCCTGTTCATATAGATTTTGGCTAACTTAGCACTTGTATAGGTTGTCTTTACAGGTATGAAGTGAGCCACCTTAGTTAGGCGATCTACAACCACCCAAATGGAATCATATCTAGATCTAGTCCTTGGAAGTCCAGTGATGAAATCCATACCAATCTTGTCCCACTTCCAATCAGGAATAGGTAGTGGTTGTAACAATCCTGTCGGTTTTTGATGTTCTGCTTTCACTCAACTACACACATCACACAAAGCAATATATTCTGCGATGTCCTTTTTGAGATTATTCCACCAAAATCTTTCCTTCACATCCATGTACATTTTGGTATTACTCGGATGAATGGAATATGATGAGTTGTGTGCTTCCTGCAGAATCAATTTCCAAAGCTCCGGATCTTGCGGAATACAGATACGTTTCCCATACCATAAAGTACCATGTTCGTCTTCATGGAATCCTTTAGCTTTCCCTTTATGAATTTTACCTTTGATCTCTTCAATTTCCTTGTCTCTCTTTTGGGCTTCCTTGATCTTGTCCAACAATGTGGGTTGAACATCCAATGACATGAGATGTCCTTCAGGTACTATCTCCAATCTGAGATCTTTGAATTGGGCACACAGATCATCTGGCAATTCTCCCTTAGTAAGGCCATTCACATAAACTTTACGGCTTAAAGCATCTGCTACAACATTTGCTTTACCGGGATGGTATTGCAAACTCAACTCATAGTCCCTGATGAGCTCTAGCCATCTTCTTTGTCTCATATTAATTTCTTTCTGAGTGAAGATATACTTCAAACTCTTGTGATACGTGAACACTTCACAACGTTTTCCCAAAAGATAATGTCTCCATGTTTTGAGTGCATGGACAACAGAGGCTAACTCTAAGTCATGAGTAGGATAATTCACTTCATGAGTTTTGAGTTGTCTTGAGGCATAAGCCACAGCTTTCCCTTCTTGCATCAAAACTCCACCCAATCCTTGGTGAGATGCATTACAATATACTTGGAAATCCTTCTCCAAATCTGGCAGACACAAGACTGGTGTTGTCACTAGTCTCTTCTTCAATTCTTGGAAACTGATTTCACATCCTTCAGTCCAATCAAACTTCTTTTATTTCTTGAGTAACTCCGTCATTGGCTTAGCTACCTTTGAGAAATTCTCAATGAACCTTCTATAGTATCCTGCCAAGCCTAGGAAACTACGAACTTCTTTCACTGACTTGGGAGATTCCCACTCAGTTACAGCTGACACTTTTGCGGGATCGGCAGCTATACCATTCCTCGACACAATATGTCCGAGAAATCCAACTTCATTCTACTAGAATTCACACTTGCTGAATTTGGCATACAGCGTGTGCTCCCTGAGCTTCTCAAGTATCAAATGCAAATGCTCTTCATGCTCTTGTTTTCTCTTGGAATAGATCAAAATGCCGTCGATGAATACGACAACAAACTTGTCAAGAAATTCCATGAACACCTTGTTCATCATTTTCATGAAATAGGATGGTGCATTTTTCAAGCCAAATGGCATCATGGTGTACTCATACAATCCATACCTAGTGGTGAAAGCAGTCTTAGGTATGTCTTGCTCTCTAATCTTAAGCTAAAAATAGCCTGATCGGAGATCAATCTTTGAGAACACACGGGCTCCTGCTAGCTGATCAAACAGATCGTTGATTCTAGGCAAGGGATATTTGTTCTTGATAGTCTCCTCATTGAGTGAATGGTAATCTATGCATAACCTTTGACTTCTATCTTTCTTCTCAACAAACAGAATTGGTTCACCCCAAGATGAAGAACTTGGTTGAATAAATCCTTTCTGCAACTGTTCTCCAAGTTGTTTCTTGAGTTCTTTCAACTCATCAACTGACATCTTGTAGGGTCTCTTTGATATTGGTCCTGATCCTGGCAGTAAGTCAATCAGAAACTCTACATCTCTATATGGTGGCATTCCAGGCAATTCCTCCGGAAACACATTCGGATACTCCCTCACAATTAGCACACTGTCTATTCTAACCCCCTTAAGAGAATTTAGCTTACTCCCTTTAGATTCAAAGTTGGACTTGAACCTAATTTGTTTCTTGTCTGGGGTTGTGAGTGTGACAGTACGATTGGCACAATCTAGTACCCTTTCATACTTAGTCATCCAATCCATTCCCAAAATTACATCCAATCCTTGGTAATCTAGTATTATCAAACTAACTGGAAACTTATACTTTCTGAACTCTATTACTAGATCATGACATCCAAAATTCACTATCATCTCTCCACCAGGAGAGCTTACTTTTATAGGACACCCAATAGTTTTAGTTGGAAGTCCATTTTTATCAACGAATGCTCTTGATATGAATAAATGCGATGTGCCAGTATCAAAAAGAACAAGTGCTGGAAAAGAATTGAGCTTGAACTTACCAGCCACAACATCAAATTCTTCATAAATTTCTTCCACATTGATGTGGTTCACTTGTCCCTTCTGGAAAGGGTTGGGCTTGTTGGCTCCTTCAACTTTCTTTTCTAGGAATTCATTAGCATAGTGCCTAGTTTTCTTGCATTTAAAACACTCAACTTGACTGATGTCTCTTTTTGCAGGCTGACTCCCACTGCCACTTCCACTGTGGTGGCTCTTGTGTCCACTCTTCTGGTTCTTATACTTGTCATTGTCATGACTGGGATGATGCTTGTTGTCATGGTGATGGTTGTGGTTGTGGTGGCTGTTGTACTTCCCATGCTTGTGGAATCCAGAACCTCCACTATCATCATTATGAGAACGTTTGTGAGACGATCCCGAGTTGTTCTTATCAAAGTTATGCATCCTCTTCCTGCCCTCAACCTATTTCATTTTGTTTTCCAAGATAGTGGCCTTGTCACAAAGTGACTGATATGTTGGAACATAGGCAACAAATAGCTACAGGTTTAACTCATCATTAAGTCCTTTGAGGAACTTATCTTTCCTCTTGGCATCAGTATCAACCTCATCCGGTGCATAGCGCTCCAAATTGTTGAATTCCTCAATGTACTCAGCCACACTATGATGACGCTGTTTCAGGTTGTGGAACTCTTTCTTCTTCAAGTTCATCACTCCTGATGAGATGTGGGCAGTGCGGAAACCATCCTCAAAGATAGCCCATGTCACATCCTCAAGGGGAGTGGTGATCTGAAAGTTGTCCCACCATGTTGCTGCTGGTCCTTCAAGCAGATGTGCTGCAAACCTGGCCTTTTCTTCATCAGTGCAGCCCACGGTGACTAAGTCCTTGTTCACAGAACGTAACCAGTCATTGGCTACCATTGGATCCGTGGTTCCCGAGAACTTGGCTGGTCTCAACCTTAAGAACCTTGTAAGCATGTCAAATGCTGGTGGGTAGTTCTGATTGTTGTTGTTGTTGTTGTTGTTGTTGTTGTTGTTGTTGTTGTTGTTGTTGTTGTTGTTGTTGTTGTTATTCTGATCTTGAGCTGGGTAATCATCTGCACCAGTTGAGCTTGAGCTGTCATCAACTGCTACATCTCAGGGTTGACGTTATTGTTGTTGTTTTGGTTGGGATTGGCATGACGAGGAGGCATCTGTGGTTCCAATAAGGATAAGGAATGAGATATAACCCATAGATGCAATGCACAATATATTAAATAGCAACAAAAACAATAAGTCGTCACAAGATAAAACATAGGGTTTGAACAAAGTAAACAACAAGTTTTGGAAAAGTAAACACACAATAGCAAGCCATCCACATGTTAGATGGTCATTGCAACTCAATAATCAAAGTATGATAGATAAAAGATAGTCGAGTAGCTACACTACTACTCCATGTCGACCTCCACGTCCACAAGAGTGAGTCTGGCTAACTCCATGGCTGACTTGTACTCCTCGATGTTAGTGGTCAAGGACTCGAACTTTGCACGGAGAGCTCTCTTCTGCGAGTGCAGCCTCTCAATCACTCCCTGCTGGGTCTCTAGCTCTAAGTCCTTAGCCTCTATCTCGGCCTTCATCTCCCTAATCTTATTGTTTCTGTCCTGGACTCTTGTCTCCTGATTCTTGAACTTCTTGTCCTGGCTCTAGAATCTGGCCTCCATCTCCTTGACGATCTCGTCTTGCTCCGCGAAGTGCTTGTCCTTCTCCCTCAACTGAACCTGAAGCTCGTCATTGCTAAGCATGATGTTGGCCTCTCCATGTCGAGGTGTCTAATAAGACCCTCTAGGTCCTGAAGGTACAGACGAACTAGCTCAATCGTCTTCCTAGTAGCATCATCGTATACTACAGCCTCACCCTGGTCGTCACGTCTCTCGAACGGGTGAAAGTAGAGGCCCCTGAGCTCAGTGGATTGTCGTCCAACAAGGCGTCCAAGTAACTCCTGCATGACTATATCTAATCCCTTCTCCTTGTCATCATGCATCAGCTTGAAGGTGATCTCCTCCGTGGGTGGCTCCGTCTAGCGTCCCGGCTGTGTGACTCTAAAGCCCCAAACATCCTTCCTCACAAACTTGGTGAGCTGGAGTGCCTTGATACTAGTAAGTGGGAGGTTGGGCACACTAGTGAGCTCCACAAGACGAGAACCAAAACGAGTTCCCTTGAACTCCTCGGCAGTGCTGATAACAATGTTAGGCATCTATTGTATAAGATAGAAAATATTAGAATCAATACAAGTAGAGAAAATTCACAAGATAACAAAAACACAAAGCACATTTTCAACAATAAAGCATACAAGTCATGGCATACAAAAATCCAATACAAACACTAAGGTCCAAACATAACTTAGACAATTTTTTGCGAGAAAAACGACAAGTGTGGTGGTCCAACTAGCAGAGTTCGTTACAAATCTCACTCATATGCTAAGTCTATGATATCCTTCCTTAGACGTTTTATGGCGGTCTCTAAGTCTTGGGTATACTTCTTCTCCTCTTCAAGGTCATTTTTATTGTTGATCATTCTACACTTGAGTCTTTCACCAAGCTCTTTGATAGCATTCCAAGCTGCATTCCCTGCAGAGTCAAAGAATGTTGTATACATTTATGAGTTGGTGCCCATGTAGAATCCCGACTCTTTATGGTTGTCTCCCTTGTTTTTGTACAAGTGAAGTTGCACCCACCAATATTCTTCTCCTTCATCCATTACTAGGAATCCTTTGTACATGGCCTCACCATGTATCCCCAAGCTAACCATAAGGGTTTTGAGTGCTTTGCGAAACTCCGTCTCACATTCTAAAGTCATGGTCATGAGTGGTCCCTTCTTGACGGCTTCGTTGATGGTGGCCATCTACAAATAGAGATGAGAAAGAAGATTAGGAAAAGTTTACAAGAAGAATAAGACAAGTGTGGAATTTGCAAAGAGTTGAATTTTTCCTTAGTGGTTTTCTTAGTCTAATCCAACCTAGGGTCATAATCCTACAGACAACACAGTGCTCTGATACCATTTGTAAGACCCCACCTTTATAAGGTAGAGGTCCCTGTGATTGCAATGCTAGTCCCTGGATCAAATGCTAGCATCCATAATTTAAGATGAAGTACACAAATACAAAGGTCTTTATTACATCTTCATTCCAGAGATAAACATAGTCTTTTACAACTCCATAGCCCAAGGCTAGTACAAGAGTTCATGACATAAGTAAATAAAGTAAAGTCTTCATCTTCATGTGCCACAGGCAAGCATGTTGAGTGTAGACTCATAACCCTAATCCTCATCTGAGTAACCTGTAACATCATAAGTTACAGCCATAGTGGGTAATACATTTGGATTTTTATTGGAAAGTGATACCATAGTAGAATAGAAGTATCTAACATCTATATGAATTTGGCTAAGTGTAGCTTAGGCTTGCTTTGCTCAAAATAGGTTTTTCCTATCTATTGAAATCAGTAATTTTTTTTTTGACAAAAACTCCCAAGGAACCACCAATAGACATTGGGGAACATTTAACCCTTGTTCAACCACAAGTTTTTAACTTAGAAATTGGGATGAGGAGATCCTTCATAGCTTCAATGTCTTTATGCTCAAATTGTCCGTTGCCGGGGACATGACTAAGTACTTATATTTTTCCTTCTCGAGAGGTGGTGCACTTTCCCCACAAGACTCGACATGCATCGAGACAAGATCTTTTAGAATCCTTCCCTTAGACCAAATGGACGCGTTCCATCCTATCATCCTACCACCATCTGTCCATCTGGCTAAGTTCTTGCAACCTATATGATCAAGGCAGAGCCCATATTGCCATGTGGCTGCACTAGAAGCTTCTAAACACTAAGTATCTCAAATCCCTTTGTTCTTGGGTGGCTTTACACAAGTGTGATACACAAGGTAGACCATAGACATGGGCCTTGTGTAACCACTCAACATAACCCATTCATACCATTCCACCCAGGTGATTCATTCACTTAGTAGTTTTATTAAGCAAAAACATAAGTCAAAAGACTTAGCAAAATTTCCATAGCATGTGTATATATTCCACCATTGTTTACTACTAGATAGGCTAAGCATGATATCAACAAGTATCTTAACTTAGAGAATAATTCTACCAAACTACAACTACTAGGATTTCCAAGGCATAGCATATATATTTAGTAAAAATTTCCATGCAAGGCCTACTAAAAATACCACTAGTGCATAGTCAAAATAACAGGTCAAATATACATGACGCACCACTTGCCTTGGTAGTTGCGGGACTAGAAACAATCCCCACAATCACAATCACCACTAGCACCAAAATCTACACATAAAATGATAGCACCAAATTTACATTCAAATAATCAAGCAAAAACATCTGAATGCATGCAAATGCAATGAAATGAATATTCTACACCAAACTAATCAAACCAAACAGCAATGAACACAAAACTAACTATTTAAAGTCTAAATAAACTCAAATTTGCTTTAAAAAAATTTTCTATATAATTTATATAGTCAAAATAAGCCTATATTTGTCTCTGCACAAAAATCCATTTTTACAGAAGAAAAATACAAAATTAATCCCACAGTAGTGTAGGATTTATTTTTATGAATCCATTGATATCTTATTTGCATTTTTTGGATAAACAGAACTCAAGTTATGAATTTCCTAAGTTTGAATCAAATTCAGATTTTTAAATCAAAAATCGAGCCACGCGGCAGCGTCTGATTGGACGATACCGCTTTGGGGTGGATCGCTCTTCCATGTCGTTGGATCAAATCAGAACCAATGTGCCAGATCACAACTTACCCCTTTGCAACGATCTAACCTAAACCGCCAGATCTAAATCCTACGGATCAGATCTACGCGTACCCTTTCGCGACCAGTTCTAATCTTGACCGCTGGATCTAGATCCAGTAGATCTATTTGCTTTGACCACACATGGGCGGCGCAAATGGCCACCGCGGAGGCTGTGCGTCGTACACCGATGCTCCGGCGAGGCCAGAGGGTAAAGGAGGGGGCACTGGTGCTTACCGAGGTCGTGGAGACGCGGTGAAGCTCAACGTGCTCGCGGACGGGGCTGGGGAGCACGGACACGGCGACAATTCCTCGTCGGAGTTGGCGTCGGCGTCGGGCTCGTTCGGGAGTTGTCATTGGCGACGCTACAAGGCACGGGAAGACAAGCCAGAGGTGGCATTAGACGCATACAGACACGACGAGTACGCGAGTATCAACCAGAGAGAAGGGGGGCAAGGGTTTACCGAATTTGTTTGTGTTGGAGATATGACCTAGAGGCAATAATAAATGTAGTTACTATTATATCTTTGTGTTTATGATAAATGTTTACATTCATGCGATAACAGTATTAACAAGGAAACATTAATACTTGTGTGATTTGTAAACTAAATTAGAGTCCCTAGTAAAGACTCTTTATAATACAAGCTTGTTGGTTAATAAATTATTGTGGTTTCAATATCATGAACATTGAGATGTTATTAACAACAAGATCATATCGTTAGGAGAATGGTATGATGGACATACTCCTATAGATAAGCGTAGCATAAAGATCAAGTCATTTTAATAGTTCAATTGCTATATGCTTTCTGATACATAGTAACCTAATTCCTTCGACCATGAGATCATGCTTATCACCATCACCGGAAGGATGCTTTGATGACATAAACACCACACCATAACTGGGTGGCTATAAAGGTGGCATTGAGTGTTCAGAAAGTATGGGTTGAGACACATGGATCAAGAGTGGGATTTGTCCATCCATATGACGGATAGATATACTCTGGGCCCTCTCGGTGGAATTTCATCCAATTAGATTGCAAGCATGTGACTGGCTCACAAGGTATCACATATCACGGGAACGATAAAAGAGTACTTATCAGTAACGAGGTTGAACTAGGTATGCAGAGATACCGACGATCAAAACCTCGGATAAGTAAACTATCGTGAGACAAAGGGAAATTGGTATCGTATGTAAGTGGTTCATTCGATCGCAAAGTAATCGTAGAAATATGTGGGAACCATATGAATTTCCTGATTCCTCTATTGGTTATTGTTCGGATAAGGGTCTCGATCATGTCCGCATAATCCACGAACCGTAGGGAGACACACTTAAGTATTCGATGTTGTTGAGTAGTTATGGAATGATGAGTAAGCGACCGAATGTTGTTCGGAGTCTCGGATGGGATCCAGGATATCACGAGGAGATCTGGAATGGTCCGGAGAATAAGATTCATATAAGGAAAGTCCTGTTTCGGGGTTGGAGAATGATTCCGGTGTTTTCATCGAGAATGTTCTAGAAGGTTCTGGAAGGTCCGGCACTCCGGAGAGGAAAGGTACATGAATGTGTCATAACAAGTTGGAATGGTTGCATCATGTACTAGGTGTCATCGCTGAGCAAAATAAAGGGATAAATCAAATCCTAGTTTGAAAAGTCAAACGCCAATTTGAAAAGTCAAACGGCAAGTTTGCTTGGTGGAGGGAGAGTAGGAAACCTACTTGGGGAGGACTTCATCTCCCTCCACCACCGGCCTTGGAGGCCGAGTGGAGGACTCCCTCCCCCTTGGCCGGCGCCCTCCACCTATAAAAGGAGGGGCAGGGCTGCCCCTCTAGATCTACACCTCCACCACCCAAAACCCTAGCCCTAGCCGCCGGCCCTCCTGTAGCCGCCGCCTCCCTAGGGCAAACCCTAGCCGCCGACTTGGGGCTTTCCCCTTGCCCTAGCCGCCGGCCTAGCCCTCCTCCCTTGGTGCCTATAAACCCTAGATCGCCAAGGCCTCTCTCATAGTCCACCATACTCGCTCCGGCTTAAGGCGAAGCCTTGCGAGATCTCCCCTCTACTTCCGGTACCACGCCGTCGTGCTGCCGGAATCGCGAGGAGAGTGCTACAACCTCCGCTGCCTGCTGGAACAAGGTAGAGGAAGGTCTTCATCGAGTACCGAACGTGTGACCGACTGCGGAAGCGCTGCCGGAACGCAGCGCCGGAAGGATCGTCTACACGATCTTGATATCGGCAAGAGTACAACTACATCACCCACGAGAATCCTCTCTCGTTAAACACTTTGGAATCTTCGAGGGTGAGTTATTCTATCGACTCGTTGCTACAATCTAGTAGATAGATCTTGGCTTGTTTGTTTGTATCCGGTAGAAAATTTTTGTTTTCCATGCTACGAACCCCTACAGTTTGCCGGAGTTGTTCGGGTCAGCGGCAGTGAAAGCTTAAGTATGGACAACCTAGTTGTGCTCAGAGGGTGGTGAGTCAGGGGAAAGGACCGGATGGAGGAGGGGGTTAAATGGAGGGGGTTCGGGCGCGAGATTAGTGCGAGGTTAACGCGAATTGATTCGAGAATCAATCGGCCAGTAACGTGTGGTGACGACGAGTCCACGGCGTTGATTGAGGAAGAAGGGTGACGTGGCTGCGGGGCCAGCATGTCAGTGAGGAGGGTGCGTGGGTGCGGGGTGAGAAACAGAGGGGTGAGCGGGGGGGTTTCCCGGGTGGGCTTGTGTTGGGCCGTGGGGGTGGGCCGAGCCATTTGGCTGGTCTGCTCCTATTTTTTTGTTCTTTTATTTTTCTTTTTCAAAATAAGATTTGAATGCTCAAATCAACTCCAAATCAATTCAAACTTTCTCCAAAAATTTGTGAAACCATTCTAGTGTCCAAGAGTGTGTAAAACACATAAATTTACTCAGAAACACTTTGGCCCTTTAAAAAATAAAACAAAACCATGCCTCATATGATTGATAAAATGGGCACTAGAAATGGTTTTGTTTGAATTCAAACTTTGAAAATTTTTGTGCTATCTCTAAATGCTTAAACAATATGAATGCAATGCATGCTTTTACAAATCATGATTTTTGGTATGTTACAGGAGGAAGGGAAGGAATCCTACCTAGGGGATGATTCGTCCCCTTCCCTTGCCGACAGCCACAAGGAGAAGTTGGGGCAGGACTCCCCTCCCCCAACCTCCTTTCCCACCTATATAAGGAGGGGTAGGGCGCCCCCTACACCTCACCTAAAACCCTAGCTTGGCCGCCACCACCTCAAGTCGCCGCCACCCTAGGGATCTACCCAAGTCACCGCCGCCTCTCTAGCCTCCGGACACATCTAAACCTTGGTCCTATAAACTCTAGATCGCCGAGGCCCTCTTCTACTCCACCATACACGTTGTAGCTTAGGCGAAGCCCTACAGGATTTCCCCTCTACTTCCACCACCACGCCGTCATGTTGCTGGAATCGCGAGGAGAGATCTACAACCTCCGCTGCCTGCTGGAACAAGAGAGAGGAAGGTCTTCATCGAGTACCGAATGTGTGACCGACTGCGGAAGCGCTACCGGAACGTGGCGCCGAAAGGATCGTCTTCGCGATCTTGAGATCGGCAAGTGAATGACTACATCAACCACGAGAATCCAATCTCGTTAACTGCTTGGGAATCTTCAAGGGTTAGTACTCTATAAACTCGTTGCTACAATCTAGTAGATAGATCTTGGCTTGTGTGTGTTCATGCGATAGAATTTTTTTGTTTTCCAGGCTACGAAACCCTACAGTGGTATTAGAGTCGTGTCTATAAGTACATCTGTCACACGAATAGAACACAATGGTCATTGTGGGCATTGATTCTTTTATTGACGATTTCTTCTTGTGTACTTTGCATCTTGCGGGATGGTGGGATGAAGTGGCCTGGGCTAACCTTACATGACATCGTTCATGAGACTTGCTCCACTCTCAACATGCAACTTGTATTGCATAAGTGGCTTTGCGGGTATCTGTCCCTCCCACCATAGTGAAGATTCAATTTACAACGGGCACTTGATAATACTTTTATGAACGTTGTGGTTCTTGTTCGTAAGTTAGACCGGTTCTTATTCGAAATCCCCAAACCACGTAAAAAATGCAAAGAAAATTAGAGGCGTCTAACTTTGTTTTGCAGGGGTGTGCTGTGATGTGATATGGCCATGATTGTGATTATATATGATGTATGGAATGATCCTTATTGTAAGTTGGCAACCGGCAGGAGCCTTATGGTTGTCTTTTAATTTCGTTAAGACCTGCATGTCTATTATCCAAAGTAGTTCTAATAGTTGATGCTAGTGGACGACAACCATGGAGCGGCGCCATTGACCTTGACGCCATGCCGGTAATGATGGAGATCATGCTCATGCTTGAATATGGAGATCGAAGGAACAAGAAGAAAGGTCATATCATATCACATGCTATGAATTGCATGTGATGTTAATCCTTTTATGCATATTGTATTGCTTAGATCATGAAGGTAGCATTATAAGATGATCCCTCTCACAAAATATCAAGTAATAAAGTGTTCGTCCGTAGTAGGCATCGTTGCTAAGACTTGTCGTTTCGAAGCACCACATGATGATTGGGTGTGATAGATTCTACGTGTGCATACAACAGGAGCAAGCCATATTTTCTCATGCGGATACTAAGGTTAACCTTGACGAGCCTAGCATGTACAGACATGGTCTCGGAACACAGAATACCGAAAGATAAAGCATGAGTCATATAGTAGATATGATAACCATGTTGATTGTTTGCCTTTGAAACTACATCATCTCTCGTGATGATCAGACTTGATGTAGTGGATTTGGTTTGTGTGATCACTAAAATAATGTGAGGGATATTGTTTTGAGTGGGAGTTCACCTTGATTAATTTAAGTATTAATTGAACACAATTTGTCATAAACTTAGTCTAAACTATTGCAAATATGTTGTAGATCATGGCGGCCCCTACCATTAATTTTAGTGCGTTCCTAGAGAAAGAAAAGTTGAAAAACAATGGAAGCAACTTCGTGGACTAGTTCCACAATTTTAAGATTGTCCTTAATGCTAGTTAGTTGACCTATGTGCTAGATGCACTGCTGGGTGACCCACCTGCAGCTGATGCTACCGATGAGGTGAAGAATATTTTCCTCACTCAGAAGAGTCAGTACTCCATAGTTCAGCATGCTATCTTGTATGGTTTTTAACCGAAGATTCAGAAAAGGTTTGAGAACTTTGACCCACATGATATTTTCCGTGAACTCAAAAATATATTTGAGGCTCACGCGGCAGTTGAGAGTTATGAGGCTTTTGAAAAGTTCTTTAACTGCAAGATGGAAGAGGGAAGATCCGTTAGTGAGCATGTTCTTAAGATGTCTTCGCACGCTAATAAGCTCCAAAGCTTGGGTATAGTGATTCATAATTCTTTGGGGATTCATCGTGTCCTCCAATCACTACCACCAAGTTACAAGAACTTTGTGATGAACTACAACATGCAGAGCATGGATAAGTCATTACCAGAACACTTGTCTATGTTGAACTCTATGGAAATGGAGATCAAGAAAGAGCACCAAGTGTTGATGGTCAATAAGACCACCAATTTCAAGAATCAAGGCAAGCCTAAGAAAAAGGGTAAATTCAAGAAGGGTGGCAAGAAAGCTGTCGAGCCTGCAAAGAATACCAAGGCTAGGCCTAAGCCTGATACTGAGTGCTTTTACTGCAAGGGAGAGGTCAATAGAAGCGGAATTGCCCCAAGTACTTGGCAGATCTAAAGAACGGCAACATCAAGAATAAAGGTATATCCGATATACATGTTATTGATGTGTATCTTACTATTAATCGTAGTAGTGCCTGGGTATTTGATGCTGGTTCGGTTGCTCATATTTGTAACTCGAAACAGGTGTTATAGGATAAACGGAGACTAGCGAAAGAGGAGATGATGATGCGCGTTGGAAACAGATCAAAAGTTGATGTGGTCACAATCGGCACGCTCCCTCTTCATCTACCATCGGGATTAGTTTTATACTTAAATAATTTTTATTTAGTGCCTGCGTTGAGCATGAACATTATATCAAGATCTTGTTTATTGCGATATGGTTACTTGTTTAAGTCCTAGAATAATGGTTGTTCGATTTATATGAGTAATATCTTTTATGGTCATGCACTTTTGATAGATGGTCTATTATTGTTGAATCTCGATAGTAGGGATAACCGTGTTCATAATATAGATGCTAAACGTTTGAAATTAAATGATAATTCTACATACATGTGGCACTGTCGTCTTGGTCACATTGGACTGAAGCGTATGATGAAACCCCATGCCGATGGACTTCTTGAATCACTTGAAAGATGTGAAGCATGTCTGATGGGAAAAATGACTAAGTCTCCATTTTCTGGTATGATGGAGCGAGCTACGGACTTATTGGAAATCATACATACCGATGTGTGTGGCCTGATGAGTGTGGCATTGCATGGTGGTTATCGTTATGTTCTTACTTTCACGGATGACTTGAGTAGATATGGGTATATCTATTTCATGAAACATAAGTCCAAAACTTTTGAGAAGTTTAAGAAATTTCAAAGTGAAGTAGGGAATCAACGTAACAAGAAGAGTAAATTTCGATGATCCGATCATGGAGGTGAATATCTAAGTTACGAGTTTGGCGAGCATTTGAATAAGTACCGAATACTTTCACAATTCACACCGCCGGGAACTACACAACTTAATGGTGTGTCGGAACATCGTAATTGAACTCTCTTAGATATGGTTAGTTCTATGATGTCACTTACAGATTTTATGTTGTCATTTTAGGGTTATGCATTAGAAACAGCCACATTCATTTTAAATAGGGCACCATCTAAATCCATTGAAGCGACACCATATGAATTATGGTTTGGGAAGAAACCTAAATTGTCGTTCCTTAAAGTTTGGGGTTGCGAAGCTTATGTAAAGAAGTTACATCCCAACAAGCTTAAACCCAAAGCGGAAAAATGCGTCTTCATAGGATATCCGAAGGAAACTATTGGGTATACCTTCTATCATAGATCCGAAGGCAAAATCTTTGTTGTCAAGAATGGTTCCGTTCTACATAAGGAGTTTCTCTCGAAAGAAGTGACTGGAAGGAAAGTATAACTCGATGAGTTTTTTGAACCTTCTCTCAGATTTGAGAGTAGCGTAGCACCGGAAGAAGTTCCTGTGGCGCATATACCAATTAGAGAGGAAGCTAATGATTTTGATCATAAAACTTCGAACGAAGTTACTACGAAACCTCGCAGGTCAACGAGGACTCGTAGCACTCCCGATTGGTATGATCCCGTTATATGTGTCATGTTGTTGGACGACACCGACGACCCTGCCACAGATGAGGAAGCAATGATGAGCCCAGATTCCAATAAATGGCAAGAAGCCATGAAATCCGAGATTGGATACATGTATGAAAACCAAGTGTGGACTCTGGTGGACTTACCAGATGGCCGCAAGGCCGTCGAGAACAAATGGGTTTCAAGAAGTAAAAATATGTTGATGGTAATGTAACCGTCTATAAAGCTCGAATTTTCGCCAAAGGGTTCCGAAAAATTCAAGGAGTTGACTACGATGAGACTTTCTCATTGGTAGCGAAGCTAAAGTCTGTGAGGATTTTGTTAGAAATCGCTGCATATTATCATTATGAGACATGGTAGATGGATGTCAAAATGGCGTTCCTCAATGGAGACATTGATGAAGAGTTGTATATGGTATAACCCAAAGGTTTTGTCGATTCTAAAGATGCTAACCATGGGGATACTACTTTGCGGCCCGAAACTTCATAGGCGAAGGCAACACGGAGGCCGGGTTGCGTGTAATCACCGCTATTCGAAAATTTCGAAGGGTAATTACCGAGAGGGGCATTTCGAGTGAATGGTGGCCAAACCAAATATTTTCAAATCTTAGCTGTTATGTCAGGATATTATGTTACATCAGTACCTTCCATGCCCCTGTTGTGCCCCTTCTAAGTCACCGTCCACGTGCCGCACGGGCAAATCCATTTCTGTACTTTCCTAACCCCCGGCACTGAATCCGGCGGCGGAGGCGGTCCTTTTTCTGCCCCCTACACTGAATCCGGTTCGGCGGCGGTGACGGTCCTTTTTCTGTACTTTCCCCAGCACTCCCCCTCCCACCCACCCCCCCCCCACACACACACACACTGAATCCGGAGGCGACATGTCAAGCGAGGCCAAGGTGGTAGCTACGTCGGCGACTGATTTGGCTTCGTCGGAGCCAGCGTCTCGGGCACAATGCCAGACAACCGAAGCAGCGGCAGGGTCTACAGCCCAGGTTAGCGAGGAGGTCAGCTAGAAGTGTGGGGTCGTGCAACCCAGATCTCGAAGAAAACCACCCAGGAGAAGAGCGATAGGTGAATTTTTCTTATCTATGCCCTCTCTTGCAAATAGATTAGTTACTGCAAAGTAATGTCGAATGAACTGAAAGGTCCCCGTTTTAATCAAATTAGGAACAACTTCGATGCAGCGGACCTATATGAGTTCACGGTTCTGTCAGCCAGTACAATAAAAAACTAGATTTTGGTTGCGAGAGGGTTGTATTCGGGCAGGATGTGTGTCTGCTTGTCAACTACAAAGAGGTTGTGTCTGTTTCGCAGCTGATATAAATGCTTCATTCTAGAATTCCTTGGAGATCCAGACAGAGGGCAAAATTGGTGTGGCGTAACATGAGTGATACCTATGTGCAAATTGAGAATTCCCATGAGCTTCAGATGTTTTGGGAGTGTTGTGCAGCTGATCATCAAGTGAAAGTTGAAGCGATGATTGATGATATGTATGCAGATACTGGAGATCTTGCTGCTAGAGCTTCTGCTGCTTGAGTTTACGAACCACCCGATGCTGATCAAGCTAAGTTCAATATACACCTGGAGGTGGATTCATACACAGCAAAACTAGATGGCGGAGTTAGTAAGAAAATTTCGTCATGTACTCAAGAGATAGCCGTCAATTCCAAAAACATAACTCTTGTTGAACTGAGAGAGATGATTGGTAAGGAAATCATTATTGTCCCTAAGAAGATGGCACGACTCTGGTGGTGGCATCATAAGAAGGAGTTCATAGAGGTTTTGGATACCGATGATCTGATGCAGATTATGCAGCGAAAGAAGCAAACCAGGAGGGTGTTCTTCCTGGCTGCCATTTCTGATGTTGTTAGACAGGTTGTAGTGGATGCAGAGGCCCCTGCTATGGCTAAACAGAACGAGGCGGTAGACGTTGATCAGATCTGATGAGAGCTGCTACCCAGGGCATGTTAGATAGACCGAAGGGGTACCCTGTCTGTATTTGTAACAAAGATTGTTGTTTCTTTGAAACTGTGTTGATGTGGTCGTGTTTGTTCAGAGATTGCAATCCGATGTTCTATGAGATGTTGAGATTTTCGGACATATCACTCGATGAAAGCATCGTTGTTGTAATAAGACACAAGTACATTGTAGTTGACATGATTGTGTTTGCTGAGATGATGTGATAAATTTGTTTCTGAGATTATGATTGGTGAGAGATTGTAATATAATGTGCTGTGAGATGTTGGCATTTTGGGACATATCATTCATTGATACCATCACTAAACAAGGTGATATATAAGTACCTTGTAGTTGACATGATTATGATGTAATATAATGCTCTGTGGGATCAATACAAAAACTTACTAAGTAGGAGACAGTGATCTATTGGACGCACATGTCTAGGATTAAGGAATAAGAGTTAAGGGTTAGTACAATAAACAGTTCATTAGACCCTAAACCATAAACCATAATCTTATATTGTTCGGTACATAAGATTATGTATGTTGCTATAATTCAAACAAATTGGGAAGGAGGAAATAGATGATTAATATTACAAATTAAAAGGAAGGAAGAGAAAAACTATTAAATATGAGATAGTAATCCAGCCACGGGACATTGTATCAATTAAACCATTGTAGCATGCCAATTTAGTCAATGCTGTAACGTTGACGCACTTCACTTTCCCCACTCCTTCTCTCTCCACTCACTACTTTCCTCTCTCTCTCCTCACATTCGCTGACGCGTCGCCGCGGCCGCATTCGCCATGCCGCCATAGAACAACGAGGACGACCAGTCGAGCAGCAACAGATTTCTCTCCGACATCGAGTATTCCCTCCCAGATATGAGTTCTTCTGTTTTCGCGGCAATGGTTAGGCATTGGTAATTACCTCGACCCAAGACTTGAAATGTGCATGCAATCGTGTTTATTTCTAGCTTTTCGTTCCCTTATAGGTACCACTCACGATCTACGACCCCGATTGGGAGGGTCTAGATCTTGATTGGGAAGTACCATGTGACCATGGGCTAATACTGAGGAAATATGTTGCATTTGAAGGCAGTAACACTGGAAGAAGGTTTTTGGGCTGAACAATTCAGGTTTTCTTTCATTATGTACAGTGGCGACATGAAGTAAATTGTGTAGTGTTATGTTGATAATTAGGTCACGTGTTTTGTTTAGGTTGGCCCGGTGTGTAAAGCAGTAGAGTGGGTGGATTTTGAGTGGCCAGACACACTTAAGAAATGTTTGGCCCAGTTGTGGGATATGTATGATCTCGAAAGGTCGGGGAGATTTAAAGATGCCCGTGATGCAGCTGCAGAAAATTACAAGCTCTTGGTAAGAAATAAGGAGCTGGAACAGGAAATCAAGCATTTGCGGTCAGAACTAAATTACACAATCAATGGGAGCTTGGTGGTGGGAACTGCACGAAAGATTTAGAAGGCGTAAAAGGAGAGGGATCAGCTCATGGAAGAGAATAATAAGATAGAGTACTGCATTGCGGAGCTGTTGAAGGATCTGAAGAAGGAGCGTGAGGTGAACAAGGACAAGCTACAGACGATCAAGTAAATTTTAGATGAATAATTTATGCCGTGGCAATATCTGAAACGAGTTAACTGTAAGACTTGCAGTTGTGATATCTTGACTAATCCAAACTCAATCCTTGAGAAAAATAACCTTTTAGAAGAAAGCATAGTTTGCATAGAGAGAGGTCCACATTTACAAAATCACAACTACACATGGTTAAATCACGATTTGGTCCATCAGAACACATAGTTTGCAAACTAACTTTAGAGGAACTTATAGTTTGCACTAAGCCTGGCGCGGAGATGGTCGTGTTCCTTTCTGAGAAGCTCCAGTTCAAGGGTTTGTTTGATCATGTCCGCTTTGGTTTTTACCTGCTCCCTCAGTACTTGGACGTGCGCCTCCCGCTGGTTCAAGCGCTCCGTCTGGGAAGCGACAAGCTTATCAGTAAGCTTAAGATTATCCACCATGAGATCCTTGATGATGTCCTCCTTCGCACGCGCCGAGGCGATACTTTTCTCGTGAAGTTCCTTCTACCCGGCGATGTCCACCTTCAGACTGTGGAACTTGTCATAAAGGATGGTGACTTCTTCTCTCAGGCGGTCATGGGACACTTTCTGAAAATTCTGCTTATCCAGTTGGATAGCCATCTTGTCCTTTAGCCAGGTCGGTAGTTCTAGGTTGAGCTTTCGCCTCTTCCGCTGCAACAAAAATATGTGGTTAGTTTCCACAATTTAAACAATGAACTAGTGTCAAAGTCATAATTTTAAGAACAAAGCAATCAAGGATTGTACAAATTTAACAGAATCAACTAGTGGCACAGTCCTAATTCCAGAGATAATGTTAGAGCAATATAGGCTTTTTCCCAATTCAACAAGATAAACTAGTGGAATACTTCTAATTTATATGACTGAGCAATATACCTTTTTTCCAATTCAACGGGATAAAGTAGTGTCATAGTCCTAATTTCAATTTCAGAGCAATACAGCCTTTTCCCCAATTCAAGAGGATAAAGTAGTGGCATAGTCCTAATTTCCATTTAAAGCAATATAGCCTTTTTTCCCAATTTAAAAGGATAAAGTAGTGGCACAATCTTAATTTCAATTTCAGAGCAATAAAGCCTATTTTCCCCAATTCAACAACATAAAGTAGTGGCACGGTCCTAATTTCTATTTCAGAGCAATAAAGCTTATTTTTCCCAATTCAATAGGATAAAGTAGTGGCACAGTCCTAATTTCAATTTCAAATCAATGTGGGACTATATCCAACTAAGAGTGATGTGGGTTTTTCCAATGTAACCAAATAGTAGTGGCATAGTCATAATCTAATTCCAAGCTCAGATACATAATGGAAAGAAAGGATGATGACCATTCATGAGAACACAAACCCATAATTAAGTTGACAGGCAAATAAGATAAACAGAGAAATAAGGAGTTGCTCCAACATTACTTAATTGCACGATATGTATAAATTACAAAAGCAGCGAAGCATGAACTAAGATTCCTGCCCCCACCCCCCGCCCCTACTCTGAATCTGAATTGGGCATTGTCGTTGGCTCCCCGTTCTCCTTGTTTGGACTCTTGGGCATGGTGAGACCTCGGCCCATGTCCTCCTTCATCTGTCTCAATGCATCGAGGCAATGGTCCCTGTCATTGTAAGCTTCGATGGCATCCTTTGCTTCGATGATGCATTCTCTACGTGTTGCGGTGGCTTCGTAAAGTGTAGCATCCCAGTTGTCTAACACCTGTAATGCTACTTGTTCTAGTAAATAAAGGGCCACTTCCAACATATAATTGTTGCATCATCATCATATCATGCTCATGTCATCATGCCATCTTGCATTTGAGCATCATATAAAACCCCTTCTTGTTTGGTTCTTATCTCATGTGCATTATTAATTGTATTTGCATCTTGATATTGTATTTGGTTCTTGATATATTGTTAAATGCCCAAGTTGATTTGGGGGCATATCTCTTATTGACTCCATCACCTTTTTCTTCACCACCTTGTAATTCCACCATCCAACTAATATGAGCTTGGCATTTTATTGTGGTTACCTCTAGCTCATGTGGGTTGGGTGGATTCCACTCATCATCTTATGCTTGGCCTTTGCCCACCTTTTGGGAATGCAAGGAATAATGCCACATGATTTTATGTTGTTTTCACAATATAACTACATGGCAATTATTGTTTGCATGGGCCATGCAAGTGCCACCTTTTTCCTTGACATTTGAATGTTTTCTTTTGGCTTTGCTTGCATGGATCATCTCTCCTTTGCTTAATCTTGTTTTGGCTTGTAGAATTCTTCACCACACCCTCTACCTCTCTATCCCCCTATAGCTAAACCCTAATCCCCATACCCCATGCATGCACATGTGATTATGTGGCATGCACAAACCTAAACCCCCCCTCTCTCTAGCCTCTACCACCCTTGTGCTTGTTCATGTGAGGCCATTTTTATGTGCTTAAACATGAGCACACTCTCCCTCTCTTCTCACCTCTCCCTTAAACTCTAGACCGAACCCCCTTATCTAAACCTAACTAACATGTCCCTCTCTCTCTAGCTAAACCCTAGCACGAGCCGGCCCCTCTCCCTCTCCCTCTCCCTCTCCCTCTCTTTTTCTCCCTGGCCAAGGGGCCCCTCCTACCTGCCTGGCCACGAGCCCCTCGCCCTACCCCACCTGCCAGCCGTGCCTAGCTACCCTGGCCGCCCATGCACGTGAGGAGGACAAGGTGGCACCAAGGCCACCTTTCCATCAACCCCTCCCCCACGCTAGCCCCACGCCATCTACCTGCCCCCTGTCGATCTTATCCTTCCCCCTCGCCTCTAGCCTCCCCCAGATCCCCCCAGGCCTCCCTTCTTCCTCCCCAATGAGCACCCTCTCCACCATGCCCCCTCAACCCTAGCTCGGCCCCCTCTGCTTCCCTTCGCTCCAGAGCACCCCGAGGCGAGCCAGGAGCACCAGGAGCTGCGTCTGCTTCCTCTGCTTCGCCCTGACGCGCCGGAGCCACTGGATCTCGCCGGAGGAGCCCCGCCGCCGCCGTGCCCGTGGTCGCCAGGACGCCTCCTACCGCTAGCCTCCCCGACGATCACCGGCCTCTCTGCTCGAGCCAAACCACCAACAAGCCCCTGGTAAGCCCCTCTGCCTCCCCGACATGTTCCCCGAACCCCTAGTGCCCCGTAGCGACGCCGGCCGTCGTCGAGCACCCTGCGTGCGCGCGCGCGCCGCCGCAGTCACCGCCTCCGTGCGCAACAACGTGCCTGCCACCCGTCGTACCGCCTCTGTTCGTCGACCTGCCCCGCGCGCTGCAGTCCCCCTCCGTGCTAGCTTGCTGAACAAGAAGTGTAGGCCGCACGATCCTCTGCAGTTTTCCTTTTTGCGTCTAGTCGAGTTACGCCGCCGTTTGGTCGCCATCAACGCCAGAAGACAGCCGATCTTCCGCCGTCGTCAGCACCACTTCCGTCAGAGCGCAGCAGCAGCCGTGGTTGTTTCGCGGTTAGCTCCCTCCCCTTTTCCCCGCCTCAACCCGCAGCCCTGCGGCCCCACGTGTCAGCCACCGATCCATCTTGCAGAAGAACCCCTGGGTTTTCCAGACCCTCAACCCGCGGTCCGAGGTGGGCCATGTGACACGCCCGCTCGCGCAGTGGGCCGCGCCGCCTGTGACCCCACGGGTCAGTGGCTATGGCTAGGTTCTAGCTGTGTAACAAAACTTTTCTGAGAATCTGTTTGAATTCAAATTTATTTCAAATTATTTCAAATTCAAATATAAATCTGATTTTAAATAACTTTTCAATCATAAAACCAAATAATGCAAATGATATATGTTTTTGAATCAGAAAAATGTGAGGATTTCAATTATGCTATTCAAATTGCCTTTTGCACATTTAAAATTCCAAGTTGAATTAAATTACCACAAATGCCACTAGAACTTAAATAATTAATAACTTTTGATTTATAATTCCAAATTTAACAAATGATATGTCTAAAATGATCAGCTCGACGAGACCTTTCTGTTTATGCTATCCATGACTTCAATTGCAGCATGCATCATATAAAATATAGTGTACAGCAACTATTATGGCAACAAATGTGAACCAAAACCCTATTAAAATGCTATTTCTTGTCGTCCACACCTCACCCATGCCATGCTACTTTAATGCCATGCAAATTGTGCATCATTCATCATGGCATGATTGTTTGCTTGACGCATCTTATTCATATGCTTGTGCTCATATTCATGTTGGCCCTTGTTTGTTTGTTTTTTCTCGGATAGACTCTGAGCAGGGAGCATATCAAGAGAACCAGGAGCACTACCCAGATCCGTCTCTCGCTTCAACTGAGTTGCCAGGCAAGCACTACCACATGCTTGCATACATACAGTACCTATTGCCTCTATCTTATTCTTGCATCATTGAGTCGCGATTGCATTAAATTGAATCCCAAGTATTGCATAGCCGTTACTTTAAACCCCACCAAGCTTGTTCCTCCATCCCATGAGCCATTACTACAGGAGTTGTTTGAGCCATGCGAGTCGTAGAACAGCATGTGTAGGGTTTGTGAGAGTCTGATGGATAACGAGGTACCTAAACAACTTAACCTGAGTAGTAATGGGATAACTAATGAAAGTGGCACCGGTGAGCAACATCTGCTATTTGGTTCTTCCTGCTCACTTGTGTCCCGTAAGACCCCGAGTACTTGATTCCTGTTCCAAGATTTATCGCGCTATCCACATCCGGGAGGTATATGGGACCCCCTGAGCCAGAGCTTGATTCAGTCTTATTTCTTGGGGCCACAAACTAGTTTGAGGTTTTATTACGATCCTGTACTTATGCCATGCTTTACTGCTTTATTTACGTTTGTGCGAGGAGCACACTGTACTGTTTAGGATCGTGGCACGATTCCGCGGTGTCGACAAGCCCAGCCACACTTTCGGGTTCCCAGTCGTTCACAGCCGTCCCCACAACCTTAAGTCCGTCTCGGAGCCGGCCGGCTTCGTTGCGGGTCTACTTTAAGGGGTGGCCCCCTGAAATATTTCTGAATCCTGTGATTGCTTTGTCGTGAAAGCCTCGTTGGGTTTTGATTTGGTTTTTCCGAGGTCGATCGAGTGTGTGTTGCTATTTGTGCACCCCGGCCGGGTTAAAACTTTCTGAAAGCCGTGTCCGCGGTTATGGACGACTTGGAGCACAGTTTCTCGATCATAGACAAGCATAACTAAAGTACCGCTTTAATCTGACTAAGTAAATGACTAGTAAATAGTGCAATACTCATGGAATGGTTAATAAAATTGCCAACGGATGGGGGGTTGTTCGTCCGCTTCCTCGTTGGTAAGCGGGGAGGAGGATGGATCTGGTGAAATTACTGTTATAACTGCTGTCATTAATTCACGGACATCCGTCTATCATTGGTTAGGCGGATGGTTAGCGTTTATCTATAGAACTGCTAGGGTTTATCTTTTGCAGCAATTGCGTCACCCCAGGTTGTGTCCCCTTTAGAGGCATAAAGACTTGCTGAGTACCCTTAGGGTCTCACACGATAAATTATTAGTTCAGATGAACAGGTACCCTCGCAGGACGGATACTGGGTGGAAGAGGCTGATGATGTGGGCAACGATCGTTCGGTGTAGAGATTCCGGGAACGGGGATCCGTGAGATCTGTGGGCGAGATGTGCTTACTTCTATGGCATCTTATGCCGATTCGCTTCTTGTCCGTACCCGGACTTTGTTTTGCCGCTTCCGCTTGATACTCTGATGTGTGTTGTATGAGGAACTATCCTAAATATTATACCTATCTAGGTCATTTGAATCTTGCCGTATGGCGTTGCTATATTTCCTTTCTTTCTAGATGGTATGGCTCTGATGTACTCTTGTATGGTGGCTTGCATACATACCCACTTGTGTATGTAGTTGATCCCTTCGCCTGCCGATTACGCCGCCCGTACAGGTCCCGATGAGATGGAAGTGGTTGGGACGGCCGAAAGGTCTACCCGTGAGTGGCTTTTAGGGCCCCACCGTACTATTTCAACCACTACCGCTCATCCAGGCTTGTAACTAGGAGCGTAATTCACCGAGGTAGTTACAATTGGTATCAGAGCCATCCCGACCTTCAGGGTTTCAGCCAAACGGTCGTTGTCAGTCTAGCAAATATTTTGGTAGTTATGTATACTAGGGAAAAACAAAAAAAACGCGAGAGTAGGACTGCTTCCACTTTTCTTCTTACCCACCCACCCACCCTTTTCTGGTAAGGAAGTGCAACGTTTTCAATCCTCTTCTTAAAATTCAAACTAGGATTCACGTGTTCTGGGTTTCTGTAGTACCATAGGTTGTGTGTGTCTGTGTGTGTGTGTGTGTAATCCCTTGTCTATCTGTTGCATCCAAGTTGTTATCTAATCAGCCTTTGGTTATCAACTGTTGGTACATTCCATACCGACAGGCTTTTGCAAACCGACGCAATCTATCTTACTCTTTGTTTCCGACGCTATCTTGTTTGGGGTGTTCGTTTCCGTAGTTACCAATCTTTAGGTTCAACGTGAGAAGAAGGGGTTAGGATATGTGTTCCACTTATTCATGTGCGGAGTAATGATTTGAGTGCGGGATGGAGTCGCGACCATACCACTACTCTTATCATTCGCTTTTGTATATTGAATTGGTAGAGTCGCTAATCTTGATTCGTTAAGTAATTTTGCGCATCTATTGGTATTTTAATGCCGAAATTTGTGGAAAATTTTTCTTTGATATATTTGTGTACCACACTCCTTTTCAGTCGTGTGCGATATGCTTAATATCTTTTAGGTGCTTTGAACTTTGTTGATATTTTAATATCATCTTAGTAAATTGTATCCTTTAATCTTGGTTAATTCCATCTTGGTACTATTTTGGATTATTATTATTCTCCATTATAGTACTGACTTGTGTTTTATATCAATCTCAGGATGGCTCCACCATGCCGTTCAGATGAGGACATACCACCGGAGTTGGGGGCCGCATTGTCAAACATAGCTAATGCCTTGGCAGCGATGCAGCAGAACCAGCAGCGCTTGGAAGAAAGTGTCAGAAGAAATGAGTTTGCTCCACTCCCTCCACCTCCCAAGCGAGGAGACATCAAGAGCTTCCTGAAATTCAACCCTCGTCAGTTTGATGTTTCCGATCGACCACTGGATGCGGATGATTGGTTACGTGAGACGTCAAGGCTTCTTGAGACTGCTGATGTTCCTGAGCAGGAGTGGGTAAAGTGTGCTACTCACCTTCTAAAGGGAGATGCAGCTCTCTGGTGGGAGAATTACTTGAAGGCAAGCTGCACTGGTTTTCAGCCTACCTGGGGACAGTTCTCTGGAGCATTCAAAGAGCAATTCCTGTCAGAGATTGTGATGGAAAGGATGAAGGAGGCTTTTCTCAACCTGAAGCAAGGAAATGATAACGTCAACACCTACATCAGGAACTTCATGAATCTTTCTCGTTATGGTGGCGATGAGGTATCTGATGACAAGAAGAAGCAGAAGAGGTTCAGGCAAGGGCTCAATGCGTCGATCAAGTATGCAATTACACATGCAAGACCGGCATCTTTCCTGGAACTACAGCACACAGCTTTGCAAGAGGAGGCAAGTCGGCAAGTGTTCGAGGACTCCAAGAAACACAACAGGGATGCATCAAGCTCTTCGGTTATGGCAGCTCCTTCTAAGCGGCGTGTCTGGGTTCCTAACACCCCACCGTCGCTCCCGGCTTCACCAAGACCTTCAAGCTACACGTCGAGGCCACTAAACTCCATCACTGCTGCTCCCAGGGGCTACACCCACAACTACCCTGGAGCGCCTGGCGGAGTCCCTGGCTATGCTGCTCCACGTCCACATGGAGCTTGTTTCACATGTGGAGATCATGGACATCCCAGCTGGAACTGTCCGTTGAAGAACAAAGCTCTCCCTCCACCCCCGCCAAGATCTGCAGCAAGCTCTCCTACGGTTCGTGCACCACCACCTCGGGCTCTCAACATCAACACCAAGCCCGGGTCTATGGTTGCTCGTGCCAATTGTGTCAACGCCGCTCAAGCTGAGCATGCACCTGGAGTTGTGATGGGTATGCTTCCCGTTAACTCAGTCCCTGCACGAGTTTTGTTCGATTCTGGTGCATCGCATTCTTTTGTTTCTCACAAGTTTGCAAATGAGAATGTGTTAGCTTTGGATCCTCTCCTTAACAAGTTGATGGTCCTATCTCCTGGTTCAAACATGAGGGCTGCTTATATCATTCATGGCAATCAAATTGAGATTGGTGGCTCTTTGTTCTCGGCTTCCTTAATTGTTCTGGGAAATTCTGACATTGATGTCATCTTGGGCATGGATTGGTTGACAGCAAATGCAGTTGTGATTGATTGTGCTGAACGCTCGGTTTCTCTGAAGATTCCTGAAGGCCATATAGTCTTTTCTCCAAGTCTGACTCCTGCTGTCCAGCTTTTCTCCTTAGCGGCTCTGAATGATGATGCTATGGAAGCTATTCAGAGAGTCCCAGTGGTCTGTGAGTTTCCGGATGTTTTTCCTGAAGAGTTGCCGGGTATGCCTCCGGATCGTGAGGTTGAGTTTGTAATTGAGCTTGAACCTGGAACGGCTCCTATCTCCAAGCGGCCTTATAAAATGGGTCCTTCTGAGTTGGCTGAACTCAAACGACAACTTGATGAACAAGAGAAGTTGGGTTTCATTCAACACAGTACTTCTTCTTGGGGTAGCCCAACAATCTTTGTGAAGAAGCGTGACAGAACTGATAGACTTTGTGTTGACTATCGGGCTCTCAATGCTAAAACCATCAAGAATAAATATCCCCTTCCACGGATTAATGATCTCTTCGATCAGCTAGCTGGAGCTGTGGTATTCTCTAAGCTGGATTTGAGGAGTGGTTATCACCAAATCAAGATTCGCAAGGAAGATGTGCCTAAAACAGCTTTCACCACCCGCTATGGCTTGTATGAGTACACGGTGATGTCTTTCGGTCTCACCAACGCTCCTGCTACCTTCTCGAGGCTTATGAACTCGGTCTTCATGGAGTACCTGGATAAGTTCGTTGTGGTCTATCTGGATGACATCCTGGTCTATTCTAAGTCCAAGGAAGAGCATGAAGAACACCTTCGTTGTGTCCTAAACAAGCTGCGTGAGAACCGCTTGTATGCAAAGTTCTCAAAGTGTGAGTTTTGGCTGCCTGAAGTAACCTATCTTGGTCATGTCATCTCTGCCAAGGGCATTGCAGTCAACCCGGAAACTGTGAAGACAATTGTAGAATGGCTTCCTCCTGTTAATGTCAAAGAAGTGCGGAGTTTCCTCGGTTTGGCTAGTTATTGCCGTCGCTTCGTTCAGAACTTCTCGAAGATAGCGAAGCCTCTTACCGATCTCCTCAAGAAAGGCAAGAAATACCTGTGGACTCCTGCATGTCAAGCAAGCTTTGAGACACTCAAAGAGAAGCACTTCCACGCCAGTCTTGGTTCCTCCGGATACATCTAAGCCTTTACAGATATTCTGCGACGCCTCTTTGCAAGGATTGGGTGCGGTCCTTATGCAAGAAAAACAAGTTGTTGCTTATGCCTCTCGACAGTTGAAGACGCATGAGATCAACTATCCCACACATGACCTCGAGCTAGCAGCAGTTGTCTTTGCCTTGAAGCTATGGAGGCACTACTTGCTTGGCAACCGTTGTGAGATCTTTTCTGACCACAAAAGTTTGAAGTATATCTTCACTCAGCCTGATCTCAACCTTCGGCAGAGGAGATGGATTGAAGCAATCAATGACTTTGATTTGACCATCAACTACACACCGGGCAAAGCTAATGTCATGGCAGATGCTCTCAGCCGCAAAGCTTATGTCAATAACCTCATGATGGAAGAGCAGCAGCCCCTCTTGTGCGAGGAGTTCCGCCAGCTCAACCTGGAAGTTGTGGAACAAGGGCATCTCCTGAACCTTCTGGCTACTCCTCTCTTGGAAGAAAAGATTCGCTCTCGTCAGCTGGGTGATCCGCACACCAGAAACATCATCTCTAAACTTGAGCTTCCGAAGTATGAGTCCTTCCACGTTGATGATCAAGGCACGCTTTTCTTCGACCACCGGATGTTTGTTCCAAACTATCCGGGTTTGAGAGAGCAAGTTCTCAAGGAGGCGCACAATTCTGTTCTATCTATCCATCCTGGCAGCACAAAGATGTACATGGACTTGAAAACACAGTATTGGTGGCCTGGTTTGAAACGATATTGTGCCAAGTATGTCTCGAAGTGTGATGTCTGCCGCAGAGTGAAAGCTGTCCATCAGAAACCTTTCGGTCTTCTACAGCCATTGAAACCCCCGGAATGGAAATGGGAGAAAGTAGAGATGGACTTCATCACTGGCTTTCCAAGGTCGCAGAAGGGCAACAATGCAATTTTTGTTGTCATCGACAGGCTTTCTAAAGTGGCTCATTTCTTCCCCGTCAAGGAAACAATTTCTGGAATTCAGTTGGCTGAGCTCTATATCAACAGAATTGTCTCTCTGTATGGGGTTCCGCTTGAGATCAGTTCAGACCGTGGAAGGATCTTCACTTCAAAGTTCTGGGAAAGTTTCCAAAATGCTCTGGGAACAAAGTTGAACTTCAGCACTGCTTATCACCCTCAGTCACAAGGACAAGTGGAAAGGATCAATCAAATTCTGGAGGATATGCTTCGGGCTTGCGTGATCTCTTTTGGCATGAAGTGGGAAGAGTGTCTTCCTTATGCTGAATTCTCGTACAACAACAGCTTCCAGAAGAGTCTGAAGATGGCACCATTTGAGGCTCTCTATGGTCGCAAGTGCAGAACTCCGATTGGTTGGTCAGGTGCAGGAGAAAGAATCTGGTTTGGCCCTGACATTGTAACTCAAGCGGAGGAGAAGGTGCATATCATTCTCGAGAACCTGAAGATTGATCAAAGTCGTCAGAAGAGCAATTATGACAGGAAGCACACGGACATGGTGTATGTTCCTGGTGATCTCGTGTACCTTCGTGTCACTCCCATGAGAGGAACACACCGCTTTGGTATCAAAGGAAAGTTGGCTCCTAGATACATCGGTCCATTCAAGATTCGTGGTAGAAGAGGAGAAGTTGCTTATGCCCTTGAGCTTCCGGAAAAACTCAAAGTCCATGATGTTTTCCACATCTCTCAGCTCAAGAAGTGCTTCAAAGATCCCGGCAGGACCGTGGATCATGAGCTAATCGATCTCCAAGAAGACCTGTCTTATCAAGAACACCCCACCAAAATCCTTGAGACCGCAGAAAGAAGGACTCGCAACAAGTCCATCAAGTTCTGCAAGGTGCAGTGGTCACACCATTCTGTTGATGAAGCCACATGGGAGCGTGAAGATGAACTCCGTGCCAACCATCCTACCCTCTTTGTGTCTTCTTCTTCTTCCTAGAATCTCGGGGCGAGATTCCTGTTTAGTGGGGGAGAGTTGTAGCATCCCAGTTGTCTAACACCTGTAATGCTACTTGTTCTAGTAAATAAAGGGCCACTTCCAACATATAATTGTTGCATCATCATCATATCATGCTCATGTCATCATGCCATCTTGCATTTGAGCATCATATAAAACCCCTTCTTGTTTGGTTCTTATCTCATGTGCATTATTAATTGTATTTGCATCTTGATATTGTATTTGGTTCTTGATATATTGTTAAATGCCCAAGTTGATTTGGGGGCATATCTCTTATTGACTCCATCACCTTTTTCTTCACCACCTTGTAATTCCACCATCCAACTAATATGAGCTTGGCATTTTATTGTGGTTACCTCTAGCTCATGTGGGTTGGGTGGATTCCACTCATCATCTTATGCTTGGACTTTGCCCACCTTTTGGGAATGCAAGGAATAATGCCACATGATTTTATGTTGTTTTCACAATATAACTACATGGCAATTATTGTTTGCATGGGCCATGCAAGTGCCACCTTTTTCCTTGACATTTGAATGTTTTCTTTTGGCTTTTCTTGCATGGATCATCTCTCCTTTGCTTAATCTTGTTTTGGCTTGTAGAATTCTTCACCACACCCTCTACCTCTCTATCCCCCTATAGCTAAACCCTAATCCCCATACCCCATGCATGCACATGTGATTATGTGGCATGCACAAACCTAAACCCCTCCCCCTCTCTCTAGCCTCTACCACCCTTGTGCTTGTTCATGTGAGGCCATTTTTATGTGCTTAAACATGAGCACACTCTCCCTCTCTTCTCACCTCTCCCTTAAACTCTAGACCGAACCCCCTTATCTAAACCTAACTAACATGTCCCTCTCTCTCTAGCTAAACCCTAGCACGAGCCGGCCCCTCTCCCTCTCCCTCTCTTTTTCTCCCTGGCAAAGGGGCCCCTCCTACCTGCCTGGCCACGAGCCCCTCGCCCTACCCCACCTGCCAGCCGTGCCTAGCTACCCTGGCCGCCCATGCACGTGAGGAGGACAAGGTGGCACCAAGGCCACCTTCCCATCAACCCCTCCCCCACGCTAGCCCCACGCCATCTACCTGCCCCCTGTCGATATTATCCTTCCCCCTCGCCTCTAGCCTCCCCCAGATCCCCCCAGGCCTCCCTTCTTCCTCCGCAACGAGCACCCTCTCCACCATGCCCCCTCAACCCTAGCTCGGCCCCCTCTGCTTCCCTTCGCTCCAGAGCACCCCGAGGCGAGCCAGGAGCACCAGGAGCTGCGTCTGCTTCCTCTACTTCGCCCTGACGCGTCGGAGCCGCTGGATCTCGCCGGAGGAGCCCCGCCGCCGCCGTGCCCGTGGTCGCCAGGACGCCTCCTACCGCTAGCCTCCCCGACGATCACCGGCCTCTCTGCTCGAGCCAAACCACCAACAAGCCCCTGGTAAGCCCCTCTGCCTCCCCGACATGTTCCCCGAACCCCTAGTGCGCCGTAGCGACGCCGACCGTCGTCGAGCACCCTGCGTGCGCGCGCGCGCCGCCGCAGTCACCGCCTCCGTGCGCAACAACGTGCCTGCCACCCGCCGTACCGCCTCTGTTCGTCGACCTGCCCCGCGCGCTGCAGTCCCCCTCCGCGCTAGCTTGCTGAACAAGAAGTGTAGGCCGCACGATCCTCTGCAGTTTTCCTTTTTGCGTCTAGTCGAGTTACGCCACCGTTTGGTCGCCATCGACGCCGGAAGACAGCCGATCTTCCGCCATCGTCAGCACCACTTCCGTCAGAGCGCAGCAGCAGTCGTGGTTGTTTCGCGCTTAGCTCCCTCCCCTTTTCCCCGCCTCAACCCGCAGCCCTGTGGCCCCACGTGTCAGCCACCGATCCATCTTGCAGAAGAACCCCTGGGTTTTCCAGACCCTCAACCCGCGGTCCGAGGTGGGCCATGTGACACGCCCGCTCGCGCAGTGGGCCGCGCCGCCTGTGACCCCACGGGTCAGTGGCTATGGCTAGGTTCTAGCTGTGTAACAAAACTTTTCTGAGAATCTGTTTGAATTCAAATTTATTTCAAATTATTTCAAATTCAAATATAAATCTGATTTTAAATAACTTTTCAATCATAAAACCAAATAATGCAAATGATATATGTTTTTGAATCAGAAAAATGTGAGGATTTCAATTATGCTATTCAAATTGCCTTTTGCACATTTAAAATTCCAAGTTGAATTAAATTACCACAAATGCCACTAGAACTTAAATAATTAATAACTTTTGATTTATAATTCCAAATTTAACAAATGATATGTCTAAAATGATCAGCTCGACGAGACCTTTCTGTTTATGCTATCCATGACTTCAATTGCAGCATGCATCATATAAAATATAGTGTACAGCAACTATTATGGCAACAAATGTGAACCAAAACCCTATTAAAATGCTATTTCTTGTCGTCCACACCTCAACCATGCCATGCTACTTTAATGCCATGCAAATTGTGCATCATTCATCATGGCATGATTGTTTTCTTGACGCATCTTATTCATATGCTTGTGCTCTATATTCATGTTGGCCCTTGTTTGTTTGGTTTTTCTCGGATAGACTCTGAGCAGGGAGCATATCAAGAGAACCAGGAGCACTACCCAGATCCGTCTCTCGCTTCAACTGAGTTGCCAGGCAAGCACTACCACATGCTTGCATACATACAGTACCTATTGCCTCTATCTTATTCTTGCATCATTGAGTCGCGATTGCATTAAATTGAATCCCAAGTATTGCATAGCCGTTACTTTAAACCCCACCAAGCTTGTTCCTCCATCCCATGAGCCATTACTACAGGAGTTGTTTGAGCCATGCGAGTCGTAGAACAGCATGTGTAGGGTTTGTGAGAGTCTGATGGATAACGAGGTACCTAAACAACTTAACCTGAGTAGTAATGGGATAACTAATGAAAGTGGCACCGGTGAGCAACATCTGCTATTTGGTTCTTCCTGCTCACTTGTGTCCCGTAAGACCCCGAGTACTTGATTCCTGTTCCAAGATTTATCGCGCTATCCACATCCGGGAGGTATATGGGACCCCCCTGAGCCAGAGCTTGATTCAGTCTTATTTCTTGGGGCCACAAACTAGTTTGAGGTTTTATTACGATCCTGTACTTATGCCATGCTTTACCGCTTTATTTACGTTTGTGCGAGGAGCACACTGTACTGTTTAGGATCGTGGCACGATTTCGCGGTGTCGACAAGCCCAGCCACACTTTCGGGTTCCCAGTCGTTCACAGCCGTCCCCACAACCTTAAGTCCGTCTCGGAGCCGGCCGGCTTCGTTGCGGGTCTACTTTAAGGGGTGGCCCCCTGAAATATTTCTGAATCCTGTGATTGCTTTGTCGTGAAAGCCTCGTTGGGTTTTGATTTGGTTTTTCCGAGGTCGATCGAGTGTGTGTTGCTATTTGTGCACCCCGGCCGGGTTAAAACTTTCTGAAAGCCGTGTCCGCGGTTATGGACGACTTGGAGCACAGTTTCTCGATCATAGACAAGCATAACTAAAGTACCGCTTTAATCTGACTAAGTAAATGACTAGTAAATAGTGCAATACTCATGGAATGGTTAATAAAATTGCCAACGGATGGGGGGTTGTTCGTCCGCTTCCTCGTTGGTAAGCGGGGAGGAGGATGGATCTGGTGAAATTACTGTTATAACTGCTGTCATTAATTCACGGACATCCGTCTATCATTGGTTAGGCGGATGGTTAGCGTTTATCTATAGAACTGCTAGGGTTTATCTTTTGCAGCAATTGCGTCACCCCAGGTTGTGTCCCCTTTAGAGGCATAAAGACTTGCTGAGTACCCTTAGGGTCTCACACGATAAATTATTGGTTCAGATGAACAGGTACCCTCGCAGGACGGATACTGGGTGGAAGAGGCTGATGATGTGGGCAACGATCGTTCGGTGTAGAGATTCCGGGAACGGGGATCCGTGAGATCTGTGGGCGGGATGTGCTTACTTCTATGCCATCTTATGCCGATTCGCTTCTTGTCCGTACCCGGACTTTGTTTTGCCGCTTCCGCTTGATACTCTGATGTGTGTTGTATGAGGAACTATCCTAAATATTATACCTATCTAGGTCATTTGAATCTTGCCGTATGGCGTTGCTATATTTCCTTTCTTTCTAGATGGTATGGCTCTGATGTACTCTTGTATGGTGGCTTGCATACATACCCACTTGTGTATGTAGTTGATCCCTTCGCCTGCCGATTACGCCGCCCGTACAGGTCCCGATGAGATGGAAGTGGTTGGGACGGCCGAAAGGTCTACCCGTGAGTGGCTTTTAGGTCCCCACCGTACTATTTCAACCACTACCGCTCATCCAGGCTTGTAACTAGGAGCGTAATTCACCGAGGTAGTTACATAAAGCAGGAGGACGCATCTATCCTGGGGATTCTTCTTGTCACGCAAGAGCTTCGTAATTAAGTTAATGGGCAGGTCTTGTTTGGACAAGCTATGTGCAATCAACTTCTGTAGCTCGTCGATCACCCTATGCAGCTCGTCGTGCTCTGCTTCGATCCTCCTGATGGTAAGTGAAAAGTCAAGCGTGATCTCCTTCTGCAGAGACAAACGCCTTCGAAGGCGATCATTAGCCTGAGTTAGGGAGCATGCACCCTGTAATTGGTTTTCTATGTTGGCATTGATCGTGGCCACCTTGTCACGGCAATCGGCCTTCGCTTGCTGCATCGTTCATGTTATTTAAAATAGGCACTCTATAATTGTACTGCATGTTCCAGGGAAGCATAATATTCAATTCACAAAAACCCCAAATGTGTCTATGAAGATTGAGCATGGTCCCTACATCGAGGCAACTTGGGGGCAGACACAATAATATTTCCACATTTAGAATCTCAAAAATAAAACCAAATGCTTGTCAGGATTTCATACCTCTGAGTCGGGGAATAGTGCCAAACGGTTCCTGCGACACCGCCGCCATCGTGCTGGTTTCAGGATCCGCGACCGTCCTGTGATATGTAGCAGAGTAAGAAGAAGGAGGAGGAGAAGAAGAAGAAGACTATACCGGGAGGAGCCCTGGCCTGCTGCAACATTCAGTGCCGCTGCCACCATCGTGCTGCTTTCAGGGTCCACAACCGCCCTGGAATATCTAGCATAGTACCGGGAGGAGCCCTGGCCTGCTGCAACATGCAGCGCCGCCGCCGCCATCGTGATGCTTTCAGGGTCCACGTCTGACCTAGAATAAGTAGCATAGTAATAATAATAATAATAATAATAATAATAATAATAATAATAAGAAGAAGAAGAAGAAGAAGAAGAATAAGAAGACAAAGAAAAAGAAGAAGACTGTATCGGAAGGAGCCCTGGCCTGCTGCAACATGCAGCGTCGTTGCCGCCATCGTGCTTCTTTCAGGGTCCACGACCGCCCTGGAATATGTAGCATAGTAATAAGAAGAAGAAGAAGAAGAAGAAGAAGAAGAAGAAGAAGAAGAAGAAGAAGAACAAGAAGAAGAACAAGAATAAGAAGTATACATAGAAGAAGAAGAAGTCTGTACTAGGAGGAGCCCGGGCCTGCTGCAACATGCAGCACCGCCGCCGCCGCCATCGTGCTGCTCTCAGGGTCCACGGTCACCCTGGAATATGTAGCATACTAATAAGAAGAAGAATAAGAAGTAGACATAGAAGAAGAAGAAGAATGTACCGGGAGGAGCCCTAGGCTGTTGTAACATGCAGCTCCGCCGCCATCGTGCTGCTTCCAGGGTCCACGGCCGCCCTGGAATATGTAGCATCATAATAAGAAGAAGAAGAAGAAGAAGTAGACATAGAAGAAGAAAACAGAGAAGAAGAACAAGACTGTACCCGGGAGCAGCAGGAGCCCCAGCCTGCTAGAACATTCAGCGCCATTGCTAGGAGAGATTGGGTCTCTGTGCGAGGGGGGACTGAGCACCTGGTTGAGCAGTAAGTCCAAGGCGGCGATTTCTCTCCATTCTCTCCATGTGCACGGTCGCTATGCCTCTGCCTCTGCCTCTCCTGTGGGGATCCATGGCTAATGCAGATGGAGGAAGGTGGGGGCAGGAGGAAGAAGAAAGTGATGTGCGGGGGAGAATGGTCAAAGAGTCCAGTCTGTGGGACAGTCCTATACAAGACCACAATCTACTCCGGTGCTATCTCAACCTACATCCACCGTTCATTTGTTAATCGATGGCCTATGTCGCTTCATTCTCAAAGAAGCGTGACTGGCAGAACCAGGGAATAAAACCCCAAAGTCCACACGATGGTACATGATTGGACTGGCTTTAATGAGATGGACGGTTCAGCGGGGGCTTCGGCCCGCGCCTCCTAGTTTCCTATGGATAGGGGTGGGACTACGAGGGAGGATGTAATTATGGGCTGCACATCTAGCGTGCGTGCGTGCTCAAGGGGTTGTCGCAACACGCACAACTGCTGCACGGATAGAATATGATGGAGCGTTCAACTCTAGGTCGACAGGCACGCACTAGACACTTCCCGACGCTGCCACACGGCGCATTTTGTTGTTTGTTACGTGACAACACTCCTAGTACGTAGATATTTTACGATGTAGCACAATTTTTACGTTACTAGACTATGAGATGCTCCTGGCGTCCCACGATTGGCACCCAACTCTGCGTACCTGCCATCGCGCATTTCCAAACAACTTCCTCGTGCATCATGGAACCGTGATGTGGCAGTGGAAGATCCTTGCCGGTGGCTGACCTTCCTGCGTCACCTGCTTGTCGCGGCATCGTTCGTGCACGCCGGCACCCATCTAAGGCACCACAACGTGTCCAGCCGCGCCTGGATCCATCAACATTGGCACTCGAGGACACCGTGACGTCGAAGCTTGTCGTACCTGCCACACCCAAGAAGCGCCTTGCACCGACAGCTAATACGGGGGAGCGCCGGAGGAAAGCATGCGAGACCACCATGAAGAAGGGCAGGAGGAATAGAGGAGCCAGCGACGAGGATGACTCTGACTTGGGAAAGGAGGAGGCATTCATGGAGCAGTTGGAGGCAGAAGCGGATGAGAGTGATATCGACCCGTGGGACTACAAGGAGGAGGAGGACTCCGACGAGGAGAGGGCGCTTATATACGAGGAGGTAATTGCCGACAAGTCATCGGAGGAAACTGCCACCGATGACGATGACGACGAGTAATGTTCTTTTCTTAGTATTGTTATTATTACATATTTAACTGCCACATCCTGCATTGTAATTGTTTTAACTACCATGTCGTGTGTAATAATACTGGGATGTTGCTACTGTAACAATTTCGTGTGGCCGTTGGATAAAAGAGGATCAATGATTGACTGGCACGATCCGCGTGACAATTGTCTGACCAATCAGGGTGTGCTGGTTTCTGCGTGAGATATAGTAAGGGATTTTCTGAGTATTCGTGACTAGCATAGAGGGCAAATATGAGTAAACATGGCTTCCAACCCAAGACCCCCTCCCTCCCGCTTCCCAGAACATGGAACCACTCCATAGATTGAGCCCAAACCCGGCACCTATCTCCCTCTAGGCATCACAAGCGACTTCTCCAACTAGAGATTTCGTGGTGCTTTGGAGAAATCTCCACTTTCCATTTTCTGGACCCGAAAAACCGGCGTTTTCCCAAAGGATGTGCAATATTAGGGCGCTCCCATGGACCCGAGGCAATTTCCACACATGCTACACCATGGTGCATGGCCATTCCCAGGAGTATTTACCTCATGGTGCAGGCATGTACTGTATTTTTTCTGAGTTATGGCCCGGTAAATGCGGTTTCTAAATGTATGTACCCTATAAGACACTCCCAATTTTCGGGGAAAAATGGGTTGGGGTGCCCCATGCGGTACCTAGGCTGGATGCATGCCTGGGTCCAAGATTGTACCGACTGTCGCGTTGCTAGGCCCGCCGGCGGGTTTCGCCGTTTTCTTGGGCAGCACCAAACAAAATCTAAAAAAACAAAAAACAACGTGAAAACGGCTCCTGGAGCCCTTGGATGTGACCCACTTCCCTCATAAAATCATAGGCAGGGCATACCAGGTCATTTGGCACCCAAGGCACCACCAGGATGTCTATCGAGTGTGAGTAACATGGCTTCCAACCCTAGATCCCCCCGCTGTCTAGAACATGGAACCACTCCATGGATTGAGACCAAACCCATCACCTAGCTCCCTTTCGGCATCGCAAGAGACTTCTCCAACTTGAGATTTCATGCTGCTTTGGAGAAATCTCCACTTTCCATTTTTTGGACCCAATAAACTGGCGTTTTCCCAAAGGAGGTGCAAGATTAGGGCACGCCCATAGTCCCGAGGCAATTTCCACGCATGCTACACCATGGTGCATGGCCGTTCCCGGGAGGTGGGTATTTATCTCGTGGTGCGGGCATGTACTATATTTTTTCCAAGTTACGGCCTGGTAAATGTGATTTCTAACTGTATGTATCCTATAAGACACTCTCAATTTTCACGAAAAAATGGTTTGGGGTGCCCCATGGGGTGCCTAGGCTGGATGCATGCCTGGGTCCAAGATTGCACCGACCGTCTTGTTGCCGCACCCCCCGGCGGGTTTCGCCGTTTTCTTGGGCAGCACCAAACGAAATCTAAAAAAACAAAAAAAAACATGAAAATGGCTTCTGGAGCCCTTGCATGTGACCCACTGCCCTCATAAAATCATAGTAATGGCATACTAGGTCATTTGGCACCCAAGGCACCACCAGGATGTCTTTCGAGTGTGAGTAAACATGGCTTCCAACCCTAGATCCCCCCTCGCTGCCCAGAACATGGAACCACTCCATGGGTTGAGCCCAAACCCGGCACTTAGCTCCCTCTCGACATCGCAAGCGACTTCTCCAACTAGAGATTTCGTCGTGCTTTGGAGAAATCTCCACTTTCCATTTTCTGGATCCAAAAAACCGGCATTTTCCCAAAGGAGGAGCAAGATTAGGGCGCGTCCATGGGCCTGAGGAAAATTCCACACATGTTACACCATGGTGCATGGCCATTCCCGAGAGGTGGGTATTTATCTCATGGTGCGGGCATGTACTGTATTTTTTCCGAGTTACAACCCGGTAAAAAGCGGTTTCTAACTGTATGTACCCTATAAGACACTCAATTTTCGGGGGAAAATGGTTTGGTATGCCCCATGGGGTACCTAGGCTGGTTGCATGCCTTGGTCCAGGATTGCACCGACCGTCGCGTTGCCGTGCCCGCCGGCGGGTTTCGCCGTTTTCTTGGGCAACACCGAAAAAATCTAAAAAAACGTGAAAACGGCTCCTGGAGCCCTTGCATGTGACCCACTGCCCTCATAAAATCATAGGCATGTCATATCTGGTCATTTGGCACCCAAGGCACCACCAGGATGTCTATCGAGTATGAGTAAACATGGTTTCCAACCCTAGACCCCCCCTCGCTGCCTAGAACATGGAACCACTCAATGGATTGAGCCCAAACCCGGCACCTAGCTCCCTCTCGACATCGCAAGCGACTACTCCAACTAGAGATTCCGTGGTGCTTTGGAGAAATCTCCACTTTCCATTTTTCTGGACCCGAAATACCGGCGTTTTCCCAAAGGAGGTGCAAGATTAGAGCGCTCCCATGGGCCCGAGGCAATTTCCACGCATGCTACTCCATGGTTCATGGCCATTCCTGGGAGGTGGGTATTTATCTCGTGGTGCGGGCATGTACTGTATTTTTTCCGAGTTACTGCCCGGTAAATGCGGTTTCTAAATATATGTACCCTATAAGACACTCTCAATTTTTGGGGAAAAATGGTTTGGGTGCCCCATGGGGTACCTAGGCTGGATGCATGCCTGGGTCCAAGATTGCACCGACTGTCGTGTTGCTAGGCCCGCCGGCGGGTTTCGCCGTTTTCTTGGGCAGCACAAAACAAAATCTAAAAAAACAAAAAACAACGTGAAAACGGCTCCTGGAGCCCTTAGATGTGACCCACTTCCCTCATAAAATCATAGGCAGGGCATACCAGGTCATTTGGCACCGAAGGCACCACCATGATGTCTATCGAGTGTGAGTAAACATGGCTTCCAACCCTAGATCCCCCCTCGCTACCCAGAACATGGAACCACTCCATTGGAAGAGCCCAAACCCGGCACCTAGCTCCCTCTCGGCATCGCAAGCGACTTCTCCAACTAGAGATTTCGTGGTGCTTTGGAGAAATCTCCACTTTCCATTTTCTAGACCCGAAAAACAGGCGTTTTCCCAAAGGAGGTGCAAGATTAGGGCGCGCCCATAGGCCCGAGGAAATTTCCACGCATGATACACCATGGTGCATGGCCATTCCCGGGAGGTGGGTATTTATCTCGTGGTGCGGGCATGTACTGTATTTTTTCCGAGTTACGGCCTGGTAAATGCGGTTTCTAACTGTATGTACCCTATAACACACTCTCAATTTTCGGGAAAAATGGTTTGGGGTGCCCCATGGGATACCTAGGCTGGATGCATGCCTGGGTCCAAGATTGCACCGACTATCACATTACCGCGCCCGCCGGCGTGTTTTGCCGTTTTCTTGGGCAGCACCAAACAAAATCTAAAAAAACAAAAAAACGTGAAAACGGCTCCTGGAGAACTTGCATGTGACCCACTGCCCTCATAAAATCATAGGAAGGGCATACCAGGTCATTTGGCACCCAAGGCACCACCAGGATGTCTATCGAGTCTGAGTAAACATGGCTTCCAACCCTAGATCCCCCCTCCCTCGCTGCCCAGAACATGGAACCACTCCATGGATTGAGCCCAAACCCGACACCTATCTCCCTCTCGGTATCGCAAGCGACTTCTCTAACTAGAGATTTCATGGTGCTTTGGAGAAATCTCCACTTTCCATTTTCTAGACCCGAAAAACCGGCGTTTTCCCAAAGGAGGTGTAAGATTAGGGCCTTCTAGAAGCCCCCCCACGGGTCCAGGTTGATTTTACGTCCCAATTGTTAGGCACTGTTGGATTGGGGAGAATGGATGATAAGGATCGTCCTTTGCAATAGCGATCCGCGAGTAGGCATTTCTGCGTCCCTATTGTCCGTGGCAACCACTAGTGGGCCTACCTCCTTGACTTTATAAACGCAACCGTGTAGCTGAAGCTCAAACCCCGTTCATTCCCTGCAACTCGTGTCAGCACTAGCATCGAATCCTACTTGAAGAAATGGCGCCTCGCCATCGAGAGGCCCCGTCTCAGCTTGCACAAGGCCGAGTTGTTCGCCCAGTACGACATACTCGCGCTGTCGTTTGCGAGGCTACCATCCGGCTACGAGATTACTATGTCGGGGTTTCTGTGGCGCCGCTCCTGCGCGGCATCGTGCTGTCGAGACAGATCGAGGAGCGTCGCCGCCAGCTACCAGAACAGAAGAGGGCAATGGACCGATAAGCGCGCACCATCGCGTACTGGCCAAGGTGCTTCAAGAAGGAGCAGGAGGCGTTGATTTGGATTTGCAGAGCTCGCCGTTTATATATCCACCCAGATCTGCGCAACCCCGAAGGGAGGCAGTGCTTCTGGGCAGTGCCTGGGCGTACGCCCTCCACCATTATCGATGCCCCGCGCTGTGCAGCACTCGTGAAGAGGAACGCCGCCGGGCTTATGTGACACCCCCGGGATCAGGGCTAAACAAATCCCAGACCTCCGTTTGACATAAGCTTAACCTTGAGCTCGAGGATATCCAGTGAAGAATCGGTAAGCACAATAGTGACCCTGCAACACAAAAATTATTACAGTAAGCTCATAACTGAGCAGAGAACCAAAATATTACAAGCAGAGGTCACTGACCACAAACATCAAACAACGGAAGTCAAATTATGCTATTAAGTATAGCAAACTTAACAAATGGCCTAAGAGGCCTGAAGCATAATGATGACGTCCCAGCCCATAGATTCCAGGCTGCCGGCCGGGAACCCCAAGCTACTCGTCAATGTTGATGTAGTACCAAACTGATCTTCAGGGACACTTACTCTGCCAAAAGTATCAACAAAGCAAGGGTGAGTACAGGGTGTACTCCACAAGACTTATGGCTGGTGGAGTTGTTTTGCATAAATCCACTTTTGTCTATAAAACAAGAGGGAGAAGAAGCTTGTCTTGTTAGAGTATTTTAAAAGGGGATAAGAGAGCGATATCTATTGATCATCATATTTTTATATCCACCAACTCATCATCATCAAACCCTAACTAGGATCACCCCCTCGTACCCATGAGGAAGCATCCTTAAGCACATGTTGATCTTCCAAGTTTTACGATCAGGTTATAGTTCTCTATGATCTTATAATCTGGTCACCAAGTGTTCATAACTATGAACACGGATTTTCAAAAATACTATTACCCTGTAGGGGTGTACAACATTACCCACATGTACTAACCTTCTCTTAATGCCACTAGATAATCCCTCTTCCTTGGAAGGCCGGCAGAGGGTGGTTAGACACGACCTTTACCTTGCTTTCACCGAGACCATGAGTCATGCAATAAGGATGGTTCCGCCGTAACGGGTCAAGTCCCGAAGCCGGTCCTTAAAGATGTGTGGCAAGGTTTGTTCACCAGGGGATCCATAGACCCCAAGCAACTCGGTCCACGCTTCCCTACCTGTTATGAATGCACCTTCACCCGGCAAATCTTTCAAAAGGTTTTCTATGCATATGTCGAATGGAACGCCCAAACTATGTGACTCATGGAATCTACTAGGAAAGTTAGTTGCTCCCATACAAGCCTTAGCATGTTTAACTTATATCACCTCTGATCTCATCTCATCATGTTCTCCTGTCATACTAGATTCTCTGCATCTGATACATCATCTGGATGAACCAACATTAACAACTATGCATGGCTAAGGAAGACATAGGTATAAGCTCTAGCAGTGCACACAAGCCAAACCTAGTTATGTTAGGAGCAGTGGATCAGGTAATATAAGCTCAAAGGAAGTAATGCAACAGATAGGATACTCTATCTATCAATAAAAGACCACAGTAGAATCGTATGCAACATGGCAAGAATAGAAATTCTTTTGAAATTATAGGATTATATCATGGTGGGGCTTTGCTTGCCTTTGCCAGTTGATAACATATAAACAGTTCTTCAGAGGCCTTTTACTTGACTTGGTTACAGTTGGTCAAGTATTGATCTTCGAGCTTCAACAGTCTTGATCTCGGTCTTCGATCTCGATATCTTATTCTACCAGGATGAACCAAACACCGGAAAGAGAGGGAAACAATCAACACATGGCATCGATGCAATTCTCAAGCAAGTATGATGATATTACAAGTTAAATTGTATCTAAATGTAACCCTAAGACATGCTCGGCAGTTTATTCAGAGTTCCGAGGGGTACAAACCCTAACTCGGGGAAACTCCGGATGTATATGAGAGGGGTTGGTTTGTTCTTCTAATTAAACTTGTCATGAAAGTTGTTGAACAATGCATTATTATAGCTTAAATAGTTAGAGATCATTTTTCTAAACATTTTGATATATTATTTGTATTTTTCTGACTTAAAATTAATTACTTATTGAATTTACAAGATTATAAGAATTTCTAGAAATTATTAAAGCCTTTATTACACTTTTCTAGCAATAAAAGAAACTGGAAAATGTTTTACACCGCGGGGTGGGCTAGCCACAGTGGCTGATAGAGGGGCCAGGGGCCACGTCGGGTGCCACCATGGCGGTGAACGGTCAAAGAGCGCAGACGGACCCACGCGGCTACGTCAGCATGACGCAGGCATGACGTCATGTTGCTGGCCACCTGCAGATGGTCATCGACGCCGGCGTTTTCGAGCACGCGCGCGCAGCTGTGTATGTGGTTTGAACTGGGGCTGCAAGGCGAGCTAGCTAGTGGCGGCGCCGCCCGCGGATGGTCGCCGGAGCAAACTATGCAACCACGTCCAGTGGCGGAGCACGACAGCATTCGCTAGCAGAGCAAACCAAAGAGAAAGGGAGGCAACAAAGTGGTCCAGGAGGACCACAATCTTACCCTCGATGCGTGAGAGGGCTCGGCGGAGGCGGAGGAGGTCAGGATCGACGGTAATGCCGATGCCGAGCAGCGTCGTGCTCGGGGAAGAAGGGGTTGCTACCGATGATTCGAAGCTTCAACGGCCGATTACTTGGGCCAGTCGTAGCAGGGGAACATGGCGGTGCTCGTGGCATGCTCGGACGAGCACGGGGGTGGCCAGAACGGCGACGTCCAGCGGTGGCCGAAGCTAGGGTTTCGGTCTCCAAATGGGAACGAGAGAGGGAGGTCGTTGGAGAGAGTGGGAGGGATAAGGATGGAGAAGGGGGTCGGCGTGGCTCTTATCCTCACCCCAGAACTCAAGGGGTGGCGGGGATTAGGCTGCGGAGATCGACGACGATGTCGGCGACAGGCAGGATCTTGGAGGCGCGGTGAAGACGACGACAGACAGGGCGAAGGGGTATGGGCCTGGCGCTGGGCCGGATACTGGCTGCTAGCTGCGCGCTGAGCAGCGGTTAGGGAGGGGAGGGTACTGGGTCGGCTGGGATATTGTTTTTTATTTGCAAAACACTTTTTATTTACTGTTTTGATTCCTCTCTTTTGTATTTGAATTTCCAAACTGTTTTGAATCATTCAAAAATACCGGAGGGGTTTGTAAAACATTTAAAATACTGTGGAGCCCTTTTAGTCCATTTGGGCTTCAATATTTTTTGTGGTTTTCAAAATATTTCAAATCCATTAGAATTTATTTGAGAGGATAAGGAGGAAACTAGGGTTTAGGATTTGGCATTATGTTTCTTCAATACACAATTTAAAGGATGATGCTCATGAATGCACAATCAAAACCCTAATTAGAGATTGGGTAAAACTGGGGTGTTATAGCTCTATCCCCCTTACGAGAATCTCGACCCGAGATTCCAAAGGTAGGAAGAGAGACAGAGAGAGAAAGACACATGGTCACTCTAAGGATAAGAGGGAAACACACCAAACAACAAACCGATCATCTCATGGTCAACCCATGGATGGAGTGTTTAAAAACATCTTTGAGATGACGACATGAAACGCAACAAGGTAACAAAGGGAACAAGAGGAGATTGTTTCAAATTGTTAGATAGATGGTCTTTATAAGGATTTGAGACCATGGATCTCAGGGAAGGTTTTGAAGCTTCTGAAAAGAGAGAGCTTCCAACAGAAAGATCAAAACCACAGACTTCGATAGGGAACCTCTACTAAACGGGTTATGTAGAGGTTTTAGGTTGTAGAGATATGGATCAACAAAACCAAGCTATTGAACTACTTTTGAAACAGAAGGGTCACTATTTCATCCAACAGAAGGCTTAAGACAGAGAGGTGTTTTCTTGGAGAGGACTCATAAGATTCACAAGGAACATGTAGCAAGAGAAACTATTGATTACCAAAATCATAGTCGCTCTTAGAACATGGTTGAGAAAACAAAGGAAACTCTTTATTCATCCAGGTTTATCAAAATCTTTGACAAGATCATGATATTACTTTACACCACTAGATGGATAGTAAAGAAGATTCTTGAGGACACGAGAAGAAAGAAACTTCTTTCTCAGACTTCCATTACTTGGCACAACAAAATGGTTGCCAACATAAATGGGTTTGGAGGACGACCGAGAAACATTTAGCAACACAACTTTAAATGTTCTCCTTGATGTTCGAGAAATCAAAAATCAAGTAAAGGTAAGACTTCGTATCCAACGGAAACCATAAGCACAACTTCTAGAATAAATCATAGAAGAAGCCTCACGAAGAGTGGTTGTTATTGTTGAATTAAGAGAATATGGCAAAAGGTCTTTCCGGCTAAGTGTGTCAACCATTACATCATTCTTGCCAGATTTACAATAGACCTATGTCAAAACCTTGAGTAACACCAACCATCATATTTTCTTGAGATTCAGCTTTGGTTAGGTGGTATGATATTTCAGACTCATCATGTCCAAATAGAAAGTTTGCAACATTTATCGCGAAGGTAAATTTATTAGATTCTCAAGATATGGACTATAGTGTAAAACTCCAAAAGACTGAGCTAGATTGCTAGACCCATGTATTAGCAACTTGTCGGGAGACAACTGCACATACATAAAGTACTAACAATAAACCACACATGTGTCCTGAAGAGAAAAGGGATAACTCTTCTCAATTTCACGACGACTTCTTTCAACATTTGCACATGAACTAGAGAAGGTCACTTCTAACATCTAGAACACATACTTAGATATGACTCAAAGACGGTTCTCAAAAGTTTCCAACATTAATGCCAATGTTTCATATGAATCCAGACTAATATGGAAAGGACAAGGATATTGTCGATGGGCTCAACAGCAACCTTATCAAGATACTCGAAGAAGATGGACTCATATATTGCATGAACAAGGCAAGAATACTGGTCAGATCAAAGGACACAAAGATGTACTCAAGTGAGACATCACAAGTAGAAACACCATCAAGATAGTCCTTCGAACTAAGTTTGATTTGACAATAACCCAAATCAAATCAAAGGTGTCGGAAGATAACATATCCACAGAGGAGATACTATATTTCTTCAGCACGAACAAAACTAGATAACCCTTTAAGAAGGAACAAAGTTAGATAGAACTTTGGTCTTACAACTCTCCAAGTTGTTGTTTAAGCTCAGCCAACTAGTTCAAGGGTATCCAGTATGGATCCTTGGAGAAAAGAGCAGTTCAGATAACTTGCTTGCTCAATAACTTGACAACACGGTCATGTGGAATCATGGTGATACTTCTAGTAGCCATCTAGAATATCACGAACCACCGATATGTCACTTAGTTCGAGAGGAAACTTGCTTGGTAAGGCAAGAGGACATAGTCTTAGAGCTTCGGCATGAGCCTAACTCTTTGACCGAAGAGAGAGCACAAGAATAACGGACATGGTAGCACAATCATCCTTTGCTTAGTGATAATATTAACCAATCATGCTAAGAATGACTCAAATCTCCTTAGAGTTCAAAGCAATAATAATTGTTAAGAATCTCAAATAGCCACATTATTACGCACACGCATCACTCACCAGTGCGAAAGCTTGAGGAAGGGTGGGTAAATATGTGTAAGAGCATCACTTCATTAAGGAGTCATGAAAATTGGCACAACCTCTTAGTATAAAAGAGGGTGATACATTAAGGTAGAACATGTAGAATCTGATCAATGCCTCTTAATCTGCGGATTACAACACTTTGACCTGGTCCTAGATATGACGAAATACTAGAGTTTCTTTCTCCTGACATCCCGAAATGGTTTGTCATGACGGACCACAAGAGTATCTTACATCGGAAGACACTGATGCACATTTACTACTTGGCTACCAACTGGTAGACAAAGGTCGGAAAACAACAAGGGAGAAAGAACATCCTCAGGATGGAATCCCGAGATGTGGATGCATAAGTCAACAACCTTTCGAAAACCAATGCAGAAAAGAGGTAAGGTGTGGCAGAGTCACGAATGTAGATGCGAGACTCACGAGGAGTTCTCTTGTCATGAAATATTTAGTTCCATTAAAGAACATCTGCCATAGCATGTGGTAGGGAAGTCCTTAATTGTCGCAACTCGATTGCGACAAAGACCACAAGCTTGAAGACTGGAATTATAGTACCATTCATCCTGAGGTAATGTGTGAAGATTAGCAACAGGGGTCAAAGGAATGGATCTTGGGTTAAAGGTCATCTTCATGTACAAGATTCACAACACCAGAATCCAGCACAATCAGGGATCTTCGGTTCAAGCCCAAGGGTTAAAACTTGAGTGACACAGCGTACACTGCAAGATAGCAATCACGAGGTAGCTTCCAAGAGAAGAAACGACTTCTGAAGTACTCGTCCAAACGAAAAGGAGACACACGAGGCGAAAGGTAACCTCGAAGCCTAGAGCCGAACACTGCAGATCCAACAATATAATATTGTGGGTCCAATGGATAGAGAGATCATGATAGAAAGGAATCTCTCAGATGAACAAGAGCAAAGGGGAACAAGGAATTCACAACACACACAACTCTAGAGAACTCAACACTAGGTCAACTGGCTTAGAAACGACATGCCAAGAAGGCACTTAAGCTTTGAAAGATTAGAAGAGATATCAAAACTTTTCCAAAGTCAACACCAGATAAGATAACCAAGAGTTAGAGCGAAACTGGATAAGGAGAAAAAGAAGCATACTGGAGTTTTCTCAAATACTTTTCATCTTTGAAATAGTTTTCACAAGCACTAGACTCAACTTTGACCAATAGGGTTTTCCTATGGTCGGTACTACTCTGATACCAAAACCTGTGACACCCCCGAGATCAGGGCTAAACATCCCAGACCTCCGTCTGACATAAGCTTAACCTTGAGCTCGAGGATATCCAGTGAAGAATCGGTAAACACAACAGTGACCCTACGACACAAAAATTATTACAGCAAGCTCATAACTGAGCATAGAACCAAAATATTACAAGCAGAGGTCACTGACCATAAACATCAAACAACGGAAGGTAAACTATGCTATTAAGTATAGCAAACTTAACAAATGGCCTAAGAGGCCTGAAGCATAATGCTGACGTCCCAGCCCATAGATTTCAGGCTGCCGGCCGGGAACCCCAAGCTACTCGTCGGTGTCGATGTAGTACCAAACTGATCTTCAGGACACTTACTATGCCAAAAGTATCAACAAAGCAAGGGTGAGTACAGGGTGTACTCCGCAAGACTTATGGCTAGTGGAGTTGTTTTGCATAAAGACACTTTTGTTTATAAAACAAGAGGGAGAAGAAGCTCGTCTAGTCAGAGTATTATAAAAGTGGATAAGAGAGCGACATCTCCGAAATATTGATCATCATCTTTTTATATCCACCAAGTCATCATCATCTAACCCTAACTAGGATCACCCCCTCGTACCCATGAGGGCGCATCCTTAAGCACATGTTGATCTGCCAAGTTTTACGATTAGGTTATAGTTCTCTATGATCTTAGAATCTGGTCACCAAGCATTCATAACCATGAACACGGATTTTCGAAAATATTATTACCCTGCAGGGGTGTACAACTTTACCCAGACGTACTAACCTTCTCTTAATGCCACCATATAAGCCATCTTCCTTGGAAGGCCGGCAAAGGGTGGTTAGACACGTCCTTTACTTGCTTTCCCCGAGACCATGAGTCACGCAATAAGGATGGTTCCGCCATAACGGGTCAAGTCCCGAAGCCGGTACTTAAAGATGTGAGGCGAGGTTGTGTAGAGGTCCCAACCTTTCATAAGATTGATCCCTCCTGTGTTTACAATGCTAGTCCCTGGATCAATAGCTAGCATCCAAAGTTTAGATGTAATATCAAGAAACAAAGGTCATAATATAACTTTATAACCAGGAATAACATAATTTTATTACATCCTTACATAGCTGATTTGGCTATTACATTACATTGCAGCGGAATAACTATAATCATGGGGTCCTTCATCTTCAAAGTGCCACAGGCAGATGTTGGTTGTAGACTTTGTAATCCTAAACAATCAATTCTTCACTAAAATCAATCAAACCTGCAACATACAAGTTATAGCCACAAAGGGTCAATACAATTGAATTGTATTGGCAAGTGATACTATGGTAGTTTAGTGGAGTCTATCATCTATATGCATTTGGCTAAGTGGAGTTGAGGCTTGCATTGCTCAAATTAGATTTTTCCTTAACATTTGAAAATACTAAGTTTTTGCTTTGATAAAATCATTTTTCTCAATCAAAGATTGAAGATCCTTTCCAAGGCATCTCTCAATCAAAGATTGAAGATTTCAAACAACCCTTGTTCAATCCACAAGTTTTAACTTAGAAATTTGAATGATGAGATTCTTGATTGTTTCCATGTCTTGATGCTCAAATTGTCCTTTACCAGGGACATGGCTAAGTACTTAGGTTTTACACACTTCAGAGGTGGTGCACTTTCCCCACAAGACTTGGTTTCCCAAGACAAGATCTTTCAGAAGCCTTCCCTTAGACCAAAATGGACGCGTTCCAACCTATCAAACACTACCACCCACTGTCCATATGGCTAAGTTCTTGCAACCTGTATGATCATGGCAGAGCCCATATTGCCAAGTGGTTGCACTTGAAGCTTCTCAACATTTGACATCTCAAATCTCTTTGTTCCTGGGTGGCATACCACAAGTGAGATACACAATCCAAGTCCATGGCCTTGTGAACCACTCAACCAACACCACCAAGCTATCCCATTCCACCCAGGTGATTCATTAACTTAGTTGTTTTATTAAACAAAACACAAGTCCTTAGACTTAGAATATTTTCCCATAGTGTGAATATATATTTCACCCATGTTTTCTATTAGCTAGGCTAAGCTTGGTAGTAGTAGGAATCTTTAACTTAGGAAAATCCTACTAAGGATTCATCTACTAGGTTTTCTTATAGCAAGGTCTATACTTAGCAAAATCCATGCAAGTTTTACTTAGCAAAATCACTAATGCATAGTGAAAGTAATGGGACAAAAAGTATGAAGCATCACTTTCCTTTTTGGTAGGGAATGGTGGTTCACTCCTTGATCTTGCTAGTCTCACACTTCACTACAAGTCAATCAAGAAACACACATTCAATTCTCATTCCAAACCAAAGTCAAACAAACAATTTTTCACACACAAAGTAATGGAATCTAAGTCATGCATAAGCATGCAAAGGTTGGTCCTATTGCAAGGATGGTCTCCACTAGGCTTCTAAACTTTGTAAGTTCCAAATTGGTCATTTACCACAATGGCAAAGTCATTTGCAAATGGGTTTTATCCATAAACCATTTTCAAATCATTCATCATTTCATGTGGTGAAAAATGTTTTTATCAAGGCAAAACTATTAAGTTGTTCACCAAATGAGTTGCTATTGCAAAACTTGGTGTTTTTGGGTCAGTAGGTTTGGTCCAAACTTATTTTCTCAAAGTTTCCTTTCCATAAACATTTTCATAACAAAAACCATTCTTTTTATTTGGCTAGAAAATGACTAAGTCAAGTAATCCAACCTAAATCTTACCAAAATCATTTTTTTAACACCAAGGGTTGGTTCCTAGGGTCAGTAAGGTCACAACAAACCATTTTGCAAAAGTTTTAACCCTAAATTTTCAATTTTAAATATTTTTTCTACTCTAAACAATCATACAAATGTTTCTGCAAATTCAAACAAGCTAACAGATACTATTTGCTAAACTAAGGGCATGGTTGGCTAGGTCTTGTTCTCCTTATTTCAACGATATAAAGTTTGCAAAATTTGGACATGTGGTTTGAAAGTTACAGGGGTTTGAAAATTACAAACAAATCTGTTTTCAATTCTTGTTTTAAACCAGAGCTGGCCACGTGGCGCAAAACGACTGGCTGGTACCGCTTCGGTGTGGATCACGCTGCATACCGTAGGATCTAATCAGATCGTGCGATCCAGAAAAAGTACCTCTTCACGACTAAGTGATCTAATCCTACTCGTTCAAACTAGATCGAACGGCTCTCAGTGCTTTGCCAAAAGCTGGCGGCGCAACGACGGTGGCTAGCGGCGGAGCGGCCAGTCGATGACGGCGCCGGCGGTACAGGAAGCGAGGAAGAGGGGTAGGATGCTCACCAGGTTCGCAATGCAGTGCTGATACTCGACGTGGTACTTGTCCGTCGAGGGGCGCTAGGGGGCAGCTGCGATTGCTCGCCAGAGTAGAGGGCAACGCCGGACGGCTCTGTCTGTGGTCGAAGGTGACATTGCAGATCACGCGGAGGCAAACAAAGGGCACGGTTAGATGCGTATGGTCGAGGGGATGACGCGTGTGTGAATGAGGGGGAGAGGGGCGGTCTGGTACAACCTGTGGGCGTCGTCGGAGAGGTGGCAAACGCGGCGGCGTTCGAAAGCTTGATGTAGCCGACGCTATGGGGCGCCCGCGGTTGAGAGGAGGGTGCTGGGGGATGCGTCTGGTTGTGGGGAAGTTGTCAGCGTGCTCAGGGAGGCTCAGGGTGGTGTGTGCTGGCCGGATTTTGGGAAGAAGGCTCGTCGGAGTAGTGTGCTTGCCACGAACAATCCGAGCAGCCTGGTGGCGAAGAGAGGTTGGCGTCTGAGGGGAACGAGAGAGGAGGGGCATGCGTTTAAGCTTGCGTGATCAGAGCGAGTAAATGCGGCCGCGTTAAGGCGAATTGGTGCCGCGAAATCAAAGTCTGCAACGGCCGGCGAGGGGGAAGAAGAGGTCGTGCGGGTGGGAAAGAAGAACAGGAGGAGTGGGGTCCGCTGGTCAGTGGGAAAAGAAACGAGGGGGAGGTCCACCGGTCAGTGACTTAACGGGTTGCTTCTGTGGTGAGAAAAAACGGTTCGGGGAAGAGGGCAGATGGGCTGGACTGGGCTGGGGTGGGCTTTAGTTGGGCTGGTCGTTTTACTCCTATTTTTTCTGTTTGCTTTGTTTTGTCTTTTCTATTTTCTATTTTCTGATTTGAATTTCATCCAACTATTCAAGCATTCAAATAATTCAAACAATTCAACAATTGTAATGAGTTTTTGGTTCTGTCTATCAACATAAACCAAATCTCAAAATAAAATAATATTTTTATTCATTTTAGGATCTATTTAATAATTAAATAAAATAGACCATAGTTATTTAATCAAATATGGTTTGATTTATTTAATAAACTCCTCATTTGAAATCCAAATATTTTCAAAACCAAATCAGTAGGTTTTATTTGAAAATATTGAATACTTGGAAACTTGTTTAAAACAAATTAACCTTTTATTTAAGGGTCCATTATTAATTAAATACAATAGACCTTCATTATGAAATCAAATAGGATTTGTTTTATTAAATCTTTATTTTGAAATCTAAAATAAAACCAAAACACTTCAGTAGGTTTTATTTGAAAAAAAAATATTTTAGAAAACTTGTTTAAAATAAAATAACATCTTTATCTTTGGTCCATTAACAATTAAATAAAAATGGGATTTATTCATTTAATTCAAATAGGATTTGTTTTATTGAAATCTTTATTTTGAAACTAAAATAGTACCAAAACCATTCAGTAGGTTTTAATTAAGAAAATAAAATACTTAGAAAACTTATTTAAAATAATTTAATAAGTTTTGATGTTTCAATAAAAATGGTAAAACCTTTTATTTAGATAAATTTCGATATTAAATCCTTATTAATTTATTTAAATAAACCTTTACTATTTTTATTCAAAACAAAATGTTTTAATTAAAAGCTTGGCCAATGTTTTAATTTGGCTTTATAAAATAATCTTTATTTATAAAACTTCTATTTCTTTGAAAACCAAATCCTTTTATTTAAAAGATCTAAAATAGTTATTTTAATTATTTCTATTTTTCTTTAATACAAGTTTATCTTTTTAAATCCCTTTAGGATTTATTTGATTCAAATTGGTCTGAAGTTCCAATTAAATTCAAAAAGTTTCTTCTGGCCCTGAAAATCAAACAAAATTTTATTTTATTCATTTATTTTCACATTACAAGATTTGGAAAATCTTGGGATGTGACAGACTACCACCCTTAAAATAAATCTCGTCCCGAGATTTGGGGAGGCTAGGGGTTACAAGTTGGCTCAAAACAACTAGGGTACTACCACCCTTAAAAATTTTCAAACTAAATTACATCTTGGCTTGCTTGGGATCCTGGGGAAACTTCTCTGGGCAACCTTCTGCATAGTGTCCTTTGTTTCCATACTTGACTCATGGGCCAAGGTTGAGATCCTTCATAGACTTGTTTAACTTGTTCTCCATCCTTTCTGGACAATTGTTTGCATAGTGGCCTAGTTCCTTGCATTTGAAACATGTGACAAGGCTGAGATCCCTCATAGGCTGGTTTATCTTATGCTTCATCTTTTCTGGACAGTTGCTTGCATAATGTCCTAACTCTTTGCAGTGTTTGCACATCACTTGGCTAATATCTTTCTTTTCCTTGGGTTTCTCTAGCCTTTGTTTGTTTTCTTGGCTCTTCTCCTTTTCTGGGCATTCATTGGCATAGTGTCCCATCACTTTGCATTTGAAACATTGCACTTGTGTAATATCCCTCTTGCTGGTGTTGGGGCATTTCCTCTTCTTCTTGGGTCTCTCCAAAGCTAGGAGTTCTTCTAGTTCATGTTCTTCATGAGTGGGAGATCTTTCTCTCTTCTTGGGGCAGTGATCTTCATGTTCCTTGGATGTATAATCTTTGTCTCTAAAACTATTGCTGGCTTGGATTCCTTCTAGATTAGCTTCTTTGTCATCCTTGTTGTCATTAGCTCCTTGGGAAAAGTTTCCTCTCAGGTTGATCACTTGAGTAACCAATCCTTGCAACATTTGGGATTGAAGTATCAAAATGCTTTGTATGGATGGGTCTAGTCCATTGTTGTTGGCTAAAAGCTGAGTTGTCTCTTGGCTCAACTGGTTTTGGGTTGCTATGATCTCTTTCATGCTGTCATCTTGGTTGGTGTTGGTGTCATCAACCTTGGAGTCTTTTGGAGTATTCATCTGTTTGGGTTGAAGGGAGATTAGAATAGGCAAGATATTTCTAAGGAAATATTTCTACTCACACACATCACAATTCACACAAACAATGTGCATGCAATCACAAACCAAACTTTTCACTCAAACAAGGTTCAATCACATACTTAGTCAACAAAAACATTTTTGTTACACCACACAGGTTGGTGTGTTTTGACTTATCCATAATATGGTGGTCCATCTATACGGTTCACTTGTGATCTTTCCATCCTTCTTGATTGCTTCTTCTTACATGAGATCATGGCTTCCTTAGGAGAATTTCTTGGTCTCAAAAAACTTCAAGTGATGTAGGCTCTTTCTAACTTTTGCATTCCTAGTCTCTAACTCTTGAGCAAGATTTCCTTGTTTCACTTGTGGTCCTTAGTAGTTTCCAAGTTGGAAGTCCTTGGGGAGTATGCTGAAGATGTTGAAGTCATTAGAGTTGAAGAAGTTGAAGAAGTCCTTTGCACATGGTGTAGTCTTTGGCCATGGGGTAGGTTTTTCCATCAAGTTGAAGTAGAAGAGATGTAGAGTTGAAACCAAAATGGTTAAGGGAAGAGTTTACAAGTGTTTTTGTAAATAAGCTTTTGGAACAAACAACTTCTATTTTTCTAAGGGTTTTTGTCCAATCCTAGGTTTACAAATCCTACAGGCAACACAATGCTCTGATACCATCTGTAGAGGTCCCAACCTTTCATAAGATTGATCCCTCCTGTGTTTACAATGCTAGTCCCTGGATCAATAGCTAGCATCCACAGTTTAGATGTAATATCAAGAAACAAAGGTCATAATATAACTTTATAACCAGGAATAACATAATTTTATTACATCCTTACATAGCTCATTTGGCTATTACATTACATTGCAGCGTAATAACTATAATCATGGGGTCCTTCATCTTCAAAGTGCCACAGGCAGATGTTGGTTGTAGACTTTGTAATCCTAAACAATCAATTCTTCACTAAAATCAATCAAACCTGCAACATACAAGTTACAGCCACAAAGGGTCAATACAATTGAATTGTATTGGCAAGTGATACTATGGTAGTTTAGTGGAGTCTATCATCTATATGCATTTGGCTAAGTGGAGTTGAGGCTTGCATTGCTCAAATTAGATTTTTCCTTAACATTTGAAAATACTAAGTTTTTGCTTTGATAAAATCATTTTTCTCAATCAAAGATTGAAGATCCTTTCCAAGGCATCTCTCAATCAAAGATTGAAGATTTCAAACAACCCTTGTTCAATCCACAAGTTTTAACTTAGAAATTTGAATGATGAGATTCTTGATTGTTTCCATGTCTTGATGCTCAAATTGTCCTTTACCAGGGACATGGCTAAGTACTTAGGTTTTACACTCTTCAGAGGTGGTGCACTTTCCCCACAAGACTTGGTTTCCCAAGACAAGATATTTCAGAAGCCTTCCCTTAGACCAAAATGGACGCGTTCCAACCTATCAAACACTACCACCCACTGTCCATATGGCTAAGTTCTTGCAACCTATATGATCATGGCAGAGCCCATATTGCCAAGTGGTTGCACTTGAAGCTTCTCAACATTTGACATCTCAAATCTCTTTGTTCCTGGGTGGCATACCACAAGTGAGATACACAATCCAAGTCCATGGCCTTGTGAACCACTCAACCAACACCACCAAGCTATCCCATTCCACCCAGGTGATTCATTAACTTAGTTGTTTTATTAAACAAAACACAAGTCCTTAGACTTAGAATATTTTCCCATAGTGTGAATATATATTTCATCCATGTTTTCTATTAGCTAGGCTAAGCTTGGTAGTAGTAGGAATCTTTAACTTAGGAAAATTCTACTAAGGATTCATCTACTAGGTTTTCTTATAGCAAGGTCTATACTTAGCAAAATCCATGCAAGTTTTACTTAGCAAAATCACTAATGCATAGTGAAAGTAATGGGACAAAAAGTATGAAGCATCACTTGCCTTTTTGGTAGGGAATGGTGGTTCACTCCTTGATCTTGCTAGTCTCACACTTCACTACAAGTCAATCAAGAAACACACATTCAATTCTCATTCCAAACCAAAGTCAAACAAACAATTTTTCACACACAAAGTAATGGAATCTAAGTCATGCATAAGCATGCAAAGGTTGGTCCTATTGCAAGGATGGTCTCCACTAGGCTTCTAAACTTTGTAAGTTCCAAATTGGTCATTTACCACAATGGCAAAGTCATTTGCAAATGGGTTTTATCCATAAACCATTTTCAAATCATTCATCATTTCATGTGGTGAAAAATGTTTTTATCAAGGCAAAACTATTAAGTTGTTCACCAAATGAGTTGCTATTGCAAAACTTGGTGTTTTTGGGTCAGTAGGTTTGGTCCAAACTTATTTTCTCAAAGTTTCCTTTCCATAAACATTTTCATAACAAAAACCATTCTTTTTATTTGGCTAGAAAATGACTAAGTCAAGTAATCCAACCTAAATCTTACCAAAATCATTTTTTAACACCAAGGCTTGGTTCCTAGGGTCAATAAGGTCACAACAAACCATTTTGCAAAAGTTTTAACCCTAAATTCAATTTTAAATAATTTTTCTACTCTAAACAATCATACAAATGTTTCTGCAAATTCAAACAAGCTAACAGATATTATTTGCTAAACTAAGGGCATGGTTGGCTAGGTCTTGTTCTCCTGATTTCAACGATATAAAGTTTGCAAAATTTGGACTTGTGGTTTGAAAGTTACAGGGGTTTGAAAATTACAAACAAATCTGTTTTCAATTCTTGTTTTAAACCAGAGCTGGCCACGTGGCGCAAAACGACTGGCTGGTACCGCTTCGGTGTGGATCACGCTGCAGACCGTAGGATCTAATCAGATCGTGCGATCCAGAAAACGTACCTCTTCGCGACTAAGTGATCTAATCCTACTCGTTCAAACTAGATCGAACGGCTCTCAGTGCTTTGCCAAAAGCTGGCGGCGCGACGACGGTGGCTAGCGGCGGAGCGGCCAGTCGATGATGGCGCCGGCGGTACAGGAAGCGAGGAAGAGGGGTAGGATGCTCACTAGGTTCGCAATGCAGTGCTGATACTCGACGTGGTACTTGTCCGTCGAGGGGCGCTAGGGGGCAGCTGTGATTGCTCGCAGGAGTAGAGGGCAATGCCGGACGGCTCTGTCTGTGGTCAAAGGCGACATTGCAGATCACGCGGAGGCAAACAAAGGGCACGGTTAGATGCGTATGGTCGAGGGGATGACGCGTGTGTGAATGAGGGGGAGAGGGGCGGTCTGGTACAACCTGTGGGCGTCGTCAGAGAGGTGGCAAACGCGGCGGCGTTCGAAAGCTTGATGTAGCCGACGCTATGGGGCGCCCGCGGTTGAGAGGAGGGTGCTGGGGGATGCGTCTGGTTGTGGGGAAGTTGTCAGCGTGCTCAGGGAGGCTCGGGGTGGTGTGTGCTGGCCGGATTTTGGGAAGAAGGCTCGTCGGAGTAGTGTGCTTGCCACGAACAATCCGAGCAGCCTGGTGGCGAAGAGAGGTTGGCGTCTGAGGGGAACGAGAGAGGAGGGGCATGCGTTTAAGCTTGCGTGATCAGAGCGAGTAAATGCGGCCGCGTTAAGGCGAATTGATGCTGCGAAATCAAAGTCTGCAACGGCCGGCGAGGGGGAAGAAGAGGTCGTGCGGGTGGGAAAGAAGAACAGGAGGAGTGGGGTCCGCTAGTCAGTGGGAAAAGAAACGAGGGGGAGGTCCACCGGTCAGTGACTTAACGGGTTGCTTCTGTGGTGAGAAAAAACGGTTCGGGGAAGAGGGCAGATGGGCTGGACTGGGTTGGGGTGGGCTTTAGCTGGGCTGGTCGTTTTACTCCTATTTTTTCTGTTTGCTTTGTTTTGTCTTTCCTATTTTCTATTTTCTGATTTGAATTTCATCCAACTATTCAAGCATTCAAATAATTCAAACAATTCAACAATTGTAATGAGTTTTTGGTTCTGTCTATCAACATAAACCAAATCTCAAAATAAAATAATATTTTTATTCATTTTAGGATCTATTTAATAATTAAATAAAATAGACCATAGTTATTTAATCAAATATGGTTTGATTTATTTAATAAACTCCTCATTTGAAATCCAAATATTTTCAAAACCAAATCAGTAGGTTTTATTTGAAAATATTGAATACATGGAAACTTGTTTAAAACAAATTAACCTTTTATTTAAGGGTCCATTATTAATTAAATACAATAGACCTTCATTATGAAATCAAATAGGATTTGTTTTATTAAATCTTTATTTTGAAATCTAAAATAAAACCAAAACACTTCAGTAGGTTTTATTTGGAAAAAAAAATATTTTGGAAAACTTGTTTAAAATAAAATAACATCTTTATCTTTGTTCCATTAACAATTAAATAAAAATGGGCTTTATTCATTTAATTCAAATAGGATTTGTTTTATTGAAATATTTATTTTGAAACTAAAATAGTACCAAAACCATTCAGTAGGTTTTAATTAAGAAAATAAAATACTTAGAAAACTTATTTAAAATAATTTAATAAGTTTTGATGTTTCAATAAAAAATGGTAAAACCTTTTATTTAGATAAATTTGGATATTAAATCCTTATTAATTTATTTAAATAAACCTTTACTATTTTTATTCAAAACAAAATGTTTTAATTAAAAGCTTGGCCAATGTTTTAATTTGGCTTTATAAAATAATCTTTATTTATAAAACTTCTATTTCTTTGAAAACCAAATTCTTTTATTTAAAAGATCTAAAATAGTTATTTTATTTATTTCTATTTTTCTTTAATACAAGTTTATCTTTTTAAATCCCTTTAGGATTTATTTGATTCAAATTGGTTTGAAGTTCCAATTAAATTCAAAAAGTTTCTTCTGGCCCTGAAAATCAAACAAAATTTTATTTTGTTCATTTATTTTCACATTACAAGATTTGGAAAATCTTGGGATGTGACAGGTTGGTTCACCAGGGGATCCATCGATCCTAAGCAACCTGGTCCACGCTTCCCTGCCTATTATGAATGCACCTTCACCCAGCAAATCTTTCAAAAGGTTTTCTATGCATATGTCGAATGGAACGCCCGAACTATGTGACTCATGGAATCTACTAGGCAAGTTAGTTGCTCGTGAGGTTTTCCAGGCCCCGTGTGGTTGTACGCTCGTCTCGGTTCAAAAGGAAAGAACTCGGGTCCTAATGGTGGCGATCATGGGACTAGAAAAACCACATCCCACCGTGGCCTCCCATACAAGCCTTAGCATGTTTACCTTATATCACCTCTGATCTCATCTCATCACGTTCTCCTGTCATACTAGATTCTCTACATCTGATACATTATCTGGATGAACCAGCATTAACCACTATGCATGGCTAAGCAAGACACAGGTATAAGCTCTAGCAGTGCACACAAGCCAAACCTAGTTATGCTACGAGCAGTGGATCAGGTAATATAAGCTCAAAGGAAGTAATGCAACAGATAGGATACTCTATCTATCAATAAAAGACCACAATAGAATCATATGCAACATGTCAAGAATAGAAATTCTTTCGAAATCATAGGATTATATCATGGTGGGGCTTTTCTTGCCTTTGCCAGTTGATAACAGATAAACAAATCTTCGGAGGCCTTTTACTTGACTTGGTTATAGTTGGTCAAGTATTGATCTTCAAGCTTCGACTGTCTTGATCTTGGTCTTTGATCTCGATCTCGATATCTTATTCTACCGGGAAGAACCAAACATCGGAAAGAGAGGGAAACAATCAACACATGGCATCGATGCAATGCTCAAGCAAGTATGATGATATGACAACTTAAATTGTATTGAAATGTAACCCTAAGACATGATCGGCAGTTTATTCGGTGTTCCGAGGGGTACAAACCCTAACTCGGGGAAACTCCGGATGTATATGAGAGGGGTTGGTTTGTTCTTATAATTAACCTTGTCATGAAAGTTGTTGAACAATGCATGATTATAGCTTAAATAATTAGAGATTATTTTTCTGAACATTTTGATATATTATTTGTATTTTTCTAACTTATAATTAATTACTTATTGAATTTACAAGATTATAACAATTTCTGGAAATTATTAAAGCCTTTATTACACTTTTCTAGAAATAAAAGAACTGGAAAACGTTTTACACCGCGGGGTGGACTAGCCACAGTGGCTGACACAAGGGCCAGGGGCAACGTCGGGTGCCACCATGGCGGTCAGCAGTCAAAGAGGGCAGACAGACCTACGCGGCTACGTCAGCATGACGCAGGCGTGACGTCACGTCGCCGGCCACCTGCAGATGGTCATCGACGCCGGCGTTTTCGAGCACGCGCGCGTGAGCTGTGTATGTGGTTCGAACTGGGACTTCAAGGCGAGCTAACTAGTGGCGGCGCCACCCGCGGATGGTCCCCGGAGCAAACTATGCAACCGCGTCCAGTGGCGGCGCACGGCGACGTTCGCTGGAAGAGCAAACCAAAGAGTAAGGGAGGCAACGGAGTGGTCCAGGAGGACCACAAGCTTACCCTCGATGTGTGAGAGGGCTCGGCGGAGGCGAAGGAGGTCAGGATCGACGGTAATGGCGACGGCGAGCAGCATCGGGATCAGGGAAGAAAGGGTTGCTGCCGATGATTCGAAGCTTCAACGGTCGATTACTTGGGCTAGTCGTAGCAGGGAAACATGGCGGTGCTGGTGGCATGCTCGGACGAGCATGGGGGTGGCCAGAACGGCGATGTCCAGCGGCGGACGAAGCTAGTGTTTCGGTCTCCAAAGGGGGACGAGAGAGGGAGGTCGCTGGAGAGAGTGGGAGGGGATAAGGATGGAGCAGGGGGTTGGCGTGGCTCTTATCCTTACCCCAGAGCTCGAGGGACGGCGAGGATTAGGCGGCGGAGATCGATGAAGGCGCTGGCGACGGGCAGGAGCTTGGAGGCGTGGGGAAGATGACGACAGATAGTGCGAAGGGGTATGGGCATGGCGTTGGGCCGCGCTGGGCCGGATGCTGGCTGCTGGATGCGCGCTGAGCAGCGGTTAGGGAGGGGAGGGAACTGGGCCGGCTAGGCTGCTGTTTTTTATTTGCAAAACACTTTTTATTTACTGTTTTGGTTTCTCTCTTTTGTATTTGAATTTCCAAACTATTTTGAATCATTAAAAATACCGGAGGGGTTTGTAAAACATTTAAAATACTGGGGAGCCCTTTTAGTCCATTTGGGCTTCAATAATTTTGGTGGTTTTCAAAATATTTCAAAACCATTAGAATTTATTTGAGAGGATAAGGAGGAAACTAGGGTTTAGAATTTGGCATTATGTTTCTTCAATGCACAATTTAAAGGATGATGCTCATGAATGCACAATCAAAACCGTAATTATACATTGGGTAAAACTGGGGTGTTATAGCTTATCCTCATCGATTCAGACTCAAAAGAGGCGGATGACGACACGGATGACGTCGTGCATGAAGAAGACAGCGGGAGTGGCATAGTCGATTAGGGTCACTTGAGCCTAAATTTAATCTATGAATGGTAGCTTTAATTACCTGTTCGGATAGAATGGCCAAATAGTAAGAGCGTGTACACCGTTGTTTGAGTCTAGCCGTTTTCCTCTTATAGAGCATCAAGGCCCCTGACGTTGCCGACGCAACGTTGCTGACAAAGACGATGTGAGGCTGATGGGATGGTACAATATCTCTGCTCCCAGCACTTGATGGTACAGTCATAATTTTGGTATACGTTAGAGGAGAAGGAGACGCACGTATCCGCAAAAGATCTGCTCCCCGCTTGCTAGTCCAGTCGGCGTCCTCGATATAGATGCGCTCTGCAGAAGACCGACGAGGCAACACGCAAACATCCCTCGCTCAAAGATCCTCCCATCTTCTCCATCTACTGCACACTTCGTTCTTGCCTGCAGAATCGGTTCTTGCAGGACGCCATCACTATCCCCCAAGAAACCCCAACAATAATGAATCCGCGCTCACCCCCAGTTCATCCGGACTCAATAGCGGATTCGATGCACAAGATTCAGTACGGTGGCTAGAGAAAGTTCAGGGACGACGCCTTCGGAGAAATCGCTATGTGTATGGACACTACCAGCGCCGTCAGGCTGGCCGCATGCTCCAAGGAGTTGTGCCGCCAAGTCGCTGGCGGATAAGGTAGCAGATGCCCCAACGACGGTTGCGGGACATTGGTCGCCTTCCACGACTTCCTCAACCACAAGATGGCGTGCCCGCACGGTCCATGCTACTGCCCTGAGTCTGGCTGCGAGTTTGCCGCCCCGCCCATAGCGCTCCTCGCCGACCTCGAAAAATCCCACTAGATGGAAGTGCACAGTTTCCACTACGGTGTGGAACACAGGTACATCTCTCAGCCTTTGCTGGCACCCGGCTCATGGAGAGTAGAGACCGTCGGATCCGGGGACGATGGTATAGTGTTCGCCGTGCGATTTGACATGCTCCACTCTGGCCTCACCATATCCGTCGAGTGCGTCAGGTCGGCGGCATGCAAGTTTCCGCGGTACATGGTGGAGTTTCACTTATATAAACCTTCAATGATGGGAGGGGACCAGGAGGAGTTCGCCGAATATAGCCTGTTTTTCACGCTGAAGAGCAGCGCGTCGCCGGCTGCCGCCAGGATGACTAAAGATTTACAAAATTTTCTGATTAATAAACCTGATAGGTTCATCCTGGATTACTCATTCTGCATCCACAAGGTGGTAGATGACAGATATGACCATCTTGATTCTGATGATTTGCCGTTCAAATTTGGGATTAGGTATTGATGTTGATTCTAGTTGACCAAGGTTTTAACAGATGAAACAAGAACTGGTTCTATATGTACTGTTATTGTGTTTCAGTGTCTGTATTGCTTTATCGTTCACTTTGAAATCCATCATACACACGTTTCTTCTAATGAGAGGATGACATGTGGGTCCAGATGCGTGATTAAACGACAGCGCAATCAAGTTCGGAACATGGTAGGGTAGCTGACAAGTGGGGACGCATTCAGGTCCCCCCATGGTGTGGGGCCGGCTTGTTGGGAACGCGTTTTGGGGGATGTGGTGTGGAACCATGTGGGGCGCGTATGGTAGTTATGTGCGCCCTGTCGCCTAAATTGGAAGATTTCTTTTTTGTTATTTTTATGATTGGCCTTTTTAAGATCACCTTTTCCCCTTTATGTCGCTAATAGTTGTTATTTTTTCCCAAAAAGGCAGCGAATCTAGAGCAGCTTCTCTCTTCATTCATGGTTCCTTTTGGCCCTCATATTTTCCCAATCTAGCAGCAAATCTAACTAGCACCATAAATATGTAGATGAACAGAGAAGATGTAGATAAAGCAGCTAATAAAGGATTATATAGTACGATACTTAAACCAGGTTCGACAATTAGGCTGCTCAGCAGCAGCAGCTTACAAGTTCAACATAGACAACAAAACAAAAGAAGCTGCTTTACAGTAGCAGCAACATCAGTACAGGATCAGTGGCCCCTCATGGCCTGCACTAGGAGGGCCTCCGCCTCCTCCCTGTGGCGCTTCCTCCACTTCCTGCTGCACAGTCCCTTGACCTTGGGCGCCTTGGTCTTGATCGGGGGCATGCGACCCTCCCCGATGGCCACCTTCTAGAGGTTGCGGAGGTGAAAACCGAGCGCCTTGTGCTGGGCTCTGAAGGCATTGGCGTTCTTTGACGGGCCGCAGGTCTTCACGTCCTCGGCATGCATCACGAGGAAGTTGAAGTCGGTGGCGAGGCTCCTGGTGCAGAAGGGGCACCTATAGACGTTGCCGGCGAAGAAGCCGTTGAACTAGCTGGACTTCAGCCTCCTCGGCACCTGACGAGTCTTGGTGTCCATGGACTCGTCGTCGCTGCAGGCGTCACTGCTATCCACCTATTACAAAAAAACAATAGCGTGCAATAAGGACATGATTGAGATACTATGATTATCGGGATTGATTACTTGCATAAATTAACCGATTGAGATCCCCAGATTATTCCCCAATCCGCAAATCTCAAACCAAATTGAATACTGATCCCAACTACAGATCGGTGCTAGTACTGATCCCTACTAGGGGCATTCATCCAATTAGCTGAGCCCTAATAATACACGATCTAGCATCCAACGATGGGAATGGGGGAAGAACAAAGGAAGGGGAGAAAACCCTAGTTACCTCTGACCATGGGTCGGCTAAGCTGGTGTCAAAGGGGTTCTCTGGCCTGATGTAATCGTTCTCCCCGTAGGGGTCCCAGCTGTGTGGGCTCTGCAGGAGAACGGCGGGGGCCTGTATGGGGACGGGGGCCTCCTCGCCGGCGGCAACGGCGGAAGCGGGACGGAGGTCTGTACGGGGATGGCAGCTGCCTTCAATGCCTCGACGGGGGCCAGTACGGGGACGGGGGCCTCCTCGCCGGCTTCCTTGGAGGCAACAATGGCCACCGGGCCGTTCTTCTACATCGCCGGCGTGATTGGGGTTTTCTTGGGGGTTTGTAGAAGGTGATGGAATAGTGGAGGTGGTTTCGTGTGTAAGTGAGCGAGTGAGTGATGAGTGAGAGTGAGGATACCTCTATAAAGGTGAAGGGAGGAGACGTTTCGTTGCGCCACCGTGCACCATGTAATCGTGTGCGCTACTGCATCGTGCACGGCCACACGCGTCCGCTACCGCCCCGTCCACCGCGGAACGCGTACCGTGTGTCACGTTTTCCCCCTCATGTCTAACCTTGGCCACTTAGTTGTGCTAAGTTATACCCTCGAGTGTAGCACTGGCAATTTGGTTGTACTCAGTTTTGCCCTCCAGTACTAACACTGTCGTGTGCAATATACTCACTTTTACCTCCGGTGGCTGGTGAACAGAGAGTCAACGAATGGGTTTTAGCTAGCTAATTGAGTCATTTTATGCACAACAAATTAAAAAAGATCAAAACATAGTGGCATCTACCTAGGGAGTCTTATTATGTGACCTGCCACCATAAGAAATGTATTTAAATCAAGTTTTAACCTAAATCACTACTTCTCAAATCACCTACTATCTATGAAGGTTCATGCCTTTATACTCAAGCCTCTCCCCGAAACATAATTTTTCTGAATGAGGCAATAATTGTCAGACTGATGTATATTTGAATTTCATGGCTTACATTAAGAGTTGTATAATTTTTCAATTTGAAAGTGTTCAAGATTAGTGTCAATTATAAACACTCTTTTACCTTAAGAATTGTATAATTTTTCAATTTGAAAGTGTTCAAGAGTAGTGTCAATTATAAACACTCTTTTACATTAAGAGTTGTATAATTTTTTTAAATTTGGAAGTGTTCAAGAGTTGTGTCAATTATAAAGACTCTTATACATTAAGAGTTGTATATTTTTTTAATTTGAAAGTGTTCAAGATTAGTGTCAATTATAAACACTCTTTTACATTAAGAGTTGTATAATTTTTTCAATTTGAAAGTGTTCAAGAGTTGTGTCAATTATAAACACTCTTTTACATTAAGAGTTGTATGGTTTTTTTAAATTTTGAAGTGTTCAAGAGTTGTGTAAATTATAAACACTCTTTTACATTAAGAGTTGTATAATTTTTTAAAATTTGAACGTGTGTAACAGTTGTGTCAATTATAAACACTCTTTTACATTAAGAGTTGTATATTTTTTTAATTTGAAAGTGTTCAAGAGTTGTGTCAATTATAAACACTCTTGTACATTAAGAGTTGTATAATTTTTTTAATTTGAAAGTGAATCGCTAGTCATGCGAGAGTTGTGTCAATTATAGTTTCAGACTGTGCGAGAGTTTCATAATTATAAACACTCTTGCAAACCAACTGAATCGCCACTGCTCTAGGGGAATTTACAATAGATTTTAGGGAGATTTTATCTATCTCTGAGAGTTATGGAGGTTGAAACCACCGCTGGGAAGTAAAATCCAGAGAGATATTGTTCACAACCACGAATTACGCCAGCACTGGACCAATCCTATTCGAAAATCAAGGCAGTTAGTTGAGCACCAGCGATTCTCTTTCAAATACTGCGAATAATCAACCCACAAAAGGGAAACGATACTTACCTAGATGGAATCCATGTGTTAGATCCCTGCGATTCCACCCAATCTTATCCGTGCTCGACGGGGATGGACGGTGCACCAGCCGGCGTTGCATACTATTCCGCGAAAGGGGTAGATCTAGTAAGGGCGGGAGCAGAGCCAGAGGTGGAGTGGGCTCCATGGCTAGGGGGAGGGGGCGGCTCTGGGTCGAGGACAACATAAGGTAGGAGGGCACGACGACGGGGCAGCGGAGAGGCGGTGTGGGAGCTGTTCCAGACTCAGGGGGAAACCAATGCTTTGGGTGAGCGAGAATGGCCGGTCCGACGTGTCTCCATGTGGCCCCACTCTTCACCATGTATGCAAGACCCGTCCCAACGCGGCCCCACCCTTCACCACGTATGCAGGACCCGTCCCAACATAGCCCCACCAGTCAGGCATGTAATGGTCAAGGCCTCGTAACGTAACGCTCAACGCCCGACCCGCCCCAATGCGTTCCCACCAGTCACCATGTAACGGTCAAGCCTTTGACCTGACGGCATCCCTCTGACCGAGCGCCTGTGAGCGCCCGCGAGGGTTTCTTAACATGGTGAGGGGAAAAGTGAGGAAAAGTTAAGCGGCTGGGGAAAAGTGAGTACAACTAACGAACCAAGGGCACGAAAATAGAAATCCCTATTGCTTATAGGTAATCAGTTTAAAAATTAATGTACAATCTAACGACCTCGAATCAGGTCGACACCACACATCACATACCCGATACAAGTAACAGATATAAATAAACTTCAATGAAAAATCAAGAAACGACGTTATTGTGCCACCTCCTCTCTGCTCCTCTTATTACTGTTCAATCCCACAATGCAATAAATAACAGTTGATGAGGACAGAAACAAAAATGATCAAAATGCCAAGTAAAACTAGTTTCAAGCTTACCTTTCATCTGGAGAATCGTACATAGACGAGATTGTCAGGGACTTATTGTTTCTCCTACAGTTAGCCGAAAGATCCTCAAGAACATCCTCAATCACCCAGCAACTTATTCATATTCAAACTCAACTCCATTATTATCGTTTCCCTTCTGCTCCTGCTTACCCTTTTGTTTATTTTCGCCCCCTATCCCCGCTGGCACGTCCACGTCCTCAGCCAATTTCTTCTTACCAACGTTTCCCTCCACATGTGCATCACCGTTTTCCTTCACATGCAGCACTTCCTCCACGTCATCTCGCTGCGCTTCCTCCAGTTCTGCTTGAGAAGCCTCATCTTGTTCCCGCATGATGTGAACGGGGACAAGATCAGCATCTCCGAAATCTCGTGGAACTGGGTTTTTGCATAGCCTCTTGATATGTCCCAACCCTCCACACCGTTTGCACTTCCTCTTCCTTGCTCCTAGTCTCGAACCTTTTGCGGTGAAGGCTTCGGTCCTTTCTTTTCTAGGCCTCCCAGGTGGCCTCCTAATAACTGGTGGTTCGAGTTTGAACCCTGGATCGACAATCTCCCAATCATTTTCATCAGCAATAGGTGGTACATTTTCTGCATAAGTTGCAGCAAACTTGTCCATGGAGAAATAGTTATGGACATAGTTCTCTACTTCAGCACCTCTACCTCTCAGCTTTAAGATGATCTGCAGTGCATGGTGGCATGGCAGACCAGTAACCTGCCACTACCTACATGAACAAGTCTTGTAACCAATGTCTATAGTAAACCTCCATTCAGTTCTGTGCTTGTCTTGTTCATAACCTCAGCCAATGTATTGGAACTTCCGACCATCCTCGTCTTTATCGTTCTCATTGCCCTGGTCCTTGCATTCAGTAATAAATCCACCTTTGAAATTATTTTATGGCCTACAAATTTTCTCGCACAAATTCTCTGCATAAAATCTATCTTCATCATTATACACTATCTTATTGCATCTAACAAAATAACAATTGCAAGTGACTTCATGCTCCTAATCTTAGCATTGAACCTTTCTGTCAGATTATTGCAAACAAAATCCACTTTTCTTAACTCACCAAACTTGCTTCTGGCCCATAACTTGTTATGATGTTCTTCGAGGTATTCTTTCAGCTTCGGCACGGTATACAAGTTCTGCATGTAAGTAGCATGCGTGCTTGGGGTGTACATGTATGTTGATCGCCATAAGTTGTATTCAAAGGTCTTTCCTTTGAACTTCTTCATGAAGCTAGTAGCGAGGTGCCGCATGCATTACCTATGCTCAACCCCAGGAAACACAACATCAATAGCATTCTGAAGCCCCTTGCATGCACCAGTGTGTATCACCAAGCCTTCAGGGTGACCAATTACTGCATGTAGTCTCTGCATGAACCATGTCCATCTTTCAGCCGATTCACCCTCAAGAACATCATAGGCTACGGGGAAAAGGCAGTTATGCGCGTCCATGGCACAAGCAGTAGCAAGCTGTCCCCTGAACTTCCCTGTTAAAGAAGTTGCATCTGTTACCAAGTATGGCATGCAGCCATCTAGGAACCCCTTCCAGCATGCCTTCAGGCAAACAAAACATCTCCTAAAGCATTTCCTATCTTCCTACTTATACTTGACCCCCCTTGAGACCTTTTCTCTTCCTTTCACAACCTCGTAATCAATTTCAACAACACTACCAGGTGATGTCTTCTCTACCTCAGCTTTGAAACTATACAACATGTGAAAACTGTCAGTCCACTTGCCCTGAATGAAGTCTAGAGCCATCTCCTTCCCATCAAAGACTCTATGGTAAGGAATCAGAACATTAAACTTTTCGCTAAGCTTAGTTCTGAATTCAGCAGGTCCAATGCTACGATCCTGCCTCACCCAGTCAAGTACCTCAACAGCAATCCACTTGATTGTCACCGATCTAACTTTATCACTTAAAGAAGTATCAGGGAAGTTGTGTTTCTTCGTGTTTACCTTAATCTACATTCAATGGGAATAAAAATAAATCAGAGGACTCAACAGGAGAACAAATATGAGAAAGACCGAAACTAAATGTATCTATTGCAACCTGAAATGGGTGTCCACCCCGCATTGGAGATGGATGCAATCTCCATTTACACAACTTACTTTCCCCACAATGCACCCTAAATATCTTTTGGTCACTCTTTTCAACGATAAATTCGAACCCAACTCTTATTGCATAGGTAGCAACGGCATATCTGCATTCCTCCACAGTATCAAGGACAGTCCCCTCATCAATTGTAGGGTTGTCCCTGTCAAAGTGTACCACTGGCATGTCCTCGTCTTCGTCATCGTATCTGCATCCCATTTCCCCATCCTCACATTATCTTCCTCATCAGTCCCATAGTCAGGCTCGTAGTTTGAATCAACCAAATATTCCCTACTCTCCATCCTATCTAGGTCAGCAGCAACATCTAGATATGCTTTCTCATCATCATCATCATCATCGAGCACAAAATCACCCTGACCGCCACACATGTCAATGTCTTCATGCTCAACGAAAGGCTGGTTGGTCGCGCTCGGTATCGAAAACAGAGCCTGCTCTGTTCGCGTTCCACACGGCCCGGTATCATTCAGGACAGTCTCTTCCCAAGTATATTTGTTAACGATGTGCACAAACATCAGCACAGTCCCTGTGCCGAGGTGTTTACTCCACATCATGGCCAGAGGATCCTCAGTTCTAAGGACGCAGAAAGTCTGTGAATTTGTGTCATAGTACCTGATTACGAATTCATCATGCTGGCCAATGGGAAACATGCCAAATTGCATGTGCAAGTCACTTAGAGTTATGTCCTCCGCGTCTACTGTCAGTCGATAATCAAATCCACTGGTAACTGCGATTCTACCGTCGGCCAAGGTTTCAGTCCGACACCCATGCCGAATCTTCAAAAGAAATCTGTATGAAGCAGGCGTCCTACGGTCACCAACACAGATCCTCTCCATCAACACGGGACTAGAAACACTAGTTGGGAGATGCAGAGATGGAATTGCACTTCTTACCCTTCAAGGAGGATATACGACACGTTCAATGGGCTCCAAAGCACCAAAGATTTTCACCCTGTGTCCTCTTCCCCTGTTTCGTGCTCCTCCATGTTCTCCATCCTTGAAAGGTCCATCTCCTCGCTCTTCGTCCGGGAAGGACCCATCTCCGTGTTCTCCGACCATGCAGGATCCATTTCCGTGCAGGATCCAGAGAGCCACCGTCGTTGCACGAGAACCTAGCGCCCACCAAACGATTTTTGTTCCCAGACGTGCCTAGGCGGCAACGGAGGCAAGGATACAGGGCAAGGGGGCAAGGCAGGGTGGGTAGGGGAGGATAGGAGGACGATAGTCCAGGGGGAGGACAAGAGTGTTGTCGGAGGGGACGGAGTGGCAGCATGCAAGACCAGAGAGGTGGAGCGGAGCAGAGCTGCGAGCGGGTGACAGAATATGGAAAATCACAGAATAATAGGGAGCACTAATCCTCGAACCTGGGATGCGCGCTGTCGACGGTCAAGGTTGTAAGTTCCACTAGTCAGTAAAACTCCACGCCCTCTTCCCCTGTTTCTGATGGTGTTGTTACAATTCTACGATCGTAGTGGCACGGGCAAAATTTCTGGACACAACTAAGGACACACTCGTAAATATACTTAAAATGGAACCTTGACCTGGTACATTGACCGATCCGGTTACTAGCCACGACCTGTATTTTTAATATCTTAGCACTCTTATGCTGAGAAAGGGAAATAAAGATTCAGCCGTTAGTCGAACTAGTTCGAATAAATAAGATACACTCTTAGGAAGCTTAGCTATGGCCCCGCCTAAGCAGAAGCCGTCGCCGCCCCGGCCGCCGCCGAAGCTTGGCTATTTGGCCCCTCTGAGGCAGGCCATGCGGCTATACTACAAGGCCGGTCTTCCATTGCGATCCGAGATGGTTGATTTTGCAGAATGTGCTGCATCTGCGGCAGCGGCGGAGGCAACAGCGAATGTCGCCGCGGCGTCGAGAAGGGCCAAACGAGCATCGTGGAGAATGCGTGCGGCAGCATTTTCATGTGCTCTGCGCACGAGAAAGAAGGTACATTCCAAAGCGTTCCTGCGAGCTTGTCGCCGAGGAAACAAACCCCCGAACAGGACGACGCCAAGGTCAAAAAACTCTCGCCTCCATGCCTTGGCGCGGGCGACCTTACTGTGGGGCAATATGAGTGCACGTCACCAGCGGCAAAGACGTTCCATCCTACGCACCGTCGGCGGCCACACCGCGGCGGCGTGCATCCATCTACACTCAGCTTGTTGGAGTGTTCGACAGCTGGAGCCGAGGACAGGCAACAGCTCAGCACCGGAATTCAGGTTCAGATTCACAGGGACCGACGATCCCTGCCACGAGAAACTGGAGTTCACCTTCGAAGAAATCATTGCGGCGGCGTGGTTGTCGTACTGAACCGGGACTGGTTCAAGCACGTCAACTAGTGCATGAAAATTGCAGATCTCTTGAAGTTTGGCGGGAAGGAAAAAAGATCAGTTGTGATTGAACGATCGCTGAACTTACGTCCTCACAAGGCAATTGGCTAGCCAACTTTTATGGTGGAGATCTGCAGTTTCTTCAGTGTAGAACAATTAAGTTTAGAGACTAGCTCTGTAGAATGCCTTTTGTAGAGGCAATAGCCCCATTTTGCTCAGCTATCCCATACTGTAGTATGGAACTAGTTCGGAAGTAACCAAATAGTATCAAGATGTATATATTTATTCAATTACTACCAGCAGTTGAATTCAGTTTACTGTCATACTTATCCGAGGCAGACAAGATTCATATAGCATTTTATGAACTGATCTTGGGTGGTTTATTCATGCAAGATTCAGACAGCATTCAGACACGTACTACAAAATCATTAGCCACACATACTACGAATTCAGTAGCCACACATTACAAATTCAGTAGCCACACATACTACAGCAGTTCAAACTATTACATAAGGAGTACTACGTTCTCGACTCTCAAGTCAGCAATCTTTCAGATTCACTAAACCTCTGTCTTCACTCGAGGGAAATCAGAATCACCAGCCTGTCCACGCCCGGTCCCCCCCACCGAAATCGTACACTCTGTCGTGGAACGGTGGTGGTCCTGTGCCATCGATCCTTCCAGGCCAACACTACAGGAGACGAAGACGCTTTCTGGCCGCCTCGCCAGGGTCTTGGATGCCATGTACCGGATACAGAACCTCCTGCAGGTGGATGATCACCAGGTGCTTTCAGCAAAGCCGTCCTCTTGCCCTGCTTGGAATCTCCACATTGTACATGTTAGGAATGGTGTCTGGATCTTTCAGCCATACCTTTACCTCGATGATCCATCTGTCGCTCGGTGGCCCAATCTGCACTAGCTCGCCGCCAAGGCTACTGACGAACTACTTGAGGGCCTCCGGTTCCCAAGCATGCAAAGGGAGGTTGTCAAAGCCGAGTTTAGAGAAGATCCAAAGCTGCCCCAAGCGATCGTCCCACCCACAGGCGCGATGCCAACTCAGGAAGCTCATTTTATCCCCACATCACTCGAAAGAACGGGAAGAATGCAGAACGCTCGCTATCTGAGCTGTGGGTGAACCGGACGAAGAAATCGAATGACGGTGCGCACACCTCAATATTGACCACTTTTCGTCTGATCCCAAAACGAGACCTGAAAGCCGACAACAAATCTGCCGGCGACATGACGGGACGCGTGCGCAGCATGGTGGCCATGAGAGCGTTGTTGTTGAAATCCTCTACCAGGGCTACCATGCCTGGGGTGTGCGACAGCATGCAAACGCTCGAGGCCGGTCGCCGGTCCAGATTGCCCGGTCGGACGTGCTCCACCGTGCGAGAAGGTCTAGGCAGCGGCGAGAGGCTAGGCTGGGAACACGAAGCTCCGACACGCCAACTAGGAAAACCGAGGCGAGGGTGACGACGGCGAGCTTAGATTAAGGGCATGGGAGGTTGACCGGCCATGGCGGGGACGCAAGGAGAGCAACGGCAAACTCTGATCTGGAGACCAGTAGCCAGAGCTAAGCATGGTAATGGAGAGGGGAATAATAGGGGATAAGACCAGAGAATAGGATATAGTCCTCGCAGGGGTAAACTAGTCCACGACCGCAAAGGATAACGGGAAATACTGACGGGTCAATGAAAGAAGAGTTGACCTAATGGCTGGATTTGAGTTCAACCGTTTTTTGACTGGTTCAAACGATCGTTTGGCCGTTAGATTTGTATTTACCCCCATTCGGCCCCTCTCGACAATTGGCGAAGCTACTACAGCCCTTTCACGAGATTACACGCAAGTCAGACCCCGCGTTGCCTTGGCGTCTAAAATTTCGGGGCGCATGTTAAAATTCTCGCTAACAAGGTATGCAAATGTCAACGATCCATTTATGGATTGAAGAAAGCATCCCGAAGTTGGAATCAACGTTTTGATAAGGTGCTCAAAAGTTTTGGATTTATATAAACTTATGGAGAAGCTTGTATTTAGAAGAAAGTGAGTGGGAGCTCTGTAGCATTCCTAGTACTATATGTGGATGACATATTGTTGATTGGGAATGATATAGACCTTCTTAAAAGTATCAAAGATTATTTGAATAATAGTTTTTCAATGAAGGATCTTGGTGAAGCTGCTTGTATATTAGGCATAAAGATTTATAGAGATAGATCGAGACGGTTAATAGCGCTTTCACAAAGTACATATTTGGACAAGGTTCTAAAGAGATTTGGAATGGAATATAGCAAGAAAGGGTTCTTTCCCATGTTGCCCAATACGACCTTGAGTAAAACTCAAAGTCCCGCTACGGCAGAAGATAGAGAGAGATGTGTAAGACTCCCTATGCCTCAGCCATAGGATCTATCATGTATGCCATGCTATGTACTAGACTAGATATTGCATATGTTGTTAGTTTCACTAGCAGATATCAAAGTGATCCAGGGGTAGATCATTTGATAGTGGTCAAAAACATCCTTAATTACTTGAGAAGAACTAAGGATATGGTTCTTTCTTATGGAGGTGATGAACAACCCATTGTAAATGGTTACATCGATGCTAGTTGGAAAACTGATCCGGATGATTCTAAATCATAATCTGGATACGTATTTACTTTGAATGGTGCAGCAATGAGCTGGAGGAGTGCAAAGCAAAGCTTTGTGGTGAGATCTTCAACTGAATCGGAATACATGGCTGCTTAGGTGGCTTCACAAGAAGCAATATGGATGAAGGAGTTTATTACAGAGCTTGGTGTGGTTCCTAGTGCACTGGACCCAAAGGCTATCTACTGTGATAACATGGGTGCCATACCAATGCGCTGGAGCCAAGGTCACACAAGAATCTAAAGCATATCAAGCTGCATTTTGACGCTATTCGAGAGCATGTCCAAGATGGTGACAGAAATATTTGCAAAGTACACACAGATATGAATATGGCGGATCCATTGACTAAACCTCTCCCAAGCGCAAAACATGACCAACACCAAACCGCCATGGGTGCTAGGTATATTACCATGTAATCTAGGTTATTTACTCTAGTGCAAGTGTGAGACTGTTGGAGATATGCTAAAGAGGCAATAATAAAAGTAGTTATTATTATATCTTTGTGTTTATGATAAATGTTTACATTCATGCTATAATTGTATTAACCGGAAACATTAATACTTGTGTGATTTGTAAACATGTAAGAGTCCCTAGTAAAGCCTCTTTGTAATACTAGCTTTTTGATTAATAGATTATGGTTTCCTAATCATGAAAATTAGATGTTATTAATAACAATATGATATCATTAGGAGAATGATGTGATGGACATACTCCTATAGTTAAGAGTAGCATAAGAGCAAGTCATTTCAATAGTTCGTTTGCTATAAGCTTTCAGATACATAGTAACCTAAATCCTTTGACCATGAGATCATGTTAATCACCATCACCGGATGGATACTCTGATGACATAAAACACCACTTCGTAACTAGCTGGCTATAAAGGTGGCATTGAGTGTTCAGAAAGTATGTGCTGAGGCACATGGATCAAGAATGGGATTTGTCCATCCATATGACGGATAGATATACTCTGGGCCCTCTCGGTGGAATGTCATCCAATTGGCTTGCAAGTATGTGACTGGCTCACAAGGGACACATATCACAGGAACGAGTAAATAGTACTTATCTGTAACGAAGTTGAACTAGGTATGTAGAGATATCGACGATCAAACCTCGGATAAGTAAAGTATCGTGAGACAAAGGGAAATTGGTATCGTACGTAAATGGTTCATTAGATCGCGAAGTAATCGTAGAAATATATGAGAGCCATATGAATTTCCAGATTCCTCTATTGGTTATTGATGAGAGAGGAGTCTCGATCATGTCTGCATAATTCATGAACCGTAGGGAGACACACTTAAGGATTCGATGTTGTTTAGTAGATATGGAATGTGAGTAAGACATCAAATGTTCTTCAGAGTCTTATATTGGATCTGGGACATCATGAGGAGATCCGGAATGGTCCAGAGAATAAGATTCATATGAGGAAAGTACAATTATAGAGTTCAGGAATGGTTTTGGTGTTTTCACCGGAATGTTCTAGAAGAGTCTAGAAGGTCTACCGACCCGGAGTGGGAAGGGTACATGGATGTGTCATGACAAAGTGGAATAGTTGCATCATGTCTTAGGTCACTTGTCTGGGCAATGGGAAGAGAGAAATCAAACTCTAGTTTGAAAGTCAAATCCCAACATGGTTGCCTAGTGGAGGGAGGGAATCCTACCTAGGGGATGATTCCTCCCCTTCCCTTGCCGCCGAACACAAGGAGGAGTTGGGGGAGGACTCCCCTCCCCCAACCGCCTCTCCCACCTATATAAGGAGGGGTAGGGCGCCCCCTACACCTCACCTAAAACCCTAGCTTGGCCGCCACCACCTCAAGTTGTCGTCGCCCTAGGGATCTACCCAAGTCGCCACTGCCTAGGCCCTCTCTAGCCGCCGGCCACTTCTAAACCTTGGACCTCTAAACTCTAGATCGCCGAGGCCCTCTTCTACTCCACCATACACGCTGCGGCTTAGGCGTAGCCCTGCGGGATTTCCCCTCTACTTCCACCACCATGCTGTCGGGCTGCTAGAATCGCGAGGAGAGATCTACAACCTCTGCTGCCTGCTAGAACAAGGGAGAGGAAGGTCTTCATCGAGTACCGAACGTGTGACCGACTGCGGAAGTGCTGCCGGAACGTGGCGCCGCAAGGATCGTCTTCGCGATCTTGAGATCGGCAAGTGAACGACTACATCAACCATGAGAATACGAACTCATTAACATCTTTGGAATCGTCGAGGGTTAGTACTCTATCAACTCGTTGCTACAATCTAGTAGATAGATCTTGGCTTGTGTGTGTTCATGCGACAACAATTTTTTTTGTTTTCCATGCTACGAACCCCTACAGTTGTCCTATATTATTTAGAACACTCCTATCTATGCTTCTTGTTTTGATCCATATCATGTTTTATGTGCTTGAAATTTCGATCTTTTCATTTTGGTATTTTGTGCCATCATGAAAAGTATGGAGAGTTTGGTTTATTTGTTGGAACCTTGCTCTTTTAGGGTTGGCTTTGTATCGTTCCTTGTTTGGTGTGTTGGCCATTTAGACTGAGATAAACCCTTGAGAATTTGTATTCGTGTCTCTCTTTTGCTCTTTGACTTTGTCTAGTTCATTTGTTAAACTTGTGATCTTTCACGTGTTGAATTGGTTCTTTGATACAATTTGGACATCTTTTGTCGTGTCACACTCTTGTGTGTGCCATCTCGGTCTACTTGGTGTTTTTGTTCAAATTGTATCTCTTTTTTTGTTCTTGAAAGCCTGGTGCATGCATATTTACTACATGTTCATATTATGGCATGCTTGCTTTATTTGATCCAGTATATAGGAGAAACTCCACTAAATCCCATCATCTATGTTGTGCATGATATTCAATTTCATATCAATATGCACATATTTATGTGGAGTCTCTCCTATGTATTATAGTTTCTCTAACTACTTTGGACCCAATACGTTTGGGGACCATTGTGGACTTGTTGGACTATTGGCACAAGGGGACCTCGTCCCATCGAGGCACCGAGCCCACTGTGTAGGGGTTCGTAGCATGGAAAACAAAAAAATTCTACCGCCTGAACACATAAGCCAAGATCTATCTACTAAATTGTATCAACGAGTCGATTAGAGTACTCACCCTCGAAGATTCCAAAACGGTTAACGAGAGCACACTATTAGGAAAACGTCTATCAGTGGTGCACCGTTTAAGAGGTCAGTGGTGCACCAGCCGTGCGTCATGCATATTACGCCACTAATAATATTTATCGTGGCGCACGGACGGTGCGCCACGGATATGAGGGAAGTCAATGGCGCACGACCACACCGTGCGCCATGGATATGAGCAGCAGCGCACGCACCCGCACGCCACGGTTAGCAGGGCAGTCAGTGGCGCACTTCCACTCCGTGCGCCACGGACTACCTCAGAAACGCACATGTGCGAGGTGCGCCACTGACATCGTGCGCCACTAACGTCGACCATGGTGCACCACTGACTACTGGAGTGTATTTTTTTAAAATTTATACAACAGTATATATACAACAAAAACACCGAATCTAAGATGATAGTGATCCAAAGTGTTGAAACACATCAAATATGAATTCAAATGTTATTAGATTATTACACAAAGTTTGGTAGTACAAATTCGGTCGATCACATTACAAATTCGATCATCCCATTACACATGCATAGAGCTATCACCCTAGACTATGATAGAATAGAGCATAGAGGCGACGACAGGGAGCAACACCAAGACCATGATCAAGATCTTCATCTGGTTCTTCTTCCACATGTATCTCCTCCACTTGGCTACCACCAGCTCTCTTGTCTAGTAGCCTTTGTAGTTGTTACCGTTGAAGTTGTTCACTTGTGCCTGGCAGTCCTCCCACTCGTCGTAGACCCATGGAACCCGACCCCTGTATACCATGTAGCACTTGGCCATCTCTATAGACAAGGCATACATAGACAAGACATGTAGTATATGTTATACAACGAAAATAATGGCAAACTACAAGCATGATCAAAAAAATGAGCAATGATTCATAAACTTAAAATAAAATATAGCACTGATGACGATCATATAAGAAAGTCCAACACGACCATCAAGGGTTTTACTAGCCCGGGTAGTTGATAATGTTTACGACACACATGTCAAACGATAGTTCGGAAACACATCACGAGGATAGTCAAGTATATGACACGACACATAGACAACCAACACTGCTAGCTAGGCACGCACACATCATGTAGACCTCGCCGGGAACTGGGTCACACCCTCTCTCGTCATGAATGTCCTGGCGTCGCGTTGCATGTCAAGGCATTCTTAGATCTCACGGTTACTCAACGCGATGTGCACTTACATGGGCCCGCCTTTGGTTTCGACATCGTCATGGATGATTTGGCAGAGCTGAGTCTGGATGCGCTAGAAGTCCTCCATAAGGTCTGCATCATCGATCGTCACCAACTGTGTGGCCCATTATCGAAGATTAGCTGGTGGCGCCTTGATCCATGAATCCCTCATGAACCCCTTGATGTGTTGGAGAACGTAGAAGACCTTCTTCACACTATTGGTCGGTTGCTTGACATAGGGGAACTTCATGCTGTGCATGAACACATGTTTGACATCCTTGGTTTTTTCTCATCCCTTGGAGAATTTGCCTCCCTTGGAGACGTAGACTTGTAGAGCATCATCTAGAACTCTCTTGAATCTGTTGTAGTCCTTTGGATTTGTGTCACTCGATGAGTCGAAGTACGTTTCTTGCGACAACCTCGGACAAATGGAGATGAGTGTGCAATATATGCCTCTATGCAACACAATTGAAACAGAACTAATTATTGTTGGAAGAGGACAACGAAAATCTAAGAAATAATTTTTTACGACAGTGACCTAATGTGTGTTTACTTACTCGGGAAAGCAAGGCATAAGAATGGAATCATTGGTCTAGTTCTCATGGAATATATTCCCTAGGTATTCTGCCACCATTGGCTGATCCTCATCGTTCGCCAAGACAACCTCACGCATGTAGTAGGGGTCCACTATCACGATGCCCCTGGTTTTCTCACTCTTGGCCTTTAACGCCATATTGATCGAGTACAGACGAACCAAGTTATAGTCCAGCCGCTTCGAGTGCAGGAGATTGTAGATGTCCTCGTACCGCACGAAGAATATGTCCACTGGTGCTTTGTCGACGAAGCCATGGCCCGATGGCACCTTGCATGTGAATACCGGGTACGCGGGCTTCTTCTCTTTAAGAAGGGTGCTCTCGAGATACAAAATTGAGTAATTCATATCCTGTATGGGTCCACCCATGACTTCGAGCATTTCCTTAGTCAGAATCGGCTTACCCACTATGTGCACCATGAAATCACGGGACTCTCATCTCACGTCGTCCTAAGCCCGGAGTATCTTCTTTGGAAGCGGCTGGCTCGAAGCCTTCTTGCTCCGGGTATGCTTCTGGCCCTTCTTCGGCTTCTCGGCCACCTCGACAGGATCAGTGGATCGTTCTAACTGCTCTGCGGCCGCCTTGTGGAGTGTGTGGGGCTGATGATCACCGTCGGGTTGGGTTGTGGAGCAACGGTGTCACCCGGAGGCGTCTCTTGATCATAAGCGCCGCCGAAGTGCATACGCTTCATGAATGAAATGTGACGACCGGGTTGTTGACCGTGGGAGGCTGGCTCTCCAATAAGAGGCATGTAGTCCGTCGGTGCCCATGGTGTTGAGGTAGCCATCGACGTCTTCCTCATCGTTGGCGACGTAAGGTGCATCCTAATGAACGTCCACGGGCTGTGGCGACGGCGTGTGTGCGATTAACTGCTGATGCCTATTGGTGGTGGGGACGAACACCAGTGGTCGTGTCTTAACAGTTGGGGCGGTGGGGTGCCGCCCTTCCTTGTTGGATATAGCAAGGAGAATCTGTGACTTGGGCAATAGCAAGGGCCATCCGTAGAAACCTCCAAGGGTCTTATGCTCATCGGCTCCTTCAGGTTGGTTGGGAGGGTCAATGTCGTCGCAATCCTTCAACGTCCTTACCAAGATGACCCTGAACATGCCAGCAGGGATCGGCTTGTTGTGCATCATGAGCATCTTCGGTTGAATGATACTACCCTTGGCTACATCCTTCAGCATGTCGTCCACATACTTAAGTAATGTGCAATTAGAGTCCTTGTTAAGGGCGTCGAGCTTGGCTAATGTGGACACGTGGCACTGCGTCGCATCCTGCTCGGGTGCATCACGAAGCAACGCCGACTGCGTGTTGGTTTGGGCGCTACCGGTTGTGTGTTAGTGTTGGGCACTGCCGGCTGGGCGTTGGTGTTGGGCACCGGCGGGCTCAGCATTGCGACCGGCTACGCCAAGGTGTTGGAGGGCGGGGTCACAAAGTTCGGCAACAAGTGTTGGGCCGAGTTGCTACCGGACACGCTGGGCACGGGTATCGGCCCAACTCCACCAGCAGCATTCCACGGGGCTAGACCCTCCCATAGCTGAGGAGGAATGATGTGGCGCAACCTTGCTTCCAACTTTTCCTCCATTTGCGCCGGCAACTGCGCCACTTGGGCCTTGAGATCTGTGATCTCCCATCTCTGCTCAGCCTCTACCATGGACTTCCTCTCCTTTCTGACATTTGAGTCCTCTTTGAAGTGGACGCGGACTTTCCTGGTCAGCCCATAGCCGGGAACACGTCCACCGGACGTTATCTTCATGTTCTTGGTCCGTTCTTGGGCCTCTTCTTGACAATGTTCACCGCCCTGTTGAAAAGAGTGTCCCATGGCTCCGACAGCCCCGTGGTGGGGGAACTTGCCTCAGTCGCTATTTCATCTTCCTGCAAAAGGAAGGTGAACCCATTTTTTATTTTGGCCTTCATTATTGATCGCGAATCGACTTGAGATCCACGCGGTTAGTTGCTTACCAGGTGTTTCTCGAAATTCAGCACATCCGGATCTGTGGTTTTGAATTCCTTTGTTATGGGGCACAGGAAGTACCGGGACCACACAAAGTTCTTCACCTGCTCGTCCTTAAATTTGTCAAACATGTTTGGTTTACCAAGACGCCTAAGCTTGACGTCCTCCTTCTCCCAAATTGGTTGAATTCCTCTGTAACCGCCGTTCCCAAGCATGTGGTTACCTATATTCTGGTCACGGAGTTTCTCCCCCCACGCCGTCCAAGATTTTGAGTTATCGGTCTCCAAGTCCTCTTTGAAGAGGAGATAGTCGCCGTGTTCGAGCAGTGGCTCGTGCTTCTTTATCTCCTCCCAACTTTCTTTTTTGTCTACCCGCTTCTTCACCCCGGTTCTCCAGTTGCTCAAGAGGGTGCTCATCTTCGTGAGGGACACCTCGTTCACTACATTATTCTTGACCTCAAGATTGTCATATTCTTGGGGGAACTTGTAGCGTCTGTGAAGCTTCTGCATGAGGAGCTAGATTAAATGCGCATTGCAAGGATCTCGGAGGTTCCTCGTGTCAACCGTCAAGGTATCCCGTACAATGCACCCGAGTTGTATAACATACCCAGCGGCAAGGGTTGCAGGCGCCAAGGGTGCACCGCTCACTGTCACTTCAGTGAACTTGTCGCGCTCCATGCTGAGCATCGACGGGTTTCGATTCTTCCTCATGGACTTCTTCTTAGCTACCGGGCGGCACCACCATCCGTCTGTCCTCCTGCGTCGGTGTGTTCGCTGGCATCGATGGTGTCATCCTCAACGCCATCGGTGCATTCTCCGCCGGCATTGGTGGTGTCATCCTCATGGCCATCACTCGTTCCAGCATCATCGTCACCCACCATGTCTTCTTCGTCGTCGGCCATGGCAACTATTTCCTGCTCCTCCTCCTCCCTCTAGGAAAGCCGCCAAAACCGCATGTTGGCCTTCTGGGCTTCTTCTTCGACAGTCATTTGCTTCGAAGGGCCGGCCCTGTCATTTATTGTCCGGTCGACATCTTTGCACTAAACAAGTATATGCAACTAATTAGTACAAAATAAAACCTTGGAAAATTCGACAACACCTACCCTAAAAAGGCTATCTATGAGTTCCCATTTCTCACCGAAACAGAAATGAATCAACATTTCAGGAGTAATGGGCACTTAGTTTGGAATCCCTGCAACAATTGACAAAATATACACTTATGTACAACAACACCAGAACAGTATGGTAGCACCAAGAACACCAGGACCATACACCAGCACCAAGAGCACCAAGAGCACCAGAACAATATGGTAGCACCAAGAACAGTATGGTTGTGACCATACACCATACACCAGCACCAAGAGCACCAGGACCATATATACACCAGCACCAAGAGCACCATAAACAGAAGAGCACAACAGCTAATGTGCTATATCATGAACAATAATGAATATGTGTTGTATCATGAACAAACAATAAACCATAAATAGAACAACAGCAAGTTTTTCTTTTCAACAGAATAGCAGTAATGACTATAAACCATAAACAGAACAGCAGTAATGACTATAAATAGAACAACAGTAATGACTATGTGCTCAATGTTATCCTTTATCCAACACAAAAGATGTCCATGTTGTTGTCAACTGTAATGTCCATGTGTATTTTATCCAGAACAGCAGTAATGTCCATGTGTACTTTATCCTTTATCCAACACAAAATAATTTCAAAGAGACAGCTGAGGATGGTGCTAGCTAGGGCTACTTGCCATTACACTTGATCTTCACAAAAGTACACAACTGTTGATGGGTCAGATGGCAATTGGATTCAATATCCAGGAGATGAGGAGATATACCGTTTTACTGACGATCAGTCGTCAGTCACACACCGTGCATCTTAACAATGTTAGTATTATATCCTAGAATACTTGTGTACTCCCTCCGTTCCGGAATATAAGACGTTTAAGAAAATTCCAACAGCGATCAAATTCAGCGAGTTGTACAGAAATACCCCTACTACCTGTCCGAAAATTGGAGGATCGACGCCCAGCTCGCCGTCCCCGTCCACCCCGCCCACGCGCACAGGAATATCTCCACCCAGCACCGCGTCCACCCAGCTCAGATCGGGATCGATCACACTCTGCATCGTGCCCACGCCTGCCCAGCTCGCGGGCCGCGTCCACGCGCACAGGATCGATCCCACTCTGCACGCGTCGGCAACACCTTGAATCCAGATACGGCCAGCACCCAACAGATCTGGCCAGCACCGCGCGCCCGGCACCCACCCTGCACCGCCATGGCCGCCCACTCGTTGTCGTCCAAGGGAGAAGGCCAGGGCTCCTGTTGCGGTCCGGCGAGAACTGCGCGCCTGGCACCCACCCTGCACCGCGTCGGCCCGTCCACGCGTTGTCGTCTAGGGGAGAAGGCCAGGGCTCCTACTGAGGTCTGGCCAGCACCACATGCCCCGACACCCACCTTGCACCGTGCCGGCCGTCCACGCGTTGCCGACCAGGGGAGAAGGCTAGGGCTCCTGCTGAGGGTCGGAGATCTCGTGTTCCCGCAAGGTGCTCCCAAACGCCGACAGTCTCGGCTTGCACCGTCGTCCTCCAGGCTGGGTGCACGTCCAGGCACAGTCTCGCCGTACCTCCAGGATTCTCCTCACCAGCTTCTCCTCGTCGGCTCTTCCTCGTTGGCTCCTCCTATGCTCCCCAGCTGCAGCAGTTAATAACATCATCAATTGATAGCAGTAGCAGCAGTTCATAGCAATAGTAGTTCATAGCAGCAACTATGGTGATTACTGATTCCAGACCTGAATTTTATGCCTCACGATGAAAATGTAGCTATACTCCTGTGATTGGCAACCATTGACATCATGAATCAGATACAAGTACAAGAAAAGTAGTACTAGTTTCATAAATCATGCACTAAAATAGAATATGCTCATGATTTGTTTGTAAGTAAACATAAAACGCAGCAAAACTGTAAAGCACTCCTAATTAAACCAATGACCTGAACTTGATCTTGTGGTTCATTTCACATGATGTGTGCATGATCTGACAATGCCTTAATAAATTCCTGCGAGTAAACATGACGTGTCCAGAACTAAAACTTTGCATCTTATAAAGCAAGCACAAAAGAACAAAGACTATCAGCAACAATTAAAGAAAAATTAATCAGCAACAAGACTATCATCTTACAGCTAATATGATAGAGTTAAGCTACATTTTTTTACTCCATGTTCAGTTTGCTCATTCCCATAAATTCAAGATTAAGATACACTCAAGTTTGTACTACTCCTACCGTGAAATACGTTTAAATGCAAGTTCAAGTTCAATTTCAGTGAACAAATACATATACTCCAGCAATAATTTACTGAGTACTCCAACATCAGACAAGAAATTGCAGTTTATTGTTTTGGTATGATGTTCTACTCCTAGTTCCAAGTACTGGTTAACATCAGACAAGAGAGTACAAGCTACAAGGAAATTTCTTCTCCAGCACTGGTTAACATCACAAGTATCTACTCCAGCACAAGCCAATTTTTGCACAAGCAAATTGCAGTTCAAACAATTATCAAGGAAAAAATAGAGTACTCCATCACAGAAATAGTGACACGTATTGACAATCTATGCAAGCAGAATGTTAATGATTATAACAGAAAATTAGTGATAATCTATGCAAGCAGGACTGAATAGTACTCCATCAGAAAAAATCAGTGATTACCATAAGCAACAAGCAACAATTTCCTAGAGTAGATTAATTGTTGTCCCGTAGCTGGCTACAACGATTGGAACCTACTCCAATGATCGATCAAGGGGGACAAAACAAGAACAAGAATAAGATCATCCTTTTCTTCTTGTTCAAGAATTCATCAGCTAGACTGATGTACGTGGGCAAACTCTAGGAAGTTTCGATTGCACAATTGGCTAGACTGACGTACCTTGGCGAGCGCGAGGTCGAAGGCTACATAGGCGCGGTTTTGCAGTATCGAAACCGCGGCGCGCCGGAGACGGGCGGGCGGACACGGCCGGCCACCGGTGCTGCTGCAGCTGCATCTGCTCCTGGGTGTCACCCTCCTCGTCCTATTCCTCACCGTGCTCCGCGTCCGCGACCCCAGCCTCCTTCACCGGCCTCCTTCTCCTTCGTCTTCGGCCTCCTTCTCCTTCGATGTCGACGGATCGAGCACCGCCACTCAAAGATCTTGGGGCACCGCAGGTATCTTGCCCAAAAAATCTGATCTTGGAGCACTGCTGCTCACAGATCTTGGGGGACCACCGAAGACTGAGCGAGGTCGCGTGGGGCGGCCAGGCGGCGGTGTATGGCGCATCGTGAGCGGAGCCAGGCAGTGGCGTCGGGGGAGGGGGCCAAAGCAGCGACGTGTGGGTAGCAAGGCGGCGCTGCCGATGGTGGAGTGAGGCAGGGGCGAGAGCGAGAGCGAGAGCGGTCCGTCCGTGCGGGCGACCCTGAGCAACGCGAGCAGGGGCAAAACCGGAAACCCAGAAAATCTCGTAACGTGACAAAATTTGTACACCAAACTCTTAAACGTCTTATATTCCGAAACGGAGGGAGTAGTAAACAGTCAAAGGCTGGGAATTATAAGAGATCACAGGTCAAGCTCTGAAGACATGCATGCTGTGCTGCGGCAGCAAAGCATGCACAGCAAGGAGTCAATAGCCATAATCCTCGCTATGATCAGTTCTCTGCTCGAGATGTAGCAGAATTTTGTTATATTATTACTGAACAACAGATGGTGGTCCATTTACATCCTTGCATGCATGCACACTGAGCTACTAAAGCATGGAATGGAAAAGAGAAAAGAACCTACGACACGACACCCAGATTTTACAGGGAGCATTACTACCTATAACCGACGCTAGCCTACCCGCCTCCTCGAGAGTCCCTCGCGCGTGCACCAATTTACGCCGTTCGATTGCCTCCGTCACAGTAAATTCCGTCTTTTTTTTCGTTCTGTGTCGTTGGTATGGCCTGTCTGTTTTCTCACCTTTCTTTGCTTTCAATGACTGCTTGACAACTGTTATATGTTGATCCAAATTCTACAAGGGGTTTATATATCGGTGGAAACCTAGGTCTTCGACGATCCGTACTGTAAACACTCCTCGATATAGTGAAGTTTCGCTGGCTGGCGCCCGTGGTTTTTTCCTCTCTTTGTTGGAGAGGTTTTCCACGTTAAATCTGTGTCTCCTTGCTGTGTTTTTCGTTTTCGTTCTTCGTTATCTTCTTGTCGCGATTGTAACAACAACTGGGGCCACGCGCACGCGGGGCCGGTGGTAGAGACAGCAGAGATTGGTTGTTTGCGTTGCCTTTCTTCTCGTCTCTTTGTGGAGAAAATATCTGCTCATAGATAGCCTCCTCTTGCCCCCAATCAGCCTCCCCTGCCCTCCCCTAGTCCCGACCTCCCCTCCTCCTCCCCAATCCCTGTCGCCTTATCTCGTTTTCTCTCCCCAGCTCCAGCGCCATTAGCACAGATGAGTGGAGAAGTAGGAGCAGCCGGCTATGTGATGGAGTGGAGAGGTTGGAGCCGTGGATAGGCTGGCAACATGAAGAAGAAGAAGCGGTGGATGCTGGCGGCGTGGAGAGGAAGAAGCAGGAGACGTTGCAGCCAAGAAGCACCGGGGAAGTTCTCCTCCGCTTCTTCTAGGCGGTGGGACGGAACTGCAGGGGAGAGGAAGAAGGGCGGCCAGAGAAGGGAAAAGCTGGATGGCCCTCATCCTCCTTGAATTTGCAGCTACCGCCGGCCATGGCGTGCTGGTGCGGCGGTCACCGTAAGTGCTCTGAGGGCTGCACGCACCACCTCTCGTTCTCCTCCCAGCCAAAATAACACCAAAAAGGTCAGTACTTCAAATCCCCCTGAATCCTATCTTGATCCCTTTTTCTATGCAAATTTACCTCATGTCTGTCCTATTTAGTTGGTGGTGTGCTTGCACGTGTGTAGTATTTGCTAGATCTGAAGTATTCTTCACCAAATCATCATCTTCGTTTCCAGGGAAAACTTGAATAGCTGATTCTTTGTGATTTAGTTCACACACATGAGGTTGCATCCCATAGTTATACTGAATTTAAGCATTCTTCTTTCCCCCTTAATTTCTGATTCCCCATAGTACGGTCCTGTCTATGAGATTCCAGTTCATAATTTAATGATCATGTAGTTTAATGTACTGTCTACTACTTAGTTCATGACTAATGATACTCGAGAGGTATCCTTTTATCCTTGGAAATATTGGGAGCTATCTACCTGCAGTTCATATTTTATTTTTTTGCATCATGACATTATCCTACATTTTTAGCTAAATGAGCGTGGTCTTAATCTTATAGGAAGGCGGGTGGGGTTGGTGGCGAAGTTAGCGCGGCCGAAAGAGTGGGAGGTGGCTTGGTTCCAATTCAGAGTTGTGGCCGAAGTGTGCCGCTGGTAGGTCAAGCCATACCAAGTGATGGTGGGCAGGGCACACGGTGTCGTGGGCGTAGCTTGGGGAGTGACGGAATTTGTTTTGTTTAAGACTGTACCAAATGGTGTGCTTTCTACTACAATGAAGTTTATATTATCCTTCAATGTTATCCGAGTATATCCGTGAATCATTTTCATCAAACTAGAACCCATGTCAGTTTTGCATAATGGAATAGAAGTTACTATTTCCTAAATATGGGTATTGGCTTATCAGGTCTATAGGCAATTAACAAATTTGTAGTATCCAACATGGTCACTGATTTAAAAGGAGTTCTTCTGATGTAGAATTCAAATTAACTGTATGGACTATAAGATCATTTAGGTATTATAGATGAAAAAAAATCTATTTTCTGATTTTTTTGGAGGTTCTATTTGCTAAAACTAGAAAAATAGCAGTCCTCATGAAAGACCTTTTTTCTTCTTATGCACCGGTGGTATTCTTTGCACTTGCTAAATGAATTTGTATCTCTGCAAGCGTATTTTCAGATGCATGTATTAGTTGTAGGCTATGACAAGTTGAGTGTGACAGGATATAATGATGAACTGGCGACAGCGGAACACGACAAGGCTATAGGATAATACCCAAACTTGACTTGAGCCTCTTTCCCATCTGGTAAAGCTCCGTCTTAGCCCGCAATACGAAGTACATTTCCCATGCCTTCTTGCTATTTTTGGATTCATCCTGCAGGATAATACTTAATATCACTATGTTTTACTTTTCTCGTTGGTGCTTAGGCTTCTCCTGCCAGGCCTAAGAATGTGTGACAATTTTTATTAACACTGCAGTAGCATTTTCAGTGTTCAAAGAGACTGAATTTGTCCACTGCTATTTGGTGCTTCACATACAGTATAAGAGCCTACGACTCCCCTATCTTTACTTCAGATAACACTGCTATTGGAATGGAGGTGATACAGGTTAATTAGTTGCTGACGGATGGCAAGACGAGCTTATTTTGATACTTCTCTCATGCTTTCTCTGCACGTGTTGCCATGTGTGTTGGTTCTTGCCTGACTGAATATATTTGGAATTTTGGGAATATTGATAATGTTGCAGTAGCTTTTCCTTGTACTATGTAAAAGAAGCCAATGAAGCTACTATTTGGCAGGTTATTTAGGATGAAACAGTTGGCTGCTAAAAACGGCAATATTTGATGGGTTATTATTTGTTGCTGCAACTTTGTGGTGGATTAATTTTTAAAATTTTCTACCCGTTGCTGATAGGCTTGTTGTAGACTATCAAATGTTATCTTGAATGTTGTAGACCTGTTTCTTTATGCCTCTTTGCTACGAATAAATATGATAATGATAATTAACGTTATTTGTTTCTTAAGGACACAACGCCGCTGAAGGTACTTCGTCTCTTCATATACTTATTTGAGCTATAAGGTTTAGTCCTACACGTTGGTATGATGATTTTCCTTAGCTAGAAAATTCCATTGTTACTTAGTGGTTGTATTTATTTTTTTACCTTTTGGGAGATAGAAGAAAGTCGTAATACTTTCTGCAGTTAGTTTACATATAAATACTACTCTATGGGCATGGGGCGTGGAAAGTTTGAATTTGTATTGCATAGTACTGTAGTAAGTAGCAACAAAAAGTACAATAGTCATGCACTCACGGATTTACCGGTGGGTTAATCTGTCTTTTGACTCGGTCTGATGTCCTAAGTTTTGCCATATGAGTTTGATTAAGGTTATACGGGACAATAATGCAAAATTTACTAGGATGAACTCAAAGAGCCAATTAGAAAATCAGAAATTTACCAGGATTTTCCATTTCTAGGAAATTACCGCTCATTGGTATTTCTATGAGGTCTTCGCATGAAATTGCGCCCTTTAAAACTCTTGGTCTTCACATGATTTTTTTATTTTCCATTTCTAGGAAATTACCGCCATTAGTATTTCTATGAGGTCTTCGCATGAAATTGTGCCCTTTAAAACTCTTGCTCTTCACATGATTTTTTTGTAAACAGAGAAACTCCTTTAAAGCGGCCGTATGGACAATGTTGGCCAGAGGGCGACGCGGGGGCCCATATGGCAGCACCACGGCGCACCAGCCAACAAAGGATGCCACATCCACCAGTCCGACGACCCCGAGCGGGCAAGCAGTGAGAAGCGGCTGCTAGAGCATGGGAGCTCTCTGGACCGCCCAATACCGGCGAGAGATGGTTTTTACCCTTCAAAATCTCAACCTCAGCATGTTCTTTTGGCCAATTTCAGTGCAATATTTCTACATTTTTCCTCTTTCAGAGTAGTATATGCTTAGCGAAATATAGTTTCGATCTGATAGCCAGGTAGGAACTTCATGTTCGACAGTAAATAAAATCAATACGGTTTTTCCATGTTTCAATCAAGTAACAATTGAAAGAGCACCTAAAATATTCATGTGTTTTTAGACAATACTAACCTTTAGTAATCTGTTGAGTGCCTGGTTCCAATGGTGTTCAGAGGAAGTCTGAAGCTCACACGAGCCTGTAACATACTGTCCATTGTTACCTTCCAGGTATACGCGGGGTCCATTCCGCCCAGCCTCCGCACAGTATCTACCAAGATCCATTTCCATCGTATTCGCAACTGTGATTTGGCAACGGAAAAGGTCTGAGTGAGCTAAGTTTTTCTAGGAGCGGAACCCAGGCACACAAGGAAATAGGGACCGAAGAATTAACACTCATTGGTATTTCTACGAGGTCTTCGCATGAAATTGTGCCCTTTAAAACTCTTGCTCTTCACATGATTTTTTTGTAAACAGAGTAAAAAATCCTTTAAAGCGGTCGTATGGACAATGTTGGCCAGAGGGCGACGCGAGGCCCCATATGGCAGCACCACGGCGCACCAGCCAGCAAAGGATGCCACATCCACCAGTCCGACGACCCCGAGTGCGCAAGCAGTGAGGTAGCGGCTGCCAGAGCATGGGAGCTCTGCGGACCGCCCGATACCACATTTAGATGTGTGCCTGAGACAAAAAAAAGGAGATAAGCTAACAATTACAAGTCAGTAGGTGTGAATTCATTTGAAACTGAACTTGCTATAGAGATTGATATACCCTGCAATACCCTCTCTGCATCCATAGGTTAGCAAATATAAGCCCCAAGGTTGTGGGAGAACCTATGCCAATCGTGTGTTACCCATGGCATTATACATACTGATACATAGCTCTGCATGAATAAATTTACACAATATTTGTCTACGCTCATTCAAAGAAGAAGAGGAAGCAGACACATCATTTGCTACGAAAAAAGCCCCAAACCATGGAACCAACATACACACCTTTCTGTTGTATCATTCTCGAGCACATTTATAATTTGTAGGTAGTTGTCTTTGTATCGACTTTGCCATCTTATCCAGGCCCCTTACCTAGCCAATATTTAATTTTTTAATCTATATCATGCAATCCATACAAGTTTGAGTACTATTTACCTTATTCCAGAACTGTTTTAGAACTGTAGATGTAATTCTCTATCCCACTATATAGTTGGTCTATCAAATCTATATACCTGATTTGTTTTTGGTTACTTTGAACCTTTGTGACTTTTTTGTCTTATTAGAGAAATGATGGTTTTTTAATACCTAATGCTTGATGGTGAATATCTTGATGGCATCACAAGCTTCTGATATTTTCTTAGCAGGTAGACGCGCTTTGCTTGAATTTGTCTTAGGTATATTTCGATTCGCAGGATTTGTTTTCCTCGATTCCTGATGGAATTTATATTTATAATTAAACTATCCCAGATGGTACTCACAGAGAAAGATTCAGAAATAACTGAAATTGAAACAGCAGCAAGTGGTGAAGTTGCCCGACTTAGAGCTACCTTGGAGGAAATTAATACCTGCTTGGTGCAGTATTCCTATCTTATTTCGTATGGAATTTGTTGTATGACATGTTGGGTTAGCACACGTTTCCCTATCGTGGAGCAAAATTTATTTACCTACCTGCTTTTGTGCAAATAACCTGATGAGACATGGGCTGCTTGGTGGCAGCCTTTGTATGCTTAAAGGATTCTTATTTTATTTTTTATTTACATACATAATCGCCAGAAAGATTATCTTACGAGGTGGTATGGTTTGTGCATACCATTTTTTCGTTTCCTGATTCCAGTATTTTCTCCCCAAGTTATATGCTTTGTTTATTGGCCTTTCCTTTATATTGTAGGCGGCTGCATGTGTTATGTCCATAGACCATAGTGTAACTCGGTTTTATCTTGCTTATAATTGTTGATGCCTTGCAGGTCTCTGAAAATGGCATGGATCATCTCACGGTACAACACCAAAAAGGTCATGACCTCTAATTTTATTATTTGTTGCTAAGTGACCAGTTATCCTGACCCGCGTAATAATTTTAGATGTGCAGATGTGATTCTGTAGCATACATGTCTGTTGTAAGTATAGACTACAGCTCATTCCAATATATACACTTGGATTTAAGAAGCATTACATTTTCAGGATAATTAAGCTTCTTCAGTTTTGGATTACTTTGCTGGCTATCTGCTAAAAGTAATGTGTAAATGGCGTAACATCTCATCGGGTTACTAATAAGCTCCTTTTCAGGTGTAAACTAATAAGAATTTGTGTCTAGGGTCGCAGCTATAGTAGCATGTAATTATATGGTCCTTCTTTACGAAAATAGATCTAAGGATAAAAAGATCAAAATAATAGATCTAAGAAGAGGTGATTATGGTTGCCTCATAGGTCCTGTATCGACGTTTTCACTTCATATTGGGCATGAAGATTTCGAAAATTATCTAGGCATAGGTTTCTAAGATAACAGTATAGCTCATGCAGATAGCTGTAGGTGTTGGTTGGACACCATGGCTTCAATGTTATTATGTGCTCACCAAATTCATCTTTTTTGAGAGCCCGCCGCGGGCCGCTCTCCCCCCTCCCGCGCCGCCACCGCGCGGTGGCCGGGGGGATCTCATCCACCTCGTCTGCTCGCGGCCTCCCCCCTTTTCTCCTCCCCCTCACCGCCACCAGAAGGGCACGGCCGGGCGAAGCTCGGTCGAGGCCGGCGGCGGCGGCGTCTCCTCGCCCTCTCGCGCGTGGGGCTGGCCGTGGCGAAGCTCCTCCGGGCCTGAGCATGGCTCGCCCGTCGGGGGCCATGGCGCGTCGGCGGCACAGCGTACGATGGGGCGGCGGGGGTGCGTCTCGGAGGTGGCGGCAAGGGTGCTCTCCAGGCGGCGCGGGCTGGGTGCAGCGCGAGCCAAGGTCGGCCTCCTCTGCAGTGATGGGCAGCGGGGGCGCCATGGTGCGATGGGTCCTGCTCGGCGGACGCGGCAGGAGGGTCGGGGGCTCGTCATCCGGGGCCGCGGTAGTGGAGCGAGGCGCCGGCAGGAGCAGGCAGGGCGGCGCACCGCGGGCTTGCGTCCTAGGGAAGCTTCGGCTTGCCCAGATCTGGGCCCACTTGGGCCCGATCTGGACCTAGGGCGGGCCTGTCGTTATGCTGCCTCCCTCTGGTGGAGGGGCGGCGTGTTGGGGCGTGAAGGACGGCGGTGGCGGCTGCTCTGCAACAGCGTGGCGGCAGAGACTTTACGGGCCCTTTTTGGGCCCGGCCCGGCCCGAGACCTGGTGTGTCTCTGCTGCCGCATCTGGACGGCAACCGCCATTGGTGGTGGAGGTTGATCTCCTTCGCGCGGCTGTGTCATGGCTGCCATCCTACATCAACCAACCCTACCCCCACTTTGCAGGTCACGCAACGCTCCTTGCTCAGTGGGTGCGAGCTCGGAAGGTGGACGGCTTCGACTTCCCTCCGGCGGAGGAGGCTCTAGGAGGCGACGCGAGATCCCCAGACCGGTGGTGGTTCGGCAGGCCCGAGGGAGCTCGGTGGCGACGGTGTTGTTGCTTGGCGGCCGGGATTTGTCGTAGAGGCGGGTCCCCTGATGCAGTGCGGCGGTAGGACTTCACGAGCCTCAGCGGGCTCGGTCGGGCCGGTGGGCCTGGTTTGTCTTGCTGCTACATCCGGTCGGCTACCACCTGCTCGTGGTGGAGGTAGTTCCCTCCCGCGTGTTATTGACAGGCCGACCCTCGCCGAAGTCCCTGCTATCTCGACCTACCGGCTTCGCTCTGTGGCGCTCGGTGTGACGGCGGTGGCGACCTCAAGACCAGGATGGCGCATGCTCGTGGGTGACGTGAGTGGTGGAGCTCTACAAAGTGCACAGGCGGGTGGTTCTGGAGGGGTCGGGAGAAATCCTTGTCTGTTGACACTGGCACGGTGACGTCCGAGGGTGTAACCTTCCTTCTTGAAGGGTTTTGGGGCCCCCCTCCCCTACCCCCGCTGCGTACCGGGGAAACCCTAGGTCTCGGCCGGACAACAGTGTCGTCGTCGTCACTCCCCTTCTTGGAGGTGCTGTTTTGATATGCAGGCGCTTTGGATTGCGGGATGCGTGGTGGTTCTTCCCTGGCGGGCGCACCGGTTGCGAGTTGTTTCCGTTTTCGGCACACCGCCGTTCTCGGCTTTTTTCTTCTTCTTTCTTTTCGTGTTGGGCTTGGCTTCTGCCAACGCCTTATATCCTGGGGTGTTTGTTCCTTTGGGCGATGTGCTGGATATGCTGTCTGGCCCAGCAGCGGTCTCACATGTGTGCTTTATTTATAAAGCGGGGCGAAAGCCTGATTCGAGAGAAGGCTGGAGAATAGTTGTGTCTGACAATGAGAAGCTAGCTGGTGGTTAGGTGATGCTCCACAGGAGGGAAGTGCAGTGTGTGTATGAGGGAAAGGAGGATTTCCATGCCTAATAAATATCATGTTACTATACCTGAACTGTTTCTGTAGGTATAATAAACACATGTGTTCCTGCAGAGAACTTCCTGGCATCCATGTTTCAGCAACAGAAGGAGGAATCGATGTTGTAAAGAAGCTTCTGGTTGCTGGTGTACAAGTCAACATAAGAGGTCTGTTTGTAAAACATCCATGCTTATGTCCTTTATGTAGCATGTCTCAGTTGGACATAGTTGTCGAGGTTCTTTAATTCAAATGCACAAGTCAATTCTCAGGTATCTGATTTTATTTGCACACATCACTCACTGCAATCCAAAATTACTAGACCTTAAGTTTGTTTAGTGTATTTGAGCATATGAAGCTGGTTGTATCTCTGACCAAGTATCTAGGCTAGGCCGCTTATCACTCTATGTTGGTGTTCTCGCAGTGCCACTGTGCTAGCGCCTCTGTTTTGCCCTGGGTACACCGTGCACTGCTATACATATACTACCAATAGTAACTGGTGATTTTTCCTGATAGATCAAATTCTGCAAGTCTTAGTTTCTTCAGATTACAATATACCAGCGCTATTTAGTTATTACTTCTAAGAAATGCAAGTCTGGATAAGAAGCAACATAGGTAAATAAAGTGGGGTGAATTAATTTACTAGGAAGAGTTCCATTGTGTTGCGTCCCTGTAGTCTTAGTCTCTTTTTTATTGCTGAGTATTTTCAGTTGTTTCTCTTAAAAACCAGCATGTTGTAATGGTTTTAATTTTTTGATCTTTTCACTGCTTGCCATGTGCTTCTCTGTTTACTTGGTTCCTGTTATGAGGTCTACTCACAGGGCCCAGCTGAAGAACTTATCTTATCTTAGTATCACTCGCTGCCTCGATATCCGCTGAGACTCAGCGTTCTCCTTTAGTACATTGTCGAGCTAGCGTGAGGAGGTTGTTAGACGTATATATTTGTATATTGTAGTTTTCCCATATGTTAGGAGGCTTCCTGCATATTTACACCTGTATCTGTATTATATATTGTGGCCTTTGGTCCCCAGAGGAATACATGTTGCATATTTCTGACATGGTATCAGAGCAAGGTTAGACCGTTTCTCTGCAACATCGTCACAGCCGCCATCGTCCCTGTCGTCGTCGTTTTTTTCCGACGTCGCCGCCGCCGGTCGCCGCTGTCTCAGGCCATCTCTCTGGCCGCCTCCTCCCGTCATCTGCCTGTCCCGCTCCGTCTGCTGGTATCCCGATCGGATCTGGGCGAGATCTGGTCGCATCCCAATCGGATCGGATCTGGGCGATCTGGAGACTTCAGCTTCTGCCTCGAGCAAGCCACGTCTCGCCCGCGTCCGTCTGCACCCCGACGCCTGGTCGTCTCGCCTCCCGGCGCCCGCTCGTGCTCGCCCGCCTGCGTGCGCCCGCCCGCGATGCGCCCGCCTGCGTACGTACGCCCGCCCTCGCCCGTCCCGCGTCTGCCCGCCCGTCCCGCGTACGCCCGCTCGCGCGTGCAGAGCTCCCAGCTCGCTGGACTACTGCCGCCCTCGGCCGTCCTCACCGCCAGGAATCGATCCCTGGTGGCCTCAATTGGCCTCCCGACGTCCGGCCGCGTCCGCCTCCTGCTCCGACTGGCCGGATTTCGGCCGCCCTCTGCCGGATTTTGGGTTGACTAGATCTGAAAAAAAAGAGAAAAAAAAGAGAGAGATGTCTTCTGCATCGGGTTATGTTGTGATTCCTCGCTGCCCGGTGATCTTCGATGGCGCGAATTAACCTGATTTCGCTGTCTTTATGCGCGTTCACATGCGCGGTCTCCGTCTTTGGGGTGTGCTCTCCCGGCGAGGTCTCCTGTCCGCCGTGCCCCCCTGCTCATGTGGCTCCTCTTTCGCCGACACCGATTGTTCTCGGCGCTGATGCCTCTCAGGAGGCCAAGGATACTGCTCAGAGTGCTGATGATAGTGCTGTTGTTGCTTATGACCTGAAGTTCAAGCAGTACTCTTCTGATCTCGAGGCCTATCACCATGATCTGACTGCCTACACTCAGTGGGTCGATGAGGATGCTCGTGCTGCTGCTGTTCTCACCTCCAGTGTTCTGCCCCAGTATGCTGCTGAGTTCATGAGTCTCCCCACTGTTGCCGCTCAGTGGGCACATCTTCGTCAGCGCTATCAGCCGTCTGGGGATGCTCTTTACCTGTCTGTGGTTCGCCAGGAGCATGCTCTTCAGCAGGGTGACTCTATTATTGATGAGTTCTATACTCAGAGTGCTGCTATTTGGCGTCAGCTGGACTCTCTTCGTACTGCTGTTTGTGGCACATGCTCGTGCTGCCAGATTGTGCGCTCGGATTTGGAGTTTCACCGCATCTATGAGTTTCTGTCTCGGCTCCGCCAGGAGTTTGAGTCCCGGCGTGCTCAACTGAATGCTCGTGGTCATGTTCCGCTCTCTGAGGTGTTGTCTGAGCTTCGGGCTGAGGAGACCCGTCTCCGTGGTACGGGTCTTCTTGCGGTTTCATCTGTGCTTGCTACTCGTGGTCCTCCTATGCCGTCTGCTCCCCTGACTCAGCCGCGGTCCTCTGTGCCACCGCCGATACTTCCCATTTCTCTAGGTCAGGGTCAGAGTCAGCACCAACAGTCTCAGAGTCAGAGTCAGCACCAGCAGGTTCGTGGTCAGGGTCGCCGTGGTTCTTTTCGTCACTGCTCTTACTGTAACAAGGATGGCCACACTTGGGCCACCTGTTATACACGGGATCCCAGTTTACGTCAGCAGCACCAGATGGCTCGTGGGCAGTCGGTTCCTTCCGGATCTTCAGCAGTTGCCCTCTCCGATCAGGACATTATCAGGAGTCTTCGCGGTCTGCTTGCTTCTACAGGCTCTTCTTCGACAGGCACTGCTGGTTCTGTGACTGATTCTTCAGGCACTGCGCGACCACCTCCTTCTACACAGTCAGGTACGTCCACGTGGTATCTGGATTCTAGAGCTTCTTTTCATATGACTTCTGAGTCTTTTTTCTATCCGCTCTTCGTTCTCTCCCTTCTCCTGTCCGTGTTTTCACGGCTGATGGTACCTCTCTTCCTGTCTCTAGTCGGGGTACCCTTTATACTTCTTCCTTTTCTGTTCCTGATATTTCTCATGTTCCTCTTCTTAAGATGAATCTGTTCTCTGCTAGCCAGCTTACTGACTCTGGTTGTCGCGTCATTCTTGATGCTGATTCTTGTGTTGTTCAGGACCGTCTCCCATAGGCCCTGGTTGGAGCTGTCCCTCGCAGCCGTGATTCTTCAGGGCTTTCGAAGTTAGACTGGCTTCGTGTTCCTTCCGCTGCCACTTCATCTGCCAGTTCTTCTCCAGTCGTCGCCTCTGCTACCAGCTCCTTTCAGCAGTGGCATCATCGTCTTGGTCACCTTTGTGACTCTCACCTATCGTCATTAGTTCATCGTGGTCTTCTGGGGTCTGTCTCAGGAGATGGGTCTTTACATTGTCAGAGTTGTAGGTTGGGCAAACAGATTCAGCTTCCCTACCCTACTAGTGTGTTTGTATCTCAGCGACCTTTTGATTTAGTTCATTCCGATGTTTGGGGTCCGACTCCTTTCGCTTCGAAAGGGGGCCATCACTACTATATTTTATTCATTGATGATTTTTCTCGGTACACTTGGTTGTATTTTATGCGCTCTCGTAGTGAAGTGCTCTCCATATATCAGCGTTTTGCGGCTATGGTCCGCACTCAATATTCTACTCCCGTTTGAGTGTCGAGGCTGAGTTGCGTGCTATGGCCTTGTTGACTGCTGAGGTGACTTGGTTACGGTGGTTACTTGTGGATTTTGGGGTCTCTATGACTACAACCACTCTGGTTTTGTCTGACAGTACAAGTGCTATTAGTGTTGCACGTGATCCGGTCAAGCATGAGCTTACCAAGCATATTGGTGTTGATGCTTTCTATACACGTGCTCAGGTGCAGGCTCAGGTTGTTGCGCTTCAGTATGTGCCTTCAGATTTACAGTTGGCGGATTTTTTTACGAAGACACAGATCAGAGCGCAACATGATTTCTTACTCTCCAAACTAAGTGTTGTGGATCCACCATGAGTTTTAGGGAGGATGTTAGATGTATATATTTGTATGTTGTAGTTTCCCCATATGTTAGGGGGTTTCCTGCATATTTGCACCTGTACCTGTATTATATATTGTGGCTTTTGGCCTCCAGAGAAATACATGTTGCATATTCCTGACAGAGGTCACCGCCCTGATGCATGTCATTGCCCCCTGTGGGTTCTCTCCTATGCAGTCGAGCTAATGTGATGCTTTTGCTGCATATGCTACTGCTAATGCTGAACCTGTCTTTTCTGCTGCAGAAACTACATGGCGTGATAGTTATGTAAATAGCTATGTAGAAGGTCTTCTATATGACCATACATCGTTCCAAATGCATGCTTTTGTAAGTAGATCCTCTTCCCGGTAGGGAAGGAAGCCTGTGAGGCCATTCCTTAGCTAAATAATGTGCCCACACTATAGGCTGGACATTATCTAGCTCTATGCATGTCGTGACTTATCGCCCATAACTGACTCTTAATTACTTCTACGCATATTTATATGGAGGCTTTATGAACGGTGTTTCCTGCTTATAGTTCCATTTTGAATGAATTGCCTCCAACAATTTTGAGAAAGCCTTGCTTGCTGTGCTTTTTTCGGGGTGTGGGGTGTGGGGGGGGGGGGGGGGGGGGGGGGTACCTGCTGCCTTACTTGAGATAAACCTTAACCTATAAATCTGTCTACCTGCGTCTATCGAAACTACCAATACATTAATTAAGATGGCTATAAATCAGTTTCATATATGAAAGTGCTATCTCCAACTCAAAAAACATTAGTAATTATGCACCTCCAGAACAAACAAAATAGGGGTCATGGTAGTAAGCTAATGGCTCATTTGAAATGACAGAAAGGTTTTAGCTACTAGAGAACAAGCAGATGATTGCAGATTGAACTTGTGAAGTCTCTACACTCCAAAGCCCACGTTGTGGCTTCAGAAAACAGAAACAATAATAATTGGCATGTGTAGCATCGCTTACACGGGTAACAAGCCAACAACATACTTAGTCTGCACTCAGATAAATAAAGCTATAAAACCACCACAACATATCCACCTCCAAAAGGTTCAGATAGGCAGCAGCTAAACTATGCCAACTCACCCACTTACAGATGAAGGTATCAGAAGGAAAACAAGCAGTGTCTTACAAGCATAGAGGATAAACAAAACGAAGTTTTTTTTAGATGGTGGTTTCTAAACGGATATCTATAATACTTCAGTTAGCATTGAATTTTTAGATGGTGGTTTCTTCTGCACCTTCTATCATGCTGTCCGTGTCCCCTTCTGATGAAATACTGATGACCAGCCCTTCAAGATAATCGGAAACATTTGCATTGGCATGGGAACACCTCATCATGTTCTGAATGGCTTCTTTTGCATTTGCTTTCTCAGCTAATTCAATCGTACAGCACACGCCACTCACGCAAACCTGAACACACGGCTACGCTGGCCTGCATTAAGAATAGTGTTAGAACGCACAATTGCCACATACTTGCCACCTGGAACAGGCCAATGCTTGTATTCTGGTTGCTAACGCCCACGGGCCGCCAAGAGATCTTGCAGGACTGCCTTTGTTCCTGCTAACAGAGACGGTTTGCTGGTACCGAAACGTACTTAATATGTCAATATGAAAAAGGAAAGAAACGCGTATCTAACAACACAATTAGATGAGAAAAACAACTTGGTCATGTATCTCTGTAGAAAAGTAATACAGCCAACACCATACAACAATTGAAAGCTTAAGACATCTTACAACCTACTCACTCCATTCCATAATATAAGCCTTTTTAAAAAGATAAAACAGTTTGCTAAAAAGGCTTATATTATAGACCAGAGGTTGTAACATTTATTTTCTGTTGTTTACTAAAAACATGCCTTGGAAGTTTGTAGCCCCGGATCTAACTACCAACACAACACTGGACATAACCGGCTGATCATAGAATGGCAGGCCATCTACCGTGATATTCTGCTTCTTATACGCGGGATCTAAAAAATGGGGTTCGTTGTGCCTACTACTGAATGAAATAAGCTGCCTTCAGTTAGATCAGCCAATAGTAGATTGAATCAATTAACGCATCAGCGCCTACGCAAATCATATAAACAAGATCGATGAAACAGAATATAGACACTAATTATAGCTGCGAGAAGATAGCATCGAACCTGGAACTGAGCTGTAGAGACAAACCGGATCGCCACAAACTAACAGGTGATTTATAATAGTAAAGCAATAGATGACCAAAAAAACATTTTCTGAAAATCATTGCATTCCTTTCATTTCAAAAATAACAAAATTATAATGATAGGCATCGATCGATAATCGGTTTTCTCATCTCTAATCAAAATAACTATTCTTTCATCTATAGTTGTATGTGCAAGTTAAATACAAGATACTTAACACGGTTCAGTTTAAGATGATTAGTTCTATGACTAAAATACAGTCTCGCTTTTAGCCTCGGCGCCGGTGGCGCACCAGGTCATCTAGTTACATGAGTAGTAGACCCAACAGCCATTTACCATGGGTTCTGTTACTTGTTCCACTGTGGTATATCTCTCTCTAATCCTAAACGGGAAGAACTTCCTGCTCCATCAATTTCCTAAACTGGTCTCCGAATAGGAGAGAAAATCAGAGCACCACCGTCAGCTCAATGCCAATACATGAAATGGTCAATCATGTGGAAGATCACATAGCACCATCAGAATTCAAGAAATAGGTCTATGTGTACTTTATCCAACACAAAAGATGTCCATGTTGTTGTCAACTGTAATTTTCAAGAAAACAAATATTCATCAACAGAAAAGTAACTCTGACCCTAACCCTAGCAGTGACGAACCCTAACCCTAGCTAGCAAGAGAGGGGAGGGGAGGGGAGGGGAGGGAAAGGGAGAGGGAGGCTCATACCTGGAGAGGTGGTGGCGGACGGAGGGAGGTGGTGGCGGACAGAGGGACGGAGGAAGGTCGTGGCGGCGCGCAGGAGAGGGAGGCTCAGTCCTGGTCGTGGCGGCACTCGTCTTCTCTGCTGGCGAGGAACAGGAGGAAGTAGAGGTGGCGGCGCTCGTCTTCTTCGTCGTCTCCGGTGGCGCCGGCGGCCGCGCGGTGTCGATCGTCTTCGGAAGAGAAGGGAGGAAGCAGATCGAGGAAAGGGGAAAGAAAAGAGAAAGGGGCGCGCGTCTCTAATCGGCTAAGTACGAAAACTCAGAGGCGCACCTCTGTTTGGTGCGCCATGGATCCGCTGAGTTTTCGTAATTAGCTCAAAACTACGCGCGCCCGTGTTTTGATAACAACACTGGATGGTTCCTACTGGTTACTAGGTGCGGTTGGTTTGATTGAACTCTAAACGCTGGGTTCGAATTAGCACCCCTTTTTTTCTTTTAATTTTAAAATAATTGTCTAGTATTTTTAGAATATGAACAATTCAACATTTACAAAATATAAAAGCAAACACACATGTATACATTTGCAAGTAGACAAAAAATTTATTATTAATGATTATTGCTCAAAAAACCACGAATCATGTATATATGATTATTGTTCCAAAAAACCATATGTATCTGTATATAGTTTTGTCGACTTAGCTTCATGCATGCGCACACACATCACACACAAAAAAGTAATTTTTGCGATGTCGATTCCGAACAGGCTAGCGTCGTCTTGTCACGGCGATCTTCTTTCCCTTCTTTGTCGCTGTTGAATAATTTAGCCCGGAAACATGGGGATTTCTTCTCGTGTACGGACATCCTTTAGCGGGTAGGGTGGTCTTCCTTCTTCCTGATGCAGCACTAGGCTTGTCGAAGTACTTGTCGAATTCCTCTTCTATCTCCGGATCACCGTACTTGTCGAAGTCTTGTTCAGTGGCTGCTCCCTCCATTCCAATGATGCTCCTTTTTCCCCTCCTGACAACAACACGGCTAGGCCTTACAGGGTCGGTACTGTAGAAGCATTGATCCACCTGGAAAGCCAGTACCCATGGCTCATTTTTCGCCTGGACGTTCACGCCAGATGATTTGGCTTCAGGTATAACCATCGTGGTGAAATACCGGCCTTCTTTTTGGACGTTCTTGGCTCATTTAACCCGGAACATCGGCATCTTGTCTCCACGGTAGTCGAGTTCCCATATCTCCTTGATCCTACCGAAGAATCTCTCCCTGACAGTGGATTCCTCGTCTGCGTAGGATAGCATCGTGACTCCCAAGTTCTGATATTTGCTGTTCTTGTCCTGTTCCTCGGTGTAGAATGTGTAACTGTTGATGTCATACGCCTGATAGGTCCACACGTTCATCGCGGGGCCCTGTGACAAGGTGAATATGAGTTTTTCCTCATCTGTAGAAGGCGTCTTACCATGATAAAGCTGGAGTAGCTCTTTCTTGAACCAACGCGTGAATCTGGAGTTGTGCTCTCTAGTCACATCTCCCTTAGTCCGTCGTCGGCCCGTGTCCCTAAACATCTTCTCAATTAAGCTTTTTTGCTCTAGCGCCCATGGTTCGACTAGCTCTATGTGTTGTGGCGCGTCTCGATGTGCCCTGTCATAGTATGTCTGTCGACCAGTGAAGACGATATGCATTGGGGCGTGGCCCTCGTGGTGACTACATCCATCGAGCCTCCCGAGGTGCCTCCTTATTGGCAGACCAACCGGGCCGTCATCGTCCTCATTTTGTAGATAATTCTGGCAGAACGATATGGACTCGTACGTCAGAAATCCATTGGCTATGCTTCCATAAGGACGGTTCCTGTTGCAAACGAATCCTTTGAGAATGCCGTTCAGCCTTTCAAACGGTGGATGATATCATCCTCGAGGTAGACTAGCAGATGCACCATGATGTCATGGAACGAGAGGGGAAGTAAAACTCGAGCTCGCATAGTATCACGACGATCTCTTCTTGTAGCCTGTCGAGCTGCTTCCCACCAATCTCCGCGTTTTCTCCATGGGTCATCCGCGGGGAGCCACTTTCGAATCCCTGGGAACACGGTTTTCAAAGACTCGTGATCCCTCGGTAGCTGCATATGCGGGGTTTTCTCCATGCCCCTGACACATGCACCGTGTCCGTGGTTCACCTGGCACGATACATATCCCATACCAAGATAATCCTGCACCATCGTGATCAACGCGGCTCTCAGAGAGAAGTATTCTCCTCTGTAGGCGTCCCACGTACAGGCTGGCGTCTCCCACATTGTGGCTAACTCCTCTTTCAACAACCCGAGATAGAGATGCATGTCGATACCCGATTGTTTTGGCCCTTGAATAAGAATACTCATGTGTATGTATCTTTGCTTCGTGCATATCTAGGGGGGAGATTGTACGGGCATACAAACATGGGACGGGTGTTATGCGTGCTACTCTGGTCGCCAAAGGGATTGAGTCCATCGGTGCTCATACCTAGCCTAACGTTCCTGGCATCGTCCCCGAACTCCTCTTCGAACTCCATGTACGATGTGTGCCACTGGCTAGCGTCTGTAGGGCGTGTCAGGATCTTTGCCCTTCTCCGGATCATCTTCAGGCTTCTCCCTTTCCGCATGCCATTGCATGAGCTTCACTTCCTTAGGGTCTACAAAATACCACTGCAGACAGGGAGTGATAGGAAAGTATCATACCACTTTTTGAGGAACTTTATTATTCCCTCTCTTGTATCATGCATGGCCGCACACCGGACATGTGGTTCTATCCTTGTACTCGCCCCGATAAAGTGCACAGTCATTGAGGCAGGCGTGGTATTTGACATACGGTAGATCTAGATGGCGCACGACTTTCTTGGCCTCGTCGATACCTCTTGGCAATGTGTTCCCCTCAGGAAGTATATCATGCTAGAATTCCATGATATGGTTGAAGCTCACGTCGTTCCATTTGTGTTGCACCTTCATCTCTAGATCCTTGAGGGTTACATTCAGACGTGTATGCTCGGGTCGACACCCAGGATACAACGGAGTAATCCCACCTTTATCCATTTGCGCTAGCTTAGCTTTCTCTCTGGCAGCAGCTTTGTTGTTGCTCGTCTCCTTGAGGAGCAGTTCTTGAAAATAAGGGTCCCGTAAAGCTGAAGTTAGCGGTGTCTGCATGTACGCATCTTCTCCACCACCATCGGATCCGGCATCTCCTTCATGATGATCATGTCCACCAGCATCTTGATCATAATCATGTTCGGCATCTTCATGAGCACCATTTCCTTCCGGCACCCCGTTGTTGACGTCCTCGTCAATGTAGGCAGGCATGAAACCACCCATGAGTAAGTGTTTCTTCAATGTCCCAAACTCAGGATTGACTAGGGTACCAAGTTTGCATCTCTCACAAGGACATCTTATCTCGGTCATGTTTTTCTAAATCATGACGGCCATCACGCGTGCCTTGTATCTAGCCACCATAGCTTCGCTCATCTGACGCACCATGCTTTCCTACACGGCGGAGCAAAAAGAATATATTTAGAACCATGCATACAAAAATTCGGCATGACCTTCCCTATAAATAGGACATATGAGTAGTGCAAAAATTTGCAAAAACAAAAATGAATCAACATTTCGGCAAACATTGCACCACACACACCCGACACCTGCACAACACAAAGCATAGACAATAACACAAGTATATATCCATGTAAACATCGTCTCCCGAGCCAACATCGTTGTTCGCACACAAAGAGAACACAAGCATATATCCATGGATACACAAGAACACAAGCATATATACCGCCAACATCGTCGTCCACACACACAAAACAAGCATAAGTTACACCGATAGACAAGAGAGGTCGTGCGAGAGTGCGTGTGGTGTGGTTAGTCAAACTTGATGTGGAGGAGGAGAGAAAATGTGCGTGTGCGCTTACTTTAGATCTACACGGTGGAGAGAAGTTTCCTTTATAGATCCATCCAATCCAAAGAGGTTTTGGCCACTTAAAATGGAGAAATTGTTGGAGAAAATAGGGTGAAGAAGAGGAGTAGCTCGAGCTAGATCTATAGTGGAGGTAGGAGAAAGTGCACTAGCTAATGGAGGTAGGGGAAAGTGCCACCTTTTGTGTGGCTGGCACGACATATCCGTGGCGCACCTGAAAAGCGTGCGCCACTAACAACCAACATCCATGGCGAACCACCAAACCGTACGCCGCAGGTAATATGCCACCTTTTCAGCTACGGGTCCCACCAACGCCCATGGAGCACCGAAAATACGTGCGCCACTGATGTTCCTACTATGTGTGGCGCATATTCATTATGTGCGCCACGGATATGCCGCCCAAGGACAGGGTTCGGCGCCAGCTCTGAGGCCCAGGTAATAGTGGCGCACCCAAATGGGCGTGCGCCGCAGATATAGGCAGTTTAGTGGCGCACGGTTAAGCCCGTGAGCCACTGAGAAAGACTAGTGGGTCACCTTTTACATGTGTGCCACTGATAAGGACCCTGTGGATAAGCGTTTTCCTACTAGTGGTAGATTCTCATGGGTGATGTAGTCGTTCACTTGCCGATCTCAAGATCGCGAAGACGATCCTTCCGGCACCGCGTTCCGGCAGCACTTCCGTAGTCGGTCACATGTTCGGTACTCGATGAAGACCTTCCTCTCCCTTGTTCCAGCAGGCAGTGGAGGTTGTAGTTCTCTCCTCGCAATTCCGGCAGCACGACGGCACGGTGTTGGAGTTAGAGGAGAAATCCCGCAGGGCTTCGCCTTAAGCCGGAGCGGGTTATGGTGGAGTAGTAGGGTTCCCCAGCATCTAGGGTTTAGAAGCCGAAGAGGAGGAGGTGGGACGGCAAAGGCTTGGGCGGTGACGACGGTGCGGTGGCAGACGGCTTGGTGGGGTGGGTCTTGTTGTGGTCTTTGGGGGGCACCCCCTCCCTACTATTTATGAGAGGGAGGGGCAGCTAGGGAGAGGGGAGTTTGAATTCTTCCCAAACTCCCTCTCCTTCTAGGCGCGTGGTGAAGGGAGAGAAGGATTCTCTCCTTCCTCCATGATACGTCGGAAACATATCTATAATTTTTGATGCTCCATGCTTGTTTAGTACCTACTTTGCTTTGCTTTGTCTACACTTTGAGGTGATTTTTTACATGTTTTCTGGTACTAACCTATTAACAAGTTGCCACAGTGTCAATTGCCTGTTTTCTACTGTTTTTGGTTCCAGAAAAGCTAGTAAGGAAATATTCTCGGAATTGGACGATACAAACATCAAAGTCAACAACTTTCCGTGGGGAACAAGAAGTCCAAAGGGGAGACGGAGAAGTGGGCCAGGGCGCCCAGACCCCCCTAGGTGCGGGTGGGCCCTGCCCCACGCCTAGGCAGGGTGTGGGGACCCTGGCCGCCTCCTCGGCCTCCCCCTTCGCCTATAAGAAGCCCCCGATGCAGAAACCCTAAGAACCCGATCAAATCTTTAGGAAACCGTCTATAGCCGCCGCCACCATCGTCCCTAGATCGGGGGGATCTGAAGTTCTTCCCGGCACCCTGCCGAAGGGGAGATCATCCCGGAGGCCTTCTCTCCGGTATGATACGTGAGTAGTTCCACCTTGGACTATGGGTCCATGTAGTAGCTAGATGGTTGTATCTCCTCCTTGTTCTTTCATGTATAGATCTTGTGAGCTCTGTTCATGATCAAGATCTAATCTATTTGTAATCATGCATGTTGTGTTTGCGGAGATCCGATGGATATTGAGATTATTATGTTGGTTTGATTAATGGTTTTGTCTTTATGATTCTATCATGTCTGTGTTATTTGTGATCTTGCATGCTCTCTGTTGTTAGTAGCTATCTTGGCCAAGTAGTTGCTAGTGACTCCAAGAGGGGGTATTTATGCTCGATAGTGGGTTCATGCATTTCCAAGGGAAGTGACAGAAATATCTTCGGTTGTAGATGTGTTGTTGCCACTAGGGAGAAAACAACGGTCTCTTGTTCATGGAACATGTGGACTGTTTACCTTACACACTTTGCTTAAAGCAGTTGTCTGTTTCTTGTAACTTAATACTGGAGGGGGTTCGGATGATAACCTGAAGGTGGACTTCTAGTCATAGATGCAGTTGGATGGCGGTCTATGTATCTTGTTGTATTGCCCAATCGAATCTCATAGGATCTTTCTGACTAGTAATTGCATTGTTATGCCTTGCTCAGTTCCTGTCAATTGCCCTGCTGTAATTTGTTTACCCTTCATGCCATGTTGTTTATCTAAGGAACACCTCTAGTGAATTATGGATCCCGGTCCAATCTTTACCATTGATACATCTTCCACTATTACTTGTTTACTTGTTGCAAACCATTACCTTCCACACCATACGTTTAATCCTTTGTTACAAAAAAACCGGTGAGCTTGACAACCTCACTAATTTATTGGGGCAAAGTCTTGAGTTTGTGTTGTGCATATCTCCGCGTTGCTTGCAACACCTGTGTGACGTTTCCTTTCTCCTTCTGGTTCGATAACCTCGGTCTCTACTGAGGGAAGACTTGCTGATGTGCTCATCACACCTTGCTCTTGGGGTTTCCAACGAAGTGCTCCACGTCAAGCACCAACAAGTTTTCTAGCGTCGTTGCCGGGGAGGCTAAGGACGTCTTCACTAGGGGATTCCTCCACTTCCTTTCTCCTTACTTTGTTTTTAGTTTTCTTTGTTTCTTTTACTTGGTTTTGTTTGCCTCTTTTCAAAAAACCCAAAAAAATTAGGCTAGTTTGGTTTGCTTTCTTAATTCAAGAACACAAAATAATTAGTTCCTGCTCTATTTGATGGTTTATTAGTGCCTTTCTTTGTCATACTTTATATCAATGGATGGTTTCTTTGAAACTATTTCTTATTGGCAAGATGGGTTCACAGAAGAAGAAAAGTATCCAAAGGTGTTATTGGTGCTACCCCATGGAGCTCCTAGGCTGGCCAGATGGCGTGAACCGTTGGATTGAGCTCTAAAACAAGATTTGGACCGTTGGGTGATGCAAAGATGGTTATATCCCCGTGTACAGCAAAAAATCAAACCGCTACCTGCACAACATTCACGCACAAAGTCTGTCCTCCTCTCTTCCCATCCTCGTTTGTTTCCTGTGGAGAGAATCCGGACCCACGTGTCAGTCTCGTGGGCAGGATTTTGCGTGTGCGCTTCGTGGGTGTCGTGAGTCTGCTGGGGGAAAACGCCCAACCACCACGCCGGACCATGCCGCGTACGCCGTCCATCCCCTGCCCATCACGCGCCCATCCCCCGCCCATCAACTCGCCGTTAGATGTACTGGTTCGTTTTTACCCGCCTGGTCTCTACTCGTCGCTGGACGTGGCCCCTTTTTTTTGGGGGGGGGTGGGGGGGGGGGGCTTGTCAGGTGGCCTCGCACGGGAGTGGGCGAGGTCGTGCAATCTCCTCGCGCTAGGGTAGGCTCGGGCTTGCACGACGCCTATTACTGCTTTCCGTCCGCCGCTCGCTTCCGCCTCCGCCTCTCGCACTTCCCTCCCTCGCTCGCCTCGCAGAACCACCCGGCTCTCCTGCTTCTTCTTATTTCTCCTGGAGGAGCCCTCAGCTGTCTTCCCCGGCTGCGTTGACGCCGCCTTTTCCCTGCGATGGAGGCCTTCTGTGGCGGCTTCGGTTAGGGTGAGGCACTCTTCAATTCCTTCTTCCCACGAGCCCAGATTGACACAACGTGCTTGCTTGTATCTTTTTAGTTAGTCGCCGCCTTCGGGATCAACTATTTGGCCGTTAGCTGTCATTTTTGTCTGTGAGGGAGAGAGGACATATGGAGGGCAGCGGCGGCATCATGGATGGGGAAGCGGAGCTCTACATGGAGGAGCACGCGGGAAACTGCAGACTCTTCGATCCATGGTCTCTTGCCCGGTGGCTATCCGGGCTCTGCCCCTCCACTTATCTGCAACTTTGGTATAGTATTTTATATTATCTCCAGCTAACCCTCTTCTCTCGTTTCCATTTGCATTTGCATTCCTCTTCAATTGGATCTCTGACTAGAGCATGCTCTCTCTGTAGGTAATGTTGTGATCTTCTCTTGAATCGATTCGATGGGCATGCACTGGTTTCATTTTAGTAAATCATAATTCATTGGTTCCAAAAATCGCACGACCTTGGGCTTGTGTGCATCCGCTACATTGAAAACTATGCAGATTGAGGTTTACTTATTATTTCACCAACAATACATGGTTATGGGCAGGCTTCCAGAAGTAAGAATTTTCTTTTATGGGGAGATGGACTATATAGGTGCGTCATTGTCCAGCTATTAATAATTTGCTGTATCTCTTTTAGTAAGACACATACCTCATGACATATATGATCTTTGTATTTGAGTTTTTTCTAATTCTTGTGACTTTTCCAAGTTTTCATTACATGCAACTTGAAACTTATATAATTTGCTTAAATTATCCTCTAAATGAGTCTACCTGAAATTTCGTGCATGTTCATGTATTACTAAATTCTGCACACTGGAACTTTTTTAGCTAAGCTATTCGGAGCGTTTCATCAAAAATAATTTTATATATTGCTAATTTATAAAATTAAAGCTTACATTATCAAGTAATACTTATCCTACAGTCGAGTGGTCCAGCCTGTGTGATTCATGATAGTTTATGAAGATCTCTCTTAGAAACTTATTCCCCTCTTTTTCCTTTTACTTTGAATGATCCTTTCAGGATTTCTTGTTGTTTGCCAGCAGGGTCAAGGGTGGGGTGTGCAGAAATGCTCCGTTTCGAGATACTGGATCAGAAATGCTCTTTATTTTTTTCTGCCTTGTAATTTGAGTTTTTCTTTTGGTAATCTGATCTCATGGATGCCAAAAGACCCATGTTTCAGATTTTGGGAAGATTCAAATTAAATCTTACATTATCAAGTAATACTTATCCTACAGTCGAGTAGTCCAGCCTGTGTGATTCATGATAGTTTATGGAGATCTCTCTTAGAAACTTATTCCCCTCCTTTTCCTTTTACTTTGACGGATCCTTTCAGGATTTCTTGTTGTTTGCCAGCAGGGTAAAGGGTGGGGTGTGCGGAAATGCTCCGTTTCAAGATACTGGATTGGAAATGCTCTTTATTTTTTTTTCTGCCTTGTAATTTGATTTTTTCTTTTGGTAATCTGATATCATGGATGCCATACCCATGTTTCAGATTTTGGGAAGATTCATAACTTCTTACTGCTACTTGAGATGGGCGCTAGGCCAGCAAATGAGGTCGCTTTTGACACTGCTATGTGTTCTAACCCCTACTTTGATATATTGGACTGATAGATGTGTGTTTTGTACAATTATATTTAAGACATTCTTAGTGTACAGGCTGGGCTTTGTTTATTATCTGCCTTCTCTTTGTTGTCTAATGTATTTGTAGTCGTAGTCTATTTTTTTCCGCTTGCTTGCTATAGCATTTTACAAAATGTATATCAATGTGGACGGCCAGGATTGCGCGCCAAGACATGCCCCAAAATCCTGAACCACCACATGCATTTTCTTATGTGCACTTGGCTTTGTACGAAGAAGTTCATATAGCCTTTCTTTATTAGTTTTACTCCCAACTGTTACAGAAACACGTGTTATTAAATGAGACAACAATTCCTTAAGAGTAGATAGTTATTTTTGGTCAGTTTTTGAAACTTCAAAACTTGATTTAGTAATACTTGTGGAACTTTGGTACTGTAAGATTTACTGACTCCTCAAGGTACACCGCTGACCAGTGGAAACAATGACATCTATGTCGCTCAAGTTCTTACTCTTTATTTTCCTAATATCGGTCGTAAGATTTAAATTAAATGTTCTGAGTTTTGTATAGATTCATCAAAAGACGGGCGATGAGACCAAGACAAGGAGAGACAACACTGATTCACATGTGTGGGAGCATGTCTCAGGTGGCTTGGTTCCTAAGAGTACCCACTTTTCCATACTGGTTACATTCCATCTGCCCAGTAGCTCTTGGTTAGAGATAATAGTGTGTTGTTCCAGTGAGTAGAATTTGGCATTAACTTATATGTGAGAGTTTCATTCTTATCTAAAAACTAAAATCGATTGAAGGTATCATATTCATCTTGTGTCCAATAATTTTTGATTTACCTACAATGAGCTCATATATGTTAACTTTGTAATGTGGGTGCAGGTGCATATTGACCTGAACCAAGAAGTAATTGTCTATGGATGGAGAGTGACCATGATGAGATGGTAGGTATAATTTTATTCTACTTTGCCTTCTCAATTTGGGATACTCAAAACAACTCCACAATATATGTTTACTTGAGAATTACGTAGTATTAACTAATTTGGAGAAAGAACAATATACGTATTTCCTTCTATGTTTCTCCGTTCTTTGATTTCCTCTTAGATTTATTCTTTATAGTTTCTAATATTTCAAGGTCCTGTTTAGAGTAGGATAAGGTTTATATTTACTAATATGCTCTATTCGTACTTTACTACCTTGGACCTGCTACAATGCCCTCATTGTTGTTTTGAGACAGTTATCTTTTCCATATTATTATACAATTGCCTCACGGTGCTAACTATGCCCGCGGTTTGCCTTCTTGCCATAAGTTTTGTTGTGGTTCTCGGAAAAATCCATTAATAATTTGGCTAAGGCTGAGTGTAGCAAGGCATGATAATTTTGCAAGATGTATCATGTATGTTCAAATTTTTCCGTTTAATGCATGTGCCATTTGCAAGAAAATAAAAGTTGAGATCAGATTGGAAATACCTCGAGCTTTAATTTCAATTATGATCTTATGTTTCACATACTCATTTGATTCCACTTGTAGCAGGAAGTGAAGTATAACATAAAAAGCTTTCGTGTCTTCTCATTTTTCTTAAGCAGGTTTCATGTTGTTGTTGTTTTTGTTGTTGTTGTTGTTGTTGTTGTTGTTGTTGTTGTTGTTGTTGTTGTTGTTGTTGCTGCTGCTGTTGCTGCTGCTGGTGCTGCTGCTGGTGCTGCTGCTGCTGCTGGTGCTGTTGCTGTTGCTGGTGCTGGTGCTGTTGCTGGTGCTGCTGCTGGTGCTGCTGCTGTTGGTGTTGGTGTTGTTGTTGTTGTTCAGACAAGGCTCTATGTGGATGCGTCTCCCAACCAATTGTGAACATGTTTTGAACATCCCGCATCCCTTTAACTTAATCGTATTTTTGGTAGCCCCCCCTTGGCTTCGTCGTTATACTTCATCATTCGTTGTGATATGTCTTCATTATACATGTTCTAGATAATTATTCTTTGAATACATGGTTTTTCTTTTGAATTGTACATCTTCAAAACCGAGGTGGGGATCTTGGAATTGCTTCTCTTTGATCTAAGCATAATGCAGTCACTTTGACACAGTGAGCCATATTTAGTTAGCCTTAATCCTCTTTCTTACAGAATAAAGTAGAAGAGAAGGAACTCGCGATGTAGAAAAGGATATACCAAGCAAGAGATACCTAACAGGAGCTATAAAAAGGTACAATACTATTGAGAATATCTAGAAAAACGGGTGAAGATCCATGATACTACTAAATGGCTCCATGGTATTTTTTTCATGTTGCTTTATTTAATATGTGCATAGGAGGCCTCACAGTTATCTCAGACTTTGCAAAGTGTAAGTAATGCTTCCCTGGCCTGAGTTGTACCGGGCCTCACAATCACCCTTCATCATATTTAAGTGTACCTCAGTTTATTATTGCCAAACTTTCAGTTTTCGTAATGCGTAACAAATTCCCTCTTTGCTATACTACCGTATGGCTACCAATTGTTGGATATGGTCTGTGGCTATTCCTATTGTGTTCATTATGGGTGTTTACAGAATGCTCAGTCTATTGATTTTTTGATGCGGAAGGTGGGTGGCAGAGAAGTTAAGCAACTTAGCAAGAACTAGAGCATCCCCTCCACCACCTATACAATATAGTCAGCTATGTTCCTTGCTGCTGATATATATATATATATATATATATATATATATATATATATATATATATATACACACATGAAGGAATTGTAAGCTTTGTCGTTGTCTATACATAGTGTCGAACTGGACCTAACTACCCTGGCGTGACATGTGTGTAAACTGTATGTATGTAGGAGAAATGTGATTTGCACTAAGCCTAAATACTCGCTATGTGTAATGTATTTCCCGATCTTTGATTTTTTAATCAAATGCCCTTTTTTACCAAGATTTCATTTTTCATTGGTTGTCACTATAAGACATGTTGCAGTAATGAAGGTTTACATAGGGCCTTGCCCAGCGATTACAAATGCAGAAGGTGGGTGGCGCACAACAAACTGCGCCCCCAAACATGTTCTTATTTTCGGTTCACATCTAATTGCTAAAATGGCTCAAATTCAATGGGGTCGTGCGCCAAGGCGCACCCCTAAATCTAGTTATTATAAGGGACACCATTTATCACAAAAAGGGAAACACTTACGGGCACAAATTGATAAATTGAATACTATTGCTAGAGAGTTGTGCTCCACTTATAATGTTACATATTGCTTTGATAAAGCTTGTTGCTGTAGGAGGTATAAACACCTGCCTTTTCAATGTGATTATAATAATAATGTTACCATATCTTCTTATGTTAAAGAAAATTATGACTTTTATGATGTGGAAGAAATTGAAGAATTCATTGCTTTCAAGGGTGCATTTGAACTTGCCAGTTTGCTTGAAAATACTGATTGATGCACCTTATGAATCTGAGGTTTATGAGATACTTAAATTTTTCTTTGATAATTACAAGGAAGAAAATGGCTATATACTTGAATATTTTAGTAGGTGCTTTCCACAAATGGAAGAGACTAATGCCTTGCAGGAGCCCATGGAAGAAGAAATTGCTGAAACACGAAGCTCATTAGATGAAAAAGAGGAGGATGAATGTTATGATCCCGTGGATTCTTTTGAAATATCTATTATAGGTAAAACTTGTGATGATGTTCCTATGCCGGTTACCTATAGTAGTGATCATGATTGGGAAAAGCACACTACTTTTGATATTTAAAATCTGTTTGGTACCAATTCTGAAAATTCTATTGCCTATGATGATACTTTACCTCCAATTTATGATGATTACAATGATGATATTGATATTTTCAGTCCACCTACTATTGAGGAGAAAATTTATTGTGATTTCAATATGCCTCCTATATTTGATGATTATGGTGATGAAAATAATAATGATAGCTATTTTGTTGAATTTGCTCCCACTACTGATGTGGGGAGTAATAATCATTTTGTGCATGTGGCTCATGATAAGATTATTTTATGTGATAGTTATATTGTTAAATTTATTCATGATGCTACTGAAAGTTATTATGAGAGAGGGAAACATGGACTTATTGTAACATCCCAAAATTCATGATTATAAAGTTTGCATATTATTCATGCATTCATAAGCATTTTAGGATCATTTTCAAATGAGATTTCAAAAACAGAAGCAATTGTTGTCTATTATTTTATGTAAGCAAGGCAATGGCCTTATTGCTACTCTCTAATATGAGAATACTTGTTTAAACTAGAAAAGGTTTTAAACATAGGTTTGATTGTTATTTCCAAAGCTTGGTCAAATTTCAAAACAAAAATATGAATTCAAAACCATTCATATGCCTACTATGAATAATTAATTAAAGCATGTTTTTATTTTTTAAATTCAATGGGTCAATGTAATTTTGAGTGAACAGCTATGTTTTATACTCAAATATGTGCATGTTCCACTTTACAAAAATCCATAAAGATTTTGAATTCAAACTCATTTGAAATCATTTGAAAAGGATTCCTGGAAAATCAATTGGAAAAAGAAAAAGAGAAAATAAAAGGAAAAGGGCCGGCGCCACCTATTCGTCCCAGTAACAGAACCAGCCCACCCGGATTTTCCCCTCTCCCTCTGCTTCTCACCCACACGAGCACCCCCCTCTTGCTGACGCCTCGGATCCACCTGCCCTGTCATCATCGTCCCCAAATCATCGCGCGACGACCCGCTCCGCCGTTACCTCCTCGCAGTGACGCCGCGTTTATTCTGCGCTTAATTCCCATTGATACAGCGCGTAATTCTCGCCCCCGCTCTGCCTACATAACCACCTCCCCACCCTGCTCCTTTCCCCTCACTCAGCACCCCTTCTCTGCCACCCGGCTGCCCGCAATCTCACTCGCACCGCCGCAGTGCCGAGCGACTCCGACGACGAAATTCCGGTGAGCCCGACCGCCCCTGTCCTTCTGGTTCATGCGAGCGTGGTCCTTGTGATCTCGTGCACCTTTTGACACTTTTTGTTTGTCCGCGAATGACCCAGGCCGCCGTCCCCATCCACGTCTACAAGCGATAGAGCCGCCGCTCAACTTCGGCGAGCGATTTAGGTAAAATCCGGCCGCCCCTTGCCTTCTCCTTGACACTGCCGTGTTCGCCGTGACCCTGTGCACCTTTTTATACCGCTGGTTTATGCTAGTACGATCCAGAGCGTCGGCAACGACCTCGTCTGCCAGGACCCGACGCCGCCCGCAACTCCGACGAGCTCTAGGCCCCGCTACAGCACGCCCCCTGCCCAACCACAACCACATTGAGCTTCCTCGCAACCGTGCGAGTCTGGTAAGCATCATCACCACCCCTAGGCCTCGCTAGAATTGTCGTTCCACCATCGCCAGTAGCGCCGCCGCAGCACCGCCGTCGCTAGCGCCGCCCGTCTATGGTCATGTGCTCAGCAGCGTTGGATCTAGATCTAACGCTTGAGATTAGATCACTTAAACGAACTGGTATGAGCAGATCTAGCCGTGCACTGTTACTTAAATCCAACGGCCCTCGTTGATCGATCCGTGCGAAACGGTATCAGCCAATAGAAACAGACCATGGGGCCTAGCCTGTCTGTTTAAAATTTCAGAAATGATTTTGAATGTTTAAACTTGTAAATTCAATAACTTTTGTTCTGTTTATCCAAAAAATGCAAATAAGATATTAATGGAATCACAAAAAGAAATCCTACACATCTATAGGCTTTGTTTTGTATTTTGCCTCTGTTAAAATAGAATTTTATGCAGAGACATTTGTAGACTTATTTTGTGTATAAAAATTAATAGGAAAATGTTTTAAAGGCCAAATAAAGTTTATTTGATGTATAAATGTTTAGTTTATTGATCAGTACTGTTTGTCTTGTTTGGTTTAGAAAAATCATCACATGGCATTTGCATGCATTCATATATTTTTGCTTGTTTATTTGAAATGTGAATTTGGTGCTATCATTTTATGTGTAGATTTTGGTGCTAGTGGTGATTGTGACTGTGAGGATTGTTGTTACTCCCCCAACTACCAAGGCAAGTGGTTCTTCATACTTTTGTCCCAATATTTTGACTATGCATTAGAAATATTTTGTATACGGCTTGCATGATAGTTTTTGCTAAGTATCTATATGCTATGCTTGGGAAATCCTAGTAGTTATAGAATTGTTAGATTTTTCACTAAGTTAAGATACTTTATATTGCCATGCTTAGCCTAGCTAGTAGCAACCAATGGTGGATTATATTCATGCTATGGAAAAATGTTTCTAAGTCTTTGACTTATGTTTTTGCTTAATAAAACAACTAAGTGAATGAAACACCTGGGTAGAATGGTAATTGCTTGGTTGGATTTTGGTTGAGTGGTTACCAGGGCCCATGTCGTGGTGGTGGCACGGCAGATGCCATGGGTAGGCTAAAGTATGGGGCCAATGGATGCTAGTGGGATCTGGGGAGGGAAGATGCAGTTGATTCTACACACAGGAGGCTAAGGCAAAAATCTTTATTTCTCCCTCTTCGGGCTACAAGTGCTCCTTGAGATGTGTTTGAGAAGGAAGAAACTATCCCAGCCTAACGGTCCCAAAGAAAATGAGTCGATCCCCCCCTCAGGGTCCAAGCCTCTCCTTATAAAGGAGAGCCTTGGGTTCCTTTAGGGCTGATGTGGCAAGCATATTCGAGGAATATTCTTGTCCCAACATAGTAGTTCGGCGCCCCCCTTTTCCCTGTCGCTTCTCTAACGACGGCAAGGTTCCAGAGGGCCCCTCCTGCGCGCCTCGGGCTCTAGGACTGTCACCTCCGTGACCTCCTTCTGCCTCTCTGTCGCTCTGCGTCTTTGTCCGTAGTGCTTGGCTTGGCTCAGATTCTCCCTATCCTGCGGCTAGGGTTTGACTTCAGGCTTCTCCTTCTCCTGTAAGCTTCGTACCATTCGGCCCTGCCTCCCGTAGCTCGGCTTGTCCTTTATATGCCTTAAGATTACTCGGGCTAACCCAGCCGAGTTACAAAGTATCTCGGCCGGGTAAGGCCTTGTCATTACTACAAGGGTCCTGCCCTTTCCTATCTTAGCCGACCTCTACATGATTCGGCCGACTCAGACTGTAACTCGGAAACTAGACGGGGAACATCCTTTCATCTTTCCCCGTCTTTACCTTATCCGGGGTTATCTCCCCAACATTAGTCCCCGAAGCTGGTATGGCCCCGCCGATAACCTCGGTCGGGTCGTATCAGTTTCATGACATACGTCCTGTATTGTTTCCGAGTTATTCCTTTCTCGTTCGAGGTAACATCGTATCTTCTCATGTACTCCTCGTCCTCCGCGTCATCGCCATCATTGTTTTCTCTAGTTTTTTGTTCCTCTACAGTATTTACTGACAGGCCACAGTTACCACTGCGCCTGCTGCACCGGCGCTGCGACGCCTCGTGTGCCGTTTCCGTTGGGGATCGTGACCTTCTTTGCTACCGTGTGGCCCTCGGTGTGGTTCCTCTCAACGACGTGTGGTTGTGCGGCGCACACGATCTACACGTCCAACCGCCACACCCACGATCCCACTATCTTGCTAGCGGCTCGGTTATAAAGAGGGGCGCAGCTCTGGAGGAATCACTTTCCCCTTTTCGTTCGCCTGCGCCCTTCTTCTTCCTCTCGCCTCCGCGCCGGTTCGCAGCTCCGCCGCCGCGCGTTCATCAGAACCTCCGACGGCGAGGACTCCGCCGCGTTGCTCCGTCTGCCTCGTCCGCGTTCGCTAGCTTCGGCGTCGTCGCCGGTGAGTTTTTTCCGGCCGCGTCGCCTAGGCTTTCCCTAGATTTCTCTGTCTCGATTTTGTATTCGTGCGGCGGTTCCTCCGCTCCTCCGCCGCTGTTCCTGTGCAAAATCACGACGGGGCCCTGTAGCTCTAAACTTTCCTCCGCCGCTAGTTCTTCCTCCACCGATTTTTCCGGCGAGCTCATGTCTAGCTCCTTTAGCCTTGCCCTGATAGAGGATGATGATGCTGGATCTGGGCCCGAGCGAGGCTCGTGGCAGGGCTCCTCCGTTACTCGCCGCGAGATCGAGTGGCTTATCCGAACTCGGAGGATTCCCGCCGAGATCTCCTGTCGCTTACCCGGCAGCGAGTCCTCTCCGGATCTTAAGGAGGGAGAGTATGTAGTTTTTATGTCGCATTTCTCGCGCGGCTTTGGTATCCCTCTTAGCGACTTTGCTAGAGAGTTTCTCGACTACTTCGGCCTTCAGCCGCATCATCTTCCCGCAAATGCCATCGCTTCTCTTTCTGCTTTTATCTCTGCCTCGGAGGGATACTTCGGCCTATGGCCGTCCGTGCATGTCTGGTCGAAGTTCCTCCAGATTCGTTCTAACGTAGTCCCTGACAAATCTCTGCACCCTTCCGAGAAACTGCTTACTCAATGTGGAGCAGCGTCCATTACACCTCGGAGGAAGTCCGTTTTTCCTCGTGTCACAGGGCTAGAGTCGTGCAAGAAGTGGCACAAATCCTTCTTCTATGTCAAGAACAGAGGAACGGAGGACAAGATTCGGCTCCCCGCATTCTCCATTGGCCCGCCCTCCAAGGTGAATTGGACTTATAATCCGAGGAAGAGTCACGCCTTGGCCGAAGCTTTTGAGATTCGGCTTAAAGAGATGATCCACGCCGGGTTATGCGGCGAGGATCTGATTGCTACTTTTATCAGTAGCCGAATATGCCCATTCCAGAAGCGGACGCACAAACTCTGCTACATGAGCGGTCCTCTCGATCCCAACCGAGTCTCGACTGTGGAGCTGGACAACTATCTCATCTTTAAGCGTGTTCGAGCCATCTTCAAGACGGAGATGCCTGAGGACTGGGCCTGGGGGTTGAAACCGTTTACGCACGAGCGTCCTCCTCCCGAAGTAAGCTTAACCAATAACGCTTTGTTTTCCAATTGCTTTCGTAACAGTTTTCGCTAATTTTCCTTTTTCCTGTCTTACAGAGATTCGCAGAGCAGAAGAATGAGGATGCCGAAGTTTTGTTGCTTCCGTGGCCCGCGGACTAGAATACCCCGGACACTGGTGAGCCGGACTCGGAAGAGTTCGTCCCTAAGTCGGATCCTGCCCCGGCTCGCGCTCGTGGCAAGACCTCGGCCCACGAGGAGGAAGGTGATTCGGACGAGGTCCAAGTTCTTGAGGTAGTTGCCGCAATGCCTATTTCTTATGCATTTCCGGCTTCTACTTTCCCAGCTAATCCGGCCGGTCAGGTTCACAACGCCGAGCCTATTGCTTCCCGGCCCCCTGTTACCTCGGGGAAACGTGGGGCTCCTGCTGATGCCTCAGAGGCGGCTCCCAAGAAACGAACGAAGAAATCCGCACCAAATCCTCCCCGGCGCAAGATCATGCCTGGAGTTGCAGGGTAAGTTCCACTTGCTCGTATTTCTTGTTTCTCTCTTTCTGTTTTTTAACCTGATGTCGCTCTCTTTTTCCTATTTTCACAGTGCTCCACTTTCCGTTAAGCCCGGCGGTCCTAGCATGACTAGCCGTGTGACTCGGCAGCCGTCTCCTCCGGTTGCCGAAGATACCAGGGTTCCGAGTCCTGCTCGTGCAGCATCTCCTCTAGTTCCGAATCAATCGCCCCCTCATGATGATATACCTAAGACTCCTCTTGTTGACGCTGACTCCACTCGGCCCTTCGAGATTTCCATGGAACCAGTTGTCTCCTCTGTGAATCAGAGCGTCTTTACCGAGCCTCTTTCTACCCCCGCAGTTTCTATAGTAGCTCCCGCCCCGGCCGAGGATGTTAATATCCCGGTTCCCTCTGCGACCGTGATTTCTCCGGATCCTAAAGACATTGTTCCCATTGCCGAGGTATCAGCTCCTGCTGATGCCTCTAAAGCAAGTAAAGCTATCGCCGCCAAGGCCTCCGCTTCCCAGAAAGGTCTTGTTGGCTCTTCTCAGCCGAGTATTGCCGATGTGCTGCGCAAAAGAACTGCTTCCACCAAAACCTCCGTTACTCCGGCCGCCGGTACCTAGCTTGCTCTTCATAAAAGCCCTGCGGCCGAGGTGGTTACGCAGCACATCCGGGGTAAAGTCCTAACTCGGACGGCTAGTGGGAACAGCCTCGGCTCGCTGGTGGAATATGCCAATAATTGGAATGCTGCCGATCAGTTTGAGGGTAATCCAATCAGTCAGCCATTTCAGCTTCCCGACATTGGCGGCCGCTTGGATCAAGCTGCTAAGATCATCCTTGATACTAACAAGATGAACGAGGTAACTGTTGTTTTGCGGAGCTTTGATTAATTTCCCATATGCTACTATATATTCTAGTCCCCGAAACTTGCAGGGAAATCACTTGTTATTTTCTTGGAAGTTTAATAATTCTCTAAATAATTTAATTTTAACTTTAGGGTTCGAATCGATATTCGACTAGATCTGCCTTAAACCTTGTTTGACTTTCGTTTAGTTGATCTTGGAATATCCAGCCACCTGGATCCGGGTTAAGTTTCGCTTGACTCGGATATGTTTTGGCTTCGAATATCCAACCACCTAGATCTGGGTTTAGTCTTGCTCAATTCGGATCTGCTTTAGCTTCGAATATCCAGCCAATAGATCCGGGTTAAGTTTCGCTTAACTCGGATCTGTTCTAGCTTCAAATATCTAATAATCGTTTGCTCCATTGTTCAGGTTGCACACGACCGGCGGACTGCCGAATTTCAAAGATTGCTTTTTTCGCACCGAAAATTGGAAGAAAAATATGAGAAAGTTCTCCCTGTGGTGAAAAAGACTGGTAAGTCGATAATTCTTTTCGTCGTTTTCGACATTCTTATTGTTTTGTATGCGAGATGTCGGCTCACTTTTTTGGTAAACAGGTAATATCAATAATCTCAATATTCGTCTTGCGAAGAAAGTCAAGAGCCTGGAAGGTTAGTTTTCCTTTTTACCGTACACCTTCCGCTTTTTAAAATGTGAGCTAAGCTTCTTTTATTTCGTTTGGCTTTGGTAAAGCCGAGTTACAAACCTTTGCAGCATCTCACCAAGATTGCACGCCCATGCCTGACGTGATGCTGCATTTTTTAGAACAAAGCGCTACTCATTTGGCGCAGCTGAAAGAAAAGGATGATGAAATATATCGCCTGTGCACCGAGGTGGAGGCCCTTAAGCTCTCTCAGAAATCCGAATTAGAAAAGGTCGATCAGGAATTCTCCGAGGAGAAAAATCGGCTAGCTCTAGAACTGCAGAAGAAAAAAGAGCTCCTCGAGGCTGCCGAACTGAAAACTCGTGAAATGAGCGAGGAGATCGCTCGCTTTGAGAAGAGCAAGATCAACTGGGCTAAAGGCCTTCAGATAATGATGAGTTATATTCATTGTAAGCTTCTTAGCACGGCCGGATTATGTTTTTCTCTTTGTCCGTGCTGCCTCCTGACGCATTCATGTTTTGCGCAGGTCATTTTCCAGAAGCTAATCCTGTGAGCTCTAAAGCGGTTCTTGCAGCTCGTGTGCGCCGAGGTGTCCCTGTTGACGTTGATTCAGAGTACTCGATGGAAGATTTCCTGGTTGCTGTTGGCGCTGCAGTTGGTCCGATGAAGATTATGGGCAGGGACTTGGTGCAGGCAGCTATCCGAGCCTACCATGTTCTCTGGCCGAATACCTCTGGGACTCCTGATATCAATGAGGTCGAACTGCTGGTGAAAAGATTGATGGCATCTGAAAAGCAACTAAGTCTCTGGAGGGAATCGGCCGGGCGAGCTGGCGCTGATATGGCCCTCACTGTTATCATGTCATGGTATGAAGACATTTCTCTTGATATCCTGAGAAACTTGCGCACAGGTTCCCGTTGGGTTGAGGACCCCACTTTCGTTGCTCTTCGGCAAGCTCGCGCCTTCCAGCTCGTTGAGTATGCCGACGTGCATACCTGGAATGAAGGGCCGAGCTTCCTCCCGAACCCGGACGATGAGGTCGTAGTCGAGGATGCATCAGATAATAACTCGGCTGAACAAGGTGAAGGTGAAGATGATTCGGCTTCTTCTGGTGACTCCAGTTCGAGCTCGGATGGCAACGGCGACGCGCGATCCTCCTCCAAAGGTACTGGGCATTCAACTGCGCAAACTGATGTCCCTCAGCAACCTCGGGCTTCGGCCGAAGTCACACCTGAGTCTGTGGAAGGCGAGGCAACCTCGGCCGAGGCTCCGCCTATCTCGGAGCATCCAGCCCCTGATCCACATATTGCCTCTCCAGCTGAAAACCTTTAAGTTATTTCTTGTCCCTGGTTTGCCGGGCGTACGATGTACGTGGAATATTTGTCCGTCTTCTGTATGACCTGAATTTCTTTTGCCGTGTACTGCTGCGACATATATGTTTGTAGTTGTTATCACTTTGTTTAAGTGATTTTGTTCGCCCGAATTCTTGCTTTGGTGACCTGCGATTTCCTGATTTTAGGATGTATCTTTGCCTTTGTATTCCCGTGGTTTAGCCAATTAATCTGGGTGTGAGCTTCGAATATCATACGAGATTGAGCTGCTCTTATTCTGAGCGCCGAAGTGTGATACCTTTCTTGTATCAAAGGTTACTACTTCGGAATAATATGTGGCAGTCCCCGAGTCACTGCCTATAGCGCCGAAGTCTAGTGTGTAAACCAAATTTCATAAATAATATAAGACGGTTGCCGAGGCGCTGCTCAGGGTGCCGAGGTTTAGTGCTCAACATAAAACTGGGGCAACATATGGCAGTTCCCGAGTCACTGCTCTAGATGCCGAGGTTTAATACATAAGATGAAATTGAAATAACATATGGCAGTCCCCGAGTCACTGCTCTGGATGCCGAGGTTCAATACATAAGATGAAATTGAAATAAGATATGGCAGTCCCCGAGTCACTGCTCTGGATGCCGAGGTTTAATACATAATTGGTTCTTGAACTTAAGATACTATGCTACGAGTAAAATGGACGAAGTAAAGCTATGTTCCATGGCCGCTTCGTTTCTTCGCCGGCTTTGTCTGCCTTGTTCCTTCCGGGGGATTGAGCTTCGATTAGATAATAGGCATCATTATGCAATGCTTTGCTCACGATGAATGGTCCTTCCCATGGAGGTGACAGCTTGTGCATGCCGGCCGTGCGTTGCACCAGTCGGAGGACTAAATCTCCTTCTTTGAATACTCTTGGATTCACCTTCTTGCTGTGATATCGTCGCAGGTTCTGCTGATAAATAGCTGATCGTGATAGCGCCAGTTCTCTGGCTTCTTCTAGCAGGTCAACAGTATCTTGCCGAGCTACTTCATTTATCTCAGAAGTTGTATATTGAGTAACTCTTGGCGAGTCATGTAGTATGTCGGCTGGAAGCACAGCCTCTGCCCCATATACCAGAAAGAATGGTGTATAACCTGTTGATCTATTTGGAGTAGTCCTGAGGCTCCACAATACTGCTGGTAATTCCTCAATCCAACATCCCGCCGACCATTGCAATGGTTCGACGAGTCGCGGTTTTATTCCGGACAACACTAATCCATTAGACCTTTCCACTTGCCCATTAGATGCTGGATGAGCAACAGAAGAAACATCTAATCTTATGTGTTTTTCTCGGCAAAACCTAGCGAAAGCTCCTTCTGCAAAGTTTGTGTCGTTTTTTGTAGTAACACTGTGTGGGTACCCATATCTTAAGATAATATCTTTAAGGAATTTCACTGTTGTGAGCCCGTCACATTTTTTTATTGGTTTTACTTCAATCCATTTTGTGAACTTGTCCACCATGACCAATATGTGGGTCATCCCCCCTCGTGCCGGCTTAAACGGTCCCACCATATCTAGGCACCACACAAAAAACGGCCAAGTAATAGGTATCGTTTTTGACTCGGACGACGACATGTGTATCTTGGTTGCATATCTCTGACAGCCATTGCATTTTTCAACCAGCTCTTTGGCTTCCTTCAACGCCGTTGGCCAATAAAACCCATGCCTGAATGCTTTGGCTACCAAGGCACGAGATGAGGCATGGTGTCCACATTCTCCTTGATGTATATCTAGGAGGATCTCCTGGCCTTCTGCCGAACTTACACACCTTTGCAATACACTTGTGACGTTTCTTTTATATAGCTCATTGTTTATGATTGTATAAGCTTTTGCTCTCCTTACGGTCTGTCTTGCTAACACTTCATCATTTGGTAACACCGCATCTTTAAGGAAGAATAATATGGGTTGCGCCCACATCGGTGTGATTTTTTGTGGTGTGGTCTCGCTCTCTATCTCCATGTTTTTCGCTGACATAGCTACCTCGGTCCCCTCCACAATTATGCTTACTTCTGCTGTCCTTTTCTTGGATGGTTCCGAGTTATATTGCTGGTCTACTTCCATCGGCACATTATCTTCTACTGAATTTGCCGGAACAAAGATAGATTCGGATTCTGGTGATGGGGTTATCGATGGTTTTCTGAGGTGCTCCAGGGCAATACCCGGTGGAATTGACTGCCTGGTTGATCCTAGTTTTGACAATGTGTCCGCGGCATCATTTTCTGCCCGAGGTATGTGGTGAAATTCACACCCTTCAAAGTATCCACTGATCTTTTGCACCTGAAATCTATACAAAGCCATATTATCATCTAAGGCATCCCAATTGCCTGAGACTTGCTGTACTACTAGATCCGAGTCCCCATAGCATAAGATTCGGCGTATGCCAATCTCTTTTGCTACTTTCAGCCCATGGACTAGTGCTTCGTATTCGGCTACGTTGTTTGATGCGGCAAAATGTATTTGTAGCACATACTTCAGCTGATCCCTCTTGGGTGAGGTTAACACTATTCCTTCCCCCAAACCATTTCTTAGTTTGGAACCATCGAAATGCATCGTCCAATAATTTGGGTCTGGTAATGGTGGCTCATATTGCACCTCGGCCCAATCTACGAAGAAGTCGGCGACCGCCTGAGATTTGATTGCATCTCTCCTATCGAATTGTAGAGCGTATGGTGACAACTCGATTGCCCATTTTGCTATTTGGCCACTTGCATCTTTATTGCTCAATATGTCGGCTATGGGCGCTTCACAGATCACTTTGATGGGATGCTCTTCGAAGTAATGTTTAAGCTTCTTTGCCGACATGTACACTCCATAAGCCATCTTCTGATAATGCGGGTAATTCTGCTTTGAAGCGGATAACACCTCACTCAAATAATACACCGGCCTCTGTACCGACTTACCATCTTCGAGTCGTTCTACGACGACTACTACACTCACTACTCTGTTGGTAGCCGCTATATAGAGTAGCATTGGCTCTTTTGATAATGGAGAAGCCAAAATGGGTGCTGTGACCAACATCTTTTTCAATTCATGAAATGCGCTGTCTGCTTGCGGAGTCCAAATGAACTTATCTGATTTCTTCATTAGTTGATAGAGTGGTAGTGCCTTCTCTCCCAGCCGACATACAAACCGGCTGAGCGAGGCTAGACATCTCGTGAACTTTTGTACATCATTTAGACACCTAGGCAACTCCATTCTTTCTACCGCCTTTATCTTTGTTGGGTTGGCCTCTATACCTCGGCTAGATACGAGAAAGCCGAGTAATTTTCCTGTCGGCACGCCAAACGTGCATTTTTCCGGATTAAGCTTCATTCAGAACCTTCTCAGGTTCGCGAAAGTCTGCTGTATATCTTCTAGTAGCGTTTTGCTTTCCTTGGTTTTGATGACTACGTCATCTACATATACTTGTACATTTTTTCCTATCTGGTCGTGTAGACATTTTTGCATGCATCTCTGATACGTTGCTCCTGCGTTTCGTAGGCCGAATGGCATTGTGCGATAGCAATAAGCCCCATACGGGGTAATAAACGTAGTCTTTATTTGATCGGCCGGATTTAACGGTATCTGGTGAAAACCAGAATACGCGTCTACAAATGACAATAACTCACAGCCAGCGGTCGAATCAATGACTTGGTCTATTCTAGGTAACGGAAAGGGATCTTTTGGACATGCCTTGTTCAGGTTCGTGTAATCGATACACATTCGCCATACAATGGCTACATTCGGATCATCTTTCTTCTTTTCTACTAGCACCGGATTCGACAACCAATCCGGATACAGCATCTCCATGATGAACCCGGCCGCGAGGAGCCGAGCTATTTCATCCCCTATTATTTTTCTCCTGTCTTCGGCGAAGCGGCGGAGAATTTGCTTCACCGGCCTTGCTCCTGGCCTTACATTCAGAGAGTGCTCAGCCAACTCCCTCGGAACACCTTGCAGATCCTGAGTTGACCATGTAGATATGTCCCGATTCTCACGGAGGAAGTTGGTGAGCTCGCTTTCCTATTTAGCATCTAGGCCCGCGCCAATAGTAACAGTACGCTCTGGGAATTGCTCATCTATCTGAAACTTCTTCGTTTCTTTAGTCGGCTGAAAGGAGACACTTCCATGTGGATTGGCTAGTGCCGGCATATTCAGCTGTGCCGACTGAGCGAGGGCTGCTACCTCCTGAATCCTTCTTTTTTCTCTTGCTATAACCAATGATTCGGCCAAATTTGACCCGGCTGAAGCACATTCCATTGACTTCTTGTAATCCCCTATTACTGTTATCACTCCTTGTGGTCCGGGTAGCTTCATTTTCAGATAACTTATATGACAGCTGCTCATGAATTTGGCCAACGCGGGCCGTCCGAGTAAAGCATGGTAACAACTCTCTAGATCCACCACCTCAAACTCTAAGTTTTCTGCCCTGCAGTTATCTCTTGTGCCGAATAACACATCCACTCGGACTTTACCAATCAGTTCGCATGAAAGCCCTGGCACTATCCCATGGAAAGTGGTCCTCGTGGATTGCAGCATGTTCTGCGATATCCCGAGTTTATGCATGGTATCTTTGTACATGATGTTGATACTACTTCCATTGTCAATGAGTACTTTTGAGAATTTCACATTGATGCTTGGTCCAACCAATGTCGGATCCAACACGAGTGCATACGACCCGGGATTCGGCATTATCTTGGGGTGATCCCTTATGCTCCAAGTTACCTCGTGATCTGACCAAGGCACATATCTTGGTACTGCAGGCATAACCGCATTTACTTCCATATGCCGGCGCTGCACACTCTGCTTGTCTTGCTGTTCCATTGTGAACACGCAATAATACTGATGATGTTCTCTGTAATCATTGCGTCCAGTATTCGCTGGATTCGTCCTTCCATCCTGGACTTGGTTCATCACTTGATGTACCGCATCTCTCCGATCCGAGTTATCGTACCTCGGGGGAGGAGGCGGTAACATCAGTTGCTGTGCATTTGCTCCAGTCAACTGTGGTTGATGTTGCTGATGTACTTGATGGGGCGCTGCCTGAACACCTACGGGGTTTCCCATTGCATTTTTCATCCATGCACATTGGCGGGTCGTATGGTTGGCTGGCCTGGATGGGTTTGACGTGTGAAATTTGCACGGCTGATCTAACATAGATTCGAACGTGTACTTCGGCCTCTCTTGCCACTGTTTCTTTTGTTCTGGGGTCCACTGTCTTTTTCCTTCATTCCTTGGTGTCCACTGTTGAGGACCATTCTTCTGCCGTTGAGTCGCTCCGTGACTCGGCGGATCCTGCGCTACTGCTGCCACTTGGGCTGAATTATACCTATAATCCGGCCTTTCTTCTCTTCTTCTTCCTCTGAAGTCACTGCGCCTGGATGACCCGGCCAAATCTCTTGCATAATGGTCTTGTTGCTCCCGATGATCTGCCGACATTAACTCTGGTTGCGTTGGATCTCCTAATGCGTAGGAGTCCGCTATTCTGATAGTTTCTGCCAGTGTGGTCGGCATATCTCTTTGCAGACGTTGCCATAACACGCTGGCATAACGGCATCCTTGAGCGAACCAAGCTATTGCTTGCGACTCTATAACTCCTTCACATGAGTTTCTCAGGTTACACCATCGAGTTAAAAACTCTCTCTCCGTTTCATTCGGCCTCTGCTTGCACATGGCTAACTGTTGCGGCCTGTTTGGCCTCTTGTATGTGCTGGTAAAGTTGCTGACGAACATTTCTTCAAAATCCAACCAACAGTTGATACTGCCCGCCGGTAGATTATTCAGCCATACCCTAGCTGGTCCTTCCAGCATTTGTGGAACATACCGTACCGCCCATCGTAAGTTTCCACCCGCTATTTTCACAGCAGTGGCATAGTCAATCAACCAGTCTTGTGGTTTGGTACTTCCATTATATGTTTTCGTGCCTCTTGCTAGCTGAAAGTTCGGCACAGGTGGTTCGCCCATGATCCGTGGTCCAAAGCATGTTGGACCTGGTGGACCCTGTTCCTCCAACAACTCGGACCGGTATAGCCGGTCCAGCTTCACTCTTTCATCATTTGATGGCAAATCTCTGTACAGAACTCTGTCTTGCATTCCATAGTGGTTATTTCCACCGTGGATCGCATAATCCATCTCGGAATAACCATCATTGTACCTTTCATTCACTTCATTGTGGCGAGCTGGCCTCGTCTCTCTTTCCTGTCGGGGTTCATGCCTTGGTTGCGGGTTGAGTGGCAGTTCTCTCCTTACTTCGACTGGGGTATTGTTCTCATGATTGCCTCTTCCGAGTTCTCTTCTGCCGAGGTCTCCATTGCCTCGGCTTCCGCTGTCTTTCTCAATACGGCCTGGATTCCTCTCACCACTGTTACCTCGGCTTCCATTGCCTCTGTTCTCGTTTGCCTTCCCAGCTATTGCCAGATCATACGGAACAATTTGCTTGTTTCTCTTTCCTGAGGTTACAGCTTTGTCCTTTCGTGCATTATTTCCGGGTGAAGATGCTGCTGCCACGGACAAGGCAGGTGCTGCTCCTGCAGAGTGAACCATTCGTGAGGCCCCCGGCCTTGCCGGGTCTGCTCTGAGTATTTCTTTGTTTTGCTGGTTCGCGATGCACACCAGCTCATTCACTCTTTCTTGCTGTTTCTGCCGGGCTTCGCCGGTCAACCCCTCTAACTCTAATGCTGCGGCATTTGCCGCTCTTAGGTTTTTTGCCGGGGTACTGTACCTCGGCAAACCCAAATCAAGTGATTCTGCCTTATGAGCATCATGCTCCTTGTTGATATCATCTATGAGGTTCTTCCCTCTCAATCTTAACTCATCCACCCGTTCTGGCGCGACGTCAAGCTTATTAGCTTTGGCATATTCTCGCAGAGTCCTGTTTAAGGACTCCCGCAAGGCCGACACCTTTTTGGCCTCTACCAGCACCTTTTGCCTGGTTTCTTCTAACTCTGCCTGAGCATTTGCCGGATCAAGTATCAGCGCTACAGGTGTAGTCAAGTTTTCTATGGTTGCCTGAAGAATGTTCTCTGGCCTTTCCAGAGGCGGCCCTCTTACTCTTGGTGCCTTTGGGGTAGTGTCCTGCACCTCGGTCTGGTTGGTCACTGGAGGGATTACCTCGGTGGGTAGTGCCGCTGTCTGCCTGGGTGCGCCCTGTACGCCGGTGGTGGGGTCTCTGGTCGATCCGGCAGCCGCTACTCCCGCTTGCACTCCGGCCGCGACCATCACCTCGACGCTGCCTACGGGACGCGCTCCGCGCGGACGGCTCGCAGCGCTAAGAGGTGGCTCTCCTGCAACAACAACTTGGTGAGGATAAATGCCGGAGATGTCGACGCCGACGTAGAACATGTGCCCGCCCAGGCTGATGAAGACACCGTTGCACGGGGGAGTTTTTCCCCTGAAGCTGCCCGCATTGTCGCTGACGTAGTCACAGAGATCAAACCTCTGGACCAAGCTAGAAACACCGCGCTCGCCAGTGTTGATGAAGTTTCCCGTCCGGATCATAACTCCAGCTAGCACCGTTGCTGTCCCCATGGTGGGCGCCAACTGTCGTGGTGGTGGCACGACAGATGCCATGGGTAGGCTAAAGTATGGGGCCAATGGATGCTAGTGGGATCTGGGGAGGGAAGATGCAGTTGATTCTACACACAGGAGGCTAAGGCAAAAATCTTTATTTCTCCCTCTTCGGGCTACAAGTGCTCCTTGAGCTGTGTTTGAGAAGGAAAAAACTATCCCAGCCTAACGGTCCCAAAGAAAATGAGTCGATCCCCCCCTCAGGGTCCAAGCCTCTCCTTATAAAGGAGAGCCTTGGGTTCCTTTAGGGCTGATGTGGCAAGCATATTCGAGGAATATGCTTGTCCCAACATAGTAGTTCGGCGCCCCCCTTTTCCCTGTCGCTTCTCTAACGACGGCAAGGTTCCAGAGGGCCCCTCCTGCGCGCCTCGGGCTCTAGGACTGTCACCTCCGTGACCTCCTTCTGCCTCTCTGTCGCTCTGCGTCTTTGTCCGTAGTGCTTGGCTTGGCTCAGATTCTCCCTATCATGCGGCTAGGGTTTGACTTCAGGCTTCTCCTTCTCCTGCAAGCTTCGTACCATTCGGCCCTGCCTCCCGTAGCTCGGCTTGTCCTTTATCTGCCTTAAGATTACTCGGGCTAACCCAGCCGAGTTACGAAGTATCTCGGCCGGGTAAGGCCTTGTCATTACTACAAGGGTCCTGCCCTTTCCTATCTTAGCCGACCTCTACATGATTCGGCCGACTCAGACTGTAACTCGGAAACTAGACGGGGAACATCCTTTCATCTTTCCCCGTCTTTACCCTATCCGGGGTTATCTCCCCAACAGCCCATTTTTCAATGGTCTACCCTGTGTATCTCACTTATGGAATGCCACCCAGGAACAAAGGGATTTGAGATGCCATATGTTAAGAAGCTTCTAGTGCAACCACATGGCATTATGGGCTCTGCCTGGATCATATAGGTTGCAATAACTTAGCCATTTGGACAGTTGGTGGTAGTGGGTGATAGGTTTGGAACGCGTCCATTTGGTCTAAGGGAAGGCTTCTGAAAGGTCATGTATTGGTGAAAATCAAGTCTTGTGGGGAAAGTGCACCACCTCTGCAGAAGGAAGAAACTAAGTACGTAGCCGTGTCCTCGGAAATGGACAATTTGAGCATCAAGACATGGAAGCTATCAAGAATCTCATCATCCCAATTTCTAAGTTAAAACTTGTGGTTGAACAAGGGTGAAGGTTCACCAATGTCTATTGGTGGTTCCTTGGGAATTTTTTCTAAACAAAAACTTAGTGTTTTCAACTGATAGGTAAAACCTATTTTGAGAAAAGCAAGACTAAGCTACACTTAGACAAATTCATGTAGAAGCTAGATACTATTATTCTACTATGGTATCACTTGCCAATACTATTCCAATGTATTGACCCACTGTGGCTGTAACTTGTGATGTTGCGGGTTACTCTGATGAGGATTAGGGTTATGAGTCTACACTCAACATGGTTGCCTGTGGCACATGAAGATGAAGACTTTTATTTATATTATTAAGTTAAACTCTTGTACTAGCCTATGGTTGTGGAGTTGTAAAAGACTATGTTATCTCTGGAATGATGATGTAATAATGACCTTTGTTTCTGTGTACTTTATCTTAAACTGTGGATGCTAGCAATTGATCGAGGGACTAGCATTGCAATCACAGGGACCTTTACCTTTATAAAGGTGGGGTCTTACAGATGGTATCAGAGCACTGTGTTTCCTGTAGGATTATGACCCTAGGATTGGATTAGAAACCACTAAGGAAAAATTTTCAACACTTTGAAAACTTTCCACACTTGTCTTTTTCTTCTCGTAAACTTTTCTAATCTTCTTTCTCATCTCTATTTGTAGATGAACTCCATCAATGAAGCCGTGATGAAGGGACCACTCATGACCATGACTTTGGAGTGTGAGACTGAATTTCCCAAGGCCCTCAAGAACCTTATGGTTACCTTGGGGATACATGGTGCAGCTGTGTACAAAGGATTCCCTGTGATGGGTGAAGGAGAAGAGTATTGGTGGGTGCAACTCCACTTGTACAAAAACAAGGAAGACAACCACAAGGAGTCAGGATTCTGCATGGTCACCAACTCATAAATGCACACAACCTTATTTGACTCTGCAAGAAATGCAGCTTGGAATGCTATCAAGGAGCTTGGTGATAGACTCAAGTGCAGAATGCTCAACACCCAAAATGACCTTAGAGAAGAAAAGAAGCATACCCAAGAATTAGAGGCTACCAACCAACAACTAAGGGGAGACATCATAGACTTAATTTGGGAGTCTTGTGAACAAGATAGACAGATGGCTACTAAGGATGCCCTGATAGCTATTTTGTCTAGTGAGTGAGAGTTGTAACGTACTTCGTTAGTTGGACCACCACACTTGTCGTTTCTACTTCCAAAAATTTGTCTAAGTTATGTTGAACCTTTGATGTTTGTAATGGATTTGTGTATGCCATGACTTGTGTGTTTGTTGCAAAAAGATGTGCTTGTGATATTTTGTCTTGTGATTTTTTCTCTATTTGATGTTGATTCTAACTTTTCTCTATCTTATAAAAAATAGATGCCTAATGTTGTTATCAACACGGCCGAGGAGTTCAAGGGAACTCGTTTTGGTACTCGTATCATTGAGCTCACTAGTGTGCTCAACCTTCCACATCCTAGCATCATGACACTTCCACTCACCAAGTTTGAGAGGAAGGACCTATGGGGCTTCAGAGTCACCCAGCCGGGATGCCAGATAGAGCCAACCACGGAGACCATCACTTTCAAGCTGATGCATGATGACAAGGAGAAAGGCCTAGATGTAGTCATGCAGGAGTTACTTGGGCGCCTGGTAGGGAGACACTCCACCGAGCTTAGAGGTCTTTAATTTCACCCCTTCGGGAGGCGCAATGAGGAGGGTGAGGCTATAGAGTACGAGGATGCTGCTAGAGAGACGATGGAGCCGATTCGTCTATACCTTTAGGACCTAGAGGGTCTTACTAGACACCTAGGTACTGATAAGACCAACGTCATGCTTGGCAATGACGAGCTCCAGGTTCAGCTCCGAGAGAAGGACAAGCTCTTCGCGGAGCAAGAGGAGATAGTCAAGTAAATGGAGGCCAAGTTTGAAAGCCAGGACAAGAAGTTCAAGAGCTAGGAGAAAAGAGTCCAAGACAGGAACAAGAAGATCCAGGAGATGAAGGAAGAGCTAGAGGCCAAGGACTTCGAGCTTGAGCATCAGCAGGGAGCGATCGAGAGGCTTCGCTCACAGAAGAGGGCTCTTAGGGCCAATATAGAGGCCTTGACTACTAGTGTTGATGAGTACAAGACCGCCATGGAGAATGCAGGTCCTACTCTCGTTGACATAGAGATTGATGCGGAGGAGTAGTGTAGACTACTCGATTATCTTTCATCTATCGTACTTTTGATTATTGAGTCGCAATGACCATCCAACATGTGGGTGGCTTGCTATGGTGTGTGTGCATTTCCAACTTTAATGTTTATGTTGTTCAAACTCTATGTTATTTTGATGCGGTTATTGTGATTGAGTATGTGTTGTATTGTGCATGTTAAGCATATGTGGGTATCTCATTCTTATCCTTATTAAAACCATAGATGCCTCCTCGATGTGCCAACCCCAACCCAAACAACAACAACAATGTCACTCCCGAGATGCAGCAGTTGATGACATCACATGCACAACTGATGCAGATGATGACCACTTTCATGCAGAACCAGAATCAGAATAACAACAACAATAACAATAACAACAATAACCAGAATAATCTGCCAGGATTTGACATGCTCACTAGATTCCTAAGACTGAGGCCTGCAAAGTTCTCGGGAACCACTGATCCAATGGTGGCCAATAATTGGTTACGTTCAGTGAACAAGGACTTAGTGACTATCGGCTGCACCGACGAAGAGAAGGTCAGGTTTGCAGCACATCTGCTGGAAGGGCCAGCAGCAACCTGGTGGGACAACTTTCAGATCACCACTCCTATTGAGGATGTGACTTGGGCTATCTTTGAGGATGGATTCCACACAGCTCACATTTCATCCGGAGTGATGAATTTGAAGAAGGAGTTCCACAACCTGAAACAGCGTCACCGCAGCATGGCCGAGTATATTGAGGAATTCAACAATCTGGCGCGTTATGCACCGGATGAAGTTGATACAGATGCCAAGAGGAAGGAGAAATTCCTCGAAGGACTGAATGATGAACTGAATCTGCAGCTGTTTGTTGCCTATGTCCCAACCTACCAATCACTTTGTGACAAGGCTACCATCTTGGAAAACAAGATGAAACAGGTTGAGAGTAGGAAGAGGAAGCATAGATTTGATAAGCACAGCTCAGGATCATCTCACAAGCGTTCACATCATGATGATAGTGGGAGTTCTGGATCCCACAAACAGGGAAAGTACAACAACCACCACGGCCACAACTGCCATCATGACAACAAGCATCACCGTAGTCATGATAGTGACAAGTACAAGAACCACAAGAGTGGACACAAGAGTCACCATAGTGGAGGTGGAAGTGGAAGTCAGCCTGCAAAGAGAGATATCAGTCAGGTTTAATGCTTCAAGTGTAAGAAGATGGGGCACTATGCTAATGAGTGCCCAGAAAAGAAAGTTGAAGGTGCCAACAAGCCCAATCCCTTCCAAAAGGGACAAGTGAACCACATCAATGTGGAAGAAATATACGAGGAACCTGATGCTGTGGCTGGTAAGTTCAAACTCAATTCTGTTCCAGCACTTGTTCTTTTTGATACTGGCGCATCGCATTCGTTCTTATCAAGAGCATTTGTTGATAGAAATGGACTTCCAGTTGAAACTATTGGGTGTCCTATAAAAGTAAGTTCTCCTGGTGGAGAAATGATAGTGAACTCAGGATGTCATGACCTAGTCATAGAATTTGGGAAGTATAAGCTTCCCGTTTATTTGATAATCCTAAATTCCCAAGGATTGGATGTTATTTTGGGAATGGATTGGATGACTAAGTAAAAGGGAGTGCTAGATTGTGCCAATCATACTGTCACACTCACAACCCCGGATAATAAAAGGATTAGTTCAAGACTAACTTTGAATCAAAAGGGAGTAAGCTAAATTCTCTTAAGGGGGTTAGCATAGAAAGTGTTCTAATTGTGAGAGAATATCCGGATGTGTTTCCGGAGGAATTGCCGGGAATGCCACCAGATAGAGATGTGGAATTTCTGACTGACTTGCTGCCAGGATCAGGAACAATAGCAAAGAGACCTTACAAGATGTCAGTTGATGAGTTGAAAGAACTCAAGAAACAACTTGGAGAACAGTTGCAGAAAGGATTTATTCAACCAAGTTCTTCATCTTGGGGAGCACCAGTCTTGTTTGTTGAAAAGAAAGATAGAAGTCAAAGGTTATGCATAGATTATCGTTCACTCAATGAGGTGACTATCAAGAACAAATATCCTTTGCCCAGAATCAATGACTTGTTTGATCAGTTAGAAGGAGCCCGTGTGTTCTCAAAGATTGATCTCCGGTCAGGCTATCTTCAACTTAAGATAAGGGAACAAGACATACCTAAGACTTCTTTCACCACTAGGTATGGATTGTATGAATACACCGTGATGCCATTTGGTTTGACCAATGCACCAGCCTACTTCATGAATATGATGAACAAGGTGTTCATGGAGTTTCTTGACAAGTTTGTTGTCGTTTTCATTGATGACATTTTGATCTACTCCAAGAGCAATGAAGAGCATGAAGGACATTTGAGTTTGATACTTGAGAAGCTTAGAGAGCATAAACTGTATGCCAAATTCAGCAAGTGTGAATTCTGGCTGAATGAGGTTGGATTTCTTGGACACGTTGTGTCAGGAGATGGAGTAGTAGTTGATCCCACAAAAGTGTCAGCTGTAACTGAGTGGGAATCTCCTAAGTCAGTGAAAGAAGTTCGTAGTTTCCTTGCCTTGGCAGGATATTATAGAAGGTTCATTGAGAATTTCTCCAAGGTAGCTAAGCCAATGACAGAGTTACTTAAGAAAGACAAGAAATTTGATTGGACTGAAGGATGTGAACTCAGTTTCGAAGAGTTGAAGAAGAGACTAGTGACAGCACCAATCTTATGTCTGCCAGATTTGGAGAAGGATTTCCAAGTGTATTGTGATGCATCTCACCAAGGATTGGGTGCAGTTCTGATGCAAGAAGGGGAAATTGTGGATTATGCCTCGAGACAACTCAAAACTTATGAAGTGAATTATCCTACTCATGATTTGGAGTTAGCCTCTGTTGTCCATGCACTCAAAACATGGAGACATTATCTTTTGGGAAAGCGATGTGAAGTGTTCACAGATCACAAAAGTTTGAAGTATATCTTCACCCAAAAATAAATCAACATGAGACAAAGAAGATGGTTGGAACTCATCAAAGACTATGACTTGAGTCTGCAATACCACCCTAGTAAAGCAAATGTTGTAGCAGATGCGTTAAGCCGTAAGGTTTATGTGAATGGCCTTACTAGGGGAGAATGGCCAGATGATCTGCGTGCCCAATTCAAAGATCTCAGATTGGAGATAGTGCCTGAGGGACATCTCATGTCATTGGATGTTCAACCCACCTTGTTGGACAAAATCAAGGAAGCCCAAAAGACGGACAAGGAAATTGAAGAGATTAAGGAAAAGATTGGTAAGGGAAAAGCCAAAGGATTCCATGAAGACGAACAGGGTACTTTATGGTATGGAAAACGTATCTGCATTCCGCAAGATCCGGAGCTTCGGAAACTGATTTTATAGGAAGCACACAACTCACCATATTCCATTCATCCGGGTAACACCAAAATGTACATGGATGTGAAGGAAAGATTTTGGTGGAATAATCTCAAGAAGGACATCACCGAACATATTGCTTTGTGTGATGTATGTAGTAGAGTGAAAGCGGAACATCAGAAACCAGAAGGATTGTTACAACCACTACCTAGTCCTGATTGGAAGTGGGACAAGATTGGCATGGATTTCATCACTGGATTTCCAAGGACTAGATCCGGATGTGATTCTATTTGGGTCGTAGTAGATCGCCTAACTAAAGTGGCTCATTTCATAACCGTGAAGACAACCTATACAAGTGCTAAGTTAGCCAAGATTTATATGAATAGGATTGTGTGTCTACATGGAGTACCCAAGAGTATTGTGTCTGATAGGGGAACTCAATTCACTTCCCATTTTTGGAGGCAACTGCATGAGTCATTAGGAATGAGATTAGAATTCAGTACTGCTTTTCATCCCCAGACTGATGGACCAACCAGATTTTAGAGGATATGTTGAGGGCATGTGCACTAGATTATGGAGATAGTTGGGATGAAAGTCTGCCTTACGCAGAATTATCTTACAACAACAGCTATCAAGCCAGTATTGAGATGGCACCGTTTGAATTTCTCTATGGGATAAAGTGTACTAACCCATTGCTATGGAATGGTGTTGGAGAAAGAAACTTGTTCGGGCCAGAACTAATCAAGGAAGCTGAAGAGAAAATCAAGTTGGTAAAGGACAGATTGAAGATAGCACAGTCCCGACAGAAGAGCTACGCAAACCCAAAGCATAGAGAAGTCACCTATGAGGTGGGTGATAGAGCTTACCTTAGAGTATCACCACTTCGTGGAGTGAAGAGGTTTGGAGTCAAAGGAAAATTGGCCCCAAGATATGTTGGACCATTTAAGATTCTGAGCCGTAAAGGAGAAGTGGCATATGAGATTGAATTGCCCGAGTCACTGTCTGCCGTTCACAATGTGTTTCATGTGAGTAAGCTAAAGAAATGCCATCCGGAGATGGAAGAGACTTCTTTGAAGGACACTATACCTTTGGAAGAGGTCTAATTGGAAAGTGATCTCACCTATGAGGAAAAATCCATCAAGATTCTCGAGACTGCAGAAAGAGTTACTCAGACAAAGACTATCAAATTCTGCAAAGTTCAATGGAACCAACATTCCGAGGAAGAAGCAACTTGGGAAAGAGAAGATGATCTTCGTAAAAACCACCCTCACCTATTTGGTAGCCAATCCGAATCTCGAGGGCGAGATTCACCTTAAGGGGGTTAGATTTGTAACATCCCCAAAATCATGATTATAAAGTTTGCATATCATTCATGCATTCATAAGCATTTTAGGATCATTTTCAAATGAGATTTCAAAAACAGAAGCAATTGTTGTCTATTATTTTATGTAAGCAAGGAAATGGCCTTATTGCTACTCTCTAATATGAGAATACTTGTTTAAGCTAGAAAAGGTTTTGAACATAGGTTTGATTGTTATTTCCAAAGCTTGGTCAAATTTCAAAACAAAAATATGAATTCAAAACCATTCATATGCCTACTGTGAATAATTAATTAAAGCATGTTTTTATTTTTCAAATTCAATGGGTCAATGTAATTTTGAGTGAACAACTATGTTTTATACTCAAATATGTGCATGTTCCACTTTACAAAAATCCAGAAAGAGTTTGAATTCAAACTCATTTGAAATCATTTAAAAAGGATTCCTGGAAAATCAATTAGAAAAAGAAAAAGAGAAAAGAAAAGGAAAAGGGCCGGCGCCACCTATTCGGCCCAGTAACAGAAGCAGCCCACCCGGATTTCCCCTCTCCCTCTGTTTCTCACCCACACGAGCACCCCCCCCTCTCGCTGATGCCTCGGACCCACCTGCCCCGTCATCATCGTCCCCAAATCACCGCGCGACGACCCGCTCCGCCATTACCTCCTCGCAGTGATGCCGCGTTTATTCTTCGCTTAATTCCCATTGATGCAACGCGTAATTCTCGTCCCCGCTCTGGCTACATAACCACCTTCCCACCCCGCTCCTTTCCCCTCACTCAGCACCCCTTCTCTGCCACCAGGCTGCCTGCAATCTCACTTGCACCACCGTAGTGCCGAGCGACTCCGACGATGAAATTCCGGTGAGCCCGACTGCCCGTGTCCTTCTGGTTCATGCGAGCGTGGTCCTTGTGATCTCATGCACCTTCTAACACTTTTTGTTTGTTTGTCCGCGCATGACCCAGGCCATCGTCCCCATCCACGTCTGCAAGCGATAGAGCCGCCACTCAACTTCGGCGAGCGATTTATGTAGAGATGCATAAAGGCAAGAAAATCAATCTAAAGGCACCACTCCTCTTATCCGACCGCCCCTTGCCGTCTCCTTGACACTGTCGTGTTCGCCGTGACCCTGTGAACCTTCTGATACCGCTGGTTTATGGTAGGAAGATCCAGAGCGTCGGCAACGACCTCGTCTGCAAGGACCCGGCGCCGCCTGCAACTCCGACGAGCTCTAGGCCCCGCTACAGCATGCCCCCTGCCCAACCACGACCACATTGAGCTTCCTCGCAACCGTGCGAGTCTGGTAAGCATCATCACCACCCCTAGGCTTTGCTAGAATCGCCGTTCCACCATAGCCAGTAGTGCCGCCGCCGCACCGCCGTCGCTAGCGCCGCCCGTCTATGGTCGTGTGCTCAACAGCGTTGGATCTAGATCTAACGCTTAAGATTAGATCACTTAAATGAACCGGTATGAGCAGATCTGGCCGTGCACTGTCACTTAAATCCAACGGCCCTCGTTGATCGATCCGTGCGAAACGGTATCAGCCAATAGAAACATCCCACGTGGCCTAGCCTGTCTGTTTAAAATTTCAGAAATGATTTTGAATGTTTAAACTTGTAAATTCAATAACTTTTGTTCTGTTTATCCAAAAAATGCAAATAAGATATCAATGGAATCACAAAAATAAATCCTACACATCTATAGGCTTGGTTTTGTATTTTGCCTCTGTTAAAATAGAATTTTATGCAGAGACATTTGTAGACTTATTTTGTGTATAAAAATTAATTAGAAAATGTTTTAAAGGCCAAATAAAGTTTATTTGATGTATGAATGTTTAGTTTATTGATCAGTACTGTTTTACTTGTCTTGTTCGGTTTAGAAAAATCATCACATGGCATTTGCATGCATTCATATATTTTTGCTTGTTTATTTGAAATGTGAATTTGGTGATATCATTTTATGTGTAGATTTTGGTGCTAGTGGTGATTGTGACTGTGAGGATTGTTGTTACTCCCCCAACTACCAAGGCAAGTGGTGCTTCATACTTTTGTCCCAATATTTTGACTATGCATTAGAAATATTTTGTATACGGCTTGCATGATAATTTTTGCTAAGTATCTACTCCCTCCGTTTAGAAATATAAGATGTTTTAGGTTTGTGCGTGAGATGTATCTAGACATCTTTTAGTGTATAGGTTCAAATGAATCTAGACACTAAAATGTGTCTAGATACATCTCCTTCACAAACCTAAAACATCTTATATTTCCAAACGGAGGGAGTATATGCTATTCTTGGGAAATCCTAGTAGTTGTAGAATTGTTAGATTTTTCACTAATTTAAGATGCTTGCTATTGCCATGCTTAGCCTAGCTAGTAGCAACCAATGGTGGATTATATTCATGCTATGGAAAAATGTTTCTAAGTCTTTGACTTATGTTTTTGCTTAATAAAACAACTAAGTGAATGAAACACCTGGGTGGAATGATAATTGCTTGGTTGGATTTTTGTTTAGTGGTTACCAGGGCCCATTTTTCAATGGTCTACCCTGTGTATCTCACTTGTGGAATGCCACCCAGGAACAAAGGGATTTGAGATGCCATATGTTAAGAAGCTTCTAGTGCAACCACATGGCATTATGGGCTCTGCCTGGATCATATAGGTTGCAATAACTTAGCCATTTGGACAGTTGGTGGTAGTGGGTGATAGGTTTGGAATGCGTCAATTTGGTCTAAGGGAAGGCTTCTGAAAGGTCCTGTCTTGGTGAAAATCAAGTCTTGTGGGGAAAGTGCACCACCTCTGCAGAAGGAAGAAACTAAGTACTTAGCCATGTCCCCGGAAATGGACAATTTGAGAATCAAGACATGGAAGCTATCAAGAATCTCCTCATCCCAATTTCTAATTTAAAACTTGTGGTTGAACAAGGGTGAAGGTTCACCAATGTCTATTGGTGGTTCCTTGGGAATTTTTGCTAAACAAAAACTTAGTGTTTTCAACTGATGGGTAAAACATATTTTGAGCAAAGCATGCCTAAGATACACTTAGACAAATTCATGTAGAAGCTAGATACTATTATTCTACTAAGGTATCACTTGCCAATACTATTCCAATGTATTGACCCACTGTGGCTATAACTTGTGATGTTGCGTGTTACTCTGATGAGGATTAGGGTTATGAGTCTACACTCAACATGCTTGCCTGTGGCACATGAAGATGAAGACTTTTATTTATATTGTTAAGTTAAACTCTTGTACTAGCCTATGGCTATGGAGTTGTAAAATACTATGTTATCTCTGGAATAACGATGTAATTATGACCTTTGTTTCTGTGTACTTGATCTGAAACTGTGGATGCTAGCAATTGATCCAGGGACTAGCATTGCAATCACAGGTACCTTTACCTTTATAAAGGTGGGGTCTTACACTTATGTATCTCAACAATATTAAGTTTCCCCTCTTTATGTTGAAAATCTTGAAGTTGCACAAGTTTTGCTTTCCTATGCTTGTTGCTTTGTGCTTTCATGAATTGTTTCTTTACAAGATCTCTATGCATAGGAAGTGGGTTAGACTTAAATGCGTTTTGAATTTGCTTCTTGATGCTCTATTTTTCCTCAATTCATATTTCTTATGTGAGCATCTTCTCAAACTATGAAGCCTAACTTAAAGGCGTTAAATAAAAGTACTTGTTGGAAGATAACCCAAGAGTTTCCTTGAGTCTTGGTAGTTATTACTTCTGTAATTACCTCTCCTTATCCTTTTTTTTGCTTTTTGTGCAAAGAATGACATCTAATGAGAGGGAAGTAAGATTTGGGGAGTTGCTGTCCCGAAACAGATTTCTGTCCTTCACCATAAAAATTCGTGAAGAGTCTCTATAACTCGGATTGAGCTCAGAATTTACGAATAAATCCCCCAGTATGTTAGATAACTTTAGTTAGTTTAATACCTTTTTATTTGAGCAACAAAAGATGTTAGAAAAAATTGGTTTCTACCTGCTGGTCTGTTTTGACAGATTTCTGCCATTATCTGCATTTGCTTCTTATTGATTCCTTTTTGAGTTCTCTTTTGGGAAATTGAGCTTTTTGAAGGAGTTTCTACAGTAGCTTGTGTTTTTAGTGAAAATCCTTGCTGTTCCAAAGCTTTGCGAGATGTCTAATATGTTTTGAATAAAATAATGTTGCTAATTGAAGATTTTGTGAAGTTTTGTATGAAGGAAAAATTTCAGGTGTAGAGAGAGAATGATGCAATGAGATGAAGAATGGACAAAAAATCAAGCTTGGGGATGACACCATGGTGTCATACCAAGAAATATCCAAGAGGTACAATCGTCAAAGCTTGGGGATGCCCAATGCATCCCCTTCTTCATCAATAAAAAGCTCAAGTCTGCCTAGACACTTCATTTTTATTGTTTCATACACAGTTGTGTTGTTCTTGGAGCGTCTTAGTTTTCGTTTGATTTTCTTAGGTTGTTTAGTTTGCTTGAATAAAGTAGTTTGGACCCCCGTTCTCGCTGTGTTGTTTTGCAAATAAGTTGCTTGGTGTTGGAAAGAAGTAGTAAGTTCTTACTTGAAGTGGAAGAGGAGCTTGCATTGGCTATGACTTAGACTTTAGCATGACATGCTAGGTGTTGTTTTGACCTTATGCTTAGTGATTATTGTTGTAGCATTCCTTGTTCCAAAAAATTGGGATTGCTTAGTGTGCCTTGAAGAAATTATGCGTTGTTTTAGCATGCAAAAGCATAGTATTGTGGTATTCTCCTTTGATGCTTTGATTGGGTTGACTTGGCACATGCTAACACCATGTTATGACTATGACAAGTCACCATAGCCTCTATGATCATTTAGTCCTTGACTTGTAGTACCACTCTATTCTTTGATTAGTAATGTTTTGTCGCTCTGCATGATTATGGCCATTATTGCTCTCTTAGTTGGTTTCTCCCAGTCTTTTGCTAGCCTCCACTTGTATGAGTAAGCTCTACTCATGCTTCCAACTCCCAAGAAACCCAGTTATTCCAAAGTGTCCACTATAAATTCCTATGCATGGTGTGTTACACCATTCCAAGTATATTCTTGTTTTCAGCTATCTTCCAATTAAAAACTATTTTGTTATGTGAAAACTTAGTGATTAAAGCCCTCACAAACTTGATGGCACACTTTATATTCTTTTCCCCTAATAAACTTGAACCATTGTGTCATCTATGTTGTATATGAATGCACTTATATGTTGGAATTAGCAGAACCATGCTGTCATGGGGAACGTTTTCAACACTGCACTTGTACTTTGTACTCAGTTGATATCATGCTCTTTTGTCTATGGATGTCACCGGTGTGAAATAAAAAGGGAGCTTTTAAGTCCATGGAGTTTGTATTTTGTGTTAGAGAAACGCCTGGGCCGCTAGCCTAAGCCATGCCTAATCATGGTGAAAACTTGCAGCACATCACCATATTGAGCTATCTATGAAGCATCCTCAATAAAAATCTATGCACAAGATCGCTGCGATGCTCATTGTCTACTTGCCTTGTCATTTTGGTTATGGGATAGCTTCTGTACCATGTGCAAGGGGTACCCCGTTGGCGGTTCTCTATGATACGCATGTACTTATAATGACAAGAACTTACAGGTGACTGAAGTTGAGTAGCATGAGGTGTGGCCCTCGTATTCAAGGGACTTGAGATTGCCAACTTATACTTTGTGAAGCATATACTCCATAGTTTGTTCACTTTTACCTTAATCACTTCAAGATGCTTATGATAGGGGCAATGGGGGCTGAAAGCTAACAAGTACCATAATTTTTGGAAGCTCTTTTTGAAACTTGAAATCCCTGCTTCCTTTACAAAAAGGCATTTCTTCCACCATTATTGAGTCTCCACCTTCTACCTTTAGGCACCATTAAGAGAGCATAGTTGTCATTATGTGTGCACTGTTCCAAAGCTTATTGATTGATGCATATTGTGATATTACTTGTTCTTGTGCTATTTGTTTCTAGTCACCCTTGTGAACTTTGAAGGTTTCCTATGCATCTATATTTCTACTCTATGAGGGACAAGATGATTGCCACTATGCTATGTTTTCTGTATGTGAAACAAACAAACGTTTTTCAATGCAGGTTATTCATGATCTCTGTTTGTAGCCTTTCATGTTGCATGCATAGTTACTATGTCCTATTGTTAGAATTTCATCTTTCATGCACATGTTTAGAGTTCTTTGATACCAGCTTTCAATGCTTGCAAATGGTTTAATCTTTATTGTGAGGGTGCATGTCACCTCAAAAATTATTCTTTTATCACTTACCTACTCGAGGACAAGCAGGAGTTAAGCTTGGGGATGTTGATACGTCGGAAACATATCTATAATTTTTTATGATCCATGCTTGTTTAGTATCTACTTTGCTTTGCTTTGTATACACTTTGAGGTGATTTTTTACATGTTTCCTGGTACTAACCTATTAACAAGTTGCCACAGTGCCAGTTGCCTGTTTTCTGCTGTTTTTGGTTCCAGAAAAGCTAGTAAGGAAATATTCTCGGAATTGGACGGGACAAACGTCAAAGTAAATAACTTTCCGTGGGGAACAAGAAGTCTAGAGGGGAGACAGAGAAGCGGTCCAGGGCGCCCAGACCCCCCTAGGCGCGGGTGGGCCCTGCCCCACGCCTATCCAGGGTGTGGGGCCCCTGGCCGCCTCCTCGGCCTCCCCCTTCGCCTATAAGAAGACCCTGATGCAGAAACCCTAAGAACCCAATCAAATATCTAGGAAACCGTCTGTAGCCGCCGCCACCATCGTCCCTAGATCGGGGGGATTTGAAGTTCTTCCCGGCACCCTGCCGAAGGGGAGATCATCCCGGAGGCCTTCTCTCCGGTATGATGCGTGGGTAGTTCCACCTTGGACTATGGGTCCATGTAGTAGGTAGATGGTTGTATCTCTTCCTTGTGCTTTCATGTACAGATCTTGTGAGCTCCATTCATGATCAAGATCTAATCTATTTGTAATCATGAATGTTGTGTTTGCGGGGATCCGATGGATATTGAGATTATTATGTTGGTTTGATTAACGGTTTTGTCTTTATGATTCTATCATGTCTGTGTTGTTTGTGATCTTGCATGCTCTCTGTTGTTAGTAGCTATCTTGGCCAAGTAGTTGCTAGTGACTCCAAGAGGGGGTATTTATGCTCGATAGTGGGTTCATGCCTCTAGTTTCCAAGGAAAGTGGACAGAAATATCTTCGGTTGTAGATGTGCTCTTTCCACTAGGGATAAAACAACGGTCTCTTGTTCATGGAACATGTGGACTGTTTACCTTACACACTTTGCTTAAAGCAGTTGTCTATTGCTTGCAACTTAATACTGGAGGGGGCTCAGATGATAACCTGAAGGTGGACTTCTAGTCATAGATGCAGTTCGATGGCGGTCTATGTATCTTGTTGTATTGCCCAATCGAATCTCACAGGATCTTTCTGACTAGTAATTGCATTGTTATGCCTTGCTTAGTTCCTGTCAATTGCCCTGCTGTAATTTGTTTACCCTTCATGCCATGTTGTTTATCTAAGGAGAGCACCTCTAGTGAACTATGGACCCCGGTCCAATCTTTACCATTGATACATCTTCCACTGTTACTTGTTTACTTGCTGCAAAGCATTACCTTCCACACCATACATTTAATCCTTTGTTATAGCAAACCGGTGAGCTTGGTAACCTCACTGATTCGTTGGGGCAAAGTCTTGAGGTTGTGTTGTGCAGGTCTCCGCGTTGCTTGCAACACCTGTGTGACGTTTCCTTCCTCCTTCTGGTTCGATAACCTCGGTCTCTACTAAGGGAAGACTTGCTGCTGTGCTCGTCACACCTTGCTCTTGGGGTTTCAAACGAAGTTCTCCACGTCAAGCACCACTCCACCAGGAAACATTGTCCCAGTTTGACTTTTCAAACTTGCCTTTTAACTTTCAATTTTGGAGTTTAATTTCTTTCTTTTAAACGCCCTGCCAAGTGATCTAGGACATGATGCCATCATCCCACTTAGTCATGACACATTCATGTACCCTTCCCCTTCCGATCAGGTGAACCTTCTAGACCCTTTTAGATCATTTGGGTGAAAACACCAGAAATATTCCCGAACTCTGGAATTGGACTTTCCTTATATGAATCTTATTCTCCAGACCATTGCGAATCTCCTCGTGATATCCCAGATCTCATCTGAGACTCCGAACAACATTCGGTCTTCCTACATACATTCCATATCTACTAAACAACATCGAATCCTTAAGTGTGTCTCCCTACGGTTCATGAATTATACAGGCATGACCGAGACTCTTCTTCAATCAATAACCAATAGAGGAATCTAGAAATTCATATGACTCTCACGTATTTCTACGATAACTTTGCAATCGAATGAACCAATTACATATGATACCAATTTCCCTTTGTCTCGTGATATTTTAGTTATCCGAGGTTTGATCGTCGGTATCTCTTCATATCTAGTTCAACCTCGTTATCGATAAGTACTCTTTAATTGTTCATGTGATATGTGATCCCTTGTGAGCCAGTCACATGCTTGCAAGCTAATTGGATGACATTCCACCGAGAGGGCCAGAGTATATCTACCCGTCATATGGATGGACAAATCCCACTATTGATCCATGTGCCTCAACACATACTTTTCGAACACTCAATGCCACCTTTATAGCCACCCAGTTATGATGTGGTGTTTGATGTCATCAAATTATCCATCTGGTGATGGTGATTAGCATGATCTCATGGTCGAAGGAATTAGGTTACTATGTATTAGAAAGCTTATAACAAACAAACTAATAAAATGACTTGATCTTTATGCTACGCTTATCTATAGGAGTATGTCCAACATACCATTCTCCTAATGATATGACCTTGTTGTTAACAACATCTCAATGTTCATGATCTGGAAACCACGATCATCTATTAACCAACAAGCTAGTATCATAAAGAGGCTTTACTAGGGACTCTAATTAGTTTACAGATCACACAAGTATTAATGTTTCCGATTAATACAATTATAGCATGAATATAAACATTTATCATAAACACAAAGATATAATAATAACTACTTTTATTATTGGCACTACGACATATCTCCAACACACTGGTCATGCATTGGCGGGGCTCGCGAGGAGCGCGACCCTCACGAGGGCATAGGGAGAACACGGAGCACCCACAACCTCCAAGGATGATCGCGCCATCCACCGAGGCCCCCGGGCTGAGGCCTCGCGAGGGGGTGGCTCTGTGGCCCAGAGCGCATCGCGCTAGGCGACGCGCCAACGGGAAGTCCACACAAGGACTGTTCTGCCTCGGGAGAGAAAGATGCTATCGACTTCCCCCTTTGGTGCAAATGGGGAGGAGATGATGCAAGTAGATGGCAGTGCCTGACGTGATGCTTTGGAGCATAGAAGCCAGGGTGGAGCAGCGGTACAGTAAAGCAACTGTCCAATAAGCTGACGCTACAGCTGGCGGGCAACCACAAGAGTACAAGACCAGCTGAAGCCCTCAACGTGGGAATGTGGTAGACCTTCCTGCCCAATGTTTGGGGTAAGAATCCTGATGCCGCACTATATAAGGATCCCTTATCCTACCTTAGAACAGATCGATCCCCTGCGATCTAAAGCCTAGACACACTACTAGGAAAATGGCTATAGGTAATCAGCACATCCGTGGCTCACATTGTCGAAGTGCCCCATGGCTAAAACAGGCGTGGCTCACCTATGGGCAGTGCCCTACTAGTAACTAGAACAACCGTGGCGCACATGGTCATAGTGCGCCACAGATATGTGTGGGCCAGGGCCCTGCTAGCCGCAAGCCAGATACCCGTAGCGCACATAGGGTAAGTGCGCTACGGTTGTTAGTGTCAACCGTGGCGCACATGGAGGGGGTGCGCTACGCCTAAGCGCATGCCCCTCTGATCTGTAAAACGGGAAGACACATCCTTGGCTCACTATGGCATGTGCGCCACGAATGTTATTACTCCTGTGGCGCACTGGAGCCACGTGCGCCACAGATGTGGCGACCCTTTTTTTTGGCAGCTCCACTTCGTGCACATGTGTGATCATCCACCACCCCACACTTCACTTTCCCCTTCTTCTTCCTCCTTAGATCTAGTCGGGATCCTTGTCCTTCCCACCTCAATTTCTCCACTCATTCACCATTTTTAGCATGTAGAACTTGCCTTGGATGTTACATACGTAATAGAGGAAGCTCTCCGGTCTCTCATCTCTCCTTCTCCGGTCTCGCGCGTGCACTTCTCCTTTCCATCTTCTCGCGATCGGTCTCTCATCTCGGTAAGTTGTCCATGTAAGGATGTGTTCATGTGTATATGGATGATATGGTCATACGTATGTAGATGATCGATGCTGATGATGTGTGTATGGAGAGGATCTCGATGGTCATGTGTGTGTGTGTATATGGAGAGTATCGATGATGCTCATGCATGTGTGTATGGATAGGATAATGATATGTTCATGTGTGTATGGATCGGTCTCTCTCTCTCTTGTGTTTGTGTGTGAACAAGTTGCCATTTGTTTTGCCAAAATGTTGATTCATTTCCATTTTGGCAAGACTTTGGCATTTCGCAAAGGTCCTAATTTTAGGATAGGTCATGCCGAAATTTTCTATCGACCATTGCATGCATGCATTCATTATGTGGTTCTAATAGACTTCTAATTGTACCGTGTACACCGTGCAGGCAAAAATGGTCCGCATAATGAGCGAAGGCATTGTGGCTAGATTTTTGAAATGTGCGACGGCCGACATGATACAAAATAACAAGATGGATATAAGATGTCCGTGCAGAAGATGCAAACTCAACTGGGTGATCGACCCATATTCCGGGAATCTGCAGGCGCACCTGCTCCGCCATGGTTTCATGGATGGATACACTCGTTGGATAAGCGATGACGAAGACGATGGAGAGGTGAAGGTGGGCAACATGACGATCATCATCATCACGCCGAGAACGGGCGAGATGATGAAGAGTCTCTTGGAGATGGTGAAGGTGCGGAAGCAGATCGGGATGATGATGATCTAGATGCCGGAGGAGCAGACAACGATGGAACAATGTCAGGCTGGGTGCGGGACCCTTATGTGCAAGAGCTGCTTCTCAAGAAAACGAGTAACGCCAGGGCTGCCGCTAGAGAGAAAGCCAAGCTTGCGCAACTTGAGAAAGACGCGGTTACTCCATTGTATGAAGGATGCAGGCCCGATGATACCCGGTTGAATGTAACGCTCAAGGCTATGGATTGAGCGACACAAGCTTCGACGATATGATGGCATTCTGGGACGATCGTCTCCCGGAGGGGAACACATGTCCAACTAGTATCGAGGACGCCAAGAAAATCGTCTGTCCTCTCGATCTACCGCACGTTAGATATCACGTATGGATCAATGATTGCATCATTTATCGGGGCGAGGACATGGAGAAAACCACATGTCCGGTGTGCGGCGTGAGTCGATACAAGAAAGGGAAGAAAGCACCTCGAAAAGTGGTATGGTACTTTCCTATCACTCCTCGTCTGCAGCGCTATTTCGTGGACCCTAAGGAAGCGAAGCTCATGCGATGGCATGCGGAAAGGAAGAAGCCAGGAGATGACGATGATGACCCCGAAAAGGATGAGCTGCTGACACACCCTTCAGATGCTAGCCAGTGGAAAGCATTGGACCTCGAATTCCTAGAATTCGGTGGAGATTCGAGGAACATCAGGCTTGGTGCGAGCACCGATGGACTCAATCCGTTCGGTAGCCAGAGCAGCACGCACAACACTTGGCACGTGTTTGTATGGATGTACAACCTCCCTCCATGGTTGTGCATGAAGAAGTACATACAAATGAGTATGCTAATTCAAGGGCCGAAACAACCTGGTACCGACATCAATCTATATCTCGGCTGTTGAAAGAGGAGCTAGCCACGTTATGGGAATCTGGAGCCAATACTTACGAAGCCGTCGCACAAGGTTATTTCACTATGAGAGCCGCATTGGTCACTACGGTGCAAGACTATCCAGGTTGCGGGTATATCTCGGGGCAGGTTGTCCAAGGATTCTGCGCATGCGTTAGGTGCATGGATAACACAAGCTATCTCCAACTAGAGAAAGATCCAGGGTCTTCGAAAACCGTGTTCATGGCGCACCGGAGGTGGCTCGGCAAGAATGATCCATGGAGAAAACGTGGAGACCTGTTCGATGGCAAATCCGAGACCCGAGGAATCCTAGAGCGTAGGAGCAACGAAGAAGTGGAAGAGTTGCTCAAAAACTGGAAAGATTGTCCTAAGCCTGGAAAGAAGCGAAAGAGGCATCAAGACAAGCCGCTGATGAAGGTATGGAAAACAAGGTCTGTTTTCTGGGAGTTGCCATACTGGAAGTTTCTCCGCACGCCTCATAGCCTCGATATCATGCATATCACGAAAAACGTGTGCGAGAGTCTGGTCGCCACCATAATCAATATGCCAGATAGGACGAAAGATGGTCCGAAAGCAAGGCATGACCTGATATTCATGGGTATCCGGAAGGAGCTTCACGGAGGACGCACTACTCCTGATGATCAGGAATATGACAATGATCATGAGTCGGAGATGACACAAGGTCGTCGGAAGGGTAAAAAGTTCAAGAAGAACGAATATTACTACCCTCCTTCTTGCTGCACTCTAAGCCAGGATGAGATCAAACAGTTTTTCAAGTGCCTTATAGGAATCAAATTTCCTGACGGCTACGCGGGCAAGATAAGCAGATACCTAGACGAGGCAAAGCAGAGGTTCAGTGGCATGAAGTCTCACGACTGTGCCGTGCTAATGACGCAGGTATTTCCGGTTGCACTAAGAGGGATAATGGACGAGCACGTCCGTGAAACATTATTTGGCCTCAGCAAGTTTTTCAACGTCATGTCTAGGAAGTCGATTGGCGTGAATCATCTCGGGAGGCTACAGGAGGAGATCATGGTGATACTATGCGAGCTTGAGGTCTACTTCCCACCCACATTCTTTGACATTATGGTGCATGTAACACCCTCGGAATCGGTCCTATGCAAGTTTCAGCGATTCCCGCCAAACCCATATAGAAACGATTCAAATGTGCCCACCAGGCACTTTCGTGCGGGTGGAAAATGAAGTAATACCATTACACAATAGTCCATGATGGAACCCATAGAACAGATATATACAACACTGACTCAAAGAGTCAAGAATACAGATATACAATACAAAGATCCAAATCACCTTTAAAATGATACAGCGTCCGAGTACGGACAAGATGAAAATTGAGCTAAGAGCCCTGAAGAATAACCAATGGCGTCCATAACCCTGCCTAGGACAAACCGGAAGGGTAACTCTGCTAACGACGTCGATCTCAAAACCTGCTTAAAAAAAAGGGGTGCCGACAAAGGGCAAAGGAAAAAGAGAGCGGTCAGTACTAAGGCCAGTACACGGCGAGACTAGAATTCGGCGGTCCTCGCCTACATAGGTATGGTGGACTGAAGCGGCAGCGCAACATGCACTAAACAACCTATAGAGACTCAATACAACTAGCGGCTATCAGATAGGGATAAGAAAGACCTATTCGGATCCAACCTGAAACTATCAACAAGCATACCCATCCTGGTATTTCCCCCTCGAGACCAAACGAGGAAGTCAACCGAGGAACTCACACAGTTGGCAGTTTTATCCATTCCGTTATAGTTGCGACAATTACTAGTCAGATATAGATATCATGAGTCATCCTGATATAATAAGCAGTGGGCAGTTTTAGTTAACCATTCCGTTGTAGTTGTAGTACTTACTAGTCCGATACATATAGCATGAGGCATCCCAAAATCCAGAAGTTGTTGGTACTTTTATTTATCCATTCCATTGTAGTGAAGATGATTACTAGTCAATATAAAGTCAAATTTATAGCACTACTTTAGTTATATTTGTCTATGATCGAGATACTGTGCTCCAAGTCGTCCATAACCGTGAACACGGCTTTCAGAAAGTTTTACCCTGCAGGGGGCACAAATAGCAACACACGCACGATCAACCTCGGGAAAAACCAAATGAAAACCCAACGAGGCATCATGACAGAACATTGGCAAGATTCATATTTGATTTCAGGGAGCCACCCCACTAAGCTACCCGCGACGAAGTTGGCCGGCTCCGAGATGGACCTAGAGGTTTGTGACAATGGATGTAAACGACTGGGAACCCGAAAGTGTGACTGGGCTTGTCGATACCGCGAAAACATTCCACGTTGGTTCCAAAACAGTACAGGCGCTCCACGCGCAATCGTAAATAAAGCAGTAAAGCATGGCATAAGTACATGATAGTAATAAAGCCCCAAACTACTTTGTGGCCCCAAGGAATTAAATATGACTCAAGCTAGGGTTAGGGGGATTCATGGTCCGACATGTGGATAGTGCGAATATTCAAAGAACAGGTATCAAGTACTCGGGGTCCTATGGGACACAAGTGGATGGTTAAAAACCAAATAACATCTATTGTCCACCTGTGCCTCTGTATTATTTACCTACTTCAATTTTAGTTATTAAACGGTAATTAAAGCCATTATCATCTCCAACATTAAACATGCGACATTACTCCAACAACTGTGGTACTTGACGACCCGCAAAAACACTTGAGCAAGCGACTACGACACGCAAGTCCAACTATCTACCAAGCAACAGGTAATAGGATGTGTCCAAGGCAATATAAGGCTGCAAGGGATATCAAGGGTACGAAAACTAGAGCATCGCAACACAGATAGCAATAGATCAACATGAGGAAGTAAAGACTATAAAAGTAAAATAAGTAGAAAGGGGGAGAATGCTCGCCTGGAAAACATTGCCGAAGTTTTATAACCGAAGAACTTGTCGAAGCTCACAATATCTCATCGTCCTATCCAGGAAGAAGCAAACACTAAAAGAAACAAGCGATGCAACAATTGCAACTAATGCGGAAGAATCGGCATGATCATGATATGATGCATGATATGGCAAGTTAATGATGCAAACTATGTCAAAAAGGTATTACGAGCATATCACATTAATGATATAGCATTCGTGAGGCATTATTAATAAGAAACAATTAGTTCCCAATTTTATTTATCATGTTTTCCTTGCATAAACAGTACTGATTATAAAACTCCTCTTAATGCATGATGCAAATGATAACATGGATATCATGGTTGGAGAGTTCTCGTCGCGCTGATCGATTTGGATATATTATTTACCGAATTCGGATTTACGGATTTAAAGTTATGAATTTATCAAGAAAAGCCATTTATTAGCATTTAATAATTCGAAATTTTTAAATTGCTAAAATAATATTATGATTAGAATATTCATATTCCTCACATTTTTCTGATTAGAAAACATATATCATTTTTATTATTTGGAATTGTCAATAGAAAGATGCCATCCAATGATTATTAAATCATTTATTACAACCATGAAATATTTATTATTTTCAGTATGTGACTAAATCAGAGAGCATGTTAATGGTTAGAATTGAAACACAAACAAGTTTCACATTTTTAGTCTTTCCAAAATCATTACAGATTTGTAACATCCCAAAAATATTAAACTTGAATAATCAAACTCTAATCATCAAATTTAGGGTTAACAAAAACTTTTCTAAATTAAAATAAGAAAACATTCATATGAGTGTGCATTAGAATTTGGATTCTTTTGAATTGCCATGATTATGTGTTTCCTTTCTTGTAAAATGATTCTTAGGTGAAATAAACATCATCTAAACAATCCCCACACTTTTCCCAAAGACAAATAAATCAAAACAAACAAAATAAGGGAATGGTCACTTTGGCCAAATTTAACTCCCATGCCTACTTTGGCTATCTCTAACTTTCAGAACTTAACAGAAACTTGTTTGGATCTTTGCACCCCTTGATAGTACTCATAACAAGGTATCAAGGCCCACTTTGTGATCATCCAGGAACATTTAAATGCATAGTTTAAATGATAGTTTAAAATTGAATCTATTTCATATGGGAAGATCCCACTTTTTCAAAAACCACTCAAACAAGCTCAACTTTCAAAACCCAAGCATCCACAGACTCACCAGCATCTTCCTAGCACACCCACCAAAAATATTTTCAAAATTCAAAACTTGAATTCATGCGGCCATTTCATCAAACACCTTGCTGATTCAAATCAAACAAAATCCAAACACTATTTGGAGCAGTGATTTGAGCCTAACTCGTTCCCTCTCTGGTTAGACTAGCCTTAGTAGATCATCTAGCAAACTTAACTAAGCTCTAGCCCCACTGTAAAATCGCCAATGTCATCAATGGTGAACAGGCCGAGCCTCACCATGTCACCCCAGTGTGGACAACAGGCTAGAGGAAGAACTAGCCGTGCCAACCTTGTCTGGGAGGTAGCCTGTGTCTCACCACCCCTCTCGACCAGCCCTAGCTCGAAGACCATGACCAGAACCGCCAGGAACGCCGCGCCCGTGCCGCTGTCGACCATGCCGACGTGCGCCGCAGAGCACGCATCGTTCCCACGCGACCCGACCACCTCGAGCCCTCGCCGCCCGCCAGCATGCTCCCCACCGTCCCAGGAGACCGCCAGACATGCCCATTTAACCGCCCGTGCCCCGTAGCCACCGCTCGCCGTCGAAGACGCCGCCTCTGCCTCGCAGAACGTCGAGTGTTCCAGACCGTTTGCCACCGCCCCTACACACGCATTATATCCATAGAGCATCGCCAGGAGACCACCGATCGATCGCCATCCTCGGCCATGCCTCTAGCAGCCCGTAGCCCTGTCCACCGTCGCCTGCCCATCCCGTTCGGTCTCACCGTCGGGCCTATAAAAGGAGACGACCCCCAGCCGAATTGAGCACGCCATCTCACTCCCCTCACCTCACTGATCGTTTCACCCAGTAGCCGGAGCAAGGCGAGCATCGCATCGCCAGAATTGCGCCGAAGCAGGCCGCCTCTGGAGAAGAAGGGCGCCGTCGATTTCGTCCACCCCAGGAGGAGCTGCCGGTACCAGGAGGTTCGCCATCGTCGACTTCGTCGTTCGCCCGCATCGCCGACCCTCGCCTGAGCCCCGGTGAGCCCCCAACGACCCCCACCTGCCGCGTTAGGTTTCTGTCTCGCCGGCGCTGCCCGACGTGGACGATGAGTAGCAGCCGTTCGATTAGACTTAGATCGTGTGGCCAATATTGCCCCATACCGCTTCGCGTTTAAAGAGCCACTGATTGGTGGAACCCCCTGTCAGCCGAGCCCCGCACCACAGAGTGACACTGGGCCGGCCCATTAGCAGTTCTCGCGCAGCCCAGTCGTTTGAATTTAACTTTTTCCATTTTAATTCAAACATAGTTCTGTACCTAGTTTCAAAAATCAACCCAACTCGATTCAGTGAACCAAATTGAATGAAACTAATTTTGTTATAAAGGTTTTGAAATGCTTAATCCAAGCCCGTTGGATTCAAATCATTTGGATCTGTAGATCAACCTTGGTAAAAATAACAAGGCAGAAGCTTTTCTGGATTCAAACATTTTTCAACTTACAACCATAATAGCTTCTGAGTTGATTCCAACTCTCAAAAATCACATTTGATCCTACCTTTCAGAATATATAAAAACATATGGGTTTACTTACAGAAATAATGTTCAAGTAATAAAAGAAGGCCACATTGACATGTGTCAACATGATCCCATGTTTGGTTTGGAGAATATTAAATCTTAAGTAGTTTTTCAATGAGTAGAAATTACTTTTCTAAAAATAAAAGAAATTAAACCAAACTTTAATCTTGTAATGTTAGTGATGATGCTAGATCATCTATAGGACCCTTGTGTGTGATGAATGAAAGTAGTTAAGTATTGTTTGGTGATTGTGTACCTCGTATTTATTCATAGACGCTAGTACCGACCAAGGATACGAGGAGGAAGGAGGATACTACGAAGAAGAAGCCGAGGAGAACTTCAACCACTGCTCTGCACAAGGCAAGCTAACACTTGCAAGATACTCTACTTTAGCAAGCCTTACTAATCAAGTTGACCTATGCAAGCAAATACTTGCTTGTTACCATGCCAACTATATGCCTTAAGCATATGTGATTATACTCACTTGATAACCCAATCCTAGTTTTACTTGCAAGCTTTTTTACTTTATTCCTTTATCAAAGCTTTCTTTTAGAGTTTACTTAAGTGACTTTTAGATTCTAGGAAGATAATTGAAGGTTTCATAAATAGCATAAAATTTGGCCTAAACTAGATAATCTTGATGTCATCATAAAGTATGAGAATGTACTTAGTTGAAACTCCACTAGTTACCACCCCTCATTAGTACTTACCCCCACTTGTAGATGCTAGTGCTAAGCATAAAACTTGATCAACTTTAGATGGGAATACTTGGTGGAAAAATGGTTATGAAAACCTTGGAATGATGGATCATTCTATTGAGATGTTTTGGACATGTGTTTCCAAACACCAGATGAATTGGATGATGAAAATGTTAAGGCATGAGCCTTAGCCCTTTATAAAACTGATGGTTGTCTAGATGCGATACCATTCCAATTTTACCGTACAACCACAATACCAGAGAATTGGGTAGGCCTTGACTGGAAACTTATATATCTTAGTATTGGTTCCCTCACGGCCAAGGTCTGAGCTGAGGCTACCTTGTGAAGATTGTCCACCTGTGCAGTACCCAAGATGACAGTTGGTCATGGTTGGGAGGCCAAACTCACAGGAGAGGTGCTTATACTAGGGCGTGTAATCGAAAGGTTAGGATTGATTATCTGCATACTGAGTATGGTGAATTCAGGATTTGTTCCTAACGGATGTATCGAATGTTGTGGTGAAAGTGTACAATCTCTACAGAGTGTCAAACTATTCGAATAGCCGCGTCTGCGGTTATGGACAGTTGGAGTGGCCATACTGTTCCCCCGTCAGATGTTTTCAAAATGACTTGTGAAATGAATTGAGATTTTAACGTGACCACAATAGAGTTGTGATATGAAATACAAGTTCCCACTGAGGTGTTATAAAAATTCAACTAGCTTTCTTCGTTTCTAAACTTAGTAGAGGTAAATCTAACTTTTTGCAAAACAACCCTAGAGCTTAGTGTCCTACTACAAAAACCCCCTTCACTTGTTAGTATTAGTTTGCGAGTACTTAAAGAGTACTCATGGCTTTGTTCCTGGCTATTCCCATGGCCAGACTATGAAGAGGAGTACCAGGAGGATGGACCCCAGGAAGGTTACGACAACTAGGATCATCTCCCATCGTCAACATTGCTTGTGACCCCGAAGATGGAGCTTCGCCTATGCTACCGTTATTATTACGTATTCTGCTGCTTGAATTGTATTAAGAACTGGATCATGAGATCCTTATTTGTGTAAGACCTTATGTATCGTTTGTAATGGATGATGTACTGTGGTATCCAATTCTGTTATGTCTCGCAAAAATGGTAATCCTAGGATTGCGATGTATGGCATAACAGGCATCTGGGATTAAAAACCTGGGTGTTGACAAGATTGTTCTTAAAATTTGGTCAAAGTGAGCATGCGGGTTGACTTTTAAATATGAAGTTGTAAAAGGTATGATCTTTTCCAACAAAAAAACATAGGGGCTGGAGTTTGCAATTAGGCGTTCAAACACAGGGCTAAACATGCTAAAGTTTCTTAACTAAATTTGTGTCACCGATTCAGGTTCAGAACATAGTCAAACTTCAGAGTTAAAAAGAGGATTTTAAAAGGGGGCTTTAAAAAAAAGGTAGCCGATGGGAGTTGAACTAAAGATCTCATGGATGCAAGAACAAGATTGCAACCACAGGGGTAAGGATGTGTCTTGATGACTGGCAGCACGAAATATTTTTAAGTGGAATAAGGCAGGGATTTGTACTGACGAAACAGAGATGAAAAACAACGTGTTCGTGAGATCTCTCCATCTTGCGAGGACGAGAACTTGAGCTGCAGAGCTCGGTTTCAGATGAGGTTTGAAGCCCAAGATAGATGCTACCTCCAGATTCATATAGACGAAAAACTCGACGCCATAGGAAGACGGTGGCACGCGCTGAATCACCGGGAACAGAGGCATAAACATAGGTCGGACTGTCGAACTGACGGATGAAACAGTGTATTTCTTCAATCTTTCGTGGATGATTCCGGGAGACATACTTCACCGTTTTGAGCGTAGTTTTTGCTGACGTGATGCTGGTGGATCCTACAAGAGATCTACGTTAAGTTGGGAACCGGAGAAGTACCGAGGAGGAGGTGATCAAGCGCAGAACAGAGGAGTGCTGCAGCGGCTGCTGCTGTCGTCTGCTCGTGTCTGGGCGCGTCGTGCCTCGAGCGCGACATGCAGCATCGGCGCTAGGATGAATGATAGGGATAGAGAAGTACAGGTAGAGGGAGAGGAGATCACCAGGGTACGAGGAAGAGCCCGACGGTTACAGAGGAAGCAGGATTCGTCTACTTGAAGGAGATACAAACAACCGCAAGCACATGCGCAAGTTCAGGAAGAAGAGCTTGATGGCGTCACCGATTCCCAGATGCTCCTGGCTCGATTATTCGGGAAGGATGAGGAGGAAGGCGAGGCGGTTCAATTCCCGCGCTCAGGTTGGGCGAGCGCAGCTCCATGGCGTCTGCAATAGGGAGCTTTGCCTTCGGTGATGCCCTCCTCTTGTAAGCTCACAGCTGAAAGGAGAAATGAGAGGGAACAGGAGGATGGAGGCGCTGACGAGGGAGAGAGGAAGGGGAGGGACTAGGATTCCATGACGTCTCGAAGAGGATAATAAGAGGGGCAGGAGGTGACACGGCTGACGGTGGGCGACGGCAACCCGCCTCCTTCCGTTAGAGCACAGAGAGGAGGCGTCGGGACGGAGGAAGACAAGCAGTAGGACGGCGTTGTGTTTCGTTTTGTCTAAGGGTACTGGGCCGGCTGGTGTTATGGGCTGCTGTGGCTGGGTATAGACAGCACATAAACACATGATTGCAGCAAAAGTTTCAGATTAGTCTAGCTAGCTAGGATTCAAGAGAAGGAGATAAAAGGTTTTTTTTTTGAAACATGTAAAAAGAGGGGTACATATATAGGTGTATATGCCTACACATATATGGCAAGAAAAAGATGGGAAATAAAGGAAGATAGCAAGAATATTAGGATGGTGTAGGTATTTACATACTCACACAAGAGATACAAAAAGAGGATTTACTTGTTAGAAATAGATAGATTAGCGATGATGGGGAGTTGGGTTTAGGGAAGTTTAGGTTTTGGAGTTCAAAAGTGTAGAGTAGGTTGTCCAATTTTATTTGTTTCTTTGGTTGAACAAACCATTCAAAACATTTATAAACACACAAGATCCAAAGAACATGAGAAGGAAAAGGAGTGGTACGATTGCATTTACCATGCATGAAGGGTTAGTGGCTTGAGCTAGTTTGGGAAAGCAAACTAGTTTTTAGGGATAAATGGTTTGGGTACCACCATACCTAGAGAAAGAGGAACTCCCAAAGGAAAGATCAAGCTCCTTGTATATGGCACATATGGAAATAATGGACATGCTTGAATAAAGGGAACAACTATAATGGGTGTGTATTCCCCATTTATTTTAGGTGCCCACCATGCATTCAAATAATCCCATACTTCCGTATATTCATATAAAGGAAAGCAAAAGGACACTACTCCACTTAGCCATGCAAGGGTGGCCATGTAGGATTCCATACTACATATCATGAAAATAATATGAGTCCATGTATGGGAACATGTAGTTCAAAGATAAGGATCCATGCCCAATAGTAATGAGCTTGAGTTAAATACCAAAGAAGATACAATGCTCACATGAATGGGATGGTGGAGTTGATGGATGATCCAAGAGGTGACAAATAAGGTGATGGATTTGTAAGAGATATGCCCACAACTCAACTTGGGCATGAAGCAATTTATCAAGAAGCATATGCAATATATTAAGAGGCAAATTACAAGTAATACAATATAATGCATATGGGGTAAGAACCAACAAAAGGGATTTTATATGATGCTCAAATGCAATGTGGCATGATGACATGAGCATGATATAATGACGATGCAATAAATGACATGTAGAAAGTAGCATTCTATAGACTAGGCAAGTAGCATTACAATTGTTAGACAATTGGGATGCTACAACTCTCCCCCACTAAACAAGAATCTCGCCCCGAGATTCCTAGAAAAGAAACCTTCACGATCTCATGTAGCTCCTTCAAGGGGATGGTGCGGCGACTGCGCCTTGCCAAACTTGTCGAGAGAACGCTCCGACAAACAAATAATGAAGGTAAAGGTCTCAACAGATAAAGCCACCTCTAACTTCGACAAAAGGAGATAAAAGATGCATTCTAATCTATTTCAATGTACAAGAGCAAATAGAGTGAGTAGTCGGCATGGGGGCCAATCCATCACGCACCCAAACTATTACTCCGCATATTCAGTAGAAAAGCATGCAACCCATTCTCGAATTTATACTGAAGGTCATGACAAGTGACGTTCGGAAACAAAGAACTGATGTAGGCTCTTGATCAGATCCGATGTAGATGATGTCATCACGTTGGGAAACTCCAGGAGATATAAAGAAAATTTTTAGTGAATTTTTGGTCCACTGAAAGATACAATAGAGAAAAATTCCTCAGATAGCATGAAGAGCGGATGTAGAAGCACCGTTACAAGAGGAGAAAGCTAAACCCTGAAGGTACGACAGAAACCCAACCACGAGAATTCCTGGACTTGAAGAGAGGTAAGAGAGCAGATTCAAAACACGTAGAGGTAAGAGGAGAATAGCAGAGGGGTAAGGAGTAAAATCAGACCCAATCAGCTCTATCCAACCGATTTTGAAAATAGTTTTGACACTCTACCACGACCGTTAGCTAGGTTATCCTACAGGCTGGACCAGTGGGGTATCACAACTGCTGAGCTCTGATACCACTCTGTAACACCCTCGGAATCGGTCCTATGCAAGTTTTAGCGATTCCCACCAAACCCGTATAGAAACAATTCAAAGGTGCCCACCAGGCACTTTCGTGCGGGTGGAAAACAAAGTAATACCATTACACATTAGTCCACGATGGAACCCACATAACAGATATATACAACACTGACTCAAAGAGTCAAGAATACAGATATACAATACAAAGATCCAAATCACCTTTAAAACGATACAACGTCCGAGTACGGACAAGATGCAAATTGAGCTAAGATCCCTGAAGAATAACCAATGGCGTCTATAACCCTGCCCAGGCCAAACCGGAAGGGTAACCCTGCTAACGACGTCGATCTCAAAACCTGCTTAAACAAAAGGGGTGCCGACAAAGGGCAAAGGAAAAAGAGAGCGGTCAGTACTGAGGACAGTACACGGCGAGACTAGAATTCGGCGGTCCTCGCCTACATAGGTATGGTGGACTGAAGCGGCAGCGCAACATGCACTAAACAACCTATAGAGACTCAATACAACTGGCGGCTATCAGATAGGGATAAGAAAGACCTATTCGGATCCAACCTGAAACTATCACCAAGCATACCCATCCTGGTATTTCCCCCTCGAGACCAAACGAGGAAGTCAACCGAGGAACTCACACAGTTGGTAGTTTTATCCATTCTGTTATAGTTGCGGCAATTACTAGTTAGATATAGATAGCATGAGTCATCCTGATATAATAAGCAGTGGGCAGTTTTAGTTAACCATTCCGTTGTAGTTGTAGTACTTACTAGTCCGATACATATAGCATGAGGCATCCCAAAATCCAGAAGTTGTTGGTACTTTTATTTATCCATTCCATTGTAGTGAAGCTGATTACTAGTCAGTATAAAGTCAAATTTATAGCACTACTTTAGTTATAGTTTTCTATGATCGAGATACTGTGCTCCAAGTCGTCCATAGCCGCGGACACGGCTTCAGAAAGTTTTACCCTGCAGGGGGGCACAAATAGCAACACACGCACGATCAACCTCGGGAAAAACCAAATGAAAACCCAACGAGGCATCACGACAGAACATTCGCAAGATTCATATTTGATTTCACTAAGCTACCCGCGACGAAGTTGGCCGGCTCCGAGACGGACCCAGAGGTTTGTGACAATGGCTGTAAACGACTGGGAACCCGGAAGTGTGACTGGGCTTGTCGATACCGCGAAAACATTCCACGTTGGTTCCAAAACAGTACAGGCGCTCCACACGCAATCGTAAATAAAGCAGTAAAGCATGGTATAAGTACAAGATAGTAATAAAGCCCCAAACTACTTTGTGGCCCCAAGGAATTAAATATGACTCAAGCTAGGGTTAGGGGGATTCATGGTCCCACATGCGGATAGTGCGAATACAAAGAACAAGTATCAAGTACTCGGGGTCCTACGAGACACAAGTGGACGGTTAAAAACCAAATAACATCTATTGTCCACCTGTGCCTCTGCATTATTTACCTACTTCAATTTTAGTTATTATACGGTAATTAAAGCCATGTTCATCTCCAACATTAAACATGCGGCATTACTCCAACAACTGTGATACTTGACGACCCGTAATAACACTTGATCAAGCGACTACGACACGCAAGTACAACTATCTACCAAGAAACAGGTAATAGGATGTGTCCAGGGCAATATAAGGCTGCAAGGGATATCAAGGGTACGAAAACTAGAGCATCGCAACACATATAGCAATAGATCAACAGGAGGAAGTAAAGATTATAAAAGTAAAATAGGTAGAAAGGGGGAGAATGCTCGCCTGGAAAACATTGCCGAAGTTTTATAACCGAAGAACTTGTGGAAGCTCACAATATCTCATAGTCCTATCCGGGAAGAACCAAACACTAAAAGAAACAAGCAATGCAACAATTACAACTAGTGCGGAAGAATCGGCATGATCATGATATGATGCATGATATAGCAAGTTAATGATGCAAACTATGTCGAAAAGGTATTACGAGCATAGGACATTGATGATATAGCATTCATGGGGCATTATTAATAGGAAACAATTAGTTCCCAATTTTATTTATCATGTTTTCCTTGCATAAACAGTACTGATTATAAAACTGCTCTTAATGCATGATGCAAATGATAAGATGGATATCATGGTTGGAGAGTTCTCGTCGCGCTGATCGATTTGGATATATTATTTACTGAATTCGGATTTACGGATTTAAAGTTATGAATTTATCAAGAAAATCCATTTATTAGCATTTAATAATTCGAAATTTTTAAATTGCTAAAATAATATTATGATTAGCATATTCATATTCCTCACATTTTTTTGATTAGAAAACATATATCATTTTTATTATTTGGAATTGTCAATAGAAAGATGCCATCCAATGATTATTAAATCATTTATTACAACCATGAAATATTTATTATTTTCAGTATGTGACTAAATCAGACAGCATGTTAATGGTTAGAATTGAAACACAAACAAGTTTCAAATTTTTAGTCTTTCCAAAATCATTACAGATTGTTCTTAAAATTTGGTCAAAGTGAGCATGCGGTTTGACTTTTAAATATGAAGTTGTAAAAGGTTTGATCTTTTCCAACAAAAAAAACAAGGGATGGAGTTTGCAATTACGCATTCAAACACAGGGGTGAACATGCTAAAGTTTCTTAACTGAATTTGTGTCACCGATTCAGGTTCAGAACATAGTCAAACTTCAGAGTTAAAAAGAGGATTTTAAAAGGGGGCTTTAAAAAAAAGGTAACCGGTGGGAGTTGAACTAAAGATCTCATGGATGCAAGAACAAGATTGCAACCACAGGGGTAAGGATGTGTCTTGATTACAAGCAGCACGAAATCGTTTTAAGTGCAATAATGATTTGTACCGACGAAACAGAGATGAAAAACAACGTGTTCGTGAGATCTCTCCATCTTGCGAGGACAAGAACTTGAGCTGCAGAGCTCGGTTTCAAATGAGGTTTGAAGCCCAACCTAGATGGTACCTCCAGCTTCATATAGACGAAAAACTAGAAGCCATAGGAAGACGGTGGCACGCGCTGAATCACCGGGAACAGAGGCATAAACATAGGTCGGACTGTCGAACTGACGGATGAAACAGTGTATTTCTTCAATCTTTCGTGGATGATTCCGGGAGATATACTTCACCGTTTCAAGCGTGGTTTTCGCTGACGTGATGCTGGTGGATCCTAGAAGAGATCTACGTTAAGTTGGGAACCGGAGAAGTACCTAGGAGGAGGTGAGCAAGCACAGAACAGAGGAGTGCTACAGCGGCTGCTGCTGTCGTCTGCTCGTGTCTGGGCGCGTCGTGCGTCGAGCGCGGCATGCAGCGTCGGTGATAGATGAATGATAGGTACAGAGAAGTACGGGTAGAGGGAGAGGAGCTCACCAGGGTCCGAGGAAGAGCCCGACAGTTGCAGAGGAAGCAGGATTCGTCTACTTGAAGGAGATACAAATGACCGCAAGCACATGCGCAAGTTCAGGAAGAAGTGCTTGATGGCGTCACCGATTCCCCGCTGCTCCTGGCTCGATTCTTCGGGAAGGATGAAGAGGAAGGCGACGCGGTTCAATTCCCGCGCTCAGGTTGGGCGAGCGCAGCTCCATGGCGTCTGCAATAGGGAGCTTTGCCTTCGGTGATGCCCTCCTCTTGTAAGCTCACAGCTGAAAGGAGAAACGAGAGGGAACATGAGGATGGCGGCGCTGACGAGGGAGAGAGGAAGGGGAGGGACTAGGGTTCCATGAAGTCTCGGGGAGGATAAGAAGAGGGGCAGGAGGTGACACGGCTGACGGTGGGCGACGGCAACCCGCCTCCTTCCGTTAGAGCGCAGAGAGGAGGCGTCAGGACGGAGGAAGACAAACAATAGGACGACGTTGTGTTTCTTTTTGTCTAAGGGTACTGGGCCAACTGTGTTATGGCCTGCTGTGGCTGGGTATAGACATCACAGAAACAGATGATTGCAGTAAAAGTTTCAGATTTCCCTCAAACAAAGCAAAAGTTTCAGATTAATCTAGCTAGCTAGGATTCAAAAGAAGGAGATAAAAGGTTTTTTTTTGAAATATGTAAAAAGAGGGGTACATATATAGGTGTATATGCCTACACATATATATGGCAAGAAAAAGATGGGCAATAAAGGAAGATAGCAAGAATATTAGGATGGTGTAGGTATTTACATACTCACAAAAGAGATACAAAAAGAGGATTTACTTGTTAGAAATAGATAGATTAGCGATGATGGGGAGTTGGGTTTAGGGCAGTTTAGGTTTTGGAGTTGAAAAGTGTAGAGTAGGATGTCCAATTTTATTTGTTTCTTTGGTTGAATAAACCATTCAAAACATTTATAAACACACAAGATCCAAAGAACATGAGAAAGAAAAGGAGTGGTACGATTGCATTTACCATGCATGAAGGGTTAGTGGCTTGAGCTAGTTTGGGAAAGCAAACTAATTTTTAGGGATAGATGGTTTGGGTACCAACGTACCTAGAGAAAGAGGAACTCCCAAAGGAAAGATCAAGATCCTTGTATATGGCACATATGGAAATAATGGACATGCTTGAATAAAGGGAACAACTATAATGGGTGTGTATTCCCCGTTTATTTTAGGTGCCCACCATGCATTCAAATAATCCCATACTTCCGTATATCCATATAAAGGAAAGCAAAAGAACACTACTCCACTTAGCCATGCAAGGGTGGCCATGTAGGATTCCATACTACATATCATGAAAATAATATGAGTCCATGTAGTTGAAAGATAAGGATCCATGCCAAATAGTAATGAGCTTGAGTTAAATACCAAAGAAAATACAATGCTCACATTAATGGGATGGTGGAGTTGATGGATGATCCAATAGGTGACAAATAAGGTGATGGATTTGTAAGAGATATGCCCACAACTCAACTTGGGCATGAAGCAATTTATCAAGAAGCAAATGCAATATATCAAGAGGCAAATTACAAGTAATACAATATAATGCATATGGGGTAAGAACCAACAAAAGGGATTTTATATGATGCTCAAATGCAATGTGGCATGATGACATGAGCATGATATAATGACGATGCAATAAATGACATGTAGAAAGTAGCATTCTATAGACTAGGCAAGTAGCATTACAATTGTTAGACAATTGGGATGCTACAGTGCATCTGCTGGTCCATGTCATGGAGGACATCGTCCAACTCGGGCCGATTTTCCTCCGCAGCATGATGGCGTTCGAAAGGATGAACGGACACATCAAAGGATACGTTCGCAACAGGTTCCGTCCAGATGGAAGCATAACCAAGGGCTTTCTGGCTGAAGAGTGCATCTATTTCTGCACGAATTATCTAGACATCGAGAACCCTGTCGGTCTTCCCGTCAACAGGCACCTTGGCAAGCTCGACGGATCTGGTCACCAAGAGGGTCGTCGCATACTGCATGCAGACTTCGATTTTCGACGCGCAGACTTTGATCGAGCAAACCTCGTCGTGCTACAACATTTAGAACTGGTCGATCCTTGGGTACAGAAGCACAAAAGGTTAATCGAGAAGAAGTACAGTGACCGGGCCATACAGAGGACGCAGGGAGAAATAATCAAAGAGCACAAGTCAGATTTCACGCACTGGTTTAGGCAGACGCTCCTTGATAATCCCCCGCGATCGCATTCTTCTGACACGGAAAATATCACATTCACCTTGTCGCAGGGACCGATGCAAAACCTGGTGACCTATCAGGCGTATGATATCAACGGCTACACATTCTACACGGAGGAAAAGGACAACAAGTGTGATTATCAGAACTCAGGCGTAACGTTGGAATTCTACACCGATGACAACGTGAAGGAAAGATTCTACGGAAGAATCGAGGAGATCTGGGAGCTCGACTACTGTGGAGAAAAGGTGCCGATGTTCCATGTCAGATGGGAAAAGAGCGTCGAAAGAGAAGACCGGTATTTCACAACCATGGTTATACCCAAAGCAGCCAAATCCAACGCCGCCGGTGCGAACGTGGCCGCGAAAAATGAACCGTGGGTACTGGCTACCAAAGTGGACCAATGTTTTTTCATTACCGACCCGACAAAGCCTAGCCGTGTTGTCGTGAGGAGAGGAAAAAGAAACATCATCGGAATGGATGGAGTCGCCAACGAGCAAGACTTCGACCAGTACGGTGATCCAAAGATTGAAGATGACGACGACTACGATGCAGCAACATACATCACAAGAAGAAAAAGGACAACCCTACCCAAAAAAGGTAGCCCGTTCGAAAGAAGAAACATTAAAGTGCCAGGGCTAAATTATTCAACCGCGACAAAGAAGGGAAAAAAGATTGTAAAACGCTAGCTCAAAAAATATTGTAAAACGCTTGGTTGAAAAAGATTGTAATATTCATGGATAAATTATTATGAAATTTAGTTATACTTTGAATCATATTTGTACCACTTTTATGACATATATTATCACTTTTGGGCATGTTTGGAATATTTAAAAGTATTTTTAAAAATAAAAAAAAACTTGTATGGCATATATCACCACTTTTGGGCATTTTTTGGAACATTTAAAAGTATTTTTAAAATAAAAATAAAAAAGGGGGCACCAGGATTCGAACTTGGGTGCTCACAAGTTTAGAATAGAGCAGTGGGCAGAACTAGTGGGATAGGCAAGTGTAGTTGCTAGAAGGAGTGTTGCAGCGTTGTTATAGAGTGGTTACATCCCAGATAGGCGTAGCGCACTAGCCCGAGTGCGCTACAGATATCTGTAGCGCACTCTGGCATAGTGCGCTACGCCTATCTGGGTTGTATCCACGTCATCATTCCCAACTGTCCCCCATCTCACACACTCTTCGATCCCCATCTCTCCCAGCGCGCTCGATCTCCCCGGCCGCCGCTGTGCTCGATCCGCCAGTCGTCGCCGCCACACTCGATCCTCCCAGCAGACACCGCTCGAGGAGGAGGATCCCCGCCAGCGTCCGAGGAGGAGGCCCACGCGCATGTCCGAGGAGGAGGAGGCCGCCCGTGTCCGAGAGGAGGAGAAGGCCGCCCGTGTCCGAGAGGAGGAGAAGGCCGCCCGTGTTCGAGAGGAGGAGAAGGCCGTCGTTCGCTCATCGTCGTTCGCCCGCCAACGTCATTCTCGTCTTAGAGGTTAGCCCCTCCCCTCTCTCCCTCTCTCCCTATCTCCACGGGTTAGCTAGGGTTTGAGGATCTCGGAGATCATCTCAAAGTTGTCAATGTAGATGAACCTGGCTTGTGGGAGGTTGACGTTCAGCGTGTTCACCATGCCCTTCACCTTGCTGTTGAAGGGGGAGATGAGCTTGTCCACGTTCTGGGTGTTGTAGTTGCGCATCAGGTGCCTTCCTTGATCATTTAAAATTGTTTTTGTTGCCCATATTCTATATCTAATAAATTATATGAATTTCCAAACAGTAATGTCATCAGCAAACATTAGATTATCTGATAAGACTATCTATTTACTTATAGTAGTATTAGATGGAAATCGAATTATATCCTTTCTGCCAAAAAATAAGTGGTACTTTTGTTTAGGTGCAATGTTAGTGGATTATATTTATTTCCAAGAGCCTTACTCGTCAAGGAAAAACCCAGCATCAGCAAGGCATTTAACTGAAACCTCCTGAGGAAATCTTGCACTAAAATCATCACAATGCAGCAGGGTGGCTAGACCACCAGCGGAACAACCTATAAGGAGCGCCTGGAATGTGTAGAAAGGTGAGCTTGTTTCATTTTCCCATGGCCTTGTTTCAATTAAATAACTAATGGTTGTTACTGGAATGATGATATCTATGAATGTATCCCATGCCACAAGGCATTGAGCCCCAGAGCATGTCTCTTCATGTGTACAAAAGAAAAACTGATTATGTTGTTGTCACATGGTTTAGAATCTATTAATTTTTTTCTAAAATTTTAGAATTTGCTGAATTTTCTAGAAGCTTTGTCCATTTAGTGCTCTGAATCTGCTGAACTTTTGGTAATCTCTTCATTCATTTAGGACTCATAATCTGCCCATATCTTCACTATGTAATCTATCACAATTATTTTGTATTCCTTTACAAGAATATATCTGTTCTTACATAAGAATTGTCAGGAATGTGACATTTTATTTGTTTCTCAACGTTTGTTCCATTAAATTTCTTAATATTTGCATTAGTGTAATAATTCTTCTAGTGCCAACATTGTTCCATCTTTGCATTAGCGTTTCCATCTTTTTAAGACATTGACTAGCTAGGTTCAGATTAGGGCTAGTGTTGTGTAGAACAAGTTGCTATTGTGGTTCATGTCTTGCTTAAGGAAAGAAACAAAACAAGTTGGCAAACTGTAGGCAAAAGTATTGTGTAAAACAAGTTGCTATTTTTTTTGGCTAGCCAAACTGTAGGTAAAAGTTGGCAGGACAAGTTGGCAGGAAAAGTGTATGCAGAAAAGTGTTCAGTATGCATATGTTGGCTTGTCTGAATTTTACATGTAGCAAATGACATCAAGCATTAAAGTGCACTTGGTTATGATCAGAAGCACTTGGTTATGCTGTATGATATGTATGATTGGAAGCACTTGGTTATGATCAGAAGCACTTGGTTATGGTGAATTCTCATTTTTGTTATTGTTGTAGCACTTCAAATTGTGCTTGTGCTTGTACGAAGCACTTTATTATGTCGTGTATGCACGTTCTTGTATGAAATGAGTCCCGATTTTTACCGGAATGTTGATTAACTTCCGTTTTGGCAGAAATCGGGCACTCCTAGTTTAAGAAAATTAGCAAAGGTCATGCTGGATTTTTCCGTGCATTTAACCAATTATTTGTTTTTTATTAGTGCAAAGATGTGTGACAACGGCGAGGCTGGATGTTCTAAGCGCATCAGTGCTGAAGGAGAACTCAGACCTCCGAATAAACAATTGACATTCTGGGAGGCGGCCCAGCGGCTAGAAGACAATGAAGAATACCATCCTTTAGAGAGCGAGGATGATGAGATGGAAGACACAGAGGAAGAAGCCGAAGGAACGGCGGGTGATGAAACCACTGATGGCGGCGAGGGCACATGGATTGGTAGCAATCCTCCTAAGAAGAAGAAGAAGCCGAAGGAATGGCGCCCGAACACGGTCGGCACCGTCAGGGAGGAAATTACCGAAGTGAGCCCATCAGGGGTTCCTTTGGAGCCCGCCCTTGTCGTCAAAGGGTACGATGGGAAAGTGGCGGCGATCACCCGGACAACCATCTCGATCAACACCGAGAATCTCCGGCATAAATATAATGGCCACTTGCGCACACTCCTCTTCGAGAAGCTGCACGCAAGATTCAAGTTCCCCGCTAAGTATCAGAACACAAATTATCATGGGAACGAAGTAAACAAATCTGCCCTGACAAAGATGTGCACCGCCCTGGCCAGCTGGAGAACCCGGATAAAGAAGAAGATCTATAAAGAAGGCAAAAGTCTCGAGGAGATCCAGAAGATTGACCCGCAGATCACCGAAGATCAGTTCCGGGAGTTCAAGGAGAGGTGTGAATCCGAAAGAGCCCTGGCCAATAGTAATTGGGGAAGGTGCTGCAGGCGATGAATATAGGTCATCACCATCTCGGATCTGGTGGATACAGAACCGCGGAGGCCAAATGGAATAAGGAGGACGAAGAGTATAGATCCAAGGGGATAGAAAACCCCTTTGCGAAATTTGAACCCGGGCAGGTTCGAAACTTCATCAGGGACCGTTACCATGTGGACCCGAAAACCAAACAACTCACCGCAGGTCCTGCGGTGAAGGAATTCGAGGAAATTGTGGTAAGTAATCTAATTACCGCGGATCAACTCGATTGCATTCTAATCGATGATCTAAACGATTCACTATTACTTCTTCTGCGGGAGGAGGAAATTGTTGCTAGTCATGGATCCCAGGGTTCCTCATCCCAGGGGTCGACGACGGCCACCCGGTGGGATAACCCTTTTAACAGGGCGATGAACCGGGCCAAGAAAATAGAGCTGGTTACGAAGAAGGCATTGTCGAGGGTAAGAATTGGGTGGATCATTTTGGTCCACCGCCGAGGACGCATGTGGCGCCGTCGGGAAGGAGCGAGGAGGAAAACCGCGAGGTTCAAGAACTTAAGGAACAAGTGGCGCGGATCCCGCAGATCGTCCAAGACAACCTGGCAATCACCCTCACGTACTTCCTGCCTACCTTGGTGGAGTCAATAGCGAACTGGAGTGCGGGTGGTCGAGTAGGGTCGTGTCCGATTCCAAGCATGGTCAGCAGGCACTCGAACAACGCGGCGCCGACAAATCAGGCGAACTACGTGTTCGTGACTCCGCCCGCTAGCACCGCGGTGCCGCAAGTGTTGGTGACTCCCCCTGCCATCACCGCGGCGCCGGAGTACATGTTGGTGGCCCCCCTGCCATCGTCGCGACGGCACCGGAGCTCCAAGGACCCGACAGTAGGGAGAATACACCGGCGGCCAGCACCGCGCCATCAAGCAGCCCTTCCGTCTCTTGCACGCCCGTCGCCGTATGCGGTGCCTCGACATTAGCCGATCTCGACGCCATCATGATAAACAAATTGCTTTACCGCCTTTCATGCTATCTATTACTCTTATGGCATCTCTGACGATGCCGTACATGTTTTCCGCAGACGGATGTTCCTTGCACTCTCTTATGCTACGTGAACAACGAGCTGAGGGATGTTGCCAAGGGTACCATCGTTCAACCCTTGCAGCGCATGTTCCACTCAAGGCCGATGCCAGATAGCGTGCACAAGGTTAAAATTAGTCGGGTGCTAAGGGGCTGCGACGACCTAGAACCTCCCATTCAACCCCCAGGAGCAAATGAAAAAGAGCCGACTGTCCTCAGAAGTTGCCTCGGCTTATTCTTGGAATGGCCAAAGAGCATGATCCGTTTGGGGACGGCGGGGGCCATCACGCCACAGACAACAGCACCACCTATCGTGCCAGCGAAAAGCGGTGGCAAGGCCCCCTTACCGCCCTCGCCGTCACCTCCATGCGGTGGGTCGGATGATCATGTTGATGATATGCACATGGCGCAGGATCCGGCCGAGGACGACGAAGACTGGAATGATCACTTCTTCAACACTCAGTTTAGCAACAAGAACTAGCTGGTGGCCCCACAGAGAAAGCCACTATCACCAAGCGTCTGTTTGGTTCTCAGGAGACGCCTCCAGCTTGCGCCTTTACAGAGCCAGCTGATACAACCAACCGGCCCTTTATTCTAAGCCCTGACACACTACATAGGGTGGCCAGTGCTCAGATTGCGGTGCCTGCCCGCTCTCCAAAAGGAAAAAGGGCAGGAAAAGAAAATCTAGCAGCTCGAGCCAGCCGGTGGCGTCAACTGCGAATTCGATCAGGTTTCGGGATGGGCCACCAAGACCCGAGGGTATTATGTGGAGGATTCATGTGGCAGGTGAGCCCATGCTACCTAAGAATTTGCGGAGGCTCGCCAGTTCGGAACTGCAGAGTGTGCATGATGGCGTGTTGACGATAGAGAGACACCTTCTATCGGAGAAAGATCCCTCACACCCGGTATTCGTGGTTAAGGTGCCACCAGGCTTGGGCTTCATCGACAATGCCCCTGCAGATCTGTTCTTCCTGCGGTTCGACGACATCTTCAATATGTTCCACCTATACCCGTTGCACTATACCATGGTCCGCCTATTTTCTCTCAGCTTGGCCATGCAGATCATTAGAGAGAACACACCGGGCATCGCTATAGTGGACCCCTACTACATGCGTGACGACTTCTTGGGTTCCCCCGCTAAACAACGTATCATGGCCTCGTACCTAAAAAGAATCCTCGTGGCGAAAAAGACAAAGGAATACATTCTCATGCCTTACTTTCCCGAGTAAGTCGTTATTCACTCGCCACCGTCGATTGGCTTTAGTAGATTATCATCATTCTTCTTCAAACACATTCCATTTGAATTTTTTGCACAAAGATGAACACTGCACGCTCATCTCCTTATCGCCGAAGCATTCCCACGCCACGTATTTCGACTCGGGGAGTCTAGAAAAGAAGAAAAACTACGACAAGATCAAGGAAGTTCTGGATGATGCTCTCACTGGCTATTCCTCGACGAAAGGCACCACCTTCATGCGTACGAAGGTCAAGTTCGGCAGGCACGTCTTCAACTACGTAACGGAGTTCCCCTGCGTGAAGCAGCCGGAAAATAGTAAGAAGGAAGCCTACTACACACTCCATCACATGAGGGTGTTCCTACTTGACCAGCAGAATTCTACGCTACCAGATCATATCAAACAGTGGGCCGAAGCAAAGGCCAAGATCACTGATTTAGATATTAGACAAGAGATGTATCGCATCCAGCAGCAGTTTGGGGCAATCATCTTTCGTGATGTCATGACTTTGGGGGGGGGGGGATCTTCTACGGAGGAAATATCCCGAATAACCGTGACATAGAAGATCGCCTAGAGATGCATGGTGACTATAGGAAGTTCATGACGAGACAAGGCGTCCTCCCGTTCCCTAAGCCGAGCCAGAAGGCTTGATGTTGGCCTAGTTGTAGTTACAAACTATAGATGACCTTTGTGTGTATGTGGACAAGTGTACATGCTACTATACTTATCTTATTAGGTTTATGAATCATCGCTTACTTATTTTGCTTATTATTATTATATATCAATCAATGCTTGTTTTTTTGCTTACTCTTTGGTCCTTTGCTCATTTTGGTCCTTCTTTTTTTCCTTACTTTATTAGTATTTTTTCGAGAATAATGCCGATGATTGAAATGTCGTGGCAGAATATATATGTGAATGTGCTACGACGGGATTGTGAGCCTTGTGATATGCACAAGTCCAGGTGTTGTGCATCCTACTTGGCTCACAGTTCCATCGTAGCATATTCCTGTGTCCAACGACCTATGTATATATATATGAGGCATTCTTTTTGATTTACTTTGGTCTTTTTCGAGAAAAATGCCGATGATTGAAATGTCGTGGCACACTATATATGTGAATGTGCTATGATGGGATTGTAAGACTTGTGTTATGCACAAGTCCAGATGTTGTGCATCCTACTTGGCTTACAGTTCCATCATAGCATATTCATGTGTCCAACGACCTAGCTAGTTATATATGAGGCATTCTTTTTGAGTTACTTTGGTCTTTTTTGAGAATAATGATGATGATTGAAATGTCTTGGTACACTATATGTGAATGTGCTGCGATGGGATTGTCCGCCTTGTGCTATGCACAGGTCCAGGTGTTGTGCATCCTACTTGGCGGACAGTTCCATCATAGCATATTCCTGTGTCGAACAACCTAGTTATATATGAGGCATGCTTTTTGAGTTTGGTCTTTTTGATTTAGGAGTACTTTCTATAAGTGTATCTTCATATGCGACTTTAATTATATATGTTTTTTTTCAATCATCGGTTAATTATTATTGTCAACTTGTAGATGACGTGGTACGTCGTGTATAAGGTACGGGTTCCCGGAGTCTACGATGATTGGGAAGACTGCTGGAGACACGTGCACCGTTTCAGCGGCAATAGCTAGAAAGGGTACAACACTCACAAGGTTAAAATTAGTCGGGTGCTAAGGGGCTGCGACGACCTAGAACCTCCCATTCAACCCCCAGGAGCAAATGAAAAAGAGCCGACTGTCCTCAGAAGTTGCCTCGGCTTATTCTTGGAATGGCCAAAGAGCATGATCCGTTTGGGGACGGCGGGGGCCATCACGCCACAGACAACAGCACCACCTATCGTGCCAGCGAAAAGCGGTGGCAAGGCCCCCTTACCGCCCTCGCCGTCACCTCCATGCGGTGGGTCGGATGATCATGTTGATGATATGCACATGGCGCAGGATCCGGCCGAGGACGACGAAGACTGGAATGATCACTTCTTCAACACTCAGTTTAGCAACAAGAACTAGCTGGTGGCCCCACAGAGAAAGCCACTATCACCAAGCGTCTGTTTGGTTCTCAGGAGACGCCTCCAGCTTGCGCCTTTACAGAGCCAGCTGATACAACCAACCGGCCCTTTATTCTAAGCCCTGACACACTACATAGGGTGGCCAGTGCTCAGATTGCGGTGCCTGCCCGCTCTCCAAAAGGAAAAAGGGCAGGAAAAGAAAATCTAGCAGCTCGAGCCAGCCGGTGGCGTCAACTGCGAATTCGATCAGGTTTCGGGATGGGCCACCAAGACCCGAGGGTATTATGTGGAGGATTCATGTGGCAGGTGAGCCCATGCTACCTAAGAATTTGCGGAGGCTCGCCAGTTCGGAACTGCAGAGTGTGCATGATGGCGTGTTGACGATAGAGAGACACCTTCTATCGGAGAAAGATCCCTCACACCCGGTATTCGTGGTTAAGGTGCCACCAGGCTTGGGCTTCATCGACAATGCCCCTGCAGATCTGTTCTTCCTGCGGTTCGACGACATCTTCAATATGTTCCACCTATACCCGTTGCACTATACCATGGTCCGCCTATTTTCTCTCAGCTTGGCCATGCAGATCATTAGAGAGAACACACCGGGCATCGCTATAGTGGACCCCTACTACATGCGTGACGGCTTCTTGGGTTCCCCCGCTAAACAACGTATCATGGCCTCGTACCTAAAAAGAATCCTCGTGGCGAAAAAGACAAAGGAATACATTCTCGTGCCTTACTTTCCCGAGTAAGTCGTTATTCACTCGCCACCGTCGATTGGCTTTAGTAGATTATCATCATTCTTCTTCAAACACATTCCATTTGAATTTTTTGCACAGAGATGAACACTGCACGCTCATCTCCTTATCGCCGAAGCATTCCCACGCCACGTATTTCGACTCGGGGAGTCTAGAAAAGAAGAAAAACTACGACAAGATCAAGGAAGTTCTGGATGATGCTCTCACTGGCTATTCCTTGACGAAAGGCACCACCTTCATGCGTACGAAGGTCAAGTTCGGCAGGCACGTCTTCAACTACGTAACAGAGTTCCCCTGCGTGAAGCAGCCGGAAAATAGTAAGAAGGAAGCCTACTACACACTCCATCACATGAGGGTGTTCCTACTTGACCAGCAGAATTCTACGCTACCAGATCATATCAAACAGTGGGCCGAAGCAAAGGCCAAGATCACTGATTTAGATATTAGACAAGAGATGTATCGCATCTAGCAGCAGTTTGGGGCAATCATCTTTCGTGATGTCATGACTTTGGGGGGGGGGGGATCTTCTACGGAGGAAATATCCCGAATAACCGTGACATAGAAGATCGCCTAGAGATGCATGGTGACTATAGGAAGTTCATGACGAGACAAGGCGTCCTCCCGTTCCCTAAGCCGAGCCAGAAGGCTTGATGTTGGCCTAGTTGTAGTTACAAACTATAGATGACCTTTGTGTGTATGTGGACAAGTGTACATGCTACTATACTTATCTTATTAGGTTTATGAATCATCGCTTACTTATTTTGCTTATTATTATTATATATCAATCAATGCTTGTTTTTTTGCTTACTCTTTGGTCCTTTGCTCATTTTGGTCCTTCTTTTTTTCCTTACTTTATTAGTATTTTTTCGAGAATAATGCCGATGATTGAAATGTCGTGGCAGAATATATATGTGAATGTGCTACGACGGGATTGTGAGCCTTGTGATATGCACAAGTCCAGGTGTTGTGCATCCTACTTGGCTCACAGTTCCATCGTATCATATTCCTGTGTCCAACGACCTATGTATATATATATGAGGCATTCTTTTTGATTTACTTTGGTCTTTTTCGAGAAAAATGCCGATGATTGAAATGTCGTGGCACACTATATATGTGAATGTGCTATGATGGGATTGTAAGACTTGTGTTATGCACAAGTCCAGATGTTGTGCATCCTACTTGGCTTACAGTTCCATCATAGCATATTCATGTGTCCAACGACCTAGCTAGTTATATATGAGGCATTCTTTTTGAGTTACTTTGGTCTTTTTTGAGAATAATGATGATGATTGAAATGTCTTGGTACACTATATGTGAATGTGCTGCGATGGGATTGTCCGCCTTGTGCTATGCACAGGTCCAGGTGTTGTGCATCCTACTTGGCGGACAGTTCCATCATAGCATATTCCTGTGTCGAACAACCTAGTTATATATGAGGCATGCTTTTTGAGTTTGGTCTTTTTGATTTAGGAGTACTTTCTATAAGTGTATCTTCATATGCGACTTTAATTATATATGTTTTTTTTCAATCATCGGTTAATTATTATTGTCAACTTGTAGATGACGTGGTACGTCGTGTATAAGGTACGGGTTCCCGGAGTCTACGATGATTGGGAAGACTGCTGGAGACACGTGCACCGTTTCAGCGGCAATAGCTAGAAAGGGTACAACACTATGACGGAGGCGGAATCTAGATACACGCGCTATCTAGCGGGAGTTAGGACGAGGAACCGGATGAAGACCTACACCTTCGTCACGGTGTCATGCTTATCTTCTTTGGTTGTTTATCCCGCGTTTGTGTCTAGCTAGTTTAGATGTCTAGGCGAGCTTCCGAGCTCTAACTTGTTCGATCGACACATGTATTCACATGTCACCAACTACTTTGTAACTTGATCGAAACAATGTATAACTTATGTATTCATGTATGAGACTTATCTATATGTATTTGTTTCAATCTTGTTTTGTGAATTGTGTATTTATATATATATAACTGTATATCTTATATCTATGTGTATATCTGCCTATATAATCTGTATTGTATATCATCTGGCCCTGAAAAAAAGACAACCGTGGCGCACATGGCACAACTTCTGTGGCGCACTATAACTAAAGCGCACCTGCGCAGCTTAGTTGAGCACTGCAACGTGCGCCACAAAAGATCCAAGGCGTAGCGCACCAGCCAACATATCCATGGCGCACTAGCAGGTGCGCTACGCCTATCTCGACATAACCGTGGCGCACCAGGCAGTGCGCCACGACTAGGAGATAGCCGTAGCACAAGGCCCGTGGCGCACCACTAGTGCGCCACGGATGGGACTTTTAGGTGCGCCATAGACGACCGTTTTCCTAGTAGTGACATACATCTTCCATTGTACCCTCTTGAAGCAAAGCGAGCAATACAACAAAGAAGGAGTAGGGGCTCTACATCCTCACAAGGGTCCCAAACCTGGGTAAAAAAATAGTGTAATCTCTCTGCTGTGTGCTTGCTCCACCGTCGCCGAGGCTCCTTGGAACTGCATGTTCAGCCCCCTCTCAAACTGTCACATCCCAAAATTTTCCAAATTTTGAAATGTGAAAAATAAATAAACAAAATAAATAATTGTTGAAATTTAGGGTGAAAAGAAACTTTTTGTTTCTAAATGGAAACTTAAAAACCCAACTTGAACAAACTTTGAATAAAGTTTGAATCCAACTAAATTCAAATCAAGTGAAATGCATTCTTCATAAATGCATCTTGAAATTTAAACACTTGGAAAATAAACCAAAAACTCCAAAACCCTAAATGGAATAAATTATTTCCAAGATATCTCTAAGCCTATGGATTTGATCAACATAAAAAAGGTCAACAAACATTTTAAAATGATCAAGAATGATAAATGAAAATATTATAAAACCATAGAAATTTATTTCATTCAATTTGGAGCCATAGATAAAATCTTATGAATTTAATAAGGTAAAGGAATAATTTCAAAATCTAATAAAGCTACTATCTAAAATCCATACCAAATGGTGATCAAATTAATCCTAAAGAAATATAAAAGGATAAACAAATATTAAATAAGATTTTACAAATTGGAACCACCAATTTTGGATCTTTGAATAAAAAGATATGGATTTTATAAGATAAGTAAAGGAATAAATAAACAAGGAATATCTAAAAGCCAAATAAAATTTTGGCCAAATCCATAAGCATATGGAATAAATATAATCCTAATCCAAACAAAATAATAAGATAAAGATTCTTCCAATAAAATTATATGGCATTAAACCATATCCTAAATATATATGGATAAAGACAAAATCTCTAATAGAAATGATTAATTAAATCATGGGATTATAATAAATGGAATTTGCCCTAGTGGAATAAAATTTATTTTAACTTTAATGAAATAAAATAATCATCTAAATAAAATTAATATGGATTTAAAACCATATTGAATAGTATTTGAATTAAGGGAATTACCCAATTTAATTGATTAATAAAACATATTAAAATGATTCCAAAAGAATTATTTAACACCCTACTGAATAAATAAAACCTACTAAAAAGGTTTTGATAAAAATTTGAATTTAAATAAGAGTTGAAATTATATTTGAATAAAGGATTGTGACCTTTTTAAATAAAATATAAACCATAAATAAATAAAGGAATTATTCTAAAATAGACTTAAAATAACTATTTAAAACAGTATAGAAATATACTGAACATTTGAAAAGGGTTTGAATTCATATGGTTGTTTGAAATGTTTAAACAAATACAAAACAGAAAAAGAAAATAGAAAAAGGAAAAGAAAACAGAAGAAGAAAAAAATAAAACAAAGCAGCCAGCCCAGCTAAGCCCATCTGGCCCAACTAGCCCTCTCCCCCCGCAGAAAACCAATCGCACCAGAGAATGAACCCGCATCGCCACTGACCACCGGACCCCACCCTTTCTCTCTCTCTCTCTCTCTCTCTCTCTCTCTCTCTCTCTCACGCTGACGAAGCAGCCCCACCTATCAGTCGTCTCTTCAACCCGCCGCGACCAGTTCTTCCTTCCCTCTCTCCCGTTACTGCTTGATTCCCGCGGCTTAATTCGTCTTAATTCCGCGAGTAACTCGCCGCTGCAATCACACTCGTCAATACGCCTCGCTCCCCTCTATCTTTCCCCCTAGACGCCCCGCACTCACTACCCATAGGCTGCCTTGAATTTGCGTTTGAGCATCCTCTGCTCCGACGAGCTTCGCACGCGATTCCGGCGAACCCAGCCACCTCCTTGCTTCCCAGACTCCTCGACCTCACTCCCCAGCCTCCGGCGCACCTCCCAGTACCGCTCGTTTTGCCGCGCATGCTCTGTAGCCTCGGCAACTTCTTCACTAGAGCAGCACCACCTCCTGCCTCGACTCCGACGAGTTCCCCCGGTGCGTACTGACCGCCCCTCTTCCTCTCGTTGATGCACGCATGATCACCGACCTCATGCCCAGCTAATTCCACCCTTGTCTTGTCTTAGCACGGTCCGAAACGTCGCCAACGACGACAGCCCGAGCACACCGCCGCCAGAAGCTTCTCCGGCGAGAAATTGCAGCCACACCCGAGCTCCCCTTCGACGATGGAGACCACCTCGAGCATCAGCAAAGCATGGCGAATCTCGTGAGCTTCTCCCCACCGTCTCTCGCTTCCTACATTGCCAGCACCACCCCCGTCTGAGCGCGCCACCGCCACTCGCCGCCGCCAGCGCCGCCTATTTTAGGTTAGTCGATTTAGACCGTAGGATGTTGATCCAGTGGATACGATAGAAACTTAAACGAAGAGGTATCCTTTGATCTATGCCGCAAGATTCACTTTTAATCCAACGCCCCACGTTGCACGATCCACACGAACCGGTATGGGCCAATCAGAACATTCCACGTGGCCTGGAATTTGTTTTAAAACCAGAAACTTTACTATTAGATATGTGAATTTGTAAATTGCATAACTTTTGATCCACATGTCCAAATTTTTCAAATTTTATATCAATGGAATCATCAAAACAAATAATTTCCAACCATGTACTTTGTTTAGTAAATTGCTTCTGTTAAATTGGTTGTTTTTACAGAAACTTGTGTAGGCATAATTTGAACATAAAAATTATTCTAAAAATATTTTTAGGGTAAAATCTTTGGTAAATGGATTGTTTTGAACCTACTGACCAAATAAACCAACTTATGGATTTAAAAGTGTATTTTGTGAAAATAAATAATAAATCTTTGAATTAAAGCATTTCTAGTTAAATAAAAATATTGTTTATGTGTTAAAAATGCTTTTTGAGTAAAACCTTTGAGAAATGGTTTGATTTAAACTCTCTGACCCTAAACACCAAGTTTTGAGGTTTAAAAATATATTTGGTAAACACTAGTAAAAATTATTACTTTGTTCAAAGGCATTTCCAACAAAATAAAATATTGCTTTGGTATAAAAATGGTTTATAAGTGAAACCTTTTGCAAATGGTTTTTAATATTAAACACTTGACCTTAAAACACTAACACTTGTGTTTAAAAAATATATTTGTCAAACACTAGAAATTATTACCTTGATTAAATCATTTCTAGCAAAACAAAAATGATTTAAAGTGGCCATTTTCACTAACTTAATATCAAATTGTTTTGCCACTTTTGTAAATGACCAATAGGTGTTTTCAAATATAACCTATTAGAAACCACTTTTCCACATAAAACAATCTTTGGCATGTTTGCATGCATAGCTTTGTTTTGATTATTCTATAGGATGATTGCTTGAATGGTAGATTGAATATTTCCTTGCTTGATTGAATTGTAGTGGAATTGGAAGAGTGTGACTACTACAAGATCAAGGAGTGAACCTATAATCTCTACCAAAAAGGCAAGTGGTGCTTCATACTTTTGTCCCATTATTTTCACTATGCATTAGTGATATTTCTAAGTAGGACTTGCATGGAATTTTTGCTAAGTATAAACTATGCCATGGGAAATCCTAGTAGATGAAACCTTAGTAGAATTTTCCTAAGTCAAGACTCCTGCTACTATCATACTTAGCCTAGCTAGTAGAAAACAAGGGTGGATTATATTCATGCTATGGAATATTTCTAAGTCAAGGACTTATGTTTTTGTTTAATAAAACAACTAAGTGAATGAAACACCTGGGTGGATTGGTAATTGCTTGGTGGTTTTTGGTTGAGTGGTTACACAAGGCCCATTTCTATGGTTTACCTTGTGTATCTCACTTGTGGAATGCCACCCAGGAAAAAAGAGATTTGAGATGTCAAATATTGAGAAGCTTCAAGTGCAGCCACTTGGCATTATGGGCTCTGCCTGGATCATATAGGTTGCAATAACTTAGCCAAATGGACAGTTGGTGGTAGGGCATGATAGGTTGGAGCGCGTCCATTCTGGTCTAAGGAAGGCTTCTGAAAGATCTTGTCTCGATGCATGTCGAGTCTTGTGGGGAAAGTGCACCACCTCTGCAGAGTGTAAAATCTAAGTATTTAGCCGTGTCCCCGGCAATGGACAATTTGAGCACCAAGACATGGAAGATATCAAGAATCTCCTCATCCCAATTTCTAAGTTAAAAACTTATGGTTGAACAAGGGTTAAAGGATCACCGATTTCTATTGGGAGATGCCTTGGGTGATTTTGACAAACAAAAACTTAGTGTTTTCCAATGATAAGGAAAAACTATTTTGAACAAAGCAAGCCTAAGCCCACTTAGCCAAATGCATATAGATGATAGACTCCACTATACTACCATAGTATCACTTGCCAATACAATTCAAATGTATTGACCCTTGTGGCTATAACTTATTATGTTACAGGTTTGTTTGATGTTAGTGAAGTGTGTTGATTAGGATTACAAGTCTACAACCAACATGATTGCCTATGGCACTTTGAAGATGAAGGACTCCATGCTATATAGATATTTCTGCTGCATTGTAATGTGATAGCCAAATGAGCTATGTAAGATGTAATATAATATTTTATTCCTGGTTATAAAGTTGTATTATGACTTTTGTTTCTTGATATTACATCTTAACTATGGATGCTAGCTATTGATCCAGGGACTAGCATTGTAAACACAGGGATCTCTACCTTATTAAAGGTTGGGACCTCTACAGATGGTATCAGAGCACTGTGTTGCCTGTAGGATTGTAACCCTAGGATTGGACAAAACCCCTTAGAAAAATAGGAATTGTATTTGTTCCAAAACTTATTTACAAAAAATCTTGTAAACTCTTTCCTCAACCATTTTTGATTTTGATGCTACATCTCTTCCTTTTCAAACTTGATGGACAAAACCTCAACCATGAGCAAAGACCTTACCATGAGCAAAGGACTTCACCAACTCAAATGACTTCAACTTCAACAACACCAATGACTTCAACTTAGTTTCAAGGATTTCAACTTGGACATCACTAAGGACTACAAGTGAGACAAGAAATATACCCAAGACTTGAAGACTAAGGAAACACAACTTAGAAGGAATCATCATCACCTTTGAAGTTATGTGACCAAGATACAAGGATTTTTCCAAGGAAACCATGATCTCATTCCAGAAAAATCAACTAAGAAGGATGGAATGATCTCAAGTGAACCATATAGTTGGACCACCATATTTAGTTTAGATCAAACCCACCAACTTATGTGGTGTAGCAAAAAAAATTTTGTTGCCTAAAAATGTGCTTGAAACTTGTTGTTTGAGTGGAATGTTTGTTTCTGATTGCTTGCACATTGCTTGTCTGAATTGTGATGTGTGTGATTAGAATTATTTCCTTAGAAATCTTTGCCTATTCTAATCCCAGTCCAACCCAAACAGATGACTTCCCCAGGAAACTCCAACATCAATAATGGTGACAATAACCAAGAGATGCACATGAGAGAACTCATAGTAACCCAAACCCAGTTGAACCAAGTGACAACTCAATTTTGGGCCAACAACAATGAGTTAGACCCAAACATGCAAAGGTTTATGGAAACCCAAACCCAAGTATTGCAAAGGATGACAAATCAAATGATCAACATGGGAGAAAACCTTTCCCAAGGAGTTTGTGACAACAATGATGTCAAGGATGACATTATAGAAGGAACTCAAGCTTGCAATATTTGTGGAGACATGGATCACACTTCCAAAGAGCATGAAGATCAATGCCCTAATTGTGAAGAGAAGCATCCAACTAAACAATGCCCCACATCTCAAGTGACTTGTTTCCTATGTGAAGGAAATAATCATGTCCCTATCCAATGCCCCATCTATTCTATAGTTCAACAAAGGAAACAAGGTGGAATGCATCAAGAGTATGGAAAACCCCATGAGGAAACAACTTCTACCAAGAAGGATGAAGACAAAGGAAAATCTCAGCTTGCACCTCCATGCACTATGACTCCCATTGATGGACAAAAGAAGAAACATATGTATTATCCAAGGAAACGATTAAGGAAACAAGGAGACTTTCCCACCTTTGAGGTGAGATATGAAGAACATGAACTAGAAGAACTCCTAGCTTTTGAGAAACCCAAGAAGAAGAAGGACAAAAGCCAAGTGCAATGTTGCAATTGCAAAGAGATGGGATACTATGCCAATGAATTTCCAGATAAGAAGAAGAAATATAAGGAAATTAGCCAAGTGTGGTGCAACAACTGCAAAGAGCTAGGCCATTATATATCAACTTGTCCACAGAAGATACGTGAAGAACTCAATCTTGTCACATGTTACAACTGTGGTAACCAAGGACATTATGCAAGCAATTGTCTAGAAAATATGAAGTACAAGACAAACAAGCCTATGAGAGATCTCAGCCTTGTCACATGATTCAAGTGTGGAAACAAAGGACACCATGCAGATGTCTGCCCAGAGAAGATTCATCAAGACCCCAAGCAAGCCAAGATGTAATCTAGTTGGAAATTTTTAAGGGTGGTAGTATGTGGTGTATTGCTGTTTTGCTCATTAATTAACAATAAGATAAAATTGTGCCTTTGGCCATACTTTTAGGCAAAAATCTTGTTGGTATATGATATGACTTAATTTTGATTTTCATGTGCTTTCTTATATATCTTCTTTGTGTGTGCTTGTTTCCTTGTGGGAATATATCTTTGTCATGTTTTCCACTTAGAAACTTATGCACATAAGAGAAGATAATTTTAATTGATATTTTATATCTTGGAGACCACCTTTCTATTTCTTTTTCATGATTTAGTGGATTCCAAATTTATTTGCCAATGAGTGTTTGTCTCTTGTTTTTACATATTCGGGCATCATATTTGTTATATCATGCCTTGTATTGTTAAATGAGTTTGGAGGAGTGAGGATTCCATGATTATGCACTTTGTTCCCAAATGCAATTATCATAATTGGTGCATAATCCTTGGGGAGCTCCTCTAATTCATTTAATAATGCTCATTTTCCTTCTTGCTCACCTTTTGTGTCTTAAATTTTTATGGGGGAGTGATGATTCCATATTTGTGCATGTTTTATTCAATGCAACTTTTATATTGTGTGCACAAATCTTGTGGAGCTTCTCTATTTCATTTAAACACTCGTTTGATATTATCAAAAATATCTTGTTGTATTCATTTGTTTATTTTTTGGATCCTTTGATTACATGCGTCATTTGTTGATGCTTCCTTCATTTTTTATTTTGGAATCTTCGGGCCCTCAATATAGTTCCACTTCCTCCAAAGTATTCATCATTGGATATGTGCAAATGCACACCTTTGGAATAACTATCACTATATTGGCCTTCTAGAACTTAACACCCATTTTGGATATCGATGCCAATGGTGGAGAAGTTTTAGAGGGTTTAAGGGAAGTTTGTTTATATGATTTGAGTTTTTTCTGAAGCATTTGCCTTTCATGCTCTTGCATCTTTGTTGTTGCTTAACATGTGGAATATATAGAGGAAACTCCACCAACGGTAATGGTTGGCAATATATGCAATGAAATTCAAGTTCATCACACATGCATAGATTGTGGGGGAGTTTGCTCTATATATTGTGGTTATACCTATATCACATACTTGTGTAGTATTTGATATTGGTGCTACCATTTTATTTGATAAAATTCCTCATATAAACCCTCTCAAAAGGATTGTCATCAATTACCAAAATGGGGGAGATTGAAAGAGCATGTGGGCCCCCATGTGTGGTTTTGGTAATTAATGACAATCTCTATGGACTAATGTTTGCATTAAGGTGCACTTGTAGGAATTGTCAATTGGCATCGCTTGGAGCATGTGTTGGATTTAAGGTAGAAGAAATGAAGAAGAAAAAATCTCCAAGGGCTTTGGGCCAATTGTAATCTTGTACAAGAAAAGAAGATCAAGAGTGTCTTGAAGAAGAAGATGGAGTTCCTCATGTATATCTTCAAGACATCATCCAAATGAAATTAAAGAAATAAGTTGCAATATCAAGATGCTCCATATCTATAAGATGTCATGCTTGAAGCTTGCCATCCTCAGTGATCATGAATTGATGAAGACAAGTTTACAGAAGAGGTTTCCCCATGGCGTATGGGGGAGTAAGTTGCAAGTCTTCATCAAGCGAGTGCAAGCAGGAGAAATCAAGAAAGGTTTTCCATCTTGAGGAATACAATATTGTCTACATCAAGCTCAAGTGGATTGCTCAAGGCAAATGTATAATCTTGATATGTTTTCCCTTTTGTCAATCTCATGTTGTTAGTTCGGAGACTGGGTTTAGGATAGATAGTTGTACTATCAAGAGGGGATCTCGAGTAAGTAACTCGATCATATCTTTCGGAGATAGCTCAAACCTTTGAATTCTTAGCATTATATTTCTTGGTTGTTATTGTATCTTATCCAAGTGAGGTTATAGAGCTTTTGGTAACCTCCATAACAAGCTCTAGTTCATCAAAAACGGATTTCCCCTGTATATCTTATTGCGTTTTTGATCTTGCGGGTTTTCTGGCACCACACCTTAGGAGATATCTATCATATATATACTTGATATTTTCTCCCTTAGTGGTATCCAATATAACCATTTTTGTTGGATGCTAATTTTTTGTATCATTCCAAAAAAAATTGGTTTCAACCTATTCGGAGTTTCCATTGGGAGGTTTTATCGGTTTGTCTGTTTTCGAGAGGCAAACCTTTCATATTGTGGTTTTATATATGTGTTTGTACAATGATGTTTCTTTGCACGATCTTGTATAGCTTGTTGACCTCTTCAAAACGAGCCCAAGATCATCGAAATAAGAGTCCAGATGGAAAAGTTATGGCCGTTTTTGTTCAAGGATGACTGGTAGTACCACTCCTTGATACCGGGTGTTCCTGAAGAGGGTGTGTTTGGTGACCTAGAAACCCTAGGGAATGTCCAGTAGTGCCGGGAAATTCCGGTAGTATTGGGAACAAGTCTGATAGTACGAGGAATCACGTTTTTGTGCTGCAACGGTTGTATTTTTGTGGGACCTATTTAAGGGGACTTCTTCCCCAATGGTTCCACAACTCTTTGTGCAAGTTTTCTCCTCCATTTTTGACCTTCCCAAGCTTTCTTTCTCCCAATCCCTCCAATGATTCTTGCATTTTATTGAGGGAAAAGAGAGAGGAGATCTAGATCTACATTTCCACCAATCAATCTCTCCTCTAAGTGAGGAGAACCCACTGGATATAGATCTTGGAGTATTTTGTGGATTTCTTATTGTGTTCTTCCTCTCTCATTCCCCAAATAGCTTTTTTAGCTTTGTTGGAATTTGGGAGTGAAGGACTTTCCATTGCATTAGGTGCATCGATTTGAGTTCTCCTTGGAGGATTTGGTTGGTTAAATCAAGAAGATTGTTACTCTTGGGTTCATGGAACCCTAGTAGGTTGTGTGGCCTTTGTGCTGAGTTATTGGGGCATCCAATTAAGTTGTGGAGCTCTCCCCAAGTTAGTGGCCTTGGTGGTGATTTTTGGGAGCCTCCAATTAAGTTGTGGAGATTTCCACAATCTTGTACAGGTTTGGTGACCGCCTTCAAGTGTCCTATAGTGGATCGGGTCCTTGACGTGCGGTGGGTGCTCGGGAAAATACGATGATGAGTCCTCAGTGTGCCTCGGTTATCTCTCCAATGAGACGTACTCCCTTGTAGGGAGGAACTCGGTAAAACATCGTCGTCTCTGTGTGCCTCGGTTATCTCTATACCCAAGCCCTTTACTTATGCACTTTACATTGTGATAGCCTTCATGCTTGAAGTAATCTATCTTGCTTTCACCTTGTTGCTTGTCTTGATTAGAAAAATTTGTTGGTGCACATAGGTGAACCATAGTATATATAGGCTTTGTGCTTGACAAAAGAAAACGCTAGTTTTATTCCGACTTTGTTAAGTCCATCTAGCAAAAGTTTAATCCGCATATTCACCCACCCTCTAGGTGGCATCTGTGATCTTTTAGCAACCATCTGACATGATCGGAGTACCTAGGGAACTTGCCGAGCACTCTCTTAACATGTATCCTGACGCTAGACCCGTCAAATAGTCCTTACGACGTTTTGACAATGAAAAGCGCAAAGCTATAGACAAAGAATTATCCCAACTAGATTTAACCGGATTTATCACAGGGGTCATCTACACTGATTAGGTGGCAAATCCTGTACTCGTCCCTAAAAAGGATACTACTGATTTAAGGATGTGTGTTGATTATAATGCCTTGAACAAGGCTTGTCCCAAAGATCCATTTCCTTTGCCATGTATCGATCAAGTTATTGATTCCATGACAGGGTCGGAATTACTCTATTTTCTTGACGCATATTCCGGATATCACCAAATACTGATGAAAAAATCGGATCAAATTAAGACGTCTTTCGTCATTCCTTTTGGAACCTTCTGCTACACAACTATGCCTTTTGGATTAAAGAATGCATGAGCAACATATCAACACAATATGCAGTGTTGTCGCAAAGACCAAATTGGAAGCAACGTCCATGTATACGTAGATGACATAGCGGCCATGTCCAAAAAGAAGGAAACATTTATTTCCAACTTGGAGTAAATGTTCTCTAATCTATGGAAATTCAACATGATGCTTAACCCGAAGAAATGTTTCTTTGGAATTCTAGCCGGAAATTTGTTAGGTTTCATCATGTCCCAAAGGGGCATAGAGGTGAACTGGGACAAAATCAAGGCTATACTCAATATTACCAGGACGACTCGCCTAAAGGAGGTGTCATGACACACCAGTTGCATCGCAGTAGTAAGTCGGTTTGTCAGCCGGCTCGGAGAAAGAGCCACACCTTTATACAAGCTCTTCAAGAAACCGACAAATTTTTCTGGACTGAGGAAGCCGACGTTGCCCTACAAAGTCTAAAATATTTTTCTTTTGAGTGCTCTAATCCTTGCTACAACTGAGCCACAAGATCCCATATTACTCTACATTGCAGCGAAAACAAAGTCGTAAGCATCATAACATTAGTGGAGCATAAGGAGGAGAATCATGAAATTTTGTGTAGCATCCAACTTATTACCTAAGTGACATCCTGACAGAGTCAAAGCAAAGGTATCCAAATTACCAGAAGCTAGCCTATGGCGTATTCTATGCCACCAGAAAGCTAAGAAACTACTTTCAAGAGCACAAGATCACAGTGGTGAGTACTGCTCTCCTGCGAGATATAATCAACAACCACGATGCCACATGACATATCACTAAGTGGGGAATAGAGCTGGTACCTTTCAACATTGATTACAAGCCACATACAGAAATTAAGTTGCGAACTTTGTCATTGATTGGACAGAGACGGTAGAAAACAAAAATTCTCTAGATTCAGAATTTTGGACTCTACACTTTGATGGGTCAAAAGCACGAGGACACTCGAGGGATAGCGTGGTACTCAAATCACCCCAAGGAGACAATATTTTATATGTGCTAAATATTCACTTCATGGCAACGAATAATATTGCCGAATATGAAGCACAGTTACTGTAGGGTTCGCAGCATAGAAAACAAAAATTTTCCTACGATGGGAACATCTAAGTACCAATATCTATCTACTAGATACAAGCAACATGTGGATATACATCCATAGAATACATACCCTCAAAGACCGAATAGCGTTAACGAGGTTGTACTCGTGGATGATGTAGACGAACGCTTGCCGATCTCAAGATCGTGATGAAGTCCATCTGGTCCAGCCGGTCCAGCACGATCAAGTCCAACACCTCAAAGCAGTGGTGCATCCGTGATCGCACACACGTATGGGTACCCCGACAACCTCCGCACCCTCGCTCCAGCGAAGCAGCAGAAGCAACAAATCCTTCCAGAAAAAGCCACCGGGAACATGTATCTCGCTGATCCGAGACCATGGGGAAATTCTTAAGGGGGGAGAGAGATCCTTCGCGAGGAGGTGTGAGATGAGAGGAGGAAGTGGGTGCCTTTTATAGGGAGAGGGGGTCAGCCCCTTCCCATGGCATGGCAGCCATGGAGGTGCCCCCACCCCTTCCACATTCATGTGGGTGGAGCTCCCACTCAAATAAATAGCCACCCCACTCAAAATTCCACTCACCTCCATTAAATTTCCACCAAATTTAATGTAATCTCTCATTAAATAAAACTCTTTTAGTTAGTTATTCAGAATTTTGTTAATTACTTTAATTAACAAACATTCACATAAAACCCCTTGCTAGTATTCCATTTCACATGCAGAACCAGTTTCAGCAATTTCAATCGAAACAGTTCCGGTGTCTAGTGAAATAAATTCCTGCGCTTTCCTTTTCTTTTTCTGACATATCATTTGCTCCAAATGGTGTCGGTATCCCTTAAGTGTGTCACCCTACGGTTCGCGAATAATGCAGACATGATCGAGACCCCTCTCCGATCAATAATCAGCAACGGGACCTGGAGATCCGTACTGACTCCCACACATTCAACGATGACTTCTGTGATCGTGTGAACCTTTTACGCTAGTATCTTAATCCCTTTGTTTCACGATATATTACATGTCCGAGATTCGATCATCGGTATGTCCATACCTAGTTTTATCTCGTTACCGACATGCACTCTTTTCTCGTTCCCGTGATATAACATTCTAGTGATCAAATCACTTGCTTGCAAGCTAATCAATGTGATATCACCGAGAGGGCCCAGAGCATATCTATCCGTCATCGGGATGAACAAATTCCACTCTCGATCCATGAACCTCAACATAACACTTTAGTAGTTCTGAAGCCATCTTTATAATCACCCAGTTACGGTGTGACGTGTGATGTCATCGAGAAACTCTTCCGGTGTTAGTGATTGACATGATCTCATGGTCTAAGGATTAGGATCACTTCGTAAGTTGTTATAGCAATGTAAACTCAATGACTTCGATCGTAATGCTATACTTCGGATGAATGTTCATCACATCATTACACTAATGTTGTGACCTCGTTATTAACAACATCCAATGTCCATGATCAGGAAACTTTGATCATCATGTTAATCAACGAGCTAGTTTATAAGAGAGGCATAACTAGGAACTTCCTTTTTGTTTATTAAACACACATGTATTAACGTTTCCGTATTAATACGATTATAGCATGTAAAATAAACATTTATCATAAACAAGGAATACGATAATAACCACTTTATTATTGCCTCTCGGGCATATTCCCTTCAGTCTCCCACTTGCATTAGAGACAATAATCTAGTTTGAGAACTTTGTGTATTGAACACCTATGGCTTTCTGGTGTTCCAAATACGCAACTGCAAGTGGTTAACATAATCTACGGATCTGACACTTTCAGGTCCGTGTGTATTTGCATGTCTTTGCGTCTTCACGCATCACTCATTCTCCAATGAGATGGCATTGTATAAATTTGGTCTTTTGGTGAGACCTTTAGTTCCTTGGGGTTAAAACATGTCGATACTATTGTCATACAATATATCTTTAGTGTTAGCCCGTTGCGAACCACACCTTAGTTTGATAACAAACTGCTTGACACAAATTCCCTCCTTTGCTGCTACTATAGCAGTCATATACTTAGCCTTTTGTTGTAGTATCCGTCACAATGTCTTAACTTTGGAATACATCCAAATCCATCATGAAAACTCCTTTCCATTTCATTGTGCCACTCATAGTTTAAATTGAGATAAACTTAGTTTGTATCTTGTGACAAAACTAGTATCAATGTAACGCTTTACAATGAACTATTTGTAATTGTTTGTCACCTCTACACAAATATATTCTTAGTTCTTCCAAAAGATCATAAGAATATCCTTACTATCGTCCAATAATCATTTTATGATTCATTCTGGTATATGCTCATAACACTTAGAGCATAGGACATATGTGGATGTGTACATATCATGGTATGATTGATCAAAAGATTCTCGTGATTTCACTCATCAAGTGTCAAAGCACTTGAATCTTGTTTCACTTATCAAGTGTCGATACACTTGAATCTTGATTCAATTCCTTTCCATGCGACAAGAACCGTTTCTTGTATTTTTTATATTGAACTCCTTCAATATCTCATATATGTACGTTTGGCACAACCATATTAGCGTCACAGTCTATCCACTATAGACATTCATGCTAAATATTTGGGTTTTGCCTAAGTTTATTATCGAAATGAGATTCTTAACCATTGTCAATAAAATATACATCATTTCTAATCAAAAATATGTCATCCACATAATGTATTAGAAATATGTCTCAGCGCTCCCACTTAATTTCTTGCAAATGCAAGCATCTTCATCGTCTCCAGATGAAAACTCCTTTTTCATCACGGTGATGATTCCAACTCCGCGATGCTTACTTCAACCATTGAAGTTTGCATGCCCTTTTAGCATCCTTTGAATTTAATAAAACCCTCTGGACCGTGTCTTGTACACGTCCTAGGTAACCATTCTATTAGAAGTTGTTTTGTTTATTCATCTACCATATACCAAATTATATGTAGTGGTTGCTACTTTAATCCGTCCAGACTAAATATCGCTATGAAAGATCAAATCTTGTCATAGTCAACTCCTTGAACATTGTCATAAAATACTTTACGACATGTCGACTATTTCATAGATGTGAAACATCCATGTCTGTTTCTCTATAGATCCAAATACGACCGATAGGTTTTTACACCTTTCTGGAGGGTCTTCCAAGTTCAAAACTTGATTTCTCGTGTATGGAACTATCACGGATTTTATGGCTTCAAGCCATTTGACGGAGTCAGGGCCCATCATCACTTCTTTGCATGTAGTCGGTTCATCATTGTCAAACAAAAATGGTTTACTCTCAAATCTCAGTATTTGATTGTTTATTCGACCTACTTGGTTCAATAAGAACTTAGATCTCCATGACCACAACCTTTGAGGCACATAAGCTATGAGCATTATGGCTGCCTCCGGAACGATTTCCGGCGCTGTGCAACTTAGCACATTTAGCTAAGGTTCGTTAACCTTATCAAAGTTCTATTGTCCTCCCACTTAACTTTTATGAAAAATTCCTTCTTCAAGAAACTTCACATTTCAAGCGACAAACCCTTTTGTCCTCGATGTTATGGAGGAATAACCAATTGTTATTCGAAATAACCTATAAAGACATGCTCATTCGACTTTGGTTGTAAACATCTTACTTATGATTAGCATACCAAAATTTAAGAAATGACAACTTGGGTTTTACCCCAAACCATAACTCATATGGTGTCATTTCAACAGATCAAGATGGAGCGCTTTTCAGTGTAAAAGCGGAAGTCTCTAAAGCTTTAATCTTTTAAAACATAATGGCAGTTTTATAAATAACACCTTTGATCCAACCATGTCAAACAAGGTTTCATTACAAATCTCAAACACTCCATACTCCTATGGTGTTTTGGGAGATGTAAATCTAGGTGTTTTTCTAAACTTGCAACTCAAATAAATCCCTTTATGATAAAATCATAATTTATTTATTTTCTTGTTAGACTTGTAACTCAAATAAATCCCTTATGATAAAATCATAAACCATTTATTTTCTTGTTACAATGATTTTCCACTTCAACTTGAAAGTCTTTGAAACATTTTCAAATATTTCATACTTCTTTCTCATTAAGTGAACATTCACTCAAATTTCCGGAGAAAGTATATGAAGTTGAAACCCATCGCTTATGACTATACATAATGGACTACATACATCAATATGTATAAATTCCAATATTTTAGTCGTTCGTTCTTCTTTGGCCTTTGAACGAAGTTTTAATTATCCCGGGGAAAGTCTCACAAGCATCACTTGATCAAATCAAAGACTCCAAAAATCCATGAAAATGGAGTTTCTTCATGTTTTCTTTCCAATATAATTTAAATGGCGACGTCACTACGTAAGTGATCTTTCAATCATTTGTCTTGCGACATTTTAGCATTAGGTTTTATGGATGTGATTTCTCCAACTAGATTTGTAAATCATCTATCTTATATGGAATATGGTAATTATTTGAACAACCTTTGTTCTCATAATACCTGATTTAAATAACAATTATTAAAACAAATCTTGAAGTCAAGCTTTGATGTCAACGAGAAATACAAACAACGGTTTGTTTGTTTTCGATGAACATCATCACATATTCTCTTGCTAGTTACTTAGGCCATTGTGGTTTATGAATTGCATCGTTCCGTATGAAATTTCATAACAACCAATTCGGTATCCAATACCCAAGAACCACATTGTTTAACAAGCAAAGAATACAATCATAACATGCATATCATTTATATACCTAAATTGGATATTTCCAATCTTTTATTTTCTGCCAAATATATTTTATAGATTCTCTTTCAGCATTTCCTTTTTCCTTTTAAAAGAATCTATCAACATCAAAAGTGGCGCCATATACATGACACATAGTCCAAAGCGTGTATATTCAAATTATAATACCTTTGGACTTGCACTTTGAAGTAGATCACCATCATCAAAATGATCGGTATTATTTCAAAATCCATTCTTTAGTAATCTCTTAGTGTAGTAAACACTTTACATACATCTTTTATTCATCCTTATCATTACGACTTTCATGATCAAGCTACCGTAGCTTATAAAGGCGAATCGTGAGTATAACATTACTTTCCAAAACCCCTTTGGATGATTAGGATGTCTAGCATCTCCAACCTTCATAAATTCTCATCCAATATGAGAACATATATTATACTCTATCATATTGCAACCAAAACGTTGTTTCAGATATCGTTATATCTGCCACACATGATGGTTTCTGAAACAATTCTTTCAGCTCCTAGATAAACTTGATATTAAAACAATCAAGAATCATGGAGGCAAACATGATACTTAAGATACTAACACTGGAATTGTTACTCTTGATTTAATACCAATTATTAAATTTCACGGAGTAAACAGAGTTTGCTGAAAGTTTGCAATAGGACTTTAAACTTTAGATTGACACTCAACACAATACGATACCAGTTCATAAAGTATATATCCAGAATTCTATAGTTGTATTATCTCAATTACAACTATGCATAAGGTGGTGAACGAATGCCAATGACTACAACAAATTATGCAAATTCACTTTGATTTAATTTATCATAAATTGAGTTCTACTAATCCAAATTATAAATGAACTCCCACTCAAAAACGACATCCCTCGTGCCTTTTTGGTGATTACATGAACCAAATCCACTGCACCAAGTCCGATCATCACGTGAGTCGGTGTAGCTTCAAAGGCGAGCATCAAATGGTCATCATATCAAAATATATGACTCATGCTTAACCTTTCGGTCCGTGTTCCAAGGCCATGTCTGTACATGCTAGGCTCGCCAAGTAAGAACCTTAGTATTCGCGTGTGTAACTGTCTTACACCCGAGATATGCTCGTGGATTCAAGTACACCTGTTCATCACGTGATGTCTTGAAGCGTCGAAACATTGTCGGTGCATACTTAAGGAAGAACACATTTTTATCTTGATATCTAAATGAGGGATCATCTTATTATGCTAATAAAACGCCAAACAAGCAATATAATATGCAATCAAACATCACATGTTAATAAGTGAAATGATATGGTTCCCGCATATGATCTCTATCATGTGCACCGTGGTATGATCACTATCATACCTTTATGTTTAAGCCCAAGGTCTATGGAACTTACAAGTTATGTGTGTTGTAAGAGTATCATCTCATACTTCTACTTACAACATCACCATATCATAACACTAGCCTAGCAACAATCTAAACTAGACGCCTCTAATTTATCCATTGCAAGTTTTACGTGGCTTAGGGCTTTCGAAGATAGAACCGTTCTTACCTACGAACATGAACCACAATGAGGATAACCAAATTGTTGACAACTCATTGCAAATTAGATATTGACTATAGTAGGAGAGACAGACACCCGCTAGCCACTTATGAAAAACTAGTTGCATGTCAAGCGTGGAACAGGTCTCATGTGCGAGGACATGTAAACTTTGTCCGGGCCGCTTCATCCCACTATGCCACCAATATCCAAAGTACAACTAAGAATCAATAAAATGATCATCATCACCCACATACTCATATGTGTACTACCCGTACAAAGTATCTACGCATAGATCCGGCTCTGATACCACTATAGGGTTCGCAGCATAGAAAACAAAAATTTTCCTACGATGGGAACATCTAAGTACCAAGATCTATCTACTAGATACAAGCAACAGGTGGATATACATCCATAGGATACATACCCTCAAAGACCGAATAGCGCTAACGAGGTTGTACTCGTGGATGATGTAGACGAACGCTTGCCGATCTCAAGATCGTGATGAAGTCCATCTGGTCCAGCCGGTCCAGCACGATCAAGTCCAGCACCTCAAAGAAGTGGTGCATCCGTGATCGCACACACGTACGGGTACCCCGACAACCTCCGCGCCCTCGCTCCAGCGAAGCAGCGGAAGAAACAAATCCTTCCAGAAAAAGCCACCGGGAACATGTATCTCGCTGATCCGAGACCATGGGGAAATTCTAAAGGGGGGAGAGAGATCCTTCGCGAGGAGGTGTGAGATGAGAGGAGGAAGTGGGTGACTTTTATAGGGAGAGGGGGGGCAGCCCCTTCCCATGGCGTGGCAGCCATGGAGGTGCCCCCACCTCTTCCACATTCATGTGGGTGGAGCTCCCACTCACATAAATAGCCACCCCACTCAAAATTCCACTCACCTCCATTAAATTTCCACCAAATTTAATGTAATCTCTCATTAAATAAAACTCTTTTATTTATTTATTCAGAATTTTGTTAATTAATTTAATTAACAAACATTCACATAAAACCCCTTGCTAGTATTCCATTTCACATGCAGAACCAGTTTTAGCAATTTCAACTGAAACAGTTCCGGTGTCTATTGAAATAAATTCCTGCGCTTTCCTTTTCTTTTTCTGACATATCATTTGCTCCGAATGGTGTTGGTATACCTTAAGTGTGTCACCCTACGGTTCGTGAATAATGCAGACATGATCGAGACCCCTCCCCGATCAATAATCAGCAGCGGGACCTGGAGATCCGTACTGATTCCCACACATTCAACGATGACTTCTGTGATCGTGTGAACCTTTTACGCTAGTATCTTAATCCCTTTGTTTCATGATATATTACATGTCCGAGATTCGATCATCGGTATCTCCATACCTAGTTTGATCTCGTTACCGACATGCACTCTTTTCTTGTTCCCGTGATATAACATTCTAGTGATCAAATCACTTGCTTGCAAGCTAATCAATGTGATATCACTGAGAGGTCCCAGAGCATATCTATCTGTCATCGGGATGAACAAATTCCACTCTCGATCCATGAACCTCAACATAACACTTTAGTAGTTCTGAAGCCATCTTTATAATCATCCAGTTACGGTGTGACGTTTGATGTCATCGAGAAACTCTTCCGGTGTTAGTGATTGACATGATCTCATGGTCTAAGGATTAGGATCACTTCGTACGTTGTTATAGCAATATAAAATCAATGACTTCGATCGTAATGCTATACTTCGGATGAATGTTCATCACATCATTACACTAATGTTGTGACCTCCTTATTAACAACATCCAATGTCCATGATCAGGAAACTTTGATCATCATGTTAATCAACGAGCTAGTTTATAAGAGAGGCATAACTAGGAACTTCCTTTTTGTTTATTAAACACACATGTATTAACGTTTCCGTATTAATACAATTATAGCATGTAAAATAAACATTTATCATAAACAAGGAATACGATAATAACCACTTTATTATTGCCTCTCGGGCATATTCCCTTCAGTTACATGGAATGCGCATTGCCAAAGACATTGGCATTAATGAATGATGTGTTCTGGAGACTCGGATTTAGTTACACAGCAATTATCCGATCACTGCAACCCAAACAAACACATGGCAGCATACAAGGTTTTCGTGGAAGAATTATCCAAAACGTTCGAAGGGTTTAAAGTTCAACACATCCCTCAAGAAGAAAATGAGGAAGTAGATGCTCTATCAAGGATAGGTTCTGCGCGGAAACCAGTTCCGGATGGTGATTTTTTGGAGTACCTAAAACTCCCCTCCATTACATGAGTAGATGAGTACTATCCGACAAAATCTGACTCACCTTTAGTAGCAGTTCTAGATGTTATTCCTAGCTGGACAAAACCCTACCTGGATTTCCTGGTAGATAGAAAATTACCCGAAGACGAAGTTCTGAGACGACAGATCATCCAACGAGCAAAATCCTACACAACTATTAATGGTGAGCTCTATAAGCGGAGTGTTTCTAGGGTATTTCAGCGTTGTATTTCTCCAAAACAAGGAGTTGAAATTTTACGAGAAATCCATGAAGGCAAATGTAGTCATCACCCTGCAGCCAAATCCTTAGTGGCAAAAGCTTTTCAGCATGGATTCTTTTGTCTCATAGCTTAGGAGGATGCCGAGAAACTGGTCAAAATGTGCAAAGGCTGCCAGAAGTACCCTCGTCAAGCACATGTTACGGCTGATCAGCTATGGAAAATCCCCATAAAATTTCCATTTGCGGTCTAGGTTCTTGATATGGGGCTTGTTACTTTGCAGCCCGAAAGTTCGCAGGTGAAGGCATCACGGGGTATGAGTTGCGTGTAATCACCGCAATTTGAAAAGTTGAGGGGGTAATTACCGATAGGGGTATTTCGAGTGAATGGTGGCCATACCAAATATTTTCAAATCTTAGCCGTTATGTTAGGATATTCCGTTACATTAGTACCTGTCGTTCCCCTTCTAAGTCACTCTGCATGTGTCGCACGGGCAAATCCATTTCTGTACTTTCCTAACCCCTGACACTAAATACGGTGGCGGCGATGGTGGTCCTTTTTCTCCCTTCCCCGCATTGAATCCGGTTCGGTTGGTGGACGTTTTTCTCCATGCCCCTCCCCCTCCCACACACCCCACCCCCTCCCCACCTACACACACACTAAATCTGGTGGTGAGGTCCCTTTTCTCCCTATCCCGCCATATCCATGCCCATGATGTCTAGCGAGGCTAAGGGGGTAGCTACGTCGGTGACTGATTCAGCTCCATTAGAGCCAGCGTCTTGGCTGCAACGCTAGACAAGCGAAGGACAGGCTCTATAGCCCAGGTTAGCGAGGAGGTCAGCCAGAAGTCTCCTAATAGGGTAACTATGAGCAACGGGTTGAAGAGAAAATCTAGGACGACGGCGGACTATTCGGCTGTAGTGTGGGGTCGTGCAACCTAGATCTCGAAGAAAACCACCCGAGAGAAGAGCAAGAGGTGAAATTTTATTTTCTATGCCCTGTCTTGTAAGTAGATTAGTTACAACAAAGTAAAGTCGAATGAACTGAAAGGTCCCCTTTTTAGTCAAATTAGGAATAGCTTCGATGCAGTGGACCTATATGAGTTCACGGTTCATGTCCGCTAGTACACTGCAAAACTAGATTTTGGTTGCAAGAGGGTTGTGTTTGGGCAGGATGTGCGTCTGCTTGTCAACTGCAAGGACGTTGTGTCTGTTTCGTAGCTGATAGATATGCTTCATGCTAGGATTCTTGGGGATCCAGACAGAGGGAAAAATTGGTGTTGTGTAACCTGACTGATACCTATATGCAAATTGAGCACTCCCATGAGCTTCAGATGCTTGGGGAGTGTTGTGCAGCTGATCGTAAGGTGAAAGTTGAAGTGATGATTGATGATATGTATGAAGATACTGGAGATCTTGCTGCCAGAGCTTTCGCTGTTCAAGTTTTTGGACCACCAGATGTTGATCAAGATAAGTTCAATATACACCTAGAGGTGGATTCATATACAACAAAACTTGATGGTGGAGTTAATAAGCCAGTTTCTTCATGTACTATGGAGATAGCCGTCAATTCCAAAAACATAACTCTTGTTGAACTGAGAGAGATGATTGGTAAGGAAATCATTATTGGCTCTAAGCAGATGGCACGACTCCGGTGGTGGCATGATAAGAAGCAAGAATTCATAGAGGTTTTGGATACCGATGATCTGATGCAGATTATGTGACGAAAGAAGCAAACCAGAAGTTGTTCTTCCTGGCTGCCATTTCTGATGTTGTTGGACAGGTTGTAGTGGATGTAGAGGCCCATGTTGTGACTGGATAGAACGAGGAGATAGACGTTGATCAGATCCGATGAGAGCTTCTACCCATGGCTTGTCATATAGACCGCAGGGTTCCCATGCCTGTATTTGTAACAAAGATTGTTGTTGCTTTGAAACTGTATTGTTGTGGTCATGTTTGTTCAGAGATTGCAATCCAATGTTCTGTGAGCTATTGAGATTTTCGGACATATCACTTGATGAAACCATTTTTGTTGTAATAAGACATAATTACATTGTAGTTGACATGATTATGTTTGCTGAGATGATGTGATATAATTGTTTATGAGATTATGATTGTTGAGAGATTGTAATATAATGTTCTATGAGCTATTGGGATTTTCAGACATATCATTGATTGAAACCATCACTGAACAAGGTGATACATAAGTACCTTGTAGTTGATATGATTATGATGTAATACAATGCTCTATGAGATCAGTAATTTGACTAATCGTTGGATAACTACCTATTACTTAGAAGGAAGTACTATCATGGATGAACGAGCGTAGGGTTTAGGAAAAAAACTTACTAAGTAGGAGACAGTGATCTATTGGACGGACATGTTAAGGACTTAGGATTAAGGGTTAAGGGTTAGTGCAATAAATAGTTCATTAGACCCTAAAACCTAAACCCTAATCCTATATTGTTCAGTAGATAAGATTTTGTATGTTTCTATAAGTCAAACAAATTGGGAAGGAGGAAGTACACGATTAATATTACAAATTAAAATGAAGGAAGAGAAAAACAATTAGATATGTGACAGTAATCCAGCCACGGGGCATTGTATACATTAAACCATTATAGCATGCCAATTTAGTCAATGTTGCAACATTGACGCACCTCACTTTCCCCACTCCTCTCTCCACTCGCTGCCCTCCTCTCTCTCCTCGTTGTCACCTATGCATTGTCGGGGATGCATTCTCCATGCCGTCCTAGAACGACGAGGATGATCGGGTGAGCAGCGATAGCCTTCTCTCCAACATCGAGTCTTGCCTCCCCGATGTGAGTTCCTCTGTTTCTCGGCAATGATTAGGTATTGGTAATTACCTCGATCCGAGACTTGAAATGTGCATGTAATCATGCTTGTGTCTAGCTTTTCGTTCCCTTATAGGTACCACTCACGATCTACGACCCTGATTGGGAGGGCTTAGATCTCGATTGGGAAGTACCATGTGACCATGGGATAAAACTGAGCAAATATGTTGCATTTGAAGGCAGTAACACTGGATGAAGCTTTTTGGGTTGTACAAATCAGGTTTGCTTTCGTTATGTACAATGGTGACATGAAGAAAATTGTTTAGTGTTATGTTGATAATTAGGTCGCGTGTTTTTTTAGGTTTGCCCAGTGTGTAAAGAGTAGAGTGAGTGGATCTTGAGTGGCCAAACGCACTTAAGAAATGTTTGGCCCAGTTGTGGGATATGTATGAGCTCAAAAGGTTGGGGTATTTACTGATGCCTGTGATGCAGCTAAAAAATTACAAGCTCTTGGTAGGAAATAAGGAGCTAGAACGGGAAATCAAGAATTTGCAGTCAGAACTAAATGACACAATCAATGGAAGCTTGGTGGTGGGAACTACATGGAAGCTTCAGAAGGCCGAAAAGGAGAGGGACCGTCTCATGGAAGAGAAAAAGAAGCTAGAGTACTGCATTGTGGATCTGTTGAAGGATTCGAGGAAGGAGCGCGAGGTGAACAAGGACAAGCTAGAGAGGATGAAGTAAATTTTAGATGAATAATTTATGTCGTGGCAGTATCTGAAACTAGTTAACTGTAAGACTTGCAATTGAGATATCTTAGCTAATCCAAACTCAATCCTTCAGCAAAATAACCTTTCAGAAGAAAGCATAGTTTGCATAGAGTTAGGTCCACGTTTACAAAATCACTACTACATGGAGAAAACATGATTTGGTCCATCAGAACACATAGTTTGCAAACTAATTTTAGAAGAACTTATAGTTTGCACTGAGCCTGGTGCGGAGATGCTCGTTTTTCTTCCTGAGATCCTCCAGTTGGAGGGTTCGTTCGATTAGTTCTGCTTTGGTTTTTACCTGCTGCCTCAATACTTGGACGTACGCCTCCTATAGGTTCAAGCGTTGCATCTGAGATGCGACAAGCTTATCAATAAGCTTACGATTATCCCCATGAGCTCCTTGATGATCTCCTCCTTCGCACATTCCTAGGCAAGACCTTTATTTTGAAGTTCCTTCCAGTCGGTGATGTCCACCTTCAGATTGTGACACTTATCATAAAGGATCGTGACTTCTTCTCTCAGGCGGTCATAGGCCAGTTTCTGAAAATTCTGTGTCTCCATTTGGATGGACATCTTGTCCTTTAGCCAAGTCGCCAGTTTTGGTTGATCTTTCGCCTCTTCTGCTGCAATAAAATATGTGGTTAGTTTCCATAATTTGAACAACTAACTAGTGTCAAAGTCATAATTTGAAGGACAGAGCGATCTAGGATTGTTCAAAATTTAACAGAATCAACTAGTGACATAGTCCTAATTCCAATGTCAGAGCAATATAGGCTCTTTCCTAGTTTAACATGATAAACTAGTGGTATAGTCCTAATTTCAATGTCAAAGCAATATAGGCTTTTTCCCAATTCAACGGGATAAACTAGTGGCATAGTCCCAATTTCAATTTCAAAGGAACATAGGAATATCTCCAACTAAGGGTGCTGTGGGTTTTTCCAATCTAACCAAAATAGTAGTGGCATAGTCATAATCTAAAAGAATGCTTAGATACATAATGGAAAGAAATGATGATGTCCATTCATGAGAACACAAACCCATAATTCAATTGACGGGCAAGTAAGATAAACAGAGTAATAAGGAGTTGCTCCAAGATTCCTTAATTGCACGACATATATAAATTACAAAAGTAGTGTAGCATGAACCAAGATTCATGCCCCCTCTACACGGAATCTGACTTGGGCATTGCCCGATACGCCTCCATCTTGGACCTTAGCTCCTCATTCTCCTTCTTTAGACCCTTGAGCACGGTGAGACCTCAGCCCATGTCCTCCTTCATCCGTATCACTACATCTAGGCAACAGTCCCTATCATTGTAGACTTCGATGGAAGCCTTTGCTTCATTGATGCATTCTTTGAGTGCCTTGGTGGTTTCCTCCTACTGGAGGATGCATCTATTCTAGAGATTCTTCTTGTCACCCATTAGATGCATAATTAGCATGATGGCCAGATCTTGTTTGGTCAAGCTGTGTGCGATCAAATTCTCTAGATCGTCGATCACCCTCTACATCTCGTTGTGCTCTGCTTCGAGCCTCTTGATGTCATGTAAAAAATCAAGCGTGATGTCCTTCTGTAGAGACAAATGCCTTAGAAGGTGCTCATTAGCCTGGGTTAGGGAGCGCGCACCCTGTAGTTGGTTGTCAATCTTGGCATTGATCGCGGCCACCTTGTCACGGAAATTAGCCTTTTCTTGCTGCATCGTTCATGTTATTTAAAATAGGTACTCTATAATTGTACTAGAGGTTCTAGGGAAGGACAATATTCAAATCACAAAAACCCCAATGTGTCTACAAAGAACAATTTTGAATAAAAGGAATGAGTGTGGTCCCTACTTGGAGGCTACTTGCAGGCATACATGATCTAATATTTCCACATTTAGAATCTAAAAAAACAAAATGCATGTCAGCGGCAATATGAGTGGTAAAAAAGTGGTGATTTCCTACCTCGCTGAGCCGGGGAACAGGTCCAAACGGGTCCTGCGATGCCACCGCCATCATGCTGGTTTTAGGGTCCACGACCGCCCTGGAATATGTAGCAGAGTAACAAGAAGATGAATAAGAAGTAGACATAGAAGAATAAGAAAACAGATAAGAAGAAGAAGACTGTACCAGGAGGATCCCACGCCTGCTGGAACATTCAGCACCATTGCTAGGAGATATTGGGCCTCTGTGCTAGAGGGATTGAGCAACTGGCTGAGAAATAAGTTTCTGGCGGCGATCTCTCTCGTCTCTCTATGCGCACGCGGTCGATCTGCCTCTTTTTCAGGGAGCCATGGTTAATGCAGATGGAGGAAGGAGGGGGCAGGAGGAAGAGGAAAGTGATGGGTGCAGGAGAATGGTCAAAGAGTCCAGTTCGTGGTATAGTCTTATACAAAACCACCGTTTACTCCGGTGTTATCTCAACCTACATCTACCGTTCATTTTTTAATTGATGGCCTATGTTGCTTCCTTCTCAACGAAGGGAGACTGGAAGAACCAGGGAATAAAACCCCATAGCCACGTGATGGGACTTGATTTGAATGGCTTTAATGAGATAGATGGTTCAGTGGGCTTCTCCACGCGCCACCTAAGATCCCGTGGATAAAAGGGCCAGGGTGGGACTACGAGGAAGTAATTGTGGGCTACACATCCAACATGTGTGCATGCTTACGAGCGTCCATCACATGTTCAAGGGGTTGGCATGACGTGTGCAACTGCTACACGGACACAACACTATTGATATGTTGAACTCCACGTTAACAAGCATGTACTAGACACTTCCCGACACTGCTAGAGGGCGCATTTTGTGATTTTTTACGTGACTACACTCCCAGTACATAGATATTTTGCGATGTACATTATTTATGTGACTAGACTACGAGTATGTGATTTCACAAAAGAAGACTACGAGTATATGAATTCACAAAAAAATACTACTAGTATGATCTTCTCGCCCCGTATAGGATCGTCACCCAACTATGCGTACCCGCTGTAACATCCCAAAAATATTAAACATGGATCATCAAACTCTAATCATCAAAATTAGGGTTAACAAAAACTTTTCCAACTAAAAATATGAAAGCATTCATATGTGTGTGTATTAAAATTCGGATTCTTTTGAATTGCCATGGTTCTGTGTTTCTTTGCTTGTAAAATGATTCTTAGGTGAAATAAACATCATCTAAACAATCCCCAAACTTTTCCCAAAGACAAACAACTCAAAATAAACAAATGAAGTGAATGGTCACTTTGGCCAAAGTAACTCTCATGCCTACTTTGGCTATCCCTAACTTTCAGAACTTAACAGAAACATCTGTGGATCTTTGCACCCATTGTTAGTACTCATAATAAGGTACCAAGGCCCACTTTGTGATCATCCAAAAACATTCAAATACCAAGTTTTAATGACAGTTTAAATTGTTGAATATATCTCATATGGGAAGATCCCACTATTTCAAAAACCACTCAAACAAGTACAATTTTCAAAATCCAAGCACCCACAGAATCCTCAGCACATGCCTAGCACACCCACCAAAAATCTTTTCAAAATTCAAAAGTAAGTTTCTTGCGGCCATTTCATCAAACAGCTTGTAGATTCAAATCAACCAAATCACAAACACTATAGTGTGAAGTGAATTTGGCCTAACTTGTTCCCTCTCTGTTTGCAACTAGTCCTTAGTAGATCATCTAGCTCCTTTAACTATCCTTAGCATCACTGTAAGCAAGCCTAGCCATCAATGGTGAGCAGGCCGAGAGCAAACTTTCCACCCCATTGTCGCCGGCGAGCTAGAGGCCACACTAGCCTTGCCAACCTTGTCTAGGAGCTAGCCAGCACCCCATCGCCACTCCCTGTCCCAGCCTCGAGCAATGCCAGCCACTGGACTACACGCCCAGGCCATGCAGAACCTCTCTGCAACCATGCCGAGAGCGTGCCCCGTGCGCCACGCTCGACCAGCACCCCCAGACCGCGTGCTGCCCTTGCCACGTGCGTAAGTGACCGCCAGCACCCCAGCACCCTGCCAGACATGCCCATTCGCCGCCACGCGGACCATGCTCGCTGTGCGCCATCAAAACCCCCGTCGGACCCGCCCAGAGCATCGAAGCGTTCCGACCGATCAACACTGCCCCACGCCTCGCCACCACGCCATTGAGCTTCGCCAGGGAACATAGAACCGCCCCCTACCGTCGCCCACGCCGATAGCTGCCTGTGCCATCAACTACGACGAGCTCAGCCCGCGCTCGTCGGTCCCCTCTCGCCACTATAAATAGAGGCCTCCCCCGCTCGATTTCTTCACACCAGTTTGCTCCCCACCTCTCACTGATCACCCTCACTCACCCCCGGAGCAAGGCAAGCACAAGGTGGCCGGAATTGCACCGGAGTTCGCCGCTGGAGAGAAGGAGAGGCGTCGTCTATTGGAGCTGCCCCAGGAGGAGCTGCCGGTGCCAGGAGAATCGCCGTTGTCGACTTCGTCGTTCGCCCCCATCGCTGACCCTCGCCTGAGGCACAGTGAGCCTCCCACGACCCCCACCTGCCGCGTTAGGGTTCTTTCTCGCCGGCACTGCCCGACGTGGACGATGAACCGTAGCCGTTCGATTAGATTTAGATCGTGCGTCCGAGAACGCCCCATACCGCTTCGTGTGTTATGAGCCACTGACGGGTGGAACCCCCTGTGAGCTGAGCCCCACGCTGCGGAGTGACACTGGGCCGGCCCATTAACCTTTCCCGCGCAGCCCAAGCATTTGAATTTAGATTTTTCTATTTTAATTCAAACTAGTTCTGTACCTAGTTTCAAAAATCAACCCAGCTCGATTCAGTGAACCAAATTGCATGAAACTAATTTTGTTAGAAAGGTACTGAAATGCTTAATCCAATCCCGTTGGATTCAAGTCATTTGGATCTGTAGATCAACCTTGGTAAAATTAACAAGTCAAAAGCTTTTCTGCATTCAAACATTTTTCAAATTTCAACCATAACAGCTTTTGAGTTGATTCCAACTCTCAAAAATCACATTTGATCGTACCTCTCAGAATATATAAAAACATAGGGGTTTACTTATAGAAATAATGTTCAAGTAATAAAAGAATGCCACATAGGTATTTCTAGTCACTTTAATTATTTAAAATAAAAAGGTTAAACCTTATTAAATTGTGACACCACTTTAAATCACATTCCCATGTACTGAAATATGTGTTGATGACATGTGTCAACATGATCCCATGTTTGAGTTGGAGAATATTAAATATTAAGTAGTTTTTCAATGAGTGGAAATTACTTTTCTAAAAATAAAATAAATAAGACAAATGCTTTAATCTTGTAATGTTAGTGATGATGCTAGATCATCTATAGTGCACCTTTGTGTGATGATTGAAAATAGTTAAGTATTGTTTGGTGATTGTGTACCTCATATTTATTTATAGACGCTAGTACCGACCGAGGATACGAGGAGGAAGGAGGATACTACGAAGAAGAAGCCGAGGAGAACTTCAACCACTGCTCTGGACAAGGCAAGCCTTACTAACCAAGTTGACCTATGCAAGCTAACACTTGCAATTATGAAAGTTAGATAACCTATGCAATGCACTAAGCATGCTTGGTTAGACACATTTGATGAAACCAAATCCTAGTTTTACTTGCAGGATTTATACTTTATTTCTTTATCAAAGCTTTCTCTTAGAGTTTACTTAAGTGACATGTAGATTCTAGGAAGATAAATGAAGGTTGCATAAAGAGCATTAAATTTTGCCTAAGCTAGATAATCTTGATGTCATCCTAAGGCATGAGATTGAACTTAGTTAATCCCCACTTGTTTACCACCCCTCATTAGTACTTACCCCACTTGTAGATGCTAGTGCTAAGCATAAAACTTGATCAACTTTAGATGGGAATACTTGGTGAAAATGGTTATGAAAACCTTGGAACGATGAGTCATTCTACTGAAATGTTTTGACATGTGTTTCCGAACACCAGATGATTTTGATGATGAAAATGTTGAGGCATGAGCCTTAGCCCCTTTATAAATCTGATGATTGTCTGTATGCGATACCATTCCAATTTTACAGTACAACCACAATACCCGAAAATTGGGTAGGGCTTGACTGGAAACTTATATACCTTAGTATGGGTTCCCTCACGGCCAAGGTCTGAGCTGAGGCTACCTTTTGAAGATTGTCCACTTGTGCAGTACCCAAGATGACAGTTAGTCATGGTTGGGAGGCCAAACTCACAGGAGAGGTGCCTATACTAGGGCGTGTAATTGAAAGGTTAGGATTGATTATCCGCATACTGAGTATGGTGAATTCAGGATTTGTTCCTGACGGATGGATCGAATGTTGTGGTGAAAGTGTACAATCTCTGCAGAGTGTCAAACTATTCGAATAACCACGTCCGCGGTTATGGACAGTTGGAGTGGCCATACTGTTCCCCCGTCAGATGTTTTCAAAATGACTTGTGAAATGAATTGAGATTTTGACTTGACCACAACAGAGTTGTGATATGAAATTCAAGTTCCCACTTAGGTGTTATAAAACTTCAACTAGTTTTTCTTGCTTCTGAACTTAGTAGAGGTAAATCTGGCTTTTTGCAAAACAACCCTAGAGCTTAGTGTCCTACTACAAAAACCCACATAACTTGTTAGTATTAGTTTGAGATTACTTAAAGAGTACTCATGGCTTTATCCCTGGCTATTCCCGTGGCCAGACTATGAAGAAGAGTACCAGGAGGATGGACCGTAGGAAGGTTACGACAACTAGGATCATCTCCCATCGTCAGCATTGCCTGTGACCCCGAAGATGGAGCTTCGCCTACGCTACCTTTATTATTACGTTATTCCGCTGCTTGAGTTGTATTAAGAACTGGATCATGAGATCCTTATTTGTGTAAGACCTTATGTATGGTTTGTAATGGATGATGTACTATGATATCCAAATCTGTTATGTCTCGCAAAAATGGTAATCCTGGGATTGCGATGTATGGCATAACCGGCATCTGGGATTAAAAATCTGGGTGTTGACAAGTTGGTATCAGAGCCATCCTGACCATAGGAGACCCTAGTTAGACTGGACATTTGAATCAAAAATTTAGTTTCAGAACCAAAGGAAGCAATATTTACAAAAACTTATTCCCATTCTTATCACTTTGTTTCTTTCATAAAAAATCATGTTCCTCAAAAACTCTTGCAAAATACATAAAATTTGACACACTTGATCACTATACTAACTTACTCATCCTATATTCTTATAGATGGACGTGAAGTACATCAAGTTTTATCAGCTGGGGAATGGAGGAGACCTCATCTTTGAGCGGGATTTGGACCAGCTTTCGGAACTTCTGGAGCATCCACACCCCGAGTTCTTTGGAGCTCAGCTCAATGATCAGGAAGGAGAAGATCGGCAATTGCTAGTTGTTGCAAGTCTCCGAGGAAAGATTGAACCTCCCACTGCCGAGGGAATTCAGTTCACCTTAAGAGAGAACAACTGGCTCGATGGACTTGCCAGGGCCATGTAGGAAGCTCTTGCCCGTCTGTGTGGGCAGAGTATCAACCAGATCAAGGGTACCCGCTTTGAGTTTTGTCCAAGGCGTGATGCTATGGGACAGCCACTGGAAGCCCCATATCACCACGAGCTGAAGACTCAGTTGGACCGCCTTAGCTTCATGATGTATGATCGTTAGCAAGAACTGGACAATGCCCGTGACTACTCCAACGACAAGTCCGCCATCATCAGGACGAAGGATCAGACCATCGCCATGCTAGCGAAGGATCGCAAGTCTCGCCGCCGTCAGCTCGAAAAGAAGGAGTGCATCATTGCTCGTCTTCGCCACCGTATCTCGGATTTGGAGGAGACCATCCACGAGAGAGACATGCAGTTGGAGGAAAGGGAGAATGCCAGAGAAAACCTTCGTGGAGACCCCTAATTTTATCTCAGCGATGATGATGATTTTCTGGAGGATCAGGCCATGGACTTCTTCACCGATGCGGATGATTTCGCCTTCATCAATGACGATGAGGATGATGAGGATGACGATTACACCGACTCCGAGGAGTAGTAGCACTTGAGCACTAGCGTAGTGAATTGTATTCGGTCCCACTGTATCGTAGTTTCCAGAATGGTTCTTAAAACCATCTATTTTTTCCTTCGTTGTGGTGTGTGTTGTATCGTGTGCTATGAATGAATGAATGAAAAGAAAGTTGCTAAAAAAATCTGAGTCAAGCTTTAAAAACTTTTCAAATTCCCTGAACCTTAGAAATTTCCCTCTTTTCTCATGATCTATCTCAATCTTCAGATGCCCCGCGGAGGAAGTGGTTCATCCCCGGACCCGATGTTACAGATCCTGCAAATGTTGGTTTCTGACCGCGAAGCTGAAAGAGACGAACGTCAAGCCAACTTAGCCACCCTTCAGCAGATAGCTCAGCTGGCCCACAACAATCAAGGCCAAGGAAATCAGGACAACCATGGATCTAAGCTCAAGAATTTCCAGAACACCAACCCACCTGTTTTCACTAAGTCGGAAGATCCCTTAGACACAGATGATTGGCTGCAAACCATGGAGAACAACCTGGAAGTTGCCGGAGTGGAAGCTAACAAGAAAGTTCTGTTCGCCACCCACTATCTAGCCGGAGATGCAAGAGAATGGTGGAACAACGTTCGTGCAATGACCGGAGGATAGATGATGAACTGGGAGGAATTCAAGCTCAAGTTCAGCAGAACCCATGTGCCATCGGGTTTGATTACGAGGATGAGAGATGAATTCAGAGAACTGAAGCAAGGAAGGATGACCGTAGTGGAATACCGTGACAAATTCTTATCATTAGCTAGGTATGCCCCGAATGAGATTGACACTGAAGCCAAGAAGAAAGAAAGATTCCTGAATGGTCTGCACGATGAGATGCAGACGGTGTTGGTCAATATCCCCTTTGCTGATATTGAAGCCCTAGTCGACTCTGTCATCCAGATGGAAGGAAAGATCAACCAAGCCAATGAGAACTGCAAGCGCCGCAAGATGCATCAGCCAGGAACCCATCATACCCCAAAGTATCGCCCCAACCCATCTCCAGGATTTGCCCCGAGAACCAACAAACCGCCGATGAACCGTCCGACCTATCCCAACCGTGGAAACCCGAGGCCCAGAGGAAATCACAACAACCCCAGCAACCCTAACAATTTCAACTGTTCCCCACCCAAGTTCAACAACAACAATGTTGCCGCCAACACCAACACTGCCCCTAGGACTAGAAGCAATGTTGTGCCTATTGCAGCAAAGGACAAGTCGCAAGTGACTTGTTATTTTCGTGGGAATGACCACGACAGACGCTGCAATCGGCAGCGAGTAGTAGAACATGGGGCAAGGGCGGCCAGCCATCTGCGGTGCGAGATGAGGGCGGAGACACAAGGGTTTACCCAGGTTCGGCCCCCCGGAGGGTAAATACATACTCCTGCTAGATTGTATTATGGTGAGAGTACAGTGGGGCGAGCTTGACGGCTAGGCGGCGAGTCGCTTGGGTGTATGATGGAATGTGTCCCTTGTGCGTACCCTAGGGAGGTTTATATAGGCTCACCTCGCTAGGGTTTACAGATCATAACCGAATTAGTTAAGGATTCAGAGATTCTACGACCTAGTCCGACTGGGCCTAGCTATGCTTCTGGGCCTCCAGCTTCCAGTCGCCTGAGTCCACGCCAAGTCTTGATCCAGTCGCCATCCTGCAGGCCCACTCGCTAACGGCTTAGGCCCGTAGGAAATGCCCTGCTGGGTATACCCCGATAGGCATATCCCCATCAGTAGTCCCCGAGGCCGTCGTTGATTTGTCGCAGGTGTTTGATGGCAGTCGGAGTATGTGGGTCCAATGCGGACGCCTCGTCGAATCGGCGGCGGACTCCTGAACAAAGGAAAGAACTAGTCATTTTTAGTCGCATTAACGGCGACCAATCGTGTCGCAGCTCGGCGAACGGGTCGGCGAGTGCTTAGTCACTGTTATAGTGATCGGGTCGGCGAGTACTTAGTCACTGTTATAGTGATCGGGTCGGCGAATTGCCGAGTCGCCGGAAGCAACGAGTCGAGTAGATGAAGTTGGACCGTAAATTGTGGTCAAACTAGCCGTTGGGTAATCCAACGGTAATATTGGCGTAATTATCGCGCAGTAACGTTTCCCGAAAATGGCGGGTAGCAACCGCTATATAAGGAGGACGAAGGGAGAACCGGAAAATGCTTCCCCCACTTCCTCCGGTCTCGCATATCTCTGTTTTCCCATTCTGTGCAGCAATCAGAACAATCCAGAGAGCTCCGACCTCCACGAACTTCCAGCCGATGGCCCCCTCCACCGAGCCATGGGGCAGATCCAAGTGCACTAAGGTGCTGCTATCATCTTTCGAGGAAGCAGGGATCCTCCGCACCGATAGATGGCGCATCCCCGCGGCCGGAGAAGTTATTCCGGATCCGTGCGAGGGGGAGTTCATCTGCTTCACCAGCCACCTGGAGCGAGGGTTGGGCTTCCCAACTTACCTCTTCTTCCGGCGTTTCTGTGCCTACTACGGAATCCAACCATCGGATCTAGGTCCGCATAGCATCGAGCAGCTTGCCATTTTCATGGCGTTCTACGAGTGCTATCTGGGCTGCAGGCCCTACTTCCCCCTGTGGCAAGACCTGTTCCACGGGAGAATCAGCCGTGAAGAAACAGGCGGCCCGATGCTAGCCGCGGGCGGCCTGACGTTCCAGCTGAAGTCGAAGGCATCGTTCTTCGATTTGATGATACCCGCCAAGGCAGCGAACGAGTGGAAGCAGTATTGGTTCTACGCCACCGAGTCGACTCCAGGGGACGAAGTGGCACTTCCAAGGTACTCCGCCGACCGGCCCGGGCCGCGCCGGCTCCAGGTCGTCAAACTCCCGCTGGATCAGCAGATGGTTGTTGACGAAATGTTACAAACCATTCGCGGCCTGAAGAAGAAAGGCCTCCAGACCATCAATCTCTACAACTGTTGGCTCGGGCGGCGGTTCGTACCCCTGGCCAGCTGCAACCGCTACATGTACGAGTATACGGGTAAAGACGGCCCGATGAAGTCCTTCCTCGTTGAGTGGAGACTCAACGATTATACGCAGGCCCTGAAGAAAATTACCCAGGTCATGTACCTCGACGCGAAGGCCGGGGTCGCCCCTTACACTGCGAGGCGCCCAGATCCAACTGTAAGCTGTTAATCCGTTAGCACTCGCAGTCGCAGCCTATGCATTCGCGGCCGTGCTAACATTGTTTGTTCTTCTTGCAGTTGTTTCAAGTGGTGGAAGGGTGGCTTCCACCCGCAGACGATGAGAACTCAAGCTCGTCCGTCCAGGACAGAAGCGAGTCATCGCCCGCCAAAGGCAACGCCGAGAGCGACGGAGGCGACGACGACGATGATGAATATGATGAGCCCATGGAAGTTGCTGCCCCCACGGTTCGCAAAACTCGCGGGCAGCATCAGCGTGAACTCGAAGCCAGTAAAAGCCTCAAGCCCCACGACGATGACGACGACGAGCTTACCGAGCACACCTCACATCGCGAGGCCATGCCGACGAAGAAGAAGAGATATCCGCCAAAGAAGAAGACGAAGCCAGCGAAGCCGATTTCTCCGCCCCGATCTACGAACAGCTCCGACACCACCAGCTCGGCTGAGGACGCAACGGCACACGCGACCGTGGCAACAGGCGCTGCCGCCCCTAGGGACGAGGCGCCGCTGGCATCGTTGCCACCGCCATTCGCCCCAGTCATTAGCTTGGGGGCCGCTCCAACCGCAGGGGCCTCGCCACCAAGGGGGGTTCCCGTAGCAATTGCCACGGAGGCTCCTATCGCGGCTTCATCTTCGAAGAAGCCATAGGTGTCTTGGGCACACGATGTGTTTGAGACGGGCCTCACTCGGAAGTTGGGGCCCGAACTGGAGAAGACGGCCAGCATCCCCACCGGTCTACGAATCCTTCTAGTCGCCAAGTGAGTGCTGCTCTGTCCTTTACTCATATGCTTACTTTGCATTTTAATCGGACAGTCTTATTCATGAAACTATTTCACAGGACTGGTGTTAAAAAGATCGACCATCCTTCTGTGGCCAAGGTTCCGCCAGTCGCCATCGAGGTGCTAGCAGATTCCTCGCGGAAGAGGAAAGGCGACAAGGTCGCCGCTCCCGCCGAAGGCGTCAAAAGGACGAAAGGCAACGAAGTCGTCACGGTCTCTGATGATCCGGCGGTTGCTCCGAGCGATCCTTCAACCGCAGCGGAAGTGGCTTCGAAAGCCAAGGAGGGTGTGGAGTCGCGGCATGTGGTGCCTGCGGGCTCACCCGATGTGGCCGAGCCAACCCCAAGTGGCGCAGCGGCCGCTGCAGCTACCTTCCCCCGCTTCATGGTGAAGGCATCCACATCGAGTGCCTTGGTGCCGGCAAGCCAGCTTCCTGGGGCTGCCGAGACGGAAGATGAACAGCGTCGCGGCCACATGCTGGTCATGCTTGTGTCGGTAGATGCGCTGGAGCTTCATGGCATGCTAGGCGCTACTATCCAGGTATGTCCAGTCCCCGAGGATCTGGCCACTAAATTTCAGTGGTCGGATTCTTAATGTTTTTGTGTTATCCAGTCCCCGAGTGCCTAGTCGCTGAATTTCAGCGGGTAGGCACTGAGGAATTCCATTGTCCAGTCCCCGAGTGCCTGGTCACTGAGTTTCAGCGGGTGAGCACTTAGGAATTTCATTGTCCAGTCCCCGAGTGCCTGGTCGCTGAGTTTCAGCGGGTGGGCACTTAGGAATTTCATTGTCCAGTCCCTGAGTGCCTAGTCGCTGAGTTTCAGCGGGAGGGTACTTAGGAGTTGTTTGTTGTTTACACTGTAGTTTGCGTGCGGGGCCTGCAGCGCGAGTCAGCCGAATGGCTCGCTGCCAAGTGTCGCTTGGAGAAGGAGCTTGTTACCGTCCAGGAGGCGAACAAGGAGCTTGAAGTAGCTGCGGCCGAGGTGAAGGAAGCCCGCCAAGGCCTCGTCCCGGTGGGTGACTTGACGGCAGCCCAATCCACTCTAAGCACGGCCGAGCAGCGAGTCGCCTACCTGGAGCGTGAGCTCAAGGAGGCGAAGGCGGAAGCGAGCTCAGCGGAAGGATGAGCCAAGGCTGCCGTTACTTCTGCCGCTGAGGAGCGGAAAGTATCTGATGCGCTCATTGCTGGGTTGCAGAATGACTTTTCTTCTCTTTAAAGATTCATCACGGACCTCTGCCGACCGCTAATTGGTAAACCTTCCTTCAACCACCTTCCGACTACAATAACTGTATTGTGATGTCGACGGTTTGCTCACTTCTTGCTTCTGTGCCGCAGGTCGGATCATTGATGACGCGGAAGAGGCGCGGTCATACGACGAGCGCCAATGTGTGACCACCCTGGTTGACTCAGCCGCGTTGTCAGCGACTTGCCTTCGTGCATATCTTCAGGAGATATCGCCCACGGAGGTGATCCCCAGCGACCTTGTCGAGATATGGCGCTACCTGGAAAAGGCTCCATCGGTCGTCAAGTTCATGACGCGGTCGGCGACGACACTTAGCCTTGGTCTTGCCCACTTCCTGGAGGATTTCAACCTCGACGATGTCACGAGCGGCTACCCCTCGTCGACGGGCTCGGTGGAGATTGTCGAGGTGTTGAAGCTGACGGACCGGGCCGCGGTGTACTCCGATCGCGTTTGGGCGATGGGCGACCTCATCCCCTATCAGGAGACGATTGTCGCTCCTAATGATCCTGAACCGAAGCATCAGGACTTCAAGGTCGAACAGCCGTTCCGTGCGGCGATGGCGGGCGAGCTGACGACGTACCCGTACGTGCCCTTCATCCGCAGCTGCAGGGATGGTGGCGCGTCTGCATCAAAACCTGCGGAGTAAAAGTGTTGTGCCTTTGGGCATTAGTACGGAATAACTATGTAACTTTCCTTGTATATGGAACAGTTTGTGATGCTATAAAGGAAACTCGTGTTATTTTGTCATTCGTTTTGCTATTTTGGATGTTGATTGAGCGAGTACCCGAGCGTGTCCGCCCTTTTTATGGGGTTTACCTCGTTATTATATGTTTGTTAACTTTTTAATGAGTTAAGGTCGACTCTCCATAGCTCGGAGAGCCAGTCGCATGGCGACTCCCAGGGGTGCTCTTTACTTGACCGTTTTCCCGGGCGCGAACGAGGTCGGGTTGCCGAGTCCTCGAGCGTGGTACTTGGTTGTTCTAGTCGCAGGCCCAAGGTAGGTGAGGACTAAGAGCGTCATTGTAAGCGCATCGCTCCTGCCTGATCTGGAGGATCAGTCTCATTGCGAGTCCTGGGCACGCTCTCATACTTGGCATTTTCCCTAGTCGCTCGTATTTGACCGAGTGTCAGTCCCCGAGCGTGGTACTTGGCCGTTCGATTCGCCGCGCCAAGGATGTAGAGGACTTGGTCGCTGTGGGGAGCGAGTGCAGTTGTCTTGGCTCGGGGAGCCAGTCGAGCTAGGCGACTCCAATGGGGCTCCGGGTTAGCGTTTTTCATGGATGTTATGAGGCCTGAGGTTTCCTAGTGCCCTCGTACCGCACTACTTGGCCGTGCCGGTCGCTTTGCCAAAGGTTGACTTCTGCGAATAGTGTAACACTATTATTACGAGTGCGAGTGGCACAAGACACGGAGAGTAGGCACAATTTTGCGGTAACCGATATGTTTTATTTCATAGCAGGTGGGAGTACATATCTGGAGTTCTAAGAGTTGAACTTCCGTAAGAGTTTTACATTCCGTGGCCGCTTGACGTCGAGTTTTCCGTCCCCTCAGACATCGGTGAGGTAGTAGGCGTCGTTGCCCAGAACTCGCCCGATGGCGAATGGTCCCTCCCAAGGGGGTGAGAGCTTGTGCATGCCTTTCTTGTCTTGAATTAGACGCAGCACCAGGTCGCCTTCCTGGAAAGTGCGGGTCCTTACTCGCCGGATATGGTAGCGGCGGAGCCCTTGCTGGTAGATGGCGGTGCGGGAGCGAGCTAGGTCACATGCTTCGTCGAGCTTGTCGACTCCGTCTTGGCGTGCGAGCTCGTTTGCGGCCTCTGTATAGTTGACCACCCTTGGTGAATCGTGCTCGAGGTCGGTTGGCATGACTGCCTCGGCACCAAAAACCATGAAGAATGGGGTGAATCCTGTCGACCTGTTGACGGAGGTGCGGATGCCCCAGATGACGGAGGGTAGCTCCTCGACCCAGCACCCGGCGGTGCGCTCGAGTGGGACTTGTAGCCGTGGCTTCAGGCCATGGAGGATGCTCTGATTGGCGCATTCTGCCTGGCCATTGGACTCTGGGTGAGCGACTGAGGCGAGGTCGAGTCAAATGTGGTGTTCCTCGCAGTACTCGGCCATGGCTCCTTTCGCGAAGTTGGTGCCGTTGTCCGTGATGATGCTATTTGGGAACCCGTAGCGATAGATGAGCTCGCGTAGGAACTTGGTGGCAGTCTTCCCATCGCACTTGCGGACTGGCTTGGCCTCCACCCATTTTGTGAATTTGTCGACTGTGACTAGGAGGTGGGTAGCCTTCTTGAAGGGGCCTACCATGTCCATGCCCCATACGGCGAACGGCCAGGTGATGGGGATTTCTTGAGCGCCGAGCTCGGCACGTGGGTCAGGTTGGCGTATTTCTGGCATCCGTCGCACCGCTGGACAATGTCGACAGCGTCTGCGTGTGCGGTGAGCTAGTAGAAGCCGTGTCGCATAGCCTTTGCGACCAAAGAGCGTGCGCTGGCGTGTTGGCCGCAGTCGCCGGAGTGAATGTCTTGGAGGATTTTGCGTCCTTCAGCGGGTTGAACGCAGCGTTGGAACACGCCGCTCACGCTGCGCTTGTGGAACTCGCCGTTGATAATGACGAAGGATTTGCAGTGGCGTGCTATCATTCGGGCCTCTGTTTCATCCGCGGGCAGGGTGCCTCCCTCCAGGTAGGCGACGTATGGCGCGGTCCAATCGCTTGGCTCGGCGATTAGCGCGACCAGGGCTGCTTCTGGTTGCAGCGGGATTCCGATGTCGATCTCCCTTGGGGGAGAGACGGAAGGTTTGGTGATGGTGTCGTGGAAGACGCTGGCGGGTGGTGCGAGTCGAGCCGAGCCGATGCGAGAGAGTTCGTCGGCCTCCTCGTTCTTCCGCCTGTCGATCCACTCGACGGAGTAGCCTGTGAAGTGTCCACCCAGCTGGTCCACTGCTTGGCGGTATGCCTCCATGGTGGGGGAGACGGCGTCGCAGGTGCCGGCGACTTGCCCGGCGACGAGGTCGGAGTCTCCGTAGCAGCGCAGGCGATTGGCGTTCATCTCCTTGGCTGCTCGCATGCCGTGGAGTAGCGCCTCATACTCGGCCATGTTGTTGGTGCAGGGGGTGAAGTCGAGGTAGAGGACGTAGCGGAGCTTGTCGCCCTTCAGAGATGTTAGCACGATCCCCGCCCCTGCGCCGTCCGTGTTCTTGGAGCTGTCGAAGTGTAGGCTCCAGTAGTGGAGGTATGGCAGCTTCTCTGGCTGCTGGGCCTCCTCCCAATCGGCGAGGAAGTCTGCGAGAGCCTGCGATTTGATCGCCTTGCGTGGCTCGTACTTGATGTTGTGGACGCCGATCTCGATGGCCCATTTGGTGACTCGCCCGGTCGACTCGCGGTTGCGGAGATGTCCTACAACGGTGCTGAGGAGACGACCGTTATTGGGTGCTCCTGGAAGTAGTGCGGCAGTCGCCGCTGTGCTCTGAAGACCGCGTATACCAATTTCTGGTATTGCGGGTAGCGCTGGCGCGACTCGGTGAGGACTTCGCTAATGTAGTACACGGGTCGCTGCACCGGGCGCTCCTTCCCTTCCTCTGGCCATTCGATGACCATGACGGCACTGGCAACGCGTTCGGAAGCCGCGACATAGACCAGCATGGGTTCCTTGTCGACGGGGGCGGCGAGTAGCGGTGCTGGAGTAGCACCTCCTTGAGAGCATGCAGCGTGTCGTCTGCCTCCTTGTCCCACTGGAAGGTGGGGTTCTTGCGCATTAGGCGGTAAAGGGGCATCGCATTCTCGCCTAACCAGGGGATGAAGCGACTAAGATCCGTGACTGAGAGCCGCTTCTGGACGTCGCGCAGGCACTCGGGTTTGCCGAGTCGGGCGATCGTGTTGATCTTGGCGGGGTTCGCCTCGATCCCGCGCTTGGAGACGACGTACCCCAGTAGCTGTCCGGTTGGCACACCGAAGGTGCACTTTCCTGGGTTTAGCTTTATCTTGTACTTCCGTAGGTTGGCGAATGTTTCCGCCAGGTCGGCGAGTAGATCGCCCTGGCGAGCGGATTTTACCACCACGTCGTCGATGTAGATGTGGATGTTGCGGCCAATCTGGCTCGCAAGGCACTCCTGCATGCACCACTGGTAGGTCGCTCCGTCGTTTTTGAGGCCGAAGGTCATGGCAGTGTAGCAGAAGGCTCCGAATGGCGTGATGAACGATGTATTCTCTTCGTCCTCGACGGCCATTTTGATCTGGTTGTACCCAGAGTAGGCGTCGAGGAAGCATAGCGCCTCCGAGCCCGCGGTGGAATCGATGATTTGGTCGATCCGCGGGAGGACGAATTGTTCCTTCGGGCAGGCGCTGTTTAAGTTTGTGTTATCGATACACATTCTCTAGGACCCGTTTTTATTCTCGACCAGGACTGGGTTTGCCAGCCACTTGGAGTACTTGATTGGTCGGATGAAGCCTGCAGCGAGTAGACGCTGCACCTCCTCGGCGATGGCTCGGCGGAGCTCTTCATTGAAGGGCCACAACGACTGCTTGACGGGTCGCACTTTGGGGTTGGCGTTGAGTTTGTGCTCAGCGAGTTCCCTCGGGACACCAGGCCTGTCGGATGGTTTCCATGCGAAGATGTCCCTGTTCTCACGGAGGAACTCGATGAGCGCGCCTTCCTATGCTGGGCTCATGCCCGTCCCGATCATCACCATCTGGCTGGAGTCGCCTGGGACCAGCTCGACGGTGCGGGTGTGCGTCGTTGCCTCGAAGGCGGTGGAGTTGCCACCCTCCGAATTGGGCTTCTTGAGTATAGTGGGGTTGTCGCTGTTGACCCCGCTTGCGTACTTGGCGAGCTCCTCGGCGTGGTGGGCCTCCACCACAATGACGGCGTCAGCGAGTTTGGCCCCTTTGGCCACGCATTCTGCAGCCATGTCAGGGTCACCATGGATGGTGATGATGCCGCATGGCCCAGGTAGCTTCATCGTGTTGTACACGTAGTGGGGTGCTGTCATGAACTTGGCGAATGCCTGGTGCCCTAGGACGTAGTGGTAGGGGCTATCGAAGGGCACCAGCTCGAAGACGATACGCTCGGTGCAGAAGTTTGCTGGTGCGCTGAAGGTGACTCGCAGCGTCACCTTGCCGATCGGGTACGCCTTCTGACCGGGGACGATGCCATGGAAGGTGGTGTAGGTCGTCTCGATCATCGACAGCGGGAGCCGTAGTCGCCTGAAGGTGTCCAGGTACAGGATGTTGATGGAGCTGCCGCCGTCCATCAGTGTTTTGGGGAGCCAGTAGTCTCCCACCTTGGGCTTGACCACTAGGGTGACTCGTCCCGGATACTGGATCCTTGGCGAGTGGTCCTCGCGGCTCCAGATGATTGGTTGCTCAGACCAGTTGAGGAACTGGGGGATGTCTATCTGGGTCACCGCGTTGACAGCGACGGCGCGGGCGATGACCTTCTTTTTGCGCTTCGTGTTGAAGCCTGTGAAGGTGTGGAGCGAGCCAGCGACGCTGCCGAATTTTCCACCATTTGGCAGGTTGTGGTCGGGGTCTTCCCGCGCGCGCCGTGCCTTCTCGATCTCCTTGAGAGAGTGGCAGTCGGCGGTCGTGTGCGTGGCGGGCTTTCCTTCCCTGCTATGAAACACACAGGGTTGGTTGAGAAGGGCCATGGGATCGAACCTCGGCTTTTCCTTGTACTTGCCACCGTCATGGCGCTGTCCTCCATCGCGACGGAAGCTCTTGGGCTCACGCTGCGCGTATCCGGCGTTGGCAACGAAATCGACTTGCCCGTCACCGCGTCGCTTGCCGGTGAGGCGAGTGTTGCTGTAGCGTAACTCGGGTCGCCTCCTGTTGTCGTGGCCGCTCGTGTGGCAATGTCCTCCTGACTCGTCGTCGATTTCTTGGTTTAGGTCCTCCTCCGCGTACTTCTTTGCGATCTCTAGGAGGCCCGGGATGTTGTCGTGTGTTCTGTACACTCGCTTGAGCTTGACGACCAGGAGCTCGTAGCGGCACGAGGTCTTGAAGCAGTGGATCACGGTGTCCGGGTGGATTCCGGCCGCGTTATACCACAGATCTTGCCACCATTGGACCCAACTGCGGGTCGACTCGCGGGGTCCCTGGACGCATCGCTCCAGGTCCTCAATGGTGGTGGCACGGGTGTATGATCCCTCGAAGTGCCTGATGAAGGCGTCGCGCATTTCCTCCCAGGAATCGATGCTATCCGCGGGGAGGGTGTTAATACACTTCCTGCACGCTCCCTCCATCATCAGGGGGAGGTAGCGGGCGGCGAGTAGATCGGTGTGGCCGGTGATCCCCATCGCCATGAGGTAGGTATCCAGCCACATAGACGGATCGTACGAGGGATTGTACTTCTCTATTTCCTTCGGCGCTTTGAAGTTCGCCGGGTATCTTTCGCCTCGGATCATCGGTACAAAGCACGGGGGCCCCACTCGGCTCAGCGATCCCCTTGGTTCACCGTCGCGGCGGTTGGTGAGGGTGTGCCGCAGGTCTTCGGGCTGGCGTGCGCGCCAGCTCTGGTTGTTGATGATGTGGGTGCGGGCGTCGACGGGCTATCCATTGGCGGTGAAGAAGTTGTTCGCCGGCCGTGGGTCGTTAGTGGAGAGTGCCGTGTTCGCGTGTCGGTGTTGGAGCTGCAGGGGCTCGGGTGGTGGGCAGTTGAGGGTATTTGCCGCCATGGGGCGGCCGCTCGAAGCCGCCCTGCTGCCTGATGAGCGCGAGTACATTCGACAATGTGAGTCGGCGCCCGCGTTTTGTTGCTCAACTGCTTTAGCGAGTAGAGCCTTGGCGTACTGGATCTGCAGGGCGCCTTCACCGGTGACTTGGATGTTGTCGACCGCATCTCGGCTTGCGACGACGTTGTCCATTGGGGTGGAAAACAACGGGAGGCCGTTCGAGTCTCGCTCTCACGAGGAGACCACGATCCTTGGTTGGTCCCTTGGAGGAGCGCGGTTGGGTGGTGGTGGTGCGCCATTGGCCATCACCCCTGGGAGGGGTCGAGTGCTTCCTGCTGGTGGCGCGTTCTCACAGATCGCGCGCTCGGCCATGCGGGCCGGGTCGTTCTCGTCATCGAAGTTCAGGGCACGCCCCTGGATGGCAGGGTTCAGGCGCGACCTGATTCGAAGTTGGTGATATCGCGACAGCTCCTGCGCTGTCGCCTGCTCGAGGCGAAATTTCTCGCGCTCGGCTTGCTCCTTGCGGACTGCCTCCGCCAGCTTCAGGCGGAGTTCCTCGACCTCCGTTGTCATCGCGTTTGGTGGGATCGGCATGGAGAAGGGGTGTTCCGGCGGGTCGGCGCCAGTCGCAATGTAGGTCGCGGCGTGGAGACCAGTTCCGTCGTGGAGGTCGGCGGAGTTCTCCGACCCGGAGTTGAAGTCGAAAATCCCAAGGATGGAGGGATCCTCGAAGTCTCCGACATTGGAGACCTGGGTCATGGAGCCTGCGGGCGATGCGGCGATGATGGATCTGGCGAGTGATGCCGGGGTCGCCGAATCGGCGTCGTCGTTGAGGGCCGCGTCGTCCGCGGCCGCGATTGTTTCGGCCACGTTGTTGTGGGCCGAGTCGTACTCGAAGGCGAGGCGGTGAATCGTGCAGACCTGACTCTCAGAGAGCCGGTCGCGTGGCGGTGACTCGCGGATGCGAGCCCAGTCCTCCGAGGCGATGACGTCGGTGAGGCCAACGAAGAGGCTAATCATGCCGACCGGCAGGATCACGCTGTGCGTGACGGGTCGCGCCGCTGGGATGTAGCTGCTCGGCAAGATCTAGTGTATCTCGCCGATCGCGATCATGCGGCCGGTGGCGATCGACTCGTTGATGGGCAGATTGGATCTCGCCGCAGAACACCGGCCTGACCGGCCAGGCCCCACGGTGGGCGCCACTGTTGTGGGAATGACCACGACAAACGCTACAATCGGCAGCGAGTAGTAGAACATGGGGCAAGGGCGGCCAGCCATCTGCGGTGCGAGATGAGGGCGTAGACACAAGGGTTTACCTAGGTTCGCCCCCCCCGGAGGGTAAAGACCTACTCCTGCTAGATTGTATTATGGTGAGAGTACAATGGGGCGAGCTCGACGGCTAGGCGGCGAGTCGCTTGGGTGTATGATGAACGTGTCCCTTGTGCGTACCCTAGGGAGGTTTATATAGGCTCACCTCGCTAGGGTTTACAGATCATAACCGAATTAGTTAAGGATTTGGAGACCTAGTCCGACTGGGCCTAGCTACGCTTCTGGGCCTCCAGCTTCCAGTCGCCTGAGTCCACGCCAAGTCTTGATCCAGTTGCCATCCTGCAGGCCCACTCGCTAACGGCTTAGGCCAGTAGGAAATGCCCTGCTAGGTATACCCCAGTAGGCATATCCCCATTAGTTATGACTGTGGAAATAAGGGTCACTACTCCAATGAGTGCCCCAAGAAGAATGCCGCAGCCCCAATGTAAATGCCCCAGCTCAGCAGCAGCGTCGTGTTCAGCCCGGAAGAAGGTTTGCCCTAGGGAATTCGCTCAACCGCAACGGCCATCTTTTTCTCATGCATGCTGAAGAAGCCCAGGAAGCGCCCGATGTCGTGCTGGGTATGTTTTCTGTTAATTCAGTACTTGCTAGAGTGTTGTTTGATTCTGGTGCATCGCACTCATTTGTCACCGAAGAATTTGCCTGCACTAGTAAGATTCAACCAACCAAACTGAAGCATGTTATGATTGTTCAAATTCCCGGTTTAACCACCAAATCTAGGGAAATTTGCAAAGCCGTCCCTATCCGAATCCATGGCATAGATTTCTATGCTAATCTGATAGTACTCGGAACTAAAGGTTTGGAAGTAGTACTAGGAATGGATTGGATGTCCAAACATAAAGGATTAATTGACTGTGCCAAGAAAGCCATAACCATGACCAGTATAGCCGGAAGATCAGTCGAGCATGTATCTGAAACCATACCTCGTCAATTCAAGTGCAACAAGAGTATAGCCCAACCTACCATTGACCAAGTCCGGATAGTCTGTGAATACCCCGATGTATTCCCAGATGTTTTGCCCGGTATGCCCCCAGATCGGGATATCGAGTTTATCATTGAACTAATCCCCGGAACAGGACCCATAGCCCAGAGACCATATAGTATGAACCCGTCTGAACTAGCAGAACTGAAGAAGCAACTGGATGCCATGTTGGAAATTGGATTGATTCAACCAAGTGCGTCACCATGGAGATCACCTGTCTTGTTTGTGGACAAGAAAGATGGAGGTAACTATTTGTGTACAGATTATCGGAAGTTGAATGATGCCACTATCAAAAACAAATACCCATTGCCCAAGATAGAAGATTTGTTTGATCAGTTGACCGGTGCCAAAGTATTTTCTAAGATTGATCTTATAACTGGCAATCATCAACTCAAGATTCGCGCAGAGGATATTCCCAAGACTGCCTTTACCACCAGATATGGATTATACGAGTATGCTTTCATGTATTTTGGATTAACCAATGCCCCTGCTTATTTCATGAATCTCATGAATAAGATTTTTATGGACTTCCTGGATAAGTTTGTCGTTGTTTTCATCGATGACATTTGATTTATTCCAAATCAGAAGAAGAACATGAGTTACACCTAAGGACCATTCTTGGAACCCTTAGAGAGCATCAGTTGTATGCCAAGTTTAGCAAATGTGAATTCTGGTTACAGGAGGTAGGATTCCTCGGTCACATTGTATCAGCCGGAGGAATTGCCGTTGACCCTGCAAAGGTGAAAGATGTCGAAGATTGACAAGCCCCAACCACTCAAACCAAAGTTCGTTCCTTTCTCGGATTGGCGGGATACTACCGTACGTTCGTAGAAGGATTCTCGAGTATTGCCGGACCCATGACCCAATTGCTGAAGAAGGACAAGAAGTTTGAATGGACGGACAAATGTGAAGCGAGTTTTCAAGAACTCAAGAGAAGATTGATTTCAGCCCCAATCTTAATCATGCCGGACATCACGAAGCCCTTTGACGTGTATCGTGATGCATCCAAGATCGGTCTCGGATGCGTGCTAATGCAAGAAGGCAAAGTTATATCTTATCTATCCCGACAACTGAAACAACATGAGCAAAACTATCCAACCCATGACCTCGAGCTCGCAGCCGTAGTTCTAGCCCTGAAGACATGGAGGCATTACCTGATGGGAAACTGTTGTGAGATCTATTCGGATCACAAGAGCCTGAAGTATATATTCACTCAGAAGGAGCTGAATATGAGACAGAGAAGATGGATTGAGATAATCAAGGATTACGACCTGGACATTCACTATCACCCTGGTAAAGCCAATGTGGTAGCAGATGCCCTTAGCAGATTGCCGTGCCGCTTGAACTCCATGATTTTAAAGGAGCAACCAAGCTTGCACAAAGAGATGGAAGATTTTCGAATGGAATTAGTGAGTAAAGGATTTTTGGCTAGCATAGAACTTCAACCCACTTTGATCAGCCAGATCAAGGAGGCGCAGAAAGGAAATGCTAGTATCGACGGAATCAAGCATCGTATCGGTACAGGCAAAGTACCCGGATTTACCGAAGACGAAGAAGGAGTTCTGTGGTACAAAGGATGCCTTTGTGTACCAGCAGATTCAGAGTTGAAAGAAGTTATTCTGAAGGAAGCTCATGATACTCTTTATTCTATCCACCCCGGAGGAACAAAGATGTATCAATATTTGAAAGAGCAATTTTGGTGGCATAAGATGAAGAGAGAAATCGGAAGCTATATCGCCAAGTGTGATATATGTCAGAGAGTCAAGGCGAGACATCAAAGACCCCCTGGATTGTTGCAACTGCTACAAATTCCAGAATGGAAATGGGATTCCGTAGCAATGGACTTTATCACCGAATTGCCTACTTCTAGTAGGGGAAATGAATCTATCTGGGTCATAGTGGACAGATTTTCCAAAGTCGCCCATTTCTTACCAGTCAAAACCATGTATCAGAGTTCAAAGCTAGCGGAGTTATACATCGCTAGAATCGTCAGTTTGCATGGTGTCCCCAAGAACATCGTATCTGATCAAGGAACTCAGTTTACCTCGAGATTCTGGAAGAAAGTCCAAGAAGGTTTAGGCACCCGACTAGATTTCAGCACAGCTTATCACCCTCAGACCGACGGACAAATGGAGCGAGTAAATCAAATACTCGAAGACATGTTGAGAGCCTGTGTGTTAGAATATAGATCTAAATGGGAAGACTGTCTGCCGTTTGCAGAATTTTCATACAACAACAGTTATCAATCTAGTTTTCAAATGACCCATTTGAATTCATGTATGGAAGGAAGTGGCGCACCCCTTTGAACTGGTCAGAAGTAGGAGAGAGTCAGATTTTCGGACCCGACATCCTACGAGGAGCAGAAGAGAAGGTTCACAAGATTCGTGAGCACCTCAAGACCGCCCAGTCAAGACAGAAGAGTTACGCCGACAAGAGACGTCGAGACCTCGCTTTCAATATCCGAGATTTTGTGTATCTGAAAGTGTCGCCGTTAAAGGGAATGCAGCGTTTCCAACTGAAAGGAAAGTTAGACCCCAGATATATCGGCCCCTTCAAGATTCTGAACCATCGAGGAGAAGTGCCGTATCAATTGGAACTACCCGAAGAGATGTCATCCGTGCACAATGTGTTCCATATCTCATTACTTCGCAAGTGCCTCGAAGTTCCGGAGAAGACGAAAGTGTTTAAGAATATTGATCACCGGACCATAGAAATCAACGATGACCTGACCTATCCCGAAGTACCCATCCGTATTTTGGAAGAAGCTTTCAGAACTACCAGAACCCGAAGCATCAAGTTTCTCAAGATTCAATGGAGCAACAACATGGAAGAGGAAGCTACCTGGGAGCGCGAAGATGACATCAGGACGGAGTTTTCCGATCTCTTCAAATCCTAGGTAATATTTTTCGTCCTTTTTCAAATCTCGAGACGAGATTTTGTTTAAGGGGGGAAGGTGTGTAACATCCCAAAAATATTAAACATGGATCATCAAAATTATGGTTAACAAAAACTTTTCCAACTAAAAATACGAAAGCATTCATATGTGTGTGTATTAAAATTTGGATTCTTTTGAATTGCCATGGTTCTGTGTTTATTTGCTTGTAAAATGATTCTTAGGTGAAATAAACATCATCTAAACAATCCCCAAACTTTTTCCAAAGACAAACAACTCAAAATAAACAAATGAAGTGAATGGTCACTTTGGCCAAATTAACTCTCATGCCTACTTTGGCTATCCCTAACTTTTAGAACTTAACAGAAACATCTGTGGATCTTTGCACCCCTTGTTAGTACTCATAATAAGGTACCAAGGCCCACTTTGTGATAATCCAAAAACATTCAAATACCAAGTTTAAATGATAGTTTAAATTTGAATCTATCTCATATGGGAAGATCCCACTATTTCAAAAACCACTCAAACAAGTTCAATTTTCAAAATCCAAGCACCCAAAGAATCCTCAGCACATGCCTAGCACACACACCAAAAATCTTTTCAAAATTCAAAAGTTAGTTTCTTGTGGCCATTTCATCAAACAGCTTGCAGATTCAAATCAACCAAATCACAAACACTATATTGTGCAGTGAATTTGGCCTAACTTGTTCCCTCTCTGGTTGCAACTAGTCCTTAGTAGATCATCTAGCTCCTTTAACTATCCTTAGCATCACTGTAAGCAAGCCTAGCCATCAATGGTGAGCAGGCCGAGAGCAAACTTGCCACCCCGTTGTCGCCGGCGAGCTAGAGGCCACACTAGCCTCGCCAACCTTGTCTAGGATCTAGCCAGCACCCCACCGCCACTCCCTGTCCCAGCCTCGATCAATGCCAGCCACTGGACCACACGCCTCGCCACCACGCCGTTGAGCTTCACTAGGGAACATAGAACCGCCCCCTACCGTCGCCCACGCCGATAGCTGCCTGTGCCATCGACCACGACGAGCTCAGCCCGCGCTCGTTGGTCCCCTCTCGCCACTATAAATAGAGGCCTCCCCCGCTCGATTTCTTCACACCAGTTCGCTCCCCGCCTCTCACTGATCACCCTCACTCACCCCCGGAGCAAGGCGAGCACCAGGTGGACAGAATTGCACCAGAGTTCGCCGCTGTAGAGAAGGAGAGGCGCCGTCGATTGGAGCCGCCCCAGGAGGAGCTGCCGGTGCCAGGAGAATCTCCGTCGTCGACTTCGTCGTTCGCCCCCATCACCGACCCTCTCCTGAGCCCGGTGAGCCTCCCACGACCCCCACCTGCCGTGTTAGGGTTCTGCCTTGCTGGCGCTGCCCGACGTGGACGATGAACCGTAGCCGTTCGATTAGATTTAGATCGTGCGACCGAGAACACCCCGTACCGCTTCGCGTGTTATGAGCCACTAACGGGTGGAACCCCCTGTCATCTAAGCCCCGCGCTGCGGAGTGACACTGGGCCGGCCCATTAACCTTTCCCGCGCAGCCCAAGCGTTTGAATTTAGATTTTTCTATTTTAATTCAAACTCAGTTCTGTACCTAGTTTCAAAAATCAACCCAGCTCGAGTCAGTGAACCAAATTGCATGAAACCAATTTTGTTAGAAAGGTACTGAAATTCTTAATCCAAGCCCGTTGGATTCAAGTCATTTGGATCTGTCGATCAACCTTGGTAAAAATAACAAGTCAGAAGCTTTTCTGCATTCAAACATTTTTCAAATTTCAACTATAATAGCTTTTGAGTTAATTCCAACTCTCAAAAATCACATTTGATCATACCTTTCAGAATATATAAAAACATAGTGGTTTACTTACAGAAATAATGTTCAAGTAATAAAAGAATGCCACATAGGCATTTCTAGTCACTTTAATTATTTAAAATAAAAAGGTTAAACCTTATTAAATTGTGACACCACTTTAAATCACATTCCCATGTACTGAAATATGCGGCGATGACATGTGTCAACATGATCCCATGTTTGAGTTGGAGAATATTAAATCTTAAGTAGTTTTTCAATGAGTAGAAATTACTTTTCTAAAAATAAAATAAACAAGACAAATGCTTTAATCTTGTAATGTTAGTGATGATGCTACATCATCTATAGTGCACCTTTGTGTGATGATTGAAATAAGTTAAGTATTGTTTGGTGATTGTATACTCGTATTTATTTATAGACGCTAGTACCGACCAAGGATACAAGGAGGAAGGAGGATACTACGAAGAAGAAGCCGAGGAGAACTTCAACCACTGCTCTGCACAAGGCAAGCCTTACTAACCAAGTTGACCTATGCAAGCTAACAATTGCAATTATGAAAGTTAGATAACCTATGCAATGCACTAAGCATGCTTGGTTAGACACATTTGATGATACCAAATCCTAGTTTTACTTGCAAGCTTTATACTTTATTTCTTTATCAAAGCTTTATCTTAGAGTTTACTTAAGTGACTTGTAGATTCTAGGAAGATAATTGAAGGTTGCATAAAGAGCATTAAATTTGGCCTAATCTAGATAATCTTGATGTCATCCTAAGGCATGAGATTGAACTTTGTTAATCCCCACTTGTTTACCACCCCTCATTAGTACTTACCCCACTTGTAAATGCTAGTTCTAAGCATAAAACTTGATCAAATTTAGATGGGAATACTTGGTGAAACTGGTTATGAAAACCTTGGAATGATGAGTCATTCTACTGAAATGTTTTGACATGTGTTTCCGAACACCAAATGATTTTGATGATGAAAATGTTGAGGCATGAGCCTTAGCCCCTTTATAAAACTGATGGTTGTCTGGATGCGATACCATTCCAATTTTACCGTATAACCACAATACCCTAAAATTTGGTAGGGCCTGACTGGAACTTATATACCTTAGTATGGGTTCCCTCACGGCCAAGGTCTGAGTTGAGGCTACCTTGTGAAGATTGTCCACCTGTGCAGTACCCAAGATGACAGTTGGTCATGGTTGGGAGGCCAAACTCACAGGAGAGGTGCCTATACTAGGGCATGTAATTGAAAGGTTAGGATTGATTATCCGCATACTGAGTATGGTGAATTCAGGATTTGTTCCTGATGGATGTATCGAATGTTGTGGTGAAAGTGTACAATCTCTGCAGAGTGTCAAACTATTCGAATAGCCGCGTCCGTGGTTATGGATAGTTGGAGTGGCCATATTGTTCCCACGTCAGATGTTTTCAAAATGACTTGTGAAATGAATTGAGATTTTGACTTGACCACAACAGAGTTGTGACATGAAATTCAAGTTCCCACTTAGGTGTTATAAAACTTCAACTAGTTTTTGTTGCTTCTGAACTTAGTAGAGGTAAATCTGGCTTTTTGCAAAACAACCCTAGAGCTTAGTGTCCTACTACAAAAACCCCCATAACTTGTTAGTATTAGTTTGCGAGTACTTAAAGAGTACTCATGGCTTTATCCCTGGCTATTCCCATGGCCAGACTATGAAGAAGAGTACCAGGAGGATGGACCGCGGGAAGGTTACGACAACTAGGATGATCTCCCATCGTCAGCATTGCCTGTGACCCCGAAGATGGAGCTTCGCCTACGCTACCTTTATTATTACGTTATTCTGCTGCTTGAGTTGTATTAAGAACTGGATCATGAGATCCTTATTTGTGTAAGACCTTATGTATGGTTTGTAATGGATGATGTACTGTGATATCCAAATTTGTTATATCTCGCAAAAATGGTAATCCTGGGATTGCGATATGGCATAACAGGCATCTAGGATTAAATATCTGGGTGTTGACACCCGCCATCACGCATTCCGAACAACTTCCTCATGCAGGATGGAACCATGTCGTGGCATAGGAATATCCTTGTCGGTGGCTGACGTCCTGCGTCACCTGCTCGTCACGGCATTGTTCGTGCCCGCCGGCAACCATCTAAGGAACCTTGACGTGTCCAACCGCGCCTGGATCCATCGACATCAGCACTCGAGGACACCGTGACATTGAAGCTTGTCGTGCCCGCCACGCCCGAGAAACGTGGTGCAATGGTAGAGATGGAGGAGCGCCGAGCAGCATCCAAGACGAAGGAGCGCTGGAGGAAGGGCTATGAGAACACCATGAAGAAGGACATGAGGCATAGAGGAGCCAGCTATGAGGAAGACTCCAACTCGGGCGACGCGGACGCATTCATGGATCTGTTGGAGGAAGAAGCGAATGTGAGTGACGTTGCCTGTGGGACTACGAGGATGAGGAGGACACCGCCAAGGAGAGGGCACGTATCTACGAGGAGGGAGTTGCCGATGATTCATCGGAGGACACTGATGGATGCGATGGCGAGGGCGATGACGACAAGTAATGTTCTGTTGTTAGTATTGTTATATATATAACTGCCACATCATGCATTGTGATTGTTGTAACTACCATGTCTTTCTATAATATTGGGTTGTTGGTACTGTAACTATTTCGTGTGGCCGTTGCATCAAAGAGGATCAACGGTTCGTGGGCACGATCCGCATGCCAACTGTCTGAACCAATCAGGACATGTTGGTTTCTGGGTGAGCTATAGTAAGGGCTTTTCTGAGTATTCGTGACTAGAATAGAGGGAAAAACTGAGTTAAATGGCTTTCAACCCTATATCCCCCCTCACTCCCCAAAACATGGAAAAACTCCATGGGTTGAGCCCAAACCTGGCACCTAGATCTCTCTTGGCATTGTAAGAAACTTCTCCAACTAGAGATTTCGTGGTCATTTGGAGAAATCTTGACTTTCTATTTTCTGAACCCGAAAAAACAGTGTTTTTCCAAAGGAGGTGCAAGATTCAGGCGCGCCCGAGGGCCCGAGGAAATTTTCACACATGTTACACCATGGTGCATGGCCATTCCCGGGAGGTGGGTATTTATCTCATGGTGCAAACATATACTGTATTTTTCTTGAGTTATGGCCCGGTAAATGCGGTTTGTACCACTAGGTACCCTATAAGACACTCTCGATTTTCAGGGAAAAATGGTTTGCGGTGCCCCATGGGGTACCTAGGCAGGATGCATGCCCGGGTCCAAGATTGCACCGACCCTTCCATTGCCACGGCCACCGGCGGGTTTCGTCGTTTTTTTGGACAACACCAAACAAAATCTAAAAAAATCATAAAAATGTGAAAATAGCTCTTCGAGCCCTTGCATGTGACCCACTGCCCTCATATCATAAGCAAGGCATACCAGGTCCTTTAGCACCCAAGGAACCACTAGGATGTCTATCGAGTGTGAGTTAACATGGCTTTCAACCCTAGATCCCCCTTGTTGCCTAGAACATGGAACCACTCCGTGGATTGAGCCCAAACCCGACTCATAGCTCCCTATCGGCATCGCAAAGCAACTTCTCCAACTAGAGATTTCATGGTCATTTGGAGAAATCTTGACTTTACATTTTCTGAACCCGAAAAACCGGTGTTTTTTCAAAGGAGGTGCAATATTAGGGCGCGACCAGGGACCCGATCCAATTTTCACGCGTGCTATACCATGGTGCATGGCCATTCCCGGCAGGTGCATATTTATCTCGTGGTGCAAGCATATACTGTATTTTTCTTGAGTTACATCCCGATAAATGCGGTTTCTAACTATAGGTACCCTATAAGACACTCTCAATTTTTAATGAAAATGGTTTGGGGTTCCCCATGGGGTAACTAGGCTGGATGCATGCCTGGGTCCAATATTGCACCAAACTGTTGCCACCGCCGCCAACGTGTTTCGCCCTTTTTTGGATAACACCAAACAAAATCTAAAAAAATCATGAAAATGTGAAAACAACTCTTGGAGCCCTTGCATGTGACCCACTTCGCCCATAAAATAATAAGCAAGGCATACCAGGTACTTTGGCACCCAAGTCACCACCAGGACGTCTATCGAGTGTGAGTTAACATGGCTTTCAACCCTATATCCCCCCTCACTGCCCAGAACATGGAACCACTCTATCGATTGAGACCAAACCCGTCACCTAGCTCCCTCTCGGCATCGGAAGCAACATCGCCAACTAGAGATTTCGTGGTCATTTGGAGAAATCTTTACTTTCCATTTTTTGAACGAAAAAATGGTGTTTTTACAAAGAAGGTGAGAGATCCGGGCACACACGGGGGCCCGAGGCAATTTTCACACATGTTACACCATGGTGCATGGCTATTCCTGGGATGTGGGTATTTTTCTCATGGTGCAAGTATATAATGTATTTTTCTTGACTTATGGACCAGTAAATGCGGTTTGTAACAGTAGGTACCATATAAGACACTTTCAATTTTTAGGGAAAAATGGTTTGGGTCTCCCCATGGGGTACCTAGGATGGATGCATGCCTAAGTCCAAGATTGCACCGACCCTTGTGTTGCCGCGACAGTTGATACCTTCAATCCGGATTACGGATGTAGTATAGTTATTTTTTCCTGGTAGACATAGGTTTATCGAATCCTCGGAAAGATGAAATCGTAGTACTTAAACGGACCTTCAGGAGTTTAAGAGTTACTTTTGTGTTTTCATCGGACCAAGAGTTTGCGATCTTTTTGTTGTTGTTGACGATGGAGAGATAGGGCCTAGGGCTTTCGATTTCACCAGTAACCGTGCAAAACATCTAATGGGAATAAAAGATAATAATAAATTATGCATGTAATTGTTAGAGCAACATAATTATATGTGGGCAGTGCATCCATAATTGCTTCTGCCTACGCAACCTCTTGTACCAATAACCTACTAGTCTCATTCATAGAAGAAAGTGAACTAATAATATGCATAGTGATGTCTCCGTTAATCTCAAGTAAATTCCTCACATATAGCCGTACTACCCTTTCTGTCACTGGGGTTCCCAACCTGCAGATCAGTCATTACTCACACTCCCGATACCTGGATCAATCCTTGGGGTCTTGGGTACCTGATGTAACATCCACAAAATTATCCTAATTTTAGAATGTTAAAATAAATTAATAAGTTGATTGAATTGTTTGATCATGTTGAAAATTTTGAATGAAATAAAACTTTTGAGGACTTGTTTCAAATGTTTACTAAGACACTTTAAAAATAAATGGCTTAGCATGACTATCATTTTTGGTTTGTAAGTTTTGTATAAATCCCAAAAGAAAAGAAAAAACATTGTGTTGCATTTGCATTTCTTCATGACATATCATTTTATTCAAAACCCTTTTAAGATAAACACGTGGGTCAAAAACTAAAATTGATAGTCTCAAAACCACACTAAGGATCCATTTGAATAATGTAGATAGTATTAAAATTGGGCTAGTAAAAGTATTCCAAAATTGTTCTAACTAATCTTGGAATTATTCCATTTAAACAAGTTACAAAAAAACCTTAACTAAGTATTTTTCCAAATAGCCATGTATGCAACACACATGCAATTGGCATCAGTGATAATTTAGCTATGGCCAAAACATCCTCTATATAGCCTATAAGGTGTATTCCGAATTTATAAATTTTTAGAAACTGATTTGGAGTCTTTTGGAGCTATAAAACAAAAACTATAAAGATAATTCGAAGATACAAAAGGAGAAAAGAATGAAAAAAACAACTAAACTAACCTACCTAGATTCCCATCCAGCCCACCAACTCTCCCCCTTCTCTCCCGCACGTGAGCGGCGCACATCAATGAGCTGGCCCAGTTAGCGCCAGCGCCCAACCAACTCCCCGCTCCTCTCCTCACTGACATGTGGGGCCCACCCGTCAGTCGTCTTCCCCACGACGGTGGAGTGTCCCTGACGAACACGAGTTGTGCTGAACTGATACCCTCCAATTTTTCCATGTGATTCTGTCGCCCTTTCCCCTTCTCCATGCCATGACCCCAATATAAACTCTCCCGACTTCCCCCTGTCTCGTTTCCTTTGAATTTTTCGCGAAAACCCTAGCTTCCGATAGATTCCGATCTCGCCGTCGGAGCTCATCGTTGCCGAAACTAGAACACGAGGTGAAGCTCTCATCTATCACCCCCTTGACCCTTTTACCCTCCATACCGTTCCCCTTGAACCACCGCCTTGCCTTACCTATGTGCCCCTCTCTGAAACGCTACAAAGCACCCGCACGAGGCCACCGGAGCACCGCCAGACCAGCGTGACACAACTCCTGCACGAGGAGGAGAAGAGTTTCGACAAACAAACACGCGTGACCGCTGGAAGGTTCTGATCACCGTCTGCAACTTCGACGTCCTGGGAACCAGCCGAAGCACCACCGCCGCTGTTGACCATCGTGGACCTCCTCCCCTGGAAACTTTTGTCGCTGCCTGTCAGATCTCATCTGGACGGCCAAGATTAGATCGTCCCGATGAAGGGGTACCGAGCAACAAGATCAAGCCACATCGTCGGCCAGGTCAGTCCCCGTGCCCAGTCAACACTTGCGCAAAAAATATATATATCTAATATTAAAATTACAGAAAATTGTGCAATCTTGCGATAATCATATAAACATATTTATAAGTCCAAAAATTATAAATAATATATCATTGAAAAGATAATTTAGCGTAGAACATTATTTCGTGATGAGATCTATTTTCGAGGTATAGTTTTCTGTATTTATTTAATTGGTTAAGTAGTCTACCACTTGTTCCAAGAGTGATATTGCTATAGAGGAGTACAATCATCAATAATATTATTAACGTAACGCAAGTCACGACTTGTTCATATTTTATCCCAGTTTTGACTATGCAAGTTTTGATCTTCAAAACAAGTAGAATGCATGTGTAGGATGTTCTAGTAGAATCTCTTTGTATTATTTTGCAAGTGCGATGGATTTTTGTAGTATGCCATGAGTAGCTCTATACTTAGGATTTTCCCTCCTAATTGGTTACCCCTGTTTTTGCTAAGTATTTCTTGCTATGCTATATATATAAAAGTACCGTTGTGGGTTCGAAAGACAAGAAAAGTTTCTAATTATAAATGATCTCTTGAGCAATCTTTTCTTCTCAAAATCCACTTTAAAATAAAACTAAGTTTTCCTCTAGGCGGAATGGTTGTCGGGTCAACGAGTGAGATTTTGGTGGAGGACGACCGCCCGGGAATCAAAGAAGTCTGCCATGTTTCAGAATTCAGAAGCTTCCAGTGCAACCACAATACATATGGGCTCTGTCTTGGCCTAGTACTTAGAGGGAAACCACTCGTGGGTAACAACATTTGGAGTTTCTTAGCATGGTTGGATCCAGCAGGTAGAGGGGCTACTAAGGGAAAGCCTCGCCATGGTCTTTTTTGTAAAAGGACTTGATCGTTGATTGTGGGTAAAGTGCACAAACTCTTGAGAGTACTGCAATCTAATCGATCAGCCGTGTTCACGGAAATAGTACAACATTGAGAATCTGAAGGATGGAGCCTCTAAAGGATCTTCCACTCTCTTTTCTAATCAAAGTTTTGAAACCCCATGGCGTGAGTAATATTGCCAATGGGTGGGATTTTGGGACTTGGTGATTTGCCAATGGGTGGGATTTTGGGACTTGGTGATTAATATCCAAGTGTTTGGTTGTTTGGACACTTGGTGAGTAATATCCTCGTGTTCCATTTGACCCTATTTTACTTACTCAAATATTTACAAAGTAGGATAGAACTCTTCCTCTTTCCTCTTACTTAGAGAAAATTGGCTTTATGCAAATGAACTCCAAAGCCTACTTTAGCCTTTCATGTAGAGTTAGCCTTACTCTTTCCTTGGTAAAATTTTCCAATACATTCAAAGAATTGACCCAACTCATTGGCTGCATGTTTCATGTGCAGAATTTGGAGATCGTTGAAAGGTGCGCTAGGATCGTGGGTCTTCACTCAACCTGCATGTTGCATTGATGGGAGTCATCGTTATACTTATATTTCTTATGTTGTAATAATGTAAACTCTAGATTATTCGATTCATGTAATAAAGACTTGTGTTTTACATGATATTTCATCGACTGTGAGTGCTAGCTATTGATCCAGGGACTAGCATGTTAATCACAAGGACTTAGGATCTTATCGATCCGAGGTCACTACACCTGACAAGTCCTTAGATTGATACAAGAGAGGGTATAATAATCATCATGTCATACAAACTAATACATGATCCCATCTATGATAAATAACATGCACAAAAAGCTACATGGCTAGGCCGAAGCCCTTAGCCCAAGGATAATTACTCACACTTAGAGATGAAATCAACAATCATAAACATTGTAATGGAAATCATGAGATTGATAATAATATTCTTATGATGTCGCAAATCGGAGATGAGATCTACTATTACAAGTGGTGGAATATGGCTATGGTGATGGAGAAGGGTTTGGAGACTAGATCTAGATCTATTCCTCTAGCGTGGTGGCTTCTGGTGGAAGAGAGAGTTGAGATAAAAAAGAAGAGGGGTTTTCTCATTGCCTGAAGCCTCTTTATATATGGTTCCATTCATGAAAGTTGTTCCATTTGACCTAGCGATGTCGGTGCCAACTATACGGCCGGAACTATGCGGCCGAAATAAAATTCCTGCCATATAGTTGGTCGTTAAAGGCACTGCCTCTGCTTCACAGCTCCAGGTTTCTTTGGTATGTTGGAAATATCGTATCTGTTATTTTAATGTAGTGATTCCCGTTATCAAACGTCATTATCTACGCAGAGAAAAATAGAAAGACAGGATTGCATACCCCTTTGATCATTAGGAATTAGTGGCAGGATTTAGAGAGATATTTCCTCAAAAATATGAATAATATATAGTTTAAATGCGGACGTGGATGGCTATATTTCATAGCCATCAACCTCCCCAAGCTTAAACTTGATCGTCCTCGAGCAATAAAACCAAAATCAAAAAGGAACTCAGCATTTAAACTGAAATAATGAGATGATGATCTTACTCATGATTGGTAGTCTCATTTTTCCTCCACTTTATTAATCTGAAAACTTCAGCATAGATAGAGTAATGGCAAGCATATCATACGGGTTTCATGAAACCTTATAGCACCAAAAAATTATTGTTAGCATGGATGATTATAATGAGTAAACATTATTCCATGTCATGTAATCAACTCATAAGCTTGCCTTTGAACAATAAAGTATAATCATGTAAAATTGAGAGTGTGAGAGTTCGTCATGAAAAGCATATACACTAAAGTATCTCAATTCTCCCACATCAATAAATCAAGACTTTTCAAGCACTACCTTTCTATTCATTGTCCTTCAAGAATTTTAGTTCTTAAGTAACTAAGAGCATGCCAAAACATTTCATTAGTTTATCAGGTTCTAATGGACACTCATGGCATCACTAAGGTTTTTGTTCCTTTTGCATAATAATTACTCATATCAGCCAGAGGAGTGATACCATCATGAACACATCTACCCGGGAGTGCCAAGAATCTTACCCATTATAGATTGCTTCTACATATGTTTAATCAACTCATAGCCGAAATCTAGGAGTTTCCTCCATGAAGATCGTTCGTAGGCTAGCGGAGTTGTTTGCATCCCATAAAGTTTGACATGCATAAAGCTATATCATTCTTATGATTCACCAGTCAAACTTTGGCATGTTCACAAAAACCGCTAAACATTAATTCAATTGAACAAATACTTTCAAAGAGAGCTATCAAGTCAATCACTATTTTCTGTTGTGTTGAGTGTCTCTAGGAATAAGCTTTCAAGATTTAACACTACAACACCCAAGCCTTCAATTGTAAGACTTTTTCTTATTTCAATTTTTTAGAAAATTTTTAGGAAATACTTTGTTAACTACAAGAGCTGGAACAAAACATACTCAACTAAATACCCATGCAAACAAAATTTTACTCCAATATAAAGACTCACTCCACCAATATAATATCTTAACATTTACTACTAACTAGCATGGGTTTCTCAAACTTCAAAAGTGGGTAGTCATAAGGCATACCGCGCATGTTTCGTTCCACTTCTCCCTTCCCTTCTGATTTGTTTCTTGGAAACTCGAAGTCGGGCACTCTCCTGCAAATACACGAGAACCTCGAGGCGAAAATAAAAAAAGAGGGAAAATAAAGATAAATGGAGAAATCTTTTTGTTGTTTTTGAGTGAGGGAATTAGAGAATAAAAATTGGCGGAAAAGCTTGGCTTAAAAATATCGAAAACAAAATAAAATAACTAAAGATAAAGTGTTGGGGAAACCAACACGAGTGCTTATAAACTAAAATAAAAAGCATAACCTCAAAAAAAATAAAAATAAAACACCAAATAAAAATATATAGAAAGCTTCCCCAAGCTTAGGCTTTCGCAAGCCCTTCAAATCATTGAGATGGCGGGAAAAAGTTGTAACTCCAGTCCGCAAATTGATTTGATAAGTTACTTGTGGTTTCTCGGAGGTTCAGGGTGAGATTATGCATCCCCTCCATAGTCCCTCCAAGTTCATGGAAGTCTTGATATGTAGCAAACCGGTTCGGTGGCTGCTCCTCTTGATAAGGAGCTTCTTGCTCCTCTTCTTGGTCTTCATCCTCATCCGGAATCTCCTCCTTAGGTTGATGTTGTTCAACATGCACATCATATAGAAAATGTTCCTCCTCGATAGAGAAGAGATCATTAGGCATAGGAGCGGGGTAGAGACGCCCATCTCGTGCAATATGCAAGTAATAAACACCACCTTTCCTAGTGAGCATTCCACAAGCTTTTAAAGTATAGAAACCAACATGTCGCTCACCTAGCACTAGTTGCAACTCACCTAGGTCGATGCCTAGGGAAATGGTAAGCACGATGATGACGCCTCCACCTATGAGGGGTCCTTGTCTTTGGGAGGACTGGTGCTCCAAATAGCGCACAAGAATTTCACCCAAGTTGAGTGACAAGTTGTTGAAAGAAGCTTTTCGAGGACCAAGATGTCCTATTCATTGAGTCTTGTAAACTCATTTCATGCCTGCAAGGTGTTAGCAATACCATAGAACAAATATAGAATACCAGGATGCTGAATATTCTTCCCCCTATTGACTCTAGAAGTAAAACCCATTCTATTGTAATAGTGATCTGGGAAGGGTTCATGTCGGTATAAGATTCACACAAGTCATTAGCATCATTGTTTGGTAAACTAAGGTAATTGCATGTAACATCCTAGCATTTAGGAACCTAACGAAGGGTAGATTTAGGATTATGTATTGTTGCATGCATCTATTTGTGAAAAGGTGGGTAAAATTTTCGCCAAATAAAACCTTAAGTGATCAATGTTTCTTTCTTACTTTAAGATTAGGTCTAGACTTAAAGGAGAATTGTTATAAACTTTGATGTGATCTTAAAAGAATTATGTGTGTTTTGAAATGGGTTTGAATTTAAAAACTTAAGTGTTTGAATAATAATTAAAATGATTTAGATAGAGGATTTGAATCTTAAATTAATTAAGATATAGGTAGTATAACTTAAATCTCAAAACAATAGAAATTATGAAATTCATTTTCATATTATAAATACATAAACAAGTTACAACAGAATAAAGAATAAGAATATTCTTTATTAATAATAATATAATCTTTATTACAATTAAATAAAATAAAGTTTACAAGAATTACAAAAGAAAAATTACGAAGGACTAAGAATATTACATCTATTAAATATCCTATATCTAAAACCTACACTAAGTCTTCATCTTTATCTTTGAACCTGCAAAACAAAGATTAAACAGAAATGAAATAATATTAGTGTTAGTATATATTTCTCTCAGATATGTCAGTGAAGTGCACTTGACAATCTCATCATTGAGAAATGTTAAAGAAGGGAAAGTTTCACCAATATGAAAGATTTCATCTTTCATAAATTCACAGCCAGAATGCAAATGACAGCCAAAAGGGACCAATTCACCAGCCAAGGTAAAAGTAGATTGGTAATAGTAAGTTAAAATTTTCTGAACCTATCCATATGTGCATAGCAGGCACACAGGCTGCACACACACAAGCATGCAAAGGGTGTGCTGTCGACTTCACAAGCACACCCAGATCAAACAAAACCAGAGCATAGCCGTGGGGAAGCACCTCAGTGCATCACTATAGCACACCACACCACAGCACAGCCAGGGTGAACAGCAAGCAAACCAAGAACAACAGCCAAACTAACCACCAGATTAACCCAAACATCACCAGGATGGTGACATAAGGAGAGGGAAGAATCTGGTGGACAGCAAGGTCAAGCCCAGGAGATAGGAGGAGCATGAAAACTCAAGAGCAAGCTCAGGAGCACAGTTAAAGTAGATCAAGATCCAGACCAAGATCAAGATCATCATCAATATACTACACCAACATCAAATCTTGTGGTGAGTCTCATAAAACCATCACATGCTTTCCTCAGAATATTTAAACAAAAGCATGTGTTGCTTTATGTAATGATCTCCCAATATGCACCCAAGAGGGGTGAATCTATCCTAGAGAATTCAAGCATAAGGATAATAAATCAAGCTCAACCACAAACACTAAACCCTCAGACCAGCATCACTGGGTTTAGTGTTATTTTTGCAACTTAGATCATTTTCATTTGGTCCTATCAGATCAGGGCACATCTCTCAAAGAGAGAGTAGCACCTCTAATCCTACAAGATTCAAACAAATTATTGATCAACTAACTAGGAATTAAATCCTAGAGCCTCAGACCAATATCATAGGCAAGATAAGAAAGCTTCCATATTATCTTATCAGTTTTAATCACAAGGATAAATTCTTAATGAGCTAAAACCAATATTTACTTAACTTCCACAGAAAAAGGGACAAATCATTACATATCATTTTCCTGAGCAAAATTCAAGGAATCAACATTAAATTCATTTACACATTCACAGAAATCATTGCAAGCAATGATTTGATTCAGTAAGTAAAATATCAGACAAGCCAACAGTATAATTGCAGTAAGCAAACACTGTCAGTATAAGTGAACTGACAGTAGAGTAAAGCCTCAGACCAACAACATAATCCAATTAAGGATTTGATTGAAACAACTAGCCTGGATCATGGTATATTACCACTAGGACAAATCTGACAGGCAACTAGTAAGATCAAAGTTACTATCAATCCTTAACCACAGCAAGCAATCATTTCACATGATCAAATATGATCAACATTGGATCGAAAGCATCCTAGATGTGATCAACAGAGGAGTTATGAACCCTAATCCTAAGATGAACCCAATCAGCACATCATCACTCAACATCAGAAGCCACTAGTTACACACCAAAAAGAATCAAGGCAGTAGCATCGACGGACACCACAGAGACCACTTACCCGAGGTCCTCGCTAATGAATCGAAGAGGAAGTAGAGGGGACGACGCACCGCGGCGGCACAAGGAGAACCCAGAGGGGCGCTGCAACCTGCACCTGCCACGGTGGTGGCAGCAGCAACGCACGAGACCAATACACCACTGCAGGCAGGATCGCGGCGGCGGCAGCATCTTTTCCGAACCCTAGGGTTCGGGAATGGGGTGGAACTGACCACGGGGAAGCCCCAGGGTCAAATCCACATGGATAGAACGAACGAGCATCATGGACAACCCCAACTCGCACCGCGGCGGCCAAAACGGCCGATGACGGTGAGAATCGTCGGTGGCGGCATTGCCGGCCACGGGGGCGAGACAGAGGAGGAGGAGATGAGGTCGAGGGAGAGAAGAAGGCAGAGTGGGATGGGTGGGCCAAAAACCCTTCGGGGTAGTCATTTGACCCTGCCCTATTGGGCCACCTTTTCCCAATAAGCCCAAGGGGCCAGCCCAGAACTTTTAATAAATCTTTTGATTAATTGGAAAAGACAAAAATACCCCTGACCTCAATAAATTGATAGAAAATAAAATTATAGTCCAAAAATCATAAATAAAATATTTTTGGATTCACAATAATCCATCCTATCCAAATAAAATAAGATATCAAATTTTGGACGTTCAAATTTTATAAGAATTTTGTAATTTAAATATTCCTTGTGGAATTTTACAAAATTATTGAAAGGTGACTAAAATAAATAAAAATCACTTTCATTATTTATTAATATTATAGTATTTTTGAAAAATACTAAATAAATATTTAGTAATAAATTTAAGGTATAATTAATAATTCCTAAAGGAATTATTAAATCAATAAAAGTCAAATAAAGGGAAATAAAATAAAATAAATCAATACATGTTATAAATAGTAAAAAGAAATATTTATAAACCATTTATTACTCAAAAAGGAACTTTTGGGGGTAAATGCATATAAATTTAAATAATGCATTACATTATCTGCATAATCATTTTGCTTCTTTAAATATTGTCCTTACCGGGCAATAATGATGTCTTTGTAGAACTAGAAGCTCAAGGTCCAGTGCAAGCATCAGACTTCCCTACCTTGCCATCACAAGGCAAGTTCATCACTTGCTCATGTCCTTTGAAGAGTCTTTATCAAAGTATTTGCAAATTGTGTGTTATCATATATGATATAAAATAAATAAAATATTATTTTCATAAACAAAGAAATCATAGATATCATCCTAAGTGGTGATATAATGGAGCAATAGAACTTAGAGTTCTAATTGCAACAAGGATGAACAAATAGGGACTTAACAACCCCTGACATTAGTGATTCTAGCGCCGTATATTACGCGTTAGCCATGAGATTTGGAATGGGATAGAGAAGTCAGCTGTATCTTCTTCCTCTCGCATGAAGCCGGATGTGCAGGTCGTGGCTGTTATCCTCGTAGCGTGCATATTAATTGGTAATTCGTAGATCATATGCAGCATATGGGTGGGAACCCTCAACGTCCCACGATAGTTCTGGCATCTAACGGTTTGTACAAACCATTGCAGTAATTCATTATGTGGGCATGGTGTACACCAAGGAGGCATGCGGGGTCGCGAAGGGGGCAGTGATTGGCTTGGACCAACTACTAGGCCCCACATCATGGATATGTGGACGGGAAAGTACGCCCGGTTGTGCAACAAGGAGTTGATCTCTCATGGGTAAAGTAACGCACCTCTGCTGAGTGTAAGAAATGTAACTTGTTACTCCCTGTTCTGGGAAGGAGCTACGAACACGGCAGGAAAGGAACTCCATGAAAGTTCTAGTCAACCTGTGAAGGCTGATTACCATAGTTTTTTAGAATAAAATCAATCTTTGAAGAAAGATTTACAAAAACTGCATAGTGCCAAGGATTTATAATCCGAGGTGGTAGTTAGAGCATCAAACTTCCCACCTTGCATATAATGAACTTGTTGGGTAAAGCTGTTACTCATCCTTTCCTTTGATCCCTTGCTTAGACTCTGAGGATCCCGAAGACGTGCCAATGTATGCAGCTAAATGCCAAGAAGATGTGTTCTACGAGGAACCTGATCTATCCGGAGGAGTTGAAGGCGTGGACTACGAGATTCGTTACGGTGTTGATTAGAACAAGTCCACATAAGTATCTAGTTGGTAGTAACTAACGGAGCCGAGCAGCATGAACCCTACAGAATAAGATATTGAGCCCCACTCCTAGTCGGAGTTGTTAATTTTAAATTCTGCTTAGCATCTTATATTTTGGTTTGTAAGTTGGATCTTTTGGAAGTCTTGAACTTCCGGTATTGTAATAATAATAATGTGTGTACTTTTGTAATATGGACCCGCAATGTTTCTATTCTACCACTCTGAGGGATGTGATATTTATGGAACGGTGTTGTGTGGATGTCATGTCAACGACTATAGTATACTACACATGCAGTGGTATGCTGGGTCACCGCATTGCACCATTCATCAAGTGTTAATGTATAATTATGGTTCATAAGTTGGAAAGAAATAGTGTCCTCTCCTTGCCATGTTTAACCGGTGCTTTGCAATGAACTTAAAAATTCAAGAGTTAACCGACGATAAGTAGGCACATCATGAAATATAAAATTTTGCAGGCCAACCCTATTGCAAAGTAAATTGCTTTGACCTTAGGTTGGAAACCTAGTAAAGGGTATTACCTGTAGGAGACTTAGCAACGATAAAGAATTCTCTAAAAGTAATATAATGGGTATTCAAATGAGAATATTCCGTTATATGTTTTAGTTCAAGACTTAGTGCGGTATTCATTGGATTATCATTGGATACTAATGAAAATTATTTTTCTGATATACAGAAATATGGCACCAAAGTTTCCAAAACAGACTTTGGTAAGGAAAGAGGAGACTCTTGATGATTATCAAGGATCGTTTACAGATCAACTTCGTCAACTTTTAAGGCTTTTTCATTGTCCAACTAGAATCCCGGTGAACACTATCACTTATCTAGATGGCCGGATGTTATCCAAGTATCGTGTGAGTATCCAACTTCCAGAGAAGCTTGGACTATGCCACAATCTACCCATAGGAGAAGGTAGGAGTCATTTAGCAGCCTATCATGTTGCTGTTGTGGAGGCAATAGCTAATATCCGGGAGCAGAAAACCAAGGAGCTAGAAGGTAGCACATTTTCTGTGATACCTCATGATTCTATAGACTCGGAGCCTATACCGGATCATCTTAATTTGGTTAAGAAGCATCCTAAGTTAGCTTCCAAGTTTATGGATAGATACCGGACACTCGTTGCGTCTTTTTATAAGACTCATCAAGTGATTGTTGAAGACGAAAATGACATATTAGAGGATCTAACTGATCCGGAAAGGAGGAAGCAGTTAGCATTCCAGTTGGAGAAAGAAGTAGGTAGTAGTGCAACACCTATCTTTAAGGATATACCTATAGATCTAGAATATTTTATACCATATCCTTATTCACCAAGACCTGAACCTACACATGATCCTACTATAGATATGCGGTATGCAGTACCACAGGGCTCAGAGGATGGTTCTGACTCAGAACTTCCTATTGAGAACTCGGATGGATGGAGAATGGGATCATATAATGGATCTCGTGAATACCAGATGTCCACAGATGGTTCTGATAGAAATGTTGGACAATCTAGTTGGATGGGTGCAAGGATGAATCCTAATAACAGAAGTAGAAATACCATGTCAATAGATGATCAGGATGAAGAAGAAGATCATGAGGAGAGAGTGTTTGAATCATCAACATCTTGTCAAAACCCAGGGAATATACATTATCCAGTATTTCGATTATCTTGTCCACGAGAGCACCTGGGAAGCAGCAGGATCTGCGTATTCTGTTGACAACTCAAGGAATGAAGCTCAGGGGATGCAGGCTGGATATAATGTTGAATATGTTTTTGAAGACTTTTCAGCTGAGCTGGAAGGAGTCGATGCGCTCAGGTTGAGTAATGACTCAAAGTCCTGATACTTCAGATGGAGAGTATGTTCCTTCTGGAAGGCCATTTGTTCCACAAACTGTGCGACGGTCAACACATCATCACGGTTGGACATCAGGCATGTATGATGAGCGTAGTTACTATTAGAAAGAGACAACTAGAAGTAGTATCAAGTACTATGTATTGTACTCTAGAAATAAGGTAGTTTTGTAAAATACCAATATGGTATATGTTGTAATGACTTTGTATCATTATGATATTATGTATGATGTGTGAAATGCATATTTGGATTTTTTTTGGATCTTCATTGTGTGACTAGTTCTGTGCATAAAGTCGAGCTCAGAACACATGTGCATGATGTAATTATGAGTATTCGCTTTATGATGCAGGACTAGGGGGTCATGGATACGGGGGTAGAAATGGAAACTGAGCAGCAGCGGATGGAGCGTGAGGCCAAGGAAAAGGCCGATGCCAATGCAGCAAATCAAGGCACATTACCACCACCACCAATGAGGCCGTTAATGGAGCAGAACTTTATGCAATGTATGCAAATGATGCAAGAGACCCAGAACAAGTTTGTGGAAGAATTGCTGGGTAGAGAAAATCAGAGGGCACCTGAAGGTGGAGGAGTGAGTTTATCTGATTTCCAAAATGCAAGACCGTTAACTTTTGCATCATCTCCTAAACCAATGGATGTAGAAGACTGGCTAGCAGATACAGAGAGGAAGCTGAAAACTGTAGGTTGCAATGAGGAGGAAAAATTGAGGTATGCAACTCATCTGCTGACCGGACCTGCAGCATCATGGTGGGAAAATCAATTAGCCATGCAACCACCAGGAAGGGAGTTTACCTGGGAGGAGTTTAAGTAGAGATTTCGTGAATATCATGTTCCGAAAAGCGTCATGGAGTTGAAGCGGAGAGAATTTGAGGAGCTTCAGCAAGGATATACTAGTGTCATGAAGTACATCCGGGAGTTTAGCCAACTGTCTTGTTATGCTGAGGAGGATCTTAACACTGAAGAGAAGAGGAAGAAATGTTTCTTGCATGGATTAAATCCATTTGTGAAGATGCAGCTAAGGTTAGCCAATAAGCAAACTTATCAGCAGTTGTTGGACGCAGCCATTACTTTTGAAGATGATTACAAGAATGTCCAGGAGGACCGGAGGAAGAGAGCTAAGAAGGAAACCAAGATAATTCAGGCAACCAAATCTAAACCTAACCTGGAGTTCAATCCTCAGAATAGGAATTATGGCAACAACAACAATAACAATAACCAGGACAGTGGTGGAAATCAATCTAATCCGAGAAGTAATGTTATCTGTAACAACTGTGGAATTCCAGGGCATTTCCAGAGGGAGTGCAAAAAGCCTGTAGTGATCTGTTACGGTTGTGGTCAGAAGGGGCATATCAATCCGGATTGTCCGAGCAAACCACCGGGAGGATGGCCTACCAAGGGAGGAGGACAAGCCAGTGGAGGAAATGGACAGCCCAATAAAGGGGGAAACAATGGAAAGAATAACAATGGCAAGAGAAACCGACCAACCGGAAAACTGAACTGTTCAACCCTCGAGGAGGTGGATAATTCAGAGCATGCAGTGATAGGTACACTCAATATCCTTACCAATCCCGGAAAAGTTCTATTTGATACTGGTGCAACTACTTCATTCATTTCTAAAGAATTTTGTGATAAGTTCGGGATTAGAAGGGAAACGTTAGAACGTCCTATGACCGTAGTTATGGGAGGAGGGAATGTGACTGTACGCCACATAAAACAAGATCAGGTTATCTCGATCTGTGGCTGTACATATTTTGCAGACCTTTATGTGATTCCTTTGAAGGGAATTGCAGTAGTGCTGGGGATGGATTGGATGATGGAACACGGAGCTCAGATTAATTGTGAGGAGAAAACTGTCTCGATCAAAACTCCAAGTGGGGTAAGGATAGTTTACCAGGCTGATAAACACAGTCATATCATGGTGGATCTGCAGTTGAATTCAATGAAAGAAGTTAAATTAGAAGAGATTCCGATAGTTAATGAATTCCAAGATGTTTTTCCAACAGAGTTATCGGGAATGCCACCAAACCGGGAGATAGAGTTCACCATTGACCTAATACCTGGTATAGCACCAATAGCTCAAGCACCATATAAAATGGGACCTAAGGAGTTGAAAGAACTCAAGGAGCAAATTGATGAGTTAGCAAGAAAAGGATTTATATAGGAAAGTGTATCCCCATGGGGAACACCAGTAATCTTTGTGGATAAGAGAGATGGTGGAAGACAGATGTGTGGTGATTATAGAAACCTGAACAACGTGACGATCAAGAATAAGTATCCTTTACCAAGAATTCAAGATTTGTTTGATCAAGTGAAAGGAGCTGGAGTATTTTCAAAGATCGATTTAAGATATGGATACCATCAAATAAAAATCAAGCCAGAAGATGTTCCAAAAACAGCAGTTGTCTCAAGATATGGACACCATGAGTATCTGGTGGTACCATTTGGTTTGACCAATGCACCGGAATATTCATGAATCTGATGAACAATATCTTCATGCCATATTTGGATAAGTTTGTCATCGTCTTTATTGATGATATTCTGATATATTCCAAGGATAAAGAAGAGCATGCTGACCATTTGAGAATAGCATTGCAGACTTTAAGAGAACATAAGCTTTATGCTAAGTTCAGTAAGTGTGAATTCTAGTTAGATGAGGTAGAATTCCTCGGTCATGTGATCAATAAAGATGGGATTGCTGTGAATCCATCTAAAGTTTAGTCGGTACTAGAGTGGACTGCACCAACCAATGTGAAACAAATTCAAGGTTTCCAAGGAATGGCTGGTTAATATCAGAGATTTATTGAAGGTTTCTCCAAAATAGCCGGACCAATGACCAAATTATTAAGGAAGAATACACCATTTAAGTGGGATGAAAAGTGTGAAGCAAGTTTCCAAGAGTTGAAAACGAGATTAACCATAGCTCCAATCTTAGCAGTTCCTGAAACAGGGAAGGACTTCACTATATATTGTGATGCATCTAAAGAAGGTTTGGGTTGTGTATTAATGCAAGATCGGAAAGTAATTTCTTATGGTTCAAGACAATTGAAACCACATGAAGTCAACTATCCAACTCATGATTTAGAGTTAGCAGCAGTAGTTTTTGCACTAAAAGGATGGAGGCATTTTCTTTATGGAGCCAGATGTGAGTTATACACTGATCATAAAAGTCTCAAGTACTTCTTCACTCAAAAGGAATTGAATATGAGGCCGAAACGTTGGTTGGAATTAATCAAGGATTATGATCTAACAATCAATTACACCCCAGGGAAAGCAAATGTTGTAGCAGATGCTTTAAGAAGAAAGAGTGCAGATATTCAGCCTAGCACCAGAGAGTTACCAAAAGAGTTACAAATGGAATTGGAAAGATTAGAACTTCAATTCATCAGAACAGAGGTTCTTGGAGGATTAGCGACTATGCAGGTAGTTGCAGAGCAGGACAGTGATCTTAAGCAAGAAATTTTTAGACATCAAGAAGAAGATCCTTTTATTACTGAGGAAATTCGGAGGATATCTCAAGGAAAAAAATCAGTTTTTCTCCTTGGGGATTAAGGGTCTTTATGGTTCCAAGACCGTCTATGTGTTCCAGGTGTGACTGAGATCAGAAATGTCATACTCAAAGAAGCACATGATACACCATATTCTATACATCTAGGGAGTACTAAGATGTATATGGATTTGAAAGAACTATTCTGGTGGAATAACATGAAAAGAGATATTGCTAAATATGTATCTGAATGCCATACTTGTCAAAGGGTGAAAGCTGAACATCAAAATCCAGCAGGACCATTACAACCCTTAGAAATTCCTGAATGGAAGTGGGAGGAAATAGGTATGGACTTCATTACAGGATTACCTATGACACCAAAAAAGAAGGATGTGATATGGGTAATTGTGGACCGACTCACGAAGAGTGCACATTTTATTCCAGTGAATCAAAAGGATAATGCCGAGAAGTTAGTTGAAGTATATGTCAAAGAGATAGTAAGTAAGCATGGAATACCCAAAAAGATTGTAACTGATAGGGGATCAGTGTTTACTTCAGCATTTTGGAAGCAATTGCATGAAGCACTTGGTTCAAAGTTAGATTTCAGCACGGCATATCATCCTGAGACAGGAGGTCAAACTGAAAGAACAAACCAAATACTAGAAGACATGTTGAGAGCTTGTGCACTAGATTTTAGAGGAACATGGGAAGATCACCTACCTTTGGCAGAATTTTCTTATAACAATAGCTATCAGAGTAGTCTGAAGGAAGCTCCATATGAGGTTCTATATGGAAGGAAGTGTAGATCACCAATATGTTGGTATGAACCTGGAAGCAGCAAAGAATTTGCGCCAGATTATATCAAGGAGAGACAAGACATCATTGATAAGATCAGGGATAGACTGAAAATAGCCCAGAGCAGGCAGAAAAGTTATGCGGATCAAAGCCGAAGATCATGGCATCCAGAAGTAGGAGATATGGTCTATTTGAAAGTAAGTCCAATGAAAGGAGAAAAAGGTTCGGAGTTAAAGGGAAATTGAGTCCAAGATATATCGGACCATTAAAGATACTGAGTCAAAACAGAACTATAGCTTATGCTTTAGAGTTACCATCAAGTCTGGCTCAAGTACATAATGTTTTCCATGTATCACAACTCCGCAAATGTTTGAAAGTTCCTGATGATGCAATAACACATCAAGAGATAGAACTACAAGCAGACCTGACCTATATTGAAAAACCTTGTAAGATTCTGGAAGAAAACTGGAAAAGATTGAGGAATAGAGCAATCAAATATTGCAAAGTCCAATGGGAACATCACCCTGAGAGAGAAGCCACATGGGAGAAGGAAGAGGATTTAAGAAGAGCTTATCCAGAACTATTCAGGTACATCTCCACAAACTTCGGGACGAAGTTTAATTTAAGGGGGGAAGTCTGTAACATCCCAGCATTTAGGAACCTAACGAAGGGTAGATTTAGGATTATGTATTGTTGCATGCATCTATTTGTGAAAAGGTGGGTAAAATTTTCGCCAAATAAAACCTTAAGTGATCAATGTTTCTTTCTTACTTTAAGATTAGGTCTAGACTTAAAGGAGAATTGTTATAAACTTTGATGTGATCTTAAAAGAATTATGTGTGTTTTGAAATGGGTTTGAATTTAAAAACTTAAGTGTTTGAATAATAATTAAAATGATTTAGATAGAGGATTTGAATCTTAAATTAATTAAGATATAGGTAGTATAACTTAAATCTCAAAACAATAGAAATTATAAAATTCATTTTCATATTATAAAGACATAAACAAGTTACAATAGAATAAAGAATAAGAATATTCTTTATTAATAATAATATATTCTTTATTACAATTAAATAAAATAAAGATTACAAGAATTACAAAAGAAAAATTACAAAGGACTAAGAAAATTACATCTATTAAATATCCTATATCTAAAACCTACACTAAGTCTTCATCTTTATCTTTGAACCTGCAAAACAAAGATTAAATAGAAATGAAACAAGATTAGTGTTAGTATATATTTCTCTCAGATATGTCAGTGAAGTGCACTTGACAATCTCATCATTGAGAAATGTTAAAGAAGGGAAAGTTTCACCAATATGAAAGATTTCATCTTTCATAAATTCACAGCTAGAATGCAAATGACAGCCAAAAGGGACCAATTCACCAGCCAAGGTAAAAGTAGATTAGTAATAGTACGTTCAAATTTTCTGAACCTATCCATATGTGCATAGCAGGCACACAGGCTGCATACACACAAGCATGCAAAGGGTGTGTTGTCGACTTCACAAGCACATCCAGATCAAACAAAACCAGAGCATAGCCGTGGGGAAGCACCTCAGTGCATCACTATACCACACCACAGCACAGCCAGGGTGAACAGCAAGTAAACCAAGAACAACAGCCAAACTAACCACCAGATTAACCCAAACATCACCAGGATGGTGACATAAGGAGAGGGAAGAATCTGGTGGACAACAAGGTCAAGCCCAGGAGCTAGGTGGAGCAAGCAAACTCAAGAGCAAGCTCAGGAGCACAGTTAAAGTATATCAAGATCCAGACCAAGATCAATATCATCATCAATATACTACACCAACATCAAATCTTGTGGTGAGTCTCATAAAACCATCACATGCTTTCCTCAGAATATTTAAACAAAAGCATGGCTTTATGTAATGATCTCTCAATATGCACCCAAGAGGGGTGAATCTATCCTAGAGAATTAAAGCATAAGGATAAGAAATCAAGCTCAACCACAAACACTAAACCCTCAGACCAGCATCACTGGTTTTAGTGTTATTTTTACAACTTAGATCATTTTCATTTGATCCTATCAGATCAGGGCACATCTCTCAAAGAGAGTGTAGCACCTCTAATCCTACAAGATTCAAACAAATTATTGCTCAACTAACTAGGAAGTAAATCCTAGAGCCTCAGACCAACATCATAGGCAAGATAAGAAAGCTTCCATATTATCTTATCAGTTTTAATCACAAGGATAAATTCTTAATGAGCTAAAACCAATATTTACTTAACTTCCACAGAAAAAGGGACAAATCATTACATATCATTTTCCTGAGCCAAATGCCAGGAATCAACATTAAATTCATTTACACATTCACAGAAATCGTTGCAAGCAATGATTTGATTCAGTAAGTAAAATCTCAGACAAGCCAACAGTATAATTGCAGTAAGCAAACACTGTCAGTATAAGTGAACTGACAGTAGAGTAAAGCCTCAGACCAACAACATAATCTAATTAAGGATTTGATTGAAACAACTAGCCTGGATCATGGTAGATTACCACTAGGACAAATCTGACAGGAAACTAGTAACATCAAAGTTACTATCAATCCTTAACCACAGCAAGCAATCATTTCACATGATCAAATATGATCAACATTGGATCAAAAGCATCCTAGATGTGATCAACAGAGGAGTTATGAACCCTAATCCTAAGATGAACCCAATCAGCACATCATCACTCAACATCAGAAGCCACTAGTTACACACCAAAAAGAATCAAGGCAGTAGCATCGACGGACACCACAGAGACCACTTACCCGAGGTCCTCGCTCATGAATTGAAGAGGAAGTAGAGGGGCCGACGCATCGCGGCGGCATAGGGAGCACCCAGAGGGGCGCTGCAACCTGCACCTGCCACGGTGGCGAGAGCAGCAGCGCACGAGACCAGTACACCACCGCAGGAGGGATCGCGGCGGCGACGGCAGCATCTTTTCCGAACCCTAGGGTTCGGGAATGGGGTGGAACTGACCACGGGGAAGCCCGAGGGTCAAATCCACATGGATAGAACGAACGAGCATCGTCGACACCCCCAAGTCGCATCGCGGCAGCGGCTAGAATGGCCGACGACGGCGAGAATCGATCGTGGCGGCATCGCCGGCCACGGGGGCGAGACAGAGGACGAGGAGATGAGGTCGAGGGAGAGAAGAAGGCAGAGTGGGTTGGGTGGGCCAAAAACCCTTCAGGGTAGTCATTTGACCCTGCCCTATTGGGCCACCTTTGCCCAATAAGCCCAAGGGGCCAGCCTAGAACATTTAATAAATCTTTTGATCAATTGGAAAAGACAAAAATACCCCTGACCTCAATAAATTGATAGAAAATAAAATTATAGTCCAAAAATCATAAATAAAATATTTTTGGATTCACAATAATCCATTCTATCCAAATAAAATAAGATATCAAATTTTGGACGTTCAAATTTTATAAGAATTTTGTAATTTAAATATTCCTTGTGGAATTTTACAAAATTATTGAAAGGTGACTAAAATAAATAAAAATCACTTTCATTATTTATTAATATTATAGTATTTTTGAAAAATACTAAATAAATATTTAGTAATAAATTTAAGGTATAATTAATAATTCCTAAAGGAATTCCTAAAGGAATTATTAAATCAATAAAAGTCAAATAAAGGGAAATAAAATAAAATAAATCAATACATGTTATAAATAGTAAAAAGAAATATTTATAAACCATTTATTACTCAAAAAGGAACTTTTGGGGGTAAATGCATATAAATTTAAATAATGCATTACATTATCTGCATAATCATTTTGCTTCTTTAAATATTGTCCTTACCGGGCAATAATGATGTCTTTGTAGAACTAGAAGCTCAAGGTCCAGTGCAAGCATCAGACTTCCCTACCTTGCCATCACAAGGCAAGTTCATCACTTGCTCATGTCCTTTGAAGAGTCTTTATCAAAGTATTTGCAAATTGTGTGTTATCATATATGATATAAAATAAATAAAATATTATTTTCATAAACAAAGAAATCATAGATATCATCCTAAGTGGTGATATAATGGAGCAATAGAACTTAGAGTTCTAATTGCAACAAGGATGAACAAATAGGGACTTAACAAACCCTGACATTAGTGATTCTAGCGCCGTATATTACGCGTTAGCCATGAGATTTGGAATGGGATAGAGAAGTCAGCTGTATCTTCTTCCTCTCGCATGAAGCCGGATGTGCAGGTCGTGGCTGTTATCCTCGTAGCGTGCATATTAATTGGTAATTCGTAGATCATATGCAGCATATGGGTGGGAACCCTCAACGTCCCACGATAGTTCTGGCATCTAACGGTTTGTACAAACCATTGCAGTAATTCATTATGTGGGCATGGTGTACACCAAGGAGGCATGCGGGGTCGCGAAGGGGGCAGTGATTGGCTTGGACCAACTACCGGGCCCCACATCATGGATATGTGGACGGGAAAGTACGCCCGGTTGTGCAACAAGGAGTTGATCTCTCATGGGTAAAGTAACGCACCTCTGCTGAGTGTAAGAAATGTAACTTGTTACTCCCTGTTCCGGGAAGGAGCTACGAACACGGCAGGAAAGGAACTCCATGAAAGTTCTAGTCAACCTGTGAAGGCTGATTGCCATAGTTTTTCAGAATAAAATCAATCTTTGAAGAAAGATTTACAAAAACTGCATAGTGCCAAGGATTTATAATCCGAGGTGGTAGTTAGAGCATCAAACTTCCCACCTTGCATATAATGAACTTGTTGGGTAACGCTGTTACTCATCCTTTCCTTTGATCCCTTGCTTAGACTCTGAGGATCCCGAAGACGTGCCAATGTATGCAGCTAAATGCCAAGAAGATGTGTTCTACGAGGAACCTGGTCTATCCGGAGGAGTTGAAGGCGTGGACTACGAGATTCGTTACGGTGTTGATTAGAACAAGTCCACATAAGTATCTAGTTGGTAGTAACTAACGGAGCCGAGCAGCATGAACCCTACAGAATAAGATATTGAGCCCCACTCCTAGTCGGAGTTGTTAATTTTAAATTCCGCTTAACATCTTATATTTTGGTTTGTAAGTTGGATCTTTTGGAAGTCTTGAACTTCTGGTATTGTAATAATAATAATGTGTGTACTTTTGTAATATGGACCCGCAATGTTTCTATTCTACCACTCTGAGGGATGTGATATTTATGGAACGGTGTTGTGTGGATGTCATGTCAACGACTATAGTATACTACACATGCAGTGGTATGCTGGGTCACCGCATTGCACCATTCATCAAGTGTTAATGTATAATTATGGTTCATAAGTTGGAAAGAAATAGTGTCCTCTCCTTGCCATGTTTAACCGGTGCTTTGCAATGAACTTAAAAATTCAAGAGTTAACCGACGATAAGTAGGCACATCATTAAATATAAAATTTTGCAGGCCAACCCTATTGCAAAGTAAATTTGCAGTCATTATAAATACCGAGTTGGTTCAATATGATGGGACAAGCCCACTTGGTTGCCTTCACTTCTCTAATCTTGATCTTGTTGAAGTGATCATGCTGGAGCTCATTCCTAAACCGTATCCCCATGTGGTCCTGGGCTATAGCAGTGGCCTGAGAAGAACTCGCAGCGGCACAAGCATGCGTTTGGACCCTTTTGTTCATATTCTAAAAACTAATAAGAAAGACAAAAATAAAACTTTTTGATCCAACAATAATAAGCATAACATATTCCTCATCATGGCACACTAAAGAATCTCCTCAACATAATAATCTAGGCAAGAGAATCAGTGCAATTAGTTCAAAGCAGGTCTCACCCTAGATTGATAATGACAATAGATCAGAGATGAATTTGCAAAAAGTAATTGGAGGATCGGAGGAGAAACATACCATAGATCACTTGTGTGCGAGGAAATCGAACGAAATTCAGTAGAGATGAAGATCCCTTGAGGTTTTGAGAGAGTTTGGAGGTACAAGAGAGAAAAAGGATTGAAGTTTTGGTGTTTTGGGTACCGTCCCGTGCGTTTAAGTGGTCAGATGCAACTATACGGTCGCAACTATACGGCCGTAACAGTTTGTTCCCGCCGTATAGTTGGTCTGACGGGAAAAATTAGGGTTTCTAGGGTTTCATTCCTAGCAGCTGTAGCTATACGAGCCCAACTATATGGCCGGACAAAAATGGACCCGCCATATAGTTGGTTGTTAAACCTTCTATACCCGGAGAAAAAATTGTCGATGGCTCAAATAACTATACGGCGGTTATTCCCGCCGTATAGTTAGTCATTAAAGCTACTGTAGTCGTCAAAAAAATTATATTTCTTCAATAATTACTTTTTAGACTGAAACTTAGTGAAAACACCATGTTTTGACAGAAAAATGACAGACTAAATTGTCGACCAACATTAGCATATATAAAACAGGAATTTTAGTACCACTGAATCTCTCCTTCTCAACTGGAGTTTTCTAGCACTCTTTATTCAACATAAAACTTAAACTAAAACTAAAACCTTGTCGGAGATTCCAATCACTTGGGAAAGGAAGGATAACCCATGCCGGATAAAGGAAGGCTATGGAGGAGTCACCAGCGTACCCGGAGCGTTGGAGTGTAAGACACGTTAGACTAGTAGTGTACCGTGTAGGACTCAGTAACCTATCCGGCTAGGACTTTGCATGTACCCCTAGGATCTGGCGAATATATAAGCCAGACCTATGGGAGCCTTTAGGGCATAAATCAACTCATATCATGCACAGCTAACTGATCCCTGTAACTCGGCGTATTGACATTATAGTGATTTATAGCATGAGTAGGATCCTTCCACCGTTGTGGGATCTGAACCTGGGTAAGCTGTGTTACCTTGTACCCGCCAACCTCCCGCCTTACCCCACGTCTATAAACACGCTCTGTGAGGACACCTACATGGCGTACTCGTTGGCAATACCACGACAGTTGGCGCCCACCATGGGGCAAGAGGCGCTTATTGCTCTACAATGGGCGAGGTCCAAGCTCTTCGCGGGAATCGGCGAAACTGTAGCCATCGGCTATGTTCTCTTCTCTGACAATGTTCCGATCATACCTCCCGATGAGTTCTGGATCCCGGCGAAGACGAACCCACCCGCTGCTTGATCGTCCCAATCGGGACATCCACCTCTTCATCGGTGAAACCGACTCGGGCACTAGTTCCCTAGAAATCGGAGGATCGTCAAAGCCCGCATGGACTGCCTACGGGCAGGATATGTTCGTGGAAGGATCGAAGTCGGATCTCTCTTTGGAGTTTGCGGGCTTACATCAGAAAAATTCAAGGCCCACCCAAAACGCCCCTGTGCAGGATATAATGGTTGAAGATCGCTGCAAATCCGCCGGCTTCACCCGTGCGTCTGGAAAGCGGAGATCCAAGTTCGTCGGTGTGGTGACTATCTTCGATCTGGCGCGTTGCGTACAGAGAGAGGGTGAAAACCCCCGTGATTACCTAGCCAAGTGGCTCCATATACGGGCCGACCTGGAGCATTACCCTAATGATGATGCCATGTATCACTTTGTGGAAGGACTAGACCGCGATACACTTCTCCGACATACTCTAAGGTGGATGCAGGCTTGGGGCACCTCACTTTTGAAGGCATGGTGAACACCGTCAACAACTTCGCGGCCGTTGACGCAGAAGCTTAGGCAGCGCTCGCGATCGCACCCGGCACCCCTCCACCTCAGCTGCCGCCACCACCACATCCAGTCATCATCGCTGCAGCCGCACCACTACCACCCATCATCGAGGAAGCCCCGGCACCCTCCGACTCCATCTTGGATGTTCTCTACGCCAACATCAGCGCTAACATAGAGGAGTTAGATTTCATCCCGGAGGAACTCAACTCTGCTATGCAGGAGATGGAGGACATCAGATGCGACGAGCAGGCCGACAAGGCCAGCACATCCCGAGAGGTATTCGTTGCCATTGGGACCATGATGGAGGAATATCAACCTAGAAAAGCTTTGCCTAAAGCGCTGGACAAGGGGAAGGGACCACCTGTTGCTGCCGACAATGATCGCGCAAAGGCCATGCCCCTCCGCCTAACCTAGTGCAGCAGCCGCAGGAACTCAATGTCGGTCCGAGTAACAACAACACCGCAAACCCGTCGCCTCCAGCATCTACGTCTGCGGCTGCCCAAATCACTCCAGCTGATAGAGTGATGTACGGAAATTTGCTCATCGAACCCATGACTGTGGCTGACATAAGGAACGTAGTCCAGCTTGACGATAAGCTCCAGCAACTGCTGGAGGAAGCGCAGGCCATTGTGGAGCAAGGCGCAAAGCTCGATCAAGATCTGGCCAAAGCGCATAAGTCAATCGAGAAAGCTAGAGCCATGGAGGCCAAGTACAAGACTCTGCTCAAGCGGCAGAAGGCTAAGAAAGCTCCGGCTCGCATCATCAACGATCCTGGTGTACGGAGAAACCTAGGATGGGCCCCACCGAAGCTGCCACAAGCCATACATTGACAGTGAGGGCAGGCATGCCATGCCCACTCCTATTCTCAACCTAGATGTCGCCAAGACCCTTCTGGAGCAGGATAGATCACCCGCAGCTGTGGAACAGGTCTATGACCTTGTGGCGAAGGCGGTCAAACAGCAGGAGACGGGCACCTCTTAGAGGCTTGAGTCTGATCCAACATATTGCCAGTCTAGCAATCCTAAGCCGCCAAGGGACCGATTTCCTCAGGATGTCGGGTCTCACATGGGTTCATCAGAGCGAAGACGGAGGGATGCGTGCAATAGGAAGGAAGCTATCCCCATATCCTCCGATCACGGAGGCAAGGCTCATCCTCATCACCCATCTCCACCGCCCCGATCTCCTCGACATCGCGAAGAACCAAGGGCTCACCATCGTATGATCATACCTCCACCAAGGCAAGGCAGCATCGTCATTCGCGACAATGCGGAGCAGCCCCGTCACGATGGAGAGCGCAAACAGGGACACAAGAGTAGGCCGCGCCATGACCCTCCACATCGACAAGCGAGAGGCGTCGCATGAGGGTAACAGCAACAAGGCTAACTCACCGCCAGCTCCGCCTCCATCGCCAATGTAGAGGTCCCAACCTTTAATAAGTTAGAGATCCCTGTGTTTACAATGCTAGTCCCTGGATCAATATCTAGAATCCACAGTTAAGATGTAATATCAAGAAATAAAGGTCATAATACAACTTTATAACCAGGAATAAAATAATTCATTACATCTTACATAGCTCATTTGGCTATCTCATTACAATGCAGCATAAATAACTATATAGCATGGAGTCTTTCATCTTCAAAGTGCCACAGGCAATCATGTTGGTTGTAGACTTGTAATCCTAATCAACACACTTCACTAACATCAAACAAACCTGCAACATAATAAGTTACAGCCACAAGGGTCAATACATTTGAATTGTATTGGAAAGTGATACTATGGTAGAATAGTGGTATCTATCATCTATATGCATTTGGCTAAGTGGAGCTTAGGCTTGCTTTGCTCAAAATAGATTTTCCTTATCATTTGAAAACACTAAGTTTTTTTTTGTTTGTCAAAATCACCCAAGGAACAACCAATGAATATTGGCTAACCTTTACCCTTGTTCAACCACAAGTTTTTAACTTATAAATTGGGATGAGGAGATCCTTGATAGCTTCCATGTCTTGATGCTCAAATTGTCCATTGCCAGGACACGGCTAAGTACTTAGATTTTACTCTCTCGAGAGGTAGTGCACTTTCCCCACAAGACTCGACATGCATCGAGACAATATCTTTCAGAAGCCTTCCCTTAGACCAAAATGGACGTGTTCCCAAACCTATCACCCCCTACCACCAACTGTCCATCTGGCTAAGTTATTGCAACCTATATGATCCAGACAGAGCCCATAATGCCATGTGGCTGCACTCGAAGCTTCTCAACATTTGACATCTCAAATCTCTTTGTTCCTAGGTGGCATTCCACAGGTGAGATACACTAGGGTAGGCCATAGATATGGGGACTTTTGTAACCACTCAACATAACCCATTCCTTCCATTCCACCCAGGTGATTCATTCACATAGTTGTTTTATTAAACAAAACACAAGTCAAACACTTAGAAATATTTCATAGCATGAATATAATCCACCCTTGTTTTCTACTAGCTAAGCTAAGCATGATAGTAGTAGGAATCTTATCTTAGGGAAAATTCTACTAAGGCATCTTCTACTAGGATTTCCCAAGGCATAGCATACTTAGTAAAAATTCCATGCAAGTCCTACTCAAAATATCACTAATGCATAGTGAAAATAATGGGACAAAAGTATGAAGCACCACTTGCCTTTTTGGTAGAGAATATAAGTTCACTCCTTGATCTTGCAATAGTCACACTCTTCAAATTTCACTACAATTCAATCAATTCACAAATTCAATCTAGCATTCAAACAATTCACCACATAAAACAAAGAAAAAAACAATGCATGCAAGCATGCAAAAGATTGTTTTTTTGTAAAGGTGGTTTCTAATAGGCTATAAACATTATAAAATACCTATTGGTCATTTATAAATGTGGCAAAACCATTTGATATCAAATTAGTGAAAATGCCCACTTCATATCATTTTTGTTTTGCTAGAAATGATTTAAATTAAAGTAATAATTTCTAGTGTTTGACAAATATATTTTTAAACACAATTGTTAGTGTTTTAAGGTAAAGTGTTTAATATTAAACCATTTGCAAAAGTTTTCATCTAAAAACCATTTTTAAATCAAAGCAATATTTTATTTTGTTGGAAATGCCTTTAAACAAAGTAATAATTTTCTAGGGTTCACCAAATATATTTTAAAATCCCAAAACTTGATGTTTAGGGTCAGGGAGTTTAATTCAAATCATTTTCCAAAGGTTTTACTCAAAAAGCATTTTTAAAACATAATCAATATTTTTATTTAACTTGAAATACTTCTATTCAAAGATTTATTCCCTAGTATCACAAAATACACTTTTAAACCCAAAAGTTGGTTTTTATGGTCAGTAGGTTCAAAACAATCCATTTACAAAAGATTTTACCCTAAAATCATTTTTAGAATAATTTTTATACTCAAATTAGGCCTACACATGTTTCTGCAAAAAAACCTATTTTACATAATCAATTCACTAAACAAATGGCATGGTTGTAAGTGTTTCTTCTTGCAGATTCCATTGATATAAAATTTGCAAAATTTGGATGTGTAGATTTAAAGTTATGAATTTTACAAAATCACACATCTAATAAAACATTTCTGTTTTCAAATCAAAACCTGAGCCACGTGTCTGGATCTTATTCGCCGGTACCGTTTCGCATGGATCGACTAACGTGGACTGTTGGATCTAATGCAAATCGCACGGCACAGAATGCTTCGTACCCCTTCGATAAGTGATTCTATCCTACCCGCTAGATAAAAATCCAACACTTCAGAGCAGCTTGACCAAAGATGGGCGGCGCGGCGACAGTGGCGAGCGGCGGAGCGCTCTGGCGGTGGCATTGTCGGTGATACAGGAAGCGAGAGAGAGAGAGAGAGGGAGATGGCTCACAGTGTTTGCGTGATCTCGCTGATGCTCGACGTTGTCTCTGTTAGTCAAGGGGCGCACAGACGCGTCGTTGATTGCTCGCCAGACTTCACGACGGCATCGGGCACGCTCTGGTATCGCCGGTGGCGAAGCTACGATGCACGAAAACGCAAAATAACTAGTCAGGAAGATGCGCGGGTGGAAGACAAGTACACGAGTTTCAATTAGAGAGAAGGGGATGCTCTGAACTCACGAGGGAAAGTCACCGGAGAAGTGGCAGACGGTGGCGACGCGCTATCGTCGAGGTTGCCGATGATGTGGAGCGCGCGGGGGCGAGCTGGTGCTACGAAAAGATGCACAAGGAGATGGGGATCTGTCTCATTTGCTCTGGGGCAGTGGGGTGGTGCGTACTGGCCGGAATTGTGGCCGGAGTTCGTCGGGACAGTGGGGGCGCGAGCTCGAAATTGTAGCAGCCTGGGGGCAGAGGGGAGTTGGCGAGCGAGGGGAAAGGGAGAGGGGGATGGGGCGATTAAGAGGGCGTGGTTACTGGGCGGAATCAACGTAGCATTTACACGAATTTACTCGAGGATTAATCGGCAGGAAACGGCGAAGTTTGGGGAAGAAGCAGTCGCGGGGTGAAGACGAAGACTGACAGGTGGGGTTGCATGTCAGCAAGAGAGAGTTACGCGGTGGGGTCCGGCGGTCAGAGAGTGTGCGGGTGAGAGTTTGAGTGAAAAAAACGATTCGTGTGGGGGAGGGACTGGGCTGGCTAGTTGAGCCTGGGGCTTGTTGGGCTGGCTGGACTGCTTCTTTTTATTTTTTTTCTTCTTCTGTTTTCTTTTTCCATTTTGATTTTTTGTTTTGAATTCAAACTACCATTTGAATTCAGATTCCTTTTTCAAAACTTTTCCAAATATTCAGTATATTTCTATAATGTTTTAAATATGTATTTAAAGTCCATTTTATAATAATTATTTTATTCATTTATAGTTTATTATTTATTTGAAATAGGCACTTGCCTTTATTAAAATAATATTTTAATTATATTTTCAAACTCTCATTTAAATTCTAATTTTCACCAAACCTTTTCAGTAGGTTTTATTTATTCATTAGTGCAAATAATTCACTTTGAATTATTATTTAAAATATTTTAATATGATTTAGTGTTTATTTAAATTGGGCATTTGTCTTTATTCAAATCAAATATGGTTTTAATCTCATTTAAATTTTATTCAAATAATTCTTTATAAGTAAATTCGATAAATTTTTAATCCATTTTGGTAAATTCCCATTTATTATTTTCTCATGATTTAAGTATTCATTTACATTAGGAATTTGTCTCTAGTTAAATAATTTGAATATGGTTTAGTCCCATATGTTTTTATTTGATTATTCTTTATCCCTTTATTTTATTTGGATTTGAATTATCTTTGTTCCATTTTCTTATGGATTTAATTTAAATTGTCTTCTAAATAATTTCCTTGGGATTTATTATTTAGTTTAGGCAATTTGTCTTTATTTAAACAAAATTGGTTATTGTTCAATCCTTATGATTTTATTTAAATAATCTTTTAATCCTTTTTATTATTCAATAACTTCCATTTGTTTATGGATTTGGTCAAGATTTAATTTGACTTTTAAATATCCTTTATTTATTTCTTTCTTTCTTTATCTTATAAAATCCATATCTTTTTATTTATAGATCCAAAATTGGTGATTCCAATTTGTATGATTTTATTTAATGTTTGTTTATACTTTTAAATATCTTTAGGATTATTTTGCTCACAATTTGGTATGGATTTTAGATAGGAGCTTTACTAGCCTTGGAAATTAATTCCTTTTATCATATTAAATTCATAAGATTTTATCCATGGCTCCAAATTAAATGAAACCAATTTCTATGGTTTTAAAATATTTCTATTTATCATTCTTGATCATTTATGAATGTTTGTTGACAAATTTTTATATGGATCAAATCCATAGTCTTTGAGAGATCTTGGAAATGATTTTCTTCCATTAGGGTTTTAGGGTTTTGGTTTAGCTTTTCCAAGTGTTTAAATTTCAAGGTACATTCATTGATGAATGCATTTCACTTGATTTGAATTTTGTTGGATTCCATTTAATTCAAATCTTGTTCAAGATGGGTTTTGATGTTTCCATTTGGAAAAAAATCTTTTCACCTTAAATTCCAACAATTAATTATTTTGTTTATTTATTTTTCACATTTCAAAATTTGGAAAATTCTGGGATGTGACAGCCAACTAGCAGCCACCATGGCGGAGGAAGCCCACGTCGTTCATGCAGCCCATCCCCTGGCAGCAAGAAGAAAAGAGCTAGCCTGGAGCCATACGATGCACGTTCACGCCTGGACAAGATTCACGAGGCCCGGTAAGGACCATACCAGGGACCACGTTGCTTTGGACTTGTAATACGGACCGCAACTTACCCCAAAGGTTTCCGGATTGACAAGACCATCAAGCCCTATGACGGCACCACCAAACCAGCTACGTGGTTCCAGAATTACGGCAATGTGGTGGAGATCACCGGGGGTAACCCCAACGTCGCCTTCAAGTACCTCCTACTGATGTTGACGGGCACGGCCCGCCAACGGATTGATGACTTGTCAGAGAAGTCCATCTGCAACTGGTTGGATATGCAAGAAGCGTTCACCAAAAACTTCGAGGGTACGTATAAGCGTCCCTGCACTGTTGGCGATCTACAACGGTGTGTGCAAGAGAAAGACGAGTCATCTCGCGCCTACCTCTCCCGTTGGCTGGATACGAAGAATTCCTGCATAGGAGTGCATGATCAGACCGCCATGGCCGCCTTCATCGATGGGTTGGAAAAAGTTACGTTGCTCCAACATAAGTTGAAGCGCCTGAAGGACAACGACAGGCTCAATCTCAGCCAGATGATCCAGTTGGCCAGTGAGTTCACTGCTGCCGACGACGATGCTCGTGGCTCCTTGCCGGCAATAGCCATTCTAACCCAAGCTAAGAGGAACAACGGCACCAAGCAAAAGAGCCCACCATAATAAAATCAAACCTCCAACATGGTCGCCATGACGTTCGCAGGACGAAGTGATGGCGGACAGCATGGCCGAGGACGGGGGGCTGGTCGTGGGCAGCAGCGAGGTAGTGAAACTACCTCGGCAGCGCTCCGTGTTCCCCAAACGTACAAGGAATACCGTGATATGCCATGCCTTGTACACCTCGACGCCAACGGCAAAGCTACTCACACCAATCGCCATTGCAGGTTCGTCAACGACCTCAAGGAGGACCCGGAGTCCAGATACAAGTGAAGCCAGAAGAACAGACCGCGAGGCAAGGGCAAAGGGAAGAAGGAAGAGGTGTCCAAGGATTCAAGTGAAATGGACAAGGATGTTGACCCCAAGTACGCCGACAAGGGCGATTGCAAGGGCAAGAACCCCTTCGAGAAGAAGGCTGCCGTCTACCACACTTTCCTTGGCACCCCTACTATCCGGGCACAGTAAACCTCCATGAGGATACTGATGGCCACCCTACCCCCAGTTCCCCAGTACATGTGCTGGTCGGATATTCCAATCACTTGGGACAGGAAGGATTACCCAGACCTCATACCTATGGAGAACCAGTACGCCATGGTCATCAACCCTTTGATTGACGGCAACGAGTTCACCAAATACATGGTGGATAGTGGAAGCAGCATCAACATCATGTACCTGGATACACTACACAAGATGAAATTGACGGAGGCCAACCTAAGGCGGAACAGCACCATGTCTCATGGTGTAGTACCTGGTCGGGAGGCTCGGTCCCCTGGATGCATCACGCTTCAGGTTGCTTTTGGCGATGTTAATAAGTACCGCCAAGAATGCATGACCTTCGAGGTGGTCCCCTTCAAGAGCGTGTACCATGTCATATTTGGACGTGACATCTTCCACGCCTTCATGGCCAAGCCATGCTTCGTCTACAACAAGCTCAAGATACCCAGACCAAACGGCGTCATCACTGTATCCGGAAGCTTTACAAAGGCAAGGGACTGCGAAATTGGAGAAGCAACCTTTGCAGAAGCTGTCCTCTATAGCGAAGAATTCAAGGAGATCCAGAGCAAGGTCGTGCCACGGAGATGCCAACATCGAAGAAGCAGATTTCTGACTCCGATCCTGCCTTCAAGGCCGCCATTGAGACCAAGCCGATAGAACTTGTGGTAGGCGATGCCTCCAAGACCACCGCCCAACATGAAAGGTGTACCTAGGGAACATGCCAAGCACAACTTGAATATTGATCCAAAATGCAAACCGGTGAAACAACCTCTACGACGCTTTGGAGACGAGAAGAGATGCGCCATAGGCAAAGAAATATCTAGGCTACTTAAGGCTAGTTTTATCCGAGAAGTCCTTCACACCTGATGGGTGGCCAATCCTATACTTGTCCCCAAAAAGGGAACCAAAGAATTAAGAATGTGCGTTGATTACACCGTCTTGAACAAAGCGTGTCCCAAAGATCCATTTGCTTTGCCTCGCATTGACCAAGTCATTGACTCGACGGCTGGCTCAGAACTTTTGTGTTTTCTTGATGCATACTCAGGATACCACCAGAAAAAGATGAGTAAGTCAGACCAATTGGCCACTTTGTTCACCACACCCTACGGCACGTTTTTCTATGTCACGATGCCTTTTGGGATGAAAAACGCAGGTGCTACGTACCAGCGGACTATGCAGCGTTGCCTCCATGATCAAATTGGTTGGAACGTTCACACCTATGTGGACGATATAGCGGTGATGTCTAAAAAGTCAAACGACTTAATCTCCGACTTAAAAGAAACCTTTGATAATCTCCGGAAATACAACATGCTGCTTAACCCTAAGAAGTGCATCTTCGGGGTTCCAGCCGACAAATTGTTGGGCTTCATCGTTTTCTAGCACGGAATCAAGGTTAATCCGGAGAAGATCAAGGCCATCCTAAACATAAACCATCCGACATGCCTGAAGGACATCCAACGGCTTACATGATGCGTGGCAGCAGTTAGCCGGTTCGTCAGCCGACTTGGAGAGAAGGCTCTGTCACTATACAAGTTGCAGAAGAAGGCGGACAAATTTACATGGACGGACGAAGCAGATGCTGCACTCAAGAAGCTAAAGGAGATACTTTCCTCGGCACCTATACTTGCAGCACCCGAGCCTATGGAGCCTATGTTGATCTACATGGCGGCCACCAACAGGGTAATCAGCATCGTCATTGTGGTAGAGAGGAAAGAAACAGGACATGAGTACGGAGTACAACGACCAGTTAACTATGTAAGCAAGGTCTTGACGGAGTCCAAGCAGCATTACCCGCACTACTAGAAGCTAGCTTATGGAGTGTTCCTTGCTTCTCGGAAGCTAAGGCACTACTTCCAGGAGCACCCTATCATAGTTGTGAGCAAAGATCCACTGTCTGACATTATCAACAACAACGACGCTACAGGAAGGGTTGTGAAGTAGGGCATTGAGCTTGCCACCTTCGAGAACACCTACAAGAGACGCGACACTATCAAATCACAGGTCTTGGCGGATTTCATCGCAGATTGTACGGAGATACCAGATGCTACCCCTATACTAGAGCCAGAATAGTGGGTGATGCACTTTGACGGATCAAAACTACTCAACGGCTCGGGGGCTGGTGTACTGCTACAGTCACCAACAGGGGAAAAGCTACACTATGTTATGCAGATCCACTTCGAGGCTACAAATAACATGGAGGAATATGAAGCACTCATTCACGGACTTCGCGTAGCCAAAGATATTGGCACCAAGCGCATAGTTTGCTATGGATATTCCGACTTGGTTGCCCAGTAGGTGGCTGGCACCAGGAACACGCGGAACCCTATGATGGCAGCATATCGAGACGAAGTGGACGAGATAGCCAAGAGCTTCTTGGGCTACGAAGTCAAGTATGTCCCGAGGGAGGAAAATGAGGCGGATGATCTGCTGTCAAAGCTTGGATCAGTGCACAAACAAATTCCGCCTGGCATTTTTCCGGAGCATCTATGGACACAACCCATGAAGGGAGCGGACCCCAAGAACCCGGATAGAGTTGACTCTTTTGTTCGCATAGTGAAAAAAGTCCCTCTGGCTTGGACAAAACCGTTCATGGAATATCTCATACACGGAACTTTGCCTATCGACGAGGTCGAAAGTCGGCAAATAGTATGTCAAGCAAAGGGATATACCATAATCAATGGACAGCTCTATAAAATAAGCACCACTGGTGTATACCTCAAGTGTTTTTCCCAGCAAGAGGGTATTGAAATCGTTCGTCAGATCCATCTCGGAGATTGCAGGCATCATGCCGCTCCTCGATCGTTGGTCTCCAAAGCCTTCCGGCAAGGATTCTACTGGCTGACCATGAAGGCAAACACCGACAAGCTGGTTGAGACATGCATGGGATGCCAGTACTATGCTCGACAACCACATGTTCCAGCTTAGGAATTACGAACAATAACAATAACTTGGTTGTTTGCAGTCTGGCGGCTAGACATGGTTGGTCCATTACAGACGACACCATGTGGGTTTACGCATATGCTCGTAGCACTTGATAAATTCACCAAATGGATAGAAGCTAAACCCATTAGAAAGCTTGACGGGGCAACTGCCCTTAGGTTTGTCCGGGATCTAGTGGTGAGATTTGGTCTTCCACATAGCATTATCACTGACAATGGCAGCAACTTGTCACTCGGAGAAGTGGAAGCTTATTGTTGGGAGAAAGGCATCCGACTTGACCTAGCATATGTGGCACATCCACAATCTAATGGGAAAGTTGAGCGAGCCAATGGATTAATTCTGCATGGAATCAAGCCACGTCTCGAGGCACCGCTACATAGAGCAGCTGGAGCCTGGGCAGAGGAGTTACCATCTGTTATGTGGAGTTTACGAACTACACCCAACAGATATACATGCTACACCCCTTATTTCATGGTATATAGAGCAGAAGCCATCCTGCCTTCCAACATCCTTCACGATTCACCAAGAGTTGGCGCCTACGACGAAGATGACGCTGAAGAATCCAGATCCCTATATGTGGACCTTCTCGAGGAAGAGCACGTATTGGCATGCCAAAGATCTGCCATCTACCAGCAGAAGCTACGCAGCTACCATAGTTGCCGTGTTTGGAATCGCTCGTTTAAAGAGGGGGATCTAGTGCTCCGACTTAAGCAGAAGAAGTCACACAAATTATTCCCGCCATGGGAAGGACTGTTCATCATAAGCAAGGCGCTACTCAATAGTTCTTATTACCTCGTTGACAATCGTGAACTAGAGGATAGACCAAGTGATGATCATAAGCGTAAGCGACATGACCTGGATGATGATTATCCGGAGCTTGATCGGCCATGGAACATAGCACAACTATGTCCTTTCTACACTTAGCATATTTTTTATCTACTATGTACCTCTTATATGATCAATGAAATAAATCTCTTTGGTTCACTCATATGCTTGAGTCTTTTACCTCCTTTAGTGTTCATCTTTGGATCGTATAAAACATTTATGCACAAGTTTTGCCTTTGCACTTGTGAAAATTCCGCCTACGGGCGTTATCTTAAGTTTTCTAGTCTAAACGTTCTTTGTTGTTTTTATGTGGATTCTGGAGTAGTGACTTTTGGCAATCGAAGACGGCGATTTTGTGCTTAGGTTTTGACGGTGCCATTGGGCATCATCGCTTGAGTGCATGGTTCCGACTATGAGTCTTCTGACTCACGAAAAGTCAAACATAAAAACCAAAGTAATGGATAAGCCAACACTTTCTTAAAAAATATATAGATGCTGGAACTAATACTTATGTAGCAGGAAACATATAGCTATTGTTTTCCGCCTTGAGATTAAAACAGTAGTTTTTCCGCATACATACATCCAGAGGAAAAAAATATTACAGTGTTTTTTCATTCCTCTTGCGCAGGAGATTTTGAGGTAACATCGTCAGCAGGAGAGTTATCCTGATTATCTTCAAAGTTGGTGGTCTTGAGGGACTCGGAGGAGCTGTGTTGGTCACCATCGATGATCTCGAGAGGCACAAAGGAGTTTCGATCGACCAACTCGGCGACCCTGGTGTCATAGCCGGCGAGCGATGCCTAGATGGCTTTGTGTTCAATCTTCTGTCCATCATCGTCTACGTTGGGAAGACCCGAGGTCACTGTGTCGATGTCGACATTCTCGTAGTGTGCCCTGACCATCGCCAACGACATTCTTGCGCCAGCCCGGGTACATGAAGCTTTCCATCTTACGATACGCTCGGGGGCTTGGCGTATAATCTCCGAGTACTTCATGACGGAATCCACCGCCTTGATGTTGATGTTTAGGGGCTTGGCAATTTCCTTGGCTTGCTTGATGGCAGTGCTAATGAATTTGCCAGCAAGGATCATGTGTTCCTTTGGCGGAGGAGGCGTATTGGTTAAACCAATAGGAGCTGCATTTTCGGCCAAGCATAGGAGTACATGAGTTCAAATAACATAAAAGTTCAGAGTAACTAGCTTACAGAAGTACAAGATGGAGATTGCTTACCAAAGATGCTCGCCTCGGCTTGTTCGAGAATCTCCGCCATGGAGTCCCGTTCTTGGTGGAGGACCTTGTAAGCCTCAAGGTTGCGCTTATTCTTCTCTTCAGCAACTTTGTTCTGCTCCTTAAGGATTGCAATTTCCTCCTTCTGTCGGTTGATCTCCGTGTTGGTAGATTCCTGCACAGCCTTCATGGATGCTTCATGCATCTTCAGAGTGTCATCCCTCTCCTGCTTAAGGATCTTGTTCTCGCTATCCAGCAGTTCTATGTGCTTGGATTGCTTGACAATGTCCTTCGCCTTGGCAATAGCTTCTGCATGTTGGAGAAAAAATAGCGCACAATGAGTAGTCGGAGAGTGATGGCACAATACCAAGTTTGAGTGTGAAATTGAAAACAAAAATAGACTCTTGCTCTTGGTGATTTAATCCTTCAAGAAGGCAGTTTTACCCTTTTCAGCTTCCAGGTCAGCGTGCATCTTGTGGAACTTCTCGTTGGCAACGCCCCTCCGAGCATACTCATTCTGCGAAAAAATATCAAAGTTACTTAGTATACTTGGAGCATCTAGCCAGATCAATATCCACCTAGAGGCTGGGGGGCTACAGTGAGAGTTTTTAACTCGGCAATATGCTTATTATTTCTTTAAGCATCTATTCGGAACTAATTTTGTTTCAACTAGAGGCTTGGGGGCTACAGTATTGAAATTTACAAACACTTCATATGCTACTCTAAAAGTATCTAGTCGGAATAAGTCATTCAAACTAAATACTTGGGGGCTACAGTGAGAAGTTTTCTAGCTTAGTCACTCTTAGAGCCTTCAGACACAAAGACCTATGGTTTTCTGTCTAAATCCTCGGGGCCTACAGTGGGATACTACATATGAAATTTAAAATGAATATAAAACTTACAAGTGCAATTATATTGAGGTTGGTGGCGCTATCGACAAATATCTTGCTGAAGGAAAGACTATTTCCACGCAGGATATCTGCCTGCTTGAGCAGCTCCTCAAGACCGCATGTCAGAGAAGTTGGCGCTGCACTAGGAACCAGAGCTAAGCTACTCGGTGTAATCACCTCGTAGACAATCTTCGGGAACTCTGCTGGTGTCTTGGGTGCAGTTGCGCCGCCTTCGGCAGAAGTTCCACCTTCCACCGCCTCCTTACTGCTACTAGTGGCATCCTTAGCCGGAGGTTGAGACACGTTGGATGCGGTGCTTTCTTGTGTCGCCTGCTTGCCGACAACAACAAGTTCCACGGGAACGCCTGGGTCCACTTCCATGGCGGAAGGTTCAGACGTTACCTTTGCTGGAGAGCTTGTCGGTGCGATAGCAGGCTGGACGCTGGGAGTTGTAGGGGCGATGGTGGGAGATGCTTGGTGAAGCATTTCTTTGATGTTTTAAGAAGACCCCGATGTTTTGGAGGTTTTCTTCAAACCCATACTGGCCTTCTTCCTGAAACATGCAAAAGTATAAGTACTGGAACAAGACAAGCAAGAGACAATGTCGTATGTTAAGAAGCTTACACAACGGTTGGTGCTTTGTCCAACGGAATACCAATCGCTCTTCTTTTCTCTGCCTCTAGGGAGGCGGTGGACTTCTTGGAGGCTCCACCCTCCGTCTTCTTCTTCTTTCGTCCATCGGTAGTGCCAGAGGTGGATCTCTTCTGCTTTCGCGCCAACAGAACATCATCGTCGGACACGACGGTGACTTCCTTCATATTGGGGTCATAGACTTGGGTAGCCATGTTACCTTCGTCTAGTTCATCAGCTGGTAAGTGAATACCGAAGTGTTAGATGCAATGGTAATGGCTAGACGGAAGAACTGGAGTATATGTCATACACGAAAAATAAACAGGTACCTCTAGGCACATGCCGCCCTCGAACATGTCGTAGGTGATGGTGAAGCCACGCCTCCTATCTTTCACCTTGACGATGTCTTTGAGGCGGAGCTTGATGGAGTCACTCAAGAAGTTGTCCTCGGAGATGCGGTGGCTATCCTTCCTATCCTTGGTATACTGATGCATAAGCTTCGCGCGGTGCTGCAGAGGCTGGATCCGCCTAACGCACCCGCACATGGCTAGGTCCAACTCGGTCAGACCCATGTCTACGAGCCACTCGATCCACCTTACATCGCGGGAGGCTTCGTCGTCGGAGGGAAGGAGGGCTTGGGATCTCCATGTCGAGGCTTCAACGGTAGCTCCATCGACAAAATCTGGGTACCTTACTTCTCGGCCATCCAAAGGGATATCTGGGCCGTAGAAGTACATTCTCTGCCAGTTCTTGTAGGACTCGTGGCCTAAAATGTCGGGGAACCACCGGCCAGGCCGGATCTTGAAGCTAATGGTTCCAAAAAATTCTGAGCTCATCCTTGCTCACTCCGGCTTCCCTCTTGACGGTGAAGAAGTATATAAACAGATCTAACCTAGGTCTAATTCCTAGGTAACCCTCATAGAGCACCGCATAGTTGCTAAGCGCGAGGATGCTATTCGGAGAAAAGTTCTAAGGTTGAACCCGGTAGTGACTAAGGACTTCTATGAAGAAGTCGGAGGGAGACGCTGTGTACCAGTTGGGCTTTGAGGTACACCTTTTCTCCGGCTTGGGGAGAAGGGATGACCTCGCCGGTCGGTGCCACCCGCCAGACCAGCCCCTTCGTGGGGAGGTACCCCTCAGCGAGCATCTCCTTGAGATCGCTCTCGGTGATATCAGAGTCGTGCCACTCTCCCTTGTGAGAGTCGCCCTCCTCCAGCGGTTCTAGCCCCGCTGGAATATGGTCACTGCCGGTGGATTCCACCACCACGGTGCGTGGCAGCACCAGGCCTTCTGGAGGCACAAGAACGGAGCCCGTCGGATTGGCCGTGGCATCGCTCGACGCTGCTATGGATGGGGTGGCACTGCTGCTTGCCATTGGTGTGGGGAGGAACGTGACTGTGGACTTGGGGAAAGCTAGGTTTTTTCTCGGTGTGCGCGGAGAGCTCGAGGAGGCGTTCGCTGGAGGAAGAAGATGATGCAAGGAAGAATGCGGTGAAAGGATAAAAATTGCCATGGTTATAATTTATAGTACTCAATGTCAAGATTCGTGCAATTTGATCGAACAGTTGTTGCATGGACAACGCGTGCTTGCGCGTGCACGGAAATATCTCCACATTCCCACCGCCGCCGCCAAAGTTTTACATCCTTCGCGCGGGAAAAAGGCTATGATTGCCTTCTCCGCATGTTTGAGGTACGAGGCGTAGCTGACATATGGTCTACGTTGCTCTAATGACACTGGTAGGTGAACCATCCCATCTGAAGATTCTGGCATGGACGGATTCAGTCCGGCTATGAGAAGAGTATGATGGAAGATTCAGCAGTTCTCCAACTTACATATTGAAGACGGAGGGCATTGTAGGGTTCTTGGGAGGACTACGAGATATTGCTTGATGATTTGCCGACATTCATCTAGACGGAGTATTCAACCTGAAGAGGCAAGATGGCGCTAGATCTTGGAGTTCTCCGGGGGCTAATGTTGGGGATATGCTAAATGGGTATCACCATAGCATGACTCTAATCCGGATAACCCGGGTGGACCACAGCTGGTAGCAAGGCCCATAGCCTGCTGGGCGGTCCAGTTATATGCATCCAGAAGGGAGGCCCATGTAGGATAAAGGAAGGCTACGAAGGAGTCACCAGCGTACCCGGAGCCTTGGAGTGTAAGACACGTTAGACTAGTAGTGTACCATGTAGGACTCTGTAACCTGTCCGGCTAGGACTTTGCTTGTAACCCTAGGATCTGGCGACTATATAAGACGGACCTATGGGAGCCTTTAGGGCATAACTCAACTCATATCATGCACAGCGAACCGATCCCTTTAACTCGGCGTATTGCCATTATAGTGATTAATAGCAGGAGTAGGGTCCCGCCACCGTCATGGGATCTGAACCTGGGTAAGCTGTGTTACCTCGTATCCGCCAACCTCCCGCCTTACCCACGTCTCTAAACACGCTCTGTGAGGACCCCCTCCATGGAGTACTCATCGGAAATACCACGACACTTACCGGAATCTTGATATTGATCCTTCTTACAAGATATTCAACGGTGTAATTTGGTGAAGGAGCATTTCTATAGTCAAGTTCTTCAGGCTCCTCCGTTTGGATTCTTATCATCTTGAGGTCTTCAACTAGATTGGGCTCAGCTTTACTTGCAAATTTAGCTAGAATGAGGGTTTTACTCTCGGTTATCTTACCTAGCTGTGCCTCAACAATCCTTGTTCTTTCCTTGAGGGCCTGCAAATCATTCCTCAAACTTACAGCTTGGTTAGATAATTTACCAAGCACAATATGATGGTTCTCCCTTATTTTAACTAGGATATTATTTTGCTCATTTTGTGAATCCGTAAAATATTTAAGAGTTTCTTGGACACTACCATTACTTGATGCCATATTATTATTAGAGTTACCTGCAGGACTAGAATAATGTTTCTAGAAATTTGGATTCTAATTCTTCTTCCAAGTAGGGTTATAATCATTACGATCTATGAAGTCTATTTCTTCAATATTTGGTTCAGGAGTAGCTCTTACCTGGGTTTCCTTACCTTTGAAGGCTAATATTAGCTCATCCAACTTAGCATTAAGTTCTTTATTTTCTTCAGGTGTGATGGAGTTTACCTTCTTCATGTTTGATCTTTCCACATGCCATTGGGCATGGTTGTCTTGCATATTGTCTAGCAGCTGCTTTGCTTCGGTAATTTGTTTACCCATAATTGTTCCCCAACTACAGTATCAAGCATAGACTTAGACACATGGTTAAGAGCATTATAAAATAAATGGATAATTAACCAATCTTCCATCCCATGGCTGGGACAGTTTCTCATGCATTCTTTCATTCTCTCTCATGCAAGCGCTAGTGGCTCACACTCTTCCTGTCTAAAACCAGTAATATTAGATCTTAGTTGCATAGTCATTGCAGGTGGAAAGAATTTAGTCATAAATAAGATGTACATTCCATCCATGATGCAATAGTATTTATAGGCAAAGATAGCAACCGTTCTTTTGCTATTCCTCTAAGAGAGAAAGGAAATAAATGCAACTTGACCGCATCGGGTCAACATCTTTAATGCGCATCATATCACATATTTCAATGAAAGTATTTAAATGCATAACTACGTCCTCAACAGCAGATCCTCCAAATTGATTATGTTGAACCAAACTTAAATAATGGGGCTTAATTTCATAATCTTCAGAAGTAATTGCTGGCTGAGTAATAGGAGTACGCAAATAATCATTGTTGGGAGTTGCAAACTCTCCAAGCTTCTGTTTATCCATATTTCCTATGTTTTTGGATTTTCTTAAATAAAAACTTATAATAGTAGAAACAAGAATTAAAAGACTAACTAATTTTTTTGGTTTTTCAAATAAAGAATGAAAGCAAACTAACAAAATTAAAAACAAGAATTAAAACTAGAAATGTTCCTACTAACCTCACCAGGGTAGCTATTGCTTCCCCGGCAATGGCGCTAGAAAAAGGGTTGATACCTTCGATCCAGATTACGGATGTAGTATAGTTCTTTTCCTTAGTAGACCTAGGTTTATCGAATCCTCGGGAAGCAGAAAGCATAGTAAGGTTACTTAAACGGAACTTCGGGAGTTTTAGAATTCCTTTTGTGTTTTCACCAGACTAAGAGTTTGCGATCTTTTTGTTGTTGTTGAGGATGGAGAGAGAGATCCTGGGGCTTTTGGTTTCACTAGTAGCTGTGCAAAACATCTGATGAGAATAAAAGATAATAATAAAGTATGCATGTAATTGTTAGAACAAGATAATTATATGTGGGCAGTGCATCCATAATTTCTATTGCCTCCACAACCGCTTGTAGAAATAACCTACTAGTCTCATCCATAGAATATAGAGAAATAATGATATGCATAGTGATGTCATCGTTAATCCCAAGTAAATCCCTCACATACAGCCGTACTACCCTTTCTATCAATGGGGTTTCCAACCTGCAGATCAGTCATTACTCACACTCCCTATACCTGGATCAATCATTGGGGTCTTGGGGTACCTGACAAGTCCTTAGATTGAGGAAAGAGAGGGTACAATAATCATCATGTCATAAAAATACATGATCCTATATATGATAAATGACATGCACAAAAAGCTACATGGCTAGGCTGAAGCCCTTAGCCCAAGGAGAATTACTCACACATAGAGATGAAATTAACAATCATAAACATTGTAATGGAAACTGATGACTGCAAGTGCACAGATCGGTTGTAGCTAATTTCGAAATAAGGATATCGATCCCACAGGGAGCAGGAGTCTGAAGTCTAATAACTCTAGAAATAAATACTAAAAACAAAAACGCTAAATAAAGTTCTAAGTGATAAGATAAAATGCAAGTGTTGTGTAAAAAGGTATTTTGGGGTTTTTGGTATAAGATAACAATGAGTAAAGTAAATAAACTAAATACAGAAAATAATTATCGCGTGTGTAAAATATATTTGAAACTTCAGTGGAGAAAAGCGTTCTTAGGGATTAGCGGATACACCACTAGCATTGTAAAGGGCTAAGGTAAAGATTATTATCATGAACATTCTCAACTATGTATGTGTGGAGGATATCCATATTTGGACAATTAGGCTGCAACCATTACTTACATCATACTCATAACCACAGCAGACAACAATCAACACCAATTGAATTACCGCGCTATTAAGGGATGTAATCCAGCAGGACGTATCCCATGGCATGGATAGTGTTTTGTGAGTTTTCTTGATTCCTAAGTTGATACGTACGGAGTGGCAACAACTTTATAGTCACTGTAAGTTCTAACACACCTCCATCTACCAACAAGTAGTTCCCACATCAAGTCCCCATAAGAGGCAAATATTGAGAGGTCGACTTCTCCCAACATCAAGATGAATACAATCTAACACATGGTCACGGTGATGAATATCATAATAAACTTTATCTTATTTGAATCTCATCCTAGGGTTTATCCATCTCCCCAAGAACTAAAGATCTACATAGATATGGAGGCAATCAACATCATGGCAAAAGTAATGGAATATATCATAGATGAATAGTAATTGTATAAATCCACAACAAGTGCGGAAATTACAACAAGATCTAGACAATATGTAGATGGGACGGATGGAGATGGTGGTGACGCAGTGGTTGATGATGAAGATCGATGCCTTAGCCTCCTGGATCTGCATAGGGTGAAGATGGATCCCTAGTGGATGAGTTCCCCCTCCAGATGCCTTCTGGAGGTGAGGTTTCGGTGATTTACAGGGTGAAACTATTTGAGGAGGCAGTGTCGATGACAACTATACGGTGCGAACTATACGGCCGGAATATTTCTTCCCTCCGTATAGTTGGTCATTAAACATTCTGTATCTTTCAATTTCTGTTGGGAATATGCCCTAGAGGAAATCATGTATGATAAGATTTCCCATTGTATTCATAAAGATATTAAGTTGTCCTTGTATAAACATCTAATGTGTATCATTGAATATGTGATTTGTTTGTGGAACTATACATTCATGTTGTTTGTACTAAATATCCTTGGTCATTGAGGTTGTGCTGGACACACAACTTAGACCAATGTGAAAGTTGGCTTGATGACTCGGTTCCACTTGTCATGGGCATGGAGATGTTATTCCAACTTACAGAGATTCGGCTAAAGAGTTTAGCGATTCGGATTGACCCATATTGAGGTACAATGAGCAAGTTGTCATTTGTATATCTCAATCAATGTAATCCTTAGACCTGAGGTTATTGCATAGTCCGAGTTGAGGATCACCGACTTAGATTTTGTCAAATGCTGATCCGTAACTGGGGAGTTATAAAGGCAGAGTTCGGGTCGACTGAGAATCAAGCTGCGTGATGTGAATAACCAAGATGGGATTTTTCCCCTCCACTTGGAGAGATATTCTCTGGGCCCTCTCAGATGATATGATTCGGAAAGCATGGTCATGCACGACTCGGTTAAGTATTAACCGAGGTGATCGACTAAGAGTTAGTCAGGTGAATCACTTATCTCGGATCGAGAAGAGAGTCGGACTATTTAAGGGATGACATATATTCGCCTATAGTCTGACAAGGTATATCGTGAGGCAAAAGGGACTCGGACGCAAGTCACATTGGAAAGGCGAGTCATCATGACTCTTTGGTACTTGGGAGTCGGCACATTCTGCTAGGAGACGCTACCGACTGATCGTTTGAGAGTCGGACTCTAATCGTGTCCAAGTAGCCATGGGGTCACACACTTAAGAGCGGGAGCAAGTTCGAACTGGATCTCAACTGGAAATTTGGTTGGGTTGGACCCGAGCCTGATTTGGACTGAGTTAGTGAGTCGGACTCAGAGGGACTAATATTATATGGGCTTTAGTGAATGGGCCGCGCGAGCAGAGCCCACGTTCACTCCCTATATATAGTGGAGCACCGTAACCTAGAAAGGGTATCGGTTAGGTCATTCCATCTGCTGGAAACCCTAGCTCCACAGCAGTCCTGCCGCCGTAATGAATCTAGCAGTTCGCCGCCAGTGCTCCTCCTTGTACGTGTGGATAGCAGTAGAGGTGTTGTACGATCAGCACCAGGACGATCGGATCGCAAAGGACTGCACTGCATTAACTGACGCGGTTCATCAGTAATCCGTAACTACGCGTCTAGTGGTAAACCTCGTGGCCTTCTACCTTGGTAGATCTTGGGATCACCATGTTAGAGGAAAAAGTTTTGTTTTATCTCTGCGTGGCCCAACAGTGGTATCAGAGCGATAGCTTCTGGTTTTAGGCTCGAGATCTCGCATATGAGATATGCGGTAGGCTATAGATGAGATCCATATGTTGTTTTGGTGGTCGATCTATGAGATAGGTCAGTTTTATACGAGGTTGATTGGATCAACTGTACTCGGGGAATGGTAGATCTGATTTCCATGATCATACTGCTAAGGTCGTGGAACGACATACCCCTACCGGTCGGCTTCCGCCATCGGGGTAGACTGTGACACGTAAATCCAGAGGCGGTGATCGAAGATCAAAAAGTTTGATCGAACCGGAACAATGGTCGGAATCCATGTCTAGATCGTAGATGAGATCTACGTTTTTGCAAAAATCGTCGGGCGCTGCCCTCACCTACAAGGGGCGCTGCCCCTTCGATCCACGCCCTCTATCCGGCTAGCGAGACCGCAGGCTTTGCCCTGTCGTAGCGCCTTAGATGTTGTTGCGAGTTTCACAACGCCGGTAGATATTGTATCTATGCATAACTTGTCTTTGCAGGAAGTTGTGAATGGTATGGTTCATGTGCATGTGATGTATGTGTGTAATCCATAAGTGATCTGTGAATCACGGTTTTTGTCAGCCGGCTAGAGCCTAGGTGCTGTCATATTATTGTATAACGACCTGCGTGTCGGATTCTCCTTGTAATTTACTTTACTAAGCTAGTGTAGCTGTTTGGAGAGCCCGGATGGCAAGCAAGGCGATGTACATGTCGATGACATGGAGTAAGACGACAAGTGGCAAGAGTTGGCACGAGTCAGATTACAGGCTTTGTGGAGACGGAGATCGCCATGAAGAAATCCGTACCATTTCACATTATAATTTCTCTATTTTGTGTTATTGTTATGTCTATGTTTTACCTCTATTACATAGTCGGTAAAATTTAATCCCTCAAAGAAGGTCTAGTCGTTTTTCCCGCCAGTGTTTGCACCATCACAAGTCGGACATTTTTGGTAGTGGGCTCATAAAATTGAGGTGCTGGCAATTCTTTCCGACTAGGTGGGTTCGAGTCGGACTCTTACTGCGGAAACACTCGGTAAGCTAGACGGGTCTATCACAACGGTTGTGGGGCTCGGGGAAGGTCGGATGGGAGCCAGGGCATGTGATGCCACCCGTCCAACAGGAGTCGTATGAGATGCGATTGACAAGGAGTTGTGTACCTATATCACTTGGCGGCTAGCGGTGATGCTAAAGCTCACTAGCCGACTTGCTTATTTAGGATCCTGAATCACTAAGTAACCATCGGAGGGGTGTTGGTTCTAGTGGGAGCATAAAATATTAAAATGTTTAATATCTTTCTCTTTTATGAATACATGTCTTAAGTGTTTTGCATATTTTCTGTTGTAGATCATGGCACCAAGTAGCAGTCACTCTCAGATATCCAGTTTTGCATTGAGAACTATCCTTGAGAAATATAAACTGAACGACACTAATTTTACCAACTGGTATCGAAATCTGAGAATTGTTCTCAAACAATAAAAGAAGGACCATGTCCTAGACAACCCACTTCCAGATGAGCCGAATGAGAATGCGACTGTCGCTGCCACCAATGCCTACCATCAGGCTAAGGATGAGTCCACGAATATTAGCTGTCTTATGCTTGCTCACATGGAACCGTACTTGCAAAAGCAGTTCGAGCATGTTGAGGCCTACGATATGATCGAAAGCCTCAAAAGTATGTTCCAGGCTCAGGCGAAGACTGAGAGGTATCAAGTCTCTCAGGCTTTGCTAAGTTGCAAGCTTAAGGATGGTGATCCACTGAGTCCTCATGTGATCAAAATGGTTGGTTATGTGCAGTCTCTGGAGAGGCTTGGCTACCCCATTAGCGAAGAGTTCGCTACGGATAATAATTCTGAACTCTCTTCCTAGTGCATATGGGCAGTTCATTTCGAACTACCACATGCATGGTATGGATAAGAAGCTCACTGAATTGCATGGGATGCTCAAGTAGGCAGAGGTGGATCTCAAGAAGGGCACCAGTCAAGTTTTGATGGTGCAGAATAAGGCTAAGTTCAAGAAGAGTTTCTCTGACTAAGAAGAAGGCTAAGTCGGGAGGAAAGCAGGCTCAGGACCCAGTCCCAAGCGCTTCCCCAGAGACTAAGCCATCTCCTTCAGCCGGATCTACTTGCTTCTATTGCAAGGCGGATGGCCACTGGAAGAGGAACTGCAGCAAGTATTTGGCCGAAAAATCCAAGAGTGGAGGTATGACTCTCAACTCAGGTACAGTTGTTTGCAATGTTGTAGACATATATCTTGCTGATGCACCTAATAGTTCTTGGGTATATGATACCGGATCAGTTATTCACATTTGCAACTCGTTGTAGGGACTGGTAAGAACTAGGAGCGTAGGAAGAGGCGAGGTTGATATTCGAGTCGGCAACAAAGCAAGAGTTGCTGCGTTGGAAGTCGTCATAATGCAGCTTCATTTACCTTCCAGATTCATTATGGAACTGAATAATTGTTATTATGTTCCAGTGCTTAGTCGAAACATTATTTCTGCTTCATGTTTGATGAGGCAAGACTATGAGTCGAATATCAAGAATAATGGTTGTTCTTTGTATTTGAATGATATGTTTCACGGCTTTGCACCCGTCCAGGATGGGTTATTTATTTTGAATCTTGATGGTGAGTCGGTTTATAACATAAATGTTAAAAGGTTGAAACCAAATGATCTGAATATGACTTACTTTTGGCACTGTCGGCTTGGTCATATAAGTTGGAAATGCATGAAGAAGCTCCATGATGATGGACTCCTAACTTCGTTCGACTTGGAGTCGTTCGAGACATGCGAATCTTGCCTACTCGACAAAATGACCAAGACACTTTTTGCAAAGAGTTGCGAAAGGGTGTCCGACTTGTTGGGACTAGTACATAGTGATGTATGTGGACCAATGAGCACGACTGCCAGGGGTGGTTATGAGTACTTCATTACCTTCACTGATGATTTGAGTAGGTATGGATATATATATTTGATGAAACATAAGTCGGAAGCCTTTGAAAAGTTCAAAGAATTTCAGAATGAAGCACAGAATCAACTCGGCAAGAAAATAAAGTTTCTTTAGTCGGACCGAGCAGGCAAGTACATGAGCCATGAGTTTGACGACCATTTGAAAAGTTGTGGAATAGTTCCCCAACTTACTCCGCCGGGAACGCCACAAAGGAATGCTGTTTCGGAAAGGCAGAATCGGACCTTGTTGGACATGGTACGATCAATGATGAGTCGGACAGATCTGCCTTTATCATTTTGGGGTTATTGTCTAGAAACAGCGGCATTCACACTAAACAGAGTACCATCAAATTCGGTAGAGAAGACACCGCATGAGATGTGGACAGGCAAAAACCCAAGTTTGTATTTTCTTAAGATTTGGGGTTGTGAAGCATTTGTCAAGCGACTTCAGTCGGACAAGCTTACGGCCAAGTCGGATAAGTGTATTTTCATGGGGTATCCGAGGGAAACCTTGGTTTACTACTTCTACAACCGAGAAGAGGGCAAAGTGTTTGTCGCTCGGAACGGTGTCTTCCTTGAGAAAGAGTTTCTTAGTCGGGGAGTAAGTGGGAGAACGGTGCAGCTCGAAGAAATTTGAGAGGAACTGGCTAGTAGCAAGTCGGCAAAAACTTTGGAGGTTGATACGGTCGTGGTAGCTGAGCCGGCAGAAGCACCTGTACTACGAAGATCGGCGAGATTACGAAGTGTTCATAATGTATTACTGTTAGACAGTGATGAGCCGGAAAATTATTCGGAAGCGATGGTGGGATCTAATTCCGAGTCATGGATTGGAGCCATGAGATCCGAGTTAAAGTCCATGGATGAGAATCAAGTTTGGAACTTGGTTGATCTGTGAGACGATGCAAGACCCGTCGAGTGCAAATGGGTCTTTAAGAAGAAAACTGATATGGAAGGAAATGTTTCCATCTATAAAGCACGCCTTGTCGTGAAGGGGTTCCGACAAGTTCAAGGAGTTGATTACGACGAGATTTTCTCACCCGTAGCGATGCTTAAATCAGTTCAGATCATGTTAGCTATAGCAGCCTATTTCGACTATGAGATATGGCAAATGGATGTCAAAACGGCTTTCCTTAATGGAAATTTAACCGAGGACATGTAGATGATACAACCCGAGGGTTTTGTCGATCCGGCTAATGCTGACAAGGTGTGCAAACTTCAGAAATCCATTTATGGGTTGAAGCAAGCATCTCGGAGTTGGAATATTCGCTTTGATCAGGTAGTCAAATCGTTTGGCTTCATCAAGAGTGATCGTGATTCTTGTTTGTACAAGAAGTTTAGTGGGAACAAAGTAAACTTTCTAATCTTATATGTGGATGAAATATTATTGATTGGAAATGATGTCCAGATGTTTCAAGAAACCAAGGAATCATTGGAAAGGATTTTCTCAATGAAAGACTTGGGTGAGGCAACATACATCCTCGGAATCCGGATCTATAGAGATAGATCAAGGAGGCTCATTGGATTGAGTCAGAGTACTTATTTGGACAAAGTGTTGAAGAAGTTCAACATGGAATCGTCTAAGAAGGGGTTCTTACCGATGTCCCATGGCGTAAAACTTAGCAAGACTTGGTGTCCTTCCACAACTGATGAGCGAAGTCGGATGAGTGCGATTCCGTATGCTTTTGCAATCGGATCCATCATGTACGCCATGATTTGTACTAGGACGGATGTTTCATATGCTCTAAGTGTTGTGATAAGATACCAGGCTGATCCTGGAGAAATCCACTGGACAACGGCTAAAAATATCCTAAAGTATTTGAGAAGGACTAAGGATATGTTTTTGGTTTATGGTGGTGAAGATGAACTCAGCGTAAAGGGTTACACAGATGCGAGTTATCTTACAGACTCTGATGATTCTCGTTCGCAATCTGGATACGTGTTTATTATAAACGGAGGTGCTGTGAGCTAGAAGAGTTCCAAGCAAGAGACTGTGTCTACATCTACAATAGAGGCTGAGTATATTGCCGCCTCGGAGGCAGAAAAGGAAGCTGTTTCGATGAGGAATTTCCTCATGGATCTTGGTGTGGTTCAGGGCTCGTCCAATCTGTTAGACGTGTATTGTGACAACAATTGTGCTATAACACAAGCCAAGGAACCTAGACAACACTGGAATAACAAGCACATACTCATGCGGTACCACCTGATTCGCCAGTTCGTGGATCAGGGTGATATCAAGTTATGCAAGGTACACACGGATGCAAATATTGCGGATCCGTTGACAAAGCCGTTACCACAGCCGAAGCATGAGGCGTACCTGAGAGCCATGGGCATTAGATGATTAGACATGTGATGTTAGAAGATTGACTCTAGTGCAAGTGATAGACTGTTGGGAATATGCCCTAGAGGAAATCATGTATGATGAGATTTCCCATTGTATTCATAAATATATTAAGTTGTCCTTGTATAAAAATCTAATGTGTATCATTGAATATGTGATTCGTTTGTGGAACTATACATTCATGTTGTTTGTACTAAATATCCTTGGTCATTGAGGTTGTGCTGGACACACAACTTAGACCAATGTGAAAGTTGGCTTGATCACTCGGTTCCACTTGTCATGGGCATGGAGATGCTATTCCAACTTACACAGATTCGGCTAAAGAGTTTAGCGATTCGGATTGACCCATATTGAGGTACAACGAACAAGTTGTCACTTGTATATCTCAATCAATGTAATTCTTAGACCTGAGGTTATTGCATAGTCCGAGTTGAGGATCACCGACTTAGGTTCTGTCAAACGCTGATCCGTAACTAGGCAGTTATAAGGCAGAGTTCGGGTCGACTGAGAATCAAGCTGCGTGATGTGAATAACCAAGATGGGATTTTTCCCCTCCACTTGGAGAGATATTCTCTGGGCCCTCTTGGATGATATGATTCGGAAAGTATGGTCATGCACGACTCGGTTAAGTGTTAACCGAGGCGATCGACTAAGAATTAGTCGGGTGAATCACTTATATCGGATCGAGAAGAGAGTCGGACTATTTAAGGGATAACATATATTCGCCTATAGTCTGACAAGGTATGTCGTGAGGTAAAAGGGACTCGGACGCAAGTCATATTGGAAAGGCAAGTCATCATGAATCTTTGGTACTTGGAAGTCGGCACGTTCTTCTACGAGCCGCTACCGACTGATCGTTTGAGAGTCGGACTCTAATCGTGTCCAAGTAGCCATGAGCCTGCGGGGTCACACACTTAAGAGAGGGAGCAAGTTCGGATTGGATCTGAACTGGAAATCTGGTTGGGTTGGACCCGAGCCTGATTTGGACTTAGTCAGTGAGTCGGACTCACAGGGACTAATATTATATGGGATTTAGTGAATGGGCCGCGCGAGCAGAGCCCACGTTCACTGCCTATATATAGTGGAGCACAGTAACCTAGAAAGGGTAATCGTCGATCGGTTAGGTCATTCCATCTGTTGGAAACCCTAGCTCCAGAGCAGTCTTGCCGCCGTAACGAATCTAGCAGTTCGCCGCCGGTGCTCCTCCTTGTACGTGTGGATACCAGTAGAGGTGTTGTACGATTAGCACCAGGACGATCAGATCGCAAAGGATTGCACTGCATCAACTGATGCGCTTCATCAGTAATCCTCAACTGCGCGTCTAGTGGTAAACCTCGTGGCCTTCTACCTCAGCTAGATCTTGCTAGTCCCGAGCAAGTTTAACTTAATGGATGTGATCCTCATATTCATGAAGCTAAGTCGATAAAATAAATGAGGCAGTTACAGCATGTGTTTATCATAAAGGTTACATATAAATAAGTTTATGAATAGTACCTTACTCGAACCATCCGAATAATATTAGCAGGCTTCCACACCTTAGCAATTAACAGTTCACAAAAGATTACTCTCAACATGATGTAAAAGTATTCGGTTTGACCAAATGAGTTAGTGAGGTAGTCCCAAGTGTTTTAGGATTAACACATGCACTTGGGATTCAAAATCTCAAACGTCTCTTTGTGTTACTACAATATAGTGGTATATGCCTATTTGCTCTTTGCACATTCTTTCTCTATCTTTTCCTCTTTATATATATATTTGTGCTCACACTTTTGTTTAAGTGTTGTGCAAAGGAGCTAGCCATACATTCCACTTCATGTAGGAATTCAAAGTTTAACGATAATTACCAAATTCCAAATATATATGAAGCGTCTTTATAACTAGAATATTCGACCACAACTTGTTCTCACTCTATTTGATAGCACTTTTTAATTCTCCTGTGTTCAAGGTTTTTCTTTTAAAACTTAACTAATTAGATAATTTCTCATTTTTATAAATCAAAACCATTAACCTACAACATATTGATCAAATTATCTTTGTATGTTCCGTTAACACTACTAGAAAAATGGCTATAGGTAATCCACACATCTGTGATGCACGTGATAGTGATGCCCCACGGATAAAATAGGCGTGGCGCACTACCCACAGGTTTTCTACGGCTAACTGCCATAAGCGTGGCGCATATGGGGGTGGTGCGCCATGGATATGTGTGGGCCAGGGCACAGGTGGCCGCAGACCACATACCCTAGTGCACTAGGCCAGGGTGCGCTACGGGTGTGAAACTTAGTAGTAGCTGACGAGGTTCGATCTTGTCAATTCCCATTGTTATGGACTTGGGTTTTGGAGAAGATGGGAATGCTGGAGATCACGGAACGGTTAACAGACAAGCAACATGGGGACATGAGATTTTCCCAGGTTCAGGCCCCCGGAGGGAAAACCCTACTCCTGCTTGTCTGCTCTTGATTACGGCGGAACCGAGGATTACAGGGGTGCCTAGATGCAATCTGGCATGAGGTGCGTATGAGGTGAGTATTGTCCTCCTCTCTGTGCCATCCTAGCCTCTACATAGATAGGCAGGTCCCGGGCGCAGGTCGAGTCGGTTATAGATTAGGGTTTGTACCCTTTAAAATTCTATCTACTCTAGTCTTGTTCTCCAAGGATCTGAAGGCATCATGGGCTTGGGCCACCCGAAATCTTCGTAGGCCACTTATCTTGTCGTGGGCCTTCCTTGGTCCGGACCAAGTATGCCAATGTTGTGTACCCGCGGGGTATAACCATGCAGTAGCCCCCGAGTGTTCAATCGAATCATAGATTCGGCTGGAGACTCCTTAATCTTTTGGGTGCTATACAGTCGAATCTGTTTTTCAAGAAGAAATATTTAGTTCATAGGGATTGTTTATGCGTGTGCCTGGCTCTCCTGACGGATCAGGGTCAGTTAACTGTCATAGGAAAAAACAACACGATCTTCTTCAGACTCGAGTCCCTGGACTCGAATCTAGAACGGATGCTGACGTAACTCGACTCAGGCTGTTGAGGTCTTATAGGAGTCGAATCCCAGTGTTTTTCAAGTGAAGTACCCAACGCGTCCGTCGGGATTTTTCGTCGTGCCTGTTGACACGGGATTTTACTGGCAGAGCGCAGTCAGGTGCATTACCAGGCAATCAGACAATATATGTAGGGCTTATCTTTGCGTCGCAGACACAGCATCCAAAATTTTATCACCGCAGAGGTGTTTCCGGTGGACAAGGAGAATGCTTCTCACTTAGCTTTGGTTTGGGAAAAGTTGCCAAAAATATTTTGTTGTATTTGATCCGAAGGACCATACTCGAAGAATTCATAGGGTGCGCGGCCAGCGCTCCCTATGGGAGTATCCCCCGAGTGTCTGTTCGAGTCGTAGACTCGGGCAGATACTTTAGTTCAGTTGTTTTCAGTTTAGGTCCGAAGGACACAATTTTTTCGGATGCTTGACCAATCCTCCCTATGGGAGTAGCCCCCGAGTCCGTAGTGGAGTCGTAGACTCGACGTAGGACTCGAAGATAGTTGCGAGGCATAGTACCTTAATCCTGTCTCAGGTGCGCGGCCAGCACTCCTGATAGGAGTAGCCCCCGAGTAGTTGCTTGAATCATAGATTCGAGTAAGTACTTGATTTTCCAGCCGAAGATTTCCAGCCGTTGCTAGATTGGTCTTGATGACGTCAGTGGTGACGATTGGTGATCTCAACCATCTATGGCAGCAGAGATGACGCAACGCGACGATCGTGGGTCCCACCGTCTGACCTGAAGTTGACTAGTCATGCGTAAACGTGGCGAAAATTACAGCGTCACCTCGGTTTCCGTGCGTAGTGGATGGCGTGCTTGCGACGGTTTGCTGCTGTGCTGACACGTGTAGGGTTGGATCTTGCGTGCGTGCAAGGGCTTCTGGATCAACGGCTTGTGTTCGTCATCTTCGTCTATTAATATCGTGGGTAAACAGTGATTTTCATTTTACCCTTTGCCATTTTCTTCTCGCCATTGCATCCATTTTCACGAGCACTGCCTCTCTCCCCCTGCGCACTGGAAGTTCTCCGTTCATTTCCCTCTTCTTTTCTTTGCCCGCACCGCCACTCTAGACGTTGCACGATGGGCAAGTCGAAGAAGACCACTGCCGAAGCTGGCTCGAGCGCCGCCGTCGGCCGCAAGAAGGTTGTTGCTGCTGCTCGTATCACCGACGGTAGGTGGAGGCACACAGAGGTGTGCGATACTGATCTGCGCAAGCTGCGCGACGCGGGGTTGATCCCGCAGAACAAGGAGGACATCAGGCTTCCTGGCGATGAGGTAATCCCCACCCACCCGTAGGGTTTCGGGTGATGTTCATTGCCTTTATCCTTCGCGGTCTTTCGCTTCCTGACCACGTTTCTTCGTGGACTCCTTTTCTTCTATGGGATTCAGATACATCATTTGCCTCCCAACTTTCTTCTCCATGTCAACTGCTTCATAACTCTTTGCGTGTGCTGGCTCGGTGTCGAGCCACACTTTGGCCTCTTCTGGAAACTCTATTCCATGAAGAGGCAGTCCGACACCGGCGGAGTCTATCTGCTTGGCGGCTGCATCATCTCTGCCCGCCCTTTCGTCCAATTCTTCTCCTTTTCTATCTGCGAGTCCGTACAGCAATGGCGCAGGAAGTGGTTCTACATCCGCGATGCTAAGCTGGACGGTCAGCAATATGGAAATGCCCCCTTTGACTCCGAGCAGAATATCGTCTCGAAGAGATCGTGGAAAAACCAAATCTTGGAGGGTGAAGCCACGGAGGTGGAGAAACTCTACCAGCGGGTGGAGGCCCTTTAGCTGGTGCCAGGCAAAGAGGTCAACAGTGTCGACATCATCCGCACCTTCCTCAACCGTCGGGTGAAGCATCTCCAGGCTAGAGCACACCTAATGTACCTCTACACCGGCCCTAGCGATCCAACGGGAGTTTCATCCGAAGAGTTGTCTTCGGGTGACCTCGATAGGGTCCTTCATCCCCTGCTGAAGTTCAAGGCCGGTGAGGACCTTCCGGGGAAATCGTTGACCCCCCTCTTAGCGCCAATAAAGGGGTTTCTCAGGTGATGCTTGTTCGTGCGTGTAGCGCTTTGGAGGGTGTGTGTTGTTTGCTGATGTTACTTATCTTGTTTCTCTTTTTATTTTTGCTTGCAGCACCTCCAGGTTTTGGGGTCTATGCCTCCTCTGTCTGAGAAGTTTAGGGAGGCGCCAGACAATGAGGATATGGACTCCGAGTCTGAGCTTCCTCTAGCTCAGTCGCCTACTGCGGATGCTCCTGAGGCGAGTGAAGGGCAGAACCGAAAGCGCTCCTGGAGCGAGTCTTCGGATGCGTCTACCCCGCCAACTCCAAGGGGTCCGTCCTTCCTCGAGCTCCATGGCGAGGATGCTGGTGCTTCTTCTGCACCTATCCCTACTGTGCCCATTCGAGCGATGGCACCGCAGCCGCCAGCCAAGAAGAAGGAGAAGGCGGAGCCCGTCTTCAACTTGTCGGATATTGATTCGTAAGTGACGTCACCTGAGTAGTTTACTGTCACCTGTCTGGGTAATGTAGGTTGTTGTCTGATCAAACTTTTTTCTTGCAGCCATTCTTCGGAGGGTCCTCTCAGCGAGGGCACTCAGGAGGCTGTAGGGGAGTCGAAGCCGATGGCTCCTCCCCCTCAGGTGGTGGCCGACTCTAAGGACGAACCTCTCCAAGCGAGAAGCTCGGGCAGTTGTAGCTCAGAAGACCGCACGCGGAACTTCGGAGTCCCGCCTGAACACGTAAGTAGTTTATACTTTTATCCTTTTGGGGGGAGCCCCCGAGCACTTTTTGGGTGACCTGTTGGTCATTTTGTTCTTGCGGGGTGTAGCCCCCGAGCCCTTTCTGATGATTTTATTTTTATTTTGCAGCCCTTTGTGCACAGCTCCAACCTCCTTATCCAGCAACACTTGGCGCTGGAGGCTAGCATGGAGTAGCTTCAAGGTACGCAATTTTCTCAACCTTTCGTATTTCGTCTTCCCCATGGGTTTTGCTTGTATTGACCAGGTGGTTCTTGGTGTTGCAGATGAAAATAATGCGGCCCTCCGACGGCTAGACGCTCTCGAGAAGAGCCTTGGTCGAGCGGAGGAGAAGGCTGCGGATGCTGCTCAGGCAAAGGAGCGTCTACAGAAGGAGGTTGCTGATGCTGCTGAAGCCAGGGAGCGCCTGCGGAAGGAGGCTGCTGATCGCGAGGAGCAGCTTGCTGCTGCGGCGGCTGCTCGCGAGAAGGAGATGGTGGATAGGCTGATGGCTGCAGCCAAAGCCTTCTCTGGTGAGTTTCCTTGTACTTGTTTGGGTTTTGTATTTTTTCGACTGCGCCTTGTCCTGCTCATATTCGAGTACCTTTTCTTATTTTTTTTAGATGCTTTAGGCATCACGTTTGATCGTGGTGTGCTGGATCATGGAGATGCTCAGGCCGACACCACCGTGGCGGTCAAAGATCGCGGCGGCACTGCTGCTGGCTCCTTGGCGAATGCCAAAGAAGTACTCGGGCGGTTCTATAAGAAGGTTCTCCCCAAGGGCGCTGCCCTTGAGGATGTCGACGCCCTTACGGATGCTCTATCGGAGGACGCTCTGGCGGCGTATAAGCACAAGCAGAAGGGCATTAGCGCCTCCATAGGGCTGGCGATGGCGATGGCATCCGGAGGGGAGCTGGATCTATCGCATATCACGTCTCAGATGCCGACGGCTGCAGATGGCATGGAGGTAGCGTTCGCGCTCTTTGCCTCTCGCTGTAAGCGCTATGGGCTGAAACTTATTGATCTTCTGGCGGAGTATGCGGCGAAGTAGCAGGAGGAGGCCAAGAGAAGGCAGTCTGGCTCCGAGGCCACTCCAGATGCTGGTGCCTAGGCCCATGTGTTGTAGCTAGGATAGTTTATCTTTTGCTTCCTTTTGTAACATCATGCTAATGAACAAGTCGAACTTTGCCACGTGGTGGCCTTATTTATGTATATAAATTTAACTTTCGAGCTGCTGCCGTGATACTTGTGATGTTCACGTCTTGATTTGTTTGCCTCTAGGGTTCTTCGGGTGCGGTTCCCACTGTCACTCTGAATTCTCCTGAGCCGCGACCATCCTTGGATGATGCGTCGCAGCTGGCTTTTCTTCGCGACCATTTCCACAGCTTGGAGAAGGATATCCTTAGCATTCAAGGCCACGTAGATGTGTGGAAGTCGAAGGCTGAGCGAGCCACTGCCAGGCAGGAGTTCTTGATGGAGGAGTTGCGACAGATGAGCGATCAGTTGCAGTGTGAGTCTTCGTGAACTGTTGTTCTTTCGGATGCACCTTGCTTGTGTGTCATCTTATTCTATGCTTGGTGTAGGTGTCAATCTCGTTCCGAGAGAAGAGAAAGAGCGTGTTGTGGTTCGGATGAATTGCTTAACGCAATAGGACCTGGAGGCCGGTTGCTTCTTTTGGATGGACCGTGATCGGGCCATCGTCCTTGTGACGGTGCAAGATCACATGCACCAGGTTTCTTGGGTGCTGAAGCAGGCGAGGACTTCCCCGGCGTCTATTTTGTTCGTCATGTTCCCATTGGATGAGGTACCATCCACCCTTTGGGGCCTTCTATCGAAATTTCGAGACGTGGGCCGCGTTAGGGAGTTGGTGTGGCATTAGCTGGTTGCTGGGGTGAAAGCTGCCCTGTCGCTTGTTCGGCTGCATCGCCGTGACGACAATCTCGTGGAGGTGGCGACTGGGCCGCCCCTTCGACCAGATGACAGTCTTTGGGACATGCGTCCGCATTATGCGGCTATGAGGCAGTATGCTGAAGAGATCATAGATCTGTTTGAGCAATGAGCGAATGGAATTCTCCAGAATATGTAGGTCCTATAAAGAAAGAGATTGCTGTAAAATTTGTATGTATTCTAGTGGGCTTGTTGTGCCCTTTGTAAAGTTTGTATGTACTAGCACGTAGTGCTTTGTTATGTGCATGTCCTTTTCGTTAGCCTGACGTGGTCAGCTACTCAGGTTGTATGCATTGTTCACAGTTGACGAGGTCGTGAGGTGAGGCGTAGCCCTCGAGCATGTTATAGCGAAAAGTAATGCACAAGAAAAGAAAATTTCGGCCAAGGGACTTAGCTTTATTCATAGCGTAACGAGGAGGTACATTGTTCAGCTGAGTTGCCTTGGCTGAGTAGCCTTATTGAAAGTAAAGAGGTAGCTAGGGGTAGAAGCATCGCAGTTGTGCGACGTTCCAGGGGTTGGAGTATTCGACTCCTGATGCGACGTCCATGAGGCGATAGGCGCCACCTGGGATGACTTCGGTGACGATGTAGGGTCCTTCCCAGGGTGACTCGAGCTTCTTCGGCCCCTCTTGCTTGAGTCGTAGGACGAGGTCTCCTTCGACGAAGGACCTTGGGTGCAGCCGACGGCTATGATAGTTGCGAAGGCTCTGCTGGTAGACCGCTGAGCGGGCCGCGGCGATGTTGCGTGCTTCGTCGAGTGTATCTACAGCGTCTTCGAGTGCAGCCGATGATTCGGATTCGCTATAGGCGACGACCCATGGGGCCTTGTGGCGTACCTCGGCAGTTAGTACGGCTTCGGCTCCGTGCACCATGAAGAAAGGTGTGAAACCAGTTGAGCTGTTTGGCGTTGTACACAGGCTCCAGAGGACGGAGCGTAGCTCCTATTCCCAAGCTCTCGCAAGCCTTTCGAGTGGGCATAGCAGGCGTTTATTGATGTCGCTGCCTATGAGGCCGTTGGCCTTTTCGACCTGTCCATTGGTTTGCGAGTGCGCCACGGAGGCATATGATGTGTTGATGTCAAGGCCCTCGCAGAAGTCTTGGAATTCCCTCGAGATGAAGTTCGAGCCGTTGTCCGTGATAATGTTGTGTGGCACACCGAACCTGTAGACTATGGACTCGAAGAACTTGACGGTAGTTTTGCCTCGATCCACGTGGCCTCCTTTTGAGTATTTGGGAAGTTTGCCGATCATGTCGAGGCCCCATTGGGCGAAGGGCCAGGCCAATGGTATGGGCCTTAGCTCGGATCCTAGTGCATGCAGCTTATCCGCGTACCTCTGACAGGCACTGCACCTTTGGACGATGTCCTTGGCGTCGTTCATGGTTGTTGGCCAGTAGAATCCAGCTCATAGAGCCTTTGCGACCAGGGCTCGACTGCCTGCATGATGGCCGCAGATGCCCTCATGGATGTCTTGGAGGATGGTTTTACCGTCACCGATGGTGATGAACTTTGGCACACACCCGAAATGATGCGCTTGTATAGCTCGCCATTGTGGATGGTGAAGGCCTTGGACCGGCGAGATATGCGTCGGGCATCTGTCGGGTCATCGAGCAGTTCCTTATTTATCAGGGTACCAAAGGTACGGCTGCGTCCATGTCTCTTGAACCGCCATGACCTACATCAGGCTGACCAACTCGGCCTCGGTGTCGAGCTTTTCGGGTCCCTCATGTCCTTTGGGTGGCACAACCCCCGAGTGCTCTGATTCTTCGGCTAATCCCTTGGGGAATTTCCTTTTGATAGAGGGTACGCAGATTTGTTCGAGGAACACACCTGGTGGCACCCGTGCGCAGGTGGATCCGATGTTGGCGAGTCTATCGGCTTCTTTGTTTCTTTCTCTTCCGACGTGCCGAAGCTCGCAGCCGTCAAAGTCCCCTTCGAGTGAGTTGTAGAGCGCGCGGTACGCGAACATGTTGGTGTTGTGAGTGTCACACTCATTCATCGTCTGCTGGACGACAAGGTTTGAGTCGCCGTAGATGACTAGGCACGTTGCGCCGCAAATCTTAGCCATCTGCATGCCATGGATGAGGGCCTCGTATTCGGCCTCATTGTTGGAGGCGCGAAATTTCATCCGAAGGACGTATTTCATCTTATCGCCATGAGGGGACGTCAGTATGACGCCATCTCCTGCTCCAGCCTTGCGCTTGGAGTCGTCGAAGTGCATCGTCCATGACTGCGCCATGTCCGGAGTGTACGGCAGCTAGAGTTCCATCCAGTGGACGAGGAAGTCAGGGAGGACCTGAGATTTGATGGCCTTGCGCCGTTCGTAGACTATGTCTAGAGGAGACACCTCGATGCCCCACAGGGCTACGCGTCCCGTGGCTTCGGGGTTATTCAGGATGTTGGATAGTGGAGCCTCATTGACGATCATGATCTGATGCTCCTGGAAGTAGTGGATCAGCCGACGAGCCATCATGAATACGCCATAGGCGAGCTTCTGGTATTGAGGGTACCTCTTCTTTGTTGGAGTCAGTACCTCGCTGAGGTAGTAGATTGGGCGCTGGACCTCGTGGGTCTTGTCATCTTCGGGTCGTTCGACCACGAGTACGGTGCTTACCACCTGGTGTGTAGCTGTGATGTATAGCAGTAGAGGCTCTCGCTCCTTTGGTGTGACTAGTACAGGCAAGGTAGAGAGCAGCCGCTTGAGATCCTCAAATGCGTCATCTGCTTCAGGTGTCCACTCGAACTTGTTCGCTTTGCACAGCAGCTGGTAAAAGGGTAGAGCATTCTCACCCATGCGACTGATGAATCTGCTCAGTGCTGTGATCCGTCCAGCTAGCTGCTGGACACCTTTGAGATTCTTCGGCTTCTCCATGGTCAGTATGGCCCTTATTTTCTTTAGAGGCATCCGTTGGGTGGGCCTGCACCTTTTTCGTGTTGACCGTGGAGTCAAACGACATATCTGGTGCGTTTTGCCTCGAGACTGGGGGTGCCCCATTGTTTGTCACCTCTCGGAGCCTCGTGAGCTCCTCCTCCATACCGAACGACTGGGAGATTATGTTGAAGTCTCTATCGCAGTGGTCGGATCGGGTGAAGCTTCCTTGGACGGTGATGACGCCCCTAGGTCCTGGCTTCTTTAGTAGCAGGTACGCGTAGTGTGGTACTGCTAGGAATCTAGCAAATGCCGCACGCCCGAGGATGGCGTGGTACTGTGATGGCCAGTCCACCACTTTGAATTCCAGCCGCTCGCGCCTGAAGTTTTTAGGTTAGCCAAAGATGACGTCGAGCCATATCTTGCCCAGAGGTTATATGCCCTTTCCTGGGACTATGCCGTGGAACGTTGTATCTGATTGTTCCAGGCTACACAGCGGGATCCACATCGCTGCGATGGTACTGGAGAACATCAGATTTATGCCGCTCCCGTCGTCCATGAAGAAGCGGCTCATCTCGTACCCTCTGATCTGCGCCTCGAGCACCAGGGCGGCATGACCTGGGCGTGGGATCTGGCATGGGTGATCTGAATGGTCGAACATGATGTAGGACTCCGAGCCACTGAGGTACTCAGGGATGGCAGGTGGAGCGGTCACGGCCAGGATGACTTGTCGGGTGATCTTCTTTTGCACCCTGTTTGTAGGGCGTCCATTCTGGATTATCAGGGACCTTTTGGCGGTGGATATCCTCCTATACCGTTGTTTGGCGCAGGGGCGATCGCTGGATTCGACGGTCCAACGGGTGGTGGTGGAGGAGCTCTGTGGGCGATGTCACCTGGTGCAGGTGCGGGCCCAAATCCAGGGTTCACGATCTGGCGTCGCATTTGGTGAGGCCCTTGCTGAGCTTCTGGAACTCGCGGTAGTCCTTTAGCATGTGGCTGGCCTTCTTCTTGCCATCATGTTTGTCGATGTAGAAGTGGATGGTGCAAGGACCAGACAACTTGTCGTATGCCGAGGGTTCGTCGTCGCGGTTGTGACATTGCCACATCTGTGTGGGCCGCCCTCTGTCATGGAAGTTGCCTCCACGGTATCCGCTGCTGCGGTTGCCATCGTTGCGTTGGTCCGCGTAGCCAGCCGCAACCATGTCGACTTTGTCGCGATCGTCGTAGACACACGATCTTCATTTGCTGTGGCGTTATCGCCTACGGTCGTAGTCGTCCTCGTCATCCGAATGCGTTCGGTGGAGGGAATCCTCGCCATCTGCCCACCGGTTGGCGATGTCCATGAGGTGGTCGAGTGTCTTGGGATTGACGCGCCCAAGTTCTTCCTTGAAGTCTGGGTTCTTGACACCGTCCTTGAAGGCATCGATTGTCCTTTCCTCGGAGATGTGCGCGGCACAGTTCTTGATGTGGGACCAGCGTAGTAGGATGTATGAGCGAATGGACTCGCCGATACGTTGGGTGCAGGCGCGCAGTTCCTTGATCGAGGCTGGCCTCTTGCTGATGCCCTTGAAGTTGCGAATGAAGCTGTATGACAGCTCCTCCCAGCTTCGGATGGAGCCAGAAGATAGGGTAGCCAGATCCAAGCTGCGCTTGTCAGCTGCAGCTGAAGGCACTATAGGGCGGTGTTCCTATTTCCGCCGTGCAGCTTGACGGATGATAGGTGGTCATTGAGCCAGGCCTTCGGGTCCTGCATGCCGTCGAACTTCGGAGTGTCTGAAGGGAGATTGAAATTTTTCAGCATCCTCGTTCGCCGAACGGATCTGCTGAAGCATCTGGCTTTGCACAGCTCTCCGTCGTCATCCTCATCGGATTCGGTTGAACACGTGCGTTTAGCGCGTTCCTTGTCGATCTTGCGATGGGTGAAATCGTTTCAAGCGTCGTAGTCGCTGCGGCGGCGCCATGGGCTCTTGCGACGTCGAGGCAGATCGTGCTCGTCCTCGTCGGATGAGGGTGTAGGTATGCGGGTGAACTTGGCCGCGGCTTTTTTCTTTGGCTCCGCAGGAGCTTCGTCGTGGAGCGTAGCTCTGACAAGTCCGAGGCCAGCTAGAGAGGAGTTGTGCATGGTGCTCTTCGGGTCACCCACCGGAGGTGGATGGGACGTGAGGTACGTGGTGGCTGCCATGATCACAGCCTGCGGTGTCTTCGGAATGACGTGGCCGCCATGGGACGCGAGGTACGCGGTGTCTTGTGCATGGCGCTCCATCGACATGAAGGACGTGTTGAGGGCCCTGGTGACGTCGCGGCACGCGGCGGGGTCCATGTGCTCCATGCGGGAGCGATGCTTGTTAGCTTTGTTGCCGTGCGAGCTAGAGCTGCCAGCGGCGGAGAGCGCAGCTCGCCGCACGCTAGACTCCAAAGCCGCCTGCTTACGTTTGTCGAGCTCCTCCTTCATTTTTACCTGCCGGTTATGCTCGTTGATGAGGAGTATGTGGTAGGCCATCAACAGATCCCGTGAAGCATTCACAAGTAGGATGACATTACCCGCCATAGCTTCGCGTGCTTGGCGCCATCCTTCCTCGCTGAGGTTGATCTTCTGGTAGGCGTTGGCGTCGCCTTCGTTAGGCCTGAGTGGCGGATTTCCCCCCTTTCCTCCGTTCCCAGCATGTGGGTTGGGAGGTGGATTTAGTGTGCTCGAACCTGGTGGCAGTTCCGATTCGTTTTGGATGACCACAGCGCACAGGTAACTCTTGCGGACTGGGTTGCTACTTCCGCAGCTTTCGGATCCGGAATCGTAGGTTCCTTTATCCGAGGGAGGGCCGCACAGATCTGAGTTGCAGCTGCTACTGTCATATGACTCTTCTATCAGCGTTGACGCGCGTAGCGCGCTGATGGGTGGGACCCATGAAGCGGGCCTGATGGACGGTGGTGGCACCCGCTCTGGAAGGCGGAGGGTGCCGGTCTGTCCCACCTGGAAGCAGAAGCTCCCGAACAGCATATCGAGCCTGTCACCGATGGACTCGAAATCTCTCAGGGTGGCCGGCGAGTGGGTGGTGAAGTCAAAGGTGCCGAAGAGGAGGTGATTCCCCGTCGCCGACGAGCTGTAGATAGCTCCGGATGGGACTGTCACGGTCGCACAATCAGTGTCCCCAGTTCCCACAGACAGCGCCAATTGACGAGGTTCGATCTCGTCAATGCCCATTGTTATGGACTTGGGTTTTGGAGAAGATGGGGATGCTGGAGATCGCGGAACGGTTAACAGACAAGCAACGCGGGGACACGAGATTTACCCAGGTTCAGGCCCCCGGAGGGAAAACCCAACTCCTGCTTGTCTGCTCTTGATTATGGCAGAAACGAGGATTACAGGGGTGCGCAGATGCAATCTGGTGCGAGGTGCGTATGAGGTGAGTATTGTCCTCATTGTCGTGCCCTCCTAGCCTTTATATAGATAGGCAGGTCCCGGGCGCAGGTCGAGTCGGTTACAGATTAGGGTTTGTACCCTTTAAAATTCTATCTACTCTAGTCTTGTTCTCCAAGGATCCGAAGGCATCATGGGCTTGGGCCACACGAAATATTCGTAGGCCGCTTATCTTGTCGTGGGCCTTCCTTGGGCCGGAGCAGGTATGCCAATGTTGTGTACCCGCGGGGTATAACCATGTCAGTAGCACACCCTGACCCAGTGCACTACGAGCATGTGTGTTGCGGCCTGCTGCAGTAGCCGGGTCAAGTTATCCGTAGGGCACCCTGCCCTAGTGCCCTACAGCTAAGTGGCCTGCACCAACTTCACCCCCCTCCCTGGATCGCCTTTTTAGCCTTGGAAAACATAAAATAAAATGAAAAACACTTCAAAAAAATAAAATCCTTTCACATGTAGGTATGTAATGTGATCTAGTTTGTTGGGAAAATTAACAAACAAGAATTTTGACTTTTTTTTGCAAAAAAAAGGTCATGCCACGATAAAACGACCGTAACTTTTGCATACGATGTCGAAAAAAACATTTAATATACAAAAATGAGGAGAACGAGATTTCGCATCCCCTCACAACCACCTCTAGTCATTTAGTTATTTTTTAGATTATCAAAATTCGAAAAGACTAAAAAGTTACGGTCAAAAGAACATTTTTTCCTGTAGAAAAAAATAGAGGGCCACTTACCCGTAGCGCACCACCCCTAGTGCACCACGACTAAGTTGGACGGGATTCGAAATTCGAATCACCACCCCGCCGTCCACCTACCCCTCTACTTTTCCCTTCCCCTTCTTTTCCTTCTCCTTTCCTCCCTTCTCCTCCTCCTCCTCCTTTTCCTTCTCCTTCTCCTTCTCCTTCTCCTTATCCTTCTCCTCCTTCTCCTTTTCCTCCTCATCCTACTCCTTCTCCTCCTCCTCCTCCTCCTCCTCCTCCTCCCTGCGGTGAAGATGGTGATGGCAACCTCCTCCTTCTCCCCCTTCTCCTTGGAGTGACGACGACGATGGCAGGATCCTTCTTCTTCTCCTCCACCTCCTTGCAGTTCCAACGACGACGAGCTATCCGACGAGGCAAAGGCGACCTCTCCAACGAGGTGAGGCAACGGTGACGGCGGTGACCAATCCGATGAGGCGATGGCGGTGACCACTCTGACGAGGCGACATCGATGACCCGCACCGACGAGCAACGTCACTGACGATGGCGGTGGAGATATCCAAATCTCCCGCTTTTTTTAATTTTGAAATTTGTATCCGTGGTGCACAGCACCCAGTGCACCATGACTAACTTTTCATACGCGTGGCCCATAGCACCTAGTGCGCCACGGTTAACTTTTCATATACGTGGCGCACCACCTAGTGTGCCACGGATAACTTTTAGCTGTAGCGCGCCTTGTGGCGCACCCCTAGTGCGCCACGGATAGCCAAAACAGGTGCGCCACGAATTAGCTGTTTCCTAGTAGTGTAATACCAATGGTTTGGAAGACTCCTATTGACAAACTCAAACTCAATAATGCTCCATATATTATAATAAACTCAGAATTTCATAAAAGGGATCGACTATTCCTGAAGGGAATTCTAATGATGCAAACTTTATTTATGAGCTCGAACTAATGCAAAACTAAAATAGTAATAAAAACTTATAAGATAGATTAGAAGGTCTTAAAGATCTCCCCAAGATTGGAATCAAGCCAGGCAGGATCAAATAATCCCTCGTGATTATTTGATACCATGATTTATTGTTGGTCACTGTGGCGCCATGGCATGAAGAACCGCGGTGCATAGCTTCTTGTTTGTATCCTCCAGAGTAGTGATGCAGCTGTAGCACTTGTGCAAATTAGATTCCAGAGTGTCCACCCTATCTGCGCGTTTAGTCACCATTGGGAAAAGATCATCCTTCTTCTCCATCTCCGTGAGGCGGTGACGAACTTCAACGCGATGGAGTAGCTCCTGCTTCTGATATATCTCCAATTCCCGCACGCGACCCTTTGTCCTGGGTACAACTTCTTCTTCCTCATCCATTATTGATGGATCGGGGAAGTAGAAACTTCTACTCCACTCCTCTTGAGGCTTCACCCTCATATGAGCGCCAGTGGTAGGCCTCGACCGGGGCAACGCCGGTTCCTTGCTAGCACTGCACCAATGTTAGGTATTTCCTTACGCCTGTGCGGCCTAGGGTCCGTGGTGATGAACTTGACCGTCTCCATACACTCTTTTCCATGTGGCTTGTGGCCTTCCCTCTCTTATTGAGTTCTTTTCATCGTCGCCCAGTCGATCCCCGGTGGATCATAGACGTCACGTCTAATGTAAACGTCGCTCCATCCTTCATTGGGATCGCTATTGTAGAAGCTTGGCTTGACGTACTCTTTGTACCCCGGCCTAAACCTCTCCAACTCCTCATGACCGTCCTCCATCGATGGGCTACTAGAAAGGTCCCTAGGAGCAATGAGCCCCATAGGTTTTCCACGACCTAGGATGGGATAGTGAATAGTTGGATTTGTTCCTGGTGATTGTGATTAGAGAGAGGCACAATGACAGTATATAAGGGGGTAAGAGGTCGGTAAAACTCGTGAGAAACACCAAATTCATGCCCAAGAAAAGAATCCAAACAGATTAGGAGAAGGAATCACGAACTTGGAGGAGTCATGCTCCGTAATGACCAACTATATGGTTGCGGCCCATAAAGCTCCGGCCGTATAGTTGGTGCCGGGCAGATATTTCGAAATATCTCGAGTCCAGGTCGGTTAGGTTACCTATTAGGAACCGACATAACATTTTTTTAGATGAATATAAATAAGAACGAAAAAGGGTCGATGATATAGAAGCTTTAACGACCAACTATACGGTGGGAGATTTTTCTCCGGTCGTATAGTTATGACTTTATTGATACTGCACACCGAAAATTATTTCGCAAGGGGATGCAGTACCTTTAATGACCAACTATACGGCGGGAGATTTTTATCCGGCTATATAGTTGCGCCCGTATAGTTATTAAAACCCCTCAAAATCTTCAAAAAAACAAGAGGAATTCAAAGGCAAAAAATTAGAAGTAGAAACTGTGAATACAAAGCACTTATTAGAGTAAGAAAACTTACCTTGCACTTACCATTTATTTAGTCGGGAGTGACAAGCTCCTCCAACAACAAGAACTTCTTCTTCTTGGGAGAATTTGACCTTAGTTCATATAATAATTCTCAAAAACAAAAATCACCAGGACTAAAGCTCCTCTCAATAAGATCGGTGTCTTCCTGGGCAAATATAGATGCTACATCCACTACCTTTGCTTCTTGTCACTGCATAATTTGCAATTCAAATTATTGAAGTAAAAGGATCCAAAGGATCAGTCTTGGCTTATGAATATTCCACTCAAGGAGTTATTTTAAACCATCATGATCCGTATGAGCTCTTACTTTTGCATCAACTATATAAGAGTTCTCTTTTTTCCTTAGGATAATTCTTTTGAGCACTATTAGGAGTTATACTAGCATGATGTATAATATTAAATCTATGACCAATGTGTTGTCCCAGAGTTACTCCTACAGCATCATCACTAGCTTCACATTAAATAAAAAGTCATATCCCATATAGGTGGTTTAATAATAGGGGCATGAGACAAAGCATATTTAATTTTATTAAAGGCAATAAGGCATTTATCATCAAAATTAAATCTTACTCCCTTTTGCAACAGATTCGTTAAAGGTTTGGAAATTCCAGAGAAATTCTGAATGAACCTTCTATAAAAACCCACATGACCCAGAAAACTTCTTATACCTTTTATGTCCCTTGGTTGTGGCATTATCTCTATTGCTTCAACTTTAGCCCTATCTACTTCAATACCCTTACCTGATACCTTATGTCCAACAACTATGCCTTCTTTTACCATAAAATGGCACTTCTCCCAGCTTAGAACAAGATTGGTTTCTTCACAATGCTACAAAATTCTATTTAGATTATCCAAGAAACTAGTAAACAAAGTTCCATAGATAGAAAAAAATCATCCATAAATACTTCCATTATCAGTTCTATAAAATCTGCGAAAATAGCAGTCATGCATATTTGAAAATTAGCTGGAACATTACATAAACCAAAAGGCATGCGTCGGTAAGCATGTAAACCATAAGGACTAATGAAAGTTGTTTTAAGTTGGTCATCAAGATGAATAGATATTTGGGAAAAACCAGAGTATCCGTCCAAGTATCAAAAATGAGTGTGGTTTGCTAACCTCTCTAAAGTTCGATCTATGAATGGCAAAGGATAGTGATCTTTCCTAGTTTCTTTATTCAATTTCCTTAAATCTATGCACATCCTATGTCCAATAATATTTCTAGTAGGTATCAATTCATTGTTTTCATTAGGAACAACAGTAAATCCGCCTTTCTTAGGAACACAATGAACCGGACTTACCCATTCACTTTATTTTATAGGATAGATTATACCTGCATTCAATAGGCATACTATTTCTTTTCTTACCACTTCCTTCATTTCAGGCTTTAGCCTTCTATTAAATTCTGCAACTGGTTTAGCACCTTCCTCCATGAATATTCAACAGACGGTTATCATGGGACTAATTCTCTTCAAATCGTCCATTGATTACCCAAAGGCCTTGCGATGCTCCGTTAGTACCTTCATGGGTTCTTCTTCTTCATCCCCTAAAAGTTTAGCACTACTGATAACAGGGAATTTAATAGTATCATCCAAAAATCTGTATTTAAGATTATCTGGTAAAGTTTTTAATTTTGGGGGTCGTAATTCGTCATCCGCTCTCTTTTTCGGCTCTTCAAAAGCCTAATCAGTTGGAGGTCCTAAAATGGGAAGTGAATCAAATTCACTTTCAAATTCTTCTAGAGACCTGTCCTCCATAATTATTTCTTCACAATTTGAGTCTTCATTTATTTCTTCTTCTTGATTACTTAAGAAAAGAGATGCCATATCCTCAATAGTCTTCTCTCTCTCTTCTTCTTGTATAACTAGAGGTTTGTCTTTAAATTTGGAAAAGTGGAATTCTTTTTTCCGCATTTCCCAAGCTTAAGGGATACAACCTCTTTTTTGAAGTCGATTTTGGCACTTACATCGCTCAAAAAGTTTCTTCCAAATATAATTGGGCAAAGAGTGTCAGCTGGCATATCAACAACTACAAAATTGATAGGGAAATTTTTATTGCCAATTGTGATAGTTGCATCTTCAACTACTCCCATTGGAATTCTAAGATTTTATTGTCTAACATGATTGTCATATCAGTATTTTCTATTGTAGCCGGTGCTATATCTTCTTTTATTTCTAAATAAAAATCATAAGATATAACATTAACTGCGGTGCCAAGATCACATAAACCGTAACGTGAGGTTTCTTTAAATATGCAGGTAGGAATAGGCTTACCAACATCTTTTACCTTAGTTTTACCTTCAACCAATATGGAAGTCTCTTCATCAAGTTCAACTAAGTTACAATGTGCGTACATAGCCATAATTGCTTCTTTGGTTACCTCTTCATCTTTGGTTTCATCCAGATGTTCTTCAACTATTGGCACACTTTCCTCTTATTTCTCCTCATGTACTGCCTTGACCTGTTCATATTTCAAAATATGCTTTTGTGCAGTGTTAGGGAAAGGTATCTCATACAGTGGTTCTAGGGAGGCCAATGTTGCTTTAAATTCTCTTTTCTTCTCAGGTTTAGGTGGTGGTTCAAACTTGGCCGAACCCTATTTTGGAGCTTTGATATATTCTATAAAAGCTTTAACAACTTGCAACACGAGATCTAAATCTAAATAAAGCTCTTTAGATAATTCATTAACATGGCCCTTCTTGTTATAGTCATGAATACAATCATAATCTATTTTTGTGCCTCCTTCACTTCCTAGACCAAAGTTCCATGAAACTCTATGATCACGAATTCTATTAATTAAATCCCAAGCTTTAGTTACGGGTAAATACATAAATGCTCCTCTCGCGCAAGAGTCTAGTTCAATTTTATTAGGTAAACTTCCATAACAGATATGCAATAAATACCATTCAGGCAAATCATGATGAGGACATTTATTAAGTAAATCTTATATAAGCTCTTACTAGTCCTTCATTAGGACGGTTCCTCAAAGTCATTATAAGACGCCCAATTACAAAAGATTTTGATAATGGGTAATATTTGGATAGAAATTCACAAGCTAAATTATCCCAAGTAGTAGTGTCTTATGAGGGTAGAGATCTATACCATGAGAGAGTTGTACTTGTCAAAGTTTGACTAAAGAGTTTCAGCCATACCTCATTAGCAGTATACCCTGGTAATTGGAAAGTGCCACATATATCTTTGAAGCACGCAATATGCTCATATGGATCAGGATCTCCTTCATCTCTAGTAAATTGCTTCTTGTGTAGAATACCAAGTAGCAGAGGATTTATTTCAAACCCCCTTGCCTTATCGTTGGAGTTGTCTCTTTTATAAATATCATAGGGCTTCCCAAAGTGGCTGAGTGGTTTAGCACTAGTCATATGCTCAAACTACATCATGTTGGTGGAAACCTGTAACTCAAAACAAAACTCAACAAAACTAATGTAAATAAGCAAAAACTAAAAGACCTATAGCGCTTAGCTCACCGGCAACGGCGGCATAAAATAGCTTGATGACAGCAAGTGCACAGATCGGTTGTAGCTAGTTTTGAAATAAAGATACCGATCCCATAGGGAGTAGGAGTCTGAAGTCTAATAACTCTTGAAATAAATACTAAAAATAGAAATGCTAAATAAAGTTCTAAGTGACAAGATAAAATGCGATTGTTGTGTAAAAGGTGTTTTTGGGTTTTTGGTATAAGAGAACAATGACTAAAGTAAACAAAAATAAATACAGAAAATAAGTATCGCGTGTGTAAAATAAATTTGAAACTTCAGTGGAGAAAATCGTTCTTAGGTATTAGCGGATACACCACTAGCATTATAAAGGGCTAAGGTAAATATTATTATCATAAACATTCTCAACTATGTATGTGTGGGAGGAACTCCGTATTTGGACAACTAGGCAGCAACCACTGCTCACATCATCCTCATAACCATAGCAGACAACAATCAACATCAATTGAATTATCGTGCTATTAAGGGACGTAATCTAGCAGGAAGTATCCCATGGCATGGATAGTGTTTTATGAGTTTACTCGATTCCCAAGTTGATACGTAAGGAGTGCCAATAGCTTTATAGTCACTGTAAGTGCTAACACACATCCGTCTACCAACAATTAGTTCCCTACATCAAGTTCTCACAAGAGGCAAAAATTGAGAGGTCGACTTCTCCCAACATCAAGATGAAGACAATCTAACACATGGTCATAGAGATGAATATCATAATAAACTTTATCTTATTTCAATCTCATGCTAGGGTTTCTCCATCTCCCCAAGAACTAAAGATCTACTCAGACATGGAGGCAATCAACATCATGGAAAATGTAATGGAATCTATCATAGATGAATAGTACTTGTATAAATCCACAATAAGTACGGAAATTACAACAAGATCTAGACAAGATGTAGATGGGATGGATGGAGATGGTGGTGATGAAGTGGTTGATGATGAAGATCGATGCCTTAGCCTCCTGGATCTGCGTAGGGTGAAGCTGGATCTCCGGTGGATGACTTTCCCCTCTAGATGCCTTCCGGAGGCGAGGTTTCAGTGATTTCTAGGTGTTCTGTATGTCGTCTCCCTGATCCAGTTGCACGGGGTAAAACTGTTTGAGGACGCAGTGTCGGTGCCAACTATATGGCGGGAACTATACAGTCGGAATATTTCTTCTCGTTGTATAGTTGGTCATTAAACCTTCTGTATCCTCCAATTTCTTCGGATTTTCTTTGGTGTTATTAATATTTACCAAATAAGCAATTTATGTTGTTTTGGCTCCTTTTCACTCAAATATAACTGGTCCAAGAATTGTGTCGATCGTATCCATCATCTTATCTGATCCTGGTGAAAATAAACATAAAAGGTGCGTGTGAACACCATAAAATACCAAGATCCTACCACTACAATGCAAAACATGATGCAAATTTGCACTCATCAAAAATCATGAGATTGATAATAATAGTATTACAATGTCGCCAATCGGAGATGAGATCTACTATTACAAGTGGTGGAATATGGCTATGGTGGTGGAGAAGGGTTTGGAGATTAGATCTAGATCTATTCCTCTGACGTGGTGGCTTCTGGTGGCAGGAAGAGTTGAGATCGAAAAGAAGAGCGGTTTCATCGTCGCCCAAAGCCTCTTTATATAGGGGTCCCTTCACGAAATTTTTTCTATTTGACCTGGCAATGTCGGTGCCAACTATACTGCCGGAACTATATGGCGGGAATAAAATCCCCGTTGTATAGTTGGTCGTTAAAGGCACTGCCTCCACTTCACGGGTCCAGGTTTCTTTGGTATGTTGGAAATATCGTATCTTTGACTTTAATGTAGTGGTTCCCATCATCAAACGTCATTAGCTACGCAGGGAAAAATAGAAAGACAGGATTGCATACCCCTTTGATCATTAGCCATTAGTGGCAGGATTTAGAGAGATATTTCCTTAAAAATTATGAATAATATCTAGTTTAAATGCGGACGTGGATGACTATATTTCACGGCCATTAACTGCCGGCGGGTTTCACCATTTTTTTGGACAACACCAAACAAAATCTTAAAAATGTGAAAGCAGCTCTTGGAGCCCTTGCATGTGACCCACTGACCTCATAAAATCATAAGCAAGGCATACCAGGTACTTCGGCACCCAAGGCACCACCAGGATGTCTTCGAGTGTGATTTAACATGGATTTCAACCCTAGATCCCCCCTCGCTACCTAGAACATGGAACCACTCCATGGATTGAGCCCAAAACCGGCACCTAGCTCCCTCTCGACGTTGCAAGAAACTTCTCCAACAAGAGATTTCGTGGTCATTTGGAGAAATCTCGACTTTCCATTTTTTGAACCTGAAAAACCAGTGTTTTTTCAAAGGAGGTGGAAGATTAGAGCGCGCCTGGGGACCCGAGGCAATTTTCACGTGTGCTACACCATGTATCATGGCCATTCTCGGGAGGTGGGTATTTATCTCGTGGTGCAAGCATATACTGTATTTTTCTTCAGTTACGGTGCGGTAAATGCGGTTTCTAACTATAGGTACCCTATAAGAAACTCTCAATTTTCAGGGGAAAATGGTTTGGGGTACCCATGGGGTACCCATGGGGTACCTAGGCTGGATGCATGTCTGCGTCCAAGATTGCACTGACCCTTGCGTTGCCGCCGCCTCCGGCGGTTTTCGCCCTTTTTTTGGACAACACCAAATAAAATCTAAAAAATCATAAAAATGTGAAAACAGCTCTTGGAGCCCTTGCATGTGACCCACTGCCATCATAAAATCATAAGCACGGCATACCAGGTCCTTTGGCACCCAAGGCACCACCAGGATATCTATCGAGTGTGAGTTAACATGGCTTTCAGCCCTAGATCCCCCCTCGCTTCCTAGAACATGGAACCACTCCATGGATTGAGCCCAACACCGGCACTTAGCTCCCTCTCAGCATCGCAAGAAACTTCTCCAACTAGATATTTCATGGTCATTTGGAGAAATCTTGACTTTCCATTTTCTGAACTCGAAATACGGTGTTTTTCCAAATGAGGTGAAAGATTCGGGCGCTCCCGAGGGCTCGAGGCGATTTTCACGCATGCTACACCATGGTGCATGGCCATTCCCGGGAGGTGGGTATTTATCTCGTGGTGCAAGCATATACTGTATTTTTCTTGAGTTACAGCTCGGTAAACACGGTTTCTAACTATAGGTACCCTATAGGACACTCTCAATTTTCAGGAAAAATGGTTTCGGGTGCCCCAAGGGGTACCTAGGATGGATGCACGCCTGGGTCCAAGATTGCACCGACCCTTGCGTTGTCGTGGCCGCCGGTGGGTTTCTCCCTTTTTTGGACAGGACCAAACAAAATATAAAAAATGTTGGAGATATGCCCTAGAGGCAATAATAAATATAGTTATTATTATATCTTTGTGTTTATGATAAATGTTTATATTCATGCTATAATAGTATTAACAAGGAAACATTAATACTTGTGTGAATTGTAAACTTAAATTGAAGTCCCTAGTATAGCCTCTATACTTCACTAGCTTGTTGGTTAATAGATGATTGTGGTTTCCCTATCATGAACATTGAGATGTTATTAACAACAAGATCATATCGTTAGGAGAATGATATGGTGGACATACTCCTATAGATAAGCGTAGCATAAAGATCAAGTCATTTCAATAGTTCAATTGCTATATGCTTTCTGATACATAGTAACCTAATTCCTTCGACCATGAGATCATGCATATCACCTTTACTGGATGGATGCTTTGATGTCATCAAACACCACACCGTAACAGGGTGGCTATAAAGGTGGTATTGAGTGTTCGGAAAGTATTGGTTGAAACACATGGATCAAGAGTGGGATTTGTCCATCCATATGACGGATAGATATTCTCTGGGCCCTCTCGGTGAAATGTCATCCAATTAGCTTGCAAGCATGTGACTGGGTCACAAGGGATCACATATCACGGGAACGAGAAAAGAGTACTTATCAGTAACGAGGTTGAACTAGGTATGCAGAGATACCGAAGATCATAACCTCGGATAAGTAACATACCGTGAGACAAAGGGAAATTGGTATCGTATGTAAGTGGTTCATTCGATCGCAAAGTAATCGTAGAAATATGTGGGAGCCATATGAATTTCCAGATTCCTCTATTGGTTATTGTTCGGAGAAGTGTCTCGATCATGTCCGCATAATTCACGAACCGTAGGGAGACACACTTAAGGATTCGACGTTGTTTGAGTAGTTATGGTATTATGAGAAAGAGACCGAATGTTGTTCGGAGTCTCGGATGGGATCCGGGATATCACGAGGTGATCCGGAATGGTCCGGAGAATAAGATTCATATAAGGAAAGTCCCGTTTCGGAGTTGGGGAATGGTTCCGGTGTTTTCATCGGGAACATTCTAGAAGGTCCCGGAATGTCCGGCACTCCGGAGGGGGAAGGGTACATGAGTGTGTCATTACATATTGGAATGATTGCATCATGTACTAAGTATTCTTGCTGTCCCAAATAAAGGATTTATTTAAATCCTAAATTGAAAAGTCAAACGGCTAGTTTGAAAGTCAAACGGCAGTTTTGGGAAGTGGGAAAAGAGGAGGAGAGGTGGAGGCCGAGTTGGAGGAGGGTTCCTCCCCTTGGCCGGCGCACCTCCCTAGGCCGAGTTGGGGAGGAACTCCTCCCCTTGGCCGGCCAGCCCTCCCACCTATATAAGGAGGGGCAGGGCTCCCCTCCTAGACACACAAGTTTCCTATCCTCTAAACTAAACCCTAGATCTAGACCCCGGTTTAGAGCTATTCGGTTTAGAGCCTTCTAATTGGTTTAGAGCCCTCTAATTGGTGTGTCTAATTACTAGACCACTAATAGCCTCTCTCATAAGCTCCACCATACTCGCACCGGCTTAAGGCGAAGCCCTGCGGGATCTCCCCTCTACCTCCGGTACCACGCCGTTGTGCTGCCGGAATCGCGAGGAGAGTGCTACAACCTCCGCTGCCTGCTGGAACAAGGGAGAGGAAGGTCTTCGTCGAGTACCGAACGTGTGACCGACTGCGGGAGCGCTGCTGGAACGTGGCGCTGGAAGGATCGTCTACGCGATCTTGAGATCGGAAAGAGTACGACTACATCACCCACGAGAATCTGCTCTCGTTAAACACTTTGGAATCTTCGAGGGTGAGTTATTCCATCGACTCGTTGCTACAATCTAGTAGATAGATCTTGGCTTGTTTGTTTGTATGCGATAGAAAATTTTTGTTTTCCATGCTGCGAACCCCTACAGTGGTATCAGAGCCGTGTCTATATGTAGATCTGTTGCACGAGTAGAACACAATGGTCATTGTGGGCGTTGATGCTTTTATTGTAGATTGCTTTTTGTGTACTTTGCATCTTGCGGTATGTTGGGATGAAGCGGCCCGGGCTAACCTTACATGACATCGTTCATGAGACTTGCTCCACGCTTAACATGCAACTTGTATTGCATAAGTGGCTTTGCGGGTGCCTGTTTCTCCTAGCATAGTAAAGATCCAATTTACAACGGGTAATCAACAATGCTAGTATCAATGTTGTGGTTCTTGTTCGTAGGTTAGAACGACACTTATGGAAAGCCCCAAACCACGTAAAATATGCAAAGAAAGTAGAAGCGTCTAACTTTGTTTTGCAGGGGTGTGCAGTGATGTGATATGGCCATGATTGTGATTATATTTGATGTATGCAATGTTCCTTATTGTAAGTTGGCAACCGGCAGGAGCCATATGGTTGTCTTTAATTTCTGTTAAGACCTGCGTGTCTATTCAAAATAGTTGTAATAGTTGAAGCTGGTGGACGACAACCATGAAGAAGCGTCATTGACCTTGATGCTATGCCGGTGATGATGGAGATCATATTCGTGCTTGAAGATGGAGATCGGAAGCACAAAGAAGAAAGGCCATATCATATCACATATTATGAATTGCATGTGATGTTAATCCTTTATGCATCTTGTATTGCTTAGTAGACGACGGTAGCATTATAAGATGATCCCTCATGCACATAAATTTCAAGTTCTAAAGTGTTCACCCTTAGTATGCACCGTTGCCAAAGCTTGTTGCTTCGAAGCACCACGTGATGATCGGGTGTCTTTGATTCCGCGGGTGAATACAACGTAAGCAAGCCAGATTTGCTTATGCGGTAGCTAAGGTTTGATCTTGACGAGCCTAGCATGTACAGACATGGCCTCAGGAACACGGATCGCCGAAAGGCAAAGCATGAATCATATAGTAGATATGATGAACATGATGATTGTTCGCCATTAAAACTATATCGGCTCTCGTGATGATCGGTGTTGATATAGTAGATTTGGTTCGTGTGATCACTAAAACAATGTGAGGGATGTTGTTTTGAGTGGGAGTTCACCTAGTTTAATTTCATTAATTAATTTGAACTCAATTTGTCATAAACTTAGTCTAAACTATTGCAAATATGTTGTAGATCAATGGCAGCCCCTACCATCAATTTTAATGCGTTCCTAGAGAAAGAAAAGTTGAAAAACAATGGAAGCAACTTCGCGGATTGGTTCCGCAATTTGAGGATTGTCCTCACAGCTGGTAATTTGACCTATGTGCTGGATGCACCGCTAGGTGACCCACCTGCAGCTGATGCTACCGATGAAGTAAAGAATGTTTACCTCGCTCGGAAGAATCAGTACTCCATAGTTCAGTGTGCTATCTTGTATGGTTTAGAATCGGAGCTTCAGAAAAGGCTTGAAGAGTCAGATCCATATGATATTGTCGAGGATCTCAAATTAATTTTGAGACTCATGCGGCAATTGAAAGTTATGAAGCTTCTGAAAAGTTCTTTAACTGCAAGATGGAAGAGGGTAGCTCCGTCAGTGAGCATGTGCTTAAAATGTCTGGGCACGCGAATAAACTTCAAAGCTTGGGTATAGTGATTCCTAATACTTTGGGAGTTTACCGCATCCTCCAATCACTACCACCAAGTTACAAGAACTTTGTGATGAACTACAACATGCAGAACATGAACAAAGAGTTGCCAGAACTATTTGCTATGTTAAAATCTGCAGAAGTGGAGATCAAGAAAGAGCACCAAGTGTTGATGGTCAATAAGACCACCAAATTCAAGAAAGGCAAGTCTAAGCAAAAGGGACACTTCAAGAAGGGTGGTAAGAAAGTTACCATGCCAACGAAGAAGACCAAGGCTGGACCTAAGCCTGAAACTGAGTGCTTTTACTGCAAGGGAGAAGGTCACTAGAAGCGGAATTGCCCAAAGTACTTGGCGGATTTGAAGAACGGCAACATCAAGAAGAAAGGTATATTTGATATACATGTTATTGATGTGTATCTCACTAGTATTCGTAGTAGTGCCTGGGTATTTGATACTGGTTCGGTTGCTCATATTTGTAACTCGAAACAGGAGCTGCAGAATAAACGGAAGCTAGCGAAGAACGAGGTGTCGATGCGTGTGGGAAACGGATCAAAGGTTGATGTGATCGCGGTCGGCACGCTACCTCTTCATCTACCATCGGGATTAGTTTTATACTTAAATAATTGTTATTTGGTGCCTGCGTTGAGCATGAACATTATATCAGGATCTTGTTTATTGCGAGACGGTTACTTGTTTAAATCAGAGAATAATGGTTGTTCGATTTATATGAGTAATATGTTTTACGCACATGCACCTTTGATAGATGGTCTATTCTTATTGAATCTCGATAGTAGAAATACACATCTTAATAACATTGAAGCTAAACGTTTGAAATCAAGCGATAATTCGACCTATATGTGGCACTGTCGTCTTGGTCACATTGGAGTGAAGCGTATGAAGAAACTCCATTCCGATGGACTTCTTGAATCACTTGATTTTGAATCACTTGAAAGATGCGAGGCATGTCTGATGGGTAAAATGACTAAGACTCCATTTTCTGGTATAATGGAGCGAGCTACAGACTTATTGGAAATCATACATACCGATGTGTGTGGTCCAATGAGTGTAGCATCGCGCAGTGGTTATCGTTATGTTCTTACCTTCACGGATGACTTGAGTAGATATGGGTATATCTATTTCATGAAACATAAGTCCGAAACTTTCGAGAAGTTTAAGGAGTTTCAAAGTGAGGTAGAGAATCAACGTAACAAGAAGATTAAATTTCTACGTTCTGATCGTGGAGGTGAATATCTAAGTTACGAGTTTGGCGAGCATTTAAAGAAGTGCGGAATACTTTCACAATTGACACCGCCGGGAACACCACAGCGTAATGGTGTGTCTGAACGTCGTAATCGAACTCTCTTAGATATGGTTCGTTCTATGATGTCACTTACAGATTTACCGCTAACATTTTGGGGTTATGCATTAGAAACAGCCGCATTCACTTTAAATAGGGCACCATCTAAATCCGTTGAAACGACACCGTATGAATTATGGTTTGGGAAGAAACCTAAATTGTCGTTCCTTAAAGTTTGGGGATGCGAAGCCTATGTAAAGAAGTTACAGCCGGACAAGCTTGAACCCAAAGCGGAAAAATGCGTCTTCATAGGATACCCGAAGGAAACTATTGGGTATACCTTCTGTCATAGATCCGAAGGCAAAATCTTCGTTGCCAAGAATGGATCCTTTCTAGAGAAGGAATTTCTCTCGAAAGAAGTGACTGGAAGGAAAGTAGAACTCGACGAGGTTGTCGAACCTTCTCTCGAAATTGCGAGTAGCGCAGCACCGGAAGAAGTTCCTGTGGTGCCTGCACCAATAAGAGAGGAAGCTAATGATAGTGATCATGAAACCTCGGTTGAAGTTGCTACAGAGCCTCGGAGGTCAACGAGAACTCGTACCACTCCAGATTGGTATGATTCCGTTATGAATGTCATGTTGGTGGACAACACCGATGACCCCGAGACATATGAGGAAGCGATGATGAGCCCAGATTCCAATAAATGGCAAGAAGCCATGAAATCCGAGATTGGATCCATGTACGAAAACCAAGTATGGACTTTGGTGGACTTACCGGATGGCCGGAAGGCTGTCGAGAACAAATGGATTTTCAAGAAGAAAACAGATGCTGATGGTAATGTTACTGTCTATAAAGCTCGACTTGTCGTAAAAGGGTTTCGACAAATTCAAGGAGTTGACTACGATGAGACTTTCTCACCGGTAGCGAAGCTAAAGTCTGTGAGGATTATGTTAGCAATCGCTGCATATTATGATTATGAGATATGGCAGATGGATGTCAAAACAGCATTCCTCAATGGAGACATTGATGAAGAGTTGTATATGATACAACCCAAAGGTTTTGTCGATCCTAAAGACGCTAACAAGGTATGCAAGCTTCAACGGTCCATCTATGGATTGAAGCAGGCATCCCGAAGTTGGAATCAACGTTTTGATAAGGTAATCAAAAGTTTTGGTTTTATACAAACTTATGGAGAAGCTTGTATTTACAAGAAAGTGAGTGGGAGCTCTGTAGCATTCTTAATACTGTATGTGGATGACATATTGTTGATTGGGAATGATGTAGACCTTCTTAATAGTGTCAAAGAGTATTTGAATAATAGTTTTTCAATGAAGGATCTTGGCGAAGCAGCTTACATATTAGGCATAAAGATTTATAGAGATAGATCGAAACGCCAAATATCATTGTCACAAAGTACATATTTGGACAAAGTTCTAAAGAGGTTTGGAATGGAAGATAGCAAGAAAGGGTTCTTGCCCATGTTGCCCAATACGACCTTGAGTAAAACTCAAAGTCCGACATCGGCAGAAGATAGAGAAAGGATGAGTAAGACTCCCTATGCCTCAGCCATAGGATCTCTAATGTATGCCATGCTATGTACTAGACCCGACATTGCATATGCTGTTAGTTTAACTAGCAGATATCAAAGTGATCCAGGAGTGGATCATTGGACAGCGGTCAAAAACATCCTTAAAGTACTTGAGAAGAACTAAGGATATGGTTCTTTCTTATGGAGGTGATGAACAGCTCGTTGTTAATGGTTACACCGATGCTAGTTGAAACACTGATCCGGATGATTCTAAATCACAATCTGGATACGTATTTATTTTGAATGGTGCAGCAGTTAGCTGGAGGAGTGCAAAGCAAAGCGTTGTGGCGAGATCTTCAACTGAATCGGAATACATGGCTGCTTCGGAGGCTTCACAAGAAGCGATATGGATGAAAGAGTTCATTACAGAGCTGGGTGTGGTTCCTAGTGCGCTGGACCCAATGTCTATCTACTGTGATGACATGGGCGCCATAGCCAATGCGCAAGAACCAAGGTCACACAAGAAGCTGAAGCATATCAAGCTACGTTTTCACGCTATTCGAGAACATATCCAGGATGGGGATATAAAGATTTGCAAAGTACACACAGATCTGAATGTGGCGGATCCGTTGACTAAACCTCTCCCGAGGGCAAAACATGACCAACACCAAACTGCCATGGGTGTTCGGTATATTACCATGTAATCTAGATTAGATGACTCTAGTGCAAGTGGGAGACTGTTGGAGATATGCCCTAGAGGCAATAATAAATATAGTTATTATTATATCTTTGTGTTTATGATAAATGTTTATATTCATGCTATAATAGTATTAACAAGGAAACATTAATACTTGTGTGAATTGTAAACTTAAATTGAAGTCCCTAGTATAGCCTCTATACTTCACTAGCTTGTTGGTTAATAGATGATTGTGGTTTCCCTATCATGAACATTGAGATGTTATTAACAACAAGATCATATCGTTAGGAGAATGATATGGTGGACATACTCCTATAGATAAGCGTAGCATAAAGATCAAGTCATTTCAATAGTTCAATTGCTATATGCTTTCTGATACATAGTAACCTAATTCCTTCGACCATGAGATCATGCATATCACCTTTACTGGATGGATGCTTTGATGTCATCAAACACCACACCGTAACAGGGTGGCTATAAAGGTGGTATTGAGTGTTCGGAAAGTATTGGTTGAAACACATGGATCAAGAGTGGGATTTGTCCATCCATATGACGGATAGATATTCTCTGGGCCCTCTCGGTGAAATGTCATCCAATTAGCTTGCAAGCATGTGACTGGGTCACAAGGGATCACATATCACGGGAACGAGAAAAGAGTACTTATCAGTAACGAGGTTGAACTAGGTATGCAGAGATACCGAAGATCATAACCTCGGATAAGTAACATACCGTGAGACAAAGGGAAATTGGTATCGTATGTAAGTGGTTCATTCGATCGCAAAGTAATCGTAGAAATATGTGGGAGCCATATGAATTTCCAGATTCCTCTATTGGTTATTGTTCGGAGAAGTGTCTCGATCATGTCCGCATAATTCACGAACCGTAGGGAGACACACTTAAGGATTCGACGTTGTTTGAGTAGTTATGGTATTATGAGAAAGAGACCGAATGTTGTTCGGAGTCTCGGATGGGATCCGGGATATCACGAGGTGATCCGGAATGGTCCGGAGAATAAGATTCATATAAGGAAAGTCCCGTTTCGGAGTTGGGGAATGGTTCCGGTGTTTTCATCGGGAACATTCTAGAAGGTCCCGGAATGTCCGGCACTCCGGAGGGGGAAGGGTACATGAGTGTGTCATTACATATTGGAATGATTGCATCATGTACTAAGTATTCTTGCTGTCCCAAATAAAGGATTTATTTAAATCCTAAATTGAAAAGTCAAACGGCTAGTTTGAAAGTCAAACGGCAGTTTTGGGAAGTGGGAAAAGAGGAGGAGAGGTGGAGGCCGAGTTGGAGGAGGGTTCCTCCCCTTGGCTGGCGCACCTCCCTAGGCCGAGTTGGGGAGGAACTCCTCCCCTTGGCCGGCCAGCCCTCCCACCTATATAAGGAGGGGCAGGGCTCCCCTCCTAGACACACAAGTTTCCTATCCTCTAAACTAAACCCTAGATCTAGACCCCGGTTTAGAGCTATTCGGTTTAGAGCCTTCTAATTGGTTTAGAGCCCTCTAATTGGTGTGTCTAATTACTAGACCACTAATAGCCTCTCTCATAAGCTCCACCATACTCGCACCGGCTTAAGGCGAAGCCCTGCGGGATCTCCCCTCTACCTCCGGTACCACGCCGTTGTGCTGCCGGAATCGCGAGGAGAGTGCTACAACCTCCGCTGCCTGCTGGAACAAGGGAGAGGAAGGTCTTCGTCGAGTACCGAACGTGTGACCGACTGCGGGAGCGCTGCTGGAACGTGGCGCTGGAAGGATCGTCTACGCGATCTTGAGATCGGAAAGAGTACGACTACATCACCCACGAGAATCTGCTCTCGTTAAACACTTTGGAATCTTCGAGGGTGAGTTATTCCATCGACTCGTTGCTACAATCTAGTAGATAGATCTTGGCTTGTTTGTTTGTATGCGATAGAAAATTTTTGTTTTCCATGCTGCGAACCCCTACAAAAAAATCATAAAAATGTGAAAAAAGCTCTTGGAGCCCTTGCATGTGACCCACTTCCCTCATAAAATCATAAGCAAGGCATACCAGGTCCTTTGGCACCCAAGGCACCAACATGATCTCTATCGAGTCTGATTTAACATGGATTTCAACCCTAGATTCCCCCTCACTGCTCAGAACATGGAACCACTCCATGGATTGAGCCCAAACCTGGCACCTAGCTCCCTCTCGGCATCGCAAGCAACTTATCCAACTAGATATTTCATGGTCATTTGGAGAAATCTTGACTTTCCATTTTCTAAACCCGAAAAACCGGTATTTTTTCAAAGGAGTTGCAAGATTAGGGGCGCGCCCAGGGCCCGAGGCAATTTTCACGCATGCTACTTTCGTTAATAAAAAGTTTTTTGTGAAAGACTAATGATTTTTTTGAAATCTGGTCAGAGCCATGATAAACCCCATTGACTAGCTCGTTAACCTTGCAGAAACTATGCCTATCCCTAATGGCCAATGATAGCCGTTGGCTAATAAGTCTATCGCCCATTCATAGCCGTTAGATCGGGTCTTCTATAAGCCCTCCCTACGAGGCTAGGTTGATTCTGCGTCCCAATTTTTAGGCACCGTTGGATTGTGGAGAATGGATGATAAGGATCGTCCTTTGCAAGAGTGATCCGCGAGTTGGCAGTTCTGCCTCCCTATTGGCCCTCGCAACCACGAGTGGGCCTACCTCCTTGATACGTTGAAAACGTATCTATAATTTTTGATGCTACATGCTTGTTTAGTATCTACTTTGCTTTACTTGTCCACACTTTGAGGTGCTTTTTACATGTTTTCTGGTACTAACCTACTAACAAGTTGCAACAGTGCCAGATGCCTGTTTTCTGATGTTTTTGGTTTCAGAAAAGTTAGTAAAGAAATATTCTCGGAATTGGACGGGACAATCATCAAAGTCAATTAATTTCCGTGGGGAACAAGAAGTCCAGCGGGGAGCCGGAGGGGCCAGCCAGGGGGGCCAGACCCACCCCAGGCGCGGGTGGGCCCAGCCCCGCGTCTGGCTAGGGTTTGCAGCCCCTGGCCGCCTCCTTGGCCTCCCCCTTCGCCTATAAGAAGCCCCCGATGCAGAAACCCTGAGTACCCGATAAAATATCCATGAAACCGTCTGTAGCCGCCGCCACCATCTTCCCTAGATCGGGGGGATCTGAATTCTTCCCGGCACCCTGCCGGATGGGAGATCATCCCAGAGGCCTTCTCTCCGATATGATGCGTGAGTAGTTCCACCTCGGACTATGGGTCCATGTAGTAGCTAGATGGTTGTATCTCCTCCTTTGTGCTTTCATGTATAGATCTTGTGATCTCCGTTCATGATCAAGATCTAATCTATTTGTAATCATGCATGTTGTGTTTGCGGGGATCCGATGGATATTGAGATTATTATGTTGGTTTCCTTAATGGTTTTGTCTTTATGATTCTATCATGTCTGTGTTTTTTGTGATCTTGCATGCTCTCTGTTGTTAGTAGCTATCTTGGCCAAGTAGTTGCTAGTGACTCCAAGAGGGGGTATTTATGCTCGATAGTGGGTTCATGCCTCTAGTTACCTTACACACTTTTCTTAAAGCAGTTGTCGGTTGCTTGCAACTTAATGCTGGAGGGGGTTCGGATGATAACCTGAAGGTGGACTTCTAGTCATAGATGTAGTTGGATGGCGGTCTATGTATCTTGTTGTATTGCCCAATCAAATCTCATACGATCTTTCTGACTAGTAATTGCATTGTTATGCCTTGCTCAGTTCCTGTCAATTGTCCTGCTATAATTTGTTTACCCTTCATGCCATGTTGTTTATCTAAGGAGAGCACCTCTAGTGAACTATGGACCCCGGTCCAATCTTTACCATTGATACATCTTCCACTATTACTTGTTTACTTTCTACAAACCACCATTACCTTCCACACCATATGTTTAATCCTTTGTTATAGCAAACCGGTGAGCTTGACAACCTCACTGATTCGTTGGGGCAAAGTATTGAGTTTGTGTTGTGTAGGTCTCCGCATTGCTTGCAACACCTGTGTGACGTTTCCTTCCTCCTTCTGGTTCGATAACCTCGGTCTCTACTGAGGGAAGACTTGCTATTGTGCTCATCACACCTTGGTCTTGGGGTTTCCAACGAAGTGCTCCACGTCAGCACCATCAATAAGTTTTCTGGATCTGTTGCCGGGGAGGCTAAGGACGTCTTCACAAGGGGAGTCCTTCACTTCCTTTCTCTTTACTTTGTTTTTAGTTTTCTTTGTTTCTGTTGCTTGGTTTTGTTTGCCTCTTTCCAAAAAAAACCAAAAAAATTAGTCTAGTTTGGTTTGCTTACTTTATTCAAAAACACAAAAAAATTAGTTCCTCTCTAGCTGTTGTTGCTGTTTTTGGCTTGCCCACCTTTGCCAAAATGAACTCTGTTGAGAACACCAAGTTGTGTGACTTCACTAGAACCAACAACAATGATTTCCTAAGCACTCCTATTGCTCCACCTGCTCCTGATGCTACCTTTTATGAAATTAAGCCTGCTTTGTTGAATCTTGTGATGAGAGAGCAATTTTTTAGTGCTGGTTCTGATGATCCCGCTGCGCATCTTAATAGCTTTGTTGAACTTTGTGAGATGCAAAAGTATAAGGATGTATATGGAGATATTATTAAGCTCAAGATTTTTCCTTTCTCCTTTAGGGGAAAAGCTAAAGAATGGTTGCTTTCTTTGCCTAAAAATAGTATTGATTCTTGGACTAAGTGCAAAGATGCTTTTATTGGAAAGTACTATCCTCCTGCTAAGATTATATCTATGAGAAGTGACATTATGAAATTTAAACAACTTGATAGTGAACATGTTGCTCCATCCTGGGAAAGAATGAAATCTTTGGTTAAAAATTGCCCTAATCATGGACTCACTGCTTGGATGACTATCCAGACTTTTTATGCAGGTTTGAACTTCTCTTCAAGAAATCTGTTGGATTCAGCTGCTGGAGGTACCTTTATGGGCCTCACATTGGGTGCTGCAACAAGGCTCCTTGATAATATGATGGTTAAATACTCTGAATGGCATGTTGAGAGAGCTCCACATGGTAAGAAGGTAAATTCTGTTGAGGAAACTTCCTCTTTGAGTGAAAAGATTGATGTTATTATGGATATGCTTGTTAATGGGAAAGCTCCTCTAGATCCTAATAGTGTTCCCTTAGCCTCTTTGGTTGCTCAAGAAGAGAAAGTGGATGTGAACTTCATTGGAAACAACAATTTCAACAACAATGCCTATAGGAATAATTTTGGTAGCAACAACAATTATAGGCCTTATCCTCCTAGTAGGAATGCTTATCATGGTAGATCTGGAATGCCTAGTGAAGAAAGGATTCTAGAAGTAGAGATCCACTAAGAATTTTATGCAGATGCAATATGAGCAAAATAATATTTTCACTAAAACTATGGAGGAACAGTCTATCATCTTGAAAAACATTATCCATCAGCTTGAGAATCTGAATAGAGAAATTCCTAGTTTACAGTCAAAAATTTTGAGTGTTGAGAAAAATATATCCTCTTTGTCTGATGCTCAGTCCTCTTTGATAAATAAAATGGCTGCTAAACTTGAGACTATGGAAAACACCTTTGCTACAGCTCATGCCATACAATTTACTATTGATGAAAATGTTAGGCTGTTAGCTCAACTTCATGCTAGGTGGGAAAGGCAAGCTGAAATTGATAGAAACAATAGTGTGTGCACTATCACCACTAAACCACAAGTAGTCCCTATTCCTCCTCCTACTATGCCTAAGCCTATTGAGCCTACTACTAGTGATGCTAAGTTTGATTTTGATATTGATGGTTGCAATATTTCTGAAGTGATTATGTTCCTACAAAAGCATGCTAGAAGTCCTGATGCTAGTGATATGCATGTTGCTTTCACTAAACATATTACAGATGCTCTTGTGAAAATTAAGGAAGAGAAGATAAAACACAAAGCTTCTATTCCTAGGAAAGTAGAAGAGAGTTGGGAACCCATTATTAATATGCAATTGAATGACTTTGATCTCAAAGCTTCATGTTATATTGGTTATAGTGTCTCTATTATGCCTAGGAAGATTTATGAAATGCTTGATTTGCCACCGTTGGAAGATTGTTATTTGGATGTCCCACTCAATGATAATGCTAAGAAGAAACTCATGGGGAGTATTAATGATGTTCTCATTATGGTTAACAATGCTTATGTCCCTATTGATTTCTATGTTTTGGATGTTGAATACAATGCTTCTTGTCCTATTACTTTGGGAAGACCTTTTCTTAAAACAGTTGGTGACATCATTGATATGAAAGAAGGCACCATTAAATATCATTTTCCATTCAAGAAAGGTATTGAACACTTCCCTATGAGGATAGAGAAGTTGCTTTTTGCTCCTCTTTGAAAGCAAGATTTGATGTTAATGCTTCTTCATTTGAAAATACTTGATTCTTCTTGCTTCTTGTGCCTAACTTAAAGGCGTTAAATAAAAGTACTTTTTGGGAGATAACACAAGAGTTTCCTTGAGTCTTGGAAGTTATTACTTCAGTAATGACCTCTCCTTATACTTTTTGTTTGCTTTTTGTGCCAAAAATGACCTCTAATGAGAGGGAAGTAAGATTTGGGGAGTTGCTGTCCCAAAACAGATTTATCTCCTCCACCAAAAAAATTTGTGAGGAGGCTCTGTAACTCGGATTTAGCTCAAAATTTACGAATAAATCCCCCAGTATGTTAGCTAAATTTCGTTAGTTCAACACTTTTTGATTTGAGAAACATAAGATGTTTGAAACAATTGGTTTCTACCTGCTGGTCTGTTTTGACAGATTTCTGCCATTATTTGCATTTGCTTCTTATTGATTCCTTTTTGAGTTCTCTTTAGGTGAATTGAGCTTTTTGAAGAAGCTACTACAGTATCTTGTATTTTTAGTGAAAAGCCTTGCTGTTCCAAATCTTTGCCAGGGGTCTAATATCTTTTGAATACACTAATGTTGCTAATGAAGATTGTGTGAAGTTTTGTATGAAAGAAAAATTTCAGGTGTAGAGAAAGAATGATGCAATGAGATGAAGAATGGACAAAAGATAAAGCTTGGGGATGCCACCATGGTGTCACCCCAAGAAATATCCAAGATATACAAGCGTCAAAGCTTGGGGATGCCCAAGGCATCCCCTTCTTCATCAATAAAAAGCTCAGGTCTGTCTAGACACTTCGTTTTTATTGTTTCATGCACAGTTGTGTTGTTCTTGGAGCGTCTTAATTTTCGTTTGCTTTGTTTAGTTTGTTTAGTTTGCTAGAGTAGTTTGGACCCCCGTTCTCGCTGTGTTGTTTTGCAAATAAGTTTGCTTGGTGTTTGGAAAGGAGTAGTAAGTTCTTGCTTGAAGTGCAAGAGGAGTTGCATTGACTGTGACTTAGACTTTAGCATGACATGCTAGGTGTTGTTTTTACCTTATGCTTAGTGATTATTGCTGTAGCATGTCTTGCTCGAAGCAATTGGTATTGCTTAGTGTTCCTTGAAGAAATTATGCGTTGTTTTAGCATGCAAAAGCTTAGTATTGTGGTATTCTCCTTTGATGCTTTGCTTGGGTTGACTTGGCACATGCTCACACTATGTTATGACTATGACAAGTCACCATTAGCCCCTATGATCATTTAGTCCTTGACTTGTAGTACCACTCTTTTCTTTGATTAGTATGCTTTGTTGCACTGTATGATTATGGCCATTATTGCTCTCTTAGTTGGTTGCTCCCAGTCTTTCGCTAGCCTCCACTTGTATGAGTAAGTTCTACTCATGCTTCCAACTCCCAAGAAACCAAGTTATTCCAAAGTGTCCACTATAAAATCGTATGCATGGTGTGTTACACCATTCCAAGTATATTCTTGTTTTCAACTATCTTCCAATTAAAAACTATTTTGTTACGTGAAAACTTAGTGATTAAAGCCCTCACGAACTTAATGGCACACTTTATTCTTTGCCCCTAATAAAATTGAACCATTATGACAACTTTATTGTATATGCTTGCACTTATAAGTTGGAATTAGCAGAATCGTGCTGTCATGGGGAACGTTTTCAACATTGCACTTGTACTTTGTACTCAGTTGATATCATGTTCATTTGTCTATGGTTGTCACCGGTGTGAAATAAAGAGGGAACTTGTAAGTCCATGGAGTTTGTATCTTGTGTTAGAGAAACGCCTGGGCCGCTAGCCTAAGCCATGCCTAATCATGGTGAAACTTCCAGCATCACCATAATGAGCTATCTATGAAGCATCCTCAATAAAAGCTATGCATATGGTAAATAAAAAGATTGTTGAGATGCTCATTGTCTGCTTGCCTTGTCATTTTGGTTATGGGAAAGCTCCTGTGCCATGTGCAAGGGGTGCCCCGTTGGCGGTTCTCAATAATATGCAAATACTTACAGTGACAAGAACTTACCTAGACCCAAAGTTGAGTATGCATGAGGTGTGGCCCTCGTATTCAAGGGACTTGATATTGCCAACTTATACTTCGTCAAGCATATACTCTAGCTTTGCCACTTTAACCTTAACCACTTCAAGATGCTTATGATAGGGGCAATGAGGGCTGAAAGCTAACAAGTACCATAATTTTTGGAAGCTCTTTTTGAAACTTATAATCCCTGATTCCTTTACAAAAAGGCCTTTCTTCCACCACTATTGATTCTCCACCTTCTACCTTTAGATACCATTAAGACAGCATAGTTGTCATTCTGTGTGCAGTGTGCCAAAGCTTATTAATTGATGCATATTGTGTTATTACTTGTTCTTGTGCTATTTGTTTCTAGTCACCCTTGTGAACTTTGCAGGTGTCCTATGCATTTAATTGCTACTCTATGAGGGACAAGATGATTGCCACTATGCTATGTTTTCTGCATGTGAAACAAACAAACGTTTTTCAATGCATGTTATTCATGATCTTTGTTTGTAGCTTGTCATGTTGCATGCATAGTTACTATGTCCTATTGTTAGAACTCCATCTTTCATGCACATGTTTAGAGTTCTTTGATCCCAGCTTTCAATGCTTGCAAATGGTTAGATCTTTATTGTGAGGGTGCATGTCACCTCAAAAATTATTCTTTTATCACTTACCTACTCGAGGACGAGCAGGAGTTAAGCTTGGGGATGTTGATACATTGGAAACGTATCTGTACTTTTTTATGCTCCATGCTTGTTTAGTATCTACTTTGCTTTACTTGTCCACACTTTGAGGTGCTTTTTACATGTTTTCTGGTACTAACCTACTAACAAGTTGCAACAGTGCCAGATGCCTGTTTTCTGCTGTTTTTGGTTTTAGAAAAGTTAGTAAAGAAATATTCTCGGAATTGGACGGGAAAAACGTCAAAGTCAATTACTTTCCATGGGGAACAAGAAGTCCAGAGGGGATCCGGAGGGGCCATCCAGGGGGACCAAACCCACCCCAAGCGCGGGTGGGCCTAGCCCCGTGCCTGGTGTGGCGCCCCGTAAAAACCAATACTAGAAAATCGCTGTTGTTTTTATTATGTGCATCATCATGACATCATCACACATACCTTTGCCAAAAATCATTTCGTTAAAACCCTATCTCTATTTTGGCATTACTCTCCCTCTTATTTTAAAAATACAAAAAAAAACCTGGATTGATCGGAATATTTTATTTGTTTAAAACTATCTTACAAAATCTTTTATTAAATTAAAACCAACTATAATAAAATAAATAAAAATCTATTTTTGTGGGGGAGTCAGCCAGCCGCTAGGCCCAAAAGCCCAGTAGCCAGCCGACTACCACCCCACACCTGGAAACCCTAACCCAACCCCAGCCTAATCCTACTCCCTCACCCCTTCCCAGCCGCCAGCCTCCACCCCACTCCCCACACCCGCCGCCACCCTGGCACCCCTCCACCTCACTCCATCCTCTCCCATCACGCCACCTCACCTCTCCCTTCCCTCTATCCAATCCCACGCTGCCACCTCACCCCCAACTCCCTCCCTCTCCCCACCTGCCACTCACGACACACACAACGCACCACCCCCCTGGTCAACAAACCCCCCTGGGCCCGGTCCCACCCCGCAGCCCCACCCGACCCAGCGCGACCCCACTCCCACCAACCCCCGCGTCTCTCCTCTCGCCTCGGACCTCCCTTCTCTGGCCGATCCCGCCGCCGCCCTCTCCTCTCCTCCCGGCCTAGCTCTCCCTGCCGCCGCTGCCTGGGGTTCGCCCTCCTCCTTCGCCGTCGCGCCTCCCACCTGCCGCCTCATCCACCGTGTCCAACCCATCCCCGACCTTCCTCTCTGCTCGACCCCCTCCTCCATCGCCCCTGCTCTGGCTGCCGACCCCGCCGTCGGCCTCCCCTTCCGCGAGCTCCGTCCCTCTGCAACCTGGCACCGCCGCGGACCCCACCTTGTGGGTCTGCTCCGAGCCCCGCGACCCGAGCCTGCATCGCCTCGGCCGGCGAGGCCCCTCCATCGTCAGTCCGAGCCCCGCCTCCTCCGCCGTGCTCTGCCCTCCTCTTGAGCTCGTCCTCCCCTTAGCGCCGCCGCCTGCAACCTCCATGCGATGCCGCCGCCCTAGCTGCGCGCCTCCAGGCCACCTCCTCCCTTTTCGCGTCCCTGCCCTGCATCTCCCGGCCCTGCCTGTCCCGGGAACCTGCGTTGGGCATGCCCATGTCCGTGCATGCCTCTGCGTGTGTTGCTTGGCCTCAGCGTACCATCTCGTGGTGTTGTCAGATAAGATCTTCCGAGAAGGCAAGACATGTGCTCTGGCTGTTGCTCCAAGTCCGGTTAAATTAGTGTCGGTGGTTCTTGACTCCTCGTCTTGAATCCCAAGTTCTCCGGCTTGGACACGCAAGATCTACTCAAAATCCGAAGGCCTTCGACATGGAATGACAAGGACGTCTCCCGGAGCCGCGGAACTGGAGAATCCCCGGACGCCAAGTTCGCCGAGACCCGACGCCCTGATTCAAAGACCGATCCCCGAGACCGATCCCTCGGCACGCCAAGATCTTCTCCTCGGAACACCATGACCGCCTACACGGACCTGAAGACCACGGATGCGACAAGTTCTCCTTCCCGGATGCGAGCCCCGGATCCAAAGGCCGCCAAGTCCTTCCCGGATGCGAGATCGATCCCCGTCGAACCCTGAGACCCGACCCCGAACCCATCGAACCCCAAGATCGTCCGAACCCAGATGTGTGAACCTTTTCCCCGAGCCCTTATTTTATAAATGCTTTATATAAAACTTGTTGCATATTAATTGTTCATCTCGCATGCATATCATGTGGGTTGGGGGCATTATGCCGATTCACCTCATAATTAAATATGGAGTGTTTATGCGGGATATACTTGTATTATACCGCCTCCATTGAAATTGGTGTAGCGAACCGATGCCATGTTCCGCCCTGTTAACCCAACATTTAATTTGCGGGGTAGATAAATAACTTGAACCGTTTAATTAAATGTCGGGACCCCGGTTTCCGCTTAATATTGCCTTAATGCATCGCACCGTTGCCATGTCATACATCATACATGCATCATGCCCGATTTTCTACCGTAGTATTAAATAGTCCATCCGGTGTTCTTCTAGTGCTTTGCTTCTTCACGGATTAGGCCGATGAGTTGATGTGAGTGCCGACCCGATCTTCGAATAAACCTTCGGAAATGTTTTCAGGCGAGCATCTCCCCCTTTCTACCTATCTTGCTTTGTAGTATTTATTCCCTCCTGTTGATCTATTGCTATCTGTGTTGCGTTGCTCTAGTTTTCGTACCCGTGATATCCCTTGCAGCCTTATATTGCCTTGGACACATCCTATTACCTGTTGTTTGGTAGATAGTTGGACCTGCGCGTCGTAGTCGCTTGCTCAAGTGCTGTTGCGTGTCGTCAAGTACCACAGTTGTTGGAGTATTGCCGCATGTTTAATGTTGGAGATGATCAAGACTTTAATTACTGTTTAACAACTAAAATTGAAGTAGGTAAATGCAGAGGCACAGGTGGGCAATAGATGTTATTTGGTTGTTAACCGTCCACTTGTGTCCCGTAGGACCCCGAGTACTTGATACCTGTTCCTTGAATATTCGCGCTATCCACATCCGGGAGGATTATGGGACCCCCCTGAGCCAGAGCTTGATTCATTCTTATTTCTTGGGGCCACAAACTAGTTTGAGGTTTTATTTACTATCCTGTACTTATGCCATGCTTTACTGCTTTATTTAAATTGTGCGAGGTACTGCACCTGTACTATTTTGGAAGCGGAGTGTTTTCGCGGTATCGACAAGCCCAGTCACATTTTCGGGTTCCCAGTCGTTTACAGCCACTGACGCAAACCTTGAGTCCGTCTCGGAGTCAGCTAACTTCGTTGCGGGTAGCTTAATGGGGTGGCCTCCTGAAATATTTCTGAATCTGGTGATTGCTTTGTCGTGACTGCCTCGTTGGGTTTTGATTTGGTTTTTCCGAGGTTGATCGAGTGTGTGTTGCTATTTGTGCACCCCTGCAGGGTAAAACTTTCTGAAAGCCGTGTCCGCGGTTATGGACAACTTGGAGCACAGTATCTCGATCATAGACAACTATAACTAAAGTAGTGCTATAAATTTGACTTTATAATGACTAGTAATCAGCTTCACTATAATGGAATGGCTAAATAAAATTGCCAACAATTGCTTGTTTGGGTTGTCGCTTGCTACCATTGTACCTGACTAGTAAATATTGCAACTATAACGGAATGGCTAAATAAAAGTACCAACAACTGCTGGGTTTTGGGGATATCTCATGCTAACTGTATCTGACTAGTAAGAGTGCAACTACAACGGAATGGTTAACTAAAATTGCCCACTGCTTATTATATCAGGATGATTACCTATACCGGACTAGTAATTGCTGCAACGATAACGGAATAAATAAAACTGCCAACGGTGTGAGTTCCTCGGTTGACTTCCTCGTTTGGTCTCGAGGGGAAAATACCAGGATGGGTTTGCTTGGTGATAGCTTCAGGTTGGATCCGAATAGGTCTTTCTTATCCCTATCTGATAGCCGCCAGTTGTATCGAGTCTCTATAGGTTGTTTAGTGCATGCTGCGCTGCCGCTTCAGTCCACCATACCTATGTAGGCGAGGACCGCCGAATTCTAGCCTCGCCGTGTACTGGCCTCAGTACTGACCGCTCTCTCTTTTTCCTTTGCCCTTTGTCGGCACCCCTTTTGTTTAAGCAGGTTTTGAGATCGACGTCGTTAGCAGGGTTACCCTTCCGGCTTGGCCTGGGCAGGGTTATGGACGCCATTGGTTATTCTTCAGGGATCTTAGCCCCATTTGCATCTTGTCCGTAGTCGGACGCTCTATCATTTTCAAGGTGATTTGGATCTTTGTATATTATGTCTGTATTCTTGACTCATGGAGTCGTTGTTGCATATATCTGTTCTGTGGGTCCCATCGAGGACTGTTGTGTAATGTTATTACTTCGTTTTCCACCCACACGAAAGTGCCTGGTGGGCACCTTTGAATCGTTTCTATGCGGGTTTGGCAGGTTTCGCTAAAACTTGCATAGGGCCGATTCTGAGGGTGTTACAGAGTGGTATCAGAGCTCAGCAGTTGCGATACCCCACAAGTCCAGCCTGTAGGATAACCTAGCTAACGGCCGAAGTAGAGTGTCAAAACTATTTTTGAAAAATCGGTTGGATAGTTCTGATTAGGTCTGATTTTACTCCTTACCCCTCTGCTGCTCTCCTCTCACCTCTGCGTGTTTTGAATCCGCTCTCTTCTCTCTCTTCGAGTCCAGGATTTCTCGTGGTTGGGTTCCATCGTACCTTCAGGGTTTCGCTTCCTCCTTTGGTAACGGTGTTGCTACATCTGGTCTTCATGCTATCCGAGGAATCCTTCGTCTGGTGGACTTCTCTTTGTTCCTTCTCGTGCCTTCCGGTGTTTTCCGACGCGACGACATCATCTACGTTAGATCCGATGCAGAGTCTGCATCACTCCTTTGTTTCTGAACCTCGATTGTCAAGATCTTCAGTCTGATTCCGAGAATGGTTGCACGCTTTTCTACTAATTGTGCAGAGTAATAGTTTGGGTTCGTGATGGACTGGCCCCCATGCCGACTACTCACTCTATTCGCTTGTGTACATTGAAGTGGATGAGAATACATCGGTTCTCCCTTTCTATCGAAGCTAGAGGTGGCTTTATTTGTTGATACCTCTACCTTCGACCTTTTGTTCCCGGAGTGTTCCCTCGACGATCACGGACAACGACCTCTTGTTGGTGGTGTCGCGAGGATCTACACGATGCGAGAAGATTCAGATCGCCGCCCTTCTTCCCGGTACCATGGGGCGGATCTCGAGGGCGAGATCCATTGTTAGTGGTGTCGAATTGTGGCGCCCCGCAAAAACCAATACTAGAAAATCGCTGTTGTTTTTATTATGTGCATCATCATGACATCATCACACATACCTTTGCCAAAAATCATTTCGTTAAAACCCTCTCTCTATTTTGGCATTACTCTCCCTCTTATTTTAAAAATACAAAAAAAAACCTGGATCGATCGGAATATTTTATTTGTTTAAAACTATCTTACAAAATCTTTTATTAAATTAAAACCAACTATAATAAAATAAATAAAAATCTATTTTTGTGGGGGAGTCAGCCAGCCGCTAGGCCCAAAAGCCCAGCAGCCAGCCGACTACCACCCCACACCTGGAAACCCTAACCCAACCCCAGCCTAATCCTACTCCCTCACCCCTTCCCAGCCGCCAGCCTCCACCCCACTCCCCACACCCGCCGCCACCCTGGCATCCCTCCACCTCACTCCATCCTCTCCCATCACGCCACCTCACCTCTCCCTTCCCTCTATCCAATCCCACGCTGCCACCTCACCCCCAACTCCCTCCCTCTCCCCACCTGCCACTCACGACACACACAACGCACCACCCCCCTGGTCAACAAACCCCCTGGGCCCGGTCCCACCCCGCGGCCCCACCCGACCCAGCGCGACCCCGCTCCCACCAACCCCCGCGTCTCTCCTCTCGCCTCGGACCTCCCTTCTCTGGCCGATCCCGCCGCCGCCCTCTCCTCTCCTCCCGGCCTAGCTCTCCCTGCCGCCGCTGCCTGGGGTTCGCCCTCCTCCTTCGCCGTCGCGCCTCCCACCTGCCGCCTCATCCACCGCGTCCAACCCATCCCCGACCTTCCTCTCTGCTCGACCCCCTCCTCCATCGCCCCTGCTCTGGCTGCCGACCCCGCCGTAGGCCTCCCCTTCCGCGAGCTCCCTCCCTCTGCAACCTGGCACCGCCGCGGACCCCACCTTGTGGGTCTTCTCCGAGCCCCGCGACCCGAGCCTGCATCGCCTCGGCCGGCGAGGCCCCTCCGTCGTCAGTCCGAGCCCCGCCTCCTCCGCCGTGCTCTGCCCTCCTCTTGAGCTCGTCCTCCCCTTAGCGCCGCCGCCTGCAACCTCCATGCGATGCCGCCGCCCTAGCTGCGCGCCTCCAGGCCACCTCCTCCCTTTTCGCGTCCCTGCCCTGCATCTCCCGGCCCTGCCTGTCCCGGGAACCTGCGTTGGGCATGCCCATGTCCGTGCATGCCTCTGCGTGTGTTTCTTGGCCTCAGCGTACCATCTCGTGGTGTTGTCAGATAAGATCTTCCGAGAAGGAAAGACCTGTGCTCTGGCTGTTGCTCCAAGTCCGGTTAAATTAGTGTCGGTGGTTCTTGACTCCTCGTCTTGAATCCCAAGTTCTCCGGCTTGGACACGCAAGATCTACTCAAAATCCGAAGGCCTTCGACATGGAATGACAAGGACATCTCCCGGAGCCGCGGAACTGGAGAATCCCCGGACGCCAAGTTCGCCGAGACCCGACGCCCTGATTCAAAGACCGATCCCCGAGACCGATCCCTCGGCACGCCAAGATCTTCTCCTCGGAACACCATGACCGCCTACACGGACCTGAAGACCACGGATGCGACAAGTTCTCCTTCCCGGATGCGAGCCCCGGATCCGAAGGCCGCCAAGTCCTTCCCGGATGCGAGATCGATCCCCGTCGAACCCTGAGACCCGACCCCGAACCCATCGAACCCCAAGATCGTCCGAACCCAGATGTGTGAACCTTTTCCCTGAGCCCTTATTTTATAAATGCTTTATATAAAACTTGTTGCATATTAATTGTTCATCTCGCATGCATATCATGTGGGTTGGGGGCATTATGCCGATTCACCTCATAATTAAATATGGAGTGTTTATGCGGGATATACTTGTATTATACCGCCTCCATTTAAATTGGTGTAGCGAACCTATGCCATGTTCCGCCCTGTTAACCCAACATTTAATTTGCGGGGTAGATAAATAACTTGAACCGTTTAATTAAATGTCGGGACCCCGGTTTCCGCTTAATATTGCCTTAATGCATCGCACCGTTGCCATGTCATACATCATACATGCATCATGCCCGATTTTCTACCGTAGTATTAAATAGTCCATCTGGTGTTCTTCTAGTGCTTTGCTTCTTCACGGATTAGGCCGATGAGTTGATGTGAGTGTCGACCCGATCTTTGAATAAACCTTCGGCAATGTTTTCAGGCGAGCATCTCCCCCTTTCTACCTATCTTGCTTTATAGTATTTATTCCCTCCTGTTGATCTATTGCTATCTGTGTTGCGTTGCTCTAGTTTTCGTACCCGTGATATCCCTTGCAGCCTTATATTGCCTTGGACACATCCTATTACCTTTTGTTTGGTAGATAGTTGGACCTGCGCGTCGTAGTCGCTTGCTCAAGTGCTGTTGCGTGTCGTCAAGTACCACAGTTGTTGGAGTATTGCCGCATGTTTAATGTTGGAGATGATCAAGACTTTAATTACTATTTAACAACTAAAATTGAAGTAGGTAAATGCAGAGGCACAGGTGGGCAATATATGTTATTTGGTTGTTAACCGTCCACTTGTGTCCCGTAGGACCCCGAGTACTTGATACCTGTTCCTTGAATATTCGCGCTATCCACATCCGGGAGGATTATGGGACCCCGCTGAGCCAGAGCTTGATTCATTCTTATTTCTTGGGGCCACAAACTAGTTTGAGGTTTTATTTACTATCCTGTACTTATGCCATGCTTTACTGCTTTATTTAAATTGTGCGAGGTACTGCACCTGTACTGTTTTGGAAGCGGAGTGTTTTCGCGGTATCGACAACCCCAGTCACATTTTCGGGTTCCCAGTCGTTTACAGCCACTGACGCAAACCTTGAGTCCGTCTCGGAGTCAGCTAACTTCGTTGCGGGTAGCTTAATGGGGTGGCCTCCTGAAATATTTCTGAATCTGGTGATTGCTTTGTCGTGACTGCCTCGTTGGGTTTTGATTTGGTTTTTCCGAGGTTGATCGAGTGTGTGTTGCTATTTGTGCACCCCTGCAGGGTAAAACTTTCTGAAAGCCGTGTCCGCGGTTATGGACGACTTGGAGCACAGTATCTCGATCATAGACAACTATAACTAAAGTAGTGCTATAAATTTGACTTTATAATGACTAGTAATCAGCTTCACTATAATGGAATGGCTAAATAAAATTGCCAACAATTGCTTGTTTGGGTTGTCGCTTGCTACCATTGTACCTGACTAGTAAATATTGCAACTATAACGGAATGGATAAATAAAAGTACCAACAACTGCTGGGTTTTGGGGATATCTCCTGCTAATTATATCTGACTAGTAAGTGTTGCAACTACAACGGAATGGTTAACTAAAAGTGCCCACTGCTTATTACATCAGAATGACTATCTATACCTGACTAGTAAGTACTTCAACGATAACGGAATAAATAAAACTGCCAGCGGTGTGATTTTCTCGGTTGACTTCCTCGTTTGGTCTCGAGGGGGAAATACCAGGATGGGTTTGTTTGGTGTTAGATTCAGGTTGGATCCGAATAGATCTTTCTTATCCCTCTCTGATAGCCGACAGTTATATCGAGTCTCTATAGGTTGTTTAGTGCATGTTGCGCTGCCGCTTCAGCCCACCATACCTATGTAGGCGAGGACCGCCGAACTCTAGCCTCGCCGTGTACTGGCCTTAGTACTGACGCTCCTTTTTTTCCTTGGCCCTTTGTCGGCACCCCTTTTGTTTTAGCAGGTTTTGAGATCGACGCCGTTAGCAGGGTTACCCTTCCGGCTTGGCCTGGGCAGGGTTATGGACGCCATTGGTTATTCTTCAGGGCTCTTAGCCCCATTTGCATCTTGTCCATAGTCGGACGCTTTATCATTTTCAAGGTGATTTGGATCTTTGTATATTATGTCTATATTCTTGACTCATGGAGTCATTGTTGCATATATCTGTTCTGTGGGTCCCATCGAGGACTGTTGTGTAATGTTATTACTTCGTTTTCCACCCGCACGAAAGTGCCTGGTGGGCACCTTTGAATCGTTTCTATGCGGGTTTGGCGGGTTTCGCTAAAACTTGCATAGGGCCGATTCTGAGGGTGTTACACCTGGATAGGGTTTGTAGCCCCTAGCCGCCTCCTCGGCCTCCCCCTTTGCCTATAAGAAGCCCCGATGCAGAAACCCTGAGTACCCGATAAAATATCCACGAAACCGTCTGTAGCCGCCGCCACCGTCGTCCCTAGATCGGGGGGATCTGAAGTTCTTGCCGGCACCCTGCCGGAGGGGAGATCATCCTGGAGGCCTTCTCTCAAGTATGATGTGTGAGTAGTTCCACCTTGGACTATGGGTCCATGTAGTAGCTAGATGGTTGTATCTCCTCCTTTTTGCTTTCATGTATAGATCTTGTGAGCTCCGTTCATGATCAAGATCTAATCTATTTGTAATCATGCATGTTGTGTTTGCCGAGATCCGATGGATATTGAGATTATTATGTTGGTTTGATTAATGGTTTTGTCTTTATGATTCTATCATGTCTGTGTTGTTTGTGATCTTGCATGCTCTCCGTTGTTAGTAGCTATCTTGGCCAAGTAGTTGCTAGTGACTCCAAGAGGGGGTATTTATGCTCGATAGTGGGTTCATGCCTCTAGTTTCCAACGGAAGTGACAATAATCTCTTCGGTTGTAGATGTGTTGTTGCCACTAGGGAGAAAACAACGGTCTCTTGTTCATGGAACATGTGGACTGTTTACCTTACACACTTTGCTTAAAGCAGTTCTCTGTTGCTTGCAACTTAATACTGGAGGGGGTTCAGATGATAACCTGAAGGTAGACTTCTAGTCATAGATGCAGTTGGATGGCGGTCTATGTTTCTTGTTGTATTGCCCAATCAAATCTCATAGGATCTTTCTGACTAGTAATTGCATTGTTATGCCTTGCTCAGTTCCTGTCAATTGCCCCGCTGTAATTTGTTTACCCTTCATGCCATGTTGTTTATCTAAGGAGAGCACCTCTAGTGAACTATGGACCCCGGTTCAATCTTTACCATTGATACATCTTCCACTATTACTTGTTTACTTGCTGCAAACCACCATTACCTTCCACACCATACGTTTAATCCTTTGTTACAGCAAACCGGTGAGCTTGACAACCTCACTGATTCGTTGGGGCAAAGTCTTGAGTTTGTGTTGTGCAGGTCTCTGCGTTGCTTGCAACACCTGTGTGACGTTTCCTTCCTCCTTCTGGTTCGATAACCTCGGTCTCTACTGAGGGAAGACTTGCTGCTGTGCTCATCACACCTTGCTCTTGGGGTTTCCAACGAAGTGCTCCACGTCAGCACCATCACAACCGTGACCATGTGGCCGAAACTCAAACCCCATTCGTTATCTGCAACTCGCGTCAGCACAGGCGTCGAATCCTATCTGAAAAAATGGAACCTCGCCATGGAGAGGCCCCGTCTTAGCTTGCACGAGGCCGAGATGTTCGCCCACTACGACATACTCGCTCTGCCACTAGCGAGGCTACCGGTCGGCAACGAGATCAACTACGTCGGGGTGCCCGTGGTACCTCTCTTGCGCGGCAACACGCTGTCAATGCGGATCGAGGAGCACTGCCACCAGCTGCTGGAGCGGAGGATGGCAATGGACCGATATGCGCGCACGAGCGCTTACTGGCCAAGGTGTTTCAAGAAGGAGCAGGAGGTGTTGCTTTGTCTGTGCAGAGATAATTGTCAGGAGATCCACCCGGATCTGCGCAACCCCGAAGGGAGGCAGCTCTTTTGGGTAGTGCCTAGGCATACGCCCTCCACCGTTATCGATGCGGCACACCGTGCAGAACTCGTGAGGAGGAACACCACCGGGCTCGTCCTCATCGACTCTAATTTGGAAGAGGCGGACGCCGATGCGGAGGACATCGTACATGACAAAGATAGCGGGAGCGACATAGTCGATTAGGGTCACTTGAGCCTAAATTTAATCTATGTATAGTAGATTAATGACCTCTTCAGATAGAATGGCCAAGTTGTAAGTGTGTTAGCCACCGGCACCAAAGCCACCACCGGCTGCTCGGCCACGGCCACCTCCGGATAATCCAGTGGTTCCACTACAGCCATCGCGGCATCTCTGGTAGGACCATGTGGATGAAGTTTCCATTGATGGAGATTAAACGTGACATATGAGCAGAACCGAGGAGAGAATCAATGCCCTTGATGTAGCCGATGAGAGTATCAGACGTTGCTGACAAAGACGAGGTGAGGCTGATGGGACTATATGATGTCTCTGCTCCTAGCACTTGATGGCATAGTCATAATTTTGTAGTGCGCCAGAGGAGAAGGAGACGCGCATGTCGTGTTGTTGAGATGGGAATCCAAGGGAGGAGAGCCTCACCAACTCCATGGCACGGCCATAATTTTGGTAGTTGTACGATTAAAAATCCACAATTATTGTTTATGGATAATCATTTTAAAAATTAATGTACTATTTAACAACCTAGAATCTGGTCCACACCACACATCACATACCTGTTACAAGCACTAGATATAAATAAATTACAAATGAATAGTTTAGTTTCAATGAAAATTCAAGAAACGTCGTTACTGTGCCAGCTTCTCTATGATCCTCTTATTAGTGTTCAATCCCACACTGCACTAAACAATAGTTGACGATGACTGGAAAATGATAAAAATGCCAAGTAAAACAAGTTTCAAGCTTACCTTTCATCCGGAGAATCGTACAAAGATGAAATTGGGAGGGATTTATTGTTTCTCCTGCAGTTAGCCGAAAGATCCTCAAGAACATCCTCAATCACCCCAGCAACTTCTTCATATTCAAATTCAACTCCATTATTATCGTTTCCCTTCCCCTTCTGCTCTCATGTACCCTTTTGTTTATTTTTGCCCCTATCCCCGCACCTCTATGTCCTCATCAACTAGATGCTTACCGAAATTTCCCTCCACATGTGCATCACCATTTCCCTCCTCCTCATCACCATTTTCCTTCACATGTAGCACTTCTCTACGTCATCTCGCTGCGCTTCATCCAGTTCTGCCTGAGAAGCCTCATCTTGTGCCTTCGACATGTGAATAGGGATAGGGTCAACATGTTCAAAATCACGTGGAACTGGTTTTTTGCATAACCTCTTGATATGGCCCCACCCTACACACTGTTTGCACTTTCGCTTCCTTTCTCCTAGTATCGAACCTTTTTCAGTGAAGGCTTTGATCCTTTGCTTTCTAGGCCTCCCAGGTGGCCTCCTAAGAACTTCTGGTTCGAGTTTGAACCCTGGATCGATGTAACACCCTTAGATCGACCCTATGCAAGTTTTAGCGATTCCCGCCAAACCCACATAGAAACAATTCAAAGGTGCCCACCAGGCACTTTCGTGTGGGTGGAAAACGAAGTAATGTCATTACACAATAGTCTTTGACGGAACCCTAGAACAGATATATACAACAACGACTCAAAGAGTCATGAATACAGATATACGGTACAAAGATCCAAATCACCTTGAAAACGATACACATCCGAGTATGAATAATATGCAAATTGAACTAAGAGCCCTAAAGAATAACCAATGGCGTCCATAACCCTTCCTAGGCCAAGCCGAAAGGGTAACCCTGCTAACACCGTCGATCTCAAACCTGCTTCAACAAAAGGGGTGTCGGCAAAGGGCAAAGGACAAAAGAGAGTGGTCAGTACTTAGGGAAGTACACGGCGAGACTTAGAATTCGGCGGCTCTCGCCTACATAGGTATGGTGGACTGAAGCGACAACGCGACATGCACTAAACAACCTATAGAGAGTCGATACAACTGGCGACTATCAGAGAGATATACGAATGGCCTATTCGGATCCAACCTGAAACTACCACCAAACATACCCATCCTGGTATTCCCCTCCGAGACCAAACGAAAAAGTCATATCGAGGAAACTCACATAGTTGGCAATTTTATTCATTCTATTATAGTTGCAGCAATTACTAGTCAGGTATGGTGAACATGAGTCATCCTGATATCATAAGAAGTGGGCAGTTTTAGTAAACCATTCCTTTATAGTTGCAATACTTACTAGTCAGATACAAATAGCATGAGACATCCCAAAACTAGCAGTTGTTGACACTTTTATTTACTCATGCCGGTATAGTTAATCTGATTACTAGACATGTCAAAGTCAAATTTATAGCACTACTTTAGTTATAGTTGTCTATGATCGAGATACTGTGCTCCAAGTCGTCCATAACCGCGGACACGACTTTCAAAAAGATTTACCATGCAGGGGGCACAAATAGCAACACACGAACAATCAACCTCGGAAAAACCAAATGAAAACCTAACGAGGCATCACGACAAAGCAATCACAAGATTCATAAAATATTTCAGGGGGCCACCCCACTAAGCTACCCACGATGAAGTTTGCCGGCTCTGAGACGGACCCAGAGGTTTGCATCAATGGTTGTAAAGGACTGGGAACCCTAAAGTGTGATTGGGCTTATCGATACTGCAAAAACACTCCGCTTACCTAAACAATACAATACTAAATGCTCTCCATGAGCAACAGTAGTAAATAATGCAGTAAACATGGCATAAGTCCAGGATAGTAATAAAACCCCAAATTAGTTTGTGGTCCCAAGAAATAAGTTATGAATCAAGCTCTGGCTAAGGGGATTCATGGTCCTACATGCAGATAGTGTGACAGTCAAAGAATAGGTATCAAGTACTCGGGGTCCTACGGGACACCAGTGAGCTGTTAAAAACCAAATCACATCTATTATCTACCGGTGCCTCTGCATTAGTTATAACTATTCCCAGTAATATCAAGTTGTAATTTGAGTCATTATCATCTCCACTATTATGCATGAGGCATTCCTCCAATAACCGTGGAACAACAGCGGCACAAAGCAACACCTTCGTAAGCAACTACGACTCGCAAGGCCGACTATCTACCAAGCAATAGGTAATAGGAGGTGTCCATGACAATATAGGCTGCAAGGGATATCAAGTGGTACGGAATCTAAAACATCGCAACACAGATAGCAATAGATCAACAGGAGGAAATAAAGACTAGAAATGTAAAATATGTAGAAGAGAGAGAATGCTTGCCTGAAAAACACCTAATCTATGAAGAATCAAACCACTAGAAGAAACATCGGATGCACTATTTAATACTATGGTAGCAGATCAGACATGATGTATGAATGATGCATGACATGGCAAAAGATGCGATGCAATTAGGAAATATTAAGCGAAACTAGGGTCCCGAAAATTAATTAGATGGTTTGTATTGTTTAGATACCCCGCAATTTAATGTTATCTTAGCAAGCTAAAATATGAGGGTTCGCTACACAAATTTAAATGGAGGCTATATAAGACTAGAAACGCCCGCATATGGTTTTCATATTTCATTATAATGTGAATCGGTATAATGACCTAAACCGTGCAATATGTGTGTGACATGAACATTTTATACGCAATAGTATATATTATATATTATAAAAATATTGATCTTGAAAAAGGGTCATGTTTGGGTTTCGGCGATCTTGGGTCAGGGTTTCGATGGAGTTCGGCTTGCTGGGATTGGTCTTTGGATCTGGGGAGGTCTTGTCGGTGATTCCTCAAGTGTCTCTGGCTTCGGTACGGTCTTCACTTGATACCATCTGCATTCTTCCAGTACATCGGATCGACGAGAAGATCTTGAACTTGCGGATACTCGAGAACCCATGAAGGAAAAAACGCACCCTGGCGAGATTTGGCATCGGTCAACATAAGACATGAAGATGCGTCAAAGGTGAGCGCCCTAACTTGGAATTACACATGATCTGTGTGGCCGTGGCAGAAACAACAACCATCAGGCCATCAGGCACACAGGAAAAGAAATACATCACATAAAGGTAAGGTAAGCACAACCTCAAAAACGTGTGGAACCAAGGCAGGGTCTTGAACGGACGGCGACGATGCTCGATGAAAAGGAGGGACTGCGGTGCTGCTCGCAGAGAACGATGGCGGCGGCCCTAGCAATGGAGAACGGGAGGCGCTACCTGAGGGGATCGAAGGCGAGGACAAGGTATCAACGACCGGAGGTGGGGTGAAGAGGGACGCGGGGAGGTGGCGGACAAGGAGGGCTCGCGCGGCCTAGGGCCCACCAGGGACAGGGCAGAAGGAGGCCGGGCTTGGCAGCGGGGCATGGCACGCTGGCAACAGAGGCGGGGAAAACGACGGTGGAGGAGCTCGCTGACGGGATGGCAGCGAGCCGCGCGGTTGTAGGGTGGAGGATGCCCAAGAGCTTGGTCACGAGGCGACGGGGTGTGCTGGGGCGGTTGCGTGAGTGAGCGGGGCTCCGGGCTGGGAAGGGGATCTGCGAGGCAGAGTCGCTGCTGCCGAACGCAGTGGCGGCTCGACCACGGCGGCAGTAGGGGCCTGGCGACATAGCCACATAGGTTGGCGGCGCGAGGAGGAACTGAGCGGGGAGAGAGAGGAGGCTCTGTAGCGGGGAGGAGCTCATCCGGGAGCGGTTGCCGCGAGGCCGGGGACGGCGACGGCTAGGTGAGGCCGGCGGCGGCGCAGGCGGCCGAAGAGCGAGGGAGGATACGAGGGTTGGGGAAGAAAACGCGTGACCAGGGGGGTAGGTGGGAAGCGGACGAGGAGGACCAGGTGGTGGGGCCAGACGCGAGGTGGGGTGGTTCCGTGCGTGGTGTACGCGGGAAAGGGCGACGATGTGAGGGAGAGGCGTGACAGGCGACACGAGCGGGTGTGTTTGCTCGCTGGGTGTGTAGAATGTGCGTGCCGGACAGTTTGTTGTGTGCGTGTGTAGTGATATCACGGAGTTAATTAGATAAAACTATCATAATTGAGGCTGTTGGGACGGGTTAGTACCAATTCTGATAATTTTTGCATATCAGTATCAACACCTGGACCCCGCAACTCTGGTCGCGCTAATCCCAGCTTGAACGCGTTTCTGACGAGTCTGGCCCACGTGCAGAGCTGACGTGGCCAAACGGCCGTTTCCCCCGCCGTTAGGACAAGACCAGGTGCGGTCGAACCGCACCTGGGTCGTCTTCTTCCTCTCCCCCAGTCGAGTCAGTCTCAGTGCCCACTCCCCCTTTCTCTCTCCCACTCTCGATTCGGCGGCGATGGAGGAGCCGACGAATCCTGGAGGCGGCGGCGGCGCAGGCGAGAAAGGCAGGTCTGGACGAGCCCGCGGGAGCACGGGATCCACAAAGGAGGGAGCCAGAAGGGAGCAGATGGATGGTCTGGACGAGCTATGGCCGTCTCGTCCATCGACGGCGTCGGCGATGCTGGCGCAGATGTGGGTGGCTAACCCAATGGATTCTGAGAGGTGGATGACCAGTCTCGGCGGCGTGGAGTAAGTATTCATCTCTCCTCCCTGTCTCCCTATCTTCTTATCTCTCTGAAATTTTAGATTTAGGGGTTAGGGTTTGCTGAGATGGCTATTTGCTTGCTATATGTTTTGTAGTCTTGATCCAGAGATTTGGGAGGTCAGGATTCATCTTGATGGAGTGGACAATATAGAGAGAACAATTGCCAGAGATGACATTACTTATATAAACATAGTTGCAATCATTGAGGAGAAGGGGTTCAGTCTTAGGGATTCTATTTACTGCAGAAAGCAAGGGGTAGATCAATTGGTTGAGAACAACTACCATATCTATGAACTGTTAGATCACTTTGATGCAAGGAAGGTGCTGTCTTTGTTTGTAAAGAGGGGAAAAGTTAGTAAGAACAAGAAATCTGTAGCCATATCTAGTCAACCAACATCATCTTCCATTGTGCAATATGAAGAACCTGCCCCTATTGATTGCAATGCACCTGTCCCTATTGATTGCAATGCACCTAGCCCTATTGATTACAGTGAACCTGTGTATGTTGTTGACAAGGAAGGATACATTTTCACTAGTCAGACTGGTAGCACTATTATAGTGATGATGAGTGCACAAATACTTACCTTCCAACTCAAGAAAGTCAGATGCTGTTGAAGGGAAAGGCAATAGCCATTGAAGAGACTGATTCTAAGGATGATTGCAGCATGGGGTCATACATTACTGATGATGATCCTTGGTGGGATGCTGCCATTGGACAGGTTAATATTGAACAGTTAGAAGAGTCCAGGAGAAAGGAACAGATGGAATTAGCAGAGAGAATTGAGGAGCTGAGGAGGAAGAGACAGGATCCCCTGTTGCACTATGAAGGGGACACAGATATTGAAGACTTGTTTGTGACTGAAGAAGACACACCAACTGTGTTTGTACCAGCCCCTGAACCTGCAAAGAAAAAGAAGAAAATTCCTGTTAAGAAAGGACCCACATCAAGGTGTCATACATCTGTGGCCATACAAGAATCAGCAGAGTACATACCATCATCAGATGATGAAGATAGAGGAAGTGGGATGTGACAGGGCTGCCAACTTGGTGGAAAAAACCTGTGGATGCGGGAACTGGGATGTGACAGGGATGCCTTGTAGCCATGCTTGTAGTGCTATCATCAAAGCCAAGCAGAAACCTGAGCATTATGTGAGCCATTTCCTCAAGAAAGATATGTATGCCAAAGCTTTTCAGCCTGTCATTTACCCAGTGCCTGGCCAGCATGCTTGGCCCAAAACAGGAACACCTGACATCATACCACCTTACTTCCACATCAAAAAAGGGAGAAAGCAAGAGAAGAGGAGGAAGGGAAAGTTTGAGGTGCCAAAGCCCAAAGATACATCAAGAATGGGAACCATTACATGCTCTAATTGCCACTACAAGAAATGTGTCAACTTATGACGTTTTGGTAGTGACCATCTACAAAATCGTCTTAGATTTATGAAGATTCCGCAATGGGTGGTCTTGGGAGGGCCAAAGCCTTAGTAAACTATGACGATCTTGCTCAAAACGTCGTAATTTTTTAAATGAAATCGTCATAATAAGTAGGCAGATCTAATAGACCGTTGGATGCGAACAAGATGGACGGGTAGGATGCTGATATGCGGGAACTTACATGGATCGATGACATGGCATACCCATCCCGCGCGCAGACCCCAAATATTTTCATAGGACGCGCGTGCTGGTCAAGCCAAAATCGCCACGTCCCCGCCCTCCTAGCGAAACCTACTCCCCAACCCTAATCCTATCGTCGCCGCCCTCCTTCTCCAGCGAGATCCGCACGTTGTCGCCGCCCTCCATTCTCGCTCCAACCCTCCTCTCGCTCCGCTCTGGTACCCCCAGCACCCGCCTCGTCGGGGCAGTAGCGACCAAGGAGACCGAGCTCGACGGTGGTGGATTGGACAGCGACAACATGGGATCTGGGAGGGTGGTTCCGGTGGGAGCGGTGGTTCCGACGGGAGGTGGAGAGGAAGAAGGGGAGGATAATATGGGGGAGGGGATCTCCATGTCACAGAAGCTCAACCTGCCGCCGGTTCTACCCTCTCATCGATCCACCCCCTCCCTCCCTCATCTCTCCACCGCCACCCCCACCACCCCTATCACTCCCCCAGCACCGCAACCTATCTCCCTCTCCGATTTCCTCACCCATGGCGACCAAGATCCGGTGGTCCGTACGGATCGATCGCGGCATCTTGGTCAGGAGGGAGATGGAGGGAGGGGTGGCTGCTGTCGCCGCTGCGGCGGCTGCGGCGGCGGCTTCTTCTTCGGTGACCATGGCGGTGGCTCCACCGGGTCCGCCGAGCAACGGAGCTGGCGTTCCTGGGGCGGCGGCGTCTGCGGCGCCACCGCCGTTCCTGCTAAAGACGTACGAGATGGTGGACGACCCGGGGACGGATGGCATAGTCTCCTGGGGCAAGGGGAACAACAGCTTCGTCGTCTGGAGCACGCCCGAGTTTGCAAGGGACCTCCTCCCCAAGTACTTCAAGCACAGCAACTTCTCATCCTTCGTCAGGCAGCTCAACACCTACGTACGTTATGTCCCCCTCTCCCTCTTCCTCCCTCCCTCATTCCCCGACCCTTCTCTGCTTTCTGCTCCCACTAGTTCGGTCCTGGGGATTCAGAGTCCAAAACTCAGGAGGTTTTCGAATTGCGTGAGGACGGGATTCTAGTGTAAATAGTGTGCGTTAGTCCCAAACATGGCCGTCTCACCGGAAATTTGAGGCCCTGTCTATTTTACTAGTATGGTGATGCTCTATGTTATTAGATTAGTTCTTGCTAAATGTTTGGGAATGGGGTATCCATGATGAAACAGGTAGAAAGGGAATACAGGCAATCATGTTCTTGTTATTACTTATTGTGGATCTGTGATTGCCAAAAAAACTCATATGATTTGATACTACTGTTAATCATTGTTTGCTAGATTAGAATTTAGAGAATTAATAGAATAATAAAAGAGACATCCCCTATTAAGTATTGATTCATGCATGTCCCAGTTGTCTCTGTTCTCATATTAAATTTTCCTAGTCCTATTTTCTCGATCCCGTGGTAGGGTTTTAGGTTGCTTAGTTTGTTACCTTTTGATTGTTGTGCTTCCGCTGATGTGCTTCTGCAATGGGTGTTTATAATTTAGCCATGGTGCCAATTCTTAAATGGAACAACAAGTGTTGTTTTTAAATAAACTATGCCCTCCTGGTTGGGGAAATTTTCTTAAATTGTCTTGATAAATAATATGACTTGGTACCTTTGTGTTTCTTTCAACCTTGAGTTGGCTGAGTATTGGCTTTGCCTCCTGGATTATTCATGTGGGTTAACTTCTGCTGTTTCTTTTACTAGAGTGCTTATAGAGATACCTAGGCCAAATCATTTCAGTAGAGCATATAAATAAACCTTGGCCAATTCATTTCAATTTTGTTCATGTAATATGTAATTTGTAATATGTCATTTGTTTGTCTACCATAATTTTGTTCATGGATTATTCCCATGCATGTTGATTTGGTCCAAGTATCCAGCAATTATTTTGCTGTTGCTTGAGGTGTACTAGCACCTCCGCGGTTGTCAAGGTCCTGCCCCTGTTGTGATGCCGACGCTTAGGATTATAGTCTCACCCCTTTGGATTCAGAATTAAAAAGACCCACCCATTTATCTTGCCTGTGTGTAAATGTGATGTATGGTGAGAAATAAAGAGTGAGAAGATAATTGCCTACTGCGTGTACTTGTGTTTAGCATCCTTACACTAACCATATGTATGCTAGATGTCCATGTACTTTGATCTCGTGTTGTTCATGTGTCATAAATGAGATCTTGGAGCACCCATGTGTTGCCTTGGTAGCATCACTGTCTTGCCAAGAATTTTTGATAATTTTTGAAATGTTCTTTTATATCTAGTTTAGCTAAGACTAACTTGATTTTTCTTCATGTCCTGATGCATGTACACACGAGTACGGTTTGACTGTATCGTCCGCACTTGCAAGTCATTTGTTGCAATCCTCTACAGTCTAGATGTTCTTCTGCCTTATAATAAAATATGGTAGGACAAATACACTGTACTCTAAAAGAACTCAACCAATTATGTGGGTGTACACTGCATTAATTGCTGCTCCCATAAGATGTGATTTATGTAGCATTTTGATTGCCATTTATCCATGCCTGATACAATTGCATATCCATGCTTGATATTATTTTATCATTGAAGCATGATCTTGCAGCTGTTGTGGGCAGTATGGTAGTCTCGTTTCATTGTCCTTATCATGATATATGTTGTGTTCCACTCGTTCTCAATGCATAGTACTTGTAGTTAATGTCTCATTGTTCAGCTATTGGTTTCACAAACAACATAGTTGAAGTTATGTCACAGTACTGATTACTGTTGTACTCATGTAGAATTATTGTTGCCTGTATTTTCCATTATATCATCCTATTCTGTTATTTACTTGTCTTGTCCTAGGTTGTGTGCTTCCCTCTGGTTTGTAATGTGCCATGTGGTCTGACTACAACTATTGCATTTGTTTGCTTGCGCAACTGTTGATCTGGTATTGATTATGTCTGTCACGGGAAGCATATGGCACGGGAAGCAGCGCCACCCATCTCCCTCTGTCCCCATCACCATCTGCTCATCCTCCTCCACCAGATCACCTCCGGCTTGGTCTTCCTCGCCGACGCTAGCACGTGCGTGCTTCGCGAGAAGGGCACTAAATCTGGCGTCTCTAGCGTCGTCTGGGTGACATGGTTACTGATGGCGCCAAGACCAACACACCTGCGCTCCGGCTCGATGGTATGTGCACCTTCATCACCCTCGCCCCCATCATGTATGTATTGTTCCCCCATATCTGTCCGCTTCTCTGAATTTTGTTTTGTTTGATTCCCCTCTCGATCATGGTGGATTCCCTTATGATTTTTTTGTCTGATTCCCTTCGACAAGCTGCTCCTCCAGCTGCTGCTCAAGGCATCACGGGACAAGCAGTCCGTGGCCGAGGAGGCTGAGAAGGCGATGTGCGCCATGTCCACGTCCATGCCTCACCTGCTGCTGCTAAAGAAGCTCGGGGCCTATGTCCACCACTCCAACCTCATGGTCAGGGCCAAGGCCGCAGTCGCCAAGTCGCATGGATCGGCAACGCCACGACCTGCTACTGCTGGTCACCTCCAAAACGAGCGGCTGCTAGTCAGGTCCCTCTCCTCCTTGTTTGATTTTGTTTATTTCTTGTAATTATCTGCATGTGCTCCCTCCGTGTAAAATACTTGGTCATGTGTATGTTAGCTTGCCAATCCCTAACAATTTATTCTCTTAATGGACGAACAAGGAACTAATTAGTACACGAACAATTTATTTCCATATATGTTTTTTTGGGTTTGGTTTTGCACGAACAAGGAACTAATTAGTGCATGTGTTCATGTATAAAACAATCAGTATAAAACAATTTATTTTCAAGGTCTCTATGATGCATTTAAGTCTATGGTTCCTCCCTTTTCTCCTACACTTGCTATGTGAGACCAGGCTAGTTGATTGTTTCTAGTGTATACCTATGAGCTCAATCATTTGGATATTGTTATAGTTATAAAGTTACACTAAGTGATTTTATAGTGTTTGATTGTTCAACTATATGTTCATGTAAGGTAGACATGTTATGTTGGAGCTATAAATTACTTTTCCTGATCCTAAATTTGGCTTGTTGTAATCTACAATGTCTCAATATTTGTGATTTGTTTCCTGATTGTCACAGGTTTCTTAGCACAGTGTTGGAATTAGGTTTCTTAATAAGTAGCGAGAAAAAACATGATATGAAGTACTAGATGTATGTCTCGAGTTTCTGTAATTAGCGAGAAACAACATGATATGAAGCATGGTCAGGCTGCTGGTGAGGCTCCCGCTGATAATTTGTAGAAGATTGCAACCTGAATCCCAACTGACAGTATGTACATAACCGATTCTCCCTTTGTTTATCGAATTAATTTTATCTGTTCTTGTGTGGTATCATTCCAAAAGTTCAGATTATCAAGTTTTATTCATTAACCGAGCTTGTAGAAGTTTGTAAATATAAGGCAATGGTCAAGCTCGGTTTTGCTAGTAGTTGGATAAATTGGGTATGCATGTAGATCAGTAGTTGTAGTTAAGGGAGAACTCCTGACGTCCTTAATTTGAACACACTGCAAGCATCACTAGTCTGGTAGTGTAAATATGAGTGCTCTTTTAATAGGGTTAGTTTGAGTCTTATGACTCTTACTCTTACATGATCCAGGGGCATTTGATCATACTCGGAATTATTCTGCTATCATTCATCATGTACCATGCCAGTGTTATCTTCAGTTCAGTGGCTTACAAAGCTACTCCATGTACTATCATGTACAATGCCAATGTTAGCTTCAGTTCAGTGGCTTACAAAGCTACTCCATGTAATATATCATGTACCATGCCAATGTTATCTTTAGTTCAGTGGCTTACAAAGCTACTCCATGTAATATCATGTTAATTATTAAACGAGTTCTTGGAGTGGTGCTTGTAAATGAGTTATACAATATCCATAGTATTTACAGTGATAGGAATGAGTGAATAGAACTTTTTCAAATCTGATTTAAACTTAATCAAATGATTAGAAAGCTTTTGTGGATATGAAACCACTGATTATGAATGCTAATACATTATGTAAATTTTCTGCTACCCCTATTCTGGATTGCTAGAACTATATGTAAAATTTGCTGCTACCCATATTCTGAAACTACAAGCTTTGTTCATGTTTCAGCTGATCGTGCTGGAGTGGAGCTGCGCCACTTCGGGAGAGCAGAGGAGCTTGTTCGTGCAGCGATCCGAGGAGCTTGTCCGAGGTGTTGCAATTGGTGCTATTTGCTAATAAGTGAATGTAAATACTGAATTGTAATCTTGGATGTGCATTTGTGAGCCTGCTATTTGCTGATAAATTATCTGCATGCTGTGTATTTGCTGAAAATGGTGTATTTTATTGATGTATTTGGAAACTCTGGTGTATTTTCTCGATTTATTGCATGGCTGAAGCAATTCCAGAAATGAAAATGCAAATTCTAGTTAAAAAATAGCAGAAATCTGGACTGGATGAAATATATTTGGGCTCTAAAAAGGCTGTGGCCCAAAATATATTGTAACAAATCTGAAAATAAATAAGTGTACCGTAAGAAGGCAAGGCCCAAAAGTGACAAACCTAAAAAGGCCAAGGCCTAGCAAATAAAAGGCTAGAATTATTGGGCCAGCCCATTTAGATCACTAAAATGGACTGGGCTAATTTTGATTTAAGACTATTTCATTTCGTCACAATTTTGCCACATAGGATCAGCCACGTAGGATCTGAGCTGGCCTGGCTAGATGGTCCATGACGATATTGGATCGTCATAGACGTTATGACGATTCAATATCGTCATAGACGGTTATGACGATTTTACCAAAAACGTCGTTATAGTTCATTTGCGACGCCCAGCTTTCGACGATCTCAAAATCGTCATAGAATCGTCATAAACGGACTACTATGACGATTCTGTGACGAAAATTGAGGGTCATATATAGACAGATTCCTTGTAGTGTGCAAGCTGCAAGGGCACAGATACACCAGCTGCTCACAACCTTTGAGGCCTGATCTGGTGATAAGAAAGAACAAGCATGTGGTTAGTGCTCTAGTTATCAGTTTGGTTTATTTTGTTTGTTTATTTGTATTTTACACCAACTGATTTTGTTTGCTTCTATGTATCCTAAACCAACTGGTCCACCACCTGCTGCAAATCCTGCACCAACTGCTCCATCACCACCTGCTACAAGGGCTGCACCAACTGGTCCACCACCTGCTGCTGCAAGGGAAACTGCAAGGGCTACTCCAAGGGGTGGCTTTGTTGCTCCAAGATTAGCTGGAAGAGAGAGAGAGAGGGTGATGTTCCAGGTGGATCTGCTCCTGCATACAAGAGGACTAGAACATGGAGCTACTTGAATTGTGGCTATGTTCTAGGTGATGAAGGACAAGCTGGTCCATCAGACCACTAATTGTGGCTATGTTGTCATGTAGTTATTTTGGGAGTTGTGTTGTAATAGACAATTAGTATTATCTGCCTTACCACACATGTCTGCCTCTTTTGGTGAAATGATAGTATATGATGGAAACAATGTAAGTGATGCAGCTGAGTTGCTGTGAATGTTCTGGACATGTAGTAATGCATGCTTGGTTCTGGACATGAAATGCATGCTTGGTTCTATCAATTTGATACATGCTTTATTCTGTGAATGTGATGAAATGCATTCTTGATTCTGTGATAAATCATGACTGTGAAATGGTGCATGCTTCATTGAGTGAAATGCATTGAGTGAAATACAGAAACACACAATAATCTGGAGGAGACATAAGTTGTTGCTCTAGTTCAATAGACAGAAACACACATAGAAAGCATCCATAATACAATAACATACTTGTTCCAATGGTACTTAATACAATAACATACTTGTTCCAATGGTACTTAATACAATAACATACTTGTTCCAATGGTACATAACAGAAACACCTAAGTTGTTGCTCTAGTTCAACAGACAGAAACACACAATTTTAACTACTTAATACAATTCTAAAACCAGTTGGTAATTGGCAGTGGCATACTCCACATTCCCAGAGATTCTTGTGTCTTTCTCTTCCTCATACATACCCCACAGCCTAATCAAAGATTTCTGCAATGTAGGTGGCCACTCCAAATCAACCCAATGGAATGTGTCACACATGCCCTCCTGCAGATTAGTTAGTACAGATTAGTCACTAAGCAAAGCATGTTTTACAATCAGTGATAATGAAACAATGCAAATTCTACAATCAGTGACACCACCAACCTTGCAACCACAGCCAAGAAATTTCCTTCCAGTGTCTGATCCTTCGAAAGCAAAAAATTTGTGCAGAGGCTTGTCATGCTTGCACCTCAGCTGAACATCATCACTACCGTTGTAATCAGGGTCAAAGATAGTATCTGGCACCTAACACAAAGCACAACAATAACATAAATCGACAAATCTATCTAGGGTTCAGTGGATAGGACATCAGCATATGTCAGTGGATTTACTAGAGCTTATTATCCTAAACTAAACAAGAGCTGCAATCGACTGAAATCCAACTAAAAGCATGGCAAATCGAAGAACCCTAGATCTACACTTACAGGTCCACGCGGGCTAATATCCTGTCCTTTTGAGAAGCCTGACACGAGGCTGGCATCGCTGGTGTCTTCATCCCAGGAGGGCATGACGATGGCGGTGGTAGAGGGTCGGCGTCGGCGGCGGCACCAGATCAGGGAAAGCAGAGAGTGAGAAGAGTGAGAGAGCAGGAAGTGACACTCGACTGGGGAGAGGAAGAAGACGACCCAGGTGCGGTCGAACCGCACCTGGTCTTGTCCTAACGGCGGGGAAACAGACGTTTGGCCATGTCAGCTCTGCATGTGGGCCAGACTCGTCAGAAACGCGTTCAAGCTGGAATTAGCGCGGTCAGCGTTGCGGCGTCTAGGTGTTGGTACTGACGTGCAGAAATTACCAGAATCGGTACTGACCCGTCCCGATAGCCTCAATTGTGGTAGTTTTATCCAATTAACTCGATATCAGGGGAAGGGTGGGGCGCTATGTAGGTGGCAGTGGGATGAGAGATAGGTGGGGAGAGGGTAGGTAGGATTGGGGGCTAGGGTTTCTTGGATTAGGGTTTAGGTCAGGGGTGGGTCTGGTCTGGGTTTAGTTTATTTGGGCTGGGGTTATAGTTGGTCTGGCCTAAGGGCTTGACTGCCTCCCCTGGTTCGAAAATATTATGATTGTTTATTTTAGTTTTAAAATATTTTTTAGTCAAACAAAATATCTGGAAAGACTAGGGTTTTACATTTGAAATAAGACGGGACTAAGGTAGAAAACATGATAGGCTTTTGTGAAATAGTTTTAGACAAACATATGCATGATGACATGACGATGCTCAAATGCAATATGGCATGATGACATGAGCATGCGGTCATGGATATGCACAAAAACAAAAAGACTATGCGGTTTTTTAGTAGTGGATTTACCCGGGATGCTACAATCGACTATCTCCCAATCATTTTCATTAGCCATAGGTGGTACGTTTCCTTCATAAGTTGCAGCAAACTTGTCCATGTAGAAATAGTTATGAACATAGTTCTTTACTTCAGCACCTCTAACTCTTAGCTTTAAGATGAAGTGCAGTGCATGGTGGCATGGTAGACCAGTAACCTGTCACTTTCTGCATGAACAAGTCGTGTTTACAATGTCTACAGTATACCTCCGTTCAGTTCCATGCTTGTCTTTTGCATAAACCTCGGCCAATGTACTAGAACTTCTGACCATCCTCGTCTTTATCGTTCTCATTGCCCTGGTTCTTGTATTTAGTAACAAAACAACCTTTGAAATTATTTTATGGCCTACAAATTTTCTCGCACAAATTATCTGCCTAAAATCTATCTTCACCATTATACACTGTCTTTTATTGCAGCTAACAAAATAACAATTGCAAGTGATTTCATGTTTCTAATATTAGCATTGAACCTTTCTGTAAGATTATTGCAAACATAATCCACTTTTTTAACTCGCCAAACTTGCTTCTGTCCCATAACTTCCTATGATGTTCTTCGAGGTATTCTTTCAGCTTCGGCATGGTATACAAGTTCTGCATGTAAGTAGCATGCGTGCTTGGGGTGTACGTGTATGCTGATCGCCACAAGTTGTGTTCAAAGGTTTTTCCTTTGAACTTCTTCGTGAAGCTAGTAGCGAGGTGTCACATGCATTCCCTATGCTCCACCCTAGGAAACACATCATCAACAGCATTTTGAAGACCCTTGCATGCACCAGTGTGTATCACCAAGCCTTCGGGGTTACCAATTACTTTACATAGTCTCTGCATGAACCATGTCCAGATTTCAGTCGATTCACCCTCAAGAACAGCATAAGGTACGGTATAAATCCAATTATGTGTGTCCACAGCACAAGCGGTAGCAAGCTGTCCCCTGAACTTCCCTGTTAAATAAGTTATGTGTATTGCCAAGTATGGCATGTAGCCATCTAGGAACCCCTTCCAGCATGCCTTTAGGCAGACAAAACATCTCCTGAAGCATTTCTTATCTACCTGCTTATACTTGACCCCCCTTGAGACCTTTTCTCTTCCTTTTACAACCTCGTAATCAATGTCAACACCACTACCAGGTGATGTCTTCTCTACCTCAGCTTTGAAACTATTTAGCGTGTGAAAACTGTCAGTCCACTTGCCCTAAATGAAGTTTAGAGTCATCTCCTTCCCATCAAAGACTCTGTGGTAAGGAATTAGAACGTTAAAGTTTTCGCTTAGCTTGGTTCTGATTTGAGCAGGTCTGTAACACCCTCAGAATCGACCCTATGCAAGTCTCAGCGATTCCCGCCAAACCCGCATAGAAACGATTCAAAGGTGCCCACCAGGCACTTTCGTGCGGGTGGAAAACGAAGTAATAACATTACACAACAGTCCTCGATGGGACCCACAGAACAGATATATATACAACAGCGACTCCATGAGTCAAGAATACAGATATAATATACAAAGATCCAAATCACCTTGTAAATGACACAGCGTCCAGCTATGGACAAGATGCAAATGGGGCTAAGAGCCCTGAAGAATAACCAATGGCGTCCATAACCCTGCCCAGGCCAAGCCGGAAGGGTAACCCTGCTAACGACGTCGATCTCAAAACCTGCTAAAACAAATGGGGTGCCGACAAAGGGCCAAGGAAAAAGAGGAGCGTCAGTACTGAGGCCAGTACACGGCGAGGCTAGAGTTCGGCGGTCCTCGCCTACATAGGTATGGTGGGCTGAAGCGGCAGCGCAGCATGCACTAAACAACCTATAGAGACTCGATATAACTGTCGGCTATCAGAGAGGGATAAGAAAGATCTATTCGGATCCAACCTGAATCTAACACCAAACAAACCCATCCTGGTATTTCCCCCTCGAGACCAAACGAGGAAGTCAACCGAGAAACTCACACCGTTGGCAGTTTTATTTATTCAGTTATCGTTGTAGTACTTACTAGTCAGGTATAGATAGTCATTCTGATGTAATAAGCAGTGGGCACTTTTAGTTAACCATTCCGTTGTAGTTGCAACACTTACTAGTCAGATATAATTAGCAGGAGATATCCCCAAAACCCAGCAGTTGTTGGCACTTTTATTTAGCCATTCCGTTGCAGTGAAGCTGATTACTAGTCATATCGGATACAAGTCAAATTATAACAGTAAACTTTAGTTTTGGTTGTCTATGATCAAGCACTGTGCTCCAAGTCATCCATAACCGCGGACACGGCTTCTCGAAAAGATTTAACCCTGCAGGGGTGCACCAAAGTTCCACACGCACTTCGACCCTTTTTGCCAGATCAATTAACATACACCCATCGGTATGTCGGCGGGGCCTAAGTCATGACGTTTCCCAGACCCAAAGCAAGCACGGGGGGCCACCCCACTAAGTCTACCCGCAACGAAGTCGGCCGGTCTCCGAGACGGACTCAGGGTTTGGGTGGACGGCTGTGAACGACTGGGAACCCGAAAACTCGGGCTTGTCGACACCGCGAAAACGTGTCCCAATCCTAAAAAGTACAAGTGCTATCCATCGCACAATTTAAATAAAGCAGTAAAGCATGGCATAAGTACAGAATAGTAATAAAGCCCCAAACTACTTGTGGCCCCCAGTACAGTACTTTGAAATCAGGTACTAAATCGATGGGGTGCCCATACATCCCACATGTGGTTAGCGCGCTCGATCTCGGAACAGGTGTCAAGAACTCGGGGTCCTACGGGACACAAGTGGACGGTTAACAACCAAATAACATCTATTGCCCACCTGTGCCTCTGCTTACCTACTTCAATTTTAGTTGTTAAACAGTAATTAAAGTAAACGATAATGAAAGCCATGATCATCTCCAACCTTAAACATGCGGCAAGACTCCAACAACTGTGGTACTTGACGACATGCAACAGCACTTGAGCAAGCGACTACGACGCGCAGGTCCAACTATCTACCAAACAACAGGTAATAGGAGGTGTCCAAGGCAATATAAGGCTGCAAGGGATATCTCGAGTACGAAAACTAGAGCATCGCAACACAGATAGCAAAAGATCAACAGGAGGGAAATAAATACTATAAAAGTAAGATAGGTAGAAAGGGGGAGATGCTCGCCTGAAAACATTGCCGAAGGTTCAACCGAAGATCGGGGCGAAGCTCACATCAACTCAACGGCCTTATCCGCGAAGAAGCAAAACGCTAGAATAAACACCAGATGCACTATTTAAGGTTACGGCAGAAGACCGGGCATGATGCATGTATGATGTATGACATGGCAAACATGCGATGCAATTAGGTCATATTAAGCGGAACCGGGGGTCCCGACAATTAATTAAACGGTTCAAGTTATTTATCTACCACGCAATTAAATGTTGAATTAGCAAGACCAAACATGGCTTTGGTTCGCTACACCAATTTAAATGGGGCCAATATAAGACTAGATTTGCCCGCATATGGGTCCCATATTTAATTTAGGTGAATCGGCATAAGGCCCCCAAACCACAGACAATATGCAGGCGAGTATGACAATTTAATATGCAACAAGTTTGTATTTCATTTAGAAAATAGGGCTCGAGAAAGGGGTCACACATCGGGGTTCGGAAGATCTTGGGGTTCCGGGGTTCGGGGGTTCGGTCTCAGGGTTCGATGGGGATTAGGTGCGGATCAGGGCTACTGGGTCCGAGATGAAGAGCTTGGCGTTCCGGGAAGAAGGACTTGGTGTGGCGTCGGGGGCGCATCGGACTCGCCCTGGTCGATGTCGTTCTTGTCGTCGTGAAGACCTTGTCGGGTCCGCGCCATCAAGTCGGTCTTGGCGTTCGGGATGAAGATCTTGGCGTTTTCGAGGAAGTACTTGTCGCACCGGGATGAAGACCTTGGGGTGCCATCTCGATCATCGGTCAACTCGTTGGAAGTAGAACTTGGCGTGCTATGGTTCGGGTTTGGTCTTCGGACTCCAGGAGCAAGGTCTTGCATCCGTGAAGGAGAGCGTGAAGCCAGTGTCGGGGTTTAGACTTCGAATCCGGGATCAGTTCTTCAACGTCTCGGCCATCGGGTTCACGACGACATCATCGCCGTGTCGAAGGCATCGGGGTTTCCGTGACGAAGATCTTGTAGAGGGTTCGTCTCGAGCCACCGGGTACGGTACGGTCTTCGGAGCACGCGGGTTCTTGACGTGGTTCATCGGGCTCGGAGATCTTGTAGATGAGACGGTCTTGAACAGTACCACCTCCACCGAATCATTGCGCAAGCACGGGCGACAGGCGAGGGCGATGGAGGAGTCCACTGGGAGTAGGTCCTGTGGTGCGGGGAGGCGCTGGCCGGCGGGGACGGAGGCGCGGTGAGGCAAGGTCGGCGGCGGCGTGGTCGCGCTCCGGTGGCGGTCGAACGCGGACGAGGAGGCGGGGATGCGGGCTCCGGCCAGAGGAGCTAGAGGGGGCCTGGCGAGGAGGCGACCGGGAGGCGGCCTCCGGTGAGCTGAGACGGGGAGGTGGAGGAGAAGACCGGCGTCGGGCGGGCGGTGGTTGACGGGGAGGTCGAGGGCGGACGCGGGCGGAGGGAGGCGCCGGCGGCGAGCGGCGCACGGGGAGCCGGTGGAGGAGGCGGGGGTCGAGGGCGGCCAGGGAGAGAGGAGCGGCCGCGGGCGCGCTGCTGCACCGGGGAGGCGGGCAGAGGCGGTGCGGAGGGCTTGGGCTCGGGGGCGGTGGCGGTGGAGGATGAAGGAGGACGGGGAGTGAGAGGTGGTGGCCAGGGCGGGTCGGAGCGGCGTGGAGAGGAGCGGGCGAGCGGAGGCGTGCGGTAAGAGAGAGGTTGGGGAGAGGACGCGGGCGAGCGGGGCAGGAGGAGAGCAGAGGAGCGGCCCCGGCGAGTGAGGGCCGAGCGGCGGTCGCGGGACGCGCGCAGGGCGCCGGAGGGAAGGAAGAGGGGAGTGGGAGGTTGGGGACGCGTCGGTGGGGGTGGGACCGCGGGCAGGTGGGTGGGGATCGGGCTGGACGAGGTTGGTGGAAGGGGAGGGAGTGGGGTCAGGCGCGGTCGGTGGAGGGAGTGTGGGGCGCGCTAGGTGGGGTTGGGGTGGGGCCCAGGGGAGATGGGACAGGCGGGTTGCTGGGGGTGTGTGTGTTGCGTGGGGTCGGACTGGCAGAGAGAGAGGAGAGTGGGGGTGAGAGAGAGGATTGGTGAGGTGGCTAAGAGGAGTGATGAGGTGGAGGGGACGGTGAGGTGGCGGGCACTGGTTGGTGGGAGTGAGGTGGAGGGGGTTGGGTAGACTAGGTTTAGGTAGTAAAAGATTTTAGGTGGCCCGATTTTGTACTAGGGGTGGCCAACTGGGTCGGATCGGCCCGGTTTGGCTGCCCCCTAAAAATATTTAAACATTTTATTTAATTAAAACGGGGCGTTTGAAATCTGTGGTTAGAGAAAACAAAATATTCCGGCGACCCGGGTTTTGCGTTTGAACAAAGATGGGGCGTTTAGAAAACAAAATAGGTTTTTCCGAGAATAGTTTTATGCAAGAAAATGCAAGATGATGACGATGCTTAAATGCAAAGTGGCATGATGACATGAGCATGCGGTCATGATGATGCAATGCACAAAAACAACGCGATTTTCTAGTAGTGGTTTCGCGGGATGCCACAATTCGACACCACTAACAATGGATCTCGCCCTCGAGATCCGCCTCATGGTACCGGGAAGAAGGGCGGCAATCTGCGTCTTCTCGCTTCGTGTAGATCCTCGCGACACCACTAACAAGAGGTCGTTGTCCGTGATCGTCGAGAGAACACTCCGGGAACAAAAGGTCGAAGGTAGAGGTATCAACAAATAAAGCCACCTCTAGCTTCGATAGAAAGAGGGAACCGATGCATTCTCATCCACTTCAATGTACAAAAGCGAATAGAAGGGGTAGTCGGCATGGGGGCCAATCCATCACGCACCCAAACTATTACTCCGCACAATCAATGGAAAAGCGTGCAACCATTCTCGGAATCAGACTGAAGATCTCGACAATCGAGGTTCGGAAACAAAGGAGTGAGGCAGACTCTGCATCGGATCTAGCGTAGATGATGTCGTCGCGTCGGAAACACCGGAAGGCACAAGAAGGAACAAAGAGAAGTCCACCAGACGACGGGTTCCTCGGATAGCATGAAGACCAGATGTAGCAACACCGTCACCAAAGGAGGAAGCGAAACCCTGAAGGTACGACGGAACCCAACCACGAGAAATCCTGGACTCGAAGAGAGAGAAGAGAGCGGATTCAAAACACGCAGAGGTGAGAGGAGAATAGCAGAGGGGTAAGGAGTAAAAGCAGACCTAATCAGAACTATCCAACCGATTTTGCGAAAATAGTTTTGACACTCTACTTCGGCCGTTAGCTAGGTTATCCTACAGGCTGGACTTGTGGGGTATCGCAACTGCTGAGCTCTGATACCACTCTGTAACACCCTCAGAATCGACCCTATGCAAGTCTCAGCGATTCCCGCCAAACCCGCATAGAAACGATTCAAAGGTGCCCACCAGGCACTTTCGTGCGGGTGTAAAACGAAGTAATAACATTACACAACAGTCCTCGATGGGACCCACAGAACAGATATATATACAACAGCGACTCCATGAGTCAAGAATACAGATATAATATACAAAGATCCAAATCACCTTGTAAACGACACAGCGTCCAGCTACGGACAAGATGCAAATGGGGCTAAGAGCCCTGAAGAATAACCAATGGCGTCCATAACCCTGCCCAGGCCAAGCCGGAAGGGTAACCCTGCTAACAACGTCGATCTCAAAACCTGCTAAAACAAAAGGGGTGCCTTCAAAGGGACAAGGAAAAATAGGAGCGTCAGTACTGAGGCCAGTACACGGCGAGGCTAGAGTTCGGCGGTCCTCGCCTACATAGGTATGGTGGGCTGAAGCGGCAGCGCAGCATGCACTAAACAACCTATAGAGACTCGATATAACTGTCGGCTATCAGATAGGGATAAGAAAGATCTATTCGGATCCAACCTGAATCTAACACCAAACAAACCCATCCTGGTATTTCCCCCTCGAGACCAAACGAGGAAGTCAACCGAGAAACTCACACCGTTGGCAGTTTTATTTATTCAGTTATCGTTGCAGTACTTACTAGTCAGGTATAGATAGTCATTCTGATGTAATAAGCAGTGGGCACTTTTAGTTAACCATTCCGTTGTAGTTGCAACACTTACTAGTCAGATATAATTAGCAGGAGATATCCCCAAAACCCAGCAGTTGTTGGTACTTTTATTTAGCCATTCCGTTGCAGTGAAGCTGATTACTAGTCATATCGGATACAAGTCAAATTATAACAGTAAACTTTAGTTTTGGTTGTCTATGATCAAGCACTGTGCTCCAAGTCGTCCATAACCGCGGACACGGCTTCTCGAAAAGATTTAACCCTGCAGGGGTGCACCAAAGTTTCCACACGCACTTCGACCCTTTTTGCCAGATCAATTAACATACACCCATCGGTATGTCGGCGGGGCCTAAGTCATGACGTTTCCCAGACCCAAAGCAAGCACGGGGGGCCACCCCACTAAGTCTACCCGCAACGAAGTCGGCCGGTCTCCGAGACGGACTCAGGGTTTGGGTGGACGGCTGTGAACGACTGGGAACCCGAAAACTCGGGCTTGTCGACACCGCGAAAACGTGTCCCAATCCTAAACAGTACAGGTGCTATCCATCGCACAATTTAAATAAAGCAGTAAAGCATGGCATAAGTACATAATAGTAATAAAGCCCCAAACTACTTGTGGCCCCCAGTACAGTACTTTGAAATCAGGTACTAAATCGATGGGGTGCCCATACATCCCACATGTGGTTAGCGCGCTCGATCTCGGAACAGGTGTCAAGAACTCGGGGTCCTACGGGACACAAGTGGACGGTTAACAACCAAATAACATCTATTGCCCACCTGTGCCTCTGCTTACCTACTTCAATTTTAGTTGTTAAACAGTAATTAAAGTAAACGATAATGAAAGCCATGATCATCTCCAACCTTAAACATGCGGCAAGACTCCAACAACTGTGGTACTTGACGACACGCAACAACACTTGAGCAAGCGACTACGACGCGCAGGTCCAACTATCTACCAAACAACAGGTAATAGGAGGTGTCCAAGGCAATGTAAGGCTGCAAGGGATATCTCGGGTACGAAAACTAGAGCATCGCAATACAGATAGCAAAAGATCAACAGGAGGGAAATAAATACTATAAAAGTAAGATAGGTAGAAAGGGGGAGATGCTCGCCTGAAAACATTGCCGAAGGTTCAACCGAAGATCGGGGCGAAGCTCACATCAACTCAACGGCCTTATCCGCGAAGAAGCAAAACGCTAGAATAAACACCGGATGCACTATTTAAGGTTACGGCAGAAGACCGGGCATGATGCATGTATGATGTATGACATGGCAAACATGCGATGCAATTAGGTCATATTAAGGGAACCGGGGGTCCCGACAATTAATTAAACGGTTCAAGTTATTTATCTACCCCGCAATTAAATGTTGAATTAGCAAGACCAAACATGGCTTCGGTTCGCTACACCAATTTAAATGGGGCCAATATAAGACTAGATTTGCCCGCATATGGGTCCCATATTTAATTTAGGTGAATCGGCATAAGGCCCCCAAACCACAGACAATATGCAGGCGAGTATGACAATTTAATATGCAACAGGTTTGTATTTCATTTAGAAAATAGGGCTCGAGAAAGGGGTCACACATCGGGGTTCGGAAGATCTTGGGGTTCCGGGGTTCGGGGGTTTGGTCTCAGGGTTCGACGGGGATCAGGTGCGGATCAGGGCTACTGGGTCCGAGATGAAGAGCTTGGCGTTCCGGGAAGAAGGACTTGGTGTGGCGTCGGGGGCGCATCGGACTCGCCCTGCTCGATGTCGTTCTTGTCGTCGTGAAGACCTTGTCGGGTCCGCGCCATCAAGTCGGTCTTGGCGTTCGGGATGAAGATCTTGGTGTTTTCGAGGAAGTACTTGTCGCACCGGGATGAAGACCTTGGGGTGCCATCTCGATCATCGGTCAACTCGTTGGAAGTAGAACTTGGCGTGCTATGGTTCGGGTTCGGTCTTCGGACTCCAGGAGCGAGGTCTTGCATCCGTGAAGGAGAGCGTGAAGCTAGTGTCGGGGTTTAGACTTCGAATCCGGGATCGGGTCTTCAACGTCTCGGCCATCGGGTTCACGACGGCATCATCGCCGTGTCGAAGGCATCGGGGTTTCCGTGACGAAGATCTTGTAGAGGGTTCGTCTAGAGCCACCGGGTACGGTACGGTCTTCGGAGCACGCGGGTTCTTGACGTGGTTCATCGGGCTCGGAGATCTTGTAGATGAGACGGTCTTGAACAGTACCACCTCCACCGAATCACTACGCAAGCACGGGCGACAGGCGAGGGCGATGGAGGAGTCCACTGGGAGTAGGTCCTGTGGCGCGGGGAGGCGCTGGCCGGCGGGGACGGAGGCGCGGTGAGGCAAGGTCGGCGGCGGCGTGGTCACGCTCCGGCGGCGGTCGGACGCGGACGAGGAGGCGGGGATGCGGGCTCCGGCAAGAGGAGCTAGAGGGGGCGCGGCAAGGAGGCGACCGGGAGGCGGCCTCCGGTGAGCTGAGGCGGGGCGGTGGAGGAGAAGACCGGCGTCGAGCGGGCGGTGGTTGACGGGGAGGTCGAGGGCGGACGTGGGCGGAGGGAGGCGCCGGCGGCGAGCGGCGCACGGGGAGCCGGTGGAGGAGGCGGGGGTCGAGGGCGGCCAGGGAGAGAGGAGCGGCCGCGGGCGCGCTGCTGCGCCGGGGAGGCGGGCAGAGGCGGTGCGGCGGGCTTGGGCTCGGGGGCGGTGGCGGTGGAGGATGAAGGAGGACGGGGAGTGAGAGGTGGTGGCCAGGGCGGGTCGGAGCGGCGTGGAGAGGAGCGGGCGAGCGGAGGCGTGCGGGAAGAGAGAGGTTGGGGAGAGGACGCAGGCGAGCAGGGCAGGAGGAGAGCAGAGGAGCGGCCCCGGCGAGTGAGGGCCGAGCGGCGGTCGCGGGACGCGCGCAGGGCGCCGGAGGGAAGGAAGAGGGGAGTGGGGGTGGGGGAAGGAAGAGGGAGTGGGAGGTTGGGGACGCGTCGGTGGGGATCGGGCTGGACGCGGTTGGTGGAAGGGGAGGGAGTGGGGTTAGGCGCGGTCGGTGGAGGGAGTGTGGGGCGCGCCAGGTGGGGTTGGGGTGGGGCCCAGGGGAGTGGGGACAGGCGGGTTGCTGGGGGTGTGTGTGTTGCGTGGGGTCGGACTGGCAGAGAGAGAGGGGAGTGGGGGTGAGAGAGAGGATTGGTGAGGTGGCTAAGAGGAGTGATGAGGTGGAGGGGACGGTGAGGTGGCGGGCACTGGTTGGTGGGAGTGAGGTGGAGGGGGTTGGGTAGACTAGGTTTAGGTAGTAAAAGATTTTAGGTGGCCCGATTTTGTACTGGGGGTGGCCAACTGGGTCGGATCGGCCCGGTTTGGCTGCCCCCTAAAAATATTTAAACATTTTATTTAATTAAAACGGGGCGTTTGAAAATCTGTGGTTAGAGAAAACAAAATATTCCGGCGACCCGGGTTTTGCGTTTGAACAAAGATGGGGCGTTTAGAAAACAAAATAGGTTTTTCCGAGAATAGTTTTATGCAAGCAAATGCAAGATGATGACGATGCTTAAATGCAAAGTGGCATGATGACATGAGCATGCGGTCATGATGATGCAATGCACAAAAACAACGCGATTTTCTAGTAATGGTTTCGCGGGATGCCACAAGGTCCAATGCTACGATCCCGCCTCACCAAATCAAGTACCGTAGCAGCAATCCACTTGGTTGTCGCCGGTCTAATTTTATCACTTAAATAAGTATTAGGATAGTTGTGTTTCTTCGTGTTTACCTTGATCTACATTAGATGGGAATAATAATAAACCAAAGGACTCATCAGCAGAACAAATATGATAAATGGAGAATGTAGCTATTGCAACCTGAAATGGGTGTCCACCCCGCATTGGAGATGCATGCAATCTCCATTTACACACCTCACTTTCCCTACAATGCACCCTAAATCTCTTTTGGTTGCTCTTTTCAACGATAAATTCCAACCCAACTCTTATTGCATAGGTAGCGACGGTATATCTCCATTCCCCACACTATTAAAGAAAGTCCCCTCATCAATTGTAGGGTTGTCCCTGTCAAAGTGTATCACTTGCCTATCCTTGTCTTCATCATCGTATATGCATCCCATTTTCGCATCCTCACATTCCTCTTCCTCATCAGTCCCATAGTCAGGATCATAGTTTGAATCAACCAAATATGCCAAACTCTCCATCCTATCAGGGTCAATAGCCACATCTGGATATGCTTTCTCATCATCATCCTCTTCGAGCACAAAATCATCTTGACCTCCACACATTCTGATGTCTTCATGCTTGCTTGAGAAGGCATCATGCTCAACGATAGGTTGGGCAGTCGTGCTCGGTATCACACATAGAGACATCTTTGTTTGCATTCCACACGGGCCGATATCATTCATGACAGTCTCTTACCCAATATCTTTGTTAATGATGTGCACAGACATCAGCATAGTTGAAAGGACTATGTTTTTCCTTGCTATTTTGGTGATGATGACAATCCCACTTGTGATCTAACTGTGTGCTTGAGTTTCAGGTTAATTGGTTTTTGATGGAACTTATGGAGTGTGTGGATGCTCTTCTTGGGATCTCGTGATGACGACGGTCTTTTGTTTTTCACTTTCTCTCATTTTATTGCTTTAGATCGCCGTATTATAAAGAGGGTGTACACCTTGGAAGGCTATGGGGAATCATGTAGTTTTGCACAAACCATATATGCACCGCCATAGCCATCCTATTAATCAGCGAGAGAGCGTGTTTCTAATCAGTTGGTATAGTTTTTGTTTGATCGGAACTTCCGGACAGGCGCCGGAAGTTCTGCTCAGGGCTCTCTGTGGGTTGGATCTAGGATTATTTCCGGTCCAACTTACGATGGAAGTTCCGGCCAGAGAGTTCAGAACTCTCTGTTTTGTAATGTTCTATTTGGCGGAACTTCCACCGAAAGTAGCACCGGAAGTTCCGGTCACAGGAACTTCCTTTGCTTTTCCACTGAGACCCTGAGCGGAACTTTCGCCCAGGCCCGGAGCTTCCGGTCAGGCATTGTTTGTGACCCAGTTGTTCTTCTCCAAGTTCCGCTCAGGATCAGAACACTTCTATTTTCAAGTGTTCTATTTGATGGAACTTGGACTGGAACTTGCTTCGAAAGTTTCACCGGAACTTCCGGTCATTCTGACGGGAACTTCCGGTCAAGCTTTGGAGCGTGTGTCAACGGCCTTCGTACCGTTGGAGCAGCGCTGGGCGGAACTTCCGGTAAGGTCACGAACAGCCCAAGGGTTCAGTTTGGAGGGGGCCTATTTAAGGCGCCCTCCTTCTTCCTCCTACCTATCTCTTCAATTTTCTCTCTTCTCCATTAATACTAGAGCTTCACCTCACTAGATCTCTTTCCCTAGCCACTCAAATCACTTGATCTTTTGAGAGGTGGGAGAGGTGACCTAGATCTACACTTCCACCAAAGAATATTTGATTCCCCCCACCTATCCTTTGTGGATCTTGTTACTCTTGGGTTTCTTGGAACCCTAGATAGTGTAGGGCATCGGGCATGTGTTGTAAATCTATGTGGTGTCATTGAGGGCCTCCAATTGATTTGTGGAGCTCCCCCCTCAACCTTGTTGTATAGGTTTCGGTTGGCGCCTTCAAGGTCACCGGTTAGTGGCTTGTGAGGCCTCCTTTGTGGAGGAGCTCACCGGAGAAGAAGGTGAGGCCTTTTTGCCGCTCGGGAGACCTTGTGTGGCCCCGACGCCTCTCCAACGTAGACGTAGCTTCCTTGGAAGTTAACTACGGGAATTACATCTCGGTGTCCCCGCTCTGGTTATCTCATTCCTTACGTTCACTACTTGCTCTTTACCGTTCGTGTGCTTGTTGTTAGTTCTCTAGCATATAGGTTGTTCACCTAGTTGCATATCTAGAGAAATTATCTTCTTGCCAAGCCTAAAGTTGAGTAACAAATTAAAAATTGGTAGTCACCTATTCACCCCCCTCTAGTCGATTCAAAGTCGGTACTTTCAATTGGTATCAGAGCCAAGGCTCTTATTTCGGGCTTTACCGCCTAAGAGGCGATGGCCGACGAAGGGGGTAGTGAGAGTGATAACACCAAGAACTTGGCCACCATGGACGACCTCAAGCAATTGGAGACATCCATGATGTCCAAGTTTTAGGAAATGATGACTATTTTGCAGTCTCTCAAGCCAAACCCCATGGTTCCTCTTGTCCCACCCCAAACCACCGAGCTTCCTCCCACCATTCCCGTGACCACCCCTAGGGTGAATATCGCGGCCATCACACTCATTTGGGACTTGGTTTTGTTTCTCAAACATCTACCAAGGTCCCAAGTGAGAACACCGAAGAGCCCGAAGATCCAACTTCCAAAGAGGAAAGTGGAGGAAAGGACTACTCGGTGGTGCCCCACCACCGAAGTATACTCCGGATCCACCCATTCCCATGCCACACATCATTCCTCAAGGAGCACCACCTATGTTAGATACTTCAAATTTTTCCAATTGGCAATATCTAATGCGCTCACATATTTCCAGCTCTTCTATTGAGTTAATGAGGATTGTGGAGGATGGATTCTCTGCATATGACCCAAAGAAGTTGACTCGAGGTGAAGTGGTGGACAAGAAACTAAATGCCACGGCTTTGGGCATGATTCAAAAGGCTTTGACTCCCAAGGATTTGTTGGGCCACGCAGAGATAAAACAAAACTTTTCCTCTAACGTGGTGATCCCAAGATCTAGCTGAGGTAGAAGGCCACGAGGTTTACCACTAGACGCGTAGTTGCAGATTACTGATGAAGCGTGTCAGTTGATGCAGTGCAGTCCTCACGATCCGATCGTCCTGGTGCTGATCGCACAACACCTCTGCTGGTATCCACACGTACAAGGAGGAGCACCGGCGGCGAACTGCTAGGTTCGTAACGATGGCTAGACTGCTGTGGAGCTAGGGTTTCCAACACATGGAATGACCTAACCGAACAACGATTAACCTTTCTGGGTTACGGTGCTCCACTATATATAGGGAGTGAACGTGGGCTCTGCTCGCGCGACCCATTCACTAAATCCCATATAACACTAGTCACCATGAGTCCAACTCACTAACTCAGACCTAATCCGGTTTAGGTCCAACCCAACTGGATTACAGGTTTAGATCCAATCCGAACTTGCTCCCGCTCTTAAGTGTGTGACCCCGCAGGCTCATGGCTACTTGGACACGATTGGAGTCCGACTCTCAATCGATCAGTCGGTAGCGGCTCCTAGCAGAACGTGCCGACTACCAAGTACCAAAGAGTCATGACGACTTGCCTTTCCAATGCGACTTACGTCCGAGTCCCTTTTTCCTCACGATATACCTTGTCAGACTATAGGCGAATATTTGTCATCCCTTAAATAGTCTGACTCTATTCTCGATCCGAGATAAGTGATTCACCCGACTAACTCTTAGTCGATCGCCTCGGTTAACACTTAACCGAGTCGTGCATGGCCATGCTTTCCGAATCATATCTCACAAGAGGGCCCAGAGAATATCTCTCCAAGTGGAGGGGCAAAATCGCATCTTGGTTATTCACATCACACAGCTTGATTCTCAGTCGACCCGAACTCTGCCTTTATAACTGCCCAGTTACGGATCAGCGTTTGACAGAACCTAAGTCCGTGATCCTCAACTCAGACTATGCAATAACCTTAGGTCTAAGGATTACATTGATTGAGATATACAAATGACAACTTGTTCGTTGTACCTCAATATGGGTCAATCCGACTCGCTAAACTCTTTAGCCGAATCTGTGTATGTTGGAATAGCATCTCCATGCTCATGACAAGTGGAACCGAGTCATCAATCTAACTTTCACATTGGTCTAAGTTGTGTGTCCAGCACAACCTCAATGACCAAGGATATTTAGTACAAACAACATGAATGCATAGTTCCACAACCGAATCACATATTCAATGATACACATCAGATGTTTATACAAGGACTACTTAATATATTTATGAATACAATGGGAAATCTCATCATACATGATTGCCAATAGGGCATATTCCCAACAGTCTCCCACTTGCACTTGAGTCAATATTCCGACATCACATGTCTAAGCATCTAATGCCCATGTCTGTCAGGTGCGCGTCATGCTTCGGCTATGGTAACGGCTTTGTCAATGGATCCGCAATATTTGCATCCGTGTGTACCTTGCATAACTTGATATCACCTTGATCCACGAACTGGCGAATCAGGTGGTACCGCATGAGTATGTGCTTGTTCTTCTGGTGTTGTCTAGGTTCCTTGGCTTGTGCAATAGCACCATTGTTGTCACAATACACGTCCAACGGATTGGACTGTGGCGCCCCGCTAAACCACTACTAGAAAATCGCGGTGTTTTTGTGCATTGCATCATCATGACCGCATGCGCATGTCATCATGCCACATTGCATTTGAGCATCGTCATGTCATCCTGCATTTGTTTTTCTAAATCTATTTGCTAAAAGCCTAGTTTTGTTTTCTAAATATTCCCCGTCTCAATTTCAAATTAAAGCGCCGGGCATTTCCGGGTCTTTTATTTGTCTAAAAACTATTCACAAAAGTTTGTTTTAAATTAAATAAAAACCTATATTATTTTTGGGAGGCAGCCAGCCAGGCCCGAAAGCCTAGCCGGCCACCTCCAGATAAAAACCTACCTACCCCATAAACACCCAAACCTTTTCTACCAAATAACCTACCCAGCCTATCCTACCCAGCCCCTCCACCTCACCTGCACCAATCGGTGCTTGCCACCTCACCTCTCCCTTTCCTCCCTCCAATCCCCTGTCGCCACCTCACCTCCTGGCCCCCCTAACACCCTCACACACCTTCCCAACACCACACCCACTCAGCTGACCCACTCCCCACCTCCTCTCCCTTCCACCCTGGCCCCACACGCATCCACCAACGCCACCAACCACACCTGGCCGCTCCCCTGCCCTGGACCCACTCCCTCTGGCCCACCACCTGTCGCCATCCTGGCCCCACCACGAGAACCCCACCCCAGAACCGCTCCCCGTACGCGATGTGCCCGCCCCAGGAGCGCCTCGCGTCCCCCGTCTCTCCTCCCTCGTCCCTGCCCCTCTCCCCCGGCCCCGCCCGCAAGCCCGCGAGCCGCCCTCCTCGCCTCCTTCCGGCCTCTTCTCCGCCTGCGAGCACCGCCGCCGCCTCTGCGCGCCTGCCGTCGGCGCTGCCGCTCTCCCTTGTCCACGTCCAGGGCGCCGCCGAAGCCGCCGCCAGGAGCTCCTCTGCGCCGAGCTCTCCTGAGCCGTCCTCGTCCACGTCTCCGGCCGGGCCCCCCTCGCAAGCACTTCCCCGGCCCCCTCCTTACGGCGGACGCAAACGCCGCCTTCGACCTGATGCCCCCGCCGCCGGTCACCTCGACCCCGCGCCTGTCCGTCCTCCTCCTCGCAACGGGTCCCTCCTCCGCCGCCCGCCTCCGGCCAGCGCGACCCCACCTCCCGGGCTCCGCGCCCGCGACTCCGTGCTTGCGCCTCTGCCTCTCGCCGCGCCTCGCCAGATCCTCGCCCCCGCCGCTGGTCTGTGCTCCACCGGCCTCTCTCCCTCTCCGCAACACACCGCTCGACCACCCTCTTCCTTGCGAGGCCTCGCCGGGCCGCTGGCCTTGAAGGCCGTCGCCTCAAGGGCCCCTGCTGCCGCCCAGCTCGCTGGCTCCCCCGTCCTTCCCGAGCCCCTATCGACCTTCGGCCGCCCTGCAACCTCATCCTCCTGCCACCAAGCCTGCGGCCTCTTCTGCCAGTCGCCGTGGTCGCCTGGGCCTTCCAGCTCAAGCGTGGCGGCACCCCGCACCCCTCTCCAAGAGCCTCTCCCTGCACACATGCTTGGCAGCCGTGCCTGTTTGTTTATGCTTTGGAACCCCGCTCGTGTGTTGCTAGTGATGTGAAGTGGTGTTGATGTTGTGCTTGCGCGACCATAGGTTGAGTTGGTGGTGCCATCGAGACGGCCCGATAAGATCCCTTGGTCAACATCGACTTTGGGCGTGCATGGTGAACTCCGAGACCATCCATGCCGGAACCACAACACCAACGATAGTGAACCGACAACAAGATCTTCTACACGGAACGCCAAGGTCTCCGCCCCAAACTCCAAGACGCCAAGTTCTTCCACATGTAAATCGAAGACCGACCCGGAGATCCTCGAACCCCTCTGAGCCCCCAAGATCGCCGAACCCATGTGATTCCCTTCCCGAGCCCTATTTTATAAAATGTAACATATACTTGTTGCATATTAAATTGTCCATGTTGCATACATATTGTGGGTGTTTGGGGTATTTCTACTCATCTAATAAATAAATATGGAAACGATATGACGGCTATTCTAGTCATATATTGGCTCCATTTAAATTGGTGTAGCGAACCGGTGCTATCTTTTGCCATGTTAAGACAACATTTAAATTGTGGGGTACCTAAACAACATGAACGATATAATTAATTGTCGGGACCCTGGTTCCGCTTAATATGGCCTAATTGCATTGCATCTTTGCCATGTCATGCATCATGCATGCATCATGCCCGATCTTCTGTCGTGGTATTAAATAGTGCATCCGGTGTTTGTGCTAGTGTTTTGCTTCTTCACGGACTAGGCCGATGAGTTGATGCGAGTGTCGACCCGATCTTCGGATGAACCTTCGGCAATGTTTTTCAGGCGAGCATCTCCCCCTTTCTACCTATCTTACTTTTATAGTATTTATTCCCTCCTGTTGATCTATTGCTATCTGTGTTGCGATGCTCTAGCTTTCGTACCCGTGATATCCCTTGCAGCCTTATATTGCCTTGGACACCTCCTATTACCTGTTGTTTGGTAGATAGTTGGACCTGCGCGTCGTAGTCGCTTGCTCAAGTGCTGTTGCGTGTCGTCAAGTACCACAATTGTTGGAGTATTGTCGTGTGTTTATTGTTGGAGATGATCAAGACTTTAATTACTGTTTAACAACTAAAATTGAAGTAGGTACATGCAGAGGCACAGGTGGTCAATAGATGTTATTTGGTTGTTAACCATCCACTTGTGTCCCGTAGGACCCCGAGTACTTGATACCTGTTCCTTGAATATTCGCGCTATCCACATCCGGGAGGATTATGGGAGCCCCCTGAGCCAGAGCTTGATTCATTCTTATTTCTTGGGGCCACAAACTAGTTTGAGGTTTTATTTACTATCCTGTACTTATGCCATGCTTTACTGCTTTATTTACGATCGTGCGAGGAGCACCTGTACTGTTTAGGATCGGGACACGTTTTCGCGGTATCGACAAGCCCAGTCACACTTTCGGGTTCCCAGTCGTTTACAGCCGTCCACCCAAACCTTGAGTCCGTCTCGGAGTCAGCTAACTTCATTGCGGGTAGCTTAATGGGGTGGCCCCCTGAAATATTTCTAAATCTGGTGATTGCTTTGTCGTGAAGGCCTCGTTGGGTTTTGATTTGGTTTTTCCGAGGTTGATCGAGTGTGTGTTGCTATTTGTGCACCCCTGCAGGGTAAAACTTTCTGAAAGCCGTGTCCGCGGTTATGGACGACTTGGAGCATAGTATCTCGATCATAGACAACTATAACTAAAGTAGTGCTATAAATTTGACTTTATAATGACTAGTAATCAGCTTCACTATAATGGAATGGCTAAATAAAATTGCCAACAATTGCTTGTTTGGGTTGTCGCTTGCTACCATTGTACCTGACTAGTAAGTATTGCAACTATAACGGAATGGCTAAATAAAAGTACCAACAACTGCTGGGTTTTGGGGATATCTCATGCTAACTGTATCTGAATAGTAAGAGTGCAACTACAATGGAATGGTTAACTAAAAGTGCCCACCGCCTATTATATCAGGATGACTATCTATACCTGACTAGTAATTGCTGCAACGATAACTGAATAAATAAAACTGCCAACGGTGTGAGTTCCTCGGTTGACTTCCTCGTTTGGTCTTGAGGGGGAAATACCAGGGTGGGTATGTTTGGTGGTAGTATCAGGTTGGTTCCGGATAGGTCTTTCTTACCTCTCTCTGATAGCCGCTATTTGTATCGAGTCTCTATAGGTTGTTTAGTGCATGCCGCGCTGCCGCTGCAGTCCACCATACCTATGTAGGCGAGGTCCGCCGAATTCTAGCCTCGCCGTGTACTGGCCTCAGTACTGACCGCTCTCTCTTTTTTTCCTTTGCCCTTTGTCGGCACCCCTTTTGTTTAAGCAGGTTTTGAGATCGACGTCGTTAGCAGGGTTACCCTTCCGGCTTGGCCTGGGCAGGGTTATGGACGCCATTGGTTATTCTTCAGGGCTCTTAGCTCAATTTGCATCTTGTCCGTACTCGGACGCTATATCGTTTTAGAGGTGATTTGGATCTTTGTATTGTACATTTGTATTCTTGACTCTTTGAGTCGCCGTTGTATATATATGTTCTGTGGGTCCCATCGTGGACTATTGTGTAATGATATTACTTCGTTTTCCACCCGCACGAAAGTGCCTGGTGGGCACCTTTGAATCGTTTCTATGCGGTTTTGGCGGGTTTCGCTAAAAATTGCATAGGGCCGATTCTGAGGGTGTTACAGAGTGGTATCAGAGCTCAGCAGTTGCGATACCCCACAAGTCCAGCCTGTAGGATAACCTAGCTAACGGCCGAAGTAGAGTGTCAAAACTATTTTGAAAAATCGGATGGATAGTTCTGATTAGGTCTGATTTTACTCCTTACCCCTCTGCTGCTCTCCTCTCACCTCTGCGTGTTTTGAATCCGCTCTCTTCTCTCTCTTTGAGTCCAGGATTTCTCGTGGTTGGGTTCCATCGTACCTTCAGGGTTTCGCTTCCTCCTTTGGTAATGGTGTTGCTACATCTGGTCTTCATGCTATCCGAGGAATCCTTCGTCTGGTGGACTTCTCTTTGTTCCTTCTTGTGCCTTCCGGTGTTTTCTGACGCGACGACATCATCTACGCCAGATCCGATGCAGAGTCTGCATCACTCCTTTGTTTCTGGACCTCGATTGTCGAGATCTTCAGTCTGATTCCGAGAATGGTTGCACGCTTATCTACTGATTGTGCAGAGTAATAGTTTGGGTGCGTGATGGATTGGCCCCCATGCCGACTACTCACTCTATTCGCTTGTGTACATTGAAGTGGATGAGGATGCATCGGTTCCCTCTTTCCATCGAAGCTAGAGGTGGCTTTATTTGTTGATACCTCTACCTTCGACCTTTGTTCCCGGAGTGTTCTCTCGACGATCACGGACCATGACCTCTTGTTAGTGGTGTCGCGAGGATCTACACGATGCGAGAAGATTCAGATCGCCGCCCTTCTTCCCGGTACCATGAGGCGGATCTCGAGGGCGAGATCCATTGTTAGTGGTGTCGAATTGTGGCGCCCCTCTAAACCACTACTAGAAAATCGCGGTGTTTTTGTGCATTGCATCATCATGACCGCATGCGCATGTCATCATGCCACATTGCATTTGAGCATCGTCATGTCATCCTGCATTTGTTTTTCTAAAGCTATTTGCTAAAAGCCTAGTTTTGTTTTCTAAATATTCCCCGTCTCAATTTCAAATTAAAGCGCCGGGCATTTCCGGGTCTTTTATTTGTCTAAAAACTATTCACAAAAGTTTGTTTTAAATTAAATAAAAACTTATATTATTTTTGGGAGGCAGCCAGCCAGGCCCGAAAGCCTAGCCGGCCACCTCCAGATAAAAACCTACCTACCCCATAAACACCCAAACCTTTTCTACCAAATAACCTACCCAGCCTATCCTACCCAGCCCCTCCACCTCACCTGCACCAATCGGTGCTTGCCACCTCACCTCTCCCTTTCCTCCCTCCAATCCCCTGTCGCCACCTCACCTCCTGGCCCCCCTAACACCCTCACACACCTGCCCAACACCACACCCACTCAGCTGACCCACTCCCCACCTCCTCTCCCTTCCACCCTGGCCCCACACGCACCCACCAACGCCACCAACCACACCTGGCCGCTCCCCTGCCCTGGACCCATTCCCTCTGGCCCACCACCTGTCGCCATCCTGGCCCCACCACAAGAACCCCACCCCAGAACCGCTCCCCGCACGCGATGTGCCCGCCCCAGGCGCGCCTCGCGTCCCCCGTCTCTCCTCCCTCGTCCCCGCCCCTCTCCCCCGGCCCCGCCCGCAAGCCCGCGAGCCGCCCTCCTCGCCTCCTTCCGGCCTCTGCTCCGCCTGTGAGCACCGCCGCCGCCTCTGCGCGCTTGCCGTCGGCGCTGCCGCTCTCCCTTGTCCACGTCCAGGGCGCCGCCGAAGCCGCCGCCAGGAGCTCCTCTGCGCCGAGCTCTCCCGAGCCGTCTTCGTCCACGTCTCCGGCCGGACCCCCTCGCAAGCTCTTCCCCGGCCCCTTCCTTACGAAGGACGCAAACGCCGCCTTCGACCCAATGCCCCCGACGCCGGTCACCTCGACCCCGCGCCTGTCCGTCCTCCTCCTCGAAACGGGTCCCTCCTCTGTCGCCCGCCTCCGGCCAGCGCGACCCCACCTCCCGGGCTCCGCGCTAGCGACTCCGTGCTTGCACCTCTGCCTCTCGCCGCGCCTCGCCAGATCCTCGCCCCCGCCGCTGGTCTGTGCTCCACCGGCCTCTCTCCCTCTCCGCAACGCACCGCTCGACCACCCTCCTCCTTGCGAGGCCTCGCCGGGCCGCTGGCCTTGAAGGCCGTCGCCTCAAGGGCCCCTGCTGCCGCCCAGCTCGCTGGCTCCCCCGTCCTTCCCGAGCCCCTGTCGACCTCCGGCCGCCCTGCAACCTCATCCTCCCGCCACCAAGCCTGCGGCCTCTTCTGCCAGTCGCCGTGGTCGCCTTGGCCTTCCAGCTCAAGCGTGGCGGCACCCCGCACCCCTCTCCAAGAGCCTCTCCCTGCACACATGCTTGGCGGCCGTGCCTGTTTGTTTATGCTTTGGAACCCCGCTGGTGTGTTGCTAGTGATGTGAAGTGGTGTTGATGTTGTGCTTGCGCGACCATAGGTTGAGTTGGTGGTGCCATCGAGACGGCCCGATAAGATCCCTTGGTCAACATCGACTTTGGCCGTGCATGGTGAACTCCGAGACCATCCATGCCGGAACCACAACACCAACGATAGTGAACCGACAACAAGATCTTCTACACGGAACGCCAAGGTCTCCGCCCCAAACTCGAAGACGCCAAGTTCTTCCACATGTAAATCGAAGACCGACCCGGAGATCCTCGAACCCCTCCGAGCCCCCAAGATCGCCGAACCCATGTGATTCCCTTCCCGAGCCCTATTTTATAAAATGTAACATATACTTGTTGCATATTAAATTGTCCATGTTGCATACATATTGTGGGTGTTTGGGGTATTTCTACTCATCTAATAAATAAATATGGAAACGATATGACGGCTATTCTAGTCATATATTGGCTCCATTTAAATTGGTGTAGCGAACCGGTGCTATATTTTTCCATGTTAAGACAACATTTAAATTGTGGGGTACCTAAACAACATGAACGATATAATTAATTGTCGGGACCCCGGTTCCGCTTAATATGGCCTAATTGCATCACATCTTTGCCATGTCATGCATCATGCATGCATCATGCCCGATCTTCTGCCGTGGTATTAAATAGTGCATCCGGTGTTTGTGCTAGTGTTTTGCTTCTTCATGGACTAGGCCAATGAGTTGATGCGAGTGTCGACCCGATCTTCGGATGAACCTTCGGCAATGTTTTTCAGGCGAGCATCTCCCCGTTTCTACCTATCTTACTTTTATAGTATTTATTCCCTCCTGTTGATCTATTACTATCTGTGTTGCGATGTTCTAGCTTTCGTACCCGTGATATCCCTTGCAGCCTTATATTTCCTTAGACACCTCCTATTACCTGTTGTTTGGTAGATAGTTTTACCTGCGCGTCGTAGTCGCTTTCTCAAGTGCTGTTGCGTGTCGTCAAGTACCACAGTTGTTGGAGTATTGCCATGTGTTTATTGTTGGAGATGATCAAGACTTTAATTACTGTTTAACAACTAAAATTGAAGTAGGTAAATGCAGAGGCACAGGTGGGCAATAGATGTTATTTGGTTGTTAACCGTCCACTTGTGTCCCGTAGGACCCCGAGTACTTGATACCTGTTCCTTGAATATTCGCGCTATCCACATCCGGGAGGATTATGGGACCCCGCTGAGCCAGAGCTTGATTCATTCTTATTTCTTGGGGCCACAAACTAGTTTGAGGTTTTATTTACTATCCTGTACTTATGCCATGCTTTACTGCTTTATTTACGATTGTGCGAGGAGCACCTGTACTGTTTAGGATCGGGACACGTTTTCGCGGTATCGACAAGCCCAGTCACACTTTCGGGTTCCCAGTCGTTTACAGCCGTCCACCCAAACTTTGAGTCCGTCTCGGAGTCAGCTAACTTCGTTGAAGGGTAGCTTAATGGGGTGGCCCCCTGAAATATTTCTGAATCTGGTGATTGCTTTGTCGTGAAGGCCTCGTTGGGTTTTGATTTGGTTTTTCCGAGGTTGATCGAGTGTGTGTTGCTATTTGTGCACCCCTGCAGGGTAAAACTTTCTGAAAGCCGTGTTCGCGGTTATGGACGACTTGGAGCACAGTATCTCGATCATAGACAACTATAACTAAAGTAGTGCTATAAATTTGACTTTATAATGACTAGTAATCAACTTCACTATAATGGAATGGCTAAATAAAATTGCCAACAATTGCTTGTTTGGGTTGTCGCTTGCTACCATTGTACCTGACTAGTTAGTATTGCAACTATAACGGAATGGCTAAATAAAAGTACCAACAACTGCTGGGTTTTGGGGATATCTCATGCTAACTGTATCTGACTAGTAAGAGTGCAACTACAATGGAATGGTTAACTAAAAGTGCCCACTGCCTATTATATCAGGATGACTATCTATACCTGACTAGTAATTGCTGCAACGATAAATGAATAAATAAAACTGCCAACGGTGTGAGTTCCTCGGTTGACTTCCTCGTTTGGTCTCGAGGGGGAAATACCAGGGTGGGTATGTTTGGTGGTAGTATCAGGTTGGTTCCGGATAGGTCTTTCTTACATCTCTCTGATAGCTGCTATTTGTATCGAGTCTCTATAGGTTGTTTAGTGCATGCCGCGCTGCCGCTGCAGTCCACCATACCTATGTAGGCAAGGTCCGCCGAATTCTAGCCTCGCCGTGTACTGGCCTCAGTACTGACCGCTCTCTCTTTTTTTCCTTTGCCCTTTGTCGGCACCCCTTTTGTTTAAGCAGGTTTTGAGATCGACGTCGTTAGCAGGGTTACCCTTCCGGCTTGGCCTGGGCAGGGTTATGGACGCCATTGGTTATTCTTCAGGGCTATTAGCTCAATTTGCATCTTGTCCGTACTCGGACGCTATATCGTTTTAGAGGTGATTTGGATCTTTGTATTGTACATCTGTATTCTTGACTCTTTGAGTCGCCGTTGTATATATCTGTTCTGTGGGTCCCATCGTGGACTATTGTGTAATGATATTACTTCGTTTTCCACCCGCACGAAAGTGCCTAGTATGCACCTTAGAATCGTTTCTATGCGGGTTTGGCGGGTTTCGCTAAAACTTGCATAGGGCCGATTCTGAGGGTGTTACATGGACGAGCCCTGAACCACACCAAGATCCATGAGGAAATTCCTCATCCAAACAGCTTCCTTTGCTGCCTCCGAGGCGGCAATATACTCAGCCTCTGTTGTAGACGCAGACACGGTCTCTTGCTTGGAACTCTTCCAGCTCACAGCACCTCCGTTTATAATAAACACGTATCCGGATTGCGAGCGAGAATCATCAGAGTCGGTAAGATAACTCGCATCCGTGTAACCCTTTACACTGAGTTCATCTTCACCACCATAAACCAAGAACATATCCTTAGTCCTTCTCAAGTACTTTAGGATATTTTTAGCCGATGTGCAGTGGATCTCTCCAGGATCAGCCTGGTATCTGCTCACAACACTTAGAGCATAGGAAACATCCGGCCTAGTACAAATCATGGCATACATGATGGATCCGACTGCAGAAGCATATGGAATCGCACTCATCCGACTTCGCTCATCAGTTGTCGAAGGACACTGAGTCTTGATAAGTTTTACACCATGGGACATCGATAAGAACCCCTTCTTAGACGATTCCATGTTGAACTTCTTCAACACTTTGTCCAAATAAGTACTCTGACTCAATCCAATGAGCCTCCTTGATCTATCTCTATAGATCCGGATTCCGAGGATGTATGTTGCCTCACCCAAGTCTTTCATTGAGAAACTCCTTTCCAATGATTCCTTGCTTTCTTGCAACATCTGGACATCATTTCCAATCAGTAATATGTCATCCACATATAAGATTATAAAATTTACTTTGTTCTCACTAAACTTCTTGTACAAACAAGAATCATGATCACTGTTGATGAAGCCAAACGAATTGACTACCTGATCAAAGCGAATATTCCAACTCCGAGATGCTTACTTCAACCCATAAATGGATTTCTGAAGTTTGCACACTTTGTCAGCATTAGCTGGATCAACAAAACCCTCAGGCTGTATCATATACACGTCCTCGATTAAATTTCCGTGAAGGAAAGCCGTTTTGACATCCATCTGCCATATCTCGTAGTCGAAATAGGCCGCTATAGCTAACATGATCTGAACTGATTTAAGCATCGCTACGGGCGAGAAAGTCTCGTTGTAATCAACTCCTTGAACTTGTCGGAACCCCTTCGCGACAAGGCGTGCTTTATAGATTGAAACATTTCCATCCATATCAGTTTTCTTCTTAAAGACCCATTTGCACTCGACGGGTCTTGCACCGTCTGGCAGATCAACCAAGTTCCAAACTTGATTTTCATCCATGGACTTTATCTCGGATCTCATGGCTCCAAGCCATGACTCGAAATCAGATCCCACCATCGCTTCCGAATAATTTGCTGGCTCATCACTGTCTAACAGTAACACATCACGAACACTTCGTAATCTCGTCGATCTTCGTAGTACAGGTGCTGCTGCCGGCTCAGCTACCACGACCGGCTCAACCTCCAAGGTTTTTGCCGACTCTCTACTAGCCGGTTCCTCTCGAATTTCTTTGATCTGCACTGTGCTCCCACTTACTCCCCGACTGAGAAACTCTTTCTCAAGGAAGACACCGTTCCGAGCGACAAACACTTTGCCCTCTTCTCGGTTGTAGAAGTAGTAACCCAAGGTTTCCCTCGGATACCCCACGAAAATACACTTATCCGACTTGGCTGTAAGCTTGTCCGACTGAAGTCGCTTGATAAATGCTTCACAACCCCAAATCTTAAGAAAAGAAAAACTTGGCTTTTTGCCTGTCCACATCTCATGCGGTGTCTTCTCTACCGATTTTGATGGTACTCTCTTTAGTGTGAACGCCGCTGTTTCTAGACAATAACCCCAAAATGATAAAGGCAGATCTATCCGACTCATCATTGATCGTACCATGTCCAACAAGGTTCGATTCCGCCTTTCTGAAACACCATTCCTTTGTGGCGTTCCTGGCGGAGTAAGTTGAGGAACTATTCCACAACTTTTCAGATGGTCATCAAACTCATGGCTCATGTACTTGCCTCCTCGGTCCGATCGAAGAAACTTTATTTTCTTGCCGAGTTGATTCTGTGCTTCATTCTGGAATTCTTTGAACTTTTCAAAGGCTTCCGACTTATGTTTCATCAAGTAGATATATCCATACCTACTCAAATAATCAGTGAAGGTAATGAAGTACTCATAACCACCCCTGGTTGTCGTGCTCATTGGTCCACATACATCACTATGTACTAGTCCCAACAAGTCGGACGCCCTTTCGCAACTCTTTGCAAAAGGTGTCTTGGTCATTTTGTCGAGTAGGCAAGATTCGCATGTCTCGAATGACTCCAAGTCGAATGAAGTTAGGAGTCCATCATCATGGAGCTTCTTCATGCGTTTCCAACTTATATGACCAAGCCGACAGTGCCAAAAGCAAGTCATATTCAGATCATTTGGTTTCAACCTTTTAACATTTATGTTATAAACCGACTCACCATCAAGATTCAAAATAAATAACCCGTCCTGGACGGGTGCAAAGCCGTGAAACATATCATTCAAATACAAAGAACAACCATTATTCTTGATATTCGACTCATAGCCTTGCCTCATCAAACATGAAGCAGAAATAATGTTTCGACTGAGCACTGGAACATAATAACAATTATTCAGTTCCATAATGAATCCAGAAGGTAAATGAAGTTGCATCATGCCGACTTCCAACGCAACAACTCTTGCTTTGTTGCCGACTCGAATATCAACCTCGCCTCTTGCTATAAGCTCCTAGTTCTTACCAGTCCCTGCTACGAGTTGCAGATGTGAATAACTGATCCGGTATCATATACCCAAGAACTATTAGGTGCATCAGCAATATATATGTCTATAACATTGCAAACAAGTGTACCTGAGTCGGAAGTCATACCTCCACTCTTGGCTTTGTCGGCCAAGTACTTGCTGCAGTTCCTCTTCCAGTGGCCATCCGACTTCCAGTAGAAGCAAGTGGATCCGTCTGAAGGAGATGGATTAGTCCCTGAGGAAGCGCTTGGGACCGGGTCCTGAGCCTGCTTTCCTCCTGACTTAGCCTTCTTCTTAGTCCAAGAACTCTTCTTGAACTTAGCCTTATTCTGCACCATCAACACTTGACTGGCACCCTTCTTGAGATCCGCCTCTGCCTGCTTGAGCATCCCATGTAATTCAGTGATCTTCTTATCCATACCATGCATGTGGTAGTTCGAAATGAACTGCCCATATGCACTAGGAAGAGAGTTCAGAATTATATCCATAGCGAACTCTTCGCTAATGGGGTAGCCAAGCCTCTCCAGAGACTGCACATAACCAACCATTTTGATCACATGCGGACTCAGTGGATCACCATCCTTAAGCTTGCAACTCAGCAAAACCTGAGAGACTTGATACCTCTCAGTCTTCGCCTGATCCTGGAACATACTTTTGAGGCTTTCGATCATATCGTAGGACTCAACATGCTCGAACTGCTTTTGCAAGTCCGGTTCCATGTGAGCAAGCATAAGACAGCTAATATCCATGGACTCATCCTTAGCCCGACGGTAGGCATTGGTGGCAGCGACAGTCGCATTCTCATTTGGCTCATCTGGAAGTGGGTTGTCTAGGACATGGTCCTTCTTTTCTTGTTTGAGAACAATTCTCAGATTTCGATACCAGTTGGTAAAATTAGTGTCGTTCAGTTTATCTTTCTCAAGAATGGTTCTCAACGCAAAACCGGATATCTGAGAGTGACTGCTACTTGGTGCCATGATCTACAACAGAAAATATGCAAAACACTTAAGACATGTATTCATAAAAGAGCAAGCATATTAAACATTTTAATATTTTATGCTCCCACTAGAACCAACACCCCTCCGATGGTTGCTTAGTGATTCAGGATCCTAAATAAGCAAGTCGGCTAGTGAGCTTTAGCATCACCGCTAGCCGCCAAGTGATCTAGGTAGACAACTCCTTGTCAATTGTATCTCATACGACTCCTGTTGGACGGGTGGCATCACATGCCCCGGCTCCCATCCGACTTTTCCCCAAGCCCCACAACCGTTGTGATAGACCCGTCTAGCTTACCGAGTGTTTCCGCAGTAAGAGTCCGACTCGAACCCACCTAGTCGGAAAGAATTTGTAGCACCTCAATTTTATGAGCCCGCTACCAAAAATGTCCGACTTGTGATGGTGCAAACACTGGCGGGAAAACTGACTAGACCTTCTTTGAGGGATTAGATTTTACCGACTATCTAATAGAGGTAAAACAAAGACATAACAATAACACAAAATAGAGCAATTATAATGTGAAATGGTATGGCGATCTCCATCTCCACAAAGCCTGTAATCCGACTCGTACCAACTCTTGTCACTTGCCGTCTTACACCATGTCGCCGACATGTACAACGCCTTGCATGCCTTCCGGGTTCTCCAAACAGCTACACTAGCTTAGTAAAGTAAATTACATAGAGAATCCGACACGCAGGTCGTTATACAATAAAATGACAGCACCTAGGCTCCAGCCGACCGATAAAAACCGTGATTCATAGATCAAGTATGGATTACACACATACATCACATGCACATGAACCATACCATTCACAACTTCCTGCAAAAACAAGTTATGCATAGATACAATATCTACCGGTGTTGTGAAACTCGCAACGACATCTAAGGCGCTACGACAGGGCGAAGCCGGCGTTCCGATTCGATCAAACTATTTGATCTTCGATCACCGCTTCTGGATTTACGTGTCACAGTCTACCCCGATGGCGGAAGCCGACCGGTAGGGGTATGTCGTTCCACGACCTCAGCAGTATGATTACGGAAATCAGTTCTACCATTCCCCGAGTACAGTTGATCCAATCAACCTCGTACAAAACGATATATCTCATAGATCGACCACCAAAACAACATATAGATCTCATCTACAGCCTACCGCATATCACATATGCGAGATCTCGAGCCTAAAACCAGAAGCTATCGCTCTGATACCACTGTTGGGCCACGCAGAGATAAAACAAAACTTTTCCTCTAACGTGGTGATCCCAAGATCTAGCTGAGGTAGAAGGCCACGAGGTTTACCACTAGACGCACAGTTGCAGATTACTGATGAAGCGCGTCAGTTGATGCAGTGCAGTCCTCACGATCCGATCGTCCTGGTGCTGATCGCACAACACCTCTACTGGTATCCACACGTACAAGGAGGAGCACCGGCGGCGAACTGCTAGGTTCGTAACAACGGCTGGACTGCTGTGGAGCTAGGGTTTCCAACACATGGAATGACCTAACCGAACAACGATTAACCTTTCTGGGTTACGGTGCTCCACTATATATAGGGAGTGAACGTGGGCTCTGCTCGCGCGACCCATTCACTAAAGCCCATATAACACTAGTCACCATGAGTCCAACTCACTAACTCAGTCCTAATCCGGTTTAGGTCCAACCCAACCGGATTACAGGTTCAGATCCAATCCGAACTTGCTCCCGCTCTTAAGTGTGTGACCTCGCAGGCTCATGGATACTTGGACACGATTGGAGTCCGACTCTCAATCGATCAGTCGGTAGCGGCTCCTAGTAGAACGTGCCGACTCCCAAGTACCAAAGAGTCATGACGACTTGCCTTTCCAATGCGACTTACGTCCGAGTCCCTTTTGCCTCACGATATACCTTGTCAGACTATAGGCGAATATTTTTCATCCCTTAAATAGTCCGACTCTCTTCTCGATCCGAGATAAGTGATTCAACCGACTAACTCTTAGTCGATCGCCTCGGTTAACACTTAACCGAGTCGTGCATGGCCATGCTTTCTGAATCATATCTCACAAGAGGGCCCAGAGAATATCTCTCCAAGTGGAGGGGCAAAATCCCATCTTGGTTATTCACATCACACAGCTTGATTCTCAGTCGACCCTAACTCTGCCTTTATAACTGCCCAGTTACGGATCAGCGTTTGACAGAACCTAAGTCGGTGATCCTCAACTCGGACTATGCAATAACCTCAGGTCTAAGGATTACATTGATTGAGATATACAAATGACAACTTGTTCGTTGTACCTCAATATGGGTCAATCCGACTCGCTAAACTCTTTAGCCGAATCTGTGTAAGTTGGAATAGCATCTCCATGCTCATGACAAGTGGAACCGAGTCATCAAGCCAACTTTCACATTGGTCTAAGTTGTGTGTCCAGCACAACCTCAATGACCAAGGATATTTAGTACAAACAACATGAATGCATAGTTCCACAACCGAATCACATATTCAATGATACACATCAGATGTTTATACAAGGACTACTTAATATCTTTATGAATACAATGGGAAATCTCATCATACATGATTGCCTCTAGGGCATATTCCCAACAGGATTTTGCTCACATTCGCCAATTCAACACCGCCAAGGAAGCATGGGTTCAACTCACCAAGCTGTTTGTTGGGAATGCAAGCATTCAAAGCTCCAAGTTTGAGGAAGTCAACAATGAGTGTGATGGTTTTGCTATGCAAGATGATGAGACTCCCGAAGACATGTATAGGTGGCTCAAGGTACTTTGTTGCACTATGAGGGATCTTGGTGCCACCTATGTTGATGACAAGTTCATGAAGAGGAAGTTCATCCAAGCTCTCCTTCCATTTGAAGAACAAAAGCTCAACTCCATTAAGGGAAGAACCAACTTTCACTTGATGACATCCCAAGAAGTCTTGAGTGAAGTGATTGCCATGACCATTTCCAAGAAGAAGGCGGAGTCCGCTCGTGCTAGGGAGATTGGATCAACAAAAGTGAATCTTGCATTAAAGGCCAAGGCTATTGAAGTTGATGATGATGATACATCAAGTGAGTGGTCTCAAGAGGATATCAAGTGTGCCTTCAACGAACATCTTTCTCTCGCTTCAAGAGCCTTTTGGAACAAGCCTGGCATCAAGTCAAGGTCAAGGGACAACACAAGGTTCAACTCATCCAACAAGTCTCCTAAGGGGAGATCATGCTACAATTGCAATGACAAGAGTCACTTTGTGGCCAAGTGTCCCTTTGAGAACCGTGAAGACAATGGTGCTCGTCTCATTCACAAGATCAAGTCAAGGCCTCCTCATCCTTTGAACAAGAACTACACCGTCAAGAATGTCGCCAACAATGAAAGGGCTATTGTGGTCCATGAAGAATACCTTTTGGGCACGGATGAAGATGATGATGAAGTCCAAGGTGGAGAGATTGTCGGAGTTGCTGCTATTTCCACTACATCTACTCCATGATTGTCCCTCTTCGACTCACCAAATGAGAACGACATCTCCTCCAACCAAAAGTGTCTCATGGCCAAGGCCACCGAGGTAACATCTAAACCCACTCCTCAACACATCTCTAGTGAGACTTCCTCTCTTGATCTTGAGGGTCTAGAGATAAAGAAAGAGATGATAGACATGTGTGAGTTTATTGCTACCTTGGATGAACAAACTAAAACCTGCTTTGATTCCTTGCTTGCACAACTTGATAATGCTAGGGATGCTTTAGATGAGAAGGAAGAACTTCTTGGCTTGCTAAGTAAAAATAAAAGGGATGGCGCCGATGAAATTGCTTCTCTCACTCAAAGCCTTGAGGGTGAACAAAATATGAGAATTAATCTTGAAGAAAATGTGTCTATGCTTGTAGCTGACCATAACAACACCATGTGCTCTCTCACTAAAGAACGTGATCATGCTCTAGCTTTGGTGAAGGTGCTTAAGAAAGAGAAAGTTGAGTTTGGTGTTGGTCATGATAGGACTCGAGAAGACCTTGAGAAACTCAAAGAGGAATACAAAGCCTTGGAGAGCAAATCCTCAAGTCTTTGCGAAGCCCATGAACAACTTCAAACTCAACCAACTTGTGAACATGCTAAGTATTCCGCTGTGCAAATTATAGAATTTATCTAGCCCTTCCAACCCTTGTTGTAAGCATGAGCATATCATTGAGGAGAACAAGGTGTTGAAGGATCAACTTTCCAAGGCTAAGAAGAAGAACAAGAAGAAGAGAAAGAACAAGGGCATGGCTCAAGGACCTTCTAATGGTCCAACCATCTTGCAAAGTGACAACTTTGCTAGAAAGAACAATCCCTCTTATATTCTTTGAAAGTCCTATGATGGTCATGTATATGCTAGATATGTTGGAACTTATTACACACATGATTATCATTGGGCCATTTGGGTGCCAAAGACTCTTGCTACTAACAAAAGGGGACCCATGGCAAAATGGGTACCTAAAACCAAAGCTTGATTTTCTTGTAGGATTATGCTTCCGGTGGAGCAAAATGGGTGCTTGATAGTGGCGCCACAAGTCATATGACCAGAAGCAAGTCTATCATGACAGAGATAAGGCCAAATATTGCCAACACTATGGTCTCCTATGGTGATAAAATGTAAGATCCCTCCTTTATAAAGTAAAATGATCCCTGTGATTGCAATGCTAGTCCCTGGATCAATGCTAGCATCCACAGTTTAAGATGAAGTACACAGAAACAAAGGTCATTATTACAGTCATTCCAGAGACAAACATAGTCTTTATAACTCCAAGGCCACAGGCCTAGTACAAGAGTTTGAATAAGTAAATAAATAAAAGTCTTCATCTTCATGTGCCACAGGCAAACATGTTGAGTGTAGACTCATGACTCCTAATCCTCATCAGAGTAACCTGCAACATCACAAGTTACAACCACAGTGGGTCAATACATTGGAATAGTATTGGCAAGTGATACCTTAGTATAATTTAGGTGGACTAGATACTATATGCAATTTGGCTAAGTGTAGCTTGGCTTGCTTTGCTCAAAATAGGTTTTGCCTATTAGTTGAAATCACTAAGTTTTTCTTTGTCAAAACTTTTCCCAAGGAACCACCAATAGACATTGAGGTCCTTCACCCTTGTTCACCCACAAGTTTTTTACTTAGAAATTGGGATGAGGAGATTCTTGATAGCTTCCATGTCTTGATGCTCAAGTTGTCCTTTTCCAGGGACATGCCTAAGTACTTCGATTCTTCCATCTGCAGAGGTTGTGCACTTTCCCAACCAGACTTGATTTTCACCAAGACAGGACCTTTCAGAAGCCTTCCCTTAGACCAAATGGGCGCGCTCCAACCTATCATTCCCACTACCACCAACTGTCCAAGTGGCTAAGTTCTAGCAACCTATGTGATCTAGGCAGAGCCCATATTTCCAAGTGGCTACACTAGAAGCTTCTTAACACTTGGCCTCTAAAATCTCTTTGTTCCTAGGTGGCTTTCCACAAGTGAGATACACAAGGTTCACCAGTCCCCTGGCCTTGTGTAACCACTCAACACAAACCATTCCTTCCATTCCACCCAGGTGTTTCATTTACTTAGTTGTTTTATTAGGCAAAACATAAGTCCAAAGACTTAGAAATATTTTCATCATAGCATGTATATTTCACCAACCCTTGGTTGCTACTAGCTAGGATAAGTATGGCATAGATAAGCATCTTAACTTATAAATTTCCTAGCAATTCTACAACTACTAGGATTTCCCAACATGGCATATAAGCAAAATATAGCATGCAAGACTAACAAAATATTTCTAATGCTTAGTAGAAAACATAGGGATAAAAATATTCATGAAGCACCACTTGCCTTGGTAGTTTGGAGAGTAGCTACACTCCTCACAATCACAATCACTAGCACCAAAATCTACACAAAGAATCATAGCCACAAATCACATACAAAACATATACAAACAAAAATATATGAATGCATGCAATATGCTATGTGATGATTTTTAAAACTCAACCAAGCAAGTATACAGTAATGGTTTATAAACAAGTTCAAAACTTGCCAAACACCAATTATTTAAACCTTACATCATTTCTTAAACAATTCATATACTCAAATTAGCCCTACAAAAGTTTCTGAAAATAAAACCATTTTAACAGAAGCAAAACATTAAACACATTGCATATTTAGAAAGGGCTTGTTCTCCTGATTCCATTGATATAAAATTTGTCAAATTCTAACGTGGGGATCAAAAGTTATAGCCAAAACAAATTCAAATATCTAATAGATTTAAATCCTGATTTTAAACCTAAACAGCTGCCACACGTCTTAATCTGATTGGCGCGTACCGGTTCGCGTTGGATCACGCTTCTGAGCCGCTGGATCTGACTTAATCGCACGGCCCAGATCTACCTATACCTCTTCGTTAAGTGATCTAATCTCACACGCTGGATCCAGATCCAACGGTCCTGGATCAAACGACCATAGCTGGGCGGCGCTGGCGGTGGCTACTGGCGGCGGCGAGCTCTACCTACGGCGACGCGGCACTACAGGTGGCTCTGGGGTCGTCGGAGATGCTTACCAGAAACGTGACGATGCGCTGATGCTCAACCTGGCGACGACTTGGTAAGGGGCGCATGGACACGATCGTTGGAGCTCGTCGGAGTTGCAGGCGGCGTCTGTTGCTTGCTGTCGAAGATGTTGCCAAGGCTCTGCGTCGAACTAGCACAAGCCAGAGGTCTTAGGAGATGCGCAAGGGCCTGGCGAACAAGACAGTACCAAAGGGGAGGCAAGGGGCGGTCTTATCTTACCTGAATCGCACGTCGGAGTCGAGCGGCGGCTCAGGTGCTCGCTGGTGAGGACGAAGACGTCGCTCTGGGTCATGAGAAAGCAAACAGAGGGCATTAGCGAGTGCGCAAGGTCATGCTGGTCATGGTGGTTTGAACTAGAGGCAGAGGGGCGGTCTGTACTCACCGAGATTCGTCGCTGGAGTTGCTCTGTCTGCGGCGGTGCAAGGGCAATTGCGGGCAGCCTGGGGGCGTAGAGGTGGCGCTAGGTGAGGGGAAATGGCCGCGGTGCAGAGGGGGTCTTATAGCCAGAGCGGGGGCGAGGATCGCGCGGCGTATCAATGGCAATTAAGCGTGTACTGATTGCGGCGAGGAAACGGCAGAGCGAGCGTCGTGACCGCGCGTGCTTGACGACGAAGACGACGTGTTCGCAGGGTCCACTCGTCAGCGAGTTAAACAGAGGGAAGGTGGGGTCGTGTGGTCAGTGACCTGGTGGGTGTGTCTGCGAGTGACAGAGAGAGGGGGGACCCGGGTGGGCTAACTGGGCTGGATTCGTAGTTGGGGCAGATAGGTGGTGCTGGCCTTTTTCTATTTCTTTTCTCTTTTTCTTTTTCTGTTTTGATTTTCTGAAATGATTTTCAAATCCAAATCAAATGAGTTTGAATTCAAATCTTCTCTAGGTTTTTATTCTGCAAACATTGCACTCAAATGTATGTCAAACACTACTGTTTAATCAAAACACTTTGATCAAATGAAAATAAAAATAAAACCAAGCCTTTATGATATATATACAATAGGCATAATATTAGTTTTATTTACTCATTTTGTTTTCAAGCTTTGTTCAAACTCTTGTTGGTTCCTAAGTTTGAATTTCAAACCTTACTGAACCAAAACAAGTACTCCTCTCTTTGGAAGATAGCATTAAGGCTAGAGCAAACTTTACATGAAATAATAAGCATGAATGCTTCTGTTTTGAAATGATTTGTTTGAAATGAGATTCATATGATCATGGATGCATGGATGATATGCATGAGTTTGAAACATGATTTTAGGGATGTTACAAATCTAACCCCCTTAAGGTGAATCTCGCCCTCGAGATTCGGATTGGCTAGCAAATAGGTGAGGGTGGTCTTTCCAAAGATCATCTTCTCTTTCCCATGTTGCTTCCTCTTCGGAATGATGGTTCCACTGCACTTTGCAAAACTTGATAGTTTTATTCCGTGTGACTCTTTCTGCAGTCTCAAGAATCTTGATAGGCTTTTCCTCATAAGTGAGATCACTTTCCAATTGTACCTCCTCCAAAGGTATAGTATCCTTCAAAGAAGTTTCTTCCATTTCTGGATGACATTTCTTAAGCTGACTCACATGAAACACATTATGGACAGCTGACAGAGACTCTGGCAGTTCAATTTCATAAGCAACTTCTCCTTTACGACTCAGAATCTTGAATGGTCCAACATATCTTGGGGCCAACTTTCCTTTGACTCCGAACATCTTTACTCCACGAAGTGGTGACACTCTAAGATAAGCTCTATCACCAACTTCATAGGTGACTTCTCTACGCTTAGGATCTGCGTAGCTTTTATGTCGGGACTATGCTATCTTCAATCTGTCCTTAACCAACTTGACCTTCTCTTCGGCTTCTTTGATAAGTTCTGGTCCGAACAAACTTCTTTCTCCCACACCATTCCATAACAATGGGGTGGTACATTTTCTCCCGTAGAGAAACTCAAATGGTGCCATCTCAATGCTGGCTTGATAGCTGTTGTTATAAGAAAATTCTGCGTAAGGCAGACTTTCATCCCAACTGGCTCCATAGTCTAGGGCACATGCCCTCAACATGTCTTCAAGAATCTGATTAGTCCTTTCTGTCTGTCCATCAGTTTGAGGATGAAAAGCAGTGCTGAATTCCAACCTTGTTCCCAATGACTCATGTAGCTGTCTCCAGAAATGGGAAGTGAATTGAGTTCCCCTATCAGACACAATACTCTTGGGCACTCCATGTAGACATACAATTCTACTCATATAGATTTTGGCCAACTTAGCACTTGTATAAGTTGTCTTCACGGGTATGAAATGAGCCACTTTAGTTAGGCGATCCACTACTACCCAAATAGAATCGTATCCTGACCGGGTCCTTGGTAATCCGGTAATGAAATCCATACCAATCTTGTCCCACTTCCAATCAGGAATAGGTAGTGGTTGTAGCAAACCTGCTGGTTTCTGATGTTCCGCTTTCACTCTACTACACACATCACACAAAGAAATATGTTCGGCGATGTCCTTCTTGAGATTATTCCACCAAAATCTTTCCTTCATATCCATGTACATTTTGGTGTTACCTGGATGAATGGAATACGGTGAGTTGTGTGCTTCTTGCAAAATCAGTTTCCGAAGCTCCGGATCTTGTGGAACACAGATACGTTTCCCATGCCATAAAGTACCCTGTTCGTCTTCATGGAATCCTTTGGCTTTTCCTTTGCCAATCTTTTCCTTAATTTCTTCAATTTCCTTATCAACCTTCTGGGCTTCTTTGATCTTGTCCAACAAAGTGGGTTGAACATCCAAAGACATGAGATGTCCTTCAGGCACAATCTCCAATCTGAGATCTCTAAATTGGGCACAAAAATCATCGGGCAATTCTCCCTTGGTAAGGCCATTCACAAAAACCTTACGGCTTAAAGCATCCGCTACAACATTTGCTTTACCGGAATGGTATTGCAAACTTAAGTCGTAATCCTTGATGAGTTCTAGCCATCTTCTTTGTCTCATATTAATTTCCTTCTGGGTGAAGATATACTTCAAACTCTTGTGATCTGTGAACACTTCACAACACTTTCCCAAAAGATAGTCTCCATGTTTTGAGTGCATGGACAACAGAGGCTAACTCCAAATCATGAGTAGGATAGTTCACTTCATGAGTTTTGAGTTGTCTCGAGGCATAAGCCACAACTTTCCCGTCTTGCATAAGTACTGCACCCAAACCATGATGAGATTCATCACAATATACTTGGAAATCCTTCTCCAAATCTGGCAGACATAAGACTGGTGCTGTCACAAGTCTCTTCTTCAATTCCTGAAAGATGAGTTCACAACCTTCAGACCAAGCAAATTTCTTGTCTTTCTTTAGCAATTCTGTCATAGGCTTAGCAACCTTGGAGAAATTCTCAATGAACCTTCTATAGTAACCTGCTAAGCCAAGGAAACTACGAACTTCTTTCACTGACTTGGGACATTCCCATTCAGTTACAGTTGAAACTTTAGCAGGATCAACTGCTACACCATCTCCTGACACAACGTGTCCAAGAAATCCAACTTCATTCAACCAGAATTCACACTTGCTGAATTTGGCATAAAGTTTATGCCCTCTAAGCTTCTCAAGTATCAAACGCAAATGTCCTTCATGCTCTTCTTTGCTCTTGGAGTAGACTAAAATGTCATCGATGAAAACGACAACAAACTTATCGAGGAATTCCATGAACACCTTGTTCATCATATTCATGAAGTATGCTGGAGCATTGGTTAAACCAAATGGCATCACGGTATACTCATATAATCCATACCTTGTGGTGAAAGCTATCTTAGGTATGTCTTGTTCCCTTATCTTGAGTTGGAAATAACCTGACCGGAGATCAATCTTTGAGAACACACAAGCTCCTTCTAACTGATCAAACAAGTCATTGATTCTGGGCAAAGGGTATTTGTTTTTGATAGTCACCTCATTGAGTGAACGGTAATCTATGCATAACCTTTGACTTCTATCTTTCTTCTCCACAAAAAAAACCGGGGCTCCCCAAGATAAAGAACTTGGTTGAATAAATCCTTTCTGCAACTGCTCTCCAAGTTGTTTCTTGAGTTCTTTCAGTTCATCAACTGACATCTTGTACGGTCTCTTTGCTATTGGTCCAGATCCTGGTAGCAAATCAATAAGTAACTCCACATCTCTATCTGGTGGCATTCCCAGAAATTCTTCTGGAAACACATCCGGATATTCACTCACAATTGGCACACTGTCTATGCTAACCCCCTTAAGAGAATTTAGCTTACTCCCTTTTGATTCAAAGTTAGACTTGAATTTAATCCGTTTCCTTTCCGGGGTTGTGAGCGCAACAGTACGATTAGCACAATATAGTACTCCTTCATACTTAGCCATACAATCCATTCCCAATATTACGTCTAGTTCTTGGGAATCTAGGATTATCAGACTCACTGGAAACTTATGCTTTCCAAACTCTATGACTAGATCCCGGCATCCAAGACTTACTATCATATCTCCACCTAGAGAACTAACTTTTATTGGACACCCAATGTTTTCAGTTGGAAACCCATTTCTATCAACAAATGCTTTTGATATGAATGAATGCAATGCTCCAGTATCAAAAAGAACAAATGCTGGAATAGAATTGAGTCTGAACTTACCAGCAACAGCATCAGGCTCCTCATAGATTTCCTCCACATTGATGTGGTTCACTTGTCCCTTCTGAAAAGGGTTGGGCTTGTTGGGTCCTTCAACTTTCTTTTCTAGGCATTCATTTGCATAATGCCCCATCTTCTTGCACTTGAAGCATTCAACCTGACTAATGTCCTTCTTGACAGGCTGGCTTCCACTGCCACTTCCATTACCACTGTGGTGGCTCTTATATCCACCCTTGTGGTTCTTGTACTTGTCATTGTCATGACTACGGTGATGCTTGTTGTCATGACGGTTGTGGTTGTGGTGCTTGTTGAATTTCCCATGCTTGTGGGATCCTGAGTTTCCACTATCATCATAATGGGAACGTTTGTGAGACGATCCCGAGCTGTGCTTGTCTGAGTGCTTTCTCTTCCTGCTTTCAACTTGCTTCATTTTGCTCTCCAAAATAGCAGCCTTATCACAAAGAGACTGGTATGTGGGAACATATGCCACAACCAACTACAGGTTCAGTTCATCATTCAACCCTTCGAGGAACTTTTCTTTCCTCTTAGCATCAGTGTCAACTTCATCCGGTGCATAACGCGCCAGATTGTTGAACTCCTCAATATATTCAGCCACGCTGCAGTGGCGCTGCTTCAGGTTATGAAACTCTTTCTTCTGTAAGATCCCTCCTTTATAAAGGAAAAGGATCCCTGTGATTGCAATGCTAGTCCCTGGATCAATGCTAGCATCCACAGTTTAAGATGAAGTACACAGAAACAAAGGTCATTATTACAGTCATTCTAGAGACAAACATAGTCTTTACAACTCCAAGGCAACAGGCCTAGTACAAGAGTTTGAATAACTAAATAAATAAAAGTCTTCATCTTCATGTGCCACAGGCAAACATGTTGAGTGTAGACTCATGACTCCTAATCCTCATCAGAGTAACCTGCAACATCACAAGTTACAACCACAGTGGGTCAATACATTGGAATAGTATTGGCAAGTGATACCTTAGTATAATTTAGGTGGACTAGATACTATATGCAATTTGGCTAAGTGTAGCTTGGCTTACTTTGCTCAAAATAGGTTTTTCTTATTAGTTGAAATCACTAAGTTTTTCTTTGTCAAAACTTTTCCCAAGGAACCACCAATAGACATTGAGGTCCTTCACCCTTGTTCACCCACAAGTTTTTTACTTAGAAATTGGGATGAGGAGATTCTTGATAGCTTCCATGTCTTGATGCTCAAGTCATCCTTTTCCAGGGACATGGCTAAGTACTTAGATTCTTCCATCTGCAGAGGTTGTGCAATTTCCCCACCAGACTTGATTTTCACCAAGACAAGACCTTTCAGAAACCTTCCCTTAGACCAAATGGACGCGCTCCAACCTATCATTCCCACTACCACCAACTGTCCAAGTGGCTAAGTTCTAGCAACCTATGTGATCCAGGCAGAGCCCATATTGCCAAGTGGCTACACTAGAAGTTTCTTAACACTTGGCCTCTAAAATCTCTTTGTTCCTGGGTGGCTTTCCACAAGTGAGATACACAAGGTTCACCAGTCCCCTGGCCTTGTGTAACCACTCAACACAAACCATTCCTTCCATTCCACCTAGGTGTTTCATTTACTTAGTTGTTTTATTAGGCAAAACATAAGTCCAAAGACTTAGAAATATTTTCATCATAGCATGTATATTTCACCAACCCTTGGTTGCTACTAGCTAGGCTAAGCATGGCATAGATAAGCATCTTAACTTATAAATTTCCTATCAATTCTACAACTACTAGGATTTCCCAACATGGCATATAAGCAAAATATAGCATGCAAGACTAACAAAATATTTCTAATGCTTAGTAGAAAACATAGGGATAAAAATATTCATGAAGCACCACTTGCCTTGGTAGTTTGGAGAGTAGCTACACTCCTCACAATCACAATCACTAGCACCAAAATCTACACAAAGAATCATAGCCACAAATCACATACAAAACGTATACAAACAAAAATATATGAATGCACGCAATATGCTAGGTGATGATTTTTAAAACTCAACCAAGCAAGTATATAGTACTGGTTTATAAACAAGTTCAAAACTTGCCAAACAACAATTATTTAAACCTTAAATCATTTCTTAAACAATTCATATACTCAAATTAGCCCTACACAAGTTTCTGCAAATAAAACCATTTTAACAGAAGCAAAACATTAAACACATTGCATATTTAGAAAGGGCTTGTTCTCCTGATTCCATTGATATAAAATTTGTCAAATTCTAACATGGGGATCAAAAGTTATAGCCAAAACAAATTCAAACATCTAATAGATTTAAATCCTGATTTTAAACCTAAACAGCTGCCACGCGTCTTAATCTGATTGGCGCGTACCGGTTCGTGTTGGATCACGCTTCTGAGCCGCTGGATCTGACTTAATCGCACGGACCAGATCTACCTATACCTCTTCGTTAAGTGATCTAATATCACGCGTTGGATCCAAATCCAACGGTCCTGGATCAAACGACCATAGCTGGGCGGCGCTGGCGGTGGCTACTGGCAGCGGCGAGCTCTGCCTACGGCGGCGCGGCAATACAGGTGGCTCTGGGGTCGTCGGAGATGCTTACCAGAAACGTGACGATGCGCTGATGCTCAACCTGGCGACGACTTGGCAAGGGGCGCACGGACACGGTCGCTGGAGCTCGTCGGAGTTGCGGGCAGCGTCTGTTGCTTGATGTCGAAGACGTTGCCGAGGCTCTACATCGACCTAGCACAAGCCAGAGGGTTTAGGAGATGCACAAGGGCCTGGCGAACAAGACAGTACCAAATGGGAGGCAAGGGGCGGTCTTATCTTACCTGAATCGCACGTCGAAGTCGAGCGGCGGCTCAGGTGCTCGCGGGTGAGGACGAAGACGTCGCTCTGGGTCATGAGAAAGCAAACGGAGGGCATTAGCGAGTGCGCAAGGTCATGCTGGTCACAGTGGTTTGAACTAGAGGCAGAGGGGCGGTCTGTACTCACCGAGATTCGTCGCCGGAGTTGCTCTGTCTGCGGCGGTGCAAGGGTAATTGCGAGCAGCCTGGGGGCATAGAGGTGGTGCTAGGTGAGGGGAAATGGCCGCGGTGCAGAGGGGGTCTTATAGCCAGAGCGGGGGCGAGGATCGCGCGACGTATCAATGGCAATTAAGCGCGTACTGATTGCGGCGAGGTAACGGCGGAGCGAGCGTTGCGGCCACGCGTGATTGACGACGCAGACGACGTGGTCGCAGGGTCCACTCGTCAGCGAGTTAAACATAGGGAAGGTGGGGTCGTGTGGTCAGTGACCTGGTGGGTGTGTCTGCGAGTGACAGAGAGAGAGGGGGGACCCGGGTGGGCTAACTGGGCTGGATTCGTAGTTGGGCCAGATAGGTGGCGCTGGCCTTTTTCTATTTCTTTTCTCTTTTTCTTTTTCTGTTTTGATTTTCTGAAATGATTTTCAAATCCAAATCAAATGAGTTTGAATTCAAATCTTCTCTAGGTTTTTATTCTGCAAACCTTGCACTCAAATGTGTGTCAAACACTACTCTTTAATCAAAACACTTTGATCAAATGAAAATAAAAATAAAACCAAGCCTTTTTGATATATATACAATAGGCATAATATTGGTTTTATTTACTCATTTTGTTTTGAAGCTTTGTTCAAACTCTTGTTGGTGCCTAAGTTTGAATTTCAAACCTTACTGAACCAAAACAAGTACTCCTCTCTTTGGAAGATAGCATTAAGGCTAGAGCAGACTTTACATGAAATAATAAGCATGAATGCTTCTATTTTGAAATGATTTGTTTGAAATGAGATTCATATGATCATGGATGCATGGATGATATGCATGAGTTTGAAGCATGATTTTAGGGATGTTACATAAAACAAGTTATCGGGTATTGGGTTTTGGCAAAGTGGTGGTAACCCCGGATGTATCCTTTGTTGACGTCATGCTTGTCAAAACCCTTGGTTACAATTTACTTTCAGTTCATGCTCTTGCCATTATGGTCTCTCTTATTTCTTCAATGAGCATTCCGTGGTCCTCATGTGGAGCAAGTCTCTCAAGGTGGCTTTCGTAGGGTATATAGAGCATGACTTGTATGTGGTGGACTTTTCGGGGACCACCACTCCTCATGCTCTATGTCTCTATGCTAAAGCCAACAAGGGTTGGTTGTGGCATCGTCGTCTAGCCCATGTTAACATGAGAACTTTGCAAAGACTTCACTCCGAGGGCCACATCCTTGGTCTTAACGACGTTCCTTTTGCCAAAGATCGTGTGTGTAGATCTTGTATTAAAGGAAATATGCATGAAACTCCTCACAAAGTTCTCAATTAAATCACCACGGAAAGATGCTTGGAGCTCCTGCACATGGACCTCTTTGGCCCTCCTTCTCATGATAGTCTTGGAGGCAAGAAGTATTGTTTGGTCATTGTGGATGATTTCTCAAGATACACTTGGGTGTTCTTCTTCAAGTACAAGAGTGAGACTCAACAAACCGTCATCGACTTTGCAAATGAAGTTCAATGGAAACACAATGCAACCATTCTGTCCATCCGAAGTGATAATGGCACCGAGTTCAAAAACTATACCTTGGATTAGTTTCTTAGTGATGAAGACATCAAGCATCAATACTCCACTCCTTATACCCCTCAACAAAATGGTTTTGCCGAAAGGAAGAATCGCACTTTGATGGATGCAGCTTGGTCTATGCTAGCTGAATTCAAGTCTCCATACAACTTTTGGGCCGAGAACATCTCCTCCGCTTGTCATGCAACCAATCGGCTCTACCTTCGCAAGAAAAAGAACATGACCCCTTATGAGCTGCTCACCGGGAAAAAGACCAATGTTATCTACTTTTGAGTGTTTGGTTGCAAGTGCTATATTCTCAAGAAAGGAGTTCGTTTGTCCAAGTTTGAATACAAGGCACAAGAAGGAATTTTTGTTGGATACTCAAATCAGTCCCATGCTTATAGAGTCTACAAAAAAGCCAATGGAAGAGTTGAAGAGATGAGCAATGTGAAGTTTGATGAAGACCATGAGTCCCTTGTTAGGCAAGATGGTGTTTGTGATCCAAGTGATGAAATTCCTCCTAAGGCCATATGAAGAATGGGTGTGGGTTTCCACCTCCCCATTGAGGATCCCCTTGTGGCCAAAGGAGAAGGACCAATGTAACACCCTCGCCCGATAAGGCTGAGTTCATGTGTATAGTGCCAATCCCTGGATCGGTTCACTGGCACACATAGTACAAAATGATACCAAATATAACCGTGCATCATAAATACAACGAATATGATCCAGAATTTACATTATTTATTCAAGTACACAGCGGAAAACGAATACAAGGTAGATCTCCATCCTCCAAATGTGCCACAGGCGAACAATTGTTGAGTGGAGTCTCGCGACCTATGAACGATCACTCAGATACGATATAACCTGCAACATGAAACGTTGCAGCCACGAATGGTCAATACATTGAATGTATGGCAAGTAGGCTAAAGTGGTTAACAACATATCTATCAACTACATGCTTATTTGGCCAAGTGGAGTTCAGGCTCATTTGCATAAAGCAACAGTTTTATCCTAACATTTGTAACAAAGTAGTTTTCCAATACGATAAATAGGACACTCTGGTTCACTCCCAGGTTCTCCTACCCAATTATGTTCACCCAACAAGTTTTAAGCAATTAAGAAATAAGGATGAGTGAGAAATATCATAGCATCAGTATCAGGTCGCTCAAATTGTCCATAACCGGGTACACGGCTAAGCACTTAGTTTATACACCCTGCAGGGGTTAGTACACTTTACCCATGTGACTTGGCCAGCCCAGCTCATACCACCACTCTCATATTGGGTGATGATAGGGAGAAGTCCAAGAAGGAACCGTTCGGGAAGTAGCTCCCCAAACCCGACACGCACCGGTCCAACCTACACTATCTACATCTCTGGATACGTGGGTTCGAGTTACCACAACCTACTGAGTTCAACCAATCGCCCATTTCATTATTGGCACATGGTTGCACACGAAAGCTACCAAACAAAGAAACCAATCCTTTCTCAGTGTCCTGGGCGACATTCCCCACCATAATCGACACTCGATGACCCAATCAATGCCATTCCGCCCAGGTGGTTCATTAAAACATGTTGGTTTGTCATTTAGCAAAACATAAGCCTTTCAAAACATATAACTTTTCATGATGTGATTCCCTTCCTCGTCTAAATAGCATAGCTAAGCAATCTACCAATACGATGACTCATAAACAAGGAATACTAGGGAATAATATGGGACATAGCATAGCATATACACATCAATTCCTACATATGCAATTCTACAAAAACATCTACGATGCATAGGAAAACAGTAGGACATTTATGACCAAGATAGCACCACTTGCCTTTGTTGTAGATGTAGTCGATTAGATAATCCTCACAATTCTCATAGATATAATGGTTGCACTCGTTATAACCACAATACTTGCAATCATACACGTTGCACTCCTCGCAATCTATCGAGCAAACAATTGCATACAATCATAAACAATAGCACATAGAGATCAAACAAATACAACAAATGCATGCATGACAATTTAATAAGTCACAATGGTTGTTACTTTAGTTCTCTAAACAATATTGAAGTATATGATGCATGCAAGAGGCCAATTAATGTAATGGAGTACTTGTTATTAATAATTACTTGCTAATATAGGGTTTTTAATAGTTCTGTTGTAACGCCTGTTCTAACTGTCGGATTAAATTTGTTTCTTTGGTTTACTGGATAGAGGACGTTAATACGAACCAGTAGGCGTTGGATTCACCCTAATCGGAGTTATAGATCTTTTCTTATGATTTAAATAGTGTTTAATGGGTTTTAAATCAATTATATAGTTTCTGTTGCCTAAAAATCAAACTAAAATTATATATGTGATCTCCACGGAATTGTGAATCCAGGGACATATTATTTGCAATTTTCTGAATAGTATTTATTTTCTTATGAATTTATTACTCTAAATAGGCCATTAAACTATTTAAATCTTCATGGCAAAACCTTACAATCAAAGTCTGAACTAATTGCATATTGATGATCTACATGGAACCAGCTTTCCATCGGTATATCATTTATATTTTTGTGACAAGCAATTAATTTACTATGAATTTAATGATTTATAAAGCAATTAAAACTAATTAAATTGCTACGGGTTAAATAATCCGCAAAGGCTAGATCCAACCATATATTATTAATGAACATTACAGTAGCTTCAATTTGATATATTGTTCATTTTTTTCAGAGTTACAGATAATTTCTTATGAATTTATTAACATAAAAGACCATTAAAACTAATTAAATTACTGTAGTAACCACGTATAGTAAAAGTTGGATCTATTCTGATAAGATGATTCTATGTGAAATTATCTTCAATTTGATATATTATACGCAATTTTTGGACGTGGTATGAATTTCTAATGAATTTTATAAGTTAGATCTATAATATGCAATTTTAAATTCGAACGGAATATTCCAGAGAATATTCCGCTGACTGGACAGGTTGACTTTGCATGCTGACTGGGACTAGATGTTGACCTGACGTTTACGTGGCGTTGCTGAGGAAATTGACCGGGATGACGACATGGCACGCACCGGTTTGATTGGATCTCGACCGTCTGGATAGGATCCGGTGGCTAGAAGAAGAGATTGACCCGATTTTGGCCCAGAATAGACAAGAAACAGATCTGTGTTAGAGAGACAAATCCATAGGTCAAATTGAAAAACTTACAACATGAAAGTTGTGGGTAATCATTATTCCTACCTTCTCACCACAGGAATTTGGATTTGAAGAAACAAGCGCGAGTAAATCTTGGATTTACACCGTCAGATCTGAAATATTGCGATGCGAAGAGGTGAGATTTGTCGGGATTGAAATATTTCGACGAGTTCTACAACTTTTGTTTTTTGACCGAAGGCAAACAACAAAGTCTATATGGGTTAAAAAGCGAAATAAGATTCGGGCATGTGTAGATTCGGGATTTCGAGAAGAGAAACTCATACAGCTGTGCCTCCACGAGTTTATATGGAGGTTTATGACGGTGTAGAGATAGGCCTTGGAGTAGGGAACAAGTAGAAACAAACGGAAGTCGATTCGAAGTTGTAGATAAAAAGTTATAAGTATTTGAATAGAGATAGGTATAGAAAATCAATTTTCGCACGCTTTTTAAAGCAAACCTGGGCACGATCGGTTGCTGTGTACGTGCGTGGCCTGGCTCGGTCGGTCCGGGTGGGCCGGCCCGCTTAGGTTTTTTTTTTCTTTTTCTATTTACTTGTTTTCCTCATATCTTTTGCATACGAACTCCAAATGATATGATTCTTGTTTCTAAATTTTTACAAAATCGAATAGATCATTGTAGGATCATATTTATAATCTTTTTACTAGTTTGCAAATAGTGGATTCATAAATCCTTGTATATTTCATTTTATTTATATCTTTATTTGTTTGTATTTATCCCATAACTTTTTCATAATAGCTCCAATTGAGCTCAATTTTGTTCCTAAAATTTTGTAATATTAATTGGATCTCTTTAGGCTATAATTATCAATAATTTATGCCTTAGAAAAAGTGTGTTTTATAAAGTCAATTTAATTACCTTTAGGAACATTTGGGCAAATCAACTATAGGATTTATATACCAGGATTTAGGTTCAGTTTGTGAGATCTTTGCATGGATGTAATGAAATGCTTATGAAGGCTTCATGATTTTCATTTTGAAATCTTGCACACCAATTCTACAATCCATAATCAATCCATGCCCTTTTGCCTATATGGCTACTTATGTCATAACAAAAGAATATAAGATTTTGAATTCAAGGTTGAGAGGATTTTCTATTCAAAAAGTTTCTTCTCTTTGAGAATTTTCAACATAGTCAAACAATCAATTAAACTTATTTATTTATTTATTTCACATTCCAAAATTAGGAGAATTTTGGGATGTGACAACCAATCTCTACTCAAGTGGAGCCCTCACTTTCTCAAGATCATCTTGCCCCTCAAGGACCCACTATTTTGGCACAAGCTCTTCCGAAGCTCCTCATGCTCATGACTCTTCTATCCCCGATATTCAAGCTCTTCATCAGCAACATCTACCTCCCTAAGATGGGGCTCCTCCTCAAGACATCTCCCAAGGTCAAGCTAGTAATGAAAAAGGTCAAGCTCGTCAAGAACAAGGGCAAGCTAAGGTTGATCAAGGCTCTACTCCAAATGATGACTCTCCCAAAGTGGATATTGATGAAGATGATCCTCGTGTTCGTGCTTATAGTCAAGGCGGGGACTCGAATGGTGGCAATGACCAAGTGGTTGCTCAAGAATCTCATATTGAAGCTCAAGCCCGCCGTCAAGCCTATCGTCTCGCCAAGATCGTCCGAGATGGCCATATCCTTGATAATGTTTATGGAGATTTCAATAGAGGTTCCACTACTAGGAGGCAATTAGCCTCTTTTAGCTCTCACCATGATTTTATCTCTTATGTGGAACCACATAAAGTCTTTGAGGCTCTTGAAGATGATGATTGGATCAATGCTATGAATGAAGAACTTCACAACTTCAAGAGGAAAAAAGTATGGACTTTGGTTGAGCGGCCTAAAGATTGTCAAAACGTCATCGGAACCAAGTGGGTCTTCAAGAACAAGTGTGATGCAAATGGGATAGTCGTTGTAACATCCCAAAAGTATTAATCAAGATTATCAAGTTCCAATCACCCAAGTTTAGGGTTAACAAAAACTGTTGTTATTAAAATCAATATGAATGCATGTGTGTGTGATGAATGCATGAATTCTTGCAATGTCATGTTTGATTTCTATGGATGGCAAGGATTTGTTTAAAGATGAAAACAATATCATCTAGAACATTTCCAAGCAGAATCAAATGAAGAGAAAATCAAAAATAAGATATATAAGCAAATGGTCATTTTGACCAAAGTTAACCACTAGACCACTTTGAGTGTTCCTAGTCCAAGATTTCTAATAGAAACAAATCCAATTATTTTCACCCCTTTCTAGACCAAGTAGCAAAGAACCCAAGCCCACTTTATAAACCAATAGAAAAAAATTCCAAATCTATTTAAAGGACAGTTCAAAATTGAATCCTTAATAGGTACTAAGATATCCATTTCTCAAAACCCAACCAAACCAGTTCACCTTGACAAACCCAAGCAACCTCAGACTACCAAGCATGTAACCGGAGCACTCACAAAAATTCAGCCAAAAATTCAAATTCAAATCTCATGCGGCCATTTCATCAAACACATGGTGAGCACAGATAAAACTGCCTAACTTTCACTATTCTTGATCAATGCCTTGTTCCCCCATTGACCCCAATTCTCTCCCCTTGTCTCCCCCAGTGACCACCAGTGCATTGAACAAGCTACTAACCCTACCCTTGCACCAGTGCGATGCCACCCGAAGCCACCATTGCCGGCCGACCATGGCCAGCATGAAGGAGGCAGCGCCGCGCCTGTCCACGATATCCAGGAGGCAGGCCACCATCCATCGCTACCCCCTGTCCAACCCTCGAGCGCAGCGAAGCCCTGGACCACTGAGAACAGCTACGCCCATTTTCTCTCTGCCATGCCGAGAGCACGCCATAGCGCCGCAGCCGACACGCGTGCACAAGCCGCGCCTCGCCCTCGCTGCGCATAATTACGATCGTCATGATCCTAGCTACCCCCAGACATGCCTGTTCACCGCCGCGCAACCAGTAGCCCCTGTACATTGTCGAAAACACCGTCGGTGACGCGCAGAGCGTCGAACGGTTCTGACCATTCTCGACCACCCTGTGCCGCTCCGTTAAGCTAGTGACGATTGCCAGGAGGCACCGCACCGACCTATGCCCTTCGCCATGCTGTTAGCTCACTGCATCTTCATCACCGACGAGCCCTGACCATCTCGTGCTTCCCCTCTCTCCAATGTATAAATAGAGGCCACCCCTGCCTCAATTCTTCACACCACCTCACTCCCCTCTCTCTCAGAACCACCCCTGACCCTTCCCCGAAACACGGCGAGCACTAGGCCGCCGGAATTTTACCGGAGTTCGCCGCTCCTGAGGAGGAGCGGAGCCGTTGATTGGAGCCACCCCAGGAGCCAACGCGACCACCGTTCGAACCGCCGTCATCGACAACATCGTTCCCCCATCACCGACCCTAGCTGGAGCCCTGGTAAGCCACCGCGTACCCCCACCATCGCCGTTAGGGTTTGGTCTCATTGGAGTTGTTCGACGGAGACGACGAACGTGAGCCATAGATCTTGTTCTAATCATAGGGCCTAGATTGAAACATACCCCTTCGCTTTGACTGAGACGCTGATGCCTAGACCCCCCTATCAGCAGCCCGCTGCACGCGCGCTGTGCAGCTGGGCCGGCCCAGTAACTTTCCCGCGTGTAACCCGGAGATTTAAAAAATCTTTTTCCAATTTATTTAAACTCTAGTTTAGTCAGTAAGTTTAAAATCAATTCAAAGAGTTGTACTTAACCAAATTGCATGAAACCAATTTTGTTAGAAAGGTATTCAAATTATCAATCCAAGCCCTTTGGATTCAAACCATTTGAAATTATAGATCACCTATAGTAAAAATAACAAGACAGAGACTTCTACACATTCAAACATTTTTCAAAAATCAACCATAAATGCTTTTGAGTTGATTCCAACTCTCAAAAATCACATTTTACAAGATAATTCTGAATAATTAAAAATATTTAGGTTTACATGTAGTCATCTTGGACAAGTATTAAAAGAATTCCCCATAGGCATTTCTAGTCACTTTAATTATTTAAAATAATAATGTTAAACCTTATTAAATTGTGACACCACTTTAAATCACATTCCCAAGTATTAAAATATGTGGTGATGACATGTGTCAACATGATCCCATATTTTAATTGGAGAATATTAAATCTTAAGTAGTTTTCAATGAGTAGAAATTACTTTTCTAAAATAAAATAAATAAGACTAGGTCTTTAATTCATGTGATGATGCTAGATCATCTAGTGTGAACCTTTGTGTTCCAAATAGAAGTAGTTAAGTATTGTTTGGTGATTATGTGCCTTGTATTTATTTATATACTCTAGTACCGACCAAGGCTACGAGGAGGAGGAATACTACAAAGAAGAAGAAAACTTCAACCACTGCACTACTCAAGGCAAGCTAAGCTAAACCATGCAAGTCACCCTTGAAAGCCTAAATCTACCGGTTAACCTATGCAAGATGCATTAGGCATACTTTGGTTATGCAACCTTGATTATACCAAATCCTAGTTTTACTTGCAAGATTTATTCTTTTATTTTCTTTGTCAAAGTTGTTTATTACTATTAGTTAGTGTTTTGAGAGTTTTGGAAAGATATTATAGGTAGCATAAAGAGCATAAAACTTGGCCTAATTTAGTTAGAACTAGATGTCATACTGAGGCATGAGAATAGTTTTGGATAAGTCACATTGGATTAGCACCCCTCATTAGTGATTACCCTAAATTTTAGTGGCTAGTGCCAATCATAAAAGTTGATCACTTTAGATGAGAGTACTTGGTGTAAATGATTATGAAAACCTTGGAATTACGAGTCATTCTAATGAAATGTTTTGACACGTGTTATGAACACTAGATGATTTGATGATGAAAATGTTGAGGCATGAGCCTTAGCCCTTTATAAAACTGATGGTTGGGTTCGGATGCAATACCATTCCAATTTTAGCGTACAACCACAATACCCGAATTTGGGTAGGGCTTTACTAGAAGTTTATATATCTTAGTATGGGTTCCCTTGCGGAAGAGGTTTGAGCTGAGGCTACCTCATGATGAATGTCCACCTGTGTAGTTCCCAAGATGACAGATGGTCATGGTTGGGACGCCAAACTCCTAGGGGAGGTGCCTATACTAGGGTGTGTAATTGAAAGGTTAGGATTGATTATCCGCTTACTGAGTATGGTGATTCATGATTGTTCCTGACGGATGTATCGAATGTTGTGGTGAAATTGTACCACCTCTACAGAGTGTCAAACTATTCGAATAGCCGTGTCCGCGGTTATGGACAGTTGGAGTGGCCATACTGTTCCATCATCAGATGTTTTCAAAATGACTTATGAAATGAACTATGACTTTGAATTGACCACAACAGGGTTGTGAACATGAAAACTAAGTTCCCACTTAGGTGTTGTAAAACATTAAGTTAGTTTTCTTTACTTCTAAACCCAGTTAGAGATAAACCTGCCTTTTTGCAAATCAACCTAGAGCTTAGGATTCCTACTCGAACTACCTTACTTGTTAGTATTAGTTTGCGAGTACTTAAAGAGTACTCATTGCTTTGTCCCTGGCTATTCCTATGGCCATACTATGAGGAGGACTACCAGGATGATGGATAGCAGGAAGTCTATGACAACTAGGATCATCTCCCATCGTCAACATTGCATGTGACCCTGAAGATGGAGCTTCGACCATGCTACCCTTATTATTATTCCGCTGCGTTGATTATATTAAGACCGGATCATGAGATCCTTTATTTGTAAGACCTTTATTATGGTTTGTAATGGATGATGAACTATGGTACAAATCTGTTATGTCTCGCAAAAATGGTAATCATGGGATTGCGATGTATGGCATAACAAGCATCTGGGATTAAAAATCCGGGTGTTGATAGTCGTGCGCAACAAGGCAAGGTTAGTTGCCCAAGGATACTCACAAGTTGAGGGAATCGCCTACGGTGAGACTTATGCCCCCGTTGCTCGCCTTGAATCCATTCGTATGCTTCTTGCTTTTGCTACTCATCATAACTTAAAGTTGCATCAAATGGATGTTAAAAGTGCATTCCTTAATGGTCCTTTGAAAGAGTTGGTATACGTCAAGTAACCTCCGGACTTTGAGGATCCACTTTTCCCGAACCATGTCCACAAGCTCAATAAGGCACTCTATGGTCTCAAATAAGCCCCACGTGTGTGGTATGATTTCCTTAGAGAGCTCTTGTTAGGCCGTGGTTTCAAAGTGGGACTCATTGATCCCACTCTTTTTACTAAGAAAGTCGGAGGCCACTTGTTCGTTTGCCAAAGACATTATCTTTGGGTCTATTAACAAATCTTTTAATGAGGATTTTGCTAAGGTCATGACCGATCGCTTCGATATGTCATGATGGGAGAGTTGGAGTTGTTCCTTGGATTTGAAGTCAAGCAATTGAGGAAGGGGACTTTCATCAATCAAGCCAAATACATTCAAGACATTCTCAAGAAGTTCAAGTTTGATCAAGTCAAAGGTGCTCAGAATCCCATGCCAACTAAGGTTAATCTTGATCTCGATCCTAAGGGTAAGGATGTGGATCAAAAACTTTATCTCTCTATGATTGGTTCTTTGATCTATCTTTGTGCATCTTGCCCGGATATTATGTTTAGTGTGGGTATGTGTGCAAGATTCCAAGCCGCACCAAAAGAAAGCCACATGGTGGCGGTCAAGGGATTCTTTCGATATTTGGTTCATACCCCCAAACTTTGGGTTGTGGTACCCCAAGGGATCTAGCTTTGACCTCATTGGATACACGTACTCGGATTGGGCTGGTGACAAAGTGGGAAGGAAGTCAAACTTTGGAGCTTGTCAATTTCTTGGAAGATCCGTGGTATGTTGGTCCTCGAAGAAGCAAAACTGTGTGTCTATGTCCACTGGTGAAGCTGAGTACATCTCCGCCACAAGTTGTTGTTCTCAATTGTTATGGATGAAGCAAACCTTGAAGGATCTTGGACCTTCTTTTGACAAGGTGCCTCTTCTTTGTGACAATGAGAGTGCCATTGCTCACAACCCTGTGCAACACAACCGGACTAAGAACATTGAGATTCTTCATCATTTCATTCGGGACCATGTTGTAAGAGGAGACATTTCATTGGAGTATGTTCCCACCAAGGCAAATCTTGCGAATTCTTTTCACGAAGCCACTTGATGAAGCAAGGTTCCGAGAGTTAAGGCATGAGCTAAATATCATAGATTTGAGCAATGTGGCTTGAGTACCTTGCACACCTACCCACGTCTCAATGTGTATCATTGTTTGGATGTAGGCATGGATTTAGGGGGAGTGTAGTTCCTCTTATGAACGAACATTATCCCTATTATGCGCACATTAAAGTTTTCATACTTTATAGTCTCTAAAGAAGACCATTTGAGCTTCATGATGAGTGTTGGTAATGAACCCAAGATATATCTTCGCGGTGTCAAGTCATTTACTCTTATATAAGGTGGCTTCGGCCACCGACTTTTTTGTGTTTCTTGTTTGGTTTTCCTTGTGTTTTTGTGCTTGGTTGTTCTTGTGTCTTCTTGGTGTCTTTTATTGTTTTGGTTCTTCATAGTTTGAGCTCTCTATCCCAAGCCTTTCCTTTCCTCAAGGCCCTTCTATTCCCTGCACAAGTTCTCCCTTGGTTTCTTCCAATCTTGGGAAGGTGTTTATGGTGTCACTAGAACTTCCAGCCAGCTGCTGGAAGTACCGGTTAGTGCGTAGTTCTTTGGAACTGCTTGCTGACCTGGCTACTTCCTCCTATGCTCAGAAATTCCGGTTCACCGGAACTTCCGGTGAGGCTCTTTGTCCTATATAAAGTGGGCCCAATAAAAAACGGGGTCTTCTTCCAGTTTTCCCCAAGACCCACCTTTTATTTGGAGCAGCCGCGACGACGTCTTCTCCACGGAGGTTCTCCGGCCCCTCCGTCTCCGGCCACCCGTTCTCAAATCTACTCCATGGGAACCTTCCCCACCTCGATCTCCCGCCATGGACTCCGGTATTTGCCCTCAACTCCCTCCATTAATGGAGATCTTGCTCACTCCATTGCTTGAGTTAGGGCTCACCATGTCTAGGCTAGTTCTTTGGCTAGAACTTGTTGGGAGGTCTTGGTAGGCCTAGGGAACCTAGCTAGGGTAGATTGAACCAATACATTTGTGTGAATCCGTCCGTGTGCACTTTAGATCTTGGATCCATGCCATTTTCCTGTTGAACCGCTCTGTTCGTGGCCTCACCGGAACTTCTGGCGAGTCACGACCGGAACTTCCGGTGGTGACTTTTTCACCGAAAGTTCCGGCGGTTCAGCGGAAGTTCTGGTGCACTATATTTGATTCACTGACTGTATTTTTTCAATCTATATTTTTTTCTTCCTTCGAACTCGTGCACTTACCCCACCATACCTCCCTATTCTTTGCTTTCTTCTCAGGGCAAGGTGGTTCCCATAGAGGCAAGCGCTTCCGTATTCCTATCGGTCCTCCTCCCGAGATTGATGAAGAAGATCTTGAGGTTGTGAGACCTTCTACTCAGACTGTCCATCAGAAGTCTGCTGCTGCTCGCCGTGCTGCTGCTACTGAAGCGAAGCGGCCTGCTCTTGCTTCTCATAAGGCCACTTCTACTCGGCCTGATAACTCCAAGAACAAGATCTCCAAGTGGCCTCAGAAGGCCTATTCAGCATTCCGCCATGTGGATCCCTATCTTGTCCCATGTGAATGTCTTTGCTTGGATCCTCTCTTCCACACTTGTCGCCAAGAGAAGATTTTTGTAGAGATCTATGCCACCAAGACCAAGTTCGTTGTAGCTCCTCAGAAATGCATCAATGTGGCTCATATTGAAAGCAATCTTGAGTACTTTGGCGAAGCTCTTGAGATATGCAGGAAGTTTGGGCTGATTCCTATCATGGAGCACCGTGAGAACTTTGATGAGGCTGCTATTGCTCAGTTCTACACCACTCTTCACATGGAGATGAATCCTATCGACGGTACCTTGAAGTGGATGACTAAGGATCTGCATCTTTCTACCACATGGTCTGAGTTTGGTATGCTCCTTGGCTATCCCATCTTGCCTGGTAAGGGTGCAAATGGTTGGTGTGTTCATGGCGCCCAAGCGTCTGCTCCTGAAGTTCTGGAGCCACTCTATATTGAGGGTTGGGGTACTTGAGAGGCAGCCGTCTTGGGCCAAGAAACTTCTAGGGAAGGTGAAGAAGACATTTTGCTTCTTGTAGAATCGTGAGTATCAGGCTTATGTTGATCAGCAGCATAGTGCTCAACGTCAGAAGGCTATTATGACAGCGCTCAGTCTTCCTTGCTCTCTAGAGACTAGATCCTTCACCGCGTCCAAGGATGAGTGGATTCGTGACAACTGCCAGTGGTCCGAGGAGGATTCGGAGGAGGAAGTCACTGGTCCCCCGCCTGTGTGGAACAATGCCTCTTGGGACCTCGAGCCTTCTCCTCCTCCTATTCATGGTTGGGGCGATTAGAGTGGTCTTCTCTCCATTTTTGGTGTCATGATGCCAAAGGGGGAGAAAGATATCTATTTGTGAACCTTTGCTATTTGTGAACCTTGTTATTTGTGCGTCTTATTTATGTATGAGACTATGTGATATGTTATGCATGATGCATGGTATGCATGTTGTTGGCTTATGGATGTTTGTATATGGTCGTGAAGTCTACATTGATATTATTTCATTTATTGTCTCCACCACATATGATTGGTGCAATGGTATATCCCCTATCTTGTTTTCCATTGCACATGTGCTTTTTTGCAACGGAAAAGGGGAGCATCCTTATATGTGTGCTAGTCTTGTCCTTAGAGATTTATATCTACCTTGCACACATATAGGGGGAGCTTGTTCCGTTCATTGCAAAAACTGCTCCTTCTTATGCAAATCATCTAGGATTGTCATCAAACACCAAAAAGGGGGAGATTGAAAGGACTATGTTTTCCCTTGCTATTTTTGTGATGATGATAATTCCAGTTGTGATCTAACCGTGTGCTTGAGTTTCAGGTTAATTGCTTTTTGATGGAACTTATGGAGTGTGTGGATGCTCTTCTTGGGATCTCATGAAGACGGTGGTCTTTTTTTTCTCTTCCTCTCATTTTATTGCTTTAGATTGCCATACTATCAAGAGGGGGTCCACCTCGGAAGGCTGTGGGGAATCATCTATTTTTGCACAAACCATATATGCACTGCCACAACCATCCTATTCATCAGCGAGAGAACGTGTTTCTGACCAGTTGGTGCAGTTTTTGTCTGATCGGAAATTCCGGCCAGGCGTCGGAAATTCCGCTCAGGGCTCTCTGTGGGTTGGATCTGGGATTATTTCCGATCCAACTTCCAATGGAAGTTCTGACCAGAGTTTAGAACTCTCTATTTTGTAATGTTCTATTTGGCGGAACTTCCACCGGAAGTAGCACCGGAAGTTCCAGTAACAGGAACTTCCTTTGCTTTTAGACTGAGACCCTGAGCAGAACATCCGCCCAGGCCCGGAACTTCCGGTCAAGCATTGTTTGCGACCCAGTTCTTCTGCCCCTTGTTCTGCTCCAAGTTCGGCTCAGGATCAGAACACTTCTATTTGCAAGTGTTCTATTTGATGGAACTTGGGCCGGAACTTGCTTCGGAAGTTTCACCGGAACTTCCGGTCGAGCTTTGGAGCGTGCGTCAACGGCCTTCGTATCATTGGAGCAGCACTGGGTGGAACTTCCGGTCCCTCACCGGAACTACCGGTGAGGTTGCGAACAGCCCAACAATTCAGTTTGGAGGGGGCCTATTTAAGGCGCCATCCTTCTTCCTCCTACCTATCTCTTCAAGATCCTCCATTAATACTAGAGCTTCACCTCACTAGATCTCTCTCCCTATCCACTCAAATCACTTGATCATTTGTGAGGTGGGAGAGGTGACATAGATCTATACTTCCACCAAATAAGATTTGATTCCCCCCACATATCCTTTGTGGACCTTGTTACTCTTGGGTTTCTTGGAACCCTAGACGGTGTAGGGCATCCTCGGAGATAAGGGAATGTGTTGTAAAGCTCCGTGGTGTCGTTGAGGGCCTCCAGTTGAGTTGTGGAGATTCCCCCTCAACCTTTTTGTAAAGGATTCGGTTGGCGCCTTCAAGGTCACTGGTTAGTGGCTTGTGAGGCCTCCTTTGTGGGGGAGATCACCGGAGAAGAAGGTGAGGCCTTTGTGGCACTTGGGTGACCTTGTGTGGCCCCGACGCCTCTCCAACATAGACGTAGCATCCTTGGAATTTAACTACGATAATTACATCTCTGTGTCCTCGCTCCGGTTATCTCATTCCTTACCTTCACTACTTGCTCTTTACCGTTCTTGTGCTTGTTGTTAGTTCTCTAGCATATAGGTTGTTCACCTAGTTGCATATCTAGAGAACTTATCTTCTTTCCAAGCCTAAAATTGAGTAACAAAATAAAAATTGGTAGTCGCCTATTCACCCCCCTCTAGTCAATTCAAAGTCGGTACTTTCAACAGTCCTCGTGCCGAGGTGTTTACCCCACATCATGTCCAGAGCCTGCTCGGTCCTAACATCGCAGAAAGTCTGTGAATTTGTGTTGTAGTACCTGCTTATGAATTCGTCATGCTGGCAAGTCGAAAACTTGCCAAATTGCATGTGCAAGTCACTTAGATTTATGTCCTACGTGTCTACTGTGAGCCGATAAGCAAATCCACTGGTAAATGCGATTCTACCATCGGATAAGGTTTTAGTACGACACCCATGCCGAATCTTCAAAAGAAATCTGGATGAAGCAGACTTCCTACGGTCACCAACACAGATCCTCTCCATCACCACGGGACTAGAAACGCTAATTGGGAGATGCATAGATGGAATTGCAGTTCTTACCCTTCAGGGAGGACGTACGACACGTTCAATGGGCTCCAGAGCACCAAAGCTTTGCACCCCGCATCCTCTTCCCCTATTTCGTGATCCGCCATGTTCCCCAGCGGTGAAGGGTCCATATCCTCGCTCTCCGGCCAGGCAGGACCCATCTCCTTGTTCTCCAGCCGTGTAGGATCCATTTCCGTGCAGGATCCAGATCAATGCCACCATCGTTGCGCGAGAACCTAGCGCCCACCTCACGATTTTCATTCCTAGACGCGCCTGGGCGGGGACAGATGCAAGGAGACAGGGAAAGAGGATAGGGAATCACCGGTAGGGGATGAAGGGAGGACGATAGTCTAGGGGAGAATGAGAGTGTTGCACGATTGGATGGTGTGGCAGCGGCAGGACTAGAGTAGTGGAATGGAGTGGAGCTGGGAGCGACAGAATATGGAAAATCACAGCATAATGGGGAGCACTAATCCTCGAACCTGGGATGTGCATCGTCGATGGTTGAGGTTGTGGGGCCCGCAAGTCAGTAAAACGCCATGTCCTCTTCCCATGTTTCTAATGGTGTTGCTATAATTCTACGATCGTAGTGGCACATGTATAATTTGTGGACAGAACTAAGGACAAAGTCATAAATATATTTAAAATGGAACCCTGACCTGGTACATTGCCCGATCCGGTTGATAGCCATGAACTGTATTTTTAATATCTTATCACTCTTATGCTAAGAAGGGAAATAAAGATTCAGCAGTTAGTCGAACTAGTTTCAAATAACTAAGATACCGCCTAAGTAGAAGCTTATCTATGGCCCTGCCTAAGTAGAAGCTACCGCCGCGGCCGCGGACGCCGCCGAAACTTTTCTATTTGGCCCATCTGAGGCAGGCCATGAGGCTCTACTACAAGGCCGGTCTCCCATTGCCATCCGAGACGGTTGATTTCTGATGGCGCCTAGTACTGTCACGGGACGCTTCGTTGGAAACCCCAAGAGCAAGGTATGATCATCACAACATCAAGCTTTCACTCAGTAAGAAACCGAGGTTATCGAACCAGTAGGAGGAAGGAAATGTCTCAAAGGTGTTGCAAGCAACATGGAAACCTGCACAACACAAACTCAAGACTTTGCCCCAACGAATAGTGAGTTTGTCAAGCTCACCGGTTTGCTATAACAAAGGATTAACTGTATGGTGTCGAAGGTGATGATGATTTGCATCAAGTAAACAATGGAAGATGTATCAATGGTAAACATTGGATCAGGGTCCATAGTTCACTAGAGGTGCTCTCCTTAGATAAACAACATGGCATGAAGGGTAAACAAATTATAGCACGACAATTGTCAGGAACTGAGCAAGGCATAACAATGCAATACTAGACAAAGAGATCCTATGAGATTCGATTGGGCAATACAACAATATGCATAGACCGCCATCCAACTACATTTATGACTAGAAGTCCACCTTCAGGTTATCATCCGAACCCCCTCCAGTATTAAGTTGCAAGCAACAGACAACTGCTTTAAGCAAAGTGTTTAAGGTAAACAATCCACTTGTTCCATGAAAAGAGACCGTTGTTTTCTCCCTAGTGGCAATAACACATCTATAACCGAAGAGATTTCTGTCACTTCCCTTGGAAACTAGAGGCATGAACCCACTATCGAGCATAAATACCCCCTCTTGGAGTCACTAGCAACTACTTGGCCAAGATAGCTACTAACAACGGAGAGCATCCAAGATCACAAACAACACAGACATGATAGAATCAATAAGACAAAACCATTAATCAATCTGACATAGTAATCTCAATATCCATCGGATCCCCGCAAACACAACATGCATGATTACAAATAGATTAGATCTTGATCATGAATGGAGCTCACAAGATCTATACATGAAAGCACAAGGAGGAGATACAACCATCTAGCTACTACATGGACCTGTAGTCCAAGGTGGAACCACTCACACTTTATACCGGAGAAGAAGGCCTCCGGGATGATCTCCCCTCTGGCAGGGTGCCGGGAAGAACTTCAGACCCCCCCGATCTAGGGACGATGGTGGAGGTGGCTACAGAAGGTTTCGTGGAGTTTTGATCGGGTGCCAAGGGTTTCTGCATCGGGGGCTTCTTATATGCGGTGACCCAGCATACCACTGCATGTGTAGTACACTATAGTCGTTGACATGACATCCACAAAACACCGTTCCGTAAATATCACATCCCTAAGAGTGGTACAACAGAAACATTGTGGGTCCATATTACAAAAGTACACACATTATTATTATTACAATACCGTAAGTTCAAGACTTCCAAAAGATCCAACTTACAAACCAAAATATAAAGTTTTCAATAGAAATTTAAAAGTAACAACTCCGACTAGGAGTGGGGCTCAACAGCTTATTCTATAGAGTTAATGTTGCTCGGCTCCGTTAGTTACTAGTAACTAGATACTTAAGTGGACTCGTTCTCATCGACACCGTAGCGGATCTCGTAATACACTCCTTCAACTCCTCCCGACAGATCAGGTTCCTCGTAGAACACATCTTCTTGGCATTCAGCTGCATACATTGGCACGTCTTCGGGATCCTCGGAGTCTAAGAAAGGGATCAAAGGAAAGAATGAGTAACAACGTTACCCAACAAGTTCATTATATGCAAGGTGGGTAGTTTGATGCTCTAACTACCACCTCGGATTATAAATCCCTGGCACTATGCAGTTTTTGTAAATCTTTCTTCAAAGATTGATTTTATTCTGAAAAACTATGACACTCAGCCTTCACAGGTTGACCAGAACTTTCATGGATTTCCTTTCCTGCCGCGTTCGTAGATCCTTCCCGGAACAGGGAGTAATAAGTTACAGTTTTTTACACTCTGCAGAGGTGCGTTACTTTACCCATGAGAGATCAACTCCTTGTTGCACAACCGGGCGTACTTTCCCGTCCACAATTCCATGATGTGGGGCCCAGTAGTTGGTCCAAGCCAATCACTGCCCCCTTCGCGACCTCGCATGCCTCCTTGGTGTACACCATGCCCACATAATGAATTACGGCAATGGTTTGTACAAACCGTTAGATGCCAGAACTATCGTGGGACGATGAGGGTTCCCACCCATATGCTCCATATCCTCTACGAATTTCCAATTAATATGCACGCTACGAGGATAATAGCCACGACCTGCACATCCGGCTTCATGCGAGAGGAAGAAGATACAGCTGACTTCTCTGTCCCATTCCAAATCTCATGGCTAATGCGTAATATACGGCGCTAGAATCACTGATGTCAGGGGTTATTAAGTCCCTACTTAATCATCATTGTTGTAAATATAACCCTAAGTTCTATTGCTCCATTATATCACCACTTAGGATGATATCTATGATTTCTTTATTTATGAAAATATTATTTTCTTTCTTTTATAGCATATATGATAACACACAATTTGCAAATACTTTGATAAAGACTCTTCAAAGGACATGAGCAAGTGATGAACTTGCCTTGTGATGGCAAGGTAGTGAAGTCTGATGCTTGCAGTGGACCTTGAGCTTCTAGTTCTACAAAAACATCATTATTGCCCGGTAAGGACAATATTTAAAGAAGCAAAATGATTATGCAAGTAATGTAATGCATTATTTAATTCTATATGCATTTTCCCTATATAAGGTGCCTTTTAATAAAGTATTTACAAATATTTTTTTATATTTATTGCATAAATTAGTTTATTTTATTTCCCTTTTTATTTGACTTTTATTGATTTAATAATTCTTTTAGGAATTATTAATTATACATTAAATTTATTACTAAATATTTATTTAGTATTTTTCAAAAGTACTATAATATTAATAAATAATGAAAGTGATTTTTATTTATTTTTATCACTTTTCAATAATTTTGTAAAATTCCATAAGGAATATATAAATTAAAAAATTCTTATAAAAATTTAAGTGTCCAAAATTTTATATCTTATTTTATTTGAACAGAGTGGATTATTGTGAATCCAAAAATATTTTATTTATAATTTTTGGATTTTTATTTTATTTTCTAGAATTTTATTGAGGGCAGGGGCATTTTGGTCTTTTCTAATTGATTAAGCAGTTTTTTAAATAATTTGGACTGGCCTTTTGGGCTTATTGGGCCAGTGTGGCCCAATAGGGCAAGATCAAAATACCACCCCGAGGGGGTTTTGGCCCACCTATCCCACACACTCCGCCCTCTCCTCGTTCTCACCTCTCCTCTTCCCCGACCCCGCGAGCTCTAGCACCGCCGCCGGCGATGGCCGTCGTTGAGGCTTCTTCTGGCCGCCGCCATGGTGCAGGGCGAGGTTTGCGGCCATGCTCGTTCATCTGGTCCATCTCGATTTGACTCCGGGGCTTCCCCGTGGTCAGGTTCACCCCGTTCCCGAACCCTAGGGTTAGGAAAAGGTGATGTCGCCACTGCCACGGTCCCTCCTGCAGTGGTGTGCTGGGCTCGTGTGCTGCTGTGGCCGCCGCCGTGGCAGGTGCAGGTTGCAGCGCCCCCCTGGGTGCTCCATGTGCCGCCGCGGTTCGTCGGCCAATCTGCTTCCTCTTCGATTCGTCAGCGAGGACCTCGGGTAAGTTGCTTCTCTGGTTCTTGTTCCCGCTACTACCATGAATCTCTCGGTGTGTGTCTAGTGGCTTCTCATGCCTAGTGACTATGTGCTGATTAGGGTTCATCTCTAGATTAGGGTTCTTGTTCTGATTAGGGTTCATAACCCCCTGTTGATCATATCCATGATGCTTTAGATCTAGTGGTGATTCATACTTGAGCATGAAGAATGATTGTTTGCTGTGGATCATGATTGGTAGTGGCTTTGATGTTTCTAGTGGCTTGTCAGATTTATTCTAGTGGTGATTCACTATGATTCCGTGCTAGTGTTTCTATGGAATTACTGATTGGAAATGTTGTTGATCTGAGAACTTTCTCTACTGTCAGAATGCTCATATTGACAGTAGTTTGTCTCAGTAGTTGCTTACTGTAATTATAATGGTAAGCTTGTATGTGATTGTACATACTGAATATAATCATTACATGTAACGATTTTCTATGGATGTATAGATGAATATGATATTGATTCCTGGCACTTGGCTTCAGGAAGATGCTATGTATTGGTTTGTTCCTTTTATCTGTGGGATCTAAGCAAAGATTGGTTTTATCTCATTAAGAACTCGTCCTTGTGATACCATTATAATCTGGCACACAAGTGATTGGGTTTTTATTTTTGGGCTTAGCTTTGTCAATACTTGTGATATATACTGGCAAGATAGAATAAGAGCTTCTCTTAACCCTCCTGCCTATGATGTTGGTCTGAGGCTCTAGGATTTAATTCCTAGTTAGTTGAGCAAATAGTCTGTTTGAAACTTATATGATTAGAGGTGCTACCCTCTTTGAGAGATGTGCCCTGATCTGATAAGATCAAATGAAAAATGATCTAAGTTGCAAAAATTAACATTAAACTCTGTGATGCTGGTCTGAGAGATTAGTGCTTGTGGCTGAGTTTGATTTCTTATCTTTATACTTGAAATCTCTAGGATAGATTCACCTCTCTTGGGTGATTATTGAGAGATCATTTCATAAAGCAACACATGCTTTTGTTTAGATAAAATCATGTGATGGTTTTATAAGGCTCACCACAAGATCTGATGATGGTGTAGTAGATTGATGATGATCTTGATCTTGATCTTGATCTACTTTTGCTGGGCTCCTGAGCTTGCTCTTGAGCTTGCCTTCTCCTCCTAGCTCCTGGGCTTGACCTTGCTGTCCACCAGATCCATCCCCCTCCTTATGTCACCATCCTGGTGATGTTTGGGTTGATCTGGGTGGTTTGGTTTGGCTGTTGTTCTTGATTTTGCTGCTGTCTACACTGGCTGTTCTTGTGTGATGTGTAGTGGAGTGATGCACTAGTGCTCCTCCACGGCTGTGTGTCGTTTTGTGTGATATGGTTGTGCTTGTGAGGTCAACAGCACACCATTTACATGCTGGTGTGTGTCCAGCTTGTGTGCTTGCTATGCACTTGTGGATAAGTTCAGAAATTTTGAACTTACTATTACCAGCTTACTTTCACCTGGCTGGTGAATTGAACCTTCTTGGTTGTCATTTTACTTCTGGCTTTGAATTTATGAAAGATGAAATCTTTCATATTGGTGAAACTTGCCCCTTTATAACATTTATCAATGATGAATTTGTCAAGTGCATTTCACTGACATATCTGAGAGAAATATATACTAACACTAATCTTATTTTGTTTCTATTTAATCTTTGCTTTGCAGGTACAAAGATAAAAATGAAGATTTAGTGTAGATTTAGATATAGGATAATTAGTAGATATTCAAATGTAATTTGCTTATTCTTTTGTAATTTTTCTTTTATTATTCTTGTAATCTTTATTTAATTTAATTGTAATAAAGATTATATTATTATTTAATAAAGAATTTTCTTATTCTTTATTCTGTTGTAAATTCTGAAATTTGGAAATGGCTTCAGAATGTTACATTCTTTGTAACTTGTTTATGTATTAATCATATGAAATGAATTTCATATTCAATCTTGTTTTTGGATAAGATTTAAGTTATAATACTTATCTCTTAATTGATTTAAGATTCAAATCTTATATCCAAAATCATTTAAGTTATAATTCAATCACTCAAGTTTAAAATTCAAATTCATTTTAAACACATAACTCCTTAAGATCATCTCAAAGTTTATAACAATCACCCCTTAAGACTAACCTTAATCTCAAAGTATGAAAGAAACATTGATCACTTATATTTTTTTTATTTGACAAAAATTTTACCCACATTTTCAAATATGAATGCGTGCAACAATTCATATTCCTAAATGTACCCTTCGTTAGGTCCTAAATGCTGGGATGTTACAAACTTCCCCTCTTATATTAAACTTCGTCCGAAAGTTTGTGGAGATGTACCTGAATAGTTCTGGATAAGGTTTTCTTAAATCCTCTTCCTTCTCCCATGTGGCTTCTCTCTCAGGGTGATGTTCCCATTGTACCTTGCAATATTTGATTGCTCTATTCCTCAATATTTTCTAGTTTTCTTCCAAAATATTACAGGGCTTTTCAATATAAGTCAGGTCTGCTTGTAGTTCTATCTCTTGATGTGTTATTGCATGATATGGAACCTTCAAACATCTGCGAAGTTGTGACACATGGAAAACATTATGCACTTGAGCCAATCTTGATGGTAACTCTAAAGCATAAGCTATAGTTCTGTTTTGACTCAGTATCTTTAATGGTCCTATATATCTTGGACTCAATTTCCCTTTAACTCCGAATCTTTTTACTCCCTTCATTGGACTTACTTTCAAATAGACCATATCTCCCACTTCTGGATGCCATGATCTTCGGCTTTGATCCGCATAACTTTTCTGCCTGCTCTGGGCTATTTTCAGTCTATCCCTGATTTTATCAATGATGTCTTGTCTTTCCTTGATATAATCTGGTGCAAATTCTTTGCTGCTTCCAGGTTCATACCAACATATTGGTGATCTACACTTCCTTCCATAGAGAATCTCATATGGAGCTGCCTTTAGACTACTCTGATAGATATTGTTATAAGAAAATTCTGCCAATGGTAGGTGATCTTCCCATGTTCCTCCAAAATCTAGTGCACAAGCTCTCAACATGTCTTCTAGTATTTGATTTGTTCTTTCAGTTTGACCTCCTGTCTCAGGATGATATGCCATGCTGAAATCTAATTTTGAACCAAGTGCTTCATGCAGTTGCTTCCAAAATGTTGAAGTAAACACTGATCCCCTATTAGTTACGATCTTTTTGGGTACTCCATGCTTAATTACTATCTCTTTGACATATATTTCAACTAACTTCTCGACATTATCCTTTTGATTCACCAGAATAAAATGTGCACTCTTAGCGAGTCTGTCCACAATTACCCATATCATATCCTTACTTTTTGGTGTCATAGGTAATCCTGTGATGAAGTCCATACCTATTTCCTCCCATTTCCATTCAGGAATTTCTAAGGGTTGTAATGGCCCTGCTAGACTTTGATGTTCATCTTTCACCCTTTGACAAGTATGGCATTCAGATACATATTTAGCAATATCCCTTTTCATGTTATTCCACCAGAATAGTTCTTTCAAATCCATATACATCTTAGTCCTCCCTGGATGTATTGAATATGGTGTATCATGTGCTTCTTTGAGTATGACATTTCTGATATCAGTCACATCTGGAACACATAGATGATCTTGGAACCATAAAGATCCATAATCTCCAAGGCGAAAAACTGATTTTTGCCCTTGAGATATCCTCCGAATTTCCTCAGCAAAAAAAGTATCTTCTTGATGTCTAAAAATTTCTTGCTTAAGATCACTGTCATGCTCTGCAACTACCTGCATAGTAGCTAGTCCTCCAAGAACCTCTGTTCTGATGAATTGAAGTTCTAATCTTTCCAAGTCCATTTGTAACTCTTTTGGTAACTCCCTATTGCTTGGCTGAATATCTGCACTCTTTCTGCTTAAAGCATCTGCTACAACATTTGCTTTCCCTGGGGTGTAATTGATTGTTAAATCATAATCCTTGATTAATTCCAACCAACGCTTCTGTCTCATAATCAATTATTTTTGAGTGAATAACTACTTGAGACTTTTATGGTCAGTGTATAACTCACATCTGGCTCCATAAAGAAAATGTCTCCATCCTTTCAGTGCAAAGACCACTGCTGCTAACTCTAAATCATGAGTTGGATAGTTGACTTCATGTGGTTTCAATTGTCTTGAGCCATAAGAAATCACTTTCCGATCTTGCATTAATACACAACCCAAACCTTCTTTAGATGCATCACAATATACAGTGAAATACTTCCCTGTTTCAGGAATTGCTAAGATTGGAGCTATGGTTAATCTAGTCTTCAACTCTTGGAAACTTGCTTCACACTTCTCATCCCACTTGAATGGTGTATTCTTCCTTAATAATTTGGTCATTGGTCCGGCTATTTTGGAGAAACCTTCAATGAATCTCCGATAATAACCAGCCATTCCTAAGAAACCTCGAATTTGCTTCACATTGGTCGGTGCAGTCCACTCTAGTAACGACTGAACTTTAGATGGATTCACAGCAATGCCATCCTTACCGATCACATGACCGAGGAATTCTACCTCATCTAACCAGAAATCACACTTATTGAACTTAGCATAAATCTTATGTTCTCTTAAAGTTTGAAATGCTATTCTCAAATGGTCAGCATGCTCTTCCTTATCCTTGGAATATATCAGAATATCATCAATAAAGACGATGACAAACTTGTCCAAATATGGCATGAAGATCTTGTTCATCAAATTCATGAATATTTCCGGTGCATTGGTCAAACCAAATGGTACTACCAGATACTCATGGTGTCCATATCTTGAGACAAATGCTATTTTTGGAACATCTTCCGGCTTGATTTTTATTTGATGGTATCCAGATCTTAAATCGATCTTTGAAAATAATACAGCTCCTTTCACTTGATCAAACAAATCTTGAATTCTTGGTAAATGATACTTATTCTTGATAGTCACGTTGTTCAGATTTCTATAATCACCACACATCCGTCTTCCACCATCTCTCTTATCCACAAAGATTACTGGTGTTCCCCATGGAGATACACTTTCCTGTATAAATCCTTTTCCCGCTAACTCATCAATTTTCTCCTTGAGTTATTTCAACTCTTTGGGTCCCATTTTATATGGTGCTTGAGCTATTGGTTCTGTACCAGGTATTAGGTCAATGGTGAACTCTATCTCCCGGTCTGGTGGCATTCCCGGTAATTCTGTTGGAAAAACATCTTGGAATTCATTAACTGTAGGAATCTCTTCTATTTTAACTTCTTTCATTGAATTCAACTGCAGATCCACCATTATATGATTGTGTTTATCTGGTTGGTAAACTATCCTTGCTCCACTTGGAGTTTTGATTGAGACAGTTTTCTCCTCACAATTTATCCGAGCTCTGTGTTCCATCATCCAATCCATCCCTAGCACTACTGCAATTCCCTTCAAAGGAATCACATAAAGGTCTGCGAAATATGTACAACCACATATCGAGATAACCTGATCTTGTTTTATGTGGCGTACAATCACATTCCCTCCTGCCGTAACTACGGTCATAGGAAGTTCTAACGTTGCCCTTCTAATCCTGAACTTATCACAAAATTCTTCATAAATGAATGAATTAGTCACACTAGTATCAAATAGAACTTTGCCGGGATTGTTAAGGATATTGAGAGTACCTATCACTGCATGCTCCGAATTATCCACCTCCTCGAGGGTTGCACAGTTCAGTTTTCCAGTAGGTCGGTTTCTCTTGCCATTGTTTCCCCCTTTATTAGGCTGTACATTTCCTCCACTGGCTTGTCCTCCTCCCTTGGTAGGCCATCCTCCCGGTGGTTTGCTCGGACAATTTGGCTTGATATGCCCCTTCTGGCCACAACCGTAACATATCACTACAGGCTTTTTGCATTCCCTCTAGAAATGCCCTGGAATTCCACAATTGTTACAGATAACATTCCTTCTCGGATAGATTGATTTCCACCACTGCCCTTGTTATTGTTATTGTTATTGTTATTGTTATTGTTATTGTTATTGTTGTTGTTGCCATAATTCCTATTCCGAGGTTTGAACTCTAGGTTAGGTTTAGGTTTGCTTGCCTGAATTCTCTTGGTTTCCTTCTTGGCTCTCTTCCTCCGATCCTCTTGGACATTCTTGTAGTCATCTTCAAAAGTAATGGCTGCATCCAACAATTGCTGATAAGTTTGCTTATTGGCTAACCTTAGCTGCATCTTCACAAATAGATTTAATCCACGCAAGAAACGTTTCTTCCTCTTCTCTTTAGTGTTAACATCCTCCTCAGCATAACGAGACAGTTGGCTAAACTCCCGGATGTACTTCATGACACTAGTATATCCTTAATGAAGCTCCTCAAATTCTCTCCGCTTTAACTCCATGAAGCTTTCCGGAACATGATATTCACGGAATCTCTGCTTGAACTCCTCCCAGGTAAACTCCCTTCCTGGTTGTTGCATGGCTAACTGATTTTCCCACCATGATGCTGCAGGTACAGTCAGCAGATGAGTTGCATACCTCAATTTTTCCTCATCATTGCAACCCATAGTTTTCAGCTTCCTCTCTGTATCTGCTAGCCAGTCTTCTACATCCATTGGTTCAGGAGCTGATGCAAAAGGTAACGGTCTTGCATTCTAGAAATAAGATAGACTCACTCCTCCTCCTTCAGGTTCCCTCTGATTTTCTCGCCCCAGCAGCTCTTCCATGAACTTGTTCTGGGTCTCTTTCATCATTTGCATGCATTGCATAAAGTTCTGCTCCATTAACGGCCTCATTGGTGGTGGTGGTAATGCTTCTTGATTTGATGCATCGGCATCGGCCTTTTCCTTGGCCTCTCGCTCCATCCGCTGCTGCTTAGTTTCCATTTCTATACCCGTATCCATGACCCTCTAGTCCTGCAACATAAAGCGAATACTCATAATTACATCATGCACATGTGTTCTAAGCTCGACTTTATGCACAGAACTAGTCACACAATGAAGATCCAAAGAAAATCCAAATATGCAATTCACATATTATACATAATATCATAATGATACAAAGTTCTTACAACATATACCATATAGGTATAATCACAAAACTACCGCATTCATCTCACTATGTTATTACTTGGAGTACAATACACAGTGCTTGATACTGTTGACTACTTGTCTCCTTCTAGTATTAACTACGCTCATCATACATGCCTGATGTCCAACCGTGATGACGTGTTGTTCGTCGCACAGTTTGTGGAACATATGGCCTTCCAGAAGGAACATACTCTGTATCTGAAGTGTCAGGACTTGAGTCATTACTCAACCTGAGCGCATTGACTCCCTCCAGCTCAGCTGAAAATTCTTCAGAAACATATTCAACATTATCTCCAACCTGCATCTCCTGAGCTTCATTTCTTGAGTTGTCAACAGGATACATAGATCCTGCTGCTCCCCACGTGCTCTCGTGGGCAAGATAGTTAAATAATGGATAATGTATATTCCCTGGGTTTTGAGAAGAGGTTGATGATTCAAACACTCTCTCTTCAGGATCTTCTTCTTCATCCTGATCATCTATTGACATGGTATTTCTACTACTATTATTAGGGTTCATTCTTGTACCCATCCAACTAGATTGTCCAACATTTCTGTCAGAACCATCTGTGGACATCTGGTGTTCATGAGATCCATTATATGATCCCATCCTCCAACCATCTGAATTCTCAATAGGAAGTTCTGAGTCAGAACCATCCTCTGAGCCCTGTGGTACTGCATACCGCATATCTATAGTAGGATCATGTGTAGGTTCAGGTCTTGGTGAATAAGGAGATGGTGTAAAAGATTCCGGATCTATAGGTATATCCTTAAAGATAGGTGTTGCACTACTACTTGCTTCTTTCTCTAACTGGAATGATAACTTCTTCCTCCTTTCCGGATCAGTTAGATCCTCTAATATGTCATTTTTATCTTCAACAATCACTTGATGGGTCTTATAACAAGACGCAACGAGTGTTCGGTATCTATCCATAAACTTGGAAGATAACTTAGGATGCTTCTTAACCAAAGTAAGATGACCCGGTATAGGCTCCGAGTCTTTAGAATCATGAGGTATCACAGAAAATGTGCTACCTTATAGCTCCTTGGTTTTCTGTTCCCGGATATTAGCTATTGCCTCCACAACAGCAACATGATAGGTTGCTAAATGACTCCTACCTTCTCCTATGGGTAGATCATGATATAATCCAAGCCTCTCTAGAAGTTGGATACTCACACGATACTTGGATAACATCCGTCCATCAAGGTAAGTGATAGTGTTCACTAGAATTCTAGTTGGACAATTAAAGAGCTTTAAAAGTTGACGAAGTTGGTCTGTAAATGATCCTTGGTAATCATCAAGAGTCTCCTCTTTCCTTACCAAAGTCTGTTTTGGAAACTTTTTTGCCATATCTCTGTATATCAGAAAAATAATTTTGGTTAGTATCCAATGACATATTGCATCATAACAAAGAATTATCGCACTAAAATATAGAACGGAATATTCTCATTTGAATACCCATTATATTACTTTTAGAGAATTCTTTATCGTTGCTAATTCTCCTACAGGTAATACCCTTTACTAGGTTTCCAACCTAAGGTCAAAGCAATTTGCTCTGATACCAACTGCGGTGACCCAGCATACCACTGCACGTGTAGTACACTATAGTCGTTGACATGACATCCACAGAACACCGTTTCATAAATATCACATCCCTCAGAGTGGTACAACAGAAACATTGCGGGTCCATATTATAAAAGTACACACATTATTATTATTACAATACCGAAGTTCAAGACTTCCAAAAGATCCAACTTACAAACCAAAATATAAAGTTTTCAACAGAAATTTAAAAGTAACAACTCCGACTAGGAGTGGGGCTTAACAGCTTATTCTATAGAGTTCATGCTGCTCGGCTCTGTTAGTGTAACATCCCAAAAATATTAAACTAGAATCATCAAACTCTAATCATCAAATTTAGGGTAAACAAAAAACTTTTCTAATTAAAAATATGAAAGCATTCATATGAGTGTGCATTAGAATTTGGATTCTTTTGAATTGCCATGATTATGTGTTTATTTGCTTCTAAAATGATTCTTAGGTGAAATAAACATCATCTAAACAATCCCCAAACTTTCCCAAAGACAAATAAATCAAAACAAACAAAATAAGGGAATGATCACTTTGGCCAATTTTACTCACATGCCTACTTTGGCTATCTCTAACTTTCAGAACTTAACAGAAACTTGTTTGGATCTTTGCACCCCTTGATAGTACTCATAACAAGGTATCAAGGCCCACCTTGTGATCATCCAAAAACATTTGAATGCATAGTTTAAATGACTGTTTAAAATTGAATCTATTTCATATGGGAAGATCCCACTTTTTCAAAAACCACTCAAACCAACTCAACTTTCAAAACCCAAGCATCCACAGACTCACCAGCACCTGCCTAGCACACCCACCAAAAATCTTATCAAAATTCAAAACTTGAATTCATGCGGACATTTCATCAAACATCTTGCAGATGCAAATCAAATAAAATCCAAACACTATTTGGAGCAGTGATTTGAGCCTAACTTGTTCCCTCTCTGGTTACACTAGCCTTAGTAGATCATCTAGAAAACTTAACTAAGCTCTAGCCCCACTGTAAACTCGCCAATGTCATCAATGGTGAACAGGCCGAGCCTCACCATGTCACCCCAGTGTGGACAGCAGGCGAGAGGAAGAACTAGTCGTGCCAACCTTGTCTGGGAGATAGCCCATGCCTCACCGTCCCCTCTCGACTAGCCCTAGCTCGAAGACATCGCCCAGAACAGCCAGGAACGCCGCGCCCGTGTCGCTGTCGACCATGCCGACGTGCGCCGTAGAGCACGCATCGTTCCCACGCGACCCGACCAACTCGAGCCCTCGCCGCCTGCCAACATGCTCCCCACCTTCCCAGGAGACCGCCAGACATGCCCATTTAACCGGCCATGCCCCGGAGCCACCGCTCGCCGTCGAAGACGCCGCCTCTGCCTCGCAGAACGTCGAGCGTTCCAGACCGTTTTCCACCGCCCCTACACACGCATTAAAGCCATAGAGCATCGCCAGGAGACCACCGATTGATCGCCATCCTTGGCCATGTCTCTAGCAGCCCGTAGCCATGTCGCCACCATCGCCTGCCCATCCCGTTCGGTCTCACCGTCAGGCCTATAAAAGGAGACGACCCCCAGCCGAATTGAGCACACCATCTCACTCCCCTCACCTCACTGATCGTTTCACCCAGTAGCCGGAGCAAGGCCAGCAGCGCATCGCCGGAATTGCGTCGGAGCAGGCCGCCTCTAGAGAAGAAGGGTGACGTCGATTTTGTCCACCCTAGGAGGAGCTGCCGTTACAGGAGGTTCGCCGTCGTCGACTTCGTCGTTCGCCCGCATCGCCGACCCTCGCCTGAGCCCCGGTGAGCCCCCGACGACCCCCACCTGCCGCGTTAGGTTTCTGTCTCCCCGGCGCCGCCCGACGTGGACGATGAGTAGCAGCCGTTCGATTAGACTTAGATCGTGTGGCCGATATTGCCCCGTACCGCTTCGTGTTTAAAGAGCCACTGACTGGTGGAACCCCCTGTCAGCTGAGCCCCGCGCCGCGGATAGACACTAGGCCGGCCCATTAGCAGTTCCCGCGCAGCCCAGTCATTTGAATTTAACTTTTGCCATTTTAATTCAAACACAGTTATGTACCTAGTTTCAAAAATCAACCCAGCTCGATTTAGTGAACCAAATTGAATGAAACTAATTTTGTTAGAAAGGTTTTGATATGCTTAATCCAAGCCCGTTGGATTCAAATCATTTGGATCTGTAGATCAACCTTGGTAAAAATAACAAGGCAGAAGCTTTTCTGCATTCAAACATTTTTCAAATTTCAACCATAATAGCTGTTGAATTGATTCCATGTGGCATCCCGCAAAACCACTACTAGAAAATCACGTTGAATTTGTGCATTGCATCGTCATCATCATGCATTGTTGCATAAAACTATTTTCGCAAAGCCCGATTTGTTTTCCAAACGCCCCATCTTAATTCAAACGCAAAGCCCGGTTCTCCGGATTAATTATTTTGGCCGCTATCGGTTTGCACCCGGGCCGTTTAAAACAAATAAAAATTTAATTGTTTTAGCGGGGGCAGTCGAACGGGCCAGATCGACCCGAACGACCACCCCCAGGATTTCTAAATCGGTCCACCTCTAATCCTATTCCTACCAAACTACCTACCCAACCCAACCCTCCACCTCACCCCCACCAATCTCCTGCTGCCACATCACCCTCTCCCCTCCCTCTAACCTATCCCACACAGCCAACTCACCTCCCTCTCTCCACCTGGACACACTCCCCACCACACAACACACAGCACTCACGCACGCAACACGCCTGCCGACCCTCCCCCTCGGGATCCCGCGCCCCCTGTCCCCACCGGGCCCCACTCCTCTGGCCCTGTTCCTCTTCCCCCACCTGGCCACGTTCTTCTCTCTCTCCCCTCCCCGCGTTCTCTCCCTGGCTCTCCCCACCGCGTCCCCTCTCCGGCGTGGCTGCGCCGCCCCGCCTCCCGAGCCTCTCCCGCTCCGGCCGGCCGCGCCTCCGCCCCGCGCCGCCCCCAGCACCTCCTCCGCTCCGCTCGCGCGCGCCCGCTCGAACCCGCCGTCGCCGCTCCAGCGCGCCGCCAGCGAGCACCCTCCCCTCTCTGCCGCGCGCGCTCGCCGGTGCTGCCGCGCCCAGCCTCCGCCGCCTGCGCCTCGCCAGCGCGCCGCACCCCGCCAGGTTCCCCCGCAGGACGCCGCCGCGCCGGACCCCACGCCGCCCGCGTCCCGCCTCCAGTCGTGGCCGCCGGAGCCCGACGCCGGCTCCGCGTGGTTCCGCCTCGAGCTCCACCCCCGTGCTCGCCGGAGCCGCCCACGCCGCCGGTCGCCTCCGCCTCAACAGCGTCCCCCGTCTCCGCCTGCAGCCTCTGCAGCGTCCGGCCTCCGCCGCTGCGGGCCCGACCGCGCCGCCCTGGACCCTCCTCCGCCTCACCGCCGCCGATAGGGACCGTCCCCCGAGCTTCCTCGCCGCCAGTACCGATCCTGCCCGCCTCCCCGGCAGCAGCAGCCCGTCCCCGAGGGCCTCGCGTCGGCCAGCACCCGCACATGCAAGCCTCGTCCTAGCCGCCTTGTCCCTGGCGCAGCACCGCGTGCGTGTTTGTGCAAGCGTTGGCGACATCCGAGAGGTGCAAGCCAAGGTCGGCCGATACCATGTGCTACAAGTCCGTCGATGACCCCGGAACCAAAACCCCAAGATCTTCGACAAGAAACAACATGTTCTCCTTCTCGGAACCCGAAGACAACGCAACTCGAGCCCTCCTTCGTGGAATCCGAAGGCCACTTCAAGACCGCCACATGGAAAACCCAAAGAACCCGAAGACAGCGATGTCCACCCCCAAGATCTTCTTCTCGGACCCCGGTGACCCCATGATCTTCGCCACAGAACAACAAGACCGATGGAGGGGAATCGACATGAACTTCCGCTCCGCAACGACAAGTACTCCCTCGAGGACGCCGAGTACTTCGCCCCGGATGTCGAGACCGACTCGATGGCGCGGACCCGACAAGACCTTCGCGACGACAAGAACAACAGCGACCCGGAGGATCCGATGCGTCCCCGACATCGAACCAAGCTCTCCTCCGCAGATGTGACAGGACCTACCTCTATTATCCGAGAACGAACCCGGAGTCCGAGAACGCTCCCGTCGAACCCTGGACCCTGAGGCCGAACCTCGAACCCCGGAACCCCCAAGATCTGCCGAACCCTAATGTGTGCACCCTTTTCCGAGAACCCTATTTTATAACATACAACCTTGTCGCATATTAAAATTGTCATACTTGCATGCATCTTGTCATGTGGTTTGGGGGCCTTATGCCGATTCACCTAATAATTAAATATGGGGCCATATGCGGGCAAATCTAGTCTCATATTGGCCTCATTTAAACTTGTGTAGCGAACCGGTGCTATCTTTTGTATTGATAAACAACATTTAAATTGCGGGGGTTCCAAACAACTTGAACCACCTAACTAATTGTCGGGACCCCGGTTCCACTTAATATTGACCTAATTGCATCGCACCTTTGCCATGCCATGCATCATACATGCATCATGCCGATCTTCTGCCGTTGTATTAAATATTGCATCCGGTGTTTCTTCTAGTGTTTTGCTTCTTCGCGGATAAGGCCGTTGAGTTGATGTGAGCTTCGCCCCGACCTTCGGTTGAACCCTTCGGCAATGTTTTCAGGCGAGCATCTCCCCCTTTCTACCTATCTTACTTTTATAGTATTTATTCCCTCCTGTTGATCTATTGCTATCTGTGTTGCGATGCTCTAGTTTCCGTACCCGTGATATCCCTTGCAGCCGCATATTGCCTTGGACACACCCTATTCCCTGTTGTTTGGTAGATAGTTGGACTTGCGTGTCGAAGTCGCTTGCTCAAGTGCTGTTGCGTGTCGTCAAGTGCCACAGTTGATGATGTATTGCCGCATGTTGTTGTTGGAGATGATTCTAGTTTTACTTATCGTTCACTTTAATTCCTGTTTAACAACTAAAATTGAAATAAGCAGAGGCATCGGTGGGTGATAGAAAATATTTGGTTTCCGAACGCCCACTTGTGTCCCGTAGGACCCCGAGTACTTGATACCCGTTCCTTGATTTATCGCGCTATCCACATCCGGGAGGTATATGGGACCCCCCTGAGCCAGAGCTTGATTCAGTCTTATTTCTTGGGGCCACAAACTAGTTTGAGGTTTTATTACTATCTTGTACTTATGCCATGCTACTGCTTTATTTACGATTGTGCGAGGAGCACACTGTACTGTTTAGGATTGTGGCACGATTCCGCGGTGTCGACAAGCCCAGCCACACTTTCGGGTTCCCAGTCGTTCACAGCCGTCCCCACAACCTTAAGTCCGTCTCGGAGCCGGTCGGCTTCGTTGCGGGTTCTACTTTAAGGGGTGGCCCCCTGAAATATTTCTGAATCCTGTGATTGCTTTGTCGTGAAAGCCTCGTTGGGTTTTGATTTGGTTTTTCCGAGGTTGATCGAGTGTGTGTTGCTATTGGTGCACCCCGGCCGGGTAAAACTTTCTGAAAGCCGTGTCCGCGGTTATGGATGACTTGGAGCATAGTATCTCGACCATAGACAAGCATAACTAAAGTTTATTGCTATAAATTTGACTTTATAATGACTAGTAATCAGCTTCACTATAATGGAATGGCTAAATAATACTGCCCACAATTGCTTGTTTGGATTGTCGCTTGCGACCATTGTACCTGACTAGTAAGTATGGCAACTACAACGGAATGGCTGAATAAAAGTACCAACAACTGCTGGGTTTTGGGTTATCTCATGCTAATTGTATCTGAATAGTAAGTGTTGCAACTATAACGGAACGGTTAACTAAAAGTGCCCACTGCTTATTTTTATCAGGATGATTATCTATACCTGACTAGTAATTACTGCAACGATAACTGAATAAATAAAACTGCCAACGGTGTGAGTTCCTCGGTTGACTTCCTCGATCGGTCTCGAGGGGGAAACACCAGGATGGGTTGTTTGGTGTTAGAATTAGGTTGGTTCCGAATACGTCTTTCTTATCACTCTCTGATTGCCGCCAGTTGTACCGAGTCTCTATAGGTTGTTTAGTGCATGCTGCCGCTGCCGCTCAGTCCACCATACCTATGTAGGCGAGGACCGCCGAATTCTAGTCTCGCCGTGTACTGGCCTCAGTACTGACGCTCCTCTTTTTCCTTTGCCCTTTGTCGGCACCCCTTTTGTTTAAGCAGGTTTTTGAGATCGACGTCGTTAGCAGGGTTACCCTTCCGGCTTGGCCTGGGCAGGGTTATGGACGCCATTGGTTATTCTTCAGGGCTCTTAGCCCCATTTGTATCTTGTCCGTAGTCGGACGCTCTATCATTTTCAAGGTGATTTGGATCTTTGTATATTATATCTGTATTCTTGACTCATTGAGTCGGTGTTATATATATCTGTTCTGTGGGTCCCATCGAGGACTGTTGTGTAATGTTATTACTTCGTTTTCCACCCGCACGAAAGTGCCTGGTGGGCACCTTTGAATCGTTTCTATGCGGGTTTTGGCGGGGATCGCTGAAACTTGCATAGGTCCGATTCCGAGGGTGTTACATTCCAACTCTCAAAAATCACATTTGATCCTACCTTTCAGAATATATAAAAACATATGGGTTTACTTACAGAAATAATGTTCAAGTAATAAAAGAAGGCCACATAGGCATTTCTAATCACTTTATTTAATTAAAATAAAAGGTTAAATCTTATTAAATTGTGACACCACTTTAAATCACATTCCCATGTACTGAAATATGTGGTGATGACATGTGTCAAGATGATCCCATGTTTGGTTTGGAGAATATTAAATCTTAAGTAGTTTTTCAATGAGTAGAAATTACTTTTCTAAAAAAAAAGAAAGTAAACCAAACTTTAATCTTGTAATGTTAGTGATCATGCTAGATCATCTATAGGACCCTTGTGTGTGATGAATGCAAGTATTTAAGTATTGTTTGGTGATTGTGTACCTCGTATTTATTCATAGACGCTAGTACCAACCAAGGATACGAGGAGGAAGGAGGATACTACGAAGAAGAAGCCGAGGAGAACTTCAACCACTGCTCTGCACAAGGCAAGCTAACACTTGCAAGATACTCTACTTTAGCAAGCCTTACTAATCAAGTTGACCTATGCAAGCAAATACTTGCTTGTTACCATGCCAACTATATGCCTTAACCATATGTGATTATACTCACTTGATAACCCAATCCTAGTTTTACTTGCAAGCTTTCTACTTTACTTCTTTATCAAAGATCTTGCTTAGAGTTTACTTGAGTAAATTGTAGATACTAGAAAGATAATTGAAGGTTGCATAAAGAGCATAAAATTTGGCCTAAACTAGATAATATTGATGTCAACCTAAGGTATGAGAATGTACTTAGTTGAAATTCCACTAGTTTACCATCCCTCATTAGTACTTATCCCCACTTGTAGATGCTAGTGCTAAGCATAAAACTTGATCAACTTTAGATGGGAATACTTGGTGGAAAAATGGTTATGAAAACCTTGGAATGATGGATCATTCTATTGAGATGTTTTGACATGTGTTTCCGAACACCAGATGATTTGGATGATGAAAATGTTGAGGCATGAGCCTTAGCCCTTTATAAACTGATGGTTGTCTGGATGCGATACCATTCCAATTTTACCGTACAAGCACAATACCCGAGAATTGGGTAGGGCTTGACTGGAAACTTATATATCTTAGTATTGGCTCCCTCACGGCCAAGGTCTAAGATGAGGCTACCTTGTGAAGATTGTCCACCGATGCAGTACCCAAGATGACAGTTGGTCATGGTTGAGAGGCCAAACTCACAGGAGAGGTGCTTATACTAGGGTGTGTAATTGAAAGGTTAGGATTGATTATACACATACTGAGTATGGTGAATTCAGGATTTGTTCCTGACGGATGTATCGAATGTTGTGGTGAAAGTGTACAATCTCTGCAGAGTGTCAAACTATTCGAATAGCCACGTCCGCGGTTATGGATAGTTGGAGTGGCCATACTGTTCCCCCATCAGATGTTTTCAAAATGACTTGTGAAATGAATTGAGATTTTAACATGACCACAACGGAGTTGTGATATGAAATACAAGTTCCCACTGAGGTGTTATAAAACTTCAACTAGCTTTCTTCGTTTCTAAACTTAGTAGAGGTAAATCTGGCTTTTTGCAAAACAACCCTAGAGCTTAGTGTCCTACTACAAAAACTCCATTCACTTGTTAGTATTAGTTTGCGAGTACTTAAAGAGTACTCATGGCTTTGTCCCTGGCTATTCCGATGGCCAGACTATGAAGAGGAGTACCAGGAGGATGGACCCCAGGAAGGTTACGACAACTAGGATCATCTCCCATCGTCAGCATTGCCTGTGACCCTGAAGATGGAGCTTCGCCTACGCTACCGTTATTATTACGTATTCCGCTGCTTGAATTGTATTAAGAACTGGATCATGAGATCCTTATTTTTGTAAGACCTTATGTATGGTTTGTAATGGATGATGTACTATGGTATCCAATTCTGTTATGTCTCGCAAAAATGGTAATCCTGGGATTGCGATGTATGGCATAACAGGCGTCTGGGATTAAAAATCCGGGTGTTGACAAGTTGGTATCAGAGCCATCCTGACCATAGGAGACCCTAGTTAGACTGGACGTTTGAATCAAAAACTTAGTTTCAAAACCAAAGGAAGCAAATATTTACAAAAACTTATTCCCATTCTTATCACCTTGATTGTTTCATAAAAAATCATGTTCCTCAAAAACTCTTGCAAAATACATAAAATTTGACACACTTGATCACTCTACTAACTTACTCATCCTATATTCTTATAGATGGATGTCAAGTACAGTAAGTTTTACCAGTTGGGGAATGGAGGAGACCTTATCTTTGAGCGGGATTTGGACCAACTTTCGGAACTTCTGGAGCGTCCGCACCCCGAGTTCTTCGGAGCTCAGCTCAATGAACAAGGAGGAGAAGATCTGCAGTGGCTAATTGTTGCAAGTCTCCAAGGAAAGATTGAATCTCCCACTGCGGAGGGAATCCAATTCACCTTAAGAGAGAACAACTGGCTCAATGGACTTGCCAAGGCCATGCAGGAAGATCTTGCCCGTCTATGTGGGTAGAGTATCAATCATATCAAGGGTACCTTCTTTGAGTTTTGCCCAAGGCATGATGGTATGGGACAGCCACTGGAAGCCCCATACCACCCCGAGCTGAAGACCCAATTGGACCACCTTAGCTTCATGATGTACGATCGTCAGCAGGAGTTGGAAAATTGCCGTGACTACTCTAACCACAAGTCTGCCATCATCAAGACGAAGGATCAAACCATCGCCATGCTAGCGAAGGATCGCAAGTCTCGCCACCGTCAGCTAGACAAGAAGGAGCGCATCATTTCTTGTCTTCGCCACCGTATCTAGTCTTTGGAGGAGACCATCCATGAGAGAGACATGCAGTTGGAAGAAAGGGAGAATGCAGGAGAGGATCTTCGTGGAGACCCCTACTCCTATCTCAGCGATGATGATGATTTTATGGAGGATCAGGCTATGGATTTCTTCACCAATGAGGATGATTTGGCCTTCATCGATGACGTTGAGGATGACGACTACACCGACTCCAAGGAGTAGTAGCACCTGAGCACTAGCGTAGTGAGTAGTATTCGGTCCCACTGTATCGTAGTTTCCAGAATGGTTCTTAAAACCATCTGATTTTCTTGTTTGTGGTGTGTGTTGTATCGTGTGCTAGGAATGAATGAATGAATGAATGAACAGCAAGTTGAAAAAAAAAATCTAAGTCAAACTTTAATTTTTTTTCAAAAGTCCCTGAAACCTTAGAAATTTCCCTCTTTTCTCATGATCTATCTCAATCTTCAGACGCCACGCGGAGGAAGTGTTTCATCCCTAGACCCGATGTTGCAGATCCTGCAAATGTTGGTTTCTGACCGCGAAGCTGAAAGAGCCGAACGTCAAGCCAATTTAGCCACCCTTGAACAAATAGCCCAGCTAGCCCACAACAATCAAGGCCACAGAAATCAGGACAACCATGGATCTAAGCTCAAGGATTTCCAGAACACCAACCCACCTGTTTTCACTAAGTCCGAAGAGCCCCTAGATGCCGATGATTGGCTGCAAACCATGGAAAACAACTTGGAAGTCGCCGGAGTGGAAGCTAACGAGAAAGTTCTGTTCACCACCCACTATCTAGCCGGAGATGCCAGAGCATGGTTGAACAGCGTTCGTGCAATGAACGGAGGACAGATGATGACCTGGGAGGAATTCAAGGTCTAGTTCAGCAGAACCCATGTACCACTGGGTTTGATCAAGAGAATGAGAGATGAGTTCAGAGAACTGAAGCACGGACGGATGACCGTAGTGGAATACCGTGACAAATTTTTGTCATTACCTAGGTATGCCCCGGATGAGATCGACACCGAAGCCAAGAAGAAGGAGAGATTCTTGAATGGTCTGCACGATGGGATGCAGCCGGTGTTAGTCAATATACCTTTTGCTGATATCAAAGCCCTTCTCGACTCTGCTATCCAGATGGAAGGAAAGATCAACCAAGCCAACGAGAACTGCAAGCGTCGTATAATGCATTAGCTAGGAACCCATCAGGCCCCAAAGTATCGCCCCAACCCATCTCCAGGATTTTCCCCGAGAACCAACAGACCCCCGATGAACCGTTTGACCTATCCCAACCGTGGAAACCCAAGGCCCGGAGGAAATCACAACAACCCCGGCAACTCTAACAATTTTAACCGTGCCCCACCCAAGTTCAACAACAACAACTCTGCCGCCAATACCAACACTGCCCCGAGGACTGGAAGCAAAGCTGTGCCTGTTGCAGCAAAGGACAAGTTGCAAGTGACTTGTTATGACTGTGGAAATAAATGACACTACTCCAACGAGTGCCCTAACAAGAAGAATACCGCATCCCCCATGCAAATGCCCCAGCTCAGCAGCGTCGTGTTCAGCCTGGAAGAAGGTTTGCCCCAGGGAATTCGCTCAACCGCAACGGCCGTCTTTTTCTCATGCATGCTGAAGAAGCTCAGGCAGCGCCGGACGTCGTGCTGGGTATGTTTTCTGTTAATTCAGTACTTGCTCGAGTGTTGTTTGATTCTGGTGCATCACACTCATTTGTAACCGAAGAATTTGCATGCACTAGTAAAATTCAACCAACCAAACTGAAGCATGTTATGATTGTTCAAATCCCCGGTTCAACCACCAAGGCTAGGCAAATTTGCAAAGCCGTCCCTATCCGAATCCATGGCATAGATTTTTATGCTAACCTGATAGTACTCGGAACTAAAGGTTTGGAAGTATTACTAGGAATGGATTGGATGTCCAAACATAAAGGATTGATTGACTGTGCCAAGAAAGCCATAACCATGACCAGTACAGCCGGAATATCAGTTGAGCATATATCTGAAACCATACCTCGTCAATTCAAGTGCAACAAGAGTATAGCCCAACCTACCATTGACCAAGTCCGGATAGTATGTCAATACCCCGATGTATTTCTAGATGTTTTGCCCGGTATGCCCCCAGATCGGGATATCGAATTTATCATTGAACTAATCCCCGGAATAGGACCCATAGCCCAAAGACCATATAGTATGAACCCGTCTGAACTAGCAGAACTGAAGAAGCAACTGGATTCCATGTTGTAAATTGGATTGATTCAACCAAGTGCGTCACCTTGGAGATCACCTGTCTTATTTGTGGACAAGAAGGATGGAGGTAACCATTTTTGTACGGATTATCGGAAGTTGAATGATGTCACCATCAAGAACAAGTACCCATTGCCCAAGATAGAAGATTTGTTTGATCAGTTGACCGGTGCTAAAGTGTTTTCTAAGATTGACCTTAGAACTGGCTATCATCAACTCAAGATTCGCGCAAAGGATATGTGGCATCCCACAAAACCACTACTAGAAAATCGTGTTGTTTTTGTGCATTGCATCATCATGACCGCATGCTCATGTCATCATGCCGCATTGCATTTGAGCATCGTCATCATCTTGCATCTATTCGCATAAAACTATTTTTGAAAAGCCTGGTTTTGTTTTCTAAACGCCCTGTCTTTAATTCAAAACCCAAAACCCGGTCTCCGGATTATTTTGTTTTGTCTGCCAATGGTTTGTAAAAGCCCGGGTTAACAAATAAAATATTTTAATTATTTTAGTGGGGCAGTCGAACGGGCCGATTCGACCCGAACGACCACCCCCAGAATAAACGGTCCACCACAAACCCTTTTTCTACCAATCCTATTCTACCCATCCAACCAGCCACATCACCCCCACCTATCCCAGGCCGCCACATCACCCCTGGCCATTCCCCCACCCTATCAAGCAACGCCACCTCACCCCTCCAACGCCCTCTCCCTCCACCCATCTCACACAGCCACCCTCCCTCACCTCTCCCTGAAACCCGGGCCCCACCCACGGGTCCCGCCACTCCCACGCCCTCTCTCCTCCCCGCACGCGCCCTTCCCCACGTCGCCTCCCCTGGCCCCTGGCCGCGCGTCCCCTCAACCTCGCGCTCGCCCCTCCCTCGCCGGCTCTCTCCTCCTCCGGCCGCCCCCTTTCCCGCCGGTCGCCGAGACCGCTTCCTCCTCCTTCCGCCACCCCGCCAACCTCCGTGCGCCCAAGCCCCACCCCGCCACCAGCGCGCGCCCCCAGGATCCACCGCCGCCGCCGTTTCTCCCCCTCGCCTCGCCGCCGCGTCAGTCTCCACCGCGCCTCGCCCCGCCTCGGCGCTCCCTCCGGCTGCCGCGGCCGCCCTCCGCCTCCACCTCGCCTCCGGCCGCGAGCCATGCTGCCGCCGCCGCTCTGCTCTCCTTCTCCGGCCCGCGGCCTGCCGTCACCGCGCCCGGCACCTCCGGCCGCGCGCCGTCCTTCCTCTCCGCCGGCCGCGCCCCCGCCCGCCTCTTCTGCGCCCGCGGCCCCCTCGCCAGCTCGCCGGAGCGTCCCCATGCGCCGCCCCTCCCGCCGTCGGCCTCGCATCGTCCTCCGTCAGCGGCGCTGCCGCGCAGCCCTGCCCGACGCCGCCCCGGCGCCTCGGCCCCGCGCGCCGAGCCCGAGCTCCTCGTCTTCCCTGGCGCTCCCCTGCAGCCCGCGTCCGCCAGCGACCTCCCCGCCGGCGAGCCGCCCGCGACCTCGCCCGCGTCGGCCTCCTCTGCGCGCGCGATGTCGCCGGCGTCCGTCCCGAGGAGTAGCCGTCAGCGCCAGCCGCGCGACCGCCGCTGCGAGCTCCTCCCCGGTGCTCCCCCGTCCACTCTGCGGCGTCGCCAAGATCTTCGATGCGGAGACCCCCGTGTACCGGTACCGACGTACGAGGTGGAACCCGAAGGATGCCATCATGGATCCACAAGCCCTCCGTCATGGACATCCGAAGACCCCGACCCACGGAACCCCGAAGACACAATTCCGAAGATCCGAAGACCGAACCACGGAAACCCCCCCCTGGAACGACAAGATCGCCCACACGGATTTGAGTACCCCGAAGCCTTCGACACGGAGCATCGAGGACGCCTTCATGGGACGCCAAGACACCCGTCGAACCCCGAAGGCTGGACCCCGTGGACCGACATGATCGTCTTCACGGATACGACAAGTACTTCCCTCGGACGCCAAAACCCGAACCGAAAGGACGCCAAGAACGCCACAAGTACGACAAGTTCTACTTCCGAACGACAAGACCGGCCGATCCGTGGGCCCGACAAGATCGACCGCGTGGAACCAAGATCTCTGGCATGTCACGACAAGTTCTCCGTCTTGTATCCGCTCCCGCCGATCCCGTCGAACCCGAAACCCTGAGACCAACCCCGAACCCCGGAACCCCAAGATCTGCCGAACCCTAATGTGTGAACCCAAACCCGAGACCTTATTTTATAAATGATTTATCTGATGCATATTGAATTGTTCATGCATGCATACTTGTCATGTGGTTTGGGGGCCTTATGCCGATTCACCTCATAATTAAATATGGGGCCCATATGCAGGCAAATCTAGCCTTATATTGGCCTCATTTAAATTTGTGCATCGAACCGTTGTCATATCTTGCCTTGTTAAAACAACATTTAATTTGCGGGGTAGATAAACAACTTGAACCATCTAACTAATTGTCGGGACCCCGGTTCTGCTTAATATGACCTAATCGCATCGCATTTTTGCCGTGCCATTCATCATACATGCATCATGCCCGATCTTTTGCCGTAGTATTAAATATTGCATCCGGTGTTTCTTCTAGTGTTTTGCTTCTTCGCGGATAAGGCAGTTGAGTTGATGCGAGAGTCGACCCGATCTTCGGTTGAACCTTCGGCAATGTTTTCAGGCGAGCATCTCCCCCTTTCTACCTATCTTACTTTTATAGTATTTATTCCCTCCTGTTGATCTATTGCTATCTGTGTTGCGATGCTCTAGTTTCGTACCCGTGATACCCCATGCAGCCTTATATTGCCTTGGACACCTCCTATTACCTGTTGTTTTGGTAGATAGTTGGACCTGCGCGTCGTAGTCGCTTGCTCAAGTGCCGTGGCGTGTCGTCGAGTACCACACTTGTTGGAGTATTGCCACACGTTGAATGTTGGAGATGCTCATGGCTTTATTTATTGCTCACTTTAATTACTGTTTAACAACTAAAATTGAAGTAGGTAAGCAGAGGCACAGGTGGGCAATAGATGTTATTTGGTTGTTAACCGTCCACTTGTGTCCCGTAGGACCCCGAGTGCTTGATACCTGTTCCTTGATTTATTGCGCTATCCACATACGGGGAATTATGGGCCCCCCTTAGCCAGAGCTTGATTCAGTCTTATTTCTTGGGGCCACAAACTAGTTTGAGGTTCTATTTACGATCCGGTACTTATGCCATGCTTTACTGCTTTATTTACGATTGTGCGAGGAGCACACTGTACTGTTTAGGTAAGCGGAGTGTTTTCGCGGTATCGACAAGCCCCGTTTTGGGGTTCCCAGTCGTTTACAGCCATTGACGCAAACCTTGAGTCCGTCTCGGAGCTAGCTTACTTCGTTGCGGGTCTACTCAATGGGGTGGCCCCCTGAAATGTTTCTGAATCCTGTGATTACTTTGTCGTGAAAGCCTAGTTGGGTTTTGATTTGGTTTTTCCGAGGTTGATCGTGTGTGTGTTGCTATTGGTGCACCCCGGCCGGGTAAAACTTTCTGAAAGCCGTGTCCGCGGTTATGGACGACTTGGAGCACAGTATCTCGATCATAGACAACTATAACTAAAGTAGTGCTATAAATTTGATTTTATAATGACTAGTAAGCAGCTCCACTATAATGGAATGGCTAAATAAAACTGCCAACAATTGCTTGTTTGGGTTGTCGCTTGCGACCATTGTACCTGACTAGTAAGTATTGCAACTACAACGGAATGGCTAAATAAAAGTACCAACAACTGCTGGGTTTTGGGTTATCTCATGCTAATTGTATCTGACTAGTAAGTGTCGCAACTACAACCGAATGGTTAACTAAAATGGCCCACTGCTTATTTTATCAGGATGATTATCTATATCTGACTAGTAATTGCTGCAACGATAACTGAATAAATAAAACTGCCAACTGTGTGAGTTCCTCGGTTGACTTCCTCGTTTGGTCTCGAGGGGGGAAACACCAGGATGGGTTTGTTTGATGGTAACATCAGGTTGGTTCCGAATAGGTCTTTCTTACCCCTATCTGATAGCCGACAGTTGTATCGAGTCTCTATAGGATGTTTAGTGCATGCTGCCGCTGCCGCTTCAGTCCACCATACCTATGTAGGCGAGGACCGCCGAATTCTAGTCTCGCCGTGTACTGGCCTCAGTACTGACGCTCCTCTTTTTCCTTTGCCCTTTGTCGGCACCCCTTTTGTTTAAGCAGGTTTTGAGATCGACGTCGTTAGCAAGGTTACCCTTCCGGCTTGGCCTGGGCAGGGTTATGGACGCCATTGGTTATTCTTCAGGGCTCTTAGCCCCATTTGCATTTTGTCCGTAGTCGGACGCTGTATCATTTCCAAGGTGATTTGGATCTTTGTTCTGTATATCTGTATTCTGGACTCATTGAGTCCCTATTGTATATATATCTGTTCTGTGGGTCCCATCGGGGACTGTTCTGTAATGTTATTACTTCGTTTTCCACCCGCACGAAAGTGCCTGGTGGGCACCTTTGAATCGTTTCTATGCGGGTTTGGCGGGTTTTCGCTAAAACTTGCATAGGGTCGATTCTGAGGGTGTTACAGGATATTCCCAAGACTGCCTTTACCACCACATATGTATTATACGAGTATAGTGTCATGTCTTTTGGATTAACCAATGCCCCCGCTTATTTCATGAATCTCATGAATAAGATTTTTATGGACTTCCTGGATAAGTCTGTCGTTGTTTTCATCGATGACATTCTGATTTATTCCAAATCAGAAGAAGAACATGAGCTACACCTAAGGACCATTCTTGGAACCCTTAGAGATCATCAGTTGTATGCGAAGTTTAGCAAATGTGAATTCTGGTTACAGGAGGTAGGATTCCTCGGCCACATTGTCTCAGCCGGAGGAATTGCCGTTGACCCTGCTAGGTTGAAAGATGTCAAAGATTTGCAAGCCCTAACCACCCAAACCCAAGTTCGTGCATTTCTCGGATTGGCAGGATATTACCGCAAGTTCATAGAAGGATTCTCGAGTATCGCCCGACCCATGACTCAATTGCTGAAGAAGGACAAGAAGTTTGAATGGACTGACAAATGTGAAGAGAGTTTTCAAGAACTCAAGAGAAGATTGATTTCAGCTCCAATCTTAATCATGCCGGATATCACGAAGCCCTTCGATGTGTATTGTGATGCATCCAAGATCGGTCTCGGATGTGTGCTAATGCAAGAAGGCAAAGTTATATCTTATCTATCCCGACAACTGAAACAACATGAGCAAAATTACCCAACCCATGACCTTGAACTCGCAGCCGTAGTTCTAGCCCTGAAGACCTAGAGGCACTACCTGATGGGAAATCGTTCTGAGATTTATTCGGATCACAAGAGCCTGAAGTATATATTCACTCAGAAGGAGTTGAATATGAGGTAGAGAAGATGGATTGAGCTAATCAAGGATTACGACCTGGACATTCACTGTCACCACGGTAAAGCCAACATGGTAGCAGAATGCCCTTAGCAGATTGCCATGCCGCTTGAACTCCATGATTTTGAATGAGCAACCAAGTTTGCACAAAGAGATGGAAGATTTTCGAATGGAATTGGTAAGTGAAGGATTTTTGGCTAGCATAGAACTTCAACCCACTTTGATCAGCCAGATCAAAGAGGCGCAGAAAGGAAATGCTAGTATCGATGGAATCAAGCATCGTATCGATACAGGCAAAGTACCCGGATTCACCGAAGACGAAGAAGGAGTTCTGTGGTACAAAGGACGCCTTTGTGTACCAGAAGATTCGGAGTTGAAAGAAGTTATTTTGAAGGAAGCTCATGATACTATTTATTCTATCCATCCCGGAGGAACTAAGATGTATCAAGATTTGAAAGAGCAATTTTGGTGGCATAAGATGAAGAGAGAAATCGGAAGCTATATCGCCAAGTGTGATATATGTCAGCGAGTCAAGGCAGGACATCAAAGACCCGCTGGATTGTTGCAACCATTGCAGATTCCGGAATGGAAATGGGATTCCGTTGGAATGGACTTTATCACCGGATTTCCTACTTCTAGTAGGGGAAATGACTCTATCTGGGTCATAGTGGACAGATTGTCCAAAGTTGCCCATTTCTTACCAGTCAAGACCACATATCAGAGTTTGTAGCTAGCGGAGTTATACATCGCTAGAATCGTCAGTTTGCATGGAGTCTCCAAGAACATCGTATCGGATCGAGGAACTCAGTTTACCTCGAGATTTTGGAAGAAAGTCCAAGAAGGTTTAGGAACCCGCCTAGATTTCAGCACCGCTTATCACCCTCAGACCGATGGACAAACGGAGCGAGTAAATAAAATACTCGAAGATATGCGAGAGCATGTGTGTTAGAATATGGATCTAAGTGGGAAGACTGTTTGCCGTTCGCAGAATTTTCTTACAACAATAGTTATCAAGCTAGTTTGCAAATGGCCCCATTTGAATTTATGTATGGAAGGAAGTGTCACACCCCTTTGAACTGGTCGGAAGTAGGAGAGAGTCAGATTTTCGGACCCGACATCCTATGAGAAGCGGAAGAGAAGGTTCACAAGATTCGTGAGCACCTCAAGACCGCCCAGTCCAGACAGAAGAGTTACGCCGACAAGAGACGTAGAGACCTCGCCTTTAACATAGGAGATTTTGTGTATCTGAAAGTGTCGCCATTGAAGGGAATGCAGCGTTTCCAACTCAAAGGAAAGTTAGCCCCCAGATATATCGGACCTTTCAAGATTCTGAACTGTCGAGGAGAAGTGTCGTATCAATTGGAACTACCCGAGGAGATGTCAGTTGTGCACAATGTGTTCCATATCTCATTACTTTGCAAGTGTCTCGAAGTCCCGGAGAAGACCAAAGTGTTCAAGAATATTGATCACCGGACCATAGAAATCAATGATGACCCGACCTATCTCGAAGTACCCATCCGTATTTTGGAAGAAGCTTTCAGAACTACCAGAACCCGAAGCATCAAGTTTCTCAAGATTCAGTGGAGCAACCACACGAAAGAGGAAGCTACCTGGGAGCGCGAAGATCACATCAGGACGGAGTTTCCCGATCTCTTTAAATCCTAGGTAATCTTTTCGTCCTTTTTAAAATCTCGGGACGAGATTTTGTTTAAGAGCGGGAGGTTTGTAACATCCCAAAAATATTAAACTAGAATCATCAAACTCTAATAATCAAATTTAGGGTTAACAAAAAACTTTTCTAATTAAAAATATGAAAGCATTCATATGAGTGTGCATTAGAATTTGGATTCTTTTGAATTGCCATGATTATGTGTTTCTTTTCTTCTAAAATGATTCTTAGGTGAAATAAACATCATCTAAACAATCCCCAAACTTTTCCCAAAGACAAATAAATCAAAACAAACAAAATAAGGGAATGGTCACTTTGGCCAATTTAACTCCCATGCCTACTTTGGCTATCTCTAACTTTCAGAACTTAACAGAAACTTGTTTGGATCTTTGCACCCCTTGATAGTACTCATAACAAGGTATCAAGGCCCACCTTGTGATCACCCAAAAACATTTGAATGCATGGTTTAAATGACTGTTTAAAATTGAATATATTTCATATGGGAAGATCCCACTTTTTCAAAAACCACTCAAACCAACTCAACTTTCAAAACCCAAGCATCCACAGACTCACCAGCACCTTCCTAGAACACCCACCAAAAATCTTTTCAAAATTCAAAACTTGAATTCATGCAGACATTTCATCAAACACCTTGCAGATGCAAATCAAATAAAATCCAAACACTATTTGGAGTAGTGATTTGAGCCTAACTTGTTCCCTCTCTGGTTACACTAGCCTCAGTAGATCATCTAGCAAACTTAACTAAGCTGTAGCCCCACTGTAAACTCGCCAATGTCATCAATGGTGAACAGGCCGAGCCTCACCATGTCACCCCAGTGTGGACAGCAGGCTAGAGGAAGAACTAGCCGTGCCAACCTTGTCTGGGAGATAGCCCATGCCTCACCGCCCCCTCTCGACCAGCCCTAGCTTGAAGACATCGCCCAGAACAGCCAGGAATGTCGCGCTCGTGCTGCTGTCGACCATGCCGACGTGCGCCGCAGAGCACGCATCGTTCCCACATGACCTGACCACCTCGAGCCCTCGCCGCCCGCCAGCATGCTCCCCACCGTCCTAGGAGACCGCCAGACATGCCCATTTAACCGCCCGTGCCCCGTAGCCACCTCTTGCTGTTGAAGACGCCTCCTCCGCCTCGCAGAACGTCGAGCGCTCCAGACCGTTTGCCACCGCCCCTACACACGCATTAAAGCCATAGAGCATCGCCAGGAGACCACCAATCGATCGCCATCCTCGGCCATGCCTCTAGCAGCCCGTAGCCATGTCGCCACCGTCGCCTGCCCATCCCGTTTGGTCTCACCGTCGGGCCTATAAAAGGAGACGACCCCCAGCCGAATTGAGCACACCATCTCACTCCCCTCACCTCACTAATCGTTTCACCCAGTAGCCGCAGCAAGGCGAGCAGCGCATCACCGGAATTGCGCCGGAGCAGGCCGCCTCTAGAGAAGAAGGGCGCCGTCGATTTCGTCCACCCCAGGAGGAGCTGCCGGTACCAGCAGGTTCGCCGTCATCGACTTTGTCGTTCGCCCGCATCGCCGACCCTCGCCTGAGCCCCGGTGAGCCCCCGACGACCCCCACCTGCCGCGTTAGGTTTCTGTCTCGCCGGCGCCGCCCGGCGTGGACGATGAGTAGCAGCCGTTCGATTAGACTTAGATCGTGTGGCAGATATTGCCCCGTACCGCTTCACGTTTAAAGAGCCACTGACTGGTGGAACCCCCCTGTCAGCTGAGCCCCGCGCCGCGGATAGACACTAGGCCGGCCCATTAGCAGTTCCCGCGCAGCCCAGTCGTTTGAATTTAACTTCTTCCATTTTAATTCAAACACAGTTATGTACCTAGTTTCAAAAATCAACCCAGCTCGATTCAGTGAACCAAATTGAATGAAACTAATTTTGTTAGAAAGGTTTTGAAATGCTTAATGCAAGCCCGTTGGATTCAAATCATTTGGATCTGTAGATCAACCTTGGTAAAAATAACAAGGCAAAAGCTTTTCTACATTCAAACATTTTTCAAATTTCAACCATAATAGCTGTTGAATTGATTCCAACTCTCAAAAATCACATTTGATCCTACCTTTCGGAATATATAAAAACATATGGGTTTACTTACAGAAATAATGTTCAAGTAATAAAAGAAGGCCACATAGGCATTTCTAATCACTTTATTTAATTAAAATAAAAGGTTAAATCTTATTAAATTGTGACACCACTTTAAATCATATTCCCATGTACTGAAATATGTGGTAATGACATGTGTCAAGATGATCTCATGTTTGGTTTGGAGAATATTAAATCTTAAGTAGTTTTTCAATGAGTAGATATTATTTTCTAAAAATAAAAGAAAGTAAACCAAACTTTAATCTTGTAATGTTAGTGATGATGCTAGATCATCTATAGGACCCTTGTGTGTGACGAATGCAAGTAGTTAAGTATTGTTTGGTGATTGTGTACCTCGTATTTATTCATAGACGCTAGTACCGACCAAGGAGGATACTACGAAGAAGAAGCCGAGGAGAACTTCAACCACTGCTCTGCACAAGGCAAGCTAACACTTGCAAGATACTCTACTTTACGCCTTACTAATCAAGTTGACCTATGCAAGCAAATACTTTCTTGTTACCATGCCAACTATATGCCTTAAGCATATGTGATTATACTCACTTGATAACCCAATCCTAGTTTTACTTGCAAGCTTTCTACTTTACTTCTTTATCAAAGCTCTTGCTTAGAGTTTACTTGAGTAAATTGTAGATACTAGAAAGATAATTGAAGGTTGCATAAAGAGCATAAAATTTGGCCTAAACTAGATAATCTTGATGTCATCCTAAGGTATGAGAATGTACTTAGTTGAAATTCCACTAGTTTACCACCCCTCATTAGTACTTATCCCCACTTGTAGATGCTAGTGCTAAGCATAAAAATTGATCAACTTTAGATGGGAATACTTGGTGGACAAATGGTTATGAAAACCTTGGAATGATGGATCATTCTATTGAGATGTTTTGACATGTGTTTCCGAATACCAGATGATTTGGATGATGAAAATGTTGAGGCATGAGCCTTAGCCCTTTATAAAACTGATGGTTGTCTGGATGCGATACCATTCCAATTTTACTGTACAACCACAATACCCAAGAATTGGGTAGGGCTTGACTGGAAACTTATATACCTTAGTATTGGTTCCCTCACGGCCAAGGTCTGAGCTGAGGCTACCTTGTGAATATTGTCCACCTGTGCAGTACACAAGATGACAGTTGGTCATGGTTGGGAGACCAAACTCACAGGTGAGGTGCTTATACTAGGGCGTGTAATTGAAAGGTTAGGATTGATTATCTGCATACTAAGTATGGTGAATTCAGGATTTGTCCCTGACGGATGTATGGAATGTTGTGGTGAAAGTGTACAATCTCTGCAGAGTGTCAAACTATTCGAATAGCCGCGTCCGCGGTTATGGACAGTTGGAGTGGCCATACTGTTCCCCCGTCAGATGTTTTCAAAATGACTTGTGAAATGAATTGAGATTTTAATGTGACCACAGCAGAGTTGTGATATGAAATACAAGTTCCCACTGAGGTGTTATAAAACTTCAACTAGCTTTCTTCGTTTCTAAACTTAGTAGAGGTAAATCTGGCTTTTTGCAAAACAACCCTAGAGCTTAGTGTCCTACTACAAAAAACCCCTTCACTTGTTAGTATTAGTTTGCGAGTACTTAAAGAGTACTCATGGCTTTGTCCCTGGCTATTCCCATGGCCAGACTATGAAGAGGAGTACCAGGAGGATGGACCCGAGGAAGGTTACGACAACTAGGATCATCTCCCATCATCAGCATTGCCTGTGACCCCGAAGATGGAGCGTCGCCTACGCTACCGTTATTATTACATATTCTGCTGCTTGAATTTTATTAAGAACTGGATCATGAGATCCTTATTTGTGTAAGACCTTATGTATGGTTTGTAATGGATGATGTACTGTGGTATCCAATTCTGTTATGTCTCGCAAAAATGGTAATCCTGGGATTGCGATGTATGGCATAACAGGCATCTGGGATTAAAAATCCGGGTGTTGACAGTTAGTTACTAGTAACTAGATACTTAAGTGGACTCGTTCTCATCGACACCGTGGCGGATCTTGTAATCCACTTCTTCAACTCCTCCGGACAGATCAGGTTCCTCGTAGAACACATCTTCTTGGCATTCAGCTACATACATTGGCACGTCTTCGGGATCCTCAGAGTCTAAGCAAGGGATCAAAGAAAGAATGAGTAACAACGTTACCCAACAAGTTCATTATATGCAAGGTGGGTAGTTTGATGCTCCAACTACCACCTCGGATTATAAATCCCTGGCACTATGCAGTTTTTGTAAATCTTTCTTCAAAGGTTGATTTTATTCCGAAAAACTATGACAATCAGCCTTCACAGGTTGACCAGAACTTTCATGGATTTCCTTTCCTGCCGCGTTCGTAGCTCCTTCCCGGAACAGGGAGTAATAAGTTACAGTTTTTTACACTCTGCAGAGGTGCGTTACTTTACCCATGAGAGATCAACTCCTTGTTGCACAACCGGGCGTACTTTCCCGTCCACAATTCCATGATGTGGGGCCCAGTAGTTGGTCCAAGCCAACCACTGCCCCCTTCGCGACCTCGCATGCCTCCTTGGTGTACACCATGCCCACATAATGAATTACGGCAATGGTTTGTACTAACCGTTAGATGCCAGAACTATCGTGGGACGATGAGGGTTCCCACCCATATGCTGCATATCCTCTACGAATTACCAATTAATATGCACACTACAAGGATAACAGCCATGATCTGCACATCCGGCTTCATGCGAGAGGAAGAACATACAGCTGACTTCTCTGTCCCATTCCAAATCTCATGGCTAACGCGTAATATACGGCGCTAGAATCACTGATGTCAGGGGTTATTAAGTCCCTATTTAATCATCATTGTTGCAAATAGAACCCTAAGTTCTATTGCTCCATTATATCACCACTTAGGATGATATCTATTATTTCTTTATTTATGAAAATATTATTTTCTTTCTTTTATAGCATATATGATAACACACAATTTGCAAATACTTTGATAAAGACTCTTCAAAGGACATGAGAAAGTGATGAACTTGCCTTGTGATGGCAAGGTAGTGAAGTCTGATTCTTGCACTGGACCTTGAGCTTCTAGTTCTACAAAAACATCATTATTTGCCGGTAAGGACAATATTTAAAGAAGCAAAATGATTATGCAAGTAATGTAATGCATTATTTCATTCTATATGCATTTAACCTATATAAGGTGCCTTTTAATAAAGTACTTACAAATATTTTTTTATATTTATTGCATAAATTATTTTATTTTATTTCCCTTTTTATTTGACTTTTATTGATTTAATAATTCTTTTAGGTTCTTTTAGGAATTATTAATTATACATTAAATTTATTACTAAATATTTATTTTGTATTTTTCAAAAATACTATAATATTAATAAATAATGAAAGTGATTTTTATTTATTTTTATCACTTTTCAATAATTTTGTAAAATTCCATAAGGAATATATAAATTAAAAAATTCTTATAAAAATTTAAGTGTCCAAAATTTTATATCTTATTTTATTTGAACAGAGTGGATTATTGTGAATCAAAAAATATTTTATTTATAATTTTTGGATTTTTATTTTATTTTCTAGAATTTTATTGAGGGTAGGGGCATTTTGGTCTTTTCCAATTGATTAAGAAGTTTTTTAAATAATTTGGACTGGCCTTTTGGGCTTATTGGGCCAGTGTGGCCCAATAGGGCAAGGTCAAAATACCATCCCGAGGGGGTTTTGGCCACCCAGCCCACACACTCCGCCCTCTCCTCGTTCTCACCTCTCCTCTTCCCCGACCCCGCGAGCTCTGGCGCCGCCGCTAGCGATGGCCGTCATTGAGGCTTCTTCTGGCCGCCGCAATGGTGCAGGGCGAGGTTTGCGGCCACGCTCGTTCATCTGGTCCATCTCGATTTGACTCCGGGGCTTCTCCGTGGTCAGGTTCACCCCGTTCCCGAACCCTAGGGTTAGGAAAAGGTGATGTCGCCACCGTCGTGGTCCCTCCTGCGGTGGTGTGCTGGGCTCGTGTGCTGCTGTGGCCGCCACCGTGGCAGGTGCAGGTTGCAGCGCCCCCCTGGTTGCTCCCTGTGACACCGCAGTTCGTCGGCCAATCTGCTTCCTCTTCGATTCGTCAGCGAGGACCTCGGGTAAGTTGCTTCTGTGGTTCTTGTTCTTGCTACTACCATGAATCTCTCGGTGTGTGTCTAGTGGCTTCTCATGCCTAGTGACTATGTGCTGGTTAGGGTTCATCTCTGGATTAGGGTTCTTGTTCTGATTAGGGTTCATAACCCCCCGTTGATCATATCCATGATGCTTTAGATCTAGTGGTAATTCATACTTGAGCATGAAGAATGATTGTTTGCTGTGGATCATGATTGGTAGTGGCTTTGATGTTGCTAGTGGCTTGTCAGATTTAGTCTAGTGGTGATTAACTATGATCCCATGCTAGTGTTTCTATGGAATTACTGATTGGAAATGTTGTTGATCTGAGAACTTTCTCTACTGTCAGAACGCTCATATTGACCGTAGTTTCTCTCAGTAGTTTCTTACTGTAATTATAATGGTAAGCTTGTATGAGATTGTACATACTGAATATAATCATTACATGTAACGATTTTCTGTGGATGTATAGATGTATATGATATTGATTCCTGGCACTTGGCTTCAGGAAGATGATATGTATTGGTTTGTTCCTTTTATCTGTGGGATCTAAGCAAAGATTGGTTTTAGCTCATTAAGAACTTGTCCTTGTGATACCATTGTAATCTGGCACACAAGTGATTGGGTTTTTATTTCTAGGCTTAGCTTTTTCAATACTTGTGATTGATACTGGCAAGATAGAATAAGAGCTTCTCTTAACCCTCCTGCCCATGATGTTGGTCTGAGGCTCTAGGATTTAATTCCTAGTTAGCTGAGCAAATAGTTTGTTTGAAACTTATAGGATTAGAGGTGCTACTCTCTTTGAGAGATGTGCCCTGATCTGATAAGATCAAATGAAAAATGATCTAAGTTGCAAAAATTAACACTAAACTCTGTGATGCTGGTATGAGAGATTAGTGCTTGTGGCTGAGTTTGATTTCTTATCTTTATACTTGAAATCTCTAGGATATATTCACCTCTATTGGGTGATTATTGAGAGATCATTTCATAAAGCAACACATGCTTTTGTTTAGATAAAATCATGTGATGGTTTTATAAGGCTCTCCACAAGATCTGATGATGGTGTAGTAGATTGATGATGATCTTGATCTTGATCTGCTTTTGCTGGGCTCCTGAGCTTGCTATTGAGCTTGCCTGCTCCTCCTAGCTCCTGGGCTTGACCTTGCTTTCCACCAGATCCATCCCCCTCCTTATGTCACCATCCTGGTGATGTTTGGGTTGATCTGGGTGGTTTGGTTTGGCTGCTGTTCTTGATTTGGCTGCTGTCTACACTGGCTATTCTTGTGTGATGTGTAGTGGAGTGATGAACTAGTGCTCCTCCACGGTTGTGCTATGGTTTTGTGTGATATGGCTGTGCTTGTGAAGTCGACAGCACACCATTTACATGCTGGTGTGTGTCCAGCTTGTGTGCCTTCTATGCACTTGTGGATAAGTTCAGAAATTTTGAACTTACTATTACCAGCTTACTTTCACCTGGCTGGTGAATTGATCCTTCTTGGCTGTCATTTGACTTCTGGCTTTAAATTTATGAAAGATGAAATCTTTCATATTGGTGAAACTTGCCCCTTTATAACATTTCTCAATGATGAATTTTTCAAGTGCATTTCACTGACATATCTGAGAGAAATATATACTAACACTAATCTTAATTTGTTTCTATTTAATCTTTGCTTTGCAGGTACAAAGATAAAGATGAAGATTTAGTGTAGATTTAGATATAGGATAGTTAGTAGATATTCAAATGTAATTTTCTTATTCTTTTGTAATTTTTCTTTTATTATTCTTGTAATCTTTATTTTATTTAATTGTAATAAAGATTATATTATTATTTAATAAAGAATATTCTTATTCTTTATTCTGTTGTAAATTCTGAAATTTAGAAATGGCTTCAGAATGTTACATTCTTTGTAACTTGTTTATGTATTAATCATATGCAATGAATTTCATATTCAATCTTGTTTTCGATAAGATTTAAGTTATAATACTTATCTCTTAATTGATTTAAGATTCAAATCTTATATCCAAAATCATTTAAATTATAATTCAAACACTCAAGTTTAAAATTCAAATTCATTTTAAACACATAACTCCTTAAGATCATCTCAAAGTTTATAACAATCACCCCTTAAGACTAACCCTAATCTCAAATTATGAAAGAAACATTGATCACTTAGGTTTTTTTATTTGGCGAAAATTTTACCCACATTTTCACAGATAAATGCATGCAACAATTCATATTCCTAAATCTACCCTTCGTTAGGTCCTAAATGCTGGGATGTTACATTATAGGAAAAGAAGCGAGGCAAGGGGTAGCCAGAGGGCCCACACCCTCCCCAGGCGCGGGCCAAGCTTGGCCGCGCCCAGGGGGGTCTGGCCGCCCTGTGGCTCCCCTCCGTCTGTCCTCTAGACTTCGTGTTGCCCACGGTAAAATATTGACTTTGGATTTTGTCCCGTCCAATTCCGAGAATATTGATTTTCTGCCTTTCTGGAACCAAAAACAGAAGAAAACATGCAACTGACACTGTGGCAACTTGTTAATAGGTTAGTTCTAGAAAACATATAAAAACACCTTAAAGTGTAGACAAACCAAGAAAAGTAGATACTAAACAAGCATGGAACATAAAAAATTATAGATACGTTTCTGACATATCAAGCATCCCCAAGCTTAACTCCTGGTCGTCCTTGGGTAGGTAAATGATAAAAGTTTGTGATGGCTTTAATCACTAAGTTTTCACATAACAAAATACTTTTTAATTGGAAGATAGCTAAAAACAAGAATATACTTGGAATGGTGTAACACACCATGCATAGGAATTTATAGTGGACACTTTGGAAAAACTGGGTTTCTTAGGAGTTGGAAGCATGAGTAGAGCTTACTCATACAAGTGGAGGCTAGCGAAAGACTAGGAGCAACCAACTAAGAGAGCAATAATGGCCATAATCATGAAGAGCGACAAAACATTACTAATCAAAGCATAGAGTGGTACTACAAGTCAAGGACTAAATGATTATAGAGGCTATGGTGACTTGTTCATAGTCATAACACGGTGTGAGCATGTTCCAAGTCAACCCAAACAAAGCATCAAAGGAGAATACCACAATATCATGCTTTTGTATGCTAAAACAACGCATAATTTCTTCAAGGCACACTAAGCAATCCCAATTGTTTGGAAAAAGACATGATACAACAATAATCACTAAGCATAAGGTCAAAACAACACCTAGAATGTCATGCTAAAGTCTAAGTCACAGTCAATGCAAGCTCCTCTTGCACTTCCAAGCAAGAACATTCTACTCCTTTCCAAGACCAATCGACTTATTTGAAATAACACGGCGAGAACGGGGGTCCAAACTAATTTATTCAAGCAAACCAAACAACTAATCAAAGCAAACGAAAAATAAGACGCTCCACGAACAACACAACAGTGCATGAAACAATAAAAACGAAGTGTCTAGACATACCTGAGCTTTTTATTGATGAAGAAGGGGATGCCTTGGGCATCCCCAAGCTTTGACGCTTGTACCTCTTGGATATTTCTTGGGGTGACACCTGGGTAGCATTCCCAAGCTTGAGCTTTTATCCATTCTTCATCTCATTACATCATTATCTCTCTACACCTGAAAATTTTCCTTCATACAAAACTTCACACAATCTTCATTAGCAACATTAGTGTATTCAAAAGATAATAGACCTTTAGGCTTAACTTTGGAACAGCAAGACTTTTCACTAAAAACACAAGATACTGTATCAAATCCTTCAAAAATCTAATTCCCCAAAAGAGAACTCAAAAAGGAATCAATAAGAAGCAAATGCAAATAATGGCAGAAATCTGTCAAAACAGACCAGCAGGTAGAAACCGATTTTTTTCGAAAATCTTATATTGCTCAAATCAAAAAGTGTTGAACTAACGAAAGTTATCTAACATTCTGGGGGATTTATTCGTAACTTTTCAGTCAATCTGACTTACACAGACTCCTCACGAATATTTATGGTGGAGGACAGAAATCTGTTTCGGGATAGCAACTCCCCAAATCTTACTTCCCTCTCATTAGAGGTCATTCTTTGCACAAAAAGAAAACAAAAAGGATAAGGAGAGGTCATTACTGAAGTAATAACTTCCAAGACTCAAGGAAACTCTTGGTTTATCTCCCAAAAAGTACTTTTCTTTAACGCCTTTAAGTTAGGCACAAGAAGCAAGAAATCAAGTATTTTCAAAAGAAGCATTAACTCTCTTGTTCTTTCCTTTCTTACCTTTCTTCTTCTCTTTAGGGAAAATATGATTGCTTAATGGAGGAGCAAAATGCATAATGCCTTTTCCCACATGTATTATTGCTCCAAGGTGTTTAAGTAGGGATCTTCCAAGTGTAATCTGTCCTTTTCCTACACATTCAATAACAAGATAATCAGTAGACACCATTTTCCCTTAGATTTTTGTAAACACACCTTCAGCTATTCCAATGGGTAATAAAGTGGCATTATTAGTAAGAGATATTTCCTATCCTCCTTTAGAAAGCCCCCAAAAACTCAAAGATTCATAAACATCTTTAGGCATAAGGCAAAATTCAGACATGATATCACAACGGGCATCAAAAGGGTAGTATTTATAGAGACTTTAATTGTGGGAAACCACTTTGAAGGCTCAGAATTTATTGGAACATAATCATGGTATTCCCTAAGTGAGTGATAGCAACTATTCATAGCAGCAATACTTGACTCAAGAGTGTTCAAGCTAGCAAAAATATTTATAAAGAGGAATCAGACTTGCCAGACGTATTATAAATTATAATCAATTTCTTTATGGCATCAAAGGCTTCATCCTCAGTACATTAAAAAATATCTTTCCCAGCCAGAGCATCCAAAGCATATCTATAACAAAGAGCAATACCGCGGTATAAACTATTGATAACCAAGCTAAGACTCATCTTAGGATCGGTTTCCCTTTGTAAAGCAGAGATTCTAGACCAAGCTTCTTTAAAACTCTCTTCACCTTTTTGCTTGAAAGCAAAGATCTCTTCCATAGGTGTCAAACAGATAGGACCAAAACCAGACATGGTAACAACTAGGGTAGGAACTATTTTTTTGTGTTTTTGGATAGAGAAAGCAAACCAAACTAGACTAATTTTTTTGGAGTTTTTGATAAAAAGAGGCAAACAAAACCAAGCAAAAGAAACTAAGCAAACTAAAAACAAAGTAAAGAGAAAGGTTGAGGAGGACTCCCCTTGTGAAGACGTCCTTATCCTCCCCGGCAACGGCGCCAGAAAAGACTTGATGGCGCCTAGTACTTTCACGGGACGCTTCGTTGGAAACCCCAAGAGCAAGGTATGATGAGCACATCAGCAAGTTTTACCTTAGTAAGAAACCGAGGTTATCAAACCAGTAGGAGGAAGGAAACGTCTCAAAGGTGTTGCAAGCAACATGGAAACCTGCACAACACAAACTCAAGACTTTGCCCCAACGAACAGTGAGGTTGTCAAGCTCACCGGTTTGCTGTAAGGATTAACTGTATGGTGTGGAAGGTGATGATGGTTTGCATCAAGTAAACAGTGTAAGATGTATCAATGGTAAAGATTGGATCGGGGTCCATAGTTCACTAGAGGTGCTCTCTTTAGATAAACAACATGGCATGAAGGGTAAACAAATTACAGCAGGGCAATTGACAGGAACCGAGCAAGGCATAAAAATGAAATACTAGACAAATAGATCCTATGAGATACGATTGGGCAACACAACAATATACATAGACTTCCATCCAACTGCATCTATGACTAGAATTCCACCTTCAGGTTATCATCCGAACCCCGTCCAGTATTAAGTTGCAAGCAACAGACAACTGCTTTATGCAAAGTGTGTAAGGTAAACAATCTACTTGTTCCATGAACAAGCGACCGTTGTTTTCTCCCTAGCGGCAACAACACATCTAAAACCGAAGAGATTTCTTTCACTTCACTTGGAAACAAGAGGCATGAACCCACTATCGAGCATAAATACCCCCTCTTGGAGTCACTAGCAACTACTTGGCCAAGATAGCTACTAACAACAGAGAGCATGCAAGATCACAAACAACACAGACATGATAGAATCAATAAGACAAAACCATTAATAAATCTGACATAGTAATCTCAATATCCATCGGATCCCCGCAAACACAACATACATGATTACAAATAGATTAGATTTTGATCATGAACGGAGCTCACAAGATCTATACATGAAAGCACAAGGAGGAGATACAACCATCTAGCTACTACATGGACCCATAGTCCAAGGTGGAACTACTCATGCTTCATACCGGAGAAGAAAGCCTCCGGGATGATCTCCCCTCCGGCAGGGTGACGGGAAGAACTTCAGGGTGACGATGGTGGTGGTGGCTATAGAAGGTTTCGTGGAGTTTTGATCGGGTGCCTAGGGTTTCTGCATCGGGGGCTTCTTATTGGCGAAGAGGCGAGGCAGGGGTGGCCAGAGGGCCCACACCCTCCCCAGGCGCGGGCCAGGCTTGGTCGCACCCAGGGGGTCTGGCCGCCCTGTGGCGCCCCTCCGTCTCTCCTCTGGACTTCGTGTTGCCCACGATAAAATATTGACTTTGGCTTTTGTCCCGTCCAATTCCGAGAATATTGATTTTCTGCCTTTCTGGAACCAAAAACAGAAGAAAGCAGGCAACTGGCACTGTGGCAACTTGTTAATAGGTTAGTTCCCGAGTAGACAAAGCAAAGTAGATACTAAACAAGCATGTAACATCAAAAATTATAGATACGTTTCCGACGTATCAATTTCGCAGAATGCGTTTGATCTGCGGCGGCGGCAACGGCGATGGCGAAGTCCGCAGGGCGTCGAGCAGGGCCAAGCGCGCATCATGGAGAAAGCGCGCTGCGACATTTTGTGTGCTCTGCACAGCAGAAAGAAGGTACATTCCAAAGCGTTCCTCTGAGCTTGCCACCGAGGAAACAAACCCTCGAACAGGGCGGCTCCAAGGTCAGCAGACTCTCGCATCCATGCCTCGACATGGGCGACCTTACCATAGTGGGGCAATCTAGGCGCATGCCGTCAGCGGCAAAGACGATCCATCCTACGCACCATCGAAGGCAACACCGCGGTAGGAAGCATCCATCTACTCTCAGCTTGTTGGAGTGTTCGACAGCTGGATCCGTCGATGGGCACATCACGGGAATTCATATTCAGTTTCATAGGGACCTACAATCCCTGCCACGAGAAGACGGAGTTCACGTCCAAAGAAATTGTTGGAACGGCGCGGCTGTTAGTACTGAAGAGGGACTAGTTCAAGCACTTCAACTAGTGCATGAACATTGCAGATCTCTTGAAGTTTGGCGGGAATGAAAAAGATCAGTTGCGGTTGAATGATCACTAAACTTACGTCCTCTCTAGGAAATTGGCAAGCCAAATTTTATGGTGGAGATCTGCAGTTTCTTCAGTGTAGAACAATTAAGTTCACACTAACTCTATAGAATGCCTTTTGTAGAGGAAATATCCCCCTTTTGTGCAGCTATCTCATACTGTTGTATGGAATTAGTTCGGAAGTAACCAATTACTATCAAGATTTATCTATTTATTCTATCGGCGGTTGAATTTAGTTTACTATCAGACTTATCTGAGGCAGAGAAGATTCAGACAACATTTAATGAACTGATCTTGGGTGGTTTATTCATGCAAGTTCCATACAGAATCACACACCAGCTCGAACAAATCTAGGTAAAAATTGTTTAAGGCATACAAACCAGTAGCATTTCTTGTCTTCCGGATCGCTCACCAGCAGCATTTTCCTGGCAACGGTGACATTGATCATTGCCATCTCACCCTCTTTTTAGGAGGCTAACCTTGGTTATTCACACAAATTCATTAGCCACACATACTACAAATTCATTAGCCACACAAACTAAAAATCATTAGCCACACATACTACAAATTCATTAGCCACACATTACAAATTCAATAGCCACACAGACTACAACAATTCAAACTATTACATAAGGCGTACTACATGCTCGACTCTCAAGTCAGAAATATTTCAGATTCACTAAACCTCTGTCTTCACTCGAGGGAAATCAGAACCACCAACGTGTCCATGCCCCATGCCCTCACCGAATATGTGCTCTCCATCACGGAACGGTGGTGGTCCTGTGCCATCGATCCTTCTAGGCCAACAGTACAGGTGACAAGGACGCTTTCTGGCCCCCTCGTTAGGGTCCTGAATGCCATGTACTAATTCCAGAACCTCCTGTAGGTGGATGATCACCAGTTTCTTTCGGCAAAGTTATCGTCGTGCCCTGCTTGAAATCTCCACCTTGTACATCTTAGGAACGGTGTATGGATCTTTCAGCCACGCCTTTACCTCAATAATCCATATGTCTCTCGGTGGCACAATCTCCACTAGCTCACCACCAAGGCTACTGACAACCGCTTGAGGGCCTCCGGTTCCTAAGCATCCAAAGTGAGTCCATCAAAGCCGAGTTTAGAGAAGAAACAAAGCTGCCCCAAGCGATCGTCCCACCCATAGGCGCGATGCAAACGCATGAAGCTCATTTTCTCCCCACGGCACTTGAAAAAACGGGAAGAATGCAGAACGCGCTTGCTACCTAAGCTGTGGGCGAACCGGACGAAGAAATCGAATGGAAGCGCACATAACTCAATATTGACCACTTTTCGTCTCATCCCAAAACTAGACCCGAAATCCGACACCAAGTCCATCAGCGACATGACGGGACGCGTGCCCAGCACGCTGGCGATGAGAGCGTTGTCGTCGAACTCCTCTACCAAGGATACCATGCCTAGGGTGCACGGCAGTATGCAACTGCCCGAGGCCGGTCGCCGGTCCGGATTGCCCGGCCATACGCACTCCACCATGCGAGAAGGTATAGGAAGCGGCGAGAGGCTAGGATGGGGGTGCGAACCTCCTACACGGCGACTGGGAAAAAACAAGGTGTGGGCGATGGCGGCGAGCTTCGATTAAGGGCGTGGGAGGTTGACCGGTCATGGCAGGGATGCAAGGAGAGCAACCGCGAGCTCCGATCTAGAGAACAGTAGTCGGAGCTAAGCAAGGTAATGGAGAGGGGAATAATAGGGGAGAAGAGCAGAGAAGAGAAGAAGATCTAGTCCTTGCAGGGGTAAATCAGTCCACGACCGCAAAGGATAATGGGGAATACTGACAGGGCGGGGCAAGAGGAGTTGACCTAATGGTGGGATTTTAGTTCAACCTTTTTTGACTGGTTCAAACGATCGTTTGGCCATTAGATTTGTATTCACCCCCATTTGGCCCCTCTCGACAATTGCCGAAGCTACTACAGCCCCTCCGCGAGATTACACGCAACTCGGACCTCGCGATTCCTTGGTGTCTGAACTTTTGGAAAACATATTAAAAACCTCCTTGATATGGTAGGGCCGCTCAAAACAAAAAATGTGGATATAAACCATCTTTTAGTGATGGTGGATAAATTTACAAAATGGATTGAGGACAAACCCATAACAAGAAAGTTCATCGAGGGTGTAATCATCTGATTCGGTTATCCACACAGTATTATTACTAACAACGGGAGCAACTTTTCCATGGGAGAACTAGCCAAATTTTGTGAATATCAAAAGATCCGACTTGATATTGCATCAGTCGACCATCCACAAGCCAATGGACAAGTTAAAAGGGCAAAAAATATTATCTTGCAAGGCCTATGACCTCATCTCAAAGCACCACTTCATCGTGCTGCGGGGGCTTGGGCGAAAGTGAAGGGAATATGCCCGAGAGGCAATCATAAATTTGTTATTATCGTATTCCAAGTATATGATAGATGTGTATTTTGCATTCTATAATTGTATGAAAAGGAAATGTTAGTACATGTGTTTCTCATAACAAATAAAGTGTTCCTAGTTATGCCTCTCATATAAACTAGCTCGTTGATTAACAAGATGATCAAGGTTTCCTGATCATGGACATTAGATGTTATTAATAACTAGGTCACGACATTGGTGGAATGACGTGATGAACATTCATCAAAAGTATAGTAATACGAGCAAAGTCATTATGTTTAAAATACTATAACATCATTACAAAATAACTTTAGTCCATAGAACATGAGATCATGTCAATCACTAACACAGGAAGAGTAGCTTGATAACTTCAAAAGTCACACCATAAAAGGGTGACTATAATGTGGGTTCAGATACTCCGATAGTGTTATGTAGAGGCTCATGGATAAAGAGTGGGATTTGTCCATCCCGATCATAGAAAGATATACTCTAGGCCTTCTCGGTGATATCACATTGATATAGCTTGCCAGCAAGTGATGGGGATCACTAGAATGTTCTATCACGGGAAAGAGAAAAGAGTACATATCAGTAATAAGATCAAACTAGGTATGGGGATACCGATGATCGATTCTCAAACATGTAAAATATCACAAGACAAAGGGATTTAGTTACAATGTTAAAGGTTCACACCATCACAAGAAGTCATTATTGAATGTGCGGGAGTCAGTATGGATCTCTAGGTCCGGCTGCTGATTATTGATCGGAGAGGGGTCTCGATCATGTCTGCATTATTTGTGAACCATAGGGTGACACATTTAAGGGATACTGACACCATTCGGAGAAAATGAAATGATAGAGAAAGAATATAAAAGCGCTGGAATTATTTCAATGGACATCGGAATTGTTTCGGGTGAAATTGCTGAAATTGGTTCTGCATGTGAAACTGAATTATAGTAAGGGTTTTATGTGAATTTTTGTTAATTAATGTAATTACCAAAATTCTGAATAAAAAAATAAAAGAGTTTTATTAAATGAGAGATTGCATTAAATTTGGTGGAATTTAATGAAAGTGAGTGGAATGTTGAGTGGAGAAAAGATTTATGTGAGTGGAGGCTTATTATGTGAGTGGGAGCTCCACCCACATGAATGATGGGAGAGGTGGGGGCACCACCTTTTCCGCCGGCCATGGGAGGGGCTGCCCCCTCCCCTTATAAAAGGCACCCTCCCCTTATAAAAGGCACCCTCCCTCACTTATCACTCACACCTCCTCGCAAAGGATCTCTCTCCCCCTCTAGTACTATTCCTCCATGGTCTCGGCTTACAGAGATACATGTTCTCGGTGGCTTTTTCTGGAGCGAGGATTTTCTACTTCCGCTGCATTTCTGGAGCGAGGATGCGGAGGTTGTCGGGGTATCAGACGTGTGTGTGATCACGGATGCTCTGCTAAGTTGCGTTGCTGCCGGACTTCTACTCGATCTTGAGATCGGCAAGCGAACGACTACATCATCCATGAGTGCAACCTCATAAAGATTTTTCTTTCTTCAAGGGTATGTATTCTATGAATGTATATCCACACGTTTATTGTATCTAGTTATATGGATCTTGGTTCTTAATAGTTCCCATCATAGGAATATTTTTGTTTTCTATGCTGCAAACCCAACAGTGGTATCAGAGCCGGATCTATGCGTAGATGCTTTGCACGAGTAGTACACATACGGTTATGTGGGTGCGGATTGTCACATTATTGCTACTTATGTGTATTTTGGATATTCATGGCATAGTGGGATGAAGCGGCCCAGACAAACTTTACATGTCCTCGCACATGAGACCTATTCCATGCTTGACATGCAACTAGTTTTGCATAAGTGGCTTGCGGGTGTCTATCTCTCCTACTATAGTAAATATATGATATACAATGAGTTGCCAATAATTTCTTTATCATCATTGTGGTTCCATGTTCTTAGGTATGAATGGTTCTATCTCCGAAATCCCTTAGCCACGTAAAAACATGCAAAAGATAAATTTGAGGCGTCTAGTTTTTGGGTTTTGCCGGGAAAGTACTATGATATGGTAGTATTATAATTTGTAGTATGGATTGATACTATTGGAAATAATAATATGCCAATGTGTAAGTTCCATAGACCTTACCCTTACACACATAGGAATGATAAAGATCATACCACGATGCACAAGATAGTGATCAAGTGCAAGAACCATATCATATCAGTTTTAGCATATGATATTTGTATGCATCTAATATTGCTTGCTTGGCGCTTTAGTAGAATTATAAGATGATCCCTCATTTAAATATCAAGATAAAATGTGTTCTTCCTTTAGTATCCACCATTAAGAAAGTTCGTCATTTTGAGACACCATGTGATGATCGGGTGTGATAGACTCAATATTCGCATACAACGGGTGTAAGGCAGTATTTCACACACGGATACTAAGGTTCTTACTTGGTGAGCCTAGCATGTACATACATGGCCTCGAAACACGAACCGCATTGATATGATGACCATCTAGATGATCGCCTTTGAAGCTACAACAATTCACGTGATGATCGGTCTTGTTGTAGTGGATCTGGTTCATGTAATCACCAAAAATACACGAGGGATGTTGTTTTTTAGTGGGAGTTCATTTGTAATTTGGATTATTTAAACTCAATCTATCATAAACTTAGTCTAAATAAACTTTGCAAATTGTGTTGTAGATGGCACCACCTACTTTTAATTTCAATGTGTTCATGGAGAAAGGGAAACTTGCAGTGAATGGTAGCAACTTTACCAACTGGGCCATGAATTTTAGGATTCTCCTCACTGCTGCACAACAACAATATGTGCTAGAAGCTCCACTAGGCCCCCCACCACTTGATGCTGCTCGCGACAAAGTAAAGAATGTTTACTTGAGTCGTTTGGAGGACCACACCATGGTTCATTGTGGCATACTGTATGGGCTAGACCCAGAACTCCGAAAGTGTTTCGAGAATAGCAATGCCTTTGATACCATGGGAGAACTGAAAATGTTCGATACCCATGCTGTCGTGGAGAGTTGTGATGCTTCAGAAAAGTTTTTTAGATGCATGATGGAGGAGAACAGATCCGTTAGTGAGCATGTACTCAAAATGTCTGGGTACACCGATAAGCTTGTTTCCTTGGGAATAACGATTCCCATTGACTTAGGCATACATCGTGTTCTCCAATATCTGCCACCAAGCTACAAGATATTCGTGATGAACTATAACATGCCGGGCATGAAGAAGACTTTCCCCGAGCTTCTGTCTATGCTTAAGACTGCTGAAGTGGAGATCAAGAAAGAACATCAAGTGTTGATCATCAATAAGACCACTTGTTTCAAGAAGGACAAGAACGGTAAGCAGAAGGGTAACTTCAAGAAGGGCGTCGAATCGGTTGTTGCGCCCAAGAAGAAGACCTGGGATGGCCCTAAGCCTGATACCGAGTGCTACTATTGTAAGGGGACTATCCATTGGAAGCGCAACTGCCCCAAGTACTTGCTGACAAGAAGACCGGCAAGATGAACAAAGGTATATATGATATACATGGTATTTATGTGTATTTGACTAGTACTCATAGTAGCACCTGGGTATTTGATACTGGATCGGTTGCTAATATAAGTAACTCTAATTAGGGGTTGTGGAATAGGCGACCGCAAGCAAGGGATGAGGTCACAATGCATCTCGGCAACGGATCAAGAGTTGATGTGATTGTCGTCGAAACGCTACCTCTCCGTCTACCGTTGGGATTAGTTTTAAACCTAAATAATTGTTATTTGGTGCCTTCGTTGAGCATGAACATTGTATCCGGATCGTGTTTATTGCAAGACGGTTATTCCCTTAAATTCAAAGACAATGATTGTTCGATTTATACGAATAATATATTTTATGGTCATGCGCCTATGATGAATGGTTTATTTTTTAAATCTCTATAATAGTAATACACATATTAATGATGTAGATACCAAAAGGTTTAAACTCGATGATGATGTTGGGGATATACTTTCTGGGTATACCCACATGACTCACTGACCAGGGTGGCCCACCAACGGTTAGAGCTTTGCTTCACGGGCATCCTAGTCAGAGAAAGAGGAGGAGCCACTTCCGGTTATGGCAAGGCCCAGAAGAGTTACCGACTTAGGCATGTAGTATTACTTGTAGTCCAAGCTATATCTAGTTACCGACTCTGTAACATAGCTGGATACGTCTCTCCTATAACCCTAGGTCCCTGTGACTATATAAACCGGCCCTATGAGAGCCTTTAGGGCACCAGATCATAGATCAAGCACAACCTACTCACATAGGCGAACCTCTCTTGTAATCCATTGTAATATCCAGCTCTCGCTGATATATTACTGGGTTGCTAGCAGGAGTAGGATCCGATCACCATAGTCGGATCTGAACCTGGGTAACTTGTGCTCACCGTTCCCAGAACATCCGACGTCTCACACCCCATCTTCTCAATGCCGTCAGGACCCCCTATGGCGTACTTGTCGACAATCCTACAACAGTTGGCGTCCACTGTGAGGCGGGTGACTTTTGGAGCTTCGTTCAAGGCAGAATCTGCACGTGCAGGAATCGGTGAAACAATTGTTATGGGTTGCGTGGTCTATGCCAGTGATGTCCCTCTTGTTCTTCTCGACGAGACTTGGATTCCATCTAGGGAGCCCGTGACAACCTACACAATCATGTCCATTGGCAAGATTTATATCTACCCCAGTTTTGCTGAACCCGCCCAACCCACCCTTGAGGTGATTACCATGGCGGAACAAAAATCTGGTTCTACTCTGTCTGCAGAGGCGGAAGAGTTTAAGATCCCAAAAAAACCTGAGCCCACCCAGCCCGCTCATGTAGTGGAAGAAGTGGTGGAAGGAAACTCCGGATCTGATCTCCCCATTGATATCGGATATACGTATGAGGAATATATTCGCTTCGGATCTAGTTCTACCGATGTTGGAGCAGAAAAAACACTCTTGAGGCCTAGGATAAAGCAGATGATGAAGCATCCCTAGATCGATTACAAAGCAATCTCCAAGATCAAGCAGAACTTTGAGATGGCAAAGGCGGAAACCCAACTGTGTCGCTACCTTCAGAACATGAACAATAAGAAGCATTTCTTCGTATACCACATGAGCTCTGGATCCGACTCTGTCGATGCTGGAGCCAGAAACGATTCAGTTCTCGATGCAATCAAAGAAAGTGCCAACTTACCCGATTCCCCACGGGATTCAATAACATTGCAGGAGCTTTGAAACTTCGAGAAGGAGATGGAGGCATACAAAGAAGAATATGCCTCCAAACCAGAGCAAGGTGAGCCGGAGACCCCTCCGAGTCCGTATGATAGCATGGGCGAAGATTGCACCTCGCAAGTTGATATGGACACCAGAGATTCGTCCGAGGTCGGGAAGCCAACTACTACGAAAAGTACCCACAGAAGTATATCTCCCGGTACCGGACCGAAATCCGTCTTTCCCACCGGTATGCATGTTAAGGCAACTGGGCAGTCAAAGAAGAAGAAGAAAAATAAGAACAAGAATCCGACACCAGCAGAGCCGGAGGTCGAGGAAACCAACGACAAAAAGGTTAACAAAGAGATCGAGATGGAGAATCGAGACGGAGATCCGATTAGTCCCACACCGATTGATCCTCCTATGGATGGACACGTTGTCACCAAGGGTGCATGTGAAATTTACAAAGACGCTCTCACAATACCAATCCCAACATCTTCGTATCTTACTCCGGATGTGCTGGAGAAAAGGGCCGAGGACCTGGAAAAACATCGCTTGTTTTTGCTGGAGGAGGCTGCGCACATCATTGAGCTTAGACAACAGTTACACAGCAATCCTGCCCAGTACCAGTCAAAATTTAAGCGACTACCACCCCTCCTCCTCCTCCGCAGGATTATAATGCTGGTGGTTGGGACCATTGGGTTGTACAAAATGTTGCACATAATATAACTACTGGTCCTGTACAGGAAGATGGTGAAGAGCTGCATTTGGACAATTTGCATTCCCCTCCACATGTCACCCACAGTGGGATCACCAACTCCTCTCCTGAGCAGGCTGTTGATCCTAAGATTATCCAACCTACCATTTCTGGTGAGGAGGAGGTTAACCAAGTTTTCATTGCTGGCCAAGAGGTTCCCCTTCAAGGTGTGGTTCAGCTTCAAAATGTCGGGATTGGTGAAGGGCTTCTGAGTATTCTACAGGCTTACTCTGAGATTGATGAGCATGAACTTATCCCAGATGGTGTGGATGCTGCTGATGTTGATGGTGACTATCTGATGGAAGATGCCAACCTTCTTGACCCAAATGAAGCACACTTGCAGATTGGAATGGCTTACACTCATTTTATGGCCACTCCTGACCTTTTGGCTGTCAAGCATAGGTTCTCTCAGCAGGGACTTGAAATTTGGGACAGATTCTTTGCACCTCATATTCAAAGTCAGCCTTCTTCACAGAACCTAGAAAAATTTGAGATTCTTGTAAGTTGGTTTAATTTCATTACTCTTATGCTTGTCACTCTAGAGAAATTTAATTGGGCAAAGAATTTTCTTTCTTCACCTCTTTGGGAAATTATTAAAGATCCTATTTCAAATGAATCCACAATTTCCTTTCTAGTTCCTAATGAATGTGTTTCTCAGATTCCTCCAATGTGTATTATGGATTCACTTGACCTTGGCTCTTTGGAGACAACTCCCTCTGCCCCTTCAAAAAAAGGAGAGGAGTAGGACCCATTGTAGAAACTGAGGTGAGAAGAAGTCCCAGAACTGTTGAACTTAATGGAGGTTTTAAGAGTCATGCCAATTGTTCTGACTTTAATTGCCTATCTTGTAATGCTGATCCTCCAGGTCTGAACACTAAGGTGGTTAAAAATCTGGCTGTTAATTTTTGTAAGGTGGCTGAGGAAAATTTGGACTCAAAGCTGCAGAAGAAGGGCAAGATTACAGACAAAGCAATTAGGCCACCAGGTGCAATCAAGAGGAATGCTGGGGCTGCTGCTAGTTCTAGTCAGGCAGAAAGAAAGAAGAAGGAGGCTGCTGGGTCCTGTGGCAGCATGCCAAAAAGAATATGAATAAATGAGTTCCAAATGTTAGCAAAACTAAGTTATTGGGTTGATTCCCTTGGAATTGTTGTCCAATCGAATGTTTTTATTTGTTATCAGAACATGTGGTGCTGGAATGTTGGGTGGTGGAACTACTTTCCTTTTGATTGCCCCTGTTATCTTTTGCATGAATTAGCCTCACTGTTATTTCTCATTCTGGATGTTGTATCATGCTTTGATATACATCAAATTTTCTATATCAACTTTGGTTTCCATGGATAGAAAAAGAATATGGAAAATCTTAAACTGGAACTTGAGAGGCATCAATTCAGAGAAAAAATGGGTGGCTATCTCCCAAAAAATTGTAGAATCTGAATGTGAGATTATTTCCCTTCAGGAAACAAAAAGGGAGAGCTTTGATGTGGAGTACATTAGAAAATGTTGCCCAAACAAATTGGACAAGTTTGCCTTCCTACCTTCAGTAGGTGCATCTGGGGGTGCAATTATTATTTGGAATGAGAGTCTTTTTGATGGAGAGATGGATTTCCAAATTGAAATTTCTATTTCTGTCAAGTTTACCTCTAGATTATCCAATGATTCATGGATTTTAACCAATATCTATGGCCCTTGTCAACCTGAAAAAAAGGCTCTGTTCATTGACTGGTTATCCAACATTGATATGCCTGATGACTTAGACTGGTTGGTCATTAGTGATTTTAACTTTATCAGGAAACCTTCTGATAGAAATAAAGTGGGTGGAGATGTTAATAACATGCTTCTCTTCAATGATTCCATAAGTAATCTTGGACTTGTTGAACTCCCTTTAAAAGGTAGAAAATACTCCTAGAGTCACATGCAAAAGGATCCACTCCTGGAGAGATTGGATTGGTTTTTCTCCTCACCCTCGCGGACAATCTCTTACCCCTCATCCTTTGTCTATCCCCTCTCAAAGCCCACTTCTGACCATACACCTTTTGTCATCTCAATTGGTACTAGAATCCCTAAAGCTCAGGTGTTTAGATTGGAAAACTATTGCCTCCAGCATAGTGATTTAAGCAGATTGTGCAAAATGCTTGGGATATCCCCGTGGGACATTCAGACAGGGCAAAAAAGATAAATGCCATGCTCAAGAATGTTAGAAGAGGACTCAAACTTTGGGCAAAATCACTTCCATGTCTTAAACACTTGATAGAAAAGGTCAATGAAACCATTGATTTGCTAGATATAATGGAAGAATTCAGGATCCTAAGTATCTTTGAATGGAACCTAAGAGACATTCTTAAGAATCATCTGATACAATTGCTTTAGAATCAGAGGGCATATTGGAAGAAAAGATGGAAAATCAAGTGGGTGAAGCTTGGTGATGAAAACACAAAAAAAATTCATGCAAAAGCAACAACTGGCTACATGAATAACTATATTTCCATGCTGAAAAATGAGAATTCTTCTGACATTCATGACCATGATGGAAAGGCAAAAATTCCTTGGGATGATTTTAAAAGTAGAATGGGCTCCTCTGATAAGCCAACAATGCACTTTAACTTATCAGAGCTCTATAGTAATTACATGGACTCTGATACTTCTGCAGCCTTGGAAATCCCTTTCACAGAAAAGGAAATTGAAGATGTCATTAAGGAGCTGCCAAATGAGAAATCCCCAGGTCAGATGGATTCAACAATGAATTCATCAAATCTTGTTGGTCCATTATTGGAAAATATATTATTCACTTGATCCAGGACTTTTATCATGTGAAAATTTCCCATGAGAGCATCAGTTCTGCTTTCATCACTCTTATTCCCAAGGTGGAGTCTCCTTTCCTCACTACTGATTTCAGGCCAATTTCTTTATTAAACAGCGTGCTGAAAATCATTACAAAGCTCCTAGCCAACAGACTTCAAAACATCATCCTCAAGCTTGTGCATAAAAATCAGTATGGATTCCTGAAGAATAGATCCATTCAAGATTGTCTAGGCTGGGCATTTGAATATCTTTTCCAATGTCATCAATAAAAAGAAGAAATTGTGATCCTGAAACTTGACTTTGAAAAGGCATTTGATAGAATTGAGAACTCCACTATTATAGGCATTCTATAGGCAAGAGGGTTTGGTGCCAAATGGATTAATTTGATAAATATGATCTTCCATTCTGGGATTAGTCTGTTCTCATAAATGGAGTGCCTGGAAAAAATATTGTAGAAGAGGGGTTAGATAGGGTGATCCATTATCAGCTCTTATGTTTGTGTTGGCAGCTGATTTTCTACAGACTCTCCTCAACTCTACCATGAATAAGGATCTTCTTAGTTTACCCATTTATTGCCCTGCTTGTCCTGATTTTCCTATGATACAGTTTGCTGATGATACCTTGGTAGTCATGAAGGCAGATTCAAAACAACTGCTTTGCCTCAAATCAATGTTGAATAGCTTTGCCACATCAACTGTTCTCATGGTTAATTATAACAAGTCTAGTATGATGCCTATCAACTTGGACCCTGAGAGATTGCTACATTTCTCTAGAACCTTTGGTTTTAAGATGGGTAGCCTTCCCTTCACATATCTTGGGTTACCACTCAGTCTCACCAAACCTTCTCTGGAGTTCTATCTTCCAATGGTTCAAAGGGTTCAATTCAGGGTTGTGCAATTGTAGATTTTTTGAATTATGGGGGAAAACTTCAATTGGTCAAGTCTGTTTTATCATCTTTACCACTCTTCTTAATGAGTTCTCTTGATGTGCCAATTGCAATCAAAGATCAAGTGGTTAAATACATGAGGGATTGTCTTTGGAGGAAAACAACTGCTGATGTTCAGGCTAAAGGCTCATCAATGGTTGCATGGACAAAAGTTTGCAGGCCAAAAAATCAAGGTGGCTTGGGGGTACTTAATCTTAACATCCAAAATACTGCTCTGCTGCTCAAGAATCTTGATACATTTTATAATCACCATGATATTCCTTGGGTACATCTTATTTGGGAATCCTATTACGCCCAAGGAAAACTCCCTGGTTTTCAAATGGAAGGATCCTTCTGGTGGAAGGCTCACTTGAAGCTCATAGATGCATATAAAGACATGGCTAAATGTTAGACAGGGGATGGAAAATCTATTTACTTTTGGTTTGACCTGTGGGATAATGAATGACTGCAGTTTAAAATCCCTCATATCCTTTCCTATGCAAAGAATACTAAAATCACGGTGCGAGAAGTTGTTCATACTGAATATCTTGAAGATCTCCTTAATATGCCTCTGTCACAATAGACTTATTATGAGTTTGAGCATCTGGAATTGATGTGGCAGCAATTTTTATCTAACCAGCTAGGACATCCTGATAAATGGACTTACATTTGGGGCAGTGATGAATTCTCTGTTAAGAAGGCTTAGGAGGTTATGGCTGGCTATCAACATGCTCCACCTCACTTTAACTGGATATGGAATTCCTCTTGCCAAGCTAAGCATAAGTTTTTCTTCTGGCTGCTTCTTTTAGACAGATTAAATACAAGGAACCTCCTCAACAGGAAAAAATGCACATTACCTGATTACAACTGTGCAATCAGGAGCTGCCACTCAGAAGAAACGCTGGTCCGTCTTTTCTGGAACTTCCCTTTTGCTGCTGATTGTTGGAATTACATTTGCCCCCAAAGAGATCATGGACTCACTATTTTTGAAGCCTTCCAAGATATAAAAAGCAAGCTAAATCTTCCTTTTGCCATGGAGATAATGATTTTAACTACCTGGGGGATATGGATCTGCAGAAATAACATTTTTTTGAAAATGTTACACCAGAGTTCTCTAATTGGAAAGCAGTTTTTGTACAAGAAATGAGGTGGATCAAATTCAGAATAAAAAAGAAGCATGGCCTTCAGTTCAATAGTTGGTTCCAGAATCAAGTACATTAGTGGGTTACTACTTGTAAACCCAAAGTTTTTCTAATAATAGACTCCCCTTGTAACATCTAGTCCTAGGGGTTTTTGTTTTTTGTCTTTTGTAATTCAGATCTTATAATAAAAAAGCTGCAGTGGGGGTTCTTTCCCCTACTGTTTTCCCCTCAAAAAAAGACAAGGGGAGGTTCGGTTCTTGCTAATAGGAACCCGAATGTCCACATAGATCTATTCGACGATAAATCTAGAGAGAAGATCCAAGTCTACAGCATGCCATTGGAGAATGATGCTGCTGCTCGGGCTATCCTCGCCAATAATCTTTATCCAGAGCAATTCTGACAATGTGTAGCGTTGCTGTACGAAAGGACTAAAATAGAAGAAGAGGGCTGCGTCATTTAGTGGCAAGCTGGCCTCAAAGTTGGAATTTTGCCACACTTGAGCAGACCAAAGTGCTGAATTTTGCCACACTGGAGTAGACCAAAGTGCTGACGAAAGACTCCATAGGGATAGGGATCAACACTATCGTCCCCGGGGAGAAGAAGAAAAATTCAAGGACCGGATCAAATGGTCATCATCGCAGGCCCGCGTGCAACTGGTCGAGAGTTATTCTGGCTACATATGAAGATACCATCAGGGCATTGGTGCCTCACCAGGGCCATCATCGACAGAACAATTACCACAGAGAAGACCCGAAGGTGCGCCGCCAGCGAGAATAGGATCGGCTAAGAATGCCACCCCAAGCCGTTCGGTTGGTAACGGCGGGCGAAGAGATGATCCGGACCATCCTGAATCAAGTAGGGACGGGGCCCGAAGAAACAAATGTCGGAGTCAGCATAATGAGGCTCCACCACCGGGTAACCCAGTCAGAAACAACCCACTAGGGGCGCCATCGCCTCCAGACAGCGACCATGAGGGATCTCATCGCATCCATGGAAGTCGCAGAGGCGGAGGTGGCAATGGAGAAAGGAGAGGTAGAAATCCGACTCTGCCGCGAGCCCCCAAGGCGCAGATATATCTAGCCAAACGACACTTGTTATCGCATTGATTCAATCATAGAGGCGTGGCGGTACAAGCAAGGGGACGTGTACGTGGGACCCAAATGCTTTGGCCCATGCATCCGTCGAACCAAATTTCCGGTTCACTTTGGTATTGCCAAACACATTCAACCGTACGACAGCGCAGCTCAGCCAGATACTTGGCTTCAAGATTTTTTCCAGGCTTGCTACATCGCCAAAGGAGGAAACAGCCTGGTTGCAGTTTATTATCTCCCACTTATGTTGCGGAAGACGGCTCGATCATGGCTCAGTGAGATACCAAAAGAATTCAATTCATAACTGGTATGATATGCAAAGTGCGTTCTTTTCAAACTTCGAGGGAACATACGGAAGGCCCTGCACAGTCGAAGACTTGCAGCATTGCACTCAGAAACCCGGAGAAACCTGCCGGGAATACCTCGGACGCTGGATCGATATGAAAAACTCCTGCAAGGGAGTAAATGAGCAAACTGCGATTGAATATTTCATTGCAGGACTCCTAGTCGGACTGTTGCGTCACAGGCTGAAGCATGACCATGTCACAGATTTGGGAGAAATGATAGAGATGGCGAGCAATTATACCAACACCAATGACGATTCAGAAGGACTGCTGAATATTCTAGCCAATCCAAATGCAGCCAAGTAGCAGAAGCAACAAACACAGAAGTGCAAGAACACCTGTAAGGTTACCAACCTTTAATAAGGTAGAGATCCCTTTGTTTACAATGCTAGTCCCTGGATCAATAGCTAGCATCCACAGTTAAGATGTAATATCAAGAAACATAGGTCATAATACAACTTTATAACCAGGAATAAAATAATTTATTACATCTTACATAGCTCATTTGGCTATCTCATTACAATGCAGCAGAATACAACAATAGCATGGGTCCTTCATCTTCAAAGTGCCACAGGCAGACCTGTTGGTTGTAGACTTGTAATCCTAATCATTAAACTTCACTAATATCAAACAAACCTGCAACATAACAAGTTACATCCACAAGGGTCAATACATTTGAATTGTATTGGCAAGTGATACTATGGTAATATAGTGGAGTCTATCATCTATATGCATTTGGCTAAGTGGAGCTTAGGCTTGCTTTTCTCAAAATAGATTTTCCTTATCATTTGAAGACACTAAGTTTTTTTTTGCTTGACAAAATCTTTCCCAAGGCATCTCCCAATAGAAATTGGTGATCCTTCAATCCCTTGTTCAACCACAAGTTTTTAACTTAGAAATTGGGATGAGGAGATTCTTGATAGCTTCCATGTCTTGATGCTCAAATTGTCCTTTGCCAGGGACATGGCTAAGTACTTAGATTTTACACTCTGCAGAGGTTGTGCACTTTCCCCACAAGACTTGGTTTCACCACAACAAGATCTTTCAGAAGCCTTCCCTTAGACCAGAATGGAAGCGTTCCAACCTATCATCCCCTACCACCAACTGTCCATTTGGCTAAGTTATTGCAACCTATATGATCCAGGCAGAGCCCATAATGCCAAGTGGCTGCACTTGAAGCTTCTCAATATTTGACACCTCAAATCTCTTTGTTCATGGGTGGCCATCCACAAGTGAGACACCAAGTTTTCCCCAGCATACTGGACTTGGTGATGCCCAAGTTTTCCCCAGCATACTGGACTTGCATGACCACTCAACACAAACCATTCCTTCCATTCCACACAGGTGATTCATTTACTTAGTTGTTTTATTAAACAAAACACAAGTCCACATACTTAGAAATATTTCATAGCATGAATATATATTCCACCCTTGTTTTCTATTAGCTATGCTAAGCATGATAGTAGTAGGAATCTTAACTCAGGAAATTTCTACTAAGGTTTCATCTACTAGGATTTCCCATGTCATAGTTTATACTTAGCAAAAAATCCATGCAAGTCCTATTTAGAAATATCACTAATGCATAGTGAAAATAATGGGACAAAAGTATGAAGCATCACTTGCCTTTTTGGTAGAGAATATAGGTTCACTCCTTGATCTTTGCAATGTTCGCACACTTCAAATCACTACAATTCAGTCAAGCAAGGGCACAATTTCAATCTACCATTCAAGCAAAACATCACAAAAAATGATAGAATCAAAACAATGCATGCAAGCATGCCAACTTTGTTTTATTCACAAAAGTGGTTTATAATAGGTTATAAACATTCTAAAACACTTTATTGGTCATTTTATAAAGTGGAAAAACTATTTGCAAAAGATTTTACCTATAAACCATTTTCAAACCAAATCATTATTTTATGTGGTTGAAAATGCCTTTATTAAAGTAGCAACCTTTATAGGGTTTACCAAATACATTTTTAAATCGTAAAACTTGGTGTTTAGGGTCAGAGAGTTTAAATCAAAACATTTCCCAAAGGTTTTCCTCCAAAATCATTTTTAACAATTAAACCATATTTTTATTTGACTAGAAATGTTTTAATTCAAAGTTTTATTCCTTTGCTTCAACAAATATGTTTTTGAAACCACAAATTGATTTCTATGGTCAGTAGGTTCAAAACAAACAATTTGCCAAATGTTTTATCTCAAAAATCATTTTAGAACATTTTTTATATTCTAAACATGCATACACAAGTTTCTGCAAAAACAATCAATTTAACAGAAGCTTTTTACTAAACAAAGTGCATGGTCAGAAATTACTTGTCTTGCTGATTCCATTGATATAAAATTTGCAAAATTTGGACGTGTGGTTTGAAAGTTATGAATTTTTCAAATTGGAACAACACATAGATCATTTCTGGTTTTAATCAAACAGTTAGGGCCATGTGGCGCTTTCCTATTCGTCTGTACCGTTTTGGTTGGATCGATAGACAACAGCCGTTGGAGATAACTGGGATCGCACGGCGCAGAAGCAAGCGTACCCCTTCGGTTAGTCATTCTATCATGGCCACTAGATCGTAATCGCACGGCTCACAGCGTGCCTGCCAGAGATGGGCGGCGCTGGCGGCCGCAGGTGGCGGCGCTGGCTGTGCCTACGCCGTCGCGGTGATTACAGGAAGCACAGGAGGAAGAGGAGTGGCTCACCAGGTTTGCAGGGTCGCGGTGGTGCTCAAGGTTCCTTCTGTTTGTCGAGGGGCGCACTGGTGTTGCGGGGATTGCTCGCCGGAGTAGCTTGCGGGCTCGGGCACGCACGGCCGTGGTCGAAGGAGAGTCTCTGGGACGCAAACGAGAAAAATAACGCATCAGGAAGGTGCACACGAGTTCAAGGATCACGGGAACTCTCACCAGTGAGCAAGGGGCGCAAGAGGTCGTTGGATATAGCTCGCCGGAGTCGAGTTCATCATCGGTGGTGCTCAGACATGGACAGAGCCGAGGCTGCAAGGCATGCGCGGGCGAGCTGGCGCTATAGGGAGGTTCGCCTGGGAATGGGGAGCAAGGGAGCGTGGTCGAGGAGGCGAGAGGCGGAGGAGGCTGGCCGGAATTGAGAAAAGGAGCTCGTTGGGGCAGCGAGGTTGTAGACTAAATCGGGGACGGCCTGGTGGCTCTGGTCGTGTGATGTTTGAGGGGAATGAAGGAGGGGAGGGAGGCAGTTAAAGGGGAATAATCGTGGGGAGGAATTGCTGGCGGAAATGAGCGAATTAACCCGAGGTTTGAACGAGCAGTAACGACCGGCGAGGTCAGCGGGAGGGTGAGGAAGAAGGGAGGTGGCGGTGGGGTCCGTTTGGCAGTGAGTGTGGGAAGGAGGAGGTGGGGTCCACTGCTCAGTGTATCTGCGGGTGAGTTTCTGAGTAAGGAGAAAAATGGTTCGGGGTGCGAGGAGTGGCTGTTGGATCTTAGTTGGGCCTGCTGGCTGGGCTGAGTCCTTTTCACATTTTTTGTTTAGATTGTTTTTCTTTTTCCTTTTCTAATATTCTGTTTTGATTTTATTTAATCAATTCAAACACTCATTTGAATTCAAACTTTTGCCAAAATTTGTGTGGGTTTAAATATTGATTAGTAATATAATCTGAAGTCAATTTTGGAATAAAGTTTTATTCTTTTTGGGGTCTGTTAATTATTCAAAAAGGCCCTTGTTTTAAATCAAATAAGATTTAATAATATTTTCAAACACCATTTAAATTTCTAAATCCTTCCAAATCTTTTCAGTAGGTTTTTATTCACTTAATAGGGTGTCAAAATATTCATCTTGAATTATTTGGAAAGTATTTAATATGATTCATAAATCATTTGAATTGGGTATGTGTTTTAATTCCAATGGAATTAAATATAGTTTTATTTCCCTAAAGTTTATTTGGAAGATTTCTTTAATCTTAATTAAGTTGAATTAAACAACTTTATTTCACTTGAGTAAATTCCAAAATACTATTTTCTCATGAATTATATAATTATTCTTATTAGGGATTTGTCTTTATTAAAATGGGGATAGAATGGTTAATGCCATTTTATTTTATTTTATTTTGGAAATTCTTTATCTTTTTATTTTATTTGGATTTGGATTATATTTATTCCATTTGATTATGGACTAGGTCAAGATTGGATTTGGCCTTTAAATAATCCTCATTTAATATTCTTTTCTTCATCTTATAAAATCCATATCTTTTTATTTAGAGATCCAAACTTGGTGATTCCCATTTGTAAAATCTTATTTGAGATTTATTTATCCTTTTAAATATCTTTAGGATTATTTGCTCACCATTTGGTATGAATTTCTAGGTAGGTTCTTTATTAGCTTTGGAAATTAAATATCCTTATCTTATTAAATTCATAAGATTTTATCTATGGCTCCAAATTGAATGAAATCAATTTCTATGGTTTTATAATATTTCCATTTGTCCTTCTTGATCATTTGTAAATGTTTGTTGGCAAATTTTTATATGGATCAAATCCATAGGCTTGGAGATAACTTGGAAATGATTTTTTTATTCCATATAGGGTTTAGGGTTTGGATTTATTTTCCAAGTGTTTAAATTTCCAGATGCATTTTAAGAGGAATGGATTTCTCTTGATTTGGATTGTGTTGGATTCAAATTTTAACTAAAGTTTGTCCAAGATGGGGTTTTTAAGTTTCCACCTAGAAACAAAAGTTTCTTTTCACCCTAAAAATTCAACAATAATTTATTTTGTTTATTTATTTTTCATACTATAAGATTTGGAAAATCTTGGGATGTGAAAGGCTACCACCCTTAAAATAAATCTCGTCCCGAGATTTGGGGAGGCTAGGGGTTACAAGTTGGCTCAAAGCAACTAGGGTACTACCACCCTTAAAATTTTTCCAACTAAATTACATCTTGGTTTGCTTGGGATCTTGTTGAAATCTCTCCGGGCAAACATCTACATAGTGTCTTTTGTTTCCACACTTGAAACATGTGATTAGGCTGAGATCCTTCATAGGCTTTATCTTGTGCTTCATATTTTCTGGACAATTTCTTGCATAATGTCCTTGGTTACCACAATTGTAACATGTGATAAGATTGAGTTCTTCACGTATCTTCTGTGGACAAGTTAACACATAATGGCCTAGCTCTTTGCAGTTGTTGCACCACACTTGGCTAATTTCCTTATACTTATTCTTCTTGGGTTTCTCCAAAGCTAGGAGTGCTTCTAGTTCATGTTCTTCATATGTTATCTCAAAGGTAGGAATGTTTCCTGGTCTCCTTGACCTTTTCTTATTCCTTGGATAATACATATGTCTCTTCTTTGGTCCTTGAAATTGGGCCATATTGCATGGAGGTGCAAGATGAGATTTTCCTTTGCTTCATCCTTCTTGGTAGACTTGGCACTCTCATGGTAGTCTGCAATCAGTTGTTGTACTCCACCTTGTTTCCTTTGTTGAACTATGGAATAGATGGGGCATTGGATAGGGACATGATTATTTCCTTCACATAGGTAACAAATAGCTTGGGTTGTGGGGCATTGATTAGCTGGATGTTTCTCTTCACAATTGGGGCATTGATCTTCATGCTCTTTGGAAGTGTGATCCTTGTCTCCACAAATATTGCAAGCTTGGGTTCCTTCTAGAATATCATCTTTGTCATCCTTGTTGTCACAAACTTATTTGGAAGAGTTGTTTCCCATGTTGATCATTTGATCTTTCATCTTATGCAACAATTGGGTTTGGGTTTCCAAAAACCTTTGCATGGTTGGATCTACCTCACTGGTGTTGGCTATAAATTGAGCTGTCACTTGGTTCAACTGGGTTTGGGTTACTATGAGTTCTCACGTGTTGTCCTCTTGGTTGTTGTTGTTGCCATCCTTGATGTTGGATTCTCTTGGAGTAGTCATCTGTTTGGGTTGGTTTGGGATTAGAATAGGCAAAATATTTCTAAGGGAATAATTCTAATCACACACATCACAATTCACACAAGCAATGTACAAGCAATCACAAACAAACATTCCACTCAAACAACAAGTCTCAAGCATATTCTTAGGCAACCAAAAATATTTTTGTTACACCACATAAGTTGGTGGGTTTGACTTAAACTAAATATGGTGGTCCATCTATATGGTTCACTTGTGATCTTTCCATCCTTCTTGGTTAATTCTTCTTGAACAAGATGTTTGTATCCTTAGAGAATTTCTTGCATCTTGGTCTCAAAACTTCAAGGTGATGATAGTTTCTTCTAAGTTGTGTTTCCTTAGTCTTCTAGTCTTGAGCAAGATCCCTTGTCTCACTTGTAGTCCTTAGTGATATTCAAGGTTGAAGTCCTTGTTGAGAATAAGGTTGAAATCACTTGAAGATGTTGAAGTCATTAGAGTTGATGAAGTCCTTTGCACATGGTGAAGTCTTTGGCCATGGGTAGGCTTTGTCTATCAAGTTTGAAATAGAAGAGATGTAGAATCAAAAACGAAATGGTTGAGGAAAGAGTTTACAAGATTGTTTGTAAATAAGTCTTTGAACAAATACAACTCCTATTTTTCTAAGGGGTTTTTGTCCAATCCTAGGGGTACAAATCCTACAGGCAACACAATGCTCTGATACCATCTGTAAGGTTCCCAACCTTTAAAAAGGTAGAGATCCCTGTGTTTACAATGCTAGTCCCTGGATCAATAGCTAGCATCCACAGTTAAAATGTAATATCAAGAAACATAGGTCATAATACAACTTTATAACCAGGAATAAAATAATTTATTACATCTTACATAGCTCATTTGGCTATCTTATTACAATGCAGCAGAATATAACAATAGCATGGGGTCCTTCATCTTCAAAGTGCCACAGGCAGACCTGTTGGTTGTAGACTTGTAATCCTAATCATTAAACTTCACTAATATCAAACAAACCTGCAACATAACAAGTTACATCCACAAGGGTCAATACATTTGAATTGTATTGGCAAGTGATACTATGGTAATATAGTGGAGTCTATCATCTATATGCATTTGGCTAAGTGGAGCTTAGGCTTGCTTTGCTCAAAATAGATTTTCCTTATCATTTGAAGACACTAAGTTTTTTTTTGCTTGACAAAATCTTTCCCAAGGCATCTCCCAATAGAAATTGGTGATCCTTCAATCCCTTGTTCAACCACAAGTTTTTAACTTAGAAATTGGGATGAGGAGATTCTTGATAGTGTCACATCCCAAGATTTTCCAAATCTTGTAATGTGAAAATAAATGAATAAAATAAAACTTTGTTTGATTTTCAGAGCCAGAAGAAACTTTTTGAATTCAATTGGAACTTCAAACCCATTTGAATTAAATAAAACCTAAAGGGATCTAAAAAGATAAACATTTAATAAAAGGGAAAAATAAAAATATTTGGAAATACTATTTTGAAAATCTTGAGTGAAAAGATTTATTTTTAAATGAAATAAAAGTTTTATGAATAAAGATTATTTTATAAAGCCAAATTAAACCTTGGCCAAGCTTTGGATTTAAAACATTTTGTTTTGAATTAAAATAGCAAAAGCTGATTTAAATAAAGTAATAAGGAATTAATATCCAAACTTTATTTAAATAAAAGGTTTTATCATTTTAATTAAAATATCAAACTTATTAAATTATTTTAAATAGGTTTTCCAAGTATTTTATATTCACAAATAAAACCTAGTGAAGTGTTTTGGTTTTATTTTAGATTTCAAAATAAATATTTAAATAAAACAAATCCTATTTGAATTAATAACTAAGGCTCACTTTAATTAATTATTAATGGACCCTATAATAAAATGTTATTTTATTTTAAATAAGTATTTCAAGTATCTTATATTTCAAATAAAACCTACTGATTTGGTTTTGAAAATATTTGGACTTCAAATGGGGATTTTATTAATTAAAACAAACCCTATTTTATTAATAAACCATAGTCCATTTTATTTAATTAATAAATGGAACCTAAAAAGATTTAAAATAATATTTTATTTTAGAATGTGAATTATGATGTTAAGCAGAACAAAATTCATATTTGAAAAGCTTGATGATTGTTTGAATCATTTTGAATGTGTTTGATTGTTTAAATTTCAAAACAGGAAAATAGAAATAGAAAAGGAAAAAGAACCAGACAGAAAAAAAATGGTGCAACAGACCCAGCCCACTAGGGCCCAGCAAAATCAGCCCAGTCTTCTCCTCGAATAAAACAAGTGGCACCAACTTTCTTACCCACTCAGTCACAGACAAACGGGACCCACTTCTCCCTCTCACTCACTCGCTGACAACAGACCCCACCTCCTCTTATTTTTTCCCGAACCGTTTTCTTCACCGCAGAGAGAACCCGCTGAGCAGCTGACAGGTGGACCTCCCCCTCTTCCCTTTTCCCACTGACGCAACGGCCCCACTCCTCCTGTTCTTCCTCTCCACCCCGCTCGACCGTTTCCCCCGTTTCTGTGATGAATTCGCGAGCATCAATTCGCGTTAACGCCGCACTTAATCGCTCCTGCAACCACACTGTCTTAATCGCCCACGCTCTCTCCTCCATTCCCCTCTGTCGCCACTCCTTCTCCGCCCCGAGGCTGCCACAATTCGACCCAGAGCTTCCTCTGTCTCCGACGACTTCCATTACCGATTCCGACTACCACACGCCGCCCCTTGCCTCGTCGACCTAGAACACATACTCCACGCGTCCAGACGCATCCGTCCATACCAACCATTCATCTGCGGGCGCTCCAAAACGACGACAGCAACTCCACCTACACGCCGCCGTCGTCTGTTACCTTTCCGGCGAGTCCTCCAGGTACTATCTGACCACCCCTTTCCTCCCGATGATGCATACATGACCACCGACCGCATGCGCAACTAACGCAGCCCCTAACTTTTCTTAGCGAGGTCCTAAACGTCGCCAACGACGACAACCTGAGAGCACCGTCGCCCGCAGCTTCTCCGACGAGCAATTAGCAGCAACCCCTTGCGCCCCTCGAGTAGCCAACCCCACCTTGAGCATCAGCAGGTCTCTGCGAGCCTGGTAAGCCCTGCCAGCCTCTCCCTCGCTTCCTGCAACGCCAGCTCCGCCGCTAGCAGAGCGTCGCCGCCGCGCGCTGCCGCTAAGCGCCGCCAGAATTAGGTCAGGCCATCCCCAGCCATTAGATACAGATCGTAGGGGTATGACAGAATCACTTAACGCGAAGGGGTATGCGTTCAGAGTCGCACGATCGAACTTGATCCAACGCGCTAGAATAGTCAATCCGAGCGAAGCGGTACTGGCGAATGAAAATAAGACGCGTGGCACCAGATGAGCTGAATTAGATTTTGAAATCAGAATTTGATGCCATTTTCAAACCTTTATAACTTTTGATCCACACGTCCAAATTTGACAAATTTTATATCAATGGATTCAGGAGAACAAGCACTAGCCAAACATGGCCTTAGTTTAGCAAATAGTATCTGTTAGCTTGTTTGAATTTGCAGAAACTTTTGTGAGCTTGTTTAGAGTATAAAAATTGTTTAAAATTGAATTTAAGGATAAAACTTTTGCAAATTGGATTGTTGTGACCTTACTGACCCTAGGAACCAACCCTTTGTGTTAAAAATGATTTTGGAAAGATTTTAGCTGGATTACTTGACTTAGTCATTTTTTAGCCAAATAAAAAGAATGGTTTTTATTATAAAAATGTTTATGGAAAGAAAACTTTGAGAAAATGGTTTGGACCAAACCTACTGACCCAAAAACACCAAGCTTTGCAATAGCAACTCATTTGGTGAAAAACTTAAGAGTTTTGCCTTAATAAAAACATTTTTCACCACATGAAATGATAAATGGATTTAAAATAGTTTTTGGACAAAACCCTCTTGCTAATGACTTTGCCACTTTGGTAAATGACCAATTTGGATCTTACAAAGTTTAGAAACCCCATAGAGACCCCTTTGCAAAATAAAACTATCTTGTGCATGCTCCCATGCATGACTTAGATTCCATTACTTTGTGTGTGTGAAGATTTGTTTGTTTGACTTTGGTTTGGAATGTGAATTGAATTTGTGTTTACTTGATTGATTTGTAGTGAAGTGTGAGACTAGAAAGATCAAGGAGTGAACTACCATTCCCTACCAAAAAGGCAAGTGATGCTTCATACTTTTTGTCCCATTACTTTCACTATGCATTAGTGATTTTGCTAAGTAAAACTTGCATGAATTTTGCTAAGTATAGAACTTGCTATAGGAAAACCTAGTAGATGAATCCTTAGTAGGATTTTCCTAAGTTAGAGATTCCTACTACTACCAAGCTTAGCCTAGCTAATAGAAAACATGGGTGGAATATATATTCACACTATAGAAAAATATTCTAAGTCTGAGGACTTAAGTTTTGTTTAATAAAACAACTAAGTTAATGAATCACCTGGGTGGAATGGGCTTGCTTGGTGGAGAATGGTTGAGTGGTTCACAATGCCATAGGCTTGGATTGTGTATCTCACTTGTGGATGGCCACCCAGGAACAAAGGGATTTGAGATGTCAAATGTTGAGAAGCTTCAAGTGCAACCACTTGGAAATATGGGCTCTGCCATGATCATATAGGTTGCAAGAACTTAGCCATATGGACAGTGGGTGGTAGTGTTTGATAGGTTGGAGCGCGTCCATTTTGGTCTAAGGGAAGGCTTCTGAAAGATTTTGTCTTGGGAAACCAAGTCTTGTGGGTAAAGTGCACCACCTCTGCAGAGTGTAAAATCTAAGTACTTAGCCATGTCCCTGGTAAAGGACAATTTGAGCATTAAGACATGGAAGCAATCAAGAATCTCATCATTCAAATTTCTAAATTAAAACTTGTGGATTGAACAAGGGTTGTTTGAATTCTTCAATCATTGATGGAGAGATGGCTTGGTACAAGGATCTTGAAATCTTTGATTGAGGAAATGATTTTGTCAAGCAAAAACTTAGTATTTTCAAAATGATAAGAAAAATCTATTTTGAGCAATGCAAGCCTCAACTCCACTTAGCCAAATGCATATAGATGATAGACTCCACTATACTACCATAGTATCACTTGCCAATACAATTCAAATGTATTGACCCTTGTGGCTGTAACTTGTATGTTGCAGGTTTGATTGTTTTTAGTGAAGAATGATTGATTAGGATTACAAAGTCTACAACCAACATCTGCCTGTGGCACTTTGAAGATGAAGGACCCCATGCTTGTTGTTATTCCGCTGCAATGTAATGTAATAGCCATATGAGCTATGTGTGATGTAATAAAATTATGTTATTCCTGGTTATAAAGTTATATTATGACCTTCGTTTCTTGATATTACATCTTAACTGTGGATGCTAGCTATTGATCCAGGGACTAGCATTGTAAACACAGGAGGGATCAATCTTATTAAAAGTTGGGACCCCTACAGATGGTATCAGAGCATTGTGTTGCCTGTAAGATTTGTAAACCTAGGATTGGACAAAAACCCTTAGAAAAAAAATAGGAGTTGTATTTGTTCCAAAAACTTATTTACAAAAATCTTGTAAATTCTTTCCTCAACCATTTTGGTTTCAACTCTACTTCTCTTCTACTTCAACTTGATGGAAAACCTACCCCATGACCAAAGACTACACTATGTGCAAAAGACTTCTTCATCATCTTCAACTCTAATGACTTCAACATCTTCAGCATATTCACCAAGGACTTCCAACTTGGATACCACTAAGGACTATAAGTGAAACAAGGAAATCTTGCTCAAGAATTAGAGACTGAGGGAATGCAAAAGTTAGAAGGAGCCATCAACAACTTTGAAGTATTGTGACCAAGAGTTTTTCTCAAGGAAACCAAGATCTAATACAAGAAGAATCAAGAAGGATGGAAAGATCACAAGTGAACCATATAGATGGACCACCATAATTTAGTTAAGTCAAAACCACCAACTTATGTGGTGTAACAAAAATATTTTTGTTGCCTAGGTATGTGCTTGAACTTTGTTGTTTGAGTGAAAAATTGTTTGTGAATGTTTGGTTTGTGATTGCTTGAACATTGCTTGTGTGAATTGTGATGTGTGTGATTAGAAATATTTCCTTAGAAATATTTTGCCTATTCTAATCCCAATCCAACCCAAACAGATGACTACTCTAAGAGACACCAACACCAACCAAGAAGACAACATGAGAGAACTTATAGCAACCCAAAACCAGTTGAGCCAAGAGACAACTCAGCTTTTAGCCAACAACAATGGACTAGATCCAGCTATACAAAGGATTTTGAAACTTCAATCCCAATTGTTGCAAGGATTGGTTACTCAAATGATCAACATGGGAGAAAACTTTTCCCAAAGAGCTAATGACAACAAGGATGACAAAGATGTTCTTCTAGAAGGAACCCAAGCTAGCAATGTTTTTAGAGACAAGGATCATGCATCCAAGGAACATGAAGATCAATGCCTCAAGAAGAGAGAAAGATCTCCCACTCATGAAGAACATGAACTAGAAGAACTCCTAGCTTTGGAGAGACCCAAAAAGAAGAAGGACATAAGCCAGTTGCAATGTTACAATTGCAAAGAGATGGGACACTATGCCAGTGAATGCCTAGAAAAGAAGAAGAGACAAGAAGACAAACAAAAGCTAGTGAAACCCAAGATAAGGAAGGATTTTAGCCAAGTGATGTGCAAACACTGCAAAGAGTTAGGACATTATGCAAACTACTGTCCAGGAAAGACGAAGCATAAGATAAACCAGCCTATGAGGGATCTCAGCCTTGTCACATGTTTCAAATGCAAGGAACTAGGCCACTATGCAAACAATTGTCCAGAAAGGATGGAGAACAAGTTAAACAAGTCTATGAAGGATCTCAACCTTGTCCCATGAGTCAAGTAAAGAAACCAAGGACACATGCAACTGTTTGCTTAGAGAGATTTTTCCCAGAATCCCAAGAAGGACAATATGTAATTTTTGTTTGAAATTTTTGAAGGGTGGTAGTACCCTAGTTGTTTTGAACTTGCTTGTAACCCCAGCCTTCCCAAATCTCGGGACGAGATTTATTTTAAGGGTGGTAGCCTGTCACATCCCAAGATTTTCCAAATCTTGTAATGTGAAAATAAATGAATAAAATAAAACTTTGTTTGATTTTCAGAGCCAGAAGAAACTTTTTGAATTCAATTGGAACTTCAAACCCATTTGAATTAAATAAAACCTAAAGGGATCTAAAAAGATAAACATTTAATAAAAGGGAAAAATAAAAACATTTGGAAATACTATTTTGAAAATCTTGAGTGAAAAGATTTATTTTTAAATGAAATAAAAGTTTTATGAATAAAGATTATTTTATAAAGCCAAATTAAACCTTGGCCAAGCTTTGGATTTAAAACATTTTGTTTTGAATTAAAATAGCAAAAGCTGATTTAAATAAAGTAATAAGGAATTAATATCCAAACTTTATTTAAATAAAAGGTTTTATCATTTTAATTAAAATATCAAACTTATTAAATTATTTTAAATAGGTTTTCCAAGTATTTTATATTCACAAATAAAACCTAGTGAAGTGTTTTGGTTTTATTTTAGATTTCAAAATAAATATTTAAATAAAACAAATCCTATTTGAATTAATAACTAAGGCTCACTTTAATTAATTATTAATGGACCCTATAATAAAATGTTATTTTATTTTAAACAAGTATTTCAAGTATCTTATATTTCAAATAAAACCTACTGATTTGGTTTTGAAAATATTTGGATTTCAAATGGGGATTTTATTAATTAAAACAAACCCTATTTTATTAATAAACCATAGTCCATTTTATTTAATTAATAAATGGAACCTAAAAAGATTTAAAATAATATTTTATTTTAGAATGTGAATTATGATGTTAAGCAGAACCAAATTCATATTTGAAAAGCTTGATGATTGTTTGAATCATTTTGAATGTGTTTGATTGTTTAAATTTCAAAACAGGAAAATAGAAATAGAAAAGGAAAAAGAACCAGACAGAAAAAAAAATGGTGCAACAGACCCAGCCCACTAGGGCCCAGCAAAATCAGCCCAGTCTTCTCCTCGAATAAAACAAGTGGCACCAACTTTCTTACCCACTCAGTCACAGACAAACGGGACCCACTTCTCCCTCTCACTCACTCGCTGACAACAGACCCCACCTCCTCTTATTTTTCCCCGAACCGTTTTCTTCACCGCAGAGAGAACCCGCTGAGCAGCTGACAGGTGGACCTCCCCCTCTTCCCTTTTCCCACTGACGCAACGGCCCCACTCCTCCTGTTCTTCCTCTCCACCCCGCTCGACCGTTTCCCCCGTTTCTGTGATGAATTCGCGAGCATCAATTCGCGTTAACGCCGCACTTAATCTCTCCTGCAACCACACTGTCTTAATCGCCCACGCTCTCTCCTCCATTCCCCTCTGTCGCCACTCCTTCTCCGCCCCGAGGCTTCCACAATTCGACCCAGAGCTTCCTCTGTCTCCGACGACTTCCATTACCGATTCCGACTGCCACACGCCGCCCCTTGCCTCGTCGACCTAGCACACATACTCCACGCGTCCAGACGCATCCGTCCATACCAACCATTCATCTGCGGGCGCTCCAAAACGACGACAGCAACTCCACCTACACGCCGCCGTCGTCTGTTACTTTTCCGGCGAGTCCTCCAGGTACTATCTGACCACCCCCTTTCCTCTCGATGATGCATACATGACCACCGACCGCATGCGCAACTAACGCAGCCCCTAACTTTTCTTAGCGAGGTCCTAAACGTCGCCAACGACGACAACCTGAGAGCACCGTCGCCCGCAGCTTCTCCGACAAGCGATTAGCAGCAACCCCTTGTGCCCCTCGAGTAGCCAACCCCACCTCGAGCATAAGCAGGTCTCTGCGAGCCTGGTAAGCCCTGCCAGCCTCTCCCTCGCTTCCTGCAACGCCAGCTCCGCCGCTAGCAGAGCGTCGCCGCCGCGCGCTGCCGCTAAGCACCGCCAGAATTAGGTCAGGCCATCCCCAGCCGTTAGATACAGATCGTAGGGGTACGACAGAATCACTTAACGCGAAGGGGTATGTGTTCAGAGTCGCACGATCGAACTTGATCCAACGCGCCAGAATAGTCAATCCGAGCGAAGCGGTACTGGCGAATGAAAATAAGACGCGTGGCACCAGATGAGCTGAATTAGATTTTGAAATCAGAATTTGATGCCATTTTCAAACCTTTATAACTTTTGATCCACATGTCCAAATTTGACAAATTTTATATCAATGGATTCAGGAGAACAAGCACTAGCCAACCATGGCCTTAGTTTAGCAAATAGTATCTGTTAGCTTGTTTGAATTTGCAGAAACTTTTGTGAGCTTGTTTAGAGTATAAAAATTGTTTAAAATTGAATTTAAGGATAAAACTTTTGCAAATTGGATTATTGTGACCTTACTGACCCTAGGAACCAACCCTTTGTGTTAAAAATGATTTTGGAAAGATTTTAGCTGGATTACTTGACTTAGTCATTTTTTAGCCAAATAAAAAGAATGGTTTTTATTATAAAAATGTTTATGGAAAGAAAACTTTGAGAAAATGGTTTGGACCAAACCTACTGACCCAAAAACACCAAGCTTTGCAATAGCAACTCATTTGGTGAAAAACTTAAGAGTTTTGCCTTAATAAAAACATTTTTCACCACATGAAATGATAAATGGATTTAAAATAGTTTTTGGACAAAACCCTCTTGCTAATGACTTTTCCACTTTGGTAAATGACCAATTTGGATCTTACAAAGTTTAGAAACCCCATAGAGACCCCTTTGCAAAATAAAACTATCTTGTGCATGCTCCCATGCATGACTTAGATTCCATTACTTTGTGTGTGTGAAGATTTGTTTGTTTGACTTTGGTTTGGAATGTGAATTGAATTTGTGTTTACTTGATTGATTTGTAGTGAAGTGTGAGACTAGAAAGATCAAGGAGTGAACTACCATTCCCTACCAAAAAGGCAAGTGATGCTTCATACTTTTTGTCCCATTACTTTCACTATGCATTAGTGATTTTGCTAAGTAAAACTTGCATGAATTTTGCTAAGTATAGAACTTGCTATAGGAAAACCTAGTAGATGAATCCTTAGTAGGATTTTCCTAAGTTAGAGATTCCTACTACTACCAAGCTTAGCCTAGCTAATAGAAAACATGGGTGGAATATATATTCACACTATGGAAAAATATTCTAAGTCTGAGGACTTAAGTTTTGTTTAATAAAACAACTAAGTTAATGAATCACCTGGGTGGAATGGGCTTGCTTGGTGGAGAATGGTTGAGTGGTTCACAATGCCATAGGCTTGGATTGTGTATCTCACTTGTGGATGGCCACCCAGGAACAAATGGATTTGAGATGTCAAATGTTGAGAAGCTTCAAGTGCAACCACTTGGCAATATGGGCTCTGCCATGATCATATAGGTTGCAAGAACTTAGCCATATGGACAGTGGGTGGTAGTGTTTGATAGGTTGGAGCGCGTCCATTTTGGTCTAAGGGAAGGCTTCTGAAAGATTTTGTCTTGGGAAACCAAGTCTTGTGGGTAAAGTGCACCACCTCTGCAGAGTGTAAAATCTAAGTACTTAGCCATGTCCCTGGTAAAGGACAATTTGAGCATTAAGACATGGAAGCAATCAAGAATCTCATCATTCAAATTTCTAAATTAAAACTTGTGGATTGAACAAGGGTTGTTTGAATTCTTCAATCATTGATGGAGAGATGGCTTGGTACAAGGATCTTGAAATCTTTGATTGAGGAAATGATTTTGTCAAGCAAAAACTTAGTATTTTCAAAATGATAAGAAAAATCTATTTTGAGCAATGCAAGCCTTAACTCCACTTAGCCAAATGCATATAGATGATAGACTCCACTATACTACCATAGTATCACTTGCCAATACAATTCAAATGTATTGACCCTTGTGACTGTAACTTGTATGTTGTAGGTTTGATTTTTTTAGTGAAGAATGATTGATTAGGATTACAAAGTCTACAACCAACATCTGCCTGTGGCACTTTGAAGATGAAGGACCCCATGCTTGTTGTTATTCCGCTGCAATGTAATGTAATAGCCATATGAGCTATGTGTGATGTAATAAAATTATGTTATTCCTGGTTATAAAGTTATATTATGACCTTTGTTTCTTGATATTACATATTAACTGTGGATGCTAGCTATTGATCCAGGGACTAGCATTGTAAACACAGGAGGGATCAATCTTATTAAAAGTTGGGACCCCTACAGATGGTATCAGAGCATTGTGTTGCCTGTAAGATTTGTAAACCTAGGATTGGACAAAAACCCTTAGAAAAAAAAATAGGAGTTGTATTTGTTCCAAAAACTTATTTACAAAAATCTTGTAAATTCTTTCCTCAACCATTTTGGTTTCAACTCTACTTCTCTTCTACTTCAACTTGATGGAAAACCTACCCCATGACCAAAGACTACACTATGTGCAAAAGACTTCTTCATCATCTTCAACTCTAATGACTTCAACATCTTCAGCATATTCACCAAGGACTTCCAACTTGGATACCACTAAGGACTATAAGTGAAACAAGGAAATCTTGCTCAAGAATTAGAGACTGAGGGAATGAAAAAGTTAGAAGGAGCCATCAACAACTTTGAAGTATTGTGACCAAGAGTTTTTCTCATGGAAACCAAGATCTATTACAAGAAGAATCAAGAAGGATGGAAAGATCACAAGTGAACCATATAGATGGACCACCATAATTTAGTTAAGTCAAAACCACCAACTTATGTGGTGTAACAAAAATATTTTTGTTGCCTAGGTATGTGCTTGAACTTTGTTGTTTGAGTGAAAAATTGTTTGTGAATGTTTGGTTTGTGATTGCTTGAACATTGCTTGTGTGAATTGTGATGTGTGTGATTAGAAATATTTCCTTAGAAATATTTTGCCTATTCTAATCCCAATCCAACCCAAACAGATGACTACTCTAAGAGACACCAACACCAACCAAGAAGACAACATGAGAGAACTTATAGCAACCCAAAACCAGTTGAGCCAAGAGACAACTCAGCTTTTAGCCAACAACAATGGACTAGACCCAGCTATACAAAGGATTTTGAAACTTCAATCCCAATTGTTGCAAGGATTGGTTACTCAAATGATCAACATGGGAGAAAACTTTTCCCAAAGAGCTAATGACAACAAGGATGACAAAGATGTTATTCTAGAAGGAACCCAAGCTAGCAATGTTTTTAGAGACAAGGATCATGCATCCAAGGAACATGAAGATCAATGCCTCAAGAAGAGAGAAAGATCTCCCACTCATGAAGAACATGAACTAGAAGAACTCCTAGCTTTGGAGAGACCCAAAAAGAAGAAGAAGGACATAAGCCAGATGCAATGTTACAATTGCAAACAGATGGGACACTATGCCAGTGAATGCCCAGAAAAGAAGAAGAGACAAGAAGACAAACAAAATCTAGTGAAACCCAAGATAAGGAAGGATTTTAGCCAAGTGATGTGCAAACACTGCAAAGAGTTAGGACATTATGCAAACTACTGTCCAGGAAAGACGAAGCATAAGATAAACCAGCCTATGAGGGATCTCAGCCTTGTCACATGTTTCAAATGCAAGGAACTAGGCCACTATGCAAACAATTGTCCAGAAAGGATGGAGAACAAGTTAAACAAGTCTATGAAGGATCTCAACCTTGTACCATGAGTCAAGTAAAGAAACCAAGGACACATGCAACTGTTTGCTTAGAGAGATTTTTCCCAGAATCCCAAGAAGGACAATATGTAATTTTTGTTTGAAATTTTTGAAGGGTGGTAGTACCCTAGTTGTTTTGAACTTGCTTGTAACCCCAGCCTTCCCAAATCTCGGGACGAGATTTATTTTAAGGGTGGTAGCCTGTCACATCCCAAGATTTTCCAAATCTTGTAATGTGAAAATAAATGAATAAAATAAAACTTTGTTTGATTTTTAGAGCCAGAAGAAACTTTTTGAATTCAATTGGAACTTCAAACCCATTTGAATTAAATAAAACCTAAAGGGATCTAAAAAGATAAACATTTAATAAAAGGGAAAAATAAAAACATTTGGAAATACTATTTTGAAAATCTTGAGTGAAAAGATTTATTTTTAAATGAAATAAAAGTTTTATGAATAAAGATTATTTTATAAAGCCAAATTAAACCTTGGCCAAGCTTTGGATTTAAAACATTTTGTTTTGAATTAAAATAGCAAAAGCTGATTTAAATAAAGTAATAAGGAATTAATATCCAAACTTTATTTAAATAAAAGGTTTTATCATTTTAATTAAAATATCAAACTTATTAAATTATTTTAAATAGGTTTTCCAAGTAGTTTATATTCACAAATAAAACCTAGTGAAGTGTTTTGGTTTTATTTTAGATTTCAAAATAAATATTTAAATAAAACAAATCCTATTTGAATTAATAACTAAGGCTCACTTTAATTAATTATTAATGGACCCTATAATAAAATGTTATTTTATTTTAAACAAGTATTTCAAGTATCTTATATTTCAAATAAAACCTACTGATTTGGTTTTGAAAATATTTGGATTTCAAATGGGGATTTTATTAATTAAAACAAACCCTATTTTATTAATAAACCATAGTCCATTTTATTTAATTAATAAATGGAACCTAAAAAGATTTAAAATAATATTTTATTTTAGAATGTGAATTATGATGTTAAGCAGAACCAAATTCATATTTGAAAAGCTTGATGATTGTTTGAATCATTTTGAATGTGTTTGATTGTTTAAATTTCAAAACAGGAAAATAGAAATAGAAAAGGAAAAAGAACCAGACAGAAAAAAAAATGGTGCAACAGACCCAGCCCACTAGGGCCCAGCAAAATCAGCCCAGTCTTCTCCTCGAATAAAACAAGTGGCACCAACTTTTTTACCCACTCAGTCACAGACAAACGGGACCCACTTCTCCCTCTCACTCACTCGCTGACAACAGACCCCACCTCCTCTTATTTTTCCCCGAACCGTTTTCTTCACCGCAGAGAGAACCCGCTGAGCAGCTGACAGGTGGACCTCCCCCTCTTCCCTTTTCCCACTGACGCAACGGCCCCACTCCTCCTGTTCTTCCTCTCCACCCCGCTCGACCGTTTCCCCCGTTTCTGTGATGAATTCGCGAGCATCAATTCGCGTTAACGCCGCACTTAATCGCTCCTGCAACCACACTGTCTTAATCGCCCACGCTCTCTCCTCCATTCCCCTCTGTCGCCACTCCTTCTCCGCCCCGAGGCTGCCACAATTCGACCCAGAGCTTCCTCTGTCTCCGACGACTTCCATTACCGATTCCGACTACCACACGCCGCCCCTTGCCTCGTCGACCTAGCACACATACTCCACGCGTCCAGACGCATCCGTCCATACCAACCATTCATCTGCGGGCGCTCCAAAACGACGACAGCAACTCCACCTACACGCCGCCGTCGTCTGTTACCTTTCCGGCGAGTCCTCCAGGTACTATCTGACCACCCCCTTTCCTCTCGATGATGCATACATGACCACCGACCGCATGCGCAACTAACGCAGCCCCTACCTTTTCTTAGCGAGGTCCTAAACGTCGCCAACGACGACAACCTGAGAGCACCGACGCCCGCAGCTTCTCCGACGAGCAATTAGCAGCAACCCCTTGCGCCCCTCGAGTAGCCAACCCCACCTCGAGCATCAGCAGGTCTCTGCGAGCCTGGTAAGCCCTGCCAGCCTCTCCCTCGCTTCCTGCAACGCCAGCTCCGCCGCTAGCAGAGCGTCGCCGCCGCGCGCTGCCGCTAAGCGCCGCCAGAATTAGGTCAGGCCATCCCCAGCCGTTAGATACAGATCGTAGGGGTACGACAGAATCACTTAACGCGAAGGGGTATGCGTTCAGAGTCGCACGATCGAACTTGATCCAACGCGCCAGAATAGTCAATCCGAGCGAAGCGGTACTGGCGAATGAAAATAAGACGCGTGGCACCAGATGAGCTGAATTAGATTTTGAAATCAGAATTTGATGCCATTTTCAAACCTTTATAACTTTTGATCCACACGTCCAAATTTGACAAATTTTATATCAATGGATTCAGGAGAACAAGCACTAGCCAACCATGGCCTTAGTTTAGCAAATAGTATCTGTTAGCTTGTTTGAATTTGCAGAAACTTTTGTGAGATTGTTTAGAGTATAAAAATTGTTTAAAATTGAATTTAAGGATAAAACTTTTGCAAATTGGATTGTTGTGACCTTACTGACCCTAGGAACCAACCCTTTGTGTTAAAAATGATTTTGGAAAGATTTTAGCTGGATTACTTGACTTAGTCATTTTTTAGCCAAATAAAAAGAATGGTTTTTATTATAAAAATGTTTATGGAAATAAAACTTTGAGAAAATGGTTTGGACCAAACCTACTGACCCAAAAACACCAAGCTTTGCAATAGCAACTCATTTGGTGAAAAACTTAAGAGTTTTGCCTTAATAAAAACATTTTTCACCACATGAAATGATAAATGGATTTAAAATAGTTTTTGGACAAAACCCTCTTGCTAATGACTTTGCCACTTTGGTAAATGACCAATTTGGATCTTACAAAGTTTAGAAACCCCATAGAGACCCCTTTGCAAAATAAAACTATCTTGTGCATGCTCCCATGCATGACTTAGATTCCATTACTTTGTGTGTGTGAAGATTTGTTTGTTTGACTTTGGTTTGGAATGTGAATTGAATTTGTGTTTACTTGATTGATTTGTAGTGAAGTGTGAGACTAGAAAGATCAAGGAGTGAACTACCATTCCCTACCAAAAAGGCAAGTGATGCTTCATACTTTTTGTCCCATTACTTTCACTATGCATTAGTGATTTTGCTAAGTAAAACTTGCATGAATTTTGCTAAGTATAGAACTTTCTATAGGAAAACCTAGTAGATGAATCCTTAGTAGGATTTTCCTAAGTTAGAGATTCCTACTACTACCAAGCTTAGCCTAGCTAATAGAAAACATGGGTGGAATATATATTCACACTATAGAAAAATATTCTAAGTCTGAGGACTTAAGTTTTGTTTAATAAAACAACTAAGTTAATGAATCACCTGGGTGGAATGGGCTTGCTTGGTGGAGAATGGTTGAGTGGTTCACAATGCCATAGGCTTGGATTGTGTATCTCACTTGTGGATGGCCACCCAGGAACAAAGGGATTTGAGATGTCAAATGTTGAGAAGCTTCAAGTGCAACCACTTGGCAATATGGGCTCTGCCATGATCATATAGGTTGCAAGAACTTAGCCATATGGACAGTGGGTGGTAGTGTTTGATAGGTTGGAGCGCGTCCATTTTGGTCTAAGGGAAGGCTTCTGAAAGATTTTGTCTTGGGAAACCAAGTCTTGTGGGTAAAGTGCACCACCTCTGCAGAGTGTAAAATCTAAGTACTTAGCCATGTCCCTGGTAAAGGACAATTTGAGCATTAAGACATGGAAGCAATCAAGAATCTCATCATTCAAATTTCTAAATTAAAACTTGTGGATTGAACAAGGGTTGTTTGAATTCTTCAATCATTGATGGAGAGATGGCTTGGTACAAGGATCTTGAAATCTTTGTTTGAGGAAATGATTTTGTCAAGCAAAAACTTAGTATTTTCAAAATGATAAGAAAAATCTATTTTGAGCAATGCAAGCCTCAACTCCACTTAGCCAAATGCATATAGATGATAGACTCCACTATACTACCATAGTATCACTTGCCAATACAATTCAAATGTATTGACCCTTGTGGTTGTAACTTGTATGTTGCAGGTTTGATTGTTTTTAGTGAAGAATGATTGATTAGGATTACAAAGTCTACAACCAACATCTGCCTGTGGCACTTTGAAGATGAAGGACCCCATGCTTGTTGTTATTCCACTGCAATGTAATGTAATAGCCATATGAGCTATGTGTGATGTAATAAAATTATGTTATTCCTGGTTATAAAGTTATATTATGACCTTTGTTTCTTGATATTACATCTTAACTGTGGATGCTAGCTATTGATCCAGGGACTAGCATTGTAAACACAGGAGGGATCAATCTTATTAAAAGTTGGGACCCCTACAGATAGCTTCCATGTCTTGATGCTCAAATTGTCCTTTGCCAGGGACATGGCTAAGTACTTAGATTTTACACTCTGCAGAGGTTGTGCACTTTCCCCACAAGACTTGGTTTCACCATGACAAGATCTTTCAGAAGCCTTCCCTTAGACCAGAATGGACGCGTTCCAACCTATCATCCCCTACCACCAACTGTCCATTTGGCTAAGTTATTGCAACCTATATGATCCAGGCAGAGCCCATAATGCCAAGTGGCTGCACTTGAAGATTCTCAATATTTGACACCTCAAATCTCTTTGTTCATGGGTGGCCATCCACAAGTGAGACACCAAGTTTTCCCCAGCATACTGGACTTGGTGATGCCCAAGTTTTCCCCAGCACACTGGACTTGCATGACCACTCAACACAAACCATTCCTTCCATTCCACCCAGGTGATTCATTTACTTAGTTGTTTTATTAAACAAAACACAAGTCCGCAGACTTAGAAATATTTCATAGCATGAATATATATTCCACCCTTGTTTTCTATTAGCTATGATAAGCATGATAGTAGTAGGAATATTAACTTAGGAAATTTCTACTAAGGTTTCATCTACTAGGATTTCCCATGGCATAGTTTATACTTAGCAAAAAATCCATGCAAGTCCTATTTAGAAATATCACTAATGCATAGTGAAAATAATGGGACAAAAGTATGAAGCATCACTTGCCTTTTTGGTAGAGAATATAGGTTCACTCCTTGATCTTTGCAATGTTCACACACTTCAAATCACTACAATTCAATCAAGCAAGGGCACAATTTCAATCTACCATTCAAGCAAAACATCACATAAAATGATAGAATCAAAACAATGCCTGCAAGTATGCCAACTTTGTTTTATTCACAAAAGTGGTTTATAATAGGTTATAAACATTGTAAAACACTTTATTGGTCATTTTATAAAGTGGCAAAACTATTTGCAAAAGATTTTACCTATAAACCATTTTCAAACCAAATCATTATTTTATGTGGTTGAAAATGCCTTTATTAAAGTAACAATCTTTATAGGGTTTACCAAATACATTTTTAAATCATAAAACTTGGTGTTTAGGGTCAGAGAGTTTAAATCAAAACATTTCCCAAAGGTTTTCCTCCAAAATCATTTTTAACAATTAAACCATATTTTTATTTGACTAGAAATGTTTTAATTCAAAGTTTTATTCCTTTGCTTCACCAAATATGTTTTTGAAACCACAAATTGATTTATATGGTCAGTAGGTTCAAAACAAACCATTTGCCAAAGGTTTTATCTCAAAAATAATTTTAGAACAATTTTTATAATCTAAACATGCATACACAAGTTTCTGCAAAAACAATCAATTTAACAGAAGCTTTTTACTAAAAAAAGTGCATGGTCAGAAAGTACTTGTCTTGCTGATTCCATTGATATAAAATTTGCAAAATTTGGACGTGTGGTTTGAAAGTTATGAATTTTTCAAATTGGAACAACACATAGATCATTTCTGGTTTTAATCAAACAGTTAGGCCCACGTGGCGCTTTCCTATTCGTCTGTACCGTTTCGGTTGGATCGACAGACAACAGCCGTTGGATCTAAGTGGGATCGCACGGCGCAGAAGCAAGCGTACCCCTTCGGTTAGTCATTCTATCGTGGCCACTGGATCGTAATCGCACGGATCACAGCGAGCCTGCCAGAGATGGGCGGCGCTGGCGGCGGCAGGTGGCGGCGCTGGCTCTGCCTACGGCATCACGGTGATTACATGAAGCAAGAGAGGAAGAGGAGTGGCTCACCAGGTTCGCAGGGTCGCGGTGGTGCTCAAGGTTCCTTCTGTTTGTCAAGGGGCGCACTGGTGTTGCGGGGATTGCTCGCCGGAGTAGCTTGCGGGCTCGGGCACGCACGGCCGTGGTCGAAGGAGAGTCTCCGGGACGCAAACGAGAAAAATAACGCATCAGGAAGGTGCAGACGAGTTCAAGGATCACGGGAACACTCACCAGTGAGCAAGGGGCGCACGAGGTCATTGGCTATAGCTCGCCGGAGTCGACTTCATCATCGGTGGCGCTCAGACATGGATAGAGCCGAGGCTGCAAGGCATGCGCGGGCGAGCTGGCGCTACGGGGAGGTTCTCCTAGGAATGGGGAGCAAGGGAGCGTGGTCGAGGTGGCGAGGGGCAGAGGAGGCTGGCCGAAATTGAGAAAAGAAGCTCGTCGGGTCAGCGAGGTTGTAGACTAAATCGGGGACGGCCTGGTGGCTCTGGTCGTGTGATGTTTGAGGGGAATGAAGGAGGGGAGGGAGGCAGTTAAAGGGGAGTAATCACGGGGAGGAATTGCTGGCGGAAATGAGCGAATTAACCCGAAGTTTTAACGAGCAGTAACGACAGGTGAGGTCAGCGGGAGGGTGAGGAAGAAGGGAGCTAGCGGTGGGTTCCGTTTGGCAGTGAGTGAGGGAAGGAGGAGGTAGGGTCCACTGCTTAGTGTCTCTGCGGGTGAGTTTCTGAGTAAGGAGAAAAACGGTTTGGGGTGCGAGGAGTGGGCTGTTGGGTCTTAGTTGGGCCTACTGGCTGGGCTGAGTCCTTTTCACATTTTTTTGTTCAGATTGTTTTTCTTTTTTCCTTTTCTAATATTCTGTTTTGATTTTATTTAATCAATTCAAACACTCATTTGAATTCAAACTTTTTCCAAAATTTGTGTGGGTTTAAATATTGATTAGTAATATAATCTGAAGTCAATTTTGGAATAAAGTTTTATTCTTTTTGGGGTCTTCTAATTATTCAAAAAGGCCCTTGTTTTAAATCAAATAAGATTTAATAATATTTTCAAACACCATTTAAATTTCTAAATCCTTCCAAATCTTTTCAGTAGGTCTTTATTCACTTAATAGGGTGTCAAAATATTCATCTTGAATTATTTGGAAAGTATTTAATATGATTCATAAATCATTTGAATTGGGTATGTGTTTTAATTCCAATGGAATTAAATATAGTTTTATTTCCCTAAAGTTTATTTGGAAGATTTCTTTAATCTTAATTAAGTTGAATTAAACAACTTTTATTTCACTTGAGTAAATTCCAAAATACTATTTTCTCATGAATTATATAATTATTCTTATTAGGGATTTGTCTTTATTAAAATAGGGATAGAATGGTTAATGCCATTTTATTTTATTTTATTTTGGAAATTCTTTATCTTTTTCTTTTATTTGGATTTGGATTACATTTATTCCATTTGATTATGGACTAGGTCATTTGGCCTTTAAATAATCCTCATTTAATATTCTTTTCTTCATCTTATAAAATCCATATCTTTTTATTTAGAGATCCAAACTTGGTGATTCCCATTTGTAAAATCTTATTTGAGATTTATTTATCCTTTTAAATATCTTTAGGATTATTTGCTCACCATTTGGTATGAATTTCTAGGTAGGTTCTTTATTAGCTTTGGAAATTAAATATCCTTATCTTATTAAATTCATAAGATTTTATCTATGGCTCCAAATTGAATGAAATCAATTTCTATGGTTTTATAATATTTCCATTTGTACTTCTTGATCATTTGTAAATGTTTGTTGGCAAATTTTTATATGGATCAAATCTATAGGCTTGGAGATAACTTGGAAATGATTTTTTATTCCATTTAGGGTTTAGGGTTTGGATTTATTTTCCAAGTGTTTAAATTTCCAGATGCATTTTAAGAGGAATGCATTTCTCTTGATTTGGATTGTGTTGGATTCAAATTTTAACTAAAGTTTGTCCAAGATGGGGTTTTTAAGTTTCCACTTAGAAACAAAAGTTTCTTTTCACCCTAAAATTCAACAATAATTTATTTTGTTTATTTATTTTTCACATTACAAGATTTGGAAAATCTTGGGATGTGACAACACCTCAGAAGATAAACCGGCTCCAGACAATGCTGCACTTAACGCAATGTTCAGATCCAGAGGACGAGGAGGGCGTGGAGGTGGCCGGGGACGAGGCTGTGGAACTTCGCAAATCCAGGGCAGAGGAGATCAACAACCCGGAAGAACCTATACCTGGGCTGACATTTCCAACAACCCCTGTGTGCATCACCTAGATAGTAACAGAGGCTCTACCCACACAAATTCCAATTGTCGTTTGAATGATGACATCAAAAAAGACGAATCCGCTGGCTACAGGGCCAAGGGACGAAAAGGAAAGAAAAATTCCAAGAAAGGCAAGGAGCCCAAGGAAGATTCCAACATGGAATAAGCGGACGCCGCATAACCCAAGTCGGATGGAAAGAAGGACTAACCCACAAAGAAACACACATACGTCTACTTACTTGGGACTTAACCGGATAAGGTCAAAAAGGCGGTTCTCCGTGACCTCAACGCCACGGTTCCGGCTGTCCCCCATTTCCTGGATTGGTCGGATGTAACCATCACCTTTGACTGCTCAGATCACCCGAGGAAAACACATCGTCGGGGAAAGTACCCTCTGGTCGTCAATCCTCTTATGGATTGCTACGAGTTCTCTAAAACTCTCATGGATGGTGGCAGCAGCATCAACATCCTTTACATCGAAACACTCCATCGCATGAAGATCCATGAGAGCTAGTTGAGTTACAGCAGCGCAACTTTTCATGGCATTGTACCAGGGAGACAGGTGGATTCTCTGGGTGAGATCACACTAGACGTGACATTCAGAACCCGAGATAACTATCGGACCAAGCCACTCTCTTTAGAGGTGGTACCGTTCAAAAGTTCTTACCACGCCATATTCGGGCGTCCGGCTTACTGGGAATTCATGGATCGTCCCTGTTACATTTACAATATGATAAAAATTCCAGGTCCAAAGGGCGTCATCACGATCTGTGGAAATCCAAAGAAGGCGCGAGAGTGCGACGAAGGATCTGTAGCCTTTGCCAAAGCCGTGCTACATGCCCAGGAGTACCAGGAGGTCAAGAAGACCATCGACCCGTCCGAGATGCCTACTATGAAGAACGAGGTGCTTAAGCCAAGCATGCAGTTCAAGGCATGAGAAGAGAGGAAGAAGACGTTTGCTGAAGGAAGACAATCGCTCCAAGACGACGGACATAGGGGTAGGATTAGACCATGCATAGGAAAGCGCTTGTCAGCCGTCTGACATGACTGGAGTACCTAGGGAACTTTCCGAGCACTTCTTAATGTGTACCCTGACGCTAAACCCATCAAATAGTCCTTACGACGGTTTGTTAATGAAAAGTGCAAAGATATAGCTAAGGAATTAGCCCGACTAGAATTAGCTAGATTTATCGCAGAGGTCATCCACGCTGAATGGGTGGCAAATCCTGTACTCGTCCCTAAAAAGGACACTATCGATTTAAGGATGTGCATTGACTAACCTGCCTTGAACAAGGCTTCTCCCAAAGATATGTTCCCGTTTCCCAGAATCGATCAAGTTATCGACTCAACGGCGGGGTCGGAACTACTCTGTTTCCTAGATGCATATTCCGGATATCACCAAATACCGATGAAAGAATCGTATCAACTAAATACGTCATTCATCACACCTTTCGGAACCTTCTGCTACAAAACTATGACTTTTGGCTTAAAAGAACGCAGGAGCTACGTATCAATGCACAATGCAGCATTGCCTTAACGATCAAATCGGACGCAATGTCCATGTATATGTGGATGATATAGCAGTGATGTCCAAAAAGAAGGGAACACTTATTTCCGACTTAGAGGAAACATTTGCTAGCCTACAAAATTTAACATAATGCTAAATCCAAAGAAGTGCTTCTTTGGAATTCTAGCCGGAAAAATGTTAGGTTTCATCATGTGTGAGAGAGGCATATAGGTGAAGCGGGAAAAAATTAAGTCTATACTCAACATTACCATGCCGACTCGCCTGAAGGACGTGCAACATCTCACTGGTTGCATTGCAGCAGTGAGTCGGTTTCTCAGCCGACTCGGAGAAAGAGCCGCACCTTTATACAAACTCTTGAAGAAAACCGACAAATTTGTCTGGACCCAGGAAGCCGACGCTGCTCTACAAAGTTTGAAAGACCTACTTTCAAACCCACCAATCCTCACGACACCAGAGCCTCAGGAGCCTATGTTAATTTACATCACATCGACCAATAAAGTTATAAGCGTGGTAACATCAATGGAGTGCGAGGAAGCAGGCTATGAGCACAACGTGCAGTGTCCAACATACTACCTGAGTAAGGTCCTGACAGAGTCAAAACAACGGTATCCACATCATCAAAAGCTAGCCTATGGAGTGTTCTTTGCATCTAGAAAGCTACAACTCTACTTTCCAGAGCACAAGATCATAGTGGTGAGTATGGCTCCCCTGCGAGATATAATCAACAATCATTATGCCATAGGACGTTTTGCAAAGTCGGGAATAGAGCTTGCAGATTTTGACATCGAGTACAAGCCACGAACAGCGATCAAATCCCAAATACTTGCCAATTTCATTGCTGATTGTACAGAGATGGAAGAAAATACAAGTCCTCCATACTCGGAATTTTGGACCTTACATTTTGACGGGACAAAAGAATGAGGAGGCTCGGGGGCTGGCGTGGTGCTCAAGTCACCCTAAGGAGACAAGTTATTCTATGTTTTACAAATACACTTCACGGCAACCAATAATATTGTCGAGTATGAAGCATTGTTACATGGAATACGCATGGCCAAAAATAGTGCCGTAACAAGACTCATGTGTTACGGAGAATCGCATTTGGTTGCTCAGCAAGTATCCTATATCTGCAACGCAAACAAGCATATGGAAGCCTACAAAGCTGGTGTGGATGAATTATCTAAATCGTTTGAGGGTTTTGAGGTTCAACACATCCCTCGAGCAGAAAATGAGGAAGCAGATGCTTTATCAAGTATAGGCTCTACATGGAAACAAGTCCCGGATGGCGCTTTTCTAGAGCACCTGCAAGTTCCCTCCATCACGGGAGTTGATGAGGACTATCCGACGAAATCCGACTCACCTCTAATAGCAGTTCTGGCTGTAACTCCCAGTTGGACAAAACCCTATCTAGATTTCCTGATAGACGGAAAATTACCCGAAGACGAAGTTCTGAGACGGAAGATCGTCCGACGAGCAAAAGCCTATACGATAATAAATGGTGAGCTCTATAATCAGAGTGTTTATGGAGCTTTTTAGAGTTGTATCTCTTCGGAAGAAGGAGTGGAAATCTTATGGGAAATCCACGAAGGCGAGTGTGGTAACCACGCTGCAGCCAAATATTTAGTGGCAAAAGATTTTAGACACGGATTTTTTTGGTTCATAGCTAAGGCAGATGCCGATAAGCTGGTCAAAGCGTGCAAAGGCTGCCAAAAGTACGCCCGTCAGGCACACATTCAGTCTGATCAGCTGCGAACAATCCCTATTACATGGCCATTTGCGGTCTAGGGGCTTGATATGGTAGGGCCATTTCATACGACAAAATGTGGATTTACTCACCCACTAGTGATGGTGGATAAATTTACAAAATGTATTGAGGCCAAACCCGTAACAAGTTGCGATGGAGCCACAGCCAGAAAGTTCATCGAAGACGTGATCATCCGATTCGGATATCCTCACAATATAATTACTAACAACGGGAGAAACTTTTCCATGGGAGAACTTGCCAAATTCTACGAGGAACAGGGGATGCGACTTGATATTGCATCAGTCGCACATCCATAGTCTAATGGATAAGTCGAAAGGGCTAACGCTCTTATTTTACAAGGACTCCGACCTCGGCTCGAGGCACCACTTCGTCGTGCCGCGGGGGATTGGGCGGAAGAATTACCGTCAATGATATGGATCTTACATACAACTCCTAACAGGTGAACCAGATACACTCCTTTGTTCTTGGTCTACGGTGCAGAAGCAGTTCTTCCAAGTGATCTAATTCACCAGTATCCTCGAGTCAAAGCGTATATTGAAGAAGATGTAAAAGTTTCTCGACAAGATGATCTCGACATAGTCGAAGAATTTCGCGTCGTTGCTGAGCAGAGATCTACAACATGTCAGAAAAAGTTACGCAAGTATCGTAGTCAGAGAGTGCAAAACTGTTCTTTCAGGAAGGGCGATTTGGTTCTCCGACTTGTGCAAAAAAGAAAGCACAAACTATCCCCAATTTGGGAAGGACCTTTTATGATCAGTAGGGTTCTGCATAACGGGTCATATTATTTAACCGATCTGAGACCAGTCAAGAAAAGACCAGATACTTGGAAGAGAAAGAGAGCTTGCGGTAGTACAGACCCGAATGAAATAAACTGTCCATGGAACATTGCACGGCTATGTCCCTTCTATTCTTAGTTATATTTCCTTGTAATCATATATGTACATGTTCAAAGTGAAATAAAGTATTGGTTTCCTCATATGTTATTCTTGAGAAGTCTTTTTCCATCTTATTTCCAAAAGAGCATGTCGTTTTCAAAAATCCCAGAATAATTGAAAGTACTTTATGCTCATGTTCATTCTGGTTATGATTTTTGGATATCTAAAAAATATTACCTTAGGGTATAAATCTACTTTATTGTTTATATTTTGGTTTTTTATCTGAATGCTTAGACGCATGCATTTTCTGAGTAATGAATTATTGGTACTGGAAGCCGGCTCTATTTCTGAGTTTAAACAGGTTTAGCAATTGAGCTCCGTTGCTCGGCAATGTCTCTGTGCTAAAGCTTGGTCGGCTCATGAAAGGGACGAGGCAGAGAGCCAGATAAAACGATAAGTGTAAACACAAAAAGTTCTTAAGAATTTTTCAGGCACGCGCATAAAACAAATATAATAAGTGTTAAGTAGTAAAGCATCAGTTCTTACAGATCAGCACAGATTCAAAAGCAAAATATTGTTTCTGTCATTACATGCCAAATGGAAAGTTCAGAATAATGCATCAATATATTTATGCTGTAGATTCATGCGGTGGTGATGGAGACCTTGGAGCGCTGGAGTAGACATCGTCATCACCTTGATCCTGAGACTCGGAAGCTCCCTCAGAAAGGCTATTTTCCGGCTCTTGGGGTGAAGGAAGCATAGCGACAGATTGGAAGAATGGCGTTGTGAAGCTCGTCATCTCCGCCATGCGACAAGCATAGCCTGTGCAATATTCTTGGATGGCCTTGATGTCTTGCGGGTTACCCTCATCGTGCTCGTCGGTAATGCCCTTTGTGTCGTGGCAGATCTCCATATCGCTATGGTGGCTCATCACCATGGTGAGGGAGGTTTGTGCAGTAGTCCGACCATAGGAAATCTTCTAGTCTTCAATGAGCTTAGGAATATCATTGGCTCTGTCCCTCACCTCGTTCACTGGCATTTTGTGTAAGTCGGAAAGTCTGACCAAATCGCCAGCCTCTTCAAGAGTCTGGCGAAACATGAAAAGAACATCTCCAACAAGTTTTATGCGCTCGAGGTGGGGTTCGGAGGAAGGGGATTCGGAAAGATGAAGAGGATCTGGGAAAGAACCAAAATTCAAAGCTGACTCAAAGGAATTCGAAAATCAAAGGAAGAGAGAAAGTCAGAAATATTACCTAGCACGCGGTGGTTCCATTGAGCACGCTCCTCTCGGAGACTCTTTAGCTCTGCTTCTGCGGCGTGGGCTAGATCTTTCTGGCTCTCGAAGTCCTTCTTAAGATCGCCTAGTTGTTTATCTCGGAGGGCCACCAACCTCTCGGTTGCCATATTGCTTGATTCCAGGACGACGTTCACGGATTTCTCCGATTCAGTTTTTAGCTTTTCAAGATCGTCCCGGAGTTCAGCATTCTCCATCTGCAAGACCTTGAAGTTCTCGGCTTCCTCCACCATCTTGCCAGATTCACACAACAATTCTGCAAAGGGAAAACTATCATTCGACTGAACAGTTTGACTATGGCAATCACTAATGAAAAAAGGAGTCGGAAAAGATTACCTTCTGCCTCATCCTTCTCTACCTTCAACTTGGAATTTTCAAGGCGCGGAGCCTTAATCACTTTGCGCTTGATACAAATATTCTTGAGTAATTCCTGGTTGGAAGATGCAATTTTCTTTAAGTTTAAAGATGGAATACCGTCAGACGGCTACAAAGACTCGGGCTGCAACTTTAACCTAGTCAAAATACAGCATGAGCCATGGTGGCTACACTATATCGTTCTTTTGCATCCTATAAGCATCAACTCGGATTTAATCATATGATGTTTATCCGACTTTATGCTTGGGGGCTAGAGGATATGACAATAAGTACTACAAACGAGATTCGGAAAACTTACAAGTGCTCCAAATGCAGCTTCTCAAATCCGAGTTTCGTGTTGTGAAACACTTTCTCGGCAAGGGAGAGGGAGGGAACATCTGTTGCTGGCAGCTCGCCAGATTCGATCTTTGCGTCCTGGACCAAAATTTGGTCGAGGAGATTCTCCAGCTTCACGTCCTCCGTTTCTTGGCTCGCTGCCACCAGAGTGAGGGTTTGTTTCTCGAGACTGGACTGAGTCAGCTTGAGAATCTCTTCCTTCTTCTTTCGCTTCAGGCCGAAGGCAGCAGATCCGGCTACTTTATCCACCTCCCCTATTGATATCACCATGGGATCATTACCCTTGACGGGTTCACCCTTGTTAGTTTCCTGGCTACCAACGGTAACCAGGGATTTCGAGGTGGTGCTAGCATCGGGGATGGCAGAGGTAGCAATGTCGGGAGTCGGAGGAGGCATAACAGGAGAAACGACAAGCTTATGCTGGCGCAGCTGCTTGCCTGGCTTGCTTTCTAGCTTCATCTTGCTCTTCAAAATAGTTTTAGCTCTGAAACACATAAAGCCAAATATAAGGTGTACTTCGGAAAAGAAGAAATGTAAAAAGTACTACAATCTTGACAAGGTGCTTACCTTTTTACTACTGGCAACACTTGTGTACCAGCAGTAACGATGGTTTCTTGGGCCTTGTGCTTCTTGGAAGCTGAGGCGGGAACTTCTTTCACCTTGTCGTCCTTCGTCGCTTCCGAATCATAACTCTCGACTAGGGCAAGCTCGGACTCAGGAAGTTTTTTGAGCTGATAAGTATTAATAACATCAATTAAGGCAAAGTCGGATTACGAGGTGAAAAAGAGCGAATAAGCTTAAAACATAGTCGAAATATTTACCGAGATCAGAGGACGGTCGGCGGTGAACATTTTCATGGATACTTCGGGGATCTTCTTCTCTACCCACTCCTTGATCAGGTACTGCATTCGGGTCTTGTAGTCCTTCGCAGATATGTGATTTGGACTGACCCTTAGGTTGACTTTTCGGTCTCCGGTGACCGTGTGCATCAAGAGGTCTCCGTGAAAATGCAATGGATGAATCTGATGATCCAGCCAGCATTCGATCAAGTCGGATCCACGGAGCCCCTTGTGCTTCATCAAAAACTCGATCCTCCTCTTGGCGAGGACCAAGTCTTCGGACAATTTTGGCGCTTCTGCGTCCCATGACTCTTGGTTGGGGGCGGCACCGTCGAAGAAGGCCGGAAGACCTTGTGCCTTATCTAGAGCCGGAATATCCTTGTGATAGAGAAGGTTCCGGCCCATCTTTTTACCGATTCACTAGCATTAATCCTAGGATAAACTCAGTTTGTCCTAAGGACTAGGCTAAGGGTGTCGGTCGTGTAAGGAACACCGACACTGATTGAGTTCTTTCGGGTACCATAGTAGTACCGAAAAAGGGTGAGACTTGGCCTAATGCCAAGAAACCCTCACTAAGAGCTGCATGAGCACTAAGCTCAAGCAAGGACTTGGGGAAGATTATGAAGTTGCACACCGTAGTATTGGAGAACTTCGGTGAAGAACTCCGATGGTGGCATACTGAGGCTGCGGTCGACGTGCGTGTTGAAGAGAACTTGTTCACCGTTGCGCGGTGCGGGGACGGCATCTCTAGCGCCGCTCCGCCACATGCTGGCGACGATATAGCCCTCATCCTCCATGACTTGGAGATCGGCATTGTCCATGGTGCTGGGAACCAAAAGGCCCCGCAGCTTCCTCTCATCTTCCGCCGTTATGCCTGCCACCGCCACGTCGGAGCTAGATGGTGCATCCATCTTGCCAGGGTAGACCAAAAAGTGGTGGCACTGGGAGATTTTTTGGTTTGTAGATCGGAATAGTTGCGGAGTGCTCGAGGAGTACGAGGAGACGATGAATGAAACGACAAGGAATGAATCTGGGAGAAAGGGATTTCTTCTCTCTTATTAAACTTCTGCGCCAAGATTCACGTTCAAACCACGCGATTTGTGCCATGCATATAGGAGAGAGGGAGGTAGCTTCCTCGCGACTCTTCTGCCCCCTCGATTCTTGCACGGGCATTGAAACGGTGTTCTGTTCTATAAAATACAGGCCCACCAACGGTCGTGTTGATGGAAATTTTTTCAGTGACAAGACCTGGTTTGAAAACGTTGTTAGACAGCACGCTGCTGTTTAAAATCCAGCTCATGTTATGAATCAAGCATGGAAAAGACTGAAGTCAGAGAAAATATATCCAACTCAGATGACTCGGAATCCTACCTTATTGAAAGAAGTTTTTGGGAACCCTTCAAGATTCTCAAGATGAAGAAACCATCAAGATAGACGATTTATCCGACTTTGGATCTTGGAGACTTTCAGGGGCTGATATACTTTCCGGGTATACCCACAGGACTCACTTACCAGGGTGGCCCACCAACGGTTAGAGCTTTGCTTCACGGGCGGACCAGTCAGAGAAAAAGGAGGAGCCACTTCCGGCTATGGAAAGGCCCAGAAGACTTACCGACTTAGGCATGTTGTATTACTTGTAGTCCAAGATGTATCTAGTTATCGACTCTGCAACGTAGCCGAATAGGTCTCTCCTGTAACCCTAGGTCCCGGTGACTATATAAACTGGCCCTATGGGAGCCTTAGGGGCACCAGATCATAGATCAACCACAACCTACTCGCACAGGTGAACCTCTCTTGTAATCCGCTGTAACATCTGGCTCTTGTTGATATATTACTAGGTTGCTATCAGGAGTAGGATCCGATCACCGCAGTCAGATGTGAACCTGGGTAAACTTGTGCTCTCAATTCCCGGAACATCCGGCGTCTCACACCCCATCTTCTCAACGCCATCAAGACCCCCTATGGCGTACTTGTCGACAATCCGACGACAGATGATATATCTGCATATCTGTGGCAATGCCTTCTAGGTCATATTGGTGTAAAACGCATGAAGAAACTCCATTCTGATGGACTTTCGGAATCACTTGATTTTGAATCACTTGATACATGTGAGCCATGCCTTATGGGCAAGATGACAAGAACCCTGTTTTCTGGTACAATGGAGCAGCCGACAGATCTATTGGATATGTTATACATACCGATGCATGTGGTCTAATGAGTGTGTCGGTAAGAGGTGGATATCGTTATTTTGTTACTTTCACTAATTATTTGAGTAGATATGGGTATATATATTTGATGAAATAAAAGTTTGAAACTTCTGAAAAGTTCAAGGAATTTTAGAGTGAAGTGGAAAATCATCATAATAGAAAGATTAAATTTTTGTGATCTGATCGTGGGGGTGAATATCTAAGTTACGAGTTTGGCACACACACATGAGAGATTGTGGAATAGTTTCACAACTCACGCCTTTCAGAACACCGTAGTGTAATGGTGTAACGGAGCATCGTAATCGTACCTTATTATATATGGTCTGATCTATGATGTCTCTATCTTACTTGCCACTTTCATTTTGGGGTTATGCACTGGAAACCACTGCATTCACTTTAAATAGGGCACCATCTAAATCCGTTGAAACGACACCATATGAATTGTGGTTTCGAAACAAACCTAAGTTGTCGTTTCTTAAAGTTTTGGGATGCGATGTTTATGTGAAGAAACTTCAGCTGGATAAACTCGAACCCAAAGCAGAAAAATGTGTCTTCATAGGATACCCTAAAGAAACAATTAGGTATTCCTTCTATCACAGATCCGAGGGCAAGGTTTTTGTTGCCAAGAATGGATCCTTTCTATAGAAGTATTTTCTCGCAAAAGGTGTGAGTAGTCGGATGGTAGAACTCGAAGAGGTTATTGAACATTCTCTTCATGAAACGGTGAGTGGAGCAGCACCGGAAATTCTTCCGGAGTTGACTTCACCGAATGATGAGGGAACTAATGATAAATATCATGAAACTCTGAAAGAGGACACTACCAAACCTCGCAGGTCAAGAAAAACATGTGAAACTCTTGAATTATACGAAAATCCTGTCATGAATTTCATGGTTAATGGAAATGACGACCCTGTGACGTATGAAGAAGTGATAATGAGCCAAGATTCCAACAAATGGCTAGAATCCAAGCAATCCGAGATGGAATCCATGTATGAAAACCAGGTTTGGACCTTGGTGGACTTACCTCACAACTAAAAGGTCGTTGAGAATAAATGCATTTTCAAGAAGAAAAATGACGCTGATGGTAACGTGACCATCTATAAAGATCGACTTGTCAAAAATGGGTTTCGAGAAATTCAAGGAGTTTACTATGATGAGACATTCTCTCCCGTAGCGATGCTAAAGTCGGTTGGGATTATGTTAGCAATTGCTGCATTTTTTATTACGAAATTTGGCAGATGGATGTCAAAACCACGTTCCTCAATGGTAATATTGAAAAAGAGTTGTCTATGGTACAACAAAAGGGTTTTGTCGATCCTCAGGATGATAGCAAGGTATGCAAGCTTCAGCGGTCCATCTATGAACTGAAGCAAGCATCCTGGAGTTGGAATCTCCGCTTTGACGAGTTGATCAAAGGGTTTGGATTTGTCCAAATTTACGGAGAAGCATGTATTTACAAGAAAGTGAGTGGGAGCTCTGTGGCATTTCTAATATTATATGTGGATGACATATTATTGATTGGAAATGATACAGATCTTTTAATGATGTTAAAAGTTATCTAAACAGCAAATTTTCGATGAAGGACCTTGGTGAAGCATCATACATATTAGGCATCAAGATCTATAGAGATAGATCAAGACGTCTAATTAGGCTATCACAAAGACGTCTACAAGGCAAGACATTGAGTAAGACTCAAAGTTCAGCTACGGCAGAAGAAAGAGAGATAATGGATAAGATCCCGTATGCATCATCCATAGGCTTTATATGTATACCATGTTATGTACAAAACCAGATGTGGCACATCCTATTAGTTTGACTAGCAGGTACCAATCTGATCCAGGTTCGGAACACTGGATAGCGGTCAATAATATCTTTAAGTACTTAAGAAGGACTAAGGATATGTTTCTAGTGTAAGGAGGTGAATAAGAGCTCGTCGCTAAGTGTTATGTCGACGCTAGCTTCGACACCAATCCGGATGACTCTAAATCTCAATCCGGGTATGTGTTTCTCATGAATGGAGCAGCAGTTACTTGGAGGATCTCCAACCAACCCGTGGTGGCGGGATCAACAATGGAGGCGGAATATGTTGTTGCTTCAGAAGCGGCATAGAAATTAGTTTGGATGAAGGAGTTCATAACGAAACTGGGTGTTGGTCCTAGTGCATTGGACCCAATAGTGATCTATTGTGACAACAATGGAGCCATAGTCAATGCCAAGGAACCAAGGTCTCACAAGAATTCCAAGCATATCAAGAACCGGTTTCACTCCATCCGTGAGCATGTCAAGGATGGAGATATAAAGATTTGTAAAGTACACACGGATATGAAAGTGGCAGATCCATTGACTAAAACTCTCCCTAGGGAAAAACATGATAAACACCAGAACTCATGGGTGTTAGATTCATGACAATGTAAACTAGATTATTGTCTCTAGTGCAAGTGGGAGACTGAAGGGGATATGCCCGAGAGGCAATAATAAAGTTGTTATTATCGTATTCCAAGAATATGATATATTTTTACTTTGCATGATATAATTTCATTAAAAGGAAACGTTAATACATGTGTGTTTAATAAACAAATAAATTATTCCTAGTTATGCCTCTCATATAAACTAGCTCGTTGATTAACAAGATGATCAAGGTTTCCTGATCGTGGACATTGGATGTTGTTAATAACGAGGTCACGACAATGGTGGATTGATGTGATGAACATTCATCCGAAGAATAGTAATACGATCAAAGTCATTATGTTTAAATTACTATAACATCATTACAAAGTAAGTTTAGTCCTTATACCATGAGATCATGTCAATCACTAACACAGGAAGAGTAGCTTGATAACATCAAATGTCACACTATAACAGGGTGACTATAAAGGTGGGTTCAGATACTCCGATAGTGTTATGTAGAGTCTCATGGATCAAGAGTGGGATTTTTCCATACCGATGATGGAGAGATATACTCTAGGCCCTCTCGGTGATATCACATTGATATAGTGTAACATCCCAATTTCAGCAACCCTGATCTTTTGTCAAAAGGAAAAAATTAGGGGGAACAAAAACTTTTTCAGTGTTGCAATGCTTGCTTACTTGTTTTCTTGTGTTCATGCAACTGAATGTGTATTAGGTGATATACTTCTTATCTCAACACTATTTGACAACGGCTATTCTACAAAAGATGTGTCCTGGCTCATCTTTAATATTCTCAAACTATCTGGCATTCCAAACCTGAGCCAAGATGATTTTGATACAACAAACTATTTCCCTAGTTTATATATACAAAAACTATGGAGAACTATGTATAATCTCCTTATGTTTTCAAGATAGAACTTTCACTACTCTTCTCTCTAGGTTTTTACAAAATCTTCCATAAAACCTTTTCATTCTAACCTTGGTAGAAATACTAAGAGGTCTTTACCTTAAATCAAATCCCAAACCCTTCAAAATACACATTCTTACCTCAAGTTAGACTTGATGGTAACTTCAGTAGTATCTGAATTGTTTAGTAAGATGAATTGCCTTGATCTGTTGATGGCCTTGTTTTCTTAGGAACTAGAGTGAGCTAATCTAGTAGCTCATTCTTTGGGATCAAACCAGTAGTTGATATCAACAATCTCAAACCAAGTATCTCCAACTGAATCTATCCAGAGTTCCACAAGTGAATCCTTGACCTGCTTAACCAGATCAATCCTGAGCTAATCCTTTGTATTAGTACCCAACTCATCAAATACCAACTACAAGCATGGATACCCTCTACCTAATCTATATTTCAATATTATCCACTTGATGGTAAGTATAAACCCTTGCCCCCTCTCCAAATGTCTCCCTCTCAGATACTATTCCAAATCCTCAAGTCTGCCAAATTTGGCGGATTCAATCTTTGGAACTCCACCTACTCCAACCTATGTGCATTCTTGAAAATGTAATCGAACCATCTTTTAGTACCTCATTAGTACTACCAAAGCCCACTCTTTCCCTTGGTTAAACCATTCTTGTTCCCACTCATCCATGATGGTTTTGTAGTCAAGATAATAATCTTTTCTGCAAATCTTATCATCTTGTCTACTTTGATAGAAGCTCACATCCATATGCTACCACCCCTTGAACAAATATTTGCATGGTTATGATCTACTAACCATGGTATATCAAACCCTACTTCACTTGTTTCCGTTGGAACCTTGTGTATCTTAAACCCACCAGGTTTATGAGGCATCATGACAATCCTACTATGGTAGCCTTATTTTCAGCAAAGTTTGCTATCTCTTCTAGACCACCTCAAATACATCCAAACCCAAATCTTGCTTCCATGATCATTTATATAACTTGGTCTACCTATCCATCTATCCCTTGTACAAAGGTGATCTCTGAGCTCCCTAATCCAACCATGTTTAGGTGGCATGAAAATATCAAAACCCTAGATTCCCCAAAAATCTAGTCTCCTCCAATTTCACTATATTTCTTTAAAAATCAAGCTAAAAATGATGTATAAATCAAGTTTACATAATATACCTTGGTTATGATAATCCCCCAAATAATTCCAATAATTATTTGGATCCTCAAACTATTTAAATTCCACTTTTGGCAAAACCCTAAAATCTTTGTCTATAAAGGAAAATTTGTTTTTCTCCAAATCACTTTGACAACTCAATGCACATTTGAGTACTATACATTATACCCTACCTTCCCATCTCAAAAATAACTATTTTTTAGATTCTTTATTATTTCTTTTTGCCCTTTCTCTTAAATGGCAGAAATAAGAAATAAATACTTAAAATTACTTTTCTATCCAAATAAATTCCACTAAAATTATCCGATGTGTGATATGGTATACAGGACCATATCACATCAAAAACCAACCTTGTCCAATGTATATCAATTTAGCTTCTAGAAACCATTTCTACACTTTTTGAATAATTGATATAAAGTGGACCAAAAACATCCAATAAATCCCTAATATATCTTGGAGGTGTATAATGACCATACCTATCTACCAGTATCATTTCCACATCTTGACAAGGTCATAACTTAGGACTTCCTTCATGAGCAACCATTATGGAGGATTTGACCATATTACAAAAACCACTAGTAAACCCCCATCAAACCACATCCAATATTGCCAAGCAATGTTCCACAACACCCCAACACTTCCTATGGTCATGGTGAGCACTGTAGCACCACAACCCTACCCCCTTTAGCCTTTCCCTTAGTGCTTGGGGAAGAGTGAGAGAGAGATGCCTCTTAATGAAAATAGTTTTCCTATTTAAGAGGTAGTAGCCACACCACCCCTTCCACCACTCACTGCTCGACCCTAGTACCCCACATCACTCTCTCCACCGCCCCTAAGGCCCAAGCAACGAGCACCTCCCCTCTCCCAAAGATCCCCTACACTTTGTCCACCATGGACCTCCACCTTGGTTTATAAGGCCCCAGGCCAGTACAACGCCTCTCCCCTGTCTTATTTTCCTCCTGCCCTACTCACTCACCCCTCAGAGCTCCCTCACCCTCTCCCTTTCCCTGCCTTTCTTAGGTGAGGGGAGAATAAAACATCTCGACCTCCGCCAAGATCTGCTCGTGGTGCTCTCATCCCTGCCCCTCTCCTTCTGCATGCTACTTTTTTAGAACCCCCACGCCCTTCTGGACCTGACCATGTTCATATTTCTCCCCTTGCAGCACCCCTAGAGGCCTCCCCGACGAAGCCCGAGACTTGCATCGGTGGGTCTCGTGCCACCAACTCTCCCGGCCCGGAACCAACCTCTTCCGCCCACCGTCGGGACCGCCATCGAGTGCCACTTCATCTCCGTCGCTCCCCGCCGTCTCCTAGCCCTCAAGTGAGCCTCCCCCATCCCCTCTGTCGTGAGCAAGAGTTTCCTCCAGCCACCGCCGCCATGAGCTGGAAGATGAGCCCGAGCCGTCCGATCCTCTTAAAACGCACGACCCTCGTTCCATCGTACCCCTTCGAGCCCCCGTGTGGATGACCGCCGGGCCCCACACGGTCGGATTCAATAGCGCGTGCAAGTAGGCTCGAAGACAACGAGTCTACTCTGTCACCGAACCAAAGCGACCCCAAAGAGTTCAAGTGACGACAACCCATCTGAAGCCAAAATGCCTCCACCTCAACTAAGGACCATGAAGAAGCGTCGCTAACCGCTAAAAGTACCCTGATTTAACCCTTACGGCCTCAATAGGTAACCACCTTAGCAAAGTAGTCGCAATAAGTCACCACTCAAATACCTCAACTCAAGCGTCACGCCTTTGCTCCAAGACGAAGGATCTACCCCAGCCTCGGCAACCCTAAGTAAATCTCTAACCCAAGAAGATCAACTACTAGAAGATACCACAATAACATCTCCAACCCAAGGACCTGCTCCAAGCATCCACCAAGAGTCATCAGAGGAACAGAAAATAGACCTCATCAATAACTTTCAGAAGTCTTCTCGATTCTCCCAACACCCGCGACGTTCCGAATTAAGACGACAAGATGACACCGCCAATACTACTCTCCAAGGAGTAGAAAGCAACCCAAAGCATCAAGATTCCGTGAAGATGCCGCGAATCCCCTCCTCTTCTATCTCTGCTAAAGACTCACCTAAAAGATCTTCGACTCTACTAACCTCGATACTGAAAATGAAGAGATGTCCTTCTATTTGGATCAACCCATCTTCTAGTCACCACCCCCGGAAGATCCATCAGTCGATGCAACCCCCGGAGAAGGCGCGACCTTCACTCCTCACTGCCAAAGTTTGATTATCCTTCACACCCCGAGGAACTGAAGTAACCAAGGTGGGTATCCAAAACCAGCGCAGCGACAAGCTTCAAGGACCACTCCCGAAATAGTCCTTCATACCCTACCAACCCACTCTTCCCACATCTATTAAGTAATAAATCGTCTCAAAACCTGTATGTTAAGGCGCCAAGTACCCTCTCTGCTGGCTGGCGCAAATCTGCTAAATCCTGGACGAACCATGTTTGATGATATGCCAGTATGATTCCATTCTTTGCATGTTTTACCCACGATGTTGCATCAGACTCAACCTGGAACGACCTCGCCCTATAAGATCACCTCTCAAGCCTGTCAACCGAAAATGGGCTCCTCCAACATAACGGACCCCTAACTAGCCCAGAACTAACTAATAGGAAGCTAGTTAAAAGCCTCTCCTGCTATGATTACTACTTCAAGAAGTGGCCTCGACGTCTCTCATGCAGCAGCTTATAAAAGGTCGATAGAAGATAACCACCTCCAGACAAAAGGTGCAGCACCCTTCCCTCAACATCCTCATACGACTCCAATATAGAAAGACTACGACTCCACCAAGCACCCCTAATGTCGCTATAAGGGGGAAAGACTGCGTCTTTCCCACCCAAAACCCCATAAAACCCTGGAGTCGAACCTTAGTCATCGCTAGGTGACAACCACCCTATAAATCAAAATCATGGACCCTGCTTGAAGGAAAAAAATTGACACTACTCCAACATCAAAAGATACTTTGAGAAAGTTCTCCCTCACAGAGTCGACCATCCAGCCAGCACTTCTGGCGTTTCAAGACCAAGAAGGCAGAGAAGCTGACTTCAACGATAAAGGTTTGAAGAAGTCTCAACTCGCCATCTCACCTCAAGAAGTAAGGACCCTGTCGATGCTAAACCTACCTAGAATCGTATTAAGGGGAAAGACTGTATCTTTTCCATTTGTTTATTTCTAAATAGCTCAATCAGAAGACACTTAGCTCCGACCCATAGCTGACCGCACCTGTTTGTGGTAAAACATGTTAGCATCTTATATTTCCACCGCTGAAATTGTTAAGCGGATGTTCTCACCCAACCCTACTCCTCCCTAATCTCGGGACGAGATTATTTTAAGGGGCAAAGGTCTGTAACATCCCAATTTCAGCAACCCTGATCTTTTGTCAAAAGGAAAAAATTAGGGGGAACAAAAACTTTTTAAGTGTTGCAATGCTTGCTTACTTGTTTGCCTGTGTTCATGCAACTGATTGTGTTTTAGGTGATACACTTCTTATCTCAACACTATTTAACAACATCTATTCTACAAAATATGTGTCCTGGCTCATCTTTAATATTCTCAAACGATCTGGCATTCCAAACCTGATCCAAGATGATTTTGATACAACAAACTATTTCCCTAGTTTCTATATACAAAAACTATTGAGAACTATCTATAATCTCCTTATGTTTTCAAGACAGAACTTCCACTACTCTTCTCTCTAGATTTTTCCAAAACCTTCCACAAAACCTTTTCATTCTAACCTTGGTAGAAATACCAAGAGGTCCTTACCTTACCTCAAAGCCCAACCCCTTCAAAATACCCATGCTTACCTCAAGTTAGACTTGATGGTAACTTCAGTAGTATCTAAATTGTTTAGTAAGATGAATTGCCTTGATCTGCTGATTTCCTTGTTTGCTTAGGAACTAGAGTGAGCTAATCTAGTAGATCATCCTTAGGGATCAAACCAATAGTTGATATCAACAATCTCAAACCAAGTATCTCAAAAAGAATCTATCTAGAGTTCCACAAGTGAATCCTTGATCTACTCAACCAGATCAATCCTGAGCTAATCCTTTGTATTAGCACCCAACTCATCAAAGACCAACTACAACAATGGATCCCCTCTACCTAATCTATAATTAAATATCATCCACTTGATGGTAAGTATAAACCCTTGCCCCCTCTCCAAATGTCTCCCTCTCCCATACTAGTCCAAATATCATCCACTTGATGGTAAGTATAAACCCTGGAGTCTGTAATCTTTAACTAGATTCAATCTTTGGAACTCCACCTACTCCAACCTATATGCATTCTTGATAATGTAATTGAACCAACTTTTAGTACCTCATTAGTACTATCAAATCCCACTCTTGCCCTTGGTTAAACCATTCTGGTTCCCACTCATCCATGATGGTTTTGTAGTCAAGATAATAATCTTTTCTCCAAATCTTATCATCTTGTCTACTTTGACAGAACCTCACATCCATATTATACCATACCTTGACCAACTCATTGCATGGTTATGATGTACTAACCATGGTCTATCAAACCCTACTTCACCTGTTTCCATTGTAACCTTGTGCATCTTAAACCCACCAGGTTTATGAGGCATCATGATAATCCTGCTATGGCAGCCTTATTTTCAACAAAGTTTGCCATCTCTTCTAGACCACCTCAAATACATCCAAACCCAAATATTGCTTCAGTCATAATATATATAACTTGGTCTAGCTATCCATCTATCCCATGTACCAAGGTGAGATCTGAGCTCCTTAATCCAACCATGTTTAGGTGGCATAAAAATATCAAAACCCTAGATTCCCCAAAAATCTAGTCTCCTCCAATTTCACCATATTTATTCAAAAATCAAGTTAAAAATGATGTATAAATCAAGTTTACATCATCTACCTTGGTTATGATAATCTCCCAAATAATTCTCATAATTATTTGGATCCTCAAACTATTTAAATTCTACTTTTGGCAAAACTTTAAATCTTTGTCTATAAAGGCAAATTTGTTTTTCTCCAAATAACTTTTCCAACTCAATGCACATTTGAGTACTATTCATCTTAACCTACCTTCCAATCTCAAAAATAACTATTTTTTAGATTCTTTATTATTTCTTTTTGCCCTTTCTCTTAAATGGCAAAAACAAGAAATAATTACTTAAAAATACTTTTCTATCCAAAGAAATTGCACTTAAATTCTCCAATGTGTGATAAGGTATTCAGGACCACATCACATCAAATGCCAACCTTGTCTAATTTAAAAATATCAATTTAGCTTCTAGAAACCATTTCTACACTTTTTGAATAATTGATATAAAGTGGACCAAAAAGCAACCAATAAATCCCTAATAAATCTTTGAGGTGTACAATGACCATACCTATCTACGAGTATCATTTACTCATCTTTCCAAGATCATAACTTAGGACTTCCTTCATGAGCAACCATTATGGCAGATTTGACCATATTACAAAAACCACTAGTAAACCCCCATCAAACCACATCCAATCTTGCCAAGCAATGTTCCACAACACCCCAACACTTTATCTGGTCATGGTGAGAACTGTAGCACCATATCCCTACCCCCTTTAGCCTTGCCCTTAGTGCTTGGGGAAGAGTGAGAGAGAGATGCTTCTTGATGAAAATATCTTGCCTATTTAAGAGGCAGCAACCACACCACCCCTTCCACCACTCACTGCTCGACCCCAGTACCCCACATCACTCTCTCCATCGCCCCTGAGGCCCAAACAACGAGCACTTACCCTCTCCCAAAGATCCCCCTACACTATGTCCACCATGGACCTCCCCCTTGGTTTATAAGGCCCCAGGGTAGTACAGCGCCTCTCCCCTGGCTTATTTGCCTCCTGCCCTCCTCACTCACCCCTCAGAGCTCCCTCACCCTCTCCATTTCCCTGACTTGCTTAGGTGAAGGGAGAAGAAAACATCTCGGCCTCCGCCAAGATCTGCTCGTGGTGCTCTCATCCCTGCCCCTCTCCTTCTGCATGCTACTTTTTCAGAACCCCCACGCCCTTCTGGACCTGACCATGTTCATGTTTCTCCCCTTGTAGAACCCCTGGAGGCTTCCTCGGCGAAGCCTGAGACTTGCGCTGGCGGGTCTCGCGCCACCCACTCTCCCGGCCGGAACCAACCTCTTTCGCCCACCACCGGAACACCGCCAAGCGCCGCTTCATCTCCGTCGCTCCCTACCGTCTCCTAGCCCTCAGGTGAGACTCCCCCATCCCCTCCATCGCGAGGAAGGGTTTCTGCCAGCCCACCGCGGCCACGAGCTGGAAGATGAGCCCGAGCCGTCCGATCCTCTTAAATCGCACGGCCCTTGTTCCACCGTACCCCTTCGAGCCCCCGTGTGGCTGACCGCCGGGTGCCGCACAACTGGATTCAAATGCGCGTACGTGTGCTCTCCTATGTGTGGTGACGTCCGGGTGGGCTGTTTCCCTGCAGTGCAGCCTAGCATCTACCAGATCCAACCCAAAACCGCCTACCCTTTTATTCATTTTTTCAGATCTGCTAAATAGCTGCTAAGAATTAATTCAAATGAAAATGGACAATAGCCTAAATCTACCAGATCTAAATTTTACCAAGTTTTTGTGTGTTTTTACTAGCATGGAGAGCAAGCCCTATTCCCAAAATGATATTCACTTTTTTCTGGTAAAATAAATGCAAAGAGTTATCTGTTTCCACTAATAAATTCTTTCTAGAAGTTTTATACATCCAAATAAGGTAAACCCTGGTGGTACTGAAAATTATTAGCCATACCTTGCATGACACCCTGGCCCTACTCAAATTTGCTTCCTGGTTTGCCCACAACAAAAATAAAAAAAAATCAGGCCATTTCTATGCTTAAGAAACTCTCTAGGAAAAACCAAAAATGATTTTGACCTAATTACAACTCTCTGTACATCTACATACCCATATATATCAAACCACAGGAGCCCAAAATTTATTAAGCATCTATAGTAGTTATGTATATCCAAAGCGGGTGATTCCAATTTTTATAGAAAGATATTTCAAATACATAATGTATGTCCCGAGAATCACATCAAAATCCCTTATATATTTAATCTGGTGAAAAAGACACATAACATCGAGTACTGCTTTTGGGATTTTCCTAAGACCATTTTGGTAATTATTTTAAGTTGATTACAACTCCTCTTGAATCAGTCCACAAAATCCTAACTAATCACCCAAGGAAATAATTTTTGGAGCTCTAGAACTTTTCTGGTGAATTATCTCCTAAAACTAGAGTTTGTTTCACTAGAAAATCCTTGATAAATCAATGGAAATTGATAAAATAGTGAAACCACTTTTGTTGGTTTAATTTTATCAATACCTATCTGATGGTATAATTTTTACACAATGTTATCATACATAAATTGGCCTTGCTCCAAAACCCCTTATCTAGGTAGTTTTGGACTTTAAACCCTATTAGAAAATCCACCAATGCAATCAAAGCAATTCCTTTGTATCCAAAACAAAGTCCTCAACCCTTACTGGTCTATAAACTTGTTTTTCCATTGCTTTTTGTATTAATTGGTGTTTGTATGCATTGTACTGATTGTGGTGTTGTTTGTTTGCATGTATACTCGATAACGGTGATAGTTGTGACTGTGTGACGCCGAGAAGAAGGAAGCGTCAGATTTATTTTTATTATCTTGTTATCGGTATTCTGTTATTCTAACACCATCAAGGAACATCTCTCTGGTCACAGGAAATCCACCTTCTTGCTCATAATCTCATGTCCTACTATTTATTTTATGCATGTTTTATCTACTGTTTACGAAAATTGCATTGTTTTACTATATGTGGAGTTATATATGGTAGTGGCTTGGCTCCTCCAAGATATTACACATTTGTAATATTAAGTACAACCCAGTTTGACGACACCTACTTGCCCCTAGTAAGGTAGATGGCGTGTAACACCATACCCCTTTGGAAATCTCGGTTTAGCCAAAGCAAAACTATGGGATGGGAAGACCCCGGAAAGGTTACAAAAATGTTTTATGAGAAAACCTTGGTGAGGTTTGACCTACCAAGAGAGTTCTATAAATGTAAAAGGTTTTGGTCTTATAAAAAGGTTGGATGAAAGATGGAGGAAAATTGGTTACAAAAACGCACCCGGTTCTTTTGAGTTTTGCCAGAACAATTAACCCGTGCAACCACATTACCCCTAAATGGGAAGGGGCTGGGCTCAAAGTTTGTTTACTCCGGTACAGGTTGCCTCACAACTACTACAGGGATGTCGATCTCTAGAGGCTGGGTCTTCTCCTGTAATGGTCCATGAAGCGTCGACCAGGTGAAGAAACAAACTGTCTAAGGGCAGCCAGGCGTTACTATGAGCCCCTCATTGGAAGCGCCCACTTTGTGCAGTGTAAAATGCACTCCGGATGGCTTGTGAACTATATAGGGAATCCCGGCGTTGAGGGGAAACGACTCATAGGGTAGGCACTTATACTGGAGTGGGCATTCCGAAGGTCTTGACTGGTTACTCGAACCACGGTCGGTGTAGATCAGGGCAGGGTACTCGGATGGTGTGGATAAAGTGTACAACCTCTACCGTCTCTTCGGTCATGGATGGTTGGGAAGGTTGTTGCAGAGCGGTGCTAGTTTTGATTTCAAAAAGTATTTTGGAAAAGTAATGGCTTTGGAAATGTCTTGACCATGGTATGGTCGAAAAGGTTATATGTTTTGACCATGGGATGGTCGGAAAAGAAGAAAAGAAGTTTGGTCATGGGATGACCGGAAGGAAGAACCAAATGGGTGACCCCCAATCCTAGTGTTTTCTAAAAAGTTTTCAAAAAGGTTTCCAAAATTTTTACAAAAGTTTTTCAACAAAGATATAGAGATATGATATATCTACAAGAGAAACTAATTTATAAAAGAACCTCATATGGAGCCATCCTACCACAGCCATATTGCATATCCTTTATTATTGTTCTCTTAAGGTGGTTTGCGAGTACATTCAAAGTACTCACCGGCATTGTCCCTGGCTATTTACTTGGCCAGACTTTCAGAAGCAAGAGGAACGATGGAGATGCTGATGTCTATGCGAGCTAGGCCATCTTCCCAGTAACCCGCATGTAGGTTAAGGCATGACATGGGCTCTGTGCTTGAAGACTTCCGCTATTTGATGTTGTAATCGCCATAATTGCAACCATGTAAGTTTTGTAATCGTTACTCTATGGATGTTTTAATGATACTAGTCGGTTATGCTCACGGCTCACTAATCATGGGAACATGAATTGTATGCATAACGGGGATTCTCGGACCGTAAATCCGGGGTGCGACATATAGCTTGCAAGCAAGTGATGAGAATCACTAGAATGTTATATCACAGGAACGAGAAAAGTGTACATGTCGGTAAAAAGATCAAACTAGGTATGGGGATACCGATGATCAAATCTCGAACATGTAAAATATCGTGAGACAAAGGGATTTAGTTACAATGCTAAAGCTTCACACGATCACAAGAAGTCATCGTTGAATGTGTGGGAGTCAGTACGGATATCCAGGTCCCGCTGCTGATTATTGATCTGAGAGGGGTCTCGATCATGTCTACATTATTCGTGAATAGTAGGGTGACACACTTAAGGGATACCGACACCATTTGGAGCAAATGAAATGCCAGATAAAGAATATCAAAGCACTGGAATTATTTCAATGGACACCAAAATTGTTTTGGGTGAAATTGCTAAAACTAGTTATGTATGTGAAAATGAAATATAGTAAGGCGTTTTATGTGAATTTTTGTTAATTAATGTAATTAAATAATTCTGAATAAAATAAATAAAAGAGTTTTATTAAGTGAGAGATTGCATTAAATTTGGTTGAAATTTAATGAAAGTGAGTGGAATTTTGAGTGGAGAAAAGATTTATGTGAGTGGAGGCTTATCATGTGAGTGGGATCTCCACCCACATGAATGAGGGGAGAGTTGGGGGCACCACCTTGGCTTCCAGCCATGGGAAAGTCTGCCCCCCTCCCCCTATAAAAGGCACCCCCTCCCTCACTTTTCACTCACATCTCCTCGTGAAGTATCTCTCCCCCCCTCTAGTACTATTCCCCATGGTCTCGTCTTAGCGAGATACATGTTCTTAGTGGATTTTTCTAGAGCAAGGATTTGCTACTTCCGTTGCATTGCTGGAGAGAGGACATGGAGGTTGTCGGGGTACCAGACGTGTGTGCGACCATGGATGTTCCACTAAGTTGCGGTGCTACTGGACTTCTGTTAGATTTTGAGATCAGCAAGCGAACGACTACATCATCAACGAGTCCAACCTCGTAAAGCTTTGTCGTTCTTCAAGGGTATGTATTCTATGAATGTATATCCAGTCGTTGATTGTATGTAGCATGATGCATCTTGGTTCTTAATAGTTCCCATTGTAGGAAATTTTTTGTTTTCTATGTTGCAAACCCAACAGGAAGAGTTATCATGTATTATATGGAGCTTACGAACTACTCCTAACAGGTCAAATGGATACACTCCTTTCTTCTTGGTCTATGGTGCATAGGTAGTACTTCTAAGTGATTTAATCCATCAATCTCCCCGAGTCGCTGCATATATCGGAGAGGATGCTGAAACTTCTCGACAAGATGATCTCAATATAATCGAAGAAGTGTGCGTCGTTGTTGAGCAGAGATCTACAACCTATTAGCAGAAGTTACGCAAGTATCATAGTCATAGAGTCAAAAATCACTCTTTTAGAAAAGGTGATTTAGTTCTACGACTCGTGCAGAAAAGAAAGCACAAACTTTACCCAATTTGGGAAGAACCTTTTTATGATCAGTAGAGTACTGCATAATGGGTCATATTATTTAACCAATATGATACCAATAAAGAAAAGGCCTGATACTCGAAGAGAAAGAGAGATGGCGGTAGTACAGATCCGAATGATCTATATCATCCATGGAACATTGCACAGTTGTGTCCCTTATATTCTTAAGTTTATTTTCTTGTAAACATACATATGTACATGTTCAAAGTGAAATAAAGTATTGGTTACCTCAATGTTTTCCTAAGAAGTTTTTATACCATCTTATTTCCAAAAGAGCATGTCAATTTCAAAACTCCAAGGATGCTTAAAAGTACTTTATGCTCATGTTCGTTCTGGTTACGATTTTTGAAACCTATAAAAATGTTACCTTCAGGTGTAAATTTCATTTATGTTTAGACTTTGGTTTTTATCTGATTGCTGGTGGTGGAGACCTTGGAATGTTGGAGCTATTGTTGTTGCCAGTTTGTTCCAAATTTTCGGAAGCATCTTTGTCTTCAGCAAGATCTTTTTCTTCCGGATCTTTTGTACTTGGTGGCATAGTGACAAACTAGAAGAATAGCGTCTTGTAATTCATCATCTCCATCACGCGACAAGCGTATCCTGCACAGGAATCTTGGCGTATCCTACACAGGAACCTTGATATCCTGTCGGTTGCCTTCATCTTCCTCAATGGCGATGCCCTTGGTGACTTCCCAGATTTTCATCTCACCATGGTGACTCATCACCATGTTCAAGGCAGTCTCAGGAGCAGTTCGGGCTTAAGAAATCTTCCAGTTTTTGCTCATCTTCAGGATCTCCTTGGCTCTATCCCTCATTTCGAATATACGCATTTATCCAAGTCGGGAAGATCTACATACTTACCAGCTTCTTGGAGAATCTGGCAGAAGTTCTATAACATATCTCCAACTGACTTGATTCGGTCGGAACGAGGATCAGTGCTAGAGGCATCTGAAAGGTTGAGGGTATCTGGAAAAGAACAAAGTCAAAAAACTGACGTGAAGTCTTGGCTAGCTAGCGCCACATCTGTCTGTCTGTCGAACTCCTTCTTTAGCTCAACAAATTTTTTTGTCTTGGACAACCAACAACTTCTTGAGTCTCTCGATGTCAAGATTTTTTGACTCCATGATGTTGCTCACGGAGCTCTCGTTTTCAACTTTTAGCTTGGAAAGCTCCTGTCAAAGTTCATCATTTTCCATTTGGAGGACCTTGAAGTTCTCGGCCTCCTCCACCATCTTTCTTGACTAATTCAACAAATCTGCAAAGGAAAAAATCAAAATATCATTCAAAAAGAAATTTTGACTAAGAACAAAATCAACTATGGTTTAGTGTCGGAAAAGTTTACCTTTTGCCTCATCCTTCTCAATCTTAAGCTTGGAATTTTCAAGACACAAAGCTTTGATTTCTACGTGCTTGTTGCAGATACTTTTTAGCAATTCCTGGTTGTAAGATACAACTTTCTATAAGTCAAAACAATCTCAAGTCAGACGTCTATTGAGCCTCGAGCTGCAATTTACACTAAGTTAAATTTGAGCACGAGCCTCGGGGGCTACATCGTTCTTTTGATTCCTATAAGCATCAACTCGGATTCTATGTTATACTCTCTATCCGACTTTATGCTTGGGGCTAGAGGATATGATAATAAGTAATGCAAGAAAGGAGTCGGAAAACTTACAACATGCTCCTAGTGTAGCTTTTCCAATCCGGCTTTCATATTGCAGAAAACCTTCTCGGCAAGGGAAATGGGAGCAACGTCTTTCTCTGCAATTTCTCTGGCTTGGATCTTTTGATCCCTCACTCGGATATGTTCTAGGAGGCCTTCCATATTGTCGTCCTTTGTCTCTTGACTCGCCGCTTCACGAGTAAGAACTTGCTTATCGATACTGGTTTGAGCCAGCTTGAGAATCTCATCCTTCTTCTTCATGATCATCCCGAAAGTAGTAGAGCCAGCAAATTTCACCATGTTCCCTGAAGATGCATCCATGGGATCATTACCATTGAGGGGTTCACCCTTATCAGTTACCGAGTCGCCAGTGGTGGCCTCGGGCTGTGAAGTCTTCGAATCTTCAGGGGCATTACTAGCACTGCCAGTGCGCGGAGAGGAAATAACCTCCAGTGATGAAAACTTGGTGGTGGTTGGAGTTGGAGGATGTGCAGCTGGAGATAGAACAAGTATCTATTGTCGCAGTGACTTGGCCGGCTTGCCTTCCAGCTTTGACTTTCCCTTTAGAACTGATTTAGCTCCGAGTGACACAAAGAACAACATGTTAGATAAGACTCATAAAGTACACAAGGTAAAAACAAGTACTAGAGATAAGAGGTTCTAACTTTTTAACCACTAGTAGCACTTGTGCACCAGCGGTGACAACATCTTTGGCCTTGCGCTTCTTGGAAGCCAAGGCTTGAACTTATTCTACCTCGTCATCCTCCATCACATCCGAGTCTTCCGAAGGGTAACCCTCTAGAGGGGCTAACTATGACTCGGGGATCTCATTAAGGTAAAATACAAAAATAATATCGATACAGATTCTGATGACGAAGTGATGAACAAACATAATCTACAAGTCGAAAGACTTATCGGAGTCAGATGATTCTCTGCCATGAACATTGGCATGGAGAGCTTGGGAACTTTCTTGTTCACTCTCTCCTTGACCAATAGCTACATTCCGGACTTATAATCCTTTGTAGGAATCCGCGTCGGACTAACCCTCATGCTATCCTTTTTGTCCCTGGTGACTGAATGCATCAACAGGTCACCATGGTGCTACAGTGGCTGAATATAGCGATCCAACCAGCAGTTAATTAAGTCAGAGCCACGCAGGCCCAAAAGCTTTATCAAAAACTTGATCCGCCTCTTGGCAAGGATCAACTTTGGAGATTTCCAGTGCCTTTGCGTCCCACGAGTCCTTGTGGGGAGCCGCATCCCACGAAATCCGGCAGACCTTCCATCTTGTCAGGAGTCGGCATGTCCTTGTTGTAAAAGACCGTGGAGGCCCACTTCCTAACCGACTCACTCGCTAAAATCCTAGGGTAGACTCGGTCTCTCCTAAGAACTAAGCTAAGAGTGTCGTTAATGTAAGGAACACCAGCACCGATCGAATTCTTCCGAGTACCATAGTAGTACCGGAAAAGAGTAAGACTTGGTTTTATTCAAAGATATCCCTCACTAAGAGCTTCATGAGAGCTAAGTTCTAGCTACTAATTAGGGGGAAGATTGTGCATTTGGATGCCGTAGTGGCGGAGTACCTCGCCGAGGAACACTAATGGCGGAAGGCTGAGGCTATGGTCGATGTTCTTCGTGACGAGGATGCGCTCGTCGTTGCACGATGCGGGGACGGTTTCGTTGAAGCCGCACCTCCACATGCCGGTGGTGAGGTAGCCCTTGTTCTCCATTGTTTAGATCTTCTGGTCGTCCAGTACATAGAACACCCAGATGCCCCTATGCTTCTTGTCGTCCGTCGCTGTCAAAGACGTCACCGTCACGCCCTACAACAGATGATGTCTCAGCCATCTCGCTGGAGAGGTTAAGAAGTGGCGACGCTAGGTGTTTCTGCAAGGGCAAGGAGAGGAAGGGGAAGAACTTGAGGAGTATGAGGAGGAATGATTGCAGCGAGGAATGAGTTTTGGGAAGATAAAATCCCCTATAAATTGACCTCCATGCCAAGATTCACGCTAAATGCGCTAGATTTGCACCACGTGTATAGGAGAGAGGTAGGAAACTTCCTCGCGAAGCCTCCACCCCTATCACCGCGCATGCATTGAAATGACGCCTCGGTTCCACGCATTGTGGGCCCACTAATGGTCAAACTGACAGGATATATGTCGACTGATGTGACGAGACCTGAACAGTTTTTAGAGATGTCACTTACTCTTTCCGGCTCAAGTTTGAAACGATCATTGAGATAGCAAAAGCTAAAAATCATATCCGACTCAGATATTCAGAATCCTACACATTGATTAAAGTTTTCGGGAACCCTTCAAGATACTACAAGACAAAGGACCATCAAGCTAGACGATTAATCCGACTTTGGATCTTGGAGACATTCGGGGGCTACTGTGGGAGATATACTTTTTGGGTATACCCACAGGACTCGCGGGGTGGCCCACTAAGGGTTAGATCTTTTCTCCACATGTGGCCCAGTCAGAGAAAGAAGACAGAGTCACTTCCGGATATGCCAAGGTCTAGAAGACTTACCGACTTAGGCCTATAGTATTACTTGTAGTTTAAGATGTACTTAGTACCGAATTTGTATTGTAGTCGGATAGATCTCTCCTGTAAACTCTAGGCTGGATGACTATATAAGCCATCCTAGGGGCAAGCCTTTAGGACAACAATCATAGAAAATCACAACCAACTCACACAGGCGAACCTATCTTATAATTCGTTGTAACATTTTGCTATGTTGATATATTACTGGGTTACTAGCAGGAGTAGGATCCGATCACCGCTATTGGATCTGAACCTGGGTAAAGTTGTGTTCTCACCGTTCCTGGAACACTGTACATCTCCCACCCAACCTTTCTCAATGCCTCTAGAACCCCCTATGGTGTACTTGTCATCAATTCGACGACACCACTAGCAAGTGGTATGAAATGTATTTTTTAAATCTGCAATCCACAGAATTAAAAGACATGAGTATTTGCCAAATAAAGCTCATAATTTATGAATTCAAACCCTCATACAATATTCCAATTCACTACAAAGTCTAGAAATTGTACCTCTAGCCTTTGAAGCTACCGATCCCTTTCTTTTTTTGCCCAAACCCATCTCTAAGATATCCCGTGAAGCCGTCCTGACCTACTTTCGGTCGCTAGGGCGACCAGTTCAATAGCAGGTAATAACAGCAGCCTAGCAATTCATTCAATCCCTAACTACCATAGTGGCCACCGGCCGGTGGCAGTGGATGGTGACGTCGTTTCTCGATGGACTGGAGGAGGAATAGGGCTCGATGATAGATGCGTCTTGCGAGTATAGAAATAGAATGATCGACGATACATGCGGACACACGATAAATTATTCGATTGATCAATCCCCGCAAGAAAATATTCCATCGATCAAGTACATACTAGAAACAGCCTCGCGTGCGCCTATACCTACTCTACACGCGGCCCATCAAGCCCAAGTTAGCTAACGCAGGAGCAAAGCAGCCCATTTAGGCTCTTTTTTAGTTTATTCTTCACAGAAATGAAAACTATTATAAATCAAATATACATGAATAAATGACTATATATATGTAATTTTTCGCCAAAAAACAAGGTAGGGAGGCCGCCCTACCTTGCCCTACTAGATCTCCTCCCCTGCATCGAAGTAATTATTTTAACGGGATAGGTCCCGGAGGACCTAGAGTGCTGCATTAAATCCAAGCAGTGGTGCATATTACAAGAAGGACCCTTATAAAAAATACAACTAGGTCCTAGATACAAGCACAACGGCACGATTAGATACTACGGAGGAGAGCCGACACTACTATAGATATTAAAGGAAATATGCCCTAGAGGCAATCATAGAGATGATTATATTTCTTATGTATCCATGAGTTATTGCAATGTTCCTTGAATATCCATATCAGGCAACTTGTATTGATTGGAAATTATGTGAATTGTTTGTGAAACTCTTTACTTATATGGTTATCTAATAGTTATCCCTAGTCAGAGTTCATGTGAGGACACACGTGAATATTAGACTAGCACATTGATTGGTTGATGACTATGTTTTGCAATTCATAGACATGGAGATGTCAAACCAATGATGTGGACACATGTTATGAACATGGGGTTGGACTGACCCAACTTGAGGCTGGCAATTAGACTTGCAGCTCTCTCTACACATCGTGTATGTTTTGTCCTTAGACCTGAGATTGCCGCATATACTTGAGATGTAGATCGACCTACTTTGGGGCTATCAGACGCTACTCCGTAATTGGGTAGTTATAAAGGTAGCTTTCGGGTTTGTCCTGAGACATGTTGCAAGGCATGGTCAATCAAGATGGGATTTTCCCCTCTCTACTTGAGAGAGATATCTCTAGGCCCCTCGAGTGATCGGATCCACAAATGCATGTTCGTGCTACATATGGTTAAGAGTTAACCTAGTAAAGGGATTCCGAATCATAGTATCGAGAAAGGGAGGTCAGCTTGGATCTAGACCAAATATCTTGAGGCAAAGGGAAAGACATGTACTAAACCTTGTGATGGTTCGTCCAATATGATCTTTGTATGCGTTTAGGAGTTAGCACGTCTTGCTAGAGGCCGCTACCAACTATTGACAGAATAAGTGTATTTGTGTCATGTCTATGTGTATATGAACCTATAGGGTAACACACTTAAGGGGCTGGAAGCCTAATGAGGATTGGGTCCGAATTAGACCAGGCTTAGGCTACTAATGGGCTGCTAATGTACAAGCCCACTAGGGATGTCTATATAAGAGAGGGTGGGGTGAGCTGACCAGGGTTGATCCATTCCACCCAGCCACCACTCCTCACGCATGTGTTTCACGCGCGGACATATCAGTCCGGTGTCTGATGCTTCCACCCCGCACGTGTGGATACCTTAGAGGTGGTGCATCTGTAGCACTTGGACGAGCTGCACAAAGGGGAGCTGCTCGTGGGACGAGGAGGAGGAGACGTAGAACATGTGCACTGCCTCGACGCGTTTCATCAAGTTCCGCAACTGCGCGTCTAGTGGTAATCCCGTGATCTATGACAACAGTAATCCTGGTTTACGTGGTAGAAAATTTTGATTTGCGCTAGTGTAGCCTACCCGTATCCCTTTAGTGGTATTCAGAGCCGATTGATATGAATGATGTGATTGTTTATATGGCAGTGGTTCAGGATTGATCTATGATCTTGCTTTCCATGATCATGATTCTGAGGTCGTCGAACGACTTACCCCTACCGGTCAGTTTCCGCCATTGGGGTAGACAGGGACGCATAAATCCTGTTGAATCACACGAAGATCAATATTATTGATCGAATCGAAACCTAGATCTAAAATCGATGTACCATGATCAAAGTAGTTTGATTGAATCGGAACAATAGTTGGTTTATGATAAATTTGTTTTGTCGATCAAAATCCTTAAAGAAAATTGTGTAGATACCACGAGGGGTGTTGCCCCTACGAACCCCGCAGGGGAGACCCCCTAGACCCCCCTTAATCATAGCCCCTTTTGTATCTTGTTAAGGTAACTAGGTGCTGAGATTTCACATGATCCGGTAGAATGTGATTCTATGCATAACTTGTTATTGCAGGATGTATGTGATCAGTATGGCCCATATATGTATGTGATGCATGTATAAATTTTGTCATGACCTGCGTGTCGTGAGTAGGGCAACACGGCTGGAGCCATATGTGTTGTCAATTATTGTAATGGTCTACGTGCCAACTTCTGATGATTCCAATACTATGTAATTTTGATTACTAGCTGTTAGGAGTAATAGCTGTATTAGTTCTTGGAGGACTCATAACTTGGAGGATGGCTCGCATGGAACATGAAGATGGAGATCATCATGGTGGACAGGTTCTATGGCGATAGATATCACCATGAGAAAATGGGACATACTGTGTCACACCTATGTGAATGCTATCCTTATGCATTTTACTACTATACATGCTTAGATGATAGAAGTAGAAAAATCCCTCAGAAAGTTTAAGTTAAACCATGCCCTCCCAACCAAACCTTGCACCATCCTATGCCCTGTACAATCGTTGGTGGGCCTATGAAATTAGGGTGCCACAGTTTTCCTTGGCTGGATGGGTTTGTATCGGATACCTACACGCATAAGGGTTGGTGAGCTTGACAAGGTCATCTTAATAGTTAAGGACCTTGGGGCATAAAGGTTGGGTGCCTAGTTTTGACATAGAGATGTCACCCAACAACAAGAGTCATATGTGATATGATTAGCAAGTGTTGCTTACCGATTTACCTTGTCTTCTAGCAGTGATGCTAAAGCTCACTAGTCGACTTGTTAATTGTGGATCTTGAATCACTTAGTATCAATAGAGGGATGTTTATTTAAGTGGGAGTATATGCTATTAAATTTTTTAATATGTTTTACTCTTTCATGGTTACATGGCTTAGTATTTTGCATGTTTTCTGTTGTAGATCAATGGCACCAAACACTGCATCACCTTTTTCTTTGCGTTTGATTCTTGACAAAGATAAACTAAATGGAACAAACTATTCGGACTGGGTCCATAACCTGAGAATTCTTCTCAGGTCTGGTAAAAAGGAAATGGTTCTAGATACCCCAATCCCCGATGTACCTGCTGATAATGCAACTGCTTCCCTTAAGAATGCCTACAAGAGAGAATGTGATGATTCTCTTGAGGTTAGCTATCTTATGCTTGCATGCATGGAACCTGAACTCCAAAAGAAGTTTGAGGATTAGAAAGAGTACGATATGATCATCGCGCTAAAGGACATGTTCCAAGATCAGGCAAGGAATTAGAGGTACAATGTTGCCAAGACCTTTGTGGAATGCAAGCTGGCAGAGGGAGCAGTTGTAGGCCCCCATGTGATCAAAATGGTTGGTTACAGTCAGACTTTGGAAAAGCTTGGTTTTCCACCAGGTGTCACGACCCGGGATCAGGGCTAGACAAATACCAGATCCTCATCTGATATAAGCCTAACCTAAATCACGTGTAGGGAAAGATCAGTAACATTACAGAACATACAAACCATACATTAATAAGGTAAACTCTTAAGAGAGTTACAAACCAATCATACAATCTAGGGGTCACAGACCCATCATTACAACAAACAACGGAAGCAAACAAGTTGTTCTAAACAACAAACTTAACAAAGGGCCTAAGAGGCCATAACAGAAGTAGCGACCCTACCATAGATCCTAGGCTGCTGCCCGGGAACCCCGACTACTCGTCGACTTCGATGTAGAAACCACCTTCAGTTGGAGTAGCATCATCTGTAGAAAAACATCAACGAATCAAGGCTGAGTACGGGGTGTACTCTGCAAGACTTATGGCTAGTGGAGTTATTTTGCACAAAGCCATATTTTTTTTTCAAAACAAGACGGAGAAGAAACTCGTCTAGTTAGATCAATTTCAAAAGGGGATAAGAAGACTTCAACTCTAGCTCTTAAAAATCATCTTTGATATCCACCAAGAACCATCATCAACAGAACCTCTCTTCCCGGACTACCCCCTCAAACAACCCCGAGGAGGTACTCCGGATCTCACTTTAGTTGACAAGTTTTAGCATTCGGTTATAGTTCTCTATGATCTTCACGTTCGTTCCCAAGTCGTCCAAAACCGTGGACACGGCTTTTCGAAAAGATTAATAACCCTGCAGGGGTGCACAACTTTACCCACACGTACCAACCGATTCTTAATGCCAATATATTAGCCCTCTTCCTCGGAAGGCCGGCAGAGAGTGGTTGACCACGACGTTTACCTTGCTTTCGCCGAGACCATGAGTCACGCACTAGGGAGATGCCGCCATAACGGGTCAAGTCCCGAAGCCGGTCCCTAATGATGTGCACAGGGTTCAAGATTACGGATGTCGGGCATCTCTTGTTCCCGGCCACGCTTACCTACCTGTTATGAATGCACCTCCTTCACCTCCATTCAAGAACAACCAAGATGCGTATGTCGAATGGAAAGCCCGAACTATGTGACTCATGGAATCTACTAGGCAAGTTAGTGAGTCGAGGGGGTTTCTAGGCCCCCGTGTGGTTGTACGCTCGTCTTGGTTCAAGAGGCAAGATCATCGGATCCTAGGGTTGGCAAGTATGGAACTACAAAAACCACATCCCACGTGGCCTTCCATACAAGCCTTAGCATGTTTATCATCCACTTCTGATCACATCACCACATCCTACCATATTAGATTCATTCGCATCTTCAATGCTTCACCTGAATGATCAGCATCGGAACACTAAGAATGGCTAAGCTTGACAGAACTGTGGCACTAGTGACGCTCATAAGCCAAACCCTAGTTATGCTAGGAGCGGTGGATCTAGTATTTAGTTCACAAGGAGAAACATGCATCAGATAGGATTACTCTATCTACTGATAAAAGACTGTTGAACCGAATGCATATGACGAGAATGAAATACTTTGTAAACTTAGGATTCATATTAATGAGTGCGGCTTCGCTTGCCTTGTCCGATGTTGGACTGATACTGCTCTTCAGTGGCGTTGACTTCAGCTTCGGATTCGGTTCCTATTCACGAGAACAAATTACCGAAAAAGAGAAAGCAACACTCAACACATGGCATGTGCAATGCTCATACAATATGGATGATATGACAAGTTAAATAGTGTTGAAATAAACCCTATAACATGCTTGATCATTTTAAACGGGGTCCGAAAGGTCCAAACCCTGGAACAGGGGGATCTTCGGAATCACCTATGGGGTTCGATTAGTTCTTCTAATTAAACTTGCAATCAAAGTTGATTAACAGTGTGTGATTATAGCTTAGTTACATAGGTTTCATTTTTCTGATCATTTTGGTATATTATTTGTATTTTTCTGATTTGAAATGAATTAGTTATGAATTTCCCAAATTTTAATTCATTTTAAATCATTTTTGGAATATTTGAAATAATTTCCAAACTTGGGCCCACATGTCAGACTTTTATTAATTTCAGAAAACATTTACAGAAATGATTAAAACCCTGACAGGCAGAGCCCACCTGTCATAAAATTTCCATTTAATAAAACAATTACAGAAAACATTAAAAGAAATAAAAAGAAAATATGACATCATCAATGGCTTGCTCTCAGATCGACGATGGAGCTGGCGATTGAGCGCACGCGAGAGGCTGCGGTGGTGGGCGTTGGAAAGAGGGGAACAAGGCGAGTCGAACCATGGTGGCGCCGCCAGAAAATGGTCACCGGAGACGGTGATGCGACGACGGACAGGGGCGGCGAGCGGTGGTGCTCGTCGGGAAGAAGCTAGGGAGCGAGAGGGCGAGTGTGGAGGGGTCCGTTAGAACCGTGAGCTCACCAGGAGCACGGTAGGCAGGCCGAGGAGGCGAGGCGAGGTCGGAGGCGTCGACTACGTCACGGCGGAGCTCGGTCGGCCACGAGGAAGAAGGGGTCACGGGCGTCGATTGAGGTCTCCCGAGGACGATTCCTTCCAGAGGGTGGACGAGGGGAGCACGGCGGTTCTCCAGGACGTCTCGTCGGGGCTCGGGGAAGCTTCAATCGGCGGCGGCGCGAAGCTCTGGCCGGAATAGAGTTTGGCCAGAGGGGGAAATCGGCGAGGGAGGGAGAGAGGAAGTGAAATTGGTATGGGGGGAGAGGAGGAGACGGCCGGTCTTATCCGCGGCTCCAGGGGCGGCGGCGGGCATCATGATGCGCAGGAGATTGATAGTGGGCGCGCTGCCAGGCGGCTGCTTGCCGGCGAAGAGAAAGAAGACAGGGTAGAAGGCCGAAGGGGTATCAGGCCAGGCTGGGCCAACTTGGGCCCCGGGTGGGCTGGCTGCTGGCGGCAGAAAGATAGAGAGGGAAGTGTGCTCGGCCCAGTAGCTAGGTTAGATAGATTTTTTTCCAGAAAACTGTTTTCTATTTCTATTTCCTGATTCCTTTTGTACTTTGAATTCAAATTTGTTTTTGAATAATTTCAAATTACAGGAACTTTTATGAAGTATATAAAATAATGTGGAACCCTTTTATTCACTTTGGATTCCATTTATTTTGTTAGATTTTCAAATATAAAACCCATTTGATTGGTTTCAAACAGAGAGGGGAGTTAGGGTTTTGGGTTTTGTTGGTTCTTTCTTGATTAAACCATAGTGCAAGTGTTATGCATGCATGCAATGCTCGAACATATCCTTATTAATATTACACAAAAGGGTGGTATGTTTCACCAGGCCAAGAGTTGGCTACTGATTTCATTTTGGCGTCTCTTCCATCTAGCTATGGGCAGTTCATTTCGAACTACCATATGCATGGGGCGGAGAAGGGCCTTAATGAGTTATGCGGGATGCTAAAAGTAGCAGAAAGTGACATGAAGAAGTGTGCAGGGCATAGCCATGTGATGGTTGTGCAGAACAAGCCTAGCTTCAAGAAAAAGTGTACTTCTTGGAAGAAGAAGAAGAAGGGCAAGGCTAAGTATACGATCCCTAAGCCTACACCCAATCAAAAGGCTGGACCTACAGATGACACTGAGTGCTTCTTTTGTCATGAACATGGCCAATGGAAGAGAAACTGCAGCAAGTACCAGGCTTCTTTGAAGAAGAGTGGAAGTAAGAGTACTTCCCACTCAGGTACGCTTGTCGTAAATGTTGTGGACATTATTCTCGCTAATTGCTACGTTAACTCTTGGGTGTTTAATACCGGGTCAGTTTCTCATATTTGCAATTTGATGCAGGGGCTAATAAGGACTAGAGAAGTGCAGAAAGGCGAAGTGGATTTTCGCGTCGGAAATAAAGCAAGGGTTGCTGCATTGTTCGTCGGTGTCATGCAACTTCACCTTCCATTGGGATTTATTATGGAGTTGAATAATTGTTATTACATTCAAAGTACGGGTCGAAACATTTTATCACATTCATGTTTGATGAGGGATGGATATTCATTTGCGAGTATGAACAATGGTTGTGTAATCTCTAAGAATGATATGTTTATGGCTGATGCTCCCATTGTGAATGGGTTATTTTAAATCTTGATGATGCATCTATTTACAATGTTAGTTCTAAAAGGCTTTGGCCTAATGATTTGAGTCCTACCTATTTATGGCATTGTCGTTTGGGGCATATAAGTGAAAAGCGCATGAAGAAGCTCCATGGTGATGGTCTTCTAACTTCGTTTAATTTTGAATCATACGAGACATGTCAGGCTTGTTTTCTTGGAAAGGTGACCAAGTCTCCTTTTTCAGGTTTACCCAAGAGAGCGACAGACTTGTTGGAACTCATACATACTAATGTATGTGGACCAATGAGCACGACAGCCAGAGGAGGATATCACTACTTCATTACTTTCACTGATTATTTCAGTAGATATGGTTATGTCTACTTGATGAAGCATAAGTCTGAAACTTTTGAAAGGTTCAAGGAGTTTTAGAGTGAGGTAGAGAATCAATGTGGGAAGAAAATAAAGGCCTTGCGATCTGATCGTGGAGGTGAATATTTGAGTCACGAATTTAGCAATCATCTTAAGAGTTACAGAATTGTTCCATAGCTCACGCCACCCGGGACGCCTCAAAGAAACGGGGTCTCTGAACGGCGCAATCGAACTTTGTTGGACATGGTTCGATCGATGATGAGCCAGTCGGATTAACCATTATCATTTTGGGGTTACGCTCTAGAAACGTCAGCTTTCACACTTAACAGGGTACCATCTAAATCCGTAGATAAGACACCATATGAGATGTGGACTAGAAAGAATCCCAGTTTGTCTTTTCTAAAGATTTGGGGTTGTGATGCATTTGTCAAGCGGCTTCAGTCGGACAACCTGACACCCAAATCAGATAAGTGCATTTTCATGGGATATCTGAGGGAAAGCTTAGGGTATTACTTCTACAACCGAGAAGAGGGCAAAGTGTTTGTCGCTCATAGTGATGTTTTCCTAGAGAAAGTGTTTCTCACAAAAGGAACGAGTGGAAGGTCGGTGCGACTTGAAGAAGTTCAAGGTGAGCCAGTTGGGGATGCTTCTACGAGTGATGCTATTGTAGCAGAACAAGTTGAGGAACCCGTGGCAATAGAAGCACCACGACCACGAAGGTCGGTGAGGCTCCGCGAAACGCGGGAATTATTATTGTTACACAATGATGAGCCTTCGACCTATGCAGCAGCGATGGTGGACCCAGACTCTGAGAAATGGCTGATCGGCATGAGATGGGAGACAATCAAGTTTGGAACTTGGTTGACCTGCCTGATGGTTTTTAATCCATCGAGTGCAAATGGATCTATAAGAAGAAGATTGATATGGATGGAAATGTTCACATCCATAAACCTCGACTTGTTGCAAAAGGTTTTCGACAAGTTCAAGGAGTTGACTATGACGAGACTTTATCACCCGTAGCGATGCTTAAATCTATACGGATTATTCTAGTCATTTCTGCACATTTCGACTATGAAATATGGCAGATGGATGTCAAGACAGCTTTCCTAAATGGAATCCTAACTGAGGACGTGTATATGATGCAACCCGAAGGTTTTGTCGATCCAAACAATGCTAGAAAGGTATGCAAACTTCTAAAGTCTATCTATGGGCTGAAGCAAGCATCTCGGAGTTGGAACATTCGATTTGATGAAGTTGTAAAGGAGTTTGGCTTCATCAAAAATGAACAAGAACCTTGTGTTTGGAAGAAGGAAAGTGCGAGAACACTTGTATTTCTAATCTTATATGTAGATGACATATTGTTGATTGGAAATGACATTCCTATGCTCGATTCTGTTAAGGCCTCTTTGAAAAATAGTTCTTCGATGAAGGACTTGGGAGAAGCGGCATATATTCTGGGCATCAAGATCTATAGAGATAGATCAAGGAGGCTAATTGGATTAAGCCAGAGTACATACATTGACTAAGTGTTGAAACGGTTCAGCATGGAAGAGGCTAAGAAGGGGTTCTTGCCCATGTCTCACGACATAAAACTCAGTAAGACTCAGTGTCCTTCGACTACTGATGAGCGTGAGCGCATGAGCAGGGTTCCATATGCTTCGGCTATTGGATCCATCATGTATGCAATGATATGTACTCGCCCAGATGTTTCCTATGATATAAGTATTACGAGCAGATACTAGGCTGATCCAGGTGAAGGTCACTGGACAGCGGTAAAGGACATCCTTAAGTACTTGAAAAGGACTAAAGATGTGTTCCTAGTTTATGGAGGTGAGGATGAACTCAGTGTAAGGGGTTACACAGATGCGAGTTACCTTAACGACTCAGATGACTCCAGATTGCAATCTGGTTATGTGTTTGTCATGCATGGTGGTGCTATGAGTTGGAAAAGTTCCAAGCAAGATACAATGGCCTCCTCTTCAACAGAAGCTGAATATATTGCCGCATCGGAGGCTGCAAAGGAACCTGTTTGGATTAGGAATTTCCTAATCGCTCTTGGTGTGGCAGGGCGCGTCCAATCCTATGGATGTTTATTGTGACAACAATGGTGCTATTGCACAAGCCAAGGAGCCTAGACAGAACCAGAAGAACAAACATATTCGCATGCGTTACCATCAGATTCAAGAGTTCATTGAGGATGGTAGTGTCATGATATGCAAAATACATACAGACTCAAATGTTGTTGATCCCTTTACAAAGCCACTCCCGCAGCCTACACATGAGGCGCACGCAAGAGCAATAGGTATTAGATACAATCTAGATTGACTCTAGTGCAAGTGGGAGACTGAAGAAAATATGCCCTAGAGGCAATCATAGAGATGATTATGTTTCTTATGTATCCATGAGTTATTGTAATGTTCCTTGAATATCCATATCAGGCAACTTGTATTGATTGGAAATTATGTGAATTATTTGTGAAACTCTTTACTTGTATGGTTATTTAATAGTTGTCCCTAGTCGGAGTTCATGTGAGGACACACGTGAATATTAGACTAGCACATCGATTGGTTGATGACTATGTTTCGCAAGTCATAGACATGGAGATGTCAAACCAATGATGTGGACACATGTTATGAACATGGGATTGGACTGACCCAACTTGAGGCTGGCAATTAGAATTGCCGCTCTCTCTACACATCGTGTACGTTTTGTCCTTAGACATGAGTGTAGGGATTCGTAGCATGGAAAACAAAAAAATTCTACCGCATGCAAACAAACAAGCCAAGATCTATCTACTAGATTGTAGCAACAAGTCGATTAGAGTACTCACCCTCGAAGATTCCAAAGTGGTTAACAAGAGTAGATTCTCGTGGGTGATGTAGTCGTACACTTGCCGATCTCAAGATCGCGTAGACGATCCTTCCAACGCTGTGTTCTGGCCAGTGGCGGAGCTAGAAACGGAGCAAGACAGGTGCTACCTTCTTGCGTATGAAAAAGCTTACAAATAAAATAAACCACATTAAAAATACATTACCATGACACTAACATAATAAATAATCTAAAAAATGGAAATAGATAAATTACCCATAGGTCGGAGGAGATAGAAAATAGATAAGATTTTTTTTGTGAACTGATAAGACATTTTCACACATGGACAACAAGGAAAAGGAGTAGTAGTAGCCAGCTGAGCACCGGAGAGGGCAGAAAGTGAAACCGTAGACATGTGCGCTATGTCACTATGTGGGAATTGCTTTAGCTGAGACACCAGCAAAATTGGGAAATACGGTTGTTTGAAATTTACTTTTTAGGCGTTTTGGAAGAGAGCGAGAGAAGCGCTAGAAACAGAAGCTGAGCATGCAGCAGCCGGCCACGCTTTCTCCTGCGTTTAGGACTCTGCAACACAGCATGCATGCATGCATGCATGCAGGTTTCAGTGAGCCATGGTGCTCATGGCTTAAAATACTTATGCTAATCCCTTGCTTAACTTTGCTGGACCGGTGCTACAGCCCCGGTAGCACCGGCCGCAGCTCCGCCCCTAGTTTAACAAGCCAAGATCTATCTACTAGATTGTAGCAACGATTCGATAGAATAACTCACCCTCCAAGATTCCAAAGTGTTTAACGAGAGCAGATTGTCATGGGTGATGTAGTCGTACTCTTGCCGATCTCAAGATCGTGTAGACGATCCTTCCGGCGCTGCGTTCCGGCAGCGCTCCCGCAGCCGGTCACATGTTCGGTACTCGATGAAGACCTTCCTCTCCCTTGTTCCAGAAGGCAGCGGAGGTTGTAGCACTCTCCTCGTGATTCCGGCAGCACGACGGCGTGGTACCGGAAGTAGAGGGGAGATCTCGCAGGGCTTCGCCTTAAGCCGGAGCGAGTATGGTGGACTATGAGAGAGGCCTTGGCGATCTAGGGTTTAGAGGCACCAAGGGAGGAGTCTAGACGGTGGCTAGGGTTAGGTTTTCACCCCAACTCGGCGAGTTGGTGGTGCCCTAGGCGGCGGCAGCAGGGGGTGGTGGCGCCGGCTGCTTAGGGCTAGGGTTTGGGTGGTGAGAGGTGTAGGCTAGAGGGGCACCCCTGCCCCTCCTTATATAGGTGGGAGGGCACCGGTTGGGAGGAGGGAGTCCTCCCCCAACTCGGCCTCCTTGGCCGGCGGTGGAGGGAGGAGGACTTCCTGCCCAAGTAGGTTTCCTACTCTCCCTCCACCAAGCAAACTTGTCGTTTGACTTTTCAAATTGGCGTTTGACTTTTCAAACTAGGATTTGATTTATCCCTTTATTTTGCTCAGTGATGACACCTAGTACATGATGCAACCATTCCAACTTGTTATGACACATACATGTACCCTTCCCCTCCGGAGTGCCGGACCTTCCGGACCCTTCTAGAACATTCCCGATGAAAACACCGGAATCATTCTCCAACTCCGAAACAAGACTTTCCTTATATGAATCTTATTCTCCGGACCATTCCGGATCTCCTCGTGATATCCCGGATCCCATCCGAGACTCCGAACAACATTCGGGCTCTTACTCATCATTCCATAACTACTTAACAACATCAAATCCTTAAGTGTGTCTCCCTACGGTTCATGAATTATGCGGACATGATCGAGACACTTCTCCGAACAATAACCAATAGAGGAATCTGGAAATTCATATGGCTCCCACATATTTCTACGATTACTTTGCGATCGAATGAACCACTTACATACGATACCAATTTCCCTTTGTCTCATGGTAGTTTACTTATCCGAGGTTTTGATCGTCGGTATCTCTGCATACCTAGTTCAACCTCGTTACCGATAGTACTCTTTTCTCGTTCCATGATATGTGATCCCTTGTGAGCCAGTCACATGCTAGCAAGCCAATTGGATGACATTCCACCGAGAGGGCCCAGAGTATATCTATCCGTCATATGGATGGACAAATCCCACTCTTGATCCATGTGTCTCAACCCATACTTTCTGAACACTCAATGCCACCTTTATAACCATCCAGTTACGGTGTGGTGTTTGATGTCATCAAAGCATCCTTCCGGTGATGGTGATAAGCATGATCTCATGGCCGAAGGAATTAGGTTACTATGTATCAGAAAGCATATAGCAATTGAACTATTAAAATGACTTGATCTTTATGCTACACTTATCTATAAGAGTATGTCCATCATACCATTCTCCTAACGATATGATCTTGTTGTTAATAACATCTCAATGTTCATGATAGGGAAACCACAATCATTTATTAACCAACAAGCTAGTATTATGAAGAGGCTTTACCAGGGACTCTAATTTAGTTTACAAATCACACAAGTATTAATGTTTCCTGGTTAATACTATTATAGCATGAATGTAAACATTTATCATAAACACAAAGATATAATAATAACTATATTTATTATTGCCTCTAGGGAATATCTCCAACAGCTTGTCTGGCTGTAACTTCTTTACATAAGCTTTGCAACCCCAAACTTTAAGGAAGGACAATTTAGGTTTCTTCCCAAACCACAATTCATACGGTGTCGTTTCAACGGATTTAGATGGTGCCCTATTTAAAGTGAATGCGGTTGTTTCTAATGCATAACCCCAAAACAATAGCGGTAAATCTGTAAGTTACATCATAGAACGAACCATATCTAAGAGAGTTAGATTACGACGTTCGGACACACCATTACGTTGTGGTGTTCCCGGCGGTGTCAATTGTGAAAGTATTCCGCATTTCTTCAAATGCTCGCCAAACTCGTAACTTAGATATTCACCTCCGCGATCAGATCGTAAAAATTTAATCTTCTTGTTATGTTGATTCTCTACCTCACTTTGAAATTCCTTAAACTTCTCGAAAGTTTCGGACTTATGTTTCATGAAATAGGTATACCCATATCTAATCAAGTCATCCGTGAAGGTAAGAACATAGCGATAACCACCGCGCGATGCTACACTCATTGGACCACACACATCGGTATGTATGATTTATAATAAGTCCGTAGCTCGCTCCGTTGTACCAGAAAATGGAGTCTTAGTCATTTTACCCATCAGACATGCTTCGCATCTTTCAAGTGATTCAAAATCAAGTGATTCAAGAAGTCCATCGGAATGGAGTTTCTTCATATGCTTCACTACAATATGACCAAGATGACAGTGCCACATATAGGTCGAGTTATCACTCAATTTCAAACATTTAGCTTCAATGTTATTAATGTGTGTATTACCACAATAGAGATTCAATAAGAATAGAACATCTATCAAAGGTGCATGTGCATAAAACATATTACTCATATAAATCGAACAACCATTATTCTCGGACTTAAACAAGTAACCGTCTCGCAATAAACATGATCCGGATATAATGTTCATGCTCAACACAGGAACCAAATAACAATTATTTAAGTATAAAACTAATCCCGATGGTAGATGAAGAGGTAGCGTGGCGACCGCGATCACATCAACCTTTGATCCATTTCCAGCGGCATCGTCACCTTGTTCTTCGCTAGCTTCCGTTTATTCTGCAGCACCTGTTTCGAGTTACATATATGAGTAACTGAACCAGTATCAAATACCCAGGAACTACTACGAGTACTAGTGAGATACACATCAATAACATGTATATCGGATATACCTTTCTTCTTGATGTTTTCGTTCTTCAAATCCGCCAAGTACTTAGGGCAATTCCGCTTCCAGTGACCTTCTCCCTTGCAGTAAAAGCACTCAGTATCAGGCTTAGGCCCAGCCTTGGTCTTCTTCGCCGGCGTGGTAACTTTCTTACCGCCCTTCTTGAAGCTTCCCTTTTTCTTAGACTTGCCTTGCTTCTTGAATTTGGTGGTCTTATTGACCAACAACACTTGGTGCTCTTTCTTGATCTCCACTTCTGCAGACTTTTACATGGAGAAGAGTTCAGGCAAAGACTTGTCCATGTTTTGCATATTGTAGTTCATCACAAAGTTCTTGTTACTTGGTGGTAGTGATTGAGGACACGATGAATCCCCAAAGCATTAGGAATCACTATACCTAAGATTTGAAGCTTGCTTGCGTGCCCAAACATCTTAAGCACGTGCTCACTGACGGAGCTGCCCTCTTCCATCTTGCAGTTAAAGAACTTTTCAGAAGCCTCATAACTCTCAACTGACGCGTGAGCCTCAAATATCATTTTGAGTTCACGGACAATATCATGTGGGTCATGGTTCTCAAACCTTTTCTGAAGCTCCGATTCCAAACCATACAAGATAGCACACTGAACTGTGGAGTACTGATTCTTCTGAGCGAGGAAAACATTCTTTACCTCATCGGTAGCATCAGCTGCAGGCGGGTCACCCAGCGGTGCATCCAGCACACAGGTCAAATTACAAGCATTGAGGACAATCCTCAAATTGCGGAACCAATCCGCGAAGTTGCTTCCATTGTTTTTCAACTTTTCTTTCTCTAGGAACGCATTAAAATTGATGGTAGGGGCCGCCATTGATCCACAACATATTTGCAATAGTTTAGACTAAGTTTATGACAAATTGAGTTCTAATTAATAGTTAAATTAATCTAGGTGAACTCCCACTCAAAAAATATCCCTCACATTGCTTTAGTGATCACATGAACCAAATCCACCACATCAAAACCGATCATCACGAGAGTTGATGTAGCTTCAATGGCGAACAATCAACATGTTCATCATATCTACTATATGACTCATGCTTTACCTTTCAGTGATCCGTGTTTCGAGACCATGTTTGTACATGCTAGGCTCGTCAAGATCAAACCTTAGCTTCCGCATGAGCAAATCTGGCTTGCTCATGTTGTATACACTCGCAGAATCTAACACACCCGATCATCACGTGGTGCTTCGAAACAACGAGCTTTAGCAATGGTGCTTACTAAGATGAACACTTTATAACTTGAAATTTTTGTGCTTGAGGGATCATCTTATAATGCTACCGTCGCAAACTAAGCAATACAAGATGCATAAAAGGATTAACATCACATGCAATTCATAATATGTGATATGATATGGCCTTTCTTCTTGTGCTTTCGATCTCCATCTTCAAGCACGAACATGATCTCCATCATCACCGGTATTGCGTCAAGGTCAATGGCGCCGCTTCATGGTTGTCGTCCACCAGCATCAACTATTACAACTACTTTGAATAGACACAAAAGTCTTAATAGAATTAAAATACAACCATATGGCTCCTTCCGGTTCCGACTTACAATAAGGAACATTGCATACATCATATATAATCACAATCATGGCCATATCACATCACAGCACACCACTACAAAACAAAGTTAGACGCCTCTAATTTTCTTTGCATATTTTACGTGGTTTGGGGATTTCAATAAGTGTCGTTCTAACTTAGGAACAAGAACCACAACGTTGATGTTTGAACTATCAAGTGCCTGTTTTAAATTGAATCTATACTATGATGGGAGAGACAGACACCCGCAAAGCCACTTATGCAATACAAGTTGCATGTTAAGCGTGGAGCAAGTCTCATGAATGATGTCATGTAAGGTTAGCCCGGGCCGCTTCATCCCATCATACCGCAAGATGCAAAGTACACAAAAAGAAATTGATAATAAAAGCACCACCGCCCATAATGACCATTCTGTTCTACTCGTGCAACAGATCTACATATAGACACGGCTTTGATACCACTGTAGGGGTTCGTAGCATGGAAAACAAAAAAAAATTACCGCATGCAAACAAACAAGCCAAGATCTATCTACTAGATTGTAGCAATGAGTCGATTAGAGTACTCACCCTCGAAGATTCCAAAGCGGTTAACGAGAGCAGATTCTCGTGGGTGATGTAGTCGTACACTTGCCGATCTCAAGATCGCGTAGACGATCCTTCCGGCGCTGTGTTCCGGCAGCGCTTCCGCAGTCGGTCACACGTTAGGTACTCGATGAATACCTTTCTCTCCCTTGTTCCAGCAGGCAGCGAAGGTTGTAGTTCTCCCCTCGCGATTCCGGTAGCACGACGGCGTGGTGTCGGAGATAGAAGGAAGATCCTGCAGGGCTTTGCCTAAACCAGTGCGAGTTATGGTGGATCTAGGGTTTCCCGGTGATCTAGGGTTTAGAAGACCGGGAGGAGGAGGAGGTGTCGGCGACGGCTAGAGCGGCGGCAATAAACCGGCGGCGGCGGCGCGGCGGCACGGCGATGGCGGCTGGCGGCGGCTGGCGGCGGCGGCTTGGCGCGTGGGAGGGCTAGGGCTTGTGTGTTTGGGGCAGCCCTCCCCCTCTATTTATGAGAGGGGGGCAGCCTTGGGAGGGGTGGGTTTGAATCCAAACCCAAACCCAAGTTGGATTGAGAGAAGGACTCTTTCCTTCTTCCACTAGGAAACCATTGTTCCAGTTTGACTTTTCAAACTTCCCATTTGACTTTCAATTTAGAGCTTTAATTCTCTCTTGCAAATGTCCACACCAAGTGACCTAGGATATGATCCAATCATTCCACTTACCCATGACACATTCATGGACCATTTCCCTTCCGGACCGGTGAACCTTCTAGACCCTTCTAGAACCTCTCCGATGAAAACATCGGAATCTTTCCCGAACTCCGGAATCAGACTTTCCTTATATGAATCTTATTCTCCGGACCATTCTGGATCTCCTCATGATATCCCGGATCCCATCCGAGACTCCTAACAACATTCGGTATCCTTACTAATATTCCATATCTACTAAACAACATCGAATCCTTAAGTGTGTCTCCCTACGGTTCGTGAATTATGCGGACATGACCAAGACACTTCTCCGATCAATAACCAATAGAGGAATCTGGAAATTGATATGGCTCCCACATATTTCTACGATTACTTTGAGATCGAAAGAACCACTTACATATGATACCAATTTCCCTTTGTCTCATGATAGTTTACTCATCCGAGGTTTTGATTGTAGGTATCTCTGCATACCTAGTTCAACCTCTTTACCGATAAGTACTCTTTTCTCGTTCCCGTGATATGTGATCCCTTGTGAGCCAGTCACATTCTTGCAAGCCAATTGGATGACATTCCACCGAGAGGGCCCAGAGTATATCGATCCGTCATATGGATGGATAAATCCTACTCTTGATCCATGTGCCTCAACACATGCTTTCCGAACACTCAATGCCACCTTTATAGCCACCTAGTTACGGTGTGGCGTTTGATGTCATCAAAGTATCCTTCTAGTGATGGTGATTAGCATGATCTGATGGTCGAAGGAATTAGGTTACTATGTATCAGAAAGCTTATATCAAATAAACTATTGAAATGACATGATCTTTATGCTACGCTTATCTATAGGAATATGTCCATCATACCATTCTCCTAATGATATGATCTTGTTGTCAACAACATATCAATGCTCATGATCGGGAAACCACGATCATCTATTAACCAACAAGCTAGTATCACATAGAGGCTTTACTAGGGACTCTAATTTAGTTTACAAATCACACAAGTATTAATGTTTCCGGTTAATACTGTTATAGCATGAGTGTAAACATTTATCATAAAAATAAACATATAATAATAACCACTTCTATTATTGCCTCTAGGGCATATCTCCAACACTGAGATATGCTCATGTACTTGATATGTGGATCGACCTACTTTGGGGATATCAGATGCTACTCTGTAACTGGGTAGTTATAAAGGTAGCTTTCGGGTTTGTCCTGAAGCATGCTGGAAGGCATGGTCAATCAAGATGGGACTTGCCCCTATCTACTTGAGAGAGATATCTCTGGGCCCCTCGAGTGATCGGATCCAGAAATGCATGGTCGTGATACATATGGTTAAGAGTTAACCTAGTAAAGGGATTTCGAATCATAGTATCGAGAAAGGGAGGTCAGCTTGGAGCTAGACCAAATATCGTGAGGCAAAGGGAAAGACATATACTAAACCTTGTGATGGTTCGTCCGATATGATCTTTGTATGCATTTAGGAGTCGGCATGTCTTGCTAGAGGCCGCTACAAACTATTGACAGAATAAGTGTATTCGTGTCATTTCTATGCGTATATGAACCTATAGGGTCACACACTTAAGGGGCTAGAAGCCTAATGAGGATTGGATCCAAATTAGACCAGGCTTAGGCTACTAATGGGCTGCTAATGTAGTAGCCCACTAGGGACGTCTATATAAGAGAGGGTGGGGCGAGCTGACCAGGGTTGAGCCATTTTACCCAGCTGCCACTCCTCACGCATGTGTTGCGCGCGCGGACCTAGCAGTCCGGCGTCTGATGCTTCCACCCCGCATGTGTGGATACCTCGGAGGTGCTGCATCTGTAGCAATTGGACGAGCCGCATAAAGGGGAGCTGCTCGTGGGACGAGGACGAGGAGGAGACATAGAACATCTACACTGCCTCGACGCGCTTTATAAAGTTTCACAACTGCACGCCTAGTGGTAATTCCGTGATCTATGACAACAGTTATCCTGGTTTACGCGGTAGAAAATTTTGATTTGCGCTAGTGTAGCCTACCTGTATCCCTTCAGATATCACATGGTGAAAATATCGTTTCACAGACGGTGAATCGAACTATCGCTGATCGAGGGTGTACGATGAGTTTCTACTATGCACACAGTTTCTCAGACTATGTGCAAATCTTGTTTCTTTCGCAAAAGTTTTTGCATCTTTAATTGTTTGTGAATATTCTAGCTTCGCAAATGCATTTTCATGTTGAATCATTGGCATGTTTGGCGATTGCAAATGATGAATATTAGTTTAGAGTATGTGTTCATCTCACTTGCCACATATACTGTTGTCTGAAGCATCATACACGGCTTTGGTTATGAAGAAACAATTGATACCAACAGCCACATGTTGCAGATGTACACCAGTTTTACCCATAACTCAACCTTGCATGCAAATACAGTAGTAGAACTGAATTTTATTTGATTATAATTTTTATACACCACATATACATATGTATTTCGACATAGATTCAATAGATAGCTATACAAATGAATAAATAGAGAGCTTTAGAAATAATTTTTGGTTACGCCGTTGTCGCCATGACAAGTTCTCAAAGCAGTGTTACAGAGAATGACAGCAGCGACTGCTAGAGGCATAGCCTGTGGATGGAATGCTTCTCAACTGTTTGCACATAGAAACATGGAAGTGAGTCAGTGACACGCTACAACAAAAATAGACTTAAAACATTAACATAACATTAAAATGAGACAACTATAGACATACTATATCTTTAGACTTAGAAGATATACATACGAAAGCTAACAATATACATAGGAAAGGTAACAATAAATGAATGCAAGTTCAAATGAATTGTATTCTTACTTATAAGTTCTTGTCCAAGGCTAGAAATTCTAATTCTTATGCAGTGTCGCCAAAAATATCATCCTTATTAGATGGTGGTTGCACACATAAGTCACCATATAAAGATGGAAAGAAATAGATCATTCTACCCATAAGCAACCACATAAAGATGGAAAGAAATATATCATTGGACACATAAGATCGAACAATTAAATCCTTTCATACACAATATATCTATCAATTAAATCTAGTTCTATACAATATATAATATAGCTCTAAAATTCAAATCATACCATAGAATATAGGATATAGATCAAGCTAGCTTACAAACTGATCCTAACACAATATTCTAAGTAGATCTGGATTGCTAATTGTGTTAATGAGAATAAAAATAGAACACACGATCCTAAAACAATATTCTAATAGATCCTACATTGCTAAATGTGCTAATAAATGTAAAAAAATAACACGTGGTCCTAAGACAATATTCAAATAGACCCGGCCTTGCTAACTATAAAAATGAGTATAAAAATGCATGGTAACAATGTATCCTCTGCGCAGGCGAGGACGATGGAGTAAGCTGGCGAGGATGAGCTGGCTTGATTAGTATTATCATCGGTGAAGAAGAAGTCGACGAGGTTATTTATATTCTAGTGTGGCAAGGTTCCACCGGACGCGGTCCCGTTGGGTGGCAACCCAGCCATAGGATAAGGGTACCCTAGAGATGATGCTCTGACATACCAAACTCAGCTTTTCCCCTATTCTGATTGTAGTGATGCTCTGATGATGTAGAAGTCCGAATCGATCCTTAGGTACCATGCCGAAGTTGACAGGGATTGGAGAATCAAAAGGACCAATGTTTTAGGGATAGGATCATCCAAGAACCTCCACGGTGGCCACTGTATGATCAAGAACCTGAAAGAATCTGGAATATGCTCTTTGGTTGCATGGTGGCCCCTGAGGTATAGGCTAGGGCACTACAGAAGTGGAATAGGTTAGAGTGGCTTTCTGTGGCGGACATAGTTCTTCTTTAGTGGTGAACTTCAAGGCCATGCCCCCTGGCTAGCAGGCGTGACCTTTGGACTGCAATCATCTTGGTCTTTTGGTGCATTTTGAGGTATCAAAATGAAGTGGTGTTCAAAAAGTAGTGGCATGCAATAGATACCATGAAGACGAGGATCAAGATGTATTACTAGCAATGGTGTTTTGCTAGGCTTTTCTATTCTAATTTGTTTGGCTAGGACGGGGGGTAGGCTTTATGTTTAGGGGATCTTTCACCCCTATTTTGACGTTGTGACTTGCTACCTCGCGACGTTGTTTTTTCCGTCATAGTTCTTCTATGTGATTGGTACACCTCCTAGGGTGTATCCTAGAAAAGGAATAACCGAGAAGAAGATGAAGTATCGCCTCATGATGGAGGTCTACCGCTAATGGCTAGATCGCTGGTGACATCCGTCTTCATGAGTCAAGAGGCAACTACATGTCGCTAGTTTTTTAGAATAGTACGGATCGCTAGCTATCTAGGAGGAGTGAGTGGAGGGGCATAATCAATCGATGTTTTAATCCTTGTTCAGGATATAGGGAGCCACGAAGCCCATGTCTGAATCGAGGCGGTAGCCACCATGCAGCCCAGGTAATGTCGGTCCTTTCTAGTACCACTAGATGTACTACAAATCCAATATAGGCACGTTCAAAATTTTTGGGCCCCCTAAATGGTTGGGCCCTATGCCGCTGCATGGGCTGGACTTCCGTCGTCCAGGGCCTGCCTAGGCCACCTCCATGTTGTAGCCAGCATGCTCGTTAAACAGGCCAAGCCCCCTAGAAACTATCGATTCAGCCATTTTCAGCGATGCACTCTCCTCTCATGCTCCCTAGATGTAAAAGGCACCACATGACACATGAGGGGATATGACCACGGAGATGGCACAAGATCGCACTTTGCAGCAAAAAATTTGGCGAGAGGAATTCGATCACCTCTTGCTGCTTCCCTCATCCTATATCTACCCTCTCCCTCACCTCCCAAATCCAAATGCCCCATTTCGCTCCATTGAGTTCGAGTCACCGGTCGGCAGGTGGTAAGCAGGTAAGTGGTGGCGGACTCCGAGATGGCAACAACTACTGCAGCGGGGACTAGGATACTACTCACTCTTCCTCGATCTATCCTTCTCGTGCTCCACCTCCACTTCCACCTCCACTGATGGATGTAAGTAACCTCTCCTCCTCATTTGGTTGGTTAGATCTGTGATCTTGCAATGGTAGATTTTCCTAGGTTGCAGGTCATACATGTACTTGTTCATGGTAGATGTGTTTGCTCATGTTACATCACATGTGTGCTTGTAGTATGGTAGTTTGTGCAAATTTATAGGGATGTTTTTATTATGACAGTATGATAGCTTGTGCTATGTTCAACTCCATGTTTCAATTTATGCTTGTTGTAGCTCTTCGAATCCTTACTTCATAGCTAGAACTTTGAAACTGTTCTTGCCTTTTACAAATTTCTGTCATGCATGAACAATGCAGAACTCCGATTTAGACATTAGTCAAGCTCTAGTGCATGTGTGATTTGTATATCCCTTCGTTTGTATAGGATTATGGCCCATAACATAGCCTGCATCGGTGGCGCAGATTTCCGACCATGTCCTAGTTTGCACAGCTAGGATCCATGTCACATGATCATGTTCATAGCATTATGAGCTACATTTCTTCAAACCTGGTACATGGATGAACTTGTTAATCCTTAATTATGATCACATTGATGCTTCTTATGTGTACCTTACTTGTTATTGTGTGCCTTGTTAGTTCTACGTGGTGTTCAGAGTCAGGCACTCTGGAGTGTACAAATCATGGAGGATCTGCCAAGAATAAATCCATGGTTTCTCTAACAACATTTATAGAGGGTATAAAACTATGGAGAAGAAAGTGGGGAGTACAACATTTTTTGTTTGATCGAGCTATAGTTCTTCAATTATTGACTATGGCTGATCAGGTAGTGGTTTTTCCAAGTTATGCCTCTGGATGATCCAGTTTTGGCTATAGTTGAAGGAGTAATTAAAGGCCGACAGAGCAAGCTCAAATTCATAATCATTGTCATCCTTGTGGTAATCGTGAAGCTCCTATTATTCAGATTCCTCTCTATGGTCGGGTCTCTATGATTGGATGTAATGTGCATTGACATGAGAAGCTCACATATTTGTATTTTAGTAACCATACGCGAGCTCATGTGGGCAACCAAACGTGTATCATTTGCATCATCCAGGCCAAAAACGATGTGTGTATCCTACCACAAAAGGGGGGAATAGTTCCAACCAATGCAACCTAAGAAAATATGGGTAGCCAAATGAATTGAAGAACACCTATTTGTAACATCCCTAAAATCATGATTTCAAAGATTGCATATCATTCATGCATGCATATAGAACTGAGGTCAATTTCAAAACTCATTTCAGAAAAACAAAGCACATAGTGCTATCATTTTATGTGAGCAAGAAAAAATCAAATGGCCATCCCCATTTGAGAGTTTGAATGTTTTAAACCTATATTGCTTATCTCCTTTGTTGAATGGATTGAGTGTGGAAATTTAAACCAAGTTTTACAAAATGGAAATGGTTCAAAAACCATTTTTCAAACATTTGCAAATCTTGTGCCAAGCTCCTGATATTTTGTTTCTCCAAGAGTGACCAAGCCTTTGCAAAGTAGACACATGGTTTTATGCCTATATTTGAAACTTTTGCACACTGTAAAAAACCCAGAAAGATTTGAATTCATATCAAAATCATTCCTGAAAATCAAAACAGAAAAAGAAAAGGACAAAAGAAAAGAAAAGGGCCAGGCACCAGGATTCTAGCCCAGCAACAGAACTAGCCCAACTAGCCCACCCGGCCTTCCTCTCTCTCTCGCACGCGCAAGCACACCCAAGCAGTCGCTGACAACCAGACCCCACCTCCTCTCTGCGCGTTTCGCTGACGAGCGGGCCCTGTCCACGTCAGCGTCGTCTTCCCCAAATCCCGCGCACGAACTCCGCCGCTGCCCGTTGCTGCCTTGATTTCGCGAGGTAAATTGCATTGATGCAGCGAGCGTTTCTTGTCGAGCCTCTGGCTATATAATCCCCACACCCTCGCGACAATTTCCCCCCAAACAATTTCTCTTTCACGCCACCAGGCTGCCCACAACTCGCTCGACGCCGCCGCTGTTCCGACGACAGAGCCGACGAATTCCGGTTTGCCCCGTGTTCCCCTCTGTCTCTGAATCATTCTATCAAGTTCAGCAAGTCTTTGCGCACCTACTGACACTCCCCACTTGTCCTCGCATGATCCGTAGCTCCAGCAACGACTCCGACTGACCGCCACCATTCTCTGCATGAACTCCGGCGACCTCTCTCCGTAAGTAGACGCCACCCCTTACCCTCTGACTGATACGCCTAGAATCCCCATCGTCTTGCGCATCTAACAGTGCCTCTATTTTGGCTTAGCGCGATGAGGAACCTCGCCAACATCGATGACTGACCGTGCCCGACGCGTTCGCAAACTCCGGCGAGGAATCTCCGACGACCCCGTGCACCCCTTCCCAAGCCATCGCCACCTTGAGCATCAGCAGCCTCCTGCGGTTCTGGTAAGCATCTCCTCTCTTCCCCGGGCGACCTAGAACACCAGCACCGCCGCTGACTGACGCGCCGCCGCTAGCTCCGCTCGATTTTGGTTAGATGATTTATAGCCGTCAGATCCAGATCCAGCGTGTATAATTAGTCCACTTAGCGAAGCGGTATGGTTAGATCTGAACCGTGCATCGTTAGTTAGATCCTACGGCTCGCGAGCGTGATCCGGAGCGAATCGGTACGCGCCAGTAGGAACATGACGCGTGGCTAGGGTTATATTCAAAAATAGATTTGAAATCAGATTTTGATCCAAAATTGAAATAGCTGTAACTTTTGATTTCCATGTTAGATTTTTGCAAATTTTATACCGTTGGAATCAGGGAGACAAGCCCTTTCTGTTTATGCAATGTGTTTAGCAAAAAGTTTCTGTTAAAATGACTTTTTATGCAGAAACTTGTTTAGGACCATTTTGAGTATAGAATTTGTTTAGTAAATTGTTTTAGTGCTAAATAAGTTTAGTTAGCAAGTTTTTGACTTGGTTATGTTTCTGTATCATGCACTTGGTTGGTGGAGTTTTAAAAAAAATCATCACTTTGCATTCTTGCATGCATGCATTCATATATTTTTGTTTGTATATGAATTGTGTGTAAAATGTGTACTACCATTTTTGTGTAGACTTTGGTGCTAGTGACTGTGATTGTGAAGAGTGATACTCTCCCCATTACCAAGGAAAGTGGTACTTCATGACTATTTTCATCCCTATATTTTGTATAAGCATTAGAAATATTTTGCTAAGTCTTGCATGTTACTTTTTGCCAAATGCTATGTTGGGAAATCCTAAGTAGTTGTAGAATTGTAGAATTGCTAGGAAATTTCCTAAGTTAAGTTACTATGCCATGCTTAGCCTAGCTAGTAGCAAACTGTAACACCCTCAGAATCGGCCATATCCAAGTTTCAGTGCTTCCCGCCAAACCCGCATAGAAACGATTCAAAGGTGCCCACCAGGCACTTTCGTGCGGGTGGAAAACGAAGTAATATCATTACACAATAGTCCTCGATGGAACCCACAAACAGATATATACAACAACGACTCCATGAGTCAAGAATACAGATATACAGTACAAAGATCCAAATCACCTTGAAAACGATACAGCGTCCGGCTACGGACAAGATGCAAATGGGGCTAAGAGCCCTGAAGAATAACCAATGGCGTCCATAACCCTGCCCAGGCCAAGCCGGAAGGGTAACCCTGCTAACGACGTCGATCTCAAAACCTGCTTAAACAAAAAGGGGTGCCAACAAAGGGCAAAGGAAAAAGAGAGCGGTCAGTACTGAGGCCAGTACACGGCGAGACTAGAATTCAGCGGTCCTCGCCTACATAGGTATGGTGGACTAAGCGGCAGCGCGGCATGCACTAAACAACCTATAGAGACTCGATATAACTGTCGGCTATCAGAGAGGGATAAGAAAGATCTATTCGGAACCAACCTGATACTACCACCAAACATACCCATCCTGGTATTTCCCCCTCGAGACCAAACGAGGAAGTCAATCGAGGAACTCACACAGTTGGCAGTTTTATTTATTCAATTATCGTTGCAGCAATTACTAGTCAGGTATAGATAGTCATCCTGATATAATAAGCAGTGGGCACTTTTAGTTAACCATTCCGTTGTAGTTGCAACACTTACTAGTCAGATACAATTAGCATGAGATATCCCCAAACCCAGCAGTTGTTGGTACTTTTATTTAGCCATTCCGTTGTAGTGAAGCTGATTACTAGTCATATCGGATACAAGTCAAATTATAGCAGTAAACTTTAGTTATAGTTGTCTATGATCGAGACCTGTGCTCCAAGTCGTCCATAACCGCGGACACGGCTTCTCGAAAAGATTTAACCCTACACGGGTGCACCAAAGTTTCCACATGCACCTACACCCTTGTTGTCGGATCAGGTAGGTACAAGATCACAAAACATACACCCAACGGTATGTCGACGGGGTTTCGGACACGACGTTTCCCAGACCCAAAGCAAGCACGGGGGGCCACCCCACTAAGCTACCCGCAACGAAGTCGGCCGGTCTCCGAGACGGACTGAGGGTTTGCGCCAATGGCTGTAAACGACTGGGAACCCGAAACTCTCGGGCTTGTCGATACCGCGAAAACACTCCGCAATCCTAAACAGTACACGTGCAGTACTTCGCACAATTTAAATTAAGCAGTAAACCATGGCATAAGTAGAGAATAGTAATAAAGCCCCAAAATACTTGTGGCCCCCAGTACAGTACTTGTAATCAGGTACTAAATCGATGGGGGTGCCCATACACCCCACCTGTGGTTAGCGCGCTCGATCTCGGAAAAGGTGTCAAGAACTCGGGGTCCTATGGGACACAAGTGGACGGTTAACAACCAAATAACATCTATTGCCCACCTGTGCCTCTGCATTTACCTACTTCAATTTTAGTTATTAAACAATAAGTAAGGCTATGATCATCTCCAACATTAAACATGCGGCAATACTCCAACAACTGTGGTACTTGACGACACGCAACAGCACTTGAGCAAGCGACTACGACGCGCAAGTCCAACTATCTACCAAACAACAGGTAATAGGATGTGTCCAAGGCAATATAAGGCTGCAAGGGATTTCACGGGTACGAAAACTAGAGCATCGCAACACAGATAGCAATAGATCAACAGGAGGAAATAAATACTATAAAAGTAAGATAGGTAGAAAAGGGGAGGTGCTCGCCTGAAAAGCATTGCCGATGGTTCATCCGAAGATCGGGTCGACACTCGCATCAACTCATCGGCCTAATCCGTGAAGAAGCAAAGCACTAGAAGAAACACCGGATGCACTATTTAGTACTACGGCAAAAGATCGGGCATGATGCATGTATGATGTATGACATGGCAAGATGCGATACAATTAGGCAATATTAGCGGAACCGGGGTCCCGGCAAATATTTAAGTGGTTCAAGTTGTTTATATACCCCACAATTTAAATGTTGTTTTAACAGGGCGAAACATGGCATCGGTTCGCTACACCAATTTAAATGGAGTCCGGAATAAGACAAAGATATCCCACATATAGACTCCATATTTAATTATGAGATGAATTGGCATAATGCCCCCAAACCACAGACAAGTATGCATGCATGAAAAATTTAATATGCATCAGTTGATAATGTCATATTATAAAAATAATGGGGTCTCGGATAAAGGGGTCACACATCTGGGTTCGGAAGGTCTTGGGGTTCCGGGGTGCGGGGTTCGGTCTCAGGGTTTAGGGTTCGACGGGATCGGTCTCCGAAGGTCGGATACAAGATGAAGAGCTTGGCGTTCCGGAAAGACGGACTTGGTGTGGCGTCGGGGGCGCATCGGACTCGCCCTAGTCGGTGTCGATCTTGTCGGGCCCGCGTATCAGGTCGGTCTTGGCGTCCGGGATGAAGAACTTGGCGTCCTCGAGGAAGTACTTGGCGTATCCGAGTCGATGACCTGGGCGTCCGGTTTCTCGGGCATCAGATCCGGGAAGAAGTACTTGTCGCATCTGCGGTCTTCGGGTTCAGGTAGAAGAGCTCGTCGTCCGGGGATTCTCTGGGTCCGTGATCTTCGGGCTCTGTGTAGAAGTGCTTGATGGTCCGAGAGGGAGAAATCGGGGTTCGACGACTTCATTGTCGGCGTCGGGTGGTTCATTGGTTACGTCCGGGTGGGTGTCGATCTTGTTGTCGATATGCTCTGAAGTTCTTGTTGTGGATTGCACAATCACCATGCCACACCACATCAGTATATCCTTGCAGGAAACAGGTGGTCTTGGCGTTGAATCAACAACGGTGGCTACTATCAGAGGCACTGCTAGAGGTTGTTGAGCTCACAGGGCTTCACGGTGGCTTCGGCTTGACACGGAAGACAGCCAGCGGTGCCGACTACAAGGAGCGACGAGGTTGACGAGGGCGGTGCCACTCGCTGACGACGGGGAGGCGGCGGTGCCGTGGCCCGGGTGGATGGGGCCGGCGGCTAGCAGAACAGGGCAGAGGAGGGTCGTGACGCAGGCGGAGGCGGTGGTGTGAGGCGGAGAGGAGGGAGGCGGGCAAGGGACAGGCGGCGGCGCAGGCGTCTGGCACGGGAGGAAGGGAGAAGGGTCGAGAGGTTGGGGTGAGGGGGACGCGTGCAGAGGCGGCCGGGCGACAGGGGCGAGGCCAGCAACGGCGCTATCGACGGGCGACGGACGTCGTGGTCGCTGGCGGCGGCACAGGTGACGCGGGGTGGCCGGATGCAGAGGAAGGAGGCGGAAGGGAGCAGCTCGGGTGGAGGGGCCGATGCAAGGAGGAGGGGCGGCGCCTCCATCGGGCTTGGGCTCCTGCGGCCGCAGGCAGGAGCTCAGGGAGGCGGCGTCCAAGGCGGTGGCGAGCGCGACTCCGGCGGCGGCCGGAGGACGGGGTGGAGGCGCGGGACGGTGAGGAGAGCCAGGCCCAGGGGGTCCAGGGCGACGCCGGGGGTGCTGCGCTCAGCGAGGGGAGGATCGAGGCGAGGCCACAACGGCCAGAGGTGGTGAGGCGCACACACGGCGGCGCTGCAACGAGCGAGGAGGGAGAGGTGCGAGGGGAGAGAGGGGGTGCGGGTAGCGGCCTCGCGAGGGAGACGGGGTGGGACCAGGCAGAGGAGTGGGTCGCGGTTGTGAGGAGCGGGGGTCAGGAGGTGAGGTCGGCCTGGCAGGGAGCGGCCAGGGGCGTGCGTGAGAGAGGGGCCAGGTGGGCCAGCAGGTGGCGGCTGGGGGGAGGTGGCAGGTGGCGGTTGGCTGGAGGAGGAAGGAGAGATGAGGTGGCGAACCGTGAGTGGTGGGGGTGAGGTGGAGGCAGGGTGGGTAGATTAGGTTGGGTAGGAAAAGGGTTTAGGGTTTCTCTGGTTTTTGCACTGGGGGTGGCCGACTGGGTCGGATCGGCCCGGTACGGCTGCCCCTAAAAATAAAATAAATATTTTATTATTTAAAACGGGGCGTTTGAAATCCGTTGGTAGACGAAACAAAATAATCCGGAGACCCGGGTTTTGGATTTGAAATAAAGGCGGGGTATTTAGAAAACAAAATATGCTTTTCGAAAATAGTTTCAGACAAACAAATGCATGATGATGACGATGCTCAAATGCAATGTGGCATGATGACATGAGCATGCGGTCATGATGATGCAATGCACAAAAACAACGTGATTTTCTAGTAGTGGTTTTTGCGGGGCGCCACACAAACAAGGGTGGTAAAGTATATACATGCTATGATGAAAATATTTCTAAGTCTTCGGACTTATGTTTTTCTAATAAAACAACTAAGTCAATGAACCTCCTGGATGGAATGGGACTTGAATGGTGGTTTTTGGTTGAGTGGTTACACAAGGCCCATGGACATGGTTTACCTTGTGTATCTCACTTGTGGTATGCCACCCAGGCACAAAGGGATTTTAGATGGCCAAGTGTTGAGAAGCTTATAGTGCAGCCACTTAGCAATATGGGCTCTGCCATGATCATATAGGTTGCTAGAACTTAGTCATTTGGACAGTTGGTGGTAGTGGGATGATAGGTTGGAATGCGTCCATTTGGCTAAGGGAAGGCTTCTGAAAGGTCCTGTCTTGGGAAACCAAGTCTGGTGGGGAAAGTGCACAACCTCTGCAGATGGAAAATATAAGTACTTAGCCAAGTCCATGGCAATGGACAACTTGAGCATCAAGACATGGAAGCTATCAAGAATCTCATCACTCCAACTTCTAAGTAAAAATTTGTGGGTGAACAAGGGTGAAGGACCCCAATGTCTATTGGTGGTTTCTTGGGAATTTTTGACAAAGAAAAACTTAGTGATTTCAACTAATAGGAAAAACCTATTTTGAGCAAAGCAAGCCAAGCTACACTTAGCCAAAATGCATATAGTAATATAGTCCACTTAAAATTTACTAAGGTATCACTTGCCAATACTATTCCAAAGTATTGACCCACTGTGGTTGTAACTTGTGATGTTGCAGGTTACTCCGATGATGATTAGGTGTCATGAGTCTACACTCAACATGCTTGCCTGTGGCACATGAAGATGAAGACTTATGTTTATTTATTTATTCCAAAACTCTTGTATTAGGCCTGTGGCCCTGAGTTGTAAAAGACTATGTTTTATCTCTGGAATGGATGTAATAAATGACCTTTGTATCTGTGTACTTCATCTTAAACTGTGGATGCTAGCAATGATCCAGGGACTAGCATTGCAATCACAGGGATCCTTTTCCTTTACAAAGGAGGGATCTTACAGATGGTATCAGAGCACTGTGTTGCCTGTAGGATTATGACCCTAGGATTGGAAACCACTAAGGAAAAATTTTCAACTACTTCTACACTTGTCTATTCTTCTCGTAAACTTTTCTAATCTTCTCTTTCTCATCTCCATTTGTAGATGAACTCCATCAACGAAGTCGTAAAGAAGGGACCACTCATGACCATGACCTTGGAGTGTGAAACTAAGTTTCCCAAAATTCTCAAGGACCTCATGGTGGCAATGGAAATACATGGTGCAGCTGTGTACAAAGGCTTTCCAGTGATGGATGAAGGAGTTGAGTACTGGTGGGTGCAACTTCACTTGTACAAAAGCAAGGAAGACAACCACAAAGAAAGAGGATTCTGCATGTACACCAACACTGTGGTGCATACCACATTATTTGAGTCAGCAAGAGAAGCAGCTTGGAGGACTATCAAAGAACTTAGTGCTAGAGTCAAGTGCAGAATGTTCAACCTCCGAAAAGACTTAGAGAAAGAGAAGGAACATACCCAAGAGTTGGAAGCCACCAACCAAACCTTAAGAGGAGATATTATAGACTTAGTGATGGAATCATGTGAACAAGATAGGCTGATTGCCTCTAGGAACATTGTGTTAGCCAACAGATCCAGTGAGATAGGATTGTAAACGTACTTGTTAGTTGGACCACCACCTATCACCTTATTTTCCAAAATGATACCTTAAATAAGTTTGGACCTTGGTTGATGTATTGGATTCATGTATGCGTGATTTGTGTGATTTTGTGTTCCAAGGATATGTATGTGATGTTTGTCTTTGTTTTATCTTAAATAGTGTTGTTCTAACTTTTCTATCTTATAAATAGATGCCTATTACCATCAGCACTATTGAGGAGTTCCAGGTTACCCGCTTTGGTCCTCGTATCGTTGAGCTTACCACTTTTCTCAATCTCCCTCTTCCCACCATCATGGTGCATCCACTCACCAAGTTCGAGAGGAAGGACGTCTGGGGCTTCAAGGTGAACCAGCCCGGACGCCAGACAGAGCCTACTACGGAGGCCATCGTCTTCAAGCTTATGCATGATGACAGGGAGAGAGGCATGGAGGTAGTTATGCAGGACCTGATAGGACGTCTGTTAGGCCGGCACTCCCGACAGGTTAGAGGCACCCACTTCCACGTCTTCGGAATACGTGATGAGGATGGAGAGTCCATCGACTTCGAGGATGACTCGAGGGACACAGCAGAGCCGATACGTCTGTATCTCCAGGACTTAGAGTCTCTCATTAGGCACGTGGATACGGACAGGACCAATGTCATGCTCAGTAATGACGAGCTCCAGGTGCAGCTTCGCGAGAAGGACAAGCTTTTCGCACAGCAGGACGAGATAGTCAAGGAAATGGAGGCGAAGTTCGAGACCCAGGACCGGAAGTTCAAGAGTCAGGAGAAACGTGTCCAGGATAGGAACAAGAAGATCCGGGATATGAATGAAGAACTGAAGTCCAAGGACTTCGAGCTAGAGCAGCAGCAGATGGTGATTGAGAGGCTTCGTTCCCAGAAGAGGGCTCTCAAGGCCAAGATTGAGTCCTTGACCACTACCATTGAGGAGAACAAGACCGCGATGGAGAACGCCGGTCTTACCTTTGTCGAGGAGGAGATTGATGCTGATGAGTAGACTTGACTACTCGTTTACCGTACTTGTTATTTGTGAACTTGTTATTGGACCATCCGACATGTGGATGGCTTGCCACATGTGTGTTTTACTTTGAGAACTTGTTATCTAGTTGTTGAACTTTTATCTTCTGTTGCATGCTTGTGTTTGCTTATGTGATGTAATGTGCATGAAAACATCTATGGGTATCTCATTCTTATCTCTATTTGAACAAACCACAGATGCCTCCCCGTCGCGCAAACCCCAACCCCAACAACAACAACAACATCACTCCAGAAATGCAGAAAATGATGAATGCTCAAACACAGCTCATGCAGATGATGACAACATTCATTCAGAACCAAAACAACAACAACAACAACCCCAATAACAACAACAATAACAACAATAACAACAACAACCCTCCGGGCTTTGATATGCTCACCAGATTTCTGCGATTGAGGCCAGCTAAGTTCTCGGGGACAACTGATCCCATGGTGGCCAATGATTGGCTACGTTCTGTAAACAAGGACTTAGTAACCGTGGGCTGCACGGATGCTGAAAAGGTCAGATTTGCAGCACATCTGCTGGAAGGTCCAGCCACCACTTGGTGGGACAACTTCCAAATCACCACTCCTATAAATGAGGTGACTTGGGCGATCTTTGAGGATGGCTTTCGCACTGCTCATATCTCATCAGGAATAATGAGCCTGAAAAAGAAAGAGTTCCACAATCTGAAACAGCGCCACCGCAGCATGGCTGAATACATTGAAGAGTTCAACAATCTGGCACGTTATGCACCAGATGAGGTTGACACAGATGTCAAGAGAAAGGAAAAATTTCTGGAAGGCTTGAATGATGAGCTGAATCTGCAGCTGGCTGTGGCATATGTTCCCACTTATCAGTCGCTCTGTGACAAGGCTGCTATATTGGAGAACAAAATGAAGCAAGTCGAGAGTAGAAAGAGAAAGCACTCCGACAAGCACAGCTCGGGATCGTCTCACAAATGATCTCACTATGATGACATTGGAAGCTCAGGATCCCACAAGCATGGGAAATTCAATAAGCACCACAACCACAACCGTCATGACAACAAGCATCATCGCAGTCATGACAATGACAAGTACAAGAACCACAAGAGTGGACATAAGAGCCACCACAGTGGTAATGGTAGTGGGAGTGGAAGTCAGCCTGCTAAGAGAGACATCAGTCAGGTTGAATGCTTCAAATGCAAGAAGATGGGACACTATGCAAATGAGTGCCCCGAAAAGAAAGTTGAAGGACCTGTCAAGCCCAATCCTTTCCAGAAAGGACAAGTGAACCACATCAATGTGGAGGAGGTCTATGAGGAGCCTGATGCTGTTGCTGGTAAGTTCAGACTCAATTCCATTCCAGCATTTGTACTCTTTGATACTGGTGCATCTCATTCATTCATATCAAGAGCATTTGTTGAAAGAAATGAACTACCGGTAGAAACTATTGGGTGTCCTATAAAAGTAAGTTCTCTTGGTGGAGAAATGATAGTGAATTCAGGATGCCATGATCTAGTCATAGAATTTGGGAAGTATAAGTTTCCTGTTAACTTGATAATATTAAACTCCCAAAGTTTGGATGTCATTCTGGGAATGGACTGGATGACTAAGTACAAAGGAGTGATAGATTGTGCCAGCCATACTGTCTCACTCACAACTCCGGAAAATAAAAGGATCAGATTCAAGACCAGCTTTGGAGCAAAAAGGAGTATGCTTAATTCTCTTAAGGGGGTTAGCATGGACAGTGTGCCAATTGTGTGTGAGTATCCGGATGTATTTCCGGAAGAATTACCAGGAATGCCACCGGATAGAGATGTGGAATTTCTGATAGATTTGGTACCAGGCTCTGGACCAATAGCAAAGAGACCATATAAAATGTCAGTCGATGAACTGAAGGAGCTCAAGAAGCAACTAGGAGAACAGTTGCAGAAAGGATTTATTCCACCAAGTTCATCATCTTGGGGAGCCCCAGTTTTGTTCGTGGAGAAGAAGGATAGAAGCCAAAGGTTATGCATAGATTACCGTTCACTCAACGAGGTAACTATCAAGAACAAATATCCTTTGCCAAGAATCAATGACTTGTTTGATCAGCTAGAAGGAGCCTGTTTTCTCAAAAATTGATCTCCGGTCAGGCTATTTTCAACTTAAGATAAGAGAACAAGACATACCTAAAACAGCATTCACCACAAGGTATGGATTGTATGAGTATACCGTAATGCCTTTCGGCTTGACCAATGCTCCAGCATACTTCATGAATATGATGAACAAGGTGTTCATGGAATTTCTTGACAAGTTTGTTGTCGTTTTCATCGATGACATCTTAGTCTACTCCAAGAGCAAAGAAGAGCATGAAGGACACTTGCATTTGATACTTGAGAAGTTGAGAGAGCATAAACTTTATGCCAAATTCAGCAAGTGTGAGTTCTGGTTAGAAGAAGTTGGTTTTCTTGGTCATGTTATGACAAAGGATGGTGTAGCAGTTGATCCTGCTAAGGTTTCAGCTGTGACTGAATGGGAATCTCCCAAGAACGTGAAAGAAGTTCGCAGTTTCCTTGGCTTAGCAGGTTACTACAGAAGGTTCATCGAGAATTTCTCTGAAGTAGCTAAGCCCATGACTGAATTGTTAAAGAAAGACAAGAAGTTTGCTTGGTCTGAAGGTTGTGAAGTCAGCTTTCAGGAGTTGAAGAAAAGACTTGTGACAGCACCAGTTTTATGTCTACCAGATTTGGAAAAGGATTTCCAAGTATATTGTGATGCATCTCATCAAGGTTTGGGTGCAGTTCTTATGCAAGACGGTAAAGTTGTGGCTTATGCCTCGAGACAACTCAAAACTCATGAGGTAAACTACCCTACTCATGATTTGGAGTTAGCCTCTGTCGTTCATGCACTCAAAACCTGGAGACATTACCTTTTGGGAAAGCGATGGGAAGTGTTCACGGATCATAAAAGCTTGAAGTATATTTTCACCCAAAAGGAAATCAATATGAGACAAAGAAGATGGTTAGAGCTTATCAAGGATTATGACTTAAGTTTGCAATACCACCCTAGTAAAGCGAATGTTGTAGCAGATGCTCTAAGTCGTAAGGTATTTGTAAATGGCCTTACCAAAGGAGAATTGCCAGATGATTTGTGTACCCAATTCCGAGAACTCAGATTGGAGATTGTGCCTGAAGGACATCTCATGTATTTGGATGTTCAACCCACTTTGTTGGACAAGATTCGAGAAGCACAAAAGACTGATAAGGAAATTGAAGAGATTAAGGAAAAGATTGGCCAAGGGAAAGCCAAAAATTTCCATGAAGATGAACAGGGTACTTTATAGCATGGTAAACGTATCTGCGTTCCACAAGATCCGGAGTTGCGGAAACTGATTCTGTAGGAAGCACACAACTCTCCGTATTCTATTCACCCGGGGAACACCAAAATGTACATGGACATGAAAGAAAGGTTTTGGTGGAACAATCTCAAGAGGGACATCGCTGAACATATTTCTTTGTGTGATGTGTGTAGTAGAGTAAAAGCGGAGCATCAGAAACCAGCAGGTTTGCTTCAACCACTACCTATTCCTGATTGGAAGTGGGACAAGATTGGTATGGATTTCATTACCGGATTACCAAGGACCAGATCAGGATATGATTCCATATGGGTAGTAGTAGATCGCCTAACTAAAGTGGATCATTTCATACCCGTGAAGACAACTTATACGAGTGCCAAGTTAGCCAAAATCTACATGAGTAGAATTGTGTGTCTACATGGTGTGCCCAAGAGTATTGTGTCTGATAGAGGAACTCAGTTCACTTCTCATTTTTGGAAACAGCTTCATGAATCATTGGGAACGAGGTTGGAATTCAGTACTGCTTTTCATCCTCAAACCGATGGACAAGCAGAAAGGACTAATCAAATTATGGAAGACATGTTGAGGGCATGTGCCCTAGACTACGGAGCAAGTTGGGATGAAAGTCTGCCTTACGCAGAATTTTCGTATAACAACAGCTATCAAGCCAGCATTGAAATGGCACCGTTTGAGTTTCTCTACGGAAGAAAATGTACCACCCCATTGTTATGGAATGGTGTGGGGGAAAGAAGTTTATTTGGGCCAGATCTTATCAAAGAAGCCGAAGAGAAGGTCAAATTGGCTAAGGACAGGTTGAAGATAGCACAGTCCCGACAGAAAAGCTACGCAGATCCTAAGCGTAGAGAATTTACCTACGAAGTTGGTGATAGAGCCTATCTTAGAGTATCACCACTCCGTGGAGTGAAAAGATTCGGAGTCAAAGGAAAGTTGGCACCAAGATATGTTGGTCCATTCAAGATTCTGAGTCGCAAAGGAGAAGTTGCTTATGAAATAGAACTACCAGAATCTTTATCATCTGTCCATAATGTGTTTCATGTGAGTCAACTTAAGAAATGTCACCCAGAAATGGAAGAAACTTCTTTGAAGGATACAATACCTTTGGAGGAGGTTCAACTAGAAAATGATCTCACTTATGAAGAGAAACCTATCAAGATTCTTGAGACTGCAGAAAGAGTCACAAGGACAAAGACTATCAAGTTTTGCAAAGTGCAATGGAATCATCATTCCGAAGAGGAAGCAACATGGGAAAGAGAAGATGAACTTCGGAAAGACCACCCTCACCTATTTGCTAGCCAATCCGAATCTCGAGGGCGAGATTCACCTTAAGGGGGTTAGATTTGTAACATCCCTAAAATCATGATTTCAAAGATTGCATATCATTCATGCATGCATATAGAATTGAGGTCAATTTCAAAACTCATTTCAGAAAAACAAAGCACATAGTGCTATCATTTTATGTGAGCAAGCAAAAATCAAATGGCCATCCCCATTTGAGAGTTTGAATGTTTAAACCTAGATTGCTTGTCTCCTTTGTTGAATGGATTGAGTGTGGAAATTTAAACCAAGTTTTACAAAATGGAAATGGTTCAAAAACCATTTTTCAAACATTTGCAAATCTTGTGCCAAGCTCCTGATATTTTGTTTCTCCAAGAGTGACCAAGCCTTTGCAAAGTAGCCACATGGTTTTATGCCTATATTTGAAACTTTTGCACACTGCAAAAACCCCAGAAAGATTTGAATTCAAAAAGAGTTTGAATTCATATCAAAACCATTCCTGAAAATCAAAACAGAAAAAGAAAAGGACAAAAGAAAAGAAAAGGGCCAGGCGCCAGGATTCTAGCGCAGCAACAGAACTGGCCCAACTAGCCCACCCGGCCTCTCTCTCTTGCACGCGCAAGCACACCCAAGCAGTCGCTGACAACCAAACCCCACCTCCTCTCTGCGCGTTTCGCTGACGAGCGGGCCCTCTCCATGTCAGCGTCGTCTTCCCCAAATCCCGTGCACGAACTCCGCCGCTGCCCGTTGCTGCCTTGATTTCGCGAGGTAAATTGCATTGATGCAGCGAGCGTTTCTTGTCGAGCCTCTGGCTATATAATCCCCACACCCTCGCGACCATTTCCCCCCAAACAATTTCTCTTTAACGCCACCAGGCTGCCCACAACTCGCTCGACGCCGCCGCTGTTCCGACGACCGCGCCGACGAATTCCGGTGAGCCCCGTGTTCCCCTCTGTCTCTGAATCATGCTATCAAGTTCAGCAAGTCTTTGCGCACCTACTGACACTCCCCACTTGTCCTCGCATGATCCGTAGCTCCAGCAACGACTCTGACTGACCGCCACCGTTCTCTGCACGAACTCCGGCGACCTCTCTCCGTAAGTAGCCGCCACCCCTTCCCCTCTGACTGATACGCCTAGAATCCCCATCGTCTTGCGCATCTAACAGTGCCTCTATTTTGGCTTAGCGCGACGAGGAACCTCTCCAACGTCAACGACTGACCGTGCTCGACGCGTTCGCAAACTCCGGCGAGGAATCTCTGACGACCCCGTGCGCCCCTTCCCAAGCCATCGCCACCTTGAGCATCAGCAGCCTCCTGCGGTTCTGGTAAGCATCTCCTCTCTTCCCCGGGCGACCTAGAACACCAGCACCGCCGCTGACTGACGCGCCGCCGCTAGCGCCGCTCGATTTTGGTTAGATGATTTATAGCCGTCAGATCCAGATCCAGCGCGTAGAATTAGTCCACTTAGCGAAGCGGTATGGTTAGATCTGAACCGTGCATCGTTAGTTAGATCCTACAGCTCACGAGCGTGATCCGGAGCGAATCGGTACGCGCCAGTAGGAACATGACGCGTGGCTAGGGTTAGATTCAAAAACAGATTTGAAATCAGATTTTGATCCAAAATTGAAATAGCTGTAACTTTTGATTTCCACGTTAGATTTTTGCAAATTTTATACCGTTGGAATCAGGGAGACAAGCCCTTTCTGTTTATGCAATGTGTTTAGCAAAAAGTTTCTGTTAAAATGACTTTTTATGCAGAAACTTGTTTAGGACCATTTTGAGTATAGAATTTGTTTAGTAAATTGTTTTAGTGTTAAATAAGTTTAGTTAGCAAGTTTTTGACTTGGTTATGTTTCTGTATCATGCACTTGGTTGGTGGAGTTTTAAAAAAAATCATCACTTTGCATTCTTGCATGCATGCATTCATATATTTTTGTTTGTATATGAATTGTGTGTAAAATGTGTACTACCATTTTTGTGTAGACTTTGGTGCTAGTGACTGTGATTGTGAAGAGTGCTACTCTCCCCATTACCAAGGCAAGTGGTACTTCATGACTATTTTCATCCCTATATTTTGTATAAGCATTAGAAATATTTTGCTAAGTCTTGCATGTTACTTTTTGCCAAATGCTATGTTGGGAAATCCTAAGTAGTTGTAGAATTGTAGAATTGCTAAGAAATTTCCTAAGTTAAGTTACTATGCCATGCTTAGCCTATCTAGTAGCAAACAAGGGTGGTAAAGTATATACATGCTATGATGAAAATATTTTTAAGTCTTCGGACTTATGTTTTTCTAATAAAACAACTAAGTCAATGAACCTCCTAGGTGGAATGGGACTTGAATGGTGGTTTTTGGTTGAGTGGTTACACAAGGCTTATGGACATGGTTTACCTTGTGTATCTCACTTGTGGTATGCCACCCAGGCACAAAGGGATTTTAGAGGCCAAGTGTTGAGAAGCTTATAGTGCAGCCACTTGGCAATATGGGCTCTGCCATGATCATATAGGTTGCTAGAACTTAGTCATTTGGACAGTTGGTGGTAGTGGGATGATAGGTTGGAACGCGTCCATTTGGCTAAGGGAAGGCTTCTGAAAGGTCCTTGCTTGGGAAACCAAGTCTGGTGGGGAAAGTGCACAACCTCTGTAGATGGAAAATCTAAGTACTTAGCCAAGTCCATGGCAATGGACAACTTGAGCATCAAGACATGGAAGCTATCAAGAATCTCATCACTCCAACTTCTAAGTAAAAATTTGTGGGTGAACAAGGGTGAAGGACCCCAATGTCTATTGGTGGTTTCTTGGGAAGTTTTGACAAAGAAAAACTTAGTGATTTCAACTAATAGGAAAAACCTATTTTGAGCAAAGCAAGCCAAGCTACACTTAGCCAAAATGCATATAGTAATATAGTCCACTTAAAATTTACTAAGGTATCACTTGCCAATACTATTCCAAAGTATTGACCCACTGTGGCTGTAACTTGTGATGTTGCAGGTTACTCCGATGATGATTAGGTGTCATGAGTCTACACTCAACATGCTTGGCTGTGGCACATGAATATGAAGACTTATGTTTATTTACTTATTCCAAAACTCTTGTATTAGGCCTGTGGCCCTGAGTTGTAAAAGACTATGTTTTATCTCTGGAATGGATGTAATAAATGACCTTTGTATATGTGTACTTCATCTTAAACTGTGGATGCTAGCAATGATCCAGGGACTAGCATTGCAATCACAGGGATCCTTTTCCTTTACAAAGTAGGGATCTTACACTATTCTAGGGTATCCTCCTATTGGGTTTGCAGCATAGAAAACAAAAAAAACTCCTACGATGGGAACAACTAAGCACCAAGATCTATCCACCTAGATACAATCAACGTGTGGATATACATTCGTAGAGAACATACCCTTGAAGATCGAAAAATTGTTATGAGGTTGGACTCATAGATGATGTAGTCGTTCACTTGCTGATCTCAAGATCATGTAGATGTCGAGCACCGCAACTTAGCGGTGCATCCGTGATTGCACACACGTTCGGTACTCTGACAACCTTCATGTCCTCACTCCATCAATGCAGCGTAAGCATTAAATCCTTGCTCCAGAAAAAGCCACCGAGAACATGTATCTCGCTAAGCCGAGACCATGGGGAATAGTTCTAGAGGGGGTAGAGATCCTTCGCGAGAAGGTGTGAGATGAGAGAAGGGGAGGGGGACTTTTATAGGGAGAGGAGGGAAGCCCCTCCCACAGCCGGTGGCCATGGAGGTGACCCCATCTCTTCCATCATTCATGTGAGTGGAGCTCCCACTCACATAAACATGCATCCACTCAAAATTCCAGTCACCTCCATTAAATTTCCACCAAATTTAATGCAATCTCTCATTTTATAAAAATATTTTATTTATTTTATTCACAATTTTGTTAGTTACATTAATTAGAAAAATATTCACATAAAACCGCTTACAACATTTCAATTTCACATGCAGAACCAATTTTAGCAATTTCACCCAAAACAATTTTGGTGTCCATTGAAATAATTTCAGCGCTTTGATATTCTTTCTCTAGCATCTTATTTGCTCCAAATGGTGTCGGTATCCCTTAAGTGTGTAAACCTACAGTTCGCGAATAATGCAGACATGAGCTAGACCCCTCTCTGATAAATAATCAGCAGCGGGATCTGGAGATCCGTACTGACTCCCACACATTCAACGATGACTTCTTGTGATCGTGTGAACCTTGAACGCTGTAACTAAATCCCTTTGTCTCACAATATATTACATGTCCAAGATTCGATCATCGGTATCCTTATACCTAGTTTGATCTTGTTACCGACATGTAATCTTTTATCGCTCCCGTGATATAACATTGTAGTGATCCCCATCACTTGCTTGCAAGCTATATCAATGTGATATCACCGAGAGGGCCTAGAGTATATCTCTTCGTTATCGGGATGGAAAAATCCCTCTCTTAATCCATGTGCCTCAACATAAAACTTTAAGAGTACCCAAACCACCTTTATAGTCACCCTGTTACGGTGTGACGTTTGATGTTATCAAAGTACTCTTCCGGTGTTAGCACTTCACATGATCTCATGGTCTAGGGATTAGCAGGGTTACTCTGTATGATGTTATAGCAATGTAAACATAATGACTTTGATCGTATTATTATACTTTGGATGAATGTTCATCACATCACTCCACCAATGTTGTGACCTCGTTATTAAAAACATCCAATGTCCATGATCAGGAAACCTTGATCATCTTGTTAATCAATGAGCTAGTTTATATGAGAGGCATAACTAGGAACTCTTGATTTGTTTATTAAACACACATGTATTAATTTTTACTTTTAATACAATTATAGCATTCAAAATATCTATCATATACTCTGAATACAATAATAACATATTTATTATTGCCTCTCGGGAATTTCCCCTTTAGTCTCCCAATTGCACTAGAGTTCTGGTGATTATCATGTTTACATAGTGATGAATCTGACACCCATGGAGTTCTGGTGTTGATCATGTTTTTCCCTAGGGGGAGTTTTAGTCAACGGATCTGCCACATTCAGATCCGTGTTTACTTTACAAATTTTTATATCTCCATTCTTGACATGCTCGCGGATGGAGTGAAACCGGCACTTGATATGCTTGGAATTCTTGTGAGACCTTGGTTCTTTGGCATTGGCTATGGCTCCATTGTTGTCACAATAGATCACCATTGGGTCCAATGCACTAGGAACCACACCCGGTTCCATTATGTACCCCTTCATCTAAACTACTTCCTGCGCTGCTTCTGAAGCAACAACATATTCCGCCTCTATTGTTGATCCCGCCACCACGGGTTGTTTGGAGATCATCCAACTAACAGCTTCTCTAGTCATGAGAAACACGTACCCGGATTGATACTTAGAGTCATCAAAATAGGTGTCGAAGCTAGAGTCGGCATAACACTTAGCGATGAGCTCTTCTTCACCTCCGTACACGAGACACATGTACTTAGTCCTTCTTAAGTACTTAAGGATATTCTTAACTGCTATCCAATGTTCCAAACCTGGATCAGATTGGTACCTACTACTCAAACTAATAGCATGTGACTCATCCAGTCTTGTACATAGCATGGCATACATAATAGAGCCTGTGGCTGAGGCATAGGGGATCCTATCCATTATCTCTCTCTCTCTTCTACCGTAGCAACACTTTCTTACTTCCGTCCATATTGAACTTCTTCAATATCTTGTCAAGGTATGTACTTTTTGATATCCCAATTAGATGTCTTTATATATCTCTATAGATCTTGATGCCTAATATGTATGATGCTTCACCAAGGTCCTTCATGAAAAATTTGTTGTTTAGATAACTTTTAACATTATTTTAAAGATCTATATCATTTCCAATCAATAATATGCCATCCACACATGGTATTAGAAATGCCATAGAGCTCCCACTCACTTTCTTGTAAATACAAGCTTCTCCGTAAGTTTGGACAAATCCAAACCCTTTGATCACATCATCAAAGAGGAGATTCCAACTCTGGGATGCTTGCTTTAGTCCATAGATGGATCGCTGAAGCATGTATACCTTGCTAGCATCCTTAGGATCGAAAAAACCCTTTGGTTTTACCATATACAACTCTTCTTCAATATTACCATTAAGGAACACGGTTTTAACATCCATCTGCCAAATTTGATAATTGAAAAATGCAGCAATTGCTAACATAATCCTAGCCGACTTTAGCATCACTACGGGAGAGAAAGTATCATCGTAGTCAATTCCTTGAATTTTTCGAAACTCCTTTGCGATAAGTCAAGCTTTATAGATGGTGATGTTACCATCAATTTTCTTCTTGAAAATCCATTTATTCTCAACGGCCTTTCGGTCATGAGGTAAGTCCACCAAGGTCCAAACCTGGCTTTCGTATATGGATTCCATCTTGTATTGCATGGCTTCTAGATATTTGTTAGAATCTGGGCTCATCATCGCTTCTTCATACGTCGCAGGGTCATCATTTCTATAAACTATGAAATTTATGACAGGATTTTTGTACAATTCTAGAGTTGCACGTGCCCTTATTGACCTGCGAGGTTTGGTAGTGTTCTCTTTCGGAGTTTCATGATCTTTATCATTAGTTACCTCTTCATTCGGTGAAGTCAACTCCATAACAATTATACGCCACTCGCCGATTCCTGAAGAGAAGGTTCAGTAACCTATTCGAGTTCTACCTTACAAATACTCACACCTTTCGCGAGAAACTCCTTCTCTAGAAAGGATCCATTCTTGGAAACAAAAACCATTCCCTTGGATATGTGATAGAAGAAATACCCAATTGTTTCTTTATTGTATCCTATTAAGACACATTTTTGCGCTTTGGGTTCGAGTTTATCAGGCTGAAGTTTCTTCACATAAACATCGCATCCCGAAACTTTAAGAAATGACAGCTTAGGTTTGTTTCCAAACCATAATTCATACTGTCTCGTTTTAACAGATTTAGACTGTGCCCTATTTAAAGTGAATGTAGTTTTTTCCAGTGCATAACCTGGAAATGAAAGTGGCAAGTTAGTTAGAGACTGTTTGGAATATGCCCTAGAGGCAATCATGTATTATGTATTTCCCATTGTATTCATAAAGTTATTAAGTTATCCTTCTATAAATATCTAATGTATATCATTGAATATGTGATTCAATTGTGGAACTATACATTCATGTTATTCATACTAAATATCCTTGGTCATTGAGGTTGTGTTGGACACACAACTTAGACTAATGTGGAAGTCGGCTGATGACTTGGTTCCACTTGTCATGGGCATGGTGATGCCATTCCGACCTACGAAGATTCGGCTAAAGAGTTTAGTGAGTCGGATTGACCGATACTGAGATACAGTGAACAAGTCGTCATTTGTATGTCTCAATCAATGTAATCCTTAGACCTGAGGTTGTCGTACAATCCAAGTTGAGGATCATCGACTTAGGTTTTGTCAAACGTTGTTCCGTCATAGGGAAGTTATAAAGACAGAGTTTGGGTCAATTGAGAATCAAGTTGCATGATGTGGATAACCAAGATGGGATTTTGCCCCTCCAACTAGAGAGATATTCTCTGGGCCCTCTTGTGGGATATGATTTGGAAATCATGGCCATGCATGACTCAGTTAAGTGTTAACCAAGGCGATCGACTAAGAGTTAGGTAGATGAATCACTTATCTCGGATCAAGAGAGTCGGACTATTTAAGGGATGACGATTATTCGCCTATAGTTCGACAAGGTATATCATGAGGCAAAAGGGACTCACACAAAAGTCGCATGGGAAAGGTATGTCTTCATGACTCTTAGGTACTTGGGAGTCGGGACGTTCTTCCAGGAGCTGCTAACGATTGATCGATTGAGAGTCGGACTCCAATCATGTCCAATTTGCCATGAGCATGCAGGATCACACACTTAAGAGCGGGAGCAAGTTTGGATTGGATCTGAACCAGAAATCAGTTTGGGATGTACCTGAACCAGATTTGGACTAAGTTAGTGAGTCGGACTCACAGTTCCTGATATAGGCTTTAGTGGATGGGCCACGAGTGAGTGGAGACCACTTTCACTCCCTATATATACTGGAGCACACATACCTAGAGAGTTGTTGTGATTAGGTCAATTCCATGCATTGGAACCCTAGCTCAAGTTCAATCCTGCCGCCAAACAAACCTAGCAGTTCACCGTCGGTGCTCCTCCTCGTACAAGTGTAGGGTTCGCATCACGGAAAACAAAAAAATTCTATCGCAGGAACACACAAAACCAAGATCTATTCTATGAGATCGGTGCAACGAGATTGTAGAGAACTAACCCTTGAAGATCCAAAGCGTTTAATGAGATTCAGATCTCGTGGTTGATGTAGTCGATCACTTGTCGATCTTAAGATCATGTAAACGATCCTTCTGGAGCCACGTTCCGGCAGCGCTTCCGCAGTCAGTCACACATACGATAGTCGATGAAGACCTTCCTCTCCCTTGTTCAAGCAGGGCAGCGGAGGTTGTAGATCTCCTCGGAATCCCAATAGCATGATGTTGTGGTGGTGGTGGAGGAGAAGAGATTACTACAGGGCTTCGCCTAAGCCGGAGTAGTGTATGGACGAGAGAGGGGAGGCGGCGGCTAGGGTTTGGGTGAGGGTCTATGGGGCGCCCTCACCCCTCCTTATATGGGTGGGGGGATGTGGTCAGGTTCCCACCCTTGGACGAGTCATTCCCCAACTCCTCTAGGCCGGCGGCAAGGAAGGGGAGAGGTAGAACTTGTCCCTCAAGGTTTCCCTTTCCTTCCCTAACTATGATTTGACTTTTCAAACTAGGATTTGACTTTTCAAACTAGAGTTTCTTTCTCTCTTCCTAGTCCTTGGCCGAGTTGGCCTAGGGTATGATGCGCCCAGATCATCAGGGTATGGTGCATTCCATGTACCCCATCCCGGGGTGGTGGACTGTAACATCCCAGCATTAGAGCTTAGAAATAAGCTGAACCCAGATGTGTGCATTGCATTCATGCATAGAAAATCCGGATAATTTTTGCGCTTTTGAACAAAACTTGTCAAAGTGATTGAATCTTCTCTTAACTTGATGGAATTGAAGTAGATCATCAAGTTGACTACAATAAGTTTCAATATGACCTTTGCTAAAACCTCATTTTGGGTAAAGGAGATTTGATCTAAGGGTAGATCAAATGTAATAGAAGTTAAACCCAAATACATTACTTAATGATTTATATTTGATCCTTAAGAAACCATATCCTAGTATTCATTACACAACTCATGAATACCAAGTTATAAATATAACTTAAGTAATAGGAATGTAACAACTAAATCTTGATCTATCTTAATATCATCTACTTATACCATGAGTATCATGGTAATACCTGACTTTAACCCTTTAGTGATATTAAGTAGCAAGGAAATCAAGTCAAGATCATTCACCATGTATCTTTCTATCCATATCAATCTTTACCATTCCCATTGGAATCATATTCTAATATCTATTGTTCATCAATGTTGAGTAATCAACTATTGATTCACCAATTCTTAACCTATCAATTCTTGACCTAGCAAATCTTGTCCTATCATAGAATTCACTTAAGTCCTTTAGTGAAACAAGTAAGAAGAGGTAGGTGGTAATGCTAGATTTAAATATCATCTATAGGATGGGAGTGTTGGAAGAGAATAAGATCAAAGTGATAATTGATGGAGTTAACTCACTCCTGGGATGATAGGAGAGTTATTTGGAATATATAATTATATGGTAATAAACAAGATTACAAGGATGAATTCTGAAGAAAGTTACCAGGAGTAATCCTATTGGATCAAGTAGGTATAGTCAATGAATAATATCTCTTCATCCAATAGAGATAAACAGAAGATAATTATAATACAACTGTAATGTTGTATGGATGAAAGCCTTGATTAGCCAACTGGAAACCTAAACCATAAAGGATCAAAGGATTATAATGATCATGCTTTAGTCACCAAGATTGAATGCTTATATCATGTATAAGTGGCATTGGTGGATAGAACATGATTAAACCCTAGTAAAGCTATGTTATTCTAGGTAAGCCATGACAAGTCACCATGATATACTGTGAAGTTTGTGTATAATATATTGGAGTCAAGTAGAGATAAGATAGTATAGTTAAGCTGAAGCTAGAGTAGCAGGGAGCTATTGAAGTAGTATTGTTCCTCTTAAAGGATAGTAAGCTTCTGAGGAAAGTAGGATTTGATACATTCATCTATTGGAGTAATGTTAGTGATGGATGATTAAGGAAGAGTATGAATGAAGTTAGAAGTAACTACTTGTTGGATTGGAGGTTATCAGCAGTAGAGTAGTTGATATAGCCAAGTATAGATATGTTAAGATTATGAAAAGGCTTTAGTGTCAATTCATTGGATTTATAAAAGGATTTAGAAGAATAAAAGGTGGATAAGAATATTCTTGTGAAGAAAAGCTCATCATGTTAACACATGATGATGGATATGAAGAAGTAGTATATCTAGGAAAGGAATTCATTAATTAGAAGTCTAGGATTGTGAATTATGGAAGATAGGAATTCTTGGTAAACACTAAACCCTAAATCTATAATCAAGCTTAACATCCATCTCATTTGTTGGATAAATCATTTTATTTTCACAATGCTTTATAGGAATATTTTCCTATAGAAAATCACTTAAGCACATCTCTGTCATTTCCAATTATCATAACCATATGTGCTTAGGAGTTATCTTTATCAATTCTTTTCCATCAAACATTCCAGATAATAACTTTCTATTTTAAAGGGTGATATCATTAAAGATCAGAAACATAAATACAATATGTTTAGCCATAAATCTTTACTCGCATCAACAAAAGAATATAAGTATACTAAGAACCCTAAACTCTACGGTAAGCATTTACAATTCAAACCCTAATTCCTATATTAGTTATAATAATATATATATATACCTTGTTATTCCCTAGATTCATGGTAGTAATATTAACCATATTAATTCTTTAGTATATCATGCATCAAATAATGATATAGGATCATAATATAAAAATTCCCTCCAAACTCTAAATTAACTAGAACTAAGTTTTATAAATAAATAAGGAAATATCAAATAATAAATCCATGGTTTATTATAGAAAGAAAATTAATAACAAAGGCCTTTCCAAAATATCAAAAAGGGGTTCATATAAAGAAAATAAAGAAATATAACAATATATAATAAAAGTTCACTAAATGATACTAAACATATTCCAATATTGCTAAAATTATTTAGCAAATAAATTTTGTAAAGAAAGATTCCAAAACAAATGAAAAATACAAATATGAAAAAATGAAACAGAAAATGGAAAACAAACAGAAAGAAAAAATAGAGGAAACAGTTTCTGGCCCGTGGCCCATTTCCCCTCTCTCTTATCCGTTGCCCACAAGCAACAGCATCAGCTTCCTCTTCCCCTTCGCTACGGCCCACCTGGCCCAACACCAGCCCGCCAGAAGCCCGTACCCATTTAGAGCCTTTTGTCGTCGTCGTCGTCTTCGTCGATGATGCTCAGCAGCTCGCTAGACACCGGCGATGTCGTCCGCCATCGTCGGTGCGCCAAGATCCGCGCCGCCGCTCTCCGGTGCATATAAAAAACCATTTGGCGCCGCCGAGAAACCCTAGCATGCCACTCCGCATCTCTTTCTTCCTCTCTCGCATGAACATCGAACCCTAGGTCCAATCAGAGAAGTTCGCCGTCGTTAGTATAGTTCATTCCAGAGGCCGTGGAGTGGTCGTGGTTCGTCGAAAATCCTATCGAATAGCTCACCTCCGACCGCGCCTGTCATCATCAACCACTTCGCTGCAATCCCGGTGAGCTTGTGATTCTCGGGCACTGTTTATTTTTCTCGATCTCGCCCCAGTTTGTTTCCCCGACGAGCATCTGCCACTGCCGCCATTAGCCACCGTCTCCACCACTGTTCCGGCGCCTAAATCGAGCGGTGCAGTCACTATAGGGTTCCTTGCGACGTCCTCTTTCCAATAAACACAATCACAGCCACGCGGGTGTATGAAATTGCTCGATCGAGCTTTGATCTGAGAGGATCAACATCGTGTGACGTCATGATGACATCATCCCAGGCCTAGTCAGCTAGTTTGGCCAGTCCTTTGCTAACGTGGCATGTGACGTGGCCCCTGGCCCATGTGTCATTCTCTATGAGTAGGAACAAACCCAGTAACAAACATTTTAACCAAACTGTGTGTGCTATGTGGCATGTGGCCCACTGACTGACTAGGGTAGTTTTAATCTGAGTAAGAAAAGTATTCCATGTTTGAAATATTATTTAAAATTTAATTAGAAAATGATTCAATCTTAAAAATTTAATAACTTTTGTTTTATAATTTAGAAAAATATGTTTGATATATGAAAATTTTCAGAAAAATAAAATCTATAACATTAAACTATTATCAAACATTAATATGACAACAATTTAAATAATTATTATTTAATAAAGATTTTATAAGTATTAATACTTTGAAAATTCATAATTTAATATTGATAAATGTTAAAAATATAAATAATATACCAAAAATCTTAGATAAATAAGAACTATAATTTAAAACTATAATAATGTATTATTATTTCACTTAATTCAATATCAATTATTTATTAAATGTTTATAAAATAATTAACCTTATAAAAATCATATCTTATTATTTAAAATTCATAAAAATACATATAATATACAAAAATAATACCTACATGATAAAAATATAACATTCTACCTTTGAAGTAAATAAAAACTTAATACCCTAATAACTTGAATTTAAATCTAATTTACTTACTGGATAATTCATAAAAGGGTAAATAAAAATTGCTAATATTCTAAAATTAACCAATTAAAGTCTAACAAATAGTATTAGTCTTAAGTATTGATAATATGAAGTCAATTTGGTTCGACACATTTTAAATATAATCTTATTGAATTATCATTCAGCCATAAGTGTAGATTATTTTCTAAAAAGATCCTTACCAAATATAAAATCTTCAAGAATGATACTTTCAACTAAATAAAACCTTTTATCATTGTTTCACTCACAATTTTATTGGACTAAATCCAAGGATAATTTATAAGTAGTAAATAATATTGTTTACTTATTCACAAACCATAACCACACCCTTATGAGGAGATAAATCCTTTTATACATTTATAATGTAAAGAAACCACTACCCAAATAAAAGTAATGCCATTCTTAAACAACTTTAAGGAAATATTATAAGATGAGCAATTACAATATCATAAGCATTACACCTTAAATCCATCCATGTTCTTAAAGTTAACTTTAGTCCACAAGACTTTAAATATAATGCTAAAGACTTTATTATATGCTTTATAGTTAACTTTGGTCTATTATAATTAAGTCATCAAGCATCTCAAGTCCAGACTATTCAAGCAAGCATAAACAACATCAATCACATTCTATCAACCATACTCTAAAAACTACCAGGATTGTTTAAACCTTAATAAAGAAATCTTTTCTTCAAAAGTTATTCGTTTTGCCACTTCAGTCAACAGATGACAATTAATCGTAATCACATTACTTTATACTTTACTTATATACTTAGAATTGTTAACACTTAAGTTACTTATAGATGTCAATACTTGTAAAATAAGATTTGGAGATAAGGCAATTCTTATATAAGTAGTCCTTAAGTAGCATTCCACATTCGTGTATCTTATTGTTGTATACCATGATAATTACATGTTGTTTCACACACACTCAGAAGCCTTAATAAGAAGCACAAGTATTAAACTTATCTAAAAGGACAACACATTCTAAAGAAACCATTTCCTGTTTCCAAACCTAAGATCAACGTTATCCTCGGGATTCGCGTTTATCAAGTGCATTACATTACTTATGCATAATAATATCTTGCTTATTTAAACATTAGTCCTTACTGGACCAATGATGTTGATTTCAGATATTGGATCTTTTATATGTCTCGAAGACCGTGAGTGCATAATCTTGCAATCACAAAAGGCAAGTTCACACTTGCTCATGTCCTTTGATTATTTTCTCTAAAGTATTTTGCAAATCCAGTGTTGTCATCACCTGCATTTGAAAAAGGTCAGAAAACACTATTTTCATAATAATATGATTATAGGTTATTTACCATGAGGTAATAACTTACTATGAAAGTTCCGGTGGTAAAGGAACATATTATCAAGGACTTAACAACCAATGTCACCAGTGATTCTTGCGCCGTATATTACGTGTTAACCATGAGATTTGGAATGGGACGGAGAAGTCAGATGTATCATTTTCCTCTCGTATGGAGGCAAGACGACCTTAACATGACGTTGTGATTCCTTGTGTGGATCCAGCATATGGGTGGGCACCCTTACACCCCACACTTTTGGTGTCTAGATTATCTATGAATGGTGTTTAGTGTTATAGTCCATTTAATATGGCACTTGCCAGGGCATCACCAGGTCATAGAGTCTTCGGGAACTCATCAGGGTTTTAGCCTGTCCGAAAGGGGGCTTAACGGAGGTGAGCCGGTCCGAAAGGATCGTGCAGACATATGAGGTCGCAGAGAGGGCAGGGATTGTCTTGGATCATCTACTGGTCCCCACACCATAGGAAGTGTGGTCGGGAAAGATCGCCCGGTTGTGCAACAAGGATTTGATCTCTCATGGGTAAAGTAACGCACCTCTGTAGAGTGTAAGAACAGTAACCTGTTACTCCCTATTTTGGGAAGGAGCTGCGAACGCGGCGGGAAAGGAACTCCATGAAAGTTCTGGTAAACCCGTGAAGGCTGACAGACATAGCTTTTCAGAATAAATGCAACGTTTGAATAAATGTTTACGAAAACTTGCATTGCATATGACCTATGGTCTGTGTCTATAGATATAGTGCATCAAACACTCCTTTTATAGTGAACTTGCTGAGTATGCTCGTACTCAAAGTATCTTCTTAACCCTTGCTAGGTTCTAAAGCCAGTACAGATGATGTCTACATCAAGTTATGCTCCAGGAACCATCATCAAAAGCTCAAGCTCTTAAATGAAGTAAAGGAAGGCAACATATACATCAACTAAAGTGAAGACAAAGTTGCCGATTAGATAGAAATATAATCTCTAGTCATAGAACCTACTTCTGTAGAGTATTGCAATAGTAGCAACGCAAGCCCCCAATAGTTCAGATACTAGTCTATTAGCATGATATTTATGAGTTGATTATTTCTGATTCTTCTGTGTAAGAAGTTTCTTTCTCTCTCTTTAACCTAGAGTGTTCTCTGGGTCTTGTATAAAGAGTTGAGTTGTAACCTATAGTCATGTCTTGGACCTGCTGTGTTTCTGTTGTACCACTCTAAGGGATGTAATACTAGTGAATGGTGTTTCATTGGTGTTATGTCAACGACTATAGTGTACTACATCATGCAGTGGTATGCTAGGTCACCGCATGGACCTTCCAAAACATTCTAGAATCTTCCAGTCAAAACACCGAAAATATTTCCGAACCCCGGAAATTGACTTTCCTTATATGAACTTTATTCTCCGGACCATTCTGGATCTCTGCATGATGTCCTGGATCCAATCCAAGACTCCGAATAACATTTGGTCTCCAACTCACATTCCATATCTACTCAAAAAACATTGAATCCTTAAGTGTGTCTCCCTACAGTCCGTGAACTATGCAGACATGATCGAGACACCTCTCCGATCAATAACCATTAGTGGGATCTAAAAATACATAATGTCTCCCACATATTTCTACGATGACTTCGTGATCGAATGAACCATTTACATACAATACCGATCCCCTTTGTCGCGCGATACTATATTTATCCGAGGTTTGATCGTCGATATCTCTATACCAATCTCAACCTCATTACCGATAAGTAATCTTTACTCGTTCCATGATATGACATCCCTTGTGACCTAGTCTCAGGATTGCAAGCCAATTGGATGACATTCTACCGAGCGGGCCCAGAGTATATCTATCTGTCATATGGTGTTGGAGATATGCCCAAGAGGCAATAATAAAGTGGTTATTATCATATCTTTATGTTTATGATAAATGTTTACATCCCATGCTATAATTGTATTAACCGAAAACATTATTACTTGTGTGATTTTTAAACATAAGAGTCCCTAGTAAAGCCTCTTGTTAAACTAGCTTGTTGATTAATTGATGATCATGGTTTCTTGATCATGAACATTGGATGTCATTAATAACAAGGTCATATCATTAGGAGAATGATGTGATGGATACACTCCTATAGTTAAGTGTAGCATAAAGATCAAGTCGTTTAAATAGTTCACTTGCTAAAAAGCTTTCAAATACATAGTAACCTAAATCCTTCGACCATGAGATCATGTTAATCACCATCACCGGATTGATGCTTTGATGACATCAAACATCACTTCATCACTGGGTGGTTATAAAGGTGGCATTGAGTATTCTGAAAGTATAAGTGTTGCGGCACATGGATCAAGAGTGGGATTTGTCCATCCATATGACGGATAGATATATTATGGGCCCTCTCGGTGGAATGCCATCCAATTGGCTTCATGCATGTGACTGGATCACAAGGGATCACATATCATAGGAACGAGTAAAGATTACTTATCGGTAACGAGGTTGAACTAGGTATGCAGAGATACCGACGATCAAAGCTTGGACAAGTAAAGTATCGCGACACAAAGGGAAATTGGTATCGTATGTAAATGGTTCAATCGATCATGAAGTCATCGTAGAAATATGTGGGAGCCATATGAATTTCCAGATTCCTATATTGGTTATTTATCAAAGAAGATTCTCGATCATGTCTGCATAATTCACGAACCGTAGGGAGACACACTTAAGGATTCGATGTTGTTTAGTAGATATGGAATGTGACTAAGATACCGAATGTTGTTCGGAGTCTCGGATAGGATCCAGGAAATCACGAGGAGATCCAGAATGGTCCGGAGAATAAGATTCATATAAGGAAAGTCCAATTCCAGGGTTCAGAAATGTTATCGGTGTTTTCACCGGAAGTTTCTACAAGGTTCTGGAAGGTCCACCACCACGGGGGGAATGGGTACTTGGAATGTGCCATGTCATTGTATAATGGTTTCATCATACCCTAGGTCACTTGGCTGGGAAATGGGAGAGAGAAATCAAACTCTAGTTTGAATAGTCAAACGCCAGTTTGAAGAAGTCAAATCCCAACATGATTACCTAGTGGAGGGAGGAGAGGAAACCTAGTTTGGGAAGGTTTCCCTCCCTCCCAAGCTGCCGGCCACCAAGGGGAGTTTGGGGAGGACTCCCCTCCCCTAGCCGCCCCTCCCACCTATAAAAGGAGGGGTAGGGCGCCCCCTTGGAGGCTCACCCCAAAACCCTAGCTGGACGCCGCCCCCCTTCCCAAGTCACCGCCGCCTAGGGATCCTCTAAACCACCGTCATCTAGCTAAACCCTAGCCGCCGGCCACTTCCCCCCTCGGCCTATAAACTATAGTTGCCGAGGCTCTCTTTCTGCTCCACCATACCAGCTCCGGCTTAGGTGAAGCCCTGCGGGATTTCCCCTCTACTTCCACCACCACACCATCGTGCTGTTGGAATTGCGAGGAGAGATCTACAACCTCTGCTGCCTGCTAGAAAAAGGGAGAGGAAGGTCTTCATCGAGTACCGTACGTCTGACCAACTGCGGAAGCGCTGCTGGAACATGGCGCCAGAAGGATCGTCTTCATGATCTTGAGATCGGCAAGTGATCGACTACATCAACTACGAGAATCCGATCTTATTAACCGCTTTGGATCTTCGAGGTTTAGTACTCTATCAACTTGTTGCACTGATCTAGTAAATTAGATCTTGGCTTGTGTGTGTTCATGCGATAGAAATCTTTTGTTTTCCATGCTACGAACCCCTATAGTGGTATCAGAGTCATGTCTATGCGTAGATTTGTTGCACGAGTAGAACACAATGGTTATTGTGGGCGTTGATGCTTTTGTTGTCAATTGCTTTTTGTGTACTTTGCATCTTGCAGGATGGTGGGATGAATCGGCCTGGTCTAACCTTACATGATATCGTTCATGAGACTTGCTCCACGCTTGACATGCAACTTGTATTGCATAAGTGGCTTTGCGGGTGTCTATCTCTCCCACCATAGTGAAGATTCAATTTACAATGGGCACTTGACAATACTTGTATCAACGTTGTGGTTCATGTTCATAAGTTAGAATAGTTCTTATGCGAAAGCCCAAGCCATGAAAAACATGCAAAGAAAGATTAGAGGCGTCTAAATTGTTTTTGCAGGGCTTGTGTTGTGATGTGATATGGCCATGATTGTGATTATATATGATGTATGCAATGATCCTTATTGTAAGTTGGCAACCGGTAGGAGCCTTATGGTTGTCTTTAAATTTCGTTTAATACCTGCGTGTCTTATTCAAAGTAGTTGTAATAGTTGATGCTGGTGGACGACAACCATGGAGCGGCGCCATTGACCTTGACGCCTCATCGGTGATGACGGAGATTATGTTCGTGCTTGGAGATGGAGATCGAAGGCACAATAAGAAAGCCATATCATATCACATATTATGAATTGCATGTGATGTTAATCCTTTTATGCATCTTGTATTGCTTAGATCGCGATGGTAGCATTATAAGATGATCTCTCTCACTAAATATCAAGTAATAAAGTGTTCATCCTTAGTAGGCACCATTGCTAAGACTCGTCGTTTCTAAGCATCACGTGATGATCGGGTGCGATAGATTATACGTGTGCATACAACGGGTGCAAGCCAGATTTGCACATGTGGATACTAAGGTTTACCTTGACGAGCCTAGCATGTGCATACATGGTCTCGGAACATGGAATACGGAAAGGTAAAGCATGAGTCATATAGATGATATGATGAACATGTTGATTGTTCGCCTTTGAAGCTACATCATCTCTCGTGATGATCGGACTTGGTGTAGTGGATTTGCTTCATGTTATCACTAAAACAATGTGAGGGATATTGTTTTGAGTGGTAGTTCAACAGTAATATGATTAAAAGTTGAACACTATTTATCATAAATTAAATCAAAGTGAATTTGCATAGTTGTTGTAGTCATTGGCATCCATTCACCACCTTACGCTTAGTTATAATTGAGACAATAGAACTATAGAATTCTGGATAGTTACTTTACAAACCGGTATCGTATTGTTTTGAGTGTTAATCTAAATATTTAAAATTCCTATTGCATATTTTCAGCAAACTCTGTTTACTCCATGAAGTTTAATAGTTAGTATTAAATCAAGAGTAACAATTCCAGTGTTAGTATCTAAAGTATCATGTTTGTCTCCATGATTCTTGATCGTCAAAAGATTTTTTTTTAATATCAAGGTTATCTAGGAGCTAAGAGAATTGTTTCAGAAACCATCATGTATGGAAGATATTGCGATATCGGAAACGATGTTTTGGTTGCAACATGATAGAGTATAATATTGCAAAATTTATGTTCTCGTATTTGATGAGAATATGAAAAAGGTTGGAGACGATAGTCATTCTAATCCTCCAAAAGGTTTTGGAGAGCAACATTATACTCACAATTCACGGTTATAAGCTAAAGTAGCTTGATCATGAAAATTGCCATGATAAGGATGAATATAAGATGTAAGTAAAATGTTTACTACACTAAAAGACTACTAAAGAATGGAATTCGAAAGAACGCCAAACATTTGATGATGGTGATCTACTTCAAAGTGCAAGTCCAAAGATATTAGTATTTGACTATACACGCTTTGTACTATGTGTCATGTGTATGGCGCCACTATTGATGTCGATAGATTCTCGAGAATCTTAGAAATATTTGGTAGAAAAGGAAAATTGGAAATTGTCCAACTTAGATATATAGATGATATACATTTTATGGTTGTATTCTTTGCTTGTTAAAACAATGTTCTTCTTAAGTATTGGATACTAAATTTGTTGGTGTGAATTATCATACGAAACAACACAATTCATGAACTGCAATGGCCTAAGTAACTAGAAAGAGAATAGGTGATTATGTTCATCGTAAACAAACAAAGTGTTGTTGTGTTGATCGTTAACATCAAATATTACCTTCAAGATTTGTTTTAATAATTGTTATTTCGATTAGGTATTATGAGAATAAAAGGGTTGTTCAAATAATTGCCATAATCCATAAAAGATGGATGATTTACAAATGTCGTTGGAGAAATCACATCCATAAAACTAGTGCTAAAAATATCGAAAGACAATTGATTGAAAGATCACTTAAGAAGTGACATCATCGTTTAAATTATATTGGAAAGAAAAACATGAAGAAACTCCATGTTGATGGAATTTTGGAGTCTTTTGATTTTTTTGATCAAATGACGCTTGTGAAACTTTCCTAGAGATAATTAAAACTCCGTTCATAGGCCAAAAGGGAACGAATGACTAGCTTATTGGAACTTGTACATATAGATGTATGAATCCCATTATGTGTAGTTGAGAGCGATGGATTTCAACTTCATATGCTTTCTTCGAAAATTTGAGTGAATATATGTATATTTACTTAATGAGGATGAATGTGAAACATTTGAAAATGTTCGAAGACTTTCAAGATGAAGTGGAAAAATCAGTGTAACAAGAAAATAAAGAATTTATGATAGGATCATAAAGGAAGATATTTGAGTTACAAGTTTAGCAAAACACCTAAAGATTTGAGGAATCGTTCCATAGATTTATGTTTCCTGAAAACACCATAGTGGTAAGGAGTGTTCGATATATATAATAAAAACTTGTTTAAACATGGTAAGATCAAAGGTGTAATTTATAAAACTACCATTTTATTTTAAAGATTAAAGCTTCAGATACTACCGCTTTTTCACTGAAAAGAGCTCCATCATGATCCGTTTAAATGACACCATATAAAGTTATGGTTTTGGGTAAAACCCAAGTTGTCCTTTCTTAAACATTAGTATGATATGCATAAGTAAATGTTTACAACCAAAGTCAGATGAGCGTGTCTTTGTAGGTTATTTGGGATAATAATTGGGAACTCCTCCATAACACCAAAGATAAAAGTGTTTGTCGCTTAGAATGTCAGGTTTCTTTTAGAAGAAACTTTTTCGTGAAAATTTAAGTGGGAGGACAATAGAACTTTGATAAGGGTTAACAGAACCTTAGCTATATGTGCTGAGTTGCGCAGCACCAGAAGTGTTCCGGAGGCAGCAACAATGCTCATGGCTCACGTGCCTCAAAGGTTGTGGTCATGGAGGTCTAAGTTCCTATTGAACCAAGTAGGTCGGGTAAATAATCAAATACTAAGATTTGAGAGTAAATCATTGTTGTGTGACAATGATAAACTGACTGTATACAAAGAAGCAATGATGGGCCCTGACTCCATCAAATGGCTTAAAGCCATAAATTTTGTGATAGTTCCATACACGAGAAATCAAGCTTTGAACTTGGAAGGCACTCCTGAAAGGTGCAAAACCTATCGGTCGTATATGGATTTATAAATAGACATGGATGTTTCACATCTATGAAATAGTCGACATGTCGGGAAAAGAGTTTACGACAATGTTCAAAAGGTTGACTATGACAAGATATGATCTTTCATAGTAATATTTCGTATAGACGAATTAATGTAGCAACCACTACATATAATTTTGTTATATGGTAGTTGAACAAACAAAATAAAGTTCTTCTAATAGAATTGTTGCCTAGGACGTGTACATGACACGATCCAGAGGGTTTTGTTGACTCAAAGGATGCTAAAAGATCATGCATACTTCAATGGTTAAAGTAAGCATTGCGGAGTTGAAATCTTCACCGTGTTGAAACTATTAAAAGGTTTAATTTCATCGGAGATGATGAAGATGCTTGCATTTGCAAGAAATTAAGTGGGAGTGCTAAGACATATTTATAATGCATTATGTGAAAGACATATTGTTGATTGGAAATTATGTATATTTTATTGACACGAGTTAAGAATTTCATCTCGGTGAAAGACTTAGACAAAACCCGAATGTTTGGCATCAATGCCTATATGGATAGATTGAGACGCTAATATGGTTGTGCCAAATGTACATAGATGAGATATTGAATGAGTTCAATATGGAAATGACAAGAAAGGTTCTTCCTATGTAGAAAGGATTAAATCAAAATTCAAGTGTATCGACACTTAGTAAGTGAAACAAAGATTCAAGTATTTTTAATACTTGATGAATGAAATCACAAAGAGTATTTTTCAATCATAATATGACATGTACACATCCAGATATGTCCTATACTATAAATGTTATGAGCATATACCAGAATGATTCATAAAGATGATCATTGAACAATAGTGAGGATATTCTTATGATCTTTTGGAACAACTAAGAATATGTTATTTTTGTAGAGGTGAAAAATAGATAGATAGTTCATTGTGAAGTATTACATTGATACTAGTTTTGTCATAAAGTACAAATTAAGTTTATCTCAATTTAAACTATGGGTGGCACAATGTAATGGAAAGTAGATTCCATAATGGATTTGGATGAGTTCCAAAGTTATGACATTTTTACAGATACTACAACAAAAGGCTAAGTATTTGACTACTATTGTAGCTACAAAAGAGGGTATTTGTGTCAAATAGTTTGTTATCAAACTAGGTGTGGTTTACAGCGGGATAGTACTATGAAGATATATTGTACAACAATTGTATCGACATGGTTTAATCCCAAAGGGAACTAAAGGTCTCACCAAAGGACAAAATTTATACAAAGCCATCTCATTAGAGAATGAGTGATGCGTAGAGACGCAAAGACATGCAATTACACAGGAACCTGAAAGTGTTGGATCTGAAGATAAGTTAACAACTAGCAATCGTGTATATACAACACCGGAAAGCCATAGGTGTTGAATGTACAAAGGTTTGAAACTAGATTATTGATTCTAGTGCAAGTCGGAGACTGTTGGAGATATTCCCAAGAGGCAATAATAAAGTGGTTATTATCATAACTTTATGTTTATAATAAATGTTTACATCCCATGCTATAATTGTATTAATCGGAAACATTAATACTTGTGTGATTTGTAACATAAGAGTCCCTAGTAAAGCCTCTTGTTAAACTAGCTTGCTGATTAATTGATGATCATGGTTTCCTGATCATGAACATTGGATGTTATTAATAACAAGGTCATATCATTAGGAGAATGATGTTATGGACACACTCCTATAGTTAAGTGTAGCATAAAGATCAAGTCATTTAAATAGTTCACTTGCTATAAGCTTTCAAATACATAGTAACCTAAATCCTTCGCCGTGCGATCATGTTAATCATAATCACCGGATGGATGCTTTGATGACATCAAACATCACTTCATAACTGGGTGGTTATAAAGGTGGCATTGAGTATTCTGAAAGTATGTGTTGAGGCATATGGATCAAGAGTGGGATTTGTCCATCCATATGATGGATAAATATACTATGGGCCCTCTCGGTGGAATGTCATCCAATTGGCTTCAAGCATGTGAATGGATCACAAGGTATCACATATCACAGTAAGGAGTACTTATCGGTAATGAGGTTGAACTAGGTATGCAGAGATACCGACGATCAAAGCTTGGACAAGTAAAGTATCACGACACAAAGGGAAATTGGTATCGTATGTAAATGGTTCAATCGATCACAAAGTCATCATAGAAATATGTGGGAGCCATATGAATTTCTAGATTCCTATATTGGTTATTGATCAGAGAAGAGTCTCGATCATGTCTGCATAATTCACGAACCGTAGGGAGACACACTTAAGGATTCGATGTTGTTTAGTAGATATGGAATGTGAGTAAGACACTGAATGTTGTTCGGAGTCTCGGATAGGATCCGTAAAATCACGAGGAGATCCGGAATGGTCCGGAGAATAAGATTCATATAAGGAAAGTCCAATTCTGGGGTTCGGAAATGTTATCGGTGTTTTCATCGGAAGCTTCTAGAAGGTTCTAGAAGGTCCACCACCCCGGGGGGAATGGGTACTTGGAATGTGCCATGACATTGTATAATGGTTGCATCATACCCTAGGTCACTTGGTTGGGAAATGGGAGAGAGATAAATCATACTCTAGTTTGAATAGTCAAATGCCAGTTTGAAAAAGCCAAATCCCAACATGATTGCCTAGTGGAGGGAGGAGAGGAAACCTAGTTTCGGAAGGTTTCCCTCCCTCCCAAACCGCCGGACACCAAGGGGGGTTTGGGGAGGACTCCCCTCCCCTAGCCGCCCCTCCCATATATAAAAGGAGAGGTAAGGCGCCCCCTTGGAGGCTCACCCCAAAACCCTAGCCGGCCGCCACCCCTCTTCCCAAGTCGTCGCCGCCTAGAGCTCCTCTAAACCGCCGCTGTCTAGATAAACCCTATCCGCCGGCCACTTCCACCCCTTGGCCTCTAAACTCTAGTTGTTGAGGCTCTCTCTACTCCACCATACCCGCTCCGGCTTAGGCAAAGACCTGCGGGATTTCCCCTCTACTTCCACCGACACACCGTCGTGCTGTTAGAATCGTGAGGAGAGATCTACAACCTTTACTTCCTGCTGGAAAAAGGGAGAGGAAGGTCTTCATCGAGTACCGTACGTGTGACCAACTGCGGAAGCGCTACCGGAACGTGGTGCCGGAAGGATCGGCAAGTGATCGACTACATCAACCACGAGAATCCAATCTCGTTAACCGCTTTGGATCTTCAAGGGTTAGTACTCTATCAACTCGTTGCACTGATCTTGTAGATTAGATCTTGGCTTGTATGTGTTCATGCGATAGAAATTTTCGTTTCCATGGTATGGACCCCTACATATGGATGGACAAATCCCACCATTGATCCATGTGCCTCAGCACATACTTTCAGAATACCTAATGCCACCTTTATAACCACCCAGATACGGAAGTGGTGTTTGATGTCATCAAAGTATCCATCTGGTGAAGGTGATTAACATGATCTCATGGTCGAAGGATTATGTTACTATGTATTTGAAATCTTGTGGAAAACGAACTCTAAATGACTTGATCTTACGCTATGCTAACTATCGGGGTGTGTCCATCACATCATTCTCCTAATGATATGATCTTGTTATTAATAACATCTAATGTCCATGATCGGGAAACCATGATCATTTATTATTCAACAAGCTAGTTCAACAAGAGGCTTACTAGGGACTCTTTTATGTTTACAAAAAACACAAGTATTAATGTTTCTGGTTAATACAAATTATAGCATGTTATGTAAACATTTATCATAAACACAAACATATAGTAATAACCTCTTTATTACTGTCTCTTGTGTTGGGGATATGCTAAATGGGTATCACCATGGCATGTCTCTAATACGGATAACCTGGGTGGCCCATAGTTGGTAGCAAGGCCCATGGCCTGCTGGGCGGCCCAGTTAGATGGATCCAGAAGGGATGCCCATGCCGGATAAAGGAAGGCTACGGAGGAGTCACCAGCGTACCCGGAGCCTTGGAGCGCAAGGCACGTTAGACTAGTTGTGTACCATGTAGAACTCTGTAACCTATCCGGCTAGGACTTTGCATGTAACCCTAGGATCTGGCGACTATATTAGCCGGATCTGTGGGAGCCTTTAGGGCATAGAACAACTCATATCGCGCACAGCGAACCGATCCCTATAACTCGGTGTATTGCCATTATAGTGATTTATAGCAGGAGTAGGATTCCGCCACCGTCGTGGGAACTGAAGCTGGGTAATCTATGTTACCTTGTACCCTCCAACCTTCCTCCTTACTCCACTTCTCTAAACACGCTCTGTGAGGACTCCTCCATGGCGTACTCATCGGCAATACCATGACAGTTGGCGCCCACCGTGGGGCAAGAGGCGCTTCAGGCTCTACAACGGGCGAGGTCCAAGATCTTCGCGGGAATCGGCAAAACCGTAGCCATCGGCCGTGTTCTCTTCCCCGGCAACGTTCCGATCGTCCCTATCGACGAGTTCTAGATCCCAGCGAAGACGAACCCCACCTGCTGCTTGATTGTCCCAATCGGGGACATCCACCTCTTGATCGGCGAAATCTACTCGGGCGCTAGTTCCCTAGAAGTCGGAAGATCGTCAAGGCCTGCACGGACTGCCTACGGGCAGGACAGGTTCGCAGAAGGATCAAAGTCGGATCTCTCTTTGGAGTTAGTGGCATTGATCGGAAAAATTCAAGGCCCACCCAAACTTCCCCTATGCAGGATATAACGGTGGAAGATCAATGCAAGTCGGCCAGCTTCGACCGTGCGTCTAGAAAGTAGAGATCAAAGTTTTTCGGCGTGGTGACTATCTTCGATCTAGCGTGTCGCATTCAAAGAGAAGGTGAAAACCCCCGTGATTACCTAGCCAGGTGGCTCCGTATATGGGCCGACCTAGAGCATTACCCCAATGATGATGCCATGTATCACTTTGTGGAAGGATTGGATCACGGTACACTTCTCCGGCATACTCTAAGGCGGATGCAGGCCTCGGGACGCCTCACTTTTGAAGGCATGGTGAATCCTTCAACAACTTCGCGGCCGTCGATGCAGAAGCTCAAGCAGCGCTCGCGGTCGTACCCGGCACCCCTCCGCCTCAGCCGCCACCACCGCCGCCTCCAGTCAACGTCCCTCCAGCCGCACCACCACCACCCATCATCGAGGAGGCTTCGTCACCTTCCGACTCTGTTTTGGACGCGCTCTACGCCGACATCAGCATGGACTCGGAGGAGATAGACTTCAGCCCGGAGGAACTCGACTCTGCTATGCAGGAGATGGAGGAGGACATCAGACGCGATGAGCAGGCCGACAAGGCCATCACATCCCAAGAGGTATTTGTCGCCATTGGGAGTATGATGGAGGAAGATCAACCCGAACAAGCTCCGCCTAAAGCGCTGGATAAGGTGAAGGGACCACCTATTGCTGCCGACAATGATCGCGCAAAGGCCATGCCCCCTCTTCCTAACCCAGTGTAGCAGCCACAGGAACTCAACGTCGGTCCGAGTAACAACAACACCGCAAATGCACCGCCTCCAGCATCTTCGTCTACGGATGCCCAAACTCAATGGACAACTCTATAAAATAAGCACCAGTCACTACAAGAAATCTGCTGATACATGACCCTCCATTTTCGTCACTGAATCGTCACTGTGTATAATATATGACGATCTTATGACGAAAAACAAATCGTCAAAAGGTGAGCGTCAGTAATTGCGCACAACGACGTTTTCCATGAGATCGTCATAACCGTCTGTGACGATACTGCATCATCATAAACTCTATGACGATCCAATATCGTCACGGGCAAACTGGCCTGGCCAGGTCAGATCCTACGTGGCCGATCCAACGTGGCAAAAAATCAGCCCAATCCACAGCTATTTATATGGGCCAAGCCCAATAATTCAATATGTTTTTTGTTTTTTCATATCAGTCCTCTTCAACGTACTACATGGGCCAACCCCAACATGTAGGCCTTTTTATGTTTTGATCTTGGCCTTTTATAGGAATAAATTTTTTATTTGACTTTTTTGACCTTTTATTTTTAGCAGGTCCCACTTGTCAGTCTCATTTTTAACAGGTCACACTCATTAATCTTCCACAATTTGACAGTAATTGATCAGCTAATAATTTATTCAGAAAGGCAAGAATACACAAAATTCTTTTCACAGTAGCCATAATTAAGTCATTACAATAGTTCCATGGTTCAAATGACATATAATATACAATAAATATTCCAGCGCTCACAAACTTTAAATCACAAGCTATACAATAATATCCCAGCGCTCACACACTACAAATCACAACAGTTGATTACAATAGTTCCATGGTTACAACAATATACTATGGCTTTCTTCCTGTTAGGCCTTTACACTTTAGATGAACTTCATAAAAGTAGATGAAGTCAATATCTGCTGGCCCAAAAGTTCCTCCCGTTGTACCTACAGGTCATCTCAAAGCGTAAAACACAAAACATAGAAAATTAAGGAAGTGGGAACTTTCAACAAATGGAAAAAGGCAATACATATGCCAACAGACAGAACCAATAGATTCCATAAATCTATCATCAAAATTACAAGTGCTAATCTATATGTTACAAGCTCCTGCCAATACCTGGCATATGCAATTAAGTAACTAACAAAACTTTCAGTGGCCATCCTAAACCATAAATCTTGTGATAAATCATGCACCACTACCAAAAATCTAGAAAACAAGACAACTACAAATGCCTACAAGCGTTAAAACTATACTAGACTTTATGAAACATCGCCTTTAGATTTTTCTAATGAAACCTTGTACTTTGGTGAGATCCCATAAGCCATTTTCTAAGAACAGAAAGCTCAGGATTGTCCATAGTTCTACAAGGAAGGTGGCAGATTACATAGCAGCACAATATGATCAGAATTCAGAAATAGCTAGTAATTGTTTTACAAGGTTCAATTGTATTTATTACATCAGAGCAAAAAATCAAGCAAGTTAACAGAAATGATGCAACAATCTTTTGAACACTATGCCTAATGTAAACTAGAACTTGTGTAATTTAGCAGGATGAATTTGTTCAGTTAGTATGGTAGTACCGACCTAGTATGTCAGTGGCCATGTCCCTGAAGCGGAGCTGGCGACGGCCTTGCTGCACTTGGTGCTCCAGGACACGGGAGATGGGATTGTGAGAGTAAAAGGTGACCACAGCGCCCACGACAAGGCAGATCATCCCGGCCGACCACATCAGCGAACGTGAATGGCAGGCTCAGCAGCAGCAGGGCCACTATGGACATCGTCAGATGGTACCTGCAGTGCAGCCATGAACCTGCAGCATACATGACAACATTCTAGTTAAGGACTTATGGTTCCAGGCTTCCAGCTAATTGACTAAGAAATTAATCAGGATATATAGTAGTATTGTCACATCCCAAGATTTTCCAAATCTTGTAATGTGAAAATAAATTAATAAAATAAAACTTTATTTTGATTTTTAGAGCCAGAAGAAACTTTTTGAATCCAATAGGAACCTCAAACCCATTTGAATTAAATAAAATCCTAAAGGGATTCATAAAGATAAACATTTAATAAAGGAAATTAAAATGTTTTGAAACTACTATTTTAGATCTTTTAATAAAAGGATTTGGTATTCAAAAGAAAAGATGGATTTATAAATAAGGATTATTTTATAAAGCCAAATTAAACTTGGCCAAGATTTTGAAATAAAAGAGCTTTCTTTGATTAAAATAATAAAAGTTTATTTTAAATAAAGTAATAAAGATTTAGCATCCAACCTTATTTGAAGATAAAAGGTTTTACCAATTTAAATTGAAACATCAAAACTTATTAAATTATTTAAAATAAGTTTTCCCAATTATTTGAAATTCACAAATAAAATCTACTAAAATGTTTTGGCTTTATTTTAGATTTTAAAATAAATATTCTCAATAAAACAAACCCTAGTTGATTTAATAATGAAAGTCTATTTTATTTAATTAATAATGGACTCTAAAATAAAATGTTATTTTGTTTTAAAACAAGTTTCCAAGTATTTAATATTTCCAAATAAAACCTACTGATTTGGTTTTGAAAATATTTAGGTTTGGGACCCTAAATATAGAAGGAACCTAACTTATTGGGTTGGGACCCTCTACAAGTATAAGACTAAATATAGAAGGACAAGGCTAAGTAAACAATGAATCGAGGATCATACTTGACTAATAATGGAGTACTAGACCATAACAGCGCGCTTCCGAGCAATACACTTAAATTTATCAATGGAACCAGCTATGTAAGACCAAAGGAGGCTTATTAAATCGTGCTTACATACGGAACCAGGAAAATCTAAGCTCTCTTTCTGATATGGATTTCATCTGTGACCTCGCAGCAACAAGTTTCTTATCCTCTCATGGTGTAGCAGAAAAATCACATGCAACTGAAATAGGGGTTCAATTTACACTAAGATTAGTCTAAGAGACACGCAAACAGAATTTGTCAATCTAAGACTTCTTATGAAAGCAAGTGCAACCTCCGTAGATTGCAAACCTCCAACTTAAGGTTGGCTGAGAGAATCAGAGATGGATTTCTGGTGTAATGCTTGTCAGATTCTATATTTCTGAGACAAAAGCATTAGCTTAGAATCAGTAAGAGCACTGATAAGAGATGGTAAAACCTAGCTAGCTATGGCTCCCATTATCATTGCAATGACTCCTCGTTGGGGCGACATGCTAGGCTCCTAGATGAATCCAACCTGATTTATTTTGCAAGATCAAAGCATTTAAAATATATGCTGGTGAGGACACAAACCAAGGTTCGGTTACAGCAAAGCTAATGCAACCTAATAATAAGTGATTTTTAAATTTAATGTACAAACAGGAAACTGGTACTCACTTATTTAGTCTTCTTGCCACCGTAGAAGTTATAAAAATCCAGTGGATACAAAGCAATTTGCCAAACAACACTGGGTTTGGAAGCTGAAGATGAGTACAGAGTACTTATGACGCTCCATGATATTTCGGTGGTCTCACGCTGCAGCAATAATCTGGCAAAATAACTAAGTTTTAGAATTTGGTACTTCCTCCAACACATATTAGTTGACTTAAATTTGTCTATCACTAAAACTTGACTAAATACATTCGTATTTAGATAAATCTAAGTCGTCAAAGAAAGTAGTACCAAATTATGAAGCAGAATTAACCATTAATAATAAAGCAAAAAAGTCTAACAAGTAGGTGTACAAAACTTTGTGCTTTTGGATAGTCAAGTAGAATGACCTTAAGAAATTTTAGATTCATAACCACTGTAAACTACGGTAGCCAGATTTATTAAGATATGTTTACAACTTTACATACTTGAGCCACTGTTAACATATAAACATATGAGCAATAGTAATAAATAATATTATGTGCTATGTTTACTAAGTATGGTATGAATTAAAGGCAAGTTTTCTGTGACTCCATTTCTTATTCATTCTGTTCAGTAGCAACCATGTGACTCCATTAGTTTTATGTTAGTAGCTTTCTTAACAAGTTCTATGAAGATAACACATAATGCAAGTAAACAGAACATGATTAGATCATGAAAATTTGAAGAGGATAAAAGGGAGGAACCGAGGGCTTATCTACACCATGGAGATCATGAAGATGATTAGACATTGAAGACTTGAAGACCTAGCCGGCAGATCTGGAGACATGGGGACATCTAGCTCACGAGTATCACAGTTATCCCGATGACACAAGAGTAGATAAACACTTCGTCTATCACATCCATATCTCATATAACAAGTGGAGGAGAAAAGGGATGAACCAGGGAACTTACATACACCATGGAGCTCGTGAAGAAGAGGAGCAGTAGGGGGTGAGGTCAGTAAGATCTGAAGACCTAGCCAGAGACATGTGTCCAGGCTATTCGAAATACAATAGAAAAAATAAGATGTCACATTAAACAAACTCTATGAAGTAAACTACTACAGTATCTTTGTGTGATATCATTTAAGCAGTCAATTTCAAGAAGTGAACACAAACTCTATGAAGTAAACTACTTCAGTGATCACAGTAGAACAGTCAAAAAGAACAAGCAATACATGAAACATAGTAATAAGAGAGGTGAGAAAACTACCATTAGAGCTAAGAAGCTGGCCATGAAATTATATACATGGTTAATGAGGCATTTATACTACTACTATTTAGTAACAGAAATGAATGCGATCTTGGATTTCACCATGATGGTGGTGAAGAGGATAGCGATTGTACATGAGTTATTTTTTCCCAACACGCACCTAAATGAATGCTTGTTGTTTTGTAGTAGAAACAATGCTTAGATAAAACATCATAATATAAGAAGTGTCATATATTAGCTTAATTTTCAAAATTAGACTTTATTCTGATTTAATAACATCATTGTAGGTGACCTTTATTCCAATTTATTTTCCAATCTATCAATTATTGCTTGCCTTAAGTAAATGAAGATTCAAAATTAATTTGTAAATTGATTCAACTCTATTCCTCTTTACATTTCGAAAAAAATCTACTACTCTTCATGTCTGCACAATCACATGTTGGCAATCAGAAGTTTCTTAATTAACATGCAAGGCAAAAATTAATATGATGTTGAGAGATGATCAAAGACGGACTAAAGCACAATCAAAATTAGAGAAGAGGAAGTAAGACACAATCAACATTATAGACAACTAATCTAGCATAGTATTACCAGCTTTCTTGGGGCATGAATAACAGTGATGGAACATGTGTCTGCACTCTGCACAAACAGAAACTCAAGCTCGTCCACTAGGGCCATGCCGAATGGCAGCATGCCCTGTCCTCTAGGCTGGACGAGGTTGGTCTCCCCCGACCATGCCTCTCATAGCTCTCGCTCCGTGGCGCATTCAAGCTCTGGCTGTTGCATATAGCAGCAAGAAAACATACACAAGAAAGCACAGGTCAACCAAGATCCAACAGAAAGTGAAGCACGCCTAAGAGTCCAGGACACTATCATACCTGGATCTGGCGCTTCCTTGTCGGCCACCACACACACGTTGTGTTCTCAGGGAGGATCTCATCTGGCATGGGCTTGTTGGGGATGAGCAGATCTGGTTGATGCATGACCAGGACGAGGGGATCTGGCGGCACCCTAGTTGTGGACGTTCCGTTGGTGGCCGTCCCTATGGTGGAAAGATACAAGAGTTAGAGGGAGATATGGGTATGGGGATTCAAAGAGAAGGGGGTGAGGAAGAAATTTACGTGTGCGGGCAGAGGGCTGCAGGTCTTGGGCTGATTGACATGGCGGATGTTGTGCAGGTCCTCCATAGCATCCACGCGAACCGTAGCCGGAGATCTAGAGATCCATGGCTCCGCCCACGAGTTGCTGCCGACGTGCTCTACCAGGTGGCGATGGCGGTGCTTCGACTCCACGATCTGTATAGCCAGGGTCTGGGTCTAGGGTTTTGATTGGAGGTAAAGTTTGGTGGTTTCATGTGGGGGAATGGAGATGGTGGAGGAGGGAGTTCAAGGGAGGTGGTCTGCATGGCACGGAGGGGCTAGAATCGGTCGGTACCAAGGTCGGCGGTGGAGGTGGGAGGAAAGGGGAACGCCAGAGAGAATGCAGCGCTGGGAGGATGGGATCGTGGGGTTCGGGGTCTTGTCGCTAGGTTTAGCTGACACGCGCGCGGGGTGGAATTATTCGCTGGCGCGCGCTATGGAAATATTCGCTGTGCCAGGTCATTATCCACGTCAATTTCCCACGGATCACCATCCCATCCGTTCATTCTATTCGGATCCAACGATGGCTATTGCATGCCTCTTATATCTCGACCCACCTAACAATTATGACGATTTTATCTATAGAAATTATGATGTTTTTGAATGAAATCGTCGTAATTTAATAAGGTCTTGGCTCTTCTAAACAACTTACCACCATCTGGTGCAGAATCGTCATAAATCTATGATGATTTCTTCCATGGTCACTACCAAAACGTCACTAGTTAACACATTTCTTGTAGTGACTGGTGTATATCTCAAGTGTGTTTCCCAGCAAGAGGGTATTGAAATCCTTCGTGAGATCCATCTCGGAGATTGTGGGCATCACGCCGCTCATCGATCATTCGTCTCCAAAGCCTTCCGGCAAGGATTCTACTGGTTGACTGCCAAGGCGGACGCCGATAAGCTGGTTGAGACATGCATGAGATGCCAGTACTATGACCGACAACCACATGTTCCATCTCAAGAATTGCGAACAATACCAGTAACTTGGCCGTTTGTAGTCTGGGGGCTAGACATGGTTGGTTCATTATAGACGACACCATGTGGGTTTATGCATCTGCTAGTAGCAGTTGATAAATTCACCAAATGCATAGAAGCTAAACCCATTAGAAAGCTTGATGGGGCAACTGCCCTTAGGTTTGTCCGAGATCTAGTGGTGAGATTTGGTCTCCCACATAGCATTATCATCGACAATGGCAGAAACTTATCACTCAAAGAAGTGGAAGCTTATTGTTGGGATATGGGCATCTGACTTGACTTAGCGTCTGTGGCACATCCATAGTCCAATGGGCAATTTGAGTGAGTCAATGGATTAATTCTGCAGGGAATCAAGCCACGTCTCGAGGCACCACTACATAGAGCATCCGAAGCCTGGGCGGAGGAGTTACCATCTGTTCTGTGGAGTTTACGAACTACACCCAACAGATCTACCGACTACACCCCTTATTTCATGGTATATGGAGCAGAAGCCATCTTTCCTTCCGACACCCTTCACGATTCACCAAGAGTTGTCACCTACGACGAAGATGATGTTGAAGAATCCAGACGCCTAGATGTGGACCTTCTCGAGGAAGAGCGCGTATTGGCATGCCAAAGATCTGACATCTACCAGCAGAAGCTACGCAGCTACCATAGTCGCCGCGTTCGGCATCGCTCGTTTAAATAGGGGGATCTGATGCTCCGACTTAAGAAGACGAAGTCACACAAACTATCCCCACCATGGGAAGGACCGTTCATCATAAGCAAGGCACTCAATGGGTCTTATTACCTCGTTGACAATCGTGAACTAGAGGATAGACCAAGTGATGATCATAAGCATAAGTGACGTGACCCGAATGATGACTACCCGGAGATTGATCGGCCATGGAACATAGCACAGCTACGTCCTTTCTACACTTAGGATATTTTTTATCTATTGTGTACCTTTTATATGATCAATTAAATAAATCTCTTTGGTTCACTCAAATTCTTGAGTCTTTACCTCCTTTAGTGTTCATTTTTGGATCATATAAAACCTTTATGCGTAAGTTTTGCATTTGCACTTGTGAAAATTCCGCCTACATGCGTTAGCTTAAGTTTTCTGGTCTACACGTTCTTAGTCAGTTTTATGCGGATTCTGGAGTAGTGACTTTTGGCACTCAAAGTCGGCGATTTTGTGCTAAGGTTTTTGACGGTGCCATTGGGCATCATCACCTAAGCGCATAGTTCCGACTACGAGTCTTCCGACTCATGAAAAGTCAAGCATAAAAACCAAAGTAATGGATAATCCAATACTTGCTTAAAAAATATATACATGCTGGAACATATAGCTATTATTTTCCGCCTTAAGATTAAAACTATAGTTTTTCCGCATACATACATCTAGAGGAAACAAATATTACAAAGTGTTTTTTCATTTCTCTGGCGCAAGATACTTTGAGGTAATGTCATCGACGGCAGGAGAGTCATCCTAATCATCTTCGAAGTCGGTGGTCTTGAGGGACTTGGAGGAGCTATGCTGGTCTCCATCAATGATCTCGAGAGGCACAAAGGAGTTTGGATCCACCAAATCAGCGACCCTGGTGTCGTAGACAGTGAGCGATGACCAGATGGATTTATGATCAATCTTCTGGCCATGTAAGACCCCATCTTTATAAGGTCCCTGTGATTGCAATGCTAGTCCCTGGATCAAATGCTACCATCCACAGTTTAAGATGAAGTACACAGATACAAAGGTCGTTTATTACATCGTCATTCCAGAGATAACATAGTCTTTACAACTCAATAGCCAAAGGCTAGTACAAGAGTTCATAACATAAAGTAAATAACTATAAGACTTCATCTTCATGTGCCACAGGCAAGCATGTTGAGTGTAGACTCACAACCCTAATCTCCATCAGAGTAACCTGCTACACCATAAGTTACAGCCATAGTGGGTCAATACATTTGGAATAGTATTGGCAAGTGATACCATAGTAGAGTAGTGGTTTCTATCATCTATATGAATTTGGCTAAGTGTAGCTTAGGCTTGCTTTTTTCAAAATAGGTTTTCCTTATCAGTTGAAAAACACTAAGTTTTGTTTGTCAAAAACTCCCAAGGAACCACCAATAGACATTGGTGAACCTTTAACCCTTGTTCAACCACAAGTTTTTAACTTAGAAATTGGGATGAGGTGTAGAGGTCTCAACCTAATAAGGTAGATTCCTCCTGTGTTTTACAATGCTAGTCCCTGGATCAATAGCTAGCATCCACAGTTAAGATGTAATATCAAGAAACAAAGGTCATAATATAACTTTATAACCAGGAATAACATAAGTTTATTACATCAAAACATAGCTCATTTGGCTATTACATTACATTGCAGCGGAATAACTATAAGCATGGGGTCCTTCATCTTCAAAGTGCCACAGGCAGATGTTGGTTGTAGACTTTGTAATCCTAATCAATCAATCTTCACTAAAAACAATTAAACCTGCAACATACAAGTTACAGCCACAAAGGGTCAATACATTTGAATTGTATTGGCAAGTGATACTATGATAATATAGTGGAGTCTATCATCTATATGCATTTGGCTAAGTGGAGTTGAGGCTTGCATTGCTCAAAATAGATTTTTCCTTAACATTTGAAAATACTAAGTTTTTGTTTGACAAAATCATTTTCCTCAATCAAAGATTTCAAGATCCTTGTACCAAGCCATCTCTCCATCAATGATTGAAGAATTCAAACAACCCTTGTTCAATCCACAAGTTTTAACTTAGAAATTTGAATGATGAGATTCTTGATTGCTTCCATGTCTTAATGCTCAAATTGTCCTTTACCAGGGACATGGCTAAGTACTTAGATTTTACACTCTGCAGAGGTGGTGCACTTTTCCCACAAGACTTGGTTTCCCAAGACAAGATCTTTCAGAAGCTTTCCCTTAGACCAAAATGGACGCGCTCCAACCTATCAAACACTACCACCCACTGTCCATATGGCTAAGTTCTTGCAACCTATATGATCATGGCAGGGCCCATATTGCCAAGTGGTTGCACTTGAAGCTTTTCAACTTTTGACATCTCAAATCTCTTTGTGCCTGGGTGGCATACCACAAGTGAGATACACAATCCAAGTCCATGGCATTGTGAACCACTCAACCATTCTCCACCAAGCTATTCCATTCCACCCAGGTGATTCATTAACTTAGTTGTTTTATTAGACAAAATCACAAGTCCTTGGACTTAGAATATTTTTCCATAGTGTGAATATATATTCCACCCATGTTTTCTATTAGCTAGGCTAAGCTTGGTAGTAGTAGGAATCTCTAACTTAGGAAAATCTTACTAAGGATTCATCTACTAGGTTTTCCTATAGCAAGATCTATACTTAGCAAAATCCATGCAAGTTTACTTAGCAAAATCACTAATGCATAGAAAAAGTAATGGGACAAAAGTATGAAGCATCACTTGCCTTTTTGGTAGGGAATGGTGGTTCACTCCTTGATCTTGCTAGTCTCACACTTCACTACAAGTCAATCAAGCAAACACAATTTCAATTCACATTCCAAACCAAAGTCAAACAAACAATTTTTTCACACACACAAGGTAATGGAATCTAAGTCATGCATAAGCATGCAAAGGTTTGGTTCTATTGCAAGGATGGTCTCCACTAGGCTTCTAAACTTTGTAAGATCCAAATTGGCCATTCACCAAAGTGGCAAAGTCATTAGCAAATGGGTTTTTATCCATAAACCATTTTTTAAATCCATTCATCATTTCATGTGGTGAAAAATGTTTTGTCAAGGCAAACTATTAATTTGTTCATCAAATGAGTTGTTAATTTTCAAAACTTGGTGTTTTGGGTCAGTGGGTTTGATAAAACCATTTTCTTAAGGTTTTCTTTCCATAAACATTTTTTTATAACAAAAACCATTCTTTTTATTTGGCTAGAAAGTGACTAAGTCAAGTAATCCAACCTAAATCTTACAAAAATCATTCTTAATACCAAAGGTTGGTTCCTAGGGTCAGTAAGGTCACAACAAACCAATTTGCAAAGGTTTTAACCTTAAAAACATTTTTAAACAATTTTCCTAATGTTAGCAAGCACACAAAAGAATCTGCAAAATCAAACAAGCTAACAGATACTATTTGCTAAACTAAGGGCAGGGTTGGTTAGGGCTTGTCTTGCTGATTCCAACGACATAAAGTTTGTAATTTTTGGACGTGTGGATCCGAAGTTATGGAATTTACAAAATTGAACATCAATTAGATCAATTCTGTTTTAAATCCAACCAGCAGAGACACGTGTCTTAATATAATTCGTCGGTACCGGTTCGCTGGGATCGAGCTACGTGAGCCACTGGATCTAAAGCAAATCCTACGACGCAGATGCTTCCATACCCCTTTGACAAGTGACTCTATCCTAGCTAGTGGATCGAGATCGAACGGTTGCGGCAGGCTCGACCTAAAGTGGGCGGCGCTGCGGTGGCTAGCGGCGGCAGAGCGGTCGGTAGACGACGGAGGCGACGCTATAGGAGGTGGGGGAGAAGGAGGGGTTGCTCACCGGGCTCAGGGGGTCACGGCGAAGCTCAAGGTACTGACGGTTCGACAAGGGGCGCTCTGGTTCAGCCGAGATTCCTCGCCGGAGTAGTGGACGGCGACGGATGGTTCTGTCCACGGTCGAAGACGAGGCTGTGGTCCACGAGAAGAAAAACGGAGGACTGGTTAGACGTAGGAGATCATGGCGGAGCTGTGAGCGTGAACGAGAATGGTTGGGGTAGTCTGATTTACCAGAGAGGTTCCGCCGGAGTTTGCAGACAGACGGTGGCGCTCAGGTTGACGACGGGTTGTCGCTGCAGATCGCCCTAAGGCAAGACAGACGCAAGTTCAGATGCGCAAGAGTAAGGCGATGCTGTGCGCGTGATCTAGGAGGCGCGGGGTGGTCGGTGTTCACCTGGATTGCTTGACGGAGCAATGGCAGACGGCGGCGCTCGCTCGGTGTCGTCGTTGTCGACGCTCTAGGACGCTCGGGGACGAGCTGGGCTACGGAGATGATCGCCAGGAGGTGGGGATCACGAGAGCACGGTCGAGGAGGCAAGGGGCGGTCAGGTTTGGTCGGAATCAGAGATGGGAGCTCGTCGGAGCAGAGGGTGCTCGGGGAGGAATTGAGGGCGGTCTAAGGCGTGCCAGCGCGGGGTGTCAGAGGGGAATTATAGGGGAGACACGGGCGTTTACGTCTGCGTGATCAACTCGAGTAACGGCGGTCGCGTTTAGGTGAATTGAATCCGCGGTTTGAAGGCAGCAACGGCAGCGAGGGAGAGGGCGTGGTCGTCGCGCGGGGAAGAAGAAGGAGGTGGCGGTGGGGTCCTCTGGTCAGTGGAAAAGGGGAAGGGAACGGGGTCCACTTGTCAGCCTCAGTGCGGGTTTCTTTTGCGGTGCAGAAAAACGGTTCGGGAGAGGAATAAGAGGACATGGGGTCGTCTTGTCAGCGAGTGAGTGAGAGAGAGAAGTGGGTCCTGGTTTTCATTGACTCAGTGGGTCAGTATCTGGTGTAAAATGTTTTCCTTCGGGGAGGGAGTACTGGGCTGGACTGGGCCTAATGGGCTGGTCTGTTTTTTCCTATTTTTTTCTGTCTGCTTTATTTTCCTTTTCTATTTCTATTTTTTGTTTTGAATTCCAATCAACAATTCAAACAATCAACAAGGTTCAAATCAATTCAAACAAACAACAAACTTTTCATTTGAATTTGGTTCTGTTTGACAACATAATCCAAATCCAAAATGAAATAATATTTTATATTTATTTTAGGATCCATTTATTAATTAAATAAAATGGATCTTTAGTTATCTAATAAAATAGGGTTTAGATTTATTTAATAAAATTTCCATTTGAAATCCAATATTTTCAAAAACCAAATCAGTAGGTTTTATTTGAAATATAAGATACTTGAAATACTTGTTTAAAATAAAATAACATTTTATTATAGGGTCCATTAATAATTAAATAAAATGGGCCTTAGTTATTAATTCAAATAGGATTTGTTTTATTTAAATATTTATTTTTAAATCTAAAATAAAACCAAAACACTTCAGTAGGTTTTATTTGGAAATATAAAATACTTGGAAACTTATTTAAAGTAAATAAATAAGTTTTAGTGTTTTATTTAAAATGGGATAAGCCTTTATTTTAATAAAATTTGGATATTAAATCCTTATTATTTTATTTAAATAAACCTTTGCTATTTTTATTCAAAACAAAATGTTTTAATTCCAAAGTTTGGCCAAGGTTTCATTTGGCTTTATAAAATAATCTTTTATTTTTAAATCCTCCTTTTCTTTTGAAAACGAAAACCTTTTATTAAAAGATCCAAAATAGTAATTGTAAATATTTTATTTTCCTTTATTAAATGTTTATCTTTTTAAATCCTTTTAGGATTATTTGATTCAAATTGGTTTGAGGTTTCAATTGAATTCAAAAAGTTTCTTCTGGCCCTGAAAATCAAACAAAATTTTATTTTATTCATTTATTTTTCACATTACAAGATTTGGAAAATCTTGGGATGTGACAGGCTACCACCCTTAAAATAAATCTCGTCCCGAGATTTGGGAAGGCTGGGGTTACAAGCAAGTTCAGAACAACTAGGGTACTACCACCCTTAAAATTTTCAAACAATAATTACATAATGTCCTTCTTGGGTTCCTGGGGAAACTTTTCTAAGTAACTTTTGCATTATTCTTGGTTTCCATACTTGAATCATGGGCCAAGGTTGAGCTTCTCCATAGGCTTGTTTAACTTGTTCTTCATCTTTTCTGGACAATTGCTTGCATAATGTCCTGGATTCTTGCAGTTGAAACAATGGATATCTTGAAGTTCCTTGCGTTGTTCTTGTGGACAAGTTGCTACATAGTGGCCTGGTTCTTTGCAGTTGTTGCACACCACTTGGTCAATTCCTTTATTTTTCTTGTTCTCTGGGCATTCACTAGAGTAGTGTCCCATTTCCTTACATTTACGGCATTGCACAAGGTGCATGTCTGGTCTTGGCTTCTTGGGTTTCTTGGATCCTTTGAAGTAGGTTGTCTTGTTTGGAGGTATAAGTGGTCCTTTTCCTTTGATAGATTTGGATCCTTCTTGTTTCCTTTGTTCTACCATGGCATAGATGGGACATCGGTCAGGAGTATGATCACTTCCTTCACAAAGGTAGCAAGTAGCTTGAGAGGTGGGGCATTGTCCAACAGGATGGTCTTCTTCACAATTGGGGCATTGTCCTTCATGCTCCGTGGAAGTATGATCCTTGTCTCCACAAATAATGCAAGCTGGGGCTCCATCTAGAACAACATTCTTGTCATCCTTGTTATCATACACTCTTCTAGGATAGCTTTCTTCCATGCTAATCATTTGATTAGTCACCTTAAGCATCAGTTGGGATTGTTCCTCCAAAAACTTTTGCAGTGCTGGATCTTTATCACTATTGTTGGCTAGGAACTGAGCTGTCAGTTGGTTCAACTGATGTTGGGTTGCTATGAGCTCTCTCATGCTGTCAGCTTGGTTGTTGTTGTTGTCATCCTTGATGTTGGAGTTTCTTGGAGTAGTCATCTGTTTGGGTTTGATGGGAGATTAGAATAGGCAAGATATTTCTAAGGAATCAATTCTAATCACACATATCACAATTCACACAAACAATGTGCATGCAATCACAAGCAAACACTCCACTCAAACAACAAGTTTCAAGCACATACTTAGGCAATAAAATATTTTTGTTACACCACATAAGTTGGTGTGTTTAGACTTAACTAAATTATGGTGGTCCATCTATATGGTTCACTTGTGATCTTCCCTTCCTTCTTGATTCTTCTTGTATGAGATCATGGTTTCCTTGAGAAAAACTTTTGGTCTCAATACTTCAAGTGATGTAGGCTCCTTCTAACTTTTGCATTCCCTCAGTCTCTAAATCTTGAGCAAGATTTCCTTGTTTCACTTGTAGTCTTTAGTGGTATCCATGTTGGAAGTCCTTGGGGGAATATGCTGAAGATGTTGAAGTCATTAGAGTTGAAGATGTTGAAGTCATTAGAGTTGAAGATGTCGAAGAAGTCCTTTGCACATGGTGAAGTCTTTGGTCATGGGTAGGTTTTTCCATCAAGTTGAAAATAGAAGAGATGTAGAGTTGAAACCAAAATGGTTAAGGAAAGAGTTTACAAGTGTTTTTGTAAATAAGTTTTTGGAACAAAATACAACTCCTATTTTTCTAAGGGTTTTTGTCCAATCCTAGGTTCACAAATCCTACAGGCAACACAATGCTCTGATACCATCTGTAGAGGTCTCAACCTAATAAGGTAGATTCCTCCTGTGTTTTACAATGCTAGTCCCTGGATCAATAGCTAGCATCCACAGTTAAGATGTAATATCAAGAAACAAAGGTCATAATATAACTTTATAACCAGGAATAACATAAGTTTATTACATCAAAACATAGCTCATTTGGCTATTACATTACATTGCAGCGGAATAACTATAAGCATGGGGTCCTTCATCTTCAAAGTGCCACAGGCAGATGTTGGTTGTAGACTTTGTAATCCTAATCAATCAATCTTCACTAAAAACAATTAAACCTGCAACATACAAGTTACAGCCACAAAGGGTCAATACATTTGAATTGTATTGGCAAGTGATACTATGATAATATAGTGGAGTCTATCATCTATATGCATTTGGCTAAGTGGAGTTGAGGCTTGCATTGCTCAAAATAGATTTTTCCTTAACATTTGAAAATACTAAGTTTTTGTTTGACAAAATCATTTTCCTCAATCAAAGATTTCAAGATCCTTGTACCAAGCCATCTCTCCATCAATGATTGAAGAATTCAAACAACCCTTGTTCAATCCACAAGTTTTAACTTAGAAATTTGAATGATGAGATTCTTGATTGCTTCCATGTCTTGATGCTCAAATTGTCCTTTACCAGGGACATGGCTAAGTACTTAGATTTTACACTCTGCAGAGGTGGTGCACTTTTCCCACAAGACTTGGTTTCCCAAGACAAGATCTTTCAGAAGCTTTCCCTTAGACCAAAATGGACGCGCTCCAACCTATCAAACACTACCACCCACTGTCCATATGGCTAAGTTCTTGCAACCTATATGATCATGGCAGAGCCCATATTGCCAAGTGGTTGCACTTGAAGCTTTTCAACATTTGACATCTCAAATCTCTTTGTGCCTGGGTGGCATACCACAAGTGAGATACACAATCCAAGTCCATGGCATTGTGAACCACTCAACCATTCTCCACCAAGCTATTCCATTCCACCCAGGTGATTCATTAACTTAGTTGTTTTATTAGACAAAATCACAAGTCCTTGGACTTAGAATATTTTTCCATAGTGTGAATATATATTCCACCCATGTTTTCTATTAGCTAGGCTAAGCTTGGTAGTAGTAGGAATCTCTAACTTAGGAAAATCTTACTAAGGATTCATCTACTAGGTTTTCCTATAGCAAGATCTATACTTAGCAAAATCCAGGCAAGTTTACTTAGCAAAATCACTAATGCATAGAAAAAGTAATGGGACAAAAGTATGAAGCATCACTTGCCTTTTTGGTAGGGAATGGTGGTTCACTCCTTGATCTTGCTAGTCTCACACTTCACTACAAGTCAATCAAGCAAACACAATTTCAATTCACATTCCAAACCAAAGTCAAACAAACAGTTTTTTCACACACACAAGGTAATGGAATCTAAGTCATGCATAAGCATGCAAAGGTTTGGTTCTATTGCAAGGATGGTCTCCACTAGGCTTCTAAACTTTGTAAGATCCAAATTGGCCATTCACCAAAGTGGCAAAGTCATTAGCAAATGGGTTTTTATCCATAAACCATTTTTTAAATCCATTCATCATTTCATGTGGTGAAAAATGTTTTATCAAGGCAAACTATTAAGTTGTTCATCAAATGAGTTGTTAATTTTCAAAACTTGGTGTTTTGGGTCAGTGGGTTTGATAAAACCATTTTCTTAAGGTTTTCTTTCCATAAACATTTTTTTATAACAAAAACCATTCTTTTTATTTGGCTAGAAAGTGACTAAGTCAAGTAATCCAACCTAAATCTTACAAAAATCATTCTTAATACCAAAGGTTGGTTCCTAGGGTCAGTAAGGTCACAACAAACCAATTTGCAAAGGTTTTAACCTTAAAAACATTTTTAAACAATTTTCCTAATGTTAGCAAGCACACAAAAGAATCTACAAAATCAAACAAGCTAACAGATATTATTTGCTAAACTAAGGGCAGGGTTGGTTAGGTCTTGTCTTGCTGATTCCAACGACATAAAGTTTGTAATTTTTGGACGTGTGGATCCAAAGTTATGGAATTTACAAAATTGAACATCAATTAGATCAATTCTGTTTTAAATCCAACCAGCAGAGACACGTGTCTTAATCTAATTCGTCGGTACCGGTTCGCTGGGATCGAGCTACGTGAGCCACTGGATCTAAAGCAAATCCTACGACGCAGATGCTTCCATACCCCTTCGATAAGTGACTCTATCCTAGCCAGTGGATCGAGATCAAACGGTTGCGGCAGGCTCGACCTAAAGTGGGCGGTGCTGCGGTGGCTAGCGGCGGCGGAGCGGTCGGTAGACGACGGAGGCGACGCTATAGGAGGTGGGGGAGAAGGAGGGGTTGCTCACCGGGCTCAGGGGGTCACGGCGAAGCTCAAGGTACTGACGGTTCGACAAGGGGCGCTCTGGTTCAGCCGAGATTCCTCGCCGGAGTAGTGGACGGCGACAGATGGTTCTGTCCACGGTCGAAGACGAGGCTGTGGTCCACGAGAAGAAAAACGGAGGACTGGTTAGACGTAGGAGATCATGGCGGAGCTGTGAGCGTGAACGAGAATGGTTGGGGTAGTCTGATTTACCAGAGAGGTTCCGCCGGAGTTTGCAGACAGACGGTGGCGCTCAGGTTGACGACGGGTTGTCGCTGCAGATCGCCCTAAGGCAAGACAGAAGCAAGTTCAGATGCGCAAGTGTAAGGCGATGCTGTGCGCGTGATCTAGGAGGCGCGGGGTGGTCAGTGTTCACCTGGATTGCTTGACGGAGCAATGGCAGACGGCGGCGCTCGCTCGGTGTCGTCGTTGTCGACGCTCTGGGACGCTCGGGGACGAGCTGGGCTACGGAGATGATCGCCAGGAGGTGGGGATCACGAGAGCACGGTCGAGGAGGCAAGGGGCGGTCAGGTTTGGTCGGAATCGGAGATGGGAGCTCGTCGGAGCAGAGGGTGCTCGGGGAGGAATTGAGGGCGGTCTAAGGCGTGCCAGCGCGGGGTGTTAGAGGGGAATTATAGGAGAGACACGGGCGTTTACGTCTGCATGATCAACTCGAGTAACGGCGGTCACGTTAAGGCGAATTGAATCCGCGGTTTGAAGGCAGCAACGGCAGCGAGGGAGAGGGCGTGGTCGTCGCGCGGGGAAGAAGAAGGAGGTGGCGGTGGGGTCCTCTGGTTAGTGGAAAAGGGGAAGGGAACGGGGTCCACTTGTCAGCCTCAGTGCGGGTTTCTTTTGCGGTGCAGAAAAACGGTTCGGGAGAGGAATAAGAGGAGATGGGGTCGTCTCGTCAGCGAGTGAGTGAGAGGGAGAAGTGGGTCCTGGTTTTCATTGACTCAGTGGGTCAGTATCTGGTGTAAAATGTTTTCCTTCGGGGAGGGAGTACTGGGCTGGACTGGGCCTAATGGGCTGGTCTGTTTTTTCCTATTTTTTTCTGTCTGCTTTATTTTCCTTTTCTATTTCTATTTTTCTGTTTTGAATTCCAATCAACAATTCAAACAATCAACAAGGTTCAAATCAATTCAAACAAACAACAAACTTTTCATTTGAATTTGGTTCTGTTTGACAACATAATCCAAATCCAAAATGAAATAATATTTTATATTTATTTTAGGATCCATTTATTAATTAAATAAAATGGATCTTTAGTTATCTAATAAAATAGGGTTTAGATTTATTTAATAAAATTTCCATTTGAAATCCAATATTTTCAAAAACCAAATCAGTAGGTTTTATTTGAAATATAAGATACTTGAAATACTTGTTTAAAATAAAATAACATTTTATTATAGGGTCCATTAATAATTAAATAAAATGGGCCTTAGTTATTAATTCAAATAGGATTTGTTTTATTTAAATATTTATTTTGAAATCTAAAATAAAACCAAAACACTTCAGTAGGTTTTATTTGGAAATATAAAATACTTGGAAACTTATTTAAAGTAAATAAATAAGTTTTAGTGTTTTATTTAAAATGGGATAAGCCTTTATTTTAATAAAATTTGGATATTAAATCCTTATTATTTTATTTAAATAAACCTTTGCTATTTTTATTCAAAACAAAATGTTTTAATTCCAAAGTTTGGCCAAGGTTTCATTTGGCTTTATAAAATAATCTTTTATTTTTAAATCCTCCTTTTCTTTTGAAAACCAAAACCTTTTATTAAAAGATCCAAAATAGTAATTTTAAATATTTTATTTTCCTTTATTAAATGTTTATCTTTTTAAATCCTTTTAGGATTATTTGATTCAAATTGGTTTGAGGTTTCAATTGAATTCAAAAAGTTTCTTCTGGCCCTGAAAATCAAACAAAATTTTATTTTATTCATTTATTTTTCACATTACAAGATTTGGAAAATCTTGGGATGTGACATGAGGAGATCCTTGATAGCTTCAATGTCTTGATGCTAAAATTGTCCGTTGCCGGGGACACGGCTAAGTACTTAGGTTTTACCCTCTAGAGAGGTGGTGCACTTTCCCCACAAGACTCGACATGCATCGAGACGATATCTTTCAAAAGCCTTCCCTTAGACCATCATGGACGCGTTCCATCCTATCACCCCTACCACCAACTATCCATCTAGCTAATTTATTGCAACCTATATGATCAAGGCAGAGCCCATATGCCATGTGGTTGCACTAGAAGCTTATCAACACTAAACATCTCAAATATCTTTGTTCCTGGGTGGCTTTCCACAAGTGTGATACACAAGGTAAAACATAAACATGGGCCTTGTGTAACCACTCAACACAAACCATCATACCATTCCACCCAGGTGATTCCTTCACTTAGTTGTTTTATTCATCAAAACACAAGTCATTGACTCAACAAAATTTCATAGCATGAAAATCCACCCTTGTTTGCTACTAGCTATGCTTAGCATGATAACATAACAAGTATCTTAACTTAGAGAAAATTCTACTAAGACTACAACTACTAGGATTTCCCAAGGCATAGCATATATATATACTTAGCAAAAAATTCCATGCAAGCCCTATTCAAAATATCACTAGTGCATAGTAAAAATAGTAGGACAAAATATATGAAGCACCACTTGCCTTGGTATTAGTTGGGGTAGTAGCAACAATCCTCACACTCACAATCATCACTAGCACCGAAATCTACACATAAAATGATAGCACCAAATTCACATTCAAATATTCAAGCAAAAATAATATGAATGCATGCAAATGCAATGAAATGATTTTTATATACTAAGAAAGTCAATCATACAATACTGAACACAAATCCATCTATTTAAAGTCTAAACAAACTTAAATTTTCCTCAAAACAATTTTGCAAACATTTTATATAGTCAAAATAAGCCTACAAAGTTTTCTGCATATAATCCCTTTTTCTAGAATTAAAATACAAATTTAATCCCACATTAATGTAGGGCTCATTTTTCTAAATCCAATGATATCTTATTTGCATTTTTTGGATAAATAGAACAAAAGATATGAATTTTACAAGTTTGCAATTCTAATAGATTCAAAAACAGATTTTAAATCTAAAATCCAGACACGTGGGCGCTTCTGATTGGCCCGTACCGCTTTGCGCGGATCGATCAATGTGGGCTATAGGATTTAAGTCAGATCCTTTGACTCAGATCTGGCAATACCATTTCATTAAGTGAATCTATCCACAGAGTCAGATCTAGATCTAACGGCTCCAACGCATGCGACCACAGATGGGCGGCGCGAATGGGTGCTGGTGGCGGCGCTACTGGCGGTGGTGCTCCAGCGATTCTAGAGGAAGCTAGGGGAGGTGAAGTATCTTACCAGCATCGCACGGGTGCGAGGATGCTCAAGGTAGCTTCGTCTTTGATGGGGGTGAGCTGCTGCGGCCGGAAAAGCACGTCGGAGTTGCGGGCAGCGTCGGATTCTAGCAAACGATGACGGAGGCGACGACCTGGATCACCCTAGCGCAAACAAACTGCATCAGCGTGTGCACAAGGACAAGGCGAAGCAGTGAGTTTGAACTAGGGAACAAGGAGCGTTCAATTTATACCGCGATTGCTCGCCGGAGTAGGAGACGGCGTCGGTTGTTTGCGGTGCTCGACGGAGATGACGTTCTGGGGAAGTACAAGGCGAACCAAAGACACAGTAAGATGTGCAAGGACAAGGGAAGCACGACAGCATGAACGAGAGGGGACGGTGCTCACCGGAATACCTCACCGGAGTTCATCGGACAACAGAGTTTCGAGCTCAAATACGAGCAGCCTGGCGGCAATTGAGCGCGATTGTTCGGGGGAAATGACCGCGAAGGTGTGGGGGTTAAGTAGCTGGCTGGGGAGGTGGAATTACGCAGAGAATCAATGGCAATTAAGCCCGAAATCAACGCGGCGTTGATGGGGGAGGAAACGGGCAGGCGACAACGTCTGCGCGCGGGCTTTGGGGAAGAAGGTGCTGAGCTGGTCGGGGCCCAGTGGCAGTGAGCGCGGGGTAGGGATAGTGCGCGTGAGAGAGAGAGAGGAGGGGAAATGGACCGGGTGGGCTTTTGGGACTGTCCTAGAGCTAGGCTCAAAGTGCAGCGCCTGTTTTATTTTTTTCTTTTAACCTTTTCTTTTTCTGTTTGATTTTTCAGGAAAGGTTTTCAAACCCTTTTCAAACTTGTTTGAATTCAAACCACTTTTGGATTTTTGTAATGTGTTCCAAGCATCTAAAAGGGTGTCCAACATACTTGTCCACTCCAAATTACTTTGGTCCTTTGAAAATAAGAACAAAGCCATGCCTCATATGAATAGTAAAATGGGCATATAAATGGTTTTGTTTGATTTCAAACTTCGAATTTTTTTGTGCCAAACCTAAATGCTATGACAATAAGAATGCAATGCATTCTTTTACAATTCATGATTTTTGGGATGTTACAAATCTAACCCCCTTAAGATGAATCTCGCCCTCGAGATTCGGATTGGTTAGCAAATAGGTGAGGGTGATCTTTCCGAAGGTCATCTTCTCTTTCCCAAGTTGCTTCTTCTTCGAAATGGTGGTTCCACTGAAAGCCGAATTTGATGGTCTTAGTCCGAGTAACTCTTTCTGCAGTGTCAAGAATCTTGATAGGTTTCTCCTCATAGGTGAGATCACTCTCCAACTGAACATCTTCCAAAGGTATATTATCCTTCAAAGAAGTTTCTTCCATCTCTGGATGGCATTTCTTCAACTGACTCACATGAAACACATTGTCAACTGCTGACAGTGCTTCAGGTAATTCAATCTCATAAGCCACTTCTCCTTTGTGGCTCAAAATCTTGAATAGTCCAACATACCTTGGTGCCAATTTTCCTTTGACTCCAAACCTCTTCACACCACGAAGTGGTGAAACTCTAAGATAAGCTCTATCACCTACCTCATAGGTGACTTCTCCACGCTTTGGATCTGCGTAGCTCTTTTGTCGGGACTAAGCTATCTTCAATCTGTCCTTTACCAATTTGACCTTCTCTTCAGCTTCCTTGATCAATTCTGGTCCGAACAAATTTCTTTCTCCAACACCACTCCATAGCAATGGCGTAGTACACTTTCTTCCATAAAGAAATTCAAACGGTGCCATCTCAATGCTGGCTTGATAGCTATTATTGTAAGAGAATTCTGCGTATGGCAGACTTTCATCCCAACTAGCACCATAGTCTAGGGCACATGCCCTCAACATATCCTCCAAAATCTGATTGGTCCTTTCTGTCTGTCCATCAGTATGGGCCTGAAAAGCTGTGCTGAATTCCAATCTTGTTCCCAATGATTCATGCAGTTGTCGCCAAAAATGCAAAGTGAATTGAGTTTCTCTATCAGACACAATACTCTTAGGTACTCCATGCAGGCATACAATCATGTTCATATATATCTTGGCTAACTTAGCACTTGTATAGGTTGTCTTCACGGGTATGAAATGAGACACTTTAGTTAGGCGATCTACCACAACCCAAATGGAATCATATCCAGATCTAGTCCTTGGCAGTCCGGTAATGAAATCCATACCAATATTATCCCACTTCCAATCAGGAATAGGTAGTGGTTGTAATAACCCTGCCGGTTTCTGATGTTCCGCTTTCACTCGGCTACACACATCACACAAAGCAATATGCTCCGCGATATCTTTCTTGAGATTGTTCCACCAAAATATTTCCTTCACATCCATGTACATTTTGGTGTTACCCAGATGAATGGAATATGGTGAGTTGTGTGCATCTTGTAGAATTAGTTTCTGAAGCTCTCGGATCATGCGGAATGCAGATACTATTTCCATACCATAAAGTACCATGTTCGTCTTCATGGAATCCTTTAGCTTTCCCTTTTATTAATTTTACCTTTATCTCTTCAATTTCCTTGTCCATCTTTTGGGCTTCCTTGATCTTGTCCAACAATGTGGGTTGAACATCCAATGACATGAGATGTCCTTCAGGCACTATCTCCAATCTGAGATCTTTGAATTGGGCACACAGATCATCTGGCAATTCTCCCTTAGTAAGGTCATTCACATAAACCTTACGGCTTAAAGCATCTGCTACAACATTTGCCTTACCTGGATGGTATTGCAAACTCAAGTCATAGTCCTTGATGATCTCTAGCCATATTCTTTCTCTCATATTGATTCCCTTCTAAGTGAAGATATACTTCAAACTCTTGTGATCCGTGAACACTTCACAACATTTTCCCAAAAGATAATGTCTCCATGTTTTGAGTGCATGGACAACAGAGGCTAACTCTAAATCATGAGTAGGATAATTCACTTCATGAGTTTTGAGTTGTCTCGAGGCATAAGCCAGAACTTTCCCTTCTTGCATCAAAACTCCACCTAATCCTTGGTGAGATGCATCACAATAAACATGGAAATCCTTCTCCAAATCTGGCAGGCATAAGACTGGTGCTGACACTAGTCTCTTCTTCAATTCTTGGAAGCTGACTTCACATCCTTCAGTCCACTCAAACTTCTTTTCTTTCTTGAGTAACTCCTTCATTGGCTTAGCTACCTTTGAGAAATTCTCAATGAATCATATATAGTATCCTGCCAAGCCAAGGAAACTACGAACGTCTTTAACTTACTTGGGAGATTCCCACTCAGTTACAGCTGACACCTTTGCAGGATCGATAGCTATACCATCTCCCGACACAATATGTCCGAGAAATCCAACTTCATTCAACCAGAATTCACATTTGCTGAACTTTGCATACAGCTTGTGCTCCCTGAGTTTCTCAAGTATCAAACGCAAATGCTCTTTGTAGCAACCCCGGGATTAGGGTTCAACTAACCTCAGATCACATCTAAGATAAGTTCAACTCCAATCACGGAAGATCACAATATGATTCGGTAACATTACAGAACTCAGGGGTTCAACAGCATAAGTTTAAACTCTTAGCAGAGTAAGATATTAGAGTTATTACAAACCAGAGGTCATAGACCCAACATTACATCACACAGTGAAAGCAAATATGTTGTTCTACACAACAACTTAGCAAAAGGCCTAAGAGGCCATGAACAAAAGTGACGTCCATCCCATAGTCCTCAGCCTGCTATCTAGGACCCCCAACTACTCGCCGATGTCAACGTAGAAGCCACCTTCAGTCGCAACTAGTTCATCTATAGAAAAACAACAATAGCGCAAGGCTGAGTACGAGAATGTACTCCGCAAGACTTAGATAACCTAGTATCTACATGCTCTATCTAGAAAGGCTTTCTCTAGGTTTACTTTTGTGAAAAGCAATCTTTATTTGTAAACAAGAGAGAGAAGAGGCTCGTCTACTGAGAATCTTTTAAAAGGGATAAGATAATGACTTCTTCATCTCGTTCATCATATCTTGATAACCACCATCTTCATCAGAACCTCCTATCTAGGATCACCCCCTCGACCCAGAGGAAGCATCCTTAAGCACACGTGGATCAACAAGTTTTAGCATGGTTAAGGTTATCTATGATCTTAGAATCTGGTCACCAAGCGTTCATAACCGTGAACACGGCTTTTCGAACAGATTTAACCCTGCAGGGGTGTACAACTTTACCCACACGTACCAACCGACTCTTAATGCAAAATATTATTAGCCCTCTTCCTTGGAAGGCCGGCAGAGGGTGGTTGACCACGACATTTACCTTGCTTTCGCCGAGACCATGAATCACGCAATAAGTATGGTCCTGCCGTAACGGGTCAAATCCCGAAGCTGGTACTTAAAGATGTGAGGCGAGGTTGGTTTACCAGGGGCTCCATCCACCCCAAGCATCCGCGACCACGCTTCCCTACCTGTTATGATGCACCTCCTTCACCCCCTCTTTCGAAAACGTTTTCAATGTGTATGCCAAATGGAAAGACCAAACTATGTGACTCATGGAATCTACAAGGCAAGTTAGTCAGTCGAGGGGTTTCCAAGCCCCGTGTGGTTGTACGCTCGTCTCTGTTCCCAAGGCAAGAACTCAGTTCCTAGTGGTGGTGAGCATGGGACTACAAATACCACACCCAACGTGTCCTCCCATACGAGCCTTAGCATATTTAGTTAACTCCTTCTATGATGTCACCATCTCCTACCTTTCTATATTCTCCGGCATTTCTGATTCATCATTCTGACAGATCAGACGTTGTACTATGCATGGCTAAGATGTCGATCACAGAAGCTCTAGCAACGCTCAAATGCCAGACCTAGGTATGCTAGGAGCAGTGGATCAGGAGTATAAGGCTACAAGGGGGAAACTATGCAGCAGATAGGTAACACTAACCACTGACAAAACACCACATTGGAATCGTGTGCATCATAGCGAGAAAGTAATATACTTTGCAAAAGTAGGTTCAGAATGAGAGGCTACGCTTGCCTTGTCCATCAGTAGACAGGTATGGATCTTCGGTGTTGTTGACTTCAGCCTCGGGCTCAGATCCTATCGCGAAGAACCAATACGGAAAAGGAAAACAACAATCAAGACATGGCATAATGCAATGCGCAATCAATATGGATGACATGATAAGTTAAATTGCATTGAAATGAAACCCTAAGGCATGCTTGACAGTTTAAACGGGGTTCCGAGGGTTGAAAACCCTAACTCGGGGAAACTCCGAAATCACCTGTGAGGGGTTACTATGTTGTTCTAATTAAACTTGTCATGAAAGTTGATTAGAAATGCATGATTATAGTGTAATTATAGAGATCTCATTTTTCTAAACATTTTGATATATTATTTGTATTTTTCTGACTTATGGATAATTAGTTATTGAATGTACAAGTTTATATCATTTTCTAAAATATTTAAACCTTAATTACATCAGGATGATATCACCCTATCCTAACCCTAATACTTTTCTCACCGAGGCAGATCTAGCCCTAGTCACTGACGATGGGGCCCCAGGGCCACGTCAGCTAGCCATGTTGGCCTAGCTTACGCAGCGCTGACGCAAGCGCCACATCTGCGCCACGCAGGCGCCACACAAGCTCGCCAGAATCCACGTCAGACGCGGCGAGGGACGGCGCTAGACGGCGAACAAGGATGCGCGGAGGGGCGGGTTCGAACAAGCGCTGCAGGGCGAACCTAAAGAGGGCGGCGCCGCTAAGATTTGGTCACCGGAGCGAGCTACACGGCGGCGCGCGGCGGCGAAGCTTGCAGATCGGTGTCGCGGCGTCGGCACAGAGGGAGAGGGAGCGAGCGGAGGGACTAGGGAGAACCAGAAGCTCACCCTTGAGCGGACTAAAGCGATGGTGAGGCTCGAGGATGCCGGAATCGGTGGCGAAGACGGCGACCGGCGTCGGGCGGGTGGTGTCGATTATGGCGAAGGAGAAGGATTCGGCGAGCGCTGGCCAGGGAAATCGAACCAGTCGACCATGGCGGTCACCCCAGCGAGCTCAGAACGGCGAAGGGAGGTGGGGAACGCCAGCAACCCAAAGCTCCGACGAGCTAGGGTTTGGTGGAGGGGAAGAAATGGGGAAGGGATAAGGTTTAGGGTTCGTCTTGGCGGTGGGGAGGGGTCTTATAGACGACGACGGCGTCGGTAGCACGAATCTCCTCGCGGCGGTCATCGCGGCGAAGCAGGGACGACCGTGCCAGCGACAGCGAGCAGCTTCCGCGACGACGTCCTTCTGGCGAGGAAGAAGAAAGGATAAATGAGGCGAAGGGGTACCGGGCCGGCTCCTGGGCCCCGGGTGGGCCGACCTGGGCTACTGGCTGCTGCTCATGGACGGGAGAGAGGGAGAAGGGAGATGGGCCACGGCCCATCTGCAGCTGCTGCTGTTATTTTTCTAGAAATTATTTTCTTTTTCTGATTTCAGTTTTTCTCTTTTGTAAATTTCATTTGAAATCTGTTTTGCACAATTCAAAAATACTAGATACTTTAGTAAAGTTAACAAAATATTCAGAGGCCCTTGTAAACCATTTGGGCTCCATTATTTTGTAGTTTTCAAAATCCAAACACCATTTGAATGTGGTTTCAAAGAGAGGGGGAAATTAGGGTTTTGGATTTGCATTTAATTCAACACACTTGATCTTATGCATATATTTCATTGATTTAAATAGATGCATGCAATGCTTAAGTACTAATTACATATATTACAAACTTGGGCTGTTACACTCTTCATGTTCTTCTTTGCTCTTAGAATAGATCAAAATGTCGTCGATGAATACGACAACAAACTTGTCAAGAAATTCCATGAACACCTTGTTCATCATGTTCATGAAATAGGCTAGTGCATTTTTCAAACCAAATGGCTTCACAGTATACTCATACAATCCATACCTAGTGGTGAAAGCAGTCTTAGGTATGTCTTGCTCTCTAATCTTTAGCTGAAAATAGCCTGATCGGAGATCAATCTTTGGGAACACACGGGCTCCTTCTAGCTGATCAAATAGATCTTTGATTCTAGGCAAAGGGTACTTGTTCTTTATAGTTACCTCATTGAGTGAACGGTGATATATGCATAACCTTTGACTTCTATCCTTCTTCTCAACAAACAGAACTGGTGCACACCAAGACGAAGAACTTGGTTGAATAAATCCTTTCTACAACTGTTCTCCAAGTTGTTTCTTGAGTTCTTTCAACTCATCAACTGACATCTTGTAGGGTCTCATTGCTATTGGTCCAGATCTTGGCAACAAGTCAATTAGAAACTCTACATCTCTATCTGGTGGCATTCCAGGCAATTCCTCCAGAAACACATCCGGGTACTCCTTCACAATTGGCACACTGTCTATGCTAACCCCCTTAAGATAATTTAACTTACTTCCTTTAGATTCAAAGTTAGATTTGAACCTAATCCGTTTCTTATCTGGGGTTGTGAGTGTGACAGTACGATTGGCACAATCTAGTACTCCTTCATACTTAGTCATCCAATCCATGCCTAGAATAACATCCAATCCTTGGGAATCTAGGATTATCAAACTAACAGGAAACTTATACTTTCCAAATTCTATCACTAGACCATGACATCCAAAGTTCAATATCATCTCTCCACCGGGAGATCTTACTTTTATAGGACACCCAATAGTTTCAGTTGGAAGTCCATTTTTATCAACAAATGCTCTTCATATGAATGAATGCGATGCGCCGGTATCAAAAAGAACAAGTGCTGGAAGAGAATTAAGCTTGAACTTACCAGCCACAGCATCAGATTCCTCATAGATATCTTCCACATTGATGTGGTTCACTTGTCCCTTCTGGAAAGGGTTGGGTTTGTTGGCTCCTTGAACTTTATTTTCTGGGCATTCATTCGCATAGTGCCCAGTTTTCTTGCATTTGAATCACTCAACCTGACTGATATCTCTTTTAGCAGGCTGACTTCCATTGCCACTACCACTGTGGTTGTTCTTGTGTCCACTCTTGTGGTTCTTATACCTATCATTGCCATGGCTGTGGTGGTGCTTGTTGTCATGGTGACGGTTACTATTGTGGTGGCTGTTATACTTCCCATGCTTGTGGGACCCAGAACCTCCACTATCATCACCATGAGAACGCTTGTGAGACGATCCTGAGTTGTGCTTATCAAAGTTATGCTTTCTCTTCCTGCTCTCAACCTGCTTCATCTTGCTTTCCAAGATGGTGGCCTTGTCACAAAGTGATTGATATGTTGGGACATAGGCAACAGATAGCTACAGGTTCATCTCATCACTAAGTCCCTCAAGGAACTTCTCCTTCCTCTTGGCATCAGTATCAACCTCGTCCGGTGCATAGCACGCCAAATTGTTGAACTCCTCAATGTATTCAGCCACACGGCAGTGACGCTGTTTCAGATTGTGGAACTCCTTCTTCTTCAAGTTCATCACTCCTGATGAGATATGAGCTATATGGAATCCATCCTCAAAAATGGCCCAAGTCACATCCTCAAGGGGAGTGGTGATCTGAAAATTATCCTACCATGTGGCAGCTGGTCCTTCGAGCAGATGTGCTGCAAACCTGACCTTTTCTTCATCAGTGCAGCCCACGGTGACTAATTCCTTGTTCACGGAACGTAACCAGTCATTGGCTACCATTGGATCTGTGGTTCCCGAGAACTTGGCTGGCCTCAACCTCAAGAACCTTGTAAGCATGTCAAAGGCTGGTGGGTTGTTTTGGTTATTGTTGTTGTTGTTAATCTGGTTCTGATTTTGATTTGCCATGAACTGGGTCATCATCTGCATCAGTTGAGTTTGAGCTGTCATTAGCTGCTGCATCTCGGGATTGACGTTATTGTTGTTGTTTTGGTTGGGATTGGCACGACGGAGGCATCCATGGTTTCAATAAGGATAAGGAATGAGATATAACCCATAGATGCTAACATGCACAATACATCACATAGCAACAATCACATAAATCAAACACAAGATAAACATAGAGTTTGAACAACGTAAACAACAAGTTTTGGAAAAAGTAAACACATAAGCAAGCCATCCACATGTTGGATGATCATTGCGACTCGATAAATCAAAGGATGATAGATAAATAGGTAGTCGAGTAGTCAACACTACTCCTCCATGTCGACCTCCACGTCCACAAGTGTAAGTCCGTCTGTCTCCATGGCTGTCTTGTACTCCTCGACACTAGTGGTCAAGGCCTCGACCTTCGCACAGAGAGCTCTCTTCTGCAAGAGCGGCCTCTCTATCACTCCATGCTGAGTCTCTAGCTCGAAGTCCTTGACCTCTATCTCAGCCCTCATGTCCTTGATATTCTTGTTTCTGTCTTCGACTCTTTTCTCCTGATTCTTGAACTTCTTGTCCTGGCTCTCGAATCTGGCCTCCATCTCCTTGGCGATCTCGTCCTGCTCCGCGAAGATCTTGTCCTTCTCCCTCAACTGAACCTAAAGCTCATCATTGCTAAGCATTACGTTGGTCCTATCAGTGTCGAGGCGTCTAATAAGACCCTCTAGGTCCTGGAGGTACAAACGAACTGGATCTATCGTCTCTCTAGTAGAGCCCTCATACACCAATGCCTCTCCCTCCTCGTCACGTCTCCCGAACGGGTGGAAGTAGAGCCTCTAAGCTCTGTGGAGTGGCGTCCGCAGAGGCGTTCGAGTAACTCCTGCATGACTACATCTAGACCCTTCTCCTTGTCATCGTGAATCATCTTGAAGGTAATCTCCTCCGTGAGTGGCTCCGTCTGGTGTCCCGACTGTGTGACTCTAAAGCCCCAAAGATCCTTCCTCTCGAACTTGGTGAGCTGAAGTGCCTTGATACTAGGGAGTGGGAGGTTGAGCACACTAGAAAACTGCACGATACGTGATCCAAAACGAGTTCCATTGAACTCCTCGGTAGTGCTGATCACAAAGCTAGGCATCTAATGTACAAGATAGAGAAATATTAGAACAACACAAGTAAGATAAAAACAAGACAGTATAAAATGAAAACAAAATGCATACATCATCCATAAAACATACAAGTCATGGCACACAAAGTCTACCACAAGAACTAAGGTTCAAACATAACTTAGACAAAATTTTGCGAGAAAACGACAAGTGTGGTGGTCCAACTATCGGAGTACGTCACAATTCTCACTCATATGCTAAGTCTATGATATCTTCCCGTAGACGTTTTATGGCGGTCTCATAGTCTTGGGTATACTTCTTCTCCTCCTTAAGATCATTTTGAGTTTTGAGAATTCTACACTTGATTGTTTCCCCAAGCTCCTTGATAGCATTCCAAGCTGCATTTCTTGCAGAGTCAAAGAATGTCATATACATTTCTGAGTTGGTGCCCATGTAGAATCCCGACTCTTTGTGGTTGTCTCCCTTGTTTTTGTACAAGTGAATTTGCACCCACCAATATTCTTCTCCTGCATCCATCACTGGAAATCCCTTGTACACGGCCTCACCATGTATCCCCAAGCTAACCATAAGGTTTTTGAGTGCTTTGGGAAACTCTGTCTCACATTCTAAAGTCATGGTCATGAGTGGTCCCTTCTTGACGGCTTTGTTGATGGCAGCCATCTACAAATAGAGATGAGAAAGAAGATCAAAGAAGGTTTACGAGAAGAATAAGACAAGTGTGGAATTTTCAAAGAGTTGCATTTTTCCTTAGTGGTTTCCTTAGTCTAATCAAACCTAGGTTCATAATCCTACATGCAACACAGTGCTCTGATACCATCTGTAAGACCCCACCTTTATAAGGTAAAGGTCCATGTGATTGCAATGCTAGTCCCTGGATCAAATGCTAGCATCCACAATTTATGATGAAGTCCACAGATACAAAGGTCGTTTATTACATCATCATTCCAGATATAACATAGTCTTTACAACTCAATAGCCAAAGGCTAGTATAAGAGTTCATAACATAAAGTAAATAACTATAAGCCTTCATCTTCATGTGACACAGGCAAGCATGTTGAGTGTAGACTCACAACCCTAATCTCCATCATAGTAACCTGCTACATCATAAGTTACAGCCATAGTGGGTCAATACATTTGGAATAGTATTGGCAAGTGATACCATAGTAGAGTAGTGGTTTCTATCATCTATATGAATTTGGCTAAAGTGTGGCTTATCCAAATAACTATTGGCTTGCTTTGCTTAAAGTAGGTTTTCCTTATCAGTTGAAAAACACTAAGTTTTTGTTTGTCAAAAACTCCCAAGGAACCACCAATAGACATTGGTGAACCTTTAACCCTTGTTCAACCACAAGTTTTTAACTTAGAAATTGGGATGAGGAGATCCTTGATAGCTTCAATGTTTTGATGCTAAAATTGTCTGTTGCCGGGGACACGGCTAAGTACTTAGGTTTTACCCTCTCGAGAGGTGGTGCACTTTCCCCATAAGACTCGACATGCATCGAGATGAGATCTTTCAGAAGCTTTCCCATAGACCACCATGGACGTGTTCCATCCTATCACCCCTACCACCAACTGTCCATCTGGCTAAGTTATTGCAACCTATATGATCAAGGCAGAGCCCATATGCCATGTGGTTGCACTAGAAGATTCTCAACACTAAACATGTCAAATCTCTTTGTTCCTGGGTGGCTTTCCACAAGTGTGATACACAAGGTAAACTATAAACATGGGACTTGTTTAACCACTCAACACAAACCATCATACCATTCCACCCAGGTGATTCATTCACTTAGTTGTTTTATTAATCAAAACATAAGTCATTGACTCAGCAAAATTTCATAGCATGAATAATCCACCCTTGTTTGCTACTATCTATGCTAAGCATCATAACATAACAAGTATCTTAACTTAGAGAAAATTCTACTAAGACTATAACTACTAGGATTTCCCAAGGCATAGCATATATATACTTAGCAAAAAATTCCATGCAAGCCCTATTCAAAATATCACTAGTGCATAGTCAAAATAATAGGAAAAAATATATGAATCACCACTTGCCTTGGTAGTAGTTAGGGGAGTAGCAACAATCCTCACACTCACAATCACCACTAGCACCAAAATCTACACATAAAATGATAGCACCAAATTCACATTCAAATATTCAAGCAAAAATAATATGAATGCATGCAAATGCAATGAAATGATTTTTCTATACTAAGAAAGTCAATCAAACAGTACTGAACACAAATCCATCTATTTAAAGTCTAAACAAACTTAAATTTGCCTCAAAACAATTTTGCAAACATTTTATATAGTCAAAATACGCCTACAAAGTGTTCTGCGTATAATCCCATTTTTTAGAATCAAAATAGAAATTTAATCCCACAATAATGTAGGGCTCATTTTTCTGAATCCAATGATATCTTATTTGCATTTTTTGCATAAACAGAACAAAAGATATGAATTTTACAAGTTTGCAATTCTAATAGATTCAAAAACAGATTTTAAATCTAAAATCCAGACACGTGGGCGCTTCTGATTGGCCCGTACCGCTTCGCGTGGATCGATCAGCGTGGGACGTATGATTTAAGTCAGATCCTGTGGCTCAGATCTGGCAATACCTGTAGGGGTTCGTAGTATGGAAAAACAAAATTTTCTATCGCATACAAACAAACAAGCCAAGATCTATCTACTAGATTGTAGCAACGAGTCGATGGAATAACTTACCCTCGAAGATTCCAAAGTGTTTAACGAGAGCGGATTCTCGTGGGTGATGTAGTCGTACTCTTCCCGATCTCAAGATCGTGTAGACGATCCTTCCGGCGCTGCGTTCCGGCAGCGCTCCCGCAGTCGGTCACACGTTCGGTACTCGACGAAGACCTTCCTCTCCCTTGTTCCAGCAGGCAGCGGAGGTTGTAGCACTCTCCTCGTGATTCCGGCAGCACAACGGCGTGGTACCGGAAGTAGAGGGGAGATCCCGCAGGGCTTCGCCTTAAGCCGGAGCGAGTATGGTGGAGTATGAGAGAGGGCTATTAGTGGTCTAGGGATTAGACACAACAATTAGAAGGCTCTAAACCGAAGGCTAGGGCAATTAGAAGCTCTAAACCAAAACGGCTCTAAACCGGAGATTAGAGGATAGGAACTTGTGTGTCTAGAGGAGGAGGCCCTGCCCCTCCTCTTATAGGTGGGAGGCGCGGCCAAGGGGAGGGGAGTCCCTCCCCAAGTCGGCCTTGGGTGGCGTGCCGGCTTGGAGAGGAGGGACTCCTCCCCCAAGTCGGTTTTGCCTCCTCTTGCTTGTTTCCCACAGTTTCCTGTTTTAGCCGTTTGACTTTCAAACTGGACATTTGACTTTTCTGTTTTAGGATTCAATTTAATCCTTTATTTGGAACAGCAAGAACACTTAGTACATAATGCAATCATTCCAATATGTAATGACACATTCATGTACCCCTCACCCCTCCCGGAGTGCCGGACATTCCGGAACCTTCTAGAACATTCACCGGAATCATTTCCGAACTCCGAAACGGGACTTTCCTTATATGAATCTTATTCTCCGGACCATTCCGGATCACCTCGTTATCCGGATCCCATCCGAGACTCCGAACAACATTCGGTCTCTTTCTCATAATACCATAACTACTCAAACAACGTCGAATCCTTAAGTGTGTCTCCCTACGGTTCGTGAATTATGCGGACATGATCGAGACACTTCTCCGAACAATAACCAATAGAGGAATCTGGAAATTCATATGGCTCCCACATATTTCTATGATTACTTTGCGATCGAATGAACCACTTACATACGATACCAATTTCCCTTTGTCTCACGATATGTTACTTATCCGAGGTTATGATCGTCGGTATCTCTGCATACCTAGTTCAACCTCGTTACTGATAAGTACTCTTTTCTCGTTCCCGTGATATGTGATCCCTTGTGAGCCAGTCACATGCTTGCAAGCTAATTGGATGACATTCCACCGAGAGGGCCCAGAGTATATCTATCCGTCATATGGATGGACAAATCCCACTCTTGATCCATGTGTCTCAACCAATACTTTCCGAACACTCAATGCCACCTTTATAGCCACCCAGTTACGGTGTGGTGTTTGATGTCATCAAAGCATCCATCCGGCAAAGGTGATATGCATGATCTCATGGTCGAAGGAATTAGGTTACTATGTATCAGAAAGCATATAGCAATTGAACTATTGAAATGACTTGATCTTTATGCTACGCTTATCTATAGGAGTATGTCCACCATATCATTCTCCTAATGATATGATCTTGTTGTTGATAACATCTCAATGTTCATGATAGGGAAACCACAATCATTTATCAACCAACAAGCTAGTGAAGTATAGAGGCTATACTAGGGACTTCAAATTAAGTTTACAAATCACACAAGTATCAATGTTTCCTTGTTAATACTATTATAGCATGAATGTAAACATTTATCATAAACACAAAGATATAATAATAACTACATTTATTATTGCCTCTAGGGCATATCTCCAACAGTCTCCCACTTGCACTAGAGTCATCTAATCTAGATTACATGGTAATATACCGAACACCCATGGCAGTTTGGTGTTGGTCATGTTTTGCCCTCGGGAGAGGTTTAGTCAACGGATCCGCCACATTCAGATCTGTGTGTACTTTGCAAATCTTTATATCCCCATCCTGGATATGTTCTCGAATAGCGTGAAAACGTAGCTTGATATGCTTCAGCTTCTTGTGTGACCTTGGTTCTTGCGCATTGGCTATGGCACCCATGTTATCACAATAGATAGACATTGGGTCCAGCGCACTAGGAACCACACCCAGCTCTGTAATGAACTCTTTCATCCATATCGCTTCTTGTGAAGCCTCCGAAGCAGCCATGTATTCCGATTCAGTTGAAGATCTCGCCACAACGCTTTGCTTTGCACTCCTCCAGCTAACTGCTGCACCATTCAAAATAAATACGTATCCAGATTGTGATTTAGAATCTTCCGGATCGGTGTTCCAACTAGCATCGGTGTAACCATTAACAACGAGCTGTTCATCACCTCCATAAGAAAGAACCATATCCTTAGTTCTTCTCAAGTACTTAAGGATGTTTTTGACCGCTGTCTAATGATCCACTCCTGGATCACTTTGATATCTGCTAGTTAAACTAACAGCATATGCAATGTCGGGTCTAGTACATAGCATGGCATACATTAGAGATCCTATGGCTGATGCATAGGGAGTCTTACTCATCCTTTCTCTATCTTCTGCCGATGTCGGACTTTGAGTTTTACTCAAGATCGTATTGGGCAACATGGGCAAGAACCCTTTCTTGCTTTCTTCCATTCCAAACCTCTTTAGAACTTTGTCCAAATATGTACTCTGTGACAATGATATTTGGCGTTTCGATCTATCTCTGTAAATCTTTATGCCTAATATGTAAGCTGCTTCGCCAAGATCCTTCATTGAAAAACTATTATTCAAATATTCTTTGACACTATTAAGAAGGTCTACATCATTCCCAATCAACAATATGTCATCCACATATAGTATTAAGAATGCTACAGAGCTCCCACTCACTTTCTTGTAAATACAAGCTTCTCCATAAGTTTGTATGAAACCAAAAATTTTGATTACCTTATCAAAACGTTGATTCCAACTTCGGGATGCTTGCTTCAATCCATAAATGGACCGTTGAAGTTTGCATACCTTGTTAGCATCTTTAGGATCAACAAAACCTTAGGGTTGCATCATATACAACTCTTCATCAATATCTCCATTGAGGAATGCTGTTTTGACATCCATCTGCCATATCTCATAATCATAATATGCAGCGATTGCTAACATAATCCTCACAGACTTTAGCTTCGCTACCGGTGAGAAAGTCTCATCGTAGTCAACTCCTTGAATTTGTCGAAACCCTTTTGCGACAAGTCGAGCTTTATAGACAGTAACATTACCATCAGCATATGTTTTCTTCTTGAAAATCCATTTGTTCTCGACAGCCTTTCGGCCATCCGGTAAGTCCACCAAAGTCCATACTTGGTTTTCGTACATGGATCCAATTTCGGATTTCATGGCTTCTTGCCATTTATTGGAATCTGGGCTCATCATCACTTCCTCATATGTCTCGGGGTCATCGGTGTTGTCCACCAACATGACACTCATAACGGGATCATACCAATCTGGAGTGGTACGAGTTCTCGTTGACCTCCGAGGCTCTGTAGCAACTTCAACCGAAGTTTCATGATCACCATCATTAGCTCCCTCTCTTATTGGTGCAGGCACCACAGGAACTTCTTCCGGTGCTGCGCTACTCGTAATTTCGAGAGAAGGTTCGACAACCTCGTCGAGTTCTACTTTCCTTCCAGTCACTTCTTTCGAGAGAAATTCCTTCTCTAGAAAGGATCCATTCTTGGCAACGAAGACTTTGCCTTCGGATCTATGATAGAAGGTATACCCAATAGTTTCCTTCAGGTATCCTATGAAGACGCATTTTTCCGCTTTGGGTTCAAGCTTGTCCGGCTGTAACTTCTTTACATAGGCTTCGCATCCCCAAACTTTAAGGAACGACAATTTAGGTTTCTTCCCAAACCATGATTCATACGGTGTCGTTTCAACGGATTTAGACGGTGCCCTATTTAAAGTGAATGCGGCTGTTTCTAATGCATAACCCCAAAATGATAGCGGTAAATCTGTAAGTGACATCATAGAACGAACCATATCTAAGAGAGTTCGATTACGACATTCGGATACACCATTACGCTGTGGTGTTCCCGGCGGTGTCAATTGTGAAAGTATTCCGCATTTCTTCAAATGCTCGCCAAACTCGTAACTTAGATATTCACCTCCACGATCAGAACGTAGAAATTTAATCTTCTTGTTACGTTGATTCTCTACCTCACTTTGAAACTCCTTAAACTTCTCGAAAGTTTCGGACTTATGTTTCATGAAATAGATATACCCATATCTACTCAAGTCATCCGTGAAGGTAAGAACATAACGATAACCACCGCGCGATGCTACACTCATTGGACCACACACATCGGTATGTATGATTTCCAATAAGTCCGTAGCTCGCTCCATCATACCAGAAAATGGAGTCTTAGTCATTTTTCCCATCAGACATGCTTCGCATCTTTCAAGTGATTCAAAATCAAGTGATTCAAGAAGTCCATCGGAATGGAGTTTCTTCATACGCTTCACTCCAATGTGACCAAGACGACAGTGCCACATATAGGTCAAATTATCGCTTGATTTCAAACGTTTAGCCTCAATGTTGTTGATATGTGTATTTCCACTATCGAGATTCAATAAGAATAGACCATCTATCAAAGGTGCATATGCGTAAAACATATTACTCATATAAATCGAATAACCATTATTCTCGGACTTAAATAAGTAACTGTCTCGCAATAAACAAGATCCCGATATAATGTTCATGCTCAACGCAGGCACCAAATAACAATTATTTAAGTATAAAACTAATCCCGATGGTAGATGAAGGGGTAGCGTGCCGACCGCGATCACATCAACCTTTGATCCGTTTCCCACGCGCATCGTCACCTCGTTCTTCGCTAGCTTCCGTTTATTCAGCAGCACCTGTTTCGAGTTACAAATATGAGCAACCGAACCAGTATCAAATACCCAGGCACTACTACGAGTACTAGTGAGATACACATCAATAACATGTATATCAGATATACCTTTCTTCTTGATGTTGCCGTTCTTCAAATCCGCCAAGTACTTTGGGCAATTCCGCTTCCAGTGACCTTCTCCCTTGCAGTAAAAGCACTCAGTATCAGGCTTAGGTCCAGCCTTGGTCTTCTTCGCCGGCGTGGTAACTTTCTTACCACCCTTCTTGAAGTGTCCCTTTTGCTTAGACTTGCCTTTCTTGAATTTGGTGGTCTTATTGACCAACAACACTTGGTGCTCTTTCTTGATCTCCACTTCTGCAGATTTCAACATGGCAAAGAGTTCTGGCAACGTCTTGTTCATGTTCTGCATGTTGTAGTTCATCACAAAGTTCTTGTAACTTGGTGGTAGTGATTGGAGGACACGGTAAATCCCCAAAGAATTAGGAATCACTATACCCAAGCTTTGAAGTTTGTTTGCGTGCCCAGACATCTTAAGCACATGCTCACTGACGGAGCTGCCCTCTTCCATCTTGCAGTTAAAGAACTTTTCAGAAGCCTCATAGCTTTCAATTGCCGCATGAGTCTCAAAAATCAATTTGAGATCCTCGACAATATCATATGGGTCTGAATCCTCAAACCTTTTCTGAAGCTCCGATTCCAAACCATACAAGATAGCACACTGAACTATGGAGTACTGATTCTTCCGAGCGAGGTAAACATTCTTTACTTCATCGGGAGCATCATCTGCAGGTGGGTCACCCAGCGGTGCATCCAGCACATAGGTCAAATTACCAGCTGTGAGGACAATCCTCAAATTGCGGAACCAATCCGCGAAGTTGCTTCCATTGTTTTTCAACTTTTCTTTCTCTAGGAACGCATTAAAATTGATGGTAGGGGCTGCCATTGATCTACAACATATTTGCAATAGTTTAGACTAAGTTTATGACAAATTGAGTTGAAATTAATTAATGTAATTAAACTAGGTGAACTCCCACTCAAAACAACATCCCTCACATTGTTTTAGTGATCACACGAACCAAATCCACCATATCAACACCGATCATCACGAGAGTTGACATAGTTTCAATGGCGAACAATCGACATGTTCATCATATCTACTATATGATTCATGCTTTACCTTTCGGTGATCCGTGTTCTGAGACCATGTCTGTACATGCTAGGCTCGTCAAGATCAAACCTTAGTTTCCGCATGAGAAAATCTGGCTTGCTCATGTTGTATACACTTGCAGAATCTAACACACCCGATCATCACATGGTGCTTCGAAACAACAAGCTTTAGCAACGGTGCTAACTAAGGGTGAACACTTTATGACTTGAAATTCATGTGCATGAGGGATCATCTTATAATGCTACCGTCGTCTACTAAGCAATACAAGATGCATAAAGGATTAACATCACATGCAATTCATAATATGTGATTTGATATGGCCTTTCTTCTTTGTGCTTCCGATCTCCATCTTCAAGCACGAACATGATCTCCATCATCACCGGCTCAAGGTCAATGACGCTTCACCATGGTTGTCGTCCACCGGCTTCAACTATTACAACTACTTTGAATAGACACGCGGGTCTTAACATAAATTAAAGACAACCATATGGCTCCTGCCGGTTGCCAACTTACAATAAGGAACATTGCATACATCAAATATAATCACAATCATGGCCATATCACATCACTGCACACCCCTGCAAAACAAAGTTAGATGCCTCTACTTTCTTTGCATATTTTACGTGGTTTGGGGCTTTCAATAAGTGTCGTTTTAACTTACGAACAAGAACCACAACATTGATACTAGCATTGTTGATCACCCGTTGTAAATTGGATCTTAACTATGCTAGGAGAAACAGGCACCCGCAAAGCCACTTATGCAATACAAGTTGCATGTCAATCGTGGAGCAAGTCTCATGAACGATGTCATGTAAGGTTAGCCCGGGCCGCTTCATCCCAACATACCGCAAGATTCAAAGTACACAAGAAGCAATCGACAATAAAAGCATCAACGCCCACAATGACCATTGTGTTCTACTCGTGCAACAGATCTACATATAGACACGGCTCTGATACCACTGTAGGGGTTCGTAGCATGGAAAAACAAAATTTTCTATCGCATACAAACAAACAAGCCAAGATCTATCTACTAGATTGTAGCAACGAGTCGATGGAATAACTTACCCTCGAAGATTCCAAAGTGTTTAACGAGAGCGGATTCTCGTGGGTGATGTAGTCGTACTCTTCCCGATCTCAAGATCGTGTAGACGATCCTTCCGGCGCTGCGTTCCGGCAGCGCTCCCGCAGTCGGTCACACGTTCGGTACTCGACGAAGACCTTCCTCTCCCTTGTTCCAGCAGGCAGCGGAGGTTGTAGCACTCTCCTCATGATTCCGGCAGAACAACGGCGTGGTACCGAAAGTAGAGGGGAGATCCCGCAGGGCTTCGCCTTAAGACGGAGCGAGTATGGTGGAGTATGAGAGAGGGCTATTAGTGGTCTAGGGATTAGACACAACAATTAGAAGGCTCTAAACCGAAGGCTAGGGCAATTAGAAGCTCTAAACCAAAACGGCTCTAAACCGGAGATTAGAGGATAGGAACTTGTGTGTCTAGAGGAGGAGGCCCTGCCCCTCCTCTTATAGGTGGGAGGCGCGGCCAAGGGGAGGGGAGTCCCTCCCCAAGTCGGCCTTGGGTGGCGCGCCGGCTTGGAGAGGAGGGACTCCTCCCCCAAGTCGGTTTTGCCTCCTCTTGCTTGTTTCCCACAGTTTCCTGTTTTAGCCGTTTGACTTTCAAACTGGACATTTGACTTTTCTGTTTTAGGATTCAATTTAATCCTTTATTTGGAACAGCAAGAACACTTAGTACATAATGCAATCATTCCAATATGTAATGACACATTCATGTACCCCTCCCCCCTCCCGGAGTGCCGGACATTCCGGAACCTTCTAGAACATTCACCGGAATCATTTCCGAACTCCGAAACGGGACTTTCCTTATATGAATCTTATTCTCCGGACCATTCCGGATCACCTCGTGATATCCCGGATCCCATCCGAGACTCCGAACAACATTTGGTCTCTTTCTCATAATACCATAACTACTCAAACAACGTCGAATCCTTAAGTGTGTCTCCCTACGGTTCGTGAATTATGCGGACATGATCGAGACACTTCTCCGAACAATAACCAATAGAGGAATCTGGAAATTCATATGGCTCCCACATATTTCTACGATTACTTTGCGATCGAATGAACCACTTACATACGATACCAATTTCCCTTTGTCTCACGATATGTTACTTATCCGAGGTTATGATCGTTGGTATCTCTGCATACCTAGTTCAACCTCGTTACTGATAAGTACTCTTTTCTCGTTCCCGTGATATGTGATCCCTTGTGAGCCAGTCACATGCTTGCAAGCTAATTGTATGACATTCCACCGAGAGGGCCCAGAGTATATCTATCCGTCATATGGATGGACAAATCCCACTCTTGATCCATGTGTCTCAACCAATACTTTCCGAACACTCAATGCCACCTTTATAGCCACCCAGTTACGGTGTGGTGTTTGATGTCATCAAAGCATCCATCCGGCAAAGGTGATATGCATGATCTCATGGTCGAAGGAATTAGGTTACTATGTATCAGAAAGCATATAGCAATTGAACTATTGAAATGACTTGATCTTTATGCTACGCTTATCTATAGGAGTATATCCACCATATCATTCTCCTAATGATATGATCTTGTTGTTGATAACATCGCAATGTTCATGATAGGGAAACCACAATCATTTATCAACCAACAAGCTAGTGAAGTATAGAGGCTATACTAGGGACTTCAAATTAAGTTTACAAATCACACAAGTATCAATGTTTCCTTGTTAATACTATTATAGCATGAATGTAAACATTTATCATAAACACAAAGATATAATAATAACTACATTTATTATTGCCTCTAGGGCATATCTCCAACAATACCGTTTCGTTAAGTGAATTTATCCACAGTGTCAGATCTAGATATAATGGCTCTAACGCATGCGACCACAGATGGGCGGCGCGAATGGGTGGTGGCGGCGGCGCTACTGGCGGCGGTGCTCCGGTAATTCCAAAGGGGGCTAGAGGAGGTGCAGTAGCTTACCAGCGTCGCACGGGTGCGAAGATTCTCAAGATGGATTTGGCTTGGACGGGGGCGAGCTGATGAGGCCGGAAAAGCACGTCGGAGTTGCGGGAAGCGCCGTGTTCTAGCAAACGATGACGGAGGTGATGACCTGGATCACCCCAGTGCAAACAAAGTGCATCAGCGTGTGCACAAGGACAAGGTGAAGCAGTGAGTTTGAACTAGGGAACAAGGGGCATTCGATTTATACCGTGATTGCTTGTCGGAGTAGGGGACGGCGTCGGTTGTTCGTGGTGCTCGACGGAGATGACATTCTAGGGCAGTACAAGGAGAACCAAAGACACAGTAAGATGCGCAAGGACAATAGAAGCATGATAGCATGAACGAGAGGGTACGGGGTGGACGGTGCTCACCGGAATAACTCATCGGAGTTTGTCAGATAGCGGAGTTTCAAGCTCAAATACGAGCAGCCTAGCAGCGATTGAGCGCGATTGTTTGGGGGAAATGACCACGGTGGTGTGGGGGTTAAGTGGACAGAGGGGCCAAGGGAATCACGCAGAGAATCAATGGAAATTAAGCCCGAAATCAACGCGGCGTTGATGGGGGAGGAAATAGGCGGGGACGGCGTCTGCGCGCGGGCTTTGGGGAAGAAGGTGCTGAGCTGGTCGGGGCCCAGTGGCAGTGAGCGCGAGGTAGGACTAGTGCGCGTGTGAGAGAGAGGGGGAGGGGGAATGGCCCGGGTGGGCTTTTGGGCCTGTTCTAGAGTTGGGCTCAAAGTGCAGCGCCTGTTTTATTTTTTCCTTTTAACTTTTTCTTTTTCTGTTTGATTTTTCAGGAATGGTTTTCAAACCCTTTTCAAACTTGTTTGAATTCAAACCACTTCTGGATTTTTGTAATGTGTTCCAAGCATCTAAAAGTGTGTCCAACATACTTGTCCACTCAAAATTACTTTGGTCCTTTGAAAATAAGAACAAAACCATGCCTCATATGAATAGTAAAATGGGCATATAAATGGTTTTGTTTGATTTCAAACTTTGAAATTTTTTGTGCCAACCCTAAATGCTATGACAATATGAATGCAATGCATGCTTTTACAATTCATGATTTTTGGGATGTTACAGGCCGTCATCGTCTATGTCAAGCAGACCCGAGGTCACCATGTCGATGTCGGCATTCTCATAGTGGGTCTTGACCATCGCCAGCAACATTCTTGCACCAGCCCAGGTACATGAAGCTTTCCAGCTTACGATACGCTCGGGGCTTGGTGCAGAATCTCTGAGTACTTCATGATGGAATCCATCGCCTTGATGTTGATGTTTAGGGGCTTGGCAATTTCATTTGCTTGATGGCAGTGCTGATGCAGTTACCGACAAGTACCATGCATTCCGTTGGCGGAGGAGGAGTACGGTTAAACCAATAGGAGCTGCATTTCCGGCCAAGCAATGGAATACATGAGTTCAACAACAAAATTCAGAGTACCTGTCTTACAGAAGTACAAGACAGAGATTTCTTACCAAACATGCCCGCCTCAGCTTGTTGGAGCGTCTCCGCCATGGAGTCCCGTTCTTGTCGGAGGACCTTGTAAGCCTCAAGGTTGCGTTTATTCTGCTCTTGGACCTTGAGGATCGCAATTTCCTCCTTCAGTTGGTTGATCTCCGTGTTGGCAGACTCCTGCACGGCCTTCATGGACGCTTCATGCATCTTCAGAGTGTCAGCCCTCTCCTGCTTAAGGATCTTGTTCTCGCTATCCAGCAGTTCTATGTGCTTGGATTGCTCGACAATGTCCTTCGCCTTGGCAATAGCTTCTGCATGTCGGAGAAATAACAGCGCACAATGAGTAGTCGGAGGGTGATGGCACAAGACCAAGTTTGAGTGCGAAATTGAAAAGAAAAACAGACTCTTCCTCTTGGTGATTTGATCCTTCAAGAAGGCAGTTTTACCCTTTTCAGCTTCCAAGTCAGCACGCATCTTGTGGAACTTCTCATTGGCGATGCCTCTCCGAGCATTCTCATTCTGCGAAAAAGATAAATATTACTTAGTCTACTTGGAGCATTTAGCCGGATAAATATCCACCTAGAGGCTTGGGGGCTATAGTAAGAGTTTTTAACTCGGCAATATGCTTAGTCTTTCTTTAAGCATCTAGTCGGAACTAATTTTCAACTAGAGTCTTGGGGTCTATAGTATTAAAATTTACAAACACTACGTATGCTACTCTAAAAGTATCTAGTCAGAATAATTCATTCATACTACATACTTGGGGGCTACAGTTCGAAGTTTTCTAGCTTAGTCGCTCTTAGAGCATTCAGAAACAAAGACCTATGGTTTTCCGTCTAAATCCTCGGGGGCTATAGTGGGATACTACATAAATGCAAAAGGCATATAAAACTTACAAGTGCAATGAACTTGAGGTTGGTGGCGCTCTCAGCAAATATCTTGCTGAAGCAAAGACTATTTCCACGCAGGATATCCGCCTGCCTAAGCAGCTCCTCAAGGCCACATGTCAGAGATTTGACGCTGCACCAGGAACCAGAGTTGAGCTACTCAGTGTAAGAACTGGGTAGACAATCTTCGGGAACTCTGCTGTTGTCTTGGGTGCAGTGGCGCCGCCTTCGGCAGAAGTTCCGCCTTCCACCATCGCCTTACCGCTACCGGTGGCATCCTTAGCCGGAGCTTCAGCCACTTTGGGTGCGGTGCTTTCTTGTGTCACCTGCTTACCGACAACGGCAAGTTTCGTGGCAACGCTAGGTCCACTTCCATGGCGGAAGTTTTAGACATTACCCTAGCAGGAGAGCTTGTCGGTGCGGTAGCAGGCTGGACGCTCAGAGTTGTACAGGCGATGGTGGGAGATGCTTGGTGAAATATTTATTTGATGTTTTTAGAAGCCCCCGATGTTTTGGAGGTCTTCTTCAAACTCAAACTTTCCTTCTTCCTAAAACGTGCAAAAGTACAAGTACAGGAACAAGACGAGCAAGGGACAATGTCGGATGTTAAGAAGCTTACACAACGGTTGGTGCTTTGGTCAACGGAATACCAATCATTCTTATTTTCTCTGCCTCTAGGGAGGCGGTGGACTTCTTGGAGGCTCCACCCTCTGTCTTCTTATTCTTGCCTCCGTCGGCAGCGTTAGAGGTGGAGCGCTTCCGCTTTCGCGCCAACAAAACATCATCGTCGAACACGACGGTGACTTCCTTCATTTTGGGATCATAGACTTGGGTAGCCATGTTACCTTCGTCTAGTTCCTTCAGCTGTTAAGTGAATCCCGAAGTGTTAGATGCAATGGTAATGGCTAGACGGAAGAACTGGAGTATATGTCATATATGGAAAATAAACAGGTACCTCTGGGCACGTGCCGCCCTCGAACATGTCGTAGGTGATGGTGAAGCCACGCTTCCTGTCCTTCACCTTGACGATGTCTTTGAGGCAGAGCTTGATGGAGTCACTCGAGAAGTTGTCCTCGGAGATGCGGAGGCTATCCTTCCTATCCTTGGTATACTGGTGCATGAGCTTCATGTGGTGCTGCAGAGGCTAGATCCGTCTGACGAACCAGCACATGGCTAGGTCCAACCCGGTCAGACCCGTGTCTACGAGCCACTCGATCCGCCTTATAGGGCGGGAGGCTTCATCGTCGGAGGGAAGGAGGGTTTGGGATCTCCATGTCGAGGCTTCAGCGGTAGTTCCATCGACAAAATCCGGGTACGTTCCTTCTCCGCCATCCAAAGGGATATTTGGGCCGTAGAAGTACGTCCTCTGCTAGTTTTTGCAGGACTTGTGGCCTACAATGTCGGGGAACCGCCGGCCAGGCCGGATCTTGAAGATAATGGTTCCACAATTTCTGAGCTCATCCTTGCTCACTCCGGCTTCCCTCTTGACAGTGAAGAAATATATAAACAGATCTAACCTAGGCCTAATTCCTAGGTAGCCCTCACAAAGTGCCGCGTAGTTGCTAAGCGTGAGGATGCTATTCGGAGATAGGTTTTGAGGTTGAACCCGGTAGTGGCTAAGGACCTCTATGAAGAAGTCGGAGATTGGGAGGGAGACGCCACGTACCAGTTGGGCTTTGAGGTACACCTTTTCTCTGGCTTGGGGAGAAGGGATGACCTCACCGACCGGCGCCGCCTGCCAGACCAGCCCCTCCATCGTGGGGAGGTACCCCTCGGCGAGCATCTCCTTGAGATCGCTCTTAGTGATATCGGAGCCACGCCACTCTCCCTTGTGGGAGTCGCCCTCCTCTTCCAGCAGTTCACGCCCTGCTAGAATATGGTCACTGCCGGTGGATTCCACCACCATGGTGCGTGGCAACACCACGCCCTCTAGAGGCACATGGATGGAGCCCGTTGGCTTGGCCGTGGCTTCGCTCGTCGCCGCCATGGATGGTGTGGAGCTGCTGCTGGCCATTGGTGTGGGGAAGAAGGTGACTGTGGGATTGGGTTAAAGCTAGGGTTTTTCCTTCGATGTGGGCGGAGAGCTCGAGGAGGCGCTTATTGCAGGAAGAAGACGATGCGAGGAAGAATGCGGTGAAAGAATAAAAATTACCACAGTTATAATTTATAGTACCCAGCATCAAGATTCATGCAAGTTGATCGAACGGTTGCTGCGTGGACAGCGCGTGCGTGTGCGTGCGCGGAAGTTTCGCCACGTTCCCACCACAACCGCCAACGTTTCTTACCCTTCGCGTGGGAAAAACGGCTATGATTGTGTTGTTTGCATGTGTGAGTTACGAGGCGTCGCTGACCTATGGTCTACGTTTCTCTACTAACACAGGAAGGTGAACCATCCCATCTGAAGATTCCAGCATGGACGGATTCAGTCCGGCTACGAGAAGAGTATGATGGAAGATTCGGCAGCTCTCCGACTTACGTGTTGAAGACAGAGAACATTGCAGGGTTCTTGGGAGGACTACAAGATGTTGCTTGACGATTTTCTGACATTCATCTAGATGGAGCATCCAAACTAAAGAGGCAAGACGGCGCAAGATCTCGGAGTTCTCTGGGGGCTACTGTTGGGGATATGCTAAATGGGTATCACCATGGCATGTCTCTAATCCGGATAACCCGGGTGGCCCACAGTTGGTAGAAAGGACCATGGCCTGCTGGGCGGCCCAGTTAGATGGATCCAGAAGGGAGGCCCATGCCGGATAAAGGAAGGCTACGGAGGAGTCACCAGCGTACCTGGAGCCTTGGAGTGCAAGACACGTTAGACTAGTTGTGTATCGTGTAGAACTCTATAACCTGTCTAGCTAGGACTTCGCCTGTAACCCTAGGATCTGGCGACTATATAAGCCGGACCTGTGGGAGCCTTTAGGTCATAGAACAACTCATATCGCGCACAGCAAACCGATCCATGTAACTCGGCGTATTGCCATTATAGTGATTTATAGCAGGAGTAGGATTCCTCCACCGTCGTGGGATCTGAACCTGGGTAAGCTGTGTTACCTCGTACCCGCCAACCTTCTGCCTTACCCCAGGTCTCTAAACACGCTCTGTGAGGACCCCTCCATGGCGTACTCGTCGGCAATACCACGACATCTTAGGAATATCTCCAATAACGTGTGGATACCAGCAGCGGTGTTGTACGATTAGCACCACGATGATCGGGATTGGATCGGATCGTGAGGACTGCACTCCATTCTACTGACGCGCTTCATCAGTAATCCACAACTGCGCTTCTAGTGGTAATTCTCGTGGCCTTCTACCTTAGCTAGATCTTGGGATTACCGCGTTAGAGGGAAAAATTTTGTTTTATCTCTACGTGTCCCAACAGAGACATCATAGATCGAACCATATATAATAAGGTACGATTACGATGCTCCGTTACACCATCATGTTGTGTTATTCTAGCAGTCGTGAGTTGTGAAACTATTACACACTCTCTCATGTGTGTGCCAAACTCGTAACTTAGATATTCACCTCCACGATCAGATAGCAGAATTTTAATCTTTCTATTAAGATGATTTTCCACTTCACTCTGAAATTCCTTGAACTTTTCAAAAATTTCAAACTTGTGTTTCATCAAATTATTTACCCATATCTACTTGTAACATCCCTAAAATCATGTTTCAAAACTCATGCATATCATCCATGCATCCATGATCATTTAGGGTTATTTTTCAAAACCATTTCAAAAACAGGAGCATATGTTGCTCATTATTTTATGTAAGCATGCTATAGCCTTATTGCTACCTTCTAATGAGAAAGGTACTTATTTTATTCAGTAATGTTTTGAGTTCAAACTTAAGTGTTTTCCAAAGCTTGGGCATAGTTTTCAAAACAAAGTATGAATATAAAACCAATTTTATGCCTATTATTTATATCTCATTAAGGCTTGGTTTTATTTTATTTTTCAAATGATCAAAGTGTGTTTGAGTAAACAGAAGTGTTTGACACACATTTGAGTACAAAGTTCACTGTGTAAAAATCTAGAGAAGATTTGAAATCAAACTTATTTGAATTAGAGTTGAAAATCATTTCTAGAAAATCAAACAGAAAAAGAAAAGTGAAAGGTGGGAAAAAAAATAAAGCAAACAGCCAATCTGGCCTAACCCAGCACAGTTCGACCCATATAGCCCAACTATCCCCTCCCGCGAAACGTTTTCTTTTACTCGCAACCACACCCACAGAGTCACTGACGCAGGTACCCCACCTCCTCTCTTTTTCTCTCGCTGGCAATAGAGGCCCACACGTCAGTCATCGTCTCCACCCCCAGCGACCAGTTCTTCCCCAATTTCCTCCAGGCGTTTCCTGTTTAATTCCGCGGCTTCAATTCCGTTGAATGCTCGATTAAATATCTCCCACGACCACGCCTACTTAAGCACCATGCTCCCCTTCCCCTTTTCTCCCAAACCCCACCCCACCGGAGCCACCAGGCTGCTCGGAATTCTCTCAGAACCTCCCTCTGCTCCGATGCCTTCCGGCGACGATTCCGGCCAAACCCCGTCGCCCCTCGCCTCCTCGACCACATGAGCACACCCACCATCACCAGCCACATCTCTCGGTACCTTCCTCTCGCCCACGCATGTTCTGTATCCTCGGCAGCGTCATCGACTGAGCTCCGCCACCGTCTGCTCGAACTCTGGCGACCATTCCCCGTAAGCCCCAGCTTCTCCTCTCCCTCTGTTTGATACGCGTGTGATCCCCAGCGTCCTACGCACTTAACGGCACCCTTTTCTCGTCTTAGCGTGGCCTAGAACATCGTCTCCATCGCCAACCAAGAACAACCGACATCGTCTCGATCTCCGACGAGCAATCAACATCGACTCCGTACGCCCCTTCGCCAACCGAGCACACGACGAGCATCCCCTCGCCACGGCGATTCTGGTGAGCTTCTCCCCTACCCCTCTCGCCTCCTGTAACTCCGGCAACTTCACCACCAGAGCACGCCGCCGCCACTCGCCACCGCCAGCGTCGCCACTCGATGGTCAGTCGCTGTGAGCCGTGCGATGTAGATCGGACGAACGCGATAGAACATAGTCGAAGGGGTAGTAGCGATCTGTGCCGCTCGATTCAGTTAGATCCAACGCCTCACAGCACGCGATCCACGTGAACCGCTTTTGTCCAATGAAATCACGCCACATGGCATGTCTGTTTAATAAAAACCAGGAATTAGATCTATTAGATGTTTAAACTTGAATAATTCATAACTTTTGATTCCCACGTCCAAATTTGACAAATTTTATATCAATGGAATCAGGAGAGAAAATCATTTCTATTTATGCAATGTGTTTAATGTTTTGCTTCTGTTAAAATGATTGTTTTCACAGAATCATTTGTAGGCATAAATTGAGTATAGTAATTATTTGGAAAATGTTTTGTTATTCAAATAAAGTTTATTTAGCTTGTTTTGTACTTGTTTATGATTCAGTACTTGTCTTGTTTGGTGTAGAAAGTCATCACATGGCATATTTCATACATTCATATATTTTTGCTTGTATTAATTATGTATGTGATTTTGTGCCATTATTTTATGTGTAGATTTTGGTGCAAATAGTGATTGTGATTGTGAGGATTGTAGCTACTCTCCAAACTACCAAGGAAAGTGGTGCTTCATGATTTTATTCCTATGTTTTCCAACTATGCACTAGAAATATTTTGCTAGACTTGCATGAATATTTTGATCTATATGCAATGCTTGGGAAATCCTAGTAGTTGTAGAATTGCTAGAAATTTCTAAGTTAAGATGATTATCTATGCCATGCTTAGCCTAGCTAGTATAAGCCAAGGGTGGTTATATATTCATGCTATGAGAAAATATTTCTAAGTCTTTAGACTTATGTTTTTGCTTAATAAAACAACTAAGCGAATGAAACACCTGGGTGGAATGGAATGAATGGTTTATGTTGAGTGGTTACACAAGGCCCATTTCTATGGTTTACCTTGTGTATATCACTTGTGGAAAGACACCCAGGAACAAAGGGATTTGAGATGCCAAATGTTAAGAAGCTTCTAGTGCAGCCACTTGGCATTATGGGCTCTGCTTGGATCATATAGGTTGCAATAACTTAGCCATTTGGACAGTTGGTGGTAGTGGGATGATAGGTTGGAGCGCGTCCATTTGGTCTAAGGGAAGGCTTCTGAAAGTTCCTGTCTTGGTGAAAATCAAGTCTTGTGGGGAAAGTGCACAACCACTGCAGATGGAAGAATCTAAGTACTTAGCCATGTCCCTGGTATTGGACAACTTGAGCATCAAGACATGGAAGCTATCAAGAATCTCCTCATCCCAATTTCTAAATAAAAACTTGTGGGTGAACAAGGGTGAAGGTTCCCCAATGTCTATTGGTGGTTCCTTGGGAAAGTTTTTGACAAAGAAAAACTTAGTGTTTTCAACTAATAGGTAAAACTTATTTTGAGCAAAGCAAGCCTAAGCTACACTTAGCCAAAATGCATATAGTATCTATTCTACCAATATTCTACTAAGGTATCACTTGCCAATACTATTCCAATGTATTGACCCACTGTGGCTGTAACTTGTGATGTTGCAGGTTATTCTGATGGTGATTAGGGGTTATGAGTCTACACTCAACATGCTTGCATGTGGCACATGAAGATGAAGACTTATTTATCTTAATATATATCATAACTCTTGTATTAGGACTGTGGCCATGGAGTTTGTAAAAGACTATGTTTGTCTCTGGAATGATATGTAATAATGACCTTTGTTTCTGTGTACTTCATCTTAAACTGTGGATGCTAGTATTGATCCACGGACTAGCATTGCAATCATAGGGATCCTTACCTTTATAAAGGGAGGGATCTTACAGATGGTATCAGAGCACTGTGTTGCCTGTAGGATTATGACCCTAGGATTGGAAACCACTAAGGAAAAGTTTTTCAACAACTTCCACACTTGTCTTATTCTTCTAGTAAACTTTTCTAATCTTCTTTTCTCATCTCTTTTGATAGAAGGATGCATTTTTATCCTTTAGATTAGAAAGTGAAAGATGAATTGAGCCTTATTAGTTGGACAACCAAACTCATCATTATATTTCCAAAATTTTGACTAAGTTATATTGAATCTAGGTTTCTTGTATTATGTATGTCATGATTTGAGTGTTGCTTGCCAATGATATGCATGTGATGCTTTGTATTGTGATTTAACTTTAATTGTATTGATCCTAACTTTTTCTATCTTATAAAATATATGCCTAATGTTACTATCAGCACAGCTGAAGAGTTCAAGGGAACTCGTTTTGGCACTCGTATTATTGAGCTCACTAGTTTGCTCAATCTCCCTCTTCCTACCATCATGATGCTTCCCCTCACCAAGTTTGAGAGGAAAGACCTTTGGGGATTCAAGGTTAATCAGCCAGGACACCAGACTGAGCCTACCACGGAGGCGATCATATTCAAGCTCATGCATGATGACAAGGAGAGAGGCCTAGAGGTAGTCATGCAGGACTTGCTTGGACGCTTGTTAGAGAGACACTCTCAAGAGGTTATAGGTACTCACTTACACACCTTCGGTAGACGTGACGAGGATGGTGAGGCCATTGACTTCGAGGATACTTCTAGAGAGACGGCAGAGCCGATTCGTCTATACCTCCAGGACTTAGAGGTTCTTCTTAGGCACCTAGATACTGATAGGACCAACGTCATGCTCAGCAATGACGAACTCCAGGTGCAACTTCGTGAGAAGGACAAGCTCTTTGCGGAGCAATGTAGCATCCCAGTTGTCTAACACCTGTAATGCTACTTGTTATAATAATAAAAAGCCACTTCCAACATATAATTGTTGCATCATCACCATGTCATGCTCATGTCATCATGCCACCTTGCATTTGAGCATCATATAAAACCCCTTCTTATTGGTTCTTATCTCATGTGCATTACTAATTGTGTTTGCCTCTTGATATTGTATTTGGCTCTTGATATATTGTTAAATGCCCAAGTTGAGTTGGGGGCATATCTCTTCTAAACTCCACCACCTTTCTTTCACCACCTTATATTCCACCATCCAATTAATATGAGCTTGGCATTTTATTTGAGTTATCTCTAGCTCATGTTGGTTGGTTGGATTCCACCCATAATATTTTGCTTGGCCTTTGCCCATCTTTTGGGAATGCAAGTAATAATGCCACATAAATTAATGTTGTTTTCACAATATAACTACATGGAAAATATTGTTGCATGGGCCATGCAAGTGCCACCTTTTTCTTGGCTTTGGAATGTTTTGGTTTTGCTTGCATGGATCATCTATCCTTTGTTTCAATCTTGTTTTGGCTTGAAGGATTCTTCACCACATCTCTCTCTCTCTCTCTCTCTCCCTTTCTTTTTCTTGTCTTGATCTTGTGTGTGCTTGTCTGGAGCATGCATGATCAAGTCAAGTACCTCTAGTCCCTCTCATCTTATCTTAGTCTTAAACCATCTAATCTCCAAACCATAATCTATCCTACCCCTCTAAGCAAAACCCTAAATCTACCCCATGCCCCATAACCTTCCTAGCTAAAAACTCTAAACCCCACCTATTCTATCACAACCCAAGTTGCCCCCTCTTTCTCTCCTCTTAGTCAGGCCTCCCTCTATTCAAACCTCCTGGTAACAAAGTTCAAACGATTTGAAATCGGTAGCTGGTTGGATTTGTATTAGAATGGAAACAAACAAATCAAACAAAAATAAAAGAGGAAGGAAATAAAAGAGAGAGCAAACCTGGCAGCCCAACCAGCCGCAGCAGCCCAGTAGCAACCCATCAGGCAGACTCCCCCGGCCCAACTCGCCCCTGGCCCTTACCCCTTCGCTCACGGTGCCGTCGCCCTGTACTTCTTCTCCGTCGCTCTCCTCTCTGCAGGCGCGCTGACGGAAAGCAACAAGGAGCAGGTGGCCGTCTCCGCCGTCAGCCGCGTCACCCTCCTTTCCCCCTTCTTATCCTCGCCCGAAGCCCTCTCAGAACCCTAGCTTCTTCCCATCCTTCCTCGCACCCCCCTCCGCCGCCATGTCCCGACCGACGTCTGCTCTGGCGCCCGTCTGAGCGTGTCGCGCGTGGCCTCGTCCCCGCTCCCGTGCTCAAGGTGCCAAGCGAACCTCCCGTTTGTGTTCTGGTCCTGCCCTTCTCTCCCTGCCTCTAGCTCGTCGTTGACATCGTTGTCTGCAGGTGGTGACCCGTAGGCGACCCTCCCCGGCGTGCTTCCGACGACCCCGCGCCCCCACGTCACCGGGAATTGGACCCTGAAGGACCCCGCTAGCTCCGCCTCGTCTTTCCCCCTCGCGTCCACCGGTGAGCATCCTTCCCAGGCCGCTGTGCCGCCTCGCCCGCTCTGGCGCTCTCGCTCGCCGCGCCGCGCTCACCGCCTGTGCTGGAACGCGAGCGGCATCGTGCAGTAGCAGCAGCCGTTTTTCCCCCTCTGTTCGCCAACGTGCCCCGCCCGCTGTAGCCTAGATCCGTCGTTGAACTCTTAACGAAACTTGTAGCTGGTACATCCCCCTTCGTTTTAGGTTTTTACGGTTTAGTGAAATTCGTTTTCGTTTGCTCGCCATCTTCGTTTGTATCTGGGGTCAGCTAGCAGTTCTTCGGGTTCGTCGTCAGTTCGACAGATAAAACGGCTCCAGACGTTTTTCTGTTTAGGCCCCTAGGGCTCCTGGATATCAACCCGCGGTCCCCTTTTTTTCCTCAGCCGCTGGCGCGTGGGACCGCAGATCCCTGGCCCCACCTGTAAGTGCCTGTGGGTATATTATCCTGAGTATATAAGGTTATCTGCGTCTGTTTAAAATCAAATATTTTCCTAATTAGTTCAAATTCAAATTCAAATCAGATTTTTAAATAACTTTTCCATTGTAATTCCAAATAACACAAATGATATATGTTTGGAGATCATAAAAATGCCAGGATTTCAAATATGACATTCAAATTGCCTTTTGCACATTTAAAATTCCAAGTTTAATTAAATTACACCATTTGCCACTGGAACTTAAATAATTAATAACTTTTGAAATATAACTCCGAATTTAACAAATGATATGTCTAAAATGATCAGCTCGACGAGACCTTTCTGTTTATGCTATCCATGACTTCAATTGCAGCATGCATCATATAAAAACATAGTGAACAGCAATTGTTATGACAACCAAATGTGATCCAAAACCCCATTAAAATGTTATTACTTGTCTTCCACACCTCACCATGCCATGCTACCTTATTGCCATGTAAATTGTGCATCATTCATCATGGCATGATTCTTTGATTGACGCATCTTATTCATATGCTTGTGCTCTATATTCATGTTGGCCTTGTTTGTTTGGTTTTTCTCGGATAGACACTGAGCAGGGGTTATATCAAGAGAACCAGGAGCACTACCCAGATCCGTCCCTCGCTTCAACTGAGTTATCAGGCAAGCACTCCCACATGCTTGTATACATACAGTACCTATTGCCTCTATCTTATTCTTGCATCATTGAGTCGCGATTGCATTAAATTGAATCCCAAGTATGCATAGCCTTTACTTTTAAACCCCACCAAGCTTGTTCCTCCACCCCATGAGCCATTACTATAGGAGTTGTTTGAGCCATGCGAGTCGTAGAACAGCATGTGTAGGGTTTGTGAGAGTCTGATGGATAACGAGGTACCTAAACAACTTAACCTGAGTAGTAATGGGATAACTAATGAAAGTGGCATCGGTGAGCAATATCTGCTATTTGGTTTTTCCTGCTCACTTGTGTCCCATAAGACCCCGAGTACTTGATACCTGTTCCTTGATTTATCGCACTATCCACATATGGGGAGTATGGGCCCCCCTTAGCCAGAGCTTGATTCCGTCTTATTTCTTGGGGCCACAACTAGTTTGAGGTTTTATTTACTATCCTGTACCTATGCCATGCTTTACTGCTTTATTTACGATTGTGTGAGGAGCACGCTGTACTGTTTTGGAAGCGGAGTGTTTTCGCGGTATCGACAGTCCCCGTTTGGGGATCTGCTGTCGTTTACAGCCACTGACGCAAACCTTGAGTCCGTCTCGGAGCTTGCTTACTTCGTTGCGGGTGTACTCCATGGGGTGGCCCCCTGAAATATTTCTGAATCTTGTGATTGCTCTGTCGTGAAGACCTCGTTGGGTTTTGTTTTGGTTTTTCTGAGGTTGATCGTGTGTGTGTTGCTATTTGTGCACCCCGGCCGGGTTAAAACTTTCTGAAAGCCGTGTCCGCGGTTATGGACGACTTGGAGCACAGTATCTCGATCATAGAAAAGCATAACTAAGTACCGCTTTAATCTGACTAAGTAATTGACTAGTAAATAGTGCAACCCTCATGGAATGGTTAATAAAATTGCCAACGGATGGGGGGGGTTGTTCGTCCGCTTCCTCGTCGGTAAGCGGGGAGGAGGATGGATCTGATGAAATTACTATTATAACTGTTGTTCTTAATTCACGGACATCCGTCTATCACTGGTTAGGCGGATGGTTAGCGAGTATCTATAGAACTGTTAGGGTTTATCTTTCGCTGCAATTGCGTCACCCCAGGTTGTGTCCCCTTTAGAGGCATTAAGACTTTCTGAGTACCCTTAGCGTCTCACACGATAAATTATTGGTTCAGATGGACAGGTACCCCCGCAGGACGGATACTGGGTGGAAGAAGCTGATGATATGGGCAACGACTGTTCGGTGTAGAGATTCCGGGCACGGGGATCCGTGAGACCTGTAGTTGGGATGTGCTTATTTCCTTGGCATCTTATGTCGATTTGCTTCTTATCCGTACTCGGATTTTGTTTGCCGCTTCCGCATGATACTCTGTTGTGTGTTGTATGAGGAAGTATCCTAAAATATTAGATCTATCTAGGTCATTTGAATCTTGCCGTATGGCGTTGCTATATTTCCTTTCTTTCTAGATGGTATGGCTCTGATGTACTCTTGTATGGTGGCTTGCATACATACCCACTTGTGTATGTAGTTGATCCCTTCGCCTGCCGATTACGCCGCCCGTACAGGTCCCGTTGAGATGGTAGTGGTTGGGACGGCCGCAAGGTCTACCCGTGAGTGGCTTTTGGGGCCCCACCGTACTATTTCAACCACTACCGCTCATCCAGGCTTGTATCTAGGAGCGTAATTCACCGAGGTAGTTACAATTGGTATCAGAGCCATCCCGACCTTCAGGGTTTCAGCCAAACGGTCGTTGTCAGTCTAGCAAATATTTTGGTAGTTATGTATACTAGGGAAAAACAAAACGCGAGAGTAGGACTGCTTCCACTTTTCTTCTTACCCTCCCACCCACCCTTTTCTGGTAAGGAAGTGCAACGTTTTCAATCCTCGTCTAAAAAATTCAAACTAGGATTCACGTGTTCTGGGTTTCCGTAGTACCATAGGTTGTGTGTGTGTGTGTGTGTGTGTAATCCCTTGTCTATCTGTTGCATCCAAGTTGCTATCTTATCTGCCTTTGGTTATCAACTGTTGGTACATTCCATACCGACAGGCTTTTGCAAACCGACGCAATCTAACTTCCTCTTTGTATCCGACGCTATCTTGTTTAGGGTGTTCGTTTCCGTAGTTACCAATCTTTAGGTTTCGTCATGAGAAGAAGGGGTTAGGATATGTGTTCCACTTGTTCATGTGCGGAGTAATGATTTGAGTGCGGGATGGAGTCGCGACCATACCACTACTCTTATCATTCGCTTTTGTATATTGAATCGGTAGAGTCACTAATCTTGATTCGTTAAGTAATTTTGCGCATCTATTGGTATTCTAATGCCGAAATTTGTGGAAAAATTTTCTTTGATATGTTTGTGTACCACACTCCTTTTCAGTCGTGTGCGATATGCTTAATATCTTTTAGGTGCTTTGAACTTTGTTGATATTTTAATATCATCTCAGTAAATTGTATCCTTTAATCTTGGTTAATTCCATTTTGGTACTATTTTGGATTATTATTATTCTCCATTATAGTACTGACTTGTGTTTTATATCAATCTCAGGATGGCTCCACCACGCCGTTCAGATGAGGACATACCACCAGAGCTTGGGGCCGCATTGTCAAACATAGCTAATGCCTTGGCAGCGATGCAGCAGAACCAGCAGCGCTTGGAAGAAAGCGTCAGAAGAAATGAGTTTGCTCCACTCCCTCCACCTCCCAAGCGGGGCGACATCAAGAGCTTCCTGAAATTCAACCCTCGCCAGTTTGATGTTTCAGATCGCCCACTGGATGCGGATGATTGGTTACGTGAGACGTCAAGGCTTCTTGAGACTGCTGATGTTCCTGAGCAGGAGTGGGCCAAGTGTGCTACTCACCTTTTGAAGGGGGATGCAGCTCTTTGGTGGGAGAATTACTTGAAGGCAAGCTGCACTGGTTTTCAGCCTACCTGGGGACAGTTCTTTGGAGCGTTCAAAGAGCAGTTCCTGTCAGAGATTGTGATGGAAAGGATGAAGGAGGCTTTTCTCAACCTGAAGCAAGGAAATGATAACGTCAACACCTACATCAGGAACTTCATGAATCTTTCTCGTTATGGTGGCGATGAGGTATCTGATGACAAGAGGAAGCAGAAGAGGTTCAGACAAGGGCTCAATGCATCGATCAAGTATGCGATCACTCATGCAAGGCCAGCATCTTTCCTGGAACTACAACACACAGCTTTGCAAGAGGAGGCAAGTCGACAAGTGTTTGAGGACTCCAAGAAACATAACAGGGATGCATCAAGCTTGGCAGTTATGGCAGCTCCTTCTAAGCGGCGTGTCTGGGTTCCTAACACCCCACCGTTGCTCCCGGCTTCACCAAGACCTGCAAGTTACGCGTCAAGGCCACTAAACTCCATCACTGCGGCTCCCAGGGGCTACAACAACAACTACCCTGGAGCGCCTGGCGGAGTCCCTGGCTACTCTGCTCCACGTCCACCTGGTGCCTGCTTCACGTGTGGAGAACCTGGACATCAGAACTGGAACTGTCCGTTGAAGAACAAAGCTCTACCTCAACCCCCGCCAAGATCTGCAGCAAGCTCTCCTTCGGTTCGTGCACCACCACCTCGGGCTCTCAACATCAACACCAAGCCCGGGTCTATGGTTGCTCGTGCCAATTGTGTCAACGCCGCTCAAGCTGAGCATGCACCTAGAGTGGTGATGGGTACGCTATCCGTTAACTCAGTCCCTGCACGAGTTTTGTTCGATTCTGGTGCATCGCATTCTTTTGTTTCTCACAAGTTTGCAAATGAGAATGAGTTAGTCCTGGTTCCTCTCCAAAAGCGGTTAATGGTCCTTTCTCCTGGAGAGAAGATGGCAGCTTCTAAGATCAGTCATGGCAATCAAGTTGAGATTGGTGGTTCTTTGTTCTCGGCTTCTTTAATTGCTCTGGGCAATTCTGACATCGATGTCATCTTGGGCATGGATTGGTTGACGGCAAATGCAGCTGTGATTGATTGTGCTGAACACTCGGTTTCTTTGAAGATTCCTGAAGGCCATATAGTCTTTTCTCCAAGTCTGACTCCTGCTGTCCAGCTCTATTCCTTGGCGGCTCTGAATGATGATGTTATGCAAGCTATTCAGAGTGTACCAGTGGTCTGTGAGTTCCCAGATGTCTTTCCTGAAGAGTTGCCGGGTATGCCTCCGGATCGTGAGGTTGAGTTCGTGATTGAGCTTGAACCTGGAACGGCTCCTATCTCCAAGCGGCCTTATAAAATGGGTCCTTCTGAGTTGGCTGAACTCAAGCGACAGCTTGATGAACAAGAGAAGTTGGGTTTCATTCAACACAGTACTTCTTCTTGGGGTAGCCCAACAATCTTTGTGAAGAAGCGTGACAGGACTGATAGACTTTGTGTTGACTACCGGGCTCTCAATGCTAAAACCATCAAGAACAAATATCCCCTTCCGCGGATTAATGATCTCTTTGACCAGTTGGCTGGAGCTGTGGTATTCTCTAAGCTGGATTTGAGGAGTGGTTATCACCAAATCAAAATTCGCAAAGAAGATGTTCCTAAAACAGCTTTCACCACCCGCTATGGCCTGTATGAGTACACGGAGATGTCTTTCGGTCTCACCAATGCTCCTGCTACCTTCTCGAGGCTTATGAACTCGGTCTTCATGGAGTACCTGGATAAGTTCGTTGTGGTCTATCTGGATGATATCTTGGTCTATTCTAAGTCCAAGGAAGAGCATGAAGAACACCTTCGTTGTGTCCTAAACAAGCTGCGCGAGAACCGCTTGTATGCAAAGTTCTCAAAGTGTGAGTTTTGGCTGCCTGAAGTAACCTATCTTGGTCATGTCATCTCTGCCAAGGGCATTGCAGTCAACCCGGAAACCGTGAAGACAATTGTTGAATGGCTTCCTCCTGCAAATGTAAAAGAAGTGCGGAGCTTCCTGGGTTTGGCTAGTTATTGCCGTCGCTTTGTTCAGAACTTCTCAAAGATAGCGAAGCCTCTCACCGATCTTCTCAAGAAAGGCAAGAAATACCTGTGGACTCCTGCGTGTCAAGCAAGCTTTGAGACACTCAAAGAGAAGCTCACTTCCACACCAGTCTTGGTTCCTCCGGATACATCTAAGCCTTTCCAGATATTCTGCGACGCCTCTTTGCAAGGATTGGGTGCGGTTCTTATGCAAGAGAAACAAGTGGTTACTTATGCCTCTCGACAGTTGAAGACGCATGAGATCAACTATCCCACACATGACCTCGAGCTAGCAGCAGTTGTCTTTGCTTTGAAGCTATGGAGGCACTACTTGCTTGGTAACCGTTGTGAGATCTTTTCTGACCACAAAAGTTTGAAGTATATCTTCACTCAGCCTGATCTCAACCTTCGGCAGAGGAGATGGATCGAAGCAATCAATGACTTTGATGTGACCATCAACTACACACCGGGCAAAGCTAATGTCATGGCAGATGCTCTCAGCCGTAAAGCTTATGTCAACAACCTCATGATGGAAGAACAGCAACCTCTTTTGTGCAAGGAATTCCGTCAGCTCAACCTGGAAGTTGTGGAACAAGGGCATCTCCTGAACCTTCTGGCTACTCCTCTCTTGGAAGAAAAGATTCGCTCTCGTCAGCTTGGTGATCCGCACACCAGAAAGCTCATCTCTAAACTTGGGCTTCCGAAGTATGAGTCCTTCCACGTTGATGATCAAGGCACGCTTTTCTTCGACCACCGGATGTTTGTTCCAAACTACCCGGGTTTGAGAGACCAAGTTCTCAAGGAGGCGCATGATTCGGTTCTATCTATCCATCCTGGCAGCACAAAGATGTACATGGACTTGAAAACACAATATTGGTGGCCTGGGTTGAAATGGTATTGTGCCAAGTATGTCTCAGAATGTGATGTCTGCCGCAGAGTCAAGGCTGTCCATCAGAAACCTTTTGGTCTTCTACAGCCATTGAAACCTCCGGAATGGAAATGGGAGAAAGTAGAGATGGACTTCATCACTGGCTTTCCAAGGTCGCAGAAGGGCAACAATGCAATCTTTGTTGTCATCGACAGGCTTTCTAAAGTGGCTCATTTCTTCCCCGTCAAGGAAACAATTTCTGGAATTCAGTTGGCTGAGCTCTATATCAACAGGATTGTCTCTCTGTATGGGGTTCCACTCGAGATCAGTTCAGACCGTGGGAGCATCTTCACTTCAAAGTTCTGGGAGAGTTTCCAGAAAGCTTTGGGAACAAAGTTGAACTTCAGCACTGCTTACCACCCTCAGTCGCAAGGACAAGTGGAAAGAATCAATCAGATTCTGGAGGATATGCTTCGGGCTTGCGTCATCTCGTTTGGCATGAAGTGGGAGGAATGCCTTCCATATGCTGAATTCTCCTACAACAACAGCTTCCAGAAGAGTCTGAAGATGGCACCATTCGAGGCTCTCTATGGTCGCAAGTGCAGAACTCCGATTGGTTGGTCAGGTGCAGGAGAAAGAATCTGGTTTGGCCCTGATATCGTTACTCAAGCAGAGGAGAAGGTGCATATCATTCTTGAAAACCTGAAGATTGCTCAAAGTCGTCAGAAGAGCAACTATGACAGGAAGCACACGGACATGGTGTATGCCCCTGGTGATCTCGTGTACCTTCGTGTCACTCCCATGAAAGGCACACACCGCTTTGGTATCAAAGGAAAGCTGGCTCCTAGATACATTGGTCCATTCAAGATTCGTGGTAGAAGAGGAGAAGTTGCTTATGCCCTGGAGCTCCCGGAAAAACTCAAGGTTCATGATGTTTTCCACATCTCTCAGCTCAAGAAGTGCTTCAAAGATCCCGGCAGGACCGTGGATCATGAGCTAATCGACCTCCAAGAAGATCTGTCTTATCAAGAACACCCCACCAAAATCCTTGAGACCGCAGAACGAAGGACTCGCAACAAGTCCATCAAGTTCTGCAAGGTGCAGTGGTCACACCATTCTATTGATGAAGCCACATGGGAGCGTGAAGATGAACTCCGTGCCAACCATCCTTCTCTCTTTGTATCTTCTTCTTCTTCCTAGAATCTCGGGGCGAGATTCCTGTTTAGTGGGGGAGAGTTGTAGCATCCCAGTTGTCTAACACCTGTAATGATACTTGTTATAATAATAAAAAGCCACTTCCAACATATAATTGTTGCATCATCACCATGTCATGCTCATGTCATCATGCCACCTTGCATTTGAGCATCATATAAAACCCCTTCTTATTGGTTCTTATCTCATGTGCATTACTAATTGTGTTTGCCTCTTGATATTGTATTTGGCTCTTGATATATTGTTAAATGCCCAAGTTGAGTTGGGGGCATATCTCTTCTAAACTCCACCACCTTTCTTTCACCACCTTATATTCCACCATCCAATTAATATGAGCTTGGCATTTTATTTGAGTTATCTCTAGCTCATGTTGGTTGGTTGGATTCCACCCATAATCTTTTGCTTGGCCTTTGCCCATCTTTTGGGAATGCAAGTAATAATGCCACATAAATTAATGTTGTTTTCACAATATAACTACATGGAAAATATTGTTGCATGGGCCATGCAAGTGCCACCTTTTTCTTGGCTTTGGAATGTTTTGGTTTTGCTTGCATGGATCATCTATCCTTTGTTTCAATCTTGTTTTGGCTTGAAGGATTCTTCACCACATCTCTCTCTCTCTCTCTCTCCCTTTCTTTTTCTTGTCTTGATCTTGTGTGTGCTTGTCTGGAGCATGCATGATCAAGTCAAGTACCTCTAGTCCCTCTCATCTTATCTTAGTCTTAAACCATCTAATCTCCAAACCATAATCTATCCTACCCCTCTAAGCAAAACCCTAAATCTACCCCATGCCCCATAACCTTCCTAGCTAAAAACTCTAAACCCCACCTATTCTATCACAACCCAAGTTGCCCCCTCTTTCTCTCCTCTTAGTCAGGCCTCCCTCTATTCAAACCTCCTGGTAACAAAGTTCAAACGATTTGAAATCGGTAGCTGGTTGGATTTGTATTAGAATGGAAACAAACAAATCAAACAAAAATAAAAGAGGAAGGAAATAAAAGAGAGAGCAAACCTGGCAGCCCAACCAGCCGCAGCAGCCCAGTAGCAACCCATCAGGCAGACTCCCCCGGCCCAACTCGCCCCTGGCCCTTACCCCTTCGCTCACGGCGCCGTCGCCCTGTACTTCTTCTCCGTCGCTCTCCTCTCTGCAGGCGCGCTGACGGAAAGCAACAAGGAGCAGGTGGCCGTCTCCGCCGTCAGCCGCGTCACCCTCCTTTCCCCCTTCTTATCCTCGCCCGAAGCCCTCTCAGAACCCTAGCTTCTTCCCATCCTTCCTCGCACCCCCCTCCGCCGCCATGTCCTGACCGACGTCTGCTCTGGCGCCCGTCTGAGCGTGTCGCGCGTGGCCTCGTCCCCGCTCCCGTGCTCAAGGTGCCAAGCGAACCTCCCGTTTGTGTTCTGGTCCTGCCCTTCTCTCCCTGCCTCTAGCTCGTCGTTGACGTCGTTGTCTGCAGGTGGTGACCCGTAGGCGACCCTCCCCGGCGTGCTTCCGACGACCTCGCGCCCCCACGTCGCTGGGAATTGGACCCTGAAGGACCCCGCTAGCTCCGCCTCGTCTTTCCCCCTCGCGTCCACCGGTGAGCATCCTTCCCAGGCCGCTGTGCCGCCTCGCCCACTCTGGCGCTCTCGCTCGCCGCGCCGCGCTCACCGCCTGTGCTGGAACGCGAGCGGCATCGTGCAGTAGCAGCAGCTGTTTTTTCCCCTCTGTTCGCCAACGTGCCCCGCCCGCTGTAGCCTAGATCCGTCGTTGAACCCTTAACGAAACTTGTAGTTGGTAAATCCCCCTTCGTTTTAGGTTTTTACGGTTTAGTGAAATTCGTTTTCGTTTGCTCGCCATCTTCGTTTGTATCTGGGGTCAGCTAGCAGTTCTTCGGGTTCGTCGTCAGTTCGACAGATAAAACGGCTCCAGACGTTTTTCTGTTTAGGCCCCTAGGGCTCCTGGATATCAACCCGCGGTCCCCTTTTTTTTCCTCAGCCGCTGGCGCGTGGGACCGCAGATCCCTGGCCCCACCTGTAAGTGCCTGTGGGTATATTAGCCTGAGTATAGAAGGTTATCTGCGTCTGTTTAAAATCAAATATTTTCCTAATTAGTTCAAATTCAAATTCAAATCAGATTTTTAAATAACTTTTCCATTGTAATTCCAAATAACACAAATGATATATGTTTGGAGATCAGAAAAATGCCAGGATTTCAAATATGACATTCAAATTGCCTTTTGCACATTTAAAATTCCAAGTTTAATTAAATTACACCATTTGCCACTGGAACTTAAATAATTAATAACTTTTGAAATATAACTCCGAATTTAACAAATGATATGTCTAAAATGATCAGCTCGACGAGACCTTTCTGTTTATGCTATCCATGACTTCAATTGCAGCATGCATCATATAAAAACATAGTGAACAGCAATTGTTATGACAACCAAATGTGATCCAAAACCCCATTAAAATGTTATTACTTGTCTTCCACACCTCACCATGCCATGCTACCTTATTGCCATGTAAATTGTGCATCATTCATCATGGCATGATTGTTTGCTTGACGCATCTTATTCATATGCTTGTGCTCTATATTCATGTTGGCCTTGTTTGTTTGGTTTTTCTCGGATAGACACTGAGCAGGGGTTATATCAAGAGAACCAGGAGCACTACCCAGATCCGTCCCTCGCTTCAACTGAGTTATCAGGCAAGCACTCCCACATGCTTGTATACATACAGTACCTATTGCCTCTATCTTATTCTTGCATCATTGAGTCGCGATTGCATTAAATTGAATCCCAAGTATGCATAGCCTTTACTTTTAAACCCCACCAAGCTTGTTCCTCCACCCCATGAGCCATTACTATAGGAGTTGTTTGAGCCATGCGAGTCGTAGAACAGCATGTGTAGGGTTTGTGAGAGTCTGATGGATAACGAGGTACCTAAACAACTTAACCTGAGTAGTAATGGGATAACTAATGAAAGTGGCATCGGTGAGCAATATCTGCTATTTGGTTTTTCCTGCTCACTTGTGTCCCGTAAGACCCCGAGCACTTGATACATGTTCCTTGATTTATCGCACTATCCACATATGGGGAGTATGGGCCCCCCTTAGCCAGAGCTTGATTCCGTCTTATTTCTTGGGGCCACAACTAGTTTGAGGTTTTATTTACTATCCTGTACCTATGCCATGCTTTACTGCTTTATTTACGATTGTGTGAGGAGCACGCTGTACTGTTTTGGAAGCGGAGTGTTTTCGCGGTATCGACAGTCCCCATTTGGGGATCTGCTGTCGTTTACAGCCACTGACGCAAACCTTGAGTCCGTCTCGGAGCTTGCTTACTTCGTTGCGGGTGTACTCCATGGGGTGGCCCCCTGAAATATTTCTGAATCTTGTGATTGCTCTATCGTGAAGACCTCGTTGGGTTTTGTTTTGGTTTTTCCGAGGTTGATCGTGTGTGTGTTGCTATTTGTGCACCCCGGCCGGGTTAAAACTTTCTGAAAGCCGTGTCCGCGGTTATGGACGACTTGGAGCACAGTATCTCGATCATAGACAAGCATAACTAAGTACCGCTTTAATCTGACTAAGTAATTGACTAGTAAATAGTGCAACCCTCATGGAATGGTTAATAAAATTGCCAACGGATGGGGGGGTTGTTCGTCCGCTTCCTCGTCGGTAAGCGGGGAGGAGGATGGATCTGATGAAATTACTATTATAACTGTTGTTCTTAATTCACGGACATCCGTCTATCACTGGTTAGGCGGATGGTTAGCGAGTATCTATAGAACTGTTAGGGTTTATCTTTCGCTGCAATTGCGTCACCCCAGGTTGTGTCCCCTTTAGAGGCATTAAGACTTGCTGAGTACCCTTAGGGTCTCACACGATAAATTATTGGTTCAGATGGACAGGTACCCCCGCAGGACGGATACTGGGTGGAAGAAGCTGATGATATGGGCAACGACCGTCTGGTGTAGAGATTCCGGGCACGGGGATCCGTGAGACCTGTAGTTGGGATGTGCTTATTTCCTTGGCATCTTATGCCGATTTGCTTCTTATCCGTACTCGGATTTTGTTTGCCGCTTCTGCATGATACTTTGTTGTGTGTTGTATGAGGAAGTATCCTAAAATATTAGATCTATCTAGGTCATTTGAATCTTGCCGTATGGCGTTGCTATATTTCCTTTCTTTCTAGATGGTATGGCTATGATGTACTCTTGTATGGTGGCTTTCATACATACCCACTTGTGTATGTAGTTGATCCCTTCGCCTGCCGATTACGCCGCCCGTACAGGTCCCGTTGAGATGGTAGTGGTTGGGACGGCCGCAAGGTCTACCCGTGAGTGGCTTTTGGGGCCCCACCGTACTATTTCAACCACTACCGCTCATACAGGCTTGTATCTAGGAGCGTAATTCACCGAGGTAGTTACAAGCAAGATGAGATAGTCAAAGAAATGGAGGCCAAGTTTGAGACTCGGGATAGAAAGTTCAAGAGTCAAGAGAGGAGAGTCCAGGATAGGAACAAGAGGATTCGAGACATGACTGCAGAACTAGAGGCCAAGGACTTCGAGCTCGAGCATCAACAAGGTGTGATTGAGAGGCTTCGTTCATAGAAGAGGGCTCTCAAAGCCAAAGTAGAGACCTTGACCACCAATGTCGAGGAATACAAGACCGCTATGGAGAATGCAGGTCTTACACTTGTTGATGAAGAGGTTGATGCAGAGGAGTAGCGATGACTACTCATTTACCATTATTTATCATACTTTTGATTATTGAGTCGCAATGACCATCCAACATGTGGATGGCTTGCTATTGGTGTGTTTACTGTTCCAAAAACTTGTTGTCTGTGTTGTTGAACTTTTACTACTATGATGCATGATTGTGATTGTCTATGTAATGTATTGTGCATGTTAGCATCTATGGGTATCTCATTCTTATCCTTATTGAAAACCACAGATGCCTCCTCGACGTGCCAATCCCAACCCCAACAACAACAACATCACACCTGAGATGCAGCAGATGATGACAGCTCAGACGCAATTGATGCAAATGATGACCACGTTCATCCAAAATCAGAACAACAACAACAACAACAACAACAACAACAACAACAACAACAACAACAACAACAACAACAACAACAACAACAACAACAACAACAACAACAACAACAACAACAACAACAACAACAACAACAACAACAACAACAGCAGCAACAGCAGCAACAGCAACAGCAACAGCAACAGCAGCAACAGCAACAGCAACAGCAGCAACAGCAACAGCAACAACAACAACAACAACAACAACAACAACAACAACAACAACAACAACAACAACAACAACAACAACAACAACAACAACAACAACAACAACAACAACAACAACAACAACAACAACAACAACAACAACAACAACAACAACAACAACAACAACAACAACAACAACAATCAGAACAACCCACCGGGTTTTGACATGCTTACCAGGTTCTTAAGACTGAGACCAGCAAAGTTCTCAGGAACTACTGATCCTATGGTGTACAATGATTGGCTACGCTCAGTGAACAAGGATTTGGTAACTGTTGGCTGTACTGATGAAGAGAAAGTCAGATTTGCAGCTCACTTGTTGGAAAGACCAGCAGCTACTTGGTGGGATAACTTCCAGATCACCACTCCCATTGAGGATGTGACATGGGCTATCTTTGAAGATGGTTTCCGTACAGCTCACATCTCATCCGGAGTGATGAGTTTGAAGAAGAGAGAGTTCCATAACTTGAAGCAGCGCTACCGCAGCGTGGCTGAATATATTGAGGAGTTCAACAATCTGGTGCGATATGCACCGGATGATGTTGACACTGATGCTAAGAGGAAGGAAAAGTTCCTTGAAGGATTGAATGATGAATTGAACCTGCAATTAGCTGTGGCCTATGCTCCCACATACCAGTCTCTTTGTGATAAGGCTGCTATTTTGGAGAGCAAGATGAAACAATTTGAAAGCAGGAAGAGGAAGCACTCTGACAAGCACAGCTCGGGATCGTCTCACAAGCGTTCCCATTATGATGATAGTGAGAATTCTGGTTCCCACAAGCATGGGAAGTACAACAAACACCACAACCACAACCGTCATCATGACAACAAGCATCACCGTAGTCATGACAATGACAAGTACAAGAATCACAAGAGTGGATATAAGAGCCACCACAATGGAAGTGGAAGTGGTAGTGGAAGCCAGCCTGCCAAGAAGGATCTTGGTCAAGTTGAATGTTTCAAGTGCAAGAAGATGGGGCATTATGCAAATGAATGCCCAGAAAAGAAAGTTGAGGGACCCAACAAGCCCAACCCTTTCCAGAAGGGGCAAGTGAACCACATTAATGTGGAGGAAATCTATGAAGAGTCAGATGTTGTGGCTGGTAAGTTCAAACTCAATTCTATTCCAGCACTTGTTCTTTTTTATACTGGTGCATCACATTCATTCATATCAAAAGCATTTGTTGATAGAAATGGGTTTCCAACTGAAAACATTGGGTGTCCAATAAAAGTAAGTTCTCCTGGTGGAGACATGATAGTAAGTCTTGGATGTCGGGATCTAGTGATAGAGTTTGGAAAACATAAGTTTCCAGTGAGTCTGATAATCCTAGATTCCCAAGGACTGGATGTAATTTTGGGAATGGATTGGATGACCAAGTATGAAGGAGTACTAGATTGTGCCAATCGTACTGTCGCACTCACAACCCCAGAAAAGAAACGGATAAGATTCAAGTCCAATTTTGAATCGAAAGGGAGTAAGCTTAATTCTCTTAAGGGGGTTAGCATAGACAGTGTGCCTATTGTGAGTGAATATCCGGATGTGTTTCTGGAAGAATTGCCGGGAATGCCACCAGATAGAGATGTGGAATTTCTTATTGATCTACTACCCGGATCTGGACCAATAGCAAAAAGACCGTACAAGATGTCAGTAGTTGAAAGAACTCAAGAAACAACTTGGAGAACAGTTGCAGAAAGGATTTATTCAACCAAGTTCTTCATCTTGGGGAGCACCAGTCTTGTTTGTGGAAAAGAAGGATCGAAGTCAAAGGTTATGCATATATTACCGTTCACTCAATGAGGTAACTATCAAGAACAAGTACCCTTTGCCAAGAATCAATGACTTGTTTGATCAGTTAGAAGGAGCTTGTGTGTTCTCAAAGATTGATCTCCGATCAGGTTATTTCCAGCTCAAGATAAGGGAACAAGACATACCTAAGACAGCTTTCACCACAAGGTATGGATTGTATGAGTATACCGTGATGCCATTTGGTTTGACCAATGCACCAACATACTTCATGAATATGATGAACAAGGTGTTCATGGAGTTCCTTGACAAGTTTGTTGTTGTATTCATCGATGACATTTTGATCTACACCAAGAGCAAAGAAGAGCATGAAGGACATCTACGTTTGATACTTGAGAAGCTTAGAGAGCATAAGTTGTATGCCAAATTCAGCAAGTGTGAATTTTGGTTAAATGAAGTTGGTTTTCTTGGACACATTGTGTCAGGAGATGGTGTAGCAGTTGATCCTGCTAATGTTTCAGCTGTAACTGAATGGGAATCTCCTAAGTCAGTGAAAGAGGTTCGTAGTTTCCTTGGCTTGGCAGGATACTACAGAAGGTTTATCGAGAATTTATCCAAGGTAGCTAAGCCAATGACAGAATTGCTAAAGAAAGACAAGAAATTTGCTTGGTCTGAAGGATGTGAACTTAGTTTCCAAGAATTGAAGAAGAGACTAGTGATAGCACCAGTCTTATGTTTGCCAGATTTGGAGAAAGATTTCCAAGTATATTGTGATGCATCTCATCATGGATTAGGTGCAGTACTTATGCAAGAAGGGAAAGTTGTGGCTTATGCCTCGAGACAACTCAAAACTCATGAGGTAAATTGCCCTACTCATGATTTAGAGTTAGCCTCTGTTGTCCATGCACTCAAAATATGGAGACACTATCTTTTGGGAAAGCGATGTGAAGTGTTCACAGATCACAAAAGTTTGAAGTATATCTTCACCCATAAAGAAATTAACATGAGACAAAGAAGATGGCTAGAACTCATCAAGGACTACGACTTGAGTTTGCAATACCACCCCGGTAAAGCAAATGCTGTAGCGGATGCTCTAAGCCGAAAGGTTTTTGTGAATGGCCTTACTAAGGGAGAATTGCCTGATGATCTGTGTACCCAATTCAGAAATCTCATATTGGAGATTGTGCCTGAGGGACATCTCATGTCTTTGGATGTTCAACCCACTTTGTTGGACAAGATCAAAGGAGCCCAAAAGACAGATAAGGAAATTGAAGAGATTAAGGAAAAGATTGGCAAGGGAAAAGCCAAAGGATTCCATGAAGACGAACAGGGTACTTTATGGCATGGAAAACGTATCTGTGTTCCACAAGATCCGGAGCTTCGGAAACTGATATTACAAGAAGCCCACAACTCACCATATTCCATTCATCCGGGTAACACCAAAATGTACATGGATATGAAAGAAAGATTTTGGTGGAATAATCTCAAGAAGGACATTGCCGAACATATTGCCTTGTGTGATGTATGTAGTAGAGTGAAAGCGGAACATCAGAAACCAGCAGGATTGCTACAACCACTACCTATTCCTGATTGGAAGTGGGACAAGATTGGCATGGATTTCATCACCGGATTGCCAAGGACCAGGTCAGGATATGATTCATCTAGGTAGTAGTGGATCGCTTAACTAAAGTGGCTCATTTCATACCCATGAAGACAACCTACACAAGTGCTAAGTTAGCCAAGATCTATATGAGCAGAATTGTATGTCTACATGGAGTACCCAAGAGTATTGTGTCTGATAGGGGAACCCAATTCACTTCTCGTTTTTGGAGACAACTACATGAGTCAATGGGAACGAGGTTGGAATTTAGCACTGCTTTTCATCCTCAGACTGATGGACAGACAGAAAGGACCAACCAGATACTTGAAGATATGTTGAGGGCATGTGCCCTGGACTATGGAGCCAGTTGGGATGAAAGTCTGCCTTACGCAGAATTCTCTTACAATAAAAGCTATCAAGCTAGTATTGAGATGGCACCCTTTGAGTTTCTCTATGGGAGAAAGTGTACCACCCTATTGCTATGGAATGGTGTGGGAGAAAGAAGTTTGTTCGGACCAGAACTAATCAAAGAGGCTGAAGAGAAAGTCAAGATAGTTAAGGACAGATTAAAGATAGCACAGTTCCGATAGAAGAGCTACGCAGATCCTAAGCGTAGAGAAGTCACCTATGAAGTGGGTGATAGAGCTTATCTTAGAGTGTCACCACTTCGTGGAGTAAAGAGATTTGGTGTCAAAGGTAAATTGGCCCCAAGATATGTTGGACCATTCAAGATTCTGAGTCGTAAAGGAGAAGTAGCTTATGAGATTGAATTGCCAGAATCATTGTCTGTTGTTCATAATGTGTTTCATGTGAGTCAGCTTAAGAAATGCCACCCAGAAATGGAAGAGACGCCTTTGAAAGATACTATACCTTTGGAAGAGGTCCAATTGGAAAGTGATCTCACTTATGAGGAAAAACCTATCTATATTCTTGAGACTGCAGAAAGAGTTACTCGGACTAAGACGATCAAATTCTGCAAAATTTAGTGGAACCATCATTCCGAAGAAGAAGCAACGTGGGAAAGAGAAGATAATCTTCGGAAAGACCACCCTCACCTATTTGCTAGCCAACCCGAATCTCGAGGGCGAGATTCACCTTAAGGGGGTTAGATTTGTAACATCCCTAAAATCATGTTTCAAAACTCATGCATATCATCCATGCATCCATGATCATTTAGGGTTCTTTTTCAAAACCATTTCAAAAACAGGAGCATATGTTTCTCATTATTTTATGTAAGCATGCTATAGCCTTATTGCTACCTTCTGATGAGAAAGGTACTTATTTTATTCAATAATGTTTTGAGTTCAAACTTAAGTGTTTCCAAAGCTTGGGCATAGTTTTCAAAACAAAGTATGAATATAAAACCAATTTTATGCCTATTATTTATATCTCATTAAGGCTTGGTTTTATTTTATTTTTCAAATGATCAAAGTGTGTTTGAGTAAACGGAAGTGTTTGACACACATTTGAGTACAAAGTTCATTGTGTAAAAATCTAGAGAAGATTTGAAATCAAACTTATTTGAATTAGAGTTGAAAATCATTTCTAGAAAATCAAACAGAAAAAGAAAAGTGAAAGGTGGGAAAAAATAAAGCAAACAGCCAATCTGGCCCAACCCAGCCCAGTTCGACCCATCTAGCCCAACTATCCCCTCCCGCGAAACGTTTTCTTTTACTCGCAACCACACCCACAGATTCACTGACGCAGGGACCCCACCTCCTCTCTTTTTCTCTCGCTGGCAATAGAGGGCCACATGTCAGTCATCGTCTCCACCCCTAGCGATCAGTTCTTCCCCAATTTCCTCCGGGCGTTTCCTGTTTAATTCCGCGGCTTCAATTCCGTTGAATTCTTGATTAAATCTCGCCCACGACCACGCCTACTTAAGCACCATGCTCCCCTTCCCCTTTTCTCCCAAACCCCACCCCACCGGAGCCACCAGGCTGCTCGGAATTCTCTTAGAACCTCCCTCTGCTCCGACGCCTTCCGGCGATGATTCCGGCCAAACCCCGTCGCCCCTCGCCTCCTCGACCACACGAGAACACCCACCATCACCAGGCGCATCTCTTGGTACCTTCCTCTCGCCCGCGCATGCTCTGTATCCTTGGCAGCATCATCGACTGAGCTCCGCCACCGTCTGCTCGAACTCCGACGACCATTCCCCGTAAGCCCCAGCTTCTCCTCTCCCTCTGTTTGATACGCGTGTGATCCCCAGCATCCTATGCACTTAACGGCACCCTTTTCTCGTCTTAGCGTGGCCCAGAACGTCGTCTCCGTCGCCAATCGAGAACAACCGACGCCGTCTCGATCTTCGACGAGCAATCAACATCGACTCCGTACGCCCCTTCGCCAACCGAGCACACGACGAGCATCCCCTCGCCACGGCGAATCTGGTGAGCTTCTCCCCTACCCCTCTCGCCTCCTATAACTCCGGCAACTTCACCACGTGGCCTGTCTGTTTAATAAAAACCAGGAATTAGATCTATTAGATGTTTAAACTTGAATAATTCATAACTTTTGATTCCCACGTCCAAATTTGACAAATTTTATATCAATGGAATCAGGAGAGAAAATCCTTGCTATTTATGCAATGTGTTTAATGTTTTGCTTCTGTTAAAATGATTGTTTTCACAGAATCATTTGTAGGCATAAATTGAGTATAGTAATTATTTGGAAAATGTTTTGTTATTCAAATAAAGTTTATTTAGCTTGTTTTGTACTTGTTTATGATTCAGTACTTGTCTTGTTTGGTGTATAAAGTCATCACATGGCATATTGCATACATTCATGTATTTTTGCTTGTATTAATTGTGTATGTGATTTTGTGCCATTATTTTATGTGTAGATTTTGGTGCAAATAGTGATTGTGATTGTGAGGATTGTAGCTACTCTCCAAACTACCAAGGCAAGTGGTGCTTCATGATTTTATTCCTATGTTTTCCAACTATGCACTAGAAATATTTTGCTAGACTTGCATGGATATTTTGATCTATATGCAATGCTTGGGAAATCCTAGTAGTTGTAGAATTGCTAGAAATTTCTAAGTTAAGATGATTATCTATGCCATGCTTAGCCTAGCTAGTAGCAGCCAAGGGTGGTTATATATTCATGCTATGAGAAAATATTTCTAAGTCTTTATACTTATGTTTTTGCTTAATAAAACAACTAATTGAATGAAACACCTGGGTGGAATGGAAGGAATGGTTTATGTTGAGTGGTTACACAAGGCCCATTTCTATGGTTTACCTTGTGTATCTCACTTGTGGAAAGACACCCAGGAACAAAGGGATTTGAGATGCCAAATGTTAAGAAGCTTCTAGTGCAGCCACTTGGCATTATGGGCTCTGCTTGGATCATATAGGTTGCAATAACTTAGCCATTTGGACAGTTGGTGGTAGTGGGATGATAGGTTGGAGCGCGTCCATTTGGTCTAAGGGAAGGCTTCTGAAAGTTCCTGTCTTGGTGAAAATCAAGTCTTGTGGGGAAAGTGCACAACCACTGCATATGGAAGAATCTAAGTACTTAGCCATGTCCCTGGTATTGGACAACTTGAGCATCAAGACATGGAAGCTATCAAGAATCTCCTCATCCCAATTTCTAAGTAAAAACTTGTGGGTGAACAAGGGTGAAGGTTCCCCAATGTCTATTGGTGGTTCCTTGGGAAAGTTTTTGACAAAGAAAAACTTAGTTTTTTCAACTAATAGGTAAAACTTATTTTGAGCAAAGCAAGCCTAAGCTACACTTAGCCAAAATGCATAAAGTATCTAGTCTACCAATATTCTACTAAGGTATCACTTGCCAATACTATTCCAATGTATTGACCCACTGTGGCTGTAACTTGTGATGTTGCAGGTTATTCTGATGGTGATTAGGGGTTATGAGTCTACACTCAACATGCTTGCCTGTGGCACATGAAGATGAAGACTTATTTATCTTAATATATATCAGAACTCTTGTATTAGGCCTGTGGCCATGGAGTTTGTAAAAGACTATGTTTGTCTCTGGAATGATATGTAATAATGACATTTGTTTATGTGTACTTCATCTTAAACTGCGGATGCTAGCATTGATCCAGGGACAAGCATTGCAATCACAGGGATCCTTACCTTTATAAAGGGAGGGATCTTACACTACTCAAATAATTCATGAAAGTAACAAAATAACGATATCCACCTCGTGTCGACACACTCATTGGACCACATACATCGGTATGTATAACATATCCAATTGATCTGTCGCCTGCTCCATTGTACCGTAAAACGGGGTTCTAGTCATCTTGCCCATAAGGCATGCCTCACATGTATCAAGTGATTCCCATCAGAATGGAGTTTCTTCATGCGTTTTACGCCAATATGACCTGGACGGCACTGCCATAGTTATGGAGATATATCATCATTAAGTTTAATCCTTTTGGCATATACATTATAAATATGTTTGTTACTATTATCGAGATTCAAAAGAAATAAACCATTCATCACATGTGCATGAACATAAAAGATATTATTCATATAAATCGAACAACCATTGTTTTCAGATTTAAAGGAATAACCATCTTGCAATAAACACGATCTGGATAGAATGTTCATGCTCAACGCAGGCACCAAATAACAATTATTTAGGTTTAAAACTAAACCAGACGGTAGATGGAGAGGCAGCATTCCAACGTCCTTGATCCATTGTCGACACACATCGTGACCTCATCCCTTGCTAGCGGTCGCCTATTCCACATCCCCTGATTCGAGTTACATACATTACCAACCAATCCAGTATCAAATACCCAGGTGCTACTACAAGTACTAGTCAAGTACACATCAATAACATGTATATCATATATACCTTTGTTCATCTCGCCGTCCTTCTTGTTAGCCAAATACTTGGGGAAGTTGCGCTTCCAGTAGCCAGTCCCCATACAATAGTAGCACTCGTTTCAGGCTTAGGGCCAGCCCAGGTCTTCTTCTCAGCTGCAAGAATATATTTGCCACCCTTCTTGAAGGTGCCCTTTTGTGTACCCTTCTTGTCCTTTTTAAAACTACTGGTCTTATTGATCATCAACACTTGAGTATATTTCCTAATCTCCACTTCAGCAGTCTTAAGCATAGACATAAGCTCGAGGAGAGTCTTCTTTATGCTCTACATGTTATAGTTCCTCATGAAGCTCTTATAGCTTGGTGGCAGAGATTGGAGAACACGATGAATGCCTAAGTCAATGGGAATCATTATTCCCAAGGAAACAAGCTTATCGATGTACCCAGACATTTTGAGCACGTGCTCACTCATGGAGTTGTTCTCCTCCATCATCCGACTAAAGAACTTTTCTGAAGCATCATAACTCTCCACAGCAGCATGGGTATCGAAAATTTTCAGTTCACCCATGGTATCAAAGGCATTGCCATTCTCAAAACGCTTCTGGAGTTCCGGCTCTAGCCCATACAGTATGCCATAATGAACCATGTTGTGGTCCTCCTGGCGACTTAAGTAAACATTCTTTACTTCGTCGGGAGCATCATCAGGTGGTGGGGGGCCTAGCGGCGCTTCTAGCACATATTTATTTTGTGCAGCAGTGAGGATAATCCTCAAGTTCATGGCCCAGTTGGTAAAGTTGCTACCATTCATTGCAAGTTTCTCTTTCTCCATGAACACTTTGAAATTAAAGGTGGTGCCATCTATAATAGAATTTGAAAAGTTAATTTAGACTAAGTTTATGATAGATTGAGTTCAACTAATCCCAATTACAAATAAAATCCCACTCAAAAACAACATCCATCATGTCTTCTTGGTGATTACATGAAATGGTGTAGCTTCAAATGCGAGCATATACATGAAATGGTGTAGCTTCAACCATATGACTCATGTTTTACCTTTTGGTTCGTGTTCCGAGGCCATATGTGTACATGCTAGGCTCTCCAAGTAAGAACCTTAGCATCCGTGTGTGTAAAACTTTCTTACACCTATTGTATGCGAATGTTGAGTCTATCGCACCCGATCATCACGTGGTGTCTCGAAACGACGAACTTTCTTAATGGTGCATACTAAAGGAATAACACATTTATCTTGATATTTAAATGAGGGGTCATCTTATAATGCTACTAAAGCGCCAGACAAGCAATATAAGATGTAAGTAAACATCATATGTTAAAAGTGAAATGATATAGTTCTTGCACTTGATCATTATCTTGTGCACCGTGGTATAATATTTATCATACCTATATGTGTAAGGACAAGTTCTATGGAACTTACACTTTGTCATATTATAATTTCCGATAGTATCAATCCATAATACAAATTATAATACTATCATATCATAGTACTTGCCTAGTAAAATCAAAAAAACTAGACGCCTCTAATTTATCTTTTGCATGTTTTTATGTGGCTGGGGGATTTTGGAGATAGAACCGTTCACACCTACGAACATGGAACCACAATGATGATAATCAAATTATTGTCCACTCGTTGTAAATCAGATATTGACTATAGTAGGAGAGATAGACACCCGTAAGCCACTTATGCAAAACTAGTTGCATGTCAAGCGTGGAAGAGGTCTCATGTGAGAGGACATGTAAAGTTTTTTCGGGGCGCTTGTAACACCCTCGAATCAGACCTATGCAAGTTTCAATGATTCCCGCCAAACCCACATAGAAACGATTCAAAGATGCCCACCAGGCACTTGCGTGCGGGTGGAAAACGAAGTAATATCATTACACATTAGTCCATGATGGAACCCACAGAACATATATATATATATAGCAATGAATCAACGAGTCAGGAATACAGATATACAGTACAAAGATCCAAATCACCTTGAAAACGATACAGCATCCGAGTATGGATAAGAGGCAAATGGGGCTACTGTCGTGGTATTGCCGACGAGTACGCCATGGAGGGATTCTCACAGTGCGTGTTTAGAGACGTGGGGGAAGGAGGACGGTTGACGGGTACGAGGTAACACAGCTTACCCAGGTTTAGATCCCACGACGGGGTCGGAATCCTACTCCTGCTATAAATCACTATAAGGGCAAGACGTCGAGTTACAGGGATTGGTTCGTTGTGCGAGGTTGTCTGAAGTTGTAAGTTATCATGCCCTAAAGGCTCCCATAGGCCCGACTTATATAGTCGCCAGGTCCTAGGGTTACAGGGAAAAGTCCTAGCCGGACAGTTCACAGAGTCCTACACAGTCTATTACTAGTCTTGTGTATCTTGCACTCTAAGGCTCCGGGTACGTCGGTGACTAGAACCGTAGCCTTCCTTTATCCGGCATGGGCCTCCCTTCTGGATCCATCTAATTGGGCCACCCAGCAGGCCATAGGCCATGCTACCAATTGTGGGCCACCCGGGTTATCCGGATAGGTGACATGCTATGAGGATACCCATATAGCATATCCCCAACAGTAGCCCCCGGAGAACTCCGAGATCTTGCGTTGTCTTGCCTCTTCGTGTGGAATGCTCCGTTTAGATAGATGTCGGCAAATCGTCAAGCAATATCTTGTAGTCCTCCCAAAGAACCCTGCAAGGCTTTCTCCGTTTTCAATATGTAAGCCGGGGAAATGTTGAATCTTCCATCATACTCTTCCGTAGCCAGACTAGATTCGTCCATGCCGGAATCTTCCGATGTGACGGCTCATCTGCCTATGCCAGCTAGGACGATGTACGCTTAGGTCAGCGACGCCTCGTAACTCACACATGCAGAGAACGCAATCATGTCCGATTTTCCCGCGCGAGCGATACGAACCGTTGGCGGCGATAGTTGGAGACGTGGCAAAATTTCCGCGCACGTTCGCGAACACGTCGTCTTCGCGGCAACCGTCCAATCAAGTTGCACGAATCTTGACGCTGGAGATGATAAATAGTAACCGTGGTGGAATTTCCACTTTTTACCTCATTCTCCTTGCATCGTCTTCTTCCTCCAACGTGCGCCCCCTCGATCTCTCCGCGCCTAACTCGCGAAAAAACCCTAGCCTCCAATCCGCACTAGTCACACCCAACCTTGCTCCATGGCCAGCAGCAGCACCTCTCCCTCCATGGCGGCGTTAAACGAAGTCGCGGCAAAGACTGCGAGCTCCATCGTCATGCCTCCAGAGGTCCTGGTCATCCCCGGATCGGCGGTGATCGAGTCCACCGGCGGCGACCTTAATCTGGCGGCGCTGGAGCCGTTGGAGGAGGAGCTAGATTCGCACAAGGGCGACTGGCGCGGCTCAGATATGACAGACTGTGATATCCAAGAGCTGATCGCCGAGGGATACCTCCCTACGACAGAGGGGCTTGCCTGGCGGGCGGCACCGGCCGGCGAGGTGACACCTTCTCCCCAAGCCGGAGAAAAGGTGTACCTCAATGCCCAACTAGTACGCGGCGTCTCCCTGCCCATCTCCAACTTCTTCCTCTCCGTCTTGAATCACTATAGAGTCCAGCCCTAGAATCTTTCCCCCAATAGTATCTTAGTGCTTAGCAACTACGCGGCGCTCTGCGAGGGATACTTAGGGATAAGGCCTAGGTTAGACCTCTTTGTGTACTTCTTCACCGTCAAACATGAAGCCGGACATAGCAAGGAAGAACTCAGGAACTACGGCACCATAAGCTTCAAGATTCGACCTGGCCAGCGGTTCCCCGACATCGTCGGCCACGAGTCCTGCAAAAATTGGCAACGGACGTATTTCTATGGCCCAGACATCCCTCTGGCCGGCCGACAAGTAACATACCCGTACTTCGTTGATGGAGCCGCCGCTGAAGCCTCGTCATGGAGATCCCAGGCCTCCCTTCCCTCCGACCTCGATGCTTCCCGCGCCATAAGGCGGATAGAATGGTTCGTAGAGACGGGTTTGACCGGCTTGGACCTAGCCATGTGCTGGTTCATCAGGCGAATACAACCTCTACAGCACCACGCGAAGCTCATGCACGAGTATACCAGCGACAGAAGGGATAGCCTCCGCATCTCCGTGGACAACTTCTCGAGCAACTCCGTCAAGCTCGACCTTAAGGACATCGTCAAGGTGAAGGACAAGAAGCGTGGCTTCACCATCACATACGACATGTTCATAGACGGCAAGTGCCCAAAGGTAGGTATTTATTTTCCGTATATGACATATACTCCAGTTCTTTCGTCTTGCAACTGTCATCTTATCTAACACGGTGACGTCTCAATTAATAGCTTAGCAATCTCGAGAAGGGCAACCTGGCTACCCAAATCTACGATCCAAAGATGAAGGAAGTCACGGTCATGTCCGACGACGAGGCTCCGTTGGCGCGAAAGCGGAAGAGCTCCACCTCTGACGCTGCCGGCGAAGGCAAGAAGAAGACCGAGGGTGGAGCCACCAAGAAGACTACCGCCGCCCTGGAGGCGGAAAAGAGAAAAGTTACTAGGATCCCCTTTGCCAAAGCACCCCCACTTGTGTAAGCTTATCTTCCTCCGACATTGTCTATTTATCTGTCTTGCTCCTGTACTTGTGCATTTTGCACGTTTCAGGAAGAAAGCCACGACCAGCCTCAAGAAGACCTCCAAATTGGGGGCTTCTAGAACTATCAAGGACATGCTGCATCGCGACGCATCTCCCACCATCGCCCCTACCACTCCCTCCGTCAAGCCTTCGTCTGCCTCGACAAGCTCACAAGCTAAGGAGGCATCTGGCCCTTCCGCCATGGAAGTGGACTCAGGTGCCTCTACCGAGGTTACAATCGTCTGCGAGCAGGCGATGCAGGAGAGTGCCGCCCATCAAATTGCTACAGCTCCGGCTAAGGATGCCATCGGTGGCGGTAAGGCGGTGGTGGAAGTAGGTACCTCTGCCGTTGGCAGCGCCCCCGCACCCAAGAAAACCATAGCCTATCCAAAGATATTCTATCCGGTACTTACATCGGGTAGCACTGCTTTGGTCCCTGGTGCGGCGCTGAAATCTCCGACGTGCGGTCTAGAGGAGCTCCGCCGGCAAGCAGAAATCTTGCAAGGAAACAGCGAATCCTTTGGCAAGCTGCTGGCCGAGAGTGCTACAAACCTCAAGCATCGCACTTGTAAGTTTTATTTGCCTTTTGCATTTCATTTGAGTATCCCACTGTAGCCCCCGAGGATGTAGACGGAAAAACCATAGGTTTTTGCATCTACATGCTCTAAGAGAGACTAAGTTGGAAAAACTCTCACTGTAGCCCCCAAGCATGTAGGTGGGATGAAATTTTTCGACTAGATGCTTTAAGAGTAGCATACGCAGTGTTTATAATTTTCTATACTATAGCCCCCAAGCGTCTAGTTGTAACTGAATTAGTTCCGACTAGATGCTTAAAGAAAATCTAAGCATATATCCGAGTTAAAAAACTTTATAATGTAGCCCCCAAGCTTCTAATTGAGAACTGAATTAGTTCCGACTAGATGCTTAAAAAAAGCTAAGCATATTACTAAGTCAAAAATTCTCGCTGTAGCCCCTGAGCGTCTAGGCGGAAAATTTCCGGCTAGATGCTCCAAGCAGACCAAACAACGTTTTAACTTTGAACTTTTCTCCACGGAACGAGAGTTCTCGGAGGGGCATGGACAATGACAAGTACCAGAAGATGCGCGCAGAACTGGAAGCTGAAAAGGGTAAAACTGCCTTCTTGAAGGAACAAATCACCAAGAGCAAGCGTCTGCTTTCTAATGCGCATTCCGACTTGGTTTTGTGCCCATATTCTCTGAGTACTCACTGTGTACTTTTACTTTCTCCGACTTTGTAGAAACCATCGCCAAGGCCAAAAATATTGTCGAGCAATCCAAGCACATTCAAGAGCTGGATAGCGAGAACAAGATTCTTAAGCAGGAGAGGAATGATATGCTGAAAATGCATGAGGAATCGATGAAGTCCATGCAGGACTCCGCCATCGAGGAAATCAATCGCTTGAAGGAGGATATTGCGATCTTAAAAGATCAGAAGCAAGCTGCCGATGAGAAAAATCATCGCCATAGCGAGGCGTATAAGCTCCTCCAACAACAGAAAGAATCCTTGGCGGACACCCTCTGGCAAGCTCAGGCCAGCATCTTCAGTAAGTTTTCTCCATCTTGGATTTCTGTAGTCTGGGTACTTTGAATTGTTGAACTCATGCGCTCCTTGTCGGAATTTGCAGCTCCTATGGGTTTAACCCGATCACCTCCTCCAGCCAAGGAATGCATGGTTCTTGCCGGCAACTTCATCAACACCGCATCACGCAAGCCAAGGAGATCGCCAAGCCCCTCCAGATAAACATCAAGGCATCGGACTCCGTGGTGAAGTACTCAGATATTCTGCGCCGAGCCCCCGAGTGTATCACAAGCTGGAAAGCTTCATGTGCATGGGCTGGCACAAGGATGGCGCTGTCAATGGTGAAGGCACACTATGAAGATGCCGACATCGACACGATGACCTCTGGCATTCCCAACGTAGACGATGATGGCAAAGAGATTAACCATGAAGCCATCTTGTCGTCACTCACGGGATATGACACCAGAGTTGCCGAGTTGGTGGACATCGACGTCTCCGTGCCCATGAACATCATTGACAGCGGCAACCAAGGTTCCTCTGAGTCCCACCATAGCGCCGACTTTGAGGGTGGTTCTCTGGATGGTGATGATGCTGCTTCCAAGTCACCTGCGCCAAAGGAGTGAAGAACAACTTTGTAATATTTGTTTCACCTTTGGTGCATATGCGGGAAAAAACTTGTTTATGTAACTTAAGGCGGAAAACAATGGTTGTTATTTCCTGCTACTCAAGAACTAGTTTCTAGCATGTATATATTGTTTTAAGCAAGTGCTGGCTTATCCATTACTTTGGTTCTTATGCTTGAATTTTCGTGAGTCGGAAGACTCGTTGTCGGAACCATGCGCTTAGGTGATGATGCCCAATGGCACCGTCAATAACCTGAGCACAAAATCGCCGACAATAAGTGCTGAAAGTCACTACTCCAGAATCCACATAAAAACAACAAAGAATGTGTAGACCAGAAAACTTAAGCTAACGCCCGTAGGCAGAATTTTCACAAGTGCAATCGCAAAGCTTGTGCATAAAGGTTTTACATGATCCAAAAATGAACACTAAAGGAGGTAAAAGACTCAGAAATATGAGTGAACCAGAGAGCTTTATTTCATTGATCATATAAGAGGTACACAATTAGATAAAAAATGCTAAGTGTAAAAAGGATGTAGCTGTGCTATGTTCCATGGCCGATAAAGCTCCGGGTAGTCATCATTCGGGTCACGTCCCTTACGCTTATGATCCTCGTTGGGTCTATCCTTCAGTTCACGATTGTCAAAGAGGTAGTAAGACACATTGAGTAGCGCCTTGCTTATGATGAACGGTCCTTCCCATGGCGGGGATAATTTGTGTGACTTCTTCTTCTTAAGTCGGAGCACCAAATCCCCCTCTTTAAATGAGCGATGCCGAACATGGTGACTATGGTAGCTGCGTAGCTTCTGCTGGTAGATGGCAGATCTTTGGCATGCCAAAATGCGTTCCTCCTCGAGAAGGTCCACATCTAGGCGTCTGGAATCTTCAGCGTCATCTTCGTTGTAGGCGGCAACTCTTGGTGCATCCTGAAGGATGTCGGAAGGCAGGATGGCTTCTGCTCCATATACCATGAAGTAAGGGGTGTAGCCGGTGGATCTGTTGGGTGTAGTTCATAAACTCCACAGCACAGACGACAATTCTTCTGCCCAGGCTCCAGCTTCTCTATGTAGAGGTGCCTCCAGACGTGGCTTGATTCCCTGCAGAATTAATCCATTGGCTCGCTCAACCTGACCATTGGATTGTGGGTGTGCCATAGATGCAAGGTCAAGTCAGATGCCTTTCTCCCAACAATAAGCCTCCACTTCTCCGAGTGACAAATTGCTGCCGTTGTCAGTGATAATGCTGTGTGGGAGACCAAATCTCACCACTAGATCCCGGACAAACCCGAGGGCAGTTGCCCCATCAAGATTTCTAATGGGTTTAGCTTCTATCCATTTAGTGAATTTATCAACTGCTACAAGAAGATGCGTAAACCCACAAGGTGCCGTCTGTAATGGTCCCACCATGTCTAGCCCCCAGACTGCAAACGGCCAAGTTATTGGTATTGTTCGCAATTCTTCAGCAGGAACATGTGGTTGTCGGGCATAATACTGGCATCCCATGCACGTCTCCACCAACTTGTCGGTGTCCGCCTTCGCGGTCAGCCAGTAAAATCATTGCCGGAAGGCTTTCGCGACCAACGATCAAGGAGCGGCGTGATGCCCGCAGTCTCCGATATGGATTTCGCATAGGATTTCCATACCTTCTAGCTGGGAAACACACTTTAGGTATACACCAGTAGTGCTCCTTTTGTAGAGTTGCCCATTGATTATGGTATAACCCTTTGCTCGTTGTACTATTTGTCGTCTTTCGACTTTGTCATCGGGCAAAGTTCAGTGTTCGAGATATTCCATGAACGGTTTTGTCCAAGCCGGAGGGACCTTAGTCACCATGTTGACGAAAGACTCAGATCTATCCGGGTTGTCGATGTCGGCTCCCTTCACAGATGGTGTGCGCAGGTGCTCTAGGAAAACTCCTGGCGGAATTTGCTTGCGCCCTGATCCAATCTTAGACAGCAGATCAGCCGCCTCGTTTTGCTCCCTAGGTACATACTTGACTTCGTAGCCCAAGAAGCTCTTGGCTATCTCGTCCACTTCATCTCGATATGCCGCCATCATAGGGTTCCGCGCATTCCAGGTGCCAACCATCTGCTGGGCAACCAAGTCGGAATATCCACAGCAAACTATGCTCTTGATGCCAATATCCTTGGCTACACGAAGTCCGTGAATGAGTGCTTCATACTCCGCCATGTTGTTTGTAGCCTCGAAGTGGATCTACAGAACATAGTGTAGCTTGTCTCCTGTTGGTGACTATAGCAACACACCAGCCCCCGAGCCGTTGAGCAGCTTTGATCCGTCAAAGTGCATCACCCAGTACTCTGGCTTCGGCAACAGAGTAGCATCTGGCATCTCCGTCCAATCTGCAACAAAATCCACCAAGGCTTGTGACTTGATAGCGTCGCGTCTCTTGTAAGTGATCTCGAAGGCGGCAAGTTCAATGCCCCACTTCGCGACCCTTCCTGTAGCGTCGCTGTTGTTGATTATGTCGGACAGTGGAGTCTTGCTCACCACTGTGATTGGGTGCTCCTGAAAGTAATGCCTCAGCTACCGAGAAGCAAGGAATACTCCATAAGCTATCTTCTGGTAGTGCGGGAAATGCTGCTTGGACTCCGTCAAGACCTCGCTCACATAGTAAACTGGTCGTTGAACTCCGTGCTCATAGCCTAGTTGCTTCCGCTCTACCACGACAACGAATTGATTACCTGGTTGGTTGCCGCCATGTAGATTAACAGGGGCTCTCCAGGCTCGGGCGCTGCAAGGATGGGCGCTGAGGAAAGAATCTCCTTGAGCTGCTTCAATGCTGCATCTGCTTCGTCTGTCCACATGAATTTGTCTGCCTTCTTCAGCAACTTGTACAGCGGCAGAGCCTTCTCTCCAAGTCGGCTGACGAACCGACTAACTGCTGCAACATAACCTGTTAGTCGTTGAATGTCCTTTAGGCATGTCGGACGGTTTATGTTTAAGATGACCTTGATTTTCTTCAGGTTGACCTCGATTCCGTGTTGGGAAACGATGAAACCCAACAATTTGCCGGCTGGAACCCCGAAGACGCACTTCTTAGGGTTAAGCATCATGTTGTATTTCTGGAGATTATAAAAGGTTTCTTTTAAGTCGGAGATTAAGTCGTTTGACTTTTTAGACATCACCGCGATATCGTCCACATAGGCGTGAACGTTCCGACCAATTTGGTCGTGGAGGCAATGTTGCATTGTCCGCTGGTACGTAGCACCTGTGTTTTTCAGCCTAAAGGGCATCGTAACATAGCAAAACATGTCGTATGGGGTAGTGAACGAAGTGGCCAATTGGTCTGACTTCCTCATCTTGATCTGGTGGTATCCTGAGTCTGCATCGAGAAAACACAAAAGCTCCGAGCCAGCCGTCGAGTCAATGACTTGGTCAATGCGAGGCAAAGCAAACGGATCTTTGGGACATGCTTTGTTCAAGCCGGTGTAATCAACGCACATTCTTAATTCATTGGTTCCCTTTTTGGGGACAAGTACAGGATTGGCCACCCATCGGGTGTGAAGGACTTCTCGGATAAATCTAGCTTTAAGTAACCTAGCTATCTCTTTGCCAATGGCGCGTCTCTTCTCATCTCCAAAGCGTCGTAGAGGTTGTTTCACTGGTTTGGATTTTGGATCAATGTTTAAGCTGTGCTCGGCAAGTTCCCTATGTACACCTTTCATGTCGGCAGGTTGCCAGGCAAAGATGTCCCTATTCTCACAGAGGAACTCGACGAGCGCGCTTTCCTATTTGGGATCCAGGTTCGTCCCAATGGCGGTGACCTTGGAGGCATCGCCTACCACAAGTTCCACCGGCTTGGTCTCGATGGCGGCCTTGAACGCAGGAGCGGAGTCGGAGATCTGCTTCTTCGACGCAGGCATCTCTGAGTCATCGACCTTGCTCTGGATATCTTTGAATTCTTTGCTGTAGAGGACAGCTTCTGCAACGGCTGCTTCATTGATCTCGCAGTCCCTTGCCTTAGTAAAGCTTCCGGATACGGTGATGACACCGTTTGGTCCGGGTATCTTGAGTTTGTTGTAGACGAAGCATGGCTTGGCCATGAACGTGTGGAATATGTCGCGGCCGAATATGACGTGGCACACGCTCTTGAAGGGGACCACCTCAAAGGTCATGCGCTCTTGGCGGTAATTGTTAACATCGCCAAAGGCAACCTGAAGTGTAATGCACCCAAGGGACCGAGCCTCCCGACCAGGAACTACGCCGTGGAAAATGGTGTTGGTCCGCCTTAGGTTTGCCTCCGTCAAGTTCATCTTCTGTAGTGTATCCAGGTACATGATGTTGATGCTGCTTCCACTATCCACCATACATTTGGTGAACTCCACGCCATCAATCAAGGGGTTGATGACCATGGCGTACTGGTTCTCCATAGGTATAAGGTCTGGGTGGTCCGTCATGTCCCAAGTAATTGGAACCTCCGACCAGCGCAGGTACTGGGGAACTGGGGGGATAGTAGCCATTAGGATCCTCAGAGAGGTCTTCTGTTGTCGGACGGTGGGGGTGCCAAGGAAAGTGTGGTAGACTGGAGCCTTCTTCGCGAAGGGGTTCTTGCCCTTGTCGTCTCTCTTGGCGGCGTGCTTGGGGTCAACGTCTTCGTCCATGTCACTTGAATCCTTGGACTCCTCCTCCTTCTTCCCCTTTCCCTTGCCTCGTGGTCTGTTCTTCCGACTTTGCTTGTAGCCGGACTCCGGGTCTTCCTTGAGGTCATTGACGAACTTGCAATGTCGATTGGTATGGGTTGCTTTGCCGTTGACGTCGAGGTGTACGAGGAACGTCATATCGCGGTACTCCTCATAGGTTTGGGGAACGCGGAGCGGCGCCGAGGTGGTTTCACTTCCTCGTTGCTGCCCACGGCTAGCTCCCCTTCCTCGGCCATGTTGTCCGCCATCACCTCGTCCTGCAAAAGTCATAGCGACCATGTAGGTAGATTGTTTTTCTTCTGGAGAGGTTTTCCGCTTTGTATTGTTGTTCCTCCGAGCTTGAGTTGGAACGGCCGTTGCCGGCAAGGAGCCGTGAGCATCGTCGTGGGCAGCTGCGAACTCACTAGCCAACTGAATCATCTGGTTCAAGTCAAGATGGTGATTGTCCTGCAAGCGTTTCAGCTTATGTCGGAGCACCGTGCCCCTTTCCAACCCATCGATGAAGGCGGCCATGGCGGTCTGAGCATGCACTCCTGTGCAGGAATTCTTCATGTCCAGCCAGCGGGAGAGGTAGGCGCGAGATGTCTCGTCTTTCTCTTGCATGCACCGCTGTAGATCCTCCACAGTGCAGGGACACTTGTATGTATCCTCAAAGTTCTTGGTGAATGCTTCTTGCATGTCCAACCAGTTGTAGATAGATTTCTCCGACAAGTCGTCGATCCATTGACGGGCCGTGGCCGCCAACATTAATGGGAGGTACTTGATGGTGACGTTGGGGTTGCCTCTGGCAATCTCCACCGCGTTGCCGTAGTCCTGCAACCATGTGGCTGGCTTGGCGGTGCCGTTATAGGGCTTGATGGTCTTGTCAATCTGGAAACCTTTGAGGTAAGTTGCGGACCGTATTGCAGGTCCAAAGCAACGTGGTCCCAGGTATGGTCCTTCCCGGGCCTCATGGATCTTCTCGATCCGCGAGCGTGCATCGTACGGCTCCGGGTTCTTCTTCTTCTTGTCAACAGGGGATGGGCTGCATGAACGACGCGGTCCTCCTCCGCCATGGTGACTGCTTGGTGGTGACGGAGGCGGAGGTGGAGGTGGTTTAGCCTTCTTGTTGTTACCCTCCTACGACGCCTCACGCCTGTCACGGTTGCTTGTCGGACGCGGAGGGTCATGGTGTGACCTGCTCCTGTGTCCTTGGTTGAGCTCTCCGTCATGACGGGTCTGCTCCGCGTTGTCGCGGATGACGATGTCGCACTGCTTTGGTGGGGGCATATCCGTACGATGGTGAGCCTTGTAATCTTCGTGATGTCGGGGGGAGCGGGGCGGTGGCGATGGGCGACGAGGTCGGGCCTTTTCTCAGTGGTCGAAGGATATGGCGATAGCATCCTTCCTGTTGCGTGCATCCCTCCGTCTTTGTTCTGATGAACCCGTCTGGGACCCGACATCAAGAGGAGATCTGTCCCTTGGCGGCTTATACTGGCTAGACTGGCAAAGCGCTGGGTCGGACTGAAGCCTCTGAGAGGTGGACTTTTCCTGCTGCTTCACCTCCTTGGCCAATAGGTCATAGACCTGTTCCACTGCCTCGGGCGATCTATCCTGCTCCAGAAGGGTCTTGGCGACGGCGAGGTTAAGGAGTGGGGTGGGAATCACCTACTTGCCTTCACTGTCAATGTATGGCTTGGCTTGTGCCGGCTTCGAGGGAGCCCATCCTAGGTTGCGCCATACACCAGGATCATTGATGACGTGAGCCGGAGCTTTCTTAGCCTTCTGCTGCTGCAGTAAAGTCTTGTACTCGGCCTCCATTGCTCTAGATTTCTCTATGGACTTCTACGCGTTGACCAGATCTCGATCAAGCTTGGCGCCTTGCTCCGCGATGGCCTGCGCTTCCTCCAGCAGCTGCTGGCACTTCTCATCAAGCTGGGTCACACTCCGGATATGAGCAACGGTCAGTGGCTCGACGAGGAGATTGCCGTACATCACTCTATCAGCTGGAGTAACTTGGGATGCTGCAGACGTGGATGCTGGAGGCGGCAAGTTTGTGGTGTTGTTGTTTCTCGGGCTAGTGCCGAGTTCCTGCGGCTGCTGCACTGGGTTAGGCAGAGGAGGCATGACCTTTGCGCGATCATCGTCAGCGGCAATAAGTGGCCCCTTCCCCTTTTCCAGCGCTGTAGGCGGAGCTCGTCCGGGTTGATCTTTGTCCATCGCCGTCCCAATGGTGACGAACACAACTCGAGACGTGACGGCGTTGTTTGCTTGCTCGTCGCGCGAGTACTCCTCCATCTCCTGCATAGAGGATTCTAGCTCTTCTGGACTGAAATCTATCTCCTCTGAATCTGCACTGAAATCAGCATAAAGCGCATCAATGATAGAGTCGGAGGGTGCCAGGACTTCCTCGATGACGGTCGGTGGAGGTGCAACGGTAGAGACGATGACTGGAGGTGGTGGTGCAGCTGCGACGATGACGGCCGGAGGCGGTGGTGGCGGTGGCTGGATCGGAGGTTCTCCGTCGATGAGCGCAAGTGCTTTCTGGACATCTGCGTCAGCCTCCGCGTAGTTGTTGACGGTGCTCACCATCTGTTCAAGGGTAAGGCGTCCTGTTGCCTACTGTCGTCTTAAATAATGTCAGAGAAGCGTGCCACGGTCCAGTCCTTCCACGAAGTGATACAAAGCGTTATCATCGGGGTAGTGGGCCAGATCGGCTCGTATACGGAGCCACCTGGCCAGATAATCGCGGGGGGTTTCGCCCTCTCTCTGAATGCAATGCGCCAGATCGAAGATGGTAACCACTCCGGCGAACTTGGATCTCTGCTGTCCAGACACGCGGGTGAAGCCGGCGGATTTGCAGTGATCTTCCACCTTTATATCCTGCACAGGGGCGGTTTGGGTGGGCCTTGAATTTTTCCGATCTTTGCCGGCAAACTCCAAAAAAAGATCCAACATCGATCCTTCCACGAACGTATCCTGCCCGTAGGCGGTCCATGTGGGCCTTGATACTCCTCCGACTCCCAGGGAACTAGTTCCCGAGTCGGTTTCGTCGATGAAGAGGTGGATGTCTCCGATAGGAACGATCGAACACCGCATAGGGTTCGTCTTTGCCGGGATCCAGAACTCGTCAGAAGGGACGATCGGAATGTTGCCGAAGAAGAGAACACGACCGATGGATACAGTTTCGCCGATTCCCGCGAAGATCTTGGTCCTCGCCCGCTGAAGAGCCTGAAGCGCCGCTTGCCCCATGGTGGGCGCCAACTGTTGTGGTATTGCCGACGAGTACGCCATGGAGGGGTCCTCATAGTGCGTGTTTAGAGACGTGGGGGAAGGCAGACGGTTGACGGGTACGAGGTAACACAGCTTACCCAGGTTCAGATCCCACGATGGTGGCGGAATCCTACTCCTGCTATAAATCACTATAAGGGCAATACGCCGAGTTACACTGATTGGTTCGCTGTGCGAGGTTGTCTGAAGTTGTAAGTTATCGTGCCCTAAAGGCTCCCATTGGCCTGACTTATATAGTCGCCAGGTCCTAGGGTTACAGGGAAAAGTCCTAGCCGGACAGGTAATAGAGTCCTACACCGTCTATTACTAGTCTTGTGTATCTTGCACTCTAAGGCTCCGGGTACGTTGGTGACTACAACTATAGCCTTCCTTTATCTGGAACGGGCCTCCCTTCTGGATCCATCTAACTGGGCCGCCCAGCAGGCCATAGGCCATGCTACCAACTATGGGCCACCCGGGTTATCCGGATAGGTGACATGCTATGAGGATACCCATATAGCATATCCCCAACAGCTACGAGCCCTGGAGAATAACCAATGGCATCCATAACCCTGCCTTGGCCAAGCCGGAAGGGTAACCCTACTAGCGACGATGATCTCAAACATTCTAAACAAAAGGGGTGCCGATAAAGGGCAAAGGAAAAAGAGAGAGATAAGTACTGAGGCCAGTACACGGCGAGACTTAGAATTTGGTGGCTCTCGCCTAAATAGGTATGGTAGACTGAAGCGGCAGCAAAGCATGCACTAAACAACCTATAGAGACTCGATACAACTGTCGACTATCAGAGAGAGATAAGAAAGAGCTATGCTGAATCAACCTGATACTACCACCAAACATATCCATCCTGGTATTTCCCCCTCGAGACTAAACGAGGAAGTCCTGCCGAGGAAACTCACGCGGTTGGTGGTTTTATTCATTCTTTCCATGGTGGTTATGCAACTTACCAGTCATATCAGACATAAGTCCAATTATAATAGTAAACTTTCGTTATAGTTGTCTATGATTGAGAAACTGTGCTCCAAGTCATTCATAACCACGGACACGTCTTTTCAAAAGATTTAACCCTGCAGGGGTGCACCAAAGTTTTCACACGCACTTCAAACCTTATTGCCAGATAAGTTAACATACACCCATCGGTATGCTGGCGGGGCCTCAGACACCATGCTTTCCTAGACCCAAAGCAAGTACATGGGGGCCACCCCACTAAGATACCCGTAAGAAAGTCGGCTGAGCTCCGAAGACGGATCCAGAGGTTGCGAGATAGGCCAAGAGATCAGAGGCCATAGGTATAATCCTCAACATAACGACCCACATCCTAAACAGTATAGTAGTAAACACTCATCGAGCAAAAGATAATAAACATGGCATTAAAACCCCGAACTAGTTTGTGGCCCCTAGTATGGTACTTTTAAATTAGGTACTAAGACGATAGGGGTGCCCATACACCCCACGTATGTGGTTAGCGTGCTCGGTCTCTGAACAGGTGTCAAGAACTCAGGTCATAGGTGGACACAGGGGCGGTATAATAACCATATCTCAACTATTACCCATTGGGCCTATACATTAATTATATCTACTTTCAACATTTAATTAACAAGTTTTAATTAAATCCATGGTCATCTCCACCATTAAGCACGTGCCAATCACCCAACAACGGTGGAACCTCGACAACACAAAGCAACACCTGAACAAGCAACTATGACTCGCAAGGCCAACTGTCTATCAAACAACAGGTAATAGGAGGTGTCCAAGGCTATATAGGTTGCATGGGATATAATGGGTACAAAAAACTAAACCATTGCAACACAGGTAGCAATAGATCAACAAGAGGAAGTAAATGCTATAAATGTAAAAATAGGTAGAAAGGGAGAGAATGCTCGCCTAGGAAAACATTGTCGAAGGTTCATTCGAAGATCGGGTCGACACTCGCATCAACTCATCGGCCTAATCCGTGAAGAAGAAATACCCTATAAGAAACACCGGATGCACTATTTAATACTACGGAAAAAGATCAATCATGATGTATGACATGGCAAAGATGTGGTGCAACTAGGATATATTAAGTGGAACTGGCTCGTCGCAGTCGTCCGCATCGGACGGCCTCCTCCTGCAGCGGCGGGATGATGGGGCGGTTCAGAGGAGATGTTTGGTTGTGGCGTTCGGGCCTCCGGAGCCGCCCGCAAGGCGACCTGAAAGGCTTGGTTAAGCACAAAACATGGTAAATTACATGAATATCAGGATAGCCTGGTCCTCAAGTATAAATAAAAACATAAATACGCATCCATGAGAATTTGAACTCAGGTGTTGGGTTGTACATCCATTCCTCCAACCAGTTAAGTTAGGCTCACTTCCTGTTTTAGGTCAGGCCACCTATTGGGTCGGTAAAACTCACAGTGAATGGTTCATTTAAAGATGGTTTTGTAGGATCTGGTATGATACTAAGACTAGGAGCATTATCTTCTTGTCATGCCATTATTATTCAGTGTGTGAAGACACTTGAAGCGGAATTACAGGCTTTGACTTAAGGGGGGTCGATCTGGCTCTAGCCTGCTCGCAGCTGCCAATTATTGTGGACACGGACTGTAGCCATCTTGTGTCGATGTTACAGTTTTCTAGGCCTGATCGTTTCCGTATATTTTCTCTATTTCGATTTACATGTTCTGCGTGTAAATCTAGGTTATCAATTTGACCTATAAAATTTGAATTATATAATAGAAAAATTATATCATTAGAATATATAAAGTCTATTTTTTGGAAAAGATCATATATTAATATCACGATATACCGATTACACCCGGCCTCTGCAACAATGCACTCCCCTAGTGTCCATATGGATGCACACAGCAAAAAAATTACCAAAACAAAGTCCCGCTACAGTGACCCATCCGTTGAAATAGCAGTACTGCCACCACCAAGACAAGACAGCACCAGAAGTCTATCTTCTCGAAAAGTGATGCCTCCAAGAAGAGAACAGTGCACAAACACCGCCATCGTCCGATCATAGATTTTAGGTTTTCAGCCTGAAAAAAGTCTATGCTCTTAAAACAATATCTTTAACAAGGTCATTTCGAGGCACAACCTCTCCTATGCAATCGTCTCCAATTGCATGCCACTGCTCCAAGTCACGAGTCACCAAGTCAATTCCTTATCACCACCCAGACTCGAACCACCATTGTCAGTCCTTAGATCTCGGTCTCCGTGACATTCTCCGTTAACACCATGGAACGAGAACATGCCCCATGACATTAACATCCAACAGAGCTTCGAAGCGCTTCCTCTAAACCCAAACGACCAAAAAATATGGGTACGCATGACCGAATACCTTCCGACCCAGCAATCTCTAGGCATGATGCATCCATGGGAGTTCATCGACGGAGCCTTCCGGAACTCGACACTCCGGCCAGATCAACGAGGGCAGACATCAAGCAAATCTGCGTCCAAGCGCGGGAGGAACTCTAGGACCACCGCCATTATTCACGAGACTTGCAGGTCCCTAAGCCGCCAGCCTTCTCCAGCATGAAAACAGCGGGCAAGGAATCAGCAGAAGGCTGAGACGTCGAAGGGATCAAGGACCCCCGGAACCGCGGCCCAACCTGGGCTCCTCCAACCCCGATCAAGGGCCAAAAGGCCCAAATCACAGTCAAGGGGCCCAGACCGCACGCACCGGTAAATAGCGCCATCATAGGCGGACACACCGGCGGCACGTTGCCGCCTCCACGTTGCCGCCTCGACCCCGGCCCCGCCTAGGTCGTGCCGCCCTGCTCCCTAAATCCACGTCATGCTGCCTCCCGCGCGACGCGACCTAGCGCCCAACTCCGCCTACCGCCGTTCCGGCCGGATGGGCGCCACCACCGGCGGCAGTGGCGGCTGCGTCTTCTAGATGGGACGAGCCTAGAGGATGGAGGTGGAGGTGCCTCTAGAGCCGCCTAAGAGGGAGGCGACCCAGGAGTGTTAGATCCGTTTTTCCGGGAGGCCGCTACGACGGATGTACCATAGTTTATATTTTTTGGTGATATATTTTTTATAATATATACATCATGCTAAGTTGCTCAATTTTATAAGGTAGAAGTACGCGCAAGACTTGTATACCGAAATAGAGGGATCGTGGATAAGTTAGGGTTAGTCATGTTCTTGAAAATCTTGCGAAGATGGAGCGTCGCATTGTTAGGTGGCTCTGACATGGTTATACCCTACGGGTACACGACCTTAGCATACCTAGTCCGGCCCAAGGAAGGCCCACGAGAACATGCGCCAGCCCATGAAGATTTTTGGGTGGCCAGGGCCCATGACGCCTTCGGATCCTTGGAAAGCAAGACTAGAGTAGATAGAAAATTTAAAGGGGCAAACCCTAAAACCTGTAACCGACTCGATCTGTGCCTGGGACCTGCCTATCTCTATATAAAGTCCAGGAGGGCACGACGAGGAGGCTCTATTACAATTTCTCGCACACCACCGCATACACACCTCCACGCCAGATTGCATCTGCGCACCCCTGTACTTTTCGGTTCCGCCGTAATCAAGAGCAGACAAGCAGGAGTAGGGTTTTCCCTCCAGGGGCCTGAACCTGGGTAAACCTTGTGTCCCCGTGTTGCTTGTTTGCTAACCGTTCCGCGATCTCCAGCATCCCCATCTTCTCCAAAACCCAAGTCCATAACAATGGGCATTGATGAGATTAAACCTCGTCAATTGGCGCTGTCTGTGGGAACAGGGGGCGCTGATTTTGCGATCGTGACGGTCCCAACCAAAGCGATCTACAACTCTGCGGTGACGTAGAGTCATCTCCTCTTCGGCACTTTCAACTTCACCGCCCACTCGCCAGCCACCCTGAAGGACTTCGAACCCGTTGGCGACGGACTCGAGATCCTGTTCGGGAGCTTTTGCTTCCAGGTGGGGCAGACCGGCACTCTCCGCCTCCCAGAGCGGGTGCCCCTGCCATCGATCAGGCCTGCTTCGTGGGCTCCACACCCCGTGCTATGCACATCACCATCAACAGACGAGTCCTATGACAGCAGCTGCTGCAACTCAGATCTGTGTGATCCACCATCGGATGAAGGGACATACGGTTCTGGATCCGAAAGCTGCGGTAGCAGCAATCCGATCTACGAGCGCTACCAGTGCGTCGTAGTCATCCAGAGTGATGTGGATCAGGAACACAATCCGCCACCCAACCCGCAGGGTAGAAACGATGGGAACAGAAGAAGCCAATTCCCCCACCCAACGGGAACGACACTGATCGGGTCATCCACCTCAGCGAGGAAGGATGGGCTCAAGCACGCGAAGCTGTAGCAGGCAACAAGATCCTGCCCGCAGATGCCTCATGGGACCTCCTGATGGCATACCACATGCTCCTAATCGAGGAGCACAAGAAGCGGGTGAAGATGCAAGAGGTGCTTGACAAGCGCAAGCAAGCAGCCTCGGAGTCCAGTGCGCGGCGATCTGCGCTCTCTGCCATGGGCATCGGCTCCAGCTCGCACGGTAACCATGGCAACAAACACCGTTCTCGCACAGAGAACATGGATCCCAAGGCACGTCGCGAGGTGACTCGGGCCCTCAACGCGTCCTTCATGGAGATGGACGCCGACGGCAACGTCATCCCGAAGACACCGCAAGCTGCAATCATGGCGGCCACTGCATACCTCGCGTCCCATCCACCTCCAGAAGGGGACCCGAAATGGGCCATGCATAAGTCCACGCTTACCGGACTCACACTTGTTGGAGCTGCGCTTCACGGAGAAGCTCCTGTGGAGCCAAAGAAGAAGGCTGTGGTCAGGTTCAACCGCAGCCCCACGCCCTCATCCGAAGATGAAGAGCACGACCTTCCTCGAAGGCACAAGAGCTCGCGCCGTCGCAGCCGCGATTACGACGCTCGAAGCGAGCTAACCCAGCGCAAGATCGACAAGGCACGCGCCAAGCGCGTATGCTCCTCTGAATCCGAGTAGGATGATGACGAAGGAGAACTCTATGGAGCCCGATGCTTCAGCAGATCTGTCCGGCGGACACGGATGCCGCGAAAATTCAAGCTTCCTTCGGACACTCCGAAGTTTGACGTCACACAGGACCCCAAGGCGTGGCTCAGCGACCACTTGTCGTCCGTCAAGCTACACGGCGGAAACAAGGAAACCGCCATGCAATGCCTTCAGCTGCAGCTGACAGGGGCAGCTCGGATCTGGCTTAGCATCCTATCCTTAGGATCCATCCGAAGCTGGGAGGAGCTGGCGTACAGTTTCGTCCGAAACTTCAAGGGAACCAGCAAGAGGCCTACCTCGATCGAGGAGCTGCGGGCCTGCATCCAACGAACGGGCGAATCCACTCGCTCGTACATACTGCGCTAGTCCAACACCAAGAACTCCACGGCGCACATCTCTGAGGAGAGAGCTATCGACGCCTTCAAGGACGGCGTCAAACGCCGGGACTTCAAAGAAGAACTTGGGCGCGTCAAGCCCAAGACACTAGACCACCTCATGGACATCGCCAATAGGTGGGCCGACGGCGAGGACTCCGTCCACCGAGCGCACTCGGAGGAGGAAGATGACTACGGCCGGCGACGTGAACGCCGTAGCAAGAGAATATCGTGCGTCTACGACGATCACGATGGACCCGACATGGTCGCGGCTGGCTACACCGACCGCGGCAGCGACGGCAACCGCAGCAACGACGGATACCGTGGAAGCAACTTCTGCGACGGAGGACGCCCAACGCAGTCATGGAAACGTCGTGGCCGTGACGACGAACCCTCGGCATACGACAAACTGTCGGGTCCATGCACCATCCACTTCTACATCGACAAGCAAGATGGCAAGAATAAGGCAAGCCACATGCTCAAGGACTGCCGCGAGTTCCAGAAACTCAGCGAGAGCATGGCCCAGATGAGGCAGCAAGCCCCGAATCCTGGATACGGGAACGCACCCGCACCAGGCGAGATCGCACATGGAGCTCCTCCACCACCACCTGCGGGACCTTCGAACCACCCAATCGCACCCACTCAGAATAACGGTGGGCACGGGTACCCCACGCCGAAAGGATCGCTGATGGTCCAAAAAGGGCGCCCAACAAACAGGGTGCAGAAGAAAATCACCCGTCAGATCAATCTAGCCGTGACCGCTCCACCCGCCATCCCTGAGTACCTCAGCGGATCGGAATCCTGCATCACGTTCAGCCGTTTGGATCACCCTTTCCAGGTCCCTCGCCCAGGTCATGTTGCCCTGGTGCTCGAGGCGCAGATCGGCGGGTTCGACATGAGCCACATCTTCATGGACGGCGGCAGCGGCATCAATCTGATCTTCGCCAGCACCTTGGCAGCAATGCGGATCCCGCTGTGCAGCCTGGAACAATCTGATACAACGTTCCACGGCATCGTCCCAGGGAAGGGTGTATTCCCCCTGGGAAAGATATGGCTCGACGTCATCTTCGGCAAGACGGATAACTTCTGATGCGAGTGACTCGAGTTCGAAGTGGTGGACTGGCCATCACAATACCATGCCATCCTCGGGCGCATGGCATTCGCACGATTCCTGGCGGTACCGCACTATGCGTACCTGCTACTCAAGATGCCAGGACCCAGGGCGTCATCACGGTCCACGGGAGCTTCACCCGATCGGACCACTGCGACAGGGACTTCAACAGAATCTCCCAGTCCTTCGGCATGCAGGAGGAACTCATAAGGCTCTGCGAGGTGATGGACAACGGGGCACCCCCAGTCGCAAGACAGAACGCACCAGATATGTCCTTCGACTCCACCGTCAACACAAAGAAGGTACAGGTCCATCCGATGGATGCCTCCAAGATGGCGCTGATCGCCAACGACCTCAGCTCCGCATAGGAAAGCGCGCTCGTCGAATTCCTCCATGAGCGCTAGGAAATCTTCGTCTGGTGTCCTGCGGACATGCCAGGAGTTCCCTGGGAATTCGCCGAGCACGCACTCAATGTCTTTCCAGACGCCAAGCCCGTCAAACAGTCCATCCGACGACTATCCGAACCATGGGCCAAAGCAATCGGAGTCGAAGTCAACAGACTACTCGAAGCAAACTTCATCAGGGAGATCAAGGAGAGCGAGTGGCTCACCAACACCGTGAACAAGGACTGCCAAAAAGGGAGATCAAGGAGAGCGAGTGGCTCGCCAAAAAGGACACAGACATCCTGCGGATGTGCGTGGACTTCACATCGCTGAACAAGCACTGCCCAAAGGATCACTTCCCTCTCCCTCGGATTGATCAGATCATCGATTCGACTGCAGGATGCGAAAAACTCTCCTTCCTCGACGCCTACTCAGGCTACAACCAGATTCGACTGAAGGTCAAAGATCGGGAGAAAACGGCATTCATCACGTTGTTCGGAGTGTTTTGCTACAACACATTGCCCTTCGGGCTGAAGAACTGTAACACCCTCAGAATCGGCCCTATGCAAGTTTTAGCGAAACCCGCCAAACCCGCATAGAAACGATTCAAAGGTGCCCACCAGGCACTTTTGTGCGGGTGGAAAACGAAGTAATATCATTACACAATAGTCCACGATGGAACCCACAGAACAGATATATAAAACGGCGACTCAAAGAGTCAAGAATACAGATATACAATTCAAAGATCCAAATCACCTTTAAAACGATATAGCGTCCGAGTACGGACAAGATGCAAATTGAGCTAAGAGCCCTGAAGAATAACCAATGGCGTCCATAACCCTGCCCAGGCCAAGCCGGAAGGGTAACCCTGCTAACGACGTCGATCTCAAAACCTGCTTAAACAAAAGGGGTGCCGACAAAGGGCAAAGGAAAAAGAGAGAGCGGTCAGTACTGAGGCCAGTACACGGCGAGACTAGAATTCGGCGGTCCTCGCCTACATAGGTATGGTGGACTGAAGCGGCAGCGGCAGCATGCACTAAACAACCTATAGAGACTCGATACAACTGTCGGCTATCAGAGAGAGATAATAAAGACCTATGCGAAACCATCCTGATTCTACCACCAAGCATACCCATCCTGGTATGTCCCCCTCGAGACCAAACGAGGAAGTCAACCGAGGAACTCACACAGTTGGCAGTTTTATTTATTCAGTTATCGTTGCAGCAATTACTAGTCAGATATAGATAGTCATCCTGATATAATAAGCAGTGGGCACTTTTAGTTAACCATTCCATTGTAGTTGCAACACTTACTAGTCAGATACAATTAGCATGAGATATCCCCAAACCCAGCAGTTGTTGGTACTTTTATTTAGCCATTCCGTGGTAGTGGAGCTGATTACTAGTCATATCGGATACCAGTCAAATTATAACAGTAAACTTTAGTTATGGTTGTCTATGATCAAGAACTGTGCTCCAAGTCGTCCATAACCGCGGACACGGCTTTTCGAAAATATTTAACCCTGCAGGGGTGCACCAAAGTATCCACATGCACTTCGACCCTTTTTGCCAGATCAGTTAACATACACCCATCGGTATGTCGGCGGGGCCTAAGTCATGACGTTTCCCAGACCCAAAGCAAGTACATAGGGGCCACCCCACTAAGCTACCCGCAACGAAGTTGGTCGGCTCCGGAACGGACCCAGGGTTTGCGTCAGTGGCTGTAAACGACTGGGAACCCGAAAGTGTGACTGGGCTTGTCGATACCGCGAAAACACTCCGCTTACCTAAACAGTACAGGTGCTCCTCACACAATCTTAAATAAAGCAGTAAAGCATGGCATAAGTACAGAATAGTAATAAAGCTCCAAACTACTTTGTGGCCCCCAGTTCAATACTTTGAAATCAGGTACTAATCGATGGGGGTGCCCATACACCCCACCTGTGGTTAGCGCGCTCGATCTCGGAACAGGTGTCAAGAACTCGGGGTCCTACGGGACACCAGTGAGCGGTTAAAATCCAAATATTGTCTATTACCCACCGGTGCCTCTGCATTTACCTACTTTCAATTTTAGTTATTAAACAGTAATTAAAGCCATGATCATCTCCAACATTAAACATGCGGCAATACTCCAACAACTGTTGTACTTGACGACACACAATAGCACTTGAGTAAGCAACTACGACACGCAAGTCCAACTATCTACCAAACAACAGGTAATAGGATGTGTCCAAGGCAATATAAGGCTGCAAGGGATGTCCCGGGTACGAAAACTAGAGCATCGCAACACAGATAGCAATAGATCAACAGGAGGGAATAAATACTACAAAAGTAAGATAGGTAGAAAGGGGGAGATGCTCGCCTGAAAAACATTGCCGAAGGTTCATCCGAAGGTCGGGTCGACACTCGCATCAACTCATCGTCCTAGTCCGTGAAGAAGCAAAACACTAGCACAAACACCGGATGCACTATTTAATACTATGGCAGAAGATCGGGCATGATGCATGTATGATATATGGCATGGCAAAGGTGCAATGCAATTAGATCATATTAAGCGGAACCAGGTTCCCGATAATTACTTACTAGGTTCATGTTGTTTAGATACCCCACATTTTAAATGTTGTCTTAACATGGCAAAAGATAGCACCGGTTCGCTACACAAATTTTAAATGGGACCAATATAAGACTAGATTTTCCCGCATATGGATCCCATATTTAATTATGAGGTGAATCGGCATAATGCCCCCAAACCACAACCATATGTATGCAAGCATAAACATTTATATGCAACAGGTAGATATTATATATTATAAAAATACGGGGCTCGAAAAAGGAGTCACACATTAGAGGGGCTCGACGATCTTGGTGTTCACCGAGAGGGGTTCGACAGGTTCCGGATCGGTCTCGAGATTTGGACTCCGGGATCGGTCTTCGGGGCTCCGGCCATCGGAGCCGGGGGATCTTGGTGTTCCATGACGAAGGTCTTGGTGTCCTTGTAGCAGATCTTGTCGATGGTTCTTCTAGCTACCTTCGGGTTTGTCTTCTCGCATCGATCGGCGAAGACACCCACGTAGGTTGGTTCTTTAGGGGACACCGCAATTCTTCAAGACAAGTATCACCACATCAACAAATGCGGTCAAGACAGGGGTTCTTTTCCGTGATAGGGCTCCAATTGTAACAAAACAGAGTGCTTGAGAGGCACAGAAGTAGGGAATAGGGCATGAGGTCCCCGAACATCAGCACAACGCGATGACGATGTGGCCATGACACACGGGTGGAGCTTCTGGTTGCGTCCAGAAAGGAAGCACAAGGACGGGGGCGTGCGACGAGAGCTCGGGAGGAGGGTCGGGCCAGAGGAGGATGGCCTCGGGAGGCGGGCTCGCTGCCGACAGCGATGGCGCGAGGACGGGGTCGACGGGCGGCGACGGTGGCTCGCTGCAGCGGTGCTTGCGGCCTGAGGCGAGGGTGGTTCTGCAGGGAGGAGGGCGGCAGGCGCTGCGCTCGGGACAGAGGGGAGGAGGCAGGCGGCCGGCAGCTCTCGAGGGCGGCCCTGAGCGGAGAGCGGCGAGGCTCGGCGGCGATAGCTCGGACAGGAAAGGCGGAAGGGCGACGCAGGCAAGGGAGCAGCGGCTGGGGTCGCCGGCGAGCCGGTGCTGCAGAGGGAGGGAGAACCGGTAGCGCTCGGAGCTCATGCGGGACCGGGCGCGGGAGGCGAGGCAGGGTGGAGGCCGCGGGCGGCGGTCGCGGCTCAGGGAGGCGGAGCGCGAGCGGACCCGACGAGGCCCCGGCGAGGTCGGCCATGGAGGGGAGGAAGCAGGCCAGCGGGCGAGCTAGAGAGGTGGCAGCGGCGCTGGAGCTAGAGAGTACGAAGGCGCGAAGGCCCGCGTGTGGATGCAGGGCGACTATCGGCGGCGAGCTCGACCCTGGCGACGACCGGAGGATGGGGTGGTTGCGGCGAGGCGACGGGGCACGGTTCCAGGGCCAGACAACGACGAGGTCGGCCGCGCACGGGATGGCCGGGCGTGGTCCGGTCCAAGGAAGCAGGGCGGCGCGTCCTTGCGGTGGAAGGAGACCGGCGGCGAAGGGCACGGGGCCGCAAGCGAGGCGAGCCTGAGAGGAGGGGTGGTGGTGCTGGGGGCTTGCACCGGGAGGGAGGGCGACGGAGGATGCCGGCTAGCGACAGAGGATGGCGAGGGGCAGGTCCATGGAGGCGGGGACCGTGCAAGTGGCGGTGGAGTCACAGACCGAGGAGGGAGGTGGGGATTGGCGAACGGGGTGGAGGCGTCATCGAGCGAGGAAGGGGATGCGGGGGTTGGTGGGGAGCGTCGATGGCCGCGTGAGGTCTGGGTGGGGCCAGGCTCGCGAGTGGTGAGCGCTGCGGGGTCTCGTGGGCCAAGGGCGAGCGAGGAAGGTTGGCCGGGTCCGGGTGCTGGGTAGCGTGCGGGTCAAGTGGGGCTGGTCGCGTGGTGGTGGGCGCGCCCAGGTGGCGGCATGGGAGTGGAGGGAGTTGGGGAAGTGGTGAGGTGGCGGGTGGTGATAGGGTGGGGTGAGCTGGAGGAAGGGTGGGTAGATTAGGTTGGGGTAGGAAAAGGGTTTAGGTAGTCCGGTTTTGTACTGGGGGTGGCCGACTAGGTCGGATCGGCCCGGTACGGCTGCCCCTAAAAATAAAATAGATATTTTAATATTTAAAATGGGGCTTTTGAAAACCGTTGGTAGACAAAGCAAAATATTCCGGAGACCCGGGTTTTGTGTTTGAATAAGGACGGGGCGTTCAGAGGACAAAAATAGATTTTTCGAAGATAGTTTTATGCAAACAAATGCAATATGACATGACGATGCTCAAATGCAATGTGGCATGATGACATGAGCATGCGGTCATGATGATGCAATGCACAAAAACAACGCGATTTTCTAGTAGTGGTTTTTGCGGGGCGCCACAATTCGACACCACTAACAATGGATCTCGCCCTCGAGATCCGCCTCATGGTACCGGAAAGAAGGTCGGTGATCTGCATCTTCTCGCTTCGTGTAGATCTTCGCGACACCACTAACAAGAGGTCGTTATCCGTGATCGACGAGAGAACACTCCAGGAAACAAAGGCGAAGGTAGAGGTATCAACCAATCAATCCACCTCTAACTTCGATAGAAAGAGAGAATCGATGCATTCTCATCCACTTCAATGTACACAAGCGAATAGAGTGAGTAGTCGGCATGGGGGCCAGTCCATCACGCACCCAAACTATTACTCTGCACAATCAGTAGAAAAGCGTGCAACCATTCTCGGAATCAGACTAAAGATCTTGACAATCGAGGTTCAGGAACAAAGGAGTGATACAGACTCTGCATCGGATCTGGCGTAGATGATGTCGTCGCGTCAGAAAGCACCGGAAGGCACAAGAAGGAACAAAGAGAAGTCCACCAGACGAAGGATTCCTCGGATAGCATGAAGACCAGATGTAGCAACACTGTTACCAAAGGAGGAAGCGAAACCCTGAAGGTACGATGGAACCCAACCACGAGAAATCCTGGACTCGGAGAGGGAGAAGAGAGCGGATTCAAAACACGCAGAGGTGAGAGGAGAGCAACAGAGGGGTAAGGAGTAAAATCAGACCTAATCAGAACTATCCAACCGATTTTGCAAAAATAGTTTTGACACTCTACTTCGGCCGTTAGCTAGGTTATCCTACAGGCTGGACTTGTGGGGTATCGCAACTGCTGAGCTCTGATACTACTCTGTAACACCCTCAGAATCGGCCCTATGCAAGTTTTAGCGAAACCCGCCAAACCCGCATAGAAACGATTCAAAGGTGCCCACCAGGCACTTTCGTGCGGGTGGAAAACAAAGTAATATCATTACACAATAGTCCACGATGGAACCCACAGAACAGATATATACAACGGCGACTCAAAGAGTCAAGAATACAGATATACAATTCAAAGATCCAAATCACCTTTAAAACGATATAGCGTCCGAGTACGGACAAGATGAAAATTGAGCTAAGAGCCCTGAAGAATAACCAATGGCGTCCATAACCCTGCCCAAGCCAAGCCGGAAGGGTAACCCTGCTAACGACGTCGATCTCAAAACCTGCTTAAACAAAAGGGGTGCCGACAAAGGGCAAAGGAAAAAGAGAGAGCGGTCAGTACTGAGGCCAGTACACGGCAAGACTAGAATTCGGCGGTCCTCGCCTACATAGGTATGGTGGACTGAAGCGGCAGCATGCACTAAACAACCTATAGAGACTCGATACAACTATCGGCTATCAGAGAGAGATAAGAAAGACCTATGCGAAACCATCCTGATTCTACCACCAAGCATACCCATCCTGGTATGTCCCCCTCGAGACCAAACGAGGAAGTCAACCGAGGAACTCACACAGTTGGCAGTTTTATTTATTCAGTTATCGTTGCAGCAATTACTAGTCAGATATAGATAGTCATCCTGATATAATAAGCAGTGGGCACTTTTAGTTAACCATTCCACTGTAGTTGCAACACTTACTAGTCAGATACAATTAGCATGAGATATCCCCAAACCCAGCAGTTGTTGGTACTTTTATTTAGCCATTCCGTGGTAGTGGAGCTGATTACTAGTCATATCGGACACCAGTCAAATTATAACAGTAAATTTTATTTATGGTTGTCTATGATCAAGAACTATGCTCCAAGTCGTCCATAACCGCGGACACGGCTTTTCGAAAAGATTTAACCCTGCAGGGGTCCACCAAAGTATCCACACGCACTTCGACCCTTTTTGCCAGATCAGTTAACATACACCCATCGGTATGTCGGCGGGGCCTAAGTCATGACGTTTCCCAGACCCAAAGCAAGTACATGGGGGCCACCCCACTAAGCTACCTGCAACAAAGTTGGCCGGCTCCGGAACGGACCCAGGGTTTGCGTCAGTGGCTGTAAACGACTGGGAACCCGAAAGTGTGACTGGGCTTGTCGATACCGCGAAAACACTCCGCTTACCTAAACAGTACAGGTGCTCCTCACACAATCTTAAATAAAGCAGTAAAGCATGGCATAAGTACAGAATAGTAATAAAGCTCCAAACTACTTTGTGGCCCCCAGTTCAATACTTTGAAATCAGGTACTAATCGATGGGGGTGCCCATACACCCCACCTGTGGTTAGCGCGCTCGATCTCGGAACAGGTGTCAAGAACTCGGGGTCCTACGGGACACCAGTGAGCGGTTAAAATCCAAATATTGTCTATTACCCACCGGTGCCTTTGCATTTACCTACTTTCAATTTTAGTTATTAAACAGTAATTAAAGCCATGATTATCTCCAACATTAAACATGCGGCAATACTCCAACAACTGTGGTACTTGACGACACACAACAGCACTTGAGTAAGCAACTACGACACGCAAGTCCAACTATCTACCAAACAACAGGTAATAGGATGTGTCCAAGGCAATATAAGGCTGCAAGGGATGTCCCGGGTACGAAAACTAGAGCATCGCAACACAGATAGCAATAGATCAACAGGAGGGAATAAATACTACAAAAGTAAGATAGGTAGAAAGGGGGAGATGCTCGCCTGAAAAACATTGCCGAAGGTTCATCCGAAGGTCGGGTCGACACTCGCATCAACTCATCGGCCTAGTCCGTGAAGAAGCAAAACACTAGCACAAACACCGGATGCACTATTTAATACTATGACAGAAGATCGGGCATGATGCATGTATGATATATGACATGGCAAAGGTGCAATGCAATTAGATCATATTAAGCGGAACCAGGTTCCCGATAATTACTTACTAGGTTCATGTTGTTTAGATACCCCACATTTTAAATGTTGTCTTAACATGGCAAAAGATAGCACCGGTTCGCTACACAAATTTTAAATGGGACCAATATAAGACTAGATTTGCCCGCATATGGATCCCATATTTAATTATGAGGTGAATCGGCATAATGCCCCCAAACCACAACCATATGTATGCAAGCATGAACATTTATATGCAACAGGTAAATATTATATATTATAAAAATATGGGGCTCGAAAAAGGAGTCACACATTAGAGGGGCTCGACGATCTTGGTGTTCACCGAGAGGGGTTCGACAGGTTCAGGATCGGTCTCGAGATTTGGACTCCGGGATCGGTCTTAGGGGCTCCGGCCATCGGAGCCGGGGGATCTTGGTGTTCCATGACGAAGGTCTTGGTGTCCTTGTAGCAGATCTTGTCGATGGTTCTTCTAGCTACCTTCGGGTTTGTCTTTTCGCATCGATCGTCGGAGACACCCACGTAGGTTGGTTCTTTAGGGGACACCGCAATTCTTCAAGACAAGTATCACCACATCAACAAATGCGGTCAAGACAGGGGTTCTTTTCCGTGATAGGGCTCCAATTGTAACCCAACAGAGTGCTTGAGAGGCACAGAAGCAAGGAATAGGGCATGAGGTCCCCGAACATCAGCACAACGCGATGACGATGTGGCCATGACACACGGGTGGAGCTTCTGGTTGCGTCCAGAAAGGAAGCACAAGGACGGGGGCGTGCGACGAGACCTCGGGAGGAGGGTCGGGCCAGAGGAGGACGGCCTCGGGCGGCGGGCTCGCTGCCGACAGCGATGGCGCGAGGACGGGGTCGACGGGCGGCGACGGTGGCTCGCTGCAGCGGTGCTTGCGGCCTGAGGCGAGGGTGGTTCTGCAGGGAGGAGGGCGGCAGGCGCTGCGCTCGGGACAGAGGGGAGGAGGCAGGCGGCCGGCAGCTCTCGAGGGCGGCCCTGAGCGGAGAGCGGCGAGGCTCGGCGGCGACAGCTCGGAGAGGAAAGGCGGAAGGGCGACGCAGGCAAGGGAGCAGCGGCTGGGGTCGCCGGCGAGCCGGTGCTGCAGAGGAAGGGAGAACCGGCAGCGCTCGGGGCTCATGCGGTACCGGGCGCGGGAGGCGAGGCAGGGTGGAGCCCGCGGGCGGCGGTCGCGGCTCAGGGAGGCGGAGCGCGAGCGGACCCGACGAGGCCCCGGCGAGGTCGTCCATGGCGGGGAGGAAGCAGGCGAGCTAGAGAGGTGGCGGCGGCGCTGGAGCTAGAGAGTACGAAGGCGCGAAGGCCCGCGTGCGGACGCAGGGCGACTGTCGGCGGCGAGCTCGACCCTAGCGACGATCGTAGGATGGGGTGGTGGCGGCGAGGCGACGGGGCACGGTTCCAGGGCCAGACAACGACGAGGTCGGCCGCGCACGGGATGGCCGGGCGTGGTCCGGTCCAAGGAAGCAGGGCGGCGCGTCCTTGCGGTGGAAGGAGACCGGCGGCGAAGGGCACGGGGCCGCAAGCGAGGCGAGCCTGAGAGGAGGGGTGGTGGTGCTGGGGGCTTGCACCGGGAGGGAGGGTGACGGAGGATGCCGGCTAGCGACAGAGGATGGCGAGGGGCAGGTCCATGGAGGCGGGGACCGTGCAAGCGGCGGTGGAGTCACAGACCGAGGAGGGAGGTGGGGATTAGCGAATGGGGTGGAGGCGGCATCGAGCGAGGAAGGGGATGCGGGGGTTGGTGGGGAGCGTCGATGGCCGCGTGAGGTCTGGGTGGGGCCAGGCTCGCGAGTGGTGAGCGCTGCGGGGTCTCGTGGGCCAAGGGCGAGCGGAGAAGGTTGACCGGGTCGGGGTGCTGGGTAGCGTGCGGGTCAAGCGGGGCTGGTCGCGTGGTGGTGGGCGCGCCCAGGTGGCGGCATGGGATTGGAGGGAGTTGGGGAAGTGGTGAGGTGGCGGGTGGTGATAGGGTGGGGTGAGGTGGAGGAAGGGTGGGTAGATTAGGTTGGGGTAGGAAAAGAGTTTAGGTAGTCCGGTTTTGTACTGGGGGTGGCCGACTGGGTCGGATCGGCCCGGTACGGCTGCCCCTAAAAATAAAATAGATATTTTAATATTTAAAATGGGGCTTTTGAAAACCGTTGGTAGACAAAGCAAAATATTCCGGAGACCCAGGTTTTGTGTTTGAATAAGGACGGGGCGTTCAGAGGACAAAAATAGATTTTTCGAAGATAGTTTTATGCAAAAAAATGCAAGATGACATGACGATGCTCAAATGCAATGTGGAATGATGACATGAGCATGCGGTCATGATGATGCAATGCACAAAAACAACGCGATTTTCTAGTAGTGGTTTTTGCGGGGCGCCACAAGAACGCAGGCGTCACGTACCAACGGAGCATGCAGGCATGCCTGAAGGACCAGATCGGCCGCAACATAAAAGTCTATGTCGACGACATAGTCAAAAACAAGGGAGGCCAAGACGCTCATCGACGATCTCCGCGAGACGTTCGATAACCTCGATCGATACAAGATCAAGTTAAACCCAGAAAAATGCGCCTTCGGCATCCCATCTGGTCAGCTGCTAGGCTACTTCATCTCCCAACGAGGGATCGAGGCGAACCCAAAGAAAATCCGGGCCATAATGGCCATGGAGAAGCCGAAGAACCTCAAGGGCGTCCAGCAGCTTGTCGGGCGAATCGCAGCATTGAGCAGGTTCATCAGCCGGATGGGCGAAAAAGCCCTGCCGTTCTATCAGTTGCTGCGCAAGGCAGACAAATTCGAGTGGACGCCCGAGGCGGACGACGCATTTGAAGATCTAAAGCGGCTGCTCTCTACCTCGCCCGTCTTGGTCACGCCAAAGGAGCGCAAGCCTTTACTGCTGTACATAGCAGCCACACACCAGGTGGTAAGCACCGTACTGGTGGTCGAGCGACCCAAAGAAGGCAAGACCCATGGGGTCCAACGCCCAATCTACTACCTCTGTGAGGTATTGACGCCGACAAAGCAGAGGTACCCTCACTACCAGAAACTCGCCTACAGCGTGTTCATGACGGCTCGTCAGCTGAGCCACTACTTCCAGGAGCACCAGGTGATGGTCGTCAATGAGGCACCACTGAACAAGATCTTTAACAACCCGGAGGCCACAGGACGTGTAGCCCTATGGGGCATCGAGCTGTCACCTCTAGACATCGTCTATGAGAAGCGCCATGCGATCAAGTCTCAGGTCCTTCCGGACTTCCTCGTCCACTGGATGGAACTGCAGCTGCCAGATACGCCGGACATGACACAGTAATGGACGATGCACTTCGACGGCTCCAAGCGCGAAGCCGGAGCAGGAGCCGGGGTCATACTGACCTCCCCGCGGGGCGACAAGATGAAGTACGTCCTCCGGATGAAATTTTGAGCTTCCAACAATGAGGCCGAATACGAAGCCCTCATCCACGGCATGAGAATGGCCAAGATCTGCGGTGCAACGTGCCTGGTCATCTACGGAGACTCGAACCTCATCGTCAAGCAGACGATGAAAGAGTGCGACGCACACGCCGCCAACATGATCGCGTACCGCGCACTCTACAACGCACTCGAAGGAGACTTTGATGGCTGCGAGCTTCGGCACGTTGGGAGAGAAAGCAACAAAGAGGCCGACAGACTCGCAAACATCCGCTCCACCTGCGCACGGGTGCCACCAGGTGTGTTCCTCGAACAGATCTGTGTGCCATCCATCAAACGGAAATTCCCAAAAGGATCACCCGAAGAGGCAGAGCACTCGGGGGCTGCACTACCCGAAGGACAGGAAGGACCCAAAAAGCTCAACACAGAAATCGCAGCAGTCAACCTAATGCAGGTCATGGCAGTCGAAGAAACTTGGACACGGCCATACCTCAGGTACCTGATAGACGGCGAACTGCCTGATAGCCCGACAGATGCCCGGCGCATATCTCGCCGGTCCAAGGCCTTCACCATCATCAATGGCGAGTTGTACAAGCGCAGCATTTCAGGTGTACTCCAAAGGTGTGTCACCATCGGTAACGGCAAAACCATCCTCCAAGACATCCACGAGGGCATCTGCGGCCATCATGCGGGCAGCCGCGCCCTTGTCACCAAAGCTCTACGAGCTGGATTCTACTGGCCAACGGCCATGAACGATGCCAAGGACATCGTCCGAAGATGCAACGGGTGTTGGAATTATGCCCTAGAGGCAATAATAAAGATGTTATTATTATAATTCTTGTTCATGATAATGTTTATATTCCATGCTAGAATTGTATTAAGCGGAAACTTTAATACTTGTGTGGTTTGTGAACAACACCGTGTCCCTAGTACGCCTCTATGGACTAGTTCATTGATTAATGATGGTTAAGGTTTCCTAACCATAGACATGAGTTGTCGATTAATAATGAGATCATATCATTGGGAGAATGATATGATGGACAGACCCAAACTAAGCGGAGCAATTAGATCGTGTCATCGTGTTCATCTTTGCGAAGCTTTTCTTATGTCAAATATTGTATTCCTTAGACCATGAGATAATACAACTCCCTGGTATCGGAAGAAAGCTTTGAGGTCATCAAACGTCATCCTATGAGAGGGTGATCATAAAGGTGTCTCTCAGGTGATCGGAAAGTACCTGTTGGGTTGTATGTATCGAGATGGGATTTGTCCCTCCCAAGTCGGAGAGATATACTTCGGGCCCACTCGGTAATCGACATCCACACCGCTTGCAAGCATGTGGTTAAGGAGTTAATCACAAAGTGATATCGGATTACGAAACGAGTAAAGTACTTGCTGTGAATGAGATTGAACTAGGTACGACGGTACCGACGATCAAATCTCGGGCAAGTAAAATATCGTGAGACGAAGGGAATATATATGGGATTAATTGAATCCTGGCATCGTGGTTCATCCGATATGATCATCGATGAATGTGTGGGAGTCAATATGGGTTTCCAGACCCCGCTGTTGATTATTGATAGAAGATCATGTCTGCATATTCTCGAACCCGAAGGGTCACACACTTAACGTGTCTCGACGCTAGGATAGATTGGATAATTGGTTTATGAGTTTTTGTTCGGAGTCTCGGATGGGATCCGGGACATCATGAGAGGTTCCGGAATGGTCCGGAGAATAAGATTCATATAAGGCAATGCAGTTTTTGGAGTTCGGAATTGTTTCGGGTTAATCGGTATTGTACCGGAAGCTTCTAGAACCTTCCAGAGGGGGACCAACATGGCCCCACCTGCCGGGAGGGGGCATGGTCCTATGAGGGAGTGCCCTGTCCGCATTGGGCCAGGGGCACAAGGCCCCATAGGGCCCAGCCGGCCAAACCTAGGGTAAACCCTAGGGGAGCTTCTAGAAGGGGGGGAAACTTGCCCCCCACTCCTCCCTCCTTGGCCGCCGGCCCTAGGGCTTGGGGGAGGGGGCAAGGGCTGGCCGCCCACCCCTCTATATAAAGAGGGCTGGGGGAGCACCCCCTCCCACACCTCCACCTCAATCCCTAGCCGCCCTGCTGCCCTCCTCTCTCTCTCCCTCCCGACTGCACGTAGGCGAAGCCCTGCTGCATAAACTCTCCACCACTTGCACCGCGCCGTCGCGTTGTAGATCCAATCCGTATCTCCACCATACTTGCTGGACCGAGGAAGGAGGAGACGTCGAGGTGCCGCACGTGTGCATCTCTCGGAGGCATCGCCACTTGCAGTGTTAGATCGGATCGGATCGCGAGGAGGAGAAGCGAGTACGACTACATCACCCACGTTCCGACGAACGTTCCGCTGTGCGAATCTTCAAGGGTATGAAGATCTCATCTAATCCCCCTCGTTGTTTGCATTTCCTAGATTAGATCTTGGCTTTCCCGTTCGCATCTGTAGAAAATTTTTGATTTACTATGTTGCGAAACCCTTCAGTGGTATCAGAGCTAGATCTATGCGTAGATGTGTTTCACGAGTAGAACGCAACATGGTTGTTGCGGGCGTTGATATTTTCTGTTGCAAGCCTCTTGTTTGTGTTCTTCTTATGACGCGGGATAGTGAGATTGAAGCGGTCCAGTCCAACTTTACGCGACGTCGTTCGCGAGACCGGCTCCGCACTTGACGTGTGGCTTGTTCCACACATGCGGCTGGTGGATGCCAGTTTCTCTCACTATAGTTGTCATGGGATTTACACCGGAGTTTGGCAACCATAATATCACCGTTGTGGCTTTCCGTAGGTAAGAATCGTTCTTAGCTTGCTACTCCCATAAGCCACGTAAAACGTGCAACAACAAAGTAGAGGCGTCTAACTTGTTTTTGCAGGGAGTGTTTTCTGTGATATGGTATGGCCCGAGATGTGATGTGTATGTTGTATGCAATGATCATGTTTTGTAATGTTTCAGGACTTGCATGTCAATGAGTACACAACCGGCAGGAGCCATATGGTTGTCTTTATAATTGTGTATGACCTGTGTGTCAACTTCTTATACGCCATGTAATAGTTTCACTTTATCGCTAAGTAGTTAGCAATAGTTGTAGTTGCTATTCATGGTGGAGGCAATCATGGTGGAGTGATGGAGATCATGCCGGCATGCACAAGATGGAGATCATTGCGCGAAGATTGGCTATACCATGTCACATAAAGTTATATGCATGTGATGTTTATCCATTTATGTATCTTATTATGCTTAGATCGCGACGGTAGCATTATAAGATGATTCCTCACTTAAAGATCAAGATAAAACTGTGTCCTCCCCATGTATGCACCGTTGTGAAAGTTCGTCGTGTCCAAGCATCACGTGATGATCGGGTGCTATAGACTCTACGTTCACATACAACGGGTGCAAGCCAGTTTTTGCACACGCGGAAATACTTGGGTTTGACTTGACGAGCCTAGCATGTACAGACATGGCCTCGGAACACATGAACCGAAAGGTTAAGCATGAGTCATATGAATGATATGATCGACACTTCGTTGTCCACCATTGAAGCCACATCTCTTCTCGTGAAGATCGGATTAGGTGTGGTGAATTTGGATCGTGTTCACTAAACAACTTGAGGGATGTTGAATTTAGTGGGAGCTCATCTAGTAATTTGATTAAAAGTTGAACTGGTTATCATGAACATAGTATAATTTGTACTTGCAAATATTGTAGATCAAATGGCTAAGTCCAACTTCAACGTTTTCGCTGAGAAAGAAAAGCTTAGAAACAATGGGTCTAACTTCACCAACTGGTTCCGCAATCTTAGAATCATTCTCTCTGGCGGTCAAAAGGACTATGTCCTTGAGAATGCGCTAGGTGACGCCCCTATTGTAGATGTGCTGGCTGATGAGAAAGCTGTCTATCAGTCGCGCAAAGATGATTATGGTGTGATTAAGAGCACCATGTTGTTTGCTATGGAATCGGACCTTCAAAATCGTTTTGAAGACTGTCCCGGGCCCTTTGAGATTCTTGAGGAGCTAAAAACTATGTTTTAGACTCAGGCCCGTTCTGAGAGATATGAGATCTCTGAGAAATTCTTTAACTGCAAGATGGAGGAAGGGAGTTCCGTTAGTGAGCACGCCATAAAGATGTCGGGCTACACTCAACGCCTTGAGCAACTGGACTGCAAGAGTCCAGAGGAGCTCAAGATTGACAGGGTTCTACAATCACTCCCTCCCAGCTACAAAAGTTTTGTAGTGACTCACAATCAGATTGGTTCCACTGATACGATCACCGAGCTCTTTGCAAAGCTGAAGGCTGCGGAGGTGGACATCAAAAAGGATAATCATGTGTTGATGGTCAACAAGCCCCCCACCTTCAAGAAAGGTAAGGGTGCAAAGAAGCCCTTCAAGAAAGGCGGCGGCAAGCGCGTTGCCCCTGCTGAGAAGAAGCTCAAGTCTGGACCCAAGCCGGACATTGAGTGCTTCTACTGCAAGGACAAGGGCCACTGGAAGCGCAACTGTCCGAAGTACTTAGCGGACAAGAAGGCTGGCACCATCAAAGGTATATTTGATATACATGTTATTGATGTTTTCCTTACTAGCCCTCGTTGTAGTGCCTGGTTATTTGATACTGGTTCAGTTGCTAATATTTGTAACTCGAAACAGGAGCTACGGAATAGACGGCGGCTTGCGAGGGATGAGGTGACGATGCGCGTTGGCAACGGATCAAGAGTTGATGTGATGGCCGTCGGCACGCTCTCCTTAGTTTTACCTTCGGGATTAGTTTTAAACCTTAATAAGTGTTATTATGTGCCTGCGTTGAGCATGAACATTATTTCTGGATCGTGTTTATTGCAAGACGGTTATTCATTTAAATCGGAGAATAATGGTTGTTCTATTTATATGAGTAACATCTTTTATGGTCATGCACCTGTTGTGAATGGTTTATTTCTTCTGAATCTCGAAAGGGATGAAACACACATCCATAACATTGAGGCTAAAAGATGCAAAGTAGATAGTGATAATACTACTTACTTGTGGCACTGTCATCTAGGTCATATTGGTGTAAAGCGCATGAAGAAACTCCATTCTGATGGACTTTTGGAGTCTCTTGATTTTGAATCATTTGACACATGCGAACCATGCCTCATGGGCAAGATGATCAAAACCCCGTTCTCTGGAATGATGGAGCGAGCAACGGACTTGTTGGAAATCATACATACCGATGTATGCGGACCGATGAGTGTTTCGACGCGCGGTGGATATCGCTATTTTCTCACTTTTACCGATGACTTAAGTAGATATGGGTATATCTACTTAATGAAACATAAATCTGAAACAATTGAAAAGTTCAAGGAATTTCAGAATGAAGTGGAGAATCATCGTAATAGAAAGATTAAGTTTCTACGATCCGATCGTGGAGGTGAATATTTGAGTTATGATTTTCTCACGCATCTTAAAGCAAGCGGAATCGTCTCGCAACTCACGCCACCCGGAACACCACAGCGCAATGGTGTGTCTGAACGCTGGAATCGAACTCTATTAGATATGGTTCGATCAATGATGTCTCTTACTGATTTGCCGTTATCATTTTGGGATTATGCATTAGAAACCGCTGCATTCACTTTAAATAGGGCACCATCTAAATCCGTTGAGACGGCACCGTATGAACTTTGGTTTGGTGCTAAACCTAAGTTGTCGTTTCTTAAAGTTTGGGGATGCGAAGCTTACGTCAAAAAGTTGATGCCGGACAAGCTCGAACCCAAAGCGGAGAAGTGCCTCTTCATAGGATACCCTAAGGAAACTATTGGGTATACCTTCTATCATAGAACCGAAGGCAAAGTGTTTGTCGCAAAGAACGGTTCCTTTCTTGAGAAGGAGTTTCTCTCGAAAGAAGTGAGTGGGAGGAAAGTAGAGCTAGACGAGGTTATTGAACCTTCTCCTGAATTGGAGAGTAGCGCAGCACCTGAAATTGTTCCAGTGCCGCCTGCACCAACAATAGAGGAAGCTAATGACAAGGATCATGAAGCTTTGGACGATGCTGCTACTGAACGTCGTAGGTCGACAAGGTCGCGTGCCCCTCCTGAGTGGTACGGCAACCCTGTCTTGACTGTCTTGTCGGTAGAAGACACTGAACCTACGAACTATGAGGAAGCGATGATGAGCCCAGACTCTGAGAAATGGCTAGAGGCCATGAAATCCGAATTGGGATCCATGAGCGAAAACCAAGTATGGACTTTGGTGGACCCTCCTAGCGACCGAAAGGCCGTTGAGTGCAAATGGATCTTCAAGAAGAAAACGGACGTGGATGTTAATGTTACCGTCTATAAAGCACGGCTTGTCGCGAAAGGTTTTCGACAAGTTCAAGGTGTTGACTACGATGAGACTTTCTCTCCCGTAGCGATGTTTAAGTCCATTCGGATTTTATTAGCAATTGCTGCGTTTCATCATTATGAAATATGGCAGATGGATGTCAAGACTGCGTTCCTCAATGGCAACATTGATGAAGAGTTGTATATGATGCAACCCGAAGGTTTTGTCGATCCTAAGGATGCTGATAAAGTGTGCAAACTTCAGCGTTCCATTTATGGACTGAAGCAAGCATCTCGGAGTTGGAACCTTCGTTTTGATCAAGTGATCAAGAGCTTTGGATTTGTTCCAAATTGCTACGAAGCTTATATATACAAGAAAGTGAGTGGGAGCTCGGTGAAATTTCTGGTACTATATGTGGATGACATATTGATTATTGGAAATGACATTAACATGCTTAACGATGTGAAGAGTTATTTGAACAAGTGTTTTTCAATGAAAGACCTAGGTGAAGCTGCTTATATATTGGGCATCAAAATCTATAGAGATAGACAAAGACGCCTGATAGCTTTAAGCCAGAGTACATACCTAGACAAAATTCTGAAAAGGTTCAGAATGGATAAGGCAAAGAAAGGTTCAGTGCCTATGTTGTCAGGTAAGATATTGAGCAAGGCTCAGTGTCCATCTACGGTAAATGATAGAGAAGCTATGAGCAAAGTGCCTTATGCCTCGGCCATAGGTTATATCATGTATGCCATGCTGTGTACTAGACCGGATGTGTCCAATGCTCTTAGTTTGACGAGCAGATATCAAAGTGATCCAGGAGTGGAACACTGGACAGCCGTGAAGAACATCCTAAAGTACCTAAATAGGACTAAATAAATGTTCTTAGTCTATGGAGGTGATGAACAGCTCGTCGTAAAAGGTTACGTCGACGCTAGTTTCGACACCGACAAGGATGATTCTAAATCTCAGACAGGATACGTTTATATTTTGAATGGAGGAGCTGTGAGCTGGAGAAGCTGCAAGCAAAGCATGATCGCGGGATCTACAGTAGAAGCGGAATACATGGCTGCTGCAGAAGCGTCAAGTGAAGGAGTTTGGATCAGGAACTTCATCACTGAGCTTGGCGTGGTTCCAAGTGCATTGGACCCACTAGAGATATTGTGTGACAACACTGGCGCCATAGCACTCGCTAAGGAACCAAGATATCATCCAAAGACCAAGCATATCAACTGCAAGTTTCATATAATCCGAGATTATATAGCAGATGGAGATCTGAAGATTAGCAAAGTACATACAGATCAGAATGTCGTAGATCCATTGACTAAACCTCTTCCACGTGCAAAACATGATCAGCACCTTAGTGCCATGGGTGTGAGATTGTTGCCAAATGTAAACTAGATTATTGACTCTAGCACAAGTGGGAGACTATTGGAATTATGCCCTAGAGGCAATAATAAAGATGTTATTATTATAATTCTTGTTCATGATAATGTTTATATTCCATGCTAGAATTGTATTAAGCGGAAACTTTAATACTTGTGTGGTTTGTGAACAACACCGTGTCCCTAGTACGCCTCTATGGACTAGTTCATTGATTAATGATGGTTAAGGTTTCCTAACCATAGACATGAGTTGTCGATTAATAATGAGATCATATCATTGGGAGAATGATATGATGGACAGACCCAAACTAAGCGGAGCAATTAGATCGTGTCATCGTGTTCATCTTTGCGAAGCTTTTCTTATGTCAAATATTGTATTCCTTAGACCATGAGATAATACAACTCCCTGGTATCGGAAGAAAGCTTTGAGGTCATCAAACGTCATCCTATGAGAGGGTGATCATAAAGGTGTCTCTCAGGTGATCGGAAAGTACCTGTTGGGTTGTATGTATCGAGATGGGATTTGTCCCTCCCAAGTCGGAGAGATATACTTCGGGCCCACTCGGTAATCGATATCAACACCGCTTGCAAGCATGTGGTTAAGGAGTTAATCACAAAGTGATATCGGATTAGTAAAACGAGTAAAGTACTTGCTGTGAACGAGATTGAACTAGGTACGACGGTACCGACGATCAAATCTCGGGCAAGTAAAATATCGCGAGACGAAGGGAATATATATATGGGATTAATTGAATCCTGGCATCGTGGTTCATCCGATATGATCATCGATGAATGTGTGGGAGTCAATATGGGTTTCCAGACCCCGCTGTTGATTATTGATAGAAGATCATGTCTGCATATTCTCGAACCCGAAGTGTCACACACTTAACGTGTCTCGACGCTAGGATAGATTGGATAATTGGTTTATGAGTTTTTGTTCGGAGTCTCGGATGGGATCTGGGACATCACGAGAGGTTCCGGAATGGTCCGGAGAATAAGATTCATATAAGGCAATGCAGTTTTTGGAGTTCGGAATTGTTTCGGGTTAATCGGTATTGTACCGGAAGCTTCTAGAACCTTCTGGAGGGAGACCAACGTGGCCCCACCTGCCGGGAGGGGGCATGGTCCTATGAGGGAGTGCCCTTTCCGCATTGGGCCAGGGGCACAAGGCCCCATACGGCCCAGCCGGCCAAACCTAGGGTAAACCCTAGGGGAGCTTCTAGAAGGGGGAAACTTGCCCCCCACTCCTCCCTCCTTGGCCGCCGGCCCTAGGGCTTGGGGGAGGGGGCAAGGGCTGGCCGCCCACCCCTCTATATAAAGAGGGCTGGGGGCGCACCCCCTCCCACACCTCCACCTCAATCCCTAGCCGCCCTGCTGCCCTCCTCTCTTTCTCCCTCCCGACTGCACGTAGGCGAAGCCCTGCTGCATAAACTCTCCACCACTTGCACCGCGCCGTCGCGTTGTAGATCCAATCCGTCTCTCCACCATACTTGCTGGACCGAGGAAGGAGGAGACGTCGAGGTGCCGCACGTGTGCATCTCTCGGAGGCATCGCCACTTGCGGTGTTAGATCAGATCGGATCGCGAGGAGGAGAAGCGACTACGACTACATCACCCACGTTCCGACGAACGTTCCGCTGTGCGAATGTAACACCCTCAGAATCGACCCTATGCAAGTTTTAGCGAAACCCGCCAAACCCGCATAGAAACGATTCAAAGGTGCCCACCAGGCACTTTCGTGCGGGTGGAAAATGAAGTAATAACATTACTCAACAGTCCTCGATGGGACCCACAGAACAGATATATATACAACACGACTCCATGAGTCAAGAATACAGATATAATATACAAAGATCCAAATCACCTTGAAAATGATAGAACGTCCGACTGCGGTCAAGATGAAAATGGGGCTAAGAGCCCTGAAGAATAACCAATGGCGTCCATAACCCTGCCCAGGCCAAGCCGGAAGGGTAACCCTGCTAACGACGTCGATCTCAAAACCTGCTTAAACAAAAGGGGTGCCGACAAAAGGGCAAAGGAAAAAGAGGAGCGTCAGTACTGAGGCCAATACACGGCGAGGCTAGAATTCGGCGGTCCTCGCCTACATAGGTATGGTGGACTGAAGCGGCAGCGCAGCATGCACTAAACAACCTATAGAGACTCGAGATAACTGTCGGCTATCAGAGAGGGATAAGAAAGGCCTATCCGGAACCAACCTGAATCTAATACCAAACAAACCCATCCTGGTATTCCCCCTCGATACCAACCGAGAAAGTCAACCGAGGAACTCACACCGTTGGCAGTTTTATTTATTCAGTTATCGTTGCAGCAATTACTAGTCAAATATAGATAGTCATCCTGATAAAAATAAGCAGTGGGCACTTTTATTTAACCATTCCATTGTAGTTGCGACACTTACTAGTCAGATACAATTAGCATGAGATATTCCCAAAACCCAGCAGTTGTTGGTACCTTTATTTAGCCATTCCGTGATTGTTGCAATACTTACTAGTCAGGTACAATGGTCGCAAGCGACAACCCAAACAAGCAATTGTTGGCAGTTTTATTTAGCCATTCCATTATAGTGAAGCTGATTACTAGTCATTATAAAGTCAAATTTATAACACTACTTTAGTTATAGTTGTCTATGATCGAGATATTGTGCTCCAAGTCGTCCATAACCGCGGACACGGCTTTCAGAAAGTTTTACCCTGCAGGGGTGCACAAATAGCAACACACACTCGATCAACCTCGGAAAAACCAAATCAAAACCCAACGAGGCCTTCACGACAAAGCAATCACAGGATTCAGAAATATTTCAGGGGGGCACCCCATTGAGTAGACCCGCAACGAAGCTAGCTGACTCCGAGACGGACTCAAGGTTTGCGACAATGGCTGTAAACGACTGGGAACCCAAAACTGGGCTTGTCGATACCGCGAAAACACTCCGCTTACCTAAACAGTACAGTGTGCTCCTCGCACAATCATAAATAAAGCAATAAAGCATGGCATAAGTACAGGATAGTAAATAAAACCTCAAACTAGTTTGTGGCCCCAAGAAATAAGAATGAATCAAGCTCTGGCTCAGGGGGGGTCCCATAATCCTCCCGGATGTGGATAGCGCGAATATTCAAGGAACAGGTATCAAGTACTCGGGGTCCTACGGGACACAAGTGGACGGTTAACAACCAAATAACATCTATTGCCCACCTGTGCCTCTGCTTACCTACTTCAATTTTAGTTGTTAAACAGTAATTGAAGTTATGATCATCTCCAACAATAGACATGCGGCAATACTCCAACAACTGTGGTACTTGGCGACACGCAACAGCACTTGAGCAAGCGACTACGACGCGCAAGTCCAACTATCTACCAAACAACAGGTAATAGGATGTGTCCAAGGCAATATAAGGCTGCAAGGGATATCACGGGTACGAAAACTAGAGCATCGCAACACAGATAGCAATAGATCAACAGGAGGGAATAAATACTATAAAAGTAAGATAGGTAGAAAGGGGAAGATGCTCGCCTGAAAACATTGCCGAAGGTTCAACCGAAGATCGGGTCGACACTCGCATCAACTCATCGGCCTACTCCGCGAAGAAGCAAAACACTAGAAGAAACACCGGATGCAATATTTAATACTACGGCAAAAGATCGGGCATGACGCATGCATGATGTATGACATGGCAAGGATGCGATGCAATTGGGCAATATTAAGCGGAACCGGGGGTCCCGACAATTAATTAAACGGTTCAAGTCATTTATCTACCCCGCAAATTAAATGTTGTAATAACAAGGCAAGGTAAGTTACCGGTTCGCTACACAAATTTAAATGAGGACAATATAAGGCTAGATTTTCCCGCATATGGGCCCCATATTTAGTTTAGGTGAATCGGCATAAGGCCCCCAAACCACATGACAATTATGCATGCGAGAATGACAATTTTATATGCAACAAGTTTTGTATAAAGCATTTATAAAATAGGGGCTCGGGAAAAGGTTCACACATTAGGGTTCGACGATCTTGGGGTTCGAGGGGTTCGGGGTTGGTCTCAGGGTTCAGGGTTCGACGGGATCGGTCTCGGATAACTGAGGTAGATCTTGCCGCACGAGCGTCAATGCTTCCGGGAAGGAGAACTTGTCGTTCAGGGTCTCGGTGTCCGGGGTGAAGTACTCGGCGTCCTCGAGGGAGTACTTGTCGTATCCATGAAGGAGATCATGTCGGTCCACGGGGTCGGGCTTCGAAGCCCGGAAGGAGTACTTGGCGTTGCCGAGCGGAAGTCTTGGTGATCCTCGGGTCCGAGAAGATCTTGTCGCACAGTGTCCGGGTAGGCGAACTTGTCGGTTCCGCGGTTTCGATTGTCGGTGTCGGACTCGGGTCTCGGTACTGGGAGATCTTGTGGTTCGGGCTGCGGGGTCCGTGTTCATGTGGCCTCCATGCGGCATCGGGAACCGGATAACATAGTGCAGTCTTGGCCAACAACCAGTAGCACGGCGACATGGAATCTGTGCATGCAGAGAACAGGGAGGTCGCGGGCGAGCTTGGGCCCCTACTGAATGTTACAGAACATGGAGGGGCGTGCGTCCTGCGAGGCAGGGGCTCTCGGGAGGAGGCGACGGCGCTTGGAGGCTGGTGATGGCGGAGGCGGTGCTGGTTGGCAGCGGAGCTCCCGCAGCGAGCGAGGTTCCCTGGCAGCTGGGTGCCGACGAGATCGAAGGATAGGCAAGCGGCACCGCGGCGGTTGTGGCCGAAGTCGGGAGGAGGGCGGCCGGAGGTGGGGGTCGCCGGCGAGCCGAAGAGAGGAGCTCGGGCGGCTCGACGGAGAGGCGCGGGGGCGCGACGGCGAGGCACAGAGGAGGGCGAGGAGGCGGTGGCGGGGCGCTGTCGACGGCGAGCGCGGAGGCGAGGACGGCCGGAGGCGAGGTGGGGGCAGGCGCTGGAGGGGAGGAAGAAGGGCGGGGCGGCGGCGCAGAGGACAGCCGGCGAGGAGGAGGAGAGGGCCCGCACGGGGAGGTGCGCGACGGTCACTGCAGAGGGGCGCCGGCGGCTCGGGCGGGGCCGGAGAGGAAGAGATGCTCGCCGGAGTGGGGGACCCGAGGTGGCGGCGGGGAGAGCTTGCGGGAGGGGACGGGCGAGCGGGGAGGGCGACGGGGAGGCTCCCTGGCGGCGAGGCAGCTCCGCTCGGGGGCGAGGTCGGGGGAGCGAAGAAGGGAGGGAGGCGACGCGCGTCCTGGGAGGGATAGGGAGCGAGGGGAGAGCGAGAGGGGTCGGGGACGAGAATGAGGTGGGGCCAGGGGGAGAGGGAGCGGGGTCAGGTGGTGGGCCAGCCGGGGTGGGTGTGCATGTTGGTGTGGGGTGGGTCGGTTGGGGTGAGAGAGTGGTGGGCCGGCGCGGTGGGACCAGGTTGGAAGGGAGAGGGGGTAGGTGGGGGATAGGTGAGAGAGAGAGAGAGAGGGGTGTGGGGACGCGCCCAGGTGGGCCTGGGGAAGGTGGGGAGGGCTGGTGGATTGGTGAGGTGGCGGTGGGTGTGATGAGGTGGAGGGGAAGGTGAGGTGGAGGGAGGGGATTGGTGGGTAGACTAGGATTGGGTAAATTTAGGACTAGAAATTTAGACTAGGGTTTTCTTTAAAATAAATTTTGTAAATAGTTTTAGACAAATAAAAGACCTGAACAGACCGATGTTTTAATTTGAGATAAGACGGGGGCTATTTAGAAAACAAAACTAGGCGTTTCGAAAATAGTTTCAGACAAACAATGCATGATGATGACGATGCAATGCACAAAAACAACGCGATTTTCTAGCAGTGGTTTTGCGGGATGCCACAATTCGACACCACTAACAATGGATCTCGCCCTCGAGATCCGCCTCATGGTACCGGAAGTAAGGTCGGTGATCTGCATCTTCTCGCTTCGTGTAGATCTTCGCGACACCACTAACAAGAGGTCGTTGTCCGTGATCGTCGAGAGAACACTCCGGAACAAAAGGTCGAAGGTAGAGGTATCAAAAGATAAAGGCCACTTCTAACTTCCGTGGAATGAGTGAAATCACATTAATTCACCAATTCAATGTACAAGAGCGAATGATAAGAGTAGTGGTATGGTAGCTACTCCATCCCGCACTCAAACCATTATTCTCCACACGAATAAGCGGATTATGCAACCAACTCTCGGAATTCAGACTGAAGATCTCGACAAACGAGGTTCAGAAGCAAAGGAGTGATGCAGACTCTGCATCGGATCTGGCGTAGATGATGTCGTTGCGTCGGAAAACACCGGAAGGCACAAACAAGGAAAAAGAATGGTACCACAGTAGACGGATTCCTCAGGCAGCTTGAACACCAGATGGTAGAACACCGTTATCAAAGGAGGAAGCGAAACCCTAAAGGTACGACGGGACCCAACCACGAGAAATCCTGGACTCGAAGAGAGAGAAGAGAGCGGATTCAAAACACGCAGAGGTGAGAGGAGAATAGCAAAGGGGTAAGGAGTAAAATCAGACCTAATCAGATCTATCCAACCGATTTTGCAAAAAATAGTTTTGACACTCTACTTCGGCCGTTAGCTAGGTTATCCTACAGGCTGGACTTGTGGGGTATCGCAACTGCTGAGCTCTGGTACCACTCTGTAACACCCTCAGAATCGACCCTATGCAAGTTTTAGCGAAACCCGCCAAACCCGCATAGAAACGATTCAAAGGTGCCCACCAGGCACTTTCGTGCGGGTGGAAAACGAAGTAATAACATTACTCAACAGTCCTCGATGGGACCCACAGAACAGAGATATATACAACATGACTCCATGAGTCAAGAATACAGATATAATATACAAAGATCCAAATCACCTTGAAAATGATAGAACGTCCGACTGCGGACAAGATGCAAATGGGGCTAAGAGCCCTGAAGAATAACCAATGGCGTCCATAACCCTGCCCAGGCCAAACCAGAAGGGTAACCCTGCTAACGACGTCGATCTCAAAACCTGCTTAAACAAAAGGGGTGCCGACAAAAGGGCAAAGGAAAAAGAGGAGCGTCAGTACTGAGGCAAGTACACGCGAGGCTAGAATTCGGCGGTCCTCGCCTACATAGGTATGGTGGACTGAAGCGGCAGCGCAGCATGCACTAAACAACCTATAGAGACTCGAGATAACTGTCGGCTATCAGAGAGGGATAAGAAAGGCCTATCCGGAACCAACCTGAATCTAACACCAAACAAACCCATCCTGGTATTCCCCCTCGATACCAACCGAGAAAGTCAACCGAGGAACTCACACCGTTGGCAGTTTTATTTGTTCAGTTATCGTTGCAGCAATTACTAGTCAAATATAGATAGTCATCCTGATAAAAATAAGCAGTGGGCACTTTTATTTAACCATTCCATTGTAGTTGCAACACTTACTAGTCAGATACAATTAGCATGAGATATTCCCAAAACCCAGCAGTTGTTGGTACCTTTATTTAGCCATTCCGTGATAGTTGCAATACTTACTAGTCAGGTACAATGGTCGCAAGCGACAACCCAAACAAGCAATTGTTGGCAGTTTTATTTAGCCATTCCATTATAGTGAAGCTGATTACTAGTCATTATAAAGTCAAATTTATAACACTACTTTAGTTATAGTTGTCTATGATCGAGATACTGTGCTCCAAGTCGTCCATAACCGCGGACACGGCTTTCAGAAAGTTTTACCCTGCAGGGGTGCACAAATAGCAACACACACTCGATCAACCTCGGAAAAACCAAATCAAAACCCAACGAGGCCTTCACGACAAAGCAATCACAGGATTCAGAAATATTTCAGGGGGGCACCCCATTGAGTAGACCCGCAACGAAGCTAGCTGACTCCGAGACGGACTCAAGGTTTGCGACAATGGCTGTAAACGACTGGGAACCCAAAACTGGGCTTGTTGATACCGCGAAACACTCCGCTTAACTAAACAGTACAGTGTGCTCCTCGCACAATCGTAAATAAAGCAGTAAAGCATGGCATAAGTACAGGATAGTAAATAAAACCTCAAACTAGTTTGTGGCCCCAAGAAATAAGAATGAATCAAGCTCTGGCTCAGGGGGGTCCCATAATCCTCCCGGATGTGGATAGCACGAATATTCAAGGAACGGGTATCAAGTACTCGGGGTCCTACGGGACACAAGTGGACGGTTAACAACCAAATAACATCTATTGCCCACCTGTGCCTCTGCTTACCTACTTCAATTTTAGTTGTTAAACAGTAATTAAAGTTATGATCATCTCCAACAATAGACATGCGGCAATACTCCAACAACTGTGGTACTTGGCGACACGCAACAGCACTTGAGCAAGCGACTACGACGCGCAAGTCCAACTATCTACCAAACAACAGGTAATAGGATGTGTCCAAGGCAATATAAGGCTGCAAGGGATATCACGGGTACGAAAACTAGAGCATCGCAACACAGATAGCAATAGATCAACAGGAGGGAATAAATACTATAAAAGTAAGATAGGTAGAAAGGGGAAGATGCTCGCCTGAAAACATTGCCGAAGGTTCAACCGAAGATCGGGTCGACACTCGCATCAACTCATCGGCCTAGTCCGCGAAGAAGCAAAACACTAGAAGAAACACCGGATGCAATATTTAATACTACGGCAAAAGATCGGGCATGACGCATGCATGATGTATGACATGGCAAGGATGCGATGCAATTGGGCAATATTAAGCGGAACCGGGGGGTCCCGACAATTAATTAAACGGTTCAAGTCATTTATCTACCCCGCAAATTAAATGTTGTAATAACAAGGCAAGGTAAGTTACCGGTTCGCTACACAAATTTAAATGAGGACAATATAAGGCTAGATTTGCCCGCATATGGGCCCCATATTTAGTTTAGGTGAATCGGCATAAGGCCCCCAAACCACATGACAATTATGCATGCGAGAATGACAATTTTATATGCAACAAGTTTTGTATAAAGCATTTATAAAATAGGGGCTCGGGAAAAGGTTCACACATTAGGGTTCGATGATCTTGGGGTTCGAGGGGTTCGGGGTTGGTCTCAGGGTTCAGGGTTCGACGGGATCGGTCTCGGATAACTGAGGTAGATCTTGCCGCACGAGCGTCAATGCTTCCGGGAAGGAGAACTTGTCGTTCAGGGTCTCGGTGTCCGGGGTGAAGTACTCGGCGTCCTCAAGGGAGTACTTGTCGTATCCGTGAAGGAGATCATGTCGGTCCACGGGGTCGGGCTTCGAAGCCCGGAAGGAGTACTTGGCGTTGCCGAGCGGAAGTCTTGGTGATCCTCGGGTCCGAGAAGATCTTGTCGCACGGTGTCCGGGTAGGCGAACTTGTCGGTTCCGCGGTTTCGATTGTCGGTGTCGGATCGGGTCTCGGTACTGGGAGATCTTGTGGTTCGGGCTGCGGGGTCCGTGTTCATGTGGCCTCCATGCGGCATCGGGAACCGGATAACATAGTGCAGTCTTGGCCAACAACCAGTAGCACGGCGACATGGAATCTGTGCATGCGGAGAACAGGGAGGTCGCGGGCGAGCTTGGGCCCCTACTGAATGTTACAGAACATGGAGGGGCGTGCGTCCTGCGAGGCAGGGGCTCTCGGGAGGAGGCGACGGCGCTTGGCGGCTGGTGATGGCGGAGGCGGTGCTGGTTGGCAGCGGAGCTCCCGCAGCGAGCGAGGTTCCCTGGAAGCTGGGTGCCGACGAGATCGAAGGATAGGCAAGCGGCACCGCGGCAGTTGTGGCCGAAGCCGGGAGGAGGGCGGCCGGAGGTGGGGGTCGCCGGCGAGCCGAAGAGAGGAGCTCGGGCGGCTCGACGAAGAGGCGCGGGGGCGCGACGGCGAGGCACAGAGGAGGGTGAGGAGGCGGTGGCGGGGCGCTGTCGACGGCGAGCGCGGAGGCGAGGACGGCCGGAGGCGAGGTGGGGGCAGGCGCCAGAGGGGAGGAAGAAGGGCGGGGCGGCGGCGCAGAGGACAGCCGGCGAGGAGGAGGAGAGGGCCCGCACGGGGAGGTGCGTGACGGTCACTGCAGAGGGGCGCCGGCGGCTCGGGCGGGGCCGGAGAGGAAGAGATGCTCGCCAGAGTGGGGGACCCGAGGTGGCGGCGGGGAGAGCTTGCGGGAGGGGACGGGCGAGCGGGGAGGGCGACGGGGAGGCTCCCTGGCGGCGAGGCAGCTCCGCTCGGGGGCGAGGTCGGGGGAGCGAAGAAGGGAGGGAGGCGGCGCGCGTCCTGGGAGGGATAGGGAGCGAGGGGAGAGCGAGAGGGGTCGGGGACGAGAATGAGGTGGGGCCAGGGGGAGAGGGAGCGGGGTCAGGTGGTGGGCCAGCCGGGGTGGGTGTGCGGGTTGGTGTGGGGTGGGTCGGTTGGGGTGAGAGAGTGGTGGGCCGGCGCGGTGGGACCAGGTTGGAAGGGAGAGGGGGTAGGTGGGGGATAGGTGAGAGAGAGAGAGGGGTGTGGGGACGCGCCCAGGTGGGCCTGGGGAAGGTGGGGAGGGCTGGTGGATTGGTGAGGTGGCGGTGGGTGTGATGAGGTGGAGGGGAAGGTGAGGTGGAGGGAGGGGATTGGTGGGTAGACTAGGATTGGGTAAATTTAGGACTAGAAATTTAGACTAGGGTTTTCTTTAAAATAAATTTTGTAAATAGTTTTAGACAAATAAAAGACCTGAACAGACCGATGTTTTAATTTGAGATAAGACGGGGGCTATTTAGAAAACAAAACTAGGCGTTTCGAAAATAGTTTCAGACAAACAATGCATGATGATGACGATGCAATGCACAAAAACAACGCGATTTTCTAGCAGTGGTTTTGTGGGATGCCACAGCGAATCTTCAAGGGTATGAAGATCTCATCTAATCCCCCTCGTTGTTTGCATCTCCTAGATTAGATCTTGGCTTTCCCATTCGCATCCGTATAAATTTTTTGATTTACTATGCTGCGAAACCCTTCAACGGGTGCCAAAGGTTCGCAGATAAACCGCACACACCCGGATCAGAGCTCAGGCCCATACCTTTGGCCTGGCCCTTCACCCAATGGGGCCTCGACATGATCGGCAAACTGCCAAGGTCCTCGAAAGGAGGTCACGTCTACCTCCTGGTCGTAGTCGACAAATTCACCAAGTGGATTGAGGCCATGCCCGTCACTAACCAAAAGGGCAAAACTACCGTCAAGTTCTTTGAATCCATTGTCTACAGGTTCGGCGTGCCGCATAACATCATCACCGACAATGGGTCGAACTTCATCTCCAAAGAATTCCAGGACTTTTGCGAAGACCTCGGAATCAACATCACATACGCCTCCATGGCGCACCCGCAAACGAACGGGCAGGTCGAAAAGGCCAACGGCCTCGTCGGTGCTGGCATCAAGAAGCGCCTAAGGAGCCCACTCGAGCGACTCGCAGGAGCTTGAACACAAGAGCTGCCCTCGGTCCTGTGGAGCCTGCGCACAGCGCCAAATAGCTCAACCAGCTACACGCCTTTCTTCATGGTGCACGGAGCCGAAGCCGTGCTACCAGCAGAGGTACGCCACACGGCCCCACGGGTCGTCGCTTATAGCGAAGCCGAATCGACGGCCGCACTCGAAGACGCTGTCGACACACTCGACGAGGCGCGTGATATAGCAGCAGCTCGATCCGCGGTGTACCAACAGAGTCTCCGTAACTACCACAGCCGACGGCTACGCCCAAGGTCCTTCGTCGAAGGAGACCTAGTCTTGCGACTCAAGCAAGAGCGACCGAAGAAATTCGAGTCACCATGGGAGGGACCCTACATTGTCACTGAAGTCATCCCAGGTGGCGCCTATTGCCTCAAGCACGTGGAGTCTGGAGTCGCATACTCCAACCCATGGAATGTCGCACAACTGCGACGCTTCTACCCCTAGCTACCTCCCTCTTTTACTTTCAATAAGGCTATTCAGTCAAGGCTACTCAGCCGAATAATGTACCTCCTCCTTACGATATGAATAAACCTAAGTGTCTCGTCCCAAAATTTTCACCTATTGTCTGCATTTTACTCCATGTTACAACACACTCGGGGGCTCCCCTCACCTCATGACTTCGTCTACTGAGGATAACGCGTGTACACCTGAGTAGCTGACCACGTCAGGCTAACGAAAAGGACACGTATACAAACAAAGCACCACGTGCTACACAACAATAAACCTTTACAATAAAGGGCACAACACGCCCAGTCGAATATATACAAATTTTACATCTATCTCTTTTACAGGTCCTACCTATTCTGAAGAATAACCTGTGCACGCTGCTCAAACAGATCTACAATTTGTTCGGTATGCTGCCTTACAGCCGCATAATGTGGACGCATATCCCACTCACCACCATCCGGCCGAAGAGGCGGCCCATCCGCTACAACAGATAGATCTACATCGGGACGATGTAACCGCACAAGGGAAAGCGCGGCCTTCACCCCCGCGACAAGCTGATGCCACACCAGTTCCCTGACATGATGCACATTTTGAAACTTCGCCAGTAGACCCCAGAGGGTCGATGGCGCCTCATCCAGCGGAAACATCACGTGCAGAACTGACGCCAGCGAAGCCTTTGCCTGACGCAGCACCCGCGACACCTGGTGAACACGATCCTGCACAGTTGCAAGGACCATGGAACGATCACGGTCCATCCAGAAGAACCCGCTGGCCTCCATGTCCTGCTGGGTCAGGCAGTTGATCCGAACAGCAACACGCTCCTTTTCCTCCTTTGGAGCAAGGTTAGCATCTGCGATACTTGCAAAAAGTAAGATGAAAGGACAACAGGCACATCCGAAACAATGAGCAGCAGCTCGAGAAGCTCACATGGAAGCTGTTCGGACAAGCGACGCAACTCTGTCATCAAATACTCCTCTCTGGCAGCGCCCCGCTCCGCCTTCGATTTCCAAACATCAGCGTGGCCACGCACTCCAAGCAATTCCTTCTCAAGACTACGGATGCGGTCTCGAAGAAACACAACCTGCAACGCACCATCCAAAGATGGTCGCAGCTGTGGCGCAGACGAAGTGTCAACGGGATCATCACCCGAAGGCCCCTAGAGTAAAAGAAGACAAAGATATGAACAAACAGACGAATGAACACAAAACTCGGAAATTCATTATGTACAGCAGAAAGCCACTACGTGGCGCAAGAACTGTTCATAGATATAATTACAAGAGCTGGAAACAAAAGCTATCCTACAACTACAAGACCTAAGAAGTTGCATCCTGAGTAGCCTCGGAGCCGGATTGCCTGCCCTTGGCATCTCCCTGCTGCCTCAACGCGTACTCAGCCACCAAGTCAATCAACTTCGGCCCATAACGTTTACAGCGGGCAGCATAGATGGCGAAGGCTACCTCGGATCCGTCAGCAGTCGTGGGCATCCGGGAGGTGACCTGATGAAGATCCAGCTCCGCCCCAGACGCCAGGGCCATCGCCAGCCCGACGGACGCACCAATGCCTTTCTGCTTGCGCTTGTACGCCGCAGGCGCTTCGACTGACAGCGCATCTGCCAAGGCATCGACATCCTCGAGGGCGACGCCCTTGCGGACGAGCTCCTTGTAGAAGCGTCCGAGAACCTCCTTGGCCTTGGCAAGCGAGCCGACCACGGTACTACAGCAGTCTTCGACCGCCGCAGTGGCATCATCCAGAGCACTTCCATGCTCCAAAGCACCGCGGTCAAACTCGATGCCTGCGGCATCAAAAGAAACAACAGAAGCAACGTGAATACAAATCATAGCAAGAAAAGACAAGGAAGCCAAAAAAGGGAAAGATGACACAACTCACCCAAAATAGCCTTGGCAGCCGCCATCAGCTTGCCGGCTACCTCCTTCTCGCGCGAGGCCGTAGCGGTGGCGATTTGCTCCTCGCGGTCCATAGCCTCCTGCTGCAGGCGCTCCTTGGCCGCGGCTGCGTTGGCTAGCTCCAACTCGAGGCGCTCCTTCGCACCAACGGCGTCCTCAGCCTTCTTCTCCGCTCGCCCAAGGCTCTTTTTGAGAGCATCAAGCTCGCGGAGGGTGGTATTATTGTCCTCTGCAAACGGCAGAACACTTATCAGATCGAAGCAAAGGAAAATAGAAGAAGACGCAAAAAGATCAACTCGTAAACGTACCTTGAAGCTGTTTGAAGCTGGCCTCCAATGCCAGGTGCTGCTGCACCAGCTGGTTGGCGCCTTGCACAAAAGGCTGCAAAAGGCACTACTCGTCAAATGAAAGGCTCGGGGCTATGCCCAAAGAACGAGCAAAACAAGCTACACATACGAAAGACGCTCCCCCCCCCCCCCCCCCCCGAGACTCGAAGAAAAAACGATCAGCAGACCATCCTACAGATACTCGGGGGCTCCCCCCGAGGCAAGTACAAACAAAAAAGGAAAAAAAGGCATGAGCAGCAGATCACCCAAAAGACGCCCGGGGGCTCCCCCCGAGGCACAAAGAAACAATTATCAACAGATCATCCGAAAAGGCTCGGGGCTCTCCCTGCGGCAGAAAACAAAATCACTTACGTGGTCAGACGGCGACTTCGAAGGTTCGCCTGCAGTCTTCTGAGGGACAACCACCCGAGCCTCCTGCGGAGAAGACCTCGGAGCAGCGCCCTGAGAGGTGGCCACCGTCTGAGGAGGAGGAGCAACCTTCGACTCCCCCACCATCTACCGAGCGCCATCGCTGGAGGAGCTGTCGGAAGAGTGGCTGCAAAAGAAAACATCAGACAAGAACAATCAAGCGAAATCAAAAGAAAAGCAAAAGGCAACTGGACAAACTTACGAGTCGAGATCGCTCAAGTCGAAGACAGGTGGGGTCCTCCTGCCCTTCTTCTCTTCCTTCTTCTCTCCTTTATTATCTTCCTTATTCCGCTTCGCCGGCGGCTGCGGCGCTACAGCCCACACGGGAACGGCCGGAATAGGAGAGGAAGAGCCCCCAGGACCCCCACTATGGCGCTCAAGGCACAGAGGGTTCCTAGGCGTCGGCGGAGTCGAAGCATCTGACGATTCGCTCGAACTCAGCGTCCGCTTCCGATTCTGCTCCTCGCTAGACTCAACAGTCTCCTCAGCCGGTGACCGCGCCGAAGGAAGCTTAGACATGGAGTCCACCACCTCATTGTCTGGTGCATCCGAAAACAGTTCGGGAAGTGGCGGCGACATGCCCGGCACCTTGAACTCCTGCGCAAAAGAAGCAAATTTGTCAGCACACACAAGCAAATACAAGGAAAACACGGTCGAAAAAAAGCGCTACGCGCACGTCCCAGATCTACACCTGCGGAACTGGACGAGAAGCAGCGAATGGAGGAGTCAGTGACTTCCCCGGAATATCCTCTCTAGCCTTGTACTTCAGCAGCAGACGAAGAATCCCTTGGAAAACTCATCCGCCGAAACCCTAGTCGGATCGCGACGACCAGAATAAAGGAACATCGGATGCGCCCTAGCCTGGAGCGGCTGCACCCAACGTTTAAGGAAGGTGCGGATGATATCCACACTGTTCACCTCTTTATCCGGAATCAACTGGAGATCCTCCAACCGACGATAGAGTCCCTCTATCTCCGCCACCTCGCCATCCAAGATCTGGTTCTTCTAGGACCTCTTCGGCTCGATTTTCTGGGAGGGGTCGAAAGGAGCAAGACCAAATTCCTGTCCAGCCACCGTGGAGTCGCAGATGTAAAACCACCGCCTCCGCCAGTACTGAACAGATTCGGACATAGAAAAGGAGAAGAAAAGAAGATTGGATTTAAGGGAAATGATGCAACCCCCAATGGGATAAACACCATCGGAGCCAGATTGCCTCTTCACGGAATAGAGTTTCTGGAAGAGGCCAAAGTGCGGCTTGATACCGAGCCAGCACTCGCAGAAAGTGACGAAACAGGCGACATGAAGAAGAGAGTTGGGCGAAAGATGATGAAGCTGGATACCATAAAGGAAAATCAATCCACGAAGAAAATCGTGGACTGGGAAGGAAAGGCCCCGAAGGACAAAAGCGACGAACATAACCCGAAACCCAGTGGGAGGACGGGGAATTACCTCGTCGCTGGGAAGTTTGACGGCCTCCCTATCCTGCGGGATCAGGCCCCGCTCACGGAGCTTGCAGAGGTCACCCTCACGCGTCTCCGATCGCCGCCAGCCACCGTCGGTGACACGGGTGGCGGCGGAACCCCTTTTGCCGCCGCCGGCCGCACTGGTGCCAACTGCAGTGGAGGACTTCTTGGGCTTCCCCATCGCAGTGCGGCGGTGACAACGATGAGCACGCAGAATCAATGATGGAAAAGTACGAGGAAATTCCAGCGCGCAGAGAGAACGCTCAAAGAAGATGGGAGCAGTGAAACGAGAATGGCTGCGGTGAAAAAACAAACTCACCTTTCCCCAATGATTATAAGGACGAAGACGATGCACGACGACCGTCCATCGGGAAGACCTAAAGCCAATACTCATATCTGACCGTCCACGTGTCAGCACAGCAGTGAACCGTCGCTCACACGTCGTCCATTAGGCACGGAAATCGAGGCGACGTCGTAATTATCTCCACGGCGCGCATGACCAGTCAACTCAAAGTCAGAAGGTGGGACCCATGTTCGTCCTGTCACGTCATCTCTGGCGCCATAGACGCTTGAGGTCACCGATCGTCAGCACTAACGTCATCAAAGCTATACTAGCAATGCTTACAATTCTTCGGCTACACGGTTAAAAGTACTCACTCGAATCTATGATTCGACTAACTACTCGGGGGCTACTCCTATCAGGAGCGCTGGCCGCGCACCCGAACAACAACTAAAGCACTACACTTCGAGTCCTACGTCGAGTCTACGACTCCAACACGGACTTGGGGCTACTCCCATAGGGAGGACGGATTCAAGCATCCGAAAAATTTGTGTCCTACGGACCTGGAGCCAAACAACGACTGAGTTAATGTCTCTGCTCGAGTCTACGACTCAAACAGACACTCGGGGGCTACTCCCATAGGGAGCGCTGGTCGCGCACCCTATGAATTCTTCGACTGCGATCCTTCGGATCAGCACGCAAAAACATTTCGGCAACTCTGCCCCAATTAAACGCTAAGCGAGTAACATCCTCCTTGGCCACCCGAAACACCTCCGCGGTGATAAAATTTCGGATGTTGTGTCTGCGACACAAAGATAAGACCTACAGATATCATCTGATGGCCTGGAAACGCACACGACTGCGCTCTTCTAGTGAGAACCCGTGCAAGCAGGCGCGATGAAAATCCCGACGGACGCGTTGGGTATATCATTTAAATTTACTCGAATTCCACTCCTGTAAGTCCTCCGCGGCCTGAGTCGAATTGCGCCAGCATATGTTTCAGATTCGAGTCTCTGAAGAAGATCGTGTTGTTTTGTCCTAAGACAGTTAATTGACCATGATCCGTCGGGAGAGTCAGGCACACGTATCAACAATCCCTACACACTCCAAATCATTCTCTAGCAAACAGAGATAGCCGCACCCGAAAGAATGAGGAATCCTCAGCCGAATCTACGATTCGGCTGAACAATCGGGGGCTACTGACATGGTTATACCCTATAGGTACACGACCTTAGCATACCTAGTCCGGCCCAAGGGAGTCCCACAAGAACATGCGCCAGCCCATGAAGATTTTCGGGTGGCCAGGGCCCATGACGCCTTCGGATTCTTGAAAAGCAAGACTAGAGTAGATAGAAAATTTAAAGGGGCAAACCCTAAAACCTATAACCGACTCGATCTGTGCCTGGGACCTGCCTATCTCTATATAAAGGTCAGGAGGGCACGACGAGGAGGCTCTCTTATAATTTCTCGCACACCACCGCATACACACCTCCACGCCAGATTGCATCTGCGGACCCCTGTACTTTTCGGTTTTGCCGTAATCAAGAGCAGACAAGCAGGAGTAGGGTTTTTCCTCCGGAAGCCTAAACCTGGGTAAACCTCATGTCCCCTTGTTGCTTGTTTGCTAACCGTTCCGCGATCTCCAGCATCCCCATCTTCTCCAAAACCCAAGTCCATAACAATGGGTATTGACGAGATTAAACCTCGTCAGGCTCGGCTCAGTAACTGAAGTTGTTCTTCAGGAAGTTGAGCGCGAGCTTCTTGTAAACCCTGATGTCTAATGATGATCCAGTTTTACATGCGAAAAGAAACTACATATAAAGTCCACCTCGACATGAAGCAACGAGTGGCCAATGTCTGCGGAGGGGAGAGTGCTGAACGAAGGGCAATAGAGAAAGAAGTATGTTACTAGCTGTGGGAAATATAGAATGCTCTGCCGAAGTTCACAATTTCCATCGCCAGGGAGTCGAGATTGATACGAGATGTGTAGTTTGTCAAACTCTCTTCGAGGACGGTGGACACTTTTCTTCTGGTTGCTTTGAAGTTAAGACATGGTGGAAAACGATGGCCTTTATCAAGTAATTCCTCTGTTACATAATGTAGTAGTACGTCCAGGCCCGATGGCTTGTGCTAATCCCATGGATGCGATGAGATCAAAATTGTGCAACTTCCACTAGAGACCAAGATAGAATGAAACACCTACTTATTCGAGTACAAGCTAGAGCACTTTGTAGCTGAATGCAAAATCTTGCTCAAGTGCTCCGAAGCACTTTGTAGCTGAATGGATAGGATACCGCTAAAAGAACAAGATACTGCTTAGTAGCATCCAAGTGTGTTCGGTTTGTGTCACGAAGTGAAATGGGAATGGTTTCATACTTGAGAACCGTTCTAGTGTTCATGTTCAGTTAAGAAATAGAATAAAACGAGATGGTTTCTCAAAAGAGAATATTCCCTCTAGATCTAGAATACACTCGTTCAACCAAATTGATGGAATCTCACCGTTTCTCTATGCTAAAGCCACCCAAACGTTTCCACTCTCTCTATTCTCCTGTCATCCTTTTTGCTAAATGTACCCAAACATAGAATGAAACCATTTCATTCCACTTTTTTGCCCAACCGAACATAGGATGGAACCATTCCATTATACATTTTTTGTCCTAACCAGAACCAACCTATTCCAGTGGAATGGAACCATGACATTCCATTCCACTTCGTTCCACACTAAACACACCCTAAGAGAAGACGCATAATAGGGCACTGTTTAATGCCGGCTGAAAAAAGCACCATTTTGCCAAGCAGCGCCGTTTTCATCAACCTAAGTTAGCAACAAAAGTAATCCCTGGCTTCCTGCAAGCCTACTTCCTCACATATATATACAGGTACCATTACCGCCATCTGGGCTGGCAGATGCCTTCAGCTCCAGCCAATTTCTTCAGGTAGCACGTGCTCCCAGTCAGAAGAGCTGTACTCGGAATTGCTGCGCAAAACGGTGTTTCTTCCAGTGACATATGAAGCGGGCAGCATGGCGTCCAAAGTGCCTCCGTTCAACTCCTGATGAGCTCCACTTGGTGATAGTTGCAGTCCTGGATGCCCATGACGATGTGGGGCAGTTTCTTCCAATCCTGTTAGTAGATGTGTACGCTGCAAATTCTTCGGCGGAGTAGTGTAGCCTTTGGTGCTTGAAGAACAGCTAGGTGTGCCGTTGCCTCCTGACCGAGTGCAGTCACCAGCATGAAGGACATTTAGACTGTTCCTTGCTCTTGGTGTCTCTCCAGTATGTTGATCCTTGGGAAAGCTCGGCATTGGTGGGTGAGCTAAGGCAGCTCCATACGACCTACTTCGATCGGTACCTAGATCAGATACTTGGAAATAGTTCTTTATGGGACCACCAATAGGAGCCATGCTGGACTCTAGGTCTATTTTTATACAAGTGTGCTTCAGCTGATACTTCAATTCACAATTTGCACGCTCCGCTTCAATCCACAGACTTTTATACACCAGAACTTGCGGGTGCTCTTCCTCAGTGGAGATCTTATTTGGAACATCGTTGAGTGAAGGCTGGTCAATCATTAACAATGGCTTGTGAATGCAATGAAATAGTAAATAATCAGTTAAACTACTTAAATTTTCGATGTGAGTGCCCCTCAAAACCCTGCTAGACTTATCACGAGGTACGTAAAATTGGCAAGACTTTACTGAAAGAATTTGCAAGGAGCAAAACACTTATGTACATATCTTCTAAAAATAGACAGGCCCTATATAACATGTCTACTGAAAATTACAATCCTTCAGTAATAACATATAAAAAACAAGTACAATGGGTAGAAAAGGTTACCTGGCCACGCGTCAAGCTGTTTCTTCCAAACTCATTGAGCATATGACTAGAACCAGCAAAATGATTAATGATTATGCCCTTTCCACCATCCGCAGTGCAACTACCATTGTATTTTCTTGCATCAGATTTTAAAACTGTAGGCTGAGAATGTGGAGACTTTGACCCTGCCTTGTTGGAAGCACCCTTACTAGGACCCTAGTAAGTAGTAACAACAGATACAAAATTATCATGAAGTGACTGATTTAAATATCATAATACTAATGTAAGTTTTAACTTTTTTTTCTTTTTTGTCGACAAGAAAGCAAAGATCCAAGTATCATAAAGTCTTTTTTACCAGAACATTGTAAAGAAGTGAAATAGAATTTACAAACACTGGTAATAATACCATCTTCTTATCCTACAGGTGAAATTAGGGCAAACAACATCTGGCATAAGTGGAAGCAATCAAAGTTCAAAGTGAAGCAATAAAAGAACAGAATGAATCAAAGTAATTAAGCTCAGTACTGTTCTCTCATGTCAAAATAATTCTGAATAATGCAAGATGCCAATAAAACTGCAAGCTGCAGGTTGTGATTATGCTCATATGGAAGTATTTCGAAATTAACCGAATGCATACGCTAAACAAGAATTAGAGAACAACAGTTTCCAAAACAGCATACCTTTCTCGTTTTATGAAGGCAAGTCTGAAGACTATCAATCAATGATTCAAGGAGGCTGTAGTCATGTTCCTCTAGCTCAATTTCATCACCAGAGCAACTATTCTGGAGGACCTCAGTAAGATTCTCGATGGCCTTCAGAACTCCCGATACATTCTTTCCTGTTGAAGAACAGGGTCCTGTAATATTATTAAAAAAATAACATATTACGCATTAGAAGGAAATGCTAATTTCAAATACGAAGCAGAAGGTGTTATCATATAGAACTTCAAAGGAGTTAGACATACCTTGGGCAGTTATTGTTTTCCCAATTGATGAAGGTACATAATCCGGAGCAGCAGAATTCAGACCAGATCGCTTCACGTAATTATCCCTCAGCTTCAAAAGATGTTTCTGCTCTATTTTACACTTTGCTGCATATTGGTTTGCACACTCAGGCTCCTTCCCATGGGAATCTTTTGTTTGCTTCATACCTACTATAGCTCCAGAATTCTTTGACATATCGGCTTCAGTTTGTGATTGGGAATAGTCGTTCTTAGTGTTACTAGTGACCAAATTTTGAACCTCAGACAGAGTGTTATATTGTGGAACAGTGCTAGAGCTCTGTTTCTGTCCCACCGCAAAAGCTTCTAATTCTTGATTAGTTGACTGGGTAGTAGTTTGAAGAGCATCAAATGGAGACACACGAGAAGCTGAAGCTCCTCTATAGCATGGTGAATCGACAGAGCATTCCGATGGATCTGGCATCACATCATCAGCCATGAAACCACATAGATCAGCAGAGGTAGTTGGAATATGAAGAGGCTTCACACTGAGGACAGGATTTGCCTCTTTGGAGTAGATCACGGTACCTTGTGAGTTATCCTTGCTATCAACAGGATTACTGAGTTGTAAAGTGGGGGATGATGTTTCTTTCATGCTGTCTCTATTTGATTTAAAATTTTCTGCCATAATCAGCTTGCTCGCAAAACCAGAGCTGTTATTGTTAGTTTCTGGTGTTTTATTTGGTGGCCTTTCTATCTTCACTTTTGAACATCTGCTCCCATTTCCTGAGGTCAAGATAAGCTGCTGCTTATAATTGGATGTTATCCTGCCCGATGGTGCGGAGGGATAGGCATCCATACAAACTGCTGACCATGAACTTGGCTGTCCAGCATCATATGTAGAGGGTGGATAAAAGGCGCTGCTTGATTTTGCCGAGACGCATGCAATTGGTGACTCTGAGTCATCGGCGCACACCACAAAGCTACCATCCGTCGACCTAGAAACGTCACCTACGCATCACAATACACACTCAATGTCTTTGCTATGTAAAAAAATACTGGCACCTTATGCACTGCAACAAGAACACAAAAAATCCCGCATCTATAATACTGTGCAGATTGGGGATAAAGTCATCATCTAGCGGCGACTGAGAGGGTAAAAGAAAACGCACAGTACAACTACAACCCTAAATTTCGAAGACGAATGGCGCATGCGGGGTACTTTGAATCAACTAGGATCCGCCGATTCGTGACCTAGTACTCTAGACCGCAAACCTCACCAACGCCAGGAATAGCACAAAGATCAAATCTTTCACCAAGCTGGCCAGAGCCACCAGATTAACCCGGCGACGTAACGCAATCGCCAGGGGCTACGCGATAACGCGCAGACCAGCTAAAAAACGGAGCATTAACAAGAAGAGGGTGGGGATTGGAGGGAAGGGGAGAGGGAGGTTACCATCCTGGCGGCGCCCGGGAGGGATGCATGCCAGTCGGGAGGGGAGGGTGAAGGGAGTGGCGTGCGGGGAGAGGGCGGAGCTAATGGCGGCGGCGGAGGAGGAGGAGGAGGAGGAGGTCATCGCCGGCGTCTGGCGTAGAAACCACAGGTGGTAGAGTTGAGTGGTCGAGCCGTAATATTGAGGAAGCGGAGAAGCACGGGGACTTTTTTTGCCTCCGGTTACAAAAGCAAAGCTGAAGGATGGGATTCCAAAAGAAAATGTTGCAACCAGTAACAAAGTTCTTATTCCGGGGTAAGTAGCAATCCCTCAATTAGTGTCCATGATTCAATAAGAAGTGTCATTGATTTAGTACAATTTATTATGGATTAGAGGAAGTAACAAAGTTTACATGCTTATCCATAGAACATCTTCAAGATCCAAAACCGCCCCCAATTGTTCCTAACTATCTGAGCTTCCAAAGGTGGCCCACAAATCGGTCCACGAACAGTCTATCGATTCCTATTCTAATTCTAAATTTGGGATCGGTTTTGGAGCTAGCACAACGTGGCCGTGGTGCGCCCATGTCCTTCATGGTCTACCCATCGGCCACACATCGTCAACCGGGTTTTTTCCGCTAGTATCCATCTCTATTGCTTCCACCCACGGCTAAGGCCTAGCGCCTACCGATGAGTGTATTTTGTACCATGTTATGCCTGGTATTTTTTTGCATCAGTAGTGTTTAGTTTTTATTTTACGGCACTCGTGTGTATCTTTTGTTTGTTTTACCTCATACGTATGTTTGTTTCACCAGGATCTTTAAATTTGGAGAGGCTGATAGAAAATTCAACTAGAGATATTACTTTTAGACATAAATATGCTGATTAAAAGCCATAAAATCATTTCATACAAATCTCCACGCAACTGAGAGAAAAGCCAAGGAGAGAAGAAACAAAACAAGATGTTCTGAAGATTTAATGAGCACCGGTACAGTTAGGGGTGATCGGCATGCCGTCTTACCATGTATTTAAAGGACTGCCTTGTCAAATATTCACCACGTACAATTGGATCGGAAATCATACTTACAGATACGCCACAAACCATCAAAACCTCATCCTCAAAAGGGATCTAGAGAAGGGACTCGCAGAAAGAGATCTATCTCCACTGCTGCTCAGACACATGCACACAAATACAACTAAGACACATATATCCTAATCATGCTCTACTAAATGCTAGTGGTGAATCCAACTCACTTTTCTTTGATATTGTTTTTCTCTCATTCGCAAACACTTTCGACAGAATCTTCCATCAAATCAAATATAACTTGCAGGTAGGTTAATTCATAATGAGCGGTATAAAGATCATTACCAATAGTTCTCCGCGGTTTGATATTTTTACTTCAAATCTAGCAACATACAACATATGCACTTGCGGGCATTAAGCTATTTTCGAACGTCATTACCCGAAAACTGAGCACTTTCGTCTTTGTTTTTATTTTTCTATTATTCATGTGTTAAGTTGTTTGCAAGTTTAATGCAAACCTCATGGTTGTGGTCGGACATACGTACAAACTGGCGGCCGCTAAGCACTTTGGGCTAGACATTTTAGTTTAGTTCAAATAAATGAGCTAGTTTTTCTAAAAATAATGATTTTTGAAAATGTAGTTCATTTTTTTATACTACAGAAGGTAGAGGTTGTGAGAAGTAAAATCATTCAAGTGTTCTATTCCATTGATGATTCACAGCTTATATACAAGGGAAAGAAACACAATACAATTCGCGTCCGTTCTGAAGAGGTCTAAGGAAGAGACATGTTGGTTGACAAACCAACTGACATAGAGCATTACGTGAGAGAGGATTATCCCTTTAATTAATTTATTAATTAAATCCTAACACTCCTCCTAATCCTTTCTTGTCTTTGCGATCGATCATCTCTGGAATCATCTCCACCAAAAATCCTGTGGGAAAAATGTGAGGAGTAATGTGTATGATATGTTTGAAAGGGCATTTATTGTCATAATCACTTTTGGTGTTCGTTAACAACAAGTAGATCATTTTACAGTTTGTCATTGCCCACAGGTTGGTATTATGATAGATGAACAGCACCCTCACTCTTGGGAAAATACCACATTCATAAGCCACTGTTCTGGAAACTCCAGACCGGAGTCTCCGGTCTGCCAAGACCGGAGTCTCCAGTGTGGTCCGGAGTTTTCGGTTCTGGCTCCGATGGTGCCTCCCAGGATCTGGCTGGGACATTCTGACTAGGGGTCCGGAGCCTGCACCGGAAGTTACTCTGGAGTCTCCGGACTTTGTTCAGTCCGGAGTCTCCGGTGTTGGAAGACCGGAGTCTCCGGTGTTGCTGGGGCAGGAGTGGTCTGGGTCAGTCAGATGGGCAGTCCGGAGGCTGGTCCGGAGATTGGCCGGAGCCTCCGATGTAGACCGGAGTCTCCGGTCTACATACCGGAGTCTCCGGTCTGACTTTTCTACAACGGTCAGAAAACGGTTCGTGGAGGGGGCTGCCTATAAAAAGGGACCCTTATCTTCTTCCTCCAGTTGCTCGAGCTGCTCAAGAACACCAACCCCATTAGAGCCACCAAATCTACAAGATCTCTTCATCCAACCATCCAAAGTCATTGATCTTTGGAGAATCGAAGGAGGAGGCCTTGATTTACATCTTCACCAAGAGAGATCTTCATTTCCCCCTCATTCACTTGAGGGCCCCCAAGCTCTAGTGTTTCATTGGGAACCCTAACTTTGATTTGGTTCTTACAAGCTTGTCTTTGATTTGTCTTGACAGCTTGCTTGTATTTGGGTGCCTCCAATTCAGTTGTGGATGTGTGCCCCGAACTTGTTGTAAAGGTGCCGGCTTCCACCTCGAAGGTTGCCGATATAGTGGAAGGTGAATCGAGCCCGTTGGGGTGAGGTTCATCGGAGAACAAGGGAGGCCTCTCGTGGCATTGGTGGTTTGAAACCACCCCCTCTCCAAACGTAGACGTACTTCCCCTCAAAAGGAAGGAACTACGGGAAACAAATCCTTGTGTCTCCGCGTCCACTCCTTTGGTTACTTCTATCCTTTACCGCACTTTACTTACTTGTTTTTGCTTAGTGTTGTGTTAGTTTGTGCTTGGTTGACTATAGGTAAATTCACCATAGTTTCATATTCTAGAGAATTTACCTTTCTTGTCAAACCCTAATTTGAAAAAGAGTAAAATTTGAAGTAGCACCTATTCACCCCCCCCCTCTAGGTGCCCATACGATCCTTTCAATTGGTATCAGAGCCTCGGCTCTTTATTTGGGCTTCACCGCCTAAGAGAATATGGGTAGCCAAGGAGGGGATGGTGGTAGTGAGCCGACCACGGTGACCATGGAAGATCTCAAAAACTTGGAAACAAGATTGAGCTCTTCCTTGGTCACTGAAGTCAAGAAGATGCTAGAGAAACTTCTTAAGGACAAAGATGGCTCATCACCCCCATCTCCTCAAGAGGATCTACCATCCGTTGTACCTAAAGGGAATACTTCGGTATCCCCCGAGGGTATGATGGTGGGGGGTAAACTAGACAATGTTAATTCCTCCACACACAATGATGGTGGGAAGGGTGAGCACCGTGATTCATGGTACTCTCCCGACCCTCCAATCCCTCACCCTCATGTGTACAATAGAGGTGACCCACCTAAGCTTGAATCTGCTACTTTTGATCAATGGCAATCACTAATAAGAACTCATGTGCGCAGCTCTTGCATTGAACTATGGAACATCATCGAGCATGGACTCTTTATAGGGGATCCAAACAACTTGACAAGAAGAGAGGTCGTCAATAGTCAACTCAATGCCACTGCTTTGCATATGATTCAACAAGGTTTGGGGACAAAGGATTATCCACACATTGAGCACTTTAGCATTGCCAAGGAAGCTTGGGATGCCCTCACTGTATTGTTTGTTGGAAATGAGAGTATGAGGAGGAACCGATATGATGCTCTAAGCAATGAAGCCGAAGGCTTCTACATGAAAGAAGGTGAAGATCACGAAGACATGTACCGAAGGCTCAAGACCACCGCCACCGCGTTTAGAAATGTGGGTGCCTCACATGTGGATGATGCATGGATAAAAAGGAAATATGTGAGTGCACTCATGCCGTTTGAGCCCACCGGCTTGAAGAGCCTACAAGTAAGACACAACTTGACCTCAAATGAAGTTATGCAAGAGATGGCCGCTTTCAAGGTTGCCGCCAAGAATGCCAAAGATGCTCATGCTCGTGCCCTTGGTATGAGCAATGTTGTCAATGTTGCTTTGAAGGCCAAAGTTGTGGACCATGGGGATGAAGATGATAGTGATGAAGGGCTCTCCATGGAACACCCCGATGAAGTCAAGATTGCTCATGGTCAATATATGGCCTTCTATGCTAAGAACTTTTGGAAGAACCCCGCCAAGGCCAAGATGGAAATGCAACGGAGAAGAAACCCAAATGGGAAAAGAGAGAATACCACTAGGTTGAGAACTTGCTTCAATTGTGGTGACCGCTATCACTTTGTGGCAAGTTGTCCCTATGAGAAGAGAGAAGATCATGGTGGTAAACTTGTGTTGAAGAAGACTCTCAAGTGATGGGTTTCGCAGCATAGTAAATCAAAAAAATTCTATGGATGCAAACGGGAAAGCCAAGATCTAATCTAGGAGATGCAATCAATGAGAGGGATAGATGAGATCTTCATACCCTTGAAGAAATCGCACAGCAGAACGTTCAACAGAACGTGGTTGATGTAGTCGTACTAGCCTTCTCCTCCTCGCGATCTGATCCGATCCAACGCCGCAAGTGGTGACGCCTCCGAGAGATGCACACGTACGGCACCGCGACGTCTCCTCCTTCCTCGGTCCAGCAAGTGGGGTGGAGAGATAGATTGGATCTACAACACGACGGCGTGGTGCTATGGTGGAGAGTTTCTGCGGCAGGGCTTCGCCTACGCGCAGTCGGGAGAGAGAGAAAGGGAGGGCAGCAGTATGGAGGCTAGGGCTGAAGGAGTGGGGAGAGGAGGGTGCACCCCTGCCCTCTTTATATACAGGGATGTCCGGCCCCCTTGGCCCCTCCTCCAAGCCCTAGGGCGGCGGCCCCAAGGGTTGGACTGGGGGGCAAGTTTCCCCCTCCCTTCTATAAGGTCCCCTAGGGTTTTGGCCGGCTGGGACTATGGGGCCTTGTTCCCCTGGCCCAATGCGGCCAGGTGTGGCGCCCCGCAAAAACCACTACTAGAAAATCGCGTTGTTTTTGTGCATTGCATCGTCATGACTGCAGGCTCATGTCATCATGCCCCCTTGCATTTGAGCATCGTCATGTCATTGTGCATTTGTTTGTCTAAAACTATTTTGAAAACGCCTAGTTTTGTTTTCCAATATTCCCGTCTTTATTTCAAATCCAAACCCCGGTCTCCAGAATATTTTGTTTTGTCTACCCACGGTTTGCAAAAGCCCCGTTTTAAATAAATAAAAATTTAAATTGTTTTTAGGAGGCAGCCCGCCAGGCCCGAAAGCCCAGCTGGCCACCTCCAGATAAAATCCTAGCTACCCCAAATCTTCTCCTACCTAATCCTAATCTACCCATCCCCAGCCACATCACCCCGGCCAATCACCACCCGCCACCTCACCACTTCCTCCACCCCATCCACTCCTAACCTGCCGCCTCACCCCAACCCCTGCCTCCACCAACTCCCACGCCACCCCCGCCCGACAATCCCACCTCGGGATCCCGCCCATCCCCTGGCTAGCCCACCCCTGGCCCCACCTTCCTCCCTGCGGGCCACCCGCAACAACCGCCTCCCCGCTCGCATCTCGCCTTACGTCGCCGCCGCCTGGCTAGAGCCGCCGCCACCGGTCCGTCCTCGCTCCTCCATCGCCTCCGTGCCGCGACCGCCACCCCGGCCCGTCCTCTACCTCCCGCCGTCCACGCCTCCAGCGCCTCGCCTCCGCTCGCCGGCCACCGCTGCTCCCGATCTCCTCGGGCAGCGCCTCCCCAACGCCCGAGCTCCACCCCGCCGTCAGGCTCCCTCACCTCCCCGGCCGCGTCCTCCGCCGCCATGGCGCTGCCATGCGGGCCGTCTCCCCGTCCTCCTCGCCTCCTTCCTCGGTCTGTGGCCCTGCCGCCGCCAACCCTCTCTTTCCCCAGCAGGCGCCGCCGCCCCCCGCCCTCTACCTTCCCCGACCCTCTCGGCTCGTGCTCCACCACCCTCCTTCGCCCGTCGTCCCGTGAGCCCCTCTCTGGCCCGGCCTGCTCCCCCTCACCCCTCTTTGGCCGCCCCGCACCAGCTCGATGTGGCATCCCGCAAAACCACTACTAGAAAATCGCGTTGATTTTTGTGCATTGCATCCTCATGACCTCAGCATGCATCTGTTTGCCTAAAAGAATTTGCTAAAAACCTAGTTTTGCTTTGTACAAATACCCCTCTTTATTTCAAATGCAAAACCCCGATCGTATCGGATATTTTATTTACCTATAAACTAATTGCAAAGTAGTCTTGTTTTAAAATAAACAAAACAAAACAAACAAATATTTTACAAGATGATGAACCTAAACCTAATTCCTATTCCTACCTAGTCCTAACCTACCCACCAATCACAGCTTGCCATCTCACCATCTCCCCCAATCCCCACCCACCTTGCCACCTCATCAATCCACCCCCATTCCCTCCCTCTCTCTCTTCCCTGGACCCACTCCCCTCTCCCCACCCGCTCACGCTGCCACCCCGGCCCCACCGATCCCTGCCAGACCTGCCCCGCGGCCCCACCCCTGGCCCCGCGGCCCCCGCTCTCTCCTTCCTCCTCTCTGCCCCCAACCGACGCGCTCGCCCGCCTCCACCTTCCTCCCCTCTGGCAACCGCCACCGCCCACCCTTTCTCCGCCGCCGGCGCGCCCTGCTCGCCTTCTCCCCTTCGGCTCCTCTCTCTTCTCCTCCCCGAGGTGGCCCTCCCGCCGTCCTGCGTGCACCCCGCCGCCGGCGAGCCGCCTCCGGCCCGTCCTCGCCTCGCCCTCCTCGCCTCCGCCGCGGACGCCGGCGCCTCCCCGAGCTCCATCCTCGCCGGCGCCCCTCCACCGCCACCGGCCTCCTCCGTTCGTCCCCGACCCGCCTGCTGGAGCTCGCCTCCACCACCGCGAGGGCGCCCGCTCCCCTGCAAGCTTCCTCGCCGGAGCGCCGTCGCTCTCCCCTCGCCGGCCTCGCGCCCTCTCCTCCGTCGGCGCCCCCTCCTCCTCCTCCCCGGCCCTGCCTCGCCTCTGCCCGCCCTGCTCCTCCTCCTCGGCCCGAGCCCGCCTCACCTTCCCCGCCGGCGACCGCCGCGGCATCTCCTCTCCTCCGTCGCCCTCGACCTGCGCGGTCCCGCGCGCCCCTCGATCCTCCCCGGGCCCCGCCTCGCCGGTCGCCTCCGCCCGTCGTCGGCCGCCCTCCGCCTGCGGCCACCGCCTCGCCGGGCCCCACGTCGCCACCGAGCCCAAGCCGCCTCTCTCTCCTCTGCTCCGTCCGCCCTCGTCCGCCAGGGGGTCCTCCGCCTCGTCTTGGCCGCCCCTCTTGCCCGAGGACACCGGTGCCCCTGCTCCCCTTCGTCCTCCACCACCCCTGCGGACGCTTTCCCAGCAACCACGGCCGTCGCCTGGGGCCCTGGTGCCGTCGCCCGACCTCCTCCCTCCTGCGCCTCTACACCATCACGCGCTGTCTTCCGCCACACGGAGTCGCCAAGCTCGCCAACCACCGCGTCCTGCAGTCCACGCCGGTCCCGCAAGTGCCTTGTACACGGATGCTCCCCAACAAGTCCGAACTCGTCGAACCTCGAGACCCCGGTAACCGATTCACCCAAGTCCGACATCGACAAACGAAGACGGAACCATCGAGACCTTCGTCACGGAACGCCGAGATCTGCTACCCGAACCCGAAGATCTTCTAAGGGAAACATCAAGTAGTCCACCGACACCCGACCCCGAACCCGAGTTCTTCGACGCGACGACAAGATCTCCTACATGGGAGCCCGGAGAACCCGTACCCGAAGGCCGCGGATGCGACAAGATCGTCTCTCGGACGCCAAGGTCGTCCACACGGATAAGCCAAGTACTTCCTCGGGGACGCCAAGTTCTTCACCCCGGACGCCAAGACCAACCCGATACACGGGCCCGACAAGATCTGCGCGACGGCAAGATCGACCGCTTGGACCCAAGGTCTCCGTCACGACAATTTCTCCATCTTGTATCCGATCTCGTCGAGCCGTTCTCCCGTCGAACCCTGAGACCGACCCTGAACCCCCGGAACCAAGATCTTCCGAACCCTGATGTGTGACCCCTTTCTCGAGCCCTATTTTATAAATGTAATATCACTTGTTGCATATTATATTGTCATACTTGCATGCGTACTTGTCTGTGGTTTGGGGGCCTTATGCCGTTTCACCTAAATTAAATATGGGGCCCATATGCGGGCAAATCTAGTCTCATATTGGCCTTATTTAAATTTGTGTATCGAACCGGTAACTTATCTTGCCCTGTTATTACAACATTTAATTTGCGGGGTAGCTAAACAACATGAACCACCTAATTAATTGTCGGGACCCCGGTTCCGCTTAATATGACCTAGTTGCATCGCATCTTTGCCATGTCATGCATCATACATGCATCATGCCCGATCTTCTGCCGTCGTATTAAATATTGCATCCGGTGTTTATTCTAGTGTTTTGGTTCTTCGTGGATAAGGCCGTTGAGTTGATGTGAGCTTCGCCCCGTTCTTCGGATGAACCTTCGGCAATGCTTTCAGGCGAGCATCTCCCCCTTTCTACCTATCTTACTTTTATAGTATTTACTTCCCTCCTGTTGATCTATTGCTATCTGTGATGCGTTGCTCCAGTTTTCGTACCCGTGATATCCCTTGCAGCCTTATATTGCCTTGGACACATCCTATTACCTGTTGTTTGGTAGATAGTTGGACCTGCGCGTCGTAGTCGCTTGCTCAAGTGCGGTTGCGTGTCGTCAAGTACCACAGTTGTTGGAGTATTTCCGCATGTCTAATGTTGGAGATGATCATGGCTTTAATTATCATCGTTTAATTCAATTATTGTTTAACAACTAAAATTGAAGTAGGTAAGCAGAGGCACAGGTGGGAAATAGATGTTATTTGGTTGTTAACCGTCCACTTGTGTCCCGTAGGACCCCGAGTTCTTGACACCTGTTCCGAGATCGAGCGCGCTAACCACATGTGGGGAGATATGGGCCCCCCATCGATTTAGTACCTGATTTCAAAGTACTGTACTGGGGGCCACAAGAAGTTTGGGGCTTTATTACTATCATGTACTTATGCCATGCTTTACTGCTTTATTTACGATTGTGCGATGGATAGCACCTGTACTGTTTTGGAAGCGGAGTGTTTTCGCGGTATCGACAGGCCCAGTTTTGGGATCCCCTGTCGTTTACAGCCACTGTCGCAAACCCTGAGTCCGTCTCGGAGACCGGCCGACTTTGTTGCGGGTGTACTTAGTGGGGTGGCCCCCCGTGCTTGCTTTGGGTCTGGGAAACGTCATGACTTAGGCCCCGCCGACATACCGATGGGTGTATGTTAATTGATCTGGCAAAAAGGGTCGAAGTGCGTGTGGATACTTTGGTGCACCCCTGCAGGGTTTAATCTTTTCGAGAAGCCGTGTCCGCGGTTATGGACGACTTGGAGCACAGTGCTTGATCATAGACAACTATAACTAAAGTTTACTGCTATAATTTGACTTGTATCCGCTATGACTAGTAATCAGCTTCACTGCAACGGAATGGCTAAATAAAAGTACCAACAACTGCTGGGTTTTGGGATATCTAATGCTAATTGTATTTGACTAGTAAGTGTCGCAACTACAACGGAATGGTTAACTAAAACTGCCCACTGCTTATCTTATCAGGATGACTATCTATACCTGACTAGTAATCGCTGCAACGATAACTGAATAAATAAAACTGCCAACTGTGTGAGTTCCTCGGTTGACTTCCTCGTTTGGTCTCGAGGGGGAAATGCCAGGATGGGTATGTTTGGTGTTAGCTTCAGGTTGGATCCGGATAGGTCATTCTTATCCCTCTCTGATAACCGTCAGTTGTACCGAGTCTCTATAGGTTGTTTAGTGCATGCTGCGCTGCCGCTTCAGTCCACCATACCTATGTAGGCGAGGACCGCCGAATGCTAGTCTCGCCGTGTACTGGCCTCAGTACTGACGCTCTCTCTTTTTCCTTTGCCCTTTGTCGGCACCCCTTTTGTTTAAGCAGGTTTGAGATCGACGTCGTTAGCAGGGTTACCCTTCCGGCTTGGCCTGGGCAGGGTTATGGACGCCATTGGTTATTCTTCAGGGCTCTTAGCCCCATTTGCATCTTGTCCGTAGTCGGACGCTCTATCGTTTTCAAGGTGATTTGGATCTTTGTATACTATATCTGTATTCTTGACTCATTGAGTCGCTATTGTATATATACCTGTTCTGTGGGTCCCATCGAGGACTGTTGTGTAATGTTATTACTTCGTTTTCCACCCGCACGAAAGTGCCTGGTGGGCACCTTTGAATCGTTTCTATGCGGGTTTGGCGGGTTTCGCTAAAACTTGCATAGGGCCGATTCTGAGGGTGTTACAGAGTGGTATCAGAGCTCAGCAGTTGCGATACCCCACAAGTCCAGCCTGTAGGATAACCTAGCTAACGGCCGAGGTAGAGTGTCAAAACTATTTTTGAAAAATCGGTTGGATAGTTCTGATTAGGTCTGATTTTACTCCTTACCCCTCTGTTATTCCCCTCTTACCTCTACGCGTTTTGAATCCACCTCTTATCTCTCTTCGAGTCCAGGATTTCTCGTGGTTGGGTTCCGTCGTACCTTCAGGGTTTCGCTTCCTCCTTTGATAACGGTGTTCTACCATCCGGTGTTCAAGCTGCCTGAGGAATCCGTCTACCGTGGTACCATTCTTTGTTCCTTGTTTGTGCCTTCCGGTGTTTTCCGACACGACGACATCATCTACGCCAGATCCGATGCAGAGTCTGCATCACTCCTTTGTTTCCGAACCTCGATTGTCGAGATCTTCAGTCTGATTCCGAGAATGGTTGCACGCTTTTCCACTAGTTGTGCGGAGTAATAGTTTGGGTGCGTGATGGATTGGCCCCCATGCCGACTACTCACTCTATTCGCTCGTGTACATTGAAGTGGATGAGAATGCATCGGTTCCCTCCTTCCATCGAAGCTAGAGGCGGCTTTATTTGTTGATGCCTCTACCTTCGACCTTTTGTTTCCGGAGTGTTCTCTCGGCGATCACGGACAACGATCTCTTGTTAGTGGTGTCGCGAGGATCTACACGAAGCGCGAAGACGCAGCTCGCCGGCCTTCTTCCCGGTACCATGAGGCGGATCTCGAGGGCGAGATCCATTGTTAGTGGTGTCGAATTGTGGCATCCCGCAAAACCACTACTAGAAAATCGTGTTGATTTTTGTGCATTGCATCCTCATGACCTCAGCATGCATCTGTTTGCCTAAAAGAATTTGCTAAAAACCTAGTTTTGCTTTGTACAAATACCCCTCTTTATTTCAAATGCAAAACCCCGATCGTATCGGATATTTTATTTACCTATAAACTAATTGCAAAGTAGTCTTGTTTTAAAATAAACAAAACAAAACAAACAAATATTTTACAAGATGATGAACCTAAACCTAATTCCTATTCCTACCTAGTCCTAACCTACCCACCAATCACAGCTTGCCATCTCACCATCTCCCCCAATCCCCACCCACCTTGCCACCTCATCAATCCACCCCCATTCCCTCCCTCTCTCTCTTGCCTGGACCCACTCACCTCTCCCCACCCGCTCACGCTGCCACCCCGGCCCCACCGATCCCTGCCCGACCTGCCCCGCGGGCCCACCCCTGGCCCCGCGTCCCCCGCTCTCTCCTTCCTCCTCTCTGCCCCCAACCGACGCGCTCGCCCGCCTCCACCTTCCTCCCCTCTGGCAACCGCCGCCGCCCACCCTTTCTCCGCCGCCGGCGCGCCCTGCTCGCCTTCTCCCCTTCGGCTCATCTCTCTTCTCCTCCCCGAGGTGGCCCTCCCGCCGTCCTACGCGCACCCCGCCGCCGGCGAGCCGCCTCCGGCCCGTCCTCGCCTCGCCCTCCTCGCCTCCGCCGCGGACGCCGGCGCCTCCCCGAGCTCCATCCTCGCTGGCGCCCCTCCACCGCCACCGGCCTCCTCCGTTCGTCCCCGACCCGAGCACCTCCGCGCGCGCCCCGCCTGCCGGAGCTCGCCTCCACCACCGCGAGGGTGCCCGCTCCCCTGCAAGTTTCCTCGCCGGAGCGCCGCCGCTCTCCCCTCGCCGGCCTCGCGCCCTCTCCTCCATCGGCGCCCCCCTCCTCCTCCTCCCCGGCCCTGCCTCGCCTCTGCCCGCCCTGCTCCTCCTCCTCGGCCCGAGCCCGCCTCACCTTACCCGCCGGCGACCGCCGCGGCATCTCCTCTCCTCCGTCGCCCTCGACCTGCGCGGTCCCGCGCGCCCCTCGAGCCTCCCCGGGCCCCGCCTCGCCGGTCGCCTCCGCCCGTCGTCGGCCGCCCTCCGCTTGCGGCCACCGCCTCGCCGGGCCCCACGTCGCCACCGAGCCCAAGCCACCTCTCTCGCCTCTGCTCCGTCCGCCCTCGTCCGCCAGGGGGTCCTCCGCCTCGTCTTGGCCGCCCCTCTTGCCCGAGGACGCCGGTGCCCCTGCTCCCCTTCGTCCTCCACCACCCCTGCGGACGCTTTCCCAGCAACCACGGCCGTCGCCTGGGGCCCTGGTGCCGCCGCCCGACCTCCTCCCTCCTGCGCCTCTACACCATCACGCGATGTCTTCCGCCACACGGAGTCGCCAAGCTCGCCAACCACCGCGTCCTGCAGTCCACGCCGGTCCCGCAAGTGCCTTGTACACGGATGCTCCCCAACAAGTCCGAACTCGTCGAACCTCGAGACCCCGGTAACCGATTCACCCAAGTCCGACATCGACAAACGAAGACGGAACCATCGAGACCTTCGTCACGGAACGCCGAGATCTGCTACCCGAACCCGAAGATCTTCTAAGGGAAACATCAAGTAGTCCACCGACACCCGACCCCGAACCCAAGTTCTTCGACGCGACGACAAGATCTCCTACATGGGAGCCCGGAGAACCCGTACCCGAAGGCCGCGGATGCGACAAGATCGTCTCTCGGACGCCAAGGTCGTCCACACGGATAAGCCAAGTACTTCCTCGGGGACGCCAAGTTCTTCACCCCAGACGCCAAGACCAACCCGATACACGGGCCCGACAAGATCTGCGCGACGGCAAGATCGACCGCTTGGACCCAAGGTCTCCGTCACGACAATTTCTCCATCTTGTATCCGATCTCGTCGAGCCGTTCTCCAGTCGAACCCTGAGACCGACCCTGAACCCCCGGAACCAAGATCTTCCGAACCCTGATGTGTGACCCCTTTCTCGAGCCCTATTTTATAAATGTAATATCACTTGTTGCATATTATATTGTCATACTTGCATGCGTACTTGTCTGTGGTTTGGGGGCCTTATGCCGTTTCACCTAAATTAAATATGGGGCCCATATGCGGGCAAATCTAGTCTCATATTGGCCTTATTTAAATTTGTGTAGCGAACCGGTAACTTATCTTGCCCTGTTATTACAACATTTAATTTGCGGGGTAGCTAAACAACATGAACCACCTAATTAATTGTCGGGACCCCGGTTCCGCTTAATATGACCTAGTTGCATCGCATCTTTGCCATGTCATGCATCATACATGCATCATGCCCGATCTTCTGCCGTCGTATTAAATATTGCATCCGGTGTTTATTCTAGTGTTTTGGTTCTTCGCGGATAAGGCCGTTGAGTTGATGTGAGCTTCGCCCCGTTCTTCGGATGAACCTTCGGCAATGCTTTCAGGCGAGCATCTCCCCCTTTCTACCTATCTTACTTTTATAGTATTTACTTCCCTCCTGTTGATCTATTGATATTTGTGATGCGTTGCTCCAGTTTTCGTACCCGTGATATCCCTTGCAGCCTTATATTGCCTTGGACACATCCTATTACCTGTTGTTTGGTAGATAGTTGGACCTGCGCGTCGTAGTCGCTTGCTCAAGTGCGGTTGCGTGTCGTCAAGTACCACAGTTGTTGGAGTATTGCCGCATGTCTATTGTTGGAGATGATCATAACTTTAATTACTGTTTAACAACTAAAATTGAAGTAGGTAAGCAGAGGCACAGGTGGGCAATAGATGTTATTTGGTTGTTAACCGTCCACTTGTATCCCGTAGGACCCCGAGTTCTTGACACCTGTTCCGAGATCGAGCGCGCTAACCACATGTGGGGAGATATGGGCCCCCCATCGATTTAGTACCTGATTTCAAAGTACTGTACTGGGGGCCACAAGTAGTTTGGGGCTTTATTACTATCCTGTACTTATGCCATGCTTTACTGCTTTATTTACGATTGTGCGATGGATAGCACCTGTACTGTTTTGGAAGCGGAGTGTTTTCGCGGTATCGACAGGCCCAGTTTTGGGATCCCCTGTCGTTTACAGCCACTGTCGCAAACCCTGAGTCCGTCTCGGAGACCGGCCGACTTTGTTGCGGGTGTACTTAGTGGGGTGGACCCCCGTGCTTGCTTTGGGTCTGGGAAACGTCATGACTTAGGCCCCGCCGACATACCGATGGGTGTATGTTAATTGATCTGGCAAAAAGGGTCGAAGTGCGTGTGGATACTTTGGTGCACCCCTGCAGGGTTTAATCTTTTCGAGAAGCCGTGTCCGCGGTTATGGACGACTTGGAGCACAGTGCTTGATCATAGACAACTATAACTAAAGTTTACTGCTATAATTTGACTTGTATCCGCTATGACTAGTAATCAGCTTCACTGCAACGGAATGGCTAAATAAAAGTACCAACAACTGCTGGGTTTTGGGATATCTAATGCTAATTGTATTTGACTAGTAAGTGTCGCAACTACAACGGAATGGTTAACTAAAACTGCCCACTGCTTATCTTATCAGGATGACTATCTATACCTGACTAGTAATCGCTGCAACGATAACTGAATAAATAAAACTGCCAACTGTGTGAGTTCCTCGGTTGACTTCCTCGTTTGGTCTCGAGGGGGAAATGCCAGGATGGGTATGTTTGGTGTTAGCTTCAGGTTGGATCCGGATAGGTCATTCTTATCCCTCTCTGATAACCGTCAGTTGTACCGAGTCTCTATAGGTTGTTTAGTGCATGTTGCGCTGCCGCTTCAGTCCACCATACCTATGTAGGCGAGGACCGCCGAATTCTAGTCTCGCCGTGTACTGGCCTCAGTACTGACGCTCTCTCTTTTTCCTTTGCCCTTTGTCGGCACCCCTTTTGTTTAAGCAGGTTTGAGATCGACGTCGTTAGCAGGGTTACCCTTCCGGCTTGGCCTGGGCAGGGTTATGGACGCCATTGGTTATTCTTCAGGGCTCTTAGCCCCATTTGCATCTTGTCCGTAGTCAGACGCTCTATCGTTTTCAAGGTGATTTGGATCTTTGTATACTATATCTGTATTCTTGACTCATTGAGTTGCTGTTGTATATATACCTGTTCTGTGGGTCCCATCGAGGACTGTTGTGTAATGTTATTACTTCGTTTTCCACCCGCACGAAAGTGCCTGGTGGGCACCTTTGAATCGTTTCTATGCGGGTTTGGCGGGTTTCGCTAAAACTTGCATAGGGCCGATTCTGAGGGTGTTACACTCGACCTGGAGGCGCGCCGCCGCAGCCTCCTCTGTGGCCACCTCCCCGACCCGTGTCTGGCTTGCCGGAGCCGCCACCGCGTCACCGCCTAAGGGCGCCGCCTCCCCGTGCGTCGGCAGCACCGCCTCCTCTGGTGCTCCTCCCTCTGCTCGCCCCTCGTCTGCCTGCACAAGGCCGCAGAGACCCGCCTCCGCTGTCGCCGACGAGCAGCGCCTCCTGTGAGCCCCGCAGCGCCTTGCCGCCCGCATGTCGGTTGCAGCTGCCGAGCCTGCCGCTCCGCCCTCTGCCTCGCGCGACCTCCGCCGTTCGAGCCTGCCATCTCGCACTGGCAGGGCGCGTTTTGCGTTGCCGCCCGTGTCCCTGCCTCCTCATGAGCAAAGCCCCGTTCTTCCAAGTCGTCCTCTTTGGCCCCTTCCTGGTGATGTGGCGTTTGTGTTTGTGTTGTCGCCCGAAGTTCCAGACCGACACCGATCATCGAACTACAACCCCGAATACATGGATATGAAGCCGAAGTTGGTGCCATAAGTTCTTCGACTTGGATTCCTAAGTTCTTCGACATGGAACCGAAGACCGATCCCCCGAACCCTCGGAACCCCAAGATCGCCATCCGATGTGTGACCCTAAGCCCATATTTTTATAAATGATATTACTTGTTGCATATAAAATTGCCATGCTTGCATACATATTGTCATGTGGGTTGGGGGCCTTATGCCGATTCACCTTATAATTAAATATGGGGTCATATGCGGGCTTATCTAGTCTTATATTGGCCCCAATTAAATTTATGTAGCGAACCGGTGATATATTTTGCCATGTTAAGACAACATTTAAATTGTGGGGTATCTAAACAATATGAACTTAATAATTAAATGTCGGGACCCCGGTTCCGCTTAATATGATCTAATTGCATTGCACCTTTGCCATGTCATACATCATACATGCATCATGCCCGATCTTCTGTCATAGTATTAAATAGTGCATCCGGTGTTTGTGCTAGTGTTTTTCTTCTTCACGGACTAGGCCGATGAGTTGATGCGAGTGTCGACCCGACCTTCGGATGAACCTTCGGCAATGTTTTTCAGGCGAGCATCTCCCCTTTTCTACCTATCTTACTTTTATAGTATTTATTCCCTCCTGTTGATCTATTGCTATATGTGTTGCGGTGCTCTAGTTTTCGTACCCGTGATATCCCTTGCAGCCTTATACTGCCTTGGACACATCCTACTACCTGTTGATTGGTAGATAGTTGGACTTGCGCGTCGTAGTCGCTTGCTCAAGTGCTGTTGCGTGTCGTCAAGTACCACAGTTGTTGGAGTGTTGCCGCATGTTTAATGTTGTAGGTGATCATGGCTTTAATTACTGTTTAATAACTAAAATTGAAAGTAGGTAAATGCAGAGGCACCGGTGGGTAATAGACAATATTTGGATTTTAACCGCTCACTGGTGTCCCGTAGGACCCCGAGTTCTTGACACCTGTTCCGAGATCGAGCGCGCTATCCACAGGTGGGGTGTGTGGGCACCCCCATCGATTAGTACCTGATTTCAAAGTATTGTACCGGGGGCCACAAGTAGTTTGGGGCTTTATTACTATCCTGTACTTATGCCATGCTTTACTGCTTTATTTACGATTGCGCGTGGAGCGCCTGTACTGTTTAGGTAAGCGGAGTGTTTTCGCGGTATCGACAAGCCCACTCACACTTTCGGGTTCCCAGTCGTTTACAGCCATTGACGCAAACCCTGAGTCTGTCTCGGAGACCGGCCGACTTCGTTGCGGGTAGCTTAGTGGGGCGGCCCCCATGTACTTGCTTTGGGTCTGGGAAACGTCATGACTTAGGCCCCGCCGACATACCGATGGGTGTATGTTAACTGATCTGGCAAAAAGGGTCGAAGTGCGTGTGGATACTTTGGTGCACCCCTGCAGGGTTAAATCTTTTCGAAAAGCCGTGTCCGCGGTTATGGACGACTTGGAGCACAATTCTCGATCATAGACAACTATAACTAAAGTTTACTGCTATAATTTGACTTGTATCCGATATGACTAGTAATCAACTTCACTACAACGGAATGGCTAAATAAAAGTACCAACAACTGCTGGGTTTGGGATATCTCATGCTAATCGTATCTGACTAGTCAGTGTTGCAACTATAATGGAATGGTTAACTAAAAGTGCCCACTCCTTATTATATCAGGATGACTATCTATACCTGACTAGTAATTGATGCAACGATAACTGAATAAATAAAACTGCCAACGGTGTGAGTTCCTCGGTTGACTTCCTCGTTTGGACTTGAGGGGGAAACACCAGGATGGGTATGTTTGGTGGTAGTATCAGTTTGGTTCCGGATAGGTCTTTCTTATCCCTCTCTGATAGCCGAGAGTTATATCGAGTCTCTATAGGTTGTTTAGTGCATGCTGCGCTGCCGCTTCAGTCCACCATACCTATGTAGGCGAGGACCGCCGAATTCTAGTCTCGTCGTGTACTGGCCTCAGTACTGACCGCTCTCTTTTTCCTTTGCCCTTTGTCGGCACCCCTTTTGTGTAAGCAGGTTTCGAGATCGACGTCGTTAGCAGGGTTACCCTTCTGGCTTGGCCTGGGCAGGGTTATGGACGCCATTGGTTATTCTTCAGGGCTCTTAGCTCAATTTGCATCTTGTCCGTACTCGGACGCTGTATCGTTTTCAAGGTGATTTGGATCTTTGTACTGTATATCTGTATTCTTGACTCATTGAGTCGCCGTTGTATATATCTGTTTTGTGGGTTCCATCGAGGACTATTGTGTAATGGTATTACTTCGTTTTCCACCCGCACGCAAGTGCCTGGTGGGCACCTTTGAATCGTTTCTATGCGGGTTTTGGCGGGAAGCGCTGAAACTTGCATAGGGCCGATTCTGAGGGTGTTACACCAGGTCACTCCCTCGTAGGCCCACGCCCCACTCCGACAAGTGGGGCCACGTTGGTCCCACTCCGGAAGCTTCTAGAACCTTCCGGTACAATATCGAACATTCTGAAACAATTCCGAAATCCAAACACTGCTTTCCTTTATATGAATCTTATTCTCCGGACCATTCCGAAACCTCTCGTGATGTCCTGGATCCCATCTGAGACTCCGAACAAAAACTCATAAACCATTTATCCATTCTATCCTAGCGTCGAGGCACGTTAAGTGTGTGACCCTACGGGTTCGAGAATATGCAGACATGATCTTCTATCAATAATCAACAGCGGGATCTGGAAACCCATATTAACTCCCACATATTCATCGATGATCATATCGGATGAACCACGATGCCAGGATTCAATTAATCCCATATTTATATTCCCTTCGTCACGCGATATTTTACTTGCCCGAGATTCGATCGTTGGTATCGGCATACCTAGTTCAATCTCGTTCACAGCAAGTACTTTACTCGTTCCGTAATCCGATATCACTTTGTGATTAACTCCTTAACCACGTGCTTTCAAGCGGTGTTGATATCGATTACCGAGTGGGCCCGAAGTATATCTCTCCGACTTGGGAGGGACAAATCCCATCTCGATACATACAACCCAACAAGTACTTTCCGATCACCTGAGAGACGCCTTTATGATCACCCTCTCATAGGATGACGTTTGATGACCTCAAAGCTTTCTTCTGATACCAGGGAGTTGAATTATCTCATGGTCTAAGGAATACAATATTTGACATAAGAAAAAGCTTCGCAAAGATGAACACGATGACACGATCTAATTGCTCTGCTTGATTTGGGTCTGTCCATCATATCATTCTCCCAATGATATGATCTCATTATTAATCGACAACTCATGTCTATGGTTAGGAAACCTTAACCATCATTAATCAATGAGCTAGTCCATAGAGGCGTACTAGGGACACGGTGTTGTTCATAAACCACACAAGTATCAAAGTTTCCGCTTAATACAATTCTAGCATGGAATATAAACTTTATCATGAACAAGAATTATAATAATAACATCTTTATTATTGCCTCTAGGGCATAATTCCAACAGTCTCCCACTTGCACTAGAGTCAATAATCTAGTTTACATCTGGTAACAATCTAACACCCATGGCATTAAGGTGCTGATCATGTTTTGCTTGTGGAAGAGGTTTAGTCAACGGATCTGCGACATTCAGATCCGTATGTACTTTGCTAATCATCAGATCTCCATCTGTTATATAATCTCGAATTATATGAAATCGGCGGTTGATGTGCTTGGTCTTTGGATGATATCTTGGTTCCTTATCCAATGCTATGGCGCCAGTGTTGTCGCACAATATCTCAAGTGGGTCCAAGGCACTTGGAACCACACCAAGATCAGTGATGAAGTTCCTGATCCAAACTCCTTCACTTGACGCTTGTGCAGCAGCCATGTATTCCGATTCTACTGTAGATCCCGCGATCACGCTTTGCTTGCAGCTTCTCCAGCTCACAGCTCCTCCATTCAAAATATAAATGTATCGTGTCTGAGATTTAGAATCATCCGGGTTGGTGTCAAAACTAGCGTCGACGTAACCTTTTACGACAAGCTGCTCATCACCTCCATAGACCAAGAACATTTCTTTAGTCCTATTTAAATACTTTAGGATGTTCTTTACGGCTGTCCAGTGTTCCACTCCTGGATCACTTTGGTATCTGCTCATCAAACTAAGAGCATTGGACACATCCGGTCTAGTACACAGCATGGCATACATGATAGAACCAATGGCCGAGGCATATGGCACTTTTCTCATGGTTTCTCTATCGTTTACCGTAGCTGGACACTGAGCCTTGCTCAATATCTTACCTGACAACATGGGCACTGAACCTATCTTTGCCTTATCCATTCTGAACCTTTTCAGAACTTTGTCTAGGTATGTACTTTGGATTAAAGCTATTAGGCGTCTTTGTCTATCTCTATAGATTTTGATGCCTAATATATAAGCAGCTTCTCCAAGGTCTTTCATTGAAAAACATTTATTCAAATAACTCTTCACATCGTTAAGCATACCAATGTTATTTCCAATAATCAATATGTCATCCACATATAGTACTAGAAATGTCACTGAGCTCCCACTCACTTTCTTGTAGATACAAGCTTCGTAGCAATTTGGAACAAATCCAAAGCTCTTGATCACTTGATCAAAATGAAGGTTCCAACTCCGAGATGCTTGCTTCAGTCCATAAATGGAACGCTGAAGTTTGCACACCTTATCAGCATCCTTAGGATTGACAAAACCTTCGGGCTGCATCATATACAACTCTTCATAATGTTGCCATTGAGGAACGCAGTCTTGACATCCATCTGCCATATTTCATAATCATGAAACGCAGCAATTGCTAATAAAATCCGAATGGACTTAAACATCGCTACGGGAGAGAAAGTCTCATCGTAGTTAACACCTTGAACTTGTCGAAAACCTTTCGCGACAAGTCGAGCTTTATAGACAGTAACATTACCATCCGCGTCCATTTTCTTCTTGAAAATCCATTTGCACGCAATGGCCTTAGGGTCGCTAGGAGGGTCCACCAAAGTCCATACTTGGTTTTCGCTCATGGATACCAATTCGGATTTCATGGCTCATCATTGCTTCCTCATAGTTCGCAGGTTCACTGTTGTCTACTAAAAAGACAGTTAAGACAGGGTTGCCGTACCACTCAGGAGGGGCACGTGACCTTGTCGACCTGCGACGTTTAGCAGTAGCATCGTCCGAAGTTTCATGATCCTCATCATTAGCTTCCTCTCTTGTTGGTGCAGACGGCACTGGAACAATTTCAGGTGTTGCGCTACTCTCCAACTCGAGAGAAGGTTCAATAACTTTGTCTAGCTCTACCTTCCTCCCACTCACTTGTTTCGAGAGAAACTCCTTCTCAAGAAAGGATCTGTTCTTTGCGACAAACACTTTGCCTTCGGATCTGTGATAGAAGGTATACCCAATCGTTTCCTTAGGATATCCTATGAAGACGCATTTCTCTGCTTTGAGTTCGAGCTTGTTCGGCATCAACTTCTTGACGTAAGCTTAGCATCCCCAAACTTTAAGAAACGACAACTTAGGTTTAGCACCAAACCACAGTTCATACGGTGTCGTCTCAACGGATTTAGATGGTGCCCTATTTAAAGTGAGTGCATCAGTTTGTAATGCATAACACCAAAATGATAACGGCAAATCTATAAGAGACATCATCGATCGCACCATATCTAATAGAGTTCGATTCCGGCGTTCAGACACACCATTGCGCTGTGGTGTTCCGGGTGGCGTGAGTTGCGAAACGATTCCGCTTGCTTTAAGATGCGTGAGAAAATCATAACTCAAATATTCACCTCCACGATCGGATCGTAGAAATTTAATTTTCCTGCGATGGTTTTCCACTTCGTTCTGAAATTCCTTGAACTTTTCAAACGTTTCAGATTTGTGTTTCATTAAATAGATATACCCATATCTACTTAAGTCATCAGTAAAAGTGAGAAAATCGCGATATCCACCGCGCGTCGAAACACTCATTGGTCCGCATACATCGGTATGTATGATTTCCAACAAGTCCGTTGCTCGCTCCATTATTCCGGAGAACAGGGTTTTGATCATCTTGCCCATGAGGCATGGCTCGCACGTGTCAAATGATTCAAAATCAAGAGACTCCAAAAGTCCATCAGAATGGAGTTTCTTCATGCGTTTTACACCAATATGACCTAGACGGCAGTTCCACAAATAAGTCGAATTATCACTATCTACTTTGCATATCTTAGCCTCAATGTTATGGATGTGTGTTTCATTGCTTTCGAGATTCAGAAGAAATAAACCATTCATAGCAGGTGCATGACCATAAAAGATGTTACTCATATAAATAGAACAACCATTATTCTCCGATTTAAATGAATAACCGTCTTGCAATAAACACGATCCAGATATGATGTTCATGCTCAACGAGGCACATAATAACATTTATTAAGGTTTAAAACTAATCCCGAAGATAAAACTAAGGAGAGCGTGCCGACGGCCATCACATCAACTCTTGATCCGTTGCCAACGCGCATCGTCACCTCATCCCTCGCTAGCCGCCGTCTATTCCGTAGCTCCTGCTTCGAGTTACAAATATTAGCAACTAAACCAGTATCAAATACCCAGGCACTACAATGAGCGCTAGTAAGGTAAACATCAATAACATGTATATCAAATATACCTTTAATGGTGCCAGCCTTCTTGTCCGCTAAGTACTTCGGACAGTTGCGCTTCCAGTGACCCTTGTCCTTGCAATAGAAGCACTCAGTGCCCGGCTTAGGTCCAGACTTGAGCTTCTTCTTAGCAGGGGCAACGCGCTTGCCGCTGCCTTTCTTGAAGGGCTTCTTTGCACCCTTACCTTTCTTGAAGCTAGGGGTCTTGTTGACCATCAACACATGATTATCTTTCTTGATATCCACCTCCGCAGCTTTCAGCTTAGCGAAGAGCTCAGTGATCGTATCAGTGGAACCAATCTGATTGTGAGTAACTACAAAACCTTTGTAGCTAGGAGGGAGTGATTTCAGAGCTCTGTCAATCTTGAGCTCTTCTGGAATCTTGCAGTCCAGTTGCTCAAGACGTTGAGTGTAGCCCGACATCTTAATGGCGTGCTCACTGACGGAACTCCCTTCCTCCATCTTGCAGTTAAAGAATTTCTCAGAGATCTCATATCTCTCAGAACGGGCCTGAGTCTGAAACATGGTTTTCAGTTCCTCAAGAATCTCAAAGGGCCCGGCGAACTCCTCAAAATGATTTTGAAGGTCCAATTCCATAGCAAACAACATGGTGCTCTTAATCACACCATAATCATCTTTGCGCGACTGATAAACAACTTTTTCATCAGCCGGCGCATCTATAGCAGGGGCGTCACCTAGCGCTTTCTCAAGGACATAGTCCTTTTGTCCGCCAACGAGAATGATTCTCAGATTGCGGAACCAATTGGTGAAGTTAGACCCATTGTTCTTAAGCTTTTCTTTCTCAGCAAAAATGTTGAAGTTGAAGTTGGACTTAGCCATTTGATCTACAAAATTTGCAAGTACAATTTAGACTATGTTCATGATAATTAGTTCAACTTAATCAAATTACTAGATGAACTACCACTAAATTCAACATCCCTCAAGTTGTTTAGTGAACATGATCCAAATTCACCACAGCTAATCCGATCTTCACGAGAAGAGATGTGGTTTCAATGGTGGACAACAAAGTGTCGATCATATCATTCATATGACGCATGCTTAACCTTTCGGTTCGTGTGTTCCGAGGCCATGTTTGTACATGCTAGGCTCATCAAGTCAAACCCAAGTATTTCCGCGTGTGCAAAAACTGGCTTGCACCCATTGTATGTGAACGTAGAGTTTATAGCACCCGATCATCACGAGGTGCTTGAACACGACGAACTTTCGCAGCGGTGCATACATGGGGAGAACACAATTTTATCTTGATCTTTAAGTGAGGAATCATCTTATAATGCTACCGTCGTGATCTAAGCATAATAAAATACATAAAAGGATAAACATCATATGCATATGATTTTATGTGACATGGTATAGCCAATCTCCGCGCAATGATCTCCATCTTGTGCGTGCCAGCATGATCTCCATCACTCCACCATGATTGCCTCCACCACGAATAGCAACTACTGTTGGAGATATGCCCTAGAGGCAATAATAAATGTAGTTATTATTATATCTTTGTGTTTATGATAAATGTTTACATTCATGCTATAACAGTATTAAAAAGGAAACATTAATACTTGTGTGATTTGTAAACTAAATTAGAGTCCCTAGTAAAGCCTCTTCATAATACTAGCTTGTTGGTTAATAAATGATTGTGGTTTCCCTATCATGAACATTGAGATGTTATTAACAACAAGATCATATCGTTAGGAGAATGGTATGATGGACATATGTGGCATCCCGCAAAAACCACTACTAGAAAATCGCGGTGTTTTTGTGCATTGCATCATCATGACCGCATGCTCATGTCATCATGCCACATTGCATTTGAGCATCGTCATCATCCTGCATGGTTTTTGTCTAAACTATTTTCGAAACGCCTAGTTTTGTTTTCTAAATATTCCTGTCTTTATTCAAATTAAAACCCGGGTCTCCGGATTATTTTGTTTCGTCTATCAACGGATTTCAAATGCCCCGTTTTAAATAATAAAACTTTTATTTTATTTTTAGGAGGCAGCCTGCCAGGCCCGAAAGCCCGGCCGGCCACCTCCAAGCCCTAAACTAAAACCTAGTCTAATCCCTAATCTACCCAATCCTATCCTACCCAGCCTCCCTCCACCTCACCCTGGCCAATCCCCTCCCTCCACCTCACCAGCCCACACCCCTGGCCAATCCCCACACGCCACACACGCACGCCACCGCTCCCTGGCTGTTTGCCACCAACCACCCGACCCAGCCCCACCTGGGCGGGGCCCCCAACGCCACCTGCCCCAACCCCCCCTCTCTCTCTCCCCGTCTGGCCCCACCACTCCCCAGGCCGCACGCGATCCCCTCCTCCCTTTCCCTCGATCTGACACCGCCTTGCTTCTTCCTCCCTGCCGCCAGCGCCATGCTTCCCCCGTCGGCCCTCCTCCGGTTCCCCTCCTTCCTCGGCCGCTCGCCTCTTGCAGCCCGCACCGGCCCCGTCTCCTCCCGTCGCTCCTCTCTGAGGACGCCACCGGCACCGCCCCTGTCCGCCGCCGTTCTCGGCTCCCCACCCACCACCGCATCGCCTCTTCCTCGAGCTCGTGCGCCTCCTTCTTCCGCCGCCAGGGCCGAGCTGCGCCATCACGTCGTGTCCCGGCCGCTCTAGCCTCTGTCCTCCACCGTGAGGTCCGCCTCCTGTCGGGCCCAGGTCGTCCTCGTCGCCTCCGGGCCCTTCTCCTCACCGAGCCTGCGTCCCGCCGCCGTCCTCTGCAAGCGCCGCCGCCTGCGAGCTCGGCCTCGCCGGTGATCTCCTTCGCCCCGTCAGCAGAACCTCGCTTCCAGGCCTCCATCTCGTCGCGTCGGCCTCCGCCCCGCCTCCTCTGCGTCCTCCTCCCCGACCTGCTTCTAGTCGCCGCCGTGACGTCGTTCTCCATGTGCCGCGCCTGCAAGGTCGCCAGGCGCCGGCCGCCGTTGTTCCTCCCGGCGTCGTTCGTCCCGTCCTCCTCGAGACGCTCGTCCGTGAGCCGTGCATGCCTTACAACTCGTCCTCTCTGCGCTCCATCCTCCAGCGAGCAGCGCTGATGCCGGTCCGTCTCTGGCCTCCCTGTGATCCAGGCCATAGTGCCCTGCATCCCCGCTTCCGAGCATGCAGGGTGTTTGACCAAATAACCGTCTGGACATGCCCTCCTGGCACATACCAAGTGTGGGGCCACGTGTCCAACCCTACCAGTACCAAATGAGTCTAAAACCTTCCGAGCTGCAAAGCCGACATGATCTTCCTCGGTGGCAACGACAAATCAGACAAGGATCACCAAGAATAACTGCCGCCAAGGTCTTCACACGGATCACCGAGCACTTCTACATGGACGCCAAGATCTACTCCCCGGATCCTGAAGACCGATCCGAAGCGCCAAGGCCTTCGACAGGGAATCGACAAGATCATCGCAGAACTCCAAGGTCTACTTCGTAGGTTGCCGAACGCCAAGGTCGCCGACACGGAACGCCAAGTACTTCACCCCGAAGGCCAAGACCAACCCGGAACGCGGACCCGACGAGATCTTCGCGACGACAAGATCGGCACCGACCAGGGCGGATCCGATGTGCCCCCGACGCCAACCAAATTCTTCTTCTCGGATGCGACAAGATCGACTTCCGTTGTCCGAGACCGATCTCGTCGAGCCATTCTCCCGTCGAACCCTGAGACCCGACCCCGAACCCTCGGAACCCCAAGATCGCCGAGACCCCCCATGTGTGATCCCCTTTCCGAGCCCTATTTTATAATTTGTAATATAAACTCGTGCATCTTAAATTGTCATGCTTGCATACATCTTTCTGTGGGTTGGGGGCATTATGCTGATTCACCTTATAATTAAATATGGGGCCATATGCGGGCAAATCTAGTCTAATATTGGCCCCATTTAAATTTGTGTAGCGAACCGATGCTATGTTTTGCCATGTTAAGACAACATTTAAATTGCGGGGTATCTAAACAACATGAACTTAATAATTGTCAGGATTCCGGTTCCGCTTAATATGGCCTAATTGCATCGCATCTTTGCCATGTCATACATCATACATGCATCATGCCCGATTTTCTACCGTAGTATTAAATAGTGCATCCGGTGTTTGTGCTAGTGTTTTGCTTCTTCACGGACTAGGCCGATGAGTTGATGCGAGTGTCGACCCGATCTTCGGATGAACCTTCGGCAATGTTTTCAGGCGAGCACCTTCCCCTTTCTACCTATCTTACTTTTATAGTATTTATTCCCTCCTGTTGATCTATTGCTATCTGTGTTGCGATGCTCTAGTTTTCGTACCCGTGATATCCCTTGCAGCCTCATATTGCCTTGGACACATCCTATTACCTCTTGTTTGGTAGATAGTTGGACTTGCGCATCGTAGTCGCTTGCTCAAGTGCTGTTGCGTGTCGTCAAGTACCACAGTTGTTGGAGTATTGCCGCATGTTTAATGTTGGAGATGATCATGGCTTTAATTACTGTTTAATAACTAAAATTGAAAGTAGGTAAATGCAGAGGCACATGTGGGCAATAGATGTTATTTGGTTGTTAACCGTCCACTTGTGTCCCGTAGGACCCCGAGTTCTTGACACCTGTTCCGAGATCGAGCGCGCTAACCACAGGTGGGGTGTATGGGCACCCCCATCGATTAGTACCTGATTTCAAAGTATTGTACTGGGGGCCACAATTAGTTTGGGGCTTTATTACTATCCTGTACTTATGCCATGCTTTACTGCTTAATTTAAATTGTGCGAGGTACTGCACCTGTACTGTTTAGGTCCGTGACACGTTTTCGCTGTATCGACAAGCCCAGTCTCATTTTCGGGTTCCCAGTCGTTTACAGCCGTCTACACAAACCCTGAGTCCGTCTCGGAGACCGGCCGACTTCGTTGCGGGTAGCTTAGTGGGGTGGCCCCATGTACTTGCTTTGGGTCTGGGAAACTTCATGACTTAGGCCCCGCCGACATACCGATGGGTGTATGTTAACTGATCTGGCAAAAAGGGTCGAAGTGCGTGTGGATACTTTGGTGCACCCCTGCAGGGTTAAATCTTTTCGAAAAGCCGTGTCCGCGGTTATGGACGACTTGGAGCACAGTTCTCGATCATAGACAACTATAACTAAAGTTTACTGTTATAATTTGACTTGTATCCGATGTGACTAGTAATCAGCTTCACTGCAACGGAATGGCTAAATAAAAGTACCAACAACGGCTGGGTTTGGGATATCTCATGCTAATTGTATCTGACTAGTAAGTTGCAACTACAACGGAATGGTTAACTAAAACTGCCCACTGCTTATTATATCAGGATGACTATCTACACCTGACTAGTAATTGCTACAACGATAACTGAATAATTAAAACTGCCAACGGTGTGAGTTCCTCGGTTGACTTCCTCGTTTGGTCTCGAGGGGGAAACACCAGGATGGGTATGTTTGGAGGTAGTATCAGGTTGGTTCCGAATAGGTCTTCCTTACCCCTCTCTGATAGCCGCTATTTTGTATCGAGTCTCTATAGGTTGTTCTAGTGCATGCTGCGCTGCCGCTTCAGTCCACCATACCTATGTAGGCGAGGACCGCCGAATTCTAGCCTCGCCGTGTACTGGCCTCAGTACTGACCGCTCTCTTTTTCCTTTGCCCTTTGTCGGCACCCCTTTTGTTTAAGCAGGTTTGAGATCGACGTCGTTAGCAGGGTTACCCTTCCGGCTTGGCCTGGGCAGGGTTATGGACGCCATTGGTTATTCTTCAGGGCTCTTAGCCCCATTTGCATCTTGTCCGTAGTCGGACGTTGTATCGATTTCAAGGTGATTTGGATCTTTGTACTGTATATTGTATTCTTGACTCATTGAGTCGCTGTTGTATATATCTGTTCTGTGGGTCCCATCGAGGACTGTTGTGTAATGATATTACTTCGTTTTCCACCCGCACGAAAGTGCCTGGTGGGCGTCCTTGAATCGTTTCTATGCGGGTTTGGCGGGAAGCGCTAAAACTTGCATAGGGCCGATTCTGAGGGTGTTACAACATACTCCTATAGATAAGCGTAGCATAAAGATCAAGTCATTTTAATAGTTCAATTGTTATATGCTTTCTGATACATAGTAACCTAATTCCTTCGACCATGAGATCATGCTTATCACCATCACCGGAAGGATGCTATGATGACATCAAACACCACACCATAACTGGGTGGTTATAAAGGTGGCATTGAGTGTTCGGAAAGTATGGGTTGAGACACATGGATCAAGAGTGGGATTTGTCCATCCATATGACGGATAGATATACTCTGGGCCCTCTCGGTGGAATGTCATCCAATTGGCTTGCAAGCATGTGACTGGCTCACAAGGGATCACATATCACGGGAACGAGAAAAGAGTACTTATCAGTAACGAGGTTGAACTAGGTATGTAGAGATACCGACGATCAAAACCTCGGATAAGTAAACTATCGTGAGACAAAGGGAAATTGGTATCGTATGTAAGTGGTTCATTCGATCGCAAAGTAATCGTAGAAATATGTGGGAGCCATATGAATTTCCAGATTCCTCTATTGGTTATTGTTCGGAGAAGTTTCTCGATCATGTCCGCATAATTCACGAACCGTAGGGAGACACACTTAAGGATTCGATGTTGTTGAGTAGTTATGGAATGATGAGTAAGAGACCGAATGTTGTTCGGAGTCTCGGATGGGATCTGGGATATCACGAGGAGATCCGGAATGGTCCGGAGAATAAGATTCATATAAGGAAAGTCCTGTTTCAGAGATGGAGAATGATTCCGGTGTTTTCATCGGGAATGTTCTAGAAGGGTCCGGAAGGTCCGGCACTCCGGAGGGGAAGGGTACATGAATGTGTCATAACAAGTTGGAATGGTTGCATCATGTACTAGGTTTCATCGCTGAGCAAAATAAAGGGATAAATCAAACCCTAGTTTGAAAAGTCAAATGACAAGTTTGCTTGGTGGAGGGAGAGTAGGAAACCTACTTGGGGAGGAGTTCCTCTCCCTCCACCCGCCGGCCAAGGAGGCCGACTTGGGGGAGGACTCTCCTCCCCTGGCCGGCGCCCTCCCACCTATAAAATTAGGGGCAGGGGTGCCCCTCTAGAGACACACCTTGCCCCACCAAAACCCTAACCCTAGCCGCCGGCCCTCCTGTAGCCGTCGTCGCCCTAGGGTTTTCTCCCAAGCCGCCGAGTTGGGGCTTCTCCTTGCCCTAGCCGCCGGCCTAGCCCTCTCTCCTTGGTGCCTCTAAACCCTAGATCGCCAAGGCCTCTCTCATAGTCCACCATACTCGCTCCGGCTTAAGGCGAAGCCCTGCGAGATCTCCCCTCTACTTCCGGTACCACGTCGTCGTGCTGCCGGAATCGCGAGGAGAGTGCTACAACCTCCGCTGCCTACTGGAACAAGGGAGAGGAAGGTCTTCATCGAGTACCGAACGTGTGACCGACTGCGGGAGCGCTGCCGGAACGCAGCGCCCGAAGGATCGTCTACACGATCTTGAGATCGGCAAGAGTACGACTACATCACCCACGAGAATCTGCTCTCGTTAAACACTTTGGAATCTTCGAGGGTGAGTTATTCTATTGACTCGTTGTTGCCTGCCAAAACCCACCGGCGAGCAGCGACGAGCAACACGAAGAGCCGGGAGGCTCCCAGAACTGCTGGTGGGCCCTGGTCCCTCGGGCAACGGCCCGCAAAACTCCGGCACACGTCCTGGCTGATGTAAGGGCGTGCCACCTGACCTATACCTGGTCAGGAAGGTGATGGATTGCTTCGATTGGTTTCCTGCATGGCAAACAAGTATACGTAAAATTCGAGCCGTGACCGGCTCCCAGGTTTCCCTGTGAATCAGCTCCTGGAGCCGATTACCCCATGGTTCTGCATTAGATCTACGACAACATGGGGTTTTGCTTCATCAATACAAGTTAAATCGATCTACGACAGTTTAACGTTTTCACCACGTAATTGGAACATCCTACACGTAATTGAGCCTGGTAAATACAAAAGATGATAGAAAACTAACCCTAGAGAAGGCCTAACAACCGACGTAAAGTCAATTCCCGGAACAACTCCTCTCGAATTAGCAAACCATATCCTCACGTACTACTGGATCGTTCAACCCGTTTGCAAGGCCTGACTACGTGGATATCAAACTAAACCTTGGAAAACAAGGCAAAACTATAACGGATCAAATCGACTGAATAAAGATCAAGCAAGACGCTACCATCATCTTACAGAGAGCAGAGCTGACCTGCCCGATCCTCTCACCAGTCAAAGGTGTTATTCCTTCTTCGATGCTCTGACCATCCCAATTCCCAACAACCTCACCTTCGCTTCATCAACCGATGGTTTTGAGAACTGGTGGTCGATGTGGAAGACTCATGCCTTCAGGAGAGCTCTGGGACCGTTGCTGGAACAACTCGATGCTGAATATGACATCCCCGTAGAACAGGTACCACTACTCGTAAATCTGGATGCAGCTCACAAATGATTCTCCTAATAAACCACTCTGTCTCCTTGCAGCAACAAGATGGTCCTGAACCTACGCACGGTGATGGCTCCCCCTTCGAATTCTTCCCACCAGCTCCTGTGGTCCTTTTCTGCAAAAACTCGCCACCTTTGAAAAAGGTCGTGATGCAGAACCAGCCGATATCACCACAATCGGCTTCCAAGAACCAAGCAACTTCTAAGTCAGCCGCCTCTCGAGTTCCAACTAAAACAAGAACGATGGTGAGGAAGGTAGCTGCCAGGAAGACCTTGAGGCGCCGGAGCCCTTCTCCAGAAAGTTCGCATGTACGCTGATCCATGCCTTGGTTGATCTCTTTCATCCTTGCAAACATGCTCGTGCTTACTAGCTCTCCTTTCTTACAGGCTTCCGTCGAAGACACCTCCAGCGAGGACACACAATCCAATCGAGGAGAATTGGGTCCAACAGACTCTGAGAGGACCATCACACCGAGCCAGCCAGATTTGCCACAATCGGCTCCCAGGAAAAGGCCAGTTCCTGAACCTGCTGCCCCACGAGCATCAGTCGAGGCGGGGCCAGTCGTGAGCCCCAAAAGGGCTCGCAAGGGACTGCAAACTTCTTCCTCGAGCCAGGAGGTTTCGCAACATCACCCTCCATGCTCTTACCAATTGTTTTTTATCTGCCGATTCATCACTATTTACATCGGCAAGCACCTTCCATGCAGGCGACTGACACTCCTAGTGGGAAAGCCGGGGCAGCGCCGATGTCTCTCGCAAGGCTGGATCTAGTAATCCCTGACGGTGTAGATGAAACGTTTACCACTTTAGTCGAGCCCCCAGCGACAACACACAAGCCGATTGTCTCGTCATCTGCTGTCCCCTTGATCTTAGGAGAGGTATGGTCGCCTCGTTCGGCTCATCCTTCCATGTTAGATGCATACTGACGCCATTTCGGCCTGCCAGGGTTGTGATATTTCAGGCCTGCTGACGTTCGACCCTGAATCCATCGAACCAACTCTCTCTGTTGCCAACGATGAACCACGAGCAAGGGCTGTTCCACCTCAATTCCAGCGTCTCAAAGTCTTGCTGTCCTCCCCGATCGAGAAGTTGATCGAGGGTTCTGAAGAGGTGAAGAGTGTTCTTGCCGAAATCAAGGACCAACTCCCAGTAGCATTGCAGGTGAAGCTTTGGCCAGTTGTAACTCTGTCTTTCTATGGGTCAAGGGTGAAGTCGGCTCGTGAGAGGATTAATCTGCGCCGCGCCCAACTCCCGCTGAAGGCCAATATTGCAGACAAATGTCAGCAGCTCAACGAGAAAAAGGCGTCTCTGGATGCTAAAACTGACACCTCTGTCAGCACCGCCGCGCTTGCACTTCTGAAAAAGGAATTAGAAGATCTTGAAGAGAAGGTCCGAGCGACTAAACAGCTCATTCGTGACAAGGAAGCATTCATCGCCCGCTCCCAAGACGAAGCAGAAGGCCTCAAAGCTCAACTGAAGACTGATCTGGCGGAAATACGTGCCCTGAACAAGCAGCTAGTGACGGGCTAGGACGAAGTTGACGAAGCCGAGATCGCCGAAGTGGATCGTGTCCGTGCTGACGCCCTCCACGCCTTCGAGGCATTCCTTCAGTAGCTCATTCATGTAAACTGGCACCTGCTCGTAACAGTTTGAACCTCTAGAGTCGATGGCTGTGCATCGGCTATATTTTTGTAACTAGAGTCGATGGCTGTGCATCGGCCATATATATATTTTTTTTTATTGGCCGATTTCATGTATCGGCCCCCATATTTCACTGTCCATCGTCCCACATGCTTGGGAAATATTTCTTGAGATGCTGACCGTTGACAGCCACTGGGAATTTCAAGCCGTCTAGCTCCTCAAGCATGTACGCGTTCCCTCTTAAAACTTGATCGACCCTGTATGGCCCGTGCCAATTTGGAGACCATTTACCATATGTCGCATCCTTAGTCCCCAATGGCAATACAGCTTCCCATACCAGGTCGCCAACGTGGAACTCCTTTGGTCTCACCTTCTTATTATATGCACGAGCTACCTTGGCCTTGTTCTCTTTGATTTTCTCAAGCGACCACAGCCTAAGCTCAGTCACATCCTCAACACTGTCACTCATCAGGGCCGCATATTCTTCAGTTGTTAGATCGTTCTGAAAAGTGACACGTCTCGATCCAGCCGTAATCTCCCAGGGCAATACGGCTTCTTGCCCATAGACTAGATGGTATGGCGAGGTTTTTATCGCTCCATGACATGACATGCGATAGGCCCATAAAGCCTCTGACAAAACCTCGTGCCAACGCCTAGGGTGCTCATCGATTTTCCTCTTGATCAACTTGATAAGGCTCTGGTTGGACGCTTCAGCTTGCCCATTTGCTTGAGCATAGTATGGAGATGCTCGGATCAGCTTAATTCCCGTGTCCTCGCAGAACTCTCTAAACTCGTGAGAAGTGAAGACCGAACCTCCATCGGTCGTGATAGTTTGGGGAATCCCGAATCTATGAATGACATGTTCTTTCACAAAATCGATAACATCCTTCGAGGTCACTGACTTCATAGGGACGGCTTCCACCCATTTAGTGAAATAATCCGTAATGGCCAAAATCCACATGTGGCCTTTGCTTGATGGAGGGTTGATCTTGCCAATCATATCCATGCCCCAACCTCGGAATGGCCAAGGTTTGATGATGGGGTTCATTGCTGACGCGGGTACCGTCTGAATTTTTCCAAATTTCTGACATGCTTGACACCCTTTGTAGTACTTAAAGCAGTCCTCAAGCATGGTGGGCCAATAAAACCCTGATCGCCTGATCAACCATTTCATCTTGTGAGCCGATTAGTGAGTTCCACAGGCGCCTTCGTGTACCTCGTGTAGGAGCCGATTGGCCTCGGTTGGCCCTAGACATTTGAGCAGTAATCCTTCCAGAGTCCTGTAGAACATGTCGTCCCCGATAAGCACATACTTCATGGCTTGTACCTTATCCGTTTAGGTGCCCCCCGAGCCGAATCTTTCAAATAATTGAAGATATCGGCTCTCCAGTCGTCCGCCTCCAGGAACTGTACTTGAACATCAGTTCCCTCTGCTACGTCCTTGTAGCCTGAAGCCATTTGTGCGAGATCATTCGCCTCTATATTCTGCGATCGCGGGATCCAGTTAAAGTTTATGTACCGGAACTGTGCCATCAGCTCACGGCATTGCAACCATAATGGGAAGAGCGACTCGCTCTCACACTTGTATTCCTTCGTGAGTTGGGAAATCACCAATTTGGAGTCTCCAAAAATTTCCACTGCCTCTGCTCCAGCTTCGATGAGCAACTCCATTCCCTTGCGTATTGCCTCATACTCGGCGACGTTGTTGGTGCGAGGGGTAGCTAGCCTGATGGAGAAGGAATATGTTGCCCCCCGGGGCGACACGAGTAGAATGCCAATGCCGCAACCATCATCACAAACCGATCCATCGAAAAGCATAGCCCACGCTCGTATAGACAGCGCTGCTATATCAGTGTTGATCCTTTCAGCAATAAGGTCGGCCAATGCCTGACCCTTAACCGCTTTCGCGGGTTGATACCGGATGTCAAATTCCGATAATGCAAACATCCATTTGCCGAGTCGGCCTTTCAACATAGGAGCCGACAGCATGTGCTTTATGACATCTGATTTGCATATAATGATAATCTCTGCTGAGAGCAAGATGTGGCGCAGCTTGGTGCAGGTGAAAAACAGGCAGAGGCACAACTTATCGATCTCAGGATACCTTGTCTCTGCATCCAGCATCCTTCTGCTGATGTAAAACACAACTCGCTCCAGACCATCATAAACCTGCACCACCACCGAGGCGATGGACGTGTCAGCTACTGACAAGTAAATGTAGAACGGCCTATCCGGCTGGGGCGGAACCAATACTGGCGGCTTCGTTAGATATTCTTTGATCTCGTCGAAGGCTCGTTGTTGTTCTGTCCCCCAGCGGAACTCTTCATCAGATTTAATTTTCACCAGTCCCATGAACGGCTCTATTCTTCCTGACAGATTGGAGATGAATCTTCTGACGAAGTTGATCTTGCCGATGAGAGACTGCAGTTCTTTCTTCGTGGTAGGTGGCTTCATTGTTCGCACTGCCTCCTGACTTTTCAGGCCGATCTCAATTCCGCGTTCATGGACCAAGAAACCCAAGAACTGACCGGCCGTCACCCCGAAGGCACACTTCTTTGGATTCATTCGTAGCCCGAATTTTCTTGTTCGGTCTAGGACGCATTGCAGATCGTCCAAGTGTCCTTGTACTGAAGCAGACTTGACCACCACGTCATCGATATAAATTTCCACCAGCTTGCCGATCAGATCATGGAAAATGTAATTCATGGCTCTTTGGTATGTGGCGCCGGCATTCTTCAGTCCAAACGTCATGACTACATATTCAAACAACCCCACCGAACCTGGGACTCTGAATGCAGTCTTGTGTATGTCTTCCGGAGCCATAAAAATTTGGTTGTAACCGGCATTGCCATCCATGATGCTCAAGATCTTATGACCAGCAGCTGCGTTGATTAATGTCTCTGCTACCGGCATCGGATACTCATCCTTCGGAGTAGCTCTATTGAGATCCCGAAAATCTATGGCAACACGCCAGCGGCCATTCTTTTTCTCTACAGGTACGATACTAGAAATCCACTCAGCATACCTGCATGGCCTGATTAACCTAGCTGTCAACATTTTCTCGATCTCTTTCTTGACTTCTTCCAAAATTTTGGCCTTCATCTGTCGTGCTCGCTGCTGGAATGGCCGAAATCCTTTTTTAAGCGGGAGTCGATGCTCAATGATGCTCCTGTCTAACCCGGGCATCTCTGTATAGTCCCAGGCGAAGCAGTCTGGATATTCTTTCAACAAAGCTATCATCGGACCCCGCAGATTCGGATCTAACTTCTTGCTGATAAATGTTGGTCGTGGCTTATCCCCAGGACCGATGTCAATCTCCTCTAGCTCATCAGCGGATGTAAACCCATACCCTAGCTTTCCGTCACCTGCTAAATCGATGCTAAACACGGGGCAAACAGTTGGTGAGGATAACAAAGATAATTTGGGCCGATTGCCGGAATCGGCCCCCATTTCGATTGCATTAGTCAAGGAAGGTTTACAACTTATTTGTGCTCTACAATGGCAGGGAATCTCCCTACTACGACTGCATGACCTGTTTGTCGTAAGCTTACTGCTTTTTATTTTTTGCGGCCGATCGCAGGGATCGGCCATACCACGTACGATCGTGGACTTTGCTACTCTGTCAGGCCAGTGGATAAGACCAGCCTCACCCCGTTTTTTGTAGCTTCAATGCGCTCACAGCCGTCTAGACTGATTCCAGAGATCGGCTCTTGGTCGTCTGCTTCCCAGACGTTCATGCCAGCTATGGAGATCTCGATCGAATCATCTGCATGAATGACCTCCACTTCATCTCCATCCCACTGTATTAGGCACTGGTGCATCGTGGATGGAATGCAGAAGTTAGCGTGAATCCAATCCCTCCCCAGCAAGACAGCGTAGGTGCTTTTGCTGTCCACGACAAAGAATGACGTAGGGATGGTTTTTCTGCCCACGGTCAGATCCACGTTTAGTACGCCTTGCGTTTCTGAAGTTTGGCCGTTGAAGTCGCTTAACGTGACGTTGGTTTTGATCAGATCTGCAGTGGAGCTTCCCAAACGCCGTAGCATGGAGTATGGCATTATATTGACTGCCGCTCCGGTGTCAACCAACATCTTGCGGACAGGCTGCCCATTGATATAACCTCGCAGGTACAGGGCTTTCAGATGTTTGTAGCCCTTCTCTCGTGGCTTTTCAAAGATAACCGGCCGTGGGCCGCAGTCAAACTGTGCCACTGGTAGCTCTTTGGTTCTTGGAGCGCAAAACTCTGACGGAAGTATGAACACCATGTTTGTGCCAGCCGATGTCTTCGCATCGGCTTTTACCGGTTTGGGGCGCCACTCTTTCCTTTTCGGGCGATCTTCCGTTTCCAAGGTCTGCCGAATTTTAACGGCCAGATCGGGCCGTGCTTTCCTTAAAGCGTGGAGGTACTGCGCTTTGGCTTCCTCCAAGTTACGCAGCCGCTGAACTCGATGCTTTTGGGTGTGCCTGAGTCCATCGGGGCACCACCTTGGCCGGTGATATCTGTCTTCTTATTTTCCACCCGTTGGCTCCTCGAGGTCTTTTGCTCGAGGAGGGACAGGCCCTAGGCGCTTGAACACTGAGACTGGACCTATGTCATCCTTCTGCTGTCCACATTCTGGGCAGTTGTCGATTGTAGGCAATCGGCTCATTCCGGCATCCCAGCAATACTTGAAGAAGGGACAATACCAATGTTTGTCCATGCCTTCCTTTTCCTTTGACTTTCCCCTAGCGAGGTGCTCATATCTTTCATCATCCCTATCGCGCCGGCGACGTCGGTCATACTGACGCTCATACTTGTTAAGGAGATGCGTGGAGTGTGGCTTCTGATACCGCACGCTTCTCACTTGCTCCTCGGTTAAATACCGCCTGTCGTCATAACGGGGCCGGTCGCGTGGACCAGCCTCCTCTCTTTCCTTGCCCCGAGAGCGACCGTCTTCCTCCTTATATGTGCCATGGTGGTACACAGGTCCTGCCATATTAACATCGAACGAGAAATCCAACTGACGCCTCGTGGAGTGGCTGTGTTCTACCATGTTGACGCCGGGAAATGGGTTTGTGTCTACTTTCATGGCGAATTGCCCAAGGATCAGACGGCCCTGTTCTATCGCCGTTTGGATCTGGTGACGTAGCTCTTTGCAGTCATTGGTGGTGTGGGTGAACGAGTGATGCCACTTGCAGTATGGTCTCCCGTTCATCTCCTGAGCCGTAGGGATTTTGTGGCCTTCGGGTAACTTCAGCTGCTTTTCTTTCAGCAGTAAATCGAATATCTGCTCAGCTTTGCTCACATCGAAGTCGAACCCTTTTGCAGGCCCTTGCTGCTTCACCCATTTGCAGGACACAGGATCTGCCCCACGAGCCCATTCAGCCACGGCCACCTCCTGGTCTTGTGTAGGATCCTCTTCTTCTGTATCGACCAGGCCTATCGGACGTTTGAACTTGTCTTGGTACAACTCAGGGTGGCGCTGTTCATACATTGTCAGCTTCTGGGCCATGTGCGCCAATGAGTTGTACTCTACTTGGAAAGCCAGATCTTTGATAGGTGCTGAGAGACCCAACACTGCCAGCTCGACTGCTTCTTTCTCAGTTAAACGAGCGGAATAACATCGGTTCTTGACAGTCCTGAAACGCTGAATGTACTCGGCTACTGTTTCTCCCCGTTTTTGCCGCACCTGTGCCAGATCTGCGATGTCAGCCTCGGTAGCTTCTGAATGATACTGAATGTGGAACTGCTCTTCCAGTTCCTTCCAGGTCTGGATCGAATCCGGTGGCAGCGAGGTGTACCACCCAAAAGCTGGTCCTGTCAGAGATTGCGCAAAGAACCTTACGCGTAACTGATCCGATGCTGAAATCATGCCTAATTGTGCCAGGTATCGGCTCACATGCTCGATCGAGCTCGACCCTTCTGATCCGCTAAACCTTGAGAACTCAGGGAGCCGATACTTGGGCGGCAGCGGAATCAGATCAAACTCGTTGGGGTACGGCTTGGAATAGCCGATTGTCCTTCTCTTCGGCACGAAGCCGAACTGGTCTCTCAGGATGGTACGGATTTGCTCCATCGTTTGAGCTGCAGGGGCTGAATTCTCATGACTCGTTCCGGTGGCATACTTGGCTAGCCACGCCTGTTTATCAGCGTCCATCCCAGACATCCCTGCTCCAGGAATACCTGCTCCCGAAGCCCCTGCTCCAGAAACTCCCGCCCCAGAAATCCCCGCGGTTGCAATCTGGTTCGTGCGCGTCAAGCTATTGCAGTCCGGCACGTAGGTGCACACATATCCATGTGGGATTTCTTTAGGTGGTTCAGACAGGAACTGGCAATCGCCTGGGTCACCTCCGACCTTGTAGACGACGTACGCCGGTGCCCCTGGTGGCTCCGGAGCTGCAAGTGTGAATGGCAGCTGTGGCCTGGTCTGGAGCAGTCTTTCTCCCTGGTGAGTCCCTAGAGTAGGCCCCGACGGAGAGTACTGATGTTTCATGATCTCCTGAACTACGCGAACCGCGATGCGCTCGAAAGCGTTCACTAGGCTCTCAGAATGGCGGTGAAGAGAATGAGCCACCATGTAATTGACTTCCTGTCGCAGAGCTCTGGTGCGCTCCTCTGACGGAACAGACAGATCCACCTCATCAAGAGCACCTTCGTGTGAGAACCCTTTCCACCTGATGCCATGCTTACGGGTCCTCTCGAAAGAGCCGATGAGATCGGCTTCGAAGAGAGCTTTGATATCATCATACTTCGCCTTGTGCTCCTCAGGTAGATCGTCGTACGTGACCGGTCTGTCCCCCATCGCAGCGTCGGATGTTGATGCAGATGCTGTTGAATGTCCCACCGGGCGTGCCAGAATGTGTTGCCTGCCAAAACCCACCGGCGAGCAGCGACGAGCAACACGAAGAGCCGGGAGGCTCCCAGAACTGCTGGTGGGCCCTGGTCCCTCGGGCAACGGCCCGCAAAACTCCGGCACACGTCCTGGCTGATGTAAGGGCGTGCCACCTGACCTATACCTGGTCAGGAAGGTGATGGATTGCTTCGATTGGTTTCCTGCATGGCAAACAAGTATACTTAAAATTCGAGCCGTGACCGGCTCCCAGGTTTCCCTGTGAATCGGCTCCTGGAGCCGATTACCCCATGGTTCTGCATTAGATCTACGACAACATGGGGTTTTGCTTCATCAATACAAGTTAAATCGATCTACGACAGTTTAACGTTTTCACCACGTAATTGGAACATCCTACACGTAATTGAGCCTGGTAAATACAAAAGATGATAGAAAACTAACCCTAGAGAAGGCCTAACAACCGACGTAAAGTCAATTCCCGGAACAACTCCTCTCGAATTAGCAAACCATATCCTCACGTACTACTGGATCGTTCAACCCGTTTGCAAGGCCTGACTACGTGGATATCAAACTAAACCTTGGAAAACAAGGCAAAACTATAACGGATCAAATCGACTGAATAAAGATCAAGCAAGACGCTACCCTTACACCCGGGAAAAGGTGCAAAGGCAGCGAGATAACTAGAGGTAGCATAACTAAGCAATCATAGCAAAAAGTACCGATGCTAGCCTAAACAAATCTATGATAATAGTATTACTCGCCATCAACAAGGCTTCAGTACGAGTAACACCAAATAACGCATAAGCAGATACTGCCTAGATCGCAAGATGCGATCTAGGCAGCATGACACTTACCCGAAAGAAACCCTAGAAACAAGGGGTGACGATGCGCCGAGATTGTGTTTGTTGTGAACGTGATCGTCCTCCTTTTCTCAATAACCTTAGGTACATATTTATAGTCCGGAGACTTTCTATATTTGGAATAATCCTAACAACTCTATCTCTTACTTAAACCGAAACGGAACCTACTACAATATAAGATACACGGGCAATTTAGCCCAAATCCACGCACAAGGCCGATTCAACAACACGTTGCATATATGTATCTTCCAAGCCCATCTTGATTACGGCCCATCTCCTCCTTTGGCCAAAATATGGCGATAACACATGCCCCCCTGGTTTTGGCAATAATAATTCCAAAACCACTCTGCTGATGTTTTTTCTTCCCCTTTTTTTTTATATCGGGTTACGCGTTGCAGAGCAGAATCGTCACGCCACCCCCTCATCATGATGCCCTGTCTTCTCAACTCCTCCGCACTGCATGATTTGACAATTTTGGCACCACATTCTGGGAAACCGCTATGGCATTGAACCGCCTCCCACTATTCCCCTTATTTAAATTCATCTGAGCAGTTTGTAGCCCCCATCTTCCTCCATTAGCCAAAAAACCCTCTTCCTCCGCCGAAAAAACCCTCTTCCTCTGCCATGGCTTCCTCTTCTTCCTCCAAATCATCCGCCCTTTCCTCCCAATCTTCCAACACGATGAGCAACCGAGAGCCGACGCTAGAGCACCAGCCAATGGCGGCGTACGAGGCTCTCGCCCCACAATGGTGGGACGAGAGGGACTGGGACTTCGCCGCCTGGTCGGAGGACGACGAGTCCCTGACCGACGGCGAGGAGGGCCTCCAGTTCCTTGTCGACGGGGAACTGGAGGTGGAGAGCTCCGACGACGCCTGGTCCTGGGATGGCGTCGAATCCTCCGACGAGGAGGAGGAAGCGGAGGAGGACACCTCCTCCGATGAATACCCGCCGGTGAAGCGCTTCCGCGCCGGGTCCAGCGAGGACACCGAAGACGACGACGAGGACGAGGAGGCCCCCGCTGACATCCTCAGCAGCAGCGGCGGAGACGACGCCGGCAGCAGCGCTGATGACAGCGAGTACGACGACGGCGAAGACAGCGGCGACGACACCGGCCTCTAGATTAGGAACTAGTAGTAGTAGTACTAGTAGTAGATTTCCTTTTGTAAGCAATCGGCTCCATTGTAAACAATCATCTTTTGAATCAACAAAGATTGCTTTTCCAATTCGCTTTTGCCGATAGTCAAAATAGGTCAATGCTCCAGAAGCCGATAGTAATGTATCGGCTTTCACCATACTGCACTCATACAGTCAACCAAGTCAAAGCCCCAAGAGCCGATGGTAACACATCGGCTTTCCCCACAAACGTTGACAAGGTCAAATTTGGTCGCATACTTAGTCAAATCTGAGCGGCCACTTTCCAGTTTCAAACGGTAGCCTGCGACCCTCTTCAAAAAAGGCTAACCCAGATCTCCAATTGCCTCACGGAATAGACCGAGCTCACAGCGACAAGAAGCCTCGATCCCCAATTGCATAGATCCATCTCCGCCGGCAAACTAGATGGCGGAATCGTCCAACACCAACACAGCGGTCTCTGGTCTGAAGGTACGCCTACTCCTCGTAGTCTGAACACGGTGCTGGAATTAATGGCAAACACCTGAATTAATGCTTTATTCCACCATTAAATTTTTTAGGTTTCGGACATTCTGCTGCCGCATCCTTCTCTCCCAAATTCTCTCTGTCTTGGCCCCCGTACAGAATCTAGTCCTGCCCATCTGATCTCTTGCGAGGCAAACAGAATCCCCTTCGTAAGCCAAAACCTAGATTTGAATTCTTGGGCCGACTGCTTGCGAGCCTGGCCTAATCCTCCTGAACATTGGGTCTCTTGGTACAGCAGGGTAGCCAAAACTTACCAATCTCAATGGGAAACCACGGGAATAGCCGATGCCTTGTATTTGTCATTGTCTCCCCTTGAAAAACATGAAAATCTTCTAAAAACCATCGGTTATTTCTGGTCCGATGCTCTGAACTGCTTCATGTTCGGTCATTGCCCCATGACACCAACTCTGTTAGACGTGGTGATGATTACTGGTCTGGACGTTACATCACCCAGCCCCTCTGCTTTTAATCTGACAAAGGTCCCCTACAAGCTTTCTTCCAAAACAGATTGCACGAACTGGGGTGCCTATATTCAAAGCCACATGAAAACTAAAGGCCCTGTCATAGAGAAAGAACACACGGCTTTCCTCAACCTCTGGCTAGAACATTTCATATTCTGTGGCCCTTCCCTTGCTCCAACCAAGAATTATCTCTCCCTGGCCTATGAACTTGCCAAAGGCACTCAACTTGGCATCGGCAAACTGTTCCTTGGAGAGGTCTATCGATATCTCCAGTTGATGTCTGTCAAACTATTCTCCGGCATAGCAGTCAAAACAGGAGGTCCTTGGTGGTTCATTCAGCTATGGGCCCAGCTGTATTTTCAAAACCATGTCCCAAACTTCCCCCTTTTGGCGAGTTGCACCTTTCCAGATGCCAAAGGGAAGCAGATCCGATGCACCAGCTACGGCCAAGCTCTGTATAGACTGCCAGGTAGTAAACTGATCCCTCAGGAAGCATCCAAGTGGTTCAGCATTTTCTTCCAAGGCCTGAACAATCCTATCTTCTTTCCTTACATGGAAGAATCGGAACATTTTGAAAATCCAATCTCCTTCAGGCTAGACAACTTTGCCGATGACACCAGCACTCGGCAGCTATTTTCCACTGTGATCCGTCCCTGTTTCCTTCCAGTTGGCATGAGCACATCCAACAGAATAATCAAGCCTGGATACGAATTCTACCAGCCGGTCCTAACGGCTCGGCAATTTGGCCTTGGACAAGTACCTCCCCATTTCTTTCTCCACCATCTTACAGAGAGCAGAGCTGACCTGCCCGATCCTCTCACCAGTCAAAGGTGTTATTCCTTCTTCGATGCTCTGACCATCCCAATTCCCAACAACCTCACCTTCGCTTCATCAACCGATGGTTTTGAGAACTGGTGGTCGATGTGGAAGACTCATGCCTTCAGGAGAGCTCTGGGACCGTTGCTGGAACAGCTCGATGCTGAATATGACATCCCCGTAGAACAGGTACCACTACTCGTAAATCTGGATGCAGCTCACAAATGATTCTCCTAATAAACCACTCTGTCTCCTTGCAGCAACAAGATGGTCCTGAACCTACGCACGGTGATGGCTCCCCCTTCGAATTCTTCCCACCAGCTCCTGTGGTCCTTTTCTGCAAAAACTCGCCACCTTTGAAAAAGGTCGTGATGCAGAACCAGCCGATATCACCACAATCGGCTTCCAAGAACCAAGCAACTTCTAAGTCAGCCGCCTCTCGAGTTCCAACTAAAACAAGAACGATGGTGAGGAAGGTAGCTACCAGGAAGACCTTGAGGCGCCGGAGCCCTTCTCCAGAAAGTTCGCATGTACGCTGATCCATGCCTTGGTTGATCTCTTTCATCCTTGCAAACATGCTCGTGCTTACTAGCTCTCCTTTCTTACAGGCTTCCGTCGAAGACACCTCCAGCGAGGACACACAATCCAATCGAGGAGAATTGGGTCCAACAGACTCTGAGAGGACCATCACACCGAGCCAGCCAGATTTGCCACAATTGGCTCCCAGGAAAAGGCCAGTTCCTGAACCTGCTGCCCCCCGAGCATCAGTCGAGGCGGGGCCAGTCGTGAGCCCCAAAAGGGCTCGCAAGGGACTGCAAACTTCTTCGTCGAGCCAGGAGGTTTCGCAACATCACCCTCCATGCTCTTACCAATTGTTTTTTATCTTCTGATTCATCACTATTTACATCGGCAAGCACCTTCCATGCAGGCGACTGACACTCCTAGTGGGAAAGCCGGGGCAGCGCCGATGTCTCTCGCAAGGCTGGATCTAGTAATCCCTGACGGTGTAGATGAAACGGTTACCACTTTAGTCGAGCCCCCAGCGACAACACACAAGCCGATTGTCTCGTCATCTGCTGTCCCCTTGATCTTAGGAGAGGTACGTTCGCCTCGTTCGGCTCATCCTTCCATGTTAGATCCATACTGACGCCATTTCGGCCTGCCAGGGTTGTGATATTTCAGGCCTGCTGACGTTCGACCCTGAATCCATCGAACCAACTCTCTCTGTTGCCAACGATGAACCACGAGCAAGGGCTGTTCCACCTCAATTCCAGCGTCTCAAAGTCTTGCTGTCCTCCCCGATCGAGAAGTTGATCGAGGGTTCTGAAGAGGTGAAGAGTGTTCTTGCCGAAATCAAGGACCAACTCCCAGTAGCATTGCAGGTGAAGCTTTCGCCAGTTGTAACTCTGTCTTTCTACGGGTCAAGGGTGAAGTCGGCTCGTGAGAGGATTAATCTGCGCCGCGCCCAACTCCCGCTGAAGGCCAATATTGCAGACAAATGTCAGCAGCTCAACGAGAAAAAGGCGTCTCTGGATGCTAAAACTGACACCTCTGTCAGCACCGCCGTGCTTGCACTTCTGAAAAAGGAATTGAAAGATCTTGAAGAGAAGGTCCGAGCGACTAAACAGCTCATTCGTGACAAGGAAGCATTCATCGCCCGCTCCCAAGACGAAGCAGAAGGCCTCAAAGCTCAACTGAAGACTGATCTGGCGGAAATACGTGCCCTGAACAAGCAGCTAGTGACGGGCAAGGACAAAGATGACGAAGCCGAGATCGCCGAAGTGGATCGTGTCCGTGCTGACGCCCTCCACGCATTCGAGGCATTCCTTCAGTAGCTCATTCATGTAAACTGGCACCTGCTCGTAACAGTTTGAACCTCTAGAGTCGATGGCTGTGCATCGGCTATATTTTTGTAACTAGAGTCGATGGCTGTGCATCGGCCATATATATATATATATTTTTTATTGGCCGATTTCATGTATCGGCCCCCATATTTCACTGTCCATCGTCCCACATGCTTGGGAAATATTTCTTGAGATGCTGACCGTTGACAGCCACTGGGAATTTCAAGCCGTCTAGCTCCTCAAGCATGTACGCGTTCCCTCTTAAAACTTGATCGACCCTGTATGGCCCGTGCCAATTTGGAGACCATTTACCATATGTCGCATCCTTAGTCCCCAATGGCAATACAGCTTCCCATACCAGGTCGCCAACGTGGAACTCCTTTGGTCTCACCTTCTTATTATATGCACGAGCTACCTTGGCCTTGTTCTCTTTGATTTTCTCAAGCGACCACAGCCTAAGCTCAGTCACATCCTCAACACTGTCACTCATCAGGGCCGCATATTCTTCAGTTGTTAGATCGTTCTGAAAAGTGACACGTCTCGATCCAGCCGTAATCTCCCAGGGCAATACGGCTTCTTGCCCATAGACTAGATGGTATGGCGAGGTTTTTATCGCTCCATGACATGACATGCGATAGGCCCATAAAGCCTCTGACAAAACCTCGTGCCAACGCCTAGGGTGCTCATCGATTTTCCTCTTGATCAACTTGATAAGGCTCTGGTTGGACGCTTCAGCTTGCCCATTTGCTTGAGCATAGTATGGAGATGATCGGATCAGCTTAATTCCCGTGTCCTCGCAGAACTCTCTAAACTCGTGAGAAGTGAAGACCGAACCTCCATCGGTCGTGATAGTTTGGGGAATCCCGAATCTATGAATGACATGTTCTTTCACAAAATCGATAACATCCTTCGAGGTCACTGACTTCATAGGGACGGCTTCCACCCATTTAGTGAAATAATTCGTAATGGCCAAAATCCACATGTGGCCTTTGCTTGATGGAGGGTTGATCTTGCCAATCATATCCATGCCCCAACCTCGGAATGGCCAAGGTTTGATGATGGGGTTCATTGCTGACGCGGGTACCGTCTGAATTTTTCCAAATTTCTGACATGCTTGACACCCTTTGTAGTACTTAAAGCAGTCCTCAAGCATGGTGGGCCAATAAAACCCTGATCGCCTGATCAACCATTTCATCTTGTGAGCCGATTGGTGAGTTCCACAGGCGCCTTCGTGTACCTCGTGTAGGAGCCGATTGGCCTCGGTTGGCCCCAGACATTTGAGCAGTAATCCTTCCAGAGTCCTATAGAACATGTCGTCCCCGATAAGCACATACTTCATGGCCTTGTACCTTATCCGTTTAGGTGCCCCCCGAGCCGAATCTTTCAAATAATTGAAGATATCGGCTCTCCAGTCGTCCGCCTCCAGGAACTGTACTTGAACATCAGTTCCCTCTGCTACGTCCTTGTAGCCTGAAGCCATTTGTGCGAGATCATTCGCCTCTGTATTCTGCGATCGCGGGATCCAGTTAAAGTTTATGTACCGGAACTGTGCCATCAGCTCACGGCATTGCAACCATAATGGGAAGAGCGACTCGCTCTCACACTTGTATTCCTCCGTGAGTTGGGAAATCACCAATTTGGAGTCTCCAAAAATTTCCACTGCCTCTGCTCCAGCTTCGATGAGCAACTCCATTCCCTTGCGTATTGCCTCATACTCGGCGACGTTGTTGGTGCGAGGGGTAGCTAGCCTGATGGAGAAGGAATATGTTGCCCCCCGGGGCGACACGAGTAGAATGCCAATGCCGCAACCATCATCACAAACCGATCCATCGAAAAGCATAGCCCACGCTCGTATAGACAGCGCTGCTATATCAGTGTTGATCCTTTCAGCAATAAGGTCGGCCAATGCCTGACCCTTAACCGCTTTCGCGGGTTGATACCGGATGTCAAATTCCGATAATGCAAACATCCATTTGCCGAGTCGGCCTTTCAACATAGGAGCCGACAGCATGTGCTTTATGACATCTGATTTGCATATAATGATAATCTCTGCTGAGAGCAAGATGTGGCGCAGCTTGGTGCAGGTGAAAAACAGGCAGAGGCACAACTTATCGATCTCAGGATACCTTGTCTCTGCATCCAGCATCCTTCTGCTGATGTAAAACACAACTCAAGCATGTACAGACATGGTCTCGGAACACGGATCACCGAAAGGTAAAGCATGAATCATATAGTAGATATGATGAACATGTCGATTGTTCGCCATTGAAGCTACATCAACTCTTGTGATGATCGGTTTTGATGTGGTGGATTTGGTTCGTGTGATCACTAATACAATGTGAGGGATATTTTTTTGAGTGGGAGTTCACCTAGATTAATTTAACTATTAATTAGAACTCAATTTGTCATAAACTTAGTCTAAACTATTGCAAATATGTTGTAGATCAATGGCGGCCCCTACCATCAATTTTAATGCGTTCCTAGAGAAATAGAAGTTGAAAAACAATGGAAGCAACTTCGTGGATTGGTTCCGCAATTTGAGGATTGTCCTCAATGCTGGTAATTTGACCTATGTGCTAGATGCACCGCTGGGTGACCTGCCTGCAGCTGATGCTACCGATGAAGTAAAGAATGTTTACCTCGCTCGGAAGAATCAGTACTCCACAGTTCAGTGTGCTATCTTGTATGGTTTGGAATCGGAGCTTCAGAAAAGGTTTAAGAACTCAGACCCACATGATATTGTCCGTGAACTCAAATTGATATTTGAGACTCACGCGGCAGTTGAGAGTTATGAGGCTTCTGAAAAGTTCTTTAACTGCAAGATGGAAGAGGGCAGCTCCGTCAGTGAGCATGTGCTTAAGATGTCTGGGCACGTAAACAAACTTCAAAGCTTGGGTATAGTGATTCCTAATGCTTTGGGGATTTACTGTGTCCTCTAATCACTACCACCAAGTTACAATAACTTTGTGATGAACTACAATATGCAAAGCATGAACAAGCAGTTGCCAGAACTCTTCTCCATGTTAAAATCTGCAGAAGTGGAGATCAAGAAAGAGCACCAAGTGTTGATGGTCAATAAGACCACCAAATTCAAGAAAGGCAAGTCTAAGCAAAAGGGACACTTCAAGAAGGGTGGTAAGAAAGTTGTCGCACCGACAAAGAAGACCAAGGCTGGACCTAAGCCTGATACTGAGTGCTTTTACTGCAAGGGAGAAGGTCACTCGAAGCGGAATTGCCCAAAGTACTTGGCGGATTTGAAGAACGGCAACATCAAGAAGAAAGGTATATCCGATATACATGTTATTGATGTGTATCTCACTAGTACTCATAGTATTGCCTGGGTATTTGATACTGGTTCGGTTGCTCATATTTGTAACTCGAAACAGGTGCTACAGAATAAACGGAAGCTAGCGAAGAACGAGGTGATGATGCGCGTTGGAAATGGATCAAAGGTTGATGTGATCGCGGTCAGCACGCTACCTCTTCATCTACCATCGGGATTAGTTTTATACTTAATAATTGTTATTTGGTGCCTGTGTTAAGCATGAACATTATATCGGGATCTTGTTTATTGCGAGACGGTTACTTGTTTAAGTCCGAGAATAATGGTTGTTCGATTTATATGAGTAAAATATGTTTTATGCACATGCACCTTTAATAGATGGTCTATTCTTATTGAATCTCGATAGTGGAAATACACATATTAATAACATTGAAGCTAAACGTTTGAAATTGAGCGATAACTCGACCTATATGTGGCACTGTCGTCTTGGTCACATTGGAGTGAAGCGTATGAAGAAACTCCATTCCGATGGACTTCTTGAATCACTTGATTTCGAATCACTTGAAAGATGCGAAGCATGTCTGATGGGTAAAATGACTAAGACTCCATTTTCTGGTATGATGGAGCGAGCTACGGACTTATTGGAAATCATACATACCGATGTGTGTGGTCCGATGAGTGTAGCATCGCGCGGTGGTTATCGTTATGTTCTTACCTTCACGGATGACTTGAGTAGATATGGGTATATCTATTTCATGAAACATAAGTCTGAAACTTTCGAGAAGTTTAAGGAATTTCAAAGTGAGGTAGAGAATCAACGTAACAAGAAGATTAAATTTCTACGTTCTGATCGTGGAGGTGAATATCTAAGTTACGAGTTTGGCGAGCATTTGAGGAAATGCGGAATACTTTCACAATTGACACCGCCGGGAACACCACAGCGTAATGGTGTGTCCGAACGTCGTAATCAAACTCTCTTAGATATGGTTCGTTCTATGATGTCACGTATAGATTTACCACTATCATTTTGGGGTTATGCGTTAGAAACAGCCGCATTCACTTTAAATAGGGCACCATCTAAATCTGTTGAAACGACACTGTATGAATTATGGTTTGGGAAGAAACCTAAATTGTCGTTCCTTAAAGTTTGGGGTTGCGAAGCCTATGTAAAGAAGTTACAATCGGACAAGCTTGAACCCAGAGCGGAAAAATGCGTCTTCATAGGATACCCAAAGGAAACTATTGGGTATACCTTCTATCATAGATCTGAAGGCAAAATCTTTGTTGCCAAGAATGGATCCTTTCTAGAGAAGGAATTTCTCTCGAAAGAAGTGACTAGAAGGAAAGTAGAACTTGACGAGGTTGTCGAACCTTCTCTCGAACTTGCGAGTAGCGCAGCACCGGAAGAAGTTTCTGTGGTGCCTGCACCAATAAGAGAGGAAGCTAATGATGATTATCATGAAACTTTGGTTGAAGTTGCTACAGAGCCTCGCAGGTCAACGACAACTCATACCACTCCTGATTGGTATGATCCCGTTATGAGTGTCATGTTGGTGGACAACACCGATGACCCTGCGACATATGAGGAAGCGATGATGAGCCCAGATTCCAATAAATGGCAAGAAGCCATGAAATCCGAGATTGGATCCATGTACGAAAACCAAGTATGGACTTTGGTGGACTTACCGGATGGCCGGAAGGCTGTCGAGAACAAATGGATTTTCAAGAAGAAAACAGATGCTGATGGTAATGTTACTGTCTATAAAGCTCGACTTGTCGCAAAAGGGTTTCGACAAATTCAAGGAGTTGACTACGATGAGACTTTCTCACCAGTAGCAAAGTTAAAGTCTGTGAGGATTTTGTTAGCAATCGCTGCATATTATATGAGATATGGCAGATGGATGTCAAAACAGCGTTCCTCAATGGAGACATTGATGAAGAGTTGTATATGATGCAACCCAAAGGTTTTATCGATCCTAAAGATGCTAACAAGGTATGCAAGCTTCAACGGTCCATATATGGATTGAAGCAAGCATCCCGAAGTTGGAATCAACGTTTTGATAAGGTAATCAAAAGTTTTGGTTTTATACAAACTTATGGAGAAGCTTGTATTTACAAGAAAGTGAGTGGGAGCTCTATAGCATTCTTAATACTATATGTAGATGACATATTGTTGATTGGGAATGATGTAGACCTTCTTAATAGTGTCAAGGAATATTTGAATAATAGTTTTTCAATGAAAGATCTTGGCGAAGCAGCTTACATATTAGGCATAAAGATTTATAGAGATAGATCGAGACGCCTAATATCATTGTCACAAAGTACATATTTGGACAAAGTTCTAAAGAGGTTTGGAATGGAAGATAGCAAGAAAGGGTGCTTGCCCATGTTTCCCAATACGACCTTGAGTAAAACTCAAAGTCCAGCAATGGCAGAAGATAGAGAAAGGATGAGTAAGACTCCCTATGCCTCGGCCATAGGTTCTCTAATGTATGCCATGCTATGTACTAGACCCGACATTGCATATGCTGTTAGTTTGACTAGCAGATATCAAAGTGATCCAGGAGTGGATCATTGGACAGCGGTCAAAAACATCCTTAAGTACTTGAGAAGAACTAAGGATATGGTTCTTTCTTATGGAGGTGATGAACAGCTCGTTGTTAATGGTTACACCGATGCTAGTTGGAACACCGATCCGGATGATTCTAAATCTCAATCTGGATACATATTTACTTTGAATGGTGTAGCAGTTAGCTGAAGGAGTGCAAAGCAAAGTGTTGTGGCGAGATCTTCAACTGAATCGGAATACATAGCTGCTTCGGAGGCTTCACAAGAAGCGATATGGATGAAGGAGTTCATTACAGAGCTCGGTGTGGTTCCAAGTGCGCTGGACCCAATGTCTATCTACTATGATAACATGGGCGCCATAGCCAATGCGCAAGAGCCAAGGTCACACAAGAAGCTGAAGCACATCAAGGTACGTTTTCACGCTATTCGAGAACATGTCCAAGATGGTGACATAAACATTTGCAAAGTACACACAGATCTGAATGTGGCGGATCCGTTGACTAAACCTCTCCCAAGGGCAAAACATGACCAACACCAAACTTCCATGGGTGTTCGGTATATTACCATGTAATCTAGATTAGTTGACTCTAGTGCAAGTGGGAGACTGTTGGAGATATGCCCTAGAGGCAATAATAAATGTAGTTATTATTATATCTTTGTGTTTATGATAAATGTTTACATTCATGCTATAACAGTATGAACAAGGAAACATTAATACTTGTGTGATTTCTAAACTAAATTAGAGTCCCTAGTAAAGCCTCTTCATAATACTAGCTTGTTGGTTAATAAATGATTGTGGTTTCCCTATCATGAACATTGAGATGTTATTAACAACAAGATCATATCGTTAGGAGAATGGTATGATGGACATACTCCTATAGATAAGCGTAGCATAAAGATCAATTCATTTTAATAGTTCAATTGCTATATTCTTTCTGATACATAGTAACCTAATTCCTTCGACCATGAGATCATGCTTATCACCATCACCGGAAGGATGCTTTGATGACATCAAACACCACACCGTAACTGGGTGGTTATAAAGGTGGCATTGAGTGTTCGGAAAGTATGGGTTGAGACACATGGATCAAGAGTGGGATTTGTCCATCCATATGACGGATAGATATACTCTGGGCCCTCTCGGTGGAATGTCATCCAATTGGCTTGCAAGCATGTGACTGGCTCACAAGGGATCACATATCACGGGAACGAGAAAAGAGTACTTATCAGTAACGAGGTTGAACTAGGTATGCAGAGATACCGACGATCAAAACCTCGGATAAGTAAACTATCGTGAGACAAAGGGAAATTGGTATCGTATGTAAGTGGTTCATTCGATCGCAAAGTAATCGTAGAAATATGTGGGAGCCATATGAATTTCCATATTCCTCTATTGGTTATTGTTCGGAGAAGTGTCTCGATCAAGTCTGCATAATTCACGAACCGTAGGGAGACACACTTAAGGATTCGATGTTGTTGATTAGTTATGGAATGATGAGTAAGAGACCGAATGTTGTTCAGAGTCTTGGATGGGATCCGGGATATCACGAGGAGATCCGGAATGGTCCGGAGAATAAGATTCATATAAGGAAAGTCCTATTTCGGAGATGGAGAATGATTCCGGTGTTTTCATCGGGAATGTTCTAGAAGGGTCCGGAAGGTTCGGCACTCTAGAGGGGAAGGGTACATGAATGTGTCATAACAAGTTGGAATGGTTGCATCATGTACTAGGTGTCATCTCTGAGCAAAATAAAGGGATAAATCAAATCATAGTTTGAAAAGTCAAACGCCAATTTGAAAAGTCAAACGACAAGTTTGCTTGGTGGAGGGAGAGTAGGAAACCTACTTGGGGAGGAGTTCCTCTCCCTCCACCCGCCGGCCAAGGAGGCCTACTTGGGGGAGGACTCTCCTCCCCTGGCCGGCGCCCTCCCACCTATAAAAGGAGGGGCAGGGGTGCCCCTCTAGAGACACACCTTGCCCCACCAAAACCCTAACCCTAGCCGTCGGCCCTCCTGCAGCCGCCGTCGCCCTAGGTTTTTCTCCCAAGCCGCCAAGTTGGGGCTTATCCTTGCCCTAGCCACCGGCCTAGCCCTCTCTCCTTGGTGCCTCTAAACCCTAGATCGCCAAGGCCTCTCTCATAGTCCACCATACTCGCTCCGGCTTAAGGCGAAGCCCTGCGAGATATCCCCTCTACTTCCGGTACCACGCCGTCGTGCTGCCGGAATCGCGGGGAGAGTGCTACAACCTCCGCTGCCTACTGGAACAAGGGAGAGGAAGGTCTTCATCGAGTACCAAACGTGTGATCGACTGCGGGAGCGCTGCCGGAATGCAGATCGTCTACACGATCTTGAGATCGGCAAGAGTACGACTACATCACCCACGAGAATCTGCTCTCGTTAAACACTTTGGAATCTTCGAGGGTGAGTTATTCTATCGACTCGTTGCTACAATCTAGTAGATAGATCTTGGCTTGTTTGTTTGTATGCGGTAGAAATTTTTTGTTTTCCATTCTACGAACCCCTACAACTACAACTATTGCCAACTACTTAGCGATAAAGTAAAGCTATTACATGGCGTATAAGAAGTTGACACACAGGTCATACACAATTATAAAGACAACCATATGGCTCCTGCCGATTGTGTACTCATCGACATGCAAGTCATGAAATATTAAAAAACATGATCATTGCATACAACATACACATCATATCTTGGGCCATACCATATCACAGAAACACTCCCTGCAAAAACAAGTTAGACGCCTATACTTTGTTGTTGCATGTTTTACGTGGCTTATGGGAGTAACAAGCTAAGAACGATTCTTACCTACAGAAATCCACAACGGTGATATTATGGTTGCCAACATCCGGTGTAAATCCCATGACAACTATAGTGAGAGAAACTGGCATCCACCAGCCGCATGTGTGGAACAAGCCACACGTCAAGTGCGGAGCCGGTCTCGCGAACGAGGTCGCGTAAAGTTAGCATGGACCGCTTCGATCTCACTATCCCGCGTCATAAGAAGTACACAACAAGAGGCTTGCAACAGAAAACATCAACGCCCGCAACAAGCATGTTGCGTTCTACTCGTGAAACACATCTACGCATAGATCTAGCTCTAATACCACTGATGGGTTTCGCAGCATAGTAAATCAAAAAAATTCTACGGATGCAAACGGGAAAGCCAAGATCTAATATAGGATATGCAATCAACGAGAGGGATAGATGAGATCTTCATACCGTTGAAGAAATCGCACAGCGGAACGTTCAGCAGAACATGGTTGATGTAGTCATACTAGCCTTCTCCTCCTCGCGATCCGATCCGATCCAACGCCGCAAGTGGCGACGCCTCCGAGAGATGCACAAGTACGGCACCGTGATGTATCCTCCTTCCTCGGTCCAGCAAGTGGGCTGGAGAGATATATTGGATCTACAACACGACGGCGTGGTGCTATGGTGGAGAGTTTCTACGGCAGGGCTTCGCCTACGCGCAGTCGGGAGAGAGAGAGAGGGAGGGCAGCAGTATGGCGGCTAGGGTTGAAGGAGTGGGGGGAGGAGGGTGCGCCCCTGCCCTCTTTATATAGGGCTGGCCGGCCCCCTTGGCCCCTCCTCCAAGCCCTAGGGCGGCGGCCCCAAGGGTTGGAGTGGGGGGCAAGTTTCCCCCTCCCTTCTAGAAGGTCCCCTAGGGTTTTGGCCGGCTGGGCCTATGGGGCCTTGTGCCCCTAGCCCAATGCGGCCAGGGCACTCCCTCGTAGGCCCACGCCCCCCTCCGACAAGTGGGTCCACGTTGGTCCCACTCCGGAAGCTTCTAGAACCTTCCGGTACAATACCGAACATTCCGAAACAATTCTGAAATCCAAAAACTGCTTTCCTTTATATGAATCTTATTCTCCGGACCATTCCGGAACCTCTCGTGATGTCCTGGATCCCATCCGATACTCCTAACAAAAACTCATAAACCATTTATCCATTCTATCCTAGCGTCGAGGCACGTTAAGTGTGTGACCCTACGGGTTCGAGAATATGCAGACATGATCTTCTATCAATAATCAACAGCGGGATCTGGAAACCCATATTGACTCCCACATATTCATCGATGATCATATCGGATGAACCACGATGCCAGGATTCAATTAATCCCATATTTATATTCCCTTCGTCACGCGATATTTTACTTGCCCGAGATTCGATCGTTGGTATTGGCATACCTAGTTCAATCTCGTTCACAGCAAGTACTTTACTCGTTCTGTAATCCGATATCACTTTGTGATTAACTCCTTAACCACGTGCTTGCAAGCGGTGTTGATATCGATTACCGAGTGGGCCCGAAGTATATCTCTCCGACTTGGGAGGGACAAATCCCATCTCGATACATACAACCCAACAAGTACTTTCCGATCACCTGAGAGACACCTTTATGATCACCCTCTCATAGGATGACGTTTGATGACCTCAAAGCTTTCTTCCAATACCAGTGAGTTTCATTATCTCATGGTCTAAGGAATACAATATTTGACATAAGAAAAAGCTTAGCAAAGATGAACACGATGACACGATCTAATTGCTCTACTTGATTTGGGTCTGTCCATCATATCATTCTCCCAATGATATGATCTCATTATTAATCGACAACTCATGTCTATGGTTAGGAAAACTTAACCATCATTAATCAATGAGCTAGTCCATAGAGGCGTACTAGGGACACGGTGTTGTTCATAAACCACACAAGTATCAAATTTTCCGCTTAATACAATTCTAGCATGGAATATAAACTTTATCATGAACAAGAATTATAATAATAACATCTTTATTATTGCCTCTAGGGCATAATTCCAACATCAAGGCACATTACAAGAAACCTTTCATAAAGAAGAATCCCATCAACAAGAAGTCGGGAGAAATTGTCTTGATCACTCATGAAGAATACTCCTCCGACAATGAAGATGATGAAGATGAGGAAGAGGAAACTTCTCATGGTGTGGCTGCTCTAGGTACCACCTCTACTCTGACATTCTCACTCTTCAGTTCTCCAAATGAGAACTCTCCCACCAAGAACGTCACTTTCCTTATGGCAAGAGGAACGGAGGTATCCTCATCATCCCGCTCTACTCCCTTAGATAATGATGAAATTGATGATGAGATGTCTCTTGATGTTAGAAAGGAATTAATTGCCTTTGATGAGTTTATGACTAACCTAGAAGGAGATGCTAAGTTACATTTTGGAAACATCCTAGATCAACTTTCACATACTCAAGAGCTTCTAGATGTAAGATGTAAACTTGGGCATGAACACATGATTGAGCTAGAGGCTTTAAACAATGCTCTAGAAGAAGAACAAGAAACTAGGTTGTCACTTGAATTAAAACTTGAAGGTCTTGATGAGGCCAATGACATTATTGTTAACAAACTCATCAAAGAGCGTGATCATGCTATTGCTAAATACAAAAGGGCTAAAAAGGACAAGATTGAGTTTGGTGTGGTTCATGAAAAACTTGCCGAGGACTTTAGGTTGCTTAACTAGGCCCACAAGGCTTTGGAGAGTGAACTCTTGTCACTCACAAAGTCCCATGAAATGTTCAAACTCAATTGGCCAATATTCCTTCACCTAGTAACTTCATTCCATCTAGTAGTACAACTATTCTTGAAGAGAATGCTAGGTTGAAGGGGGATCTTGCTAAGGCCACATTTCCACAAGGCAACAAGTCCATTGATGATCTTTTGAGTAAGCAAAGGCCTAGTGGTGATAAAGGGGGCATTGGATTTGTCTCCAATTCTAAGAAGAAGAAGAAGAAGAAGAAGAAGAAGAACAACAACAACAACAACAACAACAACAACAACAACAACAACAACAACAACAACAACAACAACAACAACAGCAACAGCAACAACAACAGCAACAACAACAACAACAACAACAACAACAACAACAACAACAACAACAACAACAACAACAACAACAACAACAACAACAACAACAACAACAACAACAACAACAACAACAACAACAACAACAACAACAACAACAACAACAACAACAACAACAACAACAACAACAACAACAACAACAACAACAACAACAACAACAACAACAACAACAACAACAACAACAACAACAACAACAACAACAACAACAACAACAACAACAACAACAACAACAACAACAACAACAACAACAACAACAACAACAACAACAACAACAACAACAACAACAACAACAACAACAACAACAACAACAACAACAACAACAACAACAACAACAACAACAACAACAACAACAACAACAACAACAACAACAACAACAACAACAACAACAACAACAACAACAACAACAACAACAACAACAACAACAACAACAACAACAACAACAACAACAACAACAACAACAACAACAACAACAACAACAACAACAACAACAACAACAACAACAACAACAACAACAACAACAACAACAACAACAACAACAACAACAACAACAACAACAACAACAACAACAACAACAACAACAACAACAACAACAACAACAACAACAACAACAACAACAACAACAACAACAACAACAACAACAACAACAACAACAACAACAACAACAACAACAACAACAACAACAACAACAACAACAACAACAACAACAACAACAACAACAACAACAAACAACAACAACAACAACAACAACAACAACAACAACAATAACAAGAAGGCCAAGCCCACACAAGAGACTAACAAGGCCATTGTGGGTAGTAAGACCACAAGTGGTAAAACTATGTCTCATGATGACTTTGCGGGTAGTGCTAACCCTCACTATGTTCTAATGCGTGATTATTATGGTGATGTGTATGCACAATATGTTGGCCCATTTGATGGTTATATTGCTTGGTCTATTTGGGTTCCCAAGACCCTTGTTGCTAACAAAAGAGGACCCATTGAAAAATGGGTACCTAAAAATTAGTTTGATCTTTTGTAGACATATGCTTCCGGAGGTTCTAAGTGGGTGCTTGATAGTGGTTGCACAAGTCATATGACCGGAAGCTCCTCTATTGTTCAAGATCTAAGACCTCTGTCACTTATGCCGACAAGTCAAAATCTAAGGTATTGGGTTTTGGCAAAGTTGTGGTTGCTCACGACATTACACTCGTGAACGTCATGCTTGTTGAGACCCTTGGGTACAATTTACTTTGTCTGTGCTCTTGGAAAGATGGGTTTTTCCGTCTTTTTACATAATGATCTTGTGGTCCTCATGTGTAGCAAGTCTCTCAAGGTCGCTTTCATTGGGTATGTCGAACATGACTTGTATGTGGTGGACTTTTCGGGGCAAGCCACTACAAGTGCGATGTGCTTATTTGGAAAGGCCGATGTGGGTTGGTTATGGCATCGCCGACTGGCCCATGTCAATATGAGAACTTTGCAAAGTCTCCACAAGGAGGGCCATATTGTTGGACTAAAAGAAAATGTCTCCTTTGCCAAAGATCGTGTTTGCAGGGCATGTGTTCTTGGGAAGATGCATGATGCTCCTCACAAGCCTAATGTAACACCCTCAGAATCGGACCTATGCAAGTTTTAGCGAAGCCCGCCAAACCCGCATAGAAACGATTCAAAGGTGCCCACCAGGCACTTTCGTGCGGGTGGAAAACGAAGTAATAACATTACACAACAGTCCTCGATGGGACCCACAGAACAGATATATATAACAGCGACTCAAATGAGTCAAGAATACAGATATAATATACAAAGATCCAAATCACCTTGAAAAGATGAAGCGTCCGACTACGGACAAGATGCAAATGGGACTAAGAGCCCTGAAGAAATAACCAATGGCGTCCATAACCCTGGCCAGGCCAAGCCGGAAGGGTAACCCTGCTAACGACGTCGATCTCAAAACCTGCTTAAACAAAAGGGGTGCCGGCAAAGGGCAAAGGAAAAAGAGGAGCGTCAGTACTGAGGCCAGTACACGGCGAGACTAGAATTCGGCGGTCCTCGCCTACATAGGTATGGTGGACTGAGCGGCAGCGGCAGCATGCACTAAACAACCTATAGAAACTCGATACAACTGGCGGTTATCAGAGGGGGATAAGAATGACCTATCCGGATCCAACCTGAAGCTAACACCAAACAAACCCATCCTGGTGTTTCCCCCTCGAGACCATACGAGGAAGTCAACCGAGGAACTCACACCGTTGGCAGTTTTATTCATTCAGTTATAGTTGCGGCACTTTACTAGTCAGGTTTAGATAATCGTCCTGATAAAAGAAGCAGTGGGCCCTTTTAGTTATTCATTCCGTTGTAGTTGCAACAATTACTAATCAGATACAGATAGCATGAGATAAACCAAAACCCAGCAGTTGTTGGTTCTTTTATTCGGCCATTCCGTTGTAGTTGCAATACTTACTAGTCAGGTACAATGGTCGCAAGCGACACTCCAACAAGCAATTGTGGGCAGTATTAATTAGCCATTCCATTATAGTGGAGCTGATTACTAGTCATTATAAAGTCAAATTTATAGCAATAAACTTTAGTTATGCTTGTCTATGGTCGAGATACTGTGCTCCAAGTCGTCCATAACCGCGGACACGGCTTTCAGAAAGTTTTACCCGGTCGGGGTGCACCAATAGCAACACACACTCGATCAACCTCGGAAAAACCAAATCAAAACCCAACGAGGCTTTCACGACAAAGCAATCACAGGATTCAGAAATATTTCAGGGGGCCACCCCATTGAGTAGATCCGCAACAAAGTAAGCTAGCTCCGAGACGGACTCAAGGTTTGCGCCAGAGGCTGTAAACGACTGGGAACCCGAAAGTGTGGCTGGGCTTGTCGATACCGCGAAAACACTCCGCTTACCTAAACAGTACAGTGTGCTCCTCGCACAATTTAAATAAAGCAGTAAAACATGGCATAAGTACAGGATCGTAAATAAAACCTCAAACTAGTTTGTGGCCCCAAGAAATAAGACTGAATCAAGCTCTGGCTCAGGAGGGTCCCATATACCTCCCGGATGTGGATAGCGCGATAAATCAAGGAACAAGTATCAAGTACTCGGGGTCCTACGGGACACAAGTGGGCGTTCGGAAACCAAATATTATCTATCACCCACCGATGCCTCTACTTATTTCAATTTTAGTTGTTAAACAGGAATTAAAGTGAAAGATAAGTAAAACTATGATCATCTCCAACAGCAACATGCGGCAATACCTCAACAACTGTGGCACTGGACGACATGCAACAGCATTTGAGCAAGCGACTACGACGCGCAAGTCCAACTATCTACCAAACAACAGGCAATAGGGTGTGTCCAAGGCAATATATGGCTGCAAGGGATATCACGGGCACGGAAACTAGAGCATCGCAACACAGATAGCAATAGATCAACAGGAGGGAAATAAACACTATAAAAGTAAGATAGGTAGAAAGGGGGGAGATGCTCGCCTGAAAAACATTGCCGAAGGTTCATCCGAAGATCGGGGCGAAGCTCACATCAACTCAACGGCCTTATCCGCGAAGAAGCAAAACACTAGAATAAACACCGGATGCACTATTTAATACAACGGCAGAAGATCGGCATGATGCATGTATGATGTATGGCATGGAAAAGATGCGATGCAATTGAGGCAATATTAAGTGGAACCGGGTTCCGACAATTAATTTCATGGTTCAAGTTATTTAGAACCCCGCAAATTAAATGTTGTCTTAACATGGCAGAATATATCACCGGTTCGCTACACAAGTTTAAATGAGGCCGATATGAGATTAGATTCGCCCGCATATGGGCCCCATATTTAATTATTAGGTGAATTGGCATAAGGCCCCCAAACCACATGATTATGCATGCAAGTATGGCAATTACTATGCAACAAGTTGTTATATATGATAAAATAGGGTTTTCGGGAAGGGGTTCACACATTAGGGTTCGACGATCTTGGTTCCGGGTTTCGGGGTCGGTCTCAGGGTCCAGGGTTCGACGGATCGGTCTCGGCAACAAAAGTCGATCTTGACGCATCCAAGAAGACGAACTTGGTTAGCGTCGGGGCGTATCGGACTCGCCCGGGTTGCTGTCGCTCTTGTCGTCGTGCAGATCTTGTCGGGTCCCACGGGGTCGATCTTGCCGTTGCGAGGGTCTTGTCGGGCCCGCGCCATCGAGTCGGTGTTAGCGTTCGGGAGCGTTCTCGTGGCAATCTTGGCATCCGAGACAGAGAACTTGAGGTCCGTGAAGGAGCCTTGATGCTTCGGTCTGGTGTCGCCCTTGTCGTCGATGACGAGCTTGAATGGATCGGTACCGGGGTCTCGGCGTCTGAGCTGGAGTACATGACGTTCCGGGTAGGCGATCTTCGGGTGCATTCTTCGGGTTCCGTCTTCGGACCAGGCTCCGGGAAGTGGCTACCTTCGGTTCCGTGATGAAGAACTTGTTCAGAGGCTGACGGACGACGAAACACCAGGTTGCATCAGGGGCGCGTCTAGACTGGCCATAGGGAACACAAGCAGAACCCCATGGCAAACATGACTGGCGACTTGGGTGCCAAAGCGGTGGCGGCCGGGATCCCTGGCGGTGTCAGATGGAGGAGGCAACCGGCGTTGGGGCTTGGCAGAACATGCGGCAGGGACATGCGGCGATGGAGCACCAGCCAGCAGGGCAGAGAGGCCCGTGCGCGAGTTTGTAGGGCCGGGCGGAGGTACGGGGGACACGACGCAGGTGGCGGAGAGGGAGGTGCGCGGGCGGAAGACGGCGGCACGGGGCGAGGTCGGCGGCGCGGCCAGGGGCGGACCAGCGGGGCGCGGCCGAGGCGGCACCGGGGCGAACGGCCGCGGTCGGGGACGCGGAGCGGTCGGGTCGGGGGCGGCTCGCGCGGCGGCGCGCGCTTGACGGCGAGGGAGGTCGCCGGCAGAGGATGTACCGGGGCGGCGGCCGGGGAAGAGGGGTTCCTGGCGGCGTCTGCAGAGGCGGCGGGCGAGGTTCGGCGGGGAGGAGGCCGACGCGGGCTCGAGGCGGTGGTCCGCTCAGGCGGAGGCGGGCGGCAGCCGAGGTTGGCCGGCGGGGCTGCGGGCGGCGCAGGCTCGCGGGGGAAGCGGACGCCGGCGAGGCGAGGCTGCAGGGCGATGAGGGGGCCGGGGGAGCAGGCGCCGGAGGCGGGGCGCAGGCGGCTGGCGGCGGCGGGAGGAGATGGAGGCGAGCGGCGCGGAGGAAGAAGAGAAGCAGGGAGGCGCTGCGGGGACGGGTTGGGGAGGAGGGAGACGGGTGCTGGGCGCGTGGGGGGTCTGCAGGTGGGGCCAGGGCGCAGGACAGAGAGAGAGGGTCCAGGGGTGGGTCGGTTCCAGCGGGGTGGGTTGGTGGCGTGTGAGTAGTGGGGTGTGCTGGCAGGGTGGGGGTGGGGCCGAGTGGGGCCCAGGCGCGGGCTGGTGGGGAGAGAGGAGAGAGAGAGGGGGAAAAGGGTAGGAGGCTGTGTGGTGATGTGGCAAATTTTAATTGGGGGGGAAGAGAGGGGAGCTGAGGTGGCGAGCTGCTACTGGTTGGGGTGAGGTGGAGAGGAGGGCTGGGTAGATAGGTTGGTAGATTTAGGATTAAGGGGTGGGCCGATTATATTTCTGGGGTGGTCGTTCGGGTCGATTCGGCCCGTTCGACTGCCCCACTAAAATAATTAAATGTTTTATTTATTTCCAACAAGCCTTTTGCAAACTAATAGCAGACAAAGTAAAATATTCCGGCGACCCGGTTTTGATATTTGAATAAAGATGGGGCGTTTTAGAAAACAAAACGGGCTTTGCGAAAATAGTTTTAGTCAAACAACATATGATGATGACGATGCAATGCACAAATTCAACGCGATTTTCTAGTAGTGGTTTTGCGGGATGCCACACCTAAGAACCGCATTTCGTCCACCAAGATCTTGGAGCTTCTCCATGTGGACCTCTTTGGTCCTCCATCTCATGCAAGTCTGGGTGGGAAGAAATATTGCTTGGTGATCGTTGATGACTTTTCAAGATACTCATGGGTATATTTCTTCAAGCTAAAGAGTGAGACCCAAAAGACATTCATCGACTTCATCAACATGGTCCAACGTCAACACAATCTTCCCATTTTGATCATAAGAAGTGACAATGGCACCGAGTTCAAGAACTACACCTTGAATGATTTTCTTAGTGATGAGGGGATTAAACACCAATATTCCGCTGCATACACCCTTCAACAAAATGGTGTGGCTAAAAGGAAGAACCGGACTCTCATTGAGATGGCTAGGACCATGTTGGCGGAGTTTAAATCTCCATACAACTTTTGGGCCGAAGCCATTTCCACTGCTTGCCATGCTTCAAACCGTCTCTACCTCCGCAAAGAAATCAACAAGACTCCATATGAAATTCTTACCGGTAACAAGCCCAACATATCTTACTTCCGGGTGTTCGGTTGTAAGTGTTTCTATCTCATAAAAGGTGTTCGTTTGTCTAAATTCGAGTCTAAAGCATTAGAGGGTATTTTTGTTGGCTATGGTCTCGAATCTCACACTTATAGAATCTATGATAAGCTCTCCAGAGCCGTCATATGATAGGGCAAAGGTGTCCAATCTTTCGATGAGATGGCGATAATCGATTTGGTGGAGTTTGGGCTTGACGATCCGACTACACGTGCGATCACAAGCGCCAATGCAATCTCTAGGCCAATCTCCTGGAGGTTACCGATCCTGCGTGAACACGATCAGCCTGACCAGCGAGGGTCTTAATTCCTACCTGAAATCGAGAACAAGTAAGAACCAATATTGCGGATTAAGAGAAAAGCTTTATTGAAGAGGTGGGATCCTGAATAGGTGTGAAGTACAAGAGGCCTTTGCGACGCTCGAGCCTTGGCGAAGTTACGACTATGGCTAACTTAATGTCTAAACAGAATCCGAGTCTAGGGGGTCGGCTATGGGGAGTATTTAAGGGCGAAAAGGTGGGGTTTCGGCCAGCCATGGAAGTGGTGGCCGAATCCAACCCTAGAAGTCCTTTTCCCCTCAAATACGGACTCTAAAAAGTGGCTAATTAAAATCCTGCGAAAATTACATGGGCCTGGCCCAAAATAAAGGTGTCGCAACACCATATTAAGCTATGGACGAATTCGTAAAGTATTGATCTTGAATATTTCGTCCAAGCCTTCTTTCTTCATTATGGTGGCCTGAAAGTTCTGAAATCTTCATCTGTGGCCTTCTCTTAGATCATCACATGCTTGCTGCCATCTCCATGCATGGCCATGCTCCAATGCTTGTCCCTCTCATCCATGCTTGGTCCATCATTCCTAAGAGTAAGAAATATATCTGATTTAGGCAGCATCATATTCTCATGTATGTGAGGAATAGTTCCAAGAAACGAAAGTACCTGATAGTTAAGTTGTTTGGCACGAGATCTTGTGATGGGTCCTTGTATGTGTGTTGCTGTAGGTACAACGGTTGTATCAATAGTAGGGATGTCCACATCATGCTCCCCTTCTTGAATTGAAGTCGTCCTCGACGCAATCTCATCTTCCTCACCAAAGTAAGGCTTCAAATCTGCAATGTTAAACGTAGGACTAACCGTACCAAAGTCTGCAGGCAACTCAAGTTTATATGCATTATCATTTATTTTCTCTAACACCTTAAAGGGACCAGCAGCACGTGGCATTAACTTAGACTTGCGTAAATCAGGAAAACGATCTTTACGTAAATGTAACCAAACAAGATCGCCAACATCAAACACAACATGCTTTCTCCCTTTATCCCTAGCAAGTTTATACTTAGCATTCATGTGTTCAATGTTATATTTAGTAGTCTTATGCAAGTTTAATATCATTTCAGCGCGTTGTGTAGCATCCAAATTATGTTGCACCGAAGAAGGTAAAGGCAATAAATCAATAGGTGCACGAGGAACAAAACCATACACAATCTCAAATGGGCACATCTTTGTGGTAGAATGCAGCGAACGATTATAAGCAAATTCTATATGAGGTAAACACTCTTCCCACAATTTTAAGTTCTTCTTTAAAACAGCCCGCAACATAGTAGACAAAGTTCTATTTACTACTTCAGTTTGACCATCAGTTTGGGGATGACATGTAGTACTAAAGAGCAATTTAGTCCCCAACTTAGCCCATAAACATCTCCAAAAGTGGCTAAGAAATTTAGTATCACGATCAGAGACAATAGTATTTGGCACACCATGCAAACGAACAATTTCACGAAAGAACAAATCAGCAATATGTGCAACATCATCCGTTTTATGACAAGGAATAAAGTGTGCCATCTTAGAAAACCGATCCACAACAACAAAAATACTATCCCTCCCCTTCTGTGTTCGTGGCAATCCCAAAACAAAGTCCATAGAAATATCCTCCCAAGGAACACTAGGAACAGGAAGAGGCATATATAAACCATGTGGATTAAGGCGAGACTTAGCTTTTTGACAAGTAGTGCAGCGTGCCACAAATCGCTCAACATCTCGACGCATACGTGGACAAAAGAAGTGTGCAGCAAGAACATCCTCCGTCTTCTTGACACCAAAGTGTCCCATCAATCCTCCTCCATGCGCCTCCTGTAACAACAAAAGACAAACAGAACTATCCGGAATGCATAGTTTGTTAGCATGGAACACAAATCCATCATTGAAGACGAACTTGTTCCATGTTCTACCATCTCTACAATTCTGCAACACATCTTTAAATTCAGCATCATGCACATATTGTTCCTTAATAGTTTCTAATCCAAATATTTTGAAGTCAAGTTGAGATAACAAAGTATAACGGCGCGACAAAGCATTAGCAATAATATTATCTTTACCCTTTTGTGTTTGATAACATAAGGAAAAGACTCAATAAATTCAACCCACTTTGCATGACGACGATTCAACTTAGCTTGACTACGAATATGCTTCAAAGATTCATGATTAGAATGTATAACAAATTCTTTAGGCCATAGATAATGTTGCCAAGTTTCTAATGTCCGAACCAATGCATATAATTCTTTATCATAAGTAGAATAGTTCAGACTAGCCCCACTCAATTTCTCACTAAAATATGCAACAGGTTTTCCCTCTTGTAATAACACCCCTCCCAAACCAATTCCACTAGCATCACATTCAAGCTCAAAAGCCTTAGTAAAATCAGGAAGTTGGAGTAAGGGAGCATGTGTTAGCTTATCTTTCAATATGACGAAGGCCTGTTGTTGTGCATCGCCCCAAACAAAGGGCACATCCTTCTTGGTAAGCTCATTCAGCGGCGCGGCAATTGATCCAAAGTCTTTGACAAAGCGCCTATAAAAACCAGCGAGGCCAAGAAAACTTCTCACTTGTGTGACCGTCTTGGGCTGCGGCCAATTCTCAATAGCTTCAATCTTGGCTGGATCCACTTCAATACCCTGTGATGTAACAACATAGCCAAGAAAAGCAACTCGATTGGTGCAAAAGGTGCACTTCTCAAGGTTACCAAACAAACGTGCATCACGTAAAGCATTGAAAACAGCACGTAAATGGTCCAAATGATCCTCTAAAAATTTGCTATAAATCAGAATATCATCAAAGTAGACTACCACAAAACGTCCAATGAAAGCACGTAAAACTTCGTTCATTAATCTCATGAAAGTGCTAGGTGCATTAGTTAAACCAAACGGCATTACTAACCACTCATATAAACCGAACTTAGTTTTAAATGTTGTTTTCCATTCATCTCCTAATTTCATACGAATCTGGTGGTAACCACTACGCAAATCAACTTTAGAAAACATGGTAGAGCCACTCAATTCATCAAGCATGTCATCTAAACGTGGAATAGGATGACGATATCGAATAGTAATATTATTGATAGCTCTACAATCAGTACACATGCGCGAAGAACCATCTTTCTTAGGTACCAAAATAATAGGAACAGCACAGGGGCTAAGGGACTCACGAATATGATCTCTGTCGAGTAGTTCCTGAATTTGGCGTTGTATCTCCTTTGTCTCCTCTGGATTGGTTCTATATGGCGCGCGGTTGGGCAACGTGGCACCAGGAATTAGATCAATTTGGTGCTCAATTCCTCTAACAGGAGGTAGTCCTGGTGGCAGCTCAGCGGGAAAGACGTCCTCATATTCCTGCAAAAGGTTAGCAATAGAGGGTGGCAAAGAAGGAGGCATATCCTCAAATGAAAACAAAACCTCTTTGCAGACAATTGCATAACATTGAGTATTCAGCAATATCAATTTTATTTGCAAGCATACATGGACTCTTTAAACGAATTTCAGTAGCATGTGTAGAATCAGATTTAGTGTTCTTTGGTGGTATAAAATCTGCAGCAACAATCTGATTCTCACTTTTATGTTTCTCCTCAGTTTTAGCTCTACTAGCTCTAGCAAGATCATCTTTTAAAATATGTTCGGGAGTCATAGGTTTTAAACCAATTTTCTTTCCATCATGCATAAGAGAATAGTGATTAGTTTTGCCATTATGAACAGATTCTCTATCAAATTGCCATGGTCTACCAAGTAGCAAAGAACAAGCTTGCATAGGTACAACATCACAATCAACAAAATCAGAATATGTACCAATAGTAAAATTCACGCGTACCGTTCTTGTTACCTTGATCTTGCTAGAACTCTCAAACCATTGGATGTAATATGAATGTGGGCGTTGTCTTGTTGGAAGCGCAAGCTTCTCTACCATGTCAACACTGGCCAGATTATTACAACTCCCTCCATCAATGATGATCCGTATAGCTCTGTCCTTGACAACACCACGTGTTTGGAACAGGTTGTGGCGTTGATCTTGCTCAGTTTTGCTCAATTGCACACTCAACACACGTTGTGTAATTAAGCTCTTGTATTGATCAGAAGCTTCAGCTCCCATTACCTCTGTCTCTTCATCAGCATCAGAATTGTCTCCATCTCGAGCAGAAATAAGGGCTAGTGTATCTTCATCGAAGTCACTCGCTGAATCGTATTGACCATCTTCTCGCACCATCATCACACGTTGTGTTGTGCACTGTCTCTCAATATGACCAAAACCCCAGCACTTGCGGCATTGTATATCCTTTGTCTTACCCGTGGAAGCCATAGAAGATGCACTACGAGCAGGAGTATTGGATGATGGTGGAGGAGCAGCTGGAAATCTTGTGGTGGCCTTGGATGTGGTAGTAGCTAGTGGCGAATCACGAGGAGGCGTTGATTGTCGGGATGTCCAAGTGGATGTGCGACCTGCAGAATTATTAGTCCTCCTCCATGGTGTTTGGCGATCCTGCACTTCACGTTCAGCTTTGCAAGCAAGATGAAACAAACGAGTGATAGAATTATATTCCTTATAATCTAAGATGTGCTGAATGTCCTTGTTTAATCCACCAAAGAAACGTGCAAGAATTTGTTAATTAGATTCAACAAGACCACACCGAACCATCCCTGTTTGCAATTCCTGATAATACTCTTCTACAGAATTTTTCCCTTGCTCTAAACATGTCAGATTCTTTAGTAAATCACGTTGATAAGTGGGAGGTACAAAACGAACACGCATAGCAGTTTTTAAAGCAGTCCAAGTACTAGGAATAGTAGTAGGATTTAAACGACAATACTCAGACCACCAAAGGGAAGCAAATTTAGTAAATTCACATGTAGCAGCACTAACACGTACATGTAGGGGTTCGTAGCATGGAAAACAAAAAATTTCTATCGCATACAAACAAACAAGCCAAGATCTATCTACTAGATTGTAGCAACGAGTCGATGGAATAACTTACCCTCGAAGATTCCAAAGCGGTTAACGAGAGCAGATTCTCGTGGGTGATGTAGTCGTACACTTCCGATCTCAAGATCGCGTAGACGATCCTTCCGGCGCTGCGTTCCGGCAGCGCTTCCGCAGTCGGTCACACGTTCGGTACTCGACGAAGACCTTCCTCTCCCTTGTTCCAGCAGGCAGCGGAGGTTGTATCACTCTCCTCGCGATTCCGGCAGCACAACGGCGTGGTACCGGAAGTAGAGGGGAAATCCCGCAGGGCTTCGCCTTAAGCCGGAGCGAGTATGGTGGATTATGAGAGAGGGCTATTAGTGGTCTATAGATTAGACACACCAATTAGAAGGCTCTAAACCGCAGGCTAAAGCAATTAGAAGCTCTAAACCAAACGGCTCTAAACCGGAGATTAGAGGTAGAAACTTGTGTGTCTCAAGGAGGAGGCCCTGCCCCTCCTTTTATAGGTGGAGGGGCTGGCGCGCCAGGGAAGGGGAGGGGAGTCCCTCCCCAACTCGGCCAAGGCTGGCCGCCGGCTTGGAGGAGAGGGACTCCTCCTCCAAGTTGGTTTCAACCTCCTCTTGCTTGTTTCCCACAGTTTCCTGTTTCCCACAGTTTCCTGTTTTCCACAGTTTCCTGTTTTAGCCGTTTGACTTTCAAACTGGCAGTTTGACTTTTCAGTTTTGGAACAGCAAGAACACTTAGTACATGATGCAATCATTCAATGACACATTCATGTACCCTCCCCCCCGGAGTGCCGGACAATCCAGAACCTTCTAGAACATTCCCGATGAAAACACCGGAATCATTTCCGAACTCCGAAACGGGACTTTCCTTATATGAATCTTATTCTCCGGACCATTCCGGATCACCTCGTGATATCCCGGATCCCATCCGAGACTCCGAACAACATTCGGTCTCTTTCTCATAATACCATAACTACTCAAACAACGTCGAATCCTTAAGTGTGTCTCCCTACGGTTCGTGAATTATGCGGACATGATCGAGACACTTCTCCGAACAATAACCAATAGAGGAATCTGGAAATTCATATGGCTCCCACATATTTCTACGATTACTTTGCGATCGAATGAACCACTTACATACGATACCAATTTCCCTTTGTCTCATGATAGTTTACTTATCCGAGGTTATGATCGTCGGTATCTCTGCATACCTAGTTCAACCTCGTTACCGATAAGTACTCTTTTCTCGTTCCCGTGATATGTGATCCCTTGTGAGCCAGTCACATGCTTGCAAGCCAATTGGATGACATTCCACCGAGAGGGCCCAGAGTATATCTATCCGTCATATGGATGGACAAATCCCACTCTTGATCCATGTGTTTCAACCAATACTTTCCGAACACTCAATGCCACCTTTATAGCCACCCAGTTACGGTGTGGTGTTTGATGTCATCAAAGCATCCATCCGGTAAAGGTGATATGCATGATCTCATGGTCGAAGGAATTAGGTTACTATGTATCAGAAAGCATATAGCAATTGAACTATTGAAATGACTTGATCTTTATGCTACGCTTATCTATAGGAGTATGTCCACCATATCATTCTCCTAACGATATGATCCTGTTGTTAATAACATCTCTATGTTCATGATCAGGAAACCATGATCATATATTAACCAACAAGCTAGTTTAACAAGAGGCTTTACTAGGGACTCTTATTTTAGTTTACAAATCACACAAGTATTAATGTTTCCGGTTAATACAATTATAGCATGGTATGTAAACATTTATCATAAGTGTGAAGATATGATAATAACCACTTTATTATTGCCTCTTGGGCATATCTCCAACAGTCTCCCACTTGCACTAGAGTCAATAATCTAGTTTCAAATCTTTGTGTATTCAACACCTATGGCTTTCCGGTGTTGTATGTACACGATTGTAGTGGTCAACTGATCTCCGGATCTGACACTTCCAGGTCCGTGTGTAATTGCATGTCTTTGCGTCTCTACGCATCACTCATTCTCTAATGAGATGGCTTCGTACAAATTTGGTCCTTTGGTGTGACCTTTAGTTCTTTTGGGGTTAAAACATGTTGATAATATTGTCGTACAATATATCTTCATAGTATTATCCCGCTGTGAACTACACCTAGTTTGATAACAAACTACTTGACACAAATGCCCTCTTTAGCTGCTATTATAGCAGTCATATACTTAGCCTTTTGTTGTAGTATCTGTCACAATGTCTTAACTTTGGAACTCATCCAAATCCATTATGGAACTCACTTTCCATTATATTGTGCCACCCTTAGTTTAGATTGAGATAAACTTAATTTGTACTTTGTGACAAAGCTAGTATCAATGTAGTACTTTTACAATGAACTAACCATCTATTTGTCACTTCCACAAATATTATACTCTTAGTTCTTCCAAAAGATCATAAGAATATCCTTACTATTGTCCAGTGATCATCTTACGAATCATTCTGGTATATGCTCACAACTTTTAGAGCATAGGACATATCTGGATTTGTACATATCACAGTATGATTGATATAAATACTCTTTGTGATTTCATACATCAAGTATCAATCTATACTTGATTATTTGTTTCACTTTACCAAATGTCAATACACTTGAATATATCATCAGTATTGAACTCATTCAATCCTTTCTGTGCAACAAGAACCTTTCTTGTAGTTTCTATATTGAACTCATTCAATATCTTGTCTATGTACTTCTGGCATAACCATATTAGCGTCTATTGATGCCAAATATTTGGGTTTTGCCTAAGTCTTTCATCGGGATGAAATTCTTAATATGTGTCAATAAAAGATACATTATTTCCAATCAACAATATGTCTTTCACATAATGTATTAGAAACATGTCTTAGCGCTCCCACTTAATTTCTTGCAAATGCAATCATCTTCATTGTCTCTAATGAACTTTTAAACTCCTTTAACAGTTTCATCATAGTGAAGATTCCAACTCCGCGATGCTCACTTCAACCATTGAAGTTTGCATATGCTTTTAGCATCCTATGAATTAACAAAACCCTATGGACCGTGTTATGCACATGTCCTAGGTAACGATTCTATTAGAAGAACTTGTTTTGTTTATTCAACTACCATATAACAAAATTATATGTAGTGGTTGCTACATTAATCCGTCTAGACTAAATATCACTATGGAAGATCAAATCTTGTCATAGTCAACCTTTGAACATTTTGTGAACTCTTTCCCAGCATGTCGACTATTTCATAGATGCAAAACATCCATGTATATTTCTTTATAGATCCAGACACAACTGTAAGGTCTTACACCTTTCTCGAGGGTCCTTCAAGTTCAAAACTTGATTTCTGGTGTATGGAACTATCATGGATTTTATGGCTTCAAGCCATTTGACGGAGTCAGGGCCCATCATCGCTTCTTTGCATGTAGTCGGATCATTATTGTCAAATAATGATTTAACTCTCAAATCTTGGTATTTGATTGTTCATCCGACCTACTTGTTTCAATAGGAACTTAAATCTCCATGACAACAACCTTTGAGGCACGTGAGCCATGAGCATTGTTGCTGCCTCCGGAACACTTTTCGACACTGCGCAACTCTGCACATATAGCTAAGGTTCTTTTAACCTTATCAAAGTTCTATTGTCCTCCCACTTAACTTTTCACGAAAAATTCCTTCTCAAAGAAACTTGACGTTTTAAGCGACAAACACTTTTGTCTCCGGTGTTTATGGAGGAATACTTAACAGTTATTCGAAATAACATACAAAGAAAGGTTCATCCGAATTTGGTTACAAACATCCTTTTATGCATAGCATGCCAATGTTTAAGAAAGGACAACTTGGGTTTTATCCCAAACCATAACATATGGTGTCATTTCAACGGATTATGATGGAGCTCTTTTCAGTGGAAAAACGGTAATCTCTAAAGCTTTTAATCTTTAAAATATAATGGCAGTTTTATGAATTACACCTTCGATCTTACCATGTCAAACAAGGTTTAATTACATATCTCGAACGCTCCATACCCTTATGGTGTTTCGGGAAATGCAAATCCACGGAACGATTCCTTAAATTTTAGGTATTATGCTAAACTTGTAACTCAAATATCTTCCTTTATGATCTTATCATAAACTATTTATATTCTTGTTACAATGATTTTGCACTTCATCTTGAAAGTCTTTGAACTCTTCAAATATTTCACACTTCATCCTTATTAAGTAAATATTCATATATTCACTCAAATTTTCGGAGAAAGCATATGAAGTTGAAATCCATCGCTCTTGACTACACATAATGGACTTCGTACAACAATATGTACAAGTTCCAATAAGCTAGTCATTCGTTCCCTTTTGGCCTATGAACGAAGTTTTAATTATCTCTAGGAAAGTTTCACAAGCGTCATTTGATCAAAATCAAACAGACTCCAAAATTCCATCCATATGGAGTTTCTTCATGTTTTCTTTCCAATATAATTTAAACTGCGATGTCACTTCCTAAGTGATCTTTCAATCAATTTGTCTTTCGACATTTTTAGCACTAGTTTTATGGATGTGATTTCTCCAATGAGATTTGTGAATCATCCATCTTTTATGGATTACGGCAATTATTTTGAACAACCCTTTTGTTCTCATAATACCTGATAAAACAAATCTTGAAGGCAAGCTTTGATGTTTTTAACGAGCAACACAATAACCCTTTATTTGTTCTCGATGAACATCATCACATATTCTTTTGCTAGTTACTTAGGCCATTGTAGTTCATGAATTGTGTTGTTTCGTATGACGATTCACACCAACAAATTCAGTATCAAATACTTAAGAACCACATTGTTTAATAAGCAAAGAATATATCCATAACATGTATATCATCTATATACTTAAACTGAACAATTCTAGTCTTTTATTTTCTGCCATATATTTATGAGATTCTCTTTCAGTATTTCCTTTTCTGTTTGAAAGAATCTATCAATATCAATAGTGGAGTCATACATATGACACATAGTCCAAAACATGTATAGTTAAATACCAATGTCTTTGGACTTGCACTTTGAAGTAGATCACCATCATCAAATGTTTGGTGTTCTTTCAAAATCCTTTATTTAGTAATCTCTTGGTGTAGTAAACATTTTACCTACATCAAATATTCATCCTTATCATGGAATCGTCCATGATCAAACTACCTTTAGCTTATAACGATGAATTACAAGTATAATGTTGCTATCCAAAACCTTTTGGAGGATTAGGACAACAAGTGTCCACAACCCTTTGCAAATTCTCATCAAAATATGAGAACATGAACTTTGCCATATTATACTCTATCATGTTGCAACCAAAACTTTGTTTCAGATATCACAATATCTTCCACACATCATGGTTTCTGAAACAACTCTTTCAGATCCTAGATAACCTTGATATTAAGAGAATCCTTTGAATATCAAGAATCATGGAGACAAACATGATACTTATATACTAACACTTGGAATTTTTACTCTTGATTTAATACTAATTATTAAACTTCATGGAGTAACCGGAACTTATTGAAAGTTTGCAATAGGACTTTTAAACTTTAGATTAACACTTCAAAACAATACGATACCAGTTCGTAAAGTAACTAACCAGAATTCTATAGTTCTATCATCTCAATTATAACTAAGCGCAAGGTGGTAAACGGATGCCAATGACTACAACAACTATGCAAATTCACTTTGATTTAGTTTATGATAAATTGAGTTCTAATTAATAATTAAATTAATCTAGGTGAACTCCCACTCAAAACAATATCCCTCACATTTGTTTTAGTGATCACACGAACCAAATCCACCACATCAAAACCGATCATCACGAGAGTTGATATAGCTTCAATGGCGAACAATCAACATGTTCATCATATCTACTATATGACTCATGCTCTACCTTTCGGTAATCCGTGTTCCTGAGGCCATGTTTGTACATGCTAGGCTCGTCAAGATCAAACCTTAGTTTCCGCATGAGCAAATCTGGCTTGCTCACGTTGTATACACTTGCAGAATCTAACACACCCGATCTTCACGTGGTGCTTCGAAACAACAAGCTTTAGCAACGGTGCTAACTAAGGGTGAACACTTTGTGACTTGAAATTCATGTGCATGAGGGATCATCTTATAATGCTACCGTCGTCTACTAAGCAATACAAGATGCATAAAGGATTAACATCACATGCAATTCATAATATGTGATATGATATGGCCTTTCTTCTTTGTGCTTCCGATCTCCATCTTCTAGCACGAACATGATCTCCATCATCACCGACATTGCATCAAGGTCAATGATGCTTCTCCATGGTTGTCGTCCACCGGCTTCAACTATTACAACTACTTTGAATAGACACGCGGGTCTTAACAGAATTTAAAGACAACCATATGGCTCCTGCCGGTTGCCAACTTACAATAAGGAACATTGCATACATCATATATAATCACAATCATGGCCATATCACATCACAGCACACCCCTGCAAAACAAAGTTAGACGCCTCTAATTTTCTTTGCATGTTTTACGTGGTTTGGGGCTTTCAATAAGTGTCGTTCTAACTTACGAACAAGAACCACAACATTGATACTAGTATTGTCAATCACCCGTTGTAAATTGGATCTTAACTATGCTAGGAGAAACAGGCACCCGCAAAGCCACTTATGCAATACAAGTTGCATGTCAAGCGTGGAGCAAGTCTCATGAACGATGTCATGTAAGGTTAGCCCGGGCCGCTTCATCCCAACATACCGCAAGATGCAAAGTACACAAGAAGCAATCGACAATAAAAGCATCAACGCCCACAATGACCATTGTGTTCTACTCGTGCAACAGATCTACATATAGACACGGCTCTGATACCACTGTAGGGGTTCGTAGCATGGAAAACAAAAAATTTCTATCGCATACAAACAAACAAGCCAAGATCTATCTACTAGATTTTAGCAACGAGTCGATGGAATAACTTACCCTCGAAGATTCCAAAGCGGTTAACGAGAGCAGATTCTCGTGGGTGATGTAGTCGTACACTTCCGATCTCAAGATCGCGTAGACGATCCTTCCGGCGCTGCGTTCCGGCAGCGCTTCCGCAGTCGGTCACACGTTCGGTACTCGACGAAGACCTTCCTCTCCCTTGTTCCAGCAGGCAGCGGAGGTTGTAGCACTCTCCTCGCGATTCCGGCAGCACAACGGCGTGGTACCGGAAGTAGAGGGGAAATCCCGCAGGGCTTCGCCTTAAGCCGGAGCGAGTATGGTGGATTATGAGAGAGGGCTATTAGTGGTCTAGAGATTAGACACACCAATTAGAAGGCTCTAAACCGCAGGCTAAAGCAATTAGAAGCTCTAAACCAAATGGCTCTAAACCGGAGATTAGAGGTAGAAACTTGTGTGTCTCAAGGAGGAGGCCCTGCCCCTCCTTTTATAGGTGGAGGGGCTGGCGCGCCAGGGAAGGGGAGGGGAGTCGCTCCCCAACTCGGCCAAGGCTGGCCGCCGGCTTGGAGGAGAGGGACTCCTCCTCCAAGTTGGTTTCAACCTCCTCTTGCTTGTTTCCCACAGTTTCCTGTTTCCCACAGTTTCCTGTTTTCCACAGTTTCCTGTTTTAGCCGTTTGACTTTCAAACTGGCAGTTTGACTTTTCAGTTTTGGAACAGCAAGAACACTTAGTACATGATGCAATCATTCAATGACACATTCATGTACCCTCCCCCCCGGAGTGCCGGACAATCCAGAACCTTCTAGAACATTCCCGATGAAAACACCGGAATCATTTCCGAACTCCGAAACGGGACTTTCCTTATATGAATCTTATTCTCCGGACCATTCCGGATCACCTCGTGATATCCCGGATCCCATCCGAGACTCCGAACAACATTCGGTCTCTTTCTCATAATACCATAACTACTCAAACAACGTCGAATCCTTAAGTGTGTCTCCCTACGGTTCGTGAATTATGCGGACATGATCGAGACACTTCTCCGAACAATAACCAATAGAGGAATCTGGAAATTCATATGGCTCCCACATATTTCTACGATTACTTTGCGATCGAATGAACCACTTACATACGATACCAATTTCCCTTTGTCTCACGATAGTTTACTTATCCGAGGTTATGATCGTCGGTATCTCTGCATACCTAGTTCAACCTCGTTACCGATAAGTACTCTTTTCTCGTTCCCGTGATATGTGATCCCTTGTGAGCCAGTCACATGCTTGCAAGCCAATTGGATGACATTCCACCGAGAGGGTCCAGAGTATATCTATCCGTCATATGGATGGACAAATCCCACTCTTGATCCATGTGTTTCAACCAATACTTTCCGAACACTCAATGCCACCTTTATAGCCACCCAGTTACGGTGTGGTGTTTGATGTCATCAAAGCATCCATCCGGTAAAGGTGATATGCATGATCTCATGGTCGAAGGAATTAGGTTACTATGTATCAGAAAGCATATAGCAATTGAACTATTGAAATGACTTGATCTTTATGCTACGCTTATCTATAGGAGTATGTCCACCATATCTTTCTCCTAACGATATGATCTTGTTGTTAATAACATCTCTATGTTCATGATCAGGAAACCATGATCATATATTAACCAACAAGCTAGTTTAACAAGAGGCTTTACTAGGGACTCTTATTTTAGTTTACAAATCACACAAGTATTAATGTTTCCGGTTAATACAATTATAGCATGGTATGTAAACATTTATCATAAGTGTGAAGATATGATAATAACCACTTTATTATTGCCTCTTGGGCATATCTCCAACAGTACATTCTCAGGATATTTTAAGCATGCAAAACGTTGTTCTACTTCCATCTCCCATGTAAGATATGCATCAGGATTATATTTACCCTCAAAAGATGGAATATTTAATTTAATCTTTGCAACATGATCATCATCACGTACCGGTGGGCGAGCGTTGCGGTAGTAATGTCGGGGACGGCCAGCAGGTACCTGTGGAGGTTGTTCAACCTCCTCGTCAAACAGATCGTCGTCGCCGGGGTCGTAGTAGTACCCGTCGTCTATCTCCAATGTCGCAGCAGCAGCCGCGGCGGAAGTCTGAGGTGCGTCAGCCGCAGCGGTAGTCGCCGGGGGTGCGGTGGCAGCCGAACCAGCAGTCCGACCCGTGATCGGAATGCGCCGTGCGCCATGTGTGGGCGCGGGTGCGGGTGCGGGCAATCGGTTCAAAAGCTCCTTGAACCGAACGTCAAGCTTGGCGTTGAAGGATTTCTCGAGTCCATCGATCTTGTCCATGGCATTGGTGAGCTTGGTGTCAAACTCCCCGAGGCGCGTATCCACGTCTTCAGCGCGATTGACCAAGAGCGCGGAGAAGTGGGCATGTAGTTCTTCGTTCGTCATTGTGGCAGGGTTCCGCGAAGTATCTGTCATGGTTAGTCCTTAAAAAGCATAGGTATATAGTACGGAAATATGGTGGAAGTCACGCGTAATCCGTCAAGCAATATACGAAGCTCTTACAAGTTCTTACCAAACAGCAGAAAAAGGCGATGTGCAACCGCGAGGATCAGTGGGTCCAGATATTGAACCAAGCGATTACCAGGAGTCGAGACACCGCACGTGGAGAATATCTGTGGAGCTCTGGGAAGGCTTAGCAAGGGGGGTTAGCAATTATCAAAACAGCAATGCAAAAGTTGAAAGAATGCTCAAACTTTATGATGGTCCTAGGCTAGACTGTACTAGAGACGCGAGCCTAGATAACCAACGATGTCACGACGCGACACAACAAGCACTGTATGATGATATGGCACCCTGAAAAGCGAACCGATATGCAGAAAATCACTATGATGGCGAGTGTCTAGAACTGATCTACGGGGTCTAAAAATAGGTTAGCCCAAAAAAAAATTCGAAATTTTTTATTTTGCTCCGAAAAGCGCGCCGGCGCCAAAAAAATATTGCTATAATGGCCGATGGAGAAAAGTGATCCCCGGGGTCGAAAACTAGTATAGCCAGAAAAAAAATTCGGAGGCGGTTCCAGACTTTTTTTTTTTTTGCTCTCCTTCTGGACTTACGACCGGACTCTTAGCTCGACACGGACTTGAGCTTAACACAGAAACAACAAAGAAGGAAAATAAAAAGAAATAACTAGGAAGCAATAACTCTACTCGGACTCGTACCACGGCAGGAAACTGATCGGATCTGTGTCGCGGTAGGAAGGCGGTGACAGAGTATTAGGGTTTATGGTGGCAGGTTATATGGCGGCGGAATATGGTGGCGGTGATCGGCGAGGGTGGCGGTGACTACTATGATCAGAACTCGAAACTCTAAGGGACGAGACACTAAAACCAGTAACTCGACGTGACGATGTAGACACAAATTCAACAATGCAAAAACTGAAAAGATAATGCGAGGCGTAGATTGGTTATGGGATGGATCTAAACTCTAACTGTGTTTTTGGCTTTTTCGTGGGTTATAGGTAAAAACAGATCTAATCTACGAAAATAGTAAAATCTCACCGAGCAACCTGAAATCTGATACCACTTGATAGGGCAAAGGTGTCCGATCTTTCGATGATATGGCGATAATCGATTTGGTGGAGTTCGGGCTTGACGATCCGACTACACGTGCGAGCACAAGCGCCAATGCTATCGCTAGGCCAATCTCCTGGAGGTTACCGATCCTGCGTGAACACGATCAGCCTGACCAACGAGGGTCTTAATTCCTACCTGAAATCGAGAACAAGTAAGAACCAATATTGCAATCAAGATATTGCGGATTAAGAGAAAAGCTTTATTGAAGAGGTGGGATCCTGAATAGGTGCGAAGTACAAGAGGCCTCTGCGACGCTCGAGCCTTGGCGAAGTTGCGACTATGGCTAACTTAATGTCTAAACAAAATCCGAGTCTAGGGGGTCGGCTATGGGGAGTATTTAAGGGCGAAAAGGTGGGGTTTCGGCCAGCCATGGAAGTGGTGGCCGAATCCAACCCTAGAAGTCCTTTTCCCCTCAAATACGGACTCTAAAAAGTGGCTAATTAAAATCCTGCGAAAATTACATGGGCCTGGCCCAAAATAAAGGTGTCGCAGCACCATATTAAGCTATGGACGAATTCGTAAAGTATTGATCTTGAATATTTCGTCCAAGCCTTATTTCTTCATTATGGTGGCCTGAAAGTTCTGAAATCTTCATCCGTGGCCTTCTCTTGGATCATCACATGCTTGCTGCCATCTCCATGCATGGCCATGCTCCAATGCTTGTCCCTCTCATCCATGCTTGGTCCATCATTCCTAAGAGTAAGAAATATATCTGATTTAGACAGCATCATATTCTCATGTATGTGAGGAATAGTTCCAAGAAACGAAAGTACCTGATAGTTAAGTTGTTTGGCACGAGATCTTGTGATGGGTCCTTGTATGTGTGTTGCTGTAGGTACAACGGTTGTATCAATAGTAGGGATGTCCACATCATCATAGAATCTTGTAGTGTGACCTTCGAAGAATATGATGGTCCCCAAGGGGGGGGTGTTGATGCTTGTGACGCAGATGATGAAATGCCTCAGGATGCCATAGGAAGAATGGGTGTGGGATATATCCGCCCAGTTGAGGAACCCCTTATGGCGGATCGAGAAGAACTATGCTCCACTCAAGTGGAGCCCTCATCTTCACAACCTCAACATGCTCCATCCACCGAAGATGACATTGACTCAAGCCAAAGACAAGATGTGGACCCTCAACATGATGATCAAAGTGTCAACTCTAGTCAAGGGGAGCTTGATTCATTCGCTAGGATGTCTAGTGGTGCCAAGGCAATTACTCAAGGAAGATCCTTACAAACTGCCTTGAGACAAGCTCAAATTGATGCTAGAAGAGCTCTTGATCAAGACCAAGGTCAATCCTTGCCTCTAGATGAAGAGGATGATTCCAATGATGATCAAGGTCAAGTTAATGGTCAAGACGAGGATCAAAATGATGAAGAGGGTCTCCCAAGAAACAACACGGAGATCCACGCTCGTCGCGAAGCTAGAAAGGAAAGAATGTTGGAATTAAGAGACCACTCTCTACAAAATGTTGTTGGTGATCTAAGGAAAGGTATTTCCACAAGAGCACAATTGAAAAGGTTCAGTGAACACCAAGCACACATCTCCATGATGAACCAAAGAAAGTGTGGGAAGCTCTTGAAGATTCGGATTGGTTAGAAGCTATGCACAAAGAACTCAACAACTTTGAGAGAAACAAAGTATGGAAGTTAGTAGAGAAGGCAAAGGATTGCCGCAATGTTATTGGAACAAAGTGGATATTCAAGAAGAAGCAAGATGAGCATGGAATCATAGTAAGTAACAAGGCTAGATTGGTTGCACAAGGGTTCTCTCAAATTGAAGGCATTGACTATGGAGAGACATATGCACTTGTGGCTCGCCTTGAGTCCATTTGTATCCTTCTTGCTTATGCGGCACATCATAACTTCAAGTTGCAACAAATGGATGTAGAAAGTGCATTTCTTTACGGTCCACTAAATGAATTGGTATATGTTAAGCAACCCCCGGGATTTGAGGACCCCAACTTCCCAAACCATGTCTACAAACTTGATAAGGCTCTCTATGGGCTCGAGCAAGCCCCACGCACGTGGTATGAGCACCTTAGAGAGCTATTGTTTGACCGTGGATTTGAGGTTGGGAAAATCGATCCCACTCTTTTTACTAAGAAAGTCAATGGGGATCTTTTTGTATGCCAAATATATGTTGATGATATTATCTTTGGCTCTTCTAACAAAGCTTTTAATGATGAATTCTCAAAGCTTATGACTAGTAGGTTCCGGATGTCTTTGATGGGGGAGTTAAGAGTATTTATTGGTTTTGAGATCAAGCAAGTTAGAGGAGGGACATTCTTCAATCAAGCCAAGTATACACAAGATATGCTCAAGAGATTCAAAATGCAAGATTTAAATGGAGCTCCTACTCCCATGGCTACAAAGACTCATCTAGAAAAAAATCCAAATGGTAAAGATGTGGATCAAAAGGTATACCGGTCTATGATTGGTTCTTTGCTTTACCTTTGTGCATCTAGACCCGATATTGTGTTGAGTATAGGTGTGTGTGCAAGATATCAAGCAGCTCCTAAAGAAAGCCATTTAATGGCGGTCAAGAGAATCTTTCGATATTTGGTTCATACCCCATTTTATGGTCTTTGGTATCCTCATGGCTCAACATTTGCTCTTTGTGGATACACGGATTCGGATTCGGCGGGTGACAAGGATTATAGAAAATCAACATCCGGGGCTTGCCAATTCCTTGGTAGGTACTTGGTATATTGGTCCTCCAAGAAACAAAATTGTACATCTCTCTCCACCGTCGAAGCCGAGTATGTGGCAGCTGCTAGTGCTTGCACCAAATTGCTATGGATGAGGCAAACTTTAAAGGAATATGGTGTCCATTGTGACAAAGTGCCTCTTCTATGTGACAATGAAAGTTCCATCAAGATTGCCTACAACCCGGTGGATCACACAAGGACAAAGCATATTGAGATTCGCCATCACTTCATTAGAGATCATGTTTCTCGAGGTGATATTGATCTATCATATGTATCAACCAAAGATCAACTTGCCGATATCTTCACGAAGCCACTTGATGAAGGAAGGTTTTGCTACTTGAGGAATGAACTAAATGTCGTAGATTCAAGGAGCTTGACTTGATTTTCTTGCACTCTCACCTATGTTTCATCTCATATTTGGTTTAGGTGTAGGCATGGATATAGGGGGAGTGCGGTCCTAATTGATTGGACCATCCCTCCCCCCATTATGCCCAAAGCAATCAAAATCATTCCTCTTAATATCATTCAGTGATATGTGAGCTTAATGATGAGTTTTGGTAATGGAACCAAGATATATCTTCGTGGTGCCAAGCCAAGTATACTCAAATATGGTGGCCTAGGCCACCGCCCTCTCTCATTTGAGAGGTTGGCACTTACTCATGTTTGTCATTTGCTTGATTTTAGTCTCTTGGAGCTTTTCTGAATTGTTTGAATTCCTATGGCTCTTGTTGGTTCTTCACAGTTTGATGTCTCAACCCAAGCCCTATCCCTATCTTAAAAACCATCTATCTCTCATATATGTCCCCAAACACTTTTCCTGGAACTTTTGGTCGAGGAGGACCGGAGTCTCCGGTGTACATACACCGGAGTCTCCGGTGTAGGCTGGAGTCTCCGGTGTAGACCGGAGTCTCCGGTCCAGACGGTTTCTGTCACTTAAAGAAGGGGGGTCGGGGTGAACTGGTACAGCAGTTCCCCATTCTTCACCCCGTCCCCCTACCTACAACCCCGTCGCCCCCTCTTCCAAAAATCCTCCCCGGAGGTCAAGAAGCCCCCGGTATTCACCGTGCCGCCGGCCAACCTTCCCCTCTCCTCCATTGGGTCATTCCCACCGGAGGAATTGATCCCATGGACAGATCTGGTACCTCTCCTCTATTTTTCTCCTAGGGTTCATCTCTAGATGTGTTTTTTGAGGATTGTTGCTAATTTGTCCATTGGAATCACTTGTTTGCGTGCACTCTAGTACTTTAGCCTTGTTGCATAGCCCGATCTACTAGATTCACCCTTACCAGCATCTTCCCATCTCATACCCGAGCCTCCTGACCGGAGATTCCGGACTTAGGTCCAGAGACTTCGGTCCAGGCCGGAGACTCCGGTCCCCAGGACCGGAGACTCCAGTGTTGGGTGAATCAAAATAGTCCAGAAATGCATCAAAGCTCTTGTACTGCATCTTTGGGACATATATACTCATCTCCATGCTATCTCCCTCACTGTTGTTCACAGGTGATGGTTCTAGTCATCCTCGTCGTACCAAGGCCAAGTCCCAAAGGGGCAATCCTCGCTATGATGAAGCTCAGGGTCAGTTTATCGGGCCTCCGTCCAACCGGAAACAGCGGGCACGTGATGCAGCTTACATGAAGAGGGATCGGGAGAGGGATGAACGGGAGGACCGTGCCAAGAGGGCCAAGTATGAAAACCTGCAGACCTTAGCCAAAATGTCTAAATAAGAGTACCGTGAGCTAAGAAAGACAGATTTCTATGCGCTGCCTCGTACCAGTGAGGACCCTCGTTTCTGGAGAAAAGAACAGGCTGTGTTCATGAAGGATGTGTATGGTTACTCACCAGATCACCTGTTTGCCCTCAGAAGTTCATGAGTGTTGAGCAAATGCGCCAGAGCCCTTACTTCAATGTTGTCATCTTTGAGACCTTTCATGGAGTATCTACTCCTGTGGGGCTGCGCATGCACTCAGCAGCTTTGAGTGAGAACAAGTTGAAGCTGGCACCTCTGTATGATGATGGTGTTGTGGGGGGTTCCAAGGGACTCAAGACCCTCTACAACCTTATGTTGAGGATCTTCCGTCACACTGTTGCACCCAGTGCTGGAAATGATGATGCAATTAGGGGTGGGATTGTCAACCTCCTGTACCATACTCACCGGACCTTCAATGCTGGACCCGAGGCTGATGCTGCACCTATTGATGTGATGGACTTTATTTTCGAGGAGATGTTCCATGCCATTCTGTACAAGAAATCTCCTCCATATGCACCCTTGGTCATGAGGCTCATCAACTCCCAGGAGCATGATTCTCCACTTGGCATACCACCACACCTCACTGAGCACACTCTGGTCTCACTGCAGCAGAAGGGGCGTATGGGGCCTGCTCCGAGGCATCGCTATGGGGATGATGATGAGGAGATTGAGACGGATAGGGCTCCCTCCCCACCTAGAGTTTGGAGGAAGAATGCCTCCAATGCCCCTATGCCTACTATGACTCGAGACTATGTGCATGAGTGGGTCAAGAAGGCCAGATTTTGGGAGAGGACCCTTTGTTGCATGAATGTCGACATACGCAAGAAGCAGCATGCATCCTACCAAAGCAACCGCCGCATTGAGAAGCTCCTCAAAGAGATCAAGGAACAGGGTGTTGAGGATAATGAGGAAGGTGAAGATGAATACAATGATGAGCATGGGGCTCATCAGTCCACCGAGTCTGATCATACACTCTCATTTGGGGCATGGAATGCCCAACAGGATAGTCTGGTGGATTGGAAGATGTTTGCTGATGTCACCTCAGGGTTTGGGTACCAGGGTACTTCCTCTTCTCGCCCTCACGGCAAAGGGCCTGCTGTCCCTGAAGACGATGATGATGACTATGATCAGGATGATGGTGACCAGGAGGAGGATGAGGATGCCGAGGATGACGATGACTACTGAGCGGTTGTGGGCGCTAGTGTAGGTCTTTTCCCTTTTTCGGTGTTTTGATGCCAAAGGGGGAGAAGACATTCTCATCGTTTTGCATGGACTTGGGGATTTGGGATTTGCGACTATCTGCCCTTATTTGCCTTTTATTTGCCATTTTCGAACTTGAACTTTATGTGTGTTATCCGTTGTTCATGTGTGTGACTATGACTATGTGCTTGTGTGCACCATCTATTGTAACTCATGTGAGACTTATGTGTGCTATCGTTGGTACTATCCACCTTACATGTTTTACTTAATTATCTTGCTGCATATAGTCAGGGGGAGCCACAGTTATATGTTATTCCATGCAAATCACTTGTTGTCATCGACAACCAAAAAGGGGGAGATTGAAAGGGCATTTATTGTCATAATCACTTTTGGTGTTCGTTAACAACAAGTAGATCATTTTACAGTTTGTCATTGTCCACAGGATGGTATTATGAAAGATGAACAACACCCTCACTCTTGGGAAAAGACCACATTCATAAGACACTGTTCTGGAAACTCCAGACCGGAGTCTCCGGTCTGCCAAGACCGGAGTCTCCGGTCTGGTCCGGAGTTTTCGGTTCCGGCTCCGGTGGTGCCTCCCAGGATCTGGCTGGGACATTCTGACTAGGGGTCCGGAGCCTGCACTGGAGGTTACTCCGGAGACTCCGGACTTTGTTCAGTCCGGAGTCTTCGGTGTTGGAAGACCGGGGTCTCCGTGCTGGGGCAGGAGTGGTCTGGGTCAGTCAGATGGGTAGTCCGGAGGCTGGTCCAGAGATTGGCCGGAGTCTCCGGTGTCTCCAGTCTACAGACCGGAGTCTCCGGTCTGACTTTTCTACAACGGTCAGAAAACGGTTCGTGGAGGGGGCTGCCTATAAAAAGGGACCCTTATCTTCTTCCTCCAGTTGCTCGAGATGCTCAAGAACACCAACCCCATTAGAACCACCAAATTTACAAGATCTCTTCATCCAACCATCCAAAGTAATTGATCTTTGGAGAATCGAAGGAGGAGGCCTTGATTTACATCTTCACCAAGAGAGATCTTCATTTCCCCCTCATTCACTTGAGGGCCCCCAAGCTCTAGTGTTTCATTGGAAACCCTAACTTTGATTTGGTTCTTACAAGCTTGTCTTTGATTTGTCTTGACAGCTTGCTTGTATTTGGGTGCCTCCAATTCAGTTGTGGATGTGTGCCCCGAACTTGTTGTAAAGGTGTCGGCTTCCACCTCGAAGGTTGCCGATATAGTGGAAGGTGAATCGAGCCTGTTGGGGTGAGGTTCATCGGAGAACAAGGGAGGCTTCTCGTGGCGTTGGTGGTTTGAAACCACCCCCTCTCCAAACGTAGACGTACTTACCCCCAAAAGGAAGGAACTACGGGAAACAAATCCTTGTGTCTCCGTGTCCACTCCTTTGGTTACTTCTATCATTTACCGCACTTTACTTACTTGTTCTTGCTTAGTGTTGTGTTAGTTTGTGCTTGGTTGACTATAGGTAAATTCACCATAGTTTCATATTCTAGAGAATTTACCTTTCTTGTCAAACCCTAATTTGAAAAAGAGTAAAATTTGAAGTAGCACATATTCACCCCCCCCCCTCTAGGTGCCCATACGATCCTTTCAATGTTGCTAAAACTCTTTTAAACCCAGTGGAAAAATAAGGAGAAAATGGTGCAACATATAATGGTTAGATAATATTCGATGATTCAAGAGAACCAATACCACGTGACTCATGTATGTGGTTTATTATTCTGTGAAGCTACACATGTCAATGTGGCAGAATGATTGGTAGGTGTTGTCACTGAAGTCTATTTCGAAGACATCAATGAAGTGACACTTCTACCATGTGGGTACACATTACGGGGATCATTCAAGTAGCCAACATCAATGTATTCTGATGATATTGGAGTTTAGATTTCTCTAAAATTACAAGATCAAGTCAAATAATGTGTGATGCCTTGGAGATATCGAAAGATATTCTTGATTTCCAACCAATTGTGTTGGTGGGTCCAATGGCACTAGGATATGTAACTTCAAGTCCCAACATCCCTTCTACATCAGCCCGTGGTTTGAGTGAATCTTTCTCCGTCTAGAGATCGAATAACCGACAAGGGAGATGGATATGACTTGTGCATTTTAGTTTTCTCCAATATTTATATTATAGGCAACTTGGTGTACCATAAAACTTGAGTGAGGTAGCCCGACCTTGTAGTATCAAGCATTTTTTGGGTTTAACCAAATCTTTCATCTCAAATTCCGTCTTTTAGATGATCACGTGCTTCGTCATTTCAGGAATAATCCTTGTGCATGACAAACACATATGGGTAATCATCATTGTAGGAGTAATCCTTGTGCATAAGGAACTCACTATGTCGGTTGTACCAAAATATATCGACAACAATAAGCCATGTAATGACTTATCGATTTTACACAATGCATGTTGCATTTATATTTCGATTCAGATAGAGATTCCATCGGGAACCCTACATATCCAAATCTAGTGATCCACATAAAATATAGTCACTACATCCATCAACTGCATAGATAGATGATTTTGCACTGCCAATCATATAATTATCGAAAAAATTTAAGGATTCCAATCCTATCTGGAGAGTAGGCCTCGGATCTCTACGGAAACCCGACCTTATGCTACAAAACCTTACTTTCTCACCACCTTATTGTGCTCATTCCGTTTTTGAAAGAGGACATATTGAATCCCATGTATATGGAATTCATTTGGAAGAGCGAGGCCAATTCTACTTGGATTGCACCCTTCAATTGTTTCAGTTCGAGCAAGTGGTTTACACTCCATGGCCATGGTCTTTGGATCCGAATCATTTGAAGGATGTTTGCAATCATACAAGAGAATGGTTGTCGAGTCAATCATTCATGTTGATAACGTGTGAGAAGTAAAATCATTCAAGTATTCTATTCCATTGATGATTCACAGCTTATATACAAGGGGGAAGAGACACAATACGAGTCGCGTCCGTTCAGAAGAGGTGTAAGGAAGAGACATGTCAGTTGACAAACCAACCGACATAGAGCATTACATGAAGAAGGATTATTCCTTTAATTAAATCCTAACAGAGGGTGCTCTAAAGCTCTCTAAAGGTTATCCCCGCCGATTCTTACTCCGAGCCACCACTCGGTGCTTTCATGATGTGGTGCTTTTATGAAAGGCATTTTGAGCGCACGCTGGAACATGGAGCATACACAACAAAAAGGTTATATGAAGCTCCAACGGCATCAAGAGGGACATGAAGCATAGCCTGCAGCTCCTGATCTTTGATGGTGCTAACCGTAACAAAAGTAACCATTTCGATCACATCTATGATCCCTATACCAGGTACTTGAGATGCAGCTTGACTCAAAAGTGTTAAGAAGGAAAGATGGAGCCACTCGACCATCATACATCATCAGTAGGTTGTACACACGAACATTATAGCATTTCACAGACCACACGAACATTATAGCATTTCACAGAGCAGTATGCATGTAAGAATGAAGCACATCGAAGTTTTACAAAATGGCAAAAGAATCTGTGCAAGACTTAATTAGGTCCAGACCTTGCCAAGTACATCATCAGAACAACACCCAGAAGGGATGACGACGGCCCCAGGCAAATGACTACAACTGCTTAACAAACCTGGGGGCTGACATCTGCAGTAACTGCAGAACAAAAACTAGCATGAACCTAGGTCACATAAATCTACAGCAATACTTCCTCCCTTCTCATTTGCTACCTCACTTTTTGAGACTTTTTTTTGGATTTTCTACTGCCTTGGATCGCCAGAAGGGGAACAAACACTCGAGGGCATCTTACAGCCGCCTAAACGCAGGCAGCAAGACACATTATGTACAAGGGAATATGGCACAACAATGCTGCTTGTGGGTAAAACGTGGCATGTTAAACTCCACCTGGAGAGAGCTAGTATGCCCATCCGTACATCCCAACACTGACAAGGACGAGCAGAGCCACCGACAGAACTGGCCAGATAATGTGTGCTGGGAAGCCTCCCCTCTTACTTGGTGCTCTCAAGTGTGACTGAAGACCACACTCCTGCTTCTCCTTGTCGCTTTTCTCCAGTGTCTTACGCTGCCTCATAACTGAATTGGTGTCTGGAACAAGCATTGCATCATCTGCATGTCAATAACATGTCAGATAGGCTTTGCAAAGCATTACCAAAACAATAATAACAAAACTAAATGATGTATAATTGCTCCATAGACTAGTTACCGTTATCAGGAATGTCCGTTTGTGCATCAGCCTGGCTTCTGCCACCAGAACCAACATTGCCAGAGAAGTTTGTTTCCACACGCTCTTCGATCTGCCAGGTGAACACCAAATATTATTAGTATTCCTTCATCAAGTAACTTATACAAAATGCAGTATAATGTCAGAAAGGCAATTTTTGTTTGTTCAAAAGATTGAACAGGGGCCAGAAACTAGCAGTAGAGCATGGAATATCTTAACTTATTACCACCAAAATACAGTTGCAGAATTAATTATAGAACAAACAAAGTTCTCACCTCAGCTTTCATCCCTTTGTCACTTCCGTTTCCATCCATAATGCAATTTGACAAACTATCTACACTAGAACATGATCCTGCATTAAGGTCCAATTGTAGCCGCAGCCTTCGCACTGCAGCCCCCTGTTGAGCTAATGAACTATCTGTGCTTGAACTTGGAGCAGTCTCTCGGCTCATAATATAAACACCTGATGACACATCATCATCTTCATCTGAAGGCACATTTGCACTTGGAGCAGGGCATCGGTTCATAATAGTACCCCCTGTGGAGTCAGCTACATATCCATCTGAAGGCACATTTGATCTTGGAGCAGGGCACCGGCTCATTATAGTAACCCCTGTGGATTCAGTATCCTCTCTATCTGAAGGCACGTTAGATCTTGGAACTGGGCGCCGGCTGATGATTGTAATCCCTGTTAACTCATCAGCATCTGCATCTGCAGTTGACTCGGCAGATTCACCCATATAATTCGAAGTTACAGTGTCTGATTCATTATGTTCATCTCTGGTCATGCTCTCTCCACTCTCAACATTGACAGCAGCAGACAATGATTTACATAGCTTTAGCCTCTTTGGTGCAATGCCATGTTGAGAAATTAAATTGTTCGGAGGCATAGTAGACTGTAGCTGCTGATGCGTGGAATTAAAACTAGGTTCAATGTGCCATAAATAGTTTGGATGCATATTAGATTGTAACTGCTGAGGCATGGCATTAAATCCAGGTTCATTGCTCCATGCATCCCTCCTCCCACTTGTGTCCTCCATGGTAGTGAACAAATCTTGCAAGGACTCATCACCGGAGTCCATGGAAAGAACATCCGGATTTGTGCTGTCATAAGGAAGCAATGATGCACTCTCATATAATCCACTCAGCTGCGGATTTGTATCATCTGGCACAAAATTTAAATTGTCGAACCAGTTTGAATCATCTAACAAATCACCCTGCAGAGCAAACAAATATAAGAATGCAGACAGTAATGATTACATACACAGCAGACTCCAACAAATATTACCTGAATAACCCAGTTATCAAACTCAGCAGGCATAACACCAGTATCTGAATCATACTGAACTTTAGATGTCGTTGATGAATGCTCATCTGGATCAGCAATTGTTTCATTCAAGAATTCTTCCACTGGATCACAGGGCTTCATATTGCCACAAAAATCAACTGAAGGCCCTTGAAGGATGAAATTGTTCAAGAGAGCATCTTCGTCATGAGCTAACATGGGAGCAGAAAGGGTTGCGAATTCATCAGAACCAACATTAGTCTTCTGTGAATCAATTAGCTGTGTCAAAGATTCAACCAGAGGACCAGCCTGCATGTCATTAGACAACATAAATTATTATATGAGGTCAGCACCTGGAGTTTACAAATTTGATCCATAAAACAAAATGTAGCATGATAATAGAGGTTTAACAGGCTTGTTACACAGTTCTGCTCACCTTGGGTCTTTCATCAACATGAGCATGAAAAGGCACATGAAAAACTTTTGCTTCATTTCTCGCCGAATTATCATTCTTGTCTTCAAGCCACCTTGTAATCGGCGTGGCTGGAGTTTCAATTGTACCCGACAAGTCAACTGGACATCCATGCAGACCAGATTCAGGAGAATCCTTATTTAAGGGTGTGATTGCTTCCTCGTTTGCCTCCATATGGTCAGGAGTTGAACGAGATGGAGTGGGAGAATAGCCACTTCTATCCATTTCCTCCGGCGTAGAGCGCTCAGTTTTCTCCACTTGCTTTTGGAATAGGCGATAGAGAACATAACCGCCCTGAAAGTACACATACCACAGCAGAAGCATCAGATAGTGAGGCAGGAACAACTACTTCCAATAGAGGTTCATTTCTACTAGACCTACATTTGCAGAATACCACAAAAATGAATCATGTTGTCAGTTGATTATCCATCACACTTTTTACAAGCTAAAATCAAACTGGTAGGACCAAACTCTAACCAGAATCCAGCCTCAATGAGCTTGTTATATCCAACAACCAAGAACCGAACTCCGAACAGAATCTAACAGCACTGCCACGAAAACTGAGGAAGAAACAGATAGGCCCATACCTGCTCACCAGACTCAAACTCCGGCTCGGTGGTGCGGTACTCGTGCATAATCCACCCAGTGCGCTCACCTTTTGGGGCACGCCCCCGGTGGAACACGAGGGTCTTCTTCATGCCAATCATGTGCTGCTTCTTCTTCTCGCCCTTGGACTTGATGACCCTGTCCTTCCCGGTTGCCTTCCAGTAGCCAGCCTCGGTCGCCCTGTTCGACCTGCTTCCATTTGGGTACTTGCGGTCCTTGGGTGCAAAGAAGAACCACTCAGGATCCTCAGAGCGGATCAATGCTTTATCTGCAAGCACCAAAGATACCGTAGTCAGAATAAATGGAATCTCCTTCAAAGAGATTTGACATTTTTAGATTATTACTAAAATAGCACCACGCCTAACAGTTTCAGCTGCATCGTACCAAATCGCATCTCGGAAAGAGGGTATATTACGGAAATGTTTAGCAGGCATCGAGGGGATCGCATCAAAATATTTAGTATCGAGTAAAACTTTTCACAGAATTAGCAGTCCAAAATATAAATCCCGCACAGGAACTTCACCAAAAATAAATTCCGCAGGGGAACCCAAAGCCACAAAGCTACAGCAGCAGCAGAAGCAGCAGCAGCAGAAGCAGCAGCAGCAGCGGAGACAGAAGGAGAATCGGGAGAGGAGACTGACCAGAAGAACAGCAACGGGCCCAAAAAAAAGATACAGAATGGGGACAAAAATCCAGCACAGAACTCAAACAAGACACGAATGGCAGCGACAAGAATCAAAACCCGCAAAACAGACACCGATTAATTAGCCAGGAGCCCCCGAATACAACCGCATCAACCACATACGACACGACCAACAAATCTACAAGATAAAAACAAAATCGCCAGGAGAAACAGACACTAACAAGAGGCGATTGATCGCGCTCGCAGCGGCGGCCACAATACCTGGGAGGTCCCACGGCTCGCACTTGCAGACGTCGATCTCTGGGATGACCTCGACCTCGGCCTTGATCTGCCCCGTGATCTTCCCCTTGAGGTAGTGCCTGACGAGCTCCTCGTCGGTGGGGTGGAACCGGAATCCGAGCGGCAGCGCCTTGAGCTCCATCACCGTCATACTCCTCCACTCTCCCAAGCTCTCATCCAACGATTACAGGAACCAATCCGCTGGGAGATTCGTAGCGCGGGGGGATATACTTAGCAGCGAAGGAAGTGAGGGGGAGGATTTGCCTAGGGTTTGGTCGGATTTGGGGATTTTTAGGGGACGGGTGGGGAGGAGACGTCTGAGGGAAGAAAGCGAGTGGCTTCCTTTACCGCGTCCCGGAACTTCCTGTCTATATACCCCGCGTTCGATGTTGCCCCCGTGTCAAGGATCTATTACGGTTCTGCCATTGCAGAGATATCGCTGCACACGCTGTCCATAGCTTGGTATCCGTGTTTTTCTCTCCCCGAAAAGTGTTAGCGGACGTGACAATATCAGGGCACGAAAGCATTCTAGCTGGGCAAATTGCTGGTGGATAATTCGAGTGATCAGATATTTGTATTTGAAAATTTTAAAATAGTCATGCTGATTCGGATGAACATATGGATATGGTAAGTATTTGGTCTTGATGGTTGGTACGTCCTATACAAGTCACCCCTATGTATGGCGCTATTTACAATCAAAGTGCCACCGCAAGTCTATTACATGCCGAACCCTTTTTTTTTATACCAAACATATCCTCCTCTCCTCTACCTTGCGCAAGGGACAACCACGGCACTGATGCGGTGATGCCCCCCGACCCCATCGGCCATCCCCAGCCACCCCACGTCGCTGGAAGCCTCACGAGGATCCCTTGAACCGTCGGTGAGTTCCCCGAAGTTGTAAACCTTGCCTCTGAGCTCCCCGACCGCGCCATACTCTGAGTGCCGAAGAGCTCGACCGCGAACCCCTCAACCCCATCCCCTCCCAGACTGGCTCAGAACAGCAGCTGGCGATGGCGAGCTTGCAGCGCGGGCTTGGCGAGGAGTCGACCTAGGGGAGGTTGGAGCCACATCGAAGGGGTGAGGTGGCGCGGCCCAAGAAGCAAAGGGTGATGGCGTCCGAGCTTGCAGTGGATGCAGGCAGCGGCGGACGGAGTGGCCCAGTCATTGAAATTGATCGTCAAAACGGGTCACGGGAAAGAAGGGGATCCCAGAAGGAGGAAGGAATTGGAGAGGGGGAGCATCTTGGGCAACCTCACAGTCATCAGACTGGCGCGCAGATACTCGACTGAATAGAAAACGGTGACGGCTTGGAGCAGAGCTGGGGCTTCGTGTGGCCAAGATAAATGCGAGTCGTAGTTGAGAGCGTGGTCGATTTTATCCAAAGCTTGCCTCCTCTGAATGACCGAGTTGATTTTATGTAAAGTTTCAGGCTGTCCAATTGCCCATGATCTGAAGAAAGAAGAATAGCTGGAGAGGTGATGTGAGGACAAGAAAACGTGTGGTAAAAATTTAACCTGCCTAGCTAAACATAGCTCATAAACAAAACACCACGTCGCAATAAACATTCAAAATCATATGATGTTCTTCATTGAGTCTTTATGGGGTTTGTTAAATTAAAGATCTTCTTAGAATCAACATGGAAATTCAGGTGATTGTGGTCATAATTACCTAATAAGGTTTGCAATTAGTGATTTAACATGGACACAAGCGTCAACATCACTATGATATGTATTTGCACCACTCAATATTTTGTTTCAAAGGGAAACGTACCTAAACTTATTTGCATTTCTACCAAGGCAACAATGATGTTTTTTTAATTTAACAAAATAAGATATCTTATGCATAATACTTTGTTTCAAAGGGAACACGTAGCACCCCGCAAAACCACTACTAGAAAATCGCGGTGTTTTTGTGCATTTCATCATCATGACCGCATGCTCATGTCATCATGCCACATTGCATTTGAGCATCGTCATCATCCTGCATGGTTTTTGTCTAAACTATTTTCGAAACGCCTAGTTTTGTTTTCTAAATATTCCCGTCTTTATTCAAATTAAAACCCGGGTCTCCGGATTATTTTGTTTCGTCTATCAACGGATTTCAAATGCCCCGTTTTAAATAATAAAACTTTTATTTTATTTTTAGGAGGCAGCCTGCCAGGCCCGAAAGCCCGGCCGGCCACCTCCAGACCATAGTCTAAAAATATCTAGTCCTAATTCTACCCAACCCTATTCTACCCAGCCTCCCTCCACCTCACCCAATCCAATCCCCTCCCTCCACCTCACATCTCACCTCACTCCAGCCAACCCCGCTACGCCACCTCAGCCCCTGGCAACACACACACAACACACACACGGCGCGCAGCAGCCGACCGACCCCAGTCCCCAGCAACCTCTCGCAGCCGGCCCTACCCCAGGCCCACCTACCCCAGGCCGCGTCCCACGCCACGTTCCCTCGCCTCCACCCCACCTCTCTCCCCCGTGTTCTCTGTCCGCCGCCGTCGCCACCAACCCCCACCTCCGCCGGCCCTTCCTCCCTGGCTTCCTTCCCCAACCGCGGCGCGCACCCCCGAGCTTCACCGCCATGGCCTCCGGCACCCTTCCTCCGTTCGAGCCTCGCCGTGCCTATCCCTCCTCAAGCTCTGCAACCGGCCGCTGCCTACCGTCCCTCCCCGCGAGCTCCCCTCGTCGCCCTTCCCGCGCGCGGACGACCCCGGCCCGCCGGCTCCTCGGCCTCCCTCGCCCGAGTCTCCTCCGTCCGGCCCTGCCGCTCGAGCCCCTCCGTCACGCCTGCTCCGGACGCCCTCCCCTCTCCTCCGCAGACGCCATCCGCGGCCGCGTGACCCCGCCGCCGGCGCGCCCTCCCCGTCGCCGCTCGCCGCGTTCGAGCCATCCGCCGACCCCTCTTCAAGGACGCGTCGCCTGCGTCTGGCCGCCTCCTGGTGGTTGTCCTTGGTCTCGTGCGGCAGCGCGCGCTGCTGCTTACTCCTACACCACGCGTGTCTACCAGCCGTGATGTTGTCAAGAAGGAAGATGGACCCGAGGTACTGCTTACGCTGATACAAGATCGATACCGACGTTCGATGCCGGAGTCCCAAGGTCGTCACAGAAGGTTGTCGAGCGACAAGGCCTCCTTCATGAAACTGACAAGATCTACCACACGGACGCACCACGGACTCGGAGAAACCCTCGGACGCCAAGATCGCCCACATGGAACCGAAGGTGTCGAGACCCTGAAAACCGATCCTCCCGGAGTCGGAAGACCGAACCCTGGCGTGCCAAGTTCTTCGACCCGAAGGCCACAGATGCGACAAGTACTTCTTCCCGGACGCCAAGGTCGTCGACACGGATACGCCAAGTACTTCCTCGAGGACACCAAGTTCTTCACCCCGAACGCCAAGACCGACCCGATACGAGGACACGACAAGATCTTCGCGACGACAAGATCGACACCGACCCGGGCGAATCCAATGCGCCCCCGACACCAAACCAGGTCCTTCTTCCCGGATGCGACAAGATCTACTTCCGTTGTCCGAGACCGATTCCGTCGAACCGTTCCCCCCGTCGAATCTTGAGACCGACCCTGAACCCCTCGGAGCCCAAGTTCGCTGAACCCTAATGTGATTCCCTATCCGAGCCCCCATTATTTTATAATATGACATTATCAACTGATGCATATTAAATTGATCTCGCATGCATATTTGTGTGGTTTGGGGGCATTATGCCGATTCACCTCATAATTAAATATGGAGTCGATATGCGGGATATCTGCGTCTCATTCTGAACTCCATTTAAATTTGTGTAGCAAACCGGTGCTATCTTTTGCCATGTTAAGACAACATTTAAATTGCGGGGTATCTAAACAACATGAACTTAATAAATGTCGGAATTCCGGTTCCGCTTAATATTGCCTAATTGCATCGCATTCTTGCCATGCCATACATCATACATGCATCATGCCCGATCTTTTGCCGTAGTATTAAATAGTGCATCCGGTGTTTCTGCTAGTGCTTTGCTTCTTCACGGATTAGGCCAATGAGTTGATGCGAGTGTCGACCCGATCTTCGGATGAAACTTCGGCAATGTTTTCAGGCGAGCATCCCTTCCCCTTCTACCTATTTTGCATTTATAGTATTTATTCCCTCCTGTTGATCTATTGCTATCTGTGTTGCGATGCTCTAGTTTTCGTACCCGTGATATCCCTTGCAGCCTTATATTGCCTTGGACACATCCTATTACCTATTGTTTGGTAGATAGTTGGACCTGCGCGTCGTAGTCGCTTGCTCAAGTGCTGTTGCGTGTCGTCAAGTACCACAGTTGTTGGAGTATTGCCGCATGTTTAATGTTGGAGATGATCATGGCTTTAATTATCGTTTACTTTAATTATTGTTTAATAACTAAAATTGAAAGTAGGTAAATAGAGGCACAGGTGGGCAATAGATGTTATTTGGTTGTTAACCGTCCACTTGTGTCCCGTAGGACCCCGAGTTCTTGACACATGTTCCAAGATCGAGCGCGCTAACCACAGGTGGGGTGTATGGGCACCCCCATCGATTTAGTACCTGATTCCAAGTACTGTACTGGGGGCCACAATTAGTTTGGGGCTTTATTACTATTCTGTACTTATGCCATGCTTTACTGCTTTATTTACGATTGTGCGAGGAGCACCTGTACTGTTTAGGATCGTGACACGTTTTCTCTGTATCGACAAGCCCGAGAGTTTCGGGTTCCCAGTCGTTTACAGCCGTCTACACAAACCCTGAGTCTGTCTCGGAGACCGGCCGACTTCGTTGCGGGTAGCTTAGTGGGGTGGCCCCCCCGTGCTTGCTTTGGGTCTGGGAAACGTCGTGTCCGAAACCCCGTCGACATACCGTTGGGTGTATGTTTTGTGATCTTGTACCTACCTGATCCGACAACAAGGGTGTAGGTGCGTGTGGAAACTTTGGTGCACCCCTGCAGGGTTAAATCTTTTCGAGAAGCCGTGTCCGTGGTTATGGACGACTTGGAGCACAGTTCTTGATCATAGACAACCATAACTAAAGTTTACTGCTATAATTTGACTTGTATCCGATATGACTAGTAATCAGCTCCACTACAACGGAATGGCTAAATAAAAGTACCAACAACTGCTGGGTTTTGGGATATCTCATGCTTATTGTATCTGACTAGTAAGTGTTGCAACCATAACGGAATGGTTAACTAAAATTGCCCACTGCTTATTATATCAGGATGACTATCTATACCTGACTAGTAATTGCTGCAACGATAACTGTATAAATAAAACTGCCAACTGTGTGAGTTCCTCGGTTGACTTCCTCGTTTGGTCTCGAGGGGGAAATACCAGGATGGGTATGTTTGGTGGTAGTATCGGGTTGGATCCGGATAGGTCTTTCTTATCCCTCTCTGGTAGCCGACAGTTATATCGAGTCTCTATAGGTTGTTTAGTGCATGCTGCGCTGCCGCTTCAGTCCACCATACCTATGTAGGCGAGGACCGCCGAATTCTAGCCTCGCCGTGTACTGGCCTCAGTACTGACCGCTCTCTCTTTTTCCTTTGCCCTTTGTCGACACCCCTTTTGTTTAAGCAGGTTTTGAGATCGACGTCGTTAGCAGGGTTATCCTTCCGGCTTGGCCTGGGCAGGGTTATGGACGCCATTGGTTATTCTTTAGGGCTCTTAGCCCCATTTGCATCTTGTCCGTAGTCGGACGCTATATCGTTTTCCAGGTGATTTGGATCTTTGTATTGTATATCTGTATTCTTGACTCTTTTAGTCGCTGTTGTATATATATGTTCTGTGGGTTCCGTCGTGGACTATTGTGTAATGATATTACTTCGTTTTCCACCCGCACGCAAGTGCCTGGTGGGCACCTTCGAATCGTTTCTATGCGGGTTTGGCGGAAAGCGCTGAAACTTGCATAGGGCCGATTCTGAGGGTGTTACAGAACATACCTAAACTTTTTTTGTATTTATACCCAAACTTACCTAATATTGTTTCAAAGGGAACATACCTAAACTTATTTGCATTTAGACCAAGGCAACAATGATGTTATTTTATCTGATGCTTGTCACAAGACCGTCAAATACTAATGCCATAAAAGACGACAAAATTTTCAATCAATTTTTGTGTTTTCTATTATCGTCCTGTAACAACACATGGACATTCAGCTAGTATATCATAGTAAGAATTGTAAAATACCTAAGATGCCAACAAGGACCTATCCAAATATTATGCTACCATCCATGACGGGTAAATAAATCCTGCACCATATCCTCCCGCCTCGTACACACCTTCGTAAAAAAGTTATGATATTCGGCATGATGTATGGCCGACTAAGAATATAGGTTGTTGGTATACCGGTAAATAACTTGCGGAAAAGAATAATTTATATCATTAAACACTTTATCATTTCTACATAGCCATAGCGACCATATAATGGTAATCACTCGTATCCTAAGCAATAACTTATACTTGTTATCTATACCATATAACCAATTTCCAAATATGTTGGTAATACTACGTGATAGATACAAACCTAAAGCTACTTGGTTAATTGACCATATAGACCTAGAAAAATTGCATTGAAAAAATAGATGTTTGATTATCTCATGATGATAACAGAACATACATGTAGGATTCCCATGTCAATTCCGCCTAATAAGATTATCTTTAATAAGGATTACCCCTCAACGAAGATACCAAGCAAGAAATTTGTTTCTCAAAGATATCTTCATCTTCCAAATCATCTTATTATCCAAAACGCTATGACCGACTAGACTAGTGCATTGTATAAGAAACTAATGGAGAATGAACCATTCCTAGATAAGTTCCACCAAAATTCCCACGCGACGGTATAAAAATGGATATATTTGTATCCGAATAAAATTATGTTAGCTTATTTTAATAGTTGTAGTCTGGTATTCTCAATTATGCAACCTAAAAAACCGAGACATTTTCTTATGTGATTGAACTTGAAACTATTGTGTATCATATCAATATGTTTAACTCAACTGAGTTGATTGACTAGAAGACATGAGTCTATTTTTTTATTTGTATCCATTTCGAACCAAGAAGACATCCGATAAGTATTCGTATCCCATTAACATCTATTCCGTATTCGTGTTCTAGAACATTTGTATTTGCATCCGAATTCATTTTATAAATATAAAAACAATGTAAGAAGGGAACTATTCGGTATGTGTCTAATCCGTGTTCACCCCTAGCCAGAGCACTTAAAAGGGGCAATCTTTATTTTTTCCGTAATATACGGATTGGACTACTTTTTTCAAAACAAACACTATAAACTGAGGCAACCCTTTAAAAATGGACCGTACTAGGCCCGGGGGTAATTCCCCAGATCCCCACACACATCCCACAAAATAGGCTATAATCCCGCTTTTGATGTAAATGTCCTGATTTTACTATAAAATTTCCCGCTTTTGCTATATTTATTATATTGTATCAGAAAACAGTTCAGCCAAAAAACATAACAAAAAAATATTTCCTTGCTAGAAACTATGTAGCAAAAAAATATGCTGATGTAAAAAATCGACTTCCCCAAGGGCATCATGGGAGTCTTGTGGGAGACCTAGTAGCAAAAACATAGTAGGATTGTAGCAAAAAATTATGCTAGTGTAGCCAATGCGACTTCGCCAGATAACAATTGTAGCAAAATATTTGTACTAATATAGCAACAACCGCAGGAAACATCATAGCACAACCTAATTACTATTGTAGCAAAACCGCAATACATTTCTAGCAAAAATTTTGTTCCATTATAGCATTGTAGAAGCATTTATCCACATGGTGGGCTAACAAACATTATAGCATTTTGGAAACACAAATATCGCAAAAAATTATAAGTATGTAGATAACCGGGAGGGCTTTCCAGTTAGGAGCTGATTGAGGAGGAGGACTCATCGGTGAGGAGCTCGTAGGTAGATGAAAGGAGGGCTCGTCGACGAGAAAGGAGAGGCTCGCCGGCGATAAGTTTGTTGATAGAAAAATAATTAAAATCTTCGGATCCCATTGGCACGTTCTTGGGGAGGCCATTGTGGGCGCGGTGGAGTTGCGCAATCCAGGACGGCGTTCGGAAGGAGATCGGCGGGGCTGAGCTATGTGGCATGCGATTCAACGTGGCTTGGCTCCAACGAGCAAGCCGATGGTGGGTCGGTGTTGAGAGATTCGTAGGATGGAGGCACGTAGCTAGGATGGTGGCGCAAGGCAGTGGTGGCTAGATCCGTGTGACCAACCATGAGAGTTCACGGGAAAGAGAAAAAGGGATGGAAGTTGAAGATAAGGTGGGGCCCGCGGTGAGAGCGATATAACACGTGATTGACTTGAACGATAATCGTCCAGGAAAGCCAATTATTTTACTTTAAAAAACCGGGGGCTGTAGAAAAATCATGCCTTTAACCTCTAATAAGTGCAATTATGACACATATTTAAGCATGCAAAACATTCATATTGTCACTCATCTACAGCTCCATCTAGATACAACTATGCCTATTAGGCATTATTACTAGTTCTCATTCATTTCCAAATGAGTTTTACACAAGTATTAGTTTTTATAGTTTTTATTAGGATTTTATTACTTTTTCTTGTCTTTGACATGTGTATAGGTGTTATGAACATTTATGGATAAAGCAAGGCAAGAGGAACCAAGAGAGGGCAATATGCAGATGTTCCAGGCACCAGACTTAGCCATATGAGACGTGAAAATGTCATATTTTTCAATCATCTCATATTAAAGATCCAATGCCATGGTATTGTAACTCCTGTCCATACGAATCCAACAAGCCTAAGAACATCTAAATCGGATTTCATATGAAGATGATGCCCAAATTATTAAAAGATGAGAAGTCTTAACGAGCATTGGTACGGGCGGGCTGCCCGTACCACCCTCCGTTGACACCAAAATGTCAAACAGAACCTCCTTTGTGAATAGGAGAAGTGCATATTAGCCATCGATCATTATAGAACCGCCTCACGGAAGAACCCTAGCCGCCAAGGAGAGCATCCACACACGCATGAGGGGCGGAGACCTGCCGCTGCGCCGCCTCCATAGCCGCCGCACACAAGATATCCACAATCACCAACACTCAAGAGGAAGAGGGGACTTGGATATTTAAGGGCTTCGCATCGATCTTCATCATCATGATCAACACCATCTCCAACACTGAGCCCCATTGATTACTTGATTGTAATCCAAACCCTTTTGGATTTGCACTTGTATTCAATTATACTTTTATCCATATTATTTTCATGATGTTGACCCTTTCATGTATGAATAGTTCCCTTGTTCTTGAAAAGAGATGGAGAAATCCTATCAATATTATGATGTGAAATAAAGATGATCTATAATTTTAGTTCATGAACATGTGTTAGTTTTATCTTTATATATTATTTGAAGTGCACCATGTAATATTTTCCTCCTGGACTAGAGAGGTCTATTTTTGGTCATATGATAGTAGGTGCGGTGCTAAGTGAACATCCTGGTGCGCTATTCATATGGGTAACGGGGATAAAAAGGGATTCACTAAGCTCATATCAATATTCATGGGAAACCCTTAATTGTAAGGGAACGGAGTTGGCTTGCTTACGATCATTGCAATGGTTATTAGGAATGAAATAACAGATGAATTTCTTTGATCATCTTATTATCGAGCTCTTCCAACACATGCTATGAAGGACGATATATGTGTTGGAGATATGCCCAAGAGACAATAATAAAGTGGTTATTATTATATCTTTGTGTTTATGATACATGTTTACATCCCATACTATAATTGTATTACCGAAAATATTAATACTTGTGTGTTCTGTAAACATAAAGGAGTCCCTAGTAAGCCTCTTGTTAAGCTAGCCTGTTGATTAATAGATGATTATGGTTTACTGGTCATGGACATTGGATGTTATTAATAATAAGATCATATCATTAGGGGAATGATGTGATGGACACACCCAAAGTAAGCTTAGCATAATATCAAGTCATTAAGTTCGTTTTGCTACAAGATTTTAGATACATAGTAACCTAATCCTTCGACCATGAGATCATGTTAATCGCCGTCACCGAATGAGTACTTCGATGATATCAAACGCCACTTCCGTAACTAGGTGATTATAAATGTGGCATTGGGTATTCTGAAAGTATGTGTTGAAACACATGGATCAGGAGTAGGATTTGTCCATCCATATGGCAGATAGATATACTCCTTGCCCTCTCAGCGGAATGTCATCCAATTGGCTTGCAAGCATGTGACTAGGTTACAAGAGATGTCATATCATGGAACGAGTAAAGAGTACTTACACTATTAGGAAACTAGCTATAGATAGAAGAATCTTTTGTGGCGCATATGTGTGACCACGCGCCATAGATAAATTCTAGTGGCGCATTTTAGGCAATGCGCCACAGAAATCTTCATACTTCTATGGCGCATATAGCGAAACAATGCGCCACGGACGTTTGGTGGGACCCGCCACCGAGGTTGGGCTCCCTTACTTTCTGTGGCGCATATGTCAATATGTGCCATAGAAGTTCATACGACCATATGCGCCACAGAAAGTGAGGATAGGCCCCACCATAGAATTCAGTTGACCAATGTTCTGTGGCGCATACCTATATATGCGCCACAGAAGTTCGTTTGAGATGTAGTTATATTTTGAGATATAATTGTATACAAAATTTAAAAACATAAATTTCGATGTATTTTGCAAAAAAGGTCATGGCACAGTAAAACGACCATAACTTTTGCATACGATGTCGAAAAATAGTTTAGTATATCAAAATGATCGTCTCGAAATTTCCTACTCGGTTTCAACTGCTGGAAGCCGTTGAATCTTTTACAGACTCCCCAAATTCGAAAAGAGTAAAAAGTTATGGCAGAAAGAAGATTTTTCCTGCAAAAAATAAAAAAGGTGGAGAAGCTTCTGTGGCGCATTTCTACCATATGCGCCACAGAAGTGTTGGGCGAGATTCAAAATTTGAATCTCATCGCCCCTTCTCCCTCTCTTTTCTCCTTTTCACCTCTTCCTCTCCTCCCTCCATTTCTTCTCCCCTTCTCCTCCCTCTTCTTCCTCATCCTCCTCCACCACCCCAGTGAGCTCCTCCTCCTCCTCCTCCATCCTGGTGAGATCCTCCTCCTCCTCTACCCCGATGAGCTCCTCCTCTGATGACAACAACATCGACCACCTCTGGCTACCTCCTCCTCCGGCGAACCCCTCCTCCTCTGGTGGTGGCCTCCTTTCCCTCCGATGACCCCTTCTCCTCCGGTGGTGGTCTCCTTCCCCTCCGACAACCCCTTCTCCTCCTCTGGCGGTAGCATCCTTCTCCTCCGGCGAGCCCCCTTCTCAACTACCTCCGGGCTAGCCCTCCTCCGGTGACCCCCACCTCTGACGACCCCCACCTTCAGCGACCCCCACCTCCGGGGCCATATCTGGCCAACTTTTTTTGAAATTTGAAAAAACATCTGTGGCGCATATTGGCAATATGCGCCACAGAAGTTTTAGATCTAGCTTGCCTTTTTTTTAAATTTGAAAAAAACTTCTGTGGCGCATATAGACAATATGCGCCACTGAACTTTGAGACTTCTGTGGCGCATTTTGAAATGTGCCACGGAATTACAGTTTAGTGGCGTGATAACAGTGGCGCATCCCATATGCGCCACATAAGTTGAAAAATGGTGCGCCACTGATCAACTTTTTCCTAGTAGTGTATCAGTAACGAGGTTGAACTAGGTATGGAGATACCGACAATCGAACCTCGGATAAGTAAAGTATCGCGCGAGAAAGGGAATTGGTATCTTATGTTAATGGTTCATTCAATCATGAAGTAATCATTGAATATGTGGGATCCATTATGGATTTCCAGATCCCGCTATTGGTTATTGATCGGAGAGGTGTCTTGATCATGTCTGCATAGTTCATGAACCGTAGGGTGACACACTTAAGGAATCGATGTTGTTTAAGTAGATATGGAATATGAGTTGTAGACCGAATGTTTCTCGGAGTCTCGGATTGGATCCAGGACATCACGAGGAGATCTGGAATGGTTCGGATAATAAGATTCATATAAGAAAAGACAATTTTCGGGGTTCGAAAATCGGTGTTTTGACCAGAAGCTTCTAGAATGTTCTAGAGGGACCACCAGTGGGTCCACCACCCCGGGAGGGGCCACTTGGGCTGTGGCATGCCGCGGGGGACCTAGGGCCAGCTACACCAAGCCCAAGGGGCCCAACCGGCCATCATAAGGAAAAAGGGGAAAACCCTAATATGGAAAGAAGGCAAAACTTGAGGGGCAAGTTTCCCCCTCTCCCTCTTTTGGCCGCTGACTTGGGGAAGGACTCGGCCAGGGCTAGGAACCCACTCTTACATCCCATGACTAGGACACTGGGTTAAGACCATTATAAAATAAATGTAATATAAACCACCCTTACACCCCATGACTAGGACAGTTCATTATGGCTTCTTTCATCCTTTCCCATGCAAGCGCTAGTGGCTCATGGTCTTCTTATCTAAAACTTATAATATTAGATCTTAGTTGCATAGTTTTAGCTGGGGGAATTTAGTCATAAAAAGATTAGTACATTCCTCCCGGGATGTGATAGTGCCCTTAGGTAGAGCTAGCAACCGGTCCTTAGCCTTTCCTCTAAGAGAGAAATGACACAATCGTAATTTAACAACATTGGGATCAACATCCTTAATACGCATCATGTCACAAATTTTAGTAAATGTATTTAGGTGCAAACCTGAATCCTCAAAAGATGAGCCTCACCAGGATAGCGAATTGCTTCCTCGGCAACAACACCAGAAAAAGGGTTGATACCTTTGATCCGGATTACGGATGTAGTATAGTAGCTTTTTCCCTAGTAGGCCTAGGTTTAATTGAACCTTGGGAAACAACGCTAATAGGAATGAAAATAAGGACATGTCTACAAGACTTTGTTTTTTTTGTTTTACCTTTGTTTACTAGAACAATCTAGTTTACTTTATATTGTGGGTTGAATCAATGGATGGAGATAGGCCAGGGTTGAAGATCCACCTGCAACTGCACATCATATGTGATAAAAGATAATAATAAGCATTGTCATGTGTAAGGTTCCAAATATAGATAATCTTTTGTGGGCAACACATCCTAATATACTAGAGCCACTAAGAGGCCACATGCATAACAATAGTCTTTTGATCCAACCGAGTGCATCACAAAGCACCGGGATACAAACGATTATTAAGTATAAAACACAGATCAAAGCATTAAGTTCCCGAATGGGTCGCTAAGCGAAGACCGTACAACCCTTTGTGTCACTGGGTTTCCTATGAGATCGCCGCTAGCCAAGTATCTCACCTCAAGCCTTGATCGATCTCGGGGGTCTTGTGTACCTACAAGTCCAAAGATCGAGGCAAGAGACAAAGAAACAAAAGATACAAATCCCTCTTTCAAACAATACACAATTCTTCCATAGATTAGATGCACATAATCGTTGTGAGGTTTCTCCCCAACACGCAGCCCGTGAGGACTACTCACTCATAACAATAAGACCAAGGATAGAAAACATTATGCAAAATACTTAGATTAAAATCAAATATTCTTACAATGGTCGCCGAATCACAAGGAGATCTCAAGTACAAAGTAATGGCTATGGCTAATGGAGAGGATGGGGAATGGAAGGGATGAACTATGGTGTGGATCTCCTTTGGTGGTGTTGTGATGCAATCTGAGAATGACGGCCCTCTGCACGGCGGCTAGGACCTCGAAATATATAGGCGCCTTCATGATAGTTGTAGGGTTTGACGAGACGGGGCTGCTGCCACCTCGTACGGGTGGGCCGTACGGGCGGCTGCACCCGTACTAGTGCTCGTTACACCATCTGGCGCCTGGCATTAGCTCCAGGATTACTTGATCGTCAAAACTTCCTCAAAATCTTCATTTATGACTCCGGATTTTGCAATAAAAGTGTCATTTCCTGCACAACACAAATCAAAGCAAGGTTTTGCATATCTTTGCAATAATTAGTCATTAGTGGAAAATCAAGAGAGATTAATGTCAATTACTTGATGAAAAACAATGTATAAACATGGAGAAAAATGGCGATTTTTGGAGCCATCAATACCTGAGATACACCTTTATGACCACACTGTTACAATGTGGCGGTAGATGTATTCAAGGCAGCCTTGGGTGATAGTGATTAGATATGATCACACGGTCTAAGGACTAGGATACTTAGTTTCCTAATTATTGTAACGACAAACTTTGTGACTTGATCGTGTTACAATACTTATGTTGGGTACAATGTCCATCATATCATTCATCTAATGATATGTCCTCATTGTCAATTGATATGAATATCCATGATCATGAAATCTTGATCATCAGTTGACCAATGAACTAGTTGAATATAGGTTACTAGGGACTTGTTTTGTTTACATACCATACATATATCAATGTTTACGATTGATACATTTATACCATGGTATATAACTTATTATGGACTAATGAGATATGATAATAAACACTCTTTATTAATTTCCTCTAGGGCATATATCCAACAAAGATGTATCTAATGGCATTTATTTGGTATAGTAGATGTTGGTGGTTTTAAATTTTGGTCAAAAAATATATCGACTTCTGAAAAAATTATACCCACTCTAATGGCTCGATGGCTCTGCCATCTTATCCCTGCTTTATCCACTCTAGTCAAAATGGAAAAAAATCATACAACATTTAGCTTTATTATCACTATCTTGATTCTTGTAAAGCATATCGTGTATGTATTTTTATTTGGATGTGAAAATTTCTCAAATATCTTAGAAAAAGTGTCTTCCATATTTTCATGTTCCCGGTCACATTTTGTACTTACAAATCTAAGATGCTAGACCCAGTAGTTCTTAGAATTGACTTTGAATAGGGTTATTTCTTATCAAAACCGTTTATTTCTCTTTATAGAGAATATGTTTCTCTAAACACATGTTTTCATGTTACTTCCCAACTCAAAATTAGTTGGAGTTGTGCCTTTGCCCTACAACAAACATGTTTAAGTTTAATCAATTTTATGAAATATATCAAGATCTATAGCATTTAATTAATTTTATTAGATTTATTATAAAATATAATTTTGTACTATATATCTAATATTATGAACATTATCTTATAGGGATTTCTATTTTTGTGCCCCTGGTTCGTTAGTCGTACTCACTTTTCTCAAATTGCTTAAATTTTCCTCACTTTTGCCTAGATCCTTCTCTGAAACTCTCACACTGTCTAAAACTCGTTGTTCGTCAGTCTTGCTGTTACGTGCTGACAAGTGGGGTCACGTTCAGGCGGGTCCCGTAGTCGACACCTCTATCCACTTAGCTAGATCAGCGTGGGACCCATAGCCCTATCCACGTGAGTGCCGAACCCACAACTTACCCAGGTTGGCGTTGCAAGATGGGACCCCGAGTCAGCCCGGCGCCCGTTCCCGAGCCCGTGTCGTTGCCTCACCTTTATTCTTATTCTCCGGTGATGGCTACCCTTCTCCGACCAGCGAGTTATGTCTAGCTTCACTTCGGCCTCCCGTTTGTCCTGGCCGTCGTATGGTGTCGTCCTGTTGATCTATATGAAGGATAACAATGGCAACCGTGTGCAGGGAAGGTTAGATCTCACACCAAATTGTTTCCATTAGAAGGGCGCTTGCTGTGGACAACCAATTGGCGCAACTTGGGAGCTCAATTGGGCGCGTGCTTGCTGTAGAGATTCCGGCCAATAGAGGAGCCATTCCGATGATTTAATTTGTTTATCGAGTTAGTGTCTCGGTTGCAATCAAGTGAATCTATAAGGTGAAATACAAACTTTAAGATTTAGGGAGATGGAAGTATAAGAAATAAGAAAATGACACAACTCTTGAACACTTTCAAATTAAAAAAAATGTACAACTCTTAATGTAAAAGAGAGTTTATAATTGACACAACTCTTGAACACTTTCAAATTACAATTTGTACAAAATAATGTTGTCCTAAGAAAATCTTGAGAGTTTACCATTTTTAGAGCATGAAGAGTAATGCATAAATAAAGGGATCCCTAAACTAAAATCTTCATCCCTCGTGCATATATGAAAATTATACACCTTTGAACCCTGTGAAATCGCACTTAGGACATGATAATATTGTAATAATTATGAAAATCTTGAGAGTTTATCATTTTCATTGAGTGAAATGTAATTCATAAATGTGGATATACTAAAATTATACACCTTTGAACACTATGAAATCTCACTTAGGACATGATAATGATGTGCTAAAAAAATCTTGAGAGATTATCATTTTCATAGAGTGGAATGTAATGCATAAACTTGCATATACGAAAATTATACACCTTTGAACACTTTGAAATAGCACTTAGGACATGATAATGTTGAGAGATTATCATTTTATAGAGTGAAATGTAATGCATAAACTTGCATATATAAAAATTATACACCTTTTAACTCTTTGAAATCACACTTAATATGTGATAATGATGTGCTAAGAAAATCTTGAGAGATTATCATTTTCATAGAGTGGAATGTAATGCGTAAACTTGCATATACGAAAATTATACACCTTTGAACACTTTGAAATCGCACTTAGGACATGATAATGTTTAAAAATTATAATTTTTATAGAGTGAAATGTAATGCATAAACTTGCATATATGAAACTTATACACCTTTGAACTCTTTGAAATCACACTTAATACATGATAATGATTTTCTAACAAAATCTTGAGATATTATCATTTTCATAGAGTGGAATGTAATGCATAAACTTGCATATATGAAAAGTATACACCTTTGAACACTTTGCCTTAAAATTACCTATTCTTTTGTATATAGTTCTTGATACAATTCCTTATTTTTTTTATCTTCATGTAAACCTTCAGAATAATTTTTTGGTTGTGCGAACCAAAAGGATTCAATTTCATTTGTTTATGGAGTTGAAGTACCGGTGGCAAACTCGTTATATTTCATGGATAGAGGGGTGGCCCCCGACAGATATAGGGGTTATATTGTCCGCTAGATCACAAAGGATCAACGGTTGATGGCAATGATCCGTGTAACAACTGTCTTGACCAATCAGAGTGTAGCAGTTAAGATGAGCACATGTGTGAGAGTTTGTGACTAAGAGAGAGGGGAAATTGAGCAGTGCTAAAAACCAAGGGAAAAACTTACAAAGGGATTCAAATAGAAAATAGAAACAGATTTTAAAAATGGGAAAATGCGTATATTATACAATAAAATACATCTTGGCATACATCAAACTATTAGCAATTTAAATATACATGAGTGTGACAATTATTGCCTCATTCAGACAAACTATGTTTTGGGGAGTTTTGTTTTGGGAAGAGGCTTGAGTAGAAAGCTGTAGCACCCCAGGTAAAACCACTATTAGAAAATTGTTGTGTTTTGTTTAGTGCATCATCATGATATCATCCTCATATCATCGTGCCACCTTGCATTTGAGCCTCATATCAAACCTCATAATGTTTATGTCTTGCTTGTATAAATACAATAACCAATACCTCTATGTCCCTCTTGCAAACTCCCTATTTTGATTTCCTGCAAGTTTGGGATCCCTTGCTAGGGTTCCAATATTTTTTAAATTTTTTTATTTAATCATCAACCCTAATTCTACTATTCTTGTAAATGCCCAAATGGACTATGGGGGCATCACTCTTCCTCTATTCTATTCCCTCTTGCCTCACTATTGTACCATCTTAGTTTGTTCAAATGTCCGCGCAGATTTCAAAAGGAGTTTGAAAACAAATGCTTGTTTAAACTTGAAATAATAAACAAAACAAATAATAAATAAAACCCAAAACAGAAATAGATAAAGAGAGAAAGAAAATATACCTGGATCACCTCCTGGCCACAACCCAGCAAGCACCAGCAGCTCACCCGGGGTCCCTTCCTCCCTCCTGCCTTGGCCTACTCCTACCCAGCCCATCTCGTTGGCCTGATACCCCTTCGCTCCCCCAATGCCGTCTCCTGTTCGTCATCTCTGTCATTGGTCTCCTCTCTCTGCAACTTAACAGCAAGGGGCAGGTGGCCGTCGATGCCCGTCCATACCATGCCTTCCCTTCCCTTATAAATCAGCACCTGGCCGTCACATCAACCCTAGCCATCTTCCATTTCTCCCTCCCTTGCGCCACCATCTCTCCTTTTCCTCTTTTCCCTCCTCTGTCAGAGAGAGACCACGAGAGGTACCTATGTACGTCGATGCTTCCCGTTGCCATGACCTACACCGAATCAAGAAGAGCACGCCCTCGTCTCCGTCGTATCTTCCTTTTCGTCCCCGTGAAAGGAGCCGAGCAAGGAGCCACCGGCCGTGATGAATTCAGCCGCCACAGCAACTCTGGACGCCGGTGATCAACGCCGATTTAGATGACCCTCGCCTCCGCCAAGGACAGCTGTGCAGCGGGAACGCGTCCCCGTCCTCGTCCTCGTCTACCTTTTCCAGCAAAGAGACCTAGAACCACATCTTCAGCGGATAAAACAAGCTCGCCACAGACATGGACGCCTCGTCTCGCTGCCAGCCGTCCCTGTCCATGCCTTTGCTCTGATTCTAGTGGGAATTAGCGAATGTGAGCTCCACCTTCCTGTCCCTACTCTCCCCGTGCTTCCTCCCTCCCAAAAGGTCGACACCATCGCCGGATTTTCTTCCCCAACCGCTGTCTGCACGTGTGCGTGCAAGTTCAGAAATTCGGTTTTAGTATCTCTGGGCGTTTTTGCAAAGTTGTCCCTTGCCTTTGTCTGTTAATTATCAAATTGAGCCCCTGTGCATGCAGTTTTTCCCAGAACCCAACAGCTTTACGACAAACCAACTCGTGGTTCGTATACTTCTTCAAAAACCGTGCAGAGGTCGCTGGTACTTCTGTTAGTTGCTCAAAGTTGAGTCAAACTCATTCAAATCCCAGTTTAAACATTCTAAAACTAGTCAAACTCAATTGAAAACTTTGACCAAGTTAAAAAATCATTTTGTGCAGAATTTGAGAAAATTTCAAACATCAAACTTGATTATTTTCAAATTCTCAACATTATTCTACCCTCTGTTATTTTTGTCACACATTAGAAATTAATAAATGTTTCCGAGATATTATTAATCCTTTAATAACAATTAAATATTAAATTTTATTCGAGAAACCCAAATAATGCAAATGATATATGTTTTTTGATCAAAAAATGCAAGGATCATTAATATGTTACCCCAAATAATTTCAGGGCAAATAAATATTTCGAAATTATTTAAACGCTATTAAATGGCCTTTTCTTAATAAATTCATATCTTTTGCATCGTAACTCGGAATTCGATAAATGATATGTCTAAATCGATCAACGTGATGAGACCTTACCAACTGTACATTCCATACTTTCAATTGCGTCATGCATCATGGAGAACATGTAAAATTAGAACTATTTATGCAAGGGAAATACGATGAATAAAACTGTGAAATGATTATTTCCTATTGGTAATGCCTCACTAATGTTGTATCCGCAACGTGCTATGTTCCTAACACCGTTTCAACATAGTTTGCATCATTAACTTGCCATATCATGCATCATATCATGATCCTGCCGATTCTTCCGCATTAGTTGTAATTGTTGCATCGCTCGTTTCTTTTAATGCTTTCCTTCTTCCAGGGTAGGACGATGAGGTGTTGTGAGCTTCGACAAGTTCTTTGGATATTGATGGGGATATGCCTACCGGGGTATACCCAGCAGGACGTTTCCGACTGGCCCAGGCATCTGCGAGTGGGCCTGCGGTAACGGCGACTGGATCAAGACCTGGCGTGGACTCAAGCGACTGGAAGCTGAAGGCCCAGAAGCGTAGATAGGCCCAGTCGGTTTAGGTTAAACGATTGCTGAAACCTTAACTGATTCGGTTGAGATCTGTAAACCCTAGGGGGGGTGAGTCTGTATAAACCTCCCTAGAGGGCGTGTAGAGGATACGTTCCATCATCCACCCAAGCGACTCGCTGCCTAGCCGCCGAGCTCGCCCCATTGTACTTCCACCATAATACAATCTAGCAGGAGTAGGTATTTACCCTCCGGGGGGCCGAACATGGGTAAATCCTTGTGTCTCCGCCCTCATCTCGCACCGCAGATGGCTGGCCGCCCTTGCCCCATGTTCTACTACTCGCTGCCGATTGCAGCATCTGCCGTGGTCATTCCCACGACAGTGGCGCCCACCATGGGGCCTGGCCGGTCTGGCCGGTGTTCTGCGGCGAGATCCAATCTGCCCATCAACGAGTCGATCGCCACCGGCCTCATGATAGCGATCGACGAGATGCTCCAAATCTTGCCGAGCAGCTACGTCCCGGAGGCGCGACCCGTCACGCATAGCATGATCCTGCCGGTTGGCACGATCAGTCTCTTCGTTGGCCTCACCGACGTCATCGTCTCGGAGGACTCGGCTCGCATCCGCGAGTCACCGCCACGCGACCGGCTCTCTGAGAGTCAGGTCCGCACGATCCACCGCCTCGCCTCCGAGTACGACTCAGCCCACAACGACGTGGCTGAAACCACCGCGGCCGCGGAAGAAGCGGCCCTCAACGACGACGCCGACTCGGCGACCCCGGCGTCACTCGCCGGATCCATCGTCGCCGCGTCGCCCGCGGGCTCCGTCACCCAGGTCTCCAACGTCGGAGACTTCGAGGATCCCTCCATCCTTGGGATCTTCGACTTCGACTCCGGGTCGGAGAACTCCACCGATCTCCGCGACGGGACCGATCGCCACGCCGCGACCTACATGGCGACTGGCGCCGACCCGCCGGAGGATCCATTCTCCACCCCGATTCCTCCCAACACAACGGCAACAGAGGTCGAGGAACTCCGCCTGAAGCTGGCGGAAGCAGTCCGCAAGGAGCAAGCTGTAACTACCTCGGTGAATTACGCTCCTAGATACAAGCCTGGATGAGCGGTAGTGGTTGAAATAGTACGGTGGGGCCCCAAAAGCCACTCATGGGTAGACCTTTCGGCCGTCCCAACCACTTCCAACTCATCGGGACCTGTACGGGCGGCGTAATCGGCAGGCAAAGGGATCAACTACATACACAAGTGAGTATGTATGCAAGCCACCATACAAAAGTACATCAGAGCCATTCCATCTAGAAAGAAAGGAAATATAGCAACGCCGTACGGCAAGATTCAAATGACCTAGATAGATATAATATTTTAGGATATTTCCTCATACATCACACATCAGAGTATCAAGCGGAAGCGGCAAAACAAAGTCCGAGTACGGATAAGAAGCAAATCGGCATAAGATGCCATAGAAATAAGCACATCCCGCCCACAGATCTCACGGATCCCCGTTCCCGGAATCTCTACACCGAACGATCGTTGCCCACATCATCAGCCTCTTCCACCCAGTATCCGTCCTGCGAGTGTACCTGTTCATCTGAACCAATAATTTATCGTGTGAGACCCTAAGGGTACTCAGCAAGTCTTTATGCCTCTAAAGGGGACACAACCTGGGGTGACGCAATTGCAGCAAAAGATAAACCCTAGCAGTTCTATAGATACTCGCTAACCATCCGCCTAACCAAAGATAGACGGATGTCCGTGAATTAAAGACAACAGTTATAACAGTAATATCACCAGATCCATCCTCCTCCTCGCTTACCGACGAGGAAGCGGACGAACAACCCCTCCCATCCGTTGGCAGTTTTATTAACCATTCCATGAGGGTTGCACTATTTACTAGTCAATTACTTAGTCAAAATTAAAATCGGTACTTTAGTTATACTTGTCTATGATCGAGAAACTGTGCTCCAAGTCGTCCATAACCGCGGACACGGCTTTCAGAAAGTTTTACCCTGCAGGGGTGCACAAATAGCAACACACACTCGATCAACCTCGGAAAAACCAAATCAAAACCCAATGAGGCCTTCACGACAAAGCAATCACAAGATTCAGAAATATTTCAGGGGGCCACCCCTTGGAGTACACCCGCAACGAAGCTAGCTGACTCCGAGACGGACCCGAGGTTTGGGTGGACGGCTGTGAATGACTGGAAACCCAAAACTGAGCTTGTCGACACCGCGGAATCGTGTCCCGATCCTAAACAGTACAGTGTGCTCCTCGCACAATCGTAATAAAGCAGTAAAGCATGGCATAAGTACAGGATCGTAAACAAAACCTCAAACTAGTTTGTGGCCCCAAGAAATAAGACTGAATCAAGCTCTGGCTCAGGGGGGTCCCATAAGCCTCCCGGATGTGGATAGCGCGAATATTCAAGGAACAGGTTTCAAGTACTCGGGGTCCTACGGGACACAAGTGAGCAGGAAAAACCAAATAGCAGATATTGCTCACCGGTGCCACTTTTATTAGTTATCCCATTACTACTCAGGTTAAGTTGTTTAGGTACCTCGTTATCCATCAGACACTCACATACCCTACACATGCTGTTCTACGACTCGCATGGCTCAAACAACTCCTGTAGTAATGGCTCATGGGGCGGAGGTACAAGCTTGGTGGGGTTTAAAAGTAAAGGCTATGCAATACTTGGGATTCAGTTTAATGCAATCGCGACTCAATGATGCAAGAATAAGATAGAGGCAATAGGTACTGTATGTATGCAAGCATGTGGTAGTGCTTGCCTGGCAACTCAGTTGAAGCGAGAGACGGATCTGGGTAGTGCTCCTGGTTCTCTTGATATATCCCCTGCTCAGAGTCTATCCGAAGAAGAACCAAACAAACAAGGGCCAACATTGTAGGGGTTCGTAGCATGGAAAACAAAAATTTTCTATCGCATACAAACAAATAAGCCAAGATCTATCTACTAGATTGTAGCAACGAGTCGATGGAATAACTCACCCTCGAAGATTCCAAAGTGTTTAACGAGAGCAGATTCTCGTGGGTGATGTAGTCGTACTCTTTCCGATCTCAAGATCGCGCAGACGATCCTTCCAGCGTCACCTTCCGGCAGCGCTCCCGCAGTCGGTCACACGTTCGGTACTCGACGAAGACCTTCCTCTCCCTTGTTCCAGCAGGCAGCGGAGGTTGTAGCATTCTCCTCGCGATTCCGGCAGCACAACGGCGTGGTACCGGAGGTAGAGGGGAAATCCCGCAGGGCTTCGCCTTAAGCCGGTGCGAGTATGGTGGAGCTTATGAGAGGCTATTAGTGGTCTAGTAATTAGACACACCAATTAGAGGGCTCTAAACCAATTAGAAGGCTCTAAACCAAAATAGCTCTAAACCGGGGTTTAGATCTAGGGTTTAGTTTAGAGGATAGGAACTTGTGTTGTTGTGTCTAGAGGAGGAGGCCCTGCCCCTCCTCTTATAGGTGGGAGGGCCGGCGGCAAGGGGAGGGAGTGGAGTCCCTCCCCAACTCGGCCTTGAGGTGGGGCGCCGGCTTGGGGAGGAGGAATCCCTCCCCAACTCGGCCTCCTTTTCTCCTCCTCTTTCCACCTTCCAAAACTGGCAGTTTGACTTTCAAACTTGCTGTTTGACTTTCCAAATTGGGATTTGATTTAATCCTTTATTTAGAACAGCGATGACACTAAGTACATGATGCAACCATTCCAACATGTAATGACACATTCATGTACCCCTTCCCCCTCCGGAGTGCCGGACATTCCGGGACCTTCTAGAATGTTCCCGATGAAAACACCGGAACCATTCCCCAACTCCGAAACGGGACTTTCCTTATATGAATCTTATTCTCCGGACCATTCCGGATCACCTCGTGATATCCCGGATCCCATCCGAGACTCCGAACAACATTCGGTCTCTTTCTCATAATACCATAACTACTCAAACAACGTCGAATCCTTAAGTGTGTCTCCCTACGGTTCGTGAATTATGCGGACATGATCGAGACACTTCTCCGAACAATAACCAATAGAGGAATCTGGAAATTCATATGGCTCCCACATATTTCTACGATTACATTGCGATCGAATGAACCACTTACATACGATACCAATTTCCCTTTGTCTCACGATATGTTACTTATCCGAGGTTATGATCGTCGGTATCTCTACATACCTAGTTCAACCTCGTTACTGATAAGTACTCTTTTCTCGTTCCCGTGATATGTGATCCCTTGTGACCCAGTCACATGCTTGCAAGCTAATTGGATGACATTTCACCGAGAGGGCCCAGAGAATATCTATCCGTCATATGGATGGACAAATCCCACTCTTGATCCATGTGTTTCAACCAATACTTTCCGAACACTCAATGCCACCTTTATAGCCACCCTGTTACGGTGTGGTGTTTGATGACATCAAAGCATCCATCCGGCAAAGGTGATATGCATGATCTCATGGTCGAAGGAATTAGGTTACTATGTATCAGAAAGCATATAGCAATTGAACTATTGAAATGACTTGATCTTTATGCTACGCTTATCTATAGGAGTATGTCCACCATATCATTCTCCTAACGATATGATCTTGTTGTTAATAACATCTCAATGTTCATGATAGGGAAACCACAATCATCTATTAACCAACAAGCTAGTGAAGTATAGAGGCTATACTAGGGACTTCAATTTAAGTTTACAATTCACACAAGTATTAATGTTTCCTTGTTAATACTATTATAGCATGAATATAAACATTTATCATAAACACAAAGATATAATAATAACTATATTTATTATTGCCTCTAGGGCATATCTCCAACAGTCTCCCACTTGCACTAGAGTCAATAATCTAGTTTCAAACCTTTGTGTATTCAACACCTATGGCTTTCCGGTGTTGCATGTACACGATTGCTAGTGGTCAACTGATCTCCGGATCTGACACTTCCAGGTCCGTGTGTAATTGCATGTCTTTGCGTCTCTACGCATCACTCATTCTCTAATGAGATGGCTTTGTAAATGGTCTTTCGGTGTGACCTTTAGTTCTTTGGGGTTAAAACATGTTGATAATATTGTCGCACAATATATCTTCATAGTATTATCCCGCTGTGAACTACACCTAGTTTGATAACAAACTACTTGATACAAATGCCCTCTTTTGCTGCTAACATAGCAGTCATACACTTAGCCTTTTGTTGTAGTATCTGTCACAATGTCTTAACTTTGGAACTCATCCAAATCCATTATGGAACTCACTTTCCATTATATTGTGCCACCCTTAATTTAGATTGAGATAAACTTAATTTGTACTCTGTGACAAAACTAGTATCAATGTAGTACTTTTACAATGAACTAACCATCTATTTGTCACTTCTACAAATAATATACTCTTAGTTCTTCCAAAAAGATCATAAGAATATCCTTACTATCGTCCAATGATCATCTTATGAATCATTCTGGTATATGCTCATAACTTTTAGAGCATAGGACATATCTGGATTTGTACATACCACAGTATGATTGATATAAACACTCTTTGTGATTTCATACATCAAGTATCAATCTATACTTGAATCTTTGTTTCACTTACCAAATGTCAATACACTTGAATATATCAACATTGAACTCTTTCAATCCTTTCTGTGCGACAAGAACCTTTTCTTGTAGTTTCTATATTGAACTCATTCAATATCTCGTTTATGTACTTCTGGCACAACCATATTAGCATCTATTGATGCCAAATATTTGGGTTTTGCCTAAGTCTTTCATCAGGATGAAATTCTTAATATGTGTCAATAAAAGATACATCATTTCTAATCAACAATATGTCCTCCACATAATGTATTAGAAATATGTTTTTAGCGCTCCCACTTAATTTCTTGCAAATGCAAGCATCTTCATTGTCTCCGATGAAATTAAACTCTTTTAACAGTTTCATCATAGTGAAGATTCCAACTCCGCTATGCTTACTTCATCCATTGAAGTTTGCATATGCTTTTAGCATCCTTTGAATTAACAAAACCCTTTGGACCGTGTCATGCACACGTCCTAGGTAACAATTCTATTAGAAGAACTTGTTTTGTTTATTCAACTACCACATAATAAAATTATATGTAGTGGTTGCTATATTAATCCGTATAGACTAAATATCGCTATGAAAGATCAAATCTTGTCATAGTCAATCCTTGAACATTGTTGTGAACTCTCTCCCAACATGTCGACTATTTCATAGATGTGAAACATCCATGTCTACTTTTTTATAGATCCAAACACAACTGTAAGGTCTTACACCTTTCTCGAGGGTCCTTCAAGTTCAAAACTTGATTTCTCGTGTATGGAACTATCACGGATTTTATGGCTTCAAGCCATTTGACGGAGTCAGGGCCCATCATCGCTTCTTTGCATGTAGTCCGTTCATTATTCTCAAATAATGATTCAACCCTCAAATCTTGGTATTTGATTGTTTACTCGACCTACTTGGTTCAATAGAAACTTAGATCTCTGTGACCACAACATTTGAGGTACATGAGCCATGAGCATTGTTGCTGTCTCCGGAACACTTTTCGGCGCTGCGCAACTCTGCACATATAGCTAAGGTTCTTTTAACCTTATCAAAGTTCTATTGTCCTCCCACTTTAACTTATCATGAAAAATTCCTTCTCAAAGAAACTTGACGTTCTAAGCGACAAACACTTTTGTCCCCGGTGTTATGGAGGAATACTTAACAGTAATACAAAGACAGGTTTATCCGACTTTGGTTGCAAACATCTTTCTTATGCATAGCATACCAATGTTTAAGAAAGGACTACTTGGGTTTTATCCCAAACCATAACTTTATATGGTGTCATTTCAGCGGATTATGATGGAGCTCTTTTTAGTGGAAAAGCGGTAGTCTCTAAAGCTTTTAATCTTTAAAATATAATGGCAGTTCTATATTTTACACCTTTGATCTTACCATGTCAAACAAGGTTTTAATTACATATCTCGAACGCTCCATACTCTTATGGTGTTTCGGGAAATGCAAATCCACGGAACGATTCCTTAAATCTTAGGTATTATGCTAAACTTGTAACTCAAATATCTTCCTTTATGATCTTATCATAAACCATTTATATTCTTGTTACAATGATTTTGCACTTCATCTTGAAAGACTTTGAACTTTTCAAATGTTTCATACTTCATCCTTATTAAGTAAATATTCATATATTCACTCAAATTTTCGGAGAAAGCATATGAAGTTGAAATCCATCGCTCTTGACTACATATAATGGATTTCATACAACAATATGTACAAGTTCCAATAAGCTAGCCATTCGTTCCCTTTTGGCCTATGAACGAAGTTTTAATTATCTCTAGGAAAGTTTCACAAGCATCATTTGATCAAAATCAAAAGACTCCAAAATTCCATCTACATGGAGTTTCTTCATGTTTTCTTTCCAATATAATTTAAACGGCGATGTCACTTCCTAAGTGATCTTTCAATCAATTTGTCTTTCGACATTTTTAGCACTATTTTATGGATGTGATTTCTCCAACGAGATTTGTAAATTATCCATCTTTTATGGATTACGGTAATTATATGAGCAACCCTTTTGTTCTCATAACACCTGATAAAACAAATCTTGAAGGCAAGCTTTGATGTTTTAACGAGCAACACAATAACCCTTTATTTGTTCTCGATGAACATCATCACATATTCTTTTGCTAGTTACTTAGGCCATTGTAGTTCATGAATTCTGTTGTTTCGTATGACGATTCACACCAACAAATCCAGTATCAAATACTTAAGAACCACATTGTTTAAGAAGCAAAGAACATAGCCATAACATGTATATCATCTATATACTTAAGCTGAACAATTCTAGTCTTTTCTTTTCTGCCATATATTTATGAGATTCTCTTTCAGTATTTCCTTTTCTGTTTGAAAGAATCTATCAACATCAATAGTGGAGTCATACATATGACATATAGTCCAAAGCGTGTATAATTAAATACCAATGTCTTTGGATTTGCACTTTGAAGTAGATCACCATCATCAAATGTTTGGTGTTCTTTCAAATTCCTTTCTTTAGTAATCTATTGGTGTAGTAAACATTTTACCTACATCAAATATTCACCTTTATCATGGAATCGTCCATGACCAAGCTACTTTTAGCTTATAACGGTGAATCGCGAGTATAATGTTGCTGTCCAAAACCTTTTGGAAGATTAGGACAACTAGTGTCTCCAACCTTTTGCAAATTCTCATCAAATATGAGAACATGACTTTTGCCATATTATACTCTATCATGTTGCAACCAAAACTTTGTTTCAGATATCACAATATCTTCCACACATCATGGTTTCTGAAACAACTCTTTCAGATCCTAGATAACCTTGATATTAAGACAATCCTTTGAATATCAAGAATCATGGAGACAAACATGATACTTTATATACTAACACTTGGAATTGTTACTCTTGATTTAATACCAATTATTAAACTTCATGGAGTAACCGGAACTTACTGAAAGTTTGCAATAAGACTTTTAAACTTTAGATTAACACTTCAAAACAATACGATACCAGTTCGTAAAGTAACTAACCAGAATTCTATAGTTCTATCATCTCAATTATAACTAAGCGCAAGGTGGTAAACGGATGCCAATGACTACAACAACTATGCAAATTCACTTTGATTTAGTTTATGATAAATTGAGTTCTAATTAATAATTAAATTAATCTAGGTGAACTCCCACTCAAAACAACATCCCTCACATTGTTTTAGTGATCACACGAACCAAATCCACTACATCAACTCCGATCATCACGAGAGTTGATATAGTTTCAATGGCGAACAATCGACATGTTCATCATATCTACTATATGACTCATGCTTTACCTTTCGGTGATCCGTGTTCCTGAGGCCATGTCTGTACATGCTAGGCTCGTCAAGATCAAACCTTAGCTACCGCATAAGCAAATCTGGCTTGCTTACGTTGTATTCACCCGCGGAATCAAAGACACCCGATCATCACGTGGTGCTTCGAAGCAACAAGCTTTGGCAACGGTGCATACTAAGGGTGAACACTTTAGAACTTGAAATTTTGTGCATGAGGGATCATCTTATAATGCTACCGTCGTCTACTAAGCAATACAAGATGCATAAAGGATTAACATCACATGCAATTCATAATATGTGATATGATATGGCCTTTCTTCTTTGTGCTTCCGATCTCCATCTTCAAGCACGAACATGATCTCCATCATCACCGGCATAGCATCAAGGTCAATGACGCTTCTTCATGGTTGTCGTCCACCAGCTTCAACTATTACAACTATTTTGAATAGACACGCAGGTCTTAACAGAATTTAAAGACAACCATATGGCTCCTGCCGGTTGCCATCTTACAATAAGGAACATTGCATACATCAAATATAATCACAATCATGGCCATATCACATCACTGCACACCCCTGCAAAACAAAGTTAGACGCTTCTACTTTCTTTGCATATTTTACGTGGTTTGGGGCTTTTCATAAGTGTCGTTCTAACCTACGAACAAGAACCACAACATTGATACTAGCATTGTTGATTACCCGTTGTAAATCGGATCTTTACTATGCTAGGAGAAACAGGCACCCGCAAAGCCACTTATGCAATACGAGTTGCATGTCAAGCGTGGAGCAAGTCTCATGAACGATGTCATGTAAGGTTAGCCCGGGCCGCTTCATCCCAACATACCGCAAGATGCAAAGTACACAAAAGGCAATCTACAATAAAAGCATCAACGCCCACAATGACCATTGTGTTCTACTCGTGCAACAGATCTACATATAGACACGGCTCTGATACCACTGTAGGGGTTCGTAGCATGGAAAACAAAAATTTTCTATCGCATACAAACAAATAAGCCAAGATCTATCTACTAGATTGTAGCAACGAGTCGATGGAATAACTCACCCTCGAAGATTCCAAAGTGTTTAACGAGAGCAGATTCTCGTGGGTGATGTAGTCGTACTCTTTCCGATCTCAAGATCGCGCAGACGATCCTTCCAGCGTCACCTTCCGGCAGCGCTCCCGCAGTCGGTCACACGTTCGGTACTCGACGAAGACCTTCCTCTCCCTTGTTCCAGCAGGCAGCGGAGGTTGTAGCATTCTCCTCGCGATTCCGGCAGCACAACGGCGTGGTACCGGAGGTAGAGGGGAAATCCCGCAGGGCTTCGCCTTAAGCCGGTGCGAGTATGGTGGAGCTTATGAGAGGCTATTAGTGGTCTAGTAATTAGACACACCAATTAGAGGGCTCTAAACCAATTAGAAGGCTCTAAACCAAAATAGCTCTAAACCGGGGTTTAGATCTAGGGTTTAGTTTAGAGGATAGGAACTTGTGTTGTTGTGTCTAGAGGAGGAGGCCCTGCCCCTCCTCTTATAGGTGGGAGGGCCGGCGGCAAGGGGAGGGAGTGGAGTCCCTCCCCAACTCGGCCTTGAGGTGGGGCGCCGGCTTGGGGAGGAGGAATCCCTCCCCAACTCGGCCTCCTTTTCTCCTCCTCTTTCCACCTTCCAAAACTGGCAGTTTGACTTTCAAACTTGCTGTTTGACTTTCCAAATTGGGATTTGATTTAATCCTTTATTTAGAACAGCGATGACACTAAGTACATGATGCAACCATTCCAACATGTAATGACACATTCATGTACCCCTTCCCCCTCCGGAGTGCCGGACATTCCGGGACCTTCTAGAATGTTCCCGATGAAAACACCGGAACCATTCCCCAACTCCGAAACGGGACTTTCCTTATATGAATCTTATTCTCCGGACCATTCCGGATCACCTCGTGATATCCCGGATCCCATCCGAGACTCCGAACAACATTCGGTCTCTTTCTCATAATACCATAACTACTCAAACAACGTCGAATCCTTAAGTGTGTCTCCCTACGGTTCGTGAATTATGCGGACATGATCGAGACACTTCTCCGAACAATAACCAATAGAGGAATCTGGAAATTCATATGGCTCCCACATATTTCTACGATTACATTGCGATCGAATGAACCACTTACATACGATACCAATTTCCCTTTGTCTCACGATATGTTACTTATCCGAGGTTATGATCGTCGGTATCTCTACATACCTAGTTCAACCTCGTTACTGATAAGTACTCTTTTCTCGTTCCCGTGATATGTGATCCCTTGTGACCCAGTCACATGCTTGCAAGCTAATTGGATGACATTTCACCGAGAGGGCCCAGAGAATATCTATCCGTCATATGGATGGACAAATCCCACTCTTGATCCATGTGTTTCAACCAATACTTTCCGAACACTCAATGCCACCTTTATAGCCACCCTGTTACGGTGTGGTGTTTGATGACATCAAAGCATCCATCCGGCAAAGGTGATATGCATGATCTCATGGTCGAAGGAATTAGGTTACTATGTATCAGAAAGCATATAGCAATTGAACTATTGAAATGACTTGATCTTTATGCTACGCTTATCTATAGGAGTATGTCCACCATATCATTCTCCTAACGATATGATCTTGTTGTTAATAACATCTCAATGTTCATGATAGGGAAACCACAATCATCTATTAACCAACAAGCTAGTGAAGTATAGAGGCTATACTAGGGACTTCAATTTAAGTTTACAATTCACACAAGTATTAATGTTTCCTTGTTAATACTATTATAGCATGAATATAAACATTTATCATAAACACAAAGATATAATAATAACTATATTTATTATTGCCTCTAGGGCATATCTCCAACAAACATAAATAAAGTGCACAAGCATAGGAATAAAATGCGTCAAGCAAACAATCATGCCATGATGAATGATGCACAAGTTGCATGGCAATAAAGTAGCATGGCATGGGTGAGGTGTAGAACACAAGAAATAACCTTTTTATGGGGTTTTGATCCCATTTTATTGTCATATTAGTTGCTGTATACTTTATATTTATATGATGCATGCTGCAATTGAAGTCATGGATAGCATAAACAGAAAGGTCTCGTCGAGCTGATCATTTTAGACATATCATTTGTTAAATTCGGAGTTATAAATCAAAAGTTATTAATTTATTAAGTTCCAGTGGCATTTGTTGTAATTTAATCAACTTGGAATTTTAAATGTGCAAAAGGTAATTTAAATAGCATATTTAAAATCCTCACATTTTTCTGATCTCAAAACATATATTATTTACATTATTTGGATTTATATTTTAAAAGTTATTTGAAACAGATTTAATTTTGAATTTGAATTAATTTGAAATAGATTTGAATTAAAACAGACAAACCAAAAACCTTTTGTTACTCACTCTATTCTAACCACAGACACTGACAGGTGGGGACAGAGCTGGCACAGGCCCACGCGCGCAGAAAACTGGTGGTCACCGCGGCTGCTGCCAGCCACTGCGGCTGACGGGTGGGGACAGGGGTTCGCGGGCCCACGTGCCAGTGGGGAAAACGGCAGCGGCTGACAGGCGGGTGGATAAGGGACCGCGGGTTGAGGCCTAAAAACTTGGGGAGCCTTTTTGCAAAAACCAACTGACGCTGACTGGTGGGGCTAGGCTGGACCGCGGTTTAGGAAAACAAAAGAGGGGGGGTATGTGCAAAGTGGACACGGTCCACTGTGGATCTTCTCTGCCTTGATCGAAAAGAGGGCAGAGGCAGCGCGGCGAGGCGGGATTCGAACCCGCGACGCGGGCGTGCGCGCGGTGGGGCGGAACCACTGCGGTGGCTGTGTTTGGTGACAGAAAGGAGTAGAGGGGCTAGATAAGGTTCTCGCGGCGAGATAACGGACAGGCAGGTGCGCGCTCGCCGGTGCACGCGGTGTGCTCGGCGAAACGATCGCCGTCGGCAGGAAACGAGGCAGGGCCAGAGCATGTCCAGGGGGGTCGGGGGCTTACCGCGGTTGTGTTGGTGTGGTCGGTACAGGTCGGGGCGCAGCGGATCAGCGACGACGCTGGCCTGCCGGAAAGCTAGGGTTTCGCGTCGGGCGGCGTCGGCCTGGGGCTACTGGTCCTCTTCCTTCACGTCGGCGGGTAGCAGGGCGGTGCGGAGGACCTCCTCGACCTTGCCGACAACCTCCTCCTCGCCTGCGCCTCCTAGAACTCCGGGGAACGGTGGAGGTCGGCGATGGTGGTGAAGAAGAGAGGGGCAGAGGGGAACGAGGCAGGGCCTCTGGGTGGGATCTGGGGAGGCTAGAGGGGCGAGGAAGGGGTAGATAAGGACGGGGGCAGGTGAGGCTTGCGTGGGGGAGGGGAAGATGGGAAAAGGTGGCCTCGGTGCCACCTTTCTCCTCCCTCACGTGATCGGCAGGGGCTCGGCAAAGCAGGGGGAGGGGAGAGGGAGGCTGCCAGGTGGGCCAGGGGGTAAGGAGCTCGTGGTGGGGCAGGGCAGACAGAGGGAGAGCAAGAAAGGAGAGGGGGAGAAGAGAGGAGGTCCTCGGGTGGGGCTAGGGTTAGAAGGGAGAGGGTGGCCGGTGGGGCCAGCTAGGCTAGAAGGGGTGGTTGGGTTAGGGTTTTGAGATGAAAAGAGAGAGGGGAGGTTTAGGGCTTGGCATGCCCACATGGTCACATGTGCATGCATGGATAGGGATGGGGTTTAGAGGGGGTAGGGTTTAGGGTTTGGTTTAGATTAGGTGTAGATTAGGGTTTAGCTAGGATGGGGTAGATCATGGTGCTTACATGCATTAAACAAGACCAAGCAAGATCAAAAACAAGGTCCACAAGAACAAGCAAAAGGAAGAAAAGAAAACAAGGGTGATGGTTGCATGGCCCATGCAAAATATTTAATGCCTTGTTTACTCTTGTGAAAACAAAATAACTTCCATGGCATTTGTTTATTTGCATCCTTCCAAAGTTGGAGTAAGGGCAAGCAAAAGAAGTGGAGAGAGATCCACCCAACCCACATGAGCTAGAGGTAAACTCAATTAAAATGCCAAGCTCATATTAGTTGGATGGTGGAATTATAAGATGGTGAAGAAAAGGTGGTGGAGTCAATAAGAGATATGCCCCCAACTCAACTTGGGCATTTAACAATATATCAAGAACCAAATACAATATCAAGAGGCAAATACAAATATTAATGCATATGAGATAAAAACCAAATCAAAAGGGTTTTTGTATGATGCTCAAATGCAAGGTGGCATGATGACATGAACATGACATGATGATGATGCGACAATTATATGTAGGAAGTGGCCCTTTTATTACTAGATCAAGTAGCATTACAGGGGTTAGACAACTGGGATGCTACACAAGCCGAGCGCGAAAAATTTCGCCTCGAGCAGGTGACGGCGCAGGAGCTGTCGCGCTACCACCAGCAACGAATCAGGTCGCGCCTGAACCCCACCGTCCAGGGGTGCGCCCTGAATTTCGACAACGAGAGCGACCCGACCCGCGCGGCTGAGCGCATGATCTGCGAGAATGCGCCACCAGGAGGAAGCGCGCGGCCCCCACCAGGGTCGACGGCGAATGGCGCCTCACCACCACCCAACCGCGCACCCCCAGGGACCTGCCGCAGATCGTAGTCTCCTCACGGGAGCGAGACGCGAACGGCCTACCACTGTTCTCCACCCCGATGGACAACCTCGTCACGGGCCGAGCAGCAGTCGACAACATCGCGGCTACCGGTGACGGCTCCCTACAGATCCAGTACGTCAAGGCCTTGCTCGCAAAGGCGGTCGAGCAACAAAACGCAGGCGTCGACTCACAGGGTCGGATGTACTCGCGTTCATCGGGCAGCAGAGCGGCCTCCAGCGGCCGCCCCATGGCGACAAACACCCTCAACTGCCCGCCACCCGAACCACTGCAGCTCCAACACCGACCCGCGAACGCGGCACTCTCCACCAATGACCCCCGGCCGGCGACCAACTTCGTCGCTGCCAACGGTCAGCCCGTTGATGCCCGCACCCACATCATCAACAACCAGAGCTGGCGCGCACGCCAGCCCGACGACCTGCGGCATACCCTAACCAACCGCCGCGACGGCGAGCCGAGGGGGTCGCTAAGTCGACTCGGGCCCCGATGCTTCGGACCGATGATCCGAGGCGAAAGATACCCGGCGAACTTCAAAGCACCGAAGGAAATAGAGAAGTACGACCCCTCGTACGATCCCTCTGTGTGGCTGGATACGTACCTCATGGAAATGGGGATCGCCGGCCACACCGATCTACTAGCCGCCTGCTACTTCCCCCTGATGATGGAGGGGGCGTGCAGGCAGTGGATCAACACTCTCCCCGCGGATAGCATCGACTCCTGGGAAGAGATGCGCAACGCCTTCGTCAGGCACTTCGAGGGTTCATACACCTGCGCCGCCACCATCGAGGACCTAGAACGATGCGTACAGGGACCTCGCGAGTCGGCCCGCAGCTAGGTCCAACGGTGGCAAGAACTATGGTACAACGCGGTCGGCATCCACCCAGACACCGCAATCCACTGCTTCAAGACCTCGTGCTGCTATGAGCCCCTGGTCGCGAAGCTCAAACGAGCATACCGCACACTCGACAACATACCGGATCTCCTAGAGATCGCCAAAAGATACGCGGAGGAAGACCCAAACCAAGAAACCGACGACGAGTCGGGAGGACAACGCCGCACGAGCGGTAACGACAACGGACGACGATCCGATCTACGCTACAGCAACACTCGCCTCACCGGCAAGCGCCGCAGGTGACAGGCGAGTCGACTTCGTCGCCAACTCTGGGTACGCGCAGCGCGAGCCCAAGAGCTTCTGCCGCGACGGGGGGCAACGCCGCGACGGCGGCAACTACAAGGCGAAGCCAAGGTTCGACCCCGCGGACCTCCTTAACCAACCTTGTGTATTTCACAGCAGGGAAGGAAAGCCCGCCACGCACACGACCGCCGACTGCCACTCTCTCAAGGAGATCGAGAAGGCACGACGAGCGCGGGAAGACCCTGACAACAACCCGCCAAACGACGGAAAATTCGGCAGCGTGGCCGGCTCGCTCCACACCTTCACAGGCTTCAACACGAAGCGCGAGAAGAAGGTCATCTCCCGCGCCGTCGCCGTCAACATGGTGGCCCAGGTGGACGTTCCCCAGTTCCTCAACTGGTCGGAGCAACCATTCACTTGGAGCCGCCAGGACCACTCGCCACGCATCGAGTACCCAGGCCGAGTCGCCCTGGTGGTCAAGCCCAAGGTGGGAGACTACTGGCTCCCCAAGACATTGATGGACGGCGGCAGCTCCATCAACATCCTGTACCTGGACACCTTCAGGCGACTGCGGCTCTCGTCCCCGGTCGGAAGGCGTACCCGATCGGCAAGGTCACGCTGCCAGTCACCTTCAGCACACCGGCAAACTTCCGCACCGAGCGGATCGTCTTCGAACTGGTGCCCTTCGACAACCCCTACCACTGCGTCCTGGGCGCTAGGCATTCACCAAGTTCATGGCGGGGCCCCACTACGCATACAACGCGATGAAGCTCCCCGGACCGCGTGGCGTCATCACCATCCACGGCGACCCCGACATGGCCGCCGAGTGCAAGGCCAAAGGAGCGGAACTCGCCGACGCCGTCATCGCGGCAGAGGCCAACCACTCTGATGAGCTCGCCAAATACGTGAGCGGGGTCAACAACGACGACCCCACTATACTCAAGAAGCCCAACTCGGAGGGCGGCAACACGTCAGCCTTCGAGGCAACGACGCATACCCGCACCGTCGAGCTGGTCCGAGGCGACTCCAGCCAGACGGTGATGATCGGGACGGGCATGATCCCAGCATAGGAAGGCATGCTCATCGAGTTCCTCCGTGGCAACAGGGACATCTTCGCATGGAAGACCTCTGACATGCCTGGTGTCCCTAGGGAACTCGCTGAGCATAAACTCAACGCCGACCCCAAAGTGCGACCTGTCAAGCAGTCGCTGCGGCTCTTCAATGAAGAGCGCCGCCGAGCAATCACCGAGGAGGTGCAGCGTCTACTCGCTGCAGGCTTCATCCGGCCAATCAAATACTCCAAGTGGCTGGCAAACCCAGTCCTGGTCGAGAAGAAAAATGGGACCTGGAGGATGTGTATCGATTACCCAAACTTAAACAGCGCCTGCCCGAAGGAGCAATTCGTCCTCCCACGGATCGACCAAATAATCGATTCCACCACGGGCTCGGAGTCGCTATGCTTCCTCAACGCCTACTCTGGGTACAACCAGATCAAAATGGCCGTTGAGGACGAAGAGAAGACGGCGTTCATCACGCCATTCGGAGCCTTCTGCTACACTGCCATGACCTTTGGCCTCAAGAACGCCGGAGCGACCTACCAGCGGTGTATGCAGGAGTGCCTTGCGAGCCAAATTGGCCGCAATATCCACGTCTACGCCGACGACGTGGTAGTGAAGTCCAGTCGCCAGGGCGACCTACTCGCCGACCTGGCAGAAACATTCGCCAACCTGCGGAAATACAAGATAAAGCTAAACCCAGGCAAATGCACCTTCGGTGTACCAGCAGAGCAGCTACTGGGATTCGTCGTCTCCAAGCGCGGGATCAAGGCGAATCTCACCAAGATCGACACGATCGCTCGACTCGGCAAACCCGAGTGCCTGCGCGACGTCCAGAAGCTGGTCGAGCGAGTCGCAGCTCTCAGTCGCTTCATCCCCCGATTGGGCGAAAAGGCGATGCCCCTATACCGCCTGATGCGCAAGAACCCCACCTTCCAGTGGGACAAGGAGGCGGACGATGCGCTCCGCGACCTCAAGAAGGTGCTACTCACAGCACCGCTACTCGCCGCCTCCGTCGACAAGGAACCCATGCTGGTCTACGTTGCGGCTTCCGAGCGTGTCGTCAGCGCCGTCATGGTCGTCGAGCGACCAGAGGAAGGAAAGGAGCGCCCAGTATAGCGAACAGTGTACTATATCAGCGAGGTCCTCACCGAGTCGCGCCAGCGATACCTGCAATACCAGAAACTGGTATACGCGGTCTTCAGAGCACAGCGGCGACTGCCACACTACTTCTATGAGCACCCGATAACGGTCGTCTCCTCAGCACCGTTGCAGGACATCATCCGCAACCGTGAGGCGACCGGGCGAGTCGCCAAGTGGGCCGTCGAAATCGGCGTCCACAACATCAAGTACGATCCACGCAAAGCGATCAAGTCGCAGGCTCTCACGGACTTCATCGCCGACTGGGAGGAGGCCCAGCAGCCAGAAAAGCTGCCATACCTCCACTACTGGAGTTTACACTTCGACGGCTCCAATAATGCGGACGGTGTAGGAGCAGGGATCGTGCTAACCTCTTCGAAGGGCGACAAGCTACGCTACGTCCTCTGCCTCGATTTCACCCCCTGCACCAACAACATGGCCGAGTATGAGGCACTACTCCACAGCATGCGAGCCGCCAAGGAGATGAATGTCAACCGCCTACGCTGCTACGGAGACTCCGACCTCGTCGCTGGGCAAGTCGCTGGCACCTGCGATGCCGTCTCCCCCACCATGGCGGCATACCGCCAAGCAGTGGACAAGCTGGGCGGACACTTCGCAGGCTATTCCGTCAAGTGGATCGACATGCGAAAGAACGAGGAGGCCGACGCACTCTCTCGTATCGGCTCGGCTCGACTCACACCACCCGCCGGCGTCTTCCTCGACACCATCACCAAGCCTTCCATCTCTCCCCCAAGGGAGATCGACATCGGAGTCCCGCTGCAACCAGAGGCAGCCCTGGTCGCACTCATCGCCGAGCCAGAGGACTGGACTACGCCGTACATCGCCTACCTGGAGGGAGGCACCTTGCCAGCAGACGAAACAGACGCCCGGATGATAGCACGCCGCTGCAAATCCTTCGTCATCATCGACGGCGAGCTCCACAAGCGCAGCGTGACCGGCGTATTCCAACGCTGCGTCCAACCCGCTGAAGGACGCAAAATCCTCCACGACATCCACTCCGGCGACTGCGGCCACCACGCCGGCGCCCGCTCTCTGGTCGCAAAGGCTATGCGACACGGTTTCTACTGTCCCGCCGCACACGCAGACGCTGTCGACATTGTCCAGCGGTGCGCCGGGTGCCAGAAGTACGCCAACCAGACCCACATGCCGAGCTCGGCGCTCAAGACAATCCCCATCACCTGGCCGTTCGCCGTGTGGGGTATGGACATCAAAAAGGCCCCCTCCGGCTTCACCCACCTCCTGGTCGCAGTCGACAAATTCACAAAATGGGTGGAGGCCAAGCCAGTCCGGAAATGCGACGGGAAGACCGCCACCAAGTTCCTACGCAAGCTCATCTATCGCTACGGGTTCCCAAACATCATCATCACGGACAACGGCACCAACTTCGCCAAAGGAGCCATGGCCGAGTTCTGCGAAGAACATCACATCCGACTCGACCTCGCCTTAGTCGCTCACCCGGAGTCCAACGGCCAGGCGGAACGGGCCAACCAGAGCATCCTCCATGGCCTGAAGCCACAGATCCAAGTACCACTCGAGCGCACCGCCGAGTGCTGGGTCGAGGAGCTACCCTCCGTCATCTGGGGCATCCGCACCTCCGTCAACAGGTCGACAGGGTTCACCCCCTTCTTCATGGTCTATGGCGCCGAGGCAGTCATGCCCACCGACCTAGAGCACGACTCGCCTAGGGTTGTCAACTACACGGAGGCCGCAAACGAACTCGCACGACAGGATGGAGTCGACCAACTCGACAAGGCACGCGACCTAGCCCGCTCCCGCACCGCCATCTACCAACAAGGGCTCCGCCGCTACCATAGCCGGCGAGTAAGGACTCACACGTTCCAGGAAGGCTATCTGGTGCTACGCCTCATCCAGGACAAGAAGGGCATGCACAAGCTATCCCCCCTTGGGAGGGACCATTCTCCATCGGGCGAGTCCTCGGCAACGACGCCTACTACCTCATCGACGTCCGAGGAGACGGGAAACTCGACATCAAGCGACCGTGGAATGTAAACCTCCTACGGAAATTCTACTCCTAGAATTCCATACATGTACTCTCCACCTTCTATTAAATAAAATAGATTGGTTACCGCAAATTGCGTCTACTCTCCGTGCCTTGTGCCACTCGCACTCGTAATAACAGCGTCAAGCTAACCGCAGAAGTCAACCTCTGGTACAGCGACCGGCACGGCCAAGTAGTGCGTTCCGAGGGCACTGGGTTACCCCAGGACTCATAACGTCCACGAAAAACGCCAACCCGGAGCCCCATTGGAGTCGCCTAGCTCGACTGGCTTAACGAGCCAAGACAACTACCCTCGTTCCTCACAGCGACCAAGGTCCTCCGCATCCTCGGCACAGCGACTCGAACGGCCAAGTACCACGCTCGGGGACTGACGACCAGTCGAGCACGAGCGACTAGGAAAAAACGCCAAGTACGAGAGCATGCCCAGGACTCGCCATGCGACTGACCCTACGGGTCAGGCAGGAGTGACGCGCTTACTCTAACGCGCTCAGTCCTCACCCATCCTGGAGCTGCTACTAGAACCACCAAGTACCACGCTCGGGGACTCGGCCACCCGACCTCGTTCGCGCAAGGGAAAACGGTCAAGTAAAGAGCACTCACGGGAGTCGCCATGCGACTGGCTCTCCAAGCTCGGGCGAGTCGACCTCAATAGCAAAACAACTGACAAAACATTCAAAACCACAAACACATAACAAACGAGGTAAACCCCTTAAAAAGGACGGACGCGCTCGGGGACTTGTCCAACCAGCATTCAAAATCACGAAAACATTCACAAAATAACACGAAGTTTCATTACAGCAGTACAAAGTCGTTCCAAAATACAAGTTGGGTCCAATGGCCAATCGCTACTAACGCCCCAGGGCACAATGTTTCTACTCCGCAGGTTTCGACGGCGACTCGCCGCCACCCCTACGGTTGAGAATGAAGGGCGTGTACGGGTTCGACGGGTACGTCGTCAACTCACCCGCCATCGCCGCGCGGAATGGCTGCTCGACCTTGAAGTCCCGATGCGGCGGCTCAGGATCGTTGGGGCGACAGTCGTCTCCTGATAGGGGAGGAGGTCGCCCATCGCCTAGACGCAATCGGAGTACACGGCGGCCCGGTCCGTCAGCTTCAGCACCTCGGCGATCTCCACCGAGCCCGTCGACGAGGGGTAGCCACTCGTCACGTCATCAAGATCGAATTCCTCCGGGAAGTGGGCAAGCCCAAGGCTGAGAGCCGTCGCCGCCCCGCGCCGGAACGCCGACCGCGTCATGAACTCGACGACTGACGGCGCCTTCTCCAGATACCGCCATACTTCGACGAGGTCGCTGGAAATCACTTCCGTGGGCGATATCTCCTAAAGATATGCTCGAATGCAAGCCGCGGACAACGTGGCCGAGTCGACCAGGGTGGTCACACACTGCCGCGCGTCGTACTACTGGGCCTCCTCCGAGCTGTTGATAATCCGACCTGCGGACAGAGGTCGGCAGTGAGTACAACAACGATTTCATAATGCAGCTACTATGTGCAGAGGCAGAAATTTTACCAATTAAAGGACGGCAGAGGCCCGTGATGAAGCTTTGAAGCGAGGAGAAGTCGTTCTGCAGCCCAACAACGAGGGCGTCAGAGACCTTTCGCTCTTCAGCAGCAGCCGTAACAGCAGCCTTTGCTCGCCCATCCGCCGAGCTCGCCTCCGCCTTCGCTTCCTTGAGCTCGCGCTCCAGTTCAGCGATCCGCTTCTTAGCCATACTCAAAGCAGATTGAGCCGCCGTCAGCTCACCCGCCGGGACAAGGCCCTGGCGGACCTCCTCTGCCTTGGCAGCGATTGCTTGGAGTCCCTTGTTCGTTTCTTGGACGGCAACAAGTTCCTTCTCCATGCGACACTTTGCAGCAAGCCGATCGGCTGATTCACGCTGCAAGCCCTGCACACAAATCAAACTGTCAACAACAATAGAATCCTAAGTGCCCACCCGCTGAAATTCAGCGACTAGGCACTCGGGGACTGGAGGTCAAAAATCCTAAGTGCCCACCCGCTGAAATTCAGCGACTAGGCACTCGGGGACTGGAGGTCAAAAATCCTAAGTGCCCACCCGCTGAAATTCAGTGACTAGGCACTCGGGGACTGTACGCTACAAAAACACTAAAAGAATCCGACCACTGAAATTCAGTGGCCCGATCCTCGGGGACTGGACATACCTGGATGGCTGCGCCTAGCATGCCATGGAGCTGTAGCGCGTCCACAGACACAAGCAGAGCTGGAGTGCGTCCATGACGCTGCTCGACCTCCGTCTCGACGAACCCAGGCGTTTGGCTCATTGGTAGTGCGCCACTCGCTGTGGCCGCTTTGGCCATGAAACGGGGGAAGGTTGCAGCAGATGCCCCAGCGCCACTAGGAGTCGGCTCGGTCACCCCGGGAGAGGAAACAACCTCCTTGTTATTCGAAGCCACCTCCGCCGTAGTCAGAGGATCGCTCGGAGCAACTGCCGTGTCGTCAGAGACCGTGACGACATCGTCGCCCTTCGCCCTCTTAGCGCTGTCTGCGGGAGCAGCGACTTCATCAGCTTTCCTCTTCCACGAGGGGTGCTCCTCGGCGACGACTGACGGAACCTTAGCCACGGAAGGGTGGCCGATCTTTTTAACTCCAGTCCTGTGAAACAACGATATGAGAAAAATTATTCGATTACAACGGAAGGCAATCAGACGAACAAGACTTACTTGGCGACTGGTATGAACCGCAGTCCCGTGCGGATGCTGTCCGGCTTCTCCAGCTCGGGGCCCAGTTTCCGACTGAGGCCCATCTCGAACATGCCCAAGACACGGAGGGCATCTTCAAAGACGAGGCCGCGACAGAAGCCTCCGTGATGACGTCTGTAGGAGCTCTTCTGGGAGGCGAAGCTGCTGCGGCTGGAGTAGCCCCCAACCCAGAGACCGGGGCGAATGGGGGTGGAAGCGAGGCCAGAGGTACCTCATCCAGGAGGGCAGCGGCGTCCGGTGCTGCTGTCGTATGCATCACTTCACCCTTAGCCGAGCTGGTGGCGTCGGAACTAGTCGCCGAACGAGGCGGAGACGCCTGCTTCGCCGGCTTCGTCTTCTTCCTTGGCGGAGCCTTCACTTCCTTCTTCTTCTTCTTCTTCTTCTTCTTCTTCTTCTTCTTCTTCTTCTTCTTCTTCTTCTTCTTCTTCTTCTTCTTCTTCTTCTTCTTCTTCTTCCTCTTCGACGGCGTAGCCTCACGACGCGAGGTGTGCTCGGGGAGCTCGTCATCATCGTCATCGTGACGTTCGAGGCTCCTACTCGCCTCGAGCTCGCGCTGATGTTGCCCGCGAGTTTTGCGAACCATCGGGGCGGCGTCTTCCACGGGCTCGTCGTCATCATCGTCGTCATCACCCGCGTCGCTCCCGACGTCGCCTTTGGCGGGCGGTGACTCGCTCCCGTCCTGAACGGACGAGCTCGAGTTTTCGTCGTCTGCGGGTGGGAGCCATCCTTCCACCACTTGGAACAGCTACAATGAAAATGAAACAAAGTCAGCATAACCGCGACTGCACCATCTGCGAACTACGAATGGTGACAAAAATGGCGACTTACCGTCGGAGATGGGCGCCTTGCGGTATAGGGGGCGACCCCGGCCTTCGCGTCTAGGTACGCCGCCTGGGTGATCTTCTTCAGGGCCAGGATGTAGTCTTCGAGTTTCCACTCGACGAGGCAGGATTTTGTCGGGTCGTCCCTACCCGCATACTCGTACATATAATGGTCGCGGCGGACCAAAGGCACGAGCCGCCGCCCGAGCCAGCAGTTGTAAATATTGATGGTTTGGAGGCCCTTCTTCTTCAGGCCGCGGATGGTTTGCAACATTTCATCGACAACCATCCGCTGGTCCAGCGGGAGCTTGCCGACCTGGAGCCGACGCGGTTCGGGTCGGTTGGAGGAGTACCTTGGAAGCGCCACCTCGCCATCTGGAGTCGCCTCAGTGACGTAGAACCAGGATTTCTTCCACTCGTTTGCCGCCTTGGCCGGCAGCATCAGGTCGAAGAACGACGCCTTCGACTTCAGCTGAAACGTCAGGCCACCCGCAACCAGCATCGGGCCGCCTGATTCTTCGAGACTAATCCTCCCATGGAATAGATCTTGCCACAGGGGAAAGTAGGGCCTGCAGCCCAGATAACACTCGCAGAATGCCACAAAAATGGCGAGCTGCTCGATGCTATGCGGGCCTAGGTCCGACGGCTAGATCCCGTAGAAGGCGCAGAAGCGCCGGAAGAAGAAAGAGGTGGGAAACCCCAGCCCCCGCTCCAGGTGGCTGGGGAAGCAAACGAATTCTCCCTCGAGCGGGTCCGGAGTCACCTCTCCGGCCGCGGGGATGCGCCATTTGCCGGCGCGCAGGATCCCGGCCTCCTCAAACGACGCCAGTAGCGCCCTGGTGCACTTGGATCGGCCCCATGATTCGGTGGAGGGGGCCATTGGTTGGAAGATTTGTGGAGGTCGGGGCTCTCTGGATCGGTTGGATCGCGATGCGGAGTGGAAACGGAGATGGGCGAGATCGGAGGAAGGATGAAGGAGTGTTTCCTCGCTCGCCTGTCATTCTCCTTATATAGCGGTTGTTACCCGCCAATTTTGGGAGCCGTTACTACGCGGTGATTACGCCAAAAGTTACCGTTGGATTACCCCAACGGCTAGTTTTGACCCCACTTGACGGTCCAACTTCATCCACTCGACTCGTCGCTCCGCGCGACTTGCTTATTCGCCGACTCGATCACTACAACAGTGACTGAATATTCGCCGACCCGTTCGCCGAGCTGCGACCCAATCGGTCGCCGTTAGTGCGACTAGAGTAACTGTTTTTTCCTTTATTCAGGAGTCCGCCGCCGATTCGACTGGGCGTCCGCATTGGAGCCGTATACACCGACTGCCAGCGACCACCTGCGACCAATCAACGACGGCCTTAGGGACTACTGATGGGGATATGCCTACCGGGGTATACCCAGCAGGACGTTTTCGACTGGCCCAGGCATCTGCGAGTGGGCCTGCGGTAACGGCAACTAGATCAAGACCTGGCGTGGACTCAAGCGACTGGAAGCTGAAGGCCCAGAAGCGTAGATAGGCCCAGTCGGATTAGGTTAAACGATTGCTGAAACCTTAACTGATTCGGTTGAGATCTGTAAACCCTAGGAGGGTGAGTCTATATAAACCTCCCTAGAGGGCGTGTAGAGGATACGTTCCATCATCCACCCAAGCGACTCGCTGCCTAGCCGCCGAGCTCGCCCCATTGTACTTACACCATAATACAATCTAGCAGGAGTAGGTATTTACCCTCCGGGGGCCGAACCTGGGTAAATCCTTGTGTCTCCGCCCTCATCTCGCACCGCAGATGGCTGGCCGCCCTTGCCCCATGTTCTACTACTCGCTGCCGATTGCAGCATCTGCCGTGGTCATTCCCACGACAGATATGTATCTTCAGCTATTTTCCCAGGCGAGCATTTCCCCCTTTATACCTATTTTGCATTTGTCGTATTTACTTCCGCATGTTGATCTATTGCTATCTGTTTTCTGATGCTTTAGTTTTCCATAACCGTTGTACCCCTTGCATCCTATATTGCCTTGGACACCTTCTATTGCCTGTTGTTTGGGGAGACAATTGGCCTTGCGAGTCGTAGTCGCTTGCTCAGGTGCTTCTTTGTGTCGTCGAGTGCCACCGATGTTGGGGGTTGACACATGCTTAATGGTGGAGATGATCATGGCTTTAATTACAACTTTTTAATTAAATGTTGGGAGTAGATATAAATAATGCAGAGGCACAGAGGGATAATAGTTGAGATCTATTTATTATCCCGCCCCCTGTGTCCACCTAGGACGAGCTGAGTTCTTGACACTTGTTTCGAGACTGAGCGTGCTAACCACATGTGGGGTGTATGGGCACCCCTATCGGCTTAGTACCTAATTTCGAAGTACTTTACTGGGGGCCACAAACTAGTTTGAAGTTTTCATGCCATGTTATGCCATGTTTATTATCTGTTGCTCGATGAGCGTTTACTACTATATTGTTTAGGATGTGGGTCGTTATGTTGAGGATGATACCTATGGCCTCTGATATCTTGGCCAATCTCGCAACCTCTATGCCCGTCTTCGAAGTCGGCCGACTTAGTTATGGGTAGCTTAGTGGGGTGGCCACCCATGTACTTGCTTTGGGTCTAGGAAAGCGTCGTGTCTGAGGCCCGCCGACATACCGATGGGTGTATGTTAATTGATCTGGCAAAAAGGGTTGAAGTGCGTGTATAATCTTTGGTGCACCCCTTCAGGGTTAAATCTTTTCAAAAAACAACCGTGTCCATGGTTATGGACGACTTGGAGCACAGCTTCTCGATCATAGACAACTATAACTAAAGTTTACTATTATAGTTTGACTTGTATCTGATATGACTAGTAAGTTGGATAACCACCATAGAAAGAATGAATAAAATTGCCAACCGTGTGAGTTTTCTCGGGATGACTTCCTCGTTTGGTCTCGAGGGGGAAATACGAGGATGGGTATGATTGGTGTTAGTATCGAGTTGGTCCCATATAGGTCCTTCTTACCTTTCTCTGATAGTCGATAGTTGTATCGAGTCTCTATAGGTTGTTTAGTGCATGTTGCGCTGCTGCTTCAGTCCACCATACCTATGTAGGTGAGAGCCGCCAAATTCTAAGTCTCGCCGTGTACTAGCCTTAGTACTTACACTCTCTTTTTCCTTTGCCCTTTGACGGCACCCCTTTTGTTTTAGCAGGTTCAAGATCGTCTTTGTTAGTAGGGTTACCCTTCCGGCTTGGCCTGGGAAGGGTTATGGACCCCATTGGTTATTCTTCAGGGCTCTTAGTCTCATTTGCTTCTTATCCGTACTCGGATGTTGTATCGTTTTCAAGGTGACTTGGATATTTGTACTATATATCTGTATTCTTGACTCTTGGAGTCGTTGTTGTATATATATATATATATATATATATGTTTCTGTGGGTTCCATCATGGACTATTGTGTAATGGTATTACTTTGTTTTCCACCTTCACACAAGTGCCTGGTGGGAACCTTCGAATCGTTTCTATGCGGGTTTGGCGGGAATCGCTAAAACTTGCATAGGGCCGATCCAAGGGTGTTACGAAAGCCATGAACCTTCATAGATAATAGGAGATTTGAGAAGTGGTGATTTAGGTTAAAACTTGATTTCCATATATTTCTTATGGTGGCAGGTCACATAAAAGACTCCCTGGGTAGGTGCCACTATGTTTTGATCTTTTTTGAATTTGTTGTTCACAAAATGACTCAATTAGCTAGATAACCCATTCGTTGACTCTCTGTTGACCAACCACCGGAGGGTAAAACCGAGCATATTGCACGCGGTAGTGTTAGACTGAGGGCAAAACTGAGTACAACCAAATTGTCAGTGCTACTCTCGAGGGTATAACTGAGTAAAACTAAGTCACCATGGTTAGACACGAGGGAAAAATGTGACGCACGGTACGCGTATTGCGGTGCACGGGGCGGTAGCGGACACGTGTGGCCGTGCATGGTGCAGTAGTGTACGCAGTTACATGGTGCACGGTGGTGCAAGGAAGCCTCCCTTCCCTTCACCTTTATAAAGGCCTCCTCACTCTCACTCACCACTCACTCGCTCACTCACGCAACCGTCTCCACTATCCCACGACCTTCTGCAAACCCCCAAGAAAACCCCAACCACGTCGGCGATGGAGAAGAACGGTGTAGTGGCCATCGTCACCTCCGAGAACGCCGGTGAGGGGCCCTCTTCGAGGCATCGAAGGCATCCGCCGTCCCCGTCCAGGCCCTCATCCCTGCTTTCGCTATAGCCGCCAGTGAGGAGGCCCCCACCAGTCTCGAGTAGATATCGCTCGACTGGGACCCCTATGAGAAGGAGGTGTACATCTGGCCAGAAAAACCCTACGACACCATCATCGTCGACTCATGGTTAGAGGTAACTAGGGTTTTCTCCCCTTCCCTTGTTCTTCCTCCATTCTTATCGTTGGATGCCAGATCCTGTGTTATTAGAGTTCGATTGTTCGTATTTTCAATCGTTGGATGCTAGGTCTTTTTACAGAAGCTAATCCTCTTGTGTTAGATCTCGTGTTTCCATGAATCGCGCTGTTCATATTTCAATCCTATTTTATTTGTCCTTCGAGTTGTAGTTAAGGGATTCCCTAGTTTGTACTAGCGCTGATCTGTAGTTGGGATCAATATTTGATTTTGTTTTAGATTTTGGGAATGAGGAATTTAACCCACTCGGTTAATTTATGAAAATAACCAATCCCGATAATCAAGGTATCTCAATCATGTCCTTATTGCATTCTACTATTTTTCTAACAGGTGGATAGGAGCGACGTTTGTAGCGACGACGAGTCCAAACACACCAAGACTTGTCAGGTTCTAAGGAGGCTAAAGTCTGGCCAGTAAGACTACTACTTCGCTGGCGATGTCTATATGTGCCCCTTCTACAACAAGAGACTCCTCGCCACCGACTTCAACTCCCTCGTGAAGCATGCCGAGGACTTGGGCTCCTGCAACCCCAAAGTCGGCCAGAACATGAGCGTCCATGTAGCACCCCGGGTAAAACCACTACTAGAAAATCGCGGTTGTTTGCATGTTGCGCATCATCATGACATCATCATCATTCATATATTTTTCCTAAAAATATTTTCGTTAAAGCTCTATTTTTGTTTTGTAAATACCCTCTCTTATTTCAAAATATTATTTGACTAAAACTATTTAAAAATTGGTTTCATTTTAGAAAAATAAGAAAAAACATTTTTTATTATAGGGGGAGGCAGCCACTGGCCAGGCCCAAAGGCCCAGCCAGCAGCTGGCCTACTACCGCACAAACCCTAACCACCCCAAATCTTAACACCTAGTCCCTACCTAAACTACCCCTGCCGTCACACGTAAACTACCCAACTTGGACCCAACCACTAGACCCACCTGGACCAGCAAGACGCACACTGCAACACGCACACCCCGTCCCGACCTGAAAAAAGTCTATTTTAAACCCTGAACTTATAGAGGTTCGGCGGTTTAAACCCCAAAGTCGAAATCCCTGTCGTTCGTACCCTGAAGTATTGAATCTCGGTCCAAATTAAACCCTAAACCTGGTTGACCAAGTTGAGCGCAGAAATAAGCAAATTTTTAATTAAAAAACAGGTTCTACCTGTCTGGAGAGAAAATAGAGCAACTTTTTTTTAAAAACATCATGTCCCACTTATCAGGAGAGAAATATGAGAAAAAAATTAGGCCTTCTGCCACCGTACAATACACACCGTTACAACTAGGGTTAGCTTGTGTCCATATACCTGACGCGTGTATATTTGTACTAGCCTTACGCAGAGACTTCAACGCTAGGCGTGATGGAGGAGCTCCAACGAACCACAGACAGGCGGCGGATGAGCAAGCTTGGCGCGGGAAAGGCAAATCGGGTCTTCGGTGCTGGCTTCAGCTAGATCAAGGGAACGACGCGGAGATGAGGGAGCCTACGGGTCCTTGGCGCGACCTCAAGTAGCTTGGAACGATGCATCCATCGCCGCTCCCGTCATCAGCGAAGGGGTCAACGGCCCAACAACTGTACTTCTCCATGCCCATCCCTGTTCCACTCCTCCTCCCCATCCCCGCCGCCTGGGACCAAAAAAGGAACAGAAGAAGCAGCATGATTGGGATCCAAAGTCCTTTAGCGATACCCATCTCCATCTCGACTATGGCTTTATGCTTCTCTGCTTTTTTAGATGGGAAGAGAGAGGGATTGGGATAGAAGATGAACATGTCATATGGGCCCTGATATTCAATGAGACAACTATTAATCCCAGACGTGATTATTCTTTTCCCGGTGCGGCAAGGTCCAGGGTTTAATTCGGACCGAGATTCAATAGTTCAGGTACGAACAATAGGCATTTCTACTTCGGGGTTTAAACCGCCAAACCTCTACGAGTTCAGGGTAAGGATGGCAATTTTATCCACGGGTACGGTGGGTATCCGTACCCGCGTGGGTAGGATATGGACATACTTTTATACACACGGGTAATATCTATATCCTGTCCGTTAAGTCACGGGTATGGACACGTGTATATGATTGTGTGGGTATACCCATACCCTGCCCATTTAGACTGATTTTTAAAACTTACATGTAGAGTTTCAACCTATGCTGCCAAGTAGTTAAGTATGAGATTGCAATTTCTAAACTTTGATAATTGTCGTGTACTCGTCTACCTACTATTGAGTAGAGGTGCTTATTTTTTATCAAATATGATATTAATTAATGTAAAATTGTGAACAACCTATGTACTATTGGATCTACCCGTCAGGTACCCAACGGGTACGGATACCCATAGGGTATGGGCACGGGTAAAGATTTTTACTCACGGGTACGGTTATGGGTAACGTTTTCTACCCATTGACTACATGGGTATGGGTATGGTATTACCCTATCCTGCACATACCCTGCCCATTGCCATCCTTAGTTCAGGGTTTGAAATAGACTTTTTCCCCGACCCGGCCCACGCACAGCACGCTACATGGTACACCCGCACGTACATGTATCCCCACCACTACTTCCACACACGCAACTCACCCTGCGCACCCCGTCTGGCCCTACCCGTGCTCCAGTCATCGCCTCGCAATCCCCACTCCTCCTGCCCCGCTTGCTTCTCCTCTCCGTAGTGAGTGCCGCTGCCCGCCACCAGCCTCTCCCTCTGCCTAGCTCCGATCCCCTCATTCCGAACACCGCCGCGAGCCCACCTTCCCGCCGCAAGCGTGCCCACCACCGTCAGCTCCCCGCCCGGTCGAGCCACCATGTGGAGCTCCTCCTTCTGCGACCCCGCCTCGGTCGCGCTCTATTTCTCGCGCCGCCGCCGCAGTGCCCATCCCCGCACCTCCTCGTCGCCGAACCGGCCGCCGTCCTCTGCTATGATCCATCACCAGCGTCGCCTTCGTTGTGGACTGCCTCCACCGATGCCCGCTGGCCCGCCACCATATCGCGTCGCCATAGAGCTTCCCTGTCCCTGAGCCCTGCACAACACCACCGCCATGGCCGCACTCGTCACCTCTTCCTCCGTCCGGTTTATCTTCTCTGGCCATTGTCGGCATTGTTCATGCCGTCCCCGCGTGCACCGCCGACAATCACCTCCTCTCACAACCATGAATGCCGCCGGTGGCCCTCCTCGCCTACGTTGTCGTCCTCCAATCACGAGCATCCCCTGCAGCAGCCTCCTTTGGTGCAGCATCACTAGCCGGCCGCACATCCCCGGCTATGCCGTGAGCTCATCCTCGATCGACTCCATCTCTCATGTCTTCCTTGGCCTGGTGGCCTGGCGGCATGGCGTACCCTCCCTCTGCCAAGTGCCCTCGCGCGCCGACCCGGCACCTTGCTCCTGCCAAATTCCTGGCCAAGCTTGTTATCTGCAGCCTCCTTGTGCTCTGCGTGGAAACCATGGTTCACAAGAGTTTGACCTTTTTTTGGTGTCTACGTGTGAGGATACTATTGGGTGTTGTTGGTGTGAACCTTGCAAAGATGGAGATAGTATGCTGCGGCTACTAGGATTTGATACACGATTCAAGAACTTCAACCCGACAAACAATATCGACACCGGCACCGAGAAATTTATCCCTTGACCACCGATGCCGAACTAAGTCCTCCACGAACACCCGAAGACGTAACTCCAAGGTCTTATTCACGGATCTGAAGTTTGAGACCCCGAAGCAAGATCCAAAGACCGATAAGGGCATCGAGACTGGATCGAACCCCCGGAGCCCAAGATTGCTGAACTCTTGTGTGACACTAAGCCCCTATATTTTTAACATGATATTCAACTTGTTGCATATTCAATTATTCACGCTCGCATACATATTTTGTGGTTTGGAGGCTTTTATTCGATTCACCTCATAATTAAATACGAAGACCATATACAGGCGAATCTAGTCTTATATAAGCTCCATTTAAATTTGTGTAGCGAACCGATGTCGTATTTTGCCTTGTTAATACAACATTTAAATTGTAGGGTATCTAAACAACATTGTAACATCCTAAATTTCATCAAATGCAAAACCATATATTGCATTCATATCATCATAGCATTTAGAGTTTACATAAAAAATTTCAAAATTTGAAACCAAATAAAACCATTATTATGCCCTTTTATTTATATACATATGATGCATGGTATTATTTTTTATTTTCAAAAGACTAAAGTGTTTTTGAATGAACAGATGTGTTTGACACACTTTTGAATGATAGGATCACAGTACAAAAATTTAGAAAAGGTTTGAATTCAAATAGATTTGAATTAGGGTTTTAAAATCATTCCTGAAAATCAAATTAGAAAAGCAAAAGGAGAAGAAAAAAAATAAAAACCGGCTCTGCCTTTTCATCCCAACACCACATCTAGCCCAACAAGCCCACCCGGGTTCTATCCCTCCGCTCCCTCTCTCACCCGCGCAAGCCAGACCCTGCAGTCGCTGACCACTGGGCCCTGCGCCACGTCTTCGCCACGCCAGCTCATCGTCTATATTCACGCGCCGCTGACCACGCCGTCGCCGCCCGTTTCTTCCCCAAATCAAGCCGAATCAATCCCATTGATTCTGGCAGTAATTCTCTCGCCCCTCACCTTCTATTTAACCACCACCTCGTCGCGGTAATTTCCCCTCACTCGCCACCATCTAAGCGCCCCTAGGCTTCTCACAATCAAGCTTGCATCGCCGCGGACCCGAGCACCTTCGGCGAGTGATTCAGGTGAGCTTAGTCCACCCCGTGCCCTCTAGTCCATCCTATCATGCTCGCCACCCTCTTGAGCTTCTTCTCATACTTTCTGTATGCCTACTTGTGACCCAGAACGTCGGCCCCGTCAACCCCTGCGAGCACCTGATGCCGACCACGACTCCGACGAGCGACTCTAGTAAATCCGAACGCCCCTTGCCTTCTAGTTCAAACTAGCATGTGCGCCGTGACCTTGTGCCCCTCCTGATGCCCTTCACTTGCCTTCCTGTGACCTAGGTCGTCGCCTCCGTCTCCGTTTGCGAAAACCTGACGCCAGCAGCAACTCCGATGAGCTCCTACGCCTACGTTCGTGCGCCCCTGTCCAAACCAACGACACCTTGAGCTTCCTCGCACCCACACGACGCTGGTAAGCCACATCACCACCCCCAACCCCCTCTGGAATCGCCGGAATGTCGCCGACAGTAGCGCCGCGGCTGCCAGCGCCATCAGCGCCGCTCGCGTATGGTCGCTTGGTCCAGGCCCGTTAGATCTAAATCGCACGCTGCAGATTAGATCTTTTAGTGAACCGTTTTGTTTAGATCCGGCATGTTGGATCTGACTTGATCCAACAATGCGGAAACGTGATCTACGCGAAGCGGTACGGGCCAATCAGGTGCAGCCACGTGTCTGGCTGTTTGATTTAAAATCTGTTTTTGAATCTATTAGTTAATTTAACTTGTAAAATTCATAACTTTAGTTCTGTTTGTCCAAAATTTGCAAATAATATATCATTGGATTCAGAAAATCAAGCCCTACACTTCTGTGGAATTGTTTTAGTATTTTGCTTTTGAAAACTAGGATTATTTACAGAACCAATTATATGCTTATTTTGGCTATATAAAATGTTTGGAAAATTGTTTTACAGTAAAACTTGTTTTATTTGAACCTTAGAAAGTTTACTTTGTGTTTAGTACTATTTGGTTTGACTTGTTTAGTGTAGAAAATCATTCCATTGCATTTGCATGCATTCATACATATTTTTGTTTGAATATTTTAATGTGAATTTGGTGTTATGATTTTATGTGTTGCTACTCTCCCAACTATCAAGGCAAGTGGTGCTTCATATTTTTATCCTACTATCTTTACTATGCATTAGTGATATTTTGAGTAGGAATTGCATTGGAAAGTTTCTAAGTATATATTATGCTATGCCTTGGGAAATCCTAGTAGTTGTTGTCTTAGTAGAATTTTTCCCTAAGTTAAGATTCTTGCTACTAGTATGCTTATCCTAGCTAGTAGAATACAAGGGTGGATTATTCATGCTATGAAATATTGGTAAGTCTATGACTTATGTTTTTGATTAATAAAACAACTATGTGAATGAATCACCTGGGTGGAATGGTATGGTTGGTTTATGTTGAGTGGTTAAACAAGACCCATGTCTATGGTTTACCTTGTGTATCACACTTGTGGATTACCACCCAGGAACAAAGGGATTTGAGATGTTTAGTGTTGAGAAGCTTCTAGTGCAACCAGATGGCATATGGGATCTGCCTTGACCAAATAGGTTGCAAGAACTTAGCCAGATGGATAGTTGGTGGTAGGGTGATAGGATGGAACACGTCCATGGTGGTCCAAGGGAATGCTTCTGAAAAGTTTCGTCTCGATGCATGTCGAGTCTTGTGGGGAAAGTGCACCACCTATCGAGAGGGTAAAACCTAAGTACTTAGCCGTGTCCCCGACAACGGACAATTCGAGCATCAAAGACATTGAAGCAATCAAGGATCTCCTCATCCAAATTTCTAAGTTAAAACTTGTGGTTAAACAAGGGAAAAGGTTCACCAATGTCTATTGGTGGTTCCTAGGGAGTTTTTGACAAAAAAACTTAGTGTTTTCAACTAATAAGGAAAACCTTATTTTGAGCAAAGCAAGCCTAAGCTACACTTAGCCAAATTCATATAGAGGTTAGGTACTACTATTCTACTATGGTATCACTTGCCAATACAATTCCAAATGTATTGACCCACTGTGGCTGTAACTTATGATGTTGCAGGTTACTCTGATGGAGATTAGGGTTGTGAGTCTACACTCAACATGCTTGCCTGTGGCACATGAAGATGAATACTTATAGTTATTTACTTTATGTTATGAACTCTATGTATTAGCCTTGGGCTATTGAGTTGTAAAGACTATGTTATCTCTGGAATGACGATGTAATAACGACCTTTGTATCTATGTACTTCATCTTAAACTGTGGATGCTAGCATTTGATCCCGGGACTATCATTGCAATCATAGGGTCCTTTACCTTAAAAGGTGGGGTCTTACAGATGGTATCAGAGCACTGTGTTGACTGTAGGATTATGACCCTAAGTTGGATTAGACTAAGGAAACCACTAGAAAAAAATGCAGCTCTTTGCAAATTCCACACTTGTCTTTTTCTTCTCGTAAACCTCTCCTAATCTTCTTTCTCATCTCTGTTTGTAGATGGCCGCCATCAACGAAGCTGTCAAGAAGGGACCACTCATGACCATGACCTTATAATGTGAGATGGAGTTTCCCAAGGCACTCAAAAACCTCATGGTTAGCTTGGGAATACATGGTGAAGCCATGTACAAGGGATTTCCAATAATGGATGAAGGAGAAGAATATTGGTGGGTGCAAATCCACTTGTATAAAAACAAGGGAGACAACCTGTCGTGGGAATAGTCACGGCAGATGCTGCAATCGGCAGCGAGTAGTAGAACAAGGGGAAAGGGCGGCCAGCCATCTGCGGTGCGAGATGAGGGCAGAGACACAAGGTTTTACCCAGGTTCGGCCCCCCGGAGGGTAAAGACCTACTCCTGCTAGATTGTATTATGGAGGTGTTACAATGGGCGAGCTCGGCTGCGGCGAGTCGCTTGGGTGTATGAGGGAACGTCTCTCTACTCGCCCTATAGGGAGGTTTATATAGGCTCACCTCCCCTAGGGTTTACATATCTCAACCGATTCAGTTAAAGCTTCGGTAGTCGTTCAACCTAATCCGACTGGGCCTATCTACTCGCCTGGGCCTTCAGCTTCCAATCGCTCGGTTCCTCGCTGGGCTTCAATCCACTCGCCGTTCTGCAGGCCCACTCGCCGGTTCTTGGGCCAGTCGAAAACGTCCTGCTGGGTATACCCCGGTAGGCATATCCCCATCAGTAGTCCCTGAGGCCGTCGTCGATTAGGCGTAGGTGGCTGCTGGCAGTCGGAGTATACGGCTTCAGAGTAGGCATCCAGTCAAATCGTCGGCGGGTTCCTGTATAAACGAGGAAACCAGTGATCCAGGTCGCAGCTTTGGCGAGTCGAGTCGGCGAAACACTGTCATAGTGATTGGGTCGGCGAGCCGAGTGGCCGTAGTTGGACCGTCAGGCGTTGTCAAACTAGCCGTTGGGGTAATCCAACGGTAACCTTTGGCGTAATCATCGCGCGGTAACGGCTCCCTGATTTAGCGGGTAACACCCACTATATAAGGGGAATGGCAGGCGATCGGAGAGCCACCTTCTCATCACTTCTTCCGACTGCACGCATTTTCCTTCCCTCGCATCGCGATCCAGCCGACCCGAAATCCCCCGATCCCCAACAAACCTCTCGGCCATGGCCCTTTCCACCGAACCGTGGGGTAGATCCAAGTGCACGAGGGCGCAACTGGCCTCTTTCGAGGAGGCCGGGATCTTGCGAGCCGGCTGCTGGCGTATTCCCGCAGCCGGAGAGACGACCCCGAACCCGCGAGAGAGGGAATTCATCTGTTTCACCAGTCATCTCGAGCGGGGGCTAGGGTTTCCTACGTCCCTGTTCTTCCGGCGCTTCGGCGCCTACTACAGGATCCAGCCTTCAGATCTGGGTCCCCATAGCATCGAGCAGCTCGCCATCTTCGTGGCGTTCTGCGAATGCTACTTGGGCTGCCGGCCCTACTTCCCCTTGTGGCAAGATCTGTTCCACGGACGGATCAGCCGCGAGGAAGCAGGCGGCCCAATGCTAGCCGCGGGCGGCTTGACGTTCCAACTCAAGTCAAAAGCTTCATTCTTCGATCTGATGCTGCCCGCCAAGGAAGCGAGCGACTGGAAGAAGTCGTGGTTTTACGTGGCCGAGGCGATCCCGCGGTATTCCGCCAATCGGTCCGAGCCGCGCCATCTCCAAGTCGGCAAGCTCCCCAACGACCAGCGGATGGTCGTCGACGAGATGCTCCAGACCATCCGCGGCCTAAAAAAGAAGGGCCTCCAGACGATAAACCTGTACAACTGCTGGGTCGGGCGGCGGCTCATCCCGCTCGCCCAGCGCGACCACTATATGTACCAGTACACGGGCCGGGGAGACTCGACGAAGGCCTGCCTCGACGAGTGGAAGATGGAGGACTATCTCCCAGCACTGAAGAAAATTACCCAGGCGGTGTACCTGGATGCGCAGGCTGGGGTCGCCCCCTATACCGCAAAGCGTCCAGCTCCAACGATAACCATCTTACTTCGCTCGCAGTCGCAGTTTATGCAGTCGCGGTAATTCTGATTTCATTTTGAATTCGTCGCAGCTATTCCAAGTGGTGGAAGGGTGGCTCCCACCTTCGGACGACGAGAACTCGAGCTCGTCCGCCCAGGACGCAGGCGAGTCGCCGCCCGCTAAGGGCGACGAGGACGACATCGACGAGTCCGAGGAGGAGGCCGCCCCGCTGGTCCGAAAGACCCGCGAACAACGACAGCGCGAGCTCGAGGCAAGCAGAAGCCTCGAGCGTCATGATGACGACGACGAGCTCCCAGAGACCACCTCGCGCCGTCAAGCCACTCCATCGAAGAAGACGAAGAAAGAAAGGGAGGCAAGGGCCCCCCCGAAGAAGAAGACGAAGCCGGCCTCGCCGCCGCACTCGGCGAGCAGCTCTGACGCTCCCAGCCTGGCCAGTGGCGACGCGCCACCAATGACAGCCGTGCTAGACGCGGCGACCGTGGAAGTGCCGCTGGCTTCGATACCTCCGCCATTCGCCCCAGTCTCTGGGCTGGGGGATGCTCCGGCTGCAGCGGCTTCGCCTCGCAAGGAGGCTCCGGCTACAACAGCTTTGCCTCGCAAGGAGGCTCCTGCCGAAGATATCCCAGAGGCTCCAGCTGCGGCCTCAACGACGAAGAAGCCGTCCGTGTCTTGGGCACGCGACGTCCTGGAGATGGGGCTTAGTCGCCGACTGGGCCCTGAACTGGAAAAACCAGCCGGCCTCCGTACGGGGCTACGTTTTATTCCAGTCGCCAAGTGAGTGCACTCACCCTTCCTTGTCTTTCATAATTACTTCAATTATTTTTGCTTATTCGATTGATGCACAGGACCGGAGTGAAGAGGATGGGCCATCCGACCGTGGCTAAGGTGCCGCCCGTCGTTAGCGAGGAGGATCCTTCCCGCAAGAGGAAGGCAGACGAGGTTGTCGTCTCGGCGGATGGCAGCAAGAAGGCCAAGGGTGGCGACACCGTCACTATCTCTAATGACACGGCGGCTCCGGCAGCCGGACCCGTGATGGAGGCAGCCGCGTCTACGAAGGAGGGTGCTCCCTTGCCTGGACCGGCGGAGCCGACCTCACTTGGAGCGGGTGCCTCTATCTCTACCTTCCCACGCTTCGTGACCAAGGCGGCCGCGGCGAGTGGGACTTCGCCCTCGAGCCACGCTCTTGGGACCGCCGATGCTGAAGTCGACCAACGTCGTGGGCATACGCCGGCGCTCCTCGTGTCCGTGGACGCGATACAACTCCACGGCATGCTTGGCGCAGCTATCCAGGTACATCCAGTCCCCGAGGATCAGGTCGGTGCTTTGCAGCGGCCTGATTCTTATAATTTCTCAACTTTTTATTTTTCGCATCCAGTCCCCGAGTGCGCACGCGCTAAATTTAACGGGTGGGCACTTGGGAATTTCTTGATCGCCAGTCCCCGAGTGCGCACTCGCTGAATTTCAGCGGGTGGGCACTTAGGAATTTCTTGATCGCCAGTCCCCGAGTGCGCACTCGCTGAATTTCAGCGGGTGGGCACTTTAGGAATTTCTTGATCGCCAGTCCCCGAGTGCGCATTCGCTGAATTTCAGCGGGTGGGCGCTTAGGATTTTTGCTTTGATTAACCTTTTTGGTGATGTGCAGGGTCTGCAGCTTGAGTCGGCTGACCGATTGGCCACGAAGCAGCGCGCGGAGAGGGAGCTGGCCATCGTCCAGGAAGCGAACAAAGGGCTTCAGGCTGTGGCCGCGAAGGCAGAAGAAGCTCGCCAGGGGCTTGTCCCCGCTGGTGAATTGGTGGCGGCGCGATCGGCTTTGAGTGCCGCTAAACAGCGGATCGCCAACCTCGAGCGCGAGCTGCGAGAGGCGAAAGAAGAAGCATGCTCGGCTAACGGGCGAGCTAAGGCCGCCATTGCAGCCGCTGACGAGGATCGCAAAGTGTCAGAAGTCCTTATTGCTGGGCTTCAGGACGACCACACGTCGCTTCAGTGCTTCATCACGGAACTCGCCCGCCCGCTGCTTGGTGAGTACATCTGCCCCTTCCGGTGGTTGTGTCCTTTGTGGTGTCCGTCGTACTTAGTCTTCTACTCGCAGGTCGCATCATCGATAGCGAGGAAGAGGCGATCTCGTTCGACGCGAGGCAGTGTGTAAGCATGCTTGTCGATTCGGCAACGTTGTCGGCGACGTGCATCCGCGCCTATCTCCAAGAGATATCGCCCACGGAGGTGATTCCCAGCGACCTCGTTGAGGTGTGGAAGTATTTGGAGAAGGCGCCCGCGGTCGTTGAGTTCATGACGCGATCTGCGTTTCGGCGCGGAGCGTCGACGGCACTTAGCCTTGGACTTGCCCACTTCCCCGAAGACTTCGACATCGACGATGTGACGAGTGGATATCCATCGTCGACTGGCGCGGTGGAGCTGTCCGAGGTTCTCAAGTTGCAGGACCGCGCCGCCACGTACTCAGAACGTGTCTGGGCAATGGGCGACCTCCTTCCGTACCAGGAGACGGTCATCGCGCCGAACGACCCCGAGCCGCCGCATCGTGACTTCAAGGTCGAGCAACCTTTTCGCGCGGCAATGGCGGGTGAACTGACGACGTATCCGTCGAACCCGTACACGCCGTTCATCCGCAATCGCCGGGATGCTGGCGAGTCGTCATCAAAGCCTGCAGAGTAGGATAGTTTGCCTTGCGTTAGCAGCAGGTCTGCCATGCGGGCATATTTTGTAGCATGTAACAATGCGATATGCAATTGAATGAGACATCGTGTCTATTTTGGTATTTGTTGTGTGTTTGTGATTGATTTTTGAACGAGTCCCCGAGCGCGTCCGCCCTTTTTGTGGGGTTTACCTCGTACATGATATATGTGTTGTTGTTATGTGTTTTGTTGTTTTGGTCGACTCGCCCGAGCTCGAAGAGCCAGTCGCTAGGCGACTCCCTTGAGTGCTCTGTACTTTACCGTTTTCCCTTGCGCGAACGAGGTCGGGTGGCCGAGTCCCCGAGCGTGGTACTTGGTTGTTCTAGGCGCGACTCGAGGGTAGTTGAGGACTTAGCGCGTTGGTTTGAGCGCGTCACTCCTGCCTGGCCCGTGGGGTCAGTCGCGTGGCGAGTCCTGGGCATGCTCTCTTACTTGGCGTTTTCCCTGACCGCTCGCGACGAACTGGTCTTCAGTCCCCGAGCGTGGTACTTAGCCGTTCGAGTCGCTATGCCGAGGATGCGGAGGACCAAGGTCGCTGTGAGAAGCGAGGGCAGTTGTCTTGGCTCGTAGAACCAGTCGAGCTAGGCGACTCCAATGGGGCTCCGGGTGGGCGTTTTTCGTGGACAATGCAAGACCTGAGGTGACTCAGTGCTCTTACACCGCACTACTTAGCCGTGCCGGTCGCTATACCAAAGGTTGACTTATGCGGTTAGCATAACACTGTTATTACGAGTGCGAGTGGCACAAGGCATGGAGAGTAGGCGCAATTTGCGGTAACCGTTTCTTTTTATTTCATAGCGACTGGAGAGTACATGTGTGGGGTTCTAGGAGTATAACTTCCGTAGGAGGTTTACATTCCATGGTCGCTTGACGTCGAGTTCGCCGTCCCCGCGGACGTCGATGAGGTAGTAGGCGTCGTTGCCGAGTACGCGCCCGATGGCGAATGGGCCTTCCCACGGGGGGAGAGCTTGTGCATGCCCTTCTTGTCCTGGATGAGGCGCAACACCAGGTCGCCTTCTTGGAAGTTGCGAGCTTTCACCCGCCGGCTGTGGTAGCGGCGGAGTCCCTGCTGGTAGATAGCGGTGCGTGACCGAGCGAGGTCACGTGCTTCATCGAGTTGGTCGATCCCGTCTTGGCGGGCGAGCTCGTTCGCAGCCTCCGTATAGTGGACGACCCGCGGCGAGTCGTGCTCGAGGTCGGTGGGCATGACTGCCTCGGCGCCGTAGACCATGAAGAAGGGAGTGAACCCTGTCGATCTGTTGACTGAGGTGCGGATCCCCCAAATGACAGAGGGCAACTCCTCGACCCAGCGCCCGGCGGTGCGCTCGAGTGGTACCTGGAGTCGCGGCTTCAAGCCGTGGAGGATGCTTTGGTTGGCCCGTTCCGCCTGGCCGTTGGATTCCGGGTGGGCGACTGACGCGAGGTCGAGCCGGATGTGGTGCTCTTCGCAGAATTTGGCCATGGCTCCCTTGGCGAAGTTGGTGCCGTTGTCCGTGATGATGCTGTTTGGGAACCCGTAGCGATATATGAGCTCGCGTAGGAATTTAGTGGCGGTCTTCCCGTCGCATTTACGGACTGGCTTGGCCTCCACCCATTTCGTGAATTTGTCGACGGCGACTAGGAGGTGGGTGTAGCCGGAGGGGGCCTTCTTGAAGGGTCCTACCATATCCATGCCCCACACAGCGAATGGCCAGGTGATGGGGATTGTTTTGAGCGCCGAGCTCGGCACGTGCGTCTGGTTGGCGTACTTCTGGCACCCGGCGCACCGCTGGACGATATCGACAGCATCGGCGTGTGCGGTGGGCCAGTAAAAGCCATGTCGCATAGCCTTGGCGACCAGGGAACGAGCGGCGGCGTGGTGGCCGCAGTCACCGGAGTGGATGTCGTGGAGGATCTTGCGTCCTTCAGCTGGTTGGACGCAGCGTTGGAACACGCCGGTGACGCTGCGCTTGTGGAGCTCGCCGTCGATGATGGTGTAGGACTTGCATCGAGGAGCGATCATTCGAGCGTCCGTCTTGTCTGCCGGCAGGGTGCCGGCTTCCAGGTAGGCGATGTAGGGCTTGGTCCAGTCGTCTGGCTCGTTGACGAGTGCGACCAAGGCTGCCTCTGGTTGGAGTGGGACTCCGATGTCGATCTACCTCGGGGGAGAGACTGATGGCTTGGTGATTGTGTCGAGGAAAACGCCGGCGGGTGGTGTGAGTCAAGCCGACCCGATGCGAGAGAGTGCGTCGGCCTCCTCGTTTTTCCGTCTGTCGATCCACTCGACGGAGTAGCCGGTGAAATGTCCGCCCAGCTTGTCCACTGCTTGGCGGTACGCCGCCATGGTAGGGGAGATGGCGTCGCAGGTGCCAGCGACTTGCCCCGTGACAAGGTCGGAATCTCCGTAGCAGCGGTGGCGATTGACGTTCATCTCCTTGGCAGCTCGCATGCCGTGGAGCAGGGCCTCGTACTCAGCCATGTTGTTGGTACAGGGCGTGAAGTCGAGGCATAGGATGTAGCGGAGCTTGTCGCCCTTTGGTGAAGTCAGCACTATCCCTGCGCCTGCACCGTCCGCGTTCTTGGAGCCGTCAAAGTGCAGGCTTCAGTAATGGAGGTACGGCAGCTTCTCTGGCTGCTGGGCCTCTTCCCAGTCGGCGATGAAGTCTGCCAGTGCCTGCGACTTGATCGCTTTTCGTGGCTCGTATTTGATGTTGTGGACGCCAATCTCGACGGCCTACTTGGCGACCCTCCCGGTCGCCTCGCGGTTGCGGATGATGTCTTGCAGTGGTGCTGAGGAGACGACCGTGATCGGGTGCTCCTGGAAGTAGTGCGGCAGGCGCCGCTGAGCTCTGAAGACCGCGTATACTAGCTTTTGGTACTGTGGGTACCGCTGGCGCGACTCGGTGAGGACCTCGCTGATGTAGTACACCGGCCGTTGGACTGGGCGCTCCTTTCCTTCCTCTGGTCGCTCGACGACCATCACGGCGCTGACCACGCGCTCGGAAGCCGCGACGTAAACCAGCATGGGTTCTTTGTCGGCGGGGGCGGCGAGTAGCACCTTTTTGAGGTCGCGGAGCGCGTCGTCCGCCTCCTTGTCCCACTGGAAGGTGGGGTTCTTGCGCATCAGGCGGTATAGGGGCATCGCCTTTTTGCCCAGGCGGGGGATGAAGCGACTGAGAGCCGCTACTCGCCCGGCCAGCTTCTGGACGTCGCGCAGGCACTCGGGTTTGCCGAGCCGGGCGATCGTGTCAATCTTCGTGGGGTTCGCCTCGATCCCTCGTTTGGAAACGACGTACCCCAGTAGTTGTCCGGCAGGTACACCGAAGGTGCATTTGCCTGGGTTGAGTTTTATCTTATATCTTCGCAGGTTGGCGAATGTTTCTGCCAGGTCGGCGAGTAGGTCGCCTTGGCGAGCGGATTTTACGACCACGTCGTCGATGTAGACGTGGATGTTGCGGCCAATTTGGCTCGCGAGGCATTCTTGCATGCACCGTTGGTAGGTCGCCCCGGCGTTCTTGAGGCCGAAGGTCATGGCGGTGTAGCAGAAGGCTCCGAATGGCGTGATGAACGCCGTCTTCTCCTCGTCTTCGACAGCCATTTTGATCTGGTTGTACCCAGAGTAGGCATCGAGAAAACAGAGCGACTCCGAGCCCGCGGTTGAATCGATTATCTGGTCGATCCGTGGGAGGACGAACTTCTCCTTTGGGCAGGCGCCGTTCAGGTTTGTGTAGTCGATACACATTCTCCAGGTCCCGTTCTTCTTCTCGACCAGGACTGGGTTTGCCAGCCACTTGGAGTACTTGATTGGCCGGATGAAGCCGGCAGCGAGTAGACGCTGCACCTCCTCGGCGATTGCTCGACGGCGTTATTCATTGAAGGGCCGCAGCGACTGCTTGATAGGTCGCACTTTGGGGTCGGCGTTTAGCTTGTGCTCAGCGAGCTCCCTGGGGACACCGGGCATGTCAGAGGGTTTCCATGCGAAGATGTCCCTGTTCTCACGGAGGAACTCGATGAGCGCGCCTTCCTATGCTGGGCTCATGCCCGTCCCGATCGTCACCGTCTGGCTGGAGTCGCCTGGGACCAGCTCGATGGTGCGGGTGTGCGTCGTGGCCTCAAAGGTTGAGGTGTTTGCGCCCTCTGAGTTGGGCTTCTTGAGTATGGTGGGGTCGTCGTTGTTGACTCCGCTCGCGTACTTGGCGAGCTCGTCGGCGTGGTTGGTCTCCGCCGCGATGACGGCGTCAGCGAGCTCGGCTCCTTTGGCCTCGCACTCGGCGGCCATGTCGGGGTCGCCGTGGATGGTGATGACGCCGCACGGCCCGGGGAGCTTCATCGCGTTGTACGCGTAGTGGGGCGCTGCCATGAATTTAGCGAATGCCTAGCGCCCCAGGACGCGGTGGTAGGGGCTGTCGAAGGGCACCAGCTCGAAGACGATCCGCTCGGTGCGGAAGTTTGCCGGTGTGCCGAAGGTGACTGGCAGCGTGACCTTGCCGATCGGGTACACCTTCCGACCGGGGACGATGCCGTGGAATGTGGTGTGGGTCGTCTCGATCATCGACTACGGGAGCCGCAGCCACCTGAAGGTGTCGAGGTACAGGATGTTGATGGAGCTGCCGCCGTCCATCAATGTCTTGGGGAGCCAGTAGTCGCCGACCTTGGGCTTGACCACCAGGGTGACTCGTCCTGGGTACTCGATGCGTGGCGAGTGGTCTTGGCGGCTCCAGGTGATGGGCTGCTCTGACCAGTTTAGGAACTGGGGAACGTCCACCTGTGCCACCGCGTTGACAGCGACAGCACGGGCTATGACCTTCTTCTCGCGCTTCGTGTTAAAGCCTGTGAAGGTGTGGAGCGAGCCGGCCACTTTGCCGAATTTTCCGCCGTTTGGCGGGTCGTTGTCGGGGTCCTCCCGCGCTCGCCTTGCCTTCTCGATTTCCCTGAGGGTGTGGCAGTCGGCGGTGGTGTGCGTTGCGGGCTTCCCTTCCCTGCTATGAAACGCACATGGTTGGTTAAGGAGAGCCGCGGGGTCGAACCTTGGCTTGGCCTTGTAGTTGCCGCCGTCGCGGCGTTGTCCTCCGTCACGGCGGAAGCTCTTGGGCTCGCGTTGCACGTGCCCGGTGTTGGCGACGAAGTCGACTCGCCCGTCATTGCGGCGCTTGCCGGTGAGGCGAGTGCTGCTGTAGCGTAGGTCGGACCGTCGTCCGCTGTCGTTGCCGCTCGTGCGGCGTTGACCTCCTGACTCATCGTCAGTTTCCTGGTTTGGATCTTCCTCAGCGTACCGTTTGGCGATCTCGAGGAGGTTGGGGATGTTGTCGAGTGTGCGGGAGTGTCGCTTGAGCTTGGCGACCAGGGGCTCGTAGCGGCAGGAGGTCTTGAAGCAATGGATCGCGGTGTCCGGGTGGATGCCGACCGCGTTGTACCAAAGTTCTTGCCACCGTTGGACCCAGTTGTGGGTCGACTCGCGGGGTCCCTGGACGCATCGCTCCAGGTCCTCGATAGTGGTGGCACGGGTGTAGGAGCACTCGAAGTGCCTAACGAAGGCATCGCGCATCTCCTCCCAGGAGTCGATACTGTCCTGGGGGAGGGTGTTGATCCACTGCCTGCACGTCCCCTCCATCATCAGGGGAGGTAACGGGCGGCTAGCAGGTCAGTGTGGCCTGCGATCCCCATCGCCATGAGGTATGTGTCGAGCCAGACGGCGGGGTCGTACGAGGAGTCGTACTTTTCTATATCTTTCGGCGCCTTGAAGTTTGGCGGTACTTCTCGCCTCGGATCATTGGTCCAAAGCACTTGGGTCCGAGTCGACTGAGCGACCCCATGGGCTCGCCGTCACCGGCGATTGGTTAGGGTATGTCGCAGGTTGTCGGGCTGGCGTGCGCGCCAACTTTGGTTGTTGATGATGTGGGTGCGGGCGTCGATGGGTTGCCCGTTGGCGGCGACAAGGTTGGTTGCCGGCCTGGGGTCGTTGGTGGAGAGTGCCGCGTTCGCGGGTCGGTGTTGGAGCTGCAGTGGCTCTGGTGGCGGGCAGTTGAGGGTGTTTGCCGCCGCTGGGCAGCCGCTGGAGGCCGCTCTGCTTCCCGAGGAACACGAGTATACTCGACCTTGGGAGTCGGCGCCCGCTCTTTGCTGCTCGACGGCCTTCGCGAGCAGGGCCTTGACGTATTGGATCTGTAGGGCGCCGTTGCCGGTGGCCGTGATGCTGTCGGCTGCTGCTCGGACTGCCACGAGGTTGTCCATCGGGGTGGAGAACAGTGGGAGGCCGTTTGCGTCTCGCTCCCGTGAGGAGACTACTATCCGCGGCTGGTACCTGGGAGGGGTGCGGTTGGGTGGTGGTGGGGCGCCCATTGCCGTTGATCCTGGCGGGGGCCGGGCGCTTCCTCCTGGTGGCGCGTTCTCGCAGATCGCGCGCTCGGCCGCACGGGCCGGGTCGTTTTCGTCGTCGAAGTTCAGGGCACGCCCCTGAACGGTGGGGTTCAGGCGTGACCTGATCCGCTGCTGGTGGTAGCGTGACAGCTCCTGCGCCGTCACCTGCTCGAGGCGAAATTTTTCGCGCTCGGCTTGCTCCTTGCGTATCGCCTCCGCCAGTTTCAGGCGGAGTTCCTCGACCTCCGTTGCCGTGGCGTTAGGAGGGATTGGGGTGGAGAACGGATCCTCCGGCGGATCGGTGCCGGTCGCCATGTAGGTCGCGGTGTGGCGACCAGTTCCGTCGCGGAGGTCGGCGGAGTTCTCCGACCCGGAGTCGAATTCGAAGATCCCGAGGATGGAGGGGTCCTCAAAGTCTCCCATGTTGGAGACCTGGGCGATGGAACCCGCGGACGAAGCCGCGGTGATGGATCCGGCGAGTGACGCCGGGGTCGCCAAGTCGGCGTCGTCGTTGAGGGCCGCGTCCTCTGCGGCCGCTGAGTTCTCGGCCACGTTGCTGTGGGCAGAATTGTACTCGGAGGCGAGGCGATGGATCATGCGGATCTGGCTCTCGGAGAGCCGATCGCGTGGCGGCGACTCGCGGATGCGAGCCGAATCCTCCGAGACGATGACGTCGGTGAGACCGACGAAGAGGCTGATCGTGCCGATCGGTAGGATCACGCTGTGCGTGACGGGTCGCGCCGCCGGGATGTAGCTGCTCGACAAGATTTGGAGCATCTCGCCGATTGCTATCATGCGGCCGGTGGCGACCGTCTCGTTGATGGGCAGATTGGATCTCGCCGCAGAACACCGGCCAGACCGGCCAGGCCCCACGGCGGGCGCCACTGTCGTGGGAATAGTCACGGCAGATACTGCAATCGGCAGCGAGTAGTAGAACAAGGGGCAAGGGCGGCCAGCCATCTGCGGTGCGAGATGAGGGCATAGACACAAGGTTTTACCCAGGTTCGGCCCCCCGGAGGGTAAAGACCTACTCCTGCTAGATTGCATTATGGAGGTGTTACAATGGGCGAGCTCGGCTGCAGCGAGTCGCTTGGGTGTATGAGGGAACGTCTCTCTACTCGCCCTATAGGGAGGTTTATATAGGCTCACCTCCCCTAGGGTTTACATATCTCAACCGATTCAGTTAAAGCTTCGGTAGTCGTTCAACCTAATCCGACTGGGCCTATCTACTCGCCTGGGCCTTCAGCTTCCAATCGCTCGGTTCCTCGCTGGGCTTCAATCCACTCGCCGTTCTGCAGGCCCACTCGCCGGTTCTTGGGCCAGTCGGAAACGTCCTGCTGGGTATACCCCGGTAGGCATATCCCCATCACAACCACAAAGAGTCCGGATTCTGCATGGTCACCAACTCAGAAATGTATATGTCATTCTTTGACTCTGCAAGAAATGCAGCTTGGAATGCTATCAAGGAGCTTGGTGAAAGACTCAAGTGTAGAATGCTCAACACTCAAAATGACCTTAGAGAGGAGAAGAAGTATACCCAAGACTTAGATACCGCCATAAAACGACTAAGGGAAGACATCATAGACTTAGCATATGAGTGAGAATTATGATGTACTCCGATAGTTGGACCACCACACTTGTCGTTTTTCTCGCGTTAATAATTAGATCATACCAACCTATGTGGTATGGCAAGTTTTTGTCTAAGTTATGTTTGAACCTTAGTGTTTGTGGTAGATTTTTGTATGCCATGACTTGTATGTTTTATTGTTGAATGTATGCTTTTTGCTTTTGTTATCTTATGATTTTCTCCTTACTTGTGTTGTTTCTAAGATTTCTCTATCCTATGTAATAGATGCCTAGATTTGTTGTCAGCACTGCCGAGGAGTTCAAGGAAACTCGTTTCGGTTCTCGTCTTGTGGAGCTCACTAGTGTGATCAATCTCCCACTTCCTAGTATTAAGGGACTTAAGCTTACGAAGTTAGAGAGGAAGGATCTTTGTGGCTTTAGAGTCTCGCAGCCTGGATGCCAGACGAAGCCGCTCAACGAGGAGATTACCTTCAAGTTGATGCATGATGACAAGGAGAAGGGATTAGGCGTAGTCATGCAGGAGCTACTTGGACGCCTCTGCGGACGTCACTCCACCGAGCTCAGGGGCCTCTACTTCCACCCATTCGAGAGACGTGACGAGCAGGGAGAGGCTGTAGCGTACAACAACTCCACTAGAGAGACTATCGAGCCAGTGCGTCTATATCTCCAGGACCTAGAGAGCCTCGTTAGACACCTCGACACTGATAGGACCAACGTGATGCTTAGCAATGACGAGCTTCAGGTTCAGTTGAGGGAGAAGAAGAAGCTCTTCGCGGAGCAGGACGAGATCATCAAGGAGATGGAAGCTAGATTCGAGAGCCAAGACAAGAGGTTCAAGAATCAAGAGAAGAGAGTGTAGGATAGAAACAAGAAGATCAAGGACATGAGGGCCGAGTTAGAGCTCAAGGACCTTGATCTAGAGACCCATCAGGGAGTGATAGAGAGGCTACGCTAGTAGAAGAGAGCCCTCCGAGCGAAGGTCGAGGCTTTGACCACCAGCGTGGAGAAGTACAAGACAGCCATGGAGACAGCCGGACTTACTCTTGTGGACGTGGAGGTCGACATGGAGGAGTAGTGTTGATTACTCGGCTATCTATTTATCTATCATCCTTTGATTTATCGAGTCGCAATGATCATCCAACATATGGATGGCTTGCTAGTGTGTTTACTTTTCTAAACTTTGTTCACGTTGTTTAAACTCTAATTTTATCGTATGCTTGTTTATTTGTGATTGTTGCTATGTGATGTATTGCGCATGTTAGCATCTATGGGTTATATCTCATTACTTATCCTTATTGAAACAATAGATGCCTCCCCGTCGTGCCAATCCCAACCAAAACAACAATAACAACAATGGCAATGAGATGCAGCAGCTGATGACATCTCAAACTCAATTGATGCAGATGATGACCCAGTTCATGGCAAATCAGAACCAAAACAACAACAACAATCAAAACAACCCACCAGCCTTTGATATGCTTACAAGGTTTTTGAGGTTGAGACCTGCAAAGTTCTCGGGAACCACTGATCCAATGGTAGCCAATGACTGGTTACGTTCCGTGAACAAGGACTTGGTCACTATGGGCTGCACTGATGAGGAAAAGGTCAGATTTGCAGCACATCTGCTTGAAGGACCAGCAACCACATGGTGGGACAACTTCCAAATCACTACTCTATTGAGGAAGTGACTTGGGGCAATTTTTGAGGATGGATTTCGCACTGCCCATATCTCATCAGGAGTGATGAGATTGAAGAAGAAAGAGTTCCACAATCTCAAGCAACGTCACCACAGTGTGGTGGAATATATCGAGGAGTTCAACAATCTGGCATGCTATGCGCCGGATGATGTTGACACAGATGCCAAGAGGAAGGAGAAGTTCCTTGAGGGACTAAATGATGAGATGTTCATGAAGCTGTCTGTTGCATATGTCCCAACTTATCAATCACTGTGTGATAAAGCCACCATCTTGGAAAGCAAGATGAAATAGGTGGAGAATAGGAAGATGAAGCATCACTTTGACAAGCACATCTCGGGATCGTCTCACAAGCGTTCCCATGCTGATGATAGTGGAGGTTCTGGATCCCACAAGCATGGGAAGTATAACAGCCACCACAATAGTAACCGTCACCATGACAACAAGCACCACCGCAGTCATGACAATGATAGATATAAGAACCACAAGAGTGGCCACAAGAGCCATCACAGTGGTAATGGCAATGGAAGTCAGCCTGCTAAGAGAGACATTAGTTAGGTTGAGTGCTTCAAGTGCAAGAAAACTGGGCACTATGCAAATGAATGTCAAGAAAAGAAGGATGATGGAGCCAACAAGCCAAACCCATTTCAGAAGGGTCAAGTGAACCACATCAATGTGGAGGAAATCTATGAGGAATCTGATGCTGTGGCTGGTAGGTTCAAGCTTAATTCTTTTCCAGCACTTGTTCTTTTTGATACCGGCACATCACATTCATTCATATCAAGAGAATTTGTAGATAAAAATGGGCTTCCAACTAAAACTATTGGATGTCCTATTAAAGTAAGCTCTCCAGGTGGAGAGATGATAGTAAACTTTGGATGTCATGATCTAGTGATAGAATTTGGAAAGTATAAGTTTCCAGTTAGTTTGATAATCATAGATTCCCAAGGATTGAATGTTATTTTGGGCATGGATTGGATGTCTAAGTATGAAGGAGTAATAGATTGTGCCAACCGTACTGTTACACTCACAACCCCGGATAAGAAACAGATTAGGTTCAAGTCTAACTTTGAATCAAAAGGGAGTAAGCTAAATTCTCTTAAGGGGGTTAGCATGGACAGTGTACCCGTTGTGAAGGAGTATCCGAATGTGTTTCCGGAGGAATTACCAGGAATGGCACTAGATAGAGATGTGGAGTTTCTGATTGACTTACTGCCAGGATTTGGACCAATAGCAAAGAGACCCTACAAGATGTTAGTTGATGAGTTGAAAGAACTCAAGAAATATCTCGGAGAACAGTTGCAGAAGGGATTTATCCAACCAAGTTCTTCATCTTGGGGTGCACCAGTTCTGTTTGTTCAGAAGAAGGATACAAGCCAAAGGTTATGCAAAGATTACCGTTCACTCAATGAGGTGACTATAAAGAACAGGTACCCTTTGCCTAGAATCAATGATCTATTTGATCAGATAGAAGGAGCCCGTGTGTTCTCAAAGATTGATCTCCGATTAGGCTATTTTTAGCTAAAAATTAGAGAGCAAGACATACCTAAGACTGCTTTTACCACAAGGTATGGATTGTATGAGTATACCGTGATGCCATTTGGATTGACTAATGCACCTGCTTATTTCATGAACATGATGAACAAGGTGTTCATGGATTTTCTTGACAAGTTTGTTGTCATATTCATCAATGACATTTTGATCTATTCCAAGAGCAAAGAAGAGCATGAAGAACATTTGCGATTGATACTTGAGAAACTCAGGGAGCACAAGCTATATGCCAAGTTCAGCAAGTGTGAATTCTGGTTGAATAAAGTTGGATTTCTCGAACATATTGTGTTGGGAGATGGTATAGATGTCGATCCTACAAAGGTGCCAACTGTAACTGAGTGGGAATCTCCCAAGTCAGTTAAAGAAGTTCATAGTTTCCTAGACTTTGCATGATACTATAGAAGATTCATTGAGAATTTATCAAAGGTATCTAAGCCAATGATGGAGTTACTTAAGAAAGAAAAGAAGTTTGATTAGACTGAAGGATGTGAAGTCAGTTTCCAAGAATTAAAGAAGAGACTAGTATCAGCACCAGTCTTATGTCTGTCAGATTTGGAGAAGGATTTCCAAGTCTATTGTGATGCATCTCACCAAGGATTGGGAGGAGTTTTGATGCAAGAAGGTAAAGTTGTGGCTTTTGCCTCGAGACAACTCAAAACTCATGAAGTAAATTATCCCACTCATGATTTAGAGTTAGCCTCTATTATTCATGCACTCAAAACATGGAGACACTATCTTTTGGGAAAGCGTTGTGAAGTGTTCACGGATCACAAGAGTTTGAAATATATTTTCACCCAAAAGGAACTAAATATGAGACAAAGAAGGTGGCTAGAGCTCATCAAGGACTATGACTTGAGTTTGCAATACCATCCCGGTAAAGCAAATGTTGTAGCGGATGCGTTAAGCCGCAAGGTTTATGTGAATGTCCTTACTAAAGGAGAATTTCCAAATGATCTATGTGCCCAATTCAAAGATCTCAGATTGGAGATAGTGCCTGAAGGATATTTCATGCCATTGGATGTTCAACCAACATTGTTGGACAAGATCAAAGAAGCACAAAAGTTGGACAAGGAAATAGAGGAGATTAAGAGTAAAATTAGCAAAGGGAAGGCTAAAGGATTCCATGAAAATGAACAAGGGACTTTATGGTATGGAAAACATATCTGCATTCCGCAAGATCCGGAGCTTCGGAAATTTATTCTGCAAGAAGCACACAACTCACCATATTCCATTCATCCAGGTAACACCAAAATGTACATGGATGTAAAGGAAAGATTTTGGTGGAACAATCTCAAGAAAGATATCGCAAAACATATTGCCTTGTGTGATGTGTGTAGTCGAGTGAAAGCGGAACATAAAAAACCGGCAGGGTTATTGCAACCACTACCTATTCCTGATTGGAAGTGGTATAAGATTGGAATGGACTTTATCACTGGATTGCCAAGGACCAGATCTGGATATGATTCCATTTGGGTTGTTGTGGATCGCCTAACTAAAGTGGCTCATTTCATACCCATGAGGACTACCTATACAAGTGCTAAGTTGGCTAAGATCTATATGAATAGGATTGTATGTCTGCATGGAGTACCTAAGAGTATTGTGTATAATAGAGGAACTCAGTTCACTTCGCATTTTTGGCGACAACTACATGAATCATTGGGAACAAGCTTAGAGTTTAGCACAACTTTTCACCCTCAGACTGATGAACAGACAGAAGGACCAATCAGATTTTGGAGGATATGTTGAGGGCATGTGCCCTAGACTATGGTGCTAGTTGGGATGAAAGTTTGCCTTATGCAGATTCTCTTACAATAACATCTATCAAGCAAGTATTGAGATGGCTTCATTTGAATTTCTTTATGGAAGGAAGTGTACTACGCCATTGCTATGGAGTGGAGTAGGAGAAAGAAATTTGTTCGGACTAGAACTGATCAAGGAAGCTGAAGAGAAAGTCAAATTGGTAAAGGAAATATTGAAGATAGCCCAGTCCCAACAAAAGAGCTACACATATCCAAAGCGTAGAGAAGTCACCTATGAGGTAGGTGATAGATCTTATCTTAGAGTCTCACCACTACGTGGTGTGAAGAGATTTGGAGTCAAAGGAAAATTGGCACCAAGGTATGTTGGACCATTCAAGATTTTGAGCCGCAAAGGAGAAGTGGCTTATGAGATTGAATTAACCGAATCACTATCAGCAGTTCACAATGTGTTTCATGTGAGTCAGTTGAAGAAGTGTCATCCGGAGATGGAAGAAACTTCATTAAAGGACACTATACCATTGGAAGAGGTTCAATTGGAGAGTGATCTTACTTATGAATAGAAGCCTATCAAGATTCTTGAGTCAGCAAAAAGAGTTACTCGTACTAAGACTATCAAATTCTGCAAAGTTCAGTAGAACCATCGTTCCGAAGAAGAAGCAAATTGGGAAAGAGAAGATGACCTTCAGAAAGATCACCCTCACCTATTTTCTAGCCAATCCGAATCTCGAGGGCGAGATTCATCTTAAGGGTGTTAGATTTGTAACATCCTAAATTTCACCAAATGTAAAACCATGTATTGCATTCATATTATCATAGCATTTAGAGTTTGCATAAAAAATTTCAAATTTTGAAACCAAATAAAACCATTATTATGCCCTTTTATTTATATACATATGAGGCATGGTTTTATTTTTTATTTTCAAAATACCAAAGTGTTTTTGAGTGAACAGATGTGTTTGACACACTTTTGAATGATATGATCACAGTACAAAAATTTGGAAAAGGTTTGAATTCAAACATATTTGAATTTGGGTTTTAAAATCATTCCTGAAAATCAAATTAGAAAAGAAAAAGGAGAAGAAAAAAATAAAAACTGGCGCCGCCTTTTCAGCCCAACACCACATCTGGCCCAACAAGCCCACCCGGGGTTCTCTCCCTCTGCTCCCTCTCTCACCCGCGCAAGCCAGACCCCGCAGTCGCTGACCACTGGGCCTTGCGCCACGTCGTCGCCACGCTAGCTCATCGCCTACATTCACGCGCCGCTGACCACTCCGTCGCCACCCGTTTCTTCCCCAAATCAAGCCGAATCAATCCCATTGATTATGGCAGTAATTCTCTCACCCCTCACCTGCTATTTAACCACCACCTCGTCGTGGTCATTTCCCCTCACTCTCCACCATCTAAGCGCCCTAGGCTGCTCACAATCAAGCTTGCACCTCCGCGGACCCGAGCACCTCCAGCGAGTGATTCAGGTGAGCTCAGTCCACCCCGTGCCCTCTGGTCCACCCTGTCGTGCTCGCCACCCTCTTGCGCTTCTTATCATACTTTCTGTTTGCCTACTTGTTGAAGGAAATATGCCATAGAGGCAATCATAGAGATGATTATATTTCTTATGTATCCATGAGTTATTGTATTGTTCCTTGAATATCCATATCAGGCAACTTGTATTGATTGGCAATTATGTGAATTGTTTGTGAAACTCTTTACTTTTATGGTTATTAAATAGTTGTCCCTAGTCGGAGTTCATGTGAGGACGCACGTAAATTTTAGACTAGCACATCGGTTGGTTGATGACTATGTTTCGCAAGTCATAGACATGGAGATGTCAAACCAATAATGTGGACACATGTTATGAACATGGGGTTGGACTGACCCAACTTGAGACTGGCATTAGTTGCAGCTCTCTCTCTACACATCATGTACGTTTTGTCCTTAGACCTGAGATTATCGCATGTACTTGATATGTGGATCGACCTACTTTGGGGCTATCAGACGCTACTCCGTAACTAGGTAGTTATAAAGGTAGCTTTCGGGTTTGTCCTGAAGCATGCTGCAAGGCATGGTCAATCAAGATGGGATTTTCCCCTCTCTACTTGAGAGAGATATCTCTGGGGCCCTCGAGTGATCGGATCCAGAAATGCATGGCCGTGCTACATATGGTTAAGACTTAACCTAGTAAAGGGATTACGAATCACAGTATCGAGAAAGGGAGGTCAGCTTGGAGCTAGACCAAATATCGTGAGACAAAATGAAAGGCATGTACTAAACCTTGTGATGGTTCGTCCGATATGATATTTGTATGCGTTTAGGAGTTGGCACGTCTTGCTAGAGGCCGCTACCAACTATTGATAGAATAAGTGTATTCGTGTCATGTCTATACGTATATGAACCTATTGGGTCATACACTTAAGGGGCTGGAAGCCTAATGAGGATTGGATCCAAATTAGACCAGGCTTAGGCTACTAATGGGCTGCTAATGTAGAAGCCCACTAGGGACGTCTATATAAGAGAGGGTGGGGCGAGCTGACCAGGGTTGAGCCATTTCACCCAGCCGCCACTCCTCACGCATGTGTTGCGCGCGCGGACCTAGCAGTCCGGCGTCTGCCGCTTTCACCCCACATGTGTGGATACCTCGGAGGCGCTGCATCTGTAGCGCTTGGACGAGCCACGCAAGGGGAGCTGCTCGTGGGACGAGTACGAGGAGGAGACGTAGAACATATACAGTGCCTCAACGCACTTCATCAAGTTCCGCAACTGCGCGTCTAGTGGTAATCCCGTGATCTATGACAACAGTAATGCTGGTTTACGCGGTAAAAAAACTTTTATTTGCGCTACTGTATCCTACCCGTATCCCTTCACTTGTGACCCAAAACGTCGGCCCCGTCAACCCCTGCGAGCACCCGACGCCGACCACGACTTCGACGAGCGACTCTGGTAAAATCCGCATGCCCCTTGCTTTCTAGTTCAAACTAGCATGTGCGCCATGACCTTGTGCACCTCCTGATGCTCTTCGCTTGCCTTCTCGTGACCTAGGTCGTCGCCTCCATCGCCGTTTGTGAAAACCCGAAGCTAGCAGCAACTCCTACGATCTCCTACACCTACGTCCGTGCACCCCTATCCAAACCAACGACACCTTGAACTTCCTCGCACCCTCGCGATGCTGGTAAGCCACAACACCACTCCCAACCCCCTCGGGACTCGCCGGAACATCGCCGGCAGTAGCGCCGTCGCCGCCAGCGCCGCTTGCGTATGGTCGCTTGGTCCAGGACCGTTAGATCTAAATCGCATGCTATAGATTTGATCTTTTAGTGAACCGTTTTGTTTAGATCTGGCGCGTTGGTTCTAACTTGATCCAACGGCGCAAAAACGTGATCCACGCGAAGCGGTACGGGCCAATCAGGCGCAACCACGTGTCTGGCTGTTTGATTTAAAATCTGTTTTTGAATCTATTAGTTGATTTAACTTGTAAAATTCATAACTTTAGTTCTGTTGTCCAAAATTTGCAAATAATATATCATTGGTTTCAGAAAATCAAGCCCTACACTTCTGTGTCCTTGTTTTAGTATTTTGCTTCTGTAAAAATAGGATTATTTTGGCTATATAAATGTTTAGAAAATTGTTTTCGAGTAAAACTTGTTTTATTTGAACCTTAGAAAGTTCAATTTGTGTTCAGTACTATTTGGTTTTACTTGTTTAGTGTAGAAAATCATTCCATTGCATTTGCTTGCATTCATACATATTTTTGTTTGAATATTTAAATTTGAATTTGGTGTTATGATTTTATGTGTAGATTTTGGTGATAGTGGTGATTGTGATTGTTAGGACTGTTGCTACTCTCCCAACTATCAAGGCAAGTGGTGCTTCATATTTTTATCCTACTATCCTGACTATGCATTAGTGATATTTTGAGTAGGACTTGCATTGGAAATTTTCTAAGTATATATTATGCTATGCCTTGGGAAATCCTAGTAGTTGTTGTCTTAGTAGAATTTTTCCCTAAGTTAATATTCTTGCTACTAGTATGCTTAGCCTAGCTAGTAGAATACAAGGGTGGATTATTCATGCTATGAAATATTTCTAAGTCTATGACTTGTGTTTTTGATTAATAAAACAACTATGTGAATGAATCACCCGGGTGGAATGGTATGGTTGGTTTATGTTGGGTGGTTACACAAGGCCCATGTCTATGGTTTACCTTGTGTATCACACTTGTGTATTGCAACCCAGGAAAAAAGGGATTTGAGATGTTTAGTGTTGAGAAGCTTCTAGTGCAACCACATGGCATATGGGATCTGCCTTGACCAAATAGGTTGCAAGAACTTAGCCAGATGGACAGTTGGTGGTAGGGTGATAGGATGGAACGCATCCATGGTGGTCTAAGGAATGCTTCTGAAAAGTCTCGTCTCGATGCATGTCGAGTCTTGTGGGGAAAGTTCACCACCTCTCGAGAGGGTAAAACCTAAGTACTTAGCCGTGTCCCCGGCAATGGACAATTCGAGCATCAAAGACATTGAAGAAATCAAGGATCTCCTCATCCAAATTTCTAAGTTAAAAACTTGTTGTTAAACAAGGGAAAAGGTTCACCAATGTCTATTGGTGGTTCCTTGGGAGTTTTTGACAAACAAAAACTTAGTGTTTTCAACTAATAAGGAAAACCTTATTTTGAGCAAAGCAAGCCTAAGCTACACTTAGCCAAATTCATATAGAGGTTAGATACTACTATTCTACTATGATATCACTTGCCAATACAATTCCAAATGTATTGACCCACTGTGGCTGTAACTTATGATGTTGCATGTTACTCTGATGGAGATTAGGGTTGTGAGTCTACACTCAACATGCTTGCCTGTGGCACATGAAGATGAAGACTTATAGTTATTTACTTTATGTTATGAACTCTATGTATTAGCCTTGGGCTATTGAGTTGTCAAGACTATGTTATCTCTGGAATGACGATGTAATAACGACCTTTGTATCTTTGTACTTCATCTTAAACTGTGGATGCTAGCATTTGATCCCGGGACTATCATTGCAATCATAGGGTCCTTTACCTTAAAAGGTGGGGTCTTACAGATGGTATCAGAGCACTGTGTTGCCTGTAGGATTATTACCCTAAGTTGGATTAGACTAAGGAAACCACTAGGAAAAAATGCAACTCTTTGCAAATTCCACACTTGTCTTTTTCTTCTCGTAAACCTCTCCTAATCTTCTTTCTCATCTCTATTTGTAGATGGCCGCCATCAACGAAGCTGTCAAGAAGGGACCACTCATGACCATGACCTTAGAATGTGAGATGGAGTTTCCCAAGGCACTCAAAAACCTCATGGTTAGCTTGGGAATACATGGTGAAGCCATGTACAAGGGATTTCCAATAATGGATGAAGGAGAAGAATATTGGTGGGTGCAACTCCACTTGTATAAAAACAAGGGAGACAACCACAAAGAGTCCGGATTCTACATGGTCACCAAATCAGAAATGTATATGTCATTCTTTGACTCTACAAGAAATGCAGCTTGGAATGCTATCAAGGAGCTTGGTGAAAGACTCAAGTGTAGAATGCTCAACACTCAAAATGACCTTAGAGAGGAGAAGAAGTATACCCAAGACTTAGAAACCGCCATAAAACGACTAAGGGAAGACATCATAGACTTAGCATATGAGTGAGAATTATGACGTACTCCGATAGTTGGACCACCACACTTGTCGTTTTTCTCGCGTTAATAATTAGATCATACCAACCTATGTGGTATGGCAAGTTTTTGTCTAAGTTATGTTTGAACCTTAGTGTTTGTGGTAGATTTTTGTATGCCATGACTTGTATGTTTTATTGTTGAATGTATGCTTTTTGCTTTTGTTATCTTATGATTTTCTCCTTACTTGTGTTGTTTCTAAGATTTCTCTATCCTATGTAATAGATGCCTAGATTTGTTGTCAGCACTGCCGAGGAGTTCAGGGAAACTCGTTTCGGTTCTCGTCTTGTGGAGCTCACTAGTGTGATCAATCTCCCACTTCCTAGTATTAAGGGACTTAAGCTTACGAAGTTAGAGAGGAAGGATTTTTGTGGCTTTAGAGTCTCGCAGCCTGGATGCCAGACGAAGCCGCTCAACGAGGAGATTACCTTCAAGTTGATGCATGACGACAAGGAGAAGGGATTAGGCGTAGTCATGCAGGAGCTACTTGGACGCCTCTGCGGACGTCACTCCACCGAGCTCAGGGGCCTCTACTTCCACCCATTCGAGAGACGTGACGAGCAGGGAGAGGCTGCAGCGTACAACAACTCCACTAGAGAGACTATCGAGCCAGTGCGTCTATATCTCCAGGACCTAGAGAGCCTCGTTAGACACCTCGACACTGATAGGACCAACTTGATGCTTAGCAATGACGAGCTTCAGGTTCAGTTGAGGGAGAAGAAGAAGCTCTTCGCGGAGCAGGACGAGATCATCAAGGAGATGGAAGCTAGATTCGAGAGCCAAGACAAGAGGTTCAAGAATCAAGAGAAGAGAGTGTAGGATAGAAACAAGAAGATCAAGGACATGAGGGCCGAGTTAGAGCTCAAGGACCTTGATCTAGAGACCCATCAGGGAGTGATAGAGAGGCTACGCTAGTAGAAGAGAGCCCTCCGAGCGAAGGTCGAGGCTTTGACCACCAGCGTGGAGAAGTACAAGACAGCCATGGAGACAGCCGTACTTACTCTTGTGGATGTGGAGGTCGACATGGAGGAGTAGTGTTGATTACTCGGCTATCTATTTATCTATCATCCTTTGATTTATCGAGTCGCAATGATCATCCAACGTATGGATGGCTTGCTAGTGTGTTTACTTTTCTAAACTTTGTTCACGTTGTTTAAACTCTAATTTTATCGTATGCTTGTTTATTTGTGATTGTTGCTATGTGATGTATTGTGCATGTTATCATCTATGGGTTATATCTCATTAATTATCCTTATTGAAACAATAGATGCCTCCCCGTCGTGCCAATCCCAACCAAAACAACAATAACAACAATGGCAATGAGATGCAGCAGCTGATGACAGCTCAAACTCAATTGATGCAGATGATGACCCAGTTCATGGCAAATCAGAACCAAAACAACAACAACAATCAAAACAACCCACCAGCCTTTGATATGCTTACAAGGTTTTTAAGGTTGAGACCTGCAAAGTTCTCGGGAACCACTGATCCAATGGTAGCCAATGACTGGTTACGTTCCGTGAACAAGGACTTGGTCACTATGGGCTGCACTGATGAGGAAAAGGTCAGATTTGCAGCACATCTGCTTGAAGGACCAGCAACCACATGGTGGGACAACTTCCAAATCACTACTCTATTGAGGAAGTGACTTGGGGCAATTTTTGAGGATGGATTTCGCACTGCCCATATCTCATCAGGAGTGATGAGATTGAAGAAGAAAGAGTTCCACAATCTCAAGCAACGTCACCACAGTGTGGTGGAATATATCGAGGAGTTCAACAATCTGGCATGCTATGCGCCGGATGATGTTGACACAGATGCCAAGAGGAAGGAGAAGTTCCTTGAGGGACTAAATGATGAGATGTGCATGAAGATGTCTGTTGCATATGTACCAACTTATCAATCACTGTGTGATAAAGCCACCATCTTGGAAAGCAAGATGAAACAGGTGGAGAATAGGAAGATGAAGCATCACTTTGACAAGCACATCTCGGGATCGTCTCACAAGCGTTCCCATGCTGATGATAGTGGAGGTTCTGGATCCCACAAGCATGGGAAGTATAACAGCCACCACAATAGTAACCGTCACCATGACAACAAGCACCACCGCAGTCATGACAATGATAGATATAAGAACCACAAGAGTGGCCACAAGAGCCATCACAGTGGTAATGGCAATGGAAGTCAGCCTGCTAAGAGAGACATTAGTTAGGTTGAGTGCTTCAAGTGCAAGAAAACTGGGCACTATGCAAATGAATGTCAAGAAAAGAAGGATGATGGAGCCAACAAGCCAAACCCATTTCAGAAGGGTCAAGTGAACCACATCAATGTGGAGGAAATCTATGAGGAATCTGATGCTGTGGCTGGTAGGTTCAAGCTTAATTCTTTTCCAGCACTTGTTCTTTTTGATACCGGCACATCACATTCATTCATATCAAGAGAATTTGTAGATAAAAATGGGCTTCCAACTAAAACTATTGGATGTCCTATTAAAGTAAGCTCTCCAGGTGGAGAGATGATAGTAAACTTTGGATGTCATGATCTAGTGATAGAATTTGGAAAGTATAAGTTTCCAGTTAGTTTGATAATCATAGATTCCCAAGGATTGGATGTTATTTTGGGCATGGATTGGATGTCTAAGTATGAAGGAGTAATAGATTGTGCCAACCGTACTGTTACACTCACAACCCCGGATAAGAAACAGATTAGGTTCAAGTCTAACTTTGAATCAAAAGGGAGTAAGCTAAATTCTCTTAAGGGGGTTAGCATGGACAGTGTACCCGTTGTGAAGGAGTATCCGGATGTGTTTCTGGAGGAATTACCAGGAATGGCACTAGATAGAGATGTGGAGTTTCTGATTGACTTACTGCCAGGATTTGGACCAATAGCGAAGAGACCCTACAAGATGTTAGTTGATGAGTTGAAAGAACTCAAGAAATATCTCGGAGAACAGTTGCATAAGGGATTTATCCAACCAAGTTCTTCATCTTGGGGTGCACCAGTTCTGTTTGTTCAGAAGAAGTATACAAGCCAAAGGTTATGCAAAGATTACCGTTCACTCAATGAGGTGACTATAAAGAACAGGTACCCTTTGCCTAGAATCAATGATCTATTTGATCAGCTAGAAGGAGCCCGTGTGTTCTCAAAGATTGATCTCCGATTAGGCTATTTTAGCTAAAAATTAGAGAGCAAGACATACCTAAGACTGCTTTTACCACAAGGTATGGATTGTATGAGTATACCGTGATGCCATTTGGATTGACTAATGCACCTGCTTATTTCATGAACATGATGAACAAGGTGTTCATGGATTTTCTTGACAAGTTTGTTGTCATATTCATCAATGACATTTTGATCTATTCCAAGAGCAAAGAAGAGCATGAAGAACATTTGCGATTGATACTTGAGAAACTCAGGGAGCACAAGCTATATGCCAAGTTCAGCAAGTGTGAATTCTGGTTGAATAAAGTTGGATTTCTCGAACATATTGTGTTGGGAGATGGTATAGATGTCGATCCTACAAAGGTGCCAACTGTAACTGAGTGGGAATCTCCCAAGTCAGTTAAAGAAGTTCATAGTTTCCTAGACTTTGCATGATACTATATAAGATTCATTGAGAATTTATCAAAGGTATCTAAGCCAATGATGGAGTTACTTAAGAAAGAAAAGAAGTTTGATTAGACTGAAGGATGTGAAATCAGTTTCCAAGAATTAAAGAAGAGACTAGTATCAGCACCAGTCTTATGTCTGTCAGATTTGGAGAAGGATTTCCAAGTCTATTGTGATGCATCTCACCAAGGATTGGGAGGAGTTTTGATGCAAGAAGGTAAAGTTGTGTCTTTTGCCTCGAGACAACTCAAAACTCATGAAGTAAATTATCCCACTCATGATTTAGAGTTAGCCTCTATTATTCATGCACTCAAAACATGGAGACACTATCTTTTGGGAAAGCGTTGTGAAGTGTTCACGGATCACAAGAGTTTGAAATATATTTTCACCCAAAAGGTACTAAATATGAGACAAAGAAGGTGGCTGGAGCTCATCAAGGACTATGACTTGAGTTTGCAATACCATCCCGGTAAAGCAAATGTTGTAGCGGATGCTTTAAGCCGCAAGGTTTATGTGAATGGCCTTACTAAAGGAGAATTTCCAAATGATCTGTGTGCCCAATTCAAAGATCTCAGATTGGAGATAGTGCCTGAAGGATATTTCATGCCATTGGATGTTCAACCAACATTGTTGGACAAGATCAAAGAAGCACAAAAGTTGGACAAGGAAATAGAGGAGATTAAGAGTAAAATTAGCAAAGGGAAGGCTAAAGGATTCCATGAAGATGAACAAGGGACTTTATGGTATGGAAAACATATCTGCATTCCGCAAGATCCGGAGCTTCGGAAATTTATTCTGCAAGAAGCACACAACTCACCATATTCCATTCATCCAGGTAACACCAAAATGTACATGGATGTAAAGGAAAGATTTTGGTGGAATAATCTCAAGAAAGATATCGCAAAACATATTGCCTTGTGTGATGTGTGTAGTCGAGTGAAAGCGGAACATAAAAAACCGGCAGGGTTATTGCAACCACTACCTATTCCTGATTGGGAGTGGGATAAGATTTGAATGGACTTTATCACTGGATTGCCAAGGACCAGATCTGGATATGATTCCATTTGGGTTGTTGTGGATCGCCTAACTAAAGTGGCTCATTTCATACCCGTGAAGACTACCTATACAAGTGCTAAGTTGGCTAAGATCTATATGAATAGGATTGTATGTCTGCATGGAGTACCTAAGAGTATTGTGTCTAATAGAGGAACTCAGTTCACTTCGCATTTTTGGCGACAACTACATGAATCATTGGGAACAAGGTTTGAGTTTAGCACAGCTTTTCACCCTCAGACTGATGAATAGACAGAAAGGACCAATCAGATTTTGGAGGATATGTTGAGGGCATGTGCCCTAGACTATGGTGCTAGTTGGGATGAAAGTTTGCCTTATGTAGATTCTCTTACAATAACATCTATCAAGCAAGTATTGAGATGTCTTCATTTGAATTTCTTTATGGAAGGAAGTGTACTACGCCATTGCTATGGAGTGGAGTAGGAGAAAGAAATTTGTTCGGACTAGAACTGATCAAGGAAGCTGAAGAGAAAGTCAAATTGGTAAAGGAAAGATTGAAGATAGCCCAGTCCCAACAAAAGAGCTACACATATCCAAAGCGTAGAGAAGTCACCTATGAGGTAGGTGATAGATCTTATCTTAGAGTCTCACCACTACATGGTGTGAAGAGATTTGGAGTCAAAGGAAAATTGGCACCAAGGTATGTTGGACCATTCAAGATTTTGAGCCGCAAAGGAGAAGTGGCTTATGAGATTGAATTAACCGAATCACTATCAGCAGTTCACAATGTGTTTCATGTGAGTCAGTTGAAGAAGTGTCATCCGGATATGGAAGAAACTTCATTAAAGGACACTATACCATTGGAAGAGGTTCAGTTGGAGAGTGATCTTACTTATGAATAGAAGCCTATCAAGATTCTTGAGTCCGCAAAAAGAGTTACTCGTACTAAGACTATCAAATTCTGCAAAGTTCAGTAGAACCATCGTTCCGAAGAAGAAGCAACTTGGGAAAGAGAAGATGACCTTCAGAAAGATCACCCTCACCTATTTCTAGCCAATCTGAATCTCGAGGGCGAGATTCATATTAAGGGTGTTAGATTTGTAACATCCTAAATTTCACCAAATGTAAAACCATGTATTGCATTCATATTATCATAGCATTTAGAGTTTGCATAAAAAATTTCAAAGTTTGAAACCAAATAAAACCATTATTATGCCCTTTTATTTATATACATATGAGGCATGGTTTTATTTTTATTTTCAAAATACCAAAGTGTTTTTGAGTGAACAGATGTGTTTGACACACTTTTGAATGATATGATCACAGTACAAAAATTTGGAAAAGGTTTGAATTCAAACATATTTGAATTAGGGTTTTAAAATCATTCCTGAAAATCAAATTAGAAAAGAAAAAGGAGAAGAAAAAAATAAAAACTGGCGCCGCCTTTTCAGCCCAACACCACATCTGGCCCAACAAGCCCACCCGGGGTTCTCTCCCTCTGCTCCCTCTCTCACCCGCGCAAGCCAGACCCCGCAGTCGCTGACCACTGGGCCCTGCGCCACGTCGTCGCCACGCTAGCTCATCGTCTACATTCACGCACCGCTGACCACTCCGTCGCCACCCGTTTCTTCCCCAAATCAAGCCGAATCAATCCCATTGATTATGGCAGTAATTCTCTCACCCCTCCCTTGCTATTTAACCACCACCTCGTCGTGGTCATTTCCCCTCACTCTCCACCATCTAAGCGCCCCAGGCTGCTCACAATCAAGCTTGCACCTCCGCGGACCCGAGCACCTCCGGCGAGTGATTCAGGTGAGCTCAGTCCACCCCGTGCCCTCTGGTCCACCCTGTCGTTCTCGCCACCCTCTTGCGCTTCTTCTCATACTTTCTGTTTGCCTACTTGTTGAAGGAAATATGCCCTAGAGGCAATCATAGAGATGATTATATTTCTTATGTATCCATGAGTTATTGTATTGTTCCTTGAATATCCATATCAGGCAACTTGTATTGATTGGCAATTATGTGAATTGTTTGTGAAACTCTTTACTTTTATGGTTATTTAATAGTTGTCCCTAGTCGGATTTCATGTGAGGACGCACGTAAATTTTAGACTAGCACATCGGTTGGTTGATGACTATGTTTCGCAAGTCATAGACATGGAGATGTCAAACCAATAATGTGGACACATGTTATGAACATGGGGTTGGACTGACCCAACTTGAGACTGGCATTAGTTGCAGCTCTCTCTCTACACATCATGTACGTTTTGTCCTTAGACCTGAGATTATCGCATGTACTTGATATGTGGATCGACCTACTTTGGGGCTATCAGACGCTACTCCGTAACTAGGTAGTTATAAAGGTAGCTTTCGGGTTTGTCCTGAAGCATGCTGCAAGGCATGGTCAATCAAGATGGGATTTTCCCCTCTCTACTTGAGAGAGATATCTCTGGGGCCCTCGAGTGATCGGATCCAGAAATGCATGGCCGTGCTACATATGGTTAAGACTTAACCTAGTAAAGGGATTACGAATCACAGTATCGAGAAAGGGAGGTCAGCTTGGAGCTAGACCAAATATCGTGAGGCAAAATGAAAGGCATGTACTAAACCTTGTGATGGTTCGTCCGATATGATATTTGAATGCGTTTAGGATATGGCACGTCTTGCTAGAGGCCGCTACCAACTATTGATAGAATAAGTGTATTCGTGTCATGTCTATACGTATATGAACCTATTGGGTCATACACTTAAGGGGCTGGAAGCCTAATGAGGATTGGATCCAAATTAGACCAGGCTTAGGCTACTAATGGGCTGCTAATGTAGAAGCCCACTAGGGACATCTATATAAGAGAGGGTGGGGCGAGCTGACCAGGGTTGAGCCATTTCACCCAGCTGCCACTCCTCACGCATGAGTTGCACGCGCGGACCTAGCAGTCCGGCGTCTGACGCTTTCACCCCACATGTGTGGATACCTCGGAGGCGCTGCATCTGTAGCGCTTGGACGAGCCGCGCAAGGGGAGATGCTCGTGGGACGAGTACGAGGAGGAGACGTAGAACATATACACTGCCTCAATGCACTTCATCAAGTTCCGCAACTGCGCGTCTAGTGGTAATCCCGTGATCTATGACAACAGTAATGCTGGTTTACGCGGTAAAAAAACTTTTATTTGCGCTACTGTATCCTACCCGTATCCCTTCACTTGTGACCCAAAACGTCGGCCCCGTCAACCCCTGCGAGCACCCGACGCCGACCACGACTTCGACGAGCGACTCTGGTAAAATCCGCATGCCCCTTGCTTTCTAGTTCAAACTAGCATGTGCGCCATGACCTTGTGCACCTCCTGATGCTCTTCGCTTGCCTTCTCGTGACCTAGGTCGTCGCCTCCATCGCCGTTTGTGAAAACCCAAAGCTAGCAGCAACTCCGACGATCTCCTACGCCTACGTCCGTGCGCCCCTATCCAAACCAACGACACCTTGAGCTTCCTCGCACCCTCGCGATGCTGGTAAGCCACAACACCACTCCCAATCCCCTCGGGACTCGCTGGAACATCGCCGGCAGTAGCGCCGCCGCCGCCAGCGCCGCTTGCGTATGGTCGCTTGGTCCAGGACCGTTAGATCTAAATCGCATGCTATAGATTAGATCTTTTAGTGAACCGTTTTGTTTAGATCTGGCGCGTTGGTTCTAACTTGATCCAACGGCGCAAAAACGTGATCCACGCGAAGCGGTACGGGCCAATCAGGCGCAACCACGTGTCTGGCTGTTTGATTTAAAATCTGTTTTTGAATCTATTAGTTGATTTAACTTGTAAAATTCATAACCTTAGTTCTGTTGTCCAAAATTTGCAAATAATATATCATTGGTTTCAGAAAATCAAGCCCTACACTTCTGTGGCCTTGTTTTAGTATTTTCCTTCTGTAAAAATAGGATTATTTGCAGAACCAATTATAGGCTTATTTTGGCTATATAAATGTTTAGAAAATTGTTTTAGAGTAAAACTTGTTTTATTTGAACCTTAGAAAGTTTAATTTGTGTTCAGTACTATTTGGTTTGACTTGTTTAGTGTAGAAAATCATTCCATTGCATTTGCTTGCATTCATACATATTTTTGTTTGAATATGAATGTGAATTTGGTGTTATGATTTTATGTGTAGATTTTGGTGATAGTGGTGATTGTGATTGTTAGGACTGTTGCTACTCTCCCAACTATCAAGGCAAGTGGTGCTTCATATTTTTATCCTACTATCCTGACTATGCATTAGTGATATTTTGAGTAGGACTTGCATTGGAAATTTTCTAAGTATATATTATGCTATGCCTTGGGAAATCCTAGTAGTTGTTGTCTTAGTAGAATTTTTCCCTAAGTTAATATTCTGGCTACTAGTATGCTTAGCCTAGCTAGTAGAATACAAGGGTGGATTATTCATGCTATGAAATATTTCTAAGTCTATGACTTGTGTTTTTGATTAATAAAACAACTATGTGAATGAATCACCCGGGTGGAATGGTATGGTTGGTTTATGTTGGGTGGTTACACAAGGCCCATGTCTATGGTTTACCTTGTGTATCACACTTGTGTATTGCAACCCAGGAAAAAAGGGATTTGAGATGTTTAGTGTTGAGAAGCTTCTAGTGCAACCACATGGCATATGGGATCTGCCTTGACCAAATAGGTTGCAAGAACTTAGCCAGATGGACAGTTGGTGGTAGGGTGATAGGATGGACCGCATCCATGGTGGTCTAAGGAATGCTTCTGAAAAGTCTCGTCTCGATGCATGTCGAGTCTTGTGGGGAAAGTTCACCACCTCTCGAGAGGGTAAAACCTAAGTACTTAGCCATGTCCCCGGCAATGGACAATTCGAGCATCAAAGACATTGAAGCAATCAAGGATCTCCTCATCCAAATTTCTAAGTTAAAAACTTGTTGTTAAACAAGGGAAAAGGTTCACCAATGTCTATTGGTGGTTCCTTGGGAGTTTTTGACAAACAAAAACTTAGTGTTTTCAACTAATAAGGAAAACCTTATTTTGAGCAAAGCAAGCCTAAGCTACACTTAGCCAAATTCATATAGAGGTTAGATACTACTATTCTACTATGATATCACTTGCCAATACAATTCCAAATGTATTGACCCACTGTGGCTGTAACTTATGATGTTGCATGTTACTCTGATGGAGATTAGGGTTGTGAGTCTACACTCAACATGCTTGCCTGTGGCACATGAAGATGAAGACTTATAGTTATTTACTTTATGTTATGAACTTTATGTATTAGCCTTGGGCTATTGAGTTGTAAATACTATGTTATCTCTGGAATGACGATGTAATAATGACCTTTGTATCTGTGTACTTCATCTTAAACTGTGGATGCTAGCATTTGATCCAAGGACTAGCATTGCAATCACAGGGACCTTTACCTTAAAAGGTGGGGTCTTGCAAACATGATCCACCTGATTAATTGTCGGGACCTTGTTTCCTCTTAATATTGCCGAATTGCATCGTACCTTTGCCATGTCATGCATCATACATGCATCATGCATGATCTTCTGCCCTAGTATTAAATACTACACCTGGTGGTCCTTTTAGTGCTTTGCTTCTTCATGGATTAGGTCGATGAGTTGATGTGAGTGTCGACCCGATCTTCGGATGAACCTTCGAAAGTGTTTCCCAGGCGAGAATTCTCCCCTTTCTACCTATTTTACATTTATAGTCTTTATTTCCTCCTGTTGATCTATTGCTATCTATGTTTTGATGCTTTAGTGCCGTACCCGTTATATTTCTTGCAGCCCTATATTTCCTTGGACACCTCCTATTTGAATGGAATATTCCCGAGAGGCAATAATAAAGTGGTTATTATCTTATGTCGTGTTTATGGTAAATGTTTATTTCTCATGCTATAATTATATTAATTGGAAATGTTAATACATGTGTGTTTAATAAACAAATAAAGATTTCCTAGTTAAGTCTCTCATATAAAATAGTTCATTGATTAACAAGATGATCAAGCTTTCCTGATCATGGACATTAGATGTTGTTAATAACAAGGTCACAACATTGGTGGAATGTTGTGATGAACATTCATCCAAAGTATAGTAGTACAATCAAAGTCATTATGTTTAAATTACTATAACATCATTACAAAGTAACTTTATTCATTAGACCTTGAGATCATGTTAATTGCTAACACCGGAAGAGTACTTTGATAACATCAGACGTCACACGGTAACAGGGTGACTATAAAGGTGGGTTTGGGTACTCTATAAGTGTTATGTTGAGGAACATAGATCAAAAGTGGGATTTGTCCATACAAATTACAAAGATATATACTCTAGGCCCTCTCAGTGATATCACATTGATATAACTTGCAATCAAGTGATGGGGATCACTAGAATGTTATATCATGGGAACAAGAAAAGAGTACATGTCGGTAATGAGATCAAACTAGGTATGGGGTTACCGATGATCCAATCTAGGTCATGTAAAATATCGTGAGACAAAGGTATTTAGTTACAATGTTAAAGGTTCACACGATCCCAAGAAGTCATCATTGAATGTTTGAGAGTCATTACGGATCTCTAGGTCCCACTACTGATTATTGATCGAAGCGGGGTCTGGATCATGTCTGCAATATTCGCGAACCATAGGGTGACACAATTAAGGGATACTGACACAATTTGGAGAAAATGAAATGCCAGAGAAAGAATATCAAAGCGTTGGAATTGTTTCAATGGACATCTGAATTGTTTCGAGTGAAATTGCTAAAATTGGTTCTTCCTGTCAAATTGAAATGTAGCAAGGGTTTTATGTGAATGTTTGTTAATTAATGTAATTAACAAAATTCTGAATAAAATAAATAAAAGAGTTTTGTTAAATGGGATATTGCATTAAACTTGGTGGAAATTTAATGGAGGTGAGTGGAATTTTGAGTGGAGGCATGTTTATGTGAGTGGGAGATCCACCCACATGAATGATGGAAGAGGCGGGGCACCTCCATGGCCAATGGCCGTGGGAGGGGTCTGCCCCCCTCTCCCTATAAAAGGCCCCCCTCTCCTCCTGTCATATCACCTCATTGCGAGGGATCTCTCTCCTTATAGAATATTTGCCATGGTCTTGGCTTAGCGAGATACATGTTCCCGGTGGATTTTTCTGGATCAAGGATTTGCTGCTTCCGCTGCTTTGCTGGAGCAAGGACTCGGAGGTTGTCAGGGCTCCGGACGTGTGTGCGATCACAGATGCACCACTACTTTGCGGTGCTGGACTTGCTGGTGCTAGACCTGCTGGACTTCATCATGATCTTGAGATCAGCAAGTGAACGACTACATCATCCATGAGAACCAATCTCGTAACACTTTGTCGGTCTTCAAGGGTAAGTTCCCTATGGATGTATAACCACGCTTTGCTTATATCTAAATAGATAGATCTTGGTGCTTAGTTGTTCATATCGTAGGATTTTTTTTTGTTTTCTATGCTGCGAACCCAACAGTGATATCAGAGCCGGATATATACGTAGATGCTTTGCACGGGTAGAACACATATGGTTATGTGGCCGTTTATGGTCATGTTATTGCTTCTTATGTGTATTTTGTATATTGGTGGCATAGTGGGATGAAGCGGTTCGGACTAACTTTACATGTCCTCGCACATGAGACCCGTTCCACACTTGACATGCAACTAGTTTTGCATAAGTGACTTGCTGGTGTCTGTCTCTCCTACTATAGTCAATATATGATTTACAACGAGTTGCCAATAATTTGATTATCATCGTTGTGGTTCCATGTTCATAGGTATGAACGGTTCTATTTCCGAAAACCCTCAACCACGTAAAAACATGCAAAAGATAAATTAGAGGCGTCTAGTTTTTTTGGTTTTGCTAGGCAAGTACTAAGATATGATAATGTTATAATTTGTATTATGGATTGATACTATTAGAAATTATAATATTTCAAAGTGTAAGTTCCACAGACCTTGGTCTTACACATATAGGAATGATAAATATCATACCACGATGCACAAGATAGTGGTCAAGTGCAAGAAACATATCATATCACTTTTAGCATATGATGAAATTTTTGCATATTATATTGTTTGTCTGGCGCTTTAGTAGTATTATAAGATGATCCCTCATTTAAATATCAAGAAAAAAATGTGTTCTTCCTTTAGTATGCACCGTTAAGAAAGTTCATCGTTTCGAGACACCACATGATGATTGGGTGTGATAGATTCTGCGTTCGCATATAACGGGTGTAAGACAGTTTTACACACACGGATACTAAGGTTCTTACTTTGCGAGCCTAGAATGTATATACATGGCCTCAGAACACGAACCGAAAGTTGAACTCAATTTATCATAAAATAAATCAAAGCGAATTTGTAGAGTTTGTTGTAGTCATTTTCATCCGTTTACTACCTTATGCTTAGTTATAATTGAGATAATACAACTATAAAATTCTGGATATTTACTTTACGAACTGGTATCATATTGTTTTGAGTGTCAATCTAAACTTTAAAAGTCCTATTGCAAACTTTTAGCAAAGTCCATTTACTCCATGAATTTTAATAAGTAGTATTAAATCAAGAGTAACAATTCTAGTGTTAGTATCTAAGTATCACGTTTGCCTCCAAGATCCTTGATATTCTAAAGTTATTTTAGTATCAAGGTTTGTAGCGACCTCGGATCAAGTAAGATCCTAAGTCTCTGTGATTAACATGCTAGTCCCTGGATCAATAGCTAGCACTCACAGTCGATGAAATATCATGTAAAACACAAAGTCTTTATTACACGGAGAATCCAGAGTATGAATTTATTAAAAAGTTGCTTAGCATTAAGCTAGCTCAAATAACAACGGAAACATAAAAGCAGCTTGAGTCCATTAACGCCCCAGGCTTGTCGAGTGTAGACTCGTGATCCCTACGCACCTTTCAATCTTCGGATTCTGCACACAAGACGTGCAGCCAACAAGTTGGGTCAATACTTTGAATGTATTGGCAAATTACACCAAGGAGAGAAAAGACTATCTCTACACGCAAGGCTAATTTAGGCTGTAGAGTTCATTTGCTCAAGCTAGTTTTCTTAAGTAGAGAGAAGAAGAGAAAATTTTCCTACTTTATAAACAATTGCTTAGATAAAATAAGGTCGAATGGCACACGAGGATATTACGCACCAAGTGTCCAAACAACCAAACACTTGGATATTACGCACCAAGTGACACTTGGATATTACACACCAAGTTCCCAAAATCCCACCCATTGGCGATATTACTCACGCCATGGGGTTTTAAAAACTTTTGTTTATAAAAGAGAGAGGAAGATCCTTCAGAGGCTCCATCCTTCAGATGCTCAATATTGTTCTATTTCCGTGAACACGGCTGATCGATCAGATTGCAATACTCTCGAGAGTTTGTGCACTTTACCCACAATCCACGATCGATTCCTTTTTATAGACAAGACCATGGCAAGCTTTCCCTTAGTAGACCCTCTACCTTCTAGATCCAACCGTGCCAAGAACCTCCAAATGTTGGTACCCAGGTGAGGTTTCCCACTAAGTACTAGGCCAAGACAGAGCCCATAATGTATTGTGGTTGCACTGGAAGCTTCTGAATTCTGAAACATGGCAGACTTCTTTGATTCCTGGGCGGCCGTCCTCCACCAAAATCTCACTCGTTGACCCGACAACCATTCCGCCCAGAAGAAAACTTAGTTTTATTTTGAAGTGGGTTTGAGAAGAAAAGTTTGCTCTAGAGAGCCTTTATACTTAGAAAAATTCTTTGTCTTTCGAACCCCCCAACGGTACTTTGTATATATAGTATAGCAAGCAAGCAAAAACAGGGGTAACCTATTAGGAGGGAAAATCCTAAGTATAGAGCTACTCATGGCATACTACAAAATCATCGCACTTGCAAAATAATTAAGGAGGAAATTCTACTAGAACATCCTACACATGCATACTACAGAATTTTTGAAGATGACATGCATAGAATCAAAACTGGGACAAAAGTTATGAACAAGTGGTGTAACTTGCCTTGATCCAAGCAGCACTCTACACAATATCAGTCCTTAGCGCACTCCGTACAATCTAACGAATCACAAACATAGATCTGATCACAACTTGCTCAAAACATGTCACAGGGATAATCATGCATGCATGCAACATGGTATTTTATGCAAGATTGGTTTTCTAAATTGACCAAGGTAGCATAATTGGGTTGCAATAGTGTTAAGGGTGTTACTAGGATTGATTCCCCAAGGTTTAAATCTATTTGGGTCACTAATATAAATTCATAGGATTAATAGGAGATCCAACCATCTGATTAACCCCAAATTAGATCTAATGATCTTAAGCAAAGCTTTATAATTTTGCTCAGTAGGTATTGCGGAAACAAAGTTATTGCAACAAGAAACAACTAAAATAGAATTTTAATTACTTTTCTATAGAATAAACACTCTAATCTAGAGATTAAATTCTACACCGAAAAACCTACTGTAAACTTGGAATTTTATTGCAGATCTATGTTCTACATAAAATTATGAATCCAACGGTATATTATAAGCTAAATTTGGCCAAGTATTTATTTTTATATGATTTTTGCAAGTTTTAAATCAATTCTGCCAAACAGATCTAATCCTAAATTCAAAACTTGCCAAGTGGCAGATGCTGGTTGGTCCAGCTAGACAAGGCGGTGGCGACGCAGCGTGCTGGCGCGGCTTGCCACGCGGCAGCGCGGGATTAGCTGGTACCCCTTCGATCGATCTTCTAATCCTAACCGTCGAGCCTAGATCTAACGGCTAAGAGCAAGGATGAGCTCACCTCTCTGGCTGGTGGCGGCTGGCGGTGGTGGGGCGCTACGGTGGTCGGCGTCGGCGTCCGTGTTCCTCGGTGAGGGTGAAGCAGTCGCGGATGATCGCCTCTTCCTCGCGGTCCCGCCCGTAGCCTCAGATTCGATGTCCTCTTCCCCGAGCGGTGGCGGTGGCTGCTCCTTCTCCGCAGCTCCGGCGAGCAATCCGTGGCGGTACGCTGCGGTATACAGAGGGGAAAACGGTGAGTCAACGTTGTCGATCGAGAGGTTCAAGATAGGGAGGAAATCAGGGGGAGGGGGTTCCCCTGTTGTCGACTTCGTCGGCTTACCGAGGCTAGCGGCGGTTCGAGCCCGCGGAATCAGAGGGAGGCTAGGGTTCTGAGGGTTTTGGGAACGGAGGAGGGGGCTCGCGGCTGGGTCTTTATATGCATCCTGGGGGGGGGGAGTCCTGGATGGACACGGAGGCGGGAAGAAGCGTGGCCGGCGCAGACTCCGGTTCTCGTCGGAGAGCAAAGGGGAGGGTGACAGGTGGGGTCCGGGTGTCGGCGGGTGCGGCAGCGCGGGCTGTGCTGGGTTGCGCTGGCGTCTGGTAGCGCTAGGCGACGCGCGTGCGTTAGTGGGCTGGCGCAGCCGGCCCAGTAGGTTAGACATGCTCCTCTTTTTTTATTCATTTCTTTTTCCAATTCTGTTTAACTAAATCTTTAATAGCTTTTGCATACTAAGTCCAAACTTGATGAAACTTGTTTCTAAATTTTTGTAAAAGTAAGGTGGTCAACATAGGACCATGGTTTAATGTTTTTACATAGTTTTTTAGAAGGCTACAACAAAATTGCTCACATAGGGTATTCTTATTAGGGTTTTTGGTGGGTTTAGGTGTTAGGGTTTTGTTGTAGATTCAATTGTAGGATGCAATGATACATGAAATGATGCAAGGATGATGCATGCTTCTAGTAACATCATAATAAAATCTGGGATGTTACAAACCTACCCCCCTTAAGAAGAATATCGTCCCTGAGATTTGGGTTGGTTAGCAAATAGGTGTGGGTGTTCTGCCTTCAAGTCTTCTTCACGCTCCCACGTAGCTTCTTCCTCAGAGTGGTGGTTCCATTGTACTTTGCAGAATCTTATAGTCTTGGTGCGGGTAATCCTTTTGGCTGTTTTCAGTATTTTGATGGGTTTTTCCTCATAGGTAAGGTCATTCTCCAATTGAACCTCATCTAGGGGAACGGTGTCTCTTAGCGGTGTTTCGGCCATCTCCAGGTGACACTTCTTTAGTTGTGACACATGAAACACATCATGAACAGTCAGTCCTTCCGGTAACTCCAACTGATAAGCAAATTCTCCTCTACGGGCCAGAACCTTATATGGTACTATGAATCGTGGGGCTAACTTGCTCTTGATTCCGAACCTCTTAACTCCTCGTAGGGGTGAAACTCGGAGATACGCACGATCCCCTATTTTATAAGCCACATCTCTGCGCTTGGAATCAGCATAACTCTTCTGTCGGGATTGGGCTACCTTTAGCCTATCCTGAATCTGTCGTACCTTTTCTTCGGCATCCTTTATTAATTCAGGTCCAAAAAGACTGCGTTCACCAACTCCATTCCATAGCAGCGGAGTCCTACATTTCCTGCCATACAGAACTTCAAACGGGGCCATCTTGATACTTGTCTGGTAGCTGTTGTTGTATGAGAACTCAACGTATGGCAGGTTATCGTCCCAACTAGACCCATAGTGTAGTGCGCAATCTCTCAACATATCCTCTAGAATCTGGTTCACCCTTTCCGTTTGGCCATCTGTCTAAGGGTGGACGGCAGTACTGAATTCTAGTCGGGTCCCAAGAGACTCATGTAGTTGCCGCCAAAACTTTGAAGTAAACTGGATTCCTCTGTCTGACACAATTCCCTTGGGAACACCATGTAGGCTTACAATCCTTGACATGTATATCTTAGCAAGCTTAGCACTTGTATACGTGGTCTTTACGGGGATGAAGTGAGCCACCTTGGTAAAGTGGTCCACCACTACCCAGATAGAATCAAATCCAGAACGAGTCCGGGGTAATCCCGTGATGAAATCCATGCCTACCTTATCCCACTTCCAGTCGGGTATAGGTAGTGGTTGAAGTAGTCCTGCCGGTTTCTGATGCTCGGCTTTAACTCTATTGCATACATCACACAGAGAAATATATTCTGCAATTTCTCTCTTTAGGTTATTCAACCAAAATCTATCCTTCACATCCATGTACATCTTTGTGTTACCAGGTTGAATTGAGTATGGTGAATCGTGAGCTTCTTGCAAAATCATCTTCCTGATATCGGGGTTATTGGGAACGCACAAACGCTTCCCATACCAAAGGGTTCCTTGTTCATCCAGACGGAATTCTTTTGTCTTTCCTTCACTTATCCTGACTCTTATTTCTTCCAACTCTTTATCTACCTTTTGTGCTTCCTTGATTCTCTCTTGGAAGGTGGACACTATTTCCATAGTCGCTACGTGTCCTTTCGGAACGATTTCTAGCCTCAGATCCTTGAATTGCTTGCATAGATCCTCTGTAAGTTCCCCTGCGGTAAGTCCATTCACATAAACCTTACGACTTAAGGCATCGGCCACCACGTTTGCCTTTTCGGGATGGTACTATATATCCAAGTCATAATCCTTAATTAGTTCAAGCCATCTTCTTTGTCTCATATTCAACTCCTTTTGGGTGAAGATGTACTTTAAACTCTTGTGATCTGTGAACACATCACAATGTTTGCCCATGAGGTAGTGTCTCCATACCTTGAGTGCATGAACCACAGATGCAAGTTCCAAATCATGTGTGGGGTAGTTGTGTTCGTGGTTCTTAAGTTGTCGGGAGGCATAGGATACCACTTCCCCATCCTGCATCAATACACTTCCAAGTCCTTGTCGAGAAGCGTCACAATAAACTTGAAAATCCTTTTGGATATCAGGCAGACACAGAACCGGTGCCATTACAAGGCGTTTCTTCAACTCTTGAAAACTTTCTTCGCATGCCTCGGTCCATAGGAATTTCTTTTCCTTCTTCAATAGTTCCGTCATGGGTTTTGCTATTTTGGAAAAGTTTTCAATGAACCTCCGGTAATATCCTGCGAGACCCAAGAAACTCCTAATATCTCCCACACTCTTGGGCGACTCCCATTCCGTCACGGAAGCTACCTTACTAGGATCTATGGCAACTCCTTTTGCCGACACAACATGACCAAGGAATCCCACTTCCTTCAACCAGAATTCGCATTTGCTGAATTTGGCATACAACTTGTGTTCTCTTAGCTTCTCCATAATTAGGCGCAGGTGTTTCTCATGTTCCTTCTCATCCTTAGAGTATATGAGTATATCATCTATGAAGACCACGATAAACTTGTCCAAATATTCCATGAACACCTTGTTCATCATGGTCATGAAGTATGCGGGGGCATTGGTTAGACCAAACGACATCACGATGTACTCATACAATCTGTATCTTGTGGTAAATGTTGTTTTGGGCACATCCTGTTCTCGAATCTTTAGTTGGAAGTAGCCTGATCGCAGATCGATCTTTGAGAACACACTGGCTCCCTTTAACTGATCAAACAGGTCATTGATGTTGGGCAGAGGATACTTATTCTTGATCGTCACCTCATTCAACGAGCGGTAGTCCACAACCAGCCTCTTGGTTTTATCCTTCTTTTCCACAAATAGGACAGGTGCTCCCCAAGATGACGCACTGGGTTGGATGAATCCCTTGTCCAATTGTTCCCTAAGCTGTTTCTTGAGTTCCTTTAACTCGTCCACATCCATCTTGTATGGTCTCTTGGCTATTGGCCCCGTGCCTGGCATCAAGTCAATGAGGAACTCGATATCACGGTCGGGAGGCATACCTGGTAGTTCCTCCGGGAAGACATCTAGGTATTCCTTTACAATAGGTACCTCCTCCAAGCTAACCCCCTTAAGAGAGTTCACCATGGCTTCCTTAAGTGCAAAATTTGACTTGATACGAATTCTCTTCCCTTCCGGTGTTGTGAGCGTGACCGTTCTTTTGGCACAATCTATGACTCCTTCAAATTCGGTCATCCAATTCATGCCCAAGATGATGTCTAATCCTTGTGATTCTAGAACTACTAGACTTGTGGGAAAAATGTGTGTCCCAATCCTTAGTTCTAATCCCCGGCAACCGGAGTTTGCCACTATTTCTCCCCCAGGAGAACTTACCCTTAGAGGAAAGTTTATAGTCTCCGTTGGTATCTTGCCTCTATCCACAAATACCCTTGATATGAATGAATGCGATGCACCAGTATCAAAAAGAACAACTGCGGGAATAGAACTGAGTTTGAACTTACCAATCACAGAGTCTGGTGCATCACAAGCATCCTCCATAGAGACATAATTCACCGTGGCTTTGACAAACGGATTTGGCTTCTTCCCGTTTCCATTGCCATGGTTGTGTCCATTTCCATTCCCATTGCCATTTCCATTCTTCTTCTCGGGGAAAGAGGTTGCATAGTGCCCTGTCCTGTTGCACTTAAAGCATGTCACCTCACCGAGATCCTTTCCATTGCTGCCACTCCCATTGCGGTTTTTATGCCCATTGTGTTTGTGGCCGCCATGGTGATGACCGTTATGGTTGTGGCCATTATTATTATAAGGTGGTGGTGAGGAATTGCGCTGCTTCTGGTATGGAACAGAGTGCTTGTGAGGGTTAGACTTCCTCTTGCGGTTTTCTATGCTCTTCCTTTTGGATTCAACAACAATGGCTCTGTCCAGGAGTTCCTGAAAGTTGTCAAATTTCTGAGCCACAAGCTGAATGGATATCTCATCATTGAGTCCTCTTAAGAACTCCTCCTGTCTCTTGGCATCAGTGGAAACATCATCGGGTGCATAACGGGCTAGCTTGTTGAAAAGCTCACCATACTCGGTGACAGAACGGTGCAGCTGGTGTAGGTCGCGAAATTCGCGCCTTTTCAGAGTCATGATACCAGCAGCCACATGATGAGTGCGAAAAGCTAACTCAAACTGATCCCAAGTGATAGCATCAATATTCGGGTGGGTGACTTTGTAGTTATCCCACCATTCTGCAACAGGTCCTTCAAGCTGGTGTGCGGCATAACGTACCCTGTCGGCTCTGACAGCTTGCACGGTGTCTAGCTTCTTGTTGATTGTACGTAGCCATTCATCAACGATGATTGGTTCAGCGCTGCTAGTGAAGGTAGGTGGGTTCAGCCTCAAAAACCTAGTCAAGCGATCCTGTTGAGGTGGTGGTGGAGGTGGCGGTGGTGGTGGAGGGTTATTGTTGTTGTTTTGCATGTTTTGAGTGAGCAGTTGGATCAGCTGATTCTGAGTGTCCAAAAGTTGTGCTATTTCCGGAGGAATTTCGGTGTTCGTGCGTCTTGGCGGCATCTATGGGGTTTGAGAGAAAAGTTAAGAAATAGAAAGAAAGACTAAGTAGTAAACTCCTACCCTTATGAAACACACCAAGCACACGAGACACATTAACACAACTTAACACAGAAAACAACCAAGTTTAACTAAACCAGAATTGTCTTGGTATTTATTACAATCGCGAATAACGTTCTATTATAGAATTAAAGGTGGTCCAACTATTACACATCTTCCACGCCTTCCTCTTCCTCGTCCTTGAACGAGTAGCCTTCCTGTTCTAGGGTTGTCTTGTACAACTCCATCTCCTTCGTGGTGGCTTCAAGCTTCTCTTGGAGGTTCTTAATCTCATCCTGCATCTTCTTGGTGGTGGCTTCTAGCTGCTCCTGAAGTCCCTCCTTCTCGCCTTGTAGCTCCTCCACTAGGCTTGACTTCTTCGCGGCTTCAAGTTGCTTTGCCAAGTCCCTCTTGGAAGCACGCACATCATTGATTATCTTGCAAAGGCCTTCAGTTTGCACTTCAGCTCCATCAATCTCCTGTTTGAGTTCCCTAATTCTCTTGTTTTTATTTATCACCCTCTTCTCTTGGCTAGCGAACTTCTTCTCTTGGTCCTGGAACTTTATCTCTTGGAGCTTCATTGCCTCCTCCTGCTGCTTGATCATTTCTTCCTTCTCCGTGATGAGGGCGCATATCTCGTCGTTCTTCAACATCTCGAGGAAGGTACCCTTTTCAAGGTCATGGATGTGGCACTCCAAATCTTGATATTGGGTCCTTCGGCGCTTGGTAGAAGTTCTTTCCTCAAAGGTTAACTCCATGGGAATTCCTTCCTCATCTCGTCTTCCAAAGAGGCCGCCGCAGTGTCCTTGGAGAGCTTCATGATGACGTCCACATAGGAGACCAATGAGTTGCTGCAAGCTGATGCTAAGGGCCTTCTCCTTGGAATCGCTAACAATGTGGATTGCTATGTCTTCCTCCGGGTTCTTGCCTCTCTCTTTTCCTGGCTGGATGACTTTGACTCCCCAACAGCCGTCCTTGTTGAGTTTCTTCATTGTGCTCCCCTGGATTGTTGGGAGGGGAAGGTCCAAACGTGTGAGTAGGTCCATGAGGCATCCACCAAAGCGAAGGGGCTCGATGTCCGCGATGGTGTCGTAGAGGAAGCTTGTCATCTTTAAGTTAGAAGAATGAAAGTTAGATACTTAATCAAGTAGAGGAGAACATATACTAGAAGTGCGGAAAATAACTTAATTGAAAAGCAAGTAAGGCACATAAGTTAGAGGTGGTTCCAATCCTAGGGTCACGTCCTACAGGCAACGATGTGCTCTGATACCATATGTAGCGACCTCGAATCAAGTAAGATCCTAAGTCCCTGTGATTAACATGCTAGTCCCTGGATCAATAGCTAGCACTCACAGTCGATGAAATATCATGTAAAACACAAAGTCTTTATTACACGGAGAATCCAGAGTATGAATTTATTACAAATTTGCTTAGCATTAAGCTAGCTCAAATAACAGCGGAAACATAAAAGCAGCTTGAGTCCATTAACGCCCCAGGCTTGTCGAGTGTAGACTCGCGATACCTACGCACCTTTCAATCTTCGGATTCTGCACATAAGACGTCCAACCAACAAGTTGGGTCAATACTTTGAATGTATTGGCAAATTACACCAAGGAGAGAAAAGACTATCTCTACATGCAAGGCTAGTTTAGGCTGTAGAGTTCATTTGCTCAAGCTAGTTTTCTTAAGTAGAGAGAAGAAGAGAAAATTTTCCTACTTTATAAACAATTGCTTAGATAAAATAAGGTCGAATGGCACACGAGGATATTACGCACCAAGTGTCCAAACAACCAAACACTTGGATATTACGCACCAAGTGACACTTGGATATTACACACCAAGTTACCAAAATCCCACCCATTGGCGATATTACTCACACCATGGGGTTTTAAAAACTTTTGTTTAGAAAAGAGAGAGGAAGATCCTTCAGAGGCTCCATCCTTCAAATGCTCAATGTTGTTCTGTTTTCGTGAACACGGCTGATCGATCAGATTGCAATACTCTCGAGAGTTTGTGCACTTTACCCACAATCCACGATCGAGTCCTTTTTACAGACAAGACCATGGCGAGGCTTTCCCTTAGTAGCCCCTCTACCTTCTGGATCCAACCGTGCCAAGAACCTCCAAATGTTGGTACCTAGGTGAGGTTTCCCACTAAGTACTAGGCCAAGACAGAGCCCATAATGTATTGTGGTTGCACTGGAAGCTTCTGAATTCTGAAACATGGCAGACTTCTTTGATTCCTGGGCGGCCGTCCTCCACCAAAATCTCATCGTTGACCCGACAACCATTCCGCTCAGAAGAAAACTTAGTTTTATTTTGAAGTGGGTTTGAGAAGAAAAGTTTGCTCTAGAGAGCCTTTATACTTAGAAAAATTCGTTGTATTTCGAACCCCCCAACGATACTTTGTATATATATCATAGCAAGCAAGAAAAAACAGGGGTAACCTATTAGGAGGGAAAATCCTAAGTATAGAGCTACTCATGGCATACTACAAAATCATCGCACTTGCAAAATAATTCTAAGGAGGAAATTCTACTAGAACATTCTACACATGCATACTACAGAATTTTTGAAGATGACATGCATAGAATCAAAACTGGGACAAAAGTTATGAACAAGTGGTGTAACTTTCCTTGATCCGAGCAGCACTCTACACAATAGCACTCCTTATCGCACTCCATACAATCTAACGAATCACAAACATAGATCTGATCACAACTTGCTCAAAACATGTCACAGGGATAATCATGCATGCATGCAACATGGTATTTTATGCAAGATTGGTTTTCTAAATTGACCAAGGTAGCATAATTGGGTTGCAATAGTGTTAAGGGTGTTACTAGGATTGATTCCCCAAGGTTTAAATCTATTTGGGTCACTAATATAAATTCATAGGATTAATAGGAGATCCAACCATCTGATTAACCCCAAATTAGATCTAATGATCTTAAGAAAAGCTTTATAATTTTGCTCAGTAGGTATTGCGGAAACAAAGTTATTGCAACAAGAAACAACTAAAACAGAATTTTAATTACTTTTCTATAGAATAAACACTCTAATCTAGAGATTAAATTCTACACCGAAAAACCTACTGTAAACTTGGAATTTTATTGCAGATCTGTGTTCTACATAAAATTATGAATCCAACGGTATATTATAAGCTAAATTTGGCCATGTATTTATTTTTATATGATTTTCGCAAGTTTTAAATCAATTCTGCCAAACAGATCTAATCCTAAATTCAAAACTTGCCAAGTGGCAGATGCTGGTTGGTCCAGCTAGACAAGGCGGTGGCGACGCAGCGTGCTGGCGCGGCTTGCCACGCGGCAGCGCGGGATTAGCTGGTACCCCTTCGATCGATCTTCTAATCCTAACCGTCGAGCCTAGATCTAACGACTAAGAGCAAGGATGAGCTCACCTCTCTGGCTGGCGGTGGTGGGGCGCTACGGTGGTCGGCGTCGGCGTCCGTGTTCCTCGGTGAGGGTGAAGCAATCGCGGATGATCGCCTCTTCCTCGCGGTCCCGCCCGTAGCCTCAGATTCGATCTCCTCTTCCCCGAGCGGTCGCGGTGGCTGCTCCTTCTCCGCAGCTCTAGCGAGCAATCCGTGGCGGTACGCTGCGGTATACAGAGGGGAAAACGGTGAGTCGACGTTGTCGATCGAGAGGTTCAAGATAGGGAGAAAATCAGGGGGAGGGGGTTCCCCTGTTGTCGACTTCGTCGTCTTACCGAGGCCAGCGGCGGTTCGAGCCCGCGAAATCGGAGGGAGGCTAGGGTTCTGAGGGTTTTGGGAACGGAGGAGGGAGGAGGGGGATTGCGGCTGGGTCTTTATATGCAGCCTGTGGGGGGGGGGGAGTCCTGGCTGGACACGGAGGCGGGAAGAAGCATGGCCGGCGCAGACTCCGGTTCTCGTCGGAGAGGAAAGGGGAGGCTGACAGGTGGGGTCCGGGTGTCGGCGGGTGCGGCAGCGCGGGCTGTGCTGGGCTGCGCCGGCGTCTGGTAGCGCTAGGTGACGTGCGTGCGTTAGTGGGCTGGCGCAGCCGGCCCAATAGGTTAGACAGGCTCCTATTTTTTTATTCATTTCTTTTTTCCAATTCTGTTTAACTAAATCTTTAATAGCTTTTGCATACTAAGTCCAAACTTGATGAAACTTGTTTCTAAATTTTTGTAAAAGTAAGGTGGTCAACATAGGACCATGGTTTAATGTTTTTACATAGTTTTTTAGAAGGCTACAACAAAATTGCTCACATAGGGTATTCTTATTAGGGTTTTGGTGGGTTTAGGTGTTAGGGTTTTGTTGTAGATTCAATTGTAGGATGCAATGATACATGAAATGATGCAAGGATGATGCATGCTTCTAGTAACATCATAATAAAATCTGGGATGTTACAAGGTTATGTGGGAGCTGAAAGGATTTTTTTAGAAACCATCATGTGTGCAAGATATTGCGATATCTTAAACAATGTTTTGGTTGCAACATGCTAGAGTATAATTTAGCAAAATACATGTTCTCATATTGTATGAGAATTTGCGAAGGTTGGAGACGCTAGGCATCCTAGTCCTCCAAAAGAGGTTTTGGGAAGTAACATTATACTCGCGATTCACCTTTATAAGCTATAGTAGCTTGATCATGAAATTTGTCATGAGAAGGATGAATAGAATATGTTGGTAAAATGTTTACTACACTAAAAATATTACTAAAGAATGGTTTTTGAAAGAACACCAAGCATTCGTTGATGGTGATCTACTTCAAAGTGCAAGTCCAAAGGTATTAATATTTGACTATAGATGCTTTGGACTATGTGTCATGTGTGAGGTGCCACTATTGATGTTGATAGATTCTTTTAAAAGGAAAGGAAATGCTGAAAGAGAATCTATAAATTATTTGGGAGAAAAGAAAAGGCTGGAAATGTCTAGCTTAGGTATATAGATGATATACATGTTATGGTTGTATTCTTCGCTTGTTAAACAATGTGGTTCTTGGGTATTGGTACCAAATTTGTTGGTATGAAGTGTCATACAGAACAACATAATTCATCAACTGCAATGTACTAAGTAACTAGCAAGAGAATATGATATGATGTTCATCAAAAACAAATAAAGTGTTGTGTTGCTCATTGAAATCAAAGCTTTCCTTCAAGATTTGTTTTAATAATTGTTATTTTGATCAGGTATTATGAGAACAAAGGTTGTTCAAATAATTATCGTATTCCATAGAAGATGGATGATTTACAAGTCTTTGGAGAAATCACGTCATAAAAACTAATGCTAAAAATGTCGCAAGACAAATGATTGAAAGATCACTTATGAAGTGGCATCACCGTTTAACTTATATTGGAAAGAAAAACATGAAAAAACTCCATGTTGATGGAATTTTGGAGTTTCTTGATTTTGATCAAATGACGCTTATGAGACTTTGCTGGAGATAATTGAAACTTCGTTCAAAGTCCAAAGAAGAACGAATGACTAACTTATTGGACTCTGTACATGTTGATGTATGTAGTCCATTATGTGTAGTCGTGAGTGATGGATTTCAACTTCATCTACTTTCTTCAGAAATTTAAGTGAATATATGTGTATATTTACATAATAAGGAAGAAGTGCGAAATATTTGAAAATGTTCAAAGAATTTCAAGATGAAGTGGAAAATCATTGTAACAAGAAAATAAATAATTTATGATTAGATCATAAAGGAAGATGTTTGAGTTATAATTTTAGCAAAACACCTAAGATTTGAGGAATCTTTCCATGGATTTGCATTTCCCGAAACACCATAGGAGTATGGAGTGTTCGAGATATGTAACGAAACCTTGTTTGACATGCTAAGATCAAAGGTATCATTTATAAAACTTCCATTATATTTTTAAGATTAAAGCTTTAGGGTATACAACTTTTACACTGAAAAAGAACCATCATGATCTGTTGAATGACACCATATGAGTTATGGTTTGGGATAAAACCCGAGCTGTCTTTTCTTAAATTTTGGTATGATAGGCATAAGTAAAATGTCAACCAATGTCGGATAAGAACATCTTTGTAAGTTATCCCAAAGAATTTGTTGGGTATTCCTCCATAACACCAAGGAAAAAAGAGTTTGCCGCTTGGAATGTCAAGTTTCTTGAGAAGGATTTTTTCACAAAAATTTAAGTGGGAGGACAACCTTTGATTAGGTTGATGAACCTACGCAACATGCGCTAAGTAGTGCAGTGCCGGAAAGTCCCGGAGGTGGTCACAATGCTCATGGCATGTGTGATTACAAAGGTTGTGATCTCAGAGATTTGAGTTTCTATTGAACCGAGTAGATCGGATGATAATCAAATAGTAAGATTTGAAGAACAAGTAGTTATTGTTTTGACAATGATGAGCCGACTACATGCAAAGAAGCGATGATGGGCCCTGACTCCATCAAATGACTAGAAGTCATAAAGAATTTGTGATAGTTTCCATACACGAGAAAATCAAGTTTTTGAACTTGGAAGACCCCCAGGAAAGGCATGAAGCCTATTAGTCGTATTTGGATCTATAAAGAAATAGACATGGATTTTTCACATCTATGAAATAGTCAACATGTCAGAAAAGAGTTCACAACAATGTTCAAGGAGTTAACTATGATAAGATTTGATCTTTTATAGCGATATTTAGTCTGGACGGATTAATGTAGCAACCACTACGTATAATTTTTGTATGTGGTAGTTGAACAAACAAAACAAAGTTCTTCTAATAGAATGGTTACCTAGGACACGATCCAAAGGGTTTTGTTAATTCAGAGGATGCTAAAAGGGCATGCAAACTTCAATGGTTGAAGTAAGCATCAGTGAGGTGGAATCTTCACTGTGATGAAACTGTTAAAAGGTTTAATTTCATCAAAGACGACGAAGATGCTTACGTTTGCAAAAAATTAAGTGGGAGCGCTAAAACATATTTCTAATACATTATGTAGAAGACATTTTATTGATTGGAAATGATGTAGAGGTTAAGAATTTCATTAAAATTTGATTTCGATGAAAGACTTAGGCAAAACCCGAATATTAGGCACAAATGTCTATATGGATAGATTGAGACGTTAATATGGTTGTGCCAAATGTACATAGATGAGATATTGAATGAGTCCAATATGGAAACGACAAGAAAGGTTATTGTCGCATGGAAAGGATTAAATCAAGATTCAAGTGTATTGACACTTGGTAAGTGAAATGAGATTCAAGTGTTTTGACACTTGGTGAGTGAAATCACATGAATATTTTGATCAATCATACCATGATATGTACACATCCAGATATGTCCTATGATCTAAATGTTATGAGCATATACTAGAATGATTCATCAGATGATCATTGGACGATAGTAAGGATATTCTTATAATCTTTGGAAGAACTAAGAATATGTTCTATTTGTAGAAGAGATAGAAAGTTCATTATAAAGTGTTAAGTTGGTGTTGGTTGATGACTACAAGTGCATAGATCGTTTGTAGCTAGTTTCGAAATAAATATATCGATCCCATAGGGAGCAGGAGTCTAAATTATAATAACTCTTGAACTAAATACTGAAATAGTAATGCTAAATAATGTTCTAAGTAACAAGATAAAATGCGAGTTTTGTGTAAAAGATATTTTTGGGTTTTCAAATAAGAGAACAATAAGTAAACTAAAGCTGTAATTAAATAAGAGCATGCGAGTATGATTACGAAAGTCTACAAGATGATGGAAAGAGTTCTCAGGGAGTAGTGGATCCACCCCTAGTAATTAGAAAGAGTGATCAAAATTATTATAATAAATAATACTATTTATGATATGTGTGGGAGGAGCTCCATATATGGACAAATAGGCAGCAACCACTGCTCACATCATCCTCATAACCACAACAGACAAGTAATCGACATCAATCAAATTACTGCGCTATTAAGGGACTTTATCCCGTAGGATGTATCCCATGGCATGGACAATGTTTGGTGAGTTCTTCTCGGTTCCCAAGTTGATACGCAATGGAGTGTTAACAACTTTATAGACACTATAAGTGCTATCACCCCTCCGTCTACCAACAAGTAGTTCCCTCCATCTAGTACTTAGTGAGGCAAATATTGAGTGGCACACTTCACCCAACATCAAGATGAAGGAAATCTAACACAGACACATAATGAACAATATCAAATAATAATATTTATCTCAGTTCAATCACATACTAGGGTTTCTCCATCTCCCCAAGAACAAACGAAACTACTCACACATGAAGTAAATCAACATCATGGATAGAATATGGATGCAGTATGATGATACAATTGAGGACAAGTGCAAATCCAAGATTCAATCTAGAATTACAACAAGTAACCGAAGGGGATCGATAATCAAGACGTTTGTTGATGAAGATGACGATGTAGATTGATGTGGAGGCCTTCAAGATCCTAGTCCCTTCTCCTCTTGTGTGATGGTGATGGTGTAGATCTGAGTGGAGGCGGCTATGGTGGTGGCACGGAGGCAGGGATCCGCCGTGGTGGAGAATATGGATTCGTGGCTCTCTCTTGGATCCTCCCTCCTTTATATAGGCCTTGGGGGTGCCCTAGAGTTCCCCCAATACTGTCATATGACTTAGGGAAGTTTTTGGAGATTCTGGAGGGCGAAATCCCATCATTTACGACTTTTTTCGCAACTATACGGCCGAAATTATTGCTCCCGCCGTATAGTTGCTCGTTAAACCTTCGGGCTCCGCAGTGTTTTGGCCGTCATTTCTTCATATGAACTCCGTTTTTGGTGTTCTTGGGCTCGTTGGATTCGTCTCAACGAGTGATACAACCCCATGATATTGGATATTCATTTTGGGAAACTGAAAAAAAATCACATTTCCAACCTCTCAAATGGCTAAGTCTAGTCTCTCTAGCTCCTCCATACTATGCTCTCTTTGTTCCTTTTGCCTTTGTTTATCCATAATAATCATAAATACCTACACACATGTCAAAGACAAGGAAGAATAAAATTCTACCTAAACTACTAAATGTGCAAAGTTCATATGAAAATAAATGAAAACAGAAACCATGCATATTTGGCATAACTGCAGCTAGATAAAGCATGAGATGGGTGGTTGATATGCATAAAATACTTCTATAAAAGTGTACATAAATTTCAAGAATAAATGGTTCATCTCAATATTAAGTTTATCTCAATTTAAACTATGGGTGGCACAATGTAATGGAAAGGAGGTTTCATGATGTATTTGGATGAATTCCAAAGTTAAGACATTATGACGGATACTACAACAAAAGGCTAAGGATATGACTGCTATTGTAGCAGCAAAGGAGGGCATTTGTGTCAAGTAGTTTGTTGTCAAACTAGGTATGGTTCATAGTGAGCTAACACTATGAAGATATATTATACGACAATAGTATCGACATGATTTAAACCCAAGGAACTAAAGGTATCACCAGAGGACCAAATTTATACACTACAAGAATTGTTTTGTTCCGCAACGACTTGGCATTTCGGACGTCGTAGAAGGTGCGTATTCCGCGACGAAATTCTTGGCTCGACCGTGGCCGATGGAAAACTTTTTTTTCGGTTTCGCACCCCTCTACTAAGATGAAACCGCTAAAAACATGGACGAAGCTCGACGGGCGCATGGGAGAAGTAAGATTTCCGGTTCCTCACGAGATGTTGACTCGCTGAAGTGTTTTTTGGCGTGTGGGTCCCGGACGCCAGTGACTCTAACAACCATACTTTTCGGTCGCGCCTCCCTGATTTGAACTCGATAACATTGTTTGGTGCCTCTTTCGTTTAGTCAGGCTGCTAGGTCCCACATGTCTGCCTCACATTAGAGGAATCATGTGTATGATAGAATTTTTTCCTTTCCTGTTCCGAACTTGATAGCGTTGCTCAATGCATCTGCCGTTTAATCAGGCTACTGGGTCCCACATGTCATCCTCACACTAGAAGAAATTTGTGCATGATGGATTTTTTCCCTTGGCTCATGCCTCCCTGATTTGAACTCGATAACATTGCTCGATCTATCTATAGGTAATAACGTTGCTGGGTCCCACATGCCAGCCTCTCATTAGAAGAATCGTGTGTATGATGGAATTTTTCCTTCGCTCTCACTACCCTGTTCTGAACTTGATAGCGCTACTAGATGCATCTAAAGTTTAATCATGCAGCTAGGCCCCACATGTCATCCTCTCATTATAAGAAACGCGTGCATGATGAATTTATTCCTTGGCTCGTGCCTCCTTGATTTGAACTCGATAACGTTGCTCGATCTATCTGCCATTAATCATGCTGCTGGGTCCTACATGCTAGCCTCTCATTAGAAGAATCGTGTGTATGATGGAATTTTTTCCTTCGCCCCCGCTACCCTGTTCTAAACTTGATAGTGCTGCTAGATGCATCTACCGTTTAATCACGTAGTTGGGCTCCACATGTCATCCTCTCATTAGAAGAAATGTGTGTATGATAGAATCTTTGCCCTCGGTCGCGCCTCCGTGTTAACTTGATAGCGTTGCTCGGTGAATCTGCCACTTGGTAACACAGCTTGGTCGCACATGTCAACATCTCATTAAAAAAACGTGTGCATGTTGGACCTTTTTCTTGCTCGCGCCTCCCTGTTTCGAACTTGGCAACGTTGCTCGATGCAACACTTGTATAAGATCTTGCTGGTGGGTCCCACATGTCAGCCTCTCTATAAATGAAACGTTCTATGATGGAATTTTTTCGTCCGCCTCTGTTGTTCTGACCTTGGTCCGTTGCTGGGTCCTAGATGTCATCCTCCATTATTTGAAAGAAACGTGTGTATGTTGGACTATTTTTTTGGGCTGAGTCTGCCGTTCTGACCTTGGCAACATTTCTAGATGCAACAACAGTTTATCCGGGTCCCAGGTATCAGCCTTTAAAAAATGTTAATCTATATTCTGTTGCTGGGTCCTACATGTCAGCGCTAGTATATAATATCATAAATTGCCATAATCACTATTTTGACCTTGGTACGATGCTGGGTTCCATATGTCAGCCTTCTATGTGCAGGAAATGTGTCTATGCTAGTCCCACATGTCAGCCTCTATTTGAAAGAAACGTGTGTATAGCTGGACTGTTTTTTCGGGTCCAGTCCGTGCTAGATGCAGCAACAATTTATCTGGGTCCTAGATGTCAGCCTCAGAGAACAAAAAATGTTAATGTATACTCCATTGCTGAGTCCCACATGTTAGCCTTATATATAATAACAGAAATTGCCACGACCACTATTTTGACCTTGGTACGTTTCTGGGTCCCACATGTCAGCGTTCCCTCTACAAGAAACGTGTCTATACTCAGTCCCACATGTCAGCCTCTATTTGAAAGAAATGTGGTATATATATTGGATTGTTTTGGTCGAGTCCGCCATTCTGACCTTGGCAACATTGCTGGATGCAACATCAGTTTATCTTGGTCCTAGATGTCAACATCAGAGTACAAAAAGATGACTCTATAATAACACAAATTCCATAGGATTCGAACTCGAGACCTCAGCAGCAGTACACTGCATGCATTGCCATTGCGAAAGAAACAGTTAATACAATAGAATCGTTAGACGATACCTCTATAACTTACGAATTTGTCCCTTAAATAGACTTTCTTTGAACATGTTTATCTCCCATCAAATAATATGGTGGCACTCCTAGCAGCTAAACTAAAAACTGCTACATCATGTAGTAGTTTCTACACAAAAATACAAAATAATGGAGTAGTTTTTTCAAAACATCGGTAGGTAGAGTTTTTTTTTAAATTGAGTGGTAGGGGGCAATGCCCAAAAGGCTGAATTAAAAAGAGTTTGGCTATTCCACATGGGCTGCTCTACATGGGCTATAATCCATAGGTTATTCTCCATGGGCTCCTTTCTCAAATTTTACTGGGCTGTGCTCAGCAATCCCCTGACACCTAAAAGGCCAAATTAAAATGTTCAGGGTTATGCTCCATGGGATCTTTGCTCAAATTTCTCTAGGCTATGGTAGAAATCCCCTGACCCGGAAATGGCCGAATGTTTAAATATTCTGGGCTAAAGAGGGGCCAAATGGGCTTAGATTTCTTCTCCTGATATATAAAAATTGCATTGTGTTGTCGCTCAGCCGGATTCAAAACAAATACCTTAGAGACGGAGGGGAAAAGAACGATAATTCTTTTGGCAGATATTCATGTAAAATTCAGCAGTACAGAATAAGATGGAAAAATTATCGATAGATTCACAGTTCATATTCAGCAGCACTTGACCAATTCAGCAACATTTCAAAGTGATTGATTCAGCAATAGAGACACTAAAATAAAATAACAGTGCATAGAGAACCAGTTCTTATTTCAGCTCTAAAAACATTACCGCGCGATCAGTTTGCCCTTTTCTCCAAACACAGTCAACCATTAGAGCATGCAAAACTGACGATCAAGTCTTCTTTGAGTACCTTCTTCTCATATCAATGCATGTGTGACCCTGTATGCAACCCAAAATGCCCAAGTATCATCTGGATTGTGGCAAGGACATGTTTCAAAAGAAAAGCAAGACTATGTACTGCCCTTGATTTAAAGAAGTACCAGTACATCAGTATTAGTTCCACAAAATTCTTTAGTAATAACAAGGATAGAACAATTGAGAGATTCAGTAGCTTTCCTTCTTGCAATTCAATAGCAGCACAAAGATAATATGTTCTTATTCTAGGTCAAAAAACCTTGCCACACGATTAGTTTTCCCTGTTCTCTAAATAGACTCGATCATTGCAGCAAGCAAAACTGACGATCAAGTTTGCTTTTGTGCGAATACCTTTCGTCAATGCCTATGTGACCCCCCATATGCAACCCAAAATGCCCAAGACTCATATACTAGTAGATAATTGTGACAATGCTAGGTTTTAAAAGAAAAGCAAGATAATCTGCTGCACTTGATCTAAACAAGTAACAGTACATCACTATTAGTTCAACAAAATACTTTGGTAATAGCAACGATATAACAAAGGCAAACCAACACCATCTCCTGCCCTTGACCTAAACAAGTACTACCAGTATATAGTACAAAATACTCCGAAGTACAAGAACTAGTACTACTATGCATCCAAAATCCACCCTCCAACACACACAGATCCCTAAGTGGGATAATTTTTTTTGAGTCAATTGTGAATTCTCCCCCGCGATTGATGCATATTGAGTAATGCAGGCCCCGGGTAATATGAGATGTTTCATGGTATACCAACATGGAATGATTTTCCTTCTAGATGATGTCCGGCACTGATCCCAAGCATGAAGGAATTGCAGATTGCACCCTTCTAAAACCCTAGCTCTGTTGACAGGTGATAGACAGTGAACTGCACATTGTACAAGGGCGACGAGCACACGTCCGGACTAACACACACGACAAATACGATGATGTCGGCCGACTCATGCATGTGAAATAGCACAACAAACACCATACCATCGTCCCTTGATTCTATGTTCTCTACTCTCGTTGAGCGTGGTGCCAACATCGGCTGAGAGATGTACCCACCATTTCTAAAGGAAGTAAGAATCGGCAGACTAAATTGTAGCATGCAAAATATTATAAGAAAAAATGATAAAGTAAATATGAGTAACCTGACTGCGATAAAACAAACATAGTACTCCCTCCGTTTCAAAATATAAGATGGTTTAGCTTTTGTGAAGTGTATCTACACCCCTATATAGTATATGGGTTCACTCCAAACTACAGACTAAAAAGAGTCTAGATACACTCGTTTCACAAAAGCTAAAACATCTTAGGGCCTGTTTAATTCAAAGGATTTCTAAAGGAATTATATATCCATAGGAATTTATCCTATAGAGTGTTTTTGTTTCGAAAGAATGAATCCTACAAAATTCCTATACATTGCTTTACTACACTGCAATCCTATAGGATTTCTAAGAAGGGGCGAGACCTTTTGGAAAAATCCCTATATGTCTATGACAACTATGCCATGTACTTAAACCCTACAAATTTACTATGTTTTTCCTGCGGTGCAATCAAACAACTAATTTTACTGATCCCTACAGTTTTTATTCCTATAGGATTTCAAGTGTCATGCCATTCTATTCCTACATTTTTCCTATTCATGTGTTCCACAAATCCTTTGAATCTATTTTGAAACGAAGGGAGTGCCTACGGAGTACATGTGCAAGCCATTTTTTTAAAGGAAAAGATACTTGATCGAAGCAAGTAGTGCTAGCTCCTAGTACAGAGCCATGTTTGAAAGTAAATTTTAGACCAACTCCAGCGATTTGATCCAAACAAGTACTACCAGTACATACTTTAAAATACATTAGCACAAGCAGAACTAGAAATAATATACTCCAAAGTACAAGAACTGGTACAAGACTACTATATTGTATTACTTTGTAGCCAAAATTCATATTTCCAACCCACTGAAACCCCTCGACTAGAATCATAATTAATATTTAATCCCAAATTTGAACGACAGATTATCATCAGAATCAAGAAGGTCATATCTATCATCTACCACCTTGTGGATGCAGAATGACTAATCCAGGATGAACCTATCATGTTTATTAATCAAAAAATTCCGGAAGTCTTTAGTCATCCTGAAGGCAGCCGGCGACATGCTGCTCCTCGGCTCAAACAACATGCTATCTTCGGCGAACTCCTCCAGGTCCCCTCCCACCATTGAAGGTTTTTTATAAGTGCAACTCCACCATGTACCGTGGAAACTTGCAGGCCGCCAACCTGATGCACTGGAAGGATACGACGAGGCCATAGTGGAGCATGTCAAATCGCACGACAAACACCATACCATCATCCCCGAATACGACTGTCTCTACTCTCCATGAGCTAGTTCCAGCAAAGGCTGAGAGATGGGCATGTTACTTTGCGGCCCGAAAGTTCGCAGGTGAAGGCATCGCGGGGTCCGATTTGCATGTAATCACCACGATTCAAAAAGTTGGGGGATTTAATTACCGATAGGGGTATTTCGAGTGAATGGTGGCCAAACCAAATATTTTTAAATCTTAGTTGTTATGTCAGGATATTCCATTACATTTGTAACATCCCAATTTCAGCAACCTTGATCTTTTGTCAAAAAGGCAAAAAATCAGGGCGAACAAAAACTTTTTATTGCTAAGTGTTTTAATGTTGCCTACTTGTTTGCTTGTGTTCATGCAACTGATTGTTGATTAGGTGATATACTCCTTATCTCAACACTAGTTTACAAAAGGTATTTTCCAAAAGAGAAGTCTTGGCTTATCTTTCATATTCTCAAATATTCTGGCACTTCCAACTTGAGTCAAGATGCTTTTGATACAACAAATTATTTTATTAGTTCTACCAACAAAATTATGGATAGTAGATATAACCTCATTATGTGTAGCACCCCGGGTAAAACCACTACTAGAAAATCGCCGTTGCTTTTATCATGTGCATCATCATGCATCTTTTGCCTAAAACTATTTTCTAAAAACCTATTTTTCTTTTCTAAATATCCCCCGTCTTTTATCTCGAATCAAAACCGGGCTCGTCTGATTATTTTGTTTTGTCTAAAACCTATTTATAAAAGACTTTAAAATAAACCTATAATATTTTTATAATAAAATGTAAATATTTTTATCGGGGAAGGCTGCCAGCCTGTCAGCCCAAAAGCCCAGCAAGCCAGCAGCCCACTACCCCAAACCCTACCCCAAACCCTAACCTACCAGTTACACCCCACCACCCATCTCAGCCGCCGCCACCCCCTGATCCCAACTCCACATGCACTCGGCACACCCGACCCACCCAGACTCGCACACCAAACACACACACGCAACACCACGCACGCACTCAACACCGCAACGCCCTCGCACGCCAGGCCCCAACCACCCCGATCGGACCCGCACCACACGCACACCACGAAACACACACCAGCACCCTCGCTCGATCCCCCGCTTTTCCCCACGCGACACTCCCCCTGGCCCCACCCCACATCGCCCGCCTCTATCCTCGACGCCTCCCTCATGCAACTCCACCATCCCGAGCGCCTCCCTGCTTCGATCCATGGCGGCGCCACCGCCACGCCGTCGCCTTCCCCGGGCCGTCCCTCCGCCGGAGCTGGTCTCGCCTCCAGAGCTCCTCCCGGCCGCCCTTCCTCCACCTCAAGCCCGAGCTCGCCCCATCGCTGCTTTCGTCGGCCGCGTGTACTCTGCAGGTCATCGATGTCGGACATGCCTCCGCCCTCCTCGACCTCCTCCCGTGCCCCGTGCTCAAACCGGCCCCACGTGGCTTCGCCCCTGCGCCTCCCCGTGTCAGCGCCCGCCGCCGCTGCAAGGTTCTGCAATTGCGTGCGACGTCGCCTTCCGCCATCCTGAACCCTTGAAGCCTCTTTCTGGCCACCGCTTGGTCGCGCTAGTGTCGCCCCTCTGCAAGCTCTCGTCGCCTTGCTGGCCCGAATAGGGCATGCGCGCACAAGGAGAGTGAGCCGCGTTGCTCGCCTGTATGTGAGTTGTGTGTTTTTCTCTTTTGGCTTCCAGTAACCGTGGGTGAACCCGATGATTCGATTCTGATGTTCCAGTGTGTTGATCTGGTGGTGTGGTGGTGATGTGGCAATACATGTGTGGCGTCTACTGTCCAAAGAAACAAGTTCTTCAACACAGATTTGACACTCTCGGAGATCGACCAAACGGAACGACGAGCTCTCCCCCTCGGATCCGATGCCTACTCAAGATCTTTCCGGAAGCCGAGGTCTCCTTCCTGGATCCGAACCCCGAATCCTGATCCCGGAGTCCGAAGATCGAGACCGAACCCCCCGAACCAAGACCGCCGACCACATGTGTGACCCCCTTCTCGAGCCCTATTTTATAAATTGTCATATAATATATCTTGTGCATATAAATTGTCTTGCTTGCATGCATATTTTATGGGTCCGGGTTGTATAGTCGATTCACCTCATAATTAAATATGGAGTCAATATGCGGGCAAATATAGTCTTATATTGGCCCCATTTAAATTTGTGTAGCGAACCGATGTCATTGTTTTGCCTTGTTAAGACAACATTTAAATTGCAGGGTATCTAAACAACTAGAACCATATATCTAATTGTCGGGATCTCGGTTCCGCTTAATATTCCCTAATTGCATCGCACATTTGCCATGCCATATATCATACATGCATCATACCCGGTTTTCTGTCGTAGTAATAAATAGTGCATCTGGTGTTTCTGCCAGTGCTTTGCTTCTTCATGGATTAGGCCGATGAGTTGATGTGAGTGTCGACCTGATCTTCGGATGAACCTTCGGCAATGTTTTCCAGGCAAGCATTCTCCCCTTTCTACCTATTTTATATTTATAGTCTTTATTCCTCCTATTGATCTATTGCTATATGTGTTGCGATGCTTTAGATTCCGTACCCCTTTATATATCCCTGCAGCCTTTATATTGCCTTGGGCACCTCCTATTGCCTGTTGATTGGGTAGACAGTTGGTCTTGCGAGTCGTAGTTGCTTTCTTAGGCGCTGCTTAGTGTCGTCGCTGTTCCACTGATGTTGGGGGTTGACATATTCGTAATGGTGGTGATAATCATGGCTTCAATTGCAGTTTAATAATTAATATTGAAAGTAGGTATAATAAATGCAGAGGCACAGAGGGGCAATAGTTGAGATCTAGTTGTTATCCCGCACCCCTGTGTCCATCTAGGGCCCGAGTTCTTGACACCTGTTCCGAGACGAGAGCGCTAACCACATGTGGGGTGTCTGGGCACCCCTATCGGCTTAGTACCAGATTTCAAAGTACTGTTCTGGGGACCACAACACTATTTCGGGCTTTATGCGTTACTACTGTACTTATGCCATGTATGCCATGTATGAGATGTTTATTACCTTTTGCTCGATGAGCGTTTATTACTGTTGCGTAGGTGCCGCACTCTGTCACGGGAATATTTTGTCTATGACCTCTACTCCCGTGCAAGTGCACGCAACCCTAGAATCCGTTTGAGGAGGATTAGCTATACCTCGCACGGGTAGCTCTTTCTGGTGGCCCCCATGTGCTTGCTTCTCGTTTGGGAAAGCGTCGTGTCCTAGACCCCGCCGACATACCGATGGAAGTATGTTAATTGATCTGGCAACAAGGGTCAAAGTGCGTGTGGAAACTTTGGTGCACCCCTGCAGGGTTAAATCTTTTCGAAAAGCCGTGTCCGCGGTTATGGACGACTTGGAGCATAGTATCTCGATCATAGACAATTATACTTGTATCTGATATGACTAGTAAGTTGGATAACCATCGTGGAAAGAATGAATAAAATTGCCAACCGTGTGAGTTTCCTCGGCATGACTTGCTCGTTTGGTCTCGAGGGGGAAATACCAGGATGGGTATGATTGGTGGTAGTATCAGGTTGGTTCCGGATAGGTCTTTCTCATCTCTCTCTGATAGCCGACAGATGTAATGAGTCACTATGGGTTGTTTAGCGCATAATCCGCTGCCGCTTCAGTCCACCATACCTATGTAGGCGAGGACCGCCGAATTCTAGTCTCGCCGTGTACTGGCCTCAGTACTGACTGCTCTCTTTTTTCCTTTGCCCTTTGCCGGCACCCCTTTTGTTTTAGCAGGTTTTGAGATCAACGTCGTTAGCAGGGTTACCCTTCCGGCTTGGCCTGGGCAGGGTTATGGACGCCATTGGTTATTCATTAGGGCTCTTAGCCCCATTTGCATCTTGTCCGTAGTCGGATGTTGTATTGTTTTTAAGGTGATTTGGATCTTTGTACTGTATATCTGTATTCTTGACTCTTGGAGTCGTTGTTGTATATATCTGTTCTGTGGGTTCCATCAAGGACTAATGTGTAATGGTATTACATCATTTCCCACCCGCACGAAAGTGCTTGGTGGGCACCTTTGAATTGTTTCTATGCGGGTTTGGCGGAAATCGCAAAAAACATGCATAGGGCCGATTCTGAGGGTGTTACAAAGTGGTATCAGAGCTCAGCAGTTACGATACCCCACTGGTCCAGCATGTAGGATAACCTAGCTAACAGACGTTGTAGAGTATCAAAACTATTTTGGAAAATCGGTTGGATAGTTCTGATTAGGTCTGCTTTTACTCCTTACCCTTGTGCTGTTCTCTTCTTACCTCTGCGTGTTTGAATCTTCTCTCTTATCTTCTTCTCAAGCCCAGGATTTCTCGTGGTTGGGTTTCCGTCGTACCTTCAGGGTTTCGCTTCCATCCTCTTGTAACGATGCTTCAACATCCGACCTTCATCCTATATGATGAATCTTTCATCTGTTGTACCTTTCAGTGGACCGAAACTTCACTAATTTTTTTCTTTATTTCTATCCTCCGGTGTTTTCCGATACGACAAAGTCATCTACATCAGATCTGATGAGAATCTCCATCCCTCCTTTGTTTCCGAACCTCGCCTGTCGAGATCTTCAGTCTGAATTCTGAGAGTTGGTTGCATAATTCTCCTATTCATGTGCAGAGTAATGCTTTGGGTGCGCGATGGACTGATCACCATCCGACTACTCTTATCATTCGATCTTGTGCATTGAATTGGTGGATCAAGCAATTTTACTCCTTCCACAGAAGTTAGAGGTGGCCTTATCTTTTGAGACCTCGACCTTCATCGTTGTTTCTCCGGAGTGTTCTCTCGACGAACGTGAGCAACGACCCCTTGTTGGTGGTGTCACCGATTTCAAGATGGAGAAAGAATCCTTGTTAGTGGTGTCACGAAGATCTACATGAAGCGAGAAGATTCAGACCGTCGGCCTTCATCCTCGTACCATGAGGCGGATCTCGAGGGCGAGATCCATTGTTAGTGGTGTCGAATTGTAGCACCCCGGGTAAAACCACTACTAGAAAATCGCCGTTGCTTTTATCATGTGCATCATCATGACATCATCATGCATCTTTTGCCTAAAACTATTTTCTAAAAACCTATTTTTCTTTTCTAAATATCCCCCGTATTTTATCTCGAATCAAAACCGGGCTCGTCCGATTATTTTGTTTTGTCTAAAACCTATTTACAAAAGCCTTTAAAATAAACCTATAATATTTTTATAATAAAATGTAAATATTTTTATCGGGGAAAGCCGCCAGCCTGCCGGCTCAAAAACCCAGCAAGCCAGCAGCCTACTACCCCAAACCCTACCCCAAACCCTAACCTACCAGCTACACCCCACCACCCATCTCAGCCGCCGCCACCCCTTGATCCCAACTCCACATGCACTCGGCACACCGGACCCACCCAGACTCGCACACCAAACACACACACGCAACACCACGCACGCATGCCAGGCCCCAACCACCCCGATCGGATCCCCACCACACGCACACCACGAAACACACACAGGCACCCTCGCTCGATCCCCAGCTTTTCCCCACGCGAAGCTCCCCTGGCCCCACCCCACATCGCCCGCCTCCATCCTCGACGCCTCCCTCGTGCAACTCCACCATCCCGAGCGCCTCCCTGCTTCGATCCATGGCGGCGCCACCGCCACGCCGTCGCCTTCCCCGGGCCGTCCCTCCGCCGGAGCCGGTCTCGCCTAAAGAGCTCCTCCCGGCCACCCTTCCTCCACCTCAAGCCCGAGCTCACCCCATCGCTGCTTTCGTCGGCCGCGCGTACTCTGCAGGTCATCGATGTCGGACATGCCTCCGCCCTCCGCAACCTCCTCCCGCGCCCCGCGCTCGAACCGGCCCCACGCGGCTTCGCCCATGTGCCTTCCCGTGTCAGCGCCCGCCGCCGCTGCAAGGTTCTTTAACTGCGCGTGACATCGCTTTCCGCCGCCCTGAATCCTTGAAGCCTCTGTCTGGCCACCGCTTGGTCGCGCTAGCGTCGCCCCTCTGGAGGCTCTCGTCACCCTGCTGGCCCGAACAGGGCATGCGCGCACAAGGAGAGTGAGCCGCGTTGCTCGCCTATATGTGAGTTGTGTGTTTTTCTCTTTTGGCTTCCAGTAACCGTGGGTGAACCCGATGATTCGATTCTGATGTTCCAGTGTGTTGATCTGGTGGTGTGGTGGTGATGTGGCAATACATGTGTGGCGTCTACTGTCCAAAGAAACAAGTTCTTCAACACAGATTTGACACTCTCGTAGATCGACCAAACGGAACGACGAGCTCTCCCCCTCGGATCTGATGCCCACTCAAGATCTTCCCGGACGCCGAGGTCTCCTTCCTGGATCCGAACCCCGAAGCCCGATCCCGGAGTCCGAAGATCGAGACCGAACCCCCTGAACCAAGACCGCCGACCACACGTGTGACCCCCTTCTCGAGCCCTATTTTATAAATTGTCATATAATATATCTTGTGCATATAAATTGTCTTGCTTGCATGCATATTTTATGGGTCCGGGTTGTATAGTCGATTCACCTCATAATTAAATATGGAGTCAATATGCGGGCAAATCTAGTCTTATATTGGCCCCATTTAAATTTGGGTAGCGAACCGATGTCATTGTTTTGCCTTGTTAAGACAACATTTAAATTGCAGAGTATCTAAACAACTAGAACCATATATCTAATTATCGGGATCTCGGTTCCGCTTAATATTTCCTAATTGCATCGCACATTTTCCATGCCATATATCATACATGCATCATGCCCGGTTTTCTGTCGTAGTAATAAATAGTGCCTCCGGTGTTTTTGCTAGTGCTTTGCTTCTTCACGGATTAGGCCGATGAGTTGATGCGAGTGTCGACCTGATCTTCGGATGAACCTTCGGCAATGTTTTCCAGGCAAGCATAATCCCCTTTCTACTTGTTTTATATTTATAGTCTTTACTTCCTCCCGTTGATCTATTGCTATCTGTGCTGCGATGCTTTAGATTCCGTACCCCTTTATATATCCCTGCAGCCTTTATATTGCCTTGGACACCTCCTATTGCCTGTTGATTGGGTAGACAGTTGGTCTTGCGAGTCGTAGTCGCTTGCTTAGGCGCTGCTTAGTGTCGTCGCTGTTCCACTGATGTTGGGGGTTGACATATTCGTAATGGTGGTGATAATCATGGCTTCAATTGCAGTTTAATAATTAATATTGAAAGTAGGTATAATAAATGCAGAGGCACAGAGGGGCAATAGTTGAGATCTAGTTGTTATCCCGCCCCCTGTGTCCATCTAGGGCCCGAGTTCTTGACACCTGTTCCGAGACGAGCGCGCTAACCACATGTGGGGTGTCTGGGCACCCCTATCGGCTTAGTACCTGATTTCAAAGTACTGTTCTGGGGACCACAACACTATTTCGGGCTTTATGCGTTACTACTGTACTTATGCCATGTATGCCATGTATGAGATGTTTATTACCTGTTGCTCGATGAGCGTTTATTACTGTTGCGTAGGTGCGGCACTCTGTCACGGGAATATTTTGTATATGACCTCTGCTCCCGTGCAAGTGCACGCAACCCTAGAGTCCGTTTGAGGAGGATTAGCTATACCTCGTACGGGTAGCTCTTTCTGGTGGCCCCCATGTGCTTGCTTCTGGTTTGGGAAAGCGTCGTGTCCTAGACCCCGCCGACATACCGATGGAAGTATGTTAATTGATCTGGCAACAAGGGTCAAAGTGCGTGTGGAAACTTTGGTGCACCCCTGCAGGGTTAAATATTTTCGAAAAGCCGTGTCCGCGGTTATGGACGACTTGGAGCACAGTATCTCGATCATAGACAATTATAACTAAAGTTTACTGTTATAAATTTGACTTGTATCTGATATGACTAGTAAGTTGGATAACCACCGTGGAAAGAATGAATAAAATTGCCAACCGTGTGAGTTTCCTCGGCATGACTTCCTCGTTTGGTCTCGAGGGGGAAATACCAGGATGGGTATGATTGGTGGTAGTATCAGGTTGGTTCCGGATAGGTCTTTCTCATCTCTCTGTGATAGCTGACAGATGTAATGAGTCTCTATAGGTTGTTTAGCGCATGCTCCGCTGCCGCTTCAGTCCACCATACCTATGTAGGCGAGGACCGCCGAATTCTAGTCTCGCCGTGTACTGGCCTCAGTACTGACCGCTCTCTTTTTCCTTTGCCCTTTGCCGGCACCCCTTTTGTTTTAGCAGGTTTTGAGATCGAAGTCGTTAGCAGGGTTACCTTCCGGCTTGGCCTAGGCAGGGTTATGGACGCCATTGGTTATTCATTAGGGCTCTTAGCCCCATTTGCATCTTGTCCGTAGTCGGATGTTGTATTGTTTTCAAGGTGATTTGGATCTTTGTACTGTATATCTGTATTCTTGACTCTTGGAGTCATTGTTGTATATATCTGTTCTGTGGGTTCCATCGAGGACTAATGTGTAATGGTATTACTTCGTTTTCCACCCGCACGAAAGTGCCTGGTCGGCACCTTTGAATCGTTTCTATGCGGGTTTGGCGGAAATCGCAAAAACTTGCATAGGGCCGATTCTGAGGGTGTTACATTATGTTTTCAAGATAGAACTTCAACTACTCTTACCTCTAGGTTTTTCCAAAACCTTTCTTAAAACATTTTCACTCCAATCTTGGTAGAAATACCAAGAGTTACTTACCTTACTTCAAGGGACAACCTCTTCAAAACACCCATGCTTACCTCAAGCTAGGCTTGAGGATGACTATAGTAGTAGTTTGACAAGTTGATAAGATGAATTGCCTTGATCTGCTGAGTGTCTTGTTTGCTTAGGAACTAGAGTGAGATAATCTAGTATCTCATCCCTTAGGACCCAATCTATGTTTGTGATCATCAATCTCAAACCAAGCATCCAAATCTGGATCTACCCTAAGCCACTAAAATGACCATCTCCTCCCCTAATCAGTTTAATCCAGGGATAATCCCTTTTTATAGTCTCCAACTCAGTAAAGACCCAATCTAAGCATGGATCCTATCTACTTAATTGACCCTTCAACATCATCTCCTTGATCATGAGTTTGGAACCTAGCTTTCTCTAAAAATCAGCTACACTTTTAATCTAGTCTAAAACCCTAAATCTGCTAAAATGGCTGTCTGAAATCCTTATCAGGATTCAATCTTTGAGACTCCACCTACTCTAATCTATGTGCATTCTTGAAAATGTACTTGAACCATATTGTAGTACATCATTAGTACTTCCAAATCCCACTCTTTCCCCTGGCTAAGCCATTCTGGTTCCCACTCATCCATGATGGTTTGTAGTCAAGATAATAATCTTTTCTGCAAATCTTATCATCTTACCTACTTTGGCAGAAGCTCACATATATATGCCACCTCCCCTTGACAAAATCTTTGCATGATTATGATCTAATAATCATGGCCTATCAAACCACACTTCACGTGTTTCAGTTGGAGCCCTGTGCTTCTTAAACCCACATGGTTTGTGAGGCATCATGATACATCTGTTATGACAACCTTAATTTCAACAAAGTTTGCCATTTCTTCTATACCACCTCAAATACACCCAAACCCAAAACTTGATTCAATTATCATCTATATAACTTGGTCTAATCATCCATATATCCCTTCTATCAAGGTGAGCTCTGAGCTCACTACACCAACCATGTTTAGGTGGCATAAAATATCAAAACCCTAGATTCCCCCAAATCTAGTTTTCTTCCATACTCACCATAATTCTTCAAAAACCAAGTTGTAAATCAAGTTTACATCATCTACCTTGGATATGATATTTCCCCAAATAATTCCCATAATTATTTGGATCATCAAACTATTTAAATTCCACTTTTGGCAAAACCCTAAACTCTTTGTCTATAAAGGCAAATCTGTTTTTCTCCAAATCACTTTACCAAATCAATGCACATTTGAGTACTGTACATCAAATCCCACCTTCCCATCTCAAAAATAAATATTTTTGAGATTTTTTATTATTTTTTTGCCATTTTTCTTAAATTGCAGAAATAATAAATAATTCATTAAAAATACTTTTCAGTCTCAATAAATTCCAAGAAAATTATCCAATGTGTGATATGGTATTTGGAACCATCTTAGACGAAAAACCAACCTAGTCCAAAGTAAAAATATCAAATTAGCTTCTATAAACTACTTTTGCGCTTTTTGAATAAATGGTTCTTAAGTGTACCAAAAACCATCTAAAAAATCCCAAATAAATCCCTAGGGTATATCTTGATCATACCCATCTCCCTACCTTTCCCAATTAAATTTATTGGACTTCCTTTACAAGAAACATCTTGACCAAATTGTACAAACAAATCCAAACATGAGCTTTTCAAATCAAATCTTTATCAAAGCCTCACCATCACCCACCACAGTGATGGCGCCTGAGAGCGCTTCGTCTGGAAACCCCAAGTGCAAGCTGTGAAGAGCACAAAAACAAGTCTTCCCTCAGTAAGAAACCGAGGTTATCGAACCAGAAGGAGGAAGGAAACGTCTCAAAGGCGTCGCAAGCAACTTGGAGACCTACACACCACAAACTCAAGACTTTGCCCCAACGAACAGTGAGGTTGTCAATCTCACCGGTTGCTGTAACAAAGGATTTACTGTATGGTGTGGAAGGTAATAGTGGTTTGCAGAAAGTAAACAGTAACATTGGAAGATGTATCAATGGTAAAGATTGGACCGGGGTCCATAGTTCACTAGAGGTGTTCTCCTTAGATAAACAAACATGGCATGCTGGGTAAACAAATTACAGTAGGGCAATTAACAGGACTAAGCAAGGCATAACAATGTAATACTAGACATCAAGATCCTATGAGATTCGATTGGGCAAAACAACAAGATACATAAACCGCCATCCAACTTCATCTATGACTAGAAGTTCACCTTTGGGTTATCATCCGAACCCCCTCCAGTATTAAGTTGCAAGAAACAAACAACTGCTTTAAGAAAAGAGTGTAAGGTAAATAATCCACTTGTTCCATGAACAAGGGACCGTTGTTTTCTCCCTAGTGGCAACAACACATCTACAACCTTAGAGATTTCTGTCACTTCCCTTAGATTAAATAGAGGCATGAAACCACTATCGAGCATAAATACCCCCTCTTGGAGTCACTAGCAACTACTCAGCCAAGATAGCTACTAACAACGGAGATCATGCAAGATCACAAACAACACAGACATGATAGAATCAATAAGACAAAACCATTAATCAATCTGACATAGTAATCTCAATATCCATCGGATCCCTGCAAACACAACATGCATGATTACAAATAGATGAGATCTTGATCATGAACGGAGCTCAAAAGATCTAGACATGACAACACAAAGGAGGAGATACAACCATCTAGCTACTACATGGACCCGTAGTCCAAGGGGGAACTACTCACGCTTCATACCGGAGGCTGGCATGATGAAGAAGAAGGCCTCCGGGATGATCTCCCCTCTGGCAGGTTGCCGGGAAGAGCTTCACATCCCCTCGATCTAGGGACGATGGTGGCGGCGGCTACAGACGGTTTCGTGGAATTTTAATCGGGTACTTAGGGTTTAGGCATCGAGGGCTTCTTATAGGCGAAGAGGCGAGGCAGGGAGGCGGCCAGGGGGCTCACACCCTACCCAGGCGCGGCCTAGGGTGGGCCCGCGCCTGGGGGGTGCGGCCGCCCTGTGGCTCCCCTCTGTCTCTCCTCTGGACTCCGTGTTCTCCTCGGTGAAATATTAACTTTGGCTTTTGTCCTGTCCAATTCCGAGAATATTTCCTTACAAGCTTTTCTGAAACCAAAAATAGCAGAAAACAGGCATCTGACACTGCGACATCTTGTTAATAGGTTAGTACCAGAAAACATATAAAAACACCTCGAAGTGTAGACATATCAAAGCAAAGTAGATACTAAACAAGCATGGAACATAAAAAATTATAGATACATTTCCGACATATCAAGCATCCCCAAGCTTAATTCCTGCTCGTCCTCGAGTAGGTAAGTGATAAAAGAATATTTTTTGAGGTGACATGCACCATCAAAATCAAGATCAAACTATTTGCAAGCATTGAAAGCTGGGATCAAAGAACTCTAAACATGTGCATGAAAGATAGATTTCTAACAATAAGACAAATTAACTATGCATGCATCAAGAAAGGCTTCAAACAAAGATCACGAATAGCATGCATTGTAATACGTTTGTTTGTTTCACATACAGAAAACATAGCATAGTGGCAATCAGCTTGTCCCTCATAGAGTAGCAAATAGATGCATAGGACACCTTCAAAGTTCATAAGAGTGACTAGATACAAATAGCACAAGAACAAGTAATATCAACAATATGAATCAATCAATAAGTTTTGGGACAATGCACATCGAACTAAGAATGGCAAATATGCTCTCTTAACTGGTGCCTAAAGGTAGAAGGTGAATACTCAATATAATGGTGGAAGAAAGGCCCTTCATAAAAGGGAAGCAGGTATTTCAAGTCTCAAAAAGAGCTTCCAAAAATTATGGTACTTGTTAGCTTTCAGCCCTCATTGCCGCTATCATAAGCATCTTGAAGTGATTAAGGTTAAAATGAACAAAATATGGAGTATATGCTTGACAAAGTATAAGTTGGCAATCTCATGTCCCTTGAATACGAGGGCCGCTCCTCATGCTACTCAAGTTTAGTTACTTGCAAGTTCTTGTCATAGTAAGTACATGTGTATCATAGAGAACCGCCAACGGGGTACCCCTTGCACATGGTACAGGATCTATCCCATAACCAAAATGACAAGGCAAGCAGACAATGAGCATCTCAGCATTCTTCTTATTTACCATGGGAATATGGTGCTTTTTTCTCTCTTTCCTCTTTTCTCAATATGTCTCTTTTATCAATCTCTTTTTTATAAGAAGAATGCTTCATAGATGACACTATGGTGATGCTGCAAGTTTCCACCATGATTAGGCATGGCTTAGGCTAGCAGCCTAGGCGTTTATCTAACACAAAATACATAACTCCTTGGACTTACAAGCTCCTCTTTCATTTCACACCGACGACATCCATAGACAAAAGAACATGATATCAACTGTGTACAAAGTACAAGTGCAATGTTGAAAGCGTTCCCCATGACAACATGGTTTTGCTAATTCTAACGTAGAAGTGCAAGCATATACAACATAGATGACACAATTGTTCAAGTTTATTAGGGTCAAGAAATATAAAGTGTGCCATCAAGTTCGTGAGAGCTTTAATCACTAAGTTTTCACATAACAAAATACTTTTCAATTGGAAGATAGATGAAAACAAGAATATTCTTGGAATGGTGTAACACACCATGCATGGGATTTATAGTGGACACTTTGGAATGACTTGGTTTCTTGGGAGTTGGAAGCATGAGTAGAACTTACTCATACAGGAGGAGGCTAGCAAAAGACTGGGAGCGACCAACCAAGAGAGCAATAATGGCCATAATCATGCAAAGCAACAAAACATTACTAATCAAAGCATAAAGTGGTACTACAAGTCAAGGACTAAATGATCTTAGAGGCTATGGTGACTTGTTCATAGTCATAACATGGTGTGAGCATGTGCCAAGTCAACCCAAACAAAGCATCAAAGTAGAATACCACAATACTATGCTTTTGTATGATAAAACAACGATGATTCTTTCAAGGCACACTAAGCAATCCCAATTGTTTGGAACACGTCATGCTACAGAAATAATCACTAAGAATAAGGTCAAAACAACACCTAGCATGACATGCTATAGTCTAAGTCAGAGTCAAAGAAAGCTCCTCTTGCACTATTTCAACCAAGAACTTTATACTCCTTTCCAACACCAATCAACTTATTTGAAACAACACATCAAGAACGGGGGTCCAAACTAATTTATTCAACCAAACTAAGCAAAGCTAATGAAAACTAATACGCTCCAACAACAACACAACAGTGCATGAAACAATAAAAACGAAGTGTCTAGAAAGACCTGAGCTTTTTATTGATGAAGAAGGGGATGCCTTGGGCATCCCCAAGCTTTGACGCTTGTACCTCTTGCATATTTCTTGGGGTGACACCGGGGTGGCATCCCCAAGCTTGAGCTTTTGTCCATTATTCATCTCATTACATCATTCTCTCTCTACACCTGAAAATTTTCCTTCATAGAAAACTTCACACAATCTTCATTAGCAACATTAGTGTATTCAAAAGATAATAGACCCTTGGGTTTAGCTTTAGAACATAAATTTTTTTCACTAAAAACACAAGCTACTGTAGAAATTCCCTCAAAAAGCTCAGTTTCCCAAAAAGAACCCAAAAAGGAATCAATAAGGAGCAAATGCAAATGATGGCAGAAATCTGTCAAAACAGACCAACAGGTAGAAACCAATTTTTTCGAAGACCTTCTGTTGCTCTAATAAAAAAGTGTTGAACTAACGAAAGTTATCTATCATACTAGGGGATTTATTCACAAATTATCAGCTCAATCTGACTTACAGAGATTCCTCACGAATGTTTATGGTGGAGCACAAAAAATCTATTTTGGGACGGCAACTCCCCAAATCTTACTTCCCTCTTATTAGAGGTCATTTTTGGCACAAAAAGAGAACAAAAAGGATAAGGAGAGGTCATTACTGAATTAATAACTTCCAAGACTCAAGAAAACTCTTGGGTTATCTCCCAACAAGTACTTTTCTTTAACGCCTTTAAGTTAGGCACAAGAAGCAAGAATCAAGTATATTCAAATGAAGAAGCATTAACATCAATACTTGTAAACTCTTCACTATGAAGGGTATCTCATCCAAATGAGTTTTGAAGGATCCCTTCTCGTCTCTCCTGGTTCACTACTTTCATCAAAAGGATTTTCAGGAACAACCCAATCAAAATTCTTTTCAAAGGCTTCATGCATTCCAACAAGCTTAAAGGGTATGGGTATCTTAATTTCCTCTCTAGGTTTGGTTCTATCTAAAGTACCCACAAAATGTACACATGATCCTAGCATATTAAAATGCTCAAAGACTTTTTTGGCTTCCTTAGCAACATCATTGAACTCTTTTAGTAAAGTTTCAAGGATAACTTCTCTCTTTTCAGCATTCTTTTCTTCTTTTAGTTTAAGAAAACAAATTTGCATCATGGGGTTAAGGTTAAAAAACCTAGCCTCCAACATATGAACTAAAGAAGCTGAAGAAATTTCATAATTAGGAGCAAGTTCTGCTATAGATCTATCCTCAATATCCTCATGCTTGCTAACATGATTAAAGAATTCTTTAATATTTTCTTTCCCAATTATAGAGCCACTACCTATCAAAAGGTCCTTTAGGGTGAACTTGGGGAACAACATGGTGATCTAGAGAAAGGTGACAAGTAGAGTGGGGACTAATTTTTTGTGTGTTTTTGATAAGAGAAAGCAAACCAAACTAAACTATTTTTTTTGGAATTTTGATAAAAAGAGGCAAACAAAACCAAGCAAAAGAAACTAATCAAAACAAAAACAAAGTAAAGAGAAAGGTTGAGGAGAACTCCCCTTGTGAAGACGTCCTTAGCCTCCCCGGCAACGGCACCAGAAAACTTGTTGATGGCACATGAGAGCGCTTCGTTGGGAAACCCCAAGAGCAAGGTGTGAAGAGCACAGCAGCAAGTCTTCCCTTAGTAAGAAACCGAGGTTATCGAACCAGTAGGAGGAAGGAAACGTCTCAAAGGTGTTGCAAGCAACTTGGAGCCCTGCACAACACAAACTCAAGACTTTGCCCCAACGAACAGTGACGTTGTCAATCTCACCGGTTGCTGTAACAAATGATTAACTGTATGGTGTGGAAGGTAATAGTGGTTTGCAGAAAGTAAACATTAACAGTGGAAGATGTATCAATGGTAAAGATTGGACCGGGGTCCATAGTTCACTAGAGGTGTTCTCCTTAGATAAACAAACATGACATGCTAGGTAAACAAATTACAGCAGGGCAATTGACATGACTCAGTAAGGCATAACAATGCAATACTAGACATCCAGATCCTATGAGATTCGATTGGGCAATAACAAGATACATAGACCGCCATCCAACTGCATCTATGACTAGAAGTCCACCTTTGGGTAATCATCCGAACCCCCTCCAGTATTAAGTTGCAAGCAATAGACATTTGCTTTAAACAAAGTTTTTAAGGTAAACAATCCATTTGTTCCATGAACAAGAGACGGTTGTTTTCTCCCTAGTGGCAACAACACATATACAACCATAGAGATTTCTGTCACTTCCCTTGATTAAGTAGAGGCATGAACCCACCATCGAGCATAAATACCCCCTCTTGGAGTCACTAGCAACTAGTCGGCCAAGATAGCTACTAACAACGGAGAGCATGCAAGATCACAAACAACACAGACATAATAGAATCAATAAGACAAAACCATTAATCAATCCGACATAGTAATCTCAATATCCATCGGATCCCCGCAAAGACAACATGCATGATTACAAATAGATGAGATCTTGATCATGAACGGAGCTCACAAGATCTAGACATGAAAGCACAAAGGAGGAGATACAACCATCTAGCTACTACATGGACCCATAGTCCAAGGTGGAACTACTCACGCATCATACCGGAGGCTGGCATGATGAAGAAGAAGGCCTTTGGGATGATCTCCCCTCCGGCAAGGTGCCGGGAACAACTTCAGATCTCCCAATCTAGGGACGATGGTGGCGACGACTATAGACGGTTTCGTGAATTTTGATCGGGGACTTAGGGTTTAGGCATCGGGGGATTATTATAGGCGAAGAGGCGAGGCAGGGAGGTGGCCAGGGGGCCCACACCCTGCCCAGGCGCGGCCTAGGGTGGGCCCGCGCCTAGGGGGAGGGTGTGGCCGCCCTATGGCTCCCCTCCGTCTCTCCTATGGACTCCGTGTCCTCCTTGTTGAAATATAAACTTTGGCTTTTGTCCCGTCATATTTCGAGAATATTTCCTTACTAGCTTTTCTGAAACCAAAAACAGTAGAAAACAGGCAACTGGCACTGCGGCATCTTGTTAATAGGTTAGTACCAGAAAACATATAAAACACCTCGAAGTGTAGACAAAGCAAATCAAAGTAGATACTAAACAAGCATGGGACATCAAAAAATATAGATACGTTTCCGACATATCACACAACAACCATGACACTCTCTGGCCACACTGTAGCCAAGCTACTATAGCACACTCCTATCTTGTCATTAATGCTTCGGGAGAAGAGAGAGAGATGCATATCTTGACAAAACTCTTAGGCAATTAACACACCAACACCAGCAGCCACCCCCTGCCTCTCTGTGGTCGTGTACTGGACCCCTCACCCCACCTCTCCACCACCCCTGCAGCCCAATGGATGAACACCACCCTACCCAATGCTTTACATGGAACATTCCCATCATGCACCATGCCCTCCCCAAATAAATGGCCAGAGGCCCTTCCCGCACGCCTCTGCCCCTCATTCCCACCTACCATCCCCTAGCTCCCCAACCTCTCCCCAGATCTTCCAAGCTCGGGAGAAGAAGAAGCAAGGACTCTCGGCCATCACCAAGATCCACTCGAGGTGATCTCCTCCCTGTTCTCCCCTCTCTGCATGCTAGCTGTACTTGACCCCCTATACCTGCTGCATCTAAGCCTCGTCTCCGTTTTTCTCAAGGATGGGTCCCCAACCATCGCCGCCTAACTCTGGCGAGGTCCTGTCGGTCAAGCTTGTAGAAGGCAAGCTCACCATCAACCCTGACCTCCCTTGCTCCCCCCTTCGGCATGCACAGAATCCCCTCTTTGAAATCTCTCTAACCATGCCTTGTTTGTTGCCCAGGAACACCGGAGATGGTCGGCTCCATTGGACTCCCGTGAGCTCCTCCCGGGCGCCTTCGCATGTGCCTCTGCCCGAAGCCAAACGGGATCCTCTGCCCATGCATACACTCGCCACCGACCACCGCTCCTCCCTGCAGTTCCAGCACCACCTCCCCTCGCCCAGGTGAGCTCCCCGAGCCACCAATCACCCCAAGATAGGGTTTTCCCTCGCTAGTTGGACAGAGGATAAGGACGAAGCGGAGCCGTCGGATCCACCTTTAATCCAACGGCCCACCATGCCCTATACAGCTTCAGCGCCGCCACCCACTGACTAGCAGGCCCCACCCATCAGTAATTCAAAGACGGGCTCCCGTGCAACGCGCCCCTGGGTGGGCCTAATTTCCCTGGACGACCCATCAGCCTTCTAGATCTGGCCCATGACCTATTTACCTTTATTCTTTTGCCTAGATCCAGAAAATTTACCGTTTGGTTTAAATAGTTTTGAAAATGGAAATAACTCCAAATGGCCAGATCTAAATTTCCATATATGCATGGACCATTTTTCTAACATGCCGAAGTTTGTATTTGCCCAATTGGAGTCTAGAATAAGTGTATTAAATCCATTCCCCAAATGTATCCTTTTCATCAATAAATCTCTCCAGGGAGATTTACAATCCCAAATGACCAAAACAACTTTTCACTGAAAGGTATCAGTGATACCTTGCATGTCCCACTGGCCCTGTATTCAATTGCTTCCTAAAATACCCTTGGTAAAAATAACAAAAACAACCCCTTTTTGACTTTAGAAAATTCCCTAGGTAATACCAAAGGTGGTTTTGACCTAATTGCAACTCTCTGAACATCTACATGCCCATATATATCAATACACAGGAGACCAAAATTTATTAAGCATCTATTGAATTTTGGTGAAATAAACTAGTCTGTGCATGGTTTATTCACCAATAAATTCACCACCTGAGTTCTACAAATCCAAATAGGGTGATTACAATTTCTAGAGATAGGTATTCAATTACCTAACATGTGTCTTTGGAATCACATCAAAATCTCCTGTAGATTGAATATGGTGAAAAAGACAAATTTCTTCCAGTACTGCCTTTGGGAATTTCCTGAGGACATTCTGGTAATTATTTTAAGTTGATTCAAGCTCCACTTGAATCAGTCCATCAGATCCTACCTAATCACCGAAGAAAATAATATTTGGAACTCCAGAACTTTTCTGGTAAATTATCTCCTAAAACTAGAGTTTATTTCACTAGAAAATCCTTTATAAATCAATGGAAATTGATAAACTAGTGAAGCCACTTTTGTTGGATTCATTTTATCAATATCTATCTGATGGTATCATTTTTATACAATGGTCTCATACAGAACATGTCCATGGTCAAAAAAACCCTTTCTTTGGTAGTTCCAAGACTATAAATCCAAAAGGATCATCTTCCAATGACTCCAAACCTTTTACCAATCTCATCAAACTAACCATACAACACCCTACTATTTTATACCACATGTTGTATGATTTCTTGCTATATGTATTGATGCTTGTATGCCTTGTATTGATTGTGGTGTTGGTTGTGTGCATGTATGCTCGATAACGGCGATAGTTGTGATTGTGTGCCGTCGAGAAGAAGGAAGCCTCAGAGCATTATTATTGTTATCATTATTATTATTATCATCAGTATTCGGCTATTCTAAAGAAGTCACAGGACATCTCTCTGGTCACAGGAAATCCACTTTCTTGCTCATAAGCCTTGTCCTACTGTTTTACTTATGCATGTGTTACCTGCTGTTTATCGAAACTGCATTATTTTATTATACATTGAGCTATATATGGTAGTGGCTTGGCTCCTCCAAGTAATTACATGTTTGTACTACTAATACAATACTTTGATGGCACCTACTTGTCCCTAGTATGATAGATGGTGCATAACACCATACACCTTTGGAGACCCTGTTTTTAGCCGAAGCAAAACTATGGGATGGGAAGACCCCGGAAACAGCTTGCAAGAATGTTTTATGAGAAAACCTTGGCGAGGTTTGGCCTGCCAAGTGAGTTTAAAAAGGAAAAAAAGATTTTTGGGTTTTACAAAAAGGTAGGATGAAAGATGGAGGAAAAATGTTTATGAAAAGAAACTGGGCTGTGTAGTTTTGCCAGAACAATTAACCCGTGCAACCACATTACTCTGGAATGGGACATGGCTAGGCTGCAAGTTTGTATATTCTGGTATAGGTGCCTCACAACTACTATAGGGGATGTCAATATCCTGGAGGATGGGTCTTCTCTGAAAAAATGGTCCATTATTTGACCGGGAGAAGAAACGAACAGTCTACGTGCCGCCACACATTACTATGAGCCCCTCATTGAAAGCGCACACTTGGTGTAGTGGAAAAGGTGCTCCGGTTGGCTTTGGAAATGTACAGGGCCTCCCGGTGTTGAGGGGAAAACAATCATAGGGTAGCCACTTATATTAGAGTGGGCATAGTCTTGACCGGTTACTCGACCCACAATCGGTGTAGATCAGGGCAGGGTACTCGGATGGTGTGGGTAAAGTGTACAACCTCTGCAGAGTGTAAATCTATTCGAATAGCTGAGTCGTCGGTCATGGACAGTTGGGAAGGTTGCTATACATCGGTTCTGGTTTTGATTTCAAAAAGGATTTTGGAAAAGAAATGGCTTTGGATATGTTTTGACCATGGGATGGTCTGAAAGGAAGAAAAGAAGTTTGGTCATGGGATGACCATAAGGAACAACAAATGGGTGACCCAATCCTATTGTTTTCTAAAAACTTTTCAAAAAGGTTTCCAAAATGTTCTACAAAAGTTTCCAACAAGGATATAGACATGCTATATCTACAAGAGAAACTAATTTATAAAAGACCATCTTATGGAGCCATCCTACCACAGCCATATTGCATATCCTTTATTGTTGTTTTCTTAAGGTGGTTTGCGAGTACATTCAAAGTACTCACCGACACTGTCCCTGGCTATTTACTTGGCCAGACTTTTAGAAGCAGGAGGAATGATGGAGATCGCTAACGTCTATGCGAGCTAGTCCGTCTTCCCAGTCAGTCGCTTGTAGGTTAAGGCATGACATGGGCTCTGCGCTTGAATACTTCCGCTATTGATGATTGTAATCGCCATAATGGCAATGATGTAAGTTTTGTACTTGTTAATTCATGGATGTGTGATGATACTCGTCGGTTATGCTCACGGCTCACTGATCATGGGAACGTGAAATGCAGGCATAACGGGTATTCTTGGACCGTAAATCTGGGGGTCCAACAGACTTAGTACCAGAGCCATCCTAACTATAGGAGACCTTAGTTAGCATGGACGTTAGACAGGACAACCCCTATTTCTAAAAACACCGGCCTTTGAAAACTATTTTCCCAAAAGATTTACGAAAGATTTCTTATCTCACCTTATCAGACTTAAACGATTTGAAAATGATCCTCGACAGGATGGCCAGATAAAGAACTCCTCGAAAACTCCTATTCGTGCTTTAGTTCTAATCACACCAAAAGAGCAATGATCCTATTCAACCCCCTGTCAAATCAACGGTATGCCCTCGCCATAACACAAACGCCCCAAGAATCCCGAAGATAAGGATGCCAAAGACAACAAGTCTACTCCGTCATCGAACCATAGCAACATAAAGAGTTCAAGTGAAGAAAACCCATCTGAAGCTAACATGCCTCCACCCCGACAAAGGACCAAGAAGAATCATCGCTAACTGATACGTCCAAAACGTATCTACTTTCCCGAACACTTTTGCTATTGTTTGTCCTCTAATTTGTGTGATTTGGACACAACTAACACGAACTAACGCTGTTTTCAGCAGAATTGCTTTGGTGTCTAGTTTTTTTCAGGAAATCAACTTTCAGGAAATATCCTGGAAAATATCGCAAAACTCCTATTTTACCAGAAGACTCACGGAGCCAGAAGACGAGATTGAGAGGGGCCGCGAGGGGCCCACACCACCTGGTGGCGCGGGATAGGCCAGGCCGCTCCAGGGGGTGGTGTGGCCGCCTCGGTCTCCCCCTCGACCTCTCCTTTCGCCTACAAATAGCCTCTAACCTAAAAACACCAGGGGGTTCGACGTTTTTCCAGAGAGAGTTCCGCTGCGCCGCCACCACCAGAAACCGCGATTCGAAACTAGAAACTTCGTTCTGGCACCCTACCGGGACAAGGAATTGGAGGATATCATCTCCACCATCATCACCAACGCCTCTCCATCAAACATCCATGATTCCCCCATCCATGAGTGAGTAATCCCCCGCGGTAGGCTATGTGGATGGTAGGGATTGGATGAGATTCATGTAATTGCATAAGATTGTTAGGGCATGGTGCGTAGTATCTATTGTTAGTGCTTTTTAACATTGTTGCAACTTTTTATGCTTAATGCTTGTCACTAGGGCCCGAGTGCCATGATATCAGATCTGAACATGTTATTGATTCATGATGATATTATTGTTTGTGATATTACCTGTAAGTTGTTTACACATATCATTGTCTGGAACCCGAGGCACCGAAGTGACAGAAATCGGGATAACCAGAGGGGATGGTTGTGATGTGAGGATCACGTCTGTTCATGGAGTGTTAATGCTTTGCTCCGGTGCTCTATTAAAAGGAGCACCTTAATTGCCAGTAGATTCCCTAGTGGCCCCACTACAACGGGCTGGCAGGACAAAAGATGTTGTGCAAGTTATCATTGTGAGCACGTGTGACTATATATGGAACACATGCCTATGATTACTTAGTACTTGGATACTTTACCTTATTTATCTGCAAATGTCCTTGATCTTGATATTACATGAATAGTCTTGTCCATGCAACGCCCGTCCATCCATCCATCTGCCTACCGCACTTAAATCCTACTGTTTACTATAATTGTTACTACTTTCCTTATTTTACCACTTCTGTTACTTTGCAATTGTTACTCCAAAACTGTTGCTACTGATAAACTACTATGACCAAGACTATTTCTAGGTGAAGCTGAATTGACAACTCAGTTGTTAAGGCTTATAAATATTCTTTGGCTCCCCTTGTGTTGGATCAATAAATTGGGCTTTACTTCCCTCGAAGACTGTTGCGATCCCCTATACTTGTGGGTCATCAATACTATTTTCTAGCACTGTTGCCAGGGAGCATAGCTTTATTTATAAATTTCACTTGGAATTATTATTGTTCGCTGCTATCTATTCATCATGGGTAAAACTCGTGATGGAGAAGTTCCTATATTACCATCCACTACAAGAAGAGGTACAGTTCTGAACACCTCTGCTGCTCTTGTTTCACCATCTGTTATAAGTAAGCTCCTTACACCACCACCACATACACATGTTACACATACTGCTACTTCTGATGAATCTGAAATTGCTTCTGATACTCATGATGTTACTTCTACTATGATTGATGAGAGTGGTTCATTAGGTCTTTTCCTAGATGCTACAATTGCTAGAACTATAATGACAAACACTAAAACTCCTAATGAAGATATTACTACACCTGTTAGTTCACCTGAGTCTAGAGATAGCTATGATATTAATGACGGTTATATTGAATTGACTAATGAATTTATTGATGAATGTCGAAACACTCATGGTGCAAGTGCTATTAAAAGTGTTCTTGAGAGACGTACTATTAGACCTAAACTATTTCCTGATGCTAAGTTTGCCACATCTCCCATAAACATTAAAGATAAGGATTATGATTTCTCTGTTGATTTATCTTACATAACCATTGTTGAGAAAGAACCTTTTTATGGTACAGAAAATTAAAGTGCTGTAGCACATATGACTGAGCTTTCTACCATGAGTGGCTTGTTTTCTGATGATATTAAGATGCGCACCTACTTTGTGGCTAAAATTTTCCCCTTTTCATTGAAAGGAGAAGCTAAAGCTTGGTTTAATAATTTACCTCATGGATTCATTGATAGCCTTGATTGCTTGATTGATACTTTATTTCAGAAATATTTCCCTCCTAGTGCTCGACATGCCATTTTGCAGGAACTTTTTGATTTTAATCAGGGAGAAAAGGAGAAATTGCCTGAATCATGGGCAAGGTTTTGTGCTTTAATTCATGCACATCCTGGATGTCCATTACCTAAAAATGAGCTTCTTCATATATACTATAATGGACTAACTGATGAATCTAGGGCATACCTAGATAGTTGTGCTGATTGTGTTTTCAGGAAAAGAACTCCCATAGAAGCTGAGGAATTAATGGCTAAAATAAGCAAGAATTATGATGATTGGACTACATCTGAGTCAACTACACCTGAACCAACTACACCGGAACCAACTGTGCCTGAGACAACCCCAACACCAACAACCAAGAAGAGAGGAGTGATTAAACTAAATGATGAAGAGATGAAGGAAGCTAAGAAATGTCTTAAGGAGAAGGGTATTAAATGTGAAGATGTGAAGAATTTGCCTCATATAGAAGAATTATGTAAGACAATCTCCCACTCATCCACTATTGAGGTACACTCTCTCCAAAATTTTGATGAAGGTGATATTCCTTATTCTAAACCTCCCGATCAATGCTTAGAAGAATTTGATATTTTTATTGCTAAGCAAGATAATTTCAATAAGAGAGTGCAGAATCATTTAATGGAAAACTCTAGAGATATTAATGAGTTGAAATATATTGTGGAAAGAACCTCCAATGATGTTAAAATTCTTATCAAACATTTCCAAATGGTTCAACCTCAAATAGATCATCTTACTGAAGTTCAAAAAGATTTGCTAGTTAATGCTTCTGGAGAAAAACATGCTTATCAAATTAGAACTAGGAGTGGTGCTTCCACTTAGGATCCTTTATATCCTGAGGGACATCCAAAAATAATTGAGCAGGATTCTCAACAAGTTGAAAATAGTGGTACTTCTTCTAAGAGAAACAAAAATAAACATAAAACAGTTGTGGAATCTTCTGAACCTGCTATAGATCCTAATAGTATATCTATCTCTGATGCTGAAACGAAAAGTGGTAATGATAAAAATGATGCTCCTGATAAGGAAGAAATTGAAGAGGAACCTTAAAGGAACACTAACAATACTAAATACAATAAGGAAGATTTTGTTCCTAACAAACATGGTACTGAAAGAGAACCTTGGGTTCAAAAACCAATGCCTTTTCCTAATAAGAAACACAAGTCAAAGGAATAAGAACACTATAACAAGTTTTGTGAATGGATGAAACCTTTATTTTTGCAAATTCCTTTGACTGATGCTATTAAATTGCCTCCTTATTCAAAGTATATGAAGGATATTTTCTCTAATAAAAGGAAGATTACTAATGAGGAATTTCCACTTTGCTTGCTAATTATTCTTCAATTGTGAGGTTCCAAAGAAACATGGAGACCCAGGAATTCCAACTATTCCTTGCTCTATTAAGAATAATTATGTTAGAACTGCTTCGTGTGATTTGGGATCAGGAGTTAGTGTAATGCCTTTTTCTCTCTATAAGAGACTTCAACTTGAAACATTGATACCAACTGATATATCTTTGCAAATTGCTGATAAATCTACTACTATTCCTGTTGGTATATGTGAGGATGTTCCTGTTCAAGTGGCTCATAATTGTTTGATATTAAGTGACTTTGTTGTGCTTGAAATGCCTGAAGATGATAGTATGTCTATTATTCTTGGGAGATCTTTTCTTAATACTGCAGGTGCTGTCATTAATTGTAATCAAGGAAAAGTAACTTTTAATATTAATGAAAAGGACCATACTATTTATTTCCCCAAGGAAATTGATAAGACTTATGGCCTAAATTCAATTGAAAATATTGAGGGAATCAAAGTTGGAGAGATATATTGTCCCATACCATAAGAAAATTATGAAACTATTATGATTGGGACTATTGCTATCAAGATTGAGGTAACATAATCATTTAGTGAAATGCAAAGTTTTGTTTCATATAAAATTGTTTTGGTAACAAGACCTGATCAACCTTGTTAACAAAGGGATTTTGGATGAACAAAACAATGTTTTCACCATGATTATCCTTGCCCACTTTTACTTTCTCATTTCCAATCTTTGCTCTTCTTCTTGTTCATCTTTATATTGCTAGTATCTTGCATATTAGAGTGTCTTAGAACTTCTGTACTTTTAGTTTCCATTTGCTTTTGCATCATTCCAAAATCATTTTATCTGCAAGAAAATCATTTATCAATACCTAAAAATTGCTCAAAAATAAAGTTTCCCGAAAAACTCCAGAAAATTCATATTAAATTTTTACTCCAAAAAGGGCAGAGAGGTACCTGGAGTGACCCAGGGGGCCCACCAGGCAGGCACACCACCTGGTGGCGCGGCCAGATGAGGGGCGTGCCTGGCCATGGTGTGGGCCACCCCTGTCCCTCCACTTACTCTCCCACCTGCCACTCCACTCTTTATCCCGAGAAAACACCGGAAAATTTCTCAAAGCTCATGTACTTGCTGTTCTTGCTCACAATTTTCGATCTCCTTGCTCAGCCCTCCTTAGCTGCTGATTTTTGGAGGGATTGCTCTCTGGTATGTGCCTGCTCCACTTGTCCAATTAGATTTTTGATTAGTGGACTATATCTTGAGTAGTTTGCTACTGTAGGTGACAAGTTATGTGAGTTTGCATGCTTGTTCTTTGTTTAGAGAAATCATTTTGATGCATGTTTAGCCCTCTTGCAAGTCCCTATAGTAGTTCCCCATCACTTATTAGCTTTGAAATCAGTTAGTTTGATGTTTGTCTAAATATTTTAGAAAAGAAGATGAGTGAACACCAGCTGAATCAACATGAATTAAGGGTACCTAAGATTATGAAAGTCCACCACGAGGAGGAAGTTTTCCCTTCTATTTATCCATGCCCCAAATTCATGAGAGTTGCAGGGATTTTTCAAGATTTCCAGACTCTAATTTCTAATGTAGGGTTGGATATGAACCATACAAATATGTGAAACTGACTATGTCTGTGGTGCAGGATTTTTGATTTAGTTGGTCTTTACCTAACCCCATGGTTCATTACAAAATTTACAATGTGGCTGTCAATCTCCCTTTTATGATTTTTGTGCAGCTATCAAAGTGCCACAGTTGGGTTCATGTGAGAGGATTAGGGAGCGGCCCACGCCACTCATGGATTTATATGCAGAAATTTGCCAAGGAAGCAGCTTCTCAAAGGAGAGTGGTAAAATTCAGAATATTCATCTCCCTGATACTCCCAATTTGCATCACCTTTCTATATCATAATTTACCTATATTCATTGATATTTGTCTTATTATGAGGTATTACTTATGGCTTTTCATCTGTTTATGCATGTTGGATGATTCTTGGAGGATGAACTGCCGGAGTCTGGATTCTGATGGAAAAGAAGGCGTTTCGGTGCAATTTTGCGAAGATAAGAAAAATACCAGAAAAATATGGAAACATATTATTTTCCCATAAGACAAGGAGGAGCGAAGAGGGGCCGCAGGGGGCCCACCCCCTAGGCGCGGGCCCTCCTGGGCCGCGCCTAGGGCTGGTGTGGCCCACCTGCCCGGCCTCCGACTCTTCCCCTTCGCCTGTATCTTCCCTACGGAATCCTAAGCCTAGGGAGCGACCACAGATAGATTTTCGCCGCCTCTGGGCGGCGGAAAACGCCTAGAGAGAAAGATCTCTCCGGCAGACAGATTTCTGCCGGGGGAATTCCTTCCCAGAGAGGGGAGACCGTCGCCATCAACACCATCATCAAGCTAGGCTTCATCGAGATCATCATCATCATACACACCATCATCTTCACCAGCACCATCATCACCACTCCATCCCGCTATAACAATTGTGTTGGATATTGCTTTAGTTTATTAGGGGAAACTTTCCTGGTGTTAATTACTATTGTAGTTGATGCTTGTGAGTGCAACCATTGGATTATTGTTTACGTTCATATTGTTATCCATTATCATATCATCTTTGATCTTGATCCATATGATGTCTTGTGAGTAGTTCGTTGTGTTCTTGAGGACATGGGAGAAGTCATGATGTTAGTAGTGAATCGGTGTTGAGTTATTATTCAATGGTTTAGTATTTAAGTCGTGGTGCTATTCTTCTAGTGGTGTCATGTGAACTTCAACTACATGATACTTCACCATTTATGGCCTAGGGAATGCATTGTGTATTTGGCTACTAATTGTGGTTTTGCCAGAGTGACATAAACCTGAACCTCCATTAGGACACCTTTGCACAAGGGAGTGTAGAATCTTAGAGTTTAAGGATGTGGTTAGATTTATATCTTAATTACTTTCCTGTAGTTACAGATGTTTGCAGGGGGTTTAATCAAAAGTATGTATTAGTCCAAGTAAGGTCGGTACATTAGCACAGGTTCACCCACACAACACTTACAACACTAGAGAAGAGTACTCAGCTATTTGAAGCTAAATCACTTGACAGAATTCCCATGCGTTCTCGAGAACGTTTGGTCCTTATAAGTATTTCACCAGCTTGTCCTTTGCTAAGAAAGGATTGGGACACTTGCTCCGTTTGTTCGTTGTCTTTATTACTTGCTCTTTGTTTTGTTGCCTTGTCGAAAACCACTAAAAATCCGTTTGCTAAGTATTCACAGGGATTTCCTGCTCCATACCACTGTTCAGCACCTTCTGCTCCTTGTTGGGATCGACACTCCTATTTATCGAAAGTATTACGATACACCCCCTATACTTGTGGGTCATCAAGACTATTTTCTGGCGCCGTTGCCGGGGAGTGAAGAGCTATTGAAGAGTGGAACTGGTAAGGGAAACTTCTACTGTGAGTATTGCTTTTTGTTACTGCTTGTAACTTTGTTTCCAATATGGATAACCCACTTGGTTTTCTGTTTGGGAAAACTACTAGCAGTGCTAGGGTAGTAGATGAACCACCACCTGTTGAGATAGATCCTTTTAAGATACCTACAAGTATTGTTAATCGTGTTATGGATAATTATTATTTAGGGGATGGAACTGTCCATCCTGGTGATCATTTGCTTTTTATCCATGAATTATGCGGGTTGTTTAAGTGTGCAAGTATCACAACTGAACAGGTGAATAAGAAGTTACTCTCCATATACTTGAAACGGAGAGCTGAAGAATGGTATAAGCTGCTGAAGAATGGACAATCCATGGAATGGGAGGAGATGGCATCTCTCTTTTACTCTAAATTTTATCCTCCCAGTGAGATTCATAAGGATATAAATCTTATATATAACTTTGGATTCTTGATAGAGAAAGTACATCTCAAGCTTGGGGGAGACTGAAGTTAATAATGCTTAAATGTCCTATTCATGAACTCCCTAACAATATTATTCTCACTAACTTTTATGCTGCGCTTTCTCTTCATGATAAAGATTTACTAGATGCTCCTTGTGCTGGATCATTCACACGTATGAAGAAAGAAGCTAAATGGGGTCTCCTAGACCGTATTCAAGATAACACTGAAGCTTGGGAGAATGACAAAGGATGAAATTCAGGTATAAACTATGATTATGAATGCATTAAATATTTCAAGGGAACTGATGACTTCCATGATATTAGCAATGAGTTTGGTCTTGATTCCCAAAGTATTGCCAACTGTTTTAAAGCCTTTGCCTCTTACATAGAAATTCCCAAGAAGAAGTGGAATAAGTACCATGCTCCTTATAAAGATGTTGTTAGTCATGTTCCAGTTAGAAGTACTCAAGTTTGTACTACTAATCATATTGTGCCTGAACCTCATGTTGAGAAAATGCCTGTCCCAGCTAAGGTAAAGGAGTATTCTATGATTATTAGTGAAAATAACAAAAGTACAATGAAAACTATGGAGCCTGGTAAGCAATTGAATGTTGAACCTGTGGTAGCTATTGTGAAAGACACTGTCACTAGAAATATAGAGGATGAGCATATTGTCTTCTGTGAAGACGCTACTAATATTGTCTCTAATCCTAGTAAGGCTAGAAAAGCTAGTGTTCCTATGCTTTCTGTTAAAATTGGTGATCATTGCTATTATGGTTTATGTGATATTGGTGCTAGTTCTAGTGATATTCCTTATGAGCTTTACAGGGAAATTATGCATGAGATTGGTCCTTGTGAGCTTGAGGACATTGATGTGGTTATTCACCTTGCTAATAAGGAAACCATTTGCCCCATTGACATTGTAAGAGATGTGGAGGTTCTCCGTGGTAAGATTAAGTATCCTGCTGATTTTATAGTGCTTAATTCAGCAGCTATCAAAACTTGTCCTATTATTTTTGGTAGACCTTTCTTGAATACTTGTGGGGCTATCATAGATTGTAGGAAGGAAAAAGTTTTGACTAAGTTTGCTGGAGAGTCTTATGAGTTTAATTTTTCCAAATAAGTTTTGACTAAGTTTTGAAGTTGCATCTGTTTTGTATTCCTATGCTTGTGGCTTTTTGTTTCAAAAATTAGTTTTCTCATGATACCCCCATGCATATGCTTGATACGTCGAAAATGTATCTATAATTTTTGATGTTCTATGCTTGTTAGTATCTACTTTGCTTTGCTTTGTCTACACTTTGAGGTGCTTTTTACTTGTTTTTTGGTACTAACCTATTAACAAGTTGCCACAGTGCCAGTTGCCTGTTTTCTGCTGTTTTTGGGTTCATAAAAGTTAGTAAAGAAATATTCTCGGAATTGGACGGGACAAAAACCAAAGTCAATAACTTTCCGTGGGGAACAAGAAGTCCAGAGGGGAGACGGAGAAGCGTGCTAGGGCGGCCAAACCCCCCTAGGCGTGACCAAGGGTGGGCCTGCGCCTGGGTAGGGTGTGACCCCCCTGGTCACCACCTCGGCCTCCCCCTTCGCCTATAAGAAGCCCCCGATGCAGAAACCCTAAGCACCCGATCAAATCTCCATGAAACTGTTTGTAGCCGCCGCCACAATCGTCCCTAGATCGAGGGGATATGAAGTTATTCCCGGCACCCTACCGGAGGGGAAATCATCTGGAGGCCTTCTCTCCGGTATGATGCGTGAGTAATTCTACCTTGTACTATGGGTCCATGTAGTAGCTAGATGGTTGTATCTCCTCCTTTGTGCTTTCATGTATAGATCTTGTGAGCTCCATTCATGATCAAGATCTAATCTGTAATCATGCATGTTGTGTTTGCGGGGATCCGATGGATCTTGTGATTATTATGTTGGTTTGATTAATGGTTTTGTCTTTATGATTCTATCATGTCTGTGTTGTTTGTGATCTTGCATGCTCTCTGTTGTTAGTAGCTATCTTGGCCAAGTAGTTGCTAGTGACTCCAAGAGGGGGTAATTATGCTCGATAGTGGGTTCATGCCTCTAGTTTCCAAGGGAAGTGATAGAAATCTCTTCGGCTGTAGATATGCTGTTGCCACTAGGGAGAAAACAACGGTCTCTTGTTCATGGAACATGTGGACAGTTTACCTTACACACTTTGCTTAAAGAAGTTGTCTGTTGCTTGCAACTTAATACTGGAGGGGGTTCAGATGATAACCTGAAGGTGGACTTCTAGTCATAGATGTAGTTGGATGGCGGTCTATGTATCTTGTTGTATTGCCCAATTGAATCTCATAGGATCTTTTTGACTAGTAATTGCATTGTTATGCCTTGCTCAGTTCCTGTCAATTGCCCTGCTATAATTTGTTTACCCTTCATGCCATGTTGTTTATCTAAGGAGAGCACCTCTAGTGAACTATGGCCCCGGTCCAATCTTTACCCTTGATACATCCTCCACTATTACTTGTTTACTTGCTGCAAACCATTACCTTCCGCACCATACATTTAATCCTTTGTTACAGCAAAACAGCGAGCTTGACAACCTCGTTGATTCGTTGGGGCAAAGTCTTGAGTTTGTGTTGTGTAGGTCTCTGCATTGCTAGAAACACCTGTGTGATGTTTCCTTCCTCCTACTGGTTCGATAACCTTGGTTTCTTACTGAGGTAAAACTTGCTGCTGTGCTGCTTCACACCTTGCTCTTGGGGTTTCCTGACGAAGCGCTCCCACTTGGACTAGTGCTGCAGCACTCCCATCTATTCGATATTTTGCCTATTTCATCGCCAAGTATGTTCTTGCTTGGAAGACTTCTAGTAAATTATATTCATATGATCTAGGTTTTAGCTCAGCTGCTTTGAAATGGGATATGACTTATAACTTGGGTGCTTTGATAGCTTTCCGTCTTACTGCCAGCCGCGAGAAAGGTGGAATTTGTGGAGGCCTCATTGCCTCTCGTTTATTATCTTTGCATGGTTTAGCGCCTCATCATTCAGACTTACAATTTCCCATAGAGAGGCTTGAACTTAATTCCATGATACAACATAATTTTTTTCCTTCTGGGCTAATTTGAGCAATTTATCTTATGAAATAACCTTTCTCAAGAGAGGATGGAGAGGAGGTAAGTCTGAGCGAATGGTCCTTTTGCCTGCAGTTTAACTTTGATTCCAGGCAAGGATGGTCACTCATGGAGGAAGAGCTCGAAACATACGTGGAGGAGCTCTCCCAGCAAGAGCAGAATGCTGGAAGGGAGGCCGAGGATAATTCGGTCCAGCCCTCCAACATGGGGGAGCCTTCATACCAGCAGCCCACTTATGATTGGGGCGCTTCTTCTTCTTCTTCTTCTTCAGAAGGGCCTGATTATGATCATTCTTCCGATGACCTGCTGGCTTAGAGTTCCTACCCGCGTTTTGGTTGATCTCCACTTAGGCCAAAAGCCTAAGCTTGGGAGGAGGTATACCGACATCACACTCATCTACGTATCATGTTCTGTCGGTACTTTGCATATTCGTGTTTCACTTTCTTTTAGTTTTTGTCCTTGCTTTGTTTCTGCATTCCAAAACACAAAAACACCAAAAATATTTTCGTTATTTCTCTTTGTCGTTTCTTTATCTTTTTTCTTTGGTTTTTTCCACCCTTTGTAGCTTTGATTTATTATAAGAAAAATCCAAAAATATTTTGATTTGTTTGCTTTTGCCTTCAGTTCTTGCTTTAAAAATCGAAAACCCAAAAATATTTGTTGTTCTTCTCTGGTTTTGTAAAGTTTGTTGCAGGGTTCAGCGGTCCTCAGTGACTCCTTTGGAGTTTGGTTTCATATTATTATTCAAGTCACACAAGTGAAAGGCAATGATGATTTATGACAACTCGAGGTGTGGTAAGAGGCTGGTATGAACTCTATTTGTTTTCATTTTTGTACATATACTCATCATGTGGGCATGCCTAGTCTGTTCATGTAAGGTGTATGTTATTTAATGGATGCTTAGTAGTTCTTGCTCTCTTATGATTAGTTCCAACTTGCTAATAGTTTGTAGCATGTCATATAAATGTTTGCTTGCATTGTTCTATTCATAACTTGGTATGACATTGTTGTATCCTCTGAATGTTTTATTTGAATGACTTGGAATATGCTCACGCATGCATATGACTAAACGAAAGTCAGTTAAGCCTCGATAATTTATTTTGCCTCAGAGTTCTTGTGTCACTTTTGTGCCATAATTAATTTTGTTATGTTGGAAGCATGATTATGACAGTTACTGCTCTCTCGACTGTCGCTCCCTTTCTATTGCTAGCCTTCACTTGTGCTGAGTATGAGCTCTACTCGTGCATCCAACTCCCCAAACCAAAATTGTCAAAAAGTGTCCACCATATCTACCTATTAGCATCATTGCTATTCCGTGCATATTTATTATTCCTTGTTTTCTTTTAAATAAAATGTTTGCTTGTTATGAGAAAATTGGTTAGTAAAGCTCTCACGAACTTGATGGCACACTTTATTTTCTTGCACTTAATAAACCTGAACCATTGTGACTGTCTATGTAAGTTATATGCTTGCAAATTATAAGTTGGGAGTTAGCAGAACCATGCTGTCATGGGGAATGCTTTCAACACCTATACATATCTATCCAGTTGATATCTTGCTCTTTTGTTTGTGGATGTCGGCGGTGTGAAATAAAATGGGAGCTTGTAAGTCCATGGAGTTATGTATATGTGTTAGAGAAACGCCGGGGCGGCTAGCCTAAGCCATGCCTAATAATGGTGGAAACTTGCAGCATAACCATAGTGATCAACTATGAAGCATCCTCAGAAAAAATATATAGAAAAAAGAGAAGAGAAAAAGCACCATGCTCATGATAAATAAAAGGACCGCTGAGATGCTCACTGTCTGTTGCCTTGTCATTTTGATATGGGATAGCTCCTGTGTCATGGGGCAAGGGGTGCCGCCTTGGCGGTTCTCTATGATACACATGTACTTACAATGACAAGAACTTACCTATGACTAAAGTTGAGTAGCATGAGGAACGACCCTCGTACTCAAGGGACATGAGATTTTTAGGTTATGATCTATCAAGCATATAACTCATATTCGACCTCAATTTAACCTAACCACTTTAAAGATGCTTATGATAGGGGCAATGGGATCTCAAAGCTAATGAGTACCATACTTTCAGGCATTTGGAAGCCTTTGAAACTTTTTAACCTTTTCTTTCACTTTTACGTTGAGTCACCATTTATTCTATGAGCACCTTCCCGAGAGAATAGCTGTCATTCTTAGTTTAATGTGCTTGTCCTAGAACACGGTTAATTGTGACATAACTTTGATGCTTGTATCTTTGATATTTTTACTTGTAGTCTTCACTTGAAATTCAGAGGTGCCTTGGCATTTATGTTTTAATCCAAAAATAAATGCAAGCAAGATACCTCTTTATCATACCTTCTTATGAGCATTACAATCTTGCATATGCTTATGTTTCATGCTTCTTATTATTATTGTGTTGGAATCTATTCATAAGCTTGCATGACTATTAGGTAAACTTATTTGCATACTCCTTATTATGAATTGCCTAAGTATTTGATCATATGCTGAGAATATATACATCTTATGAAGCAAATGTGTTCGTGAAATTTTCTTTTATCGCACTCAGTTTCCAACTGAATTTCTTGAGGACAAGCAATAAGCTAAGATTGGGGGAGTTGATACGCCCAAAACGTATCTACCTTTCCGAATACTTTTGTTATTGTTTATCCTCTAATTTGTGTGAATTGATACAACTAACACGGTCTGACGCTGTTTTCTGCAGAATTGCTTTGGTGTCTCGTTTTTGTGCAAGAAATCAACTTTCTGGAAAAATCCCGGAAAATATCGCAAAACTCCTATTTTACCAGAAGACTCACGGAGCCAGAAGACGAGACAGAGAAGGGCCACGAGTGGCCCACACCACCTGGTGGCACTAGCTAGGCCAGGCCTCGCCAGGGGGTGGTGTGGCCGCCTTGGGCACCACCTCGACCTCTCCCTTCGCGTACATAAGCCCTCTGACATAAAACACATGGTGGTTCGACGTTTTTCCAGATAGAGTTCCGCTGCACCGCCACCACCAGAATGCGCGATTCGGAGCTAGAAACTCCGTTCTGGCACCCTGCCGGGACAGGGAATTGGAGGAGATCATCGCCATCATCATCACCAATGCCTCTCCATCAACCATCCATGATTCCCCCATCCATGAGTGAGTAATCCCCATAGTAGGCTATGTGGATGGTAGGGATTGGATGAGATCTATCATGTAATTGCATAAGATTGTTAGGGCATGGTGCCTAGTATCTATTGTTAGTGCTTTTTGACATTGTTGAAACTTGTTATGCTTAATGCTTGTCACTAGGGCCCGAGTGCCATGATCTTAGATATAAACATGTTATTGATTCATGATGATATTATTGTTTGTGATATTACTTGCAAGTTGTTTACACATATCATTGTCCGGAACCCAAGGCCCCGAAGTGACAAAAATCGGGATAATCGGCGGGGATGGCTATGATGTGAGGATCACGTGTGTTCATGGAGTGTTAATGCTTTGCACCAGTGCTCTATTAAAAGGAGCACCTTAATTGCCAGTAGATTCCCTAGAGGCCCCGCTACAACGGGCTGGCACGACAAAAGATGTTGTGCAAGTTCTCATTGCGAGCACGTATGACAATAAATGGAACACATGCCTATGATTACTCAGTACTTGGATACTTTACCTTATTTATCTGTAAATGCCCTTGATCTTGATATTACAAGAATAGTTTTGTCCATGCAACGCTCCCCATCCATCCCTATGCCTACCTCACTTAAATCCTATTGTTTACTACAATTGTTACTGCTGTCCTTATTTTACTACTTCTGTTATTTTGCTAATGTACTTCAAAACTATTGCTACTGATAAACTACTGTGAGCAAGACTATTTCCTGGTGCAGCTGAATTGACAACTAAGTTGTTAAGGCTTATAAATATTCTTTGGCTCCCCTTGTGTCGAATCAATAAATTGGGCTTTACTTCCCTTGAAGACTGTTGCGATCCCCTATACTTGTGGGTCATATCTAACCAGTAAAACAACCCTGAGTTAACCCTTACGGCCTTGTTAGGTAACCGCCATAGCAAGGTAGTCGCAATAAGGCGTCACCCGAAGACCTCAATTCAAGTGTCACCAATCTCAATGACCTCAAGTAAAGCTCTAAGGTGGAAAGACTGCGCCTTTCCACTCAAATCCAGAAGACCGCTTACGACATAATACCGGAAGATATCCAATCCAAGAACCTTCCCCAAGCACCACCTCGAGAGTCGTCAAAGGAACAGAAAACAGACATCATCAACAATCTTCAAAATATAGCTCGATCCTCCAAACACCCTGGACGTTCAGAACTAAGATGACAAGACTACCCGATGTCGCCAATACTACCCTCCAAGGAGTAGAAAGAAATCCCAAAGCATTGAGTTCTCCGAAGACGTCACGAAGACCTTACTCTTCCATCTCCTCCAACTACCCTCTTAAAAGAGCTCCAAATCTGCTAACCTCGAGGAACTACAGTAACCAAAGTGGATACCCAACCCAAGGACGATGATAAGATGTAAGAACTCAGCTTTCTAGTATGCTAGTCTGAGGTCCCCTCTTTCATGTTTTACCCACGACGTTGCATCAGACTCAACCCGGAATGACCTCCTCCTATAAGACTGCCTCTCTAGCCGTCAACTGCATATGGCATCCTCCAAATCTATCGGACCCCTAACTACCCAAAATTAACTACTAGGAAGCTAGTTCAACGCCCTTTCTGCTATGACTACTACCCCAAGAAGTGGTATCAACGTCCTCACGAAGCGGCTTATACAAGGTCGACAGAAGATAACCACCTCCAGACGAAAGGTGCAGCGCCCTTCTCCAGCATCATCATACGACTCCAATAAATAAAGTCCTTGACTTCGCCAAGCGCCCCTATGTCGCCCTAAGGGGGAAAGATGCCAAAAACCCAATAGAACACTGGAGTCAAACACTAGCTATCGTTAAGGGATGACCACCCCTCTAAATCGGAATCATCGACCCTGCAAGAAGGACACATTGACACTTCTCCAAAATCAGAAGATACTTCGGGAAAGTCCCCCACTCCAAGGTCGACAATCTGACCAACACTCGGGTATGCCAAGACCAAGAAGGCAGAAAAGCTGACTTCCACGATAAAGGTTTGAAGGAGGCTCAACTCGCCGTCCCGCCTCAAGAAGGAAGGACCTTGTCGACGCTAAACCTACCTAGAATCATCCTAAGGGCAAAAGACTGCGTCTTTTCCATTTGTTTAAATCTAAACAGATCAATCAGAAGCCACTCAGCTCCGACCCGTAGCTGACCATGCTTGTTTGTTGTAAAACCTGTTAGCATCTAATAATTCCACCGCTGAAATTGTTAAGCGGATGTTATCACCCAACCCTACTCCCCCTAATCTCGGGACGATATTATTTAAAGGGGGAAAGGTCTGTAACATCCCAATTTCATAAACCTTGATCTTTTGTGAAAAAGGCAAAAATCAGGGGGAACAAAAACTTTTTATTGCTAAGTGTTGCAATGTTTCCTACTTGTTTGCTTGTGTTCATGCAACTGATTGTGGATTAGGTGATATACTCCTTATCTCAACACTAGTTTACAAAAGGTATTTTACAGAAGAGAAGTCTTGGCTCATCTTTCATATTCTCAAATGTTCTCGCACTTCAAACTTGAGTCAAGATGATTTTGGTACAACAAATTATTTTATTAGTTCTACCAACAAAAGTATGGAGACCTAGATATAACGTCCTTATGTTTTCAAGACAGAACTTCAACTACTCTAACCTCTAGATTTTTCCAAAACCTTTCCTAAAAACTTTTCACTCCAATCTTGGTAGAAATACCAAGAGGTACTTACCTTACTTCAAAGAAAAACCTCTTAAAACACCCATGCTTACCTCAAGCTAGGCTTGAGGATGACTATAGTAGTAGTTTGACAAATTGATAAGATGAATTGCCTTGATCTGCTGAGTGCCTTGTTTGCTTAGGAACTAGAGTGAGCTAATCTAGTAGCTCATCCCTTAGGAACCAATCTATGTTTGTGATCATTAATCTTAAACGAAGCATCCAAATCTGGATATACCCTAAGCCACTAAAGTGACCATCTCCTCTCCTAATCAGTTTAATCCAGGGATAATCCCTTTTTATAGTCTCCAACTCAGTAAAGACCCAATCTAAGCATGGATACTATCTACTTAGTTAACCCTTCAACATAATCTCCTTGATCATGAGTTTGGAACCTAGCTTTCTCTCAAAATCAGCTACACTTGTAATCTAGTCTAAAACCCTAAATCTGCCAAAATGGCTAAGTCTGAAATCCTTATCAAGATTCAGTCTTTGAGACTCCACCTACTCTAATCTATGTGCATTCTTGAAACTGTACTTGAACCATATTGTAGTACATAATTATTACTACCAAAGCCCACTCTTTCCCCTGGCTAAGCCATTCTGGTTCCCACTCATCCTTGATGGTTTGTAGTCAAGATAATAATATTTTCTGCAAATCCTATCATCTTGCCTACTTTGGCAGAAGCTCACATCTATATGCCAGCTCCCCTTGACCAACTATTTGCATGATTATTATCTACTAATAATGGCCTATCAACCCCAACTTCACTTGTTTCAATTGGAGCCATGTGCTTCTTAAACCGACATGGTTTATGAGGCATCATGATACATCTGTTATGGCAGCCTTAATTTCAACAAAGTTTGCCATATCTTCTAGACCACCTCAAATACACCCAAACCCAAAACTTGCTTCCATGATAATATATATAACTTGGTCTAATCATCCATCTATCCCTTATATCAAGGTGAGCTCTGAGCTCACTACTCCAACCATGTTTAGGTGGCATAAAAATATCAAAACCCTAGATTCCCCAAAATCTAGTTTTCTTCCATCCTCACCATAATTATTCAAAAACCAAGTTGTAAATAAAGTTTACATCATCTACCTTCGATATGATATTTCCCCAAATAATTCCCATAATTATTTGGATCCTCAAACTATTTAAATTCCACTTTTGCAAACCCCTAAACTCTTTGTCTATAAAGGAAAATCTGTTTTTCTCCAAATCACTTTATCAAATCAATACACATTTAAGTACTATACATCATACCCCACCTTCCCATCTCAAAAATAAATATTTTGAGATTCTTTATTATTTCTTTTTGCCCTTTTTCTTAAATGGCAGAAACAAGAAATAATTCATTAAAAATACTTTTTCCATCTCAATAAATTTCAAGAAAATTATCCAATGTGTGATATGGTATTTGGAACCATATCACACCAAAAACCAACCTATTGCAATGTAAAAATATCAAATTATCTTCTAGAAACTACTTCTGCACTTTTTGAATAAATGGTTTTAAGTGTACCAAAAACTATCTGAAAAATCCCAAAAAAATCCCAAATGGTTTTAAGGGTATATATTGATCATACCCATCTCCCAGTACCATATACCCACCTTTCCCAATGCAATTTATTGGACTTCCTTTATAAGAACTATCTTGACCAAATTGTACAAACAAATCAAAACATGAGCTAAATTAGAGCAAATCTTTATCAAAGCCTCACCATCACCCACCACAACAACCATGACACTCTCTGGCTATGCACTGTATCCAAGCTACTATAGCACACCCCTCTCTTCTCATTAATGCTTGGGGAGAAGAGAGAGATGCATATCTTGACAAAAATCTTAGGCAATAAACACCCGAACACCAGCAGCCACCCCCTGTCTGTCTATGGTCGTGTACTGGACCCGTCACCCCACCTCTCCACCACCTATGCTGCCCAATGGATGAAAACCACCCTCCCCAATGCTTTACATGGAACATTCCCATCATGCACCATGCCCTCCCCAAATAAATGGCCAGAGGCCCTTCTAGCACACCTCTGCCCCTTATTCCCACTCCTCTCCCTCCCACCTACCATCCCCTAGCTCCCTAACCTCTCCCCAGATCTTCCAACCTCGGGAGAAGAAGAAGCAAGGCCTCTCGGCCATCACCAAGATCCACTCGAGGTGCTCTCCCCCCTTCTCTCTCCTCTCTGCATGATAGATGTACTTGACCCCCTGTACCTGCTACATCTAAGCCTCGTCTCTGTTTTTATCAGGGACGGCTCCCCAACCATCACCTCCTAACTCCGGCGAGGTCCACTAGGTCAAGATTGTAGAAGGCAAGCTCGCCATCAAACCTAACCTCCCTTGATCCCCCTTTGACATGCATGGAATCCCCTCTTCTAAATCTCTCTAACCATGCCTTGTTTGTTGCCTAGGAACGCCGGAGATGGTCAGCTCCATTGGACTCTGGTGAGCTCCTTCCGGGCGCCTTTGCATGCGCCTCTACTCGAAGACAAACGGGCTCCTCCGCCCATGCATACACTCACCGTCGACCACCGCGCCTCCCTGCAGTTCCGGTGCTGCCTCCCCTCGTTCAGGTGAGCTCCCCCGAGCCACCAATCACACCCAGCTAGGGTTTTCCCCCGCGAGTTGGCTAGAGGAGGAGGACGAAGCGGATCCGTCGGATCCGCCTCTAATCCAACAGCCCACCGTGCCCTATAATGCTTCAGCACCGCCACCCACTGACTGGCGGGCCCCACACGTCAGTAATTCAAAGACGGGCTCCCGGGCAGCACTCCTCTGGGTGGGCCGAATTTCCCTGGGCGGCCCATTAGCCTTCTAGATCTGGCCCAGTACCTATTTACCTTTATTCTTTTGCCCAGATCTAGAACATTGAGCATTTTGTTTAAATATTTTTGAAAATGGAAAATAACTCCAAATGGCCAGATCTAAATTTCCATATAGGCATGCACCATTTTTCTAACATGCAGAAGTTTGTATTGGCCCAATTGGTGTCTAGAATAAGTGTATTAAATCCATTCCCCAAATGTATCCTTTTCATCAATAAATCTCTCCAGGGAGATTTACAATCCTAAATGACCAAAACCACTTTTCACTGAAAGGTATCAGTGATACCTTGCATGTCCCAATAGCCCTGTATTTAATTGCTTCCTAAAATATCCTTGGTAAAAATAACAAAAACAAGCCCTTTTTTACTTTAGAAAATTCCCTAGGTAAAACCAAAGGTGGTTTTGACCTAATTCCAACTCTATGTACATATACATACCCATATATATCAAACCATAGGATACCAAAATTTATTAAGCATCTACTAAATTTTGGTGAAATAAAATAATCTTTGCATGGTTTATTCACCAATAAATTCACCACCTGAGTTATGCGAATCCAAATAGGGTGATTACAATTTCTGCAGATAGGTATTACAATTACCTAACATGTATCTTTGGAATCACATCAAAATCTCATGTAGATTGAATATGGTGAAAAAGACAAAATTCTTCTAGTACTGCCTTTGGGAATTTCTTGAGGGCACTCTGGTAATTATTTTAAGTTGATTCCAACTCCACTTGAATTATTATATTAAATCCTATCTAATCACCCAAGGAAATAATTTTTGGAACTCCAGAACATTTCTGGTGAATTATCTCCTAAAACTATAGTTTATTTCACTAGAAAATCCTTTATAAATCAATGGAAATTGATAAAATAGTGAAACCACTTTTGTTGGATTCATTTTATCAATATATATCTAATGGTATCATTTTTATACAATGGTCTCATATATAACATTTCCATGGTCAAAACCCCCTCTCTTTGGTAGTTCCAAGACTATAAATCCAAAAGGATCATCTTCCAATGACTCCAAACCTTTTACCAATCTCATCAAACTAACTATCCAGCACCCTACTATTTTATACCACGTGTTGTATGATTGCTTGCTATATGTACTGAAGCTTGTATGCCTTGTATTTATTGTGGTGTTGTTTGTGTGCATGTATGCTCGATAACGGCGATAGTTGCCATTGTGTGCCGTCGAGAAGAAGGAAGCCTCAGAGCATTATTATTGCTATAATTATTATTATCGGTATTCGGGTATTCTAAAGAAGTCATAGGACATCTCGTTGGTCATAGGCAAGCCACCTTCTTGCTCATAAGCCTTGTCCTACTGTTTTACTTATGCATGTGTTACCCGCTGTTTATCGAAACTGCATTATTTTATTATACAATGAGCTATATATGGTACTGGCTTGGCTCCTCCAAGTCATTACATGTTTGTACTACTAATACAATTCCTTGATGACACCTACTTGTCCCTAGTATGATAGATGGTGCATAACACCATACACCTTTGGAGACGCTGTTTTTAGCCAAAGCTAAACTATGGGATGGGAAGACCCCGGAAAAAGCTTTCAAGAATGTTTTATGAGAAAACCTTGGCGAGGTTTGGCCTGCCAAGTGAGTTTAAAAAGGAAAAAAAAGATTTTTGGGTTTTACAAAAAGGTTGGATGAAAGATGGAGGAAAAATGTTTACGAAAACAAACCAGGCTGTGCAGTTTTGCCAGAACAATTAACCCGTGCAACCATATTACTCTGGAATGGGACATGGGTGGGATGGAAGTTTGTCTATTCTAGTATAGGTGCCTCACAACTACTACAGGGGATGGCAATATCCTGGAGGATGGGTCTTCTCTGAAAAAACGGTCCATTATTTGACCAGGAGAAGAAACAAACGGTCTATGTGTCGCCACGCGTTACTATGAGCCCCTCATTGAAAGCGCACACTTGGTGTAGTGTAAAAGGTGCTCCGGTTGGCTTTGGAACTATACAGGGCGTCCCGGTGTTGAGGGTAAAACAATCATAGGGTAGGCACTTATATTAGAGTGGGAATTCCGAAGGTCTTAACCAGTTACTCGACCCACGTTCGGTGTAGATGAGGGCAGGGTACTCGGATAGTGTGGGTAAAGTGTACAACCTCTGCAGAGTGTAAATCTATTCGAATAGCGGAGTCCTAGGTCATGGAAGGTTGGGAACGTTGCTATACAGCGGTGCTGGTTTTGATTTCAAAACGGATTTCGAAAAAGCAATGGATTTGGAAATGTTTTGACCATGGGATGGTCGGAAAGGAAGAAAAGAAGTTTGGTCATGGGATGAACAGAAGGAACAACAAATGGGTGACCCAATCCTAGTGTTTTCTAAAAACTTTTCAAAAAGGTTTCCAAAATGTTTTACAAAAGTTTTCAACAAGGATATAGTCATGCTATATCTACAAGAGAAACTAATTTATAAAAGACCCTCTTATGGAGCCATCCTACCACAGCCATATTGCATATCCTCTATTATTGTTTTCTTAAGGTGGTTTGCGAGTACATTCAAAGTACTCACCGACACTGTTCCTGGCTATTTACTTGGCCAGACTTCCCAGTCAGTTGCATGTAGGTTAAGGAATGACATGGGCTCTGCGCTTGAAGACTTCCGCTATTGATGATTGTAATCGCCATAATGGAAATGATGTAAATCTTGTACTCGTTAATTCATGGATGTGTGATGATACTCGTCGGTTATGCTCATGGCTCACTGATCATGGGAATGTTAAATGCAGGCATAACGGGGATTCTCGGACCGTAAATCTGGGGGGTCCGACAACATTAGTACCTGTTGTGCCCCTGTCGTGCCCCTTCTAAGTCACCCTGCACGTGTCGCACGGGAAAATACATTTCTGTACTTTCCTAACCCCCGACACTGAATCCGGTGGCTGCGACCGCGGTCCTTTTTTCCCCCACATTGAATCCTGTTTGGTGGAGGCGGCGTTCATTTTACTACCCGCTCCTCCCCCCACCCACACCCACACACACTGAATCCAGCGGTGGCGGTCCCTTTTCTCCCTGTCACGCCATGTCGATGCCCAACATGTCTAGCGAGGCCAAGGTGGTAGCTACGTTGGCGACTGATTCGGCTCCATCAGAGCCAACGTCATGGGCGCAATGCCAGACAAGCGAAGCAGTGGCGGGGTCTGCAGCCCAGGTTAGCAAGGAGGTGAGCTAGAAGTATGCTAACAGGGTACCTACAAGCAGCGGGTTGAAGAGAAAAGCTAGGCTGGCGGCAGAGTGTTCGGCTGCAGTGCGGGGTCGTGCAACCCAGCTCTCGAAGAAAACCACCAGAGAGAAGAGAGAGAGGTGAATTTTTCTTTTATGTACCATGTATTGCAAGTAGATTAGTTACTGCAAAGTAGAGTCAAATGAACTGAAAGGTCCCCTTTTTACTCAAATTAGGAACAACTTCGATGAAGCGGACCTATAAAAGTTCATGGTTCATGTCCGCTAGTACACTGCAAAACTAGATTTTGGTTGCGAGAGGGTTGTGTTCGAGCAGGATGTGCGTCTGCTTGTCAACTGCAAGGAGGTTGTGTCTGTTTTGCAGCTGATAGATATGCTTCATGCTAGGATTCCTTGGGGATCCAGACAGAGGGAAAAATTGGTGTGACGTAGCATGAGTGATACCTACATGCTAATTGAGCACTCCCATGAGCTTTAGATGGTTTGGGAGTGTTGTGCAGGTGATCGTAAGGTGAACATTGAAGCAATGATTGATGATATGTATGTAGATACTGGAGATCTTGCTGTCAGAGCTTCTGCTGCTTGAGTTTACAGACCACCAGATGTTGATCAATCTAAGTTCAATATACACCTAGAGGTGTATTCATACATGGAAAAACTTGATGTCCGACTTAATAAGCCAGTTACATCATGTACTATGGAGATAGCTGTCGATTCCAAAAACATAACACTTGTTGAACTGGGAGAGCTAATTGGTAAGGAAATCATTATTGGCCCTAAGCAGATGACATGAGTCCGGTGGTGGCATCATAAGAAGCAGGAATTCATAGAGGTTTTGGATACCAATGATCTGGTACAGAATATGCAACGAAAGAAGCAAATCAGGAAGATGTTCTTCCTAGCTACCATTTCTGATGTTGTTGAACAGGTTATAGTGGATGTAGAGGCACCTATTGTGGATTAATAAACAAGGCGACAGACGTTGATCAGATCTGATGAGAGCTGCTACCCAGGGCTTGTCATATAGACCACAGGGTTCTCCTGCCTGTATTTGTAATAAAGATTGTTGTTGACTTGAAACTATGTTGCTGTGGTTGTGTTTTTCAGAGATTACAATCTGATGTTATGTGAGATGTTGAGATTTTTGGACATATCACTTGATGAAACCATCGTTGTTTTAAAAAGACATAAGTACATTGTAGTTGACATGATTATGTTTGCTGAGATGATGTAATATACTTTTTTCTGAGATTATGATTGTTGAGAGATTGTATATAATGTTTTGTGAGCTATTGGGATTTTCAGACATATCATTCATTGAAACCATCATTGAACAAGGTGATACATAAGTACCTTGTAGTTGACATGATTATGATGTAATATAATGCTCTATAAGATCAGTAATTTGACTAATCGCTAGATAAGTACCTGTTACTTAGAAGGAAGTAGTATCGTGGATGAACGAGCGTAGGGTTTAGGAAAAAAACTTACTTAGTAGGAGATAGTGATATCTTGTACAAACATGTCTAGGATTTAGTATTAAGGGTTAAGGGGTTACTACAATAAATAGTTCATTAGACCCTAAACCATGAACCCTAATCCTATATTGTTCGGTAGATAAGATTTTATATGTTGCTATAAGTCAAACAAAATTGGGAAGGAGGAAGTACATGATTAATATTACAAACTAAAATTAAGGAAGAGAAAAATATTAGATATGAGACAGTAATCCAACCACGGGGCAATATATCAATTAAACCATTGTAACATGCCAATTTAGTCAATGTTGCAACATTGACGCACTTCACTTTCCCCACTACTGCTCTCTCCACTCACTGCCCTCCTCTCTCTCCTCACCGTCATCGATGTGTTGCCGCGGCCGCATTCGCCATGCCATCCTAGAACGACGAGGAAAAACAATGAAGCAGCAACAACCTTCTCTCTGACATCGAGTCTTCCCTCCCTAATGTGAGTTCCTCTATTTTCTCGGTAATGGTTAGGCATTGGTAATTACCTCGATCCAAGACTTGAAATGGGCATGCAATAATGTGTATTTCTAGATTTTTGTTCCCTTATAGGTACCACTCATGATCTACAACCCCGATTGGGAGGGCCTAGATCTCGATTGGGAAGTACCATGTGACCATGGGCTAAAACTGAGGAAATCCGTTTCATTTGAAGGTAGTAACAATGGGAGAAGGTTTTTGGGCTATAGAAATCATGTTTGCTTTTGTTATGTATAATGGTGACATGAAGAAAATTGTGTAGTGTTATGTTGATAATTAGGTCGCGTGTTTTTTAGGTTGGCCCGGTGTGTAAAGCAGTAGAGTGGGTGGATCTGGAGTGGCCAGGCGCACTTGAGAAATGTTTGGTCCAGTTGTGGGATATGTATGAGCTCTAAAAGTCAGGGAGATTTACTGATGCCTGCGATGCAGCTGAAAAAATTACAAGATCTTGGTAGGAAATAAGGAGCTGGAATAGGAAATCAAGAATTTGCAGTCAGAACTAAATGACACAATAAATGAGAGCTTGGTGGTGGGAACTTCATGGAAGATTCATAATGCAGAAAAGGAGAGGGACCAGCTCATGGAAGAGAAGAAGAAGCTAGAGTACTGCCTTGTGGATCTGTTGAAGGATCCGAAGAAGGAGCGTGAGGTGAACACGGACATGCTACAACGGATGAAGGAAATTTTATATGAATAATTTATGCCGTGACAGTATCTAAAACTATTTAACTGTAAGACTTGCAATTGTGGTATCTTAACTAATCTAAACTCAATCCTTGAGCAAAATAACCTTTCAGAAGAAAGCATAGTTTGCATAGAGTTAGGTCCATGTTTACAAAATCACTAGTACATGGATAAAACACAATTTGGTCCATCAGAACACATAGTTTGCAAACTAATTTCAGAAGAACTTATAGTTTTCACTAAGCCTGGCGCGGAGATGCTCGTTTTCCTTACTGATATCCTCCATTTGGAGGGTTCGTTCGATCAGGTCCACTTTGGTTTTTACCTACTCCCTCAGTACTTGGACGTGCGCCTCCCGCGGGTTCAAGCGCTCTGTCTAGGATGCGACAATTTTATCAGTAAGCTTAAGATTATCCCCCATGATCTCCTTGATGATATCCTCCTTTGCACGCGCCGAGGCGAGACCTTTCTCGTGAAGTTGCTTCCAGCCGGCGATGTCCATGTTCAGATTGTGGCACTTGTCATAAAGGATTGCGAATTCTTCTCTAAGGTGGTCATTGGTGGGTCCAAAATTGAAGCATATTTACCATTTGTTTGTTGCATAAATAGAGTAGGGACCTTTGTATTTCACTGCGTCTGCACGCACCTTTTTGTATTTATTTTAACAGGATCCTGAATCACTAAGTCCTATAAGAACATATCAATTAGAGCTGTCATATTATGCTATAATATGATATTTTTAAATGATAAAAGTCATTTTATGGATTTACCTTTGCATCTGGAAGAATACCGAACAAGGAGAAGCAATCAGTACACAAAACGACTGGTGTACGGGCGAAGCCCGCCCGTACCATGTGTCACCAAGTTCGCCTCGTCAAATACTTTCTCCTGGCAAAGATGGAAGAGGGATCCGACATTCAAAGCCAGCAGAAACCACGAAAACCACATTTGAAAGGGATCTGAAGGAGGAACTTGGCTGGGGAAAAATCCCTGCTGATTCACGGATCATTGGAGGACAACACATCAACCCTTCATCATCAACCGCTGCATCTACATCACCACCATTGCCCCCATCTCTCATCTGTAATTCCAAATTCAATTGTGGTTTGCACTAGATCTATTTTGGTATTTTAATCCATCCATTTGATTATGATGATGTTGTTGATTGCCTCCATGTGTGAGTAGTTACTTTGTTCTTAGGGAGATGGAGAAACCCTAGCACTATTATGAATTTGCAATAAAGATGATCTATTCTTGAGTCCATATGACTTGCCGGTCTATGATAGATTTATTTTGTGTTTGATCTCTCTCTTTAGATGGTATGTGTAGTCGAGCACATACCATTTTCCCTTTCACTAAAGGGAGGGAGAAATCCTTTGGACGTACTTTGGGATCGTAACCGGGTATGGCCCCGTGACAGGTTTGTGTTGGCTTGTGACCTGCACGGTGAAAGGAGGAATAAAGAGGGACTCCCTGAGCTAATTTATGATATCCACGGGGAAACCATTAATTGTGGTGGTTTGTATGGGCCACTCTCAGATATCGCAGTGGTTATTTAGAGGTGACCTTACTCTTGGCTCAACAAAGTTGCCTCCTACGAGCCTTGTAGTGAACACCTTATTATGGAGCTCTCTCCACACATCTCATGACACAAGAAGTATATTATCTTAAATTATTAATAATAACAATACCATGCTAGAGGTGTATCCTACATATCCGAGAACGTTTTAGCCCTATTGAGTTCAACCACACTTTCACACAATTTTGTTACTTGATTCTTTTAATCGTTTTAATTACTTTACTGCACACAACCAAAAACCTTTTAAACACTCTTTACTTGAGATCAAAGGCAGCTTACAAGTATCCTTTGATAGATAGTGACGAGGGGCATTAAGACCTTTACCAATAGCTCTCTATGGGTTTGATATCTTTACTTTGAAACTAGCTACAATTGATCTGTCCACGTGCAGTCATCAAGCTATTTTCTGCCGCCGTTGCCGCGGAGCTAAGCCTTTTGGTCTTTGTTCCTAGTTGGTTATTTTACTAATTGTTTTACTAAAGCTGCTTACTAGTTTCAGGTAAGCACCATGACTGCACTCGGACTAATTAATCAGCTCCATGCTACTAAATACCTCAGGAAGTTCAATAGAGGACTTGTTAAGGAATTCTCGAGTGGGAGCGAACCAGAATACAATGTCAATCCTCGCTTTATCACTATTATTGAAGAGAAGACTTTTGCAGGAGATTATCTAGATGAGGATCCTTACACTCATTTAATGCATTTTACCGAGCTATGCAGGAGATGATCTAGATGATGAATTGAAACTTAAACTGTTTAGCCAATCTCTAACCAACACTGCTTTGGCTTGGTATGGAATTTTCCCTGCAGAGAAAATTGATACTTGGGAAAAACTTAAAGGAGAATTTGTGTTTCGATTATTTCCCAAGGTAAAGAGTGCGAAATTAAGAAGGCAAATTAAAAACTTCAAGAACCGCCTAGGTGAAGGCTTGGTAAGGGCCTTCAAAAGGTATACGACTCTACTTCATAAATGTCCTCATCATGATTTACTCGAATGGTAAGTTTTACACATTTTATATGGAGGACTTAATCAATAAATTAAATGTGAGCTTGACACCAATTCCGGAGGCTCCTTTATGGAGTTAACTATAGTTAAATCTTGGGAACTATTAGAACGAATTCGACATAATAGAGAAACATGGGGGTTTGATTTAGGCGGCGAAGGATGTATAGAAATTGAATATAATTGTCTCAATGCATATAAAGAGTCAGGTAAAGTAAAAGAAAGTGCTGATGAACTTCAACTTGATGATGATATTGGTTTGCATATCCTTTAGTCTTTTATAAAACATATTGAGGCTCCCAAGAATGACTGGCTTCATTACACCCCGCCACCCGAGCCAGCCAAAGAAGATGATCCAATAATCATAGCTCCTATTGAACCCATATGTTGAACCGCTTCCTTTCCCAAGGACGACAAGGAAATGTATGATGGCTCAGCAGTTAAAGGATCAACGTGAAGAATAGCTATTCCTCAAGAAGTTGGAGGAAGAGGCACAAGTAAGGGAAACTGAAGAGCTAAATGTACAGGAGACAGGGGAATCAACAAAGGAAGATATTCTAACCATGTTTTCTCACTACAATGTGATTGAGCTGGATACTGAAGCTTTGCAATTTGTCGAAGGAAAGGTAAAAGCTAAAGAAGTTGGTAAGCCTATTCTCCTTTGTAATTTCATAGGAACTTCCTATTATGGCCTCTATGACATCAAGGCAACTGCTAACGTGATTTCTTTTAACTTTTATTTAAAAATTTCAAAATGAACTAGCACCAGCCGAACTAGAGGATACATACATGACTATAATGCTTGCGGATAAAACACTCAGGGTCCCTATGGGAATAATTAGAGATGTTCCAATTTTCGTTAGACCACACAAATACCCCATTGATTTTGTGCTTATTGTGGCATCCCGCAAAACCACTACTAGAAAATCGCGTTGTTTTTGTGCAATGCATCATCATGACCGCATGCTCATGTCATCATGCCTCATTGCATTTGAGCTTCGTCATGTCATCATGCATTTGTTTGTCGAAACCTATTTTCTAAAAGCCTAGTTTGGTTTTCTAAGTATTCCCCGTCTCAATTTCAAATCAAAGCGCCGGGCTCTTCCGGGTCTTTTCTTTGTCTCAAAACTAATTACAAAAGTTATTTTAAATTAAACAAAATTTATATTATTTTTAGGGGGCAGCCGAACCGGGCCGATCCGACCCAGTCGGCCACCCCTAGTACAATCCCAGCTACCCCAACTCTTTTCTTACCCAATCCTATTCTACCCACCCTGCCTCCACATCACCCCCTCCAATCCCCTCTCGCCACCTCACCTCTCATCCCTCCTCCCACCAATAGCCATCTGCCACCTCATCCTTCCTCTCCCCACCCTGCCACCTCACCAACTCCACCCCCTCTCCACTTCCTCCCTCACCCCCACACCGACCCACTCCCCTGGTCAAACCCACCCACACCACACACACGCACGCACCCCCGCGGGTCCCACCCCGACCCCACCTCCCCACGCGTCACTCGTCCACCCTCTCTCCCCCGACGCTCCTCTCCCCCGCTTTCTCCCTCTCCTCTGCTCTTCCCCACCGCCACCGCCGGTCGCCTCCCCTCTCGCCGCGCGGCCGCCCTCGCCCCCTCCTTCCTCCTCCCCGGCGAGACGACGTTGCCTCCCTCCTCTGGTCCGCCATGCCGCCTCTGCGAGCCGCCGGGCCGTCCTCATCCCCGCCTCCGGCCGGTGCCCCTCGCAAGCTCCCCAAGCTCCTCCCCCCCCCGTTCGCTCTCGGCGCCGCCCCGCGTCGGCCTTGCCTTCTCCGGCCGCTCCCCCGCCACCTCGCCCCGCCTCTCCGGCGCCCGCGACCGCCTCGCGCGTCCCCCGTCCTCGCCAACACCCGCACCGCCGCCGCCGCCTGGCTCTCCTCCCCGCCGGCCTCGTCTGTCTCCGCGCGCCCCTGCCCGACCGCGGCCTCCACGGCGCCACCCGACCCAGAGCCTGCCTCCGGCGCCACCACCTCTCCCTGGCCGCGTGACCTCGGCCTCCTCTCCTCCAGCACCGCCCGAGCACCCCTCGTTGCATCGCCCTGGCCTCCCTTGCGTCTCGAGCTCTGGCATCATGGACCGGTACCTCGCTGCCATCAGCCACCGTGTTTCCGCTCTTTGAGCCCATGCCCGAGGTCGTCATCCCGTGTCCTCTCTGCGGGCACGCGTAGCTCGTGGTCACCTCGAACAACCTGTCAACTGATCGTCAACAAGTGCCACTGCAACCCGGAACATCAAGATGGACCCCGTCAAGTACCCGCTACCGCAAGGTTTTCGGTTTACTTGACGCCCGAAGGCCACCGACGCAAGTTCCACTTTGCTGACGCCAGACGCCAACACCGAAGACCGTTCCTGGATGCTGAAGACCGCGAAACACCAAGATCTTCTTCATAGATGCGGATCCGATGCCCCGTTCACGGAGTCTGAAGACCGATACCGCCGAACCCGAGCGCCAAGATCTACTTCCCGGACCCCTGAAGACCGATCCGAAGCGCCAGGACCCGAACCTGAAGAACGCCAAGATCGCCGACGCGGATACACCAAGTTCTTCGCCCCGAATGCCAAGTCCGACTCAATGGCGCGGACCGACAAGATCTTCGCGACTACAAGATCGACACCGACCCGGGAGAATCCGATGCGCCCCGACACCGAACCAAGTCCTTCTTCGCGGAACGCCAAGATCTACTATGTTATCCGAGAACGATCCCGCCGAGACCGAACCCCAGATCCGAACCCTGAGACCGTACCCCGAACCCCCGGAACCCAAGATCTTCCGAACCCAGATGTGTGACCCCTTTCTCGAGCCCTACTTTATAAATGTAATATCAAATTGTTGCATATTAAATCATTCATGTCGCATACATATCTGTGTGGTTTGGGGGCATTATGCCAATTCATCTCATAATTAAATATGGAGTCTATATGCGGGATATCTTTGTCTTATTCCGGACTCCATTTAAATTTGTGCATCGAACCGGTGATATATCTTGCCCTGTTATTACAACATTTAATGTGCGGGGTAGATAAATAACTTTAACCGTTTAATTAAATGTCGGGACCCTGGTTCCGCTTAATGTGACCTAATTGCATCGCATCTTTGCCATGTCATACATCATACATGCATCATGCCCGATTTTCCACCGTAGTATTAAATAGTGCATCCGGTGTTTATTCTAGTGTTTTGCTTCTTAGAGGATAAGGCCGTTGAGTTGATGCGAGTGTCGACCCAATCTTCGGATGAAACTTCGACAATGTTTTCAGGCGAGCATCTCCCCCTTTCTACCTATCTTACTTTTATAGTATTTATTCCCTCCTGTTGATGTATTGCTATCTGTGTTGCGACGCTCTAGTTTTCGTACCCATGATATCCCTTGCAGCCGTATATTGCCTTGGACACCTCCTATTACCTGTTGTTTGGGAGATAGTTGGACCCGCGCGTCGTAGTCGCTTGCTCAAGTGCTGTTGCGTGTCGTCAGTACCACAGTTGTTGGAGTATTGCCGCATGTTTAATGTTGGAGATGATCAAGACTTTAATTACTGTTTAGCAACTAAAATTGAAGTAGGTAAATGTAGAGGCACATGTGGGCAATAGATGTTATTTGGTTGTTAACCGTCCACTTGTGTCCCGTAGGACCCCGAGTACTTGATACCTGTTCCTTGAATATTCGCGCTATCCACATCCGGGAGGATTATGGGACCCCCCTGAGCCAGAGCCTGATTCATTCTTATTTCTTGGGGCCACAAACTAGTTTGAGGTTTTATTTACTATCCTGTACTTATGCCATGCTTTACTACTTAATTTACGATTGTGCGAGGAGCACCTGTACTGTTTAGGTAAGCGGAGTGTTTCCGCGGTATCGACAAGCCCAGTCACATTTTCGGGTTCCCAGTCGTTTACAGCCACTGACACAAACCTTGAGTCCGTCTCGGAGTCAGCTAACTTCGTTGCGGGTGTACTCAATGGGGTGGCCCCCTGAAATATTTCTGAATCCTGTGATTGCTTTGTCGTGAAAGCCTCGTTGGGTTTTGATTTGGTTTTTCCGAGGTTGATCGAGTGTGTGTTGCTATTTGTGCACCCCTGCAGGGTAAAACTTTCTAAAAGCCGTGTCCGCGGTTATGGACGACTTGGAGCACAGTATCTCGATCATAGACAACTATAACTAAAGTAGTGCTATAAATTTGACCTTATAATGACTAGTAATCAGCTTCACTATAATGGAATGGCTAAATAAAACTGCCAACAATTGCTTGTTTGGGTTGTCGCTTGCGACCATTGTATCTGAATAGTAAGTATTGCAACTACAACAGAATGGCTAAATAAAAGTACCAACAACTGCTGGGTTTTGGGATATCTCATGCTAATTGTATCTGACTAGTAAGTGTTGCAACTACAACAGAATGGTTAACTAAAAGTGCCCACTGCTTATGTTATCAGGATGACTATCTATACGTGACTTGTAATTGCTGCAACGATAACTGAATAAATAAAACTGCCAACTGTGTGAGTTCCTCGGTTGACTTCCTCGTTTGGTCTCGAGGGGGAACACCAGGATGGGTATGTTTGGTGTAGTATCAGGTTGGTTCCGAATAGGTCTTTCATGCCCCTCTCTGATAGCCGCCAGTTGTATCGAGTCTCTATAGGTTGTTTAGTGCACGCTGCCGCTGCCGCTTCAGTCCACCATACCTATGTAGGCGAGGACCGCCGAATTCTAGCCTCGCCGTGTACTGGCCTCAGTACTGACCGCTCTCTCTTTTTCCTTTGCCCTTTGTCGGCACCCCTTTTGTTTAAGCAGGTTTTGAGATCGACGTCGTTAACAGGGTTACCCTTCCGGCTTGGCCTGGGCAGGGTTATGGACGCCATTGGTTATTCTTCAGGGCTCTTAGCCCCATTTGCATCTTGTCCGTAGTCGGACGCTCTTTCATTTTCAAGGTGATTTGGATCTTTGTATATTATATCTGTATTCTTGACTCATTGAGTCGCTGTTGTATATATATCTGTTCTGTGGGTCCCATCGAGGACTGTTGTGTAATGTTATTACTTCGTTTTCCACCCGCACGAAAGTGCCTGGTGGGCACCTTTGAATCGTTTCTATGCGGGTTTGGCGGGAAGCGCTGAAACTTGCATAGGGTCGATTCTGAGGGTGTTACAGAGTGGTATCAGAGCTCAGCAGTTGCGATACCCCACAAGTCCAGCCTGTAGGATAACCTAGCTAACGGCCGAAGTAGAGTGTCAAAACTATTTTTGCAAAATCGGTTGGATAGTTCTGATTAGGTCTGATTTTACTCCTTACCCCTCTGCTGCTCTCCTCTCACCTCTGCGTGTTTTGACTCCGCTCTCTTCTCTCTCTTTGAGTCCAGGATTTCTCGTGGTTGGGTTCCATCGTACCTTCAGGGTTTCGCTTCCTCCTTTGGTAACGGTGTTGCTACATCTGGTCTTCATGCTATCCGAGGAATCCTTCGTCTGGTGGACTTATCTTTGCTCCTCCTCGTGCCTTCTGGTGTTTTCCGACGCAACGACATCATCTACGCCAGATCCGATGCAGAGTCTGCATCACTCCTTGGTTCCTGAACCTCGTTTATCGAGATCTTCAGTCTAATTCCGAGAGTTGGTTGCATAATCCGCCTATTCGTGTGCAGAGTAATGGTTTGGGTGCGCGATGGACTGATCACCATCCGACTACTGTTATCATTCGCTCTTGTACATCGAATCAGTGGATCCAGCAACTTTACTCCGTCCACGGAAGCTAGAGGTGGCTTTATTTGTTGATACCTCTACCTTCGACCTTTTGTTCCCGGAGTGTTCTCTCGACGATCACGGACAACGACCTCTTGTTAGTGGTGTCGCGAGGATCTACACGAAGCGAGAAGATTCAGATCGCCGACCTTCTTCCCGGTACCATGAGGCGGATCTCGAGGGCGAGATCCATTGTTAGTGGTGTCGAATTGTGGCATCCCGCAAAACCACTACTAGAAAGTCGCGTTGTTTTTGTGCATTGCATCATCATGACCGCATGCTTATGTCATCATGCCTCATTGCATTTGAGCTTCGTCATGTCATCATGCATTTGTTTGTCGAAACCTATTTTCTAAAATCCTAGTTTGGTTTTCTAAGTATTCCCCGTCTCAATTTCAAATCAAAGCGCTGGGCTCTTCCGGGTCTTTTCTTTGTCTCAAAACTAATTACAAAAGTTATTTTAAATTAAACAAAATTTATATTATTTTTAGGGGGCAACCGAACCGGGCCGATCCGACCCAGTCGGCCACCCCCAGTACAATCCCAGCTACCCCAACTCTTTTCTTACCCAATCCTATTCTACCCACCCTGCCTCCACATCACCCCCTCCAATCCCCTCTCGCCACCTCACCTCTCATCCCTCCTCCCACCAATAGCCATCTGCCACCTCATCCTTCCTCTCCCCACCCTGCCACCTCACCAACTCCACCCCCTCTCCACTTCCTCCCTCACCCCCACACCGACCCACTCCCCTGGTCAAACCCACCCACACCACACACCACGCACGCACCCCCGCGGGTCCCACCCCGACCCCACCTCCCCACGCGTCACTCGCCCACCCTCTCTCCCCCGACGCTCCTCTCCCCTGCTTTCTCCCTCTCCTCTACTCTTCCCCACCGCCACCGCCGGTCCCCTCCCCTCTCGCCGCGCGGCCGCCCTCGCCTCCGCCGGCGCCCCCTCCTTCCTCCTCCCCGGCGAGACGACGCTGCCTCCCTCCTCTGGTCCGCCATGCCGCCGCTGCGAGCCGTCGGGCCGTCCTCATCCCCGCCTCCGGCCGGTGCCCCTCGCAAGCTCCCCAAGCTCCTCCCCCCCGTTCGCTCTCGGCGCCGCCCCGCGTCGGCCTTGCCTTCTCCGGCCGCTCCCCTGCCACCTTGCCCCGCCTCTCTGGCGCCCGCGACCGCCTCGCGCGTCCCCCGTCCTCGCCAACACCCGCACTGCCGCCGCCGCCTGGCTCTCCTCCCCGCCGGCCTCGTCTGTCTCCGCGCGCCCCTGCCCGACCGCGGCCTCCACGGCGCCACCCGACCCCGAGCCTGCCTCCGGCGCCACCACCTCTCCCTGGCCGCGTGACCTCGGCCTCCTCTCCTCCAGCACCGCCCGAGCGCCCCTCGTTGCATCGCCCTGGCCTCCCTTGCATCTCGAGCTCTGGCATCATGGACCGGTACCTCGCTGCCATCAGCCGCCGTGTTTCCGCTCTTTGAGCCCATGCCCGAGGTCGTCATCCCGTGTCCTCTCTGCGGGCACGCGTAGCTCGTGGTCACCTCGAACAACCTGTCAACTGATCGTCAACAAGTGCCACTGCAACCCGGAACATCAAGATTGACCCCGTCAAGTACCCGCTACCGTAAGGTTTTCGGTTTACTTGACGCCCGAAGGCCACCGACGCAAGTTCCACTTTGCTGACGCCAGACGCCAACACCGAAGACCGTTCCTGGATGCTGAAGACCGCGAAACACCAAGATCTTCTTCATAGATGCGGATCTGATGCCCCGTTCACGGAGTCTGAAGACCGATACCGTCGAACCCGAGCGCCAAGATCTACTTCCCAGACCCCTGAAGACCGATCCGAAGCGCCAGGACCCGAACCTGAAGAACGCCAAGATCGCCGACGCGGATACGCCAAGTTCTTCGCCCCGAATGCCAAGTCCGACTCAATGGCGCGGACCGACAAGATCTTCGCGACTACAAGATCGACACCGACCCGGGAGAATCCGATGCGCCCCGACACCGAACCAAGTCCTTCTTCGCGGAACGCCAAGATCTACTCTGTTATCCGAGAACGATCCCGCCGAGACCGAACCCCAGATCTGAACCCTGAGACCGTACCCCGAACCCCCGGAACCCAAGATCTTCCGAACCCAGATGTGTGACCCCTTTCTCGAGCCCTACTTTATAAATGTAATATCAAATTGTTGCATATTAAATCATTCATGTCGCATACATATCTGTGTGGTTTGGGGGCATTATGCCAATTCATCTCATAATTAAATATGGAGTCTATATGCGGGATATCTTTGTCTTATTCCGGACTCCATTTAAATTTGTGCATCGAACCGGTGATATATCTTGCCCTGTTATTACAACATTTAATGTGCGGGGTAGATAAATAACTTTAACCGTTTAATTAAATGTCGGGACCCTGGTTCCGCTTAATGTGACCTAATTGCATCGCATCTTTGCCATGTCATACATCATACATGCATCATGCCCGATTTTCCACCGTAGTATTAAATAGTGCATCTGGTGTTTATTCTAGTGTTTTGCTTCTTCGAGGATAAGGCCGTTGAGTTGATGTGAGTGTCGACCCAATCTTCGGATGAAACTTCGACAATGTTTTCAGTCGAGCATCTCCCCCTTTCTACCTATCTTACTTTTATAGTATTTATTCCCTCCTGTTGATGTATTGCTATCTGTGTTGCGATGCTCTAGTTTCCGTACCCGTGATATCCCTTGCAGCCGTATATTGCCTTGGACACCTCCTATTACCTGTTGTTTGGGAGATAGTTGGACCCGCGCGTCGTAGTCGCTTGCTCAAGTGTTGTTGCGTGTCGTCAGTACCACAGTTGTTGGAGTATTTCCGCATGTTTAATGTTGGAGAAGATCAAGACTTTAATTACTGTTTAACAACTAAAATTGAAGTAGGTAAATGCAGAGGCACAGGTGGGCAATAGATGTTATTTGGTTGTTAACCGTCCACTTGTGTCCCGTAGGACCCCGAGTACTTGATACCTGTTCCTTGAATATTCGCGCTATCCACATCCGGGAGGATTATGGGACCCCCCTGAGCCAGAGCTTGATTCATTCTTATTTCTTGGGGCCACAAACTAGTTTGAGGTTTTATTTACTATCCTGTACTTATGCCATGCTTTACTACTTAATTTACGATTGTGCAAGGAGCACGTGTACTGTTTAGGTAAGCGGAGTGTTTCCGCGGTATCGACAAGCCCAGTCACATTTTCGGGTTCCCAGTCGTTTACAGCCACTGACGCAAACCTTGAGTCCGTCTCGGAGTCAGCTAACTTTGTTGCGGGTGTACTCAATGGGGTGGCCCCCTGAAATATTTCTGAATCCTGTGATTGCTTTGTCGTGAAAGCCTCGTTGGGTTTTGATTTGGTTTTTCCGAGGTTGATCGAGTGTGTGTTGCTATTTGTGCACCCCTGCAGGGTAAAACTTTCTGAAAGCCGTGTCCGCGGTTATGGACGACTTGGAGCACAGTATCTCGATCATAGACAACTATAACTAAAGTAGTGCTATAAATTTGACCTTATAATGACTAGTAATCAGCTTCACTATAATGGAATGGCTAAATAAAACTGCCAACAATTGCTTGTTTGGGTTGTCGCTTGCGACCATTGTATCTGACTAGTAAGTATTGCAACTACAACGGAATGGCTAAATAAAAGTACCAACAACTGCTGGGTTTTGGGATATCTCATGCTAATTGTATCTGACTAGTAAGTGTTGCAACTACAACAGAATGGTTAACTAAAAGTGCCCACTGCTTATGTTATCAGGATGACTATCTATACCTGACTAGTAATTGCTGCAACGATAACTGAATAAATAAAACTGCCAACTGTGTGAGTTCCTCGGTTGACTTCCTCGTTTGGTCTCGAGGGGGAACACCAGGATGGATATGTTTGGTGTAGTATCAGGTTGGTTCCGAATAGGTCTTTCTTGCCCCTCTCTGATAGCCGCCAGTTGTATCGAGTCTCTATAGGTTGTTTAGTGCACGCTGCCGCTGCCGCTTCAGTCCACCATACCTATTGTAACACCCTCAGAATCGGCCCTATGCAAGTTTTAGCGATTCCCGCCAAACCCGCATAGAAACGATTCAAAGGTGCCCACCAGGCACTTTCGTGCGGGTGGAAAACGAAGTAATAACATTACACAACAGTCCTCGATGGAACCCACACAACAGATATATACAACACGACTCCATGAGTCAAGAATACAGATATACAGAACAAAGATCCAAATTACCTTGAAAATGATACAGCGTCCAGCTACGGACAAGATGCAAATGGGGCTAAGAGCCCTGAAGAATAACCAATGGCGTCCATAACCCTGCCCAGGCCAAGCCGGAAGGGTAACCCTGCTAACAACGTCGGTCTCAAAACCTGCTTAAACAAAAGGGGTGCCGACAAAGGGCAAAGGAAAAAGAGGAGCGTCAGTACTGAGGCCAGTACACGGCGAGACTAGAATTCAGCGGTCCTCGCCTACATTGGTATGGTGGACTGAAGCGGCAGCGGCAGCATGCACTAAACAACCTATAGAGACTCGATACAACTGTCGGTTATTAGAGAGGGATAAGAAAGACCTATTCGGAACCAACCTTATGCTACCATCAGACAAACCCATCCTGGTGTTTCCCCCTCGAGACCAAACGAGGAAGTCGACCGAGGAACTCACACGGTTGGCAGTTTTATTTATTCCGTTATCGTTGCAGCAATTACTAATCAAGTATAGATAATCCTCCTAATAAAATAAGCAGTGGGCACTTTTATTTAACCATTCCATTGTAGTTACAACACTTACTAGTCAGATACAATTAGCATGAGATATCCCAAAACCCAGCAGTTGTTGGTACTTTTATTTAGCCATTCCGTTATAGTTGCAATACTTACTAGTCAGGTACAATGGTCGCAAACGACAACCCAAGCAAGCAATTGTTGGCAGTTTTATTTAGCCACTCCATAATAGTGAAGCTGATTACTAGTCATTATGAAGTCAAATTTATAGCACTACTTTAGTTATAGTTGTCTATGATTGAGATACTGTGCTCCAAGTCGTCCATAACCGCGGACACGGCTTTCAGAAAGTTTTACCCGGCCGGGGTGCACAAATAGCAACACACACTCGATCAACCTCGGAAAAACCAAATCAAAACCCAACGAGGCCTTCACGACAAAGCAATCACAGGATTCAGAAATATTTCAGGGGGCCACCCCATTGAGTAGACCCGCAACGAAGCTAGCTGACTCCGAGACGGACTCAAGGTTTGCGACAATGGCTGTAAATGACTGGGAACCCAAAACTGGGCTTGTCGATACCGCGAAAACATTCCGCTTACCTAAACAGTACAGTGTGCTCCTCGCACAATCGTAAATAAAGCAGTAAAGCATGGCATAGGTACAGGATAGTAAATAAAACCTCAAACTAGTTTGTGGCCCCAAGAAATAAGACTGAATCAAGCTCTGGCTCAGGGGGGTCCCATAAGCCTCCCGGATGTGGATAGCGCGAATAATCATGGAACAGGTATCAAGTACTCGGGGTCCTACGGGACACAAGTGGACGGTTAACAACCAAATAACATCTATTGCCCACCTGTGCCTCTGCTTACTTACTTCAATTTTAGTTGTTAAACAGTAATTAAAGTGAACGATAAGTAAAGTCATGATCATCTCCAACATCAAACATGCGGCAATTCACCAACAACTGTGGCACTTGACGACACGCAACAGCACTTGAGCAAGCGACTACGACGCGCAGGTCCAACTATCTACCAAACAACAGGTAATAGGATGTGTCCAAGGCAATATAAGGCTGCAAGGGATATCACGGGTACGAAAACTAGAGCATCGCAACACAGGTAGCATTAGATAAACAGGAGGGAATAAATACTATAAAAGTAAGATAGGTAGAAAGGGGGAGATGCTCGCCTGAAAAACATTGCCGAAGGTTCAACCAAAGATCGGGTCGATACTGGCCTCAACTCAACGGCCTTATCCGCGAAGAAGCAAAACACTAGAAGAAACACCGGAGGCACTATTTAATACTACGACAAAAGATCGGGCATGATGCATGTATGATGTATGACATGGCAAAGATGCGATGCGATTAGGTCATATTAAGCGGAACCGGGGTCCCGACAATTAATTAAACGGTTCAAGTTATTTAGATACCCCGCAATTTAAATGTTGGCTTATCAGGGCAAAATATATCACCGGTTCGATGCACCAATTTAAATGGGGCCATTATAAGACTAGATTTGCCCGCATATGGGCCCCATATTTAATTATAAGGTGAATCGGCATAAGGCCCCCAAACCACATAAATATGCAGGCGAGATGAAAGATTAATATGCAACAGGTTTTATATTTAGCATTTATTAAATAGGGGCTCGGGAAAAAGGTTCACACATTAGGGTTCGGCAGATCTTGGGGTTCGAGGGGTTCGGGGTCGGTCTCAGGGTTCAGGGTTCGACGGGATCGTTCTCGGACAACTGAGGTAGATCATGGCGCATCCGTGGTCTTCGGGTCATGTCGACGGTCATGGCGTTCGGGACGAAGTACTTGTCGTATCGCATCGGCGACCTTGGCGTCCGGAAAGAAGTACTTGTCGCACCGGGGTCTCGGTGTCCTCGGATCCGATTGAAGAACTTGGCGGGTCGGGTTCGGTCTTCGGGGTCCGGGTTCGACGAGATTCGGTCTTGGCATCCATGAAGGAGAACATGAAGTCGATACCGGGGTTCGCACTTTGGTTCCGGGATGGCGAACTTGTCGTTTTGAGGGGTTTCTCCGAGTCCGTGATGCGTCCGTGTGGTAGATCTTGGGGGTACCGGTGTCATCGGGTTCCATCTCGCACATTGGTCGTCGAAACACGCAGCAATGCAGATCTTGTCGACAAAAGGGCATCGGGGCTCGAGACGGGGACCATCGGTCGCGCGTGGGCTGGGTGCAAGCGACAGAGGGAGGGTGGCAAGACGCACGGGACGCTCGCAGGCGATAGAGCGCGTGCAGCCAGGGAGGCACCAGGGTCGAGGGCGCAGCTATGACCTGCAGAAGGGAACGTTGAGCATGTGCGGGCACAGAGGAAAACAGGCTGCCGTCGGTGGCAAGCAGCAGGGGGCGAGATAGCACAGGAGGCAAGGACACGGGGCCCGCAGGCAGACAAGGGAGCATGCTCGCGGGGCGCCATGGCGGAAGGAGGTCGCGGCGCCGCGAACGGCGGTGACAGGGCCGAGCGGAGCCGGGGTCGAGGAGGAAGGGCCCGGCCCAGGCGGTGGCCGGCAAGAGGAGAGGAGAGGCGGTCGGGGAGGCGATGCGGGGAGGCGCGCCTGGGGGCGGCCGAAGGAGCTCCGTGGCGACCGGTCGCGGGGTGCGGCCGACGGCGGCGCGTGGGGTTTCCGGCGGCGGAGGAGGGACCCGAGGCGGCGGACGGAGGAGGGGGAACGGAGGAGGTCGGCGGTGCGGTAGGAGGCCGTGGGGTGGAAGCGAGGCGGCGGGGCCGCAGACGAGGAAGAAGGGGCGGCGGTGAGGGGCGACCTTGGGGAAGAAGAGGGAGGCGCCGGGGAGCGGAGGGCGGCGGCCGGAGGGCTCGGGGATGGAGAGGCGGGCGGCCCGGAGAGGAGGGCGCGACGGCGGACGCGGCCGCGCGTCGGTGGGGAGAAGAGTAGGGAGCGGCGAGCGGGAGGTGGAAGAGAGGCAGAGAGGAGGGAGGTGGGGGAGAGGGCCACGCGGGGGGAGGAAGAGAGAGATGCGGGCGCGGGTGGGGGAGAGGTAGGTGGGGCCGGTGGGGCCAGGGGTGGTTGGGTCGGTGGAGGAAGGAGTGGGGCTGTGGGGTGGGGCCCGGCGCGGTGGGACCCGGCGGTCGATGAGTGGGGGTTGGCTGTGTGGTGTTGTGTGGTGTGCTGAGTGTGTGTGTGGCATGGGGCCAGGGCGTAAGAGAGAGAGGGTAGATGGGCTGTGTGAGAAAGAGAGAGAGGGGGGAAAAGAGGGGGATTGGTGAGGTGGCAAGGTGGGTAGGGATTGGGTCCAGGGGTGAGGTGGCGAGCTGTGAGTGGTGGGTAGACTAGGATTGGGTGAATTAGGGATTAGGTTTAGTTTAGGTGGACCGATTTTATTCTGGGGGTGGTCGACTGGGTCGGGTCGGCCCGTTCGACTGCCCCCACTAAAGTAATTAAATATTTTATTTGTTTAAAACAGGGCTTTTGCAAACCGATAGCAGACAAAACAAAATAATCCGGAGACCCGGGTTTTGCGTTTTGAACAAAGGCGGGGCGTTTTAGAAAACAAAAATAGGTTTTTCGAAAATAGTTTTATGCAAACAAATGCAAGATGACATGACGATGCTCAAATGCAATGTGGCATGATGACATGAGCATGCGGTCATGATGATGCAATGCACAAAAACAACGCGATTTTCTAGTAGTGGTTTTGCGGGATGCCACAATTCGACACCACTAACAATGGATCTCGCCCTCGAGATCCGCCTCATGGTACCGGGAAGAAGGTCGGTGATCTGCATCTTCTCGCTTTGTGTAGATCCTCGCGACACCACTAACAAGAGGTCGTTGTCCGTGATCGTCGAGAGAACACTCCGGGAACAGAGGCGAAGGTAGAGGTATACACAAATAAAGCCACCTCTAGCTTCCGTGGATGGAGTAAAACTGCTGGATCCACTGATTCGATGTACAAGAGCGAATGATAAGAGTAGTCGGATGGTGATCAGTCCATCGCGCACCCAAACCATTACTCGGCACACGAATAGGCGGAATATGCAACCAACTCTCGGAATTCAGATTGTAGATCTCGACAAGCGAGGGTCGGAACAAAGGAGGGATGGACATTCTCATCAGATCTGATGTAGATGACTTCGTCGCGTTGGAAAACACCGGAAGGCACGATAAGGAACAAAGAGAAGTCCACCAGACGGAGGATTCCTCGGATAGCATGAAGACCAGATGTAGCAACACCATTACCAAAGGAGGAAGCGAAACCCTGAAGGTACGACGGAACCCAACCACGAGAAATCCTGAACTCGAAGAGAGAGAAGAGAGCGGATTCAAAACACGTAGAGGTAAGAGGAGAATAGCAGAGGGGTAAGGAGTAAAACCAGACCTAACCAGAACTATCCAACCGATTTTGAAAAAATAGTTTTGACACTCTACTTCGGCCGTTAGCTAGGTTATCCTACAGGCTGGACTTGTGGGGTATCGCAACTGCTGAGCTCTGATACCACTCTGTAACACCCTCAGAATCGGCCCTATGCAAGTTTTAGCGATTCCCGCCAAACCCGCATAGAAACAATTCAAAGGTGCCCACCAGGCACTTTCGTGCGGGTGGAAAACGAAGTAATAACATTACACAACAGTCCTCGATGGAACCCACACAACAGATATATACAACACGACTCCATGAGTCAAGAATACAGATATACAGAACAAAGATCCAAATTACCTTGAAAATGATACAGCGTCCAGCTACGGACAAGATGCAAATGGGGCTAAGAGCCCTGAAGAATAACCAATGGCGTCCATAACCCTGCCCAGGCCAAGCCGGAAGGGTAACCCTGCTAACGACGTCGGTCTCAAAACCTGCTTAAACAAAAGGGGTGCCGACAAAGGGCAAAGGAAAAAGAGGAGCGTCAGTACTGAGGCCAGTACACGGCGAGACTAGAATTCGGCGGTCCTCGCCTACATAGGTATGGTGGACTGAAGCGGCAGCGGCAGCATGCACTAAACAACCTATAGAGACTCGATACAACTGTCGGTTATCAGAGAGGGATAAGAAAGACCTATTCGGAACCAACCTGATGCTACCATCAGACAAACCCATCCTGGTGTTTCCCCCTCGATACCAAACGAGGAAGTCGACCGAGGAACTCACACGGTTGGCAGTTTTATTTATTCCGTTATCGTTGCAGCAATTACTAGTCAAGTATAGATAATCCTCCTGATAAAATAAGCAGTGGGCACTTTTATTTAACCATTCCATTGTAGTTACAACACTTACTAGTCAGATACAATTAGCATGAGATATCCCAAAACCCAGCAGTTGTTGGTACTTTTATTTAGCCATTCCGTTATAGTTGCAATACTTACTAGTCAGGTACAATGGTCGCAAACGACAACCCAAGCAAGCAATTGTTGGCAGTTTTATTTAGCCATTCCATAATAGTGAAGCTGATTACTAGTCATTATGAAGTCAAATTTATAGCACTACTTTAGTTATAGTTGTCTATGATCGAGATACTGTGCTCCAAGTCGTCCATAACTGCGGACACGGCTTTCAGAAAGTTTTACCCGGCCGGGGTGCACAAATAGCAACACACACTCGATCAACCTCGGAAAAACCAAATCAAAACCCAACGAGGCCTTCACGACAAAGCAATCACAGGATTCAGAAATATTTCAGGGGGCCACCCCATTGAGTAGATCCGCAACGAAGCTAGCTGACTCCGAGACGGACTCAAGGTTTGCGACAATGGCTGTAAACGACTGGGAACCCAAAACTGGGCTTGTCGATACCGCGAAAACATTCCGCTTACCTAAACAGTATAGTGTGCTCCTCGCACAATCGTAAATAAAGCAGTAAAGCATGGCAAAGGTACAGGATAGTAAATAAAACCTCAAACTAGTTTGTGGCCCCAAGAAATAAGACTGAATCAAGCTCTGGCTCAGGGGGGGTCCCATAAGCCTCCCGGATGTGGATAGCGCGAATAATCAAGGAACAGGTATCAAGTACTCGGGGTCCTACAGGACACAAGTGGACGGTGAACAACCAAATAACATCTATTGCCCACCTGTGCCTCTGCTTACTTACTTCAATTTTAGTTGTTAAACAGTAATTAAAGTGAACGATAAGTAAAGCCATGATCATCTCCAACATCAAACATGCGGCAATTCACCAACAACTGTGGCACTTGACGACACGCAACAGCACTTGAGCAAGCGACTACGACGCGCAGGTCCAACTATCTACCAAGCAAAAGGTAATAGGATGTGTCCAAGGCAATATAAGGCTGCAAGGGATATCACGGGTACGAAAACTAGAGCATCGCAACACAGGTAGCATTAGATCAACAGGAGGGAATAAATACAATAAAAGTAAGATAGGTAGAAAGGGGGAGATGCTCGCCTGAAAAACATTGCCGAAGGTTCAACCGAAGATCGGGTCGATACTCGCATCAACTCAACGGCCTTATCCGCGAAGAAGCAAAACACTAGAAGAAACACCGGAGGCACTATTTAATACGACGGCAAAAGATCGGGCATGATGCATGTATGATGTATGACATGGCAAAGATGCGATGCGATTAGGTCATATTAAGCGGAACCGGGGTCCCGACAATTAATTAAACGGTTCAAGTTATTTAGATACCCCGCAATTTAAATGTTGGCTTATCAGGGCAAAATATATCACCGGTTCGATGCACAAATTTAAATGGGGCCATTATAAGACTAGATTTGCCCGCATATGGGCCCTATATTTAATTATAAGGTGAATCGGCATAAGGCCCCCAAACCACATAAATATGCAGGCGAGATGAAAGATTAATATGCAACAGGTTTTATATTTAGCATTTATAAAATAGGGGCTCAGGAAAAAGGTTCACACATTAGGGTTCGGCAGATCTTGGGGTTCGAGGGGTTCGGGGTCGGTCTCAGGGTTCAGGGTTCGACGGGATCGTTCTCGGACAACTGAGGTAGATCTTGGCGCATCCGTGGTCTTCGGGTCATGTCGACGGTCATGGCGTTCGGGACGAAGTACTTGTCGTATCGCATCGGCGACCTTGGCGTCCGGAAAGAAGTACTTGTCGCACCGGGGTCTCCGTGTCCTCGGATCCGATTGAAGAACTTGGCGGGTCGGGTTCGGTCTTCGGGGTCCGGGTTCGACGAGATTCGGTCTTGGCATCCGTGAAGGAGAACATGAAGTCGATACCGGGGTTCGCACTTTGGTTCTGGGATGGCGAACTTGTCGTTTCGAGGGGTTTCTCCGAGTTCGTGATGCGTCCGTGTGGTAGATCTTGGGGGTACCGGTGTCATCGGGTTCCATCTCGCACATTGGTCGTCGAAACACGCAGCAATGCAGATCTTGTCGACAAAAGGGCATCGGGGCTCGAGACGGGGACCATCGGTCGCGCGTGGGCTGGGTACAAGCGACAGAGGGAGGGTGGCAAGACGCACGGGACGCTCGTAGGCGGTAGAGCGCGTGCAGCCAGGGAGGCACCGGGGTCGAGGGCGCAGCTATGACCTACAGAAGGGAACGTTGAGCATGTGCGGGCACAGAGGAAAACAGGCTGCCGTCGGTGGCGAGCAGCAGGGGGCGAGATAGCACAGGAGGCAAGGATACGGGGCCCGCAGGCGGACAAGGGAGCATGCTCGCGGGGCGCCATGGCGGAAGGAGGTCGCGGCGCCGCGGACGGCGGTGACAGGGCCGAGCGGAGCCGGGGTCGAGGAGGAAGGGCCCGGCCCTGGCGGTGGCCGGCAAGAGGAGAGGAGAGGCGGTCGGGGAGGCGATGCGGGGAGGCGCGCCTGGGGGCGGCCGAAGGAGCTCCGTGGCGACCGGTCGCGGGGTACGGCCGACGGCGGCGCGCGGGGTTTCCGGCGGCAGAGGAGGGACCCGAGGCGGCGGACGGAGGAGGGGGAACGGAGGAGGTCGGCGGCGCGGTAGGAGGCCGCGGGGTGGAAGCGAGGCGGCGGGGCCGCAGACGAGGAAGAAGGGGCGGCGGTGAGGGGCGACCTCGGGGAAGAAGAGGGAGGCGCCGGGGAGCGGAGGGCGGCGGCCGGAGGGCTCGGGGACGGAGAGGCGGGCGGCCCGGAGAGGAGGGCACGACGGCGGACGCGGCCGCGCGTCGGTGGGGAGAAGAGGAGGGAGTGGCGAGCGGGAGGTCGAAGAGAGGCAGAGAGGAGGGAGGTGGGGGAGAGGGCCACGCGGGGGGAGGAAGAGAGAGATGCGGGCGCGGGTGGGGGAGAGGTAGGTGGGGCTGGTGGGTCCAGGGGTGGTTGGGTCGATGGAGGAAGGAGTGGGGCTGTGGGGTGGGGCCCGGCGCGGTAGGACCCGGCGGTCGGTGAGTGGGGGGTTGGTTGTGTGGTGTTGTGTGGTGTGCTGAGTGTGTGTGTGGCGTGGGGCCAGGGCGTAAGAGAGAGAGGGTAGATGGGGCTGTGTGAGAAAGAGAGAGAGGGGGGAAAAAGAGGGGGATTGGTGAGGTGGCAAGGTGGGTAGGGATTGGGTCCAGGGGTGAGGTGGCGAGCTGTGAGTGGTGGGTAGACTAGGATTGGGTGAATTAGGGATTAGGTTTAGTTTAGGTGGACCGATTTTATTCTGGGGGTGGTCGACTGGGTCGGGTCGGCCCGTTCGACTGCCCCCACTAAAGTAATTAAATATTTTATTTGTTTAAAACAGGGCTTTTGCAAACCGATAGCAGACAAAACAAAATAATCCGGAGACCCGGGTTTTGCGTTTTGAACAAAGGCGGGGCGTTTTAGAAAACAAAAATAGGTTTTTCGAAAATAGTTTTATGCAAACAAATGCAAGATGACATGACGATGCTCAAATGCAATGTGGCATGATGAAATGAGCATGCGGTCATGATGATGCAATGCACAAAAACAACGCGATTTTCTAGTAGTGGTTTTGCGGGATGCCACACCTATGTAGGCGAGGACCGCCGAATTCTAGCCTCGCCGTGTACTGGCCTTAGTACTGACCGCTCTCTCTTTTTCCTTTGCCCTTTGTCGGCACCCCTTTTGTTTAAGCAGGTTTTGAGATCAACGTCGTTAGCAGGGTTATGGACGCCATTGGTTATTCCTCAGGGCTCTTAGCCCCATTTGCATCTTGTCCGTAGTCGGACGCTCTATCATTTTCAAGGTGATTTGGATCTTTGTATATTATATCTGTATTCTTGACTCATTGAGTCGCTGTTGTATATATATCTGTTCAGTGGGTCCCATCGAGGACTGTTGTGTAATGTTATTACTTCGTTTTCCACCCGCACGAAAGTGCCTGGTGGGCACCTTTGAATCGTTTCTATGCGGGTTTGGCGGGAAGCGCTGAAACTTGCATAGGGTCGATTCTGAGGGTGTTACACTTATTGATATGCCTACTGATGTTTATTGCCCTATCATTTTTGGAAGAATTTTTCTAAATACCACAGGAGCAAACATAGATTGTAAGAGACAAACTGTGTCTCTCAAGTTTGGTGAACAGAAAATGGATTTTCATTTCTCCAAATTTGACCATAAGCCCGCTATTGAAGAATTAGATGACGATGAGTATGAACGTGAGGAAGAAGGCAATATTGTTAATTTAGCCTCAGTGGTCATCGAAACTCCTGACGATGATTTAGCAAGAATATTACTCGATAATAATAATATCCTATAGGACATAGAAAAAACTGAAATGGATGATTATCTTGATTCCACACCTGAGGTGGACATCAAGGTTAATCAAGAATATGAAGAACCCATAAGAAAGGGAGATGAGGATCTTCCCATCCTACCCTCAAAACTTTACCAAAATAATTAAAATATAAGTTTCTTGATGAGACAAATAGATTTCCTATTATTATAAGTTCTAACCTTGCAAAAAAGAGGAGGATAATTTAATGAAGGTGCTTCAGATGCATATAAATGCTCTTGGGTATTTAATGAGTGTCTTGAAGGGGATTAGTCCTTTGATAGCCACCCATAGAATATTCATGGAAGAAGGAGCATAGCCGCTTGCAGACTTTCATCAACGACTCAAACCTCACTTCAAAGAGGAGGTAAGTAAAGAAATAATACGTTTGTTAGATGCAGGAATCATCTTTCATATGGAAGAGGGTAAATGGGTAAGTCTTGTTCATTGCGTTCCCAAGAAAGGTGGTTTTACTATTGTTGAAAATGAACATAATGAGATGATACCTACAAGGAATGTTGTTGGACACTATTGTTGAAAATATCAACAGCTACAAGAACAACTCAGCTCAGTTCAACTTCAGGAAGAAGGAAATGACAGATGGATTTATCAATGGGGAGATAAATTTACTTCCAGAAATTATTACAAGCTCTGTTTTCAACTGATTGACCCTCCAGAGCAGTTTAAGTGGATATGGGCATCTAAGCTCTGGCCAAAATTAAAGGTTTTCTCCTGGTTTTTATTGTCCGATAGATTGAATACTATGAATATGTTAAAGCGTAGGCACTTTAATGTGGGACAAGGGCAGCACTATGATTGTTCTCTCTGTACTTTGGGCGTGGAAGAAACTCTTGAGCATTTATTTTTCTTCTGCCCTTTCAGTCAAGTATGTTGGCATAGACTTAACATATCATGGGATAATTCAACATGCAGATTTACTTTACTAAGACAGGCAAAGGAGGAATTCCAACACCCACTTTTCTTTGAAATTTTTATCATTGCTGCTTGGGGGATCTGGAAGGAAAGGAATAATCTAATCTTTCAAGGAACAGAACATTCTGTAAACTCTTGGAGATCTAGAGTTAAGGCTGATTTAGATTTGCTTAGGTTCAGGGTTAACCAAAACCTGGAAAATATCATAAACTTGTATATAGATAGAATCTAGTGTGGTGTTGTGTTCTCTTGTAACTTGATTCTCTCTACATCACTATGTAACTCTATTTTATATTAATATAGTACCACAGTAGGAGCCTCTCCTACTGTTTATGGTCAAAAAAAATGTTGTTGGACACAAGATGTGCATTGACTATAGAAAACTTAATAAAGAAACCAGGAAAGATCACTATACTTTACCATTTATAGACCAAACCTTAGAGAGGCTTGCTATGCATTCTCATTTTTGTTACTTAGATGGTTATTCTGTTTTTTCTCAAATTGCTGTTCATCCTGATGAACAACTTAAGACTACTTTTACTTGTCCCTATGGTCTTTATGCTTATCGTCGTATCCCTTTTGGTCTCTGCAATGCTCCTGCTACTTTCTAGAGATGTATGATTGCTATATTTTCCGATTATGTTGAAAGTATTATGGAAGTCTTCGTGGATGATTTCTCTGTTTATGGAACTTCCTTTAATCATTGTATCCATAATCTTCATAAAGTTTTATAGAGATGTGAAGACACTAACCTAGTATTGAACTGGGAGAAATGTTATTTTATGGTTCAAGAAGGCATAGTGCTTGGTCACAAAATCTCAGGTAAGGGTATAGAAGTTGATAAAGGAAAGATTGAAGCTATAGAAAGACTTCCCCCTCCTCAAGATGTGAAAGGTATAAGGAGTTTCCTAGGCCATGCTGGATTTATAGAAGGTTCATTAAAAACTTTTCAAAAACTGCTAGACCTTTAACGAATCTCCTTCAAAAATGGATTGTTTTCAATTTGATGAAAAATGCCTAACCGCTTTCAACATATTAAAACGAGCTCTCCTTGAAGCTCCCACTATAAAACCACCTAATTGGAGGAAACCTTTTGAGCTATTCTATGAGGCTAGTCATGAAGCTGTGGGAGAAATTCTTTTCCAGTATAATGGTGATGAGCTTAATATAATTCATCATGCTAGCCGCACCTTAATCAGGGCCCAAAATAATTACATTATGGTAGAAAAGGAATTTTTCTCTGTAGTTTTATCCTATGATAAATTTAGATCTTATATCAATAACTCAAAAGTAAGGGTGCATACTGATCATATTGGCCTAAAGGAAATTCTATAAAGGACTGTCGTTAAGCCGAGGAAGATCCAAAGGACTCTAATTTTGCAAGAATTTGATTTATAGATTATACAAAGAAAAGAGGAGATGGATGAGACATCCATGGACATTCAAGAAATTTCTCCACCAAAATAAGTGTCCTCCATTTACATACCTTTGGGAACCATACTGCCGAAAAGAAAATTCTTGATATCTCTTGCAATGGTTTTGGTGATTTTCTGAAACCAACTTTGTTCGAAGGGAAAAATAAAAAGATGATTTAGAAAGAAGAAGGTACTCAATTGAACTCGTTCTCTCACGATAACCTAGGTATGTGAAAACTGAACATACCTTTGTTCTAGACGATTTTCTGCTATTTCTTTTTGCATTTCTATTTTCCTTTTGTTTTTCTGAATCCACGGTTGGTCTTGCAAAGTCGGTACGAGCGGGAGGTACAGCGAATCCACCGGTACCACTTATCGTTAAGCACACAGTACCCAGGGTTTCATCTTTCGCATGTTTGTACGACCATGCAGTATGGGCGCGTCCACCCGTATGGCTAGTTGTCACCGATATGGTATCTCATCGCCTGTTCTTTGTTTGATTTTGTCAAAAAAATGAAGTCGGTAAAACCAGTATGGACGGATAGTGGTTGGCTGGTTATGACCTTCGGAAGCCGAGTTAACTTGGAAACGACCTGGTATGGGCGCACCATACGGGTGTCCGCCCATACCAGGTGGTCGTTACGATCGCTATTTCTTCATTTTTGCTTATTTCTTTTCATATTTGTTGGGATTATTTTCTTGGCTGACCCTTTTCCTTCCAGTACAAATTTTCCCTTACTTCTAACCTCTTATAAGCCTTTTAGAGGGCCTCTATGTTTCTATTGTCAAGACAGTTCTCCCCCACATCAAATCTTCCTTTTGAGAACCTTGGAACCATGTCCTATCCACGAGGAATCGTTCAAGAGAAGGAGGACCTCCATGGATCATCCTCAAGGATCACAGAGGAAGTCAAAGCTGCTGCACCCAAGGGAAAGGAGTTCCAAGTAGAATACGGATTCAAGCTTATAGAAACAATTAAAGATGGGCGTAAGGTTTTCAGCCCCAGTGTTGGTAAAGAAGATGACTCTGATGAGGTTCAACTTGATGAAGAAGAATATGGGGAGTTACACTTGAAGAGGGCAAAGGAACAGGGAGAAAAGATTCAAGCCTCCTTGGATGCACTTGACCGTCACATTAAGAAGATTGAGGTAAAAGCCCCGGGATCTTCTAAGCATATTAAACGTTGCGTCGTTATCTAGACTAGATGGATCTGAAGGTAATGAAGGGGCTCGAAGCAAACCTAAACATTAGCCTTCGGTCCATCAACACTCTGAAGCAAACAATATAGATGTACATGATGCGCTTGGTTGATGTAGGAGCACTTCGTCGGGAAACCCCAAGAGCAAGGTGTTATGCAGCACAACATCAAGTATTACCTCAGTAAGAAACCAAGGTTATCGAACCAGTAGGAGGAAGGAAACGTCACACAAGTGTTGGAAGCAACATGGAAACCTGCACAACACAAACTCAAGACTTCGCCCCAACGAACAGTGAGGTTGTCAATCTCACCGGTTGCTGTAACAAAGGATTAATTGTATGGCGTGGAAGTTGATGAGTGGTTTGCAGCAAGTAAACAGTGGAAGATGTATGAATGGTAAAGATTGGGCCGGGGTCCATAGTTCACTAGAGGTGATCTCCTTAAATAAACAACATGGCATGAAGGGTAAACAAATTACAGCAGGGCAATTGAAAGGAACTAAGCAAGGCATAACAATGCAATACCAGACAAAAAGATCCTATGACATTCGATTGGGCAATACAACAATATACATAGACCACCGTCCAACTGCATCTATTACTAGAAGTCCACCTTCAGGTTATCATCCGAACCCCCTCCGGTATTAAGTTGCAAGCAACATACAACTACTTTAAGGAAAGTGTGTAAGGTAAACAACCCACTTGTTCCATGAACAAGAGACCGTTGTTTTCTCCCTAGTGGCAACAACACATCTACAACCAAAGATATTTCTGTCACTTCCCTTGGAAACTAGAGGCATGAACCCACTATCGAGCATAAATACCCCCTCTTGGAGTCACTAGCAACTACTTGGACAAGATAGCTACTAACAACGAAGAGCATGCAAGATCAAAAACAACACAGACATGATAGAATCAATAAGACAACACCATTAATCATTCTGACATAGTAATCTCAATATCCATCGGATCCCCGCAAACACAACATGCATGATTACAAATAGATTAGATCTTGATCATGAACGGAGCTCACAAGATCTATACATGAAAGCACAAGGAGGAGACACAACCATCTAGCTACTACATGGACCCGTAGTCCAAGATGGAACTACTCACGCTTCATACCGGAGAAGAAGGCCTCCGGGATGATCTCCCCTCTGGCAGGATGCCGGGAAGAACATCAGATCCCCCCGATCTAGGGACGATGGTGGCGCCGGCTACATATGGTTTCATGGAGTTTTGATTGCGTGCCTAGGGTTTTTGCATCGGGGGCTTCTTATAGGCGAAGAGGGAGGCCGAGGGGTTGCCCGAGGCGGCTGCACTCCCCCAGGCACGGGGTGGGCCCACCTGTGTGGCCAGGTGGTGTGGCCCCCTCGATGCCCTCCTCCGTTTCTCCTCTGGACTTTGTGTTGCCCACGGTAAAATATTGAATTTGGCTTTTGTCCTGTCCAATTCCGAGAATATTGATTTTCTGCCTTTCTGGAACCAAAAACAGAAGAAAACAGGCAACTGGCACTATGGCAACTTGTTAATAGGTTAGTTCCTGAAAACATATAAAAACACCTCGAAGTGTAGACAAAGCAAAGAAAAGTAGATACTAAACAAGCATGGAACATCAAAAATTATAGATACGTTTTCGACGTATCAAGCATCCCCAAGCTTAAATCCTGCTCGTCCTCGAGTAGGTAAGTGATAAAAGAATAATTTTTGAGCTGACATGCACCATCAAAACCAAGATCAAACCATTTGCAAGCATTGAAAGCTGGGATCAAAGAACTCTAAACATGTGCATGACATATGGATTTCTAACAATAAGACAAAGTAACTGTGCATGCAACATGAAAGGCTACAAACAAAGATCATGAATAGCATGCATTGAAAAACGTTTGTTTGTTGCACATACAGAAAACATGGCATAGTGGCAATCAGCTTGTCCCTCATAGATTAGCAAATAGATGCATATGACACCTTCAAAGTTCATAAGAGTGACTAGATACAAGTAGCACAAGAACAAGTAATATCACAATATGCATCAATTAATAAGTTTTGGGACACTGCACATAGAAATTGATGTGATTAAGGTTAAAGTGAACAAACTATGGAGTATATGCTTGACAAAGTATAAGTTGGCAATCTCATGTCCCTTGAATATGAGGGCCACACCTCATGCTACTCAACTTCAGTCACCTGTAAGTTCTTGTCATAGTAAGTACATGTGTATCATAGAGAACCGCCAATGGGGTTCCCCTTGCACATGGTACATGAGCTTTCCCATAACCAAAATGACAAGGCAAGCAGACAATGAGCATCTCAACGATCTTTTTATTTACTATGTGCATAGCTTTTTATTGAGGATGCTTCACAGATAGCTCATTATGGTGATGCTGCAAGTTTCCACCATGATTAGGCATGGCTTAGGCTAGCGGCCCAGGCGTTTCTCTAGCACAAAATACATAACTCCATGGACTTACATGCTCCATTTTTATTTCACACCGGTGACATCCATAGAAAAAGAGCATGATATCAACTGAGTACAAAGTACAAGTGCAATGTTTAAAACGTTCCCCATGACAGCATGGTTCTGCTAATTCCAACGTATAATGCAAACATATACAACATAGACGACACAATGGTTCAAGTTTATCAGGGGCAAAGAATATAAAGTGTGCCATCAAGTTTGTGAGGGCTTAAATCACTAAGTTTTCACATAATAAAATAGTTTTTAATTGGAAGATAGCTGAAAACAAGAATATACTTGGAATGGTGTAATACACCATGCATAGGAATTTATAGTGGACACTTTGGAATAACTTTGGTTTCTTGGGAGTTGGAAGCATGAGTAGAGCTTACTCATACAAGTGGAGGCTAGGAAAAGACTGGAAGCAACCAACTAAGAGAGCAATAATGTCCATAATCATGCAGAGCGACAAAACATTACTAATCAAAGCATAGAGTGATACTACAAGTCAAGGACTAAATGATCATAGAGGCTATGGTGACTTGTCATAGTCATAACATGTTGTGAGCATGTGCCAAGTCAACACAAACAAAACATCAAAGGAGAATACCACAATACTATGCCTTTGTATGCTAAAACAACGCATGATTATTTCAAGGCACACTAAGGAATCCCAATGACTTGGAGCAAGTCCTTCTACAACAATAATCACTAAGCATAGGGTCAAAACAACACCTAGCATGGCATGCTGAAGTCTAAATCACAGTCAAATGAAGCTCCTCTTGCACTTCCAAGCAAGAACTTTCTACTCCTTTCCAACACCAATCAACTTATTTGAAACAACACAGTGAGAATGGGGGTCCAAAATACTTTATTCAAGCAAACTAAACAAACTAAGAAAAGCAAAATAAAACTAAGACGCTCCAAGAAGAACACAACAGTGCATGAAACAATAAAAACGAAGTGTTTATGCAGACCTGAGCTTTTTATTGATGAAGAAGGGGATGCCTTGGGCATCCACAAGCTTTGATGATTTTATTTCTTGGATATTTCTTGGGGTTTCACCGGGGTGGCATCCCCAAGCTTGAACTTTTGTCCATTCTTCATCTCATTACATCATTCTCTCTCTAAACCTGAAATTTTTCCTTCATACAAAACTTCACACAATCTTCATTAGCAACATTAGTGTATTCAAAAGATAATAGTCCTTTAGACTTAGCTTTGGAACAGAAAAACTTTTCACTAAAAATAGAAGCTACTATAGCAACTCCTTCAAAAAGCTCAATTCCCCAAAAGAGAACACAAAAAGGAATCAATAAGAAGCAAATGCAAATAATGGCAGAAATCTGTCAAAACAGACGAGAAGGTAGAAACCGATTTTTTTGAAAATCTTCTGTTGATCAAATAAAAAAGTATTGAACTAACTAGAGTTATCTGACATACTGGGGGGTTTATTTGTAAATTTTCAGCTCAATCTGACTTACATAGACTCCTCACGAACTTTTATGGTGGAGGACTGAAATCTATTTTGGGACAGCAACTCCCCAAATCTTACTTCCCTCTCAATAGAGGTGATTCTTGGCACAAAAATAAAACAAAAAGGATAAGGAGAGGTCATTACTGAAGTAATAACTTCCAAGACTCAAGAAAACTCTTGGCTTATCTCCCAACAAGTACTTTCCTTTAACGCCTTTAAGTTAGTCACAAGAAGCAAGAAATCAAGTATTTTCAAATGAGGCATTAAGATCAATACTTGCAAAGTCTTCAACTATGAAAGGTATATCATACAAATGAGTTTTGGAGGATCCCTTCTCATTTCTCTTTGGTTTACTACTTTCATCAAAAAGATTTTCAGGAGCAATCCAATCAAAATTCTTTCAAAGGCTTCATGCATTCCAACAAGCTTAAAGGGTATGGGTATCTTGAATTCTTCTCTAGGTTTGGTTTTATCTGAATTACCCACAACATCTACACATGATCCTAGCATATTGAAACGCTCAAAGACCTTTTTGGCTTCCCTAGCAACATCATTGAACTCTTTTAGTAAAGTTTCAAGAATGAATTTTCTCTTTTCAGCATTCTTTTCTTCTTTTAGTTTTAGGAACAAAATTTGCATCATCTATCCTCCAACATATGAACTAAAGAAGGTGCAACAATCTCATAATTAGGAGCAAGTTCTGCTATAGATCTATCCTCAGTATCCTCATGCTTGCTAACATCATTAAAGAATTCTGCAATATTGTCTTTCACAATTATGGAGCCACTACCTATTGCAAGATCCTTTAGGGCGAACTTGGGGAACAACATGGTGAGATAGAGCAGGGTGGCAACTAGAGTAGGAACTAATTTTTTTTGTGTTTTTGAATAAAGAAAGCAAACCAAACTAAACTATTTTTTTTGGAGTTTTTGATAAAAAGAGGCAAACAAAACCAAGCAAAAGAAACTAAGAAAACTAAAAACAAAGTAAAGAGAAAGGAAGTGGATGATTCCCCTTGTGAAGAGGTCCTTGGTCTCCCCGGAAACGGCGCCAGAAAACTAGTTGATGCGCTTGGTTGATGTAGGAGCGCTTCATTGGGAAACCCCAAGAGCAAGGTGTGATGCATCACAGCAGAAAGTCTTCCCTCAGTAATAAACCGAGGTTATCGAACCAGTAGGAGGAAGGAAACGTCACACAAGTGTTGCAAGAAACATGGAAACGTGCACAACACAAACTCAACACTTTGCCCCAACGAATAGTGAGGTTTTCAATCTCACCGGTTTCTATAACAAAGGATTAATTGTATGGTGTGGAAGGTGATGAGTGGTTTGCAAAAAGTAAACAGTGGAAGATGTATCAATGGAAAAGATTGGACCGGGGTCCATAGTTCACTAGAGGTGCTCTCCTTAGATAAACAACATGGCATGAAGGGTAAACAAATTACAATAGGGCAATTGACAGAAACTGAGCAAGGCATAACAATGCAATACCAGACAAAAATATCCTATGAGATTTGATTGGGCAATACAACAATATACATAGACCGCCATCCAACTACATCTATGACTAGAAGTCCACCTTCAGGTTATCATCCGAACCCCCTCCAGTATTAAGTTGCAAGCAACAGACAACTGCTTTAAGCAAAGTGTGTAAGGTAAACAATCCACTTGTTCCATGAACAAGAGACCGTTGTTTTCTCCCTAGTGGAACAGCACATCTACAACCAAAGAGATTTCTGTCACTTCCCTTGGAAACTAGATGCATGAACCCACTATCGAGCATAAATACCTCCTCTTGGAGTCACTAGCAACTACTTGGCCAAGATAGCTACTAACAACGGAGAACATGCAAGATCACAAACAACACAGACATGATAGAATCAGTAAGACAAAACCATTAATCAATCTGACATAGTAATCTCAATATCCATCGGATCCCCGCAAACACAACATACATGATTACAAATAGATTAGATCTTGATCATGAACGGAGCTCACAAGATCTATACATGAAAGCACAAGGAGGAGACACAACCATCTAGCTACTACATGGACCCGTAGTTCAAGGTGCAACTACTCACACTTCATACCGGAGAAGAAGGCCTCTAGAATGATCTCCCCTCTGGCAGGGTGCCGGGAAGAACTTCAAATCCCCCCAGATCTAGGGGCGATGGTGGCGACGGATACAGATGGTTTCGTGGAGTTTTGATCGGGTGCCTAGGGTTTCTGCATCTGGGGCTTCTTATAGGCCAATAGGGAGGACAAGGGGGTGCCCGAGGTGGCTTCACCCCCCTAGGCGCGGCGTGGGCCCAACTGCGTGGACAGGGGGTGTGCCCCCCTCGAGGCCCTTCTCCGTCTCGCCTCTGGACTACGTGTTGCCCACAGTAATATATTAACTTTGGCTTTTGTCCTGTCCAATTCCGAGAATATTGATTTTATGCCTTTCTAGAACCAAAAACAGAAGAAAACATGCAACTGACACTGTGGCAACTTGTTAATAGGTTAGTTCCAGAAAACATATAAAAACACCTCAAAGTTTAGAAAAAGCAAAGCAAAGTAGATACTAAACAAGCATGGAACATCAAAAATTATAGATATGTTTCCGACGTATCAGTACAAAGCTCTCGTGGGGTGTAACACCCTTAGAATCGACCCTATGCAAGTTTTAGCGAAACCCGCCAAACCCGCATAGAAACGATTCAAAGGTGCCCACCAGGCACTTTCGTGCGGGTGGAAAACGAAGTAATAACATTACACAACAGTCCTCGATGGGACCCACAGAACAGATATATACAACAGCGACTCAATGAGACAAGAATACAGATATAATATACAAAGATCCAAATCACCTTGAAAATGATAGAGCGTCCGACTACGGACAAGATGCAAATGGGGCTAAGAGCCCTGAAGAATAACCAACGGCGTCCATAACCCTGCCCAGGACAAGCCGGAAGGGTAACCCTGCTAACGACGTCGATCTCAAAACCTGCTTAAACAAAAGGGGTGCCGACAAAGGGCAAAGGAAAAAGAGGAGCGTCAGTACTGAGGCCAGTACACGGCGAGACTAGAATTCGGCGGTCCTCGCCTACACAGGTATGGTGGACTGAAGCGGCAGTTGTAGCATGCACTACACAACCTATAGAGACTCGATGCAACTGGTGACAATCAGAGAGGGGTAAGAAAGACCTATTCGGATCCAACCTGATGCTACCATCAAACAAACCCATCTTGGTGTTTCCCCCTCGAGACCAAACGAGGAAGTCAACCGAGGAACTCACACAGTTGGCAGTTTTACTTATTCAGTTGTCGTTGCAGCAATTACTAGTCAGGTATAGATATTCATCCTGATAAAGTAAGCAGTGGGCCATTTTAGTTAATCATTCCGTTGTAGTTGCAGCACTTACTAGTCAGATACAATTAGCATGAGATATCCCAAAAACCCAGCAGTTGTTGGTACTTTTATTCAGCCATTCCATTATAGTTGCAATACTTACTAGTCAGGTACAATGGTCGCAAGCGACACCCAAACAAGCAATTGTTGGCAGTTTTATTTAGCCATTCCATTATAGTGAAGCTGATTACTAGTCATTATAAGTCAAATTTATAGCACTACTTTAGTTATAGTTGTCTATGATCGAGATACTGTGCTCCAAGTCGTCCATAACCGCGGACACGGCTTTCAGAAAGTTTTAACCCGGCCGGGGTGCACAAATAGCAACACACACTCGATCAACCTCGGAAAAACCAAATCAAAACCCAACGAGGCTTTCACGACAAAGCAATCACAGGATTCAGAAATATTTCAGGGGGCCACCCCTTGGAGTACACCCGCAACAAAGTAAGCAAGCTCCGAGACGGACTCAAGGTTTGCGACAATGGCTGTAAACGACTGGGAACCCAAAACTGGGATTGTCGATACCGCGAAAACATTCCTCTTACCTAAACAGTACAGTGTGCTCCTCGCACAATCGTAAATAAAGCAGTAAAGCATGGCATAGGTACAGGATAGTAAATAAAACCTCAAACTAGTTTGTGGCCCCAAGAAATAAGAATGAATCATGCTCTGGCTCAGGGGGGTCCCATAATCCTCCCGGATGTGGATAGCGCAAATATTCAAGGAACAGGTATCAAGTACTCGGGGTCCTACGGGACACAAGTGGGCGGTCGGAAACCAAATATTATCTATCACCCACCGATGCCTCTGCTTACTTACTTCAATTTTAGTTGTTAAACAAGAATTAGAGTGAACGATAAGTAAAACCATGATCATCTCCAACATCAACATGCGGCCATACACCAACAACTGTGGCACTTGACGACACGCAACAGCACTTGAGCAAGCGACTACGACGCGCAAGTCCAACTATCTACCAAACAACAGGTAATAGGAGGTGTCCAAGGCAATATAAGGCGGCAAGGGATATCTCGGGTACGAAAACTAGAGCATCGCAACACAGATAGCAATAGATCAACAGGAGGGAATAAATACTATAAAAGTAAGATAGGTAGAAAGGGGGAGATGCTCGCCTGAAAACATTGCCGAAGGTTCAACCGAAGATCGGGGCGAAGCTCACATCAACTCAACGGCCCAATCCGCGAAGAAGCAAAACACTAGAATAAACACCGGATGCAATATTTAATACAACGGCAGAAGATCGGCATGATGCATGTATGATGCATGACATGACAAGGTTGCGATGCGATTAGGCCATATTAAGCGGAACCGGGGTCCCGACAATTAATTAAACGGTCCAAGTTATTTAACTACCCCGCAATTTAAATGTTGTATTAACATGGCAAGGTAAGTTACCGGTTTGCTACACAAATTTAAATGAGGCCAATATAAGACTAGATTTGTCCGCATATGGGCCCCATATTTAATTATTAGGTGAATCGGCATAAGGCCCCGAACCACACAAATATGCATGCAAGTATGACAATTTAATATGCAACAGGTTTTATATTTAGCATTTATAAAATAGGGCTCGGGAAAAGGGGTCACACATTAGAGGGTCTCGACGAACTTGGGGTTCCAGGGTTCGGGGTCGGTTCTCAGGGTTCAGGGTTCGACGGAAACGGCAGGGTCGTTCTCGGATAACGGAGGTAGGTCTTGGCGTTCCGTGGTCTTCGGGTCATGTCGACGGTTATGGCGTTCGGGACGAAGTACCTGTCGCACCGGGGTCTTGGTGTCCGGGGTGAAGATCTTGGCGTCCTCGAGGAAGAACTCGGTGTATCCGTGTCGTGGTTCTTGTCGGGGTTCTCGGCTTCGGGCGTCGGGATCGGGCTTCGGATTCCGGGACCGGTGCGAGGTCTCGGCCATCAGATCCTTGGAGGAGGTCATGGCGGTGCCATTCAACCCATGAAGGAGACCTTGTCGCTTGGAATCCGTGTAGGAGAACTCGAGGCCGATGGCGAACTTGTTCGGTACCGAGGTTTTTCGGAGATCTTGGCATTGGCACCGGGTTCGGTATTCGGGTAAAGTACTTGTCGCACCATGTCGGAGTCCTTGAATCCGGGAAGGAGAACTTGACGCGCCAGGGTTCGATCTTCGGATCCGTGTGGCCGGCCTTGGTGTTTCGGGCATCTTCGGGTCGGGGTCTCGACACCGGTAGATCTTGGTGTCAATGGTTCTAAGCAACAGGGCGCTTAGCATACGTCTTCAACCGCCGGACTAGAAGTAGTTGAGGGATCATCCGAACATCACCAACACAGGCTGCAGCAGTAACCAAATGATGCCATCATCTGTACACCATTACTCCTTCAGCTACACTGCTCGATTTCTGTCACAGCAACAAAACCACAAAGCGGAATTTCCACTACTGCCAACACAACAATACCACATCTCGATACACAGAGAAAAGATGGGCAGGGACCGGTGGACTTTGAGGCACCAGGGTGCTGTGCTGGGCGACGCACTCGAGCTGGAGGACGACAGGAGCGGTAGACGCGGGTCCGGGGAGGCTTGGCGAGGTCGGCGGCGGAGCCTGGACGCGGCGGCCGGGGCGACGCCGTGGTGGAGCGGCCCGGGCGCGGGCTCGGACGGCCGGGAGGAGGACGTGCAGGGGCGGGGGCGCGACGAGGGAGGAGGAGGCGGTCCGCCGGCGGGGTTGAGCTCGGGAAGACCGGCGGTGGAGGGGAGACGCGGCCGAGGGTGGCGGAGAGCGTGCCGGCGACGGGGAGCGGCCGCGGGTGCTGGCGAGGGTGCGGCGGCGACCTCGGCTCGCGGGCGGCGGCCGTCGCTGGAGGGGAGGCGGGGACGGAGGTTGCGGTGGGGGGAAAGGTGGAGGCGGACGGCCGGTGGCGGGTCGGGCGCCGGCCGGAGGCGCGACGGCGGGGAGGTGCTCGAGACGAGGCGGCTCCGGCGGGGGAGCGGGTGAGGCGAGGCGGCGGTGGCGATGGAGGGGGCGGGGCTGGCCCGGCCGGAGGCGGGCGCGCGCGGGCCCGCGCGGAGGAGGAGCGAAGCGAGGCAGACGGGGGAGGAGGCCCGACGCGAGTGGCTGGCAGAGGAGCAGCGGCGGGCTCCGTGCCGGTGGCGAGGAGAGGGAGGAGAGGGTGGCCGAGAGGAGGGAGGGAGACGAGCGGGAGGAAGGAGGCGGGGGCGGTTCGATCGGGGGGAGGCGGAACTGGGGAGGGGAGCGGGGCGTGGGTGACGTGTTGGGTCAGGCGGGGCCCGCGTGCAGGGAGAGGTGGGCCTGGCGGTGGTGAGTGCGTGCATGCTCTGGGTGGGTTGGGAGGCAGGGGCAGTGGGGAGAGAGGGGAAGGTGGGTCCGGTCGGGTGGGGCCAGGTGGGGAGGGGGTGGACCGGGTCCAAGGGCTAGGTGGAGAGAGGAGGGAGTTGGGGGGTGAGGTGGCATGGTTTGATAGGCTAGGGGGAGGGGAGAGGTGACGTGGCGTTCAGGGATTGGAGGGGGTGAGGTGGAGGAGGGGTGGGTAGAATAGGTTGGGTAGTTTTAGGATTTCTGGTGGACCGATTTTATTTCTGGGGGTGGCCGACTGGGTCGGTTCGGCCCGGTTTGGCTGCCCCCATTAAAATAATTTAATATTTTATTTGTTTAAAACAAGGCTTCTGCAAACCGATAGCGGACAAAACAAAATAATCCGGAGACCCGGGTTTTGCGTTTGAATTAAGATGGGGCGTTTAGAAAACAAGAACAGGTTTTTCCGAAAATAGTTTTATGCAAGCAAATGCAAGATGATGACGATGCTCAGATGCAATGTGGCATGATGACCTGAGCATGCGGTCATGATGATGCAATGCACAAAAACAACGCGATTTTCTGGTAGTGGTTTTGCGGGATGCCACAATTCGACACCACTAACAATGGATCTCGCCCTCGAGATCCGCCTCATGGTACCGGAAGAAAGGTCGGCGAACTGCGTCTTCTCGCTTCGTGTAGATCCTCGCGACACCACTAACAAGAGGTCGTTGTCCATGATCGCCGAGAGAACACTCCGGGAAACAAAGGCGAAGGTAGAGGTATCAACCAATAAAGCCACCTCTAGCTTCCGTGGACGGAGTAAAATCGCTGGATCCACTGATTCGATGTACACGAGCGAATGATAAGAGTAGTCGGATGGTGATCAGTCCATCGCGCACCCAAACCATTACTCTGCATCCGAATAGGCGGATTATGCAACCAACTCTCGGAATTAGACTGAAGATCTCGACAAGCGAGGTTCGGAAACAAAGGAGGGATGCAGACTCTGCATCGGATCTGACGTAGATGGTGTCGTCGCGGCGGAAAACACCGGAAGGCACGAGAAGGAACAAAGAGAAGGCCACCAGACGAAGGATTCCTCGGATAGCATGAAGACCAGATGTAGCAACACCGTTACGAAAGAAGGAAGCGAAACCCTGAAGGTACGATGGAACCCAACCACGAGAAATCCTAGACTCGAAGAAAGGGAAAATAGCGGATTCAAAACACGTAGAGGTAAGAGGAGAACAGCAGAGGGGTAAGGAGTAAAATCAGACCTAATCAGAACTATCCAACCGATTTGGCAAAATAGTTTTGACACTCTACTTCGGCCATTAGCTAGGTTATCCTATAGGCTGGACTTGTGGGGTATCGCAACTGCTGAGCTCTGATACCACTCTGTAACACCCTCAGAATCGACCCTATGCAAGTTTTAGCGAAAACCGCCAAACCCGCATAGAAACGATTCAAAGGTGCCCACCAGGCACTTTCGTGCGGGTGGAAAACGAAGTAATAACATTACACAACAGTCCTCGATGGGACCCACAGAACAGATATATACAACAGCGACTCAATGAGTCAAGAATACAGATATAATATACAAAGATCCAAATCACCTTGAAAATGATAGAGCGTCCGACTACGGACAAGATGCAAATGGGGCTAAGAGCCCTGAAGAATAACCAATGGCGTCCATAACCCTGCCCAGGCCAAGCCGGAAGGGTGACCCTGCTAACTACGTCGATCTCAAAACCTTCTTAAACAAAAGGGATGCCGACAAAGGGCAAAGGAAAAAGAGGAGCGTCAGTACTGAGGCCAGTACACGGCGAGACTAGAATTCGGCGGTCCTCGCCTACACAGGTATGGTGGACTGAAGCGGCAGCGATAGCATGCACTACACAACCTATAGAGACTCGATGCAACTGGTGACGATCAGAGAGGGGTAAGAAAGACCTATTCAGATCCAACCTGATGCTACCATCAAACAAACCCATCCTGGTGTTTCCCCCTCGAGACCAAACGAGGAAGTCAACCGAGGAACTCACACAGTTGGCAGTTTTATTTATTCAGTTGTCGTTGCAGCAATTACTAGTCAGGTATAGATATTCATCCTGATAAAGTAAGCAGTGGGCCATTTTAGTTAATCATTCCGTTGTAGTTGCAACACTTACTAGTCAAATACAATTAGCATGAGATATCCCAAAAACCCAGCAGTTGTTGGTACTTTTATTCAGCCATTCCATTATAGTTGCAATACTTACTAGTCAGGTACAATGGTCGCAAGCGACACCCAAACAAGCAATTGTTGGCAGTTTTATTTAGCCATTCCATTATAGTGAAGCTGATTACTAGTCATTATAAGTCAAATTTATAGCACTACTTTAGTTATAGTTGTCTATGATCGAGATACTGTGCTCCAAGTCGTCCATAACCGCGGACATGGCTTTCAGAAAGTTTTAACCCGGCCGGGGTGCACAAATAGCAACACACACTCGATCAACCTCGGAAAAACCAAATCAAAACCCAACGAGGCTTTCACGACAAAGCAATCACAGGATTCAGAAATATTTCAGGGGGCCACCCCTTGGAGTACACCCGCAACGAAGTAAGCAAGCTCCGAGACGGACTCAAGGTTTGCGACAATGGCTGTAAACGACTGGGAACCCAAAACTGGGATTGTCGATACCGCGAAAACATTCCGCTTACCTAAACAGTACAGTGTGCTCCTCGCACAATCGTAAATAAAGCAGTAAAGCATGGCATAGGTACAGGATAGTAAATAAAACCTCAAACTAGTTTGTGGCCCCAAGAAATAAGAATGAATCATGCTCTGGCTCAGGGGGGTCCCATAATCCTCCCGGATGTGGATAGCGCGAATATTCAAGGAACAGGTATCAAGTACTCGGGGTCCTACGGGACACAAGTGGGCGGTCGGAAACCAAATATTATCTATCACCCACCGATGCCTCTGCTTACTTACTTCAATTTTAGTTGTTAAACAAGAATTAGAGTGAACGATAAGTAAAACCATGATCATCTCCAACATCAACATGCGGCCATACACCAACAACTGTGGCACTTGACGACACGCAACAGCACTTGAGCAAGCGACTACGACGCGCAAGTCCAACTATCTACCAACCAACAGGTAATAGGAGGTGTCCAAGGCAATATAAGGCGGCAAGGGATATCTCGGGTACGAAAACTAGAGCATCGCAACACAGATAGCAATAGATCAACAGGAGGGAATAAATACTATAAAAGTAAGATAGGTAGAAAGGGGGAGATGCTCACCTGAAAACATTGCCGAAGGTTCAACCGAAGATCGGGGCGAAGCTCACATCAACTCAACGGCCCAATCCGCGAAGAAGCAAAACACTAGAATAAACACCGGATGCAATATTTAATACAACGGCAGAAGATCGGCATGATGCATGTATGATGCATGACATGGCAAGGTTGCGATGCGATTAGGCCATATTAAGCGGAACCGGGGTCCCGACAATTAATTAAACGGTCCAAGTTATTTAACTACCCCGCAATTTAAATGTTGTATTAACATGGCAAGGTAAGTTACCGGTTCACTACACAAATTTAAATGAGGCCAATATAAGACTAGATTTGTAAGCATATGGGCCCCATATTTAATTATTAGGTGAATCGGCATAAGGCCCCCGAACCACACAAATATGCATGCAAGTATGACAATTTAATATGCAACAGGTTTTATATTTAGCATTTATAAAATAGGGCTCGGGAAAAGGGGTCACACATTAGAGGGTCTCGACGAACTTGGGGTTCCGGGGTTCGGGGTCGGTTCTCAGGGTTCAGGGTTCGACGGAAATGGCAGGGTCGTTCTCGGATAACGGAGGTAGGTCTTGGCGTTCCGTGGTCTTCGGGTCATGTCGACGGTTATGGCGTTCGGGACGAAGTACCTGTCGCACCGGGGTCTTGGTGTCCGGGGTGAAGATCTTGGCGTCCTCGAGGAAGAACTCGGTGTATCCGTGTCGTGGTTCTTGTCGGGGTTCTCGGCTTCGGGCGTCGGGATCGGGCTTCGGATTCCGAGACCGGTGCGAGGTCTCGGCCATCAGATCCTTGGAGGAGGTCATGGCGGTGCCATTCAACCCATGAAGGAGACCTTGTCGCTTGGTATCCGTGTAGGAGAACTCGAGGCCGATGGCGAACTTGTTCGGTACCGAGGTTTTTCGGAGATCTTGGCATTGGCACCGGGTTCGGTCTTCGGGTAAAGTACTTGTCGCACCATGTCGGAGTCCTTGAATCCGGGAAGGAGAACTTGACGCGCCAGGGTTCGATCTTCGGATCCGTGTGGCCGGCCTTGGTGTTTCGGGCATCTTCGGGTCGGGGTCTCGACACCGGTAGATCTTGGTGTCAATGGTTCTAAGCAACAGGGCGCTTAGCATACGTCTTCAACCGCCGGACTAGAAGTAGTTGAGGGATCATCCGAACATCACCAGCACAGGCTGCAGCAGTAACCAAATGATGCCATCATCTGTACACCATTACTCCTTCAGCTACACTGCTCGATTTCTGTCACAGCAACAAAACCACAAATCGGAATTTCCACTACTGCCAACACAACAATACCACATCTCGATACACAGAGAAAAGATGGGCAGGGACCGGTGGACTTTGAGGAACCAGGGTGCTGTGCTGGGCGACACACTCGAGCTGGAGGACGACAGGAGCGGTAGACGCGGGTCCGGGGAGGCTTGGCGAGGTCGGCGGCGGAGCCTGGACGCGGCGGCCGGGGCGACGCCGTGGTGGAGCGGCCCGGGCGCGGGCTCGGACGGCCGGGAGGAGGACGTGCAGGGGCGGGGGCGCGACGAGGGAGGAGGAGGCGGTCCGCCGGCGGGGTTGAGCTCGGGAAGACCGGCGGTGGAGGGGAGACGCGGCCGAGGGTGGCGGAGAGCGGGCCGGCGACGGGGAGCGACCGCGGGTGCTGGCGAGGGTGCGGCGGCGACCTCGGCTCGCGGGCGGCGGCCGTCGCTGGAGGGGAGGCGGGGACGGAGGTTGCGGTGGGAGGAAAGGTGGAGGCGGACGGCCGGTGGCGGGTCGGGCGCCGGCCGGAGGCGCGACGGCGGGGAGGTGCTCGAGACGAGGCGGCTCCGGCGGGGGAGCGGGTGAGGCGAGGCGGCGGTGGCGATGGAGGGGGCGGGGCTGGCCCGGCCGGAGGCGGGCGCGCGCGGGCCCGCGCGGAGGAGGAGCGAAGCGAGGCAGATGGGGGAGGAGGCCCGACGCGAGCGGCTGGCAGAGGAGCAGCGGCGGGCTCCGTGCCGGCGGCGAGGAGAGGGAGGAGAGGGTGGCCGAGAGGAGGGAGGGAGACGAGCGGGAGGAAGGAGGCGGGGGCGGTTCGATCGGGGGGAGGCGGAACTGGGGAGGGGAGCGGGGCGTGGGTGACGTGTTGGGTCAGGCGGGGCCCGCGTGCAGGGAGAGGTGGGCCTGGCGGTGGTGAGTGCGTGCATGCTCTGGGTGGGTTGGGAGGCAGGGGGAGTGGGGAGAGAGGGGCAGGTGGGTCCGGTCGGGTGGGGCCAGGTGGGGAGGGGGTGGACCGGGTCCGAGGGCTGGGTGGAGAGAGGAGGGAGTTGGGGGGTGAGGTGGCATGGTTTGATAGGCTAGGGGGAGGGGAGAGGTGACGTGGCGTTCAGGGATTGGAGGGGGTGAGGTGGAGGAGGGGTGGGTAGAATAGGTTGGGTAGTTTTAGGATTTCTGGTGGACCGATTTTATTTCTGGGGGTGGCCGACTGGGTCGGTTCGGCCCGGTTTGGCTGCCCCCATTAAAATAATTTAATATTTTATTTGTTTAAAACAAGGCTTCTGCAAACCGATAGCGGACAAAACAAAATAATCCGGAGACCCGGGTTTTGCGTTTGAATAAAGATGGAGCGTTTAGAAAACAAGAACAGGTTTTTCCGAAAATAGTTTTATGCAAGCAAATGCAAGATGATGACAATGCTCAGATGCAATGTGGCATGATGACATGAGCATGCGGTCATGATGATGCAATGCACAAAAACAACGCGATTTTCTGGTAGTGGTTTTGCGGGATGCCACATGGGGCAGTTGGAGAAAGTTAGCGAGCAGCAATCTTGATCTTGGAAGCATCAAACAAGACACTTCGAGCAAGCCTCCGCGGTTCAAGGGGTTACCCCTCTGTAGACTAAAGGGCGAGCCACGGTATCAAATAAACGCAAGGAATTATTTGATCCACCCATTTTGATTCCAAGCTTGGGTGGATCTGTGAGAGCCTTGTAATCTATCTTATAGTTTTTAGCATGTTTACTTTCCCGCATGCATGTTGATTTTAATTCCAGAGTTTGCATTAGTTACATCAACTTTGAGTTCCCTTTGTTCAAGAGAATATTTATGTTCGTTGGGTTGCAAGACTTCATGATACTTGAACTTGTATTATGATTCATAATTATTATATTAGATGATTGAACTAGGTTGAGTGTTATGATACTTGTACAACTGTCATGATTTTAGGGACTTCCACACCAATAAAATTATTGATTAGGCTATGAGAAGAAGAATTCTGGTAGCATATTATAATTAAGAGTTTTTGAAGCCATCAAAGTAGTGAGCATGATCAAATAGCTATACTAAAAAAAGAAGAGTGAAAAATAAAGAAAGATTAAAATTATATACATATAGATATAGAAAAGACACGAAAATAATAAATAAGAAAGAACATCTATCAAAAGAGTAGAAGAAAAAGAATGATCATGAATCTTCATTAATAAACTACGTGCTCAATACCTCTAAACTCAATGATTATATGATATGATAAATCACTAGAAGCTACTTATAATTTCATTAATACTAGAGAATGTGTGGAAGCCTCTAAGTCACGTGTAATGTGTAAGGGTATGATAATACCCCTGAAGTTTCTTTACATCCGATGTTGTATTCCTGTTTTAATTTCTGCCTCATTTATTGTAACAACTCGTGTCTCATGAACATGATGATCTTCTCCATAAGCCACCATCTTTCTTGGGGACGAGCAAGAGCATAGCTTGGGATAGTTGATGAGTCCAAAATTGAAGCATATTTACCTTTTTTTTTGCATAAATAGACTAGGGACCTTTGTATTTTACAACATCTGCATGCACCTTTTTGTCTTTATTTTAACAGGATCGCGAATCACTAAGTCCTATATAAAAATATCAATTAGAGCTGCCATATTATGCTATAATATGATATTTTAAGTGATAAAAGACATTTTATGGATTTACCTTCGCACCCGGGAGAATACCAAACAAGGAGAATAAACCAGTACACATAAAAACAGGTGGTCCAGGCGAAGCCTGCCCGTATCGTCCGCCCATACCATGTGTCACTGGGTTCGCCTCGTCAAATACTTTCTCCTAGCAAATACGGAAGAGGGATCCGACATTCACAACCACCAGAAACCATGAAAAACCACATCTGAAAGGGATCTAAAGGAGGAACTTGGCTGGGAAAAAATCCCTGCTGATTCACGGATCATTGGAGGACAACACATCATCCCTTCACATCAACCGCCGCATCTACATCACCACCATTACCCCCATCTCTCATCTATAGATCTTGTTGTAATTCCAGATTCAACTTTGTTTTACACTAGATATATTTTGTTACTTTTATCCATCCATTTGATTATGATGATGTTGTTGATTGCCTCCATGTGTGAGTAGTTCCTTTGTTATTGGGGAGATGGAGAAACCCTAGCACTAATATGAATTTGCAATAAAGATGATCTATTCTTGACTCCATATGACTTGCCGGTCTATGATAAATTTACGATTTGTGTTTGATATCTCTATTTACATGGTATGTGAAGTCGACTACATACCATTTTACCTTGGGACTAAAGGGAGGGAGAAATACTTTGGACATGCTTTGGGATCGTACCCAGAATGGCCCCATGACAGATTGGCATCGGCTCGTGACCTACATGGTCAAAGGAGGAATAAAGAGGGACACCCTAAGATAATTACAATATCTATGGGGAAATCCTTAATTGTGGTGGTTTGTATGGGTGACTACTCTCAGACATCGCAATGGTTATTTAGAGGCAACCTTACTCTTGGCTCAACAAAGTTGCCTCCTATGAGCCTTGTAGTGAACAATTTATTATGGAGCTCTCTCCACACATCTCATGACACAAGAAGTATATTATCTTAAATTATTAATAATGGCAATACCATGTTAGAGGTGTATCCTACATCCCCAAGAACGTTTTAGCCCTATTGAGTTCAACCACGCTTTCACACAATTTTGTTACTTGCTTTCTTTTAATTGTTTTAATTACTTTTCTGCACACAACAAAAAACCTTTCAAACACTGTTTACTTGAGATCAAAGGCAGTTTACAAGTATCCTTCGGTAGATAGTGACGAGGGGCATTAAGACCTTTACCAATAGCTCTCTGTGGGTTTGATACCTTTACTCCAAAACTAGCTATAGTTGATCTGTGCACTTGGAGTCATCAAGCTATTTTCTGGCGCCGTTGTCGAGGAGCTAAGCCTTTTGGTCTTTGTTCTTAGTTGCTTATTTTATTAATTGTTTTACTAAAGCTGCTTACTAGTTTCAAGTAAGCACCATGACTGCACTCGGACTGATGAATCAGCTCAATGCTACTAAATACCTCAGGAAGTTCAATAGAGGACTTGTTAAGGAATTCCTGAGTGGAAGTGAACCAAGAATACAAGGTCAATCCTCGCTTTATCGCTATTATTAAAAAAAAGACTTTTGCAGGAGATGATCCAGATGAGGATCCTTACACTCATTTAATGTATTTTACCGAGATATGTTGGACTCTTAAATTGAGAGGCTATTTTGATGATGAATTGAAACTTAAACTATTTGCCAATCTCTAACCAACACTACTTTGGCCTGGTATAAAATTTTCCCTATAGAGAAAATTGATACTTGGGAGAAACTTAAAGGATAATTTGTGTTTTGATTCTTTCTCAAGGTAAAGACTGCTGATAATTGTACTGTAGGTTCCAGGGAATTACAGTATTCAAATAACAAAAACCCCAATGTGTCTACGAAGAACAATATTGCATAAACGATTGAGCATGGGAACAGGGAACAGGAACAAAAACCCCAATGTGTCTACACGATCTAATATTTCCACATTTAGAATATCAAAAATAAAACCAAATGCATGTCAGCGACATTATGAGTGGTTAAAAGTGTGGGGATTTCCTACCTTGCTGATCCAGGGAACAGGGACGAACGGGTCCCGCGCCGCTGCCATCATGCTGATTTCAGGGTCCAAGGACGCCCTGCAATATGTAGCAGAGTAACAAGAAGAATAATAAGAAGTAGACATAGAAGAAGAAAATAGAGAAGAAGAAGACAGTACCGAGAGGAGCCCTTGCCTGCTGGAACATTCAGCGCCATTGCTAGGAGAGATTGGGCCTCTGTGTGAGGGGGGATTGAGCAACTGGTTGAGAAAGAAGTTTCTGGCGGCGATATCTCTCGTTTCTCTCCGCACGCACAGTCGATCCACCTCTCTTCTGGGGAGCCATGGGTAATACAAATGGAGGAAGGTGGGGGCAGGAGGAATAAGAAAGTGATGGGTGCGGGAGAATGGTAAAAGAGTCTAGTCCATGGTATAGTCTTATACAAGACCACTATTTACTCTGGTGCTATTTCAACCTACATCCACTGTTTGTTTGTTAATCGATGGCATATGTTTTTTCCTTCTCAACGAAGGGAGACATGCAGAACCAGGGAATAATCCCCACAGTCCGCACGATGGGACTCGATTGGACTGGATTTAATACGATGCACAGTTTAGTGGGCTTCGGCGCGTGACGCCTAATTTCTGTGGATGCTTATGAGTGGGGTGGGACTACAGGGAAGTAATTGCGGGCTGCACGTCCAGCGTGCATGCTTATGAGTGTTCGTCACGTGCACGCACGGACACAACATGTTGATACGTTAAACTGCACGTCGACATGCACGCACTGGACACTTCCCGACGGTGCCATAGGGTGCATTTTGTGATTTGTTACATGACTACACTCCTAGTACATAGATATTTTACGATGTAGTACAATTTTTACGTGACTAGAGTATGAGTATGCAAATTTGTAAAAAAATAATACGAGTATGCTCCTCGCGCCCCTTATAGGACCGGCACCCAACTCTGTGTACCCGCCATCGTGCATTCCGAACAACTTCCTTGCACATGATGGAACTGCACTATGACAGTGGTAGATCCTTGCCAGTGGCTGACCGTCCTGCGTCACCTGCTCCTCACAGCATCATTCGTGCCCACCAATAGCTATCTGAGGCACCACGATGTGTTAAACCATGCCTAGATCCATCGACATTGGCGCTCGATGACACCATGACATCGAATCTTGTCATACCCACCGTGCCCGAGAAGCGTGGTGCACCGGCAGAGAAGGAGGAACGCCAAGTAGCATCCAAGACGGAGGAGAACCAGAGGAAGGCCTACGAGACCACCATGAAGAAGGCCAGGAGGAATAGAGGAGCCAACTATGAGGACGACTCCGACTCAGGAAAGGAGGAGGCGCTCATGCATCAGTTGGAGGAAGAAGCGGATGAGAGTGATGTCGACCCGTGGGATTATGAGGAGGAGGAGGACTCCGACGAGGAGAGGGCACTTATCTACAAGGAGGGAGTTGCCGACGAGTCATCGGAAGACACCGATGGCTATGATGGCGAGGACAATGACGACGACGATGAGTAGAGTAATGTTTTGTTGTTAGTATTGTTATATAAATACCACGTCCTACATTGTGATTGTTGTAGCTACCATGTCTTGTTATAATATTGGGTTGTTGGTACTGTAACTATTTCATGTGGCTGTTAGATAAAAAAGGATGAACGGTTGGAGGGCACGATCCGCGTGACAACTGTCTGAACCAATTAGGACATGCTAGTTTCTGGGTGAGCTATAGTAAGGAATTTTCTGAGTATTCGTGACTACCATAGAGGGAAAAACTGAGTTAACATGGCTTTCAACCCTAGACCCCCCCTCGCTTCCCAGAACATGGATCCACTCCATGGATTAAGCCCAAACCTGTCACCTAGCTCCCCCTCTGCATCGCAAGCAACTTCTCCAACTAGATATTTCGTGGTCATTTGGAGAAATCTCGACTTTCGATTTTTTGAACCCGAAAAACCAGTGTTTTGCCAAAGGAAGTGAAATATTAGGGTGCGCCCAAGGGCCCAAGGAAATTTTCATGCATGCTACATCATGGTGCATGGACATTCCCGGGAGGTGGGTATTTATCTTGTGGTGTAAGCATAAACTATATTTTTCTTGAGTTATGGTCGGGTAAAGGCGGTTTCTAACTATAGGTACCCTATAAGACACTCTCAATTTTCAGAAAAAAATGTTTTGGGGTGTCCCATGAGGTACCAAGACTGGATGCATGCCTAGGTCCAAGACTGCACCGACCCTTGCATTGTCACGGCCGCCTCGGGTTTGGCCTTTTTTTGGACAACACCAAATAAGATCTAAAAAAATTAGAAAAATGTGAAAACAACTCTTGGAGCTGTTGGACTATTGGAACTAGGGGTACCCCATCCCGTCGAGACGTCGGACACACAAGGTATGTCTTGGCGGAATCCTAGAGGATTGCAACCCTCGTGAGGGAGCGTAAAGAGCATGGAGCACCCCTTACCGTCAAAAACGGCGGCCCCGCGAAGGATGGCTTTGCAGCTCAGAGCGCCACGTGCTAGGGGACACGGTAATAGGCAGTCCAAGTTCACGCTGGTCCGCCTCAGGAAAGCGAGATGCTGCCCCTTTCCTTTGGTGCAAAGGGAGGATGGGATGGCGCAAGGAAGTGGTAGTGCCAGACGAGCAGCTTTGGTGTAAGGAAGCCAAGACGGAGCAGCGGCACGGTGCCCGTCCACTACTCCACCCCACAGCTGGTAGGCAGCCAGAAGAAGACAAGAGGAGGGAAATGCCTCGGGCGCGGGAATGTGGCAACCCTTCCCGCCAAATGTTTTGGGGGAAGAGGACCAGCGCCACCCTATATAGGGGCCCCTCTCCTACCTTAGAAGGGACCGATCCTTAGCAATCTAAACCCTAGACATCTCATCTGCATTGTACCCTCGCGAAGCCGAGCGAGCAATACAACAAAGCAGGAGTAGAGGCTTTACCTCCTCACGAGGGTCGTGAACCTGGGTAAAAACACCCTGTCACCTCTTTGACGTGATTATTGCTTCACTGTCGCCACCGTCGCTGAGGCTCCTTGGGAACACGTGTTTATCCCCCCTCACGAACCTAGGGATCGTTATGCCCTAGTTCCTCCACAGGACAAATATCCGACATTTAGCGCGCTCGATAGGGTTCTCAGGAGCGCCCAGGGTATCTCGTAATCAATGATAGCACGTTGGCTCGCAGCAAGCCTCGCGACAACCGCTCCTGGTGGGAGTAGGAGAAGAGGCTCGGGGGCTCCCGCCAGGCCGCCCCCGCGCCCACACCCCGCTTCAACGCTGGAAATGACTCTTCTTCGTGACTTCCTACCAAATCACGCGGGCAAAGAACCCCCTCCAGCCTAACACCGGCTCCAGCACGCGGGCGAAGGAGATCCTCTGCTACTCGCCCGCGAAAGACGCCCGGGAGGAATGGCAGGCCCATCTCCCGACCATAATGGACATTGCATGGGGCAGCCCCGAGGTGACGGAGGCACGACCGGGCGATGTCACGTATGGCACACCCACTCCATCCCCACTCAGCAGGGGATCGGGGGCTCGGGTGTCACGGGGCTACCCGCCGCACAATAGAGCAGCCCTCGTCGGCGGTATGTCCGTTAGCTGCTCCAGCTGCCCGACCCTGGTCGAACGCTTTCGCAAGGTGGTATGTCCAACCAAGTTCAAGCCGGAGATGCCGCCACACTACAACGGTGCCACCAACTCCACAGAGTTCCTACAGCTCTACACTACAGGAGTCGAGGCAGAGGGAGGCGACGATCGCATCCTTGCCAACTGGTTCCCCATGGGCTTGGCGGGAGATGTAGAACCTCGGGTATAACTACTACTAGAAAATGCCTGTTGTTTTATTTTATGCATCACAATGACATCATCATGCATATTTTGCCTCTTAAAATATTTTGACTAAACCTATTTTATCTCTACACTTTATCTGCTCTCGCATTTGTCTAAAAATATTTACAAAGGTTTAAAAACTAAAACTAAAGTAAAATGTTTTAAACCGGGGAGGTAGCCCAGCCCATAGACTAGGCCACCTACCACCCCGACGGGCCCAGCCCGTTTACCCCAAACCCTAATTCTCAAACCCTAGCTCTACCCTATCCCCACCCGCCTAACTGCCACCACTCCCTCCACCCTTGCCGCCGCCACCACCTGGTATTCACACACTCCCTCATGTAACACACATGCAATCCACTAAACCCGATCGCCCTCACCACCCTGTATACCACCCCACGCAGTGGCCCCACGCGTCCCCGACGTGATCCATGCGAACCACCCCCACCCGTCTCGCCCCACCTCGCACAACCACCAACCCCGTCGGGATCCCCACCCTCTCGTCTCGCTCACCAACCGCCCACTGCTCGATCTCCTCCGTCGCCAAACCTACTCCGTCCCCGCCTCTCTCTCCCTCTCACCAACTCCCTCTCCCTTCTCCCGCTTCCCCCTTCCTGAGCTACCTCTGCCAGCAACCACCGCCACGGTACCCCTCCTCTGTCGTTGCGCTGCCTGCACCACCCGCCCGCCGATCCGCTGCAACGCCTCCACCTCAGGCCACCGCCACATGAGCCCGTTGCTGTTGCCAGGGGCGCCTCTCTTCCGGCCGCCCTCCCGGTCCACCCCTTTCCATCTCGTCCCTGGACCCTGCCTCGTCGCCCTCTCCGGCCGTCACCGGCGGATGTTCTGTGCCGAGCTCGACCTTGAGATCCCCTCGCCGACCGCGTGGCTCCGCCAGCTCTGCCACCCTCCGCGGTCGTTGGCCCCAGCGTCTAACGCCGTCGACCCGCCACCACCACGAGCTCGCCTTCCTCCCATGTCGCTGTGTGCCGCCGTTGAGTCCTGTTGACACCGTGTGTTTGTGTTGGTTCATGCCATGTATCAGCTACTTGTGTTCCTTGTGATCTTGTGATGCCTCCGTGTTGTTTCCGATGGACCAAGTGGTGATGTACGGTCTGTTCAAAAAAAAAAGTGGTGATGTACGGTGGATAGTTTAAGGCAGATGGCTTCTCTAGATTTTGTACTTGGCATGCATGTGAGGACCCCGTGAGGAGGGTACAAGGCCAACATGAGACCGATCTGCAACCCCCACAAGAACATCGTGTCGCCACCAAGATCCCCTGAGGAACCTCCGACGCCCATTCAAGTTCACCATAGATCCAACCCGAGAACGCGACCGAGAACCACCGGTGTGGACACAAGTTCGCCATCGATGATAAAGTCGGCATTCGAACATCTCCATCTTGGCACTCCAAGGTATCCTTGGAACCGCCAAGTACTTCTACTTGGATTCTAAGAACGATACCGCCAAAACCGAAACCCCATCGGACCCTTGAACCCCAAGATCATCGATTCGATATGTGACCCCTTTTTCGAGACCCCCTATTTTTATAATATATGATACAGTATCTATGTCACATACATGTGGATGGGGGCTTTTAGCTGTTTCACCCAATAATTAAATATGGAGACCATGTGCGGGCTTTTCTAGTCTTACATTGACCTCATTTATTTGTGTAGCGAACCGATGCCATATTTTGCCTTGTTAAGACACCATTTAAATTGCGGGGTATCTAAACAACATAAACCATCTAATTAATTGTTGGGACACCAGTTCTGTTTAATATTTCCTAATTGCATCGCATCCTCGTCATGTCATGCATAATACATGCATCATGCCCGATCTTCTACCATAGTAATAAATAGTGAATCTGGTCTTTTATCTAGTGTTTTGCTTCTTGCCGGATTAGGCCGATGAGTTGATGCAAGTGTCGACCCGATCTTCAAATGAACCTTCGACAGTGTTTTCTCAGGCGAGCATTTCTCCCCTCTCTACCTATTTTGTCTAGTCTTTATTTCCTCCTGTTGATCTATTGCTATCTGTGTTGTGATGCTCTAGTTTTCGTACGTGTGATATCCGTTGCAGCCTCTATATTTCCTTGGAAACCTCCTGTTACCTGTTGTTTGGTAGATAGTCGGCCTTACGTGTCGTAGTCGCTTGCTCAGGTGCTGCTTCGTGTCGTCAAGTACCATAGTTGTTGGAAGGTTGCCATATGCCTTATGTTGGAGATTATCATGAACCAAATTACAACTTGATATTAAATTGTTAGGAATAAATATAACTAATGCAGAGGCACCGATGGGCAACAGATGTCATTTGGTTTTTAACCCCTCACGGGTGTCCCGTAGGACCCCGAGTATTTGATTCCTATTCGTTGACTATTCATAGTATCCGCATGTGGGACCTTGAATCCCCTTAGCGAGAGCTTGAATCATATTTTATTTCTTAGGGCCATAAACTAGTTTGGGATTTTATTACTATCCTGTACTTATGCCATGTTTACTACTTTATTTATTACTGTTGCTCGTGGAGAGAGTTTACTACTGTACTGTTTAGGTAAACTGAGTGTTTTTACGGTATCAAAAACCCCAATCACACTTTCGGGTTCAAAGTTGTTTACAGTCATGGACGCAAACCTCTGGGTCCGTTCCGAAGCCGGCCAACTTCGTCGCTGGTAGATTGGTGGGGTGGCCCCCTGAAATATTATATGAATCTTGTGATTGCTTTGTCATGATGCCTCGCTGAGTTTTCATTTGGTTTTTCCGAGGTTGATCGTGCGTGTGTTGCTATTTGTGCCCCCCTGCAGGGTAAAACTTTCTGAAAACCGTGTCCATGGTTATGAATGACTTGGAGCACAGTATCTCGATCATAGACAACTATAACTAAAGTAGTGGTATAAATTTGACTTTGAAATGACTAGTAATCAGCTTCACTATAATGGATTGGCTAAATAAAAGTACCAAAAACTGTTGGAATTGGGATGCCTCATGATATATGTATCTGACTAGTATGTATTGCAACTACAATGGAATGGTTAAGTATAACTACCCACTCCTTATGATATCAGGATGACTCATGTTCACCATACTTGACTAGTAATCGCTGCAACTATAACATAATGTATAAAATTGCCAACCGTGTGAGTTTCCTCGGTACGACTTCCTTGCTTGGTTTCAAGGGGGAAATACCAGGATGTGTATGTTTGGTGGTAGTATTAGGTTGGATCCGAATAGTTCTTTCTTATCCCTCTCTGATAGCCGTTAGTTGTATCGAGTCTCTATAGGTTGTTAAGTGCATGCTCCGCTGCCGTTCGAGTCCAGCATACATATGTAGGCGAGAGCCGCCAAATTCTAAGTCCCGCCGTGTACTGGCCTCAGTACTGACCGCTCTTTTTTTCCTTTGCCCTTTGACGGCACACCTTTTGTTTAAGCAGATTTTGAGATCGACGTCGTTAGCAGGGTTACCCTTTCGACTTGGCCTGGGCAGGGTTATGGACACCATTGATTATTCTTTAGGGATCTTAGCCCCATTTGCATCTTGCCTGAAGTCGGATGTTGTATTGTTTTCAAGGTGATTTGGATATTTATACCGTATATATGTATTATTGACTCATGGAGTCGTGTTGTATATACTATTCTATGGGTTCCATCATGGACTAATGTGTAATGGTATTACTTTGTTTTCCATCCGCGCGAAAGTGCCTAGTGGGCACCTTCGAATCGTTTCTATGCGGGTTTGGCGGGAATCGCTAAAACTTGCATAAGGATGATCCTAGGGTGTTACATGAGAGGCCCGCGCCTGGCTACTAAACCTTCCTGATGGGTCCATTGGCTCATGGTCAGAGCTCTGTGAATTCTTCGTCAGCAAGTTTGGGGACCCGGACAGGCGGGCATGCACCTGCAACGACCTCCGGAGGGTCAGGCAGTGCCCAGATGAAAATTTGCGAAAATATATGCAATGCTTTGATCAGACACTCGTCAGGGTCGTAGGGGCCACTGATGCAGAGGTCATAGGGGCCTTTGACGAAGGGGTCGCCGACATCCATGTGCTTGACAGGATTGGTCGCCATGGAGGGAGCCTCAGAACGGTTGCCAAGCTCTTTACGGTGGCCGATCGCTATGCCAAGGAGGAAACGGTCAACCTATTCTCCCGTGGCAACCAAGAGCAAAAAGACACGATAGCGGAGCCCGAGGGAAGCGCCGGTCAGTGCGCAAAGATCCCCCCATAAAACTCCTAGCACGACAAGTTGTAGGCGGAGCGCCTGACCAGGCTCCATACTGCGTCTTCCATCAGAGACAAGGCCATGACACCAGCGAATGCGTTAAACTCAGGAAAGTGAGAAAAGAGTATGACATCAAGAGAAGACGCGAGCTGGAAAACAAGCACGGCAAGGCTCCGCGCCCCAGAGCGTCGGACCCATAGCCCCTCGCAAGGCCCGAGGGCTGCCACGGGGGTGGCCGAGCCGCAATCGCATGAGGAGCGAAGGCTCGCGAGGCCAGGGACGCCTCCACCCCTCAAGAAGGGCAGGGCAGGCCACGACTCCACCCGCTCGAGGTGACTCCTGTCCTCATGCACTCTTCTGTTGGGCAATGTTTTCCCCCTTGGGGACAGGGTTTTTGAGGAAGGGAACGACCACTGTTACCTGTGATTTCTGTTTTCTCTCTTTTTTCAAACGCATTCCTTCTGCTGATTGTTCCTTTCTTCCGACACGCTTGTCATGCTCTCGTCTATCCACAACGCGAGCGGGGACTGGGATGGTGCCCTCGCTATACCTTTCCCCATCAATGCCGGGGATCTAAAGTTTCGAGCTCTGAACTTGCGGACTAGCTCCTACGATAAGTCACCTCACCAACGGTTCCCAGTGCTTGAAACCCTAGCATGGTGTATAAACGAAACATGCCAGCGCTGGAGGCATGTCAGGCCCAGGGGTGCGTTAGCCCTTGGGTAGGATCGTCAAAACATGTAGGACATAGGATCCCCCCTCAGGAAGATCACATGCAGGCACGGGCCCCGCGGCGCTCCCGTTGGGAGGCCTACGGGCAGCTTGGGAGGCTCAGATCTCCGCACCTCAATTTCTTCAAGGCCTGAATTGTGGAGCTCTAAACTTGCGGTCCTTTCCTCGTCCGTAAGTCACCTCGCCCATGGTTCCTGATGGCTAGGGAGGCACAGATCCCCAAGCCTCAATTTCTTCAGGGCCTAAAGCGTGGAGCTCTGAACTTGCGGTTCGTTCCTCGGCCATAAGTCACCTCGCCCACAGTTCCTAATGGCTAGGGAGGCTTAGATATTCGAACCTCAATTTCTTCAGGGCCTAAAGTATGGAGCTCTGCACTTGCGGTCCATTCCTCGACCGTAAGTCACCTTGCCCACGGTTCCTAACTACTCGAGAGGCTTAGATCTCCGCGCCTAACAAATTCATCAGGGCCTAAATTGTGGAGCTTTGAACTTGCGGCCCATTCCTCGGTTGTAAGTCACCTCACCTGCGGTTCTTGATCGCATGGGAGTCTCAAATCTCCATAGATCAACCTTGCCAGGACCTAAAGTGTCAAGCTCTAAACTTACGGCCCGTTCCTCGGCCGCAAGTTACCCCACCCATGGTTCCTAGCCCCTTAAAAAATAAAAATACAAAAACTTTCGTGTTGGCTGTTGGTCACTCCTCGAGAGGCCAGTCGGTTCAACATTTGCCCTACGACTCTCTCCTCAAGGGGCTTACGGGGCGGCTCATGAGGCTCTACCCCTCCAGCAGCCAGAAGCATGTATGACCAAAAACCCCCAAGATCTGAACTTATCGCCTGGCGGCGGCGGTATGTTACCTTGTCTTAGGCTCCTAACATCACTATGCATGCATCCCCTCAGGTCCACATGAACCTCGCTAGGGGCCCCAGGGAATCATGACTCTTCGGTAAAGTGTAAACGGATTCAGGCAGAATAAACATACATCGTCATTCTGGGTCTAGCCACTACCAACAATTCAAGGTCTACCAAAAAGGATTTACAAGGCGAAGGGCCCCTTAGGCCGACGGTTCCAAAGCGCTACCCTTAGGGGATTTCCCATCGCTCCCACTTGCGGAGGGTGAACCTCCACGAGGAACACTCCCTTCGTCTTCAGGAGACATGCCAGCATTGGAGTAGTCATCCAATTTGTACCGCTTGAACAACGACATGAAATCGTCCATGCGCTCCTCCACAAGCTGCTAGAAGCGAGTGACCTCGCTCACTAGAGTCCCCTCAGGATGCTCCACCTCTTGTAGAAGCACCTTCCAGGGGAAGTTGGCATCATGCTGGTAAAGGTTGGAGAAGACTTGGGTCACGACGGTCCTAATCATATTTCAGCACTCGCTGAGGTGGTACCCGTGGTTGAGGGTGGCTCACACTTCCAGTGCCACCGTGATCCGGGAGAAGAGCTCCAGGATGGCGCTATCCCCATTGACATCAACAAGGGGCCCGAGGCAGAAGTCAGTAACCCCAAAGGTCGCAAGAGTATCGTGCACGCTTGGAAAGTGCCCGGTACATGTTGCACCACGCACCCTCCAACACGCGAAGGCCTCCCTCTAGTTCGCTGCGCTCATTTCAATGCATCTGGAGGGCCTCGTGAGCGACCCAAAGCTCCTTCAGGACATCCAGGTTGATGATGGCCTTAGCCAGGCGCTCCTCCGCCTGGCGGAGGGAGATCTCCAGCTCCCGCCTCTTCTCGGCAAAGCGAGTCTCTTGAGTGCGGGCTTTCTCCTGCCACTCGTTCCTAAGGGACTGGCGAAGCTGTGAGAGTACCTTGTCGTTGGCCTTATGCAGCTAGTCTTTCTCCTCGTTCACCTTCGCATAGCAGCGGCAAAGGCGATCGCCGAGCTTGGCACTGCACTTGTCCATGTCGAGGGTGCGTTCCTCGACCCTCAGGTGAGTGGTCTCTTGCTGCGCGTCCAACGCCTCCAAGCGACTCCTCTCCAGCTCAACCTCGTCCTCGCAGATCTGAATGGCCTCCTCGTGAAGGTCGACGTCTGCCTCCCGCTAGTCAACCCACTGCCGGTCTACTTCAACCTCCCGCTCGGAGAGGGCAAGAGCGTGATCACGGACGGAGAGGTCACCCACTGCGTGGCTTAGGTCCCTGAGAGGGGTGCCAGACCCACCAGAAGACGAAACTGGGCCTTGAGAGGGCTCATGAGTCTGAAGCTCTCTAGGGGCTTGAGTGCCACGCGAGGCACTCGCCCCGCCATGGTCCACCCATCACTTCTGGGCCTCATCAAGAGCGGTCTGCTCCAGGTATAGCCGGTGCCATGCACCAGATAGGCGGTGCTCCTCCGCAGCAAAATTTGCAAGGTACCGCTTGAGCCCAGAGTGCACGACGACCATGACAACACGAAGGGTTTCCGACCTGCCGAGGGAGGGATCCACAAAATACGGTAGAGCAAGCTCGCTTAGGCCTGCACTTCCAGAGGCTAGGGGGCTCCCCTCGGCAAGGTCACCATGGCTGGATCGAGCCGGGGATGGCGACGCGCCTTGTGCACCTATAGGATCTTCAATGAGCAGAGCATCGTCGCCCACAACCATCAAGTCAAGGGCGTCTTGTCTGGCCTCAGGGGAGCGAGCATCGTCTCCATCGCATCCCAAGGACCCGCCGGAGCCCGGGGTCAGCGCCTCCTTCTTTCTCTTCTCCTCATTCCTGCGTGAAACAACATGGTCATGAGAATAGAAGGGAAAGAGAAGCAGGAGCATCGAGAAACCATCCGAAGCTGACTCACCCCATGGCCGCTGTCCTCACGAAGGACCAGTTGGCCTTCCGCGCCCCTGGGGGTAAGAAAGCAGGCATCTCTTCAGGTCTGGGCCGCTTCCCAGCTGCTTGCGCCATGGATATGAACGGAGATAGCCCCACCCGAGCTAAGGTAGCATGTTACACTTGCCCGACATGATCGCGGATCTCCCCCTCAGGAGGCTCGGGAACATCTTCCTCTTCAGCAGAAGACACGCTCCTGTGGCAGACGGCCCGCAAGGATCCAGGACCATCACCGAACTCCGACCCCTCATCATAAAACTCAACCAAGGGCACTTGCCCCGCGCGTCGATAGCGCTCGCATTGCCTCCCAAGTACAAGGGTCGCACGCCAGGAGGAAGATCCACCACAGACTCCACACCCAGAAGCAGGTGCACAAGGGCGGCCACCGTATCCTCATCTCGAAGGTCTTCTGAGAGCCTGGCCCCATCTTGACCGGGCACCAGGGTCCAGAGGGGCCTCCGATGTTCCTAGAGAGGAGCAATCTGCAGCCGCAGATACTCCCGCACCACCATGTCACCAGTCAGCCCCAAACTCCTTATATGCGCCATGGCCTCGCGAGGGGATCGGAACTCATGCATGCGGCAGCCTCGCGAGCCCATCCCGGGTTCTCCATGGCGGCCCCCTCTAGGACATGGAGTTGCGGCCACGCCCGTCCGACCTCAACTCACACCAAGTCGTGGTAGAACTCCGACGAACCCCGAGGATGGAGATGGGAGTGAAATCCCCTTCCTCACCGGTGAAGAATCCGACTCCCCCTAGAGTGTCCCCCAGCGAAAGGACGAGGATGCGTTAGAAGTGTTAAAACAAGGGAATGGATGGTGTAATGCTGACGAAGGCCTCGCACCAATATGCAAAGGCGGCGAGGATCGCCATGCTCCGTGTGTTGGAGATATGCCCTAGAGGCAATAATAAATGTAGTTATTATTATATCTTTGTGTTTATGATAAATGTTTACATTCATGCTATAATAGTATTAACAGGGAAACATTAATACTTGTGTGATTTGTAAACTTAATTTGAAGTCCCTAGTATAGCCTCTATACTTCACTAGCTTGTTGGTTGATAAATGATTGTGGTTTCCCTATCATGAACATTGAGATGTTATCAACAACAAGATCATATCGTTAGGAGAATGATATGGTGGACATACTCCTATAGATAAGCGTAGCATAAAGATCAAGTCATTTCAATAGTTCAATTGCTATATGCTTTCTGATACATAGTAACCTAATTCCTTCGACCATGAGATCATGCATATCACCTTTACCGGATGGATGCTTTGATGACATCAAACACCACACCGTAACTGGGTGGCTATAAAGGTGGCATTGAGTGTTCGGAAAGTATTGGTTGAGACACATGGATCAAGAGTGGGATTTGTCCATCCATATGACGGATAGATATTCTCTGGGCCCTCTCGGTGAAATGTCATCCAATTAGCTTGCAAGCATGTGACTGGCTCACAAGGGATCACATATCACGGGAACGAGAAAAGAGTACTTATCAGTAACGAGGTTGAACTAGGTATGCAGAGATACCGACGATCATAACCTCGGATAAGTAACATATCGTGAGACAAAGGGAAATTGGTATCGTATGTAAGTGGTTCATTCGATCGCAAAGTAATCATAGAAATATGTGGGAGCCATATGAATTTCCAGATTCCTCTATTGGTTATTGTTCGGAGAAGTGTCTCGATCATGTCCGCATAATTCACGAACCGTAGGGAGACACACTTAAGGATTCGACGTTGTTTTGAGTAGTTATGGTATTATGAGAAAGAGACCGAATGTTGTTCGGAGTCTCGGATGGGATCCGGGATATCACGAGGTGATCCGGAATGGTCCGGAGAATAAGATTCATATAAAGAAAGTCCCGTTTCGGAGTTCGGATATGATTCCGGTGAATGTTCTAGAAGGTTCCGGAATGTCCGGCACTCCGGGAGGGGGGAGGGGTACATGAATGTGTCATTACATATTGGAATGATTGCATCATATACTAAGTGTTCTTGCTGTCCCAAATAAAGGATTAGATTGAATCCTAAAACAGAAAAGTCAAATGTCCAGTTTGAAAGTCAAACGGCTAAAACAAGAAACTGTGGGAAACAAGCAAGAGGAGTTGGGAACCGACTTGAGGGAGGAGTCTCCTCCCCAAGCCGGCGCGCCACCCAAGGCCGACTTGGGGAGGGACTCCCCTCCCCTGGCCGCGCCTCCCCACCTATAAAAGGAGGGGCAAGGCCCCCTCCTCTAGACACACAAGTTTCTACCTCTAATCTCCGGTTTAGAGCCGTTTTGGTTTAGAGCTTCTAATTGCTTTAGCGTGCGGTTTAGAGCCTTCTAATTGGTGTGTCTAATCTCTAGACCACTAATAGACCTCTCTCATAATCCACCATACTCGCTCCGGCTTAAGGCGAAGCCCTGCGGGATCTCCCCTCTACTTCCGGTACCACGCCGTTGTGCTGCCGGAATCGCGAGGAGAGTGCTACAACCTCCGCTGCCTGCTGGAACAAGGGAGAGGAAGGTCTTCGTCGAGTACCGAACGTGTGACCGACTGCGGGAGCGCTGCCGGAACGCAGCGTCGGAAGGATCGTCTATACGATCTTGAGATCGGGAAGAGTACGACTACATCACCCACGAGAATCCGCTCTCGTTAAACGCTTTGGAATCTTCGAGGGTAAGTTATTCCATCGACTCGTTGCTACAATCTAGTAGATAGATCTTGGCTTGTTTGTTTGTATGCGATAGAAAATTTTTGTTTTCCATGCTACGAACCCCTTCAGTGGTATCAGAGCCGTGTCTATATGTAGATCTGTTGCACGAGTAGAACACAATGGTCATTGTGGGCGTTGATGCTTTTATTGTCGATTACTTCTTGTGTACTTTGCATCTTGCGGTATGTTGGGATGAAGCGGCCCGGGCTAACCTTACATGACATCGTTCATGAGACTTGCTCCACGCTTGACATGCAACTTGTATTGCATAAGTGGCTTTGCGGGTGCCTGTTTCTCCTATCATAGTTAAGATCCAATTTACAACGGGTGATCAACAATGCTAGTATCAATGTTGTGGTTCTTGTTCGTAAGTTAGAACGACACTTATTGAAAGCCCCAAACCACGTAAAATATGCAAAGAAAGTAGAGGCGTCTAACTTTGTTTTGCAGGGGTGTGCAGTGATGTGATATGGCCATGATTGTGATTATATTTGATGTATGCAATGTTCCTTATTGTAAGTTGGCAACCGGCAGGAGCCATATGGTTGTCTTTAATTTATGTTAAGACCCACGTGTCTATTCAAAGTAGTTGTAATAGTTGAAGCCGGTGGACGACAACCATGGAGAAGCGTCATTGACCTTGATGCAATGCCGGTGATGATGGAGATCATGTTCGTGCTTGAAGATGGAGATCGGAAGCACAAAGAAGAAAGGCCATATCGTATCACATATATATTGAATTGCATGTGATGTTAATCCTTTATGCATCTTGTATTGCTTAGTAGACGACGGTAGCATTATAAGATGATCCCTCATGCACATCAATTTCAAATCATAAAGTGTTCACCCTTAGTTAGCACCGTTGCTAAAGCTTGTTGTTTCGAAGCACCACGTGATGATCGGGTGTGTTAGATTCTGCAAGTGTATACAACGTGAGCAAGCCAGATTTGCTCATGCAGAAACTAAGGTTTGATCTTGACGAGCCTAGCATGTACAGACATGGTCTCGGAACACGGATCACCGAAAGGTAAAGCATGAATCATATAGTAGATATGATGAACATGTCGATTGTTCGCCATTGAAACTATGTCAACTCTCGTGATGATCGGTGTTGATATGGTGGATTTGGTTCGTGTGATCACTAAAACAATGTGAGGGATATTGTTTTGAGTGGGAGTTCACCTAGTTTAATTTCATTATTAATTTGAACTCAATTTGTCATAAACTTAGTCTAAACTATTGCAAATATGTTGTAGATCAATGGCAGCCCCTGCCATCAATTTTAATGCGTTCCTAGAGAAAGAAAAGTTGAAAAACAATGGAAGCAACTTCGCGGATTGGTTCTGCAATTTGAGGATTGTCCTCACAGCTGGTAATTTGACCTATGTGCTGGATGCACCGCTGGGTGACCCACCTGCAGATGATGCTCCCGATGAAGTAAAGAATGTTTACCTCGCTCGGAAGAATCAGTACTCCATAGTTCAGTGTGCTATCTTGTATGGTTTGGAATCGGAGCTTCAGAAAAGGTTTGAGGATTCAGACCCATATGATATTGTCGAGGATCTCAAATTGATTTTTGAGACTCATGCGGCAATTGAAAGTTATGAAGCTTCTGAAAAGTTCTTTAACTGCAAGATGGAAGAGGGCAGCTCCGTCAGTGAGCATGTGCTTAAGATGTCTGGGCATGCAAACAAACTTCAAAGCTTGGGTATTGTGATTCCTAATGCTTTGGGGATTTACCGTGTCCTCCAATCACTACCACCAAGTTACAAGAACTTTGTGATGAACTACAACATGCAGAACATGAACAAGACGTTGCCAGAACTCTTTGCCATGTTGAAATCTGCAGAAGTGGAGATTAAGAAAGAGCACCAAGTGTTGTTGGTCAATAAGACCACCAAATTCAAGAAAGGCAAGTCTAAGCAAAAGGGACACTTCAAGAAGGGTGGTAAGAAAGTTACCACGCCGGCGAAGAAGACCAAGGCTGGACCTAAGCCTGATACTGAGTGCTTTTACTGCAAGGGAGAAGGTCACTAGAAGCGGAATTGCCCAAAGTACTTGGCGGATTTGAAGAACGGCAACATCAAGAAGAAAGGTATATCTGATATACATGTTATTGATGTGTATCTCACTAGTACTCGTAGTAGTGCCTGGGTATTTGATACTGGTTCGGTTGCTCATATTTGTAACTCGAAACAGGTGTTGCAGAATAAACGGAAGCTAGCGAAGAACGAGGTGACGATGCGCGTGGGAAACGGATCAAAGATTGATGTGATCGCGGTTGGCACGCTACCCCTTCATCTACCATCGGGATTAGTTTTATACTTAAATAATTGTTATTTAGTGCCTGTGTTGAGCATGAACATTATATCAGGATCTTGTTTATTGCGAGACGGTTACTTGTTTAAATCAGAGAATAATGGTTGTTCGATTTATATGAGTAATATGTTTTATGCACATGCACCTTTGATAGATGGTCTATTCTTATTGAATCTCGATAGTGGAAATACACATATCAACAACATTGAGGCTAAACGTTTGAAATCAAGCGATAATTCGACCTATATGTGGCACTGTCGTCTTGGTCACATTGGAGTGAAGCGTATGAAGAAACTCCATTCCGATGGACTTCTTGAATCACTTGAAAGATGCGAAGCATGTCTGATGGGAAAAATGACTAAGACTCCATTTTCTGGTATGATGGAGCGAGCTACGGACTTATTGGAAATTATACATACCGATGTGTGTGGTCCAATGAGTGTAGCATCGCGCGGTGGTTATCGTTATGTTCTTACCTTCACGGATGATTTGAGTAGATATGGGTATATCTATTTCATGAAACATAAGTCCGAAACTTTCGAGAAGTTTAAGGAGTTTCAAAGTGAGGTAGAGAATCAACGTAACAAGAAGATTAAATTTCTACGTTCTGATCGTGGAGGTGAATATCTAAGTAACGAGTTTGGCGAGCATTTAAAGAAATGCGGAATACTTTCACAATTGACACCGCCGGGAACACCACAGCATAATGGTGTGTCCGAACGTCGTAATCGAACTCTCTTAGATATGGTTCGTTCTATGATGTCACTTACAGATTTGCCGCTATCATTTTGGGGTTATGCATTAGAAACAGCCGCATTCACTTTAAATAGGGCACCATCTAAATCCGTTGAAACGACACCATATGAATTATGGTTTGGGAAGAAACCTAAATTGTCGTTCCTTAAAGTTTGGGGATGCGAAGCCTATGTAAAGAAGTTACAGCCGGACAAGCTTGAACCCAAAGCGGAAAAATGCGTCTTCATAGGATACCCGAAGGAAACTATTGGGTATACCTTCTATCATAGATCCGAAGGCAAAATCTTCGTTGCCAAGAATGGATCCTTTCTAGAGAAGGAATTTCTCTCAAAAGAAGTGACTGGAAGGAAAGTAGAACTCGACGAGGTTGTCGAACCTTCTCTCGAAATTGCGAGTAGCGCAGCACCGGAAGAAGTTCCTGTGGTGCCTGCACCAATTAGAGAGGGAGCTAATGATGGTGATCATGAAACTTCGGTTGAAGTTGCTACAGAGCCTCGGAGGTCAACGAGAAATCGTACCACTCCAGATTGGTATGATCCCGTTATGAGTGTCATGTTGGTGGACAACACCGATGACCCCGAGACATATGAGGAAGCGATGATGAGCCCAGATTCCAATAAATGGCAAGAAGCCATGAAATCCGAGATTGGATCCATGTACGAAAACCAAGTATGGACTTTGGTGGACTTACCGGATGGCCGAAAGGCTGTCGAGAACAAATGGATTTTCAAGAAGAAAACAGATGCTGATGGTAATGTTACTGTCTATAAAGCTCGACTTGTCGCAAAAGGGTTTCGACAAATTCAAGGAATTGACTACGATGAGACTTTCTCACCGGTAGCGAAGCTAAAGTCTGTGAGGATTATGTTAGCAATCGCTGCATATTATGATTATGAGATATGGCAGATGGATGTCAAAACAGCATTCCTCAATGGAGACATTGATGAAGAGTTGTATATGATGCAACCCAAAGGTTTTGTCGATCCTAAAGATGCTAACAAGGTATGCAAACTTCAACGGTCCATCTATGGATTGAAGCAAGCATCCCGAAGTTGGAATCAACGTTTTGATAAGGTAATCAAAAGTTTTGGTTTTATACAAACTTATGGAGAAGCTTGTATTTACAAGAAAGTGAGTGGGAGCTCTGTAGCATTCTTAATACTATATGTGGATGACATATTGTTGATTAGGAATGATGTAGACCTTCTTAATAGTGTCAAAGAATATTTGAATAATAGTTTTTCAATGAAGGATCTTGGCGAAGCAGCTTACATATTAGGCATAAAGATTTATAGAGATAGATCGAAACGCCAAATATCATTGTCGCAGAGTACATATTTGGACAAAGTTCTAAAGAGGTTTGGAATGGAAGAAAGCAAGAAAGGGTTCTTGCCCATGTTGCCCAATACGACCTTGAGTAAAACTCAAAGTCCGACATCGGCAGAAGATAGAGAAAGGATGAGTAAGACTCCCTATGCATCAGCCATAGGATCTCTAATGTATGCCATGCTATGTACTAGACCCGACATCGCATATGCTGTTAGTCTAACTAGCAGATATCAAAGTGATCCAGGAGTGGATCATTGGACAGCGGTCAAAAACATCCTTAAGTACTTGAGAAGAACTAAGGATATGGTTCTTTCTTATGGAGGTGATGAACAGCTCGTTGTTAATGGTTACACCGATGCTAGTTGGAACACCGATCCGGATGATTCTAAATCACAATCTGGATACGTATTTATTTTGAATGGTGCAGCAGTTAGCTGGAGGAGTGCAAAGCAAAGCGTTGTGGCGAGATCTTCAACTGAATCGGAATACATGGCTGCTTCGGAGGCTTCACAAGAAGCAATATGGATGAAAGAGTTCATTACAGAGCTGGGTGTGGTTCCTAGTGCGCTGGACCCAATGTCTATCTACTGTGATAACATGGGCGCCATAGCCAATGCGCAAGAACCAAGGTCACACAAGAAGCTGAAGCATATCAAGCTATGTTTTCACGCTATTCGAGAACATATCCAGGATGGGGATATAAAGATTTACAAAGTACACACAGATCTGAATGTGGCGGATCCGTTGACTAAACCTCTCCCGAGGGCAAAACATGACCAACACCAAACTGCCATGGGTGTTCGGTATATTACCATGTAATCTAGATTAGATGACTCTAGTGCAAGTGGGATACTGTTGGAGATATGCCCTAGAGGCAATAATAAATGTAGTTATTATTATATCTTTGTGTTTATGATAAATGTTTACATTCATGCTATAATAGTATTAACAGGGAAACATTAATACTTGTGTGATTTGTAAACTTAATTTGAAGTCCCTAGTATAGCCTCTATACTTCACTAGCTTGTTGGTTGATAAATGATTGTGGTTTCCCTATCATGAACATTGAGATGTTATCAACAACAAGATCATATCGTTAGGAGAATGATATGGTGGACATACTCCTATAGATAAGCGTAGCATAAAGATCAAGTCATTTCAATAGTTCAATTGCTATATGCTTTCTGATACATAGTAACCTAATTCCTTCGACCATGAGATCATGCATATCACCTTTACCGGATGGATGCTTTGATGACATCAAACACCACACCGTAACTGGGTGGCTATAAAGGTGGCATTGAGTGTTCGGAAAGTATTGGTTGAGACACATGGATCAAGAGTGGGATTTGTCCATCCATATGACGGATAGATATTCTCTGGGCCCTCTCGGTGAAATGTCATCCAATTAGCTTGCAAGCATGTGACTGGCTCACAAGGGATCACATATCACGGGAACGAGAAAAGAGTACTTATCAGTAACGAGGTTGAACTAGGTATGCAGAGATACCGACGATCATAACCTCGGATAAGTAACATATCGTGAGACAAAGGGAAATTGGTATCGTATGTAAGTGGTTCATTTGATCGCAAAGTAATCATAGAAATATGTGGGAGCCATATGAATTTCCAGATTCCTCTATTGGTTATTGTTCGGAGAAGTGTCTCGATCATGTCCGCATAATTCACGAACCGTAGGGAGACACACTTAAGGATTCGACGTTGTTTTGAGTAGTTATGGTATTATGAGAAAGAGACCGAATGTTGTTCGGAGTCTCGGATGGGATCCGGGATATCACGAGGTGATCCGGAATGGTCCGGAGAATAAGATTCATATAAAGAAAGTCCCGTTTCGGAGTTCGGATATGATTCCGGTGAATGTTCTAGAAGGTTCCGGAATGTCCGGCACTCCGGGAGGGGGGGGGGAGGGGTACATGAATGTGTCATTACATATTGGAATGATTGCATCATGTACTAAGTGTTCTTGCTGTCCCAAATAAAGGATTAGATTGAATCCTAAAACAGAAAAGTCAAATGTCCAGTTTGAAAGTCAAACGGCTAAAACAAGAAACTGTGGGAAACAAGCAAGAGGAGTTGGGAACCGACTTGAGGGAGGAGTCTCCTCCCCAAGCCGGCGCGCCACCCAAGGCCGACTTGGGGAGGGACTCCCCTCCCCTGGCCGCGCCTCCCCACCTATAAAAGGAGGGGCAAGGCCCCCTCCTCTAGACACACAAGTTTCTACCTCTAATCTCCGGTTTAGAGCCGTTTTGGTTTAGAGCTTCTAATTGCTTTAGCCTGCGGTTTAGAGCCTTCTAATTGGTGTGTCTAATCTCTAGACCACTAATAGCCCTCTCTCATAATCCACCATACTCGCTCCGGCTTAAGGCGAAGCCCTGCGGGATCTCCCCTCTACTTCCGGTACCACGCCGTTGTGCTGCCGGAATCGCGAGGAGAGTGCTACAACCTCCGCTGCCTGCTGGAACAATGGAGAGGAAGGTCTTCGTCGAGTACCGAACGTGTGACCGACTGCGGGAGCGCTGCCGGAACGCAGCGTCAGAAGGATCGTCTACACGATCTTGAGATCGGGAAGAGTACGACTACATCATCCACGAGAATCCGCTCTCGTTAAACGCTTTAGAATCTTCGAGGGTATGTTATTCCATCGACTCGTTGCTACAATCTAGTAGATAGATCTTGGCTTGTTTGTTTGTATGCGATAGAAATTTTTTGTTTTCCATGCTACGAACCCCTTCACCGTGGGTGGAGATGGAGCAGTTGAATGCAGTAGTGCTCTAGGATAGCAAGGAAGAAGGGAGAAAAGGGGGGATGAGCCCGGCGGCAATGGAGCGCATGAAGACCACGGTGGCGGTAGGGCGCCACCCGCTCTCCCCTACTCCGAGACACCAAGACTGTGATGCGCCCCACTCATTCGAGCAGGAGGCCATGAGTTTCTCGACCTTCTCCAACCCCTCAGCATTGAGAATGGTAGGCTGCGGCAAGACTCAATGCTGGCCGGCTTCTCCAACTCCGGCCCCAGTTTCCGACTGAGGCCCGTCTCGAACACACTCTGTGTACAGGACACCAACGGCTTCTTCGAGGACGAGTCCGCGACAGGAGGATCAGCGGCGATCGCCGCAGGTTCTCCCCTCGGTGGAGAGGTTCCCGCGGCTGGAGTGGCCACGAGCTCGGTGACTGGGACGAAGGGCGGCGGCAGCAACGCCAACGACATCTCTCCTTCCACAACGGCCGCGCCGGCCGCCGCGGTCGCATGCGCTGGTGCGTCGGCCTTATCTTCCTCGGCTGCACTGGTAGCATCGAAGCTACTCGCGGACCGAGGTGGTGATACCGGCTTAGCCGGCTTCTTCTTCTTCTTCTTCGGTGGTGGTGGTTTCTTCTTCGATGGCGTAGCGTCGCGTTGTGAGGTGTGCTTGGGGAGCTCGTCATCGTCTTCATCGTGAGCCTCGAGACTCTTGCTGGCCTCGAGCTCGCATTGATGCTGCCCGCGGGTCTTGCGGAACGTGGGTGCGGCGACTTCCACGGCCTCGTTGCCGCCGTCGTCATCATCGTCGTCATCGCCGCCCCCGTCACTTCTAACACTGCCCTTATAGGGCAAAGACTCTCTATCATCCTCGGCGGATGACTTCGAGTTCTTGTCATCTACGGGTGGAAGCCAACCTTCCACCACTTGGAACAACTGCAACAACAAGACGAAATTAGCACGACTGCAAATGCAAATCTATGACTGCGAGTTCACAGGAAATAAAGGACTCACCGTTGGAGCTTTGCGCTTTGCGGTGTAAGGGGTGACACCGGCCTTCACGTCAAGATACTCCGCAAGGGCGCGATTGGCCAGAGGTACTAGCCTGAGATCTTTAAATTGCTTGCATAAATCCTCTGGGAGTTCCCCTGCGGTAAGTCCATTCACATAAACTTTACGACTTAAGGCATCAACTACTACATTAGCCTTTCCTTGGTGGTACTGTAAATCCAAGTGATAATCCTTAATCAGTTCAAGCCATCTTCTTTGCGTCATATTCAACTCCTTTTGGGTGAAGATGTACTTCAAACTCTTATGATCCGTGAACACATCACAATGTTTGCCCATGAGGTAGTGTCTCCATACCTTGAGTGCATGTACCACAGACGCAAGTTCCAAATCATGTGTAGGGTAGTTGTGTTCATTCGTTCTTAAGTTGTCGAGAGGTATAGGATACTACCTTCCCATCTTTCATCAGTACACTTCCAAGTCCTTGCTGAGAAGCGTCACAATAGACTTGGAAATCCTTTTGGATATCAGGAAGACACAGAACTGGTGCCGTTACGAGGCATTTCTTTAACTCTTTAAAGCTTGCTTCACATGCCTCGGTCCATAGGAATTTCTTTTACTTCTTCAATAGTTCTGTCATGAGTTTTGCTATTTTGGAAAAGTTTTCAATGAACCTCCAGTAATATCCTGCGAGGTCCAAGAAACTCCTAATATCTCCCACATTCTTGGGTGACTCCCATTCAGTTACGGAAGCTACCTTACTAGGGTCTACGACAACTCCTTTTGCCGTCACAACATGACCAAGGAAACCCACTTCTTTTAACCAGAACTCGCATTTGCTGAATTTGGCATCCAACTTGTGTTCCCTTAGCTTCTCCATAATTAGGCTCAGATGCCTCTCATGTTCCTTCTCATCCTTGGAGTAAATAAGTATATCATCTATGAATACCACGATAAACTTGTCCAAATATTCCATGAACACCTTGTTCATCATGGTCATGAAGTACGCGGGGCATTGGTTAGACCAAACGACATCACGGTGTACTCATACAACCCATATCTTGTGGTGAAGGCTGTTTTGGGCACATCCTGTTCTCGAATCTTTAGCTGAAAGTAACCTGATCGTAGATCGATCTTTGAGAACACATTGGTTCCCTTTAACTTATCAAACATGTCATTGATGTTAGGCAGAGGGTACTTGTTCTTGATCGTTACTTCATTCAACGAGCGGTAGTCCACAACTAGCCTCTTGGTTTTATCCTTCTTTTCCACGAATAAGACAGGTGCTCCCCAAGATGACGTGCTGGGTTGAATGAATCCCTTGTCCAATTGTTCCCTAAGCTGTTTCTTGAGTTCCTTCAACTCGTCCACATCCATCTTGTATTGTCTCTTGGCTATCAGCCCTGTGCCTGGCATCAAGTCAATGAGAAACTCGATATAACGGTCGGGAGGCATCCTGGGTAACTCTTCCGGAAAGACATTTGGGTATTCTTTCACAATGGGTACATCCTCCAAGCTAACCCCCTTAAGAGAATTCACCATAACTTCCTTAAGTGCAAAATTTGACTTGATACGAATCATTTTCCCTTCCAGTGTTGTGAGCATGACCGTCCTTCTGGCACAATCTATGACTCCCTCATATTCGGTCATCCAATTCATGCCCAATATTATGTCTAATCCTTGTGACTCTAGAACTACTAGACTTGTGGGAAAGATGTGTGTCCCAATCCTTAGTTCTAACCCCCGGCAACCAGAGTTTGCCACTATTTCTCCTCCAGGAGAACTTACCCTTAGGGGAGAATTTATAGTCTCCGTAGGTATCTTGCCTCTATCCATAAATACCCTTGATATGAATGAATGTGATGCACCAGTATCAAAAAGAACATCTGCGGGAATGGAATTGATCTTGAACTTTCCAATCACGGAGTCTGGTGCGTCACAAGCATCCTCCATGGAGACATGATTCACTATGGCTTTGACAAACGGATTTGGCTTCTTCCCGTTTCCATTACCATGGTTGTGTCCATTGCCATTCCCATTCTTTTTCTCGGGGAAAGTAGTTGCATAGTGCCCTGTCTTGTTGCACTTAAAGCATGTCACCTCGCTGAGATCCTTTCCATTGCTGCCATTCCCATTGCGGTGTTTATGCCCATTGTGTTTGTGACCGCCATGGTGATGACCATTATGGTTGTGGCCATTACTGTTATAAGGTGGTGGTGATGAAGTGCGCTGCTTCTGGTACGGAACAGAGTGCTTGTGCAGGTTAGATTTTCTCTTGCGGTTCTCTATGCTCTTCCTCTTGGATTCAACCATAATGGCCCTGTCCAAGAGCTCCTAAAAGTTGCCAAACTTCTGAACCACAAGCTGAATAGATATCTCATCATTGAGTCCTCTTAAAAATTCCTTCTGCCTCTTGGCATTAGTGGAGACATCATCGGGTGCATAACGGGCAAGCTTGTTGAAAGGCTCACCATACTCGATGACAGAACGGTGCAGCTGGTGTAAGTCGCGAAACTCGCGCCTTTTCAGAGTCATGACACCAGCGGCCACATGATTAGTGAGGAAGGCTGTCTCGAACTGATTCCAAGTGATAGCATCAATATCCGGGTGGGTGACTTGGTAGTTATCCCACCATTCTGCAGCAGGTCCTTCAAGTTGGTGTGCGGCATAACGCACCGTGTTGGCTCCGACAGCTTGCACGGTGTCTAACTTTTTGTTAATTATGCAGAGCCAGTCATCTGCAACGATTGGTTCAGCGCTGCTCATGAAGGTAGGTGGGTTCAACCTCAAAAACCGAGTCAAGCGATCCTATTGAGGTGGTGGTGGAGGTGGGGGTGGCTGAGGTGGCCCATTGTTGTTGTTGTTTTGCATATTCTGAGTGAGTAGTTGGATCAACTGGTTCTGAGTGGACAAAAGTTGTGCAATCTCTGGAGGAATTTTGGTGTTCGCACGTCTTGGCGGCATCTGTAGGGTTTGAGCAACAAGTTAAGAAATAGACAGAAATACTAAGTAGTAAACTCCTACCCTTATGAAACCACACAAGGCACACAAGACACAAGCATCACAAGTATAACACAGAAATCATCCAAGTTTAACTAAACCAAACATGTCTTGGTATTTACTACAATCACGAATAACGTTCAACTAGAATTCAAAGGTGGTCCAACTACTACACATCTTCCATGCCTTCCTATTCCTCGTCCTCGAACGAGTAGCCCTCCTGCTCTAGGGTTGACTTGTACAGCTCCATCTCCTTTGTGGTGGCTTCAAGCTTATCTTGGAGGTCCTTTATTTCATCTTGCAACTTCTTGGTAGTAGCTCCTAGCTGCTCCCGAAGTCCCTTCTTCTTGCCCTATAGTTCTTCCACTAGGCTTAACTTCTTTGCGGCTTCAAGTTGCTTTGACAAGTCCCTCTTGGAAGCACGCACGTCATTGATTATCTTGCAAAGGCCCTCGGTTTGCACATCAGTTTCCTCAATTTCCTTCTTGAGTTCCCTAATCCTCTTGTTTTTATTTATCACCCTCTTCTCTTGGTTAGTGAACTTCTTCTCTTGGTCCTGGAACTTCTTTCTTGGGCCTTCATTGCCTCCTCCTGCTGCTTGATTATTTCCTCCTTCTCCTTGATGAGAGCACATAGCTCATCGTTCCTTGGCATCTCGAGGGAGCTACCTTTTTCAAGGTAATGGATGTGGCACTCCAAGTCTTGATATTGCATCCTTCGGCACTTGGTAGAAGCCCTTTCTTCAAAGGTCAACTCCATGTGAACTCCTTCCTCATCACACCTTCCAAAAAGGCCGCCGTAGTGTCCTTGGAGATATTCTTTATGGCGTCCACATAGGCGACCAATGAGCTGCTGCAAGATGATGCTAAGGGCCTTCTCCTTAGAGTCGCTAATGATGTGGATTGCTATGTCTTCCTCCGGGCGCTCGCCTCTATCTCGTCCTGGCTGGATGACCTTGACTCCCCAGCAGCCGTCCTTTTGGAGTTTGTTCATTGGGCTTCCCTGGATTATTGGAAGGGGAAGTTCCAAACATGTGAGGAGGTAGCTCAAATAACAGCGGAAACATAAAACAACTTGAGTCCATAAATGCCATAGGCTTGTTGAGTGTAGACTCGCGATCCCTACGCACCTTTCAATCTTCAGATTCTGCACATAAGACGTGCATCCAACAAGTTGGGTCAATACTTTGAATGTATTGGAAGATTACACCAAGGAAAGTAAAAGACTAACTCTACATGCAAGGCTAGTTTAGGCCGTGGAGTTTATTTGCTCAAAGCTAATTTTCTTAAGTATGGAAAAGGAGAGAGAATTTCCCTACTTTGTAAACATTTTATTAAGTAATATATGGTCGAATGGCACACGAGGATATTACTCACCAAGTGTCCAAACAATCTAACACTTGGATATTACTCACCAAGTTCCCAAAACCCACCCAATAGCAATATGACTCACACCTTGGGTTTTTAGAAAACTTTAATTTTAGAAAGAGAGAGAGGACGATCATTCAGAGGATCCATCCTTCAGACGCTCAAGTGTTCTTTTCTGTGAACTCGGCTAATCGATCAGATTGCAATACTCTTGAGAGTTTGTGCACTCTACCCATAATCCACGATCAAGTTCTTTTACAGACAAGACCATGGCAAGGCTTTCCCTTAGTAGCCCCTCTACCAGCTGGATCCAACCGTGCCAAGAACCTCCAAATGTTGGTACCCTGGTGAGGTTTCCCACTAAGTACTCGGCCAAGACAGAGCCCATATGTATTGTGGTTGCACTGGAAGCTTATGAATTCTGAAACATGGCAGACTTCTTTGATTCCTGGGCAGCCGTCCTCCACCATAATCTCATTCGTTGACCCGACAACCATTCTGCCAAGAAGAAAACTTAGTTTTATTTTTAAGTGGATTTGAGAAGAAAAGATCGCTCAAAAGAGCCTTTATACTTAGAAAATTTCTTTTATTTCAAACCCCCCAACGGTACTTTATTTATATATAGCATAGCAAGGACTTAGCAAAAAAAACAGGGGAACCTATTAGGAAGGGAAAATCCTAAGTATAGAGCTACTCATGGCATACTACAAAAATCATCGCACTTGCAAAATAATACTAAGAAAAATTCTACTAGAACATCCTACACATGCATACTACAGGATTTTGAGGATCTCATACATAGAATAAAAACTGGGACAAAAATATGAACAAGTGGTGTAACTTTCCTTCATCCAAGCAGCACTCTACACAATAGTACTCCTCAGCACACTCCGAGCAATCTAACAAAACACATGCATAGATCTAATCACAACTTGCACAAAAACAATGCCACAGAAATAGTATGCATGCATGCAACATGGTAATATGCAAGATTGTGTTCTAATTTGACCAAGATAATCTTTCTGAGTTGGTAAAGTGTTGGGGACGTTGTTAGTATCGATTTCCCACAGATTTTAATCAATTTGGATCATTACTTTAATTTATAGGCTCATAAGGAGATCCAACCATCTAATTAGCCCCGAAACAGATCTAAAGGTCCTAAGCAAGGTTTTATAATTTTAGTCAGTAGGCATTGTAAAAACAAATCCAACGAAGCAAGAATCAACTAAAATGGAGTTCTAATTATTTTTCTATGAATTAAATACTCCAAACTATATATTAAATCCTACACATAAAATACTACTTTAAACTCGCAAAATTATTTCAGATCTGTGATCTACACGGTATATTATACGCGTGTTTTGGCCAAGTGGTTGAATTACTATGAATTTCGCAAGATATAAATCAATTCTGCCTATTTAAAACTAACCCTAACATATCCACCAAAAGTGGCAGCTTCTGATTGGCCCAGATAGGCGACGCGGAGCTGACGCGGCGCACTGACGCAAGCGTGCCACACAGCGAGACCTAAGTGGTCGGTACCCCTTCGGTTTAAAGATCTATCTACACTGTTGACCACAGATCTAACGGGCACAGTTGATGCGGCTTACCTGGCGGCGGTGTTGACGTGTCGTCGTCGGCGGGCGGCGGCGATGCGGTCGGTGGTGATGCTCGGCAGCATTCTATCGGGTTCCAGCAGGCTCTCGCGGTCGATGGTGTCCAGCAGGCTCTCGCGGTCACGCTCGCGTTCTTGGCCGCGCTCCTCGCTTCATCGTCTGTCGGCAGAGCTCCGCCGACCCTCTTCATCCCCGGCGATGCTCCGATGAGAAATTGTGGCCACGGTGCTGTGAGAGGCAAGGGGAAAACATGTGAGAAGAGAAAGTCGAACGAGGGGGTCACGGGGAAAGGAGAAGCAATAGAGGAGGGGCTCGGAATCCTCTGCCCCAAGCTCGACCGTGCCTTACGCCGGCGAGATCGGAATCGAGTTCAAAATCGGCGGCCTGGGGGCAGAGAGTTGGAATTAGATTAGGGCTTTTGGTGGCAGGGTCGCGGGGTTTATATGAGCAAAGAAATCTTGGCGCGGGGGTCACGAAAACCTCCCCGATTCGACCGGAGTTCGTTCTGCACACGGGTTCGTCCGATTTCCGCGGAGAGGAAATATATGACATGTGGGCCCGGGTGGTCAGCGGCACTGGCGGGTTGGTGGCTGCGGGCTGGCGCGGTGCTGGCGGGCTGGCGCTGCAGCCCAGTTAGGTTAGGCTTTATTTTTTTTCTTTTATTCTTTTAGCAATTTCTGTTTTATCTTTTCTTCAATAACTTTTGCAAGGCAAGTCCAAAAACAATGAAACCAGTTTCTAAATTTTTGTAATAATGAGGTGGTCATCATAGAACCAGAAAATATTATTTTTACAAAGCTTTAGGAAGGCCAAGCAAGGTAACCCCTCATATAGAGGAATTTTTATTAGGGTCTTGTTAGGGTTTGGTGGTAGGGTTTTTGATGTAAATTTATTTTTTACCATGCATGCTTCTAGTAACACCTTAATATAAAATCTAGGATGTTACACAAACTTTCAGCAAACTCTGTTTACTCCGTGAAATTTAATAATTGGTATTAAATCGAGAGTAAAAATTCCAGTGTTAGTATCTTAAGTATCATGTTTGCCTCGATGATTCTTGATTGTTTTATTATCAAGTTTATCTAGGAGCTGAAAGAATTGTTTCAGAAACCATCATGTGTGGCAGATATAACGGTATCTGAAACAATGTTTTGGTTCGAATATGATATAGTATAATATATGTTCTCATATTGATGAGAATTTTCAAAGGTTGGAGATGCTAGACATCCTAATCATCAAAAAGGGTTTTGGAAAGTAGCGTTATACTCACGATTCGCCTTTATAAGCTACATTAGATTTATCATGAAAGTCGTCATGATAAGGATGAATAGAAGATGTATGTAAAGTGTTTACTACACTAAAAGATTACTAAAGAATGGATTTTGAAAGAACACCGATCATTTGATGATGGTGAGCTACTTCAAAGTGCAAGTCCAAAGGTATTTGTATTTGAATATACACGCTTTGGACTATGTGTCATGTATATGGCGCCACTAATGATGTTGATAGATTATTTTAGAAAGGAAAAGGAAATGCTGAAAGAGAATCTATAAAATATATTTGGTAGAAAAGAAAAGATTGGAAATATCCAATTTAGGTATATGGATGATATACATGTTATGGTTGTACTCTTTGCTTGTTAAACAATGTGGTTCTTGGGTATTGAATACCGAATTGGTTGGTCTGAAATTTCGTACAGAACGACGCAATTCATGAACCACAATAGCTTAAGTAACTAGCAAGAGAATATGTGATGATGTTCATCGAAAACAAACAAACCGTTGTTTGTATTTCTCGTTGACATCAAAGCTTGCCTTCAAGATTTGTTTTAATAATAGTTATTTAAATCAGGTATTATGAGAACAAAGTTTGTTCAAATAATTACCGTATTCCATATAAGATGGATGATTTACAAATCTAGTTGGAGAAACCACATCCATAAAAACTAATGCTAAAATTTCGCAAGACAAATGATTGAAAGATCACTTACAAAGTGACATCGCCGTTTAAATTGTATTGGAAAGAAAACATGAAGAATCTCCATATTCATGGATTTTTAGAGTCTTTGATTTGATCAAGTGATGCTTGTGAGACTTTCCTCCGGATAATTAAAACTTCGTTCAAATGCCAAAGAAGAATGAACGACTAAAATATTGGAATTTATACATATCGATGTATGTAGTCCATTATGTATAGTCGTAAGCGATGGATTTCAACTTCATATGCTTTCTCTAGAAATTTGAGTGAGTATTCACTTAATGAGAAAGAAGTATGAAATATTTGAAAATGTTCAAAGACTTTCAAGATGAAGTGGAAAATCATTGTAAGAAGAAAATAAATAATATATGATTTTATCATAAAGGGATTTATTTGAGTTGCAAGTGTAACAAGAAAATAAATGATTTACGATTTTATCATAAAGAGATTTATTTGAGTTGCAAGTTCAGCAAAACACCTAGATTTACATCTCCCGAAACACCATAGGAATATGGAGTGTTTGAGATTTTTAATAAAACCTTGTTTGACATGGTTGGATCAAAGGTGTTATTTATAAAACTACCATTATGTTTTAAAGGAATAAAGCTTTAGAGACTACCGCTTTTACACTAAAAAGAGCTCCATCTTGGTCCGTTGAAATGACACCATGTAAAGTATGGTTTGGGATAAAACCCAAGTTGTCCTTTCTTAAATTTTGGTATGCTAAGCATAAGTAAGATGTTTACAACCAAAGTCGGATGAGCATGTCTTTGTAGGTTATTTCGAATAACAATTGGTTATTCCTCCATAACACCAAGGACAAAAGGGTTTGTCGCTTGAAATGTGAAGTTTCTTGAAAAAGATTTTTTCACAAAAAGTTAAGTGGGAGGACAATAGAACATTGATAAGGTTAACGAACCTTAGCTAAATGTACTGAGTTGCGCAGCGCCAGAAATCGTTCTGGAAGCAGCCATAATGCTCATAGCTTATGTGCATTATGGCTGCTTCCAAGGTTGTGGTCACGGAGATCTAAGTTCTTATTGAACCAAGTAGGTCGGATAAATAATCAAATACTGATATTTGACAGTAAATCATTATTGTTTGACAATGATGAACTGACTACATGCAAAGCGATGATGGGCCCTAACTCCGTCAAATGGCTTGAAGCCATAAAATCCGTGATAGTTCCATACATGAGAAATCAAGTTTTTTGAACTTGGAAGACCCTCCGGAAAGGTGTAAAAACCTATCGGTCGTAATTGAATCTATAAAGAAATAGACATGGATGTTTCACATCTATGAAATAGTCGACATGTCGGTAAAGTTTTTACGACAATGTTCAAGGAGGTGACTATGACAAGATTTGATCTTTCATAGTGATATTTAGTCTGGACAGATTAAAGTAGCAACCAATACATATAATTTGGTATATGGTAGATGAATAAACAAAACAAAGTTCTTCTAATAGAATGGTTATCTAGGACGTGTACATGACACGATCCAAAGGGTTTTGTTAATTCAAAGGATGCTAAAAGGGGCATGCAAACTTAAATGGTTGAAGTAAGCATCGCGGAGTTGGAATCTTCACTGTGATGAAACTGTTAAAGGAGTTTTCATCTGGAGACGATGAAGATGATTGCATTTTCAAGAAATTAAGTGGGATCACTAAGACATATTTTTAATACATTATGTGGAGGACATCTAGTTGATTGGAAATGATGTATCTTTTATTGACAAAGGTTAAGAATTTCATTTCGATGAAAGACTTAGGCAAAACCCGAATATTTAGCATGGATGTCTACACGGATAGATAGTGACGCTAATATGGTCATGCCAAATGTACATATATGAGATATTGAAGGTGTTCAATATAGAAACAACGAGAAAAGGATCTTGTCGCATGGAAAAGGAATTGAATCAAGATTCAAGTGTATCGACACTTGATAAGTGAAACAAGATTCAAGTGTTTTGACACTTGATGAGTGTAATCACAAGAATGTTTTTGATCAATCATACCATGATATGTACACATCCATATATGTCCTATGCTCTAAGTGTTGTGAGCATATACCAGAATGAATCATAAAATGATCATTGGACAATAGTAAGGAAATTCTTATGATATTTTGAAAGAACTAAGAATATATTTGTGTAGAGGTGACAAACAATTACAAATAGTTCATTGTAAAGTGTTACATTGATACTAGTTTTGTCACAAGATACAAATTAAGTTTATCTCAATTTAAAATATGGGTGGCACAATGTAATGGAAAGGAGATTCCATGATGGAATTGTATGAATTCCAAAGTTAAGACATTGTGACTAATACTACAATAAAAGTCTAAGTATATGACTGTTGTAGTAGCAGCAAAGGAGGGTATTTGTTTCGAATAGTTTGTTATCAAACTAAGGTGTGGTTCGCAATGGGATAACACTAAAGATATATTATAAGACAATAGTATCGACATGATTTAACCCCAAGGAACTAAAGGTCTCACCAAAAGACCAAATTTATACAATGCCATCTCATTGGAGTGAGTGATGCGTGAAGACTTAAAGACATGCAAATACACACGGACCTGAAAGCGTCAGATCCGAAGATTATGTTAATCACTTGCAATCGCGTATATGGAACACCGGAAATCCATATGTGTTCAATACGCAAAGTTTCTAAACTAGATTATTGTCTCTAGTGCAAGTGGGAGACTGAAGGGAATATGCCCGAGAGGCAATAATAAAGTGGTTATTATCGTATTCCTTATTTATGATAAATGTTTATTTTGCATGCTATAATTGTATTAATACAGAAACGTTAATACATGTGTGTTTAATAAACAAAAAGGAAGTTCCTAGTTATGCCTCTCTTATAAACTAGCTCGTTGATTAACAAGATGATCAAAGGTTTCCTGATCATGGACATTGGATGTTGTTAATAACAAGGTCACAAAATTGTTGGAATGATGTGATGAACATTCATCCGAAGTATAGCATTACGATCAAGGTCATTGTCTTTATATTTCTATAACATCATATGAAGTAATATTAGTCCTTAGACCATGAGATCATGGCAATCACTAGCACCAAAAGAGTATCTTGATAACATCAAACATCACACTTTAATAGGGTGACTATAAAGATGGGTTCAGTGCTACGAAGGTGTTATGTTGAGGCTCATGGATCAAGAGTGGAATTTTTCCATCCCGATGACGGATAGATATACTCTGGGCCCTCTCCGTGATATCACATTAGTTAGCTTGCAAGCAAGTGATTTGATCACTAGAATGTTATATCACAGGAACGAGAAAAGAGTACATTTCGGTAACGAGATCAAACTAGGTATGGAGATACCGATGATCGAATCTTGGACATGTAATATATCACGAGACAAAGGGATTGAGTTACATGCGTATAAGGTTCACACGATCACAGAAGTCATCGTTGAATATGTGGGAGTCAGTACGGACCTCCAGGTCCCGCTGCTGATTATTGATCGGAGAGGGGTCTCGATCATGTCTACATTATTAGCGAACCATAGGGTGACACACTTAAGGGATACCGACACCATTCGGATCAAATGATATGCCTGAGAAAGAAAAGGAAAGCGCATGAATTTATTTCACTAGACACCGGAACTAATTTGGTTTAAATTGATGAAACTGGTTCTGCATGTGAAATTGAAATGTTATAAGGGGTTTTATGTGAATGTTTGTTAATTAGAGTAATTAAAAAAATTCTGAATAAATAAATAAAATAGTTTTATTTAAATGAGATCTTGCATTAAATTTGGTGGAAATTTAATGCATGTGAGTGGATTTTTGAGTGGAGGCATGTTTATGTGAGTGGAGGGTTTTCATTTTGAATGGGAGCTCCACCCACATGAATGTGGAAGAGGTGGGGGCATCCACCATGGGCTGGGAGCCATGGCCCTTGGGGTGCCCCCCTCTCCCTATAAAAGGCCTCCCTCTCCTCCTCTCAAAGCACACCTCCTCGTGAAGGATCTCTCTCCCCCTTTAGAATTCCCCCATGGTCTCGGATCAGTGAGATACATGTTCCTGGTGGCTTTTTCTGGAAGGATTTGTTGCTTCCACTACTTCGCTGGAGCGAGGGTGCGGAGGTTATCGGGGTATCCAGACGTGTGTGCGATCAGGGATGCACCACTGCTTTGCGGTGCTGGACTTGATGGTGCTAGAACGGTTGGACCAGATGGACTTCATCATGATCTTGAGATCGGCAAGCGTTCGACTACATCATCCACGAGTACAACCTTGTTAATGCCATTCGGTCTTCGAGGGTGTGTATTCTATGGATGTATATCCACCCATTGCTTGTATATAGTAGATAGATTCTGGTACTTAGTTCCCATCGTAGGAATTTTTTTGTTTTCTATGCTGCAAACCTTATAGATCCCACTAACGCTAGCGGTTTGTTGCTATAAATGGGCGGAGCGGGGGAAACCCTTAGTCACTTTACCCGCTCCCCGCTCCCTCGTCTTACTCCTCGCACCGCCGCCGCAGAGCTCCTCTCCTTGCGACCGCGCCGCTGCTTTTTGGTTCTCCTCCTCCGTGCTGTGTGCTTGCCTCGCGCTTCTACTCCGGCCATTCCGCTCTGCTTCCGCCGCGCTCTCCGTTGCCACGACGGGGACGTCGCAATCAAGACCTTTCCCCGCCTCTAGCTTCTCCTCTGTTGATTCTTCCGATGAGCCTATGTCGAGCTTGCATAGCGTCGCCGTTGTCGGAGAAGAAGACGCGGTCATAGCCCCGGAGAGTGGCTCCTGGCAAGGGCCAACGGTCACTTGGCAGGATATCGAGTGGCTCCTCAAAACACGTCATATTCCCCATGAGGTAAAGTGTCGACTACCTGGCCTGGAGGATGCCCCCATCATAGAGTCGGGAGAGTATGTAGTTTTTATGTCTCATTTCTCTAGAGGATTTGGTCTCCCCCTTAGTGATTTTGCTAAGGAGTTCTTCGAGTTCTTTGGCCTCCAACCTCATCATCTGCCGGCTAATGTCGTTGCATCTTTGTTGGCATTCATCTCGACGACCGAAGGATACTTTGGCCTCTGGCCCTCAATAGATATTTGGTCTAAGTTCTTCCAAATCCAAGCTAACGTGGTGCCGGATAAGAGCCTGCGCCCCTCCGAGAAATTATTGACCCAGTGTGGTGCCGCCTCCATTACTCCTAGGAAAAAAATCCATTTCCCCCCAAGTCAAGGGCCTCGAGTCATGCAAGAAGTGGCACATGTCGTTCTTCTATGGGAAGAACAGTGATAATGAGGATAGGATTCGGCTGCCGGCTTTTTTAGGCGGCGTGCCTACCAGAAGAATTGTGATTTTGATCGGAAGAAGAGTAATGCTCTCGCCGAGGCGTTCGACCTCCGGCTGAAAGAGCTGACCTGGGTCGGGCTTTGTGGCAATGACCTTATGGCCGCCTTCATCAGCACCCGGATCTCCCCTCTCCAAAAACGCTCTCACAAATTGTGCTACATGATTGGCCTTGTGGATCCGAATAGAGTTTCCACCATCGAGCTCAATGATGAGCAGATTCGGAAGCGTGTCAAGGCCATTTTTCATACGAACATGTCCGAGGATTGGAAGTGGGGCATGACGCCCTTCACCCGTGAAATCCCCCTCCCAAGGTAATTTGGCTCCGAATCACTTCATTCCAATTTTATTCTGACTTGATTAAATACTCATTTCTACTTTGAAATTTTGTTTTTCAGAAATTTGAAGAACAGTCTATGGAGGACGGCGACGTCCTTGCTCTTCCTTGGAGCAAGGATCGCAATACCTCGGATAGCAGCAAGCTTGACTCGGAAGAATTTATTCCAAAACCTAACTCAACCGCTGACCGAACTCGGGTTAAGGCTTCCAAATGAGCCGAGGATGATAACTTGGATGAAGTCCAAGTTCTTGAGGTAGTCGACGCGGTGCCCGTATCTTGTGCATATCCGACTCATTTCCCCCAGCTAACCCGGCTGGTCAGGTGCACGAGGCGGACCCCCTTGCCACAGAGGCCCCAATCCTGATGAAGAAACATGCCACTTAGAAGGATCCCTCGGCCGAGGTTCCCCGGAAGCGGATCAAGAGGTCTGCCCAGAAGATTACCAGGTGCAAGGTTATGCCCGGAGTTTCTGTGTAAGTTGCCTCACTCGAACCAAATTTGTATTTCTTATTTCTCTCTTTCCTTTTTTGACATTGTTTTCCTTTTATGTTTATCTCGGCAGCGCTCCGCTTTCTGCCAACCCAAGTGGCCCGAGTATGACCTCTCAGGTTACTCGTCCACCATCACCGCCGCCCCAAGATGATGTCCAGGTCTCCATCCCTTCTTGTTATCCCTCATCCCACGCCGACTAATAGTCCACCTCGGCGGGAGGGGGTTGAGGTTGAAGGTGGTGGTGGTGCCGATATTGCTGTGCCGGACCAACCAATTGATCTGACAGTTTCCACCGATGTTGCCAAAGATACTCCCGCCGAACTAACGCCTGCCGAGGCTGCGACTATCTTGGCTCCTGCTCAAGATCCAGCCCCATCAGCTTCTTCGACTGCTGCTCCAAGCTCGGCCCAACAGAAATCTTGTTCTGCCTCTCCTTGCGAAACTCCAACTACTGCTCCCAGTTCAGCTCAGCCAACTCAATCACCTCCAGCTGCCGAGCCTTCTACCAAGGCCCAAAAAGATGGAGCTACTAATCCCAAGACAATCCAAAGGAAAACTGGGACGAGATCCTCCCAGACCCACATTGCCGACATGTTCCGGAAGGGTGCTTCTGCCTCTGGTTCGGGCTCTGCCTCTGCTGCCGGCACACAAATGGTGCTTCATAAGAGCCCAGCTGCCGAGGCAGTCGCCCAACATGAACGAGAAGCCAAAGGAAAAGTGCTGATGCGCACTCTGAGTGGTGGGAGCCTCGACTCCCTGGATGAGTATGCTATGAATTGGAATTCTGGCGATCAGGTTGATGTTAGCTTGGCGGGTAACCCAGGGACTAAGCCATATCTTCTCCCCGAGATTAGCAACCTCCTACACCTTGCTGCCAAAGTTATTCTTGAAACTTACACCATGAATGAGGTAAAACACTTCGGCCTACACTTGTACCTTTCCGCATAAAGTAGTGTATGCCCATTAGACCCCGAGCCTCCGATCGGATGAACCATAATTCGGTCGGATGCTCTCTTTATAAAGTGTAGCCGTTTGTGCATACAATGAATCATAGTAATTTTTCCTTAGCTTTGAATATCCAGCCACCTAGATCTGAGTCAAATTTACTTGATTCAGATCTTTATAGTTTAACTTTGAATATCCATCCACCTAGATCTAAGTCAAGTTTACTTGAATCAGATCTTTATAGTTTAACTTCGAACATCCAGCCACCTAGATCCGAGTCAAGTTTACTTGGCTTGGATATTTAGGTTTAGCTTTGAATATCCAGCCACCTAGATCTGACTCAAGTTTACTTGATTCAGATCTTTATAGTTTAACTTCAAACATCCAGCCACCTAGATGTGAGTCAAGTTTAATTGATTCGGATCTTTATAGTTTAATATTGAATATCCAGCCACCTAGATCCGAGTCAAATTTACTTGGCTTGGATCTTTAGGTTTAGCTTCGAATATATAGCCACCTAGATACTAGTCAAGTTTACATGGCTCAAGTCTTTATAGTTTAGCTTCGAATATCCAGCCACCTAGATCTGAGTCAAGTTTACTAGGCTTGGATCTTTAGGTTTAGCTTCGAATATACAGCCACCTAGATACTAGTCAAGTTTACATGGCTCGAGTCTTGCAGTTTAGCTTCGAATATCCAGCCACCTAGATCCGAGTCAAGTTTACTTGATTCGGATATTTCCAGTTTAACTTCGAATATCCGTCTGGAAATTTTTCTTTGTATGTGTAGGTTGCCCATAATCGGCGCATCGCCGAGTTCCAGAGATTGCTCTTCTCTCATAGGAAGTTGCAGACAAAGTACCAGAAGATGTTTCCCATTTTACAGAAGACTGGTGAGTGCGCTAGTTTTTCATTTCAGATTTTCTCTTATGATCTGAACATCCGAACTAAATCTTTTCCTTTCTTTTGCCCAGCCAAACTTGAGCGGAATGCGGAGCTTACCGAGCAAGTTACCAATCTTAAAGGTAATTTGGGTGCCCTTATTCCGATGTTTATTATTACACCTTTACTATCCTGTAGTATCTCATGAATTGTGCTTCGGCTCAGCCGAATTAAAAGGCCTTGCAACATCGCATCAAGAGTGCATTTCTATGCCTGATATGATGCTGCATTTTCTAAAACAAGCAGGAGATCACTCGACATAGTTGTAGGAGAAGGATGACGAAATAGTTCGGCTTCATGCCGAAATTGAGTCACTAAAGCAATCTCAGAAATCCTAGCTGGAGAAGATAGACCATGAATTCTCCGAGGAGAAGAATCGCTTAACTGTTCATCTCAAGAAAGACAAAGAGCTTATCAGTTCCGCCGAGTTATCCGCCCAATCCTTCAAGGATCAAGTTTCCCGGTTTGAAAGGAAACAGGTCAGCTAGAAGTCCGAACTTGCTAGGATCATGCAGTTCATACATTGTAAGTTTCCCACACTTCTAAACCTTGGTCGAGTTGTTTTCTATTATTTTTTGCTGACTTGCACCTTGTTCTTTCTTTAGACAACTTTCCAGAGTGTTAAGCCTCGATGCACTACCAAGGTGCTAGAATCTTTGGTTCACCGAGGTGAAATTAATGACCCGTAGCGCGAGTACTCCATAGAAGATTATCTAATCAGTATCGGAGATGCCACCAAGGCCCATGAAGAACTTTGGAAAAGATTTGATGGATGCGGCCATCCGAGTACTTCATGTTCTCTGGCCGAATGATCCGAAGATAACTCGAGTGTCGGTACTCGCCGATAAGCTGATGGACTGTGAAATGCAGCTCAGTCTTTGGAGGGAATCTGCGGGGCGAGCTAGGGCTGATATGGCTCTTCCTATCGTACTCTCATGGTACAAAAATATTTTCCTTGATACCCTGATGAATTTGCGCACCGGATCCCCCTGGATCAATGATCCGAACTACATTGCTCGTCACCAAGCACGAGCCTACTAACTCATCGAATATGCCGATGTGCATCAATGGCACGAGGAGCCGTGCTTCCTTATGGACAATGCTGATGACAATGTCGAGGCAACAAACCATGACGAGTCTGGGGAAGACTTCGAGGATGAAGAGGATACAGAAGAAGAGTCTAGAAGCTCAGATGAGTAGAGAGAGGATTTAGATCAAGAGGTAGAGGCCCGGTCTTCATCCAAGGGGTCTGAGGCTTCTCAGGATCAAGCCGAGGTCTCTCGCAAAGGAACCGAGGTTCAAGACACCGAAGCTACTGCTGTTGATGATGAGGTATCTTCTGCGGAGGACCAGGAGACCTCGGAGATCCCTGCTCCCAAAGTTATTGCTCCAACTAAGGCCGAGGTTTCTCCGTTTGTAGCCAAGGCAAACACCTTAGAGGCCCCTGCTCTCGAGGTTGCCGTTCCTCCATCTACCAATGACTCGGCACCAATCCTCGCCTGAACTTAAAAAACTTTGAATTTATTAAGTCCCCAGTATGCCGGGTGTATGGTGTAAGAGACAATCCAGTCCTTTTTCTACTATGCGGTTTGTATAACTTGGATCCTTTTGGATATTATCCTTAATTATTCGGCCCGCGTCTACCATTTTCGGCGTTTGACTTATGGGACTGAGATAAGCATACCTACTTAGCAACACTTAGAGACTATGAACAATAACTCAAAATAAATTCATAGAATAATAAAGTATAGAAAGCATAGGGGTTAGAAAACAATAAAACATAAGTCGGCTCACGTACTATCTATTCCTTAGTCGTTCTTCATGTGTTTGGCCTTCGCCGTCTTTTCTCTTGCTTACCATGAAGTATATTTTGGACAGTAGTAAGTCGAAAAGTTGGCCTTTGCTACCAACACACGACTAACTCGTCTTAAGAATTAGACATATAAGCCATTCGGCATATAAACATGCATATGAAAAGAATAAATAAAGTAAGGCAGTCCCCGAGTTATAGCTCGAGGTGCCAAGGTTTCATTGATTAGCTCATTGACGACATACAATCTGACATATGAGAAATTGAGATACAATACATTTACTCTAAGTGTAAAAAGGAAGAAGTAAAGCTACATTCCATGGCCTATTTAACTCATCTCTTGACCTGTCCGCCTTATTTTTCTCTAGTGCTTGAGCATCTATAAGATAGTATGCATCATTGTGCAGAGCTTTGCTCACAATAAATGGACCCTCCCATGGAGGTGATAATTTATGCATGCTGGTTGTGCACTGCCCAAGATGAAGCACTAGATCTCCCTCTCGAAAGACTCGGGAATTTACTTTTTTGCTATGATAGAGTCTGAGATCTTGTTGATATATGGCAGATCTGGACAATTCCAATCCTCTTGCCTCTTCTAATAAGTGAACATCATCTTACCGGGATATCTAATTCACTTTGGCGTCTGTGTATTGGGTGACTCTAGGCGAATCATGCACTATGTTGGCTGGTAATACAGCTTTCGCCCCATATACCAGAAAAAAATGGCATATAGCCTGTTGATCTATTTGGAGTCATCCTGAGGCTCCATAAAACGGCCCGGAGCTCCTCAATCTAGCAACCTGCTGATCTTTGCAGCGGCTCCATGGTCCGGGGTTTTATCCCGGACAGTACAAGTCCAACGGGATGGGCGACTGATGCCACATCAAGTCTTATGTGTTTATCTCGACAGAAATGAGCAAAACCTCCCTCGAAAAAATTTGTGTCGTTATCTATAATGATACTGTGTGGGTATCCATATCTTAAGATGATATCCTTGAGGAATTTCACAGCTGTGGGCCCATCACATTTTATTATAGGCTTTACCTCGATCCATTTTGTGAATTTCTCCACCATGACCAAGATATGAGTCATGCCACCACGAACCGGCTTAAATGGTCCGACCATGTCCAGGTACCATACAACAAATGGTCAAGTGATGGTTATTGTTTTTAATTCGGATGAAGGCATGTGAATTTTGCTGGCATACCTCTGGCAGCCGTTGCATTTCTTTACCAATTCTATTGCATCTTTTAGTGCACTGCGCCAATAAAACCCATGCCGAAACGCTTTGGCCACTAAGGCTTTGGATGAAGCGTGATGCCCACATTCACCTTGATGTATATCTTAAAGGATCTCTTGCCCTTCTGCCGGGTTAACACATTTTTGCAGCACACTTGTGACACTTCTTTTGTACAACTCTTTGTTTATTATGGTGTAGGCCTTTGCCCTTCTCACAATATGTCTAACGAGGACTTCGTCACTCGGCAAGGTTTCATCTTTAAGGAACATATATTGGCCGTGCCCATTCTGGTATCTGATGTGCCTGGGTGACTGTTTTGTCAACTTCCATTGCCTCTGCCGACATAATTTCTGCCAGATTATCCTGACTAGTCCCCTGGTCGTGTGAGCCAGTACCCGGTTTTTCCGAGTCAGTCCCCGGATTACTCGGTTTATTCCTCTCATCTGTGTCCATTGGGACTACTTCGGATCCTAGATCTGCCGAGAGACGGATTGACTTAGACTCTGGTGAGGGTATGATTGATGGTTTTCTCCAATGCCAAGGGAAATGTCAGGTGGAATTGATTGCCTGGTCGAACCGAGTTTCGACAAGGTATCTACCGCATCATTCTCCGCACAGGGTATATGATGGAATCCACACCCATCAAAATAACCACTAATCTTTTGCACATAAAATCAGTACAAGGCCATGTTTGCATCCAGTGAATCCCAATGACCCGACACTTGTTGGACTACCAGGTACGAATCACCAAAGCATAGAATCTAACGTATGCCAATATCCTTTGCAATTTTTAGGCCATGAACAAGTGCTTCGTATTCAGCTACGTTGTTTGATGCAACAAAATGTATTTGCAGTAGGTACTTCAGTTGGTCCTTTTTTGGCGAGGTTAGCACTATCCCGGCTCCTAGCCCATTTCTTAATTTGGATCCATCAAAATGCATCGCCCAATAATTCGGATCAGGCAGCGGCGGCTCATATTGCATTTCAGCCCAGTCAACAAAAAAGTTGGCCTCTGCCTGAGATTTGATTGCATCTCGCCTATCGAACTGAGAAGCATAGGGGGATAATTCAATTGCCCATTTGGCTATTCGGCCGCTGGCATCTTTATTGCCCATTATCTCAGCTATTGGTGCCTCACAAATCCCCTTGATAGGGTGTTCCTCAAAATAATGTTTCAGCTTTTTAGCCGACATATATACACCGTATGCCATCTTTTGATAGTGCAGGTAATTTTTTCGAAGCTGATAACACTTCACTCAAGTAATAAACTATCCTCTACACCGACTTACCATCTTCATCATGCTCCACCACTATCACGACACTTACGACTCGGTTAGTCGCTGCTATGTAGAGCAACATCAGCTCTTTTGACAATGGTGAGGCTAAAATTGGTGCGAATTCTAGCATTCTGTTTAACTCATGAAAAGCGCTATCAGCCTGTGGTGTCCAAATAAACTTATCAGACTTTTTCATTAGTTCATATAAGGGCAATGCATTTTCTCCTAGCCGACTTATGAACCGACTCAATGATGCTAGACAGCCTGTAAACTTCTATACATTGTTGAGGCACTTCAGCATCTCCATTCGTTCTGCAGCCCGAATCTTAGTCGGATTTGCTTCAATACTCGGCTCAACACGAGAAAACAGAGTAATTTTCCGGCTGGTACACTAAAGGTACATTTTTCTGGGTTAATTTTCATTCCTTCTGAGGTTCGCGAATGTTTGCCGGATATTATCTAGGAGCGTGTGGCTCTCTTTGGTTTTTATCACCACATCATCAACATATACTTGGACACTTTTGACAATTTGATCATGTAGGCATTTTTGCATGCATATTTGATACGCTGCTCCTACATTGCATAAGCCGAATGGCATGGTACGATAGCAATAAGCACCATACGGGGTAATAAATGCAGTCTTTATTTGATCGGTCGGATTTAACGTTTTCTGGTGGAAACTAGAATACGCGTCTACAAATGATAAGAGTTTGCAACCCGCGGTCAAATCAATAACCTGGTCTATCCTCGACAGAGGAAAAGGATCTTTAGGACACACCATATTCAGGTTCGTGTAATCTATACACATACGCCATACGACTGCTAGATTCGGATCATCTTTCTTCTTTTCAACCAACACCAGATTAGATAGCCAATCTAGGTGAAGAACTTCCATAATAAACCCGGCTACAAGGAGCCGAGCTATCTCATCCCCAATCATCGTTCTCTTGTCCTTGGCAAAGCAATGGAGAGGTTTCTTCACCGGCCTTGCTCCTAGCCTCACATGCAAAGAGTGCTTAGCCAGCTCCCTCGGCACACCTTGCAGTTCTTGAGTAGACCATGCAAAGATATCCCGATTCTCACGGAGGAAGCTGGTGACCTCGCTTTCCTACTTGTCACTCAAGATGGCACAAATGGTGATGGTGCGCTCCAGAAACTGATCATCGATTGGTACATTCTTCGTATCTTTAGTCGGCTAGAAGGACACATTTCCATGTGGGTTAGCAAGTGCCGACATATTGAGCAATGCCGACTGAGCTAAAGCTGCAAACTCCTGAATTCTCTTATTTTCCCTTGCAATTACTAATGACTCGGCCAGATTTGATCCGGCCGAAGCACATTCCATCAATCTCCTGTAGTCCCCAGTAATAATGATTATTCCCTGTGGCCCTGGCATCTTCATCTTCAAGTAGCTAATGTAACAGCATGTAACAGCTTGTCATGAACTTCGACAGAGAAGGTCGTCCGAGTAATGCATGGTAACAAATTTCCAAATACACAACCTCAAACTCTAAGTTTTCTGCCCTGCAATTCTCCCTTATGTCGAATAACACATCTACCCGGATTTCCCCAATTATTTCACATGACAATCCCGAAACAATTCCATGGAAGTTGGTCCTGGTCGACTGAAACATGTTCGGAGATATGCCAAATTTATGCATCATGTCCTTGTACATTATGTTGATGTTGCTGCCATTATCTATCAACACTTTGAGAATTTTACGTTTATGATAGGTCCAACAAACGTCAGATCAAGCACTAAGGCATATGACCCGGGGTTTGGCATGATCTTGGGATGATCTCTGATACTCCAAGTTATCTCTTGATACGACCAGTCCATATATCTCGGTACTGTCAGCGTAACTGCATTTACTTCCATATGTTGGTGCTGGACGTTCTGTTTATCCTGCTGTTCTGTGGTGAACACGCAGTAAGACTAATGGTGCTCTCTATACTCATTGCGCCCATTGTTGTCGGGGTTTCCTCTATTACCCTGATCTTGATTCTCTACATGGTGAGCTGCATCCCTTCGTTCATGGTTCTCATACCTCGAAGGAGGTGGAGGCAACATCAGCTGCTGAGCATTTCCCCCTGTTAGTTGTGGTTGTTGTGGTGCTTGAGGTGCTCCTATGTTTCCCATTGCATGTTTCATGCATGCACACTGATGAGTTGTGTGGTTAGCCGGCTTGGCCGGGTTTGGCATGTGAAATTTGCATGGCTGATCAAGCATGGACTCAATACTTTGGCCTTTATTGCTACTTCTTCTTTTGCTCTGGAGTCCACTGCTTCTTGCCATGATTCCTTGGTGCCACTGTTGGGAGCTGTTCTTTTGACGTTGATTGCTCCCAGCATCCGGCTGATCTTGGTTGACCGCTGCTACTTGACTCGAATTATACCGGTAATCCGGCCTGTCATCCCTTCTTCTACTGCAAAAATAATTTCTCCTGGATGACCCGGCTCCATCTCGAGCATAATGTTCTTGCTTCTCATGTTGTTCTACTGACATAAGTTAAGGCTTAGTCGGATCACCCAGAGCATATGAGTCGGCTATTCTGATTGTCATGGCCAACGTAGTTGGCATGTATCTTTGCAGCCTCTGCCACAACACGCTCCCATACCTGCATCCTTGCACAAACCAAGCTATTGCACGTGACTCGATCACCCCTTCATAGGAATTCCTCAGGTTACACCATCGAGTTAGAAATTCTCTATCGATCTCATTCGGTCTCTGCTTGCACATGAAAAGCTGTTGAGGTCTATTCGGCCTCTTATATGTGCTGGTGAAATTGCTAACAAACATCTCCTCCAAGCCCAACTAGCAGTTGATACTACCTGCTGCAAGTTATTCAGCCACACTCTCGCTGGCCCCTCCAACATCTGGGGTGCATATCTTACTTCCCATCTGAGGTTACCCTCTGCAATTTTCACTGCTGTGGCATAGTCAATTAACCAATCTTGTGTTTTGGTACTCCCGTTGTATGTCTTTGTCCCTCTTGGCAACTGAAAGTTCGGAACAGGCGGTTCCTTCATGATTCGGGGTCCAAAACATGCGGGACCCGGAGGACCATGCTCCTCCAACATCTCAGGTCTGTACAACCTATCAAGTTTCAGTCTCACATCATCTGGTTGCAAGTTTCTGTTTTTAGCTCTTTCTTCCACCCCATGGCGATTCGGCCTAGCAAATCTGGTGTTCTCCATCTCCGAGTAACCATCATTATATCTGTTTTGTGCCGGATTATGCGGAGCTAGTCCTACATCCCTTCCTTGCCGAGGTTCATACCTTAGGTAGCGATCTTGCGGAGGATATTTCCTCCCACCTACAGGATTATCCCGGTCGAGGTTCTCACGCCCATGGTTTCCCTGACCTCCATGACCATGGCCCGGGTTTCTATCCCCATTGTTACCTCGGCTACCATTGCCTCGGTTTTCATTTTATTTTCCGGCCATCGTCGAATCATATGGCACCATCTGTTTAGCCCTTCTTCCCAAAGTTACAGCCTTATCTTTACTTGATCCTCAGCCGGGTGAAGATGCCACGGCAGCTAACAGCGTCGGGGCACTCTAGCCACATGAACCATGTGTGAACCTCCAGGCCTTGCCGGGTTGTTCCTGCGTATTTCCTCATTTTGCTGGTTCACTATGCGCACCAGCTCAATCAATCTTCCCGGTTGCTTTTGCCGGGCTTCACCGGTCAGTCCATCTAACTCGGATGCTGCAGCATTTGCTACCCTAAGGTTCTTCGCTGGAGTACTATACCTCGGCTGCCCCAGGTTAGCCAATCCCCTTTCCTAGACTCATGTTCTTTGTTGATACCACTAAGGAGGTTCTTTGCCCTTATCCTTACACCATCTAGCCGATTTGGGCTAGTGTCTAGCTTGTTTTCCCTAGCATACTCACGCAATGTTCGGTTAAGTGACTCCTGCAGTGCTGCTACCCTCTTAGCCTCCTCTAACATTTTCAACCGAGTTTCCTCTAACTCGGCTTGTGCATTAGCCAGGTTTACAATAGGAGATACAGGGGTGGTTAAGTTATCTATAGCTTCCTGCAAGATATTCTATGGCCTTTCTAAAGGTGACCATCTAACTCGGGCCGCCTTTGGTGTTACATCACGAACCTCAGGCACTTCTACTGCTGCCGGATCTGCTGCTAGGGGATCCGCTGCCACCGGGTTTTTTCTTGGCCCGGCTCTTGCGCTTGCTGCAGGTGCGGACGTGGTCTTCATCACCTCGATGCTGTCTGCGGGGCGGACGCGTTCATCATCACCTCAACGCAGCGCTGAGGGGAGGCTCTCCCACAAGGATGACTAACCGCGGGTAGACGCGTGAGGTGTCGATGCCGACGTAGGTCTTGTGGGCTCCTAGGTTGATGAAGATGCCATTGCACGGGGGTGGCCGTGCTCCGAAGCTTCATGCGTTGTCGCTGACGTAGTACCATAGGTCGAATCTCTGGATAAGACGGAGACGATGCACTCGCTAGTATTGATGAATTTTACCGTCCGGATCTTGACTCTAGCTAGCACCGCTGCTGGCCCCATGGTGGGAGCCAACTATCGTGGTGGTGGCACGACAAATGCCATGGGTAGGCTTAAGTTGGGGCCAATGTGCACTACTGGGATCCAGGGAGGGATGATGTAGTGGTTTCTACACACAGTACACAAGAACAAGATCTTTACTTAGCTCAATAGTAGCTACACTTGCTCCTCGAGATGTATGAGTGAGAGGAACAAGAAGCTCTCTGTAAGCTCTAAGTAAAAAAATTGAATCGATCCCTTTTACAGGAGGCCTTGGATCACCTTATAAAGGGGTGGCCAGGTTACAACTAGGGCTGGCGTGGACATCATATTCATGGAATATACTTGTCCCGGAATAGTAACTCGGCGGGAGCCTTTCCGTGTCTCCCTTCTATCGTCGGCAATAACCCAAAGCCCATGACATGTGAGTCTCGGTCTCTAGGACTATCACCTCATGACACATCTTCTGCCCCTATGTCCCTTTGTCCCTTGTCCGTAGTGCTTGGTATTGTACAAATTCTTGAGGGAGAGACAGCGCGCAGTGTTGACTTCGGGGTTCGCCCTCTCCTTCTTGAGCAAGCTTCCCCATGATCCGGCCTCGCCTTGTATGACTTGGCCAAGCCATGACCTGCAGTTACAAACATAGTAGATGGTATGCCGACTTACCTCATACGCCAGCCGAGTCAGGCCTTAGTTAGCTGACTCGGGATAACCCAGTCCTTATTCGGCCGGTACTGATATAAATCGTCCGGGTCATCCTTTGACCCGGTCAACATCTGTGTGGGCTTTGCCTTTTTTTCCTTAGCTTGACCCTACCTGGGGTCATGCCCCCAACAATCGATCCTTCTAGGCAAACAATGCAGGCGACAAGGACGCTTTCTGGCTGCCTTTCCAGGGTCTTGAATGCCATGTACCGGTTCCAAAACCTCCTACATGTGGATGATCACCGGGTGCTTCCAGCAAAGCTGTCGTCCTACCCTTCTTGGAATCTCCACCTAATACATCATAGAATGGTGTCTGCATCTTTCAGCCACGCCTTTAACTCGATGATCCATCTGTCGCTCGGTGGCACAATCTCCACCAGCTCGCCACCAAGGCTACTGATGACCTTCTTGAGGGCCTCCGGTTCCTAAGCATCCAAAGGGAGGCCGTCAAAGCCGAGTTTAGAGAAGAAACGAAGCTGCCCGAAGCGATCGTCCCACCCACAGGCGTGATGCTAATGCATGAAGCTCATTTTCTCCCCACAACACTCGAAAGAACAGGAATAATGCATAATATGCTCGCTGTCTGAGCTATGGGCGAACCGGTCGAAGAAATAGAACGGTAGCACGCATACCTCAATATTGACCACTTTCTGTCTGATCCCAAAACGAGACCTAAAAGCCGACAACAAGTCTGTGGTGAATCGACAGTACACATTCCTAGCATGGTGCCCATGAGAGCATTGTCATAGAACTCCTCTGCCAGGCTACCATGCCTAGGGTGCGCGATAGCACACAACCGCCCGAGGCCTGTAGCCGGTCCGGATTGCCCAGTCATATGTGCTTCGCTGTGTGAGAAGTTCTAGGCAGCGACGAGAGGCTAGGATGGGGACGCGAAGCTCCGACACGGTGACTAGGAAAAACAAGGCGAGGGAAACGTCAGTGAGCTTCGATTAAGGGTGTGGGAGGTTGACCGGCCATGGCAGGGATGCAAGGAGGGCAACGGCGAGCTCCAATATGGAGACCAGTAGCCGAAGCTAAGCAAGGTAATGGAGAGGGGAATAATAGAGGATAAGAGCAGAACAGAGAACAAGATCTAGTCCTCGCAAGGGTAAACTAGTCCATGATCACAAAGGATAACAGGGAATACCGACAGGGTGGGGCAAGAAGAGTTGATCTAATGGTGGGATTTGAGTTCAACCATTTTTTGACTGGTTCAAACAATCGTTTGGCCATTAGATTTGTATTCACCCCCATTTGGGCCCTCTCGACAATTGGTGAAGCTACTATAGTCCCTCCGCGATATTACATGCAACTCGGACCCCGTGATGCCTTGGCGTCTGAACTTTCGGGCCACAGATTAAAAACCTCCCGAGAGATGTACCTGTGTTCCACGCCATAGTGGAAACTCTGCACTTCCATCGTGTCGGCTTTTTTGAGGTGGGCGAAGAGCGCTGTGGGCAGGGCGACAAACTCGCAGCCAAGCTCAGGACAGTTGCACAGGTCGTGTTGGCATGCCATCTTGTGGTTGGGGAAGTTGTGGAAGGCGACCAATGTCCCGCAACCGTTGTTGGGACATCTGCTACCTTTTCCGCCAGCGACTTGGCGGCGCAACTCCTTGGAGCATGTGTCCAGCTGGACAGCGCTGGTAGTGTCCATACGCATAGTGATTTATCCAAAGGCGTCATCGACAAACTTGCTCCAGCCACCATACCGAATGTTGTGCATCGAATCCGCCATCGACTTCAGATGAATTGGGGGAGAGGGCGGATTCAAATATTATTGTTGGGGTTTCTTGGAGGAGAGTGATGGTGGCCTCCAAGAACGGATGTTGCGGGCGAGAAAATGGCTAGGAAAATTTGCAAAGTGCGCGCTCGAGAGGATCCAAAATGCGGCTAGCCAACATTGGCCAAATGGGGATCGGCAGAGATGGATGATGACTGCAAGTGCACAGATCGTTTGTAGCTAGTTTTGAAAGAAAGATATCGATCCCACAGGGAGAAGGAGTCTAAAAGTCTAATAACTCTTGAAATAAATATTAAAATAGAAATGCTAAATAAAGATCTTAGTGACAAGATAAAATAAAGAGTGTTGTGTAAAAAGGTATTTTTGGGTTTTTGGTATAAGAGAACAATAATTAAAGTAAACAAAACTGAATACAGAAAATAAGTATCGCGTATGCAAAAGAGATTTGAAACGGCAATTTGGAAAAGCGTTCTCAGGTAGTAGGGGATACACCTCTAGCACTTATAAAGGGTCTAAGGTAAAGATTATTATCATGAACATTCTAAACTATGTATGTGTGGGAGTAACTCCGTATTTGTACGAATAGGCAGCAACCACTGTTCACATCATCCTCATAACCACAATAGACAGCAATCAACATCAATCAAATTACTGCGCTATAGGGACTTTACCCCGTAGGATGTATCCCATGGCATTGATAGTGTTCCACGAGTTTCCTCGGTTCCCAAGTTGATACGTAAGGAGTGCAAACAACTTTATAGTCACTGTAAGTGCTAACACACATCCGTCTACCAACAAGTAGTTCCCTCCATCAAGTCCCCACAAGAGGAAAATATTGAGAGGTCGACTTCTCCCAACATCAAGATGAAGACAATATAACACATGGTCATAGTGATGAATATCATAATAAACTTTATCTTATTTCAATATGATGCTAGGGTTTCTCCATCTCCCCAAAAATAATGATCTACTTAGACATGGAGGCAATCAACATCATGGCAAAAACAATGGAATCTATCATAGATGAATAGTACTTGTATAAATCCACAACGAGTACAGAAATTACAACAAGATCTAGAAAAGATGTAGATGGGATGGATGGAGATGGTGGTGATGCAGCGGTCGATGATGAAGATCGATGCCTTAGCCTCCTGGATCTGCGTAGGGCAAAGATAGATCCCCGGTGGATGAGTTCCCCCTCCAGATCCCTGCCAGAGGTGTGGTTTCAGTGATTTCTGGTCGTTCTGTATGTCGTCTCCCTGATCCAGTTGCACGGGGTGAAACTATTTAAGGAGGCGGTGTTTGTGCCAACAATACGGTGTGAACTATGCGGCCGGAAAATTTATTCCCGTTGTATAGTTGGTCATTAAACTTATGTGTCCTCCTATCGCCTCGAGTTTTCTTCTGGTATTATTGATATTTTCCAATTTAGCCATTTACATGGATCCTTTTCACTCCAATATAACTGGTCTATGAATTGTGTCCATCGTATCCATCATCTATCCTGATCCTGGTGAAAATAAACATAAAACGTGCACGTGAACACCGTAAAATACCAACATCCTACTAATACAATGCAAAATAATAATATAAAACATCATGCAAATATGCACTCATCAATGGAGAATATGGGAGGCTCTTTGAATGAGGGATGTTTGCGTGCTGATTCGTCGATCTTCTGCAGTGCGCAACTGTATCGAGGATGCCGACTGGATTTATAGCTAGACTAGCAAGCAGTCACGTCCTGGCTTAGTATTGTATTGTCTCATCACATAGACTAGCCATAAATAATACCATAAATAAGTTTTATTGTGTTTCAGGAAAGGACGTGAACCCACATTTCTCGCGTAAACTACATTTAGTACCACAATTGGGGCCAATGTACCATAAATAATAGGCCAGTTCTATATTTTTTTGCGGATACGTACCACTTTTGAGATGAGCTGTTACAAATAGGTAGGAGTAAATATTTTTTTGGCTAATCACGTTTTAATAACTAAAATAACATGATGGGCCCACAATTAAGCAATGAAATGGATCTGGTCCCCACCTAACATCCCTCTCACCTTCTTCCCCTCCTCCCTCTCTCTTCTCTCGTATCCTTCTTCTGGAGCATCTTCTCTCTTCATCATTTATTGTTCCTTTTGGCCCTCATTTTTGCCCAATCTGGTAGAAAATCTAGAGAAGAAAATTTAATCAACACATTTAGTAAACAAAGCAGATGTAGGCAAAGCAGCTAACATAGGATATATAGTACATTACTTAACAAGGTTCGACAATTAGGCTACTCAGCAGCAGCAGACAAGTTCAACACATACAATATAAAAGAAGCTTCTTTACAGTAGCAAAAGCATACAAGATCAGCGAACCTCCTGGCCTCCGCCCTCCACCCTCCTAGCCTTAGCCTCCTCCCTCTGGCGCTTCCTCCACTTCTTTCTTCCCATTCCCTTAACCTTTTACTCCTTGGGCTTTATCGGGGGCATGCGACCCTCTTTTATGGCCACCTTCTGGAGGTTGCGGAGGTGAAAGGCGAGCGCCTTTGTGCTTGGATCTGAAGGCGTGGCATTCATGGTGTGGACGTAGGTGGTCACATCTTCGGCATGATTCACGAGGCAGTTGAAGTCAGTGTCGTGGAGTCTCCTCTCGCAGAAGGGGCATCTATAGACGTCGCCAGCGAAGTAGTGGTCGTACTGGCCAGACTTCAGCCTCCTCAGCACTTGACGAGTCTTGGTGTGCTTAGACTCGTCGCCGCTGCAGACGTTGCTACTATCCACCTATTGGGAAATAAGTAGCATGAAATAAGTACATGATTGAGATCCCTTGATTATTGGGATTGATTATTTTCAAAACTTAACTGATTGAGATCCCATGATTATTTGCATAAATTAAGCGATTGGGTTAAATTCCCCAATGCCTAAATCTCAAACAAAATCAAATACTGATCCCAACTACATATCAATGCTAGTACCAACTAGGTAATCCCTTAATAGGACAAATAAAATAGGATTGAAATATGAACAGGGGATTTATCGAAACAGAAGAGCATTATCTTCAGTAAAAATATCTAGCATCAAAGATTGAAAATGCGAACAGGCGAACCCTAATAACACATGATGTAGCATCCAACAATGGGAATGGGGGAACAACAAGGGAAGGGGAGAAAACCCTAGTTACCTCCGACCATGGGTCAACTATTGTGGTGTCATAGGGGTTCTTTGGGCATATGTACTCATTCCCCTCGTAGGGGTTCCAATCGAGCGAGATCTTCCCGCGACCGGCGGGGGCCTCCTCGTCGGCGGCTACGGTGTTAGCAGGGACGGGGGCCAGGACGGGGACGGGGCCTGACTGTGATGCCTCAACGGGGGCCTGGATGAGGATGATGACCTCCTTGCTGGCGGCCTAAGAGGCGACGATGGTCAACGCGCCATTCTTCTCCATCGCCATCGTGGTTGGTGTTTTCTTGGGGGTTTGTAGAAGGTGCTGGGACAGTGGAGACGGTTGCGCGAGTGAGAGAGTGAGAGTGGGGAGGCAGAGAGGGAGAGGGAGAGGGTGTCTATAATAAAGGTTAAGGGAAGGGATATTGCGTTTCACCACCGTGCACCTCATAACCACGTACGCTACTGCACCGTGCATGATCAGACGCGTCTGCTAATAACGGCCTGTGCACCGCGACACACGTACCATTGTCACATTTTTTTCCACGTGTCTAAAACTCTGACGAGTCAGGTGTACTCAGTTATACCCTCAAGATTAACACCGGTAATTTGGTTGTACTCAGTATTTCCATTGAGTACTAACACTGCCACGTGCAATATACTCATTTTTACAATCCGGTGGTTTAGCTATGCTATTGCTAGTAGTATCAGTAAGTTGCATGTGCCTTGCACGTGAGACATGCATAATATACAAAAGTATAACATATCATCACTATATTTAATTATAATAGGTAAAGCTAAAAACATTTATAAAACTGAGCCACATCTATAAAGTATGGGTGTATATTTGGTTATTTGCACATCTATAAACATTGGTCGTTCGGGTTGAGAAATCCAATAATGTCTATATACATAGTAGGACAATGTTGTCAAGCTGTTTTTTCCAAAACTCGTCAGATTCCATGGTTAACGTTTTCATGGCACAAAGCGCAGACGACATGATAGGGCGTGTCATGCATAAATATTTTAATTAGTTTTTTACTTTTTCTTTATTTCATTTGATCATTTTGAAAAGGGGTTCAAAATTGTCAAGATGCAAAATCTTAGCAAGAAGTCAAACTAGTCATCAAAACCGCCCGATGGGTACCTCCAATAGATTTTTCATGAAACTCACAAAGCATCCTACGATTTACTAGCAGTAGTCAAATTTGACCTAATTTCGATAAATCGACATAAAGTCATTTAAGTGGGCGGAGTTAGCTAGGAAGTTTGAGAACTCATAAAATATGGGAAATCATAAGTACAACATGGTGGTCCACTATATATGTCTGAAAACTTGGCTTGTCGTATTCAGATCCATGTTCTTCGGACTTTCTTTATGGGAAAGAACAATATCTTCATCACTCGGAAAATTGAGAATACTCTTTCCTCATAGTTGGAAACTCACACTGATGGCATTGCTTAATACAATAAGATGGACCCATCTATCACCAAAAAGACATTTAATTCAAGAACAATCTATCGCGCTTACTCGTAGCTCAAGTTTAACCTTATTTCGGTTAAATGTGAATGTTCAAAATCTTAGCAACAAGTTGAAGCTATCATCTAAACTCTCACTGGTTTGATATATTAATTATGCCCCCCGATGGGTACCTTCAAAAGTTTTTTCGCAAACTTTCAGAGCAACCTACAATTTACTTATAGATTCAAATTTGACCTAATTTCAATAAATCGAGATAAATTCATCCAAGTGGGATCAGTTATATAGGAAGTTTGAAAACCCATCAAACATGGGAATCGTAAGTACAACATGTTAGTCCAATATATATGTCTGTAAACTTGGCTTGTGACATTCAGATCCAATATTCTTCGAACTTTTCTTTATGGAAAAGAACTATGTTATCATCACTCGAAAAATGGAGAATTAAATGTTCTTTCCTAATAGTTCGAAACTCACACCGATGACATTGTTTACTGCAAGAATATGCACCCATTTACCTCTAAAAATACATTTAATTCAAGAGAAATCTATCGCGCTTACCTGTGTAGCTCAAATTTGACCAAATTTTGTTAAATTGTCAAGATGAAAAATCTTAGCAAGAAGTTGTACTTGTCATCTAAAATCTTGGTGGTTTCTGATATATTAGTTGTGACTCCCTAGTGGGTACCTCCAAAATCTTTTTCGTAAACTTTCAAACGAACCTACAATTTACTTGTAGTTCAAAATTTTCACCTAATCTCACTAAATAGACATAAAGTCATTCAAATGGACAGAGTTAGCTAGGAAGAAGTTGAAACTCCAAAAACATGGGAATTAATCATAAGTACAACATGTCGACCCACTATATATGTCTGCTAGCTTGGCTCATGGCATTCAGATCCATATTCTTCAGACATTCTTTTCAAAAATGAACAATCTCGTCATCACTCTTAGAATGTTATTTCCTGATAGTCGGAAACTCACACCAACGGTATTGTTTACCACAATAAGATGCACCTATCTACCAATATAAAATTACATTTAATTCGAGAGCAATCTACCGCGCTTATTTGTAGCTTAAGTTTGATCTAATTTCCTTAAATTGTCAAGATGAATAATCTTAGCAAGAAGTTACCTATTTTCAAAACTCTCTGATATATTAATTGATCCCCCGATGGGTATCTCTAAAAGCTTTTTCATAAAACTTTCAAAGCAACCTAAAATTTACTCGTTGTTCGAATTTGACCTAATTTTGATAAATAGGCATAAAGTCACTCAAATGGGAAAAGTTAGCTAGGGAGTTTGAGAACTCATAAAACATGAAAATCTCAATTAAGTACAACATGTTGGTCCACTTAATATGTCTGGAAGATTGGCTTGTGGCATTCAGATCCATATTCTTCGGGTTTTCTTTACAAAAATAACAATCTCGTCATCACTCGGGAAATTGAGAATGTTCTTTCCAGATAGTTGGAAACTCACACTGATAACATTGTTTACTACAAGAAGACGCACCCATATACCTCTGAAATTACATTTAATTCAAGAGCAATTAATCTACCATGCTTACTTGTAGCTCAAGTTTGACATAATTTCGTTGAATCGACAAAGAAGTAAGTGAAGTGTGCGAAGTTAGCCAGGAAGCTTGAAAAATGGAATTATATAAGAAACCATGGTCCACTTTCTGTGATAATTGGGAGGGTTGCATTTTCTTCTAACTATGGTAGGTCCCGTAGGAGCGAGGTCTTCAGTTAACATGGTGAGTGGAAGTAAAGTTACATCAAGGACCTCATAAAAAATGAAAATTACGTCCGAGTCCATGCATTTAGCACAAGGTCCCTGAAACTAATCAATTAAGTTTGTTTTGAGGTTTGCACACACTAACGGTCATTGTGCTAAAGACTATGAAAAGAATCTTCTAGATGCAAAGAATGGAAAATAAGATCCAATGGTTAGCAATGTTTGGATTTTCCAGTCTTGATCCAACTGTCCATGTTCAAATTTATTCGTACCCTATATAGTTTTTTTTGACGAAAAAGATATGATAAAAAGTACTACTATGAATGTCCAGTCTTTTGAATAATATTTCCATCCCGATGTTTAGGAAGCAAGTAAAATTTTCGAAACCAGAAAAGTTTGAATATTTTTTCCACCAAGGACCAAATTGGTTTCCTTCCTATGTACTACTCCTACTCTACACCAACGCGGCTGCTGAACACACCAGAGAAACAGAGCCGCCCTCTAAAAAAAATAAAGAAACATAGTTGCTGTATCGAGGCACACGTACACAACGCCATACTGTGGACGAGGGAGAGATTAGTTGGGATGGTGCGCGAGGGGAGAGGGTGGAGATATGAGAGGCAACGAAGGAGAGAGAAAACACAATACAATTTTTTTGCATGCATAGGTCCTGAAATTTACTACTAGTAGAGTCAGGAGTACCTCGTGTCACGAACCCATCATAAACTTTTCTCTAGCATCGAATCGTCTTCAACTCCTCTTCTCTCTTTGCTGCTACCCTCTTCCCCTACGTATGTTTTATTCTCTCTACATGTACATTGCATAGATAGAGGTTAGCATTTGTCTAAGCAAAATAAATACTACTGTACTACGAGTAATAAGCTCCACTAGTTTCTAAACGAGATGATTTGTGGGACCCACTAAACTGAGGACGCTAACTTTTGCATAGGAGTTTTATAGCTTGGTCATACACTGCCAAGTGGGCCCATTATTTGCTCTTTTCCTTAGGGAATCCGCAATGTGTAAAAAAAGTACACCTTACTGCATATAGTAGTACATATATTGTGGAGAAAATAAAGTTATCTCAAGCTTGTGGGTTGCCATAGAGAATATAAAAATCATTTCCTCTCCCTCCTCTCACTTGCATTGAGCAATATGACCAAGCTATGTGTGTCCTACCTTCTTGTGGCAAATATTGACCTTATACATTATGGTAATTTTAATAAGACAGATGGGTCCTACATATCAGATGCCCTTTGACACTCGTGATTTTTACTCCCATCTACACCGCGCTAGACTCGATTTTTTTTGCGAAATTCATTTAACTGATGTAGTTAGATAGGAAGCATGATCCACTATATGTGTGAAAACTCCCACGGTCAACAATGCTTACTACCCCAGATGCACTCATCTACTATGGGAACTCCATCAGGTCATAAACTATGATGTTCATCGATATGCACTTGACAACGTTGGTCGTTCGGGTTAAAATCCAATAATGTCTATAAATGGTACTCCCTCCGATCCTAAATAAGTGTCACGGTTTTGAACTGACTCTAGTTCAAAATGGTGACACTTATTTAGGATCGGAGGTAGTAGAACAATACAGCGAAGCTGTTTTTTCCAAAACTCATCAAATCCCATGGTTAACGTTTTCATGGTACGTAGCGCACATGACATGACAGGGCATGTCATGCGTAAATCTTTTATTTTCTTTTTCTTTATTTCATGTGATCCTTTTCAAAAGGGGTTCAAAATTGTCAAGATGCAAAATCTTATCAAGAAGTCAAACCAGTCATCAAAACTCTCGGTGGTTTCTGATATATTAATTGACGGCACGATGGTTACCTCCAGACGCTTTTTCAAAATACTCACAAAGTAGCCTATGATTTACTAACAGTAGTCAAATTTGACCTAATTTTGATAAATCGGCATAAAGTCATTCAAGTGAGCGGAGTTAGCTAGGATGTTTGAGAACTCATAAAACATGGGAAATAGTAAGTACAACATGTTGGTCCACTATATATGTATGAAAACTTGTCTTGTGGTATTCAGATCCATCTTCTCCCGACTTTCTTTAAGGGAAAGAACAATCTCATTATCACTCGGAAAATGAGAATCTTCTTTCCTCATAGTTGGAAACTCACACTGACAACATTGTTTAATACAATAATATGCACCCATCTACATCCGAAAAGATATTTAATTCAAGAGTAATCTATCGCGCTTACTATTAGGTCAAGTTTGCGCTTATTTCCTTAAATTGTTGAGATGCAAAGTCTTAGAAAGAAGTTGAAGCTATCATCAAAATTCTCGATGGTTTGATATATTAATTATCCCCTGATGGGTACCTCCAAAAGCTTTTTCTGCAAACTTTCAATGCAACCTAAAATTTACGTGTAGTTTCAAATTTGACCTAATTTCGATAAACCGACATAAATTCATTCAAGTGTGGGCTCAGTTATCTAGGAAGTTTGAAAACTCATAAAACATGGGAATTGCAAGTACAACATGTTGGTCCAATATATATGTATGTAACTTGGCTTGTGGCATCTAGATATAATATTCTTCGAAATTTTCTTTACAGAAAAGAACTATGTTCTCATCACTTGAGAATTGAATGTTCTTTCCTCATAGTTCTAAACTCACACCGATGAAATTGTTTACTGCAAGAAGATGCATCCACTTACCTCTAAAAATACATTTAATTCAAGAGAAATCTATCGCGCTTACTTGTGTAGCTCAAGTTTGACCAAATTTTGTTAAATTGTCAAGATGAAAAATCTTAGCAAGAAGTTGGACCGGTCTTCTAAAATCTTGCTGGTTTCTAATATATTAGTTGTGACTCCCTGGTGGGTACCTCCAAAAGCTTTTTTGTAAACTTTCAAAGCAACCTACAATTTACTTGTAGTTCAAAAATTTCACCTAATCTCGACAAATAGACATAAAGTCATTCAAGTGGACATAGTTAGCTAGGAAGAAGTTTGAAAACTCCTAAAAGATGGAAATTAATCATAAGTACAACATGTCGGTCCACTATATATGTCTAAAAGCTTGGATTCTGGCATTCATATGCATATTCTAAAGACTTTATTTTGGGAAATGAACAATCTCGTCATCACATAGAAAAATTAGAATGTTATTTCCTGATAGTTGGAAACTCACACCAACGGTATTGTTTACTACAAGAAGATTCACCCATCTACCACTCTGAAATTACATTTAATTCCAGAGAAAGTTATCATGCTTACTTGTAGCTCAAGTTTGACCTAATTTCGTTAAATTGTCAAGATGAATAATCTTAGCAAGAAGTTGAAACTAATGTCAAAACTCTCGGTGGTTTCTGATGTATTAATTGACCCCTCGATTGGTGCCTCCAAAAGCTTTTTCGTAAAACTTTCAAATTAACCTAAATTTACTCATTGTTCAAATTTGAACTAATTTCGATAAATTGGCATAATGTCACTCAACTGGGCAGAGTTAGCTAGGGAGTTTGAAAACTCATAAAACATGGAAATCTCAATTAAGTATAACATTTTGGTCCACTTAATATGCCTAGAAGCTTGTCTTGTGGCATTCAGATCCATATTCTCCGGATTTTCTTTACGAAAAAGAACAATCTCGTCATCACTTGGGAAATTGAGAATGTTATTTCCAGATAGTTGGAAACTCACACTGATAGCATTGTTTTCTACAAGAAGATGCACCCATATACCTCTGAAATTACATTTAATTCAAGAGAAATTAATCTACCATGCTTACTTGTAGCTCAAGTTTGACATAATTTTGTTGAATCGACAAAGAAGTAAGTGAACTGTGCGAAGTTAGCTAGGAAGCTTGAAAATGGAATCATATAAGAAACCATGGTGCACTTTGTGTGATAATTGGGAGGGTTGCATTTTCTTCTCACTATGGTAGGTCCCGTAGGAGCGAGGTTCTTCATTAATATGGTCGGTGGAAGTACAAGTTACATCAAGGACCTCGTAAAAAATGAAAATTATATCCAAGTCCATGTACTTAGAACAAGGTCACTGAACTAACCAATGAAGTCTGTTTTGAGGTATGTGCACACTAGTGTTCATTGTTATAAAGACTATCAATAGAATCTTCTAGATGCTAAGAGTGTAAAAGAAGATCCAACCTTTATCAATGTTTGGATTTGTCACACTTGATCCAACGCTCCATATTCAAAGTTATTCATACACTATATAGTTTTCTTTAACGAAAAAGATAAGATAAGAAGTACTACTACAAATGGCTGATCTTTTGTATAACCTTTCCCTCGCGATGTTTGGGAAGCAAGTGAAAATGTCGAAACCGGAAAAGTTTGAATAGTTTTTCCACCAAGGACCAAAGTCATTTCCTTCCTATGTACTAATCCTAATCCACACCAACACGGATGCTAGACACACCATAGAATCAGAGCCTCCCTCTAAAAAAAATAAAGAAATAGAGCCGCCATACCGAGGCACACGTGCCTAGCACCATGGTGTGGACAGGGGAGAGATCAGTCGGGCCGGTGTACCAGGGGAGAGGGGTGGAGAGATGATAGGCAGCGAAGGAGATAGAAAACACACTTCCATTTTTTTTGCGTGCATAGGACTTGAAATTTGCTACTAGTAGAGTTAGGAGTACCTCGTGTCAGGAATCCATCATAAAATTTGCTCTGACATCAAACCGCTTTCAACTCCTCTTCTCTCTTTGCTGCTACCCTATTTCCCTGCCTATGTTTTATTCTTTCTGCATGTAGAGCGCGTGGAAAGAGGTTAGCATTTATCTAAGCAAAATAAATACTACTGTACTACGAGTAATAAGCTCCACCAGTGTCTAAACAAGATGATTCGTGGGACCCACTAAACTAAAGACGCTAACTTTTGCATAGGACTTTTATAGCTTGATCATACACAGCCAAGTGGGCCCATTATTTGATTTTTTCCTTAGGACATCCACAATGTGTAAAAAAAGCACACCTTAAGGCATATAGTAGTACATACATTGTGGAGAAAATAAAGTTACCTCTAGCTTGTGGGTTGCCCATAGGGAATAGAAAATCATTTCCCCTCCCTCCTCTCTCTTGCCTGGAGCAATATGACCAAGCTATGTGGGTCCTACCTTGTGGCAATTGTTAACCTTATAAATTGTGGTAATTTCCATAAGATAGGTGGGTAATACGTTACAGATTCCCTTAGACAGTCATGATTTGTATTCCCATCTCCACCGCGCTAGACTCGATTTTTTGTCACATTCGTTTAACTGATGTAGTTAGATAGGAAGCATGATCCACTCTATGTATAAAAACTCCCATGGTAAACAATGATCACTAAGCCAAGATGTACCCATCTAATATGGGAACTCCATCAGGTCGTAAACTATGATATTGATCGATATGGCCTTGACAACCTTGGTCGTTTGGATTGAAACCCAATAATGTCTATACATGGTAGAACAATACTGCGAAGGTGTTTTTTCCAAAACTCTTCAAATCCTATGGTTAACGTTTTCATGGAACGTAGAGAACATAACATGATAGGGCATGTCATGCATAAATCTTTTAAGTTTTTTTTTATTTTTTTTATTTCATGTGATCGTTTTCAAAAGGGGTACAAAATTTTCAAGATGCAAAATTGTAGCAAGAAGTCAAACCAGTTGTCAAAACTCTCGGTGATTTGTGATATATTAATTGATCGCCCAATGGGTACCTTCAAACGCCTTTTCAAAATACTTACAAAGCATCCTACGATTTACTGGCAGTAGTCAAATTTGACCTAATTTTGATAAATTGACATAAATTCATTCAAATGGGTGAGAACTTATAAAACATGAGAAATCGTAAGTACAACATGTTGGTCCATTATATATGTCAGATAACTTGGCTTGTAGTATTTACATCCATGTTCTTAGGACTTTCTTTATAGTAAAGAACAATCTCGTCATCACTCGGATAATTGAGAATGTTCTTTCCTCATAGTTGGAAACTCACACTGACAGCATTGTTTAATACAATAAAATGCACCCATCTACCTCCAAAAAGACAATTAATTCGAGAGAAATCAATCGCGCTTACTGGTATCTCAAGTTTGACCTTATTTCGTTAAATTGTCAAGATGCAAAATCTTCTCAAGAAGTTGAAGCTATCATCAAAACTCTTGGTGGTTTGATATATTAATTATTCCCCTGATGGGTACCTTCAAAAGATTTTTCGCAAACTTTCAAAGCAACCTATAATTTACTTGTAGTTTCAAATTTGACCTAATTTCAATAAATCAACATAAATTCATTCAAGTGGGCTCAATTAGCTAGGACGTTTGAAAACTCACAAAACATGGGAATCATAAGTATAACATGTTGGTCCAATATATATGTCTGTAAACTTGGCTTGTGACATTCCGATCCAATATTCTTCGAACTTTTCTTTACGGCAAAGAACTATGTTGTCATCACTTGAAAAATTGAGAATTAAATGTTCTTTCCTCATAGTTCAAAACTCACACCGATGAAACTGTTTACTGGAAGAATATGCACCCATTTAACTCTTAAAATACATTTAATTCAAGATAAATCTATCGCGCTTACTTGTGTAGCTCTAGTTTGACCAAATCTTGTTAAATTGTCAAGATGAAAAATCTTAGCAAGAAATTGTACTTGTCATCTAAAATCTTGGTGGTTTCTGATATATTAGTTGTGACTCCCTGGTGGGTACCTCCAAAATCTTTTTGTAAACTTTCAAAGCAACCTACAATTTACTTGTAGTTCAAAATTTTCACCTAATCTCGGTAAATAGACATAAATTCATTCAAGTGGACAGAGTTAGCTAGGAAGAAATTTGAAAACTCCTAAAACATGGTAATTAATCATAAGTACAACATGTCGACCCACTATATATGTCTGAATGGTTGGATCATGGCATTCAGATCCATATTCTTCAGACTTTCTTTTCAGAAATGAACAGTCACGTCATCACTCACAAAAATTAGAATGTTATTTCCTGATAGTCGGAAACTCACACCAACAATATTGTTTACTACAAGAAGATGCAGCCATCTACCACTCTGAAATTACATTTAATTCGAGAGTAATGTATCACACTTACTTGTACCTCAAGTTTGACCTAATTTCATTGAATTGTCATGATGAATAATCTTAGGAAGAAGTTGAACCTGTTGTCAAAAATCTTGATGGTTTCTGATATATTAATTGACCCTCTGATGGGTACCTCCAAAAGCTTTTTCATAAAACTTTCAAAGCAACCTAAAATTTACTTGCTGTTCAAATTTGACCTAATTTCAATAATCGGCATAAAGTCACTCAAGTGGGCAGAGTTAGCTAGGGAGTTTTAAAATTCATAAAACATGGAAATGTCTATTACGTACAACATGTTGGTCCACTTAATATGTCTGGAAGCTTGGCGTGTGGCATTTAGATCCATATTCTTCGGACTTTCTTTACGGAAAAGAACAATCTCGTCATCACTCAAGAAATTAAGAATGTTCTTTCTAGATTGTTGGAAACTCACACCGACAACATTGTTTTCTATAAGAATATGCACCCATCTACCTCTGAAATTACATTTAATTCAAGAGCAATTAATCTACCGTGCTTACTTGTAGCTCATGTTTGACCTAATTTTGTTGAATCGAGAAAGAAGTATCTAAAGTGTGCGAAGTTAGCTTGATAATTATTCCTTCAATGGTAAGGTTCCAAAGAAACTTGGGGATCTAGGGATTCCAACTATTCCTTGCTCTATTAAAAATAATTAAGTTAGAACTGCTTTGTGTGATTTGGGAGCAGGAGTTAGTGCTATGCCTTTTTCTCTCTACAAGAGACTTCAACTAGAAAAATTGATACCAACTGATATATCTTTGCAAATGGATGATAAGTATACTACTATTCCTGTTGGTATATGTGAGGATGTTCCTGTTCAAGTGGCTCATAATTGTCTGATATTATCTGATTTTGTTGTGCTTGAAATGCATGAAGATGATAATATGTCTATTATTCTTGGGAGACCTTTTCTTAATACCACTACTAGGAAACTAGCTATAGATAGACAGACCTTCTGTGGCGTATGGTTCTGACTATGCGCCACAAAAGTTGTCCAGTGGCGCATCTGGAACAATGCGCCACAGAACCATGAAACTTCTGTGGTGCATGGTAATAGGAGATGTGCCACCGAAGTTAGGTGGGACCCACACTAGGCCTTGGTCCATGAAAGTTCTGTGGCGCATCTTACTATATGCGCCACAGAAGTTTGCGCATATTGACAGATGCACCATAGAATCATCAGGTGGGACCCACAGCAGGCGGGCTTTGACCGTGCTCTGACCAACCTTCTGTGGCGCATATGACGATATGCCCCACAAAAGTTTATATCTTCTGTGGCACATGTCGCCATATGTGCCACAGAACAATTATGTGGGCCCCACTATCTGGACACATGTGACCAAGCTTCTGTGGCGCATATGCGCATATGCGCCACAGAAGAACGAACTTCTGTGGCGCATATCTGCAATATGCGCCATAGAATGGTGCGTGCTACCCAGATTATGTTGAGTGTTTCGAGTACACATTTTCCTTCTGCTTTTCCCAACTAAACAAGTACCAGTGGCATAGGTAGAATACTAGACAATCTACTAGATAGACAGTGGCATACATCATTGCAAATGCACATGCGCATAGCCCTTGAACACCAAAACAACAATGGCATACATCATTGCAAATGCACAAACTACAAACATTGCAAATTCCTTAGAGCTGGTGGGGGCGATGGCGGTGGAAGATGCCGAACCTCCCTGTTCACGCGCGCCTGCAGCTTGCAGACGTGGTCCTCCATGGACACGTTGGGGTCGAGCACCGGCCGCCACCCGGTTGGTTCCGCCATGCGCGCCCTCTCCTCCGGGGACGCGAGCACGGCGTACAACCTCATGGCCTTGTTGTAGAGGGCCTTGTGCCGCAGCCTGGCCTCCTCCTCGATTAGGTTGACCTACAAATCCCGTGGCGGCTGACTCGGAGCATTACCCCTCGACCTCGCCCCTCCACTGCGAGTAGGCTGCAGGGAACGCGAGCGAGCTGTGCTCTCCAGCGAGTCTTCCGACGAGTTGTGGGAAGAAGACACCAGGGGCAAGGATGTTGCTTTGGACAGGGAGTGTGGTATATATATAGAGGGGTTTCATTAAAGCAGCTATCTGCCACCTTTAATTTTGTGCAGATCTACAATCAGTGTTCTGTGGCACATATGGGCTATATGCACCACATAAGTTCAATCTTCTGTGGTGCATATGGCCCATATGCGCCACATAACACTGAGTTCAGGGGCCCACAGTCTAGCCACTGCACCCTATGGGTGTATGGAAAGCGACGTCTGTTTTCTGGGACCTGCCGTACTAGAAGGTCCTCCACACGCCCCATAGCCTCGATGTAATGCACATCACGAAGAACGTTACCGAGAGTCTGCTTGGCACTCTCCTCAACATGCCGGAGATGACCAAGGATGGGCTGAAAGCAAGAAACGACCTGAAATTGCTTGGCATCAAGAAGGAGCTTCAGTACCCTGATAGTGATGACGATGCCGATCAAACGAAAGGGACTCATGGTCGCCGCAAAAGCGTTAAGAAGAATGAGGTGGTTGTGCTTCGCGTTGCCTGCTTTACTCTGTGTCAGGAGGAGATCGAGCAGTTTTTCAGGTGCCTCCTAGGAGTCAAAGTTCCTCACGGTTACTCGGGCAAGATAAGCAGATATCTCGACGTAGCGAAGAAGAGGTTCAGCGGTATGAAGTCCCATGACTGTCACATGATGATGACACAGATACTTCCAGTTGCCATACGAGGGATAATGGACGAGCATGTCCGTGAGACGCTGTTTGGCCTGTGCAACTTTTTCGACGTCACCTCTAGGAAGTCGATCGGCATGAAGCAGCTCGACAGGCTACAAGAAGAGATCATGGTGATACCATGCGAGCTCGAGATTTACTTTCCGCCCGCATTCTTCGACATCATGGTGCATCTACTTGTCCATGTCGTGGATGACATCATCTAGCTCGGGACGACATTCCTGCACAACATGATGCCGTTTGAAAGGCTGAACAGTGTCATCAAAGGGTTATTTCACAATAGGTCCCATCCTGATGGAAGCATAGCCAAGGGCTTTATGATCTAAGAGTGCATCTCTTTCTGCCAGAACTATCTAACCACCGAGAATGAGGATGTTGGAATACCCACCAAGAAGCACCTCGGCAGGCTCGCTGGGTATGTTCGCCGCGAGGGCCACCGCTCACTGCATGTCGACATTGCTAATCGATGCGTCGACTTTGGCAGGGCACACCGAGTCGTACTACAACACATTTAATTGGTTAGCCTTGGGTGGAAGAGCACAAAAGCTTGATCGAGCAGGAGTACGTGGACCGGGCCCGCCCGAGGAAGAAAGGAGACGTAACAAGAGAACACAACTCCAGCTTCACGGGTTGGTTCAAGAAAAGGCTGCTGGAAAATCCCCCACAGACGCCTTCTACGGAAGATCAACAACTCATATTCTCCTTGTCACAGGGCCCAGCGCATAATGTAAACACCGACCAGTCGTACGATATCAACGGTTACAGATTCTACACCGAGGAAAAGGACATGAATAGCGAATATCAAAACTCAGGAGTAACTATGATGTCCTTCGCCGATGACAAGACTACTATCATGGAAAGATTCTACGGAAGGATCAAGGAGATATGGGAGCTCGACTACTATGGAGAGACGGTACTGACGTTCCGTGTTAGATGGGGCAAGAACGTCGAAAAAGAAGTCTGATATTTCACCACCTGCGTTATACCCGATGCCAAGACGGCAAAGAAGGCCTCCACGAAAAATGAGCCGTAGATACTCGCTAGCCAAGTTGATCAATGTTTCTTTATTACCGAACCGTTATTATCTGACTTTCTTCCTTTGTCATTCTCCCAAGCCTCGGTATTATCTTGAATACGGTCTAAAAGATCCCATTTAGCTTCTTGTTTCATACTTGTGAACGATCTAGCGCACAAAGCATCTAATAAACCTTTATCATGAAGAGAAAGCCTAGCATAAAAGTTACTGAGAATAATAGTGTTAGGGAGTTCATGAATAGGACATTTAAGCATTAGCAGCTTCAATCTCCCCCAAGCTTGAGCTGTAATTTATCCATCAAGAGGCCAAAAGTTATATATAAGACTTCTATCCTTTTGGATTTCACTAGGAGGATAAAATTTAGAGTAAAAGAGAGATGCCATCTCCTCCCATTCCATGGATTGTCCATTCTTAAGGAGCTTATACCATGCCATAGCTCTCCCTTTCAAGGGTATGGAGAGTAACTTCTTCTTCACCTGTTCAGTTGTGATACCTGCACACTTAAACAACCTGCATAATTCATGGATATAAAGCAAGTGATCACCAGGATGGACGGTTCCATCCCCAAAATAATAATTATCCATGACACGATTAACAATACTCGCAGGTATCTTAAAAGGATTTATCTCAACAGGTGGTGGTTCATCTACTACCATAGAAGTGGTAGTAGTTTTCCCAAACAGAAAACCAAGTGGGTTATTCATATTGGAAACAAAGTAACAAGTAGTAAAAAAGCAATACTCATGGTGAAAGTTTCCCTTAACAGTTCCACTCTTCAATAGTGCTTCACTCTCCGGCAACGGCGCCAGAAAATAGTCTTGATGACCCACAAGTATAGGGGATGTATCGTAGTACTTACGATAAATAGCACACCCTGGATGTCCATTACCTAAAAATGAGCTTCTTGATATATACTATAATGGACTAGCTGATGAATATAGGACATACCTGGATAGTTGTGCTGATTGTGTTTTCAGGAAAAGAACTCCCACAGAAGATGAGGAATTAATGGCTTAAATAAGCAATAATTATGATCATTGGAATACATCTGAGCCAACTACAGCTGAACCAACTATGCTTGAACCAACCCCAACACCAACACCCAAGAACAGAGGAGTGATTAAACTAAGTGATGAAGTGAGAAGGAAGCTAAGAAATGTCTTAAAGAGAAGGGTATTAAATATGAAGACGTGAAGAATTTACCTCCTATAGAATAATTATGTAAGCCAATTTCCCAGTCATCCACTATTGAGGTACACTCTCTCCAACATTTTGATGAAGGTGATATTCCTTATTCTAAACCTACTGATCAATGCTTAGAAGAATTTAATATCTTTATTGTTAAGCAAGATAATTTTAATAAGAGAGTGTGATGACCCACAAGTATAGGGGTGTATCGTAGTACTTTCGATAAATAGGAGTGTCGATCCCAACGAGGAGAAGAAGGTGCTTAACAGTGGTATGGAGCAGGAAATCCCTGTGAATAGTTAGCCAACAGATTTTTAGTGGTTTTCTGACAAGGTAAAAAAAAGAGCAAGTAACAGAAGTAATGAACAAACAGAGAAAGTGGCCCAATCCTTTCTTAGCAAAGGACAAGCCGGTGGAAATACTTATAAGGACCAAACGTTCTCGAGGACACATGGGAATTCTGTCAAGTGCTTTCGCTGCAAATAGCTGAGTACTCTTCTTTGGTGTTTGTAAGTGTTGTGTGGGTGAACCTGTGCTAACATACTGCCCTTCCTAGGACTAATACATACTTGTGATTAAACCCCTGCAAATATCCGTAACTACAGGAAAGTAATTAAGATATAAATCTAACCACAGCCTTAAACTCTGAGATCCTACACTCCCTTGCGCAAAGGTGTCCTAACGGGGGTTCAGGTTTCTGTCACTTCGGCAACCCCACAATTAGTAGCCAAATTCACAATGTATTCACCTAGGCCCATGAATGGTGAAGTGTCATGTAGTCGACGTTCACATGACACCACTAGAAGAATAGCACCACAACTTAAATACTAAACCATTGAATAATAACTCATCACAGATTCACTACTAACAACATGACTTCTCCCATGTCCTAAAGAACTAAACGAACTACTCACAAAGCATCATATGGATCAAGATCAAAGATGATATGGTAATAGATAACAATCTGAACATAAACAATAATCCAATGGTTCCAGTCACAAGCATCAACTACAATAGTAATCAACACCGGGAAAGTTCCCCTAACGAACTAAAGCAATATCCAAGACAATTGTTACAGCGGGACGGAGTGATGGTGCTGGTGGAGATGATGGTGTGGATGATGATGATGATCCCGATGAAGCCTATCTTGATGATGGTGTTGATGGCGACGGTCTCCCCTCTCTGGGAAGGAATTCCCCCGGCAGAAATCTGTCTACCAGAGAGATCTTTCTCTCTCGGTGTTTTCCGCCCCAGAGAGGCAGCGGAAATCTATCTGTGGTCGCTCCCCTGGTGTTAGGGTTCCATAGGGAAGATATAGGCGAAGGGGCAGAGTCGGAGGCCGAATAGGTGGGCCAAACCCACCCTAGGCGCGGGGTAAGGTGGGCCCGCGCCTAGGGGTGTGTGGGCCCCTTGAGGCCCCCCTTCGCTCCTCCTTCTGGCTTCCTTCGTCTTCCGGTAAAATAATATGTTTCCATATTTTTCTAGTATTTTTTTGATCTTCTCGAAATTGCACTGAAACGCCGTATTTTCCATCAGAATCCAGACTCCGACAGTCCAGCCTCCAGGAATCATCCAACATGCATAAACAGATGAAAATCCATAAGTAATATCTCATAATAAGACAAATATCAATGAATAGAGGTAAATTATGATATAAAAAGGTGATCCAAATTGGGCGTATCAACTCCCCTAAGCTTAGACTTCGCTTGTCCCCAAGCTAATACTGAGCTTAGTAAACATGTGGAGTGAAGTGTCGATAAAAGAATACACACAAGAAGAATCACACTCTCCGTTCAACAACTCATAGAAGAAAGCACTCACCATTATATAACTTAGCTTGCAGCCAAGTACAGCAGTCACAATAGAGATGCATAAAGATAAATCATAATTGGAATTGGCAAACTTGTTCTTGGTCAGAGAACACCTGGAAAACTGTTTCACAAAGGCTTTTTTGTAGAGATTTAAAAATAGGAGTACTCATTGCTCAAAAAGGTTTTTCACAAGTGAAGGCTTTCAAAGTAATACTCAATAAATAAGAGTTTCGTGCAAACAAGGGAGATAAAGAACATGATTGAATAAATCACCATATGAATGCTTGAAACACAACAACTCAAAAGCTTGCTGGAGATAGAGAGGAAGTAGGTTTACTAACTCAACTGGTAACTAGTAGAAAGGTCCCTTCTTAGAGGGTAGCAGGGATTACAAGTCATAAAGAGCTTCCAAAATATTATGGTACTTACTAGCTTTGAGCCCTCATTGCCCCTATCATAAGCATCTTTATATGATTAAGGTTAAAGTGAACACAGATGGAGTATATGCTTGACAAAATATAAGTTGGCAATCTCATGTCCCTTGAATATGAGGGCCACTCCTCATGCATACTCAAATTTGGGTCCAGGTAAGTTCTTGTCATTGTAAGTATTTGCATATCATTGAGAACCGCCAATGGGGTACCCCTTGCACATGGTACACGAGCTTTCCCATAACCTAAATGACAAGGCAAGCAGACAATGAGCATCTCAGCAATCTTTTTATTTACTATGCAAAACGCTTTTTGTTGAGGATGCTTCATAGATGACTCACTATGGTGATGCTGCAAGTTTCCACCATGATTAAGCATGGCTTAGGCTAGCGGCCCAGGCATTTCTCTAACACAGAATACAAACTCCATGGACTTACAAGTCACCTCTTTATTTCACACCGTTGACATCCATATACAAAAGAGCACGATATCAACTATGTATGACAAGGTACAAGTGCAATGTTGAAAATGTTCCTCGTGACAGCACGGTTCTGCTAATCCCAACGTATAGATGCAAGCATATACAACTTCGATGTCCACAATGCTTCAAGTTTATTAGGGGCAAGTAAATAAAGTGTGCCATCAAGTTCGTGAGAGCTTTAATAACTAGTTTTCACATAACAAAATACTTTTTTAATTCGAAAGGTAGATGAAGCTCGAGAATTTGCTTGAAATAGCAAAAGCTACTAGGTAGATATGGTGGACAAAGGTGGCAAATGTTTTTGGTTCAAAGGGTTTTGGAAACATGAGAAGTATGCCTTCTCAAAACAGGTTTTTGGTTAGCAAGGCTGGGTAGCAAGCAAGCGAGTTGAAAGAAGCAAGCAAACATACAAGTAATAAAGCCAAACATGAAATCTTCCTTGAAGACACAAAAGAATCTTAAATAAAGAATACTAAGATTATGAGCCAACAAGAAAGAAAACAATTGTGTAGAGGTCCCAACCTTTAATAAGGTAGAGATCCCTGTGTTTACAATGCTAGTCCCTGGATCAATAGCTAGCATCCACAGTTAAGATGTAATCTCAAGAAACAAAGGTCATAATACAACTTTATAACCAGGAATAAAATAATTCATTACATCTTACATAGCTCATTTTGCTATCTCATTACAATGCAACAGACATAACTCTATAGCATGGAGTCCTTCATCTTCAACATGCCATAGGCAATCATGTTGGTTGTAGACTTGTAATCCTAATCAACACACTTCACTAACATCAAACAAACCTGCAACATAATAAGTTACAGCCACAAGGGTCAATACATTTGATTTGTATTGGCAAGTGATACTATGGTAGATAGTGGTATCTATCATCTATATGCATTTGGCTAAGTGGAGCTTAGGCTTGCTTTGCTCAAAATAGATTTTCCTTATAATTTGAAAACACTAAGTTTTTGTTTGTCAAAATCACCCAAGGCATCTACCAATCATTGATCGAAGATCCTTTAACCCTTGTTCAACCACAAGTTTTTAACTTAGAAATTGGGATGAGGATATTCTTGATAGATTACATGTCTTGATGCTCAAATTGTCCATTGCCGGGGACACAGCTAAGTACATAGATTCTTCCTTCTGCAGAGGTGGTACACTTTCCCCCAGAAGACTTGACTTTCATCAAGACAAGATCATTCAGAAGCCTTCCCTTAGACCAAAATGGACGCGTTCCCAAACCTATCATCCCCTACCACCAACTGTCCATTTGTCTAAGTTATTGCAACCTATATGATCCAGGCAGAGCCCATAATGCCAAGTGGCTACACTTGAAGCTTCTCAACATTTGACATCTCAAATCTCTTTGTTCCTGGGTGGCTTTCCACAAGTGAGATACACTAGGGTAGACCATAAATATGGGCCCTGTGTAACCAGTCAACATAACCCATTCACAACCATTCCACCCAGGTGATTCATTCACATAGTTGTTTTATTAAAAAAACAAAAGACATAGACTTAGAAATATTTCATAGCATGAATATAATCCACCCTTGTTTTCTACTAGCTAAGCTAAGCATGATAGTAGTAAGAATATTAACTTAGTGAAAATTCTACTAAGGCATCATCTACTAGGATTTCCCAAGGCATAGCATACTTAGTAAAAATTCCATGCAAGTCCTACTTAGAAATATCACTAATGCATAGTGAAAATAATGGGACAAAGGTATGAAGCACCACTTGCCTTTTTGGTAGAGAATATAAGTTCAATCCTTGATCTTGCAATAGTCACACTCTTCAAAGTTCACTACAATTCAATCAAGCAAGCAAATATTCAAAACTATCATTCAAACAATTCATCACATAATAATAAAAACAAAGCAATGCATGCAAGCCTGCCAAAGATTGTTTTATTTGTAAAAGTGGTTTCCAATAGGTTATACACATTTTAAAACACCTATTGGTCATTTATAAAAGTGCCAAAACCATTTGATATTAAGTTAGTGAAAATGGCCACTTTAAATCATTTTTGTTTTGTTATAAATGATTTAATCAAAGTAATAATTTCTAGTGTTTGAAAAATATATTTTTAAACACAAATGTTAGTGTTATAAGTTCAAGTGTTTAATATTAAAACCATTTGCAAAAGGTTTTACCTATAAACCATTTTTATACCAAAGCAATATTTATTTTATTGGAAATGCCTTTAAGCAAAGTAATAATTTTATAGGGTTCACCAAATATATTTTTAAATCCTAAAACTTGGTGTTTAGGGTCAGGGAATATAAATCAAACCATTTTCCAAAGATTTTACTTGAAAGGCATTTTCAAATCATAATCAATATTTTTATTTAACTAGAAATGCTTTAATTCAAAGGAATAATTCCTAAGTGTGACAAAATATATTTTTAAATCCAAATGTTTGTTTCTATGGTCAGTAGGTTCAAAACAATCCATTTTCAAAATATTTTACACCAAAAACAATTTTACAATAAATTTTATACACAAAATAGGCCTGCACATGTTTCTGCAAAAACAACCAATTTTATAGAAGCAATTCATTAAACAAAAGGCATGGTTGGAACGTACTCTTTTTTCTGATTCCATTGATAAAAAATTTGCAAAATTTGGACGTGTAGATTTAAAATTATGAATTTTTCAAATCCAACCATCTAATAGACAAGTTTCTATTTTTAAATCAAAACTCTGGCCACATGGAGCAATCCTATTCGCCGGTACCGTTTCGTCTGGATCACACATTATAGACTGCAGGATTAAAATGAATCTGTGCGGCTCAGATCTATTCATACTGGTTCACTTAAGTCATCTATCCTAGCCGCTGGATCGGGATCTAACGCTCAGAACGAAATGACCATGGATGGGCGGCACGGCAACGGTGGCTGGCGGCGGCGCGCTCGCGCGGTGATGCTACCGGCGATACAGGAAGCGAGAGAATGAGTGGTATGGCTCACTAGAATCGCGTGATCTTGCTGATGCTCGACGTGTCCTTGGTAGGTGAAGGGGCGCACGGGGCTGACTTGAATCGCTCACCGGAGAAGCTTCTGGCGACAAGAGCTTCCGTTCGTCATCGGAGGTGATGCTACGGACCACGCTAAGTTGAAACAAGAAGTGTGTCAGGCGCGCGTGAGTTAGGCGAACATGCTCGGGTCATCTAGAGAGGAGGGGGTGCTCATATTTTACCGGGGAAAGCTGCCGGAGTCGAAGTAGTGGGCGGCGATGTTCTGAGGTAGTCCGAGGCGAGCTCCTGGGGCACGCTCGGGCAAACTAGAGCTATGGGCAGGTGCGCCTGATGATGGGGGTCACGCTAGAGGTTACTGGGAGTGGAGGGGTGGTCTGATTCCGCCGGAAACGTCCGGGAAAGGTCGACGGCAGTGTGGCTTGCAGGGAGCAATTCATGCAGCCTAGGGGCCGTGGGGGAGTGGCATCTGGGGGAAAGGGGAGACAGGGACTAGGCATTAAAGATGGAGTCGTTGTAGTGAGGGATTACTGTAGAGTTATGGCGAATTAATCGATGGACTCAAAAACAGAAACGGCGACGAGGTTTGGGGGATAAAGGGTCGCGGCGGGTGAGAACGATGAGCTGATGGGTGGGGTCTGGCGTCAGCGAGAGAGAAATACACGGTGGGGTCGGGGAACCAGTGACTGCGCGGGTCCGCTACTGAGTGCAAATCATTTTCTGCGGGGGAGAGAAGAAGTGGGCTAGTTGGGCCGGACTGGGCTAGCTAGGCTGGAATGGTTCGTTTCCTATTTTTTTTCTTCCAGTTTCTTTTTCTTTTTCTGTTTTCTTTTTCTGTTTTGAATTTGTTCAAATGATTTCAAACCTCTTTTTAATTCAAAACTTTTCCAAACTTCCAATATACTTTAGTACTGTTATAAATGTGTTTTAAAGACCTTTTTGGAATATTTCCTTTATTCAATTATGGTTTATTCTTTATTTAAATTAGGCACTTGTTTTTATTCAAATAAGATTTTGATTATATTTTCAAACCCTTATTTGAATTTTAATTTTTCACCAAACCTTTTTCAGTAGGTTTTATTTATTTAATAGGGTGTTAAATAATTCACTTTGAATTATTTGAAATATTTTTAATATGATTTAATAATCATTTAAATTGAGCATTTGTCTTCATTCAAATAAAATCCAATATGGTTTTAAATCCATATAAATTTTTATTCAAACGATACTTTTAAGTTAATTAGATAACTTTTTGATCCACTTTGGTAAATTCCTATTTATTATTTTCTCATGATTTAATTAATTATTTCTATTAGGAATTTTATCTTTATTCAAATATAATTAGAATATGGTTTAATGCCATATAATTTTATTGGAATAATCTTTATCCCTTTTGGATTAACTTTATTTCATTTGCTTATGGATTTGGTCAAGATTTAATTTGGCTTTTAAATATTCCTTATTTATTTATTTATTTCTTTCTTTATCTTATAAAATCCATATCTTTTTATTTCAAGATCCAAAATTGGTGATTCCAATTTGTATAACTTTATTTAATATTTGTTTATATTTTTAAATCCTTTTAGGATTACTTTGCTCACAATTTGGTATGGATTTTAGATAGGAGCTTTATTCGCTTTGAAATTTAATTTCTTTATCTTATTAAATTCATAAGATTTTATCCATGGTTCCAAATTGAATGAAATCAATTTCTATGGTTTTATAATATTTTTAGTTGTAATTATTGATTATCTAAAAATGTTTGTTTGATAAATTTTATATGGATCAAATCCATAGTCTTAGGGAGATCTTGGAAATGATTTATTCCATTAGGTTTTTTTTAAGGTTTTGGTTTAACTTTCCCAAGTGTTTAAATTTCAAGATATATTCATTGATGAATGCGTTTAACTTGATTGAAATTTTATTGGATTCCCTTTTATCCAAAGTTTGCTCAAGATGAGTTTTGATGTTTCCATTTAGAAGCAAAAAGTTTCTTTTCACCCTAAATTTCAACAATTATTTATTTTGTTTATTTATTTTTCACATTTCAAAATTTGGAAAATTTTGGGATGTGACAGGCTACCACCCTTAAAAGAAATCTCGTCCCGAGATTTCGGGAGTCTAGAGGTTACAAGTTGGCTTCAAGGCAACTAGGGTACTACCACCCTTAAAAGATTTTCAACTAGATTACATCTTGGCTTACTTGGGATCTTGATGTATCTTATCTGGGCACTTGTTTGCATAATGGCATAGCTCTTTGCATTTGAAACACATCACTTGGATAATATCCTTCTTTTCCTTTGGTATCAATGCTTCTTGTTTATTTCCTTGGTTCTTCTTCTTTTTGGGTAATCACTGGCATAGTGTCCCATCTCTTTGCAATTGTAACATTGCACTTGGATTTTGTCCTTCTTCTTCTTTTTGGGTCTCTCCAAAGCTAGGAGTTCTTCTAGGTCATGCTCTTCATATCTCACCTCAAAGGTGGGAAATATTTCTCTCTTCTTGGGGCAGTTACTAGAGATATGACCTTCTTCTCCACAAGAGCAGCAACACTTTGTGGTCACTTTGGATTTGGCTTTATGAGGCATGGTTCTAACTTTGCCTTCATCCTTCTTGGTAGAAGTTGTTCCCTTATGGAGGTTTCCAAACATTTGGTGCATTCCATCTTGTTTCATTTGTTGAACTATAGGATAGATGGGGCATTGGATAGGAACATGATCATTTATTTCACATAGGAAACAAGTAACTTGGGATGTGGGGCATTGTTTAGTTGGATGTTTCTCTTCACAATTAGGGCATTGATCCTCATGCTCTTTAGAAGTGTGATCGATTCCTCCACAAATATTGCAAGCTTGAGTTCCTTCTATAATATCATCCTTGATATCATTGTTGTCACAATCTCCTTGGGAAGATTTGCTTATCATGTTGATCATTTGATTGATCATACTTTGCAACAATTGGGATTGGGTTTCCAAAAACTTTTGCAAGGTTGGGTCTAACTCATTTTTGTTGGCTAAAAACTGAGTTGTCACTTGATTCAACTGGGCTTGGGTTGCTAAAAGAATCTATTGGTTGTTGTTGTTGTCACCATTCTTGATGTTGGAGTCTCTTGGAGAAGTCATCTATTTGGGTTGGATTGGGATTAGAGTAGGCAAAATATTTTCTAAGGAAGAATTCTAATCACACACAATAATTCACACAAGCATGGTGCAAGCAATCACAATGAAACATTCCACTCATACAACAAGGTTCAAGCACATTTTTAGGCAACAAAATATTTTTCCTACACCACATAAGTTGGTGTGTTTGATCTAAACCAAATATTAGTATGGTGGTCCAACTATATGGTTTTCTTGAAATCATTCCATTCTTCTTAGTTGTTTCTTCTTGAACAAGATCATTGTATCCTTGGAAAAATTTCTTGAATCTTGGTCACTAAACTTCAAAGGTGATGATGGTTCCTTCTATGTTGTGTTTCCTTAGTCTTCAAGTCTTGAGTAATATTTCTTGTCTCACTTGTAGTCCTTAGTGATATCCAAGTTGAATTCCTTGGTGAATATAAAGTTGAAGTCATTGGTGTTAGTGAAGTCTTTGCTCATGGTGAGGTCTTTGCTCTTGTTGAAGGTTTTGTCCATCAAGTTGAAATGGAAAAGATATAGAATCAAAACCAAAAAGGTTGAGGAAAGAGTTTACAAGATTGTTTGTAAATAGTTTTGGAACAAATACAGATCCTATTTCTCTAAGGGGTTTTGTCCAATCCTAGGGTTATAATCCTACAGGCAACACAGTGCTTTGATACCATCTGTAGAGGTCCCAACCTTTAATAAGGTAGAGATCCCTGTGTTTACAACGCTAGTCCCTGGATCAATAGCTAGCATCCACAGGTAAGATGTAATATCATGAAACAAAGGTCATAATACAACTTTATAACCAGGAATAAAATAATTCATTACATCTTACATAGCTCATTTGGCTATCTCATTACAATGCAGCATAAATAACTATATAGCATGGAGTCCTTCATCTTCAAAGTGCCACATGCAATCATGTTGGTTGTAGACTTGTAATCCTAATCAACACACTTCACTAACATCAAACAAACCAGCAACATAATAAGTTACAGCCACAAGGGTCAATACATTTGATTTGTATTGGCAAGTGATACTATGGTAGAATAGTGGTATCTATCATCTATATGCATTTGGCTAAGTGGAGCTTAGGCTTGCTTTGCTCAAAATAGATTTTCCTTATCATTTGAAAACACTAAGTTTTTGTTTGTCAAAATCACCAAAGGCATCTACCAATCATTGATTGAAGATCCTTTAACCCTTGTTCAACCACAAGTTTTTAACTTAAAAATTGGGATGAGGAGATTCTTGATAGATTCCATGTCTTGATGCTCAAATTGTCCATTGCCGGGGACACGGCTAAGTACTTAGATTCTTCCTTCTGCAGAGGTGGTGCACTTTCCCCACAAGACTTGACTTTCATCGAGACAAGATCTTTCAGAAGCCTTCCCTTAGACCAAAATGGACGCATTCCCAAACCTATCACCCCTACCACCAACTGTCCATTTTGCTAAGTTATTGCAACCTATATGATCCAGGCAGAGCCCATAATGCCAAGTGGCTGCACTTGAAGCTTCTCAACGTTTGACATCTCAAATCTCTTTGTTCCTGGGTGGAATTCCACAAGTGAGATACACTAGGGTAGACCATAAATATGGGCCCTGTGTAACCACTCAACATAACCCATTCACAACCATTCCACCTAGGTGATTCATTCACATAGTTGTTTTATTAAACAAAACACAAGTCATAGACTTAGAAATATTTCATAGCATGAATATAATCCACCCGTGTTTTCTACTAGCTAAGATAAGCATGATAGTAGTAGGAATCTTAACTTAGGGAAAATTCTACTAAGGCATCATCTACTAGGATTTCCCAAGGCATAGCATACTTAGTAAAAATTCCATGCAAGTCCTACTTAGAAATATCACTAATGCATAGTGAAAATAATGGGACAAAAGTATGAAGCACCACTTGCCTTTTTGGTAGAGAATATAATCTCACTCCTTGATCTTGCAATAGTCACACTCTTCAAAGTTCACTACAATTCAATCAAGCAAGCAAATATTCAAAACTAGCATTCAAACAATTCATCACATAATAATAAAAACAAAGCAATGCATGCAAGCATGCCAAAGATTTTTTTATTTGGAAAAGTGGTTTCCAATAGGTTATAAACATTTTAAAACACCTATTGGTCATTTATAAAAGTGGCAAAACCATTTGATATTAAGTTAGTGAAAAAGGCCACTTTAAATCATTTTTGTTTTGTTAGAAATGCTTTAATCAAAGTAATAATTTCTAGTGTTTGACAAATATATTTTTAAACACAAATGTTAGTGTTTTAAGGTCAAGTGTTTAATATGAAAACCATTTGCAAAATGTTTTACCTATAAACCATTTTTATACCAAAACAATATTTATTTTGTTGGAAATGCCTTTAAGCAAAGTAATAATTTTATAGGGTTCACCAAATATATTTTTAAATCCTAAAACTTGGTGTTTAGGGTCAGGGAATATAAATCAAACCATCTTCCAAAGGTTTTACTTGAAAGGCATTTTCAAATCATAATCAATATTTTTATTTAACTAGAAATTCTTTAATTCAAAGGAATAATTCCTAAGTGTCACAAAAAATATTTTTAAATCCAAAAGTTGGTTTCTATGGTCAGTAGGTTCAAAACAATCCATTTACAAAAGATTTTACCCCAAAAACAATTTTAGAATAAATTTTATACACAAAATATGCCTACACATGTTTCTGCAAAAACAACCAATTTTATAGAAGCAATTCATTAAAAAAAAGGCATGGTTGGAAAGTACTATTTTTTCTGATTCCGTTGATATAAAATTTGCAAAATTTGGACGTGTAGATTTAAAGCTATGAATTTTTCAAATCCAACCATTTAATAGACAAGTTGCTGTTTTTAAATCAAAACTCTGGCCACGTGGAGCAATCCTATTCGCCAGTACCATTTCGTCTGGATCACACATTATACACCGCAGGATTAAAATGAATCTGTGCGGCTCAGATCTATTCATACCAGTTCACTTAAGTCATCTATCCTAGCCACTGGATCGGGATCTCACGCTCCAGAACAAAATGACCATGGATCGGCGGCGCGGCAACGGTGGCTGGCGGCGGCGCGCTCGGGCGATGATGCTGCCAGTGATACAGGAAGAGAGAGAAGGAGTGGTATGGCTCACCAGAATCACGTGATCTCGCTGATGCTCAACATGTCCTTGGTTTGCGAAGGGGCGCACGGGGCTGACTTGAATCGCTCGCCGGAGAAGCTTCTGGCGACAAGCGCTTCTATTCGTCGTCGGAGGCAACAGTACGGACTGCGCTAAGTCGAAACAAGAAGTGTGTTATGTGCGCGTGAGTTAGGCGAACATTCTCGGGTCATCCAGAGAGGAGGGGGTTCTCAGAGTTTACCGGGGAAAGCTGCCGGAGTCAGAGCAGTGGGCGGCGACGTTCGGAGGTAGTCCGAGGCGAGCTCCTGGGGCACGTGCGGGCAAACTAGAGCTATGGGCAGGTGCGCCTGATTATTCAATTATGGTTTATTCTTTATTTAAATTAGGCACTCGTTTTTATTCAAATAAGATTTTGATTATATTTTCAAACCCTTATTTGAATTCTAATTTTTTACCAAACCTTTTTCAGTAGGTTTTATTTATTTAATAGGGTGTTAAATAATTCAATTTCAATTATTTGAAATATTTTTAATATTATTTAATAATCATTTAAATTGAGCATTTGTCTTCATTCAAATAAAATCCAATATAGTTTTAAATCCATAAAAAAATTTATTCAAATGATTCTTTTAAGTTAATTAGATAAATTTTTGATCCACTTTGGTAAATTCCTATTTATTATTTTCTCATGATTTAATTAATCATTTCTATTAGGAATTTTATCTTTATTCAAATATAATTAGAATATGGTTTAATGCCATATAATTTTATTGGAATAATCTTTATCCCTTTATTTTATTTGTATTACCTTTATTTCATTTGCTTATGGATTTGGACAGGATTTAATTTGGCTTTTAAATATTACTTATTTATTTCTGTCTTTCTTTATCTTATAAAACCCATATATTTTTATTTCAAGATCTAAAATTGGTGATTCCAATTTGTATAACTTTATTTAATATTTGTTTATCTTTTTAAATACTTTTAGGATTACTTTGCTCACAATTTGGTATGGATTTTATATAGGAGCATTATTAGCTTTGAAATTTAATTTCTTTATCTTATTAAATTCATAAGATTTTATCCATGGTTCCAAATTGAATGAAATCAATTTCTATGGTTTTATAATATTTTTAGTTGTCATTATTGATTATTTAAAAATGTTTGTTTGATAAATTTTATATGGATCAAATCCATAGTGTTAGGGAGATCTTGGAAATGATTTATTCCATTAGGTTTTTTAAGGTTTTGGTTTAACTTTCCCAAGTGTTTAAATTTCAAGATATATTCATTGATGAATGCATTTCACTTGATTGAAATTTTATTGGATTCCCAATTATTCAAAGTTTGTTCAAGATGGGTTTTGATTTTGTAGGGGTTCATAGCATGGAAAACAAAAAATTCTACCGCATACAAACAAACAAGCCAAGATCTATCTACTAGATAGTAGCAACGAGTCGATGGAATAACTCACCCTCGAATATTCCAAAGTGTTTAACGAGAGCGGATTCTCGTGGGTGATGTAGTCGTACTCTTGCCGATCTCAAGATTGCGTAGACGATCCTTCCGGCGCTGCGTTTCGGCAGCACTCCCGCAGTTGGTCACATGTTCGGTACTCGACGAAGACCTTCCTCTCCCTTGTTCCAGCAGGCAGCGGAGGTTGTAGCACTTCTTCGCTGTGGCATCCCGCAAAAACCACTACTAGAAAATCGCGTTGTTTTTGTGCATTGCATCCTCATGACCGCATGCTCATGTCATCATGCCACATTGCATTTGAGCATCGTCATCATCTTGTTTTGCTTGCATAACTATTTGCAGAAAACCTATTTTATGTTTTCTAAAACGCCCCATCTTTATTTCAAACACCAAAACCGGGTCTCCGGATTATTTTGTTTTGTCTGCTATTGGTTTGCAGAGGTTTTGTTTTAATCAAATAAAATTTTAATTATTTTTAGTGGGGCAGTCGAACGGGCCGATTTGACCCGAACGACCACCCCAGAAATACAAACGGTCCACCCCTTATTCCTAAACCTACCCAACCTATTCTACCCAGCACCCCTCCACCTCACCCCCACCTATCACAGGCTGCCACATCATTTTGCCCATCCCCCCCCTCCAACCAAAATCTGCCACTTGGCCTCCCTTCCTTTTCCTCTCTCCCTCAGCCTACCCCACTTCCCCATCCCCAGCACACACCCTAGGCCACAAGCACGCCAGCCACACACGCACACACGCGCCAGCACCCCCCTGCCCACTCTCCACTCAGCCCCGCGTGGCCCCCACCCGGCGGTCCCACCTGACCCCGCTCCCCACCTGCCCCCGATCGAGCCGCCCCCGCCTCACCTCTCTCTCACGCGCTCGCCCCGTCCCTTTCTCCCTCCCCTCCGGCCACTCCTCCCTCTCCCGGCCGCGCGCTCCCGCCGGTGACCCCGCAGCCCGAGCTCCTCCGCCCACCGGCCGCCTCTCCCCAGGCTCCATCGCCGCCGCCCTTCTCCCACCCTCGCGCGCCTGGACGCCTCCGCCGCCTCCGGCCCGCGCCCGACCTGCTCGCCCTCCACCGCCGGCCGCCGCCCGTCTGCGCCGGCTCGCCCGCCTCCGCGCGCCCTTCTCGCGTCCGCCGCTCGCCGCCCCACCGCGTCCTCTCCGCGCTCGCCGTCGACGGCGCCCCGCCCCGGCTCGCCACGCCGTCCTGCGCCTCCCGCCGCGCGCCCCCGAGCCTCCCCAGACCTCGCCGCCTCCGGCCACGGCCCACCTCCGCGCGCGCGTCCCGCCTCTACCCGCCTCCGGCCACGGCGTCGCTCGTCTCCCCGCCGCCTCCACCACATCCTCACCGACCCTCCCCCCCGCCTCTGCCGTGTCCCCGTCGACCTCCTCCTCCGCCGGGCGCCCCTTCCTCGCCGCCGGTCCGCGTCCCTTCTCCGCCTCGCCCCATCTCCACCGTGCGCGCCCTCTGTCCCGCAGCCCCTTCCCCCACCGCGTCGCCCACCTCTGCTCCGGCGCCGGCGCACGCCGCCTGGCCATGGCCTCGCCTCCGAGCCGTCACGTGGTCCCCTCTGCTCGGCCCCGATAGAAGCCGCTCCCAGCCGTGTCAACATCCCCCTGTCACCGAACCCCTGGGTGCGGTCCCCGTCCGCCCCTGTCTCGCGCCCCGCGCGCGTGAGCTCGCGCTCACCAACGTCTGCAACCAGGGCGCCTCACGGCACCGCCGGCCTCTGCTCCGACCCCAAGCGCGTGTGGCCATGTCGCGGGTTCTGCCCAGCTGATGCGTTCCTGGGGCGATTCCTTCGGCTCCCTGGACTTGCGTTGGTGAGGTGAAGATGCAATATGGTGACCGTGGGAAGATAGTATGCTACCACCCGAAGACCGATCACGGATCCAAGACCGAACCCGACCCGCCAAGTTCTTCAATCGGATCCGAGGACACCGAGACCCCGGTGCGACAAGTACACCGATGCAGAACGCCAAGTGCTTCACCCCGGTTGCCAAGACCGACTCGATGGCGCGGACCCGACAAGGTCTTCACGACGACAAGATCGACCGCGTGGAACCAAGATCCCCGGCATGTTACGACAAGCACCCCCTTGAGGACGCCGAGTACTTCACCCCGGAACACCGAGAACTTTTCCCCCCGGGACAACAAGATCTACTTCGCGGCCACTGTGCGACAAGACCTACCTCCGTTGTCCGAGAACGTTCCCGCGAGACCGTTCCGTCGAACCCTGAACCCTGAGACCGGACCCCGAACCCCGGAACCACAAGTTCACCGAGACCCCCTAATGTGTGAACCCCTTCCCGAAACCCTATTTTATAATATAACACAACTTGTCGCATATTAAATTGTTCATGCATGCATGCTTGTCTGTGGTTTGGGGGCCTTATGCCGGTTCACCTAATAATTAAATATGGGGCCCATATGCGGGCAAATCTAGCCTTATATTGGCCTCATTTAAACTTGTGTAGCGAACCCGTATTATCTTTTGCCATGTAATACAACATTTAAATTGCGGGGGTTTCTAAATAACTCGAACCATATAATTAATTGTCGGGACCCCGGTTCCGCTTAATATGACCTAATTGCATCGCACCGTTTCCATGTCATTCATCATACATGCATCATGCCGGTCTTCTGTCGTAGTATTAAATATTGCATCCGGTGTTTATTCTAGTGTTTTGCTTCTTCGCGGATAAGGCCGTTGAGTCGATGTGAGCTTCGCCCCGATCTTCGGATGAACCCTTCGACAATGTTTTCAGGCGAGCATCTCCCCTTTTCTACCTATCTTACTTTTATAGTTTTTATTCCCTCCTGTTGATCTATTGCTATCTGTGATGCGATGCTCTAGTTTTCGTACCCGTGATATCCTTGCAGCCTTATATTGCCTTGGACACATCCTAATACCTGTGTCTGGTAGATAGTTGGACTTGCGCGTCGTAGTCGCTTGCTCTAGTGCTGTTGCGTGTCGTCAATTGCCACAGTTGTTGGAGCCTTGCCGCATGTTTGATGTTGGAGATGATCATGGCTTTACTTATCGTTCACTTTAATTCCTGTTTAACAACTAAAATTGAAGTAAGCAGAGGCATCGGTGGGTGATAGATAATATTTGGTTTCCGAACGCCCACTTGTGTCCCGTAGGACCCCGAGTACTTGATACATGTTCCTTGATTTATCGCGCTATCCACATCCGGGAGGTATATGGGACCCCCCTGAGCCAAAGCTTGATTCAGTCTTATTTCTTGGGGCCACAAACTAGTTTGAGGTTTTATTTACGATCCTGTACTTATGCCATGCTACTGCTTTATTTACGATTGTGCGAGGAGCACACTGTACTGTTTAGGTAAGTGGAATGTTTTCGCGGTATCGACAAGCCCAGCCACACTTTCGGGTTCCTAGTCGTTTACAGCCATTGACGCAAACCTTGAGTCCGTCTCGGAGCTTGCTTACTTCGTTGCGGGTCTACTCAATGGGGTGGCCCCCTGAAATAATTCGGAATCCTGTGATTGCTTTGTCGTGAAGGCCTCGTTGGGTTTTGATTTGGTTTTTCCGAGGTTGATCGAGTGTGTGTTTCTATTGGTGCACCCCGGCCGGGTAAAACTTTCTGAAAGCCGTGTCCGTGGATATGGACGACTTGGAGCACAGTATCTCGACCATAGACAAGCATAACTAAAGTTTATTGCTATAAATTTGACTTTATAATGACTAGTAATCAGCTTCACTATAATGGAATGGCTAAATAATACTGCCCAGAATTGCTTGTTTGGAGTGTCGCTTGCGACCATTGTACCTGACTAGTAAGTATTGCAACTACAACGGAATGGCTAAATGAAAGTATCAACAACTGCTGGGTTTTTGGGTTATCTCATGCTAATTGTATCTGATTAGTAATTGTGGCAACTACAACGGAATGATCAACTAAAAGTTCCCACTGCTTATTTTATCAGGATGATTATCCAAATCTGACTAGTAATTGCTGCAACGATAACTGAATAAATAAAACTGCCAACTATGTGAGTTCCTCGGTTGACTTCCTCGTTTGGTCTCGAGGGGGGAAACACCAGGATGGGTTTGTTTGGTGTTAGCTTCAGGTTGGATCCGGATAGGTCATTCTTATTCCTCTCTGATAACCGCCAGTTGCATCGAGTCTCTATAGGGTGTTTAGTGCATGCTGCCGCTGCCGCTTCAGTCCACCATACCTATGTAGGCGAGGACCGCCGAATTCTAGCCTCGCCGTGTACTGGGCTCAGTACTGACGCTCCCCTTTTTCCTTTGCCCTTTGTCGGCACCCCTTTTATTTAAGCAGGTTTTGAGATCGACGCCGTTAGCAGGGTTACCCTTCCGGATTGGCCTGGGCAGGGTTATGGACGCCATTGGTTATTCTTCAGGGCTCTTAGCCCCATTTGCATCTTGTCCGTAGCTGGACGCACTATCGTTTTCAAGGTGATTTGGATCTTTGTATATTATATCTGTATTCTTGATTCTTTGAGTCGCTGTTATATATATCTGTTCTGTGGGTCCCATCGAGGACTGTTGTGTAATGTTATTACTTCGTTTTCCACCCGCACGAAAGTGCCTGGTGGGCACCTTTGAATTGTTTCTATGCGGGTTTTGGCGGGAATCGCTGAAACTTGCATAGGTCCGATTCTGAGGGTGTTACATTCGCGATTCCGGCAGCACGATGGCGTGGTACCGGAAGTAGAGGGGAGTTCTCGCAGGGCTTCGCCTTAAGCCGGAGCGAGTATGGTGGACTATGAGAGAGGCCTCGGTGATCTAGGGTTTAGACACACCAAGGAGAGAGGGCTAAGCCGGCGGCTAGGGCTTGGGGAAGCCCAAGTCGGCGGCTAGGGTTTGCCCTAGGCGGCGGCAGCATCAGCAGGAGGTGGTGGCGCCGGCGGCTTAGGGCTAGGGTTTGGAGAGGGCAAGGTGTAGGTAGTGGAGGGGTAGCCCAGCCCCTCCTTATATAGGTGGGAGGGCGCGGCCAAGGGGAGGGGAGTCCCTCCCCAACTCGGCCTCCTTGGCCGGCGGTGGAGGAAGAGGGACTTCCTCCCCAAGTAGGTTTCCTACTCTCCCTCCACCAAGCAAAATAGCCGTTTGACTTTTCAAATTGGCGTTTGACTTTTCAAACTAGGATTTGATTTATCCCTTTATTTTGCTCAGAGATGACACCTAGTACATGATGCAACCATTCTAACTTGTTATGACACATTCATGTACCCTTCCCCTCCGGAGTGCCGGACATTCCGGAACCTTCTAGAACATTCCCGATGAAAACACCGGAACCATTCTCCAACACTGAAACAGGACTTTCCTTATATGAATCTTATTCTCCGGACCATTCCGGATCTCCTCGTGATATCCCGGATCCTATCCGAGACTCCGAACAACATTCGGTCTCTTACTCATCATTCCATAACTACTCAACAACGTCGAATCCTTAAATGTGTCTCCCTACGGTTCGTGAATTATGCGGACATGATCGAGACACTTCTCCGAACAATAACCAATAGAGGAATATGGAAATTCATATGGCTCCCACATATTTGTACGATTACTTTGTGATCGAATGAACCACTTACATACGATACCAATTTCCCTTTGTCTCACGATGGTTTACTTATCCGAGGTTTTGATCGTCGGTATCTCTGCATACCTAGTTCAACCTCGTTACTGATAAGTACTCTTTTCTCGTTCCCGTGATATGTGATCCCTTGTGAGCCAGTCACATGCTTGCAAGCCAATTGGATGAAATTCCACCGAGAGGGCCCAGAGTATATCTATCCTTCATATGGATGGACAAATCCCACTCTTGATCCATGTGTCTCAACCAATACTTTCCGAACACTCAATTCCACCTTTATAGCCACCCAGCTACGGTGTGGTGTTTGATGTCATCAAAGCATCCTTTCGGTAATGGTGTTATGCATGATCTCATGGTCGAAGGAATTAGGTTACTATGTATCAGAAAGCATATAGCAATTGAACTATTAAAATGACTTGATCTTTATGCTACGCTTATCTATAGGAGTATGTCCATCATACCATTCTCCTAACGATATGATCTTGTTGTTAATAACATCTCAATGTTCATGATAGGGAAACCACAATCATTTATTAGCCAACAAGCTAGTATTATAAAGAGGCTTTACTAGGGACTCTAATTTAGCTTACAAATCACACAAGTATTAATGTTTCCTTGTTAATACTATTATAGCATGAATGTAAACATTTATCATAAACACAAAGATATAATAATAAGTACATTTATTATTGCCTCTAGGGCATATCTCCAACAGTCTCCCACTTGCACTAGAGTCAAGTAATCTATATTACATGGTAATATACCGAAAACCCATGGCAGTTTGGTGTTGGTCATGTTTTTCGCTCGGGAGAGGTTTAGTCAACGGATCCGCCACATTCAGATTTCTGTACTTTGCAAATCTTTATGTCACCATCTTGGACATGTTCTCGAATAGCGTGGAAACGTAGCTTGATGTGCTTTAGCTTCTTGTGTGACCTTGGTTCTTGCGCATTGGCTATGGCGCCCATGTTATCACAGTAGATAGACATTGGGTCCAGCGCACTTGGAACCACACCGAGCTCTGTAATGAACTCTTTCATCCATATCGCTTCTTGTGAAGCCTCCTAAGCAGCCATGTATTCCGATTGAGTTGAAGATCTTGACACAACGCTTTGCTTTGCACTCCTCCAGCTAACTGTTGCACCATTCAAAGTAAATACGTATCCAGATTGTGATTTAGAATCATCCGGATCGGTGTTCCAACTAGCATCGTTGTAACCATTAACAACGAGCTATTCATCACCTCCATAAGAAAGAACCATATCCTTAGTTCTTCTCAAGTACTTAAGGATGTTTTTGACCGCTGTCCAATGATCTACTCCTGGATCACTTTGATATCTGCTAGTCAAACTAATAGCACATGCAATGTCGGGTCTAGTACATAGCATGGCATACATTAGAGATCCTATGGCTGAGGCATAGGGAGTCTTACTCATCCTTTCTCTATCTTCTGCCGTTGTTGGACTTTGAGTTTTACTCAAGGTCGTATTGGGCAACATGGGCAAGAACCCTTTCTTGCTATCTTCAATTCCAAACCTCTTAGAACTTTGTCCAAATATGTACTTTGTGACAATGATATTAGGCGTCTCGATCTATCTCTATAAATCTTTATGCCCAATATGTAAGCTGCTTCGCCAAGATCTTTCATTGAAAACTATTATTCAAATATTCCTTGACACTATTAAGAAGGTCTACATCATTCCCAATCAACAATATGTCATCTACATATAGTATTAAGAATGCTACAGAGCTCCCACTCACTTTCTTGTAAATACAAGCTTCTCCATAAGTTTGTATAAAACCAAAACTTTTGATCACCTTATCAAAACGTTGATTCCAACTTCGGGATGCTTTCTTCAATCCATAAATGGACCGTTGAAGTTTGCATACCTTGTTAGCATCCTTAGGATCGACAAAACCTTTGGGTTGCATCATATATAACTCTTCATCAATGTCTCCATTGAGGAACGCCGTTTTGACATCCATCTGCCATATCTCATAATCATAATATGCAGCGATTGCTAACATAATCCTCATAGACTTTAGCTTCGCTAAAAGTGAGAAGGTCTCATCGTAGTCAACTCCTTGAATTTGTCGAAACCCTTTTGCGACAAGTCGAGCTTTATAGACAGTAACATTACCATCAGCATCTGTTTTCTTCTTGAAAATCCATTTATTCTCGACAGCCTTCCGGCCATCCGGTAAGTCCACCAAAGTCCATACTTGGTTTTCGTACATGGATCCAATCTCGGATTTCATGGCTTCTTGCCATTTATTGGAATCTGGGCTCATCATTGCTTCCTCATATGTCGCAGGGTCATCGGTATTGTCCACCAACATGACACTCATAACGGGATCATACCAATCTAGAGTGGTACGAGTTCTCGTTGACCTGCGAGGCTCTGTAGCAACTATAACCGAAGTTTCATGATCATCATCATTAGATTCCTTTCTTATTGGTGCAGGCACCACATAAACTTCTTCCGGTGCTGCGCTACTCGCAAGTTCGAGAGAAGGTTCGACAACCTCGTCGAATTCTACTTTCCTTCCAGTCACTTCTTTCGAGAGAAATTCCTTCTCTAGAAAGGATCCATTCTTGGCAACGAAGATTTTGCCTTCGGATCTATGATAGAAGGTATACCCAATAGTTTCCTTTGGATATCCTATGAAGACGCATTTTTCCGCTTTGGGTTCAAACTTGTCCGGCTGTAACTTCTTTACGTAGGCTTCGCAACCCCAAACTTTAAAGAACGACAATTTAGGTTTCTTCCCAAACCATAATTCATACGGTGTCATTTCAACGGATTTAGATGGTGCCCTATTTAAAGTGAATGCGGCTATTTCTAATGCATAACCCCAAAATGATAGCGGTAAATTTGTAAGTGACATCATAGAACGAACCATATCTAAGAGAGTTCGATTACGATGTTCGGACACACCATTACGCTGTGGTGTTCCCGGCGGTGTCAATTGTGAAAGTATTCCGCATTTCTTCAAATGCTCGCCAAACTCGTAACTTAGATATTCACCTCCACGATCAGATCATAGAAATTTAATCTTCTTGTTACATTGATTCTCCACCTCACTTTGAAATTCCTTAAACTTCTCGAAAGTTTCGGACTTATGTTTCATGAAATAGATATACCCATATCTACTCAAGTCATCCGTGAAGGTAAGAACATAACGATAACCACCGTGCGATGCTACACTCATTGGACCACACATATCGGTATGTATGATTTCCAATAAGTCCGTAGCTCGCTCCATCATACCAGAAAATGGAGTCTTAGTCATTTTACCCATCAGACATGCTTCGCATCTTTCAAGTGATTCGAAATCAAGTGATTCAAGAAGTCCATCGGAATGGAGTTTCTTCATACGCTTCACTCCAATGTGACCAAGACGACAGTGCCACATATAGGTCGAGTTATCGTTCAATTTCAAACGTTTAGCTTCAATGTTATTAATATGTGTATTTCCACTATTGAGATTCAATACCATCTATCAAAGGTGCATGTGCATAAAACATATTACTCATATAAATCGAACAACCATTATTCTCGGACTTAAAGAAGTAACCGTCTCGCAATAAACAAGATCCTGATATAATGTTCATGCTTAACGCAGGCACCAAATAACAATTATTTAAGTATAAAACTAATCCCGATGGTAGATGAAGAGGTAGTGTGCCGACCGCGATCACATCAACCTTTGATCCATTTCCTACGCGCATCCTCACCTCGTTCTTCGCTAGCTTCCGTCTATTCTGCAGCACCTGTTTCGAGTTACAAATATGAGCAACCGAACCAGTATCAAATACCCAGGCAGTACTACGAGTACTAGTGAGATACACATCAATAACATGTATATCGGATATACCTTTCTTCTTGATGTTGCCGTTCTTCAAATCCGCTAAGTACTTTGGGCAATTCCGCTTCCAGTGACCTTCTCCCTTGCAGTAAAAGCACTCTGTATCAGGCTTAGGTCCAGCCTTCGTCTTCTTCGTCGGTGCGGTAACTTTCTTACCACCCTTCTTGAAGTGTCCCTTTTGCTTAGACTTGCCTTTCTTGAATTTGGTGGTCTTATTGACCATCAACACTTGGTGATCTTTCTTGATCTCCACTTCTGCAGATTTTAACATGGAGAAGAGTTCTGGCAACTGCTTGTTCATGCTTTGCATATTGTAGTTCATCACAAAGTTCTTGTAACTTGGTGGTAGTGATTGGAGGACACGGTAAATCCCCAAAGCATTAGGAATCACTATACCCAAGCTTTGAAGTTTGTTTGCGTGCCCAGACATCTTAAGCACATGCTCACTGACGGAGTTGCCCTCTTCCATCTTGCAGTTAAAGAACTTTTCAGAAGCCTCATATCTCTCAACTGCCGCGTGAGTCTCAAAAATCAATTTGAGTTCACGGACAATATCATGTGGGTCTGAATTCTCAAACCTTTTCTGAAGCTCTGATTCCAAACCATACAAGATAGCACACTGAACTATGGAGTACTGATTCTTCCGAGCGAGGTAAACGTTCTTTACTTCATCGGTAGCATCAACTGCAGGCGGGTCACCCAGCGGTGCATCCAACACATAGGTCAAATTACCAGCATTGAGGACAATCCTCAAATTGCGGAACCAATCCGCGAAGTTGCTTCCATTGTTTTTCAACTTTTCTTTCTCTAGGAATGCATTAAAATTGATGGTAGGGTCCGCCATTGATCTACAACATATTTGCAATAGTTTAGACTAAGTTTATGACAAATTGAGTTCTAATTAATAGTTAAATTAATCTAGGTGAACTCCCACTCAAAACAATATCCCTCACATTGTTTTAGTGATCACATGAACCAAATCCACCACATCAAAACCGATCATCACGAGAGTTGATGTAGCTTCAATGGCGAACAATCGACATGTTCATCATATCTACTATATGATTCATGCTTTACCTTTCGGTGATCCGTGTTCCGAGACCATGTCTGTACATGCTAGGCTCGTCAAGATCAAACCTTAGCTTCCGCATGAGCAAATCTGGCTTGCTCACATTGTATACACTTGCAGAATCTAACACACCCGATCATCACGTGGTGCTTCGAAACAACAAGCTTTAGCAACGATGCTTACTAAGGATGAACACTTTAGAACTTGAAATTTATGTGCATGAGGGATCATCTTATAATGCTACCATCGTTAACTAAGCAATACAAGATGCATAAAGGATTAACATCACATGCAATTCATAATATGTGATATGATATGGCCTTTCTTCTTTGTGCTTCCGATCTCCATCTTCAAGCACGAACATGATCTCCATCATCACCGGCATTGCATCAAGGTCAATGACGCTGCTCCATGGTTGTCGTCCACCAGCTTCAACTATTACAACTACTTTGAATAGACACGCGGGTCTTAGCAGAAATTAAAGACAACCATATGGCTCCTGCCGGTTGCCAACATACAATAAGGAACATTGCATACATCAAATATAATCACAATCATGGCCATATCACATCATAGCACACCCCTGCAAAACAAAGTTAGACGCCTCTAATTTCTTTGCATGTTTTACGTGGTTTGGGGCTTTCAATAAGTGCCGATCTAACTTACGAATAAGAACCACAACGATGATCTTTGAACTACCAAGTGCCCGTTGTAAATTGGATCTATACTATAATGGGAGAGACAGACACCCGCAAAGCCACTTATGCAATACAAGTTGCATGTTGAGCGTGGAGCAAGTCTCATGAACGATGTCATGTAAGGTTAGCCCGGGCCGCTTCATCCCATCATACCGTAAGATGCAAAGTACACAAGAAGCAATTGATAATAAAAGAACCACCGCCCACAATGACCATTGTGTTCTACTCGTGCAACAGATCTACATATAGACACGGCTCTGATACCACTGTAGGGGTTCGTAGCATGGAAAACAAAAAATTTCTACCGCATACAAGCAAACAAGCCAAGATCTATCTACTAGATAGTAGCAATGAGTCGATGGAATAACTCACCCTCGAAGATTCCAAAGTGTTTAACGAGAGCGGATTCTCGTGGGTGATCTAGTCGTACTCTTGCCGATCTCAAGATCGTGTAGACGATCCTTCCGGCGCTGCGTTCCGGGAGCGCTCCCGCAGTCGGTCACACGTTCGGTACTCGACGAAGACCTTCCTCTCCCTTTTTCCAGCAGGCAGCGGAGGTTGTAGCACTCTCCTCGCGATTCCGGCAGCACGACGGCGTGGTACCGGAAGTAGAGGGGAGATCTCGCAGGGCTTCGCCTTAAGCCGGAGCAAGTATGGTGGACTATGACAGAGGCCTCGGTGATCTAGGGTTTAGACACACCAAGGAGAGAGGGCTAAGCCGGCGGCTAGGGCTTGGGGAAGCCCAAGTCGGCGGCTAGGGTTTGCCCTAGGCGGCGGCAGCATCAGCAGGAGGTGGTGGCGCCGGCGGCTTAGGGCTAGGGTTTGGAGAGGGCAAGGTGTAGGTAGTGGAGGGGTAGCCCAGCCCCTCCTTATATAGGTGGGAGGGCGCGGCCAAGGGGAGGGGAGTCCCTCCCCAACTCGGCCTCCTTGGCCGGCGGTGGAGGAAGAGGGACTTCCTCCCCAAGTAGGTTTCCTACTCTCCCTCCACCAAGCAAAATAGCCGTTTGACTTTTCAAATTGGCGTTTGACTTTTCAAACTAGGATTTGATTTATCCCTTTATTTTGCTCAGAGATGACACCTAGTACATGATGCAACCATTCTAACTTGTTATGACACATTCATGTACCCTTCCCCTCCGGAGTGCCGGACATTCCGGAACCTTCTAGAACATTCCCGATGAAAACACCGGAACCATTCTCCAACACTGAAACAGGACTTTCCTTATATGAATCTTATTCTCTGGACCATTCCGGATCTCCTCGTGATATCCCGGATCCTATCCGAGACTCCGAACAACATTCGGTCTCTTACTCATCATTCCATAACTACTCAACAACGTCGAATCCTTAAATGTGTCTCCCTACGGTTCGTGAATTATGCGGACATGATCGAGACACTTCTCCGAACAATAACCAATAGAGGAATATGGAAATTCATATGGCTCCCACATATTTGTACGATTACTTTGCGATCGAATGAACCACTTACATACTATACCAATTTCCCTTTGTCTCACGATGGTTTACTTATCCGAGGTTTTGATCGTCGGTATCTCTGCATACCTAGTTCAACCTCGTTACTGATAAGTACTCTTTTCTCGTTCCCGTGATATGTGATCCCTTGTGATCCAGTCACATGCTTGCAAGCCAATTGGATGACATTCCACCGAGAGGGCCTAGAGTATATCTATCCTTCATATGGATGGACAAATCCCACTCTTGATCCATGTGTCTCAACCAATACTTTCCGAACACTCAATTCCACCTTTATAGCCACCCAACTACGGTGTGGTGTTTGATGTCATCAAAGCATCCTTTCGGTAATGGTGTTATGCATGATCTCATGGTCGAAGGAATTAGGTTACTATGTATCAGAAAGCATATAGCAATTGAACTATTAAAATGACTTGATCTTTATGCTACGCTTATCTATAGGAGTATGTCCATCATACCATTCTCCTAACGATATGATCTTGTTGTTAATAACATCTCAATGTTCATGATAGGGAAACCACAATCATTTATTAGCCAACAAGCTAGTATTATAAAGAGGCTTTACTAGGGACTCTAATTTAGTTTACAAATCACACAAGTATTAATGTTTCCTTGTTAATACTATTATAACATGAATGTAAACATTTATCATAAACACAAAGATATAATAATAACTACATTTATTATTGCCTCTAGGGCTATCTCCAACAGATTTTTCCATTTAGAAGCAAAAAGTTTCTTTTCACCCTAAATTTCAACAATTATTTATTTTGTTTATTTATTTTTCACATTTCAAAATTTGGAAAATTTTGGGATGTGACAAATTGGTACCATATACCTGTAAGTTTTTTCTTTCTTTCTTTTCTTTAAAACTAATGCCACTGACCAGAACTCGGTTTGCCAAAACCAATTTAGATCCACTTGATGATCCCTAAGTGGTGCCAATACTGAACAACAAGATCCATCATATAATAGAGATTGCAAACAAAAAATAAGAAGTGCAAAATTTAAAAGATGAGACTTCTCATTAATATTCAATAAAGGCACTCACACCAAGGGATACATAGATAATAACCAACTAAAAGAGAGATACTTCCACATGCAAACCAATCTATGAGATAACTTCTCTACCACAGATATGGATCCACTAAAAAGGTAAAATATGAAAGATAATGGTGGTGATACCGCGACACTCCCCCAAGCTTGGAACAAGCCAAGTGGATGCCAAACCTGATGACGAATCACTCCTTCGGTGGTGTTGTTCTTCCAATTCTATCTCCACGGGATTCTTGCCTTTATCTTTGGCGGAGGCCATGGTGCTCTAAACTTGAGAAGATTTCCTGACAGAAACAGATCGAAACGAAAACACGACGAGAACACGATGCAAGAACCTCGGGGAACCCGTGGGGTTATATGTTACGAAGATTCAATGCATAAGGAAAGTTTTGACACAAAAACGAAGTGGAGACGGAGTTCGGGGGAGTCAAACCCCCTCCAGGAGCGGCCAGGCTAGGCCCGCGCCTGGGGTGGGTTTGTCCACCCCGGGCTCCGTTTCCCTTTCAGTTTCGTCCCGTAACTTCCCTTATGTATTAAAAACATCGAAAATATAAAAATATTGGAGTTTCAAGAACCTTCTGTTTTCACCATTTTTACCTATTCATAGACGAACTCTGCAGATTCTGGTGTTTGGTTCTTGATAAATTCTTTTGGAGTCACCATTTGAATGACATCCACTTCTTCATTGTAAGAATCTCCAGAAATATAATGTTTTAGTCTTTGACCATTAACCACCTGTGTTGTGTCATCCTCCAGAGAAGAGATTTTGATGGCACCTGAACGGTTACACTTCCTTGATAACAAAAGGTCCATCCCATTTGGAGAGTAATTTCCCTGCAAAAAGTATGAGACGAGACCTATACAAAATAACTTTCTCACCAACATTGAACTCTCTTTTGAGAATTCTCCTATCATACCATCTTTTTACTTTTTCCTTAAAGATCCTAGCATTTTCGTAAGCTTCCCCTCTCCACTCATCTAGATTACTTAAATCGAGCAGTCTCTTCTCACCAGCAAGACTAAAATCTCTATTAAACTCTTTCACTGCCCAATAAGCTTTGTGTTCTAATTCTAAAGGCAAGTGACAAGCTTTCCCATAGACCATTTTGTAAGGAGACATCCCCATAGGATTTTTATAAGGAGTTCTATAAGCCCACAAAGCGTCATTCAACTTTTTATCCCAATTTTTTCTAGACCTATTGACAGTCTTCTGCAAGATAGATTTAATTTCCCTATTGGAAAGTTCTACTTGCCCACTAGTTTGGGGGTGATAAGCTGAAGCTATTCTGTGGTTTACATCATACTTAGCGAGAGTTTTTCTAAAACCCCCATGAATAAAATGGGAGCCTCCATCAGTCATGAGATATCTAGGTACACCGAACCTAGTAAAGATGACATCTTTGAGCATTTTCAAAGAGGTCTTACCATCAGCACTGCTCGTAGGTATGGCTTCTACCCACTGTGTAACATAATCAACAGCAACAAGAATATGAGTATACCCTTTTGAAGGAGGAAAATGCCCCATAAATTCGAATCCCGAACAATCAAAAGGTTCAATAACAAGAGAATAATTCATAGGCATTTCATTGCGTCTAGAGATGTTACCTACTCGTTGGCACTCATCACAGGATAAGATAAACTTCCTTGCATCTTTAAAAAGAGTAGGACAATAAAATCGAGATTGTAAAACCTTCTGTGCAGTCCTATCCCCAGCATGATGTCCTCCATAAGCACTGCCATGACATTTTCTCAATATCTCTTGTTGTTCAAATTCTGGAACACATCTTCTCATAATGCCATCTACTCCTTCTTTATATAGGTGTGGGTCATCCCAAAACTAATGCCTTAGATCATAGAAGAATTTCTCCTTTGTTGGGCTGTAAAGTTTGGAGGCAAATACTTGGAAAAAATAAAGTTAGCATAATCAACATACCAAGGACTTTCATGTGAACTTACCCTTATTGCAGCTAACTGCTCATTTGGAAAATTATCATCAACATGCAAAGGGTCAAAAGAAATGTTTTCCAAACGATATAAATTATCAGCAACAGGATTATCAACACCTTTCCTATCCACAATATGCGGATCAAACTCTTGCAAAAGCAACACCCACCTTATAATCCTAGGCTTAGCGTCCTTCTTTGTCATAAGGTACTTAATAGCTACATGGTCAGTATGAACAATAACCTTAGAATCAACAATATATGGTCTAAACTTATCACAAGCAAAGATTACAGCTAAGAACTCTTTTTCAGTAGTAGCATAATTCTTTTGAGCAGCATCTAGAATAATGAATAACATTCAGCTTCTTGTCAACATGTTGTCCAAGGACAGCACCCACAACAAAGTCACTAGCATCACACATGATTTTAAAAGGTAAACTCCAATCATGTGGTTGGACTATAGGAGCAGTCATTAAAGCTTTCTTCAAAGTTTCAAAAGCTTCCTTACAATCATCATCAAAAACAAAAGGTACATATTTTTGAAGAAGATTAGTAAGGGGCTTTGAAATTTTGGAGAAATCTTTAATGAATCTCCTATAGAAACCAGCATGCCCAAGGATACTACGAATACCTTTGATATCCCTAGGACAAGGCATCTTCTCAATTGCTTCAATTTTAGCTCTGTCAATTTCAATACCTCTTTCAGAGATCTTATGTCCAAGAACAATTCCTTCATTAACCATGAAATGACATTTCTCCCAGTTAAGAACAAGTTTGGTTTCTTCTCATCTCTCAAAACTTTATCAAGGTTGTGCAAAAAATTATCAAAAGAAGTTCCATAGACGGAAAAATCGTCCATGAAAACCTCCACAATTTCTTCACAAAAACCATGAAAGATAGCAGACATACATCTCTGAAAGTTAGCAGGAGCATTACATAAACCAAAAGGCATCCGCCTATAAGCATAAGTACCATAAGGACAAGTGAAAGTGGTTTTCTCCTGGTCCTGTGCTTTCACAACGATTTGAGAAAACCCAGAATAACCATCAATAAAGCAAAAGTGAGTCTTTTTGGACAGCCTCTCAAGCATTTGATCAATAAAGGGAAAAGGATAATTATCTTTCTTAGTAACTTTATTAATCCTTATAAAATCAATGCACATTCTATACCCAACCACTACTCTCTGGGGTATAAGCTCATTATCCTCATTAGGCACAACAGTAATCCCCCCTTTCTTGGGAACACAATGAACATGGCTAACCCATTGACTATCAGCAATAGGATAAATCATACCACCATCAAGGAGTTTTAATACCTCATTTCTTACCACTTCCTTCATTTTAGGATTTAGACGGCGCTGGTGCTCAATAACTAGTATTGCATCAGGCTCAATATTAATAGCATGCTGACATATAGTGGGAGAAATTCCTTTTAAATCATTAAGATTATAACCAATAGCTCCTCGGTGATTCTTCAATACCTCAAATAGCCTTTCTTCTTCCTTCCCTGAAAGTTTAGAACTAATAATAAGAGGATATTGTAGGGTTCACAACATAGAAAACAAAAAATTTCCTACGATGGGAACAACTATGTACCAAGATCTATCTACTAGATACAAGCAACGGGTGGATATACATCCATAGAATACATACCCTCGAAGACCAAATAGTTTTAACGAGGTTGTACTCGTGGATGATGTAGACGAACGCTTGATGAAGTCCATCTGGTCTAGCCGGTCCAGCACCATCAAGTCCAGCACCGCAAAGCAGTGGTGCATCCGTGATCGCACACACGTCCGGGTACCCCGACAACCTCCGCGCCCTCGCTCCAGCGAATCAGCGGAAGCAACAAATCCTTCTAGAAAAAGCCATCGAGAACATGTATCTCACTGACCCGAGACCATGGGTAAATTCTAAAAGGGGGAGAGAGATCCTTCGCGAGGAGGTGTACTTTGAGAGGAGGAGAGGGGACCTTTTATAGGGAGAGGGGGGCACCCCAAGGGGCATGGAGCCCGCCATGGTGGCTGCCCCCACCTCTCCCACATTCATGTGGGTGGAGATCCCACTCAAAATGAAAAGCCTCCACTCCCATTAAAAAGCCTCCACTCAAAAATCCACTCACATGCATTAAATTTCCACCAAATTTAATGCAAGCTCTCATTTAAATAAAACTCTTTTATTTATTTGTTCAGAATTATGTTAATTACTTTAATTATCAAACATTCACATAAAACCCCTTACAGCATTTCAATTTCACATGCAGTACCAGTTTCAGCAATGTCAACTGAAACAGTTTCAGTGTCTAGTGAAATAAATTCATGCGCCTTCCTTTTTCTTTCTCTGGCATATTATTTGCTCCGAATGGTGTCGGTATCCCTTAAGTGTGTCACCCTACGGTTCGCGAATAATGTAGACATGATCGAGACCCCTCTCCGATCAATAATCAGCAGCGGGACCTGGAGATCCGTACCGACTCCCATATATTCAACGATGACTTCTGTGATCGTGTGAACCTTATACGCATGTAACTCAATCCCTTTGTCTCGCGATATATTACATGTCCAAGATTCGATCATCAGTATCTCCATACCTAGTTTGATCTCGTTACCGACATGTACTCTTTTCTCGTTCCCGTGATACAACATTCTAGTGATCAAATCACTTGCTTGCAAGCTAATCAATGTGATATCACCGAGAGGGCCCAGAGTATATCTCTCCGTCATCGGGATGGTCAAATTCCACTCTTGATCCATGAGCCTAAACATAACACCTTTGTAGCACTGAACCCATCTTTATAGTCACCCGGTTACGGTGTGACGTTTGATGTTATCAAGATACTCTTCTGGTGTTAGTGATTGACATGATCTCATGGTCTAACGACTAAGATAACTTCGTATGATGTTATAGCAATATAAACACAATGACCTTTATCGTAATGCTATACTTCGGATGAATGTTCATCACACCATTCCAATAATGTTGTGACCTCGTTATTTACAACATCCAATGTCCATGATCAGGAAACCTTTGATCATCCTGTTAATCAATGAGCTAGTTCATAAGAGATGCATAACTAGGAACTTCCTTTTGTTTATTAAACACACATGTATTAACGTTTCCGTATTAATACAATTATAGCATGCAAAATAAAAATTTATCATAAATAAGGAATACGATAATAACCACTTTATTATTGCCTCTCGGGCATACTCCCATCAGATATATCTTATTATCATCAAGATAAACATATTTAAGATCACCAGGTAAAGGTTTTAATTCGAAAACAGGATCCCCTTTGGGTGGTAGTGTGGTACCCAAATCTTCCACAGGTAAATTATGCTTAAGTAACTCAGGTTGACAAAGGAAAACCTCATCAATCTCATCTCTTTCCATCATAAAGGCATCACTTTCATGATCTTCCATGAACTGCTGCAAAGCATTGTTAGGAGCAAGATAAATAGAAGATAGTTGTTCAACCTTGAAATCCTCATCAGGTAATTCATTTTCATAAGGGGTTTTTGCAAATTTAGAAAAATGAAACTCATAAGATTCTCCATCAAACTTCGTCAAAACTTTTTCCTTCCTACAATCTATGATAGCCCCACAATTATTAAGGAAGGGTCTACCAAAGATGATAGGATAGGTTTTACTAGCTTCTTTACCAAGTACTAGAAAATCAGCAAGATATTTAATCTTACCACAAAGGACCTCCACATCTCTTACAATACCAATGGGGCAAAGTTGCTCTCTATTGGCAAGGTGAATAACCACATCAATGTCTTCAAGATCATAAGGACCAATATCATGCATAATTTCCCTGTAAAGCTCATAAGGAATAGCACTAGAACTAGCACCAATATCACATAAACCATAGTAGAAATGATCACCAATTTTAACAGAGAGCACAGGAACACTAGCTTTTCTAGCCTTACTAGAATGAGAGATAATATTAGAAGCGTCATCACAGAAGACAATATACTCATCCTCTATATTTCTAGTGACAAGAATTTTCACAATAGCTACTACAGGCTGGATATCAATAAGCTCATTGGAACCTACGTTTTTCTTTGCGCTTTTACTAACCACATTAGCCAAAATAGAGTGCTCCCTTACCTTGGAAGGAAAAGGGATCTTCTCAACATAAGGTTTAGGCAAAATAGGATCAACAGTACAAACCTCTACACTAGCAGGAACGTGGGTAAGAATGTATTTATAAGGAGCATGGTACTTGTCCCACTCTTTCTTGGGAATCTCAATATAAGAGGAAAAAGCATTAAAACATTCTGCAAGAACTTGAGGATCAAGGCCAAACTTATTGCTAATATCACGGAAGTTATTAGTTCCCATAAAAGATTTAATGCACTCATAATCATAGTTTTTACCTGACTTTCTTCCTTTGTCATTCTCCCAAGCCTTGGTATTATCTTGAATATGGTCTAAAAGATCCCATTTAGCTTCTTATTTCATACTTGTGAATGATCTGGCGCACAAAGCATCTAATAAACCTTTATCATGAAGAGAAAGCCTAGCATAAAAGTTATTGAGAATAATATTGTTAGGGAGTTCATGAATAGGACATTTAAGCATTAGCAGCTTCAATATCCCCCAAGCTTGAGCTGTACTTTCTCAATCAAGAGGCCAAAAGTTATATATAAGACTTCTATCCTTTTGGATTTCACTGGGAGGATAAAATTTAGAGTAAAAGAGAGATGCCATCTCCTCCCATTCCATGGATTGTCCATTCTTAAGCAGCTTATACCATGCCTCAGCTCTCCCTTTCAAGGATATGGAGAGTAACTTCTTCTTCACTTGTTCAGTTGTGATACCTTCACACTTAAACAACCTGCATAATTCATGGATATAAAGCAAGTGATCACCAGGATGAACGGTTCCATCCCCAAAATAATAATTATCCATGACACGATTAACAATACTCGCAGGTATCTTAAAAGGATCTATCTCAACAGGTGGTGGTTCATCCACTACCATAGAAGTGGTAGGAGTTTTCCCAAACAGAAAACCAAGTGGGTAATTCATATTGGAAACAAAGTAACAAGCAGTAACAAAAGCAATACTCATAGTGAAAGTTTCCCTTACTAGTTCCACTCTTCAATAGCGCTTCACTCCCCGACAACGGCGCCAGAAAATAGTCTTGATGACCCACAAGTATAGGGGGTATATTGTAGTACTTTAGATAAATAGGAGTGTCAATCCCAACGAGGAGCAGAAGGTGCTGAATAGTGGTATGGAGCAGGAAATCCCTTTGAATACTTAGCAAATGGATTTTTAGTGGTTTTCTGACAAGGTAACAAAACAAAGAGCAAGTAACAGAAGTAACGAACAAATGGAGCAAGTGGCCCAATCCTTTCTTAGCAAAGGACAAGCCGGTAGAAATACTTATAAGGACCAAACGTTCTCGAGGACACATGGGAATTCTATCAAGTGCTTTCGCTGCAAATAGCTGAGTACTTTTCTTTGGTGTTTGTAAGTGTTGTGTGGGTGAACCTGTGCTAACATATTGCCCTTAATAGGACTAATACATACTTGTGATTAAACCCCTGCAAACATCCGTAACTACAGGAAAGTAATTAAGATATAAATCTAACCACAGCCTTAAACTCTAAGATCCTACACTCCCTTGTGCAAAGGTGTCCTAACGAGGGTTCAGGTTTCTGTCACTCCGACAACCCCACAATTAGTAGCCAAATACACAATTCATTCCCCTAGGCCCATAAATGGTGAAGTGTCATGTAGTCGACGTTCACATGACAACGCTAGAAGAATAGCACCACAACTTAAATATTAAACCATTGAATAATAACTCATCACAGATTCACTACTAACAACATGACTTCTCCCATGTCCTCAAGAACTAAACGAACTACTCAGAAGACATCATATGGATCAAGATCAAAGATGATATGGTAATAGAGAACAATCTGAACATAAACAATAATCCAATGGTTCCACTCACAAGCATCAACTACAATAGTAAAGTTCCCCTAACAAACTAAAGCAATATCCAACACAATTGTTATAGCGGGACGGAGTGATGGTGCTGGTGGAGATGATGGTGTGGATGATGATCCCGATGAAGCCTAGCTTGATGATGGTGTTGATGGCGACGGTCTCCCCTCTCCGGGAAGGAATTCCCCAGGCAGATATCTGTCTGCCGGAGAGATCTTTATCTCTCGGTGTTTTCCACCCCCGAGAGGTGGCAGAAATCTATCTGTGGTCGCTCCCCTGATGTTAAGGTTTCGTAGGGAAGATATAGGCGAAGGGGCGGAGTCGAAGGCCGAACAGGTGGGCCAAACCCACCCTAGGCACGGGGTCAGGTGGGCCCGCACCTAGGGGTGTGGGCCCCCTGAGGCCCCCCTCGCTCCTCCTTCTGGCTTCCTTCGTCTTCCGGTAAAATAATATGTTTCCATATTTTTCTGGTATTTTTCTGATCTTCACGAAATTGCACCGAAACGCCGTCTTTTCCATCAAAATCCAGACTCCGGCAGTCCATCCTCCAGGAATCATCCAACATGCATAAAAAGATGAAAATCCATAAGTAATACCTCATAATAAGACAAATATCAATGAATAGAGGTAAATTATGATATAGAAAGGTGATGCAAATTGGGCGTATTAGAGTGCAGAATCATTTAATGGAAAACTCTAGAGCTACTAATGAGTTGAAAGATATTGTGGAAAGAACTTCCAATGATGTTAAAATGCCTGTTATAACTTTCCAAATGGTTCAAATTCAAATTGATCAACTTGCTAAAGTACAAAAATATTTGCTAGTTAATGCTTCTGGAGAAAAACATGCTTATGAGATTAGAACTAGGAGTGGAGCTGCCACTCAGGATCCTTTATATCCTGAGGGTCATCCTAAAAGAATTGAGCAGGATTCTCAACAAGCTAAAAATATTAGCTCCTAATAGTATATCTGTCTCTGATGTTGAAACAGAAAGTGGTAATGATAAAAATGATGCTCCTGATAAGGAAGAAATTGACGAGGAACCTGAAAGGCACACTAAGAATACGAAGTACACTAAGGAAGATTTTGTTGCTAATAGATATGGTAGTGAAAGAGAGCCTTGGGTTTAAAAACCAATGCCTTTTCCTGATAAGAAACACAAGTCAAAGGAAGAAGAACAATATAACAAGTTTTGTGAGTGGATTAAACCTTTATTTTTGCAAATTGCTTTGACTGATGCTATTAAATTGCCTCCTTATTCAAAGTATATGAAGGATATTGTCTCTAATAAAAGGAAGATTCCTAATAAGGAAATTTCCACTTTGCCTGATAATTATTCCTTCAATGGTAAGGTTCCAAAGAAACTTGGGGATCCAGGGATTCCAACTATTCCTTGCTCTATTAAAAATAATTATGTTAGAACTGCTTTGTGTGATTTGGGTGCAGGAGTTAGTGCTATGCCTTTTTCTCTCTACAAGAGAATTCAACTAGAAAAATTGATACCAACTGTATATCTTTGAAAATGGATGATAAGTATACTACTATTCCTATTGGTATATGTGAGGATGTTCCTGTTCAAGTGGCTCATAATTGTCTGATATTAACTGATTTTGTTGTGCTTGAAATGCATTAAGATGATAATATGTCTATTATTCTTGGTAGAACTTTTCTTAATACCACTACTAGGAAAATAGCTATAGATAGACAGACCTTCTGTGGCGTATGGTTCTGACCATGCGCCACAAAAGTTGTCCAGTGGCGCATCTGGAACAATGCACCATAGAACCATGAGACTTTTGTGGCGCATGGCATGTGCCACCAAAGTTAGGTGGGACCCACACCAGGCCTTGGTCTATGAAACTTTTGTGGCGCATCTTACTATATGCGCCACATAAGTTTTAACTTCTGTGGTGCATATTGACAGATGCGCCACATAATCATCAGGTGGGAAGCACAGTAGGCGGGCTTTGACTGTGCTCTGACCAACCTTCTGTGGCGCATATGACGATATGCGCCACCGAAGTTTATATCTTCTGTGGCGCATGTCGCCATATGCGCCACAGAACAATTATGTGGGCCCCACTGTCTGGACACCTGTGACCAAGCTTCTGTGGCGCATATGCGCATATGCGCCACAGAAGAACAAACTTCTGTGGCGCATATCTGCAATATGCGCCACAGAATGGTGCGTGCTACCCAGATTATGTTGACTGTTTCTAGTACACATTTTCCTCTTGCTTTTCCGAACTAAACAAGTACTAGTGGCATAGGTAGAATACTAGACAATCTACTAGATAGACAGTGGCATACATCATTGCAAATGCACATGCGCATAGCCCTTGAACAGCAAAACAACAATGGCATACAACATTGTAAATGCACAAACTACAAACAATGCAAATTCCTTCACAGAGCTGGTGGGGGCCATGGCGGTGGAAGATGCCGAACCTCCCTATTCATGCACGCCTGCAGCCTACGGACGTGGTCCTCCATGGACATGTTGGGGTCGAGCACCGGCCGCCACCCGGTTGGTTCCGCCATGCGCTCCCTCTCCTTTGGGGACACGAGCACGATGTACAACCTCATGGCCTTGTTGTAGAGGGCCTCGTGCTGCAGCCTGGCCTCCTCCTCGATTAGGTTGACCTCCAAATCCCGCAGCGGCTGACTCCGAGCACTACCCCTCGACCTCGCCCCTCCACTGCGAGTAGGCTGCAGGGAACCCGAGCGGGTTGTGCTCTCCAGCGAGTCTTCCGACGAGTTGTGGGAAGAAGACATCAGGGGCAGGGATGTTACTTTGGACAGGGAGTGTGGTATATATATAGAGGGGTGTCATTAAAGTAGCTATCTGCCACCTTTAATTTCGTGCAGATCTACAATCAGTGTTCTGTGGCGCATATGGCCCATATGCGCCACAGAACACTGAGTTCAGGGGCCCATAGTCTAGCCACTGCACCCTATGGGTGTATGGAAAGCGGGGTCTGTTTTCTGGGACCTACCGTACTGGAAGGTTCTCCACACGCCCCATAGCCTCGATGTAATGCACATCACGAAGAACGTTACTGAGAGTCTGCTTGGCACTCTCCTCAACATGCCAAAGAGGACCAAGGATGGGCCGAAAGAAAGAAACGACATGAATTTGCTTGGCATCAAGAAGGAGCTTCAGTACCCTGATAGTGATGATGATGCCAATCAAACGAAAGGGACTCAGGGTCGCCGCAAAAGGGTTAAGAAGAATGAGGTGGTTGTGCTTCGCGTTGCCTGCTTCACTCTGTGTTAGGAGGAGATCGAGCATTTTTTCAGGTGCCTCCTAGGAGTCAAAGTTCCTCACGGTTGCTCGGGCAAGATAAGCAGATATCTCGACGTAGCAAAGAAGAGGTTCACTGTATGAAGTCCCACGACTGTCACATGATGATGACACAGATACTTCTAGTTGCCATACGAGGGATAATGGACGAGCACGTCCATGAGACGCTGTTTGGTCTGTGCAACTTTTTCGACGTCATCTCTAGGAAGTCGATCAGCTTGAAGAAGCTCGACAGGCTAGAGGAAGAGATCATGGTGATACTATGCGAGCTCGAGATTTACTTTCCGCACGCATTCTTCGACATCATGGTGCATCTACTTGTCCAGGTCGTGGATGAAATCATCTAGCTCGGGCCGACATTCCTGCACAACATGATGCAGTTTGAAAGGCTGAACAGTGTCATCAAAGGTTTCGTTCGCAACAGGTCCCATTCAGATGGAAGCATAGCCAAGGACTTTCTGATCTACGAGTGCATCTCTTTCTGCCAGAACTATCTAACCACCGAGAACGAGGATGTTGGAATACCCACCAAGAAGCACCTCCGCAGGCTCGCTGGGTATGTTCACCGCGAGGGCCACCGCTCACTGCATGTTGACATTGCTAATCGACGCGCCGACTTTGGCAGGGCACACCGAGTCACACTACAACACATTGAATTGGTTAGCCCTTGGGTGGAAGAGCACAAAAGATTGATCGAGCAGGGGTACGTGGACCGGGCCCGCCCGAGGAAGAAAGGAGACGTAACAAGAGAACACAACTCTAGCTTCACGGGTTGGTTCAAGAAAAGGCTGCTGGACAATCCCCCGCAGACGCCTTCTACGGAAGATCAACAAATCATATTCTCCTTGTCACAGGGCCCAGCGCATAACGTAAACACCTATCATTCGTACGATATCAATGGTTACAGATTCTACACCGAGGAAAAGGACATGAATAGCGAATATCAAAACTCAGGAGTAACTATGATGTCCTTCTCTGATGACAAGACTACTGTCATGGAAAGATTGTACGGAAGGATCGAGGAGATATGGGAGCTCGACTACTATGGAGAGATGGTACCGATGTTCCGTGTTAGATGGGGCAAGAACGTCGAAAAATAAGGCCGATATCTCACTACCTGCGTTATACCCGATGCCAAGTCGGCAAAGAAGGCCTCCGCGAAAAATGATCCATGGATACTCGCTAGCCAAGTTGATCAATGTTTCTTTATTATCGACCCGTCAAAGCCCAGTCGTGTTGTAGTGAGGAAGGGCAAGAGGAGCATCATCAGAATGGAAGGATCCGCCAACGAGCAAGACTTCGATAAGAACGGCGATCTGAAGATCGAAGAGGAATTCGACAAGTACTTCAACATGCCTACTACTATTTAAGAAAAAAGACCACACTACCTACTAAAGGTTGTCCGTTCACGAGAAGAAATATCATAGTGCCCGGGCTAAAATATTCAACCGCGAAGGCAAGAAGATTGTGAAGAGAGGCTAGCTAACTCGAAACATCACACGACAACGTGTGACCTTTTTTGTGTATTAGTTAGAGACTAATTAAACATATATCGTGATATTCGTGTGCGTATACAAATTCACATGTGTTTGTGAGAAGCACAATATATACATATAATTTGGGGAGGTTTTTTGAATAGATATACATATGTGTATGTGCTTGGTTTAAATATATTTGTATCATATAATTTTTAAATAAAGAAAAAAATTGATGCAGCTAGGATTCGAACCTGGCTGCCAGGTGCTCATGTCCAACTATACATGCCTCACAACCATTGAGATAGTGTATGTTTCGTGTCAAACTACAGCTGCGCGCTAGTTTTGACTAAGTGCCCAAACTTCTGTGGCGCATATCACTGGAATGCGCCACATAAGTTGAAACTTCTATGGTGCATTCAGGCAATATGCGCCACAGAACTTTGGCACTTAGTCAAATGGATGGTTCGACCTTTTCGTTCCCCCACCTCCGTTTCACTTTCCCCCCAAACGCACCCTAGAGACCGCCCGCCCTAGCGCACGCCCGCCCAAGCGCATCCCGGACGAACCCTAGCGACCGCCCGTCCCAGCGCCCGCCCACCCAAGCGCCGCCTACACGCCCACCGCACCGGGGGAGAAGCTGCCGAAGCCCGTGGAGGAGGAGCCCCTGTGCATGGAGGAGGAGACGCGCCATCTCTCCACCGCAGGAGGAGGAGCCCGTGCGCCCTAGGAGGTGGAGCAGGCCAGTCCATGCATGGAGGAGGAGCAGGCCGTGCATGGAGGAGGAGTCCTTGCGTGGAGGAGGAGCCCGTCCATGGAGGAGGAGGAGGCCACTCCGCCGCCACGACCACCTCCCCATCCCGCGCCATCTCGCCACCGGAAGTATACATCTCTGATTAGGGTTCCTAGGCTCAGTAGCAGATGATTCACCATCATCTTAGTTTAGTTTAGTGGTTGTTTTCTGATTAAAACATCACTGATTAGGTTAGGTAGGGTTAGCTCTTGACAAGCCCCAACGACCCTTCCCACAGATTTGAATTGGAACTCGCGAATTTCACTCACAAATTGAACATAGAAGAATTGGGAAAAGTAGCTTTACTCGAGCGATAGATTCCTAGAGAGAGATACAGGATAATAGTAAGCTACTTTACCCTAGCTACGCCTATGCCTGAGACATCGTGTTCCTTCAGCTATGCAATCATGGAGATATATAGAGGGGAAGCTCGAGACATCGTGTTCCCTCATCTATGCCAGAACATATATAACAAATATGAATGCCAGCAGTATTTGAAAAATCATGTAGTTCATGTAATATGCAGATTTTTCATGATGCTATATTTCTTTTTCTTTGGCTACTATATATATTTCAAAAACAAAAAAGTTGCTAGCTAGGTTTTCATGCAGTTCTAGTTTATGTAAATGCATATATCTCACACACTATGTGGCGAATAAAAATAATGCTATCATATTGAAATGAGCAGTCACACATCAATGTTGGCCATTACATACTATAAAGATAAAGGAGAAGATCAGTGTGTGTAGATAAAGCTATTGCTTATACTAGACTGCTAAAGTATGAAAACAAGAAATGCAAAGGTCATTACAGTTTTTGTTGTTTGAGATTTAGTTGAGAATACATACATGGTCATAGGGAGAATATGCTAGTTGTAGAGCACAAAAGCTGGCAATTCATCATTGTTTTCCAGACTCTCCATTTATATTTTTAGCCATTTACCATTTACTATTCCGTTAAATATAGCCCATATTCCATGTGGATTCCCCTTAGAGCAGCCATATAAAGCTTTAGAACTGACACCATCTTTCTTCAAATCATAGCTCTCTCCATTTATATTTTTAGCCATTTTTGTGTAATTATCCTATGCGAGAAGAAAATATAGGTGTACAAATATTCAGAAATTCCAGAGTGTACTGAGATTTAAATCTTAAGTCATACTATGTTCAGAAGACATACCAAACACTTAGTTGCTTCTGGCGTGTTTAGAGTTAGAGGATTATTCTCATTGGTTCCTCTATGTTATGCACCCAAGCTTGAATTTGGCTAACTTCTTGTCCAGTTTCCTCAGACTACATTTACAAGTGTAAGTAAATGTTACATATGCATGATAGCTCAAATGCACACAAAAAAAGGAAAATGTTTAGACGATTAGCATTTTTTGACTTATATTAGTTATGGAGATGGAGCCACCTTTGTGAGGCTTATATTTTGAGCCTTCCTGATTGGCACGACCTTTCTTAGATTTCACAATCCACTTTGGAGAGCACCATTCATAAAATGTAGCAATCCAAGCTTCCTTGCCTAACCAGCCTTGCCTTTGTGCCAAATATTCATCTATGTCATACTGCTGTACTGTTGTATATGTGTATTGCTGTACTGTTGTATCTGTGTTATACTCCTAGTTGTTATACTGTTGTACTGTTGTATCTGTATCTATGTTATATACTGCTGTACTGCTGTATCTGTATCTATGTTATATATTGTTGTACTGATGTATCTGTATCTGTATCTGTATCTGTATCTGTATCTGTATCTGTATCTGTATCTGTATCTGTATCTGTATCTGTATCTGTATCTGTATCTGTATCTGTATCTGTATCTGTATCTGTATCTGTATCTGTATCTGTATCTGGATCTGTATCTGTATCTGTATCTGTATCTGTATCTGTATCTGTATCTGTATCTGTATCTGTATCTGTATCTGTATCTGTATCTGTATCTGTATCTGTATCTGTATCTGTATCTGTATACTGCTGTATTTGTGCAATCCAAGAAAAATGAATATGCTAGTTGTTATACTACTGTACTATTGTATCTGTGTTATATACTGTTGTGTATTTGTGTGAAACATTAATGATGGATGATGGAAGCGGATGCGGCGGTGATTGATTGGGTTATTTTCTTTGTGTGTGAGAATGATGGATGCGGTCAATGGGGTTGTCAATGGGGCTGTGGGGCTGTTTTTTTCTTACAAGGATTTCAATTGAGTTGCCCGTTTCTCCCGAAGTGTTGATTCACTTCCGTTTCGGTTGAGAAATGGGCACTCATAGGTCCAAAAATTAGCAAAGGTCATGCCGAATTTTTCGGTCGATATTTGTGCTAACTTTTTGCCTCTTTTTTTAGTAATAGAGTGCAAACATGTCAACTAACGACGAGGCCTGTCCTTCTAAACACATGAGCGCTAAGGATCTAGCCCGAGAGGCCAACAAGTCATTCTGGGGGTCGTCCCAAGAGCATGAGGAGGCGGAGGAGATGAGAATGACACCACCACCGGCGACTGTCGTCGGAGGTGCTGGGGGCAACGAGGAAGATCCAGATTACGAGGGGGATGACGACGACTACGACGGAACTAGTGAAGGTGGGGAGGAGGGTAACACCACCACGGATGGCGGCGAGCGCACAAATGGTGGTAGCGGCAACCCGGCCGCTATACAGAAGAAGAAGAAGAAGGAGATTAAGGATCGGAAGCCGCAAGTGCTCGCCAACGTCTGTGATGAGTTCACCAAGGTCACAGAAGTTAGCCAACCCATTACGCCTGCATCGATTTCCTGCGGGTACTGCATGCAACTCGGGTGCATCGTCCGGGAAAGCATGTCAATCAACACGAAGTATATCCGACGTAATCAGGCTTTGGTCGAGAACCTCCTCAAGAAGCTTCACAAGCGATACACATTCCCAGAGAAGTTCAGAAACTTGGAAAGTAAGAACCTGGTGAACAAACTAGCACTGACAAAGATGAGAAACGCCATGAGCATCTGGAAAACCCGGTTAAAGAACAACATTGACTCAGGTGAAAGCTGGGAGATTATAAGTAGGAAAAATCCGATGCTCGACGAAGAAGAGTTCAAGATATTCAAGGCGGACTTAGATACCGCTTACTCTAAAGCATGGAATGAGTGGGAAAAGACTATGCGAGAGAAGAACATAGGTAACCACCGGCTTGGAAGCGGCGGATACAGAGGGAAATAGCCCATTTGGGACAAGGAGGACGCCGAGCTTGAACGCCTGGGTAAAGAGAACCCATGGCATAAAATCATAGACCTACAGATTCGACAATTTTTCCGGGCCCGCTACTACCTAGACCCTGTTACGGGGAGTTCATCACCGACGACCCGGATGTGAAGGCCTTTGAGGAGGAGCTGGTAAGGAATTTATCGCGGATCTCTCATTAAAATAATTAAGCCAAGAATCTAAATGCATGGGTTCACCTCTCCTTGTCTCTCTACAGGAGAAGGAATTGAAGGCTACCGATGACAGCGGAGCCATGGGACACTGTTTTCAACAGGGCGACGAACACTTATAAGAAGAGGGAGATGAATTTTCCACCAGAATCAGCTGGCCGTGTGTCCGGCTTCGGTATAATCATGAAGTTTACCGAGTACTACAAAGAGGACGCAAAGAAGAGGAGGGAGAGGAAGAACCAGTCGGCGGCTAAAGATAAAGCCGAGGTTGAAGAGGTGAGTTGAAGGTGAACACATTAGAGGAAAAAGTGGACGAGAAAGAAATGGACAAGTTATTGGAGGAGAAGCTTCGCGCGATCATCCCCCTCGGTTGATGGAGGGGCTAGCTGTTTGGAATGCGGCAGGTAGGCAGGGGCTGATACACATGCCTAGCTTTAGCGGCAGCAACTCGAGCATCAACATTAACGCGTCGCCGGACTTGGTGACCCCGCTGGCCACCATCACCGCGACGCAGCCGCAAGAGCTGGTCGTCGCATAGCTGCCCCCTGCTGCTCCCGCCAAAAATACCAAGACGCAGCCGACGGCGGCGCCAGTACCGCAGGAGAATGCTGATGATAGGCATGCCGCCGGGACCAGCCGTGTGTCAACATTAGCCGAGCTCAACGCCCTCACCAAGGTAACTAATTAGTTACTCCGCTTCATCTTCTTTATGCGCCTTTGGTGACTGCCACCTCGATCATGATGCCCAACATATGTGTTTTGACTCAGGACGCTGCTTGCGTACTACTCCACAAAGTTGCCGGCGGCGAGTTGACGGATGTTGCCAAGGGCATTATCATACAACCGGTGAACCGCACGATGCACAACAATGCAATGGACGATGCCGTGATGAGGGTCCGGATTTCTCGGGTGTTGCTAGGGTGCGACGACATGGACCCCGCTTTCAACCTCAGGGAGCCGATGAACACAAGACCCTTGCAGAATACCACGGCTGGCCCTTTACATGGCCGAAGACTCAGATTCGTCTTACGGGGCATAGTATCGCCACCTCGATCGTCCGGCCACCACCTCGGAAGCTAACTGTCACTAGCGCCACCTCGATCATCCGGCCACCACCTCGGAAGCCACCTGTCATCGTCGCCACCAACAACTGTTGGGAGCATGTGGGCCGCCCCAAGGCGAAGCCGTCACAATGCAACCATCGTCGCCCCCACCACCACGATCACCACATGGTGGCAACAACGATGATGATGAAGAATTTGTCAATGTCGACCACTACATCAACACTGGCGCGGCCATAGGATTGTACATGCCTGCTGTGGATGAAGAACCCTTCGTCGCTCGCAAAAGTCAAGGTGGGCGTCCCACTACATGCACGCAACGCCTTATCTTCCGTGGTTTATCTCAAGAGACGCCTCCAGCCGCCAATCAATAGGAGAAACATGTTGGATTCGTCTTTAGCCAGGCACACTCCAAAAGGCTGTCGTTGATCACTTAGCATCCCCAGTGGAGGATCCTACTCAGAAGATGAAGAAGCACAAGAAGAGAGGTAAGAAATCCGAGAGCCAACCTCCTCCGAAGAGGATCCGGGCTAAGGATGACGCTGTACCAGCCCGCGAGGATGGCTTGCCGAGGATACATATAGCCGGTGAAGCGATACTGACTCTGGATCTGCTTTGCCTTGCTCGTGGACATATGCTCGCTTTGAGTGATAGTATCAAGACACTAGAGGGCATTCTTCTTAAATACAAAGATCCAAATTACCAGGTTTTCACTGTCAAGGTGACAACGGACGTGGACTTTGTCCATGAAGCCCCCGCGAACGTGTTCTTCATAGCGTACGAGGACGTCTTCAAGCTGTTTCTCTCAAAACGGCTGGACTATAACATGGTCCGCCTATGCGCGCTCAATCTGGTGATGAATACCAAGAGAGAGCAAACCCCCTACATCGCTATAGTGGATCCCTACTACATGCGTGATAGCTAGTTGAGGGAAGGATCAAAGACGCATTCCAAGGCGACGGCGTACCTCGAGAAGTTCATGGTGGACCACAAGAGGACGAACATGCTTCTTTTGCCTTTCTTTCCCGAGTAAGTGCAGACACAACCTAGCATTGGTAACTTAGGTTTTCTTATAGCTTTCTTCCTTTGCCCTTTTCCAACATCCCATTTCAATCGTGTTGTGCAGAGACAAATACTGCACACTCATTGTCATTTCCACAAAGTACTCGATAGCATCGTATTTCGACTTGGCGAGTCAGAAGAAGAAGAAAGACTACACCAGAATAAGGGGTGTTCTGTATGAGGCTCTTGAGGGCTACGCTAGAAAGGGATGCCCCTTCGTCAACAATGGGGAATGTATCAAGGATGACAAACACGTGTTCAAGCACGTGCTCGAGTTCCCCTGCGTCAAGGTGCTGGCTACTGGCGGCGCCAAGGAGGCCTTCTACATCATGCATCACCTTAAAGGGTTTGTCCGGGATTGCCAGAACCTAACTCTGCAATCTAGTCTCCGAGCATGGGCCAAAAATTTGGCGCAAAGCGATGATGATGATCTTAGAGAAGACTTCCATCGCATCCAGGTTAAGTTGTCGAAAATCATCGTGGAAGATGTCAACACAAGGGGAGGGGTCCTAAAACACAACATAGGGTTGACTAAGAGGGAGATTGAAAATATTCTTCGTAAGCAGGGTGACAACATGACGTGGATGACGAAGGATGGATATCTACCATTCCTGAAGCCGAGCGTTAGCAGTTATCAACAATGATGGATGTGTGCACCGAGAATTATCATAGATGTCCGTGTGTAGTGTTGTGTCACAAACTATATAATAATGTGGTTGTATGTTGTAAACTTCACTATTGTGGCCGTTGTCGTCGAAGTTCTATGATTGTGATCGATGTGCTATCTTCTATGTTTACTGATCTTTTGCTTTAGTTTATGTGAACATATATGCATGTGAACCAATTTAGTTCTTTCTGTTGCATGATTTACTAATATTCCTTATCTATAGAGATAACGAAGTGGTACATGGTGTACAAGGGTTGGGTTCCAAGAGTCTACGATGAGTGGGAGGACTATCAGAAACGGGTGAACAAGTTTAGCGGCAACAGCTACAAGGATACGTGACTCGAGAGGAGGCGGTAGCCAAGTGGAGGAACCACCTATGGAAGGAGAACCGGATGAAGGTATTGCTAGTGTTCTTGCTCTTGCTCACCGTCATCATAGTCGTATTATGTTTGATTCTAGTTTAGGCGATGAACACTTCATTTGTAATGTGATGATATGGTGAACTTTGTACCAAACACTTGTATAAATATTCTCCACCTTTGACTTGTATTGTAATATGATGACCACTTGTCTACCTCGATCGGGCTCTAAGTAGTGGTGTGGCACTATATTCGTGTTTGTATTATATTTGTTTTCATATACTAAGTTAAATATACTATTTCTGTATAATACCTATATAATACTATATATTTGGACTAGTATGGTTTTTTTAATACCTGATATACAAACCAGTGGCGCATCTTTTTTACCTTCTATGGCGCATACTACTTCAGTGGCGCATTTTCCAGAATGCGCCACTAAACAGAGTCCGGTGGCGCATCCGCCAGAATGCGCCACAGAAGTATCATGACTTCTCTGGCGCATTTTGAAATGCGCCACAGAAGTTTTCGTCAGTGGCGACATAATAGTGGAGCATCTGATATGCGCCACAGAAGCCCAAAATGGATGCGCCACTGATGAAGGTTTTCCTAGTAGTGTACTGCAGGTGATGTCATCGATTGTAACAAAGGAAGATTAACTTTTAAAATCAATGACGAAGAGCATACTGCGTATTTCCTAAAAAAGATTGATAAGAGTTATGGCCTAAATTAAATTGAAATATTGAGGGCATCAAAGTTGGAGAAACATATTGTCCCATACCACAAGAAAATTATGAAACTATTATGATTGGGACTATTGTTATCAAGGTTGAGGTAACATAATCATTAAGTGAAATGCAAAGTTTTGTTTCATATAAAATTGTTTTGGTAACAAGACTTGATCAACCTTGTTAACAAAGGGATTTTAATGAACAAAACAGTGTTTTCACCATGATTATCCTTGCTCACTTTTACTTTCTCGTTCCCAATATTTGCTCTTCACCTTGTTCTTCTTTGTTTTCCTAGTAGCTTCATTTTAGAGTTTCTAAGAACTTCTGTAGTTTTAGTTTTGGTTTGCTTTTGCATCTTTCCAAAATCTTTTTCTGCGAGAAAAATCATTTTTCAAAACTTGAAAATTGCTCAAAAATAAAGTTTTTCGAAAAATTCCAGAAAATTCATATTAAATTTTTACGCCAAAAAGGGGCTGATATGTACCTGGAGTTCCACCAGGCAGGCACACCACCTGGTGGCGCGGCCAGACCAGGGGTGGCAACATCCCAAAAATACTAAACTTGGATCATCAAACTCTAATCATCAAAATTAGGGTTAACAAAAACTTTTCCAATTAAAAGTATGAAAGCATTCATATGTGTGTGCATTAAAATTTGGATTCTTTTGAATTGCCTTGGTTCTGTGTTTCTTTGCTTGTAAAATGATTCTTAGGTGAAATAAACATCATCTAAACAATCCCCAAACTTTTCCCAAAGACAAAAAAGTCAAAACAAATAAATAAAGTGAATAGTCACTTTGGCCAATTTAACTCCCATGCCTACTTTGGCTATCCTTAACTTTCAGAATTTAATAGAAACATGTATGGATCTTTGCACCCCTTGATAGTACTCATAATAAGGTACCAAGTCCCACTCTGTGATCATCCAAAAACATTCAAATGCTTAGTTTAATGACAGTTTAAAATTGAATCTATTTCATATGGGAAGATCCCACTATTTCAAAAACCACTCAAACAAGCTCAATTTTCAAAACCCAAGCATCCATAGAATCCTCAACACATGCCTAGCACACCCACCAAAAATCTTTTCAAAATTAAAAACTCAAGTTCATGCGGCCATTTCATCAAACAGGTTGCAGATTCAAATCAACAAAATCAAAAACACTATGTTGAACAGTGCTTTGGGCCAACCTTGTTTCCTCTCTGGTTACAACTAGCCTTAGTAGATAATCTAGAAACCTTCACTAACCTCTAGCACCACTGTGAGATTGCCAATGCCATCAATGGTGAGCAGGCCGAGAGCACACTTGTCACCCCAGTATGGACATCAAGCTAGGAGAAGAACTAGCCGTGCCAACCTTGTCTAGCATGCATCCCATGCCTCACCGCCTCCTCTCGACCAGCCCTAGCTCGAAGACAGCGATCAGAACCGCCAGGAACGACGCGCCCGTGCCGCTGTCGACCATGCCGACGCACACCGGAGAGCACGCGCCGTTCCCACGCAACCCGACCACCTCAAGACCTCGCCGCCCGCCAGCATGCACCCCATCATCCCAGGAGACCACCAGACATGTTCGTTTCACCGCCCGTACCCTGTAGCCACCGCTCGCCGCGGAGTTCGCCGCCTCTGCCTCGCAGAGCACCGCGCGTTCCCGACAATTTTCCACCGCCCCTACACACACATTTAAGCTCTAGAGCATCGCCAGGAGACCGCCCGTCGATCGCCAACCGCAGCCATGCCTCTAGCGGCCCGTAGCCGTGTCACCACCGTCGCCTGCTCGATTTCTTCACACCATCTCACTCCCCTCACCTCACTGATCCTTCCACCCCTTAGCCGGAGCACGAGGAGCAGCAGCTCGCCAGAATTGCGCAGGAGCAGTCCGCCTCTAGAGAAGAAGGCACCCGTTGATTTCGACCACCCCCGGAGCTGCCACGACCATCCCTGAGTTTGCCGTTGTCGACTTCGTCGTTTGCCCGCCTCGCCATCGTCACTAGAGCCCCGGTATGCCCCCTATGCACCCCCACCGAGCCGCTAGGGTTTGAGCTCGCCGGTGACATGTTCATCGTCGACGACGACCCTCAGCCGTTGATCTCACTTCTAATCCAACGCACCAAATCGCCCTGTACCGCTTCGCGTGTTATGAGCCACTGATCGGTAGACCCCCCTATTAGTTGAGCCCCGCGCTGCGGAGTGACACTGGGCCGGCCCATTAACATTTCCCGCCCAGCCCACTCGTTTGAATTTAGCTTTTTTATTTTAATTCAAACTCAATTCTGTACCTAGTTTCAAAAATCAACCCAGCTCGATTCAGCGAACCAAATTGCATGAAACCAATTTTGTTAGAAAGGTACTGAAATGCTTAATCCAAGACCGTTGGATTCAAATCATTTGGATCTGTAGATCAACCTTGGTAAAAATAACAAGTCACAAGCTTTTCTGCATTCAAAAATTTCTCAATTTCAACCATAATAGCTTTTGAGTTGATTCCAACTCTCAAAAATCACATTTGATCATACCTTTCAGAATATATAAAAACATTTGGGTTTACTTATAGAAATAATGTTCAATTAATAAAAGAATGCCACATAGGCATTTCTAGTGACTTTAATTATTTAAAATAAAAAGGTTAAACCTTATTAAATTGTGACACCACTTTAAATCACATTCTCATGTACTGAAATATGTGGTGATGACATGTGTCAACATGATCCCATGTTTTAGTTGGATAATATTAAATCTTAAATAGTTTTTCAATGAGTAGAAATTACTTTTCTCAAATTAAAATAAATAATGCAAATGCTTTATTCTTGTAAGGTTAGTTATGATGCTAGATCATCTATAGAACACCTGTGTGTGATGATTGAAAATAGTTAAGTATTGTTTGGTGATTGTGTACCTCGTATTTATTTATAGACGCTAGTACCGACCAAGGATACGAGGAGGAAGGAGGATACTACGAAGAAGAAGCCGAGGAGAACTTCAACCACTACTCTGCACAAGGCAAGCTAACACTTGCAATTATGAAAGTTAGATAACCTATGCAATGCACTCAACATGCTTGGTTAGACACATTTGATGATACCCAATCCTATTTTTACTTGCAAGCTTTCTACTTTATTTCTTTATCAAAGCTATTGCTTAGAGCTTACTTAAGTGATTTGTAGATTCTAGGAAGATAATTGAAGGTTGCATAAAGAGCATTAAATTTGGCCTAAGCTAGATAATCTTGATATCATCCTAAAGCATGAGATTGAACTTAGTAATCCCCACTTGTTTACCACCCTTCATTAGTACTTACCCCACTTGTAGATGCTATTGCTAAGCATAAAACTTGATCAAATTTAGATGGGAATACTTGGTGAAAATGGTTATGAAAACCTTAGAATGATGAGTCATTCTACTGAGATGTTTTGACATGTGTTTCCGAACACCCTATGATTTTGATGATGAAAATGTTGAGGCATGAGCCTTACCCCTTTATAAAACTGATGGTTGTCTGGATGCGATACCATTCCAATTTTACCGTACAACCACAATACCCGAAAATTGGGTAGGGATTGACTGGAAACTTATATACCTTAGTATGGGTTCCCTCACGGCCAAGGTCTGAGCTGAGGCTACCTTGTGAAGATTGTCCACCTGTGTAGTACCCAAGATGACAGTTGGTCATGGTTGGGAGGCCAAACTCACAGGAGAGGTGCCTATACTAGGGCGTGTAATTGAAAGGTTAGGATTGATTATCCGCATACTGAGTATGGTGAATTCAGGATTTGTTCCTGACGGATGTATCGAATGTTGTGGTGAAAGTGTACAATCTCTGCAGAGTGTCAAACTATTCGAATAGCCGCGTCCGCGGTTATGGATAGTTGGAGTGGCCATATTGTTCCCCCGTCAGATGTTTTCAAAATGACTTGTGAAATGAATTGAGAATTTTACTTGACCACAACAGAGTTGTGATATGAAATTCAAGTTCCCACTTAGGTGTTATAAAATTTCAACTAGATTTTCTTGCTTCTGAACTTAGTAGAGGTAAATCTGGATTTTTACAAAACAACCCTAGAGCTTAGTGTCCTACTACAAAAAACACCTTTAACTGTTAGTATTAGTTTGCAAGTACTTAAAGAGTACTCATGGCTTTGTTCCTGGCTATTCCCATGGCCAGACTATGAAGAGGAGTACCAGGATGAAGGACCCCAGGAAGGTTACGACAACTAGGATCATCTCCCATCATCAGCATTGCCTGTGACCCTGAAGATGGAGCTTCGCCTATGCTACCATTATTATTACGTTATTCCGCTGCCTGAGTTGTATTAAGAACTGGATCATGAGATACTTATTTGTGTAAGACCTTATGTATGGTTTGTAATGGATGATGTACTGTGATAACCAAATCTGTTATGTCTCGCAAAAATGGTAATCCTGGGATTGCGATGTATGGCATAACAGGCATCTGGGATTAAAAATCCGGGTGTTGACAAGTTGGTATCAGAGCCATCCTGACCATAGGAGACCCTAGTTAGACTGGACGTTGAATCAAAAACTTAGTTTCAAAACCATGGGAAGCAAATATTTACAAAAACTTATTCCCATTCTTATCACCTTGATTATTTCATGAAAATTCATGTTCCTCAAAAAATATTGCAAAATACATAAAATTTGACACACTTGATCACTCTACTAACTTACTCATCCTATATTCTTATAGATGGACGTGAAGTACAGCAAGTTTTATTAGTTGGGGAATGGAGGAGACCTCATCTTTGAGCGGGATTTGTACCAGCTTTCGGAACTTCTGGAGCGTCCGCACCCCGAGTTCTTCGGAGCTCAGCTCAATGATCAAGGAGTAGAATATCTGCAGTGGCTAATTGTTGCAAGTCTCCGAGGAAAGATTGAACCTCCCACTGCCGAGGGAATTTAGTTCACTTTAAGAGAGAAAAACTGGCTCGATGGACTTGCCAGGGCCATGCAGGAAGCTCTTGCCAGTCTGTGTGGGCAGAGTATCAACCAAATCAAGGGTACCCGCTTTGAGTTTTGTCCAAGGCGTGATGCTATGGGACAGCCACTGGAAGCCCCATACCACCCCGAGCTGAAGACCCAGTTGGACCACCTTAGATTCATGATGTATGATCGTCAGCAGGAATTGGACAATTGTCGTGACTACTCCAACCACAAGTCTGCCATCATCAAGACGAAGGATAAAACCATCGCCATGCTATCAAAGGACCGCAAGTCTCGCCGCCATCAGCTCGACAAGAAGGAGCGCATCATTGCTCGTCTTCTCCACTGTATCTCGGATTTGGAGGAGACCATCCACGAGAGAGACATGCAACTGCAGGAAAGGGAGAATGCCAGACAAGACCTTCATGGAGACCCCTACTACTATCTCAGCGATGATGATGATTTTCTGGAGGATCAGGCTATGGACTTTTTCACCGATGAGGATGATTTCGCCTTCATCGATGACGATGATGAGGATGACGATTACACCGACTCCAAGGAGTAGTAGCACTTGAGCACTAGCATAGTGAGTTGTATTCGGTCCCACTATATCGTAGTTTCCAGAATGGTTCTTAAAACCATTTGTTTACCTTTGTTGTGGTGTGTGTTGTATCGTGTGCTATGGATGAATGAATGAAAAGCAAGTTGCTAGAAAATCTGAGTCAAACTTTAAAAACTTTTCAAAGTGCCTGAACCTTAGAAATTTCCCTCTTTTCTCATGATCTATCTCAATCTTCAGATGCCTCGCGGAGGAAGTGGTTCATCCTCGGACCCGATGTTGCAGATCCTACAAATGTTGGTTTCTGACCGCGAAGCCGAAAGAGCAGAACGTCAAGCCAACTTAGCCACCCTTCAGCGGATAACTCAGCTAGCCCACAACCATTAAGGCCAAGGAAACCAGGACAACCATGGATCTAAGCTCAAGAATTTCCAGAACACCAACCCACCTGTTTTCACCAAGTCCAAAGAGCCCTTAGACGCAGATGATTGGCTGCAAACCATGGAAAACAACCTAGAAGTCGCCAGAGTGGAAGCTAACGAGAAATTTATATTCGCCACCCACTATCTAGCCGGAGATGCAAGATCATGGTGGAACAGCGTTCCTCCAATGACCGGAGGACAGATGATGACATGGGAGAAATTCAAGGTCAAGTTCAGCAGAACACATGTGCCACCGGGTTTGATCAAGAGAATGAGAGATGAGTTCAGAGAGCTGAAGCAAGGAAGGATGACCGTAGTGGAATACCGCGACAAATTCTTGTCATTAGCTAGGTATGCCCCGGATGAGATCGACACTGAAGCCAAGAAGAAAGAAAGATTCCTGAATGGTCTGCACAATGAGATGCAGACGATATTGGTCAATATCCCCTTTGATGATATTGAAGCTCTTGTCGACTCTGCCATCCAGATGGAAGGAAAGATCAACCAAGCCAATGAGAACCGCAAGCGTCGCATGATGCATCAGCCAGGAACCCATCATACCCCAAAGTATCGCCCCAACCCATCTCCAGGATTTGCCCCGAGAACCAACAGACCCCCGATGAACCGTCCGAACTATCCCAACCGTGGAAACCCGAGGCCCTGAGGAAATCACAACAACCCCAGCAACTCTAAAAATTTCAACCGTGCACCACCCAAGTTCAACAACAACAATGCCACCACCAACACCAACACTGCCCCGAGGACTGGAAGCAATGCTGTGCCTGTTGGAGCAAAGGACAAGTCGCAGGTGACTTGTTATGACTATGGAAATAAGGGTCACTACTCCAATGAGTGCCCCAAGAAGAATGCCACAGCCCCCAATGCAAATTCCCCAACTCAACAATAGCGCCGTGTTCAGCCCGGAAGAAGGTTTGCCCTAGGGAATTCACTCAACTGCAACGACCGTCTTTTTCTCATGCATGCTGAAGAAGCCCAGGAAGCGCCAGACGTCGTGCTGGGTATGTATTCTATTAATTCAGTACTCGCTAGAGTGTTGTTTGATTCTGGTGCATCGCACTCATTTGTCACCGAAGAATTTGCATGCACTAGTAAGATTCAACCCACCATACTGAAGCATGTTATGATTGTTCAAATCCCCGGTTCAACCACCAAAGCTAGGAAAATTTGCAAAGCCGTCCCTATCCGAATCCATGGCATAGATTTTTATGCTAATCTGATAGTACTCAGAACTAAAGGTTTGGAAGTAGTACTAGGAATGGATTGGATGTCCAAACATAAAGGATTAATTGACTGTGCCAAGAAAGCCATAACCATGACCAGTACCGCCGGAATATCAGTCGAGCATGTATCTGAGACCTTACCTCGTCAATTCAAGTTTAACAAGAGTATAGCCCAACCTACCATTGACCAAGTCCGGATAGTCTGTGAATACCCCGATGTATTTCTAGATGTTTTGCCCGGTATACCCCCAGATCGGGATATCGAGTTTATCATTGAACTAATCCCCAGAACAGGACCCATAGCTCAGAGACCATATAGTATGAACCCGTCTGAACTAGCAGAACTGAAGAAGCAACTGGATGCCATGCTGGAAATTGGATTGATTCAACCAAGTGCGTCACCATGGAGATCACCTGTCTTGTTTATGGAAAAGAAGGATGGAGGTAACCATTTGTGTATGGATTATGTTGAATGATGTCACTATCAAGAACAAGTACCCATTGCCCAAGATAGAAGATTTGTTTGATCAGTTGACCGGTGCTAAAGTGTTTTCTAAGATTGATCTTAGAACAGGCTATCATCAACTCAAGATTCGCGCAGAGGATATTCCAAAGACTGCCTTTACCACCAGATATGGATTATACGAGTATACTGTCATGTCTTTTGGATTAACCAATGCCCCCACGTATCTCATGAATCTCATGAATAAGATTTTTATGGACTTCCTGGATAAGTTTGTCGTTGTCTTCATCGATGACATTCTGATTTATTCCAAATCAGAAGAAGAACATGAGCTACACCTAAAGACCATTCTTGGAACCCTTAGAGAGCATCGGCTGTATGCCAAGTTTAGCAAATGTGAACTCTGGTTACAGGAGGTAGGATTCCTCGGCCACATTGTATCATCTGGAGGAATTGCCGTTGACCCTGCAAAGGTGAAAGATGTCAAACATTGGCAAGCCCCAACCACTCAAACCCAAGTTCATGCATTTCTCGAATTGGCGGGATACTACCGCAAGTTCATAGAAGGATTCTCGAGTATCGCCAGACCCATGACCCCATTGCTGAAGAAGGACAAGAAGTTTGAATGGACAGACAAATGTGAAGCGAGTTTTCAAGAACTCAAGAGAAGATTGATTTCAGCCCCAATCTTAATCATGCCGGATATCACGAAGCCCTTTGACGTGTATTGTGATGCATCCAAGATCGGTCTCGGATGTGTGCTCATGCAAGAAGGCAAAGTGATATCTTATATATCCCGACAACTGAAACAACATGAGCAAAATTACCCAACCCATGACCTCGAACTCGCAGCCGTAGTTCTAGCCCTGAAGACATGGAGGCATTACCTGATGGGAAACCGTTGCGAGATTTATTCGGATCACAAGAGCCTGAAGTATATATTCACTCAGAAGGAGCTGAATATGAGAGAGAAGATGGATTGAGCTAATCAAGGATTACGACCTGGACATTCACTATCACCCCGGTAAAGCCAACGTGGTAGCAGATGCCCTTAGCAGATTACCGTGCCGCTTGAACTCCATGATTTTAAAGGAGCAACCAAGCTTGCACAAAGATATGGAAGATTTTCAAATGGAATTAGTGAGTGAAGGATTTTTGTCTAGCATAGAACTTCAACCCACTTTGATCAGCTAGATCAAAGAGGCGTAGAAAGGAAATGGTAGTTTCGATGGAATCAAGCGTCGTATCGGTACAGGCAAAGTACCCGGATTCACCGAAGACGAAGAAGGAGTTCTGTGGTACAAAGGACGCCTTTGTGTACCAGTAGATTCTGAGTTGAAAGAAGTTATTCTGAAGGAAGCTCATGATACTCTTTATTCTATCCACCCCAAAGGAACGAAGATGTATCAAGATTTGAAAGAACAATTTTGGTGGCATAAGATGAAGAGAGAAATCGGAAGCTATATCTCCAAGTGTGATATATGTCAGAGAGTCAAGGCGGGACATCAAAGACCCGCAGGATTGTTGCAACCCCTGCAAATTCCGGAATGGAAATGGGATTCTGTTGGAATGGTCTTTATTACTGGATTGCCTACTTCTAGTAGGGGAAATGACTCTATCTGGGTCATAGTGGACAGATTGTCCAAAGTCGCCCATTTCTTATGAGTCAAGACCACCTATCAGAGTTCTAAGCTAGCGGAATTATACATCGCTAGAATCGTCAGTTTGCGCGGAGTCCCCAAGAACATCGTATCGAATCGAGGAACTTACTTTACCTCGAGATTCTGGAAGAAAGTCCAAGAAGGTTTAGGAACCCGACTAGATTTCAGCACAACCTATCACCCTCAGACCGACGAACAAACGGAGCGAGTAAATCAAATACTCGAAGATACGTTGAGAGCATGTGTGTTAGAGTATGGATCTAAATGGGAAGACTGTCTGCCGTTCGCAGAATTTTCATAAAACAACAATTATCAAGCTAGTTTGCAAATGGCCCCATTTGAATTCATGTATGGAAGGAAGTGTCGCACCCCTTTGAACTGGTCGAAAGTAGGAGAGAGTCAGATTTTCGGACCCGACATCCTACTAGAAGCAGAAGAGAAGGTTCACAAGATTCATGAGCACCTCAAGACAGCCCAATCCAGACAGAAGAGTTACGCTGACAAGAGACGTCGAGACCTCGCCTTCAACATAGGAGATTTTGTGTATCTGAAAGTGTCGCCATTGAAAGGAATGCAGCGTTTCCAACTGAAAGGAAAGTTAGCCCCAGATATATCGGCCCCTTCAAGATTCTGAACTGTCGAGGAGAAGTGTCGTATCAATTGGAACTGTCCGAAGAGATGTCAGCCGTGCACAATATGTTCCATATCTCATTACTTCGCAAGTGCCTCGAAGTCCCGGAGAAGACTGAAGTGTTCAAGAACATTGATCACCGGACCATAGAGATCAACGATGACCTGACCTACCCCGAAGTTCCCATCCGTATTTTGGAAGAAGCCTTCAGAACTACCAGAACCCGAAGCATCAAGTTTCTCAAGATTCAGTGGAGCAACCACACAGAAGAAGAAGCTACCTGGGAGCGCGAAGATCACATCAGGACGGAGTTTCCCGATCTCTTCAAATCCTAGGTAATCTTTTTCGTCCTTTTTCAAATCTCGGGACGAGATTTTGTTTAAGGGGGGAAGGTTTGTAGCATCCCACAAATACTAAACTTGGATCATCAAAATTAGGGTTAACAAAAACTTTTCCAATTAAAAGTATGAAAGCATTCATATGTGTGTGCATTACAATTTGGATTCTTTTGAATTGCCTTGGTTCTGTGTTTCTTTGCTTGTCAAATTATTCTTAGGTGAAACAAACATCATCTAAACAATCCCCAAACTTTTCCCAAATACAAACAAGTCAAAACAAATAAATAAAGTGAATAGTCACTTTGGCCAATTTAACTCCCATGCCTACTTTGGCTATCCTTAACTTTCAGAATTTAACAGAAACATGTATGGATCTTTGCACCCCTTGATAGTACTCATAATAAGGTACCAAGGCCCACTTTGTGATCATCCAAAAACATTCAAATGCTTAGTTTAAATGACAGTCTAAAGTTGAATCTATTTCATATGGGAAGATCCCACTATTTCAAAAACCACTCAAACATGCTCAATTTTCAAAACCCAAGCATCCACAGAATCCTCAACACATTCCTAGCACACCCACCAAAAATCTTTTCAAAATTCAAAACTCAAGTTCATGCGGCCATGTCATCAAACAGGTTGCAGATTCAAATAAACAAAATCAAAAACACTATGTTGAGCAGTGCTTTGGGCCAACCTTGTTCCCTCTCTAGTTACAACTAGCCTTAGTAGATCATCTAGCAACATTAACTAACCTCTAGCACCACTGTGAGCTTGCCAATGCCATCAATGGTGAGCAGGGCGAGAGCACACTTGTCACCCCGATATGGACATCAAACTAGGAGAAGAACTAGCCATGCGAACCTTGTCTAGCATGCAGCCCATGCCTCACCGCCCCCTCTCGACCAGCCCTAGCTCGAAGACAGCGACCAGCACCGCCAGGAACGTCGTGCCCGCGCTGCTGTCGACCATGCCGACGCGCACCGCAGAGCATGTGTCGTTCCCACGCAACCCGAACACATCAAGCCCTCTCCGCCCGCCAGCATGCACCCCACCGTCCCAGGAGACCACCAGACATGTTCATTTCACCGCCTGTACCCCGTAGCCACCGCTCGCCGTGTAGTTCGCCGCCTCTGACTCGCAGAGCACCGTGCGTTCCCGGCCATTTGCCACCGCCCCTACACGCGCATTTAAGCTCTAGAGCATCGCCAGGAGACCGCCCATCGATCGCCAACCGCATCCATGCCTCTAGCCGCCCGTAGCCATGTCGCCACCGTCGCCTGCCGATCCCTCTCGGTCTCGCCGTCGAGCCTATAAAAGGAGACGAACCCCGCTTGATTTCTTCACACCATCTCACTCCCCTCACCTCACTAATCCTTCCAGCCCTTAGCCGGAGCACGAGGAGCAACAGCTCGCCGGAATTGCGCCGGAGCAGGCCGCCTCTAGAGAAGAAGGCAGTCGTTGATTTCGACCACCCCCGGAGCTGCCACGACCATCCCTGAGTTCGCCGTTGTCGACTTCGTCGTTTGCCCGCCTCGCCGTCGTCACTGGAGCACCGGTATGCCCCCTATGCACCCCCACTGAGCCGCTAGGGTTCGAGCTCGCCGGTGACATGTTCATCGTCGACGACGACCCTCAGCCGTTGATCTCACTTCTAATCCAACTCACCAAATCGCCCCGTACCGCTTCGCGTGTTATGAGCCACTGACCGGTAGACCCCCCTGTCAGTTGAGCCCCAGCTGCGGAGTGACACTAGGCCGGCCCATTAACATTTCCCGCCCAGCCCACTCGTTTGAATTTAGCTTTTTCTATTTTAATTCAAACTCAGTTCTGTACCTAGTTTCAAAAATCAACCCAGCTAAATTCAGTGAACCAAATTGCATGAAACCAATTTTGTTAGACAGGTACTGAAATGCTTAATCCAATACCGTTGGATTCAAATCATTTGGATCTGTAGATCAACCTCGGTAAAAATAACAAGTCAGAAGCTTTTCTGCATTCAAACATTTCTCAAATTTCAACCATAATAGCTTTTGAGTTGATCCAACTCTCAAAAATCACATTTTATCATACGTTTCAGAATATATAAAAACATTTGGGTTTACTTACAGAAATAATGTTCAAGTAATAAAAGAATGCCACATAGGCATTTCTAGTCACTTTAATTATTTAAAATAAAAATGTTAAACCTTATTAAATTGTGACACCACTTTAAATCACATTCTCATGTACTGAAATATGTGGTGATGACATGTGTCAACATGATCCCATGTTTGAGTTGGAGAATATTAAATCTTAAATAGTTTTTCAATGAGTAGAACTTACTTTTCTCAAATTAAAATAAATAATGCAAATGCTTTATTCTTGTAAGGTTAGTTATGATGCTAGATCATCTATATAACTCCTTTGTGTGATGATTGAAAATAGTTAAGTATTGTTTGGTGATTGTGTACCTCGTATTTATTCATAGACGCTAGTACCGACCAAGGATACAAGGAGGAAGGAGGATCTACGAAGAAGAAGCCGAGGAGAACTTCAACCAATGATCTGCACAAGGCAAGCTAACACATGCAATTATGAAAGTTAGATAACCTATGCAATGCACTAAGCATGCTTGGTTAGACAGATTTGATGATACCCAATCCTAGTTTTACTTGCAAGCTTTCTACTTTATTTCTTTATCAAAGCTATTGCTTAGAGCTTACTTAAGTGATTTGTAGATTCTAGGAAGATAATTGAAGGTTGCATAAAGAGCATTAAATTTGGCCTAAGCTAGATAATCTTGATATCATCCTAAAGCATGAGATTGAACTTAGTAATCCCCACTTGTTTACCACCCTTCATTAGTACTTACCCCACTTGTATATGCTATTGCTAAGCATAAAACTTGATCAACTTTAGATGGGAATACTTGGTGAAAATGGTTATGAAAACCTTAGAATGATAAGTCATTCTACTGAGATGTTTTGACATGTGTTTCCGAACACCATATGATTTTGATGATGAAAATGTTGAGGCACGAGCCTTACCCCTTTATAAAACTGATGGTTGTCTGGATGCGATACCATTCCAATTTTACCGTACAACCACAATACCCGAAAATTGGGTAGGGCTTGACTAGAAACTTATATACCTTAGTATGGGTTCCCTCACGGCCAAGGTCTGAGCTGAGGCTACCTTGTGAAGATTGTCCACCTGTGTAGTACCCAAGATGACAGTTGGTCATGGTTGGGAGGCCAAACTCACAGGAGAGGTGCCTATACTAGGGCGTGTAATTGAAAGGTTAGGATTGATTATCCGCATACTGAGTATGGTGAATTCAGGATTTGTTCCTGACGGATGTATCGAATGTTGTGGTGAAAGTGTACAATCTCTGCAGAGTGTCAAACTATTCGAATAGCCGCGTCCACGGTTATGGATAGTTGGAGTGGCCATATTGTTCCCCCGTCAGATGTTTTCAAAATGACTTGTGAAATGAATTGAGAATTTTTCTTGACCACAACAGAGTTGTGATATGAAATTCAAGTTCCCACTTAGGTGTTATAAAATTTCAACTAGATTTTCTTGCTTCTGAACTTAGTAGAGGTAAATCTGGCTTTTTGCAAAACAACCCTAGAGCTTAGTGTCCTACTACAGAAAACCCCTTTAACTGTTAGTATTAGTTTGCAAGTACTTAAAGAGTACTCATGGCTTTGTCCCTGGCTATTCCCATGGCCAGACTATGAAGAGGAGTACCAGGATGAAGGACCCCAGGAAGGTTACGACAACTAGGATCATCTCCCATCGTCAGCATTGCCTGTGACCCTGAAGATGGAGCTTCGCCTATGCTACCGTTATTATTACGTTATTCCGCTGCCTGAGTTGTATTAAGAACTGTATCATGAGATACTTATTTGTGTTAGACCTTATGTATGGTTTGTAATGGATGATGTACTGTGATATCCAAATCTGTTATGTCTCGCAAAAATGGTAATCCTAGGATTATGATGTATGGCATAACAGGCATCTGGGATTAAAAATCCGGGTGTTGACAGGGGCACGCTTGGCCATGGTGTGGGCCATCCCTGTCCTCCACTTACTGTCTCAGCTGCCACTCCACTCTCTCTCCCAAAAAAACACCGGAAAATTCTCAAAGCTCGATTTCTTGTTGTTCTTGGTCGCGATTTTCGATCTTCTTTCTAAGCCCATCTTAGCTACTTATTGTTGGAGGGATTGCTCTCCGTTATGTGCCTCCTTCTCTTGTCCAATTATATTTTTGATTGGTGGATTATACCTTGTGTATTTTGCTACTGTAGGTGACAAGTTATGTGAGTTTGCATGCTTTTTATATGCTTAAAGAATTCATTTTGATGCATGTTTAGCCCTCTTGCAAGTGCCTATAGTAGTTCCCCATCATTTATTAGCTTGGAAATCACTTGGTTTGATGTTTGTCTAAAATTTTTCATAAAAAGGGAGATGGACAACCATAACTTTGGAGAAGTGTTTGAAAGAGATACACCTAGGAGGGCAAGGCCTTCGAGATCAGCCTCTCAATTTAGGCCATCATATAATGAAGATCTTATTGCACCGCGCTTTGGCAATGAGGGAGATGATGAAGATCCTCACCCATCTACCTTCCCTTGTTTTGCCTTTTTGCAAGCTGTAGGGATTCTCGACGACTTCTTACTTCTTGTTCGGAGGGTTGGCCTAACCACTTACATGCAGGATGAGAGTGAGCAATATGCTTTGCTCACCAAACTTTTGTTAAAAGTTTTGCTTTCACTAACACCCCTTTTAGGACTACTGTTTCATTCAAAATCTATGATAGCCCTATTACTATGCCATTGGAAAGATTTTGCAGGATTATAGACATTGGCATGACTAGGACGGTGAAAAAGATCCAAGGTCGACCCATTCATTTGTTGGAGCTCTACCGTGGGGTAAAAAATGATGATGACCGCATAGCCCAGCGCAGGAATATAAGAAACATTCAACTCCCAGCTCTCAAATATTTTGCTTATTATCTTGCCACTAGAATTCTTGGTAGGGAGAACACTAGAAATATTTCCATATATCATTTGGCTTTTATTGCTGCTGCACTTAACAATGAAACCAGGTATAATCTTGGTTCTATCATTGCTTGCCGCCTAGCTGCTGGAGGACTCATTTATGGGGGCATTATGGCTGCACGCATATTTGTTGCCTTGGACCTTCCTATTAATTCGAATGATACAATGCTGGCCCCACAGAGGCTTGATCTAGCTGCCATGAAAGGACATCACTTTGTCACTGCTAGCTCTAGTTTAGAGAGTTTAGTTTATAGGATGATGTTTACTGACGGGGATGAGAGGGAAATTCCCTTGCCACAGTCTACTTTGTTCAGTATTTACAGGAGGCCATGGTCACACTCCAAGGAGGAGATGGACGATCAGCTCCGCTTGCTCGACTTCCGTGGGCAACACCAGGGGGATGTGTCCTCTTATGACTACTCAGCGCATTACACCGGGGCGCCCGCGAGTTCATACCAGGATGAAGGCACTTCTTCGTCGTATTATGGAGGTGTTCCTTCTTGGCCAGGTTGGGATTGATCTCCACTTAGTCCAAAAGCCTAATCTTGGGGGGAGGTACACCGACATCACACTCATCTACATACCATGTTCCATCGGTACTTTGCATATCCATGTTTCGCTTTCTTTTTACTTTTTGTTTCTGCTTTTCAAAACACAAAAAAGACCAAAAATATTTTTGTTGTTTCTCTTTGCTTTCTTCTTTAGATTTTTAGCTTTCGTTTGCTTTAAGAAAAATACAAAAAGATTTTGCTTTGTTTGCTTTTGCCTCCAGTTCTTGTTTAAAAAAATCGAAAACCCAAAAATATTTGTTGTTCTTCTCTAGTTTTGTAAAGTTCGTTGCAGGGTTCAGCGGTCCTCAGTGACTCCTTTGGAGTTTGGTTTTAATATTATTATTGTAGCCACACAAGTGAAAGGAAATGATGATTTATTACAACTCGAGGTGTGGTAAGAGGCTGGTAATGAACTCTATTCGTTTTAATTTTTGTACATATACTCATCATTGTGGGCATGCTTAGTCTTTTCACGTAGGGTATATGTTATTTAATGGATGCTTAGTAGTTCTTGCTCTCTTGTGATTAGCTCCAACTTTCTAATAGTTTGTAGCATGTCAAATAAAATGTTTGCTTGCATTGTTCTATTCATAACTTGGTATGACATTGTGGTATCCTCCTCTGAATGTTTCATTTGAACCGACTTGGCACATTCTCACGCATGCATATGACTAAACAAAAGTCAGTTAAGCCTTGATGATTTATTTTGCCTTAGAGTCTTGTTTCACTTTTATGCCATAATTAATTTTGTTTTGTCGCAAGCATTATTATGATAGTTACTTCTCTCTCGATTGTCGCTCCCTTTCTATTGATAGGCTTCACTTGCACTGAGTATGAGCTCTACTCGTGCATCCAACTCCCCAAAACCAAATTTTTCAAAAAGTGTCCACCATATCTACCTATTAGCATCATTGCTATTCCGTGCATATTTATTATGCCTTGTTTTCTTCTAAATAAAACGTTTGCTTGTTATGACAAAATTAGTTAGTAAAGCTCTCACAAACTTGATGGCACACTTTATTTTCTTGCACTTAATAAACTTGAACCATTGTGATTGTCCATGAAAGTTACATGCTTGAAAATTATAGGCTAGGAGTTAGCAGAACCATGCTGTCATGGGGAACGCTTTCAACACCTATAAATATTATCCAGTTGATATCATGCTCTTTTGTTTACGGATATCGGTGGTGTGAAATAAAAGGGGAACTTGTAAGTCCATGGAGTTATGTATATGTGTTAGATAAACGCCTAGGAGGCTATCCTAAGCCATGCCTAATCATGGTGGAAACTTGTAGCATAACCATAGTGAGCAATCTATGAAGCATCCTCAGAAAAAATACATAGAGAAAAAAATAGATTTTGTACCATGCCTATTTTGACTCAAACATTCTGAACAAGTTTTACACCAATATAAAATACATGTATTTACATTGTGCGTCCAACTTTATTTGGTAGGTGTTCTAAGTGCCTACCATTGGGATTTTGTCCCATGCATGTTTGAGCTATGTTTTTCCTGTAGTAAAAATAACAAATTAAATTGATTCCTATATTTAGGATTTTCCCTAGGCCAAACCAAAAAGGGTTTTGACCTCATTCCAACTATTAGTACTTATATATCATCATACCTAACCAATCCTAACAGCCCTTTATTTATTAAGTATTTCCTAAATTTTGGTGAATTAAATAGTTCTGCTTAGGATCTTCATACTAGATAAATCATAGTAATAATTTTGGTTTATCCAATCTATTCTGACAGCTATTTGTAATACCTATCCATTGCCCTTGGTTTCATGCCAATTGGACCTGTAGAATAAACCTAGTAAAAAGACAAACTATGCTTACAATTGACTTTGGAATTTTTCTGAGGGCATGTTGGTATTATTATTATGTGTTCCCAACTCTCAAAAATCATAAACTTAAATATTTACAAAAAACTGTAAGGAAATATTTAATTGAGCTACAGAAGATTTATAGTGATTTCTTCTCTTAAACTAGAGTTATTATCACTAGAAAATTTATTACTAATTAAAGGACAATGTTAAAATAGTGAAACCAATTTCTATAGCTTTGTTATTTCAATACCTATCTGATGATATCATTTTTGTATCATACAGACCCCTTTCCTTAGTTCAAAACCCCTTACTTAGGTGGTATTTGGGAACTAAATCATAAAGACAAATCCCCAAATGCAACCAAAGCATTTCCTTTGTTTCCAAAACCAAATTATCAAAACCTAGTAAAGTAAATACTATCTTATTTACTTGATTGATGTATTGTATTAGTGTTGTATGATTGTTTTTGATTGTGACCTTATTTATGTGCATGTGTGATCCTCGACGACGCTAGTTTCGATTGTATTAACAACGATAAGAAAGGATCATTTTATTATTATGGTATTCTAAGAAGAAGTCCAGGGACATTTATGCCATAATGTTGATCACAGGAAAGACACCTTCTTTCTCATAAGACTTTTTCCTAATATTTTACTTATGCATGTTTTATCCACTTGTTTATGAAAAATGCATTGTTTTATTATTATGATTCATATGTGGGAAGGTTTGGCTCCTGCCTGGCCTGGCCCGCGCCTGCGAGGGGTGTGGCTGCCCTGGCTGCCCCTGGCTCGCCTCTTCGCCTATGAAGACCCCCTGATACCAAAAACCTAAGGACCTGATCAATATTCCACGAAACCGTCTGTAGCTGACGCCACCATCATCCCTATATCAGGGGGATCTGAAGCTCTTCCCGGCACCCTGCCGGAGGGGAGATCATCCTGGAGGCCTTCTTCCTCATCATGCCAGCCTCCAGTATGCAATGTGAGTAGTTCCACCTTGGACTACGGGTCCATGTAGTAGCTAGATGGTTGTATCTCCTCCTTTGTGCTACCATGTTTGGACATTGTGAGCTCCGTTCATGATCAAGATCATCTATTTGTAATCATGCATGTTTTGTTTGCGGGGATCCGATGGATATTGAGATTACTATGTCAGATTGATAAATTGTTTTGTCTTATTGATTCTATCATGTCTGTGTTGTTTGAGATCTTGCATGCTCTCCATTTGTAGTAGCTATCTTGGCCAAGTAGATGCTAGTGACTCCAAGAGGGGGTATTTATGCTCGATAGTGGGTTCATGCCTCTATTGAATCTAAGGGAAGTGACAGAGATCTCTAAGGTTGTAGATGTGCTATTGCTACTACGGAAAAAACAACGGTCTCTTGTTCATGGAAAAAGTGGATTGGTTACCTTACACACTTCTGTTAAATCAGTTATCCATTGCTTGCAACTTAATACTAGAGGGGGTTCGGATGATAACCTAAAGGTGGATTACTAGTCATAGATGCATTTGGATGGCGGTCTATGTATCTTTTTGTATTGCCCAATCAAATCTCATAGGATCATGAATGTCTAGTATTGCATTATTATCCCTTGCTCAGTACTGTCAATTGCCCTGCTATAATTTGTTTACCCAGCATGCCATGTTTGTTTATCTTAAGGAGAACACTTCTAGTGAACTATGGACCCTAGTCTAATCTTTACCATTGATACATCTTCCACTGTTACTGTTTACTTTCTGCAAACCACTATTTCCTTCCACACCATACAGTTAACCCTTTGTTTTAAGCAAACCGGTGAGATTTACAACCTCACTATTAGTTGGGCAAAGTCTTGAGTGTCTGTTGTGTAGGTTTCCAAGTTGCTAGCAACACCTTTGAGTCATTTCCTTCCTCCTACTGGTTCGATAACCTTGGTTTCTTACTGAGGGAAAACTTAATGATGTGCTCACCACACCTTCCTCTTGGGGTCTCCCAACGAAGATCTGTAATCAACTGAGACATCATCAAAGAATTTTCTGGCTCCGTTGCCGAGGAATTAAATAAGAAGAAGCTCACATGTCAACAACACGCCATCAAAGATTTTCGGGCGCCATTACCGGGGAGGCTAAGGACGACTTCACAAGGTGAGTCCTTGAAAACCTTTCTCTTTAATTTGTTTTGATTTTGCTTAGTTTCTTTTTCTTGGGTTTTTTTTGCCTTTTTTTATGAAAAAGTCCAAAAAATTAGTTTAGTTTGGTTTGGTTTGCTTTGTTTTATCAAAAACACAAAAAATTAGTTCCTGCTCTAGTTGGTGCTACTGTTGGCTTGCTCCACTTTTGCCAAAATGAACTCTGCTGAGAACACCAAGTTGTGTGACTTCACTAGCATAAACAACAACGATTTCCTAAGTACTCTCTATTGCTCCACCTGCTCCTGATGCTACCTTTTATGAAATTAAGCCTGCTTTGTTGAATCTTGTGATGAGAGAGCAATTTTCTGGTGCTAGTTCTGATGATGCTTCTTCCCACCTCAATAAATTTGTTGAACTTTGTGAGATGCAGAAATATAAGGACGTAGATGGAGATATTATTAAGCTCAAGTTGTTTCCTTTCTCCTTGAGCGGAAAAGCTAAAGAATGGTTGCTATCCTTGTCTAGAAATAGTATTGATTCTTTGATTAAGTGCAAAGATGCTTTTATTGGAAAATACTATCCTCCTGCTAAGTTTATATCTATGATAAGTGAAATAATGAAATTTAAACAACTTGATAATGAACATGTTGCTCAAGGTTAGGAAGGAATGAAATCTTTGGTTTATAATTATCCCACTCATGGACTTACTGCTTGGATGATTATCGAGACTTTTTATGCAGGTTTGAACTTATCTTCAAGAAACATGTTGGATTCAGCTACTGGAGGTACCTTTATGACCATTACCTTGGGTGCTGCAACAAAGCTCCTTGATAATATGATGGTTAATTATTCTGAATGGCACACTGAGAGAGCTCCACATGGTAAGAAGGTAAATTCTGTTGAAGAAACCTCCTCTTTGAGTGATAAGATTGATGTTATCATGGCTATGCTTGTTAATGGAAAATCTCCTATAGATCCTAATAATGTTCCCTTAGCCTCTTTGGTTGCTCAAGAAGAGCAAGTTCATGTGAACTTCATTAGAAACAACAATATCAACAATGATGCCTATAGGAATAATTTTGGTAGTAACAACAATTATAGGCCTTATCCTTCTAATAATGGCAATACCTATGAAAACTCCTACAACAATACTAGAAGTGCTCCCTCTGCACTTGAAGTCATGCTCAAATACATTATTAGTAAACAAACCACTTTCAATAAGACTGTGGAGGAAAAGCTTTTGAATTTTGAGAAAAATATTTCCTCTTTGTCTGAAGCACATTCCTCTTTGATTAATAAAATAACTGCTAAACCTGAAACTTTGGAAAGTACTTTTGCTGCTACTCATGCCATACAAGTTACTATTGATGAAAATGTTAGACTGTTAGCTCAACTACATGCTAAGTGGGAAAGAGAAGCTAAAATTGCTAGAAACAATAGTGTGTGCACTATCGCCACCACCAATATGGATGCCACCAAACCACAAGAAGTACCTATTCCTCCTACCATAATGCCTAAACCTAATGAGTCTACTACTAGTGATGCTAAGTTTGATTTTGATCTTGATGGTTGCAATATTTCTGAAGTGATTATGTTCCCACAAAAGCTTGCTAGAAGTCCTGATGCTAGTGATATGAATGTAGCTTTCACCAAACACATTACAGAAGCTCTCATTAAAATTAAGGAAGAAAAGTTGAAACATAAAGCCTCTATTCCTAGGAAAGTAGAAGATAGTTGGGAACCCATTATTAATATGCAAGTGAATGACTTTGATCTCAAAGCTTCATGTGACCTTGGTTCTAGTGTCTCTATTATGCCTAGAAAGATTTATGAAATGCTCGATTTACCACCTTTAGAAGATTGCTATTTGGATGTCCTACTTAATGATAATGATAAAAAGAAACTCATGGGAAGTGTTAATGATGTTCTTCTTATGGTTAACAATGCTTATGTCCCTGTTGATTTATATGTTTTGGATGTTGAATACAATGCTTCTTCTCCTATTACTTTGGGAAGACCTTTTCTTAGAACTGTTGGTGCCATCATTGATATGAAAGAAGGCACCGTTAAATATAAATTTCCATTCAAGAAAGATATTCAACACTTCTCTACGAGGAGAGAGAAGTTGCTTTCTTCTCCTCCTTTGAAAGCAAGGTTTGATGTTAATGCTTGTTCATTTGAAAATACTTGATTCTTGCTTCTTGTGCCTAACTTAAAGGCATTAAAGAAAAGTACTTATGGGAGATAACCCAAAAGTTTTCTTGAGTCTTGGAAGTTATTACCTCGGTAATGACCTCTCCTTATCCTTTTTATTTGCTTTTTGTGCCAAGAATAACCTCTAATGAGAGGGAAGTAAGATTTGGGGAGTTTCTGTCCCGAAATAGATTTTTGTGCTCCACCGTAAAAAATCGTGTAAAATCTCTGTAAGTCGGATTGAGCTGATATGTTCTGAATAAATTCCCCAGTATGTTAGCTAACTTTAGTTAGTTCAATACGTTTTTATTTGAGCAACATAAGGTCTTCGAAAAAATCGGTTTCTACCTGCTAGTCTATTTTGACAGATTTCTGCCATTATTTGCATTTGCTTCTTATTGCTTCCGTTTTTGGTTCTTTGGGGAAATTGATCTTTTTGAGGGAATTGCTGCAGTAGATTGTGTTTTTATTGAAAGTTTTTCTGTTCTAAATCTAAACCCAAAGGTCTATTATCTTTTGAATACACTAATGTTGCTAATGAAGATTGTGTGATGTTTTGTATGAAGGAAAATTTTCAGGTGTAGAGAGAAAATGATGTAATGAGATGAAGAATGGAAAAAATCTCAAGCTTGGGGATGCCACCCTGTGTCACCCCAAGAAATATTCAAGAGGTACAAGCGTCAAAGCTTGGGGATGCCCAAGGCATCCCCTTCTTCATTAATAAAAATCTCAGGTCTTTCTAGACACTTCATTTTGATTGTTTCATGCACTATTCTGTTGTTCTTGGAGCGTCTTAGTTTTCATTTAGTGTTTTTAGTTTTCTTGAATAAAGTAGTTTGGACCCCTGTTCTCGCTGTGTTGTTTCAAATAAGTTGATTGGTGTTGGAGAGGAGTAGAAAGTTCTTGCTTGAATAGTACAAGAGGAGTTTGTTTTCACTATGACTTAGACTTTATCATGTCAAACTAGATGTTGTTTTGACCTTATGCTTAGTGATTATTGTTGTAGCATGACTTGTTCCAAACAATTAGGATTGCTTAATGTGCCTTGAAGGAATAATGCGTTGTTTTATCATACAAAAGCATAGTATTGTGGTATTCTCCTTTGATGCTTTGTTTGGGTTGACTTGGCACATGCTGACACCATGTTATGACTATGAACAAGTCACCATAGCCTCTATGATCATTTAGTACTTGACTTGTAGTACCACTTTATACTTTGATTAGTAATGTTTTGTCGCTCTGCATGATTATGGCCATTATTTCTCTCTTAGTTGGTTGCTCCCAGTTTTTTGTTAGCCTCCACTTGTATGAGTAAGATCTACTCATGCATCCAACTCCCAAGAAACCAAGTTATTCCAAAGTGTCCACTATAAATTCCTATGCATGGTGTGTTACACCATTCCAAGTATATTCTTGTTTTCATCTGTCTTCCAATTAAAAAGTCTCTTTGTTTTGTGAAAACTTAGTGATTAAAACTCTCACAAACTTGATGACACACTTTATTTTTTGCCCCTAATAAACTTGAACCATTGTGTCATCTATGTTGTATATGCTTGCACTTATACATTGGGATTAGCAGAACCATGCTGTCATGGCGAACGCTTTCAATATTGAACATGTACATTCTACCCAGTTGATATCATGCTCTTTTGTTTATGGGTGTCGTAGGTGTGAAATGAAAGGGGAGCTTGTAAGTCCATGGAGTTATGTATGCGTGTTAGAGAAACGCCTGGGCCACTAGCCTAAGCCATGCCTAATCATGGCGGAAACTTGCAGCATCACCATAGTGAGCAATCTATGAAGCATTCTTCTTATAAAAAAAGACATAGAAAAAAGAGATTGAGAAAAAGAAAAGAAAAAAATATGAAAAAATAGGAAAGAGAGAAAAAACACCATTTTACCATGGTAAATAAGAAAATTGTTGAGATTCTCATTGTCTGCTTGCCTTGTCATTTTGATTATGGGATAGCTCATGTAACATGTGCAAGGGGTATCCCGTTGGCGGTTCTCTATGATACACATGTACTTCCTATGAAAAGAACTTGCAAGTAAATAAAAAGATCGTTGAGATGCTAATTGTCTGCTTGCCTTGTCATTTTGGTTATGGGATAGCTCCTGTACCATGTGCAAGGGGTACCCCATTGGCGGTTCTCTATGATATGCAAATACTTACAATGACAAGAACTTACAGGTGACTGAAGTTGAGTAGAATGAGGAGCGCCCTCGTATTCAAGGGACATGAGATTGCTAACTTATACTTTTTCAAGCATATACTTCATAGTTTGTTCACTTTAACCTTAATCACTTCAAAATGCTTATGATAGGGGCAATGAGGGCTGAAAGCTAACAAGTACCATAATTTTTGGAAGCTCTTTTTGAAACTTGAAATCCCTGCTTCCCTTTAGGAAGGGCATTTCTTCCACTATTATGTTGAGTCTTCACCTTCTATCCTTAGGCACCAAATAAGAGAGCATAGTTGCCATTCTTAGTTCTATGTGCATTGTCCCAAAACTTATTCATTGATGCATAATGTTGATATTACTTGTTCTTGTGCTATTTGTATCTAGTCACTCTTATGAACTTTGAAGGTGTCCTATGCATCTATTTGCTACTCCATGAGGGACAAGCTGAATGCCAATATGCTATGTTTTCTATATGTGAAACAAACAAACGTCTTTCAATGCATGTTATTCATGATCTTTGTTTGTAACCTTTCATGTTGCATGCATAGTTACTTTATCTTACTGTTCGAACTCCATATTTCATGCTCATATTTAGAGTTCTTTGATCCCAGCTTTCAATGCTTACAAATGTGTTAATCTTGATTTTGATGGTGCATGTCACCTCAAAAATTATTCTTTTTATCACTTACCTACTCGAGGACGAGCAGGAGTTAAGCTTGGGGATGCTTGATACGTTGAAAACGTATCTATAATTTTTGATGTTCCATGCTTGTTTAGTATCTACTACGCTTTTCTTTGTCTACACTTTGAGGTGTTTTTATATGTTTTTCTGGACTAACCTATTAACAAGATGCCACAGTGCCAGTTGCCTGTTTTCTTCTGTTTTTTGTTCCAAAAAAGGAAGAAAATCCATATTATCGGAATTGGACGAGACAAAAGCCAAAGTAAATATTTTACCGTGGGGAACACGGAGCCAGAGTACGAGACGGAGGGGATCCACCAGGGGGCCACACCCCCTGGCCACGCGGCCAAGCCTGTCCCACACCTGGGGGTGCGGCCGCCCTGGCTGCCCCCTGCCTCGCCTCTTCGCCTATAAAGACCCCCGATACCAAAACCCTAAGGACCCAATCAATATTCCAAGAAACCGTCTATAGCCGTGATAGATGGTTGTATCTCCTCCTTTGTGCTACCATTTTTAGATCTTGTGAGCTCCTTTCATGATCAAGATCATCTATTTGTAATCATGCATGTTGTGTTTGCGGGGATCTGATGGATATTGAGATTACTATGTCATATTGATTAATGGTTTTGTCTTATTGATTCTATCATTTCTGTGTTGTTTGACATCTTGCATGCTCTCCGTTTCTAGTAGCTATCTTGGCCAAGTAGATGCTAGTGACTCCAAGAGGGGGTATTTATGCTCGATAGTGGGTTCATGCCTCTATTTAATCTAAGGGAAGTGACAGAGATCTCTAAGGTTGTAGATGTGCTGTTGCTACTAGGGAGAAAACAACGGTCTGTTGTTCATGGAACAAGTGGATTGTTTACCTTACACACTTTTCTTAAAGCAGTTATCCGTTGCTTGCAACTTAATACTGTAGGGGGTTCGGATGATGACCTGAAGGTGGATTACTAGTCATAGATGAAGTTGGATGGCCGTCTATGTATCTTGTTGTATTGCCCAATCGAATCTCATAGGATCATGAATGTCTAGTATTGCATTGTTATGCCTTTCTCAGTCCTATCAATTGCCCTGCTGTAATTTGTTTACCCAACATGCCATGTGTTTTTATATTAAGGAGAACACCTCTAGTGAACTATGGACCCTGGTCTAATCTTTACCATTGATACATCTTCCACTATTACTGTTTACTTTCTGCAAACCACTATTACCTTCCACACCGTATAGTTAACCCTTTGTTTTCAGCAAACCGGTGAGATTTACAAACTCACTGTTTGTTGGGGCAAAGTCTTGAGTTTATGTTGTCTAGGTTTCCAAGTGGCTAGCAACACCTTTGAGTCATTTCCTTCCTCCTACTGGTTCGATAACCTTTGTTTCTTACTGAGGAAAAACTTGCTGTTGTGCTCATCACACCTTCCTCTTGGGGTCTCCCAACGAAGCTCTGTAATCAACTGAGCCATCATCAATGACTTTTCTGGCGCCGTTGCCATGGAATTAAAGAAGAAGAAGCTCCCACGTCAACAACATGCCATCACGGCGGCATGGCTGAGCTTGCCGATGATGACGTTGAACACACTAGCGTCATCACCGTAGACGATGACCATGGATGGCAGAAAGGATGGTAACAACATCGTTACTATAAATTCCATGGGTTGGCCGTACGATATCGTATGCACTTGTACCTTGTGATCGTCGTCGAGGTGGATAAGGAGCTCGACTAGAGAGGCAGTGAAAATGTAGCCGACTTCCATATAGCTGTATGGCTGTATTGGCATGTGGTCTTGTTGTTGTCGAGATTGTGGTAGGCGACCATGGTGAGACAACCGTCATGGGTGCATGGAACAGTTATCGGCACTTGCTTGTATTTGTCCAGCGCCGGCTAGATCTTGGTGGAATCCGCCAAGACACACAGCATTGGAGTGGTTCCCTGGAAGCTCGGCTCGCTGATGTAGTGCCTGTAGTCCAGAATTTTTATGCCGCATTGAGGGAATTGAATTTGGGGTCCCTTGATCCATCCTAGATCCATGCTCCTGCATAAAAATGGAGTAATTATAAGTAGGTATCTCCACACCGGTGGCGGCTGACTGGCTGAAGAGGCTGATTTTAGTGAAGGCCACTTCAACACCATGCTTTACACTTGTCATCAAAACAAGGCTGCAGGAAGTTGACAGGTGAGAGTAAAGCAGGTATCACGCTGTATAGTAACAGATCCTACCCATGTGAAGGTCTACTCCTAGAGAGACAGAGAATCCTGGGGTCTAGCACAAAGTGTATACTTCTGCAGGGGAGAGATCAAAGACTACATGCATGTCTTCAACATGATCTGCATTTTATCCTATCTGCTTGTCTCTTTTGGCTCTTTCGTTTCCCTCTCTTTTTTAGAGGGAAAGGGCACCTTCCATGATTACATTACTCATTAAACCAAGTTTATAGCATTCTAGTCCACAGGGAAAACGTCAGGATCGACGCCCCGGTACACAAAACCTCAGCACAGTTCCATTTCTTTCTTGTGGTTAAGCTTGTCTAGATACATGTACTAGGATTAATTAGAAAAAACAGGTCCAGATTTTTGAAACTCCAAAGAGTAGTAACCGGAGTAGAATAGCAGCAACAGCAGTAGTATAATTGTACTAATACTACAGTAATACATGTATTTTTATACTCGAGTAGTAGATCGGTTTTTACTTCGGTAGGTGTAGGCATTTGCGGGGGGCGGCGGTAGTTATTTACGGATTTTTACTAGGTAGTACTCAGGTACTCCTGATCTGACTGACTTCATGAAGTGATACTATAATACTGTACTACTCAGATCCAGCTGTCATCACACGGTTCCTAGGGACACTCCAGAGACACTGGTGTTGTGATGCACGTCCTTGCTTCCAAGTAAATTAATTTCGCTCCTCTCTATTTCTCAGTGATTTTCTTCTCTCTTCTGGTGTGTTCTCTCTCTTTATTTCTCGGCATGGCGCGCAACCTCCTGATTCTGATGTTTGCGTATTTGCTGGATTTTGTTGCGTGCTTGCTTGATTTTGCAGGCGACCCTGCCTTTTTGTCGTGACGTGGTGCCAGTCAGGGCATATCACATTGGGCGCAGTCGAGTTTTCATATCAATGTGACATTAAATAATTTAAATCAATATCGAGCAATAAGATGATTTATGTAAGTACGTTGTACAAAGATTATTTTTTATCCAAGGACTTTAATAGTAGTACTACGAATACATGCAGTTTCCCAGGTTTATTCCTTTTAGTAGGATTATTAATTACGTGAAATCACATGAGTGCTAATTGACGTTGCTTTCTCTATATTGGCACCCCCTCTTCCCTCAAACGCATGCAGAAATTAAGGGGGAAAATTAATACAAGAGGTTTTATTGCGTCGCAGTGGGAGCTGAAATAACAAACATAGTACTTATGCTAGATCCCAACACCATTCCAATGTGCATTTGATAGTATTCAGTCTCTGAGTCTTATTATAGATAGATAGTACTAGAGGTTAAATTAAATAAAATTAATCATAAGACTTCTTCTTCTTAGACCTGGATCTTTTTGTTGTCACCTTCCTATTGGCATCGTCCTTCCGCTTCCCGTGGCATCCCCTAGCTCTCACCGTCTTCTTCTTCATCAAGCCTCCCGCCTCCTTCTCCTTCCTCTTCTTATTGCCAGTGAAGAAGGTATCGAGTGCACTCTTCTTGGATACGACGTGCCATACCTAGAGATGTGGAAATAGATCTTCTGACCCCTCTTCCTCCTGCTTCCTCTTATTCTTGTCGAAGAAGGGTAGATCGAGTGAACTATTCTTGAAGACGACGGGTATGTCATAGATGAAAGATAAACTATCCTCCTCCTCTGTGCTCTCTAGAAGTGCCCCCTCCATTAGATAACGGTAAGTAGGGTCCTCATCAGAAAAATTACCTTCCTCTTCTTCTTGCCGAAGAAGGGTAGATCGAGTGAACTCTTCTTGAAATCGACGGTTTCATCATAGATGAAAGATAAACCATCCTCCTCCTCCTTTGTGCTCTCTAGCAACGTCCCCTCCATCAGATGATGGTAAGCAGGGTCCTCGTCGGAAAAATTAGCTTCCGGTGTGTTAGAATAGTATGGCCCATCAACAAAGTCCCCGCTATCACCATGGTAAGGATTGATATCCCCGTTGGCCCATGCGTTGGACTCATCAATTGAGGTGCACTGATCAGAGCAGCTGCATGTCATTTTTTTGTGTGCGGTGGCTTGGCCAGCCTAAAGGGAAGGGGGGGGAGGGGGAATACAGAGAAAATGTTCTTTGGTGGGTGCATCGTGCCTCGATGGGGGGAGGTTGTTGTTGATGGCCGCTTAAAAAGGCTTGCTCGGGACATCCAAATGTTGCCACGTGCCGTAGCAGTCTGGCAGTTTCCGTTCCACTGTTGAAAAAAGATCGAAGGGTTGTTACACTATATAGTGGGGTATGCTAAGATAATAAAAGTATAACATATCATTAGGATCTTTCGGGTTTGTGTATAACATTCATTATGCCAAGGACTATCAATAGAATATTCTACATGCTAAAACGGAAAAAATCCAACAGTTAACGTTGTTGGGATTTTCCATTCTTGATTTAGTTTCCATTGTTCAAAGTTACTCGTACACTATATAGTGAAAATATTTGCACAAAGTCACGCCTCACTTCCTATAATTCCAAAACATTGGAAATGATGCTATATGTGCATGACCGAGCAACTTTCGAATAATCTCAAGGAAAAACATGGACACATTAATCAATGAGTGTGAATGGACATAAGAGTTGCAAGGATAGATTACTTGTGGGGCCTAGCAACTCAACATTTTTTTGTTTTTTTATGAAAACATTATCGTTGCTTACCTGATGGGTGGCCTTGTTGTCATTTCTCAGGCACACTAGATTATTCACATTAGCAGAATAGTGGGTTCCCAAAAATTTGTTTTAAACATAAGTTTGAACACTCCTAGGCACGGTGATTCAAAATTTATCGATAAAAGGGTCTTATTTATTGGGTGGCCGAGTGGTTGACCCCACATGTCACTGTCATATAGACATGATTTTTTCTAGAAAGGTCAATCACTAATAAATGCTTATAGGAAGGTTAGGAAATCAAAAATTGGGTTCCACTTACGAACCTTCATGTTCCTCTTCCTATAGCCACCTTTTAGCAATTCAATACACAAACATTATTGGACATGCTCTAAAATCCAATAATTCTTTCTTTTTAAATAAGAACAGTAGTGATTAGCTTGACTAGTAAATTATGGTCTACGTATGTTGTACTAGTGTACTTTATAGGATATTCTATATGTGCATGACCAAACAACTTTCGAAAAATCTGAAGGAAAGAATGGCCGCATTAATCAATGAGCTTGAAGGGAAACATACTTTTGGAACCTAGTAACTTTCACATTTTTTGTGATAAAAATACTATTATTGCTTACCTTATGAGTGGTTTGATGTCGTCGCTCATATGCACTAGATTATTCACCTTAGCGGAATAGCGGATTCCTAATTTTTTTCTTCAAATAGAAGTTTGAACATTCCAAACCATAGTGATTTAAAATTTATCGATAAAAGGCGCTTTATTTTTTAAAAAATCATGGTGCTTTATTATTACACCTAATTCCCCAGCCCTACCGGCCTACCAATCTATTATTACTTGGACTATGGATAAATTCAAATTCAGTCGAGTTGGTTGGGGCTATAATCATAATTTTCGAACTCACTAACTGTCTTGGTGACAAAATTTTCATATGCATCATCATGTGATTAATGGATATAATAAGAAAATATATCAATTCCATAATATTTTAGTGCCTACCAAAGCAATACTTTAGCTTTCTCTCTTCTTAGTTTCTTAAATGAAGGGGTCTAACCTCTTTCTAAAGTTCTTAATAAACATAGTTTTGGAGAATACTTCAGTTTAAACCCATATTTTTTATTGGATCCAAACACTAAAAGGTATTTAATATTTTAGTTTATTCAGAAAACAAAATGTTCACTAAATACTTTAAAAATACTTTGATGCCAAACGGGGCCTTCTTATATGAAGCCAGCCAATATGGCCATGAATGATCAATAGTTAGATGCCAAATGGGGTTTTAATATCTGAACATGGGCCATGGATGATCAGCGATGTGACTTCCTTTGATTCTAGGGAGTACGGCTTAGATTAGTCGACCGGGAAAATCTCCCGCTATCCCCAAAATATTTCGTGCCCCTATGTTTCAAACATACTGAAATTCCCTTTCCACCCCTAGTTAAGGCAGTTTGTTGGGGCATCAATCGTAATTTCTTGTTTCACTATCTCTATGGCCCTCTCTGCCCCCTGCCCCCCCCACACACAATCCTCGCCCGCAGCTAGGGAAAACATGCGGAAAACCCTAGATCTAACCTTCACCACCTTACCCTAAATACGCTTCTTCCCCACTGTCGTCCAACGTTTGGAGCAACCCTTGTTCTGCTTCCACAAGAACCGCCAGGAATCCGCTTCTTCGCCGCTCTCGTCCAGCGCTCGAAGAAAACCCCTGTTTTGCTTCACCTTCATCCACAAGCACCGCAACCGCAGCACCCTCGGCAACCTCGATGTAACCACCTAGGATGCACATGATGCCTAAACGTTGTCCCGACTCAGGTAACTAGATCTCCTTTGATTTTCGTATGATAAATATAGATCAGTTAATTGTATTTTGTATTCGAGCTACTTTTGTAGTAACTTACAAGTGCTATACTTGTTATCCGTATCTTCCCAAATAAACCTTTTGTAGTCAGGTTTAACTGTATGGTGTTGAAGTGCGATTTTGCATGTGATGGAGAAATATGATCCAACGAACGGTGAACACATTTGTTTCAATTATCTCTGTTATTAAAGTGCATGGCCATAAGTGATTCCATTATAATTTCTGTCTGGTTTGGCGTAGGCTATGGCACTAACTGTTATTTCTGCCTGATGTTGTTCTCTTATCTGTGGAGTACACATTTACATTCATTATACTGCTTCCAGTAATAGGTCAGGTTTATTTTCTTCTGCTTACCCCACGATTCCTAACATTTTGTTGTTGTTACATAATGAACAGGTGCAGTTTACACTAGAAATCGTAGAATGAAGGGCCCTTATAATCTAGTAAGTATCTACTCCTTTCCTATTACTTCATTCTAACATCTATCAGATTGGAACTTTTTTATGTTTACTATCCTCTGCACCTTTATGTAGAGGCCCAACACTGAAGTATGGAGACCACCATTCCAATAAAATGATGCAGCGGACATCATCAACGAACGTACCTATTTTAAGGTTTAAGTCCCCTGGTTTTATGCCATTTAGTCTAGCTCCATTTTATTTTCGTTGGAGGCACTAGGATGATTAGCACAAGGCCAGATTTGTAACAAAATCCAATATAACAGAAATAGAAGGATCATATTCAACTATTCACTTCAAATCTCACTCTAGTATCTGCCACTTTTCTGGCTATTTTAATGCAAGGCACACAATTGTTCAATTGTTCTTTGATCAGACAATCAAAAAATTTAAACAATATGACTTTTTATGAATCAAACTGTTTGATAGATTGTTTCACCATTGTTCTGACTGAGTTACTATAGTATTTTGTCAATTACTATAACAATTCCACCTACCTAAGATTCAAATCCAACTGCACATTGAGTAGGATAGTTAATATCAGCCACAATGGTTAAATGCTTATTTTGTTCTTCGGTAAATGCTTCTATATCAGTTTAAGGAGCTCCTAGTCGACGGATTCGTTACATTCATAAACCACACATTCTAGTTTGATCAGTTTGGTTGAGGTCCTTGGATTGAGTGCTTACATTGCTATATCAAACCAAAATAATCTTTTGAGAATGAAAAGGTAGTTTTATTCCTTCGTATGATGTTGTAACTTTTTTATCTTAGTTTCAGCCTTCATCAAGTAGAGAAGTCATTTCATAGAGCAGAAATGAAAGTTGCACATGATCTCATCCCTCTACGAAGTCGACTATTCCAGTTACTTCAGAAGATAGAGATGTATGAGGCCCTGCTTCTAGTTGTCTTCTTCCTTTTTGAAAAGGACTGTTTTGAAATTCTCTGGTTTTTGTTTTCCTTGGTAATGATGATATAGGACATTTATTTTTTGTTTTAGGTTGCAAATATAAATATGAAGGTAGAACATAAAATAACTACTTCAAGTGTAGATATCTTTGCATAGAGCAGTAGTGATAGTGCGTATTGCTCACGTAGGTACACGATATTGACTGTTCCATACATTCCAGCATAAATATTTTTGGAGCTGCACTCCAGGATGTACTTGCTATAGCTGGACAGGAAGCCAACACAACAGATGCGGTCGTCTCCATAACACGGAATGAGTTATCTAAGTTGAATAACACACAAGCTTTGATGGATAAACTACTCAATAATCTCCTCAGGAAGTCTTATGGTAATCCCGTTGTTACATGTGAGGCAATGCGAGCTTCCTAAAAGGAAATTTTTTGAAACCAAGATTGTGTTGTTTATTAGTTGTGTTGTACTATGATGATGATGATGTTTGAGCTACGGAGTTTTTCTGGCCTGTAATAATTTACTATTTTTAAAGTTATAAGTTTTTTCCATAGTTCCAGAATTATTTTAGTACTGCAGATAATCTAGTACTAGGTATATGCCCCTAATTTGCACAGGATTGTACCAGCCCTTGATGGGACGCTAATCAACAGTGATGAGCCTTTCGTGCCGCCATGTAGTAGCGGGTTGTTACTTGTATCAGTTAAACAGTAAAAGGTCAGAACAGTAACTTGTCATAATAGTAACAGATCGAAACAGTAAAAGACCAAAACAATAAAAGGCTAGAATAGTAAAAGGCCCGAATAGTAGAAGGCCCGAACAATAAAAGACCCAAACACTAAAAGTCCAGAATAGTAAAAGGCCAAAATAGTAAAAGGCCAGAACAGCAATGGGCCGACCACGGGTCGTAACAGTAACAGTCCGACTATAGCAAGCGACTAATGGGCTACGCGGTATTGAGCCAAGGCTGGCGTACTTTAGGTTAGAACAGTAACAGGCCCGAAAGTTTATGGGACACCGTTGGATACATAAATGGGCTATTTGAAACAGTGGAGGATTATACAGAAACGGGCCCGAAAGTTTATGGGCCAAAGCGGGCTAGACAAAGTGGCCGATTTCAAACAGTACTGAGCGAAATAGTAACGGGCCCGATGTCTTATAGGATGCACAGATGCGCGCATTTCAAACAATGCAGGTCAAAACAGTAATAGGAACAAAAGTTTACGGGCCACGGCTGGCAACACTAATGGGCCCATTTCAAACAGAGACGGACAAAATAGTAATGGGCCACCTTTCTGTTAGGCTCTCATAATGAGCCGAACCACTTAATAATTATCAGGCCTTAGCTAGGTCTGGCTTCTACCACAGTTTTATTGACAATTAATGATGCTAACTGAGCATTAACGGTGTTCTCCATGTGGCAATTTGCATGACGTGGATGACAAACAGATCTATTGTAAGGTTCCCAACCTTTAATAAGGTAGAGATCCCTGTGTTTACAATGCTAGTCCCTGGATCAATAGCTAGCATCCACAGTTAAGATGTAATATCAAGAAACAAAGGTCATAATACAACTTTATAACCAGGAATAAAGTAATTGGGTTTGGGTTTCCAAAAACCTTTGCATGGTTGGATCTACCTCACTGGTGTTGCCTAAAAATTGAGCTGTCACTTGGTTCAACTGGGTTTGTGTTACTATGAGTTCTCTCATGTTGATCTCTTGGTTGTTGTTTTTTTCACCATCCTTGATGTTGGAGTTTCTTGGAGTAGTTATCTGTTTGGATTGGATTGGGATTATAATAGGCAAAATATTTCTAAGGAAATAATTCTAATCACACACATCACAATTCACATAGGCAAAATGCAAGAAATCACAAACAAACATTCCACTCAAACAACAAGTTTCAAGCATATTTTTAGGCAACCAAAATATTTTTGTTACACCACATAAGTTGGTGGGTTTGACTTAAACTAAATATGGTGGTCCATCTATATGGTTCACTTAAGATCTTTCCCTCCTTCTTGGTTGATTCTTCTTGCATGAGATCATGGTTTCTTTGGAAAAATTCTTGTGTCTTGGTCACAAAACTCCAAAGGTGATGATGATTCCTTCTAAGTTGTGTTTCCTTAGTCTTCAAGTCTTGAGCAATATTTCTTGTCTCACTTGCAGTCCTTAGTGATATCTTAGTTGAAGTCCTTGGTGAAAATAAAGTTGAAATCACCTGAAGATGTTGAAGTCATTTGAGTTGATGAAGTCCTTTGCACATGGTGAAGTCTTTGGCCATGGGGTAGGCTTTGTCTATCAGGTTTGAAATAGAAGAGATGTAGAATCAAAACCAAGGATGGTTGAGGAAAGAGTTTACAAGATTTTTTGTAAATAAGTTTTGGAACAAATATAACTCCTATTTTATAAGGGGTTTTGTCCAATCCTAGGGTTACAATCCTACAGGCAACACAATGCTCTGATACCATCTGTAAGGTTCCCAACCTTTAATAAGGTAGAGATCCCTGTGTTTACAATGCTAGTCCCTGGATCAATAGCTAGCATCCACAGTTAAGATGTAATATCAAGAAACAAAGGTCATAATACAACTTTATAACCAGGAATAACATAATTTATTACATCTTACATAGCTCATTTGGCCATCTCATTACAATGCAGCAGAATATAACAATAGCATGGGGTCCTTCATCTTCAAAGTGCCACAGGCAGTCAGGTTGGTTGTAGACTTGTAATCCTAATCAATAAACTTCACTAACATCAAACAAACCTGCAACTTAATAAGTTACAGCCACAAAGGTCAATACATTTGAATTGTATTGGCAAGTGATACTATGGTAGTATAGTGGAGTCTATCATCTATATGCATTTGGCTAAGTGGAGCTTAGGCTTGCTTTGCTCAAAATAGAGGCGCATGCCCCCCTCTGCTGTGAAACGGCCAGAAACATCTGTGGCGCACTCTGCCTAGTGCGCCACAGGGAGTAGGAACATCCGTGGCGCACATGCCATAGTGCGCCACGGGTGTTCCTACTCCCTGTGGCGCACTAGGGCAGAGTGCGCCACGGATGTGTCGATTTTTTTGATAGCACTTTATGTGCACATGTGTGACCACATCCACCACCCCACACTTCACTTTCCCCTTCTTCTTCCTCCTTAGATCTAGTCGGGATCTTCTCCTTCCCTCCTCAATTTCTCCACTCATTCACCATTTTTAGCATGTAGAACTTACCTTGGATGTTACATAAGTAATAGAGGAAGGTCTCCGGTCTCTCATCTCCTTCTCCGGTCGAGACGCGCACCTCTCCTTTCCATCTTTCTCGCGATCGGTCTCTCATCTCGGTAAGTTGTCCATGTAAGGATGTGTTCATGTGTATATGGATGATATGCTCATATGTATGTAGATGATCGATGCTCATGATGTGTGTATGGAGAGGATCGATCGATGGTCATATGTGTGTGTATATGGAGAGTATCGATGATGATCATGCATGTGTGTATGGAGAGGATAATGATATGTTCATGTGTGTATGGATCGGTCTCTCTCTCTTGTGTTTGTGTGTGAACAAGTTTCCATTTGTTTTGCCAAAATGTTGATTCATTTCCATTTTGGCAAGACTTTGGCATTTTGCAAAGGTCCTAATTTTAGGATAGGTCATGCCGAAATTTTCTATCGACCATTGCATGCATGCATTCATTATGTGGTTCTAGTAGACTTCTAATTGTACCGTGTACACCGTGCATGCAAAAATGGTTCGCATAATGAGCGAAGGCATTGTGGCTAGATTTTTGAAATGTGCGACGACCGACATGATACGAAATAACAAGACGGATATAAGATGTCCGTGCAGAAGATGCAAACTCAACTAGGTGATCGACCCAGATTCCGGGAATCTGCAGGCGCACCTGCTCCGCCATGGTTTCATGGATGGATACACTCGTTGGATAAGCGATGACGAAGACGATGGAGACGGTGAAGGTGGCCAACATGACGATGATCATCATGACGGCGAGAACGAGCGAGATGATGAAGAGTCTCCTGGAGATGGTGAAGGTGCGGAAGCAGACCGGGATGATGATGATGATCTAGATGCCGGAGGAGCAGACGACGATGGAACAACGTCAGGCTGGGTGCGGGACCCTTATGTGCAAGAGCTGCTTCTCAAGCAGACGAGTAACGCCAGGGCTGCCGCTAGAGAGAAAGCCAAGCTTGCGCAACTTGAGAAAGACGTGGTTACTCCATTGTATGAAGGATGTAGGCCCGATGATACCCGTTTGAATGTAACTCTCAAGGCTATGGAGATGAAGGCAAAACACAAATTGAGCGACGCAAGCTTCGACGATATGATGGCATTCTGGCACGATCGTCTCCCGGAGGGGAACACATGTCCAACTAGTATCGAGGACGCCAAGAAAATCGTCTGTCCTCTCGATCTACCACATGTTAGATATCACGCATGCATCAACGATTGCATCATTTATCGGGGCGAGGACACGGAGAAAACCACATGTCCGGTGTGCGGCGTGAGTCGATACAAGAAAGGGAAGAAAGCAACTCGAAAAGTGGTATGGTACTTTCCTATCACTCCTTGTCTGCAGCGCTATTTCGCGGACCCTAAGGAAGCGAAGCTCATGCGATGGCATGCGGAAAGGAAGAAGCCAGGAGATGATGATGATGACCCCGAAAAGGATGGGCTGCTGACGCACCCTTCAGATGCTAGCCAGTGGAAAGCATTGGACCTTGAATTCCCAGAATTCGGTGGAGATTTGAGGAACATCAGGCTTGGTGCGAGCACCGATGGACTCAATCCGTTCGGTAGCCAGAGCAGCACGCACAGCACTTGGCCCGTGTTTGTATGGATGTACAACCTCCCTCCATGGTTGTGCATGAAGAAGAAGTACATACAAATGAGTATGCTAATTCAAGGGCCGAAACAACCTGGTACCGACATCAATCTGTATCTCAGGATGTTGAAAGAGGAGCTAGCCACGTTATGGGAATCTGGAGCCAATACTTACGACGCCGTCGCACAAGATTATTTCACTATGAGAGCCGCGTTGGTCACTACGGTGCAAGACTATCCAGGTTGCGGGTATATCTCGGGGAAGGTTATCCAAGGATTCTGCGCATGCGTTAGGTGCATGGATAACACAAGCTATCTCCAACTAGAGAAAGATCCAGGGTCATCGAAAACCGTGTTCATGGCACACCGGAGGTGGCTCAGCAAGAATGATCCATGGAGAAAACGTGGAGACCTGTTCGATGGCAAATCCGAGACCCGAGGAATCCCAGAGCGTAGGAGCAGCAAAGAAGTGGAAGAGTTGCTGAAAAACTGGAAAGATTGTCCTAAGTCTGGAAAGAAGCGAAAGAGGCAGCAACAAGACAAGCCGCTGATGAAGGTATGGAAAACACGGTCTGTTTTCAGGGAGTTGCCATACTGGAAGTTTCTTCGCACGCCTCATAGCCTCGACATCATGCATATCACGAAAAACGTGTGCGAGAGTCTGGTCGCCACCATAATCAACATGCCAGATAGGACGAAAGATGGTCCGAAAGCAAGGCACGACCTGATATGCTTAGGTATCCGGAAGGAGCTTCACGGAGGACGCACTACTCCTGATGATTAGGAAGATGACGATGATCATGAGTCGGAGACGACACAAGGTCGTCGGAAGGGTAAAAAGTTCAAGAAGAACGAATATTACTGCCCTCCTTGCTTCACTCTAAGCCAGGATGAGATCAAACAGTTTTTCAAGTGCCTTCTAGGATGTGGTACCATTCTTTGTTCCTTGTTTGTGCCCTCCGGTGTTTTCCGACGCGACGACATCCTCTACGCCAGATCCGATGCAGAGTCTGCATCACTCCTTGGATCCCGAACCTCGCTTGTCGAGATCTTCAGTCTGTTTCCGAGAGTTGGTTGCATAATCCGCCTATTCGTGTGCAGAGTAATGGTTTGGGTGCGCGATGGACTGATCACCATCCGACTACTCTTATCATTCGCTCTTGTACATCGAATCAGTGGATCCAGCAATTTTACTCCATCCACGGAAGTTAGAGGTGGCCTTACCTTTAACTTCGTCCGTTGTTTATCCGGAGTGTTCTCCCGACGATCACGGACAACGACCTCTTGTTAGCGGTGTCGCGAGGATCTACATGAAGCGAGAAGATTCAGACCGCCGACCTTCTTTCCGGTACCATGAGGCGGATCTCGAGGGCGAGATCCATTGTTAGTGGTGTCGAATTGTAGCACCCCGGTAAATTTCACTACTAGAAAATCGCTGTTGTTTTTATTTTGTGCATCATCATGACATCATCATGCATCTATTTGCCTAAAACTATTTTTCAAACATCCTATTTTGTTTTCTAACTATTCCCTCTTCTTTTCAAAACAAACCCTAGATCTGTCTAGATCTTTTATTTCGCCTACAAACTATTTACAAAAGTTTTCATAATTAAAATTAATTAAAAACAATAATAAAAATATTTTTTTGTATCGAGGGAGGCAGCCGCAGGCCAGGCCCAAAAGCCCAGCCCGCAGCCACCTACCACCCCAACCTAGCAAACCCTAACCCTAAAACCACCTCTGACCTAACCCTAGACCCCAACACACACTCCACCCGCCGCCGGACTCACACCACCCTACTGCTAGACCGACGCAACACCCACGCACACACCCAACACGCCCCAGACAAACCCAACACACCCGACCCACACCGGACCACCCCGGTGGACACACACACACGACCACACCGCGTGGACCCCTTCCCGTCCTCCCAGCGCGAACGCTCCTTCCTCGACCCCGATTCCCCGCCGCCGCTCTTCCCTTCTGCAAGCCCCGCCGCCTCCCTCCTCCCTTTGGGCCGCCACCGCCAGAACCCCGCGGTCGCCCACGCGTGCTCACCTTCATCCCCATCGTCAGTGCCGCGAGCTCTGTCGACCGATGTCGCCGTCTCCTGCGCCATCGCCGTCGCCCTCCGCCGCCAGGCCCTCCCTCTCCCGAGGCCGCGGCCGCCTTGCCTCCCCGCCACCAGGCCTCGCCGTCCGCGTCGCCTTGGTTCCCGTCGCCATCGAGCCGCCCCTCTACGCCTTCCCGACCGCCTGCTGCCGCCTCCTCCGCGCGGCCTCGTCGCCGCCCGCCTCAGCGACCGCCCCGCCGTCGGCGCCGCACCCATCTCCACCTCGCCGCCCCGCCTCGCTGTTCGCTTCCCCGACGAGCTCTGCGCGGCCGCCACCGGACGCCTCCGCCCCCGACCCGCAAGGCGCACCTCCTCGCCGCCGGCGCGCGACCCCGCCCCTCCCCTTCTTCCTCCGGCCGCCGCCGGCGCAGCAGCGCGCCCGCAGGTCGCAAGGTCCCCCTCCCCCGGCGCCGCCGCTCCCTCCGGCCATCGTGGCGCCCCTCCGGGCGGGCCCCGCGCGCCGCCCCGCCCCGACCCTCTCCAACCGCCGCCTATCTCCCTCCTCCCCGTGCGCCGGCCGCGTCCGCCGCCTATCCTCGTCCTCCGGCCGCTCTCCCCGACGCCGGTGCCGCCCTGTGTGGCCTCGCCTGCGTCCGTCCGTTGTGCTCCGTCGAGCCCCTGCTGCCCGAGCTCCTCCCCCCGCATCGCCGGACTCCGTCTCCCTGACACGCGAGCATCACCGAGCATCCCCGCCGTCGAGCCGCCCCGGCAGCTCTCCACCGCGACCCTGCAACATCCTCTGCAGCTGCTGCCTGCGCCCGGTCCTCCTCCTCGCCGTGGACCGTCGCGCGCCATGGGTTTCCGAGCCTTCCGCTCGAGTCGTGCTTGCCTCTGCCGCGCATGGTCCCGGACCCGTCCTCGTCTCCGACCGGAAGGCCACTGCTACAGCGTGCAGTGGCATGCGTTAGCTCGTGTTTCGTGCTGTTGTTGCTAGTTTTGGTTAAGGAACAAGCGGTGGTGATGTGTTGTTGTGCATGTTGCACCGATGGTGTTATCGTGCCTAGCTTCTCTGGGAGGCTCTAGACAAAACTTCAGTCACGGGTTTCGCCATCAAGTCCTGTCTCGACAAGATCTTCCGGGTGCCAACGGCGCGAACGCACGGTACCCCTAGGCCTCCAACATGGTGCAACAAGTACTTCTACCGAGCATAAGACCGGTCGAAAACGCCAAGATCTCCAACCGGAACGCCAAGTTCTCCCCCCCTTGAACGCCATGACCGTCGACATGACCCGAAGGCCGCGAATGCGACAAGAACGACATCGACCAGGGCGGACCCAATGCGCCCTGACATCGAACCAAGTACTCCCTCGAGGACGCCGAGTACTTCACCCCGGACACCGAGACCCTGGACGACAAGTTCTCCTTTCCGGAAATACCGACGCTCGCGCGACAAGATCTACTTCCCCGATCCGAAGACCCTAAACCCCGGAGTCCGAGAACGATCCCGTCGAACCCTGAACCTTGTCGGACCCCGAACCCCCGGAACCCCAAGATCGTCCGAACCCTAATGTGTGAACCCCTTCCCAAAAACCCTATTTTATAATATAATAACAACTTGTTGCATATTAATCATTCATCTCGCATGCATATCATTGTTTTGGGGGCATTATGCCGATTCACCTAATAATTAAATATGGGGCCCATATGCTGGCAAATATAGCCTTATATTGGCCTCATTTAAATTTGTGTAGCAAACCCAGTGCTATCTTCTGCCATGTTAAGACAACATTTAAATTGCAGGGTAGCTAAATAACATGAACCATCTAATTATTGTCGGGACCCCGGTTCCGCTTAATATGACCTAATTGCATCGCACCTTTGCCATGTCATACATCATACATGCATCATGCCCGATCTTCTGCCGTAATCTTAAATATTGCATCCGGTGTTTATTCTAGTATTTTGCTTCTTCGCGGATAAGACCGTTGAGTTGATGTGAGCTTCGCCCCGATCTTCGGTTGAACCTTCGGCAATGCTTTTCAGGCGAGCATCTCCCCCTTTCTACCTATCTTACTTTTATAGTATTTATTCCCTCCTGTTGATCTATTGCTATCTGTGTTGCGTTGCTCTAGTTTTCGTACCCGTGATATCCCCTGCAGCCCTATATTGCCTTGGACACATCCTATTACCTGATGATTGGTAGAAAGTTGGACTTGCGCGTCGTAGTCGCTTGCTCAAGTGCTGTTGCGTGTCGCCATGTACCACCGCTGTTGGAGTATTGCCACATGTTTGTTGTTGGAGATGATCATGGCTTTACTTATCGTTCACTTTAATTCCTGTTTAACAACTAAAATTGAAGTAAGTAGAGGCATCGGTGGGTGATAGAAAATATTTGGTTTCCGAACGCCCACTTGTGTCCCGTAGGACCCCGAGTACTTGATACCTGTTCCTTGATTTATCGCGCTATCCACATCCGGGAGGTATATGGGACCCCCCTGAGCCAGAGCTTGATTCAGTCTTATTTCTTGGGGCCACAAACTAGTTTGAGGTTTTATTTACGATCCTGTACTTATGCCATGCTACTTCTGTATTTACGATTGTGCGAGGAGCACACTGTACTGTTTAGGATCGTGGCACGATTCCGCGGTGTCGACAAGCCCAGCCACACTTTCGGGTTCCCAGTCGTTCACAGCCGTCCCCACAACCTTAAGTCCGTCTCGGAGCCGGCCGGCTTCGTTGCGGGTCTACTTTAAGGGGTGGCCCCCTGAAATATTTCTGAATCCTGTGATTGCTTTGTCGTGAAAGCCTCGTTGAGTTTTGATTTGGTTTTTCCGAGGTTGATCGAGTGTGTGTTGCTATTCGTGCACCCCGGCCGGGTAAAACTTTCTGAAAGCCGTGTCCGCGGTTATGGACGACTTGGAGCACAGTATCTCGACCATAGACAAGCATAACTAAAGTAGTGCTATAAATTTGACTTTATAATGACTAGTAATCAGCTTCACTATAATGGAATGGCTAAATAATCCTGCCAACAATTGCTTGTTGAGTTGTCGCTTGCGACCCTTGTACCTGACTAGTAAGTATTGCAACTACAACGGAATGGCTTAATAAAAGTACCAACAACAGCTGGGTTTTGGGTTATCTCATGCTATTTGTATCTGACTAGTAAGCGCCTCAACTACAATGGAATGGTTAACTAAAATGGCCCACTGCTTACTTTATCAGGATGATTATCTATACCTGATTAGGAATTGCTGCAACGATAACCGAATAAATAAAATTGCCAACTGTGTGAGTTCCTCGGTTGACTTCCTCGTTTGGTCTCGAGGGGGAAACGCCAGGATGGGTTTGATTGGTGGTAGTATCAGCTTGGTTCCGAGTAGGTCTTTCTTACCCCTCTCTGATAGCCGCCAGTTGTATCGAGTCTCTATAGGTTGATTAGTGCATGCTACCGCTGCCGCTTCAGTCCACCATACCTATGTAGGCGAGGACCGCCAAATTCTAGTCTCGCCGTGTACTGGCCTCAGTACTGACGCTCCTCTTTTTCCTTTGCCCTTTGTCGGCACCCTTTTTGTTTAAGAAGGTTTTGAGATCGACGTCGTTAGCAGGGTTACCCTTCCGGCTTGGCCTGGGCAGGGTTATGGACGCCATTGGTTATTCTTCAGGGCTCTTAGCCCCATTTGCATCTTGTCCGTAGTCGGACGCCCTATCATTTTCAAGGTGATTTGGATCTTTGTATATTATATCTGTATTCTTGACTCGTTGAGTTGCTGTTGTATATATCTGTTCTGTGGGTCCCATCAAGGACTGTTGTGCAATGTTATTACTTCGTTTTCCACCCGCACGAAAGTGCCTGGTGGGCACCTTTGAATCGTTTCTATGCGGGTTTGGCGGGTTTTCGCTAAAACTTGCATAGGTCCGATTCTGAGGGTGTTACACCAATTATTTGTTTTTTATTAGTGCAAAGATGTGTGACAACGACGAGGCTGGATGTTCTAAGCGCATCAGCGCTGAAGGAGAACTCAGACCTCCGAATAAACAATTGACATTCTGGGAGGTGGCCCAGCGGCTAGAAGACGATGAAGAATACCATCCTTCGGAGAGCGAGGATGATGAGATGGAAGACGCGGAGGAAGAAGCCGAAGGAACGGCGGACGATGAAACCACTGATGGCGGCGAGGGCACAGGGAGTGGTAGCAATCCTCCTAAGAAGAAGAAGAAGAAGCTGAAGGACCAGCGCCCAAACACGGTCGACACGGTCAGGGAGGAAATTACCAAAGTGAGCCCATCAGGGGTTCCTTTGGAGCCCGCCCTTGTCGTCAAAGGGTACGGTGGGAAAGTGGCGGCGATTACCCGAACAACCATCTCGATCAACACCGATAATATCCAGCATAAAGATAATGGCCACTTGCGCACACTCCTCTTCGAGAAGCTGCACGCAAGATACAAGTTCCCCGCTAAGTATCAGAACACAAATTATCATGGTAACGAAGTAAACAAATCTTCCCTCACAAAGATGAGCACTGCCCTGGCCAGCTGGGGAACCCGGATAAAGAAGAAGATCTATAAAGAAGGCAAAAGTCTCGAGGAGATCCAGAAGATTGACCCGCAGATAACCGAAGATCAGTTCCGGGAGTTCAAGGAGAGGTGTGAATCCGAAAGAGCCCTGGCCAATAGTAATCGGGGAAAGGTGCTGCAGGCGATGAATATAGGTCATCATCATCTCGGATCTGGTGGATACAGAACCGCGGAGAGTATAGATCCAAGGGGATAGAAAACCCCTTTGATAAATTCGAACCCGGGCAGGTTCGAAACTTCATCAGGGCCCGTTACCATGTGGACCCAAAAACCAAACAACTAACCGCGGATCCTGCGGTGAAGGAATTCGAGGAAATTGTGGTAAGTATAATCTAATTACCGCGGATCAACTCGATTGCAATCTAATCGATGATCTAAACGATTCACTGTTACTTCTTCTACAGGAGGAGGAAATTGTTGCTAGTCATGGATCCCAGGGTTCCTCATCCCAGGGGTCGACGGCGGCCACCCGGTGGGATAACCCTTTTAACAGGGCGATGAATCGGGCCAAGAAAATAGAGCCAATTACGAAGAAGCCGTCGTCGGCTGGCCGTCTGGCCGGCCTCGGGGGCAAGAATTGGGTGGATCATTTTGGTCCACCGCAGAGGACGCATGTGGCGCCGTCGGGAAGGAGCGAGGAGGAAAACCACGAGGTTCAAGAACTTAAGGCACAAGTGGCGCGGATCCCGCAGATCGTCCAAGACAACCTGGCAATCACCCTCACGTCCTTCCTGCCTACCTTGGTGGAGTCAATAGAGAACTGGAGTGCGGGTGGTCGAGCAGGGCCATGCCCGATTCCAAGCATGGTCAGTAGCCACTCGAACAATGCGGCGTCGATGAATCAGGCGAACTACGTGTTCGTGACTCCACCCGCTAGAACCGCGACGCCGCAAGTGTTGGTGACTCCCCGTGCCATCACCGCGGCTCTGGAGTACATGTTGGTGCCCCCTGCCATCGTCGCGGCGGTACCGGAGCTCCAAGCACCCTTCGGTAGGGAGAATACACCGGCGGCCAGCACCGCGCCATCAAGCAGCCCTTCCGTCTCTTGCACGCCCGTTGCCATATGCGGTGCGTCGACATTAGCCGATCTCGATGCCATCATGGTAAACAAATTGCTTTAACTACCGCCTTTCATGCCATCTATTACTCTTATGGCATCTCGCTCTGACGACGCCGTACATGTTTTCCGCAGACGGATGTTCCTTGCACTCTCTTATGCTACGTGAACAACGAGCTAAGGGATGTTGCCAAGGGTACCATCGTTCAACCCTTGCAGCGCACGTTCCACTCAAGGCCGATGTCAGATAGAGTGCACAGGGTTAAGTCGGGTGCTAAGGGGCTGCGACGACCTGGAACCTCCCATTCAACCCCCAGGAGCGGATGAAGAAGAGCCGTCTGTCCTCAGAACTTGCTTCGGCTTATTCTTGCTATGGCCAAAGAGCATGATCCGTTTGGGGACGGCGGGGGTCATCACGCCACAGACAACAGCACCGCCTGTCGTGCCAGCGACAAGCGGTGGCAAGGCCCCCTTACCGCCCTCGCCGTCACCTCCACGCGGTGGGTCGGATGATCATGTTGATGATATGCACATGGCGCAGGATCCGGCCGAGGACGACGAAGACTGGAATGATCACTTCTTCAGCACTCAGTTTGGCAATGAAGACCTAGCTGGTGGCCCCACAGAGAAAGCCACTATCACCAAGCGTCTGTTTGGTTCTCAGGAGACGCCTCCAGCTTGCGCCTTTACAGAGCTAGCTGATACAACCAACCGGCCCTTTATTCTAAGCCCTGACACACTACATAGGGCGGCCGGTGCTCAGATTGCGGTGCATGCCCGCTCTCCAAAAGGAAAAAAGGGCAGGAAAAGAAAATCTAGCAGCTCGAGCCAGCCGGTGGCGTCAACAACTGCGAATCCGATCAGGTTTCGGGACGGGCCACCAAGACCCGAGGGTATTATGTGGAGGATTCATGTGGCGGGTGAGCCCATGCTACCTAAGAATTTGCGGAAGCTCGCCAGTTCGGAACTGCAGAGTGTGCGTGACGGCGTGCTGACGATAGAGAGACGCCTTCTATCGGAGAAAGATCCCTCGCACCCGGTATTCGTGGTTAAGGTTCCACCAGGCTTGGGCTTCGTCGACAATGCCCCTGCGGATCTATTCTTCCTGCGGTTCGATGACATCTTCAATATGTTCCACCTATACCCGCTGCACTATACCATGGTCCGTCTGTTTTCTCTAAGCCTGGCCATGCAGATCATTAGAGAGAACACACCGGGCATCGCTATAGTGGACCCCTACTACATGCGTGATGTCTGCTTGGGTTCCCCCGCCGAACGACGTATCGTGGCCTCGTACCTAAAAAGAATTCTCGTGGCGAACAAGACAAAGGAATACATTCTCGTGCCTTACTTTCCCGAGTAAGTCGTTATTCACTCGCCACCGTCGATTGGCTTTATTAGATCATCATCATTCTTTTTCCAACACATTCCATTTGAATTTTTTGCGCAGAGATGAACACTGCACGCTCATCTCCTTATCGCGGAAGCATTCCCACGCCATGTATTTCGACTCGGGGAGTCTAGAAAAGAAGAAAAACTACGACAAGATCAAGGAAGTTCTGGATGATGCTCTCACTGGCTTTGCCTCGACGGAAGGCACCACCTTCGTGCGTACGAAGGTCAAGTTCGGAAGGCACGTCTTCAACCACGTAACGGAGTTCCCCTGCGTGAAGCAGCCGGAAAACAATAAGAAGGAAGCCTACTACGCACTCCATCACATGAGGGCGTTCCTACTTGACCAGCAGAATTCTATGCTGCCAGATCATCTCAAACAGTAGGCCGAAGCAAAGGCCAAGATCAATGATTCAGATATTAGACAAGAGATGTATCGCATCCAGCAGCAGTTTGGGGCAATCATCTTTCGTGATGTCATGACTTCGGGGGGGATCTTCTATGGAGGAAATATTCCGAATAGACATAGAAGATCTCCTAGAGATGCAGGGTGACTATAGGAAGTTCATGACGAGACAAGGCGTCCTCCCGTTCCCTAAGCCGAGCCAGAAGGCTTGATGTTGGCCTAGTTGTGTGTGTGTGTGGCCAGAAGACAAACTATAGATGACCTTTGTGTGTATGTGGACAAGTGTACATGCTACTATACTTATCTTATTAGGTTTATGAATCATCGCTTATTTCTTTTGCTTATTATTATTATATATAAATCAATGCTTGGTTTTTTGCTTACTCTTTGGTTCTTTGCTCATTTTGGTCCTTCTTTTTTTCCTTACTCTTTTTTCGAGAATAATGCCGATGATTGAAATGTCGTGGCACACTATATATGTGAATGTGCTACGATGGGATTGTGAGCCTTGTGATATGCACAAGTTCAGGTCTTGTGTATCCTACTTGGCTCACCGTTCCATCGTAGCATATTCCTGTGTCCAACGAGACCTATGTATATATATGAGGCATTCTTTTCGAGTTATTTTTGTCTTTTTCGAGAATAATGCCGATGATTGAAATGTCGTGGCACAATATATATGTGAATGTGCTACGACGGGATGGTTAGCCTTGTGATATGCACAAGTCCAGGAATTGTGCATCCTACTTGGCTAACCGTTCCGTCATAGCATATTCCTGTGTCCAACGACATAGCTAGTTATATATGAGGCATTTTTTTGATTTACTTTGGTCTTTTTCGAGAATAATGCCGATGATTGAAATATCTTACGTGGCACAATATATATGTGAATGTGCTACAACGGGATAGTTAGCCTTGTGATATGCACAAGTCTAAGTCTTGTGCATCCTACTTGGCTAACTGTTCCGTCGTAGCATATTCCTGTGTCCAACGACCTAGCTAGTTATATATGAGGCATTCTTTTTGAGCTACTTTGGTCTTTTTCGAGAATAATGCCGATGATTGAAATGTCGTGGCACACTATATATGTGAATGTGCTACGATGGGATTGTACGCCTTGTGCTATGCACAAGTCCAGGAGTTGTGCATCCTACTTGGCGTACAGTTCTATCGTAGCATATTCCTATGTCCAACAACCTAGTTATATATGAGGCATGCTTTTTGAGTTTGCTCTTTTTGATTTAGGAGTACTTTCTATAAGTGTATCTTCATATGCGACTTTAATTATACATGTTTTTTCAATCACCGGTTAATTATTATTGTCAACTTGTAGATGACGTGGTACGTCGTGTATAAGGGACGGGTTCCCGGAGTCTACGATGATTGGGAAGACTGTCGGAGACAGGTGCACCGTTTTAGCGGCAATAGCTACAAAGGGTACAACACTATGGCGGAGGCGAAAGCTAGATACACGCGCTATCTAGCGGGAGTTAGGACGACAAGGAACCGGATGAAGACCTACACCTTCGTCGCGGCGGTGATCATGCTTATCTTCTTTGGTTGTTTATCCCGCGTTTGTGTCTAGCTAGTTTAGATGTCTAGGCGAGCTTCCGAGCTCTAACTTGTTCGATCGACACATGTATTCGCATGTCTATCACCAACTACTACTTTGTAAGTTGATCGAAATAATGTAACTTATACTATGTATTCATGTATGAGACTTATCTATATGTATTTGTTTCAATCTTGTTTTCATATTGTGTATTTATATATATAATTGTATATCTTGTATCTGTGTGTGTATATCTGCTGTAATATTGTATATAATCTGTATTGTATATAATCTGGCTCGGAAATTAAAAAAAACAAAAAACACACCAGTGGCGCACATGGTCTACCTTCTGTGGCGCACTACACCTAAAGCGCACTATAGAAGCTTAGTGGCGCACTAGGAAGTGCGTCACAGAAGATCCTAGGCGTAGCGCACCTACCCACATATCCGTGGCGCACTAGCAGGTGCGCTACGCCTATCTCTACACAACCGTGGCACACTAGGCAGTGCGCCACGGCTGAGAGATAGCCGTAGCGCAAGGCACGTGGCACACTGCTAGTGCGCCACAAATGATGTTTTCAGGTGCGCCACTAAATGCTGTTTTCCTAGTAGTGAGTGGTGCACTTTCCCCACAAGACTTGGTTTCACCAAGACAAGATCTTTCAGAAGCCTTCCCTTAGACCATAATTGACTCGCTCCAACCTATCAATCCCTACCACCAACTGTCCATTTGGCTAAGTTATTGCAACCAATATGATCCAGGCAGAGCCCATAATGCCAAGTGGTTGCACTTGAAGCTTCTCAACATTTGACATCTCAAATCTCTTTGTTCCTGGGTGGCCATCCACAAGTGAGATACACAAGGTAAACCATAGAAATGGGCCTTGTGAACCACTCAACACAAACCATTCCTTCCATTCCACCCAGGTGATTCATTCACTTAGTTGTTTTATTAAACAAAACACAAGTCCTTGACTTAGAATATTCAATAGTATGAATATATATTCCACCCTTGTTTTCTACTAGCTAAGCTAAGCATGATAGTAGTAGGAATCTTAACTTAGGAAATTCTACTAAGGTTTCATCTACTAGGATTTCCCATGGCATAGTTTACACTTAGCAAAATTCCATGCAAGTCCTACTTAGAAATATCACTAATGCATGGTGAAAATAATGGGACAAAAGTATGAAGCATCACTTGCCTTTTTGGTAGAGAATATAAGTTCACTCCTTGATCTTTGGAATATTCACACTCTTCAAATCACTACAATTCAATCAAGCAAGCAACATTTCAATCTACCATTCAAGCAACATCACATAAAATAATAGAAACAAACCATTGCATGCAAGCATGTCAATCTTTTTTTTATTTACAAAAGTGGTTTATAATAGGTTATAAACATTCTAAAACACTTATTGGTCATTTCATAAAGTGGCAAAACTATTTTCAAAAGATTTTTCCAATAAACCATTCTCAAACCAAATCATTATTTTATGTGGTTGAAAATGCCTTTATCATAGTAGCAATCTTTATAGGGTTTACCAAATACATTATTAAATCATAAAACTTGGTGCTTGGGGTCAGAGAGTTTATTCCAAAACAGTTCCCAAAGGATCGTGCAACGAGAGGCGTTGGATTTTAAACAGATCGTGTGGCTCAGAAGAAAGCGTACCCCTTCGATCATGTTCTATCATGGCCATGCGATCAAGATCCTACGGTGTTCAGCACGCTAGCCATCGAGTGGCGGCGCTGACGGCAGCAGGTGGTGGCATGCGGTCAGACGGTGGCGGTGTCGATGCTACAGGAAGCGAGAAGAGGAACGGAGGGGCTTACCGGGTTCGCAGAATGTTGTTGATGCTCAACTTGCTTGTGGGAAGGCAGGGGCGTACGGGGTTGATGACAATTGCTCGTCAGAGTTTTCCACTGGCTCGGGCTCGCACGGTCGTCGACGGGGGCGAGGCTACAAGGCACGGAAGAGCAAAGCAGTGGGTCTGTTGGACGCGCGAGAGAGAGGAGAGCATAGGAGTATCATCGTGAGAGGAAGGGGAGGTCGGTGTTACCGGGGAGAGGTCGACGGAGTTGGAGACAGCTGGCGGCGTGTTCAGTCGAGGTTGCTGCCGACGATGGGGGGCACGCGCGAGCGAGCTGAGGCCACTGGGAGGTTCAGGGAGTGATGGGGATCATGCCTGCGTGGTCGAGAGAGCAAGGCGCGACGGCGACTGGCCTGAATTGGAGGCGGAGGTCGGCGGAGGCAGTGGCGGTCTAAGTGGAAATCAGGGCACCCTGGGGGCTCCGGTGGGGCGACGACTGGGGGGAAAGAGAGAGGGTGTCGAGGCGCTTATGTACGCGTGATCACGACAAGATTCATTGCTGCATTCAACGAGAATTAACATGATTAAATCGCGGCCAGAAACGGTAGAGAGGAGAGAGGGGCGGGGTCAGCGCGAGGTAGACGATGGTGAGCTGGCTGCGTGGGTCCGCTTCGTCAGCGAAGGAGAGAGAGGGGAGGTGGGGTCCAACCATCAGTTGCTGAGCGGGTGCAGACGTGAGTGAGAAAAGAAACGGTTCGGGGGAGAGAGATGGGCTGCTGGGCTTTAGTGGGCTAGTTGGGTTGGGCTGGTCCTTTTCATTTTTTTTGTTCTGATTGTTTTTCCTTTTTCCATTTATTTTATTCTGTTTTGATTTTGATTAAACAATTCAAACACTCATTTGAATTCAAACCTTTGCCAAATTTTGTGAATAATCAAACACTGATTAGTAAGACATACTGAAGTCATAATTAGAATAAATATTTTATTCTTTTTAGGGTCTTTTAATTATTTAAAACAAACCCTTGTTTTAAAATCAAATAAGATCAATTGCATTTTTAATCCTTATTTAAATTTCATTTTTCCACAAAATCTTTTTAGTAAGTTCTTATTCAATTATAAGGATGTCAAAATGATTCACTTTGAATTATTTGGAATAATTTTAATATGATTTATTAATCATTTTAAATTGGGTACTTGTCTTTATTCCAATGAAATTAAATATAGTTTTAATTCCATAAAGTCTATTTGGAAATTTCTTTGAGCTTATTTAAGTTATTTAAACAACTTTTATTCCACTTGGGTAAATTCCAAATTCTATTTTCCCATGATTTATGTAATTATTTCTTAATAGGGATTTTGTCTTTATTCCAAAATAGAAATAGAATTTGGTTAATACCACTTTATTTTATTTGGAAATTCTTGATCCATTATTTTACTTGGATTTGGATTATATTCATTCCATTTGCTTATTGGATTAGGCCAAGATTTGATTTGTCCTTTACATATTCCTCATTATATAATTCTTTCCTTATCTTATAAAATCCATATCTTTTTATTTATAGATCCAAACTTGGTGATTCCAATTTGTAAAATCTTATTTAATATTTATTTATCCTTTTAAATATATTTAGGATTATTTTCTCACAATTTGGTAAGGATTTCTGGATGGTTGCTTTATTAGTTTTGGGAATTAAATATCCTTATCTTATTAAATTTATAAGGTTTTATCTATGTCTCCAAATTAAGTGAAACCAATTTGTATTGTTTTATAATATTTCTATTTGTCATTCTTGATCATTTTGAAATGTTTGCTTGACAAATTTTTATATGGATCAAATCCATAGTCTTAGAGATAACTTGAAAATGATTTTCTTCCATTAGGGTTTTAGAGTTTTGGTTTATTCTCCAAGTGTTTAAATTTCGAGTTGCATTTTATGAGGAATGCATTCCACTTGATTTGAATTTATTTGGATTCAAACATAAACCAAAGTTTGTTCAAGATGGGATTTTAAGTTTCCATTTAGAAACAAAAGTTTCTTTTCACTCTAAATTTCAACAATTATTTATTTTGATTATTTATTTTTCACATAACAAGATTTGGAAAATCTTGGGATGTGAAAGGCTACCACCCTTAAAATAAATCTCGTCCCGATATTTGGGGAGGCTAGGGGTTACAAGTTGGCTCAAAGCAGCTAGGGTACTACCGCCCTTAAAAATTTTCCATCTAGATTACTTCTTGGCTTGCTTGGGATCTTGTTGAAATCTCTCTGGACAAACATCTGTATAGTGTCCTTTGTTTCCACACTTGAAATATGTGACAAGGCTGAGATCCTTCATAGGCTTTATCTTGTGCTTCATCTTTTCTGGGCAATTGCTTGCATAATGTCCTTGGTTACCACAATTGTAACATGTGATAAGATTGAGTTCTTCTCGTATCTTCTGTGGACAAGTAGACACATAATGGCCTAACTCTTTGCATTTGTTGCACCATACTTGGCTAATCTCCTTATATTTTTCTTTTTTTCTGGACATTCATTGGCATAGTGTCCCATCTCTTTGCAATGGCAACATTGCACTTGGATTTTATCCTTCTTCTTCTTGGGTTTCTCCAAAGCTAGGAGTGCTTCTAGTTCATGCTCTTCATATCTTATCTCAAAGGTAGGAAAGTTTCCTGGTCTCCTTGACCTTTTCCTTGGATAATACATATGTCTCCCCTTTGGTCCTTTAAATTGAGTCATATTACATGGAGGTGCAAGCTGAGATTTTCCTTTGTCTTCATCCTTCTTGGTAGAAGTTGTTCCCTTATGGTAATCTGCAATCAGTTGTTGCATTCCACCTTGTTTCCTTTGTTAAACTATGGAATAGATGGGGCATTGGATAGGGACATGATTATTTCCTTCACATAGGTAACAAGTAGCTTGGGTTGTGGGGCATTGATTAGCTGGATGTTTCTCTTCACAATTGGGGCATTGATCTTTATGCTCTTTGGAAGTGTGATCCTTGTCTCCACAAATATTGCAAGCTTGGGTTCCTTCTAGAATATCATCCTTGACATCCTTGTTGTCACAAACTCCTTGGGAAGAGTTGTCTCCCATGTTGATCATTTGATCTATCACCTTATGCAACAATTGGGTTTGGGTTTCCAAAAACCTTTGCATGGTTGGATCTACCTCACTGGTGTTGGCTAAAAATTGAGCTGTCACTTGGTTCAACTGGGTTTGGGTTACTATGAGTTCTCTCGTGTTGATCTCTTGGTTGTTGTTGTCACCATCTTTGATGTTGGAGTTTCTTGGAGTAGTCATCTGTTTGGGTTGGATTGGGATTAGAATAGATAAAATATTTCTAAGGAAATAATTCTAATCACACACATCACAATTCACACAGGCAAAATGCAAGAAATCACAAACAAACATTCCACTCAAACAACAAGTTTCAAGCATATTTTTAGGCAACCAAAATATTTTTGTTACACCACATAAGTTGGTGGGTTTGACTTAAACTAAATATGGTGGTCCATCTATATGGTTCACTTGAGATCTTTCCCTCCTTCTTGGTTGATTCTTCTTGCATGAGATCATGGTTTCTTTGGAAAAATTCTTGTGTCTTGGTCACAAAACTCCAAAGGTGATGATGATTCCTTCTAAGTTGTGTTTCCTTAGTCTTCAAGTCTTGAGCAATATTTCTTGTCTCACTTGCAGTCCTTAGTGATATCTTAGTTGAAGTCCTTGGTGAAAATAAAGTTGAAATCACCTGAAGATGTTGAAGTCATTTGAGTTGATGAAGTCCTTTGCACATGGTGAAGTCTTTGGCCATGGGGTAGGCTTTGTATATCAGGTTTGAAATAGAAGAGATGTAGAAGCAAAACCAAGGATGGTTGAGGAAAGAGTTTACAAGATTGTTTGTAAATAAGTTTTGGAACAAATATAACTCCTATTTTCTAAGAGGTTTTGTCCAATCCTAGGGCTACAATCCTACAGGCAACACAATGCTCTGATACCATCTGTAAGGTTCCCAACCTTTAATAAGGTAGAGATCCATGTGTTTACAATTCTAGTCCCTGGATCAATAGCTAGCATCCACAGTTAAGATGTAATATCAAGAAACAAAGGTCATAATACAACTTTATAACCAGGAATAACATAATTTATTACATCTTACATAGCTCATTTGGCCATCTCATTACAATGCAGCAGAATATAACAATAGCATGGGGTCCTTCATCTTCAAAGTGCCACAGGCAGTATGGTTGGTTGTAGACTTGTAATCCTAATCAATAAACTTCACTAACATCAAACAAACCTGCAACATAATAAGTTACAGCCACAAAGGTCAATACATTTGAATTGTATTGGCAAGTGATACTATGGTAGTATAGTGGAGTCTATCATCTATATGCATTTGGCTAAGTGGAGCTTAGGCTTGCTTTGCTCAAAATACATTTTCCTTATCATTTGAAAACACTAAGTTTTTGCTTGACAAAAATCACCCAAGGCATCTCCCAATAGAATTTGGTGATCCTTCAACCCATGTTCAACCACAAGTTTTTAACTTAGAAATTTGGATGAGGAGATTCTTGATAGCTTCCATGTCTTGATGCTTAAATTGTCCTTTACGAGGGACATGGCTAAGTACTTAGATTTTTCACTCTGCAGAGGTGGTGCACTTTCCCCACAAGACTTGGTTTCACCAAGACAAGATCTTTCAGAAGCCTTCCCTTAGACCAGAATGGACGCGCTCCAACCTATCAATCACCTACCACCAACTGTCCATTTGGCTAAGTTATTGCAACCTAGATGATCCAGGCAGAGCCCATAATGCCAAGTGGTTGCACTTGAAGATTCTCAACATTTGACATCTCAAATCTCTTTGCTCCTGGGTGGCCATCCACAAGTGAGATACACAAGGTAAACCATAGAAATGGGCCTTGTGAACCACTCAACACAAACCATTCCTTCCATTCCACCCAGGTGATTCATTCACTTAGTTGTTTTATTAAACAAAACACAAGTCCTTGACTTAGAATATTCCATAGTATGAATATATATTCCACCCTTGTTTTCTACTAGCTAAGCTAAGCATGATAGTAGTAGGAATCTTAACTTAGGAAATTCTACTAAGGTTTCATCTACTAGGATTTCCCATGGCATAGTTTACACTTAGCAAAATTCCATGCAAGTCCTACTTAGAAATATCACTAATGCATAGTGAAATAAATGGGACAAAAGTATGAAGCATCACTTTCCTTTTTGGTAGAGAATATAAGTTCACTACTTGATATTTGCAATATTCACACTCTTCAAATCACTACAATTCAATCAAGCAAGCAACATTTCAATCGACCATTCAAGCAACATCACATAAAATAATAGAAACAAAACATTGCATGCAAGCATGTCAATCTTTGTTTTATTTACAAAAGTGGTTTATAATAGGTTATAAACATTATAAAACACTTATTGGTCATTTTATAAAGTGGAAAAACTATTTGCAAAAGATTTTACCTATAATCCATTCTCAAACCAAATCATTATTTTATGTGGTTGAGAATGCCTTTATCAAAGTAGCAATCTTTATAGGGTTTACCAAATACATTTTTAAATCATAAAACTTGGTGCTTGGGGTCAGAGAGTTTATTCCAAAACATTTCCCAAAGGTTTTCTTCAAAAAGCATTTTTAACAAATAAACAATATTTTTATTTGACTAGAAATGGTTTAAATCAAAGGTTTATTATTTTGCTTCACCAAATATATTTTTGAAACCACAAATTGATTTCTATGGCCAGTAGGTTCAAAACAAACCATTTGCCAAAGATTTTATCTCAAAAATCATTTTAGAACAAATTTTATATTCTAAATATGCCTACATAAGTTTCTGCAAAAACAATCAATTTAACAGAAACATTTTACTAAACAAAGTGCATGGTCATAAAGTAATTGTTTTGCTGAATCCATTGATATAAAATTTGCAAAATTTGGACGTTTGGTTTGAAAGTCATGAATTTTTCAAATTGGAACATCAAATAGATCATTTCTGGTTTTATTCAAACAGACAGGGCCACGTGGCTTGTTTCTATTCGTCTGTACCGCTTCGTGCGGATCGTGCAACGAGAGGCGTTGGATTTTAAAAAGATCGTGTGGCTCAGAAGAAAGCGTACCCCTTCAATCATGTTCTGTCGTGGCCATGCGATCAAGATCCTATGGTGTTCAGCACGCTAGCCATCGAGTGGCGGCGCTGGCGGCGGCAAGTGGCGGCGCGCGGTCAGAAGGTGGCGGTGTGGACGCAACAGGAAGCGAGAAGAGGAATGGAGGGGCTCACCGGGTTCGCAGAATGTTGCCGATGCTCAACTTGCTTGTGGGAAGGCAGGGGGCGTACGGGGTTGATGACAATTGCTCGTCGGAGTTGTCCACTAGCTCGGGCTCGCACGGTCATCGACGGGGGCGAGGCTACAAGGCACGGAAGAGCAAAGAAGTGGGTCTGTTAGACGCGCGAGAGAGAGGAGAGCGTAGGAGTATCATCGCGAGAGGAAGGGGAGGTCGGTGTTACCGGGGAGAGGTCGACGGAGTTGGAGACAGACGGCGGCGTGTTCAGTCGAGGTTGCTGCCGACGATGGGGGGCACGCGCGAGCGAGCTGAGGCCACTGGGAGGTTCAGGGAGTGATGGGGATCATGCCTGCGTGGTCGAGAGAGCGAGGCGCAACGGCGACTGGCCTGAATTGGAGGCGGAGCTCGTCGGAGGCAGTGGCGGTCTAAGTGGAAATTAGGGCAGCCTGGGGGCTCCGGTGGGGCAACGACTGGGGGGAAAGAGAGAGGGCGTCGAGGCGCTTATGTACGCGTGATCACGACAAGATTCATTGCTGCTTTCCACGCGAATTAACAGGATTAAATCGCGGCCAGAAACGGTAGCGAGGAGAGAGGGGCGGGGCCAGCGCGAGGTAGACGATGGTGAGCTGGCTGCATGGGTCCGCTTTGTCAGCGAAGGAGAGAGAGGGGAGGTGGGGTCCAAACGTCAGTTGCTGAGCGGGTGCATACGTGAGTGAGAAAAGAAATGGTTCGGGGGGGAGAGATGGGCAGCTGGGCTTTAGTGGGCTAGCTGGGTTGGGCTGCTCCTTTTCATTTTTTTTGTTCTGATTGTTTTTCCTTTTTCCATTTCTTTTATTCTGTTTTGATTTTGATCAAACAATTCAAACACTCATTTGAATTCAAACCTTTTCCAAATTTTGTGAATAATCAAACACTGATTAGTAATACATACTGAAGTCATAATTAGAATAAATCTTTTATTCTTTTTAGGGTCTTTTAATTATTTAAAACAATCCCTTCTTTTAAAATCAAATAAGATCAATTACATTTTTAATCCTTATTTAAATTTCATTTTTCCACAAAATATTTTTAGTAAGTTCTTATTCAATTATAAGGATGTCAAAATGATTCACTTTGAATTATTTGGAATAATTTTAATATGATTTATTAATCATTTTAAATTGGGTACTTGTCTTTATTCCAATGAAATTAAATATAGTTTTAATTCCATAAAGTCAATTTGGAAATTTCTTTGATCTTATTTAAGTTATTTAAACAACTTTTATTCCACTTGGGTAAATTCCAAATTCTATTTTCCCATGATTTATGTAATTATTTCTTAATAGGGATTTTGTCTTTATTCCAAAATAGAAATAGAATTTGGTTAATCCACTTTATTTTATTTGGAAAATTCTTTATCCATTATTTTACTTGGATTTGGATTATATTCATTCCATTTGCTTAATGGATTAGGCCAAGATTTGATTTGGCCTTTAAATATTCCTCATTATATAATTCTTTCCTTATCTTATAAAATCCATATCTTTGTATTTATAGATCCAAACTTGGTGATTCCGATTTGTAAAATCTTATTTAATATTTATTTATCCTTTTAAATATCTTTAGGATTATTTGCTCACCATTTGGTATGGATTTCTAGATGGTTGCTTTATTAGTTTTGGGAATTAAATATCCTTATCTTATTAAATTCATAAGGTTTTATCTATGTCTCCAAATTAAGTGAAACCAATTTCTATGGTTTTATAATATTTCTATTTGTCATTCTTGATCATTTTGAAATGTTTGCTTGACAACTTTTTATATGGATCAAATCCATATTCTTAGAGATAACTTGAAAATGATTTTCTTCCATTAGGGTTTTAGAGTTTTGGTTTATTCTCCAAGTGTTTAAATTTCAAGTTGCATTTTATGAGGAATGCATTCCACTTGATTTGAATTTATTTGGATTCAAACATAAACCAAAGTTTGTTCAAGATGGGATTTTAAGTTTCCATTTAGAAACAAAAGTTTATTTTCACTCTAAATTTCAACAATTATTTATTTTGTTTATTTATTTTTCACATAACAAGATTTGGAAAATCTTGGGATGTGACAGGCTACCACCCTTAAAATAAATATCGTCCCGAGATTTGGGGAGGCTAGGGGTTACAAGTTGGCTCAAAGCAGCTAGGGTACTACCACCCTTAAAATTTTTCCAACTAGATTACTTCTTGGCTTGCTTGGGATCTTGTTGAAATCTCTCTGGGCAAACATCTGCATAGTGTCCTTTGTTTCGACACCTAAAACATGTGACAAGGCTGAGGTCCTTCATAGGCTTTATCTTGTGCTTCATATTTTCTGGGCAATTGCTTGCATAATGTCCTTGGTTACCACAATTGTAACATGTGATAAGATTGAGTTCTTCTCGTATCTTCTGTGGACAAGTAGACACATAATGGCCTAACTCTTTGTAGTTGTTGCACCATACTTGGCTAATCTCCTTATATTTTTTCTTTTTTTCTGGACATTCATTGGCATAGTGTCCCATCTCTTTGCAATGGCAACATTGCACTTGGATTTTGTCCTTCTTCTTCTTGGGTTTCTCCAAAGCTAGGAGTGCTTCTAGTTCATGCTCTTCATATCTTATCTCAAAGGTAGGAAAGTTTCCTGGTCTCCTTGACCTTTTCCTTGGATAATACATATGTCTCCCCTTTGGTCCTTTAAATTGAGTCATATTACATGGAGGTGCAAGCTGAGCTTTTCCTTTGTCTTCATCCTTCTTGGTAGAAGTTGTTCCCTTATGGTAATCTGCAATCAGTTGTTGAACTCCACCTTGTTTCCTTTGTTGAACTATGGAATAGATGGGGCATTGGATAGGGACATGATTATTTCCTTCACATAGGTAACAAGTAGCTTGGGTTGTGGGGCATTGATTAGCTGGATGTTTCTCTTCACAATTGGGGCATTGATCTTTATGCTCTTTGGAAGTGTGATCCTTGTCTCCACAAATATTGCAAGCTTGGGTTCCTTCTAGAATATCATCCTTGACATCCTTGTTGTCACAAACTCCTTGGGAAGAGTTGTCTCCCATGTTGATCATTTGATCTGTCACCTTATGCAACAATTGGGTTTGGGTTTCCAAAAACCTTTGCATGGTTGGATCTACCTCACTGGTGTTGGCTAAAAATTGAGCTGTCACTTGGTTCAACTGGGTTTGGGTCACTATGAGTTCTCTCATGTTGATCTCTTGGTTGTTGTTGTTGTCACCATCCTTGATGTTGGAGTTTCTTGGAGTAGTCATATGTTTGGGTTGGATTGGGATTAGAATAGGCAAAATATTTCTAAGGAAATAATTCTAATCACACACATCACAATTCACACAGGCAAAATGCAAGCAATCACAAACAAACATTCCACTCAAACAACAAGTTTCAAGCATATTTTTAGGCAACCAAAATATTTTTGTTACACCACATAAGTTGGTGGGTTTGACTTAAACTAAATATGGTGGTCCATCTATATGGTTCACTTGAGATCTTTCCCTCCTTCTTGGTTGATTCTTCTTGCATGAGATCATGGTTTCTTTGGAAAAATTCTTGTGTCTTGGTCACAAAACTCCAAAGGTGATGATGATTCCTTCTAAGTTGTGTTTCCTTAGTCTTCAAGTCTTGAGCAATATTTCTTGTCTCACTTGCAGTCCTTAGTGATAACTTAGTTGAAGTCCTTGGTGAAAATAAAGTTGAAATCACCTGAAGATGTTGAAGTCATTTGAGTTGATGAAGTCCTTTGCACATGGTGAAGTCTTTGGCCATGGGGTAGGCTTTGTCTATCAGGTTTGAAATAGAAGAGATGTAGAAGCAAAACCAAGGATGGTTGAGGAAAGAGTTTACATGATTGTTTGTAAATAAGTTTTGGAACAAATATAACTCCTATTTTCTAAGGGGTTTTGTCCAATCCTAGGGTTACAATCCTACAGGCAACACAATGCTCTGATACCATCTGTAAGGTTCCCAACCTTTAATAAGGTAGAGATCCCTGTGTTTACAATTCTAGTCCCTGGATCAATAGCTAGCATCCACAGTTAAGATGTAATATCAAGAAACAAAGGTCATAATACAACTTTATAACCAGGAATAACATAATTTATTACATCTTACATAGCTCATTTGGCCATCTCATTACAATGCAGCAGAATATAACAATAGCATGAGGTCCTTCATCTTCAAAGTGCCACAGGCAGTATGGTTGGTTGTAGACTTGTAATCCTAATCAATAAACTTCACTAACATCAAACAAACCTGCAACATAATAAGTTACAGCCACAAAGGTCAATACATTTGAATAGTATTGGCAAGTGATACTATGGTAGTATAGTGGAGTCTATCATCTATATGCATTTGGCTAAGTGGAGCTTAGGCTTGCTTTGCTCAAAATAGATTTTCCTTATCATTTGAAAACACTAAGTTTTTGCTTGACAAAAATCACCCAAGGCATCTCCCAATAGAATTTGGTGATCCTTCAACCCTTGTTCAACCACAAGTTTTTAACTTAGAAATTTGGATGAGGAGATTCTTGATAGCTTCCATGTCTTGATGCTCAAATTGTCCTTTACGAGGGACATGGCTAAGTACTTAGATTTTTCACTCTGCAGAGGTGGTGCACTTTCCCCACAAGACTTGGTTTCACCAAGACAAGATCTTTCAGAAGCCTTCCCTTAGACCAGAATGGACGCGCTCCAACCTATCAATCACCTACCACCAACTGTCCATTTGGCTAAGTTATTGCAACCTAGATGATCCAGGCAGAACCCATAATGCCAAGTGGTTGCACTTGAAGATTCTCAACATTTGACATCTCAAATCTCTTTGTTCCTGGGTGGCCATCCACAAGTGAGATACACAAGGTAAACCATAGAAATGGGCCTTGTGAACCACTCAACACAAACCATTCCTTCCATTCCACCCAGGTGATTCATTCACTTAGTTGTTTTATTAAACAAAACACAAGTCCTTGACTTAGAATATTCCATAGTATGAATATATATTCCACCCTTGTTTTCTACTAGCTAAGCTAAGCATGATAGTAGTAGGAATCTTAACTTAGGAAATTCTACTAAGGTTTCATCTACTAGGATTTCCCATGGCATAGTTTACACTTAGCAAAATTCCATGCAAGTCCTACTTAGAAATATCACTAATGCATAGTGAAAATAATGGGACAAAAGTATGAAGCATCACTTGCCTTTTTGGTAGAGAATATAAGTTCACTACTTGATCTTTGCAATATTCACACTCTTCAAATCACTACAATTCAATCAAGCAAGCAACATTTCAATCTACCATTCAAGCAACATCACATAAAATAATAGAAACAAAACATTGCATGCAAGCATGTCAATCTTTGTTTTATTTACAAAAGTGGTTTATAATAGGTTATAAACATTATAAAACACTTATTGGTCATTTTATAAAGTGGAAAAACTATTTGCAAAATATTTTACCTATAAACCATTCTCAAACCAAATCATTATTTTATGTGGTTGAGAATGCCTTTATCAAAGTAGCAATCTTTATAGGGTTTACCAAATACATTTTTAAATCAGAAAACTTGGTGCTTAGGGTCAGAGAGTTTATTCCAAAACATTTCCCAAAGGTTTTCTTCAAAAAGCATTTTTAACAAATAAACAATATTTTATTTGACTAGAAATGGTTTAAATCAAAGGTTTATTATTTTCCTTCACCAAATATATTTTTGAAACCACAAATTGATTTCTATGGTCAGTAGGTTCAAAACAAACCATTTTCCAAAGATTTTATCTCAAAAATCATTTTAGAACAAATTTTATATTCTAAATATGCCTACATAAGTTTCTGCAAAAACAATCAATTTAACAGAAACATTTTACTAAACAAAGTGCATGGTCATAAAGTAATTGTTTTGCTGAATCCATTGATATAAAATTTGCAAAATTTGGACGTTTGGTTTGAAAGTCATGAATTTTTCAAATTGGAACATCAAATAGATCATTTCTGGTTTTATTCAAACAGACAGGGCCACGTGGCTTGTTTCTATTCGTCTGTACCGCTTCGTGCGGATCATGCAACGAGAGGCGTTGGATTTTAAACAGATCGTGTGGCTCAGAAGCAAGCGTACCCCTTCAATCATGTTCTATCGTGGCCATGCGATCAAGATCCTACGGTGTTCAGCACGCTAGCCATCGAGTGGCGACGCTGGCGGCGGCAAGTGGCGGCACACGGTCAGAAGGTGGCGGTGTGGACGCAACAGGAAGCGAGAAGAGGAATGGAGGGGATCACCGGGTTCGCAGAATGTTGCCGATGCTCAACTTGCTTGTGGGAAGGCAGGGGCGTACGGGGTTCATGACAATTGCTCGTCGGAGTTGTCCACTGGCTCGGGCTCGCACGGTCATCGACGGGGGCGAGGCTACAAGGCACGGAAGAGCAAAGAAGTGGGTCTGTTAGACGCGCGAGAGAGAGGAGAGCGTAGGAGTATCATCGCGAGAGGAAGGGGAGGTCGGTGTTACCGGGGAGAGGTCGACGGAGTTGGAGACAGACGGCGGCGTGTTCAGTCGAGGTTGCTGCCGACGATGGGGGGCACGCGCGAGCGAGCTGAGGCCACTGGGAGGTTCAGGGAGTGATGGGGATCATGCCTGCGTGGTCAAGAGAGCGAGGCGCGACGGCGACTGGCCTGAATTGGAGGTGGAGCTCGCCGGAGGCAGTGGCGGTCTAAGTGGAAATCAGGGCAGCCTGGGGGCTCCGGTGGGGCGATGACTGGGGGGAAAGAGAGAGGGCGTCGGGGCGCTTATGTACGCGTGATCACGCAAGATTCATTGCTGCTTTCAACGCGAATTAACAGGATTAAATCGCGGCCAAAAACGGTAGCGAGGAGAGAGGGGCGGGGTCAGCGCGAGGTAGACGATGGTGAGCTAGCTGTGTGGGTCCGCTTCGTCAGCGAAGGAGAGAGAGGGAAGGTGGGGTCCAACCGTCAGTTGCTGAGCGGGTGCAGACGTGAGTGAGAAAAGAAACGGTTCGGGGGAGAGAGATGTGCTGCTGGGCTTTAGTGGGCTAGCTGGGTTGGGCTGCTCCTTTTCATTTTTTTTGTTCTGATTGTTTTTCCTTTTTCCATTCTTTTATTTTGTTTTGATTTTGATCAAACAATTCAAACACTCATTTGAATTCAAACCTTTGTCAAATTTTGTGAATAATCAAACACTGATTAGTAATACATACTGAAGTCATAATTAGAATAAATCTTTTATTCTTTTTAGGGTCTTTTAATTATTTAAAACAAGCCCTTGTTTTAAAATCAAATAAGATCAAATACATTTTTAATCCTTATTTAAATTTCATTTTTCCACAAAATATTTTGAGTAAGTTCTTATTCAATTATAAGGATGTCAAAATGATTCACTTTGAATTATTTGGAATAATTTAAATATGATTTATTAATCATTTTAAATTGGGTACTTGTCTTTATTCCAATGAAATTAAATATAGTTTTAATTCCATAAATTCTATTTGGAAATTTCTTTGATCTTATTTAAGTTATTTAAACAACTTTTATTCCACTTGGGTAAATTCCAAATTCTATTTTCCCATGATTTATGTAATTATTTCTTAATAGGGATTTTGTCTTTATTCCAAAATAGAAATAGAATTTGGTTAATACCACTTTATATTATTTGGAAAATTCTTTATCCATTATTTTACTTGGTTGGATTATATTCATTCCATTTGTTTAATGGATTAGGCCAAGATTTGATTTGGCCTTTAAATATTCCTCATTATATAATTCTTTCTTTATCTTATAAAATCTATATCTTTTTATTTATAGATCCAAACTTGGTGATTCAAATTTGTAAAATCTTATTTAATATTTATTTATCCTTTTAAATATCTATAGGATTATTTGCTCACCATTTGGTATGGATTTCTAGATGGTTGCTTTATTAGTTTTGGGAATTAAATATCCTTATCTTATTAAATTCATAAGGTTTTATCTATGTCTCCAAATTAAGTGAAACCAATTTCTATGGTTTTATAATATTTCTATTTGTCATTCTTGATCATTTTGAAATGTTTGCTTGACAAATTTTTATATGGATCAAATCCATAGTCTTAGAGATAACTTGAAAATGATTTTATTCCATTAGGGTTTTAGAGTTTTGGTTTATTCTCCAAGTGTTTAAATTTCAAGTTGCATTTTATGAGGAATGCATTCCACTTGATTTGAATTTATTTGGATTCAAACATGAAACAAAGTTTGTTCAAGATGGGATTTTAAGTTTCCATTTAGAAACAAAAGTTTCTTTTCACTCTAAATTTCAACAATTATTTATTTTGTTTATTTATTTTTCACATAACAAGATTTGGAAAATCTTGGGATGTGACATCTATGATCGAACGAATTTTCGTGGCTGAAGGGTGTGATCCGCAGCGATAAAAAACCCATGGTAGATTTATTTGTGATGGGGCTTCTACCACTAAGGGAATCCGTCGTAGAAGGATTTTCAACCACGAAAAACAGGCCTTCAACCAAGAAAATCATCTATTGTAAAAGAACATTTTTATTGTAGAGATATAATGCTATCTCATTGGAGAATTAGTGATACGTAGAGATGTAAATACATGCAAATACACATGGACCTGAAAGTGTCAGATCCAGAGATTATGTTTACCACTAGCAAACACGTATATACAACACCAGAAAGCCATAGGTGATGAATGGGAAAGTTTTTCAAACTATATTATTGACTCAAGTGCAAGTGGGAGGCTGAAGGGAATATTCTCGAGAGGCAATAATAAAGTGGTTATTATCTTATTCCTTATTTATGATAAATGTTTGTTTCTCATGCTATAATTTTATTAATAGGAAACGTTAATACATGTGTGTTCAATAAACACATAAAGTGTTCGTAGTTAAACCTCTCATATAAACTAGCTCATTGATTAACAAGATGATCAAGGTTTCCTGATCATGGACATTGGATGCTGTTAATAACGAGGTCATAACATTGATGGAATGATGTGATGAACAAATTTTTTACTATGACGGATCGCCCTGATGTCCAAGATCTATCTACTAGAAATGCAATAAAGGCCGAGAGGTTTTTGGATACATACCCTTGTAGTCTGAAAGCGGTTAACATTTCGAGGGGAACGTGGTTGAAGTAGTCGTGCTCGTAGCCGACCTCAAGGTCGCGAAGCTCCTCGCAGATCACCCCTTGCTCCATCACCATGCAGCAGTCCGTCTCACGACATCCAAAGTGCCTCAAGTGTTTCACCTTGTTGCTTCATACAAATACGTTGTGCGACGAGAACCTCCGCCTCCCCGATCACGCCGGGAGTACGTCGCGGAAGTAGATCTCTGGCAATGGAATCCCTGCAGTGCAACGGCTCGCGGAAGATGCGTCATCTCTTGCGCGAATAGCCCTGGTCCGTGCCAACACGCGGAGACAACTAGAGGGAGAGAGATTGGAGAGGAGGAGGATGAGAGCTACCAACTCATGGGATTTGTCATATTGGTGTGTTCTCCAAAGGGAAGAGGGGGCCTCACTATATAGGGGAGATGGGGCAGCCTTGCACCTCCCCCAAGCCATCTAGGCGGCGACCCAAGGGGGGAGGTTCCCCTTCTATATCTTTCAAACAGCTTCAGAACTTCCGGGAAATTCCAGTCTGCTCACCGGAACTTTTCCTATTTCCTTTCTTTCTCCGAAGAACTTTGGATCTCTCTAAGTGGAACAATTCCGGCTTTCTCTTTCTCTACTATGATTCCAACTTACGGATAACCTCAAGCTTTCCGCACCCTTAAGTGGATCCCCTCACGGCTCGGGAACGACACAGACATGACCAAGACTCCTCTTGCGTCAATGATCAAGATCATGACCGTGATTTCCGATATCTATGCATGCTTTTATTCTTGTAGACAGTGTTGGGCCTCCAAGTGTAGAAGTTTGTAGAACAGCAATAATGTTCCCTTAAGTGGATCAACCAAGGTTTATCGAACTCAGGGAGGAAGTGGTCAAAGGTATCCCTCTCAAGCAACCTTGCAATCAAGATACAAGAAGTCTCTTGTGTCCCCAACACACTCAATACACTTGTCAGGTGTATAGGTGCACTAGTTTGGCGAAGAGATAGTGAAATACAAGTAATATGGATGATTATAAGTGGTAATTGCAATCCGAAATAAAGATGGCAGCAAGCAAACATGTAACAGGTCTAGTTGTAAATGGTGTTTCAATGCTTAGAAAGAAGGCCTGGCGATCATACTTTCACTGGTGGACACTTTCATATAAATATCTTCTCTTCATTATGCTATCCTGAACTACTCTTTGGATGGACGGTGCAGGGCTATAACATCACTCCTTGAAGTTCGCATTCCCCATCTAGGTAACCCCACACTGTCACCTTGAGCGCTAGATGGTTCCAACAAACACCACAATTTCATAGAGACATCCAACTCAAATTATAACTCATGATAAGTATTTCTGTAACCTTTAGCCTAAGTGCCACACGGTGTGCACACTGTCAACTTCACACACATGGGGATAAGCAGAGATTAATTGAAGCACTTGAGTAGCAGAGTAGATCTACTTATTCAAATAGATTGCAAAGCTCATGATCACAATAAGATCGCGCATAGAGCGAGAGATGAACACATAGCTACCGGTAGAGCCCTTAGCCTCGAGGGAGAACTAATCCCTCCTCATCATGGGAGTTAGCAACAGCGATGGAGATGGCGATGGAGTCGATGGAGATGGCTTCGGGGGAAATTCCCTATCCTGGTAGGGTGCCGGAACAGAGACTTCTGTCCCCCGGATCTCGTCTTCCATGGCGGCGGCACTGTGGAACTTTTCATGGAATTCTGATATGGTTCTTAGAGTTTCTGCTTCGGGATGTTTATATGGGCATAGGGGAAAGGTCGGTGGAGGCCCGAGGGGCCACACCATAGGGCGGCGCGGCCTAGGGTGGACCCGCTCCAGCCCTAGGTGTGGCCACCTCGTCGATCCACTTTGTCTCTCCTTCGAGCTTCGTGTTGCGTCTGAAAAAATAGGAACTTCGGCTTTTGTTCCGTCCAATTCTGAGAATATTTCTTTACTAGCTTTTCTAAAACCGAAAGCAGTAGAAAATAGGCAAATAGTATTGTGGCATCTTGTCAATAGGTTAGTTCTAGAAAATGTATAAAAATGCCTTAAAGTGTAGACAAAACATAAGATAGTTAGCACAAAAGAAACATGGAGCATCAAAAATTATAGATACATTTACGACGTATCAAGCATCCACAAGCTTAACTCCTGCTCGTCCTCGAGTAGGTAAGTGATAAAAAGAATAATTTTTGAGGTGACATGCACCATCACAATCTTGATCAAGGTATTGTAAAGCATTAATAGCTAGGATCGTAGTACTCTAAACATGAGCATGAAAGATGTTGTTCTAACAATAAGACAGATCAACTAAGTTGAAACATGAAAATGTACAAACAAAATATCATGAATAACATTGCATTGAAAGACATTTGTTTGTTTCACATATAGAAAAGATATCAAGAGTGATATTCAGCTTGTCCTTCATGGAATAGCAAAACATAAATGCATAGGACACCATCAAAGTTCATAAGGGTGACTAGATACAAATAATTTAAGAACAAGCAATACCATAATTATGAATCAATCAACAAGTTTTGGGGCAATGCACATTAAACTAAGAATGACAACTATGCTCTCATTGCCCCTATCATAAGCATCTTGAAGTGAATAAGGTTAAAGTGAGAAAAATATGAGGTATATGCTTGACATATCATAAGTTGAAAATCTCATGTCCCTTGAGTACGAGGGTCGTTCCTCATGCTACTCAACTTTAGTCACAAGCAAGTTCTTGTCATTGTAAGTACATGTGTATCATAGAGAACCGACAATGGGGTACCCCTTTCCCCATGACATAGGAGCTATCCCATATCAAAATGACAAGGCAACAGACAATGAGCATCTCATCGATCTTTTTATTTACCATGAGGATGGTGCTTTTTTCTATATATTTTTCTGAAGATGCTTCATAGATTGCTCACTATGGTTATGATACAAGTTTTCACCATGATTAGGCATGTCTTATGCTAGCCGCAGAGGCATTTCTATAACACATATACAATACTCCATGGACTTACAAGCTCCCCTTTTATTTCACACCACCGACATCCATAAACAAAAGATCATGATATCAACTGGATAGATATGCACAAGTGTTGAAAGAGTTCCCCATGACAGCATGGTTCTGCTAACTCCCAAATTATAATTTACAAGCATATAAGAAACATAGATGGAACAATGGTTCAATTTTATTAAGTGTAAGAAAATAAAGTGTGCCATCAAGCTCGTGAGAGCTTTAATCACTAATTTTCACATAACAAAAGTTTAATTTGGAAGATAAATAATCACATGAACCATGCATAGGAATTTATAGTGGACTCTTTGGAATAACTTGGTTTCTTGGGAGTTGGATGCACGAGTAGAGCTCATACTTAGTATAGGTGGAGGCAGGCAAAAGTCTGGGAGCGACCAACTAAGAGAGCAATAATGCCCATAATCATGCAGAGCGATAAAACATTATTAATTAAAGCATAAAGTTATATCACAAGTCAAAAACTAAATGATCATATAGTCTAAGGTGACTGGTTCATAGTCTTAACATGGTGTAAGCATGTGCCAAGTCAACCCAAATAAAGCATCAAAGGAGAATACCACAATATTATACTTTTGTATGCTAAAACAACGCAGGATTCTTTCATGGCACATTAAGAAATCTCAATTGTTTGAAACAAGTCATTCTACAATAATAATTACTAACCATATGGTCAAAGCAACATCCAACATGACATGATAAAGTCTAAGTCATAGTCAAAACAAGCTTCCTTTTGTACCACTATAAGCATGACACTTTCTACTCTTTTCCAACACCAATCGACTTATTTGAAACAACTCACAAAGATAATAATCAATAAAGACCAGTGAGATTGTCTCACAAATTTACAAAGAATAACTAAAAAGTTCTAAGCAGAAAGCATGAGAAAACTGAAGTTAAATTTAGTGCTAGCAAAAGAGAACACTCACAAAACAATAAGAGTGAAAACCAAAGTGTTCTAGGCAATGAAGAACTAGGTATGACTTCTCCAATATAGGTGTTGTTCGGGTCAGGCCAATTTATTGCAACAAACCAAGCAAAATAAAACTAAAAAACAAAGACGCTCCAAGAACAACACATAGTGCATGAAGCAATAAAAATGAAGTGACTTGAAAGAAGACCTGAGATTTTATTGATGAAGAAGGGGATGCCTTGGGAATCCCCAAGCTTTGACGCTTGTATCTCTTGAATATTTCTTGGGGTGACATGGGTGGCATCCCCAAGCTTGAGCTTTTGTCCATATTTCACCTCATCACATCATTCTTCCCCTATACTTGAAAATTTCCTTCATAAAAAACTTCACACAATCTTCATTAGCAACATTAGTGTATTCAAGATAATAAGCCTTTGGGTTTAGTTTCAACTAAAGTAAATCATCAATTAAAACATATGCTACTGTAGAAACTCCTTTAAAATGCTCAAGTAATCAAAGAGAACTCAAAAATAAACCGATTAAGAGGCAAATGCAAATAGTGGCAGAAATCTGTCAAAACAAACCAGCAGGTAAAGATCAATTTTTTCAAAAACATTTCGTTGCTCAAATCGAAAAGTGCAAGAATAACGAAAGTTAGATAATAACCTGGGGCATAAGCGCAAAAAATTACAGATCAATCTGACGTACTAGAATGTTTTTATGATTTTTACAGTGAAGCACATAAATCTGTTTCGGGACAACGACTTCCCCAAATCTTACTTCTCTCACATTATAGGTTATTCTTGGAACAAAAACCACATAAAAAGGATAAGTAGAGGTTATTACAGAGGCAATAACTTCCAAGACTCAACAAAACAAAAATAAACTGAAAGAAAAAATATAATGGGTTGTCTCCCAAAAGCTCTTTCTTTATAGCAATCAAGATAGGCATGATAATTTCGATGATGCTCACATAAGAAATATGAATTGAATTAAAAGAGATCATAAAGAAGCAAATATAAAACAAATTTAAGTCTAACCCACTTCTTATGCATAGGAATTTTGTAAGAAAAAAATTATTGAAACAAGAGGCTACTATCATAGGAAGGCAAAACAAGTGCACCATCAAAACTTTCAACATAAAGAGGAGAAACTTAATATTATTGAGATGCATAAAACCATGTTTCCCTCTCTCATAATAACTTTCAGTAGCGTCATGAATAAAACTAACAATATAACTATCAGATAAAACATTCTTATCATGAGCCACATGCATAAAATAATTATTACTCTCCATATAAGCATAGTCATTCTTATTAATCGTAGTGGGAGCAAATTCAACAAAACAGCTATCATTTTTATTCTCATCACCATAGTCATCAAATATAGGAGGCATAATGTAATCATAATTAATGTTCTCCTCAATAGTAGGTGGACTAAAAATATCATATTCATCATTATAATCATCATATATTAGAGGTATAGTATCATCATAAGCAATAGAATAGCTATCTTCCAAAGTGTGTTAATTTGTACCAAAGATATTTTCAATATCAAAGGTAGTGTGCTTTTCCCAATCATGATCACTAATATAGGTAACATGCATAGGAACATCAACGAGTTTAGACTCATCAGCAAAAACTATAGTAGGGGCAACATTCTTAGGTGAAAATATTGTTTCCTCTCTCCTTTTACTCCTCATTTTCTTCTTCTTCTTCTTCCTCTCTTTAGGAGGGAGAGGCTTGAAAGGGAGCTTCTCCACATACCCTGGTTTATTGTTAGAGACAATAGAAGAAACTTTGGAGAATCCTGCCTTTTCATTAATAAGAACAAAACACATATTAGTCCTTTCATGTTTTGGTAAAATCGCATCTTTTATAATATTTTGTATGCAAGTATTTGGGTGGAAATTATCAACATAGTAAAGATGACAACCATGCAGGACGCTATTCATATCAAAAGCACTCATATCTACCAAAGAAGTTTTTTCTTGATAGCTCTTCACAGCCCAAAAATAATGTAAGTTCATCATGCTGATTAAGAGTGATCATGTTATCACAATACAAACTTGCAGTACTCATTGGATTAGAAAGGATATTATCATGTCCTGAGCATTGAAAATTGAAATGACCCACTTTATGGCAAAGTTCATATATAAAAGGATAGAGTGCACAAACTTTTTTTACCAAGATCATTTAGAAACCTAATCCACGCTCTAGTTTTTGCATTCCTGTGGTGGATACAATATTCTTCTTCGATTTGATTCTTTTCACAAGGTCTAAGTACTCCACAAAAATTAACATGCTTATAACAAATAGTACTTTCAGAAGTTTGAGCATGTTTATTGCAATCATTAATAGCAATTTCATTTTTCATGCAAGTGTCTTTAAAATGTTCATGATACATGTTCCAATTTTCTTTAGGAGCATTAATATGAGAAGCAAAGGCTCTATAACAATCAACAAGAATTTGAGTATCAAGACCATATTTAGCACTAAGCTCTTGAAAATCAGCAGTTTCAGCGAAAGACTTAATGCAATCATACTCATAGTTTATACCTGGTTCTTTACATTTGTCATTATCCCAATCTTCAGTATTGCTTTGAATTGTTTCAAGAAGATAACACTTAGCTTTGACCTCCTTACTTGTGAAGGATCCCTCTAAACAGGTATCTAGATAGTCTTTGTAATTTCCTAAAAGCCTTGCATAAAAATTATTAATAATAATATTATTGGGAGCTCATGAATGGGACATTTGAGCATTAGTGACTTCAATATCCCCCATGCTCACTTTCTCCATCATGAGGATGAAAATTATAAATATAATTCCTATCTTTATGAATTTCATGAGGAGGATAAAATTTAGAGTAAAAGAGAGATTTAAGTTCCTTCCACTCCGAATGATGAGGATCATCTAGTAGCTCATACCACTCCCTTGATTTGCCCTTAAGTGATAAAGAGAATAGCTTCCTCTTATCTTGGTCCATTGAAATACCTGCACACTTGAACAACTCGCATAATTCATCTATAAAGAGTAAATGATCACCAGGATGGACAGTTCCATCTCCAAAATAGCAGTTATTCATAACACCTTCAACAATTTCCATAGGTATTTTAAAAGGGACACTTTCAGTATGTGGATTTAAAATATCACAAGTATCATTAGAATTACCATATATGGGAGATAAAGTATCATCAGAGCAAATTTTCTCCTCTAAAGTTGGGGAACTAAAAAGATCATTTTCATAAAAACTAGCTTCCCCAAGCTTAGACGTTTCCATAGTATTAGCAACAATGGTTTTCCAAAAATTCATACTAATAACATTGCAATTAGCATGCAAAGAAAGTTCCATAGGTTTTTTAATTTTCTCTCCAAACCATTTATCAAGATGGAGTCTTCATCTTGATCTCTTCTTTATTAGGACCCATGGAGTTTTCTTCAAGGGCTTATCATAACCTATTCAAGGACTAGGGTAAAAAAATCCTAAGGTGCTTCTGGCAGAGGGTTACTGTATTTTTGGTGGAAAACACAAAGTCTTTCCCCTTAGGGTTAAACTAGGGTATCTCGGGGATATCTAAGTCCTTTATTCTTGAGTTTAAAAGATTAGTGGAGAGGTGTGATGTCTATGCACACTTCTATTCTTGTAGACAGTGTTGGGCCTCCAAGTGCAGTGGTTTGTAGAACAGTAGCAAGTTTCCCTTAAGTGGATCATCCAAGGTTTATCAAACTCAGGGAGGATGAGGTCAAAGATATCCCTCTCAAGGAACCCTGCAATTAAGATACAAGAAGTCTCTTGTGTCCCCAACACACCAAATACACTTGTCGGGTGAATAGGTGCACTAGTTCGGCGAAGAGATAGTGAAATACAAGTAATATGGATGATTATAAGTGGTAATTTCAATCTTAATAAAAATGGCAGCAAGCAAACATGTAATGGGACTGATTGTACATGGTGTTTCAATGATTAGAAACAAGGCCTAGGGATCATACTTTCACTAGTGGATACTCTCATATAAATATCTTCTCTTCATTATGCTACCATGAACTACTCTCCGGTTGGACGGTGTAGGGCTATAACAACACTCCTTGAAGTTCGCATTCCCCATCTAGGTAACCCCACACTGTCACATTGAGCGCTAGATGGTTCCAACAAACACCACAATTTCATAGAGACATCCAACTCAAATTTTAACTCATGATAAGTATTCTTTTAACGTTTATCCTAAGTGCCACACGGTGTGCACACTGTCAACTTCACACATGTGGGGATAAGCGGAGATTAATTAAAGAACTTGAGTAGCAGAGAATATCTACTTATTCAACTAGATTACAAAGCTCGTGATCACAATAAGATCACACATAGAGATAGAGATGAACAGATAGCTACCGGTAGAGCCCTTAGCCTCGAGGAAGAACTACTCCCTCCTCATCATGGGAGTCAGCAACAGTGATGGACATGGCGATGGAGTCGATGGATATGGCTCTGGGGGCAATTCCTCGTCTTGGCAAGGTGCCGGAACATAGACTTCTTTCCCCTGAATCTCGTCTTCGATGGACGCGGTGCTGCAGAACTTTTCGTGGAATTCTGATCTGGTTCTTAGGGTTTCTGCCTCAGGATGTTTATATAGGCGAAGGGCAAGGTTGCTGGACGCTTGAGGGGCCCATACAGAGCGGCGTGGCCTAGGGTGGACCCGCGCCAGCCCTAGGTGTGTCCACCTCGTGGCTCTACTTCGTCTCTCCTTCGGGCTCCGTGTGGCGTCTGGAAAAATAGGAACTTTGGCTTTTGTTCCGTCCAATTCCAAGAATATTGCTTTACTAGCTTTTCTGAAACCAAAAACAGCATAAACAGGAAATTGGCACTTCGGCATCTTGTCAATAGGTTAGTTCCATAAAATGTATAAAAATGCCTCAAAGTGTAGACAAAACATAAGATAGTTGGCACAAAACAGGAATGGAGCATCAAAAATTATAGATACATTTATGACGTATCAATGTCCATAATGATCCTTGTGAATTCCAGATTGAAGATGTCGTTTGAACCGTAAATGTCGAGTCCATTTCCCTCTGTTTCTTCAATAGTACTTGTCCGAGATCCGATCTTTAGGTATCTCCATACCTTGTTTAATATCGTCACCGACAAGTACTACTTACTTGTTACCGCGATATTACATCCCCATGACATAGTCATATGTTTCAACATTTATGGATGTAATCTGACCAAGTCGGCCTAACTGTATCTTACCCATCACTGGGTGAACAAATCATGCTCTTGACTCAGTATCCTCTACCCGTTCCTCCGGATACCCAACATACACCTTTATAATCACCATTTTACTGAGTGATGTTTGATGCAGTCAGAGCATCCTTGTGAGACAGTGATTATGATATGGTCTCATGGTCTAAGGAGAAGGAAAATTCGTTTCTGACTATTTTAATTATGAACTTTATGACTTGATCGTGTAGCAATCTTTGATGAATGTCCATCACATCATTGACCAATGATATGACCTCGTTGTCAATCAGCCCTCTCACTTATGACCAGGAAACCTTGATCATCTGTTGCCCAACGAACTAGTATCAATAGAGGCTACTAGGGACTTATGTTTCATATCACACCTATATCAATGTTTCCACTGGATATAGTTATATCACAACATGAAACTATTATGAACTTATTGGGATATGAAAATAATAAACCTTTTATTATTTTCCTCTAGGGCATATTCCCTTTAGTCCCCCACTTGCACTAGAGTACAAATAATCTATCTGGCATTTACTAATCATAAACCATATCCCCATATGCGTTTATTGATCATGCTGCTCATGAGAAACGTCATGTCCATGTTCTGTTTTACCAGATTAGTGTGTCTTTTGCAAATCATTAATGTCTTCCTAATTTTGACATTCCCTCCATTATCTCATAATGGGTTGAAATATTCGTTTTGGCGTGTGAGACTTTGTTTCTATTGTTTACAATGACGGTTGTGAGTCAATTTAACCATCACTATTGTCATGCAAACTCTAGAAACTATAAGATCCCTCCTTTATAAAGGAAAAGGATCCCTGTGATTGCAATGCTAGTCCCTGGATCAATGCTAGCATCCACAGTTTAAGATGAAGTACACAGAAACAAAGGTCATTATTACAGTCATTCTAGAGACAAACATAGTCTTTACAACTCCAAGGCCTCAGGCCTAGTACAAGAGTTTAAACAAGTAAATAGATAAAAGTCTTCATCTTCATGTGCCATAGGCAAACATGTTGAGTGTAGACTCATGACTTCGAATCCTCATCAGAGTAACCTGCAACATCACAAGTTACAGCCACAGTGGGTCAATACATTGGAATAATATTGGCAAGTGATACCTTAGTATAATTTTTGGTGGACTAGATACTATATGCAATTTGGCTAAGTGTAGCTTAGGCTTGCTTTGCTCAAAATAGGTTTTGCCTATTAGTTAAAAACACTAAGTTTTTCTTTATCAAAACTTTTCCCAAGGAACCACCAATAGACATTGAGGTCCTTCACCCTTGTTCAACTACAAGTTTTTACTTAGAACTTGGGATGAGGAGATTCTTGATAGCTTCCATGTCTTGATGCTCAAGTTGTCCTTTTCCAGGGACATGGCTAAGTACTTAGATTCTTCCATCTGCAGAGGTTGTGCACTTTCCCCACAAGCCTTGATTTTCACCAAGACAGGACCTTTCAGAAGCCTTCCCCTAGACCAAATGGACGCGCTCCAACCTATCATCCCACTACCACCAACTGTCCAAATGGCTATGTTATTGCAACCTATATGATCCTGGCAGAGCCCATATTGCCAAGTGGCTGCACTAGAAGCTTCTTAACATTTGGCCTCTAAAATCTCTTTGTTCCTGGGTGGCTTTCCACAAGTGAGATACACAAGGTAAGCCATAGAAATGGGCCTTGTGTAACCACTCAACATAAACCATTCCTTCCATTCCACCCAGGTGTTTCATTCACTTAGTTGTTTTATTAGGCAAAACAAAAGTCCATAGACTTAGAAATATTTTCATCATAGCATGTATATTTCATCACCCTTGGTTACTACTAGCTAGGCTAAGCATGGCATAGATAAGCATCTTAACTTAGAAATTTCCTAGCAATTCTACAACTACTAGGATTTCCCAACATGGCATATAAGCAAAATACAACATGCAAGACTAGCAAAATATTTCTAATGCTTAGTAGAAAATATAGGGATGAAAATATCATGAAGCACCACTTGCCTTGGTAGTTTGGAGAGTAGTTACACTCCTCACAATCACAATCACTATTGGCACCAAAATCTACACATAAAATCATAGCAACAAATCACATACAAAATATATACAAACAAAAATATATGAATGCATGCAATATGACATGTGATGATTTTCTAAACACAACAAGACAAGTGCACAGTACTGGTTCATAAACAAGTTCAAAACTTGCCAAACAACATTTATTTAAACCTTAAAACATTTCTCAAACTATTCATATACTCAAAATAGCCCTACACATATTTATGTAAATAAAACCATTTTAACAGAAGCAAAACACTAAACACATTGCATATTTAGAAAGGGCTTGTTCTCCTAATTCGATTGATATAAAATTTGTCAAATTTGAATGTGGGGATCAAAAGTTATAGCTAAAACAATTTCAAACCACTAATAGATTCAAATCCTGTTTTTAAATCTAATCTCTAGCCACGTGTCACGCTCTGATTGGCGCGTACCGGTTCGCGTTGGATCACGCTCCTGAGCCGCTGGATCTAACTTAATCGCGCGGCTCAGATTGAATCGTACCGCTTCGTCCAGGTTCTATCGTATCCGCAGGATCTGGATCTAACGGTGCTCAGCACTCGACCATCCAGTGGCGGCGCTGGCGGCGGTGACAGGCGGCGACGCCTCTGTCAGAACTGCTACCGGCGATCTAGGTCACGTGGGAGAGGCGGAAGGGGCTTACCAAGCTCGCCGTGCGATGCTGATGCTCAAGGTGGAGATGGCTGGTCAAGGGGCGCGCTGTAGTGGCCGAGGGAGCTCGTCGGAGTTGCTGGTGGCGTCAGTTGCTTGTTGTCGAAGACGTTTCCGAGGTTCTGCATCGACCTAGCACGAGCCGGATGGTTTAGGATATGCGCAAAGGCTTGGTGATCAAGACAGTACCAAAGGGAAGGCGAGGGGCGGTCTCGTTTTACCTGAATCGCACGTCGGAGTCGAGCGGCGGCTCAGGTGCTCGCGGGTGTGGACGAAGACGTCGTTCTGGGTCATGAGAAAGCAAACATAGGGCATGAATGAACGCGCAAGGACATGCTAGTTATGATGGTTTGAACCAGAGACAGGGGGGCGGTTAGTATTCACCGAGATTGGTCGCCGGAGTGCGTCAGTCTGCGGCGGCGCAAGGGTGATTGCGGGCAGCCTGGTGGCAGGAGGTGGCGCTAGGTGAGGGGAAATGGCCGAGGTGCAGATGGGGTTATGTAGGCAGAAGGGGAGCGGCGATTAAGCGCAGAATCAATGGCAATTAAGCCCGCAGTGACTGCGGCGAGGTAACGACGCAGTGAGCGTCGCGGCCGCGCGTGATTGACGACAACGACGTGGTCGCAGGGTCCACTTGTCAGCGAGTGAAACAGAGAGGAGGTGGGGTCGTGTGGTCAGTGACTTGGGTGGGTTCGTCTGCGAGTGAGAAAGAGAGAGGGGGAACCCGGGTGGGCTTAGTGGGCTGAATTCGTCGTTGGGCTAGATAGGTGGCGCAGGCCCTTTTCCAATTATGTTCTCCTTTTCTTTTTCTGTTTTCAATTTCAGGAATCAATTTCAAATGATTTCAAAACCTATTTGAATTCAAATCTTTTCAGGATTTTTGCAGTGTGCAACAATTACATTTTTGGGCATAAAACCAAGTGGTCACTTTGAATTGGCTTGGTCACTTGGAAAAAGATAAATAAGCAGTGGCATAGTACTAGTTTGAATAGGTTTTGAAATTTGTTTTCAAATAAAATTTGTTTTGAAACTTTGGTTTAAATCTTAGCAATCTAGTAATACAACCTGAGAGCAATAAGACAACAAGGTTTGGTTTCATGAACATCTATCTCACATTGGAGATTTGTAGTTGTTTCAAATGATGATCACATAAAATAATGAGCTCATATGCTCCTGTTTTTGAATTGATTTGTTTGAGATGAACTCTATATGATCACGGATGCATGGATGATATGCATGAGTTTGAAACATGATTTTAGGGATGTTACAAATCTAACCCCCTTAAGGTGAATCTCGCCCTCGAGATTCGGATTGGCTAGCAAATAGGTGAGGGTGGTCTTTCTGAAGATCATCTTCTCTTTCCCATGTTGCTTCCTCTTCGGAATGATGATTCCATTGAACTTTGCAGAACTTAATAGTCTTAGTCCATGTAACTCTTTCTGCAGTCTCAAGAATCTTGATAGGTTTCTCTTCATAAGTGAGATCACTTTCCAATTGAACCTCTTCAAAAGGTATAGTATCCTTCAAAGAAGTTTCTTCCATTTCTGGATGACATTTCTTAAGCTGACTCGCATGAAACACATTATGAACAGGTGACAAAGACTCTGGCAATTCAATTTCATAAGAAACTTCTCCTTTACGACTCAGAATCTTGAATGGTCCAACATATCTTGGGGCCAACTTCCCTTTGACTCCAAACCTCTTCACTCCACGAAGTGGTGACACTCTAAGATAAGCTCTATCACCAACTTCATAGGTGACTTCTCTATGCTTAGGATCTACGTAGCTTTTCTGTCGGGACTATGCTATCTTTAATCTGTCCTTAACCAACTTGACCTTCTCTTCAGCTTATTTGATAAGTTCTGGTCCGAACAAACTTCTTTCTCCCACACCATTCCATAGTAATGGGGTGGCACATTTTCTCCCATAGAGAAACTCAAATGGTGCCATCTCAATGCTGGCTTGATAGCTGTTGTTATAAGAAACTTCTGCGTAAGGCATACTTTCATCCCAACTAGCTCCATAGTCTAGGGCCCATGCCCTCAACATGTCTTCAAGAATCTGATTAGTCCTTTCTGTCTGTCCATTAGTTTGAGGATGAAAAGCAGTGCTGAATTCCAACCTCGTTCCCAATGACTCATGTAATTGCCTCCAAAAATGGGAAGTGAATTGGGTTCCTCTATCTGACACAATACTCTTGGGTACACCATGTAGACATACAATTCTACTCATATATATCTTGGCTAACTTAGCACTACTGTAGTTTGTCTTCACGGGTATGAAATGAGCCACTTTAGTTAGGCGATCCACTACTACCCAAATAGAATCATATCCTGACCGGGTCCTTGGCAATCCGGTAATGAAATCCATACCAATCTTGTCCCACTTCCAATCAGGAATAGGTAGTGGTTGAAGCAAACCTGCTGGTTTCTAATGTTCCGCTTTCACTCTACTACACACATCACACAAAGCAATATGTTCGGCGATGTCCTTTTTGAGATTATTCCACCAAAATCTTTCCTTCATATCCATGTACATTTTGGTGTTACCCGGATGAATGGAATATGGTGAGTTGTGTGCTTCTTGCAAAATCAGTTTCCGAAGCTCCGGATCTTGTGGAACACAGATATGTTTCCAATGCCATAAAGTACCCTGTTCGTCTTCATGGAATCCTTTGGCTTTACCTTTGCCAATGTTTTCCTTAATTTCTTCAATTTCCTTATCAGTCTTCTGGGCTTCTTTGATCTTGTCCAACAAAGTGGGTTGAACATCCAAAGACATGAGATGTCCTTCAGGCACAATCTCCAATCTGAGATCTCTAAATTGGGCACACAGATCATCTGGCAATTCTCCCTTAGTAAGGCCATTCACAAAAACCTTACGGCTTAGAGCATCTGCTACAAAATTTGCTTTACCGGGGTGGTATTGCAAACTCAAGTCATAGTCCTTGATGAGTTCTAGCCATCTTCTTTGTCTCATGTTAATTTCCTTCTGGGTGAAGATATACTTCAGACTCTTGTGATCTGTGAACACTTCACATCGCTTTCCCAAAAGATAGTGTCTCCATGTTTTGAGTGCATGGACAATAGAGGCTAACTCTAAATCATGAGTAGGATAGTTTACCTCATGAGTTTTGAGTTGTCTCGAGGCATAGGCCACAACTTTCCCTTCTTTCATAAGTACTGCACCCAATCCATGATGAGATGCATCACAATACACTTGGAAATCCTTCTCCAAATCTGGCAGACATAAGACTAGTGTTGTCACAAGTCTCTTCTTCACTTCTTGAAAGCTGAGTTCACAACCTTCAGACCAAGCAAATTTCTTTTCCTTCTTTAGCAACTCTGTCATAGGCTTAGCCACCTTGGATAAATTCTCAATGAATCTTCTGTAATAACCTGCTAAGACAAGGAAACTACGAACTTCTTTCACTGACTTGGGAGATTCCCATTCAATTACAGCTGAAACTTTGGCAGGATCAACTGCTACACCATCTCCTAACACAACGTGTCCAAGAAATCCAACTTCATTCAACCAAAATTCACACTTGCTGAATTTGGCATATAGTTTATGCTCTCTAAGCTTCTCAAGTATCAAACGCAAATGTCCTTCATGCTCTTCTTTGCTCTTGGAGTATATTAAAATGTCATCGATGAAAATGACAACAAACTTATCAAGGAATTCCATGAACACCTTGTTCATCATATTCATGAAGTATGCTGGTGCATTGGTCAAACCAAATGGCATCACGGTATACTCATACAATCCATACCTTGTGGTAAAAGCTGTCTTAGGTATGTCTTGCTCCCTTATCTTGACTTGGAAATAACCTGATCGGAGGTCAATCTTTGAGAACACACAAGCTCCTTCTAACTGATCAAACAGGTCATTGATTCTAGGCAAAGGGTATTTGTTCTTGATAGTCACCTCATTGAGTGAACGGTAATCTATGCATAACCTTTGACTTCTATCTTTCTTTTCCACAAACAAAACTGGGGCTCCCCAAGATGAAGAACTTGGTTGAATAAATCCTTTCTGCAACTGTTCTCCAAGTTGTTTCTTGAGTTCTTTCAGTTCATCAACTGACATCTTGTATGGCCTCTTTGCTATTGGTCCAGATCCTGGTAGCAAATCAATAAGAAACTTTACATCTCTATCTGGTGGCATTCCAGGTAATTCTTCTAGAAACACATCCGGATATTCACTCACAATTGGCACAATGTCTATGCTAACCCCCTTAAGAGAATTTAGCTTACTCCCTTTTGATTCGAAGTTAGACTTGAATTTAATCCGTTTTCTTTCCGGGGTTGTGAGTGCAACAGTACGATTAGCACAATCTAGTACTCCTTCATACTTATCCATCCAATCCATTCCCAAAATTACATCTAGTCCTTGGGAATCTAGGATTATTAGACTCACTGGAAACTTATGCTTTCCAAACTCTATCACTAGATCCCGGCATCCAAGACTCACTATCATGTCTCCACCTGGAGAACTAACTTTTATTGGACACCCAATGTTTTCAGTTGGAAACCCGTTTATTTCAATAAATGCTTTCGATATGAATGAATGCGATGCTCCAGTATCAAAAAGAACAAATGCTGGAATAGAATTGAGTTCGAACTTACCAACAACAACATTTGGCTCTTCATAGATTTCCTCCACATTGATGTAGTTCACTTGTCCCTTCTGAAAAGGGTTGGGCTTGTTGGGTCCTTCGACTTTCTTTTCTGGGCATTCATTTGCATAATGCCCCATCTTCTTGCACTTGAAGTACTCAACCTGACTAATATCCTTCTTGACAGGCTGGCTTCCACTGCCACTTCCACTACTACTATGGTGGCTCTTATATCCACCCTTGTGGTTCTTGTACTTGTCGTTGTCATGACTACGGTGATGCTTGTTGTCATGACGGTTGTGGTTGTGGTGCTTATTGAATTTCCCATGCTTGTGGGATCCTGAGCTTCCACTATCATCATAATGGGAACGCTTGTGAGACGATCCCGAGCTGTGTTTGTCAGAGTGCTTTCTCTTCCTGCTTTCAACTTGCTTCATTTTACTCTCCAAAATAGCAGCCTTATCACAGAGAGACTGATAAGTGGGAACGTAGGCTACTGATAGCTGCAAGTTCAGTTCATCATTCAGGCCTTCAAGGAACTTTTCCTTCCTCTTAGCATCAGTGTAAACTTCGTCCGGTGCATAACGTGCCAGATTGTTGAACTCCTCAATATATTCAGCCACGCTGCGGTGGCGCTGCTTCAGATTATGGAACTCTTTCTTCTTCAAACTCATCAGTCCGGATGAGATGTGAGAAGTACGAAAACCATCTTCAAAGATAGCCCATGTCACATCTTCGATGGGAGTGGTGATCTGGAAGTTATCCCACCAAGTGGCGGCTGGTCCTTCCAACAAATGTGCTGCAAATCTGACTTTTTCTGCATCAGTACAGCCCACAGTTACCAAGTCCTAGTTCACAGAGCGTAGCCAATCATTGGCCACCATTGGATCAGTTGTTCCTGAGAACTTTGCTGGCCTCAATCTCAAGAACCTAGTAAGCATGTCAAAACCCGGTGGGTTGTTGTTGTTGTTGTTATTATTGTTGTTGTTGTTGTTGTTGTTGTTCTGGTTCTGGATGAACGTAGTCATCATTTGCATCAGTTGGGTCTGAGCTGTCATCATTTGCTGCATCTCAGGAGTGATGTTATTGTTATTGGGGTTGGGGTTGGCACGACGGGGAGGCATCTGTTGTTTGTTCAATAGAGATAAGAATGAGATACTCATAGATGCTTTCATGCACATTACATCACATAAGACAATCACCAAACATGCATCATAATAAAAAATAGTTCGACAACAAAAACGACAAGTTTGCAAAGTAAACACACCAATAACAAGCCATCCACATGTTGGATGGTCATTGTGACTCAAATAAAGTATGATAAATAAATGATGAATGAGTAGTCGTCACTACTCATCGGCATCAACCTCCTCCTCAACAAAGGTAAGACCTGCATTCTCCATAGCGGTCTTGTATTCCTCGACATTGGTGGTCAAGGTCTCTACTTTGGCTTTGAGAGCCCTCTTTTGAGAACGAAGCCTCTCAATCACAGTCTGCTGATGCTCGAGCTCGAAGTCCTTGGCCTGCAGTTCTTTAGTCATGTCCCTAATCCTCTTGTTCCTATCTTGGACTCGCTTCTCCTGACTCTTGAACTTTCTGTCCTGGCTCTCGAACTTTGCCTCCATCTCCTTGACTATCTCATCTTGCTCCGCGAAGAGCTTGTCCTTCTCACGAAGCTGCACCTGAAGTTCGTCATTGCTAAGCATGACATTGGTCCTATCAGTGTCCACGTGCCTAAGAAGAACCTCTAAGTCCTGGAGGTATAGGCGAATCAGCTCAGCTGCATCCCTCGAAGTGTCCTCGAAGTCGATGGCCTCTCCATCCTCATCACATCTACCAAAGACGTGGAAATGAGTACCTCTAACCTGTCGAGAATGTCTCCCTAACAGACGTCCAATCAAGTCCTGCATGACTACCTCTAGGCCTCTCTCCTTGTCATCGTGCATTAGCTTGAAGATGATGGCCTCCGTGGTAGGCTCAGTCTGGCGTCCGGGCTGATTGACCTTGAAACCCCAAAGGTCTTTCCTGTCAAACTTGGTGAGGGGAAGCACCATGATGGTAGGAAGAGGGAGATTGAGCAAAGGAGTGAGCTCAATAATACGAGGACCAAAGCGAGTTCCCTGGAACTCGTCAACAGTGCTGATGGTAACATAAGGCAAAGCATCACATACATATCCTTGGAAATCAAAACACACAAATCATGGCATACATGGATCCATTACAACAACCAAGGTTCAACTTATTTTAAGCAACATTTGGAAAATAAGGTGATAAGTGGTGGTCCAACTAACGAAGTAAGTTACAATCCCAACTCACTAGATATGTTGGCTAACACAATATTTCTAGAAGCAATCACTCTATCTTGAGCACATGACTCCATTACTAAGTCTATAATGTCTCCTCTTAAGGTTTGGTTGGTAGCCCCCAACTCTTGGGTATGTTTCTTCTCTTCTTTTAGGCTATTTTGGATGTTGAACATTCTGCACTTGACTCTATCACCAAGTTCTTTGATGGTTTTCCAAGCTGCATCCCTTGCTGAATCAAAGAATGTAGGGTGCATCACTGAATTGGTGAACATGCAGAATCCTGATTCCTTGTGGTTGTATTCCTTGTTTTTATACAAGTGAAGTTGCACCCACCAGTACTCAACTCCTTCATCCATCACAGGAAAGCCTTTCTACACAGTTGCACCATGTATTTCCATTGCAACCATGAGGTCCTTGAGAGCCTTGGGGAAGTCTGTCTCACACTCTAAAGTCATTGTCATGAGTGGTCCTTTCCTTACGGCTTCGTTGATGGAGTTCATCTACAAATAGAGATGAGAAAGAAGATTAGAAAAGTTTAAGACAAGTGTAGAAGTTGTTGAAAATTTTTCCTTGGTGGTTTCCAATCCTAGGGTCATAATCCTACAGGCAACACAGTGCTCTGATACCATCTGTAAGATCCCTCCTTTATAAAGGAAAAGGATCCCTGTGATTGCAATGCTAGTCCCTGGATCAATGCTAGCATCCACAGTTTAAGATGAATTACACAGAAACAAAGGTCATTATTACAGTCATTCCAGAGACAAACATAGTCTTTACAACTCCAAGGCCTCAGGCCTAGTACAAGAGTTTAAACAAGTAAATAGATAAAAGTCTTCATCTTCATGTGCCACAGGCAAACATGTTGAGTGTAGACTCATGACTCCTAATCCTCATCAGAGTAACCTGCAACATCACAAGTTATAGCCACAGTGGGTCAATACATTGGAATAGTATTGGCAAGTGATACCTTAGTATAATTTTTGGTGGACTAGATACTATATGCAATTTGGCTAAGTGTAGCTTAGGCTTGCTTTGCTCAAAATAGGTTTTGCCTATTAGTTGAAAACACTAAGTTTTTCTTTATCAAAACTTTTCCCAAGGAACCACCAATAGACATTGAGGTCCTTCACCCTTGTTCAACCACAAGTTTTTACTTAGAAATTGGGATGAGGAGATTCTTGATAGCTTCCATGTCTTGATGCTCAAGTTGTCCTTTTCCAGGGACATGGCTAAGTACTTAGATTCTTCCATCTGCAGAGGTTGTGCACTTTCCCCACAAGCCTTGATTTTCACCAAGACAGGACCTTTTAGAAGCCTTCCCTTAGACCAAATGGACGCGCTCCAACCTATCATCCCACTACCACCAACTGTCCAAATGGCTAAGTTATTGCAACCTATATGATCCTGGCAGAGCCCATATTGCCAAGTGGCTGCACTAGAAGCTTCTTAACATTTGGCCTCTAAAATCTCTTTGTTCCTGGATGGCTTTCCACAATTGAGATACACAAGGTAAGCCATAGAAATGGGCCTTGTGTAACCACTCAACATAAACCATTCCTTCCATTCCACCCAGGTGTTTCATTCACTTAGTTGTTTTATTAGGCAAAACACAAGTCCAAAGACTTAGAAATATTTTCATCATAGCATGTATATTTCATCACCCTTGGTTACTACTAGCTAGGCTAAGCATGGCATAGATAAGCATCTTAACTTAGAAATTTCCTAGCAATTCTACAACTACTAGGATTTCCCAACATGGCATATAAGCAAAATACAACATGCAAGACTAGCAAAATATTTCTAATGCTTAGTAGAAAACATAGGGATGAAAATATCATGAAGCACCACTTGCCTTGGTAGTTTGGAGAGTAGTTACACTCCTCACAATCACACTCACTATTGGCACCAAAATCTACACATAAAATCATAGCAACAAATCACATACAAAATATATACAAACAAAAATATATGAATGCATGCAATATGATATGTGATGATTTTCTAAACACAACAAGACAAGTGCACAGTACTGGTTCATAAACAAGTTCAAAACTTTCCAAACAACATTTATTTAAACCTTAAAACATTTCTCAAACAATTCATATACTCAAAATAGCCCTACACATGTTTCTGTAAATAAAACCATTATAACAGAAGCAAAACACTAAACACATTACATATTTAGAAAGGGCTTGTTCTCCTGATTCCATTGATATAAATTTTTTCAAATTTGAACGTGGGGATCAAAAGTTATAGCTAAAACAATTTCAAACCACTAATAGATTCAAATCCTGTTTTTAAATCTAATCTCTAGCCACGCGTCACGCTCTGATTGGCGCGGACCAGTTCACGTCGGATCACGCTCCTGAGCCGCTGGATCTAACTTAATCGCGCGGCTCAGATTGAATCGTACCGCTTCGTCCAGGTTCTATCGTATCCGCAGGATCTAGATCTAACGACGCTCAGCACTCGACCATCCAGTGGCGGCGCTGTAGTGGCTGAGGGAGCTCGTCGGAGTTGCTGGCGGCGTCAGTTGCTTGCTGTCAAAGACATTGCCAAGGTTCTGCGTCGACCTAGCATGAGCCAGATGGTTTAGGATATGCGCAAAGGCCTGGCGATCAAGACAATACCAAAGGGAAGGCGGGGGCGGTCTCGTTTTACCTGAATCGCGCGTCGGAGTCGAGCGGCGGCTCAGGTGCTCGCGGGTGTGGACGAAGACGTCGTCTGGGTCGCGAGAAAGCAAACAGAGGGCATCAGTGAACGCGCAAGGACGTGCTGGTTACGATGGTTTGAACCAGAGACAGGGGGCGGTCAGTACTCACCGAGATTGGTCGCCGGAGTGCGTCTGTCTGCGGCGGCGCAAGGGCGATTGCGGGCAGCCTGGTGGCAGAGAGGTGGCGCTAGGTGAGGGGAAATGGCCGCGGTGCATAGGGGGTTATGTAGGCAGAAGGGGAGCAGCGATTAAGCGTAGAATCAATGGCAATTAAGCCTATAGTGACTGCGGCGAGGTAACGGCGGAGCGAGCGTCGCGGCCGCGCGTGATTGACGTCGATGACGACGTGGTCGCAGGGTCCACTTGTCAGCGAGTGAAACAGAGAGGAGGTGGGGTTGTGTGGTCAGTGACTTGGGTGGGTTCGTCTGCGAGTGAGAAAGAGAGAGGGGGAACCCGGGTGGGCTTAGTGGGCTGAATTCGTCGTTGGGCTAGATAGGTGGCGCAGGCCATTTTCCAATTCTTTTCTCCTTTTTTTCTGTTTTCAACTTCAGGAATCAATTTCAAATGATTTCAAAACCTATTTGAATTCAAATCTTTTCAGGATTTTTGCAGTGTGCAACAATCACATTTCTGGGCATAAAACCAAGTGGTCACTTTGAATTGGCTTGGTCACTTGGAAAAAGATAAATAAGCAGTGGCATAGTACTAGTTTGAATAGGTTTTGAAATTTGTTTTCAAATCAAATTTGTTTTGAAACTTTGGTTTAAATCTTAGCAATCTAGTAATAAAACCTGAGAGCAATAAGACAACAAGGTTTGGTTTCATGAACATCTATCTCACATTGGAGATTTGTACTTGTTTCAAATGCTGATCACATAAAATAATGATCTCATATGCTCCTGTTTTTGAATTGATTTGTTTGAGATGAACTCTATATGATCATGGATGCATGGATGATATGCATGAGTTTGAAACATGATTTTAGGGATGTTACAGAAACACAGTTAGAGAAGTCGAACTTCTTTAGCCAAAATATACTTTTATCTTTATGTAGATCCTAGTGCATAACATGCAATTATGTGCCTTACTTTGCTTCTTGCCATTCAAGAACGAATTTTAACTCTGGTTTAGTGATTAATTCCAAAATCACTTCAATACATGTTCTTTCAACCAGATCCTTTGGGTCATATTATGTCGATTATACAATATGGTTCCATGGAAGAACCTATGACTATGGCATAGGAGATGCAACACATATGTTTCTTTCTTTTACCCATATTAGTAATACTGAGACTAACTCAATGCTTCATATAGGTAAGAACCACCTTCCTATCTTGTTCCATTCTAAACTCGTTTAGAATCTTACCTAGGACATTTTGAACATTTTAGGAATTAAGTCCAAGAAGCATTCAATAATAATGTTTATTAAACTTACTAATTTATCTCGATAGATTCCATTGTTTAATAACTTCTCCAACTTCATCCACATTTACTAGCTTAAATATTAATAATACCAATCACATCATTCATATATGTCATCCACATATTTAAGAATGATATCATGCTCCCTGTAGAGGGAGTGTCCCAACCTTTAAACAATATAAGGTGGAGTCCCCTGTGTTTACAATGCTAGTCCCTGGATCAATAGCTAGCATCCACAGTTAAGATGTAATATCAAGAAACAAAGGTCATAATATAACTTTATAACCAGGAATAACATAATTTTATTACATCTTACATAGCTCATTTGGCTATTACATTACATTGCAGCGGAATAACTATAGTCATGGGGTCCTTCATCTTCAAAGTGCCACAGGCAAATGTTGGTTGTAGACTTTGTAATCCTAATCAATCAATCTTCACTAAAATCAATCAAACCTGCAACATTACAAGTTACAGCCACAAGGGTCAATACATTTGAATTGTATTGGCAAGTTTCACTACTAAGTTTAATATGAGTGGATCCTAACATTACATGCATATTTGGCTAAGTAGAGTTTTAGGCTCATTTGCATAAAGCAATAATTTTATCCTATCTTTTCAAATTGGTTTTGGTCCTTTGTCAAATCTCTTTATCAAAATCCCTTGAACTACTTGGTATCCCCAAGTATTCAAGTCCTTGTTAAAAAAAATCTCTTGAGCTCCTTGGTAACCCCAAATGCATCAAGTTTTATCAAAATCTCTTGAGCTCCTTGGTACCCCCAAGTGCATCAAGTTTTATCAAAATCTCTTGAGCTCCTTGGTACCCCCAAGTGCATCAAGTTTTTGAAAGTTTTCTTTTAGAAATTAGAATGTCGAGATTTCCCATAGCTTCAAACTTTAGTTGCTCAGTATTGTCCATAACCGGGGACACGGCTAAGTACTTAGATTTTATTATCTTCTGCAGAAGTAGTACACTTTACCCACATGTCACAATCCCATCTTTTTGCCACCAGTGGCCACTGGATTAGTGCTAACCAAGATGTAGTACCGGCAGATTGAGAATGTGACGAAGTCTTTCCAGAGGGTCCTCCCATACACCATTGCTAGCTTGTCTTCAAGTACCCATGTAGGATTCCAGGTCCTCATGTCCAGTAGCCTTAAGACAATGCATGGGTCTTCCCAATGTAGTTGACTAAGACAGAGGCATAAATAGCATGTGGTTGCACACGAAAGCCACAATTGGAGAAACATGTTCAATCTCTAAGTTTCCTGGGTGGTTTCCTTTGGAGCACAACACAAAGAGATTGCCATAGACATGGTTTCTTTTGTTGCCACCTTATCCAAAACTCAAAGTATCCTTGGCCACCCAGGTGGTTCATTGAGTCCTTGTTTTATTATATAAAATCACAAGTCCTTTTCTCAATTTCATAAAATCTCAACATGTATCTCTTTTCAAAATATAGCATGGCTAAGCATGTAACAACTACATTGTTTTCACTAAGGAATGTATAGGGTATCCTATTAGGATTTAGCATAGCATAAGTATAGAAATTCCTTTCATGCATGTTTTCAAAATCCACTAAGTATAATGAAAATAGTAGGACTTTAGATGATAGTGTAACTTGCCTTTTTGTTAGGGAATGGTGGTTCACTTCTTGATCTTGCTAGTCTCACACTTTTCTAACTTCACTACAATCAATCAAGCAAACACAATATCAACTAGCATTCCAAACCAATAATCAATCAAACAATTTCACACACATAAGACAATGGGATCTAAGTCATGCATGTAAGCATGCAAGGGATAGGTTTATTTGCAAAGATGGTCTCCACTAGGTTTCTAAACTTTGTAAGGTTCAAGGTGGTCATTTTCCAAAGTGGCAAAGTCATTTGCAAAAGGGTTTTGTCCATAAACCATTTTTAAATCCATCCATTATGTTATGTGGTGGAAAATATTTTTATCAAAGCAACAACTTTAGTTTGTTCACCAAATAAGTTGTTGTTTCTCAAGATTTGGTGTTTAGGTCAGTAGGTTTGGTCTAAATCATTTTCCCAAAGTTTTTACTCCAAAAACATTTTCATCACAAAACCAATATTTTTATTTGGCTAGAAATGGGCTAAATCAATTAATCCATCCTAAACTTCACCAAATTCATTTTCAAAACCATGGGTTGGTTCCTAGGGTCAGTAAGTTCACCACAAACCGATTTGCAAAGGTTTTAACCCTAAAAACATTTTTGAACAATTTTTCTAATCTAAACAAGCATTCAATTGTTTCTGCAAAAACAAACAATCTAACAGATACTGTTTACTAAACAAATGGCATGGTTGACTAGGGCTTGTTCCACTGATTCCAACGATATAAAGTTTGTAATTTTTGGACGTGTGGATCAAAAGTTACAAGAGTTTCAATTTGCAATTCAAATCTGTTTTCAATCTGTTTTTAAATCGAAAACCTGGCCACGCGTCGCAACGCTATTCGCTGGTACCGGTTCGGCCGGATCGGGCTCTGCGGTGCGTTGGATCTAGGTAGATCACATGGCGCAGGACGCGTACCCTTTCGTGGTTAAGTGATTCTATCGCGTCTCTTCGATCTAAATCGAACGGCTCCTATCCACTAGCCAGGAACTGGCGGCGCTCGACGGCTGCGCGTGGCGGCGACGGTCAGATGGTGGCGGCGCCGGCGATACAGGAAGCTAGAAGGGAAGGGAAAGTGCTCACCATGATCGCAAGGACGTGGTGATGCTCGACGTGTGGTCGGCGTGGCAAGGGGCGCACCAGGACAGGAGGAATTCCTCGCCGGAGTTAGGTCTGGCGACGGTTGCACGCGGTCGAGGTCGAGGACGGTGCTACGGTTCACGAGAGGGAAAACAAGAAGCATGGTTAGACGCGTACGACCAAGGAGATGACGCGTGCGTGAACGAGAAGGCGCGGGGCGGTCTGGACTTACCAGGAGACGTCGCCGGAGAAGTTGCAGACGTGGCGGCGCTCAGAGCTTGTCGAAGACGGCGTTCTGGGGCGCCCGCGGTTGAATGGACGGTACAAAGAGGAGCGTCTGGGAGTGGGGAAGGTGCTTGTGTGCTCGGGGAGGCAGGATGTGGCGAGGCTTGGCCGGAATTGGTCGGAGACGGTGGTCGGAACAGAGGGAGGGCGAGCTCGATTCAGGGCAGCCTGGGGGCAGAGAGAGGGAGGAGCTTGAGGGGAAATGGAGAGAAAGCCTGGGCGTTTAAATGGGCAAGATTGCTGAGCGGAATCACTGCAGCATTACTGCGAATTTACGCGCGGATTGAGTGACAGAGAACGGCAACAAGGTTTAGGGGAGAAGGGGTCGTGGCGGGTGGAAACGATGACCGTGCTGTGGGGCCTGGCTATCAGCGAGGGAGTGAGAGGGAGAAGAGGGGCCACTAGTCAGCAATTGCGCAGGTGCGGTTCTGAGTGAAAAACGTTTCGTCGCGGGAGAGTTGGAGTGGGCTGGTACTGGGTCTTGTTGGGCTTGGCCAGTTGGGCTGAGTCCAATTCTATTTTTTTTCTGTCTGAATCTTTTTCTTTTTCCAATTCTAATTTCTGTTTTGAAATTCAAACAACACTCAAGCATTCAAAACAATTCAAACAATCACCACACTATGAAACTTTGAATTTGGTTCTGTTTAACACATAAACCAAAGTCCAAAAAATAAAATAGTAATTTTTAATCTTTTTAGGATCCATTCATTAATTAAATAAAATGGACCAAAGTTAGTTAATCAAATAGGGTTTGATTTATTTAATAAAACCTCCATTTGAAACCTAAATATTTTCAAAACCAAATCAGTAGGTTTTATTTGGGAATATAGAATACTTGGAAAACTTATTTTAAATAAATGAATAAGTTTTGATGTTTTTGGAAATAGTAAAACCTTTATTAATAAAACTTGGATATTAAATCCTTATTACTTTATTTAAATAAACCTTTATTCTTTTTAATCAAAACAAAATGTTTTATTTCCAAAAGTTTGGCCAAGGTTTAATTTGGCTTTATAAAATAATCCTTATTTATAAAACTTCTATTTCATTTGAAAACCAAAACTTTTTATTTAAAAGATCCAAAATAGTGATTCCAAAATATTTTATTTTCTTTTATCAAGTTTACCTTTTTAAATCTCTTTAGGATTTTATTTGATCCAAATTGGCTTGAAGGTTTCCAATTGGATTCAAAAAGTTTCTTCTCACTCTGAAAATCAACAAAGTTTTATTTTATTCATTTATTTTTCACATTACAAGATTTGGAAAATCTTGGGATGTGACAGGCTACCACCCTTAAAATAAATCTCGTCCCGAGATTTGGTAAGGCTAGGGTTACAAGTAGGCTCAAAACAACTAGGCTACTACCACCCTTAAAATAAATTTCAAACAGAATTACATGTTGGCCTTCTTGGGATCCTGGGGAAACTTCTCTAAGCAAACATTTGCATTGTGTCCTTTGTTTCCACACTTGACTCATGGGCCAAGGTTGAGTTTCTCCATAGGCTTGTTCAACTTGTTCTTCATCTTTTCTGGACAGTTGCTTGCATAGTGTCCTGGGTTCTTGCAATTGAAACAGTTGATGTCTTTGAGTTCTTTACGTGTCTCTTGTGGACAAGTTGCTACATAGTGGCCTAGCTCTTTGCAATTGTTGCACACCACTTGGCCAATCTCCTTATTCTTCTGGTTCTCTGGGCATTCACTGGAATAGTGTCCCATTTCTTTACATTTATGACATTGCACATGGCTTTAGAAAATTCACATTCCTCTTACTTGATCCTTTGAATTGGGTTGTTTTGTTTGGAGGTATAAGTGGTCCTTTTCCTTTGTCATCAACCTTCTTGGTAGACTTGGATCCTTCTTGATGGTTTGCAATCATTTGTTGCACTCCACCTTGTTTCCTTTGTTCCACAATGGAATAGATGGGGCATTGGATAGGAACATGGTTGTTTCCTTCACATAGGTAGCAAGTAGCTTGAGAGGTGGGACATTGTCCAACAGGATGTTTCTCTTCGCAGTTGGGGCATTGATCTCCATGCTCCTTGGAAGTATGATCCTTGTCTCCACAAATAATGCAAGCTAGGGCTCCATCTAGAATAATATTTCTGTCATCCTTGTTGTCAAAGACTCTTTTGGAATAGCTTTCTTCCATATTGATCATTTGATCAGTCACTTTGAGCATTAGTTGGCCTTGAGTTTCCAAAAATCCTTGCAGGGTTGGATCTTCTCCACTGGTGTTGGCTATGAATTGAGCTGTCACTTGGTTCAACTGGTTCTGAGTTGCTATGAGCTCTTTCATGCTGTCCTCTTGGTTGGTGTTGGTGTCATCAACCTTGGAGTCTCTTGGAGTAGTCATCTGTTTGGGTTGAAGGGAGATTAGAATAGGCAAGATATTTCTAAGGAATCAATTCTAATCACACACATCACAATTCACACAAGCATTGTGCATGCAATCACAAACCAAACATTTCACTCAACAACAAGGTTCAAGCACATACTTAGGCAACAAAATATTTTTGTTACACCACATAAGTTGGTGTGTTTGTCTTAACTAAAATATGGTGGTCCATCTATATGGTTCACTTGTGGTCTTTCCATCATTCTTGGTTCTTCTTGTATGAGATCATGGTTTCCTTGAGAAAAACTCTTGGTTACAATAACTTCTAGTGATGTGGGCTCCTTATAACTTTTGCATTCCCTCAGTCTCTAAATCTTGAGCAAGACTTCCTTGTCTCACTTGTAGTCCTTAGTGGTATCCAAGTTGGAAGTCCTTGGTGAACATGCTGAAGATGTTGAAGTCATTAGAGTTGAAGATGTTGAAGTCATTAGAGTTGAAGAAGTTGAAGTCATTAGAGTTGAAGATGTTGAAGAAGTCCTTTGCACATGGTGAAGTCTTTGGCCATGGGGTAGGTTTTTCCATCAAGTTGAAATAGAAGAGATGTAGAGTTGAAACCAAAATGGTTGGGGGAAGAGTTTACAAGTGTTTTTGTAAATAAGTTTTTGGAACAAGTACAACTCCTATTTTCTAAGGGTTTTTGTCCAATCCTACGGTTTACAAATCCTACAGGCAACACAATGCTCTGATACCATCTGTAGAGGGAGTGTCCCAACCTTTAAACAATATAAGGTGGAGTCCCCTGTGTTTACAATGCTAGTCCCTGGATCAATAGCTAGCATCCACAGTTAAGATGTAATATCAAGAAACAAAGGTCATAATATAACTTTATAACCAGGAATAACATAATTTTATTACATCTTACATAGCTTATTTGGCTATTACATTACATTGCAGCGGAATAACTATAGTCATGGGGTCCTCCATCTTCAAAGTGCCACAGGCAAATGTTGGTTGTAGACTTTGTAATCCTAATCAATCAATCTTCACTAAAATCAATCAAACCTGCAACATTACAAGTTACAGCCACAAGGGTCAATACATTTGAATTGTATTGGCAAGTTTCACTACTAAGTTTAATATGAGTGGATCCTAACATTACATGCATATTTGGCTAAGTAGAGTTTTAGGCTCATTTGCATAAAGCAATGATTTTATCCTATCTTTTCAAATTGGTTTTGGTCCTTTGTCAAATCTCTTTATCAAAATCCCTTGAACTACTTGGTATCCCCAAGTATTCAAGTCCTTGTTAAAAAAAATCTCTTGAGCTCCTTGGTAACCCCAAATGCATCAAGTTTTATCAAAATCTCTTGAGCTCCTTGGTACTCCCAAGTGCATCAAGTTTTATCAAAATCTCTTGAGCTCCTTGGTACCCCCAAGTGCATCAAGTTTTTGAAAGTTTTCTTTTAGAAATTAGAATGTCGAGATTTCCCATAGCTTCAAACTTTAGTTGCTCAATATTGTCCATAACCGGGGACACGGCTAAGTACTTAGATTTTATTATCTTCTGCAGAAGTAGTACACTTTACCCACATGTCACAATCCCATCTTTTTGCCACCAGTGACCACTGGATTAGTGCTCACCAAGATGTAGTACCGGCAGATTGAGAATGTGACGAAGTCTTTCCAGAGGGTCCTCCCATACACCATTGCTAGCTTGTCTTCAAGTACCCATGTAGGATTCCAGGTCCTCATGTCCAGTAGCCTGAAGACAATGCATGGGTCTTCCCAATGTAGTTGACTAAGCCGGAGCCATAAATAGCATGTGGTTGCACACGAAAGCCACAATTGGAGAAACATGTTCAATCTCTAAGTTTCCTGGGTGGTTTCCTTTGGAGCACAACACAAAGAGATTGCCATAGACATGGTTTCTTTTGTTGCCACCTTCTCCAAAACTCAAAGTATCCTTGGCCACCCAGGTGGTTCATTGAGTCCTTGTTTTATTATATAAAATCACAAGTCCTTTTCTCAATTTCATAAAATCTCAACATGTATCTCTTTTCAAAATATAGCATGGCTAAGCATGTAACAACTAAATTGTTTTAACTAAGGAATGTATAGGGAATCCTATTAGGATTTAGCATAGCATAAGTATAGAAATTCCTTTCATGCATGTTTTCAAAATCCACTAAGTATAATGAAAATAGTAGGACTTTAGATGATAGTGTAACTTGCCTTTTTGGTAGGGAATGGTGGTTCACTTCTTGATCTTGCTAGTCTCACACTTTTCTAACTTCACTACAATCAATCAAGCAAACACAATATCAACTAGCATTCCAAACCAATAATCAATCAAACAATTTCACACACATAAGACAATGGGATCTAAGTCATGCATGTAAGCATGCAAGGGATAGGTTTATTTGCAAAGATGGTCTCCACTAGGTTTCTAAACTTTGTAAGGTTCAAGGTGGTCATTTTCCAAAGTGGCAAAGTCATTTGAAAAAGGGTTTTGTCCATAAACCATTTTTAAATCCATCCATTATGTTATGTGGTGGAAAATATTTTTATCAAAGCAACAACTTTAGGTTGTTCACCAAATAAGTTGTTGTTTCTCAAGATTTGGTGTTTAGGTCAGTAGGTTTGGTCCAAATCATTTTCCCAAAGTTTTTACTCCAAAAACATTTTCATCACAAAACCAATATTTTTATTTGCCTAGAAATGGGCTAAATCAATTAATCCATCCTAAACTTCACCAAATTCATTTTCAAAACCATGGGTTGGTTCCTAGGGTCAGTAAGTTCACCACAAACCGATTTGCAAAGGTTTTAACCCTAAAAACATTTTTGAACAATTTTTCTAATCTAAACAAGCATTCAATTGTTTCTGCAAAAACAAACAATCTAACAGATACTGTTTACTAAACAAATGGCATGGTTGACTAGGGCTTGTTCCACTGATTCCAACGATATAAAGTTTGTAATTTTTGGACGTGTGGATCAAAAGTTACAAGAGTTTCAATTTGCAATTCAAATCTGTTTTCAATCTGTTTTTAAATCGAAAACCTGGCCACGCGTCGCAACGCTATTCGCTGGTACCGGTTCGGCCGGATCGGGCTCTGCGGTGCGTTGGATCTAGGTAGATCACGTGGCGCAGGACGCGTACCCTTTCGCGGTTAAGTGATTCTATCGCGTCTCTTCGATCTAAATCGAACGGCTCCTATCCACTAGCCAGGAACTGGCGGCGCTCGAAGGCTGCGCGCGGCGGCGACGGTCAGATGGTGGCGGCGCCGGCGATACAGGAAGCTAGAAGGGAAGGGAAAGTGCTCACCGTGATCGCAAGGACGTGGTGATGCTCGACGTGTGGTCGGCGTGGCAAGGGGCGCACCAGGACAGGAGGAATTCCTCGCCGGAGTTAGGTCTGGCGACGGTTGCACGCGGTCGAGGTCGAGGACGGTGCTACGGTTCACGAGAGGGCAAACAAGAAGCATGGTTAGACGCGTACGACCAAGGAGATGACGCGTGAGTGAACGAGAAGGTGCGGGGCGTTCTGGACTTACCAGGAGACGTCGCCGGAGAAGTTGCAGACGCGGCGGCGCTCAGAGCTTGTCGAAGACGGCGTTCTGGGCGCCCGCGGTTGAATGGACGGTACAGATCGGAGCGTCAGGGAATGGGGAAGGTGCTTGTGTGCTCGGGGAGGCAGGAGGTGGCGAGGCTTGGCCGGAATTGGTCGGAGACGATGGTCGGAACAGAGGGAGGGCGAGCTCTATTCAGGGCAGCCTAGGGGCAGAGAGAGGGAGGAGCTTGAGGGGAAATGGAGAGAAAGCCTGGGCATTTAAATGGGCGAGATTGCTGAGTGGAATCACTGCAGCATTACTGCGAATTTACGCGCGGATTGAATGATAGAGAACGACAGCGAGGTTTGGGGGAGAAGGGGTCGTGGCGGGTGGAAACGATGACCGTGCTGTGGGGCCTGGCTGTCAGCGAGGGAGTGAGAGGGAGAAGAGGGGCCACTAGTCAGCGATTGCGCGGGTGCGGTTCTGAGTGAAAACATTTCGTCGCGGGAGAGTGGGAGTGGGCTGGTACTGGGTCTTGTTGGGCTTGGCCAGTTGGGCTGAGTCCAATTCTATTTTTTTTTCTGTCTGAATCTTTTTCTTTTTGCAATTATAATTTCTTGTTTGAAATTCAAACAACACGCAAGCATTCAAAACAATTCAAACAATCACCACACTATGCAACTTTGAATTTGGTTCTGTTTAACACATAAACCAAAGTCCAAAAAATAAAATAGTAATTTTTAATATTTTTAGGATCCATTCATTAATTAAATAAAATGGACCAAAGTTAGTTAATCAAATAGGGTTTGATTTATTTAATAAAACCTCCATTTGAAACCTAAATATTTTCAAAACCAAATCAGTAGGTTTTATTTGGGAATATAGAATACTTGGAAAACTTATTTTAAATAAATGAATAAGATTTGATGTTTTTGGAAATAGTAAAACCTTTATTAATAAAACTTGGATATTAAATCCTTATTACTTTATTTAAATAAACCTTTATTCTTTTTAATCAAAACAAAATGTTTTATTTCCAAAAGTTTGGCCAAGGTTTAATTTGGCTTTATAAAATAATTGTTATTTATAAAACTTCTATTTCATTTGAAAACCAAAACTTTTTATTTAAAAGATCCAAAATAGTGATTCCAAAATATTTTATTTTCCTTTATCAAGTTTACCTTTTTAAATCTCTTTAGGATTTTATTTGATCCAAATTGGTTTGAAGGTTTCCAATTGGATTCAAAAAGTTTCTTCTCACTCTGAAAATCAACAAAGTTTTATTTTATTCATTTATTTTTCACATTACAAGATTTGGAAAATCTTGGGATGTGACACTCCCACTCAAATATGTCATCCATATATGAGATCCAGGGACTAGCTCCCACTCAAAATGGCATCCATATGAGATCTAGGGATTTCACTTAGCTCCCATTAAAAATATGTCTCCTATATATTGAGTCTTAGCCAAGCTATTAAGCTTCCACTCAAAATATGTCTCTTACATATTAAGTTTAAGCCAAGCCAATATGCTCCCACTCAAATGAAATTCGTCTCAATAATCTTGGACTTTCCAAAATTCTTTGATCACCATCAAATTGAGAATTCCAGCTGCGAGTTCCCAATATCCATATATTGCTAGTGTAAGTCCAATAGACTCAAGCATCACTACATTTGTAGTCAACTCCTTGAATTTGTCCAAAACATTCTTTTGTGAGAAATCGAGCTTTTTGTCTTGCATTCATTTCTTTCTCATGACCTTAGCAGTCATTTAGAAATATTAAGTAAACCTCTTTACTTAATAAGATCAAGTAACACATTACTTTTCAATCTTGAATGTAACTTAATATAGGATTTCATGACTCCTAGTCATTTCTCGCACTTAGGTCCTTTACGCTTCTTGTTCGTAGGCATGTCTTGTTCAAATAACATGACAAGTGAATCAAATAAAATTCCGCTAACTTGCAGAATATATTCTTGAATCCTGCTTTCTTTTGTAAAAGTATTCTTTGAAACTTTATGATCATTATCATTAGTTTCTCTTCTATTTGTAGAGTTTGGTTTTATGAAACGAATTTCACTATGCCACTCAACAATCAGGAGGTAAGGTCAATTACCTTGTTTTGAACATTTACTTTTTTCCACATGTATCTTCACTAAGACACATTAAACCTTAGGACAACAACAGGTTTGTCCTTTGTGGAACACCACAAAGACTTGTTTATTCGCCACAATTTCTAATCATTGAAATCTCCAAAAACTTGAACATGCCATAACTTTTATGGTGTTGTTTTCATGAATCCATAGATGTTCCTTTGTATTTCAAACGAGTGATTGCATATTTCTATCATTAACTCTAAATGATAACAACAATCCTGATAAGAGATAATATTAGACCATATGTATCCAATAAAAAATGACTATGATGTTCAGACATATCAACACCTTGAATTTGTCCAATTATCATAATTTGCAAAACATCTTTCACAAGTCCTTTTATGCCAAAACTTAACTTAAATACTTTAGTCATATCGATCAAATTGAAGAGACTTTGTATTCCTGTTAATTCCATATCCCACTTTGTTTCGAACTCATCTGAATAATTCAAATCGATTAAAAACTCATATTTCATTAAGTAAATACACCTATTCACATAAGTCCACAATGAAATAATGATTTCCACTATTTGTTGATAATGTGATACATCACTGTGTATAGGATTCAACAATTCTTCGCATATCACCTTTTTACCAGAATGCGAAGTTTCAGTCATTTCATGAAACAAGGCATTGTTTTGCAAAGTCTCTAGATCAGATATCCAAGACCCCGATTTTCATCTAAGTGAAAAACATGAAACAAGCACCTTGACTTAAACAATAGTGTCACTTTGTTATTAACCTTTGGATATATTTTAGCATGCTAATCCTTTATAAATGCTTAACTTATTATTATTAACATAGTGATGAGAATAACTCATTTATAATCATAATGTGACCATAAAGGTATTACTCATCAGAACAAAACAACTAGATTGTGACTTATTCATATGAATAATCGTCTTGCCAAAAGGAAGATGCACAAACAAGAATTATAAAACTATATTCAAGTCCACTAATCCAAATGATAATCTTTCAGGGAAGGAGTGATGTTGGCCATCAACTAGTTTACTTGTCGTCTTCAATTCACATTGCCTCAATTCGAGCAATTCTCAAGCAGACCATCATGTTTTCACAAAACGGGACAAGTATCCAATACTTCATAAACCGCAACCAGTTTTTTAAGAATCACATTTATAACTTTGTATATCTGACATATACTCTTTTCATTCAAGACCTACATTACAATCAAGCCCTTCTGAGAGTTCTCAACTCTAATGCAAGATTGCTAATTGATTCTCCAAATATTCTGTTTTCATCCACCATGGAGGAAAACTCATCCAACGGCTCATACTTTATGTGCCTGTATTTGTAGAATACAAAATTGTCCAACTCTCCATCAAATGGAGAATGACCCCTTTTGGATGATTTATGGAGAAAATACAAACTTGTTGAGTCATCGGATTATCTCCTAATTGTTATTGTATCAATAAGTGGATATTAGCTTATTACAAGGATATCCCTCGGGCGTGGGTATTAATCCATGAAGTTGTACCCTTCTACTAAGTTCCATTTCAAGCAAGAAATTTCTCATGGTCGCAAAGGACCTGAATGAGATAGTCCATGATCTACTAAGATATTTGCAAAAAGACATCTAGACTTCCTTCATAATAATGAGTTCAATTCATAATTGAGCTCCCATTGAAATCATCATCCCCTAGATAATTTCAGTGATTACACGATCCCAAACCACTATGCAACCCCCGATCGTCACAGACGGCAACATAGCTTCAAAGGTAGACATTCTCCAATGCCAATCACATCATCCATATGACTCATGCTCGATCTTTCGATCTCTGTGTTCCGAGGCCATGTATGCACATGCTAGGCTTGCCAAATCACACTTGTGTGTATTGCACTCTAACCTTTCTTACACCCACTATATGCGAACATAGGTATGTCTAACACCCGATCGTCACAGACTGCCTCGTACCGAAGAAATTTCTTGGTGGTGCACACACAAGCGGAACACTATCATTGGAATTAATAGGGATCATCTTATATGCTATCGTTGAGTATCTAATACTAGCACACAATAAGATGTAAAACATGTATCAACATCATATGTATATTTTTGATATGATATGGTCCTTCCTGCGCCTTGATCTCCATCGAGCGCTACGGCATGATCTCCATCGTGCCTCTGGCATGATCTCCATCGTTCCATCGGTAATTTTGACGCCAAGTCCACGACGCCACCAGTAGGTCGTCTATCAGAATGATGGCTATTACTACACAACTTAGTAACATAAAAGTAAACTAATTTACCTTCATAACAACCAGGACGATATCAAATCACATGCCCCTCCTGCAAAATAAAGTTAGACGCCTCTACTTTATTTATTGCAAGTTTTACGTGGTTTTTAGGGCTTTCATAATAGAACCATTTCTAATCTACGAACTTTCCAAGCACAACATGGATCCATACAGTTGTCTCTACTACACCCCTTTCATGGCCCTCCGTTGTAAATGCTATATCAATTATTGTAAGAGAGAAAAACACTCGCTAGCCACTTATACGGAATAAGCCATATGTTGAGAGTGAAACCAGTCTTGTGTAAGAGTACGCGTAAGGTCGGTCCGGTCCGCTTCATCAAACAATCCCACAATATAAACAAGTACATGTTGGAGGCTAACAACTATGGCATCAATTACCGCACAACACATGTGTGTACTGGCCGTATAACACTACTACGCATAGATCGGCTCTGCTACCACTCAGGGTTCTGGGCAGAAAATCAAAAATTTTACTACAACAGATCGCCCCGATGCCTAAGATCTATCTACTAGTAATGCAGTAATGGCCAAGAGGTTTTTGGATACATACCCTTGTAGTCCGAAAGGGGTTAACTTTACGAGGGGAACATGGTTAAAGTAGTCGTGCTCGTAGACGACCTCAAGGCCGCGAAGCTCCTCGCAGGTCACCCCTTGCTCCATAACCATGCAGTAGTCCGGATCACAATATCCAAAGTGCCTAAAGTGTTGCACCTCGTGGATTTGTACACATACGATGTACGACGAGAACCTCCATCTCCCCGATCATGCTGAGATTATGTTGCGGATGTAGATCTCCGGCTATGGAATCCCAGCAGCGCAACGGCATGTTGCATATGTGTCGTATCTTGCGCGAACAGCTCTCAACCGGTCCAATGCGTGGAGACAACTAGAGGGAGAGATATTGGAGAGGAGGAGGACGACAACTCCCAACTCATGGGATCTGTCGTATTGTTGTGTTCTCCAAAGGGGAGAGGGGCCCCCTTTATCTAGGGGGGAGGGCGCATCCTTGCCCCTTCCCCAAGTCATATAGGCGGCGGCCCAAGGGGGAGGATGCAGTGGCCAAGGGGGGCAGCCCAAGGGAGCCCAAAACCCTAACCCTCGCCGCCGGCTATGGAGGGGGCAGCCCTAGGCGCCATACCCTAGGACCCAAGGCCCTTCTCCCTTCTAGTTTCCCTCATGGGCCCTTTTTCCCTAGGGAAGTTGGCCCATTTGTGGAATACTGATACATCGGAAATGTATCTATAATTTTTGATTCTCCATGCTTGTTTAGTATCTACTTTGCTTTGCTTTATCTACACTTTGATGTGCTTTTTACATGTTTTCTGGTACTAACCTATTAACAAGTTGCCATAGTGCCAGTTGCCTGTTTTCTGCTGTTTTTGGTTCCAGAAAAGCTAGTAAAGAAATATTCTCGGAATTGGACAGGACAAACCTCAAAGTCAATAACTTTCTGTGGGGAACAAGAAGTCCAGAGGGGAGATGGAGAGGCGTGCCAGGGCAGCCAAACCCCCGCTAGGCGCTGCTAGGGGTGGGCCCGCTCCTGGGAGGGGTGTGGCCCCCCTGGCCACCTCCTCGGCCTCCCCCTTCGCCTATAAGAATCCCTCGATGCAGAAACCCTAGGCAACCCGATCAAATCTCCACGAAACCGTCTGTAGCCGCCGCCACGATCATCCCTAGATCGGGGGGATCTAAAGTTCTTCCCAGCACCCTGCCAGAGGGGAGATCATCTCGGAGGCCTTCTCTCCGGTATGATGCGTGAATAGTTCCACCTTGGATTATGGGTCCATGTAGTAGCTAGATGGTTGTATCTCCTCCTTGTGATTTCATGTATAGATCTTGTGAGCTCCGTTCATGATCAAGATCTAATCTATTTGTAATCATGCATGTTGTGTTTGCGGGGATCCGATGGATATTGATATTATTATGTTGGTTTGATTAATGGTTTTGTCTTTATGATTCTATCATGTATGTGTTGTTTGTGATCTTGTATGCTCTCCGTGGTTAGTAGCTATCTTGGCCAAGTAGTTTCCAGTGACTCCAAGAGGGGGTATTTATGCTCGATAGTGGGTTCATGCCTCTAGTTTCCAAGGGAAGTGATAGAAATATCTTCGGTTGTAGATGTGCTATTTCCACTAGGGAGAAAACAACGGTCTCTTGTTCATGAAACATGTGGACTGTTTACCTTACACACTTTGCTAAAAGCAGTTGTTTGTTGCTTGCAAATTAATACTAGAGGGGGTTCGGATGATAACCTGAAGGTGGAATTCTAGTCATAGATGCAGTTGGATGGCCGTCTATGTATCATGTTGTATTGCCCAATCGAATCTCATAGGATCTTTCTTACTAGTAATTGCATTGTTATTCCCTGCTCAGTTCCTGTCAATTGCCCTGCTGTAATTTGTTTACCCTGCATGCCATGTTGTTTATCTAAGGAGAGCACCTTTAGTGAACTATGGACCCCGGTCCAATCTTTACCATTGATACATCTTCCACTGTTACTTGTTTACTTGCTGCAAACCATTACCTTCCACACCATACGTTTAATCCTTTGTTACAGCAAACCGGTGAGCTTGACAACCTCACTGATTCGTTGGGGCAAAGTCTTGAGTTTATGTTGTGCAGGTCTCCGCGTTGCTTGAAACACCTGTGGGACGATTCCTTCCTCCTTTTGGTTCGATAACCTCGGTATCTACTGAGGGAAGACTTGCTACTGTGCTCATCACACCTTGCTCTTGGGGTTTCCAACAAAGTGCTCCACGTCAAGCACCAACAAGTTTTCTGGCGCCGTTGCCGGGGAATGAAGAAGAAGAAACTCCCACATCAATCACGCGCCAGCCAAAACAACTTTTCTGGCGCCATTGCCGGGGAGGCTAAGGACGTCTTCACTAGGGGAGTCCTCCACTTCCTTTCTCTTTTCTTTCTTTTTAGTTTGCTTAGTTTATTTTTCTTGGTCTTGTTTTCCTCTTTTCCAAAAAAAAACCCCAAAAGAATCAGTCTAGTTTGGTTAGCTTGCTTTATTCAAAAACACAAAAAAAATTGTTCCTACTCCGGTTGCTGGTCTGTTATTTCCTTGCTTGGTCATGCTTTCTATCAATGGATGGTTTCTTTGAAACTAATTCTTATTGGCAAGGTGGGTTCATGGAAGAACAAAGGTATTATTATAAGGAACATCGTTTGTCACAAAAAGGGAAACACTTATGGGAACAAATTGATAAGTTGAATACTATTGCTAGAGATGTGTGCTCTACTTATAATGTTACTTATTGCTTTAATAAGTCTTGTTGTTGTAGGAGGTATAAACACCTTCCTTTTCAATGTGAGTATAATGATTATGTTACCATATCTTTTTATGTTAAAGGAAATTATGACTTTTATGATGTGGAAAAAATTGAAGAATTTATTGCTTTCAAGGGTGCATTTGAACTTGCCAGTTTTCTTGAAAATACTGATGATGCACCTTATGAATATGAGGTTTATGAGATACTTAAATTTTTCTTTGATAATTACAAGGAAGAAAATGGCTATATTCTTGAATATTTTAATAGGTGTTTTGCACAAATGGAAGATACTAATGCCTTGCAGGAGCCTAAGGAAGAAGAAATTGCTGAAACTGAAAGCTTATTAGATGAAAAAGAGGAGGAGCGTGATGTCAAGAGGAGGAAGAATGGATCTACCCATGCGTACCTTCTAAAGAGAGTAACTCTTTACCTCTTAAATTATTTGATTGTCCCCCATGCTTACCAAAGGAGGATGAATGTTATGTTTCTTTGGATTCCTTTGAAATATCTACTTTGGGTAAAACCTGTGAAGGTTTTAATCCCACTCTTCTTGAGCTTGATAGAAATTATGTGTTTGTAGATCATGAAAAGAATGCTTTATGTGATAGCTATATTGTTGAAGTTATTCATGAGGCTACTGAAAATTATTATGAGAGAGGGAAACATGGTTTTATGCATCTCAATAATATTAAGTTTCCTCTCTTTATGTTGAAAGTTTTGAAGTTGCACTTGTTTTGCTTTCCTGTGCTTGTTGATTTTTGCTTACATGACTTGTTTCTTTACAAGATTCCTATGCATAGGAAGTGGGTTAGACTCAAATGTGTTTTGAATTTTCTTCTTGATGCTCTCTTTTACTTCAACTCATAGTTCTTATGTGAGCATCTTCTCATGCTATCATGCCTAACTTGAAGGCGTTAAAGAAAAGTACTTGTTGGGAGATAACCCAAGAGTTTCCTTAAGGCTTGGAAGTTATTACATTAGTAATGACCTATCTTTATCCTTTTTGTTTGCTTTTTGTGCCAAGAATGACCTCTAATGAGAGGGAAGTAAGATTTGGGGAGTTGCTATCCCGAAACAGATTCCTGTCCTCCACCATAAAAATTTCTGAGGAGTCTCTGTAACTCTGATTGATCTCACAATTTACGCATAAATCCCCCAGTATGTTAGCTAACTTTCATTAGTTCAAGACATTTTGATTTGAGCAACAGAAGATGTTCGAAAAAATCGGTTTCTACCTGCTGGTCTGTTTTGACAGATTTCTGCCATTATTTGCATTTGCTTCTTATTGATTCCTTTTTGAGTTCTCTTTTGGGGAATTGAGCTTTTTGAAGGACTTACTACAGTAGCTTGCTTTTTTAGTGAAAAGCCTTTATGTTCCAAAGCTTTGCCAGAGGTCTAATATCTTTTGAATAAACTAATGTTGCTAATGAAGATTGTGTCAAGTTTTGTATGAAGGAAAAATTTCAGGTGTAGAGAGAGAATGACGCAATGAGATCAAGAATGGACAAAATCTCAAGCTTGGGGATGCCACCATGGTGTCACCCAAAGAAATATCCAATAGTTACAAGCGTCAAAGCTTGTGGAAGCCCAAGGCATCCCCTTCTTCATCAATAAAAAGCTCAGGTCTGTTTAGACACTTCGATTTTATTGTTTCATGCACAGTTGTGTTGTTCTTGGAGCGTCTTAGTTTTCGTTTGATTTTCTTAGGTTGTTTAGTTTGCTTGCATAAAGTAGTTTGGACCCCCGTTCTTGCTGTGTTGTTTTGCAAATAAGTTTTCTTGGTGTTGGAAAGGAGTAGTAAGTTCTTGCTTGTAGGTGCAAGAGGATCTTGCATTGACTTTGACTTAGACTTTAGCATGACATGCTAGGTATTTTTTTGAGCTTATGCTTAGTGATTATTGCTGTAGCATGTCTTGTTCCAAACAATTGGGATTGCTTAGTGTGCCTTGAAGAAACTATGCGTTGTTTTAGCATGCAAAAGCTTAGTATTGTGGTATTCTCCTTTGATGCTTTGTTTGGGTTGACTTGGCACATGCTCACAACATGTTATGACTATGACAAGTCACCATTAGCCTCTATGATCATTTAGTCCTTGACTTGTAGTACCACTCTATGCTTTGATTAGTAATTCTTTGTTGCTCTACATGATTATGGCCACTATTGCTCTTTTATTTGGTTGCTCCCAGTATCTTGCTAGCCTCCACTTGTATGAGTAAGCTCTACTCATGATTCCAACTCCCAAGAAACCAAGTTATTCCAAAGTGTCCACTATAAAATCCTATGCATGGTGTGTTACACCATTCCAAGTATATTCTTTTTTTCATCTATATTCCAATTAAAAACTATTTTGTTATGTGAAAACTTAGTGATTAAAGCCCTCACGAACATCATGGCACACTTTATATTCTTCGCCCCTAATAAACTTGAACCATTGTGACATCTATGTTGTATATGCTTGCACTTACACGTTGGAATTAGCAGAACCATGCTGTCATGAGGAACGTTTTCAACATTGCACTTGTACTTTGTACTCAGTTGATATCATGCCCTTTTGTCTATGGATGTAACCGGTGTGAATAAAGAGGAAGCTTGTAAGTCCATGGATTAAGTATTTTGTGTTAGAGAAATGTCTTGGCTGCTAGCCTAAGCCATGCCTAATCATGGTGGAAAGTTGCAGCATCACCATAGTGAGCTATCTATGAAGCATCCTCAATAAAAAGCTATGGATATAGTAAATAAAAAGATTGCTGAGATGCGCATTGTCTGCTTGCCTTGTCATTTTGGTTATGGGATAGCTCCTGTACCATGTCCAAGGGGTACCCCGTTGGCGGTTCTCTATGATATGCAAATACTTACAATGACAAGAACTTACATGTGACTGAATTTGAGTAGAATGAGGTGTGGCCCTCATATTCAAGGGACTTGAGATTGCCAACTTATACTTTTGTTGCCTACCAAAACCCACCGGCGAGCAGCGACGGGCAACACGAAGAGCCGGGAGGCTCCCAGGACTGCTGGTGGGCCCTGGTCCCTCGGGCAACGGCCCGCAAAACTCCGGCACGCGCCCTGGCTTGGTTCGAGGGCGTGCCACCTGACCTATACCTGGTCAGGAAGGTGAAGGATTGCTTCGATTGGTTTCCTGCATGGTAAACAAGTATACGTAAAGCCGTGACCGGCTCCCAGGTTTCCCTGTGAATCGGCTCCCAGAGCTGATTAACCCATGGTTCTGCGTTAGATCTATGTTAACATGGGGTTTTGCTTCATCAATACAAGTTAAATTGATCTACGAAAGTTTAGTGTTTTCACCACATAATTGGAACGTCCTACACGTAATTGAGCCTGATAGATACAAAAGATAATAGAAAACTAATCCTAGAGAAGGCCTAAAAACCAACGTAACGTCAATTCCCGGAACATCTCCTCTTGGATTGGTAAACCATATCTTACATACTACTGGATCGTTCAATCCGTTTGCAAGGCCTGATCATGTAGATATCAAACTAAACCTTGGAGAACAAGGCACAACTATAACAGATCAAATCGACTTAAATAAAGATCAAGCAAGATGCCACCCTTACACCCGGGAAAAGGTGCAAAGGCGGCGAGATAGCTAGAGGTAGCATAACTAAACAATCATAGCGAGAAGTACTGATGCTAACCCAAACAAATCTATGATAATAGTATTACTCGCCATCAACAAGGCTTCAGTACGAGCAACACCAGATAACGCATAAGTAGATACTGCCTAGATCGCAAGATGCGATCTAGGCAGCATGGCACTTACCTGAGAAAAACCCTAGAAACAAGGGGTGGCGATGCGCCGAGATTGTGTTTGTTGTGAACGTGATTGTCCTCCTTTTCTCGATAACCTTAGGTACATATTTATAGTCCGGAGACTTTCTGTCTTGGGAATAACTCTACAACTCTATCTCTTACCTAAATCTAAACGGAATCTATTACAATATAAGATACACGGGCAATTTAGCCCAAATCAACACACGAGGCCGATTCAACAACACGTTGCATATACGTATCTTCTAAGCCCATCTTGATTGCGGCCCAACTCCTCCTTTGGCCAAAATATGGCGATAACACATGCCCCCCTGGTTTTGGGAATAATAATTCCAAAACCAATCTGTTTTTTTCCTTCTCCTCTTTTTTTCTCTGTATCGGGTTATGCGTCGTCAGAATGCGTTGCAGAACAGGATCGTCACGCCACCCCCTCATCATGATGCCTTGTCTTCTCCACTTCCCCGCAGCGCATGATTTGACAACTTCGGTAGTGCATTCTGGGAAACCGCTATAGCATTGAACCGCTTCGTACTATTCCCCTTATTTAAATTCACCTAAGCAGTTCGCAGTCCCCATCTTCCTCCAGTAGCCACAAAAAACCCTTCTTCCTCCTCCGCCGAAAAAACCCTCTTTCTCCGCCATGGCCTCCTCCGCTTCATCCGGCCTGTCCTCCCAAGCCTCCAACTCAATGAGCGACCGAGAGCCGACGCCAGAACACCCACCGATGGCGGCGTACCACACTCTCGCCCCACAATGGTGGGACGAGAGGGATTGGGACCTCGCCGCTTGGTCGGAGGACGACGCGTCCTTGACTGACGGCGAGGAGGATCTGCAGTTCCTCGCTGATGGGGAACTGGAGGCGGACAGCACCGACGACGCCATGTCCTGGGACGGCGTCGACTCCTCCGACGAGGAGGAGGAAGAGGAGGACACCTCCTCCGAGGAGTACCAGCCGGTGAAGTACTTCCGCGCCGGGTCCAGCGAGGACACCGACGACGACGACGAGGACGAGGAGGCCCCCGCGGGCATCTGGATCAGCAGCAGCGAAGACGACGCCGGCAGCAGTGCTGAGGACAGCGAACAGGACGGCGGCGACGACAGCGACGACGACCTTGGCCCCTAGATTAGGAACCAGTAGTAGTAGTAGTAGTAGTAAGCTCCCTTTTGTAATCAATCAGCCCTTTTGTAAGCAATCAGCTTTTAAATGAATGAAAATCTGTTTCTCGAAGATTGCTTTTTTCGTCCCAATTTTGCCGATAGCCAAAATAGGTCGATGCTCCAGAAGCCGATAACGCTGTATCGGCTTTTACCGCACTCATTCCGTTAACTAAGTCAAAACTTAAGGAGCCGATGGACATCGGCTTTTCCCAAAAATGTTGACAAGGTCAAAACTTGGTCGCATATTTAGGCAAACCTAAGCGGCTGCTTTTCAGTCTCAAACGGTAACCTGCGACCTTCTTCAAAAAGGGCGACCTAGATCTTCAATCGCCCACTGACCAGATCGAGCTCACAGCGACAAGAGCCCTCAATCCCCAACTGCATAGATCCATCTCCGCCGGCGAACTAGATGGCGGAATCGTCCAACACCAACCCAGAGGTCTCCGGTCTGAAGGTACGGCTACTCCTCGCAGTCTGAACATGATGCTAGACTTAATGGCGAACACCTGAATTAATGCCTTATTCCACCATTAAATTTTCTAGGTTTCAGACATTCTACTGCCGCATCCTTCTCTCCCAAACTCTCTCTGTCTTGGCCCTCGCACACAATCTAGCCCTGCTCATCTGATTTCTTGCGAAGCAAATAGAATCCCCTTCGTAAGCCAAGACCTAGATCTGAACTCCTGGGCCGACTGTCTGCGAGCCTGGCCTAATCCCCCTGAACACTGGGTCTCTTGGTTCAGTAGAGTAGCTAGAGCTTACCAATCCCAATGGGAAACCACGGGCATAGCCGATGCCTTGCATTTATCATTGTCTCCTCTTGAGAAACATGAGAACCTTCTGAAAACCATCGGCTACTTCTGGTCTGACGCTCTGAACTGCTTTATGTTTGGTCACGGCCCTATGTCACCAACCCTGTTAGACGTGGTGATGATCACTGGCCTGGATGTTACATCACCCAGCCCCTCTGCTTTTAAGTTGACCAAAGTCCCCTACAAACTGTCTTCTAGAACAGACTGTACAAACTGGGGTGCCTACCTCCAACGCCATATGAAAACAAAGGGCCCTGTCTCAGAGAAAGAACATACAGCCTTTCTCAACTTCTGGCTGGAGCATTTCATATTCTGTGGCCCTTCTCTTGCTCCAACCAAGAACTATCTCTCCCTAGCCCACGAACTGGCCAAAGGTACTCAACTTGGCCTCGGTAAACTGTTCCTTGGAGAGGTCTATCGATATCTCCAGTTGATGTCTGTCAAGCTGTTCTCAGGCATAGCAGTCAAAACAGGTGGTCCTTGGTGGTTCATTCAGCTATGGGCTCAGCTTTACTTTCAAAATCATATCCCAGACTTCCCCCTTTTGGCGAGCTGTACCTTTCCAGATGTCAAGGGGAAGCAGATCCGATGCACTAGTTATGGCCAAGCTTTGTATAGGCTGCCAGGCAGCAAACTATCCCCTAAGGAAGCAGCCAAGTGGTTCAGCACTTTCTTTCAAGGCCTGGACAATCCTACCTTCTTCCCGTATATGGAAGAATCTGAACATTTCGAAAACCCACTCTCCTTCAGGCTAGATAATTTTGCCGATGACACCAGCACTCGGCAACTTTTTTCCATTGTGATCCGTCCCTGTTTCCTTCCAGTTGGTATGAGTACATCCAACAGAATCATCAAGCCTGGGTATGAATTCTACCAGCCGGTCATAGTGGCCCGGCAATTTGGTCTTGGACAAGTACCTCCCCATCTCTTTCTCCATCACCTTACGGAGTGCAGAGCCGACCTGCCTGATCCTCTCACCAGTCAGAGGTGTTACTCCTTCTTTGATGCTCTGACCATCCCCATTCCAAATGACCTCACCTTCGCTTCATCAACTGATGGCTTCGAGGACTGGTGGTCGATGTGGAAAACCCACGCTTTCAGGAAAGCTCTGGGACCGTTGCTGAAACACCTTGATGCCGATTATGACATCCCCGTGGAACAGGTACCACTACTTATAAATCTTCTTAATGCAGCTCATAAACGACTCTTTTACTAACCCAATTTCTCCCTTTGCAGCAACAAGATGGCCCTGAACCTACACACAGTGATGGCTCCCCCTTTGAGTTCTTTCCGCCAGCTCCCGTGGTTCTTTTCTGCAAAAACTCGCCGCCTTTGAAAAAGGTCATAATGCAGAAACAGCCGATAACACCTCAATCGGCTTCTAAGAAGCAAGGAACTTCAACATCAGCTGCCCCTCGAGTTCCCACTAAGATAAGAACGATGACGAGGAATGTAGCTGCCAGGAAGACCTTGAGACACCGGAGCCCTTCTCCAGGAAGCTCGCATGTAGGCTGATCTGTGTCTTGGTCAATTCTTCTCTTTCATTCTTGCAGACGTGCTCGTGTCTAACAGCCTTCCTTCTTTTGCAGGCTTCCGTCGAAGAAACATCCCACGAGGACACACAAACCGATGAGGGAGAATCAAGCCCAACGGATTCTGAGAGGACCATCACCCCGAGCCAGCCAGATGTGCCACCATCGGCTTCCAGGAAAAGGTCGGTTCCTGAACCTGCTGCCCCCCGAGCACCAGTCGAGGCCGGGCCAGCTTTGGGTCCCAAGAGAGCTCGTAAAGGACCGCAAGCTTCTTCATCGAGCCGAGAGGTTTCAAAAATCATCATCCTTTATGCTTTTACCACTTACTTCCTTTTGTCTGCCGATTCATCATTACTGACATCGGCTAATCACCTTTATGCAGACAACCGATGCTTCTAGTGGGAAGGCAGGGGCCGCGCCGACGCCTTTAGCCAAACCAGAACTGGCAATCCCCGAAAATGCAGATGAAATGGCTACCACTTTGGCAACGCCTCCAGCACCCACACACAAACCGATCGCTTCGTCGTCTGCCATCCCCTCGGTCTTAGGAGAGGTATGTTAACTTCTTTCGGCTTATTCTTCCCGTTGGACCATACTGACGTCTTTTTGGGCTGCCAGGGTTGCAACATTTCAGGCTTGCTGACATTTGATCCTGACTCGATCGATCCAACTCCCTCTGTCGCCACCGATGAACCACCAGCCAGGGCTGTTCTACCTCAATTCCAACGACTTAGAGCCTTACTGTCTTCCCCGATCGAGGAGCTGATCGAGGGTTCTGAAGAGGTGAAGGGCGTTCTTGCTGAAATCAAGGACCAACTCCCAGTAGCATTGCAGGTGAAGCTTTGGCCCGTCGTAACTCTGTCCTTCTACGGGTCAAGGGTGAAGCTAGCTCGCGAAAGTATCCACCTGCGCCGTGCCCAGCTCCCGCTGAAGGCGAATATTGCCGATAGATGTCAGCAGCTTAATGAGAAAAAGGCGTCCCTTGATGCCAAAACTGACACCTCTGTCAGTACCGCCGAGCTCGCATCTTTGAAAAAGGAGCTGGAAGATCTTGAAGAAAAGGTCCGGGTGACAAAACAACTCATTTGTGACAAGGAAGCCTCCATCGCCCGCTCCCAAGATGAAGCGGAGAGCCTCAAAGCCGAACTGAAGACCGATCTGGCAGAAATACGTGCCCTGAACAAGCAGTTAGTGACAGGCAAGGATGAAGATGACGAAGCCGAGATCGCCGAGGTGGACCGTGTCCGTGCTGACGCCCTCCAAGCCTTCGAGGCATTTCTTCAGTAGCTCGTTTATGTAAACTGGCATCTGCTTGTAATAGTTTTGAACCTCTAAAGTCGATGACTGTGCATCGGCTGTATACTTCTATTGGCCGATTTCATGTATCGGCCCCCATATCTCACTGTCCATCATCCCACGTGCTTGGGAAATATATAATAATAATTTATTTTTTTATTGGCCGATTTCGTGTATCGGCTCCCATATCTCACTGTCCATCATCCCACATGCTTGGGAAATATTTCTTGAGGTGCTGACCGTTGACAGCCACTGGAAATTTCGCGCCATCCAGCTCCTCCAGCATGTACGCGTTCCCTCTTAAAACTTGATCGACCCTGTATGGCCCGTGCCAATTTGGAGACCATTTACCATATGCTGCATCCTTAGTCCCTAATGGCAACACCGCTTCCCATACCAGATCGCCAACGAGGAACTCCTTAGGCCTCACCTTTGTATGCACGAGCTACTTTGGCCTTGTTCTCTTTGATTTTCTCAAGCGACCACAGCCTAAGCTCAGTCAAATCTTCAACGCTGTCACTCATCAAGGCTGCATATTCTTCAGTTGTTAGATCGTTCTGAAAAGTGACACGTCTCGATCCAGCCGTAATTTCCCAAGGCAATACGGCTTCTTGTCCATAGACTAGATGGTACGGCGAGGTTTTTATCGCTCCATGACATGACATGCGGTAAGCCCATAAAGCCTCTGACAAAACCTCGTGCCAACGCCTAGGGTGCTCATCGATTTTCCTCTTGATCAGCTTGATAAGGCTCTGGTTGGACGCTTCAGCTTGCCCATTTGCTTGAGCATAGTACGGAGATGATCGAATCAGCTTGATCCCTGTGTCCTCACAGAACTTTCTGAACTCGTGAGAAGTGAAGACCGAACCTCCATCGGTCGTGATAGTCTGGGGAATCCCAAACCTATGAATGACGTGTTCTTTCACAAAATCGACGACATCCTTTGAACTTACTGCCTTCATAGGGACGGCTTCCACCCACTTGGTGAAATAATCCGTGATGGCCAAAATCCACATGTGGCCTTTGCTTGACGGAGGATTGATCTTGCCGATCATATCCATGCCCCAACCTCGGAATGGCCAAGGCTTGATGATGGGGTTCATTGCTGACGCGGGTACCATCTGAATTTTTCCAAATCTCTGACATGCTTGACACCCTTTGTAGTACTTAAAACAGTCCTCGAGCATGGTAGGCCGATAAAACCCTGATCGCCTGATCAACCACTTCATCTTGTGAGCCGATTGGTGAGTTCCACAAGCGCCTTCGTGTACCTCGTGTAGGAGCCGATTGGCCTTAGCTGTCCCCAGACATTTGAGCAATAACCCCTCTAGAGTCCTGTAAAACATGTCGTCCCCAATGAGCACATACTTCATGGCTTTGTATCTTATCCGTTTAGGTGCCCCCCGAGCCGAATCCTTCAAGTAATTGAAGATATCGGCTCTCCAGTCGTCTGCGTCCAGGAATTGCACCTGAACATCGGCTCCCTCTGCCACGTCCTTGTAGCCTGACGCCATTTGTGCAAGATCATTGGCCTTGGTATTCTGCGATCGTGGGATCCAGGTGAAGTTTATGTATCGGAACTGTGCCATCAGCTCACGGCATTGCATCCATAATGGGAAGAGCGACTCGCTCTCACACTTGTATTCCTCCGTGAGTTGAGAAATCACCAGCTTGGAGTCTCCAAAAATTTCCACTGCTTCCGCTCCAGCTTCGATGAGCAACTCCATTCCCTTGCGTATCGCCTCATACTCAGCGACGTTGTTGGTGCGAGGGGTTGATAACCTAATAGAGAAGGAAAATGTTGCCCCCCGGGGTGACACGAGTAGCATGCTGATGCCGCACCCATCGTCATAAACCGATCCGTCGAAGAACATAGCCCACGCTCGTATAGACAGTGCTGCTATATTGGTGTTGATCCTTTCAGCGATAAGGTCGGCCAATGCCTGCCCCTTAACTGCTTTCGCGGGTTGATACCGGATGTCAAACTCCGATAACGCAAACATCCATTTGCCCAGTCGGCCTTTCAACATAGGAGCCGACAACATGTGCTTTATAACGTCTGATTTGCAGACGATGACAATCTCTGCTGATAGCAAAATGTGGCGCAGCTTGGTGCAGGTGAAAAACAGGCAGAGGCACAACTTATCGATCTCAGAGTACCTTGTTTCTGCATCCAGCATCCTTCTGCTGATGTAAAATACCACTCGCTCCAGCCCGTCATAAACTTGCACCACCACTGAGGCGATGGACGTGTCCGCCACTGACAAGTAAATGTAGAATGGCCTGTCCGGTTGGGGCGGGACTAAAACCGGCGGCTTCGTCAGATATTCTTTGATCTCGTCGAAGACTCGTTGTTGTTCTGCCCCCCAGCTGAACTCCTCATCAGATTTAATCTTTACAAGTCCCATGAACGGCTCTATCCTTCCTGACAGATTGGAGATGAATCTTCTGACGAAGTTGATCTTGCCGATGAGAGACTGCAGTTCTTTCTTCGTGGTAGGTGGCTTCATTGTTCGCACTGCCTCCTGACTTTTCAGGCCGATCTCGATTCCTCGTTCATGGACCAAGAAGCCCAAGAACTGACCGGCCGTCACACCGAAGGCACACTTCTTTGGATTCATCCGTAGCCCGAATCTCCTTGTTCGGTCCAGGACGTGTCGCAGGTCATCCAAGTGTCCTTGTACTGAAGTTGACTTGACCACCACGTCGTCGATATAAATTTCCACCAGCTTGCCGATCAGATCATGGAAGATGTAATTCATTGCTCTTTGGTATGTGGCGCCGGCATTCTTTAGTCCAAACGTCATGACTACATATTCAAACAACCCCACCGAACCTGGGACTCTGAATGCAGTCTTGTGTATATCTTCCGGAGCCATAAAAATTTGGTTGTAACCGGCATTGCCATCCATGAAGCTCAAGATTTTATGACCAGCAGCTGCGTTGATTAACGTCTCTGCTACTGGCATCGGATATTCATCCTTCGGAGTGGCTCTATTGAGATCCCGAAAATCTATGGCAACACGCCAGCGGCCATCCTTTTTCTCTACAGGTACGATGCTAGAAATCCACTCAGCATACCTGCATGGCCTGATTAAATCGGCTGCCAACATTTTCTCGATCTCCTTCTTGACTTCTTTCAAAATTTCGGCCTTCATCTATCGTGCTCGCTGCTGGAACGGCCGAAAACCTTTTTTAAGTGGGAGTCGATGCTCGATGATGCTCCTGTCCAACCCGGGCATCTCTGTATAATCCCAGGCAAAGAAATCTGGATATTCTTTCAACAAAGCTATCATCGGACCCCGCAGATTCGGATCCAACTTCTTGCTGATAAATGTTGGTCTTGGCTTATCCCCAGGACCGATGTCAATCTCTTCTAGTTCATCAGCAGATGTAAATCCATACCCTAGCTTTCCGTCACCTGTCAAATCGATGCTAAGCACAGGGCAAATAGTAGGTAAGGTTAACAAAAATAACTTGGGCCGATTGCCTGAATCGGCCCCTTTTTTGATTGTATTAGTCAAGGACGGTTTACACCTTATGGTTTTACAATGGCTGGGAATCTCCCTGCTACGACTGCATGATCTGCTAGTCATAAGATTGCTGCTTTTCGTTTTTTGTGGCTGATCGCAGGGATCGGCCGTACCACGTACCGTCGTGGACTTTGCTACTCTGTCAGGCCGGTGGATAAGACCAGCCTCACCCCGTTTTTTGTAGCCTCAATGCGTTCACAGCCGTCTAGACTGATTCCAGAGATCGGCTCTTGGTCTTCTGCTTCCTAGACGTTCATGCCAGCAATGGAGACCTCGACGGAATCGTCTGCATGAATGACCTCCACCTCATCTCCATCCCACTGTATTAGGCACTGGTGCATCGTGGATGGGATGCAGCAGTTAGCATGAATCCAATCTCTCCCTAACAAGACAGCGTAGGTGCTTTTGCTATCCACGACGAAGAATGATGTAGGGATGGTTTTTCTGCCCACGGTCAGGTCCACGTTCAGTACGCCTTGCGTTTCTGAAGTCTGGCCGTTGAAGTCGCTTAAGGTGACGTTGGTTTTGATCAGATCTGCAGTGGAGCGTCCCAAACGCCGTAGCATGGAGTATGGCATTATGTTGACTGCCGCTCCGGTGTCCACTAACATCTTGCTGACAGGTTGCCCATTGATGTAACCTCGTAGGTACAGGGCTTTCAGATGTTTGTAACCCTTTTCACGTGGCTTCTCAAAGATAACTGGCCGTGGGCCGTAGTCGAACTGTGCCACTGGTAGCTCGTTGGTTCTTGGCGCGCAGAACTCTGACGGAAGTATGAATACCATGTTTGTGCCAGCCGATATCTTTGCATCGGCTTTTACCGGTTTGGGGCGCCACTCTTTCTTTTTCGGGTGATCTTCCGTTTCCAAGGTCTGCCTAATTTTAACGGCCAGATCGGGCCGTGCTTTCTTTAGAGCGTGGAGATACTGCGCTTCGGCTTCCTCCAAGTTACGCAGCCGCTGCACTCTACGCTTTTGGGTGTGTCTGAGTCCGTCGGGACACCACCTTGGACGGTGATACCTGTCTTTTTCTTTGTCATCCATTGGCTCCTTGAGACCTTGTGCTCGAGACGACTCCCTGCGTCGGCTCTGAGGTGGGAGAGGCCCTAGGCGCTTAAACACTGACACCGGCTCCGTGTCCTCCTTCTGCTGTCCGCATTCCGGGCAGTTATCGATCGTAGGCAATCGGCTCATTCCCGCGTCCCAGCAATACTTGAAGAACGGACAATCCCAATGCTTGTCTGCGCCTTCTTTTTCTTTTGACGGTCCCCTAGCGAGGTGCTCATATCCTTCATCTTTTCCGTCGCGCCGGCGACGTTGGTCATACTGACGCTCATACTTGTTAAGGAGGTGCGTGGAATGTGGTTTCTGATATCACACACTTTTCACTTGTTCCTCAGTTAAGTACCGCCTGTTGTCGTAGCTGGGCCGGTCGCGTGGACCAGCCTCCTCTCTTACTCTCCCGTGAGAGCGACCGCCTTCCTCCCTGTACGTGCCATGGTGGTACCCTGGTCCTGCCATGTTGACATCGAACGATAAATCCAACTGGCGCCTCGTGGAGTGGCTGTGTTCTACCATGTTGATGCCGGGGAATGGGTTGGTGTCTACTTTCATGGCGAATTGCCCCAGGATGAGACGGCCCTGCTCTATTGCCGTTTGGATCTGGCGACGTAGCTCTTTGCAGTCATTGGTGCTGTGGGTGAACGAGTGGTGCCACTTGCAGTATGGTCTTCCGTTCATCTCTTGAGCCGTAGGGATTTTGTGGCCTTCGGGTAACTTCAGCTGCTTTTCTTTCAGCAGTAGATCGAATATTTGCTCAGCTTTGCTCACATCGAAGTCGAACCCTTTTGCAGGCCCTTGCTGTTTTACCCATTTGCAGGTTACGGGATCTGCCCCCCGAGCCCATTCAGCCACGGCCACCTCCTGGTCTTGCGTGGGGTCTTCTTCTTCTGTATTGACCAGGCCTATCGGACGTTTGAACTTGTCCTGGTACAACTCAGGGTGGCGCTGCTCATACATCGTCAGCTTCTGGGCCATGTGCGCCAACGAGTTGTACTCTACTTGGAAAGCCAGATCTTTGATGGGTGTTGCGAGACCCAACGCTGCCAGCTCGACTGCTTCCTTCTCAGTTAACCGAGCTGAGTAACATCGGTTCTTGACCGTCCTGAAGCGTTGGATGTACTCGGCTACCGTTTCTCCTCGCTTTTGCCGCACCTGTGCTAGATCTGCAATGCCAGCCTCGGTAGCTTCTGAATGGTACTGGATGTGGAAATGCTCTTCCAGTTGCTTCCAGGTCTGGATCGAATCAGGTGGCAGTGAAGTGTACCACCCAAAAGCTGGTCCTGTCAAAGATTGCGCAAAGAACCTTACGCGCAACTGATCTGATGCTTATATCATGCCTAACTGTGCCAGGTATCGGCTCACGTGCTCGATCGAGCTCGACCCTTCTGACCCGCTAAATCTCGAGAACTCAGGGAGCCGATACTTGGGTGGTAGCGGGATCAGGTCAAACTCATTGGGGTACGGCTTTGAATAGCCGATTGTCCTTCTCTTCGGCACGAAGCCGAACTGGTCTCTCAAGATGGTACGGATTTGTTCCGTTGTTTGGGTTGCAGGGGCTAGATTCTCATGACTCGTTCCAGTGGCATACTTGGCTAGCCACGCCTGTTTGTCGGCGTCCATCCCAGAGATTCCTGCTCCAGAAACACCTGCTCCCGAAGCCCCTGCTCCAGAGACTCCTGCCCCAGCAATCCCTGCGGTTGCAATCTGGTTCGTGCGCGTCAAGCTATTGCAGTCTGGCACGTAGGTGCACACGTATCCATGTGGGATTTCTTTAGGTGGTTCACACAGGAATTGGCAATCGCCAGGGTCGCCTCCGACTTTGTAGACGACGTACGCCGGTGCCCCTGGTGGCTCTAGAGCTGCAAGTGTGAATGGCAGCGGTGGCCTGGCCTGGAGCGGCCTTTCTCCCTGGTGAGTCCCCAGAGTGGGCCCCGACGGAGAGTACTGATGTTTCATGATCTCCTGAACTACGCGAACTGCGATCCGCTCGAAAGCGTTTACCAAGCTCTCAGAATGGCGGTGAAGAGAATGAGCCACCATGTAGTTGACTTCCTGGTGCAGAGCTCTGGTGCGTTCTTCTGAAGGAACAGACAGATCCACCTCATCAAGAGCACCCTCGGGTGAGAACCCTTTCCATCTGATGCCATGCTTACGAGTCCTCTCAAAAGAGCCGATGAGATCGGCTTCGAAGAGAGCCTTGACGTCATCATACTTCGCCTTGTGCTCCTCAGGCAGCTCATCGTACGTGACCGGTCTGTTGTCCATCGCAGCGTCGGATGTTGATGTAGACGTTGTTAAATGTCCCACCGGGCGTGCCAGAATGTGTTGCCTTCCAAAACCCACCGGCGAGCAGCGACGGGCAACACGAAGAGCCGGGAGGCTCCCAGGACTGCTGGTGGGCCCTGGTCCCTCGGGCAACGGCCCGCAAAACTCCGGCACGCGCCCTGGCTTGGTTCGAGGGCGTGCCACCTGACCTATACCTAGTCAGGAAGGTGAAGGATTGCTTCGATTGGTTTCCTGCATGGTAAACAAGTATACGTAAAATTCGAGCCGTGACCGGCTCCCAGGTTTCCCTGTGAATAGGCTCCCAGAGCCGATTAACCCATGGTTCTGCGTTAGATCTATGTTAACATGGGGTTTTGCTTCATCAATACAAGTTAAATCGATCTACGACAGTTTAGTGTTTTCACCACATAATTGGAACGTCCTACACGTAATTGAGCCTGATAGATACAAAAGATAATAGAAAACTAATCCTAGAGAAGGCCTAAAAACCAACGTAACGTCAATTCCCGGAACATCTCCTCTTGGATTGGTAAACCATATCTTACATACTACTGGATCGTTCAATCCGTTTGCAAGGCCTGATCATGTAGATATCAAACTAAACCTTGGAGAACAAGGCAAAACTATAACAGATCAAATCGACTTAAATAAAGATCAAGCAAGATGCCACCCTTACACCCGGGAAAAGGTGCAAAGGCGGCGAGATAGCTAGAGGTAGCATAACTAAACAATCATAGCGAGAAGTACTGATGCTAACCCAAACAAATCTATGATAATAGTATTACTCGCCATCAACAAGGCTTCAGTACGAGCAACACCAGATAACGCATAAGTAGATACTGCCTAGATTGCAAGATGCGATCTAGGCAGCATGGCACTTACCCGAGAAAAACCCTAGAAACAAGGGGTGGCGATGCGCCGAGATTGTGTTTGTTGTGAACGTGATTGTCCTCCTTTTCTCGATAACCTTAGGTACATATTTATAGTCCGGAGACTTTCTGTCTTGGGAATAACTCTACAACTCTATCTCTTACCTAAATCTAAACGGAATCTATTACAATATAAGATACACGGGCAATTTAGCCCAAATCAACACACGAGGCCGATTCAACAACACGTTGCATATACGTATCTTCTAAGCCCATCTTGATTGCGGCCCAACTCCTCCTTTGGCCAAAATATGGCGATAACAACTTTGTCAAGCATATACTCCATAATTACTTCACTTTAACCTTAATCACTTAAAGATGCCAACTTACAATGATAGGGCAATGAGGGCTGAAAGCTAACAAGTACCATAATTTTTGTAAGCTATTTTTGAAACTTGAAATCCCTGCTTCCTTTACAAAAAGGCCTTTCTTCCACCATTATTGAGTCTCCACCTTCTACCTTTATGCAACATTAAGAGAGCATAGTTGTCATTCTGTGTGCATTGTTCCAAAGCTTATTGATTGATGCATATTGTGATATTACTTGTTCTTGTGCTATTTGTTTCTAGTCACACTTGTGAACATTGAAGGTGTCCTATGCATCTATATTGCTACTCTATGAGGGACAAGCTGATTGCCACTATGCTATGTTTTCTGTATGTGAAACAAACAAACGTTTTTCAATGCATGTTATTCATGATCTATGTTTGTAGCCTTTCATGTTGCATGCATAGTTACTATGTCCTATTGTTAGAACTCCATCTTTCATGCACATGTTTAGAGTTCTTTGATCCCAGCTTTCAATGCTTGCAAATGGTTTGATCTTTATTGTGAGGGTGCATGTCACCTCAAAAATTATTCTTTTATCACTTACCTACTCGAGGACGAGCAGGAGTTAAGCTTGGGATGTTGATACATCGAAACGTATCTATTTTTTTTATGCTCCATGCTTGTTTAGTATCTACTTTGCTTTGGTTTGTCTACACTTTGAGGTGCTTTTTACATGTTTTCTGGTACTAACCTATTAACAAGTTGCCATAGTGCCAGTTGCCTGTTTTCTGCTGTTTTTGGTTCCAGAAAATCTAGTAAGGAAATATTCTTAGAATTGGACAGGACAAACGTCAAAGTCAATAACTTTCCGTGGGGAACAAGAAGTCTAGAGGGGAGACAGAAAAGCGTGCCGGGGCAGCCAAACCCCCCTAGGCATGGCCAGGGGCGGTCCCGCACCTGGGAGGGGTGTGGCCCCCCGGCCACCTCCTCGGCCTCCCCCTTTGCCTATATGAAGCCCCCGATGCAGAAACCCTAGGCAACCCGATCAAATCTCCATGAAACCATCTGTCGCCGCCGCCACCATCGTCCCTAGATCACGGGGGAAGTTCTTCCCGTCACACTGCCAGAGGGGAGATCATCCCGGAGGCCTTCTCTCCGGTATGATGCGTGAGTAGTTCCACCTTGGACTATGGGTACATGTAGTAGATAGATGGGTGTATCTCCTCCTTGTGCTTTCATGTATAGATCTTGTGATCAAGATCTAATCTATTTGTAATCATGCATGTTGTGTTTGCGGGGATCCGATGGATATTGAGATTATTATGTTGGTTTGATTAATGGTTTTGTCTTTATGATTCTATCATGTCTGTGTTGTTTGTGATCTTGCATGCTCTCTATTGTTAGTAGCTATCTTGGCCAAGTAGTTGCTAGTGAGTCCAAGAGGGGGTATTTATGCTCGATAGTGGGTTCATGCCTCTAGGTTCCAAGGGAAGTGACAAAAATCTCTTCGGTTGTAGATATGCTGCTGCCACTAGGGAAAAACCAACGGTCTCTTGTTCATGGAATATGTGGACTGTTTACCTTACACACTTTGCTTAAAGCAGTTGTCTGTTGCTTGCAACTTAATACTGGAGGGGGTTCGGATGATAACCTGAAGGTGGACTTCTAGTCATAGATGAAGTTGTATGGCGGTCTATGTATCTTGTTGTATTTACCAATCAAATCTCATAGGATCTTTCTGACTAGTAATTGCATTGTTATGCCTTGCTCAGTTCCTGTCAATTACCCTGCTGTAATTTGTTTACCCTGCATTCCATGTTGTTTATCTAAGGAGAGCACCTCTAGTGAACTATGGACCCCGGTTCAATCTTTACCATTGATACATCTTCCACTGTTACTTGTTTACTTGCTGCAAACCATTACCTTCCACACCATACGTTTAATCCTTTGTTGCAGCAAATCGGTGAGCTTGACAACCTCACTGATTCATCGGGGCAAAGTCTTGAGTTTGTGTTTTGCAGGTCTTCGCGTTGCTTGCAACACCTGTGTGACGTTTCCTTCCTCCTTCTGGTTCGATAACCTCAATCTCTACTGAGGGAAGACTTGCTGCTATGCTTATCACACCTTGCTCTTGGGGTTTCCAATGAAGTGCTCCACATCAAGCACCAAATACCCTTCTGGTATGATGCCAACTTACGAATGTAACACCCTCGGATCGGCCCTATGCAAGTTTTAGCGATTCCCGCCAAACCCGCATAGAAACGATTCAAAGGTGCCCACTAGGAACTTTTGTGCGGGTGGAAAACGAAGTAATACCATTACATGTTAGTACAAAATGGAACCCACAGAACCTATATAGATACAACACGACTCCATGAGTCAAGAATATAGATACACAATACAAAGATCCAAATCAGCTTGAAAATGATACAATATCCGAATACAGACAAGGTGCAAATTAGGATAAGAGCCTTGAAGAATAACCAATGGCATCCATAAACCTACCTAGGCCAAGCCGGAAGGGTAACCCTACTAACAAAGTCGACCTCAAACATGCTACAACAAAAGGGGTGCCGACAAAGGGAAAAGGAAAAAGAGAGAAGTCATTACATAGGTATGGTAGACTGAAGCGGCAGCGCAACATGAACTAAATAATCTATAAATACTCGATACAATTGTCGGCTATCAAAGAGAGATAAGAAAGACCTATTCGGATCCAACCTCATACTAACACCAATCATACCCATCCTGGTATTTCTCCCTCGATACCAAACAAGGAAGTCATGCCAAGGAAACTCACACGATTGTTAGTTTTATTCATTATTTCTATGGTGGTTATCCAACTTACTAGTCATATCAGATACAAGTCAAATTTATAACAATAAACTAAGTTATAGTTGTCTATGATCGAGATAGTGCTCCAAGTCGTCCATAACCGTGGACACGACTTTTCGAAAAGATTTAACCCTGCAGGGTTGCACCAAAGTTTCCACACGCACTTCGACCCTTTTTGCCAGAGCAATTAACATAGACCCATCGGTATGTCGGCAGGGCCTAGGACACGATGCTTTCCCAGACCCAAAGCAAGAACATGGGGGCCACCCCACTAAGCTACCTGTAACGAAGTCGGCCGAGCTCCGAAGACGGACCCAGAGGTTGCGAGATTGGCCAAGAGATCAGGGGCCATACATATAATCCTCAACATAACGACCCACATACTAAACATTAAAGTACTAAACGCTCATCGAGCAATAGATAATAAACATGGCATACATGGGATTAAAACCCCAAACTAGTTTGTGGCCCCCAGTATAGTACTTTGAAATCAGGTACTAAGCCGATAGGGGTGCCCACTCACCCCACATGTGGTTAGCACGCTCAGTCTCGGAACAAGTGTCAAGAACTTAGGTCCTAGGTGGACACAAGTGAACGGTTAACAAACAAATCTCAACTATTACCCACTAGAGCCTCTTCATTAATTATATCCATTTTAATATTCAATTAACTAGCTATAATTAAAACCATGATCATCTCCACCTTTATGAATATGCCAACCCCCAACATCAGTGGAACATCGACAGTGTGAAGCAGCACCTGAGAAAGCGACTACGACTCATAAGGTTAACTGTCTACCCAAACAATAGGAAATAGGAGGTGTCCAAGGCAATATAAAGGCTGCATGGATATATAAAGGGGTACAAAATCTAAAGCATCACAACATGGATAGCAATAGATCAACAGGAGGAAGTAAAGACTATAAATTAAAATAGGTAGAAATGGGAGATTTCTCGCCTAGAAAACACTGCCAAAGGTTCATTCGAAGATCGGGTCGACACTCGCATGAACACATCGGTCTAGTCCGTGAAGAAGCAAAACACTAGAAAAACCACCGATGCACTATTTAATACTACGGCAGAAGATCGGGCATAATGCATGTATGATGCATGACATGGCAAAGATGCGATGCAATTATGAAATATTAACCAGAACCAGGGTCCTGACAATTAATTTTACGGTTCTAGTTGTTTAGATATCCCGCAATTTAAATGTTGTCTTAACAAGGAAAAACATAGCATCAATTCTCTACACAAATTTATATGAGCCAATATAAGACTAGAAAAGACCGCATATAGTCTCCATATTTAATTATGAGGTCAATCGTCATAATGTCTCTGAACCACAGAATATGTATGCAAGTATGAACAATTTATATGCAACAAGTGGATATATAGAAATTTATAAAATAGGGCTATAGGATCGAGGTCACACATTGGCGGATCGGAGAACTTGGGTCTTGGAGGGGTCTGACTTCGACGAGAATGGTATTCGAATACGGAAAGGAGATCTTTGTGTTCCTTGTTGGAGGTCTCGGATCACGGCTTTGGTGAAGATGACGGACTTGGGTCGGCTCCGGCGATTCTCGGGTAGCGCCAGGTTCATTCTTCCGAACATCGTCATGAGAAGGTATTGCCAATAAGATCTTGTTGTCTATGGCACGATATCAAATTGAAAACTTCTCGGGTTTGTATTCATGGTGCTACCACACCAACATGAACAAAACTTAGAATAGATTTAGGCATAGATCAACCGGGACCAGCGGGACATCTCTTGGTCTCGATTAGTAGGAAGCTGAAGGCACGTAGGTGCGCTGCTATGAGGCATCTCCTAGGCGGTCATATGGTCGAACAACGTCTGGTCATGCTATAGCGAGAAAAAAATAGCTGAGTGAGGACCTACCGTAAGGAACATTCGACGAGAGTTCCTTGAACAAAGGGGAGTGGCTCCCATCATGCGGCAGGAAGGGAAGCTCACCAGGAAGGAGGCGGCTTCCAACAGAGGCAATGGCGTAGCCACGGTCAGAGGCGAGGTGGAGGAGGTGCAGCTCGGCGCGGCGTCCAAGGGCACTGGTGGCAGAGGAAGACGTGGCAGCCGGGGAGAAGCTCGGGCGGGCCGGCGTCGTCTCTGCGGGTGCAGGGGCAGACGAGCGCGAGGGCAACAAAATTTGAGGGGCGACAGAGCCAGGCGACCGCGAGAGGCGGCTGCAAGGGGAGTTTGAGGCCGAGCTTGGGAGAGGATGTCTGCTAGCAGCAAAGACGGGTAGAGGAGGGCATGCTAATGGGGATGCAGGGTAGGCGGCCATGGAGGTGGTTGAGGTAGGGCCAGAGGTGATGCGGGCTCCAGCTCCGGGGCTCCGAGGCGACAGGGACAGCCGGGTCCTGGCGGCGGCTTAGAGAGGGGTGCGGTTGCGGCTTGACGTGGTCGGCTGCGTTGCGGGGAGAGAGGCGTGAGGGAGATGCGAGGGAGACGGGCGCGTGCGGAGGTTGGCGATGAGGAATTAAGCGAGGCAGAGGCAAACGTGGCCAACGGGCCGGCCCGGCACGGCCCCAGCCCGGCACGTGGCAAACGGGCCGGCACGCGGCACGGCCCGTCGTGGCCCGTCGGGTCACGTGCCGTGCCGGGCCGGCACGCGTGTCCCGCCTGGCGACCCGAGCCCGACACCTGAGCTAAACAGGCCGGCCCGCGGCACGTCAAGCACGTGGACCGTTACGTGGGCTGTTGCTGTTTTCTGTTGGTTGGTTCAAATAAATCTATAATATGCACCGAATCTGTTAGATATCAACACTGATGGTGGTCCGGTGGTTGAGTGGGGTGTGGGATCCCGTGAGGGTGCGAGTTCAACTCCCACTGGCTCGTTTTTTTTGACTTATATTTCCGAAAAAAAAGACATATGCTAAACGGGCCGTGCCGGGCTGGCCAGCGTGCTTGAGATCGCAGCCCGGGCATGGCACCGCGCTTCGTGGGCTGGCACGTGGCACGGCACGTCACGGGCCGGGCCGGGCCCGTGCCGTGCTTTTTCCCCGGGCTGCGGGTCGGCCCGCAAAAGCCCGGCCCCTTGGCCAGATTTGGGCAGAGGCGCCCTGCACGGCTTGGTCGAGAGCGAAGATAGTAAGGACGGTTGGTGGGCACGTGTGGCCGGGTACAGGGTGAGCGGGGTGGGTGGCTTCGATCGGGCTGAGTTAATTAGATAAAACTACCACAATTGGGCCGTCGGGACGGGTCAGTACCAATTCTGGTAATTTCCGCATGTCTGTACCAACACCTGGTCGCCGCAATTCTGATCGCGCAAATCCTAGCTTGAACACGTTTCTAACGAGCCTGGCCCATGTGTAGAGCTGACGTGGCCAAACGTCCATTTCTCCAGCCGTTAGGACTAGATCAGGTACGGTCAGACCAGGTGGGCCTAGGTCTGCGTCGTCTTCTTCCCCAGTTAGTTCATGCTCTCTCACTCTTCTCACTCTGTGCTTCCCCCGATCTGGTGCCTCCGCCGTTGCCGACCTTCTGCCACCGCCGTCGTCATGCCCTCCTGGGATGAAGAAGACGCCAGCGACAGTAGTCTCGTGTCAGGCTTCTCAGAAGGGCATGATATTAGCCCACGTAGACCTGTAAGTGTAGATCTAGGGTTCTTCGATTTGGCATGCTTTTAGTTGGATTTCAGTCGATTGCAGATCTTGTTTAGTTCAGGATAATAAGCTCCTGTCCTATCCACTGAATCCTAGATCAATTTATGTGGTTGTTGTGCTTTGTGTTAGGTGCCAGATACTATCTTTGACCCTGATTACAACGGCAGTGATGATTTTTAGCTGAGGTGCAAGCATGACAAGCCTCTGCACAAATTTGTTGCTTTCGAAGGATCGGACACTAGAAGGAAATTTCTTGGCTGTGGTTGCAAGGTTGGTGGTGTCACTGATTGTAGAATTTGCATTGTTTCATTATCACTGATGTAAAATTTGCTTTGCTCAGTGACTATTGTTACTTAGGTGATTTATCACAAGCTGTGACTACATATTGCTTAGGTGATTTATCACAAGCTGTGATTACATATTGCTTAGGTGATTTATCACAAGCTTTGATCATATATTGTCTACTTTGCTTAATTTGCATTTTCATTGCTTAGAGTATTGACAATGACGTTACTAACTAATCTGTAGGAGGGCATGTGTGACACATTCCATTGGGTGGATTTGCAGTGGCCACCTACATTGTAGAAATCTTTGATTAGGCTGTGGGGTATGTATGAGGAAGAGAAAGACACAAGAATCTCTGGGAATGTAGAGTATGCCACTGCCAATTACCAGCTGGTTTTAGAGAAAAAGGAACTGGAGCAAGAGAAAGTAAAATTGATGAAAGAACTCATCCTGACTCTGCCATTGAGTGAGTTGGGCAAAATAAAAACCCATGAACTGGAGCTTGACGAGGCAAGGAAGGAGAAGGCTTTGGCACAAGTTATCACTTTGAAGGAGGAGAATAAGATGGAGGAGAAGGATAAGTTGAATCAGATCTCAGAGTTGTGTGCTGAATGAGTTGTTATTGTATTAAGTAGTTAAACTTGTGTGTCTCTGGCTATTGAACTATAGCAAGAACTTATGTGTTTCTATTATGTACCATTGGAACAAGTATGTTATTGTATTATGGATGCTTTCTATATGTACCAGATTATTATGATGTTCTCTACCAGATTATTGTGTGTTTCTATATGTACCAGATTATTATTATGTTCTCCACCAGATTATTATGTTGTTGTCCACCAGATTATTAGGTGATTTATCAGAATCAAGCATGCATTTCACATTCACAGCATGCATTTCATTCATAGCATGATTTATCACAGAATCAAGCATGCATTCATCACATTCACAGAATCAAGCATGCATTTCATCACATTCACAGAATCAAGCATGCATCACATTCACATAACCAAGCATGCATTTCATTTCCAGAACCAAGCATGCATTACTACATGTCCATCACATTCACGACAACTCAGCTGCATCACTTACATTGTTTCCATTACATACTCTCATTTCACCAAAAGAGGCAGACATGTGTGGTAAGGCAGATAGTACTAATTGTCCATTACAACACATCTCCCAAAATAACTACATGAAAACAATAACCCATTAGTTGTCTGATGGGCCATCTTGACCTTTATCACCTAGAACATAGCCACAATTGAAGTAGCTCCATGTTCTGGTCCTCTTGTATGCAGGAGCAGATCCACCTGGAACATCACCCTCTCTCTCTTCCAGCTGATTTGGGAGCAACAAACCCAGCCCTTGCAACAGGTGGTGGACCAGTTGGTGTAGCCCTTGCAGCAGATGATGGTGGACCAGTTGGTGTAGGATTTGCAGCTGGTGGTGGACCAGTTTGTTGTGGCATCCCGCAAAACCACTACTAGAAAATCGCATTGTTTTTGTGCATTGCATCATCATGACCGCATGCTCATGTCATCATGCCACATTGCATTTGAGCATCGTCGTCATCTTGCAATTGATTGCATAAAACTATTTTTGAAAACCTGGTTTTGTTTTCCAAACGCCCCGTCTTTTATTCAAACGCAAACCCGGATCGCCGGAATATTTTGTTTTGATTAAATGTGTTTTGCAAACGGTCCGTTTAAATAAATAAATTATTTGCATTATTTTTAGTGGGGCAGTCGAACGGGCCGAATGACCCGAACGACCACCCCGGAATTATAATCGGGCCACCTAAAACGGCCCCTCTAATTCCTAAACCTACCAGCTAACCTACCCACACCCCTTTGGCCACATCACCCGGACCAATCCCGGAACGCCACCTCACCCTCTCTCCCCCTCTACCCAATCCTAAACTGCCACCTAGACCTACCCTCACCCACCCAAACAAAACCAACACACCCACTCAACCCACTCACACACACAGCCACACAACACACAACACCAAACACCACACACCACGCGCGCAGCACACCCCGGGCCTCTCCCCCCTGGCCTACCTGGCCCCGCCCCTGTCGGCTTCTTCCTTTCCCGCGTCCTCTCTCTCCCTCTGGTCCTCTCTCTCGCGCGCAGCACCCGCCCCGCCCCCGCGCCTCCTGCCTCGCTCCCGCGCGCACGCCCCATCCTCCCGTCTGCCGCGCCGCCGCTCGCCGGCCGCAACCAGCTCACCACCCCCCGCCTCCGCCATGCGCCGCCCTCCACCTCGTCGGCCGCCCCTCCGAGCTCGCCCGCCGGGCCGCGCGTCCGCCCCCCCATCGCGCCGCCCTCGCCTCCGGCGCCACCTCCGTCCGCCGCCCTGGGCCCGAGCGTGCCGCCCCCGCTCGTCTTCGGCCCGCCCCGGCGCCGCCCCGTCGTCTGCATCCGCGAGCCCTGGCCGCTCGCCGGCGTCGCCAGGAGCTGCCGCCGCCAGGGGACCGCCGCCTGCGCCGCCTCCGGCCCCCTCCCTGCAGCACGCCCCGACACCGCCTCCCCTCGTCCGCCCGTGCAGGCCAAGAGCTCCCCGGCGTGGGACCCGCTGCAGGACGCCCTCCTCCGGCCGTTTTGGTTTCATCCTAGCATCTCCCAGGACGGGTTGGTGTTGTCCGGTGGCGGCTAGATGCTATGTTGAGTTTGTTGGATAAGTGGAATCGCCCCGCGACGCCCGAACCCGAGACCAATCCCGCCGTATGTCAAGATCTTCGATGCAAAGAACACCGCACACCTGTACCGATGCAAGAGGACGGAACCCCAAGGTCTTCTCCGGGAGCGACGAGCTCTTCTACCTGGACCCGGAGCCCGCAGACGCGACAAGTACTTCTCCCTGGATCAGATGCCCGAGAACCCAGACGCCCAGGTCATCGACTCGAATACGACAAGTGCTCCTCGAGGATGCCAAGCACTTCACCTCGGATGCCGAGACCGACGCGATGGCGCGGACCCAACAAGACCCTCGCAACGGCAAGATCAACCCCGCGGAACCCGACAAGATCTGCATGCGACAAGAACGACACCGTACAGGGCGAGACCGATGCGCCCCCGACGCCAACCAAGCCCTGCTTCCCGGTTGCGACAAGACCTACCCCGATGGTCGAGAATGTTATGCCAAGATCGAACCCTAGACCCTGGACCCCGAGACCGACCCCGAACCCCGGAACCCAAGATCGCCGAACCCTAATGTGTGACCCTTATCCGAACCCCTATTTTTATAAATGCTATAATCCAACTTGTCGCATATTAATTGTTCATGCATGCATACTTGTCTGTGGTTTGGGGGCTTTCTGCCGATTCACCTAATAATTAAATATGGGGCCCATATGCGGGCAAATCTAGTCTCATATTGGCCTCATTTAAACTTGTGTAGCAAACCGGTGATATATTCTGTCTTGTTAAACAACATTTAAATTGCGGGGTATCTAAATAACTTGAACCGTTCAATTAAATGTCGGGACCCTGGTTCCGCTTAACATGACCTAATCGCATTGCATCGCATCTTGCCATGCCATACATCGTACATGCATCATGCCCGATCTTTTGCCGTAGTATTAAATATTGCATCTGGTGTTTATCCTAGTGTTTTGCTTCTTCGCGGATAAGGCCGTTGAGTTGATGTGAGCTTCGCCCCGATCTTCGGTTGAACCTTCGACAATGTTTTCAGGCGAGCATCTCCCCTTTTCTACCTATCTTACTTTTATAGTATTTATTTCCCTCCTGTTGATCTATTGCTATCTGTGTTGCGATGCTCTAGTTTCCGTACCCTTGATATTACTTGCAGCCTTATATTGCCTTGGACACATCCTATTACCTGTTGTTTGGTAGATAGTTGGACTTGCGCGTCGTAGTCGCTTGCTCAAGTGCGGTTGCGTGTCGTCCAGTGCCACAGTTGTTGATGTATTGTCGCATGTTGATGTTGGAGATGATCATAGTTTTACTTATTGTTCACTTTAATTCCTGTTTAACAATTAAAATTGAAGTAAGTAAGCAGAGGCATCGGTGGGTGTTAGATAACATTTGGTTTCCGAACGCCCACTTGTGTCCCGTAGGACCCCGAGTACTTGATACCTGTTCCTTGATTTATCGCGCTATCCACATCCGGGAGGTATATGGGACCCCCCTTAGCCAGAGCTTGATTCAGTCTTATTTCTTGGGGCCACAAACTAGTTTGAGGTTTTATTTACGATCCTGTACTTATGCCATGTTTTACTGCTTTATTTACGATTGTGCGATGGATAGCACACTGTACTGTTTAGGTAAGCGGAATGTTTTGGCGGTATCGACAATCCCCGTTTGGGGTTCCCAGTCGTTTACAGCCATTGTCGCAGACCTTGAGTCCGTCTCGGAGCTAGCTTACTTCGTTGCGGGTCTACTCAATGGGGTGGCCCCCTGAAATATTTCTGAATCCTGTGATTGCTTTGTAGTGAAAGCCTCGTTGGGTTTTGATTTGGTTTTTCCGAGGTTGATCTAGTGTGTGTTGCTATTTGTGCACCCCGGCCGGGTAAAACTTTCTGAAAGCCGTGTCCGCGGTTATGGACGACTTGGAGCACAGTATCTCGACCATAGACAAGCATAACTAAAGTTTATTGCTATAAATTTGACTTTATAATGACTAGTAATCAGCTTCACTATAATGGAATGGCTAAATAATACTGCCCACAATTGCTTGTTTGGAGTGTCGCTTGCGACCATCGTACCTGACTAGTAAATATTGCAACTACGACGGAATGGCTAAATAAAAGTACCAACAACTGCTGGGTTTTGGGTTATCTCATGCTATTTGTATCTGACTAGTAAGTGTTGCAACTATCACGGAATGGTTAACTAAAAGTGCCCACTGCTTATTTTATCAGAATGATTATCTATACCTGACTAGTAATTGCTGCAACGATAACTTAATAAATAAAACTGCCAACGGTGTGAGTTCCTCGGTTGACTTCCTCGTATGGTCTCGAGGGGGAAACGCCAGGATGGGTGTGTTTGGTGTTAGCTTCAGGTTGGATCCGGATAGGTCATTCTTACCCCTCTCTGATAACCGCTAGTTGTATCGAGTCTCTATAGGTTGTTTAGTGCATGCTGCCGCTGCCGCTTCAGTCCACCATACCTATGTAGGCGAGGACCGCCGAATTCTAGTCTCGCCGTGTACTGGCCTCAGTACTGACGCTCCTCTTTTTTCTTTGCCCTTTGTCGGCACCCCTTTTGTTTAAGCAGGTTTTGAGATCGACGTCGTTAGCAGGGTTACCCTTCCGGCTTGGCCTGGGCAGGGTTATGGACGCCATTGGTTATTCTTCAGGGCTCTTAGCCCCATTTGCATCTTGTCCGTAGTCGGACGCTCTATCATTTTCAAGGTGATTTGGATCTTGTATATTATATCTGTATTCTTGGCTCTTTGAGTCGCTGTTGTATATATCTGTTCTGTGGGTTCCATCGAGGACTGTTGTGTAATGTTATTACTTCGTTTTCCACCCGCACGAAAGTGCCTGGTGGGCACCTTTGAATCGTTTCTATGCGGGTTTGGCGGGTTTCGCTAAAACTTGCATAGGTCCGATTCTGAGGGTGTTACATTTGTTTAGGCTAGACAGAAGCAAACAAAATCAGTTGGTGTAAAATACACATAAACAAACAAAAGAAACCAAACTGATAACTAGAGCACTCACCACATGCTTGTTCTTTCTTATCACCAGATCAGGCCTCAAAGGTGAGCAGCTAGTGTATCTGTGCCCTTGCAGCTTGAAATTAGAGCATGTAATGGTTCCCATTCTTGATGTATCTTTGGGCTTTGGCACCTCAAACTTTCCCTTCCTCCTCTTCTCTTGCTTTCTCCCTTTCTTGATGTGGAAGTAAGGTGGTATGATGTCAGGTGTCGCAGTTTTGGTCCAAGCATGATGGCTAGGCACTGGGTAAATGACAGTCTTAAAAGCTTTGGCATACATATCTTTCTTGAAGAAATGGCTCACATAATGCTCAGGTTTCTACTTGACTTTGATGATAGCACTGCATGCATGGCTACAAGGCAGCCCTGTCACATCCCACTTCCTGCATCCACAGGCTTTCTCCAACAAGTTGACAGCATGTGTTGCATCACCTCTCGCATTAGTAACTTTCCACAAACCAACATCTGCAACCCTTGGTGTGCAGAATCTGGAGTACTTCTTGGCCATTTCTAGCTGCTCACTGAAGTGGGGAGTAATCTCCCATCCCGCCCTAGCAGCACCTACCCTCTTCTCATGCATCCTAGTCATCAGCTTGTCTTTTATCCCTTCAATCATAGTTCTAATGAATGTCCCAAACACATTAAGAAAACAGACGCTCACATATGAATGGCCTACAACAATTAAGAAAACCCTCTCTGGCTCCATTGATATAGAAAAAGAATCCTTGGAATGTGGGCCCAGGATGAGGGTTCTCTAGAGTTTGTGCAGGTGTCACTGTTGTGACAACGACCGTACTGCTGGGGTTAGTATTAATAACAGCTTGGGGAAAATCCCTAAGTCTAACATACTGCTCCTTGTGATCATCCATTATTTCATCTAGAGCCAGATTTCTTGCCCTATAGGCCATGTCCTTGTTTACTTCCACACCATGTTGTTGCCTAGGTGCATCTATGAGTGACTGAATTCCTGTATCTGGATCAGATCTAAACATACTTGCATATGTGTGAGCTAACCATTTAGCACTCACCCTTGAACTATTAGTGCTTGTATCACAAGTATGTTGCAACCTCATTTTCCTAATACAAAATGTATTCTCACCCTTTATCTCTGAAGCTATCATATGGAAAGAACAGTCCTCATGGATGCAATGCACAATTATTCTTACATTTGAGTTCCTCCAATATGAGTAGTTCCTGCTTTGAGCAATATGCAAATTTATCAAGGCATCTCTGAATTGTTGCACATTCACAAAGCACATCTTCAAGCATAATTGTCCACGTGGATGCAACCTTCTATCATCATACCACCTTCTCTCTGGCCTTTTCTTTGATCTGCTTTTTCCGCCTTTTGGTGGAACCATGATCAATGGTTCAAACAGATCAACTTCATCATCCTCAGAAAAACCAGCAGCATTATCTTCATCATCTAATGATGGTATGTACTCTGGTGCTTCTTGTATCTCCATAGATGTATGACACCTTGATGTGGGTCCTTTCTTAACAGGAATTTTCTTATTTTTATTTGCAGGTTCAGGGGCTGGTACAAACACAGTTGGTGTGTCTTCTTCAGTCACAAAAAAGTCTTCAATATCTGTGTCCCCTTCACAGTGCAGCAGGGGATCCTCTCTCTTCCTCCTCAGCTCCTCAATTCTGTCTTATAGTTCCATCTGTTCCTTTCTCCTGGACTCTTCTAACTGTTCAATATTAACCTGTCCAATGGCAGCATCCCACCAAGGATCATCATCAGCAATGTCTGACCCCATGCTGCAACCATCCTCAGAATCACTGTCTTCAATGGCTATTGCCTTTCCCTTCAACAATATCTGACTTTCTTGAGTTGGAAGATAAGTATTTGTGCACTCATCATCAACTATAACAGTGCTACCAGTAAGACTAGTGAAAATGTATCCTTCCTTGTCAACAACATACACAGGTTCATTGTAATCAATAGGGATAGGTGCATTGCAATCAATAGGGACAGGTTCTTCATATTGCACAATGGAAGATGATGTTGGTTGACTAGGTATGGCTTCAGATTTCTTGTTCTTACTAACTTTGCCCCTCTTTACAAAAAAGATAGCACCTTCCTAGAATCAAAGTGATCTAACAGTTCATAGTATGGTAGTTGTTCTCAACCAATTGATCTACCCCTTGCTTTCTGCAGTAAATAGAATCCCTAAGACTGAACCCCTTCTCCTCAATAATTGCAACTATGTTCATATAAGTAATGTCATCTCTGTCAATTGTTCTCTCTAAATTGTCCACTCAATCAAGATGAATCCTGACATCCCAAATCTCTGGATCAAGACTACAAAACATATAGCAAGAAAATAGCCCATCTCAGCAAACCCTAACCCCTAAATCTAAAATTTCAGAGAGATAGGGAGATAGGGAGACAGGGAGGAGAGATGAATACATACTCCACGCCGCCGAGACTAGTCGTCCACATCTCGAATCCATTGGGTTATCCACCCACATCTCCGCCAGCATCGCTGACGCCGTCGATGGCCGAGATGGCCATAGATCGTCCAGACCATCCATCTGCTCCCTTATGGCTCCCTCCCTTCTGGCTCCCGTGTTCCCCCGGCCTCCGCTGACAGCATAAGACCCGCCTTTCTTGCTTGCGCCGCTGCCGCCTCCAGGATTCGCCGGCTCCTCCATCGCCGCCGAATTGAGAGTGGGAGCGAGAAAGGGGAGTGGAGACTGACTGGGGAGTGGAAGACCGACCCATATGCGGTCCGACCGCACCTCGTCTTGTCCTAACAGCGGGGGAAGCGGCCGTTTGGCCACGTCAGCTCTGCACGTGGGCCAGGATCAGCAGAAATGTGCTCAAGCTGGAATTAGCGCGATCAGCATTGCGGCGTCCAGGTGTTGGTACTGAGATGTAGAAATTACCAGAATCGGTACTGATCCGTTCTAACAGCCCCAATTGTGGTAGTTTTATCCAATTAACTCGATCGGGCTGGGTGAATAGGGTGGGGGTCGGGCTCACGTGCGTGGGTTGCTCCGAGGGATCGAGCTGAGCGGGGAACGCGTCGGGGTGGGGCCGGCTTAGCGAGCGGGGATGGGAGCATGATGGTGTGTTGCGCGGCTGTGAGCGAGAGTGGCATCAATGACAGGGGCTGGCTAGTGTGGTCGGGTCTGGGGTAGGGTTTAAGTTTATGTTAGATTAGGATTTTGGGTGTTGGGGTTGTAGGTGGACTCCGATAGGGCCGTTTGGGCCTAACCGGTTGTCTGCCTCCCCTAGTGAAAATAATTTATTTGTTTTGTTTGTTCTTATTTTTAATAAAAGATTTTGTAAGTAGTACTAGATAGACAAAATATTCAAAGAGACTAGGTCTTTAGTTTGAGATAAATAAGAGACTAATGTAGAAACCAACATAGGCTTTTCGGAAATAGTTTTAGACATACATATGCATGATAACATGATGATACTCAAATGCAATGTGGCATGATGACATGAGAATGTGGTCATGATGATGCACCAAACAAAACAGTGATTTTATAGTAGTGGTTTTACCTGGGGTGCTACAATTCGACACCACTAACAATGGATCTCGCCCTCAAGATCTGCCTCACACTACAGGGAAGAAGCACGACAATCTGAATCTTCTCGCCTCGTGTAGATCCTCGTGACACCACTAACAAGGATTCTTGCTCCATGTAGAAATTGGCGACACCACCAACAAAGGTTGTTGCCCACGTTCGTCGAGAGAACACTAAGGATAACAAAGACGAAGGTAAAGGTCTTGAAATATACTGCCGCCTCTAACTTTCGTGGAAGGAGTAAAATTGCTTGATCCACCGATTCAATATACAAAAGCGAATGATAAGAGTAACGGTAAGGTTGCGACTCCATCCCGCACTCAAAACATTACTCCGTACATGAATAGGGGAATTAGGCAACCAAATCTCGAAATTTAGACTGAAGATCTTGACAAATGATGTCTGGAAACAAATGAGTGATGTAGACTCTTTGTCAAATCGGATGCAAATGATGTTGCTGTCTTGGAACACCGGAAGATATAAAGAATTTTTTTAGTGAATTTTAGGCCCACTGAAAAATAAAACAGAGGAAAATTCCTTAGATGGCATGATGACCGGATGCAGAAAACCGTTACAAGAGGAAGGAAGCAAAACCATGAAGGTATGACATAAACCCAAAGACGAGAATTCCTAGACTCGATGAAAATATAAGAGGGTAGATTCAAAACACGTAGAGGTAAGAATAGAATAGCACAGGAGTAAGGAGTAAAAGCAAACCTAATCTGATCTATCCAACCGATTTTGCAAAATAGTTTTGACACTCTACAACGTCCGTTAGCCAGGTTATCCTACAAGATGGACCAGTGGAGGTATCATAACTGATGATCTCCTGTACCACTTTGTAACACCCTCGGATGGATCATATGCAAGTTTTAGTGATTTATGCCAAACCCTCATAGAAATGATTCAAAGGTGCCCACCACTCACTTTCGTGCGGGTGGAAAACAAAATAATACCATTGCACGTTAGTCCATGATGGAACCCACAGAACATATATATATATACAACATGACTCCATGAGTCAATAATACAGATATACAGTACAAAATATCCAAATCACCTTGAAAAAGATAAAATATCCGAGTACGAACAAGATGCAAATTAGGCTAAGATCCCTGAAGAATAACCAATGGCGTCCATAAACCTGCCTAGGCCAAGAAGAAAGGGTAACCCTAGTAACGAAGTCGATCTCAAACCTGCTACAACAAAATGGGTGGCGATAAAGGTCAAAGGAAAAAGAGAGCGGTCAGTACTGAGGCAAGTACACGACGAGACTTAGAATTCGGCGGCTCTCTCCTACATAGTTATGGTAGACTGAAGCGGCAGTGCATCATGCACCAATTAATCTATAAAGACTTGATACAAGTGTCGGATATCAAAGAGAGATAAGAAATACCTATTCGGATCCAACCTGATACTAACACCAATCATACCCATCCTGGTATTTCCCCTCGATACCAAACGAGGAAGTCATGCCGAGGAACTCACACAGTTGATAGTTTTATTCATTCTTTCCATGGTGGTTATCCAACTTACTAGTCATATCAGATACAAGTCAAATTTGTAACAATAAACTTACTTATAGTTGTCTATGATCGAGATACTATGCTCCAAGTCGTCCATAACTGCGAACACGGTTTTTCGAAAAGATTTAACGCTGCAGGGGTGCACCAAAGTTTTAACACGCACTTCGACCCTTTTTGCCAGATCAATTAACATACACCCTATTACAAGAAAACTGTCCTTTTACAATGGATGATTTTCATGGTTGAAGGTCCATTTTTGTAGCTGAAAAGCCTTCTGCGATGGATGCCCTTTGTGGTAGAAGCCCCGTGACAAATGATTCTACCATGGTTTTTTTTCGACCATGGGAGATCGCACCCTTCGGCCACCAAAAGTCGTTCTGTCATAGATGTGTTCGCCAGCCGCATTGACTCCTGACGTCATGCAAACTTCCACATGGCGAGCGCCGTTAATGCCTAGTTAACTCCGTTAACTATCAATGAAACCGTGGTAGAAGACAGGCCGAGCCAAGGCCTAGTAATTATTAAGTCGGCCGACCCATTAAGGAATCCCAACAGGATCGTGGCCCATTATTGTTTCTCCAAGCACGGTTACAAATGTTCCCACTGGTGCAGCCGTAGGCGGCCCGTAAAATTTCTGGCCCGTTACTATTTCCACACACACTGGTTGAAATTGGCCCGTTTGTGCGGCCCATAAGAGATCGGGCCGGTTACTATTCCACCCTGCACTATTCTAATTGGGCCCCTTTGGACAACCCGCTTTTGGCTCGTTACTGTACATTCCTACATTGTTTGAAGTGGCCCATTTATGCAGCCCGCGGTGGCCCATAGACTTTCGGGCAAATTGTTGTTCCGGCCTATAAGAGGCCAGTCTACGCACACTAGCGGGCCATTGCATTTTGGGCTTTTACTATTCTGGCCTTTTACTCTTCTAGCCTTTTACTGTTCTAGCCTTTTATTGTTCTGTCCATTTACTATTCTGTCCTTCTATTGTTCTGGCCTTTTACTATTTTGGTCTTCTAATATTTTGGCCTTTTACTGTTTTGGCCTTTTACTGTTTTAGCCTTTTACTGTTTAGAGTGTGATGGGGATATGCCGAGTGGGGTATACCCAGCAGGACGTTTCCTATTGGCCGAAGCTGCCAGCGGGTGGCCTGCAGGACGACGACTGGATCAAGATTCAACAAGGAGCTAGGCGACTGGAAGCTGAAGGCCTAGAAGCGTAGCTAGGCCCAGTCGGATTAGGTCAAACATCCCCCGAATCCTTAACTAACTCGGTTGTAGATGTGTAAACCCTAGCGAGGTAAGTCTATATAAACCTCCCTAGGGTATGCATAGAGGACATGTTCCATCATACACACCCTGCGACTCGCCTCCTAGCCGTCGAGCTCTCCCTTGTACTCTCTCATCAATACAATCTAGCAAGAGTAGGTCTTTACCCTCCGGGGGCCGAACCTAGGTAAACCCTTGTGTCTCTTCCCTCATCTCGCACCGCAGATGGCTTGCCGCCCTTGCCCCTCATTCTACCAGTCGCTGCCGATTGCAGCATCTGCCGTGGCCATTTCCATGATAGTGGCGCCCACCGTGGGGTCTGGCCGGTCAGGCCTGTGTTCTGCAGCGAGATCCAATATGCCCGTCAACGAGATGATCGCCACCGGCCGCATGATCGCGATCGGTGAGATCCTCCAGATCTTGTTTGAGCAGCTATGTCCTGGCGGCACGCCTCGTCACGCACATCATGATCATGCCGGTCGGCACGATCAGCCTCTTCATCGGCTTCACCGACGTCATCGTCTCGGAGGACTCGGCTCGCATCCGCGAGTCGCCACCGCACGATCGGCTCGTTGAGAGTCAGGTCTGCACCATCCATTGCCTCGCCTCTGAGTATTGCACGGCCAACAGCAACGTGGGCGAGACCAACGTGGCCGCGGATGACGTAGCCTGCAACGACGACCCCGACTCGGCGACCCTGGTGTCAGCCGCCGGATCCATTGTTGCCGCGTCACCCGCGGGCTCCATCACCCAAGTCTCCAACATGGAGAACTTCGAGGATCCTTCCATCCTCGGGATCTTCGACTCTGACTCCGGGTCAGAGAACTCCGGCGATCTCCACGACGGATTCGGTCGCTACCCCACGACCTACATGGCGAGCGGACGGAGGCCCCGCCAGACCGCTTCTCCATGCCGATCGCACCGACCGCGGCGACGACGGAGGTTGAAGAACTCCGCCTGCGACTGGAGGAGGCGGTCCGCAAGGAACAAGCCAAGCGCGAGAAATTCTGCCTCGAGCAGGCAACGGCACAGGTGCTCTTGTGCTAACACCAACTCCGCATCACGTCGCGCATGAACCCCACCTTCAGGGCCACGCCCTAAACTTCGACGACGAGAGCGACCCAGCCCGCGTGGCCGATCGCGCGATCTACGAGAACATGCCACCAGGAGGAAGCGCCCGACTACCACCAGGCGCAGCAGCGAATGGCTCTCCCCTACCACCACCCGGCCGCATGCCCCCCCGGGACCAGCCGAGGATCGTGATCTCCACGCGGGAGCGGGACGCGAACGACCTCCCGCTATTTTCCACTCCGATGGACAACGTCATCCCGAGTCGAGCCGCGGTCGACAACATCAACATGACCGGGGAAGGCGCCCTACAGATCCAGTATGCCAAGGAATTACTCGCCAAGGCCGTCGAGCAATAAACCGCGGGAGCCGACTCGCAGGGGCGCATGTACTCCCGCTCGTCAGGCAGCAGGGCGGCCTCGAGCGGCCGCCCGACGATGGAAAACACCCCCAACTTCACACCACCCGAGCCCCTGCAGCTCCAGCTCCGACCCGCACACGCGGCACTCTCCACCAACGACCCGCAACCGACAAACAACTTCATCGCTGCCAATGGGCAGCCAGTCGACACGCAGACCCACATCATCAACAACCAGAGCTGGCGCGCATGCCATCCTGACGACTTGAGGCACACCCTCACCAACCGCCGCGACGGCGAACCAAGGGGATCGCTAAGCCGAGTCGGCTCCCAGTGCTTTGGATCGATGATCCGAGGCAAAAAATACCTGGCGAACTTCAAAGCGCCAAAGGAAAAAGAGAAGTACGACCCCTCGTACGACCCGTCCGTGTGGCTGGACACATACCTCATGGCGATGGGAATCGCCAGCCACACCGACCTACTCGCTACTTGCTACCTCCCCCTGATTATGGAGGGAGCGAGCCGGCAATGGATCAACACCCTCCCCACGGATAGCATCGACTCCTGGGAGGATTTGCGTGACGCCTTTGTTAGGCATTTCGAGGGATCCTACACCCGCCCCACCACCATCGAGGACTTGGAGCGATGCATCCAGGGAGCTTGCGAGTCGACCCGCAGCTGGGTCCAGCGCTGGCAAGACCTGTGGTTCAACGTGGCCGGCATCCACCCGAACACCGCAATACACTGCTTCAAGACCTCGTGCTGCTACGAGCCCTTGGTTGCTAAGCTCAAGCGGGTGTACAAGACACTCGACAACATACCGGACCTGCTTGAGATTGCCAAGCGGTACGCGGAGGAGGACCCGAACCACGAAACCGAGACGAGTCGGGTGGAAATTGCCGCCAAAGCGGCCACAACAACGGGAGGCGACCCGAGCTATGCTATAGCAACACTCACCTCACCGGCAAACGCCGTGGTGACGGGCGATTCAACTTTGTCGCCAACGCCGGCTATGTGCCACGTGTTCCCAAGAGCTTCCGCCGCACGGAGGCCAGCGCCGCGACGGTGGCAACTACAAGGCGAATCCGAAGTTCGACCCCGTGGATCTCCTCAACTAGCCTTGTGTGTTCCACAGCAGGGATGGGAAGCCCGCCACGCACACGACCGCCGACTGCCACTCCCTGAAGGAGATCGAGAAGGCACGGCGCACAGGGGAGGACCCCAACAACCACCCGCCAAACGGCGGGACATTCGGCAATGACATGGGATCACTCAACACCTTCATTTGTTTCAGCACCAAGCGCGAAAAGAAGGCCATCGCTCGTGCGTCGCCGTCAATGCGGTGTCCCAGGTCGACGTCCCACGCTTCCTCAACTGGTCCGAGAAGCGGATCACCTGGAGCCGTGAGGACCACTCGCCACGGATCGAATATCCAGGTCGAGTCGCCTTGGTGGTCAAGCCCAAGGTGGGAAACTACTGGCTCCCCAAGACGCCGATGGATGGTGGAAGCTCCATCAACATTCTCTACCTAGACACGTTCAAGCGACTGTGTCTCCCACAGTCGATGATCGAGACGACCTACACCACCTTCCACGACATTGTCCTCGGTCGGAAGGCGTATCCGATCTGCAAGGTGACGCTTCCAGTCACCTTTGGCACACCAGCAAACTTCCTCACCGAGCGATCGTCTTCGAGCTGGTTCCCTTCAACAACCCCTGCCACTGCGTCTCGGGGCGGCAAGCGTTCGCCAAGTTCATGGTAGCGCCCCACTACGAGTATAACGCGATGAAGCTCCCAGGGCCGTGCGGCATCGTCACTGTCCACGGCGACCCCGACATGGCCGTGGAGTGCGAGGCCAAGGGCGCCGAGCTCGCTGACGCCGTCATAGCCGCAGAAGCCAACCATGCGGAGGAGCTCGCCAAGTACTCGAGTGGGGTCAACAACGACGACCCCACAATACTCAAGAAGCCCAACTCGGAGGGCGGCGGCTCCACCGCCTTCGAGGCAACCACACACACTCACTCTGTCGAGCTGGTCCCAAGCGACTCCAGCCAGACATTGACGATCGGAACGGGCATGAGCCCATCATAGGAAGGCGCGCTCATCGAGTTCCTACCTGAGAATCGCGACATCTTCGCATGGAAGCCATCCGACATGCCTGGTGTCCCAAGGGAACTCGCTGAGAACAAACTCAACGCCGACCCTAAAGCGCGACCCATCAAGTAGTCGCTGCGGACCTTCAATGAAGAGCGCCGCCGAGCAACCGCCGAGGAGGTGTAGCGTCTACTCGCTGCAGGCTTCATTCGGCCAATCAAATACTCCAAGTGGATGGAAAACCCAGTGCAGGTCGAGAAGAAAAATGGGACCTGGAGAATGTGTATCAACTACACAAACCTCATCAGCGCATGCCCAAAGGAGCAGTTCGTCCTCCCATGGATCAATCAAATCATCGACTCGACCGCGGGCTCAGAGTCGATGTGCTTCCTTGACGCCTACTCTGGTTACAACCAGATCAAAATGGCAGTCGAGGACGAGGAGAAGACGGTGTTCATCATGCCATTCGGAGCATTCTGCTACACCGCTATGACTTTCGGCCTCGAGAACATCGGGGCGACCTACCAGAGGTGCATGCAGGAGTGCCTTGCGAGCTAAATTGACCGCAACATCCATGTATACATCGATGACATGGTGGTGAAGTCCACTCGCTAGGGCGATCTACTCACCGACCTGGCAGAAACCTTCGCAAATCTGCGGAGGTACAAGATCAAACTAAACCTAGGAAAATGCACCTTCGGTGTACCTACTGGACAGCTGCTGGGGTACGTGGTCTCCAAATGCGGCATCGAGGCGAACCCCACCAAGATAAACACGATCACCCGGCTCAGCAAACCCGAGTGCCTGCGCGACGTCCAGAAGCTGGCAGGGCGAGTCGTGTCTCTTAGTCGCTTCATCCCTCGACTAGGCGACAAGGAAATGCCCCTCTACCACCTGATGTGCAAGAACCCCATGTTCCAATGGGACAAGGACGCAGACGACGCGCTCCACGCACTCAAGGAAGTGCTACTCGCGGCCCCGCAACTCGCTGCCCCCGTCGACAAGGAGCCCATGCTCGTATACGTCGCGGCTTCCGAGCGAGTCGCTGGCGCCATCATGGTAGTCGAGCGACCAGAAGAGGGCAAAGAGCGCCCGGTGCAGCGACCCATGTACTACATCAGTGAAGTCCTCACCGAGTCGCGCCAGCGCTACCCGCAGTACCATAAACTGGTATACGCGGTATTCTGAGCCTAGCGGCGACTGCCGCACTGCTTCTAGGACCACCAATCACGGTCGTCTCCTCAGCAATGTTGCAGGACATCATCAGCAACCGCGAGGCAACTGGGCGAGTCGCCAAGTAGGCAGTCGAGATCGGTGTCCACAACATCAATTACGAGCCGCGTAAGGCAATCAAGTCACATGCCCTGGTAGACTTCCTCGCCGATTGGGAGGAGGCAAAACAGCCGGAGAAGCTGCCGTACCTCAACTACTGGTCGCTGCACTTCGACGGCTCCAAGAACGCAGATGGTGCCGAGGCAGGGATCGTCATCACGTTTCCCAAAGGTGACAAGCTGCACTATGTCCTATACCTCGACTTCACCCCCTACACCAACAACATGGCCGAGTAAAAGGCCCTCCTCCATGGCATGCGAGCAGCCAAGGAGATGAACATCAACCGCCTGCGCTGCTACGGCGATTTCGACCTGGTCGCCGGGCAGGTTGTCGGCACCTGCGACGCCGTCTCCCCCACCATGGAAGCATACTGCCAAGCAGTGGATCAGCTTAGGGGCCACTTTGCCGGCTACTCCGTCGAGCGGATCGACCGGCGCAAGAACGAGGAGGCTGACGCCCTCTCCCGAATCAGCTCGGCTCGCCTCACGCCACCCTCCGACATCTTCTTCGACACCATCACCAAGCCATCCATCTCTCCCCCCTTCTAGCTGCAGTCGACAAATTCACAAAGTCGGTGGAGGCCAAACCAGTCCGCAAGTGCGACGGGAAGACCGCCACCAAGTTCCTACGCGAGCTCATCTATCGCTACGGGTTCCCACACAGCATCATCACGGACAATGGTACCAACTTCGCCAAATGAGCCATGGTCGAGTTCTGCGATGAACACAACTTACAACTCGACCTCGCCTTAGTCGCCCACCCGGAGTCCAACGGCCAGGCAGAACGCGCCAACCAGAGCATCATCCATGGCCTGAAGCCGCGACTACAAGTTCCTCTCGAGCGAACTCCGGGGTGCTGGGTCGAAGAGCTCCCCTCAGTCATCTGGGGAATCCGCACCTCCATCAACAAGTCGACAGGGTTCACCCCCTTCTTCATGGTGTACGGCGTCGAGGCCGTCATGCCAACCGACCTCGAGCATGACTCGCCTCGGGTGGTCAACTACGCAGAGGCCGACAACGAGCTCGCTCGCCAGGACGGGGTCGATGAGCTCGATGAAGCACGCAACCTAGCTTGCTCCCGCACCTCCATCTACAAGCAAGGACTTCGCCGCAACCACAGTCGGCGAGTCCACACTCGCACTTTCCAGGAAGGCGACCTGGTCCTGCGACTGATCCAGGACAAGAAGGGCATTCACAAGCTCTCTCCCCCTTGGGAGGGACCATTCTCCATCGGGCGAGTCCTTGGCAATGACGCCTACTACCTCATCGAGTCCAAGGCGATGGAAAACTCGACGTCAAGAGGCCGTGGAATGTAAACCTTCTACGGAAGTTCTACTCTTAGAACTCCAAACATGTACCCCCACCCGCTATGTAATAAAGAAGATCAATTCGCACAAATTGTGTCCACTCTCCGTACCTTGTGCCACTCGCACTCGTAATAACAGCGCTACGCTACTCACGGAAGTCAACCCTTGGTCACGCGACCGGAATGTCCAAGTAGTGCGATACGAGGGCACCAAATAATTTCGGGCCTTGTATCATCCACGAAAAATGCCAACCCGGAGCCCCATCAGAGTTGCCCCGCTCAACTGGCTTTCCGAGCCAAGACGACCGCATTCGCTTCCAACAGCGACCCAGCCCTCCAAATCCTTGGCGCAGCGACTCGAATGGCTAAGTAACACGCTCGGGGACTGACACCAGTACAAACCCGAGCGACTAGGGAAAATGCAGAGTACGAGATCGCATCCTGGACTCGCCACGCGACTGATCCTACGGATCAGGTGGAGCGACGCGCTTAATACAACGCGCTTCGTCCTCACCTACCTTGGGCACGCGACTAGAATGGTCAAGTACCACGCTCGGGGACTCGGCCATCTGACCCCATTCGCGCCCGGGAAAATGGCTAATTATAGAGCACCCCTTGGGGTTGCCACGCGACTGGCTTTTCAAGCCACGGTGAGTCGACCTCAACTGACTAACAAACATACACGTAAAAACGAGGTAAACCCCACAAAAGGGCGGACGCGCTCGGGGACTCGGACAACTTAACAAATCACAACCAAACCAAACCAAACACTGACAAAAGCATCCATGCATTCCTTATGGCAACAAAATTTGTTCGCTTACAAGGGCAGGCATATTTTTCATTTATGCCACTTGGCAAACTCTCCTACTCTCTAGGCTTCGAGGACGACTCGCGACCACCTCCGCGGTCACGGATGAAAGGCACCCACGGGTTCGACGGATACGTCGTCAACGTGCCCGCCATCATCGAGCGGAAGGGCTGCTCCACCTTGAAGTCACGCTTCACCGGCTCCTTGTCGTTCGGGGCGACGATCGTTTCCTGATACGGCAGGAAGTCGCCCATCGCCAACACCCGGTCGGTGAGTTTCAGCACCTCGGAAATCTCGACCGCGCCCGTGGACGAAGGGTAGCCGCTGGTGACATCGGCGAAGTCGAAGTCGTCGAGGAAGTGCGCGAGACCAAGGCTCAGCGCAGTCGCCGCCCCACGGCAAAAATCCAACCGTGACATGAACTCCACAACCGCCGGAGCCTTCTCCAGATAACGCCAGATCTCAGTCAGCTCGCTGGGGATAACCTCCGTCGGAAAAATCTCTTGAAGGTACGCACAAATGCAAGTCGCCGATAGAGCGGTAGGGTCCACCAACGTAGTGACACACTACCGCGCATCGTACGATTGCGCCTCGGCTTCGTCGTCAAGAATCTTCCCTACAACACACAAGTACACAATCATAACGGCTCCGACAAAACAAAGGCGACCCGCATGACCGGGGACTTGCTAGTCACTCGAAATAACAAGGAGCTTACCAATCAAAGGACGACAGATCCCCGTGACAAAATCCTGAAGACCAGAGAGGTCATCCTGCAGCCCGGCGACGAGCGCATCCGATACCTTCCGCTCCTCGGCAGCATCAGCAACGGCTACCTTGGCCCTCTCATCTGCCGAGGTCGCCTCCGCCTTTGCGTTCTTGAGCTCCCGCTCCAGGTCAGCGACCCGCTCAAGGATGACTGAGCAGCCGTCAGGTCACTCGTAGGTACCATACCCTCACGAGCCTTCTCTACCGTGGCCGCATGACCCGCTGTGTCAAAAAAACGTGAGTACGAAATCAGCAAATGGCACCTTCGATAGCAAGCATAACAAACACTTACCAACAGTCGCACGAAGCTGCTCGTTCGTCCCTTGGACGGTGTGGAGCTCCTTCTGCAGACGCTCCCTGGCAGCTAGTCGCTCCGTCAATTCGCGTTGAAGCCCCTACACAACCATGACAAATTAGACACTCGTGGACTGGACAGAGAAGAAATTCCTAAGTGCCTAGCCGCTGAAATTCAGCGACTAGCCACTCGGGGACTAGACATCAAAATCAATCAGGATCTGACCGCTGAAATTCAGCGACCAGATCCTCGGGGACTGGACATACCTGAATGGATGCACCGAGCATGCCATGGAGCTCCATCGCGTCCACCGACGGGATCACAAGAGGAGTGCGCCCGCGACGTTGGTTGACCTCCAAGCCGACGACCTCGGGCACCTGGCCCGATGGCGCTGAAGCACTCGCTGTGGAGGCCCACACTACGAAGTGAGGGAACGTTGCTACCACCGCTCCCACGGCACTCGTGGTTGGGCCTGTTGCCCCGACCGATACCACGGGTTCCACCCGCTGTGACTCTGCGTCCATTACGACCTTCATGGATGCAACTGCTCCTGTCGGAGCTTCACTTGGGGCGACCACCGGCTCATCTGAAATTGTGACGACCTCGTCGCCCTTTGCCTTCTTCACGCCCTCAACGGGCGCCACGACCTTGTCGCTCTTCCTCTTCTTCGAGGGATTGAATTGCGCCCCTGGGTCACCCAATGGGACCTTGGCCACCAAGGGGTGGCCTATCTTCTTCACACCAGTCCTGCAACATGGCGACGTCAGCAAGTTCGCCGGACAAACATAAAACAGTTGCCCAACTCTAAAAGATACTCACCTGGCGACTGGGATAAAACGAAGGCCGGTGCGAATACTCGCCGGCTTCTCTAATTCCGGCCCCAGCTTCCGACTGAGGCCCGTGTCAAGCACGCTCTAAACCCAAGACACCGAAGGCTTCTTCGACGATGAAGCCGCAGCAGGAGTGTCTGCAGCAATCACCGCAGGCGCTCCCCTCGGTGGCGAGGCGCCCGCAGATGGGCTGACCCCAAGCCCGGTGACTGCGGTGAAGAGCGGTGGAAGCAACAGCAATGGTACTTCACCCTCCACCATGGTCGCGTCGGCTGCCGCAGTCGCCTGTGCCGGTGCGCTGTCCCCAGCCTCTTCGGCCGGGCCGGTAGCCTAGGAGCTACTCGCGAACCGAGGTGGTGATGCCGCCTTAGCCGGCCCCTTCTTCTTCAGTGGCGGTTTCTTCTTCAACAGCGTGGTCACGCACCGCGAGGTGTGCTCGGGGAGCTCATCATCCCCATCGTGAGCCTCGAGGCTCTTGCTGGCCTCGAACTCGCGTTGTCGCTGCCCACGGGTCTTACGGACCGTGGGTGCGGCGACCTCCACGGCCTCATCATCATCTTCATCGTCGTTGTCGTCGTTGTTATTGCCACCATCACTTCTGACGCTGCCCTTGTCCAACGAGGATTCGCTCTCATCCTCGACGGACTTGTTCGAGTTTTTGTCATCAGCAGGCGGAAGCCAACCTTCCACCACTTGGAACAACTGAAAAGATAGACAAGATTAGCACAAACCATGATTGCATATCTGGGACTACGAAATATACGAGGAAGTGGGAACTTAGTAACGGAGCCTTGCGCTTCGTGGTGTAAGGGGGAACCCCGGCCTTTGCGTCGAGGTATTCCGCGTTGGTGATTTTCTTTAGCGCCAAGGTGTAATCATTGAGCCTCCACTTGGCGGTGCAAGACTTCATCGGGTCGTCCTTGCCTGTGTATTCATACATACAGTGGGCGCGACTGGCCAGAGGTACTAGCCGCCACCCAAACCAGCAATTATACAAGTTGATGGTCTGGAGGCCCTTCTTCAAGCTGCGGATTGTCAACAACATTTCGTCGACCACCATCCGTTGGTTGTGCGGAAGCTTGGCGACTTGGAGCCGACGTGGCCTGGGCCGGTCGGCGGAATACATCGGAAGTGGCACCTCATAGTCCGGCGGTGACTTGGTCACGTAGAACCAATGTTTCTTCCACTCGTTCACCACCTTCTTCGGTAGCATCAGGTCGAAGCAGGAGGCCTTTGACTTCAACTAAAAGGTGAGGCTGCCCGCGGCCAGCATCGGGCCACCTGCCTCTTCGCGTCCGACCCTCCCGTGGAACAGATCTTGCCACATGGGGAAATGGCCGGCAGCTTAGGTAGCACTCGCAAAATGCCACAAATATGGCGAGTTGCTCGATGTTGTGTGGCCCTAGGTCTGACGGCTGGATGCCGTAATACGCGCAGAAGCGGCGCAAGAAGACGGAGTTGGGGAATCCAAGCCCCCTCTCCAGGTGGCTGGTGAAGCAGATGAACTCTCCCTCGCGCGGATATGGCACCACCTCTCCGGCCGCGGGGATGCGCCACCTCCCGACACGGAGGATCCCTGCCTCCTCGAATGACTTCAGCAACACTTTCGTGCAATTGGATCTCCCCCACGGCTCCGTCGAAGGCGCCATCAGTTGGAGGATCTAGGGCTACGGTTCGCTCTGGGTCCGTCTGCTCGCTGAGGAGGAATGGAAGACTGGGAGACACGCGAGATTCGAGGAAGTGTGGGGATGACCGCTCGTCGCCCATCACTCCCCTTATATAACTGTTGCTACCTACCATTTTCGGGGAGCCGTTACCGCGTGGTTATTACGCCGATATTACCATTGGATTACCCAACGGCTAGTTTGACCGATGCTAACGGTCCAACTTTGTCTACTTGACTCGCCAGCTTTAGCGATTCGACTGCTCGCCGACCTGATCACCATATCAGTGATTCGACTACTCGCCGACCCATTCGCCGTGCTGCGATTCGATTGGTCACCACTATTGCGACTAAGAAAACGAGTTCTCTCTTTCATCCAGGGATTCCACCGCCGATTTGAATGGGCGTCCAAATTTGACCCGCATACTCTGACTGCCAAAGAACACCTACGACTAATCAGCGACGACCTCGGGGACTACTGATGGGGATATGCCGAGTGGAGTATACCCAGTAGGACGTTTCCTATTGGCCCAAGCTGCCAGCGGGTGGGCCTCCAGGACGGCGACTGGATCGAGATTCAACAAGGAGATAGGCGACTAGAAGCTAAAGGCCCAGTCAGATTAGGTCAAACATCCTCCGAATCCTTAACTAATTCGTTTGTAGATCTTTAAACCCTAGTAAGGTAAGTCTATATAAACCTCCCTAGGGTTCGCATAGAGGACACGTTCCATCATACACCCCCTATGACTCGCCGCCTAGCCGTCGAGGTCACCCTTGTACTCTCTCATCAATACAATCTAGCAGGAGTAGGTCTTTACCCTCCGGGGGCTGAATCTGGGTAAACCCTTGTGTCTCCTCCCTCATCTCGCACTGCAGATGGCTGGCCGCTCTTTCCCCTCATTCTACTACTTGCTGCCGATTGCAGCATCTGTTGTGGCCATTCCCATGACAGAGTGTACAGGTTAAACAACCCTCTACCACATGGCGGCACGAAAGGCTCGTCATTGTTGATTGGCGGCCCATCAAGGGCTGGTACAAAACTAAGCAAATTGGGGGCATATTCCCAGTACTATATTATCTACAGTACTAAAAGAATTGTGGAACCGTGGAAGAAAACTTATAACTGTAAAAATATTAAATAATGATAGGCTAGAAAAAATCTGTAGCTAAAACAGCATCATCGTAGTACAACACAACTGATAAACACACATAATTTCGGTTTAACAAATGTTCCTTTTAGGAATCTCACATCGCCTCACATGTAACGATGGGCTTACCACAAGACTTGCTGAGGAGATTATTGAGTAGTTTCTCCGTCAAATCTTGCATGTTCTTCAACTCAGATAACTCATTCCATGCTATGGAGACTATTGCATCTGTTCTACTTCCTGTCCAACTACATCAATTGCATCTCGGAGTGCAGCTCCAAAAAATATTTCTACTGCAATGTATGGAACAGTCGACATCATGTATCTACGAAATTGCATCTCGGAGTGCAGCTCCAAAAAATCTTTCTACTGCAATGTATGGAACAGTCAACATCATGTATCTACGTGAGAAATATGCACTGTCACTGCTACTCTATGCAAAGAAATATGCACTTGAAGTAGTTGTTTTATGTTCTTCCTTCATATTTATATTTGCAACCTAAAACAAAAATAAATATCATATATCATCATTACCAAGGAAAAGAAAAACCAAAGAATTTCAAATTAGTCAACTAGTAGCAGCAGGGCCTCATATATCTCCATCTTCTGGAATAACTAGAACAGTTGACTTCATAGAGGGATGAGATCCTGCAACTGTCATTTCTGCTCTATGAAATGACTGCTCTACTTGATGAAGGCTAAAACTAAGATAAAAAAGTTACGACATCATACGAAGGAATAAAACTACCTGTTTATTCTCAAAAGATTATTTTGATTTGATATAGCAATGTAAGCTCTCAACCAAAGCACCTCAAGCAAACTGATCAAAGTAGAATGCATGATTTACGAATGTAATGAATCCATCTACCAAGAGGTCCTTAAAAAATAGAAAAACATTTACCAAAGAACAAAATAAACATTTAACCATTGTGGCTGATATTAACTAGCCTACTCAATGTGAAGTTGGATCTGAATCTTAGGTAGGTGGAATTGTTGTAATCATTGACAAACTACTATAGTAACTCAGTTAAATTACAAAGAAAACAATAATGTGCCTCTAATAGACTAGCCAGATCATTTCAGAGAAGTGGTGACACAATCTATCAAGCAGTTTGATACATAAAAATTTAGATGTAAATTTTTTGATTGTCTGCCGAAAGACCAATTGAACTATCATGTGCCTCGTATTAAAATAGCCAAACAAGTGGCAGATACCAGAATGAGATTTGAATTGAATGGTTGATTATGATCCTTCTCTTTCTGTTATATTGGATTACGTTGCAAATTTGGCCTTGTTCTAATCATCCTAGTGCCTCCGAACAAAGTAAAACAGAACTAGACTAAATAGCCTGAAACAAAGGGACTTAAACCTTAAAAATTGTGTTTGTGGGGGGAGGGGTGCATATAGTATCTCTATGTAGAGTCTCACAGTTTCTTATCTAGTTACATGTATGTTCCTTGACGATGTCCACTACATCATGTAATTGAATTGGTGGTCTCCATACTTTAGTGTTGGGCCTCTACATAAAGGTGTAGCAGATAGGAAACACAAAAAGGTTCCAATCTGATAGATGTTAGCATGAAGTGATAGGAAAGGAATAGATACTTACTAGATTATAGGGGCCCTTCGTTCTATGATTTATAGTGTAAACCGCACTTGTTCATTATGTAACAACAACAAACTATTAGGAATTATGGGGTAAGCAGAATCAAATAAACCCGACCTATTACTGGAAGCAGTATAATGAATTTAAACGTGTACTACATAGATAAGAGAACAACATCAGTCATTAAATAACAGTAAGTGTCATAGCCTACGCCAAAACAGAGAGAAATTATAATGGAATCACTTATGGGCGGGCACTTCAATAAAGGATATAATGGAAACAAATGTGTTCACCATTCACTGGCTTATATTTCGCCATGACAACCAAAATCACAGTTTAACTTGTTATAGTTAAACATGTCTACAAAGAGTTTATTTGGGAAGATAAGGATAACAAGTATAGCACTTGTAAGTTAAGCTTCAATACAAAATACAGTTAACTGCTCCATATTTATCATACAAAAATCAAAGGAGATCTAGTTACCTGGTTCGGGACGGCGTCTACGCATCCTATGCATGTTGCTCCGAGCGCTGGACGACAGCGGTGAAGAAGAAGATTCCTGGCGGTGCTTGTGGAAGCAGAACATGGGTTGCTCCAAGTGTTCGATGACAACGACGAAGAAGCGGATTTAGAGTAAGGTGGTGAAGGTTAGATATAGGGTTTTCCGTAGCTTGCCCAGCTGCGGGCGATGACTGTGTGTGGGGGGGGAGTGGGGGTTTGGTGGTGGGATGGTGGGATGGGGGTAGGGAGGGGCCAGGGAGAGCTATAGAGGTGGTGAACCAGGAAATTTCAATTGAAGACCTAATGAACCGCCTTAACTAGTGGTGGAAAGGGAATTCTAGTATGTTTGAAACACTGGGCGCGAAATGTTTTGGGGATAGCGGGAGATTTTCCCGCTCGACTAAATCTAGCACGTACTCCATGGAATCAAAGGCAGTCACAGGACCATGTTCAGAAATTAAGGCCCATTATGCATTGATCATCCATGGCTCATATTGGACGTTTGGATGTCCTGAGCAATCCCTTTTAAGCGGCCATAAAAATGACCAAATCTCCGCATTGAGGCACGACGCACACACCAAAGAACTTTATCTGTCTCTCCCTGCTTCCCTCTCCAACGAGGACACTGCTTACCGTCATCTGATGGAGGGGACGCCGCCAGAGATCACAGAGGAGGAGGGGAAGGAGGAGGACGATGGTTTATCTTTCATCTATTATGGATCCATCATCTTCAAGAAGATTTCACTCGATCCACCCTTCTTTGGAAAGAACAAGAGGAAGCAGGAGGATGAGGGGTCGGAAATCGTCTACAAGAATACTGCACTCGATCTCTTCTTCACTAGCAATAATAAGAGGAAGGAGAAGGAGGCAGAAAGCTTGAAGAAGAAGAAGGCGAGAGCTGGGGGATGCCAAGGGAAGCGCAAGGACGACGCCAACAGGAAGGTCACAGCGGAAGGATCCTGGTCCAAGAAGAAGACGAAGTCGTATGATTAATTTAACCTCTAGTACTACCTATCTGTAATAAGATTTGGAGATTGAATATCATCAAGTGCAAGTTGGAATAGTGTTGGGATCTAGAACAAGTACTATGTTTGTCATTTCATCTCCCCACTACGACGCAATAAAACCTCTTGTACTCCGTATTACTTCCTCCCCTTAATTTCTGCATGCATTCTAGGAAAGAGGGGTGCCAATATGGATAAAGCAACGTAAATTAGTAGTCACGTGATTTCAGGTAATTAATACTCCTACTAAAAGGAAGAAACCTGGGAAACTGCATGTATTCATAGTGATTACGTGAAATATGGAGTACTACTATCAAAGTCCCTAGATAAAAAAGAACTTTTTTCTACAGCGTATTTACACGTAAATAATCTCCTTGTTCGGCATTGAATTAAATTATTTAATGTCACATTGATATGAAAACTAGACTACGCCCAACAAGCTATCCCTGGCCGGCACCGCGGCACATCAAAAAAGGCTGCATTGCTACAAAATCAAGCAAGCACGCAACCATCTATCCACTAGAAAGAGAGAGGAACAAAATGAATTTCCTTGGTAGAAAGGACGTGCATCTCAGCACCTATGTCTCTAGCATGCCCATAGGAACTGTGTGATGACAGCTGCATCTGAGTAATACAATACTATTCTGTAGTATGACTTCATGAAGTCACGAGAAAACTCGAGTACTACCTAGTAAAAATATGTAAATAGCTACCGTCGCGCGCCCAACTCAAATGCCTATACCTACCAAAGTACTGTAAAAAGCAATGTACTACTCGAGTATAAAAAGACCTGTATTGGCGGAATATTAGTACAACTGTACAACTACTTCTGCTAATGTTCTACTCTGGTTACTACTCCGTGGATTTTCCAAAATCCGGACCTGTTTTTCTAAATTAATCCTACTACCTGTATCTAGACAAGCTTAACCACAAGAAAGAAATGGAACCGTGCTGAGGTTTTGTGTACAGGGGCGTCGATCCTGACGTTTTCCCTATGGACCAGAATGCTGTAAACTTGGTTTCAACCGGGGAAGGTGCCCTTTCCCTCTAAAAAAGAGAGAAACGAAAGAGCCAAAAGAGAGAAGCAGATAGAATAAAATGCAGATCATGTTGAAGATGTGCATGCAGTCCGCGATCTCTCCTCTGCAGCACTGTACACTTTGCGCTAGACCCCAGGATTCCCTGTGTCTCTCTAGGAGTAGACCTTCACGTGGGTAGGATCTGTTACTGTACAACATGATGCCTACTTTACTCTCACCTATCAACATCATGCAGCCTTGTTTTGACCGACCAGTGTGAAGCATGGTGTTGAAGTAGCAATACCTACTAACTCTATGTAGGAGCATGGCTCTAGGATGTATCAAGGATAGATCAAGGGACCCCATATTCAATGCTGCATTAAAATTCTGCACTACGGGCACTACATCGGTGATCCGAGGTTCCAGGGAACAACTCCAACGCTTCGCATCTAGGCGGATTCCACCAAGAGCTTGCCGGTGATGGACACATACGAGCTAGCGCCAATAAATGTTCCATGACCCCACGAGGCCTGTCTCACCATGGTCGTCTACCACAAGCTCGACGAGCTAGCGCCGATAAATGTTCCATGCCCACACGACCGTTGTCTCACCATGGTCGCCTATCACGAGCTCGACGACCACAAAACCGCGAGCCCATACAGCCCGTGCGGCTGCCGGAGGTGGGATGCATTTTCACTGCCTCGCTGGTCGAGCTTCTTATGCACCTCGATGGCTACCACAAGGTACGAGTGCATATGATATCGTATGGCTAGCCCATGGGGTTTATAGTAATGATGTCGTTACCATCCTTTCCGCCATCCATAGTCATCGTCTACTGTGATGACACTGGCTTGTTTAGCCTCATCATCGGCGAGCTCGGCCAGGCTGCCGCCGTTTCCTTGGTGTGCGTCAGGGCGACCGTGTTTTCGTGGCCACGGTATAGGGTGAAGCAATGCATGAATGGGCCGCTGTAGCCGGCGGACTTTTTGATGGAAACTGTTAATAGGGTAATGGAGCCGACGAGTTGCGCGTCGCCCCATAGTGTCGTCCTCGAAGATCTGACGATCATCACCGTACCGTCGTGGTACATAACCGCGGCAGCTGGACAGTACCAAAAGGTGTTCTATTTCTCTGTTTGCATCGACAAGAAGAATTGATTTTTAAAATTTTCTAATGATCCCAATGCTATGGTAATGATGTATTACTAGTTAATTTAGTTCTAGAGTTTCACTCGTTTACTTGTTACTCGGAGACAGGGTCTATTTTGGCACTAGGAAGGGTGTATTTTGGGTGTAAAGTAAGTTTGCCTATAATATTTATATTTAGGATTTAAGAGTTCTCTGAAATGATATGCCAAACTTCTATATATTATCCCACATGCACGTGCAAAGTACGTGCAACTTATTCATCCTACTACTTTTCCTTGCTTGATTTCAGGGTCCTTTGTGTTAAATGTTTGGTCTTGGATGTAATTTTATCTTTTGTGAGGTCCTTGGTGTAACATATATGTACACATCCAATGACCGTGTTAATTGAAACATCTCGCTCCCTCGGGACATACCCCGGTTAGAAAAATAATGTGCCACCACCCAGTTTTCAAAAAAAGTAGATGATGACCTTGGTCATCGGCCTGAAACCCAAGAAAGTACACACGGAATACGTGGTATAGTAGGCCATATCGTCAAACGTGTTTTTCAAATATTTTTACTACTCTCCCGATCCATATTAGTTGACTTCGAGTTGTCAAAATTTGGATGAACCTATATACTAAATAGTGTCTAGATTCATCCAAATTTAGACAAATTTGAGTCAACTAATATTGGTCGAAGGTTGTAGTAGAATAAATTAAAGAACAAAGAATGCCCCACAAATTTACGTACAAAGTGGACAATTCTTTCTTAAGGTTTCCCAAAGTTTAAGGATTTTTTCATTTTCGAAATTCAAACATGGACCATTGGATCAATACTACTAAATCCAAACATTGCTAAACGTTGGATCTTCTTTTCTATTCTTTGCATCTAGAAAATTCTATTGATAGTCTTTAGCACAATGAACGCTTTTGTGCGCAAACCTCAAAACACACTTCATTGCTTAGTTTCAAGGACCTTGTGCTAAATGCATGGACTTGGTTCTGATTTTCATTTCTATGAGGTCCTTGATGTAACTTGTACTTCCACCGACCATGTTAAGTGAAGCACCTCGCTCCGGGGGGGGGACCTACCAGAGTTAGAAGAAAATGCAATCTTCCCAATTATCACAGAAAGTGGACCATGGTTTCTTATATAATTCCTTTTTGAAGCTTCCTACCTAACTTCGCACACTTCACTTACTTCTTTGTCGATTAAACGAAATTAGGTCAAACTTGAGCTACAAGATAGCGCGGTAGATTAATTACTCTTGAATTAAATGTAATTTTAGAGGTATATGGGTGCGTCTTCTTGTAGCAAACAATGTTGTCGGTGTGAGTTTCGAACTATCTAGAAAGAACATTCTTATTTTCACGAGTGATGACGAGATTGTTATTTTTCATAAAGAAATAAAGTTCGAAGAATATGGATCTGAATGCCACAATCCAGCAAGCTTATAGACATATTAAGTAGACCAACATGTTTTTGGTAATTGAGATTTCCATGTTTTATGAGTTTTCAAACTCCCTAGCTAAATCTGCCCACTTGAGTGACTTTATGCCAATTTATCAAAATTAGGTCAAATTTGAACAACGAGTAAATTTTATGCTTCTTTGATAGTTTACGAAAATGATTTTTGAGGTACCCATCGGTGGGTCAATTAATATATCAGAAACCACCTAGAGTTTTGACAACAGGTTCAACTTCTTGCTAAGATTATTCATCTTGACAACTTAACGAAATTAGGTCAAACTTGAGCTACAAGTAGGCGCGATAGATTGCTCTCGAATTAAATGTAGTATCACCATAGTAGATGGGTGCCTCTTCTTGTAGTAAAAAATACCGTCCGTGTGAGTTTCCAACTATCGGGAAATAACATTCTAATTTTTCTGAGTGATGACGATCGAGATTGTTTATTTCCAAAAAGAAAGTCTGAAGAATATGGATCTGGATGCCACAAGCCAAGCTTTAGACATATATAGTGGACCAAAAAGTTGTACTTATGATTAATTCCCATATTTTAGATGTTTTCAAACTTTGGTCTATCTAACTCTGTCCAAATTTTGGAATGAATGAATTTATATCTATTTACCGAGATTAGGTGAAAATTTTGAACTACAAGTAAACTGTAGGTTGCTTTGAAAGTTTACGATTTTTTTTGGAAGGTACCCACTAGGGAGTCACAACTAATATATCAGAAACCACCAGATTTTATACGATAGGTCCGACTTCTTGCTAAGATTTTTCTTCTTGGCGATTTAACGAAATTTTGTCAAACTTGAGCTACACAAATAATATCGAAAGATTTCTATTGAATTAAATGTATTTCTAAAGGTAAATGGGTGCAAATTCTTGCAGTAAAAATGTACGATGTGAGTTTTGAACTATGAGGAAAGAACATTCAATTCTCAATTTTTTCAAGTGATGAGAACATAGTTCTTTTCTGTAAAGAAAAGTTCGAAGAATATTGGATCTGGATGCCACAGGACTAGTTTACATACATATATAATGGACTAACATGTTGTACTTACGATTCCCATGTTTTATGACATTTCAAAATTCCTAGCTAACTGAGCCTGCTTGAATGAATTTATGTCGATTTATCAAAATTATGTCAAATTTGAAACTACAAGTAAATTTTATGTTGCTTCAAAATTTACAAAAATATTTTGGGGGTACCCACCATCGGGGTCATAATTAATATATCAAACCACCGAGAGTTTTGATGATGACTTCAACTTCTTGCTAAGATTTTGCATCTTGACAATTTAATGAAACAAGGTCAAACTTGAGCTACCAGTAAGCGCGATAGATCAATTGCTCTTGAATTAACTGTCTTTTAGGAGGTTGGTGGGTGCACATATTATTGTATTAAACAATGTCGTGGGTGTGGGATTCCAACTATGAGGAAAGAACATTCTCAATTTTCTAAGTGATGACAAGATTGTTCTTTCCCGTAAAGAAAGTACGAAGAACATGGACCTGAATACCACAAGCCAAGTTTTTAGACATGCACAGTGGACCAACATGTTGTACTTATGATTTCCCATGTTTTATGAGTTCTCAAACTTCCTAGCTTACTCCGCCCACTTGAATGACTTTATGCCGACTTATTGAAATTAGGTCAAATTTTACTACTGCTAGTAAATCATAGTCTGCTCTGTGAGTTTTCTGAAATGGCATTTGGAGGTATCCACATCGGGCGGTGAAATAATATATCTGAAACAGCCGTAAGTTTTGACGATTGGTTTGACTTCTTGCTAAGGTTTTGCATCTTGGCTATTTTGAACCCCTCTTGAAAACGACCACATGAAATAAAAAAAATAAAAAAAGAAATTAAAATATTTATGCATGACACGCCCTATCATGCATGTCGTGTGCGCTACATGCCATGAAATCGTTAACCATGGGATTTGACGATTTTTGGAAAAAATAGCTTCAGAGTATTGTTCTGCCATGTATAGACACTATTGGATTTCAAACAGAATGACCAAGGTTTTCAAGTCCATATCGATCAACATCATAGTTTACGACCTGATGGAGTTCCCGCGGTAGATGGATGCATCTTGGGGTAGTAAGAATTATTGACCGTGGGAGTTTTTAGACATATAGTTGATCATGCTTCCTATCTAACTCAGGGTTTCGAATTTCGGCCGAGATTACCGAAATTCAGCCATTTCGGCTAGGACCAGTAAGATAATTTACCAAACGAAAACTTTCTAAATTGTGGAATTTTGTTGAATTATCTAAAATATTTTATATTTGCTAGATTTTATCTGAACTCTAAATTTTGGTCTAATTTCAGCCAAATTTTGTTTCAAAGTTTAAATTTTTATTCTTGCATTTCATCTGATATTTGACCAAAATTCACGGAAATAGCCAAATTTTGGCCATTTTGCTCGGACCTCGTAAGAAAGCAAAACCGAAATCCAAAACCTTGATCTAACTAAATCGGTTAAATGAATTTCACAAAAAAACGAGTCTAGTGCGGTGGAGATGGGAGTACAAAGGACGAGTGTCTAAGGGCATCCGTAATGTAGGACCCACTCGGCTTATGAGAATTGCCACAATGTATAGGTCAAAATTTGCCACAAGGTAGGACCAACATCGGTTGGTCATATTCCTCCATGCAAGAGAGAGGAGGGAGGGGAAATGATTTTTCTATTCTCTATGGGCAACCCACAAGGTTGAGGTAACTTTATTTTCTCCACAATGTACTACTATATGCCTTAAGGTGTGCTTTTTTACACATTACAGATTCCCTAAGGGAAAAAGCAAATAGTGGATCCACTTGGCAGTGTATGACCAAGCTATAAAACTCCCATGCAAAAGTTCTTCAGTTTAGTGGGTCCCACGAATCATCTCATTTATACATTGGTGGAGCTTATTACTTGTAAGTATAGTAGTATTTCTGTTGCTTAGACATAAGTACTATACGATAACCTCTGTCCACGTCCTATACTTGGAGAGAGAATAAAACGTAGGCATGGGAAGAGGGCATCGACGAATAGAGAAGAAGAGTTGAAGGCGGTTCCATGTCAGAGCAAAGTTTATGATGGTTTCCTACATGAGGTACTCCTGACTCTACTAGTAATAGTAAATGTTAGGACCTATGCATGCAAAAACAATTGGAAGTGTGTTTTCTCTCTCCTTTCCCGCCTCTCATCTCTCCACCCTCTCCCCTCGCGCACCGGCCTGGTTAATCTCTCCCTCGACCATAGCATGGTATTGCGCACGTTTGCCTCGGTATGGCGGCTCTATTTTTTCTTTTTTGAGAGAGAGGGTGGCTCTGTTTCTCTAGCGTGTTCGGCAGCCGGGTTGGTGTGGAGTAGGAGTAGTACTCTACATAGGAAGGAAAAAACTTTGGTCCTTGGCGGCAAAAATATTCAAAAATTTCCGGTTTCGAAATTTTCACTTGCTTCCCAAACATCAGGAGGGAAAGGTTATTCAAAAGATCGGCCATTTGTAGTAGTACTTCTTATCTTATCTTTTTCATCCAAAAAACTATATAGTGTACATGGACCGTTGGATGAAGACTGGCAAATCCAAACATTGCTAACCGTTGGATCTCTTTCCATTCTTAGCATCTAGAAGATTCTATTGATAGTCTTTAGCACAATGAAAGCTTTTATGCGCAAACCTCAAAACACACTTTATTGCTTAGATTCAGGGAACTTGTGCTAAATGCATGGACTTGGATGTGATTTTTGTTTTTACGAGGTCCTTGATGTAACTTGTACTTCCACCGACCATGTTAACTGAAGCACCTCGCTCCCGGGGGACCTACCAGAGTTGACCACAGTTTCTTATATAATTCCATTTTTGAAGCTTCCTAGATAACTTCGCACGATTCACTTACTTCTTTGTTGATTCAACAAAATTAGGTCAAACTTGAGCTACAAGTTAGCACGTTAGATTAATTGCTCTTGAATTAAATATAATTTTAGAGGTAGATGGGTGTGTCTTCTTGTAGCAAACAATGATGTCGGTGTCAGTTTCGAACTATCTGGAAAGAACATTCTCAATTTCTCGACTGATGATCAGATTGTTCTTTCCTTTAAAGAAATAAAGTCCGAAGAATACGGATATGAATGCCACAATCCAGCAATCTTCTAGACATATTAAGTGGACCAACATGTTGTACATGATTAGTTTTATGAGTTTTCAAACTCCCTAGCTAACTCAGCCCACTTGAGTGACTTTTCTGATTTATTGAAATTAGGTCAAATTTGAACAACGAGTAAATTTTAGGCTGCTTTGATAGTTTTACGAAAAAGATTTTCGAGGTACCCATCGGGGGCTCAATTAATATATCAGAAACCACCAAGAGTTTTGACAACATGTTCAACTTCTTGCTAAGATTATTCATCTTGACAACTTAACAAAATTAGGTCTTAAACTTGTGCTACAAGTAGGTGATGGCTCAAGTGATGTAGAGCTCGCTGGGGAACCCCAAGTGGAAGGTATGATGAGGACAGCAGCAAGTTTCCCTCAATTATGAAACCAAGGTTATCGAACCAGTAGGAGAAAGAACCAACTGCCAATGTGTTGCTAGAAACATGGAACTTGCACAACACAACCAGAATACTTTGCCCCAACTTACAGTGAGGTTGTCAATCTCATCAGTTTGCTAAAAACAAAGGATTAAATGCATAGTGTGGAAGAAAGTAGTTGCTTTGTAGGAATTGCAGAAAGTAAACACTAGGAAATAGATTTAATATCAGTGGGAAGGAATGGACCGGGGTCCACAGTTCACTAGAGGTGTTTCTCCATAAGATAAATAGCATGTTGGGTGAACAAATTACAGTTGGGCAATTCATAGGATAGAGAAAGCATAACAATGCATATACATGTCATGATGATCGCTATGAGATTCGTTTGGGCATTACAACATAATACATAGACCATAATCCAACTACATCTATGATAAATAATCCACCTTCAAGTTATCATCCGAACCCCCTCCAGTATTAAGTTGCGAGCAACATATAATTGCATTATGCAAAGTGTGTAAAGTAAACAATACAATTACCCCATGGAAAAAGGATTGTTGTTTTCTCCGTAGTATCAACAACACATCTACAACCTTAGAAGTTTCTGTCACTCTCCCAGATTACTAGAGGCATGAACCTACTATCGAGCATAAATACTCCCTCTTGGAGTCACAAGCAAGTACTTGGCCAGAGTAGCTACTAGAAACGGAGAGCATGCAATATCACAAACAACATAGACATGATAGAATCAATAATCAATCTTGACGTAGTACTCAATATCCATCGGATCCCAACAAATAAAACATATCAGATTACAAATAGATGATTTTGATCATGATAGGAAGCTCACAAGATCTAAACATGATAGCACAAAGAGGAGAAACTACCATCTAGCTACTGCTATGGACCCATAGTCCAAGGATGAACTACTCACGCATCACACTAGAGGCTGGCCTGGTGATGAAGAAGGCCTTCAGGGTGATCTCCCCTCTCCGGCAGGGTGCCGGGAAGAGCTTCGGTTCCCTCCTGATCTAGGGACGATGGTGGCGGTGGATACAGACTTTTTCGTGGATTTCTGATCGGGTCCTTAGGGTTTCTGCCTCGAGGGGCTTATATAGGCAAAGGGGCAAGGTCGGTGGCCGCCCGAGGGGCCCACAACATGCCTAGGCGTGGTCAGGGTTGGGCCCGCGCCTAGGGCTGGTGCGGCTGCCTAGTGGCTCTCCTTCGTCTCCGCTTTGGAATCCGTCTTGTGTGGGAAAAAAGAAGAACTTCTGCTTTTGTTCCGTCCAATTCCGAGAATATTTCTTTACTAGATTTTCTGAAACCAAAAGTAGTAAAAAACAGGCAAATGGTACTATGGCCTTGTCAATAGGTTAGTTCCAGAAAATGTATAAAAATGCCTCAAAGTGTAGACAAAACATAAGATAGTTGATACAAAACAAGCATGGAGCATCAAAAATTATAGATACGTTTACGACATATCAAGCATCCCCAAGATTAACTCCTGCTCGTCCTCGAGTAGGTAAGTGATAAAAAGAATAATTTTTGAGGTGACATGCACCATCACAATCTTGATCAAGATATTGTAAAGCATTGATAGTTGGGATCGAAGTATTCTTACATAAGCATGAAAGATATAGTTCTAACAATAATACAAAACAACTACGTTGCAACATGAAAAGGTACAAACAAAATATCATGAATAACAATGCATTGAAAGACATTTGTTTGTTTCACATATAGAAAACATAGCATGAGTGGTGATCGGCTTGTCTTTCATGTAATAGCAAAACATAAATGCATAGGACACCTCCAAATTTCATAAGGGTGACTAGATACAAATAATTTAAGAACAAGCAATACCAAAATTATGAATCAATCAACAAGTTGTGGGACAATGCACATTTAACTAAGAATGACAACTATGCTTCTTAACTGGTGCATAAATATAGAAAGTGGATACTAAAAAAAAGTAAAAAGAAAGTCCCTTCATAGAGGGAAGAAGGGATTTCAAATTTCATAAAGAGCTTCCAAAAATTATGGTACTTACTAGATTTGAGCTCTCATTGCCCCTATCATAAGCAAATTGAAGTGATTAAGGTTAATGTGACACAAATATGAGTATATGCTTGACATATCGTAACTTGAAAATCTCATGCCCCTTGCGTATGAGTACCAAACCTCATGCTACTCAACTTTGGTCACAAGCAAGTTCTTGTCATTGTAAGTATATGTGTATCATAGAGAACCGCCAACAGGGTACCCCTTGCCCCATGACACAGGAGCTATCCCATATCAAAATGACAAGGCAAGAGACAATGAGCATCTCAACAATCTTTTTATTTGCTATTTGCATAGGTTTTTATTGAGCATGCTTCATAGAATGCTCATTATGGTTATGTTGTAAGTTTCCACCATGATTAGGCATGGCTTAGGCTAGCCACCCAGGTGTTTCTCTAACACATATACAAACTCCATGAGCTTACAAGCTCCCCTTTTATTTCACACCACTGGGATCCATAAACAAAAGAACATGATATCCACTGAATAGAATAGGCGCAATGTTGAAAGAGTTCCCCATGACAACATGGTTCTGCTAACTGCCAACTTATAATTTGCAAGCATATAAGCAACATATATGAGCATAATGGTTCAAGTTTATTAAGTGCAAGAAAAATAAAGTGTTTCATCAAGTTTATGAGAGCTTTAATCACTAATTTTCACATAACAAATGTTTAATTTGGAAGATAGATAAAAACATGAATATACTTGGAATGGTGTAAAACACCATGCATAGGAATTTATAGTGGACTCTTTGGAATAACTTGGTTTGGTGTAACAACGCATGATTCTTTCAAGGCACATTAAGAAATCTCACTTGTTTGAAACAAGTCATGCTACAACAATAATCACGAAGCATATGGTCAAAGCAACATGTAACATGACAAGATAAAGTCTAAGCCATGGTCAAAACAAGCTTCCTTTTGTACAACTATAAGCATGAAACTTTCTACTCTTTTCCAACACCAATCGACTTATTTGAAACAACTCACAAATATAATAATCAATAAAGATTAGAGAGCTTGTCTCACCTTACTACAAAGAAGAAATAAAAAGTTCTAAACAAAAAGCATAAGAAAACTAAAGCTAAACGCAGTACTAGCAAAAGAGAACACTCACGGAACAATAAGAGTGAAAACTACAGTGTTCTAGGCAATGAAGAACTAGGTGTGACTTCTCCAAAATAGGAATGTTGGGGTCCAAATGTCGTGGTGTGGAACACGACAGAGCCATCGGGGATGGCAAAGAGGGGACACACGGATGCGTTCGGTGGCTCACGCAACGGGTTGGGCATGGTGCACTGCAAACACAGGGACGTACCTAGGTTCGGGGCCCTCTTGGCGAGGTAACACTCCTACTCCTGCAAGATGAACTATGTATGGGAGCTTGATACTCAGTACAGATGCTCCTCGAGCTGTTTCCTTAGCAACTATCGGTGGCTAGAGGAAGATGGGGACTTGATGCTAACACTTATCTCCTTCTATCGTTGCCTACCTAGGACCCTGGCTCTGCCCTCCCTTATATACTGGTCTGGGGGGCAGATTACAGATTGGGTACTAGGGTTTACCATTTGGATATGGGTTTACAGGGCAGGGCCGGCTGCTGGGCTCAGCCGGCGGGCCAGGACCCAGTCCGCCCTTCTTTTAGCGTCATCCGTCTCTTTAGTGGTCACCCGGGCTTCCTTTGGGGCGTCACCCCTGCTTTAACGGTCACCCGACAACTTTCGCCAGTCCAGCCGACTGTCTTGCTTTATCTTTGTTGGGTAGCGCTGGGCATGACGGCACGCCAGCTTCCTAGATGACGAGGGAGAGCCAGAAGCGTACCCCGCATGGAGCGCCAGTCCTTCCGTGCTCTCCATCGAATCCGAGGTGAGCCGGGTGGGAACGGCACCCGGCCGGTTCTTCTGGCCACCGGCTAGACGGGCCAGCCGGGAAGGTCATAAGCCCAGCCGGGCTTGCTTGCCAGACGACCAGAGCTGTATTTCCTGGAGGTCAGGCGGCCTGCATCTTCTGGAGCCAGCCTACTTATGCCTGGATTTCCCCACCCGGGGGTTATCCCCCCGACACTAGTCCCCGAGCACGTATGGGCTTGGCCGGTGGGCAAGATCTTCCGTGCTCCTTCCAGTCCTGAGAGGTTGCTTTATTTTCTCCGGCTGTGGCTTTTGCTTTTGCTTTCCGGCTGCGGAATCGATGGCCATCCACTGGGTGTAAACAGTGAAGTTAGGTACCGACTGGCGGAGCTGAAGACGAAACGTTTGGCTAGATGACTTCGTTGATGTCGTCACCCACGACTGTGGCTCTGGTGCACGTCGCTTCAGTTTGACTTCCGTGTTGCTGCGTCAGTTTTTGGAAACTGCACACGCAAACTTGCCGCAGCGTTTCCTCGGGGAAAGTGCGCACGCCTCGTCTCCTGCTGAAGCCCAGGGATGTTTTGTGGCAGTCACGATGGCGCAGAGGATCTAGAGCAGAAGCGTTGCGCGGCTGTGGCACCGTGACGCCATGCGTCACGCAGAAGCCGAAGGGGCGACGCTGCCACTTGCGGGGATAAATAGGGCTCTGAGGGGGATCGGTTCCCACACTTGTCTATCCTCCGGCTCATCTTCTCCTCGTGCTCCAGCATTCCTTGTTCTTTCGCGCCCTCTCCTTGTCGCTGCCGGCCACTTTCTTTCCGCCCGCCACGGCTTCCTCCTCTTTCGAGATGCTGCCGGAGCAACGCGGCGGCTGCTGCGGGTCCTTCATGACCAACGAGCTCATAAAAAAGTATCGGCGGGGGAGGTTTCTTCCTTCATCGATGCTTGTGAAGCACCGGCTTGCGTTGGAGGGGGAGCGGGTGCCGAACCCTCGGTTGGGGAGCACGTTGTCTTCCTCGCGCACTTCGCGCATGGCTTCGGCCTCCCCGTAAGCCCGTTCCTCCTCCAGCTCTTCCTCTTCTTCGACCTCCAGCTTCATCACATGGGCGCCAACGCCATGGCGCAGCTGTCGCATCACGCGGCCTGCTGTGAGTCGTATCTTGGGGTGTGGCCTGAGGCGGCGAACTTTCTCAAGTTCTTCCACTTCAAGGCCCAGATCATCACCAAGCGTGGCTCGCTGACGCGGACAGGCTGCTGCGCCGTGTACCCGCGGTCCTCCTTGCCGATGCCGCGGATCGAGCTCCCCAACACCGTCAAGCTGTGGCAGCGCTCATATTTCTATGTGAGCAATGCCACAGAGATTGACTGGATCTACCTTCCGCCCTTTGCTGACGTGCCCTCGACGCAAAAGGCCTGAACGAAGAAGGGCATGCGCGCAGTGGCGGACCTCGATCGGATGGGCACCCGGCTGGAGACGATGGTGGAGACGGAGAGGCTCATCGCCCGGGACATCACCTTGTCGTGGATGGTGCGTCGCGTGCTTCCGCTGCAGAAGCGGTCGCACAAGATGTGCCATCTTTCGACCGCCAACGATCCGACGAGGACGTCGCGGAAGGATGTGCCCTACCAGGACCTGCGGAACTAGATCTCCATGATCTCCAAGTTCTGCATTGAGGCCAACTGGGCATACTCCTGCCCCCCGTACCATCGCGGCCACCTTTCGCCATCGATAAGTTTTTCTCTGGTTGTTTTGCGTCTCGCTTCTTGTATTTGCTAGCTTTCCTTGGGTGCCTTATGCCCCCCTTTTTGATTAGTTGTTCACCGCGCAGCTGGCTGAGGATGGCATGGGTGACTTCCCGCTTCCGTCCTTCTTGGAGGATAGGAAGCCGAAGAAGTACCCCCAGACGGAACCCGAAGGGTTTCCCATACGGGCGGACGACGGCCCCTCGGATCCTCATGGTAGGCTGCTGACCGTAGCTTTTTCTTTCCCCTTTGTTCTTGAGGTTATGGTCTTTACTCTTTGCTTGTGCCGCAGTCGATGTCACCGATGAGGAGGGTGGCCGACAGAAACCCGCGGCGAGAGACCGGGGAAAGAGGGCTGCACCTGTTGCCGCTCCTGCTCCAGTTGAGACAAAAAAGACGCGCCGAGGGCGTCAGCTTGTTGCTCCACCGTCCGTCACTGGGTTAGTATCTCTCTTTCCCTTGCTTGCCACTCTGCGGTTTTGCTGGTTTCTCCTTTGACTCTTCATTCCGTGCAGCGAGGCCATGGTTCTTGGCGATGGTGGTGCCGCCGTCATGCCTCCTCCGCCTCCTCCGCCGGTTGTAAGAGGTGGCTAGGTCGCCGGCTGCGCCCGCGCCGGCTGTGGCTGGCCCGGCTTCGTCAGCCGTGCCATCTCCGCCCAGGGCGCCTGAGGGCTCTCCGACCACGGGGCTGCTGCACCAGGCGCCTTCGTCCTCGCGGTTGGGCCAGCTATTTGCGCCTGCGCAGGACCCGGAGACCTCCCTCCTTCGTCCCGGGGCTGGCGTGAACCCGGCTTCGAGTGATGCTCCAAGCAGCTCCGCCAGGCCCGTCATTACGGAGGTGACGGAGGGAGCTGGGGCTGCACAGCCGGCTGCGGCGGATGCCGGCCAGCCGGATGGTGGTCAACCGGCTAGGAGGGAGTTGGTGGTGGCTGCGCCTTCAGGTGTAGCTTCCGATGATGACGAGGTTATCATCACCGGCTCGAGGCCAGCTCTGGCTGTGCTGACGCCGGGTGCGATCCTTGCCCAGCTCTCCGGCTCGACGCCCGTCGCACTCAGCCAGGTTCACCACCTGGTTGAGGGAATGGAAAGTTCCCTTGGCGAGGCCAAAAAATTGTCTGTTTTGATGGAGGTAAGTCGTTTCCCTTCACATGTTTTCCCTTTTTTCATCCGGCCTGCTTCTCTGTTGCTCATTTGCTTTCTTGCTTGCATAAAGCATTTATGGAGTCTATGAAGAACATCCGGGACCTTGGTCGTAAGATTCCTTCTTCAGATCTGTCTTGGCGATTGGCTCCCTTTTCCCGTTTTTTGTTGACCATCGTGTATCCTCCTACAACCATGATCCAGGACAAGGAAAAGGAGGTGGAACGCCTCCAAGCTGAGGTTGCCCGGCTGGAGGAATCGAACAAGGCGTGACAGGCGCAGTTCGATCAACTTGTCGCGGCCAAGCACCAGCTTGAGGTTAGTATGGAGCGGGGAAAGAAGACAGCTGACATCCGGGCGGAGGCGCTGAAGAACTTTGAGATGATCTCCACCCAGCAGGAGGAGACAATCCAGGTTCTTCACCGCAGGGAGGAGGAGCTTACTCAGCACCTCCAGAACGTCTTGGAGATGGTCATCAGTAAGTTCTTCCGCTTCCTTCTTCCGTTGTGTCGTGACTTGCTCGATCTTGTCCATTTATTCTATTTTGCGCCTGGCTGTAGCTCATTACCCTAAGGCGACCGAGATGGCCATGGAGAAGATGCCGATGGAAGAGGTAGGCCATGACCTGACTGCCCTCGACTTGGTCAAGGTGGTGGCGGAGGAGAGCAATGTCTTGCGCACCGTTGGCAATGATCTCTTTCACTATATCTGGCCGGACCCGGGCGATGTGCACGACATTGCCAGCCTAGCTGTGGCGCTGTCCAAGGGCATCGAAGTGCTGGACATGCACAAAGAGTGGGCTGCTCGAGGCGGAGTGGAGATGGCGCTTGCTCTGGTGAAGTCGTGGTACCCTGGTGTCGACCTAAGAGTGCTCACCCGCGGATTCCGCCTTGGGACGACTTACGAGGGTCTTCGCGCCAGCATTCCTGCGCTCCAGGCCTGCGGGGTGAAGATTGGCACCTACGTGTACTTGGAGCGTGACTTCAGCTCCCCCGGAGAGCCACGGTCGTTCTACTAGGTCCCGGCGCCTTGGAATCCCCTTGACGTTGCCTGCAGCAGCCAGCCTCCTTCCACGGATGCCGGTGCAGCCCTTGTTGATCCAGCCCCTGCTCCTTCTACTTCGCAAGCTCCTGACTCTTGATCCCTGGGATGCCGGGTGTATTTGTGAAAGTTGCTACTTTGCTGTGCTACACTTCGGCTGACTTCTGTCGCTGACTTTCGAATCTGCATGGAGCCTTCGTGCTCCGATTTATGGCTTGGTGTCTTTTGCTTATCTTTGTTTATGCCTCCGTCATTTGCGGTCTTTTATGCTCGCGCCGGCTAGGATAGCCACCTGGGTTCGAGCTCTTTTGCCGTCCTAACTTGATTTTGTGGGTGCGCAGGAGCGCGTCCACTAGGTGTAGTCCCCGAGGTTCGGGCCGGCTGGGGTAGCCAGCCGGGGCGAAGCTCTTTTGGGTACTTTGACTTGAGTTTGTGTGTGCGCGGGAGCGCGTCCACTAGGTGTAGTCCCCGAGGTTCAGGCCGGCTGGGGTAGCCAGCCGGGGCGAAGCTCTTTTGGCTACCTTGACTTGAGTTTGTGGGTGCACGGGAGCGTGTCCACTGGGTGTACTCCTCAAGGTTCGGTCTGGCTGGGGTAGCCAGCCGGGGCGAAGCTCTTTTGGCTACCTTGACTTGAGTTTGTGGGTGTGCGGGAGCGCGTCCACTAGGTGTAGTCCCCGAGGTTCGGGCCGGCTGGGGTAGCCAGCCGGGGCAAAGCTCTTTTGGCTACCTTGACTTGAGTTTGTGGGTGCGCGGGAGCGCGTCCACTGGGTGTAGTCCCCGAGGTTCAGGCCGGCTGGGGTAGCCAGCCGGGGCGAAGCTCTTTTGGCTACCTTCACTTGAGTTTCTGGGTGCGCGGAAGCGCGTCCACTAGGTGTAGTCCCCAAGGTTCGGGCCGGCTAGGGTAGCCAGCCTGGGCGAAGCTCTTTTTCCACCTTGCTTCCTCCCAACTTGTGACTCAGGTCGTGCAATACAAAGCATTGCTTTGGGTTAGTTTTCTTGTGCATATGCTCATGCGTTAGTTGGTAATTATCGTAGGAGGAAAATGGACATGCGCCCCTTCGAGTTAGGCCGCTAGCAACTCCCCTTTTCTCACCGAGTATTGGCCCTTCGAGCATTTTTCCTTGCCGGCCGTCAGCCGGGTTGTGGTCTGCAGCCGGAACCGAAGGACTTGCTATGTTGGCGTGCCTCGCGATACTTAGGTTCGCTATTGTTGTCTTAACTTTTGTAGGGTGCAACCGGTTCGCCTTGACGCCCTTGCTTTCTACGCCAACATCTTCTTGTCACGTGCTCTTTGAGTTTTTGCTCTTGACGGGTCGACAGCCGACATGCGTACTGAAGCCGGAACTGAAAAGGTTACTCTAGACGCCGCGTGCAATATTATGCCGTCTGTAGAAATCATGGGGCCTAGGCCAGCCGGTACGAAAATGCAGATGGTGCGTGGAATTTGGACGAAGTCCTTAGCGCGGCGCCAAGGCTCTCAATCTTGTTCACTCGTTACATAAAAAGGGGAGATACATACACTTTTCTAAGTGTAAAATGGGCGGAGCAAGCTGGCATTCCATGGGCGCTCCGTCTCCTCGTCTGAGCGATCTGCCTTGTTCTTCGTCGGTTGTTGTGCGTCTATCAGATAGTATGAATTGTTGTGGAGTGCTCGGATGACGATGAATGGTCACTCCCATGGCGGGGACAGCTTGTGCATTCCTTTGGTGCTCTGGATCAGGCGCAACACCAGGTCTCCCTCGCGGAAAGAGGTGGTCCGGATCCGGCTGGCGTGGTATCGGCGCAAGTCTTGTTGGTAAATTGCTGATCTGGACAGAGCCAACTCGCGTGCCTCCTCGAGCAAGTCCACGCTGTCCTCCCTTGCCTCCTTGGCTTCCTGCTCCACGTAGAGCTGCTTGAGAGGTGCGTCGAACTGGATGTCTGTAGGGAGAATGGCATCTGCCCCCTAGACGAGGAAGAACGGCATGAAGCCGGTTGAGCGATTTGGTGTGGTGCGTAGGCTCCAAAGAACTGCTGGAAGCTCCTCTATCCAGCATCCGAGTGACCTGACGAGCGGTTCGATGAGCCTCGTCTTGATTCCAACTAGCACCAAACCATTAGTGCGCTCGCATTGTCCGTTGGACTGTGGGTGTGCGACCGATGCCAGATCCTGGCGGATCCCTATTTTCCCACAGAAACGAGCGAAGACTCCTTTCGCAAAGTTGGTTCCATTGTCAGTAATGATGTTGTGCGGGTAGCCGAACCGGATGATGAGGTCTGTGAAGAACTTAATCACCGTCGCTCCATCCAGCTTCTTGATTAGCTTCGCCTCGATCCAGTTGGTGAACTTGTCCATGGCTACGAGTAGGTGCATCATACCGGATCGAGCTGTCTTGAATGGCCCAACCATGTCCAGGCCCCATACCGCAAACGGCCAGGTGATCGGTATTGTCTTGAGTGCCGCAGACGACGTGTGCTTCAACTGGCTGAATCGCTGGCAGCCGCTGCATGTCTTGACTATTTCTTCGGCATCCTTCAGCGTCGTCGGCCAATAGAAACCATGCCAAAGGGCCTTGGCTGCTATCTCCCTTGGCGAGGCATGGTGGCCGCACTCGCCCTGGTGTATGTCCATTAGAAGCTTGGCTCCTTCCTCCTGACTGATGCATCGCTGGTAGATGCCTCCGACGCTGCGCTTGTACAGCTCGTTGTTGATGATGCTGTAGGCGCTTGCCCTTCGTCGCACTTGTCGTGCTGCCACCTCCTCTGTTGGGAGTTCACCTTTGGCCAGGAAATCCATGTATGGCTTTGCCCAGTCGGGCGTCTCCCGTATGGTGTGCACCGTCTGTATGATGAGCTTGATCTCCTCGTGGACGGCCGACTCCGGAGAGTTGGGAGGCTTACCGGGTGTAAGGGTGCTGATGTCGACCGCGGGCTGCGTCGAGGTAGTTTCTGGATGCGGCGAGGCAGTCCTCGGGTGCGGCACGGCAGTCCCCGGGTGCGGTGTAGCAGTCCCCAGGTGCGGCGCGGCAGTCCCCAGGTGCGGCGCGGCAGTCCCCGGGTGCGGTGTAGAAGTCCCCGGGTGCGGGGCGGTAGTCCCCAGGTGTGGCGTGGCAGCCCCCGGGTGTGCCGCGGCACCGGCTGTTCCTGGATCCGCGTCGAGTACGATGGAGTCGGACTCTGGTGAGGGAGTGATGGAGGGCTTGCGCAGGTGCTCGAGGGAGACTCCGGGCGGTATGGCTTGTCTTGTTGACCCGACCCTGGCCAAAGCGTCAGCGGTTCATTGTTGGCTCTAGGTACATGGTGAAACTCACATCCTTCAAAGCAGGCGCACAGCTGCTGGATGAAGAAGCGGTAAAGGGATATGTTCGCGTCCCTGGCATCCCATTCACCAAATACTTGTTGCACCACCAAGTCCGAGTCTCCGAAACACAACACCCTCTGAATGCCTATCTGCTTGGCCATTTTGAGCCCATGGATGAGTGCCTTGTACTCGGCGACGTTGTTGGAAGCTTTGAAGTGGATCTGGAGAACGTATTCCACCCGGTCGCCTTTGCGTGAGGTTATGACGATTCCGGCTTCGAGTCCTCCCCTCATTTTCGACCCGTCGAAGTGTAGCTTCCAGTAAGTTGAGTCCAGCACTGGGGGCATGTATTGTGTATTCGCCCAATCGACGATGAAATCAGCCAATGCTTGCGAGTTGATTGTTGTGCATGGCTCGTACTGGATGTTATGCGCAGCGAGCTCGATGGTCCATTTCACCATGCGGCCAGTGGCGTCTTTGTTGCCGATGATCTCCGCGAGTGGGGCCAATGCTACCACTCGGATGGAATGCTCCTGGAAGTAGTGCTTGAGTTTCTTGGCGGCCATGTACATGCCATACACCAGCTTCTGGTAGTGAGGGTAGTTCTCCTTGGATAGCGAGAGCACCTCACTTAGGTAGTATACGGGGCGCTGGACCATCTGAGACTTTCCTTCCTCTGGTCGCTCCATGACTAGTACCACGCTGACCACTCTGTTTGTGGCAGCGATGTACATCAGCATGGGATCCTTTGCGGCTGGCGCCGCCAGGACGGGTGGTGAGGTGAGCATGCGCATGAGGTCTCAGAAAGCTTCATCCGCCTGAGCTGTCCAGACAAATTTGTCTGTCTTCTTCATCAGCTGGTACAGGGGGAGAACCTTTTCTCCCAGCCGGCTAATGAACCGGCTGAGTGAAGCGAGGCACCCGGTGAACTTCTGTACGTCGCGCAGGTTCTGTGGCAGCTCCATGCGCTCGATGGCTCCGATCTTCTCTGGGTTCGCCTCGATTCCACGCTCGGAGATGAGAAAGCCTAGGAGCTTGCCGGCTGGGACGCCGAACACGCACTTTTCCGGGTTCAGCTTGATCTGGAAACGGCGGAGGTTGTCGAACGTTTCCTTCAGATCCTCAAGGAGCGTGCACCGTTCCTTGGTCTTGATGACGACGTCATCGACGCAAGCATGTACGTTCTTTCCAATCTGTGTCAACAGGCATTTCTGCATGCAGCGCTGATAGGTTGCGCCTGCGTTCTTCAATCGGAAGGGCATGGTGGTGTAGCAGTATGCTCCATACGAGGTTATGAACGATGTCTTTATTTGATCGGTTACATTGAGCTTGATATGGTGGTAGCCCGAGTAAGCGTCCAAAAAACACAACAAATCGCACCCGGCAGTGGAGTCGGTGACCTGATCAATTCGCGGCAGGGCGAAAGGATCCTTGGGGCAAGCCTTGTTGAGACTGGTATAGTCGACGCACATACGCCATATCTTGTTCTTCTTCAGCACCAACACCGGGTTGGTGAGCCATTCAGGGTGGAAAACTTCCATGATGAAGTCGGCCGCGAGCAGCCGTGTGTTCTCCTCACCAACGGTTCTCTTTTTTTATTCTGCGAAGCAGCATAAAGATTGTTTGACCGGCTTCGCGTCCGGTCGAACATGAAGGGAGTGCTCGGCGAGTTCCCTTGGGACACCTGGCATGTCTTTGGGGCACCATGCGAAAATCTCCCGATTCTCACGGAGGAAATCGACGAGCGTGCTTTCCTATTTGCTATCTAAGCTGTCTCTGACCAGGACGAACTTGCTTGGGTCCTCCTCGTTCAGCGGGATATTCCTTGTCCCCTGCGAGGGCTTGAACTACGATTCTCCAGCCGGTTTGGGCTCTCCAGTCGGCATGTCCCTCTGCAGAGCCGCCATGTTCTGCATTATGACGCGCTTCTCTTCAGCAATGATCATTGCTTTGCCAGCTTAGAGCCTTCTGAGGCGCATTCGATCGAACGCTTGCAGCATCCATCGACGGTGATCACTCCCTTTGGGCCCGACAGCTTCATCTTGAGGTATGCGTAGTGCGGTACACCCATGAACTTGGTCAGAGCTGGGCTCCCTAGTATGGCGTGGTAGGCGCTGGAGAGATTCACGACCTCGAAGCAAATTGGCTCACAATGGAAGTTGTTCTCGCTGCCGAAGATGACGTCCAGCCAGATCTTGCCGATTGGGGAGTGCGATGGCCCTGGTACTTCTCCGTGGAATGAAGTGCTTGAGGGTTCCAGCTGGGATTCACTGATGCCCAGCCTCTCGAGGCTGCTCCAGTAAAGGAGGTTGATGCTGCTCCCTCCATTGATCAGTACCCGAGAGAAGCGGCATGAATGCTTCTTGGAGATGATGATGGGGTACAAGACCAACGCGTAGCTACCAGGGCTTGGTAACACGGCCGGCTGATTGTCGTGGTATTGCCGACAAGTACGCGATGGAGGGGTCCTCACAGTGCGTGTTTAGAGATGTGGGGTAAGGCGGACGGTTGACGGGTACGAGGTAACACAGCTTGCCCAGGTTCAGATCCCACGACGGTGGCGGAATCCTACTCCTCCTATAAATCACTATAAGGGCAATATGCCAAGTTACAGAGATAGGTTCGCTGTGCAAGGTTGTGTGAAGTTGTGTATGATCGTTCCCTAAAGGCTCCCATAGTCCCGACTTATATAGTCGCCAGGTCCTAGGGTTACAGGCAAAAGTCCTAGCCGGACAGGTTACAGAGTCCTACACTGTCTATTACTAGTCTTGTGTATCTTGCACTCCAAGGCTCCGGGTACGTTGGTGACTCCACCGTAGCCTTCCTTCATCCGGCATGGGCCTCCCTTCTGGATCCACCTAACTGGGCCGCCCAGCAGGCCATAGGCCATGCTACCGACTATGGGCCACCCGGTTAGCCGGATAAGAGACATGCTATAAGGATACCCATATAGCATACCCCAACAGTAGCCCCAAGAGAACTCCGAGATCTTGCGCCGTCTTGCCTCTTCACATGGAATGCTCTGTCAAGATGGATGTCGGCAAATCGTCAAGCAACATCTTGTAGTCCTCCCAAAGAACCCTGCAAGGCTTTCTCCGTCTTCGATTTGTAAGTCGGAGAAATGTTGAATCTTCCATCGTACTCTTCCGTAGTCGGATTGAATCCGTATATGTCGGAATCTTCGATGCGACGGCTCATCTACCCATGTCAGCTAGGACGACGTCATATCCGATTTTCCCGCGCGAGCGATACAAACCGTTGGCGGCGACGGTTGGAGACGTGGCGAAATTTCCGCGCACGTTCGCGAACACGTCGTCTACGCAGCAACCGTCTGATCAAGCTGCACGAACCTTGACGCCGAGGATGATAAATAGTAACCGTGGGGAAATTTCCACTTTTTACCTCATTCTCTTCGCATCATCGTCTTCCTTCATCCGCGCGTTCCCTCGAGCTCTCCGCGAGAAACCTCGAGAAAACACTAACTCACCTCCGCACCAGTTGCTTCCAACCTTCTCTCCATGGCGAGCAGCAGCACCTCCCCATCCATGGTTGCATCGAGTGAATCCGGCGAGCTCCATCGTCGTGCCCCCAGAGGGCTTGGTCATCCCTGCATCGGCGGTGATCGAGTCCACCGGCGGCGACCAAAGTCTGGCAGCGCTAGGGCCACTGGACGAAGAGCCAGACTCGCATAACGGCGACTGGCGTGGCTCGGACATCACCGACCGCGACATCCAGGAGATGGTCGCCGAAGGCTACCTCCACGCGATGGAGGGGCTTGCCTGGCAGGCGGCGCTGGCTGGCGAGGTGACACCTTCTCCCCAAGCCGGAGAAAAGGTGTACCTTAAAGCTCAGCTGGTACGGCATTTCCCTGCCCATCTCTCACTTCTTCCTCTCCGTCTTAAACCACTACAAGGTCCAGCCCCATAACCTCTCCCCCAATAGTATCTTAGTGCTTAGCAACTTCGCGGCACTTTGCGAGGGTTATCTAGGGATAAGGCCTAGGTTAGACTTGTTCGTGTACTTCTTCACCGTCAAACGTGAAGCCGAACATAGTAAGGAGGATCTTAGGAACTACAACACCATAAGCTTCAAGATTCGACCTGGCTGGCGGTTCCCCGACATTGTCGGCCACGAGTCCTGCAAGAATTGGCAGCAGACGTACTTCTACGGCCCCGACATTCCTCTAGCGGGCCAAGAAGTGACGTAGCCGGACTTCGTGGATGGAGCTGCCGCTGAAGTTTCCACATGGAGATCCCAATCCTCCCTTCCTTCCGACCTCGACGCTTCCCACGCTATAAGGCGGATCGAATGGTTTGTAGAGACGGGTTTAACCGGCTTGGACCTAGCCATGTGTTGGTTCATCAGGCGAATCCAACCTCTGCAGCACCGCGCGAAGTATATGCACGAGTATACCAGTGATCGAAGGGATAGCCTCCGGATCTCCATGGATAACTTCTCGAGCGACTCCGTCAAGCTCCGCCTAAAGGACATCGTCAAGGTGAAGGATAAGAAGCGTGGCTTCACCATCACCTACGACATGTTCGTAGACAGCAAGTGCCCAAAGGTAGGTATTTATTTTCCGTGTACGACATATGCTCCAGTTCTTCCGTCTTGCAAACACCATCTTATCTAACATGGTGATTTATCACTTAACAGCTTAGCAATCTAGATGAGGGCAAACTGGCTGCCCAAATCTATGATCCAAAGATGAAGGAAGTCACGGTCGTGTCCGACGACGATGTCCCGTTGGCGCGAAAGCGGAAGAGCTCCACCTCTGATGCTGCCGACGGAGGAAAGAAGAAGAAGACGGAGGATGGAGCCTCCAAAAAGACTACCGCCGCCCTAGAGGAGGAAAAGAGAAAAGCCACCACATTTTTTGCCAAAGCACCCCCCTTAGTGTAAGCTTCACATTCTCCGACATTGTTTATCTGTCTGTCTTGTTCCTGTACTTATGCATTTGCACGTTTCGGAAAGAAAGCCACGACCAGCCTCAAGAAGACCTCCAAAACATCGGGGGCTTCTCGAAATATCAAAGATATGCTGCATCGCGACGCCTCCCCCGCCATCGCCCCTACTACTCCTGCCGTCAAGCCCTCGTCCGCCCCAACAAGCTCACAAGCTAAGGAGGCACCAGGTCCTTCCGTCATGGAAGTGGATTCTGGCTCCTCTACCGAGCTTGATGTTGTCGGCGAGCAGGCAACGCAGGAGAGCACCGCTCAACAAATGGCTGAAGCTCCGGCTAAGGATGCCATCGGTGGCGGCAAGGCGGTGGTGGAAGCTGGTACTTCTGCCGAAGGCGGTGCCCTTGCTTCCCAGAAACCCTTTAAGTTTCCGAAGATAGTTTACTCGGTGCTCACGCCGAGTTACACAACTCTGGTTCCTAGAGGAGTACCGTCATCTCCGACGTGTGGTCTTGAGGAGCTCCTCCGACAAGCGGACATCTTGCCAGGAAATAACATCTCCTTTGGCAAGCTGCTAGCCGAGATCGCTACAAACCTCAAGATGATTGCACTTGTAAGTTTTACTTTGCCTTTTGCATTTCATATGAGTATCCCACTGTAGCCCTCGAGGATGTAGACGGAAAACCATAGGTTTTGCATCTATATGCTCTAAGAGTGACTAAGTTTGAAAAAACTCTCACTGTAGCCCCCAAGCATTTAGATGGAACAAACTATTCCAAATAGATGCTTTAAGAGTAGCATACACAGTGTTTATAATTTTCAATACTGTAGCCCCCAAGCCTCTAGTTGTAACTGAATTAGTTCCGACTAGATGCTTAAAAAAAAGCTAAGCATTTTCCGAGTTAAAATTTTTATACTATAGCCCCCAAGATTCTAATCGAGAACTGAATTAGCTCCGACTAGATGCTTAAAGAAAAGCCAAGCATATCGCTAAGTAAAAAACTCTCGCCGTAGCCCCTGAGCGTCTAGTTGGAAAATTTTCCGGCTAGATGCTCCAAGTAGACTAAACAACGTTTTAACTTTTTTCTTTTTTCCACAGAACGAGAATGCTCGGAGGGGCATGGCCAACGACAAGTACCAGAAGATGCATGCCGATCTTGAAGCCAAAAAGGGTAAAACTGCCATCTTGAAGGAACAGGTCATCAAAAACAAGAGTCTTTTTTCTTTTTGCGCATTCCGTCTTGGTTTTGTGCCTACATTCTCCGAGTACTCACTATGTACTTTGTTTTCTCCGACTTTGCAGAACATGTTGCCAAGGCCAAGGACATTTTCGAGCAGTCCAAGCACATCTAGCAGCTGGACAGCGAGAACAAGATCCTTAAAAGGGAGAGGGAAGACATGCTGAAAATGCATGAAGAATCAATGAAGGCCTTGCAGGACTCCGCCACCGAGAAAATCAACCGCTTGAAGGAGGAGATCGCGATCTTGAAAGATCAAAAGCGTGCTGCCGATGAGCAGAATTACCGCCATGGCGAGGCGTACAAGCTCCTCCAATAAGAGAAACAATCCTTGGCGGACACCCTCTGGCAAGCTGAGGCCAGCATCTTCAGTAAGTTTCCTCCGCCTTGTATTTTTGTAGTCTGGATACTTTGAATTGTTGAACTCATGCGTTTCTTGTCGGAATTTGCAGCTCCTATGGGTTTAACCAGATCGCCTCCTCCAGCCAAGGAATGCATGTTTATTGCCGGCATCTTCATCAACACCGCCATCACCCAAGCCAAAGAGAATGCCAAGCCCCTCCAGATACACATCAAGGCCTCGGACTCCGTGGCGAAGTACTCGAAGATTCTGCACCGAGCCCCCGAGCGTATCACAAGCTAGAAATCTTCATGTGCACGGGCTGACGCAAGGATGGCGCTTTCAATGGTGAAGGCACAGTACGAAGATGCCGACATCGATACGGTGACCTCTGGTATCCCCGACGCTGACGATGACGGCAAAGAAATTGATCACGAAGCCATCCTGTCGTCACTCGCGGGTTATGACACCAGAGTTGCCGAGTTGGTGGACATCGACGTCTTCGTTCCCATGAACACCATCGACAGCGTCAATCAAGACTCCTCCGAGTCCCACCATAGTACCGACATTGAGGGTGATTCTCCGGCTGGTGATGATGCTGCTTCCAAGTCTCCTGCGCCAAAGGAATGAAAAACAACTTTGTAATATTTTTTTCACCTTTGGTGTATGCGCGGAAAAAACTTGATGATGTAACTTAAGACGGAAAACAATGGTTGTTATTTCCTGCTACTTAAGAACTAGTTTCCAGCATGTATATATTTTTTAAGCAAGTGCTTGCTTATCCATTACTTTGGTTCTTATTCTTGACTTTTCGTGAGTCGGAAGACTCGTTGTCGGAACCATGCGCTTAGGTGATGATGCCCAATGGAACCGTCAATAACCTGAGCACAAAATCGCCGACAATAAGTGCCGAAAGTCACTACTCCAGAATCCACATAAAAACAACAAAGAAATGTGTAGACCAGGAAACTTAAGCTAACGCCCGTAGGCGGAATTTTCACAAGTGCAAACGCAATACTTGTGCATAAAGGTTTTACATGATCCAGAAATGAACACTAAAGGAGGTAAAAGACTCAGAAATATGAGTGAACCAAAGATCTTTATTTCATTGATCATATAAGAGGTGCACAATTAGATAACAATGCTAAGTGTAAAAAGCCGGGTAGTCATCATCCAGGTCACGTCGGTTACGCTTATGATCCTTGTTGGGTCTATCCTTTAGTTCATGATTGTCAACAAGGTAGTAAGACCCATTGAGAAGCTCATTGATTATGATGAACGGTACTTCCCATGGCGGGGATAATTTGTGTGACTTCTTCTGCTTAAGTCGGAGCACCAAATCCCCCTCTTTAAACGAGCGATGCCGAACGCGGCGACTATGGTAGCTGCGTAGCTTCTCCTGGTAGATGGCGGATCTTTGGCATGACAAAACGCGCTCCTCCTCGAGAAGGTCCACATCTAGGCGTCTGGATTCTTCAGCGTCATCCTCGTCGTAGGCGGCAACTCTTGGTGCATCGTGGAGGATGTCGGAAGGCAAGATGACTTCTGCTCCATATACCGTGAAGTAAGGGGTGTAGCTGGTGGATCTGTTGGGTGTAGTTCGTAAACTCCATAGCACAGATGGCGATTCTTCCGCCCAGACACCAGATGCTCTATGTAGCGGAGCCTCAAGACGTGGCTTGATTCCCTGCAGAATTAATCCATTGGCACGCTCAACCTAACCATTGGATTGTGGGTGTGCCATAGATGCAAGTTCAAGTCGGATGCCTTCTCCGAGCAATAAGCCTCCACTTCTCCGAGTGACAAGTTGCTTCCGTTGTCGGTGATAATGTTATGTGGGAGACCAAATCTCACCACTAAATCCCGGACAAACCTGAGGGCAGTTGCCCCATCAAGCTTTCTAATTGGTTTAGCTTCTATCCATTTAGTGAATTTGTCAACTGCTACAAGCAGATGCGTAAACCTACAAGGTTTCGTATGTAACGGTCCCACCATGTCTAGCCCCTAGACTACAAACGACCAAGTTATTGGTATTGTTCGCAATTCTTCAAAAGGAACATGTGGTTGTCGGGCATAATACTGGCATCCCATGCATGTCTCAACCAGCTTGTCGGCGTCCGCCTTCGTGGTCAACCAGTAGAATCCTTGCCGGAAGGCTTTCGCGACCTACGACCGAGGAGCGGCGTGATGCCCGCAATCTCCGAGATGGATTTCGCCCAGGATTTCCATACCTTCTAGCTGGGAAACACACTTTAGGTACACACCAGTAGTGCTCCTTTTATAGAGTTGCCCATTGATGATGGTATAACGCTTTGCTCGTCGTACTATTTGCCGTCTTTTGACTTCGTCGTCGGGCAAAGTTCCGTGTTCGAGGTATTCCATGAACGGTTTTGTCCAAGCCGGAGGGACCTTGGTCACCATGTTGACGAAAGAGTCAGCTGTATCCGGGTTGTTGATGTCGGCTCCCTTCACGGTTGGTGTGCGCAGGTGCTCTAGGAAGACTCCTGTCGGGAATTTCTTGCACCCTGATCCAAGATTAGACAGCAGATCAGCAGCCTCATTTTGTTCCCTAGGTACATACTTGACTTCGTAGCCCAAGAAGCTCTTGGCTATCTCGTCCACTTCGTCTCAATATGCCGCCATCATAGGGTTCCGTGCATTCCAGGTGCCAGCCACCTGCTGGGCAACCAAGTCGGAATCTCCACAGCAAACTATGCGCTTGATGCCAATATCCTTGGCTACACGTAGTCCGTGAATGAGTGCTTCATACTCCGCCATGTTGTTTGTATCCTCGAAGTGGATCTGCAGAACGTAGTGTAGCTTGTCTCCTGTTGGTGACTGTAGCAATACACCAGCCCCCGAGCCGTTGAACATCTTTGATCCGTCAAAGTGCATCACCCAGTACTCTGGTTCTGGCAACAGAGTAGCGTCAGGAATCTCCGTCCAATCTGCAACAAAATCCGCCAAGGCTTGTGACTTGATAACGTCGCGTCTCTTGTAGGTGATCTCGAAGGCGGCAAGTTCAATGCCCCACTTCGTGACCCTTCCTGTAGCGTCGCTGTTATTGATAATGTCGGACAGTGGAGTCTTGCTCACCACTGTGATTGGGTGCTCCTGAAAGTAATGCCTAAGCTTTCGAGAAGCAAGGAATACTCCATAAGCTATCTTTTGGTAGTGCGGGTAACGCTTCTTGGACTCCGTCAAGACCTCGCTCACGTAGTAAACTGGTCGTTGAACTCCGTTCTCATAGCTGGTTCCTTCCGCTCTACCACGACGATGATGCTGATAACCCGGTTGGTTGCCGCCATGTAAATTAACAAGGGCTCTCCAGGCTCGGGTGCTGCAAGGATGGGCGCTGAGGAAAGAGTCTCCTTGAGCTTCTTCAATGCCGCGTCTACTTCGTCCGTCCACGTGAATTTGTCCGCCTTCTTCAGCAACTTGTAGAGCGGCAGAGCCTTCTCTCCAAGCCGGCTGACGAACCGACTAACTGCTGCAACACAACCTGTTAGTCGTTGAATGTCCTTTAGGCATGTCGGACGGTTTATGTTTAAGATGGCCTTGATTTTCTCCGGGCTGACCTTGATTCCACGTTGGGAAACGATGGAGCCCAACAATTTGCCGGCTGGAACCCCGAAGACGCACTTCTTAGGGTTGAGCATCATGTTTTATTTCTGGAGATTATCAAAAGTTTCTTTTAAGTCGGAGATTAAGTCGTTTGACTTTTTAGACATCACCGCGATATCGTCCACATAGGCGTGAACGTTCCGACCAATTTGGTCGTGAAGGCAACGTTGCATTGTCCGCTGGTAGGTAGCACCTGCGTTTTTTAGCCCAAAGGTCATTATGACATAGCAAAACGTGCCGTATGGGGTAGTGAACGAAGTGCCCAATTGGTCCGACTTCCTCATCTTGATCTGGTGGTATCCTGAGTATGCATCGAGAAAACACAAAAGTTTCGTGCCAGCCGTCGAGTCAATGACTTGGTCAATGTGTAACACCCTCAGAATCGGCCCTATGCAAGTTTCAGCGCTTCCCGCCAAACCCGCATAGAAACGATTCAAAGGTGCCCACCAGGCACTTGCGTGCGGGTGGAAAACGAAGTAATATCATTACACAATAGTCCTCGGTGGAACCCACAAAACATATATATATACAACAGCGACTCAAAGAGTCAAGAATACAGATATACAATACAAAGATCCAAATCACCTTTAAAACGATATAGCGTCCGAGTACGGACAAGATGCAAATTGAGCTAAGAGCCCTGAAGAATAACCAATGGCGTCCATAACCCTGCCCAGGCCAAGCCGGAAGGGTAACCCTGCTAACGACGTCGATCTCAAAACCTGCTTAAACAAAAAGGGTGCCGACAAAGGGCAAAGGAAAAAAGAGGAGCGTCAGTACTGAGGCCAGTACACGGCGAGGCTAGAATTCGGCGGTCCTCGCCTACATAGGTATGGTGGACTGAAGCGGCAGCGCAACATGCACTAACCAACCTATAGAGACTCGATATAACTATCGGCTATCAGAGAGGGATAAGAAAGACCTATTCGGAACCAACCTGATACTACCACCAAACATACCCATCCTGGTATTCTCCCCTCGAAACCAAACGAGGAAGTCAACCGAGGAACTCACACCGTTGGCAGTTTTATTTATTCAGTTATCGTTGCAGCAATTACTAGTCAGGTATAGATATTCATCCTGATAGAATAAGCAGTGGGCACTTTTAGTTAACCAATCCGTTGTAGTTGCAACACTTACTAGTCAGATACAATTAGCATGAGATAACCCCAAAACCCAGCAGTTGTTGGTACTTTTATTTAGCCATTCCGTTGCAGTGAAGCTGATTACTAGTCATATCGGATACAAGTCAAATTATAACAGTAAACTTTAGTTATAGTTGTCTATGATCGAGAACTGTGCTCCAAGTCGTCCATAACCGCGGACACGGCTTTTCGAAAAGATTTAACCCTGCAGGGGTGCACCAAAGTATCCACACGCACTTCGACCCTTTTTGCCAGATCAATTAACATACACCCATCGGTATGTCGGCGGGGCCTAAGTCATGACGTTTCCCAGACCCAAAGTAAGTACATGGGGTCCACCCCACCAAGTCTACCCACAACGAAGTCGGCCGGTCTCCGAGACGGACTCAGGGTTTGTGGAGCCGGCTGTAAACGACTGGGAACCCGAAACTCTCGGGCTTGTCGATACAGCGAAAACGGGTCACGATCCTAAACCGTACAGGTGCAGTACATCGCACAATTTAAATTAAGCAGTAAAGCATGGCATAAGTACAGAATAGTAATAAAGCCCCAAACTACTTGTGGCCCCCCAGTACAGTACTTTGAAATCAGGTACTAAATCGATGGGGTGCCCATACATCCCACATGTGGTTAGCATGCTCGATCTCGGAACAGGTGTCAAGAACTCGGGGTCCTACGGGACACAAGTGGATGGTTAACAACCAAATAACATCTATTGCCCACCCGTGCCTATGCATTTACCTACTTCAATTTTAGTTATTAAACAGTAATTAAAGTAAACGTTAATTAAAGCCATGATCATCTCCAACATTAAACATGCGGCAATACTCCAACAACTGTGGTACTTGACGACACGCAACAGCACTTGAGCAAGCGACTACGACGTGCAGGTCCAACTATCTACCAAACAACAGGTAATAGGATGTGTCCAAGGCAATATAAGGCTGCAAGGGATATCACGGGTACGAAACCTAGAGCAACGCAACACAGATAGCAATAGATCAACAGGAGGGAATAAATACTATAAAAGTAAGATAGGTAGAAAGGGGGAGATGCTCGCCTGAAAACATTGCCGAAGGTTCAACCGAAGATCGGGGCGAAGCTCACATCAACTCAACGGCCTTATCCGCGAAGAAGCAAAACACTAGAATAAACACCGGATGCACTATTTAATACTACGGCAGAAGATCGGACATGATGCATGTATGATGTATGACATGGCAAGGTGCGATGCAATTAGGCAATATTAAGCGGAACCGGGGGTCCCGACAATTAAATATATGGTTCTAGTTGTTTAGATACCCCGCATATTAAATGTTGTATTAACAAGGCAAAACAGGTCACCGGTTCGATGCACAAATTTAAATGGGACCAATATTAGACTAGATTCGCCTGCATATGGATCCCATATTTAATTATGAGGTGAATCGGCATAATGCCCCAACCCACATGATATGCATGCGAGATGAACAATTTAATATGCAACAATTTGATATTACATTTATAAAATAGGGCTCGAGAAAGGGGTCACACATTAGGGTTCGGCGAACTCGGGCTCCGAGGGGTTCGGGGTTGGTCTCAGGGTCCGGATCTGGGGTTCGGTCTCGACGGGATCGTTCTCGGATAACGGAGTAGATCTTGGCGTTCCGTGAAGAAGGACTTGGTTCGGCGTCGGGGCGCATCGGATTCGTCTTGGTCGGTGTCGATCTTGTCGTTGCGAAGATCTTGTCGGGTCCGCGTATCGGGTCGGTCTTGGAGTTCGGGATGAAGAACTTGGCGTCCGGGATCTCGACGAGCTTGGCGTCCTTGTCAGAGTTCTCGGGTGACGATGTTGGTCTTGGGTTTGGCGCCGGTGGATCTTGGCGATTCCATGTCGAAGGCCCGAGGAAGATCATGTCGATACGAAGCATTTTTAGCGAGTTGGTCTCGGACGCCAGATCCCTGTGGACGATCTTGGGTTACCACCTAACCGGTGACGGAGGACTTGGCGTGCGGCACCATATAGGAGTACTTGGTGTCCCGTGGTCTTCGGCTCCATGTAGATCTTGCAACCGGCACTAACGATCATCGGCAGACTTGGACCCGATATCGTTGCGGCATCGGCATCAGAAGAACTTGATGTATCTTGTCATTGGTTGAACTTGACGGTTCCAAGACGAACTTCTTGGAGGTTCCAGCAGTGCGGTGCTCTTGGTCTCGGCCAGGGAACAGAGGAAAGCTCGCAAAGGGGCGGTACTAGGGTGCGGCCCAGGGACTTCAGCGGCACGGACGACGGTGAGCAGGGCCGGAGCTCGCGAGAGGGCGACGAGAGGCCGGGGAATACGGAGACCGCGTGGCAGAGAAGCAGAGGCCAAGCGGCGGCGGGGTGAGGTCGACACGGTCAGGGAGCGACGAGGCGGGGATGGTGGCGCCTGGCGAGCTGGCCGCGGGCGTCGCCGGAGGGCCCTGGCGGCGGGGAGCGAGCGCAGAAGGAGGGGGAGAGGAACCGGATCGAGCGACAGGGAGAAGGACGACGGGGCCGGCGCGAGGAGAGAGGCCAGGGGCGGCGGCCGGACGACGGGGGCGTGGCCCAGGCGAGGTTGCGGCCGGGTGAAGAGGGGCCGCGCGACAGCGAGGAGGCGGGAGGCGCTGGTGCAGAGGAGCTTCGGGGAGACGACCTGACGCGGGATGGCGGAGGCGGCCGGGAGGGAGGAGAGGACGTCGGGAAAAGAGGTAGAGGTCGCGGAGGACGGGTCCGACGGCGGGATTGGTGCAGAGCCGGCAGGCGGGAGGCGAGGCGGCCTCGGGATGGGGAGGGATCGAAGCAGAGGTGGGTTGTGAGGATGGAGACGAGGTCCCTGGTGGGGTCCACGCGGAAGGGTGAGGAGCGGGGCTGGGTTGCGGGGTGGTTCACGGGGAAAGGACGCAGAGACGGGGGTGGGCCCGGGGGTTGCGGGGTGAGCGAGAGAGCGGGGTGGCGTGCGTGGTGTTGCGTGTGTGGCAGGCGGGGATTGGATGGGGAAAGGGAGAGGTGAGGTGGCGCGAGGTGAATGGTCGGGGTGATGTGGCTGGGGACTGGGTAGACTAGGATTGGGTAGTTTTAGGAATTTTGGAGGTGGCCGGTCAGGCTTTCGGGCCTGGCGGGCTGCCTCCTAAAAATAAAATAAATCTTTTATTATTTGCAACGGGGCTTGTGCAAACCGTTGGTAGACGAAACAAAATATTCCGGAGACCCGGGTTTTAATTTGAATAAAGACGGGAGTATTTAGAAAACAAAAACAGGCTTTTCGAAAATAGTTTTATGCAAACAAATGCATGATGATGACGATGCTCAAATGCAATGTGGCATGATGACATGAGCATGCGGTCATGATGATGCAATGCACAAAAATAACGCGATTTTCTAGTAGTGGTTTTTGCGGGGCGCCACAATTCGACACCACTAACAATGGATCTCGCCCTCGAGATCCGCCTCATGGTACCGGAAGGAAGGTCGGCGATCTATGTCTTCTCGCCTCGTGTAGATCCTTGCGACACCACTAACAAGAGGCCGTTGATCTTGTTCGTCAAGAGAACACTCCGGATAGCAACAGACGAAGTTAAAGGTAAGGCCACCTCTAACTTCCATGGAAGGAGTAAGAATTGCATCGATCCACCATTCAATATACGAAAGCGAATGATAAGAGTAGTGGTATGGTCGCAACTCCATCCCGCACTCAAAGCATTACTCGGTACATGAATAGATGACTTATGCAACCAACTCTCTGGATTCAGACTGAAGGTCTCAACTATCGAGATTCAGAAGCAAAGAAGTGATGTAGAGTCTTCATCGGATCTGATGGGTATGAGGTCGTCGCATCAGAAAACACCGGAAGGCACGAGAAGGAACAAAGAGAAGTCCACCAGACGAAGGATTCCTCGGATAGCATGAAGATCAGATGTAGCAACACCGTTACCAAAGGAGGAAGCGAAACCCTGAAGGTACGATGGAACCCTACCACGAGAAATCCTGGACTCGAAGAGAGAAGACAGCGGATTCAAAACACGCAGAGGTGAGAGGAGAGCAGCAGAGGGGTAAGGAGTAAAATCAGACCTAATCAGAACTATCCAACCGATTTTGCAAAAATAGTTTTGACACTCTACTTCGGCCGTTAGCTAGGTTATCCTACAGGCTGGACTTGTGGGGTATCGCAACTGCTGAGCTCTGATACCACTCTGTAACACCCTCAGAATCGGCCCTATGCAAGTTTCAGCGCTTCCCGCCAAACCCGCATAGAAACGATTCAAAGGTGCCCACCAGGCACTTGCGTGCGGGTGGAAAACGAAGTAATATCATTACACAATAGTCCTCGGTGGAACCCACAAAACATATATATATACAACAGCGACTCAAAGAGTCAAGAATACAGATATACAATACAAAGATCCAAATCACCTTTAAAACGATATAGCGTCCGAGTACGGACAAGATGCAAATTGAGCTAAGAGCCCTGAAGAATAACCAATGGCGTCCATAACCCTGCCCAGGCCAAGCCGGAAGGGTAACCCTGCTAACGACGTCGATCTCAAAACCTGCTTAAACAAAAAGGGTGCCGACAAAGGGCAAAGGAAAAAAGAGGAGCGTCAGTACTGAGGCCAGTACACGGCGAGGCTAGAATTCGGCGGTCCTCGCCTACATAGGTATGGTGGACTGAAGCGGCAGCGCAACATGCACTAACCAACCTATAGAGACTCGATATAACTATCGGCTATCAGAGAGGGATAAGAAAGACCTATTCGGAACCAACCTGATACTACCACCAAACATACCCATCCTGGTATTCTCCCCTCGAGACCAAACGAGGAAGTCAACCGAGGAACTCACACCATTGGCAGTTTTATTTATTCAGTTATCGTTGCAGCAATTACTAGTCAGGTATAGATATTCATCCTGATAGAATAAGCAGTGGGCACTTTTAGTTAACCAATCCGTTGTAGTTGCAACACTTACTAGTCAGATACAATTAGCATGAGATAACCCCAAAACCCAGCAGTTGTTGGTACTTTTATTTAGCCATTCCGTTGCAGTGAAGCTGATTACTAGTCATATCGGATACAAGTCAAATTATAACAGTAAACTTTAGTTATAGTTGTCTATGATCGAGAACTGTGCTCCGAGTCGTCCATAACCGTGGACACGGCTTTTCGAAAAGATTTAACCCTGCAGGGGTGCACCAAAGTATCCACACGCACTTCGACCCTTTTTGCCAGATCAATTAACATACACCCATCGGTATGTCGGCGGGGCCTAAGTCATGACGTTTCCTAGACCCAAAGTAAGTACATGGGGGCCACCCCACCAAGTCTACCCGCAACGAAGTCGGCCAGTCTCCGAGACGGACTCAGGGTTTGTGGATCCGGCTGTAAACGACTGGGAACCCGAAACTCTCGGGCTTGTCGATACAGCGAAAACGGGTCACGATCCTAAACAGTACAGGTGCAGTACATCGCACAATTTAAATTAAGCAGTAAAGCATGGCATAAGTACAGAATAGTAATAAAGCCCCAAACTACTTGTGGCCCCCAGTACAGTACTTTGAAATCAGGTACTAAATCGATGGGGTGCCCATACATCCCACATGTGGTTAGCGCGCTCGATCTCGGAACAGGTGTCAAGAACTCGGGGTCCTACGGGACACAAGTGGACGGTTAACAACCAAATAACATCTATTGCCCATCTGTGCCTCTGCATTTACCTACTTCAATTTTAGTTATTAAACAGTAATTAAAGTAAACGATAATTAAAGCCATGATCATCTCCAACATTAAACATGCGGCAATACTCCAACAACTGTGGTACTTGACGACAGGAAACAGCACTTGAGCAAGCGACTACGACGCGCAGGTCCAACTATCTACCAAACAACAGGTAATAGGATGTGTCCAAGGCAATATAAGGCTGCAAGGGATATCACGGGTACGAAACCTAGAGCAACGCAACACAGATAGCAATAGATCAACAGGAGGGAATAAATACTATAAAAGTAAGATAGGTAGAAAGGGGGAGATGCTCGCCTGAAAACATTGCCAAAGGTTCAACCGAAGATCGGGGCGAAGCTCACATCAACTCAACGGCCTTATCCGCGAAGAAGCAAAACACTAGAATAAACACCGGATGCACTATTTAATACTACGGCAGAAGATCGGACATGATGCATGTATGATGTATGACATGGCAAGGTGCGATGCAATTAGGCAATATTAAGCGGAACCGGGGGTCCCGACAATTAAATATATGGTTCTAGTTGTTTAGATACTCCGCATTTTAAATGTTGTATTAACAAGGCAAAACAGGTCACCGGTTCGATGCACAAATTTAAATGGGACCAATATTAGACTAGATTCGCCCGCATATGGATCCCATATTTAATTATGAGGTGAATCGGCATAATGCCCCAACCCACATAATATGCATGCGAGATGAACAATTTAATATGCAACAATTTGATATTACATTTATAAAATAGGGCTCGAGAAAGGGGTCACACATTAGGGTTCGGCGAACTCGGGCTCCGAGGGGTTCGGGGTTGGTCTCAGGGTCCGGATCTAGGGTTCGGTCTCGACGGGATCGTTCTCGGATAACGGAGTAGATCTTGGTGTTCCGTGAAGAAGGACTTGGTTCGGCGTCGGGGCGCATCGGATTCGTCCTGGTCGGTGTCGATCTTGTCGTTGCGAAGATCTTGTCGGGTCCGCGTATCGGGTCGGTCTTGGCGTTCGGGATGAAGAACTTGGCGTCCGGGATCTCGACGAGCTTGGCGTCCTTGTCAGAGTTCTCGGGTGACGATGTCGGTCTTGGGTTTGGCGCCGGTGGATCTTGGCGATTCCATGTCGAAGGCCCGAGGAAGATCATGTCGATACGAAGCATTTTTAGCGAGTTGGTCTCGGACGCCAGATCCCTGTGGACGATCTTGGGTTACCACCTAACTGGTGACGGAGGACTTGGCGTGCGGCACCATATAGGAGTACTTGGTGTCCCGTGGTCTTCGGCTCCATGTAGATCTTGCAACCGGCGCTAACGATCATCGGCAGACTTGGACCCGATATCGTTGCGGCATCGTCATCAGAAGAACTTGATGTATCTTGTCATTGGTTGAACTTGACGGTTCCAAGACGAACTTCTTGGAGGTTCCAGCAGTGCGGTGCTCTTGGTCTCGGCCAGGGAAAAGAGGAAAGCTCGCAAAGGGGCGGTACTAGGGTGCGGCCCGGGGACTTCAGCGGCACGGACGACGGTGAGCAGGGCCGGAGCTTGCGAGAGGGCGACGAGAGGCCGGGGAAGACGGAGACCGCGTGGCAGAGAAGCAGAGGCCAAGCGGCGGCGGGGTGAGGTCGACGCGGTCAGGGAGCGACGAGGCGGGGATGGTGGCGCCTGGCGAGCTGGCCGCGGGCGTCGCCGGAGGGTCCTGGCGGCGGGGAGCGAGCGCAGAAGGAGGGGGAGAGGAACCGGATCGAGCGACGGGGAGGAGGACGACGGGGCCGGCGCGAGGAGAGAGGCCAGGGGCGGCGGCCGGACGACGGGGGCGTGGCCCAGGCGAGGTGGCGGCCGGGTGAAGAGGGGCCGCGCGATAGCGAGGAGGCGGGAGGCGCTGGTGCAGAGGAGCTTCGGGGAGACGACCTGAAGCGGGATGGCAGAGGCGGCCAGGAGGGAGGAGAGGACGTCGGGAAAAGAGGTAGAGGTCGCGGAGGACGGGTCCGACGGCGGGATCGGTGCAGAGCCGGCAGGCGGGAGGCGAGGCGGCCTCGGGATGGGGAGGGATCGAAGCAGAGGTGGGTGGTGAGGATGGAGACGAGGTCCCTGGTGGGGTCCACGCGGAAGGGTGAGGAGCGGGGCTGGGTTGCGGGGTGGTTCACGGGGAAAGGACGCAGAGACGAGGGTGGGCCCGGGGGTTGCAGGGTGAGCGAGAGAGCGGGGTGGCGTGCGTGGTGTTGCGTGTGTGGCAGGCGGGGATTGGATGGGGAAAGGGAGAGGTGAGGTGGCGCGAGGTGAATGGTCGGGGTGACGTGGCTGGGGACTGGGTAGACTAGGATTGGGTAGTTTTAGGAATTTTGGAGGTGGCCGGTCAGGCTTTCGGGCCTGGCGGGCTGCCTCCTAAAAATAAAAGAAATCTTTTATTATTTGAAACGGGGCTTTTGCAAACCGTTGGTAGACGAAACAAAATATCCCGGAGACCCGGGTTTTAATTTGAATAAAGACGGGAGTATTTAGAAAACAAAAACAGGCTTTTCGAAAATAGTGTTATGCAAACAAATGCATGATGATGACGATGCTCAAATACAATGTGGCATGATGACATGAGCATGCGGTCATGATGATGCAATGCACAAAAATAACGCGATTTTCTAGTAGTGGTTTTTGCGGGGCGCCACACAATGCGAGGCAAAGCAAACAGATCTTTGGGACATTCTTTGTTCAAGCCGGTGTAATCAACGCACATTCTTAATTCATTGGTTCCCTTTTTGGGGATAAGTACATGATTGGCCACCCATTGGGTGTGAAGAACTTCTCAGATAAATCTAGCCTTAAGTAACCTAGCTATCTCTTTGCCAAAGGCGCGTCTCTTCTCATATCCAAAGCGTCGTAGAGGTTGTTTCACTAGTTTGCATTTTGGATCAATGTTTAAGCTGTGCTCGGCAAGTTCCCTAGGTACACCTTTCATGTCGGCAGGTTGCCAGGCAAAGATGTCCCTATTCTCACGGAGGAACTCGACGAGCGCGCTTTCCTATTTGGGATCCAGGTTCGACCCAATGGCGACAGTCTTGGAGGCATCGCCTACCACAAGTTCCACCGGCTTGGTCTCTATGGCGGCCTTGAACGCAGGAGCGGAGTCGGAGATCTGCTTCTTCGACACGGGCATCTCTGAGTCATCGACCTTGCTCTGGATCTCTTTGAATTCTTCGCTGTAGAGGACAGCTTTTGCAACGACTTCTTCATTGATCTCGCAGTCCCTTGCCTTGGTAAAGCTTCCGGATATGGTGATAACACCGTTTGGTCCGGGTATCTTGAGTTTGTTGTAGACGAAGAATGGCTTGACCATGAAAGTGTGGAATATGTCGCGGCCGAATATGACGTGGTACACGCTCTTGAAGGGGACCACCTCGAAGGTCATGCGCTCTTGGCGGTAATTATTAACGTCGCCAAAGGCAACCTGAAGTGTAATGCACCCAAGGGACCGAGCCTCCCGACCAGGAACTACGCCATGGAAGATGGTGTTGGTCTGCCTTAGGTTTGCCTCCGTTATGTTCATCTTCTGCAGTGTATCCAGGTACATGATGTTGATGATGCTTCCACTATCCACCATGCACTTGGTGAACTCCACGCCGTCAATCAAGGGGTTGATGACCATGGCGTATTGGTTCTCTGTGGGCACAAGGTCTGGGTGGTCTGTCCTGTCCCAAGTTATTGGAACTTCCGACCAGCGCAAGTATTGGGGGACTAGGGGGAGAGTGGCCATCAGGATCCTCAGAGAGGTCTTCTGTTGTCGGACGGTGGGGGTGCCAAGGAAAGTGTGGTAGACTGGAGCCTTCTTTGCGAAGGGGTTCTTGCCCTTGTCGTCGCTCTTGGCGGCGTGCTTGGGGTCAACGTCTTCGTCCATGTCACTTGAATCCTTGGACTCCTCCTTCTTCTGCTTCCCTTTGCCCTTGCCTTGTGGTCTATTCTTCCGACTTTGCTTGTAGCCGGACTCCGGGTCTTCCTTGAGGTCGTTGACGAACTTGCAGTGTCGATTGGTATGGGTGGCCTTGCCGTTGGCATCGAGGTGTACGAGGCACGGCATATCGTGGTACTCCTCATAGGTTTGGGGAACGCGGAGCGGCGCCGAGGTGGTTTCACTTCCTCGTTGCTGCCCACGACCAGCTCCCCTTCCTCGGCCACGTTCTCCGCTTTCGCCTCGTCCTGCAAAAGTCATAGCGACCATGTCGGTAGATTGCTTTTCTTCTGGAGCGGTTTTCCGCTTTGTACTGCTGTTCCTCCGAGCTTGAGTTGGAACGGCCGTTCCCGGCAAGGAGCCGCGAGCGTCGTCATCGGCAGCTGCGAACTCACTAGCCAACTGAATCATATGGTTCAAGTCAAGCTGGTGATTGTCCTGCAAGCGCTTCAGCTTATGTCGGAGCAGCGTGCCCCTTTCCAACCCATCGATGAAGGCGGCCATGGCGGTATGAGCGTGCACTCCTGCGCAGGAATTCTTCATATCCAGCCAGCGGGAGAGGTAGGCGCGAGATGTCTCGTATTTCTATTGCACGCACCGCTGTAGATCGCCCACAGTGCAGGGACGCTTGTATGTACCCTCAAAGTTCTTGGTGAATGCTTCTTACATGTCCAGCTAGTTGTAGATAGATTTCTCTGGCAAGTCGTCGATCCAGTGATGGGTCGTGCCTGCCAACATTATCGGGAGGTACTTGACAGCGACGTTGGGGTTTCCTGCGGCAATCTCCACCACGTTGCCGTAGTCCTGCAACCATGTGGCTGGCTTGGCGGTGCCGTCATAGGGTTTAATGGTCTTGTCAATCCGGAAACCTTTGGGGTAAGTTGCGGACCGTATTGCAGATCTAAAGCAACGTGGTCCTAGGTATGGTCCTTCCCGGGCCTCGTGGATCTTATCGATCCGCGAGCGTGCATCGTATGGATCCGGGGTCTTCTTCTTTTTGTCAACAGGGGATGGGCTGCGTGAACGACGCGGGCCTCCTCCGCCATGGTGACTGCTTGGTGGCGACGGAGGCGAAGGGGGCAGTGGGTTAGCCTTCTTGCTGTTACCCTCCTGCGACGCCTCACGCCTGTCACAGTTGCTTGTCGGACGCGGAGGGTCGTAGCATGACCTGCTCTTGTGGCCTTGGTTGCGCTCTCCGTCATGACGGGTCTGCTCCGCGTTGTCGTGGATGACGATGCCGCACTGCTTTGTTGGGGGCATATCCGTACGATGGTGATCCTTGTAATCTTCGCGATGTCGGGGGGATCGGGGCGGTGGCGATGGGCGACGAGGTCGAGCCTTTTCTCCGTGATGGGAGGATATGGGGATGGCATCCTTCCTGTTGCGCGCATCCCTCCGTCTTCGTTTTGATGAACCCGCCTGGGACCCGACATCAAGAGGAGATCAGTCCCTTGGCGGCTTGTACTGGCTAGATTGGCAGAGCGCTGGGTCAGACTCAAGCCTCTGAGAGGTGGACTTTTCCCGCTGCTTCACCGCCTTGGCCACTAGGTCATAGACCTGTTCCACTGCCTCAGGCGATCTATCCTTCTCCAGAAGGGTCTTGGGGATAGAGAGGTTAAAGAGTGGGGTGGGCATCACCTGCTTGCCTGCACTGTCAATGTATGGCTTGGCCTGTGCCGGCTTCGAGGGAGCCCATCCTAGGTTGCGCCGTACACCAGGATCGTTGATGACGCGAGCCGGAGCTTTCTTAGCCTTCTGTTGTTGCAGTAAGGTCTTGTACTTGGCCTCCATTGCTCTAGCTTTCTCTATGGACTTCTGCGCGTTGACCAGATCTCGATCCAGTTTAGCACCTTGATCCGCGATGGCCTGTGCTTCCTCCAGCAGCTGCTGGCGCTTCTCGTCAAGCTGGGTCACGTTCCGGATATGAGCAACGGTTAGTGGATCGACGAGGAGATTGCCGTACATCACTCTATCAGCTGGAGTAACTCGGGCTGCTGTAGACGTAGATGCTGGAGGCGGCAAGTTTGCGGTGTTATTGTTGCTCGGGCCGGTGCTGAGTTCCTACGTCTGCTGCACTGGGTTAGGCGGAGGAGGCATGACCTTTGCGCGATCATCATTAGCAGCAATAAGTGGCCCCTTCCCCTTTTCCAGCACTATAGGCGGAGCTCGTCCGGGTTGATCTTCATCCATCGCCGTCCCAATAGTGACGAACACCCCTCGAGACGTGACGGTGTTGTTGGCTTGCTCGTCGCGCGAGTACTCCTCCTCCATCTCTTGCACAGCGGAGTCTAGCTCTCCTGGACTGAAGTCTATCTCCTCTGAATCTGCACTCAAATCAGCATAGAGCGCGTCAATGACAGAGTCGGAGGGTGCCAGGACTTCCTCGATGATGGGAGGTGGAGGTGCAACGGGATCCACGATGACTGGAGGTGGTGGTGCTGCTGCGACGATGGCGGCCGGAGGCGGTGGCTGGATCGGAGGAGCTCCGTCAATGAGCGCAAGCGTTGTCTGAGCTGCCGCTTCGGCCTCCGTGTAGTTTTTGACGGTGTTCACCATGCCTTCGAAGGTAAGGCGTCCTGACGCCTGCTGCCGTCTTAGAGAATGTCGGAGAAGCGTGCCATGGTCCAGTCCTTTCACAAAGTGATAGATAGCATCTTCATTGGGGTAGTGGGCCAGATCGGCTCGTATATGGAGCCACCTGGCCAGGTAATCGCGGAGGTTTTCGCCCTCTCTCTGAACGCAGCGCGCTAGATTGAAGATGGTAACCACGCCGACGAACTTGGATTTCTGCTGTCCAGACGCTCGGACAAAGCCGACGGATTTGCAGTGATCTTCCACCTTTATATCCTGCACATGGGCGGTTTGGGTGGGCCTTGAATTTTTCCGATCTTTGCCGGCAAACTCCGAGGAGAGATCCGACATTTATCCTTCCGCAAACGTATCCTGCCCGTAGGCGGTCCGTGCGGGCCTTGATGCTCCTCCGACTCCCAGGGAACTAGTGCCCGAGTCGGTTTCGCCGAAGAAGAGGTGGATGTCTCCGATAGGAACGATCGAGCATCGTGTAGGGTTCGTCTTCGTCGGGATCCAGAACTCGTCAGGAGGGACGATCGGAACATTGCCGGAGAAGAGTACGCGACCGATGGCTATTTTTTTGTTGATTCCCGCGAAGATCTTGGTCCTCGCCCGCTGAAGAGCCTGAAGCGCCTCTTGCCCCACGGTGGGCGCGAACTGTCGTGGTATTGCCGAAGAGTACGCCATGGAGGGGTCCTCACAGTGCGTGTTTAGAGACGTGGGGTAAGGCGGACGGTTGACGGGTACGAGGTAACACAGCTTACCCAGGTTCAGATCCCACGACGGTGGCAGAATCCTACTCCTGCTATAAATCACTATAAGGGCAATACGCCGAGTTACAGAGATAGGTTCGCTGTGCGAGGTTGTGTGAAGTTGTCTATGATCGTGCCCTAAAGGCTCCCATAGGCCCGAAAGTCCTAGCCGGACAGGTTACAGAGTCCTACACTGTCTATTACTAGTCTTGTGTATCTTGCACTCCAAGGCTCCGGGTACGTTGGTGACTCCACCGTAGTCTTCCTTCATCCAGCATGGGCCTCCCTTCTGGATCCACCTAACTGGGCTGCGCTATGGGCCACCAGGGTTAGCCGGATAAGAGACATGTTATAAGGATACCCATATAGCATACCCCCAACATTGATCCTCCTTGCTCCAGGTGATCGCCTGATCGGACCAGTGCAGGTACTGGGGGACGGGTGGGACGATTGCGTTCACCTCCTCCTCACGTCTCCGCTTGGCGTGCTTTGTTTCTGGCTCCGCCAGGAATATGTGGTAATTACCCACCTGTTGCGGGTAACCATCATCGTGATCCTCACGGCGGTTGCGTCGTTCCCTCTTATCCGGTGGGCCTCCGGCTAGCGGTGGAGGTGGTGGTGGGAGTCCACTGGCTTCGGCCATTTTCTTTGTCCATCTGCATTGGCGCGTCGTGTGGTTCGCGGGCTTGTTGACGCCGCTGTGAAACTTCCACGGCCCGTCGTGTCGTCCGGCCTCTGCCTCCGACTGCGCCCTGCAGCCGGATCCTCATGCATCGCGGCTACCTGTTTGGTACTGTACCGGCTATCCGGCTGGTCGTCTTTTCTCTTTCCGTGGCGGTTGTCGTGACCGTGCCACCTGGGATGATGGTCGCCCGGCTGGCATCGCTCCGCCTGCTCGTCCGTGATGATTTGGCCCTGGTCGTCCACCACGATGGGCTTCTTCATTGCTGCGTCCGCGGTGGCGTACTTGTCTACGATGGCCATGACCTGAGCCATGGTTTGCGGGTCTGCCCAGCTGAGTTTATGCTTCAGCATGGTGCCGTCTCGACAGCCGTTGGTGAAGAAGTCTATCGCCTGGTGCTCACGCACCCCTTCACACGAATTGTGCATGCTGGTCCACCGGGTGAGGTAGGCGCGATCCGACTCGTCCTTGCCTTGTACACAGAGGGCGAGCTCGCGAGGTCGACCCGGCCGCTTGTATGTTCCGGTGAAGTTGCGGATGAACGCCTCTTCGAAGTCCAGCCACGCGTTGATGCTATTGTCGGGGAGGCTGTTGAGCCACGTCGTCGCCGAGTCGACGAGGATGAGGGGTACGTAGCGGACGGCCAAGCGGAGGTTGCCATTGGAGATTCCCACCGCGGTGGTGTAATCGACCAATCAATCCTCAGGCTTGACGGTCCCGTTGTACTTTGGTGTGTCCCTTGGGAGCGAAAATCCTTTCGGGAACGGCTCATTCCGGATGCGCGGGCCGAAACACTTTGGGCCAGCCAGACTTTCCTCCTCCAAGGTGCGTGACTGCACCAGGAGGTCGATGCGCTCCCGCGCATCAGCTGGTTCTCGGCGACCGAGCCGACCCTTCAAACGTGATGCGGGCGGGTCCTTGTTCGCGTCTGCTTCCTCCTCTGGTGCTCGCGTCTTTTTCCCCCGGGAGGCTCCGCCTGCGTGACTAACGCTAGAGGCAGCGGCATCACGGTTGCCAAATTCGCCATGCGGGCGACTGTTTTGCCCAACCCCTCCTGTATAAGAGGCTTGTTGATGCTTGCTTCCTCCATGCGCCGTTTGGTCTGCGCCTTTGCGGACGGCGATGTCACGGGAGTTGCCCACCTGGCTGGGGATGCCCTCGGCCTGCTTATTGTTAGCAGTGGCCACGAGGAGCTGCACACAATCCTACTGGCGACGAAGTTACTCGCCCTCTAGGTGCTTTAGATCCGCGACCGCTGCCTCGGCTGCCCACATGTTCTTGTCGGGAGTGCTGTAGACGGGCCGCGCCACACCTGGATGTGAGTCGGCGGTGTGGTCTAGTTCCGACGCTAGGTCGCGCCCTCGGTGCTGGATCTTCCTGACGAAGCCATGAGCTGCGTTGTACTCGTGCACGGTGGTGTTCAGCGACGTTGGTTAGCCGCGACCTTGGTGGCTTCCTCCAGGAGTTTTTCGCGTCTAGCTTCGAGCGTTGCCGCTGGATCCGTCTCGACGACGACCGGAGCGCGCAGGTGCTGGGTGGAGGCGGTGAGAGGGTCTTGCTCTTGCTCGAGCGCGGAGTTTTCTCCTCCTTCCCGACATTCTTGAGGCTGCCGATGATTTTCGCGAGCGTTTACCATCATGACTTCGACGCGACCCCTCCCTGCGGCTGGGACGCGGGCGAGGGGCACGTCGAGGACGGGGGTGACCGCGCTGGGAAAACCCTTAGCGATAGTGGCGACGTAGATGCGGACGTCTCCAAAATGCATGATAGAGCCATCGGCGGGGAAGGTGTTCCCCGTGAAACATGCTGCATTGTCGATGACGCAGTCAAAGGAACCGAGCGTGAGAACAAGGCCGGAGTCCACGCATTCGCCGGCGACGAGCGGAAGTCCCGTGCGTAAGATGATCCCAGCCGAAGCGCTGTGCCCCATGGTGGGTGCCAACTATCGTGGTGTGGAACACGGCAGAGCCATCGGGGATGGAAAAGAAGGGACACACGGATGCATTCGGTGGCTCATGCAATGGATTGGGCACGGTGCACTGCAAACACAGGGACGTACCCAGGTTCGGGGCCCTCTTGGCGAGGTAACACCCCTACTCCTGCAAGATGAACTATGTATGGGAGCTTGATGCTCAGTATAGATGCTCCTCGAGCTGTTTCCTTAGCAACCATCGGTGGCTCGAGGAAGATGAGGACTTGATGCTAACACTTCTCTCCTTCTATCGTTGCCTACCTAGGACCCTGGCTCTGCCCTCCCTTATATACTGGTCTGGGGGGCAGATTACAGATTGGGTCCTAGGGTTTATGTAGCATCCCAGTTGTCTAACACCTGTAATGCTACTTGATCTAGTAATAAAAGGGCCACTTCCTACATATAATTGTTACATCATCATCATATCATGCTCATGTCATCATGCCACCTTGCATTTGAGCATCATACAAAAACCTTGAGCGTTGGTTCTTATCTCATATGCATTAATATTTGTATTTGCCTCTTGATATTGTATTTGGTTCTTGATATATTGTTCAATGCCCAAGTTGATTTGGGGGCATATCTCTTATTGACTCCACCACCTTTTCTTCACCACCTTGTAATTCCACCATCCAATTAATATGAGCTTGGCATTTTTAATTGAGTTTTACCTCTAGCTCATGTGGGTTGGGATGGATCAAGTTCTAGCTCCACATGCTCCCATGTATGCACCATGTTGTTTTCACAATATTGGTATATGAGAGCCACATGGCCACCTTTGCATGCCTTGTGAGTGTGACCCTAATTCTAGCTCCCATATGTGTTGTTTTTGGGGTTATCATCATGTTGGGATATTTTGTGGGCTTAATAAATATCTAGTGGCATATACACACTAGCAAGTCCCATTGTATCTCAGATATGGTCATCTCCATCTATTCCACATGGGGCATCCTTTTTAATTCTTTTTGCTTGGCCTTATTCCAATTTTTGGGAATGCAAAATAATAATGCCATGTAATAACATTGTTTTCACAAGATCATCAGGGCAATAAATATTTCTGCATAGGCCATCCAAGTACCATCTTGTGCTTGTCATTGGATTTTATTTGGTTTTTGAGTTGATCATCTCATCTCTTTTTCTCTCTTTTGGCTTGATATATGTTGATCTTGCCAAAACCCTACCACCTTTTCCCTCTCTCTTTCTTGTCTTGTTCTTGTGAGCTTGAGTGGATCATACTTGATCAACTCAAGACCATAAACCTCTCCTCTCTCTACCTCTAAAACCTACCCCTAATTACCATACCTTTCCCATCTAACCCTACACCCTACCTCTCCTTTTAGTCCATCCCCATCCATGCATGCTTCAAAAATCGCTAGCTCTCACTCTTCTCTCTCTTATCCTCTATCTAGTTTCCTCTATCACCATACCCTTCCCCATACCCCATCTTGGCTAAATCCTAAGCTACACCTAATCTAACCAAACCCTAAGTATCCCCTCTCTCTCGGCCCTCCTCTCTCTCTAGCGTGCAGGCCCCTCCCTAGCTACCAACCACCCCAGACCGAACCCATACTCCTCTCCCATCCAAACCTAGCTACCACCCTGCCCTAACCCTAGACCGAACCCATGCCCCCTCCCTCTCTCTTCTCCCTCTGCCCCAGCTGCCCCACACAGAGCCACTCTCCCAGGCCTCGCCGTCCCCACCTGGCAGCCTCACCTTCCCCAGCAACTCCCTCCCCATGTGCCTGCCCTGCTCGTCACGTGAGAGAGGGTGAAAAAGGTGGCCGAGCCAACCTTCCCCTCCCCCACGCAAGCCCCACCTGCCCCCGTCCTTATCTACCTTCCTCGCCCCTCTAGCCTCTTCCAGATCCCATCCCAGAGGCCCTGCCTCGTTCCCCTCTGCCCCTCTCTTCGTCACCACCATCGCCGACCTCCACCGTCGGTCTCCACCGTTCCCCGGAGTTCCAGGAGGCGCAGGCGGGAGAGATCGTGTCGGCAAGGTCGCGGAGGACCTCTGTGTCGCCCCCGTACCCAGCAGCGAGGAGGAGGAGCCCCCAGAACCCTGCACGTCGACGACGCCGCGAAACCCTAGCACCACCGTCCGCGAGCCGCGCCGGCGATCGTCTGCGCCCCTGCCCGTACAGACCGCCCCGACGAACCCGCGGTGAGCCACACTACCTCCCAGACATCCTCCCCTACCTGTTCGTTTCCTGGATGAGCGGGTCACGGCGACGAGCGCCCTCGGTGCACGGCGTGAACGTTGTCGTCGCCTCGCTCCCGTGCACGCCAAACCCTAGCTAGCCGCCTACCCTCCCTCCTAGCAACTACCCAACCCCACCGTAGTGGTCGCCGCTGCCAAGCGCCCCCTCGCGGTCGCGAGTTCGATCCCCACCCTCGCCACTCTACCGCGCGGGGCAGAGAGGAAGATCAACAGTGGGTCGTGGCCACTTTGCGCTTAACCCCCTTTTTGTTTCCTCGTCTCAAACCGCGGTACGTGAGGTCCCACCAGTCAGCCCCCTGTCCTTTTTCCGGAGAGCCCCCTGTAGTATTCCAGCCCTAACCCGCAGTCCCCCGCTGTGCCGCTGCCCAACCACTGGCCTGTGGGACCGCAGGGCTTCTGGGCCCACATGTCATCCGCTTAGGCTAGAGTAGGCCACGGTGTAAAAAGCTTTCTGTGCGCCTGTGTTACCCAGTCATCCTGGCCCCACCTGTAAGCGTCTGTGGCTAGATTAGACTGAGTATAAAAAGTTTTTCCTGAATCTGTTTAAATTCAAATCTTTTCCTAATTATTTCAAATTCAAATATAAATCTGTTTTCAAATAACTTTCAAAATATAAATCCAAATTTGACAAATAATATATGTTTTTGATTCAGAAAAATGTGAGGATTTCAAATATGCTATTCAAATTCCCTTTTGCATATTTAAAATTCCAAGTTGAATAAAATTACAACCAAATGCCACTGGAACTTAATAAATTAATAACTTTTGATTCATAACTCCGAATTTAGCAAATGATATGTCTATAATGATCAGCTCGACGAGACCTTTCTGTTTATGCTATCCATGACTTCAATTGCAGCATGCATCATATAAATATATAGTATACAGCAACTAATATGACAATAAAATGTGGCCAAACCTTAATAAAATGATTTATTCTTGTAGTCCACACCTCACCCATGCCATGCTACTTATTGCCATGCAAATTGTGCATCATTCATCATGGCATGATTGTTTGCTTGTCACATTTTTATTCATATGCTTGCGCTCTTTATTTATGTTGGCCCTTGTTTGTTTGGTTCTTCTTCGAATAGACACTGAGCAGGGGATATATCAAGAGAACCAGGAGCACTACCCAGATCCGTCTCTCGCTTCAACTGAGTTGCCAGGCAAGCACTACCACATGCTTGCATACATACAATACCTATTGCCTCTATCTTATTCTTGCATCATGGAGTCGCGATTGCATTAAACTGAATCCCAAGTATTGCATAGCCTTTACTTTTAAACCCCACCAAGCTTGTACCTCCGTCCCATGAGCCATTACTATAGGAGTTGATTGAGCCATGCGAGTCGTAGAACAGCATGTGTAGGGTATGTGAGTGTCTGATGGATCACGAGGTACCTAAACAACTTAACCTGAGTAGTAATGGGATAACTAATGAAAGTGGCACCGGTGAGCAATATCTGCTATTTGGTTTTTCCTGCTCACTTGTGTCCCGTAGGACCCCGAGTACTTGAAACCTGTTCCTTGAATATTCGCGCTATCCACATCTGGGAGGCTTATGGGACCCCCCTTAGCCAGAGCTTGATTCATTCTTATTTCTTGGGGCCACAAACTAGTTTGAGGTTTTATTTACTATCCTGTACTTATGCCATGTTTTACTGCTTTATTACGATTGTGCGATGGATAGCACACTGTACTGTTTAGGTAAGCGGAGTGTTTTCGCGGTATCGACAATCCCAGTTTTGGGTTCCCAGTCGTTTACAGCCATTGTCGCAAACCTTGGGTCCGTCTCGGAGTCAGCTAGCTTCGTTGCGGGTGTACTCAATGGGGTGGCCCCCTAAAATATTTCTGAATCCTGTGATTGCTTTGTCGTGAAGGCCTCGTTGGGTTTTGATTTGGTTTTTCCGAGGTTGATCGAGTGTGTGTTGCTATTTGTGCACCCCTGCAGGGTAAAACTTTCTGAAAGCCGTGTCCGCGGTTATGGACGACTTGGAGCACAGTTTCTCGATCATAGACAAGCATAACTAAAGTACCGCTTTTAACTTGACTAAATAACTGACTAGTAAATAGTGCAACACTCATGGAATGGTTAATAAATTCGCCAACGGATGGGGGTTATTCGTCCGCTTCCTCGTTGGTAAGCGAGGAGGAGGATGGATCTGATGGTATTACTATTATAACTGTTGTCATTAATTCACGGACATCCGTCTATCTTTGGTTAGGCGGATGGTTAGCGTTTATCTATAGAACTGTTAGGGTTTATCTTTGGCTGCAATTGCGTCACCCCAGGTTGTGTCCCCTTTAGAGGCATAAAGACTTGCTGAGTGCCCTTAGGGTCTCATACGATAAATTATTGGTTTAGATGAACAGGTACCCTCGCAGGACGGATACTGGGTGGAAGAGGCTGATGATGTGGGCAACGATCGTTCGGTGTAGAGATTCCGGGAACGGGGATCCGTGAGATCTGTGGGAGGGATGTGCTTATTTCTATGGCATCTTATGCCGATTTGCTTCTTATCCGTACTCGGACTTTGTTTTGTCGCTTCCGCTTGATACTCTGATGTGTGATGTATGAGGAATTATCCTAAAATATTATATCTATCTAGGTCATTTGAATCTTGCCGTATGGCGTTGCTATATTTCCTTTCTTTCTAGATGGTATGGCTCTGATGTACTCTTGTATGGTGGCTTGCATACATACTCATTTGTGTATGTAGTTGATCCCTTCGCCTGCCGATTACGCCGCCCGTACAGGTCCCGATGAGTTGGAAGTGGTTGGGACGGCCGAAAGGTCTACCCGTGAGTGGCTTTTGGGGCCCCACCGTACTATTTCAACCACTACCGCTCATCCAGGCTTGTATCTAGGAGCGTAATTCACCGAGGTAGTTACAGTTTACTGTTTGGATATGGGTTTACATGGCAGGGCCGGCTACAGGGCCCATACGGTGGGCCAGGACCCATCCACCCTTCTTTTAGCGTCATCCTTCTCTTTAGTGGTCACCCGGGCTTCCTTTGGGGCGTCACACCTGCTTTAACGGTCACCAGAACTAATTTCGCCAGTCTAGCCGACCGTCTTGCTTTATCTTCGTCGGGTAGCGTTGGGCATGATGGCACGCCAGCTTCCTTGATGACGAGGGAGAGCCAGAAGCGTACCCCGCACGGAGCGCCAGTCCTTTTGTCTGTTGGAATTATGCCCTAGAGGCAATAATAAAGATGTTATTGTTATAATTCTTGTTCATGATAAAGTTTATATTCCATGCTAGAATTGTATTAAGCGAAAACTTTGATACTTGTGTGGTTTATGAACAACACCGTGTCCCTAGTACGCCTCTATGGACTATCTCATTGATTAATGATGGTTAAGGTTTCCTAACCATAGACATGAGTTGTCGATTAATAATGAGATCATGTCACTGGGAGAATGATATGATGGACAGACCCAAATCAAGCAGAGCAATTAGATCGTGTCATCGTGTTCATCTTTGCGAAGCTTTTTCTTATGTCAAATATTGTATTCCTTAGACCATGAGATAATGCAACTCCCTGGTATCGTAAGAAAGCTTTGTGGTCATCAAACGTCATACTATGAGAGAGTGATCATAAAGGTGTCTCTCAGGTGATCGGAAAGTACTTGTTGGGTTGTATGTATCGAGATGGGATTTGTCCCTCCCAAGTCGGAGAGATATACTTCGGGCCCACTCGGTATCGATATCAACACCTCTTGCAAGCACGTGGTTAAGGAGTTAATCACAAAGTGATATCGGATTACGGAACGAGTAAAGTACTTGCTGCCGATACCAACGATCGAATATCGTGCAAGTAAAATATCGCGTGACGAAGGGAATATAAATATGGGATTAATTGAATCCTGACATCGTGGTTCATCCGACATGATCATCGATGAATATGTGGGAGTCAATATGGGTTTCCAGATCCCGCTGTTGATTATTGATAGAAGATCATGTCTGCATATTCTCGAACCCGTAGGGTCACACACTTAACGTGTCTCGACGCTAGGATAGAATGGATAATTGGTTTATGAGTTTTTGTTCAGAGTCTCGGATGAGATCCAGGACATGACGAGAGGTTCCGGAATGGTCCGTAGAATAAGATTCATATAAAGGAAAGCAGTTTTTGGATTTCGGAATTGTTTCGGAATGTCCGGTATTGTACCGGAAGGTTTTAGAAGCTTCCGGAGTGGGACCAACGTGGCTCCACTTGTCGTAGGGGGGAGTGGGCCTACGAGGGAGTGCCCTGGCCGCTTTGGGCCAGGGGCACAAGGCCCCATAGGCCCAGCCGGCCAAAACCTTAGGGGAAACCCTAGGGGACCTTCTAGAAGGGGGGAAGACTTGCCCCCCACTCCACCCTTGTGGCCGCCGCCCCTAGGGCTTGGAGGAGGGGCAAGGGGGCCGGCCAGCCCTCTATATAAAGAGGGCAGGGGTGCACCCTCCACCCACCCCTCCTTGAACCCTAGCCGCCTACCTGCTGCCCTCCAGATCTCTCTCTCTCCCGACTGCGCGTAGGCGAATTTCTGCTGCAGAAACTCTCCACCTTTGCACCACGCCGTCGTGATGTAGATCAAATCTATATCTCCACCCCACTTGCTGGACCGAGGAAGGAGGAGACTTTGCGGTGCTGTACGTGTGCATCTCTCGGAGGCGTCGCCACTTGCGGCGTTGGATCGGATCGGATCGCGAGGAGGAGAAGGCTAGTACGACTACATCAACCACGTTCCGTTGAACGTTTCGCTGTGCGATTTCTTCAAGGGTATGAAGATCTCATCTATCCCTCTCGTTGATTGCATCTCCTAGATTAGATCTTGGCTTTCCCGTTCGCAACCGTAGAATTTTTTTGATTTACTATGCAGCAAAACCCTTCAGTGGTATCAGAGCTAGATCTATGCGTAGATGTGTTTCACGAGTAGAACACAACATGCTTGTTGCGGGCGTTGATGTTTTCTGTTGCAAGCCTCTTGTTGTGTACTTCTTATGACGCGGGATAATGAGATCTAAGCGGTCCAGGCCAACTTTACGCGACCTCGTTCGCGAGACCGGCTCCGCACTTGACGTGTGGCTTGTTCCACACATGCGGCTGGTGGATGCCAGTTTCTCTCACTATAGTTGTCATGGGATTTACACCGGATGTTGGCAACCATAATATCACCGTTGTGGCTTTCCGTAGGTAAGAATCGTTCTTAGCTTGTTACTCCCATAAGCCACGTAAAACATGCAACAACAAAGTAGAGGCGTCTAACTTGTTTTTGCAGGGAGTGTTTCTGTGATATGGTATGGCCCAAGATATGATGTGTATGTTGTATGCAATGATCATGTTTTGTAATATTTCACGACTTGCATGTCGATGATTACACAACCGGAAGGAGCCATATGGTTGTATTTATAATTGTGTATGACATGTGTGTCAACTTCTTATGCGCCATGTAATAGCTTTACCTTATCGCTAAGTAGTTAGCAATAGTTGTAGTTGCTATTCGTGGTGGAGGCAATCATGGTGGAGTGATGGAGATCATGCTGGCGCACACAAGATGGAGATCATTGCGCGGAGATTGGCTATACCATGTCACATAAAATTATATGCATGTGATGTTTATCCTTTTATGTATCTTATTATGCTTAGATCGCGACGGTAGCATTATAAGATGATTCCTCACTTAAAGATCAATATAAAATTGTGTTCTCCCCATGTATGCACCGTTGCGAAAGTTCGTCGTGTTCAAGCATCTCGTGATGATCGGGTGCTATAAACTCTACGTTCACATACAACGGGTGCAAGCCAGTTTTGCACACGCGGAAATACTTGGGTTTGACTTGACAAGCCTAGCATGTACAGACATGGCCTCGGAACACACTAACCGAAAGGTTAAGCATGAGTCATATGAATGATATGATCGACACTTGGTTGTCCACCATTGAAGCCACATCTCTTCTCGTGAAGATTGGATTAAGTGTGGTGAATTTGGATTGTGTTCACTAAACAACTTGAGGGATGTTGAATTTAGTGGGAGTTCATCTAGTAATTTTATTAAGTTGAACTAGTTATCATGAACATAGTCTAAATTATACTTGCAAATTTTGTAGATCAAATGGCTAAGTCCAACTTCAACTTCAACATTTTTGCTGAGAAAGAAAAGCTTAAGAACAATGGGTCTAACTTCACCAACTGGTTCCGCAATCTGAGAATCATTCTCGCTGGCGGACAAAAGGACTATGTCCTTGAGAAAGCGCAAGGTGACGCCCCTGCTATAGATGCGCCGGCTGATGAAAACGATGTTTATCAGCCGCGCAAGGATGATTATGGTGTGATTAAGAGAACCATGTTGTTTGCTATGGAATCGGACCTTCAAAATCGTTTTGAGGAGTTCGCCGGGCCCTTTGAGATTCTTGAGGAACTAAAAACCATGTTTCAGACTCAGGCCCGTTTTGAGAGATATGAGATCTCTAAGAAATTCTTTAACTGCAAGATGGAGGAAGGGAGTTCCGTTAGTGAGCACGCCATTAAGATGTCGGGCTACACTCAACGTCTTGAGCAACTGTACTGCAAGATTCCAGAAGAGCTCAAGATTGACAGAGTTCTGCAATCACTCCCTCGAAGATACAAAGGTTTTGTAGTTACTCATAATCAGATTAGTTCCACTGATACGATCACTGAGCTCTTCGCTAAGCTGAAAGCTGTGGAGGTGGACATCAAGAAAGATAATCATGTGTTGATGGTCAACAAGCCCCCCAGCTTTAAGAAAGGTAAGGGTGCAAAGAAGCCCTTCAAGAAAGGCAGCGGCAAGCGCGTTGCCCCTGCAGAGAAGAAGCTCAAGTCTGGACCTAAGCCGGACACTGAGTGCTTCTATTGCAAGGACAAGGGTCACTGGAAGAGCAACTGTCCGAAGTACTTAGCAGACAAGAAGGCTGGCACCATTAAAGGTATATTTGATATATATGTTATTGATGTTTACCTTACTAGCGCTCGTTGTAGTGCCTGGGTATTTTATACTGGTTCAGTTGCTAATATTTGTAACTCGAAACAGGAGCTACGGAATAGACGGAGGCTAGCAAGGGATGAGGTGACTGCGCGTTGGCAACGGATCAAGAGTTGATGTGATGGCCGTCGACACGCTCTCCTTAGTTTTACCTTCGGGATTAGTTTTAAACCTTAATAAATGTTATTATGTGTCTACGTTGAGCATGACCATCATATCTGGATCGTGTTTATTGCAAGACGGTTATTTATTTAAATCGGAGAATAATGGTTGTTCTATTTATATGAGTAACATATTTTATGGTCATGCACCTGCTATGAATTGTTTATTTCTTCTTAATCTCGAAAGCAATGAAACACACATCCATAACATTGAGGCTAAGAGATGCAAAGTAGATAGTGATAATTCAACTTATTTGTGGCACTGCCGTTTAGGTCATATTGGTGTAAAACGCATGAAGAAACTCCATTCAGATGGACTTTTGGAGTCTCTTGATTTTGAATCATTTGACACGTGCGAGCCATGCCTCATGGGCAAGATGATCAAAACCCCGTTCTCCGAAATGATGGAGCGAGCAACAGACTTGTTGGAAATCATACATACCGATGTATGCGGACCAATGAGTGTTTAGACGCGCGGTGGATATCGCTATTTTCTCACTTTTACTGATGACTTAAGTCGATATGGGTATATCTATTTAATGAAACAGAAATCTGAAACGTCTGAAAAGGTCAAGGAATTTCAGAACGAAGTGGAAAACCATCGTAACAGGAAAATTAAATTTCTACGATCCGATCGTGGAGGTGAATATTTGAGTTATGATTTTCTCACGCATCTTAAAGCAAGCGAAATCGTTTGACAACTCACGCCACCCGAAACACCATAGCGCAATGGTGTGTCTGAACGCCGGAATCAAACTCTATTAGATATGGTGCGATCGATGATGTCTCTTACAGATTTTCCGTTATCATTTTGGGGTTATGCATTAGAAACCGCTGCATTCACTTTAAATAGGGCACCATCTAAATCCGTTGAGACGACACCATATGAACTATGGTTTGGTGCTAAACCTAAGTTGTCGTTTCTTAAAGTTTGTGGATGCGAAGCTTACGTCAAGAAGTTGATGCCGGACAAGCTCGAACCCAAAGCGGAGAAATGCGTCTTCATAGGATACCCTAAGGAAACGATTGGGTATACCTTCTATCACAGATCCGAAGGAAAAGTGTTTGTCGCAAAGAATGGATCCTTTCTTGAGAAGGAGTTTCTCTCGAAAGAAGTGAGTGGGAGGAAGGTAGAGCTAGACGAGGTTATTGAACCTTCTCTCGACATAGAGTGTAGCGCAGCACCTAAAATTGTTCCAGTGCCGTCTGCACCAACAAGAGAGGAAGCTAATGATGAGGATCATGAAACTTCGAACGATGCTACTGCTGAACATCGCAGGTCGACAAGGTCATGTGCCCCTCCTGAGTGGTATGGAAACCCTGTCTTAACTGTCTTGTTGGTAGACAACAGTGAACCTGCGAACTATGAGGAAGCAATGATAGCCCAGACTCTGAGAAATGGCTAGAGGCCTTGAAATCCGAATTGGGATCCATGAGCGAAAACCAAGTATGGACTTTGGTAAGCCCTCCTAGCGACCGTAAGGCCGTTGAGTGCAGATGTATTTTCAAGAAGAAAACGGACGCGGATGGTAATGTTACTGTTTATAAAGCCGACTTGTTGCGAAGGGTTTTCGACAAGTTCAAGGTGTTGACTACGATGAGACTTTCTCTCCCATAGCGATGTTTAAGTCCATTCGGATTTTATTAGCAATTGTTGTGTTTCATGATTATGAAATATGGCAGATGGATGTCAAGACTGTGTTCCTCAATGGCAACATTGATGAAGAGTTGTATATGATGCAGCCCGAAGGTTTTGTCGTTCCTAAGGATGCTGATAAGGTGTGCAAACTTCAGCATTCCATTTATGGACTGAAGCAAGCATCTTGGAGTTGGAACCTTCATTTTGATCAAGTGATCAAGAGCTTTGGATTTTTTCCAAATTGCTACGAAGCTTGTATCTAGAAGAAAGTGAGTGGGAGCTAAGTGACATTTCTAGTACTATATGTGGATGACATATTGATTATTGGAAATGACATTGGTATGCTTAACGATGTGAATAGTTATTTGAATAAATGTTTTTCAATGAAAGACCTAGGAGAAGCTGCTTATATATTAGGCATCAAAATCTATAGAGATAGACAAAGACGCCTAATAGCTTTAACCCAAAGTACATACCTAGAAAAAGTTCTGAAAAGGTTCAGAATCAATAAGGCAAAGAAAGGTTCAGTGCCCATGTTGTCAGGTAAGATATTGAGCAAGGCTCAGTGTCCAGCTACGGTAAATGATAGAGAAACCATGAGCAAAGTTCCTTATGCCTCGACCATAGGTTCTATCATGTATGCCATGATGTGTACTAGATCGGATGTGTCCAATGCTCTTAGTTTGACGATCAGATACCAAAGTGATCCAGGAGTGGAACACTGGACATCCGTAAAGAACATCCTAAAGTATTTAAATAGGACTAAAGAAATGTTCTTGGTCTATGGAGGTGATGAGCAGCTCGTCGTAAAAGGTTACGTCGACGCTAGTTTCGACATCGACCCGGATGATTCTAAATCTCAGACAGGATACATTTATATTTTGAATGGAGGAGCTGTGAGCTGGAGAACATGCAAGCAAAGCGTGATCGCGGGATCTACAGTAGAATCGGAATACATGGCTGCTGCAGAAGCGTCAAGTGAAGGAGTTTGGATCAGGAACTTCATCACTGAGCTTGGTGTGGTTCCAAGTGCCTTGGACCCACTAGAGATATTTTGCGACAACAATGGTGCCATAGCATTGGCTAAGGAACCAAGATATCATCCAAAGACAAAGCACATCAACTGCCGATTTCATATAATTCAAGATTATATAACAGATGGAGATCTGAAGATTAGCAAAGTACATACGGATCTGAATGTCGCAGATCCGTTGACTAAACCTCTTCCACGAGCAAAACATGATCAACACCTCAATGCCATGGGTGTTAGATTGTTGCCAGATGTAAACTAGATTATTTACTCTAGTGCAAGTGGGAGACTGTTGGAATTATGCCCTAGAGGCAATAATAAAGATGTTATTGTTATAATTCTTGTTCATGATAAAGTTTATATTCCATGCTATAATTGTATTAAGTGGAAACTTTGATACTTGTGTGGTTTATGAACAACACCGTGTCCCTAGTATGCCTCTATGGACTAGCTCATTCAATGGTTAAGGTTTCCTAACCATAGACATGAGTTGTCGATTAATAATGAGATCATGTCATTGGGAGAATGATATGATGGACAGACCCAAATCAAGCAGAGCAATTAGATCGTGTCATCGTGTTCATCTTTGCGAAGCTTTTTCTTATGTCAAATATTGTATTCCTTAGACCATGAGATAATGCAACTCCCTGGTATCGGAAGAAAGCTTTGAGGTCATCAAATGTCATCCTATGAGAGGGTGATCATAAAGGTGTCTCTCAGGTGATCGGAAAGTACTTGTTGGGTTGTATGTATCGAGATGGGATTTGTCCCTCCCAAGTCGGAGAGATATACTTCGGGCCCACTCGGTATCGATATCAACACCTCTTGCAAGCACGTGGTTAAGGAGTTAATCACAAAGTGATATCGGATTACGGAACGAGTAAAGTACTTGCTGTGAACGAGATTGAACTAGGTATGCCGATACCAACGATCGAATCTCGGGCAAGTAAAATATAGCGTGATGAAGGGAATATAAATATGGGATTAATTGATTCCTGGCATCGTGGTTCATCCGATATGATCATCGATGAATATGTGGGAGTCAATATGGGTTTCCAGATCCCGCTGTTGATTATTGATAGAAGATCATGTCTGCATATTCTCGAACCCGTAGGGTCACACAATTAACGTGCCTCGATGCTAGGATATAATGGATAACTGGTTGATGAGTTTTTGTTTGGAGTCTCGGATGAGATCCAGGACATCACGAGAGGTTCCGGAATGGTCCGGAGAATAAGATTCATATAAAGGAAAGCAGTTTTTGGATTTCGAAATTGTTTCGGAATGTTCGGTATTGTACCGAAAGGTTCTAGAAGCTTCCATAGTGGGACCAACGTGGCCCCACTTGTCGGAGGGGGGCGTGGGCCTACGAGGGAGTGCCCTGGCCGCTTTGGGCCAGGGGCACAAGGCCCCATAGGCCCAGCCGGCCAAAATCCTAGGGGACCTTCTAGAAGGGGGGGGGGAAGACTTGCCCCCGACTCCACCCTTGTGGCTGCCAGCCCTAGGGCTTGGAGGAGGGGCAAGGGGGTCGGCCAGCCCTCTATATAAAGAGGGAAGGGGCGCACCCTCCACCCACCCCTCCTTGAACCCTAGCCGCCTACCTGCTGCCCTCCAAATCTCTCTCTCTCTCCCGACTGCGCGTAGGCGAATTCCTGCCGCAGAAACTCTCCACCTTTGCACCATGCTGTCGTGCTGTAGATCCAATCTATCTCTCCACCCCACTTGCTGGACCGAGGAAGGAGGAGACGTCGCGGTGCTGTACGTGTGCAGCTCTCGGAGGCGTCGCCACTTGCGGCGTTGGATCAGATCGGATCGCGAAGAGGAGAAGGCTAGTACGACTACATCAACCACGTTCTGTTGAGCGTTCCGCTGTGCTATTTCTTCAAGGATATGAAGATCTCATCTATCCCTCTCGTTGATTGCATCTCCTCTCAGCCCTTGATTATCTTGCTGCCTTACGACTCCCTGACGCCTCCTCTCTCTTCTTCCTCCGCCGGCTGGAGAAGGGAGGGAGAGGGGCTCGGTGCTGCCTTCCACCCAATAGATCCCCTGCCCGTGGCTGTGTCCTGGTGCTGCGGCCTCGTCAGAGGCCAATCCAGGAGGAGAGGGGGGGGGGGGGGAGAGCGGGGCCTGGCGTTGGTTCTCTACCTAATTCTCTAGCCAGGCTAGCAAATACTAATCCCAGTGTGCTGGCCTGAATGGGCTAAGCCTCAAGCGGTGAGCTAGTATCCCATGATGTGCACATACATAGGTCAATAGATCAATTGATCCAAAGGATCAGTACGTGACTTCCTGGTCGTCTTGAATTCATGCATAATCTGGTTGATTTCCTTAGTGTCGAAGGTGAGCTGCCAGACACCGGCCGATGTGCTAGTTGCCGAACGCATCTGTTCTCCCGTCTCAGTGCATGGTTTATGGGTTGTCTAATCTGAGCCCCAAGGTATTACACAATATACATGAATCAATCTATTTACACAGAGCTTATAGGATGTACTAGTTTGCCCCAAGTTACTACTGTAATATGAATCAGTTTTTGGCAGATGTATATTAGCCCTAAGGTATTACAGTACCATACATATGAGTCAATCTGCATATAATGCTTATACGGTATATGAATCAATTGAGCCCTAAGTTGTTAGTTGGAATGTCCAACTCTACTGCTATTATGCAAATGGATTGTATATATTAGGGTATGAATTGTTGCAAAGTTCAATGTCAGATATAGGTTCACACTAGTAGGAATTTAGCTTAATTTGACATATACTATTCTGGTTTGACATGCATCGGGGTCTTGGTCCTCGCCGTCTTCGTCGTCGGTCGCGGTGAGGCCAGATCTCCTCCTCCACCACTAAATAATCTCCCCTTTTGCTGTCTAATTTCAATAAATCCCTGTCCTCTGGCCTTTTTCTCCTCGCTGGATTTCATCTTCAATATATGTAGCTAACTTACAGAGGTCTCTATGTTAATAAATAGATTAGAAGTAAACTTGATCCTCTGCTTATTTTTTGTATTTGGCGTTCCTTAGTAAATTGCCTTATAGACCGCTAATACTAATGTTTGAATCTAATGCTCTTGGAACAGCTTCGGACCTGTTCCATATGTTACTGATCAACTGAAATGTTAACTTCCACTTATGCTCCATACTGTTAGTGATCAACTGAAATGTTGGGAAACCAACTTACGGAAGTCTCTATGTTAATTAATAGATTAGAAATAAACTTGGTCCTCTGCCTATTTTTGTATTTGGTGTTCCTTAATAAATTTCTTAAGTAAATCAACTAGTTTGGCAAACAAACTTGCTGACCATTAGTTTGGAAACTGACACAAATTCTGAAACTGACACAAATTATGGTATTACCTACACAAGGGCATAATGAAAGGATCTGTTTGGTACACAAGGATGGAAAGTATAACAGCATACACAAACGAACGTGGACAACCCAGAACTGGTAAATTCTTTATGTCACTTCAGCTGTCTCTAGCATTTTCTACAACGCAAAAAATCCTTATATGAGTTAAGTTGCTAAACCTTCAATACTCATAAATCTTGTGCAGGTACTAAAGGACAATCTGACACTCCAGTGTCTGCTAATGACACGTGTGCCCTATATGAATGGCCATCCCATGCTCGTTGCAACCGCGCGCTACTAGAGAATGGTACTTTCTTTCCTTTTTATTTGTGTCGCTATTCCTTACAATCTAATAACCAAGTAATGCAATACTATTTTATATGATTTGGGCTGTAGAAGCTGATGGACAGAAGAAGAAGAAAGGGCGAGGTGTCCTAAAAGGTGTTAAAGCATCTATGAAGCATTTTGCCAATGGATCTACGAAGCTAGATATTTCATTCTCTGAAACATTGGGTGGTACAGTAGGAATGAACAATCGCTCATTCAAGGATGACGTGGTAGTCATAATAAAAAGAAAGTTACCACTCATTGGAGTGAGGAGGTGGTCGGACATTCACCCTAGTGTCCATGGACTCATCGTTGCAGATATGATAGTGGGTACAACCCTTTTAACATTTGTTATGTTATTTTACCATCGATAATGGACTACTTATGTATATTCATTTGTTGTACGCTTTACAGGACAGATGCAACCTGGAAGATACACCAGGAATGGAAGAAAAAGTTCTCAAAATTGCAATGGAGCGATATAGAGGTTGGGGAGCAACTCTAAGCTCCACTTACAAGGCATACAAAACAGATGAGGCTAGATTGGCAAATGTGCCGGAAGATTTACAACTACAAGAGTTGGAATGGATGATCGACTACTTTGGCAATGATGCAAAATTTCAGGTTATCTCTAAGCTTACTGTTTGTCTATTCTGTGTTTGGATGAAGTGGCTTGTCTGACTATTTATATTTGGTTTCAATGACTGGATAGGAACGTAGCCAGAAGAACTCCGATAACCGTAAGAAATAGAAGACAAAACACAGAGTGGGATCAAAATCCTACTCGCAAGTAAGTTTTGAGAAGGTATGACTCTAACTAAGTATGTATGCCTTGCTGCTACCTATGGTTTCATGCTTCAAGCATCGCATTGTTGTATTTACTTGTAGAGAGACGTAGAAAATGGAGAAGAGCCGGATTGTATTGCTCTGTGGGAACTCACCCACACAAAGAATTGAACATGGTCTAACAAAGAGTCCCAGGACGTTTATGTGAGTACTGATAGGTTCTGTCATTCTTCTCTCATCTTTTATAGATCAATATTGATGAATTAGCTATAATTGTTCTTTTCGTTCTTAGGACAAAGCACGTGAAGCGGTTGAAACCAAAGAAACTGAAACTCATGGTCCACTCTCAAGTGAGCAGAGAAACAATGTTTTCTAGACTGCATACAAAGACACTCTGCTATGCAAGTCATCGCAGCCTCGTGGGTACGGATACATGGCCAAACCTAAAACTGGTTCTGAAAGGTTTCGGATGCAGATTGAGGAGCAAGCTCGTGCTACATCGGAAACCCAGCAACAGAACTCTCAGCTCAGCCAGCAGGTCACCGAATTACAAGACCAACTAGAAGTTGAACATGCAGACATGCAAGAGCGGCTTAACTTGGAGCGTGCTGAGAGAGAACAACTTGAGGAGAGGTTACAACAAGAGCTTGCTGAAAGGGAAAGATTGTTGGAAGAGGAGTGAAGATCAAGACTAGAATTTGAAAAAAGCCATGATGACAAAGTTCAACCAACAGATGGCTAAACTCAGCCAACAGATGGGAAGCCAACAACAGAAGGTGATTATAGTCATATGCTTGTCACCTTGTAAGATTTATTTTGCTTACTTGTATTGATGAAAATGCACTTCTATTTGCAGGTGCTTAATAAGAGGACCGACAAAGAAAATAGTAATCCAAACTCGCAAAATGCTCTTCTACAGAGCTCAAGTCCTAGTAGGAATCCATGAGTAAGGCCAACTGTGATTTCTTCAAATGATCTCATACAGAATTCTCGAATGTACAAAGCAATGGTAAGTCACAACTTGCTTTGACATCATGTTCACGTGCATTTTTAGGTCAATTTCCTTCATATTTAGAATGTTGTTGTGTGCTCTGTCCTTGAACCATGTTGGTCGCTACTACATGTACTATACATGTGATATCTGGCGATATGAACTTAACTGAAACTATACATCGAGTCACAACTTAAATCAATAGCGGAAGTTTTAAGGCCCCGTTTGGTTTGAAAGATTTTTACATGAAAAGTGTAGGAATCTTGTTCCTGTAGGAATTGGCACTGTAGTATCGTTTGGAACACAGGAATTGAACGGAGGAAAAGTGAAGGAATGTTTCCTTCTACGTTAGTTTCATAGGAAACGAAAAATGAGCTCGACCTCTTCTTTTAATTCCTGTGCAAAGGAATGAGGCAAATTAAGCTACCTCAAGGCTGGTTTGGTTTGAAGGATTTGCATGTAAGACTTACATTAACTCAAGTCCTTCACCAACACATGCAACAAATGGCTGATACTTTTAAATATGTTCAAACAGTGAAGTTTTAGGAGAATGGCCATATGGACCGGATGGTATGGGTATCCATTCTTTAGCTTTGGAAGAGAGAATACATATGTGCCCAAGATTAAAAAGTGCCATGTATGTATACACTGTAGTCGAGTATCTAAAAACATATTTGTGTGATTATTACTAGATCTGCATCAACATATAACATGGTTTAATAGACTATTTTAATCACCAAAATCTTGTATATTGTGAAACGGTGGATGGATCAAGTATATATCATAGGATTTTACTCTGATTCTTGTGGTTTTCTTTCCTGTGTTCCAAACAAGCATGTGTTATCCTTTCCCGTGTTTTGCATTCCTAAGGATTACACATGCATACTTTTCCTGCTCCTCCGTTTTTCCTATTCCCGTATTTTTTCTACCCTACGGTTTTAGTCCAGTTAGTCTAACAACAATTCTTTTTAACAATGGGGCTGGAATAATTGTCTGATGCTAGTTCTTTTTAACTAGCTAATTTTTTTATTTCTTGATTGCAGGATCAAAAGAAGCAGCTGGATTGGAGTCTACAGCATGGACATTTTAGTCTTGGCGGTTAATTAGGATGGCAACATTTTATTTGAGTTTCATTTGAATTAGGATGGCAACATTTTATTTGAGTTTCATTTGATGAATATTTGCTATGAGAATTATTATTTGTATATATACGTATTGTTTTGAATTTGTATTTTTTTTATGGTTGCGATAGCCTATTGCCACAATTCGCTTTTGCTTGCCATTGCTTAGCACGTAATGTTGTGACAAACATAAGTTGCCACGCATACTCTCCTTGTTGTGTTAAGATATAGCAACGAAGAACTTTATATTGTTGCAATAACTTGTCACCGCAATTTTTCTGCACATTGCGATAACTGCTTGGCGCCAGAAAATAAAGATTTGTTGAAATAGAGTATCGCCACAAACACTTTAAGTTGTCGCAGTAGGCTCTTCCTACAAACATTCTGCCTGTTGTGATAAGTATTTGGCGCCACGGAACTGAATTTGTTGAAATAGAGTATCACCATGAAAACTTCACATTGTTGCGGTAGCTTATTGCTACAAACATTTTGCCCGCTGCGATAAGTATTTGGCGCCACGGAACTTTTTTTTGTTGAAATAGAGTATTGCCACAAAAAGTTTAAATTGTCGCAATAGCTTCTCGCTAATTTTTTTTGACCGTTGCGGTAACCGTTTATCGGCACGAGTGAAATGTTTGTTGCAATAAGTTAATGCCACGGGCATAGCGGTACGTGGAAAAATGGCTAATGCTCCAAAACAAGAGTTGTTGCCATATGTTATTGCCACGATTGGTTATTGCCACGAAAGAGCATGCGCCACGAAACATGCATCGTTGCCATTGATTATCGCCACAAATGTCTATCTCCACAAACTAGTAATCGCCACGTTCTATTTGTATGTTGCATTAAGTTATCTCCACAAACCAAATTGTGGTGATAAGTGGGTGTTGCCACGGGAAAAAATGTGGCAACTGGCCTCATTGTTGTTGCAATAGAACAATTTACTGCCACGATTGCTTTTTCGTTGCGATAGCCTATTACCATGTGTTTAATTGCAACGCTTGCCAAACGAACGGCATTTCGTGGCAATAGGTACATATTTCCACAAATTGGCCCATATCGCGACAAATAATTTTGTTGCAATAGACCCAAATCCTTGTAGAGGCTGAGTATATTGCCACCTCAGAGGAATTTCCTCATGGATCTTGTTGTGGTTCAGGGCTCGTCCAATCCGTTAGACATGTATTATGACAACAATGGTGCTATTGCACAAGCCAAGGAACCTAGACAACACCAGAAGAACAAGGACATACTCATGCGATACCACCTGATTCGCCAGTTCGTGGATCAGGGTGATATCAAGTTATGCAAGGTACACACGGATGCAAATATTGTGGATCCATTGACAAAGACGTTACCACAGCCGAAGCATGAGGCGCACCTAAGAGCTATGGGCATTAGATGCCTAGACATGTGATGTCTGAAGATTGACTCTAGTGCAAGTGGGAGAGTCTTGGGAATATGCCCCATAGGCAATCATGTATGATGATGTTACCCATTGTATTCATAAAGATATTAAGTTGTCCTTGTATAAACATCTGATGTGTATCATTGCATTTGTGTTGTGGAACTATGCATTCATGTTGTTTGTACTAAATGTCCTTGGTCATTGAGGTTGTGCTGGAAACACAACATAGACCAATGTGAAAGTCGGCTTGATGACTTTGTTCCACTTGTCATGGGCATGGTGATGCTATTCCGACTTACACGGATTCGGCTAAAGAGTTTAGCGATTTGGATTGACCCATATTGAGGTACAACGAACAAGTTGTTATTTGTATATCTCAATCAATGTAATCCTTAGACTTGAGGTTATTGCATAGTGTGAGTTGAGGATCACCGACTTAGGTTTTGTCAAACACTGATCCGTAACTGGGCAGTTATAAAGTTAGAGTTCGGGTTGACTAAGAATCAAGCTGCATGATGTGAATAACCAAGATGGGATTTTTCCCCTCCACTCAGAGAGATATTCTCTGGGCCCTCTCGGATAATATGATTTGGAAAGCATGGCCATGCATGACTCAGTTAAGTGTTAACCGAGGCGATCGACTAAGAGTTAGTCAGGTGAATCACTTATCTTGGATCGAGTAGAGAGTCAGACTATTTAAGGGATGACAAATATTCGCTTATAGTCTGACAAGGTATATCGTGAGGCAAAAGGGACTCGAACGTAAGTCGCATTGGAAAGGCAAGTCGTCATGACTCTTTGGTACTTGGGAGTTGGCATGTTCTGCTAGGAGCCGCTACCGACTTATCAATTAAGAGTGGGACTCCAATCGTGTCCAAGTTGCCATGAGCCTGTGGGGTCACACACTTAAGAGCGGGAGCAAGTTCGGATTGGATCTGAACCGGAAATATGGTTGGGTTAGACCCGAGCCGGATTTGTACTGAGTGTGTGAGTAGGACTCACATGGACTAATATTATATGGGATTTAGTGAATGGGCCACGTGAGTGGAGCACGGTAACCCAGAAGGGTCAATCGTTGATCGGTTAGGTCATTCCATGAGTTGGAAACCCTAGCTCCACAACAGTCCTGCCGTTGTAACGAACCTAGAATTTCACCATCGGCGCTCCTCCTCGTACGTGTGGACACCAGCAGCGGTGCTGTACGATCAACACCAGGCCAATCACGATCGGATCGGATCGCGAGGACTCCACTGCGTCAACAGACGCGTTTCATCAGTAGTCCACAACTGCGCGTCTAGTGATAATCCTCGTGGCCTTCTACCTCAGCTAGATCTTGGGATCACCACGTTAGAGGTAAAAGTTTTATTTTATCTCTATGTGGCCCAACAGTGCTTTCCTTTAACGCGTTTCATCTAGGCACAGAAAGCAAGAATCAAGTATTTTCAATGGAAGAAGCATTAAAATCTAGTTTCTTGCCCCTACCTTTCTTACCTGTACTCTTACCTTTAGGGAACGTATGATTTCTTGGTGGAGAAGAGAAATGCATGATTCCTTTTCCCACATCAATTATTGCTCCAAGGAGTTTTAGCACGGATCGTCCAAGTGTAATTTGTCCTTTTTCTACACATTCAATAACAAGATAATCAGTAGACACCACTTTCCCTAGGATCTTTGTAAACACTCCTTCAGCTATTCCAATGGGTAATATAGTGGCATTATTGGTAAGAGATATTTCTTCTCCACCCTCAGAAAGTCCCCAAAGATTCAAAGATTCATAAATATCTTTAGGCATAAGAGATAATTCAGATATAATATCACAACGAGCATAAAAAGTTTCATCATTTATAACAACTTTTACTATAGGAAGCCATTTTGAATATTCAGAACTTATTGGAACATATTCATATGATCTCTAAGCATATTATAGCATTCTTTTAAACTAGCTGTATTGGTCTCAAAAGTGTTTAATCTAGCTTAAATGTTTGTAAAGGATGAATCAAATTTGCTAGGAAAGTTATATGTTGCAATCAAATTTTTATGGCATTAAAGGCTTCATCCCCATCACACTTGAGGAAATCTCCCCTACTACAGCATCCAAAGAATATATCTATAAAAAAGAGCAAGACCAAAGTAGAATCTGCTAAGAAGCAAGCCTAGAGTCATTTTAGGTTCAGTTTTTTCATGTGATTCAGAAATTATATACCAGGCTTCTTTGAAACTCTCTTCATTTCCTTGTTTGAAAGTGAAGATCATTTCCTCAGGTGACATAGTGATTGGAGCAACAATAGACATAAAAGCAACTTGAAGTAGGAACTAATTATTTTTGTGTTTTTAATAAAAAGAAGCAAACCAGTACAACTAATTTTTGTGTTTTTTTTCTAAAAGTAAGTAAACAAAAAAAGAAAAATAAACTAAGCAAAACAAGAACAAAGTAAAGAGATTGGTTGTCAGAGAATCCCCTTGCAGAAATCGTCTTTCTCCCAGAAAAGTGATTTGACGGGGAAGAAAAAATTGAAGCTCTCCCCGACAACGACGCCAGAAAATTGCTTGATGGCTCAAATGATATAAAGCTCGTTGGGGAACCCCAAGTTGAAGGTATGATGAGCACAACAAGTTTCCCTTAGTTAGGAAACCAAGGTTATCGAACCAGTAGGAGAAAGAACCAACTCCCAAGGTGTTGCTAGCAAGGTGGAACCTGCACAACACAACCACAATACTTTTCCCCAACTTATAGTGAGGTTGTACATCTCACTGGTTTGCTAAAAACAAAGGATTAAACTTATAGTGTGGAAGAAAGTAGTTGCTTTGTAGGAATTGTAGAAAGTAAACAATAGGAAATAGATTGAATATCAGTGGGAAGGAATGGACCGGGGTCCACAATTCACTAGAGGTGTTTCTCCATAAGATTAATAGCATGTTGGGTGAACAAATTACATTTGGGCAATTGACAGGATAGAGAAACCATAACAATGCATATACATGTCATGATGATCGCTATGAGATTCGTTTGGGCATTAGAACATAATACATAGACCATAATCCAACTGCATCTATGACTAATAATCCACCTTCAGGTTATCATCCAAATCCTCCTCCAGTATTAAGTTGCAAGCAACAGATAATTGCATTAAGCAAAGTGTATAAAGTAAACAACACAATTGCCCCATGAACAAAGGATTGTTGTTTTCTCCCTACTATCAACAACACATCTACAACCTTAGAAGTTTCTGTCACTCTCCCAGATTACTAGAGGCATGAACCTACTATCGAGCATAAATACTCCCTCTTGGAGTCACAAGCAAGTACTTGGCCAGATTAGCTACAAGCAACAGAGAGCATGCAAGATCATAAACAACATAGACATGATAGAATCAATAATCAATCTTGACGTAGTACTCGATATCTATCAGATCCCAACAAACACAACATATAGGATTACAAATAGATGATCTTGATCATGATAGGCAGCTCACAAGATCTAAACACGATAGCACAAAGAGGATAAGCTATCATGTAGCTACTTCTATGGACCCATAGTACAAGGATGAACTAGTCATGCATCACACCGGAGGCTGGCATGGTGATGAAGAAGGCCTCCAGGGTGATCTCCCCTCTCCGGCAGGGTGCCGGGAAGAGCTTCGGATCCCTCCCGATCTAGGGACAATGGTGGCGGCGGCTGACGAGGTTCAATCTCGTCAATTCCCATTGTTATGGACTTGGGTTTTGGAGAAGATGGGGATGCTAGAGATCGCGGAACGGTTAGCAAAAAATAAACACGGGGACACGAGGTTTACCTAGGTTCAGGCCCCCGGACGGAAAACCCTACTCCTGATTGTCTACTTTTGATTACGGCGGAACCAAAAAGTACCGGGGTGCACAGATGCAATCTGGCGTGAGGTGTGTATGTAGTGAGTTGAGGTTCCCTCCTCGCCATGCCCTCCTAGCCTTTATATAGATAGGCAGGTCCCGGGCATAGGTCAAGTCGGTTACAAATTAGGGTTTGCCCCTTTGAAATTCTATCTACTCTAGTCTTTCTCTCTAAGGATCCGAAGGCGTCATGGGATTGGGCATCCCCGAAAGTCTCAGCAGGCCGCATATGCTCTTGTGGGCCTTCCTTGGGATAGACCAGGTATACCAATGTAGTGTACCTGTAGGGTATAACCATGTCAGTAGCCCCCTAGTGCTCAGTCGAATTGCAGATTTGGCCGAGGACTCTTCAATCTTTCAGGTGTTGTTGATCCTATTCATAAGAGAAAGAATGGTTTTAGTTCATAGGGATTGTTGATGCGTGTGCCTGACTCTCCTGATGGATCAGAGTCAATTAACTGTCTTAGGACAAAACAATATGATCTTCTTCAGACTTGAGTCCCTAGACTCGAATCTGGAACGGATGCTGGCATAATTCGACTCATGCCGCTGTGGTCTTACAGGAGTCGAATCCCATTAGTTTTCGAGTGATGTACCCAACGTGTACGTCGAGATTTTCATCATGTCTGTTGACACGACATTTTACTGGCCGAGCGCAGTCAGGTGCATTACCAGGCCATCAGATGATATCTGTAGGTCTTATCTTTGCGTCGTAGACACAGTATCCGAAATGTTACCACCGCGGAGGTTTTTTGGGTGGCCAAGGAGAATTCTTCTCTCTTAGCATTGGTTTGGGTGAAGTTTGCCAAAAATATGCTTGTGTGTTTATCTGAAGGATCGCAGTCAAAGAATTCATAGGGTGCGCGACCAGCGCTCCCTATGGGAGTAGCCCCCGAGTGTCTGTTCGAGTCGTAGACTCGAGAAGAGACTTTTAGTTCAGTTTGTTGAGCTTCAGGTCCGTAGGACACAATTTTTCGGATGCTTGATCAGTCCTCCCTATGGGAGTAGCCCCCGAGTCCTTAGTGGAGTTGTAGACTCGACGTAGGACTCAAATATAGCTGCGAGTTGTTGTTCTTTAATCGTCTTTCGGATGCGCGGCCAGCGCTCCTGATAGGAGTAGCCCCTGAGTAGTTGTTCGGATCGTAAATTCGAGGAAGTACTTGTTTGATCAGTTGAAAAATTCTAGTCGTTGCTAGGCTTCTTGATGACGTCAGTGCTGACGCTCGATGACCTCAACCGTTTGCGGCGCCAGAGGTGACGTAACAAGATGAACGTGGGTCCCACTTTCTGACTTGAAGTTGACTAGTCATGCGCGACGTGGCGAGAATTATGACGTCTCCTCGGTTTTCGTGCATAGTGGATGGTGTGCGGGCGACGGTTCGCTACTGTGTTGACACGTGGATGGTTTGATCTGTCCCTAGCATTAGGGCTTCTGTATGAACGGTTCCTGCTCATCGTCCTCATCCTTATAACCGTGGGGAAACAGTGATTTGTTTTCACCCTTTGCCATTTGCTTTCTCCACTTCCTCCATTTTCACGAGCTCTTCCTCGCGCGCACTGGACGTTCTCCGATCTTTCCCCTCTTCATTTCTACGCGTGCACCGCCGTCATCGATGCTCCGCGATGGTGAAGTCGAAGAAGATGTCCATCAGAGCGGGTTTGAGCGCCGCCGGCGGCAAGAAGGTTGCCGGTGCTTCGCGCATCACCGATGACAACTGGAGGCGCACAGAGGTGCGCGCGGTTGACCTGCGCAAACTGCGAGATGCAGGATTAATTCCGCAGGACAAGGAGGCGACGATGCTTCTAGGCGATGAGGTAATTCCATGTCCCCCCGCAGGGTTTCGGGTGATGTTTGTCACTTTCATACTTCGCGCTTTGTCGCTCCCTGTCCATGACTTTCTTTGTGGACTCTTGTTTTTCTATGGCATCCAAATCCACCATCTTTCGCCCAATTCTCTTCTCCACATCGCCTGCTTCATTACCTTTTGCGAGTGTTGGCTCGATATCGAGCCACACTTTGGCCTCTTCCGGAAGCTCTATTCCATGAAGAGGCAGTCCGGCACCGGCGGGGTCTACCCGCTTGGCGGCTATGTCATTTCCATCCGATCTAATGTTCTTTTCTTTTCCTTTTCTATTTCTGAGTCCGTCCAATACTGGCGAAAGAAGTGGTTTTATATCTGCGACTCCACAGTGGATGGATACTACTTTGGCCTTGCTCCCTTCGACTCCTCCCAGGAGATTGTACCGAAGCGTTCCTGGAAGAACCACATCCTGGAGGGCGAGGTGGCGGAGGTGGAGGAGCTCTACTGTCGGGTGGAGGCGCTCCAGATGGAGCCTAGGAAGGAGGTTAATGGTGTGGATATCATCCGCACCTTCCTCAAACGTCGGGTGCAACCGCTCCAAGTGAGGGCGCATCCGATGTTCCTTTACACTGGCCGCAACGACCCGACAAGGGCCTCAGCCGAGGAGTTATCCTGAGGCGACCTCAACACAGTTCTTCCAGGAGGACATTCCGGGGAAGTCGTTGACGCCCCCCTTAGTGCCACGAAACCAGTTCCGCATGTGTAGATTTGCGACATGCGCGTTGCGCCTTTTTTCGACTACTTTTGGTTTTGATTGTTTGTACTAATCGCTATCTTTGATGTCTTTGGTGTGCAGGAGCTCAAGGTGGCTGGCATGGTGCCCCCACTGCCCAAAAAGTTTCCGGTTGCGCCGGACAACGAAGTTAGGGAATCCGAGTCTGAGCTTCCGCCGGCGCATTCGCCAACTCATGAAGCCCCCGAGGCGAGCGAGGGGCGGACCCGAAAGAGAGCACGGAGTCCGAGAAAGTCTTCGGATGCCTCGACTCCGACAACGCCTAGGGACCCATCCTTTCTTGTGTGCCACGACGAAGATGACGGCGCTTCTTCCGCACCATTTTCGGCTGTGCCTCGGCGAGCAGTGGCGCCGCAGCCGCCGGCTAAGAAGAAGAAGAAGGAGAAAGCGTCGCCCGTCTTGAATTTGATTGACATTGACTCATAAGTAGTTTCGGATGCTTTTGCTCTATATCGTGCATGTGCAAATTTTCTTTTTGTCTTGATCAATATTTTTCCTTGCAGCCACTCCTCAGAGTGTTCTCTTAGTGAGAGCGCTCAGGAGGCCATAGGGGAGTCGAAGCCGATGGACCCTCCCTCTCAGACGGTAGCCAACTCTGGGGGCGATGCTCCGAACCCCTCTCCACAGGAGGCTCGAGTAGTCGTTAACCAGAAGACTGCACCTAGACCTTCGGAGTCTCCGTCTGAGCATGTAAGTTGTCTGTTCCTTTTGTCTTGTAGGGGGGAGCCCCCGAGCCCTATTGTCGCATGACCTGCTGGTCTTCTTTTGCTCTTGTGGGGTGTAGGCCCCGAGCCCTTTTTCTGGTGCTTTCTTGATTGTTGGATTTTATTTCTTCTCGCAGTCCTTTGTGCGCGGCGCAAACCATCTCATTCAGCAGCATCTGGCCTTGGAGGCCATCATGCAACAGCTTCGAGGTATGTGTTTGGCCTACTCTTGTCTATTTTGTTTGTCGCTTGAATAATGCTTGTGTTACTCATGTGTGCTCTTGGTGCTTTGCAGATGAAAATAATGTGGCCCTTCGCCAGATTGATTCTCTCAAAAAGAGCCTTGGTCGAGCGGAGAAGAGGACTGAAGATGTTGTGGAGGCGAAGGAGTGCCTGCAAAAGGAGTTGGCTGATGCTGTCAAGGCCAAGGAGCGTCTTCAGAGGGAAGCTTCAGATCGTGAGGAGCAGCTCGCCACCGTTGCCACTGCTCGCGAGAAGGAGGTGGTCGAGAAGCTGATGGCTGCGGCCAAGGCTTTCTCCGGTGAGTATCTTGTGTTTAATTTGGTCTTTGAATTTTCGATTGCTTCTTGTCGCATTCTTATTCGGTTCTGTTTGTTTCTTATTTTCCTCAGATGCTTCAGGTATCGCATTTGATGGCGTTTCCCTGGAGCATGGGATTGCTCTGGATGATGCCACTGCAGCAGTCGAAGATCGTTGCGGTACTGCTTTAAATTCTCTACGAAAGCCAAAGGGGTTCTCCGGCGCTTCTATAGGGAGATCGTCCCCAAGGGTGCTGCTCTTGAGGATGTCGATGCTCTAACAGATGCGTTGTCGGAGGACGCCCCTGCGGCTTACAAGCCCAAGCAGAAGGGCATCGGCGCCTCTATGGGGCTGGCCATGGCCATGGCATCTGGAGCGGAGCTGGATCTTTAGCACGTCACCTCCCAGATGCCAACAACGCCCGATGGATCAGAGGTATCCTTTGCTCTCTTTGCATCTCGCTGTAAGCGGTATGTGCCGAGGCTCATTGACCTACTGGCGGACTATGCGGTGAAGTAGCAAGGAGAGGCCAAGAGTAGGCACTCTGGCTCTGAGCACGCTCCGGATGCTGATGCCTAGGTTCTGGTGTTGTAGGCTAGGATAGTTTTATCTTCTTCCTTTTGTTGCAATCTTTTGCTGATGGACAACTTCTTGTGCCACATAGTGTATTTTGATGTATATAAGTTATATTTTGAGCTGTCACCAAAGATGTGTGTGATTTTCATACCCTTGTTTGCTATTATTTAGGGGCCTTCGGGTGAGGTTCCCGTGGATACTTCGACTGTCCCTCAGCTGCGACAATCTTTGGATGATGCGTCGTAGCTTGTTTTTCTTCGTGACTGCCTCCGCAGCCTGGAGAAGGATATCATTGGCATTCAGGGTCACGCGGACGTGTGGATGTCGAAGGCGGAGTGAGCTACCGCCAGGGAGGAGTATCTGATGGGGGAGCCGTGGCAGTTGTGCGAACAACTGCAGTGTGAGTATTCTTGAGCTGCTGCTCGTTTTCGGGTGCGCCTTGTTTGCGTGTCACCTTATTCTGAATTTTCTGCAGGTGTCAACCTTGTTCCAAGGGAGGAGAAGGAGCGCGTTGCGATTCAGATCAAGTCTGACCCAACAGGACTTGGAAGCTGGCGTATTCTTCTGGATGGACCATGACCGAGCCACCATCCTTGCGACGGTGCAGGATCATGTGCATCAAGTTTCGCGGTGCTGAAGTAGGAGAAAACTTCCATGTCGTCGATTTTGAACGTCATGTTCCCCCTAGACGAGGCACCTTCAACTCTTTGGGGTTTGCTGGCGAAGTTTTGAGACGTGGGTCACGTGAGGGAGTTGGTGGGGCACCAGCTGGTCGCAGGGGTGAAGGCTGCCCTTTCGCTTGTTCGGCTGCATCGCCCTGATGTTGACCTTTCTACGGTGGCGACTAGGCCACCTCTTCGACCATACGGTAGCCTCTGGGATATGTGCCCGCACTATGTGGCTGTTAGGCAGTATGCTGAAGAGATCGTGGATCTCTTTGAGCATCAGGCGCACATGATCCTTCAGAATAGGTAGACCCTGTAAAAATATTGATGTAAAACTTGTATATATTTGAGTGGGCTTATTGTGCCCTTTGTTGTAAAGATTATTTGTGTTAGCATGTGGTGCTTTATTGTATGCATGTCCTTTTCGTTAGCTTGATGCCGTCAGCTACTCAGGTTTACATGCGTTATTCTTAGTCGACGAAGTTGTGAGTTGAGGCGGAGCCCTCGAGTGTGTTGTAACAGAAATTAAATGCAAGGTAAAAGAGATTTTCGGACTAGGGACTTAGCTTTTATTCATATCGTAACAAGGAGGTACATTGTTCGGCTAAGTAGCCTTGGCTGAGTAGTCTTATTGAAAGTAAAGAGATAGCTAGGGGTAGAAGCATCTCAATTGTGCAACGTTCCATGTGTTGGAGTATGCAACTCCTAACTTGACATCCTTGAGGCGGTAGGCGCCTCCCAGGGTGACTCGAGCTTCTTCGGTCGCTCTTGCTTGAGTCGCAGGACGAGGTATCCTTCGACGAAGGACCTTGGGCGCAGCCGGCGGCTGTGGTAGTTGCGAAGGCTCTGCTGGTAGACCGTTGAGCAAGCCGCAACAATGTCACGTGCTTCGTCTAGTGTTTCGACGGCGTCTTCGAGTGCGGTCGATGATTCGGCTTCTCTATCGGAAACGACCCGTGGGGCCTTATGGCGTACTTCTACAGGTAGCACGGCTTCGGCTCTGTGCACCATGAAGAATGGCGTGTAGCCAGTTGAGCTGTTTGGCGTTGTACACAAGCTCCAGAGGACGGAGTGTAGCTCTTCTGCCCAGGGTCCCGCAAGTTGTTCGAGTGGGCTGAGTAGGTGTTTCTTGATGCCACCGCCTACGAGACCGTTGGCCTTTTCGACCTGCCCGTTGGTCTGCGGGTGCGCCACAGAGGCGTATGGTATGTTGATGCCAAGGCCTTCGCAGAAGTCCTAGAATTCTTTGGAGATGAAGTTCGAGCCGTTGTCCGTGATGATGTCATGCGGCATGCCGAACCTGTAGACTATGGACTCGAAGAACTTGAAGGCTGTTTTGCCCTTTTGGTTGGTGACAGTCATGGCCTCTAGCCACTTGGTGAACTTGTCAACTGCGACCAGGAGGTAGATGTGGCCTCCTTTCTAAGATTTGGGAAGTTTGCCAATCATGTCGAGGCCCCATTGGGCGAAGGGCCAGGCCAAGGGTATGGGAATGAGCTCTGATCCAGGTGCGTGTGGTTTGTCCGCAAACCTTTGGCAGCCGTTGCACCTTTGGACGATGTCCTTGACATCGTTCATGGCCGTTGGACAATAGAATCCAGCTCGTAAAGCTTTGGCGACGAGGGCACAGCTGTCTGCATGATGACCACAGTTTCCCTCGTGGATGTCTTGGAGGATGGTTTTGCCGTCACCGATGGTGACGCACCTTTGGAGTACAACCGAAATACTACGCTTGTACAACTCGCCATTGATTATGGTGAATGCTTTGGACCGATGAGATATGCGCCGTGCGTCCGTCGGGTCATCAGGCAGTTCTCTATTTAGCAGGTACCGAAGGTACGGCTGTATCCATGTTTCTTCGATTGCCATGACCTGCATCAGGCTGACCAACTCGACCTCGGTGTCGAGCTTTTCTTGTCCTTCCTGTCCTTCGGGTGGCGCAGCCCCCGAGTGCTCCGCTTCTTTGGGTGATCCCTTGGGGAATTTTATTTTTGATAGAGGGTACACAGATTTGTTCGAGGAACACGCCTGGTGGCACCTGTGCGCAAGTGGAGCCGATGTTGGCGAGTCTATCGGCCTCCTCGTTGCTTTCCCTTCCAATGTGGTGAAGCTCGTAGCCGTCAAAGTCTCCTTCGAGTGAGTTGTAGAGTGCACGGTACGCGATCATGTTGGCGGTGTGGGCGTCGCACTCGTTCATCATCTGTTGGACGACGAGGTTCGAGTCGCCGTAGATGACTAGGCGTCTTGCGGCGCAGATCTTGGCCATCTTCATACCATGGATGAGGGCCTCATATTCGGCCTCGTTGTTGGAGGCACGAAATTTCATCTGAAGGACGAATTTCATCTTGTCACCTTGGGGGACGTCAGTATGATGCCAGCTCCTGCTCTAGCCTCGCGCTTGGAGCCGTCGAAGTGCTTCGTCCATGACTGCGTCATGGCCGGGGTGTCTGGCAGCTGGAGCTCCATCCAGTGAACTAGGAAGTCAGGGAGGACCTGATATTTGATGGCCTTGTGCCGTTTGTAGACTATGTCTAGAGGCTATAGCTCGATGCCCCACAGGGCTACGCGTCCCGTGGCTTCGGGGTTGTTCAGGATATTGGAGAGTGACGCCTCATTGACGACCATTATCTGGTGCTCCTGGAAGTAGTGGCTTAGCTACGAGCCGTCATGAATACGCCGTAGGCGAGCTTTTGGTAATGAGGGTACCTCTGCTTGGGTGGGGTCAGTACCTCGCTGAGGTAGTAGATTGGGCGTTGGACCGCATGGGTCTTGCCTTCTTTGGGTTGTTCGACCACGAGTACCATGATTACCACCTGATGCGTGGATGTGATGTATAGCAGCAAGGGCTCGCGTTCCTTTGGCGTAACCAAGACAGGCGAGGTGGAGAGCAGTCGCTTTAGGTCTTCGAATGCGCCGTCTGCTTCGGGCATCCACTCGAATTTGTCTGCTTTGCGTACTAGCTAGTAGAAAGGCAGTGCCTTCTCACCCACGTCGCTGATGAATCTGATCAGTGTCGTGATGCGCCCAGCTAGCTGCTAGACACCTTTGATGTTCTTCGGCTTATCCATGGTCAGTATGGCCCGGATATTCTTCAGGTTCGCCTCGATCCCTCGCTGGGAGATGAAGTAGTCGAGTAATTGGCCAGATGGAATGCCAAAGGCACACTTTTCTGGATTCATCTCGATCTTGTAGTGATCAAGGTTATCGAATGTCTCGCGGAGATCGTCGATCAGTGTCTTGGCCTCCCTTGTCTTGATGACTATGTCATCGACATAGACTTGTATGTTTCGACCGATCTGGTTTTTCAGACACGCCTGCATGCACCGCTGGTACGTGGCACCTGCGTTCTTCAGCCCGAAGGGCATGGTGTTGTAGCAGAATACTCTGAACGGCGTGATGAACGTTGTTTTCTCCTGATCTTTGACCTTCAGTCGAATATGGTCATAGCTTGAGTAGGCGTCGAGGAAGGAGATCTTCTCGCATCCTGCGGTTAAATCAATGATCTGATTGATCCGCAGTAGGAGGAAGTGATCCTTGGGGTAGTGCTTGTTGAGTGACATGAAGTCCACGCACACCCGCAGGATGTCAATATCCTTTTTTGGGACCAGCACTGTGTTGGCTAGCCACTCGCTCTCCTTGATCTCCCGGATGAAGTCGACATCGAGCAGTCTGTTGACTTCGACTCCGAAAACCCTAAACCCTAGCTTCGGCTCGTGGTTCGTACAATCGTCTGAGGGACTGTTTGATGGGCTTGGCATCCGTAAACACATTGTGTGCATGCTCGGCGAATTCCCTGGGAACTCCTGGCATGTCCGCAGGACACCAGGGGAATATTTCCTAGCGCTCACGGAGGAATTCGACGAGCGTACTTTCCTATGTGGGCCTCAGGTCGTTGGCGATCAGCACCGTCTTGGAGGCATCCGTTGGGTGGACCTGCACCTTTTTCGCGTTGACTATAGAGTCAAACGACATGTCAGATGCGTTTTTTCTGGAGACTAGGGGTGCCCCGTTGTCTGTCACCTCTCAGAGCCTCGTAAGCTCCTCCTGCATACCAAACGACTGGGAGATTTTGTTGAAGTCTTTGTCGCAATGGTCGGATCGGGTGAAGCTACCGTGGACCGTGATGACGCCCCTAGGTCCTGGCATCCTGAGCAGCAGGTACGCGTAGTGCGGTACTGCCAGGAATCTTGCGAACGCTATGCGCCAGAGGTTGGCATGGTATTGTGATGGCAAGTCCACCACTTTGAACTCTATCCGCTCGCATTGGAAGTTGTCAGGCTTGCCGAAGATGACACCGAGCCATATCTTTCCCAGGGGTATATGCCCTTCCCTGGGACTATGCCGTGGAATGTTGTGTCGGATTGTTCCAGGCTGCACAGCAGTATCCGCATTGCTGCTAGGGTGCTGGCGAACATCAGGTTGATGCCGCTACCGCCGTCCATGAAGACGCGGCTCATTTCGAACCCTCCGATTTGTGCCTCGAGCACCAGGGTAGCATGAACTAGGCGAGGCATCTGGTAGGGGTGATCCGAACGACTGAATGTGATGCAGGACTCCGAGCCACTGAGGTACTGATGGATGGCAGGCGGAGCGGTCACAGCCAAGATGACTTGGCGGGTGATCTTCTTTTGCACCCTATTTGTTGGGCACCCCTTTTGGATCACCAGGGACCCTTTTGGCGCTGGGTACCCATTTATGCCGTTGCTTTGCGCGGGTGTGATTGCTGGATTCGGAGATCCCACGGGTGGTGGTGGAGGAGCTCCATGGGCGATATCACCTGGTGCATGTGCGGGTCCGAACCTAGGGTTCATGATCTCGCGTCGGATTTGGGTGAGGCCGCTGAGTTTCTGGAACTCGCGACAATCCTTCAGCATGTGGCTGGCCTTCTTTTTACCATCATGCTTGTCGATGTAGAAGTGGATGGTGCAAGGGCCCGACATTTGTCGTATGCCAAGGGATCGTCATCGCGGTTGCGACGTTGCCATGTCTGTGCGGGGCGTCCTCCGTCGCGGAAGTTGCCTCCGTGGAATCCTCCGCTACTGCGGTTGTTGTTGTTGCGACTGTCGACGTAGCCAGCTGCAACCATGTCGGGTCCGTCACGGTTGTCGTAGACGCGCGACCTTCGCTTGCTACGGTGTTCGCGCCTGCGGCTGTAGTCGTCCTTGTCATCCGAATGTGTTTGGTGGAGGGAGTCCTCGCCATCTGCCCACCTGTTGGCGATGTCCATGAGGTGGTCGAGCGTCTTAGGCTTGATGCGCTCAAGTTCCTCCTTGAAGTCTTGACGTTTGACACCATCCTTGAAGGCGTCAATCTTCCTCTCCTCGGAGATGTGCGCCGCGGAGTTCTTGATGTTGGACCAGCATAGTATGTACGAGCGAATGGATTTGCCCGTTCGTTGGGTGCAGGCCCGTAGCTCCTCGATCAAGGCTGGCCTCTTGCTGGTTTCGTTGAAGTTTCGGATGAAACTCTATGCTAGCTCTTCCCAGCTTCGGATGGAGCCTGAGGATAGGCTGCTGAGCCAGATCCGAGCAGCGCCCATCAGCTGTAGCTGAAGGAATTGTAGGGCAGTGTTCCTGTTACCGCCGTGCAGTTTGACGAATGAGAGGTGGTCGCTGAGCCAGGCTTTCGGGTCCTGTGTCCCGTCGAACTTCGGATTCTCTGAAGGGAGCTTGAAATTTTTCGGCATCCATGTGCGTCGAACGGATCTGCTGAAGCATCTGGCTCCGCCCTGTTCTCCATCGTCTTCTTCCTCAGATTCGGTTGAGCATGCATGCTTGGCGCGCGCCTTGTCGACCCTGCGTTGAGCGAGATTGCTTAGAGCATCGTAGACACTGCTGCGGCGCCTTGGGATTTTACGACGCCGAGTATGACACGCCCGGGATTAAGGCTAGACAAATCCCACACCTTCGTCTGAATATAAGCCTAACCTAATCTCGAAAGCATACAGAGATAAAGTCGGTAACACAACAGTGACCCTACGACACAAAATTTATTACAGCAAGCTCATAACTGAGCAAAGAACCAAAATATTACAAGCACGGGTCACTGACCACAAACATCAAACAACGGAAGGCAAATTATGCTATTAAGTATAACAAACTTAACAAATGGCCTAAGAGGCCTGAAGCATACCAATGGCGTCCAATCCATAGATCCCAGACTGCCGACTGGGAACTCCAAAATACTCGTCGATGTCGATGCCGTGAAGAACTCATCTTCTATGGTAACACTTACTCTGCTGCAAAAGTATCACCGAAGCAAGGGGTGAGTATAGGGTGTACTCTGCAAGACTTATGGCTAGTGGAGTTATTTTTCATAAAGACATTTTTGTTTTGTAAAAACAAGAGGGAGAAGAATCTCGACTAATCAAAATATTTTAAAAGGGGATAAGAGAGCGGTATCACTAGCTTTGATCATCTTTTGATATCCACTGAATCATCATCGGCCGAACCTATCTAGGATCACCCCCTCGATCCCTAAGGAAGCATCCTTAAGCACTCATTATTTAACTTGCCAAGTTTTACGATTAGGTTAAAGTTCTCTATGATCTTCACGTCCGTTCCCAAGTTGTCCATATCCACGGACGCGGATTTTTGAAAAGATTAATAACCCTGCAGGGGTGTACAACTTTACCCACACATACTAACCTTCTCTTAATGCCAGTACATTAGCCCTCTTCCTTGGAAGGCCGGTAGAGGGTGGTTAGACATGACCTTTACCTTGCTTTCGCCGAGACCATGAGTCACGCACTAGGGATATGCCACCGTAACGTGTCGAATCCCGAAGTCGGTCCTAATGATGTGAATAGGGTTTGAGATTGCGGATGCCGGACATCTCCCATTCCCTGCCACGCTTACCTACCTGTTTGAATGCACCTCCTTCACCTCCTTTGAGAAGAGCCAGAATGCGTATGTTGAATGGAATGCCCAAACTATGTGACTCATGGAATCTACTCGGAAAGTTAGTTGGTCGAGGGTTTTCCAGGCCCCCGTGTGGTTGTACGCTCGTCTTGGTTCAAGAGGCAAGAACATCGGGTCCTAAGGGTGGCAAGTAGACTGCAAAAAACACAACCCATTGTGTCCTCCCATACACGCCTTAGCATGTTTAACTTTCATCTTTAATCTTACCACGTCATCCTGTCATACTAGTTCATTCGCAACTCTGGTTCATCAACCGGATGGACCAGTGGCAACAGCTAAGCATGTCTAAGCACAACAGATATAACAACTCTAATAACGCTTCACAAGACAAACCCTAGTTATCCTAGGATCAGTGGATCAGGGAATATAGGCTACAAAGTGAACATGCATCAGATAGGATTACTCTATCTATCAATAAAAGACTTTGGAATCGTATGCACATATGTTTGTGTGGGGCTTCGCTTGCCTTTGCCAGTTGATATGCAGAAGGCAGAGCTTCGGACACCTAGTACTTGACTTAGTTGTAGTTGGCCAAGTATTGGTCTTCGAGCTTCGACGGTGTTGATCTCGGCCTTCGATCTTGATCTCGATATCGTATTCTACCGGGAAGAAGGAAACACAAAAAAGAGAGGGAAACAATCAATACATGGCATCTATGCAATGCTCAAACAAGGATGATGATATGACAAGTTAAAAGTTTTTGAAATTGAAACCCTAAACATGCTTGGTCATTTTAAACGGGGTCCGAGAGGTGCAAACCCTAGAATAGGGGAAACCTCGGAATCACCTACGGCGTTCAATTGGTTCTTCTAATTAAACGTGGAATTGAAGTTCTTGAACAATGCACGATTCTAATGCTATGAGATAGGTATCATTTTTCTAAAAAATTTGATATATTATTTGTATTGTTCTTACTTAAAATGAATTAGTTATGAATTTCTCCAATTTTAATTCATTTAAATCAATTAAACATTTTTTGTTTTATGAATTATTTATAACCTGGACCCACATGTCATAGTTTTATCCATTCCATAAATTAATTTCCAAAAAGATTAATAATATGGCAATAGGGACCCACCTGTCAGGATTTTCAGTTAATAAAACAATTAAAGAAAAGGATATACATACAATGAAAAGGGAAAATGACATCATCTTGATGGCGTGCTGACGTCAGCGACGCCATTGCTCCCAGATCGGGCGCGAGGCAGAAGATTGGGGGCGCTCGCGCAAGCGTGGATGGAGGTGTTGGAGAGAGCGTGGCGCAGGCAACCTTGTGGTGGTGGCGCCGCCAGAGAATGGTCGCCAGAGACGGTGACGCGACAACGGACAGTGGCAACAAGCATCGGTGCACGGTGGGGTGGCGAACCATAGGGCAAGGGAGGAAACAGAAGGGTGCCTGAGCACCGCGAGCTCACCACGAGCACGATGGAGAGGTCGATGAAGCGAGGGGAGGTCGGATGACGATGAATTAACGTTGGCCAGACTTCGGGCAGACGAGAACCTCGAGCTCGATTCAGGGCGCGTGGCTTCAATTGCTTCCGTGAGGCGACCGAGGACATCACGGGGAGCTCGACGGTGTCCTCGGTTTGGCCCAGGGCGGCCGAAGACGGCGGGGCAGCGGGGTCTCTGGGGAGCTAGGGTTTGGCCAGAGGAAAGATGAGGAAGGGCAGGGCAGAGAGGAAGGGAGAGGATGGGGAAATGTACACGTTGATGCGGGATCTTATCCTCTTTTCCTGGGGGAGCGGCGGAGCACGAATCCTGGTGCAGGGGCGACGGCGGCGCCGGTGACACGCAGGTGCTTTTCAACGACGAGGAAGATGACAGGAACATGAGGCGAAGCGGTACTGGGCTGGTTTGGGCTGCGCGTGGGACAAGGTGGGCCGCGGGGAAGTGCACTAGGCGACAGAGAGAAAGAGGAAGAGAGTTGGGCTCGGCCTAGGGAGAGAGGGAGACTGTTTTTATTTGCAATTTTTTTTCCTTTTTCTGTTTTCATTTCTCTCTTTGTATTTTCATTTTTCAAATGTGTTTTGATATATTTTAAAATACCAGAGCTTTTACAACATATTGAAAAACTAGAGGGGCCCTTTATAACCATTTGGGATCCAAATATTTTGAGGTTTTCAAAATTCCAAAAGCCATTTGAATTGATTTCAAAGAGAGAGGGGAAGCTAGGGTTTAGGGTTTTTGAGAATATATTTGTGGCATGCATTTTGAATAATGATGATCATGAATGCACAAACATTTCCTAATTAGGGATTAATAAAACTAGGGTTGTTACAATTCTATCCCCCTTAAAAGAATCTCGTCCCAAGATTCCTAGGTAGGAAGATAGAAGGAACAGGGTTACACTAAACTTCAAAGATCTTCTCAAAGAGGTTGATCCATGCCACCATGCCAAGTGGACGAAGCGCTTCATAATCTTCGAGGCGGCTACTCATACTAAGGAAAAGAGGGACTGACACAGGACCATGAACTGAGTATCTCATGGTTAACTCATGGATAGATGTTTTATAACATCTCTAAAGCCAACAGACATGAAACACACCAAGGTAACAGAGGAAACACAAAGAGATGGTTTTAAGTTGACGCTTAGCTGATCTTCATAAGGATTGAGATCATGGAGCTTGGAGAAGAGGGTAAACTTCTGAGGGAAGAAACTTCCAATAGATGGCACATGACCACAAACTTCGAGAGATAAACCTCTACTAAACAGCTTAGATAGAACTTCACAGGTGTAAGAGATAGATATCAACAAAACCAAGCTATTGAACTACTTTTGACACAGAAGGGACATTCTTTGGTTCAATATAAGGCCAAAAATAAAGGTGTTTTGGTGGAGAGGACTCGTAAAATCCACAAGGAACATGTAAAAAGAGAAACTATTGATTACCAAAATCATGGTCGCTCTTCGAACATGTGTAGACAGAGAGGAAGGAACTCTTTATTCATCAAGGTTTATCAAGATCCTTTCCAAAGATCATGATATCACTTTGCACCACCAAGAGGAATAGTTTAGAAAATTCCTGACGACACGAGAAGAAAGAAACTTCATTCTCAGAGTCCAACTGTTTGGCATAACAAGACGCTTGCCAACGTAAAAGAGTCTGGATGATCGACCGAGAGACATTTAGCTACTCTACTTTAAATGTTCTCCTTTATGTTTAAGATACCAATATTAGGCTATTGACAAGCCTTTAACCAGTCATCAAGTAAAGGTCAGACTTTGGATCCAAAGGAAGCCATAATCTCAACTCCTGTGATAAATCATAGAAGATGCCTCATGAGGAGTGGTTGTTACTGCTGATTCAAGGGAGTATGGAAATAGGTCTTCCGACTGGTTGTGCCAACCATTACATCAACCTTGCCAGAATTACAATAGACCTATGTCACAACCTTGAGGAACACCAACCATCATTGTTGCTTGAGGTTCAACTTTGGTTAGGTGGAGAGATACTTCAGACTTAGAATGTCCGAATAGAAAGTTTGCAACATTTATACAAAGGTAAACTCACTAGATTATCAAGATACGGACTTCAATGTCAAGCTCCAAAAGATGAGCTAGATTGAGGAACCCATGTGATAGCAAGTTATCAAAAGATAATTCCATCTACATGAATTGCTTTCAACGAACACAACTAAATCCTTGTTGGGAAACATTTAGGAGGATATCAAAGTTTTGTTTAGACTTCTTATATTCCGTGAACAAATCAATCAGTGGCTTGGTTTGCTTGGAGGATCTTCTCGAGATGTGAAAGTATCAACCTACCATATCAAGAATACCTCACACATGCTTGAATAACTTGGAATGATTCTCGAGGAAAAAAAGATAAATCTACTCGAATCCACGTGGACAACTTTCAACATTTGCACGTGAATCGGAGAAGGTCACTTCTAACATCCAGAACACATACTTCGAGATAACACGAAGATAGTTCTCAAAAGTTTCCAACATTAATGCCAAATGTTCCATACAATCTGATATAACAAGAAGAAGTTAAGATTGTCATCGATAGGCTCAACAACAAACTTATCAAGACACTTCAAGAAAATGGACTCACATGTTGTATGAACAAAGCATAGACATTGGTCAGACCAGAGGACATGAAGATGTACTTAAGTGGAACATCACAAAGGGTACGTCATCAGGATAGTCCTTGGAACTGAGTTTGATTTGACGATTTCCCAAATCAAATCAAAGGAGGGAAGATAACATATCCACAAAGGACATACTATCTTACTTCAGCACGAGCAAAACTAGACATCCCTTCAAAAAGGAACTAAGTTGAATAGAACTTTTGTCTTACAACTCTCCAAGTTGTTGTTTAAGCTCAAACAACTATTTTAGGGTATCTAGTATGAAGTCTTGGAGAAAAGAGCGGTTTAAAGAAACAGCTTACTCAAGAACCTGACAACACGGTCATGTGGCAACATGGGGATACTCCTAGTAGACATATAGAATATCACGAACCACCGATATGTCACTTATTTCTAGAGGAATATTGCTTTATAAGGCAAGAAGACATAGTCTCAGAGTTTCGGCACAAGCCTAACTCTTTGACCAAAGAGAGTGCACCAGGTAGCGGACTTGTAGAACAGTCAAACTTCGCTTAGTGATAGAGTTAACCAATCACTCTAAGAATGATACGAATGTCCTTTGAGTTCAAATCAATGAAAATTGCTAAGAATCTTAGATGACCACAACATTACGCACACGCAGCATTCCTGAGCACAAAAGCTCGAAGGAAGGGTGGGTAAAAATGTGTAAGAGCATCACTTTATTAAGAGGTCATGAAACTTAGTACGACCTCTTAGTATAAAAGAGAGTGATACTTCAAGGTAGAATAAAACATAAACTAATCAATTCTTATTGATCTGCAGATTACAACACTTTGACCTAGTCTTGGATGACCATGGCACACTGATCTGCCACAGCTTTCGGATCCAGAACCGTAGGAACATTTGTCTGATGGAGGGCCACACAGATCTGAGTTGCAGCTGTTGTTGTCATATGACTCGTTTGTCAGCGTCGACGTGCGTAGCATGCTGGGATGCGGGGCCCATGAGGCGGGCCTGATGGATGGTGGTAGCACCCGCTCTAGGAGGTGGAGAATGCCGGTTTGTCCCACCTCGAAGTAGAAGTTTCCGAACAAAATTTCGAGTCCGTCGCCTATGGGCACTAAATCCTTCATGGTGGCTGGCGAGTGGGCGGTGAAGTCAAAAGTGCAGAAGAGGAGGTGGCTCTCCGTCGTCGAGGAGTTGTAGATCACTTTGGTTGGGACCGTCACGATCGCATAATCAGCGCCCCCAGTTCAAACAGACGGCGCCAATTGACGAGGTTCGATCTCGTCAATACCCATTGTTATGGACTTGGGTTTTGGAGAAGATGGGGATGCTGGAGATCACGAAACGGTTAGCAAACAAGCAACATGGGGACACGAGGTTTACCCAGGTTCAGGCCCCCGGAGGGAAAACCCTACTCCTGCTTGTCTGATCTTGATTACGGCGGAACCGAAAAGTACAGGGGTGCGCAGATGCAATCTGGCATGAGGTGTGTATGCGGTGAGTTGAGGTTCCCTCCTCGCCGTGCCCTCCTAGCCTTTATATAGATAGGCAGGTCCCAGTCATAGGTCGAGTCGGTTATATATTAGGGTTTGCCCCTTTGAAAATCTATCTACTCTAGTCTTGCTCTCCAAGGATCCGAAGGCGTCGTGGGCTTGGGCCACCAGTCTCCGCAGGCCGCATATGCTCTTGTGGGATTTCCTTGGGCTAGACCAGGTATCTATACTATTAAAAAAATTGGGACCGTTCGTCAACAAGAAAAAATTTCCGTCTACTGGTAAATAACGATTTTTCCCCTGGCTATTTAGAGAAATAACATACACTGCCACCGCCAAGTAATCCCCTCGCCTCTGCACACGATTCCCATAGTCCGTCGCCTCCACCTGACACCGCCGGTGGCCGCGTGCTCGTCCATCCGGCGGCCGTCCTCGAGCTCCTCCACCTGGCGGGCGTCCTCGAGCTAGCTCCTCCTCGGGGCGTCGTTGGATCCAATAGGAACATGTAGTCAACCCACCATGTCTGTCCTTGAGCTCCTCCACCCTGCCGCCGTCCTCGGGCTCCTCCTCGGGGCGCCGCTAGATCCAAGAGGAACATGTAGTCAACCCGCCCTGTCTTGGGCAGAACCATCCACTGAGGTGCAGGCGGACGGGGTAGATGATCTTGGGGGTGCGTGTCGGGAAGGAGGAGGATGGCGTTGAGGACTCGATCAAGAAGAAGCATCCAGCGGCTGGGGGTATTGGGCTATGCGGGGCGACCAGCAACTAGGTGCTCCGGTGGTCGGGGAAGATCCTATAGGTGGAAGAACGCGGGGCTCATGGTGGGAGGGGATTTGGGATCAGGTGGAAGATGAGTTAATGCTAGATCTGGATCGACCTTTTTTCTTTAGTTTTTTATGAAATTAGTCATACACAGTTCTGAATTTGTTCCACATGATTGTGAACAAACAAAAGAGCTTGATTTTGTGGTGTTGTACATGATCTTTAGACTGCTACTCGGTGATCTTGTATCTGAAGTTTTCGCTTCCATCCATCTTATACAGTTATACGGGCCATATGCCACGTCTTTTGACACGTATTCATACACTGTGTAGGCAGAAGGAAAAGAGAGAGTCGCAGCTACGCGGGAGCCAGATGCAAGCAGAGAAGTCATGTGCTACATCAAGCTGGTGTACCGGCGGCAGCATAACACAGTTTAGCAACTGCAAGCAATGGGCCTCTAGCAAAAAGATGGTTGCAAGGTTAACCGTTAAATATTTCTCTATCATCTGATCCTGATGCACGGCAGCCACGCCTTCACAAAAATTTCAACACATACCATGAGTCACCGATAAATCTTATGAACAACCATTAAGTAAAAAATTTGTACTGCTACAAGGAAATCTGAAGTTCACCACAGTTTCGATCATGGACCTGATAACATACGAGCGGCATGAGGGTTACTCGAGGTAGTCCAATTGTAGATCGAACGATTACGAGAAGAGTTAGTGCATGATCATAGCACCGCATAGATCGGATTTTTAACCAACTTGCTACTCTCGAAGCAGATTGGTGATGACCGCACTTGATTTTGAACTCTAAACATATTCAACAGAAAAACCTTGCCTTTGGCGACATAGTTTCTTCTTTTCGCTTCCCGGTGCAACGCACGAGTATTTTTCCTACCCCTTGTTAGAGTATGAACGTTTAAACAAAATTTAGGACCCTACAGAGTGTTGGGAATATGCCCTAGAGGCAATCATGTATGATGAGTTTTACCATTGTATTCATAAGGATATTAAGTAGTCCTTGTATAAACATCTGATGTGTATCATTGAATATGTGATTCGGTTGTGGAGCTATACATTCATGTTGTTTGTACTAAATATCCTTGGTCATTGAGGTTGTGCTGGACACACAACTTAGACCAATGTGAAAGTTGGCTTGATGACTCGGTTCCACTTGTCATGGGCATGGAGATGCTATTCCAACTTACACAGATTCGACTAAAGAGTTTAGCGAGTCGGATTGACCCATATTGAGGTACAACGAACAAGTTGTCATTTGTATATCTCAATCAATGTAATCCTTAGACCTGAGGTTGTTGCATAGTCCGAGTTGAGGATCACCGACTTAGGTTCTGTCAAACGCTGATCCGTAACTGGGCAGTTATAAAGGCAGGGTTCGGGTCGACTGAGAATCAAGCTGCGTGATGTGAATAACCAAGATGGGATTTTGCCCCTCCACTTGGAGAGATATTCTCTGGGCCCTCTTGTGAGATATGATTCAGAAAGCATGGCCATGCACGACTCGGTTAAGTGTTAACCGAGGCGATCGACTAATATTTAGTTAGGTGAATCACTTATCTCGGATCGAGAAGAGAGTCGGACTATTTAAGGGATGACATATATTCGCCTATAGTCTGACAAGGTATATTGTGAGGCAAAAGGGACTCGGACACAAGTCGCATTGGAAAGGCAAGTCGTCATGACTCTTTGGTACTTGGGAGTCGGCACGTTCTGCTAGGAGCCGCTACCGACTGATCGATTGAGAGTCGTACTCCTATCGTGTCCAAGTAGCCATGAGTCTGCGGGGTCACACACTTAAGAGCAGGAGCAAGTTCGGATTGGATCTGAACATATAATCTGGTTGGTTTGGACCTAAACCTGATTAGGACTGAGTTAGTGAGTTGGACTCATGGTGACTAGTGTTATATGGGCTTTAGCGAATGGGTCGCGCGAGCAGAGCCCACGTTCACTCCCTATATATAGTGGAGCACCTTAACCCAGAAAGGTTAATCGTTGTTCGGTTAGGTCATTCCATGTGTTGGAAACCCTAGCTCCACAGCAGTCCTGCTGCCGTAATGAACCTAGCAGTTCGCCGCCGGTGCTCCTCCTTGTACGTGTGGATACCAGCAGAGGTGTTGTGCGATCAGCACCAGGACGATCGGATCATGAGGACTGCACTGCATCAACTGACGCGCTTCATCAGTAATCCGCAACCGCGCGTCTACTGGTAAACCTCGTGGCCTTCTACCTCAGCTAGTTCTTGGGATCACCACGTTAGAGGAAATTTTTTGTTTTATCTCCGCGTGGCCCAAAAGTGGTATCAGAGCGATAGTTTCTGGTTTTAGGCTCGAGATCTCGCATATGTGATATGCGGTAGGCTGTAGATGAGATCTATGTGCTGTTTTGGTGGTCGATCTATGAGATAGATCGGTTTTGTACGAAGTTGATTGGATCAACTGTACTCGGGGAATGGTAGATCTGATTTCCGTGATCATACTGTTGAGGTCGTGGAACGACATACCCCTACCGGTCGGCTTCCGCCATCGGGGTAGACTGTGACACGTAAATGCAGAAGCGGTGATCGAAGATCAAAGAGTTTGATCCAATTGGAACGATGGTCGGAATCCATGTCCGGATCGAATCGGGACCGCCGGCTTCGCCCTGTCGTAGCGCCTTAGATGTCGTTGCGAGTTTCACCACGCCGGTAGATATTGTATCTATGCATAACTTGTTTTTGCAGGAAGTTGTGAATGGTATGGTTCATGTGCATGTGATGTATGTGTGTAATCCATACGTGATCTGTGAATCACGGTTTATGTCAGCCGGCTGGAGCCTAGATGCTGTCATTTTATTGTATAATGACCTGCGTGTCGGATTCTCTATGTAATTTACTTTACTAAGCTAGTGTAGCTGTTTGGAGAACCCGGAAGGCATGCAAGGCGTTGTACATGTCGGCGACATGGAGTAAGACGGCAAGTGACAAGAGTTGGCACGAGTCGGATTACAGGCTTTGTGGAGATGGAGATCGCCATGAAGAGAGCCATACCATTTCACATTATAATTGCTTTATTTTGTGTTATTGTTATGTCTCAGTTTTACCTCTATTAGATAGTCGGTAAAATTTAATCCCTCAAAGAAGGTCTAGTCGGTTTTCCCGCCAGTGTTTGCACCATCACAAGTCGGACATTTTTGGTAGTGGGCTCATAATATTGAGGTGCTGCCAATTCTTTCTGACTAGGTGGGTTCGAGTCGGACTCTTACTGCAGAAACACTCGGTAAGCTAGACGGGTCTATCACAACGGTTGTGGGACTCGGGGAAAAGTCGGATGTGAGCCGGGGCATGTGATGCCACCCATCCAACAGGAGTCGCATGAGATGCGATTGACAAGAGTTGTCTACCTAGATCACTTGGCGGCTAGCGGTGATGCTAAAGCTCACTAGCCGACTTGCTTATTTAGGATCCTGAATCACTAAGTAACCATCAGAGGGGTGTTGGTTCTAGTGGGAGAATAAAATATTAAATTATTTAATATGCTTGCTCTTTTATGAATACATGTCTTAAGTGTTTTGCATATTTTCTGTTGTAGATCATGGCACCAAGTAGCAGTCACTCTCAGATATCCGGTTTTGCGTTGAGAACTATCCTTGAGAAAGATAAACCGAACGACACTAATTTTACCAACTGGTATCGAAATCTGAGAATTGTTCTCAAACAAGGAAAGAAGGACCATGTCCTAGACAACCCACTTCCAGATGAGCCAAATGAGAATGCAACTGTCGCAGCCACCAATGCCTACCGTCGGTCTATGGATGAGTCCACGGATATTAGCTGTGTTATGCTTGCTCACATGGAACCGGACTTGCAAAAGCAGTTCGAGCATGTTGAGGCCTACGATATGATCGAAAGCCTCAAAAGTATGTTCCAGGCTCAGGCGAAGACTGAGAGGTATCAAGTCTCTCAAGCTTTGCTGAGTTGCAAGCTTAAGGATGGTGATCCACTGAGTCCGCATGTGATCAAAATGGTTGGTTACATGCAGTCTTTGGAGAGGCTTGGCTACCCCATTAGCGAAGAGTTCGCTACGGATATAATTCCGAACTCTCTTCCTAGTGCATATGGGCAGTTCATTTCGAACTACCACATGCATGGGATGCTCAAGCAGGCAGAGGCAGATCTCAAGAAGGGCACCAGTCAAGTGTTGATGGTGCAGAATAAGGCTAAGTTCAAGAAGAGTTCTTGGACTAAGAAGAAGGCTAAGTCGGGAGGAAAGCAGGCTCCGGACCCGGTCCCAAGCGCTTCCTCAGGGACTAAGCCATCTCCTTCAGCCGGATCCACTTGCTTCTACTGCAAGGCGGATGGCCATTGGAAGAGGAACTGCAGCAAGTACTTGGCCGATAAAGCCAAGAGTGGAGGTATGACTTCCGACTCAGCTACACTTGTTTGCAATGTTATAGACATATATCTTGCTGATGCACCTAATAGTTCTTGGGTATATGATACCGGATCAGTTATTCACATCTGCAACTCGTTGCAGGGACTGGTAAGAACTAGGAGCGTATCAAGAGGCGAGGTTGATATTCGAGTCGGCAACAAAGCAAGAGTTGCTGCGTTGGAAGTCGGCACGATGCAACTTCATTTACCTTCTGGATTCATTATGGAACTGAATAATTGTTATTATGTTCCAGTGCTCAGTCGAAACATTATTTCTGCTTCATGTTTGATGAGGCAAGGCTATGAGTCGAATATCAAGAATAATGGTTGTTCTTTGTATTTGAATGATATGTTTCACGGCTTTGCACCCGTCCAGGACGGGTTATTTATTTTGAATCTTGATGGTGAGTCGGTTTATAACATAAATGTTAAAAGGTTGAAACCAAATGATCTGAATATGACTTACTTTTGGCACTGTCGGCTTGGTCATATAAGTTGGAAACGCATGAAGAAGCTCCATGATGATGGACTCCTAACTTCGTTCGACTTGGAGTCGTTCGAGACATGCGAATCTTGCCTACTCGGCAAAATGACCAAGACACCTTTTGCATAGAGTTGCGAAAGGGCGTCCGACTTGTTGGGACTAGTACATAGTGATGTATGTGGACCAATGAGCACGACAGCCAGGGGTGGTTATGAGTACTTCATTACCTTCACTGATGATTTGAGTAGGTATGGATATATCTACTTGATGAGACATAAGTCGGAAGCCTTTGAAAAGTTCAAAGAATTCCAGAATGAAGCACAGAATCAACTCGGCAAGAAAATAAAGTTTCTTCGGTCGGACCGAGGAGGTGAGTACATGAGCCATGAGTTTGATGACCATCTGAAAAGTTGTGGAATAGTTCCTCAACTCACTCCGCCAGGAACGCCGCAAAGGAACGGTGTTTCGGAAAGACGGAATCGGACCTTGTTGGACATGGTACGATCAATGATGAGTCAGACAGATCTGCCTTTATCATTTTGGGGTTATTGTCTAGAAACAGCGGCGTTCACACTAAACAGAGTACCATCAAAATCGGTAGAGAAGACACCGCATGAGATGTGGACAGGCAAAGAGCCGAGTTTGTCTTTTCTTAAGATTTGGGGTTGTGAAGGATATGTCAAGCGACTTCAGTCGGACAAGCTTACGGCCAAGTCGGATAAATGTATTTTCCTGCGGTGTCCGAGGGAAACCTTGGGTTACTACTTCTACAACCGAGAAGAGGGCAAAGTGTTTGTCGCTCGGAACGGTGTCTTCCTTGAGAAAGAGTTTCTAAGTCGGGGAGTAAGTGGGAGCACGGTGTAGCTCGAAGAAATTCGAGAGGAACCGGCTAGTGGCGAGTCGGAAAAAACCTTGGAGGTTGAGCCGATCGTGGTAGCTGAGCCGGCAGCAGCACCTGTACTGCGAAGATCGGCGAGATTACGAAGTGTTCGTGATGTGTTACTGTTAGACAGTGATGAGCCGGCAAATTATTCAGAAGCGATGGTGGGATCTGATTCCGAGTCATGGCTTGGAGCCACGAGATCCGAGTTAAAGTCCATGGATGAAAATCAAGTTTGGAACTTGGTTGATCTGCCAGACGGTGCAAGACCCGTCGAGGGCAAATGGGTCTTTAAGAAGAAAACTGATATGGATGGAAATGATTCCGTCTATAAAGCACGTCTTGTCGCGAAGGGGTTCCGACAAGTTCAAGGATTTGATTACGACGAGACTTTCTCGCCCGTAGCGATGCTTAAATCAGTTCGGATCATGTTAGCTATAGCGGCCTATTTCGACTATTAGATATGGCAGATGGATGTCAAAACGGCTTTCCTTAACGGAAATTTAACCGAGGATGTGTATATGATACAGCCCGAGGGTTTTGTCGATCCGGCTAATGCTGACAAGGTGTGCAAACTTCAGAAATCCATTTATGGGTTGAAGCAAGCATCTCGGAGTTGGAATATTCGCTTTGATGAGGTAGTCAAATCGTTTGGCTTCATCAAGAGTGATCATGATTCTTGTTTATACAAGAAGTTTAGTGGGAACAAAGTAAATTTTCTTATCTTATATGTGGATGACATATTACTGATTGGAAATGATGTCCAGATGTTGCAAGAAACCAAGGAATCATTGGAAAGGAGTTTCTCAATGAAAGACTTGGGTGAGGCAACATACATCCTCGGATTCCGGATCTATAGAGATAGATGAAGGAGGCTCATTGGATTAAGTCAGAGTACTTATTTGGACAAAGTGTTGAAGAAGTTCAACATGGAATCGTCTAAGAAGGGGTTCTTACCGATGTCCCATGGTGTAAAACTTAGCAAGACTCAGTGTCCTTCGACAACTGATGAGCGAAGTCGGATGAGTGCGATTCCATATGCTTCTGCAGTCGGATCCATCATGTACGCCATGATTTGTACTAGGCCGGATGTTTCCTATGCTCTAAGTGTTGTGAGCAGATAACAGGTTGATCCTGGAGAGATCCACTGGACAGCGGCTAAAAATATCCTAAAGTACTTGAGAAGGACTAAGGATATGTTCTTGGTTTATGGTGGTGAAGATGAAATCAGTGTAAAGGGTTACGAGGATGCGAGTTATCTTACTGACTCTGATGATTCTTGTTCGCAATCCGGATACGTTTTTATTATAAACGGAGGTGCTGTGAGCTGGAAGAGTTCCAATCAAGAGACTGTGTCTGCGTCTACAACAGAGGCTGAGTATATTGCCGCCTCGAAGGCAGCAAAGGAAGCTGTTTGGATGAGGAATTTCCTCATGGATCTTGGTGTGGTTCAGGGCTCGTCCAATCTGTTGGATGTGTATTGTGACAACAATGGTGCTATTGCACAAGCCAAGGAACCTAGAGAGCATCAGAAGAACAAACACATACTCATGCGGTACCACCTGATTCGCCAGTTCGTGGATCAGGGTGATATCAAGGTATGCAAGGTACACACGGATGCAAATATTGCGGATCCGTTGACAAAGCCGTTACCCCAGCCAAAGCATGAGGCGCACCTAAGAGCCATGGGCATTAGATGCTTAGACATGTGATGTCGAAATATTGACTCTAGTGCAAGTGGGAGACTGTTGGGAATATGCCCTAGAGGCAATCATGTATGATGAGTTTTCCCATTGTATTCATAAGTATATTAAGTAGTCCTTGTATAAACATCTGATGTGTATCATTGAATATGTGATTCGGTTGTGGAACTATGCATTCATGTTGTTTGTACTAAATATCCTTGGTCATTGAGGTTGTGCTGGACACACAACTTAGACCAATGTGAAAGTTGGCTTGATGACTCGGTTCCACTTGTCATGGGCATGGATATGCTATTCCAACTTACACAGATTCGACTAAAGAGTTTAGCGAGTCGGATTGACCCATATTGAGGTACAACGAACAAGTTGTCATTTGTATATCTCAATCAATGTAATCCTTAGACCTGAGGTTGTTGCATAGTCCAAGTTGAGGATCACCGACTTAGGTTCTGTCAAACGCTGATCCGTAACTGGGCAGTTATAAAGGCAGGGTTCGGGTCGACTGAGAATCAAGCTGCATGATGTGAATAACCAAGATGGGATTTTTCCCCTCCACTTGGAGAGATATTCTCTGGGCCCTCTTGTGAGATATGATTCGGAAATCATGGCCATGCATGACTCGGTTAAGTGTTAACCGAGGCGATCGACTAAGAGTTAGTTGGGTGAATCACTTATCTCGGATCGAGAAGAGAGACGGACTATTTAAGGGATGACATATATTCGCCTATAGTCTGACAAGGTATATCGTGAGGCAAAAGGGACTCGGACGCAAGTCGCATTGGAAAGGCAAGTCGTCATGACTCGTTGGTACTTGGGAGTTGGCACGTTCTGCTAGGAGCCGCTACCGACTGATCGATTGAGAGTCGGACTCCTATTGTGTCCAAGTAGCCATGAGCCTGTGGGGTCACACACTTAAGAGCGGGAGCAAGTTCGGATTGGATCTGAACATATAATCTGGTTGGGTTGGACCTAAACCTGACTAGGACTGAGTTAGTGAGTTGGACTCACGGTGACTAGTGTTATATGGGCTTTAGCAAATGGGTCGCGCGAGCAGAGCCCACGTTCACTCCCTATATATAGTGGAGCACCTTAACCCAGAAAGGTTAATCGTTGTTCGGTTAGGTCATTCCATGTGTTGGAAACCCTAGCTCCACAGCAGTCCTGCCGCCGTAACGAACCTAGAAGTTCGCCGCCGGTTCTCCTCCTTGTACGTGTGAATACCAGCAGAGGTGTTGTGCGATCAGCACCAGGACGATCGGATCGTGAGGACTGCACTGCATCAACTAACGCGCTTCATCAGTAATCTGCAACCGTGCGTCTAGTGGTAAACCTCGTGGCCTTCTACCTCAGCTAGTTCTTGGGATCACCACGTTAGAGGAAATTTTTTGTTTTATCTCCGCGTGGACCAACAAAGAGATCTTAGTGCAATAAATAAATGGGCCCTTCCTTTCTATGCATATGAGGTCAAATTGAAATCTTAGTGTTTCCGGAATACTTTCTTTGACAAAGTATGCTTTTGGATATTATGTTGCTATCTTTTCCACACATATTTTTTATGCGAAGAAGAGGACGGTTTCATTGAAACTTCGATCTTATAGAAAGACCCATAAACAAGGAAAATTTACAATGAAGTCCTTCTGGGTCCCGATCTCGTCGGCGACCAGAACGAGAAGGTGGCGCGCCGCTGCCGCTGCTCGTCATATTGCCTTGGCTCGACGAGGCCAGCCCCATAGCAGCAGGGAAGTCACCATTCACCGCCCCGGAGGGGTAACACCCTAGATCAATGGCTCCACCGCGAAGCTCCACGCCATTGTCTTCGGGATCTTCCACATCGACGGGATCCATCGCCTATCCTGATCTGGCAGGTGCTGCTTAAGGTGCACGGTAGATCCGAGGATCTGCGATCACGGGAAAGGAGGGCTCGACGCAGAGGCGCTCCAAGGATCGCCGCCGTCGGAGGGGACGAACTGCTCCACAAAACTCGAGATCGATCGTGGTTCTTCCGCCTCGCTGCCGCCGCCCGAGGACCAACTGGTTCCTACACTATGTACACACCACAGCTCGCTGATCCCCCATCCTCCCGCCGCCAGAGCGGCCGACGGAGGAGGAGGGATCCCACGAACTCCCGACGGCGAGGCGGAAGAAGTGGTCGGGTTCAAGAAAATCGCCCTATCCTTACTGTAGACGAGAGAGGGGGATGGGCCAAGTCCATACGTACATGTAGTATCTTTTCTACACATATGAATCTGTATGTCCATTATATTTATTATGTGGCAGGAAAAAAATTGAATCAGCCGTGGCAACGCACGGGCATTTAGCTAGTACCAATGTAGTTTACCCGTAGAGTATAACCATGTCAGCGGCTACGGAGTTTTTCGTCGATTTCTGATCGGATCCTTAGGGTTTCTGCCTCGAGGGGCTTATATAGGCAAATGGGCAAGGTCGGTGGCTGCCCGAGGGGCCCACACCATGCCTAGGCACGGCCAGGGGTGGGCCCACGCCTAGGGGTGGTGCGGCTGCCTCGTTCTCTCCTCCGTCTCCTCTTTCGACTCCGTCTTGTGTCGGAAAAAATAGGAACTTCTGCTTTAGTTCCGTCCAATTCCAAGAATATTTCTATACTAGCTTTTCTGAAACCAAAAATAGCAGAAAATAGCCAACTGGCACCGTGGCATCTTGTTAATAGGTTAGTTCCTAAAAATGTATATGTATAAAAACGCCTCGAAGTGTAGATAAAATATAAGATAGTTGATACAAAACAAGCATGGAGCATAAAAAATTATAGATACGTTTCCGATGTAATAGTAGGCGCAATAGATTGATCTTGAATTAAATGTAATTTCACAGCGGTAGATGTATGCATCTTCTTGTAGTAAACAATACCGTCAGTGTGAGTTTCCAACTATTAGGAAATAACATTCTAATTTTTCTGAGTGATGACTATCGAGATTGTTTATTTTCGAAAAGAAAGTATAAAGAATATGGATCTGGATGCCACAAGCCAAGATTTTGACATATATAGTGGACCGACATGTTTGCACTTATGATTAATTCTCATGTTTTAGGAGTTTTCAACCTCCGGCCTAGCTAACTCTATCTACTTGAATGAATTTATGTCTTTTTACCGAGATTAGGTGAAAAATTTGAAATTCAAGTAAATTGTGGGTTGCTTTGAAATTTTACGAAAAAGCTTTTGGAAGGTACTCACTAGGGAGTCACAAATAATATATCATGAACCACCAAGATTTTAGACGATGGGTCCAACTTACTGCTAAGATATTTCATTTTGACAATTTAACGAAATTTTGTCAAACTTGAGCTACAAGTTAGCGTGGTAGATTAATTTCTCTCGAATTAAATATAGTTTCAGAGGTATATGGGTGCATGTTCTTGTAGAAAACATTATTGTCGGCGTGAGTTTTGAAATATCAGGAAAGAACATTCTCAATTTCCCGAGTGATGACGAGATTATTATTTTACGTAAATAAATAAAGTACGAAGAATATGGATTTAAATTCCACAATCCAGCAATCTTCTAGACATATTAAGTGGACAAACATGTTCTACGTAATTGAGATTTCCATGGTTTATGATTTTCAAACTCCCTAGCTAACTCTGCCCACTTGAGTGACTTTATGCCGATTTATCAAAATTAGGTCAAATTTGAACAGCTAGTAAATTTTAGGCTGCTTTGATAGTTTTACAAAAAATATTGTCGAGGTACCCATCGGGTGGTCAATTAATATATCAGAAACCACTTAGAGTTTTGAGAACAGGTTCAACTTCTTGCTAAGATTATTCATCTTGACAACTTAACGAAATTAGGTCAAACTTGAGCTACAAGTAGGCACGATAGATTGCTCTCGAATTAAATGTAATTTCACAGCGTTAGATGGGTACATCTTCTTGTAATAAACAATACCGTCGGTTTGAGTTTCCAACTATCAGGAAATAACATTCTAATTTTTCTGAGTGATGACGATCGAGATTGTTAATTTCTGAAAAGAAAGTCTGAAGAGTATGGATCTAGATGCCACAAGCCAAGCTTTCGACATATATAGTGGACCGAAATGTTGTACTTATGTTTCCCATGTTTTAGATGTTTTCAAACTTTGTTCTAGCTAACTCTGTCCAATTGAATTAATTTATGTATATTTACCAAGATTAGGTGAAAATTTTGAATTAGAAGTAAATTATAGGTTGCTTTGAAAGTTTACGAAAAAACTTTTGGAAGGTACCCACTAGGGAGTGACAACTAATATATCAAAAACCACCGAGATTTTAGACGACAGGTCCAACTTATTGCTAAGATTTTTCTTTTTGACAATTTGATGAATTTTTGTCAAATTTGAGCTACACAAATAAGAGCGATAGATTTCTCTTCAAATAAATGTATTTTAAGAGGTAAATGGGTGCATCTTCTTGTAATAAACATTCAATTCTAAATTTTATCGAGTGATGAGAACATAGTTATTTTCCATAAAGAAAAGTTCGAAGAATATTGGATTTGGATGCCACAATCCAAGTTTACGTACATATATATTGGACTAACATGATGTACTTACGATTCCCATGTTTTATGACTTTTCAAACTTCCTAGCTAACTGGGCCCGCTTGAATGAATTTATGTGATATATCGAAATTAGGTCAAATTTGAAACTACAAGTAAATTGTAGGTTGCTTCGGAAGTTTACGAAAAAGCTTTTGGGGGTACCCACCATCGGGGGCATAATTAATATATTAAACTACCGAGAGTTTTGATGATGGCTTCAACTTCTTGCTAAGATTTTGCATCTTGAGAATTTAACGAAATAAGATCAAACTTGAGCTACCAGTAAGCACGATAGATCGATTGCTCTTGAATTAAATGTCTTTTAGGAGGTTGTTGGGTGCACGTCTGATTGTATTAAACAATGTCGTGGGTGTGGGTTTCCAACTATGAGGAAAGAACATTCTCATTTTTTTGACTAATTACGAGATTGTTCTTTCCCTTAAAGACAGACTGAAGAACATGGATCTGAGTACCATAAGCCAAGTAATGAGACATACACAGTCGACCAACATGTTGTACTTATAATTTACCATGTTTTATGAGTTCTCAAACTTCCTAGCTAACTCCGCCCACTTGAATGACTTTATACCAACTTATCTAAATTAGGTCAAATTTTACTACTGCTTGTAAATCGTAGGCTGCTCCGTGAGTTTTATGAAATGGCGATTGGAGGTACCCACACCGGGCGGTCAATTAATATATCTGAAACCACCAAGATTTTGATGACTGGTTTGACTTCTTGCTAAGGTTTTTCATCTTTACAATTTTGAACCCCTGTTGAAAATGACCACATGAAATAAAGAAAAAATAAATTAAAATATTTAGGAATGACACGCGCTTTCATGCATGTCGTGTGCACTACATGCCATGAAAACGTTAATGATGGGATTTGATGAGTTTTGGAAAAAACAGTTTCGCAGTATTTTTCTGCCATGTATAGACACTATTGAGTTTCAAACGGAATGACCAAGGTTGTCAAGGCCATACCGATCAACATCATAGTTTACGACCTGATGGAGTTCCCACAGTAGATGGGTGCATCTTGGGGTAGTAAGCATTGTTGATCGTGGGAGTTTTCAGACATATAGTGGATCATGCTTTCTATCTAACTCAAGGTTTCGAATTTTGGCCGAGATTAACGAAGTTCAGCCATTTCGGCCAGGACCGGTAAGATAATTTACCGAACGCAAACTTTCTAAATTTGGGTTTTTTTGAATTATCTAAAATATTTTATATTTGGTAGAATTTTATCTAAAACTCTAAATTTTGGTCTAATTTTAGCCAAAGTTTAAACTTTGATTCTGGCATTTCATCTGATATTTGACCGAAAATCACCGAAATAGCCGAATTTCGGCCATTTCACTTGGACCTCATAAAAACCAAAACCGAAATTGAAAACCTTGATCTAACTACATAGGTTAAATGAATTTCACAAAAAAAGTCGAGTCTAGCGCCGTGGATATGGGAGTACAAAGCATGAGTGTCTAAGGGCATCCGTAATGTAGGACCCATCCGGCTTATGAGAATTGACACAATGTATAGGTCAACATTTGCCACAAGGTAGGACCCATATCGCTCGGTCATATTCCTCCATGCAAGAGAGAGCAGGAAGGGAAAATGATTTTTCTATTCTCTATGGGTAACCCACAAGTTTGAGGTAACTTTATTGTCTCCAGAATATACTACTATATGCCTTAAGGTGTTCTTTGTTTACACATTGTGGATGCCCTAAGGTAAAAAAAAACTAATGGGCCCACTTGGCATTGAATTACCAAGCTATAAAACTCCCATGCAAAAGTTCTTCAGTTTAGTGGGTCCCACGAATCAACTCTTTTAGACACCAGTGGAGCTTATTACTTGTCAGTATAGTAGTATTTCTGTTTCTTAGACATAAGTACTATACGCTAACCTCTGTCCACGCGTTGTACTTGTAGAGAGACTAAAACGTAGGCAGGGGAAGAGGGCAGTGGCGAAGAGAGAAGAAGAGTTGAAGGCGGTTCCATGTCAAATCAAAGTTTATGATGGGTTCTTGACATGAGGTACTCCTGACTCTACAAGTAGCAGTAAATGTCAGGACCTATGCACACAAAATAAAAATTGGAAGTGTGTTTTCTCTCTCCTTTGTTGCCTCTCATCTCTCCACCCCTCTCCCCTCACGCATCGGCCCGACTGATCTCTCCCTCGACCACAACGTGGCGCTACGCACATGTGCCTCCGTATGGTGGCTCTGTTTTTTCTATTTTGACAGAGAGGGCGGCTCTGTTTCTCTGGAGTGTTTGGCAGCCGTGTTGGTGTGGAGTAGGAGTAGTACTATAAATAGGAAGGAAAAAAATTTGGTCCTTGGCAGCAAAAAGATTCAAACTTTTTCGGTTTCAAAATTTTCACTTGCTTCCCAAGCATCGGGAGGGAAAGATTATTCAAAAGACCGGCCATTCGCAGTAGTACTTCTTATCTTAACTTTTCCATCCAAACAAAACTATATAATGTACGGATAACTTTGAACATGGACCGTTGGATGAAGACTGGCAAATCCAAAAACTGCTAACCATTGGATCTTCTTTTCTATTCTTAGCATCTAGAAGATTCTATTGATAGTCTTTAGCACAATGAACACTTTTATGTGCAAACCTCAAAACACACTTCATTTCTTAGTTTTAGGGACCTTGTGCTAAATGCAGACTTGGATGTGATTTTCTTTTTTTACGAGGTCCTTGATGTAACTTTTACTTCCACTGACCATGTTAACTGAACCACCTCGCTCCGGGGGGACCTACCAGAGTTATAAGAAAATGCAACTTTCCGAATTATCACACAAAGTGGACCACAGTTTTTTATATAATTACATTTTTCAAGATTCCTAGCTAACTTCGCACACTTCACTTACTTCTTTGTCGATTCAATGAAATTAGGTCAAACTTGAGCTACAAGTTAGCGCGGTAGATTAATTGCTCTTGAATTAAATGTAATTTCAGAGGTAGATGGGTGCGTCTTCTTGTAGCAAACAATATTGTAGGTGTGAGTCTAGGAAGAACATTCTCAATTTCCTGAGTGATAAAGAGATTGTTATTTTCCATAAATAAATAAAGCCCGAAGAATATGGATCAGAATGCCACAATCCAGCAGGCTTCTAGACATATTAAGTGCAACTATATGTTGTACGTAATTGAGATTTCCATGTTTTATGAATTTTAAAACTCCCTAGCTAACTCTACCCACTTGAGTGACTTTATGCCTATTTATCAAAATTAGTTCAAATTTGAACAACGAGTAAATTTTAGGCTGCATTGATAGTTTTAAGAAAAATATATTTGAGGTACCCATCAGGGGGTCAATTTATATATCAGAAACCGCCGAGAGTTTTGACAACAGGTTCAACTTATTGCTAAGATTATTCATCTTGACAACTTAACGAAATTAGGTCTTCAACATGAGTTACAAGTAGGCGCGATATATTTATCTTGAATTAAATGTAATTTCACAGTGGTATATGCGTGCATCTTCTTGTAGTAAACAATACCATCAGTGTGAGTTTCTAACTATCAGGAAATAACATTCTAATTTTTCTGAGTGATGACGATCGATATTGTTCATTTCCAAAAAGAAAGTCTGAAGAATATGGATCTGGATGCCACAAGCCAAGCTTTTGACATATATAGTGGACCGACATGTTTGTCCTTATGATTAATTCTCATGTTTTAGGAGTTTTCAACCTTTGTCCTAGATAATTCTGTCTACTTGAAATAATTTATGTCTATTTATCGAGATTAGTTGAAAATTTTGAACTTCATGTAAATTGTGGGTTGCTTTGAAAGTTTACGAAAAATATTTTGGAAGGTACCCACCGAGAGTTTTGACTATGGCTTCAACTTTTTGCTAAGATTTTGCATCTTGACAATGTAACAAAATAAGGTCAAACTTGAGCTACAGGTAAGCACGATAGATTTCTCTTGAATTAAATGTATTTTAGGAGGTTGATGGGTGCATCTTATTGTATTAAAAAATATCGTGGGTGTGAGTTTCCAACTATGAGGAAAGAACATTCTCAATTTTCTTAGTGATGATGAGATTGTTCTTCCCCGTAAAGAAAGTCCGAAGAACATGGATCTAAATACCACAAGCGTTTTCAGACATATATAGTGGACCAACATGTTGTACTTCGATTTCCTATGTTTTATGAGTTCTCAAACTTCCTATCTAACTCCGTCCACTTGAATGACTTTATGCCGATATATTGAAATTAGGTCAAATTTGACTACTTCTAGTAAATCGTAGGCTGCTCCGTGAGTTTTATAAAATGGCGTTTGGAGGTAACCACATTGGGCGGTCAATTAATATATCCGAAACCACTGGGAGTTTTGACGACTAGTTTGACTTCTTGCTAATATTTTGCATTTTGGAAATTCTCAACCCTTTTGAAAACGACCACAAGAAATAAAGAAAAAATAAATTAAAATATTTATGAATGACACGCCCTTTCATGCATGTCGTGTGCGCTACATTCCATAAAAACGTTACCCATGGGATTTGACTAGTTTTGGAAAAAACAGCTTCGCAGTATTGTCCTACCATGTATATAGACATTATTGGGTTTCAACCCAAATGACCAAGATTTATAGCTATGAGTAAATATTTTGAGATTACCTATTATAATTAAGTATAGTGATGATATGTCATACTTATGTATATTATGCATGTCTCACGTGCAAGGAACATGCAACTTACTGGTAATACTAGGAAGAACATGGCTCGGCCACCGGATTGTAAAACTGAGAATATTGCACGTGGTAGTGTTAGTACTAGAGGGCAAAAATGAGGAAAACGAAATTGCCAGTGTTACTCTCGAGGGTATAACCGAGTACACCTACCTCGCCATAGTTTTAGACACGAGGAAAAAATGTGACCACGGTACGCGTGTCGCGGTGCACATGGTGTTATTAGCGGAGGAGCGTGGCCGTGCACGGTGCAGTAGCGTTTGTAGGTTATGCGGTGCATGGTGGTGTAACGAAACGTCTCTTCCCTTCACCTTTATTATATATGCCCTCTCCCTCTCCGCCTCCCCACTCTCACTCACGCAATAACCGTTTCCACTATCCCATCACCTTCTACAAACCCCCAGGAAAACCCCAACCGTGCCGGCGATGGAGAAGAAATGCGCGTTGGCCATCGTCGCCTCGAAGGCCATCGGCGAGGAGGTCGTCGTCCTCGTCCAGTCCCCTGTTGAGGCATCGCAGTCAACCGCCGTCCCCGTCCTAGCCCCCGTCCCTTCTAACGGCGTAGACGCAGGTGAGGAGGCCCATGCCGGTCATGGGAAGGTCCCGCTCTATTGGGACCCCTAGGAGGAGCAGGAGTACATACGCCCAGAGAACCCCTACGACACCCGCATCGTCGACCCATGGTCGGAGGTAACAAGGGTTTTCTCCCCTTACCTTGTTCTTCAGCCATTCCCATCGTTGGATGCTAGATCGTTTGTTATTAGGGTTCGGCTATTCGCATTTTCAATTGTTGGATGCTAGATCTTTTTACAGAAGCTAATGCTCTTGTGTTTCAATAAATCCCTATGTTCGTATTTCAATCATATTTTATTTGTTCTCCGAGTTGTAGTTAAGGAATTCCCTAGTTGGTACTAGCGCCGATCTATAGTTGGATAAAATTGCACGTAACACTAGGCTTTGGTGCCAAAGTTGCACAAAACACAGAAACAAAACATTAACAGTATATCTAATTAGTTGCATCTAGCCCAAATCAAGTATACAGTGCCTTAACAGTATATCTAACATTGTGGATATGTATTTCTATATTGTATACCATAATTTTATTTAAATTAAAAAATAGACATCATAGTGGTAGAAAATATGAGAGCATTAATTTGACAAATGAATTCCGAGAGAGCTCTTTTTAAAAAATTTAAAAAACATTTTTAGCTTTGAAAAATTCATTGAAATTGAATATTAGAACGTAGTTAATGGTTTATTCTCCCTTGTTGTATAGATCTCGGAGTGTGACAATATAACTTTTCAATCTTCTATAATTTATCCAATTTTTTTGATGAGCCTAAAATACATGGTACTTCATATTAAATTTTTGCATGCTTCTAACATGCATATTTAACCACATCAAGATTATTTTTCTGAATTTTTTTACATGGTTTTCGATCGATTTTTTTAGTATATGCCTAAGCATAGATTCTACAGTAGTGGTATCAGGCCGAGTTCCATTCAATGTTAGATACATTGGACAGAGCTTTGTTCGCTAGAAGATATAGATACAAAAATATTGGACCACATGAGTGATATACGTGATAAAAATACAGGCATACACGTTAGATACGTTTTTAAGGAACTATAACCTCTATTTAAACTATATTTGGGCTTGATGTAACAATTAGATCAAAAGTTGGGGTCAGCTGCAACAAGTCTTTTGTTTTTGTATTCTGTGCAACTTTGGCACCAAAGACTGGTGTTATGTGCAATTTTCTTCTGTAGTTGGGATTAATATTTGATTTTGTTTGAGATCTAGGGATTGGGGAATTTAACCCATCCGTTTCACTTATGCAAATAATCATGGGATCTCAATTGGTTAATTTATGCAAATAATCAATCCCAACAGGTGGATAGCAGCGACATTTGCATCGACGACGAGTCCAAGCACACCAAGACTCGTGAGGTGCTACAGAGGCTGAAGTTCGGCCAGTACGACCCCTACTTCGCCAGCGATGTCTACAGGTGCCCCTTCTGCGAGAGGAGACTCCACGCCAATGACTTAAACTGCCTTGTGAAGCAGGCCGAGGACGTGACCACCTGCGGCCACAACGCGAACGTCCATGCCTTCAGAGCCAAGCACAAGGTGCTCAACTTTCACCTCCGCAACCTCCAGAAGGTGGCCATCGAAGAGGGTTGCATGCCCACTGATGACCCACAAGTATAGGGGATCGCAACAGTCTTCGCGGGTAGTATTATCCAATTTATTGATTCGACACAAGGGGAGCCAAAGAATACTTGCAAGCCGTAACAACTGAGTTGTCAATTCAGCTGCACCTAGAAATGGTTCTTGCTCATAGAAGTTTATCAGCAGCAATAGTTTGGTAGTAGCAACAACAAAGCAACAACAACAGTGGAACAAGAGCAATAGTAACAGTAACAGTAAACCGTGGGATTCGAGTGCGGTAGGCATAGGGATGGATGGACGGGCATTGCCTGGACGACTCTAAACATGTAACTTCAAGATCTAGGGCATTGCAGATAAATAATAACAAGCATCCAAGTACTAAACAATCCTAGGCATGTGCTCCAAATATAGTCATATGTGCTCGCAATGAGAACTTGCACAACATCTTCTGTCTAGCCAGCCCGTGGCAGCGGGGCCTCTAGGGAACTACTGGCAATTAAGGTGCTCCTTTTAATAGAGCACCAGAGCAAAGCATTAACACTCCATGAACACATGTGATCCTCACACCACAGCCATCCCCTCCAGTTGTCTCAATTATTGTCACTTTGGGGCCTTTGATCATAAACAATACTATCATAATTATTTAATAATAAGTTCAGATCTGAGATCATGGCACTCGGGCCCTAGTGACAAGGATTAAGCACAACAAGTTGCAACAAAGTCAAATAGCACTAATAGAAATAGTAGACACTATGCCCTAACAATCTTATTCGATTACATGATAGAACTCATCCAATCCCTACCATCCCCAAGCCTACAGCGGGGGATTACTCACTCATGGATGAGGGAAACATCGGTGGTTGATGGAGATGCATGGGTGATGACGATGGCGATTATCCTCTCCAAATTCCCCGTCCCGACAGGGTGCCAGAATGAAGTTTCTGGATCCGAATCTTAGTTTATGGTGGCAGCGGCGGAGCGGAACTCTTTCTAGAAAACTATCGAACCCCCTAGGTTTTTAGGTCGAGAGGCAACTTATAGGCGTAGAGGGAGGTCGAGGGGGTGCCTGGGGTGGCTGCACCCCCTAGGCGCGACTAGTGGTGGGCCCGCGCCTGGCAAGTGTGTGGGCCCCCTAGGCCCCGTCTCCGTCTCGTCTTCTGGCTCCGTGGATCTTCTTGTGAAATATAATTTTTGAAAATTTTTCCTGGATTTTTCCTGATAGTTTATTTTCTGCATAAAAACTAGACACCAAGGTAATTCTGCTGAAAACAGCGTTAGTCCGTGTTAGTTGTATCCAAATCACACAAGTTTAGAGGAGAAACAATAGCAAAAGTGCTCGGGAAAGTAGATATGTTTTGGACGTATCAACTCCCCCCAAGCTTATCTTATTGCTTGTCCTCAAGAAATTCAGTTGAAAACTGAGTGCGATAAAAGAACTTTCATGAACACATTTGCTTCATATGATGTAAATATTCTCAGCACAGGAGTAGATGCTTAGACAATTCATAATAAAGATTATGCAACTAAGTCTACTCAATAGTCATTGCAAGCTATGAAGAGAAACCAACTCAATTATAATAAGTAGCATGGAACATAAACATAAGCAACATTGCAATGCTCATAGTAAGGTATGATAGAGTGGTATCTCGCTTGCCTTTGTTTGAAGAGAAAAATATAAATGCCAAAGCACCTCTGAAGTTCACATGAAGACTAGAAGTAAAGATATCAGAGATATAAGCATCAAAGTCATGACATAATTAACCAAGTTTTGGAACAAACACAAGAATGACAACTATGCTCTCAAGAAGGTGCTCATAGAATAAGTGGTGACTCAACAAGGGAGTGAAAATGGTTTTTTGAAAAGTTTGAAAGTCTTCCCAATGCTGAATGGAAGGTACTCATTAGCTTTGAGCTCTCATTGCCCCTATCATAGGCGTCTTCATATGGTTAAGGTCAAAGTGAGGTCCACTCTGAATCATATGCTTGACAGACCATAAACTGAAATCCCAAGTCCCTTGAGTACGAGGGCCGCTCCGCATGTTACTCAACTTTGGTTACCTTCAAGTTCTTGTCATTGTTCATACATGCATATCACAGAGAACCGCCAACGGGGTACCCCCTTGCACATGATACTAGAGCTATCCCGTGATCAAAATGACAAGGCAAGCAGACAATGAGCATCTCAGCGATCTTTTTATTTACTATGTGCATTGCTTTTTATTGAGGATGCTTCATAAATGCTCATTATGGTGATGCTGCAAGTTCCCACCATGATTAGGCATGGCTTAGGCTAGCGGCCCAGGCATTTCTCTAACGCAATGTATAGACTCTATGAACTCACAAACTCCATTTTTATTTCACATCGTCGACATCCGTAAACAAAAGAGCAAGGAATCAACTGGATGATATATCCAAAAAGTGTTGAAAGCGTTCCCCGTGACAGCACGGTTCTGCTGACTCCTAGCATATAATTTGCAAGCATATAACTTTCATGGACATGTCACAATGGTTTAGGATTATTAAGCGCAAGGAATAAAGTGATCCATCAAGTTCGTGAGAGCTTTACTAACTAACTTCCTCAAAACAGACAAACATTTTATTTGGAAGAAAACAAGGCATATAGAATATACACTGAAATAGCAAATGATGCTAATAGGTAGGTATGGTGGACACAGTTGGAAATATTGGTTTTGGAAGTTGGAAGAACAGGTAGAGCTCATACTCAGTGCAAGTGAAGGCTAGCAATAGAGAGGGAGCAACAAACGAGAGAGCAATAACTGTCATAATCATGCTTGCAATAAAACAGGACTAATTATGGCATGAAAGTGATACAAGAACTCTGAGGCTTACTGACTATTGAATAGTCATATCCATGCGTGAGCATGTGCCAAGTCGATTCACATGAATAGTCATAGGAGGATACCACAAGATCATACCAAAGTATGAATAAAAAAATGCAAGCAAACATTCATATGACATGCTACAAACTATTATCAAGCTGTAGCTAATCACAAGCAAGCAAGAACTACTAAGCATCCATAATGACATACACCTTACACCAACAGGCTAAGCATGCTCACAATGATGAGTATATGTACAAAAATGAAAACAAATAGAGTTCGTTACCAGCCTCTTACCACTCCTCAAGTTGTCTTAATATTCATTATTGCCCTTCACATGTGCGATTTGAATAATAACATGAAACCAAAATCCACTGAGGATGGCTGGATCCTGCAAAGAACTCACAAAACCAAAGACGAACAACAAATATTTTTGGTGTTTTCTATTTTTTTAAAGAAAGCAAACAAAGCAAAACCAAACAAAGAAAAGGCAAACCAAACAAGAAACAAACAAAGCAAAATATTTTCGGAATTTTCTTTTAAGGCAAACCAAAGCCAAAAAGCAAAGAAACAAACCAAGAGAAACAACGAAAATATTTTTGGTATTTTTCAGTTTTTGAGAAAGAAGCAAAAAAAACCAAAAGAAAGCGAAACAATGGATATACAAAGAACTGACCGAACATGATATATAGATGAGTGTGATGTCGGTATACCTCCCCCCAAGATTAGGCTTTTGCCCTAAGTGAGGCTCAATAGCGCGGGTAGTAACTCCAAGCTGGTGGGTCATTATAGGAATGATCATAGTCAGGCGCTTGCGATGAAGAAGAAGACGCGCCCCAATCAAATGAGGGCTTCTTCTATGAAGACTCTACCAAGTTGGAGAGCTGAACCGAATCGTCTTTGGCATCCTCTTCAACATTCTCCTCTAGGTGGGAGAGCTCCGCCACATAAGTGTCAAACTCTTCCTCCGTGAGCGATCATCCTTGCCTGTTATCAAATTAAACAAAGCAGGTGCAGGCAAATAAACTATTTTCTTAGTCCTACCCTTTCTCCGACCTTGCTAGGAAAAAGATAATTCATACGGTAAACTTCTCACATTAGCCCCCAAGGAAACAAAACCATGCTGAATCATGGATTCAAGATCAATCCTCTCTATGGGGAACCGATAATCTGAATGGTGAGGCTCTAAACCATGGAAAGCTAGCAACCTAGAAGCAATGAGAACTCCACAAATTCCACCCTTCTCGCGGTTGGTGGTGAGACGGTGAGCTATCAAAGCACCTAGGCTATAAGATCTATCCCTATTCGGAGCAGATGCGATAAAAGCTAGATCAAAGAAGATAACTTCCTAGCAATCTTTCTAGCAAGAACACACTTGGTAATAAAATAGGAAAAATATCTAATGGCTGGGAACTGAATGTTCCGAATTTTACCACTTTTCTTTGAGAAGTCGAAACCTTGGCAAATCTCAACATATAAATCCATAAGTGACTTGGGCCTGTCCTTGATCTTCTCACAAGATCCCCACTAAGGTACTCTAATTGCTGCACAGAAATAAGCAAAAGTCAGGTCGATAGGTATATTATATATTTTGTAATGTACCATGGGATTAGATGTAGACCAAGTGAACCGGAAATCCTACATAAAAGCCATGGTTAGCTTAACAAATTGAAATGGTTCACCTTCAACAAAGTGTTCCAACCCTGCATTGGCAATCAAATTTTAGAAATCCTGGGAGATTCCCACAGTTCTCATAAATTCCTGAGATGGATATATGGAAGGAAAAATTGCCTCCTCACGATGAACCTTCATTGGCTCAGACACCATCAAGTCATATTGATTCAGTGGATAAGTACTCATCTTCCTTGCTGAAATTTTTAGACAATCATCAAAACAGGTGATTTCTAAGTTGATAAATGATGAGCAACTACTATAGGAACCTGCTAGAGTACTACACATGCATAAAAATGAAGTTTCTAAGCATAGAACAAGCATGCAAGCTCAAACAACCTGACACGTATAGCAGCAAAATACTCAAGATACAATCTACCAATCAAAAATCTAAATGGACAAGTGGAGGAGGCACATACCAAGGAGCAATCCCTCCAAAAATCAGCACTTGAGATGGGCTGATCAAGGAGATCAAAAATCGCTAGCAAGAACAGCAAGAACTCGAGCTAGAGGAAGTTTTTTGGTGTTTTTGGGAGAGAGAAAGAAGATGGCTTTGAGGAGGCAGCCTAGAGGGGCCCAGGTGGGCAAGACCCGCCAGGTGCCGCCCATACGTAGGCCTCGCCTACCATGGGTGTGGTAGCCTGGGGTGGCCCCCTTGGTCACTTCAGGTGTCCCTCGGACCCTTTTTCGAGGAAAAATTTATTTTGAATTTTCTGGGATTTTTCAGGAAACTTTATTTTTGGCCAATTTTCAGGGTATGAAAATGATTTTCTCGCAGAAACATTTTTTTTCAGAAGAAGCAAAAAATCAAATCAACAGCCAAACTACAGGAGCTCTAAGACACTCTAACAAACAAACAACTAACAAAACCAAAGCTAGCAAAATAAAGGCAAAATTTATGAAGGAGAAAAGTAAAAGAAAGGAAGTATAACCATTGTCAAAACATTATTTTGTTCATTAAAATCCTTTTGTTAACAAGGTTGATCAAGTCTTGTTACCAAAACAATCTTGTATGAAACAAAACTTTGCAATCCACAAGGTGATTATGTTACCTCATACTTGATAGCAATGGTCCCAATCATAATAGTTTCAAAATTTTCTTGTGGAATGGGACAATATATTTCTCCCATCTTAATGCTCTCAATATTTTCAATGGAATTCAGGCAATAGCTCTTAGCAACCTTCTTGGGGAAATATACAATATGCTTGTTGTCATTAATATTGAATGTTATTTTTCCTTGATTACAATTGATGACAGCACCTGCAGTATTAAGAAAAGGTCTCCCAAGAATAATAGACATATCATCATCTTCAGGCATTTCAAGCACAACAAAATCAGTTAAAACCATGCAATTATGTGCTACTTGAACAGGAACATCCTCACAAATACCAACATGAATAGTAGTTGACTTGTTAGCCATTTGCAAAGATATATCAGTTGGTATGAACTTTTCTAGTTGGAGTCTCTTATAGAGAGAAAAAGGCATAACACTAACCCCAGCTCCCAAATCACATAAAACAGTTCTAACATAGTTATTCTTAATAGAGCAAGGAATAGTTGGTAAACCTAGATCACCAAGTTTCTTTGGAACCTTACCATTGAAGGAATAATTAGCAAGCAAAGGAGAAATCTCCTCATTAGGAATCTTCCTTTTATTAGAGACAATATCCTTCATATACTTTGAATAAGGAGGCAACTTAATAGCATCAGTCAAAGGAATTTGCAAAAATAAAGGTTTCATCCACTCACAAAACTTGTTGTAGTGTTCTTCCTCCTTTGACTTGTATTTCTTACCTGGAAAAGTTATAGATTTCTGTAGGGTTCGCAGCATAGAAAACAAAAAATTTCCTACGATGGGAACATCTAAGTACCAAGATCTATCTACTAGATACAAGCAATGGGTGGATATACATCCATAGAATACATACCCTCGAAGACCGAATAGCTTTAACGAGTTTGTACTCGTGGATGATGTAGACGAACGCTTGCCGATCTCAAGATCATGATGAAGTCCATCTGGTCCAGCCGGTCCAGCACGATCAAGTCCAGCACCTCAGAGCAGTGGTGCATCCGTGATCGCACACAGGTACGGGTACCCAGACAACCTCCGCGCCCTCGCTCCAGCGAATCAGCGGAAGCAACAAATCCTTCCAGAAAAAGCCACCGGGAACATGTATCTCGCTAATCCGAGACCATGGAGAAATTCTAAAGGGGGGAGAGAGATCCTTCGTGAGGAGGTGAGAGACAAGTGAGAGGAGGGGGTCCTTTTAAAGGGGAGGGGGGCATCCTAAGGGGGCATGGCCGCCGGCCATGGAGGGAGCCCCCACCTCTCCCTCATTCATGTGGTGGAAGCTCCACTCACATAAAAACCTCTCCACTCACAATTCCACTCACATGCATTAATTTTCCACCAAAATTAATGCAAGCTCTCATTTAAATAAAACTCTTTTATTTATTTATTCAGAATTTTTTTAATTACTTTAATTAACAAACATTCACATAAAACCCCTTGCTAGTATTTCATTTCACATGCATAACCAGTTTCAGCAATTTCAACCGAAACAGTTTCGGTGTCTAGTGAAATAAATTCCTGCGCTTTCCTTTTCTTTTTCTGGCATATCATTTGCTCTGAATGGTGTCAGCATCCCTTAAGTGTGTCACCCTACGGTTCGTGAATAATGCGGACATGATCGAGACCCTTCTCCGATCAATAATCAGTAGCGGGACCTGGAGATCCATACTGACTCCCACACATTCAACGATGACTTCTGTGATCGTGTGAACCTTTTACGCTAGTATCTTAATCCCTTTGTTTCACTATATATTACATGTCCGAGATTCGATCATCGGTATATCCATACCTAGTTTGATCTCATTACCGACATGCACTCTTTTCTCGTTCCCGTGATATAACATGCAAGTACTGAAATCACTTGCTTGCAAGCTAATCAATGTGATATCACCAAGAGGGCCCAGAGCATATCTATCCGTCATCGGGATGAACAAATTCCACTCTCGATCCATGGGTCTCAACATAACACTTTAGTAGTTCTGAAGCCATCTTTATAATCACCCAGTTATGGTGTGACGTTTGATGTCATCGAGAAACTATTCCGGTGTTAGTGATTGACATGATCTCATGGTCTAAGGATTAGGATCACTTCGTAAGTTTTTATAGCAATATAAACTCAATGACTTTGATCGTAATGCTATACTTCGGATGAATGTTCATCACATCATTACACTAATGTTGTGACCTCGTTATGAACAACATCCAATGTCCATGATGAGGAAACTTTGATCATCATGTTAATCAACGATCTAGTTTATAAGATAGGCATAACTAGGAACTTCATTTTTGTTTATTAAACACACATGTATTAACGTTTCCGTATTAATACAATTATAGCATGTAAAATAAACATTTATCACAAATAAGGAATACGATAATAACCACTTTATTATTGCCTCTCGGGCATATTCCCTTCAGTCTCCCACTTGCACTAGAGACAATAATCTAGTTTGAAAACTTTGCGTATTGAACACCTATGGCTTTATGGTGTTCCATATACGCAACTGCAAGTGGTTAACATAATCTACCGATCTGATGCTTTCAGGTCCGTGTGTATTTGCATGTCTTTGCGTCTCCACGCATCACTCATTCTCTAATGAGATGGCATTGTATAAATTTGGTATTTTGGTGAGACCTTTAGTTCCTTGGGTTTAAATCACGTCGATACTATTGTCGTACAATATATCATCAGTGTTAGCCCATTGCGAACCACACCTTAGTTTGATAACAAACTACTTGACACAAATTCCCTCCTTTGCTGCAACTATAGCAGTCATATACTTAGCCTTTTTGTTGTAGTATTCATCACAATGTCTTAACTATGGATTTCATCCAAATCCATCATGGAATCTCCTTTCCATTACATTGTGCCACCCATATTTTAAATTGAGATAAACTTAATTTGTATCTTGTGACAAAACTAGTATCAATGTAACGCTTTACAATGAACTATTTGTAATTGTTTGTCACCTCTGCACAAATATATTCTTAGTTCTTCCAAAAGACCATAAGAATATCCTTACTATAGTCCAATGATAATTTTACGATTTATTCTAGTATATGCTCATAACACTAAGAGCATAGGACATATCTGGATGTGTACATATCATGGTATGATTGATCAAAACATTCTCGTGATTTCACTCATCAAGTGTCAAAGCACTTGAACCTTGTTTCACTTATCAAGTGTCGATACACTTGAATCTTGATTCAATTCCTTTCCATGCGACAAGAACCGTTTCTAGTCATTTCTATATTGAACTCCTTCAATATATCATATATGTACGTTTGGCACAACCATATTAGCGTCACAGTCTATCCACTATAGACATTCATGCTAAATATTCGGGTTTTTCCTAAGTCTTTCATCGAAATGAAATTCTTAACCTTTGTTAATAAAAGATACATCATTTCTAATCAACAAGATGTCCTCCACATAATGTATTAGAAATATGTCTTAGCGCTCCCACTTAATTTCTTGCAAATGCAAGCATCTTCATCGTCTCCTGATGAAAAACTCCTTTTTCATTATGGTGAAGATTCCAACTCCGCGATGTTTACTTCAACCATTGAAGTTTGCATGCCCTTTTAGCATCCTTTGAATTTAACAAAACCCTTTGGACCGTGTCATGTACACGTCCTAGGTAACCATTCTATTAGAAGAACTTTGTTTTGTTTATTCATCTACCATATACCAAATTATATGTAGTGGTTGCTACTTTAATCCGTCCATACTAAATATCGCTATGAAAGATCAAATCTTGTCATAGTCAACTCTTGAACATTGTCATAAAATACTTTACGACATGTCGACTATTTCATAGATGTGAAACATCCATGTCTGTTTCTTTATAGATCCAAATACGACCGATAGGTTTTTACACCTTTCCGGAGGGTCTTCCAAGTTCAAAACTTGATTTATCGTGTATGGAATTATCACGGATTTTATGGCTTCAAGCCATTTGACGGAGTCAGGGCCCATCATCGCTTCTTTGTATGTATTCGGTTCATCATTGTCAAACAATAATGATTTACTCTCAAATCTTAGCATTTGATTGACCGACCTACTTGGTTCAATAGGAACTTACATATCCGTGACCATAACCTTTGAGGCACATAAGCTATGAGCATTATGGCAGCCTTCAGAACGATTTCCGGCGCTGCACAACTCAGCACATATAGCTAAGGTTCGTTAACCTTATCAAAGTTCTATTGTCCTCCCACTTAACTTTTACGAAAAATTCCTTCTCCAAGAAACTTCACGTTTCAAGTGACAAACCCTTTTGTCCTTGGTGTTATGAAGGAATAACCAATTGTTATTCGAAATAACCTACAAAGAAATGCTCATCCGACTTCAGTTGTAAACATCTTACTTATGTTTAGCATACCAAAATTTAAGAAATGACAACTTGGGTTTTACCCCAAACCATAACTTCCATGGTGTCATTTCAACGGATCAAGATGGAGCTCTATTCAGTGTAAAAGCCACAGTGTCTAAATATTTAATCTTTTAAAACATAATGGCAGTTTTATAAATAACACCTTTGATCCAACCATGTCAAACAAGGTTTGATTACAAATCTCAAACACTCCAGACTCCTATGGTGTTTCGGGAGATGTAAATCTAGGTGTTTTGCTTAACTTGCAACTCAAATAAATCCCTTTATGATAAAATCATAATTCATTTATTTTGTTGTTACACTTGTAACTCAAATAAATCCCTTATGATAAAATCATAAACTATTTATTTCTTGTTACAATGATTTTTCAATTCATCTTGAAAGTCTTTGAACCATTTTCAAATATTTCATACTTCTTTCTCATTAAGTGAATATTCACTCAAATTTCTGGAGAAAGCATATACATCATAATGGACTACATACATCGATATGTACAAATTCCAATATTTTAGTCGTTCGTTCTTCTTTGGCCTTTGAACGATGTTTTAATTATCCCGAGGAAAGTCTCACAAGCGTCACTTGATCAAATCAAAGACTCCAAAAATCCATGAAAATGGAGTTTCTTCATGTTTTATTTCCAATATAATTTAAACAGCGATGTCACTTCGTAAGTGATCTTTCAATCATTTGTCTTGCGACATTTTAGTATTAGGTTTTATGGATGTGATTTCTCCAACTAGATTTGTAAATCATCCATCTTATATGGAATGTGGTAATTATTTGAACAACCTTTGTTCTCATAATACCTGATTCAAATAACAATTATTAAAACAAATCTTGAAGTCAAGCTTTGATGTCAACGAGAAATACAAACAACGGTTTGTTTGTTTTCGATGAACATCATCACATATTCTCTTGTTGGTTATTTAGGCCATTGTGGTTTATGAATTGCGTCGTTCCGTATGAAATTTCATACCAACCAATTCGGTATCCAATACCCAAGAACCACATTGTTTAACAAGCAAAGAATACAACCATAACATGTATATCATCCATATACCTAAATTGGATATTTCCAATCTTTTCTTTTCTGCCAAATATATTTTATAGATTCTCTTTCAGCATTTCCTTTTTACTTTTTAAAAGAATCTATCAACACCAAAGTGGCGTCATATACATTACACATAGTCCAAAGTGTGTATATTCAAATAATAATACCTTTGGACTTGCACATGAAGTAGATCACCATCATCAAAATGATCGGTATTCTTTCAAAATCCATTCTTTAGTAATATTTTAGTGTAGTAAACACTTTACATACATCTTCTATTCATCCTTATCATGACGACTTTCATGATCAAGATAATGTAGCTTATAAGGAGAATCGTGAGTATAATGTTGCTTTCCAAAACCCTTTTGGATGATTAGGATGTCTAGCATCTCCAACCTTTGTAAATTCTCATCCAATATGAGAACACATATTATACTCTATCATATTGCAACCAAAACATTGTTTCAGATATCGTTATATCTGCCACACATGATGGTTTCTGAAACAATTCTATCAGCTCCTAGATAAACTTGATATTAAAATAATCAAGAATCATGGAGGCAAACATGATACTTAAGAAACAAACACTGGAATTGTTACTCTCGATTTAATACCAATTATTAAATTTCACGGAGTAAATAGAGTTTGCTGAAAGTTTGCAATAGGACTTTAAAATTTAGATTGACACTCAACACAATACGATACCAGTTCGTAAAGTATATATCCAGAATTCTATAGTTCTATTATCTCAATTACAACTATGCATAAGGTGGTGAACGAATGCCTATGACTACAACAAATTATGCAAATTCACTTTGATTTAATTTATGATAAATTGAGTTATACTAATCCAAATTAGAAATGAACTCCCACTCAAAAATGACATCCCTCGTGTCTTTTTGGTGATTACATGAACCAAATCCACTACACCAAGTCCGATCATCACGTGAGTCGGCGTAGCTTCAAAGGCGAGCATCCATATGGTCATCATATCAAAACATATGACTCATGCTTAACCTTTCGGTCCGTGTTCCGAGGCCATGTCTGTACATGCTAGGCTTGCCAAGTAAGAACCTTAGTATTCGCGTGTGTAACTGTCTTACACCCGAGATGTGCTCATGGATTCAAGTACACCCGATCATCACGTGATGTCTTGAAGCGACGAAACATTGTCGGTGCATACTTAAGGAAGAACACATTTTTATCTTGATATCTAAATGAGGGATCATCTTATTATTCTAATAAAACGCCAAACAAGCAATATAAGATGCTATCAAACATCACATGTTTATTAGTGGAATGATATGGTTCCCGCATATGATCTCTATCATGTGCACCGTGGTATGATCACTATCATACCTATATGTGTAAGTCCAAGGTCTATGGAGATTACACGTTATGTGTGTTGTAAGAGTATCATCTCATACTTGTACTTACAACATCACCATATCATAACACTAGCCCAGCAACAATCTAATCTAGACGCCTCTAATTTATCCATTGCAAATTTTACGTGGCTTAGGGCTTTCGAAGGTAGAACCGTTCTTACCTACGAACATGAACCACAACGAGGATAACCAAATTGTTGACAACTCGTTGCAAATTAGATATTGACTATAGTAGGAGAGACAGACACCCGCTAGCCACTTATGCAAAACTAGTTGCATGTCAAGCGTGGAACAGGTCTCATGTGCGAGGACATGTAAAGTTTGTCCGGGCTGCTTCATCCCACTATACCACCAATATCCAAAGTACAACTAAGAAGAAATAAAATGATCATCATCGCCCACATACTCATATGTGTACTACCCGTGCAAAGCATCTACGCATAGATCCGGCTCTGATACCAATGTAGGGTTCGCAGCATAGAAAACAAAAAATTTCCTACGATGCGAACATCTAAGTACCAAGATCTATCTACTAGATACAAGCAACGGGTGGATATACATCCATAGAATACATACCCTCGAAGACCGAATAGCGTTAACGAGGTTGTACTCGTGGATCATGTAGACGAACGCTTGCCGATCTCAAGATCGTGATGAAGTCCATCTGGTCCAGCCGGTCCAGCACGATCAAGTCCAGCACCTCAAAGCAGTGGTGCATCCGTGATCGCACACACGTATGGGTACCCCGACAACCTCCGCACCCTCGCTCCAGCGAAGCAGCGGAAGCAACAAATCCTTCCAGAAAAAGCCACCGGGAACATGTATCTCGCTGATCCGAGACCATGGGGAAATTCTAAAGGGGGGAGAGAGATCCTTCGCGAGGAGGTGTGAGAGACAAGTGAGAGGAGGGGGTCCTTTTATAGGGGAGGGGGTCAGCCCAAGGGGGCATGGCCGCCGGCCATGGAGGGAGCCCCCACCTCTCCCTCATTCATGTGGTGGAAGCTCCACTCACATAAAAACCTCTCCACTCACATAAAAACCTCTCCACTCACAATTCCACTCACATGCATTAATTTTCCACCAAAATTAATGCAAGCTCTCATTTAAATAAAACTCTTTTATTTATTTATTCAGAATTTTGTTAATTACTTTAATTAACAAACATTCACATAAAACCCCTTGCTAGTATTCCATTTCACATGCAGAACCAGTTTCAGCAATTTCAACCGAAACAGTTCCGGTGTCTAGTGAAATAAATTCCTGCGCTTTCCTTTTCTTTTTCTGACATATCATTTGCTCTGAATGGTGTCGGCATACCTTAAGTGTGTCACCCTATGGTTCGCAAATCATGCGGACATGATCGAGACCCTTCTCCGATTAATAATCAGTAGCGGGACCTGGAGATCCATACTGACTCCCACACATTCAATGATGACTTCTGTGATCGTGTGAACCTTTTACGCTAGTATCTTTATCCCTTTGTTTCACGATATATTACATGTCCGAGAATCAATCATCGGTATCTCCATACCTAGTTTGATCTCGTTGCCGACATGCACTCTTTTCTCGTTCCCGTGATATAACATTCTAGTGATCAAATCACTTGCTTGCAAGCTAATCAATGTGATATCACCGAGAGGGCCCAGAGCATATCTATCCGTCATAGGGATGAAAAAATTCCACTCTCGATCCATGGGTCTCAACATAACACTTTAGTAGTTCTGAAGCCATCTTTATAATCACCCAGTTACGGTGTGATGTTTGATGTCATCGAGAAACTCTTCTGATGTTAGTGATTGACATGATCTCATGGTCTAAGGATTAGGATCACTTCGTAAGTTGTTATAGCAATATAAACTCAATGACTTTGATCGTAATGCTATACTTCGGATGAATGTTCATCACATCATTATACTAATGTTGTGACCTCGTTATTAACAACATCCAATGTCCATGATCAGGAAACTTTGATCATCATGTTAATCAACGAGCGAGTTTATAAGAGAGGCATAACTAGGAACTTCCTTTTTGTTTATTAAACACACATGTATTAACGTTTCTGTATTAATACAATTATAGAATGTAAAATAAACATTTATCATAAATAAGGAATACGATAATAACCACTTTATTATTGCCTCTCGGGCATATTCCCTTCAATTTCTGCACCCTAGGTTCTATCTCTTTACCATTTTTATTAGCAATAAAATCTTCCTTTGTGAACCTAGTGTTCTTAGTGTGCTTCTCAGGTTCTTCCTCACCTTCCTCCTTATCAGGAGCGTCATTTTTATCATTACCACTCTCAGTTTCAGCATCAGAGACAGATATACTATTAGGATCTACAGCAGGTTCAAGGGGTTCCTCAACTATCTTATGTTTCTTTTTCTTTCTCTTACAAGAACAACCACTACTCTCACCTTGTTGAGAATCCTGCTCAATTCTTTTGAGGTGTCCTTCAGGATATAAGGGATCTTGATTAGCTATACAACTCCTAGTTCTAATTCCATAAGCATGTTTATCACCTAAGACATTAAATAGCATGTCCTTTTGTACCTTAACAAGTTGATCAAGTTGGGTTTGAACTATTTGAAGGTATTGACAAAGCATTTTAATATCATTAGAAGTTCTTTCCACAATATCTTTCAACTCATTGATAGCTCTAGAGTTTTCCAATAAATGATTCTGAACTTGTTTATTAAAATGGCCTTATTTAACAATAAAAATGTCAAGTTCCTCTAAACATTGATCAGGAGGCTTATGATAATGAATATCACCATCATCATAGTGTTGGAGAGAGTGTACCTCAATAGTAGATGAGTGGGGAATTGGCTTACATAATTCTTCTATAGGAGGTAGATTCTTCACATCTTCAGCTCTAATACCTTTCTCCTTTAGACATTTCGTAGCTTCCTTCATCACTTCATCATTTAATGCAATAACTCCCATTTTCTTTGTTGTTGGTGTTGGAACTGGTTCAGGCATAACTGGTTCAGGAGTAATAGGCTCAGGTGTATTCGGCTCAGTTGAAGTCCAATCATCACAATTCTTGCCTATCTTAGCCATCAATTCATTAGCATCTATAGGATTTCTTTTCCTGAAAACACAATCAAAAAAGCTATCTAGGTAGGTCCTAGAATCACCAGTTAGTACATTATAATAAATATCAAGAAGCTCATTCTTAGGCAATGAACATCCAGAATGTGCATGAATCAAGGCACAGAACCTTGTCCATGACTCAGGCAATTTCTCTTCTTCTCCCGTTTAAAATAAAAAAGTCTTTGCAAAGCAACATGTCTAGCACTGGGAGGAAAATATTTCTGGAAGAAAGAAGCAATCAAATAATCAGGGCTAACAATGGAACCATGAGGTAATCTATTAAACCAAGCCCTAGCTTCTCCTTTTAGTGAAAAAGGGAAGATCTTCGTAACAAAGTACTTGCGCATCATAAAATCATCAGAGAATACGGCACTCATAGTAGAAAGCTCATTCATATGAGCCACAACACTCTCAATTTCAGTCCCACAGAAAGGTTCTTTCTCAACAATCTAAATAAGATAAATCAGGAGAGAAATCATAATCTTTATCTTTAATATCTATGAGAGAGGTGGCAAACTTAGGATCAGAAGACAGTTTAGGCATAATAGTACGTCTAGCAAGGAGACTCTTAATAGCACTAGTACCGTGTGTGTTTCGGCACTCTTCAACAAAATCATCAGTGAACTCAATGTAACCATCATTAAATCATAACTCTCACTAGACTCAGGTGAGATAACAGGTGTAACAGTGTTTTCAATAGGAGTTTCGGTATTTCATAGACTAGCCATAGTAGCCTCTAGAAAAGGACCTAATGAACCACTCGCATCAATCATAGTAGAAGTAACATCATGAGTATCAAAAGCCTTTTCAGACTCAGCAGTAGTAGTAGTGTGTGTAGCATGAGTATGTGGTGGTGGTGTCACAAGCTTACTTATAACAGACGGTGAATCAAGAGCAGCAGAGGTGTTTAGGATTGTACCTCTTCTAGTAGTGGATGGTAAAATAGGGAACTTCCCATCACGAGACTTCCCCATGATGAAAGGAGTAGCAGTGAAAAATAATAGATCCAAGTGAACTTACAAATAAAGCTATGATCCCCGGCAACGGCACCAGAAAATAGTCTTGATGACCCACAAGTATAGGGGATCGCAACAGTCTTCGCGGGTAGTATTACCCAATTTATTGATTCGACACACGGGGAGCCAAAGAATACTTGCAAGCCTTAACAACCGAGTTGTCAATTCAGCTGCACCTGGAAATGGTTCTTGCTCATAGAAGTTTATCTGTAGCAACAGTTTGGTAGTAGCAACAGCAAAGCAATAGCAGCAGTGGAACAAGAGCAATAGTAATAGTAATGGTAAACAGTGGGATTCGAGTGTGGCATGCATAGGGATGGATGGACGGGAGTTTCATGGATGAGTCTAAACATGTAACTTCAAGATCTATGGAATTGCAGATAAATAATAGCAAGCATCCAAGTACGAAACAATCCTAGGAATGTGCTCCAAATATAGTCATACATGCTCGCAATGAGAACGTGCACAACATCTTCTGTCCAGCCAGCCCGTGGCAGCGGGGCCTCTAGGGATCTACTGGAAATTAAGGTGCTCCTTTTAATAGAGCACCGGAGCAAAGCATTAACACTCTATGAACACATGTTATCCTCACACCATAGCCATCCCCTCCGGTTGTCCCAATTATTGTCACTTTGGGGCCTTTGGATCCGGGCAATGATATGTGTACACAACTTGCAGATAAGATCATAAAAAATACTATCATAATGATTCAATAATAAGTTTAGATCTGAGATCATGGCACTCGGGCCCTAGTGATAAGCATTAAGAACAAAAAGTTGCAACAAAGTCAAATAGCACTAATAGAAATACTAGGAACTATGCCCTAACAATCTTATTCGATTACATGATAGAACTCATCCAATCCCTACCATCCCCAAGCCTATAGCGGGGGATTACTCACTCATGGATGAGGGAAACATCGGTGGTTGACGGAGATGCGTGGGTGATGACGATAGCGATGATCCTCTCCAAATTCCCCATCTCGGCAGAGTGCCAGAACGGAGTTCCTGGATCCAAATCTTGGTTTCTGGTGGCGGCGGCGGCGGAGCGGAACTCTTTCTGGAAAACTATCGAACCGCCCTCGGTTTTTAGGTTGAGAGGCAACTTATAGGTGTAGAGGGAGGCCGAGGAGGTGCCTGGGGTGGCTGCACCCCCCTAGGTGCGGCCAGTGGTGGGCCGGCGCCTGGCAAGGGTGTAGGCCCCCCAGGCCCCTTCTCTGTCTCGTCTTCTGGCTTCGTGGATCTTCTAGTGAGATATATTTTTTGGCATATTTTCTGGGATTTTTCCTCATAGTTCATTTTCTGCACAAAAACTAGACACCAAGGTAATTCTGCTAAAAACAGCGTCCGTCCGTGTTAGTTGTATCCAAATCACACAAGTTTAGAGGAGAAACAACATAAAAAATGTTCGAGAAAGTAGATACGTTTTAGACGTATTACCCACGATCGAACCCAAGGAGCAAAAGGTCAAGGGAATGGGCAGCAGGAAATTTAGGAATTGCCAGAGGGAGGAGGCGAAGGCCAGGAGGTGCCGCTGATCTTGTGTGCTGCTGCTACTGTCAAGCAGCTTCTTTTGTATTTTGGTGTTGAACTTGTCCGTTGTTGCTGCTGAGAAGCCTAATTGTCGAACCTTGTTTAGTGATCCACTACATATCCTATATTAGCTCTGCCTATATCTGCTTTGTTTACCGAATGTTCTTGTTAGATTTTCTACCATATTGGGCAAAAACGAGGGCTAAAATGAACAATGAATGATGAAGAGAGAAGCTCCTACAGAAGAAGGATATGAGAGAAGAGAGAGGGAGGAGGGGAAGAAAATTAGAGGGATGACAGGTGGGCCGCCATCACTCTCCTCCAAGAAACGCCAACAATAATATTTGAATTCGCCCTCGCCCCGGTTCATCCGAACTCAATAGAGGATTCGATGCACAAGATTTGGTACGGTGGCTTGAGAAAGTTTGGGGATGACGCCTTCGGAGAAATCGCTATGCGTATGGACACGACCAGCGTCGTCCGGCTGGCCGCATGCTCCAAGGAGTTGCGCCACCAAGTCACTGGCAGAAAAGGTAGCAGATGCCACAATGATGGCTGCGGGACATTGGTCTCCTTCCACGACTTCCTCAACCTCAAAATGGCGTGCCCACATGGCCCGTGCTACTGCTCTAAGCCTAGCTACGAGTTCGCCGCCGTGCCCACAGCGCTCCTCGCCCACCTCAAAAAATCCCACAAAATGGAAGTGCACAGTTTCCACTACGGCGTGAAACATAGGTACATCTCTCATCCTTTGCTGGAACCTGGCTCATAGAGAGTAGAGACCATTGTATCTAGGGACGATGGTACATTATTCGCCGTGCGATTTGACATGCTCCACTCTGGCCTCACTGTATCCGTCCAGTGCGTCAGGTCGGCGGCATGCAAGTTTCCGTGGTACATGGTGGAGTTGCACTTATATAAACCTTCAATGATGGGAGGGGACCTGGAGGAGTTTGCTGAATATAGCCTGTTTTTCGAGACGAAGAGCAGCGCATCGCTGACCGCCGCCACGCTGACTAAATGTTTATGGAATTTTCTGATTAATAAACATGATAGTTTCATCCTGGATTACTCATTCTGCATCCACAAGGTGGTAGATGACATATATGACCGTCTTGATTCTGATGATCTGCCATTCAAATTTGGGATTAGGTATTGATGTTGATTCTAGTCAGAGGGGTTTCAGTCTGTCAAAAATATGTATTTTGGCTGCAAAGTAGTACAGTACTATTTTAGTAGTTCTTGTAATTGGAAGTATATTATTTCTAGTTCCGCTTGTGCTATTATATTTTGCAATATGTACTGGTATTACTTGTTTGGATCAAATCACTGGATATGATCTAACATTTCCTTTCAAACATGGATCTGTACTTGGAGCGAGCACTACTTGGTTAGATCAAGTAGCTTTTCCTTTGAAACAATGGCCTTTCACATGTAGTCTGTACGTACTCCCTTCGTTTGAAAATAGATTCAAAGTATTTGTGCAACACATGAATAGGGAAAATGCAGGAATAGAATGGCATGACACTTGATATCCTATTAGAAAAAACCTGTAGGGATCAGTAAAATTAGCTGTTCGCTTGCACCGTAAGAAAAACATAGTAAATTTGTAGGGTTTAAGTACATGGTATATAGGAATTTTTCCAAGAGGTCTCACCTCTTCTTAAAAATCCTATAGGATTGTAGTGTAGGAAAGCAATATATAGGAATTTTCTAGGATTCATTCCTTTCAAATAAACACACTCTATAGGATAAATTCCTATGGATATATAATTCCTATGGAAATCCTTTGAATCAAACAATCCCTAAGATGTTTTAGCTTTTGTGAAACGAGAGTATCTAGACTCTCTAATAGTGTGTAGTTCGGAGTGAACACATGCTATATAGGGGTCTAGATACACTTCACAAAAGCTAAACCATCTTATATTTTGAAACAGAGGGAGTACTACGTATGTTTTATTGCAGTCGGGTTACTCATATTTTATTTATCATTTTTTCTTATAATATTTCGCATGCTGTAATTTAGTCCACCGATTCTTACTTCCTTTAGTAACTCCAGGTTCATCTCTCAGCCGATGTTGGCACAACGCTCATCGAGATTAGAGAAGATCGGACCTGGGGACGCTGGTATGGTGTTTGCTGTGCTATTTGACATACGGGGTCACACAGGCATTGATGTGAGAAGAAGGTACTCAAAGCAGACTTGATCGTCAGTTTTGCATGCTCCAATGGTCGAGTGTGTTTGGAGAAAAGGGCAAAATGATCGGGCGACAAGATTTTAAGATCTGAAATAAGAACTAGTTCTCTCTATACTGCTATTGTGTTTTAGCGTCTGTATTGCTGAATCGCTCACTTTGAAATGCTGCTGAATTGGTCAAGTGCTGCTGAATGTGAACTGCGAATTTGTCGATAATTTTTCTATCTTATTCTTTACTACATAGTTTATATAAATATATGCCAAAAAGAATTATCGATTTCTTTCCCTCCCTCTCTAAGATCTTTGTTTCGAATCTGGTCGAGCCACAGAAAAATGCAATTTTTATATACCAGGAGAAGAAACCTAGCTCATTCGGCCCCTCTTTTGCCTAAAATATTTTAATTCGGCCTTTTAGGGGTATAGCCCATGTAGAGCAGCCCATGTAGAATAGCCAAACTCTTTTTAATTTGGCCTTTTGGGCATTCCCCACATCTCAATATTTTTTAAAAAACTCTACCTGCAGATTTTTTTATAGCGCCTGTAGTTTTTAGTTTGGCTGCTAGGAGTGTCGTCTTATTATTTGATGGGATATAAAAATGTTCAAAAAATTATTTTTAAGGAGACAAGTCAACAAGTTATAATAGCAAAGCTTAACGATTCTATTCAATTAGTTGTTTCTGTTGTATTGGAAGGCACCCAGTCAACTGGTGGTGAGGTCTCAAGTTTGAATCCTAGGCAATTTGTGTTAAAATATAGAGTTACTTTTTAATACTCTCAGGCTGACAACTGGGACCCAGATAAACTGCTGTTGCATCTATCAATGTTGCCATGGTCAGAATGGCGGACTCGACCCGAAAAAACATTGCAACATATATACACATGTTTAATATAAATAGAGGTTGACATGTGGGACCCAGCATGGACACGTTTAATTCAAATAGTGGCTGCCATGTGAGACCTAGATAAACTGTTGCTGCATCTAGCAATGTTGCCAAGGTCAGGACAGCGGACTCGACCCAAAAAATAGTCCAACATATATACACTTTTTAATTCAATAGAGGTTGACATGTGATACCCAACATGGACAGGATTAATTCAAGTAGTGGCCAACATGTGGGACATAGCATAGACATATTTCCTACATAGAGAGGGATGCAATGTGGGACCCAGCATAGACATGTTTCCTGTACATAGAAGACTGACATGTGGGACCCATAATAAGAGTGTAGATTAATATTTTTTTATACTCTATAAGGCTGACATCTAGGGCCCAGGTATACTACTGCTGCATCATAGACACGTTTCCCCTTAAAAAATCCACCAATGTTACCAAGGTCATAACGGCGGACTCTACCCGAAAAAACATTCCAACATACACACGTTTCTTCAAATAGAGGCTGACATCTGGGACCCAGCGTAGACACGTTTCCTACATAGAGGTTGCTAACATCTGGGACCCAGCTATGGACCAAAGTCAGAACAACGGAGGCGGCCGAAACAAAGTCCATCATAACACGTTTTCTTTACGGAGAGGCTGACATATGGAACCCACCAGAGAGGCCTTATATAGGTGCTGCATCGAGCAATGTTGCCAAGTTCGAATAAGGTAGCGCGAGCGAGAAAAAAGTCTAACATGCACACGGTCTTCTAATGAGATGCTGACATGTGGGACCCAACAGTGTGACTGAACGGCAGATTACTCGAGCAACGCTATCTAGTTCGGAATAGGGTAGCGCTAGAGAAGAAAAAATGGCATCATATACACACTATTCTTCTAATGTAAGGCTGACATATGGGACCCACTAGCCTGTATAAATGGCTGATGCAGCGAGCAATGCTATCAAGTTAACACGGAGGAGAGATCGAGGGCAAAAATTCCATCATACACACGTTTCTTGTAATGAGAGTATGACATGTGGGGCCCAGCTACGTGATTATGCATCTGGCAGCACTATCAAGTTCTGAATAGGATAGCGCGACCGAGGGCAAAAAAATACATCATACACACGTTTCTTCTAATGAGAGGATGCTATGTGGGTCCAGATGCGTGATTAAACGGCAACACAATCAAGTTCGGAACAGAGTAGCGGAAGCAAAGGAAAAAATTCATCATACACACGATTCTTCTAATCAGAGGCTGACATGTGAACCCAGCATCATGATTAATGGAAGATAGTTCGAGAAACGTTATCAAGTTCAAATCAGGGAGGCACGAGCCAAGGAAAACATTTATCATGCACATGTTTCTTCTGATGAGAGGATGAAACGTGGGGCTCGGCTGTGTGATTAAACGGTAGATGCATCTAGCATCCCTATCAAGTTCGGAACATGGTAGCGGGAGCGAAGGAAAAAATTCCATCATACACACAGTTCTTGTAATGAGAGGTTGGCATATGGGACCCAGTATCATGATTAACGGCAGATATTTCGAGCAACGTTATTGAGTTCATATCAGGGAGGCACGAGCCAGGGAAAAAATCCATCATACACACATTTCTTCTAGTGTGAGGATCACATGTGGGACCTAGCAGCTTGATTAAACGGTAGATGCATCGAGCAATGCTATCAAGTTCAGAACAGAGAAGGAAAAAAATTCCATCATATACATGATTCCTCTAATGTGAGGCAGACATGCGGGACCCAACAGCCTGACTAAATGGAAGAGGCATCGAACAACATTATCAAGTTCAAATCAGGGAGGCGCGACCGAAAAGTTTGGTCCACTAGAGTCACTAACGTCCAGGACCCACACGCAAAAAAATACTTTGGCGAGTGAACATCTCACGAGGAAGTGGAAATCAGACTTCTGCCATGCGCCCGTCAAGTTATCGTTGTAGTAGAGGGGCACGAAATCAGGAAAAAATGTTTTGCATCGGCCACGGTCGAGCCGAGAATTTCGTCGCGGAAGAGGCGCTTTCTACGATGACCGATGGGTCCAGTCGTTGCGGAAGGAAACATTTCTTGTAGTGCCCATCGGTATATCGGTGGGGCCTAAGACACGACACTTTCCTAGACCCAAAGCAAGCACATGGAGGCCACCCCACTAAGCTACCTGTAACGAAGTCGGCCGGGCTCCGAAGATGAACCTAGAGGTTGTGAGATCAGCCAAGTAATTAGGGGTCGTAGGTATAATCCTTAACATAGCGACCCACATCCAAACAGTACAGTAGTAAACGCTCATCGAGCAACAAATAATAAACATGGCATAACATGTCATACATGGCATAACATGGTATCAAAACCCCAAACTATTTTGTGGCTCCCATTACAGTGCTTTGAAATTAGGTACTAAGCTGATAGGGGTGCCCACACACCCCAATTGTAACTACCTCGATGAATTACGCTCCTAGTTACAAGCCTGGACGAGAGGAAATGGTTAAAATAGTACGGTGGGCCCAAATGCCACTCACAGGTAGACCTTTCGGCCGTCCTAACCATTTCCAAACATCGAGACAAGAACGGGCGGCGTAATCGGCAGGCGAAGGGATCAACTACATACACAAATGAGTATGTATGCAAGCCACCATACAACAGTCCTCAGAGCCATTCCATCTAAAAGAAATATAAATACTGCAACGCCATACGGCAAGATCCAAATGTCCTAGATAGATATATAGTTTAGGATATCTCCTCATACATCAAACATCAGAGTATCAGGCGGAAGCGGAAAACAAGATCCGAGTACGGATAAGAAGCAAATCGGCATAAGATGCCCCATAAATAAACAAATCCCGCCCACAGATCTCACGGATCCCCGTTCCCGGAATCTCTACACCGAATGATCGTTGCCCACATCGTCCGTCTCCTCCACCCATTATCCATCTTGTGAGTGTACCTGTTCATCTGAATCAAATAATTTATCATGTGAGACCCTAGGGGTACTCAGCAAGTCTTTATGCCTCTAAAGGGGACACAACCTGGGGTGACGCAATTGCAGCAAAAGATAAACCCTAACAATTCTATAGATACTCGCTAACCATCCGCCTAACCAAAGATAGACGGATGTCCGTGAATTAATAACAACAGTTATAACAGTAATATTAACATATCCATCCTCGTCCTCGCTTACCAACGAGGAAGCGGACGAACGCCCCCCATCCGTTGGCAGTTTTATTATCCATTCCATGAGTGTTGCACTATTTACTAGTCAGTTACTTAGTCAAATTAAAAGCAGTACTTTAGTTATACTTGTCTATGATCGAGAAACTGTGCTCCAAGTCGTCCATAACCGCGGACACGGCTTTCAGAAAGTTTTACCCTGCAGGGGTGCACAAATAGCAACACACACTCGATCAACCTCGGAAAAACCAAATCAAAACCCAACGAGGCTTTCACGACAAAGCAATCACAAGATTCAGAAATATTTCAGGGGGCCACCCCATTAAGTATACCCGCAACGAAGCTGGCCGGCTCTGAGACGGACTCAAGGTTTGGGTGGACGGCTGTAAACGACTGGGAACCCGAAAGTGTGACTGGGCTTGTCGATACCGCGAAATCGTGTCCCGATCCTCAACAGTACAGGTGCAGTACCTCGCACAATTTTAAATAAAGCAATAAAGCATGGCATAAGTACAGGATAGTAAATAAAACCTGAAACTAGTTTGTGGCCCCAAGAAATAAGAATGAATCAAGCTCTGGCTCAGGGGGGTCCCATAAGCCTCCCGGATGTGGATAGCGCGAATATTCAAGGAACAGGAATCAAGTACTCGGGGTCCTACGGGACACAAGTGAGCATGAAAAACCAAATAGCAGATATTGCTCACCGGTGCCACTTTCATTAGTTATCCCATACTACTCAGGTTAAGTTGTTTAGGTACCTCTTTATCCATCAGACACTCACATACCCTACACATGCTGTTCTACGACTCGCATGGCTCAAACAACTCCTGTAGTAATGGCTCATGGGATGGAGGAACAAGCTTCGGTGGGGTTTTAAAAGTAAAGGCTATGTAGTACTTGGGATTCAGTTTAATGCAATCGCGACTCGATGATGCAAGAATAAGATAGAGGCAATAGGTACTGTATGTATGCAAGCATGTGGTAGTGCTTGCCTGGCAGCTCAGTTGAAGCGACAGAAGGATCTGGGTAGTGCTCCTGGGTTTCTTGATATATCCCCTGCTCAGCGTCTATTCGAAGAAGAACCAAACAAACAAGGGCCAACATAAATAAAGTGCACAAGCATAAGAATAAAATGCAACAAGCAAACAATCATGCCATGATGAATGATGCACAATTTGCATGGCAATAAAGTAGCATGGCATAGGTGAGGTGTGGAATATAAGAATAAAGCATTTTATGGAGTTTTAATCACATTTTATCCTCAAATAAGTTGCTGTACACTTTATATTTATACGATGCATGCTGCAATTCAGAACATGGAATGCATAAACAGAAAGGTCTCGTCGAGCTGATCATTTTAGACATATTATTTGTCAAATTTGGAGTTATAAAACAAAAGTTATTAATTAATTAAGGCAGAAGGGCATTTTATTGTAATTTTAATCAACTTGAAATTTAAAGTGTTCAAAATATATTTTGAAGGCCAAATTTGAATTCCTCACATTTTTCTGATTTCAAAACATATATTATACTAAATATTTGGATTTGTCATTTTAAACCCATATTTAAATCAAATATATTAAAGGGGGGTCAAAGTCAAAGATTTGACTAAATAGAGTCAAATCTGGTCAATTTCGAAAACATGGTTGAATTCATATTTGGAAAACATTTACTTTTCATTTTGAAAGTTTTTACAAATTCGAATTATTTCATAATATATGAATTTAGTTAGATTTAAACATTTCCTGGAATTTTATTTGTATTAAAGGTTTGGCAAACTTTTGTCACGCAGCTGATTATTACCCACAGTCACCGACGGGTAGGGACAGATGCAGAAGGCCACAGAGCGCGCAGCCAGCTAGGAAGCGCCAAGTGGCACAGACGGGGCGCGGGTTGAGCCGAGGAAAACTCCAGGGGCCGTTTTGCAAAATGCGGCTGCTCTGTTTTCTGACGAAACTGAAAAACCAACACGAAAACTGCTAGCTGATAGATTTTAGGATGAAGATGGCGAGCAAACCATTGGAAATTTTGCGACGCTGCAAAAACAAAAGATGTAGAGCCAACGTCGGACTACAACTTTGGTGTTTGGAGCTTCGCCAACGGAGGTCTGCAGCGGACGGGGCAAGGACATGAACAGAGGAGATCTCGCGGTTTAAAAACTGACGGAAAAATTTGCAGAAACGGGCTGAGATCGGGCTGGTTTACAACGACGATTGCGACCGAACGGAGACGAATTTCTCCATGCCGTAAAAAGGAAAACTGAAGAGGGTGGTGCGGGCTACAAAATCGGTCAACGAGTCTGGCCAAGATCTGGGCTGCATCTCTCGGAAACTTGACGACAACAGAGAGGGTAGAGGGCTGGTTTGCGGTATCTGTAGAGGTGTCCTGCCGCTGCCAGGCGCGACGCGTGCAGGGAGCGGCAGAGCTCGGCGAGGCTGTCGGGCGAGGCACAGGCGAAGGGGGAGGGGGCACCTTGTCTAGGAGGAAGCTAGGGGCTCACCAAGGGTATTGATGGCGGACGAGGTAGCGGGACGACGCGGATCAGCGGCGACGCTCGGTGGCTGCAGTGTCCAGCGGTCCCGGGGACGGCGGCGGCAAGGAGAACTCCGGCGAGGCAGCGGCTCCTCCGGCAGGTGCATGACGGCGGCGACTGCTACTCCGTCCTCCCCGACGCCCTGGCTCCTTGTTCCTGTCTCCTCGACGCCGATGGAAGGGTAGCCTAAAGCTAGGTTGAGGTGGAGGAAGAAGCGGCCATGTCTAGGTGGAAGGGAAGGAAGGGGGTGGGTGGTGCTGGTGTGCATACTGGGTTGGGGTAGATAAGATCACCGATGGAACACATCACATGGGGGGCTCGCTTTACAAAAGCAGAGAGGGAGAGATGAGACTCGCAGGCACGTGATAGAGAGCCGGGAAGAAGTACAGGGTGCGCTCGCGAGATGCTGACTGGATCGAGCGCGACCAAGAGGGTTGTGATCGGTTCGGCTGGAAAGGTCCCCTGCTGCCTCTCGAATGCCCAGGAAGAGACAAGGAGGTGCCGCCGGGTCAAGTGGTTGACACCAGGGAGGAAAAAAAAATAGGAGGGTTAGATAGGTTGGAGGGAGAGAGATAAAAGCATAGAAATGGTTTTATTTGAATTGCTTTGGTTTGATTTAAAATAAACTCAAAGAAAGAATCTCCAAGAGGCAACAAGATCAAAGCAACCAACTTGTTTGAATAACCACAAAGCAAGCTCATCTCAAAACAAAAGGGTTCATACGAGGAGTGATGGTAGCTTGCATGGCCCATGCAGAATAATTAATGCCATGCTTATTCTTGTGAAATCAATATTAATAACATGGCATTATTCCTATGCATTCCCAAAAAGTGGAATAAAGCCAAGCAAAAGAATTTAAAGGAAAGTTCCAGATGGAGTAGATGGAGATGATCACATTGGATTATAATTGGGACTTGCTAGTGTGTATATTCCACTAGATGTTTGATAGTCCCAAAAATATCCCCACATGAGCTTAAATCCATAATAATCCATATGGAAGCTAGGAAAAGGGTTCCACTCACAAGGCATGCAAAGGTGGCCATGTGGCTCTCATATATCAATAATGTGAAAACAACATGATGCTAAGATGAGAGCATGTGGAAAAAGAATTGGGTCCATCCCAACCCACATGAGCTAGAGGTAAAACCCAATAAAGTGCAAAGCTCATATTTAGTTGGATGGTGGAATTATAAGGTGGTGACAAGAAAGGGTAGTGGAGTGCAATAAAAGATATGCCCCCAACTCAACTTGGGAATTTAAACAATATATCAATAACCAAATACAATATCAAGAGGCAAATACAATTAACAATGCATATGAGAGAAGAACCAAACCAAAAAGGGTTTTATATGATGCTCAAATGCAAGGTGGCATGATGACATGAGCATGATATAATTATGATTCAACAATTATATATAGGAAGTAGCATTTATATAGACTAGGCTAGTAGCATTGCAATTGTTAGACAATTGGGATGCTACAACTCTCCCCCACTAAACAAGAATCTCGCCCCGAGATTCCTAGGAAAAGGAAAACAACACAAGGAGAGGCGGGTGTTCGAACGAAGGTGACCCTCACGTTCCCAAGTTGATGAACAACGGAATGATGCGACCACAACACCTTGCAAAACTTGCTAGACTTGTTGCGAGTCTTGCGTTTTGCTTGAGAAACAACGGTTAGAAGAGTTGAAGGATTGTCGTGAGACAAGAAGGATAGGATGGGCATAGCTCCGGTTTTCCCAAGAATCATGATAAAAGAATATAACCACTTGTGAAAGAAAAGGAGAATATGATGTATCATGGATAAAGAAAGACACACCATTAAGATTAAAGATTTACCGATACGAGAGAGGATGAATCTTTGTCTCGCCGGAAGAAAGGAGCTAGATTAGAGAGGTTTTGAACCACTATTACAATAGCATCGTATCTTCTCTCGGATTTGAGAAATGAAGTTCGGAAACAATATTGCCTTCAAACAATAGAGTCCCTTGATATCAACAGAAAGATTTAGTTAGACATCGTCGGATTAGATTCTTGTTGCGCCGGTAAGAACCAAGGATCACGCAATTTAGGTGCGCAGATATAACTTCCAGAGATGGATGTGAAGCCAGATCATGGTGGAATCCCGAGAAGCAAAGAATATGGAGGATCTGGAGTTTATTGTAGAGATACTTATTGCTTTCTTTAGCCTTGAGGCTAACGCAATAGATTTGCGGCTGATGGCATCAACCATAATTGGCTTTACCATAGAAAAAGAATTGATGAAACAAAGAGAGAGATAGTTTCCTTTAATCTTGTATGGGGATATCGAGCATCGGTAGAAAGACGAGGATAGAAAAAGGTTTGCGTCTATTTCCACCAGATAATTGAGGATTTTGCTCCGTGTAGAAAGGGTGAGATCACCAACAAGAGATTATTGATTACTTTCTTCGAAAGAGAACTCCGGAAAAACAAGGACGGAAGTAAAAGCATCGAGGAATAAAGGCCACTCCTAACTTCCGTGGAATGAGTGAAATCACATTAATTCACCAATTCAATGTACAAGAGCGAATGATAAGAGTAGTGGTATGGTAGCTACTCCATCCCGCACTCAAAGCATTACTCCGCACATGAATAAGAAAACCATGCAACCCAACTACCAAAACAGACTGAAGGTATTGACAAGAAGAGCTCATGGAACTCCGCTAGAAAACAAGGATAGATGCAAACGATTTGCCGGATTAAAGATAGATAAGGGTGATGATGTTGTTGTCATGTCTGAAGTACCAAGCCACCAGAAAGATATGAAGGAAGATTACGGAGAAGAACTGCAAGATTCAACAGCTACAGAAAAGATAGCACCAACTTGAACGAGAGGAAACAAGATCTGGAAGGTCTTCATGGCCTCCGGTGGATTGAGCATAGACGATAGAGCGAGAGGGTTTCAAGAAATTACTTACGAGATTGAGGTGAAAGAACTCCATGTTCTTCTTGAAATGATTGAGAGAGATGGCTACCAGCCTTGAGGAAATCTTCAGCGGAACGACGATGATAACTTGCCAACAAGGAACAACTCCGGATTGGTTGAAGATGGAGGATGGAATTAACAATGGACTTGCTGATTCCAGAGTTGAAGTAATGTATTTAGCAGAAGGGCGCGGTCGAGATATGTGACTTCAAAAAGTCAGAATTCTCACTTTGAGACTTTGCACACAGGCAGTGCTCACGAAGCTCGAGAGAAAGAGACACAGATGATCTTCCATGTCCTTCCATAGATATCGAATAGGCAAGCATATTATCAACATATACCACCATGGATTAACAAGATATTCCCAGAATACCAAGTTCAAGAGGCGGGAGAACGAACAAATGCTCAAAACACTTTCTAAGCTCAACGCTCTTAGAAAGATCAATATTAAGAGCACGGGTTCGTGTTGAAGAAGATGCACTGGAAGAATAGATTATCTGGTCCTTCGGAAGAAAAAGAGATGTCACCTGGTTCACATTGTCGATCGGATCACCGGTTACAAAGATAAAGAGATCTTGGATAAGAACCGATGCTAGCTCATACCTTAAGCAAAGCTATCAGAGACGAAAGGATGCAATTCCCTCGTATCCAGGAGAATTGTGCAGATATGGGGTTCAAAAGGATGTGCAGCATGATGGAAAGATGATAGACCGGCGTAGTGCTTGGAGAAACTCTGGATTGCCAAAGATGCTTGAATATGCATAGATATGATCACGGTGTACTCAAAATCACAGGAGATAACCATCACCATTTGGAGGGTAGAGGTGATTGCATTTTCCATATTCCACTCAAGATAAGTGTCATATAGTTATGCCGAGAACCCAAATTACAATCACCAGCATCGGATCGACACATGTTATGTAATTAGCCCAAGAGAATTGGAGATGAAATGAAACTCTAGGATTAAGCGCCGGTGACAAAAGAATGAGTTAGCATGGACATGCTGATAAAAGGGAGATAGATAATGTTTCACACACGACTGAAAAGGAGTGTGGAAGTACAGATGTATCAAAGAAATTTTTTCCGCATTTTTCGGCATTAAAATACCAATAGATGCGCAAAAACACTTATCAGGTAGCGATTAGCAACTGATGGTTTCACAGAATGTGGAGTTGCTAGAAGGAAGGACACCCTTAAGAAGATGGCACCGGTTAACAAGGAGTCAGATAGATCGCGCCGGTATTCAAAAAGCCTGTCAGTATGGAATGTACCAACAGTTGATACCCAAAAGGCAGATAAAGACAACATGTTGGATACAACAGATAGACAAGGAATTACACACACACACACACACACAACCTATGGTACTACGGAAACCCAGAACACGTGAATCCTAGTTTGAATTTTAAGAAGAGGATAGAAAACGTTACACTTCCTTACCAGAAAAGGGTGGGTGGGTGGTTAAGAAGAAAAGTGGAAGCAGTCCTACTCTCGCGTTTTGTTTTTCCCTAGTATACATAGCTACCAAAAATATTTGCTAGACTGAAAACGACCATTTGGCTGAGACCCTGAAGGTCGGGATGGCTCTGATACCAATTGTAACTACCTCGGTGAATTACGCTCCTAGTTACAAGCCTGGACGAGCGGAAATGGTTAAAATAGTACGGTGGGGCCTAAATGCCACTCACAGGTAGACCTTTCGGCCGTCCTAACCATTTCCAAACATCGGGACAAGAACGGGCGGCGTAATCAGCAGGCGAAGGGATCAACTACATACACAAATGAGTATGTATGCAAGCCACCATACAACAGTCCTCAGAGCCATTCCATCTAAAAGAAATAGAAATACTGCAACGCCATACGGCAAGATCCAAATGTCCTAGATAGATATATAGTTTAGGATATCTCCTCATACATCAAACATCAGAGTATCAGGCGGAAGCGGAAAACAAGATCCGAGTACGGATAAGAAGCAAATCGACATAAGATGCCCCATAAATAAACAAATCCCGCCCACAGATCTCACGGATCCCCGTTCCCGGAATCTCTACACCGAATGATCGTTGCCCACATCGTCCGTCTTCTCCACCCAGTATCCATCTTGTGAGTGTACCTGTTCATCTGAATAAAATAATTTTGTCGTGTGAGACCCTAGGGGTACTCAGCAAGTCTTTATGCCTCTAAAAGGGACACAACCTGGGGTGACGCAATTGCAGCAAAAGATAAACCCTAACAATTCTATAGATACTCGCTAACCATCCGCCTAACCAAAGATAGACGGATGTCCGTGAATTAATAACAACAGTTATAACAGTAATATTAATAGATCCATCCTCCTCCTCGCTTACCAACGAGGAAGCGGACGAACGCCCCCCATCCGTTGGCAGTTTTATTATCCATTCCATGAGTGTTGCACTATTTACTAGTCAGTTACTTAGTCAAATTAAAAGCAGTACTTTAGTTATACTTGTCTATGATCGAGAAACTGTGCTCCAAGTCGTCCATAACCGCGGACACGGCTTTCAGAAAGTTTTACCCTGCAGGGGTGCACAAATAGCAACACACACTCGATCAACCTCGGAAAAACCAAATCAAAACCCAACGAGGCTTTCACGACAAAGCAATCACAAGATTCAGAAATATTTCAGGGGGCCACCCCATTAAATATACCCGCAACGAAGCTGGCCGGCTCTGAGACGGACTCAAGGTTTGGGTGGACGGCTGTAAACGACTGGGAACCCGAAAGTGTGACTGGGCTTGTCGATACCGCGAAATCGTGTCCCGATCCTCAACAGTACAGGTGCAGTACCTCGCACAATTTTAAATAAAGCAATAAAGCATGGCATAAGTACAGGATAGTAAATAAAACCTGAAACTAGTTTGTGGCCCCAAGAAATAAGAATGAATCAAGCTCTGGCTCAGGGGGGTCCCATAAGCCTCCCGGATGTGGATAGCGCGAATATTCAAGGAACAGGAATCAAGTACTCGGGGTCCTACGGGACACAAGTGAGCATGAAAAACCAAATAGCAGATATTGCTCACCGGTGCCACTTTCATTAGTTATCCCATACTACTCAGGTTAAGTTGTTTAGGTACCTCGTTATCCATCAGACACTCACATACGCTACACATGCTGTTCTACGACTCGCATGGCTCAAACAACTCCTGTAGTAATGGCTCATGGGATGGAGGAACAAGCTTCGGTGGGGTTTTAAAAGTAAAGGCTATGCAGTACTTGGGATTCAGTTTAATGCAATCGCGACTCGATGATGCAAGAATAAGATAGAGGCAATAGGTACTGTATGTATGCAAGCATGTGGTAGTGCTTGCCTGGCAGCTCAGTTGAAGCGAGAGAAGGATCTGGGTAGTGCTCCTGGGTTTCTTGATATATCCCCTGCTCAGCGTCTATTCGAAGAAGAACCAAACAAACAAGGGCCAACATAAATAAAGTGCACAAGCATAAGAATAAAATGCGACAAACAAACAATCATGCCATGATGAATGATGCACAATTTGCATGGCAATAAAGTAGCATGGCATAGGTGAGGTGTGGAATACAAGAATAAAGCATTTTATGGAGTTTTAATCACATTTTATCCTCAAATAAGTTGCTGTACACTTTATATTTATACGATGCATGCTGAAATTCAGAACATGGAATGCATAAACAGAAAGGTCTCGTCGAGCTGATCATTTTAGACATATTATTTGTCAAATTTGGAGTTATAAAACAAAAGTTATTAATTAATTAAGGCAGAAGGGCATTTTATTGTAATTTTAATCAACTTGAAATTTAAAGTGTTCAAAATATATTTTGAAGGCCATATTTGAATTCCTCACATTTTTCTGATTTCAAAACATATATTATACTTAATATTTGGATTTGTCATTTTAAACCCATATTTAAATCAAATATATTAAAGGGGGGGTCAAAGTCAAAGATTTGACTAAATAGAGTCAAATCTGGTCAAATTCGAAAACATGGTTGAATTCATATTTGGAAAACATTTACTTTTCATTTTGATAGTTTTTACAAATTCGAATTATTTCATAATATATGAATTTAGTTAGATTTAAACATTTCCTGGAATTTTATTTGTATCAAAGGTTTGGCAAACTTTTGTCACGCAGCTGATTATTACCCACAGTCACCGACGGGTAGGGACAGATGCAGAAGGCCACAGAGCGCGTAGCCAGCTAGGAAGCGCCAAGTGGCACAGGCGGGGCGCGGGTTGAGCCGAGGAAAACTCCAGGGGCCGTTTTGCAAAATGCGGCTGCTCTGTTTTCTAACGAAACTGAAAAACCAACACGAAAACTGCTAGCTGATAGATTTTAGGATGAAGATGGCGAGCAAACCGTTGGAAATTTTGCGACGCTGCAAAAACAAAAGATGTAGAGCCAACGTCGGACTACAACTTTGGTGTTTGGAGCTTCGCCAACGGAGGTCTGCAGCGGACGGGGCAAGGAGATGAACAAAGGAGATCTCGCGGTTTAAAAACTGACGGAAAAATTTGCAGAAACGGGCTGAGATCGGGCTGGTTTGCAACGACGATTGCGACCGAACGGAGACGAATTTCGCCATGACGTAAAAAGGAAAACTTAAGAGGGTGGTGCGGGCTACAAAATCGGTCAAGGAGTCTGGCCAAGATCTGGTCTGCATCTCTCGGAATCTTGACGACAACAGAGAGGGTAGAGGGCTGGTTTGCGGTATCTGCAGAGGTGTCCTGCCGCTGCCAGGCGCGACGCGTGCAGGGAGCGGCAGAGCTCGGCGAGGCTGTCGGGCGTGGCACAGGCGAAGGGGGAGGGGGCACCTTATCTAGGAGGAAGGTAGGGGCTCACCGAGGGTATTGATGGCGGACGAGGTAGCGGGACGACGCGGATCAGCGGCGACGCTCGGTGGCTGCAGTGTCCAGCGGTCCCGGGGACGGCGGCGGCAAGGAGAACTCCAGCGAGGTAGCGGCTCCTCCGGCAGGTGCATGACGGCGGCGACTTCTACTCCGTCTTCCTCGACGCCCTGGCTCCTTGTTCCTGTCTCCTCGACGCCGATGGAAGGGTAGCCTAAAGCTAGGTTGAGGTGGAGGCAGAAGCGGCCATGTCTAGGTGGAAGGGAAGGAAGGGGGTGGGTGGTGCTGGTGTGCATACTGGGTTGGGGTAGATAAGATCACCGATGGAACACATCACATGGGGGGCTCGCTTTACAAAAGTAGAGAGGGAGAGATGAGACTCGCAGGCACGTGATAGAGAGCCGGGAAGAAGTACAGGGTGCGCTCGCGAGCTGCTGACTGGATCGAGCACGACCAAGAGGGTTGTGATCGGTTCGGCTGGAAAGGTCCCCTGCTGCCTCTCGAACGCCCAGGAAGAGACAAGGAGGTGCCGCCGGGTCAAGTGGTTGACACCAGGGAGGAAAAAAAACAGGAGGGTTAGATAGGTTGGAGGGAGAGAGATAAAAGCATAGAAATGGTTTTATTTGAATTGCTTTGGTTTGATTTAAAATAAACTCAAAGAAAGAATCTCCAAGAGGAAACAAGATCAAAGCAACCAACTTGTTTGAATAACCACAAAGCAAGCTCATCTCAAAACAAAAGGGTTCATACGAGGAGTGATGGTAGCTTGCATGGCCCATGCAGAATAATTAATGCCATGCTTATTCTTGTGAAATAAATATTAATAACATGGCATTATTCCTATGCATTCCCAAAAAGTGGAATAAAGCCAAGCAAAAGAATTTAAAGGAAAGTTCCAGATGGAGTAGATGGAGATGATCACATTGGATTATAATTGGGACTTGCTAGTGTGTATATTCCACTAGATGTTTGATAGTCCCAAAAATATCCCCACATGAGCATAAATCCATAATAATCCATATGGAAGCTAGGAAAAGGGTTCCACTCACAAGGCATGCAAAGGTGGCCATGTGGCTCTCATATATCAATAATGTGAAAACAACATGATGCTAAGATGAGAGAATGTGGAAAAAGAATTGGGTCCATCCCAACCCACATGAGCTAGAGGTAAAACCCAATAAAGTGCAAAGCTCATATTTAGTTGGATGGTGGAATTATAAGGTGGTGACAAGAAAGGGTAGTGGAGTGCAATAAAAGATATGCCCCCAACTCAACTTGGGCATTTAAACAATATATCAATAACCAAATACAATATCAAGAGGCAAATACAATTAACAATGCATATCAGAGAAGAACCAAACCAAAAAGGGTTTTATATGATGCTCAAATGCAAGGTGGCATGATGACATGAGCATGATATAATTATGATGCAACAATTATATATAGGAAGTAGCATTTATATAGACTAGGCTAGTAGCATTGCAATTGTTAGACAATTGGGATGCTACACCTTTGCGCCTCAAGTTCCAGAGCACTGTGCTACCTAGATCTTCCCCATCCCGTCTTGCAGCGTGCACCGTGAGCCGGGACAGTAGGCCTCCGAGACCCCGCTGCTTCGAGTCCTGTATGGGAGAAGGGCGATAAGGTTTTTGGGGAGCGCTATCGGCGCGACTACTGGCTTCGTCACGGACTCCCACACGGATAGCGACTGCGGTGACGTCTTCAACCTCTTCCTCGACGATATGGCTAACGACGTGCCAACACGAACACCGGTGGTTCCTCTTCTGCTACCGCTGTCGTGTATGTTTTCTTTATCAATCTTGTTCTGATCTCAAGACTTATGTCTTGCAGTCTGTTTGGTTAACTGTCTTAATATGTTTTCGCTATTTCACATGATTAGTATTTTATCTTTTATTCTAATCATGTTTTATCTAGCGTTTGTTATGGGTAATTCGCTTGGTAAATTGCTCTATTATTCAACTATCCAAAAACCTTATTTCAGGCAATTTGCCCCAAGTGGCTTTGTTGCTTCTATGAAGCCACCTGTGTTTAAAGGTGTGAATTACAAACGATGACGTGAGAGAGCAGTGCTCTAGTTTCAGACCATGAGCTGCTATAACGCCATCTATTGTGCACCTGAGGGAGAACTTAATCCCGCTCAGGAAGAGGCGTTCCAAAAACTTGATACCACTTTCAAGGATGCCTTGATCAGCATCCTTGGCGACAATATTGTCGATTCATATCTGTCATTTAGCAATGGCAAAGATATGTGGGATGCGCATGAGAGAAAATTTGGAGTCTCCGATGTTGGCAGTGAGCTGTATGTCATGGAACAATTCTATGACTATAAGATGGTTGATGATCGCCCCATTGTGGAGCAGGCTCATGATATACAGTCACTTGCCAGGGAGCTTGAGCACTTCACTTGTGTGTTACCGAACAAGTTTTGCCGGAGGCATCATTGCCAAACTTCCCCAGTCATGGAGGAATTTTGCTACTTCTCTGAAGCACAAGAGACAAGAGTTCTCCGTGACGGATCTCATTGGGACTCTTGATGTGGAAGAGAAGGCGAGAGCAAAAGACACACGTGCTCGAGGTACCGAGGGAGGTTCTAATGCCAACCTGGTACAGAAAAGGAACTTCCAGCCTCACAAGTTCAAGAACAAAGGCAAGTTTGATGACAAAGGAAAGTTCAATGGAAAAAACAAGGTCTCACAGTCCACCAGCTTCAAGAAGAAGACTGATAAGAGGAAAGGTGCTTGTCATGTGTGCGGTGATCCAAATCATTGGGCTCCTGCTTGTCCCAACCTCTTTGACAAGCGCCAGCATGGGACGAGCAGCAAGACTACTAATGTTGTCATGGGCGATGTTGAGATGAAAGATGTTGGGTCAGAGGGACTCAAACCGTGCTGATGGGGAATGGCTCGCATGCTTCTGTTCATGGTGTTGGTACGGTCGATCTGAAGTTCAGTTCGGAAAATACCGTGCGCCTGAAGAACGTGCATCATGTTCCCTCAATAAATAAAAATCTTGTTAGCGGATCTCTTCTGTGTCGAGATGGCTACAAGATTATATTCGAGTCCAATAAATTTGTAATTTCGAAGTATGGAACCTTTGTTGGTAAAGGCTATGAATGCGGAGGCTTGTTCCGCTTATCTCTGTCAGACATTTGTAATAAAGTTGTTAATCATATTTACATGAATTTTGAATCAAATGTCTGGCACTCTCTTCTTTGTCATATTAATTTTGGTTGTATGACGCGGCTAGCCAAAATGAATTTAATCCCTGATTTCTCAACTGTTAAGGGATCTAAGTGCCAAGTCTGCGTGCAAGCTAAACAACCTCACAAGTCACATACGACTGCAGAAATGAGAAACTTAACACCACTAGAGCTCATACATTATGATCTTTGTGAGATGAATGGTGTGTTGACAAAAGGTGGAAAGTGTTGGAAAAATAGGCCTAGCCCATTTATTATATGCCAATAAATTCCTGAAATCCTCCCATTTGGCCCATTCATGCAAGGCAAGAGCTGGGACAAATGTTTAGTCCCACATTGCTAGTTGAGTGAAAGTTGGACCATCTTATAAGGTGAGCTCTCCTATCACTTGGTAAAAGGATGAGAAGGAGAAGGAGAGAGTTCCACACGCGCGCTCCTCCTCCTCGCTCACCTCGCCATGCCTTGTCACGTCACGACGCGCGTGCCGCGGGTTACGGGAATCTCGCCGAGCCGAGCTTTATTTTGCCACGCATGAATGGTATATGAACAGATGTACAGAAGCTAAAACGTTTGCTTTGAGTGGACTGTAAATACGAGTTAAATGAATACGAATTAAGTGGAGGCTGTCCGGTGGACTGCCGCGTGGACTGCCGCCTGTTCGCTTCATTTACCGTCCATTCGTTTCATCTTCTGCACAGTCTGTCTACCTTCCCCTCTGTGCCTATAAGAGAGAGAGGTCGCGCCTCCTCTCAGTGACACATCCACACATCCCTTGCGCCTCCAGTTCCAGAGCACTGCGCTACCTTCATCTTCCCCATCCCGTCTTGCGGCGTGCACCGCGAGCCGGGACAGTAGGCCTCCGAGACCCCGCTGCTTCGAGTCCTGTACGGGAGAAGGGCGATAAGGTTTTTGGGGAGCGCTATCAGCGCGACTACTGGCTTCATCACGGACTTCCACACAGATAGCGACCTCTTCCCCGACAAGGTCTTCTTCCCCGACATCAGCACTCTCTTCCTCGATGACATGGCCAACGACGGTTCCAACGCCGGCGGTTCCACTTCTGCTACTACCGTGCAATTTGCCCCAAGTGGCTTTGTTGCTTCTATGAAGCCACCTGTGTTTGAAGGTGTGAATTTCAAACGATTGCGTGCGAGAGCAGTGCTCTGGTTTCAGACCATGAGCTGCTATAACGCCATCTTTGGCGCACCTGAGGGGGAACTTAATCCCGCTCATGAAGAGGCGTTCCAAAAACTTGATACCACTTTCAAGGCTGCCTTGATCAGCATCCTTGGCGACAATATTGTCGATTCATATCTGTCATTTAGCAATGCCAAAGATATGTGGGATGAGCTCGAGAGAAAATTTGGAGTCTCTGATGCTGGTAGTGAACTGTATGTCATGGAACAATTCTATGACTATAAGATGATTGATGACCGCTCCATTGTGGAGCAGGCTCATGAGATACAGTCACTTGCCAGGGAGCTTGAGCACTTCACTTGTGTGTTACCGGACAAGTTTGTTGCCGGAGGCATCATTGCCAAACTTCCCTAGTCATGGAGGAATTTTTCTACTTCTCTGAAGCACAAGAGACAAGAGTTCTCCATGACGGATCTTATTGGGACTCTTGATGTGGAAGAGAAGGCGAGAGCAAAAGACACACGTGCTCGAGGTACAAAGGGAGGTTCTAATGCCAACCTGGTACAGAAAAGGAACTTCCAGCCTCACAAGTTCAAGAACAAAGGCAAGTTTGATGACAAAGGAAAGTTCGATGGAAAGAACAAGGCCTCACAGTCCACCATCTTCAAGAAGAAGACTGATAAGAGGAAAGGTTCTTGTCATGTGTGCGGTGATCCTAATCATTGGGCTCCTGCTTGTCCCAACCGCTTTGACAAGCGCCAGCATGGGAAGAGCAGCAAGACTGCTAATGTTGTCATGGGCGACGTTGAGATGAAAGATGTTGGGTATGGTATATTACCTACTGTTCTTTCATTATGTCATTCTCCTGATTGGTGGATTGACACGGGCGCTAATGTACATGTCTGTTCTGATATTTCCATGTTTCTTCATATCAGGTCAGAGGGACTCAAACCGTGCTGATGGGGAACGACTCGCATGCTTATGTTCATGGTGTTGGTACGGTCGATCTGAAGTTCACTTCGGGAAAGACTGTGCGCCTGAAGAACGTGCATCATGTTCCCTCAATAAATAAAAATCTTGTTAGCGGATCTCTTCTGTGTCGAGATGGCTACAAGATTGTATTCGAGTCCAATAAATTTGTAATTTCGAAGTATGGAACCTTTATTGGTAAAGGCTATGAATGCGGAGGCTTGTTCCTCTTATCTCTGTCACACATTCGTAATAAAGTTGTTAATCATATTTACACAAATTTTGAATCAAATGTCTGGCACTCTCGTCTTTGTCATATTAATTTTGGTTGTATGACGCGGCTAGCCAAAATGAATTTAATCCCTGATTTCTCAACTGTTAAGGGATCTAAGTGCCAAGTCTGTGTGCAAGCTAAACAACCTCGCAAGTCACATACGACTGCAGAAGTGAGAAATTTAACACCACTAGAGCTCATACATTCTGATCTTTGTGAGATGAATGGTGTGTTGACAAAAGGTGGAAAGAAATATTTCATGACTTTGATCGATGACTCTACGAGATATTGTCATGTGTATCTTCTGAAATCAAAAGATGAGGCTTTGAGTTTCTTCAAAATCTATAAAGCTAAGGCAGAAAATCAACTTGATCGAAAGATTAAGAGGCTTAGGTCTGATCGTGGTGGAGAGTATTTTTCCAACGAGTTTGATTCCTTTTGTGCGGAACATGACATAATTCATGAGAGGACGCCTCCCTACTCACCCCAGTCAAATGGAGTAGCCGAAAGAAAGAACCGTACTCTAACAGATTTGGTTAACGCCATGTTAGACACATCGGGTCTTTCTAAGGAATGGTGGGGGGAGGCACTATTGACCGTGTGTCATGTCCTAAACCGAGTTCCCACAAAGAACAAAGAAATTACTCCATTCGAAGAATGGGAGAAGAAAAGACTAAAACTCTCTTACTTATGTACTTGGGGTTGTTTGGCAAAGGTTAATGTACCAATCCCCAAGAAGCGCAAGCTTGGACCAAAAACCATTGATTGTGTTTTTTTGGGCTATGCTTTTCATAGCATTGGTTATAGATTCTTGATAGTAAAATATGAAGTACCTGACATTCATGTCGGTACAATCATGGAGTCAACTGATGCAACTTTCTTTGAGGATATATTTTCAATGAAGGATAAACCTAACTCATCAAATCCGGAGATACCTAGTTCATCTAATCAGGAATTTGCTATATTCTCTGAACCTATCATTCCTATTCAACACTCTTAAAGTCCTAAGGAGGATGATAATGAATTTCCTAAAAGGAGCAAGAGACAAAGGACTGCAAAGTCTTTTGGTGATGATTTCATTGTGTACCTTGTGGATGACACTCCCACTTCCATTTCAGAAGCTTATGCATCTCCTGATGCTGACTACTGGAAGGAAGCTGTTCATAGTGAGATGAATTCCATCTTAGCTAATGAAACATGGGAGATCACTGATCGTCCTTATGGGTGCAAACCTGTAGGATGTAAATGGGTGTTCAAGAAGAAACTAAGGCCTGATGGTACTATTGAGAAGTACAAGGCAAGGCTAGTGGCCAAGGGTTATACCCAAAAGGAAGGTGAAGACTTCTTTGACACTTACTCACCTGTAGCAAGGTTGACCACCATTCGAGTACTACTTTCTCTGGCTGCCTCACACGGTCTTCTCGTTCATCAAATGGACGTTAAGACGGCTTTCCTAAATGGAGAGTTGGATGAGGAAATTTATATGGATCAACCAGATGGTTTTGTAGTAAATGGTCAAGAAAGAAAAGTGTGCAAGCTACTGAAGTCTTTGTATGGTCTTAAACAAGCACCTAAGCAGTGGCACGAAAAATTTGATAAAACCTTAACCGCTGCAGGCTTTGTTGTAAACGAAGCTGACAAGTGTGTATACTATCGCCATGGTAGGGGTGAGGGAGTCATTCTTTGTTTGTATGTTCATGACATACTAATTTTCGGAACCAACCTTAATGCAATTAAGGAGGTCAAAGATTTCTTATCTCGTTCCTTTGAGATGAAGGATCTGGGACCAGCTGATGTCATCCTGAACATCAAACTATTGAGAGATGATGATGGTGGGATTACACTGCTTCAATCCCACTATGTGGAAAAGATCTTGAGTCGTTTCGGGTATAGCGACGTCAATTTTTCTCCTACACCATATGATCCTAGTGTGTTGCTTCGAAAGAATCGAGGAAATGCTAGAGATCAACTAAGATACTCTCAAATCATTGGCTCCCTTGTGTATTTAGCTAGTGCCACGAGGCCTGACATCGCCTTTGCTGTAAGCAAACTCAGTCGATTTGTTTCAAATCCAGGAGATGATCACTGGCATGCTCTTGAGAGAGTTATGCGATATCTAAAAGGTACTGCGAGCTATGGCATATACTATATCGGGTACCCGAGGGTACTAGAGGGTTATTGTAAGATCCCTCCTTTGTAAAGGAAAAAGGATCCCTGTGATTGCAATGCTAGTCCCTGGATCATTGCTAGCATCCACAGTTTAAGATGAAGTACACAGATACAAAGGTCATTTATTACATCCATTCCAGAGATAAAACATAGTATTTTACAACTCAAAGCCACATGCCTAATACAAGAGTTTTGGAATAAGTAAATAAACATAAGTCTTCATCTTCATGTGCCACAGGCAAGCATGTTGAGTGTAGACTCATGACACCTAATCATCATCGGAGTAACCTGCAACATCACAAGTTACAGCCACAGTGGGTCAATACTTTGGAATAGTATTGGCAAGTGATACCTTAGTAAATTTTAAGTGGACTATATTACTATATGCATTTTGGCTAAGTGTAGCTTGGCTTGCTTTGCTCAAAATAGGTTTTTCCTATTAGTTGAAAACTCTAAGTTTTTCTTTGTCAAAAACTTTTCCCAAGAAACCCTCAATAGACATTGAGGTCCTTCACCCTTGTTCACCCACAAGTTTTACTTTTGAAGGTTGAGTGATGAGATTCTTGATAGCTTCCATGTCTTGATGCTCAAGTTGTCCATTGCCATGGACTTGGCTAAGTACTTAGATTTTCCATCTGTAGAGGTTGTGCACTTTCCCCACCAGACATGGTTTCCAAAGACAGGACCTTTCAGAAGCCTTCCCTTAGCCAAATGGATGCGTTCCAACCTATCATGCCACTACCACCAACTGTCCAAATGACTAAGTTCTAGCAACCTATATGATCAAGGCAGAGCCCATATTGCCAAGTGGCTACACTATAAGCTTCTCAACACTTGGCCTCTAAAATCCCTTTGTGCCTGGGTGGCATACCACAAGTGAGATACACAAGGTAAACCATGTCCATGGGCCTTGTGTAACCACTCAACCAAAAACCACCATTCAAGTCCCATTCCACCCAGGTGATTCATTGACTTAGTTGTTTTATTAAGAAATCATAAGTCCAAAGACTTAGAAATATTTTCATGATAGCATGTATATACTTTACCAACCCTTGTTTGCTACTAGCTAGGCTAAGCATGGCATAGTAACTTAACTTAAAAAATTTCTAGCAATTCTACAACTACTTAGGATTTCCCAACATAGCATTTGGCAAAATAGTAACATGCAAGACTTAGCAAAATATTTCTAATGCTTGTACGAAATATAGGGATGGAAATATTCATTAAGTACCACTTGCCTTGGTAATGGGGAGAGTAGCACTCTTCACAATCACAGTCACTAGCACCAAAATCTACACAAAAATTATAATCACAATCGCATACAAGTCATATACAAACAAAAATATATATACATGCATGCAAGAATGCTAAGTGATGATTTTTAAAATTCCACCAAGCAAGTGCATGATACTGAATCATAACTAAGTCAAAAACTTGCTATCCAAACTTATTTAGCACTAAAACAAATTACTAAACAAATTCTGTACACAAAATAGTCCTAAACAAGTTTCTGCATAAAAAGTCATTTTAACAGAAACTTTTCACTAAACACATTGCATAAACAGAAAGGGCTTGTCTCCCTGATTCCAACGATATAAAATTCGTAAAAATCTAACATGGAAATCAAAAGTTATAGCCATTTCAATTTTGGATCTAAATCTGATTTGAAATCTGTTTTTGAATCAAACCCTAGCCACGTGTCTTAACCCTACTGGCGCGTACCGGTTCGGACGGATCGAGCTCTGCGGGCCGTAGGATCTAAGTCAGATCTGGTGGCTCAGATGCGCGCTTACCTCTTCGCTTAGGTTCTAATTTCTGCCGCAGGATCTGCATCTAACGATCCTAATCGCTTTGACCAAATACGAGCGGCGCTAGCGGCGGAGACTGGCGGCGGCGCTGGCGTTCTAGGTTTCCCGGGGAAGAAAGGGTGCGCTTACCAGAACCGCAGGGGGCTGCTGAAGCTCAAGGTGGCGATGGCTTGGGAAGGGGCGCACGGGTACGGTCGCGGGGGCTCGTCGGAGTTGCGGCGGCCTCTGTTGCTTGCAGTCGAGGTTGTTGCCGAGGTTTGGCGTCGCCCTAGCACGAACCAGAGGGGTCAGGAGATGCACAAGACGAAGGCGAACATTCTTGTATGAAAGAGGGGGCAAGGGGCGCTCGGGACTTACCGCTATTGCTCGCCGGAGTCGAGCGGCGAGGCTGATGGTTACGGGCATGGACGGAAATGACGACCTGGGTCACGAGCAAGCAATCTAGAGGTGTCAGTAGATGCACCAGATCATGCTGGACATGATAGCTTGAACCAGAGAGGAGGGGGCGGTCGAGGCTCACCGGAATTAGTCGCCGGAGTCGTCGGTACTTTGGGGTTTCGAGGTCAAATGTGCGCAGCCTGGTGGCGGAGTGAGCGAGGAGAGTGGGGGGAAATGACCGCGGTGCAGAGGGGATTATGTAGGCGAGAGGGGAGCGGCGATTGAGCGCAGAATCAAGGCAATTAAACGAAGAATCAATCGCGGCAGTGATGGGCGGAGGAAACGGCCGGCGACGGGGTCGGGTGCGATTTGGGGAAGACGAGGGTGAGCTGGCGTGGTCCACCAGTCAGCGAGTGAGACGGAGAGAGGGTGGGGTCTGGTGTCAGCGTCTGTGTGGGTGTGTCTGCGCGTGTGAGCGAGCGAGAGAGTGGCCAGGTGGGCTAGTTGGGCCGGTTCTGCTGCTGGGCTGGAATACGAGCGCCTGGCCCTTTTCTTTTGTTTATTCCTTTTCTTTTTCTGTTTTGATTTTTCAGGAATGTTTTTAAATGAATTCAAACTCCTTTTGAATTCAAATCTTTATGGGGTTTTTGCAGTGTGCAACAGTCTCAAATTTAGGCATAAAACCATGTGGTTACCTTGTTGAGGCTTGGTCATTTTTGGAGAAACAAAATAACAGGAACTTTGCACTTGAATTGCAAATGTTTTAAAAAATGGTTTTTGAACTATTTCCATTTTGTAAAGCTTGGTTCAAATTCCACACTTAATCCATTCAACAAAGGAGACAAACAATCTAGGTTTAAACATTCAAACTCTCAAATGGGGATGGCCATTTGATTTAAGTTTGCTCACATGAAATGATAGCACTATGTGCTTCTGTTTTTCTGAAATGAGTTTTGAAATTGATCTCAATTCTATATGCATGCATGAATGATATGAAAACTTTGAAATCATGATTTTAGGGATGTTACAAATCTAACCCCCTTAAGATGAATCTCGCCCTCGAGATTCGGATTGGCTAGCAAATAGGTGAGGGTGGTCTTTCCGAAGATCATCTTCTCTTTCCCATGTTGCTTCCTCTTCGGAATGATGATTCCACTGTACTTTGCAAAACTTGATAGTCTTTGTCCTTGTGATCCTTTCTGCAGTCTCAAGAATCTTGATAGGTTTCTCCTCATATGTGAGGTCACTTTCTAGTTGAACCTCCTCCAAAGGTATAGTATTCTTCAAAGAAGTTTCTTCCATTTCTGGGTGACATTTCTTAAGCTGACTTACATGAAACACATTATGGACAGCTGATAGAGATTCTGGTAGTTCTATTTCATAGGTAACTTCTCCTTTGCGACTTAGGATCTTGAATGGCCCAACATATCTTGGTGCCAACTTTCCTTTGACTCCGAATCTCTTCACTCCACGAAGTGGTGATACTCTAAGATAAGCTCTATCACCGACTTCGTAGGTGACTTCCCTACGCTTAGGATCTGCGTAGCTTTTCTATCGGGACTGTGCTATCTTCAACCTGTCCTTAACCAATTTTACCTTCTCTTCGGCTTCCTTGATAAGATCTGGCCCGAATAAACTTCTTTCTCCCACACCATTCCATAATAATGGGGTGGTACACTTTCTTCCGTAGAGAAACTCAAATGGTGCCATCTCAATGCTGGCTTGATAGCTGTTGTTATAAGAAAATTCTGCGTAAGGCAGACTTTCATCCCAACTTGCTCCATAGTCTAGGGCACATGCCCTCAACATGTCTTCCAGAATTTGATTAGTCCTTTCCGTTTGTCCATCGGTTTGAGGATGAAACGCAGTACTAAATTCCAACCTCGTTCCCAATGACTCATGTAGCTGTTTCCAAAAATGGGAAGTGAATTGAGTTCCCCTATTAGACACAATACTCTTGGGCACACCATGTAGACATACAATTCTACTCATGTAGATTTTGGCTAACTTGGCACTTGTATAAGTTGTCTTCACGGGTATGAAATGAGCCACTTTAGTTAGGCGATCCACTACTACCCATATGGAATCATATCCTGATCTGGTCCTTGGTAATCCGGTAATGAAATCCATACCAATCTTGTCCCACTTCCAATCAGGAATAGGTAGTGGTTGAAGCAAACCTGCTGGTTTCTGATGCTCCGCTTTTACTCTACTACACACATCACACAAAGCAATATGTTCGGCGATGTCCCTCTTGAGATTGTTCCACCAAAATCTTTCTTTCATGTCCATGTACATTTTGGTGTTACCCGGGTGAATAGAATACGGAGAGTTGTGTGCTTCCTGCAATATGAGTTTCCGCAACTCCGGATCTTGTGGAACACAGATACGTTTCCCATGCCATAAAGTACCCTGTTCGTCTTCATGGAAATTTTTAGCTTTCCCCTGGCCAATCTTTTCCTTAATCTCTTCAATTTCCTTATCAGTTTTCTGAGCTTCCCGAATCTTGTCCAACAAAGTGGGTTGAACATCTAAAGACATGAGATGTCCTTCGGGCACAATCTCCAATCTGAGTTCTCTGAATTGGGTACACAAATCATCTGGCAATTCTCCTTTGGTAAGTCCATTTACAAATACCTTACGACTTAGAGCATCTGCTACAACATTTGCTTTACCGGGGTGGTATTGCAAACTTAAGTCATAATCCTTGGTAAGCTCTAACCATCTTCTTTGTCTCATATTGATTTCCTTTTGGGTGAAAATATACTTCAAACTCTTGTGATCTGTGAACACTTCACAACGCTTTCCCAAAAGGTAATGTCTCCATGTTTTGAGTGCATGGACGACATAGGCTAACTCTAAATCATGAGTAGGATAGTTCACCTCATGAGTTTTGAGTTGTCTCGAGGCATAGGCCACAACTTTACCTTCTTGCATAAGTACGACACCCAAACCTTGGTGAGATGCATCACAATATACTTGGAAATCCTTTTCAAAATCTGGTAGACATAGAACTGGTGCTGTCACAAGTCTCTTCTTCAACTCCTGAAAGCTGACTTCACAACCTTCAGACCAAGCAAACTTCTTGTCTTTCTTTAATAATTCAGTCATTGGCTTAGCAACCTTTGAGAAATTTTCAATGAACCTTCTGTAGCAACCTGCTAAGCCAAGGAAACTGCGAACTTCTTTCATGTTCTTGGGAGATTCCCATTCATTCACAGCTGAAACCTTAGCAGGATCAACTGCTACACCATCCTTTGTCATAACATGACCAAGAAAACCAACTTCCTCTAACCAGAACTCACACTTGATGAATTTGGCATAAAGTTTATGCTCTCTTAACTTCTCAAGGATCAAACGAAAATGTCCTTCATGTTCTTCTTTGCTCTTGGAGTAGACTAAGATGTCATCGATGAAAACGACAACAAACTTGTCAAGGAATTCCATAAACATTTTGTTCATCATATTGATGAAGTATGCTGGAGCATTGGTTAAGCCGAAGGCATTACGGTATACTCATACAATCCATACCTTGTTGTGAATGCTGTTTTAGGTATGTCTTGCTCTCTTATCTTGAGTTGAAAATAGCCTGGCCTTAGATCAATCTTTGAGAACACACATGCTCCTTCAAGCTGATCAAATAAGTCGTTGATTCTAGGCAAAGGATATTTGTTCTTGATAGTTACCTCGTTGAGTGAACGGTAATCTATGCATAACCTTTGACTTATGTCTTTCTTCTCCACAAACAAGACTGGGGCTCCCCACGATGAAGAACTGGGTTGAATAAATCCTTTCTGCAACTGTTCTCATAGTTTCTTCTTGAGTTCTTTCAGTTCATCAGCTGACATTTTATATGGTCTCTTTGCTATTGGTCCAGACCCTGGTACCAAATCTATCAGAAATTCCACATCTCTATCTGGTGGCATTCCTGGCAACTCTTCCGGAAACACGTCCGGATACTCACTCACAATTGGCACACTGTCCATGCTAACCCCCTTAAGAGAATTAATCATACTCCTCTTTGCTTCAAAGCTGGTCTTGAATCTGATCCTTTTATTTTCTGGAGTTGTGAGTGAGACAGTGTGGCTGGCACAATCTATCACTCCTTTGTACTTAGTCATCCAGTCCATTCCCAGAATGACATCCAATCCTTGGGAGTTTAGTATTATCAAGTTAACGGGAAACTTATACTTCCCAAATTCTATGACTAGATCATGGCATCCTGAATTCACTATCATTTCTCCACCAGGAGAACTTACTTTTATAGGACACCCAATAGTTTCTACCGGTAGTTCATTTATTTCAACAATTCTCTTGATATGAATGAATGAGATGCACCAGTATCAAAGAGTACAAATGCTGGAATGGAATTGAGTCTGAACTTACCAGCAATAGCATCAGGCTCCTCATAGACCTCCTCCACGTTGATGTGGTTCACCTGTCCTTTCTGGAAAGGATTGGGCTTGACATGTCCTTCAACTTTCTTTTCGGGGCACTCATTTGCATAGTGTCCCATCTTCTTGCATTTGAAGCATTCAACCTGACTGATGTCTCTCTTAGCAGGATGACTTCCACTCCCACTACCATTTCCACTGTGGTGGCTCTTATGTCCACTCTTGTGGTTCTTGTACTTGTCATTGTCATGACTGCGGTGATGCTTGTTGTCATGACGGTTGTGGTTGTGGTGCTTGTTAAATTTCCCATGCTTGTGGGATCCTGAGCTTCCGCTATCATCATAGTGAGATCGTTTGTGAGACGATCCCGAGCTGTGCTTGTCGGAGTGCTTTCTCTTTCTACTCTCGACCTGCTTCATTTTGTTCTCCAATATAGCAGCCTTGTCACAGAGCGACTGATAAGTGGGAACATATGCCACAGCCAGCTGCAGATTCAGCTCATCATTCAAGCCTTCCAGAAATTTTTCCTTTCTCTTGGCATCTGTGTCAACCTCATCTGGTGCATAACGCGCCAGATTATTGAACTCTTCAATGTACTCAGCCACGCTGCGGTGGCGCTGCTTCAGATTGTGGAACTCTTTCTTTTAAGGCTCATTATTCCTGATGAGATATGAGCAGTGCGAAAGCCATCCTCAAAGATAACCCAAGTCACCTCATCTATAGGTGTGGTGATTTGGAAGTTGTCCCACCAAGTGGCGGCTGGCCTTTCCAGCAGATGTGCTGCAAATCTGACCTTTTCAGCGTCCGTGCATCCCACGCTCACTAAGTCTTTGTTTATAGAACGTAGCCAATCGTTGGCCACCATGGGATCAGTCGTCCCCGAGAACTTAGCTGGCCTCAACCTCAAGAATCGGGTAAGCATATCAAAGCCCGGAGGGTTGTTGTTGTTATTGTTGTTATTGTTGTTGTTATTGGGGTTGTTGTTGTTGTTGTTGTTGTTGTTTTGGTTCTGAATGAATGTTGTCATCATCTGCATGAGCTGTGTTTGAGTAGTCATCATTTGCTGCATTTCTGGAGTGATGTTGTTGTTGTTGGGGTTGGGGTTTGCGCGACGGGGAGGCATCTGTGGTTTGTTCAAATAGAGATAAGAATGAGATACCCATAGATGTTTTCATGCACATTACATCACATAAGCAAACACAAGCATGCAACAGAAGATAACAGTTTAACAACAAGATAACAAGTTCTCAAAGTAAAACACACAAGTGGCAAGCCATCCACATGTCGAATGGTCCAATAACAGGTTCACAAATAACAAGTATGATAATAAAAGATAAACGAGTAGTCCAATCTACTCATCAGCGTCAATCTCCTCCTCGACAAAAGTAAGACCTGCGTTCTCCATCGCGGTCTTGTTCTCCTCAATGGTAGTGGTCAAGGACTCGATCTTGGCCTTGAGAGCCCTCTTCTGGGAACGAAGCCTCTCAATCACCGTCTGCTGCTGCTCTAGCTCGAAGTCCTTGGACTGCAGTTCTTCAGTCATGTCCCGGATCTTCTTGTTCCTATCCTGGACACGTTTCTCCTGACTCTTGAACTTCCTGTCCTGGGTCTCGAACTTCGCCTCCATTTCCTTGACTATCTCGTCCTGCTGTGCGAAAATCTTGTCCTTCTCGCGAAGCTGCACCTGGAGCTCGTCATTACTGAGCATGACATTGGTCCTATCTGTGTCCACGTGCCTAATGAGAGACTCTAAGTCCTGGAGGTACAGACGTATCGGCTTTGCGGCATCCCTCGAGTCATCCTCGAAGTCGATGGACTCTCCGTCCTCATCACGTCTTCCGAAGACGTGGAAGTGGGTGCCTCTAACCTGTCGGGAGTGTCGTCCTAGCAGACGTCCTATCAGGTCCTCCATAACTACCTCCATGCCTCTCTCTCTATCATCGTGCATAAGCTTGAAGACGATGGCCTCCGTAGTCGGCTCTGTCTGGCGTCCGGGCTGGTTCACCTTGAAGCCCCAGAGGTCCTTCCTCTCGAACTTGGTGAGTGGATGCACCATGATGGTGGGAAGAGGGAGATTGAGCAAGGTGGTAAGCTCAACGATACGAGGACAAAAGCGGGTAACCCGGAACTCCTCAACAGTGTTGATGGTAATAGGCATCTATTTATAAGATAGAAAAGTTAGAAAACACAATTTAAGATAAAACAAGGACAAACATCACATACATATCCTTGGAACACAAAATCACACAAGTCATGCACACATGAATCCATTACATCAACCAAGGTCCAAACTTATTTAAGGTATCATTTTGGAAAATGAGGTGATAGGTGGTGGTCCAACTAACAAAGTACGTTTACAATCCTATCTCACTGGATCTGTTGGCTAACACAATGTTCCTAGAGGCAATCAGCCTATCTTGCTCACATGATTCCATCACTAAGTCTATAATACCTCCGCTTAAAGTTTGGTTGGTGGCCTCCAACTCTTGGGTATGTTCCTTCTCTTTCTCTAAGTCTTTTTGGAGGTTGAGCATTCTGCACTTGACTCTAGCACTAAGTTCTTTGATAGTCCTCCAAGCTGCTTCACTTGCTGACTCAAAGAATGTGGTGTGCACCATAGTGTTGGTGTACATGCAGAATCCTTTTTCTTTGTGGTTGTCTTCCTTGTTTTTGTACAAGTGAAGTTGCACCCACCAGTGCTCAACTCCTTCATCCATTACTGGAAAGCCTTTGTACACAGCTGCACCATGTATTTCCATTGCCACCATGAGGTCCTTGAGAATTTTGGGAAACTCAGTCTCACACTCCAAGGTCATGGTCATGAGTGGTCCTTTCTTTACGGCTTCGTTGATGGAGTTCATCTACAAATAGAGATGAGAATGAGAAGATTAGAAAAGTTTACGAGAAGAATAGACAAGTGTAGAAGTAGTTGAAATTTTTTCCTTAGTGGTTTCCAATCCTAGGGTCATAATCCTACAGGCAACACAGTGCTCTGATACCATCTGTAAGATCCCTCCTTTGTAAAGGAAAAAGGATCCCTGTGATTGCAATGCTAGTCCCTGGATCATTGCTAGCATCCACAGTTTAAGATGAAGTACACAGATACAAAGGTCATTTATTACATCCATTCCAGAGATAAAACATAGTCTTTTACAACTCAAGGCCACAGGCCTAATACAAGAGTTTTGGAATAAGTAAATAAACATAAGTCTTCATCTTCATGTGCCATAGGCAAGCATGTTGAGTGTAGACTCATTACACCTAATCATCATCCGAGTAACCTACAACATCACAAGTTACAGCCACAGTGGGTCAATACTTTGGAATAGTATTGGCAAGTGATACCTTAGTAATTTTAAGTGGACTATATTACTATATGCATTGCTCAAAATAGGTTTTTCCTATTAGTTGAAAACTCTAAGTTTTTCTTTGTCAAAAACTTTTCCCAAGAAACCCTCAATAGACATTGAGGTCCTTCACCCTTGTTCACCCACAAGTTTTACTTTTGAAGATGGAGTGATGAGATTCTTGATAGCTTCCATGTCTTGATGCTCAAGTTGTCCATTGCCATGGACTTGGCTAAGTACTTAGATTTTCCATCTGCAGAGGTTGTGCACTTTCCCCACCAGACTTGGTTTCCAAAGACAGGACCTTTCAGAAGCCTTCCCTTAGCCAAATGGACGCGTTCCAACCTATCATCCCACTACCACCAACTGTCCAAATGACTAAGTTCTAGCAACCTATATGATCAAGGCAGAGCCCATATTGCCAAGTGGCTACACTATAAGCTTCTCAACACTTGGCCTCTAAAATCCCTTTGTGCCTGGGTGGCATACCACAAGTGAGATACACAAGGTAAACCATGTCCATGGGCCTTGTGTAACCACTCAACCAAAAACCACCATTCAAGTCCCATTCCACCCAGGCGATTCATTGACTTAGTTGTTTTATTAAGAAAAACATAAGTCCCAAAGACTTAGAAATATTTTCATCATAGCATGTATATACTTTACCAACCCTTGTTTGCTACTAGCTAGGCTAAGCATGGCATAGTAACTTAACTTAAAAATTTTCTAGCAATTCTACAACTACTTAGGATTTCCCAACATAGCATTTGGCAAAATAGTAACATGCAAGACTTAGCAAAATATTTCTAATGCTTGTACAAAATATAGGGATGGAAATATTCATGAAGTACCACTTGCCTTGGTAATGGGGAGAGTAGCACTCTTCACAATCACAGTCACTAGCACCAAAATCTACACAAAAATTATAATCACAATCACATACAAGTCATATACAAACAAAAATATATATGCATGCATGCAAGAATGCTAAGTGATGATTTTTAAAATTCCACCAAGCAAGTGCATGATACTGAATCATAACTAAGTCAAAAACTTGCTATCCAAACTTATTTAGCACTAAAACAAATTACTAAACAAATTCTATAAACAAAATAGTCCTAAACAAGTTTCTGCATAAAACGTCATTTTAACAGAAACTTTTCACTAAACACATTTCATAAACAGAAAGGGCTTGTCTCCCTGATTCCAACGATATAAAATTCGTAAAAATCTAATGTGGAAATCAAAAGTTATAGCCATTTCAATTTTGGATCTAAATCTGATTTGAAATCTGTTTTTGAATCAAACCCTAGCCACGTGTCTTAACCCTACTGGCGCGTACCGGTTTGGACGGATCGAGCTCTGCGGGCCGTAGGATCTAAGTCAGATCTGGTGGCTCAGATGCGCGCTTACCTCTTCGCTTAAGTTCTAATTTCAGCCGCAGGATCTGCATCTAACGATCGTAATCGCTTTGACCAAATACGAGCGGCGCTAGCGGCGGCGACTGGCGGCGGCGCGTCTGTCAGCGGCGGCGCTGGCGTTCTAGGTTGCCCGGGGAAGAAAGGGTGCGCTTACCAGAACCGCAGGGGGCTGCTGAAGCTCAAGGTGGCGATGGCTTGGGAAGGGGCGCACGGGTACGGTCGCTGGGGCTCGTCGGAGTTGTGGCGGCGTCTGTTGCTTGCAGTCGAGGTTGTTGCCGAGGTTTGGTGTCGCCCTAGCACGAACCAGAGGGGTCAGGAGATGCACAAGACAAAGGCGAACATTCTTGTATGAAAGAGGGGGCAAGGGGCGCTCAGGACTTACCGCTATTGCTCGCCGGAGTCGAGCGGCGGCGCTGATGGTTACGGGCGTGGTCGGAAATGACGACCTGGGTCACGAGCAAGCAAACTAGAGGTGTCAGTAGATGCACCAGATCATGCTGGACAAGATAGCTTGAACCAGAGAGGAGGGGGCGGTCGAGGCTCACCGGAATTAGTCGCCGGAGTCGTCGGTACTGCGGGGTTTCGAGGTCAAATGCGCGCAGCCTGGTGGCGGAGTGAGCGAGGAGAGTAGGGGGAAATGACCGCGGTGCAGAGGGGATTATGTAGGCGAGAGGGGAGCGGCGATTAAGCGCGGAATCAAGGCAATTAAACGAAGAATCAATCGCGGCAGTGATGGGCGGAGGAAACGGCCGACGACGGGGTCGGGCGCGATTTGTGGAAGACGAGGGTGAGCTGGCGTGGTCCACCAGTCAGCGAGTGAGACGGAGAGGGGGTGGGGTCTGGGTGTCAGCGTCTGTGTGGGTGTGTCTGCGCGTGTGAGCGAGCGAGAGAGTGGCCGGGTGGGCTATTTGGGCCGGTTCTGCTGCTGGGCTGGAATAGGAGCGCCTGGCCCTTTTCTTTTTCTGTTTTGATTTTTCAGGAATGTTTTTAAATGAATTCAAACTCCTTTTGAATTCAAATCTTTCTGGGGTTTTTGCAGTGTGCAACAGTCTCAAATTTAGGCATAAAACCATGTGGTTACCTTGTAGAGGCTTGGTCATTTTTGGAGAAACAAAATAACAGGAACTTTGCACTTGAATTGCAAATGTTTAAAAAAATGGTTTTTGAACTATTTCCATTTTGTAAAGCTTGGTTCAAATTCCACACTTAATCCATTCAACAAAGGAGACAAACAATCTAGGTTTAAAACATTCAAACTCTCAAATGGGGATTGCCATTTGATTTAAGTTTGCTCACATGAAATGATAGCACTATGTGCTTCTGTTTTTATGAAATGAGTTTTGAAATTGATCTCAATTCTATATGCATGCATGAATGATGTGCAAACTTTGAAATCATGATTTTAGGGATGTTACAGTTATAGTGATTCAAATTGGATATCTGATGCTGACGAGATAAAGGCCACAAGTGGATATGTTTTCACACTTGGTGGTGGCGCTGTTTCTTGGAAGTCTTGCAAGAAGACCATCTTAACGAGGTCAAATATGGAAGCAGAACTCACAGCACTAGACACGGCCACTGTTGAAGCAGAGTGGCTTCGTGAACTCTTGATGGACTTACCTGTGGTTGAAAAACCTATACCCGCAATTCCAATGAACTGTGATAATCAAACTATGATTATTAAGGTGAATAGTTCTAAGGATAATATGAAGTCCTCAAGACATGGAAAGAGGAGACTAAAATCTGTTAGGAAAATGAGAAACTCCGGAGTTATTGCATTGGATTAAATCCAAACATCTAAGAACCTGGCAGATCCCTTCACAAAGGGACTATCACGCAATGTGATAGAATATGCATCGAAGGAGATGGGTATGAGACCCACACTATGAGTTTTCCACAGTGGTAAACCACTCTATGTGATCGGAGATCCCGTGAATTAGAATTGGGAGACAAGCTGTTGGTTAGCTGAGAGGAAAGTATCCCTACTTTAATAAACACCACTCCATAAAGATGCAATACTTTCCTATTCTGCATGGCAGGTTGATTTATTATCTTAATGTGTTCTAAGTGGCTTATCCTAAGCAAAGATGTTGTCCTGTAGAACATCTTTTGAAGAACACACCTATAAGAGCCTAACTGTTAAAATGTCGCAGTCTATGAGAGTAGGGTGCTCTCTAATAAACTCATGAAAGGTCATGGAGTATGACGTATAAGCTCCACCCGCGGGGAAGTCCCACGGTAGCCTAGTATCGGTCAAGAATTTTTGTGAAGCTAGGTTCGCAGCAAACTTGCAGTTCAAGGCATAGTCCACTGTACAAGTTGCGGCCTAGTATAACATAAAGCTCTAGGTGGAAGTTCAACTTAATAGTCTCCACTACAGTACCGGTATATAAACAATGTTTTGGAACCAAAGGCAAACTTCATGTGCCTCTGGGATCTGGTGGGGGATTGTTGGAATTTTTGCCTAAATAGGCCTAGCCCATTTATTATATGCCAATAAATTCCTGAAATCCTAGAGGCCCATTTGGCCCATTCATGCAAGGCAAGAGCTGGGACAAATGTTTAGTCCCACATTGCTAGTTGAGTGAAAGTTGGACCAGCTTATAAGGTGAGCTCTCGTATCACTTGGTAAAAGGATGAGAAGGAGAAGGAGAGAGTTCCACACGCGCGCTCCTCCTCCTCGCTCGCCTCGCCACGCCTTGCCTCGCCTCGTCACGTCACGACATGCGTGCCGCGGGTTGCGGGAATCTCGCCGAGCCGAGCTTTATTTTTCCACGCATGAATGGTATATGAACAGATGTACAGAAGCTGAAACGTTTGCTTTGAGTGGACTGTTAATACGAGTTAAATGAATACGAATTGAGTGGAGGTTGTCCGGTGGACTGCCGCCTGTTCGCTTCATCTACCGTCCATTCGTTTCATCTTCTGCACAGTCTGTCTACCTTCCCCTCTGTGCCTATAAGAGAGAGAGGTCGCGCCTCCTCTCAGTGACACAGCCACACATCCCTTGCGCCTCCAGTTCCAGAGCATTGCGCTACCTTCATCTTCCCCATCCCGTCTTGCGGCGTGCACCGCGAGCCGGGATAGTAGGCCTCCGAGACCCCACTGCTTCGAGTCCTGTATGGGAGAAGGGCGATAAGGTTTTTGGGGAGCGCTATCAGCGCTACTACTGGCTTCGTCACGGACTCCCTCACAGATAGCGACGTCTTCCACGACAAGGACTTCTTCCCCGACATCAGCAGTCTCTTCCTCGACGACATGGCCAACGACGGTTCCAACGCCGGCAGTTCCACTTCTGCTACTGCCGTGTACATCTTCTGTCTCAATCTTGTTCTGATCATATCCAAAGTTTTATGCCTTGCAGTTTGTTTGGCTACATGCCTTAATATGTTTTCGCTATTTCACATGATTAGTATTTTTCCTACTATTCTAATCATGTTTTATCTAGCGTTTTTTATAGATAATTCGCTTGGTAAATTGCTCTATTACTCAACAGAAAGAAATATTTCATGACTTTGATCGATGACTCTACGAGATATTGTAATGTGTATCTTCTGAAATCAAAAGATGAGGCTATGAGTTTCTTCAAAATCTATAAAGATGAGGCAGAAAATCAACTTGATCGAAAGATTAGGAGGCTTAGGTCTGATCGTGGTGGAGAGTATTTTTCCAACGAGTTTGATTCCTTTTGTGCGGAACATGGCATAATGTATGATAGGACACCTCCCTAGTCACCCCAGTCAAATGGAGTAGCCGAAAGAAAGAACCGTACTCTAACAGATTTGGTTAACGCCATGTTAGACACATCGGGTCTTTCTAAGGAATGGTGGGGGGAGGCACTATTGACCGCGTGTCATGTCCTAAACCTAGTTCCCACAAAGAACAAAGAAATTACTCCATTCAAAGAATGGGAGAAGAAAATATTAAAACTCTCTTACTTACGTACTTGGGGTTGTTTGGCAAAAGTTAATGTACCAATCCCCAAGAAGCGCAAGCTTGGACCTAAAACCATTGATTGTGTTTTTCTGGGCTATGCTTTTCATAGCATTGGTTATAGATTCTTGATAGTAAAATCTGAAGTGCCTGACATTCATGTCGGTACAATCATGGAGTCGACTGATGCGACTTTCTTTGAGGATATCTTTCCAATGAAGGATAAACCTAACTCATCAAATCCGGAGATACCTTGTTCATCTAATCAGGAGTTTGCTATATTCTCTGAACCTACCATTCCAATTGAACACTCTGAAAGTCCTAAGGAGGATGCTAATGAAATTCCTAAAAGCAGCAAGAGACAAAGGACTGCAAAGTCTTTTGGTGATGATTTCATTGTGTACCTTGTGGATGACACTCCCACTTCCATTTCAGAAGCTTATGCATCTCCTGATGCTGACTACTGGAAGGAAGCTGTTCATAGTGAGATGAATTCCATCTTAGCTAATGAAACATGGGAGATCACTGATCATCCTTATGGGTGCAAACCTGTAGGATGTAAATGGGTGTTCAAGAAGAAACTAAGGCCTGATGGTACTATTGAGAAGTACAAGGCAAGGCTAGTGGCCAAGGGTTATACCCAAAAGGAAGGTGAAGACTTCTTTGACACTTACTCACCTGTAGCAAGGTTGACCACCATTCGAGTACTACTTTATCTGGCTTCCTCACACGGTCTTCTCGTTCATCAAATGGACGTTAAGACGGCTTTCCTAAATGGAGAGTTGGATGAGGAAATTTATATGGATCAACCAGATGGTTTTGTAGTAAATGGTCAAGAAAGAAAAGTGTGCAAGCTACTGAAGTCTTTGTATGGTCTTAAACAAGCACCTAAGCAGTGGCACGAAAAATTTGATAAAACCTTAACCGCTGCAGGCTTTGTTGTAAACGAAGCTGACAAGTGTGTATACTATCGCCATGGTAGGGGTGAGGGAGTCATCCTTTGTTTGTATGTTGATGACATACTGATTTTCGGAACCAACCTTAATGCAATTAAGGAGGTCAAAGATTTCTTATCTCGTTCCTTTGAGATGAAGGATCTGGGAGCAGCTGATGTCATCCTGAACATCAAACTATTGAGAGATGATGATGGTGGGATTACACTGCTTCAGTGCCACTATGTGGAAAAGATCTTGAGTCGTTTCGGGTATAGCGACGTCAATTTTTCTCCTACACCGTATGATCCTAGTGTGTTGCTTCGAAAGAATCGAGGAAATGCTAGAGACCAACTAAGATACTCTCAAATCATTGGCTCGCTTATGTATTTATCTAGTGCCACGAGGCCTGACATCGCCTTTGCTGTAAGCAAACTCAGTCGATTTGTTTCAAATCCAGGAGATGATCACTGGCATGCTCTTGAGAGAGTTATGCGATATCTAAAAGGTACTGCGAGCTATGGCACACACTATACCGGGTGCCCGAGGGTACTAGAGGGTTATAGTTATTCAAATTGGATATCTGATGCTGACGAGATAAAGGCCACGAGTGGATATGTTTTCACACTTGGTGGTGGCGCTGTTTCTTGGAAGTCTTGCAAGCAGACCATCTTAACGAGGTCAACTATGGAAGCAAAACTCACAGCACTAGACACGGCCACTGTTGAAGCAGAGTGGCTTCGTGAACTCTTGATGGACTTACCTGTGTATGAAAAACCTATACCCGCAATTCCAATGAAATGTGATAATCAAACTGTGATTATTAAGGTGAACAGTTCTAAGGATAATATGAAGTCCTCAAGACATGTGAAGAGGAGACTAAAATCTGTTAGGAAAATGAGAAACTCCGGAGTTATTACATTGGATTATATCCAAACATCTAAGAACCTGGCAGATCCCTTCACAAAGGGACTATCACGCAATGTGATAGAAAATGAATCGAAGGAGATGGGTATGAGACCCACACTATGAGTTTTCCATAGTGGTAAACCACTCTATGTGATCGGAGATCCCGTGAATTAGAATTGGGAGACAAGCTGTTGGTTAGCTGAGAGGAAAGTATCCCTACTTTAATAAACACCACTCCATAAAGATGCAATACTTTCCTATCATGCATGGCAGGTTGATTTATTATCTTAATGTGTTCTAAGTGGCTTATCCTAAGCAAAGATGTTGACCTGCAGAACATCTTTTGAAGAACACACCTATATGAGTCTGACTGTTAAAACGTCGCAGTCTATGAGAGTAGGGTGCTCTCTAATAAACTCATGAAAGGTCATGGAGTATGACGTATAAGCTCCACCAGCGGGAAAGTCCCACGGTAGCCTAGTATCGGTCAAGACTTTTTGTGAAGCTAGGTTCGCAGCAAACTTGCAGTTCAAGGCATAGTCCACTGTACAAGTTGCGGCCTAGTATAACATAAAGATCTAGGTGGAAGTTCAACTTAACAGTCTCCACTACATTACCGGTATATAAACAATGTTTTGGAACCAAAGGCAAACTTCATGTGCCTCTGGGATCTGGTGGGGGATTGTTGGAATTTTTTCCTAAATAGGCCTAGCCCATTTATTATATGCCAATAAATTCCTGAAGTCCTAGAGGCCCATTTGGCCCATTCATGCAAGGCAAGAGCTGGGACAAATGTTTAGTCCCACATTGCTAGTTGAGTGAAAGTTGGACCAGCTTATAAGGTGAGCTCTCTTATCACTTGGTAAAAGGATGAGAAGGAGAAGGAGAGAGTTCCACACGCGCGCTCCTCCTCCTTGCTCGCCTCGCCACGCCTCGTCACGTCACGACGCGCGCGCCGCGGGTTGCGGGAATCTCGTCGAGCCGAGCTTTATTTTGCCACACATGAATGGTATATGAACAGATGTACAGAAGCTGAAACGTTTGCTTTGAGTGGACTGTTAATACGAGTTAAATGAATACGAATTGAGTGGAGGCTGTCCGGTGGACTGCCGCTTGTTCGCTTCATCTACCGTCCATTCGTTTCATCTTCTGCACAGTCTGTCTACCTTCCCTCTGTGCCTATAAGAGAGAGAGGTCGCGCCTCCTCTCAGTGACACAGCCACACATCCCTTGCGCCTCCAGTTTCAGAGCATTGCGCTACCTTCATCTTCCCCATCCCGTCTTGCGGCGTGCACCGCGAGCCGGGACAGTAGGCCTCCGAGACCCCGCTGCTTCGAGTCCTGTACGGGAGAAGGGCGATAAGGTTTTTGGGGAACGCTATCAGCATGACTACTGGCTTCGTCACGGACTCCCTCACAGATAGCGACGTCTTCCCCGACAAGGACTTCTTCCCCGACATCAGCACTCTCTTCCTCGACGACATGGCCAATGACGGTTCCAACGCCGGCGGTTCCACTTCTGCTACTGTCGTGTACATCTTCTGTCTCAATCTTGTTCTGATCATATCCAAAGTTTTATGCCTTGCAGTTTGTTTGGCTACATGCCTTAATATGTTTTCGCTATTTGACATGATTAGTATTTTGCCTACTATTCTAATCATGTTTTATCTAGCGTTTTTTATAGATAATTCGCTTGGTAAATTGCTCTATTACTCAACAGAAAGAAATATTTCATGACTTTGATCGATGACTCTATGAGATATTGTAATGTGTATCTTCTGAAATCAAAAGATGAGGCTATGAGTTTCTTCAAAATCTATAAAGATGAGGCAGAAAATCAACTTGATCGAAAGATTAGGAGGCTTAGGTCTGATCGTGGTGGAGAGTATTTTTCCAACGAGTTTGATTCCTTTTGTGCAGAACATGGCATAATTTATGAGAGGACGCCTCCCTAGTCACCCCAGTCAAATGGAGTAGCCGAAAGAAAGAACCGTACTCTAACAGATTTGGTTAACGCCATGTTAGACACATCGGGTCTTTCTAAGGAATGGTGGGGGAGGCACTATTGACCGCGTGTCATGTCCTAAACCTAGTTCCCACAAAGAACAAAGAAATTACTCCATTCCAAGAATGGGAGAAGAAAAGATTAAAACTCTCTAACTTACGTACTTGGGGTTGTTTGGCAAAAGTTAATGTACCAATCCCCAAGAAGCACAAGCTTGGACCTAAAACCATTGATTGTGTTTTTCTGGGCTATGCTTTTCATAGCATTGGTTATAGATTCTTGATAGTAAAACCTGAAGTTCCTGATATTCATGTCGGTACAATCATGGAGTCGACTGATGCAACTTTCTTTGAGGATATCTTTCCAATGAAGGATAAACCTAACTCATCAAATCCGGAGATACCTAGTTCATCTAGTCAGGAGTTTGCTATATTCTCTGAACCTACCATTCCAATTGAACACTCTGAAAGTCCTAAGGAGGATGATAATGAAATTCCTAAAAGGAGCAAGAGACAAAGGACTGCAAAGTCTTTTGGTGATGATTTCATTGTGTACCTTGTCGATGACACTCCCACTTCCATTTCAGGAGCTTATGCATCTGTTGATGCGGACTACTGGAAGGAAGCTATTCATAGTGAGATGAATTCCATCTTAGCTAATGAAATATGGGAGATCACTAATCGTCCTTATGGGTGCAAACCTGTAGGATGTACATGGGTGTTTAAGAAGAAACTAAAGCCTGATGGTACTATTGAGAAGTACAAGGCAAGGCTTGTGGCCAAGGGTTATACCCAAAAGGAAGGTGAAGACTTCTTTGACACTTACTCACCTGTAGCAAGGTTGACTACCATTCGAGTACTACTTTCTCTGGCTGTATCACACGGTCTTCTCGTTCATCAAATGGACGTTAAGACGGCTTTCCTAAATGGAGAGTTGGATGAGGAAATTTATATGGATCAACCAGATGGTTTTGTAGTAAATGGTCAAGAAAGAAAAGTGTGCAATCTACTGAAGTCTTTATATGGTCTTAAACAAGCACCTAAGCAGTGGCACAAAAAATTTGATAAAACCTTAACCGCTGCAGGCTTTGTTGTAAACGAAGCTGACAAGTGTGTATACTATCGCCATGGTGGGGGTGAGGGAGTCATCCTTTGTTTGTATGTTGATGACATACTGATTTTTGGAACCAACCTTAATGCAATTAAGGAGGTCAAAGATTTCTTATCTCGTTCCTTTGAGATGAAGGATCTGGGAGTAGCTGATGTTATCCTGAACATCAAGCTATTGAGAGATGATGATGGTGGGATTACACTGCTTCAGTCCCACTATGTGGAAAAGATCTTGAGTCGTTTCGGGTATAGTGACGTCAATTTTTCTCCTACACCGTATGATCCTAGTGTGTTGCTTCGAAAGAATCGAGGGAATGCTAGAGACCAACTAAGATACTCTCAAATCATTGGCTCGCTTATGTATTTATCTAGTGCCACGAGGCCTGACATCGCCTTTGCTGTAAGCAAACTCAGTCGATTTGTTTCAAATCCAGGAGATGATCACTGGCATGCTCTTGAGAGGGTTATGCGATATCTAAAAGGCACTGCGAGCTATGGCATACACTATACCGGGTATCCGAGGGTACTAGAGGGTTATAGTGATTAAAATTGGATATATGATGCTGACGAGATAAAGGCCACGAGTGGATATGTTTTCACACTTGGTGGTGGCGCTGTTTCTTGGAAGTCTTGCAAGCAGACCATCTTAACGAGGTCAACTATGGAAGCAAAACTCACAGCACTAGACACGGCCACTGTTGAAGCAGAGTGGCTTTGTGAACTCTTGATGGACTTACCTGTGGTTGAAAAACCTATACCGCAATTCCAATGAACTGTGATAATCAAACTGTGATTATTAAGGTGAACAGTTCTAAGGATAATATGAAGTCCTCTAGACATGTGAAGAGGAGACTAAAATCTGTCAGGAAAATGAGAAACTCCGGATTTATTGCATTGGATTATATCCAAACATCTAAGAACCTGGCAGATCCCTTCACAAAGGGACTATCACGCAATGTGATAGAAAATGCATCGAAGGAGATGGGTATGAGACCCACACTATGAGTTTTCCACAGTGGCAAACCAATCTATGTGATCGGAGATCCCGTGAATTAGAATTGGGAGACAAGCTGTTGGTAGACTGAGAGGAAAGTATTCCCACTTTAATGAACACCACTCCGTGAAGATGCAATACTTTCCTATTCTGCATGGCAGGTTGATTTTATTTTAATGTGTTCTAAATGGCTTAATCTTAAGCTGAGATGTTGTCCTGCAGAACATCTATTGAAGAACACACCTATATGAGTCTGACTGTCAAACGTCGCAGTCTATGAGAGTTGGGTGCTCTCTAATAAACTCATGAAAGGTCATGGAGTATGACGTATAAGCACCACCCGCGGGGAAGTCCCACGGTAGCCTAGTATCGGTCAAGACTTTTTGTGAAGCTAGGTTCGCAGCAAACTTGCAGTTCAAGGCATAGTCCACTATACAAGTTGTAGCCTAGTATAACATAAAGTTCTAGGTGGAAGTACCGGTATATAAACAATGTTTTGGAACCAAAGGCAAACTTCATGTGCCTCTGGGATCTGGTGGGGGATTGTTGGAATTTTGCCTAAATAGGCCCAGCCCATTTATTATATGTCAATAAATTCCTGAAATCCTAGAGGCCCATTTGGCCCATTCATGCAAGGCAAGAGCTGGGACAAATGTTTAGTCCCACATTGCTAGTTGAGTGGAACTTGGACCAGCTTTTAAGGTGAGCTCTCCTACCACTTGGTAAAAGGATGAGAAGGAGAACGAGAGAGTTCCACACACGCGCTCCTCCTCCTCGCCTCGCCTCGTCACGTCACGACGCGCGCGCGCCGCGGGTTGCGGGAATCTCGCCGAGCCGAGCTTTATTTTGCCACGCATAGATGGTATATGAACAGTCGTACAGAAGTTGAAACGTTTTGCTCGAGTGGACTTTTAATACGAACTGAGTGGAGGCTGTCCGGTGGGCTGCCGCCTATTCGCTTCAACTCTCGTCCGTTCGTTTCATCTTCTGTGCAGCCTGTCTTCCTACCCCTCTGTGTCTATATAAGAGAGAGGTCGTGCCTCTTCTCAGACACACCGCAACACATCGTCGCATACTCCTTTGCGCCTCAAGTTCCAGAGCACTGCGCTACCTAGATCTTCCCCATCCCGTCTTGCGGCGTGCACCGTGATCCGGGACAGTATGACTCCGAGACCCCGCTGCTTTGAGTCCTGTACGAGAGAAGGGCGATAAGGTTTTTGGGGAGCGCTATCGGTGCGACTACTGGCTTTGTCAAGGACTCCCACACGGATAGCGACTGCGGCGACGTCTTTCTCGACGAGGACTTCTTCCTCGACATCAGCACCCTCTTGCTCAATGACATGGCTAACGATGGTGCCAACACGAACACTGGTGGTTCCTCTTCTGCTGCCGCTGCCGTGTATGTTTTCTTTATCAATCTTGTTCTGATCGCATCTCAAGACTTATGTCTTGCAGTCTGTTTGGTTAACTGTCTTAATATGTTTTCGCTATTTCACATGATTACTATTTTATCTTTTATTCTAATCATGTTTTATCTAGCGTTTATTATGGGTAATTCGCTTGGTAAATTTCTCTATTATTCAACAAATACTATAAATGTAAAATATGTAGAAAGGGGAGATTGCTCACCTAAAAAACACTTCTGAAGGTTCATGCGAAGATCCGGTCGACACTCGCATCAACTCATCGGCCTAGTCCGTGAATAAGCAAAAACACTAGAAAAAACACCGATGCACTATTTAATACTAGGGCAGAAGATCGGGCATAATTCATGTATGATGCATGACATGGCAAATATGCGATGCAATTATGCAATATTAAGCGGAACCGGGGCCCCGACAATTAATTATATGGTTCTAGTTGTTTAGATACCCCGCAATTTAAATGTTGTCTTAATAAGGCAAAACATGGCATCGAATCGGTACACAAATTAAAATGAGCCAATATAAGACTAGAAAATCCCGCATATAGTCTCTATATTTGATTATGAGGTGAATCGGCATAATGCCCCTGAATCATAGAATATGTATGCAAGTATGAAAAATTTATATGCAACAAGTGGATATATAGCAGTTTATAAAATAGGGCTATAGGATCGAGGTCACACATTGGCGGATCAAAGAACTTGGTGTAGGGTTCGCATCATAGAAAACAAAAAATTTCCTACGATGGGAACATCTAAGTACCAAGATCTATCTACTAGATTCAAGCAACGGGTGGATATTCATCCATAGAATACATACCCTCAAAGACCGAATAGCGTTAACGAGGTTGTACTCGTGGATGATGTAGACGAACGCTTGCCGATCTCAAGATCGTGATGAAGTCCGTCTGGTCCAGCCGGTCCAGCACGATCAAGTCCAGCACCTCAAAGCAGTGGTGCATCCGTGATCGCACACACGTACGGGTACCCCGACAACCTCCGTGGTCTTGCTCCAACGAAGCAGCGGAAGCAACAAATCCTTCCAGAAAAAGCCACCGGGAACATGTATCTCGCTGATCCGAGACCATGGGGAAATTCTAAAGGGGGGAGAGATCCTTCGCGAGGAGGTGTGCTTTGAGAGGATGAGAGGGGGGCCTTTTATAGGGGAGAGGGGGGCACCCAAGGGGCATGGCCCCCAGCCATGGGGGCTGCCCCCACCTCTCCCACATTCATGTGGGTGGAGCTCCCACTCAAAATGAAAACCCTCCACTCCAATAAAAGAGCCTCCACTCAAAAATCCACTCACATGCATTAAATTTCCACCAAATTTAATGCAAGCTCTTATTTAAATAAAACTATTTTATTTATTTATTCAGAATTTTGTTAATTACTTTAATTAACAAACATTCACATCAAACCCCTTGCTAGTATTCCATTTCACATGCAGAACCAGTTTCAGCAATTTCAACCGAAACAATTTCGGTGTCTAGTGAAATAAATTCCGGCGCTTTCCTTTTCTTTTTCTGGCATATAATTTGCTCTGAATGGTGTCGGTATCCCTTAAGTGTGTCACCCTACGGTTTGCGAATAATGCGGACATGATCAAGACCCTTCTCCGATCAATAATCAGTAGCGGGACCTGGAGATCCATATTGACTCCCACACATTCAACGATGACTTCTATGATCGTGTGAACCTTTTACGCTAGTATCTTAATCCCTTTGTTTCACGATATATGACATGTCCGAGATTCGATCATCGGTATCTCCATACCTAGTTTGATCTCGTTACCGACATGCACTCTTTTCTCATTCCCGTGATATAACATTCTAGTGATCAAATCACTTGCTTGCAAGCTAATCAATGTGATATCACCGAGAGGGCCCAGAGCATATCTATCCGTCATCGGGATGAACAAATTCCACTCTCAATCCATGGATCTCAACATAACACTTTAGTAGTTCTGAAGCCATCTTTATAATCACCCAGTTACGGTGTGACGTTTGATGTCATCGAGAAAATCTTCCGGTGTTAGTGATTGACATGATCTCATGGTCTAAGGATTAGGATCACTTCGTAAGTTGTTATTGCAATATAAAATCAATGACTTTAATCATAATGCTATACTTCAGATGAATGTTCATCACATCATTACACTAATGTTGTGACCTTGTTATTAACAACATCCAATGTCCATGATCTGGAAACTTTGATCATCATGTTAATCAACGAGCTAGTTTATAAGAGAGGCAAAACTAGGAACTTCCTTTTTGTTTATTAAACACACATGTATTAACGTTTCCGTATTAATACAATTATAGCATGTAAAATAAACATTTATCATTAACAAGGAATACGATAATAACCACTTTATTATTGCCTCTCGGGCATATTCCCTTCACTTGGGGCTCGAAGGGGTCCAACTTCGACGAAAATGGTCTTCGGATACGGAAAGGCGATGTTAGTGTTCCTTGTTGGAGGCATCGGATCGCTGCTTCGGTGAATATGAAGGACTTGGGTCAGCTCCGACGTTTGTCGGGTAGCGCTAGGTTCATTCTTCCGAACATCGTCATGAGATGGTATTGCTGATAAGATCTGTTGTCTACGGAACAACATCGAAGCGACAACTTCTCGGGTTTGTATTCATGGTGCTACCACACCAACAACAACAAAACATAGAATAGACTCAGGCACAGATCAACCAAGACGCGCGGGACATCTCTTGGTTTCGATTGGTAGGAAGCTGAAGGCACACAGGTGCGCTGCAACGATGAATCTCCTAGGTGGTCATATGGTCGAACACCATTCGGTCATGCTGTAGCAAGGAAAAAAATAGCTAGGTGAGGACCTACCACAAGCAACATTCCACGAGAGTTCCTTGAATAGAGGGGAGTGGCTCCCATCATGCGGCAGGAAGGAAAGCTCGTGGGGAAGCTCACCAGGACGGAGGCAGCTTCCAACAGAGGGCATGGCGCGGTCACGGTCAGAGGCGAGGTGGAGGAGGCGCAGGTCGGCGTGGCTTCCAAGGGCACTAGCGGCAGAGGAAGACACGGCAGACGGGGAGAAGCTCGGGTGGGCCGGCGTCGTCTCTACGGCTGCTGGGGCAGATGAGCATGGGGGCAATGAAATTTGGGAGGCGACGGCCAACAAGGGAATCTCGTGGCCGATCTTGGGAGAGGATGCCTGCTGGCGGCGAAGAGGGGAGAGGAGGGCACGCCGATGGGAAGATGGGGTAGGCGGCCATGGTGGTGGTTGAGGTAGGGCCAAACGTGATGCAGGCTCCGATGGCGAGGACATCCGGGTCCTGGCGGCGGCTTAGAAGGGGCACGACGACATCTTGACGCGGTCGGCTACGCTACGGAGAGAGAGACACGAGGGAGACGCAAGGGAGACCGGCGCGTGCATAGGTTTGCAACGAGGAATTGAGTGAGGCAGAGGCGCCCTGCATGGCTTGGTTGTGAGCGGGGAGAGGAAGGAGGGTTGTGGGCACGTGGGGCCGGCTATAGGGGTGAGAGGGGTGGGTGGCTTCGATCGGGCTGGGTTAACAGGGTGGAGACCGGGCTTGCATGCGCGAGTTGCGTCTAGGGATCGAGCTGAGAGCGGTACAAGGAATCTGGCTATATATGACCCTCCATTTTCTTCATAGAATCATCATAGTAGTTTGTTTATGACGATTCTATGACGATTTTGAGATCGTCGAAATCTGGGCGTCGCAAATGAACTATAACGACGTTTTTGGTAAAATCGTCATAACCGTCTATGACAATATTGTACCGTCATAACCTTTATGACGATCCAATATCGTCATGAGCCATCTAGTCAGTACAGGTCAGTTCCTACGTGGAAAAACTATGACGAAATGAGATCGTCATAATGCAAATTCATCCCAGCCTGGTTTGGTCGCTTATATGGGCTCAGCCCAGTAATTCTGGCATGTTTGGGTTTTTTCCTTCACAATTCTAGTCAGCTACATGGATCAAGCCGAATAATTCAGCCTTATTTATTTTCTAGGCCTCAGCCTTCTTACGATCCAGCTATTTTCTAGTGTTGGTCTTTTTATCAAATAGGTTTCAATTATTAGATTCTTCTAGAATGTGGGCCCTAGTTGTTAGATTCTTCATAGCTAATTAATTAATAGCCAATATAACAATCTGACGAGAGATAAAACACATGAAAATATTTAAATAAAAGCCAAAAATTCATTACAATATGACAGTCAATTAGATTGAACAGGTGAAATTCCACTCAAGTTCACATCACTACTGGTTCAACCATGAAATCTTCGACAACCCAAATCTACAAACAAATCTCCCAGCAAGATAAAAGCTAGCTACTCTTATGTCACTCTCAAACTTCCTCAGGCCCTTCAGCTTGTGGCCTTGGATCTTCTCGTCAGTGTACTCTAGCCTTGATCTTCTCATCCTTGGTGTTGTGAAGACAAGGGAGCCTCCTCCTTCAACTCAAACAGAAAAGTACAGGTAAGCAAAAGGTTAGGCATATAAATGAATACCATCAGCACAAGAGCAATCCCAACAATGTCCAAGAAACAAAAGAATATATTAACTCTAGGTAATCTATGACAACCATTAGTAGGCATCTATTTAATCTATAGAACAAGAAAACACATAAGTTATCAAGGAATAAATAATAGTAGAAGAATCACTAGCTAGCATAGCATGGATACATGATAGACCTATCAGGCCATAACATGTGCCAAAAAAACATCAAATTATGCATACCTATCCATAATTACAGCTACCAATATAAAGTGTACAGAACAGAAATTTCCACACAAACAACACATGGGGCACATGTTAAGAAGAGTATTATCTATAGGTAACAAGCAAACATCAGAATGCACAATTTATTCTCTTGTTGTTAATAGTAAATTAACACCATAGAATACAGGAGGGTACTACACCATAGAAGAGCTCCCTTGATGTTCTCATATCAAGTAGATGAGAAAATAGAGCTCCCAGGGATCAAGTTAGATTAAGCATACCACTTGTTTGAAACCGTCGGCCATCAAGTTAATATACTTTGCAAATGGACAAGCTCACCTATTGCTATGTATTGCATAGATATTTAAGATCTGACAGGACCAAAAATTGATAGTTCTTAAAGTTGATAGGTAAACGAACTTGCAGCAATTAGTTTTCCTAGTGCTTAAAGTAAGCTCAACAACCATTCCCCGGATGACAGCCCCTGCAAGCCTAAATCCGCATTAATCAACTCACCTCCAGAAGTTAAGCGAACGCAGCCAAAGAGGAAGCTCCAAAAGACTCTAGAGCCCCACGAGTTCCTCCTCCCACGACCGCACGCCGCATCAGAACCCTCGGTCTTCCGAAATCCGGAGAATGTTCCTACTGCGCTTTATTTGCACATAACTTCAGAAATACAAGAAATTAAAACCAAATAACATACTAAAGATGTGTAGCCATATCATTAACAAAATATTATCCATGCTCACCAAGAATGGTTGCTTATCCAATTGGGGAGCTGTTCTGAGAAACTGTTGCTGCAAACATGTGTAGCATATATGTACCTTGTAAGTATACCTAACTGAGCAAGCCACAGGAAGGCTAGAAACTTTGAAGATTTTAAAAATGGCAATCGATAAATTAATGTTGTATAAAATGAACCTAAGGCAACACACTAAATAGGAAAACACACAAACCAAACCATTCTAGCTGCGTTTCTCTAATATCCATAGAAATGTGCAATGTTAAAGTAGCCATCGCATTAACAGAAAGATAGGCCAAACTGGTGTAGAGAAGGAATCTGAGAAGAGCAACTCCCTACGTCGCGCAAAACTAATATATGCTACAGTATATCTATATGATATCTTCTGGCAAGTTTGACATATATTCTCATCACAAAGATAATAGACTCTATACTAGCATCTACTGAACATGAAAGAAAAGAATAAATTAATTTTTAAGAACCTGGACAGTAGGTAAGAAACACTTATTCTATTGTTCTAGGACAGTAATCTAAAAAAATGTAAATTCTACTCACTTCATTACTTTTATATTAGACAGTAGTCGAAGTATTTTTTTACTAGAATTAACAATTTATTTAGTCAGAAAAGAAACAAGAAATTAACATGCAGCATACTCCTACTGGACAGATAATCCTTGGCAAAACATGACAAAGTATTATCAAAGAGAACCATATGTGAAACAGGGGACTTCTACATCATGGAGATTGTGAAGAAGATGATTAGACCATGCAGATTTTAAGACCTAGCCAGCAGATAAAGAGCTAATATAATAGAACCATAACAATCGGGCACGACATCAACTCCCCGAGATTCCCTGTTGGGATCGTCTGCAAACCAAATATAGTCCTAATTCAATCAGCACTCGAGAAACACGGGAGGGGGTCACTGGATTGACAGGGAAAGAAGCTATAGAAGTACTTGTAGGTGAAAACCAACCGATGCCGGGAGCGGTGGCCACCGGGATCAGAGGAGGAAAGAACCTCATGGGAGATCACCCGCCACAGGTTATCCATTGATCGAGCTTCAGTCTCTTCGCCTTGATCTATGATGGTCTGACAACAACGACGAGCTCCTGGGCCGCTTCTTGGGCTGCCCGACCGACATAACCGCGGGCGGCGGGCGAAGACCGGGTCGGGAGTCGGTGGTGCTACGGCGGAGTGGGAGATCTGTAGCGCCACAACACCTCGATGTAGTTTAGGTTCGCGTTGTTGCTCCGGTCAGCCCAGTGACCGCGTGGCCAGATCTGGTGAACCCGAAATGGTGAGATACTGGTGTGGAGGGCGAGGTGGTGAGCACGCTAGCAGATGAAGCAGACACAGGGCGGCGCGATGGTGCACGGAGGTGATGTAGGCGAAGCAGAGAGAGGGAGGCGCCGGCGGGATTAGGGTTTGCTAGTTAGTGAAGGAGGACCACGTTGCATCGGGGTCGGGAACATGTAGGGATTAGGTCGGGTTTGGGCGGACGGGTCATGGCTGTGGGAGGATTTTACCAAAGTGCCCCTAATCATTTATGTGGTGCAATACTGCGAATTATGGCATTTCTATCTATTCATTCCCAAGAGTGGGAGGCGGGAGAAACTGGTGATCGACTTTGGAGAGTTGGATGGAGGCCCTATCAATGGCTGATACCTGATTGGGTGGGTGATCCGTGGGTGGACTGTTTTTCTCTTCTGATTGGTCGCATAAAAATGATAGTTTGAAACTAGCATAAAAAATTCAAAAACATCCAAAACGAGGTAAATCCTTCGCGTGGTGTCTTATTATGTGACATAGTTGCAAGGAAAAATACCAAACATGTTATATGGCAAGTGTCTCAAAAAAACCTTCTCAGAATTGACCTATCATGTTCGAGGTTACATGACTTTTGGGCCAAACAACCAATGTTATTGACAGAATTGCGGCATAGTTTCTAATAATATGCTCATATTATGCACTCATGTGCATCTTGGGATGACGAACAATGTTGCAGGAGGAAGTTTTTCTTTTCGTGGCACGGAAAATACATTTTCGATTTTCCGAGCGCAAAAAGGGGTGTTTTTTGATGCAACCACCAAATGGTTAATTTAAAATGCTACCACCCCACTTTTCTAAAATACTAGACCACCTTACATGGACAATGTCCCAATTGGGGTATATCAAACCTTTCTGTCAACCCCTTTCAAAAAAGACAAAGTCTCCATGAATCGCTAGGAAGTGGGTCCAATTTGAACTACAAGTACATGATCTGATGCCCATGATTTTTTGCAAAAATCATTTTTAGACTTAAAATATACTATTTCTTTAGTTATCCAATGCAAGTTTAGCGAGACTCATCGCCTAGCTAAGAACCTTCATGCCCGACTTTTCACCATAGTTTGAAATGGGCATAAAATTTTAAAAACGGTCCGATCAATGCAAATCCTTCGTGTGGTGTCTTATTATATGACATAGTTGCAAGGCAAAATACCAAATTTGGTATATTGCAAGTGTCTTAAAAAACCTTCTCAGAATTGACCTATCATGTTCGAGGTTTCATGGCTTTCGGGCCAAACGACCAATGTTATGGCCAGAATTGCGGCATAGTTTGTGATAAAGTGCCCATATTATGCATGCATATGCATCTTGGGATGGCTAACAATGTTGCAGTAGGAAGTCGCACGGAAAATACATTTCCATTTCTGGGCGCAAAAAAACGGGCATTTTGTGAAGCAACCACCAAATGGTTAATTTAAAATGCTACCACCCCATTTTTCAAAAATACAATACCACCTTAGATGGACAATGTCCCAATTGGGGCATCTCAAACCTTTCCGTCAACCCTGGCGAAAAAGAGAAATTCCCGCCGAATCGGTAGGTGGTGGGTCCGACTTGAACTACAGGTACATGATTTGATGCCCATGATTTTTTGAAACAATCATTTTTATACTCACATTATGCTATTTATTTAGAGATCCAATGCAAGTTTAGCGATACTCATCCCCTAGCTAAGAACCTTCACGCATGCCGTTTTGACCATAGATTGAAATGGGCATAAAAATTCAAAAGCGGTCCGATCAACGCAAATCCTTCACGTGGTGTCTTATTATGTGACATAGTTGCAAGGAAAATATACCAACCTTGGTATATTGCAAGTGTCTAAAAAAACCTTCTCAGAATTGACATATCATGTTCGAGGTTTCATGGCTTTCAGGCCAAACAACCAATGTTATGGCCAGAATCGTGGCATAGTTTGTGATAATGTGCCCATATTATGCACGCATGTGTATCTTGGGATGACGAACAGTATTACAGGAGGAATTTTTTCTTTTCTTCACACAAAATATAAATTTTCCATTTTTCGAGCACAAAAACAGGGTGTTTTGTGAAGCAACCACCAAATGGTTAATTTAAAATTCTACCACCGCATTTTTCTAAAATACTAGACAACCTTACATGAACAATGTCCCAATTGGTGTATCTCAAAACTTTCCGTCAACCCCTGGCGAAAAATACAAATTCCCACCAAATCGGTTGGAGGTGGGTCTGATTTGAACTACATGTACATGATCTGATGCCCATGATTATTTACAAAAATCATTTTTGAACTCACAATATGCTATTTCTTTAGAGATCCAATGCAAGTTTAGACTACACGAAAGGTTGTATTCGGCCCATTCTAGTGGTAAATTGAGCTAACCCAACAGATGAACTAAGTATATAAGGCCACGACTTGTTTATACTACACGATAGGTTGGATGGTCTGGTGGTAAGGGTCGCTTCCTGCTTGGTGGAGGTCGTGGGTTCGACTCCTTGGGGGGTACTTTTTGAGGAATAATCTGAAGTAGCTCAGAGACACTCAGCGGTCCCACATGTCAGTTCAATTTGTGGTCAAAGATTAGTTTCACGTGTCATTCTAGGGAATTTTGGGTCTCTGCTGTGCGGGTCCCACATGTCAGCTTGATGTGTGTTTCCTGGTAGATTAAATTGTGTAGATTTAAATAGTGCCACATAAGGTTATATTGACACATGGATATGACACGTAGTAAAAATCTAACACATAGACATGACACATAGGCGTCATTGGTGACATGGATGAGTACCTATTTCATCTTATCCTAATTTGGACACTATGACGATTTTAAATCGTTGTAGTGAGCTACAAATAATATCGTAGGTTACATCCGCTAGGTTATGATGATTTCAGCTAATGAAACTATGACGTTTTTAAACAAAATCATCATAAATTTTTAAGGGTTTGAGCCCTTGCGGCTTACGACCATCTGGTGCAAAATCATCATAACTCTATGATGATTTTGATCACAGTCACTATTAGAAGGTCATAGAATAACACATTACTTGTACTGGCGGGGAACACGCCAGGTTGGCGCCGGCTTAGCGAGCGGGGATGGGAGCGTGATAGCGTGTGTTGCGTTGCGGTGAGCGAGAGTGGAGGCGACGGAAGGGGCTGGCTGTTGTGGTCGGGTATGGGGTGGGGTTTAGGTTTATGTTAGATTAGGGTTTTGGGTGTTGGGGTTGTAGGTGGACTCCGGTTGGGATGTTTGGGACTAACCGATTGTCTGCCTCCCCTAGTCAAAATAATTTATTTATTTTGTTTGTTTTTATTTTTAATAAAGGATTTTGTAAGTAGTTCTAGATATACAAAATATTCAGAGAGACTGCGGTTTTAGTTTGAGATAAAGAGGAGACTAATGTAGAAACCAAAATAGGCTTTTTGGAAATAGTTTTAGATATACATATGCATGGTAACATGACGATGCTCAAATGCATTGTGGCATGATGACATGAGCATGTGTTCATGATGATGCACCAAACAAAAAAACGATTTTCTAGTAGTGGTTTTAGCCGGGGTGCTACACCGGATAACCTCGAGCTCATTGCACCCTTAAGTGGATCCCCTTATGGCTCGGGAACAACACAGACATGACCAATACTCCTCTTGCGTCAATGATCAACATCGGGACCGTGATGTCAATAATGATCCTTGTGCATTCTAGATTTATGATGTCATTTGAAATGTAAAGGTTGAGTCCATTTCCCTTTGATTCTGCAATACTACTTGTTTGAGATCCGATCGTTAGGTATCTCCATACCTTGTTCAATCTCGTTACTGATAAGTAACGTTTACTTGTTACCGCGATATTACATCCCCATGACATAGTCACATGTTGCAACATTTATGGATGTAATCTCACCAAGTAGGCCTAACTGTATCTTACCCATCACTGGGTGAACAAATCCCGCTCTTGACGCAGTCTCCTCTACCAGTTCCTCCGGATACCCAACATACACCTTTATAATCACCATTTTACTGAGTGACGTTTGATCTAGTCAAAGTAGCCTCAGGAGACAGTGATTATGATATGGTCTCACGGTCTAAGGAGAAGGAAACTTCGTTTCTTTCTATTGCAATGATGAACTTTGTGACTTGATCATGTCACAATCTTTGAGAAATGTCCATCACATCATTCACCAATGATATGACCTTGTTGTCAACCATCCCTATCACTTATGATCAGGAAACCTTGATCATCTATTGCCCAAAAAACTAGTATCAATAGAGGCTACTAGGGAATTATGTTTCATATCACACCTGTATTAATGTTTCCACTTGATACAGTTATAGCACAACATGAAACTATTAAGAACTTATTGGGATATGATTATAATAAACCTTTTATTATTTTCATCTAGGGAATATTCCCTTTAGAACATATCATCCAAAGTATAGTAAAAGAACAAATTCATTATGTATAAATTACTATAAAATCATTATAAAAGTAACTTTACTCCTTAGACCATGAGATCATGTTAATTGATAACACCGAAAGAGTACTTTGATAACATCAAACATCACACCGTATCAGGGTGACTATAAAGGTGGGTTTGGGTATTCAGAAAGTGTTATGTTGAGGCACCTAGATCAAGAGTGGGATTTGTCCAACGAAATGACGGAGAGATATACTCTGGGCCCTCTCGGTGATATCACATTGATATAGCTTGCAAGAAAGTCATGGGGATCATTAGAATGTTATATCACGGGAATGAGAAAAGAGTAAATATCGGTAAAGAGATCAAACTAGGTATGGGTATACCGATGTTCGAATCTCGGACATGTAAAATATCGCGAGACAAAGGGATTTGGTTACAATTCTAAAGGTTCACGCAATCACAAGAATTCATCGTTGAATGGGTGGGAGTCAGTACGGATCTCTAGGTCCCGCTGTTGATTATTGATCGGAGAGGGTCTCAATCATCTCCATATTATTCGCGAACCATAGGGTGACACACTTAAGGGATACCAACACTATTTGGAGCAAATGAAATGCCAGAGAAAGAATATCAAAGCGCTGGAGTTATTTCAATGGACACCATAATTGTTTCGGGTGAAATTGCTTATGCCTATGAAATTGAAATGTAGCAAGGGTTTTATGTGAATGATTGTTAATTAGTTTAATTAACAAAATTCTGAATAAAATAAATAAAAGAGTTTTATTAAATGAGAAATTGCATTAAATTTGGTGGAAATTTAATGGAGGTGAGTGGAAATTTGAGTGGAGGCATGTTTATGTGAGTGGAGGCTTTTTATGTGAATGGGAGCTCTATCGTGCTATTGCCGACGAGTACACCATGGAGGGGTCCTCATAGTGCATGTTTAGAGATGTGGGGGAAGGCGGTAAGTTAGCAGGTACAAGGTAACACAACTTACTCAGGTTCAGGTCCCACGACGGTGGCAGAACCCTAATCCTGCTATAAATCACTATATGGGCAATACGCCGAGTTACAGGGATTGGTTCGCTGTGCGAGGTGTTGAGTTGTATCGTATGAGTCATGCCCTGAAGTCTCCCACAAGTCCGGCTTATAAAGACACCAGATCCTGGGGTTATAGGGAAAAGTCCTAGCCATACATGTTATAGAATCCTATATTAGCACCAACTAGTCTACGTGTCTTGCACTCCAAGGCTCCGAGTATGGCGGTGACTACATCGTAGCCTTCCCTTATCCGGCCTTGTCCTCCCTTCTAGATCCATCTAATTGGGCCGCTCGGTAGGCCATGGGCCTTGCTACCAACTGAGCGCCACCCGGGTTATCCGGATTAGAGACATGCTATGGTGATACCCATTTCGCATATCCCCAACAGTAGCCCCCGGAAAAATCCGATATCTTGCGCCATCTTGCCTCTATAGATTGAATGCTCCGTCTAGGTGATGTTGGCAAATATTCAAGCAATATCTTTTAGTCCTCCAAAGAACCCTGAAATATTCTCCATCTTCAATACATATGTTAGAGAATCACTGAATCTTCCACCGTACTCTTCTCGTAGCCGGACATGATCCGTCCATGCTGGAATCTTCATATGGGATTGTTCATTTTCATATGTCAGTGAGATGACGTAGACCATAGGCTAGCGACGCCTCATAACTCACACATGTAGAAAACATAATCATAGCGATTTTCCTGTGCGATAAATCCAAAACATCGAGTGGCGACGGTGGGAACATGTCGAAATCTCCGTGCACATTCTCACACATGTTGTCCACGCGTCGACCATTAGATCATCTTGCACGAATCTTGATGTTGGGGCTATATATTTTAACTACGATGATCAATTTATTTTTCACCTCATTCGCTCCCACATCATCTTCTTCCTACAGACCAAACCTTCCTCGAGCACACCGCATGCACGCAGAGAAAACCCTAACTTTCTCCCTATTTTCCAATCCACCTCCTCTTCTCCAATGATGAGCAACATCAGCAACCCATCGATGGCGGCATATGTCGAGGCTTTGGCCAAGCCGTCCAGCACTGTCCATGTCCCGCCGGAGGGTGTGGTTTTGCTGCGCTCCGCGGTGGTTGAATCCACCAGCGGCGACCATAGTCCAGCGGTGCTTGAGCTGCTGGAGGAGGAGGCTGACTCCCGAAAGGGGGGGTGGCATGGCTCGGACATCTCTGATAGTGATACCGAGGAGATGATAACTAAGGGGTACCTCCCTACGACGGAGGGACTGGTCTGGCGGGCGACGCCGTCTGGCGAGGTCGTCCCTTCTCCCTAACCCGGATCAAAGGTATATCTCAAAGAACAACTCATACGCGGTGTTTCCTTGCCATTGTCCGACTTCTGCATCCAAGTCCTACAACACTTATGGGTTCAACCTCAAAACCTCTCCCCCAATAGCATCCTTGCACTTAACAACTACGCAGCTCTGTGCGAGGGATACCTAGGGATTAGGCCTAGGTTATATCTATTTATATAATTCTTCACCGTCAAGAGAAAAGCCGGAGTAAGAAAGGAGGAGCTCAGGAACTATGGGAACATTAGCTTCAAGATCCGGCCTGGCCGGCAGTTCCCTGACATTGTAGGACATGAGTCCTGCAAGAACTGGTAGCGTACATACTTCTATAGCCCAGATATCCCTCTAGCCAGCCAAGAATCATCGTACCCGGACTTCATTGACGGGGCCACCGCTGAAGCCCCGACATGGAGATCGCAACTCCTCCCCACCGACGATGAAGCCTCCTACACTGTAAGGCAGATTGAGTGTCTCGTAGAGATGGGCCTGACCGGCTTGGACATGGCCATGTGCTGGTTCATCATGTTGGAGATATGCCCAAGGGACAATAATAAAGTGGTTATTATTATATCATTGTGTTTATGATAAATGTTTATTAATAGGAAACATTAATACTTGTGTGTTTTGTAAACACAGAAGAGTCTCTAGTAAGCCTCTTGTTTAGCTAGCTTGTTGATTAATAGATGATCATGGTTTCCTAATGATGAAAATTTGATGTTATTAATAACAAGATCATATCATTAGGATAATGATGTGATGGACACACACCCATAGTCAGCATAACATAAGATCAAGTCATTAAGTTCGTTTTCCTACAAGCTTTCAAATACATAGTAACCTAATCCTTCTACCATGATATCATGTTAATCACCATCACCGGATGAGTGCTTTGATGACATCAAACGCCACTTCGTAACTAGGTGGTTATAAAGGTGGCATTGGGTATTCTAAAAGTATGTGTTGAAGCGCATGGATCAAGAATGGGATTTGTCCATCCCAATGACGGATAGATATACTCTGGACCCTCTCTGTGGAATTTCATCCAATTGGCTTGCAAGCATGTGACTGGGTCACAAGGGATGTCATATCACGGTACGAGTAAAGAGTACTTATCGGTAACAAGGTTGAACTAGGTACGGAGATACGTATGATCGAACCTCGGATAAGTAAAGTATCACATGACAAAGGGAATCAGTATCGTATGTTAAAGGTTCTTTCAATCATGAAGTCATCATTAAATATGTGGGAGCCATTATGGATCTCCAGGTCCTGCTATTGGTTATTGATCAGAGAGGTGTCTTGATCATGTCTGCATAGTTTGCGAACCGTAGGGTGACACACTTAAGGTTCGATGTTGTTTAAGTAGGTATGGAATGTGAGTTGGAGACCGAATGTTGTTTGGAGTCTCGTATGGGATCCAGGACATCACGAGGAAGTCCGGAATGGTCTGAAGAATAAGATTCATATGATGGAATTCAACTTCCATGGTTTGGGAAATGTTTCGGTATTTTGACCACAGCTTCTAGAAGGTTCTAGAGGGCCACCAGTGGGCCCACCACCCTGAGAGGGGCCACATAGGCTGAGGGAATGATGTGGGGCCCCATGGGCCAGCCGCACCAGGCCCTGGGAGCCTAGCCGGCCAGCCCCAAAGGGATAAAGATGAATCACTAGAAAATAGGGGATATTACTTGGGGGGAAGGAAACTTACCCCCTCCATCTTGCGCCGGCCCTAGAAGGAGTGGGCAACCCTAGCCGCACCCCTATATAGAGAGGGGAGGGGTGGCCGCCCCCTTTGCCCCTTCACCCAACCCTAGCCACCACCTCTCCTCCCTCCTTCTTCCTGCTTCGGCTTAGGTGAAGCCCTGCAGGGATTCTCCTCCACCACCACCTAGCTGTCGTGCTGCTAGACTCCAAGGAGATCTACTACCACTGATGCTTGCTGGAATGGGGAGAGGAAGGTCTTCATCGACTCTGTACGTGTGACCGAGTGCGAAAGCGCTGCCAGATCGCAGCACCGGAAGGATCGTCGTCATCAACCATAAGATTAGATCTCGTTAAGTCTTTGGATCTTCGAGGGTTAGTTCTCATCTATCTCGTTGCACCTATCTCGTGGATTAAATCTTGGCTTTTCCATAGATTGGATCTTGGTTTTACTCGTTCTTGCGGTAGAATTTTTTGTTTTTTATGCTACGAACCCTATAGTGGTATCAGAGCCATGTCTATGTGTAGATCTATTGCACGAGTAGAACACAATGGTTTTGTGGGGTTGATGCTTGTGTTGTCGTTTCCTTTTTGTGTACTTTGCATCTTGCGGGATGGTGGGATGAAGCGTCCCGGGCTAACCTTACATGTCAGCACACATGAAACTTCCTCCACGCTCGACGTGCAGCTTCTATTACACAAGTGGCTTTGCGGGTGTTGATACATTGGAAACGTATCTATAATTTTTTATGCTCCATGCTTGTTTAGTATCTACTTTGCTTGTCCACACTTTGAGGTGCTTTTTACATGTTTTCTGGTACTAACCTTTTAACAAGTTGCAACAGTGCTAGATGCCTGTTTTCTGCTGTTTTTTGTTTCAGAAAAGTTAATAAAGAAATATTCTTGGAATTGGACAGGACGAAGTACAAAGTCAATAACTTTTCGTGGGGAACAAGAAGTCCAGAGGGGAGCCCGGAAGGCCAGCCAGGGGGCAGACCAACCCTAGGCGTGGGTGGGCCCAGCCCCATGCCTGGATAGGGTTTGGGCAACCTGGTCGCCTACCGGTCTCGCCCCTTTGCCTATAAGAAGCCCCCGATACAGAAACCCTGAGTACCTGATCAGAAATCCATGAATCTGTTTATAGCCGCCACCACCATCGTCCCTAGATCAGGGGGGATCTGAAGTTCTTCCCGGCACCCTACCGGAGGGGAGATCATCCCAGAGGCCTTCTCTCCGGTATGATTCGTGAGTAGTTCCACCTTGGACTATGGGTCCATGTAGTGGATAGATGGTTGTATCTCCTCCTTTGTGCTTTCATGTATAGATCTTGTGAGCTCCGTTCTTGATCAAGATCTAATCTATTTGTAATCATGCATGTTGTGTTTGCAGGGATCCGATGGATATTGAGATTATTATGTTGGTTTGATTAATGGTTTTATCTTTATAATTCTATCATGTCTGTGTTGTTTGTGATCTTTCATGCTCTCCGTTGCTAGTGGTTATCTTGGCCAAGTAGTTGCTAGTGACTCCAAGAGGGAGTATTTATGCTCGATATTGTGTTCATGCCTCTAGTTTCCAAGGGAAGTGACAATAATCTCTTCGGTTGTAGATGTGTTGTTGCTACTAGGGTGAAAACAACGGTCTCTTGTTCATGGAACATGTGGACTGTTTACCTTACACACTTTTCTTAAAGCAGTTTTCTATTGCTTGCAACTTAATACTGGAGGGGGTTCGGATGATACCCTGAAGGATGACTTCTAGTCATAGATGCAGTTGGTTGGCGGTCTATGTATCTTGTTGTATTGCCCAACCGAATCTCATAGGATCTTTCTTACTAGTAATTGCATTGTTATGCCTTGCTCAGTTCCTGTCAATTGCCACGCTGTAATTTTTTACCCTTCATGCCATGTCGTTTATCTAAGGAGAGCACCTCTAGTGAACTATGGACCCCGGTCCAATCTTTACCATTGATACATCTTCCACTGTTACTTGTTTACTTGCTGCAAACCATTACCTTCCACACCATTCGTTTAATCCTTTGTTACAGCAAATCGGTGAGCTTGACAACCTCACTGATTCGTTGGGGCAAAGTCTTGAGTTTATGTTGTGCAGGTCTCCGTGTTGTTTGCAACACCTGTGTGACGTTTCCTTCCTCCTATTGGTTCGATAACCTCGGATTATTACTGAGGGAAAACTTGCTTCTGTGTTGCTTCACACCTTGCTCTTGGGGTTCCCAACGAAGCGTTCCTACATCAACCTAGTGCTGCATCAAGCTTTTCTTGCGCCGTCGCCGGGGAGGCTAAGGACGTCTTCACTAGGGGAGTCCTTCACTTCCTTTATCTTTACTTTGTTTTTAGTTTTCTTTGTTTCTTTTGCTTGGTTTTGTTTGCCTCTTTTCAAAAAACCCCAAAAAATTAGTCTAGATTGGTTTGCTTGCCTTTTTCAAAAACACAAAAAAATTACTTCCCACGCTGGTTGCTGGTCTGTTATTGCCTTGCTTTGTCATGCTTTCTATCAATGGATGGTTTCTTTGAAACTAGTTCTTATTGGAAAGGTGGGTTCATGGAAGAACAAAAGTATTATTATAAGGAACACCGTTTGTCACAAAAAGGGAAACACTTATGGGAACAAATTTATAAGTTGAATACTATTGCTAGAGACTTGTGCTCTACTTATAATGTTACTTATTTCTTTGATAAATCTTGTTGCTGCAGGAGGTATAAACACCTACCCTTTCAATGTGAGTATAATGATAATGTTACCATATCCTCTTATGTTAAAGGAAATTATGACTTTTATGATGTCGAACAAATTAAAGAATTTATTGCTTTCAAGGGTGCATTTGAACTTGCTAGTTTGATTAAAATACGGATGATGCATCTTATGAATGTGAGGTTTATGAGATACTTAAATTTTTCTTTGACAATTACAAGGAAGCAAATGGCTATATTCTTGAATATTTTAATAGGTGCTTTCCACACCTGGAAGAGACTAATTCCCTGCAGGAGCCTATGGAAGAAGAAATTGTTGAAACTGGAAGCTGATTAGATGAAAAAGAGGGAGAGAGTGATGAACAAAAGGAAGAAGAATGGATCTACCCATGCCTACCTTCTAATGAGAGTAATTCTTTATCCCTTACATTATTTTATTGTCCTCCATGCTTACCAAAGGAGGATGAATGTTCCTGTGGATCCTTTTGAAATATCTACTTTGGATAAAACCTGTGGAGGTTTTAATCCCACTGTCTTTGAGCATGATAGAAATTATGTGTTTGTAGATCATGAAGAGAATGCTTTATGTGATAGCTATATTGTTGAGTTTATTCATGATGCTACTAAAAATTATTATGAGATAGGAAAGTATGGTTGTAGAAGTTTTCATGGTACTGAAACACCTCTCTATGTGTTGAAAGTTTTGAAGTTGCTTTTGTTTCATCTTCCTATGCCTGTCACTTTGTTCTTCACAAATTTATTTGTGAACAAGATTCCTATGCATAGGAAGAGGGTTAGAATTAAATTTGTTTTGAATTTGCTTCTTGATGCTCTATTTTACTTCAATTCATATTTCTTATGATAGCATCTTCTCAAGCCTAACTCAAAGGCTTTAAAGAAAAGTACTTGTTGGGACATAATCCAAGAGTTTCCTTGAGTATTGGAAGTTATTACTTCTGTAATGACCTCTCCATATCCTTTTTGTTTGATTTTTGTGCCAAGAATGACCTCTAATGAGAGGGAAGTAAGATTTGGGGAGTTGCTGTCCCAAAACAGATTTCTTTCCTCCACCAAAAAAAATCGTGAGGAGGATATGTAACTCAGATTGAGCTCAAAATTTACCAATAAATCTCCCAGTATGTTGGCTAACTTTCGAGAGTTCAACACTTTTTTATTTGAGCAACAGAAGATGTTCGAAAAAATTCGTTTTTACCTGCTGTTCTGTTTTGACAGATTTCTGCCATTATTTGCATTTGCTTCTTATTGATTCCTTTTTGAGCTCTCTTCAGGTAAATTGAGTTTCTTTGAAGGAGTTACCATAGTAGCTTGTGTTTTTAGTGAAAAGCCTTGCTGTTCCAAAGATTTGCCAGTGGTCTAATATCTTTTGAATACACTAATGTTGCTAATGAAGATTGTGTGAAGTTTTGTATGAAGGAAAAATTTCAGGTGTAGAGAGATAATGATGCAATGAGATGAAGAATGGAAAAAACCTGAATCTTGGGGATGCCACCATGGTGTTACCCCAAGAAATATCCAAGAGGTACAAGCGTCAAAGCTTGGGGATGCCCAAGGCATCCCCTTCTTCATCAATAAAAAGCTTAGGTCTGTCTAGACACTTTGTTTTTATTGTTTCATGCACAGTTGTGTTGTTCTTGGAGCGTCTTAGTTTTTGTTTGCTTTGCTTCGTTTGTTTAGTTTCCTTTAGTAGTTTGGACCCCAGTTCTTGCTGTGTTGTTTTGCAAATAAGTTTGCTTGCTGTTTGGAAAGGAGTAGTAAGTTCTTGCTTGAAGTGCAAGAGGAGCTTGCATTGACTGTGACTTAGACTTTAGAATGACATGCTAGGTGTTGTTTTAGCATTATGCTTAGTGATTATTGCTGTAGCATGTCTTGTTCGAAACAATTGGGATTGCTTAGTGTGCCTCGAAAAAAATTATGCGTTGTTTTAGCATGCAAAAGCATAGTATTGGGGTATTCTCCTTTGATGTTTTGCCTGGGTTGACTTGGCACATGCTCACACCATGTTATGACTATGACAAGTCACCATTAGCCTCTATGATCATTTAGTCCTTGACTTTTAGTACCACTCTTTGCTTTGATTAGTTTTCTTTGTTGCATTGCATAATATGGCCATTATTGCTCTCTTAGTTGGTTTCTCCCAGTCTTTTGCTAGACTCCACTTGTATGAGTAAGTTCTACTCATGCTTCCAACTCCCAATAAACCAAGTTATTCTAAAGTGTCCACTATAAACTCCCATGCATTGTGTGTTACACCATTCCAAAGTATGTTCTTGTTTTCATCTATCTTTCAATTAAAAACTATTTTTTATGTGAAAACTTAGTGATTAAAGCCCTCACGAACTTGATGGCACACTTTATTCTTTGCCCCTAATAAACTTGAACCATTGTGACAACTTTTTTTTGTATATGCTTGCACTTATAAGTTGGAATTAGCAGAACCGTGCTATCACAGGGAACGTTTTCAACATCGCACTTGTACCTTGTTGTACTCAGTTGATATCATGTTCTTTTGTCTATGGATGTCACCAGTGTGAAATAAAGAGGGAACTTGTAAGTCCATGGAGTTTGTATCCTGTGTTAGAGAAACGCCTGGGACGCTAGCCTAAGCCATGCCTAATCATGGTGGAAACTTGTAGCATCACCATAGTGACATCTATGAAGCATTCTTCTTATAAAAAAAGAGAGACATTGAGAAAAGAGGAAAGAGAGAAAAAGCACCATATTCCCATGGTACATAAGAAGAATTGCTGAGATGCTCATTGTCTACTTGCCTTGTCATTTTGGTTATGGGAAAGCTCCTGTGCCATGTGCAAGGGGTACCCTGTTGGCGGTTCTCAATGATATGCAAATACTTAAAGTGACAAGAACTTACCTGGACCCAAAGTTGAGTATGCATGAGGTGTGACCCTCGTATTCAAGGGGCATGAGATTTCCAACTTATACTTCGTCAAGCATATACTCCAGCTTTGCCACTTTAACCTTAACCACTTCAAGATGCTTATGATAGGGGCAATGAGGGATGAAAGCTAACAAGTACCATAATTTTTGTAAGATCTTTTTGAAACTTGTAATCCATACGTCCTTTACAAAAATGCCTTTTTTCCACCATTATTGAGTCTCCACCTTCTGCCTTTAGGCACCATTAAGAGAGCATAGTTGTCATTCTGTGTGTAGTGTTCCAAAGCTTATTAATGTATGCATATTGTGTTGTTACTTGCTCTTGTACTATCTGTTTCTAGTCACCCTTGTGAACTTTGCAGGTGTCCTATGCATTATATTGCTACTCTATGAGGGACAAGCTGATTGCCACTATGCTATGTTTTCTGCATGTGAAACAAACAAACGTTTTTCAATACATATTATTCATGATCTTTGTTTGTAGCTTGCCATGTTGCCTGCATAATTACTATGTCCTATTGTTAGACCTCCATATTTCATGCACATGTTTAGATTTCTTTGATCCCAGCTTTCAATGTTTGCAAATGATTGGATCTTTATTGTGAGGGTGCATGTCACCTCAAAAATTATTCTTTTATCACTTACCTACTCGAGGACGAGCAGGAGTTAAGCTTGGGGATACTGATACGTTGGAAACGTATCTATAATTTTTGATGCTCCATGCTTGTTTAGTATCTACTTTGCTTTACTTGTCCACACTTTGAGGTGCTTTTTACATGTTTTCTGGTACTAACCTATTAACAAGTTGGACCAGTGTCAGATGCCTGTTTTCTGCTGTTTTTGGTTTCAGAAAAGTTAGTAAAGAAATATTCTCGGAATTGGACGGGATGAAGGACAAAGTCAATAACTTTCCGTGGGGAACAAGAAGTCCAGAGAGGAGCCTAGAAGGCCAGCCAGGGGGGCCAGACCCACCCTAGGAGCTAGGGTTTGGGCACCCTGGCCGCCTCCCGGTCTCGCCCCTTCGCCTATAAGAAGCCCCCGATACAGAAACCCTGAGTACCCGCTCTGAAATCCACGAAACCGTCTTTAGCCGCCGCCACCATCGTCCCTAGATCGGGGGGGGTATGAAGTTCTTCCCGGCACCCTGCTAAAGGGGAGATCATCCCGGAGGCCTTCTCTCCGGTATGATTCGTGAGTAGTTCCACCTTGGACTATGGGCCCATGTAGTAGCTAGATGGTTGTGTCTCCTCCTTTGTGCTTTCATGTATAGATCTTGTGAGCTCCGTTCATGATCAAGATCTAATCTATTTGTAATCATCCATGTTGTATTTGTGGGGATCCGATAGATATTGAGATTATTATGTTGGTATGATTAATTGTTTTATCTTGATGATTCTATCATGTCTGTGTTGTTTGTGATCTTGCATGCTCTCCATTGCTAGTGGTTATCTTGTCCAAGTAGTTGCTAGTGACTCCAAGAGGGAGTATTTATGCTCGATAGTGGGTTCATGCCTCTAGTTTCCAAGGGAAGTGACAATAATCTATGTGGTTGTAGATGTGCTGTTGTTACTAGGGAGAAAACAACGCTCTCTTGTACATGGAACATGTGGACTATTTACCTTACACACTTTTCTTGAAGAAGTTGTCCGTTGCTTGCAACTTAATACTGGAAAGGGTTTAGATGATAACCTGAAGGTGGACTTCTAGTCATAGATGCAGTTGGATGACGGTCTATGTATATTATTGTATTGCCCAATCAACCTCATAGGATCTATATGGCTAGTAATTGCATTGTTATTCCTTGCTCAGTTCCTATTAATTGCCCCGCTGTAATTTGTTTACCCTTCATGCCATGTTGTTTATCTAAGGAGACCACCTCTAGTGAACTATGGACCCCGGTCAAATATTTACCATTGATACATCTTCCACTATTACTTGTTTACTTGCTGCAAACCATTACCTTCCACACCATAGGTTTAATCCTTTGTTACAGCAAACTGGTGAGCTTGACAACCTCACTAATTCGTTGGGGAAAAGTCTTGAGTTTGTGTTGTGCAGGTCTCTTTGTTGTTTGCAACACCTGTGTGACATTTCCTTCCTCCTACTGGTTCGATAACCTTGGTTTTTACTGAGGGAAACGTGCTGTCGTGCTGCTTCACACCTTGCTCTTGGGGTTCCCAACAAAGCGCTCCTACATGAACCCAGCGCTGCATCAGGTGTCTGTCTCTCCCACCATAGTTACGATCCAATTTACAATCTACACCTGACAACACTTGTATCAATGTTGTGGTTCTTGTTCGTAGGTAAGAACAGTTCTTATTCGAAAGCCCCAAGCCACGTAAAATATACAAATAAAATTAGAGGCGTCTAACTTGTTTTTGCAGGGGCATGTGATGTGATATGGCCATGATGATATTATGATTATATTTGATGTATGAGATGATCTTTATTGTATTATGGGAACCAGCAGGAGCCTAATGGTTGTATTTAAATTTGTTAAGACATGCATGTTTATTCACCATGTAATAGCTTTATCCCAAGTAGTTGTTATAGTTGCTATTAGTTATGGACAACTATGAAGCGGTGCAACTGACCTTGACACCACGCTGGTGATGATGGAGATCATGTTCGTTCCTTGGAGATGGAGATCAAAGACACAAGAAGAAAGGTCATATCATATCACATATTATGAATTGCATCTGATGTTAATATTTTATGCATCTTATATTTCTTCAATTGCGATAGTAGCACTATAATATGACCCCTCTCACTAAATATAAAGTAATAAAGTGTTTGTCCTTAGTACACACTGTTGCTAAGACTCGTCATTTCGAAGCATCACGTGATGATCGGGTGTTATAGATTCTACGTGTGCATACAAACTACAAGAAAAATGTCCTTTTATAATGGAAGATTTTGGTGGCTAAACTTCCATTTTTCGTGGCTCAAAAGCCTTCTACGACGGATGCCCTTCGTGGTAGAAGCCCCGTCACAAAAGATTCTACCACGGTTTTTTAGCCATGGCTGATCGCACCCTTCGGCCACGAAAAGTCGTTTCGTCGTAGATGTGTTCGCCAGTCGCGTTGACTGCTTACGTCATGCAAACTGCCATGTGGAGAGCTCCATTAACGGCAAATTAAAGCTGCTAATTGTCAATGAAACTATGGTAGAACACAGACCTAGCTAAGGCCTGGTAATTATTAAGTGGGACGGCCCATTAAAAAAGCCCAACAGGATCACGGCCTATTACTGTTTCACCACACACTGTTACAAATGGGCTCACGGCTGCAGCTGTAGGCAGCCCGTAAACTTTTTGGCCCGTTACTATTTCCACACACACTATTTGAAATCGGCCCATTTGCACAGCCCATAAATAAACGGGCATGTTAGTGTTCCGCCCTGCACTGTTCAAAATGGGCCCTTTTGGCCAGCCCGCTTTGTCCCGTAACTTTTTCGGCCCATTACTGTATATCCATGTATTGTTCAAACCGGGCCCATATACTTTGGACCCTAGCGTTCAGGCCCGTAAATGTCCGGTCCATGTTCTGGACCGTTATTGTTTTCACCTGGTGAGTTCCTCAACATGTTACTGTTCTAGCCTGGTGCAAACTCGGCCTATTAGTGTTCTGGCCTGCTAGGATCTGATGAGCCACAAGTATAGGGGATCGCAACAGGCTTCGCGGGTAGTATTACCCAATTTATTGATTTGACACAAGGGGAGCTAAAAAATACTTGCAAGCCTTAGCAACTGAGTTGTCAATTCAGCTGCACTTGGAAATAGTTCTTGCTCATAGAAGTTTATCAGTAGCAAAAGTTTGGTAGTAGCAACAGAAAAACAACAGCAACAGTAAAACAAGAGCAATAGTAACAGTAGTAGCAAACAATAGGATTCGAGTGTGGTAGGCATAGGGATGGATGGACGGGCGTTACATGGACGAGTCTAAACATGTAACTTCAAGATCTAGGGCATTGCAGATAAATAAGAATAAGCATCCAAGTACTAAAAAATCCTAGGCATGTGATCCATATATAGTCATACGTGCTCGCAATGAGAATTGCACAACATCTTCTGTCCAGCCAGCTCGTTGCAGCGGGGCCTCTAGGGAACTACTGGCAATTAAGGCACTCCTTTTAATAGAGCACCGGAGCAAAGCATTAACACTCCGTGAACACATGTGATCCTCACACCACAGCCATCCCCTCCGGTTGTCCCAATTTCTGTCACTTCGGGGCCTTTGGATCAGGACAATGATATGTGTACACAACTTGCAGATAAGATCACAAACAATACTATCATAATGATTCAATAATAAGTTCAGATCTGAGATCATGGCACTCGGTCCCTAGTGACAAGCATTAAGCACAATAAGTTGCAACAAAGTCAAATAACGCTACTAGAGATACTAGGCACCATGCCCTAACAATCTTATTCGATTACATGATAGAACTCATCCAATTCCTACCATCCCCATAGCCTACACTGGGGGATTACTCACTCATGGATGTGGGAAACATGGATGGTTGATGGAGAGGCGTTGGTGATGACGAGGGCGATGATCCTCTCCAAATACCCCGTCCTGGCAGGGTGCCAGAACGGAGTTTTTGGATCTGAATCACGGTTTCTGGTGGTGGCGTCGCAGCGGAACTCTTTCTGGAAAAAACGACGAACCCCCTCGGTTTTTAGGTCAAGAGGCGTCTTATAGGCGAAGAGGGAGGCCGAGGGGTGCCTAAGGTGGCCGCACCCCCCCAGGCGCGGCCAGGCCTGGCCCGCGCCTGGCAAGGGTGTCGGCCCCTCAGGCCTCCACTCCGTCTCGTACTCTGGCTCCGTGGATCTTCTGGTGAAATAGGATTTTTGGCATATTTCTGGGATTTTTCCTAATAGTTGATTTTCTGCACAAAAACTAGACACCAAGGTAATTCTGCTGAAAACAGCGTCAGTCTGTGTTAGTTGTATCCAAATCACACAAGTTTAGAGGAGAAACAATAGCAAAAGTGTTCGGGAAAGTAGATACATTTTGGACGTATCAACTCCCCCCAAGCTTAGCTTATTGCTTGTCCTCAAGCAATTCAGTTGAAAACTGAGTGTGATAAAAGAACTTTCATGACCACATTTGCTTCATAAGATGTATATATTCTCAGCATAGGAGTAGATACTTAAACCATTCATAATAAATAGTATGCAACTAAGTCTACTCAATAATCATTGCAAGCTACGAAGAGATTCCAACTCAATAATAAGTAGCATGAAACATAAACATAAGCAACATTGCAATGCTCATAAAAAGGTATGATAGAGTGGTATCTCGCTTGACTTTGTTTGTAGAGCACAATATGAATGCCAAGGCACCTCTAAAGTTCAAGCGAGGACTAGAAGTAAAAATATCAGAGATATCAGCATCAAAGTAATGACATAATTAACCAAGTTTTGGAACAAGCACAAGAATGACAACTATGCTCTCAAGAAGGTGCTCATAGAATAAGTGGTGACTCAACTAGGAAGTGAAAAGGTTTTGAAAAGTTTGAAAGGATTCCAAATGCTGAAAGAAAGGTACTCATTAGCTTTGATCTCTCATTGCCCCTATCATAGGGATGTTCATATGGTTAAGGTGAAAGTGAGGTAAAATCTGAGGTATATGCTTGACACACCATAAACTGGAAATCCCATGTCCCTTGAGTACGAGGGCGCTCCATATGCTACTCAACTTTGGTTACCTGTAAGTTCTTGTCATTGTAAATACATGCATATCATAGAGAACCCCCAAAGGGGTACCCCTTGGACATGATACAAGAGCTATCCCGTGATCAAAATGACAAGGCAAGCAGATAATGAGCATTTCAGCGATCTTTTTATTTAAACTTTCATTGAGGATGCTTCACAGAATGCTCACTATGGTGATGCTGCAAGTTTCCACCATGATTAGGCATTGTTTAGGCTAGCGGCCCAGGCGTTTCTCTAACACATATATATACTCCATGAACTCAGAAGCTCCCCTTTTATTTCACACCGACGACATCCACAAACAAAAGAGCAAGGTATCAACTGGATATGTCTCCATAAGTGTTGAAAGTGTTCCCCGTGACAGCATGGTTCTGCTAACTCCCAGCCTATAATCTGCAAGAATATAACTTTCATGGACAGGTCACAATGGTTCAGGTTTATTAAGTGCAAGAAATAAAGTGTGCCATCAAGTTCGTGAGAGCTTTACTGACTAACTTTGTCAAAACAGACAAACATTTTATTTGGAAGAAAACAAGGCATAATGAATATGCACTGAAATAGAAAATGATGCTAATAGGTAGGTATGGTGGACACTGTTGGCAATATTGGTTTTGGGGTGTTGGATGCACAAGTAGAGCTCATACTCAGTGCAAGTGAAGGCTAGCAATAGAGAGGGAGCGACAAACGAGAGAGCAATAACTGTCATAATCATGCTTGCAACAAAACAGGACTAATTATGGCATGAAAGTGATACAAGAACTCTGAGGTAAAATAAATCATCGAGGCTTTCTGACTATTGTTTAGTCATATGCATGCGTGAGAATGTGCCAAGTCGATTCACATGAAACATTCAGAGGAGGATACCACAATATCATACCAAGTTATGAATAGAACAATGCAAGCAAACATTCATATGAAATGCTACAAACGATTAGCAAGCTGGAGCTAATCATAAGAAAGCAAGAACTACTAACCATTCATAATAACATACACCTTACGTGAACAGACTAAGCATGCTCACAATGATGAGTATTTGTACAAAAATGAAAACAAATAGAGTTCATCACCAGCCTCTTACATCACCTCAAGTTGTCTTAATCTTCATTATTGCCCTTCACTTGTGTGACTTGAATAATAGCGTGAAACCAAAATCCATTGAGCATGGCTGGACCCCGCAAAGAACTAACAAAACCAAAGAAGAACAACAAATATTTTTGTGTTTTCGATTTTTTTAAAGCAAGCAAAGCAAAATCTTTTTGGATTTTTCTTTAAGGCAAACCAAATATAAAAACAAAGAAACAAACCAAGAGAAACAAAGAAAATATTTTTGGTATTTTTGTGTTTTGAGAAAGAAGCAACAAGAACCAAAAAGAAAGCGAAACAATGGATATACAAAGAACCGACCAAACATGATATATAGATGAGTGTGATGTCGGTATACCTCCCCCCAAGCTTAGGCTTTTGGCCTAAGTGGGGCTCAATCCCATGGTGACCAAGAAGGTGCACCTCCGTAGTATGACGAGGAGGCCCTTTCATCCTGGTAAGAGCTCGAGAACTCCCCTGTGTAGTGCACAGAGGGGTCGTATGAGGGCGCGTCCCCCTGGCCACGAGGAAAAATTTATTTTGAATTTTCTTGAATTTTTCGGGAAAATTTATTTTTGGCCAATTTTTAGGGTATGAAAATTGATTTTATCGCAGAAAAGATTTTTTTATAAGAATCAAAAGGCAAGCAAAAACAAAGCTACAGAAGTTCTGAAACACTCTAACAAGCAAACAACTACTAAAACTAAATCTAACTAGAGAAAAAGCAAAGACTAGGAAGGAGAAAAGTAAAAGGGAGCAAGTATAACTACAGCGAAAATATTGTTTTGTTTTGTTAACAAGGTTGATAAAGTCTTGTTACCAAAAAAATTTTATAGGAAACAAAAATTTGTATTCCACAAAGTGATTATGTTACCTCAAGTTTGATAGCAATGGTCCCAATCATAATAGTTTCAATATTTTCTTGTGGAATGGGACAATATATTTCTCCAACCTTGATGCTCTCAATATTTTCAATGGAGTTCAGGCAATAGCTCTTTGCAACCTTCTTGGAGAAATAGACAGTATGCTCTTTTTCATTAATGTTAAAAGTTACTTTTCCTTGATTACAATTGATGACAGCACCTGCAGTATTAAGAAAGGGTCTCCCGAGAATAATAGACATATTATCATCTTCAGGCATATCAAGCACAATAAAATCAGTTGAAACCAAGCAATTATGAGCCACGTGAACTGGACCATCCTCACATATACCAACAAGAATAGTAGTTGACTTATCAGCCATTTGCAAAGATATATCAGTTGGTATCAACTTTTCTAGCTGGAGTCTCTTGTAGAGAGAAAAAGGCATAACACTAACTCCAGCTCCCAAATCACATAGAGCACTTCTAACATAATTGTTCTTAATAGAGCAAGGAATAGTTGGTATACCTGGATCACCAAGTTTATTTGGAACCTTACCATTGAAGGAATAATTAGCAAGCAAGATAGAAATATCCTCATTAGGAATCTTCCTTTTATTAGAGACAATATCCTTCATATACTTTGAATAAGGAGGAAACTTAATAGCATTAGTCAAAGGAATTTGCAAAAATAAAGGTTTCATCCACTCACAAAACTTGTTGTTGACATGGTTATACCCTACGGGTACACGACATTAGCATACCTGGTCCAGCCCAAGGAAGGCCAACGAGAATATACGCGGCCCATGAAGATTTTCGGGTGGCCCAAGCCCATGACGTCTTCGGATCCTTGGAGAGCAAGACTAGAATAGATAGATCAAAGGGGCAAACCCTAAACCTGTAACCGACTCGATCTATGCCCGGGACCTGCCTACCTCTATATAAAGGCTAGGAGGGCACGATGGGGAGGATCTCTCTCACACCACCGCATACACACCACCACGCCAGATTGCATCTGCGCACCCCTGTAACATTCGGTTCAACCGTAATCAAGAGCAGACAAGTTGGAGTAGGGTTTTCCCTCCGGGGGTCTGAACCTTGGTAAATCTCATGTCCCCTAGTTGCTTGTCTATTAACCGTTCCGCGATCTCCAGCACCCCCATCTTCTCCAAAACCCAAGCTCATAACAATGGGCATTGACGAGATTAAACCTCATCAATTGGCGTCGTCTGTGGGAATCGGGGGCGCTGATTGTGCGATCGTGACGGTCCCGACCAAAGCGATGTACAACTCCTCGGTGACAGAGAGCCATCTCCTATTCGGTGCTTTCTACTTCACCGCACACTCGCCAGCCACCACGAAGGACTTCGAGCCTGTAGGCGACGGGCTCGAGATCCTGTTCGGGAGCTTCTCCTTCCAGGTGGGACAGACCGGCACTCTCCACCTCCCAGAGCGGGTGCCTCTGCCATCGATCAGGCCCGCCTAGTGGGCTCCGCATCCTAGCATGCTACGCACTCCAACATTGACAGATGAGTCATACGACAGCAGCAGCTGCAACTCAGATCCGTGCGATCCTCCGTCGGATGAAGGGACCTACGGTTCCGGATCCGAAAGCTGCGGCAGCAACGATCCGACCTACGGACGCTACCAATGCGCCGTGGTCATCCAAAGCGACGTGGAGCAACAACCACCAGGTTCAGGTGCTCACATACCGCCACCCAACCCGCAGGGTAGAAACGGTGAAAAAGAGGAGGCACCAATCCCCCCGCCCAACGAGGACGATGCTGAGGCCAATCGGGTAATCCACCTCAGCGAGGAAGGATGGAACCAAGCACGCGAAGCCATGGCGGGCAACAAGATCCTACCTGTGGGTGCCTCACGGGACCTACTGATGGCATACCACATGCTCCTCATCGAAGAGCACAAAAATCAGGTGAATATGCAAGAGGTACTCGACAAAGGCAAGCAAGCGGCCTCGGAGTCTAGCACGCGGCAAGCTGCGCTATCCGCTGTTGGCAGCTCCAGCTCGCATGGCAACAACGCCAACAAGCATCGTTCTTGATTAGAGAACATGGACCCCACTGCATGTCGCGAGGTGACCCTAACCCAAAATACGTCCTTCATGGAGATGGACGCCAACGACAACGTCATCCCGAAGACGCCGTTCGGATCACCCATGCTAGATCCCTCGCCCAGGTCATGCTGCCCTGGTGCTCGAGGCGCATATCGGAGGGTTCGAGATGAGCCGCGTCTTCATGGACGGCGGCAGCGGCATCAATCTGATGTTCGCTAGCACCTTAGTAGCAATGCGGATCCCGCTGTGCAACCTGGAACAATCCGACACAACGTTCCACGGCATCGTCCCAGGGAAGGGCATATTCCCCCTGGGAAAGATATGGCTCGACGTCATCTTCGGCAAGCCCGACAACTTTTGGTGCGAGCGACTCGAGTTCGAAGTGGTGGATTGGCCATCACAATACCACGCCATCCTCGGGCGCGTGGCATTCGCAAGATTCCTGGCAGTACCGCACTATGCATATCTGCTACTCAAGATGCTAGGACCTAGGGGCGTCATCACGGTCCACGGGAGCTTCACCCGGTCGGACCACTATGGCAGGGACTTCAACAAAATATCCCTGTCATTCGGCATGCAGGAGGAGCTCACAAGGCTCCGAGAGGGGACGGACAACGGGGCACCCCCAGTCTCGAGGCAAAATGCACCCGATATGTCGTTCGACTCAACAGTCAACACAAAAAAGGTGCAGGTCCACCCGACAGACACCTCCAAGACGGCGCTGATCGCCAACGACCTCAGCCCCGCATAGGAAAGCACGCTCGTCGAATTACTCCGTGAGCACTGGGAAATCTTCGCCTGGTGTCCCGCGGACATGCCAGGAGTTCCCAGGGAGTTCGCAGAGCATGCACTCAATGTGTTCCTAGATGCCAAGCCCGTCAAACAGTCCATCCGACGATTGTCCGAGCCACGGGCAGAAGCCATCGGAGTCAAAGTCAACAGACTGCTCTACGCTGATTTCATCAGGGAGATCAAGGAAAGCGAGTGGCTGGACAACACGGTGATGGTCCCTAAAAAGAACATGGACATCATGCGGATGTGCGTGGACTTCACATCGCTGAACAAGCACTGCCCGAAGGATCACTTCCCTCTCCCTCGGATCGATCAGATTATCGATTCGACTACAGGATGCGAGAATCTCTCCTTCCTCGACGCCAACTCAGGCTACAATCATATTCGACCGAAGGTCGAAGATCAGGAGAAAACAGCGTTCATCACGCTGTTTGGACTGCTACAACACAATGCCCTTCGGGCTAAAGAATGCAGGTGCTATGTACCAACTGTGCATACAGGCATGCCTGAAGAGCCAGATCGGCCGCAACATACAGGTCTATGTCGACGACATAGTAATCAAAACAAGGGAGGCCAAGACACTGATCGAGGATCACCGTGAGACGTTCGACAACCTTGATCACTACAAGATCAAGCTGAACCCAGAAAAGTGCGCCTTCGGCATCCCATCTGGCCAACTTCTTGGCTACTTAATCTCCTAGCGAGTAATTGAGGCGAACCCAAAGAAAATCCGGGCCATAATGGTCATGGAGAAACCGAAAAACCTCAAAGGTGTGCAACAACTCGCTGGGCGCATCGCGGCGCTGAGCAGATTCATCAGTCGCATGGGCGAAAAGGCCATGCCTTTCTATCAGCTGCTACACAAAGCAGACAAATTCGAGTGGACACCCGAAGCGGATGACGCATTCGAAGATCTGAGCGGCTGCTCTCCACCTCGCCTATCCTGGTCACGCCAAAGGAACACGAGCCTCTACTGCTATACATAGAAGCCACACATCAGGTGGTAAGCACCATGCTCGTGGTCGAAAGACCCGAGGATGGCAAGACTCATGGGATCCAACGCCCTATCTACTACCTCAGCAAGGTATTGACGCCAACAAAACAGAGATACCCTCACTACCAGAAACTCGCCTACGGCGTGTTCATGACGGCTCGTCGGCTGAGCCACTACTTCCAGGAGGATCAGGTGATGGTTGTCAATGAGGCACCTCTAAACAACATCATGAACAACCCGGAAGCCACAGGACGCGTGGCCCTGTGGGGCATCGAGCTGTCCCCTCTAGACATAGTCTATGAGAAACGTCATGCGATCAAGTCGTAGGTCCTACCAGACTTCCTCGTCCACTGGATGGAGCTGCAGCTGCCAGACACCCCGGATATGACGCAGTCATGGACGATGCACTTCGATGGCTCCAAGCGCGAGGCTGGAGCAGGAGCTGGGGTCATACTAACATCCCCGCAGGGGGACAAGATGAAGTACGTCCTTCGGATGAAATTTCGAGCTTCCAACAACTAAGCCGAATACGAGGCCCTCATCCTCGTCATGAGGATGGCCAAGATCTGCGGCGCAACGCGCCTGGTCATCTACGGTGACTCGAACCTCGTCGTCCAGCAGACGATGAATGAGTGTGATGCACGCCGCCAACATGATCGCGTACCGCGTGCTCTACAACTCACTCGAAGGAGACTTCGACGACTGCGAGCTTTGGCACGTTGGAAGAGAAAGCAACGAAGAAGCCGACAGACTCGCCAATATCGGCTCCACCTACACACGGGTGCCACCAGGTGTGTTCCTCGAACAGATCTGTGTGCCATCCATCAAAAGGAAATTCCCCAAGGGATCACCCGAAGAGGCAGAGCACTCGGGGGCTGCACTACCCGAAGGACAGGAAGGGCCCGAAAAGCTCGACACAGAGGTCGCAGTGGTCAACCTCATGCAGGTCATGGCAATCGAAGAAACATGGACGCAACCATACCTGCGGTACCTTATAAACCGGGAACTGCCTGATGACCCGACAGATGCCTGGCGCGTATCTCGCCGGTCTAAGTCCTTCACCATCATCAATGGCGAGCTGTACAAGCGCAACATTTCAGGTGTACTCCAAAGGTGCGTCACCATCGGTAACGGCAAAACAATCCTCCAAGACATCCATGTGGGCATCTGCGGCCATCACACAGGCAGCCGCGCCCTCGTCGCCAAAGCTGTACGAGCTGGGTTCTACGGGCCAACGGCCATGAACGACGCCAAGGACATCGTCTGAAGGTGCAACGGGTGCCAGAGGTTCGCAGACAAACCGCATGCACCAGGATCGGCGCTCAGGCCCATACCCTTGGCCTGTCCCTTCGCCCAATGGGGCCTCGACATGATTGGCAAAATGCCCAAGTCCTCGAAAGGAGGCCACGTCTACCTCCTGGTCGCAGTCGACAAGTTCACCAACTGGATCGAAGCCATGCCCATTACGAACCAAAAGGGTAAAACGGCCGTGAAATTCTTCGAGTCTATAGTCTACAGGTTCGGCGTGCTGCATAGCATCATCACCGATAACGGGTCGAACTTCATCTCAAAAGAATTCCAGGACTTCAGCGAAGGCCTCGGGATCAACATATCATACGCCTCTGTGGCGCACCCGCAAACCAATGGGCAGGTCGAAAAGGCCAACGGCCTTGTCGGCGGCAGCATCAAGAAGCGCCTACTGAGCCTACTCGAGCAGCTTGCGGGAGCATGGGCAGAAGAGCTACCCTCCGTCCTCTGGAGCTTGCGCACAACGCCAAATAGCTCAACTGGCTACACGCCTTTCTTCATGGTGCATGGAGCCGAAGCCGTTGCCTACAGCGAAGCCGAATCAACGGCCGCACTCGAAGATGCCGTTGACACACTCGACGAGGCATGCAACATCGCCGCGGGTCGATCGGCGGTCTACTAGCAGAGCCTCCGCAACTATCACACCCGTCGGCTGAGTCCAAGGTCCTTCGTCGAAGGAGAACTCATCTTACGACTCAAGCAAGAGCGGCCGAAAAAGCTCGAGTCACCCTGGGAAGGACCATACATCATCACCGAAGTCATCCTAGGTGGCGCCTATCGCCTCAAGCACGTGGAGTCTGGAGTATCATACTCGAACCCATGGAACGTCGCACAATTACGACGCTTCTACCCCTAGCTACCCCCCTTTTTACTTTCAATAAGGCTACTCATCCAAGGCTACTCAGCCGAACAATGTACATCCTCATTACGATATGAATAAAGCTAAGTGTCTCGCCCGAAAATTTATCTTTTACTCGCACTTCTTTATGCTACAACACACTCGGGGGCTCCCCCTCACCTCACGACTTCGTCGACTGAGGAAAACGCATGTACACCTGAGTAGCTGATGACGTCCGGCTAACGAAAAGGGCATGCATACAAGCAAGCACCACGTGCTAAATACAATCAACCTTTATAGAAAAGGGCGCAACATGCCAGTCGAATACATACAAGTTTTACATCTATCTTTTTTAGAGGAACTACCTATTCTGAAGGATCACCTGCGCACGATGCTCAAATATATCTACAACTTCTTCGGCATACTGCCTCATAGCCGCATAGTGCGGGCGCATGTCCCATAAGACACCATCTGGCCGAGGGGGCGGCCCAGCCGCAAGATTCACATCACGGCGGTACAGCCGCACAAGGGAAAGAGCAGCCTTCACCCCCGCAACTAACTGGTGCCGCACCAGCTCCCTAACGCGACGAATGTCTCGAAACTTCGCCAGCAAGTCCCAGAGAGTCGACGACGCTTCATCAAGGGGAAACAAGAAGTGCAGAATCGACGCCAGGGAAGTCTTCACCTGACGCAACACTCGTGATACCTGGTGAGAACGATCCTGCATAGTCGCAAGAACCATGGCACGGTTGTGATCCATATAGAAAAATCCACCGGCGTCCATATCTTGATGGGTCAAGCAATTGATCCGAACTGCAACGTGATCCTTCTCCTCCCTAGGAACAAGTTTGGCACCTACAACAACTAAAAAGTAAGATGACCCGCAATAATGGCGCATCCAAAAATGAGCAGCAGCTCGAAGAAACCTACACTGCAGTTGCTCGGCCAACTGCCGTAGCTCCCCCATCAGATATTCTTCTCTGGCAGTACCTCGCTCCGCCTTCAACTTCCAAATGTCCGCATGACCCCGGATGGAGAGTAACTCCTTCTCAAGACCACGGACACGGTCACAAAGAAAAACAAGCTTCGACGCATCATCCAAGGATGGTCGCAGCTGTGGAGCACGCGAAGTACCGACAAGGTCATCACCAGAAGGTCCCTAAGGAAAACAGAAAAGATATAAACAACACACGACTGAGCAACAGCTCGAAGGCTCATTATATACAACAAAAGCCACTGCGTGGCACATGAAGTGTTCATCAAGAAATTACAACAAAATTAGAAGGTAACTATCCTAGAACTACAAAGACAAAGCCTAAGCATCCTGAGTGGCCTCGGAGCCAGAGCGCCTGCCCTTGACCTCCTCCTGCTGCGTCGCCGCATACTCCGCCAGGAGGTCAATAAGCTTCGGCCCATAACGCTTACAGCGAGCGGCGAAGAGAGCGAAGGCTACCTCGGAATCGTCGGCAGCCGTGGGCATCTGGGAGGTGACCTGATGCAGATCCAGCTCTGCCCCGGATGCCATGGCCATGGCCAGTCCCATGGAAGCGCCAATGCCCTTCTGTTTGCGCTTGTAGGCCGCAGGTGCATCCACCGACAGCGCCTTCGCCAACGAAGCCACATCCTCAAGGGCGACGCCCTTGGGAACAAGTTCCTTGTAGAAGCGCCCGAGGATCTCCTTGGCATGGCAAGGGAACCAGAAGCAGTACTGCAGCAGTCCTCGACCGCCGTGGTGGCATCTTCTAGAGCATTCTTGTGATCCAGGGTGCTGCGATTGACCTCGATGTCGAAGCATCTATAACACAAGAGAACAAAGGAAACAAATAAGGGAAAGGAGACAAGGCAGCCGAAACAGAACAGACAGGCAAAACTACTCACCCGAAATAGCTTTGGTATCAGCCATCAGCTTCTCGGCCACCTCCTTCTCGCGCGAAGCCGCGACGGTAGCGAGCTGCTCCTCGCGGTCCGTAGCTTCCTGCTGCAGGCGCTCCTTGGCCCCAGCTGCGTCAGCTAGCTCCCGCTCGAGGCGCTCCTTCGCCCCAATGGCATCTTCGTCCTTCTTCTCCGCTCGCCCAAGGCTCCTTTTGAGAGCATCAAGCTCGCGGAGGGCAGTGTTATTCTCATCTGCAAAAGGTAGCAAAGAACGTACGTGAGCTCAACAAGCTAGCAAACAGAAGAAAAAATAGAGGATGAGTTCTGGATATACCCTGAAGCTACCATAGGCTGGCCTCCAACGCCAGGTGCTGCTTCACCAGCTGGTTTGCACCTTGCTCAAAAGGCTGCAAGAAGAAACAACTTGTTAAGTCAAGGGCTCGGGGGCTACGCCCAAGAAACAAAGCAAAAGTTTGAACACATGAAAAATGCTCGGGGGCCCCACCCGAGGGACGCAAAAAATAAGCAACGATCAGCAGGTCATACGAAAATATGGCTCGGGGGCTCACCCCACAGCAAGGGAAATAGCACTTACATGTTCAGACGGAGACTCCGCGGGTCCTGGTGCAGTCTTCTGGGAGACGATAACCCGAGCCTCCTGCGGAGAGGGGTTCGGAGCAGCGCCCCCAGAGGTGGCCACCGTCTGAGAGAGAGGAGGCGTCACCTTCGACTCCCCTACTAACTCCTGAGTGGCATCGCTAAAGGATCCCTCAGAGGAGTGGCTGCAAGGGAAATCATGAGTCAAAAGCAAGAAGACAAGAAAAATAGAAAAAGGCATCTGAAGGAACTTACGAGTCCATGTCGCTCAAATCAAAAATAGACATGGCCCTCTTGCCCTTCTTCTCTTCCTTCTTCCTCTTAGCCGGCGGCTGCAGCGCTACAACCCGCACATGAACGACCGGGATGGGAGAGGAAGAGGCACCACCACCTCCACTATGACAGACAAGGCATAGAGGATCCCTAGGCGTTGGTGGAGTCGAGGCATCCGAAGATTCGCTCAAGCTCCGTGCCCGCTTTCGGGTCTGCCCCTCGCTCGCCTCGGTAGCCTCCCCGGTGGGAGATTGCGCCGGTGGAAGCTCGAACTCGGATTCCACGATTTCGTTGTCTGGAGCATCCGGAAATCGTTCGGGTAGTGGAGGCACCATGCTAGGTACCTTGAACTCCTGCACAATGAAGACAAACTTTCAGAAAAGATAGCTGCAAGGAAATGCACTCGAAAAAAGAACTACACGCACGTCGCAGATCTACACCTGCGGAACTGGTCGATAAGCACTGAATGGGGGCGTCAGCGATTTCCCCGGAAGGTCCTCGTCAGATATGTACTTCAGCAGCGGCCAAAGGACTCTGTAGAGGTCCCCCTTGGAGAGCTCCTCAGCCACAACTCTCATCGGGTCGTGGCGGCCAAAATAAAGGAACATCGGGTGCTCCCTAGCCCGGAGTGGCTGCACCCAACGTTTGAGGAAGGTGCGGATGATATCCACACCGTTCACCTCCTTCTCCGGAATCACCTAGAGGTCCTCCACCCGATGGTAGAGCCCCTCTATCTCCTCCACCTCACCCTCAAGGATATGGTTCTTCCAAGACCTCTTTGGCAGGATTTTCTGGGTGGAGTCAAAAGGGGCAAGGCCAAAGTCCTTCTCGTCCACTGTGGAATCGCGAATATAAAACCACCTCTTCCGCCAGTATTGGACAGACTCAGACATAGAAAAAGAGAAGAAAATAAAATTGGATCAAAGGGAAATGATACAGCCACCAATCAGATAAACTCCGTCAGAGGCTGACTGCCTCTTCACAGAACAGATCTTCTAGAAGAGGCCAAAGTGTGGCTCGATATCAAACCAACACTCGCAAAAAGTGATGAAGCAGGCGATGTGGAGAATAGAATTGGGCGAGATATGGTGGAGTTGGATGCAATAGAAAAACAACAGTCCACAGTGAAATTCATGGACAGGGAGCGACAAGCCGCGAAGAACAAAAGGAATGAACATCACCTGAAACCCAGCGGGTGGACGGGGGATTACCTCATCACCGGGGACTCTTACGGCGTCCCTGTCCTGCGGGATCAAACCCGCCTAACGCAATTTGCGCAGGTCGCCCTCGCGCGTCTCCGAGCGCCGCCCTCACCATCGGTGAAACAAGCGGCGGTGGTGCCCTTCTTGCCGCCGGGAGCGGCACTGGTGGAGGTCTTCTTCGATTTCACCATTTCAGCGCGTCGATGGCGGCGGTGCAAGCGCAGGAAAGAGGAGGGGAATGATCAGAGAATTTCTAGCGTGCAGCGAGAAAAGCTCAAGAAAATGGAATCAGTAGAAGGAAAGTGGCTACGGTGAAAAACAAACCACAATTTTTCCCCACAGTTATAATGACGAAGACGATGAACAGGGACCATTCGTCTGGAAGCCCTAGCGCCAGCATCAAATCCAACCATCCACGTGTCATCATAGCAGCGAACCGTCGCTCGCACGCCGCCCACTACGCACGGAAACCAAGGAGACTCCATAATTCTCGCCACGTCGCGCGTGACCAGTCAACTTCAAGTCAGAAAGTGATACCCACATTCGTCCAGTCATGTCACCTCTGGCGCCGTAGACGATTGAAGTCACCGATCGTCAGCACTGACGTCATCAAAGCCATACTCGCAACGGTTACAAATCTTCGGCCAAACAGCTAAAGTACTCACTCGAATCTATGATCCGAGCAACTACTCGGGGGCTACTCCTATCAGGAGCGCTGGCCGCGCACCCGAAGCATGAATGAGGTACTACGCCATGATCTATTCTTCGAGTCCTATGTAGAGTCTACGACTCCACTACGGACTCGGGGGGCTACTCCCATAGGGAGGATTGATTCAAACATCCGAAAAATTGTGTCCTATGGACCTGAAGCAAATAACGGCTGAATTAAAGTCTCTTCTCGAGTCTACGACTCGAACAGACACTAGGGGGCTACTCCCATAGGGAGCGCTGGTCACGCGCCCTATGAATTCTTCGACTGTGATCCTTCGGATCAAATACAAAAACTTTTTGGCAACTTTTCCCCAAGCAACTCTAAGTGAGTAACGATCTCCTTGGCCACCCGAAACACCTCCGAGGTGGTAAAATTTCGGATGTTGTGTCTGCGACGCAAAGATAAGACCTACAGATATCGTCTGATGGCCTGGTAATGCACTCGACTGTTCTCTGCTAGTAAAAATCCGTGCCAACAGGCGCGATGAAAATCCCGATGGACGCGTTGGGTACATCACTCAAAAACTACTGGGATTCGACTCCTGTAAGACCTCAACGGCCTGAGTCGAATCACGCCAGCATCTGTTCTGGGTTCGAGTCGAGGGACTCGAATCTGAAGAAGATCGTGTCATTTTGTCCTAAGACAGTTAACTGGCCCTGATCCGTCAGGAGAGTCAGGCACAGGCATCAACAATCCCTACACACTAAAATCATTTCTTTTTCCTGATGAACAGAAAATAGCCGCACCCGAAAGATTGAAGAGTCCTCAGCCGAATCTACGATTCGACTGAACACCCGGGGACTACTGACATAGTTATACCAAACGGGTACACGACATTATCATACCTGGACCAGCCCAAGGAAGGCCCACGAGAATATACGCGGCCCATGAAGATTTTCGGGTGGCCCAAGACCATGATGTCTTCGGATCCTTGGACAGCAAGACTAGAACAGATAGAATATTCAAAGGGTCTAACCCTAAACCTGTAACCGACTCGATCTATGCCCGGGACCTGCCTACCTTTATATAAAGGCTAGGAGGGCACGACGGGGAGGATCTCTCTCATACCACCGCATACACACCTTCACGCCAGATTGCATCTTCGCACCCTTGTAACTTTTGGTTCCGCCATAATCAAGAGCAGACAAGCAGGAGTAGGGTTTTCCCTCCGGGGGCCCGAACCTGGGTAAATCTTGTGTCCCCTGGTTGCTTGTCTATTAACCGTTCCGCGATCGCCAGCACCCGCATCTTCTCCCAAACCCAAGCTCAAACAATGGGCATTGACGAGATTAAACCTCGTCAGTTGTAGTGTTCTTCCTCCTTTGACTTGTGTTTCTTACCTGGAAAAGGCATAGGTCTCTACACCCAAGGTTCTCTCTCTTCACCATGTTTATTAGCAATAAAATCTTCCTTTGTGTACCTAGTGTTCTTAGTGTGCTTCTCAGGTTCTTACTCAACTTCGTCCTTATCAGGAGCATCATTTTTATCATTACCACTCTCAGTTTCAGCATCAGATACAGATATACAATTAGGATCTACAACGGGTTCAAGGGGTTCCTCAACTATTTTGTGTTTCTTTTTCTTTCTCTTACGAGGACTACCACTACTTTCACCTTGTTGAGAATCCTGCTCAATTCTTTTAGGGTGTCCTTCAAGATATAAAGGATCTTGAGTAGCTATACCACTCCTAGTTCTAATTCCATAAGCATGTTTATGTCCTAAGGCATTAACTAGCATATCCTTTTGTACCTTAGAAAGTTGATAAATTTGAGTTTGAACCATTTGAAAGTATTTACAGAGCATTTTAATATCATTATAAGTTATTTCCACAATATCTTTCAACTCTTTAATAGCTCTAGAGTTTTCCAATAAATGATTCTAAACTTGTTTATTAAAATTACCTTGTTTAACAATAAAAATGTCAAGTTCCTCTAAACATTGATCAGGAGGCTTACCATAGGGAATATCACCTTCGTCAAAGTGTTGGAGAGAGTGTACCTCAGTAGTAGATGAGTGGGGAATTGGCTTACATAATTCTTATATAGGAGGTAGATTCTTCACATCTTCATCTCTAATACCTTTCTCTTTTATACACTCCATAGCTTCCTTCATCACTTCATCATTTAATGCAATACTCCCCTCTTCTTTGGTGTTGGTATTGGATCTCGTTCAGGCACAACTGGTTCAGGAGTAATAGGCTCAGGTGTATTTAGCTCAGTTGAAGTCCAATCATCATAATTCTTGCTTATTTTAGCCATTAATTCATCAGCATCTGTAGGATTTCTTTGGCTGAAATATAATCAGCAAAGCTATCTAGGTATGTCCTGGAATCATCAGTTAGTCCATTATAATAAATATCAAGAAGCTCATTTTTAGGCAATGGACTTCGAGGATGTGCATGAATCAAGGCACAGAACCTTGTCCATGACTCAGGAAATTTCTCTTCTTCTCCCTGTTTAAAATCAAAAAGTCTCTCAAAAGCAGAATGTCTAGCACTGGGAGGAAAATATTCCTGGAAGAAAGAAGCAATCAAACAATCAGGGCTATCAATGGAACCAGGAGGTAATCTATTAAACCAAGCCCTAGCTTCTCCTTTTAGTGAAAAGGCGAACAACTTAGTAACAAGTACTTGCACATCTTAAAATCATCAGGGAATTAAGCACTCATAGTAGAAAGCTCATTCATATGAGCCACATCACTCTCATTTTCAGTCCCACAAAAAGGTTCTTTCTCAACAATGTCCAAATAGGATAAATCAAGAGAGAAATCATAATATTTATCTTTAATATCTATGGGAGAGGTGATAAACTTAGGATCAGAGGACAACTTAGAAATAATGGTGCTTCTCGCTAGGAGACTCTTAATAGCACTAGTACCATGTGTGTTTTAGCAATCTTCAATAAATTCATTAGTAAACTCAATGTAACCATCATTAATATCATATCTCTCTCTAAACTTAGGTGAGCTAACAGGTGTAACAGTGTCTTCACTAGGAGTTTCGGTATTTGCAAGACTAGCCATAGTAGAATCTAGGAAAGGACCTAATGAACCACTCGCATCAAGCATAGTAGAAGTAACATCATGAGTATCAAAAGCAGTTTCAGATTCAGCAGTAGTAGTAGTGTGTGTAGCATGAGTATGTGGTGGTGGTGTAACAATCTTACTTATAACAGACGGTGAATCAAGAGCAGCTGAGGTGTTTAGGACTGTACCTCTTATTGTAGTGGATGGTAAAATAGGAAACTTTCCATCACGAGAATTCCTCATGATGAAAGGAATAACAATGAACAATAAAAGATGCAAGTGAACTTACAAATAAAGCTATGCTCCCCGACAACAGCGCCAGAAAATAGTCTTGATGACCCACAAGTATAGGGGATCGCAACAGTCTTCGCGTGTAGTATTACCCAATTTATTGATTCGACACAAGGGGATCAAAAGAATACTTGCAAGCCTTAACAAATGAGTTTTCAATTCAGCTGCACCTGGAAATAGTTCTTGCTCACAGAAGTTTATCAGTAGCAACAGTTTGGTAGTAGCAACAACAATAGTAAAACAAGAGCAATAGTAATAGTAGTAGCAACAATAGGATTCGAGTGCGGTAGGCATAGGGATGGATGGACGGGCGTTGCATGGACGAGTCTAAACATGTAACTTCAAGATCTAGAGAATTGCAGATAAATAAAAATAAGCATCCAAGTACTAAACAATCCTAGGCATGTGCTCCATATATAGTCATGCGTGCTCGCAATGAGAACTTACACAACATGTTCTGTCTAGCCAGCCTTTTGCAGCGGGGCCTCTAGGGAACTACTGGCAATTAAGGCACTCCTTTTAACAGAGCACTGAAGCAAAGCGTTACCACTCCGTGAACACATGTGATCCTCACACCACAGTCATCCCCTCCGGTTGTCCCAATTTCTGTCACTTCGGGGCCTTTGGATCCGGACAATGATATGTGTACACAACTTGCAGATAAGATCACAAACAATACTATCATAATGATTCAATAATAAGTTCAGATCTGAGATCATGGCACTCGGGCCCTAGTGACAAGCATTAAGCACAATAAGTTGCAACAAAGTCAAATAGCACTAATAGAGATACTAGGCACTATGCCCTAACAATCTTATTCGATTACACGATAGAACTCATCCAATCCCTACCATCCCCATAGCCTACTATGGAGGATTACTCACTCATGGATGAGGGAAACATTGATGGTTGATGGAGAGGCATTGGTGATGATCATGGCGATGATCCTCTCCAAATTCCCCATCCTGGCACGGTGCCAGAACGAAGTTTCTGGTTCCGAATCGCGGTTTCTGGTGGTGGCGGCGCAAAGGAACTCTTTCTAGAAAAACGATGACCCCCCTCGGTTTTTAGGTCAAGAGGCGTCTTATAGTTGAAGAGGGAGGTCGAGGGGGTGCTTGGGGTGGCCACACCCCCTAGGCGCGGCCAGGCCTGGCCCGTTCTTGGCAGGGGTGTGGGCCCCCCTAGGCCTCCACTCTGTCTCTTACTCTGGCTCTATGGATCTTCTGGTGAAATAGGATTTTTGGCATATTTTCTGGGATTTTTCCTGATAGTTGATTTTCTGCACAAAAACTAGACACCAAGGTAATTCTGCTGAAAACAGCGTTAGTCTGTGTTATTTGTATCCAAATCACACAAGTTTAGAGGAGAAACAATAGCAAAAGTGTTCGAGAAAGTAGATACGTTTTGGACGTATCAGGATCCTGGCCTTTTTCTGGCCCATTACTGTTTTAGAAATTTAAGGTTCTGGCCCGTTATTTTCTGGTCCCTCCTGTTTCGAGTGTTACTGTTTTGGCCTGTTACTGTTTTGGCCTGTTATGGTTTTGGCCTATTACTGTTTCGGTCTGCTATGGTTTCGGCCTGCTACGGTTTTGGCCTTTTACTATTTTGGCCTTTTACTGTTCGGCCTTTTACTATTTCGGCATGCCACTGTTCTGTCCTGTTACTTTTACTAATTTCTCATGTGTGTTGGCCCCATTACTTTTATGGTGTTTTATAGTTTTTGCATTTCTGGAGCCCATTTCGGTACCATAAAAGGTGTACAACGCGTGAGCATTTTACTATTCATCATCGGCCTAATACAAGACGGGCAAATACAGAGCATGATAATGTACCCTAATCGACCTGGCTAGCGCAGGAACAGTACCGCCTACCGCTATGTGTGGACAAAATCAACTAAACACCTACATGGCCTATTGCAGTTAGTCTAGATATTAAATCAAATGCAAACTACTTAAAATTATTACATATTATCAATCAAGGGAAATAAAAATCGGCATTTCAGTTGACAATCAAGTTGATAGCATTCCTCAATTTCCTTTCTCCATCACCTGCATCTCCCTTTTGAGTGTGACATCTAAATTGGAAAACAAACGTGAGACATGACTTTGTAGCCCCCTCTTTGGCGGCGATAGCAATAATTGCAGTATGAAACTAAGTACTAACAAGGTAATACATCAAACAAGGCAAACTACTCATATAACTGATACGACAGGATCTATGAACTGGAGTTTACTACTACTCAATGGTTCAAATATATTGACCATCACATCAAACAAATAGTCCAAGAAAGCATTAAACAAGTGTGCCTACCGTGAAACGAGAAATAGAACAATGTGTGTGGCTTAGAATTTCAGCAAATATAAATTAGCCAGGTCATTTCAACAAATATATATAGAAGAATAAACCAGACAATGGCATGCAGTTACTATCGTAGCTAAGAATAAACAAGACAGAAATTATAAGGGCATCACGCGAGAACTTGTAAAGTAGGAATGCAAACCACAAATGAACTATATAGTAGAGGATAGTGAGGCCATTGCTTAGGACGAACCAGAACCAGATACGAAATATAATGGCGTCGCATGTGAACCTATAGAACAAGACAGGCAAGCATTAGAGAAGTGTGCCTATGATGAAATGAGCAGTCAAACAAAGTGCTTCTTAGAATTTCAGCAAATATAAACTAGCCAGGTTACTTCAACAAATATATATGGAAGCAGTTGTGTCACATCCCAAAATTTTCCAAATTTTGAAATGTTAAAAATAAATAAACAAATAAAACAATTGTTGATTTTTAGGGTGAGAAGAAACTTTCTGATTCCAATTGGAAACATCAAAACCTATTTTTGATCAAATAAAATCCTAAAGGGATTTGAAAAGATAAACAAATAATAAATAAAGTTATAATAGTTGGAATCACTATTTTTTGAAGCTTTTAATAAAAATATATGGTTTTCAAAAGAAAAGGTAGAATTATGAATAAGGATTATTTTATAGAGCCAAATTAAATCTTGGCCAAGCTTTTGAAATAAAATATTTATATTTGATCAAAAGAGTAAAGGTTTATTTAAATAAAATAATGAGGATTTATTAATATCCAATTTTATTAAAGTAAAGGCTTTTCCATTTTAAATAAACACTAAAACTTGTTAATTTATTTTAAATAAGTTTTCCAAGTGTTCTATTTATTCAAATAAAACCTACTGAAATGATTTTGGTATTATTTTAGATTTCAAAAAGAGTTTTAAAATAAATCAAATTCTATTTGAATTAATGACTAACGTCTATTTATTTTTTTATTTTTTAATGGATCCTAAAAAGAATAAAAATCATTTTATTTTTGACTTTGGATTATGATGTTAAACAGAACTAAAATCAATACAAAGTTTGGTGGTAGTTTGATTTGAACTGGTGTTTGAATTGTTTGTTTGAAAATCAAATCAGAATATTCAAACAGAAAAAGGAAAATTTTCTGTATAAAAAAATGAATCAAACCCAGCCCAGCTAACAGGCCCAGCAAGCCCAACTAAACTCCCCCGTAGTGAACCGTTTTCACTGAATAACGCACCCACCCAGACACTGAGCAGTGGACCCTGTGCCCCCTCTCTCTCTCACTCGCTGCCAGCCGGATCCCACTGCCACGCAATCATCGTCTCCACTCGACCGTTCCCCCTTGCCGTTTCTGCCTTTAACTCCGGCGATGAATACGAGTTATACCGCGAGTAATTCTCGCCAGTGACCACGCATACATAACCGCCTGTTCCTCCTCTACCTTTCCCCTCGCTTGCCTCTCCCTCTCTGCCCCCAGGCTGGGTGAATTTCGAGCCTGACCACCTCCGTCTCCGACAGTGTTCCCGGCCAATTCCGGCGAACCGCAGCCGCCTCTGCACTCCCCGAGCACGCAAGCTTTCTCTCCAGTCCCTTGCGCGTCTTCCCATAGCCCTAGCTCGCTCCCGCGAGCTCTAGAAGCTCGGCTTCGTCAACATACGAGCGCCACCGTCTTCGGCCGTTTCTCCGGCGAGTTCCCCTGGTAAGACTCGACCGCCCCAAGCTCTCCTGTTGATGCTCCCATACTCCCCATGTTCGCCTGCGTCTAACCGTGCCCCTATCTTGCCTTAGGGCGATCTGCTGCTCTGTCCCCGACGACAAACAGAACCGCCTGACGCCGCTGCACACTCCGACGAGCAATCACCGCCGTTCCTGTGCGCCCCTCGCCAAGCCGACCACGTGTTGAGCTTCAGCAACTCCCTGCGAGAACGGTGAGCTGTTTCCCTTCTTCCCTTGCTTCCTATAATCGCCGCGACTCCACCATCTGACCGCACGCCGCCAGTCGCCGCCGCCAGCGCCGCCCATTCCTGGTCAACCACACAGCAACCGTCATATCTTGATCCAATGCACGAGATTAGAATTAACTTGAAAGGTTATGGGTGAATCTGAGCCGTGCGATACACTTCAGATCTAACAGCCCACAGAGGTTGATCCGCACGAAGCGGTACCGGCCAATTAGAACGAGCCACGTGGCCAGACTGTTTGAATAAAACCAGGAAATGTTCTATTAGAATTGCAAACTTGTAAAATTCATAACTTCTCTACACTTCCAAATTTTGAAAATTTTATATCAATGGATTCAGAATAACAAGTACTTTGCAACCATGCATTTTTTTTAATGTTTTGCTTCTGGAAAATTGGTTGAATTTGCAGAAACTTGTGTAGGCATAATTTGAATATAAAAATTGTTCTAGATATATTTTTAATATGAAATCTTTGCAAAATGGATTGTTGTGAACCTACTGACCATACGAAGCAACTTATGGATTTAAAAATGTAGTTTGTGAAGTTAAGGAGTAAATATTTGAGTTAGCACATTTCTAGTCAAATAAAAATATTGTTTTTGTTTTAGAAATGATTTTTGAGTAAAACCTTTGGGAAATGATTTGATTCAAACCTTATGACCATAAACACCATGTTTTGAGACTTAAAATATATTTGGTGAACCCTTTAAAGAATAATGCTTTGCTAAAAGCATTTTCAACCACATAAAATATTGATTTGATTTAAAAAAATGGTTTATAGATGAAACCTTTTACAAATGGTTTTACCAATTTAGAAAATGACCACTTTGAACAATATAATGTTTAGATCCTAGTAGAAAACACTTTTGCAAATAAAACTATCATTTGCATGCTTGCATGCATGACCTTGTTTTTGTTATTTTATGTGTGGGAAATTAGTTTGATGCTAGTTGAATTTGTGTTTGCTTGATTGATTTGTAGTGAAGTTAGAAGAGTGTGATATTTGCAAGATCAAGAAGTGAACCAACATTCTCTACTAAAAAGGCAAGTGACACTATCATCCATGTCCTACTATTTTCATTACACTTAGTGGATTTTTGTAACATGGATGGAAAGGTTTACTATATTTTGTGCTATGCTAAATCCTAATAGGATACCCTTATATCTCCCTTAGTGGAAACATTGTAGTTGTAGTAAGCTTAGCCCTGCTATATATTGGGATAGGATACATGTTATGATTATATGAAGAGTTGAAAAGATATGTTTTATATAATAAAACAAGTACTCAATGAACCACCTGGGTGGACAAGGATACTCAAGTTTTGGACAAGGTGGCAACAAAAGGAACCATGTTTATATGGCCATCTCTTTTTGTATGTGCACTAGAAGAAAACCACCCAGGGACTTAGAGATTGAACATGTTTCTCGTATAGTGGCTTCCGTGTACAGCCACATGCTAAATGGGCTCTGGATTAGTCAACTACATAGTGGAAGACCCATGCATTGGCATCTTCAGGTTTACTAGAATTGTGTAAGGGAAATTTATCCCTACATTGTTGCCTCGATGACAAGCTAGCATTGTGTATTGGGAGGAGTTCTATGGAAAGACTTTGTCACATTCTCAATCTGCCAGTACTCCATCTTGGTGAGTACTTATCCAGAGGCCACTGGTGGCATCAAGATGAGATTGTGTCATGTGGCTAAAGTGTACAACTTCTGCAGAAGGTCAAGATTCTAAGTACTTAGCTTTGTCCCCGGTTATGGACAACTACTTAGCAACTAAGGCCTGAAGCTATGCAAGATGTCGACATTCCAATTTCTCAAAGTAAAACTTGATGGTGACAACAAGGGATTTGAAGCACTTGGAGTTTTCCAAGAAGTTCGGAAAGATTTGACAAAGATCAAAAAGTATTTTGAAAAGATAGGATAAAAATATATTGCTTTCTGCAAATGAGCCTAACCTCACTTAGCCAAATACGCATGTAATGATAGGATCCACTTAAATTATACATAGTAGTGAAACTTGCCAATACAATTCCAATGTATTGACCCTTGTGGCTGCAACTTATTATGTTGCAGGTTTGTTTGATGTTAGTGAAGTTTGTTGAATAGGATTACAAGTCTACAACCAACATGACTGCCTGTGGCACTTTGAAGATGAATGACCCCATGCTATTGTTATATTCTGCTGCATTGTAATGAGATAGCCAAATGAGCTATGTAAGATGTAATAAATTACTTTATTCCTGGTTATAAAGTTGTATTATGACCTTTGTTTCTTGATATTACATCTTAACTGTGGATGCTAGCTATTGATCCAGGGACTAGCATTGTAAACATAGGGATCTCTACCTTATTAAAGGTTGGGAACCTTACAAGTTGTATATCCTAGAAAGCAAGAGATGTTGGTTTACTCAGAATTTGCGGTGAGCTACACAATGGCATGCAGTACTGTCGTACCTAAGAATGAACCAGATAGAAATTATAATGGCATCATACCAGAAGTTAAAGAGAAGGAACGCAAACCACGAATGAACTACACAGTATAGGATAGTTATGTCGTTGATTTAGGATGAACCAACACCAGATTAGAAATATAATGGCGTCTCTAGCGAACCTGTAGAACAGGACAAACAATCATTAGACAAGCGTGCCTACAATGAAATGAGAAATCAATCAAAAGGTTTCTTGGAATTTCAGCAAATAGAAACTAGCCAGGTCATTTCAACAAATGAACATGGAAGCAGTCGTTTATCCTGGAATGCAAGAGACGTTGGGTGACCCAGAATTTGCGGTGACCTACAATATGGGCATGCAGTTACTGTTGTATCTAGGAACCAAACAGAAATAATAATGGCATCATAAGAGAACTTGTACAACAAGAATGTAAACCACGAATGAACTATATATAGAGGATAGCTATGTTGCCGCTTAGGACGAACTATTAGATATGAAATATAATCGCATTGCTTGTGAACATATAGAACAGGACAAGCAAGTATTACACATGTGTGCCTACAAATCAATTGATCAATCAAACAGAGTTTTTCCTAGAATTTCAGCAAATATAAACTAGCTAGGTCATTTCAACAAATATATATGGAAGCGGCATTATATCCTGGAATGCAAGAGACGCTGGTTGACTCAGAATTTGCGGTGAGCTACACAATGGGAATGAAGTTAATTTTGTAGCTAAGATTGAACGAGACATAAATTATAATGGCATCATGCGAGAACTTGCAGAGCAGGAACGCAAACCACGAATGAAACACACAGTAGAGGATAGTTATGTCGTTGCTTAGGATGAACCAGCACCAGATTAGAAATATAATGGCGTCTCTTGCGAACCTGTAGAATAGGACAGGCAAGCATTACACAAGTGTGCATACAATGAAATGAGCAATCAATCAAAGTGTTTCTTAGAATTTTAGCAAATATAAATTGGCCAGGTCATTTCAACAAATATATATATGGAAGAAATTGTTTATCCTGGAATGCAAGAGACATTGGTGACCAAGAATTTTCGGTGAGCTACACAATGGGCATGCAGTTACTGTCGTAGCTAGGAACAACATAGAAATTATAAAGGCATCATAAGATAACTTGTACAGTAAGAATGCAAACTATGAATGAACTATATATACAGTAGATGATAGCTATGTCGCTGCTAAGGACGAACCATTAGATATTAAATATAATGGCATTGCTTGTGGACCAATAGAACATGGCAAGCAAACATTACACAAGTTTGGCTGCAAATGAATTGAGAAATCGAACAGAGTGTTTCCTAGAATTTCGGCCTATATAAACTAGACATGTCATTTCAACAAATATATATATGGAAGCAGTAGTATGTCCTGGAAAGCAAGAGATGTTGGGTGACTCAGAATTTGCGGTGAGCTACAAAATGGGCATGCAGTTACTATCGTAGCTAATAATGAACGATACTTGAATTATTTGGCATCATGCGAGAACTTGCAGAGCAGGAACGCAAACCATGAATTAACTACAAAGTAGAGGATAGTTATGTCGTTGCTTAGGATGAACCAGCACCACATAGAAAACAATGACATTGTGCTTGTGAACCTATAGAAGAGGTTGTGCAAACCAACATGTTTAGTGTTCCATTTTAAGCTCTATGCAAAGAAAAAACAAATAGTCAGCATTGCATCTTTCAAAGATCCAGATAGCAACAACAAAATTATAATCGAACTAGTACAATGAGTTTAAACATGTACTATAGGATAGCAGAACGATGCCAGTGAGGAAATAATAGTAGGAACTTAGCTCGGGGCGAACCAGATAGATTCAGTAACTGGGGAGTTGGACATCCACACTAATATTTTCCACTGACTTTACATTTTGCAAGAACTACACAATAGCAGGCAATTACTTTTGTAGGTAGTAGCTAAGAACATGTGTGTGGCATAATAACAAACATATGCATGACTTGAAATTTCTAGAGCAGGGAATGAAAACCAACTTTTCCTATAACCTTGTATATAGCAAAAAGAACATGCATGCTCAGTGACTTGTGTGTACTAGCACGATTAGAAAAATGTAGTTCACTGCAACAGGCTTTAACCTGCTATACTACTGAGGAAACAAAAAAAGGGTTGGAGATTTCGTTACCTTGGTCATAGAGGCATCTAAGCATCGTCGTTACCGTGTGGGTGACGTCTAGGTAACCGAGGTTGTTGCGGTTGATGGGAAGCAGATCTTTTCCGGTCACAGAAGAAGATCTTGGGCGGTTGCAGAAGCAGATCTTGGGTGGTCACGGAAGCAGATCTTGCGTGGTTAATGCCGGCTTGAGCGTGCTGGACGAGAGCGTCACTGAGGCATATGTAGTGCAGCAAACAGCGATGCTCGTGCACCTGGCCTGGAGCGATAGATAGAGAACTCGTTGAACTAGATCCCGTCCGGTGGACACCGGTGAAGTGGCTCCCGTACGGTTGGGTAGCTTTCGGCGGCGAGGAAGCAGAGATTGAGCGGTCGACGATGCCATTGGCGCGGTCAAGGAGACCGCAGCTCCAGTACAGTGGCAGAGATACCCGGTGAACTAGATCTGGTGGGGTGGGCGTTGGTGAAGTGGCTCCGTGGTGGTGCATGAGACCGCAGCTCAAGTGGCTCAGGCCGCCATTGAATTGCCGCCGGCCCGTCCGTGTGGTGGGGGTGGATCTAAGGGCGTGGGGAGGAGCCTGAGATTATTGGGAGGGCCGGTGGGAAAAACTGCACGAATTAGGGACAATGGAGGTGAAAAGAAAAATAATTACGATCATTCCCCCAAGCTACGGACTATAGCTTTGCCCATAGGGCGTCTGCACAGCGGGTAGAATGGTAATTTTGAAACCAAAAGTTTTTGAAACGGAGTGGCGCGAAATGCTTCAAGGTCGGTGTTTGATTTTGCCACACGATTGAGATTTTGAATTTGGCTAGTGTCCATATACTAATAGGAATAATGTAGTAGACTGTATGCTATCTGTCCAGGAATTCAAGGTAGAGAGTCACATCAACTGATCATTCATATCCATATTTTTGCATAGAAACTTGGATACCATGGCATAGGCGGTAAATTTTGCCGCCTGACTGAAATTTTGAATTTCGCTAGGGTCCAAGTAATAATAGAAAAATGGTACTACCTGGGTGGGAGATTTTGCCTAAAAATGTTTGAAACTGAGAGACGCGAAATGTTTTGGGGTCGGTGGGTTATTTTGCCGCTCAATTACGATTTTGAATTTGGCTTCCGACCAAGGTTTAATGGAGTAGAAAAAAGGTTGTGTAGACCGTACACCATCTGGTCAGGAATTTAAGGCGCGAGTCACATCCACTGATGCCTCCCATTCAAATGGGATAGGCGGTAGGTTTTGGTGGCCGACTATGATTTTGAATTTCTAGTTTGTCGAAATAATAATTTAAAAACATAGGCCGTTCTCTCTCTATTTCAGGAATCCAAGTCAGGGCAAAAAATAAATGTCTGAGTAGCTTCGATACATGAATAAAAAGACAAGGTCTACTAAAAATTTAGGTGTTGGCACAGACTCTTTTACAGGAAGAACTAACCAAATGGTAGTACTAATTCAAATCAAATAAAAAGCCTACTGCAAAACAAATACTACTGCATACTATCAAAACACAAACACCAGCTACATGAGTATATGTAGATCACATAAAACAAGGTTTCATCATGCATACAGTACTATATAGGGAGAAACAATGTTTCAACAGACACGTATAGCCAACCAAAATGAACTGGAACCACTAACATTCTATCCCCTGCAGCTCCGTGATTGCAACACAAACAAAACTGCCGCCACTGTTCCATCAGCTACCAAAACAAATAAACATCAGACTACATATCCAAATAACACAACCTGGGCTAACACATGCTTGCCCAAACAAGCCTTTCTTGTTCATCCAAGTGTTATTTTCATGTTGGAAAATATCGTCACATAAAACCGGGTCCACTCCAACATATATTATGTCGTAACAGTACATAAAATATATAGATTCGTTAGCACCACACACCAGTAGAGAAAAAATACAAGTTTTATTACTGACTTAACAAAGTTCATCCTCACAGGAGGTCCCAAACTCTTCCAAAATGAAAGTAGAGCGGTCAATATGGTTTACACATTTCCTCATCTTTTGCAGGATTAGGACTGTATGGGTGTGGTGAATCTCGAATTTATTTTAGGGTCTCATCTTCTTATAGAGCCAAATTGAAAAGATTTTCAGCTCGTATTTGCACCTATTCCAAGATCCGGGGGTACGCCTGGCCAATCTAGTTGTTGCCATCCACATCAGGAAATCATGTGCAACTAAGTTGTCAATCTATTTTGGAACTAAGTTGTCAGCGAAGAACTTTTAAAAATCCACAGTGGCATCATGTGCAACTGAAATTGATGTATTTCATCCTGCCGTCAAATCATCTATCCAATTAGTGGATGTCCCTACTTCTTATTTTAGGTGCCTAATCTATTCCTCCTGTTGTTTCTCTTTCTCTTGAAGGCACGAAATCATATGTCTATGAGCTTTTGTATTCTTCTCGGAGACGGACAATTGTCCAATCCTTGTGGTGACCAACACCATTACGCCATGAGCGATATGCATACGGTGGAAACTATAGATAACAAATCGAAAATTAAACCAAGTTCATGTTTCAAAAAAAATCCAAATTCAGTTGCACACATCGTGCAAGCTGCACAGTGGTGCAGCAAAATGGGAAAGAACCAATGAGGCATATTGCCCAAACATGGGAAACATAACCGACATGAGAAGAGCCGTACTTTAGGGTTTGCCTTCTTAGCTGGCACATCAACAGTCCTGGCCTTAGTAAGTGGAAAGAGATCAGAATGACTTTGTTTCTGCAAATCATGATGCAACCAAAATGATCAATATATTTAGGATACAAATCGCCCTTTATCAAAAAAATGTTTTCTGGGACAAAGCATTGGTTACTGAAATTATAGAAAAACAGCCGCATACATCAAAACACTTGTCACTCGATATACACGATTAAGGCATGTCTTCATGCAATGCCTCCTCCACGGGTGGGACATGAGCATGATGCTAAATGAAGTGCAGCAAAACCATTAAATTTTAGGAAAGAACACATCAACTTCACAATGAAAAGAAGGATATGTGCATTAATATAATGCCGATGATTTAGCGTGTTCCCCTTAGCCAAAAAATATAATTTAAAAAACTCAGAAATGCATGACACCAGCGAACAACGATCTGTTTATGAACGATATGTAGCAAATTACCTCTTCATTGTTCAGCAGAGGACCACTATGTGAAATAAAGCCAGGGGCCAAGCTCCCATCCTCGTAAGACTCTGCTTGGCAGCATATACCTCCATATTTCCATTGTACCTTATAACTAATTCCATGGCTACATCCATGGTGATCCCAGATTCCTAATATGGCATATAGATCAACTATTTCAAATAGCAATCACCTAAACAACTATCCGGATGGTTGCGTACTAACCAAAGATTGCGCTGATGCGATGGAGAGGTGGATGCTGCTGGGTAAAGAAGGTGCACGATGTGGGAGGTGTACAAATGTGCAAAAATGTAGCGATATTCATATATAGATAGAGATAGCAGTAACCATAAACTCCAGAAAGGTTGTAAGAAGACTGTCAACTACTCACATCTTAGATAACCTAGTGTAATTTAAAGTGGCAGTACTCTGAGATGTTGAGTACTAGTAAACAAAAGGGGATTACTTAATTATAAGTGGAATCTACAGCCAGCCACCAAAAGCAGCATGAGCATGCTCAATATCTAGATTGCAGACCATGCTTGGTTAAGAACCTAATGTCTAGCTCTGATTACCCAAATCTAAGAGCATATATCCTATTCACAGCCGAGCACAGTGAGTTGGACACATCCGCTAACTCTACAGCCATATCCTCGGCAAGCATCTGCGGGCGCTCATGCTCCTCCTCTTCGAGCTTATCCCGGATCTCGAGTTGTAACCATAACTCCATCATCGCGCGCTGCAGAGAAAGTGAGTGTGGTAGATGGACCCAGTGGACGAACGTGTAGCGCTCGCAGTCATAGTTTCAACCCAAGAGCCTACGGCCGAAGTTCATTCCCTTGAACTCCGTTAGGCGACAGGGTGCGCCAGGGCGTAAGTCGCACCGGAGCGGGAGATCCGTATCTGTAATGATTCCATACCACTCGGCGTCCAACATCCATGCCGCCATCTGAACCTAGGAAACATCATTGATCGAGACGGGGAGAATAGAGAAAAACCCAAAAGCAGGAGAGACCCCATAAGAAAAATTCGAGAAAATAAACTGATTCCGTGAACTCTGGCAAACTTACCCTAACCCGGCTGCCTTGCGCATCAAGATCCCCCATTGTCCGCTGGACCGGGATGACTGAATCCGCCGACATTGCTCGGAAAACATGCGCACCTTCAAATCCTAGCGTAGAGGCTTCATGGAGAGGAATAGGTAGGGGAGCCGGTGCTCACATTCGCTCGCGATTAACTGGACCACTGACTGGGGCCCATGGGAAAACATCAGTGACCTTGTTTGATTTGCATTATTTTTTAAAACATAGTAAAACTCAATAAATCCAAAGGCTCCTATCTCTATTTTAGCGAAACCCAGCTACAAAATGGAGACGCTCACAAATGCATACACACACTCACCACTATGAACGCACGCACGCACACCCTACCCTATGAGCACTCGGAAATATTGTGTCTTGAGACTGATCCAGGGGGCTTAAGCTTGACGAAGTAACCATAGGAACCTCACTATATATATCGACAGGAACGTAAACTCCCACTGCCATCATAACCATCCTTCAAAGGCAAGCGTTGAGCCTTCATGGAGAAGAAAGGGATAGGGAATCTAAGCTCGCATTCGCTGTCTGGTATAGGATATAATTGGACCACTAAGGGCATCCATAATGTGCCATGGACAAATCTGTCACATATCATCTGGTTGCGTTTGCCAAATTCCTAATTTCACTAGAACGTGCTTGCTTGCCAAATTCTAGAGATGGGAACCACTACATGTAAGAAGTAAAGTAAAATATATCCATTCTCTCTCTTCTCTAGTGCCTTTCACCCTTCCATAGCATGCAAACAACTTGCTTATTCATTTTTCTCAATTTAGCATTGTAGAAAGTTCATGCTCCGGTTGCCTCGCCTTGTTAATTTGGAACTACCCTCACAATGGTAGGAACTAGTTTTAAAAGCCAAAAGAGAAATTTGGAACTAGATTTAGATACACATTGTGGGTTCCCTGATAAGATGGCCCCATGGTAGTAAGCTGATAGGCCCTACACATCATTGGCTAAGTTTGACTTGCATTACAGGTACTTTTGGAAAACCAAGCAAAACTTAATAGAAACAAAATCACCCCTATGAACGTAAGAATGCACACCCTACCCCTATGAGCACAATCGAAATATTGTGTCTTGAGACTGATATGGTGGAGCTTGAGCTTCACAAAGTCACCATATATAGGCACCTCGCTATCAACGAGAACGTCACCTCCTACTACCCTTATAACCATCCTTCAAAGCCGAGCGTCGATGCTTCGTGGATAAGGAAGAGTTAGGGGAGTCAGAGATCACATTCATTGGCTGTTATAGGATATAACTAGACCACTAATAAAGGGGCCCCGTGGTAGTTATACCATAGGCCCGATACATTAGAGAAAGCACAACATGAGCCATCACTAAACGTGGTTAGAAATTTACTAGACTCTTCTAAGAGAGAAAAATCACCTCCACCCTTTAGACCAGACGAGGGATACAGTCATCTCGATAGAAATTCCCAATAATGAAAACCTTAGACATGGGTCTTGTACTAGACCCAGGGTCCAGAAAAACATAGCTAGACTCACTCTCTCAAGGCATCCACTATGTTGTCCACAAGCTTGTCCATAAGGAAAAAAGTGGTGGCGGCTATCAACGAGCTTAAATTTTAAGGGTCACCACCCTTAGCTTATGGGTAGTCCATAAGCTTTAAAATATTGATATATAGTATACATTGCAATAGAAAACAAATTATAATCACAAGACTATTAGAGGGTATCTCTTACGTGTTCGGTCCTATCTTATGGACAGGTTTGACTATATACATTATGGTGAACTCAACATGCTTATGGTATAGCAAGTGGGTCCCATCTTAAAGATAGGTTTGGCCATATACATAGGTGATACTGTAAAGTTTTAGACCTAGGTCTAGGAAGAAAAATATTCTCTTCTAGACACCCCAAAATTCCAATGTTGCACATGCTCTCAGTGACCTGGTTTGACTTGCATTATATGTACTACTGGATAATCGAGGAAAACTCAATAGAAACTAAACGATGAACGCACGCGCGTATACCCTACAACCTCTATATATGACCGACTTGGAAATACTGTGTCTTGAGACTGATCCGAGGGGGCTTGAGCTTGACGAAGTCTGCATACACACCTTCCTATGGATGGGAACATCGCTTCCCACTAAAGAATATTCCGCCTTGTATGAGACACCAAAGTGCCAAACCCATGGTTTGAACTCTAGTGATCAAGGGGTACCACTTCTCGCGTAGGTAATAGACATCCAACCATGGGTGAGCTCTCTCTCTCTCCATCTCTCTTGTACACGACATGGTACACAATAAATAATTGGCGTACATAAAATTAGGTGAACACACTTTCTATGTTCGTTATTGTGACCGATCTTAACTAGTAGCTCAAGAAACTCTTTAACAATATAGTTCAGTTCATTAACATTAACGGGCAAAAAATGTTGCTTACCTAAGTTCGTTAAGAAAACAAACCAACCTCAAACGAGTCGACTTGACGAGCACTCATTAGTCTCGGCGCGCGAGCTTGGCACTGCCCCATTTTTAGACAACGTTGACAATGTTGAAGAATAATTCTAAAGATTTATGCAATCTTTCTAGCTAGTTTTGACCATCGAAATGACTTTAGGTTGATTATCGGAAAAACTAGTGAGGATTTGGAAAGATTCAATTTATTTCTAAGAATTTGCATGTCGACCCTGTTTTGAAAATATTGAAATAAAATAAAATAAAAATAAAAAATGAAGACCTTTTGCATTCGATGCAATACATCAACAAGCTCTACCAAAAGTGAGCAACACGATGATTTCTTTTGTTAACCAAATGGTACTAGCCGAAGGGTATGGCTCAATGCGATAGATTTCCCTAGAATTAAATGTCTTTTTATAGGTAGATGGGTGCATCTTCTTGCAACAAACAACACCGTCGCTGTGAGTTTCCAACTATCGGGTAATAACATTCTAAAATTTCTCAGTGATGACGAGATTGTTCCTTTTTGAAAAGAAAGTCTGAAGAATATGGGTCTGAATGCCACAAGCCAAAATTCGGACATATATAGTGGGCCAGCATGTTGTACTTAAGATTCGCATGTTTTATGAGTTTTCAAACTTCGTCCTAGCTAATTCTATTCACTTGAATGAATTTATGTCGATTTATCGAAGTTAGTCAAATTTCAGCTACAATTAAATTACAGATTGCGTTCAAAGTTCTACAAATCCTTTTGGATGTAACCATCGAGAGGGGGGTCATTTAATACATGACAACTCACCACCGAGAATTTTGATAACAGGTTTAATTTCTTGCTAAGATTTTGCATCTTGACAACTTAACTAAATTAGGTCAAACCGAGAGGTACTAGTAAGCATGATAGATTGCTCTTGAATTAATTGTCGTTTTGAAGGTAGAATAGGTGCATCTTCTTCTAGTAAACAACTCCGTTTGTGTGAGTTTCCTACTATCAGGAAAGAACATTCTCAATTTTCCGAGTGACAATGAGATTGTTCCTTTCTGTAAAGTAGGTCTGAATATATAATATGGATCTGAATGACACAAGCCAAGATTTTTAGTCATATATATAGGGGACCAACATCTTGTGTACCAATTATATGATTCCCATGTTTGAAAAGTTTTCAAACTTTGGCCTAGCTAACTCTGCCCACTTGAGTAGTGCTATGTCGATTTATCGAAATTAGATCAAATTTGAACTACGGGTAAATTGTAGTTTGCGTTGATAGTTTTGAGATTTCTTCTTAGGTAACCATCGGGGGTCATTTAATATATCACAAACCACCACCGAGAGTTTTGACAATAGGTTCAACTTCTTGCTAAGATTTTGCATCTTGACAACTTCACGAAATTAGGTCAAACTCGAGCTGCAAGTAAGCATGATAGATTCCTCTCTTATTAATTGTAGTTTCTTTGAACGTAGATAGGTGCATCATCCTTTAGTAAACGATGTCGTCAGTGTGGGTTTCCTACTATCAGGAAAGAACATTCTCAATTTTCCCATGTTTTGCGAATTTTAAAACTTCCTAGCTAACTTTGCCGACTTGAATGAGACTTTGTGCCGATTTATCGAAACTTGGTCAAATTTGAACTACAAGTAAATTGTAGGTTGCTTTGAAAGTTTTACAAAAAACTTATCGGTGGTTTTTGATATACTGAATTCCTAGTTGGCTTCAAAATATTTTTTGAAAATTTTAAGAGAATACTTGTAGTGAAAATTAGACATGGTCGGTGGGAGTACGGTGTACATCGAAGACCTCAAAAAAGACAATATTAATTAGAGGTCCCTAAATTTAGCACAAAGGGCCCTAAAGTTAAGCAAGGGAAATCGGTCGGGCCCTTCTCGAGTGAGCAGCTGATCCATACCCTTCGTACTACTGTACTTTCTTCACACACACACAATAATGAACATTCTCAATTTCCCGAGTGATGATGAGATTTTTTCTTTCGGTGAAGAAAGTATGAAGACTTTCAATCCGAATGCCACAAGTGAAGCTTTCAAATATTTATAGTGGACTGACATGTTATACTTACGGTTCCCATGTTTTCTGATTTTTCAAGCCTAGCTGACTCTTCCCACTAGAATGACTTTATGCCGATTTATCGAAATTAGGTAAAATATGAACTACAAGAAAAGTGTCGGCTGCTTTGAAAGTTTTGTGATTTTTTTGTAGGTAACCATCGGGGGTCATTTAATATATCACAAACTACCACCGAGAGTTTGGAAAACAGGTTCAACATCTCTCTAAGATTTTGCATCTTGATAAATTAACGAAATTAGGTCAAACCTGAGCTACCAAGGTAAGCTTGATAAATTGCTCTCGAATAAAATTCATTTCAGAGGTAGATGGGTTCATCTTCTTTTATTAAAAAAATGCCGTCGGTGCGAGTTCCCAACTATCGGGAAAGAACATTCTCAATTTTCCAAGTAATGGACTAGAGGATGTCTTTCTCATTTTCTGATGTCCTTGATGCAACTTGTACTTCCACCGACCGTGTTAACTGAAGCTCAATGCTCCTACGAGACACACCCTAGTTAAAATAAAATGCCAAAGCCCCAAATTTCATACAAATTGGACCTTGCTTTCTTTTCATACAAATGCCGATTTATCGAAATCAGGTCAAATTTGAACTACAAGTGAATTGTAAGTTGCTTCGAAAGTTCTACAAAAAAGCTTTTCGATGGTTTTAGATATATTGAATTCCTTGTTGGATTCAAAAGTTTTTTTGAAAAAATTAAGAGAAAACTTGTAGTTAAAATTTGACATGGTCGATGGGAGTATGGTTAACATTGAAGACCTCGAAAAATATAAAAAAAATACATAGAGGTCCCTAAATTTCGCACAAAGGGCCCTAAAGTTAGGGAAGGAAAAGCGGTCGAGTCCTTATCGAGTTAGCAGCTGAGCCATACCCTTCGTACTTCTCATGCGCACGCGAAAAGAAAAGATCCTTACTTTTGAACAAGCATGATGGTGGTCGTACGCTGTGAAATGGAACGACGAGGCAGGTCAACGCACATGTCCTATCGTGAGTATGGAGAAAGGGTTTAAACGATCGCCACAGTAAGATTTTTCATCTTGAAAATTTAACCAAATTTGGTCAAACTTGAGCTACACAAGGGAACAAAAGGAAGGCTGCGAGCCTATTTTTTAAAAAAAGAGGCAGCGCGAGAGAAGTGAAGAGGAGGAGGCGATTCGATGTCAAAGCAATCTTATGATGGATTCCTGGCATGAGGTACTCCTCTAATAGTAGTAGTAAATTTGTCAACACCGGATTTTTAATCACAGATGCCTTTTATGCCATACATCGCAATCCCAGGACATAACAGATTTGGATACCACAGTACATCATCCATTACAAACCATACATAAGTTCTTACACAAATAAGGATCTCTTGATCCAGTTCTTAATACAACTCAAGCAGCGGAAATACGTAATAATAACGGTAGCGTAGGCGAAGCTCCATCTTCGAGGTCACAGGCAATGCTGATGATGGGAGATGATCCTAGTTGTCGTAACCTTCCTGGGGTCCATCGTCCTGGTACTCCTCTTCATAGTCTGGCCACAGGAATAGCCAGGGACAAAGCCATGAGTACTCTTTAAGTACTCGCAAACTAATACTAACAAGTGAAGGGGGTTTTTGTAGTAGGACACGAAGCTCTAGGGTTGTTTTGCAAAAAACCATATTTACCTCTACTAAGTTCAGAAGCAAGAAAAGCTAGTCGAAATTTTATAACACCTAAGTGGGAACTTGTATTTCATATCACAACTCTATTGTGGTCAAGTCAAAATCTCAATCTATTTCACAAGTCATTTTGAAAACATCTGACGGGGGAATAGTATGGCCACTCCAACTGTCCATAACCGCGAATGCGGCTATTCGAATAGTTTGACACTCTGCAGAGATTGTACACTTTCACCACAACATTCGATACATCCGTCAGGAACAAATCCTGAATTCACCATACTCAGTATGCGGATAATCAATCCTAACCTTTCAATTACACGCCCTAGTATAAGCACCTCTCCTGTGAGTTTGGCCTCCCAACCATGACCAACGGTCATCTTGGGTACTGCACAGGTGGACAATCTTCACAAGGTATCCTCAGCTCAGACCTTGGCCATGAGGGAACCAATACTAAGGTATATAAGTTTCCAGTCAAGCCCTACCCAATTCTCAGGTATTGTGGTTGTACGGTAAAATTGGAATGGTATCGCATCTAGACAACCATCAGTTTAATAAAGGGCTAAGGCTCATGCCTCAACATTTTCATCATCCAAATCATCTGGTGTTCGGAAACACATGTCAAAACATCTCAATAGAATGATCTATCATTCCAAGGTTTTCATAACCATTTTTCCACCAAGTATTCCCATCTAAAGTTGATCAAGTTTTATGCTTAGCACTAGCATCTACAAGTGGGGGTAAGTGCTAATGAGGGGTGGTAAACTAGTGGAGTTTTACTAAGTTCAATCTCATGCCTTAGGATGACATAAATATTATCTAGCTTAGGCCAAGTTTTATGCTCTTTATGCAACCTTCAATTATCTTTCTAATATCTACAATTTACTTAAGTAATCTCTAAGTAATAGCTTTGATAAAGAAATAAGTATAAAGCTTGTAAGTAAAACTAGGAATGGGGTTATCAAGTGGTTATGATCACATATGCTTAAGGCATATAGTTGGCATGGTAACAAGCAAGTATTTGCTTGCATAGGTATAGTATCTTGCAAGTGTTAACTTGCACAATCAACTAGTAGTATTAGGCTTGCCTTGTGCAGAGAAGTGGTTGAAGTTCTCCTCGGCTTCTTCTTCGTAGTATCCTCCTTCTTCGTAGTATCCTTGGTCAGTACTAGCGTCTATAAATAAATACGAGGTACATAATCACCAAACAATACTTAACTACTTTCAATCATCACACACAAGGGTTCTATAGATGATCTAGCATCATCACTACTATTACAAGATTATTTCTTTTATTTTTAGAAAAGTAATTTCTACTCATTGAAAAACTACTTAAGATTTAATATTCTCCAAACCAAACATGGGATCATGTTGACACATGTCATCATCACATATTTCAGTACATGGGAATGTGATTTAAAGTGGTGTCACAATTTAATAAGATTTAACCTTTTATTTTAAATAAAAATAAATGACTAGAAATGCCTATGTGGAATTCTTTTATTACTTGAACATTATTTCTATAAGTAAACCCATATGTTTTTATATATTCTGAAAGGTATGATCAAGTGTGATTTTTGAGAGTTGGAATCAACTCAAAAGCTATTATGGTTTAAATTTGAAAAATGTTTGAATGCAGAAAGGGTTCTGCCTTGTTATTTTTTTCAAGGTTGATCTATAGATTCAAATGATTTGAATCCAACGGGCTTGGATTAAGCATTTCAAAACCTTTATAACAAAAGTGGTTTCATTCAATTTGGTTTAGTGAATCGAGCTGGGTTGATTTTTGAAACTAGGTACAGAACTATGTTTGAACTTAAAAAGAAAAAGCTAAATTAAAACGAGTGGGCTGCGCGGGAAGAGTTATTGGGCCGGCCCAGTGTCACTCCACGACGTGGGGCGCAACTGACAGGGCGGGTCTACTGGTCAGTGAATCTTTAAACGCGAAGCGGTACGGGGCGATGTGGTGCGTTGGATTAGAAGTAAGATCAACGACTGAGGGTCGTCGTCGACGATGAACTAGTCACCGACGAGCTCGAACCCTAGCGGCTCAGTGGGGGTCGTGGGAGGCTCACCGGGGCTCAGGCGAAGGTCGGCGATGCGGGCGAGCGACGAAGTCGACGCCGGCGAACCTCCTGGTACCGGCAGATCCTACTGGGGTGGACAAAATCGACGGCGCCCTTCTTCTCCAGAGGCGGCCTGCTTCGGCGCAATTCCGGCGATGCGCTGCTCGCCTTGCTCCGGGAATGAGGGGGAACGATCAGTGAGGTGAGGGGAGTGAGGTGGTGTGAAGAATTCGAGCGGGGGAGGCCTCTATTTATAGTGGCGAGAGGGGACCGACAGGCGCGGGCTGAGCTCGTCGTGGTCGACGGCACAGAGGGCTATCGGCGTGGGCGATGGTAGGGGGCGGTGCTGTGCTTCCTGGCGAAGCTCAACGACGTGGTGGCGAGGCGTGGGGCGGTGCTGATCGGTCGGAACGCTGCGGTGCTCTAAGCGTGCCCGACGGGAGTTTTAATGGCGCATAGCGCGCGTGGTCCGCGCGGCGGCGAACGGGCGTGTCAGCGGGGTTGTTGGGACGATGGTGATCACGCGTGCACGCGGCGAGGGCGGCGCGTAGTCTGTGGTCGTCTGTCGAGCGTGGCGCACGGGGCGCGCTCTCGTCATGGTTGCAGAGCGGCTTGGCATGGTCTGTGCGTTTGGTCCAGGGGCTGGCATCGCTCGAGGCTGGGACAGGGAGTGGCGGTGGGGTGCTAGCTTGCTCCCAGACAAGGTTGACGAGGCTAGTGTTGCTCATAGCTTGCTGTCGACTATGGGGTGGCAATGGTGCACTCGGCCTGCTCACCATCTGCAAGGTGTTTGATGAAATGGCCGCATGAACTAAAGTTTTGAATTTTGAAATTATTTTTGGTGGGTGTGCTAGGCATGTGCTGGTGAGTCTGTAGATGCTTGGGTTTTGAAAGTTGAGTTGGTTTGAGGGGTTTTTGAAAAAGTGGGATCTTCCCATATGAAATAGATTCAATTTTAAACTGTCATTTAAACTATGCATTTGAATGTTTCTGGATGATCACAAGGTGGGCCTTGGTACTTTGTTATGATTACTATCAAGGGGTGCAAAGATCCAAACAAGTTTCTGTTAAGTTCTGAAAGTTAGAGATAGCCAGAGTAGGCATGGGAGTTAATTTGGCCAAAGTGACCATTCACTTAATTTGTTTGTTTTGATTTATTTGTCTTTGGGAAAAGTGTGGGGATTATTTATATGATGTTTATTTCACCTAAGAATCATTTTACAGCAAAGAAAAACATAATTATGGCAATTCAAAAGAATCCAAATTTTAATGCACACTCATATGAATGCTTTCATATTTTAATTGGAAAAGTTTTTGTTAACCCTAAATTTGGTGATTAGAGTTTGATGATTCTAGTTTAATATTTTTGGGATGTTACAAAATTTCAGGACCTATGCACACAAAAAATGTGTGTTTTCTCTCTCCTCCCCTGCCTCTTATATCTCCCCACCCCTCTCCCCTCGTGCACCGGTCCGGCTGATCTCTCCCTCATCCGCAGCGTGGCACTGCGCACGTGTGCCTTGGTACGGCGGCCCTGTTTTTTGAGAGGGAGTCTCTGTTTCTCTAGCATGTTCGGTACCCAAAAAGTTCCTTACTTTCGAACAAGCGTGTTGCTGGTTGCAAGGTGTGAAATGGAACGACGAGGCAGGCGTGCGCCACCGAGAGTATGGAGAAAGGGTTTGAATGATTGCCATAGTAAGATTTTGCATCTTGACAATTTAACGAAATTTGGTCAAACTTGAGCTACACAAGGGAACAAAAGGGAGGCAGCAAGCTTTTTTTTTAAAAGAGGCAGGGCGAGAGCAACAAAGAGGAGGAGGCAGTTCGATGTGAGAGAAAAGTTATGATGGATTCCTCACACGAGGTACTCCTCTACTAGTAGTAAATTTCAGGACCTATGGACGCAAAAAATGTGTGTTTTCTCTCTCCTTTGCTGCCTCTCATATCTCCCCACCCCTCTCCCCTCGCGCACCAGTTTGGCTGATCTCTCCCTCGTCGATGGCATGGAGCTGCGTACGTGTGCGTTGGTACGGCGGCTCTGTTTTTTTTCAGAGGGCGGCTCTATTTCTCTGGCTTGTTCGGCAGCCGAAAAGTTCCTTACTTTCGAACAAGCGTGTTGCTGGTCGTAGGGTGTGAAATGGAACGACGAGGCAGGTTGATGCATGTGCTCCACAGAGTATGGAGAAAGGGTTTAAATGATTGCCACAGTAAGATTTTGTATCTTGACATTTTAACGAAATTTGGTCAAACTTGAGCTACACAAGGGAACAAAAGGGAGGAAGCAAGCCTTTTTTTAAAAAAAAGAGGCAGCACGAGAGCAGCGAAGAGGAGGATGCGGTTTGATGTCAGAGCAGCAAGCCTTTTTTCTCTCTCCTTCGCTGCCTCTCAAATCTCCCCACCCCTCTCCCCTCGCGCACCAGCCCTGTTGATCTCTCCATCGTCCACAGCGTGGCGCTGCGCATGTGTGCCTTGGTACAATGGCTCTAGGTTTTTTTGATAGGGCGTCTATGTTTCTCTGGCGTGTTCGGCAGCCTCCTTGGTGTGGAGTAGGAGGAGTACACAGGAAGGAAACTGCTTTGGTCCTTGGCGGAAAAATAAAAATCAAACTTTTCCGGTTTAGAAATTTTCACTTGCTTCCCAAACATCAGGAGTGAAAGGTTATTCAAAATACCAACCATTCGCAGTAGTACTTCTTATCTAATCTTTATCTTTTCTTATCCCTTACAATACCATACCACTATAGTATCATATACGAATAACTTTGAACATTAACCATTCGGTCAAGACTGGCAAATCCAAAACATTGGTAGTCGTTGGATCTTCTTTTCCATCCTTAGCATCCAGAAGATTCTATTGTTAGTCTTTAGCATGTACAATTAACCCTAGTATGCGCAAACCTCAAAACACACTTCACTTCTAAGTTTCAGTCACCTTGTGCAAAATGCATGGACTTCGATGTAATTTTCATTTTTATGAGGTCCTTGATGTAACTCGTACTTCAACCAACCGTGTTAACTGAAGCACCTTGCTCCTACAGGACCTTCCACAGTTGGAAGAAAAAGGCACTGCCCAATTATCACACAGAGTGGACCACGGTTTCTTATAGTTCTATTTTCAAGCTTCCTAGCTAACTTCGCACGCTTCACTCACTTCTTGCCTATTTAACGACATTAGGTCGAACTTTAGCTACAAGTGACAAGGATATACCCTACAGGTGCCATACGTTGGCATACTCGGTCCAGCCTAGGGAAGGCACGCGTAAAGATTCTGGGTGGGCCAAGCCCACTACAATCTCGACTCCTTGGAGGACAAGTCTAGATGTAGATAGAATTTTAAAGGGTTCAACCCTAATTTGTACCGACTCGACCTATTCCCGGACCTGGCTGATGGTGTTGGGAAGCACTTCGTCGGGAAACCCCAAGAGGAAGGTGTGAAGCAGCACAATAGCACGTTTTCCCTCAGTAAGAAAACAAGGTTATCGAACCAGTAGGAGGAAGGAAACGTCACACAGGTGTTGCAAGCAACGCGAAGACCTGCACAACATAAATTCAAAACTTGTCCCAACGAATCAGTGAGGTTATCAAGCTCACCAGTTTGCTGTAACAAAGAATTAAACGTATGGTGTGGAAGGTAATGGTGGTTTGCAACAAGTAAACAAGTAACAGTAGAAGATGTATCAATGGTAAAGATTGGACCAGGGTCCATAGTTCACTAGAGGTGCTCTCCTTAGATAAACAACATGTCAGGAAGGGTAAAAAAATTACAGCAGGGCAATTGATAGGAAATGAGCAAGGCATAACAATGCAATACCAGAATAAAATATCCTATGAGATTTGATTGGGCAATACAACAAGATACATAGACCGCCATCCAACTGCATCTATGACTAGAAGTCCACCTTTGGGTTATCATTCGACCCCCCTCCAGTATTAAGTTGCAAGAAACAGACAACTGCTTTAAGCAAAGTGTGTAAGGAAAACAATCCACTTGTTCCATGAACAAGAGACCGTTGTTTTCTGCCTAGTAGAAACAACACATCTACAACCAAAGAGATTTTTGTCACTTCCCTTGGAAACTAGAGGCATGCAACCACTATCGAGCATAAATACCCCCTCTTGGAGTCACTAGCAATATCTTGGCCAAGATAGCTACTAACAATGGAGAGCATGCAAGATCACAAACAACACAGACATGATAGAATCATAAAGACAAAACCATTAATCAATCTGACATAGTAATCTCAATATCCATCGGATCCCCGCAAACACAACATGCATGATTACAAATAGATTAGATCTTGATCATGAACGGAGCTCACAAGATCTATACATGAAAGCACAAGGAGGAGATGCAACCATCTAGCTACTACATGGACCCGTAGTCCAAGGTGGAACTGCTCAGCTCCGGGATGATCTCCCCTCTCGTAGGGTGCCGGGAAGAACTTCAGATCCCCCCTGATTTAGGGACGATGGTGGCGGCGGATACAGACGGTTTTGTGGATTTTTTTTATCGGGTGCCTAGGGTTTCTTCATCTGGGGCTGCTTATAGGCGAAGAGGCGAGGCTGGGAGGCGACCAGGGGCCCCACACCCTACCCAGGCGCGATCCCTCCCTGGCTGCGCCTAGGGGGGTCTGGCCGCCCTGGCCTGCTTATCCGTATCTCCTCTGGACTTCGTGTCGCCCACGATAAAATATTGGCTTTGGCTTTTGTCCCGTCCAATTCCGAGAATATTGATTTTCTGCCTTTCTGGAACCAAAAACAAAAGAAAACAAGCAACTGGCAGTGTGTGTAACTACCTCGGTGAATTACGCTCCTAGTTACAAGCCTGGATGAGCGGAAATGGTTGAAATAGTACGGTGGGGCCCAAATGCCACTCACAGGTAGACCTTTCGGCCGTCCCAACCATCTCCAAACATCGGGACAAGAACGGGCGGCGTAATCGGCAGGCGAAGGGATCAACTACATACACAAATGAGTATGTATGCAAGCCACCATACAACAGTACATCAGAGCCATTCCATCTAAAAAGAAAGGAAATATAGCAACGCCATACGGCAAGATTCAAATGTCCTAGATAGATATAATAATTTAGGATATCTCCTCATACATCAAACATCAGAGTATCAGGCGGAAGCGGCAAACAAGATCCGAGTACGGATAAGAAGCAAATCGGCATAAGATGCCCCATAAATAAACACATCCCGCCCACAGATCTACGGATCCCCGTTCCCGGAATCTCTACACCGAATGATCGTTGCCCACATCGTTCGTCTCCTCCACCCAGTATCCATCTTGTGAGTGTACCTGTTCATCTGAATCAAATAATTTATCGTGTGAGACCCTAGGGGTACTCAGCAAGTCTTTATGCCTCTAAAGGGGACACGACCTGGGGTGACGCAATTGCAGCAAAAGATAAACCCTAACAATTCTATGGATACTCGCTAACCATCCGCCTAACCAAAGATAGACGGATGTCCGTGAATTAATAACAACAGTTATAACAGTAATATCAACAGATCCATCCTCCTCCTCGCTTACCAACGAGGAAGCGGACGAACAACCCCCATCCGTTGGCAGTTTTATTATCCATTCCATGAGTGTTGCACTATTTACTAGTCAGTTACTTAGTCAAATTAAAGCGGTACTTTAGTTATGCTTGTCTATGATCGAGAAACTGTGCTCCAAGTCGTCCATAACCGCGGACACGGCTTTCAGAAAGTTTTACCCTGCAGGGGTGCACAAATAGCAACACACACTCGATCAACCTCGGAAAAACCAAATCAAAACCCAACGAGGCTTTCACGACAAAGAAATCACAAGATTCAGAAATATTTCAGGGGGCCACCCCATTAAGTATACCCGCAACAAAGTTAGCTGACTTCGAGACGGACTCAAGGTTTGTGGGGCCGGCTATAAACGACTGGGAACCCGAAAGTGTGACTGGGCTTGTCGATACCGCGAAAACGGGTCACGATCCTAAACAGTACAGGTGCTCCTCGCACAATCGTAAATAAGGCAGTAAAGCATGGCATAAGTACAGGATAGTAAATAAAACCTCAAACTAGTTTGTGGCCCCAAGAAATAAGAATGAATCAAGCTCTGGCTCAGGGGGGTCCCATAAGCCTCCCGGATGTGGATAGCGCGAATAATCAAGGAACAGGAATCAAGTACTCGGGGTCCTACGGGACACAAGTGAGCATGAAAAACCAAATAGCAGATATTGCTCACCGGTGCCACTTTCATTAGTTATCCCATTACTACTCAGGTTAAGTTGTTTAGGTACCTCGTTATCCATCAGACACTCACATACCCTACACATGCTGTTCTACGACTCGCATGGCTCAAACAACTCCTGTAGTAATGGCTCATGGGATGGAGGAACAAGCTTTGGTGGGGTTTAAAGTAAAGGCTATGCAATACTTGGGATTCAATTTAATGCAATCGTGACTCAATGATGCAATAATAAGATAGAGGCAATAGGTACTAGATGTATGCAAGCATGTGGTAGTGCTTGCCTGGCAGCTCAGTTGAAGCGAGAGAAGGATCTGGGTAGTGCTCCTGGGTTTCTTGGTATATCCCCTGCTCAGCGTCTATTCGAAGAAGAACCAAACAAACAAGGGCCAACATAAATAAAGTGCACAAGCATAGGAATAAAATGCGACAAGCAAACAATCATGCCATGATGAATGATGCACAATTTGCATGGCAATAATCTAGCATGGCATGGGTGAGATGTGGAATACAAGATTACAGCCTTTTATTGAGTTTTGGTCACATTTTAACCTCATATTAGTTGCTGTATACTTTATATTTATATGATGCATGCTGCAATTCAGAACATGGAAAGCATAAACGGAAAGGTCTCGTCGCGCTGATCGATTTAGACATATCATTTGTCAAATTCGGAGTTATTAAACAAAAGTTATTAATTAATTAAGGCAAAAGGGCATTTTATTGTAATTTTAACCAACTTGAAAATTTAAAGAGTTCAAAATATATTTTGGATAGCATATTTGGAATCCTCACATTTTTCTGATTGGAAAACATATATTATTTGTATTATTTGGATTTATGAATTTAAATTTATTTTTAAGTCAAAATTGGTCAAATGGAGTCAAAGTCAAAGGTTTGACTAGTTTGAATTAGTTTTGAAAATATTTGATTAAAGATTTGAATTAACATTCAAAAACAGAGCAGTTTTCATATAAGGTTTGAATTCAAATTCCAAACCATTTGAAAGTTATGGATTAGTTTATATTTAAATAGATTTGAAATTTGAATTTGAATTAATTTGGAAAAGTTTGAATTTGAATCAGATAACAGCAAATACTTTTTATACTCAGCTAAACCTAGCCATGGACACTGACAAGCGGGCCACAGTGCTGACTGGGCAAAACGGTGCGCGGAAAGCTTTTCTCACCCAGGGTTAGTCTAGCCACAGCCGATGACATGTGGGCCTGGGAACAGCAGGGCCACAGCACACGCATGGTCCAGCGAGGAGGCGACACGTGGGCGGTCCGGGGACTGCCCGGGTTGGAAAGCCAAAAAGTGAGGAGCCTTTTTGCAAAACTCCCGCAGGAGCTGGCAGGTGGGCCAGAAGGGCTGCGGCTTGAGGCGGGAAAAAGGCCAGGGGTTTCTTTGCAAAACGACGGCGGCTGCTGCTGTCTGCTGACGGACGCGGTGCTGCCGGCGGTGGATCTGGCCGGAGTTTGGACGACGATGGCGACGCCTACGCCGGTCTAAACGCAACGACCCAAAAACGAAAAACGAAGATGGATCCACGGGCTACAACTCTCGTGTTTGGGGTTTCTCCGGAGGAGGGCTCTATCGCCGGGAAAACGAGGAGGAACAGAGGCAGGTCAGCTGCTGCTGCAGGGCGCGACGCGCGGCGGCGCACAGAGCTCGCTCGACGGAAGGCCCGGCGCGTCTGGGCGGCTAGGAGGAGGAAGGGCATGTCTAGGAGACCGAGGTGCTCACCAGGAACTCGTCGGTGTGGTCGGCGGAGCTCGGGGTGGTCGCGATCTGGCGCGGGGCTCGCTGGCCGGAGCTAGGGTTTCACGTCGGCGCGGCGCTGGTGCAGTTGGTACAGGCCTTCTCCTCCTCGCTGGCGGGTACGGGGCGACGCAGAGGGACCTCCTCGTCCTCCTTGATCACCCCCATGACGAGCTTGACGGCCGGAACAACGAGGACGACGAGGTGCTGGCGGCGGGCGGCGTCGGCCGTTGGTGGTCGGAGAGGAAGATGGGGAAGGAGAGGGGAGAGGGAGAAGATAGGGACGGGAGAGGAGAGGTGCTGTGGGGAGTGGTTGGGATAAAGGTGGCTTCGGCCACCTTTTTCCTTCCTCTCCTTCACGTGCTCGGCCAGGGCAGGGTAGGGTTAGGGGCTATAGGTGGGGCAGGGCAAGGCTAAGGAGGGTGGCTCGGGATGGTGGAGCCTTGTGGCAGAGAGAAGAGGAAGAGAGAGGAGAGGGGAGGCTCGGGCTAGGTTGGGGTAGCCTCGGGTTAGGGTTTTAGAGTTGGGGTTGATGGGGTGTGGAACCAGGGAGAGGGGGTAGCCAGGTGGGGCAGCAAGGGAGAGAGAGGGGTGAGAGAGATGTGGGTAGCTAGGGTTAGCTTAGAGGGCTCGGTTTAGGTTAGAGAGGAAACTAGGGTTAGGAGGGAGGTTAACGAGAGAGGGTGAGATGAGAGAGGGAGATGGGTGGTTAGGGTTAGCTTAGAGATTGGCTACTTGCATGCACCAAACTAGACCAAACAAGAATAGGTGGATGAGGTGTAGGGATTAGCAACTCAAACAATATCAAGCATGAAGAAGGAAGAGAGAGAGATGAGATATGAGCCACTCAAAATTCAAATAAAAACAAAGGAGGACCAAAGTTGGAGAAGGTTGCATGGCCCATGCAAGTGCATTAAATGCCATGTTTTAATCTTGTGAAAACAAAATAATTATTCATGGCATTTATACATATGCATTCCAGAAATATGGAATAAGCCAAGCAAAAGAATTTAAAGGAAAGTTCCAAGTGGAGTAGGTGGAGATGACCATATTTGATTATATTTGGGACTTGCTAGTGTGTTTATTCCACTAGATGTTTAATAGTCCAAAAATATCCCAACATGAGCATAAATCCATGATAATCCCTATGGAAGCTAGGAAAAAGGAGCACTACTCATAATGCATGCAAAGGTGGCTCCACATATCAATAATGTGAAAACAACATGATGCTAAGATGAGAGCATGTGGAAATAGAATTGGAGCCATCCCAACCCACATGAGCTAGAGGTAAAACCCAATAAAGTGCAAAGCTCATATTTAGTTGGATGGTGGAATTATAAGGTGGTGACAGAGAAAGGTGATGGAGTTGAAAAAAAGATATGCCCCAACTCAACTTGGGCATTCAAACAATATATCAAGAACCAAATACAATATCAAGAGGCAAATACAATTTACAATGCATATGAGAGAAGAACCAACACAAAAAGGGTTTTATATGATGCTCAAATGCAAGGTGGCATGATGACATGAGCACGATATAATGATGATGCAACAATTATATATATGAAGTAGCCATTATATAGACTAGGCTAGTAGCATTGCAATTGTTAGACAATTGGGATGCTACAGTGTGGCAACATGTTAATAGGTTAGTTCCAGAAAATATATAAAAACACCTCAAAGTGTAGACAAATCAAAGCAAAGTAGATACTAAATAAGCATGGAACATCAAAAATTATAGATACGTTTCCGACGTATCAAGCATCCCCAAGCTTAACTCTTGCTCGTCCTCGAGTAGGTAAGTGATAAAAGAATAATTTTTGAGGTGACATGCACCTTCACAATAAAGATCAAACCATTTGCAAGCATTGAAAGCTGGGATCAAAGAACTCTAAACATGTGCATGAAAGATGGAGTTCTAACAATAAGACAAAGTAACTATGCATGCAACATGAAAGGCTAGAAACAAAGATCATGAATAACATGCATTGAAAAACGTTTGTTTGTTTCACATACAGAAAACATGGCATAGTGGCAATCATCTTGTCCCTCATAGAGTAGCAAATAGATGCATAGGACACCTTCAAAGTTCACAAGGGTGACTAGAAACAAATAGCACAAGAACAAGGAATATCACAATATGCATATATCAATAAGTTTTGGGACACTGCACATAGAACTAAGAATGGCAACTATGCTCTCTTAATGGTGCCTAAAGGTAGAAGGTGTTGACTCAATAGTAGTGGAAGAAAGGCCCTTCATAAGGGAATCAGGTATTTCAAGTTTCAAAAAGAGCTTCCAAAAATTATGGTACTTGTTAGCTTTCAGCCCTCATTGCCCCTATCATAAGCATCTTGAAGTGATTAAGGTTAAAGTGAACAAACTATGGAGTATATGCTTGACAAACTATAAGTTGGGAATCTCAAGTCCCTTGAATACGAGGGACACACCTCATGCTACTCAACTTCAGTCACCTGTAATTTCTTATCATTGTAAGTATATGCGTATCATAGAGAACCGCCAACAGGGTACCCCTTGCACACGGTACAGGAGCTATCCCATAACCAAAATGACAAGGTAAGCAGACAATGAGCATCTGAGCGATCTTTTTATTTACTATATGCATAGATTTTTATTGAGGATGCTTCATAGATAGCTCACTATGGTGATACTGCAAGTTTCCACTATGATTAGGTATGGCTTAGGCTAGCGGCCCAGGCGTTTCTCTAACACAAAATACAAACTCCATGGACTTACAAGTTCCCTCTTTATTTCACACTGGTGACATCCATAGACAAAAGAGCATGATATCAACTGAGTACAAAGTACTAGTCCAATGTTGAAAACGTTCCCCATGAAAGCATGGTTCTGCTAATTCCAATGTATAAGTGCAAGAATATTCAACATAGACAACACAATGGTTCAAGTTTATTAGGGGCAAAGAATATAAAGTGTGCCATCAAGTTTGTAAGGGCTTTAATCATTAAGTTTTCACATAACAAAATAGTTTTTAATTGGAGTATAGCTGAAAACAAGAATATACTTGGAATGGTGTAACACACCATGCATAGGAGTTTATAGTGGACACTTTGTAATAACTTGGTTTCTTGGGTGTTGGAAGCATGAGTAGAGATTACTCATACAAGTGGAGGCTAGCAAAAGACAGGGAGCAACCAACTAAGAGATCAATAATGTCCATAATCATGCAGAGCGACAAAACATTACTAATCAAAGCATAGAGTGGTACTACAAGTCAAGCACTAAATGATCATAGAGGCTATGGTGACTTTTCATAGTCATAACATGGTGTGAGCATGTGCCAAGTCAACCCAAACAAAGCATCAAAGGAGAATACCACAATACTGTGCTTTTGCATGCTAAAAAAATGCATAATTTCTTCAAGGCACACTAAGCAATCCTAATTGTTTGTAACAAGACATGATATATGTAAGATCCCTCCTTAATAAGGAAAAGGATCCCTGTGATTACAATGCTAGTCCCTGGATCATTGCTAGCATCCACAGTTTAAGATGAAGTACACAGATACAAAGGTCATTATTACAGGCATTCCAGAGACAAACATAGTCTTTACAACTCCAAGGCCACAGGCCTAATACAAGAGTTCGATTAAGTAAATAAATAAAAGTCTTCATCTTCATGTGCCACAGGCAACACATGTTGAGTGTAGACTCATGACTCCTAATCCTCATCAGAGTAACCTGCAACATCACAAGTTACAGCCATAGTGGGTCAATACTTTGGAATAGTATTGGAAAGTGATACCTTAGTAAAGTTTAGCTGGACTATATTACTATATGCAATTTGGCTAAGTGTAGCTTGGCTTGCTTTGCTCAAAATAGGTTTTTCCTATTAGTTGAAAACACTAAGTTTTTCTTTGTCAAAACTTTTCCCAAGGAACCATCAATAGACATTGTGGTCCTTCACCCTTGTTCACCCACAAGGTTTTACTTAGAAGTTGGGATGAGGAGATTCTTGATAGCTTCCATGTATTGATGCTCAAGTTGTCCATTACCATGGACTTGGCTAAGTACTTAGATTTTTCCATCTGCAGAGGTTGTGCACTTTCCCCACCAGACTTGATTTTCACCAAGACAGGACCTTTCAGAAGCCTTTCCTTAGACCAAATGGACGCGCTCCAACCTATCATTCCCACTACCACCAACTGTCCAAATGGCTAAGTTCTAGCAACCTATGTGATCCAGGCAGAGCCCATATTGCCAAGTGGCTGCACTAGAAGCTTCTCAACACTTGGCCTCTAAAATCTCTTTGTTCCTGGGTGGATTTTCACATGTGAGATACACAAGGTTCACCAGTCCCCTGGCCTTGTGTAACCACTCAACACAAGCCAATCCTTCCATTCCACCCAGGTGTTTCATTAACTGAGTTGTTTTATTAGGCAAAACACAAGTCTAAAGACTTAGAAATATTTTCATCATAGCATGTATATTTCACCAACCCTTGGTTGCTACTAGCTAGGCTAAGCATGGCATAGATAATAACTTAACTTAGAAATTTCCTAGCAATTCTACAACTACTTGGATTTCCCAACATGGCATATAAGCAAAATAATAACATGCAAGAGTTAGCAAAAATATTTCTAATGCTTAGTATAAAACATGGGGATAAAAAAATTCATGAAGTACCACTTGCCTTGGTAGTTTGGAGAGTAGCTACACTCCTCACAATCACAATCACTAGCACCAAAATCTACACAAAGATTCATAGCCACAATCACATACAAAACATATACAATCAAAAATATATGCATGCATGCAAAATGATATGTGACGATTTTTAAAACTCAACAAAGCAAGTATACAGTACTGATTCATAAACAACTTAAAAACTTGCCAAACAACATTTATTTAAACCCTAAATCATTTCCTAAACATTTCATATAATCAAATTAGCCCTACACAAGTTTCTGCCAATAAAGTCATTTTAACAGAATCAAAACAATAAACACATTGCATACTTAGAAAGAGATTGCTCTCCTGATTCCAACGGTATAAAATTTGTCAAATTCTAACGTGTGGATCAAAAGTTATAGCCAAAAAAAGTTTGAACATCTAATAGATTCAAATTCTGTCTTTTAAATCTAACTGCTGCCACGCATCTTGTTCTAATTGGCCCGTACCGGTTCAGGCGGATCGATCAACGAGAGCCACACGATTTAAATGAAGATGCTCGGCCAGATCTAACGCGTACCTCTTCGATACAGATCTAATCTTACTCGTTAGATCTAAATCCTACGGCCCTAATCTAATTGATCACAGACCGGCGGCGCTAGCGGCGGCGACTGGCGGCGGCGCGCTCTGACAGTGGTGGTGCCGGCGAACTAGGGTGCCCGGAGAGGTGGGAAGATGCTCACTAGTACCGCAGTGACGAGGAGAAGCTCGACGTGTCCTTGATTGGCGAAGGGGCGCTCGGAGTCGTCGCGGATTGTTCGTCGGAGTAGTCCCTGGCGGCTGTGGCTTCGGCTCGTCGATGTTGGCGACGTTCTGAGCCGATCTAAGACAAGGGGAGGGTACCGTTAGATGTGCAGGACGCTGGGGATCTTACGCGTATCAAACAGAGGGCAAGGGGAGGCTGGAACTTACGGGGAAAGTCGCCGGAGTTCTAGCAGAGAGCGGCGGCGCTCAGTTGTTGACGTTGTCGAGGCTACAGGACATGCACAAGCAAATGGAAAGTGTCAGTAGATGCGCACGGAGATGCAAAGCAAGCCAGCGTGAACCACAGGCAGAGGGGAGTGCGGTGCTCACCGGAATTCATCGGCGAGGTCGTCGGAGCAGCGGGGTTGCGGCGAGGAATTCTCGCAGCCTAGGGGCGTTCTGTTCTCGGGGTCTGGGGGAAAAAGGAGAGGGGACAGAGGGGGTTTTAGTAGGAGAGGTGGGGGCATGAATCACTTCAGCATTGATCGGGAATTTACGACGCGAATCAAACAGGAAACGCCCGCGTGATTTGGGGATGAACCAGTCGCTGGGTGGAGACGACGATGGTTGTGTGGACCGTGGCTGTCAGCGAGAGGAAGGGAGAGGGAGTGGGTCCAGACTGTCAGCGAGCTAGTGGGTGCGGGGGCGAGTGAAGAAAAATGGTTCGCGGGGTGGGGTGTTGGGCTTAGCTAGGCTAGTTGGGCCAGATTCGGCTGACGCTAATTTTTCTCTCTTTTAGGCTTTTTCTTTTTCTGTTTGCTTTTCTAAAATGGTTTTCAAACCTCAATTCAAATCTGTTTGAATCCAAAACTTTTCAGGACTTTTGTACAATAAATCTTGTACTCAAATAAGTGTCAAACACATCTGTTCACTCAAACACACTTGGGTCTTTTGAAAATTTGAATAAAACCATGCCTTTATGAGGTGTGATAATAGGCATAGAATTTGTTTTATTTCATATTTTGCTTTGAGACTTTGCTCAAGTTTTGTAAGCACCTGAGTTTGGATTCCAAGCAATACTGAATGATTAACAGTACCTTTCTCAAAACAAGTAACACAAGGGCTTGAGTCAACTTACATAAAATAATAAGCATGGAATCTCCTGTTTTGAAATGATTTGTTTGAAATGAAATTCATATGATCATGGATGCATGGATGCTATGCATAAGTTTGAATCATGATTTTAGGGATGTTACAAATCTAACCCCCTTAAGGTGAATCTCTCCCTCGAGATTCGGATTGGCTAGCAAATAGGTGAGGGTGGTCTTTCCGAAGATCATCTTCTCTTTCCCATGTGGCTTCCTCTTCGGAATGATGGTTCCACTGAACCTTGCAAAACCTGATAGTTTTAGTCCTTGTGACTCTTTCTGCAGTCTCAAGAATCTTGATAGGCTTCTCCTCATAAGTGAGGTCACTTTCCAATTGAACCTCCTCCAAAGGTATAGTATCCTTCAAAGAAGTTTCTTCCATTTCTGGATGACATTTCTTAAGCTGACTCACATGAAATACATTATGAACAGCTGACAAAGATTGCGGCAATTCAATTTAATAGGCAACTTCTCCTTTGCGACTCAGAATCTTGAGTGGTCCAACATATCTTGGGTCCAACTTTCCTTTGACTCCGAACCTCTTCACTCCACGAAGTGGTGACACTCTAAGATAACCTCTATCACCAACTTCGTAGGTGACTTCTCTGCGCTTAGGATCCGCGTAGCTTTTCTGTCGGGACTGTGCTATCTTCAATCTATCTTTAACCAACTTGACTTTCTCTTCGGCTTTTCTGGCCTGAACAAACTTCTTTCTCCCACACCATTCCATAACAATGGGGTGGTACACTTTCTTCCGTAGAGAAACTCAAATGGGGCCATCTCAATGATGGCTTGATAGCTGTTGTTATAAGAAAATTCTACGTAGGGCAGACTTTCGTCCCAACTGGCTCCGTAGTCTAGGGCACATGCCCTCAACATGTCTTCAAGAACCTGATTCGTTCTTTCTGTCTGTCCATCAATTTGAGGATGAAAAGCAGTGCTGAATTCCAACCTCGTTCCCAATGACTCATGTAACTGTCTCCAAAAATGAGAAGTGAATTGGGTTCCCCTATCAGACACAATACTCTTGGGCACTCCATGTAGACATACAATTCTACTCATGTAGATTTTGGCCAACTTAGCACTTGTATAGGTTGTCTTCACGGGTATGAAATGAGCCACTTTAGTTAGGCGATCCACTACTACCCAAATAGAATCATATCCTGATCCGGTCCTTGGTAATCCGGTAATGAAGTCCATACCAATCTTGTCCCACTTCCAATCAGGAATAGATAGTGGTTGAAGCAAACCTGCTGGTTTCTGGTGTTCCGCTTTCACTCTACTACACACATCACACAAAGCAATATGTTCGGCGATGTCCTTCTTGAGGTTATTCCACCAAAATCTTTCCTTCATGTCCATGTACATTTTGGTGTTACCCGGATGAATGGAATACGGTGAGTTGTGTGCTTCTTGTAAAATCAGTTTCCGAAGCTCCGGATCTTGTGGAACACAGATACGTTTCCCATGCCATAAAGTACCCTGTTCGTCTTCACGGAACCCTTTGGCTTTTCCTTTGCCAATCTTTTCTTTAATCTCTTCGATTTCTTTATCAATCTTATGGGCTTCTTTGATCTTGTCCAACAAAGTCGGTTGACCATCCAAAGACATGAGATGTCCTTCAGGCACAATCTCCAATCTGAGATCTCTAAATTGGGCACACAAATCATCTGGCAATTCTCCTTGTGTAAGGCCATTCACAAAAACCTTACGGCTTAAGGCATCCGCTACAACATTTGCTTTACCGGGATGGTATTGCAAACTTAAATCATAGTCCTTGATGAGTTCTAGCCATCTTCTTTTTCTCATATTAATTTCCTTCTGGGTGAAGATATACTTCAAACTCTTGTGATCTGTGAACACTTCACAATGTTTTCCCAAAAGATAGTGCCTCCATGTTTTGAGTGCATGGACAACGGAGGCTAACTCTAAATCATGAGTAGGATAGTTCACTTCATGAGTTTTGAGTTGTATTGAGGCATAAGCCACAACTTTTCCTTCTTGCATGAGTACTGCACCCAAACCATGATGAGATGCATCACAATATACTTGGAAATCTTTTTCCAAGTCTGGAAAACACAATACTGGTGCTGTCTGTAGCATCCCATTTGTCTAACAACTGTAATGCTACTTGGTTTAGTAATATAATGGCTACTCTCTACACATAATTGTTGCATCATCATCATATCATGCTCATGTCTTCATGCCACCTTGCATTTGAGCATCATACAAAAACCCTCTTTGTTTTGGTTCTTATCTCATATGCATTATTAATTGTATTTGCCTCTTGATATTGTATTTGGTTCTTGATATATTGTTCAAATGCCCAAGTTGAGTTGGGGGCATATATTTATTGACTCCACCACCTTTTCTTCACCACCTTATAATTCCACCATCCAATTAATATGAGCTGGTATTTATTTGAGTTTACCTAGCTCATGTGGGTTGGGTGGATCCAATACCAATCCTTTTGCTTGTCCCTCACTCCAACTTTGGAGGATGCAAATAAATAAATGCCATGAGATATTGTTTTGTTTTCACAGGATAAGACCTAGCATTTAATGCATTTGCATGGGCCATGCAAGAACCACCTCATCTTTTTCCCTCTGTTTTGTTTTCTTCAAGCCTTGGTTCCATGTGAAGGTTCCCTAATTTTACAAATGTTTTCTTCTAATTGCAAAACCCCATATATTCTTAATCTTGTAAAATGCCCCACTTGGCTCATTCATAAGCCATGTATGTGGCATCTCCTTATCCTCCATCTCTTTTGCCCTTGCCTCCCCTCTTAGTCAAGCCCCCTATTCAAAACCTCCTGGTAAAAAGGTTCAAAAGATTTTGAAATTATAAGCTGGTTTGAATTTTGTAATAGAATAAAAAGGAACAAACAAATAATTAATAAACAAAAGAAATAAAAGGGGAAACCAAACCTGGCAGCAGCCCTTACCTGCAGCCCAGCCGCAGCAGCCCGCAACTAGCTCCCTCCTCCGGCCCATCTCCCGGCGCACTTCCCTCCGCAGCAACCCAGCCCACCCCCTGGCCCAGTACCCCTTCGCTCACGGCGTCGTCGCCCTGTACCTCTTCTCCGTTCGCCCTCCTCTCGGAAGACACGCAGACGGAAAGCAGCAGAGGAGCAGGTCCCCGTCGCGTCGCCGTCAGCCGCGTCACCCCTCCGCCCTTCTTATCCCCAAGACGCGGAGGCCCCCTGCAACCCTAGCCTTCCTCTTCCCCTCCTCTCCGCCGCCATCCCCTGTTCCCCTGTCCTTCTCCCTCCCGCAGCAGCAGCAAGCGGAGCCGCGCTGTCGCCATGGTCGCCGGTGAGCACCGCTGAAGCCGGGATCGCACGCCTCGTCCGCGCTGTTGTTGGGGCCCCTCGAGAGGAGCTGTCCGTCCCAGGGGCTCTGCTTCCTCTTCTTCCTGACCAAGTACCGGAGCAGCGCAGCCGTCGCCGTCCTCCACTCCGACCACCCCCGTCCTTGATTCCTTTGGGATTCGGTCTAGGTGAGAACCCCTTTCCTTTTCCCCTCCTCCTCCTTTGCTGTTGTGCACCGTAGCCTCGCCTCGGTCGTCTCCAAGTTCGCCGCGTCGCCGCGCATTCGCCGGCAGTCCGTCCGACAGACAACGATCGACAACAGCGGCTGCAGTTTTCCGCCTCTGTTCGTCATCGTGCCCCCCCCCCCCCCCCCGCTGCAGCCAAGATCCGGCGATGACCCCTTAATGAAAGTTGTAGCCCGTTCATCCCTTGTCATCTTTTGTTTTTGTGGCATGTCGGAATTCTCGAGGGATTTGTCGCCATAGTCTTCCGAAAATCAAGCAAGCTTCTGTTTTCGCGTTGGCTTCAGTTTCGTCAGAGAGTAGAGCAGCCGCGTTTTTGCATTTAGGCCCCTGCACGTTTGCCTTCCTCAACCGCAGCCCCTACCAGCCGGCATTTTTATAAAATGGCACCTCGCTTTTCTGGAAACAAACCCGCGGTCCCCAACCCCAACAGTCCTATGCCCAGTCAGCAATGCGGCCCACCTGTCACCCTCCTCGGGTAGGATCTGCTGAGTACCAAAAGTCCAGGAGCCCTTCTGTTTCAAATTTCAAATCTTTTCAAATTAATTCAATTCAAATTCAAATACAAATCTGTTTAAATCTAAATGAATTCATAACTTATTCCTGGTTTGGAATTTGAATTCAAACCTTATATGAAAAATGATTTATTTTTGAATGTTAATTCAAATCGTTAATCAAATAATTTCGGAATTAATTTAATTAGTCAACCTTTGACTTTGACCCTAATTATTAATTTTGACTATAAAATAAATCTAAATTCATAATTTCAAATAATACAAATAATATATGTTTTTGAATCAGAAAAATGTGAGGATTTCAAATATGCCTTTCAAATTATTATTTGAACACTTAAATTTCAAGTTGAATTAAATTACAATAAAATGCCCCTGGACCTTAATAAATTAATAACTTTTGTTTTAAAACTCCGAATTTAACAAATGATATGTCTAAAATGATCGGCTCGACGAGACCTTTCTGTTTATGCTACCCAAGACTTCAATTGCAGCATGCATCATATAAATATATAGTATACAGCAACTAATATGATAATAAAATGTGACCAAAACTCAATAAAAATGTTATTTCTTCTATTCTACACCTCACCCATGCCATGCTACACTATTGCCATGCAACTTGTGCATCATTCATCATGGCATGATTGTTTGCTTGACGCATTTATTCCTATGCTTGTGCACTTTATTTATGTTGGCCCTTGTTTGTTTGGTTCTTCTTCGAATAGACGCTGAGCAGGGGATATATCAAGAGAACCAGGAGCACTACCCAGATCCGTCTCTCGCTTTAACTGAGTTGCCAGGCAAGCACTACCACATGCTTGCATACATACAGTACCTATTGCCTCTATCTTATTCTTGCATCATTGAGTCGCGATTGCATTAAACCGAATCCCAAGTATTGCATAACCTTTACTTTAACCCCACCAAGCTTGTTCCTCCGTCCCATGAGCCATTACTACAAGAGTTGTTTGAGCCATGCGAGTCGTAGAACAGCATGTGTAGGGTATGTGAGAGTCTGATGGATAACGAGGTACCTAAACAACTTAACCTGAGTAGTAATGGGAGAACTAATGAAAGTGGCACCGGTGAGCAATATCTGCTATTTGGTTTTTCCTGCTCACTTGTGTCCCGTAGGACCCCGAGTACTTGAAACCTGTTCCTTGAATATTCGCGCTATCCACATCCAGGAGGCTTATGGGACCCCCCTGAGCCAGAGCTTGATTCATTCTTATTTCTTGGGGCCACAAACTAGTTTGAGGTTTTATTTATGATCCTGTACTTATGCCATGCTTTACTGCTTTATTTACGATTGTGCGAGGAGCACACTGTACTGTTTAGGTAAGCGGAATGTTTTCGCGGTATCGACAATCCCAGTTTTGGGTTCCCAGTCGTTTACAGCCATTGTCGCAAACCTTGAGTCCGTCTCGGAGTCAGCTAGCTTCGTTGCGGGTCTACTCAATGGGGTGGCCCCCTGAAATAATTCTGAATCTTGTGATTGCTTTGTCGTGAAGGCCTCGTTGGGTTTTGATTTGGTTTTTCCGAGGTTGATCGAGTGTGTGTTGCTATTTGTGCACCCCTGCAGGGTAAAACTTTCTGAAAGCCGTGTCCGCGGTTATGGACGACTTGGAGCACAGTTTCTCGATCATAGACAAGCATAACTAATGTACCGCTTTTAATTTGACTAAGTAATTGACTAGTAAATAGTGCAACACTCATGGAATGGTTAATAAAATTGCCAACGGATAGGGGGTTGTTCGTCCGCTTACTCGTTGGTAAGCGAGGAGGAGGATGGATCTGGTGATATTACTGTTATAACTGTTGCCATTAATTCACGGACATCCGTCTATCTTTGGTTAGGAGGATGGTTAGCGAGTATCTATAGAACTGTTAGGGTTTACCTTTTGCTGCAATTGCGTCACCCCAGGTTGTGTCCCCTTTAGAGGCATAAAGACTTGCTGAGTACCCCTAGGGTCTCACACGATAAATTATTGGTTCAGATGAACAGGTACACTCGCGGGACGGATACTGGGTGGAAGAGGCTGATGATGTGGGCAACGATCGTTCGGTGTAGAGATTCCGGGAACGGGGATCCGTGAGATCTGTGGGCGGGATGTGCTTATTTCTGGGCATCTTATGCCGATTTGCTTCTTATCCGTACTCGGACCTTGTTTGCCGCTTCCGCTTGTTACTCTGATGTGTGATGTATGAGGAAATATCCTAAAATATTATATCTATCTAGGTCATTTGAATCTTGCCGTATGGCGTTGCTATATTTCCTTTCTTTCTAGATGGTATGGCTCTGACGTACTATTGTATGGTGGCTTGCATACGTACTCACTTGTGTATGTAGTTGATCCCTTCGCCTGCCGATTACGTCGCCCGTACTTGTCCCGATGACTGGAAATGGTTGGGACAGCCGAAAGGTCTACCCGTGAGTGGCTTTTGGGGCCCCACCGTACTATTTCAACCATTCCCGCTCATCCAGGCTTGTATCTAGGAGCGTAATTCACCGAGGTAGTTACAATTGGTATCAGAGCCATCCCGACCTTCAGGGTCTCAGCCAAATGGTCGTTGTCAGTCTAGCAAATATTTTTGGTAGTTATGTATACTAGGGAAAAACAAAACGCGAGAGTAGGACTGCTTCCATTTTTCTTCTTACCCAACCACCCACCCTTTTCTGGTAAGGAAGTGTAACGTTTTCAATCCTCTTCTTAAAATTTCAAACTAGGATTCACGTGTTCGGGGTTTCCGTAGTACCATAGGTTGTGTGTGTGTGTGTGTGTGTGTGAGTAATTCCTTGTCTATCTGTTGCATCCAAGTTGTTATCACAATCGGCCTTTTGGTTATCAACTGTTGGTACATTCCATACCGACAGGCTTTGCAAACCGACGCGATCTATCTGATTCATTGTATACCGTCGCGATCTGTCTTACTCTTTGTTATCCGACGTTATCTTGTTTGGGGTGTTCGTTTCCGTAGTTGCTAATCTTTAGGTTCATCGTGAGAAGAAGGGGTTAGGATATGTGTTTTACTTATTCATGTGCGGAGTAATGATTTGAGTGCGGGATGGAGTCGCGACCATACCACTACTCTTATCATTCGCTTTTGTATATTGAATTGGTAGAGTCACTAATCTTGATTCGTTAAGTAATTTTGCGCATCTATTGGTATTTTAATGCCGAAATTTGTGGAAAAATTTTCTTTGATATATTTGTGTACCACACTCCTTTTCAGTCGTGTGCGATATGCTTAATATCTTCTAGGTGCTTTGAACTTTGTTGATATTTTAATATCATCTTAGTAAATTGTATCCTTTAATCTTGGTTAATTCCATCTTGGTACTATTTTGGATTATTATTATTCTCCATTATAGTACTGACTTGTGTTTTATATCAATCTCAGGATGGCTCCACCACGCCGTTCAGATGAGGACATACCACCGGAATTGGGGGCCGCGTTGTCAAACATAGCCAATGCCTTGGCAGCAATGCAGCAGAACCAGCAGCGTTTGGAAGAAAGTGTCAGGAGAAATGAGTTTGCTCCACTCCCCCCACCTCCCAAGCGGGGCGACATCAAAAGCTTCCTGAAGTTCAACCCTCGCCAATTTGATGTTTCTGATCGACCACTTGATGCTGATGATTGGTTACGTGAGACGTCAAGGCTACTGGAGACTGCTGATGTTCCTGAGCAAGAATGGGTGAAATGTGCTACTCACCTTCTAAAGGGAGATGCAGCTCTCTGGTGGGAGAATTATCTGAAGGCAAGCTGCACTGGTTTTCAGCCCACTTGGGAACAGTTCTCTGGAGCTTTCAAAGAGCAATTCCTGTCAGAGATTGTCATGGAAAGGATGAAGGAAGCGTTTCTCAACCTCAAGCAGGGAAATGATAATGTCAACACCTACATCAGGAACTTCATGAACCCTTCTCGTTATGGTGGCGATGAGGTCTCCGATGACAAGAAGAAGCAAAAGAGGTTCAGGCAAGGGCTCAATGCATCGATCAAATATGCAATCACACATGCAAGGCCAGCGTCTTTTCTGGAACTTCAGCATACAGCTTTGCAGGAGGAAGCAAGTAGGCAAGTGTTTGAGGAGTCCAAGAAACACAATCGTGATGCACCAAGCTCTTCAGCTATGTCAGCTCCTTCTAAGCGGCGTGTCTGGGTTCCTAACACCCCACCGTCGCTCCCGGCTTCACCAAGACCTGCAAGCTACGCGTCAAGGCCACCAAACTTCATCACTGCTGCTCCCAGGGGCTACACCCACAACTACCCTGGAGCGCCTGGCGGAGTCCTTGGCTACGTTGCTCCACGTCCACCTGGTGCTTGCTTCACGTGTGGAGACCCTGGACATCTAAACTGGAACTGTCCGTTGAAAAACAAAGCTCTTCCTCCACCCCCTCCAAGACCTGCGGCAAGCTCTCCTATGGTTCGTGCACCACCACCTCGGGCTCTCAACATCAACACCAAGCCCGGGTCTACTGTTGCTCGTGCCAACTGTGTCAACGCCGCTCAAGCTGAGCATGCACTTGGAGTTGTGATGGGTATGCTTTCCGTTAACTCAGTCCCTGCACGAGTTTTGTTTGATTCTGGGGCATCGCACTCTTTTGTTTCTATCAAGTTTGCAAGTGACAATGGGTTAGCAGCGGATCCTCTTCTTAAGAAGTTAATGGTCCTTTCTCCTGGAGCAAATATGGTAGCTTCTAAAGTCAGCCATGGCAATCAAATTGAGATTGGTGGCTCTTCGTTCTCGGCTTCCTTAATTGTTCTGGGCAATTCTGACATTGATGTCATCTTGGGCATGGATTGGTTGACAGCAAATGCAGCTGTGATTGATTGTGCTGAACGCTCGGTTTCTCTGAAGATTCCTGAAGGCCATATAGTCTTTTCTCCAAGTCTGACTCCTGCTGTCCAGCTTTTCTCTTTGGCGGCTCTGAATGATGATTCTATGGAAGCTATTCAGAGAGTCCCAGTGGTCTGTGAGTTTCCGGATGTCTTTCCTGAAGAGTTGCCGGGTATGCCTCCAGATCGTGAGGTTGAGTTTGTAATTGAGCTTGAACCTGGAACGGCTCCTATCTCCAAGCGGCCATATAAAATGGGTCCTGCTGAGTTGGCTGAACTCAAACGACAGCTTGATGAACAAGAGAAGTTGGGTTTCATTCAACACAGTACTTCTTCTTGGGGTAGCCCAACAATCTTTGTGAAGAAGCGTGACAGGACTGATAGACTTTGTGTTGACTATCGGGCTCTCAATGCTAAAACCATCAAGAACAAATATCCCCTTCCGCGGATTAATGATCTCTTCGATCAGCTAGCTGGAGCTGTGGTATTATCTAAGCTTGACTTGAGAAGTGGTTATCACCAAATCAAGATTCGTAAGGAAGATGTGCCTAAAACAGCTTTCACCACCCGCTATGGCCTGTATGAGTACACGGTCATGTCTTTCGGTCTCACCAACGCACCTGCTACCTTCTCGAGGCTTATGAACTTGGTCTTCATGGAGTATCTTGATAAGTTCGTTGTGGTCTATCTGGATGACATCCTAGTCTATTCTAAGTCAAAGGAAGAGCATGAAGAACACCTTCGTTGTGTCCTAAACAAGCTTCGCGAGAACCGCTTATATGCAAAGTTCTCAAAGTGTGAGTTTTGGCTGCCTCAAGTAACCTATCTTGGTCACGTCATCTCTGCCAAGGGCATTGCAGTCAACCCGGAAACGGTAAAGACAATTGTTGAATGGCTTCCTCCTGTTAATGTAAAAGAAGTGCAGAGTTTCCTCGGTTTGGCTAGTTATTGCCGTCGCTTCGTTCAGAACTTTTCGAAGATAGCGAAGCCTCTTACCGATATCCTCAAGAAAGGCAAGAAATACCTTTGGACTCCTGCATGTCAAGCAAGCTTTGAGACACTCAAAGAGAAGCTCACTTCCACACCAGTCTTGGTTCCTCTGGATACATCTAAGCCTTTCCAGATATTCTGTGACGCCTCCTTGCAAGGATTGGGTGCGGTCCTTATGCAAGAAAAGCAAGTTGTTGCTTATGCCTCTCGACAGTTGAAGACGCATGAGATCAACTATCCCACACATGACCTTGAGCTCGCAGCAGTTGTCTTTGCTTTGAAGCTATGGAGGCACTACTTGCTTGGCAACCGTTGTGAAATCTTTTCTGATCACAAGAGTTTGAAGTATATCTTCACACAGCCTGATCTCAACCTTCGGCAGAGGAGATGGATTGAAGCAATCAATGATTTTGATTTGACCATCAACTACACACCGGGCAAAGCTAATGTCATGGCCGATGCTCTCAGCCGCAAAGCTTATGTCAACAACCTCATGATGGATGAACAGCAACCTCTTTTGTGCGAGGAATTCCGTCAGCTCAACCTGGAAATTGGGGAACAAGGGCATCTCCTGAACCTTCTGGCTACTCCTCTCTTGGAAGAAAAGATTCGTTTTCGTCAGCATGGTGATCCGCACACCAGAAAGATCACCTCCCAACTTCAGCTTCCGAAGTATGAGTCCTTCCACGTCGATGATCAAGGCACGCTTTTCTTTGAACACCGGATGTTTGTTCCAAACTACCCGGGTTTGAGAGAGCAAGTTCTCAAGGAGGCGCACGATTCTGTTCTATCTATCCACCCTGGCAGCACAAAGATGTACATGGACTTGAAAACACAGTATTGGTGGCCGGGTCTGAAACGATATTGTGCCAAGTGTGTCTCGGAGTGTGATGTCTGCCGCAGAGTGAAAGCTGTCCATCAGAAACCTTTCGGTCTTCTACAGCCATTGAAACCCCCGGAATGGAAATGGGAGAAAGTAGAGATGGACTTCATCACTGGTTTTCCAAGGTCGCAGAAGGGCAACAATGCAATCTTTGTTGTCATTGACAGGATTTCCAAAGTGGCTCATTTCTTCCCCGTCAAGGAAACAATTTCTGGAATTCAGTTGGCTGAGCTCTATATCAACAGAATTGTCTCTCTGTATGGGGTTCCGCTTGAGATCAGTTCAGACCGTGGGAGCATCTTCACTTCCAAGTTCTGGGAAAGTTTCCAAAATGCTTTGGGAACAAAGTTGAACTTCAGCACAGCTTACCACCCTCAGTCGCAAGGACAAGTTGAAAGGATCAATCAGATTTTGGAGGATATGCTTCGTGCTTGCGTCATCTCTTTTGGCATGAAGTGGGAAGAATGTCTTCCTTATGCTGAATTATCTTACAACAACAGCTTCCAGAAAAGTCTGAAGATGGCACCATTCGAGGCTCTCTATGGTCGCAAGTGCAGAACTCCGATTGGTTGGTCAGGTGCAGGAGAAAGAATTTGGTTTGGCCCTGACATTGTAACTCAAGCGGAGGAGAAGGTGCACATCATTCTTGAAAACCTGAAGATTGCTCAAAGTCGCCAGAAGAGCAATTATGACAGGAAGCACGCGGACATGGTGTATGCCCCTGGTGATCTCGTGTACCTTCGTGTCACTCCAATGAGAGGCACACACCGCTTTGGTATCAAAGGAAAGCTGGCTCCTAGATACATCGGTCCATTCAAAATTCGTGGTAGAAGAGGAGAAGTTGCTTATGCTCTTGAGCTCCCGGAAAAACTCAAGGTTCATGATGTTTTCCACATCTTTCAACTCAAGAAGTGCTTCAAAGATCCCGGCAGGACCGTGGATCATGAGCTAATCGATCTCAAAGAAGACCTGACTTATCAAGAACAACCCACCAAAATCCTTGAGACCGCAGAAAGAAGGACTCGCAACAAGTCCATCAAGTTCTGCAAGGTGCAGTGGTCGCACCATTCTGTTGATGAAGCCACTTGGGAGCGTGAAGATGAACTCCGTGCCAACTATCCTACCCTCTTTGAGTCTTCTTCTTCTTCCTAGAATCTCGAGGCGAGATTCCTGTTTAGTGGGGGAGAGTTGTAGCATCCCATTTGTCTAACAACTGTAATGCTACTTGGTTTAGTAATATAATGGCTACTCTCTACACATAATTGTTGCATCATCATCATATCATGCTCATGTCTTCATGCCACCTTGCATTTGAGCATCATACAAAAACCCTCTTTGTTTTGGTTCTTATCTCATATGCATTATTAATTGTATATGCCTCTTGATATTGTATTTGGTTCTTGATATATTGTTCAAATGCCCAAGTTGAGTTGGGGGCATATCTTTATTGACTCCACCACCTTTTCTTCACCACCTTATAATTCCACCATCCAATTATTATGAGCTGGTATTTATTTGAGTTTACCTAGCTCATGTGGGTTGGGTGGATCCAATACCAATCCTTTTGCTTGTCCCTCACTCCAACTTTGGAGGATGCAAATAAATAAATGCCATGAGATATTGTTTTGTTTTCACAGGATAAGACCTAGCATTTAATGCATTTGCATGGGCCATGCAAGAACCACCTCATCTTTTTCCCTCTGTTTTGTTTTCTTCAAGCCTTGGTTCCATGTGAAGGTTCCCTAATTTTACAAATGTTTTCTTCTAATTGCAAAACCCCATATCTTCTTAATCTTGTAAAATGCCCCACTTGGCTCATTCATAAGCCATGTATGTGGCATCTCCTTATCCTCCATCTCTTTTGCCCTTGCCTCCCCTCTTAGTCAAGCCCCCTATTCAAAACCTCCTGGTAAAAAGGTTCAAAAGATTTTGAAATTATAAGCTGGTTTGAATTTTGTAATAGAATAAAAAGGAACAAACAAATAATTAATAAACAAAAGAAATAAAAGGGGAAACCAAACCTGGCAGCAGCCCTTACCTGCAGCCCAGCCGCAGCAGCCCGCAACTAGCTCCCTCCTCCGGCCCATCTCCCGGCCCACTTCCCTCAGCAGCAACCCAGCCCACCCCCTGGCCCAGTACCCCTTCGCTCACGGCGTCGTCGCCCTGTACCTCTTCTCCGTTCGCCCTCCTCTCTGAAGAGACGCAGACGGAAAGCAGCAGAGGAGCAGGTCCCCATCGCGTCGCCGTCAGCCGCGTCACCCCTCCGCCCTTCTTATCCCCAAGCCGCGGAGGCCACCTGCAACCCTAGCCTTCCACTTCCCCTCCTCTCCGCCGCCATCCCCTGTTCCCCTGTCCTTCTCCCTCCCGCAGCAGCAAGCGGAGCCGCGCTGTCGCCATGGTCGCCGGTGAGCACCGCTGAAGCCGGGATCGCACGCCTCGTCCGCGCTGTTGTTGGGGCCCCTCGAGAGGAGCTGTCCGTCCCAGGGGCTCTGCTTCCTCTTCTTCCTGACCAAGTACCGGAGCAGCGCAGCCGTCGCCGTCCTCCACTCCGACCACCCCCGTCCTCGATTCCTCTGGGATTCGGTCTAGGTGAGCACCCCTTTCCTTTTCCCCTCCTCCTCCTTTGCTGTTGTGCACCGTAGCTTCGCCTCGGTCGTCTCCAAGTTCGCCGCGTCGCCGCGCATTCGCCGGCAGTCCGTCCGACAGACAACGATCAACAGCAGCGGCTGCAGTTTTCTGCCTCTGTTCGTCATCATGCCCCGCCCGCTGCAGCCAAGATCCGGCGATGACCCCTTAATGAAAGTTGTAGCCCGTTCATCCCTTGTCATCTTTTGTTTTTGTGGCATGTCGGAATTCTCGAGGGATTTGTCGCCATCGTCTTCCGAAAATCAAGCAAGCTTCTGTTTTCGCGTTGGCTTCAGTTTCGTCAGAGAGTAGAGCAGCCGCGTTTTTGCATTTAGGCCCCTGCACGTTTGCCTTCCTCAACCGCAGCCCCTCCCAGCCGGCATTTTTATAAAATGGCACCTCGCTTTTCTGGAAACAAACCCATGGTCCCCAACCCCAACAGTCCTATGCCCAGTCAGCAATGCGGCCCACCTGTCACCCTCCTCGGGTAGGATCTGCTGAGTACCAAAAGTCCAGGAGCCCTTCTGTTTCAAATTTCAAATCTTTTCAAATTAATTCAATTCAAATTCAAATACAAATCTGTTTAAATCTAAATGAATTCATAACTTATTCCTGGTTTGGAATTTGAATTCAAACCTTATATGAAAAATGATTTATTTTTGAATGTTAATTCAAATCGTTAATCAAATAATTTCGGAATTAATTTAATTAGTCAACCTTTGACTTTGACCCTAATTATTAATTTTGACTATAAAATAAATCTAAATTCATAATTTCAAATAATACAAATAATATATGTTTTTGAATCAGAAAAATGTGAGGATTTCAAATATGCCTTTCAAATTATTATTTGAACACTTAAATTTCAAGTTGAATTAAATTACAATAAAATGCCCTTGGACCTTAATAAATTAATAACTTTTGTTTTAAAACTCCGAATTTAACAAATGATATGTCTAAAATGATCGGCTCGACGAGACCTTTCTGTTTATGCTACCCAAGACTTCAATTGCAGCATGCATCATATAAATATATAGTATACAGCAACTAATATGACAATAAAATGTGACCAAAACTCAATAAAAATGTTATTTCTTGTATTCTACACCTCACCCATGCCATGCTACAGTATTGCCATGCAACTTGTGCATCATTCATCATGGCATGATTGTTTGCTTGACGCATTTATTCCTATGCTTGTGCACTTTATTTATGTTGGCCCTTGTTTGTTTGGTTCTTCTTCGAATAGACGCTGAGCAGGGGATATATCAAGAGAACCAGGAGCACTACCCAGATCTGTCTCTCGCTTCAACTGAGTTGCCAGGCAAGCACTACCACATGCTTGCATACATACAGTACCTATTGCCTCTATCTTATTCTTGCATCATTGAGTCGCGATTGCATTAAACCGAATCCCAAGTATTGCATAGCCTTTACTTTAACCCCACCAAGCTTGTTCCTCCGTCCCATGAGCCATTACTACAGGAGTTGTTTGAGCCATGCGAGTCGTAGAACAACATGTGTAGGGTATGTGAGAGTCTGATGGATAACGAGGTACCTAAACAACTTAACCTGAGTAGTAATGGGAGAACTAATGAAAGTGGCACCGGTGAGCAATATCTGCTATTTGGTTTTTCCTGCTCACTTGTGTCCCGTAGGACCCCGAGTACTTGAAACCTGTTCCTTGAATATTCGCGCTATCCACATCCGGGAGGCTTATGGGACCCCCCTGAGCTAGAGCTTGATTCATTCTTATTTCTTGGGGCCACAAACTAGTTCGAGGTTTTATTTATGATCCTCTACTTATGCCATGCTTTACTGCTTTATTTACGATTGTGCAAGGAGCACACTGTACTGTTTAGGTAAGCGGAATGTTTTCGCGGTATCGACAATCCCAGTTTTGGGTTCCCAGTCGTTTACAGCCATTGTCGCAAACCTTGAGTCCGTCTCGGAGTCAGCTAGCTTCGTTGCGGGTCTACTCAATGGGGTGGCCCCCTGAAATAATTCTGAATCCTGTGATTGCTTTGTCGTGAAGGCCTCGTTGGGTTTTGATTTGGATTTTCCGAGGTTGATCGAGTGTGTGTTGCTATTTGTGCACCCCTGCAGGGTAAAACTTTCTGAAATCCGTGTCCGCGGTTATGGACGACTTGGAGCACAGTTTCTCGATCATAGACGAGCATAACTAAAGTACCGCTTTTAATTTGACTAAGTAATTGACTAGTAAATAGTGCAACACTCATGGAATGGTTAATAAAATTGCCAACGGATGGGGGGGTTGTTCGTCCGCTTCCTCGTTGGTAAGCGAGGAGGAGGATGGATCTGGTGATATTACTGTTATAAATGTTGCCATTAATTCACGGACATCCGTCTATCTTTGGTTAGGCGGATGGTTAGCGAGTATCTATAGAACTGTTAGGGTTTATCTTTTGCTGCAATTGCGTCACCCCAGGTTGTGTCCCCTTTAGAGGCATAAAGACTTGCTGAGTACCCCTAGGGTCTCACACGATAAATTATTGGTTCAGATGAACAGGTACACTCGCAGGACGGATACTGGGTGGAAGAGGCTGATGATGTGGGCAACGATCGTTCGGTGTAGAGATTCCGGGAACGGGGATCTGTGAGATCTGTGGGCGGGATGTGCTTATTTCTGGGCATCTTATGCCGATTTGCTTCTTATCCGTACTCGGACCTTGTTTGCCGCTTCCGCTTGTTACTCTGATGTGTGATGTATGAGGAAATATCCTAAAATATTATATCTATCTAGGTCATTTGAATCTTGCCGTATGGCGTTGCTATATTTCCTTTCTTTCTAGATGGTATGGCTCTGACGTACTATTGTATGGTGCCTTGCATACATACTCACTTGTGTATGTAGTTGATCCCTTCGCCTGCCGATTACGCCGCCCGTACTTGTCCCGATGACTGGAAATGGTTGGGACGGCCGAAAGGTCTACCCGTGAGTGGCTTTTGGGGCCCCACCGTACTATTTCAACCATTCCCGCTCATCCAGGCTTGTATCTAGGAGCGTAATTCACCGAGGTAGTTACACTGTCACAAGTCTCTTCTTCAATTCCTGAAAGCTGAGTTCACAAACTTCAGACCAAGCAAATTTCTTGTCTTTCTTTAGCAATTCCGTCATAGGCTTAGCAACTTTGGAGAAATTTTCAATGAACCTTCTGTAGTAACCTGCTAAGCCAAGGAAACTACGAACTTCTTTCACTGACTTGGGAGATTCCCATTCAGTTACAGCTGAAACTTTAGCAGGATCAACTTCTACACCTTCTTTTGTCATAACATGTCCAAGAAATCCAACTTCATTTAACCAGAATTCACACTTGCTGAATTTGGCATACAGTTTGTGTTCTCTAAGTTTCTCGAGTATCAAGCGCAAATGTCCTTCATGCTCTTATTTGCTCTTGGAGTAGATTAAAATGTCATCGATGAAAACGACAACAAACTTATCAAGAAATTCCATGAACACCTTGTTCATCATATTCATAAAGTATGCTGGAGCATTGGTAAATCCAAATGGCATCACGATATACTCATACAATCCATACCTTGTAGTGAAAGCTGTTTTAGGTATGTCTTGTTCTCTTATCTTGAGTTGGAAATAGCCTGACCGTAGATCAATCTACGAGAATACAGAACTCCTTCTAGCTGATCAAACAAGTCATTGATTCTAGGCAAAGGGTATTTGTTCTTGATAGTCACCTCATTGAGTGAACGGTAATCAATGCATAACCTTTGACTTCTATCTTTCTTCTCCACAAACAAAACTGGGGCTCCCCAAGATGAAGAACTTGGTTGAATAAATCCTTTCTACAACTGCTCTCCGAGTTGTTTCTTGAGTTCTTTCAGTTCGTCAACTGACATCTTGTACGGTCTCTTTGCTATTGGTCTAGATCCTGGTAGCAAATCAATAAGGAACTCCACATCTCTATCTGGTGGCATTCCCGGCAATTCTTCTGGAAACACATCCGGATATTCACTCACAATTGGCACACTGTCAATGCTAACCCCCTTAAGAGAATTTAGCTTACTCCCTTTTGATTCAAAGTTAGACTTGAATTTAATCCGTTTTCTTTCTGGGGTTGTGAGTGCGACAGTACGATTATCACAATCTAGTACTCCTTCATACTTAGCCATCCAATCCATTCCCAATATTATGTCCAGTCCTTGGGAATCTAGGATTATCAGACTCACTGGAAACCTATGCTTCCCAAACTCTATTACTAGATCCCGGCATCCAAGACTTACTATCATATCTCCACCCGGAGAACTAACTTTTATTGGACACCCAATGTTTTCAGTTGGAAACCCATTTCTATCAACAAATGCTTTTGATATGAATGAATGTGATGCTCCAGTATCAAAAAGAACAAATGCTGGAATAGAATTGAGTCTGAACTTACCAGCAACAACATCAGGCTCCTCATAAATTTCCTCCACATTGATGTGGTTCACTTGTCCCTTCTGAAAAGGGTTGGGCTTGTTCGGTCCTTGAACTTTCTTCTCTGGGCATTCATTTGCGTAATGCCCCATCTTCTTGCACTTGAAGCATTCAACCTGACTGATGTCCTTCTTGACAGGGTGGCTTCCACTGCCACTTCCATTTCCACTGTGGTGGCTCTTATATCCACCCTTGTGGTTCTTGTACTTGTCATTGTCATGACTACGGTGATGCTTGTTGTCATGACGGTTGTGGTTGTGGTGCTTGTTGAATTTCCCATGCTTGTGGGATCCTTAGCTTCCACTGTCATCATAATGGGAACGTTTGTGAGACGATCCCGAGCTATGCTTGTCCGAGTGCTTTCTCTTTCTGCTCTCAACTTGCTTCATTCTGTTCTCCAATATAGAAGCCTTATCACAAAGAGACTGGTATGTGGGAACGTATGCCACAGCCAACTGCAGGTTCAGCTCATCATTCAATCCTTCAAGAAATTTTTCCTTTCTCTAAGCATCGGTGTCAACTTCATCCGGTGCATAACGCGCCAGATTGTTGAACTCCTCAATATATTCAGCCACGCGGCGGTGGCGCTGCTTCAGATTATGGAACTCTTTCTTTTTCAAACTCATCACTCCAGACGAGATATGAGCAGTACGAAATCCATCCTCAAAGATAGCCCAGGTCACATCTTCTATGGGAGTGGTGATCTAGAAGTTATCCCACCAAGTGGCGGCTGGTCCTTCCAGCAAATGTGCTGCAAATCTGACCTTTTCTGCATCAGTACAGCCCACAGTTACCAAGTCCTTGTTCACAGAGCGTAGCCAATCATTGGCCACCATGGGATCAGTTGTTCCCGAGAACTTTGCTGGCCTCAATCTCAAGAACGTGGTAAGCATGTCAAAGCCCGGTGGGTTGTTGTTGTTGTTATTGTTGTTGTTGTTTTGGTTCTGGATGAGTGTCGTCATCATTTGCATTAGCTGAGTTTGAGCGGTCATGATTTGCTGCATTTCTGGTGTGATGTTGTTGTTGTTGGGGTTGGGGTTTGCACGACGGGGAGGCATCTGTGGTTTGTTCAGTAGAGGTAAGAATGAGATACCCATAGATGCTTTCATGCACAATACATCACATAAACAATCACAAAGCATGCAACATAACGATAAAGATTCAACAACCAGATAACAAGTTCGCAAAGTAAACACACACAAATAACAAGCCATCCACATGTTGGATGGTCAATAACAAGTTCTCAACGACAAGTATGATAATAAATGATAAATGAGTAATCAAATCTACTCCTCGGCATCAACCTCCTCCTCGACAAAGGTAAGACCTGCGTTCTCCATCGCGGTCTTGTATTCCTCAACACTGGTGGTTAAGGTCTCTATCTTGGCTTTGACAGCCCTCTTCTGGGAACGAAGCCTCTCAATCACCGTCTGCTGATGCTCGAGCTCGAAGTCCTTGGTCTGCAGTTCTTCAATCATGTCCCGGATATTCTTGTTTCTATCCTGGCTTCGCTTCTCCTGACTCTTGAACTTTCTGTCCTGGCTCTCGAACTTCGCCTCCATCTCCTTAACTATCTCGTCTTGCTCCGCAAAGAGCTTGTATTTCTCGCGAAGCTGCACCTGGAGTTCGTCATTGCTGAGCATGACGTTGGTCCTATCGGAGTCCACGTGCCTAATGAGAGCCTCTAAGTCCTGGAGGTATAGACGAATCGGCTCTGCTGTGTCCCTCGAATCGTCCTCGAAGTCAATGGACTCTCCATCCTCATCACGTCTACCGAAGACGTGGAAATGAGTACCTCTAACCTGTCGGGAGTGTCTCCCTAGCAGACGTCCTATCAGATCCTGCATGACTACCTCAAGGCCTCTCTCCTTGTCATCATGCATGAGCTTGAAGATGATGGCCTCCGTGGTAGGCTCTGTCTGGCGTCCGGGCTGGTTGACCTTGAAACCCAAAAGGTCTTTCCTCTCAAACTTGGTGAGGGGAAGCACCATGATGGTAGGAAGAGGGAGATTGAGAAAAGTAGTAAGCTCAAAAATACGAGGACCAAAGCGAGTAACTTGGAACTCCTCAACAGTGCTGATGGTAACAATAGGCATCTATTTATAAGATAGAAAAGTTAGAACAACACAATTCAAGATAAAACACAAGGCAAAACATCACATACAAATCCTTGGAAATCAAAACACACAAGTCATGGTACACATGGATCCATTACAACAACCAAAGTTCAACTTATTTTAAAGCAACATTTGGAAAATAAAGTGATAAGTGGTGGTCCAACTAACGAAGTACGTTTACAATCCTATCTCATTGGACCTCTTGGCTAACACAATGTTTCTAGAAGCAATCAGTCTATCTTGCTCACATGACTCCATCACTAAGTCTATAATGTCTCCTCTTAAGGTTTGGTTGGTAGCTTCCAACTCTTGGGTATGTTTCTTCTCTTCCTTTAGGTCATTTTTGAGGTTGAGCATTCTGCACTTGACTCTATCACCAAGTTCTTTGATGGTCTTCCAAGCTGCATCCCTTGCTGATTCAAAGAATGTAGTGTGCACCACTGAATTGGTGAACATGCAGAATCCTTTTTCCTGGTGGTTGTCTTCCTTGTTTTTATACAAGTGAAGTTGCACCCACCAGTATTCAACTCCTTCATCCATCACAGGAAAACCTTTGTACACAGCTGCACCTTGTATCTCTAATGCAACCATGAGGTCCTTGAGAGCCTTGGGGAATTCTGTCTCACACTCCAAGTCATTGTCATGAGTGGTCCTTTCCTTACGGCTTCGTTGATGGAGTTCATCTACAAATAGAGATGAGAAGGAAGATTAGAAAAGTTTACGAGAAGAATAGACAAGTGTAGAAGTTGCTGAAAAATTTTCCGTAGTGGTTTCCAATCCTAGGGTCATAATCCTACATGCAACACAGTGCTCTGATACCATCTGTAAGATCCCTCCTTAATAAAGGAAAAGGATCCCTGTGATTGCAATGATAGTCCCTGGATCATTGCTAGCATCCACAGTTTAAGATGAAGTACACAGATACAAAGGTCATTATTACAGGCATTCCAGAGACAAACATAGTCTTTACAACTCCAAGGCCACAGGCCTAATACAAGAGTTCGATTAAGTAAATAAATAAAAGTCTTCATCTTCATGTGCCACAGGCAAACATGTTGAGTGTAGACTCATGACTCCTAATCCTCATCAGAGTAACCTACAACATCACAAGTTACAGCCACAGTGGCTCAATACATTGGAATAGTATTGGCAAGTGATACCTTAGTATAATTTAGGTGGACTAGATACTATATGCAATTTGGCTAAGTGTAGCTTGGCTTGCTTTGCTCAAAATAGATTTTTGCCTATTAGTTGAAATCATTAAGTTTTTCTTTGTCAAAAATCTTTTCCCAAGGAACCACCAATAGACATTGAGGTCCTTCACCCTTGTTCACCCACAGGTTTTTACTTAGAAGTTGGGATGAGGAGATTCTTGATAGCTTCCATGTCTTGATGCTCAAGTTGTCCATTACCATGGACTTGGCTAAGTACTTAGATTTTTCCATCTGCAGAGGTTGTGCACTTTCCCCACCAGACTTGATTTTCACCAAGACAGGACCTTTCAGAAGCCTTCCCTTAGACCAAATGGACGCGCTCCAACCTATCATTCCCACTACCACCAACTGTCCAAATGGCTAAGTTCTAGCAACCTATGTGACCCAGGAAGAGCCCATATTGCCAAGTGGCTGCACTATAAGCTTCTCAACACTTGGCCTCTAAAATCTCTTTGTTCCTGGGTGGCTTTCCACAAGTGAGATACACAAGGTTCACCAGTCCCCTGGCCTTGTGTAACCACTCAACACAAGCCAATCCTTCCATTCCACCCAGGTGTTTCATTAACTTAGTTGTTTTATTAGGCAAAACACAAGTCCAAAGACTTAGAAATATTTTCATCATAGCATGTATATTTCACCAACCCTTGGTTGCTACTAGCTAGGCTAAGCATGGCATAGATAATAACTTAACTTAGAAATTTCCTAGCAATTCTACAACTACTAGGATTTCCCAAGATGGCATATAAGCAAAATAATAACATGCAAGACTTAGAAAAAATATTTCTAATGCTTAGTATAAAACATGGGGATGAAAATATTCATGAAGTACCACTTGCCTTGGTAGTTTGGAGAGTAGCTACACTCCTCACAATCACAATCACTAGCACCAAAATCTACACAAAGATTCATAGCCACAATCACATACAAAACATATACAATCAAAAATATATACATGCATGCAAAATGATATGTGACGATTTTTAAAACTCAACAAAGCAAGTATATAGTACTGATTCATAAACAAGTTAAAAACTTGCCAAACATCATTTATTTAAACCCTAAATCATTTCCTAAACATTTCATATACTCAAATTAGCCCTACACAAGTTTTTGCCAATAAAGTCATTTTAACAGAAGCAAAACATTAAACACATTGCGTACTTAGAAAGAGCTTGCTCTCCTGATTCCAACGGTATAAAATGTGTCAAATTCTAACGTGTGGATCAAAAGTTATAGCCAAAACAAGTTTGAACATCTAATAGATTCAAATTCTGTCTTTTAAATCTAACTGCTGCCACGCGTCTTGTTCTAATTGGCCCGTACCGGTTCGGGCGGATCAATCAACGAGAGCCACACGATTTAAATGAAGATGCACGGCCAGATCTAATACATACCTCTTCGACACAGATCTAATCTTACTCGTTAGATCTAAATCCTACGGCCCTAATCTAATTGACCACAGACGGGCGGTGCTAGCGGCGGCGACTGGCGGCGGCGCGCTCTGACAGTGGCGGTGCCGGCGAACTAGGGCGCCCGGAGAGGTGGGAAGATGCTCACCAGAACCGCAGTGATGAGGAGAAGCTCGACGTGTCCTTGGTTGGCGAAGTGGCGCTCGGAGTCGTCGCGGATTGCTCGTCGGAGTAGTCCCTGGCGGCTGTGGCTTCGGCTCGTCGACGTTGGCGACATTCTGAGCCGTGCTAAGACAAGGGTAGGGTACCGTTAGATGCGCAGGACGCTGGGGATCTTACGCATATCAAACAGAGGGCAAGGGGAGGCTGGAACTTACGGGGAAAAGTCGCCGGAGTTCGAGCAGAGAGCGGCGGCGCTTAGTTGTTGACGTTGCCGAGGCTACAGGCCATGCACGAGCAAATGGAAAGTGTCAGTAGATGCGCGCGGAGATGCAGAGCAAGCCAGCGTGAACCACAGGCAGAGGGGAGTGCGGTGCTCACCGGAATTCGTCGGCGAGGTCGTCGGAGCAGCGGGGTTGCGGCGAGGAATTCTCGCAGCCTGGGGGCATTCTGTTCTCGGGGTCTGGGGGAAAAGGAGAGGGGACAGAGGGGGTTTAAGTAGGAGAGGTGGGGGCGTGAATCACTCCGGAATTGATCGGGAATTTACGATGCGAATCAAACAGGAAACGCCCGCGTGATTTGGGGATAAACCAGTCGCTGGGTGGAGACGACGATGGTTGTGTGGGTCGTGGCTGTCAACGAGAGGAAGGGAGAGGGAGTGGGTCCATACTCTCAGCGAGCTAGTGGGTGCGGGGGCGAGTGAAGAAAAACGGTTCGCGGGGTGGGGTGTTGGGCTTAGCTGGGCTAGTTGGGCCAGATTCGGCTGAGGCTAATTTTTTTCTCTTTTAGGCTTTTTCTTTTTCTGTTTGCTTTTCTAAAATGGTTTTCAAACCTCAATTCAAATCTGTTTGAATCCAAAACTTTTCAGGACTTTTGTACAATAAATCTTGTACTCAAATAAGTGTCAAACACATCTGTTCACTCAAACACACTTGGGTCTTTTGAAAATTTGAATAAAACCATGCCTTTATGAGGTTTGATAATAGGCATAGAATTTGTTTTATTTCATATTTTGATTTGAGACTTTGCTCAAGTTTTGTAACCACCTGAGTTTGGAATCCAAGCAATACTGAATGATTAACAGTACCTTTCTCAAAACAAGTAACACAAGGGCTTGAGTCAACTTACATAAAATAATAAGCATGGAAGCTTCTGTTTTGAAATGATTTGTTTGAAATGAAATTCATATGATCATGGATGCATGGATGATATGCATAAGTTTGAATCATGATTTTAGGGATGTTACAATATAGCAATAATCACTAAGCATAAGGTCAAAACAACACCTAGCATGTCATGCTAAAGTCTAAGTCACAGTCAATGCAAGCTCCTCTTGCACGTTCAAGCAGGAACTTCCTACTCCTGTCCAACACCAAGCAACGTATTTGAAACAACACAGCCAGAAAGGGGGTAAAAACTACTTTATTCAAGCAAACTAAACAACCTAAGAAAAGAAAACGAAAACTAATACGCTCCAAGAACAAAACAACTGTGCATGAAACAATAAAAACGAAGTGTCTAGACAGACCTGAGCTTTTTATTGATGAAGAAGGGGATGCCTTGGAATCCCCAAGCTTTGATGCTTGTACCTCTTGGATATTTCTTAGGGTGAAACCACGGTGGCATCCCCAAGCTTGAGATTTTGTCCATTCTTCATCTCATTACATCATTCTCTCTCTACACATAAAATTTTTCCTTCATACAAAACTTCACACAATCTTCATTAGCAACATTAGTTTATTCAAAAGATATTAGACCTTAGGCAAAGCTTTCGAACAGAAAAACTTTTCAATAAAAACACAAGCTACTGTAGCAACTCCTTCAAAAATCTCAATTCCCCAAAAGAGAACTCAAAAAGGAATCAATAAGAAGCAAATGCAAATAATGGCAGAAATCTGTGAAAATAGACCAGCAGGTAGAAACCGATTTTTTAGAAAATCTTTTGTTGCTCAAATCAAAAAGTGTTGAACTAATGAAACTTAGCTAACATACTGGGGGATTTATTCGTAAATTTATCAGCACAATCCGAGTTACAGAGACTCCTCACGAATTTTTATGGTGGAGGACAAAAATCTGTTTCGGGACAACAACTCCCCAAATCTTACTTCCGTCTCATTAGAGGTCATTCTTGGCACAAAAAGCAAACAAAAAGGGTAAGTAGAGGTCATTACTGAAGTAATAACTTCCAAGACTCAAGGAAACTCTTGGGTTATCTCCCAACAAGTACTTTTCTTTAACTCCTTTAAGTTAGACATGATACTTTGAGAAGATGCTCACATAAGAAATATGAATTGAAGTAAAAAAGAGAGCATCAAGAAGCAAATGCAAAACACATTGAAGTCTAACCCAATTCCTATGCATAGGAATCTTGTAAAGAAACAAATCATGAGAACACAAAGCAACAAGCATAGGAAAGCAAAACAAGTGCAACTTCAAAACTTTCAGCATAAAGAGGGGAAACTTAATATTATTGAGATGCATAAAACCATGTTTTCCTCTCTCATAATAACTTTCAGTAGCATCAGGAATAAACTCAACAATATAACCATCACATAAAGCATGATTTTCATGATCTACAAGCACATAATTTTTATCAAGCTCAAAAATAGTGGGATAAAAACCTTCAAACGCACTTTTAGCAATTTTATAATAAGGTAACTGATCATTCAACATAGGACCATCATCTAGAGCTTTATCATAATCATTTTCTAAGAAAAAATCCTTAGTACCAGGCATTTCGAAGTTAGGCACAAATATAGGATTATCATAGATAACAGGAGCATAACTATTATCACAAGTTTTACCCATAGTAGATATTATTCAAAAGAATCCACAGGAACATAACATTCATCATCCTTTCGTAAACATGGGGAATAACCAAATAATGTAAGAGCTAAAGAGTTACTCTCATTAGAAGGTAGACATGGGTAGATCCATTCTTCCTCCTCTTGACCATCACTCTCCTCCTCTTTTTCATCTAATGAGCTTTCAGTTTCAGCAATTTCTTCTTCCATAGGCTCTTGCAAGGCATTAGTCTCTTCCATTTGTGGAAAGCACCTATTAAAATATTCAAGAATATAGCCATTTTCTTCCTTGTAATTATCAAATAAAAATTTAAGTATCTCATAAAATCATATTCATAAGGTGCTCATTAGTATTTTCAAGCAAACTAGCAAGTTCAAATGCACCCTTGAAAGCAATAAATTCTTCAATTTGTTCCACATCATAAAAGTCATAATTTCCGTTAACATAAGAAGATATGGTAACATTATCATTGTACTCACATTGAAAAGGTAGGTGTTTATACCTCCTAAAGCAACAAGACTTATCAAAGCAATAAGTAACATTATAAGTAGAGCACACCTCTCTAGCAATAGTATTCAACTTAACAATTTGTTCCCATAAGTGTTTCCCTTTTTCTAACAAATGGTGTTCCTTATGATAATACTTTTGTTCTTCCGTGAACCCACCTTGCCAATAAGAACTAGTTTCAAAGAAACAATACACTGATAGAAAGCATGACAAGGCAAGGCAATAACAGACCAGCAACTAGAGCAGGAACTAATTTTTTGTGTTTTCGAATAAAGAAAGCAAACCAAAATAGACTAATTTTTTTTTAGTTTTTGAAAACAAGAGGCAAGCAAAACCAAACAAAAGAAACTAAGCAAACTAAAAACAAAGTAAAGAGAAAGGAAGTGGAGGACTCCCCTTGTGAAGACGTCCTTAGGCTCCTCGGCAACGGCGCCAGAAAAAGCTTGATGGTGCTAGGAAGCACTTCGTCGGGAAACCCCAAGAGAAAGGTGTGAAGCAGCACAGCATCAAGTTTTCCCTTAGTAAGAAACCAAGGTTATCGAACCAGTAGGAGGAAGGAAACGTCACACAGGTGTTGCAAGCAATGCAAAGACCTGCACAACACAAACTCAAGACTTTGCCCCAACGAATCAGTGAGTTTGTCAAGCTCACCGGTTTGCTGTAACAAAGGATTAAACGTATGGTGTGGAAGGTAATGGTGGTTTGCAGCAAGTAAACAAGTAACAGTGTAAGATGTATCAATGGTAAATATTGGACCGGGGGTCCATAGTTCAATAGAGGTGCTCTCCTTAGATAAACAACATGGCATGAAGGGTAAACAAATTACAGCAGGGCAATTGACAGGAACTGAGCAAGGCATAACAATGCAATACCAGACAAAAAGATCCTATGAGATTCGATTGGGCAATACAACAAGATACATAGACCGCCATCCAACTACATCTATGACTAGAAGTCCACCTTTGGGTTATCATTCGAACCCCCTCATGTATTAAGTTGCAAGCAACAGACAACTGCTTTAAGCAAAGTGAGTAAAGTAAACAATCCACTTGTTCCATGAACAAGAGACCGTTGTTTTATCCCTAGTAGCAATAGCACATATACAACCGAAGAGATTTCTGTCACTTCCCTTGGAAACTAGAGGCATCAACCCACTATCGAGCATAAATACCCCCTCTTGGAGTCACTAGCAACTACTTGGCCAAGATAGCTACTAACAAACAGAGAGCATGCAGGATCACAAACAACACAGACATGATAGAATCATAAATACAAAACCATTAATCAATCTGACATAGTAATCTCAATATCCATCGGATCCTCGCAAACACAACATGCATGATTACAAATATATTAGATCTTGATCATGAACGGAGCTCACAAGATCTATAAATGAAAGCACAAGGAGGAGATACAACCATCTAGCTACTACATGGACCCGTAGTCCATGGTGGAACTACTCACGCATCATACCGGGGAAGAAGGCCTCTGGGATGATCTCCCCTCCGGCACGGTGCCGGGAAGAACTTCAGATCCCCCGATCTAGGGACGATGGTGGCGGCGGCTACACACGGTTTCGTGGAGTTTTTATCGGGTGCCTAGGGTTTTGCATCGGGGGCTTCTTATAGGCAAAGAGGTGATGCTGGGAGGCGACCAGGGGCCCCACACCCTACCCAGGCGCGGGCCCTCCCTGGCCACGCCTAGGGGGTGTCTGGCCACCCTGGCCCACTTCTCCGTCTCTCCTCTGGACTTCGTGTCGCCTAGGGTAAAATATTGACTTTGGCTTTTGTCCCGTCCAATTCCGAGAATATTGATTTTCTGCATTTCTGGAACCAAAAACAGAAGAAAACAGGCAACTAGCACTGTGGCAACTTGTTAATTGGTTAGTTCCAGAAAAGATATAAAAACACCTCAGTGTGTAGACAAAACAAAGCAAAGTAGATACTAAACAAGCATAGAACATAAAAAATTATAGATACGTTTCCTACGTATCACTGGCCTATCTATATAAGGGCCAGGAGGTCACAGCAAGAAGTATCTCTTCACCTCATACGCACACCTAGATTGCATCTACACACCCCTCTAACCTTTCGGTTCTGCCGTAATCAAGAAAAGACAAGCAGGAGTAGGGTTTTCCCTCCAGGGCCTGAACTTGGGTAAACCTCATGTCCCTATGTTGCCAATTAACCATCTCGCGACTTCCAGCATCCCCATCTTCTCTAAAACCCAAGTCCATAACAATGGGCATTGATGATCGAACCTCGTCAATTTGCGCCACCTGTGGGAAGCGGGGACGCTAATCGTGCGGTCGCGATGGTCCCATCTGGAGTGATCTATGATTCCTCGGCGATGGAGAACCACCTCCTATTCGGCGCCTTTGACTTCATCGCCCTCTCGTCGGCCACCCGCAAAGATTTCGTGTCCGTAGGCGACGGAATCGAGATGCTGTTCAAGAGCTTCTGCTTCCAGGTGGGGCAGACCGGCACCCTCCGACTCCCAGAGCGGGTGCCACTTCCATCAATCAGGCCCGCTTCATGGGTCCCATCTATCGACGCCCTGCGCACGGCGATGCTGATAGGTGATTCGAATGACAGCAGCAGCTGCAACTCCGGTCTGTGCAATCTCCCTTCGGATGAGGGAACCTACGGTGTCGGATCTGAGAGCTGGTGGGAGTAGCGACCCTCTACGAGAGCGCTACCTGTGCGCCTTCATCCATGGCGGCGACGTCAGAGCCGATCCACTGCTGGAACAAACACCTAATCCCCCTCCCAACCCTCAGGTGGAGAACATAGGAAACATGGTGAACCCGCCTAACAGGGCGGCGCGAGGCACTGAGGGCGTCAATCATGCCCACAACAAAATCCACCTCAATGAAGAGGGCTAGGAGATCGCACGCGAGGCTATACGGGGCAATCACATCATACCTGTTGACCCCTCCCGGTACATGCTGATGGCCTATCACAAGATCCTCATTGAGGAACACAATCGACAGGTCAAGCTGCAAGGCAACCTCGAAAAGCGCAAACGGGCAGCTGACGAATCAAGCATGCAACAAGCTGCGCTCTCCGCCGCTGGCGGCTCCTCTTCACATGGGAACAACGCCAACAAGCACCGCTCTCGCCTAGAGCGCATGGACCCCGCCGCACGGCACGAGGTCACCAAAGCACTCGACACGTCCTTCAAATGATGGACTCGCAAGGAAACATCATGCTGAAAATGTCGTAGGCCGCGATCATGGCAGCCAACACTTATCTCGCGTCCAACTCGCCACCGACGGGATACCCGAAGAACATGATCCATAAGTATGCACTTGTAGGCCTCGGACTCGTCTGAGCTGTGATCCACGACGAAACACCCACAGAGGCAAAGAAAAAGGCCGCGGTGAGGTTCACTCGAAGCGGCACACCCTCATCCGAGGAAGAGGAGCATGACCTACCTCGACGCCATCTGAGCCCACGGCGCCGCAGCAGCAACTATGATGCTCGTAGTGATCTCACATAGTGCAAGGTCGACAAATCATGCGCTAAGCGTGCGTTCTCAACTAAGTTTGAAGAGGACGACAGAGAGCTGTGTGGATCCAGATGATTCAGCAGGTCCGTTCGGCAATCACGGATGCTGAAGAATTTAAAGCTCCCTTCGGACAACCCGAAGTTTGATGGCACGCAGGAGCCGAAAACCTGGCTTGACGACCATCTATCATTAGTCAAGCTCCACCGTAGGAACAAGAACACCGTGCTGCAATGCCTTCAGCTGCAGCTGACAGGCGTAACCAGGGTCTGGCTGAGCAGCCTGCCCTCCGACTATATCCGAAGCTGGGAAGAGCTGGCATATAGCTTCATCCGCAATTTCAAGGGCACCAGCAAGAGGCCAGCCTCAATCGAAGAGCTGCGGGCATGGACCCAACGGAACAACGAGTCCATTCGCGCGTACATACTACGCTGGTCCGTCATCAAGAAATCCGCCATGAACATCTCTAAGGAGAGAGCAATCGATGCCTTCAAAGACGGCGTCAGGCGCCGTGAGTTCAAGGAGGAGTTTGGGCGCGTCAAGACCAAAATCCTCGACCACCTAATGGATCTCGCCAGTCGTTGGACAGATGGTGAGGATGTCGTCAATCGAACACATTCGGATGACGAAGATGACTTCGGCCGCAGGCGCAATCGCGGCGGAACGAGAAGACCGCGCGTATATGACGATCGCGAGGAGGTCGACATGGTTGTGGCTGGCTACACCGATCGCCGAGACGATGACAACCTCAATAGAGGGTACTGCGACGGTGGATGACCCACCCAAAGATGGCAGCATCACAACCGCGACGATGAGCCTTCTCCATACGACAAGATATTAGGTCCCTGCACCATCCACTTCTACATCGACAAGCAAGATGGTAAGAAGAAGGCCAGCCACATGCTCAAGCACTGCCAATAGTTCTAGAAACTCAACGAGAGCCTCACCCAGATGTAACGCCAGGCGGTGAACCCAGGATTCGAACCGGCTCCAGGAGCCGTAGCTCATGGAGCTCCACCACCACCACCTGGAGGACCCTTGCAACCTACGGCTGCACCACCGCAGAATAACGGTGCGGAGGGATACCCGCCACCGATAGGGTCTATGATGATACAAAAGGGGCGCCCAACCAATAGGGTGCAAAAGAAGATCACCCGCCAAGTCAACCTGGCCATGACCTCCCCACTAGCCATACCTGAGTACCTCAGCGGCTCGGAGTCCTGCATCATGTTCGACCGTTCAGATCACCCCTGCCTGATACCTTGCCCAGGTCACTCGGCCCTAGTGCTCGAGGCCCAAATCGAATGATTCGAGATGAGCCACGTCTTCATGGACGGCGGCAGTGGCATCAATCTAGTGTTCACCAACACACTCGCAACCATGCGGAGCCCGCTTTGCAGTCTAGAGTCGACAGAAATAATGTTCCATGGTATCGTCCCAGGGACGGGCATATAGCCCCTGGGCAAGATATGGCTTGATGTCATCTTCGGCAAGCCCAAAAACTTTAAGCATGGGCGTATGGAGTTCGAAGTGGTCGATTGGCCCTCACGGTACCACGCCATCCTCGGGCGTGTGGCATTCGCAAGATTCCTGGCAGTACCACACTACACGTACCTTCTACTGAAGATATCAGGACCCAAGGGCGTCATCATCGTCCTAGGAAGCTTCACCAGGTCGAACAGCTGTGACAGAGACTTTAATAGAATTTCCTAGTCGTTTGGCATGCAGGAGGAGCTCACAAGGCTCAAGGAGGTCACACACAACGGGGCACCTCCATTCACCAGGCAAAACGCACCTGATATGTCGTTCGACTCCACAGTCAACACAGAAGGTGCAGGTTCACCCGATGGATGCCTCCAAGACGCCATTGATCGCCAATGACCTGAGTCCCGCATTGGAAAGCACGCTCGTCGAATTCCTCCATGAGCGCTATGAATTTTTTGCCTGGTGTCCTGTGGACATGCCAGATGTTCCCAGGGAATTCGTGGAGAACACACTCAATGTGTTTCCAGATGCGAAGGTAGTCAACCAATCGATGCGTCGACTATCCGAGCCAAGAGCCGAAGTCATTGGTATTTAAGTCAATAGACTCCTCGATGCCAACTTCATCAGGGAGATCAAGGAAAGCTAGTGGCTGGCCAACCCCGTGCTGGTCCCCAAGAAGGACACGGACATCCTGCAGATGTGCGCGGACTTCAGATTGCTTAACAAGCACTGTGCAATGGACCACTTTCCTCTCCCACGGATCGACCAAATCATCGACTCCACTGCAGGATGCGAGAAACTCTCCTTCCTCGATGCCTACTCGGGCTACAACCAAATTCAGCTAAAGGTCAAAGATCATGAGAAAATGGCGTTCATCACGTGTTCGGGGTGTTCTGCTACAACACAATGCCTTTCAGGCTGAAGAACGCAAGGGTCACTTACTAGAGATGCATGCAGGCATGTCTGAAGGACCAGATTGGTCGCAACGTCCAGGTCTATGTCAACGACATAGTGATTAATACCAAAGAGGTTAGGACGCTCATAGACAATCTCCGCGACACATTCGACAACCTTGATAGCTACAAGATCAAGCTAAACCCAGACAAGTGCCCTTTCGGTGTACCATCTGGACAGTTACGCGGCTACTTCATCTCTCAACATGGCATCGAGGCAAACCCGAAGAAAATAAGGGCCATACTAGCCATGGAGAAGCCCAAGAACCTCAAAGGGATCCAGCAGCTCGCTGGGCGAATCGCAGCACTCAGCAGGTTCATCAACCGCATGGGCGAGAAGGCTCTCCCTTTCTAACAATTGTTGCGCAAGGCTGACAAATTCGAGTGGACGGCCGAGGCAGACGACGCATTCGAGAACCTCAAACTTCTGCTCTCCACATCACTTGTCCTGGTGATGCCGAAGGAGAGGGAGCCTTTCCTGCTACACATAGCAGCCACACATCAGGTGGTCAACACCGCACTCATGGTCGAACAACCCGAAGATGGAAAGACCCACGGGGTCCAACGCCTAGTCTACTACCTCAGCGAGTTACTTACCCCGATAAAGTAGAGGTACCCCCATTACCAGAAGCACCCCTATGGCGTATTCATGATGGCGCGTCGGTTGAGCCATTACTTCCATGAGCACCAGATCATGGTAGTCAACGACGCCCCGCTGTCGAACATCCTAAACAACCCTGAAGCCACGGGGCGAGTAGCCATGTGGGGCATCGAGTTGTCTCCTCGAGACATCATCATCAACGAGCGGTGCACCGCCATCAATTCTCAGCTCCTATATTTCCTTGTCCACTGGATGGAGCTCTAGCTGTTGGATACTCCGGACATGTCGCAGTCCTGGACGATGCACTTCGACGGCTCTAAGCGCGAGACTGGAGAAGGAGTCGGCGTCATACTGACATCCCCTCAAGGGTACAAGACGAGGTATGTTCTTCGGATGAAATTCCGCGTATCCAACAACGAGGCCGAATATGAGGCACTCATACACGGCATGAGGATGTCCAAGGTATGCGGCGCAATGCGCCTCGTCATATACGGTGACTCCAACCTCTTTGTCTAGCAGACGATGAACGAGTGTGACTCCCATTGCGCTAACATGATCACATATCGTGCACTCTACAACTCAATCTAAGGGACTTCATCGGCTGAAAACTTCGACACGTTGGCAGAGAAGGCAATGAGGAGGCTGACAAGGTCGCCAATATGAGATCCAACTACACCTGAGTGCCACCAGGTGTGTTCCTCGAACAAATCTGCGTATCCTCCGTCAAGCGGAAATTTCGAAAGGGTACAGCCAAAGCCGTAGAACACTCGGGGACTACACCACCCGAAGGACAAGAAGGACCCGAAAAGCTCGACATGAAGGTCGAATGGGTAAGACTTATGTAGGTCATGGTGGTTGAGGAAACATGGACCCAACCGTACCTCCGCTACCTGATGAGCAAGCAACTGCATGAGGATCCGACAAACGCCCGGCGCATATCGCGCCGATCAAAGGCCTTCACCATCATCAATGGCGAGCTGTACAAGCGCATCATTTTGGTCGTGCTCCAATGATGCGTCACCATCAGCGATGGAAAAAGCATCCTCCTAGACATCCATGAGGGCATCTGCGTACAACATGCAGGCAGCCGTGCTCTGGTCGACAAAGCTCTATGAGATGGCTTCTACTGGCCAACCGCAATGAACGACGTCAAAGAGATAGTCTAGAGGTGCAACGCCTCCTAGCGGTACGCATACAAACCACATGCACCTGGAACAGAGTTGTGGCCCATACCGCTGGCATGGCCTTTCGCCCAATGGGGGCTCAATATGATCGGCAAACTGCCAAAGTCATCGCCAGGTGGACAGGTCTTCCTCCTGGTAGCAGTCGATAAATTCTCAAAGTGGATCGAGGCTATGCCTGTTACTAACCAAAGCGGCGCCACCGCCATCAAATTTTTCGAGTCCATTGTCTACAGGTTCAGAGTACCCCATAGAATAATAACGGACAATGGCTCGAACTTCATATCGAAGGAGTTCCGAGGCTTCTGCGAAAACCACGGAATCAACATGTCATACAACTCTGTGGCGCATCCGCAGACCAATGGACAGGTCAAAAAGGCCAACGGCCTCATTGGCAACGACATTGATGGCGCTGTGTCAACATGGAGCGCTTCGTCGGGAAACCCCAAGAGCAAGGTATGATGCAACACATCATCAAGTCTTCCTTCAGTAAGAAACCGAGGTTATCGAACCAGTAGGAGGAAGGAAATGTCACATAGGTGTTGCAAGCAACGCGAAGACCTGCACAACATAAACTCAAGACTTTGCCAAACGAATCAATGAGGTTATCAAGCTCACCGGTTTGCCGTAACAAAGGATTAAACGTATGGTGTGGAAGGCAATGGTGGTTTGCAGCAAGTAAACAAGTAACAGTGGAAGATGTATCAATGGTAAAGATTGGACCGAGGTCCATAGTTCACTAGAGGTTCTCTCCTTAGATAAACAACATGTCAGGAAGGGTAAACAAATTACAGCAGGGCAATTGATAGGAACTGAGCAAGGCATAACAATGCAATATCAGACAAAAAGATCCTATGGGATTCGATTGGGAATACAACAAGATACATAGACCGCCATCCAACTGCATCTATGACTAGAAGTCCACCTTTGGGTTATCATCCGAACCCCCTCCAGTATTAAGTTGCAAGCAACATACAACTGCTTTAATAAAAGTGTGTAAGGTAAACAATCCACGTGTTCCATGAACAAGAGACCGTTTTTTCTCCCGAGTGGCAACAACACGTCTACAACCTTAGAGATTTATGTCACTTCCCTTAGATTAAATATAGGCATGGACCCACTATCGAGCATATATACCCCCTCTTGGAGTAACTAGCAACTACTTGGTCAAGATAGCTACTAACAACGGAGAGCATGCAAGATCACAAACAACACAGCCATGAAAGAATCAATAAGACAAAACCATTAATTAATTTGACATAGTAATCTCAATATCCATCGGATCCCCGCAAACATAACATGCATGATTACAAATAGATGAGATCTTGATCGTGAATGGAGCTCACAAGATCTAGACATGAAAGCACAAAGGAGGAGATACAACCATCTAGCTACTACATGGACCCGTAGTCCAAGGTGGAACTACGCACGCTTCATACCGAAGGATGGCATGATCAAGATGAAGTCCTTCGGGATGATCTCCCCTCCGGAAGAGTGCCGTAAAGAGCTTCAGACCCCCCCAATCTAGGGACGATGGTGGCAGCGGCTACAGACGTTTTTGTGAAATATTGATCGGGTACTTAGGGTTTAGGGATCGGGGGCTTCTGATAGACGGAGAGGCAAGGATGGGAGGTGGCCAGGGGGCCCACACCCTTGCCAGGCGTGGCCCAGGGTGGGCCCGCACCTGGGGGTGCGGCTGTCCTGTGGCGCCACTTCGTCTCTCCTCTGGACTTCGTGTTCTCCTTGGTGAAATATTGACTTTGGCTTTCGTCCCATCCAATTCCGAGAATATTTCCTTACTAGCTTTTATGGAACCAAAAACAGCAGAAAATAGGCAACTAGCACTGTGACAACTTGTTAATACGTTAGTACCAGAAAACATATAAAAAGCACCTCAAAGTGTGAAAAAAGCAAAGCAAAGTAGATACTAAAAAAGCATGGAACATCAAAAATTATCGATACGTTTCCGACGTATCATGCATCCCCAAGCTTAACTCCTGCTCGTCCTCGAGTAGGTAAGTGATAAAAAAATAAATTTTGAGGTGACATGCACCATCAAAACCAAGATCAAACCATTTGCAAGCATTGAAAGATGGGATCAAAGAACTCTAAACATGTGCATGAAAAATGGAGTTATGACAAAAAGACAAAGTAACTATGCATGCAACATGAAAGACTACAAACAAAGATCATGAATAACATGCATTGAAAAATATTTGTTTGTTTCACATACAAAAAACATGGCATAGTGGCATTCAGCTTGTCCCTCATGGAGTAGAAAATAGATGCATAGGACACCTTCAAAGTTCATAAGTGTGACTAGATACAAATAGCACAAGAACAAGCAATACAACAATATTCATCAATCAATAAGTTTTGGGATACTACACATAGAACTAAGAATGGCATCTATGCTCTCTTAACTGGTGCCTAAAGGTAGAAGTTGGAGACTCAATATAATAGTGGAAGAAAGGAACTTCAAAGGAAGCAGGGATTTCAAGTTTCAAAAAGAGCGTCCAAAAATTATGGTACTTGTTAGCTTTCAGCCCTCATTGCCCCTATCATAAGCATCTTGAAGTGATTAAGGTTAAAGTGAACAAACTATGGAGTATATGCTTGACAAAGTATAAGTTGGAAATGTCATGTCCCTTGAATACGAGGGCCTCTCCTCATGCTACTCAAGTTTAGTTACTTGCAAGTTATTGTCATAGTAAGTACATGTGTTTCATAGAGAACCGCCAACGGGGTAATCCTTGCACATGGTATAAGAGCTTTCCCATAACCAAAATGACAAGGCAAGCAGACAATGAACATCTCATCATTCTTCTTATTTACCATGGGATATGGTGATTTTTTATCTCTTTCCTCTTTTCTTAATATGTATCCTTTTCTCGATCCCTTTTTTATAAGAAGAATCCTTCATAGATGTCACTATGGTGATACTGCAAGTTTCCACCATGATTAGGCATGGCTTAGGCTACCGGCCCAGGTGTTTCTCTAACACAAAATACATAACTCCATGAACTTACAAGCTCCCCTTTCATTTCACACCGACGACATCCATAGACAAAAGATCATGATATCAACCGTGTACAAAGTACAAGTGCAATGTTGAAAGCGTTCCCGCCCCATGAAAACATGGTTCTACTAATTCCAATGTATAAGTGCAAGCATATACAACATAGATGACACAATGGTTCATGTTTATTATGGGCAAGAAATATAAAGTGTGCCATCCAGTTCGTGAGAGCTTTAATCACTAAGTTTTCACATAACAAAATACTTTTTAATTGGAAGATAGCTGAAAACAAGAATATTCTTGGAATGGTGTAACACACCATGCATAGGAATTTATAGTGGACACTCTGGAATAACTTGGTTTCTTGGGAGTTAGAAGCATTAGTAGAGCTTACTCATACAAGTGGAGGCTAGCAAAAGACTAGGAGCGACCAACTAAGAGAGCAATAATGACCATAATCATGCAGAGCAACAAAACATTACTAATAAAAGCATAGAGTGGTACTAAATGTCAAGGACGAAATGATCATATAGGCTATGGTGACTTGTTCATAGTCATAACATGGTGTGAGCATGTGCCAAGTCAACCCAAACAAAGCATCAAAGGAGAATGCCACAATACTATGCTTTTGTATGCTAAAACAATGCATGATTCTTTCAAGGCACACTAAGCAATCGTAATTGTTTGGAACATGTAACATCCCAAAAATATAACACAAGGATCATCAAACTCTAATCACTAAAATTAGGGTTAACAAAAACCTTGATTAATTAAAATCATATGAATGCATGTGTGAATGAAATGATTTGACCAATGCATGAATAGACTTGTATGATTAACCTAAATAGAAAGAAATAGTTTAAAGATGAAAATAACATCATATAAAACATTTCCATGCAGAAACAAATCAAAAGAAAATCAAAAACAAAGCAAATAAAGCAAATGGTCATTTTTGCCAATCTTTCTCACTAGGTCACTTTGAGTGCTTCTAGTCCAAGATTTCAAACAGAAACTTTCCCAATTCTTTTCACCCCTTGATAGAACTAGTAAAAGTGAATCAAAGCCTACCTTTCAAACTTGCAGAAACATTTGGCAACCCCATTCAAATCACAATTCAAAACTGAATGTTATTCGTATGTGAAGATCATCCATTTTCAAAACCCAACCAACCAATGCCCCTTGAATAATCCAACTAACCAGATACCCCCTAGTATGTGCCTAGCAAACCCACAAATTTTGAATACAAAATTCAAATTTAAATTTCTTTCGGCCATTTCATCAAACACCTTGCCGATTCAAATCAAACAAACATCTAACACTATAGTGTGCAGTAAAATTGGCCTAACTTGTTCCCTCTCTGGTTGCAGATAGCCCCTTTAACAATCTTTAGCACCACTGTGAGCAAGCCTAGCCATTAATGGCAAGCATGCCGAGAGCACCATTGCCACCCCAGTGTCGACAGCAAGCTAGAGGCCGCACTAAGCCAAGCCAGCATGTATAGCAAGCACCCCACCGTCCATCGCCACTCTTTGTCCCAGCCCCGAGGAATGCCAGCCCCTGGACCACATGACACGCCCATGCCAAACTACTCTACGACCGTGCCGAGAGCGCGCCCGTGCGCCATGCTCGACCAGCACCCACAGACCACGCGCCACCCTCGCCGCTTGCAGGGATGATCACCAGCACCCCAGCACCCCGCCAGACATGCACGTTCGCCACCGCGCAGACCACGCGCGCTGTGCGACATTAAAACCGCCGTCAGACCCACTCAGAGCACTGCGACGGTCCGACCAATCAGCACCGCCCCACACTGCAAGACCACGCCATTGAGCTTCGCCAGGGAGCACAGCACTGTCCCCTACTGTCGCCCATGACAGTAGCTGCATGTGCCGTCGACCACGACGAGCTCAGCCCGCGCCCGTCGGTCCCCTTCCGCCACTATAAATAGAGGCCTCCACTGCTCATTTTCGCCACACCCGTTCACTCCCCTCTCAACCAGAACCACCCCACCTCACTCCCGGAGCAAGGTGAGCAGCGCATCACTGGAATTTCGCCAGAGCCCGCCGCTGCTGGAGAAGAAGGGAGCCGTCGATTGGAGCCGCCCCAGGAGAATCGTCGTCGTCGACTTCATCGTTCGCCCCCATCGCCGACCCTCTCCTGAGCCCCGGTGATCCTCCCACGACCCCCACCTACCGCGTTAGGGTTCTGTCTCGCCGGCGCTGCCCGACATGGACGATTAACCAGAGCCATCCGATTAGAACTAGATCCCATAGTTCACATTGCCCCGTACCGCTTCGTCCCTCCCCGTCTCACTGACGTGTGGGGACAGCCACTTAACCAGCCCGCGTACGCGCTGAGTGTAGTGGGCCGTCCCAGTAAAACATACCGCGCGACCCAACAATTCAAATTAAGCTTTATTCATTTAATTTCAAACATAGTTATGTACCTGGATTCAAAAATCAACCCAGCTCGATTCACTAAACCAAAATGCATGAGACCAATTTTGTTAGAAAGGTACTGAAATGCTTAATCCAAGACCTTTGGATTCAAACCATTTAGATTTGTAGATCAACGATGGTAAAAATAACAAGACAAAAGCTTTTCTGCATTCAGACATTTTTCAAAATTCAACCATAAAAGCTTTTGAGTTGATTCCAACTCTCAAGAATCACATTTGATCTTACCTTTCAGAATATATAAAAACATATGGGTTTACTTACAGAAATAATGTTCAAGTAATAAAAGAATGCCCCATAGGCATATCTAGTCACTTTATTTAATTAAAATAAAAAGGTTAAACCTTATTAAATTGTGACACCACTTTAAATTACATTCCCATGTACTGAAATATGTGGTGATGACATGTGTCAACATGATCTCATGTTTGAGTTGGAGAATATTAAATCTTAAGTAGTCTTTCAATGAGTAGAAATTACTTTTCTAAAAGTAAAACAAATAAGGCAAGTGCTTAAATCTTGTAATATTAGTGATGATGCTAGATCATCTAGTGTGAAACATTGTGTGATGATTGGAAATAGTTAACTATTGTTTGGTGATTGTGTACCTCGTATTTATTTATAGACGCTAGTACTGACCAAGGATACAAGGAGGAAGGAGGATACTACGAGGAACAAGCTGAGGAGAACTTCAACCACTGCTCTGCACAAGGCAAGCCAATACTTGCAACCTTGCAAGCTAACACTTGCAAGATACCCTACTTATGCAAGCATTACTACACATGTTGACCTATGCAAGCTAATACTTGATTGTTGCCATGACAACTATATGCCCTAAGCATATGTGATCATACCCACTTGATAACCCAATCCTAGTTTTACTTGCAAGCTTTATACTTTATCTCTTTATCAAGTCTTTCTCTTAGAGTTTACATAGTGAATTGTAGATATTAGAAGGATATTGGAAGGTAGCATAAACAACATAAAATTTGGCCTAAGTTAGATAATCTTGATGTCATCCTAAGGCATGAGATTGAACTTAGCAAATATCCACTTGTTTACCACCCCTCATTAGTATTTACCACCACTTGTAGATGCTAGTGCTAAGTATAAAACTTGATCAACTTTAGATGGGAATACTTAGTGAAAATGGTTATGAAAACCTTAGAATGATGAGTCATTCTACTGAAATGTTTTGACATGTGTTTCCAAACACCAGATGATTTCGATGAAGAAAATGTTGAGGCATGAGATTTAGCCCTGTTTAAAACTGATGGTTGTCTGGATGCGATAACATTCCAATTTTATCGTACAACCACAATACCCGAAAATTGGGTAGGGCTTGACTGGAAATTTATATACCTTAGTATGGGTTCCCTCGCGGCCAAGGTCTGAGTCGAGGCTACCTTGTGATTATTGTCCACCTTTGCAGTACCCAAGATGACAGTTGGTCATGGTTGGGATGCCAAACTCACAGGAGAGGTGCCTATACTAGGGCGTGTAACTGAAAGGTTATGATTGATTATCCGCATACTGAGTATGGTGAATTCAGGATTTGTTCCTGACGGATGTATCGAATGTTGTGGTGAAAGTGTACAATCTCTGCAGACTGTCAAACTATTCGAATAGCCGTGTCCGCGGTTATGGACAGTTGGAGTGGCCATACTGTTCCCCCGTCAGATGTTTTCAAAATGAATTGTGAAATGAATTGTGACTTTGACTTGACCACAACAGAGTTGTGATATCAAATTCAAATTCCCACTTAGGTGTTATAAAACTTTCACCTAAATTTCTTGCTTCTGAACTTAGTAGAGGTAAATCTGGCTTTTTTGCAAAACAACCCTAGAGCTTAGTATATCCTTTTCAAACCCCCTTAACCTGTTAGTATTAGTTTGCGAGTACTTAAAGAGTACTCATGTCTTTGTCCCTGGCTATTCCCGCGGCCATACTATGAAGAGGAGTACGAGGATGATGGACCGCAGGAAGGTTACGACAACTAGGATCATCTCCCATCGTCAGCATTGCCTGTGAAGCTGAAGATGGAGCTTCGCCTACGCTATCGTTACTATTATGTTATTCCGCTGCTTGCATTGTATTAAGAACTGGATCATGAGATCCATATTTGTGTAAGACCTTATGTATGGTTTGTAATGGATGATGTACTGTGATATCCAAATATTTTATGTCTCGCAAAAATGGTAATCCTGGGATTGCGATGTATGGCATAATAGGCATCTTGGATTAAAAATACGGGTGTTGACAAGTTGGTATCAGAGCCATCCTGACCATAGGAGACCCTAGTTAGAATGGACGTCTGAATCAAAAACTTAGTTTCAAAACCAAAGGAAGTGAGTATTTACAAAAACTTATTCCCATTCTTATCACTTGGATTCTTTCATCAAAATTTCAAGTTCTTGCAAAATACATAAAATTTGACACACTTGATCACTCTACTAACTTACTCATCCTATATTCTTATAGATCAACATGAAGTACAATAAGTTTTATCAGTTGGGGAATGTAGGAGACCTCATCTTTGAGCGTGACTTGGACCAACTGTCGGAGTTGCTGGAGCGTCCGTGCCCCAAGTTCTTCGGAGCTCAGCTCAATGATCAGGAAGGAGAAGATCTGCAGTGGCTAGTTGTTGCAAGTCTCCGAGGAAAGATTGAACCTCCCACTGCAAAGGGAATTCAGTTCACCTTAAGAGAGAACAACTGGCTCGATAGACTGGCCAGGGCAATGCAGGAAGCTCTTGCCCATCTGTGTGGGAAGAGTATTAATCAGATCAAGGGTACCCGCTTTGAGTTCCACCCAAGGATTGATGTTATGGGACAGCCACTGGAGGCCCCACATCATCCCGAGTTGAAGACTCAGTTGGACCACCTCAGCTTCATGATGTACGACCGTCAGAAGGAGATGGACAATGCCCGTGCCTACGCCAACCACAAGTACGCCATCGCCAGGAAGAAGGATCGCAAGTCTCCTCGTTGTCAGCTCGACAAGAAGGAGCGCATCATTGCCCGTCTTCGCCACCGGATCACGGATTTGGAGGAGACCATCCACGAGAGACATGCAGTTGGAGGAAAGGGAGAATGCCGGAGAAGACCTTCCTGGAGACCCCTACTCCTATCTCAACGATGATGATGACTTTCTGGAGGATCAGTCCATGGACTTCTTCACTGATGAGGATGATTTCGCCTTCATCGATGACGATGATGATGATGAGGATGATGAGTACACTGACTCCGAGGAGTAGTAGCACTTGAGCACTAGCGTTAGTGAGTTGTAGTCGGCCCCACTATATAGTACCGTCACATAATGGTTCTTAAAACCATCTGGTTTTCTTTGTTGTGGTCTGTGTTGTATTGTGTGCTATGAATGAATGAATGAATGAAAAAGAAGTTGCTGGAAAAATCTGAATCAACGCTTGAAGACTTTAAAAACTTTTCAAAATTGAACCTTAGAAATTTCCCTCTTTTCTCATGATCTATCTCAATCTTCAGATGCCTCGCGGAGGAAGTGGCTCAGCCCCGGACCCGATTTTGCAACTCTTGCAAATGATGGTTTCAGACCGTGAAGCCGAAAGAGTCGAACGTCAAGCCAACCTAGCCACCCTTCAATAGATAGCTCAGATGGACAACAACAATAAAGGCCATGGAAATCAGGACAACCATGGATCTAAGCTCAAGAATTTCCAGAACACCAATCCACTTGTTTTCACTAAATCAGAACAACCCCTAGATGCAGATGAGTGGCTGCAAACCATGGAGAACAACCTGGAGGTTGCAGGAGTTGAAGCTAACAAGAAAGTTCTGTTCGCCACCCACTATCTGTCCGGAGATGCAAGAGCATGGTGGAACAGCGTTCGTGCAATGACCGGAGGTCAGATGATGACTTGGGATGAATTCAAGGTCAAGTTCAGCAGAACCCATGTGCCACCGGGTTTAATCAAGAAGATGAGCGATGAATTCAGAGAACTGAATCAAGGAAGGATGACTGTAGTGGAATACCGTGACAAGTTCTTGTCATTAGCTAGGTATGCCCCGGATGAGATCGACACTGAAGCCAAGAAGAAAGAGAGATTCCTAAATGGTCTGCACGATGAGATGCAGACGGTCTTAGTCAATATACCCTTTGCTGATATTGAAGCCCTTGTCGACTCTGCCATACAGATGGAAGGAAAGATCAACCAAGACAACGAGAACAGCAAGCGCCGCATGATGCATCAACCAGGAACCCACCAGACACCAAAGTACCGCCCCAACCCATCTCCAGGATTTGCCCCAAGAAACAACAGACCCCCTATGAACCGTCCGACCTATCCCAACCATGGAAACCCAAGGCCCGGAGGAAACCACAACAACCCCGGCAACTCTAGCAATTTCAACCGTGCCCCACCCAAGTTCAACAACAACAATGCCGCCACCAACACCAACACTGCCCCAAGGACCGGAAGCAATGTTGTGCCTGTGGAAGCAACGGACAAGTCGCAAGTAACTTTTTATGAATGTGGAACCAAGGGTCACTACTCCAATGAGTGCCCCAAGAAGAGTGCTGCAACCCCCAATGCAAATTCCCCAGCTCAGCAGCAGCGTCGTGTTCAGCCCGGAAGAAGGTTTGCCCTAGGGAATTCGCTCAACCGCAACGGCCGCCTCTTTCTCATGCATGCTGAAGAGGCCTAGGAAGCGCCAGACGTCGTGCTGGGTATGTTCTCTGTTAACTCAGTACTTGAAAGAGTGTTGTTTGATTCTGGAGCATCGCACTCATTTGTCACTGAAGAATTTGCTGCACTAGTAAGATTCAACTAGCCAAACTGAAGCATGTTATGATTGTTCAAATCCTCGGTTCAACCACCAAAGCAAGACAAATTTGCAAAGCCGTCCCTATCCGAATCCATGGCATAGACTTTTATGCTAATCTAATAGTACTCAGAACTAAAGTTTTGGAAGTAGTACCAGGAATGGATTGGATGTCCAAACACAAATGATTAATTGACTGTGCCAAGAAATCCATAACCATGACTAGTACAACCGAAGTATCAGTCGAGCATATATCTGAAACCATGCCTCGTCAATTCAAGTGCAACAAGAGTATAGCCCATCCCACCATTAACCAAGTCCGGATAGTTTGTGAATACCCCGATGTATTTCCAGATGTTTTGCCCGGTATGCCCCCAGATCGGGATATCGAGTTTATCATTGAACTGATCCCTAGAACCGGACCCATAGCCCAGAGACCATATAGTATGAACCCGTCTGAACTAGCAGAACTGAAGAAGCAACTGGACGCCATGCTGGAAATTGGATTGATTCAACCAAGTGCGTCACCATGGAGATCACCTGTTTTGTTCGTGGACAAGAAGGATGGAGGTAACCGTCTGTGTATGGATTATCGGAAGCTGAATGATGTCACTATCAAAAACAAGTACCCGTTGCCGAAGATCGAAGATTTGTTTGACCAGTTGACTGGTGCCAAAGTGTTTTCTAAGATTGATCCTAGAACTGGCTATCATCAACTCAAGATTCGCGCAGAGGATATTCCAAAGACTGCCTTTACCACCAGATATCGATTATATGAGTATAGTGTCATGTCTTTTGGATTAACCAATGCCCCCGCTTATTTCATGAATCTCATGAATAAGATTTTTATGGACTTCCTGGATAAGTTTGTCGTTGTTTTCATCGATGACATTCTGATTTATACCAAATCAGAGGAAGAACATGATCTACACCTAAGGACCATTCTTGGAACCCTTAGAGAGCATCAGTTGTATGCCAAGTTTAGCAAATGTGAATTCTGGTTACAGGAGGTAGGATTCCTCGGACATATCGTATCAGCCGGAGGAATTGCCGTTGACCCTGCAAAGGTGAAAGATGTTGAAGATTGGCAAGCCCCAACCACTCAAACCCAAGTTCGTGCATTTCTCGAATTAGTGGGATTCTACCGCAAGTTCGTAGAAGAATTCTCGAGTATCGCCAGACCCATGACCCAATTGCTGAAGAAGGACAAGAAGTTTGAATGGACAGACAAATGTGAAGCGATTTTTCAAGAACTCAAGAGAAGATTGATTTCAGCCCCCATCTTGATCATGTCGGATATCACCAAGCCGTTTGATGTGTATTGTGATGCATCCAAGATCGGCCTAGGATGTGTGCTAAAGCAAGAAGGCAAAGTTATATCTTATCTATCCCGACAACTGAAGCAGCATGAACAGAATTACCCAACCCATGACCTCGAACTCGTAGCCGTAGTTCTATCCCTGAAGACATGAAGGCATTACCTGATGGGAAACCGTTGTGAGATTTATTCGGATCATAAGAGCTTGAAGTCTATATTCATTCATAAGGAGCTAAATTTGAGACAGAGAATATGGATTGAGCTAATCAAGGATTATGATCTGGACATTCACTATCACCTCGGTAAAGCCAATGTGGTAGCAGATTCCCTTAGCCGATTGCCGTGCCGCTTGAACTCCATGATTCTGAAGGAGCAACCAAGTTTGCACAAAGAGATGGAAGATTTTAGAATGGAATTGGTAAGTGAAGGATTTTTAGCTAGCATAGAACTTCAACCCACTTTTATCAGCCAGATCAAAGAGGCACAGAAAGGAAATGCTAGTATCGACGGAATCAAGCGTCGAATCGGTACCGGCAAAGTACTCGGATTCGCCGAAGACGGAGAAGGAGTTATGTGGTACAAAGGACGCCTTTGTGTACCAGCAGATTTGGAATTGAAAGAAATGATTTTGAAAGAGGACCATGATACTCTTTATTCTATCCACCACGGAGGAACGAAGATGTATTAGGATTTAAAGGAACAATTCTGGTGGCATAAGATGAAGAGAGAAATCGGAAGCTATATCGCCAAGTGTGATATATGTCAGAGAGTCAAGGCGGGACATCAAAGACCCGCTGGACTATTGCAACCTCTACAGATTCTGGAATGGAAATGGGATTCAGTTGGAATGGACTTTATCACCGGATTGCCTACTTCTAGTAGGGGAAATGTGTAACATCCCAGATTTTATTATAGGATGTTACTAGAAGCATGCATCATCCTTGCACCATTTGCATGCAAATTAAAACTTGCATAAAAACCCTACCATTAAAACCTAACAAAACCTTAATAAAGATTTCTCCTATGTGAGCAAAAAAAATGATGTAGTCATGCTTGACCATTCTAAAAGCTATGCAAAAATAATAATCTATGGCTCTATAATGACCACCTCCTTTTTACAAAAAATTGGAAACAAATTTCACTAAGTTTAGATTTGTTATGCCAAAGTTATCAAGCTTTTAGTAAAACAGAAATTTAACAAAAGAAAAGAATAAAAAAAAACCTAACTAACCTAAACGGGCCAGCTACGCCAGCCCAGCGCTAGCCGCAGCACAAAACCGCATCGAGCCCAGCCCAATACCCCATCTCCCTTCCCTGTCACCCTGCACGGCACGCACCACGGCTGTGGCTGCCAGAGGCCCAGCTAGCAAGTGCCAGCCAACTTCCCTCTCCGCCACCGACACGCGGGACCCACCCGTTCATCCCCTACCTCGAGCAGGAGACCGCCTGCAGCAGTATTTCGAACGGAATCCGGTAGGATTCGTGGCCGTTCCTAGCCCCTCGCCCAAGAATCCGCTCCCATATAACCCCCTCAACCCTCGGCCTTGCCTTGTTCAAAAAATTTCATTCAAACCCTAGCCGCCGCTTCGATTCTTCCGATCTCACCGCCAACGCCATTACCGAAGCTCAGGTCGAGCTTGGGGTCGACGGCCCTGCCTTCCCCTTTCCCCTTTATCACCTGGGCTCGAATCCTCGCGCAACGCCGCATCTTCTAACTTGTTTTTCCCCCTCGCAGGAGCGTGAGGGCCGCCAGAATTGCTCACCGTAGCCCGCTGCTGCCACCGCCGCCCGCCGCCGTCATCACCGACATCACCACCGCCCTGTAAGTCGCACGGACCCTAGCCGTCCGATCTTGAATCTACGCGGTAGATTAGAAGGACCGCCGAAGCGGTACCGGCCAATGGCGTTGTGCCGCGTGGCTCGCGCGTGCGCATCAGTGCCGACTCAGCCACGGCCGCGGCGCCCAGTAACATCACGACACGTGGCGATTAGGGTTAGATTAAGTTTGGTTTAGTTTTATTTTGGCAGATTGCATTAAATCTTGCAAAATTCATAGAAAATCAAATACTTGGCCAAATTTTGAGTATAATATACTGTTGGATTCACAAAATTGTGTAGAACACAGATCTGTAATAATATTACAAGGATGTAGAAGGTTGTTCCGTGTAGAAATTAATCTCTAGATTAGAGTGTTTAATCCATAGAAAAATAATTAAAACCCTATTTTAGTTGATTCTTGTTGTGTTGACTTTGTTTTTACAATACCTACTGAACAAAATTATAGAACCTTGCTTAAGAGCATTAGATCTGATTTGGAGCTAATTAGATGGTTGGATCTTCTAGTGAGCCTATGAATTCGAATAATGACCCAAATTAATTTAAACCTATGGGAAATCAATACTAATAACATCCCCAACACAATTGCGATCCAATTAGACTACTTTGGTTAATTTAGTAAAAACAAATCTTGCATAAGTACCATGTTGCATGCATGCATGTTATCTCTGTGGCATATTTTGTGCAAGTTGTGATTATATCTATGTTTGTGTTTCGTTAGATTGTTCGGAGTGCGCTGAGGAGTACTGTTGTGTAGAGTGCTGCTCGGATCAAGTCAAGTTACACCACTTGTTCATATCTTTTGTCCCAGTTTTGATTCTATGCATGTGATCTTCAAAATTCTGTAGTATGCATGTGTAGGATATTCTAGTAGAATTTTTCATCAGTATTATTTTGCAAGTGCGATGATTTTGTAGTAAGCCATGAGTAGCTATGTACTTAGGATTTCTCCTCCTAATAGGTTCCCCTGTTTTGCGAAGTATTGCTTGCTATACTATATATATGTAAAGTACCGTTTGGGGGTTCGAAAGACAATGAATTTCTTCTAAGTATAAAGGCTCTCTTGAGAAAACTTTTATTCTCAAATCCACTTCAAAATAAAACTAAGTTTTCTTATGGGCAGAATGGTTGTCGGGTCAACGAGTGAGATTTTGGTGGAGGACGGCCGCCTAGGAATCAAAGAAGTCTGCCATGTTTCAGAATTCAAAAGCTTCCAGTGCAACCACAATACATATGGGCTCTGTATTGGCCTAGTACTTAGTGGGAAACCTCACCTGGTTACCAACATTTGGCGGTTCTTGGCACAGTTGGATCCAGAAGGTAGAGCGGCTACTAAGGGAAAGCCTTGCCATGGTATTATCTTTAAAAGGACTTGGTCGTGGATTGTGGGTAAAGTGCACAAACTCTCGAGAGTATTGCAATCTGATCGATCAGCCGTGTTCACGGAAATAGAACAACATTGAGCATCTGAAGGATGGAGCCTCTGAAGGATCTTTCTCTCTCTCTTTCAAAACTTGAAGTTTTCTAAAAACCCAAGGCGTGAGTCATATCGCTATTGGGAGGGTTTTGGGAACTTGGTGAGTAATATCCAAGTGTTAGGTTGTTTGGACACTTCGTGAGTAATATCCTCGTGTGCCAGTCGACCATATATTAATTAAACAAAAGTTTACAAAGTAGGGAAATCTTCTCTTCTTCTCCATACTTAAGAAAACTAGATTTGAGCAAATAAACTCTACAACCTAAACTAGCCTTGCAAGTAGAGTTAGTCCTTTCTTTCCTTGGTTTAATTTTCCAATACATTCAAAGTATTGACCCAACTTGTTGGCTACGCGTCTTATGTGCATAATCCAAAGATTGAAATGTGTGTAGGGATCGCGAGTCTACACCCGACAAGCCTGGGGCATTGATGGACTCAAGATGCTTTATGTTTTCCATTGTTATTTGAGCTAGCTTAATGCTAAGCAAATTTGTAATAAACTCATACTCTGGATTCTCCGTGTAATAATGACTTTGTGTTTTACATGATATTCATCGACTGTGAGTGCTAGCTATTGATCTAGGGACTAGCATGTAAATCACAGGGACTTAGGATCTTTATTGATCCAAGGTCACTATAGATGGTATCAGAACACATCGTTGCCTGTAGGATGTGACCCTAGGATTGGAACCACCTTTAACTTATGTGCCTTACATGCTTTTCCTCCTAAGTTATTTTCACAATTCTAGTACCTGCTTTCCTCTACTTGTTTAAGTATCTAATCTTCACTCTTCTAACTTAAGGATGACGAGCTTCCTCTACGACACCGTCGCGGACATCGAACCCCTTCGCTTTGGTGGATGCCTCATGGACCTTCTCACTCGTTTGGACCTTCCCCTCCCAACAATCCAGGGAAGCACAATGAAGAAACTCCACAAGGACGGCTGCTGGGGAGTCAAAGTCATCCATCCAGGGCAGGAGCGAGGCAAGAACCCGGAGGAATACATAGAAATCCACATTGTTAGCGATTCCAAGGAGAAGGCCTTAGCATCAGCTTGCAGAAGCTCATTGGTCGCATATGTGGACGCCATCATGAGGCTCTCTAAGGACACTACGGCGGCCTCTTTGGAAGACGAGATGAGGAAGGAATTCCCATGGAGTTAACCTTTGAGGAAAGGACTTCTACCAAGCGCCAAAGGACCTAATATCAAGACTTGGAGTGCCACATCCATGACCTTGAAAAGGGTAGCTTCCTCGAGATGTTAAGGAACGATGAGCTATGCGCTCTCATCAAGGATAAGGAGGAAACGATCAAGCAGCAGGAGGACGCAATTAAGCTCCAAGAGATAAAGTTCCAGGACCAAGAGAAGAAGTTCGCTAACCAAGAGAAGAGGGTGATAAATAAAAACAGGAGGATTAGGGAACTCAAGCAGGAGAATGATGGAACTGAAGTGCAAACCGAAGGCCTTTGCAAGATAATCAATGATGTGCGTTCCTCCAAGAGGGACTTGGCAAAACAACTTGAAGCCGCAAAGAAGTCAAGTCTAGTGGAGGAACTACAAAGCGAGAAGGAGGGACTTCAGGAGCAGCTAGAAGCCACAACCAAGAAGCTGCAGGATGAGATAAAGAACCTCCAAGAGAAGCTTGAAGCCCCCACAAAGGAGATGGAGCTGTACAAGACAACCCTAGAGTAGGAAGGCTACTCGTTCGAGGACGAGGAAGAGGAAGGCGTGGAAGATGTGTAATAGTTGGACCACCTTTAAATTCTATAGTAGAATGTTATTCGCAATTGTAATAAATACCAAGACATATTTGGTTTAGTTAAACTTGGATGATTTCTGTGTTAAGTTTGTGCTTTTGTGTCTTGTGTGCCTTGTGTGCCATGTGTGTTTTCATAAGGGTAGGAGTTTACTACTTAGTCTTTCTGTCTAAATTCTTAACTTGTCCCACAAACCCCACAGATGCCGCCAAGATGTGCGAACACCGAAATTCCTCCAGAAATTGCACAACTTCCGGCCACTCGGAACCAACTGATCCAACTGCTCACTCAGAACATGCAAAACAACAAAAACAACAACAACAACAACAACAACGTGCCACCTCCGCCACCACCACCTCAACAGGATCGCTTGACTCGGTTTTTGAGGTTGAAACCACCTACCTTCACTAGCAGCGCTGAACCAATCATCGCAGATGACTGGCTCCGTAATTAACAAGAAGTTAGATACTATGCAAGCTGTCGGAGCCGACAGGGTACGTTATGCCGCGCACCATCTTGAAGGACCTGTTGCAGAATGGTGGGATAACTACCAAGTCACCCACCCGGATATTGATGCTATCACTTGGGATCAGTTCGAGTTAGCTTTTCGCACTCATCATGTGGATGCTGGTGTCATGAATCTGAAAAGGCGCGAGTTTCGCGACCTACACCAGCTACACCGTTCTGTCACCGAGTATGGTGAGCTTTTCAACAAGCTAGCCTGTTATGCACCCGATGATGTCTCCACTGATGCCAAGAGGTAGGAGGAATTCTTCAGAGGACTCAATGATGAGATATCTATTCAGATTGTGGGTCAGAAATTTGACAACTTTCAGGAACTCTTGGATAGAGCCATTGTGGTTGAATCCAAAAGAAAGAGCATAGAAAAGCGCAAGAGGAAGTCTGACCCTCACAAGCACTCCATTTCGTACCAAAAGCAACGCACTTCCTCACCACCACCTTATAACAATAATGGCCACAACCATAACGGTCATCACCATGGCGGCCATAAACACAATGGGCATAAAAACCGCAATGGAAATGGCAGCAATGGAAAGGATCTCAGTGATTTGACATGCTTTAAGTGCAACAAGACAGGGCACTATGCAACCACTTGCCCCGAGAAGAAGAATGGCAATGGGAATGGAAATGGACACAACCATGGCAATGTAAACGGGAAGAATCCAAATCCGTTTGTCAAAGCCACGGTGAATCATGTCTCTATGGAGGATGCTTGTGATGCACCGGACTCCGTGATTGGTAAGTTCAAGCTCAATTCTATTCCCGCAGTTGTTCTTTTTGATACCGGTGCATCGCATTCATTCATATCAAGGGTCTTTGTGGATAGAGGAAAGATACCTACGGAGACTATAAACTCTCCTCTAAGGGTAAGTTCTCCTGGAGGAGAAATAGTGGCAAACTCTGGTTGCCGGGGATTAGAACTAAGGATTGGGACACACATCTTTCCCACAAGTCTAGTAGCTCTGCAGTCACAAGGATTAGACATAATCTTGGGAATGAATTGGATGACCGAATATGAAGGAGTCATAGATTGTGCCAAAAGGACTGTCACGCTCACAACACCGGAAGGGAAGAGGATTCGTATCAAGTCCAATTTCGCACTTAGGAAATCATGGTGAACTCTCTTAAGGGGGTTAGCTTGGAGGATGTACCTATTGTGAAGGAATACCCAGATGTCTTTCCAGAAGAGTTACCTGGGATGCCTCCCGACCGTGATATCAAGTTCCTCATTGACTTGATGCCGGGCACAGGGCCGATAGCTAAGAGACCGTACAAGATGGATGGGCACGAGTTGATGGAACTCAAGAAACAGCTTAGGGAACAATTGGACAAGGGATTCATTCAACCCAGCGCGTCATCTTGGGGAGCACCTGTCCTATTCGTGGAAAAGAAGGATAAAACCAAGAGGCTGGTTGTGGACTACCGCTCGTTGAACTAAGTGACAATCAAGAACAAGTACCCTCTTCCTAACATCAATGACTTGTTTGACCAGTTAAAGGGAGCCAGTGTTTTCTCAAAGATCGATCTGTGATCAGGCTACTTTCAGCTAAAAATTCGAGAACATGATGTGCCCAAAACAGCCTTCACCACAATATACAGATTGTATGAGTACACCGTGATGTCGTTTGGTCTAACCAATGCCCCGGCATACTTCATGACCATGATGAACAAGATGTTCATGGAATATTTGGACAAGTTTATTGTGGTATTCATAGATGATATACTCATATACTCCAAGGATAAGGAGGAACATGAGAAACATCTGTGCCTAATTATGGAGAAACTAAGAGAACACAAGTTGTATGCCAAATTCAGCAAATGCGAATTCTGGTTAAAGGAAGTGGGATTCCTTGGTCATGTTGTGTCGGCAAAAGGAGTTGCCGTAGATCCCAGTAAAGTAGTTTCCGTAACGGAATGGGAGTCACCCAAGAATGTGGGAGACATTAGGAGTTTCTTGGGCCTCGCAGGATATTACCGGAGGTTCATTGAAAACTTATCCAAAATAGCAAAACCCATGACAGAACTGCTGAAGAAGGAAAAGAAATTCCTATGGACCGAGGCATGTGAAGCAAGCTTTCAGGATTTGAAGAAACACCTTGTAACGGCACCAGTACTTTGTCTGCCTGATATCCAAAAGGATTTTCAAGTCTATTGTGACGCTTCTCGACAAGGACTTGGAAGTGTATTGATGCAAGATGGGAAAGTGGTATCCTATGCCTCTCGATAACTCAAGAACCACGAACACAACTACCCCACACATGATTTGGAACTTGCGTCTGTGGTACATGCACTCAAGGTATGGAGACACTACCTCATGGGCAAACATTGTGATGTGTTCACAGATCATAAGAGTTTGAAGTACATCTTCACCCAAAAGGAGTTGAATATGAGGCAAAGAATATGGCTTGAACTAATTAAGGATTATGACTTGGATTTACAGTACCACCCCGGAAAGGAAAACATGGTGGCTGATGCCTTAAGTCGTAAGGTTTATGTGAATGGACTTACCGCAGGGGAATTTCCAGAGGATTTATGCAAGCAATTCAAGGATCTCAGGCTAGAAATAGTTCCAAAAGGACACGTAGTGACTATGAAATAGTGTCTACTTTTCAAGAGAGAATCAAGGAAGCACAAAAGGGAGATAAAGAATTGGAAGAAATAAGAGTCAAAATAAGTGAAGGAAAGACAAAAGAATTTCGTCTGGACGAACAAGGAACCCTTTGGTATGGAAAGCGTTTGTGCGTTCCCAATGACCCCGATATCAGGAAGTTGATTTTACAAGAAGCTCACGATTCACCTTACTCAATTCATCCAGGTAACACGAAGATGTACATGGATGTGAAGGATAGATTTTGGTGGAATAACCTAAAAAGAGAAATTTCCGAGTATATTTCTCTATGTGACGTATGCAATAGAGTTAAGGCCGAGCATCAGAAACCGTCCGGATTGCTACAACCCCTACCTATACCCGACTGGAAGTGGGATAAGGTAGGCATGGATTTTATCACGGGGTTTCCCCGGACTCGTTCAGGATTTGATTCTATCTGGGTAGTGGTGGACCACTTTACCAAGGTGGCTCACTTCATCCCCGTAAAGACCACATATACAAGTGCTAAGCTTGCCAAGATATATATGTCAAGGATTGTAAGTCTGCATGGTGACCCTAAGGGAATTGTATCAGATAGAGGCACCCAATTCACTTCAAAGTTTCGGCGACAGTTACATGAGTCTCTTGGAACCAGACTAGAATTCAGTATTGCTTTCCACCCTCAAACAGATGGCCAAACAGAAAGGGTGAACCAGATTATGGAAGATATGTTGAGAGCTTGCGCACTATACTATGGGTCTAGTTGGGATGATAACCTGCCGTATGCTGAGTTCTCATACAACAACAGCTACCAGACAAGTATCAAGATGGCTCCGTTTGAAGTTGTATATGGCAGGAAGTGTAGAACTCCGCTGTTATGGAGTGGAGTTGGTGAACGTAGTCTTTTTGGACCTGCGTTGATCAAGGATGCCAAAGAAAAGGTAGGGCAGATTCAGGATAGGCTAAAGGTAGCCCAATCCCGAAAAAAGAGTTAAGCTGATTCCAAACGCAAAGATGTGGCTTATAAAATAGGGGACCGTGCGTATCTCCGAGTTTCACCACTGCGAGGAGTTAAGAGGTATGGAATCAAGGGTAAGTTAGCCCCACGATTCATAGGACCATATAAGGTTCTGGCCCATAGAGGAGAAGTTGCTTATCAGTTGGAGTTACCAGAAGGACTGACTGTTCATGATGTGTTTCATGTGTAACAACTAAAGAAGTGCCACCCGGAGATGGCCAAAACACCGCTAAGAGATACAGTTCCCCTGGAGGACGTTCAATTGGAGAATGACCTTACCTATCAGGAAAAACCCGTCAAAATACTGGAAACAGCCGAAAGGATTACCCGCACCAAGACTATCAGATTCTGCAAAGTCCAATGGAACCACCATTCCGAGGAAGAAGCCACGTGGGAACGGGAAGAAGATTTGAAGGCAGAACACCCACACCTATTTGCTAGCCAGCCCAAATCTCGGGGACGAGATTCTTATTAAGGGGGGTAGGTTTGTAACATCCCAGATTTTATTATAGGATGTTACTAGAAGCATGCATCATCCTTGCACCATTTTCATGCAAATTAAAAGTTGCATCAAAACCCTACCATCAAAACCTAACAAAACCTTAATAAAGATTTCTCCTTTGTGAGCAAAAAAATGATGTAGTCATGCTTGACCTTTCTAAAATCTATGCAAAAAATAATAATCTATGGCTCTATGATGACCACCTTATTTTTACAAAAAATTGGAAACAAAATTCACTAAGTTTGGATTTGTTATGCCAAAGTTATCAATCTTTTAGTAAAACAGAAATTTAACAAAAGAAAAGAATAAAAAAAACCTAACTAACCTAAACGGTCCAGCTACGCCAGCCCAGCGCTAGCCGCAGCACAGCACCGCATCGGGCCCAGCCCAATACCCCATCCCCCTTCCCTGTCACCCTGCGCAGCACACACCATGGCTGTGGCTGCCAGAGGCCTAGCTAGCAAGCGCCAGCCCACTTCCCTCTCCGCCACCGACACATGGGACCCACCTGTTCATCCCCTACCTCGAGCAGGAGACCGCCTGCAGCATGATTTCGAACGGAATTCGGTGGGATTCGCGGCCGTTCCTAGCCCCTCGCCCAAGAATCCGCCCCCATATAACCCCCGCAACCCTCGGCCTCGCCTTGTTCAAAAAATTTCGTGCAAACCGTAGCCGCCGCTTCGATTCTTCCGATCTCGCCGCCCACGCCATTACCGAAGCTCAGGTCGAGCTTGGGGTCGACGGCCCTGCCTTCCCCTTTCCCCGTTATCACCTGGGATCGAATACTCGCGCAACACCGCATCTTATAACTTGTTTTCCCCCTCGTAGGAGCGCGAGGGCCGCCGAAATTGCTCGCCAGAGCCCGCTGCTGCCACCGCCGCCCGCCGCTGCGATCACCGACATCACCACCGCCCTGTAAGTTGGACGGACCCTAGCCGTCCGATCTTGAATCTACGCGGTAGATTAGAAGGACCGCCGAAGCAGTACTAGCCAATGGCGTTGTTCCGCGTGGCTCGCGTGTGCGCGTCATCACCGACTCAGCCACGGCCGCGGCGCCCAGTAACATCGCGACACGTGGCGATTAGGGTTAGATTAAGTTCGGTTTAGTTTTATTTTGGCAGATTGCATTAAATCTTGCGAAATTCATAGAAAATCAAATAATTGGCCAAATGTTGAGTATAATATACCGTTGGATTCACAAAATTGTGTAGAACACAGATCTGTAATAATATTACAAGGTTGCAGTAGGTTTTTCTGTGTAGAAATTAATCTCTAGATTAGAGTGTTTAATCCATAGAAAAATAATTAAAACCCCGTTTTAGTTGATTCTTGTTGTGTTGACTTTGTTTTTACAATACCTACTGAACAAAATTATAGAACCTTGATTAAGAGCATTAGATATGATTTGGAGCTAATTAGATGGTTGGATCTTCTAGTGAGCCTATGAATTCGAATAATGACCCAAATTAATTTAAACCTATGGGAAATCAATACTAATAACATCCCCAACACAATTGCGATCCAGTTAGACTACTTTGGTCAATTTAGTAAAAACAAATCTTGCATAAGTACCATGTTGCATGCATGCATGTTATCTCTGTGGCATATTTTGTGCAAGTTGTGATTAGATCTATGTTTGTGTTTCGTTAGATTGTTCGGAGTGCGCTGAGGAGTAGTGTTGTCTAGAGTGCTGCTCGGATCAAGGCAAGTTACACCACTTGTTCATAACTTTTGTCCTAGTTTTGATTCTATGCATGTGATCTTCAAAATTCTGTAGTATGCATGTGTAGGATATTGTAGTAGAATTTTTCTTAGTATTATTTTGCAAGTGCGATGATTTTGTAGTAAGCCATGAGTAGCTATGTACTTAGGATTTCTCCTCCTAATAGGTTCACATGTTTTGCTAAGTATTGCTTGCTATACTATATATATGTAAAGTACCGTTGGGGGGTTCGAAAGACAATGAATTTCTTGTAAGTATAAAGGCTCTCTTGAGCAAACTTTTCTTCTCAAATCCACTTCAAAATAAAACTAAGTTTTCTTCTGGGCAGAATGGTTGTCGGGTCAACGAGTGAGATTTTGGTAGAGTTTGGCTGCCCAGGAATCAAAGAAGTCTGCCATGTTTGAGAATTCAAAAGCTTCTAGTGCAACCACAATACATATGGGCTCTGTCTTGGCCTAGTACTTAGTGGGAAACCTCATCTGGGTACCAACATTTGGAGGTTCTTGGCACGGTTGGATCCAGAAGGTAGAGGGGCTACTAAGGGAAAGCCTCGCCATGGTCTTCTCTATAAAAGGACTTGGTCGTGGATTGTGGGTAAAGTGCACAAACTCTCGATAGTATTGCAATCTGATCTATCAGCCGTGTTCACGGAAATAGAACAACATTGAGCATTTGAAGGATGGAGCCTCTGAAGGATCTTTCTCTCTCTCTTTCAAAACTTGAAGTTTTCTAAAAACCCACACTACTAGGAAAACGGCCTTTAGTGGCGCACCTGAAACCATCATCTGTGGCGCACCTGCAGTGCGCCACGGGCCTTGCGCTATGGCTATCTCTCAGCCGTGGCGCACTGCCTAGTGCGCCACGGTTGTGTAGAGATAGGCGTAGCGCACCTCCTAGTGCGCCACAGAAGTTTGGCATGGTGCGCTACCCCTGGGATCTTCTGTGGCGCACTACCTAGTGCGCCACTAAACTTCCATGGTGCGCTTTAGGTGTAGTGCGCCACAGAAGGTAGACCATGTGCGCCACAGATGTATTTTTTGTTTTTTTTTTAATTTCCAAGCCAGATTATATGCAATACAGATTATATACAATATTACAGCAGATATACACACACAGATACAAGATATACAATTATATATATAAATACTCAATATGAAAAACAAGATTGAAACAAATACATATAGATAAGTCTCATACATGAATACATAGTCTAAGTTACATTGTTTTGATCATGTTACAAAGTAGTAGTTGGTGACATGCGAATACATGTGTCGATCGAACAAGTTAGAGCTCGGAAGCTCGCCTAGACATCTAAACTAGCTAGCTAGACACAAACGCGGGATAAATAACCAAAGAAGATAAGCATGATCACCGCCGCGACGAAGGTGTAGGTCTTCATCCGGTTCCTTGTCCTAACTACCGCTAGATAGCGCGTGTATCTAGCTTCCGCCTCCGCCATAGTGTTGTACCCTTTGTAGCTATTGCCGCTGAAACGGTGCACCTGTCTCCGGCAGTCTTCCCAATCATCGTAGACTCCGGGAACCCGTCCCTTGTACACGACGTACCACGTCATCTACAAGTTGACAATAATAACTAACCGGTGATTGAAAAAACATGTATAATTAAAGTCGCATATGAAGATACACTTATAGAAAGTACTCTTAAATCAAAAAGAGCAAACTCAAAAAGCATGCCTCATATATAACTAGGTTGTTGGACACAGGAATATGCTATGACGGGACTGTTAGCCAAGTAGGATGCACAATTCCTAGACTTGTGCATATCACAAGGCTAACAATCCCGTCATAGCACATTCACATATATATTGTGCCACGACATTTCAATCATCGGCATATTCTCGAAAAAGACAAAAATAACTCGAAAAGAATGCCTCATATATAACTAGCTAGGTCGTTGGACACAGGAATATGCTACGACGTAACAGTCAGCCAAGTAGGATGCACAATTCCTGGACTTGTGCATATCACAAGGCTAACTATCCCGTCGTAGCACATTCACATATATAGTGTGCCACGACATTTCAATCATCGGCATTATTCTCGAAAAAAGAGTAAGGAAAAAAAGAAGGACCAAATTGAGCAAAGGACCAAAGAGTAAGCAAAAAAACCAAGCATTGATTGATATATAATAATAATAAGAAAAATAAGTAAGCGGTGATTCATAAACCTAATAAGATAAGTACACTTGTCGTCCACACACACACACAAAGGTCATCTATAGTTTGCAACTACAACTAGGCCAACATCAAGCCTTCTGGCTCGGCTTAGGGAATGGGAGGACGCCCTGTCTCGTCATGAACTTCCTATAGTCACCCTGCATCTCTAGGCGATCTTCTATGTCACGGTTATTCGGGATATTTCCTCCGTAGAAGATCCCCCCCGAAGTCATGACATCACGAAAGATGATTGCCCCAAACTGCTGCTGGATGCGATACATCTCTTGTCTAATATCCGAATCATTGATCTTGGCCTTTGCTTCGGCCCACTGTTTGAGATGATCTGGCAGCGTAGAATTCTGCTGGTCAAGTAGGAACGCCCTCATGTGATGGAGTGCGTAGTAGGCTTCCTTCTTACTGTTTTCCGGCTGCTTCACGCAGGGGAACTCCGTTACGTGGTTGAAGACGTGCCTGCCGAACTTGACCTTCTTACGCACGAAGCTGGTGCCTTCCGTCGAGGCAAAGCCAGTGAGAGCATCATCCAGAACTTCCTTGATCTTGTCATAGGTTTTCTTCTTTTCTAGACTCCCCGAGTCGAAATACGTGGCGTGGGAATGCTTCGGCGATAAGGAGATGAGCGTGCAGTGTTCATCTATGCAGTGGCCTTTGCTACTCTTAACCTTGGCATGTGCTTGACTAGTAGAGGAGCAAACTACTACATCCAGACTTAACTACATCTGACTGAGACCTCATACAAACACGACGGCAATGGCAACATCAAGTGATGATTAAGCACCAACAATTAAAATCTAGAGCTACATGAGCAGACGAGCCATTGTTTCCCAATTCCCCTTCCCTAAGTAGAACCCAAAGCTCTATATTTCTAAATTTGGCCACGTAGAACCCAAAGCTCCAGATTTTATGACACTAGCATCTACATTGCCTCGACAGTAACATGTCTTAGATCATGGGTCATTTATCTACTTGTGAAAGATAACAGTATGCCCACTGTATGATGAAAGTAACATGTTAGGCCAAATTTTATCTAACATCCAATCGACCATCAAGATTTATCTAACACAGTGGAAGATCACTGTAAGCTCACTGTCAAACATAATGTCAATTCTTAGCTACTTGGTACCTGTTTAGTTCTTCATTTTTGTTACTGATCTAGCCAAATGTTCATGTTGTGTTACTGATCTAGCCAGCCTGGGACACCTACATGTGCTTTGCTAGATTCCCATGTTTGCTCGTTTTTGTGACAGAAAATTCCCATGGACTTCTCTGAACTCCCATGGCCATCTCATTTTGTCAGACAACCACCAATCATTAGGAAAAAATGTCAATTCCATCAGGTGCTAACCCTAAGCCTAACCATTGCTAACCCTAACCATCAGACGCATCAATTGAATCATCAGGTGCTAACCCTAACCATTGCTCGAGGAGAGAGGAAGAGAAGGAGAGAGGAGAGGTCATCATCATCTCCTGGCTTCTTCCTTTCCGCATGCCATCGCATGAGCTTCGCTTCCTTAGGGTCCGCGAAATAGCGCTGCAGACGAGGAGTGATAGGAAAGTACCGTACCACTTTTCGAGGTGCTTTCTTCCCTTTCTTGTATCGACTCACGCCGCACACCGGACATGTGGTTTTCTCCGCGTCCTCGCCCCGATAAATGATGCAATCGTTGATGCATACGTGATATCTAACGTGCGGTAGATCGAGAGGACAGACGATTTTCTTGGCATCCTCGATACTAGTTGGACATGTGTTCCCCTCCGGGAGACGATCGTGCCAGAATGCCATCATATCGTCGAAGCTTGCGTCGCTCAATTTGTGCTTTGCCTTCATCTCCATAGCCTTGAGCGTTACATTCAACCGGGTATCATCGGGCCTGCATCCTTCATACAATGGAGTAACCGCGTCTTTCTCAAGTTGCGCAAGCTTGGCTTTCTCTCTAGCGGCAGCCCTGGCGTTACTCGTCTGCTTGAGAAGCAGCTCTTGCACATAAGGGTCCCGCACCCAGCCTGACGTTGTTCCATCGTCGTCTGCTCCTCCGGCATCTAGATCATCATCATCCCGGTCTGCTTCCGCACCTTCACCATCTCCAGGAGACTCTTCATCATCTCGCCCGTTCTCTCCGTGATGATGATCATCGTCATGTTGGCCACCTTCTTCACCGTCTCCATCATCTACGCCATCGCTTATCCAACGAGTGTATCCATCCATGAAACCATGGCGGAGCAGGTGCGCCTGTAGATTCCCGGAATCTGGGTCGATCACCCAGTTGAGTTTGCATCTTCTGCATGGACATCTTATATCTGTCTTGTTATTTCGTATCATGTCGGCCGTCGCACATTTCAAAAATCTAGCCACAATGCCTTCGCTCATTATGCGGACCATTTTTGCCTGCACGATGTACACGGTACAATTTTGAAGTCTATTAGAACCACATAATGAATGCATGCATGCAATGGTCGATAGAAAATTTCGGCATGACCTATCCTAAAATTAGGACCTTTGCGAAATGCCAAAGTCTTGCCAAAATGGAAATGAATCAACATTTTGGCAAAACAAATGGCAACTTGTTCACATACAAACACAAGAGTGAGAGAGAGACCGATCCATACACACATGAACATATCATTATCCTCTCCATACACACATGCATGAGCATCATCGATACTCTCCATATACACACACATATGACCATCGATCCTCTCCACACATACACACATCATGATCATCGATCATCTACATACATATGAGCACATCATCCATATACACATGAACACATCCTTACATGGACAACTTACCGAGATGAGAGACCGATCGCGAGAAAGATGGAAAGGAGAGGTTCGCGCGTCGACCGGAGAAGGATAGATGAGAGACCGGAGACCTCCTCTATTACTTATGTAACATCCAAAGCAAGTTTTACATGCTAAAAATGGTGAATGTGTGGAGAAATTGAGGTGGGAAGGAGAAGATCCCGACTAGATCTAAGGAGGAAGAAGAAGGGGAAAGTGAAGTGTGGGGTGGTGGATGTGTGGGCACACATGTGCACATAAAGTGCTGTCCTAAAAGAATCGACACATCCGTGGCGCACACGGCCCTAGTGCGCCACAGGGAGTACAAACTTCTGTGGCGCACTCGGCCGAGTGCGCCACAGATGCTCCTACTCCCTGTGGCGCACTAGGCCGAGTGCGCCACAGAAGTTTGTGGCCGTTTCAGAGAAGAGGGGGGCATGCGCTTAGGCGTAGCGCACCAGACCCATGTGCGCCACAGATGACCCAAACAACCGTGGCGCACCTGACTATAGTGCGCTACAGATGTTTGGCGTGCGGCCAACAGGGCCCTGGCCCACACACATCTGTGGCGCACTATAGTCATGTGCGCCACAGTTGTTCTAGTTATTAGTAGGGCACTGCCCACAGGTGAGCCACGCCTGTTTTAGCCGTGGGGCACTTCAACCATGTGAGCCACGGATGTGCTGATTACCTATAGCCGTTTTCCTAGTAGTGCCAAGGCGTGAGTCATATCGCTATTGGGAGGGTTTTGGGAACTTGGTGAGTAATATCCAAGTGTTAGGTTGTTTGGACACTTGGTGAGTAATATCCTCGTGTGCCATTCGACCATATATTAATTAAACAAAAGTTTACAAAGTAGGGAAATCTTCTCTTCTTCTTCATACTTAAGAAAACTGGCTTTGAGGAAATAAACTCTATAGCCTAAACTAGCCTTGCAAGTAGAGTTAGTCCTTTCTTTCCCTGGTTTAATTTGCCAATACATTCAAAGTATTGATCCAACTTGTTGGATGCACGTCTTATGTGCAGAATCCGGAGATTGAAAGGTGCGTAGGGATCGGGAGTCTACACCCGACAAGCCTGGGGCGTTGATGGACTCAAGCTGCTTTATGTTTTCCGCTGTTATTTGAGCTAGCTTAATGCTAAGCAAATTTGTAATAAACTCATACTCTAGATTCACCATGTAATAATGACTTTGTGTTTTACATGATATTCATCAACTATGAGTGCTAGCTATTGATCCAGGGACTAGCATGTAAATCACAGGGACTTAGGATCTTTATTGATCCAAGGTCACTACAAAATGACTCTATCTGGGTCATAGTTGACGGATTGTCCAGAGTAGCCCATTTCCTACCAGTCAAGACCACATACCAGAGTTCGAAGCTAGAGGAGTTATACATTGCTAGAATTGTCAGTTTGCACAGAGTCCCCAAGAACATCGTATCGGATCGAGGAACCCAGTTTACCTCGAGATTCTGGAAGAAAGTCCAAGAAGGTTTAGGAACCCGACTAGATTTTAGCACAGCGTATCACCCTCAGACCGATGGACAAACGGAGCGAGTAAATCAAATACTCGAAGATATGTTGAGAGCATGTGTGCTAGAGTATGGATCTAAATGGGAAGACTGTCTGCCTTTCGCAGAATTTTGTTACAACAATAGTTATCAAGCTAGTCTACAAATGGCCCCATTTGAGTTTATGTATGGAAGGAAGTGTCGCACCCCGTTGAATTGGTCGGAATTAGGAGAGAGTCAGATTTTCGGACCCGACATCCTACGAGAAGCAGAAGAGAAAGTTCACAAGATTCGTGAGCACCTCAAGACCGCCCAGTCAAGATAGAAGAGTTACGCCGACAAGAGACGTCGAGACCTCGCTTTTAATATCGGAGATTTCGTGTATCTTAAAGTGTCGCCGTTGAAAGGGATGCAACGTTTCCAGCTAAAAGGAAAGTTAGCCCCCAGATATATCGGACCCTTCAAGATTCTGAATCGTCGAGGAGAAGTATCATATCAATTGGAACTGCCAGAGGAAATGTCCACAGTGCACAGTGTGTTCCATATATCGTTACTTCGCAAGTGCCTTGAAGTTCCGGAGAAGACTGAACTGTTCAAGAACATTGATCACCAAACCATAGAGATCAACGATGAGCTGACCTATCCCGAAGTACCCATCCGTATTTTGGAAGAAGCTTTCAGAACCACTAGGACCCGAAGCATCAAGTTTCTCATGATTCAGTGGAGCAACCACACTGAAGAAGAAGCTACCTGGGAGCGCGAAGATCACATCAGGACGGAGTTTCCCGATCTCTTTAAATCCTAGGTAATCTTTTTCGTCCTTTTTCAAATATCAGGACGAGATTTTGTTTAAGGGGGGAAGGTTTGTAACATCCCAAAAATATAACACAAGGATCATCAAACTCTAATCACTAAAATTATGGTTAACAAAAACCTTGATTAATTAAAATCATATGAATGCATGTGTGAATGAAATGATTTGACCAATGCATGAATGGACATGTGTGATTAACCTAAATATCAAGAAATAGTTTAAATATTAAAATAACATCATATAAAACATTTACATGCAGAAACAAATCAAAAGAAAATAAAAAACAAAGCAAATAAAGCAAATGGTCATTTTTTCCAATCTTGCTCACTAGGTCACTTTGAGTGCTTCTAGTCCAAGATTTCAAACAGAAACTTTCCCAATTCATATGTCAAGATCATCCATTTTCAAAACCCAACCAAACCAATGCCCCTTGACTAATCCAACTAACTAGATACCCACTAGTATGTGCCTAGAAAACCCACAAAGTTTGAATCCAATATTCAAATTTAAACTTCTTGCGGCCATTTCATCAAACACCTTGCAGATTCAAATCAAACAAACATCTAACACTATAGTGTGCAGTAAAATTGGCCTAACTTGTTCCCTCTCTGGTTGCAACTAGCCCTTAGTAGATCATCTAGCCCCTTTAACAATCTTTAGCACCACTGTGAGAAAGCCTAGCCATTAATGGAAAGCATGTCGAGAGCACCATTGCCACCCCAGTGTCGACAGCAAGCTAGAGGCCGCACTAAGCCTAGCCAGCATGTCTAGCAAGCACCCCACCGTCCATCGCCACTCTCTGTCCCAGCCCTGAGCAATGCCAGCCCCTGGACCACACAACACGCCCATAACAAACTACTCTGCGACCGTGCCGAGAGCGCGCCCTTGCGCCACGCTCGACCAGCACCCACAGACCGCGCGCCGCCCTCGCCGCTTGCAGGGATGATCACCAGCACCCCGCCAGACATGCCCGTTCACCGCCGCGCAAACCACGCACGCTGTGAGACATTAAAACCGCCGTTGGACCCGCTCAGAGATGCGACGTTCCGACCGATCAGCACCGCCCCACGCCGCAAGACCACACCGTTGAGCTTCGCCAGGGAGCACTTCACCATCCCCTACCGTCGCCCATGCCAGTAGCTGCCTGTGCCGTCGACCAAGACGAGATCAGCCCGCGCCCGTCGGTCCCCTTCCGCCACTATAAATAGAGGCCTCCACCGCTCGTTTTCGCCACACCCGTTCACTCCCGTCTCACCTAGAACCATCCCACCTCACTCCCGGAGCAAGTCGAGCAGCGCATCACTGGAATTTCGCCCCCGTCGCTGACCCTCGCCTGAGCCCCGGTGAGCCTCCCACGACCCCTACCTGCCGCGTTAGGGTTATGTCTCACCGGCGCTGCCCGACGTGGACGATGAACCAGAGCCATCCGATTAGAACTAGATCCCACGGTTAACATCGCCCCGTACCGCTTCGCCCCTCCCCGTCTCACTGACATGTGGGGACAGCCACTTAACCAGCCTGCGTACACACTGAGTGTAGTGGGCCGGCCCAGTAAAACATCACGCGCGACCCAACAATTCAAATTAAGCTTTATTCATTTAATTTCAAACATAGTTCTGTACCTAGATTCAAAAATCAACCCAACTCGATTCACTGAACCAAAATGCATGAAACCAATTTTGTTAGAAAGGTACTGAAATGCTTAATCCAAGCCCGTTGGATTCAAACCATTTAGATTTGTAGATCAACCATGGTAAAAATAACAAGACAAAAGCTTTTCTGCATTCAAACATTTTTGAAAATTCAACATAAAAGCTTTTGAGTTGATTCCAACTCTCAAGAATCACATTTGATCTTACCTTTCAGAATATATAAAAACATATGGGTTTACTTACAGAAATAATGTTCAAGTAATAAAAGAATTCCCCATAGGCATTTCTAGTCACTTTATTTAATTAAAATAAAAAGGTTAAACCTTATTAAATTATGATACCACTTTAAATTACATTCCCATGTACTGAAATATGTGGTGATGACATGTGTCAACATGATCCCATGTTTGAGTTGGAGAATATTGAATCTTAACTAGTTTTTCAATGAGTAGAAATTAATTTTCTAAAAGTAAAACAAATATGGCAAGTGCTTAAATCTTGTAATATTAGTGATGATGCTAGATCATCTAGTGTGAACCATTATGTGATGATTGGAAATAGTTAAGTATTGTTTGGTGATTGTGTACCTCGTATTCATTTATAGACGCTAGTACCGACCAAGGATACGAGGAGGAAGGAGGATACTACGAGGAAGAAGCCGAGGAGAACTTCAACCACTGCTTTGCACAAGGCAAGCCAATACTTGCAACCTTGCAAGCTAACACTTGCAAGATACCCTACTTATCCAAGCATTACTACACAAGTTGACCTATGCAAGCTAATACTTGCTTGTTGCCATGAAAACTATATGCCCTAAGCATATGTGATCATATCCACTTGATAACCCAATCCTAGTTTTACTTGCAAGCTTTATACTTTATTTATTTATCAAAGCTTTCTCTTAGAGTTTACATAGTGAATTGTATATATTATAAGGATATTGGAAGGTAGCTTAAAGAGCATAAAATTTGGCCTAAGTTAGATAATCTTGATGTCATCCTAAGGCATGAGATTGAACTTAGCAAATCTCCACTTGTTTACCACCCCTCATTAGTATTTACCACCACTTATAGATGCTAGTGCTAAGTATAAAACTTGATCAACTTTAGATGGGAATACTTGGTGAAAATGGTTATGAAAACCTTAGAATGATGAGTCATTCTACTGAAATGTTTTGACATGTGTTTCCGAACACCAGATGATTTTGATGAAGAAAATGTTAAGGCATTAGCCTTAGCCCTATTTAAAACTGATGGTTGTCTGGATGCGATACCATTCCAATTTTATCGTACAACCACAATACCCGAAAATTGGGTAGGGCTTGACTGGAAATTTATAGACCTTAGTATGGGTTCCCTCGTGGCCAAGGTCTGAGCTGAGGCTACCTTGTGAAGATTGTCCACCTGTGCAGTACCCAAGATGACAGTTGGTCATGGTTGGGAGGCCAAACTCACAGGAGAGGTGCTTATACTAGGGCGTGTAATTAAAAGGTTAGGATTGATTATCCGCATACTGAGTATGGTGAATTCAGGATTTGTTCCCGACAGATGTATCGAATGTTGTGGTGAAAGTGTACAATCTCTACAGAGTGTCAAACTATTCGAATAGCCGCGTCTGCGGTTATGTACTGTTGGACTAGCCATACTGTTCCCCCGTCAGATGTTTCCAAAATGACTTGTGAAATGAATTGTGACTTTGACTTGACCACAACAGAGTTGTGATATGAAATTCAAATTCCCACTTAGGTGTTATAAGACTTTCAACTAAATTTCTTGCTTTTGAACTTAGTAGAGGTAAATCTGGCTTTTTTGCAAAAGAACCCTAGAGCTTAGTATATCCTTTTCAAACCCCCTTAACCTGTTAGTATTAGTTTGCGAGTACTTAAATAGTACTCATGTCTTTGTCCCTGGCTATTCCCGCGGACAGACTATGAAGAGGAGTACGAGGATGATGGACCGCAGGAAGGTTACGACAACTAGGATCATCTCGCATCGTCAGCATTGCCTATGACCCTGATGATGGAGCTTCGCCTACGCTATCGTTACTATTACGTTATTACGTTGCTTGTATTGTATTAAGAACTGGATCATGAGATCCTTATTTGTGTAAGACCTTATGTATGGTTTGTAATGGATGATGTACTGTGATATCCAAATATGTTATGTCTCGCAAAAATGGTAATCCTGGGATTGCGATGTATGGCATAGCAGGCATCTGAGATTAAAAATCCGGGTGTTGATAGAACAAGTCATGCTAAAGCAATAATCACTAAGCATAAGGTCAAAAAACACCTAGTATGACATGTTAAAGTCTAAGTCACAGTCAAAGCAAGCTCCACTTGCACTTTTCAAGCAAGAACTTTCTAATCCTTTCCAACACCAATCAACTTATTTGAAACAACACAGCGAGTACGGAGGTCCAAACTACTTTATTAAAGAAAACTAAGCAAATCAAACAAAAACTAGGACGCTCCAAGAACAACACAACAGTGCATGAAACAATAAAAATGAAGTGTCTAGAAATACCTGAGCTTTTTATTGATGAATAAGGGGATGCCTTGGGCATCCCCAAGCTTTGACGCTTGTACCTCTTGGATATTTATTGGGGTGACACCATGGTGGCATCCCCAGCTTTTGTCCATTGTTCATCTCATTACATCATTCTCTCTCTACACCTGAAAAATTTCCTTCATACAAAACTTCACACATTCTTCATTAGCAACATTAGTGTATTCAAAATATAATAGACCCTTGGGTTTAGCTTTGGAACAGCAAAACTTCCACTAAAAACACAAGCTATTGTAGCAACTCCTTCAAAAAGCACAATTTCCCAAAAAGAACCCAAAAAGGAATCAATAAGAAGCAAATGCAAGTAATGGCAGAAATCTGTCAAAACAGACCAGCAGGTAGAAACTGATTTTTTCGAAGACCTTATGTTGCTCAATCAAAAAGTTTTGATCTAACGAAAGTTATCTAACTTACTGGGGGATTTATTCGTAAATTTTCAGCTCTATCCGACTTACAGATACTCCTCACGAATATTTATGGTGGAGCACAAAAATCTGTTTTGGGACAGCAACTCCCCAAATCTTACTTCCCTCTCATTAGAGGTCATTCTTGGCACAAAAAGCAAACAAAAAGGATAAGGAGAGGTCATTACTGAAGTAATAACTTCCAAGACTCAAGAAAACTCTTGGGTTATCTCCCAACAAGTACTTTTCTTTAACGCCTTTAAGTTAGACACAAGAAGCAAGAAATCAAGTATCTTCAAATGAAGAAGCATTAACATCAATACATGCAAAGTCTTCAACTATGAAGGCTATCTCATCCAAATGAGTTTTGGACGATCCCTTCTCATCTCTCTTTGGTTCACTAGTTTCATAAAAAGGATTTTCAGGAACAATCCAATCAAAATTCTTTTCAAAGGCTTCATGCATCCCAACAAGATTAAACGGTATGGTTATCTTAATTTTCCCTCTAAGTTTGGTTTTATCTGAAGTACCCACAACATCTACACATGAGACTAGCATATTAAAATGCTCAAAGACCTTTTTGTCTTCCTTAGCAACATCATGGAACTCCTTTAGTAAAGTTTCAAGAATAAATTATCTCTTTTCAGCATTCTTTTCTTCTTTTAGTTTTAGGAACAAAATTTGCATCATGGGGTTAAGGCTAACATGATTAGGAGCAAGTTCTGCTATAGATCTATCCTCAATATCCTCATGCTTTCTAACATGATTAAAGAATTCTTCAATATTATCTTTCCCAATTATAGAGCCACTACCTATCGAAAGGTCCTTCAGGGTGAACTTGGGGAACAACATGGTGAGCTAGAGCAAGGTGGCAACTAGAGTAGGAACTAAATGTTTTTTGTGTTTTTTATAAGAGAAAGCAAACCAAACTAAACTTAGCAATATGAATAGTTGGTGGTAGGTTTGATAGGATGGAACGCGTCCATGGTGGTCTAAGGGAATGCTTTTGAAAAGTCTCGTCTCGATGCATGTCGAGTCTTGTGGGGAAAGTGCACCACCTCTCGAGAGGGTAAAACCTAAGTACTTAGCCGTGTCCCCGGTAACAGACATTTTGAGCCTCAAAGACATTGAAATGATAAAGGATCTCCTCATCCCAAATTCTCTAAGTTAAAACTTGTGGTTGAACAAGGGTAAAGGTTCACCAATGTCTATTGGTTGTTTTGCCAAACAAAAACTTAGTGTTTTCAACTAATAAGAAAAACCTTATTTTGAGCAAAGCCAGCCTGAACTACACTTAGCCAAATTCATATAGTTATTAGATGTTATCATACTACTATGGTATCACTTGCCAATACAATTCCAAATGTATTGACCCTCTGTGGCTGTAACTTATTGTGTTGTAGGTTACTCTAATGGTGACTAGGGATATGAGTCTACACTTTGCCTATGGCACATGAAGATGAAGACTTTATTTATTTTGTTAAGTATTGTGAACTCTATGTATTAGCCTTGGGCTAATGAGTTGTAAGAACTATGTATCTCTAGATATTACGATGTAATAATGACCTTTGTATCTATGCACTTCATCTTAAACTGTGGATGCTAGCAATTCGATCCAGGGACTAGCATTGCAATCACAGGGGCCTTTACCTTAAATGGCGAGGTCTGACAGATGGTATCACAGCGCTGTGTTGCCTGTAGGATTATGACTCTAAGATGGATTAGACTAAGGAAACCACTAGGAAAATGCACACTCCTTTGTAAATTTCCACACTTGTCTCTTTTCATCTCGTAAAACTTCTCCTAATCTTATTTTTCATCTCTATTTGTAGATGGCTGCCATCAGCGAAGCCGTCAAGAAGAGACCACTCATAACCATGACTTTAGAATCTAAGACAGAGTTTCCCAAGGCACTCAAAAACCTCATGGTTAGCTTGGGAATACATGCTGAAGCCGTGTACAAGGGATTTCCAGTGATGGATGAAGGAGAATAATATTAGTGGGTATAACTCCACTTGTACAAAAACAAGGAGGACAACCACAAAGAGTCGAGATTCTGCATGTTCACCAACTCTGAAATGCACATGTCATTCTTTGACTCTACAAGGAATGCAGCATGGAATGCCATCACAGAGCTTGGTGAAAGACTCAAGTGTATAATTCTCAACACTCAAAATGATCTTAGAGAGGAGAAGAAGCATACCCAAGACTTAGAAGCTACCAACAAACGTCTAAGGGAAGATATCATAGACTTTGCATGGGAGTCTTGTGACCAAGACAAACATATTGCCTTCAAGGATGCCCAGATAGCTACCTTGACAAGTGAGTGAGAGTTGTGACGTAATCCAATAGTTGGACCACCACACTTGTCATTTTTCTCGCGCTAATAATTTTGATCATACCAACCTATGTGGTATGGCAAAAATTTGTCTAAGTCATGATTGAACTTGGTGTTTCTGATTGATTATTGTATGCCATCACTTGTGTGTTTTATGTATGTTTTTGGCTTTTGTTTCACTACCTTATGTTTTTCTCTTTACTTGTATCGTTAATAATTTTTCTCTATCCTAAGCAATAGATGCCTAGCTTTGTTATCAGCACCGCCGAGGATTTCAAGGGAACTCATTTTGGTTCTCGTATTGTGGAGCTCACTAGTGTGCTCAATCTCCCCCTCCCTAACATTAAGGGACTTCAGCTTACAAAGTTCGAGAGGAAGGATCTATGGGGATTTAGAGTCTCGCAGCCAAGATCTAGTCGGAGCCACCCACCGAGGAGATTGCTTTCAAGTTACTCCATGATGACAAGGAGAAGGGACTCGACGTTGCCATGCAGGAGCTACTTGGACGCCTTTGTGGACGTCATTCCACCGAGATCAGGGGCCTCTACTTCCACCCATTTGGGAGACGTGACATGGAGGGAGAGGATGTAGTGTATGATGATGCCACTAGAGAGACTATTGAGCATGTACGTCTCTATCTTCAGGACCTAGAGAGCCTCGTTAGGCACCTTGACACCGATAGGACCAACTTCATGCTTAGCAATGACGAGCTTCGCGTCCAGTTGAGGGAGAAGGACAAGGCCTTGGAGGAGCAGGAGGAGAGCATCAAGGAGATGGAGGCTAGGTTCGAGAAGTAAGACAAGAGGTTCAAGAATCAAGAGAAGAGAGTGCAGGATAGGTACAATAGGATCAATGAGATGAAGGCCGAGATGGAACTCAAGGATCTTGAGTTAGAGTCACAACATGAGGTGATTGAGAGGCTGCGTTCGCAGAAGAGGAAGCTTTAGGAGAAGGTCACTGCCTTGACCACCACCATGGAGGAGTACAAGTCAGGAATCGACGCAGCAGGACTTGCACTAGTGGAGGTGGAAGTCGATATGGAGGAGTAGTGTTGACTACTTGGCTATTTATCCATTTATCATATTTTATTCGTCGAGTCGCATTGATCATCCAACATGTGGATGACTTTGCTAGTGTGTTTACTTTGCGAACATGTTGGTTGTGTTGTTTAAACTCTAAGTTTATCTTATGTTTGATTAATTGTGTTTGTTGCTATGTGTTGTATTGTGCATGTTAGTATCTATGGGTTGTATCTCTTTACTTATCCTTATTGAAACCACAGATGCCTCCCCTTCGTGCCAATCCTAACAATAACAATAACAACAATGGAAAATGAGATGCAGTAGCTGATGATAGCCCAGACTCTGTTGATGCAAATGATGACCCAGTTTATGGCGAATCAGAATCAGAATCAGAACCAAAACAACAACAACAACAACAACAACAACAACAACAACAACAACAACAACAACAACAACCAAAACAACCCACTAGCGTTTGATATTGTTACAAGGTTTCTAAGGTTGAGGCCTGCAAAGTTTTCTGGGACCACTGATCCTATGGTAGCCAATGACTGGTTACGTTCTGTGAACAAGGACTTGGTCACTGTTGGATGCACTGATGAGGAAAACGTCAGGTTTGCACCACATCTGCTAGAAGGACCAGCAGCTACTTGGTGGGACAACTTCCAAATCACTACTCCTATTGAAGAAGTGACTTGGGCAATGTTTGAAGGTGGATTTCGCATTGCCCAAATCTCTTCAGGGGTGATGAGTTTGAAGAAGAAGGAATTCCACAACCTTAAGCAATGCCACTACAGTGTTGCAGAATATAATGAGGAGTTCAACAATCTGGCATGCTATGCACCGAATGAGGTTGACACTAGTGCAAAATGGAAGGAGAAGTTCCTTGAGGGACTGAATGATGAGATGTGCATGCAACTATCTGTTGCATATGTTCCAACTTATCAATCCTTGTGTGAAAAAGATGCCATCTTGGAAAGTAAGATGAAGCAGGTTGAGAACAGGAAGAGGAAGCATCTTTTTGATAAGCATAGTTCTGGATCGTCACACAAGCGTTCCCATGGTGAAGATAGTGGATGTTCTGGATCCCACAAACACGGGAAATATAACAAACAGCATGCAAGAATCACCGTAGTCATGACAATGGTGGATATAAGAACCACAAGAGTGGACACAAGAGTTACCACGGTGGAAATGGCAATGGGAGTCGGACTGCTAAGAGAGACATCAGTCAGGTTGAGTGCTTCAAGTGCAAGAAAACTGGGCACTATGCCAATGAATGCCCAGAAAAGAATACTGATGGAGCCAACAAGCCTAACCCTTTTCAGAAGGGTCATGTGAACCATATAACAAGGAAGAAATTTATGAGGAGTCTGATGTTGTGGCTAGTAAGTTCAAGCTTAATTCCATTCCAGCACTTGTACTTTTTGATATCGGCGCATCGCATACATTCATATCAAGAGCATTTGTAGACAAAAATAGACTTCCAACTGAAACTATTGTATGTCCTATTAAATTAAGCTCTCCAGGTGGAGAGATGATATTGAATTTTGGATGCCACGATCTAGTGATAGAGTTTGGAAAGTATAAGTTTCCAGTTAGTCTGATAATCCTAGATTCCCAGGGATTGGATGTAATTTTGGGCATGGATTGGATGACTAAGTATGAGGGAGTAATAGATTGTCCCAATCATATTGTTACACTCACAACCCCGGATAAGAAACTGATTAGGTTCAAGTCTAACTTTGAATCCAAAGGGAGTAAGCTAAATTTTCTTAAGGGGGTGAACATAGATAGTGTACTAGTAGTGAAAGAGTACCCGGATGTGTTTCCGGTGGAATTTCTAGGAATGCCACCAGATAGAGATGTGGAGTGTCTGATTGACTTAGTTCCAGAGTCTGGAGCAATAGCAAAAAGGCCCTACAAGATGTCAGTTGATGAGTTGAAAGAACTCAAGAAACATCTTGGGAACAGCTGTAGAAAGGATTTATCCAACCAAGTTCTTCATCTTGGGGTGCACCAGTTCTGTTTTTTGAGAAGAAGGACATAAGTCAAAGGCTATGCATAGATTATCGTTGACTTAACGTAGTGACTATAAAGAACAAGTATCCCTTACCTGGAATCAATGATCTATTTTATCAGCTAGAAGGAGCCCGTGTGTTCTCAAAAATTGATCTTCGATCAGGCTACTTTCAGCTAAAGATTATAGAGAAAGACATACCCAAGACTGCTTTCACCACTAGGTATGGATTGTATGAGTATACGGTGATGGCATTTGGATTAACAAATGCACCAGCTTATTTCATGAACATGATGAACAAGGTGTTCATGGAGTTTCTTGACAAGTTTGTTGTCGTATTCATCAATGACATATTGATCTATTCCAAGAGCAATGAAGAGCATGAAGAACATTTGCGTTTGATTCTTGAGAAACTCATGGAGCACAAGTTGTATGCCAATTTCAGCAAATGTGAGTTTTGGCTGAATGAAGTTGGATTTCTTGGACACATTGTGTGTGGAGATGGTGTAGCTGTCGATCCCACAAAAGTGTCAGATGTAACTAAGTGGGAATCTCCCAAGTCAGTTAAAGAAGTTCATAGTTTCCTAGGCTTGGCAGGATACTATAAAAGGTTCATCGATAATTTCTTGACAGTGGCTAAGCCAATGACGGAGTTGCTTAAGAAAGAGAAGAAGTTTGATTGCACAGAAGGTTGTGAAACCAGTTTCCAAGAATTGAAGAAGAGACTAGTGTAAGCACTTGTCTTATGTCTTCCATATTTAGAGAAGGACTTTCAAGTCTATTGTGATGCATCTCACCAAGGATTGGGTGGAGTATTGATGCAATAAAGGAAAGTTGTGTCTTATTCCTCGAGACAACTCAAAACTCATGAAGTGAATTATCCAAATCATGACTTAGAGTTAGCCTCTGTTGTCCATGCACTCAAAACATGGAGACATTATCTTTTGGGAAAGCGATCTGAAGTGTTCACTAATCACAAGAGCTTGAAATGTATTTTCACCCAGAAAGAGCTCAACATGAGGCAAAGAAGGTGGCTAGAACTTATCAAGGATTATTAATTGAGTTTGCAATATCATCCCGGCAAATGAAATATCGTAGCTGATGCATTAAGCCGCAAGGTCTATGTGAATAGCCTTACCAAAGGAGAATTTCCAGATGATTTGTGTGCCCAATTTAAAGAGCTAAGATTGGAGATAGTGCCTGAAGGATATCTCATGTCCTTGGAAGTTCAACCAACATTGTTGGACAAGATCAAAGAAGCCCAAAAGTTGGACAAGGAAATAGAAGAGATTAAGAGTAAAATTATTAAAGGAAAGGCGGAAGGATTCCATGAAGATGAACAAGGAACTTTATGGTATGGAAAGTGTATTTCCATTCCACAAGATCCGGAGCTTTGAAAATTCATTCAGGAAGAAGCACACAATTCACCATATTCTATTCATCCAGGTAACACCAAAATGTACATGGATGTGAAGGAAAGATTTTGGTGGAACAATCTCAAGAAGGATATCACGGAACACATTGCTTTGTGTGATGTGTGTAGTCGAGTGAAGGCGGGACATCAGAAATCGGCAGGGTTATTACAACCACTACCTATACCTTATTGGAAGTAGGATAAGATTGGTATGGATTTTATCACCGGACTGCCAAGGACCAGATCTGGATATGATTCTATATGGGTCGTTGTGGATCTCCTAACTAAAGTGGCTCATTTCATACCCGTGAAGACTACTTATACAAGTGCCAAATTGGCTAAGATCTATATGAATAGGATTCTATGTTTACATGGAGTGCCTAAGAGTATTGTGTCTAATAGAGGAACTTAGTTCACTTCGCATTTTTGGCGACAACTGCATGAATCATTGGGAACTATACTAGAATCCAGCACAACTTTTCATCCTCAGACTGATGGACAAACAGAAAGGACCAATCAGATTTTAGAAGATATGTTGAGAGCTTGTGCACTAGACTATGGATCCAGTTGGGATGAAAGCCTGCCATACGCAGAATTCTCTTAAAATGACAGCTATCAAGCATGCATAGAGATGTCTCCATTTGAATTCCTTTATGGAAGGAAGTGTACTACACCATTCCAATGGAATAGGGTAGGAGAAATAAATTTATTCGGACCAGAACTGATCAACGAAGCTGAAGAGAAACTTAGAATGGTAAAGGACAGATTGAAGATAGCCCAATCCCGACAAAAGAGCTATGCAGATCCAAAGCATAGAGAAGTCACCTATGAGGTAGGTGATAGAGCTTATCTTAGAGTCTCACCACTTCCTGGTGTGAAGATATTTGGAGTCAAAGGAAAATTGGCACCTCGATATATTGGACCGTTTAAGATTTTGAGCCGCAAAGGAGAAGTGGCTTATGAGATAGAATTGCCCGAATCATTGTCTGCAGTTCACAATGTGTTTCATGTCAGTCAGTTGAAGAAGTGTCATCCGGATATGGAAGAAACTTCATTGAAGGACACTATACCATGGGAAGAGCTACAGTTGGAGAGTGATCTCACTTACGAGGAGAAACCTATCAAGATTCTCGAGATAGCAGAAAGAGTTACTCGTACTAAGATTATCAAATTCTGCAAAGTACAGTGAAATCATCATACCGAGGGAGAAGCAACTTGGGAAAGAGAAGATGACCTTAGGAAAGATCACCCTCACATATTTGCTAGCCAATCCGAATCTCAAGGGCGAGATTCATCTTAAGGGGGGTAGATTTGTAACATACCAAATTTCATCAAATACAAAATCATGTTGTTGCATTCATATCATCATGGCATATTGATCTTTGCATAAAAAATTCTCAAAACTAAACCCTAAATAAAACCATATTTAACCCCTTCTTATATTATTATATGGGGCAAGGTTTTATTTTATTTTCAAGGCCCAAAAATGTTTTTGAGTGATTATATGTGTTTGTCACACTTTTGGACACTAGGATTACAGTACAAAAGTTTGGTGAATATTTGAATTCAAATGGATTTGAAAAGGCCATTCAAATCTATCCTGGAAAATCAAATCAGAAAAGAAAAAGGCAAAAGAGAAAAAACTAAACAGGTGTAGCTATTCTGGCCCATTTTCCCCAACGACCCAGCAAGCCCACCCGGGGTTTTTCCTCTCTCTCTCTGTTTTCTACCCCGCGCGCGCACCCACCCGCTAACCACTGGGCCCCGTCGCCACGCCAGCCCCATCGTCCCCAAACCCCGCGCGACGACCAGCTCGCCGCCCGTTTCTTCCCCCTTCACTGTCGTTGATTCGCGAGTTAAATTCCATTGATTCGCTGAGTGATTTATGCCCCTGCTCCGGCTACTTAATCCCCACCCCCTTGCGGCCATTTCCCCTCACCTAGCCAACACAAAGCGCTTTTAGGCTCTTGCAATTTCCGCTCACACCGTCGTAGTGCTGAGCCACGCCGGCAAGCCATTCTGGTAAGAACATCATGCCCCTCTGCCTCTCATTCAGGCGAGTGTGTTCCTTTTGTTGTTGTGCATCTAACCATACCTCTAGTTTGTCCCAATTCGCCCTAGGTCACCGTCCCCGTCAACCCCTACAAGAACCCAAGGCGCCTCTCGACTTCGGCGAGAAATCACAATAAAACCCGAGCACCCATTGACCTCTAATTCATGCTACTGTGTTCACCGTGACCTTGCGAACTTGCCGATGCCATTTGTTTGCACTTTTGCGTCCTAGGTTGTCTCCCCCGTCTCCGTTCGTGAATGCCCGACGCCAGTCCCAACTCCAACGAGCACCTGAGCCCGCGTGTCCGTGCGCCCCTGTCCAAGCCAAGACCACATTGAGCTTCACCGCATCCTCGCGGCCATGGTAAGCATCTGCACACCCCCTACCCCTCTAGCCTCGTCGGCGCATCGCCGGCAGCAGCGTCGTCACCACCAGAGCCATTCGCTTTGTCAGTTTCTGATCGAGCAAATCTGGTCCATCGGATCTGGATCTAGCGGTTAGGATTAGAGGTAGAAGCGAAGGGGTATGAGTTGATCAGGGCCGCAGGATTCACTTTAGATCTAACAGTGCAGAAACGCGATACAGCGCGAAGCGGTACTCGCCAATCAGACGCTGCCGCGTGTATTGGTTTCGATTTAAAATATGAATTTAGATCTATTAGATATTCAAACTTGTAAATTCAATAACTTTCGATCTATTTGTCAAAAAATTACAAATTGTATATCAGTGGATTCTGAAAAATAAAATCTTTACATCTATGGCCTTGTTTTGGTGATTTGCTTCTATAAAATTAGGATTTTGTGTAGAAACTTTTGTAGGCCTATTTTGACTATATAAATTGTTTATAAAATTATTTTAAACTAAATTTTGGTTTATTTAGACTTTAGAAAGCTTGCTTTGTGTTCAGTACTGGTTAGTTTCATTTGTAAAGTGTGGCAAATCATTCCATTGCATTTGCATGCATTCATATATATATATTTTTATATATTGAATGTGAATATTGTGGTATGATTTGATGTGTAGATTTTGGTGACTGTGTAGAGTGTGATTGTGAGGATTGTTCCTATTCCCCCAACTACCAAGGCAAGTGATGCTTCATCTTTTTGTCCTACTATTTTATCTATGCACTAGTGATATTTTGAGTAGGATTTGCATGGTTATTTTCTAAGTATATGCTATGCTTGGGTAAATCCTATAGATATGTCTTAGTAGTTTTCCTAAGTTAAGAAACTTGTTATGATAGTATGCTTAGCCTAGCTAGTAGAAAGCAAGGGTGGAATATTCATGCTATGATATTATGCAAAATCTATGACTATGTTTTTGATTAATAAAACAACTATGTGAATGAATCACCTGGGTGGAATGGGAAGATTGTTTTTTGTTGAGTGGTTACACAAGGCCCATGTCTATGGTTTACCTTGTGTATCACACTTGTGGATGGCCATCCAGAAATAAAGAGATTTGAGATGTTTAGTGTTGAGAAGCTTTTAGTGCAACCACATGGCATATGGGCTCTGCCTTGACCAACTAGGTTGCAAGAACTTAGCTAGATGGACAGTTGGTGGTAGGGTTCATAGGATGGAACGCGTCCATGGTGGTCTAAGGGAATGCTTCTGAAAAGTCTCGTCTCGATGCATATCGAGTCTTATGGGGAAAGTGCACCATCTCTCGAGAGGGTAAAACCTAAGTACTTAGCCGTGTCACTGGTAACGGACATTTTGAGCCTCAAAGACATTGAAATGATCAAGGATCTCCTCATCCCAATTTCTCTAAGTTAAAACTTGTGGTTGAACAAGGGTAAAGGTTCACCAATGTCTATTGGTGGTTCCTTCGGTGTTTTTTGCCATATAAAAACTTAGTGTTTTCAACTAATAAGAAAAACCTTATTTTGAGCAAAGCCAGCCTGAACTACACTTAGCCAAATTCATATAGTTATTAGATGTTATCATACTACTATGGTATCACTTGCCAATACAATACCAAATGTATTGACCCTCTGTGGCTGTAACTTATTATGTTGCAGGTTACTCTGATGGTGACTAGGGTTATGAGTGTACTCAACATGTTTTCCTGTGGCACATGAAGATGAAGACTTTATTTATTTTGTTAAGTATTGTGAACTCTATGTTTTATCCTTGGGATAATAAGTTGTAAGAACTATGTATCTCTGGATATTACGATGTAATAATGACCTTTGTATCTATGTGCTTCATCTTAAACTGTGGATGCTAGCAATTTGATCCAGGGACTAGCATTGCAATCACAGGGGCCTTTACCTTAAATGGTGAGGTCTTAAATAGACGCTTTGGACTATGTGTCATGTGTATGGCACCACTATTGATGTTGATATATTCTTTTAAAAGGGAAAGGAAATGCTGAAAGAGAATCTCAGAAATATTTGGCAGAAATGAGAAGACTGGAAATGTCCAGCTAACGTATATAGATGATATACATGTTATGGTTGTATTCTTTGCTTGTTAAACAATGTTGTTTCATACAGGACAACACAATTCATAAACTGTAATGGCCTAAGTAACCAGCAAGAGAATATGTGATGATGTTCATAAAAAAACAAAGTGTTGTTGTGTTTCTTATTGACATCAAAGCTTGCCTTCAAGATTTGTTTTAATAATTGTTATTTTGTTCAGGTATTATGAGAACAAAGGTTGTTCAAATAATTACCATATTCCATAAAATATGGATGATTTACAAGTCTAGTTGGAGAAATCACATCCATAAAACTAATGCTAAAAAATGTCACAAGCCACATGATTGAAAGATCACTTACAAAGTGACATTGCCGTTTCAATTATATTGGAAAGAAAACATGTAGAAACTCCATCTTGATGGAATTTTGGAATCTTTTTATTTTGATCAAATGACACTTGTGAGACTTTCCTGGAGATAATTGAAATTTTGTTCAAAGTAAAAACAAGAACGAACGACTAACTTATTGGGATTTGTACATATTGATGTATGTATTCCATTATGTGTGGTCGTGTGCGATGGATTTCAACTTCATATACTTTCTCTGGAAATTTGAGTAAATACATCTGTATATTTACTTAATGAGGAAGAAGTCTAAAATATTTAAAAAATGTTCAAACACTTTCAAGATGAAGTGGAAAATCGTTGTAACAAGAAAATAAAGAATTTATGACTTGATCATAAAGGAAGATATTTGAGTTACAAGTTTAGCAAAAAACCTAAGATTTGAGGAATCGTTCCATAGATTTATGTTTCCCGAAAACACCATAGAATTATGGAGTGTTCGAGATATGTAGTGAAACATTGTTTGACATTGTGAGATAAAAGATGCCATTTATAAAACTGTCGTTATATTTTAAAATGATTAAAGCTTTAGTGACTACCACTTTTACACATAAAAGATCATCATCGTGATCTGTAGACATGACACCATCTAAGTTATGGTCTGGGATAAAACCCAAGTTGTCCGTTCTTAAATTTTGGTATGCTAGGAATAAGTAAAATGTTCACAACCATAGTCGGATGAGCATGTCTTTGTAGGTTATTTCGAATCATTGTTGGGTATTCCTCCATAACAATGAAGACTAAAGTGTTTGTCGCTTATAACATCAAGTTTCTTGAGAAGGAATTTTCGTGAAAAGTTAAGTGGGAGGACAATAGAATTTTGATGAAGTTATTGGACCTTAGTTATATGTGCTGAGTTTCTCAGCATCGGAAAGTGTTCCGGAGGAAGCAACAATGCTCATGGATCATGTTCCTCAAAGATTATGTTCACGGAGTTCTAAGTTCCTATTGAACCGAGTAGGCGGTAAACAATGAAATACTAAGATTTGAGAGTAAATCATTATTGTTTGACAATGATGAACCGACTACATGCAAAAAAGAGATGATAGGCCCTGACTCCATCAAATGGCTTGAAGCCATAAATCCGTGATATATCCATACACGAGAAATCAAGTTTTTGAACTTGAAAGACCCTCTGGAAAGGTGTAAAACCTTTCAGTCATATTTTGATCTATAAAGAAATAGACATGGATGTTTCACATCTATAAAATAGTAGACATGTCAGGAAAGAATTTACGACAATGTTCAAGGAGTTGAATATGACAAGATTTGATTTTGCATAGCGATATTTAGTCTAGACGGATTAATATATCAACCACTACATATAATTTTCGTATATGGTAGTTGAACAAACAAAACAAAGTTCTTATAATAGAATGGTTACCTAGTACATGTACATGACATGATCCAAAGGGTTTTGTTAATTCAAAGGATGCTAAAAGCACGTGCAAACTTAAACGGTTGAAGTAAGCATCGTGGAGTTGGAATCTTCAATATGATGAAACTATTAAAAGTGTTTAATTTCATTGGAGACGATGAAGATGCTTGAATTTGCAAGAAATTAAGTGGGAGCACTAAGACATATTTCTAATACATTATGTGAAATACATATTGTTGATTGGAAATTATGTATCTTTTATTGACACATGTTAAGAATTTCATTAAAATTTGATTTTGATGAAAGACTTAGGCATAACTCAAATATTAGGCATCAATTTCTATATGGATAGATTGAGGCGCTAATATGGTTGTGCCGGAAGTACATAGATGAGATATTGAAAGATTTCAATATAGAAACAACAAGAAAGGTTCTTGTCACATGGAAAAGGACTGAATCAAATATTTTGACACATGGTGAGTGAAATCACAAGAATATTTTGATCAATCATACTGTCATATATACACATCCATATATTTCCTATTCTATAAATGTTATGAGCATATACCGTAATGACTCATAAGATGATAATTGGACGATAGTAAGGATATTACTATGATCTTTGGAAGAACTAAGAATATGTTATTTATGTACAGGTGACAAATAGATATATAGTTCATTATAAAGTGTTACATTGACACTAGTTTTGTCAGAATATACAAATTAGGTTTATCTCAATTTAAACTATGGGTGGAACAATGTAATGGAAAGGAGATTCCATAACGGATTTGGATGATTTCCAAAGTTAAGACATTGTGACAGATACTACAACAAAAGGCTAAGTATATGACTTCTATTCTAGTAGCAAAAGAGGGCATTTGTGACAAGTAGTTTGTTATCAAACTAGGTGTGGTTCACAGTGGGCTAGTACTATGAAGATATATTGTACGGCAATTGTCTCGACATGATTTAACCCCAAGGACCTAAAGGTCTCACCAAAGGACCAAATTTATATAATGCGATCTTATTGGAGAATGAGTGATGCGTAGAGACACAAAGACATGCAAATTCACACGGACCTGAAAGTGTCAGGTCTAAATATTATGTTTACCACTAGAAATCGTGTATATACAACACCAGAAAGCCATAGGTGTTGAAGGTAGAAAGTTTTTGAAACTAGATTATTGACTCTAGTGCAAGTGGGAGACTGTTGTAGATATGCCCAAGAGGAAATAATAAAGTGTTTATTATTATATCTTTGTGTTTATGATAAATTTTTACATCCCATGCTATAATTGTATTAATAGGAAACATTAATACTTGTGTGTTTTGTAAACACAAGAGTCCCTAGTAAGCCTCTTGTTAAACTAGCTTATTGATTAGTAGATGATGATGGTTTCCTGATCATGAACATTGGATGTTATTAATAACAAGATCATATCATTAGGAGAATGATGTGATCGACACACACCCATACTAAGCATAGCATAAGATCAAGTCATTAAGTTTTTTTTGCTACAAGCTTTCAAATACATATTAACCTAATCCTTAGACCATGAGATCATGTTAATCATCGTCACCGGATGAGTGCTTTGATGACATAAAATGCCAATTTGTAACTGGGTGGTTATAAATGTGGCATTGGGTATTATGAAAGTATGTTTTGAAGCGCATGGATCAACAATGGGATTTGTCCATCCAATTGATAGATAGATATAATCTGGGCCCTCTCGGTGGAATGTCATCCAATTGGATTGCAAGCATGTGACTGGGTCACAAGGGATGTAATATCACGGTACGAGTAAAGAGTACTTATCGGTAACAAGGTTGAACTAGGTATGGAGATACCGATGATCGAACCACAGATAAGTAAAGTATCACGCGACAAAGGGAATCAGTATCGTATGTTAATGGTTCTTTCAATCATGAAGTCATCGTTGAATATGTGGGAGCCATTATGGATCTTCAGGTCCCATTATTGATTACTGATCGGAGAGGTGTCTTAATCATGTCTGCATAGTTCACGAATCGTAGGGTGACACACTTAAGGTTCGATGTTGTTTAAGTAGATATGGAATGTGAGTTGGAGACCGAATATTATTCGGAGTCTCAGATGGGATCCAAGACATCACGAGGAAGTCCGGAATGGTCCAGAGAATAAGATTCATATAATGGTATTTTGACCGGAGCTTCTAGAAGGTTCTAGAGGGCCACTAGTGTGCCCACCACCCCGGGAGGGGCCATGTGGGTTGATGGAATGATGCGGGGCCCCATGGTCCAGCTGCACCAGGCCCTGGAAGCCTAACTGGCTAGCCCCAAAGGGATAAGGATGAATCTCTAGAAAATAGGGGATATGACTTGGGGGGAAGGAAACTTCCCCCCTCCCTCTTGCACCGGCCCTAGGAAGAGTGTGCCAAGGGGGGATACCCTAGACACACACCCCTATATATAAAGGGGAGGGGTGTCCGCCCCCTTTGCCCCTTCACCCAACTCTATCCGCCACTTCTCATCCTCCCTCCTTGTTCCTGCTTCGGCTTAGGCGAAGCTCTGCAGGAATTCTCCACCACCACCACCACGTTGTCGTGCTATTGGGATTCCGAAGATATCTACTACATCTGCTGCCTGCTGGAATAGGGAGAGGAAGTTCTTCATCGACTTCGTACGTCTGATCGAGTGCGGAAGCGCTGCCGTATCGCAGCGCTGGAAGGATTGTCGTTATCAACCATGAGATTAGATCTCATTAAGGCTTTGGATCTTAGATGGTTAGTTCTCATCTATCTCATTGTACCTATCTCATGGATTAGATCTCGGCTTTTCCATAGATTGGATCTTGGTTTTATTCGTTCTTGCGGTAGAATTTCTTTTCTATGCTACAAACCCTACACATCAGGCAGATCCAGCCTCTGCAGCACCGTGAGAAGCTGATGTGTCAGTACACCAATGACAAAAAAGATAGACCCCGGATTTCCGAGGATAACTTTTCTAGTGACTCCATCAAGCTCCGCCTCAAGGAAATTGTCAAGGTGAAGGATTGCAAGCGTGGCTTCACCATCACCTATGACATGCTCGAGGATGACAAGTGTCCAAAGGTAACTTTCATTTATTACTTTGACATATACTCCAGTTCTTCTGACTTGAAAATGTACTTCTATATAACAAGTAGATTTCACTTAACAGCTAGGAGTCTTGGAGGAAACCTGCATGGCTCCCCAAGTCTATGACCCCAAGCTGAAGGAAGTACTGTCATGTCCGATGATGAAGTCCCGCTGGCGCGGAAGCGGAAGAGCTCCAACTCTGACGCTGCCGGTGGAGGCAAGAAGAAGATGGTGGGTGGAGCCACCAAAAAGTCTACCACCTCCCTGGAGGCAGAGAAAATAAGATTAGCCAGCATCCATTTGACCAAGGCGATGGATGTTGTGTAAGCCTCTTTTCCACTGACATTACCATTTTCTTCGCTTATTCCTGTACTTATAGAATGTATCTTTCAGGAAAAAAATCTATTTTGAGTTTGAACAAGACCTCCAAGACAACTAGGGCTTATAAAAATATTAGAGATATGTTTGTCTAGGCATCTCCCGCCATCGCTCCTCCTACCCCTATCGTTCATCCATCTGCTGCACCCATCGGATCTTCGACAAAGGTAGCATCTGATCCTTCCGTCATGGAAGTGGACAAAACTCCTTCACAGGAGGTCCCTGATGATGCCGCTTTGATCCTCGCCCCCGGCGAGCAGGCGACACAGGAAAGAACCTCCTCCAAAGTTGTTGAATCTCCGGCTAAGGATGCCACCGGAAGTGGTAAGGAGCTGATATTGGGAGGCAGATCTGCGACGACCATGAGCCAGGCGAAGGACCCCAAGATCATCTTTCCAATGCTTACTCCGAGCACCTCTGCCGTGACTCCTGGTGCAGTGCGGACATCTCCAACATGCGGCCTTGAGTAGCTTCTTAAGCAGGCGGAAATCCTCCGGGTTAATAAAATTTCCTTTGGCAAACTGTATACTAAAACTTCCAACAACCTCAAGATCATCGCATATGTAAGTTTTCTATGCCTTTGCATTTCATATATAATATCCCACTATAGCCCCTAGGATTTAGATGGAAAACCATAGGTATTTTGGTCTAAATGCTCTAAGAGTGACTAAGTAAGAAGCTTTGTGCTATATCCCCCAAGTATGTAGTTTGAATGAATAATTCTGACAAGATACTTTTAGAGTAGCGTGCGCAGTGTTAGTGATTTTCAGTACTGTAGCCCCCAAGCCTTTAGTTGAAACAAAGATAGTACCAGCTAGATGCTTAAATAAAGATTAAGCATAGATTTGATTTAAAAAAACTAGTACTGTAGCCCTGAGCCTCTAGGTGGAATGAAATATTTCCGGCTAGATACTCCAAGTAGACTAGGTATCTTTTTTGTATCTGCAGAATGATAAAGCTCAGAGGGTTACCGCTAACGAGAAGTTCCACAAGATGCGCAAGGATCTTGAAACTGAAAAGGGTAAAACCGCATATTTGAATGAACAGATCACCAATAACAAGAGTTTGTTTTCTTCTAAGTTTCACTCTCGACTTGGTATTGTACCTTTATCTTCTCACTACTCATTATGCTTTGTTATTTCTCTGACTTGCAGAAGCTGTCGCCAAAGCCAAGGAAATTGTCGAGAAATCCATGCATATTCAGGAGCTTGACAGCGAAAACAAGATCTTGAAGTAGCAGAGGGATGATACCCTTAAAATGCATGAAGAAGCACTAGCTTCCGTGCAAGAATCTGCCAACACGGAGATGAACCTCCTTAAGGAAGAGATCATGATCCTCAAGGAGCAAAAGAAAACTACTGACGATCAGAATGGTCGTAACCTTGGGGCATACAAGACTCTCCAAAACGAATGGGAATCCATGGCGGAGGTTCTCTAGCAAGCTGAGAGAAGCATATTTGGTAAGATTTCTCCATCTTTTCCTTCTGTAAGTCAGGTACTTTATACTGATTTGGTGAACTCATGCCCTAAATTTTGTTGTCGGAAATGCAGCTCCCATTGGCCTAGTCAACTTGGGTGATAATGATCCTCTACCAAAAGAATGCATGGTTCTTGCCGGCAACTTCATCGACACCTCAATCGCTCAGGCCAAAGAGATTGCCAAGCCCTTGGACATCAACATCAAGGCAGTGGACTCTGTCATGAAGTTCTCAGAGATCCTTTGCCGAGCCCCCGAGCGTATCGTACTATGGAAAGCTTCATGTACCCTTGCCAGCGCCAGGATGGCCCTATCCATGGTCAAGGCCCACTATGACGATGCCTACATCGGCATGGTGACCTCTGGTCTCCCCGACATGGACAAAGATGGAAAGAAAATCAACAACGATGCAATCTGTTCTTCCCTCACTGGCTACGACACCAGGGTCGCTCAATTGGACAAGGAGCTTGTCTTCATGCCTCTTGAGGTGATCGACGCTGACCAGGCTGGCTCCGAGTCCTTGAAACCATCGACTTTGTTCATGAACAATATATCTCTCCTGTCACCAACGACGCAGCTTCAAAGTCCCTTGCGCCAGAAGAATGAAAACATTTGTAATAATTGTTTCTTCTGGTAATGTATTTATGTGGAAAACTAATGTGGTTTACTTAAGGCGGAAAACTTGGCTACAAGCTTCCAGATAGTCAAGAACTAATTCAGCATGTATGATTGTATATATTTTTAAGCAAGTGTTGGCTTATCCATTACTTCCTCTTTTATGCTTGACCTTTCATGAGTCGGAAGACCCTTAGTCAGAACCATGCGCTCAGGTGATGATGCCTAATGGCACCGTCAACAACCTAAGCACAAAATCATCGACTTCGAGTGCCAAAAGTCACTACTCAAGAATACACATAAAAACAACAAAGAACGTGTATACCATAAAACTTAAGATAACACTCGTAGGCGGAATTTTCACAAGTGCAAATGCAAAGCTTGTGCATAAAGGTTTTACATGATCCAAAAATGAACACTAAAGGAGGTAAAAAACTTAGACATATGAGTGAACCAAAAGCTTTATTTCATTGATCGTATAAGTGGTACACAATAGATAATAAAATATGCTAAGTGTAAAAAGGACGTAGTTGTGCTATGTTCCATGGCCGGGGAAGCTCTGGGTAGTCATCATTCGGGTCACGTCGCTTACGCTTATGATCCTCGTTTGGCTTATCTTTCAACTCACGATTATCAATGAGGTAATAGGAACCATTGAGTAGCTCCTTGCTTATGATGAAAGGTCCTTCCCATGGCGTGGATAATTTGTGTGACTTTTTCTTCTTAAGTAGAAGCACCAGATCCCCCTATTTAAATAAGAGATGCTGAACGCGACGACTATGGTAGTTGCGTAGCTTCTACTAGTAGATGGCGAATCTCTAGCATGCCAGCACGCCTTCCTCCTCGATCAGTTCAACATCTAAGCATCTAGATTCTTCAGCATCATCCTCATCGTAGGAGGCAACTCTTGGTGAATGATGGTGGCTCAGTTGACTATAGAGCCTCATTGCGAGACCCCAAGAGCAAGGTGTGATGAGCACAGCAACAAGTTTTCCCTCAATTATGAAACCAAGGTTATCGAAACAGTAGGACCAAGGAAACAACTCCAAGGTGTTTCTAACAACTTGGAATCCTACACAACACAAACTCAAGACTTTGCTCCAACTTACAGTAAGGTTGTCAATCTCACTAGTTTGCTGGAAAAAAAGAATTAAACGTATAGTGTGGTAGATAGTAGTTGCTTGTAGAAAGTAAACGGTAACAGTACATGATGTATCAATGATAAAGATTGGACCAGGGTCCACAGTTCACTAGAGGTGTTCTCCTTAAGATAGATAACATGCTGGGTGAACAAATTATAGCGGAGCAATTGACAAACTGAGAAAGCATAACAATGCATATACTAGACATCATGAATCTTATGAGATATGATTGGGCATTACAAAAATATACATAGACCGTAATCCAACTGCATCTATGACTAATAATCCACCTTCAGGTTATCATCCAAATCCCTTTCCGTATTAAGTTGCAAGCAACGGATAATTGCATTAAGCAATTTGTGCAAAGTAAACAATACAATTGTTCCGTGAACAAAAGATTGTTGTTTTCTCCTAGTAGCAACAACACATCTACAACCTTAGATATTTATGTCACTTCCCCAGATTAATAGAGGCATGAACCTACTATCGAGCATAAATACTCCCTATTGGAGTCACAAGCATCTACTTGGCCAAGATAGCTACTAGCAACGGAGAGCATGCAAGATCACAATCAACACAGACATGATAGAATCAATAATGAATCTGACATAGTATCTCAATATCCATCGGATCCCCGCCACTACAAGGAATCTGGCTATATATGACCCTCTATTTTCGGCACAACATCGTCACAATAGTCCATTTATGACGATTCTATGATGATTTTGAGATCGTCGAAAGCTGAGCGTCGCAAATGAACTATAACGACGATTTTATTGAAATCGTCATAACCTTCTATGCCGATACTAGCTGAATGCCCGTGCGTTGTAACGGGTTTAAATTTTATATTATATATATAATAAATAAAAGATAATATGACAACAATAAAAAATAGTCCATCTGCTCTGTGGAGTGGAATTCTCTGAATTTTTCTTCCCACCCACGTATGACACGAGTGAATGCATTTTGCTAGAGTTCCTCTTTATTTCCCGATTCATCTCCACTTGGTCAAAAAAATTCTTCCGTCAGGTTCTTACTGTCAGCTAATGGAGTCATTGAGATGCATAATATCAGTAATTTCCTAAGTTTACTGAAACATCCAAATTTGTTTACAAAACATGCTCACCGGATGAAAATCACATTTTTCCAGTACGCAAAAAAGGGTTCCTTTATACAATGTACATCAAGGAAGTGTACCAAGTACAATTAAGTGGCCCAACTCTTTCACAAGCTGTTTCGAGTTTTGGCCGTAAGTTTGAAGTTACGCCTGCAAAATACAATTTAGAAGTATCTGCGCTTCATTGTTAAAAAACACATTGTTATAAAATATGGAAAATCATAGGAATTCAGTTTAATGCGGTCTTTAATAAAATTAAACCCAAAAAATTCATCATCATACTAACCTCCTATGATATGGTCTGTAATTGCCTATTTGAAGACAATGACACGACATGAAGCTGACAATTGCGCCTGTAGCAAGAAACTATTCTATGCAGCTGCCATGGATAGAGCCAGAGAACAAATCGCTGATCCTATTAATGCATATAGATTTTTGAAGAACTTCGTGCTGTCTTGCCTCGCAGTTTGGTGTAGTTTGAGGGGCAAGGTAAGGAATGATTCAGAAGGGGTGGTGCCAGAGGACTTGGGAGAGCTGGGTTATGTTTGGATTGAGAAGAAAGTGGTCACGCGGTCTGATCAACTATCCACCTTAGATAAACTATCCATCACTCATCACAACACCTTGTAGGACGCACTGCAGGCTGCAGGCCAAGGGCGATGTCATGTAGAGATTTTTGACAACATCGGGCGAGTATACTCAATCTCGATGGTACCATCAAATGTGTGCATTAACAATAAACATATTAACACCCATAAGTGATGTAAGATCGGGGATTTTCTTACAGCAAGCATGTACACTAAATTCCAAACATCTAGCACTAATAGTCTAATCTGAATTGCAAACAACCGAAATAATATGTTATCGACTTCACCAGCAAAAACAATAACAGAACACCTTATGCTTGTTTGCATCCATACATGTTATACTGGGCAATATTTTTAGGAGAGAGAGGTCTTTAACAAAATTTGCCGAGTTAAAAAAATATGGAAGCTAATAGGTGCACGCTGGAATTAAAAAAGCGCGTGAGAGGTGTGCAGAATAAAAATCAGTGTGGAACAAACGACCCATGCGGTCCTTTCTTTTTCCTCCATAGCTGAAGCATTGTAAGGTCCAGAAACCCTCTAAATCGCCCAATGGCTTCAAAGAGAGATTACTTGGGTGAAGAATGCAGAGATTCTTTATTCTGTTGCCTCTTCAGTACTGATCCATAGGATATTTCTGATCAGCCCGCTAAGTATTCTAATATAGAATTTTCAGGTTGCTAGAATACATAAACGATAGGGGGACAAATGATCTAGCTTGCACTAAAAGTTCCTACAAAGCAGTAAAATTCACTGTCCTTTTCTAGTTAAAAGAAGATTCATTGTGAACAGTTGTGTATTCATTGTGAACAGTTGTGTTTTCAATTCACTTCATCGGTATATTCTTACAACACATACTGATCGCAACATTGTTGTTCCTGAAGATTCAGCTAAGCAGTGCATTGAACGTTCAGGCTTTCAAGGGAAAACACGGACTTAGAAATTAACACGAATCTATCTGTCAGCGTTGGAATCATACCTTTGAGCACCATACCAGGTACAGAATGGTGATGAAACAGCTGCGAACTCATGCACTTACCAGGCTCCGGTGAAGGATGAGGTAGCCGGTCTCCCGTGCGGGGCGGCGCCCATCGATTTGGCCACCGCGGCCGTCGATCTGGCCCCCAAAGACGGCGGCAACGCCAACGTTCCCGAGAGCAGCCATTACGGCGTCAACGACCTTAACTACGCCGGTACAAGTTGTACTCAACCGCGGCCACACGGGTCCATCGCCGGCGAACCCTAGGGTTTCGCCGGGGGCCAAGGGGAGGCGCGGGGGCGTACAGCAGCACCGAAGAGGGACGGCTTCCGCCGGGGGACAAGCAGGGCCTGCGTGGTTTGACTTTGCGGTGGCAGGGAGGGTTATTTGCCAAATTGTTAGGGGCAAAACCGTCTTTTCAAGGCAGACGAAAATTTTCTGAGGGACGACGAACGGTCCCAATTTTTTTAATAGTATAGATTGGATCGTCATAACCATTATGACAATCCAATATCGTCATGGTCAAACTAGCCTCGCCAGGTCAGATCCTACGTGGCTAAGCCTACGTGGCACACAATCAGTCTGGTCTATTTCTATCATTTGTATGGGCCAAGCCAAAAATGTGTTCCATCAAATTTTTTATAAAACTCGGTTGATTACTTGGGCCAAGCCAAATATTTTGGCCTTTTCTACATTTAGGGCCTTAGCATTTTTAAGGTCCGTTTCTTTTTTATTTTCAACCATTTACTCAAAATTGTACATTTCTCTAGTCCATGTTGGACAGGTTGTAACCATTTTTAAGCCCATCTAGCATTTGATTTATTTCAGACATACTGGCAGAAAATAGACAATATTTCTTAAACACAGCCCAAATCACATTATTGTTCACGAATGATAATAAAAAATAAAATATATATTACAATCAGTACATAGTGCACGTCACCCATGAATCTACAAATGTATAGTATAGTATATTACAAAAATTCCATAGCTCAAATCACCCACATCGAAAATATGACTATCTACTAAGCTTCGAAAATATGACTATCTGCTCTCTGTTGAGTACTGAATCCCTTTTCTTCTTCCACCTTCAGCATGTAACCCTTATAAAAGAGAGGAAATAGGTTATGTAGACAACAAAATCAACATCTTCAAACAATAACATAGACCAACTAGGAAGAAAATAAAGAACATATATATATATACTAGCAGCTACATAAAAAATACTTGATTTTATTTTCTCTCGTAGGAACAAAAACATGGTTTGAATTAGCTAAAATAGCAAATGAGTAACGAAAATGCCAAGCCTTAATCACGACATTGTCTCCCAGTTTGGCTATCAGTATGTCCAAAATTACAATCAAGCATGAAGTATGTGTAACATTTTACAACAACCAGCAGAAACATGCATCCATTTTCACAACTTATACGAATTCAAGATCTAAAATCTCTATCACAGAAATATTTGAACACCTTCATGCATAACCAGCAGAAACATACATCCATTTTCACAATTTATAATCTCACAGAAAGTAAAATTCATGCCACAAGCAGTTTTGATATTTGCATTTAATAGGTTAAACCGAATACTTATCTAATCCAGAGAATGAAGCGTCCCAGGGGTATTTTTCCACCAAGTTGCTGCTGCTATAGAAAAAGAGGTACAACCAACCAGCCACTACCAAGCCTGATGCAAGTTCTCTTCCTGGTTATGTATACTTGCACACCAACAACAAACACATGATCATGGTCAGCAACAGAATGCTTTTGTATACAAAGGAAAGAAGCAATTCATGAATTTCTTTAACCAAGCCTAACAAGAATACAAAGGAGGTAGGAAAAGACCTTAACAGGTGCTAGCAAAGGCCTGCTACAGTGCTCCTCATGGGATGCTTATCGCTCGGTCTCCTACAGCATGACATCTCGTTAGTGGAGGATCTCGGTCAGGAGCAGGCCGTCGTGTCCATTGGAGGAAAGCAGCAGCAGCGGATGTTACAGAACATACAAATAGTAAGAATGAGAAAGTGAAGGCAATTACAAAAACAACAACACTCTATTCTTCAACCAATCAATGAACTGGTTCATAGTGGTGCCATAGTTATAGGAAAATCCGTTATCATCTTTGCTAAAAGAAGTACAAACCAAATCAATCTCAAATAACAAAGTACAGCACCTAAATCATATATAGCAAAACCATCTTTGCTGTTATCATCTTTGTTAGAAGAACTACAGACCAAATCAATTTGTAGCCCGATGAGCCTTAAGTAACAATTAAAAGGATAAACTTAACATCTCAAGGGATTGCATGGGTGTCAGACTAAGAATTATCTCCTATTATGGAAATCACTAGCGCGTTGGCTATGGGCAGTGGAATCCAACTAACCACATGCACTTCATCTAAGCAGTGGCAACATTTTTCCAAACCTTCAGGTATTGACAAGTACGGGTGTTTTACAAATAAAGGGCTAATCATGAGTGATGCATACTAGAAAGTATGGGTGTTTTACATGTTCAAGTCCTTATTCTTTTATACAAAACTTCGGGTATTGACAATAAAACATCTTAATTTGAACAGTGTCATCTTCAAGAACTACAACAGCTAGCTAGTTTACTTGCTACTCCCTCCAGTGAATAGTAACTCGTTACAACATAGCAATAATGTGTTGTTGTGGCCTAACAAGCAAACAAATAGCAAGCACCCGATCTGAGGAGGGTATCTAGCATAGCAAGCTATATATCTACTCCATGGCAAAGGTAGAAACAGTGGATGTGACGAGGAAAAAATGTTGGCAAAAGCGAGATGAGACAGACCTGTGTGTCGTATCCGTCGGGAAGCTTGATGATGAAGGAGTGGGCCTTGGCGACCCTGGCGGCCTCCTCCATCTCCACCTCCATCACCTCCTCCTTGCTCACCAGCACCGGCTCCTGGCTCCTGGTTCACCAGCACGATCTGCCAATGCGGCTTCAGATCCTTGAGCTCCACACCGTATAGCATGAGCTGCCCTGCTCGGTGAACATATCCACATCTTGATGCTCTCATGCTCAGTGAGGGAGCCATAGTGGAGCAGCGACCCGGGCCTCTTAAGTAGGTGAGGTACTCGAAGTGGATGCTCCAGGCCCCGCGTAGTCGACGATGAGGCTGCCGCCGGCGGGACAGTGGGGGAAAGGAGGAGCGTCCATGGCGGCTAGCCCCCTGACGAAGATGGAGAGGGGATATTGCTCGGGTGGGGATCTTGCTCGGGTGGAACTACTTCACGTGTTTGTTATTGGAGAGGGGAGAAGAAGATGGAGAGGGAGATCTGGGGCAGGCCGGGCACATCGGCTCTAGATCTGGGGAGGTAGGTGGTGGCGGCGGGAGGTGGTGGCGGGGCCATGTGAAATTGAGTGGAGGTGGAGATCGCGGAGGGGAGGACGGCCGTGGCTTGGGGAGAAGGGCGGCGCCGGAAGGGAGTTGTCGGCCAGGGGAGAAGTGGCGGCAGCGTTCGATCTGGAAGGAGGAGGGGAACGCGATGGCGGCGCTAGGGAGACAGAATAGGAGGCTACCGCTGTGTTAGGTCATGGGCGCGTGGGTGGTTGGTGAGGCCGTGGGTGTGCTTCTTTGGCTGAGCTTGCACGCGTTGGATGGACATTGAACGATCCAGATCAGGCTAATATGGAGAATCTGTGGGAGTTTGTTTCCAGCGATTTGATTGGTTGCAAACTACCTCACGCGCCAAACGACTAATGTTTTGTGAAGCGACTAATAAATGAAAGTTGCACGATACTACCATCCCATTTTACAAAAATAATAGGACATCTTAAATGGACAAATGTCCCAACCGGGGTATCTCAAACCTTTCCGTCCACCCCTGGCAAAAAATACAAATTCATGCCGAATCGGTAGGAAGTGGCTCTGATTTGAACTACAGGTACATGATCCGATGTCCATTAGTTTTTGCAAAAATGTTTTTTAGACTCACAATATCATGTTTCTTCAGGGATCCAATGCAAGTTTAGCGAGAATCATCCCCGAGTTAAGAACCTTCATGCCCGCCATTTTGACCATAGTTTGAAACGGGCATAAAAAATTAAAAAATGGTCCGATTAATGCAAATCCTTCGCATGGTGTCCTATTATGTGACATAGTTGCAAGAAAAAATACCAAACTTAGTATATTGCAAGTGTCTCGAAAAAACCTTCTCATAAATGACCTATCATGTTCGAGGTTTCATGGATTTCGGACCAAACTACAAGTGTTATGGCCAGAATCGCGGCATAGTTTGTGATAATGTTCCCATCTTGTGCACACATATGTATTGTGGGATGGCGAACAATGTTGCAGGAGGAAGTTTTCCATTTCGTTGCACAAAAAACCATTTTCCATTTTCCGAGCGCAAAAAACGGGTCGTTTTGTGAAGCAACCACCAAATGAAAGTCACACGATGCTACCATCCCATTTTACAAAAGTAATAGGACAAGTTAAATGGACAAATGTCTCAACCGGGGTATCTCAAACCTTTCCGTCCACCCCTGGCAAAAAAGACAAATTCCTGCCGAATTAGTAGGAAGTGGGTCCGATTTGAACTACAGGTACATGATCCGATGCCCATTATTTTTTGCAAAAATGTTTTTTAGACTCACAATATCATGTTTTTTCAGAGATCCAATGCAAGTTTAGCGAGGATCAGCCCCGAGTTAAGAATCTTCATGCCCGCCGTTTTAACCATAGTTTGAAACAGGCATAATAAATTAAAAAATGGTCCGATCAATGCAAATCTTTCACGTGGTGTCCTATTATGTGACATAGTTGCAAGAAAAAAATACCAAACTTGGTATATTGCAAGTGTCTCGAAAAAACCTTCTCATAAATGACCTATCATGTTCGAGGTTTCATCGCTTTCGGACCAAACTACCAGTGTTATGGCCAGAATCGCGGCATAGTTTGTGATAATGTTCCCATCTTGTGCATACATATGTATCGTGGGATGGCGAACAATGTTGCAGGAGGAAGTTTTCCATTTCGTCGCACAAAAAAATCATTTTCCATTTTCCGAGCGCAAAAAACGGGTCATTTTGTGAAGAAACCACCAAATGAAAGTGGCACGATGCTACCATCCCATTTTACAAAAGTAATAGGACACGTTAAATTGACAAATGTCTCAACCGGGGTATCTCAAACCTTACTGTCCACCCCTGGCGAAAAAGACAAATTCCTGCCGAATTAGTAGGAACTAGGTCCGATTTGAACTACAGGTACATGCTCCGATGCCCATTATTTTTTGCAAAAATGTTTTTAGACTCACAATATCATGTTTATTCAGAGATCCAATGCAAGTTTAGCGAGGATTAGCCCCGAGTTAAGAATCTTCATGCCCGCCGTTTTGACCATAGTTTGAAACGGGCATAAAAATTAAAAAATGGTCCGATCAATGCAAATCCTTCGCGTGGTGTCCCATTATGTGACATAGTTGCAAGAAAAAATACCAAACTTGATATATTGCAAGTGTCTCGAAAAAACCTTCTCATAAATGACCTATCATGTTCGAGGTTTCATGGCTTTTAGACCAAACTACCAGTGTTATGGCCAGAATCGCGACATAGTTTGTGATAATGTTCCCATCTTATGCACACATATGTATCATGGGATGGCGAACAATGTTGCAGGAGGAAGTTTCCATTTCGTCGCACGAAAAAACCATTTTTCATTTTCTGAGCGTAAAAAACGGGTCGTTTTATGAAGCAACCACCAAATAAAAGTTGCACGATTCTACCATCCCATTTTACAAAAGTAATAGGACACGTTAAATGGAAAAATGTATTAACCGGGGTATCTCAAACCTTTCCGTCCACCCCTGGCGAAAAAGACAAATTCCTGCCGAATTAGTAGGAAGTGGGTCCGATTTGAACTACAGGTACATGATCCGATGCCCATTATTTTTTGCAAAAATGTTTTTTAGACTCACAATATCACATTTCTTCAGAGATCCAATGCAAGTTTAGCGAGGATTAGCCCCGAGTTAAGAACCTTCATGCCCGCCATTTTGACCATAGTTTGAAACGGGCATAAAAATAAAAAAATGGTCCGATCATTGCAAATCCTTCGCGTGGTGTCCTATTATGTGACATAGTTGCAAGAAAAAATACCAAACTTGGTATATTGCAAGTGTATCGAAAAAACCTTCTCATAAATGACCTATCATGTTCGAGGTTTCATGGCTTTCGGGTCAAACGACCAATGTTATGGCCAGAATCATGACGTAGTTTGTGATAATGTGTCCATATTGTGCAGACATATGTATCATGGGATGGGGAACAATGTTCCAGGAGGAAGTTTTCCTTTTCGTCGGACGGAAAAACCATTTTCCATTTTCCGAGCGCAAAAATGAACCGTTTTATGAAGAACCACCAAATGAAAGTTTCAAAATACTACCATCCCATTTTTGAAAAATAATATGCCATCTTACATGGACAAATATCCCAACTGGGGTATCTCAAACCTTTCCGTCCATCCCTGGCGAAAAAGACAAATTCTCGTCGAATCGGTAGGAAGTGGGTCAAATTTGAACTACAGGTACATTATCTGATGCCCATTATTTTTTGAAAAAATGATTTTTAGACTCACAATATGCTATTTCTTCATATATCCAATGCAAGTTTAGCGAGACTCAACCCCTAAACAAGAATTATCACTCCCTAGTTTCAAACTCATATTTTGAATTATGATATTGTCCCTACTATGGACTAATGTGAAATTAGTAAATCTACTATTTTGAAATAATAAAAGTATTTATATTTAACACCCTAAGATGATCTACTGAATTTTATAAAAATTTAGAGACAAAAAACAATTATTTTGGACTTCCTATGAAAAAGCTACAAAAAAATTTAAGAAAACAGAAAAAAAAACTACTGTAACTGGACCGACCTAATATACAGCGCGCAATCAAAGTTGGCCCAGATAACAATGAAGCCCACCTCCTTCCCACAGACAGCCCACCTCCTTCCCACCGACAACCCACTTATTGTTAGTTATAAGGTGTCGATGTAGTATTTTGACACAAACCGTATAAGGGGTGTAGTGGTATTGGGTTGTTGCTGCCACTGAGAGGTGATGAGTTTGACTCCCAGGCCAGCTTATTTTTGAGCATTATTTCTACAAAGGCCGCGCTAGCGGGGATTAAAACCACGTCGTGATTATAATATTACAGAAGTACTTGGCTGGCCTATTGGTTATGATTGTCCTTGTTTGATCGCATGGTCGTGGGTTCGAAGCTTAAGCTGACCTTTTTTTACTAATAATTCTTTTATTTATGTAGTAAATTTCGAGTTTTCTATTAAAAAAATATATTAATATAATTATTAAATTATATCTAATAATTTGCATGTCTCTTTTTGACTAATATAATCCTACTAAATATTGACATATAAGCCAATATTGACACATGGATAAGGCATGTAGTAAAAAACTGACACATAGACACGCCACATAGGCGCAATTGCTGATGTGGCTGACTACTCATTTTAAGTTATGCTAATTTGGACAATATGACGATTTAAAATCATCATAGTGAGCTACAAGTAACACCATAGGCTGCTTCTAAAGTAACTATGACTATTTTTAGCAAAATCGTCGTAATTTTCTAGGGTATAGGCCCTCTTTAGCTGTTTACGACCATCTTGTGCAAAATTGTCATAACTCTATGACAATTTTTTTCACGGTCACTATTAGAAGGTCATAGAATAACACATTTCTTGTAGTGCACAAACACAACATGTATGATTACAAATAGATGATATTGATTATAAACGTAGCTCACACGATCTAAACATGATAGCACAAAGGAGGAGAAACAACCATCTAGCTACTGTATGGACCCATTTTCCAAGGGTGAACTACTCACGCATCATACTGGAGGCTGGCATGGTGATGAAGAAGGCCTCCGAGATGATATCTCCCCTACGGAAGGGTGCCGGGAAGAGCTTCAGATCACCCCCTAATCTAGGGACGATGGTGGCGCCGGCTACGGACTGTTTCGTGGAGATCTGATCGGGTTCTTAGGGTTTCTGCATCGGGGTGGCTTTATAGGCGAAGAGGTGAAGCAGGGGGGCACCCAAGGGGCCCACACCAGGTGGTAGCACGCCCTAGGGGTGCCCGCACGGCCCTAGGGTGTGGCCACCTCGTGGCTCTCCTTTGGTTGCCCTTTGGACTTTGTGTTCTCTTTGGTAAAATATTGACTTTGGCTTTTGTCCCATCCAATTCCAAGAATATTTCCTTAATGAATTTACTGAAACCGAAAACAGCAGAAAACAGGCAATTGGCACTACGACATCTTGTCAATAGGTTAGTCCGAGAAAATGTATAAAAATACTTCCAAGTGTAAACAAAACATAGAAAAGTTGATACTAAACAAGCATGGAACATCAAAAATTATAGATACGTTTACGACGTATCAAGCATCCCCAAGCTTAACTCCTGCTCGTCCTCGAGTAGGTAAGTGATAAAAAGAATAATTTTTGAGGTGACATGCACCGTCACAATATTGATCAAACCATTTGCCTAGCATTAAAAGATGGGATCAAAGTACTCTAAACATGATCATGAAAGATGTAGTTCTAACAATAAGACATAGTAACTATGTTGTAACATCAAAATATACAAACAAAGATCATGAATAACAATGCATTGAAAGACATTTTTTTGTTTCACATATAGAAAACATAGCATAGTGGTATTCAGTTTGTCCCTCATGGAGTAGCAAATAAATGCCTAGGACACCTTCAAAGTTCGTAAGGGTGACTAGATACAAATAGTTCAAGAACAAGCAATATCAAGATTATGAATCAATCAATAAGTTTTGGGACAATGCACATAAAACTAATAGTGACAAGTATGCTTTCTTAATTGGTGCATAAAGATAGAAGGTTGAGACTCAATATAAAAGTAAGAATAAAGGCCCTTCATAGGGAAGCAGGGATTTCTAGTTTTATAAAGAGCTTCCAAAAATTATGGTACTTATTAGCTTTCAGCTCTCATTGCCCTATCATAAGCATCTTGAAGTGATTAAGGTTAAAGTGAAACAAATATGAAGTATATACTTGACAAATCATAAGTTGGCAATCTCATGTCCCTTGAGTACGAGGGCCATTCCTCATGCTACTCAAATTTAGTCACAAGCAAGTTCTTTTCATTGTAAGTATATGTGTATCATTGAGAACCTCCAATGGGGTACCCCATTCCCCATGACAAAGAGCTATCCCATATCAAAATGACAAGGAAACAAACAATGAGCATCTCAGTGATCCTTTTATTTACCATGAGCATGGTGCATTTTTTTTATTTTTTTTCTGAGGATGCTTCATGGATTGCTCACTATGGTGATGCTGCAAGTTTCCACCATGATTAGGCATGGCTTAGGCTAGCGTCCCAGGCGTTTCTCTAACACATATATAATAATCCATAAACTTATAGGATCCCCTTTTATTTCACACCGCCGACATCCATAAACAAAAAGATCATGATATCAACTGGGTAATATGTACAGGTGTTGAAAGTGTTCCCCGTGACAGCATGGTTCTGCTAATTCTCAACTTATAAGTGCAAACATATACAACATAGATGACACAATGGTTCATGTTTATTAGGGTCAAGAAAAATAAAGTGTGCGATCAAGTTTGTGAGAGCTTTAATCACTAATTTTCTCATAACAAGTTTAATTTTGAAGATAGATAAAACAAGAATATACTTGGAATGGTGTAACACCCCATGTATAGGAATTTATAGTGGACTCTTTGGAATAACTTTGTTTCTTGGGAGTTGGATGCATGAGTAGAGCTTACTCATTACAAGTGGAGGATAGCAAAAGACTGGGAGCGACCAACTAAGAGAGCAATAATGGCCATAATCATGCAGAGCGACAAAACATTATCAATCAAAGCATAAAGTGGTACCACAAGTCAAAAACTAAATGATCATAAAGGCTAAGGTGACTGGTTCATAGTCATAACATGGTGTGAGCATGTGCCAAGTCAACCCAAACAACGCATTAAAGGAGAATACCATAATATTATGCTTTTGTATGCCAAAACAACGCATGATTCTTTCAAGGCACATTAAGAAATCTCAATTGTTTTGAAGGAGTCATGCTACAACAATAATCACTAAGCATAAGGTCAAAAAAACATCTAGCATGACATTACAAAGTCTAAGCCACAGTCAAAAGAAGCTCCCTATTGTACCACTATAAGCATGAAACTTTCTACTATTTTCCAACACCAATCAACTTATTTGAAATAACATAGAGAAAGTGGGGGCGGGGGTTCCAACTAATTTATTCAAGCAAACTAAGAAAACAAAAAACAAAAACAAAAACTAGCATGCTCCAAGAACAAACCAATAGTGCATGAAACAATAAAAACGAAGTGTCCAGAAAGAGACCTGAGATTTTTATTGATGAAGAAGCGGATGCCTTGGGAATCCCCAAGATTTGACGCTTATACTTCTTCAATATTTTTATTGACGAAGAAACGGGGTGGCATCCCCAAGCTTAAGCTTTTGTCCATTGTTCATCTCATCATTCTTCCCCTACACTTGAAAAATTCCTTCATATAAAACTTCACACAATTCTTCATTAGCAACATTAGTGTATTCAAAATAATAGGCCTTTGGGTTTAGTTTCAACACAACAAAACTTCCATTAAAACACAAGCTACTGTATCATTAGAGAGCAAGCAGCGGCTCATCAAACCTTTCTGTTTTGGTTATTCTGTAACTAATTCAAGTAAGGTACCTTTAAAAAGTTCAAGTGATCAAGGAGAACTCAAAAAGAAACTGATTAAGAGCCAAATGTAAATAATGGCCGAAATCTGTCAAAATAGACCAACAGGTAAAAACCAATTTTTTCTAAGACCTTATGTTCCTCAAATCGCAAAGTGTTGAACTAACGAAAGTTAGATAACAACCTGGGCATTTACTAAGAAAATTACAGCTCAATCCAACATACAGATATTTTTCATGAATTTTTACAGTGAAGCACAAAAATCTGTTTCAGGACAACAACTTCCCCAAATCTTACTTCTCTCTCATTAGAGGTTATTCTTGGCACAAAAATCACACAAAAAGGATAAGGAGTGGTCATTCCAGAAGTAATAACTTCCAAGACTCAATAAAATTATTGTGTTATCTCCCAAGAAGTACTTTTTAACGACTTTAAGTTAGGCATAATAAGCAAGAATCAAGTATTTTCAAATGAAGAAGCATTAACATCAAACTTTGATTTAATAGGAGGAGCAAAAGGAAACTTATCCCTCCTTATAGGGAAGTGTTCTATACCTTTCTTGAATGGAAATTTATATTTAATGGTGCCTTCTTTCATATTAATAATGGCACCAACAGTTCTAAAAAAGTTCTTCCCAAAGTAATAGGACAAGAATCATTGCATTCAACATCCAAAACATAGAAATCAATAGGGACATAGGAATTGTTAACCATAATAAGAACATCATTAATACTCCCCGTAAGTTTATTTTTAGCATTATCATCAAATGGAACATCTAAATAGCAATCTTCCACAGGTGGTTCATAAATCTTTCTACGCATAATAGAGACACTAGAACCAAGGTCACATAAAGATTTGAGATAAAAATCATTCACTTGCATATTAATGATGGGTTCCCAACCATCTTATAACTTCCTAGGAATAGAAGCTTTATGTTTCATTTTTTCTTCTTTATTTTTAATGAGAGCATCTGTAATGTGTTTTGTAAAAGCCATATGCATAGCACTAGCATTAGAAATTTTAGCAACTTTTGTAGGAACATAATCACTTTAGAAATATTGCAGCCATCAAGATCAAAATCAAACTTAGCATCACAAGTAGTAGACTTATTGTTTCGCATATTTTGAAAAATTTCAGCATTCTTATTGGGTTTAGGCATTGTTGTAGAAGGACTCGGGACTTCTTGTGGTTTGCTAGCATCAACATTGGTGGTAGTAATAGTACAAATACTATTGTTTTTAGAAATTTCATCTTCTCTTCCCCACTTAGCATGAAATTTAGCTAACAGTCTAATATTTTCATTAATTGTAACTTGTATAGCATGAGCATCAGCAAAGGTATTTTCCAAGGTTTCAGGTTTAGCAGCCATTTTATTAATGAAAAAGGATTGTGCTTCAAACAAAGATGAAATATTTTTCTCAACATTCAAAATCTTTTCCTCCACAATCTTGTTAAAAGTAGTTTGTTTACTAATAAATTCTTTCACTACAAGAAGAACCCCCGTATAACAATACATACTCTACAACGCTATAAGTATTTGTTGCAAGTTTTATATTAGATACACATGCATGCGTTGCCGGCTGGATCCGCTGTCTATTCTATAGATTGCCCATAAAAAAATATAAGCCCAACCCACTAAGCACAAGTACATGGCGTTAACCCACAAGGCACGATCAGGCATGAATGCTTCTGCATCCCCACTCCTCGCCTCCCCGAATCCTAGCCGCCTCTATCCGCTCCCTAGGGCGTCTCTCGGTTGCTGGCTAATATGGCGTCCCTCACCGGCGACCGGTGGTGGCCGGTGATACAGATCGCCTCCTACCATGAGATACCCTAATTTAAAGATCGATCTAGGCAACTACATGACGCGGAGGTTTGTCCAAGATCCACCGCAGCGAGTAGGAGTATTGGGGGGAGTAGTGGCGCAAATGCGTGATAGAGGTTCAGTGTCCAGGAAATTTGTCTTTCCCCTTGCCAGATTACTCTTTTTTTTCCTTTGGCTTGACCCATGTTCACAAGTTTTCTTGGAATCGCTGATGTCCTAGAGGCAGAGGCAACTGCGTAGACGAAAGTGGCATGATATGCCACACAGAGAAGCCTCGCGCGTACGAATAGCAACAACAACCAGTGGCAGATCGACCTACAGCCTATAGGTATTAATTCTCCCCTTCCGTGGATTTGTATTGCATCAATAGTGCTCCATCCAGTAGTGGCTCCATCTCTATCGATTTGTTTTTTATGCAGAGCATTAATACTTTAAATCTCATGGTAAAATGCTAATGATAGTTTCGTGCTAAATTGACATGAATTGTATTCAGGACGTTGAGCTCAAGGAATGCCTACTAAATAGACCCATGCTAGAACTATATCTTAGACCTTAACTTTTAAAAGACAAGAATGCAAATGGGTGTCTCAGGTGCTTCTATCTGATCCAAGGGAATCACAGAAAATCTGTCATAGGTATGTGCATCTTTCTGTTAGTAATTCGGTATTACTCATTTCAACTATCTCCGGAACATATCATTGTTCTCATTTCTCCTTCTAAATCTATATGCCTTTGGTCTACCATTTTTTGTTTTCTAATAGTGTACATAATATTACTTTTTCCTAGTAGGGAATCTAACATAACAAAAGAGCAAATTGAGAAAGTTCTTGGTGTTGTTGCTAACATTGTATTTAGTACTAAGAGAACTGATGATATCTTACAGAAGGTAATTTATTATTCAGGCAGAAGTTTTTCCTATACCAATTATAATATCTCATGTTTCTTGTACAACTACAACTTATTATAATCCATGACTATCATCACCCTTGTGATAAGATTTAGATTCATATTTGTTTTTGCTTCATTTGATATTGTTTTATGGTATATGTCTCTGCTTGGAATTGAAAGCGCACTATGGTAACAAATAAGATTTTTAAGCAACGTTAGTCCATTTTAGTAATTTACCTAAGCCTTTTTAATGGTTTTATTACATTTTTTGCTAAGTACACTTATATTTGTGCCTAAAGAATTTAGACGTCAAATATCCGCCACCTGAAACTTTTGCTCCATGAATCCGCTATGACTTGTTGGTCTGATGATCTATTTCAAATGCACATAATAGTAAAAATGTATTGCGTTCTTGCTTAGTAGAGTTCACTATCCCCCTACAGTGTCTTGTGCCGCTTTGATACTGAAATCAAGTTTTTTTATTTGCAGGTTTGATACATCAGCAAGACTGGCTTTATAGGGATTCAGCTCTGAACTTGTATAAGAAGTCGATATATAGAACTTGTTAGTTTATACTTTTATGCAAGATCGTAACTGTATACTCTCTCTCTCTCTCTCTATAGCACTAGTTATATCCTCGTAGTGCAGGATTGTCAATTGACTACTCTTTAGATAAATTTATGTATGAGATGGTGATTCCTAAATAAATATTGAATTATTTCTCAAACTGTGCATTCATATTCTACAATTTATGTGTTGTGGCATGTCATGTTTTTTATTTTATTTGTTTGACATGGTGGCATGTCACCTTTGAACTATCTTCTCTTGATGAGAGTAAATACCATCTTCATGAGGTTTCAAACCATATAGTCAAGAAAATAGTTTTTTCTTCAAATAAAATTTTCAATCCGTGTGGCATCTCTCTACCAACGCATATAGTGGTTGCTTGGAATATGTAGCTATTTTGCAACTCTTATCCCACTGGTTACCAATGCACGTATATGTGTTGCATTATATCCTAGCAACGTCCAAAAATGCAACGTATTTTCATCCGTTGGTAAAGTCAATAGCAACACCTATATGGGCATTTAGATACGCATAAATAAGTTGTTGTAGCTAGGGTCTTCTTGTAGTGTTTAAGCATGACTTCAAGTTCATAGGGAGCACTTCTATTGTTGTTGTAGGAATTTCCATAAGTATTACCATTATTGGGAGGATATAGCCTATAATTATTATTACCAAAATTATTTCTATAGGCATTGTTGCTGAAATTATTATTTCTTATAAAGTTCACATCAACTTGCTCTTATTGAGCAACCAAAGAGGCTAAAGGAATATTTTTTGGATCAATATGAGCTTTTGCATTAACAAGCATAGACATGATAACATCAATTTTACCACTCAAGGAGTGTCGTGGTATTGCCAACGAGTACGCCATGGAGGGGTCCTCACAGTGCGTGTTTAGAGACGTGGGGGAAGGCGGACGGTTGACGGGTATGAGGTAACACAGCTTACCCAGGTTCAGATCCCACAACGGTGACGAAATCCTACTCCTGCCATAAATCACTATAAGGGCAATACGCCGAGTTACAGGGATTGGTTCGTTGTGCGAGGTGACTAGAAAGTCTAAGTTATCGTGCTCTAAAGGCTCCCAGAGGACCGACTTATATAGTCGTTAGGTCCTACGGTTACAGGGAAAAGTCCTAGCCGGACAGGTTACAGAGTCCTATAACGTCTATTACTACTCTTGTCTATCTTGCACTCCAAGGCTCCGGGTACGTCGATGACTCCAACCATAGCCTTCCTTTATCCGGCATGGGCCTCCCTTCTGGATCCATCTAACTGGGCCGCCCAGCAGGCCATGGGCCATGCTACCAACTATGGGCCACCCGGGTTATCCAGATATGAGACATGCTATGAGGATACCCATATAGCATATCCCCAACAGTAGCCCCGGGAGAAGTCCGAGATCTTGCGCCGTCTTGCCTCTTCACGCTGAATGCTCCGTCTTGATGGATGTCGGCAAATCGTCAAGCAATATCTTGTAGTCCTCCCAAAGAACCCTACAAGGTTTTCTCCGTCTTTAATACGTAAGTCGGAGAAATGCTGAATCTTCCATCGTACTCCGTAGCTGTACTGGATCCGTCCATGTCGGAATCTTCCGATGTGACGACTCATCTGCCTATGTCAGCTAGGGCAACGTAAACGTAGGTCAGCAACGCCTCGTAACTCACACATGCAGAGAACGCAATCATGTCCGATTTTCCCGCGCGAGCGATACGAACCGTTGGTGGTGACGATTGGGGACGTGGCAAAATTTCCGCGCAAGTTCGCTAACACGTCGTCTACGCGGCAACCGTCCGATTAAGCTGCACGAATCTTGACGCTAGAGATGATAAATAGTAACTGCGGTGGAACTTTTTACTTTTCACCTCATTCTCTCCTCGCATCATCTTCTTCCTCCATCGCGTGCCCCCTCGAGCTCTCCGCGCAAACTCGCGAAAAACCCTAGCCCCAATTCTCGCTAGTCACCTCCAAACTCACTCCATGTCTAGCAGTAGCACTACCCCTTCCATGGCAGCATGGAGCGAAGCCGCGGAAAAGCCGGCGAGCTCCATCATCGTGCCCCCAGAGGGCCTGGTCATACCCGTCTCGGCGGTGGTTGAGTCCACCGGCGGCGACCATAATCCAGCAGCGCTGGAGCCACTGGAGGAGGAGCTTGACTCTCACAAGGGCGATTGGCGCGGTTCGGACATAACGGACCGCGATATCAACGAGCTGATCGCCAAGGGCTACCTCCCTGCGACGGAGGGGCTCGCCTGGCGGGCGGCGCCGGCCGGCGAGGTGACACCTTCTCCCCAAGCCGGAGAAAAAGTGTACCTCAAAGCCCAACTGGTATGCGGCGTCGCCCTGCCCATCTCCAACTTCTTCCTTTCCGTAGAAAACCACTATAGAGTCCAGCCCCAGAACCTTTCTCCCAATAGCATCTTAGCGCGCAGCAATTACGCGGCGCTCTACGAGGGTTACCTAGGGATTAAGCCTAGGCTAGATCTCTTCATATACTTCTTTACCGTCAAGCGTGAAGCCGGAGCCGGCAAGGACGAGCTTAGGAATTGTGGAACCATTAGTTTTAAGATCCGGCCTAGCCGGCGGTTCCCCAACATAGTCGGCCACGAGTCCTGCAAAAAATGGCAACGTACTTACTTCTACGGCCCAGATATCCCTCTGGCTGGCCGAGAAGTAACGTACCCGGACTTCGTAGACGGAGCCGCCGCCGAAACTTTGACATGGAGATCCCATGCATCCCTTCCCTCCAACATTGACGCTTCCCGCGCCATCAGGCTTATAGAGTGGTTTGTAGAGACGGGTTTGACCGGCTTGGACCTAGCCATGTGCTGGTTCATCAGGCGAATCCAACCTCTGCAGCACTGCACGAAGCTCATGCACGAGTATACCAGTGATAGAAGGGATAGCCTCCGCATCTCCGTGGAAAATTTCTCGAGTGAGTCCGTCAAGCTCCGCCTCAAGGACATCGTCAAGGTGAAGGACAAGAAGCGTTGCTTCACCATCACCTACGACATGTTCGTAGACAACAAGTGCCCAAAGGTAGTTATTTATTTTCCGTGTATAACATATACTCCAGTTCTTCCGTATAGAAAATGTCATCTCGTCTAACATGGTGACTTCTCACTTAACAGCTTAGCGATCTAGAGGAGGACAACATGGCTGCCCAAATCTACGATCCAAAGATGAAGGAAGTCACGGTCGTGTCCGACGACGATGCTCCATTGGCGCGAAAGCGGAAGAGCTCCACCTCTAACGCTGCCGACAGAGGCAAGAAGAAGAAGACGGAGGGTGGAGCCTCCAAAAAGACTACCGCCGCCCTGGAGGCAGAGAAAAGAAAGATTATCGGGATCCCCTTTGCCAAAGCACCCCCACTTGTGTAAGCGTCTTTTCCTCCGACATTTTCTATTCATCTGTCTTGTTCCTGTACTTACGCATTTTGCACGTTTCAGGAAGAAAGCCATGACCAGCTTGAAGAAGACCTCCAAATCATTGGGGGCTTCTAGAACCATTAAGGACATGCTGCATCGTGATGCATCTCCCTCCATCGCCCCTTCCACTCCCTCCGTCAAGCCTTCGTCTGCCCCAACAAGCTCACAAGCTAAGGAGGCATCTGGACCTTCCACCATGGAAGTGGACTCACGTGCCTCTACTGAGGTCGCTGTTGTCGGCGAGCAGGCGATGCAGGAGAGTTCCGCCCACCAAATGGCTGAAGCTCCGGCTAAGGATGCCATCGGTGGAGGTAAGGCGGTGGTGGCAGCTGGTACTTCTACCGTAGGCGGCGCCCCTGCACCCAAGAAAACTATAGAGTATCCAAAGATTGTCTACCCGGTACTTATGTCGGATAGCACTACTTTGGCTCCTGGTGCAGCGCCGATATCTCCGACATGCGGTCTAGAGGAGCTCCTTCGTCAAGCAGAGATCTTGCAAGGAAATAGCGTGTCCTTTGGCAAGCTGCTGGCCGAGAGCGCTACAAACCTCAAGATCATTGCACTTGTAAGTTTTATTTGAATTTTGCATTTCATATGAGTATCCCACTGTAGCCCCCGAGTATGTAGACGGAAAACCATAGGTCTTTGCATCTATATGCTCTAAGAGTGACTAAGTTAGAAAACCTCTCACTGTAGCCCCCAAGCATATAGGTGGAATGAATAATTTCTAATAGATGCTTTAAGAGTAGCATACGCAGTGTATATAAATTTCAATACTGTAGCCCCCAAGCCTCTAGCTGTAACTGAATTAGTTCCGACTAGATGCTTAAAGAAAAGCTAAGCATATATCCGAGTTAAAAACTTTATACTGTAGCCCCCAAGATTCTAATCGAAAACTGAATTAGTTCCTACTAGATGCTTAAAGAAAAGCTAAGCATATTGCTAAGTCAAAAACTCTCGTTGTAGCCCCCGAGCGTCTAGGTGGAAATTTTCCGGCTAGATGCTCCAAGCAGACCAAACAACATTTTAACTTTTTTCCTTTTTTCCACAGAACGAGAATGCTCGGAGGGGCATGGAAAACGACAAGTATCAGAAGATGCGCGCAGACTTGAAAGCTGAAAAGGGTAAAACTACCTTCTTGAAGGAACAGATCACCAAGAGCAAGCGTCTGTTTTCTTTTTCGCATTCCGACTTTGTTTTGTGCCCATATTCTCCGAGTACTCACTGTGTACTGTGCTTTCTCCGACTTGCAGAAACCATTGCCAAGGCCAAGAATATTATCGAGCAATCCAAGCACATTCAAGAGCTGGATAGCGAGAACAAAATTCTTAAGCAGGAGAGGAAGGACATGCTAAAAATGCATGAGGAGTCAATGAAGGTCCTGCAGGACTCCGCCCCTGAGGAAATCAATCGCTTGAAGGAGGAGATCTCGATCTTAAGAGATCAGAAGAAAGCTGCCGATGAGCAGAATCAACGCCATCATGAGGTGTATAAGCTCCTCCAACAAGAGAAAGAATCCCTGGCGGACACCCACTGGCAAGCTGAGGCCAGCATCTTCAGTAAGTTTTCTCCGTCTTGGATTTCTGTAGTCTAGATACTCTAAATTTTTGAACTCATGTGCTCCTTGTCGGAATTTGCAGCTCCTATGGGTTTAACCCGGTCACCTCCTCCAGCCAAGGAATGCATGGTTCTTGCCGGCAAATTCATCAACACCGCCATCACGCAAGCCAAAGAGATCACCAAGCCCCTCCAAATTAATATCAAGGCGTCGGAATCTGTGGCGAAGTACTCGGAGATCCCGCGTCGAGCCCCCGAGCGTATCACAAGCTGGAAAGCTTCATGTGCATGGGCCGGCGCAAGGATGGCGCTATCTATGGTGAAGGCACACTACGAAGATGCCGACATCGACACGGTGACCTTTGGCATTCCCGACGTAGATGATGATGGCAAAGAGATTAACCATGAATCTATTTTGTCATCACTCGCGAGATATGACACCAGAGTTTCCGAGTTGGTCCATGTCAACGCCTTCGTGCTGATGAACACCATCGATAGCAGAAACAAAAGCTCCTCTGAGTCCCTTCACACCGCCGACTTCGAGGGTGGTTCTCCTGCTGCTGATGACGCTGCTTCCAAGTCGCCTGCGCCAAAGGAATGAAAAACAATCTTGTAATATTTGTTTCACCTTTGATGCGTGTGCGGAAAAAACTTATTTATGTAACTTAAGATGGAAAACAATGTTGTATGTCCTGCTACTTAAGAACTAGTTTCTAGCATGTATATATTGTTTAAGCAAGTGTTGGCTTATCCATTACTTTGGTTCTTATGCTTGACTTTTCGTGAGTCCGAAGACTCGTTGTCGGAACCATGCGCTTAGGTGATGATGCCCAATGGCACCATCAATAACCTAAGAACAAAATCGCCGACAATAAGTGCCAAAAGTCACTACTCCAAAATCCACATAAAACGACAAAGAACGTGTAGACCAGAAAACTTAAGCTAACGCCCGTAGGCGGAATTTTCACAAGTGCAATCGCAAAGCTTGGGCATAAAAGTTTTATATGATCCAAAAATGAACACTAAAGGAGGTAAAAGACTCAGAAATATGAGTGAACCAGAGAGCTTTGTTTCATTGATCATATAAGAGGTACACAATTAGATAAAAAAGGACGTAGTTGTGCTATGTTCCATGGCCGATCAAGCTCCGGGTAGTCATCATCCGGGTCACGTCGCTTATGCTTATGATACTCGTTGGGCCTATCCTTCAGTTGACGATTGTCAACGAGGTAGTAAGACCCATTGAGCAGCGCCTTGCTTATGATGAACGGGCCTTCTCATGGCGGGGATAATTTTTGTGACTTCTTCTGCTTAAGTTGGAGCACCAAATGCCCCTCTTTAAACGAGCGATGCCGAACGCGGCGACTATGATAGATGCGTAGCTTCTGCTGGTAGATGGCGGATCTTTGGCATGCCAAAACGTGCTCCTCCTCGAGAAGGTCCACATCTAGGCGTCTGGATTCTTCAGTGTCATCTTCGTCGTAGGCGGCAACTCTTGGTGCATCGTGAAGTATGTCGGAAGGCAGGATGGCTTGTGCTCCATATACCATGAAGTAAGGGGTGTAGCCGGTGGATCTGTTGGGTGTAGTTCGTAAAATCCACAGCACAGATGGCAATTCTTCCGCCCAGGCTCCAGCTGCTCTATGTAGCGGTGCCTCCAGACGTGGCTTGATTCCCTGCAGAATTAGTCCATTGGCTCGCTCAACCTGACCATTGGATTGTGGATGTGCCACAGATGCAAGGTCAAGTCAGATGCCCTTCTCCCACCAATAAGCCTCCACTTCTCCGAGAGACAATTTGCTACCGTTGTCGGTAATAATGCTATGTGGGAGACCAAATCTCACCACTAGATCCCGGACAAACATGAGGGCAGTTGCCCTATCAAGCTTTCTAATGGGTTTAGCTTCTATCCATTTAGTGAATTTATCAACTACTACAAGCAGATGCATAAACCCACATGGTGCTGTCTGTAACGGTCCCACCATGTCTAGCCCCCAGACTGCAAACGGCCAAGTTATTGGTATTGTTCGCAATTCTTCAGCATGAACATGTGGTTGTCGGGCATAATACTGGCATCCCATGCATGTCTCAACCATCTTGTCGGCGTCCGCCTTCGCGGTTAGCCAGTAGAATCCTTGCTGGAAGGCTTGACCAACGATCGAGGAGCGGCGTGATGCCCGCAATCTCCGAGATATATTTCGCGTAGGATTTCCATACCTTCCAGCTAGGAAACACACTTTAGGTATACACCAGTAGTGCTACTTTTGTAGAGTTCTCCATTGATTATGGTATAACCCTTTGCTCGTCGTACTATTTGCCGTCTTTCGACCTCGTCGTCGGGCAAAGTTCCATGTTCGAGATATTGCATGAACGGTTTTGTCCAAGCCGGAGGAACCTTTGTCACCGTGTTGACGAAAGAGTCAGCTCTATCCGGATTGTCGATGTCGGATCCCTTCACAGATGGTGTGCGCAGATGCTCTAGGAAAACTCCTGGCGGAATTCGTTTATGCCCTGATCCAACCTTAGATAGCAGATCAGCCGCCTCATTTTGCTCCCTAGGTACATACTTGACTTTGTAGCCCGAGAATCTCTTGGATATCTCGTCCACTTCGTCTTGATATGCCGCCATCATAGGTTCTGCACATTCCAGGTTCCTGCCAGCTGCTAGGCAACCAAGTCGGAATCTCCACAGCAAACTATGCGCTTGATGCCAATATCCTTGGTTACACGAAGTCCGTGAATGAGTGCTTCATACTCCGCCATGTTGTTTGTAGCCTCGAAGTGGATCTGCAGAACGTAGTGTAGCTTGTCTTCTGTTGGTGACTGTAGAAATACACCAGCCCCCAAGCCGTTGAGAAGCTTTGATCCGTCAAAGTGCAACACTCAGTATTCTGGATCCGGCAACGGTGTAGCATCTGGCATCTCCGTCCAATATGCAACAAAATCCGCCAAGGCTTGTGACTTGATAGCGTTGCTTCTCTTGTAGGTGATCTCGAAGGCGGCAAGTTCAATGCCCCACTTCGCGGCCCTTCCCGTAGCGTCGCTGTTGTTGATAATGTCAGACAGTAGTCTTGCTCACCACTGTGATTGGGTGCTCCTGAAAGTAGTGCCTCGGCTTCTGAGAAGCAAGGAATACTCCATAAGCTATCTTCTGGTAGTGCGGGTAACGCTGCTTGGACTCCTTCAAGACCTCGCTCACATAGTAAACTGGTCATTAAACTCCGTGCTCATAGCCTGGTTCCTTCCGCTCTACCACGACGACGATGATGATTACCCGGTTGGTTTCCGCCATGTAGATTAACAGGGGCTCGCCAGGCTCAGGTGCTACAAGGATGGGCCCTGAGGAAAGAATCTCCTTGAGCTGCTTCAATGCTGCATCTCCTTCGTCCGTCCACGTGAATTTGTCCGCCTTCTTCAACAACTTGTACAGCGGCAGAGCCTTCTCTCCAAGTCGGCAGACGAACCGACTAACTGCTGCAACACAACCTGTTAGTCGTTGAATGTCATTTAGGCATGTCGGACGGTTTATATTTAAGATGGCCTTGATTTTCTCCGGGTTGACCTCGATTCCATGCTGGGAAACGATGAAACCCAATAATTTTCCGGCTAGAACCCCGAAGACGCACTTCTTAGGGTTAAGCATCATGTTGTATTTCCGGAGATTATCAAAGGTTTCTTTTATGCCGGCGATTAAGTCATTTGACTTTTTAGACATCACCGTGATGTCGTCCACATGGGCATGAATGTTTCGACCAATTTGGTCGTGAAGGCAATGTTGCATTGTTCGCTAGTACGTGGCACCTGCGTTTTTCAGCCCAAAGGGCATCATAACATAGCAAAACTTACCGTATGGGGTAGTGAACGAAGTGGCCAATTGGTCCGACTTCCTCATCTTGATCTGGTGGTATCCTGAGTATGCATCGAGAAAACACAAAAGTTCCGAGCCAGCCATCGATTCAATGACTTGGTCAATGCGAGGCAAAGCAAACGGATCTTTGGGACACGCTTTGTTCAAGCCGGTGTAATCAACACACATTCTTAATTCTTTGGTTCCCTTTTTGGGGACAAGTACAGGATTGGACACCCATCTGGTGCGAAGGACTTCTATGATAAATCTAGACTTAAGTAACCTAGCTATCTCCAAAGCATCATAGAGGTTGTTTCACTGGTTTGGATTTTGGATCAATGTTTAAGTTGTGCTCGGCAAGTTCCCTAGGTACACCTTTCATGTCGGCAGGTTGCCAGGCAAAGATGTCCCTATTCTCATGGAGGAACTCGACGAGCGCGCTTTCCTATTTGGGATCCAGGTTCATCCCAATGGAGGTGACCTTGGAGGCATCGCCTACCACAAGTTCCACCGGCTTAGTCTCGATGTCGGCCTTGAATGCAGGAGCGGAGTCGGAGATCTGCTTCTTCGACGCGGGCATCTCTGAGTCATCAACCTTGCTCTGGATCTCTTTGAATTCTTCGCTATAGAGGAAATCTTCTGCGAAGGCTGCCTCGTTGATCTCGCAGTCCCTTGCCTTGGTAAAGCTTCCGGATACGGTGATGACACCATTTGGTCCGGGTATCTTGAGTTTGTTGTAGACGAAGCATGGCTTGGCCATGAATGTGTGGAATATGTCGAGGCCGAATATGACGTGGTACACGCTCTTTAAGGGGACCACCTCAAAGGTCATGCGCTCTTGGTGGTAATTATTAACATCGCCAAAGGCAACCTGAAGTGTAATGCACCCAAGGGACCGAGCCACCGGACCAGGAACTACGCCATGGAAGATGGTGTTGGTCCGCCTTAGGTTTGCCTCCGTCAAGTTCATCTTCTGCAGTGTATCCAGGTACATGATGTTGATGCTGCTTCCACTATCCACCATGCATTTGGTGAACTCCACGCCATCAATCAAGGGGTTGATGACCATGGCGTATTGGTTCTCCGTAGGAATAAGGTCTGGGTGGTCCATCCTGTCCCAAGTAATTGGAACCTCCGACCAGCGTAGGTACTGGGGAACTGGGGGCAGAGTAGCCATCAGGATCCTCAGGGAGGTCTTCTGTTGTCGGACGGTGGGGGTGCCAAGGAAAGTGTGGTAGACTGGCGCCTTCTTCACGAAGGGGTTCTTGCCCTTGTTGTCGCTCTTGGCAGCGTGCTTGGGGTCAACGTCCTCGTCCATGTCACTTGAATCCTTGGACTCCTCCTTCTTCTTCCCCTTGACCTTGCCTCGCGGTCTGTTCTTCCGACTTTCCTTGTAGCCGGACTCCGGGTCTTCCTTGAGGTCGTTGACGAACTTGTAGTGTCGATTGGTATTGGTGGCCTTGCCGTTGACATCGAGGTGTACGAGGCACGGCATATCGCGGTACTCCTCGTAGGTTTGGGAAACGCGGAGCGGTGCAGAGGTAGTTTCGCTTCCTCGTTGCTACCCACGACAAGCTCCCCTTCCTCGGCCATGTTGTCCGCCGTCACCTCGCGCTGCAAAAGTCATAGCGACCATGTCGGTAGATTTCTTTTCTTCTGGAGCGGTTTTCCGCTTTGTACTGTTGTTCTTCCGAGCCTGAGTTGGAACGGCCGTTGCCAGCAGGGAGCCACGAGAATCGTCGTCGGCAGCTGCAAACTCACTAGCCAACTGAATCATCTGGTTCAAGTCAAGCTGGTGATTGTCCTGCAAGCACTTCAACTTTTCTCAGAGCAACGTTCCCCTTTCCAACCCATCGATGAAGGCGGCCATGGCGGTCTGAGCGTGCACTCCTGCGCAGGAATTCTTCATGTCTAGCCAGCGGGAGAGGTAGGTGCGAGATGTCTCGTCTTTCTCTTGCACGCACCGTTGTATATCGCCAACAGTGCAGGGACGCTTGTATGTACCCTCAAAGTTATTGGTGAACGCTTCTTGCATGTCCAACCAATTGCAGATGGATTTATCCGGCAAGTCGTCGATCCATTGACGGGTCGTGCCCGCCAACATTAATGGGAGGTACTTGACGGCGATGTTGGGGTTGCCTCCGGCGATCTCCACCGCGTTACCGTAGTCCTGCAACCATGTGGCTGGCTTGGCGGTGCCATCATAGGGCTTGATGGTCTTGTCAATCCGGAAACCTTTGGGGTAAGTTGTGGACCGTATTGTAGGTCCAAAGCAACGTGGTCCCAGGTATGGTCCTTCCCGGGCCTCGTGGATTTTATCGATCCGCGAACATGCATCGTATGGCTCCGGGTTCTTCTTCTTGTCAACAGGGGATGGGCTGCGTGAATGACGCGGGCCTCCTCCGCCATGGTGACTCCTTGGTGGTGAGGGAGGCCGAGGTGGCGGTGGGTTAGCCTTCTTGCTGTTACCCTCCTGCGACGCCTCACGCATGTCACGGTTACTTGTCGGACGCGGAGGGTCATGGCGTGACCTGCTCTTGTGTCCTTGGTTGCGCTCTCCGTCATTACGGCTCTGCTTCGCGTTGTCGCGGATGACGATGCCGCACTGCTTTGGCGGGGGCATATCCGTACGATGGTGAGCCTTGGGATCTTCGCGATGTCGGGGGGATCGGGGCGGTGGTGATGGGCGACGAGGTCGAGCCTTTTCTCTGTGGTTGGAGGATATGGGGATGGCATCCTTCCTGTTGCGCGCATCCCTCCGTCTTCGTTCTGATGAACCTGTCTGGGACCCGAGATCAAGAGGGGATCTGTCCCTTGGCGGCTTATACTGGCTAGACTGGCAAAGCGCTGGGTCAGACTCAAGCCTCTAAGAGGTGGCCTTTTCCTGTTGCTTCACCGCCTTGGCCACTAGGTCATAGACATGTTCCACTGCCTTGGGCGATCTATCCTGCTCCAGAAGGGTCTTGGCGACGGCGAGGTTAAGGAGTGGGGTGGGCATCACCTGTTTTCCTTCACTGTCAATGTATGGCTTAGCCTGTGCTGGCTTCGAGGGAGCCCAACCTAGGTTTCGCCGTACACCAGGATCGTTGATGACGCGAGCTTGAGCTTTATTGGCCTTCTGCTGCTGCAGTAGAGTCTTGTACTCAGCCTCCATTGCTCTAGCTTTCTCTATGGACTTCTGCGTGTTGACCAGATCTCGATCTAGCTTAGCGCCTTGCTCCATGATGGCTTGCACTTCCTCCAGCAGCTATTGACGCTTCTCGTCAAGCTAAGACATGTTCCGGATATGAGCTACGGTCAGTGGCTCAATGAGGATATTGTCGTACATCACTCTATCAGGTGGAGTAACTTGGGCTGCTGCAGACGTAGATGCCGAAGGCGGCAAGTTTGTGGTTTTGTTGTTGCTCGGGCCAGTGCCAAGTTCCTGCGGCTGCTGCACTGGGTTAGGCGGAGGAGGCATGACCTTTGCGCGATCATCGTCACGAGCAATAAGTGGCCCCTTACCCTTTTCCAGCGCTGTAGGCGGAGCTCATCCGGGTTGGTCTTCATCCATCGCCGTCCCAATGGTGACGAACACCTCTCGAGATGTGATGACATTGTTGGCTTGCTCGTCGCGCATGTACTCCTCCTCCATCTCCTGCATGGCGTAGTCTAGTTCCTCTGGACTGAAATCTATCTCCTCTAAATCTGCACTGAAGTCGGCATAAAGCGCGTCAATAAAAGAGTCGGAGGGTTCCAGGACTTCCTCGATGACGGGCGGTGGAGGTACAACAGCAGCGACGATGACTGGAGGTGGCGGTGCAGCTGCGACGATGACGGCCGGAGGCGGAGGTGGCGGTGGCTGAATCGGAGGGGCTCCGTCAATGAGCGCAAGCGCTGTCTGAGTTTCCGCTTCAGCCTCCGCGTAGTTGTTGACGGTTTTCACCATGCCTTCTAAGGTAAGGCATCCTAACGCCTGCTGCCGTCTTAGAGAATGTCGGAGAAGCGTGCCATGGTCCAGTTCTTCCACAAAGTGATACATAGCATCATCATTGGGGTAGTGGGCTAGATCGGCTCATATACGGAGCCACCTAGCCAAGTAATCGCGGGGGTTTTCTCCCTCTCTATGAATGCAACGTGCCAGATCGAAGATGGTAACCACGCCGACGAACTTGGATCTCTGATGTCTAGACGCACGGGCGAAGCCTACGGACTTGCAGCGATCTTCCACCTTTATATCCTACACAGGTGCGGTTTGGGTGGCCCTTGAATTTTTCCGATCTTTGCTGACAAACTCCGAAGAGAGATCCGACATTGATCCTTCCGCGAATGTATCCTGCCCATAGGCGGTCCGTGCGGGCCTTGATGCTCCTCCGACTCCCAGGGAACTAGTGCCCGAGTCGGTTTCGCCAATGAAGAGGTGATGTCTCCAACAGGAACGATCGAGCACCGCGTAGGGTTCGTCTTCACTAGGATCCAGCACTCGTCAAGAGGGACGATCGGAACGTTGCCGGAGAAGAGACCGCAACCGATGGCCACGGTTTTGCCGATTCCCGCGAAGATCTTGGTCCTCGCCCGCTGAAGAGCCTGAAGCGCCTCTTTCCCCACGGTGGGCGCCAACTGTCGTGGTATTGTCAACGAGTACGCCATGGAGGGGTCCTCACAGTGCGTGTTTAGAGACGTGGGGGAAGGCGGACGGTTGACGGGTACGAGGTAACACAACTTACCCAGGTTCAGATCCCCCAACGGTGGCGCAATCCTACTCCTGCTATAAATCACTATAAGGGCAATACGCCGAGTTACAGGGATTGGTTCGCTGTGTGAGGTGACTAGAAAGTCTAAGTTATCGTGCCCTAAAGGCTCCCATAGGCCCGACTTATATAGTCGCCAGGTCCTAGGGTTACAGGGAAAAGTCCTAGCCGGACAGGTTACAGAGTCCTACACCGTCTATTACTAGTCTTGTGTATCTTGCACTCCAAGGCTTCGGGTACGCCGGTGACTCCAACCGTATCCTTCCTTTATCCGGTATGGGCCTCCCTTATGGATCCATCTAACTGGGCCGCCCAGCAGGCCATGGGCCATGCTACCAACTGTGGGCCACCCGAGTTATCCGGATAGGAGACATGCTATGACGATACCCATATAGCATATCCCCAACAAGGAGGAGTTTTATTCAACAAAATTTACCTTCTTAGCTCTCTCAGTGTGTCATTCAGAATAGTTAACCATCATATTAGCGAGGATCTTTGTTGCAGCACCCAAAGTAATGGTCCTAAAGGTACCTCCAGCAGCAGAATCCAACCGATTTCTTGAAGAAAAATTTAGTCCCGCATAAAAGTTTTGGATAATCATCCAAGCAGTCAGTCCATGAGTGGGACAATTCTTTACCAAATATTTCATTCTTTCCCAAGCTTGAGCAACATGTTCATTATCAAGTTGTTTAAATTTCATTATTTCACTTCTCATAGATATAATCTTAGCAGGAGGATAGTATTTTCCAATAAAAGCATCTTTGTATTTAATCCAAGAACCAATACTATTTCTCGGCAAGGATAGCAACCATTCTTTATCTTTTCCTATCATAGAGAAAGGAAACAATTTGATCTTAATAATATCTCCATCTACATCCTTATATTTTTGCATCTCACAAAGTTCAACAAAATTATTAAGGTGAGCGGCAACATCATCAGAACTAGCACTAGAAAATTGCTCTTTCATAATAAGATTCAACAAAGCAGGTTTAATTTCATAAAAGGTAGCATCGGGAGCAGGTGGAGCAATAGGTGTGCAAAGGAAATCATTGTTATTTGTGCTAGTGAAGTCACACAACTTGGTGTTCTCAGGAGTGTTCATTTTTGCAAAAGTGAGGCAAGCCAACAGCAGTAGCTACTAAGTAGAACTAATTTTTTGTGTTTTTATAAGAAAAAGCAAACTAAACAAAAATAATTTTTTTATTTTTTAAAGAAAGAAACAAGCAAAACATAAACAAAGTAAAGAGAATAGTTGTGAAAGACTCCCCTTGCAAAGTTGTCCTTAACTCCCCGACAACGGCGCCAGAATATCTTAATGGTGGCTGAGTTGACTGTAGAGCCTCGTTCGGAGACCCCAAGAGCAAGGTGTGATGAGCATAGAAGCATGTTTTCCCTCAGTTATGAAACCAAGGTTATCGAACCAGTAGGATCAAGGAAACAACTCCAAGGTGTTTCTAACAACTTGGAATCCTGAACAACACAAACTCAATACTTTGCACCAACTTACAGTGAGGTTATCAATCTCACTGGTTTGCTGAAAACAAAGGATTGAACATATAGTGTGGAAGATAGTAGTTGCCTATAGAAATTAAAAAATAACAGTAGATGATGTATCAATGATAAATATTGGACCGGGGTCCACAGTTCACTAGAGGTGTTCTCCTTAAGATAGATAACATGCTGGGTGAACAAATTACTTCCGGGCAATTGACAAACTAAGCAATCATAACAATGCAAATACTAGACATCATGACTCCTATGAGATTTGATTCGGCATTACAACAATATACATAGACCGTAATCCAACTGCATCTATAACTAATAATCCACCTTCAGGTTATCATCTGAACCCCTTCCAGTATTAAGTTGCAAGCAACGGATAATTGCATTAAGCAATGTGTGTAAAGTAAACAATACAATTGTTCCATGAACAAAGATTGTTGTTTTCTCCCTAGTAGCAAAAGCACATCTACAACCTTAGAGATTTCTGTCACTTCCCCCGATTCAATAGAGGCATGAACCCACTATCGAGCATAAATACTCCCTCTTGGAGTCACTAGCATCTACTTGTCCAAGATAGCTACTAGAAACGGAGAGCATGCAAGATCACAAACAACACAGACATAATAGAATCAATAATCATAAGACATGATAGAATCAATAATCAATATGACATAGTATCTCAATATCCATCAAATCCCCGAAAACACAGCATGTATGATTACAAATAGATGATCTTGATCATGAACGAAGCTCACAAGATCTAAACATGAAAAAACAAAGGAGGAGAAACAACCATCTAGCTACTGTATGGACCAATAGTCCAAGAGTGAACTACTCACGCATCATACCGGAGGCTGGCATGGTGATGAAGAAGGCCTCCAGGATGATCTCTCCCCTCCGGCAGGGTGCCAGGAAGTGCTTCAGATCCCCCCGATCTAGGGACGATGGTGGCGGCGGGTACAAACTGTTTCATGGAGATCTGATCGGGTGTTTAGGGTTTTGGCATAAGGGGGCTTATATAGGGGAAGAGGCGAGTAAGGAGGGCGGCCAGGGGACCCACACCCTGCCCTGGCGTGGCCTAGGGTGGGCCCGCGCCTGGGGGGTGTGGCCTCCCTCTAGCTCCCCTCCATCTCTCCTCTAGACTCCGTGTTTGTTCCGGTGAAATGTTGAGTTTGTATTTTGTCCCGTACAATTCCGAGAATATTTCCTTACTAGCTTTTGTGAAACCAAAAATAGCAGAAAAGAGGCAACTGGCACAGCCGCATCTTTTTAATATCTTAGTCCCAGAAAATGTATAAAAATACCTCAAAGTATAGACAAATCATATCAAAGTTATTACTAAACAAGCATGGAACATAAAAAATTATAGATACGTTTACGACGTATCAAGCATCCCCAAGCTTAACTCCTGCTCGTCCTCGAGTAGGTAAGTGATAAAAAGAATAATTTTTGGGGTGACATGCACCATGACAATCTTGATCAAACCATTTGCAAGCAATGAAAGCTGGGATCAAAGTACTCTAAACATGAGCATGAAAGATGAATTTCTAACAATAAGACATAGTACCTATGTTGCAACATGAAAGGATACAAAGAAAGATCATGAATAATAATGCATTGAAAGACGTTTGTTTGTTTCACATATAGAAAACATAGCATAGTGGTATTCAGCTTGTCCCTCTTGAAGTAGCAAAACATAAATGCGTAGGACACCTTCAAAGTTCATAAGGGTGACTAGATACAAATAGTTCAAGAACAAGCAATATCAACATTATGAATCAATCAATAATGTTTGGTACAATGCACATAAAACTAAGAATGAAAACTATGCTCTCCTAGTTGGTGCCTAAGGATAGAAGGTGGAGACTCAATATAAAAGTGGAAAAAAGGCCCTTTAAAGGGAAGCAGGAATTTCAAGTTTCATAAAGAGCTTCCAAAAATTATGCTACTTGTTAGCTTTCAGCTCTCATTGCCCCTATCATAAGCATGTTGAAGTGATTCAATTTAAAGTGAACAAAGTATGGAGTATATGCTTGACAAAGTATAAGTTGGCAATCTCAATTCCCTTGAGTACGAGGGTCGTTACTCATGCTACTCAACTTTAGTTACCGGTAAGTTCTTGTCATTGTAAGTATATGCGTATCATAGGGGGAACCGCCAACGGGGCACCCCTTGCCCCATGACACAGGAGCTATCCCATATCAAAATGATAAGGCGACAGACAATGAGCATCTCAACATCTTATTTAGCATGGGAAAATGGTGCTTTTTCCTCTTCTTTCCTCTATTTTTTCTTCTTTTCTATCTCTCTTTTTTTATAAGAATAATGCTTGATAGATTGCTCACTATGGTGATGCTACAAGTTTCCACCATGATTATGCATGGCTTAGGCTAGCGGCCCAGGCGTTTCTCTAACACATATACATAACTCCATGGACTTACAAGCTCCCCTTTTATTTCACACTACCGATATCCATAAACAAAAGAGCATGATATCAACTGGTTATATATTTACATGTGTTGAAAGCGTTCCCCGTGACAGCAAGGTTCTGCTAATTCCCAACTTATAAGTGCAAGCATATACAACATAGATGAAATAATTGTTCAAGTTTATTAGGGGCAAGAAAAATAAAGTGTGCCATCTAGTTTGTGAGAGCTTTAATTACTAATTTTCACATAACAAGTTTAATTTGGAAGATAGATAAAACAAGAATATACTTGGAATGGTGGAACACACCATGCATATGAATTTATACTGGACACTTTGGAATAACTTGGTTTCTTGGGAGTTGGATGCATGAGTAGAGTTTACTCAATACAAGTGGAGGCTAGCAAAAGACTGGGAGCGACCAACTAAGAGAGCAATAATGGACATAATCATGCAAAGAGACAAAACATTATCAACTAAATCATAAAGTGGTACCACAATTCAAAACTAAATGATCATAGAGGCTAAGGTGACTGGTTCATAGTCATAACATGGTTTGAGCATGTGCCAAGTCAACCCAAACAAAGCATCAAAGGAGAATACCACAATATTATGCTTTTGTATGCTAAAACAACGCATGATTCCTTCAAGGCACACTAAGAAATCCCGATTGTTTGGAACAAGTAATTCTACAACAATAATCACTAAGCATAAGGTCAAATCAACATCTAGCATGAAATGATAAAGTCTATGCCACAGTCAAAGCAAGCTCTCTTTTGTACCACTATAAGCATGAAACTTTCTACTCTTTTCCAACACCAATCAACTTATTTGAAACAACACAACGAATGCAGGGGTCCAACTACTTTATTCAAGCAAACTAAGAAAACAAAAAACAAAAAACAAAAACTAGAACTAAGACGCTCCAATAACAACACAACAGTGCATGAAACAATAAAAATGAAGTGTCTAGAAAGAGACCTGAGATTTTTCTTGATGAAGAAGGGGATGCCTTGGGCATCCCCAAGCTTTGACGCTTGTACCTCTTGAATATTTATTGGGGTGACACGGGGTGGCATCCCCAAGCTTGAGCTTTTGTCCATTCTTCATCTCATTATATCATTCTTCCCCTACACTTGGAAATTTCCTTCATACAAAACTTCACACAATCTTGATGAGCAACATTAGTCCATTCAAAAGTAATAAACCTTTGGGTTTAGTTTCAAAACAGCAAAACTTTCATTAAAAACACAAGCTACTATAGCAACTCCTTCAAAACTCTCAATTTACCAAATATAACTAAAAAATAAATCAATAAAGAGGCAAATGCAAATAATGGCATAAATCTTTCAAAACATACCAGCAGGTAAAAACTGATTTTTTTCGAAGACCTTATGTTTGTAAAATCAAGAAGTGTTGAACTAACGAAAGTTAGATAACAACCCGGGGGATTTACTCAGAAAATTATAGCTCAATCTAACATACAGATATTTTCAAGAATTTTTACAGTGAAGCACAAAAATCTGTTTCGGGATAGCAACTTCCCCAAATCTTAATTCTCTCTCATTATAGGTTATTCTTGGCACAAAAATCAAACAAAAAGGATAAGGAGGGGTTATTACAGAAGTAATAACTTCACAGACTCAAGAAAACTATTGTTTTATCTCCCCAGAAGTACTTTTCTTTAAAGCCTTTAAGTTATGCATAAGAAGCAAGAATCAAGTATTTTCAAATGAAGAAGCATTCGTACAAACGAATTTTCAGGAACAATCCAATCAAAATTCTTTTATAAGGCTTCATGCATTACTACAAGTTTAAAAGGTATGGGTATTTTAATTTCCTTTTCATTGGGTTTGGTTTTATCCAACTTTTCTAATGTACCCATAACATCTACACATGAGCCTATCATATTAAAACGGACAAAGACCTTTTTAGCTTCCTTAGCAGCATCATTGAACTCCTTTAGCAAAGTTTCTAGAATAAAATCTCTATCTTTAGTATCCTCAATTTCTTTAAGTTTAAGAAACATTTTTTGAATCATGGGGTTAAGGTTAACAAACCGGGCCTCCAACATATGAACTAAAGAAGCTGCAGCAATTTCATAATTAGGAGCAAGTTCTGCTAAGGACCTATCCTCAATATCCTCATGTTTGCTAATATGGTTAGAGAACTCTTCAATATTTTCTTTCCCAATTATAGAGCCACTACCTATTGAAAGGTCTTTCAGGGTGAACTTAGGGATCAACATGGTGAGCAAGAGCAACGTGACAACTAGAGGAAGAACTATTTTTTATATAAGAAAAAGCAAACCAAATGAAACTATTTTTTTTGTAATTTTTGGTAAAAGGAATCAAGAAAAACAAAGAAAAAGGAACTAAGAAAAACAAAAAAAAAGTAAAGAGAGTGGTTGTGAAAGACTCCCCTTGTGAAGCTATCCTTAACTCCCCGACAACGGCGCCAGAAAATATATTGACGCGGATCAGTAGTAGAGCTTCGTTGGGAGACCCCAAGAGGATGGTATGATGAACAGAGCGGAAAATTGTCCCTCAGTTATCGAACCAGTAGGAGCAAGGAAACAACTCCAAGGTATTGCTGGCAACTTGGAATCCTGCACAACACAAACTCAAGACTTTGCCCCAACTTACAGTGAGTTATCAATCTCACTGGTTTGCTGAAAACAAAGGATTAAACGTCTGGTGTGGAAGGTAATGGTTGCTTGCAGAAAGTAAAAATTAACAGTAGATGATTTAACAATGGTAAAGATTGGATCGGGGTCCACAGTTCACTAGAGGTGTTCTCCTTAATATAAATAACATAACATGTTGGGTAAACAAATTACAGCGGGGCAATTAATAGGACTGAGCAAGGCATAACAATGCAATACTAGACATTCATGATTCCTATGAGATTTGATTGGGCATTACAACACTATACATAGACCTCCATTCAACTACATCTATGACTAGTAATCCACCTTCAGGTTATCATCCGAACCCCCTCTAGTATTAAGTTGCAAGGAACGGATAACTGCATTAAGAAATGTGTAAAGTAAACAATACAATTGTTCCATGGACAAAAGATTGTTGTTTTCTCCCTGCAACGGTCCAACCATGTCAAGCCCCCATACTGCAAATGGCCAAGGTATTAGTATGGTTCGCAATTATTGAGCTGGTACATGTGGTTGCCGAGCATAATATTGACACCCGATGCATGTCTCAACCATCTTGTCGGCATCCACATCCACGGTCATCCAGTATAATCCTTGCCGGAAGGCTTTCGATACCAAAGATCGGGGAGCGGCGAGATGCCCGCAATCTCCTAAATGAATCTCATGAAGGATATCGATACCTTGTTGCTAGGAAACACATTTGAGGTATACACATGTGTTGCCTCCTTTGTAGAGCTGCCCATTGATTATGGTATAGCCCTTTGCTCAACGTATTATTTTCCGACTTTCGACCTCGTCGATGGGAAAAGTTCCATGTTCGAGATAATCCATGAACTTTTTGTCCAAGCAGGAGGGACTATTGTTACTGCATTACCAAATGACTCAACTCTATCCTGATTCTTAGGGTCCGCTCCCTTCATGGATGGGGTCCGTAGATGCTCCAAAAAAATGCATGGCAAAATTGGTTTGCGCCCCGATCCAAGCTTTGACAGCAGATCAGACACCTCATTTTCATCCCTCTTGATGTTCTTGACCTCGTATCCTTCGAAGCACTTGGATATCTCATCTACTTTGTCTCGATACATAGGGTTCCGTTCATTCTAGGTGCCATCCACTTGCTGGGCAACCAAGTCGGAATCTCCACAGCAAACTATGCACTTGCCAATATCCTTGGCTACACGAAGTCCGTGAATGAGTGATTCATATTCTGCCATGTTGTTTGTAGCCTCAAAATGAATTTGCAGGACATAGTGTAGTTTTTCTCCTATTGGTGACTATAGCAAAACACCAGTCCCCGAGCCATTGAGTAGCTTTGATCCGTTAGAATGCATTACCCAATACTCTGGTTCTGGTATGGGAGTATCATCTGGCAATCCGTCCAATCTGCAATGAAATTCACCAAGGCTCGTGGTTGATAGCATCGTGTTTCTTGTAGGTGATTTCGAAGGCGGCAAGCTCAATGCCCCACTTCTCCACCCCTCTTGTAGCATCGCTGTTGTTGATGATGTTGTACAGTAGAGCCTTGATCACTATTGTGATTGGGTGCTCCTAGAAGTATTGCCTTAGCTTCCGAGAAGCAAGGAAAACTCCATAAGCTAGCTTCTGGTAGTGCGGGTAACGCTGCTTGGAATCCATCAAGACCTCGCTTACATAGTAAACTGGTCATTGCAGTCCGTACTAATGCGTTGGTTCCGTCCGCTCCACCACGACGACGATGCTGTTAACTCGTTTGTGGCCGCCATGTAGATCAACATAGGCTCCATTGACTTAGGTGCTGCAAGTATAGGAGCAAAATAAAGTATCATTTTTATCTCCTTAAGCACATTGTCTGCCTTGTCTGTCCATAAGAATTTGTCCGCCTTCTTTAGCAACTTGTATAGCGGCAGAGCCTTCTCTCCAAGTCGGCTGACGAACCAGCTTACTGCTGCAATGCAGCCTGTGATTCGTTGAATGTCCTTTAGGCATGTCAAACGATTGATGTTAAGGATAGCCTTGATCTTCTCTGGGTTGACCTCGATTCCATGCTGGGAAATGATGAAGCCCAATAGATTGACGACTGGAACCCCGAAGACGCACTTCTTGGGGTTAAGCATCATGTTGTACTTTTGTAGGTTATAAAAGGTTTCCTTTAAGTAGGATATTAAGTCATTTGACTTTTTTTACATCACCGCGATATCGTCCACATAAGCGTGAATGTTCCGACCAATTTGGTCGTGAAGGCAATGTTGCATGGTCTGATGGTATGTAGCACCTACGTTTTTCAGCCCAAATGGCATCGTGACGTAACAAAACGTGTCGTAAGGTGTGGTGAACAAAGTGGCCAATTGGTCCGACTTCCTCATCTTAATCTGGTGGTATCATCAGTATGCATCTACAAAACATAGAAGTTCCAAGCCAGCTGTCGAGTCAATGACTTGGTCAATGCGAGGCAAAGCAAACGGATCCTTTGGACACGCTTTGTTCAAGCCGGTGTAATCAACACATATTCTTAATTCTTTAGTTCCATTTTTAGGCACAAGTATATGATTAGCCACCCATTGCGTCTGAAATACTTCTCGGATAAAACTAGCCTTAAGTAACCTTGCTATCTCCTTGCCAATGGCGTGTATTTCTTGTCCCTGAAGCGTCGTAGAGGTTGTTTTACCGGTTTGCATTTTGGATCAATTTTTAAGCTGTGCTCGGCAAGTTCCCTAGGTACACCTTTCATGTCGACATGTTGCTAGGAAAAATGTCCCTATTCTCATAGAGGATCTCGACGAGTGCGCTTTCCTATTTGGGATCAAGGTTCGTTCCAATGGCGGTGACCTTGGAGGCATCACCTACCACAAGTTCCACCGGCTTGGTCTTGATGGCGGCCTTGAAGGCAGGATCGGAGTAAGAAATTTGTTTCTTCGATGTCGGAATCTCTGAGGCGTTGACCTTGCTCTGGATCTCCTTGAATTCCTCACCATAGATGACGGCTTCTACAAAGGCTGCTTCTCCAATCTCGTAGTCCCTTGCCTTTGAAAAGCTTCCGGCAATGGTGATTATACCGTTTGGTCCGGGTATCTTGAGCTTGTTGTAGATGAAGCATGGCTTGGCCATGAAGGAGTGGAAGATGTCGCGTCTGAACATGACGTGGTACATGCTCTTGAAGGGGACCACTTCGAAGGTCATGTGCTCTTGGCGGTAATTATTGACATCACCAAAAGAGACCAGAAGGGTAATGCACCCAAGGGACCGAGCTTCCCGGACAGGAACTATGTCATTAACACGGTGATGGTCCTCCTTAGGTTGTCCTCTGTGAAGTTCATCTTGTGCAGTGTATCCAGGTATATGATGTTGATGCTGATTCTACTTTCCACCATGCATTTGGTGAACTCGCAATCGTCAATCAGGGGGTTGATGACCATGGCATACTGGTTCTCTGTTGGAACAAGGTCAGGATGATCCTTCTTGTCTCATGGGATTGGAACTTCTGGCCAGTGCAGGTACTGGGGAACTGGGGTAGGGTGGCCATCAATATCCTCACAGAGGTCTTCTATGCTCGGACAGTTGGGGTGCCAAGGAAAGTGTGGTAGACGGGGTCCTTCTTCTCGAAGGGGTTCTTTCCTTTGCCATCACCCTTGTCGGAGTTATTGGGGTCTACGTCCTTGTCCATGTCACTTGAATCCTTGGACTCATCTTCCTTCTTCTTTCCCTTGCCCGTGCCTCGCGGTTGGTTTTTCCGGCTTCACTTGTAGCCGGACTCCGGGTCTTCCTTGAGATCATTGACGAACTTGCACAGGCGGTTGGTGTGAGTGGCCTTGCCATTGGCATCGAGGTGTATGATGCATGACATATCACGGTACTCCTCGTATGTTTGGGTAACGCGGGGAGCTGCCAAGGTAGTTTCACTACCACACTGCTGCCCAAGACCAGCCCCCGGCCTCAGCCACGCTGTCTGCCATCATCTCTGCCTGCAAACGTCATGGCTAGCATGTCGGAAGCTGGCTTTTCTTCTGGCATATTCTCCTGCTTGTTTTTGTTGTTGTTCCTCTTGGTACGGTTTGAATGTCAATTGCTGGCAAGGAGCCGCGAGCGTCATCGTTGGCAGCCGCAAACTCACTGGCCAAGGAGATCATCTGATTGAGATCTATCTTGTGATTGTCCTGCAGGCGCTTCAACTTATGCCGGAGCAAGGTGCCCTTTTCCAAACCATCAATGTAGGCGGCCATAGCAGTCTGATCGTGCACTCCTGTTTAGGAATTTTTCATATCCAGCCAGAAGGAGAGGTAGCCTCGAGATGTCTCATCCTTTTCCTGGACGCACCACTGTAGATCATCGACAGTGCAGGGACGTTTGTACGTACCCTCGAAATTCTTGGTGAATGCTTCATGCATTTCAAACCACTTGCATATGGACTTCTACGGCAAGTCGTCGAACCATTGGCGGGCCGCTCCCATCAACATCAGTGGGAGGTACTTGATAGCGACGTTGAGAATTCCCCCAGCGATCTCAACCGCTTCGCTATAATCCTGCAACCATGTAGCTGGCCTGGCAGTGCCGTCATAGGGCTTGACCGTCTTGTCAATCCGAAAACCCTTGGGGTAAGTTGCGGCCCGTATCATAGGGCCAAAATAACGTGGTCCCAAGTATTGTCCTTCCCAGGCCTCCTGGATCTTGTTCATTCGCGAACGTGCATCGTATGGCTCCGAGCTTGCTTTTTTCTTGTCTCCTCCATGGGAAGGGATGCATGAACGATGCGGTCCTCCTCCGCCATGGGTTAGCCTTCTTTCTATTTCCCTCATGTGACTCCTCTCGCCTGTCGCGGTTGCTTATCGGACGCAGAGGGTCATGGCATGACCTGCTCCTGTGCCCTTGGTTGCCAATGCGCTCTCCGTCATGACGACGCTGCTCCACATTGTCGTGGAGGCATGCTCGTGCGGTGGTGAGCTTTTGGGTATTCATGATGCTGGGAAGGTCGGGGTGAGTGACGAGGCTGAGCCTTGCTCCCATGGTCGAAATATATGGGGATAGAGTCAGCCCTGTTGCGTGTGTCCCTCTGTCTTTATTCTGATGAACTCGTTTGATATCCGACATTGTGAGGATATATCGCCCTTTTTTGCTTAGGAGCGCTAGAATGGAAATATGCCGGGTCATACTCGAGCCTCTGAAAGGTGGCCTTTTCCTGCTGCTTGACCGCCTTGGCGACGAGTTCATAGACATGTTTCACAGCGGAGAGGGATCTATCCTGCTCCAGTAGACTCTTCGTGACGGCCAAGTTGAGGGAGGGCGTAGGCATGCCTTTCTTTCCATCTTTGTCAATGTATGGCTTAGCTTGTGCCGGCTTCGAAGGAGCCCACCCCAAGTTGCATCGTAAGCCAGGGTCGTTGACGATGTGATCTGGTGCTTTCTTGGCCTTCTGCTGCTTGAGCAGAGTCTTGTATTTGGCCTCCATGGCTCTAGTTTCCTCGATCGATTTCTGAACCTTGACTAGATCTCGATCTAATTTTGTGCCCTTCTCCGCGATGGACTGCGCTTCCTCCAGTAGTTGTTGGCACTTCTTGTCGAGATAGACAACATTTCGGGGCCACGGTCATAGGCTCGATGAGCAGATTGTCGTACATCACTCTATCAGCTGGATTGGCCACAGACGTAGATGGTGGTAGCGGCAGATATTCGGGGTTGGTGTTGCTTGGACTGGTGGGGAGTTCCTACCGCTATTGCACTGGGATAGCTGGAGGGGGCATGGCCTTCGCTTGACCATTGTTGGTGTCATCAGCTGGTCCATTCCCGTTGTCCCGCGGCTTAGGCGGAGCTTCTCCAGTTTCATCTTCTTCCATCAGACTCCTGACGGCGAAGAATACCTAATGGGATGTGACAGCCTTGTCGTCCTGCTCCTCGTGATTGATCTCCTCCTCCATTCCCTGCATGGAAGAGTCGAGTTCTTCCGGGTTGACGTCCATCTCTTCCGAGTCGACGCTGATGTCGGCATAAAGCGCATCCAAAATGGTGTTAGAGGGTGCGAGATCTTCTTCGATGACGGAGTAGGATGCTGAGCAAGTGGGACCATTGGCTGGAGGCGGCGGTGGCCCGGGTATGGCGATAGGACCTACCTTGGTGACTGATATGTTGGAAACGTATCTATAATTTTTTATGTTCCATGCTTGTTAGTATCTACTTTCCTTTGCTTTGTCTACACTTTGAGGTGCTTTTTACATGTTTTCTGGTACTAACCTATTAACAAGTTGCCATAGTGCCATTTGCCTGTTTTCTGCTGTTTTTGGTTTCAGAAAAGCTAGTAAGGAAATATTCTCGGAATTGGACGGGACAAACGTCAAAGTCAATAACTTTCCATGGGGAACAAGAAGTCCAGAGGGGAGACGAAGAAGCGGGCCAGGGCATCTAGACCCTCCTAGGCGAGGCCAGGGGAGGGCCCGCGCCTAGGCATGGTGTGGGGCCCCTGGCCGCCTCCTCGGCCTCCCCCTTCTCCTATAAGAAGCCCCCGATACAGAAACCCTAGGCACCCGATCAAATCTCCACAAAACCGTCTGTAGCCGCCGCCACCATCGTCCCTAGATCGGGAGGGGGATCTGAAGTTCTTCCCGACACCCTACAAGAGGGCAGATCATCCCGGAGGCCTTCTCTCCGGTATGATGCATGAGTAGTTCCACTTTGGACTATGGGTCCATGTAATAGCTAGATGGTTGTATCTCCTCCCTTGTGCTTTCATGTATAGATCTTGTGAGCTCCGTTCATGATCAAGATCTAATCTATTTGTAATCATACATGTTGTGTTTGCGGGGATCCGATGGATATTGAGATTATTATGTTGGTTTGATTAATGGTTTTTCTTTATGATTCTATCATGTATGTGTTCTTTGTGATCTTGCATGCTCTCCGTTGTTAGTAGCTATCTTGGCCAAGTAGTTGCTAGTGACTCCAAGAGGGGGTATTTATGCTCGATAGTGGGTTCATGCCTCTAGTTTCCATGGGAAGTGACAATAATCTCTTCGGTTGTAGATGTGCTATTGCTACTAGGGAGAAAACAACGGTCTCTTGTTCATGGAACATGTGGACTTTTTACATTACACACTTTGCTTAAAACAGTTGTCTATTGCTTGCAACTTAATACTGGAGGGGGTTCGGATGATAACCTGAAGGTGGACTTCTAGTCATAGATGCAGTTGGATGGCGTTCTATGTATCTTGTTGTATTGCCCAATCGAATCTCATAGGATCTTTCTGACTAGTAATTGCATTATTATGCCTTGCTCAGTTCCTTTCAATTGCCCTGCTCTAATTTGTTTACCCTTCATGCCATGTTGTTTATCTGTGGAGAGAACCTCTAGTGAACTATGGACCCCGGTCCAATCTTTACCATTGATACATCTTCCACTGTTACTTGTTTACTTTCTACAAGCCATTACCTTTGACACCATACGTTTAATCCTTTGTTATAGCAAACCGGTGAGCTTGACAACCTCATTGATTCATTGGGGCAAAGTCTTGAGTTTGTGTTGTGCAGGTCTCCGTGTTGCTTGCAACACTTGTGTGACGTTTCCTTCCTCCTTCTGGTTCGATAACCTCGGTCTCTACTGAGGGAAGGCTTGCTGACGTGCTCATCGCACCTTGCTCTTGGGGTTTCCAACGAAGTGCTCCACGTCAAGCACCATCAACAAGTTTTCTGGCACCGTTTCCGGGGATGCTAAGGATGTCTTCACTAGGGGATTCCTTCACTTCCTTTCTCTTTACTTTGTTTTTAGTTCGCTTTGTTTATTTTTCTTGGTTTTGTTTGCCTCTTTTCAAAAAAACCAAAAAAAATTAGTCTAGTTTGGTATGCTTTATTTATTCAAAAACACAAAAAAATTAGTTCCTGCTCTAGCTGCTGTTGTTGTTTTTGGCTGGCCCACCTTTGCCAAAATGAACTCTGTTGAGAACACCAAGTTGTGTGACTTCACTAGAACCAACAACAATGATTTCCTAAGCACTCCTATTGCTCCACCTGCTCCTGATGCTACCTTTTATGAAATTAAGCCTGCTTTGTTGAATCTTGTGATGAGAGAGCAATTTTCTGTTGCTAGTTCTGATGATCCTGCTGCCCATCTCAATAGCTTTGTTGAACTTTGTGAGATGCAAAAATATAAGTATGTAGATGGAGATATTATTAAGCTCAAGACTTTTCCTTTCTTCTTGAGAGGAAAATCTAAAGAATGGTTGCTTTCCTTGCCTAAAAATAGTATTGATTCTTGGACTAAGTGCAAAGATACATTTATTGGAAAATACTATCCTCCTGCTAAGATTATATCTATTAGAAGTGACATTATGAAATTTAAACAACTTGATAGTGAACATGTTGCTCCATCTTGGGAAAGAATGAAGTCTTTGGTTAAGAATTGCCCCACTCATGGACTCACTGCTTGGATGATTATCCATACTTTTTGTGTAGGTTTGAACTTCTCCTAAATAAATCTGTTGGATTCAGCTGCTGGAGGTACCTTCATGGGCCTCACTTTGGGTGCTGCAACAAGGCTCCTTGATAATATGATGGTTAACTACTCTGAATGGCATGTTGAGAGAGCTCCACATGGTAAGAAGGTAAATTCTATTGAGGAAGCTTCCTCTTTGAGTGATAAGGTTGATGCATTATGGCTATGCTTGTTAATGGGAAGGCTCCTCTAGATCCTAATGGTGTTCCCTTAGCCTATTTGGTTTCTCAAGAAGAGCAAGCAGATGTGAACTTCATTAGAAACAACAATTTCAACAACAATGCCTATAGGAATAATTTTGGTAGCAACAACAATTATAGGCCTTATCCTCCTAATAATGGCAATTCCTATGGAAGCTCTTACAATAATGCTAGAAGTTCCCCCTCTAAACTTGAAGTCATTCTCAAGGAATTTATTAGTAAAAAAACCACTTTCAATAAGACTATAGAGGAAAAGCTTTTAACTATTGAGAAAAATATATCCTCTTTGTCTGAAGCTCAGTCTTCCTTGATTAATAAAATGGCTGCTAAACCTGAAACTATGGAAAACACCTTTGCTACTACTCATGCCATACAAGTTAATATTGATGAAAATGTTAGGCTATTAGCTCAACTCCATGCTAAGTGGGAAAGGGAAGCTGAAATTGATAGAAACAATAGTGTGTGCACCATCACCACTAAACCACAAGTAGTCCTTGTTCCTCCTCCTACAATGCCTAAGACTATTGAGCCTACTACTAGTGATGCTAAGTTTGACTTTGATATTGATGGTTGCAATATTTTTGAAGTGATTATGTTCCTACAAAAGCTTGCTAGAAGTCCTGATGCTAGTGATATGCATGTTGCTTTCACTAAACACATTTCAGATGCTCTCGTTAAGATTAAGGAGGAGAAGCTAAAACACAAATCTTCTATTCCTAGGAAAGTAGAAGATAACTGGGAACCCATTATTAATATACAAGTGAATGACTTTGATCTAAAAGCTTAATGTGATCTTGGTTCTAGTGTCTCTATTATGCCTAGGAAGATTTATGAAATGCTTGATTTTCCACCATTGGAAGATTGTTATTTAGATGTCCCACTCAATTATAATGCTAAGAAGAAACTCATAGGGAGTATTAATGATGTTCTCATTATGGTTAAAAATGCTTATGTCCCTGTGGATTTCTATGTTTTGGATGTTGAATACAATGCTTCTTGTCCTATTAATTTGGGAAGACCTTTTCTTAGAACAGTTGGTGCCATCATTGATATGAAAGAAGACACCATTAAATATCATTTTCCATTCAAGAAAGGTATTGAACACTTCCCTATGAGGAGAGAGAAGTTGCTTTTTTCTCCTCCTTTGAAAGCAAGGTTTGATGTTAATGCTTCATATCATTTGAAAATACTTGATTCTTCTTGCTTCTTGTGCCTAACTTAAAGGCGTTAAAGAAAAGTACTTGTTGGGAGATAACCCAGGAGTTTCCTTAAGTCTTGGAAGTTATTACTTCAATAATGACCTCTCCTTATCCTTTTTGTTTTCTTTTTGTGCTAAGAATGACCTCTAATGAGAGGGAAGTAAGATTTGGGGAGTTGCTGTCCCAAAACAGATTTTTGTCCTCCACCATAAAAATTCGTGAGGAGTCTCTGTAATTCGGATTGATCTCAAAATTTACAAATAAATCCCCCAGTATGTTATATAACTTTCGTTAGATCAACACTTTTTGATTTGAGCAACATAATATGTTCGAAAAAAATCGGTTTCTACCTGTTGGTCTGTTTTGACAGATTTCTGCCATTATTTGCATTTGCTTCTTATTGATTCCTTTTTGAGTTCTCTATTGGAGAATTGAGCTTGAAGGAGTTTCTACAGTATCTTGTGTTTTAATTGAAAATCCTTGCTATTCCAAAGCTTTTCCAGAGGTCTCATATCTTTTGAATAAACTAATGTTGCTAATGAAGATTGTGTGAAGTTTTGTATGAAGGAAAAAATTTAGGTGTAGAGAGAGAATGATACAATGAGATGAAGAATGGACAAAAGCTCAAGCTTGAGGATGCCACCATGGTTTCACTCCAAGAAATATCCAAGAGGTACAAGCATCAAAGCTTGGGGATGCCCAAGGCATCCCCTTCTTCATCAATAAAAAGCTCAGGTATGTCTAGACACTTCGTTTTTATTGTTTCATGCACTGTTATGTTGTTCTTGGAGCGTCTTAGTTTTCGTTTGCTTTGCTTAGGTTGATTATTTTGCTTGAATAAAGTAGTTTGGACCCCCGTTCTTGCTGTGTTGTTTTGCACATAAGTTGCTTGGTGTTGGAAAGGAGTAGTAAGTTCTTGCTTGTAAGTGCAAGAGGATCTTGCATTGACTGTAACTTAGACTTTAGCATGACATGCTAGGTGTTGTTTTGACCTTATGCCTAGTGATTATTGCTGTAGCATGTCTTGTTCAAAACAATTGGGATTGCTTAGTGTGCCTTGAAGAAATTATGCGTTGTTTTAGCATGCAAAAGCATAGTATTGCGGTATTCTCCTTTAATGTTGTGTTTGGGTTGACTTGGCACATGCTCACACCATGTTATGACTATGACAAGTCACCATTAGCCTCTATGATCATTTAGTCCTTGAATTGTAGTACCACTCTATGCTTTGATTAGTAATGCTTTGTTGCTCTGCATGATTATGGCCATTATGCTCTCTTAGTTGGTTGCTCCCAGTCTTTTGCTAGCCTCCACTTGTATGAGTAAGCTCTACTCATGCTTCCAACTCCCAAGAAACCATGTTTTTTCCAAAGTGTCCACTATAAAGTACTATGCATGGTGTGTTACACCATTCCAAGTATATTCTTGTTTTCAGCTATCTTCCAATTAAAAACTATTTTTGTTATGTGAAAACTTCGTGACTAAAGCCCTCACAAACTTGATGGCACAATTTATATTCTTTGCCCTAATAAACTTGAACCATTGTGACGTCTATGTTGTATATGCTTGCACTTATACGTTGGAATTAGCAGAACCGTGCTGTCACGGGGAATGTTTTCAACATTGCACTTGTACTTTGTACTCAGTTCATATCATGCTCTTTTGTCTACGGATGTCACCGGTGTGAAATAAAGAGGAAACTTGTAAGTACATGTAGTAAGTATTATGTGTTAGAGAAACGCATGGGCCGCTAGCCTAAGCCATGCCTAATCATGGTGGAAACTTGCAGCATCACCATAATGAGCTATCTATGAAGCATCCTCAATAAAAATCTTTGCATATAGTAAATAAAAAGATTGCTGAGATGCTCATTGTCTGCTTGCCTTGTCATTTTGGTTATGGGAAAGCTCCTGTACCATGTGCAAGGGGTACCCTGTTGGCGGTTCACTATGATATGCAAATATTTACAATGACAAGAACTTACCTGTGAATGAAGTTGAGTAGCATGAGGTGTTGCCCTCGTATTCAAGGGACTTGAGATTGCCAACTTATACTTTGTCAGGCATATACTGCATAGTGAGTTCGATTTAACCTTAATCGCTTCAAGATGCTTGTGATAGGGACAATGAGGGCTGAAAGCTAACAAGTAACATAATTTTTGGAAGCTCTTTTTGAAACTTGAAATCCCTGCTTCCTTGACAAAAAAGCCTTTCTTCCACTACTATTGAGTCTCCACGTTCTACCTTTAGGCACAATTAAGAGAGCATAGTTGTCATTCTGTGTCCAGTGTTCCAAAGCTTATTGATTGATGCATATTGTGATATTACTTGTTCTTGTGCTACTTGTTTCTAGTCACCCTTGTTAACTTTGAAGGTATCCTATGCATCTATATTGCTACTCTATGAGGGACAAGCTGATTGCCACTATGCTATGTTTTCTGTATGTGAAACAAACAAATGTTTTTCAATGCATGTTATTCATGATCTTTGTTTGTAGCCTTTCATGTTGCATGCATAGTTACTATGTCCTATTGTTAGAACTCCATATTTCATGCACATGTTTAGAGTTCTTTGATCCCAGCTTTCAATGCTTGCAAATGGTTTGATCTTTATTGTGAGGGTGCATGTAACCTCAAAAAATATTCTTTTATCACTTACCTACTCGAGGACGAGCAGGAGTTAAGCTTGGGGATGCTTGATACGTCGGAAACGTATCTATAATTTTTGATGTTCCATGCTTTTTAGTATCTACTTTGCTTTGCTTTGTCTACACTTTGAGGTGATTTTTACATGTTTTCTGGTACTAACCTATTAACAAGTTGCCACAGTGCCAGTTGCCTGTTTTCTGCTGTTTTTGGTTTCAGAAAAGCTAGTAAGGAAATATTCTCGGAATTGGACGGGACAAACGTCAAAGTTAATAACTTTCCGTGGGGAACAAGAAGTCCATAGGGGAGACGGATAAGCGGGCCAGGGCACCCAGACCCCCCTAGGCGTGGCCAAGGGTGGGCTCGCGCCTAGGCAGGGTATGGGGCCCCTGGACGCCTCCTTGGCCTCCCCCTTCGCCTATAAGAAGCCCCCGATGCAGAAAATCTAGGCACCCAATCAAATCTCCATGAAACCGTCTATAGCCGCCACCATCGTCCCTAGATCGGGGGGATCTAAAGTTCTTCCCGGCAACCTGTCGGAGGGGAGATCATCCCGGAGACCTTCTCTCCGATGTGATGCGTGAGTAGTTCCACCTTGGACTATGGGTCCATGTAGTAACTAGATGGTTGTATCTCCTCCCTTGTGCTTTCATGTATAGATCTTGTGAGCTCCGTTCATGATCAAGATCTAATCTATTTCTAATCATGCATGCTATTTTTGCGGGGATCCGATGGATATTGAGATTATTATGTTGGTTTGATTAATGGTTTTGTCTATGATTCTATCATGTCTGTGTTGTTTGTGATCTTGCATGCTCTCCGTTGTTAGTAGCTATCTTGGCCAAGTAGTTGCTAGTGACTCCAAGAGGGGTATTTATGCTCGATAGTAGGTTCATGCCTATAGTTTCCAAGGGAAGTGACAATAATCTCTTCGGTTGTAGATGTGCTATTGCTACTAGGGAGAAAACAACGGTCTCTTGTTCATGGAACATGTGGACTGTTTACCTTACACACTTTTCTTAAAGCAGTTTTCTATTGCTTGCAACTTAATACTGGAGGGGGTTCGGATGATACCCTGAAGGATGACTTCTAGTCATAGATGCAGTTGGTTGGCGGTCTATGTATCTTGTTGTATTGCCCAACCGAATCTCATAGGATCTTTCTTACTAGTAATTGCATTGTTATGCTTAGTTCCTGTCAATTGCCATGCTGTAATTTGTTTACCCTTCATGCCATGTTGTTTATCTAAGGAGAGCACCTCTAGTGAACTATGGACCCCGGTCCAATCTTTACCATTGGTACATCTTCCAGTGTTACTTGTTTACTTGCTGCAAACCATTACCTTCAACACCATACGTTTAATCCTTTGTTACAGCAAACCGGTGAGCTTGACAACCTCACTGATTCGTTGGGGCAAAGTCTTGAGTTTGTGTTGTGCAGGTCTCCGCGTTTCTTGTAAAACATGTGTGACGTTTCTTTCCTCCTTCTGGTTCGATAACCTCGGTCTCTACTAAGGGAAGACTTGATAGTGTGCTCATCACACCTTTCTCTTGGGGTTTCCAACAAAGTGATCCACGTCAAGCATCATCAGTGACCCCATCAGTAGTGGTGATAGCTGTGAGATTCGATACATATTTAATGATCTTTCTTGATGGTTTTCATCTGGATTTGATGGTTTTCTAGCTTTACCTAACACTAATACTTCGATAGCAAAGTAAACTTGGTTTTTAATGTGTGTTTTAGGTTCTGAAAACCAATAGATGGTTTTAACAGGAAAAATACAATATTCAGGCGAAAACAAGCAAGTCTCTTTTTGGAAGCAATCGAGGGAGGCAACCAGTAGCTTTAACGAGCAACTATACGGCGGGAATATTTTCTTCGGCTGTATAGTTCCTGCTGTATATTTGCCACCGCCTTCGTCTTGTCAAAAGGGACAACTTTCGTGAAGGGGTCGAGGACGAAAACACAACACACCAGCCATTGTTCCATCCAGCAGGGAGAAAGAAGAGATTCGGAGAAGGAGGGGAAGAAGTTCTTCATCTCGCTCCACGATCTTCGAACTCCTAGCCACCACACCCCCATAGCCATTTCTTGTACTTGAGAGAGAGATATCTTCACCTTGCAAGATTATGGTTTGAGATTGTTTCTTCCCATCTTGAAATGTGTTGGATCTATTTTCTATTCTTATTGTGGATCTCCATGGTAATATCAAGAAGAACTCCCTTTATTTAATTATACCGATGATGCTTTCTTCTCTCATGTGTGATTAGTTCCCTTGGGTGTGGTAGATATAAGGGATTCGTGAGATGTGATGTGACTATATAATTTCCATTAGTTTGTGATTGATTTTAATTACTCTGTTATGTGTGCTTGACAATCTATGGGATGATTAATGCTTGTCCAATTAAGGGCCTAGACAACATGATACTTTGTTCTACATAGATAAGATAATGTTTTCTAGCAAACCGGTGACCCCCGAGTGACACGGGGATATCAATGGAAAACTAGTTGAGATTGAGGAGCACAAGGAGCCACTGTGCCAATTGCATTAGTCCGATCCAAGGAGCTTAATTGCTAAGCAACCTGAAGGATCTTAATTGTCTAGTGACTGACCATGGTTTTGGTAACAGACTAGTAGGATATTTGAAGTTGGGATGAAATCTACCAAGAGGAGTTCTGGCTAATTATGGATTTCTCACCTACACACATACTTATAAGATTATAATTGTTACACTTATCACTCATCCACCTGGCACATTCACTATCACCATGAACTGTATCTCCCCGCGCCTATTTTTTCATCTGCGGAAAACAACAAATAATGAATTGTTCTTTACTTTTATGCTTTTTTATTTCTAAAGTTTACATTCTAGTTTTATTTAAATACACTCAGTTTAATCCAAAACTTTATTCTTATTTCAATACTTGCAGTCAATTCACTCAAATATCTTTGACAAATTTGAGTGTGACAGAGACTTCATTCATAAACACTTACCATTGGGCTCCCTGTGGGACCGATATCTTAACTTCGAAACTAGCTACACGCGATATGTGCACTTGCAGGCATCAAGCTATTTTCTCGCGTCATTACCGGGGAGCTAAGCGCGAATTGTTTTGTATCTTGACATTTCAGGTGTTACTACTTCAAAATGGTCTCCCTAGGAGACAAAGGGTCTACACGCTCTGGTAGGACCTATCTACAAGATTATTCTGATCGCGTACCTGTTCAAATGCACAAGGAAATTATTGAAAAACTTTTGAGGTCAAATAAGGTTAAAGTTGAAAACCTGAGTGATTTCATGGAAATCATGTCCATTCACCAAAAAACTCCCAAGAAACCTGAGAAAACTTTTAGAGAATATAGTGCTCCAAATTCTGCTTATCTTAAACAACCAATAGAATTTCCTAATCCTAGAGTTAGAGAATATCGGTTTGATGGTGAGGTTATTAAAATTTGTAGGAAAAAGATTTCAGTAGAAGGGAAGATGAAGAGCCAGGAAGACATCTTAGAGAGTTCGATGATGTGATAACATCAATTAAGGTTTGCCTAGATATTTCTCACGTCTAAAATTATTTCGTTGGTCTCTTAAAGGTAAGGCTCTAGACTGGTTATATTATCTCCCTCGTCATTATATTAAATGTTGGGAAAAATGTATTGTTAAATTCATAAATAGATTTAAACCTTTCAAAAAGGTAACTTAAATTAGAATGAATATAGGCAATTTCAGTCAGAACGTGGGAGAAAACTACCCACAAGCTTGGGATAGATTTTTTGGAATGATCAATAGTATTCCTAATCCTGGCTATTCCGAATCTAATATTTTCCACTTGTTTTACCATGGCCTTATTACACAATGCATAGAGTTGCTTGACTTATCAATATATAGGAGGATCGATAAATACTTTAACTAATAAAACATGTTTGGAGTTGGTGTCTACTAGGGCTAAGAATGATTCTCTATATAATCCTGATTTTGGCACTAAGTTGGAAAAAGGAATACTTCGTATAACTCCTGATCTTATGCCTGAAGTATGCAAAACAATGAAAGAGAAAGGTATACCTTCTGAACTTGTTAAGGAAAACAAAGTATATTTGTTACAAGTTTTTACTAAAGAAGATGAAACTAGAAAAGTTTTTCAAGAACTAAAACATCGATAGGACAAATCTCATAACAACCTGCATAAGCAATTTCAAAAGCATAAGAAGATTTTGGCAGAACTCACGAAAAATTACGATGAGATTGGCCAAGAAATAAAATTATTCCACAAGTAACTTAGTATGACTGAAACCCAATGTGAACAAATAGCATCTGGTTATCAAATGTTTCTTCAAGATGATATAAATATTCTTGTTTCTACTAATGTTGTTACAAGGAGAAGTGCAGTTGTTATAGGACCACTGGGACTACTAGAATATGAAATTGAAAAAGAGCGAAGGGAAAAGCCTTGATCAAAGCAAGCCAAGAAGATGACACACTGGTGGATCCTTAAGATGAAACTTCTCAAGAAACGCAAGAACAAATCTTGGAGGAGCAAAATGATGCATAGGATGACCACTATGACTCTGATGCAGAGACAGTTGATCCAAGAAAAGAAAAAGAGACAAGCAATGAAGATGAATTTGTTGCAGTAGAAAAGAAGAAAAGTGATAAGCAGCAACTAAAGAGCCTGATCCCCCACAAAAGGTAAAAGACAATAATAAAAAAAGGTGATCAAAAACTTCCATATCCAGATTGCAAAAAGAAAGCACCAGATCAGGTAATCTATGATTCTTTCAAAAAGGCACTTGCTAACCTTCGTCTAGAAATTCCATTTACGGATGCAATAAAAGTTGCTAACTATTCTAAATTTCTCCATGATATTCTTAATAAAAAGAAAGAAATAACTGAAACCGTTTCCATGGTGACTAGTTATCCTACTAATGGGAAGTTATTGTCTAAGTCGAGAGATCCCAGAATACCAACTATTTCATGCTCAATTGGCAAAACTGATATTCACAATGCTTTGTGTGATTTAGGTGCAAGAGTTAGTGTAATGCCAAATTCCCTCTATAAAAGGTTAGTATTAGGTCGGTACTCCCCTACTTCTATCACTTTACAGATGAGTGACAAATCCACTAAATAACCCATTGGTATGATTGAGGATGTTCTTCTTAGGATAGATGAGCATGTTATTCCCACTGATTTTATTATTCTTGAAATTCTAGAGGATGAAAAATTATCTATAATACTTTGAAGACCTTTCCTTAGCACTGCAGGAGCATCAGTTGATTGTGCTGAAGGAAAAATAATCTTCAATGTTTATGATGCTGAAATCATCCGGTATTTTCCAAAGAAACTAGAAGCAGGAGAAAGATATATTCCACTGGCAAAACGAGTTCATGTGGTAATTTCCCTTGATAAGGGGCAACCCAAGGTAAGAATTCGAGAACAAAGAAAGGGTTGAAATATTCAACCATTCTTAATAAAATGCTTAATGGGAGTCAACCCAACACAATAATATAATAAATTTACAGAATAAAATGTTCATCGCATTCCAACAAATTTTTCACAGACATTCTTGCGGAAGCGCGCCCGTAAAGATGTAGTTGTCAAAAGTAGTAGAAATATCGACTGAATAAGCATAGATTTAGTGTAGAAATTATAGTTTGAGTTTTATCTGCAAGAACTAGGCTAAACATATTGTTCTGATTAAAAAGATCATATATGGAAATTATGGGCAAAAAGCATGTCCTGGAGGGTCTAACGACCAATTATACGGCGGGAATATTATTCCGGCCGTATAGTTGCGGACGTATAGTTATCGACTCCCGTTTTCACAAATTGCATCTCGGGATATTTAACGACCAACTATAAGACGGGACCATTTTGGTCCAGCCGTATAGTTACGTCCGTATAGTTGTGATCTGGCATAAAGAAACCCTAATTGTCAACGCCGCTGCAACTATAGGGCGGGAACAACTAATCCCGCCCATATAGTTCCCGCCGTATAGTTTGGGTGACCTCTTAAACGAACCAGCAGAGCAAGGGCTTCTCCTCCTCCTCACTTTTTCTCTCATATTATCTCTCCAAACCTCTCAAAATCAACCTAGAATTCTTGATTCTTCATGGATTTTGTTCGTTTGAGTTGGGGAATCAAAATATCGGTATGTGTCTCTCCCTATCCATGATTTATTTTCAGAATTCCATGGTTAAAACTCTCACATTGATCTAGTGGATGAACTCAAGCTTGTTGATTTTCCCTTTTGCTTTCTCACATGAGGATTAAAATTCCTCCACATAGAATCATTTGTATATCATGTAGAAACTATATGCCTAAGGTTTTGTGTTGAAATTTTTTAGTGCATCAAGATGAACAAGCTCGGTAGCATTTTTATCAAGAGAAAGCGCCAACGTGGTGAGGGCTCGGGGCTCCAGGCAGAGCTCGATAGCAAGTATGTCGTGGTTTCATCAAGGAAGGTGATGCCCACATGTTGGGCCGATGATGGCTTTCTCATCATAGCAGGGTTGAAGGCGGACTTCGACCACATGTGTGCAAATGCAAGGCTATCAAACCTTGCCTATGCAATCCACTATCCCTATAGTGAGCTCACCTTTGAGTTCCTTGCCTCCTTCTACGATGACTACAAGGAGAAAGGTAATGCATGCACGGTGAGCTTCACCATTAACAAGTAGCCATATCAAATCACTTTTCAGTAATTTTGTGAAGCTTTTGGATTCCCTCAAGAAGGGGAGTCAACTGTTAAAAATTTGTATAGCATCTCAAGTGGAGAAACTTGGGAGGTTATTTCTGTTAACGGTGGCAGGGACTTCTACCAGAAGAAGATGTCCACCATTAAGAAACCAACCATCCGCTACTTTGCCTTGTTTCTCGCCAACATTTTATTGGGAAGAGGAGATACCGGCTCCATGGACAATGTAGACATGGCCATGATCACCAAGGCACTCTTCCCTGATGCACCGTAGAGTCCCACTCCTGCAGTTCTATTCCTCTAGCACCTCCGCCACTAGAGCAAAAAACAGAAAGGTGATATTCGCATTGGTGGATTGGTAACCCACGTTGTCCAAGCTTGTGGAATTCCGATACCTGTTATGCAACCTGTTGATGGCTCCATACTTATGGATGTCAAATATATAACTGCTTGTGGCTTCCTCGATGTTTACCGAGCTAACAAGAGGCTCCGAGCATATCAATTTGGTTATATTGGTGTTACACAGGATGATTAGGTGTCATTTCCTTGTCCACAAGCTTTCGCAATTTTGGAGAACAACAACTGGTTCCTCACCAAGGATCAAGTGATGGATAACATGGCAGTGCTCCATCCTGACCCTAAGGGGGATAACCAAGAGGAGCAGCAGGATGAGCAGTAGGAAGAGCAGGGCAATCCTGCTTGGGAAGGACAGCAGCACCAACAGGAGAGACCTTGGGACCCATGGCCCAATCAGTAGCAACAGCAGCATGGGTTCAACAATGTCCCCTATCAAGAATTTATGCAGCTCAACCAGTGCGTTGGGGAGATCAACAACACACTTTAGGGAGTGAATGAGGATGTTAGTTCCCTAACTAACAGCTTCAGCCACTTTATGACCCACTTCCCCGACTACTAAGTATCCGTACCCGCCGCCTAATGACGGCAACAGCCTAAGCTCGGGGGAGGTTTGAAAACCTCCAAACTTTGCATTCATATTTTTATTTCTTCTTTTGATTTATTTTACTTCTTCAAAAATTGCATGTTTACTTTTAGTTTTGCATTCTTAAATCAAAAACACAAAAAAATAGTTGTAATTTCTATTTCAAATTTGTTACTTTGTTACTCTCGAAGATTGCTCAATTTCAGGTGACTTGGCAATAGAGAAATATAGCAGGGTTCAACTCAATTACGACAACGAAGCAAGCAAGAGGAGGTATCCCATTCCTTCATCACCTCTTCTACAATTTTAAATTGACCCTAAAACTATTTACTCGCTTGCACTTGAGTCACTCCCCACTTAGCTTGTTATCCCATAAATTATATTCCCTTTCTAGTGTCTCTTTTTAGCTTTGAAATAATGAGCAATGAACTTGGTTAAAATATTTCTAAATTTTTTACAACAAGATAAAGCATACAAAAGATGACTTGAGTCCATGTTTAGACCAAAGGACTTGATTAGAAACCACTCCACCCTATTGAGCTTAATGTAATAGACTTGATAGTACTTTTGAATGAAATTGTTTGATGAAATGGATGCTTTGAAGTAGAAGACATTATGCCACTGCTTTTCTAGTATTTAAAGTAAGATATTGCTTTACACGTGTCATTACAATACTATCGTACTCCATGGAGAACTATTAACCCCGCTGGCCAACGCACGATCTAAATATGGGAAACCACTTGATTTCGGCTATTGACTTATGAAAGTGTCTGTAGCTGCAATGCTATGATGGGTAAAATTTTTAGTCTCCTCGTGGTTTCACGTTTATAACATTCCAATATTAAAAATTGGATTTGAATGTTATTCACTAGCTTTGCATTGCATTCATATAAAAATTTGAATAAAAAAACCGCTTCAACTCCATTAAATTTTACTAATGTTCCTAATAGAGGATTATTAACAGAATTGAATATACGATATGTTAAACCAAATAAAATCTTGCAAAAAATGCTCCTAAGTTGATCTGCAGATTTTTACAAAACTTTCGAGACCAAAATCATGTGATTTGGATTACTATGAAAAAGTTATGACCAAATAGAGAAATGGAAATAATAATAATAATAATAATAATAACTACCCTACCCCACGGACCATTCTGGCCCAGCCCAGACTGCTTAACCCTTCCTAACTACCGTGCGCCAGTCGCTCGAGCGACGCGCAGAGTACCGCAATCAGCCATCGGCCCACTTAACAGCCCACCCGGCAAATCCTCTTCCTCCTTTGTTTTTTTATTTTCTCACCGCCAGGCGGACCCCACCTATCATCCCTGACCCCCAGCCGGAGTCCATCGTGAACACAAGTTTGTTTTCTGTTTCAAATCTAGGGAATTTACGTCGATTTCCGCTTGAATCCGTGACCCTCACGACACGAAAAACACCCCATTTATACTCCCGCATCTCCCCATCGTCGTTTCATTTTTTTTGAAACCATAGCCGTAGTTTGATCTCGAATTAGATCTCGCCAGAGTTATGATGCCACCAAGCTTCGGCAGGTGAAGTTCCCATCAATTACAATCCCCCTTCCTTTATTTCTTTTATCTGCCGTAAACCTCGAGGATCACCGTTTCACCCTGTTCATTTTTCCCCTTGTTCAGAGCACCGATCCGCCTGCAATTCATTGCCGGAGTACCGCCTGGGACAGAGGTAATCAGTGGAGCTCTACCGCCGGGAGAGGAAAAGAAGGTCTATTGAGTGAGTACGAGCAAGATCGCGAGGAGAAGGGGAACGCCGTCGTCAAGTTCACTAATGCCAGAGACCATCGGAGCCTCGCCCACGTACACCATCCGAGCTCACCACCGTCGGTCGCCGTCGTTTGACCAAGGTAAGGACGCCCAAACTCTTGGCGCCATCCGATCGGATTTCTATGGTGTAGATTAGATTTGTTAGACGAAGAGGTACTGTCCAATCGCGTCAAGCCACATGGCATGCACAGCCAGCACGCTCGCGTTAGCGCCACGTCATGGCTAGTCACGTGCCGCGTAAGCGCCCACGCTGAGTCAGCGCACCAGTATTAATAAAATCAATTGGAAATTGAAGAAAATAGACAGATCTTAGAAAATTCATAGCAAAAGATCTACTTGTTCAACTATTGCAAATAATATACCTATGGATTCATAAAATTTCTTAGAACAATAATATGGGTTTAGATCTAAACTTTACTGTATATATTGACGGTAATAATATAAATAGTTTTAATGATCTATTAGAGTATTAAATTCATAATAAATTATTTATAGATCAGAAAAATATGAATAATATGTCCCTGTTCACAATCTCGTGTAGATTATAGTTATGATTTTAAATCTAATTTTTGACAATGAAAATTTTTAAGTGATTTAAACTCTATTAAATACTAAATAAATCATAAGAAAAGATCTACATCTCCGATTAGGGTGAATCCAATTTCTACTGGTTCGTACTAATTCCCTCCATGAATTGAACTTAAGATCCAAATTTAATTCAACAAATGAGAACATGATTTATAGTAGCTCTTCTAAAAACCCCATTAATGGCAATCAATTAGTAAAACAAATACACTATTGCATTAAATAATCTCTCGCTTGCACCATATGATCTAGTAATATGTAAATAACTAAATACAACTATTGTGATATATTAGATCATCATGCATGCACTTGTGCATTTGTTTATGGTTGTGTGATTGCTTATGTTGTATGCATTTGTTTGATCGGTAGATTGCGAGGAGTTCACCGTGTGTGATTGCAACGATTGTTTGAACGACTTCAACAACTATTAAGGAAAGTTACACCTTTGTTCATATCCTTGTCCCAATTTTACTACTACGCATGTTTTGATTTAATCCTCAAAATAGTAGTACGCATGTGTAGGATGTCTTTAGTAGAAGAGAAATATTTTACAAGTGCATATGCTGTTTTGTAGTATGCCATGGGGAGCTTTATATTTAGGAATATTTACACTCCTACTAGGTTCTCCTAATTTTTCTAAGTATTATGCTTGTGCTATGCTATATACATGCAAATACCAATGGGGTTCCGAAAGACAGAATTTTGTTTCTAAGTATAAGAGCTCTGTGTATGAGCGCAAGTTTTCTCCTCAAATCTACTTCAAAATAAAACTATGTTTTTCTCTGGGCGAAGTGGTATGTGTGGATCGACTAGTAGGGGAAGTAACCTGGATTGGCTCTGCTTGTGCCCTCCACCGCGCAGGATCAAAGAAATCTTCCATAATTCAGAATTCAGAAGCTTCCAGTGCAACCGCAATACATATGGGCTCTGTCTTGGTCTAGTACTTAGTGGGAAACCTCACCCGAGTACCACAGTTTTGGCTCCCGTAGAACCGGATAGAGGTGCTACTAAGAGAAAGCTTCGCCATGGTATTGTTTGTAAAAGGACTTGATCATGGATTATGGGTAAAGTGTACAAACTCTCGAGAGTATCAACCTGATCGATCAGCCGTGTTCACGGAAAAGAACAACTTTGAGCGTCTGAAGGATGGACCATCTGAAGGATTTCCTCTCTCTTTTCTACCTTGATTTGCATGGTGTACTCCATGTGTTGGGTTGAAATATGGTAGCATGGTGGAATCCAGTGCGAGCCACTTGACTTAAGAAAAATTGGCTTTATGCAAATAAACCTCAAGCCTTTTGTCAGCCTATGCATGTAGAGATATCCAAGTTTTTTTCTTCATGGTGTAATTTGCTAATACATTCAAAGTATTGACCCAACTTGTTGGCTACACGTTTTATATGCAGAATTTGAAGATCATGGAAAGGTGCGCTAGGATCGTGGGTCTTCACTCAACCTGCCTGTGGCATTGATGGGACTCCAAGTTATATATATATATAATTTTGCTTCTGTTATAATAATGTAAACTCTGGATTATTCGATTCATGTAATAATGACTTGTGTTTTACATGATATTTCATCGACTGTGAGTGCTAGCTAATGATCCAGGGACTAGCATGTTAATCACAGGGACTTAGGATCTTTCTCGATTTGAGGTCACTAGAGATAGTATCAGAGCACGTGTTGAATGTAGATCGTGACCCTAGACATGGAAAACCTTAGGACAAAATATTTTCTAAGTTATGACAGAAAACTCTTATACTTCTCGTCATTTATCTTTGGAGTTTTAAAATTCATAAGTCTTTTCTTTTCAAAATTAGAGATGACCGTTATGCGCCTCACGAAGAATCTCTTCTCAAGACTACATTTCTAAAGAAGAACTTCTCAAGACAAGAATTGAAGACCTCTGTTGAAGCTACAAGAATTGAAGATTGCAAAGATATAAAAGACTCTGAAGACAATGAAATATTATGAAGACATCGAAGTTCATGAAGATTAAAGAGACCACTAGGAACCAAACCGGGATAGACTATGCTACGAATTAAATTTGTTCGTGTGCGGTAGCTACTCTTTCTTCCCTATCTCAAAACCAAAGAGGTGGAGATAAACCGAAGAAATTAAATGGAGATGGAAGTTACAAATTCTACGAGTGGAATACGAGAAGAGCACCCGCACATGATGGAGATTGCAACGCGAGCTTAAAGAAGGACATCGCCAAGTTTAAGAATTAGGAAACACTTCCACACCAATTCTTACGTTATATCACACCATATTTTGTGTGTACTTGGTGTGAATTTTGATAATTGTTTGGTGTTTCCTTTCCATGTTGCCAAGTGTGATGCATGCATAAGGTTAGTTTTCTCTAAGTCTTTCTATATGTCTTATCCTTGTCCAAAATTCTCAAATGCCGCCAAGACGTCCGAACAATGATCTTCCTCCGGAGATTGCACAACTATTGGCCTTTCTAAATCAACTGATCCAACTCCTCACCCAGAATATGCAAAACAACAACAACAGCCCGCCGCCTCCGCCGCCTCAGCAGGATCGTTTAACTCGGTTTTTGAGGTTAAACCCTCCTACCTTCACTAGCAGCTCTGAACCAATTGTTGTGGATGACTGGCTCCGCACAATCAACAAAAAGCTAGATACAGTCCAAGATGCTGGAGCTGACAGGGTGCGTTATGCCGCACACCAACTTGAAGGACCTGGTGCTGAATGGTGGGAAAACTACCAAGTCACCCACCCGGATATTGATGCTATTACATGGAACTAGTTTCAGACAGCTTTCCGCACTCACCATGTGGCTGCTGGTGTCATGACTCTGAAAAGGCCCGAGTTTCGCAACTTACACCAGCTGCAACGTTCCATCACCGAGTATGGGGAGCTTTTCAATAAGCTGGCCCGATATGCACCCGATGATGTTTCCAGTGATGCCAAGAGGCAGGAGGAGTTCTTAAGGGGACTTAATGACGAGATATCTATCCATCTTGTGGCTCAGAAGTTTGATAACTACCAAGAACTCTTGGATAGGGAAGTCGTGGTCGAAGCTAAAAAGAAGAGCATCGATGATCGTAAGAGGAAGTCTACATCCCAAAAGCATAACCATGTTCCATACCAAAAGCAGTGTACTTCCTCCCCACCACCCCATAATCATAATGGTCACGATCATAATGTCCATAAGAACCACAATGGCAATGAGGGAAATGGCAATAATGGTAATCACTAGAAGGATCTTAGTCAGGTGACGTGCTATAGGTGTGGGAAAATGGGCATTATGCTACTGATTGTCCACAGAAGCGGAAGAATAGAAATGGCAATGATAATGGCCATGCCAATGAAAATAGAAGTGGAAATAGTAATGGAAACGACAATGGAAATGGTAATGGAAATGGCAGGAAACCAAATCCTTTCGGCAAAGCCATGGTGAATCATGTCTTTATGGACAAATTTTACGACTCATCGCCCCAAGGTAATCAATGATAAGGCCTCAAATTTGTAATTGGAGATAAGTCTAGAGAATTCATGAAAGACATTCTTTTAAGGGTGGTAGCACCCTGGTGTATCTTGAACCTATTTATTTCTAGCCTTCTCGAATCTCGAGGACGAGATTCCTTTTAATGGTGGTAGTCTGTAACATCCCAATATTCAAAATTGGATTTGAATGTTATTCACTAGCTTTGCATTGCATTCATATAAAAATTTGAATAAAACAAACCGCTTCAACTCCATTGAATTTTACTAATGTTCCTAATAGGGGATTATTAAGAGATTGAATATACGATATGTTAAACCAAATAAAATCTTGCAAAAAGATGCTCCTAGGTTGATCTATAGATTTTTACAAAAATTTAGAGGCCAAAATCATGTGATTTGGATTTACTATGAAAACGTTATGACCAAATAGAGAAATGGAACAAAACTGCCCTACCCCGCAGACCATTCCGGCCCAGCCCAGGCCGCTTAACCCGCCCTAACTACCGCGCGCCAGTCACACGAGCGACGCGCAGCGTACCGCAATCATCCATCGTCCCACTTAACAGCCCACCCGGCAAATCCTCTTCCTCCTTTGTTTTTTCTTCTCTCACTATCAGGCGGACCCCACCTGTCATCCCTGACCCCCAGCCGGAGTCCATCATGAACACAAGTTCGACTTCTGTTTGAAATCCGGGGAATTTACGTTGATTTCCGCTTGAATCCGTGACCCTCACGACACGAAAAACACCCCATTTATACTCCCGCATTACCCATCGCCGTTTCGATTTTTCTGAAACCCTAGCCGTAGTTTGATATCGAATTAGATCTTGCCGGAGTTATGACGCCACCAAGCTTCGGCAGGTGAAGTTCCCATCGATTACAAGCCCCTTCCTCTATTTCTTTTATCTGCCGTAAAACTTGAGGACCACTATTTCAACCTGTTCCTTTTTCCCCTTGTTCAGAGCACCGATACGCCCACAATTCATCGCCGGAGTACCGCCTGGGACAGAGGTAATCAGCGGAGCTCTACCGTCGGGAGAGGAAAAGAAGGTCGACGGAGTGAGTACGAGCGAGATCGCGAGGAGAACGGGAACGCCATCGTCAAGTTCACTAATGTCAGAGACCATCAGAGCCTCCCCCACAACCACCATCCGAGCTCACCACCGCCGGTCGCCGCCATTTGACCAAGGTAAGGACGCCCAAACTCTTGGCGCCGTCCGATCGAATTTCTATGGTGTAGATTAGATCTGTTAGGCGAAGAGGTACCGTCCAATCATGTCAAGCCACATGGCATGCATAGCTAGCACGCTCTCGTCAGCGCCTCGTCATGCCTAGTCACGTGCCGCGTCAGCGCCCACGCTGAGTCAACGCACCAGTATTAATAAAATCATTTGGAATTTGCAGAAAATAGATAGATCGTAGAAAATTCATAGCAAAAGATCTACTTGGTCAAATATTGCAAATAATATACCTATGGATTCATAAAATTTCTTAGAACAATAATATGGATTTAGATCTAAACATTGTTGTATATATTGATGGTAATAATGTAAATAGTTTTAATGATCTATTAGAGTATTAAATTCATAATAAATTATTTATAGATCGGAAAAATATGAATAATATGTCCCTCGATTCACAATCTCGTGTAGATTACAGATATGATTTTAGATCTAATTTTTGACAATGAAAATAAGAAAAGATACTAAATAAATCATAAGAAAAGATCTACACCTCCGATTAGGGTGAATCCAACTTCTACTGGTTCGTATTAATCCTCCATGAATTGAACTTAAGATCCAAATTTAATTCAACAAATGAGAACATGATTTATAGTAGATCTTCTAAAAACCCATTAATGGCAATCAATTAGTAAAACAAATACTCTATTGCATTAAATAATCTCTCGCTTGCACCATGATACGTCCAAAACGTATCTACTTTCTCAAACACTTTGCTATTGTTTTTCCTCTAAACTTGTGTAATTTGGATACAACTAACACGGACTGACGTTGTTTTCAGCAGAATTACCTTGGTGTCTTGTTTTTGTGTAGAAAATGAACTATCAGAAAAAATCCCGGAAAATATGCCAAAAACTATTTCTTACCAGAAGATCCACGGATCCAGAAGTGGAGACAATGAGGAGGCCTTGGGGGGCCAGACCCACCCTAGGCACGGGCCCACCTGACCCCGTTCCTGGGGGAGGCCTGGCCACCCCATGCAGCTCCTCGGCCTCCCTCCACGCCTATAAGTTGCCTTCTGACCTAAAAACTCAGGGGGGTTTGATAGTTTTCCAGAAAGAGTTCCGCTCCGCCGCCGCCACCAGAAACCAAGATTTGGACCCAAAAACTCCGTTATGGCACCCTGACGGGACGGGAAATTTGCAGAGGATCATCGCCATCATCATCACCAACGCATCTCCATCAACCACCGATGTTTCCCTCATACATGAGTGAGTAATCCCCCGCTGTAGGATTGGGTATGGTAGGGATTGGATGAGTTCTATCATGTAATCGAATAAGATCTGTTAGGGCATAGTGCATAGTATCTCTATTAGTGCTATTTGACTTAGTTGCAACTTGTTGTGCTTAATGCTTGTCACTAGGGTCCGAGTGCCATGATCTCAGATCTGAACTTATTATTGAATCATTATGATAGTATTTTTTATGATCTTATCTGCAAGTTGTGTACACATATCATTGTCTGGATCCAAAGTCCCCAAAGTGACAAGAATTGGGACAACCGGAGGGGATGGCTATGGTGTGAGGATCACTGTGTTCACGGAGTGTTAATGCTTTGCTCCTTTTCTCTATTAAAAGGAGCACCTTAATTTCCAGTAGTTCCCTAGAGGCCCCGCTGCCACGGGCTGGCTGGACAGAAGATGTTGTGCAAGTTCTCATTGCGAGCACGTATGACTATATTTGGAGCACATGCCTAGGATTGTTTAGTACTTGGATGTTTGTTATTATTTATCTGCAATGCCTTAGGTCTTGAAGTTACATGTTTAGACTCGTCCATGCAACGCCCGTCCATCCATCCCTACGCCTACTACACTCGAATCCTACTGTTACTATTGCTACTGTTTCACGGTTGCCTTTGTTGTTGCTGTTGCTACTGATAAATTTCTATGAGGAAGAATCCAGGTGCAGCTTAACTCACAACTCAGTTGTTAAGGCTTGCAAGTATTCTTTGGCTCCCCTTGTGTAGAATCAATAAATTTGGTAATACTACCCGCGAAGACTGTTGCGATCCCCTATACTTGTGGGTCATCAAGACTATTTTCTGATGCCGTTGCTAGGGAGCATAGCTTTATTTGTAAGTTCACTTGGATCTATTATTGTTCACTGCTACTCCTTTCATCATGGGAAAGTATCGTGATGGAAAGTTCCCTATTTTACCATCCACTACAAGAAGAGGTACAGTCCTAAACACCTCTGCTGCTCTTGATTCACCGTCTGTTATAATTAAGCTTGTAACACCACCACCACATACACATGCTACACACACTGCTACTACTTCTGAGTCTAGAACTGCTTTTGATGCTCATGATGTTACTTCTACTGTGCTTGATGCGAGTGGTTCATTAGGTCCTTTTCTAGATGCTACTATGGCTAGTCTAGGAAATACTGAAACTCCTAGTGAATACACTATTACACCTGTTAGCTCACCTTAGTCTATGGAGAGTTTTGATATTAATGATGGTTACATAGAGCTCACTGATGAATTTGTTGAAGAGTGTCAAAACACACATGGTACTAGTGCTATGAAGAGTCTCCTTGCTAGACGTACTATTATGTCCAAGTTGTCCTATTATCCTAAGTTTGCCACTTCTCCCATAGATATTAAAGATAAAGATTATGATTTTTCTCTTGATTTCTCTTATTTAGATATTGTTGAGAAAGAACCTTTTTGTGATACTGAAAATGAGAGTTCTGTGTCTCATATGAATGAGCTTTTTACTATGAGTGCTTTATTCTCTGATGATTTTAAGATGCGCAAGTACTTTGTTGCTAAGATCTTCCCTTTTTCACTAAAAGGAGAAGCTAGGGCTTGGGTTAATAGATTACCTCCTGGTTCCATTGATAGCCCTAATTGCTTGATTGCTTCCTTCTTCCATAAATATTTTCCTCCCAGTGCTAGCCATGCTGCTTTGCAGAGACTTTTTGATTTTAAACAGGGAGAAGAGAAATTGCCTGAGTCATGGAAAAGAATTTCTTCCTTGATTCATGCACATCCTGGATGTCCATTACCTAAGAATGATCTTCTTGATCTTTATTATAATAGACTAACTGATGATTCTAGGACATACCTAGATAGCTTTGCTGATTGTGTTTTCAGGAAAAGGACCCCTACAGATGCTGAAGAATTAATGACCAAGATAAGCAAGAATTATGATGTTTGGACTTCAACTGAGCTGAATACACCTGAGCCTATTACTCCTGAACCAGTTGTTCCTAAACCAATTCTAGCACCAACAACAAAGAAGAGGGGAGTTATTGCATTAAATGATGAAGTGATGAAATAAGCTAAGAAGTGTCTAAAGGAGATAGGTATTAGAGATGAAAATGTGAAGAATCTACCTCCTATAGAAGAATTATGTAAGACAATTCCCCACTCATCTACTATTGAGGTACACTCTCTCCAACACTTTGATGAAGGTGATATTCCTTATGGTAAGCCTCCTGATCAATGTTTAGAGGAACTTGACACATTTATTTATAAACAAGGGTATTTTAATAAACAAGTTCAGAATCATTTATTGGAAAACTCTAGAGCTATCCACGAGTAGAAAGATATTGTGGAAAGAACTTCTAATGATATTAAAATGCTTTGTAAACACTTCAAAATGGTTCAAACTCAACTTGATCAACTTTCTAAGGTACAAAAGGATATGCTAGTTAATGCTTCAGGAGATAAACATGCTTATGGAATTAGAACTAGAGTGGTATAGCTACTCAAGATCCTTTATATCCTGAAGGACACCCTAAGAGAATTGAGCAGGATTCCCAACAAGTAGATAGTGGTAGTCCTCGTAAGAGAAAGAAAAAGAAACATAATAGAGTTGAGGAACCACTTGAACCTGTTGTAGATCCTAATCGTATATCTGTCTCTGATGCTGAAACTAAGAGTGGTAATAATAATCAGGAGTCTCCTGATAAGGAGGAAGGTGATGAAGAACCTGAGAAGCACACTAAGAATACTAGGTACACAAAGGAATATTTTATTGCTAATAAACATGGTAAACATAGAGAACTTTGGATGCAGAAACCTATGCCTTTTCCAAGTAAGAAACACAAGTCAAAGGAGGAAGAACACTATAACAAGTTTTGTGAGTGGATGAAACCTTTATTCTTGCAAATTCCTTTGACCGATGCTATTAAGTTGCCTCCTTATTCAAAGTATATGAAGGATATTGTCTCTAATAAAAGGAAGATTCCTAATGATGAGATTTCTACTCTACTGGATAATTATTCCTTCAATGGTAAGGTTCCAAAGAAACTTGGTGATCCAGGTATACCAACTATTCCTTGCTCCATTAAGAATAATTATGTTAGAACTGCTTTATGTGATTTGGGAGCTGGAGTTAGTGTTATGCCTTTTTCTCTCTACAAGAGACTCCAGCTAGAAAAGTTGATACCAACTGATATATCTTTGCAAATGGCTGATAAGTCAACTACTATTCCTGTTGGGATTTGTGAGGATGTTCCTGTTCAAGTTGCTCATAATTGCATGGTCTTAACTGATTTTGTTGTGCTTGAAATGCATGAAGATGATAATATGTCTATTATTCTTGGGAGACCTTTTCTTAATACTACAGGTGATGTCATCAATTGCAATCAAGGAAAAGTAACATTCAATATTAATGACAAAGAGCACACTGTCTATTTCCCCAAGAAGGTTGTTAAGAGCTATTGCCTGAATTCCATTGAAAATATTGAGGCCATCAAGGTTGGAGAAATATATTGTCCCATTCCACAAGAAAATTTTGAAACTATTATGATTGGGACCATTGCTATCAAGTATGAGGTAACATAATCACCTTGTGGAATGCAAAGTTTTGCTTCATATAAGATTGTTTTGGTAACAAGACTTGATCAACATTGTTAACAAAAGGATTTTAATGAACAAAATAATGTTTCCACTGTGGTTATACTTGCTTTCTTTTTCCTTTCTCCTTCCTAGTCTTTTCTTTAGATTTAGTTTTGCTAGTTGTTTGCTTGTTTGAGTTTCTTAGAGCTCCTGTAGTTTGGCTTTTGGTTTGCTTTTTGCTTCTTCTGAAAAACTGTTTCTGCGAGAAAATCAATTTTCATACCCTGAAAATTGGCCAAAAATAAAGTTTCCTGAAATGATAAGTACCTGAGATGACCCACGGGGCCACCCCTAGGCCCCACACCCATGGTAGGCGCGGCCTACCTAGGGGTGGCGCCTAGGGGGGTCTGGCCCACCTGGGCCCCTCTAGGCTGCCTCCTCAAAGCCACCTTCTTTCTCTCTCCTGAAAAACACCGGAAAACTTGCTCAAGCTCGAGTTCTTGCTGTTCTTGCTCGCGATTTTTGATCTCCTTGTTCAGCCCATCTCAAGTGCTGATTTTTGGAGGGTTTGCTCCTTGGTATGTGCCTCCTCCACTTGTCCAATTAGATTTGTGATTGGTAGATTGTATCTTGAGTATTTTGCTGCTATAGGTGACAGGTTGTTTGAGCTTGCATGCTTGTTCTATTCTTAGAAATTTTGTTTTGATGCATGTGTAGTCTTCTAGCAAGTTCCTATAGTAGTTGATCATCATTTATCAACTTACAAATCACTTCGTTTGATGGTTGTTTAAAAATTTCAGAATAGGGAAGTCATGGACCACCACACCTTTTGTGACATTTTTGAGAATGATGCACCTAGAAGGGCAAGGATCCCAAGGTCATCTACCAGTTCCGGACCCTCATACAATGAGGATCTCATCACTCCGCGGTTTGGTGACGAGGGAGATGAAGGGGATGCGCACCCCTCCACCTTTCCTTGTCAAACTTTCTTGCGAGCTGCTAGGATTCTTAATGATTTCATGGCTTTCATTGAGAGGGCTGGTCTAACAAGTTTCATGCAGGATGAGAGTGCAAAATATGTTTTACTTACTAAAACATTTGTGGAGAGTTTCTCCTTCACCAATAGTTTGTTCAATCCTTCTGTGTTGTCACATCCCAAAATTTTCCAAATTTTGTAATGTGAAAAATAAATAAACAAAATAAATAATTATTGAAATTTAGGGTGAAAAGAAACTTTTTGATTCCAAATGGTAACATCAAAACCCATAGAACAAACTTTGAACAAATTTGAATCCAACAAATTTGAATCAAGTGAAATGCATTCATCAATGAATGTATCCTGAAATTTAAACACTTGGAAAAGTTAAACCAAAACCCTAAAACCTTAATGGAAGAAAATCATTTCCAAGATCTCTCTAATACTATGGATTTGATCCATATAAAAATTTGTCAAACAAATATTTATAAATGAACAAGAATGATAAATAAAAATATTATAAAACCATAGAAATTGGTTTCATTTAATTTGGAGTCATAGATAAAATCTTATGGGATTTAATAAGATAAAGGAATTAAATTTCAAAGATAATAAAGCTCCTATATAAAAAGCCATACCAATTCTTGAGCAAATAAATCCTAAAGGGATTTAAAAACATAAAGAAATATTAAATAAAATTCTACAAATTGGAATCACCAATTTTTGATCTATAAATAAAAAGATATGGATTTTATAAGATAAAGAAAGAAAGAAAGAAATAAGGAATATTTAAAAGACAAATTAAATATTGGCTAAATCCATAAGCAAATGAAATAAAGATAATCCAAATAAAATAAAGGGATAAAGATTATTCCAATAAAATTATATGGCATTAAACCATATTCTAATTATATTTGAATAAAGATAAAATTCCTAATAGATATGATTAATTAAATCATGACAAAATAATAAATAGGAATTTACCAAAGTGGATCAAAAAGTTATCTAATTAACTTAAAAGAATCATTTGAATAAAACTTTATATGGATTTAAAACCATATTGGATTTTATTTGAATGAAGACAAATGCTCAATTTAAATGATTAATAAATCGTAATAAAACTGTTTCAAATAATTCAAAGTGAATTATTTAACACCCTATTAAATAAATAAAACCTACTGAAAAAAGGTTTGGTGAAAAATTAGAATTCAAATAAGGGTTTGAAAATATAATCAAAATCTTATTTGAATAAAAACAAGTGCCTAATTTAAATAAAGAATAAACCATAATTGAATAAAGGAAATATTCGAAAATGGTCTTTAAAAACACATTTCTAACAGTACTAAAGTATATTGAAAGTTTGGAAAAGTTTTGAATTAAAAAGAGGCTTGAAATGATTTGAACAAATTCAAAACAGAAAAAGAAATAGAATAAAAAAAGAGAAAGAACTAGCCCAGCAGAACCCAGCCCAGCTAAGCCCAACAGCCCACCCGGCTCCCCTCTCTCCCTGGACTTTTCTCACTCGCGCACCTACCCTCCTCTCTCACTGACCCGCGAACCTCACGCCACGTCAACGGCCTCATCATCATCCCTTCCACCCGCGCGTGACCAATTCCCCTTTCCTCTTAATTTCTCGACCATTTCAGGCGCAAATCAATTGGTTCAATTCAATTAAACGTTGCACTGAATCCGCCCGGAGACCACGCGCGTTAAATCTCCTCCCTCTTATCTCCATTTCACCCCAAACGTCGTCCCCTCTCTGCCCCCAGGTTGTCTCCATTTTTTCTTGCACCGCCGCTGCCTCCGACGAGCTCATCGTCGAATTCCGGTCGAGCCTTACCTCCCCTTGCTCCCTGACCTCCACGAGAACATTCCCCATCTCCTGACGAACCTTTCCGTAGCACCATCTTGCCCGCACACGCTCTAAAACCTTGGCAACCTCTTCGACAGAGCACCGCCGCCGTCAACAGCAACTCCGTCGAGCTTGTCCGGTATCTTATGACTTCCCCTCTTCCTCTCATTGATACGTGTGTGATCCCCATCATCGTACGCATCTAACGCAACCCTCTGTCTGTCTTAGCGTGGTCCGTAGCATCGCCTCCGTCTTCAACTGAGAGCGCCAGCCGCTAGAAGCTTCTCTGGCGAGCGATTAACACCATTACTGTGCGCCCCTTCTCCAACCAAGAGCACGTCGAGCATCAGCAACATCACGCGAACACGGTGAGCCATCTCTCTTGTCCCCTTGCTTCCTGCTTCGCCGAAACCGCCATTAGCCGAGTGTCGCCACCGCACGCCACCGTCGAGCGCCGCGAGAGTTTGGTCAATTCGTTTTAGGCCGTTAGATCTTGATCCTATGTACGCGATAGAAACTTAAACCGAAGAGGTATCGTGTGCTGTGAGCCATGCGATGCAACTTAGATCTAACACCCTGTATTGCTCGATCCAGCCGAACCGGTACCGGCGAATAGAAAATAGCCACGTGGCCTGAATTTTGTTTTAAAAACAGAAACATTACTATTAGATGTTAGGATTTGCAAAATTCATAACTTTAAATCTACACGTCCAAATTTTGCAAACTTTATATCAATGGAATCAGTAAAAAGAATAATTTCCAACCATGCCCTTTGTTTAGTAAATTGCTAAAATTAGATGTTTTTGCAGAAACTTGTTTAAGCATATTTTGTGTATAAAATTTATTCTAAAATTGTTTTGAGGGTAAAATCTTTTGTAAATGGATTGTTTTGAACCTACTGACCATAGAAACCAACTTTTGGATTTAAAAATTTATTTTGTGACACTTAGGAATTATTCCATTATTTCAAGTTAAATAAAAATGTTGAATATGTTTTAAAAATGCTTTTGAGTAAAACCTTTTGAAAATTGTTTGAATTAAACTCTCTGACCCTAAACACCAAGTTTTAGGATTTAAAAATATTTGGTGAACCCTAGAAAAATTATTACTTTGTTTAAAGGCATTTCCAACAAAATAAAATATTGCTTTGTTTTAAAAATGGGTTTTAGATGAAACCTTTGGCAAATGGTTTAATATTAAACACTTTACCTTAAAACACTAACATTTGATTTTAAAAATATATTTGTCAAACACTAGAAATTACTACCTTGATTTAAATCATTTATAGAAAAACAAAATGATTTAAAGTGGCCATTTTCACTAACTTGACTTAAAATGGTTTTTGCCACTTTTGTAAATGACCAATAGATGTTTTAGAGTGTTTATAACCTATTGGAAACCACTTTTACAAATAAAAAAATCTTTGGCATGCTTGCATGCATTGTTTTGATTTCTTTATTTTATGTGTTGAATTGTTTGAATGCTAGATTGAATTTGTTCCTTGATTGAATTGTAGTGGAATTTGAAGAGTGTGACTATTGCAAGATCAAGGTGTGAACTTATATTCTCTACCAAAAATGCAAGTGGTGCTTCATACTTTTGTCCCATTATTTTCACTATGCATTAGTGATGTTTTGAGTAGGAATTGCATGGAATTTTTACTAAGTATGCTATGCCATGGGAAATCCTAGTAGATGATGCCTTAGTAGAATTTTCCTAAGTTAAGATTCCTACTACTATCATGCTTAACTTAGCTAGTAGAAAACAATGGTGGATTATATTCATGCTATGAAATATTTCCAAGTCAAGGACTTGTTCCTTGTTTAATAAAACAACTATGTGAATGAATCACCTGGGTGGAATGGCACTTGCATGGATGGATTTTTGTTGAGTGGTTACCAGGGCCAATTTTTCAATGGCCTACCCTGTGTATCTCACTTGTGGAATGCCACCCAGGAACAAAGAGATTTGAGATGTCAAATGTTGAGAAGCTTCAAGTGCAGCAGCTTGGAATTATGGGCTCTGCCTGGATCATATAGGTTGCAATAACTTAGCCAAATGGACAGTTGGTGGTAGGGGATGATAGGTTTGGGAACGCGTCCATTTTGGTCTAAGGGAAGGCTTCTGAAAGATCTTGTCTCGATGCATGTCGAGTCTTGTGGGGAAAGTGCACCACCTCTCGAGAGAGTAAAATCTAAGTACTTAGTTGTGTCCCCGGCAATGGACAATTTGAGCATCAAGACATGGAAGCTATCAAGGATCTCCTCAACCGAATTTTCTAGGTTAAAAACTTGTGGTTGAACAAGGGTTAAAGGATCACCAATGTCTATTAGTAGATGCCTTGGGTGATTTTGACAAACAAAAAACTTAGTGTTTTTAAATGATAAGGAAAATCTATTTTGAGCAAAGAAAGCCTAAGCTACACTTAGACAAATGCATATATATGATAGTTACCACTATACTACCATAGTATCACTTGCCAATACAATTCAAATGTATTGACCCTTGTGGCTGTAACTTATTATGTTGCAGGTTTGTTTGATGTTAGTGAAGTGTATTGAATAGGATTACAAGTCTACAACCAACATGATTTCCTGTGGCATTTTGAAGATGTAGGACTCCATGCCATATAGTTATTTCTGCTGCATTGTAATGAGATAGACAAATGAGCTATGTAAGATGTAATGAATTATTTTATTCCTGGTTATAAAGTTGTATTATGACCTTTGTTTCTTGATATTACATCTTAATTGTGGATGCTAGCTATTGATCCAGGGACTAGCATTGTAAACACAGGGATATATACCTTATTAAAGGTTGGGACCTCTACATGTGTCTTTCAGACTTTATGGCAGGGCTCACACTATGTATTTGAAGAAATTTTGCAAAGCCCTGGGACTTGGTACAAATGGGTCATCAAAGAAGATTACATCTCTTCCAGCTGATCTGTTAGAGCTTTACCGAGGAATAACCAATGATGATGACTGCAGAGCTCAACGAGGGAAGATAAAGAATATTCAACTTCCAGCCATCAGGTACTTTACCTACTATCTTACCACCAGTGTTCTTAGTAGGGAGAACACTACTAATATATCCAACTATCAATTGGCCTTCTTAGCTGCTGCGCTCTACGGTGAGGATAAGTATAATCTTGGTTCCCTCATTGCTCATCGTTTAGCTGCTAAGTGACCCAATTATGGGGGAATTATTGCTACTTGTATCGCTGCTTCCTTGGACATTGTTGTTGATCCACATGATACAGTTTTGGCTCCTCTTAGGCTTGATCTTGCTGCCATGAAGGCACACAACATTGTCACCTCTAGCTCTACTCTAGTGAACTTGGTTTATAGAATGTTGTTTATTGACGGAGAAGAGAGAGAGATCCCTCTGCCCCAAACCACTTTGTTCAGTATTTCTCAGGGACCTTGGTCACGCACAAAGGCGGGGATGGACGATAACCTGCATTCTCTCAACTTCCATGGGCACTATCAGGAGGAAGCGCCCGCATATGACCCCACGTTACATTATACAGGGGAGGCCTCGAGCTCGTACCAGGACGAGGGAGCCTCCTCGACATACTACGGAGGTGCATCTACTTGGGAACCATGGGATTGAGCCCCACTTAGGCCAAAATCCTAAGCTTGGGGGGAGGTATACCGACGTCACACTCATATATATATCATGTTCGGTCGGTTCTTTGTATATCCATTGTTTCGCTTTCTTTTTGGTCTTTGTTGCTTCTTTCTAAAAACCCAAAAATACCAAAAATATTTTAGTTGTTTCTCTTGGTTTGTTTCATTGTTTCTTTGCTTTGGTTTGCCTTAAAAAAAACTCCAAAAAGATTTTTGTTTGTTTGGTTTGCTTTGTTTTTGTTTGGTTTTTCTTTGTTTGCTTGTTTCTAAAAAAATTCGAAAACACCAAAAATATTTGTTGTTCTTCTTTGGTTTTGTGAGTTCTTTGCAGGGTTCAGCCGTCCTTAGTGGATTTTGGTTTCATGTTAATTATTCAAGTCACACAAGTGAAGGGCAATAATGAAGATTAACACAACTAGAGGTGTGGTAAGAGGCTGGTAACAAACTCTATTTGTTTCATTTTTGTACATATACTCATCATTGTGAGCATGCTTAGCCAGTTTGTGTAAGGTGTATGTCATTATGGATGCTTTGTAGTTCTTGCTTGTCTATGATTAGCTCCATATTGCTAATAGTATGTAGCATGTCATATGAATGTTTGTTTGCATTTTTGTATTCATACTTTGGTATGATTTTGTGGTATCCTCCTCTGAATGTTCATATGAATCGACTTGGCACATGATTTTGTGGTATGATTTATTTTGCCTCAGAGTTCTTGTATCACTTTCATGCCATAATTAATCCTGTTTTGTTGCAAGCATGATTATGACAGCTATTGCTCTCTCGTTTGTCGCTCCCTCTCTATTTGCTAGCCTTCACTTGCACTGAGTATGTGCTCTACCTGTGCTTCCAACTCCCAAAAAACCAATATTGCCAGCTGTGTCCACCATACCTACCTATTAGCATCATTTGTTATTTTAGTGCATATTCCATATGCCGTGTTTTCTTCCAAAATAAAATGTTTGTCTGTTTTGAGAAAGTTAGTTAGTAAGGCTCTCACGAACTTGATGGCACACTTTATTCTTTGCGCTTAATAATTCTGAACCATTGTGACTAGTCCATGAAAGTTATATGCTTGCTAATTATATACTAGGAGTCAGCAGAACCGTGCTGTCACGAGGAACGCTTTCAACACTTTTTGGATATCTCATCCAGTTGATTCCTTGCTCTCTTGTTTATGGATGTCGACGATGTGAAATAAAAGGGGAAGTTGTTAGTTCATGGAGTTTATAGAAACGCCTGGGCCGCTAGCCTAAGCCATGCTTAATCATGGTGGAAACTTGCAGCATCACTATAATGATCATCTATGAAGCTTCCTCAATAAAACGCTATGCATAGGGTAAATAAAAAGATTGCTGAGATGCTTATTGTCTACTTGCCTTGTCATTTTGGTTATGGGAAAGCTCATGTACCATGTGCAAGGGGTACCCCGTTGGCGGTTCTCGATGATATGCATGTATTTACAATGACAAGAACTTTCAGGTGACCACAGTTGAGTAGCATGCGGAGCGACCCTCATACTCAAGGGACTTGGGATTTCCATTCTATGGTCTGTCAAGCATATGATTCAGAGTGGACCTCACTTTTACCTTAACCACATGAAGATGCCTATGATAGGGGCAATGAGAGCTCAAAGCTAATGAGTACCTTCCTTTCAGCATTGGGAAGCCTTTCAAACCTTCAGAAAACCGTTTTCGCAACTTTGTTGAGTCACCACTTATTCTATGAGCACCTTCTTGAGAGATAGTTATCATTCTTGTGTTTGTTCCAAAACTTGGTTAATTATGCCATGACTTTGATGCTTGTATCTCTGATATCTTTACTTCTAGCCATCATGCGAACTTCAGAGGTGCCCTGGCATTTATATTGTGCTCTTCAAACAAAGGCAAGCGAGATACCACTCTATCATACCTTATTATGAGCATTGCAATGTTTCTGATGTTTATGTTTCATGCTACTTATTATTATTGAGTTGGTTTCTCTTCATAACTTGCAATGACTATTGAGTAGACATAGTTACATACTCTTTATTATGAATTGTCTAAGCATCTAGTCCTGTGCTGAGAATATTTACATCATATGAAGCAAAGTGTTCGTGAAAGTTCTTTTATCTCACTCATTTTTCAACTGAATTGCTTGAGGACAAGCAATAAGGTAAGCTTGCGGGGAGTTGATACGTCCCAAACGTATCTACTTTCTCGAACACTTTGCTATTGCTTTTCCTCTAAACATGTGTGATTTGGATACAACTAACACGGACTGACGTTGTTTTCAGCAGAATTACCTTGGTATCTTGTTTTTGTGCAGAAAATGAACTACCAGGAAAAATCCCGGAAAATATGCGAAAAACTATTTCTCACCAGAAGATCCACGGAGCCAGAAGGGGAGACAGAGAGGAGGCCTGTGGGGCCCAGACCCACCCCAGGCACGGGCCCACCTGACCCCACGCCTGGGGGAGGTCTGGCAACCCCAGGCAGCTCCTCAGCCTTCCTCCGCGCCTATAAGTTGCCTTCTGACCTAAAAACTCAGGGGGGTCAATTGTTTTCCACAAAGAGTTCCGCTCCGCCGTCGCCACCAGAAACCAAGATTCGGACCCAGAAACTCCGTTCTGGCACCCTGCCGGGACGGGGAATTTGGAGAGGATCATCGCCATCGTCATCACCAATGCATCTCCATCAACCACCGATGTTTCCCTCATCCATGAGTGAGTAATACCCCATTGTAGGCTTGGGGATGGTAGGGATTGGATGAGTTCTATCATGTAATTGAATAAGATTTGTTAGGGCATACTGCCTAGTATCTCTATTAGTGCTATTTGACTTCGTTGCAACTTGTTATGCTTAATACTTGTCACTAAGGCCCGAGTGCCATGATCTTAGATCTGAACTTATTATTGAATCATTATGATAGTATTGTTTATGATCTTATCTGCAAGTTGTGTACACATATCATTGTCCGGATCCAAAGGCCCCAGAGTGACCATAATTGGGACAACTAGAGGGAATGGCTATGGTATGAGGATCACATGTGTTCACGGAGTGTTAATGCTTTGCTCCGGTGGTCTATTAAAATGAGCACCTTAATTTCCAGTAGTTCCCTAGAGGCCCCACTGCCACGGGCTGGCTGGACAGAAGATGTTGTGCAAGTTCTCATTGCGAGCACTTATGACTATATTTGGAGCACATGCCTAGGATTGTTTAGTACTTGGATGCTTGTTATTATTTATCTGCAATGCCCTAGTTCTTGAAGTTACATGTTTAGACTCGTCCATGCAATGCCCGTCCATCCATCCCTATGCCTACCGCACTCGAATCCTACTGTTACCGTTACTGTTACTATTGCTACTGTTTCACTGTTGCCTTTGTTGCTGCTGTTGCTTTGCTGTTGCTACTACAAACTGTTGCTACTGATAAACTTTTGTGAGGAAGAACTATTTCCAGGTGCAGCTGAACTGACAACTCAGTTGTTAAGGTTTGCAAGTATTTTTTGGCTCCCCTTGTGTCGAATCAATAAATTGGGTAATACTACCGCGAAGACTGTTGCGATCCCCTATACTTGTGGGTCATCAAGACTATTTTCTCACCATATGATCTAGTAATATATATAACTAAATACAACTATTGTGATATATTAGATCATCATGCATGCACTTGTGCATTTGTTTATGGTTGTGTGATTTCTTATGTTGTATGCAATTGTTTGATCGGTAGATTGTGAGGAGTGCACCGTGTGTGATTGCAACGAGTGTTTGAACGACTTCAACAACTATTAATGCAAGTTACACCTTTGTTCATAACCTTTTCCCAGTTTTACTACTACGCATGTTTTGATTTGATCCTCAAAATAGTAGTATGCATGTGTAGTATGTTTTTAGTATAAGAGAAATATTTTACAAGTGCTATGTTGTTTTGTAGTATGCCATGAGTAACTTTATACTTAGGAATATTTCCACTCCTACTAGGTTCTCCTGATTTTTCTAAGTATTATGCTTGTGCTATGCTATATACATGAAAATACCAATGGGGTTCCGAAAGACAGAATTTTGTTTCTAAGTATAAGAGCTCTCTGTATGAGCGCAAGTTTTCTCCTCAAAACTACTTCAAAATAAAACTATGTTTTTCTCTGGGCGAAGTGGTATGTGTGGATCGACTAGTAGGGGAAGTAACCTGGATTTGCTCTCCTTGTGCCCTCCACTGCCTAGGATCAAAGAAGTCTTCCATAATTAAGAATTCAGAAGCTTCCAGTGCAACCACAATACATATGGGCTCTGTCTTGGCCTAGTACTTAGTGGGAAACCTCACCCGAGTACCACAGTTTTGGCTCTCGTGGAACCGGATAGAGGGGCTACTAAGGGAAAGCTTTGCCATGGTCTTGTTTGTAAAAGGATTTGATCGTGGATTGTGGGTAAAGTGTACAAACTCTCGAGAGTATCAACCTGATCGATGAGCCGTGTTCATGGAAAAGAACAACTTTGAGCATCTGAAGGATGGAACCTCTAAAGGATTTCCTATCTCTTTTCTAAAACTAAAACTCTATGGCCGTGGAATCGTTCATACATTGGATTTTGATTTTCATGGTGTACACCATGTGTTGGGTTGAAAGATGGTAGCATGGTGGAATCCAGTGCGAGCTACTTGACCGCATTTTACTTATCAAATGTTTACGAAATAGGATAAAAGATTTTCTCTCTTCTTCTTGACTTAAGAAAAATTGGCTGTATGCAAATAAACCTCAAGCCTTTTGTCAGCCTATGCATGTAGAGATAGTCAAATCTTTTTCTTCATGGTGTAATTTGCCAATACATTCAAAGTATTGACCCAACTTGTTGGCTGCATGTTTTATGTGCAGAATTTGGAGATCGTTGAAAGGTGCGCTAGTATCATGGGTCTTCACTCAACCTGCCTGTGGCATTGATGGGACTCCAAGTTATATATATATTTTTGCTTCTGTTGTAATAATGTAAACTCTGGATTATTCGATTCATGTAATAAAGACTTGTATTTAACTTGATATTTCATCGACTTTGACTGCTAGCTAATGATCCAGGGACTAGCATGTTAATCACAGGGACTTAGGATCTTTCTCGATCTGAGGTCACTACAATGTTCCAAGTGAAGTTGTAGTACTCCTCTGGCCCATTATTTCTCAACATTCATCTATTGGCATGGTCAGGACTGCGCAACACAGTCCCAATTAACATGTTAAAAACAGTTGCATGATTTCTCTATGGAAGAGCTGAAGTTTTTGAAAAGCAAGGAAAGGAAAAAGGTGCTTTGAGAGTCTTAAAATTTTGACGTGGGAGTAGATGAGTTGTTCTTAAATTGAATGTTTCTGGTTCCAACTTGAGTACTCTTAATTGATTAAAGAAACACGGGAAAAAAGTCTTTCATCTCTCAACAAAGAGAGAAACCAAAAGAATTTGTTTCACTTTCCTAGCTAAACTATTGACACTCGCTCGGGCATATAATTTATTTTCTAGCAAGATATACGTGGTTAGGAAGTGGACTCAGTGCAATATTGTAAATACTTGTATGATCATATTTAAGATTGCAAGATTCTGAAGAAAAGAATTTGACACCAATTAGAGCTTGTAAGTTCTTTTATTTCAGTCTCGAATATCCGCTATTCTTTCTTATTTTCTTGTCACTCGAGGGCGAGCAACATCTAAGATTGGGGGAGTTGATAGCTGTGAGATTCGATACATTTTTAATGGTCTTTCTTGATGGTTTTCGTTTGGATTTGATGGTTTTCTAGCTTTACCTAACACTAATACTTCGGCAGCGAAGGAAACTTGGTCTTTAATGTCTGTTTTAGGTTATGAACACCAACAGAGGGTTTTAACAGGAAAAATACAATATTCAGGCAAAAACAAGCAAGTCTCTTTTTGTAAGCAATCGAGGGAGGCAACCAGTAGCTTTAACGAGCAACTATACGACTGGAATATTTTCTCCGGGCGTATTATTCCTGTCGTATATTTGCCACCACCTTCACTTGTCAAAAGGGACAACTTTTGTGAAGGGACCGAGGATGAAAACACAACACAACAGCTACCGTTCCATCCAGAAGGGAGAAAGAAGAGATCCAGAGAAGAAGTGGAAGAAGTTCTTCATCTCGCTCCACGATCTTCGACCTCCTAGCCACCACACCCCCATAGCCATCACTTGTACTTGAGAGAGAGATCTTCACCTTGCAAGACTAGGGTTTGAGATTGTTTCTTCCCATCTTGAATTGTGTTGGATTTATTTTCTATTATTATTATTAATATCCATAGTAATATCAAGAAGAACTCCCTTTATTTAATTATATCGATGATGCTTTCTTTTCTCATGGTGTGAGTAAGTTCCCTTGGGCGTGGGAGATGTAAGGGATTGGTGACATGTGATGAGCCTATATAGTTTCCATTAGTTTGTGATTGATTTTAATTACTATATTATGTATGCTTGACTATCGGTGGGATGCTTAATGCTTGTCCAATTAAGGGCCCATACAACATGATACTTTGTTCTACATAGATAAGATCTTGTTTGCTAGCAGACCGGCGACCCCTGAGTGACACGGGGATATCAACGGAAAACTAGTTGAGCTTGAGGAGCACGAGGAGCCACTATTCCTATTGCATTAGTCCGATCCAAGGAGCTTAATTGCTAAGCAACCTGATGGATTTAATCGTCTAGTGATTGGCCATGGTTTTGGTAACAGACTAGTAGGATATTTAAGTTGGGACTTAACACTCATCCACCTGGCACATTCACTATCACCATGAACTGTATCTCCCCATGCCTATTTTTCTCATCTGCAGAAAACAACAAACAATCAATCGTTCTTTACTTTTATGCTTTTTATTTCTAAAGTTTACATTCTATTTTTATTTAAATACATTCAGTTTAATCCAAAACTTTATTCTTATTTCAACACTTGCAGTCCATTCACTCGAATATCTGTGAGAACTTTGAGTGTGACAGAGACTTCATTCATAAACACTTACCTTTGGGCTCCCTGTGGATCGATATCTTAACTTCAAAATAGCTGCAAACAATTTGTGTACTTCCAGTCATCAAGTGGAAAAACTGTTAATTGTGTTGATCATCTACTTGAAAGTAAGGATGCCCGCGGCCTATTTCCGCCTGAGCGTATGTCGGAGAAGTGGTAGACCGCATCATTATCTGGGTAGCACTCCAGATCGGCTCGTATCCGGAGCCATCTGGCGAGGTAATCTCGGGGGGCTTTCACCCTCTCTCTGAATGCAGCGTGCCAGATCGAAGATGGTTACCACGCCGACAAAGTGCGATCACTGTTTCCAAATGCACGGGTTAACCCGGCGGATTTGAAGTGATCTTCCACCATTATATCTTGCACAGTGGCGGTTTGGGTGGGCCTTGAATTTTTGCGATAGAAGCCGGCAAACTCCAAAGAGAGATCTGACTTTGATCCTTTCGCGAACGTGTCCTGCCCGTAGGAGGTCCGTGTGGGCCTTGACGATCCTCCGAATTCCAGGGAACTAGCCTGAGTCGGTTTAGCCGATGAAGAGGTGGATGTCCTCGATTGGAACAATCGAGCAGTGGGTGGGGTTCATCTTTGCCAGGATCCGGAACTTCTCAGGAGGGATGATCAGAATGTTGCTGGAGAAAAGAACATGGCCAATGGCTATGGTTTCGCTGGTTCCCACGAAGAGCTTGGACCTATCCTGTTGTAGAGCTTGAAGCGCCTCATGCCCCACGGTGGGCTCCAACTTTCATGGTATTGCTGACGAGTACTCCATGGAGGATTCCTCACAGTTCTTGTTTAGAGATGTGGTAGAAGGAGGTAAGTTGGCGGGTACGAGGTAACACAGCTTACCCAGGTTCAGGTCCCACGACGGTGGCGGAACTCTAATCTTGCTATAAATCACTATAAGGACAATACACCGAGTTACAGGGATTGGTTTGCTGTGCGAGGTGTTGAGGTATATCGTATGATTCATGCCCTAAAGGCTCCCACAGGTCTAGCTTATAAAGACGCCAGATCCTAGGGTTACAGGGAAAAGTCCTAGCCAGACAGGTTAGAGTCCTACACTGGCAACAACGAGTCTACATGTCTTGCACTCCAAGGCTCCGAGTATGTCGGTGACTCCATCGTAGCCTTCCTTTATCTAGCATGGGCCTCCCTTCTATATCCATCTAATTGGGCCGCCCAGCAGGCCATGGGCCTTGCTACCAACTGTGAGCCACCCGGGTTATCTGGATTAGAGACATGCTATGGTGATAACCATTTAGCATATCCCCAACAAGCTCCAACCACATGAATGATGGAAGAGGTGGGGGCACCTCCATGGCCGTCGGCCATGGGAGGGGGCTGCCCCCTCCCCCCCTCTTCTCCTATCATCTCACACCTCCTCGTGAAGGATCTCTCTCCTCCTCTAGAATATTCCCCATGGTCTCAACTTAGCGAGATACATGTTCCTGGTGGATTTTTTTGGAGCAATGATTTGCTTCTTCCGATGCTTTGTTGGAGCGAGGAATCGAAGGTTGTCGGGGTACCAGACGTGTGTGCGATCATGGATTGCACACTGCTTTGCGGTGCTGGAGTTGCTGGTGCTGGGCCTGCTGGACTTCATCACGATCTTGAGATCAGCAAGTGAACGACTACATCATCCATGAGAACCAATCTCGTAATGATTTGTCGGTCTTTGAGGGTAAGTTCTCTATGGATGTATATCCACCAGTTGCTTGTATCTAGATAGATAGATCTTGGTGCTTAGTTGTTCACATCATAGGAAATTTCTTGTTTTATATGTTGAGAACCCAAACTATTGCATGTTGTTTGGTAAACAGTTGGCCTCGCGAGTCGTAGTTGCTTGCTTAGGTGTTGTTTCGAGTTATCAAGTATCACATTTGTTGGAAGTTGTCACATGCTTGATGGTGGAAATGATCATGACTTTAATTACAACTTGATATTAAAATGCTGGAAATAGATAAAACTAATGTATAGGCGCATGTGGGTAATAGTTGAGATCTGGCTGTTATTCCACCCAGCTGTGTCCACCTAGGACCCGAGTACTTGATATATGTTCATTCACTATCGCACTATCTGCATGTCGGACCATGAATCCCCTTAGCCTTGTTTGATTTTTTGAATCTTGTGATTGCTTTGTCGTGATGCTTTGTTTGATTTTTATTTGATTTTTCCGAGGTTGATCGTGCGTGTTTTGCTATTAGTGCACCCCTGCAGGGAAAATCTTTTCAAAAAGTCGTGTCCGCGGTTATGGGCTACTTGAAGCACAGTGTCTTGACCATAGACAACTATAACTAAAGTAGTGATATAAACTTGACTTTGAAATGACTAGTAATCAGCTTCACTACAACGGAATGGTTAATAAAAGTGCCAACAACTGATAGAATTGGGGTGTCTCATGATATCCGTACCTGACTAGTAAGTATTGCAACTACAACAAAATAGTTAATTAAAAGTGTCCACAATTACGATATCAGGCTGATTCGTGGTATCTATATCTGACTAGTAAGTGCTGCAACTATAATGAATGAATAAAATTGCCAACTATGTGAGTTTCCGCTATACGATTTCCTCGTTTGATCTCGAGGGGGGAATATTAGGATGGGTATGTTTGGTGTTAGTAACAGGTTGGTTCCGAATAGGTCTTTCTTATCCCTCTCTAATAGCTGCCAGTTGTATCGAGTCTCTATAGGTTTTATAGTGCATGCTTTGCTGCCGCTGTAGTCCACCGTACCTATGTAGGCGAGGACCACCGAATTATAAGACTCATCATGTACTAGCCTCAGTACGAACCACTCCTCTTTTTCCTTTTCCCTTTGGCGGCACCACTTTATGTTTTACAGGTTTGAGATCGGCGTCGTTAGTAGGGTTACCCTTCCGGCTTGGCCTGGGAAGGGTTATAGACGTTATTGGTTATTCTTCAGGGCTCTTAGCCCCATTTGCTTCTTGTCCATACTTGGATATCGTATTTTTTCAAGGTGATTTGGAATCCTTGTACTGTATATTTGTATTCTTGACTCGTTGATTCGTTGTTGTATATATATATTCTATGGGTTTTATCATGGACTATTGTGTAATAATATTACTTTGTTTTCCACCCGCACGCAAGTGCCTGGTGGACATCTTTGAATCGTTTCTATGCGGGATTGGCAGAAATCACTGAAACTTGCATAGGGCTGATTCGAGGGTGTTATAGTCCACACCTTCATAGCCAACCACAAGGCGCTCGACTTTCACCTATGAAACCTCCATAAGGTGGCCATCGAAGAGGGTCGCATGCCCCCAATTAAGCCCAAGGCGCCCAAGGTCAAGGGACTATGCACCAAGAAGTGGAGAAAGCGCTAGAGGAAGGAGGCAGAGGACAGGAGGTTCCACTAATCTTATGTGTTGTTGTTGCTATAAAGAAGCTTATTTTGTATTGTCTATGTTGAACTTGTCCTCTATAGCTTCTGATCAGCCTAGTTGTCGAAGCTCGTTAAGTACCATAATATATGTATTATATTAGATGATTTATCAACATTTTCTTTGTTTACTGAATGTATTTATGTTGTTGGATAGATTTGCTGCTCTATATTTGCTATCAGAATGGGAAAAAAGAGGGCCAAAAGGAACAATGAATAAAGAGAGAAGCTCCTCTATGTTCGCTACCTTTTTGGGCAAAAAACACAACTGTTAGCGAGAGAGATGGATAAGCGCTTCTAAAAAGGCCAATCATAACAATAATAAAAAAGAAAACTTCCAATTTAGACGAGAGGTGTGCACGTAACTACCAAACATGCCCCACATGGTCCCAACCAACAGGCCCCACGCAGTCCCGCATGGCACGGCCCCATATGCCAGCATAACGTATTCCTAACCAACCAGACCCACGTGGACCCATGCACACCGCACGGCCCCACATGCCAATCAACGGTCAACCTGACGATAGCTGTTCTTCGAGCTCTTTGATGAGTTTCAGAGAAGGAGATGGGCAAAAGAAAATAAAAGTTAAAAGTCTAGAAAAAATGAGTACAAATAGCGAACCAGAGACACGAAAATAGAAATCCCTATCTTATATTCGATATATTTGCTCAAACTGACTTAGCATAAAGCTAAGCCTCTAATTAATTTAGAATGGAGGCACAGAGTATGTTCTGTTCCAAAAACAGCGCACAAATTCATACACTTTTCAACGGGAGCGACAAACATTGCATTTAGAGGCACTTCTAGAAGCTTTTGGTGACATCACGCCCCACAGACATTGTTCATCCAGCATCCGACATGGTCAGTTTTGGCTCCACGGGCATAAGACTATTAAGAGTATTGAGAAAATTTCTTATTAGACACCGTCTTAAAACCCGCTTCTCTATTTGACACTAGATTTTTTTCCCATTTTGACATCTAAACTTGCTTTCTTTCCTCAATTGACACTGTCGTCTCTTTTGTTAGTTTTCCCGTTAGTCGATTTGTTCAAGGCAGCAACCGGACAATACAACTAGAGTCCTCCCGTCCCTAAACTAGCGACCAAATGATACAACGAGCCCGCGCTCAAACCTAGCCCCGTAATGGCAGCGGCGGTGACGGTGATGGGCGGCTGGCGGCGCCAGAACGGCAGCGGCAGGTGTGCCTCCAGGGTCTAGTCATGGTGCTGCCATGGGTGTGCCTCCAGGGTGAGTTCTCTTTCTCTTCTCCTTTATCCTCTCTCCAAATGTTGTAGTAGATGGCAACTAAGCAGTATAAAAGCAACCCAAAAATAAGTTTACTCAAATAGATGTATATATGCAGCAGATGACTCAAATTCAAATTTTTTTATTTGCATTCACAGTATGGATCCAAATTCATCTTATTTGCTGAAAATAATTTTTATTCCCAACCCAAAAAAGGCTAGAAAAGAAATCAAATAATTTTGTTTTGAAAAATTTATTGACAGTGACTTGACAAACTATAAGGATTTTCTTGAAGAAATCGTAGAGGAGTACCCGCCATGATATTTGGAAGTTGCACATTTTCAATACTATGATGATGTGTTGAAAATATATCTAGAGGTACATTATGACGAAGAGCCGATGTCTATGTTTGAGAATCATTCCCAGAAAAAGGTTGCGCAAATGTTCATTGCATATTGATCTTGCTAAACCATATGAGCCAATCACTGAATGAGGATAGTGAAGTGCATATCCAACCAGAAAACAACATAGATCAAGATGAGGATAATTATCTTCACAACCTAATACCTGAGAATGAGCATGTCAGTATTGACGAGGAGAATGCATATTTGAAGAAAGAGCCCATGCCTCTAAATGTGGTTCTTTCTTATGACAAAGAGAAGGACATGAACTATGTGTAAAAGGATGAGAGCGAGGATGAGCCTGAAATAGATTTTGACGAGGAGGTGCATGAGGCAGATCATGCGCCAAATGTAGAATACAATAAAGAAGATGTTATGATGACCGAAGGTTCCACATATCCCAATATGGCTAAGTTAAGTTGGAACTTTCTCAACATGCAGTCAAACATGAATTTGAATATAACACTGAGAAGAGTACACCACATAGATTCAGGGGTTATTGTAAAATAAAAGAAGAAGATAATTGTCCATGGAGGATACATGCTTCTACAACAGATGATTTGTGTGCTGTCGTGGTAATGATCTAACTCTAATACCCCCATTTTTTACTTGTTTTGCATAAATTGTTAACTGTTTCAAACTAATCTATTAACTATATCCATGTTTTATAGGTGATAAAAAACCCTCATGAGCATGATTACTCTACTACAAGAAGGAAAAATAAGGTGCAGAATGCAACTAAGCGTTGGATATGTGAGAAGGTGAAGGATTAGCTCATTGAAGATGCGACTCTTGGAGCCAAGGAATTGCAAAAGAAGCCGTCGATGGCCATAATTGGATGTATCCAGTTTGTTTTGAAATCTTTGACTCTAAAACTAATGACAATTGGATATGGTTCATGCAATTACTTAGGCAAGACATAGAAACGCCAGCGGGATTAGGATCACTAGCTGGTTTATCGGGAAAAGGGGGAAACTTCGGATCCGGTGGATCAAAGAGGTATTATTTTTATTTTTCATTCAGTTGTTATGCATTATTTTCTTTTGTTTCTATTTATAACTATTGTTGCCATACATGTATGGATACATATTAAGAGCGGCCTCAAGTCAACCTGAGCCTATTTCCCTTGAGCTTTCTATGCCCATCAAGAAAAAGAAGGTTGATGTTCCTGTGAAGGTAAGAGCCAAGAAGAAAAAGAAAGAGATTGTTATCTCTACTGCGCCACTTGATAGCCTAGCAATGGCCACACAGAGCAATAAATTTAACCCTCCTAGCCCAGCTATGACCACAAGAAGCAAACGAAGGCTTAGTTTTGTGATTTCCTTTTCATGTCATCGGTATTATTGGAGTTGTTTTTGGTGTTCTCCTCTTACTTTTGTATTCTGGTCATGTGGTTGGCCTTATGATCTAAGTGTTGCTCTATGTGTTGCATATGGACTATAGAACATCTACGTGTTGCTCTATGGACTACTAGTGAACCTGGCTATTTATCTATGCAGTTAATGGTTGTTTATCTATTGTATTCATTATACAATATAAACATGACTGTTTATCTATTGTATGCACTATATTGCTATATATGAACTATGTGCATGGATATGGCATCAAAATACAGGGGAGGCTTTGTCCAAATTTTTAGTTTTTTCGAACTAAAATCTGGTGACAACACACTGAAACGTGAGTGGAAGGCATGACACGCATGATCAGTGTCCATTGGTGCAAATGTGTCTTTCTAAAATTTTGTCATATCAGGGGCAAAAGAGTCCTTCCATATTCCTATTTGACACCGTTAGTGTTCAAAATGAATTAGAATGTCAATTGAGGAAAGAAAGCAAGTTTAGATGTTAAAATGGGAAGAAAATTTTTACTACTGTCAAATAGGAAAACATGTTTTAAAACAATGTCAAATAAGGAATTTTCTCTAGGTATTTGTGGCCGACCGGAGCATCGAGGTGTGAATATGGAGAAGTGCACAAATCTTTGCCCCAGCCTTAGTTATTGTTTGGCTAGGCCTTTTTTTTGGCTTTTTGATTTTGCCTTATGAATTCCAAAAGTTATTAAATACTCCCTCCATGCAGATATATAAGACATTTAGTTTTTTAAAAGGATTGTATCTAGACGTCTTTTAGTAAACACTCTCAACCTCTACGAACCTACACTTTAAAAGACGTCTAGCTAAAACATCTTATATTTGTAAATACAGGGAATATATGTTTTTGATTTTGCCTTCCAAAATCAAAACAAGTCCGACCACACAACCCTTAATTCTACTTCACTTCTCTCCGCTAAAGATTCTACTGCAAGTAAAAAATTATTAAATTTAAGGACACGATTGGACATCCACAGAAGATTTTTCCTCCGAACCTCCTATGTCCGGAGAGCAACACGTGCCCAACAAAAAAAAAACAAGGCACTCCATGCCGCTTTTGCTATATCGTAGAAAAAAGATTCGGCCAAGAAATACAAATAAAATACTGCCTTGTCAGAGATCTCTGAAAAAACTTTGCTACTATAGCAAAATAGACTTGTCCGAATATCATCGAAGACCTCACCGGAGAACTTGTATCATTTTTTGATATTATAGCAAAATCGAATTCGCCGAAGATATCTTATCAGAGACCTCCTAGCAAAAACTTTAAACTATTTTAGCAAAACTATAGGAGGGTTGTAGCAAAAAAATTATACATACGATGCAAATAAAAAAACATGTGGTGCAAAAACTGTAGAAAAGTAGAAAAAAATTCTTCATATGATGCAGATCCATATAGCGATTGTAGTACAATTTTTTTCCTATGGTACAAATCCACGTGATGATAGTAGCAACGTCGGCACCTCTATCACAGCACTCGAGTCTAGTGTGCAACACCTTCGTCGCCCTCCTACTGGGTAGAGGCTCGGGATGTCAACGCCATGCCCTCTGCAGCGTCGAGTGCCCGGCTCCCAACGCCACCTCACGGCTCGCAACAGCTCCATGCCCGACTTGTCGTGGTCGGCGAGCGATATGAGAACAACGAGCACGACATCGTTGAGCTCAAAGAGGACGCCGAGCGGTGGAGAAGAGCAGATGGAGCATGCTGGCGGTGAGGAGCGAGGAGACATGTTCGGAGGAGAGGCGCGCAGTGTGCAGCGCTCTCTGGCGGCGCAACACGATGGAGGGGTGCATGAGATCTTGCAGGGAGGTGTTGTTGTTCTGTTTACTCCCGGTACGGGATGCGTGGCTCCTCCCCCCCCTCCTCCCCCACCCACCCCACCCACCGCGGGGGGGGGGGGGGGGGGGGACCGCACGCATTTATTCCCCGGGTGAGCCCGTGCGGAAATCCATATGGATCCGGCCTGCAACCCCGCCGTCCGCAGGTTCGTCGCCCGCAGCTCACGTGTCGTGCTGTCCCCGCCGCCCGCACCTGCCGCTGCAGCTCGTGCGCTGCCCTCCTTGCGCCCTGCAGCTCTCGCCGCCAAGCATCCTTCAGCTCGCCCGCCGCACCATCCACGGTTCCTGTCGCCGCGCCGCCCACCGTGCCCCCTGCAGCTCTCGCCGCCAAGCCTCCTTCAGCTCACCCGCCACCCCCGCCGCAGCTCGCGCCGCCCGCGGCTCCAGTCTCCGCGCCTCCCGTTACTGCTGTTACGCCGCCATACCCCTAAGCTCACCAGAGGAAGATGCCTACTACTTGCTGCATCCATGACAACACTATTGGCGGACTCGTTGTTGATGTTACCACCGGCGACGGGCAGCTCTACAACCGATGAGGGCAGATGCTACAACCTCGCCAGCGGATTTTGCTACACGGCATGATGCTACACAAATAAGATGACGATGCTACAAGAAGTGGTCGTCGTTGCTACAAATGAAGGATCGCAATGCTACCGGGGGCAATGAATGTTTTTTAAGATTTTGCTATAGGGCGATGCTACAATAATAGCACTTTTTTGCTATTTTTGTTCTATGTTTTTGCTATAATCACTATAGGAATGGGAAGCTACGCCGACGTCCGGTCGCTACGCCGACGGCCAAACGTCCGGGCCGTCGGCGTAGCCATCGTCCAGGCCAGCCCCGCCAAGCAGCCGTCGGTGTAGAATTGCTCTCGGCATATCCTATGCTACGCCGACGGCTACTCTCGGCGTAGCTATTTTTTATCTTATCTCATTAAACTTTGAAAAATCATAACTAAATTATTCTAATTTGGAAAAAACAAATAATTTATCAAAATTTGCAGAAAAAAAGACCTATCTATCTACACTCAAATATTACACATTTGTCAATAAAAATTAAGTAAAACATAAAACATTATATATAGTTTAAAACGAGCATAAAAATTTCAAAAACGATCGAAACAATGCGAAACCTTCGCGTGGTGTTATATTATGTGACATAGTTAGAAGGAAAATATCAAACTTGGTATACTGATTATGTCTCAAAGAAACCTTCACAAAATGACCTATCTCATTCGATGTTTCTTGGCTTTCGGGTCAAATGACCAATATTATGGCTAGAATCAAGACATAGTTTGTGATAATATGCCTATATTATGCATACACATATATCATGGGATGGCGAACAATGTTGCAGGAGGAAGTTTTCCTTTTCATCGCATCAAAAAGTCATTTTCCATTTTCCGAGCATAAAAAACGGACGGTTTTGTGAAGCAACCACCAAATGGCTAATTCAAAATGCTACCACCAAATTTTACAAAAATACTATACCACCTTATATGGACAATGTCCCAATAGGGGATCCGAAACCTTTCTGTCCACCTCTGATGAAAAAGACAAATTCCTGCCGAATCGGCAGGAAGCGGGTCAAATATGAACTACAGGTACATGATTCGATGATCATATTTTTTTACAAAAATCATTTTTAGGTTCAAAATACTCTATTTTATCAAAGATCTAATGCAAGTTTAGCGAGGCTCGGCCCAGACCTAAGAATCATCATGCCCGTCGTTCGACAAAGTTTGACGATAGTTTAAAACGGGAATAAAAAATTCAAAAACGATCGAAACAATGCGAAACCTTCGCGTAATGTCATATTATGTGACATAGTTATAAGGAAAAATATCAAACTTGATATATTGATTATGTCTCAAAGAAACCTTCACAAAATGACCTATCTCATTCGAGGTTTCTTGGCTTTCGGGTCAAATGACCAATGTTATGGCTAGAGTCAAGGCATAGTTTGTGATAATGTACCTATATTGTACATACACATGCATCATGGGATGGTGAACAATGTTGCAGGAGGAAGTTTTCCTTTTTGTCGCACCAAAAAGGCATTTCCCATTTTCCGAGCACATAAAACGGCCAGTTTTGTGAAGCAACCACCAAATGGCTAATTCAAAATGCTACCACCACATTTTACAAAAAAATACTATACCACCTTATATGGACAATGTCCCAACAGGGGGGTCCGAAACCTTTCGGTCCACGTCTGGTGAAAAAGACAAATTCCTGCCGAATCGGTAGGAAGTGGGTCAGATATGAACTACATGTACATGATCTGATGCTCATGTTTTTTTTACAAAAATAATTTTTAGGTTCACAATATGCTATTTTATCAAAGATCCAATGCAATTTTAGCGAGGCTCGGCCCCGATCTAAGAATCTTCATGTCCGCCGTTCGACAAAGTTTGACGATAGTTTAAAACGGGCATAAAAAAATTCAAAAACGATCGAAACAATGCGAAACCTTCACGTGGTGTCATATTATGTGACATAGTTATAAGGAAAAATATCAAACTTGATATATTGATTATGTCTCAAAAAAACATCACAAAATAACCTATCTCATTCGAGGTTTCTTGGCTTTCGGATCAAATGACCAATGTTATGTCTAGAATCAAGGCATAGTTTGTGATAATGTGCCCATATTGTGCATACACATGCATCATGAGATGGCGAACAATATTGCAGGAGGAAGTTTTCCTTTTCATCGCATCAAAAAGCCATTTTCCATTTTCCGAGCATAAAAAAACGGACGGTTTTGTGAAGCAACCACCAAATGGCTAATTCAGAATGCTACCAACATATTTAAAAAAATACTATACCACCTTATATCGACAATGTCCCAATAGGGGGATCCAAAACCTTTCTGTCCACCTCTGGTGAAAAAGACAAATTCCTGTCGAATCGGTAGGAATCGGGTCAAATATGAACTATAGGTACATGATCCGATGATCATGTTTTTAAAAATCATTTTTAGGTTCACAATATTCTATTTTATCAAAGATCCAATGCAAGTTTAGCGAGGCTCGGCCCCGAGCTAAGAATCTTCATGCCCGCCGTTCGACAAAGTTTGACGATAGTTTAAAACGGGAATAAAAAATTCAAAAATGATCGAAACAATGCGAAACCTTCGCGTAATGTTATATTATGTGACATAGTTATAAGGAAAAATATCAAAATAGATATATTGATTATGTCTCAAAGAAACCTTCACAAAATGACCTATCTCATTTCAGGTTTCTTGGCTTTCGGGTCAAATGACCAATGTTATGGCTAGAGTCAAGGCATAGTTTGTGATAATGAGCCTATATTGTGCATACACATGCATCATGGGATGTTGAACAATGTTGCAGGAGGAAGTTTTCCTTTTCGTCGCACCAAAAAGGCATTTCCCATTTTCCGAGCACATAAAACGGCCGGTTTTGTGAAGCAACCACCAAATGGCTAATTCAAAATGCTACCACCACATTTTACAAAAAATACTATACCACCTTATATGGACAATGTCCCAACAGGGGTGTCCGAAACCTTTATGTCCACCTCTGGTGAAAAAGACAAATTCCTGCCGAATCGGTAGGAAGTGGGTCAGATATGAACTACAGGTACATGATCCGATGCTCATGTTTTTTTTACAAAAATCATTTTTAGGTTCACAATATGCTATTTTATCAAAGTTCCAATGCAATTTTAGCGAGGCTCGGCCCCGATCTAAAAATCTTCATGCCCGCCGTTCGACAAAGTTTGACGATAGTTTAAAACGGGCATAAAAAATTCAAAAACGATCGAAACAATGCGAAACCTTCACGTGGTGTCATATTATGTGACATAGTTATAAGTAAAAATATCAAACTTAATATATTGATTATATCTCAAAAAAACCTTCACAAAATAACCTATCTAATTCGAGGTTTCTTGGCTTTCGGGTCAAATGAACAATGTTATGTCTAGAATCAAGACATAGTTTGTGATAATGTGCCCATATTGTCCATACACATGCATCATGAGATGGCGAACAATGTTGCAGGAGGAAGTTTTCCTTTTCGTCACATCAAAAAGCCATTTCCCATTTTCCGAGCATAAAAAACGGACGGTTTTGTGAAGCAACCACCAAATAGCTAATTCAAAATGCTACCACCACATTTTACAAAATACTATACCACCTTATATAGACAATGTCCCAATAGGGGATCCAAAACCTTTCTGTCCACCTCTGGTGAAAAAGACAAATTCCTGCCGAATCGGCAGGAATCGGGTCAAATATGAACTATAGGTACATGATCCGATGATCATATTTTTTTACAAAAATCATTTTTAGGTTCAAAATATTCTATTTTATCAAAGATACAATGCAAGTTTAGCGAGGCTCGGCCCCGAGCTAAGAATCTTCATGCCCGTCGTTCGACAAAGTTTGAAGATAGTTTAAAACGGGAATAAAAAATTTAAAAACGATCGAAACAATGTGAAACCTTCGCGTAATGTCATATTATGTGACATAGTTATAAGGAAAAATATCAAAATTGATATATTGATTATGTCTCAAAGAAACCTTCACAAAATGACCTCTCTCATTCGAGGTTTCTTGGCTTTCGGGTCAAATGACCAATGTTATAGCTAGAGTCAAGGCATAGTTTGTGATAATGTGCCTATATTGTGCATACACATGCATCATGGGATGGTGAACAATGTTGCAGGAGGAAGTTTTCCTTTTCGTCGCACCAAAAAGGCATTTCCCATTTTCCGAGCACATAAAACGGCCGGTTTTGTGAAGCAACCACCAAATGGCTAATTCCAAATGCTGCCACCACATTTTACAAAAATATTATACCACCTTATATGGACAATGTCCCAACAGGGGGGTCCGAAACCTTTCTGTCCACCTCTGGTGAAAAAGACAGATTCCTGCCGAATCGGTAGGAAGTGGGTCAGATATGAACTACAGGTACATGATCCGATGCTCATGTTTTTTTACAAAAATCATTTTTAGGTTCACAATATGCTATTTTATCAAAGATCCAATGCAATTTTAGCGAGGCTCGGCCCCGAACTAAGAATCTTCGTGCCCGCCGTTCGACAAAGTTTGACGATAGTTTAAAACAGGCATAAAAAATTCAAAAATGATCAAAACAATGCGAAACCTTCGCGTGGTGTCATATTATGTGACATAGTTATAAGTAAAAATATCAATCTTGATATATTAATTATGTCTCAAAAAAACCTTCACAAAATAACCTATCTCATTCGAGGTTTCTTGGCTTTCTGGTCAAATGACCAATGTTATGTCTAGAATCAAGGCATAGTTTGTGGTAATGTGCCAAAATTGTGCATACACATGCATCATGAGATGGCGAACAATGTTGCAGGAGGAAGTTTTCCTTTTCGTCGCACCAAAAAGCCATTTCCCATTTTCTGAGCACAAAAAACGGATGGTTTTGTGAAGCAACCACCAAATGGCTAATTCAAAATGCTATCACTACATTTTACAAAAATACTATACCACCTTATATGGACAATGTCCCAATAGGGGGATCCGAAACCTTTCCATCCACCTCTGGTGAAAAAGACAAATTCCTGCCGAATCAGTAGGAAGCGGGTCAAATATGAACTACAGGTACATGATCCGATGCTCATGTTTTTTTACAAAAATCATTTTTAGGTTCAGAATATGCTATTTTATCAAAGATCCAATGCGAGTTTAGTGATACTCGGCCCCGAGCTAAGAATCTTCATGCCCGCCGTTCGATAAAGTTTGACGATAGTTTAAAACGGGCATAAAAAATTCGAAAATGATCGAAACAATGAGAAACCTTCGCGTGATATCATATTATGTGACATAGTTATAAGTAAAAATATCAAACTTGATATATTGATTATGTATCAAAGAAACCTTCACAAAATGACCTATCTTATTTAAGGTTTCTTGGCTTTCGCGTCAAATGACCAATGTTATGGCTAGAGTAAAGGCATAGTTTGTGATAATATGCCTATATTGTGCATACACATGCATCATGGGATGGAGAACAATGTTGCATGAGGAAGTTTTCCTTTTCGTCGCACCAAAAAGGCATTTCCCATTTTTCGAGCACAAAAAACGGCCGGTTTTGTGAAGCAACCACCAAATGGATAATTCAAAATGCTACCACCACATTTTACAAAAAATACTATACCACCTTATATGGACAATGTCCCAATAGGGGGGTCCAAAACCTTGTCCACCTCTGGTGAAAAAGACAAATTCCTGCGGAATCGGTAGGAAGTGGGTCAGATATGAACTACAGGTACATGATCCGATGCTCATGTTTTTTTATAAAAATCACTTTTAGGTTCACAATATGCTATTTTATCAAAGATCCAACTCAATTTTAGCGAGGCTCGGCCCCGATCTAAGAATCTTCATGCCCGCCGTTCGACAAAGTTTGACGATAGTTTAAAACGGGCATAAAAATTTCAAAAACGATCGAAACAATGCGAAACCTTCGCGTGGTGTCATATTATGTGACATAGTTATAAGGAAAAATATCAAACTTGATATATTGATTGTGTCTCAAAAAAACCTTCACAAAATAACCTATCTCATTCGAGGTTTCTTGGATTTCGGGTCAAATGACCAAAGTTATGGCTAGAATCAAGGCATAGTTTGTGATAACGTGCCCATATTGTGCATACACATGCATCATGAGATGGCGAGCAATGTTGCAGGAGGAAGTTTTCCTTTTCGTCGCACCAAAAAGCCATTTTCCATTTTCCGAGCACAAAAAACGGACGGTTTTGTGAAGCAACCACCAAATGGCTAATTAAAAATGCTACCACCACATTTTACAAAAATACTATACCACCTTATATGGACAATATGCTATTTTATCAAAGATCCAATGCAAGTTTTCCTCTTCATCGCACTAAAAAGCCATTTTTCATTATCCGGGCGCAAAAAGGGATTTTCTAAAGCAACCATCAAATAGCTAATTCAAAGACGGAGGGTTTGTGATTAGTTGATATGGATATTATATTTAGATTCCTCTCATTTTTCTGATCAATTTAGACATATTTTTTGTCGAATTACGATTTACAGATTTAAAGATATTAATTATTCCATATTAAATAAAAAATACAAAAAAGTAAAAATATTATATTTTTATTTGAATTCAATAATATTTTTACTTATTCATTAATGTTTACTTAGATAATTGTTTGTAATTTCAAAAAATACAAACATGTGATATGATGATATAAGAGTTAATAGGATTGATATCATAGTATTGACAACAATGTTATGAATTACTTTGCGGAAACGGATTCTGAAGGAACGAGAAAGTTAAGCGTGCTGGAGCTAGAGTAGTATTAGGATGGGTGACCGGTTGGGAAGTTTGACTAAGACTAAAATTTAATCAAATATTAAGTGTAATTAGTGTTAAAAATGTTCGAAGTGGGAGATTAACGAGTCAAACAATTCAAAGAAAAATTAGAAAAATAATTTTTTTTTAGAAAAATGTTTTCGCAATCGGCCGACAGGCTATGCCGACGGCCAAAGCCCTCGGCGTAGCGTACACCTACAGCATTTCGATACGCCGACGGCTTGTTTGTGCTCCGCCGAGGGAGACCTTTGCCGAGGGCAACCGTTAGCGTACCATACGCCGAGGGCATTTTGGCCTACGCGTCCTGTAGTGAATAGCACAAAATATTTGCTATGAAATTTTCGACGGAAGTCCCTAGAAAAGTGGGTTTTGCTACCCTAGCCCGATTATTTTTTGCTACAAAACCACCGGCGATGTCTCCGATGAGGTCGTTTTTTTCTACATTAGCATTTTTTGCTAACAACCGTAAAGTTTTTGCTACAAGGTCCCCGACGAGGTCTCTCCGGCGAAAGTCTCCGGCGATGTCGAATTTGCTGCATTACCACAAATTTGTTGCTACATAGTCTCCAGCGAGGTCTTCGGCGAAGTCTCCGGCGAGACAGTCCTTTTGTTCTATTTTTGAGCGAACCGTTTTTTACTACATGTAGAAAAAGCGGATCAAAATGTAGCAAAAGCGGGACGAAATATAGCAAAAACGGGATACAAGACAGAACGTGAAGATCTAGACCGTACATCTATCTTGATTGGATGGCTAGGGACCCGGGATGGAAAGTTTCCATCCCGAGGGACGCGTAGCATCCTCCAAATTTAAACATCTTACGCTGTTAAAGTGTGGCCTACTGGTAGTATGGATGTTCAAAGTCATGGATCGAACAGGGGTTGACATTAACTTAATGCCTTTTTTCTTTGCTAACCTTTTTTGTGAACGATTAACTTAATGGCTTTGCCTATAATAAAAGCTAAACTTTCTTCGCATTTTTCTTTGGCAGGGAACTTTTTCCATAGCGCTTTTTACGGTATATTTTACTACTCTTCAAATGTAACTGGTATAATCTGATGTAACGACTGAGACAGATTTGGCCCAACAAGCCGACTTGGTATTTTCTTTAGGAAGAGAAAAAATAGACCGAACATGAAAACAATACATCGGATACGACCTAACCTATCGTGAGTTCTCGTCGCGAACAGAATGCCATCCAGCGTCGCTATCCCGGCTCGCCTCCCGTACAAAACACCTCTTTTCCATACCTAAGTTGTAGTGGACTAATTAACCATTTGGTGTGAGAAATGCCTAGACTAATTAACCTAGAAAGGGGAAACGAGGAAGTAAAAGGCTGCACTTTTATTTGGCTCAAACAAAAGATCTCACCAAAATATGGTCAAGATTTTTGAAAGATCAAAGTGATATTAAAATACAATCTCTCGAAACATGCTTTGGGGTCTCAATGTTTTTGCGTCGCCGGCCCCCCACCCGACCCGCATGAATCAAGAGACAGCCGCTTTAAGAGTCGTCTCCTCCCCCCGATCTCTCTCTCGTCCCTTCTCTAGCGGCACCGCCGCTAGGGGAGGGGTTGAGAGGAACGCTCGGCTTCCTCTTTGTAGATGTAGGAGTAGTTTTAGGGTTGTCTCCTTTAGATGTTTGCTTGTAGTGGGCTTCATGCCCGTAGGTGGCGTTGCTCCAGATCATAGCAGCTCGATCTGGAATCTAGGGGTGTGCCTGGCGGTGTTCTTGCTATTCTGGTGGGAGTTGGGGGGCGGCGAGGCAGGCCACCGCTGTCTCAAATAAAGCCATGGTTTGTTGTGGCTTCAAGTCAAGCAGAGCGTTCGCATGCTTCCTCTGGCCGGCCATGGAGGCGAGGAGAGGTTGCAGGCTGCTGCGCTCCTCCTTGATGCGAAGCTCCGGCGGGGCGACCTCCAGATGCGTCAGCTTCGAGCTGTTTTTCTTCCTCTGGCCGGCCGTGGCGGCGAGGGGAGGAGGAAAGCTAGATCCTTCGGCTGCGGATCTGCTGGTCCAAGGTATGGACACACCGATGCTGTGTCCTGCAGAGGGAACTCCGTGACAGCGTTTGCGCCGCCGACGACATCTGCTGATGGGCAGCAACCTCTTTCTCTTGGGAGCTTCCCTCCGGTGGTTCTTGTTGGAGATATGCCAAAGAGACAAAAATAAAAGTAGTTATTATTATATCTTTGTGTTTATGATAAATGTTTACATTCATGCTATAATTGTATTAACCGAAAAAATTAATACTTGTGTGATTTGTAAACTTGTTAGAGTCTCTAGTAAAACCTATTTGCAATACTACCTTGTTGGCTAATAGATGATCATAGTTTCCTGATCATGAACATTGAGATGTTGTCCACAAGATCATATCATTAGGATAAAGGTGTGATGGACATACTCCTATAGATAAGCGTAGAATAAAGATCAAGTGTTTGCTATAAGCTTTCAGATACATAGTAACCTAAATCCTTCAACCATGAGATCATGTTAATCACCATCACCGGATGGATGCTTTGATGACATCAAACACCACTTCATAACTAGGTGGTTATAAAGGTGATATTGAGTGTTCGGAAAGTATGTGTTGAGGCACATGGATCAAGAGTGGGATTTGTCCGTCCATATGACGGATACATATACTCTAGGCCCTCTCGGTGGAATGTCATCCAATTATCTTGAAAGCATGTGATAGGCTCACAAGGGATCACATATCACAGGAACGAGTAAAGAGTACTTATCGGTAACGAGGTTGAACTAGGCATGAAGAGATACCGACGATTAGACCTCGAATAAGTAAAGTATCGTGAGACAAAGGGAAATCGTTATCGTATGTAAATGGTTCATTCGATCATGAAGTAATCTTAGAAATATGTGGGAGGCATATGAATTTCTAGATTCCTCTATTGTTTATTGATCGGAGAAGAGTCTCGGTCATGTCTGCATAATTCACAAACCGTAGAGAGACACACTTAAGGATTCAATGTTGTTTAGTAGATATGGAAAGTGAGTAAAGAGACCGAATGTAGTTCAGAGTCCCGGGTGGGATCCGGGATATCACAAGGAGATCCAGAATGGTCCAGAATAAGATTCATATAAGGAAAGTCCAATTCCGAAGTTCAGAAATGGTTTCGGTGTTTTCACTTGAATGTTCTAGAAGGGTATAGAAGGTTCACCGACCCGGAAGGGCAAGGGTACATGGATGTGTCATGACAAAGTGGAATGGTTGCATCATGTCCTAGGTCACTTGGCTGGACACTTGGAAGAGAGAAATAAAACTCTAGTTTAAAGTCAAAATAAGGCAAGTTTGAAAAATTCAAAGTGGGACTTTGATTTCCAAATGTAGGGAGGGAAGGAATCCTACCTAAGGAAGGATTCCTCCCTCCCCTTGCCGCCGGCCACAAGAAGTGGGGTTGGGGGAGGATTCCCTCCCCCTTGGCTCCTCCCCATCTATAATAGGAGGGGTAGGGCGCCCCTTACCCCTAACAACAAACCCTAGCCTAGACGTTGGCCACCCCAAGTCACCACCGCCTAGGTTTCCTCCCAAGGCACTGCCGCCTAGCCCTCTCTAGCCGCTGGCCACCTCCACCCCTCGGCCCTCTAAACCTTAGATTGCCGAGGCCCTCTTCTACTCCACCATACTCGCTCCGGCTTAGGCGAATCCCTATGATGGCTCAGCTCATGTGGGAGCCTGTTGGGAACCCCAAGAGTAAGGTATGATGAGCACATCAGCAAGTTTTCCCTCAGTTATGGAAGCAAGGTTGAAAGGATACGGATGTCGCCTAGAGGGGGGTGAATAGGCGATTAAAACTTTTCCTAGAGTGGCTCAACAAAGGCGGAATAAAACTAGTGTTTACTTTGTAAAGCACAACCTAGAACAACTAAGGTTCACCTATTTGCACCAACAACTTATGCTAAGCAATACAAGCAACAAAGTGATAGCAAGATATATATTACTTCAAGCACGAAAGCTATCACAATGTAAAGTGCATAAGTAAAGAGCTCGGGTATAGAGAAAACCGAGGCACGCGGGGACAACGATATTTTACCGAGTTCCTCCCAACATGGAGTACGTCTCTTTTGGAGAGGGGGTGGTATCAAACCACCAACGCCACAAAAGGCCTCCCTTATTCTCCGATGAATCTCACCCCAATGGGATCGATCCACACTTCCACTATCGGTGCACTTGTCGAAGGCAAACCGGAACCTCTCACAAGGTTGGGGCACTTCTCCACAACTTAATTGGAGGCTCCCAACAAACTCCCCCAAGGCCACAACCTGCAACACCAACAAACCGTCTAGGGTTCCAAGAACCCAAGAGTAAAAAGCTTCTCAACTTTCACTCACCAAATCCTCCGGGGAGAACTCAAACTGATGCACCAAATGCAATGGAAAGAACACAAGTAGTGCTCAAATCCTTCTCTCCCAAATTCCACCAAAGATACAAAAGCTTGTGGGGGAATAAGAGAGGAAGAACAAAGGAGGAAATCCACAAAAGACTCCAAGATCTAGATCCCAAGATGTTCCCCTCACTTAGAGGAGAGATGGATTGGTAGGATTGTAGATCTAGATCTCCTCTTTCAAATCCCTAAACTATATGCAAGAATCAAGGGGGGGATTGAAGGGGGGTAGCAAGCTTCAAAAGGTCAACAATGGTGGGGGAAAACTTGCAAGAGAGCTGGGGAACCATTGGGGAAGAAGGGCCCCTTAAATAGGTCCCTAGAAATCCAACCGTTAGGCCCAGGAATCGCCCGGTCCGGAGTCTCCGGACTGGGACCGGAGTCTCCGGTGTACCCAGGACAAACGGGGACAATCTGGAGGACCTACTGGACGCGGTCTGGAGATTAGACCGGAGATTAGTCCGGAGTCTCCGGTCTTACAAAAACTGGCAGAAAGACCAATACAAAAACATCCATAACTTTTGCATCTGTACTCCGATTTTGATGATCTTGGGCTCGTTTTAAAGAGGACAATAATCTCTACAAGATCATACAGAAAAACATAATAGTCCATCAAGGGAGTATAGAACCAAATGACGAAAGGTTTAACCTCTCTCAAAAAGACAAACCAGTAAAACCTCCAACATCGAAAACGTAGTAGAGAATGCATATGAAATCCGTTTTCGATGAACTAGAGCTTGTCATGGAGATTAAAACAAGCTCTAAATCCTCACATGAGTAAGAACCAAATAATGGAAGGTTTTACCCATCTCTAAAAGACAAACCGGTAAAACCTCCAAGAACAGAAACACAATAAGATATAAAAGGGAAATCCGTTTTTGATGAACTATGGCTTGTTATGAATATTACCACAAGCTCTAGAACCTCACATGGATAAGATCCAAATAACAACCAAGAAAGGATGATGCTAAGTATGCAAAGGTTTGAGCTCTCTCTGAACGATATGATCGAGTTACTCACTTGGGAGCCCCTCTTGATAGTACGGTTGTCTATCCTATAAAACGGTCTCCCCAACTAACACCACGAGACCGGTAAGAAAGGAACCCTATCAAGATCATACCTTTTCCTTGCGCATATTACACTTGATTATGATTTAGACGGTCTTGTCCTTCTCAATATGGAACACCTTTCTTGATTTCTCTTGTACGCACTTGCTTGATGAAGACTTGCAAGTTACTCCCCCATACAACATGGGGAAACCTTTACTTTGACCTTGTCTTTATCGATCCATGATCACCGAGGATGGCAAGCTTTAAGCATGATATCTTCATGGGTTTAACTCTCACATGACCAATCTGTGGATCACTCTTTGAACACCTTGGTCACCACTTGATCCTCTTCACTTTCTTCTTCTCCAAACCTTGAAGCCAACATATGGTTCAAGCATTGCCTATGGACAATTCCTACAAGTAGATACAAGCATTAGTCCATAGAGATTGTCATTAATTACCAAAACCACACATGGGGGCCCATATGTGCTTTCAATCTCCCCCATTTTGCTAATTGATGACAATCCATTTGAGAGGGTTTATATAAGGAATTTAACACATAAAATGGTAGAACCAATATCAAATACTACATAAATATGTGATATTGGTACCACCACCATATATAGAGCAAACTCCCCCACAATCTATGCATGTGTGATGAACTTGAATTTCATTGCATATATTGCCAATCATTATCATTGGTGGAGTTTCCTCTATATATACCAAATGCTAAGCAACAAAAAAGATGCAAGAGAATGAAAGGCAAATGCTTAGAAACAAACTCAAGGCATAAACCATTTCCCTTAAACCCTCTAAAACTTCTCCCCCATTGGCTTCGATTGCCGAAATGGGTGACAAGTTCTAGAAGGCCAATATAGTGATAAATCCCCAAACGGTGTGCATTCGCACATATCCAATGATGAATACTTGGGAGGAAGTAGAACTATATCGAGGACCCAAAGATTGCCAAAAGAAATAAAATAAAAGAAGAATCAACAAATGATGTAAGTAATCACAAGATCTGACAAACCAATTGAAAGCAACAAAAGATCAAAATAATGTTTTTAAATAATAAATGGAGAAGCTCCCCAAGATTTGTGCACAATTTAAAAATAAATGCATTAGAATACATATTGCACAAATATGGAATCCTTGCTCCCCCATAAACATTTAAGGCACAACGAATGAGAAAGAAGACGAATGAGCATTACTAAATGAATTAGATGAGCTCCCCAAATATAATGCACCAATTATGATAATTGAATTTGGGAACAAAGTGCATACTTCACTCATCAAACTCCATTTTAACAATACAAGGCATGCGAGAACAAATATGATAAGCACAAAGTGATGCTATAAATAAAATTAGGAAGCTCCCCAAGGTATGTGCAACATTAGGTTTTTTGTATGTGAATACAATGTGCACAACATGGAATCCTCACTTCCTCTATTTTACTTATAAAACAGCTTTGTGCAAATGAGCAAATACCAAGGCATAAAATTTGCAAGAAACAAATGGTTGAGCAATAAGTAAGAGACACCATATTAGCGGGCTCAACCACAGGGATGTGTGAGATGCATGGCAAAGCATATTGTAAGACTAGTACAAGGATGATCATTGCATATCCACATAGTATTCAATGAATGATATTGCTTAGTATGACCATACAACACACACAAAACAAGGAAGATATCAATAAAAAATTGAGTAACCTCTTTCATGTGTATAAGTTTCTAAGTAGACAATCTTGCAAAGATATTGATCCACAAAGAAACATGTTCACACAAAGTAGATACTTAAAATCAATAGAGAAAGATATCCAAAATGAATTCATGACAATACGAATAAGATTTTTCTTGAAAGCATGGCCAAAAGGCTCAAATATCTTATTGTACATCGATGAGCTTCAACAACCAACACACCCCATACATTACAACTATCACCAAGGGAAAATGAGTAAGTTGGAATATATGGAGAAAGGCAACAAGTATCACAAGGAGAAATCAACTAGCAAAATTTTACTATTGCACATGAGAGAAGTTGAGGAAAAGATAGGCAATAAAATTGCTAGATTGACATATTTGGGATTGGTGGATCATATGCATGATTTTGTATAGTCCCAATTATATGCACTCATCTCAACTTATGCACATTTACAATAGAGAGTTCTTTTAATACCATGGCTAGAAATACAACAATAAATACAATAACAAGAATTCATGCCAAGATGCAACCTACAAAAGGTTGGAAGTAAGATAAATATGCATGAGCAAGAGATACTTGTTACCGAGATATAATTGGTAGGATGTAGAGGATAGGAATTCGTTGATCATCCTACAACTTGCTTCAAATTTTCTTGTAAGCACTACTTCAAAATCGAGAGACAAGCATCCAATATATCTCCAATGTACCTAAAACACAATTAAGTACAAAATGGTCCCCGAACTTATTGGGTCCAATGTAGTTAGTGCAACTAACAATACATAGGAGAGACTCCACATAAATATGTGCATATTGATATGAAATTGAATTTCATGCACAACTTAGACGATGGGATTTGGTGGAGTTTTCCCTATATATTGGATCAAAGAAAGCAAACATGCCATAATATAAACATGTAGTAAATATGCATGCACGGGGCTTTCAAGAAACAAAAAGGAGATACAATTTGAACAAAAGCACCAAGTAAACCGAGATGTCATGCACAAGAGTGAGACATGACAAATGGTGTCCAAATTGTATCAAAGAACCAATTCAACACATGAAAGATTCACAAGTTCAACAAATAAACTAGGCAAAATCCAAAGAGCAAAAGATATATAAGAACACAAATGCTCAAGGATTTATCTCATTCTAAAAATAGACAAAACATGAAACGAGGAATGAGACAAAACCAACTCCCAAAAAGAGCAAGGTTCCAACAAGAAACCAAACTCCCCAAACTTTTCATGATGGCACAAAATACCAAAACGAAAAGATTGATCTTCCAAGCATATAAAACATGATATGGAACAAAACAAGAAGCATAAAAGGATTGTTCTAGATAATATAGGAGAGCTCACCCATAAGTAGTACATTATATATAATTTTATTTTGAATGCAAAATTTACAAAAATGAGATCATCACTACTACCTATATTAAATAAAACACAAGAGGATACCAATAAAAATAAAAGGATCCAAAAGTAGCAAGGAATACATGGGAGCACACAATACATTTACTTGGCCATAGATAGGACAAGATTAAGCAAGGGCCAAAGTGAATATGATCAATAAATTCTACGATAAATTGGGTACTCATTGTCCAAGGACAAGAAATATTGGGAATAATTTCCCCAAGGTAGCTTGCATGGATATCCAAGATCATAGTCACAACAAGAAGCATATGAAAAAATATAAGAATTAAGCATGATACTTCGAACAAGATTCTTGGTAGCTTCCAATAGTCACACAATCATAGTGATTAGAGTAATTTGAAGCAAATGGTTTCCATGAGGATATAGATATCTAAATATGAGGAAACACATACCAAGAAACACTCTCACATACAAGATCCAGAATATGAGCAATAAAGGCATTCAAGCAAAATGGAACTTGTATGAGCACATGTGTCACATAGGAGCTAGATAATTATCAATGTCAATTCTAAGTGACACAACCACGAATATTCACATTTTCTAGGATTTGTAATATGCACTAAGCATATGACTCCCCCATAATGTGATATTACCATAAATCCAACACGAGGCAAAAGGATACAACTAGAGATAATTAATGGACATTATAAAACATAAATTTCTCATGAGAATTATAACACATAGAGACTAGACAATAATCCAATATAAAAATTAAGTGGTATTCCTCATGTACACACAATTTTAGGATTGTGGAATGCCCAAGCATAACACTCCCCCAAAATGGGATAATCCATTAATCTCTCACCAGAGCCAAATAAGATATAAAATATAATCAATAAAGGCTCCAATACAAGAAACACACAAACATGGTGTGCCACTTAATAATATACAAATATACTTGATATCTCAAGATAATTAAGTGGAAAGCACAACATGTACAAAAGCATGGAAGATACAAAACCAACACAAGCACAAGGGGCGAGTAACTTTCAATGTAATGAGTTGAGCATATGTTACCGCAAGGAGGAACATTGGAAATATAATATAATCATGATAATACAAATGGCTTGTCTTGATAATAATAATTGATGAAGATCCCTCAATTCTTCATAATGTATCCAAGACTCCAATGCCCTCCAAAACACACCTATCGATCAAGTTTTGTCTTGTTGGTCCCCAACCAAGTTGGGTCCTAAGAAGTTAGTCACAATAGGCTTGGCAACCCAAATGGATATTTTCTTGACACCACATTGGGCACCAACAAATTTTGCAAACACATTGCCAACCTCATCCTTACAAAGAGTATAAGCATCATCAATAATGATAGGGTTGGATGAGGAGATACCGATAGTGCATGAGGAAGAAATATGCCCCTTCTCACGGCATATGTAGCAAGTTCTACTCTTGCCATCTTTATTCTTAGGTGAAGCCACAACTCGAGGAAGAGCTCGAGTAGTCATCTTAGGAAGAGGCCCATTAATGACTTGAGGTGGAGCTTGAGGCCGCTTCCCTTGTTGCTTCACGCTAAGAGGCTTTTTCTTCAATGGGCAAGATCTAACATGGTGCCCTTCTTCCTTGCAGTTGAAGCAAACAATGTTGGCCAGATTCTTGACTTGATCTTGGCCATTCTTCTTGTTGTCCTTGTGCTTCAACTTGATAATGGACTTGTTCTTGACATTGGAGTTGAATCCAAGGCCACTATTTTCATTGGGGGATTTTTGCACACTCACGTTTTTTTGAGTGTGACCTTCCCTTGATGACCCTTTTTCAAATCATTCTTCAAAGAAGTGACTTGAGCCTTGAGCCTTTTGATTTCCTCTACATGGTTAGTTTCAACAAAAACACTAGAGGAAGTAGATGCTACATTGTTAGAGCAACAAGGCACGGAATGTAATTCATCACGAGATATATCATGGTTTTGAGAGGATAAACTACAAGGACTAGCACATGGCAATTTAACATTTGGAGTAGATATAGTGCTAATGTCCACATGAGGCCCACTAGATGTTACCTTTGACATGATGGCCTCATGAGCCAACTTTATCCTACCACGGGATACTAGGAGATCCTCATGCGAGCTTGAGAGCTTAACATGGCTTTCTTCTAATTTCCCATAGTTGCTAGTCAGCAAAGCAAGTTGAGCCTTTAGCTCAACATTCTCCTTTAAAATAGATGCTTCAAAAGAAATAGAGTTAGTACCACAAGCATCATCATTATTATCAAGAGGTGAGGGAAACTTGGCAAGCTCTTTTGAATATGAGGCTTTAAGTTGCTCATGTGACTCGGTGAGTTTGATGAGCTCACCCTTTATGACCCTAGAGCCATTTTTGAGGTGCTCAAAATCCTCAAGGAGTTTAGCATAAGCAACTTGAGTCTCATCATTTTTACTTTTGAGATCACTTGCCACCTCAATTTGTGATTCTAACTGATCAATATGTTCTTTGCTCTTAATAGCAAAGTCCAAGACTTCAACAAAGTTAGAGCAAGCAATATCATTTTTAACAAGGCCACGATAAACAATCTCACCCTTTTCATATAAATCATCAATATCAAGCTCTTCTTCCACATTATCCACATACTCCTCATCACAAGAGGTAATGGGTTCCAAAGTAGGAGTTACCTTAGAATCTCTAGCCATAAGGCATAGGTGGGTACCGGAAGAAGGTGAATATGAGATTGCATTTGTGGCTTCATTCAAAACCATGTCTTGGCCCATAGAATCTTCGGTTTCCTCTACATGGTTAGCAACACAAGCACTAGAGGAAATGCAAACATTTTTATGATGGCAACAAGACAACACAAGCATATCATCATGAGATTTATTCAAGTCATTTCTACATGATATGCAAGGACTATTAACACAAGCATGTAAGGAGTTTTGAGTGATAGAAGTGTTAAGGTCCAAAGATAGATCATTGCAACTTGATAAAGGTGAAGGATCACACATAGTAAGCACACTATCCAAATTGCAATTTCTATCACCACTCACCATATCATTACCTTGTGAAAAATCACATGTTGGTGAAGTGGTAGAGGATGAGAACTCATCTCGACCGGAAGTGGAAGCAACACAATCATCCTCAATAATGTTGGACATAACATATTTATCTTGAAGTTTTGTCCATAACTCATGAGCGCTCCAAAAAGGAATGATTGAATATGTAACTACATAGCTCAAAGCATTAACAGCACATTAGAAGCTTGAGCATCGAGATATAAGTTTTTCTCATCCTCACAAGATAGATTTTTTAAATCCATAGGAGGAGAAAAACCTATATCTACAATACGCTCCAAATTTGGGTCCATGTCCCGAAAATGAATAAGCATATGAGTTTTTCAAATATCATAATTTGTGCCATCGAATATGAACATGTCATTGTGCACTAATCCTCTAGCCGACATCTTTACTCTCAAGGCGGTGAAGCCTAAAATGAGAGACCGGGCTCTGATACCAATTGAAAGGATACGGATGTCGCCTAGAGGGGGGTGAATAGGCGATTAAATTTTTTCCTAGAGTGGCTCAACAAAGGCGGAATAAAACTAGTGTTTACTTTGTAAAGCACAACCTAGAACAACTAAGGTTCACCTATTTGCACCAACAACTTATGCTAAGCAATACAAGCAACAAAGTGATAGCAAGATATATATTACTTCAAGCACGGAGGCTATCACAATGTAAAATGCATAAGTAAAGAGCTCGGGTATAGAGATAACCGAGGCACGCGGGGACAACGATATTTTATGAGTTCCTCCCAACATGGAGTACGTATCGTTTGGAGAGGGGGTGGTATCAAACCACCAACGCCACAAAAGGCCTCCCTTATTCTCCGGTGAATCTCACCCCAATGGGATCGATCCACACTTCCACTATCGGTGCACTTGTCGGTGGCAAACCGGAACTTCTCAAAAGGTTGGGGCACTTCTCCACAACTTAATTGGAGGCTCCCAACAAACGCCACCAAGGCCACAACCTGCAACACCAACAAACCGTCTAGGGTTCCAAGAACCCAAGAGTAAAAAGCTTCTCAACTTTCACTCACCAAATCCTCCGGGGAGAACTCAAACTGATGCACCAAATGCAATGGAAAGAACACAAGTAGTGCTCAAATCCTTCTCTCCCAAATTCCACCAAAGATACAAAAGCTTGTGGGGGAATAAGAGAGGAAGAACAAAGGAGGAAATCCACAAAAGACTCCAAGATCTAGATCCCAAGATGTTCCCCTCACTTAGAGGAGAGATGGATTGGTAGGATTGTAGATCTAGATCTCCTCTTTCAAATCCCTAAACTATATGCAAGAATCAAGGGAGGGATTGAAGGGGGGTAGCAAGCTTCAAAAGGTCAACAATGGTGGGGGAAAACTTGCAAGAGAGCTGGGGAACCATTGGGGAAGAAGGGCCCCTTAAATAGGTCCCTAGAAATCCAACCGTTAGGCCCAGGAATCGCCCGGTCCGGAGTCTCCGGACTGGGACCGGAGTCTCCGGTGTACCCAGGACAAACGGGGGCAATCTGGAGGACCTACTGGACGCGGTCTAGAGATTAGACCGGAGATTAGTCCGGAGTCTCCGGTCTTACAAAAACTGGCAGAAAGACCAATACAAATACATCCATAACTTTTGCATCCGGACTCCGATTTTGATGATCTTGGGCTCGTTTTAAAGAGGACAATAATCTCTACAAGATCATACAGAAAAACATAATAGTCCATCATGGGAGTATAGAACCAAATGACAAAAGGTTTAACTTCTCTCAAAAAGAAAAACCAGTAAAACCTCCAACATCGAAAACGTAGTAGAGAATGCATATGAAATCCGTTTTCGATGAACTAGAGCTTGTCATGGAGATTAAAACAAGCTCTAAATCCTCACATGAGTAAGAACCAAATAATGGAAGGTTTTACCCATCTCTAAAAGACAAACCGGTAAAACCTCCAAGAACAGAAACACAATAAGATATAAAGGGGAAATCCGTTTTTGATGAACTATGGCTTGTTATGAATATTACCACAAGCTCTAGAACCTCACATGGATAAGATCCAAATAACAACCAAGAAAGGATGATGCTAAGTATGCAAAGGTTTGAGCTCTCTCTGAACGATATGATCGAGTTACTCACTTGGGAGCCCCTCTTGATAGTACGGTTGTCTATCCTATAAACCGGTCTCCCCAACTAACACCACGAGACCGGTAAGAAAGGAACCCTATCAAGATCATACCTTTTCCTTGCGCATATTACACTTGATTATGATTTAGACGGTCTTGTCCTTCTCAATATGGAACACCTTTCTTGATTTCTCTTGTACGCACTTGCTTGATGAAGACTTGCAAGTTACTCCCCCATACAACATGGGGAAACCTTTACTTTGACCTTGTCTTTATCGATCCATGATCACCGAGGATGGCAAGCTTTAAGCATGATATCTTCATGGGTTTAACTCTCACATGACCAATCTGTGGATCACTCTTTGAACACCTTGGTCACCACTTGATCCTCTTCACTTTCTTCTTCTCCAAACCTTGAAGCCAACATATGGTTCAAGCATTGCCTATGGACAATTCCTACAAGTACAACTTGATACAAGCATTAGTCCATAGAGATTGTCATTAATTACCAAAACCACACATGGGGGCCCACATGTTCTTTCAAAGGTTATCGAAGCAGTAGGAGAAAGAAACCACTTTCGAAGGTGTTGCTAGCAACGTGGAACCTGCACACAACACAACCAAACTACTTTGCCCCAACTTATCAGTGAGGTTGTCAAGCTCATTGGTTTTGCTGAAACAAAATATTAAACGTATAGTGTGGAAGAAAGTAATTGCTTGTAGTAATTGCATAAATTAAACTGTAAACAGTAGATGGAATATTAGTGGAAAGGAATGGACCAGGGTCCACATTTACTAGAGGTGTTGATCCATAAGATAAATAACATGTTGGGTGAACAAATTACAGCTGGGCAATTGACAAATAGAGAATGCATAACAATTCATGTACATGACATGATGATCACTATGATATTCACTTCGGCATTACGACATGATACATAGAGCATAATCCAACTGCATCTATAACTAATAATCCACCTCCGGGATATCATCCGAACAACCCTCGGGTATTAAGTTGCAAGTGATACGTCCAAAACGTATCTACTTTCCCGAACACTTTTGCTATTGTTTCTCCTCTAATTTGTGTGATTTGGATACAACGAACATGGACTAACGCTGTTTTCAGCATAATTGCCTTGGTGTCTAGTTTTTGTGCAGAAAATCAATTTTTAGGAAAAATCCCGAAAAATATCACAAAACTCCTATTTTACCAGAAGACTCACGGAGGAGGGCCATGAGGGGCCCACACCCCCTGGCCGTGCAGGCCAGGCCAGGTCGCTCCTGGGGGGTGTGTGGCCACCTCGGGCACCCCCTCGGCCTCCCTCTTCGCCTACATAAAGCCTACTGACCTAAAAACAGGGGGGCGATGTTTTTCTAGAGAGAGTTCCGATGCGCCGCCACCACCAGAAACTATGATTCGGAACGAGAAACTCCGTTCTGGCACCCTGCTGGGACGAGAAATTTGAGGAGATCATAGGCATCATCATCACCGACGCCTCTCCATCAACCATCCATTTTACCCCATCCATGAGTGAGTAATCCCCCGCTGTAGGCTATGGGGATGGTAGGGATTGGATGAGATATATCATGTAATCGAATAAGATTGTTAGGGCATGGTGCCTAGTATCTTTGTTAGTGCTATTTGACTTTGTTGCAACTTGTTGTGCTTAATGCTTGTCACTAGGGCCCGAGTGCCACGATCTCAGATCTGAACTTATTATTGATTCATGATGATAATATTGTTTAGGATCTTATTTGCAAGTTGTGTACACATATCATTGCCCGGAACCAAAGGCCTCAAAGTGACAGAAATTAGGACAGCCGGAGGGTATGGATGTGATATGAGGATCACATGCGTTCACGGAGTGTTAATGCTTTGCTCCGGTACTCTATTAAAAGGAGTACCTTAATTGCCTGTAGATTCCCTTGAGGCCCCACTACAACGGGCTGGTAGGACAAAAGATGTTGTGCAAGTTCTCATTGTGAGCACGTATGACTATATATGGAACACATGTCTATGGTTGTTTAGTACTTGGATGCTTTATCTTATTTATCTGCAAATGCCCTAGATCTTGGTATTACATGAATAGTCTCGTCCATGCAATGCCCATCCATCCATCCCTATGCCTACCGCACTCATATCCTACTGTTTACTACTATTGTTACTACTGCCTTCGTTTTACTGCTGTTGTTACTTTGCTATTGCTACTATAAAATTGTTGCTACTGATAAACTACTATGATCAAGAATATTTCCAGGTGCAACTAAATTTACAACTCAGTTGTTAAGGCTTATAAATATTCTTTGGCTTCCCATGTGTCGAATCAATAAACTGGGTTATACTACCCTCGAATACTGTTGTGATCCCCAAATACTTGTGGGTCATCAAGACTATTTTCTGGCGCCGTCGCCGGGGAGCATAGGTTTATTTCTAAGTTCACCTGGATTTATTATTGTTTGCTGCTATCCTTTTCATCATGGGGAAGTCTCGTGATGGGAAGTTTCCTTTTTTACCATCCACTACAAGAAGAGGTACAGTCCTAAACACCTCTGCCGCTCTTGATTCATCGTCTGTTATAAGTAAGCTTGTTACACCACCACCACATACACTGCTGAATCTGAAATTTCTTCTGTTGCTCATGATGTTACTTCTACTGTGCTTGATGAGAGTGGTTCATTAGGTCCTTTCCTAGATGCTACAATTGCTAGAACTATATTGGGAAACACTGAAACTCCTAGTGAAGACACTATTACACATGTTAGCTCACCTGAGTCTAGAGAGAGTTATGATATTAATGATGGTTACATTGAAATGACTGATGAATTTATTGAAGAATATCGAAACAAACGTGGTGTTAGTGCTATTAGGAGTCTCCATGAGAAACATACTATTATACCTAAACTATCTCCTAATGCTAAGTTTGCTACTTCTCGCATAGACATTAAAGATAAGGATTATGATTTCTCTCTTTATTTATACTATATAAACATTGGTTAGAAAGAACCTTTTTGTGGGACTGAGAATGAAAGGGCTGTGGCACATATGAATGAGCTTTCTACTATGAGTGCCATTTTTTCTTATGATGTTAAGATGCGTACCTACTTTGTTGCTAAAATTTTCCCTTTTTCACTAAAAGGAGAAGCTAAAGCTTGGTTTAATAATTTACCTCCTAGATCCATTGATAACCCTGATTGCTTGATTTCTACTTTCTTTCAGAAATATTTCCCTCCTAGTGCTAAACATGCTATTTTGCAGAAACGTTTAGATTTTAAACAAGGAGAAGAGGAGAAATTGCCTGAGTGATGGACAAGGTTTTGTGCCTTGAGTCATGCACATCCTGGATGTCTATTACCTAAAAATGAGCTACTTGATATATATTACAATGGACTAATTTATGAATCTAGGACATACCTGGATAGTTTTGCTGATTGTGTTTTTAGGAAAAGAACTCATGCAGAAGCTGAATAATTAATGGCTAAAATAAGAAAGAATTATGATGATTGGACTACAACTGAGCCAATTACACCTGAGCCTACTACAACTGAACCAATTGTGCCTGAACCAACTCCAACACCAACTCCAAAGAAGAGGGGAGTGATTGAATTAAATGATGAAGTGATGAAAGAAGCTATGAAATGTCTTAGGGAGAAGGGTATTAGATTTGAAGATGTGAAGAATTTACCTCCTATAGAAGAATTATGTAAGCCAATCTCCCGCTCATCCACTATTGAGGTACACTATCTCCAACACTTTGATGAAGGTGATATTCCTTATGGTAAACCTCCTGATCAATGCTTAGAGGAACTTGATACTTTTATTGTTAAGCAAGGTAATTTTAACAAACAAGTTCAGAATCATTTATTGGAAAAATCTAGAGCTATTAATGAGTTGAAAGATATTGTGGAAAGAACTGCTAATGATGTTAAAATGCTTGTTAAACACTTCCAAATGGTTGAAACCCAAATTGATCAACTTGCTTAGGTACAAAAAGATATGCTAGTTAATTCTTCTGGAGATAAACATGCTTACAGAATTAGAACTAGGAGTGGTGCTGCCACTTAGGATCCCTTATATCCTGAGGGACATCCTAAAAGAATTGATAATGATTCTCAACAAGATGAAAATACCGGTAGTCCTTCTAAGATAAAGAAAAAGAAACATAAAACAATTGAGGAACCTTCTGAACCTGATGTAGATCCTAATAGTATATCTGTCTCTGATGCTAAAACTGAAAGTGGTAATGATAAAAATGATGCTCCTGATAAGGAAGAAATTGAAGTAGAACCTGAGAAGCACAGTAAGAACACTAAGTACACTAAAGAAGATTTTATTGCTAATAAATATGCTAGTGAAAGAGAAACTTGGGTGCATGATGACCCACAAGTATAGGGGGTGTATCGCAGTAGTTTTGATAAATAGGAGTGTCGATCCCAACGAGGAGCAGAAGGTGTTGACTAGTGGTATGGAGCAGGAAATCCCTGTGAATACTTAGCAAATTGATTTTTAGTGGTTTTCTGATAAGGCAACAAAACAAAGAGAAAGTAATAAAGACAACGAACAAGTGGCCCAATCCTTTCTTAGCGAAGGAAAAACCGGTATAAATACTTATAAGGACCAAACGTTCTCGAGGACACATGGGAATTCAGTCAAGTGCTTTCGCTTCAAATAGCTGAGTACTCTTCTTTGGTGTTGTAAGTGTTATGTGGGTGAACCTGTGCTAACATACCGACCTTACTTGGACTAATACATACTTGTGATTAAACCCCCTGCAAGCATCCGCAACTACAGGAAAGTAATTAAGATATAAATCTAACCACAACCTTAAACTTTGAGATCCTACACTCCCTTGTGCAAAGGTGTCCTAATGGGGGTTCAGGTTTCTGTCACTCAGGCAACCCCACAATTAGTAGCCAAATACACAATGCAGTCCCCTAGGCCCATAAATGGTGAAGTATCATGTAGTCGATGTTCACATTACACCACTAGAAGAATAGCACCACAACTTAAATACTAAACCATTTAATAATAACTCAACACAAATCCACTACTAACAACATGACTTCTCCCATGTCCTCAAGAACTAAACGAACTACTCACGAGACATCATATGGATCAAGATCAGAGATGATATGATAATGGATAACAATCTGAACATAAACAATAATCCAATGGTTCCACTCACAAGAATCAACTACAATAGTAATCAACACCGGGAAGGTTTTCCCAAAGAACTAAAGCAATATCCAACACAATTGTTACAGCGGGATGGAGTAATGATGATGGTGCTGGTGGATATGGTGGTGTGGATGATGATGATGATGATGATGATCCCGATGAAGCCTAGCTTGATGACGGTGTTGACGGCGACGATCTCCCCTCTTTGGGAATGAATTTCCCCGGTAGAAATCTATCTGCTGGAGAGATCATTCTCTCTCGGTGTTTTCCGCCCCACAGAGGTGGCGGAAATCTATCTGTGGTCTCTCCCCTGGTGTTAGGGTTCCGTGAGGAAGATATATGTAGAGGTCCCAACCTTTAATAAGGTAGAGATCCCTGTGTTTACAATGCTAGTCCCTGGATCAATAGCTAGCATCCACAGTTAAGATGTAATATCAAGAAATAAAGGTCATAATACAACTTTATAACCAGGAATAAAATAATTCATTACATCTTACATAGCTCATTTGGCTATCTCATTACAATGCAGCAGAAATAACTATAGCATGGAGTCCTTCATCTTCAAAGTGCCACAGGCAATCATGTTGGTTGTAGACTTGTAATCCTATTCAACACACTTCCCTAACATCAAATAAACCTGCAACATAATAAGTTACAGCCACAAGGGTCAATACATTTGAATTGTATTGGCAAGTGATACTATGGTAGTATAGTTGTAACATCCCAGATTTTATATTAAGATGTTAGAATTATGCATCATCCTTGCATCATTGCATCCTACAAACTAAAGTTGCATGAAAACCCTACCACCAAACCTTAAACAAAACCCTAATAATAATTCCTCTATGTGAGCAAGAATTGAAGTAATCTTGTTGACCCTTCTAAAAACTATGTAAAAACAATATTTTCTGGTTCTATGATGACCACCTAATTATTACAAGAATTTAGAAACTAGTTTCACTAAATTTGGATTTGTTATGCCAAAGTTATCAAGCTTTTAGTGAAACAGAAATTTAACAAAAGAAAAGAATAAAAAAAACCTAACTAACCTAAACGGGCCAGCTATGCCAGCCCACCAGTGCCTGCCGTCGCCTAAGCCTACCAGCGCTCCGCCGCCAGCCCAGCGCCAGCCGCAGCAAACCCGCATCGCATCTGGCCCAGCCCACTCCCGCTCCTCCGCTCGCTGACACGCGGGACCCACTCGTCAGTCATCTTCCCCACGACGATGGTGAGTCCCTGATGAACACGGGACCAATCCCGAACCGAATCCGGCGATTTCTCGTGTCCTTGTCCCCTTATCCATGCCATCCCCACCTTATATATCTCCACATCAACCCCCTCTCTTCTTTCCAAAAACCCTAGCTCGAATCGATCTCCACCGCCGCCGGCCACCATCGGGTTGTTTCGCCGAAATGGTTCGAACCCCCCTTGCCCTTTTCTCCCTCTACAGCTTCCTCCCGTTCTCTATTGAATCACCCCATATGTTTTGCCCCCTCTCAAACGCAGCCAATCACCGGGAATCGCTCGCCGGAGCACCGCCGGAGACGGAGGATTGCAGCTGAGCTTCGCCGCCATCCCGCTGAAGAGAAGCCGACGCCGAGGGCACGAAACGAACCGTGGAAGTCACCCTCGTCCAGTCGCCTACTTAACCACGTCGGGAGCCCATCAGAACAGCGCCGACCACCACCATCTGCACCACCCGCCGACACCGCCATCGTCTACGCCGGTGAGCACCTCAAGATTTTGCTCACAGCCGTTCGTTTCAGCTTGTACGGTTTAGATTAGATCGCATCCTTGAAGGGGTACCGGCCACTTATGTTTCGCCGCGTGGCAGCCCGCGTGTCAGTCCGCGTCAGCATGCCACGTCAGCGCGCCGCGTCGTTTATTTGGGCCAATCAGAGGCTGCCACCTGTCACATATCTGTTAGGATTAGTTTAAATAGGCAGAATTGATTAAAAATTTGTGAAATTCATAGTAAATCAACCGTTTGGCCAAAAATTGTGTATGATATAGCGTTGGATTCACAAAATTGTGTAGATCACAGATCTGTAATAATTTTGCAAGTTTGCAGTAGTATTTTCTGTGTAGGATTTAATCTCTAGTTTGGAGTATTTAATTCATAGAAGAATAATTAGAACTCCGTTTTGGTTGATTATTGTTGTGTTGGCTTTGTCCTCACAATACCTACTGACTAAAGTTATAAAACCTTGCTCAAGATCCTTAGATCTGATTCGGGGCTAAGTTGGATGGTTGGATCTCCTTATGAGCCTATAAATTAAACTAATGATCCAAATTAATTAAAATCTATAGGAAACTGATACTAACAACATCCACAACACATTAGCGACCCCAAAAGGATAACCTGGTCAAATTAGGAACAATCTCGCATAATTACCATGTTGCATGCATGCATATTATCTCTGTGGCATTTTTTTGTGCAAGTTGTGATTAGATCTATGTTTGTGTTTCGTTAGATTGTTCGGAGTACGCTGAGGAGTACTATTGTGTAGAGTGCTGCTCGGATCAAGGCAAGTTACACCACTTGTTCATTATTTTTGTCCTAGTTTTGATTCTATGCATGTGGTCTTCAAATTCTGTAGTATGCATGTGTAGGATGTTCTAGTAGAATTTTTCCTAAGTAATATTTTGCAAGTGCGATGATTTTGTAGTATGCCATGAGTAGCTCTATACTTAGGATTTTCCCCTCCTAATAGGTTCCCCTATTTTTGCTAAGTACTGCTTGCTATGCTATATATATATAAAGTACCGTTTGGTGGGGCTCGAAAGACAAGAAAATTTTCTAAGTATAAAGGCTCTCTTGAGCGATCTTTTCTTCTCAAAGCCACTTCAAAATAAAACTATGTTTTCTTCTGGGCGAAATGGTTGTCGGGTCAACGAGTGAGATTTGGTGGAGGACGGCCGCCTAGGAATCAAAGAAGTCTGCCATGTTTCAGAATTCAGAAGCTTCCAGTGCAACCACAATACATATGGGCTCTGTCTTGGACTAGTACTTAGTGGGAAACCTCACCTGGGTACCAACATTTGGAGGTTCTTGGCACGGTTGGATCCAGAAGGTAGAGGGGCTACTAAGGGAAAGCCTTGCCATGGTCTTGTCTATAAAAGGACTTGACCGTGGATTGTGGGTAAAGTGCACAAACTCTCGAGAGTATTGCAATCTGATCGATCAACCGATTTCACGGAAAAGAACACTTGAGCATCTGAAGGATGGAGCCTCTGAAGGATCTTCCTCTCTCTCCCTTTCAAAAACTCAAAGTTTTTCTAAAAACCCAAGGCGTGAGTCATATCGCCATTGGGAGGGTTTGGGGAACTTGGTGAGTAATATCCAAGTGTTAGGTTGTTTGGACACTTGGTGAGTAATATCCTCGTGTGCCATTCGACCATATATTACTTAAACAAATGTTTACAAAGTAGGGAAATCTTCTGTTATTCTCCATACTCAAGAAAAACTAGCTTTGAGAAAATAAACTCCTCAGCCTAAACTAGCCTTGCATGTAGAGTTAGTCTTTTCTTTCATTGGTGTAATTTGCCAATACATTCAAAGTATTGACCCAACTTGTTGGCTGCACGTCTTATGTGCAGAATCTGAAGATTGAAAGGTGGGTTGGCATCGCGAGTCTAAACTTGAGAAGCCTGGGGCGTTGATGGACTCACGTTGTTTTATGTTTTCGCTGCTATTTGAGCTAGCTTAATGCTAAGCAAATTTGTAATAAATACATACTCTGGATTCTCCGTGTAATAATGACTTTGTGTTTTACATGATATTCATTGACTGTGAGTGCTAGCTATTGATCCAGGGACTACCATGTAAATCACATGGACTTAGGATCTCTATTGATCCAAAGGTCACTACAATAGTGGAGTCTATCATCTATATGCATTTGGCTAAGTGGAGCTTAGGCTTTCTTTGCTCAAAATAGATTTTCCTTATGATTTGAAAACACTAAGTTTTTGTTTGTCAAAATCACCCAAGGCATCTACCAATCAATGATTGAAGATCCTTTAACCCTTGTTCAACCACAAGTTTTTAACTTAGAAATTGGGATGAGGAGATCCTTGATAGCTTCCATGTCTTGATGCTCAAATTGTCCATTGCCGGGGACACGACTAAGTACTTAGATTTTACTCTCTCAAGAGGTGGTGCACTTTCCCCACAAGACTCGACATGCATCGAGACAAGATCTTTTAGAAGCCTTCCCTTAGACCAAAATGGACGCGTTCCCAAAACTATCACCCCTACCACCAACTGTCCATCTGGCTAAGTTATTGCAACCTATATGATCCAAGCAGAGCCCATAATGCCATGTGGCTGCACTTGAAGCTTCTCAACATTTGACATCTCAAATCTCTTTGTTCCTGGTGGCATTCCACAAGTGAGATACACTAGGGTAGGCCATAAATATGGGGCCCTGTGTAACCACTCAACATAACCCATTCACAACCATTTCACCCAGGTGATTCATTCACATAGTTGTTTTATTAAACAAAACACAAGTCATTGACTTAGAAATATTTCATAGCATGAATATAATCCACCCTTGTCTTCTACTAGCTAGGCTAAGCATGATAGTAGTAGGAATCTTAACTTATGTAAAATTCTACTAAGGCTTCATCTACTAGGATTTCCCATGGCATAGTTAACACATAGAAAATTCCATGCAAGTCCTACTTAGAAATATCACTAATGCATAGTGAAAATAATAGGACAAAAGTATGAAGCACCACTTGCCTTTTTGGTAGAGAATATGAGTTCACTCCTTGATCTTGCAATATTCACACTCTTATAATTTCACTACAATTCAATCAAGGCACAAATTCAATCTAGAATTCAAAAAATTCACCACATGAAATAAACAAAACAAAACAATGCATGCAAGCATGCAAAAGATTGATTTATTTGGAAAAGTGGCTTCCAATAGGCTATAAACATTTTAAAACACCTATTTGTCATTTATAAAGGTGGCAAAACCATTTTAAATCAAGTTAGTGAAAATGGCCGTTTAAATCATTTTTGTTTTGCTACAAATGATTTAAATCAGATTAATAATTTCTTGTGTTTGACAAATATATTTTTAAACACAATTATTAGTGTTTTAAGGTCAAGTGTTTAATATTAAACTATTTGCAAAAGGTTTTTACCTAAAACCATTTTTAAATCAAAGCAAAATTTTATTTTTCTAGAAATGCCTTTAAGCAAAGTAATAATTTTACTAGGGTTGATCAAATACATTTTTAAATCCAAAACTTAGTGTTTAGGGTCAGAGAGTTTAAATCAAATCATCTTCTAAAGGTTTTACTCAAAAATCATTTTTAAAACATAAACAACATTTTTATTTAACTAGAAATACTTTTGTTAAAATATTTATTCCCTAGTATCACAAAATATACTTTTAAATCTACAAGTTGGTTTTTATGGTCAGTAGGTTCAAAACAAACCATTTACAAAAGTTTTTACCTTAAAAACATTTTTAGAACAACTTTTATATTCAAAATAGGCCTATACAAGTTTCTGCAAAACAACCATTTTTACAGAAGCAAATCACTAAAAAAATGGTATGGTTGGAAAGTATTCTTTTTGCTGATTCCATCGATATAAAGTTTGCAAAATTTGGACGTGTATATTTAAAATTATGAATTTTACAAAATCTAACATCTAATAGATCAAATCTGTTTTTTAAATCAACAGCTAGGGCCACGTGTCTGAATCTTATTCGTCGGTACCGTTTCCTTTGGATCGAGCGATACCGGCCGTTAGATCTAAGTCGCATCGCACGGCACAGAATCAATCTTACTGCTTCGATTAGTGAATCTATCATAGCTGACAGATCTGTATCCTACTGTTCCTAGCACTCTAACCATAATCTGGTGGCGCTCGACGGTGGCGCGCGGCGGCGGCACTCGACAGTGGCGTTGCCGATGATTTAGGAACCGCGGGAGAGGGAGGGGTTGCTTACTGGGTTCGTCGCGACGTGCTGACGCTCAAGGTGGTAGTCGTAGCTGAAGGGGCGCATAGTGCTAACTTGAATCGCTCGCTGGAGAAGCTCCTGGTGACGGGTGCTCTCTGTTGAAGACGGAGGCGACGCTACGGTGCACGCCAGGGAAAATAAAAGATGCAGTCAGATGCGCAAGATTTTTTTTTTGACTATGCCAGATGCGCAAGATCGTGTCGAGTACACGCGTGTGAAAGAGAGGAAGAGGCGCGGTCGGGAATTATCACGGAAGCTCGTCGGAGAAATGGCAGACGGTGGCGATGCTCAGGTGAAGATGTTGCCGACATTGCGGGGTACGCGCGAGCTATCTCGGGGTACTGGAAGGTGCGCAAGTGGGTGGAGAATGTTCCCGTGTAGGCCATGAGGCAAGGGGTGGTGAGGGACGGCCAAAATTCGCTGGAAAGCACGTCGGGGTAAGTGGCGTCGCTGCGGGAAATTGAGGCATCCTGATGGCTCCGGTCGAGTGAGGTTTGAGGGGAAAGAAGGAGGGGACATGGGCGATTAAGAGGGCGTCGTTGCAGCGAGGGATTAATCAACCATTATCTCGAATTGAAAGCGCGTAATTACGGCAGAAACAGCAGCGCGGTTTGGCAAAGAACGGGTCCGCGGGTGGGGAAGACGACTGGCAAGTGGGACCTGGGCGTCAACGAGAAAGAGAGTTACGCGGTGGGGTCCTGCGGTCAGAGAGTGAGCGGGTGCGTCTGTGACTGAAAGAAAACGGTTCGGGGTGGGGGAAGAGAGTGGGCTTGCTGGGCCTGGTGGGCTTTGCTGGGCTGGGCTGGCTTGTTTCCATTTTTTTCCTTCTCTGTTTCTTTTTCTTTTTCTGTTTCTTTTATTCTCTATTGAAATTATTCAATTGATTCAAATACTTGTTTGAATTCAAACTTTTCCCAAACTTTCAATAAGTTTCTATAGTGTTTAAAGATGTATTTTAAAGACCATTTTTGGAATAATTCTTTTATTCATTTATGGTTTTTTATTTATTTAAAATAGGCACTTGCCTTTATTCAAATAAGATTTTAATTATAATTTCAAACTCTTATTTAAATTCTAATTTTCACCAAACCTTTTTCAGTAGGTTTTATTTATTCCCTAGTGCAAATAATTCACTTGAATTATTATTTAAAATATTTTAATAGGATTTATTAATCATTCAAATTGGGCAATTGTCTTTGTTCAAGTAAAATCAATTATGGTTTTAATCCCATATAGATTTTATTCAAATAATTATTTTAAGTTAATTAGATAACTTTTTAATCCACTTTGGTAAATTCCCATTTATTATTTTCTCATGATTAAATTAATCATTTACCTAAGGGATTTTATCTTTATTAAATATAATTATGATTATGGTTTGATCCCATATACTTTTATTTGAATATTCTTTATCCATTTTTTTTATTTGGATTTGGGTTAACTTTATTCCATTTGCTTATGGATTTAACTCAAGATTTAAACTGTCTTCTAAATTATTTTCTTGGGATTTATTATTTAGGAAAATTGTCTTTATTTAAATAAAATTGAATATTGTTCAATCCTTATGATTTTATTTAAATAATTTTTTACTCCTTTAATTATTCAATAAACTTTTATTTGTTTATGGATTTGTCCAAGTTTTAATTTGGCTTTTAAATATTCCATATTTATTTTTTCTTTCTTTGTCTTATAAAATCCATATCTTTTTATTTATAGATCCAAAATTGGTGATTCCAATTTGTATTATTTTATTTAATATTTGTTTATCCTTTTAATTCCTTTCAGGATTATTTTTCTCACCATTTGGTATGGATTTTAGATAGGAGCTTTTGTTATCTTTGGAATTTAATTCCTCTTATCTTATTATATTCATAAGTTTTTATCCATGGCTCCAAAATGAATGAAATCAATTTCTATGGTTTTATAATATTTTATTTATCATTCCTGATCATTTAAAAATGTTTGTTGATAAATTTTTATATGGATCAAATCCATAATCTTAGAGATCTTGGAAATGATTTTCTTCCATTAGGGTTTTAGGGTTTTGGTTTACTTTTCCAAATGTTTAAATTTCAGGATACATTCATTGATGAATGCATTTAACTTGATTGAAATTTTGTTTGATTCCATTTTATTCAAATTTGTTCAAGTAGGGTTTTGATGTTTCCATTTTAAAACAAAAAGTTTCTTTTCACCCTAAATTTCACAATTATTTACTTTGTTTATTTTATTTTTCACATTTAAAAATTTGGAAAATTTTGGGATGTGACAGGCTACCACCCTTAAAAGAAAACTCGTCCCGAGATTGGGGAAGGCTAGAGGTTACAAGTTGTCTTCATGACAACTAGGGTACTACCACCCTTAAAAGGTTTTCAACTAGATTACATCTTGGCTTACTTGGAATCTTGATGTAACTTCTCTGGACACTTGTTGGCATAATGGCCTAGCTCTTTGCATTTGAAACACATTACTTGGCTAATATCCTTCTTTTCCTTTGGTATCATTGCCTCTTGTTTGTTCCTTGGTTCTTCTTCTTTTCTAGGCAATCACTGTCATAGTGTCCCATCTCTTTGCAATTGTAACATTGCACTTGGCTTTTGTCCTTTTTTCTTCTTTTTGCGTCTCTCGAAAGCTAGGAGTTCTTCTAGTTCATGCTATTCATATTTCACCACAAAGGTGGGAAATCTTTCTCTCTTCTTGGGGCAGTTACTAGAGATGTGACCTTCTTCTCCACAAGAGTAGCAACACTTTGTGGTCACTTTGGATATGGCTCTATGAGGCATGGTTCTAACTTTGCCTTCATCCTTCTTGTTAGAAGTTGTTCCCTTATGGAGGTTTCCAAACATTTGATGCATTCCATCGTGTTTCATTTGTTGAACTATAGGGTACATGGGGCATTGGATAGGGACATGATCAATTCCTTCACATAGGAAATAAGTCACTTGAGATGCGGGGCATTGTTTAGTTGGATGTTTCTCTTCACAATTAGGGCATTGGTCCACATGCTCCTTAGAAGTGTGTTCTATGTCTCCACAAATATTGCAAGATTGAGTTCCTTCTATAATATCATCCTTGATATCATTGTTGTCACAATCTCCTTGGGAAGAGTTGCTTATCATGTTGATCATTTGATTGGACATCCTTTGCAACAATTGAGATTGGATTTCCAAAAACTTTTGCATGGTAGGGTCTAACTCATTGTTGTTGGCTAAAAACTGAGTTGTCACTTGATTCAACTGGCTTGGGTTGCTAGAAGTTGTTCTCTCATGTGTATCTCTTGGTTGTTGTTGTTGTCACCATTCTTGATATTGGAGTCTCTTGGAGAAGTCATCTGTTTGGGTTGGATTGGGATTAGAACAGGCAAAAGATTTCTAGGGAAGAATTCTAATCACACACAACAATTCACACAAGCAATGTGCAAGAAATCACAAACAAACATTTCACTCAAACAACAAGTTCAAGCACATTTTTAGGCAAAAAAATATTTTTGCTACACCACATAAGTTGGTGGGTTTAAACTAATCACTAGTATGGTGGTCCAACTATGGGATTTCCTTGAGATCATTCCATTCTTCTTAGTTGTTTTTTCTTGATCAAGATCATGGTATCCTTGGAAAAATTCCTGCATCTTGGTCACAAAGCTTCAAAGGTGATGATGGTTCCTTCTAAGTTATGTTTTTTTAGTCTTCAAGTCTTGAGTAATATTTCTTGTCTCACTTGTAGTCCTTAATGATGTCCAAGTTGAAGTCCTTGATGAAAATAAAGTTGAAGTCATTAGTGTTGTTGAAGTTGAAGTCATTTGAGTTGGTGAAGTCCTTTGCTCATGGTGGAGTCTTTGCTCATGGTGGAGGCTTTGTCCATCAAGTTTGAAAATAGAACAGATGTAGAATCAAAACCAAAAAGGTTGAGGTAATAGTTTACAAGATTGTTTGTAAATAAGTTTTGGAACAAATACAACTCCTATTTTTCTAAGGGGTTTTGTCCAATCCTAGGGTTACAATCCTACAGGCAACACAGTGCTCTAATACCATCTGTAGAGGTCCCAACCTTTAATAAGGTAGAAATCCCTATGTTTACAATGCTAGTCCCTGGATCAATAGCTAGCATCCACAGTTAAGATGTAATATCAAGAAACAAAGGTCATAATACAACTTTATAACCAGGAATAAAATAATTCATTACATCTTACATAGCTCATTTGGCTATCTCATTACACTGCAGCAGAAATAACTATAGCATGGAGTCCTTCATCTTCAAAGTGCCACGGGCAATCATGTTGGTTGTAGACTTGTAATCCTATTCAACACACTTCACTAACATCAAACAAACCTGCAACATAATAAGTTATAGCCACAAGGGTCAATACATTTGAATTGTATTGACAAGTGATAGTATGGTAGTATAGTGGAGTCTATCATCTATATGCATTTGGCTAAGTGGAGCTTAGGCTTGCTTTGCTCAAAATAGATTTTCCTTATCATTTGAAAATATTAAGTTTTTGTTTGTCAAAATCACCCATGGCATCTACCAATCAATGATTGAAGATCCTTTAACCCTTGTTCAACCACAAGTTTTTAACTTAGAAATTGGGATGAGGAGATCCTTGATAGCTTCCATATATTGATGCTCAAATTATCCATTGCCGGGGACACGGCTAAGTACTTAGATTTTACTCTCTCAAGAGGTGGTGCACTTTCCCCACAAGACTCGACATGCATCAAGACAAGATCTTTCAGAAGCCTTCCCTTAGATCAAAATGGACGTGTTCCCAAACCTATCACCCCCTACCACCAACTGTCCATCTGGCTAAGTTATTGCAACCTATATGATCCAGGCAGAGCCCATAATGCCATGTGGCTGCACTAGAAGCATCTCAACATGTGACATGTCATATCTCTTTGTTCCTGGGTGGAATTCCACAAGTTAAATACACTAGGGTATGCCATAAATATGGGGCCCTGTGTAACCACTCAACATAACCCATTCACAACCATTCCACCCAGGTGATTCATTCACATAGTTGTTTTATTAAACAAAACACAAGTCATTGACTTATAAATATTTCATAGCATGAATATAATCCACCCTTGTCTTCTACTAGATAGGCTGAGCATGATAGTAGTAGGAATCTTAACTTATGGAAAATTCTACTAAGGCTTCATCTACTAGGATTTCCCATGGCATAGTTAACACATAGAAAATTCCATGCAAGTCCTACTTAGAAATATCACTAATGCATACTGAAAATAATAGGACAAAAGTATGAAGCACCACTTGCCTTTTTGGTAGAGAATATGGTTTCACTCCTTAATCTTGCAATAGTCACACTCTTCAAATTTCACTACAATTCAATCAAGGCAAAAATTCAATCTAGCATTCAAACAATTCACCACATGAAATAAAGAAAACAAAACAATGCTAGAAATGATTTATTTGGAAAAGTGGCTTCTAATAGGCTATAAACATTTTAAAACACCTATTTGTCATTTATAAAGGTGGCAAAACCATTTTAAATCAAGTTAGTGAAAATGGCCATTTAAATCATTTTTGTTTTGCTAGAAATGATTTAAATCAGATTAATAATTTCTAGTGGTTGACAAATATATTTTTAAACACAATTTTTAGAGTTTTAAATTCAAGTGTTTAATATTAAACTATTTGCAAAAGGTTTTTACCTAAAACCATTTTTAAATCAAAGCAACATTTTATTTTTCTAGAAATGCCTTTAAGCAAAGTAATAATTTTACTAGGGTTGATCAAATACATTTTTAAATCCAAAACTTAGTGTTTAGGGACAGAGAGTTTAAATCAAATCATTTTCCAAAGGTTTTACTCAAAAATAATTTTTAAAACATAAATAACATTTTTATTTAACTAGAAATGCTTTTGTTCAAAGATTTATTCCCTAGTATCACAAAATATACTTTTAAATCTACAAGTTGGTTTTTATGGTCAGTAGGTTCAAAACAAACCATTTACAAAATATTTTACATTAAAAACATTTTTAGAACAACTTTTATATTCAAAATAGGCCTATACAAGTTTCTGCAAAAACAACCAATTTACAGAAGCAAATCACTAAACAAAGCAAATGATTGGAAAGTATTATTTTTGCTGATTCCATTGATATAAATTTTGAAAAATTTGGACGTGTAGATTTAAAGTTATGGATTTTACAAAATCTAACATCCAAGGGATCAAATCTGTTTTTAAATCAACAGCCAGGGCCACGTGTCTGAATCTTATTCGTTGGTATCGTTTTGTTTGGATCGAGCGATACCAGCCGTTAAATCTAAGTCGCATCGCATGGCACAGTATCAATCTTACCGCTTCGATTAGTGAATCTATCGTAGCCGACAGATCTGTATCCTACGGTTCCTAGCACTCTAACCATAATCTGGCGGCGCTCGACGGTGGTGCGCGGCGGCGGTGCTCTGGAGGTGGCATTGCTGATGATTTAGGAAGCGCAGGAGAGGGAGAGGTTGCTTACTGGGTTCGTCGCGACGTGCTGAAGCTCGTGGTGGTAGTCGTAACTGAAGGGGCGCACGGTGCTGACTTGAATCGCTCGCTGGAGAAGCTCCTGGTGACGGGTGCTCTCTGTTGAAGACGGAGGCGACGCTACGGTGCAGGCCAGGGCAAATAAAAGATGAAGTCAGATGCTCAAGATCGTGTCGAGTACATGCGTGTGAAAGAGAGGAAGAGGTGCGGTTGGGAATTACCACGGAAGCTCGTCGGAGAAATGGCAGACGGTGGCGATGCTCAGGCGAAGACGTTGCCGACGTTGTGGGGCACAGCTGAGCTAGCTTGGGGTACTGGAAGGTGCACAAGAGGGTGGGGAATGTTCCCATGTAGGCCAGGAGGCAAGGGGTGGTGAGGGACGGACGGAATTCGCCGGAAAGCTCGTCGGGGTCAGTGGCGTTGCTGCGGGAAATTGAGGCAGCCTGGTGGCTCCTGTCGAGTGAGGTTTGAGGGGAAAGAAGGAGGGGACATGGGCGATTAAGAGGGAGTCGTTGCAGCGAGGGATTAATTGACCATTAACTCGAATTGAAAGCGCGCAATCACGGCAGAAACAGCAGCGCGGTTTGCCGAAGAACGGGTCTGCGGGTGGGGAAGACGACTGGCAGGTGGGATCTGGGCGTCAACGAGAGAGAGAGTTACGCGGTGGGGTCCTGCGGTCAGAGAGTGAGCGGATGCGTCTGTGAGCGGGTGGGACCTAGCCTATTAGAAGCCACTTTTCCAAATAATTTTCTTGGGATTTATTATTTAGGCAAATTGTCTTTATTTAAATAAAATTGAATATTGTTCAATCCTTATGATTTTATTTAAATAATTTTACTCCTTTTATTATTCAATAAACTTTTATTTGTTTATGGATTTGGCCAAGTTTTAATTTGGCTTTTAAATATTCCCTATTTATTTTTTCTTTCTTTGTCTTATAAAATCCATATCTTTTTATTTATAGATCCAAAATTGGTGATTCCAATTTGTATTATTTTATTTAATATTCGTTTATCCTTTTAATTCCTGTTAGGATTATTTTGCTCACCATTTGGTATGGATTTTAGATAGGAGCTTTATTATCTTTGGAATTTAATTCCTCTTATATTATTATATTCATAAGTTTTTATCCATGGCTCCAAATTGAATGAAATAAATTTCTATGGTTTTATAATATTTTATTTATCATTCCTGATCCTTTAAAAATGTTTGTTGATAAATTTTTATATGGATAAAATACATAATCTTAGAGATCTTGGAAATGATTTTCTTCCATTAGGGTTTTAGGGTTTTGGTTTACTTTTCCAAATATTTAAATTTCAGGATACATTCATTGATGAATGCATTTCACTCAATTGAAATTTTGTTGGATTCCATTTTATTCAAAAAATTTCAAGTAGGGTTTTGATGTTTCCATTTTAAAACAAAAAGTTTCTTTTCACCCTAAATTTCAATAGTTATTTATTTTGTTTATTTTATTTTTCACATTTCAAAATTTGGAAAATTTTGGGATGCGACAATATAGGCGAGAGGACGGAGTCGGGATACGGGTAGGTGGGCCACACCTGCCCTAGGAGCGGCCCGGGGGGACCCATACCTAGGGGGTGTGGGCCCCCAGTGGCCCTTCTTTGCCTCCCCTTCTCGCTTCCTATATTTTCTGGGAAAATATAATTTCCCATATTTTTCTGGTATTTTTCTGATCTTTGCGAAATTGCATCAAAACACCTCTTTTTCCATCAGAATCCAGACTCCGGCAGTTCATCCTCCAATTATCATCCAACATGCATAAACAGATGAAAAGACATAAGTATTACCTCATAATAAGACATATATCAATGAATAGAGGTAAATTATGATATAGAATGGTGATGCAAATTGGGCGTATCAACTCCCCCAAGCTTAGACATTCGCTTGTCCCCAAGCGAAAACTGAGCTCAGTAAACATGTCCACGGGTTTATGGAGTGAAGTGTCGATAAAAGAATACGAACAATAAGCATCACACTTACCATTGCACAAATCATAGAAGAAAGCAACTCACCATTATATAACTTAGCTTGAAACAAGTACATGAGTCACAACAGAGATGCATAAAGATAAATCATAATTGGAATTGGCAAACTCTTGTTCTTGGTCAGAGAACAGCTGACACCAATTTCACAAATAAAGCTTTTGAAGAAGTTTTAAAACAGGAGTACTCTTTGCTCAAAAAGGTTTTTCAAATAAGGCTTTCAAAGTAATACTCAACACATAAGAGTTTTGTGAAAACAAGGAAGATAAAGAACATGATTGAATAAATCACCATATGAATGCTTGAAACACAACAACTCAAATGCTTGCTGGAGATAGAGAGGAAGTAGGTTTACTGACTCAACTTGGAAATATGAGAAAGGTCCCATTATAGAGGGAAGCAGGGATTACAATTCATAAAGATCTTCCAAAAGATTATGGTACTTACTAGCTTTGAGCCCTCATTGCCCCTATCATAGGCATCTTGAGATGATTAAGGTTAAAGTGAACAAGGATGGAGTATATGCTTGACGAAATATAAGTTGGCAATCACATGTCCCTTGAATATGAGGGCCACTCCTCATGCTACTCAACTTTAGTTACCGGTAAGTTCTTGTCATTGAAAGTACATGCGTATCATAGAGAACCGCCAACGGGGTACCCCTTGCACATGGTACAGGAGCTTTCCCATAACCAAAATGATAAGGCAAGCAGACAGTGAGCATCTCAGCGATCTTCTTATTTACTATGTGCATAGCTTTTTATTGAGGATGCTTCATAGATAGATCACTATGGTGATGCTGCAAGTTTCCACCATGATTAGGCATGGCTTAGGCTAGCGGCCTAGGCGTTTCTCTAACACATAATACCTACTCCATGGACTTACAAGTTACCTCTTTATTTCACACCGGTGACATCCACAAAGAAAAGAGCATGATATCAACTGTGTACAAAGTGCAAGTGCAATGTTGAAAACGTTCCCCCTGACAGCACGGTTCTGCTAATTCCAACGTATAGGTGCAAGCATATACAACTTCGATGACACAATGGTTCAAGTCTAGTAGGGGCAAGGAAACAAGGTGTACCATCAAGTTTGTGAGAGCTTTACTAACTAGTTTTCACATAACAAAATACTTTATAATTCGAAAGATAGATGAAGCTTGAGAATTTGCTTGGAATAGAAATAATGCTAATAGGTAAATATGGTGGACACAAATGGCATAGGTTTTGGTTCAAAGGGATCAGAAACTTGAGAAGTATGCCTTCTCAAAACAGGTTTTTCGCTAGCAAGGCTGGGTAGCAAGCAAGAGAGTTGAAAGAAACAAGCAAAAATAAAGTAATAAAGCCAAATATGCAATCTTCCTTGAACACACAAAAGATCTTAAATAAAGAATACTAAGCTTATGAGCCAATCAAGAAAGAAAATAGATGATACAAAATACATGTAAGCTTTTTTTTCTCTTTTTCTTTCAAACCTCAAAAAGTGTTGCTACTGACCAGAGCTCGGTTTGCCAAAACCAATTAAGAGTTACTTGATGCTCCCAAACTGAGGCCAAATACTGATCAACAAGATCCATCATATAATAGAGATTGGAAACTAAAATAAGAAGTGCAAAAAGTAAAAGATGAGACTTCTCATTAATATTCAATAAAGGCACTCAGACCAAGGGATACATAGATAACCAACTAAAGGAGAGATACTTCCACATGCAAACCAAACTATAAGATACCTTCTCTACCAAAGATATGAATCCACTAAAAAGGTAAAATATAAAAGATCATGATGGTGATACCGCGGCACTCCCCCAACCTTGGAACGATCCAAGGGGATGCCAAACCTCATGATAAATTAATCCTTCGGTGGTGGTGGTGTTCTCTTGATAAGCTCTTCAATATGTTTCTTCAAATCTTCAAACAAAAAGGTCAGAGCACGAATCAGTTCTGAGTTTTGCTCTATGCAGTTCATGATCATGTCAGACCGAGAATTCCAGTCCTTGTTATTCTTTCCTCACTCTTGTTCCTTAGCATGTTCCTTCTCTGCATTGTTAGAACGAGGAATATTCTAAACTGAGGGAAAATTCCCTTTGGGCACCTATAAGACCCCACCTTTATAAAGGTAAAGGTCCCTGTGATTGCAATGCTAGTCCCTGGATAAATTGCTAGCATCCACATTTTAAGATGAAGTACACATAAACAAAGGTCATTATTACATCGTCATTCTAGACATAAACTAGTCTTTCACAACTCCATAGCCATAGGCTAGTACAAGAGTTTAACTTAACAATATAAATAAAAGTCTTCATATTCATGTGCCACAGGCAAGCATATTGAGTGTAGACTCATAACCCTAATCCTCATCAGAGTAACCTGCAACATCACAAGTTACAGCCACAGTGGGTCAATACATTGGAATAGTATTGGCAAGTGGTACCTTAGTAGAATAATAGTATCAAGCTTCTACATGAATTTTGGCTAAGTGTAGCTTAGGCTTGGTGTGCTCAAAATAGGTTTTACCTATCAGTTGAAAACACTAAGTTTTTGTTTGGCAAAAACTCCCAAGGAACCACCAATAGACATTGGTGAACCTTCACCCTTGTTCAACCAAAAGTTTTTAAATTAGAAAATTGGGATTAGGAGATTCTTGATAGCTTCCATGTCTTGATGCTCAAATTGTCCTTTTCTGGGGACATGGCTAAGTACTTAGATTCTCCCTTCTGCAGAGGTGGTGCACTTTCCCCACAAGACTTGATTTTCACCAAGACATGACCTTTCAGAAGCATTCCCTTAGACCAAAATGGACGCGCTCCAAACCTATCACCCTCTACCACCAACTGTCCATTTGGCTAAGTTCTTACAACCTATATGATCTAGGAAGAGCCCATAATGCCATGTGGATGCACTAGAAGCTTCTTAACAGATGGCATCTCAAATCCCTTTGTTCCTGGGTGGCATTCCACAAGTGAGATACACAGGGTAGACCATTGAAAAATGGGCCCTGGTAACCACTCAACCAAAAACCACCAAGCAATTACCATTCCACCCAGGTGTTTCATTCACTTAGTTGTTTTATTAAGCAAAAACATAAGTCAAAGACTTAGAAATATTTTTCCATAGCTTGTATATGATCCACCCTTGGTTGCTACTAGCTAGGATAAGCATGGTAATAGCAAGCATCTTAACTTAGAGAAAATTCTAACAATTCTACAACTACTAGGATTTCCCAAGCATAGCATATAGATACTTAGCAAAAATTATCATGCAATACCTATACAAAATATTTCTAATGCTTAGTCAAAATATTGGGAAAAAAGTATGAAGCACCACTTGCCTTGGTAGTTGGGGGAGTAACAACAATCCTCACAGTCACAATCATCACTAGCACCAAAATCTACCCATAAAATGATAGCACCAAATTCACATTTCAAATAAACAAGCAAAAATATATGAATGCATGAAAATGCCATGTGATGATTTTTATAAACCAAACAAGACAAGTAAAACATTACTGATCAATAAACTAAACATTTATACATCAAATAAACTTTATTTGGTCTTTAAAACATTTTCCAATTAATTTTTATACACAAAATAAGGCTACAAATGTCTCTCCATAAAATTCTATTTTAACAGAAGAAAATACAAAACCAAGCCTACAGATGTGTAGGATTTATTTTTGTGATTCCATTGATATCTTATTTGCATTTTTTGGATTAACATAACAAAAGTTATTGAATTTTTTGGATTAAACAGACATGCTAGGCCACGTGGGTTGTTTCTATTGGCAGATACCGTTTCACATGGATCGATCGACGAGGGCCGTTGGATTTAAGTGACTGCGCACGACCCAGATCTAATCGTACCGCTTCACTTAAAGATCTAATCGAGGCCTTTGGATCTAGATCCAATGGATCAGATCTGATTGACCAAAACTCAGCGGCGCGAATGGCGCAGGCGGCGATGACGCCTCTGGCGGTGACACGCCGGAGAGGCAGAGGTGCAGGGAGGTGTTCTAGTGCTTACCGAGATCGCGAGGACGTGGAGATGCTCAACGTGTAGGTGGACAGGGTCGGGGTGCACGGACATAGCAGCAAAACCTCGTCGGAGTTCATCCACGCGTCGGGTGCTCACTTTCGGAGTCGAAGACGACGACCTAGGGCTCAAGGGATCAAGCGGCAAGCATTAACAGATGCATAAGACACTGGCGAGCATAGTCGCGTGAACCAGAGATAGAGGGGAACACGGGGCTCAGCGAAATGACTCGTCGGAGTTAAGCTAAGCTTCGGACGTTTGCAGGTGTCGACGAGGGCGACGACCTGCGGCGATTTAGGACAAATTGGAAACATGAGAAGATGCGCAAGGCGATAGCAAAGCAGTTCATGTGAACCAGAGGGAAAGGTGCGCTCGAGACTCACCATGATGGATCGCTAGAGTTCTTCGGTGTTGCGGCGGTGTAGGGCGAAATTCATGGAGCCTGGCGGCGCTTCTGGTTGGTTGTGTTGGGGGAAATGTCCGTGAGGGGGAGGCGATTAAGTAGCCAGAGCGGGGGTGGAGATTGCGCACGGAATCAATGGAAATAACTCTAATTAATACGCGACAGTGAAGGAGGAGGGGGAAACGGCGAGGCCAGGTCGAGGGCGAGGTTTGGGGACGATGATGATGGGGCAAGTGGGTCCGGGCATCAGCGAGAGGGTGTGCACGGGAGGGGTGAGAAACAGAGGGAGAGGGGAAAACCCGGGTTGGATGGTTCTGTTACTGGGCCGAATAGGTGGCGCCGGTCTTTTTCCTTTTCTTTTCTCTGTATCTTTTTCTAATTGATTTTCCAGGAATCCTTTTCAAATGATTTCAAATGAGTTTGAATTCAAACTATTTCTGGATTTTTGTAAAGTGAAACATGCACATATTTGAGTATAAAACATTGCTATTCACTCAAAATTACATTGGCCCATTGAATTTAAAAATAAAATCATGCCTTAATTAATTATTTATAATAGGCATATGAATGGTTTTGAATTCATATTTTTGTTTTGAAATTTTTGACCAAGTTTTGGAAATAACATTCAAACCCATGTTCAAACCTTTTCTGGTTTTAAACAAGTATTCTCATATTAGAGAGTAGAAATAAAGCCATTGTATTTCTTACATAAAATAATAGACAAGAATTTCTTCTATTTTTGAAATCTTATTTGAAAATGATCCTAAAATGCTTATGAATGCATGAATGATATGCAAACTTTATAATCATAATTTTTGGGATGTTACAAATGTAACCCCCTTAAGGTGAATCTCGCCCTCGAGATTCGGATTGTCTAGCAAATAGGTGAGGGTGGTCTTTCCGAAGATCATCTTCTCTTTCCCATGTTGCTTCTTCTTCGGAATGATGGTTCCACTGAACTTTGCAGAATTTGATAGTCTTTGTCCGAGTTACTCTTTCTGCAGTCTCGAGAATCTTGATAGGTTTTTACTCATAGGTGAGATCACTTTCCAATTGGACCTCCTCCAAAGGTATAGTATCCTTCAAAGAAGTCTCTTCCATCTCCGGATGGCATTTCTTTAGCTGACTCACATGAAACACATTTTGAATGGCAGACAATGATTCAAGCAATTCAATCTCATATGCCACTTCTCCTTTACGGCTCAGAATCTGGAATGGTCCAACATATCTTGGGGCCAATTTTCCTTTGACTCCACACCTCTTCACTCCACGAAGTGGTGATACTCTAAGATAAGCTCTATTGCCCAACTCATAGGTGACTTCCTTACGCTTGGGATCTACGTAGCTCTTTTGTCGGGACTGTGCTATCTTCAGTCTATCCTTTACTAACTTAACTTTATCTTCAGCTTCCTTGATTAGTTCTGGCCCGAACAAGTTTCTTTCTCCAACACCATTCGATAGCAATGGCGTAGTACACTTTCTCCCATAGAGAAATTCAAATGGTGCCATCTCAATACTGGCTTGATAGCTGTTGTTGTAAGAGAATTCTGCGTAAGGCAGACTTTCATCCCAACTAGCAACATAATCTAGGTCACATGCCCTCAACATATCCTCTAGAATCTGGTTGGTCCTTTCTGTCTGTCCATCAGTCTGGGGGTGAAAAGCAGTACTGAATTCCAATCTTGTTCCCAATGACTCATGCAGTTGCCTCCAAAAATGGGAAGTGAATTGAGTTCCCCTATCAGACACAATACTCTTGGGTACTCCATGCAGACACACAATCCTATTCATATAGATCTTGGCTAACTTAACACTTGTATAGGTTGTCTTCACGGGTATGAAATGAGATACTTTAGTTAGGCGATCCACTACGACCCAAATAGAATCATATCCCGATCTAGTCCTTGGCAGTCCAGTATGAAATCCATGCCAATCTTGTCCCACTTCCAATCAGGAATAGGTAACGGTTGTAACAATCCTGTTGTTTTATGATGTTCCGCTTTCACTCTGCTACATACATCACACAAAGCAATATGTTCGGCGATGTCCTTCTTGAGATTATTCCACCAAAATCTTTCCTTCACATCCATATACATTTTGGTGTTACCTGGATGAATGGAATATGGTGAGTTGTGTGCTTCTTGTAAAATCAGTTTCCGAAGCTCCGGATCTTGCGGAATGCAGATACGTTTTCCATACCATAAAGTACCATGTTCGTTTCATGGAATCCTTTGGCTTTTCCCTTACCAATATTTTCCTTAATCTCTTCAATTTCCTTGTCCGTCTTTTGGGCTTCCTTGATTTTGTCCAACAAGGTGGGTTGAACATCCAATGACATGAGATGTCCCTTAGGCACAATCTCCAATATGAGATTTTTGAATTGGGCACACAGATCATCTGGCAATTCTCCTTTAGTAAGGCCATTCACATAAACCTTACAGCTTAATGCATCCGCTACAACATTTGCTTTACCGGGGTGGTATTGCAAACTCAAGTCATAGTCCTTGATGAGTTCTAGCCATCTTCTTTGTCTCATGTTGATTTCTTTCTGAGTGAAGATATACTTCAAACTTTTGTGATCTGTGAACACTTCACAATGCTTTCCCAAAAGATAATGTCTCCATGTTTTTAGTGCATGGACAACAGAGGCTAACTCCAAATCATGAGTAGGATAATTCACTTCATGAGTTTTGAGTTGTCTCGAGGCATACGCCAGAACATTCCCTTCTTGCATCAGAACTGCACCTAATCCTTGGTGAGATGCATCACAATAAACTTGGAAATCCTTCTCTAAATATGGCAGACATAAGACTGGTGCTGTCACTAGTCTATTCTTCAACTCTTGGAAACTGAGTTCACATCCTTCAGTCCAATCAAATTACTTGTCTTTCTTTAGTAACTCCGTCATTGGCTTAGCTACCTTGGAGAAATTCTCAATGAATCTTCTATAGTATCCTTCCAAACCAAGGAAACTGCGAACTTCTTTCACTGACTTAGGAGATTCCCATTCAGTTACAGCTGACACTTTTGCGGGATCAATGGCTACACCATCTCCTGACACAATGTGTCCAAGAAATCCAACTTCATTCAACCAGAATTCACACTTGCTGAATTTGGCATACAGTTTATTCTCTATAAGCTTCTCAAGTATCAAACGCAAATGTCCTTCATGCTCTTCATTGCTCTTGGAGTAGATCAAACTGTCATCAATGAAAACGACAACAAACTTGTCAAGAAACTCCATGAACACCTTGTTCATCATATTCATGAAGTAGGCTGGTGCATTGGTCAAACCAAATGGCATCGTGGTGTATTCATACAATCCATACCTAGTGGTGAAAGAAGTCTTAGGTATGTCTTGTTCCCTTATCTTAAGCTGAAAATAGCCTGACCGGAGATCAATCTTTGAGAACACACAGGATCCTTCTAACTGATCAAACAAGTCATTGATTCTGGGCAAAGGATATTTGTTCTTGATAGTCACCTCATTGAGTGAACGATAATCTATGCATAACCTTTGACTTCTATCTTTCTTTTCAACAAACAAGACTGGTGCTCCCCAAGATGAAGAACTTGGTTGAATAAATCCTTTCTGCAACTGTTCTCCAAGCTGCTTCTTGAGTTCTTTCAACTCATCAACTGACATCTTGTAAGGTCTCTTTGCTATTGGTCCGGATCCTGGCAGCAAGTCAATCAGAAACTCCACATCTCTATCTGGTGGCATTCCCGGCAATTCCTCCGGAAACACAGCCGGATATTCTCTCACAATTAGCACACTACCTATGCTAACCCCCTTAAGAGAATTTAGCTTACTACCTTTTGATTCAAAGTTAGACTTGAATCTAATCCGTTTTTTATCCGGGGTTGTGTGTGCGACAGTACGGTTGGCACAATATAGTACTCCTTCATACTTGGTCATCCAATCCATTCCCAAAATAACATCCAATCCTTGGGAATCTAGGATTATCAGACTAACTGGAAACTTATGCTTTCCAAACTCTATTACTAGATCACGACATCGAAGGCTTACTATCATATCTCCACCGGGAGAACTTACTTTTATAGGACACCCAATATTTTCAGTTGGAAATCCATTTCTATCAACAAATGCTCTTGATATGAATGAATGCGATGCACCAGTATCAAAAAGAACAAGTGCTGGAATAGAATTGAGTTTGAACTTACCAGCCACAGCATCAGATTCCTCATATATCTCTTCCACATTGATGTGGTTCACTTGTCCCTTATGAAAAGGGTTGAGCTTGGTGGTTCCTTCAACCTTCTTCTCGGGGCACTCATTTGCATAGTGTCCCATCTTCTTACACTTAAAACACTCAACCTGACTGATATCTCTCTTCGCGGGTTGACTTCCATTACCACTTCCACCTCCACTGTGGTGGCTCTTGTGTCCACTCTTGTGATTCTTATACTTTTCATTATCATGACTGCAGTGATGCTTGTTGTCATGATGGAAGTTGTGGCTGTGGTGGTTGTTGTACTTTCCATGTTTGTGGGATCCAGAACTCCCACTATCATCATGATGTGTACGCTTGTGAGACGATCCCGAGATGTTCTTATCAAAGCTGTGCTTCCTTTTCCTACTCTCAACCTGCTTCATCTTGTTTTCCAAGATGGTAGACTTGTCACAAAGTGATTGGTAGGTTGGGACATAGGCAGCAGACAGCTGCAGATTCAGTTCATCATTCAGTCCTTCGAGGAATTTCTCCTTCCTCTTGGCATCTGTATCAACTTCATCCGGTGCATAACGCACCAGATTGTTGAATTCCTCAATATACTCAGCCACGCTGCGGTGACGCTGTTTTAGGTTGTGGAACTCCTTCTTCTTCAAATTCATCACTCCGGATGAGATGTGAGCTGTACGGAATCCATCCTCAAAGATAGCCCATGTCACATCCTCAATGGGAGTGTTGATCTGAAAGTTGTCCCACCAGGTTACTGCTGGCCCTTCCAGCAGATGTGCTGCAAACCTGACCTTCTCTTCATTGGTGCAGCCGACAGTCACTAAGTCCTTGTTCAGTGAGCGCAACCAATCATTGGCTACCATTGGATCAGTGGTTCCCGAGAACTTTGTAGGCCTTAGTCTTAGAAATCTGGTGAGCATGTCAAATCCTGGCGGATTATTCTGGTTGCTGTTCTTGTTGTTATTGTTCTTGTTGTTATTCTGATTCTGCATGAAAGTGGTCATCATCTGCATCAGTTGTGCCTGTGCTGTCATCAATTGTTGCATCTCGGGAGTGACATTGTTGTTGTTGTTGTTTTGGTTGGGGTTGGCACATCGAGGAGGCATTTGTGGTTTTCATAAGGATAAGAATGAGATATCCATAGATGCTTAACATGCACAATACATCACATAGACAATCACAATAACCAAGTATCAAAATAACATAGAGTTTGAACGACATAAACAACAAGTTTGGAAATGCAAACACACTATAGCAAGCCATCCACATGTTGGATGGTCATTGCGACTCAATAATCAAAGTACGGTAGATGAAAGGTAATCGAGTAGTCTACACTACTCCTCCGCATCAATCTCCATGTCAACGAGGGTAAGACTTGCATTCTCCATGGCGGTCTTGTACTCATCAACACTAGTAGTCAAGGCCTCTGTCTTAGCCCTAAGTTCCCTCTTCTGTGAGCGAAGCCTCTCGATCACTCCCTGCTGATGCTCAAGCTCGAAGTCCTTGGCCTCTAGCTCTTCCTTCATCTCCCGGATCTTCTTGTTCCTATCTTATACTCTTTTCTCCTGGCTCTTGAACTTCTTGTCGTGGCTTTCAAACTTGGCCTCCATTTCCTTGACTATCTCGTCTTGCTCCGCGAAGAGCTTGTCCTTCTCTCGGAGCTAAACCTGGAGTTCGTCATTTCTAAGCATGATGTTGGTCCTATCAGTATCTAGGTGCCTAATAAGACCCTCTAGGTCCTGAAGGTACAAATGAATCGGCTCCATCATCTCTCTAGCAGCATCCTCGTACTCTATAGCTTCACCCTCCTCGTTGCGTCTCCCGAAGGGGTGAAAGTAAAGACCTCTAAGCTCGGTGGAGTGTCTACCTACTAGGCTCCCAAGTAACTCCTGCATGACTACATCTAGGCCTTTCTCCTTGTCGTCATGCATCATCTTGAAAGGGATGGTCTCCGTGGTTTGCTCTGTCTGGCGTCCCGGCTAGGTGACTCTGAAGCCCCATAGGTCGTTCCGCTCAAACTTGGTGAGTGGAAGTCAGCTCAATGAGACGAGTACCAAAACGAGTTCCCTTGAACTCCTCGTCCATGTTGATAACAACATTAGGCATCTATTTTTGTAAGATAGAGAAAAGTTAGAATCAACATCAATAGGGAAAATCATAAGACAAAATATCACAAGCACATCTTTTTGCAACAAACACACAAGTCATGGCATACACAAATCCATTACAAACATCAAAGGTTCAACATAGCTTAGACAAATTTTTGAAGTGGAAACGATAAGTGTGGTGGTCCAACTAACGAAGTACATTACAACTCTCACTCACTAGACAAAATAGCTATCAGGGCATCCTTAGTAGCCATCTGTCTATCTTGTTCACAAGACTCCCAAATTAAGTCTATGATGTCTCCCCTTAGTTGTTGGTTGGTAGTCTCCAACTCTTGGGTATGCTTCTTTTCTTCTCTAAGGTCATTTTGGGTGTTGAGCATTCTGCACTTGAGTCTATCACCAAGCTCCTTGATAGCATTCCAAGCTGCATTTCTTGCAGTCAAAGAATGTTGTGTGCATTTCTGAGTTGGTGACCATGCAGAATCCTGACTCCTTGTGGTTGTCTTCCTTGGTTTTGTACAAGTGAAGTTGCACCCACCAATACTCTTGTCCTTCATCCATCACAGGGAATCCTTTGTACACAGCTTCACCATGTATCCCCATGGTAACCATAAGGTTCTTGAGGGCCTTGGGAAATTCAGTCTCACACTCCAAAGTCATGGTCATGAGTGGTCCCTTCCTCACGGCTTTGTTGATGGAGTTCATCTACAAATAGAGATGAGAAAGAAGATTAGAAAAGTTTACTAGAAGAAAAAGACAAGTGGAAATTTTTCAAAGTGTTGAAATTTTTTCCTTAGTGGTTTCTAATCCAATCCTAGGGTCATAATCCTACATGCAACCTGGCTCGGATACCATCTATAAGACCCCACCTTTATAAAGGTAAAGGTCCCTGTGATTGCAATGCTAGTCCCTGGATCAATTGCTAGCATCCATAGTTTAAGATGAAGTACACAGAAACAAAGGAACATTATTACATCGTCATTCCAGAGATAACATAGTCTTTTACAACTCCATAGCCATAGGCTAGTACAATAGTTCAACTTAACAATATAAATAAAAGTCTTCATCTTCATGTGCCACATGCAAGCATGTTGATTGTAGACTCATAACCCTAATCCTCATCAGAGTAACCTGCAACATCACAAGTTACAGCCATAGTGGGTCAATACATTGGAATAGTATTGGAAAGTGATACCTTAGTAGAATAATAGTTTCTATCTTCTACATGAATTTTGGCTAAGTGTAGCTTAGGCTTGCTTTGCTCAAAATAGGTTTTACCTATCAGTTGAAAACACTAAGTTTTTGTTTGGCAAAAACTCCCAAGGAACCACCAATAGACATTGGTGAACCTTCACCCTTGTTCAACCACAAGTTTTTAACTTAGAAAATTGGGATGATGAGATTCTTGATAGCTTCCATGTCTTGATGCTCAAATTGTCCTTTTCCGGGGACACGGCTAAGTACTTAGATTCTCCCTTCTGCAGAGGTATTGCACTTTCCCCACAAGACTTGATTTCACCAAGACAGGACCATTCAGAAGCCTTCCCTTAGACCAAAATGGACGCGCTCCAAACCTATCACCCTCTACCACCAACTGTCCATTTGGCTAAGTTCTTGCAACCTATATGATCCAGGCAGAGCCCATAATGCCATGTGGCAGCACTAGAAGCTTCTTAACATATGGCATCTCAAATCCCTTTGTCCCTGGGTGGCATTCCACAAGTGAGATACACAGGGTAGACCATTGAAAAATGGGCCCTGGTAACCACTCAACCAAAAACCACCAAGCAATTACCATTCCACCCAGGTGTTTCATTCACTTAGTTGTTTCATTAAGCAAAAACATAAGTCAAAGACTTAGAAATATTTTTCCATAGCTTGTATATGATCCACTCTTGGTTGCTACTAGCTAGGCTAAGCATGGTAATAGCAAGCATCTTAACTTAGATAAAATTCTAACAATTCTACAACTACTAGGATTTCCCAAGCATAGCATATAGATACTTAGGAAAAATTATCATGCAAGCCCTATACAAAATATTTCTAATGCTTAGTCAAAATATTGGGACAAAAGTATGAAGCACCACTTGCCTTGGTAGTTGGGGGAGTAACAACAATCCTCACAGTCACAATCACCACTACCACCAAAATCTACACATAAAATGATAGCACCAAATTCACATTTCAAATAAACAAGCAAAAATATATGAATGCATGCAAATTCCATGTGATGATTTTTCTAAACCAAACAAGACAATTAAAACATTACTGATCAATAAACTGAACATTTATACATCAAATAAACTTTATTTGGTCTTTAAAACATTTTCCAATTAATTTTTATATACAAAATAAGCCTACAAATGTCTCTACATAAAATTATATTTTAACAGAGGGAAAGTATAAAAACAAGCCGACAGATGTGTAGGATTTATTTTTGTGATTCCATTGATATCTTATTTGCATTTTTTAGATAAACAGAACAAAAGTTATTGAATTTACAAGTTTAAACATTCAAAAATCAATTCTGGAATTTTAAACAGACAGGCTAGGCCACGTGGGCTGTTTCTATTGGTTGATATCGTTTCACACGGATCGATCGACGAGGGCCGTTGGATTTAAGTGACTGCGCATGACCCATATCTAATCGTACCGCTTCACTTAAAGATCTAATCGAGGCCTTTGGAACTAGATCCAATGGACCAAATCTGATCGACCAAAACATAGCGACGCGAATGGCGCAGGCGATAGCGACGGCTTTGGCGGTGACATGATGGCGAGGTCAGAGGTGCAGGGGGTGTGCTAGTGCTTACCGAGATCACGAGGACGTGGATATGCTCAACGTGTAGGTGGACAGGGTCAGGGCACACGGACATAGCAGCAAAACCTCGTCGGAGTTTGTCCGCGCGTCGGGTGGTCACTGTTGGAGTCGAAGACGACGACCTAGGGCTCAAGGGATCAAACGGCAAGCATTAACAAATGCGTAAGACACTGGCGAGCATAGTCGCGTGAACCACAGACAGAGGGGAACACGAGGCTCACCGGAATGGCTCGTCAGAGTTGAGCTAAGCTTCGGACGTTTGCAGGTGTTGACGAGGGCGACGACCAGCGGCGATTTAGGACAAATTGGAAACATGAGAAGATGTGCAAGGCGATGGAGAAGCAGTTCGTGTGAACCAGAGGGCAAGGCGCGCTCGAGACTCACCGTGATGGCTCGCCGGAGTTCTTCGGTGTTGCGGTGGTGTAGGGAGAAATTCGTGGAGCCTAGCGGCGCTTCTGGTTGGTTGTGTTGGGGGAAATGGCCGCGAGGGGGAGGTGATTAAGTAGCTAGAGCGGGGGCCGAGATTCCTCACGGAATCAACGTCAATAACTTGAATTAATACGCGGAAGTGAAGGAGGAGGAGGAAACGGCAACGCTAGGTCGTGGGCGAGGTTTGGGGACGACGATGACGGGGCAAGTGGGTCCGGGGCATCAGCGAGAGGGTGTGCGCGGGGGGCGGGGGGTGGGTGAGAAACAGAGGGAGAGGGGAAAACCCGGGTGGGCTGGTTCTATTACTGGGTCGAATAGGTGGCGCCGGCCTTTTTCCTTTTCTTTTCTCTTTTTCATTTTCTAATTGATTTTCCAGGAATCCTTTTCAAATGATTTCAAATGAGTTTGAATTCAAACTCTTTCTGGATTTTTGTAAAGTGAAACATGCACATATTTGAGTATAAAACATTGCTGTTCACTCAAAATTACATTGGCCCATTGAATTTAAAAATAAAATCATGCCTTAATTAATTATTTATAATAGGCATATGAATGGTTTTGAATTCATATTTTTGTTTTGAAAATTTTGACCAAGTTTTGGAAATAACATTCAAACCCATGTTCAAACCTTTTCTGGTTTTAAACAAGTATTCTCATATTAGAGAGTAGAAATAAAGGCATTGTCTTTGTTACATAAAATAATAGACAACAATTGCTTCTGTTTTTGAAATCTTATTTGAAAATGATCCTAAAATGCTTATGAATGCATGAATGATATGCAAACTTTATAATCATGATTTTTGGGATTTTACAGCACTTGTTGGTATTGATTCTCATGTATAAGAGTATGGAAGGATCTCTTGTTACGTGGAGGAGATGACCGTGTATTGTAGAAAAGCCGTGGAGGTTTCCCTCATGTAGACATCTATGTTGTCCTCCTAAGCTTGATAAGGGTTGACACCACTCCAATGCTTGCGATGGTAGCGCGGGTGTCCGGATGTTAGTCCTCCTCCATGTCCTCTTCATACCCAACCAAAATCTCCTCCTCCTTGGGGTTTTGAGGATCTACTTCCTCGGGATTCTTGACTTTGTCATTGGCGGAGACCATGGTGCTCTAAACTTGAGAAGATTTCCTGAAAAAAAAACAGATCAAAATGAAAACACGACGAGAACACGATGCACATACCTTGGGGGATCCGGGGGTTATATATTACGAAGTTTCAATGCATAAGGAAGGTTTTGATATGAAAACGAGGCGGAGACAGAGCGCGGGGGTGGCACACCCCCTCCAGGCGCGGCCAGGCAGGGCCCGCGCCTGGGGTGGGTTTGGCCACCCCTGACTCTGTTTCCTCCTATGTTCCGTCTCGTAACTTCCCTTATGTATCAAAAACATCAAAAATATAAAAAGATTGGGGTTTCACGAACCTTCTATTTTCACCACTTTTACCTATTCAAAGACAAAATCTGCAGACTCCTTTTTCTCCTTCCCCTAGAATTTCCTTTCCTACAAGGTCTCACACAAACGTCAATGGCAACATTAGTGTAATAAAAAACAATAAACCTTTGGGTACACACTTTAACTGAAAACCCATCAAAACAAAAGCTGCTGTCAAATGACGGCAGAAATCTGTCAAAACAGACCAGCAGGTTAAGATTGATTTTTTCAAAAACCTTCTGTTGCTCAAATCAAAAAGTGCAAAACTAATGAAAGTTAGTTAACAACTTGGAGAAGAAGCTCAGAAAAATGCAGCTCCATCCGACGTACTAAGCTTCCTCACGAATGTTTACAATGCAGCACGAAAATGTGTCCCAGGACAGCCACTTTTCACAACTCCTCTACTTCACAAAAGTAGTTGAACTTGACACAAAAACCAAAAAAAAAAAGGATAAGGAGCGGTTATTACTGAAGTAATAACTTCCAAGAATCGACAAAACTCTTGGGTTATCTCCCAAAAATTACTTTTCTTTAATGCCTTTAAGTTAGGCTTGAAACTTTCAAAGAGGCTCACAAAGGAGATAAATATTTGAAGTGAAAGAGAGCATCAAGAAGCAAATAACCAACACATTTGAGTCTAACCCACTTCCTATGCACGGAGGTATCATGAGAAAACAAATTGTTGAAACAAAAAGCCATTAGCATAGGAAGACAAAAAAGATGCAACTTCAAAGCTTTCAACATAAAACAGGGAAACTTAACATTATTGATATGCATAAGACCATGTTTCTCTCTCTCATATTAACTTTTAGTAGCATTTTCAATAAAGTTGACAATATAACTGTCACTGGCAAAAACTTTATCATTATAATGAGCATATTTACAATCACCAAAAAGAGGTCCAAGGTCATAAACTGAATCAATAGAAGCAAGTTGTTCCATCCTGAAATCTTTATTAGGCAAACTATTTTCACAAGGAGCTTTAGCAAATTTGGAAAAGTTAAACTCATAAGAATCTCGATCAAACTTAGTTAAAACTTTTTCCTTCTTACAATCAATAATGGATCCACAAGTGTTCATGAAAGGTCTACCAAAAATGATAGGACAAGTTTTGCTAGCTACTGAGTTAAGCACTAGAAAATCAGCAGGATACTTAATCTTACTGCAGAGAACTTCCACGTCTCTTACAATGCCAATGGGGCAAATGGTTTCCTTATTAGCAAGGTGAATAACCAGATCAATGTCCTCAAGTTCACAAGGACCAATCTCATGCATAATGTCCATGTAAAGATCATAAGGAATAGCACTAGAACTAACACCAATATCACATAAACCATAGTAGCAATGATCACCAATTTTAATAAAAAGCACAGGGACACTAGATTTTCTAGCTCTTTTAGGATGAGAAACAATATTAGTAGTGTCTTCACAGAATACAATGTGCTCATCCTCTATATTTCTAGTGACAAGATCTTTCACAATAGCTACCACGGGTTCAACATTCAAATGCTCATTAGGCTCCACAATTTTCATTTTACCTTTGTTATTTGCACTAATAATCATAGAATACTCCTTTACCTTAGCTGGGAAAGGAACTTTCTCAACATGAGGTTCAGGCACAATATGATTAGTAGTACAAACTTCAGTACTTATAACGGGAACATGACTAACAACATCTTTATACGGAGCATGGTACTTATTCCACTTATTCTTGGGAATTTCTATGTAAGAGGCAAAGGCCTTAAAACAATTGGCAATACTTTGGTAATCAAGACCAAACTCATTACTAATATCACGAAAGTCATCAGTTCCCATAAAATATTTAATGCATTCATAATCATAGTTTATACCTGACTTTCTTCCTTTGTCATTCTCCCAAACTTTAGTGTTCTCTTGAATACGGTCTAGGAGATCCCATTTAGCTTCTTCCTTCATACGTGTGAATGATCCAGCACAAGAAGCATCTAGTAAATATTTATCATGAAGAGAAAGCCTGGCATAAAAGTTATTGATAATAATATTGTTAGGGAATTCATGAATAGTACATTTAAGCATTAGTAACTTCAATATCCCCCAAGCTTGAGCTATACTATCTCCATCTCGAGGACAAAAGTTATATATAAGATTTCTATCCTTATGAATCTCACTAGGAGGATAAAATTTAGAATAAAAGAGAAATGCCATTTCCTCCCATTCCATGGATTGTCCATTCTTCAGCAGCTTATACCATTCTTCAGCTCTCCCTTTCAAGGACATGGAGAAAAACTTCTTCTTCACCTGTTCAGTTGTGATACCTGCACACTTAAATAACCCACATAATTCATGGATAAAAAGAAGGTGATCACCAGGATGGACACTTCCATCCCCTAAATAATAATTATCCATAACACGATCAATAATACTTGTAGGTATCTTAAAAGGATCTATCTCAACAGGTGGTGGTTCATCTACTACCCTAACAGTGGTAGTAGTTTTCCAAAACATAAAACAAAGTGGGTTATCCATATTGGAAACAAAGCAACAAACATAAACAAAAAGAAATACTCACAATAGAAGTTTCCCTTACCAGTTCCACTCTTCAATAGCGCTTCACTCCCTGACAACGACGCCAGAAAATAGTCTTGATGACCCACAAGTATAGGGGGTGTATCGCAATACTTTCGATAAATAGGAGTGTCGATCCCAACGAGGAGCAGAAGGTGTTGACTAGTGGTATGGAGCAGGAAATACCTGTGAATACTTAGCAAATGGATTTTTAGTGGTTTTCTGATAAGGCAACAAAACAAACAGCAAGTAATAAAGACAACGAACAAGTCGCCCAATCCTTTCTTAGAAAAGGACAAGCCTATAGAAATACTTATAAGGACCAAACGTTCTCGAGGACACATGGGAATTCTGTCAAGTGCTTTCGCTTTAAATAGCTAAGTACTCTTCTTTGGTGTTGTAAGTGTTGTGTGGGTGAAACCTGTGCTAACATACTGACCTTACTTGTACTACTACATTATTGTGATTAAACCCCCTGCAAGCATCCGCAACTATAGGAAAGTAATTAATATATAAATCTAACCACAACCTTAAACTCTCAGATCCTACACTCCCTTGTGCAAAGGTGTCCTAACGGGGTTCAGGTTTCTGTCACTCCGGCAACCCCACAATTAGTAGACAATGCATTCCCCTAGGCCCATAAATGGTGAAGTATCATGTAGTCGACGTTCACATGACACCACAAGAAGAATAGCACCACAACTTAAATACTAAACCATTGAATAATAACTCAACGCAAATCCACTACTAACAACATGACTTCTCCCATGTCCTCAAGAACTAAACAAACTACTCATGAGACATCATATGGATCAAGATCATAGATGATATGGTAATGGATAACAATCTGAACATAAACAATAATCCAATGGTTCCACTCACAAGCATCAACTACAATAGTAATCAACACCGGGAAGGTTTCCCCTAAAAACTAAAGCAATATCCAACACAATTGTTACAGCGGGATGGAGTAATGATGATGGTGCTGGTGGAGATGGTGGTGTGGATGATGATGATGATCCCGATGAAGCCTAGCTTGATGACGGTGTTGATGGCGACGATCTCCCCTCTCTGGGAAGGAATTTCCTCGACAGAAATCTGTCTGCCGGAGAGAACTTTCTCTCTTGGTGTTTTCCGCCCCGTAGCGGAGGCAAAAAATCTATCTGTGGTCGCTCCCCTGCTATTAGGGTTCTGTGAGGAAGATATAGGCGAGAGGGCGGAGTCGGGAGCCGGGCAGGTGGGCCACACCTGCCCCTAGGCGCGGCCCAGGGGGGCCCACGCCTAGGGGGTGTGGGCCCCCTGTGGCCCTTCTTCGCCTCCCCTTCTGGCTTCTTCTGTCTTCTAGGAAAATATAATTTTCCCATATTTTTCTGGTATTTTTCTGATGTTCGTGAAATTGCATCAAAACACCTCTTTTTTTCCATCAGAATCCAGACTTCGGTAGTTCATCCTCCAAGAATCATCCAACATGCATAAACAAATGAAAAGACATAAGTAATACCTCATAATAAGACATATATCAATGAATATAGTTAAATTATGATATTGAATGGTGATGCAAATTGGGCGTATCAGTGCAGAAACCAATGCATTTTCCTAATAAGAAACACAAGTGAAAGGAAGAAGAACACTATAACAAGTTTTGCGAGTGGATGAAACCTTTATTTTTGCAAATTCCTTTAACTGATTCTATTAAGTTGCCTCCTTATTCAAAGTATATGAAGGATATTGTCTCTAATAAAAGGAAGATTCCTAATGAGGAAATTTCTACTTTGTTTGCTAATTACTCCTTCAATGGTAAGGTTCCAAAGAAACATGGTGATCCAGGTATACCAACTATTCCTTGCTCTATTAAGAATACTTATGTTAGAATTGCTTTATGTGATTTGGGAGCTGGAGTTAGTGTTATGCCTTTTTCTCTCTACAAGAGACTCCAGCTAGAAAAGTTGATACCAACTGATATATCTTTGCAAATGGCTGATAAGTCAACTACTATTCCTGTTGGTATATGTGAGGATGTTCCTGTTCAAGTAGCTCATAATTTCTTGGTTTTAACTGATTTTGTTGTGCTTGAAATGCCTGAAGATGATAATATGTCTATTATTCTTGGGAGACCTTTTCTTAATACTGCAGGTGCTGTCATCAACTGTAATCAAGGAAAAATAACATTTAATATTAAGGACAAAGAGCATACTGTCTATTTCCCAAAGAAGGTTGCTAAGAGCTATTGCCTGAATTCCACTGAAAATATTGAGAGCATCAAGATTGGAGAAATATATTGTACCATTCCACAAGAAAGTTTTGAAACTATTATGATTGGGACTATTGCTATCAAGATTGAGGTAACATAATCATTTTGTGAAATGCAAAGTTTTGTTTCATATAAAATTGTTTTGTTAACAAGACTTGATCAACCTTGTTAACAAAGGGATTTTAATGGACGAAACAGTGCTTTCACAATGATTATCCTTGCTCACTTTTATTTTTCATCACATTACGGAGGAACTCCTTCTTGGCCAGGTTGGGATTGATCTCCATTTAGAACAAAATCCTAAGCTTGGGGGGAGGTATACCGACATCACACTCATCTACGTATCATGTTCTGTCGGTACTTTGTATATCCATGTTTTGCTCTCTTTGTAGTTTTTGTTTCTGCTTTCCAAAACACAAAAAAAATGTTTTCTTTGTTTCTCTTGGCTTGTTTCTTTGATTCTGCTTTGTTTGTTTTTGCTTTCAGTGCTTGCTTTAAAAAAATCGAAAACCCAAAAATATTTGTTGTTCTTTTTTGATTTTGTGAAGTTCGTTGCAGGGTTCAGGGGTCCTCAGTGGATTTTGGTTTCATGTTATTATTCAAGTCACACAAGTGAAAGGAAATAATGATAATTAATGACAACTCGAGGTGTGGTAAGAGGCTGGTAATGAACTCTATTTGTCTTCATTTTTGTACATATAATCGTCATTGTGAGCATGCTTAGTCTATTCATGTAAGGTGTATGTATTTATTGGATGCTTAGTAGTTCTTTCTCTCTTATTATTATTCCCAACTTGCTAATAGTTTGTAGCATGTCATATGATTGTTTGCTTGCATTGCTCTACTCATAACTTGGTATGACATTGTGGTATCCTCCTCTGAATGTTTCATTTGAATCGACTTGGCACATTCTCGCGCATGCATATGACTAAACAAAAGTCAATTAAGCCTCGATGATTTATTTTTCCTCAGAGTTCTTGTATCACTTTTATGCCATAATTAATTCTATTTTGTTGCAAGCATGATTATGACAGTTATTGATCTCTCGTTTGTCACTCCCTCTCTATTACCAACCTTCACTTGCACTGAGTATGAGCTCTACTCGTGCTTCCAACTCCCCAAAACTAATATTGTCAAAAGTGTCCACCATATCTACCTATTAGCATCGTTGATATTCCGTGCATATCTATTATGCCTCGTTTTCTTCCAAATAAAATGTTTGCTTGTTATGAGAAAATTATTTAGTAAAGCACTCACAAACTTGATGGCACACTTTATTTTCTTGCACTTAATAAACCTGAACCATTGTGATTGTCCATGAAAGTTATATGCTTGCAAATTATAGGCTGAGAGTTAGCAGAACCGTGCTGTCACGGGGAATGCTTTCAACACATGTAAATATATACCCAGTTGATATCATGCTCTTTTGTTTATGGATGTCGTCGGTGTGAAATAAAAGGGGAGTGTCATCACCTGGATTTTTAATCCCAGATGCCTGTTATGCCATACATCGCAATCCCAGGATTACCATTTTTGCGAGACATAACAGATTTGGATATCACAGTACATCATCCATTACAAACCATACATAAGGTTTTACACAAATCAGGATATCATGATCCAGTTCTTAATACAACTCAAGCTGCGGAATAACGTAATAATAAAGGTAGCGTAGGCGAAGCTCCATCTTCGGGGTCACAGGCAATGCTGACGATGGGAGATGATCCTATTTGTCGTAACCTTCCTGCGGTCCATCCTCCTGGTACTCTTCTTCATAGTCTGGCCACGGGAATAGCCAGGGACAAAGCCATGAGTACTCTTTAAGTACTCGCAAACTAATACTAACAAGTTATGGGGATTTTTGTAGTAGGACACTAAGCTCTAGGTTTGTTTTGCAAAAAGCCAGATTTACCTCTACTAAGTTCAGAAGCAAGAAAAACTAGTTGAAGTTTTATAACACCTAAGTGGGAACTTGAATTTCATATCACAACTCTGTTGTGGTCAAGTCAAAATCTCAATTCATTTCACATGTCATTTTGAAAACATCTGACGGGGGAACAGTATGCCCACTCCAACTGTCCATAATCGCGGACGCGACTATTCGAATAGTTTGACACTCTGCAGAGATTATACACTTTCACCACAACATTCGATACATCTGTCAGGAACAAATCACGAATTCACTATACTCAGTATGCGGATAATCAATCCTAACCTTTCAATTACACGCCCTAGTATAGGCACCTCTCCTGTGAGTTTGGCCTCCCAACCATGACCAACTGTAATCTTGGGTACTCCATAGGTGGACAATCTTCACAAGGTAGCCGCAGCTCAGACCTTGGCCGCGAGGGAACCTATACTAAAGTATATAAGTTTCCAGTCAGGCCCTACCCAATTTTCGGGTACTATGGTTGTAAGGTAAAATTGGAATGGTATCGCATCCAGATAACCATCAGTTTTATAAAGGGGCTAAGGCTCCTGCCTCAACATTTTCATCATCAAAATCATCTGGTGTTCGGAAACACATGTCAAAACATTTCAATAGAATGACTCATCATTCCAAGGTTTTCATAACCATTTTCACCAAGTATTCCCATCTAAAGTTGATCAAGTTTTATGCTTAGCACTAGCATCTACAAGTGGGTAAGTACTAATGAGGGGTGGTAAACAAGTGGGGATTAACTAAGTTCAATCTCATGCCTTAGGATGACATAAAGATTATCTAGCTTAGGCCAAATTTAATGCTCTTTATGCAACCTTCAATTATCTTCCCAGAATATACAAGTCACTTAAGTAAACTCTAAGAGAAAGCTTTGATAAAGAAATAAAGTATAAAGCTTGCAAGTAAAACTAGGATTGGGTATCATCAAAATGTGTCTAACCAAGCATGCTTAGTGCATTGCATAGGTTATATAACTTTCATAATTGCAAGTGTTAGATTGCATAGGTCAACTTGGTTAGTAAGGCTTGCCTTGTGCAGAGCAGTGGTTGAAGTTCTCCTCGGCTTCTTCTTCATAGTATCCTCCTTCCTCCTCGTATGCTTGGTCGGTACTAGCGTCTATAAATAAATACGAGGTACACAATCACCAAACAATACTTAACTATTTTCAATCATCACACAAAGGTGTTCTATATATGATCTAGCGTCATCACCTATCATTACAAGATTAAAGCATTTGTCTTATTTATTTTAATTTGAGAAAAGTAATTTCTACTCATTGAAAAACTAAAGATTTAATATTCTCCAACTCAAACATGGGATCATGTTGATACATGTCATCACCACATATTTCAATACATGGGAATGTGATTTAAAGTGGTGTCACAATTTAATAAGGTTTAACCTTTTTATTTTAAATAATTAAAGTGACTAGAAATGCCTATGTGGCATTGTTTTATTACTTGAACATTATTTCTGTAAGTAAACCCATATGTTTTTATATATTCTGAAAGGTATGATCAAATGTGATTTTTGAGAGTTGGAACAAACTCAAAAGCTATTATGGTTGAAATTTGAAAAATGTTTGACTACAGAAAAGCTTCTGACTTGTTATTTTTACCAAGGTTGATCTACAGATCCAAATGACTTCAATCCAATGGGCTTGGATTAATCATTTCAGTACCTTTCTAACAAAATTGGTTTCATGCAATTTGGTTCATTGAATCGATCTAGGTTGATTTTTGAAACTAGGTACAGAACTAAGTTTGAATTAAAATAGAAAAATATCAATTCAAACGCTTGGGCTGCGCGGGAAAGATTAATGGGCTGGCCCAGTGTCACTCCGCAGCGCGGGGCTCATCTGACAGCGGGGTTCCACCAGTGAGTGGCTCACAACACGCAAAGCGGTACGGGGCGATCTCGGTCGCACGATCTAAATCTAATCGAACGGCTACGGTTCATCGTCCACGTCGGGCAGCGCCGGTGATACAGAACCCTAACGCGGCAGGTGGGGAACGTGGGAGGCTCACCGGGGCTCAGGCGAGGGTCGACGATGGGGGCGAACGACAACAGCTCTTGGCACCGACAGGTCCTCCTGGGGTGGCTCCAATCAATGGCGCCTCTCCTTCTCTGCAGCGGCAAACTCCGATGCAATTCCAGCCACCTGGTGCTCGTGTTGCTCCGGGGGTGAGTGAGGGTGATCAGTGAGAGGTGGGGAGCAAACTGGTGTGAAGAAATCGAGCGGGGGTGGCCTCTATTTATAGTGGCGAGAGGGGACCGACGAGCGCGAGCTGAGCTCGTCGTGGTCGACGGCACACGCAGCTATCGGCGTGGGCAACGGTAGGGGGCGGTTCTATGTTCCCTGGCGAAGCTCAATGGTGTGATGGCGAGGCGAGGAGCGGTGTCGATCGGTCGGAACGCTTCGACACTCTAGGCGGGTCCGACGGGGGTTTTTGATGGCGCACAGCGAGCGTGGTCCGCGCGCCGGCGAACGGGCATGTCTGGCAGGGTGCTGGGCTGCTGGCGATCACTTACGCACGCGGCGAGGGCGGCGCGCGGTCTGGGGGTGTTGGTCGAGCGTGGCGCATGGGGAACGCTCTCGGCATGGTTGCAGAGAGGTTTGGCATGGCCTGGGCGTGTGGTCTAGTGGCTGGCATTGCTCGAGGCTGGGACAGGGAGTGGCGGTGGGGTGCTGGCTAGCTCCCAAACAAGGTTGGCGAGGCTAGTGTGGCCTCTAGCTCGCCGGAGACAACGGGGTGGCAAGTTTGCTCTCGGCCTTCTCACCATTGATGGCTAGGCTTGCTTACAGTGATGCTAAGGATAGTTAAAGGAGCTAGATGATCTACTAAGGATAGCCAAAGTAGGCATGAGAGTTAATTTGGCCAAAGTGACCATTCACTTCATTTGTTTATTTTGAGTTGTTTGTCTTTGGGAAAAGTTTGGGGATTGTTTAGATGATGTTTATTTCACCTAAGAATCATTTTACAAGCAAAGAAACATAGAACCATGGCAATTCGAAAGAATCCAAATTTTAATACACACACATATGAATGCTTTCATATTTTTAGTTGGAAAAGTTTTTGTTAACCATAATTTTGATGATTAGTGTTTGATGATCCATGTTTAATATTTTTGGGAAGTTACAAACCTTCCCCCCTTAAACAAAATCTCATCCCGAGATTTGAAAAAGGACAAAAAAGATTACCTAGGATTTGAAGAGATCGGGAAACTCTGTCCTAATGTGATCTTCGCCCTCCCAGGTAGCTTCCTCTTTCGTGTGGTTGCTCCACTTGATCTTGAGAAACTTGATGCTTCGTGTTCTGGTAGTTCTGAAAGCTTCTTCCAAAATACGGATGGGTATTTCGGGATAGGTCAGGTCATCGTTGATTTTTATGGTCTGGTGATCAATATTCTTGAACACTTCCGTCTTCTCTGGAACTTCGAGGCACTTGCGAAGTAATGAGATATGGAATACATTGTGCACGGCTGACATCTCTTCGGGTAGTTCCAATTGATACGACACTTCTCCTCGACGGTTCAGAATCTTGAAGGGGTCGATATATCTGGGGGCTAACTTTCCTTTCAGTTGGAAACGCTGCATTCCCTTTAACGGCGACACTTTCAGATACACAAATCTCCGATATTCAAAACGAGGTCTCGACGTCTCTTGTCGGCGTAACTCTTCTGTCTTGACTGAGCGGTCTTGAGGTGCTCACGAATCTTGTGAACCTTCTCTTCTGCTTCTCGTAGGATGTCGGGTCCGAAAATTTGGCTCTCTCCTACTTCCGACCAGTTCAAAGGGGTGCGACACTTCCTTCCATACACGAATTCAAATGGGGCCATTTGCAAACTAGCTTGATAACTGTTGTTGTATGAAAATTCTGCAAATGGCAGACAGTCTTCCCATTTAGATCCATACTCTAATACACAGGTTCTCAACATGTCTTCGAGTATTTGATTTACTCGCTCCGTTTGTCCGTCGGTCTGGGGGTGATAAGTTGTGCTAAAATCTAGTCGGGTGCCTAAACCTTCTTGGACTTTCTTCCAAAATCTCGAGGTAAACTGAGTTCCTCGATCAGATACGATGTTCTTGGGGACTCCATGCAAACTGATGATTCTAGCGATGTATAACTCTACTAGCTTTGAACTCTGATACGTGGTCTTGACTGGTAAGAAATGGGCAACTTTGGACAGTCTGTCCACTATGACCTAGATAGAGTCATAAACCCTACTAGAAGTAGGCAGTCCGGTGATAAAGTCCATTCCAATGGAATCCCATTTCCATTCTGGAATCTATAGCGGTTGCAACAATCCAACGGGTCTTTGATGTCCCGCCTTGACTCTCTGACATATATCACACTTGGCGATATAGCTTTTGATTTCTCTCTTCATCTTATGCCACCAAAATTGCTCTTTCACATCATGATACATATTTGTTCCTCTGGGGTGGATAGAACAAAGAGTATCATGAGCTTCCTTCAGAATAACTTCTTTCAACTCTGAATTTGCTGGTACACAAAGGTGTCCTTTGTACCACAAAACTCCTTCTTCGTCTTTGGTAAATCCGGGTACTTTGCCTGTACCGAGACGACGCTTGATTCCGTTAATACTAGCATTTCCTTTCTGTGCCTCCTTGATCTGGCTGATCAAACTGGGTTGAAGTTCTATGCTATCCAAAAATCCTTTACTCACTAATTCCATTCGAAAATCTTCCATCTCTTTGTGCAAGCTTGGTTGCTCCTTTAAAATCATGGAGTTCAAGCAGCACAACAATCTGCTAAGGGCATCTGCTACCACATTGGCTTTACCGGGGTGATAGTGAATGTCCAGGTCGTAATCCTTGATTATCTCAATCCATCTTCTCTGTCTCATATTCAGCTCCTTCTGAGTAAATATATACTTCAGGCTCTTGTGATTCGAATAGATCTCACAACGGTTTCCCATCAACTAATGCCTCCATGTCTTCAGGGCTAGAACTACGGCTGCGAGCTCGAGGTCATGGGTTGGATAGTTCTGCTCATGTTGTTTCAGTTGTCGGGATAGATAAGATATAATTTTGTCTTCTTGCATTAGCACACATCCGAGACCGATCTTGGATGCATCACAATACACGTCAAAGGGCTTCGTGATGTTCGACATGATTAAGATTGGGGCTGAAATCAATCTTCTCTTGAGTTCTTGAAAACTCGCTTCACATTTGTCCGTCCATTCAAACTTCTTGTCCTTCTTCAGCAATTGGGTCATGGGTCTGGCGATACTCGAGAATCCTTCTACGAACTTGCGGTAGTATCCTGCCAATCCGAGAAAGGCACGAACTTGGGTTTGAGTGGTTGGGGCTTGCCAATATTCGACATCTTTCACCTTTGCAGGGTAAACGGCAATTCCTCTGGCTGATACAATGTGACCGAGGAATCCTACCTCCTGTAACCAGAATTCACATTTGCTAAACTTGGCATACAACTGCTGCTCTCTAAGGGTTCCAAGAATGGTCTTTAGGTGTAGCTCATGTTCTTCTTCTGATTTGGAATAAATTAGAATGTCATCGATGAAAACAACGACAAACTTATCCAGGAAGTCCATAAATATATTATTCATGAGATTCATGAAATAAGCGGGGTCATTGGTTAATCCAAAAGACATGACAGTATACTCGTATAATCCATATCTGGTGGTAAAGGCAGTCTTGGGAATATCCTCTGCGTGAATCTTGAGTTGATGATAGCCAGTTCTAAGATCAATCTTAGAAAACACTTTGGCACCGGTCAACTGATCAAACAAATCTTCTATCTTGGGAAATGGGTATTTGTTCTTGATAGTGACATCATTCAACTTCCGATAATCTGTACACAAACGGTTACCTCCATCTTTCTTGTCCAAAAACAAGACAGGTGATCTCCATGGTGACGCACTTGGTTGAATCAATCCAATTTCCAACATGGCATCCAGTTGCTTCTTCAGTTCTGATAGTTCAGACGGGTTCATACTATATGGTCTCTGGGCTATGGGTCATGTTCTGGGGATTAGTTCAATGATAAACTCGATATCCCAATCTGGGGGCATACCGGGCAAAACGTCTGGGAATACATCGGGGTATTCATAGACTATCCGGACTTGGTCAATGGTAGGTTGGTCTATACTCTTGTTGCACTTGAATTGACGAGGTAAGGTTTCAGATACATGCTCGACTAATAGTCTGGCTATACTGGTCATGGTTATGTCTTTCTTGGCACAGCCAATTAATCCTTTATGTTTGGACATCCAATCCATTCCTAGTACTACTTCCAAACCTTTAGTTCCGAGTACTATCAGATTAGCATAAAAATCTATGCCATGGATTCGGATAGGGACGGCTTTGCAAATTTTCCTAGCCTTGGTGGTTGAACCGGGAATTTGAACAATCATAACATGCTTCAGCTTGGTTGGTTGAATCGTACTCGTGCTGGCAAATTGTTTGGTGACAAATGAGTGTGATGCACCAGAATCAAACAACACTCTAGCAAGTACTGAATTAGCAGAAAACATACCCAGCACGACATATGGCACTTCCTGGGCTTCTTCAACATGCATGAGAAAAAGACGGCCGTTGCGGTTGAGCGAATTCGCTGGGGCAAACCTTCTTCCAGGCTAAACACGACGCTGCTGCTGAGCTGGGGCATTTGCATTGGGGGCTGCGGCATTCTTCTTGGGGCACTCATTGGAGTAGTGACCCTTACTTCCATAGTCATAACAAGTCACTTGCGACTTGTCCTTTGCTGCAATAGGCACACCATTGCTTCCAGTCCTAGGGGCAGTGTTGGTGTTGGCAACAGCATTGTTGTTGTTGAACTTGGGTGGGGCACGGTTGAAATTGTTAGGGTTGCCGGGGGTGTTGTGATTTCCTCCTGGCCTCGGGTTTCCACGGTTGGGATAGGTCGGACGGTTCTTCGGGGGTCTGTTGGTTCTCGGGGCAAATCCTGGAGATGGGTTGGGGCGATACTTTGGGGTATGATGGGTTCCTGGATTATGCATCATGCGGCGCTTGCGGTTCTCATTGGGTTGGTTGATCTTTCCTTCCATTTGGATGGCAGAGTCGACTAGGGCTTCAATATCAGCAAAGGGGATATTGACCAACTCCATCTGCATCTCATCGTGCAGACCATTCAGGAATCTTTCTTTCTTCTTGGCTTCAGTGTCGATCTCATCCGGGGCATACCTAGCTAATGAAAAGAATTTTTCACGGTATTCCACTACGGTCATCCTTCGTTGCTTCAGTTCTCTGAATTCATCTCTCATCCTCTTGATCAAACCTGGTGTCACATGGGTTCTGCTGAACTTGACCTTGAATTCCTCCCAGGTCATCATCTGTCCTCCGGTCATTGCATGAACGTTGTTCCACCAGGCTCTTGCATCTCCGGCTAGATAGTGGGTGGTGAACAGAACTTTCTCGTTAGCTTACACTCCGGCGACTTCCAGGTTGTTCTCCATGGCTTGCAGCCAATCATCTGCGTCTAAGGGCTCTTCCGACTTAGTGAAAACAGGTGGGTTGGTGTTCTGGAAATTCTTGAGCTTAGATCCATGGTTGTCCTGATATCCTTGGCCTTGATTGTTGTGGTCCAGCTGAGCTATCTGCTGAAGGGTGTCTAAGTTGTCTTTACGTTCGGCTCTTTTAGCTTCGTGGTTAGAAACCAACATTTGCAGGATCTGCAACATTGGGTCTAGGGATGAACCACTTCCTCCGCGAGGCATCTGAAGATTGAGATAGATCATGAGAAAAGAGGGAAATTTCTAAGGTTCAGGGACTTTGAACAGTTTTTAAAGCTTGACTCAGATTTTTTAGCAACTTGCTTTTCATTCATTCATAGCACACAATACAACACACACAACAACAAAGGAAAAACAGATGGTTTTAAGAACCATTCTGGAAACTACGATACCGTGGGACCGAATACAACTCACTACGCTAGTGCTCAAGTTCTACTACTCCTTGGAGTCGGTGTAATCGTCATCCTCATCATCCTCATCGTCATCGATGAAGGCGAAATCCTCCTCATAGGTGAAGAAGTCCATAGCCTGATCCTCCAGAAAATAATCATCATCGCTAAGATAGGAGTAGGGGTCTCCACGAAGGTCTTCTTCGGAATTCTCCCTTTCATCCAACTGCATGTCTCTCTCATGGATGGTCTCCTCCAAATCCGAGATACGGTGGCGAAGACGAGCAATGATGCGCTCCTTCTTGTCGAGCTGACGGCGGCGAGACTTGCGATCCTTCGCTAGCATGGCGATGGTCTGATCCTTCGTCCTGATGATGGCGGACTTGTGGTTGGAGTAGTCACGGGCATTGTCCAGTTCTTGCTGACGATCATACATCATGAAGCTAAGGTGGTCCAACTGAGTCTTCAGCTCGTGGTGATATGGGGCTTCTAGTGGCTATCCCATAGCATCTCGCCTTGGACAAAACTCAAAGCGGGTACCCTTGTTCTGGTTGATACTCTACCCACATAGACGGTCAAGAGGTTCCTGCATGGCCCTGGCAAGTCCATCGAGCCAGTTGTTCTCTCTTAAGGTGAACTGAATTCCCTCGGCAGTGTGAGGTTCAATATTTCCTCGGAGACTTGCAACAACTAGCCGTTGCCGATCTTCTCCTTCCTGATCATTGAGCTGAGCTCCGACGAACTCGGGGTGTGGACGCTCCAGAAGTTCCGAAAGCTGGTCCAAATCGCACTTAAAGATGAGGTCTCCTCCATTCCCCAGCTGATAAAACTTGTTGTACTTCACATCCATCTATAAGAATATAGGATGAGTAAGTTAGTAGAGTGATCAAGTGTGTCAAATTTTATGTATTTTGCAAGAGTTTTTGAGGAACATGATTTTTTATGAAAGAAAGAAAGTGATAAGAATGGGAATAAGTTTTTGTAAATATTTGCTTCCTTTGGTTCTGAAACTAAATTTTTGATTCAACGTCCAGTCTAACAAGGGTCTCCTATGGTCAGGATGGCTCTGATACCAACTTGTCAACACCCGGATTTTTAATCCCAGATGAATGTTATGCCATACATCGCAATCCCAGGATTACCATTTTTGCGAGACATAACAGATTTGGATATCACAGTACATCATCCATTACAAACCATACATAAGGTTTTACACAAATAAGGATCTCATGATCCAGTTCTTAATACAACTCAAGAAGCGGAATAACGTAATAATAAAGGTAGCATAGGCGAAGCTCCAACTTCGGGGTCACAGGCAATGCTGATGATGGGAGATGATCCTAGTTGTCGTAACCTTCCTGCGGTCCATCCTCCTGGTACTCTTCTTCATAGTCTGGCCACGGGAATAGCAGGGACAAATCCATGAGTACTCTTTAAGTACTCGCGAACTAATACTAACAAGTTATGGGGGTTTTTGTAGTAGGACACTAAGCTCTACGGTTGTTTTGCAAAAAGCCAGATTTACCTCTACTAAGTTCAGAAGCAAGAAAAACTAGTTGACGTTTTATACCTAAGTGGTAACTTGAATTTCATATCACAACTCTGTTGTGGTCAAGTCAAAATCTCAATTCATTTCACAAGTCATTTTGAAAACATCTGACGGGGGAACATTATGGCCACTCCAACTGACCATAACCGCGGACGCGGCTATTCGAATAGTTTGACACTCTGCAGAGATTGTGCACTTTCACCACAACATTCGATACATCCGTCAGGAACAAATCCTGACTTCACCATACTCAGTATGCAGATAATCAATCCTAATCTTTCAATTACACTCCCTAGTATAGGCACCTCTCCTGTGAGTTTGGCCTCCCAACCATGACCAACTGTCATCTTGGGTACTGCACAGGTGGACAATCTTCACAAGGTAGCCTCAGCTCAGACCTTGGCCGTGAGGGAACCCATACTAAGGTATATAAGTTTCAAGTCAAGTCCTACCCAATTTTCGGGTATTGTCGTTGTACGATAAAATTGGAATGGTACCGCATCTAGACAATCATCAGTTTTATAAAGGGGCTAAGGCTCCTGGCTCAACATTTTCATCATCAAAATCATCTGGTGTTCGGAAACACATGTCAAAACATTTCAATAGAATGACTCATCATTCGAAGGTTTTGATAATCATTTTCACCAAGTATTCCCATCTAAAGTTGATCAAGTTTTATGCTTAGCACTAGCATCTACAAGTGGGGTAAGTACTAATGAGGGGTGGTAAACAAGTGGGGATTAACTAAGTTCAATCTCATGCCTTAGGATGTCATCAAGATTATCTAGCTTAGGACAAATTTAATGCTCTTTATGCAATCTTCAATTATCTTCCCAGAATCTACAAGTCACTTAAGTAAACTCTAAGAGAAAGTTTTGATAAAGAAATAAAGTATAAAGCTTGCAAGTAAAACTAGGATTGGGTATCATCAAAATGTGTCTAACCAAGCATGCTTAGTGCATTGCATAGGTTATCTAACTTTCATAATTGCAAGTGTTATCTTGCATAGGTCAACTTGGTTAGTAAGGCTTGCCTTGTGCAGAGAAGTGGTTGAAGTTCTCCTCGGCTTCTTCTTCGTAGTATCCTCCTTCCTCCTCATATCCTTGGTCGGTACTAGCATATATAAATAAATATGAGGTACACAATCACCAAACAATACTTAACTATTTTCAATCATCACACAAAAGTGTTCTATCGATGATCTAGCATCATCACCAATCATTACAAGATTAAAGCATTTGTCTTAATTATTTTAATTTGAGAAAAGTAATTTCTACTCATTGAAAAACTACTTAAGATTTAATATTCTCCAACTCAAACATGGGATCATGTTGACACATGTCATCACCACATATTTCAGTACATGGGAATGTGATTTAAAGTGGTGTCACAATTTAATAAGGTTTAACCTTTTTATTTTAAATAATTAAAGTCACTAGAAATGCCTATGTGGCATTCTTTTATTACTTGAATATTATTTCTGTAAGTAAACCCATATGTTTTTATATATTCTGAAAGGTATGATCAAATGTGATTTTTGAGAGTTGGAATCAACTCAAGAGCTATTATGGTTGAAATTTGAAAAATGTTTGAATGCAGAAAAGCTTATGACTTGTTATTTTTACCAAGGTTGATCTACAGATCCAAATGACTTGAATCCAACGGGCTTGCATTAAGCATTTCAGTACCTTTCTAACAAAATTGGTTTCATGCAATTTGGTTCACTGAATCGAGCTGGGTTGATTTTTGAAACTAGGTACAGAACTGAGTTTGAATTAAAATAGAAAAATCTAAATTCAAATGCTTGGGCTGCGCAGGAAAGGTTAATGGGCCAGCCCAGTCTCACTCCGCAGCGCGGGGCTCAGCTGACAGGGGGGTTCCACCAGCCAGTGGCTCACAACACGCGAAGCGGTACGGGGCGATCTCGGCCGCACGATCTAAATCTAATCGAACGGCTATGGTTCATCGTCCACGTCGGGTAGCGCCGGTGAGACAGAACCCTAACACACCAGGTGGGGCCGTGGGAGGCTCACCGGGGCTCAGGCGAGGGTCGGCGATGGGGGCGAACGACGAAGTCGACGACGACGAGTCTCCTGGCACCTGCAGCTCCTCCTGGGGCGGCTCCAATCGACGGCGCCTCTCCTTCTCTGCCGCAGCAAACTCCGGTGCAATCCCGGCCACCTGGTGCTCGCCTTGCTCCGGGGGGGGAGCAAACTGGTGTGAATAAATCGAGCGGGGGTGGCCTCTATTTATAGTGGCGAGAGGGGACCGACGAGCACGAGCTGAGCTCGTCGTGGTCGACGGCACAGGCAGCTATCGGCGTGGGCGACGGTAGGGGAGGTTCTATGTTCCCTGGCGAAGCTCAACGGCGTGGTGGCGAGGCGTGGGGTGGTGCCGATCGGTCGAAACGCTTCGACGCTCTGGGAGGGTCCGACGGGGGTTTTGATGGCGCACATCGAGCGTGGTCCGTGCGGCGGCGAACGGGCATGTCTGGCAGGGTGCTGGGGTGCTGGCGATCACTTACGCACGCGGTGAGGGCGGCGCGCGGTCTGGGGGTCCTGGTCGAGCGTGGCGCACGGGGCACGCTCTCGTCATGGTCGCAGAGAGGTTTGGCATGGCTTGGGCGTGTGGTCCAATGGCTGGCATTGCTCGAGACTGGGACAGGGAGTGGCAGTGGGGTGCTGGCTAGCTCCCAGACAAGGTTGGTGAGGCTAGTGTGGCCTCTAGCTTGCCGGCGACAACGGGGTGGCAAGTTTGCTCTCGGCCTTCTCACCATTGATGGCTAGGCTTGCTTACAGTTATGCTAAGGATAGTTAAAGGATCTAGATGATCTACTAAGGAGTAAGGACTAGTTGCAACCGGAGAGGGAACAAGTTAGGCCAAATTCACTGCACACTATAGTGTTTGTGATTTGGTTGATTTGAATCTGCAAGGTGTTTGATGAAATGGCCGCAAGAAACTTACTTTTGAATTTTGCAAAGATTTTTCGTGGGTGTGCTAGGCATGTGCTGAGGATTCTGTGGGTGCTTGGATTTTGAAAATTGAACTTGTTTGAGTGGTTTTTGAAATAGTGGAATCTTCCCATATGAGATAGCTTCAAATTTAAACTGTCATTTAAACTTGGTATTTGAATGTTCACAAAGTGGCCTTGGTACCTTATTATGAGTACTAACAAGGGGTGCAAAGATCCACAGATGTTTCTGTTAATTTCTGAAAGTTAGGGATAGCCAAAGTAGGAATGAGAGTTAATTTGGCCAAAGTGACCATTCACTTCATTTGTTTATTTCGAGTTGTTTTTCTTTGGGAAAAGTTTGGGGATTGTTTAGATGATGTTTATTTCACCTAAGAATCATTTTACAAGCAAAGAAACGCAGAACCATGGCAATTCAAAAGAATCCAAATTTTAATACACACATATGAATGCTTTCATATTTTTAGTTGGAAAAGTTTTTGTTAACCCTAATTTTGATGATTAGAGTTTGATGATCCATGTTTAATATTTTTGGGATGTTACAGGGAGCTTGTAATTCCATGGAGTTATGTATGTGTGTTAGAGAAACGCCTGGGCCACTAGCCTAATCCATGCCTAATCATGGTGGAAACTTGCAGCATAACCATAGTGAGGAATCTATTGTAGGGGTTCGTAGCATGGAAAACAAAAAATTTCTATCGCATACAAACAAACAAGCCAAGATCTATCTACTAGATTGTAGCAACGAGTCGATGGAATAACTTACCCTCGAAGATTCCAAAGCGGTTAACGAGAGCAGATTCTCGTGGGTGATGTAGTCGTACTCTTTCCGATCTCAAGATCGCGTAGACGATCCTTCCGGCGCCACGTTCTGGCAGCGCTCCCGCAGTCGGTCACACGTTCGGTACTCGACGAAGACCTTCCTCTCCCTTGTTCCAGCAGGCAGCAGAGGTTGTAGCACTCTCCTCGCGATTCCGGCAGCACAACGGCGTGGTACCAGAAGTAGAGGGGAGATCCCGCAGGGCTTCGCCTTAAGCCGGAGCGAGTATGGTGGAGTATGAGAGAGAGAGCTATTAGTGGTCTAGGGATTAGACACACCAATTAGAAGGCTCTAAACCGCAGGCTAAAGCAATTAGAAGCTCTAAACCAAAACGGCTCTAAACCGGAGATTAGAGGTAGAAACTTGTGTGTCTAGAGGAGGAGGCCCTGCCCCTCCTTTTATAGGTGGAGGGGCTGGCGCACCAGGGGAGGGAGGGGAGTCCCTCCCCAACTAGGCCTAGGCTGGCCGCCGGCTTGGAGGAGAGGGACTCCTCCTCCAAGTTGGTTTCAACCTCCTCTTGCTTGTTTCCCACAGTTTCTTGTTTTAGCCGTTTGACTTTCAAACTGGACATTTGACTTTTCTGTTTTGGGATTCAATTTAATCCTTTATTTGGAACAGCAAGAACACTTAGTACATGATGCAATCATTCCAATATGTAATGAAACATTCATGTACCCTCCCCCCCCCCCCCCGGAGTGCCGGACAATCCGGGACCTTCTAGAACATTCCTGATGAAAACACCGGAATCATTCCTGAACTCCGAAACGGGACTTTCCTTATATGCATCTTATTCTCCGGACCATTCCGGATCACCTCGTGATATCCCGGATCCCATCCGAGACTCCGAACAACATTCGGTCTCTTTCTCATAATACCATAACTACTCAAACAACGTCGAATCCTTAAGTGTGTCTCCCTACGGTTCGTGAATTATGCGGACATGATCGAGACACTTCTCCAAACAATAACCAATAGAGGAATCTGGAAATTCATATGGCTCCCACATATTTCTACGATTACTTTGCGATCGAATGAACCACTTACATACGATACCAATTTCCCTTTGTCTCAAGATAGTTTACTTATCCGAGGTTATGATCGTCGGTATCTCTGCATACCTAGTTCAACCTCGTTACCGATAAGTACTCTTTTCTCGTTCCCGTGATATGTGATCCCTTGTGAGCCAGTCACATGCTTGCAAGCTAATTGGATGACATTTCACCGAGAGGGCCCAGAGTATATCTATCCGTCATATGGATGGACAAATCCCACTCTTGATCCATGTGTTTCAACCAATACTTTCTGAACACTCAATGCCACCTTTATAGCCACCCAGTTACGGTGTGGTGTTTGATGTCATCAAAGCATCCATCCGGCAAAGGTGATATGCATGATCTCATGGTCGAAGGAATTAGGTTACTATGTATCAGAAAGCATATAACAATTGAACTATTGAAATGACTTGATCTTTATGCTACGCTTATCTATAGGAGTATGTCCATCACATCATTCTCCTAATGATATGATCCTGTTGTTAATAACATCTCTATGTTCATGATCAGGAAACCATGATCATATATTAACCAACAAGCTAGTTTAACAAGAGGCTTTACTAGGGACTCTTATTTTAGTTTACAAATCACACAAGTATTAATGTTTCCGGTTAATACAATTATAGCATGGTATGTAAACATTTATCATAAGTGTGAAGATATGATAATAACCACTTTATTATTGCCTCTTGGGCATATCTCCAACAGTCTCCCACTTGCACTAGAGTCAATAATCTAGTTTCAAACCTTTGTGTATTCAACACCTATGGCTTTCCAGTGTTGTATGTACACGATTGCTAGTGGTCAACTGATCTCCGGATCTGACACTTCCAGGTCCGTGTGTAATTGCATGTCTTTGCGTCTCTACGCATCACTCATTCTCTAATGAGATGGCTTTGTATAAATTTGGTCTTTCGGTGTGACCTTTAGCTCTTTGGGGTTAAAACATGTTGATAATATTGTCGCACAATATATCTTCATAGTATTATCCCACTGTGAACTACACCTAGTTTGATAACATGACACAAATGCCCTCTTTTGCTGCTAAAATAGCAGTCATATACTTAGCCTTTTGTTGTAGTATCTGTCACAATGTCTTAACTTTGGAACTCATCCAAATCCATTTTGGAACTCACTTTCCATTATATTGTGCCACCCTTAGTTTAGATTGAGATAAACTTAATTTGTACTTCGTGACAAAGCTAGTATCAATGTAGTACCTTTACAATGAACTAACCATCTATTTGTCACTTCTACAAATATTATACTCTTAGTTCTTCCAAAAGATCATAAGAATATCCTTACTATTGTCCAATGATCATCTAACGAATCATTCTGGTATATGATCACAACATTTAGAGCATAGGACATATCTGGATTTGTACATATCACAGTATGATTGATATAAATACTCTTTGTGATTTCATACATCAAGTATCAATCTATACTTGATTATTTGTTTCACTTTACCAAATGTCAATACACTTGAATATATCATCAACATTGAACTCATTCAATCATTTCTGTGCGACAAGAACCTCTTCTTGTAGTTTCTATATTGAACTCATTCAATATCTTGTCTATGTACTTCTGGAACAACCATATTAGCGTCTATTGATGCCAAATATTTGGGTTTTTCCTAAGTCTTTCATCGGGATGAAATTCTTAATATGTGTTAATAAAAGATACATTATTTCCAATCAACAATATGTCTTCCACATAATGTATTAGAAACATGTCTTAGCGCTCCCACTTAATTTCTTGCAAATGCAAGCATCTTCATCATCTCTAATGAACTTTTAAACTCCTTTAACAGTTTCATCACAGTGAAGATTCCAACTCCGCGATGCTCACTTTAACCATTGAAGTTTGCATATGCTTTTAGCATCCTTTGAATTAACAAAACCCTATGGACCGTGTCATGCACACGTCCTAGGTAACAATTCTATTAGAAGAACTTGTTTTGTTTATTCAACTACCATATAACAGAATTATATGTAGTGGCTGCTACATTAATCCGTCTAGACTAAATATCGCTATGAAAGATCAAATCTTGTCATATACAACCTTTGAACATTGTTGTAAACTCTTTCCCAACATGTCGACTATTTCATAGATGTGAAACATCCATGTCTATTTCTTTATAGATCCAAACACAACTGTAAGGTCTTACACCTTTCTCGAGGGTCCTTCAAGTTCAAAACTTGATTTCTCGTGTATGGAACTATCACGGATTTTATGGCTTCAAGCCATTTTACGGAGTCACGGCCCATCATCGCTTCTTTGCATGTAGTACGTTCATTATTCTCAAATAATGATTCGACCCTCAAATCTTGGTATTTGATTGTTTACTCGACCTACTTGGTTCAATAGAAACTTTGACCTCTGTAACCACAACCTTTGAGGCACGTGAGCCATGAGCATTGTTGCTGCCTCCGGAACACTTTTCGGTGCTGCGCAACTTTGCACATATAGCTAAGGTTCTTTTAACCTTATCAAAGTTATATCGTCCTCCCACTTATCTCTTCACGAAAAATTCCTTCTCAAAGAAACTTGACGTTCTAAGTGACAAACACTTTTGTCTCCGGTGTTATGGAGGAATACTTAACAGTTTATACAAAGACAGGTTCATCCGACTTTGGTTGCACACATCTTTCTTATGCATAGCATACCAATGTTTAAGAAAGGACAACTTGGGTTTTATCCCAAACCATAACTTTATATGGTGTCAATTCAACGGATTATGATGAAGCTCTTTTCAGTGGAAAAACGGTAATCTCTAAAGCTTTTAATCTTTAAAATATAATGGCAGTTTTATGAATTACATCTTCGATCTTACCATGTCAAACAAGGTTTAATTACATATCTCGAACTCTCCATACTCTTATGGTGTTTTTTCGGAAAAATGCAAATCCACGGAACGATTCCTTAAATCTTAGGTATTATGCTAAACTTGTAACTCAAATATATTCCTTTATGATCTTATCATAAACTATTTATATTCTTGTTACAATGATTTTGCACTTCATCTTGAAAGTCTTTGAACTTTTCAAGTGTTTCATACTTTATCCTTATTAAGTAAATATTCATATATTCACTCAAATTTTCGGAGAAAGCATATGAAGTTGAAATCTATCGCTTTTGACTACACATAATGGATTTCGTACAACAATATGTACAAGTTCCAATAAGCTAGTCATTCGTTCCCTTTTAGCCTATGAACGAAGTTTTAATTATCTCTAGGAAAGTTTCACAAGCGTCATTTGATCAAAAATCAAAAAGACTCCAAAATTCCATCCACATGGAGTTTCTTCATGTTTTCTTTCCAATATAATTTAAACGGCGATATCACTTCCTAAGTGATATTTCAATCAATTTGTCTTTCGACATTTTTAGCACTAGTTTTATGGACGTGATTACTCCAACGAGATTTGTGAATCATCCATCTTTTATGGATTACGGCAATTATTTGAACAACCCTTTTGTTCTCATGATACCTGATAAAACAAATCTTGAAGGCAAGCTTTGATGTTTAACGAGCAACACAATAACCTTTTATTTGTTCTCGATGAACATCATCACATATTCTTTTGCTAGTTACTTAGGCCATTGTAGTTCATGAATTGTGTTGTTTCGTATGACGATTCACACCAACAAATTCAGTATCAAATACTTAAGAACCACATTGTTTAATAAGCAAAGAATATAGCCATAACATGTATATCATCTATATACTTAAACTGAACAATTCTAGTCTTTTCTTTTCTGCCATATATTTATGAGATTCTCTTTCAGTATTTCCTTTTCTGTTTGAAACAATATATCAACATCAATAGTGGAGTCAAACATATGACACATAATCTAAAGCATGTATAATTAAATACCAATGTCTTTGGACTTGCACTTTGAAGTAGATCACCTATCATCAAATGTTTGGTGTTCTTTCAAATTCCTTTCTTTAGTAATCTCTTGGTGTAGTAAACATCTTACCTACATCAAATATTCACCCTCATCATGGATTTATCCATGATCAAGCTACTTTTAGCTTGTAACGGTGAATCGCAAGTATAATGTTGCTCTCCAAAACCTTTTGGAGGATTAGGACAACTAGTGTCTCCAACCTTTTGCAAATTCTCATCAAATATGAGAACATGACTTTTGCCATATTATACTCTATCATGTTGTAACCAATACTTCGTTTCAGATATCACAATATCTTCCACACATCATGGTTTCTGAAACAACTCTTTCAGATCCTAGATAACCTTGATATTAAGAGAATCCTTTGAATATCAAGAATCATGGATACAAACATGATACTTATATACTAACACTTGGAATTGTTACTCTTGATTTAATACTAATTATTAAACTTCATGGAGTAACCGGAACTTACTGAAAGTTTGCAATAGGACTTTTAAACTTTAGATTAACACTTAAAACAATACGATACCAGTTCGTAAAGTATCTAACCAGAATTCTATAGTTCTATCATCTCAATTATAACTAAGCGCAAGGTGGTAAACGGATGCCAATGACTACAACAACTATGCAAATTCACTTTGATTTAGTTTATGATAAATTGAGTTCTAATTAATAATTAAATTAATCTTGGTGAACTCCCACTCAAAACAATATCCCTCACATTGTTTTAGTGATCACACGAACCAAATCCACCACATCAAAACCGATCATCACGAGAGTTGATATAGCTTCAATGGCGAACAATCAACATGTTCATCATATCTACTATATGACTCATGCTCTACCTTTCGGTAATCCGTGTTCCTGAGGCCATGTCTGTACATGCTAGGCTCGTCAAGATCAAACCTTAGTTTCCGCATGAGCAAATCTGGCTTGCTCACGTTGTATACACTTGCAGAATCTAACACACCCGATCATCACGTGGTGCTTCGAAACAACAAGCTTTAGCAACGGTGCTAACTAAGGGTGAACACTTTGTGACTTGAAATTCATGTGCATGAGGGATCATCTTATAGTGCTACCGTCGTCTACTAAGCAATACAAGATGCATAAAGGATTAACATCACATGCAATTCATAATATGTGATATGATATGGCCTTTCTTCTTTGTGCTTCCGATCTCCATCTTCTAGCACGAACATGATCTCCATCATCACCGACATTGCATCAAGGTCAATGATGCTTCTCCATGGTTGTCGTCCACCGGCTTCAACTATTACAACTACTTTGAATAGACACTCGGGTCTTAACAGAATTTAAAGACAACCATATGGCTCCTGCCGGTTGCCAACTTACAATAAGGAACATTGCATACATCATATATAATCACAATCATGGCCATATCACATCACAGCACACCCCTGCAAAACAAAGTTAGACGCCTCTAATTTTCTTTGCATGTTTTACGTGGTTTGGGGCTTTCAATAAGTGTCGTTCTAACTTACGAACAAGAACCACAACATTGATACTAGTATTGTCAATCACCCGTTGTAAATTGGATCTTAACTATGCTAGGAGAAACAGGCACCCGCAAAGCCACTTATGCAATACAAGTTGCATGTCAAGCGTGGAGCAAGTCTCATGAACGATGTCATGTAAAGTTAGCCCGGGCCGCTTCATCCCAACATACCGCAAGATGCAAAGTACACAAGAAGCAATCGACAATAAAAGCATCAACGCCCACAATGACCATTGTGTTCTACTCGTGCAACAGATCTACATATAGACACGGCTCTGATACCACTGTAGGGGTTCGTAGCATGGAAAACAAAAATTTTCTATCGCATACAAACAAACAAGCCAAGATCTATCTACTAGATTGTAGCAACGAGTCGATGGAATAACTTACCCTCGAAGATTCCAAAGCGGTTAACGAGAGCAGATTCTCGTGGGTGATGTAGTCGTACTCTTTCCGATCTCAAGATCGCGTAGACGATCCTTCCGGAGCCACGTTCCGGCAGCGCTCCCGTAGTCGGTCACACGTTCGGTACTCGACGAAGACCTTCCTCTCCCTTGTTCCAGCAGGCAGCGGAGGTTGTAGCACTCTCCTCGCGATTCCGGCAGCACAACGGCGTGGTACCAGAAGTAGAGGGGAGATCCCGCAGGGCTTCGCCTTAAGCCGGAGCGAGTATGGTGGAGTATGAGAGAGAGAGCTATTAGTGGTCTAGGGATTAGACACACCAATTAGAAGGCTCTAAACCGCAGGCTAAAGCAATTAGAAGCTCTAAACCAAAACGGCTCTAAACCGGGGATTAGAGGTAGAAACTTGTGTGTCTAGAGGAGGAGGCCCTGCCCCTCCTTTTATAGGTGGAGGGGCTGGCGCGCCAGGGGAGGGAGGGGAGTCCCTCCCCAACTCGGCCTAGGCTGGCCGCCGGCTTGGAGGAGAGGGACTCCTCCTCCAAGTTGGTTTCAACCTCCTCTTGCTTGTTTCCCACAGTTTCTTGTTTTAGCCGTTTGACTTTCAAACTGGACATTTGACTTTTCTGTTTTGGGATTCAATTTAATCCTTTATTTGGAACAGCAAGAACACTTAGTACATGATGCAATCATTCCAATATGTAATGACACATTCATGTACCCTCCCCCCCCCCCGGAGTACCGGATAATCCGGAACCTTCTAGAACATTCCCGATGAAAACACCGGAATCATTCCCGAACTCCGAAACGGGACTTTCCTTATATGAATCTTATTCTCCGGACCATTCCGGATCACCTCGTGATATCCCGGATCCCATCCGAGACTCCGAACAACATTCGGCCTCTTTCTTATAATACCATAACTACTCAAACAACGTCGAATCCTTAAGTGTGTCTCCCTACGGTTCGTGAATTATGCGGACATGATCGAGACACTTCTCCAAACAATAACCAATAGAGGAATCTGGAAATTCATATGGCTCCCACATATTTCTACGATTACTTTGCGATCGAATGAACCACTTACATACGATACCAATTTCCCTTTGTCTCACGATAGTTTACTTATCCGAGGTTATGATCGTCGGTATCTCTGCATACCTAGTTCAACCTCGTTACCGATAAGTACTCTTTTCTCGTTCCCGTGATATGTGATCCCTTGTGAGCCAGTCACATGCTTGCAAGCTAATTGGATGACATTTCACCGAGAGGGCCCAGAGTATATCTATCCGTCATATGGATGGACAAATCCCACTCTTGATCCATGTGTTTCAACCAATACTTTCTGAACACTCAATGCCACCTTTATAGCCACCCAGTTACGGTGTGGTGTTTGATGTCATCAAAGCATCCATCCGGCAAAGGTGATATGCATGATCTCATGGTCGAAGGAATTAGGTTACTATGTATCAGAAAGCATATAGCAATTGAACTATTGAAATGACTTGATCTTTATGCTACGCTTATCTATAGGAGTATGTCCATCACATCATTCTCCTAATGATATGATCCTGTTGTTAATAACATCTCTATGTTCATGATCAGGAAACCATGATCATATATTAACCAACAAGCTAGTTACAAGAGGCTTTACTAGGGACTCTTATTTTAGTTTACAAATCACACAAGTATTAATGTTTCCGGTTAATACAATTATAGCATGGTATGTAAACATTTATCATAAGTGTGAAGATATGATAATAACCACTTTATTATTGCCTCTTGGGCATATCTCCAACATATATGAATCATTCTTCTTATAAGAAAGAGAGATATATAAAAGAGGAAAGAAGAGAAAAAAGCACCATTTTCCCATGGTAAATTAGAAGATTGGTGAGATTCTCATTGTCTGCTTGCCTTGTCATTTTGATATGGGATAGCTCCTCTGTCATGGGGCAAGGGGTACCCCGTTGGCGGTTCTCTATGATACACATGTACTTACTATGACAAGAAATTACCGGTAACTAAAGTTGAGTAGCATGAGGAGCGGCCCTCGTACTCAAGGGACATGAGATTTCCAGTTTATGGTGTGTCAAGCATATAACTCATATTGGACCTCACCTTAAACTTAACCACTTAAAGATGCCTATGATAGGGGCAATGAGAGCTCAAAGCTAATGAGTACCATACTTTTAGCATTTGGAAGCCTTTCAAACTTTTCAAAAACTTTTCACTTCCTTGTTGAGTCACCACTTATTCTATGAGCACCTTCTTGAGAGCATAGTTGTCATTCTTAGTTTAATGTGATTGTCTCAAAACTTGGTTAATTATGTCACGACTTTGATGCAGGTATCTTTGATATCTTTACTTCTAGTCTTCACTTGAACTTCAAAGGTGCCTTGGCATTTATGTTTTGCTCCACAATCAAAGGCAAGCGAGATACCACTCTATCATACCTTCTTATGAGCATTTCAATGTTGCTTATTAATGACCCACAAGTATAGGGGATCGCAACAGTCTTCGCGGGTAGTATTACCCAATTTATTGATTCGACACAAGGGGAGCCAAAGAATACTTGCTAGCCTTAACAACTGAGTTGTCAATTCAGCTGCACCTGGAAATAGTTCTTGCTCATAGAAGTTTATCAGTAGCAACAGTTTGGAGTAGCAACAGCAAAGAAACAACAGCAGTGAAACAGGAGCAATAGTAACAGTAGTAGCAAACAATAGATATGAGCGCTGTAGGCATAGTGATGGATGGACGGGCGTTGCATGGACAAGTCTAAACATGTAACTTCAAGAACTAGGGCAATTGCAGATAAATAAGAATAAGCATCCAAGTACTAAACAATCATAGGCATGTGCTCCATATATAGTCACGCGTGCTCACAATGAGAACTTGCACAACATCTTTTGTCCTGCCAGCCCGTTGCAGCGGGGCCTCAAGGGAACTTTTGGCAATTAAGGTGCTCCTTTTAATAAAGCACCGGAGCAAAGCATTAACTGTAATACCCCACCTTTATAAAGGTAAAGGTCCCTGTGATTGCAATGCTAGTCCCTGGATCAAATGCTAGCATCCACAGTTCAAGATGAAGTACACAGATACAAAGGTCTTTATTATATCGTCATTCCAGAGATAAACATAGTATTTTACAACTCCATAGCCAAAGGCTAGTACAAGAGTTCATAGCATAAGGAAATAAAGTAAAGTCTTCATCTTCATGTGCCACAGGCAAGCATGTTGAGTGTAGACTCATAACCCTAATCCTCATCAGAGTAACCTGCAACACATAAGTTACAGCCACAGTGGGTCAATACATTGGAATAGTATTGGCAAGAGATACCATAGTAGAATAATAGTTTCTAACTTCTATATGAATTTGGCTAAGTGTAGCTTAGGCTTGCTTTGCTCAAAAATAGGTTTTTCCTATTAGTTAAAATCACTAAGTTTTTGTTTTTCAAAACTCCCAAGGAACCACCAATGAACATTGGTGAACCTTTCCCCTTGTTGAACCACAAGTTTTTAACTTAGAAATTTGGATGAGGAGATCCTTGATAGCTTTAATGTCTTGATGCTCAAATTGTCCGTTGCCGGGGACATGGCTAAGTACTTAGATTTTACCTTCTCGAGAGGTGGTGCACTTTTCCCACAAGACTCGACATGCATCGATACGAGATCTTTCAGAAGCCTTCCCTTATACCAAATTTACGCGCTCCATCATATCACCCCTACCACCAACTGTCCATTTGGCTAAGTTATTGCAGCCTATATGATCCAGGAAGAGCCCATATTGCCATGTGGCTGCACTAGAAGCTTCTTAACATTTGGCATCTCAAATCCCTTTGTTCCTGGGTGGCATTCTACAAGTGAGATACACAGGGTAGGCCAAGAAAATGGGGCCCTGGTAACCACTCAACAAAAATCCATCCAAACAATTACCATTCCACCCAGGTGTTTCATTCACTTAGTTGTTTTATTAAGAAAAAACATAAGTCAAAAGACTAAGTAAAATTTCCATAGCATGTGTATATAAACCACCCTTGTTTGCGACTAGCTAGGCTAAGCATGGAAATAAAACAAGTATCTTAACTTATAGAAAATTCTACCAAGACTACAACTACGAGGATTTCCCATAGCATAGCTTATAGATACTTAGTAAAATTTCATGCAAGCCCTATACAAAATATCACTAGTGCATAATCAAAATAATGGGACAAATACATGAAGCACCACTTGCCTTGGTAGTTGGGGTAGTAGCAACAATCCTCACAATCACAATCACCACTAGCACCAAAATCTACACATAAAATGATAGCACCAAATTTACATTCCAAACAATCAAGCAAAAATATATGAATGCATGCGAATGCCATGTGATGATTTTTCTTAAACTAAACAAGACAAGTAAACAGTACTGAACACTAAACTAAACATTTAGAGACTAAATAAACTTAATTTGTCTTTAAAAACATTTTCTAAATAATTTATATACTCAAAATAAGCCTACAAATGTCTCTGCATAAAATTCCATTTTTTACAGAAACAAAGTACAAAACTAAGCTCATAGATGTGTAGGATTTATTTTTGTGAATCCATTGATATATTGTTTGCATTTTTTGGATAAATAGAACAAAATTTATGAATTTTACAAGTTAATTCATCTAATAATTCAAATCTGGATTTTAAAAGAAAAATCCTGACACGCGGCGCCATCTGATTGGCCCGTACCGCTTCGTGCGGATCATGCTTGAGAGACGCTGGATCTAAGTTAGATGGCATGGTACAGATCTAATTGTACCCCTTCACTCTCACTTCTAATCCTAGCCGCTGGATCTAGATCCAGCTGATCTGGTCACTCTGCCACGAACGGGCGGCGCGAATGGCGAGCTGCGGCGGCGACGGCTCTGCCGGTGATGAACTGGTGTATCTAGGGGGCAAGTGGGGATGGGGTGGGTCGTTACCAAAGTGTGGAGACGCGGGGATGATGATGGTTGACGAGCTGGAGACGCGGGTGTGCGGGACCGTTAGAGATTCCTCGCCGGAGATGTTCCTAGCATCAGGTGCTCGAATTCGTCGATAGAGGCGAGCCTACAGAGCGCCAGTGAACAAAAAAAGGCATTAGCGTGTGCGTGCGGGGACAGTGGACCCGGTAAAGCAAAGCAGAGGCGAGGGGGTGGTCAGACCTCACCATAATTGGTCGTCGGAGCTCGTCGGGACAGCAACGATGCGAGGAGAAAATTGAGCAGCCTGGTGGCGCACAAAGGTTATTGAGTGGGGGAAATGGAGCGGATGCCGTGGGGTTTAAGTAGAAGGCTCGGGGACGAGAATCACGCTCTCATTTACTTGGAATCAATCGCGAATTCAAAGGGGGAAACGGCAGCGGCGAGCGGGTCTGCGGCGCGTGATTGAAGACGACGACGTCGACGTGGCAGTGGGATCCACCAGTCAGTGGGTGGGTGCGCGCGTTGGCGGTGAGAAGAAGAGAGTGGGAGGGGAAACCCGGGTGGGCTTGCTAGGCCGCAACTGGGGCTGGGATAGTTAGGTGGCGACGACCTTTTTTCTTTTTCTTTAATCTTTTTCTATTTCGATTTTCAGGAAAACAATTCAATTCAAATTCAAGTGAGTTTGAATTCTAATTACTTTTGGATTTTTGCAATGAAGTCTTTGCACTTAATTGATTATAAACCTTGCTGAAAGGTCAAATTCTCTTTGTCACTTTGTATAAATTAAATCATGCCTTATTGATATATAATAGGCATAATAAATGGTTTTATATTGAATTTTGTTTTGAAAAAATTTTGTGCAAGCTTTGCATTCAACTTTAAAACATTACTGATTAAACCAAAGCATTCTCATACTTTGAAAGTAAAAATAAAACCATTGCCTTACTTGCATAAAATAATAGGCATAGCATGGTTTCTTATTTTGAAATTTTGTTTGAAATGACCAAATGCTATGAAACTATGAATGATATGCAAACTTTTCAAATCATAATTTTTGGGATGTTACAAATCTAACCCCCTTTAGGTGAATCTTGCCCTCGAGATTAGTATTGGCTAGCAAATAGGTGAGGGTGATCTTTCCAAAGGTCATCTTCTCTTTCCCAAGTTTCTTCCTCTTCGGAATGATAATTCCACTGAACCTTGCAAAACTTGACAGTCTTAGTACGAGTGACCCTTTCTAAAGTCTCAAGAATCTTGATAGGTTTCTCTTCATAAGTGAGATCACTCTCCAACTGAACCTCTTCCAATGGTATATTATCCTTCAAAGAGGTTTCTTCCATCTCCGGATGGCATTTCTTCAGTTGGCTTACATGAAACACATTGTCAATGGCAGACAGTGATTCAGGCAATTCAATCCCATAAGCCACTTCCCCTTTGTGACTCAGAATCTTGAATGGTCCAACATACCTTGGTGCCAATTTTCCTTTGTCTGCAAATCTCTTCACTCCACGAAGTGGTGAGACTCTAAGATAAGCTCTATCACATACTTCATAGGTGACTTCTCTATGCTTTGGATCTGCGTAGCTCTTCTATCGGGATTGTGCTATCTTCAATCTGTCCTTTACCAACTTGACTTTCTCTTTAGCTTCCTTGATTAGTTCTGGCCCGAACAAATTTATTTCTCCAACACCACTCCATAGCAATGGTGTAGTACACTTCCTACCATAGAGAAATTCAAATGGTGCCATCTCAATGCTGGCTTGATAGTTGTTATTGTAAGAGAATTATGCGTAAGGAAGACTTTCATCCCAACTAGCACCATAGTCTAGGGCACATGCCCTCAACATATCCTCCAGAATTTGGTTGGTCCTTTCTGTCTGTCCATCAGTTTGAGGATGAAAAGTTGTGCTGAACTCTAATCTTGTTCCCAATGATTCATGCAGTTGTCTCCAAAAATGCGAAGTGAACTGAGTTCCTCTATCAGACACAATACTCTTGGGTACTCCATGTAGACACACGATCCTATTCATATAAATCTTGGATAACTTAGCACTTGTATAGGTTGTCTTCACGGGTATGAAATGAGCCACTTTAGTTAGGCGATCTACCACGACCCAAATAGAATCATATCCTGATCTAGTCCTTGGTAGTCCGGTATGAAATCCATGCCAATCTTGTCCCACTTCCAATCAGGAATAGGTAGAGGTTGTAACAATCCTGCTAGTTTTTGATGTTCTGCTTTCACTCTACTACACACATCACACAGAGCAATATGTTCCGCGATGTCTTTCTTGAGATTATTCCACCAAAATCTTTCATTCACATCCATGTACATTTTGGTGTTACCCGTATGAATGGAATATGGTGAGTTGTGTGCTTCTTGTAAAATCAGTTTCCGAAGCTTCGGATCTTGCGGAATGCAGATACATTTTCCATACCATAAATTACCATGTTCGTCTTCATGGAATCCGTTAGATTTCCCTTTGCTAATTTTTCCCTTAATCTCCTCAATTTCCTTGTCCATCTTTTGGGATTCCCTGATTTTATCCAACAAGGTGGGTTGAACATCCAATGACATCAGATGTCCCTCGGGCACTATCTCCAATATGAGATCTTTGAATTGGGCACACAGATCATCTGGCAATTATCCCTTAGTGAGGCCATTCACATAAACCTTACGGCTTAAAGCATCCGCTATAACATTTGCTTTACCGGGGTGGTATTGCAAACTCAAGTCATAGTCTTTGATGAGTTCTAGCCATCTTCTTTGTCTCATGTTGATTTCTTTCTGAGTGAAGATATATTTCAGAATCTTGTGATCTATGAACACTTCACAATTCTTTCCCAAAAGATAATATCTCCATGTTTTGAGTGCATGGACCACAGAGGCTAACTCTAATTCATGAGTAGGATAATTCACTTCATGAGTTTTGAGTTGTCTGAAGGCATAAGCCACAACTTTCCCTTCTTGCATTAGAACTCCACCTAATCCTTGGTGTGATGCATCACAATACATTTGGAAATCCTTCTCCAGATCTAGCAGACATAAGATTGGTACTGTCACTAGTCTCTTCTTCAACTCTTGGAAACCGAGTTCACATCCTTCAGTCCAATAAAATTTGTTGTCTTTATTAAGTAATTTCGTCATTGGCTTTGCTACCTTTGAGAAATTCTTAATGAATCTTCTATAGTATCCTGCCAAGCTAAGGAAACTACGCACTTCTTTCACTGACTTAGGATATTCCCACTCAGTTACAGCTGACACTTTTGCGGTATCAATAGCTACACCATCTCCTGACACAATATGTCCGAGAAATCCCACTTCATTTAACCAGAATTCACACTTGCTGAATTGGGCATACAATTTGTGCTCCCTGAGCTTCTCAAGTATCAAACATAAATGTCCTTCATGCTCTTCTTTGCTCTTGGAGTAGATCAAAATGTCATCGATGAATACGACAACAAACTTGTCAAGAAATTCCATGAATACCTTGTTCATCATATTCATGAAGTAGGCTGGCGCATTTGTCAAACCAAATGGCATCACGGTGTACTTATACAAACCATACCTAGTGGTGAAAGTAGTTTTAGGTATGTCTTGTTGTATAATCTTTAGCTGAAAGTAGCCTGATCGGAGATCAATCTTTGAGAACACTCGGGCTCCTTCTAGCTGATCAAACAGATCATTGATTCTGGGCAAAGGGTACTTATTCTTGATAGTTACCTCATTGAGTGAATGGTAATGTATGCATAACCTTTGAATTCTATCTTTCTTTTCAGCAAACAAAACTAGTGCACCCCAAGATGAAGAACTTGGTTGAATAAATCCTTTCTGTAACTGTTCTCCAAGCTGTTTCTTGAGGTCCTTCAACTCATCAACTTACATCTTGTAAGGTCTCTTTGCTATTGGTCCAGATCCTGGCAGTAATTCAATCAGGAACTCAACATCTCTATCTAGTGGCATTCCAAGCAATTCCGCTGGAAACACATCCAAATACTCTCTCACAATTAGCACACTGTCTATGCTAACCCCCTTAAGAGAATTTAGCTTACTCCTTTTTGATTCAAAGTTAGACTTGAATCTAATCCTTTTATTATCCGGGGTTGTGAGTGTGACAGTACGATTGGCACAATCTAGTACTCCTTCATACTTGGTCATCCAATCCATTCCCAGAATAACATCCAATCCTTGGGAATCCAGTATTATCAAACTAACTGGAAACTTATACTTCCCAAATTCTATCACTAGACCACGACATCCAAGGCTCACTATCATCTCTCCACCAGGAGAGCTTACTTTCATAGGACACCCAATATTTTCAGTTGGTAGTCCATGTTTATCAACAAATGCTCTTGATATGAATGAATGCGATGCGCCAGTATCAAAAAGAACAAGTGATGGAAAAGAATTGAGCTTGAACTTACCAGCCATGGCATCAGACTCTTCATATATTTCTTCCACATTAATATGGTTCACTTGTCCCTTTTGGAAGGGATTGGGCTTGTTGGCACCTTCAACTTTATTTTCTGGGCACTCATTGGCATAGTGCCCCATTTTATACACTTGAAACAGTCAACCTGACTGATATCTCTTTTTGCAGGCTGACTCCCATTACCATTTCCACTATGGTGGCTCTTTTGTCCACTCTTGTGGCTCTTATACTTGTCATTATCATGACTGCGATGGTGCTTGTTGTCATGATGACGGTTGTGGTTGTGGTGGCTGTTGTACTTCCCATGTTTGTGGAATCCATAACTTCCACTATCATCATGATGAGAATGCTTGTGAGACAATCCCGAACTGTGCTTATCAAAGCTATGTTTCCTCTTCCTGCCCTCAACCTGGTTCATCTTGTTTTCCAATATGGTAGCCTTGTCACAAAGTGATTGATAGGTTGGGGCATAGGCAACAGACAGCTGCAGATTCAACTCATCATTAAGTCCTTCGAGGAATTTCTCTTTCCTTTTAGCATCAATATCAACTTCATCCGGTGCATAACGCGCCAGATTGTTGAACTCCTCAATGTACTCTGCCACACTGCAGTGATGCTGCTTCAGATTATGGAACTCCTTCTTCTTCAAGTTCATCACTCCGTATGAGATGTGAGGTGTGCGGAAACCATCCTCAAAAATAGCCCAAGTCACATCCTCAAGGGGAGTGGTGATCTGAAAATTGTCCCACCAGGTTGTTGCTGGTCCTTCGAGCAGATGTGCTGCAAATCTGACCTTTTCCTCGTCAGTGCAACCAATAGTGACTAAGTCCTTGTTCACTGAACGTAACCAGTCATTGGCTACCATTGGATCAGTGGTTCCCGAGAACTTTGCAGGCCTCAGTTTCAAAAATTTGGTGAGCATGTCAAATGCGGGTGGATTGTTCTAATTGTTGTTGTTGTTATTGTTGTTCTGATTCTGATTCTGCATGAACTGCGTCATCATCTGCATTAGTTGAGCTTGAGCTATCATCAACTGCTGCATCTCGGGAGTGACTTTATTGTTGTTGTTTTGGTTGGGGTTGGCACGATGGGGAGGCATCTGTGGTTTCAATAAGGATAAGAATGAGATACCCATAGATTCTTAACATGCACAATACAACACAAAGAAACAATCACGATAACCAAGCTCAAAATAACATAGAGTTTGAATGACATAAACAACAGGTTTTGAAAATGCAAACACACAATAGCAAGCCATCTACATGTTGGTTGGTCATTGCGACTCAATAATCAAAGTATGATAGATAAATGATAGTCGAGTAGTCTATACTACTCCTCCATGTCGATCTCCACGTCAACAAGGGTAAGACCTGCATTCTCCATGGTGGTCTTGTACTCATCCACATTGGTGGTCAAGGCCTCGAGCTTCGCACAGAGAGTTCTCTTCTGTGAGTGAAGCCTCTCGAACACTCCCTGCTGGTGCTCAAGCTCGAAGTCCTTGGCCTCTAACTCAGCCTTCATCTCCCTGTTCTTCTTGTTTCTGTCTTGGACTCTTTTCTCCTGACTCTTGAATTTCTTGTCCTCGCTCTCAAATTTGGCCTCCATTTCCTTGACGATCTCGTCTTGCTCCGCGAATATCTTATCCTTCTCCCTCAGCTGGACCTGGATCTCCTCGTTGCTAAGCATGACGTTGGTCCTCTCCGTGTCGAGGTGTCTAATAACCCTCTAGGTCCTGAAGGTACAGACGAACTGGCTCAATCATCTCTCTAGTAGCGTCATCGTACTCTACCGCCTCACCCTTCTCTTCGCGTCTCCCGAACGGGTGAAAGTAGAGGCCTCTAAGCTCTGTGGAGTGCCTCCCAGCCAGGCGTCCAAGTAACTCCTGCATGACTACATCTAAGCCCTTCTCCTTGTCATCATGCATTAGCTTGAAGGTGATGTCCTCCGTGGGTGGATCTGTCTGGCGTCTAGCCTGTGTGACTCTGAAGCCCCAAAGGCCCTTCCTCTCAAACTTGGTGAGCTGGAGTGTCCTAATACTAGGAAGGGGGAGATTGAGCACACTAGTGAGCTCCACGAGACGAGAACCGAAACGAGTTCCCTTGAACTCCTCGGCAGTGGTGATAACAACGTTAGGCATCTATTGTATAAGATAGAGAAATGTTAGAATCAATACAAGTAGAGAAAAAAATCACAAGAAAAATAAAACACAATCACATTTTTTTAACAATAAACACACAAGTCATGGCATACAAGATCCAAGACAAACTTTAAGGTCCAAACATAACTTAGGAAAAAATTTGGCAAGAAAACGACAAGTGTGGTGGTCCATCTAACGGAGTACATTACAATCCCCACTCACTTGCCAAGTTATCTATCAAGGCATCCCTAGAGACAATCTGTCAATCTTGATCACATGATTCCATTGCTAAGTCTATGATCTCTTCTCTTAAATGTTGGTTAGCAGCCTCTAAGTCTTGGGTATGCTTCTTCTCTTCTCCAAGGTCATTTTGAGTGTTGAGCATTCTACACTTGAGTCTGTCACCAAGCTCCTTGATGGCATTCCAAGTTGCATTCCTTGTAGAGTCAAAGAATGACTTGTGCATTTCTGAGTTGGTGATCATGCAGAATCCCGACTCCTTGTGGTTGTCTTCCTTGTTTTTGTACAAGTGAATTTGCACCCACCAATACTCTTCTCCTTCATGAATCATGGTAAATCCCTTGTACACTGCTTCTCCATGTATTCCCATGGTAACCATGAGGTTCTTGAGTGCTTTGGGAAACTCCGTCTCACTCTCCAAAGTCATAGTCATGAGTGGTCCCTTCCTCATGGCTTTGTTGATGGAGTTCATCTACAATGAAGATGTGAAAGGAGATTAGAAAAGTTTACGAGAAGAAAAATACAAGTGTGGAATTTTGCAAAGAGTGGCATTTTTCCTTAGTGGTTTTCTTAGTCTAAGCTAACCTAGGGTTATAATCCTACAGGCAACACAGTGCTCTGATACCATCTGTAAGACCCCACCTTTATAAAGGTAAAGGTCCCTGTGATTCCAATGCTAGTCCCTGGATCAAATGCTAGCATCCACAATTTAAGATGAAGTACACAGATACAAAGGTCTTTATTACATCGTCATTCCAGAGATAAACATAGTCTTTTACAACTCCATAGCCAAAGCCTAGTACAATAGTTCATAGCATAAGGAAATAAAGTAAAGTCTTCATCTTCATGTGCCACAGGCAAGCATGTTGAGTGTAGACTCATAACCCTAATCCTCATCAGAGTAACCTGCAACATCATAAGTTACAGCCACAGTGGGTCAATACATTGGAATAGTATTGGCAAGTGATACCATAGTAGAATAAAAGTTTCTAACTTCTATATGAATTTGGCTAAGTGTAGATTAGGCTTGCTTTGCTCAAAAATAGGTTTTTCCTATCAGTTGAAATCACTAAGTTTTTGTTTGTCAAAACTCCCAAGGAACCACCAATGAACATTGGTGAACCTTTCCCCTTGTTGAACCACAAGTTTTTAACTTAGAAATTTAGATGAGGAGATCCTTGATAGCTTCAATGTCTTGATGCTCAAATTGTCCGTTGCCGGGGACACGACTAAGTACTTAGATTTTTCCTTCTCGAGAGGTGGTGCACTTTTCCCACAAGACTCGAAATGCATCGAGACGAGATCTTTCAGAAGCCTTCCCTTAGCCAAATGGGAGCCTTTAGGGCAACAATCAACTCGGTGTATTGCCCTTATAGTGATTTGTAGCAGGAGTAGGATTCCGCCACCGTCGTGGGATCTGAACCTGGGTAATGTGGCATCCCGCAAAAACCACTACTAGAAAATCGCGTTGTTTTTGTGCATTGCATCATCATGACCGCATGCTCATGACATCATGTCACATTGCATTTGAGCATCGTCATGTCATCATGCATTTGTTTTTCTAAAACTATTTTCTAAAAGCATAGTTTTGTTTTCTAAATATTCCCCGTCTTAATTTCAAATCAAAACTCCGGACTTTTTCGGGTCTTTATTTGTCTAAAAACTATTTACAAAAGCCTATTTTTAAATTAAAATAAAAGTATATATTATTTTTGGGAGGCAGCCAGCCAGGCCCGAAAACCCGGCCGGCCACCTCCAAACCCTAGTCTAAAATATCTAGTCCTAATTCTACCCAACCCTATTCTACCCAGCCTCCCTCCACCTCACCCTGACCAATCCCCTCCCTCCACCTCACCACTCCCTTCCCCTCCAGCCAACCACCAGCCTCCATCCTCTCCCATCACGCCACCTCACCCCCAACTCCCTCCCCCTCCCACGCACACAACACACACACACACACACGTCTGGGCGCGCACCCACCCCGGCCTCGCTCTCGGTCCCACCCCACCGATCCCCACCCGGCAGGCCCACCCCCGTCCCTGCTCCTCCCTCACCTCCCCGCTCGCCTCGCGACCTCCAGACCCGCAGCGCCGCCTCTGGCCTTCCTCTCTCCTCTGGCCGCCCTCGCTCACCACCGCCCGTCGCCGCCACGCGACCCCCGCTCGGCCCCGGCCCTTCCGTCGCCGCCTCCCCAAGCGCGGGCCGCCACCGCCGCCACCTCTCCTCGCCGCCCTCTCGACGGACCCCGCCGCCATGCCTCTGCAGCGCCCGGCCCCGACCCCGAGCTCGTCGCCACGCCTCTGGCCGCCCGCGACGCCGGCCCCACCGCCTTCTCCTCGACCTCCTGACCGTCGGCGCCCCCTCCTTCCTCCTCCCTGTCCGCTCCGCCCCGCCGTCCTCGTCGAGGCTTCCGCTCGGACGCCGCCCCGTCCCCGCTAGCATCAGCGGGCCCCCCCGCCTCGCCGGTCTTCTCCACCTCGCCGCCGAGCTCCCCGCCGCCGGCGCGCCCTCCCCGTCGCCGCTCGCCGCGTCCCTGGCCATCCGCGTGCCCCCTCTTCCTCTCGCGGGCAGAGCCGCGTCGTCGCCGTCGCCACGACCCCGTCCGCCTCTCTGCATCGCCTCCTTCCGAGCCGCGCCCTTCCGCGACCCCCGACCTCCCTAGCCCCATCGAGCCGGCGAGCCTCTCCCTCGCCGTCGTCGGCCGCGCCCAAGGCCTGTACCGCCCTGCTTCCACCATACCCCCCACGTCGTCCACGCCGTGGTAGTTGACCTCGGGGCCTCGTGTCCAAGTCGACGCCATCGTCCTACCGTTTTTGCTAGCCAAGCACCAGGTTGCCTCTGTAATTCCTCCGTGCTTCGTGTTTGAGTACATAACGAGTTATCCTGTATCCTCCTATCGTGTATGTTTGTCTGGGAACTCTGCCAAGATCTCCAACATGGGTACGCCAAGAGTGTTGTGGTTGAACAAGTTCGATCCTGGAGTGGTAAAGACCATCTTCCAAGTTTGCCATGGAAGAAAGACGACCGTTTGGATCTCCAACACGGTCCGCTAGGAACCTCGGCATGGACTCCAAGATCTTCTGCCCGGAACTCGTGGAACCCTGAAGACCCCGGTGTCGAGCCCCAAGTTCGCCACCGATGATCAGGATGGTACCCCAAGATCTCCTTCCCGGAATTCGACGCCTCGATCCTACGGATCCGAAGACCAAGCCTGAACCCCATCGAACCCCAAACCAAGATCGCCGATAACCAATGTGTGACCCTAAGCCTCTATTTTTATAATATGACATATACCTATCGCATCATTAAATCATCATGCTAGCATACATGTCATCTGGTGGGTTGGGTTAACTAGTCGACTCACCTAAATTAAATATGGAGTCCATCTGCGGGATATCTTTGTCTTATTCCGGACTCCATTTAAATTTGTGTAGCGAACCGAAACCATGATTTTCCATGTTAAGACAACATTTAAAATGTGGGGTATCTAAACAACGTGAACCATCTAAATAATTTTCGGGAGCCCCGGTTCCGCTTAGTATGATCTAATTGCATCGCGCCTTTGCCATGCCATACATCATATATGCATCATGCCCGGTCTTTTGCCGTAGTATTAAATAGTGCATCCGGTGTTTCTTCTAGTGCTTTGCTTCTTCACGTATTAGGCCGATGAGTTGATGCGAGTGTCGACCCGATCTTCGGATGAACCTTCGGCAATGTTTTCAGGCGAGCACCTCCCCCTTTCTACCTATCTTACTTTTATAGTATTTATTTCCTCCTGTTGATCGATTGCTATCTGTGTTGCGATGCTCTAGTTTTCGTACCCGTGATATCCCTTGCAGCCTTATATTGCCTTGGACACATCCTATTACCTGTTGCTTGGTAGATAGTTGGACTTGCGTGTCGTAGTTGCTGGCTCAAGTGTTGTTGCGTGTCGTCAAGTACCACAGTTGTTGGAGTATTGCCGCATGTCTAATGTTGGAGATGATCATGGCTTTAATTACTATTTAATAACTAAAATTGAAGTAGGTAAATGCAGAGGCACCGGTGGGCAATAGATGTTATTTGGTTTTTAACCGCCCACTAGTGTCCCGTAGGACCCCGAGTTCTTGACACCTGTTCCGAGATCGAGCGCGCTAACCACAGGTGGGGTGTATGGGCACCCCCATCGATTAGTACCTGATTTCAAATTATTGTACCGGGGGCCACAATTAGTTTGGGGCTTTATTACTATTCTGTACTTATGCCATGCTTTACTGCTTAATTTAAATTGTGCGAGGTACTGCACCTGTACTGTTTAGGATCGTGACACGTTTTCGCTGTATCGACAAGCCCAGTCATCTTTTCGGGTTCCCAGTCGTTTACAGCCGTCTCCACAAACCCTGAGTCCGTCTCGGAGACCGGCCGACTTCGTTGCGGGTAGCTTAGTGGGGTGGCCCCCCATGTACTTGCTTTGGGTCTAGGAAACGTCATGACTTAGGCCCCGCCGACATACCGATGGGTGTATGTTAACTGATCTGGCAAAAAGGGTCGAAGTGTGTGTGGATACTTTGGTGCACCCCTGCAGGGTTAAATCTTTTCGAAAAGCCGTGTCCGCGGTTATGGACGACTTGGAGCACAGTTCTTGATCATAGACAACTATAACTAAAGTTTACTGTTATAATTTGACTTGTATCCGATATGACTAGTAATCAGCTTCAACTACAACGGAATGGCTAAATAAATGTACCAACAACTGCTGGGTTTTGGGATTTCTCATGCTTATTGTATCTGACTAGTAAGTGTTGCAACTACAACGGAATGGTTAACTAAAATTGCCCACTGCTTATTATATCAGGATGACTATCTATACCTGACTAGTAATTGCTGCAACGATAACTGTATAAATAAAACTGCCAACTGTGTGAGTTCCTCGGTTGACTTCCTCGTTTGGTCTCGAGGGGGAAATACCAGGATGGGTATGTTTGGTGGTAGTATCAGGATGGATCCGGATAGGTCTTTCTTATCCCTCTCTGGTAGCCGATAGTTATATCGAGTCTCTATAGGGTGTTTAGTGCATGCTGCGCTGCCGCTTCAGTCCACCATACCTATGTAGGCGAGCACCGCCGAATTCTAGCCTCGCCGTGTACTGGCCTCAGTACTGACCGCTCTCTCTTTTTCCTTTGCCTTTGTCGGCACCCCTTTTGTTTAAGCAGGTTTGAGATCGACGTCGTTAGCAGAGTTACCCTTCCGGCTTGGCCTGGGCAGGGTTATGGACGCCATTGGTTATTCTTCAGGGCTCTTAGCTCAATTTGCATCTTGTCCGTAGTCGGACGCTCTATCATTTTAAAGGTGATTTGGATCTTTGTATTATACCTCTGTATTCTTGACTCTTTGAGTCGTTGTTGTATATATATCTGTTCTGTGGGTTCCATCGTGGACTATTGTGTAATGGTATTACTTCGTTTTCCACCCGCACGAAAGTGCCTGGTGGGCACCTTTGAATCGTTTCTATGCGGGTTTGGCGGGAATCGCTGAAACTTGCATAGGGCCGATTCTGAGGGTGTTACAGGTAAGCTGTGTTACGTTGTACCCGTCAACCGTCTTCCTTCCCCCACGTCTCTAAACACGCACTGTGACGACCCCTCCATGGCGTACTCGTCGGCAATACCACGACAGTTGGCGCCCATCGTGGGAAAGAGGCGCTTCAGGCTCTTCAGCGGGCGAGGACCAAGATCTTCGCGGGAATCGGCGAAACCGTAGCCATCGGCCGTGTTCTCTTCTCTGGTAATATTCCGATCGTCCCTCCCGATGAGTTCTGGATCCCGGCGAAGACGAACCCTACGCGGTGCTCGATCTTCCCCATTGGAGATACCACCTCTTCATCGGCGAAACTGACTCGGGAACTAGTTCCCTGGGAGTCGGAGGAGCATCAAGACCCGCACGGACCGCCTACGGGCAGGATACGTTCGCGGAAGGATCAATGTCGGATCTCTCTTCGGAGTTCACCGGCAAAGATCGGAAAAATTCGAGGCCCACCCAAACCACCTCTGTGCAGGATATAACGGTGGAAGATCACTACAAGTCTGTCGACTTTGTCCGCGCGTCTGTACAGTAGAGATCCAAGTTCGTCGGCATGGTTGCCATCTTCGATCTGGCGCGTTGCATTCAGAGAGAGGACGAAAACCCCCGCAATTACCTTGCCAGGTGGCTCCGTATACAAGCCGATCTGGCGCATTACCCCAATGATGATGCCATATATCACTTTGTGGAAGGACTGGACCAAGGTACGCTTCTCCGGCACTCTCTAAGGCGGCAGCAGGCTTCGGGACGTCTGACCTTTGAAAGCATGGTGAACACCATCAACAACTACGCGGAGGCGAGGAGGCAGCTCAGACATCGCTTGCGCTCATCGACGGATCCCCTCTGATTCAGCCACCGCCACCACCGCTTACCGCCACCATCGCCGCAGCTGCACCACCGCCTCCAGTCATCATCGCTTCTGTTGCACCTCCACCCCTCGTCATCGAGGAAGCCCCGGCCCCCTTCGACTCCGTGCTTGACGCGCTCTACGCCTACTTCAGCGCAGATTCGGAGGAGATAGATTTCAGTCCAAAGGAGCTAGACTCTGCCCTGCAGGAGATGGAGGAGGATTACTAGCGCGACGAGCAGGCCAAAAACGCCGTCACGTCCCGAGAGGTGTTCGTCACCATTGGGACGGCGATGGATGAATATCATCTCGGAACAGCTCCGCCTACAGCGCTGGACAAAGGGAAGGGACCACCTGTTGCTGCTGACAATGATCGCCAAAGGACATGCCCCCTCCGCCTAAACCAGTGCAACAGCCGCAGGAACTCGGCACCGGACCGAGCAAAAACAACACTGCAAACCCGCTGCCTAAAGCATCTATGTCTGCTGCTGCCCAAATTACTCCAGCTGATAGAGTGATGTACGACAATATCCTCGTCGAGCCTATGACCGTGGCTCATATTCGCAATGTAGTCCAGCTTGACGGGAAGCGCCAGCAGCTGCTGGAGGAAGCGCAGGCCATCGCGGAGCAAGGTGCAAAGCTAGATGGAGATCTGGCCAACGCGCAGAAGTCAATAGAGAAAGATAGAGCAATGGAGGCCGAGTACAAGACTCTGCTGTAGCAGCAGAAGGCCAAAAAAGCTCCGGCTCGCGTCATCAACGATCCTGGTGTGCGGTGAAACCTAGGATGGGCTCCCCCGAAGCCGGCACAAGCCAAGCCATACATTGACAGTGAAGGCAGGCAGGTGATGCCCACTCCTCTCCTCAACCTCGCCGTCGCCAAGACCCTTTTGGAGCAGGATAGATCACCCGAAGCGGTGGACCAGGTCTATGACCTAGTGGCCAAGGCGGTGAAACAGCAGGAAAAGGCCACCTCTCAGAGGCTCATGTCTGACCCGGCGTTTTGCCAGTCTAGCCAGCACAAGCCGGCAAGGGACAGATCTCCTCTTGATGTCGGGTCTCAGATGGGTTCTTCATAATGAATACGGAGGGATGCACGCAATAGGAAGGATGCTATCCCCATATCCTCCGACCATGGAGGTAAGGCCCAACCTCGTCGCCCATCGCCACCGCCCCGCTCCCCCCGACATCGCGAAGAAACCAAGGCTCACCATCGTACGGATATGCCTCCGCCAAGGCAGAGCAGCATCGTCATCCGCGATAACACGGAGCAGACCCGTCATGACGGAGAGCGCAACCAAGGACACAAGAGCAGGTCGCGCCATGACCCTCCGCGTCCGACAAGCAACCGCGACAAGCGTGAGGTGTCACAGGAGGGTAACACCAAGAAATCTAACCCACCGACACCTCCTCCTCCGTCGCCACCTAGCAGCCACCATGGCGGAGGAGGCCCGCATCGTTCACGCAGCCCATCCCCTGATGGCAAGAAGAAGAAAAGAAGTCCGGAGCTATACGATGCACGTTCATGCCTGGACAAGATCCACGAGGCCCGGGAAGTACCGTACCTAGGACCACGTTGCTTTGGACCTGTGATACGGTCCGCAACTTACCCCAAAGGTTTCCGGATTGACAAGACCATCAAACCCTATGACGGCACCGCCAAGCCAGAGACATGGTTGCAGGACTACGGCAACGCGGTGGAGATCGCCTGGGGTAACCCCAACGTCGCCGTCAAGTAACTCCCATTGATGTTAGCGGGCACAGCCCGTCAATGGATTGATGACTTGCCGGAAAGATCCATCTGCAATTGGTTCGACATGCAAGAAGCGTTAACCAAGAACTTCGAGGGTACGTACAAACGTCCCTACACTGTCCGCGATCTACAACGGTGCATGCAAGAGAAAGACGAGACATCTCGCACCTAACTCTCCTGCTGGCTGGATATGAAGAATTCCTGCGCAGGAGTGCACGCCCAGACCACCATGGCTGCCTTCATCGATGGGTTGGAAAGGGGCACGTTTCTCCGACATAAGCTAAAGCGCCTGCAGGACAGTCACCATCTAGACTTGAACCAGATGATTCAGTTGGCCAGTGAGTTCGCGGCTACCGATGACGATGCTCGAGGCTCTTTGCCGGCAACGGCCGTTCCAACTCAAGCTCGGAGGAACAGCAGCACAAAGAGGAAATCCGCACCAGAAGAAAAGCAAACCCCCGACATGGTCGCTATGACTTTTGCAGGACGAGGTGATGGCGGACAGCGTGGCCGAGGGCGAGGAGCTGGCCGTGGGCAGCAGCGAGGAAGTGAAACTACCTCGGCAGCTCTCCGCGTTCCCCAAACCTATGAGGAGTACCGCGATATGTCATGCCTCGTACACCTCGACGCCAACGGCAAAGACACCCACACCAATCGCCATTGCAAGTTCGTCAACGACCTCAAGGAGGACCCGGAGTCCGGCTACAAACAAAGTCGGAAGAACAGACAGCGAGGAAAGGGCAAGGGGAAGAAGAAGGAGGAGGAGTCCAAGGATTCAAGTGATATGGACGAGGACGTCGACCCCAAGCACGCCGCCAAGAGCAACGGCAAAGGCAAGAACCCCTTCGATAAGAAGGCGGCAGTTTTCCACACTTTCCTTGGCACCCCCACCGTCCGACAACAGAAGATACTGATGGACACTCTACCCCCAATTCCCCAGTTCCTGTGCTGGTCGGAGATTCCAATTACTTGGGACAGGAAGGATCACCCAGACCTCATCCCTATGGAGAACCAATACGCCATGGTCATGAACCCCTTGATTGACGACAATGAGTTCACCAAATGTATGGTGGATAGTGGAAGCAGCATCAATATCATGTACCTGGATACACTGCAGAAGATGAACTTGACGGAGGCAAACCTAAGGTGGACCAAGTCCATCTTCCACGTCGTAGTTCCTGGTCGGGAGGCTCGGTCCCTTGGGTGCATCACACTTTAGTTTTCTTTTGGTGATGTCAATATTTACCGCCAAGAATGCATGACCTTTGAGGTGGTCCGCTTCAAGAGTGTGTACCACGTCATATTCGGACGCGACATATTCCACACCTTCATGGCCAAGCCATGCTTCGTCTACAACAAACTCAAGATACCCGGACCAAACGGTGTCATCACCGTATCCGGAAGCTTTACCAAAGCAAGGGACTGTGAGATTGGAGAAGCAGCCTACGCAGAAGCTGTCCTCTATAGCGAAGAATTCAAGGAGATCCAGAGCAAGGTCGATGCCTCAGAGATGCCCGCGTCAAAGAAACAGATTTTTGACTCCGCCCCAGCATTCAAGGCCGCCATCGAGACCAAGCCGGTGGAACTTGTGGTAGGCGATGCCTCCAAGACCACCGCCATTGGGATGAACCTGGACCCTACATAGGAAAGCGTGCTCGTCGAGTTCCTCCGTGAGAATAGGGACATCTTTTCCTGGCAACATGCCGACATGAAAGGTGTACCTAGGGAACTTGCTGAGCACAGCTTGAATATTGATCCAAAATGTAAACCAGTGAAGCAACCTCTACGATGCTTTGGAGATGAGAAGAGACGCGCCATAGGCAAAGAGATAGCTAGGTTACTTAAGGCTAGATTTATCCGAGAAGTCCTTCACACCCAATGGGTGGCCAATCCTGTACTTGTCCCCAAAAAGGCTACCAAAGAATTAAGAATGTGCGTTGATTACACCGGCTTGAACAAGGCATGTCCCAAATATCTGATTGCTTTGCCTCGCATTGACCAAGTCATTGATTCGACGGCTCGCTTGGAGCTTTTGTGTTTTCTCAATGCATACTCAGGATACCACCAGATCAATATGACGAAGTCGGACCAATTGGCCACTTCGTTCACTACACCCTATGACACATTTTGCTATGTCACGATGCCCTTTGGGCTAAAAAACACAGGTGCTACGTACCAGCGGACAATGCAACATTGCCTACATGAACAAATTGGTCGGAACGTTCATGCCTATGTGGACGATATAGCGGTGATTTCTAAAAAATCAAACAATTTAATCTTCGACTTAAAAGAAACCTTTGATGATCTCCGGAAATACAACATGATGCTTAACCCTAAGAAGTGCATCTTCGGGGTTCCAGCCAGCAAATTGTTGGGCTTCATCGTTTCCCAGCATGGAATCGAGGTCAACCCGGAGAAAATCAAGTCCATCTTAAAAATAAATCGTCTGACATGCCTAAAGGACATACAACGACTAACACGTTGTGTTGCAGCAGTTAGTCGGTTCGTCAGCCGACTTGGAGAAAAGGATTTGCTGCTGTACAAGTTGCTGAAGAAGGCGGACAAATTCACGTGGACGGACGAGGCAGATGCAACATTGAAGCAGCTCAAGGAGATTCTTTCCTCAGCACCCATCCTTGCAGCGCCCGATCCTAGAGAGCCCATGTTAATTTACATGGCAGCCACCAACCAGGTAATCAGCATCGTCGTCATGGTAGAGCGGAAGGAACCAGGGCATGAGTACGGAGTTCAACGACTAGTTTACTATGTAAGCAAGGTCTTGACGGAATCCAAGCAGCGTTACCCGCACTACCAAAAGATAGCTTATGGAGTATTCCTTGCTTCTCGGACGCTGAGGCACTATTTCCAGGAGCACCCCATCACAGTGGTGAGCAAGACTCCACTGTCTGACATTATCAACAATAGAGATGCTACAAGAAGGGTCGAAAAGTGGGGCATTGAACTTTTCGCCTTCGAGATCACCTAAAAGAGACGCGACGCTATCAAGTCACAAGCCTTGGCGGATTTTATCGCAGATTGGACGGAGATGCCAGATGTTACCCCAATGCCGGAGCCAGAATACTGGGTGATGCACTTTGACGGATCAAAGATGCTCAACGGCTCGGGGGCTGGTGTACTTCTACAGTCACCAACTGGGGACAAGCTACACTATGTTCTGCAGATCCACTTCGAGGCTACGAACAATATGGCGGAGTATGAAGCACTCATTCACGGATTATGCGTAGCCAAGGATATTGGCATCAAGCGCATAGTTTGCTTTGGAGATTCCGACTTGGTTTCCCAGCAGGTGGCTGGCACCTGGAACGCGTAGAACCCTATGATGGCGGCATATCGAGACGAAGTGGACGAGATAGCCAAGAGCTTCTTAGGCTACGAGGTCAAGTATGTACCTAGGAAGCAAAACGAGGCGGCTGATCTGCTATCTAAGCTTGGATCAGGGCGCAAGAAAATTCCACCTGGAGTTTTCCTAGAGCATCTATGGACACCATCCGTGAAGCGAGCGGACATCAACAACCCGGACAGAGTTGACTCTTTCGTTCACATGGTGACAAAGGTCCCTCCGACTTGGAAAAAACCGTTCATTGAGTATCTCGAACACGGAACTTTGCCTAACGACGAGGTCGAAAGATGGCAAATAGTGGATCGAGCAAAGGGCTATACCATAATCAATGGACAGCTCTACAAAAGAATCACTACTGGTGTATACCTTAATTGTGTTTCCCAGCTAGAAGGTATTGAAATCCTACGCGCAAACCATCTCGGAGATTGCGGGAATCACGCCGCTCCCCGATCGTTGGTCGCTAAAGCTTTCCGGCAAGGATTCTACTGGCTGACCGCGAATGCGGACACCTACAAGCTGGTTGAGACATGCATGGGATGCTAGTACTATGCCCGACAACCACATGTTCCCGCTGAAGAATTGCGAACAATACCAATAACTTGGCCGTTCGCAGTCTGGGGGCTGGACATGGTTGGTCCGTTGCAGACGACACCATGTGGGTTTACGCATCTGCTAGTAGCAGTTGATAAATTCACCAAATGGATAGAAGCTAAACCCATTAGAAAGCTCGATGGGGCAACTGCCCTTAGGTTTGTCCGGGATCTAGTGGTGAGATTTGGTCTCCCACATAGCATTATCACCGACAATGGCAGCAACTTGTCACACGCATAAGTGGAAGCTTATTGTTGGGAGAAGGGCATCCGACTCGACATTGCATATGTGGCACATCCACAGTCCAATGGTCAGGTTGAGCGAGCCAATGGATTAATTCTGCAGGGAATGAAGCCACATCTTGAGGCACCGCCACATAGAGCAGCTGGAGCCTGGGCGGAAGAATTGCCATCTGTGTTGTGGAGTTTACGAACTACACCCAACAGATCCACTGGATACACCCCTTACTTCATGGTATATGGAGCAGAAGCCATCCAGCCTTCCGACATCCTTCACGATGCACCAAGAGTTGCCGCCTACGACGAAGATGACGCTGAAGAATCCAGACGCCTAGATGTGGACCTTCTCGAGGAGGAGCGTGTTTTGGCATGCCAAAGATCCGCCATCTACCAGCAGAAGCTACGCAGCTACCATAGTCGCCGCATCCGGCATCACTCGTTTAAAGAGGGGTATTTGGTGCTCCAACTTAAGCAGAAGAAGTCACACAAATTATCCCCGCCATGGGAAGGACCGTTCATCATAAGCAAGGCGCTGCTCAATGGGTCTTACTACCTCGTTGACAATCGTGAACTGAAGGATAGACCCAACGAGGATCACAAGCGTAAGCGACGTGACCCGGATGATGACTCCCCGGAGCTTGATCGGCCATGGAACATAGCACAACTACATCCTTTCTACACTTAGCATTTTTTATCTATTGTGTAACCCTTATATGATCAATGAAATAAACCTCTCTGGTTCACTCATATTTCTGAGTCTTTTACCTCCTTTAGTGTTCATTTTTGGATCGTATAAAACCTTTATGCAAAAGCTTTGCGATTGCACTTGTGAAAATTCCGCCTACGGGCGTTAGCTTAAGTTTTCTGGTCTACACGTTCTTTGTCGTTTTTATGTGGATTCTGGAGTAGTGACTTTTGACACTTATTGTCGGCGATTTTGTGCTTAGGGTATTGACGGTGCCATTGGGCATAATCGCCTGAGCGCATAGTTCCGACAACGAGTCTTCCGACTCACGAAAAGTCAAGCATAAAAACCAAAGTAATGAATAAGCCAGCACTTGCTTAAAAAATATATACATGCTGGAACCAGTTCTTGAGTAGCAGGAAATGACAACCATTGTTTTCCTCCTTAAGTCAACAAGTATTTTTTTCCGCATACAAATTACAGAGGAAACAAACATTACATGTTGTTTTTCATTCCTCTGGCGCAGGTGACTTGGACGAAACGTCATCAGCAGCAGGAGAGCCATCCTCTTCGAAGTCGGCAGTGTTGAGGGACTCGGAGGAGCTTGGGTTGCCACCGTCAATGGTTTTCATGGGCATAAAGACGTTAGGGTCGACCAACTCGGCGAATCTGGTGTCAAAACCTGCGAGCGACGCCAAGATAGCCTCGTGATCTATCTTTTGGCCTTTGTCGTCTACGTCGGGGATACCAGAGGTCACCGTGTCGATGTCGGCATCTTTGTAGTGTGCCTTGACCATTGACAGTTCCATCCTCGCGCCAGCTCGTGTACATGAAGCTTTCCATCTTGTAATACGCTTGGGGGCTCGGAGCAAGATATCCGAGAACTTCGCCACGGAATCCACCGCTTTGATGTTGATCTGGAGGTGCTTGGCTATCTCCTTAGCTTGCTTGATGGCGGTGTTGATAAAGTTGCCGGCAAGGACCATGCATTCCTTTGGCGGAGGAGGCGACTGGGTCAACCCAATAGGAGCTTCAAATTTCCGACAAAGAAGCACATGAGTTCAATAACACAAAATTTCAGAGTATCTAGCTTACAGAAGTACAAGGCGGAGAATCACTTACTGAAGATGCTAATCTCAGCCTCCTGGAGAGTTTCCGCCATGGAGTCCCGTTCTTGCCGGAGGATCCTGTACGCTTCAAGATGGCGCTGATTTTGCTCATCGATAGCTTTCTTCTGATTTTTTAGGATCACGATTTCCTCCTTCAAGCGGTTCATCTCCTCGTTAGCGGAGTCTTGCAGGCCTTTCATTGAGTCCTCATGCATCTTCAGCATATCCTTTCTCTCCTGCTTAAGGATCTTGTTTTTGCTATCCAGCTGCTGAATATGCTTGGATTGCTCAACAATATCCTTAGGCTTGGAAATGGCTTCTGCAAGTCGAAGAAAGAACAGTGCACAGTGAGTACTCGGAGAATGTCGGCACAAGACCAAGTCGGAATATGTCACGACCTGGGATCAGGGCTAGACAAATACCAGATCCTCATCTGATATAAGCCTAACCTAAATTCCAAAACGCACAGGGAAAGATCGGTAACATTATAGAACATACAGACCATACATTAATAAAGTAAACTCTTAAGAGAGTTACAAACCAGTCATACAAGCCAGGGGTCACAGACCCATCATTACATCAAACAACGGAAGCAAACAAGTTGTTCTAAACAACAAACTTATCAAAGGGCCTAAGAGGCCATAACAAAAGTAGCGACCCTTCCATAGATCCTAGGCTGCTGCCCGGGAACCCCGACTACTCATTGACTTCGACGTAGAAACCACCTTCGGTTGGAGTAGCTTCATCTGTAGAAAACATCAACGAAGCAAGGCTGAGTACAGGGTGTACTCCGCAAGACTTATGGCTAGTGGTGTTATTTTGCATAAATCCATCTTTTGTTTTGTAAGACAAGAGGGAGAAGAAAACTCGTCTAGTCAGATCATTTTCAAAAGGGGATAAGAAGACTTCAACTCTAGCTCTTAAATCCATCTTTGATATCCCCCAAGAACCACCATCAACTAAACCACTCTTCCCGGACTACCCCCTCAACAACCCCGAGGAAGTATTCCGGATCTCACTTTAGTTGGCAAGTTTTATCATTCGGTTACAGTTCTCTATGATCACAGAATCCGTTCCCAAGTCGTCCATAACCGTGGACACAGCTTTTCGAAAAGATTAATAACCCTCCAGGGGTGCACAACTTTACCCACACGTACCAACCGATTCTTAATGCCAATATATTAGCCCTCTTCCCTTGGAAGGTCGGCAGAGAGTGGTTGACCATGACCTTTACCTTGCTTTCGCCGAGACCATGAGTCACGCACTAGGGAGATGCCGCCATAACGGGTCAAGTCCCGAAGCCGGTCCCTAATGATGTGTGCGGGGTTCAAGATTACAGATTCCTGGCATCTCTTATTCCCGGCCACGCTTACCTACCTGCTATGAATGCACCTCCTTCACCTCCATTCAAGAACAACCAAGATGCGTATGTCGAATGGAAAGCCCAAACTATGTGACTCATGGAATCTACTAGGCAAGTTAGTTGGTCGAGGGGGTTTCCAGGCCCTCGTGTGGTTGTACGCTCGTCTTGGTTCAAGAGGCGAGAACATCAGGTCCAAAGGGTGGCAGGTATGGGACTTCGAAAACCACAACCCACGTGGCCTCCCATACAAGCCTTAGCATATTTATCATTCACTTCTGATCACATCACCACATCCTTCTATACTAGATTCATTCGCATCTCCGGTGCATCACTTGAATGATCAGCATCGAAACACTAAGCATGGCTAAGCTTGACTGAACTTGTGGCATTAGCGACGCTCATAAGCCAAACCCTAGTTATGCTTGGAGTGTTGGATTAGGTAATATAGTTCACAAAGGATAACATGCATCAGATAGGATTACTCTGTCTACTGATAAAAGACTGTTTGAACTGAATGCATATGACGAGAATGGAATACTTTATAATCGTAGGATTCATATGTATGAGTGGGGATTCGCTTTCCTTATTCGTTGTTGGACTGATACTGTTCTTCGGTGGCGTTGACTTCAGCTTCGGGTTCGGTTCCTATTCACGAGAACCAATCATCGGAAAAGAGAAAACAACACTCAACACATGGCATGTGCAATGATCATACAATATGGATGATATGACAAGTTAAATAGTGTTGAATTGAACCCTAAAACATGCTTGATCACTTTAAAGGGGGTTCCGAAAGTCCAACCCTAAAACAGGGGATCATCGGAATCACTTGTGGGGTTCAATTGGTTCTTATAATTAAACTTGCTATCAAAGTTGATTAACAATGTATGATTATATCTTAGTTAGATAGGTTTCATTTTTCTAAACATTTGGGTATATTATTTGTATTCTTCTGATTTAAAATGAATTAGTTATGAATTTCTCAAATTTTAATTCATTTTAAACATTTTTTGAATGTTTAAATTAATTTCCAAACTTGGGCCCACATGTCAAACTTTTATTAATTTCAGAAAATATTTATGGAAATGATTAAAACCCTGACAGGCAGGGCCCACCTATCATATTTAATATTTACTGAAATGATTTACTGAAAATGAAAACAAAATAAAATAAAAGGATTACTGCATCAGCATGATGCAATGCAGACGTCAGCAATGGAGAGGAGCTCCAGATCGAGCTCGGTCTCGGCCACAGAGCGCGCGCGGGGATGCGAGAGGGGGTGCGCTGGACGCGGGCGTGCGTGCTGAGCCAAATAGAGGTGGCGCCGCCCTGGAATGGTCGTCGGAGCACGGCACACTGCGGCGCGTTGCGGCGGGGCTTGCAGATGCTTGTGGCGCTGGCGACAGAGAGCGAGAGGAGGCGAGAGGAGAGGTCTGTGAGGACCGCAGGATCACCACAAATGCGACAGAGGGGTCGGCGAGGCGAGGCACGGTCGGGAAGCGCAGGAATCGTCGTCGGAGAGCAGCGGACGGCGTCAGGAGAGAAGAGGTCGATCGCGAGTATTCCTTGCACGTGGGGTCGATTCCTTTTACGAGCTTGCTCAGCACGGCGAGGCGAAGCTCCCTGCACGCTCGGCTGGCCTTGGGGCGGCCGGAGACGGCAGGACGACGGGGAGGTCTGCACCTAGGGTTCGGGCGGAAGGGGAAAATGGGGAAGAAAAGAAGCTAGGGTTGTCGATGGCAACGCTGGAGCTCTTATAGGTGCTCGGGGGCGGAGGCGATGATCTTGGAGCGCGGCGGAGCATCGGGTGACCGGCGGCGATCCACCGAGCTACTTCGGCCGCGGGAGGAAGACGACAGGGGCGGGGTGAAGCGGTACCAGCCCGCGCTGGGCCGGCTTGGGCCCCGGGTGGGCTGGCTGCTGGCGCTGCTGGCGATAGGGAGAGAGGAGGGAAGAGATGGGCTTGGCCCAGAGAGGGTTAGGTTAGATTTTTTTCCAGGGAATTCTTTTCTATTTCTGTTTTTTTGTTTTCCTTTTATATTTTGAATTTCAAATCTGTTTTGAATCTTTTCAACTTATAGAAACTTTTATAAAGTATATGAAATAGTGTGGGACCCTTTTATACACTTTGGGTTCCATTCATTTGATAATTTTCCAAGATATGTAACCCATTTGAATGGTTTTGAGAGGGGAAATAATTGGGGTTTTGCTTGCTCTTATTTGATTAAATCCAAGTGCAAGTGTAATGCATGCATGCAATGCTCAAACATGTCCTTATTTATATTACACAAAAGGGTGGTATGTTACAGAATACAAAAAAGAAAGGAAAAATAAACGCTTGCTCTTGGTGATTTGTTCCTTCAAGAAGGCACTTTTACCCTTTTTGGCTTCCAAGTCCGTGCGCATCTTATGGTACTTCTCGTTGGCCACGCCCCTCCGAGCATTCTCATTCTATGGAAAGGAAAAATTTAACGCTGTTTAGTCTACTTGGAGCATCTAGTCGGATAAATATCCACCTAGAGGCTTGGGGGCTACAGTGAGAGTTTTTTAACTTAGCAATATGCTTAGTCTTTCTTTAAGCATCTAGTCGGAACTAATTCAGTTTTCACCTAGAAGCTTGGGGGCTACAGTATAAAGTTTTTAAACACAGTCATATGCTTAGTCTTTCTTTAAGCATCTAGTCAGAACTAATTTAGTTACAACTAGAAGCTTGGGGGCTACAGTATTGAAATTTATAAACACTATGTATGCTACTATGAAAGCATCTAGTCGGAATAATTCATTCAAACTATATGCTTGGGGGCTACAGTGAGAAACTTTTTTAGCTTAGTCACTCTTAGAGCATTCAGATCCAAAGACCTATGGTTTTCCGTCTAAATCCTCGGGGGATACAGTGGGATACTCATATGAAATGCAAAAGTCAAATAAAACTTACAAGTGCGATGATCTTGAGGTTTGTAGCACTCTCAGCAAGCAACTTGCTGAAGGATAAATTTTTTCCCTGCAAGATTTCTGCTTGCCGGAGAAGCTCCTCAAGACCGCATGTTGGAGATGTCGGGGTCGCACCAGGAACCACAGCGGAGCTACCCGGCGTAAGTATCGGGTAGACTATCTTTGGGAACTCTATGGTTTTCTTGGGTGCGAAGATGCCACCTTCGGCAGACGTACCACTCTCCACCACCGCCTTACCGCTAACGATGGCATCCTTAGCCGGAGCTTCAGCCATTTGGGTTGCGGCACTTTCTTGCATCACCTGTTCGCCGACAACGGCAAGCTCCGCAGAGGCAACTGAGTCCACTTCCATGGCGGAAGGGCCAGCTGCATCCTTTGCCTGTGAGCTTGTCGAAGCAGGCGTAGGCTTGACGCTAGGAGTGATAGGGGCGATGGCGGGATATGCGTGGGGATAAACATCATGGTGCAACATATCCTCTATGTTTCTAGAAGCCCCCAAAGTTTTGGAGGTCTTCTTCAAACTGGTAGTGGCCTTCTTCCTGAAACATGCGAAAAGTATAAGTATAGGAATAAGACAAGCAATAGACAATGTCAGAGAGGAAGAAGCTTACACAAGAGGGGGTGCTTTGGAAAAGGGGATCCCGGTAACCTTTCTTTTCTCCGCCTCCAGGGCGGCGGTAGTCTTCTTGGAGGCTCCACCCTCCGTCTTCTTCTTCTTTCCTCCATCGGTAGCGTTAGAGGTGGAGCTCTTCCGCTTTCACGCCAATGGGACATCATCGTCGGACACGACGGTGACTTCCTTCATCTTTGGGTCATAGATTTGGGCAGCCATGCTATCCTCCTCTAGACTGCTAAGTTGTTAAGTGAAATCCCAACGTGTTATATGAGATGGATATGCCTAGACGGAAGAACTGGACTATATGTCATACACGGAAAATAAACATCATACCTTTCGGCACGTTCCGTCAACGAACATGTCGTAGGTGATGGTGAAGCCTCGGTTCATATCCTTCACCTTGACAATGTCCTTGAGACGAAGCTTGATGGAGTCACTCGAGAAATTGTCCTCGGAGATGCAGAGGCTATCCTTCCTATCCTTGGTTTACTCATGCATCAGCTTCGAGTGGTGCTGTAGAGGCTGGATCCGCCTGACGAACTAGCACATGGCTAGGTCCTATCCGGTCAGACCCGTCTCTACGAACCACTCTATCCGCCTTATAGCATGGGAAGCGTTGATGTCAGAGGGAAGGGAGGCCTGGGATCTCCATGTTGAAGCTTCGGAGGCGGCTCCATCGACGAAGTCCAGGTACGTCGCTTCTCGGCCAGCCAGAGGGATATCTCGGCCGTAGAAGTACGTTCATTGCCAGTTCTTATATGACTCATGGCCGACGATGTCGGGAAACCGCCGGCCAGGCCGGATCTTAAAACTAATAGTGCCACAATTCCTGAGCTCGTCCTTGCCGGCTTCAGCTTCCCGTTTGACGGTGAAAAAGTATATAAAGAGATCTAGCCTAGGCCTAATCCCTAAGTAACCCTCGCAAAGAGCCGCGTAGTTGCTAAGCGCGAGGATGCTATTGGGGGGGAGGTTCTGAGGCTATACTCAATAATGGTTCAGGACAGCTAGGAAGAAATTGGAGATGGGCAGGGAGACGCCGCGTACCAGTTGGGCTTTTAGGTATACCTTCTCTCCGGCTTGGGGAGAAGGAGTGACCTCGTCGGCCGGCGCCGCCCGCCAGGCGAGCCCCTCCATCGCAGGGAGGTAGCCCTCGATGATTAGCTCCTTGATGTCGCGGTCTGTGATATCCGAACCACGCCAATCGCCCTTGTAGGAGTCATATTCCTCCTCTAGCAGCTCCAGCGTCGCTGGGTTATGGTCGCCCCTAGTGGTTTCGACCACCGCGGATTTGGGGATCACCAGGCCCTCTGGGGAACGATGATGGTGCTCGCCGGCTTCGCCATGGCATCGCCTGACGCCGACATGGAACGGACGTAACTGCTGCTGGCCATTGGGGAGGATGAGGTGGTGGCTCAGAAAGGTTGAGGGGCTATGGTTTTTTGCTATGGCACGGAGAGCTCGAGGAGGCGCTCGCTGGAGGAAGAATACGACGCAGAGGAGAATGAGGTGAAAAGTAAAATTTCCACCGTCGTTATAATGTATAACCTCCTGCGTCTAAGATTTATGCAGGGCAATTGAATGGTTGACGCTTGGACGACGTGTGCGTATGCGTGCGCGGAAATTTCGCCACGTTGCCAACCGTCGCCGCCAACGGTTTGTATCGCTCGCACGGGAAAAACGGACATGATTGCGTTCCCTGCATGTGTGAGTTACGAGGCGTTGCTGACCTACGTGTACGTCATCCTAGCTATCACTAGTAGGTGAACCATCACATCGAAAGATTCCGGCATGGACGGATCCAGTCCAGCTACAGAAGAGTACGATAGAAGATTTAGTAATTCTCCGACTTACAAATTGAAGACGGAGATAACCTTACAGGGTTCTTCCGGAGGACTACAAGATGTTGCTTGACTATTTGCCGACATCCATCTAGATGGAGCATTGAATGTGAAGAGGAAAGACAGCGCAAGATCTCAGAGTTCTCCGGGCGCTACTGTTGGGGCTATGCTATATGGGTATCCTCATAGCATGTCTCCTATCCGGATAACCCAGGTGGCCCACAGTTGGTAGCATGGCCCATGGCCTACTGGGCGGCCTAGTTAGATGGATCCAGAAGGGAGGCCCATGCCGGATAAAGGAAGTCTACATAGGAGTCACCGATGTACCCGGAGCCTTGGAGTGCAAGACACGCTATACTAGTTGTAAGCAGTGTAGGACTCTGTAACCTGTCCGGCTAGGACTTTCCCCTGTAACCCTTGGACCTGGTGACTATATAAGTCGGGCCTATGGGAGCCTTTAGGGAACCAATCAACTCATACCTCGCACAGCGAACCAATCCCTATAACTCGGCGTATTGCCCTTATAGTGATTTATAGCAGGAGTAGGATTCCGCCACCGTTGTGGGATCTGAACCTGGGTAAGCTGTGTTACCTCGTACCCGTCAACCGTCCGCCTTCCCCCACATCTATAAACACGCAATGTGAGGACCTCTCCATGGCGTACTTGTCGGCAATACCACTACATCTCTTATAGAGAGAAAAAGGCATAACACTAACTCCAGCTCCGAAATCACATAAAGCAGTTCTAACATAATTATTCTTAATAGAGCAAGGAATAGTTGGTATACCTGGATCGCCATGTTTCTTTGGAACCATACCATTGAAGGAATAATTAGCAAGCAAAGTAGAAATTTCCTCATTAGGAATATTCCTTTTATTAGAGACAATATCCTTCATATACTTTGAATAAGGAGGCAACTTAATAGCATCATTCAAAGGAATTTGCAAAAATAAACGTTTCATCCACTCACAAAACTTTTTGTAGTGTTCTTCATCCTTTGACTTGTGTTTCTTACCTAGAAAAGGCATAGGTTTCTGCACCCAAGGTTCTCTCTCTTTACCATGTTTGTTAGCAATAAAATCTTCCTTAGTGTACCTAGTGTTCTTAGTGTGCTTCTCAGGTTCTTCCTCAACTTCCTCCTTATCAGGAGCATCATTTTTATCATTACCACTCTCAGTTTCAGCATCAGAGACAGATATACTATTAGGATCTACAACAGGTTCGGAGGGTTCCTCAACTATTTTGTGTTTCCTTTTCTTTCTCTCACAAGGACTACCACTACTTTCACCTTCTTGAGAATCCTGCTCAATTCTTTTAGGGTGTCCTTTAGGATATAAAGGATATTGAGTAGCTATACCACTCCTAGTTTTAATTCCATAAGCATGTTTATCTCGTGAGGCATTAACTAGCACATCTTTTTGTACCTTAGCAAGTTGATCAATTTGAGTTTGAACCATTTGAACGTGTTTACAAAGCATTTTAATATCATTAGAAGTTATGTCCACAATATATTTCAACTCTTTAATGGCTCTAGAGTTTTCCAATAAATGATTCTGAACTTGCTAATTAAAATTACCTTGTTTAACAATAAATGTGTCAAGTTCATCTAAGCATTGATCAGGAGGCTTACCATAGGGAACATCACCTTCATCAAAGTGGATAAAGTGTAACTCAATAGTATATGAGTGGGGAATTGGCTTTCATAATTCTTCTATAGGAGGTAGATTCTTCACATCTTCAGCTCTAATACCTTTCCCCTTTAGACATTTCTTAGCTTCCTTCATCACTTCATCATTTAATGCAATAACTCCACTCTTCTTTGGTGTTGGTGTTGGAACTGGTTCAGGCACAACTGCTTCAGGAGTAATAGGCTCAGGTGTATTTAGCTCAGTTAAAGTCCAATCATCATAATTCTTGCTTATTTGAGCCATTAATTCTTTAGCATCTGTAGGAGTTATTTTCCTGAAAACGATATCAGCAAATCTATCTAGGTATGTCCTAGAATCATCAGCTAGTCCATTATAATAAATATCAAGAAGCTCATTTTTAGGTAATGGACATCCAGGACGTGCATGAATCAAGGCGCAGAACCTTGTCCATGACTCAGGCAATTTCTCTTCTTCTCCCTGTTTAAAATCAAAAAGTCTCTACAAAGCAGCATGTCTAGCACTAGGAGGAAAATATTTCTGGAAGAAAGAAGCAATCAAACAATCAGGACTATCAATGGAACCAGGAGGTAATCTATTAAACCAAGCCCTAGCTTCTCCTTTTAGTGAAAAAGGGAAGATCTTTGTAACAACGTCCAAATAGGATAAATCAGGAGAGAAATCATAATCTTTATCTTTAATATCTATGGGAGAGGTGGCAAACTTAGGATCAGAGGACAGTTTAGGAATAAAGGTATGTCTCTCAAGGAGACTCTTAATAGAACTAGCACCATGTGTGTTTTGGAAATCTTCAATAAATTTATCAGTAAACTCAATGTAACCATCATTAATATCATATCCCTCTCTAGAATCAGGTGAGCTAACAGGTGTAACGGTTCCTTCACTAGGAGTTTCAGTATTTCCTAGACTAGCTATAATAGCATATAGGAAAGGACCTAATGAACCACTCGCACCAAGCACAGCAGAAGTAACATCATGAGTATCAAAAGCAGTTTCAGATTTAGCAGTAGTAGCAGTGTGTGTAGCATGTGTATGTGGTGGTGGTGTAACAAGTTTACTCATAACAGACGGTGAATCAAGAGCAGCGGAGGTGTTTAGGACTGTACCTCTTCTTGTAGTGGATAGTAAAATAGGAAACTTTCCATCACGAGACTTCCCCATGATGAATTGAGTAGAAGTGAACAATAATAGATCCAAATGAACTTACAAATAAAGCTATGCTCCCCGGTAACGGCTCCAGAAAATAGTCTTGATGACCCACAAGTATAGGGGATCACAACAGTCTTCGAGGGTAGTATTATCCAATTTATTGATTCGACACAAGGGGAGCCAAAGAATACTTGCAAGCCTTAACAACTGAGTTGTCAATTCAGCTGCACCTAGAAATAGTTCTTGCTCACAGAAGTTTATCAGTAGCAACAGTTTGGAGTAGCAACAACAAAGCAACAGCAGCAGTGAAACAGGAGCAATAGTAACAGTAGTAGCAAATAGTAGGATATGAGCGCGGTAGGCATAGCGATGGATGGATGGGTGTTGCATGGACAAGTCTAAACATGTAACTTCAAGAACTAGGGAAATTCCAGATAAATAAGAATAAGCATCCAAGTACTAAACAATCATAGGCATGTTCTCCATATATATTCATGCGTGCTCGCAATGATAACTTGCACAACATCTTTTGTCTTGCCAGCCCGTTGCAGCGGGACCTCAAGGGAACTACTGGCAATTAAGGTGCTCCTTTTAATAGAGCACTAGAGCAAAGAATTAACACTCAGTGAACACATGTGATCCTCACATCACAGCCATCCCCTCCGGTTGTCCCAATTTCTATCACTTCGGGGCCTTTGGATCCGGACAATGATATGTGTACACAACTTGCAGATAAGATCACAAACAATACTATCATAATGATTCAATAATAAGTTCAGATCTGAGATCATGGCACTCGGTCCCTAGTGAAAAGCATTAAGCACAACAAGTTGCAACAAAGTCAAATAGCACTAATAGAGATACTAGGCACCATGCCCTAACAATATTATTCAATTACATGATAGAACTCATCCAATACCTATCATCCCCATAGCCTACAGCGGGGGATTAGTCACTCATGGCTGAGGGAAACATGGATGGTTGATGGAGAGGCGTTGGTGATGACGATGGCGATGATCCTCTCCAAATTCCCCGTCCCGACAGGGTGCCAGAATGGAGTTTCAGGATCTGAATTGCGGTTTCTGGTGGTGGCAGCGCAACGGAACTCTTTCTGGAAAAACGATGAACCCCCCTCGGTTTTTAGGTCAAGAGGCGTCTTATAGGCGAAGAGGAAGGCCGAGGGGGTGCCTGAGGTGGCCGCACCCCCCCTCCCAGGCGTGACCAGGCCAGGCCCGTGCCTTGCAGGGGTGTGTGCCCCTCTGGCCTCCACTCCCTCTTGTACTCTGGCTCCGTGGATCTTCTGGTGAAATAGGATATTTGGCATATTTTCCAGGATTTTTCCTGATAGTTGATTTTTTGCACAAAAACTAGACACCAAGGTAATTCTGCTGAAAACAACGTCAGTCCATGTTAGTTGTATCTAAATCACACAAGTTTAGAGGAGAAACAATAGCAAAAGTGTTCGGGAAAGTAGATACGTTTTGGACGTATCACTTATGTTTATGTTTCATGCTACTTATTATTATTGCGTTGGAATCTCTTCATAGCTTGCAATGACTATTGAGTAAACTTAGTTGCATACTCCTGATTATGAATTGTCTAAGTATCTACTCATGTGCTGAGAATATTTACATTACATGAAGCAAATATGTTCGTGAAAGTTTCTTTTATCACACTCAGTTTTCAACTGAATTGCTTGAGGACAAGCAATAAGCTAAGCTTGGGGGAGTTGATACGTCCAAAATGTATCTACTTTCTTGAACACTTTTGCTATTGTTTCTCCTCTAATTTGTGTGATTTGGATACAACTAACACGGACTGATGTTGTTTTCATCAGAATTTCCTTGGTGTCTAGTTTTTGTGCAGAAAATCAACTTTCAGGAAAAATCCTGGAAAATATCGTGAAACTCCTATTTTACCAGAAGACTCATGGAGCCAAAAGATGAGACGGAGGAGGGCCACGAGAGGCCCACACCTCCTGGCCATGCCGTGCCTGGGGGTGTGGCCACCTCGGTCACCCCCTCGGCCTCCCTCTTCGCCTACATAAAGCCTCCTTGATACGTACAAAATGTATCTACTTTCCCAAATACTTTTGATATTGTTTCTCCTCTAAACTTGTGTGATTTGGATACAACTAACATGGACTGGCGCTGTTTTTTCATCAGAATTACTTTGGTGTCTAGTTTTTGTGCAAAGAATCAACTATCAGGAAAAATCCTGAAAAATATGCCAAAAATCCTATTTCACCAGAAGACTCACGGAGCCAGAAGACGAGACAGAGTGGGGCTCCGAGGGGCCCACACCCCTTGGCCGCACGGGCCAGGCCTAGCCGCGCCTGGGGTGTGTGGCCGCCTCGGGCACCCCCTCGGCCTCCCTCTTCGCCAATAAGTTGCCTCTTGACCTAAAAACTCAAGGGGGTTCGATGTTTTTCTACAAAGAGTTCTGCTGCACCACGACCAACAGAAACCGCGATTCGGAATCAGAAACTCCGTTCGGGCACCCTGCCGGGACGGGGAATTTGGAGGGGATCATCGCCATCATCATCACCAACGCCTCTCTATCAACCATCATGTTTTACTCATCCATGAGTGAGTAATCGCCTGCTGTAAGCTATGGGGATGGTATGGATTGGATGAGATCTATCATGTAATCGAATAATATTGTTAGGGCATGGTGCATAGTATCTCTATTAGTGCTATTTGACTTTGTTGCAACTTGTTGTGCTTAATGCTTGTTACTAGGGCCCAAGTACCATGATCTCAGATCTGATCTTATTATTGATTCATGATGATAGTATTGTCTGTGATCTTATCTGCAAGTTGTGTACACATATCATTGTCCGGATCCAAAGGCCCCGAAGTGACAGAAATTGGGACAGCCGGAGGGTATGGCTATGATATGAGGATCACATGTGTTCACGAAGTGTTAATTCTTTGCTCTGGTTCTCTATTAAAAGGAGTACCTTAATTGCCACTAGATTCCCTTGAGGCCCTGCTGCAACGGGCTGGCAGAACAAAAGATGTTGTGCAAGTTCTCATTGCGAGCATGTATGACTATATATGGAACACATGCCTATGATTGTTTATTACTTGAATGCTTTATCTTATTTATCTGCAAATGACCTAGATCTTGGCATTACATGAATAGTCTCATCCATGCAGTGCCCTTCCATCCATCTGTATGCCTACCGCACTCATATCCTACTATTTTCTACTATTGTTACTACTGCCTTTGTTTTACTGTTGTTGTTACTTTGCTATTGTTACTACAAAATTGTTGCTACTGATAAACTCCTGTGAACAAGACTATTTCTAGGTGCAACTGAATTGACAACTCAGTTGTTAAGGCTTATAAATATTATTTGGCTCCCCTTGTGTCGAATCAATAAATTGGGTTATACTACCCTCGAAGACTGTTGCGATCCCCTATACTTGTGGGTCATCAGCAAGCAACAGATAATTGCATTAAGCAAATTGTGTAATGTAATCAATACAATTGCCCTTGGACAAAGGATTATTGTTTTCTCCCTAGTAGCAACAACACATCTACAATCTTAGAAGTTTCTATCACTCTCCTAGATTAATAGAGGCATGAACCTACTATCTAGCATAAATACTCCCTCTTGGATTCACAAGAAAATACTTGGCCAAAGTAACTACTAGCAGCGTAGAGCATGCAAGATCACAAATAACATATACATGATAAAACAATAATCAATCTGACATAATACTCAATATTCATCGGATCCCAGCAAACACAACATGTAGCATTACAATAAGATGATTTTGATCATGATAGGCATCTCAAAAGATCTAAACATGACGACACAAATAGGAGAAACAACCATCTCGCTACTGCTATGGACCCGTATTCCAAGGATGAACTACTCACACATCACTCCAGAGGCAGGCATGGTGATAAAGAAGGCCTCCGGGATGATCTCCCCTCTCCGGCAGGGTGCCGGGAAGATATTCAGATCCCTCCCAAACTAGGTACAACGGTGGCGGCGGCTATGGACTTTTTTGTGGAATTCTGATATGGTACTTAGGGCTTTCATCTTGGGGGATTATATAGGAGGAGAAGCGAGGTCGATGGAGTGGCGAGGGGGCCACACCCTAGGGCGGCGTGCCCCCTTGGCCGCGCCTAGCCTAGGTGTGGCCGCCCTGGGGTGCGCCTCCCCCTGGCCTCCAGACTCCGTCTCCGTCTCTGAAAAATAGGAAGGTTGGCTTTTGTTTCGTCCAATTCTAAAAATATTTCTTTACTAGCTTTTCTGAAATACAAAAACAGCAGAAAACATGAAACTAGCTTTGTGGCACTTGTTAATATGTTAGTTCCAGGAAATTCATAAAAATGCCACAAAGTGTAGACAAAAACATAAGGTAACTGGTGCAAAACAAGCATGGAGCATCTAAAATTATAGATATGTTTGCAACGTATCAGCATCCCCAAGCTTAACTCCTGCTCGTCCTAGAGTAAGTAAATAATAAAAAGAATAATTTTTGAGGTGGCATGCACCAACACAATCTTGATCAAGGTATTGCAAAGCACTAAAGCTGGGATCAAAGTACTCTTAACATAAGCATGAAAGATATATTTCTAATAATAAGACATAGCAACTATGTTGCAACATGAAAGGAAACACAAACAAAAGAACATGAATAATTCTTTGAAAGACATTTGTTTGTTTCACATATATAAAACATAGCAAGAGTGGTATTCAGATTGTCCTTCATGGAATAGCAAAACATAAATGCATAGGACACCTTCAAAGTTCATAAGGGTGACTAGATACAAATAATTTAAGAACAAGCAATACCAGAATTATGAATCAATCAACAAGTTTTGGGACAATGCACATTGAACTCAGAATGACAACTATGCTCTATTAGCTGGTGCATCAAGATAGAAGATGGAGACTCAACAAAAAGTAAAAAAGAACGACCCTTCGCTGAGGGAAGCAGGGATTAAATGGTTTTATAAAGCTTCCAAAAATTATGGTACTCATTAGCTTTGAGCTCTCATTACCCCCTATCATAATCATCTTGAAGTGATTAAGGTTAAAGTGAGGGCAAATATGACTTATATGCTTGACAAATCACAAGTTGAAAATCTCATGCCCCTTGAGTACGAGTAACGAGGCCTCATGCTACTCAACTTTGGTCCCAGGCAAGTTCTTGTCATTGTAAGTATTTGTGTATCATAGAGAACCGCCAATGGGGTACCCCTTGCCCCATGACACATGAGCTATCCCATATCAAAATGACAAGGCAACGGACAGTGAGCATCTCAGCAATCCCTTTTTTGCTAATTGCATAGTTTTTTATTGTGGATGCTTCATAGAATGCCACTATGGTTTTGCTGCAAGTTTCCACCATGATTAGGCATGTCTTAGGCTGGCTGCCTAGGTGTTTCTCTAACACATATACAAACTCCATGGACCTGCAAGATCCCATCTCATTTCACACCAACGACATCCATAAACAAAAGAACATGATATCAACTGAATAAATAAGTGCAATGTTGAAAGCCTGCCCCATGAAAGCATGGTTTTGCTAACTCCCAACTTACAATTTGCAAGCATATAAGCATCATAAGATAATCACAATGGTCCAGGTTTATTAAGTGCATGAAATAAAATGTACCTTCAAGTTCATGAGAGCTTTAATCACTAATTTTCACATAACAAAAATTTAATTTGGAAGATGAATAAAAACATGAATATACTTGGAATGGTGTAACAAACCATGCATAGGAGTTTATAATGGACTCTTTGGAATAACTTGGTTTCTTGGGAGTTGTATGCATGAGTCGAGCTCATACTCAGTACAGGTGGAGGCTATCAAAAGACTGGGAGCGACCAACTAAGAGAGCAATAATGGCCATTATCATGCAGAGTGACAAAACATTATTAATCAAAGCATAAAGTGATATCACAAGTCAAAAACTAAATGATCATAGAGTCTAAGGTGGCTGGTTCATAGTCATAACATGGTGTGAGCATATGCCAAGTCAACCCAAATAAACCATCAAAGGAGAATACCACAATATTATGGTTTTGTATGCTAAAACAACACATGATTCTTTCATGGAACATTAAGAAATCTCAATTGTTTGAAACAAGTCATGCTACAGCAATAATCACTAAGCATATGATCAAAGCAACTTCTAACATGACATGATATAGTCTAAGCCACAGTGAAAACAAGCTTCTTTTTGTACCACCATAAGCATGAAACATTCTACTCCTTTCCAACACCAATCAACTTATTTGAAACAACTCACAAAGATAATAATCAATAAAGACCAGAGCTTGTCTCACCTAACTACGAATAAGAACTAAAAATTTCTAAGAAATAGAACAAGAAAACGAAAGCTAAATGCGGTGCTAGCAAAAGAGAACACTCATAGAACAATAACAGTGAAAACTAGAGTGTTCTAGGCAATGAAGAACAGGGTGTGACTTATCCAAAAGAAGTGTGTTGGGATTTAAACAACTTATTTCAGAAAAAACAAAAGAAAACTAAAAACAAAAACAAATACGCTCCAAGAACAACACATAGTGCATGAAGTAATAAAAATATAGTGTCTTGAAAGAAGACCTGAGATTTTTGTTGATAAAGAAGGGGATACCTTGGGCATCCCCAAGATTTAACACTTGTACCTCTTGAATATTTCTTGGGGTGACACGGCTGGCATCCCCAAGATTGATCACCAAGGAAAGAAAATTTTTTACTTAGAGTTTCCATAGCCTCTTCCACTTTAACAATTCTAATATTTTGATCACGGATAATGCTATCCTCTAAAATAGTGATTCTTTTATTGATACTTTCTATTGATTCATAACTTGGATAGTGTTATCAAGGAGATTTGGCAAACTTTTCTCTAGGGAGCTCAATTTTTTTATAAATTCTTCCAAAGTGATTTCAGTTTTAACAACATTAATAGGTGGTACTCCTACTAAACTTTCAATTAAATTGCATGCTTCCAAAGCAGGAGTACCCAGAAAATTACCCCCTGTGAGAGTATCCAGAACATACCTATTCCAACTACATATACCAACATAAAAAATTCTAAGAAGGATTGTGGTACAATATTTTTTAGTACATCTATGATGAGCATTACTTATTCTATACCAAGCATCTTTCAGACTTTCTCCTCCTTGTTGCTTCAAAGAACGAACCTCTACTTCGGGAATACTCATTTTTGCAGGACTAAAGCAAGCCAACAAAAATAGCAACTAAAGTAGGAACTAATTTTTTTGTTTTTTCATAAAAAGAAACAAACCAAAAAAACAAAACAAAACAAAACAAAACAAACTAAGCAAAACAAAAACAAAGTAAAGAGATTGGTAGTGGGAGACTCCCCTTGCAGAAATCTTCTTTCTCCCCGGCAACGGCGCCAGAAAAGCTTGTGATGGCTCAGTTGATGTGGAGCCTGTTGGGAACCCCAAGAGCAAGGTACGATGAGCACAGCAGCAAGTTTTACCTCAGTTATGGAACCAAGGTTATCGAACTAGTAGGAGAAAGAAACCACTTCCGAAGGTGTTGCTAGCAATGTGGAACCTGCACACAACACAACCAAAATAATTTGCCCCAACTGATCAGTGAGGTTGTCAAGCTCACTGGTTTTGCTGAAAACAAAGGATTAAATGTATAGTGTGGAAGAAAGTAATTGCTTGTAGTAATTGCAGAAAGTAAACAGTAAATAGTAGATGGAATATCAGTGGGAAGGAATGGACCAGGGTCCACAGTTCACTAGAGGTGTTGCTCCATAAGATAAATAACATGTTGGTGAACAAATTACAGCTAGGCAATTGACAAATAGAGAATGCATAACAATGCATGTACATGACATGATGATCACTATGAGATTCACTTGGGAATTGCAAAATGATACATAGATCATAATCCAACTTCATCTATGACCAATAATCCACCTCCAGGATATCATCTGAACAACCCTCGGGTATTAAGTTGCAAGCAACAGATAATTGCATTAAGAAATGTGTGTAATGTAAACAAAACAATTGCCCTTGGACAAAGGATTGTTGTTTTCTCCCTAGTAGCAACAACACATCTACAATCTTACAAGTTTCTATCATTCTCCCAGATTACTAGAGGCATGAACCTACTATCGACCATAAATACTCCCTCTTGGAGTCACAAGCAAATACTTGGCCAGAGTAACTACTAGCAACGGAGAGCATGCAAGATCAAAAATAACATAGACATGATAAAACAATAATAAATCTGACATAACACTCAATATTCATCGGATCCCAGCAAACACAGCATGTAGCATTACAATAATATGATATTGATCATGATAGGAAGCTCACAAGATCTAAACATGATGGCACAAATAGGAGAAACAACCATCTAGCTACTGCTATGGACCCGTAGTACAAGGATGAACTACTCACACATCACTCCAGAGGTAGGCATGGTAATGAAGAGTCCCTCCGGGATGATCTCCCCTCTCTGGCAGGGTGCCGAGAAGAGCTTCAGATCCCTCCCGATCTAGGCACGACGGTGGCGGCGGCTATGGACTTTTTCATGGAATTCTGATCTGGTACTTAGGGTTTTCGTCTCGGGGGGTTATATAGGCGGAGAGGCGACGTCGGTGGAGTCACGAGGGGGCCACACCCTAGGGCGGCTCCCCCCTGGCCGCGCCTGGCCTAGGTGTGGCCGCCCTGGGGTGCGCCTCCCCCTGGTCTCCGGACTCCGTCTCCGTCTCTGAAAAATAGGAAGGTTGGCTTTTGTTTCGTCCAATTCCGAGAATATTTCTTTACTAGCTTTTCTGAAATATAAAAACAGCAGAAAATAGGAAACTGGATCTGTGGCACTTGTTAATATGTTAGTTCCAGGAAATTCATTAAAATGCCACAAAGTGTAGACAAAAAAATAAGATAATTGGTGCAAAACAACTACGGAGCATCAAAAATTATAGATACGTTTGCAACGTATCACCCTGCGGGATCTCCCCTCTACTTCCGAAACCATGCCGTCATGTTGCTCGAATTGTGAGGAGAGAGCTACAACCTCTACTGTCTGATGGAACTGTAGGGGTTCGTATCATGGAAAACAAAAAAATTCTACCGCATACACACAAACAAGACAAGATATATCTACTAGATTGTACCAACGAGTCGATTAGAGTACTCACCCTTGAAGATTCCAAAGTGGTTAACGAGAGAAGATTCTCGTGGGTGATGTAGTCGTACACTTGTCGATCTCAAGATCGCGTAGACGATTCTTCCGGAGCTGCGTTCCGGCAGCGCTTCCGTAGTCGGTCACACGTTCGGTACTCGATGAAGACCTTCCTCTCCCTTGTTCCAGCAGGCAGCGGAGGTTGTAGTTCTCTCCTCGCGATTCTGGCAGCACGATGGCGTGGTGTCGGAAGTAGATGGAAGATCTCACAGGGCTTTGCCTAAGCCGGTGCGGGTTATGGTGGATCTAGGGTTTCCGGCGATCTAGGTTTAGAAGGCCCGAGAGAAGGAGGTGGAGTCGGCGGCGGCTAGGGTGACGGCGACGGACCGGCGGAGGCGGCGCGGCTTGGAGGTGGGGAGAGCTAGTTGTGTTTCTTTGGGGCAGGGCATAATGGGAAAGGGGAGTTTGAATCCTTCCCCAAACCCAAGCTGGAGAGAAAGAAGGACCCTTTCCTTCTTCCACTAGGAAACCATTGTTCCAGTTTGACTTTTCAAACCTGCCTTTTGACTTTCAATTTAGAGCTTTATTTCTCTCTCACAAATGCCCAACCAAGTGAACTAGGCAATGATCCAATCATTCCACTTAACCATGACACATTCATGAACCATTCCCCTTCCGGTCCGGTGAACCTTCTAGACCCTTCTAGAACCTCTCCGATGAAAACATCGAAATCATTCCCGAACTCCGGAATCGGAATTTCCTCATATGAATCTTATTCTCCGGACCATTCCGGATCTCCTCGTGATATCCCGGATCCCATCCGAGACTCCGAACAACATTCGGTATCCCTACTTACATTCCATATCTACTAAACAACACCGAATCCTTAAGTGTGTCTCCCTACGGTTCGTGAATTACGCGGACATGACCGAGACACTTCTCCGATCAATAACCAATAGAATTATCTGGAAATTCATATGGCTCACACATATTTCTATGATTACTTTGTGATCGAATGAACCACTTACATACGATACCAATTTCCCTTTGTTTCACGACAGTTTACTTATCCGAGGTTTGATCGTCGGTATCTCTGCATACCTAGTTCAACCTCGTTACTGATAAGTACTCTTTTCTCGTTCCCAAGATATGTGATCCCTTGTGAGCCAGTCACATGCTTGCAAACTAATTGGATGACATTCCACTGAGAGGGCCCAGAGTATATCTATCCATCATATGGATGGAAAAATCCCACTCTTGATCCATGTGCCTCAACACATACTTTCTGAACACTCAATGCCACCTTTATAGCCGCCCAGTTACGGTGTGGAGTTTGATGTCATCAAATCATCCTTTCGGTGATGGTGATTAGCATGATCTCATGGTCCAAGGAATTAGGTTACTATGTATCAGAAAGCTTATAGCAAATGAACTATTGAAATGACTTGATCTTTATGCTACGCTTATCTACAGGAGTATGTCCATCACACCATTCTCCTAATGATATGATCTTGTTGTTAATAACATCTCAATGTTCATGATCGAGAAACCATGATCATCTATCAACCAACAAGCTAGTATTACAAAGAGGCTTTACCAGGGACTCTAATTTAGTTTACAAATCACACAAGTATTAATGTTTCTGGTTAATACTATTATAGCATGAATGCAAACATTTATCATAAACACAAAGATATAATAATAACCACTTTTATTATTGCCTCTAGGGCATAACTCCAACAGTATCCCACTTGCACTAGAGTCAACTAATCTAGATTACATGGTAATATATCGAACACCCATGGCGGTCTGGTGCTGGTCATGCTTTGCCCCCGGGAGAGGTTTAGTCAACGGACCCGCCACATTCAGATCTGTGTGTACTTTGCAAATCTTGATGTCACCATCTTGGACATGCTCTCGAATAGCATGAAAATGTAGCTTGATATGCTTCAGCTTCTTGTGTGACCTTGGTTATTGCGCATTGGCTATGGCGCCCATGTTATCACAGTAGATAGACATTGGGTCCAGCGCACTTAGAACCACATCGAGCTCTGAAATTAACTCCTTCATCCATATTGCCTCTTGTGAAGCCTCCGAAGCAGCTATGTATTCCAATTCAGTTGAAGATCTCGCCATAATGCTTTGCTTTGCACTCCTCCAACTAACTGATGCACCATTCAAAGTAAATATGTATCCAGATTGAGATTTAGAATCATCCGGATTGGTGTTCCAACTAGCATTGGTGTAACCATTAACAACGATATGTTCATCACCTCCATAAGAAAGAACCATATCCTTAGTTCTTCTCAAGTACTTCAGGATGTTTTTGATCGCTGTCCAATGATCCACTCCTGGATCACTTTGATATCTGCTAGTTAAACTAACAACATATGCAATGTCGGGTCTAGTACATAGCATGGCATACATAAGATATCATATGGCTAAGGCATAGCGAGTCTTACTCATCCTTTCTCTATCTTGTGCCATTGCAGGACTTTGATTTTTACTCAAGGTCGTATTGGGCAACATGGGCAAGAACCCTTTCTTCTTATCTTCCATTCCAAACCTCTTTAGAACTTTGTACAAATATGTACTCTGTGACAATGATATTAGGCGTCTCGATCTATCTCTATAAATCTTTATGCCTAATATGTAAGCTGCTTCGCCAAGATCTTTCATTGAAAAACTATTATTCAAATATTGCTTTACACTATTAAGAAGGTTTACATCATTCCCAATCAACAATATGTCATCTACATATAGTATTAGGAATGCTATAGAGCTCCCACTCACTTTCTTGTAAATACAAGCTTTTCCATAAGTTTGTATAAAACCAAAACTTTTGATTACCTTATCAAAACATTGATTCCAACTTCGGGATGCTTGCTTCAATCCATAAATGGACCATTGAAGTTTGCATACCTTGTTAGCATCTTTAGGATCGACAAAACCTTTGGGTTGTACCATATACAACTCTTCATCAATGTCTCCATTGAAGAACGCCGTTTTGACATCCATCTGCCATATCTCATAATCATAATATGCAGCGATTGCTAACAAAATCCTCACAGACTTTAGCTTCGCTACCGGTGAGAAAGTCTCATCATAGTCAACTCCTTAAATTTGTCGAAGAATTTTTGCGATAAATTGAGCTTTATAGACAGTAACATTACCATCATCATTTGTTTCTTCTTGAAAATCCATTTCTTCTCGACAGCCTTCCGGCCATCCGGTAAGTCCACCAAAGTCCATACTTGGTTTTCGTACATGGATCCAATCTCGGATTTCATGGCTTCTTCCCATTTATTGGAATATGGGATCATCATCACTTCCTCATATGTTGCAGGGTCATCGGTGTTGTCCACCAACATGACACTCATAATAGGATCATACGAATCAGGAGTGGTACGAGTTCTTGTTGACCTGCGAGGTTCCGTAGTAACTTCAAGCAAAGTTTCATGACAACATCATTAGCTTCCTCTCTTATTGGTGTAGGCGCCATAGGAACCACTTCCGGTGCTGTGCTACTCTCAAGTCCGAGAGAAGGTTCAACAACCTCGTCGACTTCTACTTTCCTTCCAGTCACTTCTTTCGAGAGAAACTCCTTCTCTAGAAAGGATCCATTCTTGGCAACGAAGATTTTTCCCTCGGATCTATGATAGAAGGTATACCCAATAGTTTCCTTCGGGTATCCTATGAAGACGCATTTTTCCGCTTTGGGTTCAAGCTTGTCGGGCTGTAACTTCTTTACATAAGCTTCGCAACCCCAAACTTTAAGGAACGACAATTTAGGTATCTTCCCAAACCATAATTCATACGGTGTCATTTCAACGGATTTAGATGGTGCCCTATTTAAAGTGAATGCGGCTGTTTCTAATGCATAAGCCCAAAACGATAGCGGTAAATCAGTAAGTGACATCATAGAACGAACCATATCTAATAAAGTTCGATTACGACGTTCGGACACACCATTACGCTGTGGTGTTCCCGGCGGTGTCAATTGTGAAAGTATTCCGCATTTCTTCAAATGCTTGACAAACTCGTAATTTAGATATTCACCTCCACGATCAGATCATAGAAATTTAATCTTCTTGTTATGTTGATTCTCTACCTCACTTTGAAATTCCTTAAACTTCTCGAAAGTTTCGGACTTATGTTTCATGAAATAGATATACCCATATCTACTCAAGTCATCCGTGAAGGTAAGAACATAACGATAACCACCACGCATTGCTACACTCATTGGGCCACACACATCAGAATGTATGATTTCCAATAAGTCCGTAGCTCCCTCCATCATACCAGAAAATGGAGTCTTAGTCATTTTTCCCATCAGACATGCTTCGCATCTTTCAAGTGATTCGAAATCAAGTGATTCAATAAGTCCATCGGAATGGAGTTTCTTCATACGCTTCACTCCAATGTGACCAAGACGACAGTGCCACATATAGGTCGAGTTATCGCTCAATTCAAACGTTTAGCTTCAATGTTATTAATATGTGTATTACTACAATCGAGATTCAACAAGAATAGACCATCTATCAAAGGTGCATGTGCATAAAACATATTACTCATATAAATCGAACAACCATTATTCTCGGACTTAAACAATTAACCGTCTCACAATAAACATGATCCGGATATAATGTTCATGCTAAACGCAGGCACCAAATAACAATTATTTAAGTATAAAACTAATCCCAGTGGTAGATGAAAAGGTAGCGTGCCGACTGCAATCACATCAACCTTTGATCCATTTCCAACGCGCATCGTCACCTCGTTCTTCGCTAGTTTCTGTCTATTCTTCAGCACCTGTTTCGAGTTACAAAAATGAGCAACCGAACCAGTATCAAATATCCAGGCACTACTATGAGTACTAGTGAGATACACATCAATAACATGTATATCGGATATACCTTTCTTCTTGATGTTGCCGTTCTTCAAATCCGCAAAGTACTTAGGGCAATTCTGATTCTAGTGACCTTCTCCTTTGTAGTAAAAGCACTCAGTATCAAGCTTAGGCCTAGCCTTGGTCTTCTTCGCCGGTGCAGTAACTTTCTTACCGCCCTTCTTGAAGTTTCCCTTTTTCTTAGACTTGCCTTGCTTCTTGAATTTGGTGATCTTATTGACCATCAACACTTGGTGCTCTTTCTTGATCTCCACATCCGCAGACTTTAACATGGAGAAGAGTTCGGGCAACGACTTGTCCATGTTTTGCATATTGTAGTTCATCACAAAGTTCTTGTAACTTGGTGGTAGTGATTGGAGGACACGATGAATCCCCAAAGCATTAGGAATCACTATACCCAAGCTTTGAAGCTTGCTTGCATGCCCAAACATCTTAAGCACGTGCTCACTAACGGAGCTGCCCTCTTCCATCTTACAGTTAAAGAACTTTTCAGAAGCCTCATAACTCTCAACTACCGCGTGAGCCTCAAATATCATTTTGAGTTCACGGACAATATCATGTGGGTCATGGTTCTCAAACCTTTTCTGAAGCTACAATTCCAAAACGTACAAGATAGCACACTGAACTGTGGAGTACTAATTCTTCCGAGTGAGGAAAACATTCTTCACCTCATTGGTAGCATCAGCTGCAGGTGGGTCACCCAGCGGTGCATCCAGGACATAGGTTAAATTACCAGCATTGAGGACAATCCTCAAATTGCGGAGCCAATCCGCGAAGTTGCTTCCATTGTTTGTCAACTTTTCTTTCTCTAGGAACGCATTAAAATTGATGGTAGGGGCCGCCATTTATCTACAATATATTTGCAATAGTTTAGACTAAGTTTATGACAAATTGAGTTCTAATTAATAGTTAAATTAATCTAGGTGAACTCCCACTGAAAACAATATCCCTCACATTGTTTTAGTGATCACACGAACCAAAACCACCACATCAAAACCGATCATCACGAGATTTGACGTAGCTTCAATGGCGAACAATCAACATGTTCATCATATATACTATATGACTCATGCTTTACCTTTCAGTGATCCGTGTTCCGAGACCATGTCTGTACATGCTAGGCTCGTCAAGATCAAACCTTAGATTCCGCATGAACAAATCTGGCTTGCTCCCGTTGTATACACTCGCAGAATCTAACACACCCGATCATCACGTGGTGCTTCGAAACAACGAGCTTTAGCAACGGTGCCTACTAAGGATGAACACTTTATAACTTGAAATTTTTTGAGAGGGGTCATATTATAATGATACCATCGCGAACTAAGCAATACAAGATGAATAAAAGGATTAACATCACATGCAATTCATAATATGTGATATGATATGGCCTTTCTTCTTGTGCTTCTGATCTCCATCTTCAAGAATGAACATGATCTCCATCATCACCGGCATTGCGTCAAGGTCAATGGCGCCGCTCCATGGTTGTCGTCCACCAGCATCAACTATTACAACTACTTTGAATAATAGACACGCAGGTCTTAAAGAAATTAAAAGACAACCATATGGCTCCGGCCGGTTGCCAACTTACAATAAGGAACATTGCATACATCATATATAATCACAATCATGACCATATCACATCACATCACACCCCTGCAAAACAAAGTTAGACGCCTCTAATTTTCTTTGCATATTTTACGTGGTTTGGGGCTTTCAATAAGTGTCGTTCTAACTTACGAACAAGAACCACAACGTTGATGCTTGAACTATCAAGTGCCCGTTGTAAATTGAATCTATACTATGATGGGAGAGACAGACACCCGCAAAGCCACTTATGCAATACAAGTTGCATGTTGAGTGTGGAGCAAGTCTCATGAACAATGTCATGTAAGGTTAGCCCGGGACTGTTCATCCTATCATACCGCAAGATGCAAAGTACACAAAAAGCAATTGATAATAAAAGCACCACCGCCCACAATGACCATTGTGTTCTACTCGTGCAACAGATCTACATATCGACACGGCTATGATACCACTATAGGGGTTCGTAGCATGGAAAACAAAAAATTTCTACCGCATGCACACAAACAATCCAAGATCTATCTACTAGATTGTAGCAACGAGTCGATTAGAGTACTCACCCTCGAAGATTACAAAGCGGTTAACGAGAGCAGATTCTCATGGGTGATGTAGTCGTACACTTGTACATCTCAAGATCGAGTAGACGATCCTTCCGGCGCTGCGTTCCGACAGCGCTTCCACAGTCGGTCACACGTTTGGTACTCGATGAAGACCTTCCTCTCCCTTGTTCCAGCAGGCAGCGGAGGTTGTAGTTCTCTCCTCACGATTCCGGCAGCACGACGGCGTGGTGTCGGAAGTAGAGGGAAGATCTCACAGGGCTTCTCCTAAGCCGGTGGGGGTTATGGTGGATCTAGGTTTTCCGGTGATCTAGGTTTAGAAGGCCGGAGAGGAGGAGGTGGAGTCGGCGGAGGCTAGACCGACGGTGACGGATCGACGGCGACGCGAGGCGGCGCCGGTGCGGCTTGGAGGTGCGGAGGGGTGGTTGTGTTTCTTTGGGGAAGACCCTCCCCTCTATTTATGAGAGGGAGGGCAACTTGGGAGAGGGGAGTTTGAATCCTTCCCCAAACCCAAGTTGGAGAGAAAGAAGGACTCTTTCCTTCTTCCACTAGGAAACCATTGTTCCAGTTGAATTTTCAAACCTGCCTTGTGACTTTCAATTTAAAGCTTTATTTCTCTCTTGCAAATGCCCAACCAAGTGACCTAGGACATAATCCATTCATTCCACTTAACCATGACAGATTCATGAACCATTCCCCTTCTGGTCCGGTGAACCTTCTAGACCCTTCTAGAACCTCTCCGATGAAAACATCAAAATCATTCCCGAACTCCGGAATCGAACTTTCCTCATATGAAACTTATTATCCGTACCATTACGGATCTCCTCGAGATATCCCGGATCCCATCCGAGACTCTTAACAACATTTGGTATCCTTACTTACATTACATATCTACTAAACAACATCGAATCCTTAAGTGTGTCTCCCTACGGTTCATGAATTATGCGGACATGACCGAGACACTTCTCCAATCAATAACCAATAGAGGAATCTGGAAATTCATATGGCTCCCACATATTTCTACGATTACTTTGTGATAGGATGAACCACTTACATACGATACCAATTTCCCTTTGTCTCGCGATAGTTTACTTATCCGAGGTTTGATCGTCGGTATCTCTGCATACCTAGTTCAACCTCGTTACTGATAAGTACTCTTTTCTCGTTCCCATGATATGTGATCCCTTGTGAGCCAGTCACATGCTTGCAAGCTAATTGGATGACATTCCACCGAGAGGGCCCAAAGTATATCTATCCATCATATGGATGGACAAATCCCACTCTTGATCCATGTGCCTCAACACATACTTTTCGAACACTCAATGCCACCTTTATAGCCACCCAGTTACGGTGTGGTGTTTGATGTCATCAAATCATCCTTTCGGTGATGGTGATTAGCATGAACTCATGGTCGAAGGAATTAGGTTACTACGTATCAGAAAGCTTATAGCAAATGAACTATTGAAATTACTTGATCTTTATGCTGCGCTTATCTACATGAGTATGTCCATCACACCATTCTCCTAATGATATGATCTTGTTGTTAATAACATCTCAATGTTCATGATCGAGAAACCACGATCATCTATCAACCAACAAGCTAGTATTACAAAGAGACTTTACCAGGGACTCTAATTTAGTTTACAAATCACACAAGTATTAATGTTTCAGGTTAATACTATTATAGCATGAATGCAAATATTTATCATAAACAAAAAATATAAAAATAACCACTTTTATTATTGCCTCTAGGGCATATCTCCAACAGGAACAAGGGAGAGGAAGGTCTTCATCGAGTACCGAACGTGTGACCGACTGCAGGAGCGCTGCCGGAATGCAGCGCCGGAAGGATCGTCTATGCGATCTTGAGATTGACAAGTGAACGACTACATCACCCACGAGAATATTCTCTTGTTAACCGCTTTGGAATCTTCGAGGGTGAGTACTCTATCGACTCGTTGCTACAATCTAGTAGATAGAATTTTTTGTTTTCCATGCTACGAACCCCTACAGTGGTATCAGAGCCATGCATATATGTAGATCTATTGCACAAGTAGAACACAATGGTCATTATGGGCGGTGGTGCTTTTATTATCAATTGCTTCTTGTGTACTTTGCATTTTGCGGGATGGTGGGATGAAGCGGCCTGGGCTAACCTTACATGACATTGTTCATGAGACTTGCTCCACGCTCGACATCCAACTTGTATTGCATAAGTGGATTTGCGGGTGTTTGTATCTCCCATCATAGTGAAGATTCAATTTACGACGGGAACTTGATAGTTCAAGCATCAACGTTGTGGTTCTTGTTCGTATGTTAGAACGGTACTTATTGAAAGCCCCAAACCACGTAAAATATGCAAAGAAAATTAGAGGCATCTAACTCTGTTTTACGGGGGTGTGTTGTGATATGATATGGCCATGATTGTTATTATATATTATGTATGCAATGATCCTTATTGTAAGTCGGCAACCGGAAGGAGCCTTATGTTGTATTTTAATTTTGTTAAGACCTACGTGTATATTATTCAAAGTAGTAATAGTTGATGCTGGTGGACGACGACCATGGAGCGGTTCCATTGACCTTGACGCCACGCCGGTGATGATGGAGATCATGTTCGCGCTTGAAGATGGAGATTGGAAGCGCAAGAACAAAGGCCATATCATATCACATATTATGAATTGCATGTGATGTTAATCCTTGTATGCATCTTGTATTACTTAGATCGTGATGGTAGCATTATAAGATGATCCCTCTCACAAAATATCAAGTAACAAAGTGTTCATCCTTAGTTAGCACCATTGCCAAGACTCATTGTTTTGAAGCACCACGTCATGATCGGGTGTGATAGATTCCACGTGTGCATACAACGGGAGCAAGAAAGATTTTCTCATGCAGAAACTAAGGTTAATCTTGACGAGCCTATCATGTACATACATGGTTTCGGAACACGGATCACCGAAAGGTAAAGCATGAGTCATATAGTAGATATGATGAACATGTTGATTGTTCGCCTTTGAAACTACATCATCTCTCGTGATGATCGGACTTAATGTAGTGGATTTGGTTCGTGTGATCACTAAAACAATGTGAGGGATATTGTTTTGAGCGGGAGTTCACCTAGATTAATTTAAGTATTAATTAGAACTCAATTTGTCATAAACTTAGTCTAAACTATTGCAAATATATTGTAGATCAATGGAGACCCCTACCATCAATTTTCATGCCTTCCTTGAGAAAGTAAAGTTGAAAAACAATGGAAGCAACTTCGCGGATTGGTTCCGCAATTTGAGGATTATCCTTAATGCTGGTGAGTTGACCTATGTGCTGGATGCACCGCTTGGTGACCCACCTGTAGATGATGCTCCCGATGAGGTGAATAATGTTTTCCTCACTCAGAAGCAACAGTACTCCACTGTTCAGTGTGCTATCTTATATGGTTTGGAATCGGAGCTTCAGAAAATTTTTGAGAACTTTGACCCACATGATATTGTCCGTGAACTCAAAATGATATCTGAGGCTCACGCGGCAGCTGAGAGTTATGAAGCTTCTAAAAAGTTCTTTAACTGCTAGAGGGAGGAGGGCAGCTCCATCAGTGATCATGTGCTTAAGATGTCTGGGCACGCTAATAAGCTCCAGAGCTTGGGTATAGTGATCCCTAATGATTTGGGGATTCACCATGTCCTCCAATCACTACCACCAAGTTATAAGAACATTGTGATGAACTAAAACATGCAGCACATGGATAAGGCGTTGCCAGAACTCTTCTCTATGTTGAAGTCTGTGGAAGTGGAGATCAAGAAAGAGAACCAAGTGTTGATGGTTAATAATACCACCAATTTCAAGAAGCATGGCAAGCCTAAGAAAAAGGGAAACTTCAAGAAAGGCGGTAAGAAAGCTACGGCGCAGGCGAAGAAGACCAAGGCTAGGCCTAAGCCTGATACTGAGTGCTTTTACTACAAGTGAGAAGGTCACTTGAAGCGAAATTGCCCCAAGTACTTAGCGGATCTGAAGAATGGCAACATCAAGAAGAAAGGTATATCCGATATACATGTTATTGATGTGTATCTTACTAGTAATGGTAGTAGTGCCTGGGTATTTGATACTGGTTCGATTGCTCATATTTGTAACTCGAAACAGGTGCTGCAGAATAAACGGAGACTAGCGAAGAACGAGGTGATGATGCACGTTGGAAATGGATCAAAGGTTGATGTGATCGCGGTCGGCACGCTACCTCTTCATCTACCATCAGGATTAGTTCTATACTTAAATAATTGTTATTTTGGTGCCTGCGTTGAGCATGAAGATTATATCCGGATCATGTTTATTGCGAGATGGTTACTTGTTTAAGTCTGAGGATAATAGTTGTTCGATTTATATGAGAAATATATTTTATGGTCATGCACCTTTGATAGATGCTCTATTCTTGTTGAATATCGATAGTAGTGATACACATGTTCATGATATAGAAGCTAAACGATTGAAATTGGATGATAATTCTACATACATGTGGGACTATCATCTTGGTCACATTGGAGTGAAGCGTATGAAGAAACTCCATTCCGATGGACTTTTTGAATCACTTGCGAAGCATGTCTGATGGGAAAAATGATTAAGACTCCATTTTCTGGTATGATGGAGCGAGCTACGGACTTATTGAAAATCATACATATTGATGTGTGTAGCCCGATGAGTGTAGCATCGCTCGTTGGTTATCGTTATTTTCTTACTTTCACGGATGACTTGAGTAGATATGGGTATATCTATTTCATGAAACATAAGTCCGAAACTTTTGAGAAGTTTAAGGAATTTTAAAGTGAAGTAGAGAATCAATGTTACAAGAAGATTAAATTTCTACGATCTGATCATGGAGGTGAATATCTAAGTTACGAGTTTGGCGAACATTTGAAGAAATACATAATACTTTCACAATTGACACCGCTGGGAACACCACAACATAATGGTGTGTCCGAACGTCATAATCGAACTCTCTTAGATATGGTTCGTTCTATGATGTCACTTACAGATTTACCGCTATCATTTTGGGGTTATGGATTTGAAACAGCCGCATTCACTTTAAATAGGGAACCATCTAAATACATTGAAACGACACCGTATGAATTATGGTTTGGGAAGAAACCTAAATTGCCGTTCCTTAAAGTTTGGGGTTGCGAAGCTTATGTAAAGAAGTTACATCCAAACAAGCTTGAACCCAAAGCGGAAAAATGCTTCTTCATAGGATACCCGAAGGAAACTATTAGGTATACCTTCTATCATAGATCTGAATGCAAAATCTTCGTTGCCAAGAATGGATCCTTTCTACAGAAGGAGTTTCTCTCGAAAGAAGTGACTGGAAGGAAAGTAGAACTCGACGAGGTTGTCGAACCTTCTTTCGGATTTGAGAGTAGCGCAGCACCGGAAGTAGTTCCCGTGGCGCCTACATCAATAGGAGATGAAGCTAATGATGGTGATCATGAAACTTCGGTCGAAGTTACCACGGAACCTCGCAAGTCGACAAGGACTCGTACCACTCCCGACTGGTATGATCCCATTATGAGTGTCATGTTGGTGGACATCACCGACGACCCTGCAACATATGAGGAAGCGATGATGAGCCCAGATTCCAATAAATGAAAAGAAGTCGTGAAATCCGAGATTGTATCCATGTACGGAAACCACGTATGGACTTTGGTGGACTTAACGGATGGCCGGAAGGTTGCCGAGAACAAATGGATCTTAAAAGAAAACAGATGTTAATGGTAATATAACCATCTATAAATCTTGACTTGTCGCAAAAGGGTTTCGACAAATTCAAGGAGTTGACTATGATGAGACTTTCTCACCGATAGCGAAGCTAAAGTCTGTGAGGATTTTGTTAGCAATCGCTACATATTATGATTATGAGATATGGAAGATGGATGTCAAAATGGCGTTCCTAAATGGAGACATTGACGAAGATGTGTATATGGTACAATCCAAAGGTTTTGTCGATCCTAAAGATGCTAACGAGGTATGCAAACTTCAACGATCCATTTATAGGTTGAATCAAGCATCCCGAAGTTGGAATCAACGTTTTGATAATGTGATCAAAAGTTTTGGTTTTATACAAACTTATGGAGAAGCTTGTATTTACAAGAAAGTGAGTGGGAGCTATGTAGCATTCCTAGTACTATATGTGGACGACATATTGTTGATTGGGCATGATGTAGACCTTCTTAAAAGTGTCAAAGATTATTTGAATAATATTTTTTCCATGAAGGATCTTGGCGAAGCTGCTTACATATTAGGCATAAAGATTTATAGAGATAGATCAATACGCCTTCGCTTTCACAGAGTACATATTTGGGCAAAGTTCTAAAGAGGTTTGGACTGGAAGATAGCAAGAAAGGGTTCTTGCCCATGTTTCCCAATACGACCTTGAGTAAAACTCAAAGTCCCGCTACGGCAGAAGATAAAGAGAGGATGAGTAAGAATCCCTATGCCTCAGCCATAGGATTTATCATGTATGCCATGTTATGTACTAGACCCGACATTGCATATGTTCTTAGTTTGACTAGCTGATATCAAACTGATCCAGGAGTGGATCATTGGACAGCGGTCAAAAACATCCTTTAAGTACTTGAGAAGAACTAAGGATATGGTTATTTCTTATGGAGGTGATGAATAGTGTCACATCCCAAAATTTTCCAAATTTTGAAATGTGAAAAATAAATAAACAAAATAAAATTTTGTTGAAATTTAGGGTGAGAAGACACTTTTTGATTCCAATTGGAAGCATCAAAACCTATTTTGATCACATAAAATCTTAAAGGGATTTAAAAATATAAACATTTAATAAATAAAATCTTGGCCAAACTTTTAATAAACAGTTGGAATTACTATTTTTGGATCTTTTAATAAAAAGATTTGGTTTTCAAAAGAAAAGGTAGGATTATAAATAAGGATTATTTTATAGAGCCCAAATTAAATCTTGGCCAAACTTTTGAAATAAAATATTTCTATTTGATAAAAAGAGTAAAGGATTATTTAAATAATAATGAGGATTTATTAATATCCAATTTTATTAAAGTAAAGGCTTTTCCTTTTTAAATAAACACTAAAACTTGTTAATTTATTTTAAATAAGTTTTCCAAGTGTTTTATTTATTCAAATAAAACCTACTGAATTGATTTTGGTATTATTTTAGATTTCAAATAGAGTTTTAAAATAAATCAAATCCTATTTGAATTAATGGCTAAGGTCTATTTATTTAATTATTAATGGATCCTAAAAAGAATAAAAATTATTTTATTTTGGAATTTGGATTATGATGTTAAACATAATTAAAATCAATACAAAGTTTGGTGGTGGTTTGATTTGATTTGTTGTTTGAATTATTTGATTGAAAATCAAAATAGAAATTCAAAATTGGAAAAAGGAAAAACTTTCTGTAAAAAAAATGAATCAAACCCAGCCCAGCTAACAGGCCCAGCAAGTCCAACTAAACTCCCCTGCAGTGAAACGTTTTCTACTTAGAAAAGAACACGCGGATTCGCAGACAAGTGGCCCCATCTTCCCCTCTCTCTCTCACTGTGAGACGGACCCCACCACGCCAGCACATCGTCTTCAACCCGCGACCACGTATCCCTCGCCGTTTCAGCTTTGATTGCGGCGATCAAATTCGTGTTGATGGCGGCCTTAATTCCTCCAGTGATCACGCGTAGATAAACGCCCACGTCTCCTCTCGCTTTCCCCTCAAACACCGCCTTCTCTCTGCCACCGGGCTGCTCCAATCGCGAGCTCGAAACCTTCTGCTCTGACGAGGTTCCCTGACCAATTCCGGCGCCGTCCAGCCGCGCCTCGACTCCCACTGCACACGAGCTTGTTCTCCACCTCCAGGCGCACCTGCCAGTACCTCGAACTCGCCCGCGCGCGCCCCGTAGCCTCGGCTTCGTCATCACCAGAGCGTCGCCGCCGTCTGCCTTGGCTCCGGCGAACTCCCCTGGTAAGAGCAGACCGCCCCAAGCCTCTCCGTTGACGCTCCTATCATCTACGCACTCGCCCGCGTCTAACCATGTGCTCCACTTGCCTTAGGGCGATCTGCAGCCTCGCCCCCGTCATCAAACAGAGCCGCCCGACGCCGACGCCGTCTCCGATGAGCAATCGCCGTCGCATCTTAGCGCCCCTTGCCTCCTCGCGACCACGTTGAGAATCGCCACGATCCCCTGATCACGGTGAGCTACTTCCCCCTCTCCTACGCTTCCTAGCTTCGCCGGAAACCACCTGCCCGAGCGTGCGCCGCCGCGCGCTACCGTCGAGCGCCACCAGTTCCTGGTCATAGCACCGTGTCCGTTAGATCTCGATCGTCTGGCTGAAATTAGATCTAGACAAAGGGGTACGAGTTGATCAGCGCCGTGCGATTTAAGTAAATCCTGCGGTCCAGAGAGGTTGATCCGCACGAAGCGGTATCGGCCAATAGAAACACGTCGCATGGACATGGTTTAGTTTAAAACAGAAAATAGAACCTGTTTGAATTGCAACCTTGTAAAATTCATAACTTTAATTCTACACGTCCAAATTTTGCAAATTTTATATCAATGGATTCAGAAAGACAAGTACTTTGCAACCATGCACTTTGTTTAATGATTTGCTTCTGGAAAATTGGTTGAATTTGCAGAAACATGTGTAGGCTTATTTTGAATATAAAAATTATTCTAGATATAATTTTAATGTGAAATCTTTGCAAAATGGTTTGTTGTGAACCTACTGACTATAGGAATCAACTTATGGATTTAAAAATGTATTTTGTGAAGATAAGGAGTAAATATTTGAGTTAGCACATTTCTAGTCAAATAAAAATATTGTTTTTGTTTTAGAAATGATTTTTGAGTAAAACCTTTGGGAAATGTTTTGATTCAAACCTTCTAACCCTAAACACCAAGTTTTGAGAATTAAAATATATTTGGTGAACTCTTTAAAGAATATTACTTTACTAAAAGCATTTTCAACCACATAAAATATTGATTTGATTTAGAAATGGTTTATAGATAAAACCTTTTGCAAATGGTTTTACCACTTTAGTAAATGACCACTTTTTGAACTTTATAATGCTTAGAGCCTAGTAGAAACCACTTTTGCAAATAAAACTATCTTTTGCATGCTTGCATGCATGACCTTGTTTCTATTATTTTATGTGTGATAAATTGGTTGGAATGCTAGTTGAATGTGTGTTTGCTTGATTGAATTGTAGTGGAATTATAAGAGTGTGATATTTGCAAGATCAAGAAGTGAACCATCATTCTCTACTAAAAAGGCAAGTTACACTATCATCCATGTCCTACTATTTTCATTACACTTAGTGGATTTTGTAACATGCATGGAAAGGACTACTATATTTTATGCTATGCTAAATCCTAATAGGATACCCTTATATATTCCTTAGTGGAAACATTGTAGTTGTAGTATGCTTAGCACTGCTATATATTTGGGATGGGATACATGATATGACTATATGAAGTATTGAAAAGATATATGTGTCACATCCCAAGATTTTCCAAATCTTGTAATGTGAAAAATAAATGAATAAAATAAAACTTTGTTGATTTTCAGGGTGAGAATAAACTTTTTGAATCCAATTGGAAACTTTCAAAACCTATTTGGATAAAATAAAATCCCAAAGGGATTTAAAAATATAAATAAACAATAAACTTAAAAATATTTAAAATTACTATTTTTGGATCTTTTAATAAAAGATTTAGTTTTCAAATGAAAAGGTGGAAATATAAATAAGGATTATTTTATAGAGCCAAATTAAACCTTGGCCAAGCTTTTGAAATAAAATGTTTTGCTTTGATTAAAAGGGTAAAGGTTTATTTAAATAAAATAATGAGGATTTATTAATATCCAATTTTATTAAAAATAAAGGTTTTACCATTTTAATTAAAACATCAAAACTTGTTAAATTATTTTAAACAAGTTTTCCAAGTATTTTGTATTTCAAATAAAACCTACTGATTTGGTTTTGATAATATTTAGATTTCAAATGGAGATTTTAAATAAAACAAATCCTATTTGAATTAATGAATAAGATATATTTTATTTAATTAATAAATGGATCCTAAAATGATTAAAAATATTATTTTGTTTTGGACTTTGATTTGTGTTGATAAACAGAGCTAAACTCAATATAAAGTTTAGTGGAAGTTTATTTGATTTGGTTGTTTGAATTGTGATTTGAATTTCAAAACAGAAATTGAATTGGAAAAAGGAAAAAAAGATTCAGAATAGAAAAAAATAGAATCAAACCAACCCAACCCACCAAGCCCACTAAGCCCAGCAGCCCAGCTCCTCTCTCTCCCGAAGAAAAACGTTTCGCACCTGCTTACAGACCCGCAGAGACGCCGACCGGTGGACCCAACTCCCCTCTCCTCTCTCTTGCTGACCAACCGACCCCACCCCTCCTGTTCATCGTCTTCACCCGCGGTGACCACTCCCCACCTCGCTGCCGTTTCTTCCCGTTGATAGCTCCTTCAATCCCCGTTAACTGCCGCGTTAATTCGCCCAGCCATCACGCAAGGTAAAAGCGCCTGCCTCCCCTCTTCCGTTTCCCCCAGACACCGCCTCCCCTCTGCCTCCAGGCTGCCCCAATTTCGAGCTCGAGCACCACTGCTCTGACGAGCTTCTTCAGCCGATTTCGGCGCCGTCCAACCGCCCCTCGCCTCCCAGAGCACACGAGCCTGCTACCCCTCTTCTTGCGCATCTCCCAGCACCAACCCCACACCCGCGCGAGCACCGTAGCCTCGGCAACCTCAACATCAGAGCATCGCCGCCTCCTGCCTCGACTCCGGCGACATCTCCTGGTGAGCCCAGACCACCCCGAACCCTCTAATGGATACTCTCACACTCTCCTTTATCACACGCATCTAACGCTGCTCTCCATTTGTCTTAGCGCGCCCTCAGTCGTCGCCTCCGTCATCAAGCAGACGAACCCGACGCTAGGAGCAACTCCGGCGAGCCATTATCCTCACCTCCGTGCGCCCCCTGCTACCCGAAGACCACGTTGAGCTTCCCCACGCTACTGCGAACCCGGTGAGCATCTCCCTAGCCTCTCTCGCTACCTGCTTCACCAGCACCGCCACCATCTGGCCGCTCTGCCGCCAGCCACCGCCGCAGCGCCGCTCATTCTAGGTCAAGCTCGCAGCAGCCGTCGGATTTGGATCGCGTGGATAGGATAGAACCACTTAAAGCGAAGGGGTAATTAATTTGATCCGTGCGATTTAATTAGATCCAACGCGCCAGAGTAGCTGATCCGAACGAAACGGTATGGACGAATCAGAATAAGACGCGTGGCTAGTGTGTGGAATTAAAACAGAATTTGATCTATTGAATTAGTAAACTTGAAAAATTCATAACTTTAAATCTAGGCATCCAAATTTTGTAAACTTTATATCAATGGAATCAGTGGAACAAGCCCTAGCCAACCATGCCATTTGTTTAGTAAAAAGTTTCTGTTTAATTGTTTGTTTTTGCTGAAACTTGTGTATGCTTGTTTAGATTATAAAAATTGTTCTAAAATGATTTTGGGGATAAAATCTTTTGCAAATGGTGTGTTTTGAACCTACTGACCCTAGGAATCAGCTTGTGGTTTCAAAAATGTATTTGGAGATGCAAAACAATGAATCTTGGATTTAAAACCAATTCTAGTCAAATAAAAATATGGTTTATATATTAAAAATGGTTTTGAAAGAAAACCTTTGGGAAATGTTTGTTTCAAACTCTCTGACCCTAAACACAAAGTTTTATGGTTTGAAAACATATTTTGTGAACCCTATAGATTAAATGCCTTAGTAAAAACATTTCTACACCACATAAAATGATACCTTGTTTTGAAAATGGTTTATGAAGTGAAATCTTTTGCAAATGACTTTGCCACTTTATGAAATGACCATTAGGTGTTTTCAAATGTTTATGACCCATTAGAAACCACTTTTACAAATAAAACAACCCTTTTGCATGCTTGCATGTATTGTTTTGTTTATCATTTTATGTGATGAATTGCTTGAATGGTAGATTGAAATATTGTTTGCTTGATTGATTTGTAGTGACTTGAAGTGTGTGAACATTGCAAAGATCAAGGAGTGAACCTATACTCTACCAAAAAGGCAAGTGATGATTCATACCTTTGTCCCATTACTTTCACTATGCATTAGTGATTTTTCTAAGTAAAACTTGCATGGAATTTTTGCTAAGTATAAACCATGCTATGGGAAAACCTAGTAGATGAAACCTTAGTAAGAATTTCCTAAGTTAAGATCCCTACTACTATCATGCTTAGCTTAGCTAGTAGAAAACAAGGGTGGAGTATATACATTCATACTATGGAAAAATTTCTAAGTCTGAGGACTTGTGTTTTTTGTTTAATAAAACAACTAAGTTAAGGAATCACCTGGGTGGAATGGTAATTGCTTGGTGGTTTTTGGTTGAGTGGTTACACAAGGCCCATGGATATGGTTTACCTTGTGTATCACACTTGTGGATTGCCACCCAGGAACAAAGAGATTTGAGATGTCAAATGTTGAGAAGCTTCAAGTGCAGCCACTTGGCAATATGGGCTCTGCCTGGATCATATAGGTTGCAAGAACTTAGCCAAATAGACAGTTGGTGGTAGGGGTTTTATAGGTTGGAACGCGTCCATTCTGGTCTAAGGGAAGGCTTCTGAAAGATCTTGTCTTGGTGAAACCAAGTCTTGTGGGGAAAGTGCACCACCTCTGCAGAGTGTAAAATCTAAGTACTTAGCCATGTCCCTGGTAAAGGACAATTTGAGCATCAAGACATGAAAGCTATCAAGAATCTCATCATCCAAATTTCTATGTTAAAAACTTGTGGTTGAACAAGGGTTAAAGGATCTTCAATCTTTGATTGGGAGATGCCTTGGGAAAGATTTTGTCAAAGCAAAAATTTAGTATTTTCAAATGATAAGGAAAAATCTATTTTTGAGCAATGCAAGCCTCAACTCCACTTAGCCAAAAGCATATAGATGATAGACTCCACTATACTACCATAGTATCACTTGCCAATACAATTCAAATGTATTGACCCTTGTGGCTGTAACTTGTATGTTGCAGGTTTGATTGATATTAGTGAAGTTTAATGATTAGGATTACAAGTCTACAACCAACATGTTTGCCTGTGGAACTTTGAAGATGAAGGACCCTATGCTTATAGATATTCTGCTGCAATGTAATGTAATAGCCAAATGAGCTATGTAAGATGTAATAAAATTATGATTTTCCTGGTTATAAAGTTGTATTATGACCCTTGTTTCTTGATATTACATCTTAACTGTGGATGCTAGCTATTGATCCAGGGACTAGCATTGCAATCACAGGGATCCTTTTCCTTTACAAAGGAGGGATCTTACAATATGTTTTATATAATAAAACAAGTATTCAATGAACCACCTGGGTGGACAAGGATACTCAAGATTGGACAAGGTGGCAACAAAAGGAACCATGTTTATATGGCTATCTCTTTTTGTATGTGCACTAGAAGAAAACCACCTAGGGACTTAGAGGTTGAACATGTTTCTCGTGCAGTGGCTTCCGTGTACAGCCACATGCTAAATGGGCTCTGGCTTAGTCAACTACATAGTCGAAGACCCATGCATTGGCATATTCAGGTTAACTAGAATTGTGTAAGGGAACTTGTAACCCTACATTGGTGCCTGGATGACAAGCTAGCATTGTGTATTGGGAGGACTCCTATGGAAAGACTTTGTCACATTCTCAATCTGCCAGTACTCCATCTTGGTGAGTACTTATCCAGCGGCCACTGGTGGCATCAAGATGAGATTGTGTCATGTGGGTAAAGTGTACAACTTCTGCAGAAGATCAAATTCTAAGTACTTAGCCGTGTCCCCGGTTATGGACAATACTGAGCAACTAAGGCCTGAAGCTATGGAAGATCTCGACATTCCAATTTCTCAAAGTAAAACTTGATGGTGACAACAAGGGATTTGAAGCACTTGGAGTTTTCCAAGAAGTTCAGAAAGATTTGACAAAAGGTCAAAACTATTTTGAAAAGATAGGATAAAACTATATTGCTTTCTGCAAATGATCCTAAACCCTACTTAGCCAAATATGCAGGTAAATGATAGGATCCACTTATTCTACATAGTAGTGAAAATTGCCAATACAATTCAAATGTATTGACCCTTGTGGCTGCAACTTATTATGTTGCAGGTTTGTTTGATGTTAGTGAAGTGTGTTGAATAGGATTACAAGTCTACAACCAACATGATTGCCTGTGGCACTTTGAAGATGGACTCCATGCTTTATAGATATTCTGCTGCAATGTAATGAGATAGCCAAATGAGCTATGTAAGATGTAATGAATTATTTTATTCCTAGTTATAAAGTTCTATTATGACCTTTGTTTCTTGATATTACATCTTAAATGTGGATGCTAGCTATTTATCCACGGACTAGCATTGTAAACACATGGATCTCTACCTTATTAAAGGTTGGGAACCTTACAAATAGCTCATTGTTAATGGTTACACCGGTTCTAGTTGGAACAACGATCCGGATGATTCTAAATCTCAATCTAGATATGTATTTACATTGAATGGTGCAGCAGTGAGCTGGAGGAGTGCAAAGCAAAGCGTTGTGGCAAGATCTTCAACTGGATCAGAATACATAGTTGCTTCAAAGGCTTCACAAGAGGCGATATGGATGAAGGAGTGCATTACGGAGCTTGGTGTGGTTCCCAGTGTGCGCTGGACCCAATGTTATCTACTGTGACAACATGGGGGCCATAGCCAATGCGCAGGAGCCAAGGTCACACAAGAAGCTGAAGCATATCAAGCTAAGTTTTCACGCTATTCGAGAGCATGTCCAAGATGGTTACATAAAGATTTGCAAAGTACACACAGATCTAAATGTGGCGGATCCGTTGACTAAACCTATGGTGACCCAACATACCACTGCATGTGTAGTATACTATACTCGTTTACATGACATCCACAGAACACCGTTCTGTAAATATCACATCCCTCAGAGTGGTACAACAGAAACATTGCGGGTCCATATTACAAAAGTACACAGATTATTATTATTACAATACCAGAAGTTTAAGACTTCCAAAAGATCCAACTTACAAACCAAAATATAAGATGTTCAGTGGAATTTAAAAGTAACAACTCCGACTAGGAGTGGGGCTCAACAGCTTATTCTGTAGGGTTCATGCTGCTCGGTTTCATTAGTTACTACCAACTAGATACTTATGTGGACTTGTTCTAATCAACACCATAGCGGATCTCGTAGTCCATGCCTTCAACTCCTCCGGATAGATCAGGTTCCTCGTAGAACACATCTTCTTGGCATTCAGCTGCATACATTGGCACGTCTTCGGGATCCTCAGAGTCTAAGCAAGGGATCAAAGGAAAGGATGAGTAACAGCGTTACCCAACCAGTTCATTATATGCAAGGTGGGAAGTTTGATGCTCTAACTACCTCCTCGGATTATAAATCCTTGGCACTATGCAGTTTTTGTAAATCTTTCTTTTAAAGATTGATTTTATTCTGAAAAACTATGACAATCAGCCTTCACAGGTTGACTAGAACTTTCATGGATTTCCTTTCCTGCCGCGTTCGTAGCTCCTTCCCAGAACAGGGAGTAACAAGTTACAGTTCTTACACTCTGCAGAGGTGCGTTACTTTACCCATGAGAGTTCAACTCCTTGTTGCACAACCGGGCGTACTTTCCCGTCCACAATTCCATGATGTGGGGCCCAATAGTTGGTCCAAGCCAATCACTGCCCCCTCTGCGACCCCGCATGCCTCCTTGGTGTACACCATGCCCACATAATGAATTACGGCAATGGTTTGTACAAACCGTTAGATGCCAGAACTTTCGTGGGACGTTGAGGGTTCCCACCCATATGCTACATATCCTCTACGAATTACCAATTAATATGCATGCTACGAGGATAACAGCCATGACCTGCACATCCGGCTTCATGCGAGAGGAAGAAGATACAGCTGACTTCTCTGTCCCATTCCAAATCTCATGGCTAACGCTTAATATACGGCGCTAGAATCACTGATGTCAGGGGTAATGTAATGCATTATTTAAAGAAGCAAAATGATTATGCAGATAATGTAATGCATTATTTAAATTTATCTGCATTTACCCCCAAAAGTTCCTTTTTGAGTAATGAAGCGTTTATAAATATTTCTTTTTACTATTTATAACATGTATTAATTTATTTTATTTTATTTACCTTTTATTGATTTAATAATTCCTTTAGGAATTATTAATTATACCTTAAATTTATTACTAAATATTTATTTAGTATTTTTCAAAAATACTATAATATTAATAAATAATGAAAGTGATTTCTATTTATTTTAATCACCTTTCAATCATTTTGTAAAATTCCACAAGGAATATTTAAATTACAAAATTCTTATAAAAATTTGAATGTCCAAAATTTAATATCTTATTTTATTTGGACAGAATGGATTATTGTGAATCCAAAAATATTTTATTTATGATTTTTGGACTGCTATTTTATTTTCTATCAATTTATTGAGGTCAGGGGTATTTTGGTCTTTTCCAATTGATCAAAAGATTTATTAAATGTTCTGGGCTGGCCCCTTGGGCTTATTGGGCCAAGGTGGCCCAATAGGGCAGGGTCAAATGACTACCCCAAAGGGTTTTTGGCCCACCCAGCCCACTCTGCCTTCTTCTCTCCCTCGACCTCACCTCCTCCTCCTCTGTCTCGCCCCCGTGGCCGGCGATGCCGCCACCGTCGATTCTCGCTGTCGTCGGCCATTCTGGCCGCCGCCGCGGTGCGAATTGGGGTTCTCGACGACTCTCGTTCGTTCTATCCATGTGGATTTGACCCTGGGGCTTCCCCGTGGTCAGTTCCACCCCATTCTCGAACCCTAGGGTTCGGAAAAGTTGCTGCCGCCGCTGCCGTGATCCCGCCTGCGGTGGTGTACTGGTCCCGTGCGCTGCTGCGGCCGCCGCCGTGGCAGGTGCAGGTTGCAGCGCCCCTCTGGGTGCTCCCTGTGCCGCTGCGGTGCGTCGGCCCCTCTGCTTCCTCTTCGATTCATCAGCGAGGACCTCGGGTAAGTGGTCTCTGTGGTGTCCGTCGATGCTACTGCCTTGATTCTTTTTGGTGTGTAGCTAGTGGCTTCTGATGTTGAGTGATGATGTGCTGAATGGGTGCATCTTAGGATTAGGGTTCATAACTCCTCTGTTGATCACATCTAGGATGCTTTCGATCCAATGTTGATCATATTTGATCATGTGAAATGATTGCTTGTTGTGGTTAAGGATTGATAGTAACTTTGATGTTACTAGTTTCCTGTCAGATTTGTCCTAGTGGTAACCTACCATGATCCAGGCTAGTTGTTTCAATCAAATCCTTAATTGGATTATGTTGTTGTTCTGAGGCTTTACTCTACTATCAGTTCACTTATACTGATAGTGTTTGCTTACTGCAATTATAATGTTGGCTTGTCTGAGATTTTACTTACTGAATCAAATCATTGCTTGCAATGATTTATGTGAATGTGTAAATGAATTTAATGTTGATTCTTGGCATTTGGCTCAGGAAAATGATATGTAATGATTTGTCCCTTTTTCTGTGGAAGTTAAGTAAATATTGGTTTTAGCTCATTAAGAATTTATCCTTGTGATTAAAACTGATAAGATAATATGGAAGCTTTCTTATCTTGCCTATGATGTTGGTCTGAGGCTCTAGGATTTAATTCCTAGTTAGTTGAGCAATAATTTGTTTGAATCTTGTAGGATTAGAGGTGCTACTCTCTCTTTGAGAGTTGTGCCCTGATCTGATAGGATCAAATGAAAATGATCTAAGTTGCAAAAATAACACTAAACCCAGTGATGCTGGTCTAAGGTTTTAGTGTTTGTGGTTGAGCTTGATTTCTTATCCTTATGCTTGAATTATCTAGGATAGATTCACCCCTCTTGGGTGCATATTGAGAGATCATTACATAAAGCAACACATGCTTTTGTTTACATATTCTGAGGAAAGCATGTGATGGTTTTATGAGACTCACCACAAGATTTGATGTTGGTGTAGTATATTGATGATGATCTTGACCTTGGTCTGGATCTTGATCTACTTTAACTGTGCTCCTGATCTTGCTCTTGAGTTTGCCTGCTCCTCCTAGCTCCTGGGCTTGACCTTGTTGTCCACCAGATTCTTCCCTCTCCTTATGTCACCATCCTGGTGATGTTTGGGTTAATCTGGTGGTTAGTTTGGTTGTTGTTCTTGGTTTACTTGCTGTTCACCCTGGCTGTGTTGTGGTGTGGTGTGGTATAGTGATGCACTGAGGTGCTTCCCCACGGCTGTGCTCTGGTTTTGTTTGATCTGGCTGTGCTTGTGAAGTCGATAGCACACCCTTTGCATGCTTGTGTGTGTGCAGCATGTGTGCCTGCTATGCACATATGGATAGGTTTAGAAAATTTGAACTTACTATTACCAATCTACTTTTACCTTGGTTGGTGAATTGGTCCCTTTTGGTTGTCATTTGCATTCTGGCTGTGAATTTATGAAAGATGAAATCTTTCATATTGGTGAAACTTGCCCCTCTTTAACATTTCTCAATGATGAGATTATCAAGTGCACTTCACTGACATATCTGAGAGAAATATATACTAACACTAATCTTGTTTCATTTCTGTTTAATCTTTGTTTTGCAGGTTCAAAGATAAAGATGAAGACTTAGTGTAGGTTTTAGATATAGAATATTTAATAGATGTAATTTTCTTAGTCCTTTGTAATTTTTCTTTTGTAATTCTTGTAATCTTTATTTTATTTAATTGTAATAAAGATTATATTATTATTAATAATAAATAATATTCTTATTCTTTATTCTATTGTAACTTGTTTATGTCTTTATAATATGAAAATGAATTTCATAATTTCTATTGTTTTGAGATTTAAGTTATACTACCTATATCTTAATTAATTTAAGATTCAAATCCTCTATCTAAATCATTTTAATTATTATTCAAACACTTAAGTTTTTAAATTCAAACCCATTTCAAAACACGCATAATTCTTTTAAGATCACATCAAAGTTTATAACAATTCTCCTTTAAGTCTAGACCTAATCTTAAAGTAAGAAAGAAATATTGATCACTTAAGGTTTTATTTGGCGAAAATTTTACCCACCTTTTCACAAATAGATGCATGCAACAATACATAATCCTAAATCTACCCTTCGTTAGGTTCCTAAATGCTGGGATGTTACAAAACCTCTCCCGAGGGCAAAACATGACCAGCACCAAACCGCCATGGATTTTCGGTATATTACCTTGTAATCTAGATTATTAACTGTAGTGCAAGTGGGAGACTGTTGGAGATATGCCCAAGAGGCAATAATAAAATTAGTTATTATTATATCTTTGTGTTTATGATAAATGTGTACAATCATGCTATAATTGTATTAATCGGAAATATTAGTACTTGTGTGATCTGTAAACTTGTTAGAGTCCCTAGTAAAGCCTCTTTGTAATACTAGCTTGTTGGTTAATAGATGATCATGGTTTCCTGATCATGAACATGGAGATGTTGTTAACAACAAGATCATATCATTAGGAGAATGGTGTGATGGACATACTCGTATAAATAAGTGTAGCATAAAGATCAAGTCATTTCAATAGTTCGTTTGCTATAAGCTTTCAGATACATAGTAACCTAAATCCTTTGACCATGAGATCATGTTAATCACCATCACCGGATGGATGCTTTGATGAAATCAAACACCACTTCGTAACTATGGGGTTATAAAGGTGGCATTGAGTGTTCGGAAAGTATGTGTTGAGGCACATGGATCAAGACTGGGATTTGTCCATCCATATGGCGGTTAGATATACTCTGGGCCCTCTCAGTGGAATGTCATCCAATTAGCTTGCAAGCATGTTACTGGCTCACAAGGGATCACATATCACAGGAACGAGTAAAGTGTATTTATCGGTAACGAGGTTGAACTAGGTATGCAGAGATACCGATGATCAGACCTCGGATAAGTAAAGTATCACGAGACAAAGGGAAATTGGTATCGTATGTAAATGGTTCATTCGATCACGAAGTAATCGTAGAAATATGTGGGAGCCATATGAATTTTTATATTCCTCTATTGGTTATTGATCGGAGAAGAGTCTCGATCATGTCTGCATAATTCATGAACCGTAGGGAGACACACTTAAGGATTCGATGTTGTTTAGTAGATATGTAAAGTGATTAAATAGACCGAATGTAGTTTGGAGTCCTGGATGGGATCTAGGATATCACGAGGAGATACGGAATGGTTTGGAGAATAAGATTCATATAAGGAAAGTCCAATTTCGGAGATCGGGAATGGTTCCGGTGTTTTCACCGGAATGTTCTAGAAGGGTCTAGAAGGTTCACCGATCCGGAAGGGGAAGGGTACATGGATGTGTCATGACAAAGTGGAATGGTCTAGGTCACTTGGCTGGACACTTGGAAGAGATATATCAAACTCTAGTTTGAAAGTCAAAATAAGGCAAGTTTGAAAAAGTCAAAGTGGGACTTTGATTTCCAAGTGGGCGAAGGGAAGGAATCCTACATAAGGGAGGATTCCTCCCTCCCCTTGCCGCCAGCCACATGAAGTGGTGTTGGGGGAGGATTCCCTCCCCATTGGCGCCTCCCCATCTATAAAAGGAGGGGTAGGGCGCCCCCCTTACCCCTGACAACAAACCCTAGCCTAGCCGCCGGCCACCCCAAGTCGCCGCCGCCTAGCCCTCTCTAGCCGCCGGCCACCTCCACCCCTTGGCCCTCTAAACCCTAGATCACCGAGACCCTCTTCTACTCCACCATACTCGCTCTGGCTTAGGGAAGTCCTGCGGGATCTCCCCTATACTTCCGACACCACGTCGTCATGTTGCCTGTTGGAACAAGGGAGAGGAAGGTATTCATCGAGTAACGAACGTGTCACCGACTGCGGGAGCGCTGCCGGAACACGGCGCCGGAAGGATCGTCTACGTGATCTTGAGATCATCAAGTGAACGACTACATCAGCCACGAGAATTGTTAACCGCTTTGGAATCTTCGAGGGTGAGTACTCTATCGACTCGTTGCTACAATATAGTAGATAGATCTTCGCTTGTGTGTGTTCATGCGATAGAATTTTTTTGTTTTTTATGCTACGAACCCCTATAGTTCTTCAATGGCTTGGTTCTTTCCGGCCACCGGACTCAAGGGCTGTAGGGCAGCCGCTCCCTATCTATTCGCCATGCTGCCGGCATAAGTTGATTTTCCTCCAGGCCATGATGCCAAAGTGGAGGATCTCTGGCTCCGAGGCGGTGTGCTCCCGCTGCCCCTCACCATGTGGCGAAGTCCCCGGTGATGGTGCAGTTGACCATGCTCGGCAACGACATGGATACGCTTGGAGCAGGAGCTGAGAGAAGGCCAGGACCGGATTGCATTTCTTCGGCTCGTTCTTCGGCCTTCTCTACATATTTACTGGGCCTTGTTGTAATTTTATTTTCTTTTGTGGTTCTTTATGTAAATTATCTCCACCGATGGTAATGCAGCATCGGCGTCTTTCCAAACCCCTTTCCCGTTAAAAAAAACAATATGCTTTGGCCGATCCTACGCACTGGCTAAGATAGTAAGATGGGGAAGTTGATCTTTTTCTTTGACGAGATGGGAGCTTGATCTCGACAGATGACCAGTGGGCACCCAGCAGCTACATCTTTCCATTCGAGCTTTCCTTTTCATCCAATTATTATTAGCACCGCAAAAGCCGTGGCACATCGCTACTACGTTCCCGCACGAGCTCTCACGTAGGCTCCTCGTGCCGTTGTCCTGTGCTGCCAACGGTATGCGTATGGTGGTGTTCTAATTAATCAAGCTACCGGTGCGTGCTCCACATTACTCTGTGTTTAACCCACTATTTTCTTAAGAAATTATCTGAGAAATTAAAGAAAAACACTAGTCTGATAAAGCAGTTGGAAGAAATAGTTTCTCGTGTAGAAAAAGAGAGTTTTGTTTGCTCGAAACATTCGCACGAAGTAGTATACAGCAATGGATTGAATGATGGAAGCAAAAAAGAACAACGGTGATGGCTACTAGGAGACGCGTAAAAGGCGGAGGCGTGGGCACGGAGGACGGGGAAAAGCGAGAGATGATTGGTGCGCCAATTGCGCGTGGGACCAATCCCGGCCTCGGGCGGTGGAGCAGATGGAAAAAAATAAGCGGCTCCCGACGGCACGTCGCCGCCGGCACCCTTGGGTTCCGAGCCATCGCCGCTGTCAGGCCATCTGCTCTTCATCGAACGGCTGGTATTAGCAGCGGCTGGTATTAGTAGGGGCGGCCGGACCTGAACAGTGTCCGCCTCCGCAGACCGGCAGCAGGATTACAACGGGCAAATCTTTTTATCAGACTTTCGTTCGCTATATTAATATAGCAACCAAGTGATGTAACGGTAAAATTACTGTTAGGACAAACAACACAGGGTATGCTCAAAACAAACAAAAAAGAACAAGGAAGAGAAAACAATGCCAATATCTACGGATCGACGAAAAAACAGAGATGACTCGCAACCACTGTGCTCTCCAAGAATTCCCACCGCGTTCCTAACACCCGAAGCGCCTTGTACCAAGTAACACCTTCAAAAAGGGAGCGACGACGACAATGATGCTGCCCAGACAGTTCCTAGTGTTTCTCCGGAGTATGTCCTAGGGTTTCCCTAGGTACATTGGGAGGTGGACACGAAGTACCCCCTGACGCCCTTCAGGAAGGATGGCGATACCTGTAGGCGTCGCCGCGTCACTGCCGAGGCGACAGGGATTTCTCCCGACCCCTAGAGACCACCCCCGGGACGCTCTGTACCGCTCCACCAATCTTTGTCGGTCGCCAGCACATGCCAACGATCTTGTCGTCATCACAGTCGTCTCTCCATGTCCGAAGTTGCGAGGCGGATAAAACCTAGCAGGAGGAACTCAAGCAAGGGAGGGCGGTATAGTAGCACGCGGGAGGGAACAGCCTCCACCGCCGGAAGGTGGTAGCCGACCGAGTGTAGCAGCAGGTCAAACCAAGGCTCCTGCCGGCCCGGTCGAGCCCAAAAGGGCCCGTAAATCCCCCCCGCACTACAACTTGGTGCCACCGCTACCACCATTCCAAGCTCAACCCCTTGCCCCACAGTCCACCGGAGGCACCGCCACCACGTCTGGGCGGCCCGCCCAAGCCCATATCAGGCCCGATTGGGCCAGAAATGGGCCAGGAGTGTGCTGTCGGCCGCACTTCGGCGACTAGTCGGCCACCTGCAGACAAGCGCACCGTCCCGCCGCCAAATGGTCGCGCCACCACCGTCAGGGACACCCGCCGCACGTCGTGCCAAAGTCAAGCCGAGGAGCTCCGCCGCGAGTCGTCGCGCGCCATGCCGTGGGAAGACCCTGCGCAGGGAAGGACCGGCCGCCGCCACCGGCGCCAGCACCACCTGGGAAGCTCTCGGTGGCCCGAACCAATGGCAGTGGAGAGAGGGAGAAGAGAGGCAGAGTTGGGAGGCGGAGGCACTAGGGCGCCCCTATTCGCCCACGCAGGGGCGAGACAGGGGAGGGTCCCATGATGTTTTGTCACGCCTAATCCTGATTGTTTCATGACCTGTGTTATTTTTCTGAATTGAGCCCATCTCCAACGAGCCGATGGCATACAGACAGATGATGTTCATTTTTGATCTGGTGGATAGAGGGACACCAAAAAACGCTCCCGTTAACCCAAATGGATCTGATCCCTCAGGCTGACATAATTCTGACCCAAATTAAAACCAGGTTTATGGTCTATCTGGGTTCAAGATTGTCCTCCTCGTGTCTGCATCGGACCTTTGCGTCAACGACGCCGATCATTCCCTCCTGAAATGGATCGTATGGGCACCTAGAGGGGGGGTGAATAGGTGCTGCCCAATTTTTAGTGCTTTTTCAATTTTAGGCTTGACAAAAAGTAAATTCTCTAGATATGTAACTACGAGAATTTCCCTATATGCAAACCTAGCTACTAAGCACGTAAAGAGAGGAGCGAGGGAACCGTAGTGGAGCACGCGGAGACACAGGGATTTGTTTTACCGCAGTTCCTTCCTTGTTAAGGGAAGTACATCTGCGTTGGAGGGGTGGGAAGTTCTAAGACCACCACGCCACAAAAGGCCTCACTCTATTCTCCGATGGATCTCGCCACGAGAGGCCTGATCCACCTTCTCCACTATTGGTACCCTTCGAGGCAGGAACCGGTGCCTTTTACAACGCTACCGGGGCACACACCCACAACTGAATTGGGGGCTCCCGAGATGACAACAAGCTGTCACAAGAACAAGGTTTATCAATATAAACAAAACAAGGATCTAGGTATTCGCAAGAAATACTAGATCGGTGATTCTCCAAATCAATGGAGAGGAGATGAAGCGCTTGATTGCTGATGATGAAGATCCAGTTCTCCTCCTTCGATTCCCCAAAGGATGGGGCCTTTGGGTGGATCTAGGTGGAGCTCTCTTGGATGAAGGTTGCAGATCAGATCTTGACTTTTTCGAATGAACCAAGAGATCTGGAAGGAGGGGGAAGGCTGGGTTAAATACCTCCTGCCCAGATCTGGCTGTTGAACAAGTTTGGGGGCGGATTATCTGCCCCCCATAGGGGCGTACTATCCGCCCCCAGGGCGGATATTCCGGGGGAAAAATCCGCCCCCTCTCTGGGGCTGGCGCCTGTAGAACTTGATGAAGACCTTGGGGTGTCATGGTATTGCCGACGAGTACGCCATGGAGGGGTCCTCACAGTGCGTGTTTAGAGCTGTGGGGGAAGGCGGACGGTTGACGGGTACGAGGTAACACAACTTACCCAGGTTCAGATCCCACGACGGTGGCGGAATCCTACTCCTGCTATAAATCACTATAAGGGCAATACGCCGAGTTATAGGGATTGGTTCGCTGCGCGAGGTTGTCTAAAGTTGATCTATGAACGTCTGAGATTGTGCCCTAAAGGCTCCCATAGGCCCGACTTATATAGTCGCCAGGTCCTAGGGTTACAGGGAAAAGTCCTAGCCGGACAGGTTACAGAGTCCTACACCGTCTATCATTAGTCTTGTGTATCTTGCACTCCAAGTCTCCGATTACGTTGGTGAATCCACCGTAGCCTTCCTTTATCTGGCATGGGCCTCCCTTCTGGATCCAACTAACTGGGCCGCCCAGCAGGCCATAGGCCATGCTACCGACTATGGGCCACCTGGGTTAGCCGGATAAGAGACATGCTATAAGGATACCCATATAGCATATCCCCAACAGTAGCCCCCGGAGAACTCCGAGATCTTGCGCTGTATTGCCTCTTCACGTGGAATGCTCCGTCTAGATGGATGTTGGCAAATCGTCAAGCAACATTTTGTAGTCCTCCCAAATAACCCTTCAAGGCTTTCTCTGTCTTCGACTTGTAAGCCAGAAAAATGCTGAATCTTCCATCGTACTCCTCCGTAGTCGGATTGAATCCGTCTATGTCGGAATCATCGATGTGATGGCTCATCTACCCATGTCAGCTAGGACGACGTAGGCTTAGGTCAGCGACGCCTCGTAACTTACACATGCAGAGAATGCAATCATATTCGATTTTCCCATGCGAGCGATACGAATCGTTGGCAGCGACGGTTGGAGACGTGGCCAAATTTCCGCACATTCGCGAATACGTCATCTACGCGGCAACCGTCCGATTAAGCTGCACGAATCTTGACGCCGAGGATGATAAATAGTAACCGTGGGGAAATCTCCACTTTTTACCTCATTCTTCTCGCATCATCTTCTTCCTTCAGCCGCGCGTCTCCTCGAGCTCTCCTCGAGAAACCTCGAAAAAACCCTAGCTCCCATATGCATCAGTCGCTCCCAACCTTCACCCCATGGCTAGCAGCAGCACCTCCCCATCAATGGCGGCGTCGAGCAAAGCTGCGGCAAAGCCGGCGAGCCCTGTCGTCGTGCCCCCAGAGGGCCTGGTCATCCCCGCATCGGCGGTGATCGAATCCACCGACGGTGACCAAAATTTGGCGGCGCTAGACCCACTAGAGGAGGAGCCAGATTCGCACAAGGGCGACTGGCGCGGCTCGGACATCACCGACCACGATATCCAAGAGATGGTCGCCGAAGGCTACCTCCCCGCGACGGAGGGGCTTGCCTGGCGGGCGGCGCCGGTCGGCGAGGTGACACCTTCTCCCCAAGCAGGAGAAAAGGTGTACCTAAAAGCTCAGCTGGTACGCGGCGTTTCCCTGCCTATCTCCCACTTCTTCCTCTCCGTCTTAAACCACTATAGGGTCCAACCCCATAACCTTTCCCCCAATAGTATCTTAGTGCTTAGCAACTTCGCGGCACTTTGCGAGGGATATCTAGGGATAAGGCCTAGGTTAGACCTTTTTGTGTACTTCTTCACCGTCAAACGTGAAGCTGAACATAGTAAGGAGGAGCTTAGGAACTGCGGCACCATAAGCTTCAAGATTCGACCTGGCCGGCGGTTCCCCGACATCGTAGTCCACGAGTCCTGCAAGAATTGGCAGCGGACGTACTTTTACGGCCCCGACATTCCTCTGGCAGGCCGAGAAGTAACGTACCTAGACTTTGTGGACGGAGCCGCCGCTGAAGTTTCCACATGGAGATCCCAAGCCTCCCTTCCCTCCGACCTCGATGCTTCTCGCGCTATAAGGCGGATCGAATGGTTTGTAGAGACGGGTTTGACCGGCTTGGACCTAGCCATGTGCTGGTTCATCAGGCGAATCCAACCTCTGCAGCACCGCACGAAGTACATGCACGAGTATACCAGCGATACAAGGGATAGCCTCCGCATCTCCGTGGATAACTTCTCGAGCGACTCCATCAAGCTCCGCCTTAAGGACATTGTCAAGGTGAAGGATAAGAAGCGTGGCTTCACCATCACCTACGAAATGATCGTAGACGGCAAGTGCCCAAAGGTAGGTTTTTATTTTCCGTGCATGACATATACTCCAGCTCTTCCGTCTTGCAAATGTCATTTTGTCTAACACGGTGACTTCTTACTTAACAGCTTAGCGATCTAGAGGAGGGCAACCTGGCTGCCCAAATCTACGATCCAAAGATGAAGGAAGTCACGGTCGTGTCCGACGACGAAGTCCCGTTGGCGCGAAACCGAAAGAGCTCCACCTCTGACGCTGCCGACGGAGGCAAGAAGAAGAAGACGGAGGGTGGATGATGTGGCTTACAACCACTTTTGTGGCCTGATCTTCATAGATTCAAGGGGATTTGGGGGAGGAGAGCGAAGAACACGATGAACGCGACAGGTAAATCGAAGATACAAACGCACACCACACCCAAATCGGTTTGCTCTCGTTGGCCCGAACCACCAACCCAATAGAATCACAAAGGGAGAGACCAAAGGTAGAATCCCTTGTGAGAGATTGGCAAGCTCTTGATAGAATCACACATAGGGAGAGAGTAGCAACCAAGTAGAATCCCAAAGGGGAGAGACCTAGCACTACTAGAATCCATACATGGGAGAGATCAAGAACTAGAAGAGCGCCTTGACGACTTCAATTAAGAAGGCCTTGATACAACTCATAGATAATCTAATGAGAGGGGATTCCCATCCAGGGTTTGGCCTAAGCCATGAGTCTCAACTCATCATCTATTCCATCCTAGGGTTTACATATGGGGATGGGGGCATATATATAGGCCAGCCATGAGCTAGGGGCAAAATAGACATAAACAGGGAGTTCTGGGCGTTACATGGGCCAGGCCCAAAAGGCCTTAACATGCCTGGCGTCGAGCAGGCCGGAGACTCTGGTGTTGGGTCTGGAGACTCCGGTCTGGACCGGAGACTCCGGTCAATCTCCGGTGTCGTCTCCGGACGGGGCTTCTGGCTGTCCCGGGCTTGGTTCCTGGGTCCGGACCAGAGGACGGTCCGGAAACTCCGGTGTGGTCCGGAGACTCCGGTGTGATGGCCGGAGACTCCGGTCTGGCGTCCGCAACTTCTTGCATCTTCTCTTCCAGGCCTCATGCTTGGGGGTCTTGACTCCTGGTTCATCCTTGTCGCATCCGATTGGCATCACGGTCATGGACCTAGTCATACAATTGATAGTTGGCTCAAGTAGGATCCCATTCAAGTAATGACTAAGGGAAGGCAAAAGATGGAAGGAGTTCACCTTGATTGGGATGTTTGGCATATCATGATGTGGACCAATGGTGAACGCCATGTGTTGGGCGGCATCATCTCCCCCCTCTTGAAAAAGAGTCGACCTCGACGATACTCCATCATCATCTTGTAAGGAAGGAGGTGTGCCCGTTATGTCTCGATGGATGCTCTTTAGAGCTTGTTTTGTCAACTCGTGTTCAATCGAGGTTGACATTGGAGTATGGGTACCTACATACACCATAGATAAACGGAAGAACGTGTGTGTGTGATAGATAAACACATCATCCATCATGATGAATCTTCTCTTGGGCACATCACCATTAGCATGAAACAATATTTCATAGAAGGCATGGTGATTATGCAAGCAAAAGGTGGACATATACTTATCATGGCATGTATCAAAATCTTCAAAGGTTGAGAAAGCTATGGGGGCGATCTCAATATGAACCATATGAGCATTATTGCAATCAACAACGGAAGACAATGAAAAACATGAATGATCAAGCATTTCCAAAGTATGAGTATGTTTTCCTACAAACATAGGGAAAGAGCAATTGTTTATCAAGTTTGTCGCAACAATTGTGGGATAAAAGAAAGATTTGTAGCATGGCACATCTATGGCAATATCATCGCACTCAAATAATTCCACATGATCAACATTATGTAAAGGCAAAGAATCACATGGGAATAAGAATGATGCATATGAAATGTCACAAGTAGAGTCCATAACATGCATATCCTCACAATTCATCATGTCCACTAGTGGTATCATGGCATCAACAACACCCGTATCTTTACCTTGGTTATACCTCTCATTTGAATTGGATGTTGTGAAAGGGGTGGCCTCCATGTGGACGACTTCTTCATCATATATGGGGATGGCATCAACTTCATCCACCATGTACATCTTCTTGATAGGGGGGCCATAATATCCAAGCTTGGCGTCTCTTGCTCCAAGGTACCTAACACATGACGAGAAAACACACTAGAGGTAGAGGGTGGTTTGTTAGAAATTGGGATGGCCTCACTTGCCCTATCAACTACCACTCTCAACCCACTCGGTGTATCACTCATGTCCTCAAAGTGGAAGCACACAATCTCACATATGGTGGAGTCACTCGTCTCACTTTTGCTCTCACTCAAGTGGGCTAAGTGGCTCTCAAACTCACACGGGATTGGTACCACATCATCACTAAAGCATATGGGAATAGGCTCGGTTTCGTCAACTCCACGCGCCTCGTTTGGTGAAGGGAAAATCCCATGCTCACCATCCTCCACCTTGCAACCCTTGTCCAAGGTTTGGCACCATGTCTTGAAAGCGTCAACTTCATGAGAGGACATCTTGATTGGTTCATCCAACTTTGCGAAATAGAGAGCCATAGCGTCCTTCTCATTTGTTGATGATCTTATAGCTTGTGTAGGGGGCTTCCTTGAAGAAGGTTTGTCGTGGAAGTTCTTGGCTTTGGAAGCTTCATGGCGAGAGTGACGGCTCGTTTGCTTGTTCGCCTTCTTTGTTCGTGAGGTAGTGCCAACGTCATATGAGGTCTTCTCTCTTGAGGGTCTTGGAACTTGTGTAGTAATCGTCCTCGGAGGAGAAGTGGTGTCGTAGATGTTCTTGTAGTTGGGCACCTCATGTCGAACTTGTTTTGTCGATGTAGCTTGGTAGCGCGAACGGTATCTTTCTTTCTTGTTCTCGTGGCGGAGAGGACTTGTATGCCGTCTTGAGCTTGTAGCGCATATAGCATGGATGCTCTTGAGATCTTGTTGTTGGCGACGCACTTGTCTTGGCTCATGTGTATTGGTACTTGTTGAGTTGTCGCGCCTTCTTGAACTTGATGGGTATCTTGATGGACAACCCTCATGGTACGTAGTTCCTTTTTAAGGGTGCAACTTGAAGAGCTTGTCCTTGTTGGCCTCTTGGAGATGTGCCTTCACTTGCATGGCGTGGAAGTTCTCGGTCTCCATGTGGTGGACGGAGTCATTGTATCTCACGAGGGAGTCACCATCATAGGCGATGAAGTGTTCTCTGTCCTCCATGCTTGAGAAGTCAAAGTCCTCGTGGTGCTCCATGTGCTCCATTCATGGGGAGTCGTCGTTGGTGTAGTACTCGAAGTCCTCCAAGCATGCGGAGCCAATGTCGGTGTAGTGCTCCGTCATGTCACCGATGCTTGTGGAGTCGTCGTTGTCGTGGCTCATCATGGATTCCTCTTCATCGGTTCCGGAGTCCCTATACATGTTGCTCACAAGACCAAGTGTGATATAGTGGAAGTTGTATTCAAGGATGCTACGCCTTGGCTCACCTTGTAGATAGTATTGGATCAATGGTATGGACCAAGAGCAAACCAAATACAAAGGATAAGTGGTGTTGTATCAACGAACACAAGAAACACCAAACGCACACGACTATGAGGAGCTTAGGTATGGAAAGTGGTAAGTAAATTGGAACAACCGGAAACCAAGATTTGTAAAGGCAAGTAAAGAACCACGGTGGTCACAAAGCAAACAAGTTGATCCACAAGATAGAAATTAAGATCAAGGAAACACACACAGTGGGATAAATGGGACTTGTGCGACGGAAAAAGCGAGCTAAGAACCAAATGAAGGCCTAGCGAAGACTATAAGCTCATGTCGCACAAGTACAAGGAGAGACGCTAGTTCGATTGCACAAAAATTGGAGGGCTACAAGATTTGCACAATAAGTACCACCTACAAGTTTGTCATCGAGCTTGCGCTTCCTATTCTATATGGCACATGTATTTCTTTCTTCTTTTTGTATTTTGTATTTTTTTCTCTATTTTTTATTATTATTATTATTTTCACTTGCTTTTCCTTGTGCCAACAACTATACAAGATAACTATATGAGATAGCGCTCACAAATTTTGCTCGGAATTCTACAGGGTATCAAATGTGCATAGCCCAAGCAATCAAAGGAGGAACTAGTCTCAATAGGTGCTTGTTTTATCGCAAAGATGGTGTGGCTCACAAAGGAAAACAAGTAGGGGAGATCGCGAAAATGATATACCTTTCGTCGAAGATCTTCACCCTTGCTCACAGTTTTTTTGTTCGTGTAGATAGCATGAAAACGTGTATGATGGTGTAGGTCTCCTTCTCCTCTTCGAAACGAGCTAAAGAACACCAAAATCCGAGTTTAAATGCAAAAGTTATGCTCAAAACAGTGTTGCAGATTTTCTGTTTGCAGGGAGGGCGGAGACTCCGGTCTGGAGGTCCGGAGAATCCGGTCTGGAGCTCAAAAAGTCCGGAGACTCCGGTCTAGGCTGGAGACTCCGGTCCGGGAGATTCCAGGACGTCCAGAACTCGAACGGGACGCGTTTTGGGCGGAAAAACTCGAACCAAAAACTCAAAATTGATGGGGAAATCAAGGAATTGGGCTAAGGGAACGCAAAGGAAGGTAGATCAACGAGTATAGCAGCGGATCTATGGATCAAAACCTACCAAAACGCTCTCAAAATCCAGATCGATCCAAATCACGAATATGGCTATTTTTGGTGAAAATTTTCGAAATTAGGCAAGAAAAAGGAAATTGGTGGCTAGAAACTCAACACAAACTCGAATCCATGGCAACTAAAGGCTCTTGATACCATATGATGTGGCTTACAACCACTTTTGTGGCCCGATCTTCATAGATTCGAGGGGATTTGGGGGAGGAGAGCGAAGAACACGATGAACGCGAGAGGGAAAACGAAGATACAAACGCACACCACACCCAAATCGGTTTGCTCTCGTTGGCCCGAACCACCAACCCAATAGAATCACAAAGGGAGAGACCAAAGGTAGAATCCCTTGCGAGATATTGGCAATCTCTTGATAGAATCACACATAGGGAGAGAGTAGCAACCAAGTAGAATCCCAAAGGGGAGAGACCTAGCACTACTAGAATCCATACATGGGAGAGATCAAGAACTAGAAGAGCGCCTTGACGACTTCAATTAAGAAGGCCTTGATACAACTCATAGATAATCTAATGAGAGGGGGTTCCCATCCAGGGTTTGGCCTAAGCCATGAGTCTCAACTCATCATCTATTCCATCCTAGGGTTTACATATGGGGGTGGGGGCATATATATAGGCCAGCCACGAGCTAGGGGCAAAATAGACATAAACAGGGAGTTCTGGGCGTTAAATGGGCCAGGCCCAAAAGGCCTTAACATGCCTGGCGTCGAGCAGGCCGGAGATTCCAGTGTTGGGTCCGGAGACTCCGGTCTGGACCGGAGACTCCGGTCAATCTCCGGTGTCGTCTCCGGAGGGGGCTTCTGGCTGTCCCGGGCTTGGTTCCTGGGTCCGGACCGGAGGATGGTCCAGAAACTCCGGTGTGGTCCGGAGACTCCGGTGTGATGGCCGGAGACTCCGGTCTGGCGTCTGCAACTTCTTGTGTCTTCTCTTCCAGGCCTCATGCTTGGGGGTCTTGGCTCCTGGTTCATCCTTGTCGCATCCGCTTGGCATCACGGTCATGGACCTAGTCATACAATTGATAGTTGGCACAAGTAGGATCCCATTGAAGTAATGACCAAGGGAAGGCAAAAGATGGAAGGAGTTCACCTTGATTGGGATGTTTGGCATATCATGATGTGGACCAATGGTGAATGCCATGTGTTGGGCAGCATCAGTGGAGCCTCCAAAAAGACTACCGCCGCCCTGGAGGCGGAAAAGAGAAGAACCACCGGGATCTTTGCCAAAGCACCCCCCCCCCTAGTGTAAGCTTCTCATTTTCCGACATTGTCTATTTATCTGTCTTGCTCCTGTACTTATGTATTTTGCATGTTTCAGGAAGAAAGCCACGACCAGCCTCAAGAAGACCTCCAAAACTTTGGGGGCTTCTCGAAATATCAAAGACATGCTGCATCGTGATGCCTCCCCTGCCATTGCCCCTGCTACCCCTGCCGTCAATCCCTCGTCTGCCCCGACAAGCTCACAAGCTAAGAAGGCACCAGGCCCTTCCGCCATGGAAGTGGATTCTGGCGCCTCTACCGAACTTGCTGTTATCGGCGAGCAGACGACGCAGGAGAGCACCTCTCAACGAATGGATGAAGCTCCGGCTAAGGATGCCATCGGTAGGGGCAAGGCGGTCGTGGAAGCTGGTACTTCTGCCGCAGGCGGTGCCCTTGCTCCCCAGAAACCCATTGAGTTCCCAAAGATAGTCTACCCCGCGCTTACGCCGAGTAGCACATCTGTGGTTCCTGGAGCAGCACCGACATCTCCGACGTGCGGTCTTGAGGAGCTCCTCCGACAAGCAGAAATATTGCGAGGAAATAGAATTTCCTTTGGCAAGCTGCTAGCCGAGAGCGATATGAACCTCAAGATCATCGCACTTGTAAGTTTACTTTGCCTTTTGCATTTCATATGAGTATCCCACTGTTGCCCCCGAGGATGTAGACGGAAAACCATAGGTTTTGCATCTATATGCTCTAAGAGTGACTAAGTTAGAAAAAACTCTCACTGTAGCCCCCAAGCATTTAGATGGAATGAACTATTCCGACTAAATGCTTTAAGAGTAGCATACGAAGTGTTTATAAATTTCAATACTGTAGCCCCCAAACCTCTAGTTGTAACTGAATTAGTTCCGACTAGATGCTTAAAGAAAAGCTAAGCATATTCTAAGTTAAAAACTTTATACTGTAGCCCCCAAGCTTCTAATCGAGAACTGAATTAGCTCCGACTAGATGCTTAAAGAAAAGCTAAGCATACTGCTAAGTAAAAAACTCTCGCTGTAGCCCCAAAGCATCTAAGTGGAAAGTTTCCGACTAGATGCTCCAAGTAGACTAAACAACGTTTTAACTTTTTTATTTTTTCCACAGAACGAGAATGCTCGGAGGGGAATGGCCAACGACAAGTACCAGAAGATGCACGCAGATCTTGAAGCCAAAAAGGGTAAAACTGCCATCTTGAAGGAACAGATCATCAAAAACAAGAGTCTGTTTTCTTTTTTGCGCATTCCGTCTTGGTTTTGTGCCTACATTCTCCGAGTACTCACTGTGTACTTTGTTTTCTCCCACTTTGCAGAACATGTCACCAAGGCCAAGGACATTGTCGAGCAGTCCAAGCACATCCAGCAGCTGGACAGCGAGAACAAGATCCTTAAGGAGGAGAGGGAAGAAATGCTGAAAATGCATGAGGATTCCATGAAGGCCCTGCAGGACTCCGCCTCCGCGGAAATCAATCGCTTGAAGGAGGAGCTTGCGATCTTAAAAGATCAGAAGAAAGCTGCTGATGAGTGAAACCATCGCCACAGCGAGGCATATAAGATCCTCCAACAAAAGAAAGAATCCTTGGCGGATGCCCTCTGGCAGGCTAAGGCCAGCATCTTTAGTAAGATTTCTCCGCCTTGTATTTTTGTAGTCTGGATACTTTGAATTGTTGAACTCATGCTTTTCTTGTCAGAATTTGCAGCTCCTATGGGTTTAACCAGATCGCCTCCTCCAGCCAAGGAATGCATGGTTATTGCCGGCAACTTCATCAACACCGCCATCACCCAAGCCAAAGAGATTGCCAATCCCCTCCAGATACACATCAAGGCCTTGGACTCCGTGGTGAAGTACTTGGAGATTCTGCACCGAGCCCCCGAGCGTATCACAAGCTGGAAAGCTTCATGTGCACGGGCTGGCGCAAGGATGGTGCTGTCAATGGTGAAGGCACACTACGAAGGTGCCGACATCGATACGGTGACCTCTGGTATCCCCGACGTTGATGATGACGGCAAAGAGATTGATCACGAAGCCATCTTATCGTCACTCGCGGGTTATGACACCAGAGTTGCCGAGTTGGTGGACATCGACGTCTTCGTGCCCATGAACACCATCGACAGCGTCAACCAAGACTCCTCCGAGTCCCACCACAGTGCCGACGTTGAGGGTGATTCTCCGGCTGGTGACGATGCTGCTTCCAAGTCTCCTGCGCCAAAGGAATGAAAAACAACTTTGTAATACTTGTTTCACCTTTGGTGTATGCGCGGAAAAAACTTGATGATGTAACTTAAGGCAGAAAACAATGGTAGTTATTTCCTGCTACTTAAGAACTAGTTTCCAGCATGTATATATTTTTAAGCAAGTTCTGGCTTATCCATTACTTTGGTTCTTATGCTTGACTTTTCGTGAGTCGGAAGACTCGTTGTCGAAACGATGCGCTCAAGTGATGATGCCCAATGTCACCGTCAATAACCTGAGCACAAAATCGCCGACAATAAGTGCCGAAATCACTACTCCAGAATCCAATAAAAACAACAAAGAACGTGTAGACCAGAAAACTTAAGCTAACGCTCGTAGGCGGAATTTTCACAAGTGCAAATGCAAGACTTTTTTTTGAGGGTAATAACAGTAGGAAAGGCTCCTACTGCCTCATTTTCATTAATAAAAGATCAGAGTCTGTAAAGTTACATATTTACATAGAGACAGAGGGGGAAAGAAAGGTCTCCAAAAGTCAGGTTCGAAAGGTCTAGGATCTCAAAAGATTTACAAACTATGAATAATGCTCTTGATAAGTGGGTGTAGATCCTCTTTTGTCCTATAAATCAGCAGTGATAGATCAGCAGCTAATCTTGACTTCCAAGCCTAAACTGAGGGTTGTATGTTATTAAACCAGAGGTTGTTTCTCTCTTTCTAGATGTTCCAAGAGCCAAGCAAGGTAATTTCCATAAATAGCTTTTCATTCGAACTCTTTTTTCCTTGCTCAATGATCTGAAGTCTAGAGTTAGCCACAGACCAATAGATGTTAATTGAAATCCAGCAAGCTTGGCTAAAGGGGCAGTGAAAAAGCAAGTGTTCAATTGTTTCCTCAGTATTGTGATTACACATAAAACAGTCATATCCAGTCCAAGTGCATAATGTCTTCTTCTGAGCATGTTTCTTGTATTCAATCTGTCAGACAGAACCAGCCACCCAAAGAACTTCACTTTTGCAGTGCACTTCGATTTCCACAGCCATTTAAAGGATATGTGTGGGCTAATATTTCTGAAATTATATTGATAATATTTGCTGGAAGTGTAATCTTTGGCCCCCCAAACATAGCTCCAAGTGTCATGTGAATGCTCTCTTAGTTGTATTTCTCTACAACTATTTTGAATTTCTCTCAATTCAGCTAGTGCTTCAGGTGACAAAGGAAGATAGAAAAGCTGTGTCAAACTATCAACTGTAAGAAACTCTTGTGCAGAGATATCTTCATTCCTTACATAGGAGTAAATGATCGGGTGACTCTCTTCTAAGATAGTTGCAGACCACTGATCCTTCCAAAACAGTGTAGTAGTCCCATTACCAATAGAGATTTTAGCTATTCCTCTGAATAAATGTGAAAGTCTAGAAACACTAAAGGTTTTACATGATCCAAAAATGAACACTAAAGGAGGTAAAAGACTCAGAAATATGAGTGAACCAGAGAGCTTTATTTCATTGATCATATAAGAGATACACAATTAGATAAAAATGCTAAGTGTAAAAAGGACGTAGCTCTGCTATGTTTCATGGCCGATCAAGCTCCAGGTAGTCATCATCTGGTTCACGTCGCTTACGATTATGATCCTCGTTGGGTCTATCCTTTAGTTCACGATTGTCAACAAGGTAGTAAGACCCATTGAGCAGCGCCTTGCTTATGATGAACGGTCCTTCCCATGGCGGGGATAATTTGTGTGACTTCTTCTGCTTAAGTCGGAGCACCAAATCCCCCTCTTTAAACAAGCGATGCCGAACGCGGCGACTATGGTAGCTGCGTAGCTTCTGCTGGTAGATGGCGGATCTTTGGCATGCCAAAACGCGCTCTTCCTCGAGAAGGTCCACATCTAGGCGTCTGGATTCTTCAGCGTCATCCTCGTCGTAGGCGGCAACTCTTGGTGCATCGTGGAGGATGTCTGTGGCATCCCACAAAACCACTACTAGAAAATCGCGTTGTTTTTGTGCATTGCATCGTCATCATCATGCATTGTTTGCCTAAAACTATTTTCGCAAAGCCTGTTTTTGTTTTCTAAAACGCCATCTTAATTATCACGCAAACCCCGGGTCGCCGGAATATTTTGTTTGTCTGCTATCGGTTTGCAGACGGTGCTTTTAAAATAAATTAAATATCGAATTATTTTTAGTGGGGGCAGTCGAACGGGCCGATTCGACCCGAACGACCACCCCCAGGAATTAAAATCGGTCCACCCCATCCCCTTTTTCTACCAACATATCTACCCCCTACCCAGCCTCCACCTCACCCCGCCCAATAACTTGTCGCCACCTCACCCTCCCCAAACCCCCCACCACTAAAAAGTTGCCACCTCACCCACTTCTCTCTCCCTCTCAGCCTACACAACCACCCCCACTCACCCACACAACACACACACGCACACAGCACCTGTCCCACGCCCTGGCCGCCTGGGACCCACCCCCACCTGGCACCGGGTCCCACCACCGACAGCCTTCCTCGGATCCTGCCCCGGCCCACCACTTGCCCGTGCCCCACCCCGTCCTCTTCCTTCCACCCTCTCCCCGTCCTCCTCAACTCCCCGACCGCGTGCGCCCTCCCCTCGCCGGCGCGCTCCCTCTCCTCTCCACCTCTCCCTCCCTCTCTCCGGCCTCCCGCGCCATCCCTCTCGCCATCGTCTGCACCGCCTCCACCGCGAACCCTCCTCCCCGCCTCGCCCCGATGCAGAGCCGCCGGCGCAGCCGCCCCGCTCCCGTCCGCGCCCGCACCCGTCCACCCCGCCGCCTAGGCGACCTCGCCGCCGGCGCCCCTTCTCCGCTCCACCAGGTCGCTGGCCGCGCCCCGCCCCCTCAAGCTTCTCCGCCACCAGGTCGCCGGCCCGCCTCCGCCGCTCCCCAGGCTCCTCCGCCCAGCCCGCGCCCCGACGACGACGCGGCCCCGCGCGCCGCCGTCGGCCCCTCCTCCGCCCGGCCCCGGCCCCGGCTCGCCACCGCGTCGACCCTCCCTCTCCATCTCGCCGGTCCCGCCTCCCTGCCTTCGTCCTGGCCGCGTTCGGCCCGGCCGCCGCGCGCCGGCTCCGTCCGCCCCGCCTCTGGCCGGACCGCCGCGCCCGGCGCCTCGCCGCATCCGTGTCCCCTCCTCTCTGGCCGGGCCCGCCCGCCGCTGTGCCGCCCTTGGCCGCCTCGCGCCGGCCCCGTCGCCCGTCGCCACCTCTGGCCCTGGTCCGCCTCGCCGACCTCGTCGCCCTGGCGCGGCCGCCCGTGCACCTCGTCCTCGCCGGCCGCCTCCTCCCAAGACGCTCGCGACCACCTAGCAGGACCGAATCGTCAAGTTCGCAGTTAGAGGCCGCTCGCACCCGAGGGTCTCGACAAGACCGTCCTCTCGTCAAGACGGGGAACCATGTGATGGATCGAAAAGTTCCCCCAAGGCCGCGGATACGACAAGTACCCCCCTCTCGGATCCGAGGACCGAAGATGCCCGGAACGCCAAGATTGCCTCAAGGATCCGAAGGCCCCAACTCCGAAAACCCCGAAGACCGACCCCGGTGTTGAAGACCGAACCCCAAGATCGCCTCCCCCGATTCGAAGGCCATTGCCCGAGGACGCCTAGACCCGAGTGCGCCGACATGGATCCGGTGACGCCAACACGCCAAGATCTACCACATGAAGACCGTACCGAACCGGTGACCCTCGACGAACCTCCGGCAAGATCTTCGACATGGCCAAGACCTACCGCAACCGAGTCCGGCACCGATAAGGGAAGTCAGAACCACCAAGGCCTTCGCCGCGGAACGCCAAGTTCTGCATCCCGAACGCCAAGACCGACCCCGTGGGACCCGACAAGACCTTCGCGACGACAATAACGGCATCGACCCGGAAGAACCCGACGCGCCCCGACACGACCCATGTCCCGCACCCGGACGCGACAAGAACTACCCCCGATATCCGAGAACGATCCCGGAGCCCGAGAACGTTCCGTCGAACCCTGGACCCTGAGACCAACCCCGAACCCCGGAACCCCAAGATCTGCCGAACCCTAATGTGTGAAACCCTTCCCGAGACCCTATTTTATAATATAATACAATTATTGCATATTAAATCATTATCTCGCATGCATATCATGTGGTTTGGAGGCCTTATGCCGATTCACTGCACAATTAAATATGGGGCCCATATGCGGGCAAATCCAGCCTTATATTGGCCTCATTTAAATTTGTGTAGCGAACCCGGTTCTATCTTCTGCCATGTTAAGACAACATTTAAATTGCGGGGTATCTAAACAACATGAGCCATTTAATTATTTGTCGGGACCCCGGTTCCGCTTAATATGACCTAATTGCATTGCACCTTTGCCATGCCATACATCATACATGCATCATGCCGATCTTCTGCCGTTGTATTAAATATTGCATCCGGTGTTCTTCTAGTGTTTTGCTTCTTCGCGGATAAGGCCGTTGAGTTGATGTGAGCTTCGCCCCGATCTTCGGTTGAACCTTCGGCAATGTTTTCAGGCGAGCATCTCCCCCTTTCTACCTATCTTACTTTTATAGTGTTTATTTCCCTCCTGTTGATCTATTGCTATCTGTGTTGCGATGCTCTAGTTTCCGTGCCCGTGATATCCCTTGCAGCCATATATTGCCTTGGACACACCCTATTACCTGTTGTTTGGTAGATAGTTGGAATTGCGCGTCGTAGTCGCTTGCTCAAATGCTGTTGCGTGTCGTCCAGTGCCACAGTTGTTGATGTATTGCCGCATGTTGCTGTTGGAGATGATCATAGTTTTACTTATCGTTCACTTTAATTCCTGTTTAACAACTAAAATTGAAATAAGTAGAGGCATCGGTGGGTGATAGATAATATTTGGTTTCCGAACGCCCACTTGTGTCCCGTAGGACCCCGAGTACTTGATACCTGTTCCTTGATTTATCGCGCTATCCACATCCGGGAGGTATATGGGACCCCCCTGAGCCAGAGCTTGATTCAGTCTTATTTCTTGGGGCCACAAACTAGTTTGAGGTTTTATTTACGATCCTGTACTTATGCCATGTTTTACTGCTTTATTTAAATTGTGCGAGGAGCATACTGTACTGTTTAGGTAAGCGGAGTGTTTTCGCGGTATCGACAAGCCCAGCCACACTTTCGGGTTCCCAGTCGTTTACAGCCATTGTCGCAAACCTTGAGTCCGTCTCGGAGCTTGCTTACTTCGTTGCGGGTCTACTCAATGGGGTGGCCCCCTGAAATATTTCTGAATCCTGTGATTGCTTTGTCGTGAAAGCCTCATTGGGTTTTGATTTGGTTTTTCCGAGGTTGATCGAGTGTGTGTTGCTATTGGTGCACCCCGGCCGGGTAAAACTTTCTGAAAGCCGTGTCCGTGGTTATGGACGACTTGGAGCACAGTATCTCGACCATAGACAAGCATAACTAAAGTTTATTGCTATAAATTTGACTTTATAATGACTAGTAATCAGCTCCACTATAATGGAATGGCTAAATAATACTGCCCACAATGGCTTGATGGAGTGTCGCTTGCGACCCTTGTACCTGACTAGTAATTATTGCAACTACAACGGAATGGCTGAATAAAAGTACCAACAACTGCTGGGTTTTGGGTTATCTCATGCTAATTGTATCTGACTAGTAAGTGTTGCAACTATCACGGAATGGCTAACTAAAGGTGCCCACTGCTTACTTTATCAGGATGATTATCTAAACCTGACTAGTAATTGCTGCAACGATAACTGAATAAGTAAAACTGCCAACTGTGTGAGTTCCTCGGTTGACTTCCTCGTTTGGTCTCGAGGGGGAAACGCCAGGATGGGTTTGTTTGATAGTAGTACCAGGTTGGATCCGAATATGCCTTTCTTACCCCTCTCTGATAGTCGCCAGTTGTATCGAGTCTCTATAGGTTGTTTAGTGCGTGCTGCCGCTGCCGCTTCAGTCCACCATACCTATGTAGGCGAGGACCGCCGAATTCTAGTCTCGCCGTGTACTGGCCTCAGTACTGACGCTCCTCTTTTTCCTTTGCCCTTTGTCGGCACCTCTTTTGTTTAAGCAGGTTTTGAGATCGACGTCGTTAGCAGGGTTACCCTTCCGGCTTGGCCAGGGCAGGGTTATGGACGCCATTGGTTATTCTTCAGGGCTCTTAGCTCAATTTGCATCTTGTCCGTACTCGGACGCTATATCGTTTTAAAAGTGATTTGGATCTTTGTATATTATATCTATATTCTTGACTCATTGAGTCGCTGTTGTATATATCTGTTCTGTGGGTCCCCTCGAGGACTGTTGTGTAATGTTATTACTTCGTTTTCCACCCGCACAAAAGTGCCTGGTGGGCACCTTTGAATCGTTTCTATGCGGGTTTTGGCGGGAATCGCTGAAACTTGCATAGGTACGATTCTGAGGGTGTTACAATGTCGGAACGCGGGATGGCTTCTGCTCCATATACCATGAAATAAGGCGTGTAGCCGGTAGATCTGTTGGGTGTAGTTTGTAAACTCCACAGCACAGATGGCAATTCTTCCGCCTAGGCTCCAGCTGCTCTATGTAGCGGTGCCTCAAGACGTGGCTTGATTCCCTGCAGAATTAATCCATTGGCTCGCTCGACTTGACCATTGGATTGTGGGTGCCACAGATGCAAGGTCAAGCCGGATGCCTTTCTCCCAGCAATAAGCCTCCACTTCTCCGAGTGATAAATTGATGCCGTTGTCGGTGATAATGCTATGTGGGAGACCAAATCTCACCACTAGATCTCAGACGAACCTGAGGGCAGTTGCCCCATCAAGCTTTCTAATGGGTTTAGCTTCTATCCATTTAGTGAATTTGTCAACTGCTACAAGCAGATGCGTAAACCCACAAGGTGCCGTCTATAACGGTCCCACCATGTCTAGCCCCTAGACTGCAAACGGCCAAGTTATTGGTATAGTCCGCAGTTCTTCAGCAGGAACATGTGGTTGTCGGGCATAATACTGGCATCCCATGCATGTCTCAACCAGCTTGTCGGCGTCCGCCTTCGCGGTCAGCCAGTAGAATCCTTGCCGGAAGGCTTTCGCGACCAATGATCGAGGAGCGGCGTGATGCCCGCAATCTCCGAGATGGATTTCGTGCAGGATTTTCATACCTTCTAGCTGGGAAACACACTTTAGGTATACACCAGTAGTGCTCCTTTTATAGAGTTGCCCATTGATTATGGTATAACCCTTTGCTCGTCGTACTATTTGCCGTCTTTCGACTTCGTCGTCGGGCAAAGTTCCATGTTCGAGGTATTCCATGAACAGTTTTGTCCAAGCTGGAGGGACCTTGGTCACCATGTTGACGAAAGAGTCAGCTCTATCCGGGTTGTCGATGTCGGCTCCCTTCACGGATGGTGCGCGCAGGTGCTCTAGGAAAACTCCTGGCGGAATTTGCTTGCGCCCTGATCCTAGCTTAAAGAGAAGATCAGCCGCCTCGTTTTGTTCCCTAGGCACGTACTTGACTTCGTAGCCCAAGAAGCTCTTGGCTATCTCGTCCACTTCGTCTCAATATGCTGCCATCATAGGGTTCAGCGCATTCCAGGTGCCAGCCACCTGCTGGGCAACCAAGTCAGAATCTCCACAGCAAACTATGCGCTTGATGCCAATATCCTTGGTTACACGTAGTCCGTGAATGAGTGCTTCATACTCCTCCATGTTGTTTGTAGCCTCGAAGTGGATCTGCAGAACGTATTGTAGTTTGTCTCCTGTTGGTGACTGTATCAATACACCAGCCCCTGAGCCGTTGAGCAGCTTTGATCCGTCAAAGTGCATCACCCAGTACTCTGGTTCTGGCAACGGAGTAGCGTCTAGCATCTCCGTCCAATCTGCAATAAAATCCGCCAAGGTTTGTGACTTGATAGTGTCGCGTCTCTTGTAGGTGATCTCGAAGGCGGCAAGTTCAATGCCCCACTTCGCGACCCTTCCTGTAGCGTCGCTGTTATTGGTGATGTCGGACAGTGGAGTCTTGCTCACCACTATGATTGGGTGCTCCTGAAATTAATGCCTCAGCTTCCGAGAAGTAAGGAATACTCCATAAGCTATCTTTTGGTAGTGCGGGTAACGCTGCTTGGACTCCGTCAAGACCTCGCTCACATAGTAAACTGGTCGTTGAACTCCGTGCTCGTAGCCTGGTTCCTTCCGCTCTACCACGACGACGATGCTAATAACCCGGTTGGTTGCCGCCATGTAAATTAATAGGGGCTCACCAGGCTCGGGTGCTGCAAGGATGGGCGCTGAGGAAAGAATATCCTTAAGCTGCTTCAATGCTGCATCTGCTTTGTCCGTCCATGTGAATTTGTCCGCCTTCTTCAGCAACTTGTACACCGGCAGAGCCTTCTCTCCAAGTCGGCTGACGAACCGACTAACTGCTGCAACACAACATGTTAGTCGTTGAATGTCATTTACGCATGACGGACGGTTTATATTTAAGATGGCCTTGATTTTCTTCGGGTTGACCTCGATTCTGCGCTGGGAAACGATGAAACCCAACAATTTTCTGGCTAGAACCCCGAAGACGCACTTCTTAGGGTTAAGCATCATGTTGTATTTCCGGAGATTATCAAAGGTTTCTTTTAAGTCGGCGATTAAGTCATTTGACTTTTTAGACATCACCGCGATGTCGTCCACACAGGCATGAATGTTCCGACCAATTTGGTCGTGAAGGCAATGTTGCATTGTTCGCTGGTACGTGGCACCTGCGTTTTTCAGCCCAAAGGGCATCATAACATAGCAAAACTTGCTGTATGGGGTAGTGAACGAAGTGGCCAATTGGTCCGACTTCCTCATCTTGATCTGGTGGTATCCTGAGTATGCATGGAGAAAACACAAAAGTTTTGAGCCAGCTGTCGAGTCAATGACTTGGTCAATGCGAGGCAAAGCAAATGGATCTTTGGGACATGCTTTGTTCAAGCCGGTGTAATCAACGCACATTCTTAATTCATTGGTTCCCTTTTTGGGGACAAGTACAGGATTGGCCACCCATTGGGTGTGAAGGACTTCTCGGATAAATCTAGCCTTAAGTAACCTAGTTATCTCTTTGCCAATGGCGCGTCTCTTCTCATCTCCAAAGCGTCGTAGAGGTTGTCTCACTGGTTTACATTTTGGGTCAATGTTTAAGCTGTGCTCGGCAAGTTCCCTAGGTACACCTTTCATGTCGGCAGGTTGCCAGGCAAAGATGTCCCTATTCTCACGGAGAAACTCGACGAGCGCGCTTTCCTATTTGGGATCCAGGTTCGTCCCAATGGCAGTGACTTTGGAGGCATCGCCTACCACAAGTTCCACCGGCTTGGTCTCGATGGCGGCCTTGAACGCAGGAGCAGAATCGGAGATCTGCTTCTTCGACGCGGGCATCTCTGAGTCATCGACCTTGCTCTGGATCTCCTTGAATTCTTCGCTGTAGAGGACAGCTTCTGCAACGGCTGCTTCGTTGATCTCGCATTCCCTTGCCTTGGTAAAGCTTCCGGATACGGTGATGATGCCGTTTGGTCCGGGTATCTTGAGTTTGTTGTAGACGAAGCATGGCTTGGCCATGAACGTGTGGAATATGTCACGGCCGAATATGACGTGGTACACGCTCTTGAAGGGGACCACCTCAAAGGTCATGCGCTCTTGGCGGTAATTATGAACATCGCCAAAGGCAACCTGAAGTGTAATGCACCCAAGGGACCGAGCCTCCCGACCAGGAACTACGCCGTGGAAGATGGTGTTGGTCCGCCTTAGGGTTGCCTCCATCAAGTTCATCTTCTGCAATGTATCCAGGTACATGATGTTGATGCTGCTTCCACTATCCACCATACACTTGGTGAACTCCACGCCGTCAATCAAAGGGTTGATGATAATGGCGTACTGGTTCTCTATGGGTATAAGGTCAGGGTGGTCCGTCCTGTCCCAAGTTATTGGAACCTCCGACCAGCGCAGCTACTGGGGAACTGGGGGGAGAGTAGCCATCAGGATCCTTAGAGAGGTCTTCTGTTGTCGGACGGTGGGGGTGCCAAGGAAAGTGTGGTAGACTGGGGCCTTCTTTGTGAAGGGTTTCTTTCCCTTGTCGTCGCTCTTGGCGGCGTGCTTGGGGTCAACGTACTCGTCCATGTCACTTGAATCCTTGGACTCCTCCTCCTTCTTCTTCCCCTTGCCCTTGCCGCGCGGTCTGTTCTTCTGACTTTGCTTGGAGCCAGACTCCGGGTCTTCCTTGAGGTCGTTGACGAACTTACAGTGTCGATTGGTATGGGTGGCCTTGCCGTTGGCGTCGAGGTGTACGAGGCATGGCATATCGCGGTACTCCTCGTAGGTTTGGGGAACGCGGAGCAGCGCCGAGGTGGTTTCACTTCCTCGTTGCTGCCCACGACCAGCTCCCCTTCCTCGGCCACGTTGTCCGCCTTCTCCTCGTCCTGCAAAAGTAATAGCGACCATGTCGGTAGATTGCTTTTCTTCTAGAGCGGTTTTCTGCTTTGTACTGCTGTTACTCCGACCTTGAGTTGGAACGGCCGTTGCCGGCAAGGAGCCACGAGCATCATCGTCGGCAGCTGCGAATTCACTAGCCAACTGAATCATCTGGTTCAAGTCAAGTTGGTGATTGTCCTGCAAAATCTTTAGCTTATGTCGGAGCAGCGTGCCCCTTTCCAACCCATTGATGAAGGCGGCCATGGCGGTCTGGTCGTGCACTCCTGCACAGGAATTCTTCATATCCAGCCAGCAGGAGAGGTAGGCGCGAGATGTCTCGTCTTTCTCTTGCACGCACCGCTGTAGATCGCCTACGGTGCAGGGACGCTTGTATGTACCCTCAAAGTTCTTGGTGAACGCTTCTTGCATGTCCATCCAGTTGTAGATAGATTTCTCCGGCAAGTCATCGATCCATTGACGGGCTGTTGCCTCCAACATTAATGGGAGGTACTTGACGGTGACGTTGGGGTTGCCTCCGGCAATCTCCACCGCGTTGCCGTAGTCCTGCAACCATGTGGCTGGTTTGGCGGTGCCGTTATAGGGCTTGATGGTCTTGTCAATCCGGAAACCTTTGGGGTAAGTTGCGGACCGTATTGCATGTCCAAAGCAACGTGGTCCCAAGTAAGGTCCTTCCCGGGCCTCGTGGATCTTATCGATCCGCGAACGTGCATCGTATGGCTCTGGGTTCTTCTTGTTTTTGTCAATAGGGGATGGGCTGAGTGAACGACGCGGGCCTCCTCCGCCATGGTGACTGCTTGGTGGTGACGGAGGAGGAGGTGGCGGTGGGTTAGCCTTCTTGTTGTTACCCTCCTGCGACGCCTCACGCCTGTCACGGTTGCTTGTCGGACGCGGAGGGTCATGGCATGACCTGCTCTTGTGTCCTTGGTTGCGCTCTCCATCATGACGGTTCTGCTCCGCGTTGTCACGGATGACGATGTCGCACTGCTTTGGTGGGGGCATATCCGTACGATGGTGAGCCTTGTAATCTTCGTGATGTCGGGGAGATCGGGGTGGTGGCGATGGGCGATGAGGTCGGGCCTTTTCTCCGTGGTCGGAAGATATGGGGATGGCATCCTTCCTGTTGCGCGCATCCCTCCGTCTTTGTTCTGATGAACCCGTCTGGGACCCGACATCAAGAGGAAATCTGTCCCTTGGCGGCTTGTACTGGCTAGATTGGTAGAACGCTGGGTCAGACTCAAGCCTCTGAGAGGTGGCCTTTTCCTGCTGCTTCACCGCCTTGGCCACTAGGTCATAGACCTGTTCCACTGCCTCAGGCAATCTATCCTATTCCAGAAGGGTCTTGGCGATGGCGAGGTTAAGGAGTGGGGTGGGAATCACCTGCTTGCCTTCACTGTCAATGTATGGTTTGGCCTGTGCCGGCTTCGAGGGATCCCATCCTAGGTTGCGCCGTACACCAGGATCATTGATGATGCGAGCCAGAGCTTTCTTAGCCTTCTACTGCTGCAATAAGGTCTTGTACTCGGCCTCCATTGCTCTAGCTTTCTCTATGGACTTCTGCGCATTGTCCAGATCTCGATCTAGTTTAGCGCCTTGCTCCGCGATGGCCCGCGCTTCCTCCAACAACTATTGGCGCTTCTCGTCAAGCTGGGTCACGTTCCGGATATGAGCAACGGTTAATGGCTCGACAAGGAGATTTCCATACATCACTCTATCAGCTGGAGTAACTTGGGCTGCTGCCGACGTAGATGCTGGAGGCGGCAAGTTTACGGTGTTGTTGTTGCTCGGGCCAGTGCCGAGTTCCTGCGGCTGCTGTACTGGGTTAGGCGGAGGAGGCATGACTTTTGCGCGATCATCGTCAGCAGCAATAAGTGGTCCCTTCCCCTTTTCCCGCAACGTAGGCGGAGCTCGTCCGGGTTGATCTTCATCCATTGCCGTCCCGATGGTGAAGAACACCTCTCGGGACGTGACGGCATTGTTGGCTTGTTTGTCGCGCGTGTACTCCTCCTCCATCTCCTGCATGGCGGAGTCTAGATCTTCTGGACTGAAGTCTATTTCCTATGAATCTGCACTGAAATCAGCATAACGTGCGTTGATGACAGAGTCGGAGGGTGCCAGGACTTCCTCGATGACGGGCGGTGGAGGTGCAACGGCCTCGACGATGACTGGAGGTGGTGGTGGTGCTGCGACGATGGCGGCCGAAGGCGGTGGTGGCGGTGGCTGAATCGGAGGGGCTCCGTCAATGAGCGCAAGCGCTGTCTGAGCTGCCGCTTCGGCCTCCGTGTAGTTGTTGACGGTGTTCACCATGCCTTCGAAGGTAAGGCGTCCTAACGCCTGCTGCCGTCTTAGAGAATGTCGGAGAAGCCTGTCATGGTCCAGTCCTTCCACAAAGTGATACATAGCATCTTCATTGGGGTAGTGGGCCAGATCGGCTCGTATACGGAGCCACCTGGCCAGGTAATCGCGGGGGTTTTCGCCCTCTCTCTGAACGCAGTGCGCCAGATCGAAGATGGTAACCACGCCGACGAACTTGGATCTCTGCTGTCCAGACGAATGGACGATGCCGGCGGATTTGCAATGATATTCCACCTTTATATCCTGCACAAGGGCGGTTTGGGTGGGCCTTGAATTTTTCTGATCTTTGTCGGCAGACTCCGAGGAGAGATCTAACATTGATCCTACCGCGAACGTATCCTTCCCATAGGTGGTCCGTGTGGGTCTTGATGATTTCCAATCTTTGCCGGCAAACTCTGAGGAGAGATCCGACATTGATCCTTCCGCGAACGTATCCTGCCCGTAGGCGGTCCGTGCGGGCCTTGATGATTTCCGATCTTTGTCGGGAAACTCCGAGGAGAGATCCGACATTGATCCTTCCGCAAACGTATCCTGCCCATAGGTAGTCCGTGCGGGCCTTGATGCTCCTCCGACTCCTAGGGAACTAGTGCCCGAGTCGGTTTCGCCTATGAAGAGGTGAATGTCTTCGATAGGAACGATCGAACATCGCGTAGGGTTCGTCTTCGCCGGGATCTAGAACTCGTTAGGAGGGACGATCGGAACGTCGCCGGAGAAGAGAACGCGACCGATGGCTACGGTTTCGCCGATTCCCGCGAAGATCTTGGTCCTCGCCCGCTCAAGAGCCTAAAGCTCCTCTTGCCCCACGGTGGGCGCCAACTGTCGTGGTATTGCCGACGAGTATGCCATGGAGGGGTCCTCACAGTGCGTGTTTAGAGACGTGGGGGAAGGCGGACGGTTGACGGGTACGAGGTAAAACAGCTTACCCAGGTTCAGATCCCACGACGGTGGCAGAATCCTACTCCTGCTATAAATCACTATAAGGGCAATACGCCAAGTTACAGGGATTGGTTCGCTGTGCGAGGTTGTCTGAAGTTGATCTATGAATGTCTGAGATTTTTCCCTAAAGGCTCCCATATGCCTGCCTTATATAGTCGCCAGGTCCTAGGGTTACAGGGAAAAGTCCTAGCCGGACAGGTTACAGCGTCCTACACCGTCTATCACTAGTCTTGTGTATCTTGCACTCCAAGGCTCCGAGTACGTTGGTGACTCCACCGTAGCCTTCCTTTATCCGGCATGGGCCTCCCTTCTGGATCCATCTAACTGGGCCGCCCAACAGGCCATAGGCAATGCTACTGACTATGGGCCACCCGGGTTAGCCGGATAAGAGACATGCTATAAGGATAACCATATAGCATGTCCCCAACATGGGGGGGATTATCCAGCCCCCTCCAGGGGCGGATTATCTGGCGTGGCAGAAAGTCCGGCCGAAACTCTGCCCCCTCTCTAGGGCTTGCGCCTTGGCAGTGAACATGAGGGGCGGATTATCCGGCGAGGCCGGAAAATCCGGCCGAAACTCCGCCCCCTTCTGGGGCTTGCGCCTATCTGGGAAAAGGGTGGGGCGGATTATCCGCCCCCCCAAAGGCAGATTCCTTTTCCTTTTATCCTTAGAGAGAGCTGCAACACTTCAACACACATTAAATAATCCTTGATATTGTTATCTAACACACAAAACACTAGGGATTATGAAATGAAATGGTCTTTCACCTCCCTCCCTAACCACGAGTCCCACCTCTTCCGGGGCACCGCCGACAACTATCGTCTGCTCTATTAGAAGTTTCCAGCCACCTGTCTCGATCGACTTTTTTTTTTGGAAAAGAGTATGTATTAATATCATGAGATACCAATTACACCCAGCCTCTTCAACAACACATGCCCTAGTGACCTTATGGATGCACAAAGCCCAGAAAATTAAGAAGAATTAGAATTAGAAAAAAGGAAAGTCCCGCTATAGAGAACGATTTCCTCTAAGCAACGACACTAATACCACCAGAAGAACACCAGTAGTCCAACCACTCCAATAATGATGCCTTTAAGAAGGAAACAATGCACAAACATCATCATCACTCGATCAAAGATCATAGGTTTTCACCCTGGCAAAATTACTCACTTGCAAAACAATGCCTTCAACAAGGCCATTGCTAGGCACAACCAACTAAGGCCAGACTTTGGATTTTCACTCTGCAAGATAAGACTAAAAACTCCTCCTATGTTGTCTCTCCCCATAAACAGTCGCTGCTGCGAGTCACAGATCACGCAGCCAGTTCCTCGTTGCCACAAAGACTCAAATCACCACCGCTGCCCTCATGTTCCCGCTTTCCCATCATTCTCCTCATCCGACTTCACAATGGATCGTGCGAAGACATGACACATGATGGTAACAAACAGCAGAGCTTCGCAACGCTCCCGCCGAAACCAAAAGGCCAGAAAAACATGGGTACACATGACCGAATACCTTCCGGTCAGGCAATTTCCAAGCATGTTCACCCATGGGAGTTCGCCGATGGATCCTTCCGGAACTCGAAACTCCAGCTTGATTATCGAGGGCAGACATCAGCAGATCTTCGTCTTGGTGCAGGAGGAATCCTAGGACCACCGCCATTATTCACGAAACTCACAGGCCCCCATGCCGCCAGCCTCCTCTAGCACGAAGGCATCGCAAGGAAGCAATAGAAGGCTGGGATGTCGACCCCCACAACCGCAGCCCAACCTAGGATCCTCCATCCCCCAAAAGGAACAAAAGGGCCAGATCGCACATGCTAGAGATCTACGCCATCGGTGGCGGCCACACCAGTGGCACGCCATCGCCTCCATGCCGCCGCCCCTACGCTGGAGGCCTTAGGCCTCGGCCTCACCTAGGAAGCACCGCCCCCCGGCCTCAGTCAATGCCACGCCGCCTCCCGCGTGACGTGACCTAGCGCCCATCTCCGCCCACTGTCTTTCCGTCAGGGTGGGCACCGCCACCACCGCCTGCACCGGCGGCAGCGATGGCCTCTTCTTCTGGGTCGGCCAGGCCTTGAAGATGGGATGGTGGCGCATCCGGAGCCGCCTAGGAGGGGGGTGACCCGGGAGGGTTTTTTCTTCATTGGCTTCGACCCCCTATAGCCACATGTGTTTGGCCCTCCCGTCGTCATTGTTTGGACGATGGAGTTGGTCGGGCCCCTAGATCCAACACCGTCCCTGTCAGATGAAGGTCTCAAAACTCGCTATGCTCGCCACCGCCGCTAGAGTCCATGTCGTCCTCGTGGGATGTCCGTGTGGATGTGCTCGGGATCCGGCTACGTCAACTAGAATTTCACCAGTTTGGACGCGTATGCGAGCGCCGCCGCCCACCACCTGTTCGGTCAATTGTCGGGTTAAGTCCTAGTACGATTTGGTACTTTACTTTGTTTTTTTGCAATGGCCTAGACATGTTTATGTGACTGTTTCTTATTTATTTGTAGTATAGATCACCATGGATATCTCGGATGAATTTTTCTACAAGCATTTCATCCACAAAACGGACGACTCCTCCGATGATGTTACCGATTTCCTCGTGATTGCAGTTTTTCTCATCCATGGGCGCAACAGGAATTTTCTTCCACGGTATATGGGCTCTCATATGTTGTATTGAAATAGAGAGCCGACCATGTTCAACTCTATAACGACTACTACCACTGCACTAACACACTGTACACTCTAGCTCAGTTTTGTCGCCGGTTTCAAATGAGAAGGCATGTGTTCAGGACTCTTCTGCAAGGTTTCAGATCTTTTGATGATTACTTCTCTCTAAAGAAAGGTGTCATCAGCAAGTCTTACTTCTTATAAAAATGCACCGCAGCCGTTCAGATGCTTGCTTATGGAGTTGCAGGCGATCTTGTTGATGAATACATGCGCATGCGCGAGTCCACATGCCTAGAGTCTATGGATAGGTTTTATGGGAAAATTGTGCAGGTGTTCGGCGAAGTATACTTGAGAGAACCAATTGTTGCCAACACTTCCTCGCAGATGTTGGTCAATGTGTCAAGGGGTTTCCTGGGATGCTTGCAAGCATAGACCACATGCATTGGGAGTGTAAGAACTGTCCATTTTGTTTGCAGGAGCAATATAAAAGACAAGTTGGAGGGTGCACAGTCACACTTGAGGCGGTTGCATCATAAGATTTTTGGATTTGACACTTTTTTGGCACGAGAGGGCCTCACAATGATATCAATATTCTTCAACGCTCTCCTATGTTCTCTAGGCTTGCGAAAGACAATGATCTAGTGATAAACATTGAGATCAAATGGTGACCCATACAATAAGTGATACTATCTAGCTAACGGGGCTATCTTGATTGATTCAATTTTGTGAAGAGAATTCACAGACCTTATGAACAGAAACAAAAAAAAGGTTTGCCCAATAACAAGAGGTTTGTATGAAGGACGTGGAGCGGCCATTTGCATTGCTCATATCTTGTTAGGAGATTGTTCGACGCATGCAAGAACATGAATCACAAAGAGGAAGACCAAGGTGATAACCTCACGAATGATCATGCACAACACGATTGATAAAAGGGGTCGGTTAAAAGGGGAAGAACATGCACTAGTGCAGCCCCCCCTTTAACTCCGGTTGGGAGGGCCCTCTAACAGCGGTTCCCCAACCGCTGTTGAGGGTTCGGTGTTAGAGGGGGGCCCCTTTAACACCGGTTCTTATACGAAACGGTGTTAAAGGGTGGCGCACGTGGGGTTGCCGCAGGCCTCAGCCCCCCCCCCTTTAACACCGGTTCGTATCTGGAACCGGTGTTAAAGGTTCTTCTGCCGCGGCAGAGATTTAGGCCGTTTTCCTGCCACTGCAGAACTCTGCCGCGGCAGGAAAACGGCCTAAATCTCTGCCGCGGCAGACTTCTGCCTCTGCCCCATTCTAGGCGTATTTCTGCGGGAGGGGGGGAGCGAGGGGGAATCGATCGGGAGCGGTATACACATAAATCGTCATCGGTACATACGAGTACATGAATAATTAAGCAACTATTATTATACACAAACATCGTCATCGGCACATACATCGTCATCGGCACATACATCGTCATCGTTCATTTTGGCGGATATCTAAAGAGTTCTCCGCCAGGCGTGACGACCTCATTAAGTATGAACCCCGCCAATTCCTCTTGAATGGCTCGTATGCATTCAAATGGTAGGAGTTGGTCCCGCATCCGTTCGATCTGAATATATATGAAGAATGGGCCGTCAATATATATATAAGAATAAAACTCAACACAATTGATGGTAATAAAATAATGTTGTGGACTTTGTTTACTTACTCTAAGTTGTTCTAGTGCGGCTTGGCCCGTCGCACATATCGTGTTGCGAATGAATTCGCAAACATAGTACCCACATAAGTTATTGCCGTGTCCCTGATGCGCGCACTTTACGAGAATAGAGAGTTCAATCAAAATAATAATCAATAAAGCATGATATAATGGAATTGGAAGCTAGCTAGTATTACTTACAATTTGGTCTACAAATTTTAGTTCTTCTGACCATTCACCCACGGCCCTGCCCGTGAACCTTTTCCAAACCCTGTCCGACAAAGAAAATGGATAAAGGAGTAATTAATTACTTATTGTCACGAAAGTTGCCGATCTAGTACGATAATATGATTGAAATTACCTCTGGAGCATCTCTCTAAAGTTTGCCCATATCTCTTTTTCTTTTCGTAACGAGTCCATGACAAGGACTTTTCCTGAGTCGGGTTGAATGACTAGCAGAATAAAGTGGAACCTACGCACGCATAACTCATCATCAGTTACACTTAACATCGAGTAAGATGAAATAGAATGTGTACAAGAGAGAGGGTAACAGTACTCACGAGAAGTTGTAAGGCAATAGTATTTCCCTTTTGGTTTGTTGTCTCAGTAAAGACGTTAGCAAGTAATCTTCTGTTTGCCCGGGTTTGGTTTCTACCACTTCTTCATGAACTCTATTTGGGTCAACAAACCCAATGTCAAAAGGGCCTCCTTTCCTGCATTCCATAACCTTTTTCCTGCATAATAGTATATACATATATGGTGAGCATATATATATACATGCAATTAATAAAGTGAATGAGATGAGATATAAATTATAGAAATAGTACTTACACACAATAAAGGCTGATGGCAGCTTTGTCGAGTTCCTTCTGATTGAATAGAAAATGCAAGTCTTGAATGTTGAAGTCGATCGCGTCATCTCCGCAGAAGAAAATATCATCTCTTATATGCGCGGTGATCCATTCTACCTTTCTCGTCTTGCAGAAATGAAGGTACCACTTGTGCAATTTTCGCATCTTTGTTGGTAGAGTCTTGAGCTCCTCTTTCTTGACGACATTCTTCCCATACTTCTATGGCTGTATGGGGTTGGCATCGCATTTGGGCAAGTTGTCTCCCATGACGTTCAAGTATGCAATGTAAGTCATCCCCATCTCATTGGCCTTTCTTTGTAGCTCTGCCTCGTAATCATTTACGGGAGGAGCGTCCCGTGTGTCAAACATTTGGAGCGGGGCACATGATTGGTTTTCCTGCTCTCCGAGCATGGGAACTGTTTTCTGGGGTGCCTCACGACTGCTACTTTCAGTCTCCCTACGGCGCCTTGCATCCGCCTTCAAAATCTGGCGCTCGTAGTCCGGCACAAGTGGGGTTTCAGGTTTCGAAAGATTTTTGTAAAACTTCTCCACCACCGCCGGATCTATTTTCTCCTTTGGCTCGTCCCGTCTAGGTGCAAAGAATTTCTTGACCTGTTCTTCCGAGATCCTATTGGTCTCCTCGTCGCTGCGATTCCACGGTAAAACCGGCAATGGCTTGGCGGAAGGCTGCGGGACGTAGTTTTTTGAACTCTTTGGCATACGGTTTCCTGCGGATTTCTTTGTGGCAGTGCTACTGATGCTCCTCGTGGCAGTGCTCTTCCGCTTACGCTGAGGAGATGGCTGAAGCACCGGAGATGGCTGACGGGCCGGAGATGGCTGCCGCGCAGGAGATGGCTGACGGGCCGGAGATGGCTGCCGCGCAGGAGATGGCTGCCGCGCCGGAGATGGCTGCCGCGCAGGAGATAGCTGAAGTGGCTCAGACTGCTGACGCTGCGGAGACGGCGGGGGTGCCAGTGACCTCCAATTTGGAAGCACAATGTGTTCCTTCTTCCAAAGAATGGTTGTTTTCACTACAAATTTGAGTTGAGTTTCCCCTTCACCTGTAGCATGGTCAAGCCGTGCTTCCTCATATTCCTTCACAACCTCATCCACCCCGACAATAGCATAGCCATCTGGAATCGGTCGGCAGTGGTAAGTTCCACCAGCTACAGGAGGTAAGGCATAGCCGACAGCCACCTTAATGGATAAGCCCATTAATCTCACATGCAGCTCAGCGTGTTCGCTCTCCGTGATCTCATCCACGGGGTATCGAGGACCCGTCATTTCTGCACGTTCTCCGTGGAAGACACACTGCTTTTCCGCGCAGAGTCTGGGCCGCGGACAGCTTCCAATGCAGGCTCTTCGTGCCGCTGAGATGGGCCGGTAGCTTGATGGCTCTGTTGTGCATTCACTTGCACCTGCAGCGCCGCAAGTGCATGTTCTATCTGTGTCATCCGCTCTGTACGCTCTTTTTCTTTTCTGTCGCGCCATCTGTAAGAGTCGCTCCAGTCGGCAAACCCATCCTTCCACGTCATACCCCCTGTGCCTCGTGCATGTCCAGGGTGTTCTTTTTTACCGATGGCGCATGTGAGCTGGTCATTCTCTCTGTCGGGATGGAAGGTCCTGGCGGATGTTTCCTCGTATGCCGTGATGAGTTCAGTGACGGGTTTGGCAAGGAGGGTTGGGAAGATACACAATCCTGTTTCTGGGTCCAACCTTGCCCCGGTTCCGTAGAACCAAGTCTTTGCACGTAGGTCCCACCCATCTGTCTGGGGTGTGATCCCTCTCTCGCGCAGGGCCTTCTCAGCTTCCTCCCACTTAGGCCTCTGAGATATGTAGCCACCTGACCCCGTCCTCTGGTGATATTCCTTCTTCAGGGCATTAAGCGTATTGGTTTCTGACCTCTTTTTAGCTATAGCACTTTTTTTATATGTCTCAAATTCGGGCCAGTGAGGTCTTATCTTCGCATAATATGCGTCTTCGAAATTTGGAGTCTCGCCAGATTTGACAAATTTGTTCAATTTTGTCTTCCAGTTGCGGAAAACGTCAGCCATCTTCTTTAGAGTCCACTCTTTGACCTTTTCCTTTATAACCGGTTTGTTTTCATCCTCCTCTGGCGGAAGGGTGAAATTTACCAACAACGAATTCCAAAGCGTTTCTTTGGATCTGTCATCGACAAAGGTACCGTCGCCCTTCTTTGGCTTATTCCAATTTTCAATTATGATTGGGATTTGGTCCCTAACAAGAACTCCAGCCTGACGTACAAATTTGTCTGCGGCCTTCTTGGGCTCCATCGGCCTGCCATCAACACGGACTGCTTCGATCGTGAACTTTGCACGATCTTTCAACCGCTGGCTCGTGCCTCGCTTTCTCTTTTTCGTACAAGAAGATGGTTGCTGGCTGGTCGATCCAGAGGGCTAAAAGAAGAAAGAAGCGTTAATTAATACATGTAGAAGAAGATTGTTGGTGGAAGTCAGTAGAGGCTTAATCAATGCATATACCTCGCCGGACTTTGTAACCATTAAATTGCGTTCACCGGAGTCTTCATCTTCTCCATGACTAGTACTTGAGCTATCGTCATCATGTCCCTCCAAGTTCAGATATTGTGAGGTGTCCTCATCAATAATGTTCTCCATTATTTCTTCTTCTTCAAGGTTTCTACTAAGTGGATCCATAGTTTCTAAAACAATAATATTATCTAGAGTAAGAGTGTAAACATTCAAGTGGACTTGGATTCATAGACAAATATACATATTATTCATACAAAAATACACAAATGAAATTAAAACCCTAAGGATGCTTGATCATTTTAAACGAGTTCTGAGGGGTCCAAACCCTAATTCGGAGAAATCCCAGATGCATATGAGAGGGGCTAGCTACAGTGGCTGACCGGAGGCTGGCGGCGTTGGAGAGCGACCTAGGGAGCGCGAGGTAGCGTGATGCGGCCTACCTAAAACGGGCGTTGTTCAAAAGAGGAGGCCGAGGCAAACATTATAGCGACGGAAAACAACTTGGCAGAACAGATACAATGTGGAGGGGATGTCCCCAAGATAGGCCCCAGACCGAGGGGAGAAGCCACGACGCTCGCCAAAGAGCTGCCCGTGTAGTCCACCTTCTAAGGCCGCCACCGACATCCGCGAACTCTAGCCACCACTCCGACGACCAACGACACATCGCATCGCCGAAGAGAGGGACACCGTGCCATCGTTACCAGCGGACACACCTGCAACCCAGAAGGACCATGCATACACCCCGACATCGCTGGCATAACGCACCCCACCTAGGCAAAATCGAAGCTCGCACCCCACCTAGGCCGCATCGCGAGCTCGCACCCCATGGCCACCACAGGAGCTTGCACCCCACCTAGGCCGCCCCCGCAGCCGAGAGCGGAGGCCGTCCCCGTACCGCGCCTGGGCCCTGGGCCTTCCCGACGAATCCGCCTCCTTGACCCATCCCCTCCACATCCCTGTCATTGGCCCCAATCCGTGGACGCGCTCGCGTAGCCGCTCCTGCCCGCCACACCCGATGACGCGAGCTACCACCGACAATGCGAGCTCGAAATCAGGTTTGGGTCTTCCCCTGTCAAAGCTGTCTTGGTGTCCGATTTGATCCTAGCTACTACTAATAAGTACAATGGTTTGAAATCATACTTTCTACAAAGCTTGTTCGATTTCATCTTGGTACATCTGTTTCGTACCTACATTCCTATTGCAGTTTTCGTGTCCGATTTGATCCTACTACTAATAAGTACAATGGTTTGATTTATATACAGAAGTATATGAAATTGAATCAAAAATCAGAGTAGTAAATTTCGAACCCTCTAGCTTACAATATTTCTTGTAGATTGTAAATGGAATCAATAGCAAATTTCAAACGACGCAGAGGACGGAGTGGCGCCACCGCGCGAGCTCCACTCTGTCGGCCGGTGGCACCACCGCGCGAGCTCCACACCTCCGCGCGCCAGGAGGAAATAGAGAAGGGGAGGAAACAGAGGGGACGACCAGGCGCGGTCCGCTAGCTCACCACGGCGTCGGGGTTCTTGTAGGCGCCGGCGTCGTCGTCGGCTTCGGTGGCGCGCGCGCGGTGGCGGTGGCGGTCGTCGGCTTCGGTGGCGCGCGCGCGGTGGCGGTGGCGGTCGTCGGCTTCGGTGGCGCGCGTGCGGTGGCGGTGGCGTGCACGCGGTGGCGAGGGCGGCGACGGCGAGGGGTTCGATCGATCTGGCTCTGGGGGGAAGAAAGGAAGGGGATGGCACATTTAATACCCCCCCCCCTTTAACACCGGCTCGGGGCTGGAACCGGTGTTAAAGGGGGGGGGAATTCGTTTCACGCGCGCATTTATTACCCCCCTTTAACACCGGTTCCAGCCCCGAACCGGTGTTAAAGGGGGGGGTGGTGCGCGCGGGAAACAAAATAAATGCCCCCCCCTTTAACACCGGTTCCTGTCTGGAACCGGTGTTAAAGGGGGGGCATTTATTTCATGCATTAAAGGGGCATTTTTAATTCAAAAAATATGATATGAATTTAGAAAATTCATATCTTTTTCATTTCAACTCAGAAAAATATGAATAATATATCATAATTTTCAGAAAAATAATATCTATCCATTCATGTAAATAATTTTATATTTACTTTACATGAAAATTTTCAAAATAATTAAAACACTTACATATAAATTTTGATTATTCAATTCAAACAAAAATAAATTGTTAAATCCTAAAACTTTGAACATAAGAAATATTAAGCATCTAAAAATGATTTTTATTAGATCAAATCATATTTTAATGCCGCATCTTTTGTATTAACATTTTTGAATTGATTGGATATTTAAATGTCGCATCTTTTGTATACACTTGAATCTCACCAAGCCTCGCTCAACTTGCATTGTTTTTTGATAAAATAGCATATTGTGAACCTAAAAATGATTTTTGTAAAAAATCATGAGCATCGTATCATGTACTTGTAGTTCATATCTGACCCACTTCCTACCGATTCGGTAGGAATTTGTCTTTTTCACCAGAGGTGGACGGAAAGGTTTCAGATCCCCCTTTTGGTACATTGTGCATATAAGGTGGTCTAGTATTTTTGTAAAATTTGTTGGTGGTTTTTTGAATTAGCCATTTGGTGGTTGCTTCACAAAACCGTCCGCTTTTTATGCTCGGAAAATGGAAAATGCCTTTTTGGTGCGATAAAAAGGAAAACTTCCTCTTGCAACATTGTTTGCCATGCCATGATGCACATGTATGCACAATATGGCCATATTATCACAAACTATGCCTTGATTCTAGCCATAACATTGGTCATTTGACCCGAAAGCCAAGAAACCTCGAATGAGATAGGTCATTTTGAGACAGTTACATAAAGCCGAACTGGAACTGAAAATTAAGATACATAAAAGAACTGAAAATTAAGATACATGGCCAGATTAAGTAACAATCGGCCGAACTGGAACTGAAAATTAAGATACATAAAAGAACTGAAAATTAAGATACATGGCCAGATTAAGTAACAATCGGCCGAACTTGTTTCAGAATGTTGGAGTGATTCAGTCATGCTCCTGCCTACACCTGTAATACTCGCCACTGTAGTCGTCGTACTCGCCGCCGCCGTCATCGCTGTCGTCGTCGGGGTCGCCATAATTGAACCTCTGGAGAGTACGCGTGGGCTGGACTTGAGGGTAGCGCGTGGGCTGGACTTGAGGGTAGCACAGACGGGGGTTAGAGTCGGCGGCAGTGGCATAGGCCATGACGCTCTGGAGAGTCCGACCGTGCCACCATAGCCGACGGCCGGCCTCGTTGAAGTTAGGAGGAGGTGGGCCGTCCTCCTCGTGCCTGGCGAGCGCCCTCTCATGTCGATCCACGAAGAAGGCTTCCCAAGTAGGGAAATAGTCGGGATGCCATCTGGGATTCCTCCGCTGCTCCGGCGTGAGCTCGAAGTAGTAGTGGTTCGTGATGGCCATCCGGCGCGCCACACCTAGAGGGACAGGAGGAACCGGCACGCCTCCGACGCTCAGCATCCAGCCGACGGGGACACAGTAGCCCGGTGGGCAGGGGTAGTTCGAGGCGCAAAGCGCCTCCGCCTCCCTGGGGTTAGTGCTATGGTGGAAGCCATGGGAAAGAGTGATGAGGTTGCAGATATGAGTCTAGAGATGTGCAATGACAATGGAGGCCAACCCCCTACATATATATATATATAGTGAACTAGCGGGAAGAACTGGAGGGAAGAACTGGCGGGAAGAAAAATGGCGGGAAGAAAAATGGCGGGAAGAAGATCTGGCGGGAAGAAAAATGGCGGGAAAAAATGGCGGGATGAACCTTTAGTCCCGGTTGGAGACACCAACCGGGACTAAAGATGAACCTTTAGTCCCGGTTGGAGACACCAACCGGGACAAAACACGAGTCAGCACTAATAATAGGGGTGAGTGTCGACATTGGAGCATCTTCTTTACTTAACGGAATGCTTGGGTCAGTTTTCACTGTGAAGGGCGGAATTTCATCAAACTTATTATAATCTTATGACATGTCTGTCTTGTCCTCGATTCCCACGATGTTTCTTTTCCCTGAAAGAACTATGTGACGCTTTGGCTCATCATATGATGTATTCGTTTGCATATTTTTTCTTTTTTTTGGTCTGGAGGACATGTCCTTCACATAGAAAACCTGAGCCACATCATTGGCTAGGACGAATGGTTCGTCTAAGTTCTTCATAAGATTGTTGAGATCCACCGTTGTCATTCCGTACTTCTTGTCTACCTCAACCCCTCCTCCTGTTAGCTTGACCCATTTGCATCGAAACAAGGGGACCTTAAAATTAGGTCCATAGTCAAGTTCCCATATCTCCTCTATGAGCCCATAATACGTGGTCTTTTGCCCATTGTCTTCTACTACATCGAAGCGGACACCACTGTTTTGGTTGGTGCTCTTTTTATCTTGGCCTATCGTGCAAAATGTATTCCCATTTATCTCGTACCCTTGGAAAGTACATACAGTCGAAGATGGTGTCCTGGCCAACAAGTACAGCTGATCCCCAACAGTGGTGTTATTCGTGAGAAGTCTTTGCAGCCAGCCGCCAAAACTCGCCATGTGTTCACTTATAATCCATTCATCAGACTGCCCCGGGTGTTTGAGGCGTATTAAATTCTTGTGTTCATTAATATACGGAGCAACCAAGATAGATCTTTCTAAAACCGTGTAGTGTGCTTGATTGAGAGAATGCCCGTCCCTACATATCATTGCTTTACATCCTAGGGTGCCTTTTCCACGCAGTCTCCCCTCATGTCGTTATTCTGGAACACCAATCGCCTTAAGGTCAGGAATAAAATCAACACAGAACTCAATGACCTCCTCTGTTACATAGCCCTTGGAGATGCTTCCTTCTGGCCTAGCACGGTTATGAACATATTTCTTTAAGACTCCCATGTACCTCTCAAAGGGGAACATATTGTGTAGAAATACAGGACCGAGAATGGCAATATCTTCTACTAGGTGAACCAGGAGATGCGTCATAATATTGAAGAAGGATGGTGGGAACACCAACTCAAAGCTGACAAGACATTGGGCCACATCTGTTTGTAACCCTGGTAGGCTTTCTGGATCGATTACCTTCTGAGATATTGCATTGAGGAATGCACATAGCTTCACAATGGGTACTCGAACATTTTCAGGTAGAAGCCCCCTCAATGCAATCGGAAGCAATTGTGTCATAATCACGTGGCAGTCATGAGACTTCAGGTTTTGGAATTTTTTCTCTGCCATATTTATTATTCCCTTTATATTCGACGAGAAGCCAGACGGGACCTTGATACTGCTCATACATTCAAAAAATATTTCCTTCTCTGCTTTGGTAAGAGCGTAGCTGGCAGGAGTTTGGCATCGTTTACCCTTCTCGTTCTCAGGATGCATAGGCTCTTCAGGGGCCTTCAGACGTTGCTAGTCCTGTCGTGCTTCCGTTGTATCTTTTGTCTTCCCATACACTCCTAGAAAGCCTAGAAGGTTCACGCAAACATTCTTCGTCACGTGCATCACGTCGATTGAAGAGCGGACCTCTAAGACTTTCCAATAGGGTAGGTCCCAAAATATAGATTGCTTCTTCCACATGGGCGCGTGTCCGGCATCGTCATTCGGAACAGATAGACTGCCAGGACCTTTTCCAAAGATTACTTCTAGGTCCTTGACCATACCAAATACCTCCTCACCGGTACGGAGGACAGGCTTCCTCCGGGGTTCTGCCAGACGTTTGAAATGCTTGCCTTTCTTTCTTACTGGATGCAGGTTCGGAAGAAATCGGCGATACCCTAGGTATACAACCTTCTTACATTTATCCAAATATACACTTTCAGTATCATCTAAACAGTGTGTGCATGCATTGTATCCCTTGTTTGTCTGCCCTGAAATGTTACTAAGAGCAGGCCAATCATTGATGGTTACGAAAAGCAATGCTCGTAGGTCAAATGGCTCCCCTTTGTGCTCATCCCACATACGAACACCTGGTTTGGCCCACAGCTGTAAAAGTTCTTCAACTAATGGCCTTAGGTACACATCAATGTCGTTGCCGGGTTGCCTCGGGCCTTGGATGAGCACTGGCATCATAATGAACTTCCTCTTCATACACAACCAAGGAGGAAGGTTATAGATACATAGGGTCACAGGCCAGGTGCTGTGACTGCAGCTCTGCTCACCAAAAGGATTCATGCCGTCTGTACTTAGACCAAACCTTAAGTTCCTTGCGTCACATGCGAAGTCCGGGTACTCTCGCTCGACTTTTCTCCACTATGACCCATCAGCGGGGTGTCTCAACATCGCGTCTTTCTTACGGTCTTCCATGTGCCATCGCAACAACTTGGCATGCTCTTTATTTCTGAAGAGACGTTTTAACCGTGGTATTATAGGAGCATACCACATAACCTTGGCGGGAACCTTCTTCCTAGGGGCCTCGCCCTCAACATCGCCAGGATCGTCTCGTCTGATCTTATACCACAGTGCAGTGCATAACGGGCATGCATCCAAATTCTCGTACTTCTCACCGCGGTAGAAGATGCAGTCATTAATGCAGGCATGTATCTTCTGCACGTCTAATCCTAGAGGGCAGACAACCTTCTTTGCTTGGTATGTACTGTCGGGCAACTCATTATTTCTTGGAAGAAGATTCTTCATTTTTACCAACAACTTTGAAAATGCGCTGTCAGTCACACCATTCTCTGCCTTCCATTGCAGCAAATCCAGTGTGGCACCTAGCTTTTTGTGGCCATCTTCGCAAGTTGGATACAACAATGTTTTGTGATCCTTTAACATCTGCTCCAGCTTCTCCTTCTCCTTTTCAGTTTCACATTCTTCCTTTGCATCAGTAATGGCCCGACCAAGATCGTCATCAGCGGGCCCATCTGCTCCCTCTTGATCTTTATTATCTACCTCCGTTGCATTATCATCATATTCAGGATACATATTATGATAGTTTTCATCATCCTCTTCTTCTTCGTTATCTTCCATCACAACCCCTTTTTCTCCGTGCTTGGTCCAACAATTATAGCTGGGCATGAAACCGGATCGAAGCAGGTGAGCGTGAATGGTTCTAGTATTTGAGTAGTCTTTCTTGTTCTGACAGTGAACACACAGACAACACATAAAACCATTGTGACCACGGTTTGCATTAGCCACAACGATGAAATTTTGGAGGCCCGTAATGTACTCGGAAGTGCGGCGGTCACCGTACATCCATTGCCGATTCATCTGCATTAATATGTAGTATATATCAAAAAATAATAGGGAGATGACCATTTATATATATAGTACATCAATGACACATGAAACTATAGTTGCCGACCTCGACCGAGACGGAAAGAGCAACAAGAAAGCTTATTTTAAGCTCTCGGGCATTTCACCGAACACCTCTAGTGCATATGAAAAAAACACAAACTAGCACTCTTCACACCCTCTTGCTAGGCTCCAAAATGTGAAAGAATGGAAGAGTGGGGTGTGTGTGGGCTGGGGTGGTGTCTTATATAGCCCCCCACCTTTAACACCGGTTCATGCCACGAACCGGTGTTAAAGGGGGGGTGTGTGCGGGCCACTGCTGCAAGGACCTTTAACACCGGTTCGTGGCACGAACCGGTGTTAAAGGGGGGCTCCTTTTTTGCCGCAGGGGCCACGCTGGTACGGCCCCCCCTTTAACACCGGTTCGTAGAAGAACCGGCCCCTTTTCGGGATCAACAAAATACCTCGTTTCCACTAGTGATGAGGCCTTACGTTGGGGCACTACGGCTTCACACTAAAGTCAAATGTACTGTAGTCTCCATCGTATGCTTACGTCGACCGTCTTAATTATCAGCGACCAAAACTTATTCCAGTTGTGCGGATGAGCATATTCGAATAAATCTCTAAATTCACCTCAACCCACATACGATGTATATGCTTTCTCTTATACAGTACTCCCTCCGGTCCGAATTAACTGACGCGCGGGTCATTTTGCAAAAACGTCCTTATACAATCTCCGACAAACCTCACAGTCCGCACGAGCCGTCTTCCTCATTCATCGCTTGCTCCGCTTCGATGGTTCGCCGCCGTCACCCCGCCGCAGGCTGCTGCTGCACCTCCTCCCTCCCTCCCACTCCCCCCGCCACACCCTCCCTCCCCACGCCGCCGCTTACCCCATGATGCACGGCCGCCGCCTAGCTCCTACACTGCTGCCTATTGCGAAGGCACCGCACCACCGCCAAGATTGAACTTTTTCTGTCCAATACACCGCCTCCGCCTTGATTCTCCATGCCTCCTTTCTTGATCTGCAAGTAGAGATACTCAATGTGCTCTATGACGGCGATGCGAAGCTCCAAGTCACCATCTCATTCTCACCGACGCCACCAAAGCACAGAGAGGAGATGGCGGACCAGGGGAGTGCTCTCTGCTGCACGCCGGCCCCCATCGCAGTCAGATGCAGCTCCAGGAACTTCTCCACATCGCCGCCAGCAACCTCATCTGTGGCGAGCTCGAAATTTCTCTGGTATGAATCTGAGCTGAGCTCGAAATACTCAAGGCTGAATAATAGCAGTCTAGGGATTTCAGTAATCAGTAATCTAAATTTTGGTGAAATTCAGATTCAGGATTTGTGTATCATGGGAAAATCATTCTAACATGAGGGAACTGCTCTTTTGCAGGTTCCATCTGCTTGTGGAGTTCGACGAGGTGAAGAGGAGCTGCAGGAAGTGGCTCGAAGGCCAAAACCGGCACCGCCGGAAGCCGCAGCTGGATCCCCTCAACCCTGCCGACTTGTTCTCCAATCACCACAGTAATCCATACACCCAGCCCTCTCCATATTTTTGAGTCGTGTGAAACATAAAAATCTTGAAGAGTATGAAGTGAATTTGATTTTGTGAGAGCCGACAGCAGCACTAGGACGGAAAGCTGATATTTTTAGACTCCCATTTCGTCGGAAACGAGAGGAAAATTATGACACGCTTGATCCATCATGTGCTCTAGTCATCTTTGGTCTGAAATTGCATCTCCTTTCAGTTATTTTAGACCTTTTTCTCGTCTCGGTTGACTGCCATACTATCTATAAAAACACTTCAAGTTGGTAGCCATGCTCTGTCCTGAGTGTTGGTAGGAGCTAAACTAAACCATAGATCAAGTTCATGAAACTGTAAATGGTACTATCCATGCTCTGTCCTGAGGATATAATAGGAGCAGGTATCAGCTTGCTGTTATCTGAAAACCAAGGAATGTAAATCATTCATTCTAATATACTGTCTTTTTCTTTACTCTCTTGAAACCAGATTGTTTTTTTCTATAAGCCATTTTCCCTCTTTCTTATTTCGAGCATGAGGACAAGGAGTAACTTATTTGCTCTAAGTTGCTTGATGCATATGACAGATAAAAGATTATTTTGATCTAAGTTGCTTGTGGTTTCTTCTTTAGTTGCTCTGTTGCTTGTGGCATCTAGTTCTGAATTTCAAACCGAGTTTGATGCATCACAGCTATGCTGCAGCCCCCACTGAACCGTCGCACTCTTTTATTTTAAAGGTAACATGATAATCTCCAATAAGGGTTATTGGTTGTTAGAGCATCTCCTGTATATCACATCAATCAAGAAATACTTCTGCAAATGCTGGACAAGGTACCGTAGATTCATTGTTATCTCAAATGTTTATATTTCTACTTTAAAGTGCTACTTTTTATTATTTCTGGTCTGAAATTACACGATTGAGTAGGTATGCAAGCACAAAACGATGTTTACTGAAAAAGAACTGACAGTTTACTGAATCTAGATGTTTCCTGATGTACACACGATGTTCCTACTGTACCATTGTGCATACACATGATTTAGAGTTCACTTTGGTTCTAGATTTAGAGTTCACTTTGAAAAAAAATCCTCTTATTCTTATTCATGACAAGAAAATCTCAAAAACGAATTCACTTTGGTTCTAGATTTATAAATGCCTTTATAACTGAGTTTGGCAAAGTTTACAATTAGTCAGCACTCGCACATTCTTGTCATTTTACTAGAGCCAAGCTTGTCATCTGGCAAAGTTTTACAATTAGTCAGCACTAGCACATTCTTGTGTCTGAATTTAACTTTAGATACTGGTACTTCTGTGTCTGAATTTAACTTCTGTGTCTGAATTTAACAACTGTTTCTGAATTTAACTTCAGGTACTGGTACTTTTGTGTCTGAATTTAACTCATTTAACTTCTGTATCTGAATTTGTAGAGGTATTCTCACGGATGATGCAATGATTTTCTCATGTGTGCATTCTTATGGAAGTAATGGGAACCTGCTCCCCTGCACGATGATCCTGCCATAATCCAGGTACTACTGTGATGCAAAGACATGGAACTTGCACCATATGAGCTACTCAGCTGTTAATTACCCTGCTAGCATGTTTGTTGATTGTGGCATTTGGAAAACTGTCTTCTTGTTCAGCATTGCTTGTTATAGAAGGGGTTTCAGTTTGGTTTTGCACTTAGTTTGTCTTGCATTGGTTTAAATAGGGGTTGAGCAGGAGTCGACAATTTGGGTTAATCTGAACCTTTTTTAGACCAAACAAACAGCTGCTTAATCTGAACCCTTTTTAGCTTTTGCAGATGGGTGACTGCTAACTGAATTGCTATTTGTGGTTTGTGGAAATTATTTGTGGTTTGTGGAAATTATCATGAGAACAAGTGCCAGGTCCATTTAATTCATATTGTTTGGCAAGTTTCAAGTGCCAGGTTTCAAGAAGAGCATGTCACCTTGCAAGATGCTCGAGGTACATGAACTTCCTGGGCTAGAGGTCAGGATATGCAGCAGAGGCGGCAGACAGTGTGGCGTCCCTGGAGGTGCATCTGGGAGCGTCGGAGCTCTCCCTGGAGGTGCGGCTCTCCTCCCTTTCCCGCGGCCGCCGCGGCGACGTCCAGTGGCTCTCCTCCTTGGAGCCTGAGGTGGGGCGACCCTGGCGGGAACCCTTCGACGGCAAACGGAGCGACGACGCTGCCGCACGGAGCTGGGGACGGAGGCTGAGCGGCAGTGGACCCCGCCTCCTCTGGATCGACCCTGCCTCCTCTGCTCCAGCCTCCAGGAGGCCACGCCTCCTCTGCTCCTGGAGACCCCACGATCTCCACGATCTGGAGCGAGTCGTGACCGGCAGGAGGCTCGCGATCTGGATCGAGCCCGGGATCGACCTCGCCTCCTCTGCTCCTGGAGCCAGTCGCGGCCGGCGGGGATGGCGGACGGAGATCACGGAAGATTTCAATTTTGAATCGGGGCGGAGATCGCCAAATTTGTAATGGTTTAAATTTACGAGGGTTTATTTGAAATTTGAACTTTGTGAAGAGCCCGCGTCAATTAAATCGGGCCGGAGGGAGTAGCTGTTTTCACTCAACAGTTCGCTCGGCATGACATCTTCTAGCAAGAAGGATCAGGCCGCTCCAGTTAACCAGAGCTTCAACAACCAAAAGCTTTTGCTGCTATACGAGTGTTGTGTAAGTTACCGTTGGCTCATTGCCGGATCAATAGATCGCAATCTTTTCTCCTTGATCTCCATATATCAAACCAGCCTTGTCCTCCACGGTCGATTTATAGCTTGTCCGTCTATTCCTCTCCATTCGTCTCCCAGCCTCACGTGATCCTCGAAAATTAAAGGAGGAGAAAAAGCGATGGCAACCGCAAAGCAAAGCCACGAAACACACCTACGAAAGCAAGCAACGACGATACATGATAAAGCTACAGAGGTAGTAGACGACATGTGCAAACAGACAGAGTCTTTGGGCAGGCTTCTTCCACAAGCCTCTCCTACTACCTTTTAACCTGCATGATGGAGGGGCAATGGTAGTGCATGGCATTGTCCTGTGGCACCGTCGTTTTCGTGGCCCGCCCGGCACAGCGACGTGTGCTGCTAGTTTTACCGACGATGTGATATGATATGCACAGGACTGTACACGTGGGGGTGGCGAGCGATCGTTTATTGCCAATTTTCCATGAGAAGGGTCAATGAAATTATTGATGGTAGAAAAGTAAACGATGTGTATGAACGGCCGAACGGGACATGAGTTTAAGCTTTCTTTTTAATGCAATGGACCTGTTCATGGAACTTTGAAGTCGCGATGGACCGAAACGGTCTGGCCGCAGGCCCCGTGCCAGCAGTAAGACTTGGTGGGCCAAGACAGGAGACCAAAAATGACGAACTTCACCCTTTCTAATTTGTATTTACAAAAAAAAACAATCAAATGTTTCTGTAAAAACCCCTCAACATATGTGCTTTTGCAAAATTAGAGGACCAAAAGGAAACGGAAAAACTAGAGAAAACCAAAAAGAAACAGAAAAAACACATGATAAGAGAAAGCAAAATAAAATAAACGGACCCAGAAAAAATAGGACGTTCCGTAAAAAAGGTGCTTGAGGAAAGCACTCGCATACACCCATGTGTTGGTATGGGAGCACGCACGCCTCTGCGCCACGTTTTGAAACATGAGCAAGCACTCGTCATGCCCTATTCTAATTTTAATTGGGTTTTTGGTCATTGAGCCGATCTAACTTTATGTTGGCTAACTATTTTGAAAATATTTTCATATTTGTATCCAACAGAATAATTATGTGGCATACAATTAATATTTATAAGTCAATTTTATGGTTAAATTTAGGCATAAATTTTGATTGGGCCTTTTCTAAATGGACAAAGGGTGTAGCCAAGTAGCGAAGGACTTCCATAGTACGGTTTTCTTTATCTCAGCCAACAATATACTTCCTACAAAATATCAGGATACCTTCTGCAAGGCAAGCCTTGCTTGGCTAAGAGCACCTCCAAACTCCCACCCAAATTATGTCTTTTTTGTCTGGTTTTATCTAACGCTGCTGGTGGTGGTGGGGGAGGGGTAGCAGGCATGTTTCATCGACAGTGTCCTTCCACTACACCCAACAGTGTCCCCTAAATGGACACACCCATGCAAAATTCAAATTTTGCGTTCAAAAGATAAGAATACATAATATAACTAAACCTGAACATTACAATAAAGGACTGACTAAAACATTTGAAGTAAAGCTAAGCAACTAAACCCTAGATCTAGCCGTCGTTGGAGTCGATGACGACTAAAGCTGACATGGTGATGGTGCCGCTAGGATACCCACTGACAGTGAGCGTTCATCCGGAAGCCAGGCGCACAAGTCGTGTCAGGCTGTGCGACATCCTGGTCAACTGAGTCGGGCCGCGAGATGCTCTACCACATCCACAATGTTAGTGACTCTTTGGCAAAAAATGCTATGCCAGCAAATATCGTGCTTGGAGGCGAACACTCTATCCACTCCGGCCAGTCAAAGTCGTATAAGGGATCCACAAGTTGCTTCAAGGCCAGCTGCTAGTGCCACCAACTCGTCATCTGGCGGTCCCGCAGCGTAGGCTCTTCCGAGCGTCTTATTGACCAACCTCGTGGTGGGTCAGCGGTTTTCGATGCTGCCCCATAGGCTCAATTGGCGGCAAAGCTGGGGCGATGAGTAGGTCACTTCTTTAGTTAAAAGTTTGAACGAAAACTAATTTGTTACTGTCGATAGCCCGTGAAAAGAAAAGTTACAGTAAAAATGGCACCAAGCAAACATCACCACTACAAGATTTAGAGTGAGGCTTCCACGGCCATGTTCCGCCGTTTATTTCAGGTGCAGGGTCTTGTGTGACTAACTTGCTGATGTACTAACAGTACAATCAATGGCAGCAAGGTCTAACAAATAGAAACAAAAACATACACAACAAGATCCAAACAGTAACGACCGTCTCGTTTTATTCAGACATATCGTCTCACAACCAAATTTGCAATTTTAGAATCATCATGTTATATGTTGATCCAAATTATATAAAGTATAGGCCAACTTCTGACGAGCGTTACGGTACGGATCGTCGAAGACCTAGGTTTTCACCGATATATAAACCCCTTGTAAGCTGCCGGTTGGGATGAGTTGCATCTGTGAAATCCCCGGCGTTTATAAACACTCCTCGATATAGTGAAGTTACGCTGGCTGGCGCCCGTGGTTTTTTTCTCTCTTTGTTGGAAAAGTTTTTCCACGTTAAATCTGTGTCCCCTTGCTGTGTTTTTCGTTTTCGTTCTTCGTTATCTTGTCGCAGTTGTAACATATCAGTTGGAGTTGTCGAGTCCTATGACCGGAAGGGGAGGGATGCTCTGTGCGTTGTTGAGCACGTTGCCAGGATCAACCATTGTCTTGGTCCGGACCAGCCGGTCGAAGTTCTTCCCGAAGTAGGCTGTCCCAAATGACGACCTCGCGCGAGCCACCGCTCCCACCGACGACCCACCGTCAGTGCGCCTCCAATTGTTCATGCCCAGGTCAAGATCCAGGTAGTTCACGTACGCGGCGCGGGGATCCTTAGACACGTAGGGGGCCATGTACATATAGAAGGACCTCAGCCACCTGATGTACTCTTCTGCGCGGGCTTCTTGCAACAGGTCCCAGTTCACGGTGTACTGGATGCTGTAGAGGTTTCCGACACGGTGAGGGAACGGCGTTTTGTTTCTGCCGACCTGTGCCATGGCCCCGCCGTAGGGGTCTAGCTGGATGGACCCGGTTGGCCCGGTCGATAGGTACCGAGCGATCCTGACCATGTCACGCATCGAGATCGGTGCCTGCACGTAGTCTGACTTGGATTTCGAGTATTGCTTTGCTTGCCGACGCCGGTTTGGCAGGTCGTCCGCCGTGCTCAAACCGGCGAAGTAGGCCGCCGACTCGATCCAACTCATCTCGGACAGGTCTACCTCGGCCAGACCCAGCTCAGGAAAGCTTTGGTTCAGCACCGACAAGGCACTGTCTTTTGCTGCTAGCACTTGGCCTTGGAATGTCACGGAGACGTTACCGTCGGTCGATCGGCCGGTGGGTATGTACGCGGAAAGATAAAACTCGTCTGGTAGATCAGGTCCAACATATTGCCACTTGTGAACTAATCCGGCAACGAGTTCAATCGGACCGGTCCGGCCGACCGTGAGCACGGTAACGTTGAGAGGAACAGGAACGAGCCGGAGCTTCCAAGCGTACACCACGCCCCAGCTCCCGCCTCCTCCGCCTCGGATCGCCCAGAAGAGATCGTCGCCCATCGTACTCCGGTCAAGGACCTGTCCCCTCGGATCGATTAGCACCGCGTCCAACACATTGTCGGCTGCGAGTGTGAACTTCCTGGACAGAAGCCCGAACCCGCCGCCGGAGACCAAACCCCCTAGACCGACGGTCGACCCCGACCCGGCTGGGAACGCCAAGGACCTGCTCGACCGTCCCACGGCGTAGTACAGCTGGCCCACCGTCGCGCCCGACTCGGCCCACGCCGTGGCTGAGCCCGAATCTACCCTAATGCGGTTCAGGTTCGCGAGGTCGACCACCACAAAGGGTATGTGGTTCTCCGTGGTATAGGACAGACCCTCGTAGCTGTGCCCGCCGCTGCGCGTGCGAATCGCCAGCGAGCTGCCTCGCGCGCACAGGACGGCCTGCCGGAGATCATCCCTCGACCCCGGGAAGACGATCGCGGCGGGCCGGGGTGACGTTCGGGAGCGTAAACCGGAGGTTGAAGATGGAGGAGTTGAGGAGCGCGGAGTAGTCAGGGGACGTGGGTAGGGAGAAGTTGCTGACGCTGTTGGAGACGAGGCAAGAGGAGAAGTTGCTTCCTACTGCTAGTGGTGATTCAGCTATAGAGAAGTTGATGCTGGCTCGTGCACCAGCACCGGAGCAAGTGCTTTCATGGAATGACAGGAAGAGCCAAACTAGGACGAGAAATGCTAGGGGTTGTTGCATTTTCGATCAGACCGAGAGCGATCTGTTGAGGTATGCGACTATACGTTCTGCACTACTTTGTAGCTATATATATATACTGTGTACCTATGGGTGGGAGATGGTTGGAGATAGTTTTCATGCATGAAAGACATGGAATAGTCAAATTTGTGCCGTGCGAGGGAACTGTTTCATTGGGGACAAACAAATATGCTGCCGCCTAATCAAGCGATGCCTTTGGAAACTGCGATCAAACTGCTACGGAGCAAAGCACAACGGATGAATTTAAGGTATTCCCTCCGGTTTAGTTTATCGGACACGCACTTAATTTAAGAAGAACTTTGACAATTAATTTTGGTTAGTAAGTTTTACATAATATGTCACAAAAATTATACTATCGAATTCATTTTTAAAAAAAGTTTTCAATGGTAAATTTTTTGAGACATATACTGCCTATTTTATTGGTTAAAATTGATGATCAAAAATTCTTTCAAACTACATGCGTGACTAATAAACTGAACTGGAAGTAGAGAAGGACACATGGTTAGAGATCGAGATTGCCTAATCTTAGAGAGTTTGACATGACATTGTTAGCTAACTAGTAGTACATGTCAGAGTCATATTTTGTTAGAGCATCTCTACTGAAGGCCCCTAAAGGCGATTTAGGGTGTCGGTGCAAAAAACTGCTCCGAGAGTCTTTTCCAAATTAATTTTTCATCCGGCTTAGTTGCATTAGGCCTTTTACAATTGGGTTTCACTACAGGAATAGAAAGCTACGCCGATGGCTGGGAGCTACGTCGGCCAAACGTCGGGGCCGTTTGGTGTAGACATCGTCCAGGTCAGCTCCCCTCCACGGCCGTCGGCTTAGAATTGCCCTCGGCGTATCCTATGCTACGCCGACGGCTGCCTTCGGCGTAGCTATTTTTCCTTTTACCTTATTAAACTTTGAAAATCATAACTAAATCATTCTAATTCGAAAAAAACAAATAATATATCAAAATTTGCAGAAAATAAGATCTATCTACATATTTATAAAAAAAATTAAGTGAAACATAAAACATTATATATATAGTTTAAAACGGACATAAAAAATTCAAAAATGATCGAAATAACGCGAAAACTTCGCGTGGTGTCATACTATATGACATAGTTACAAGGAAAAATATCAAACCTGATATATTGATTATGTCTAAAAAAATTCACAAAATGACCTATATCATTCGAGGTTTCTTGGCTTTCGGGTCAAATGACCAATGTTATGGCTAGAATCAAGGCATAGTTTGTGATAATATGACCACATTATGCATACATGTGTATCATGGGATGGCGAACAATGTTGCAAGAGGAAGTTTTCCTTTTCGTCGCACCAAAAAGTCATTTTTCATTTTCCGAGCACAAAAAACGGACGGTTTTGTGAAGCAACCACCAAATGGCTAGTTCAAAATGCTATCACCACATTTTACAAAAATACTAGACCATCTTATATGGACAATGGCCCAACAGGGGGGTCCGAAACCTTTCCATACACCATTGGTGAAAAAGATAAATTCCTGCCGAATCGGTAGGAAGTGGGTAAGATATGAACTACAGGTACATGATCCGATGCTCATATTTTTTTACAAAAATCATTTTTAGGTTCATAATATGCTATTTTATCAAACATCCAATGCAAGTTTTCCTTTTTGTCGCACCAAAAAGCCTTTTTTCATTTTTCGAGCGCAAAAAAAGAAGATTTTCTGAAGCAACCACCAAATAGCTAATCCAAAAATGTGGGGTTTGTGATTAGTTGATATGGATATCATATTTAGATTCCTTTCATTTTTCTAATCAATTTAGACATATTATTTATCAAATTCCGATTTACGGATTTAAAGATATTAATTATTCCATATTAAATAGAAAAGTACAAAAAAGTAAAATTATTATATTTTTATTTAAATGCAATAGTATTTTTATTTGAATCAGTAATATTTTTACTTATTCATTATTGTTTACTTAAATAAGTGTTTGTAGTTTCAAAAAATAAAAACATGTGACATAATGATATAAGAGTTAATAGGATTGATTTCATAGTATTGACAACTAGATACAAATTGCTTCACGGAAACTGAATCGGAAGGAACTGAAAAGTTAAGCGTGCTAGATGTGGAATAGTGTTAAGATGGGTGATCGAGTGGGAAGTTTGTTAAAGATTGAAATTTTATTAAAGATTAAATATAATTAGTGTTAAAAGTGTTTCATGTGAGAGATTAACGATTCAAACAATTCAAATATTTTAAAAAGTTGAGAAAATTTTAAAAAAATTTGATTTTTTTTTGGATTTTTTACAATTTCCGTTATAATGCCGAGGGCAAGGCCCTAGCATACGCCGACGGGCAAAAATACCTCCGCCGAGGGAGACCTTTTGCTGAGGAGGCTACATCGAGGGCAGCCGTCGGTGTAGCATACGCCGAGGGCATTTTGGCCTACGTCAACGGCTTTTTGCCCTCGGCGTAGCGTGCCGTTTCTGTAGTGTGTTTCTTATCACGTTTTCATAGAAGTAATTAAATCTTAAAACAACAATGATAAGTTTTTCTTAGATGGTGTTTCTTAGTGACGTTGCATCTTATGATTTTAGTCTCATGCATATGTGTGATTGGTCTAGCCAATTTTTTTTGACTATGATACCATACAATGGTGTATCTTAGCTAAGATACAACAACACCCTCTTTCTTCATTAAATGGCATACCATATAGACAAAGCACATAGGATACTGTGCTAATAAATACCCATTGTAAAAAGTTTTAGGCTGGTCATAGTCATAGTATCATACGCATGGTACTAGTGTTTGATACTACCTCCCTAATACATATATTTGTAGAATCTCTATACAAAGTAGTGTATAAGATCTATTTGTCATTAAATATTTTAGTATTACGTGTTATGATACCGTATCATACTAAGATACAATAATCTCTTTTCTCTTTATTAATTGAGGTGTCACATCAGCTTTTTGCCAAGTTGGCATGCATAATACTGTTTATGATACTACCACTAGAAGCAGCTTAGACATCGGCACCCAGGCTAATCCTAATGCAAAGAGGAGTCGATCGGGAGCGCTGGCTATATAACAACAGGGCTGAAAAAGCTCCACGCGTCCCTGTGAGGACGACCAACCCGTTAATTTCTCCTTTCTCTTTCCCATCCCACCTACCGCCCGCCCACACCCCTCTATCTCATCCCCGACGCCATGGCAGTCAGCGCACAGAGATCCTATGCCTCCATGCTCCCGTCCCCGAGCTCCTCTGCCAACGCCACCCATGTGAGGCTGCCCTTGTTGACCATGTCCTAGCGCGAGCTCGCCCCAGCGCCATGTTTCCCACATATGTGCATGTGTAGTAACTAGCTAGCTAGCTAGAGTAGTAGAGCTAGTGCATGAGGTGCTGGCCGTCCTGCCATGCACCACGCGCGCGCTATCGCCACGCTTTCCTACTTGTCGCCATGCTGTCTTGCTCGCGCTGCCCTGCTCATTGTCGACGCCATGCTAAAGATGCACCCACGCGCGACCCCCGACTGCTCCACGCGCGAGGCCGCCGACCGGTCGCGCTGGAGTCGTGCCTCGACCTCCCGCAGCCCAGTATGCTTGGCCTGCCTTATCGTCGAGCTGTAGTCCAACACGCTGGCATCCACGATCTCCTTTCAAGCACGCCCCCAAGGTGTTGGGTGAAATGCCAGGAAAATGTCAAATATATAGGGATGTGTGACCGGGTCCATACCCTCCCCACCCACAAATGAAAGGTTAGCCAGCTCCTTCATAGACCTCGCATAGAGGACAAGTGGAGATGCTCTTATACAGAAGTCTAAAATGCGAACACACGAGGTGTGTTTCCGTGCCCACGAAGTCGTTTCCCACCGCCACCGCCAGATGGAAGAAATAAGTGACTTTGGTGTATCACGGTGTTTTGGGGACTTGGATGACACGAGTCTTAAAGAGAGTTTATAGCATAAAGCCACCACTTTAGTACTCATATTTACTGAATGCCACTACTTTTGGGTCACGGGATAAAATTCCACGCATTTTGGTTGGTTGTTCGCAAAAAACAGTAAAAGAGAATTGAACCTGAATTGACAAAAAATCTGACAGCACGAGCCCACTTTGTTCGGGCTAATGGGGTAAGGTGGACTAGGTCTTACCTATCAGAATAATAAAAAAATCAAAATATGTGTATAAAGGAAAAAAAAGAAGAAGAGGAAGAGGTTGACCCTGTTGGAATTTGGTGAGTTTTGGGCTGCTTGCCCATTAGAGAAATTCTAAAATTCTCTTTGGTCCACTTATGCATGGTAGCATATGGCTATGCTAGTGGTGCTAAAGTTTAGTACCACATTGCTACTTGAAGGGGAGTTGGACCACCTTATATAGTAGAGTCTTGCACCACTCACTAAGGTGTGACAAGGAGAGAAGCCCTCGTGCACTCCTCCTCCGACATCGTTCGACTCGTCTCGTCACGACGCACGCATGCCGCGGGTTGCGGGAATCTCGCCGAGTCGAGCTTTATTTTGCTGGTTGGGAAAATTATTTTGAGTCATTAACGAACGCGTTGCTTACAGCCATTTCCAGTTTTATGGACGTGGGCTATTACCGACTCGGACTTGGGCTGAGCCCCACGATCTCCCTGACCTGCACTATATAAGCGTCTACGCTAAACCTAATCGCTAGTCTAATCAACCCACAACACGCACCTACCTCCAGAACCTTGCGCCACCGCTTTTGTCTTCCACATCCCGGCTTGCGGCGTGCACCGCAGATCGGGACAGTAGGCCTCCGGAACCCCGCCTCTCGTGAACCTGTACGGGTAAGGGGCGATCAGGTTTTTGGGGAGCGCTCAAGCACGACTACTGGCAACCACGACGTCGTCCGACGACGAGTTCCCGAACGACGACTTTTTCCCGGACGTTAGCACCCTCTTCGGCAACCTCAACATGGGCGACACCTCTGCTACTACTGCCACGGCCACTGCCGCCACTACATCGTATGTGATCCCAATCTCTCTCTTTCAGATTTTGCTAAAGTTTCTAGGTCTAGCATTTGGCGTAGATGTAATAGGTTTATCTTATATAGATGTAATCTGTTCATCTACTTTGTTGATCTGCATGATTGGTTTTAGTACCATCTATATGGTCATATGGATTATTGCTTATATTTTCAACAATCCAAAAACCTGATTATAGGCAACTGAATTTCACTGGTGTAGCCGAGGCTACTAGGCCGCCTCCTTTTGATGGCATGCACTATAAGAGATGGTGCAAGAGTGCAGTTCTCTGGTTTGAAAACCTAAACTTCTATAGCGCCACTCTTGGCAAGTCTGAAGGAGATCTTTCTGCTGAGCAGGAAGCGACCTTTAAGAAAGCCGATACCATGTTTATGGCGGCTTTGTTCAGTGTTCTTGGGGACAACATTGTTGACCCTTATATGTCATTTGATAATGGCAAGGACGCGTGGGAAACGCTCGAGGCCAAATTTGGGGTCTCGGACGCTGGCACTGAGTTGTATGTCATGGAGAAATTCTATGACTACAAGATGGTTGATGAGCGCCCCGTCATTGAGTAGGCTCATGAGATACAATCACTTGCCAAAGAACTTGAGCAGTTCAAGTGTTCCTTAAAGGACAAATTTGTGGCAGGTGGCATTATTGCCAAGCTCCTCCCTCGTGGAGGAACTTTGCTACTTCTCAAAAACATAAGAGACAAGAGTTTTCCGTTATGGATCTCATTGGGTATCTTCATGTGGAAGAGAAGGCGAGAGCAAAGAACAAAACTGCTCGAGGGTTTGAGGGATGTTCTACTGCCAATTTGGTGCAGAGGAAAAACTTCCAATCCCAAAAGTTCAAGAATAAGAACAAAACTGAAGGAAAAGGGAAGTTTGATGGCAAGAACATGGCCACGCACTCAACAAACTTGAAGAAGAAAAATGATAAGAGGAAAGGCTCTTGCCACGTCTATGGTGACCCTGATCGTTGGGCTCCTAGCTACCCTAATCACTTTGATAAGCGTCAACATGGGAACAGCGGCAAGGCCGCTAATGTTGTTATTAGCGATACTGAGATGAAGGATGCTGGGTATGGTATTTTACCTACTATCCTCTCAGTATGTCATTCTCCTGATTGGTAGATAGACGCGAGTGCTAATACACATGTATGTTCTGATATTTCCATGTTTTCCTCTTATCAGGTCTCAAGGACTTCTTCCGTGCTGATGGGAAATGGATCACGTGCTTCTGTTCATGGTGTTGGTACGGTAATTCTAAAGTTTACTTCGGGGAAGACCATATAGCTGAAGAATGTACAGCACGTTCCCTCCATCAATAAGAATCTCGTCAGCAGATCTCTTTTATGTCGAGATGGCTTTAAGTTAGTTTTTGAGTCCAATAAAGTTGGAATTTCTAAGTATGTACAATTTGTTGGAAAGGGTTATGAGTGCGGAGGTCTGTTCCGCTTGTCTTTGTCAGACTCATGTACTAAAGATATTAATCATGTGTGCAATGATAATGAGTCGAATCTTTGGCATTCACGACTCTATCATATTAACTTTGGTTGCATGACACGGCTAGCCAATATGAGTTTAATTCCAAAATTTACCATTGTCAAAGGTTCTAAGTGCCAAGTTTGTGTGCAAGCAAAGCAACCCCGCAAGTCTTATACGGCTGTGGAACCGAGAAACTTAGCACCGCTAGAACTTATACATTCAGATCTTTGTGAGATGAATGTTGTGTTGACAAAAGGTGGAAAAAGATACTTTATAAAGTTAATTGATGAATTCACTAGATACTGCTATGTTTATCTTCTGAAATCTAAAGATGAAGCTTTGAACTACTTCCAAATCTATAAAGCTGAGGCAGAAAACCAACTTGATCTTAAAATCAAGCGGCTAAGGTCGGATCATGGTGGAGAGTACTTTTCAAACAAATTTGATTTATTCTGTACGGAACATGGTATTATATATGATAGGACGCCTTCCTACTCACCTCAGTCAAATGGGGTGGCCGAAAGGAAGAACCACACTCTAACTGATTTGGTTAACGCCATGTTAGATACATCGGGTCTTTCCAAGGAATGGTGGGGGGAGGCGCTAATGACTGCGTGTCATGTCCTAACCCGTGTTCCTGTAAAGGATAAAACCATGACTCCATTTGAGGAATGGGAAAAGAAAAGGCTTAAACTCTCTTACTTACGAACTTGGGGTTGTTTGGCGAAAGTCAATATTCCAATACCCAAGAAGCGAAATCTTGGACCAAAAACCGTTGATTGTGTTTTTCTGGGATATGCTTTTCATAGCATTGGCTATAGATTTTTGATAGTAAGATCTGAGGTATCTGCCATGCATGTTGGTACAATTATGGAGTCGAATGATGTGACTTTATTTGAGGACATCTTTCCTATGAAAGGTATGTCTAGCTCATCAAATATGGAGATGACTAGTTCATCTAGTCAGGAATTTTTTATAATTCCTGAACCCACTATGCCGCTAGAACACTCTGATGATCCTGTGGAGGATGACAATGAAGCTGCCAAAAGGAGCAAGAGACAAAGGACTGCAAAGTCATTTGGTGATGATTTCATTTTGTACCTTGTGGATGATACCCCCACTTCTTTTTCAGAAGCCTATGCATCTCAAGATGCTGACTACTGGAAAGAAGCTGTCTGAAGCAGGATAGACTCCATCTTAGCTAATGGTACTTGGGAAGTGTAACAACCCATGTTTGTAATATATGTACTCAGTACTTAAGCATGGCATGCATCCATTTAAATCATCCAAGTAATGCATGTGATTAAGTGTGTTGAATTAAATGCAAAACCTAAACCCTAGTTTCTCCCCTCTCTTTGAAACCACATTCAAATAGTTTGAATTTTGAAAATCACAAAATATTTGGAGCCCAAAAGGAATAATAGGGCCCCTAAAACATTTCAAATATTTCTAACAAAGTCTTGCATTTCTGAATTATTCAAAACAGTAAGTGAATTTGAAACTACAAAACTAAATCAAATCAGAAAAAGGAAAAGCTTCTGTTAAAAAAAATAGAGCCAGAGAGCAAGCCAGGCCGCAACCCAGCAAGCCTCCTCCCCTTTCTACCTTTCCTGCGGCCCAGGTCAGCCCACCCGGGGTCTAGGAGCTGGCCCGTACCGCTTCGACGTCATCTTCTTCCCCGTGACGCGAAGCTGCTCGGTGGCTCACCGCCGGCCACCCGATGCCGCCGCGCGCTAAGATCATCGCCGCCGCCCCTGGTGGAGGATCATAACCACACGCACGCCCTCCTCTCAACCCTATCCTCTCACTTCCCTCGCGAGCTCTCTCTCTCTCTCTTCCTCTAGACCGCGCCAGTTCGAAACCCTAGCTCCGATGACGCCTTGATCTCCGTAGCGCTCTGAGGATCCTTCCCGCTGAAGGAATCGAAGGGGGGCGTAGTAAATCGTCGCCCTCGACTCGTTCTTCTTCGTCACCGACGACCACCGCCGCCGTGGAATTCCTCGTATCCGGCCTTCCCTTGCTTCAACGACCTCGCCGACGCGACCGTGGTGAGCCAGCGGTCCTCCTGGACCTCTTCGTTTTCCCCCTCTCGCGCTGTGTCGCTGGCCCGACGAGCACCCGACGCCGCCGCTGTTCCTTGTCGCCGGCGTAGCTCCGTTGACCATACCGAGGCGGCTCCGCCACTATAACGTCCATCTCGGCCTCCTCTTTCGAACGCCGCCAAGCACGCATCCAGGCGCGCACGGGATCGAGAGATCCATGCTCGACCTAGGGGCTTCCCCATTGATGACGTCAGCCAGGCGTCATGCTAGCGTCATACTCCTTTTTCTTTTGTTTTGTTATTTTCTGTAATTCATTTCTATAATAGTTAAAATGCTGACAGGTGGGCCCTATTTGTCAAGGTTTTAACATTTTTGTAAATTATTTCTGTAATTAATAAAAGTCTGACATGTGGGCCCAAGTTGGAAAATAATTTAAATATTCCAAAAATAATTTAAAATGAATTAAAATTTGAGAAATTCATAACTAATTCATTTTAAATCAGAAAAATACAAATAATATATCAAAATGTTCATAAAAATGAGAGCTATTTAATAGAGCTATAATCATGCATTGTTAAGAAACTTACATGACAAGTTTAATTAGAATAACATAGTAACCCCTCATAGGTGATTCCGGAGTTTCCCCGAGTTAGGGTTTTCACCCGTCGGAACCCCGTTTAAGTTATCAAGCGTGCCTTAGGGTTTCATTTGAATGCAAGATAACTTGCCATATCATCCATATTGATTGAGCATTGCACATTCCATGTATTGAATGTTGCTTCTCCCTTTCTTGTATTTGGTTCTTCGCGATAGGATCCGAACCCGAAGTTGAAGTCAACAACACCGACGATCCATACCTGTCTACTGACGGACAAGGCAAGCGTAGCCTCTCATTCTGAACCTACTTTTACAAAGTATATTACTTTCTCGCTATGATGCACACGATTCCAAGGTGGTCTTTTGTCAGTACTTAGGGTTACCTATCTGCTGCATAGTTTCACTGTTGTAGCCTTATACTCCGGATCCACTGCTCCTAGCATACCTAGGTTTGGCATATGAGCGTTGCTAGAGCTTCTGAGATCGACAGCTTAGCCATGCATAGTATCAATGTCTGATCTATCCGAACGATGAATCAGAGGTGCCGGAGAATCTAGAAAGGTAGGAGTTGGTGACATTCCCGAAGGAGTTAACTAATCATGCTAAGGCTTGTATGGGAGGCCATGTTGGGTGTGGTTTTTGTAGTACCATGCTCGCCACCACTAGGAACTGAGTTCTTACCTTTGGAACCAAGATGAGCGTGCAACCACACAGGGCCTGCACAACCTCATGACTGACTAACTTGCCTAGTAGATTCCATGAGTCACATAGTTCGGCGTTCCATTCGACATATTCATATAAAATATTTTGAAAGATTTGCCGGGTGAAGTTGGTGCATTCATAACAGGTAGGTAAGCGTGGCCGAGGTTGCTTGGGGTAGATAGCGCCCCTGGTAAACCAACCTCGCCTCACATCTTTAAGTACTGTCTTCGGGATTTGACCCGTTACAGCGGAACCATACTTATTGCGTGACTCATGGTCTCGGCAAAAGCAAGGTAAACGTCGTGGTTAACCACCCTCTGCCGGCCTTCCAACGAAGAGGGCTAATAATTTGGCATTAAGAGTCGGTTGGTGCGTGTGAGTAAAGTTGTACACCCCTGCAGGGTTAAATCTTTCCGAAAAGCCATGTTCACGGTTATGAACGACTTGGCGACCGGACTTAAGATCATAGATAACTTTAACCACTATAAAACTTGTTGATCCACATGTGCTTAAGGATGCTTTCTCTAGGTCGAGGGGGTCATCCTAGATAGGAGGTTCTGATGAAGCTGGTGGTTATCAAGATGAAGAAGTCGCTATCTTATCCCCTTTAAAAAGATTCTGAATAGACGAGCCTCTTATCTCTCTTGTTTACAAATAAAGATTGCTTTCCGCAAAAGAAAATTCAGAGGAAGCTTTTCTAGCCAGAGCACGTAGATACTAGGTTATCTAAGTCTTGCGGAGTACATTCTCGTACCCAGCCTTGCGCCATTGTTGTTTTTCTACAGGTGTCTTCTACGTTGATATCGACGAGTAGTTGGGGGTCCCAGGTAGCAGCCTGAGGACTATGGGATGGACGTCACTTTTGTTTATGGCCTCTTAGGCCTTTTGTTGAGTTGTTGTGTAGAACAACATAATTTGCTTTCTCTGTGTGATGTAATGTTGGGTCTATGACCTCTGGTTTGTAATAACTCTAATATCTCACTCTGTTAAGATTTTAAACTTATGCTGTTGAATCCCTGTGTTCTGTAATGTTACCGAATCTTACTGTGATCTTCCGTGTTTAGGAGTTGAACTTATCTTAGATGATATCTGAGTTTAGTTTAACCCTAACCCCGGGGGGTGCTGCAGGTTTTGGTATCAGAGCAGGTCTGCCTGTAGGAAACCCTTTTATCGGTCGATGTTGAGTCTAGAAGTTGACAAAACTATTTGAAAGTTAAAAACTATTTGCAGAAACTCTGACTAGGATTCTTTTTACTCCTTCTCTGGTGTGTTTCTGTTGCTGGAGTTTCTCTTACCTTATTTGGTTTGAAAAGGTTTTCATTCCTTACCTTATATCTCAAAACTTTTAGGATCGTGGTTTTGGGGTTGTTCTTCTAAAAAGTACTCCATACTTGGTTGCTATTCTCAGAGTTCCAAGATATCTCAGCTTTGCTTGGTGTGTACCATCTTAGCATTCCATTGTTATGGTTTGTAAGTCAGTTGGTTAGTGTATACATTAGTATGCTTTGATACTACCATGCTTGATAAGATGATACTTTTAAATCAAGTACTCCTTGTTCAGCTTTCCGTCTTGTTCCTTTGGATCCCTTGTCTAACCTTCTTTTTGTTCTTTCAGGATGGGTGACACTTCTCGTGCCCGCACCCGTGCTCATGCTCGGGGTGCCGCAAATGAGGGTGAATCTTCCAACCTTCCTCCGCCACCGTCCATGGTTCAACTCATGGCCATGTACAAAACCAACCGTGCTGACAACATGAGGCTCCTTGAAAGGACTGAGCGCAACACCGCTCAACGCCAGAACAATCAAGTTGTAATCAAGGACTTCACACGTCTCACTCCGCCAGTTTTCAGCTATTCCACTGAGCCACTTGATGCGGACTACTGGATTCGCACCATGGAGCACAAACTTCAGGTTGGTCATGTTGCTCAAGCTGATTGGGTGACTTTTGCTGCCTATCATCTAGAGGGAGCAGCTAATTCTTGGTGGGAAAATTTCTTGGCTATGCAAGAAGCTCAACATGTTGTTACATGGCAAGAGTTCACTGAAGCCTTCCAAGCTTATCATATTCCGGAGGGTCTGATGGATCAGAAGAGAGAGGAGTTCCTCAAGCTTAAGCAGGGTACTGGTTCCGTGTGTGATTACCAGCGCAACTTTAATTGGCTTGCCTGCTATGCTACTGAAGAGGTCTCCACTGATGTTAAGAAGCAAGCTCTATTCCGCAAGGGAATGGATCCTGAGGTTCGTCATGATCTTCATCTCATGGACTTTGTTAACTTCCAAGGTCTTGTTAATAAGGCTGTGAAAGCCGAGAGTGGAAAGGTGGAGTATGAAGAAACTCGTAAGCGTCCTCAGGAGGAGTACAACAAGGCTGGTTCTGGTAATAAGAAGCGTCGTGTCTTCGTGCCTTACAGTGTTGTGCCACGTGCCCCTTATACTCCAAGGACTTCTGGATATGCACCTCGTCCGTATGTTACTCCAAAAATGCTGGTGGATCAAGTTATCCTGCTGCTGGTACTGGATCAGGCCTCATATGTTTCAACTGTCGCTAGCCTGGTCACTATGCAAGAGATTGTCCTCAAAAGAGTGCTGCTGAGAAGGCACAACCACCAAAGAATAATGATAAGTATCCAGGTGCTGTAAAAGGTCGCCTGAACCATATCTCTGCTGAGGAGGCTCAGGAAGATCCAAGCGTCATCATGGATACGCTTCTTATCAATCAAATTCTAGCTAAAGCTTTGTTTGATTCTGGAGCATCGTATTCATTCCTATCACAAGCTTTTGCTCAAATGCATGGGATAAGTTTTGAGGGGTTATCTGTTCCTCTGCTAGTTCAGTCTCCTGGTTCTAGTTGGCGTTCCACCATGGTTAGTCATGGGAATCTAATTGAAGTTGCATTTCAACTTTTCCCCACTTCTTTGATCGCCCTCAAGACAACTAATATTGACATCATTTTGGGCATGGACTGGTTGACCCGTTATCAAGCCATTCTCGATTGTACAACCAAGTCCGTGACTCTAACTAGTCCTGCTGGCATAACAATCAAGTATTGGACTGTAGGGTCACTATCTCGTTCAGCTGTTTCTATTCCTAAAGAAGAGATGTATGCTCTTGAAGTTTTACCTCCGTTAGAGATCCAAGATGTTTCCGTGGTATGTGAGTTTCCGGATGTCTTTCCTGAGGAGTTGCCTGGCATGCCACCTGAGCGAAGTGTGGAGTTTGTCATAGAGTTAGTTCCTGGAACTGCTCCTGTTTCTAAAAGACCCTATCGTATGCCTCCTTGTGAGCTTGTGGAGTTGAAGAAGCAATTAGAGGAGTTAGAAGGAAAAGAATACATTCAGCCCAGCGCATCTTCTTGGGGATGTCCTACCATCTTTGTCAAGAAGCGGGATACCAATATACCGCGTCTGGTTGTGGATTATCGCCCACTAAATGTTGTGACTATCAAGAACAAGTATCCTCTCCCTAGGATCAACGATCTATTTGGTCAGTTAAGTGGTGCCACTGTCTTTTCCAAAATGGATTTAAGGTCAGGGTATCACCAGATAAAGATCCGTAAGGAAGATATTCCAAAGACTTCTTTCACCACTCGTTATGGTCTTTATGAGTATACAGTCATGTCCTTTGTTCTTACCAATGCTCCATCCACTTTCATGCGACTTATGAACTCTGTCTTCATGGAGTATCTTGACAAGTTCGTCGTTGTCTAAATCGATGATATTCTGGTTTATTCCAAGACTGATGAAGAGCACACTGAACATCTTCGTTTGGTGTTGACAAAACTTCGAGAACATCGTATCTATGCCAAGTTTTCTAAATGTGATGGTTACAAGAGCTCGTATTCCTTCGTCATGTTGTTTCCGCCAAAGGGGTTGCTGTTATCCCCGATATGGTTCAAACTATCCTTGACTGGGAGTCTCCTAAATCCGTCAAGGATGTCAGAAGATTTCTTGGGATGGATGGTTATTACCATCGATTCATTGAGAACTTCTCCAGGATTGCAAAGCCGATGACCGATCTTCTCAAGAAGGAGAAGAAGTTTGAATGGTATGATAAGGCAGAAGAAAGCTTCTAGTTGTTGAAAACCAAGTTAACCACTGCACCCGTGTTAGTTCTCCCAGACACCAGCAAACACTTTGTCGTCTTCTGTGATGCTTCTCACCAAGGTCTCGGATGTGTGTTGATGCAAGATGGGCATGTGGTGGCTTATGCCTCCCGTCAGCTAAAACCACATGAGAACAACTAACCAACTCATGATCTTGAGCTTGCAGCTGTTGTTCATGCTCTTAAGCAATGGCGACATTACCTTCTCGGTAGTCGTTGCGAGTTATACTCGGATCATCAGAGTCTGAAGTACCTTTTCACACAACCTGATCTGAATCTCGGGCAAAGAAGATGGTTGGAACTCATCAAGGACTATGATTTGGGTCTCAACTATCAGCCTGGGAAAGCCAATGCCATTGCTGATGCGTTAAGTCGTAAGTCTTATTGTAACAATTTGATGATCATACAATCTCAACCTTCTCTTCATGAGGAATTCACTCTACTCTTGAAGTGAAGTCTTCTATAGAGGATGACATAAATCTTGCTCAGAAACATGATTCTGAAATTGCTGAGATAAAAGGGAACATTGCTAGCGGAGTTGCTAAGTGTTTCTCTGTTGATAAACAAGGTACTGTTTACTTTGGTGACCGTCTGGTAGTGCCGAAGAGAACAAAATTGAGGGATTTAATTCTCCAAGAGGCTCATGAATCACCTCTTTCTATCCACCGTGGAGGTACCAAGATGTATCGGGATCTTCGTCAAAGATTCTGGTGGTCTGGTATGAAGAAGGATATCGCTCGTTTTGTTGCTGAATGTGACGTATGCCGTCGCGTCAAAGATGAGCACCAAAGACCCGATGGTCTCCTGCAACCACATAAGATACCTGAGTGGAAATGGGATGAAGTTGGTATGGATTTCATCACTGGCCTTCCTAAGACTCAGAAAGGAAATGATGCCATCTGGGTAATCGTTGACTATCTGTCCAAGGTTGCTCACTTTCTACCTGTTCGTGAGAGTATCAATGATAGTCAGCTAGAAGATATTTATATCTCTCGTATAGTTGTTCTTCATGGGATTCCGAAGAAAATTGTCTCTGACCGTGGGAGTTTGTTCACCTCAAGGTTCTGGACAACCTTCCAAGCTGCTATGGGAACTCACTTGTCTTTCAGTACAACTTATCATCCTAGCACCGGTGGTCAAACCGAAAGAGTGAACCAAATTCTTGAAGACATGCTAAGAGCGTGTGTCATATCTTTTGGCAAGAACTGGGAGAAATGCCTTACTTTTGCTGAATTCTCCTACAACAACAGTTTCCAATCCAGTATTGGTATGGCACCATTCCAATTTCTATATGGAATAACCTGCCGTACTCCTTTGAACTGGTCAGAAACCGGCAAAAGAAAGTTCTTTGGTCCGGATATGATTCAGGAAGCAGAAGATCAAGTTCGTATCATTCGAGATCGTTTGAAAACTGCTCAGTCTCGCCAGAAAAGCTATCATGATCATCACCATCAACATATTGTTTATGAAGTCGGTCATCAAGCTTATCTCCGAGTCACTCCTTTAAAGGGTGTCCATAGTTTCGGTATCAAAGGAAAACTGGCTCCTCGCTACGTTGGTCCTTTTCGTGTTCTTTCCAAGCAAGGTAACCTCGCATACAAGTTGGAGTGGCCTGCAAACTTCCCTGAGGTGCATGACGTCTTTCATGTGTCACAACTCAAGCGTTGCTTCAAAGATCCTATCCGTGGTGTTGATCACCAAACTCTTGAATTCCAAAAGGATCTGACTTATCGTGAGTATCCTGTTCGTATCCTTGATGAAGCTGAGCGCAAAACTCGTCGTCAAAACCTCAATTTCTTGAAAGTTCAGTGATCTCATCACTCCGAGGACGAAGCAACCTGGGAACAAGAAGATCGTCTTAGATCTGAGTACCCTGCCTTCTTTTCTAAAACTTAGGAATCTCGGGTCGAGATTCTTGTAAGGGGGGTAGAGCTGTAATAGCCCATGTTTGTAATATATGTACTCAGTACTTAAGCGTGGCATGCATCCATTTAAATCATCCAAGTAATGCATGTGATCAAGTGTGTTGAATTAAATGCAAAACCTAAACCCTAGTTTCTCCCCTCTCTTTGAAACCACATTCAAATAGTTTGAATTTTGAAAATCACAAAATATTTCGATCCCAAAAGGATTAATAGGGCCCCTGAAACATTTCAAATATTTCTAACAAAGTCTTGCATTTCTGAATTATTCAAAATAGTAAGTGAATTTGAAACTACAAAACTAAATCAAATTAGAAAAAGGAAAAGCTTCTGTTAAAAAAATAGAGCCAGAGAGCAAGCCAGGCCGCAGCCCAGCAAGCCTCCTCCCCTTTCTCCCTCTCCCGTGGCCCAGGTCAGCCCACCCGAGGCCCAGGAGCAGGCCCGTACCGCTTCGACATCATCTTCTTCCCCGTGACGCGAAGCTGCTCGGTGGCTCGCCGCCGGGCACCCGATGCCACCGCGCGCCAAGATCATCCCGCCGCCCCTGGTGGAGGATAAGAACCGCGCGCACGCCCTCCTCTCAAGCCTATCCTCTCACTTCCCTCTCTCTCTCTCTCTCTCTCTCTCTCTCTCTCTCTCTCTCTCTCTCTCTCTCTCTCTCTCTCTCTCTCTCTCTCTCTCTCTCTCTCTCTCTCTCTCTCTCTCTCTCTCTCTCTCTCTCTCTCTCTCTCTCTCTCTCTCTCTCTTCCTCTGGACCATGCCAGTTCGAAACCCTAGCTCCGATGATCCCGCGTCTCTAGCCTCCCCGTGCCTCGCCGATGACGCCTTGAGCTCCGCCGCGCTCTGAGGATCCTTGCCGCCGAAGGAATCGAAGGGGGGCGCAGTAAATCGTCACCCTTGACTCGTTCTTCTTCGTCACCGACGACCACCACCGCCATGGAATTCCTCGTCTCCGGCCTTCCCTTGCTTCAACGACCTCGCCGACGCGACCGTGGTGAGCCAGCGGTCCTCCTGGACCTCTTCGTTTTCCCCCTCTCGCACTATGTCGCTGGCCCGACGAGCACCCGACTCCGTCGCTGTCCCTTGTCGCCGGCGTAGCTCCGTTGACAATACCGAGGCGGCGCCGCCACTATAACGTCCGCCTCGGCCTCCTCTTTCGAACGCCGCCAAGCACGCATCCAGGCGCGCACGGGATCGAGAGATCCGTGCTTGACCTGGGGCTTCCCCATTGATGACGTCAGCCAGACGTCATATTCCTTTTTCTTTTGTTTTGTTATTTTCTGTAATTCATTTCTGTAATAGTTAAAATGCTGACAGGTGGGCCCTGTCTGTCAGGGTTTTAACATATTTGTAAATTATTTCTGTAATTAATAAAAGTCTGACATGTGGGACCAAGTTGGAAAATAATTTAAATATTCCAAAAATAATTTAAAATGAATTAAAATTTGAGAAATTCATAACTAATTCATTTTAAATCGAAAAAATACAAATAATATATCAAAATGTTCAAAAAAATGAGAGCTATTCAATAGATCTATAATCATGCATTGTTAAGAAACTTACATGACAAGTTTAATTAGAAGAACATAGTAACCCCTCACAGGTGATTTCGGAGTTTCCCCGAGTTAGGGTTTTCACCCCTCGGAACCCCGTTTAAGCTATCAAGCATGCCTTAGGGTTTCATTTAAATAAAATATAACTTGTCATATCATCCATATTGATTGAGCATTGCACATGCCATGTATTGAATGTTGCTTCTCCCTTTCCGGTATTTGGTTCTTCGCGATAGGATCCGAACCCGAAGTTGAAGTCAACAACACCGACGATCCATACCTGTCTACTGACGGACAAGGCAAGCATAGCCTCTCATTATGAACCTACTTTTACAAAGTATATTACTTTCTCGCTATGATGCACACGATTCCAAGGTGGTCTTTTTTCAGTAGTTAGGGTTACCTATCTGCTGCATAGTTTCCCTGTTGTAGCCTTATACTCCTGATCCACTACTCATAGCATAGCTAGGTTTGGCATCTGAGCGTTGCTAGAGCTTGTTAGATCGACAGCTTAGCCATGCATAGTATGAACATCTGATCTATCCGAACGATGAATCAGAGGTGCCGGAGAATCTAGAGAGGTAGGAGTTGGTGACATTCCCGAAGGAGTTAACTAATCATGCTAAGGCTTGTATGGGAGGCCACGTTGGGTGTGGTTTTTGTAGTCCCATGCTCTCCACCACTAGGAACTGAGTTCTTACCTTTGGAACCAAGACGAGCGTGCAACCACACGGGGCCAGGACAACCTCATGACTGACTAACTTTCCTAGTAGATTCCATGAGTCACATAGTTCGGCGTTCCATTCGACATATGCATATAAAATCTTTTGAAAGATTGCCGGGTGAAGTTGGTGCATTCATAATAGGTAGGTAAGCGTGGCCGAGGTTGCTTGGGGTAGATAGCGCCCCTGGTAAACCAACCTCGCCTCACATCTTTAAGTACCGGCTTCGGGATTTGACCTGTTACGGCGGAACCATACTTATTGCGTGACTCAGGGTCTCGGCGAAAGCAAGGTAAAGGTCGTGGTCAACCACCCTCTGCCGGCCTTCCAAGGAAGAGGGCTAATAATTTGGCATTAAGAGTCGGTTGGTGCGTTTGGGTAAAGTTGTACACCCCTGCAGGGTTAAATCTTTTTGAAAAGACGTGTTCACGGTTACGAACGACTTGGCGACCGGACTTAAGATCATAGATAACTTTAACCACTATAAAACTTGTTGATCCACGTGTGCTTAAGGATGCTTCCTCTGGGTCGAGGGGGTGATCCTAGATAGGAGGTTCTGATGAAGCTGGTGGTTATCAAGATGTGATGAACAAGATGAAGAAGTCACTATCTTATCCCCTTTAAAAAGATTCTGAATCGAGCCTCTTCTATCTCTCTTGTTTACAAATAAAGACTGCTTTCCGCAAAAGAAAATTCAGAGAAAGCTTTTCTAGCCAGAGAACGTATATACTAGGTTATCTACGTCTTGCGGAGAACATTCTCGTACTCAGCCTTGCACCATTGTTGTTTTTCTATAGAGGATCTGGTTGCAACCAAAGGTGGCTTCTACGTTGACATCGACGAGTAGTTGGGGGTCCCAGCTAGCAGCCTGGGGACTATGGGATGGACGTCGCTTTTGTTTATGGCCTCTTAGGCCTTTTTATTAGTTGTTGTGTAGAACAACATAATTTGCTTTCGCTGTGTGATGTAATGTTGGGTCTATGACCTCTGGTTTGTAATAACTCTAATATCTGACTCTGTTAAGAGTTTAAACTTACTCTGTTGAATCCCTGTGTTCTGTAATGTTACTGAATCTTACTGTGATCTTCCGTGTTTGGAAGTCGAACTTATCTTAGATGATAATTTGAGGTTAGTTTAACCCTAACCCCGGGGTTTACAGGAAGTCACTGATCGTCCTTATGGGTGCAAACCTGTAGGATGTAAGTGGGTGTTCAAGAAAAAACTTAGACCTGATGGCACTATTGAAAAGTACAAGGCACGTCTTGTGGCTAAGGGTTATACCTATAAGGAAGGTGAAGACTTCTTCGATACCTACTCACCTGTAGCCAGATTGACCACTATTCGAGTACTACTTTCCTTGTCCGCGTCACATGGTCTTCTCGTTCATCAAATGGACGTTAAGACAACTTTTCTAAATGGAGAGCTAGATGAGGAAATTTATATGGAGCAGTCTGACAGATTTGTAGTAGATGGTCAAGAAGGAAAGGTGTGTAAGTTAGTGAAGTCTTTGTATGGTCTTAAGCAAGCTCCTAAGAAGTGGCATGAGAAGTTTGAAAGAACTTTAACTGCTCAAGGCTTTGTTGTAAACGAAGCTGACAAATGTGTGTACTATCGCCATGGTGGGGGCGAGGGAGTTATTATGTGTCTCTACGTTGATGACATATTGATATTCGGGACCAACCTCGTTGTTATCGAGGAGGTCAAAGAGTTCCTATCTCGCTGCTTTGAGATGAAGGACTTGGGAGTGGCTGATGTAATATTAAACATCAAGCTACTAAAGGATGACAATGGTGGGATTACATTGCTTCAGTCTCACTATGTGGAAAATATATTGAGTCGCTTTGGGTATAGCGACTGTAATTTTTCTCCAACGCCTTATGATCCGAGTGTGCTACTTCGAAAGAATCGAAGGACTGCTAAAGATCAATTGAGATATTCTCAAATTATGGGCTCGCTCATGTATTTAGCCAGCGCTACTAGACCTGACATCTCCTTTGTTGTAAGCAAACTGAGTTGATTTGTGTCAAATCCTAGATATGATCATTGGCATTCTCTTGAAAGATTTTTGCGCTATTCGAAAGGCACTGCGAGTTATGGTATTCACTATACTGGGTATCCACGGGTACTTGAGGGTTATAGTGATTCAAACTGGATATCTGATGCTGATGAGATTAAGGCCAAAAGTGGTTATTTGTTTACATTTGGTTGTGACGCTGTTTCCTGGAAGTCTTGCAAGCAGACCATCTTAACGAGGTCAACAATGGAAGCAAAACTCACAGCATTAGACACGGCCACTGTTGAAGCAGAGTGGCTTCGTGAGCTCTTGATGGACTTACCTGTGGTTGAAAAACCAATACCCGCCATCCTGATGAACTGTGATAATCAAACTGTGATGGTCAAAGTAAACAGTTCTAAGGATAATATGAAGTCATCAAGGCATGTGAAGAGTAGATTGAAATGTCAGGAAACTGAGAAACTACGAAGTTATTGCATTGGATTATATCCAAACATCTAAGAACCTGGCAGATCCCTTTACAAAGGGTTTATCACGCAATATGATAGATAATGCATCGAGGGAGATGGGTTTGAGACCCACGCTATGAGTTGATCCCAGTGGCAACCCACTCTATGTGATCGGAGATCCCGTGAATTAGAGTTGGGAGACAAGCTATTGGTCAGCTGAGAGGAGAGTATCCCTATATTATATTTACATCTCCATAAAGACGCAATACTCTCTTAATCTGCATGGCAGGTTGATATTTATCTTAATGTGTTCCAAGTGACTTTCATAAGCGGAGATGTTGTCCTGCAGAATATCTCTTGAGAAACACACCTATATGAGTCTGGCTGTTAAACATCGCAGTCCGTGAGAGTTGGGTGCTCTCTAATAAACTCATGAAAGGCCCTAGAGTATGACGCATAAGCTCCAAACCGCGGGGAAGCCGACGGAAGCCCTGTACCGGTCTAGATTTTGTGTGAAACTAGTGCGCAGAAAACTTGTAGTTCAAGGCATAGTCCACTATTCAAGTTGCTAGCTAGTGTAGCATGAAGTGGAGACTGTTAAGTTGAACTTCCACGTTAAAGGTGATGTGATGTGTCAATGAGACTTTGTGGGGGATTGTTAGAATTTGGTGAGTTTTGGGCTGCTGCTGCCCTATTAGACAAATTCTGAAATTCTCTTTGGCCCACTTATGCATGGCAGCATATGGCTGTGCTAGTGGTGCTAAAGTTTAGTCCCACATTGCTACTTGAAGGGGAGTTGTACCACCTTATATAGTAGAGTGTTTCATCACTCACTAAGGTGTGACAAGGAGAAAAGCCCTCGTGCACTCCTCCTCCGACGCCATCCGCCTCGCCTCGCCATGCCTCGCCTCGTCACGACGCGCGCGCTGCGGGTTGCGGGAATCTCGCCGAGCCGAGCTTTATTTTGATGGTTGGGAAAATTATTTATGAGTTATTAACGGACGCGTTACTTACAGCCGTTTCCAGTTTTTATGGACGTGGGCTGTTACTGATTCGGATGCGGGCTAAGCCCACGATCTCCCTGACCTGCACTATATAAGCGTCTGCGCTAAACCTAATCTCTAGTCTAATCAATCCACAACACGCACTTACCTCCAGAACCTTGCGCCGCCATTTTCGTCTTCCCCATTCTAGCTTGCGGCGTGCACCGCAGATCAGGACAGTAGGTCTCGGGAATCCCGCCTCTCGTGAACTTGTACGGGTGAGGGGCGATCAGGTTTTTGGGAAGCGCTCAAGCACGACTACTGGCAACCACGACGTCGTCCGACGATGAGTTCCGGAACGACGACTTCTTTTCGGACGTCAGCGACCTCTTCGGCAACCTCAACATGGGCGACAGCTCTGTTGCTACCGCCGTGGACTCTGCCGTCACTGCATCGTATGTGATCCCAATCTCTCTCTTTCGGATTTTGCTAAAGTTTCTAAGTCTAGCGTTTGGCGTAGATATAATAGGTTTATCTTGTATAGATGTAATCGATTGGTTTTAATACCGTCTGTATGTGGTCATGCTTTATCAGTTTATTATTCAGATTAAATCAATAGATCCCATTCTTGATCCCATTCTTGTCTCCATGCGGCACGACGATGTGCCCCTGCTGGTGGTCGCGGCGCTCGGCCTTCAATAGGGGGCGTCCGCGGCGGCCAATACCTGGCGCGGTGGTGCTCGGCCTTCAACAGGGGCACGCCTACGGCGACCATGACCTATCCGTGAGGAGCATGGCCGCGTCACAGGTGAGCTCCCCCACGAGCCTATAAACAGTGCAGTGTAGGCAGTTTTAATAGGTGCCGATAATCTGAATGAAGGCAGTTTGTACAAAACACAGGCAATAAATAAAGTCATTTGCTAAAACTGCTGCTAATCACAAAACATTGCCGTAATAAAAAAATTGTCGGCACCATCTTTTAAGCAACAACATTAGGGGCAGAAATTTAGAGTGTGCCGGCTATCAAGGGCACGTGAGGTAGTGTATTTCAGGTGCAGGGTCTTGTACGACCGACCTGCTGATATACTGATATTAGAACAAATGTCAGCAAGGTCTAAAAAAACAGAAATAAAAAAACGTGACTAAGGAGGACTAGCCCTCGGTGGCATGTCTTTATAGGAGAAAATCTCTAAGCAGTAGTGTCTATCTTGTTTTATTCAATACGTATTTTAGACATATGGTCTCAACCCAATTTGCAATTTCAGAAGCATCAGTTGGAGTTGTCTAGTCCCATGACCACCGCAAGGGGAGGGATGCTCTGTGCGTTATTGAACACGTTGGCAGGATCGACCTTGGTCTTGGTCCGGACCAGGCGGTCGAAGTTCTTTCCAAAGTAGGCCGCCCCAAATGACGACCTCGCGCGAGCCACCGCTCCAACCGATGACCCACCGGAAGTGCGTGTCCAGTTGTTCACGCCCAGATCAAGGTCCGGATAGTTCACGTACGCGGCACGGGGATCCTTGGACACATAGGGGGCCATGTACATGTAGAACAACCTCAGCCACCCGATGTCCTCTTCTGCGCGGGCTTCTTGCACCCAGTCCCAGTTCACGCCGTACTGGATGCTGTATAGGTTTCCGGCACGGTGCGAGAACGGTGTTTCGCTTCTGCCGACCCGTGCCATGGCCCCGCCGTACGGGTCTAGCTGGATGGACCCTGGCGGCGGCCCGATCGACATGCGACGGACAATCTCGGCAATGTCACGCATGGAGATCGGTGACTGCACGTAGTCCGACTTGGCCTTGGAGTATTGCTTTGCTTGCAGACGCCGGTTCGTCAGGTCGTCTGCCGTGCTCAAACCGGCAAAGTATGCCGCCGACTCGATCCAACTCATCTCCGACAGGTCTACCTTGGTCAGACCCAGCTCATGGAAGCTTTGGCTCAGCACTAACAAGGCATTCTGTTTAGATTGTAAAACTTGGCCTTGGAACGTCACAGAGACGTTGCCGTTTGATGATCCGGTGGGAACATACGCAGAAAGATAAAACTCGTCTGGCAGATCAGGCCCAACATATTGCCACTTGTGAACCAACCCGGCAACGAGTTCGATCGGACCGGTCCGGCGGACCGTGAGCACGGTAACGTTGAGAGGAACAGGAACGAGCCGGAGCTTCCAAGCGTATACCACGCCCCAGCTCCCGCCTCCTCCGCCTCGGATGGCCCAAAAGAGATCGTCGCCCATCGAACTCCGGTCAAGAACCTGGCCCGTCGGATCGATTAGCACCGCATCCAACACGTTGTCGGCTGCGAGCGTGAACTTCCTGGACAGAAGCCCGAACCCGCCGCCAGAGACCAAACCCCCTAGGCCGGCGGTCGACTCCGACCCGGCTGGGAACGCCAAGGACCTGCTCGACCGCCCCACGGCGTAATACAACTCGCCCACAGTCGCGCCGGCCTCGGCCCAGGCCGTGGCGGAACCCGAATCTACCCGAACGCGGTTCAGGTTCGCAAGGTCGACCACCACAAAGGGTACGTGGTTTTCTGTGGTGTAGGACAGACCCTCGTAGCTGTGCCCGCCGCTGCGCGTGCGGATCGCCAGCGAGCTGCCTCGCGCACAAAGGACGGCTCGCCGAAGATCATCCCTCGACCCCGGGAAGACGAGCGTTGCGGGCCGGGTGACGTTGCGGAGCGTGAACCGAAGGTTGAAGATGGAGGAGTTTAGGAGCGTGGCGTAGCTCGGGGACGTGGGCAGGGAGAAGTTTCTGACGCCGTTGGAGACGAGGCAGGAGGAGAAGTTGCTTCCCGCAGCTAGTGGTGAATCAGCTATAGAGAAGTTGGCTCCTGCACCAGCACCGGAGCAAGTGTTTTCATGGAATGACAAGAAGAGGAAAACTAGGAGAAGAAATGCAAAGGGTTGTGGCATTTTCAATGGAGATCGAGAGCGCTCTGTTCAGGTATGCGAGTATACGTAGCGTACTAGCTATATATTATGTGTGGGAGATGGTTGGAGATAGTTTTCATGCATGAAAGACATAAAACAATCAAATTTGTGCCGTGCGTGGACTATTTCATTGGGACAAAGCCATATGCTGCCGCCTAATCAAGCAAGGCTTTGAAACTGTGATCAAGCTGCTACGGACTGATGAATTTAAGGTAGACAAGGACACATGGTTAGAGATCGAGATTGCCTAATCTTAGAGTTTGACATGACATTGCTACCTTAGTAGTACACGATAGACTTATGCTTTGTTTCTCCATGGAGCGCGCTTACGCAGAAGTTTAAAATGCCAACACATGGTCATCTCTGATAAAATACGTGTGTATGTGCATTGTACCTAACCTGCAACACTTGATATATAATTGATTAGAAAAGCCGCTCGTGTTGTGCCGTGCAGATTGTTGAAAATATAAGCAACAATTTATATGATTGATACGTACATTTTATATCATCATAAGAGCAATATATATGACTAGTTTATATTGTTATATGCATTGTTTTATCACTGTTTATGCATTTTCAGATGATTTTCGGAACTTTCCTACAAAGTCTCCTCCATTGGCATTTAATTTTTGGAAGACAGAAAACCTCCTTTTCATATTTTGCTGTTCAGAGACTTTTTGGACATCAATAAATCTGAGAAAAAATATCATCGAAGTTTTTCATCGAGGGAAGGACAATGGGCTTTTGAAGCACACTAGGGCCAAACGAGCCCAGGTGGTGCAAGCCTACCTTTAGGCCGCACCGGCTAGGCCCGTTTGGGCCTCGACCGTCGTCTCAGCTCTCCGTTTTTACAGACGGCTCCGTTTCGCCAAAAACCTACGCCACATTTTTCACACGACTTACAAAGGCGGCGGCGCCAGATGCGAAAGTCCTCTCCTACTATGGGAGAGGGAAGATCTTGCTGCTCCAAGGCCTCTGAAGAAGGGGAAATCGAAGCCATCGTCATCACCACTCCTCCTTCGCATAGGAGGGGGCCTCTACATCACCATCTCCATCATTCCCAACATTAGCACCATCTTCATCTCCAAGATCCATCTTCTTCCTTGTAGGGTTCGTTGCATGGAAAATAAAAAAATTCTATCGCAAGAACACATACCAAGATACAATCTATAGAAAAGCCAAGACCTAATCTACGAGATCAGTGCAATGAGATTGAAGAGAACTAACCCTTGTAGATCCAAAGCGTTTAACGAGATCGGATCTCGTGGTTGATATAGTCGATCACTTGTCGATCTCAAGATCGCGTAGATGATCCTTTCGGCGCCGCGTTCCGGCAGCGCTTTCCGCACCCGGTCACACGTACGGAGTCGATGAAGACCTTCCTCTCCCTGTTCCAGCGGGCAGCAGAGGTAGTAGATCCACTTGGAATACCAGCAGCACGACGGCGTGGTGGTGGTGGTGGAGGAGGAGGAGAAGACCTGTAGGGCTTCTCCTAAGCCAGAGAAGGCGATGGAGGAGGGAGAGGGGCGGCGGCTAGCGTTGGAGTCAAGGGGAAGGGGTGTGCCCTCCCCTCCCCTCTTTATATAGAGGGGGGTGCGGCCAGGGTTCCCAGCCCTTGGCGGACTCCTCCTCCAAGTCGGCGGTGCAAGAGGGGGAAGGGGGGGGGACTTCCCCCCAAGTTTCCCTCTTTTCTTATTAGGTTTTTTGCCCCTTTCCTTGTGCTGGCCGGTTGGGCCCTTTGGGTCATGGTGCGGCTGGCCGGGTGGTGGGCCCATTGGTGGCCCCTCTAGAAAATTGTAGAAGCTTCCGGTCAAAACACCGAAAACATTTCCGAACCTCGGAAATTGACTTTCCTTATATGAATCTTATTCTTCGGACCGTTACGGATCTCCTCGTGATGTCCTGGATCCAATCCAAGACTTCGAACAACATTCGGTCTCCAACTCATATTCCATATCTACTTAAACAACATCGAACCTTAGGTGTGTCACCCTTAGGGCGTCAAGTGGGATCCCACCTAAATCCCACTTCTAGTTCATTTGTCAAATTCTAGTGTAAATTTTGAGCAAAAATTTACACTAGATTTTGAAAAATGAACTAGAAGTGGGATTTAGGCGGGATCCCACCTGACACCCTAGTCACCCTACGGTTGGTGAACTATGTAGACATGATCGAGACACCTCTCCGATCAATAACCAATAGCAGGATCTAGAGATCCATAATGGCTCCCACATATTAAACGATGTATTCATGATCGAATGAACCATTAAGATATGATACCGACTCTCTTTGTCACGCGATACTTTACTTATTCGAGGTTTGATCATCGGTATCTCAATACCTAGTTCAACCTCCTTACCGATAAGTACTCTTTACTCGTTCCGTGATATGACATCCCTTGTGACCTAGTCACTTGCTTGCAAGACAATTGGATGACATTCCATCGAGAGGGCGCATAGTATATCTATCCCTCATTTGGATGGACAAATCCCACTCTTGATCCATGCGCTTCAACACATACTTTTAGAATACCCAATGCCACCTTTATAACCACCGAAATACGGAAGTGGCGTTTGATCTCATCAAAGTACTCATCCGGTGATGCTGATTAACATGATCTCATGGTCGAAGGATTATGTTACTATGTATTTGAAAATTTGTAGCAAAACAAACTTAATGACTTGATCTTATGCTATGCTTACTATCGGTGTGTGTCCATCACATCATTCTTCTAATGAAATGATCTTTTTATTAATAACATCCAATTTCCATGATCAACAAACCATGATCATCTATTAATCAACAAGCTAGTTTCAACAAGAGGCTTACTAGGGACTATTTTATGTTTACAAAACACACAAGTATTAATGTTTCCGGTTAATACAATTATAGCATGGTATGTAAACATTTATCATAAACACAAAGATATAATAATAACCACTTTATTATTGCCTCTTGGGCATATCTCCAACAGTCTCCGACTTGCACTAGAGTCAATAATCTAGATTACATGGTAATGTACCTAACACCCATGGCGTTCTAGGGTTGATCATGTTTTTCTCTAGGGAGAGGTTTATTCAATGGATCTGCCACATTCAGATATGTGTATACTTTGCAAATCTTTATGTCACCATCTTGGACATACTCGCGAATCAAATGAAAACGTAGCTCGATGTGCTTTAGCTTCTTGTGTGACCTTGGCTCCTGTGCATTAGCTATGGCACCCATGTTGTCACAGTAAATGGCCATCAGGTCCAACGCACTAGGAACCACACCAAGCTCGGTAATGAAATCCTTCATCCATATCGCTTCTTGTGAAGCCTCTGAAGCAGCTATGTATTCCGATTCAGTTGAAGATTTTGCCACGACGCTTTGCTTTGCACTCCTCTAGCTCACTGCTACACCATTCAAAATAAATATGTATCCAGACTATGACTTAGAGTCATTCAGATCGGTGTTCCAACTAGCATTGTTGTAACCGTTTACAACGTGCTCTTCGTGACCTCCATAGTAAAGAACCATATCCTTAGTCCTCTTTATGTACTTTAGGATATTTTTGACCGATGTCCAGTGTTCCACTCCTAGATCACTTTGATATCTGCTGGTCAAACTAAGAAGATGTGCTATATCCGATCTTGTACATAGCATGGCATACATGATAGAACCTATGGTTGAGGCATAGGGGATCTTACTCATCCTTTCTCTATCTTATGCCGTAGCTAGACTTTGAGTCTTACTCAAGGTCTTACCTGGCAACATGGGCATGAAACCTTTCTTGCTTTCTTCCATTCTAAACCTCTTTAGAACCTTGTCCAAGTATGTACTTTGTGAAAGCGCTATTAAGCGTCTTGATATATCTCTATAAATGTTGATGCCTAAGATGTATGCTACTTCACCAAGATCCTTCATTGAAAAACTATTATTCAAATATCCTTTGACACTTTCAAGAAGTTATATATCATTCTCAATCAACAATATGTCATCCACATATAGTACTAGGAATGCTACAGAGATCCTACTGACTTTCTTGTAAATACAAGCTTCTCAAAAAGTTTGTATAAATCCAAAGTTTTTGATCACCTTATCAAAACATTGATTTCAGTTCCGGGATGCTTGCTTCAGTCCATAAATGGACCGCTGAAGTTTGCATACCTTGTTAGCATATTTAGGATCGACAAAACCTTTGGGTTGTACCATATACAACTCTTCCTCAATGTCACCATTAAGGAACACCGTTTTGACATCCATCTGCCAAATCTCATAATCGAAAAATGCAGTGTTTGCTAAAAAAATCCTCACAGACTTTAGCTTCGCTACTAGTGAGAAAGTATCATCGTAATCAACTCCTTGAATTTGTCGGAACCCTTTCGTGATAAGTCGAGCTTTATAGACAGTAACATTACCATTAGTGTCTATTTTCTTCTTAAAGATCCATTAGTTCTCGACAGCCTTGTGGCCATCAGGTAAGTCCACCAAAGTGCACACTTGGTTTTCGTACATGGATCCAATCTCGGATTTCATGGCTTCTTTCCATTTGTTGGAATCTAGGCTCATCATTGCTTCCTCATACATCGTAGGGTCGTCGGTGTTGTCCACCAATATGACATTCAAGACAGGGTCATACCAATCAGGAGTGGTACGAACCCTCATCAACCTGTGAGGTTCAGTAGCAACTTTGTTCAAAGTTTTATGATCACCATCATTAGCTTCCTCTCTTATTGGTGCAGGCGGCACAGGAACATTTTGCGGTGCTGCATTAATCTCAAATCCGAGAGAAGGTTCAACAACCTCATCGAGTTCTACTTCCCTTCCAGTCACTTATTTCGAGAGAAACTCCTAAAGAAAGGATCCATTCTTGGCAATGAAAACTTTGCCTTCAGATCTATGATACAAGGTATACCCAATTGTTTCTTTAGGGTATCCTATGAAGACGCATTTTTCCTCTTTGGGTTCAAGCTTGTTGGGCTGTAACTTTTTTACATAAGCTTCACAACCCCAAACTTTAAGGAATGACAACTTAGGTTTCTTACCAAACGACAATTTATACGGTATCGTTTCAACAAATTTAGATGGTGCCCTATTTAAAGTTAATGCGGTTGTCTCTAATGCATAACCCCAAAACGATAATGGTAAATCTGTAAGAGGCATCATAGAATGAACCATATCTAAGAGACTTCGATTATGATGTTCGGACACATCATTATGCTGTGGTATTCCCGGCGGTGTCAACTGTGAAAGTATTCCGCATTTCTTAAAATGTATGCCAAACTCATAACTCAGATACTCACCTCCATGATTAGATCGCAGAAACTTAATCTTCTTGTTACGTTGATTTTCTACTTCACTTTGGAATTCCTTTAACTTCTCGAAAGTTTCAGACTTATGTTTCATAAAGTAGATATACCCATATCTATTCAAGTCATCTGAGAAGGTAAGAACATAACAATATCCACCGCGCGATGCTACACTCATTGGACCGCACACATCGGTATGTATTATTTTCAATAAGTCTGTAGCTCGCTCCATTATCCCAGAGAATGGAGTCTTAGTCATTTTTCCCATTAGGCATGCTTCACATCTTTCAAGTGATTCAAGAAGTCCATCGTAATGGAGTTTCTTCATGCGCTTCACTCCAATGTGACCAAGACGGTAGTGCCACATGTATGTGGAATTATCATTCAATTTTATTCGTTTAGCATCTATGTTGTGAACATGTGTATCACTACTATCGATATTCAATAAGAATAGACCATCCATATAAGGCGCATGACCTATGCGTGCCTCATATTGGTATACCCGGTCCAGCCCAGGGAAGGCCCACGTGAAGACTTGCTGTCCAAGAAGATCCTGGGTGGCCCAAGACCAGTACAAGTTCGACTCCTTGGAGGACACGACTAGGCTATAGATAGATTATTCAAGGATAAAACCCTAACTTGTAACTGACTCGACCTACCTCTGCGACCTAGCCTATCTATATAAAGTATAGGAGGGCATGGTGAGGAGGATATTCCCAACTCGTACACACACCTCACGCCAGATCGCATCTGCGCACCCATGTAACCTTCAGTTCCGCCGTAATCAAGAACAGCACTCCACCTGCTTCATCAGCACCACCTAATTCTGCAACATAAACAGTCTATGCATTATTCTGAACTTCTGGCAATGTAATGATGAAAACAATGTTTTATTTGTGCTGGTCTTGTAAAAACTACTGCTTTTACTATCGTAGGACTTTATGCTTATATATTTTTTATGCATGTGCTTGAAAATTTCTGAAGCACTTAGTGTTTTTATGCCTATACTTGTCGTTTTATCTGACTCTCTGCATCGTCTCTTTCATGGGCCGGCCAACCTTTAGCACAGAAACTTTGCCGAGCAACGGAGCGCAATTGCTAAACCAGTTTAAACTCGGAAACAAAGCCGGCTTCCAGTACCAACAACTCATTACTCGGAAAATGCCCGCGTCTAAGCAATCAGATAAAAAACCAAAGTATAGACAATAAATTAAATTTTGTATCCTAAGGTAACACTTTTAGATATTCAAAAATCGTAATCAGAACAAACATGAGCATAAAGTACTTTCAAGCATTCTGGGATTTTTGAAAAAATGACATGCTCTTTTGGAAATAAGATGGCAAAAAACTTCTCAAAGATAACATATGAGGAAACCACCACTTTATTTCACTTTGAACATGTACATATATGATTAAAAGGAAATATAACTAAGAATAGAAGTGACGTAGCTATGCAATATTCCATGGATGGCCTATTTCATGTGGGTCTGTGCTGCCACTAGCTCTCTTTCTCTTCTGAGTATCAGGTCTTCCTTGACTGGTCTCATATCGGTTAAATAATATGACCCATTATGCAGAACTCTACTAACCATAAAAGGTCCTTTCCAAATCGGGGAAAGTTTGTGCTTTCTTTTTTGCACAAGTCGGAGAACCAAATTGCTTTTTCTGAAAGAACGATTTTGCACTCTCTGACTATGATACTTGCGCAACTTCTGCTGATAGGCTGTAGATCTCTGCTCAGCAACGACGCGTACTTCTTCAATTATATTGAGATCATCTTGTCGAGAAACTTCTGCATCTTCTTCGATATACGATTTGACTCATGGAGACTGATGAATTAGATCACTTGGAAGAACTTCTTCTGCACCATAGACCAAGAAGAAAGGAGTATAGCCGGTTGATCTGTTAGGAGTTGTAGAGTTGTACGTAAGCTCCATATCACAGACCGTAATTCTTCCTCCCAAGCCTCCGCATCCCGACGAAGCGGTGCCTTGAGGCGAGGTCGGATTCCTTGTAAAATAAGGCCATTAGTTCTTTCGACTTGTACATTAGCTTGTGGATGTGCGACTGATGCAATGTCGAGTCGGATCCCTTGTTCTTCGCATAATTCGGCAAGTTCGCCCATGGAAAAATTGCTCCCATTGTTATTAATTATACTATCCGGATATCCGAATCGGATGATTATGTCCTCGACGAACTTTCTGGCTGTGTCTCCATCACAACTTGTTACGGGTTTAGCCTCAATCCACTTTGTAAATTTATCCACCATCACTAGTAGGTGAGTAAATCCACATTTTGCCGTGCGAAACCACCCTACCATATCAAGCCCCCAGACCGCGAACGGCCATGTAATAGGGATTGTTCACAGCTGTTCAGCCGAAACATGTGACTGATGAGCGTACTTTTGGAAGCCTTTGCATGTTTTGACCAGTTTATCGGCATCTGCCTTAGCTTTAAGCCAAAAGAATCCATGTCGAAAAGATTTTGCCACTAAGGATCTGGTTGCAGCATGATGACCACACTCGCCTTCGCGGATTTCTCTTAAGATTTCCACTCCTTCGTCCGAAGAAATACATCGCTGAAACATGCCAGAAACACTTCGTTTATAGAGCTCACCATTTATTATAGTGCAGGCTTTTGCTCGTCGGACAATCTGATGGCTCAAGACTTCATCTTCGGGTAGTTTTTCGTCTATCAGGAAATCCAGATAGAGTTTTGTCTAGCTGGGAATTATAGCCAGAACTACTATTAAAGGTGAGTCGGATAGTCCTCATCAACTCCAACTATGTTGGGGACCCTTAAATGCTCTAAGAAAGCACCATCCGGTACTTGTTTCCGCGCAGGGCCTATCCTTGATAGAGCATCTGCTTCCTCATTTTCTGCTCGAGGGCTGTGTTGAACCTCAAAACCCTCGAACGATTTAGATAGTTCATCCACAACAGCTTTCTATGCTGTCATGTGCTTGTTTGCGTTGCAGATATCGGATACTTGCTGAGCAACTAAATCTGAGTCTCTGTAAAACATGAGTCTTGATATGCCAATGTTTTTGGCCATGCGTATTCCATGCAGCAGTGCTTCATATTCAGCAATATTGTTGGTTGCCGTGTAGTGTATTTGCAACACATAGAACAGCTTATCTCCTTGGGGTGATTTGAGCACCACGCCAGCCCCCGAGCCTCCTCATGCTTTTGATCCGTCAAAGTGAAGAGTCCAAAATTCCAAGTCTGGAGGACCTGTGTTTTCTGCCGTCGCTGTCCAATCAACAACAAAGTCAGCAAGTATTTGGGACTTGATTGCTGTACGTGGTTTGTACTCAATTTCAAAAGCTGCAAGCTCCATTCCCCACTTTGCGACATATCCTGTGGCGTCGCGGTTATTGATCATATCTCGTAGGGGAGCGGTGCTCACCACTGTGATCTTGTGCTCTTTGAAAATAGTGGCATAGCTTTCTGGATGCAAAGAACACCCCATAGGCTAGATTTTGATGGTGTGGATACCGTTGTTTTGATTCTGTCAGGACCTCACTTAGATAATAAGTTGGCCGTTGCACCTTATGCTCGTGGCCTTCTTCCTCGCGCTCGACTACTGTTAACACACTTATGACCTTGTTAGTCGCTGTAATGTAGAGTAACATAGGTTCCTGAGATTCCGGCGCTGCGAGAACTGGTGGGTTTGAAAGTAGATCTTTCAAAATTTGCAGGGCAGTTTCGGCTTCCTGAGTCCAGACAAATTTGTCGGTTTTCTTCAAGAGTTTGTACAAAGGTGCGGCTCTTCCTGAGTCTAGCTGGAATTCCAAAGAAACATTTCTTCGGATTTAACATCATGTTGAATTTTTGTAAACTAGCAAATGTTTCATCCAAGTCGGAAATTAAAGTTTCTTTCTTTTTGGACATAACTGCTATGTCATCTACGTATACATGGACGTTGCGTCTGATTTGGTCGTTGAGGCAACATTGCATAGTACGTTGATCCTGCATTCTTTAATCCAAAAGGCATAGTTTTGTAGCAGAAGGTTCCAAAAGGAGTGACGAAAGACGTCTTAATTTGATCTGACTTTTTCATCGGTATTTGGTGATATCCGTAATATGCGTCGAGAAAACAGAGTAGTTCCGACCCTGCCGTTGACTCGATAACTTGATCGATTCTTGGCAAAGGAAACATATCTTTTGGGAATGCCTTGTTCAAAGCGGTATAATCAACATACATCCTTAAATTAATGGTGTCCTTTTTAGGGACGAGTACAAGATTTGCCACCCAATCTATATGGATGACCTCTGTTATAAAATCCGCTAAATCTAGTCGGGCTAATTCCTTGGCTATTTCTTTACTCTTTTCATCAAAAAACCATCATAACGACTGTTTGATGGGTTTAGCGTTAGGGTACACATTAAGAGAGTGCTCAACAAGTTCCCTAGGTACTCCGGTCATGTCAGAAGGCTGCCATGCGAAGATATCACTATTAGCTTTGAGGAACTCGACCATCGCGCTTTCCTATGCGTGGCCTAAGCCTACCCCTATGTTCGTCGTCTTGGAGGGATCATCTTCCTTCAACGATGTTTTCTTCGTCTCTTCCGATGCCTTGAACTACAAAGTTGGCTTTAGCACCTCGTTCTTCGTAGAGAGCATCTCGGACGGATTGATGGTCTTCTATCTCCCGGTACCCCTAGGCGTGCAGCACGGCTTCAGCGAAGGCAACAGATCCTTCGTCGCACTCTCGCGCCTTCCTCGGACTTCCCCGTACAATAATTACGCCCTTTGGACCTGGAAGTTTGATCATGTTGTAGATGTAACAGGGACGGGCCATGAACGACCAATAAGCCGGACGTCCGAAGATGGCATGGTAAGCACTTTTGAACGGTACCAACTCAAAAGAGAGTGGCTCGGTTCGATAATTGTCTCGGGTTACGAATGTCACGTCCAGAGTAATCTCACCCAGAGAATCCACGTGTCTCCCTGGTACAATTCCATGGAAAGTTACACTGCTGTAACTCAACTGGCTCTCGTGTAGCTTCATGCGGTGGAGCATCTCGATGTAGAGGATGTTAATGTTGCTTCCACATCCATGAGTGTTTTAGAAGAGGATTGATGACCAGAGGGTACATTCCCTAATGATGTGTTTTCCTCGGGTGATCTGAACGATCAAAGGTGATGGTTACCTCCGACCAGTCCAGAAACTGTGGAATAGCCGGAATCGTGGCATTGAGCCCACGATGAACCGCCTTCTTGTCTTTAGCAGGTTGGGATCCAAGGAAGTAGACTTATGCGTCTTTCTTAATCGTAAAAGTCTTATTTCCATCCGACTTGGATTCTGTAGCGGCTTCTGCTTCTTCCATGTCGGAATCTTCCTTGGGCTCCTTTCCTTTGTCAAAAATTTTCTTTCCTTTTCATCGCTTGGCTCTGTAGCCAGCAGATTCGTCTTTCTTGATGTCGTCATTGAAACGACACTCGACATTTGTGTGGGTAGATCCTCCGATACTATCCAAGTGATGGACACAGGGATTATTGGCAATGTCGGCCTAGGTATAGGTTCTTCCGGGTTGCTGATCTCCTCTACCCTGGATTCGGGAAGTTCCACGGCCTCTACCCTGGCCGCCTCCACGCCCTCCTTGTCCTCCAGATCTGAACGTTGCGTTGACAGCTGTGTTGTCCAGAGCCGGCTTTTCGTCCGAGGTGTTCTTGTGCTTCTGAGCTTGTTTTGGCTATTTGGCCGCATTGCGACTGGCTAGAATATTTAGCATCCCTTCTGAATCATCATCGGCATCAGCATATTTTCTTGCCGTTTCTATCATTTTCTCCCAAATCCGTGACGTGGTCACACTTCAGTCTGTGACGTAAAAGTCCGACTGGAAGTCCTGCAATAAAAGATTCTATCGCAGTTTGCTCGTTTACTCCTTCGTAGGAGTTCTTCGTGTCAATCTGGCGTCCGATGTAATCCCGCCAGGTTTCTCCGGGTATTTGTGTGCAACACAACAAGTCTCTGACTGTGCAGGACCTCATGTATGTTCCCTCGAAGTTTGAAAAGAACGCACTTTGTATATCATACCAGTTGTGAATTGAATTCTCTGGCAGTTCATTGAGCCATGATCGAGCCGTCTTCCTCAGCATGAGCGGGAGATATCGGACTGCAAATAGGCTATTTCCTCCTTTGGCAATGCAGCAGGCCTGGAAGAAATCCTGGAGCCAGGTATCTGGCCGAGCTGCGCCGTCGTAGGGCTGAATGTGTTTGGCAATACCAAAGTCAACCAGAAATTTGGTCTGACGTCTGCGTGGTCCAAAACACTTGGGTCCCACATACCGTCCTCTTCCTCGTAACGCTGTGCTTCTATGTTTGATTCAATGCGATGGCGAGCGTCGTTTTGCGAGAGAGATCTACACCTTGGAGGCTCACGGCTTCTGCGCGACGGAGTCGGATTTCTACTTCTTCTTTCACCATTCCCGCCTCCACCCCTGTGGCTTCCATGGCTGCGTCTGGATCCTTCATGGTCGCTTCTAGGAGGCGATGGTGGCCCTGGTGGATTATTTCTGGCTGGATTACGTGGTGGCGGTGGAGCCTCATTATGCTGACTCTGATGCCTGTTTCTTCGGGCATCGTCCCTACTTGATTCAGGACAATCAGGATCGTCTCTTCATCCGGCATTGCCAGCCGTACGGCTCGGTGGTGGCATCCTTAACCGATCTTGCTCCTCCTGCTGGTGGCGTTTTTCCAGGTCTTCTCTATAGTGGTTGTTTTGCCGACGATGGTCCTGATGAGGAACCATTGCCCTGATGGCATCTTCGGACGCAGCCGGAATAACTCTTACCCAGTCATGTGTCGGCCGGTGAGAGTGGCTGTTTGAGCCGGTTCTTGAATTCTCTTCTTCTCCACAGGGACGATACCGTTGAGTCGTATCCCTGTGAAGCCTTATGTCAGCGCTAGTGTGGCAAAACTCGGACTTTGAGGCCAGCTTGCCACTAAATGACGCGGCCGTTTTCTGCTGCTTTAATCCTTTATCCAGCAACACGACACAGTGCTGGACTTGCTGCTGAGACAGATTGTTGGCGAGGATGGCTCGACCTGCAGCAACGTTTTCCAACGGCGTGCTATAGACTCGGATCTTCTCTCCATATTTTCCGTCGAATAGATCTTTGTGGATATCCGAGTTCTTGTTAGCATGAAACGGACCTCCCCTTGTATTGTTGGGATGTCACTTGAAATCTGACTGATATTTGGCAGGATCACTATCTAACTGTTGCCTCATCTCGATGATGCACGCGGCCTCTTCGAGTAGAAACAGGCGGTGCTTTTCCAGGTCCTCAGCCCTTTTCTCCAGCGCCTCCGTTGTGAGATCCAAAGCCCTTGGGATTGGAATCGTGAGAGCATCTCCATAAATTTCATGTGCACCCTTGGTGACGACGTGTCCATCCACAGGAGGGTCGATCGGGGTGGTATTATTTGGATCTCCGTCCTGATTCTCCATCTCAATATCTTCTCAACTTTTTCTTTGTTGGTTTCCTCGATGTCCGGCTCTACCGGTGTCGGATTTTTGTTCTTCTTCTTTGACCGCCCGGTAGCCTTAACGTGCGTACCAGTGGCAAAGATAGCTTTCTGTCTGGTACCGGGGGATAAACTTCCGTTAGTACTTTCCGTCATGGTTAGCTTGTGGACCTCGGAGGAATCTCTGGTATCTGTATCATCCTGTGAGGTGTAGCTTTCATCCATGCTATCATATGGACTAGGAGAATTTTCTGGCTCACCTTGCGCTTGCTTGGAGACGTGCTCTTGTTCATACTCCTCCATCTCTTTGTCGAAGTCTCGAAGTTCCTGCGACGTGATTGACTCTTGAGGGGAGCAAGGTGAGTCGGCGTTTTCTTCGATTGCGTCTAGGACCGAATCACTACCAGCTCCGGCATCAACAGAGTCGGATCCAATGCTTATGTGGTACACGAAACAGTGCTTCTTCTTGTTCATGTTCTTGAAGTAGTGGCATAGCTGGGTTTTCGCCTCCTCCATCTCAAAGTTCTCCTTGATGTCGGCGATTGCTTCGTAATCGATGTAGGGGCGTTTCATCATCTTCTTTATCCTATGCTTCAAGGGTAGTTTTTCTTCTACGACGTCTGGGAGGAAGGATCCGTAGCGGATATATTCCTTGTCTGTGTATCCGATCTCATCAGGGAGATCAGATCCAGATTTTTCTTCCACCTCTTCTCCCATTATAGGAGTGGGCTGGGTGGTTTTGATTTTCTCCGGGACCTTGAACTCTTCCGCCTCTGCGGACAAAGTAGATCCAGATTTTTCTTCTGCCGTGGTCATCACCTCAAGGGTGGGTTGGTCAGATTCAGTGAAACCGAGATATATATCGATCTCGCCGATGGACATGATCGTCACGGGTTTCGAAGCCGAAATCCAGGTTTCTTCGATAAGGACGAGAGGGACATCACTGGCGTAGACCACGCGACCCATGTCGATTGTTTTGCCGATTCCTACACGCGCAGATTCCTCCCGGAACGATGCTCCAAAGGTCACCTGCCCCACGGTGGGCGTCAACTGTCGTCGGATTGTCGACAAGTACGCCATAGGGGGTCCTAGTGGCATTGGAAGGATGGGGTGTGAGACGTCGGATGTTCCAGGAGCGGTAAGCACAAGTTTACCCAAGTTCAGATCCGACTGTAGTGATCGGATCCTACTCCTGCTAGCAACCCAGTAATATATCGACGTAAGCCGAATGTTACAGCGGATTACAAGAGAGGTTCGCCTATGCGAGTTGATTGTTGTGTTACGATTGATTGGTTGACCTAAAGGCTCCCATAGGGCTGGTTTATAGTCACCAGGGCCTAGGGTTACAGGAGAGACCTATCTGGCTACATTACAGAGTCGGTAACTAGATACAGCTTGGACTACAAGTAATACTACAGGCCTAAGTCGGTAACTCTTCTGGGCCTTGTCGTAGCCAGAATTGGCTCCTCCTCTTTCTCTAACTGGGCCGCCCGTGAAGGAAATCTCTAACCCATTGGTGGGCCACCCTAGTCAGCGAGTCCTATGGGAATACCCGGAAAGTATATCCCCAACACCATGGGCGAGAAGGCCTTTCCTTTCTACCAGCTGCTGCACAAAGCCGACAAATTCGAGTGGACGGCCGAGGCTGACACAGCATTCGAGGACCTCAAGCGCCTTCTCTCCACATCTCCTGTATTGGTAACTCCAAAGGAGAGGGAGCCCTTGCTGCTATACATCGCAGCCATGCACCAGGTGGTTAGCATAACCCTCGTGGTCGAGCGACTCGAAGACGATAAGACCCACGGGGTACAAGGCCGAATCTACTACCTCAGCGAGGTACTGATCCCGACAAAGCAAAGGTATCCCCACTACCAGAAGCTCGCCTATGGCATATTCATGACGGTGCGTCGATTGAGCCACTACTTCCAGGAGCATCAGATCATGGTCATCAACGAAGCACCACTATCGGACATCCTGAACAACCCTGAAGCCACGTGATGAGTAGCCTTGTGGGGCATCGAGCTGTCTCCTAAGGACATCATATACGAGCGGCGCCCCACCATCAAGTCTCAGGTGCTCCCGGACTTCTTCGTCCAATGGATGGAACTCTAGCTGTCGGACACTCCAGACATATCCCAATCCTAGACAATGTACTTCGACGGCTCCAAGCGCGAGGCTGGAGCAGGAGCCGGCATGATCCTGACATACCCTCAAGGGGACAAGATGAAATACGTCCTTCGAATGTAGTTCCACGCATCCAACAACGAGGCCGAATACAAGGCACTCATACATGGCATGAAGATGGGCAAGGTGTGTGGCGCCACACACACCTCGTCATCTATGGTGACTCCAAGCTCGTCGTCCAGTACACGATGAACGAGTGCGACGTTCATAGCGCCAACATGATCGCATATCGTGCGCTCTACAACGCACTCGAAGGGGACTTAGACGGCTGCGAACTTCGGCACATTGGTAGGGAAAGAAATGAAGAGGCCAACAAACTCGCCAACATCGGTGCCACCTACACTCTATTGCTACCTGGTGTGTTCCTCGAACAAATTTGTGTGCCCTCCATCAAGCGAAAATTCCCGAAAGACACAACCGAAGCCACATGACACTCAGGGGATGCGCCACCCAAGAAAACCGAGGACTCGAAGCGCTCGACATGGAGGTCGAACTGGTGAGGCTCATCCAGGTCATGGCGGTTGAGAATACATGGACCCAACCTTACCTCCGCTACATGATAAGCAAGCAGCTTCCTGAGGACCCGATAGATGCTCGACGCTTAGCTTGACGATCAAAGGCCTTCACCATCATTAACGACGAGCTGTACAAGCGCAACATTTTGGGTGTGCTCTAGCAATGTGTCACCAACAATGACGGGAAGAGCATCCTGATCGACATCCATGAAGGTATATGTGGCCACCATGTAGGCAGTCGTGCCCTCGTCGCCAAAGTTCTACGAGCTGGATTTTACTGGCCAACTACGATGCGTGATTCCAAGGGCATCATACAGAGATGCAACGCCTGCCAGAGGTACGCCAACAAGCCACATGCGCCAGGATAAGAGCTGCGGCCAATACCATTGGCCTGGCCTTTCGCCCAATGGGGACTCGACATGATCGCCAAGCTGCCAAAATCCTCGCCAGGAGAGCACGTCTTCCTCCTGGTAGCAGTCGACAAATTCTCGAAGTGGATCGAGGCCATGCCCGTCACTAACCAGCCTGGCGCCGCTGCCGTCAAGTTTTTCAAGTCCATTGTCTACAGGTTTGGAGTGCCCCATAGCATCATCACCGACAATGGCTCAAACTTCACCTCGAAGGAGTTCCGAGGCTTCTGCGAAAACCTCGAGATCAACCTTACATACGCCTTCGTGTCGCATCCGTAGACCAACGGGCAGGTCGAAAAGGCCAACGGCCTCATCGGAAACGTCATCAAGAAGCGGCTGCTACTCCCACAAAAGGCTTGCGGGAGCCTGGGTAGACGAGCTACCCTCTGTTCTATGGAGCCTGCGCACAATGCCAAACAGCTCAACTGGCTACATGCCATTCTTCATGGTGCACGGAGCTAAATCCATGTTGCCTGCTAAGGTACGCTACAAGGCCCCATGGGTCATCGCCTATAGCGATACTGAATCATCGGCCACACTCAAAGATGCCGTCGACACGCTGAATGAAGCTCGCGACATTGCCACGGCCCGCTCAACGGTGTATCAGCAAAGTATCCGCAACTACCACAGCCATCGGCTATGCCCAAGGTCCTTCGTCGAAAGAGACCTCGTCATAATACTCAAGCAGGAAGGGCACCTAAAGCTCGAGTCACCCTGGGAAGGACCCTACGTACTCACTGAAGTAATCCAGAGTGGCGCTTACCACCTAAAGGAGGTCAAATCAGGAGTCGAATACTCCAATCCCTGGAACGTCACAAAACTACGACGCTTCTACTCTTAGTTGTATTTTACTTTCAATAGGGCTATTCAGCCAGGCTACTCAGCCGAACACTGTACCTCCTATATTATGATGAATAAAAGCTAAGTTCCTTGGCCCAAAATTTCTCTCTCTTACATTCTTATCGCTAAAATACGCTTGGAGACTGTGCCTCATCTTACAACTCCGTCGATTGACAAAAACACATATAACCTAAGTAGCTGACCACGTCAGGCTAACAAAAAGGATATGCACATTCTATAGTCAAACAATGCACTACATGCCAACACATACAACTTTACAAGGGAATTAAAAGCCCACTCGACAAAATACAGACTTTACATTGTTTCATTTTCTACTTACAGGACTCAACCATGCTGGAGCAGGACGTTCGTCCGCTCCTCAAACACATCTACAATTTCTTCGGCATGTTGCGCCACTGCTGCGTAGTGTAGCCGCATATCCCATGCCATACCATCCGGAGAAGGAGGTGGCCTAGCTGCTATCTCCGCAAGATTGACATCGCGACGATGCAGCCAAACAAGCTACAGGGCTGCCTTCACACCCGCCACCAGCTGATGGCGCACGAGCTCCTTCACATGGCTTGTATCTTGAAAATTTCCAAGAAAACCTAAAAAGCTGGAGGGGGAAGAGTACAGAGGGAACATCCTGGCCCAGATCTCCGCGAGTGACGACCTTGCTCGCTTCAGCACCCGAAGAACTTGATGGACGCGATCTTGCACCGTGGCAAGAACAATCGCTCGGTCATGGTCCATCCATAAGAAGCCGCTAGCCTCCAACTCATGTTGCGTCAAGAAATTCATCTGAATTGCAACACGCTCTTTCTCTTCCTTCGGAAGAAGATTCACAACTGCACCAAAGTAGTAGGTGAGATGACATAAACACCTGCCACAGTCAAAAAGGAAAAGGCTCAGAGTGACTTACACTGGAGTTGCTCGCCAACCTGGCAAAATTATTCAAGGAGATATTTTTCCCTAGTAGTGGCCCGTTCGGCCTTGGAATTCCAAACATCCGCTTGACCACATATTCTGATAACATCCTTCTCTAGGCTTCGGATGCGATCATGCAGGAACGGTAGCTGCGACACCTCACTCGGCGGTGGATGGGTGTGATGCAGCTCAGATCACTGTAGAGCTTCGTTGGGAAACCCCAAGAGGAAGGTATGATGAACACAATAGTAAGTTTTCCCTCAGTAAGAAACCAAGGTTATCGAACTAGTAGGAGGAAGGAAACAACCCCAAGGTGTTGCTAACAACTTGGAAACCTGCACAACACAAACTCAAGACTTTTCCCCAACAAACAATGAGGTTGTCAATCTCACCGGTTTGCTGAAAACAAAGGATTAAGCGTATGGTGTGGAAGGTAATGGTAGCTTGCAGAAAGTAAACAGTAACAGTGGAAGATGTATCAATTGTAAAGATTGGACCGGGGTCCACAGTTCACTAAAGGTGTTCTCCTTAAGATAAATAACATAACATGCTGGGTAAACAAATTACAGCGAGGCAATTGACAGAATAGAGCAAGGCATAACAATGCAATACTAGACATTCATGATCCTATGAGATTTGATTGGGCATTACAAAAATATACATAGACCGCCATCCAACTACATCTATGACTAGTAATCCAACTTCAGGTTATCATCCGAACCCCCTCCAGCATTAAGTTACAAGCAACGGATAACTGCTTTAAGCAATGTGTGTAAAGTAAACAATACAATTGTTCCATGAACAAGAGATTGTTATTTTCTCCCTAGTAGCAACAACACATCTACAACCTTAGAGATTTCTGTAACTTCCCCAGATCAATAGAGGCATGAACCCACTATCGAGCATAAATACTCCCTCTTGGAGTCACTAGCATCTACTTGGCCAAGATAGCTACTAGAAACGGAGAGCATGCAAGATCTCAAACAACACAGACATGATAGAATCAACAAGATAGAACCATTAATCAATCTGACATAGTAATCTGAATATCCATCGGATCCCCGCAAACACAACATGCATGATTACAAATACATGATCTTGATCATGAATGGAGCTCACAAGATCTAAACATGGTAGCATAAAGGAGGAGAAACAACCATATAACTTCTGTATGGACCCATAGTCCAAGGTGGAACTACTCACGCATCATACCAGAGGCTGGAATGGTGATGAAGAAGGCCTCCGGGATGATCTCTCCCCTCCGGCAGGGTGCCGGGAAGAGCTTCAGATCCCTCGATCTAGGGACGATGGTGGCGGAGGCTATAGACTATTTTGTGGAGATCTGATCGGGTCCTTAGGGTTTTGGCATCGGGGGATTATTATAGACGAAGTGACAAGGTGGGAGGGCGGCCATAGGGCCCACCCCTACCCAGGCATGGCCCAGGGTGGGCCCGCACGTGGGTGGTGGGTGGAGCCACCCCGTGGCTCCCCTCCGATCGCCCTTCGGTCTCCGTGTTCTCCTCGTTGAAATATTGACTTTGGCTTTTATCCCGTCCAATTCTGAGGATATTTCTTTACTAGCTTTTCTGAAAACAAAAATAGCAGGAAACAGGCAACTGGCACTACGGCATCTTGTTAATAGGTTAGTCCCAGAAAATGTATAAAAATACCTCAAAGTGTAGACAAAGCATAGCAAAGTGGATACTAAACAAGCATGGAACATCAAAAATTATAGATACGTTTACGATGTATCAGGGCGCCAAACACAAGAGGAGGCGTATCCACTAGTTCAACACTCAAAGGACCCTAAGGGTGTACAAGAAACATAACATCAAAATACGACAATAGTCAAAAGGCACACTTATATTTACATAACCACTACGTGGTACAATAAATTTGTCCAACATGAAGCATTATAGGCAAGGGGCAAGGAAAAACCAAAATATAGCTACAACTACAAAACAGAAGACCTAGGCGGCAGCATCAGGAGCAGCTTCGGATTCAGATTGTCTAGCCTTGGCCACCTGCTGCTGCTCCAGCGAGTACGTGGCCAGGAGATAAATCAACTTTGGACCAAAATGCTTGCAACTGGAGGCGAAGGAAGAAAGCGCTACCTCAGTACCATCCACCGCCGTCGACATCCTGGATGTGATCTGCTAAAGTTCCAGTTGTGCGCCAGACGCCACATGCCACCGCCATCGCCATCCCCATAGCAGCACCAACCCCTTTCTGCGCCCGCTTATACTTTCCAGGGGCATCGCCTGTCAGAGCTTCTGCGAGGGATTCAACATCGTCAAGGGCGACACCCTTCGGGTTGATCTCCTTGTAGAAGCGGACGAGGACATCCTTGGCCTTGTCGAGTGATTCCATAACAGAGGTGCAATGATCTTAGATCTCCGCAATGGCGTATGCCAGGGGATCCCCATGCTCCAGGATGCTACGATCAAACGTAACACAAGAAGCATCTGCAAGAAATGGCAATTTTTTTGGATGAGACAAAAGGAATCGCACCTGAAGCATAGAACACTCTAAAGAGGAACATGGTGGCTTACCGGATATCGCTTTGGCAGCAGCCATGAGCTTCTCCGTCATGGCCTTCTCTCACGACACCGTGGCTGCCGCAAGCTGCTGCCCATGGTCTTGGGCCTCTTTTTTTGTGGCGCTGGAGGACCTTTGCAGCATCCTTAACCTTGGTTTCCGCTTGGCCGAGACTCTTTTGGAGTGCGTTCAGCTTGCAGAGGGCATCATTGTTTTCATCTTCCAAACTCAACAAAGAAATATCAAAACCAAACAGGTCTCAGCAAAATTTACAATCAAACATAAGGAATTCATGCACCTTGAAGCTGCTTGAGCTGGACCTCCAAAGCAAGGTACTGCTGGACTAGGCGATTGGCGTCATGGACAAAGGGCTGCAAGACACGCAACACACCTAATGAATAAAGGGCTCGGGGGCTCCCCCACGAGACTACTTATGTGGTCACCCGGAGACTCCGAAGGTTTCATTTGAGTCTTTCGGGCAACAACTGTTCAATCCCTTGGCATCAGGGAGCTCGAGTTGTCGTTCTCGGAGTCGTCCACCGTCTTCGGGAACGTCGAAACAGCTTTCGACTCCCCATGCATCTCTTCGAGTTCCTCCTCGAAAGATTCTTCGGAGAAGTGCCTCTTACCACATTCAATGAATCAAGTCAACATTAAGCTAAATACTTAGCATACCAACAAAACAATAAATAGGGGACCCGAAACTCACAAGGGAATGTCAGATAAATTAAAAAATGGAGCTTCCTTTGGCTCCTTCTTCCTTTTCTTCTTGGCCGGCGGCTGAGGAGCCATGGCTTGAACATGCACGACAAGAATGGGGGACTCTACACCCTCATCCCCACCATGACGCTCGAGGAAGGTAGGACCCCTTGGCGTTGGCGGTGTCGCCCCATCCGAAGTCTCTCTCCGGGATCTCTTTTGAGATAGCTCTTCGCTCTGCTCGGGGGCTTCGGTGGTGGGCGACTAAGCAAGGGGAGCTCAAACTCAGACTCCATGTCCCCACCGTCCGGTGCATCCTCGTACTTTTTAGGCAGAGGTGGCATGATGCCCTTTACCTTGAATTTCTGCGAGTTAAAGGCCAAAGCAGAAAGTTGTTCAAACGAAAATAGCAAATAAGAAGACTCGAAAGAGCATTGCATCCAAATATAGGATTTACCTAAGGTACCTATTTCTTGGCATGGAAGGGGGAGACATCTCCTCTGACAAAACCCTTGTCAGGTCGTTGGCGCCAGAGTACAAAAACATTGAATGCTCCCTCGCTTGGAGTGGCTGCACCCAATGCTTGAGGAAGGTGCGAATGATATCAACACCATTAACCTCCTTGCATGTGATCAGCTGGAGCTCCTCCACACACTGATATAGTTTCTCCACCTCTTTGCATTCACCCTCCATGATTTTGTTTGACCATGAACGCTTTAGGGTGATCTTCTGCGTGGAGTCGAAGGGGGAGAACCCGTAATGTTAGCCGTCCAGCTTGATGTCGCGGATGTAGAACCACTTGTTCCACCATTGCTAGACGGACTCTCAGAGATAGAAGGAGAAAAACTGGATAGTGGGGCAGATGGAAATCCCGCACCCACCCAGTGGGTAGACACCACCGGTGCCTGATTGCCTCTTCACATAGTATAGTCTCCGGAAGAGGCCGAAGTGAGGCTCTATACCGAGACTGCACTCGCAAAGCGTGATGAAACACGCGATGTGGAGAAGAGAGTTGCGGGACAAATGATGGAGTTGTATTCCATAAATAAAAATAAGCCCACGAAGAAATTCGTGGACAGGCAGAGAAAGGCCACGAACGACAAAAGCAAAGAACATAACCCGAAATCCTTTGTGTGGGCGTGGGATTACCTCCTAATCGGGAAGAATAGCGTCGCCCTTGTTCTTGGAGATTAGACCGGCCTCGTGTAGCTTGCGCAAGTCCGAGTCTCTCATATGGGTGCTCCGCCATCCGCCATCGGTGGTGCGACTAGGAGCGGCGACCTTGGTGGCGCCGGCAGTGCTCGAGCCCGCTGGAGCAGAGGAGCTTTTCTTTGGCTTGCCCATCTTCGTGGCACGGCGAGCGCGGTGATGCGAGCGGAGAAACGACGAAGGAAAAACACGGAGGATGTCCAGCATGTAGCGTAAGCATGAGGTCTGGAAGAGGCAGCAATGGAAAAGATGAAAGCAAATGGCGAAGGGGTAAAAATGCTCTGTTTTCCCCACAGTATAAAAGGAGCGAAGAAAACAACATGGAGTCATTGATGCAGAAGCCCTAACGCGTGGTCTTCATGTCACCGTACACGTGTCAATAGCCTCCTGAACCGTTGCGAACATGTCGCCCACTACGCACGGGAATCGAGGAGACGCCGTAATTTTCTCCCATGTTATGCGTGACTACTCAAATTCACATCAGAAGGGGGGACCCACGATCGTCCTATCGCATCGTGTCTTCTGCTGCAAATGGTTGAGCTCACCAGGCATCATCAATGATGTCATCAAAGCAAAGCCAGCAACGGCTCGAAACTTTCGACTGAACAAAAAGTACTTACTCGAGTCTACGACTCAACCAACTACTTGGGGGCTACTCCTATCAGGAGTGCCGACCACACACCTGAGAAACTACAATGGTAAAAATGCCTAAAAGAAATCTTCGAGTCCTACGTTGTGTCTGTGACTCCACTACGGACTCAGGGGATACTCCCATAGGGAGCGCTGGTCGCGCATTCGAAAAATTACGTCCTTCGGATAGATAATCAAACATCAGCATATGCAGAAATAAAGTCTCTGCTCGAGTCTACAACTCGAACATACACTTGGGGGCTACTCCCATAGGGAGCGCTGGTCGCGCACCCTATGAACTATTCGAATGAGATCGTTCGGATCAAGCATGATAAAAATCTTTTTAGCAACTTTGCCCAAATTAACGCTAAGTGAGAAACAGAATCCTTGGTCACCCGAAATACCTCGGCGATGATAATCCTTCGGATGCTATGTCTACAACGCAAACATAAGACCTTTAGATATAATCTGATGGCCTGGTAACACACCCGGCTGCGCTCTTCCAGTAACATACCGTGTCAGCAGGCATGATGAAAAATCCTGACGGACGCATTGGGTATCTAACTTAAAACACTGGAGTTCCACTCCTATAAGTCCTCAACATCCTAAGTACAATTACACCATCATTGTTCCAGATTCGAGTCCGGGGGCTCGGGTCTAAAGAAGATCGTGTTGTTTTGTCCAATGAAAGTTAACTGACCCTGATCCGTCGGGTGAGTCAGGCACACGTATCAACAATCCCTATGCACTAATGTATTTATTCGAAAGACATGTTCGAATGAGAAGCACCCGAAAGAATATAGAGTCTCCAGTCGAATCTACGATTCGACTGAACACTCGGGGGCTACTGACATGCATATACCCTATGGGTGCCTCACATTGGTATTGTCGGTCCAGCCTAGGGAAGGCCCACGTGAAGACTTGTTGTCCAAGAAGACTCCAGGTGGCCCAAGCCCAGTACATTTTTGACTCCTTGGAGGACACGGCCAGGCTATAGATAGACTATTCCAGGGTAAAACCATAAATTGTAACCGACTCGACCTACCCCTGGGACCTGGCCTATCTATATAAAGGCCAGGACGGTTCGTGAACTAGGTAGACATGATCGAGACACCTCTCCGATCAATAACCAACAGCGGGATCTGAAGATCTATAATGTCTACCACGTATTCAACAATGACTTCACGATCGAATGAACCATTAACATACGATACCGATTCCCTTTGTCGCGTGATACTTTACTTATCCGAGGTTCGATCATCGGTATCTCCATACCTAGTTCAACGTCGTTACCGATAAGTACTATTTACTCGTTTTGTGACCTAGTCACATGCTTGCAAGCTAATTGGATGACAACCCTTGTGACCTAGTCACATGCTTGCAAGCCAATTGGATGACATTCCACCGAGAGGGCCCAGAGTATATCTATCTGTCATTTGGATGGACAAATCCCACTCTTGATCCATGCGCTTTCAGAATACCCAATGCCACATTTATAACCACCCAGTGATGTAAGTGGCATTTGATGTCATCAAAGTACTCATCCGGTGACGGTGATTAACATGATCTCATGGTCGAAGGATTAGGTTAATATGTATCTGAAAGCTTGTAGCACAACGAACTTAATGACTTGATCTTATGCTATCCTTACTATGGGTGTGTGTCCATCACATCATTCTCCTAATGATATTATCTTGTTTTTAATAACATCCAATGTCCATGATCAGGAAACCATGATCATCTATTAATCAACAAGCTAGTTTCAACAAAAGGCTTACTAGGGACTTTTTTATGTTTATAAAACACACAAGTATTAATGTTTCAGGTTAATACAATTATAGCATGGCATGTAAACATTTATCATAAACACAATGATATAATAATAACCACTTTATTGTTGCCTCTTGGGAATATCTCGAACATTCCCCTCATAGTTTGTGGTTGATTGAACCCTAGATATTGTTGAAGGGCTATTTGCTTGATTGTGATTAACAACTTGTTTTTATTTGGTGAAGAAATTATATTTTTAGATTGTGTTGTAATACATATGCGACTGATCCATATTATGCTCCATCTTTGTGAGTAGTTCCCCATGTTCCTGAGGGCATGGGATGAATTGGGAATGATTTACATACAATATGACATGAGTATTTTGTCAAGTTTTTATATTTTATGTGATTCTATGATAGTGATATGCGAACATCGACTGCATATTACTTCACCTATATGGACTCATAGGGCCACACTTTAATGCAATGAAGAGGGTTGGAAGGACGAATGATAGAAACCATATTCCAATAACTTTTGCCTCGTTTCAAAAAAAAACTTTCAGTTGCATTAAAGGGGCTATAGATCGGGGGACCCTAGAACTTATTGCTATGGTTGGACATTTATGTCTTAGTGATTCCTTTGTTTGCTCATGAAAATGGCCTTAGGATCAATCATAAGGGGTGTATTTACTCATATACATGGCTGCCCTAATTTAGATCTGTCCAACGAGAATGAAACTAGACAAAATTCTTATCATACTATGTAGAAATATTTATGCTAAGTAAATCTGTACCGTCCTTTGGAACATTTGTTACATATAAGTACATAAGGATTGGGCTTTCTCTGAAAAAGCATTTACTTTTTGCAATTTACTTCACAACAGTTTACTTTTCTTGCAAACTATAAACGCAAAACATAAAACCACTACAAATTTTATTGTTTTACTTGTGAAACTTCCTAACCAATACCTTTAGCTCCTCGTGGGTTCAACAACCTTTTGTTATTGAAAGGTACTACAATAGATCTCCTGCACTTGGGAGATATCAAGATACTTTTATGGCATCGTTGCCAGGGAGTGTTGCGCTATTGGTAGGTTCATTTGGTAAGGGAACTTAAAAATTGTTTTTTACTATTTACTATTTTATTAGATTATGGCTTTCTTAGGTACTAAAAATATGAAGTTCTCTTTATATAATTATGTTAACTCTGTTAAGAATAAGGTTGAGAAACCCTATGAGCCCGAAGTGGAATACGAAATTCCTACTTGTCTTGTTAAAAAAGTTTTGACATGGATATGCTCCAGAGATACCTAATATTGTCCTATCCGGTCTGATCCAACAGAAGCCCATACGATGGTATACCCCTGATGGCAAAGCCCAGGAGGAACTCGGGTGGCCCAGGCCCATAAAGGATGCGACTATTTGGAGAACAAGACTAGTTCAAGATAGAAAGTGAAAGGGAAAAACCCTAACCTGTAACCGACTCGGCCTATCCCCGAGACCTAGCCAATCTATATAAAGGCCAGGAGGGCACGACGAGGAGGGCACCTCATAACCCTAGCATACACAACGCTAGATCTCGTATGGGCATCCTTGTAGCCTTTGTCTTTGCCATTAATCGAGAGAAGACAAACATGAGTAGGGTTTTCCCTCCGGGTGCCTAAACCTGGGTAAACACTGTGTCCTGTATTGCTTGTCAGTTAGCCATTCCGCAATCTCTAGCGTCCCCTCCTTCTCCAAAATCCAAGCCCATAACAATTGACATTAATGAGTCGGACCCTCGTTAATTGGCGTTGTCTGTGGGAACGGGGGATGCTAATGTTGCGGTCGTGATGGTCCCATACACCGCGATCTTCAACTCTTCCGCAATGGAGAATCACATCCTCTTTAGCACCATCGACTCCACTCACTGGTGACTCTCCAGGACTTCGACTCCAAAGGAGACAAAGTCGACATGATTATTGGGAGACTATGCTTCCAGGTCATCCAGATGGGCATGCTTCGCCTCCCTGAGGAAGTGGCGCCTCCGGCGATCCCACCTGCTTCATGGGTACCACCCATCGGTGTGCTTGGCGCACCCTCGCTGACATACGATTCAGATGACAACAATAGCTGCAACTCCGAGCTATGCGACCCTCCTACGGAGGAAGGAACCTACGGTTTTGGATATGGGAGCTATGGGAGCAATGATCTCCCCCATCGCTTCATGTGTTCAATCGTCATCGACACCCATGTCAACAATGGAGCCAATCCGTAGGCTCCTAGTGCTACGAACTGAGGTCCTCCTTAGAACGCCAATGCCAACGGTAGTGCTCACCTGAATCCCGACGGGACCGCCCCTCTCAATACTGATGCCACCAACAGTGATGAAGCGACTCGGCAGCATATCCACCTCAACGAAGCCGAGTGGGAAAGGGTCTGAGATGCCGTATGGGGCAAACCCTCTGCTACTGGATGCTTCACGCGATATGATAATGGGCTATTACTGGCTCCTTGTGAAGGAGCAAAACCGACAGGTTACGCAACATAAAGAGCTCGAACAACGTCGGAGGGCAGCCGATGAATCAAGCGCTCTACAAGCCGTGCTTTCCTCCATTAGCGGGTCCTCCTCAAAGGGCTATGATGTCCATGATGCCCACAAAGTTGCTCTCGACTTGAGCGCATGGACCTTAGCACCAGACGCGAGGCCACTAAGGCACTCGACCTATACTTCATGTCAATGGACTCACAGGGTAACAAGATGCCCAAAACACTGCATGGCGTGGTTATAGCAGCTACTACGTACCTGCTCGCCAATCAACCACCAGTTGGGGATCCACGATCCCCCATACATAAATCCACAATCGCAGGCCTCGGGCTCATCGGAGCCACATTAACCAGAGAAGAGACTTTGAAGCCGAAGAAAATGGCCGTCGTGAAGTTCACGAGGAACCGCATGCCCTCATCCGACGAGGAGGATCACGACATGTCGCGACAACACTGTACCCGACGACGGAGGATCCGCAACTACGACGCTCATGATGAACTCATGCAGTGCAAGATCGACAAATCACGCGCGTAACATGTGTGTTCCACGATGTCGGAAGATGAAGATATGGAGCTCTGCGGCGCTAGATGCTTCAGCCGAGCCATACAGCAGACGTGGATGCCTAAAGGCTTCAAGCTCCCATTAGACAATCCAAAGTTCGACGGCTTGCAGGAGTCGAAGGTCTGGCTGGACGACCAGATATCATCGGTCAAACTGCATGGTGGGAGCAAGAATACAGCCATGCAATGCCTTTAGCTACAATTGAAGAGGGTGGCTAGAGCCTGGCTCAACAACCTTCCCTCCGGATCAATTTGTAGTTGGGAGGAGGTGGTCTACAACTTCATCCGAAACTTCAAAGGCACCTGCAAGCGGCCAACCTCGATCGAAGAGCTACGCGTCTGATGCCAAAGGTCCAACGAGTCCATCGGCTCCTATGCCCAACATTGGTCGGTGATCAAGAACTTCACAGAAGACATCTTAGAGGAAAGGGAAATCGACGCTTTTAACGGGGATGTAAGGCATCACGAGCTTAGAGAGGAACTGGGTCATATCAAGCCCAAAACCATTGATCACCTGATGGACATCGCCAACTGCTAGGCCGATGGTGAAGATGTCATCAACCGAACACGTTTGGATAACAAAGACAACATCGGCCGTAGATCAAACCACCGAGGAAAGAGAAGAGAGCGCACCTATGATGATCGCAAGGAAATCGACATGGTCACAGCTGGCTACGCCGATCGCCACAAAAATGGGAACCGCAACATCGGCTATCGTAGCGGCAGCTACTGCGACAACGGAAAGACCACGCAGTCGTGGTAAGGTTGCACTCGCGGCGATGAGCCGTCTGCAATCGACAAGTTGTCGAGTCCCTACATCATTCACTTCAACATCGACAAACAGGATGGCAAAAAGAAATCTAGCCACCTACTCAAGGATTGCCAGGAGTTCCAGAAGCTCCTCGAGGGATATTCCCAGATGCGGTGTGACGCAATGAATCAGGGGTTCGGTTATTCCCCTGTGCCCATCGCATATGGCGCCCCACCACCACCTAGAGGACCCGCGGAGCCTGCTGCTGCTCCGGCCTAGAACAACGGAGCAGAGAAGTACCCACAACCACTGGGTACCATGACGATACAAAAGGGGCATCCATCCAACATGATCCAGAAGACGTTCGACAACTTTGATCGCTATAGGATCAAGTTGAACCCTAAAAAGTGCACCTTTGGTGTCCCATCCGGGCAATTACTCGGGTACTTCATCTCCGTAAGAGGCATCAAGGCTAACCAAAAGAAAATCAAGGCCATACTGGCCATGGAGAAGACAAAGAATGTCAAAAGAGTCCAGCAAGTAGCTGAACGACTCGTAGTGCTCAGCAGGTTCATCAGCCGCATGGGTGAAAAAGCTTTCCCCTTCTATCAGCTCCTCCGCAAGTCAGAAAAATTCGAGTGGACAATCAAAGCCGATGAAGCATTCGAAGACCTCAAGCGTCTGCTCTCTACATCTCCCATGCTGGTGACACCAAAGGAGAGAGAGCCCATGCTTCTATACATCGCATCAACGCACCGGGTGATCAGCACGGCACTAGTGGTTGAACGACCCAAGGAGGGAAAAAACCACGGGGTACAACTCCTGGTGTACTACCTTAGAGAGGTAATGACATAAACAAAGCAGAGGTACCCTTACTACCAGAATCTAGCCTACGGCATGTTCATGATTGCGCGTCGACTATGCCATTACTTGTAGGAGCACTAGATAGTGGTCATCAATGACGTTCCACTATCACACATCTTCAACAACCCCGAGGCAACGGGACGAGTGGGCCTCTGGGGAATCGAGCTATCCCCACGGGACATCATCTACAAAAGGCAGACCGCCATCAATGGAGCTACAGCTACCGGACACCCCGGACACCCCGGACATGTCTCAGCTCTAGACAAAAGGCAGGTGCTCCCAGACTTCCTTGTCCACTGGATGGAGCTACAGCTACCGGACACCCCGGACATGTCTCAGCTCTAGACAATGCACTTCGACGGATCAAAGCATGGGGAAGGAGCAGGATACAAAGTAATCTTGACATTCCCTCAAGGGGACAAGATGATATACGTGATGTGGATGAGATTCCGCGCATCAAACAACGAGGATGAGTACAAGGCGCTCATCCACAACATGTGGATGGCCAAAGTCTGTGGTGCCACACGACTAGTTATCTATGGTGACTCCAACCTCGTCGTCCTGCAGACAATGAAACAATGTGACGCTGTCAGCGACAACATGATCGCCTAACATGACCTCTACAACGTACTCGAATGAGACTTTGATGGTTGCGAACTTCGGCATGTTGGCCGAGAAAGAAATGAAGAGGCTGACAAGCTCGCCAATATTGGCTCCACCTGTGCGCCAGTTCTGCCAGGTGTCTTGTTGGAGAAAATCTACGAACACTCCATTAAATGCAAGAATCCCAAGAGCGCACCAGCAGCTACAACTGGTTCAGGGGCTATGCCACCCGACAACCCCAATGCGCCAACAGAATAAGTCGGAGATACCACTTGTGAACCTCATGCAAGTCCTGGCAATTGAGTAGTCATGGACTCAACCGTACGTCACATACTTGTTGAGCAAAAAGCTGCCAGACGACCCGACGGATGCACGACACATCACTCGATGCTCCAAAGCCTTCACCATCATCAATGGCTCGCTTTACAAGCGAAGCATTACCGGTGTCCTTTAGTGATGCGTCACCAGCGACGATGGAAGGAGCATACTCCTCTACATACATGAAGGAATCTACGAGCACCATGCTGGCAGTCGCGCCCTAGTCGCCAAAGCCTTATGGGCTGGCTTCTATTGGCCAATAGCTATGTGCGACGCCAAGGACAAAATAAAAAATTGCAACGACTACCAACGGTTCACGACTAAGCCGCATGCACTAGGCACAGAATTACGACCAATATCACTGGCATGTACCTTTGTGTAGTGGAGACTCAACATGGTTGGCAAGCTGCAAAAGTCCTCGCCTGGAGGATGCATCTTCCTCTTGGTGGTAGTCGACAAGTTCGCCAAGTGGATAGAGGTTACGCCCGCACCAACCAAACTGGTGTCACCGGCGTCAAGTTCTTCCAGTCCATAGTATATAGGTTTGGTGTGCCACACAGCATCATCACCGGCAATGAAACAAACTTCACCTTGAAGGAGTTCTAGGACTTCTGCGACTATCGTGGTGTGGAACACGTCAGTGCCATCGGGGATGGCTAAAGAGGGACACTTAGATGCAGTCGGTGGCTCACACAACGGGTTGGGAACGATGAAACTGCAAACACAGTGGCGTACCCCGGTTTGGGTCCCTCTTGGCGAGGTAACACCCCTAATCCTGCAAGATCTACTATATGGGGGGCGAACGCCTAGTACAAGTGCTCCTGGAGCTGTTTCCTTAGCAAGTATCGATGTCTAGAGGAAGAAGAAGAACTAGAGGCGAGATCTTGCTACCATTGTGGCCTACCCAGAACCCTAGCTCTACCTTCCCTTACATACTGGTTGTGGGAGGTAGTTTACAATGTGGGTTCTAGGGTTTACTGTTTAGATATGGGTTGACGGCGGGCCGGCTGCAGGGCCCCAGCCGGTGGAACAGGACCCAGTCATCCTCCATTATATCGCTAGACGGTGCTACGGTAGCCCCACGCCCTTCCTTTAGCATCACCCTTGGCTTTAGCAGTCACCCAGGCTTCCTTTGGGGCGTCATCCTTGCTTTAATGGTAACCCGAGACTCCTTTGGCGGTCAGATGACCACTTTGCTTTATCTTCGTCTGGTAGCACCAGTGAGGGCGCCGCGCCAGCCTGTCCAGTGATGAGAGGCGCCAGAGGCGTACTCTGCAAGGAGAATCTCCCCCTCCGTGCTCTCCATCGAATCCAAGGACAGCCGGGTGGAAGTGGCCACCCAGCCGGTTTTTCTGGCTACCCGGCTAGACAGGACAGTCGGGAAAGATTTAAGCCCAGCCGGGTGGGACTAGCCAACTGGCTAGAGCTCTTCTGCTTGAAGGCTAGGCAGCCAGTGTCTTCTAGAGCGGGCCTACTTAAGCCTGGCTTCCCCTACCCGGGGGTTATCCCCCTGACACTAGTCCCCGAGCGTGTAAGGACTTGGCCGGTGGGAAAGGTCTTGCGAGCTCCTTTGTTTCTCGATGTAGTTTGTCGATGAAGTCCGGCTGCAACTTTTCCTTTTGCTTTCCGGCTGGGATCAACCAGCTACGGAATCGATGGCCGCCCACTGGGAGTAAACAACGAAGGCAGCAACCGACTGGTGAAGCTGGAGTTGAAACGTCTGGTGGATGAGGTCAGTGCTGTCGTCAGCCATGACCATTGCTCTAGTGCATGTCGTGTCGGTTTGACTTCTGCGGCGCTGCTCCAGTTTTTGGTAACTGCACGCACCACTTGCCGTAGTGGTTCCTCAGGGTGAGAGCGCATGCCTCGCCTCCCTCGTAACACATGTGGATTTTCTGTGCGGGGTCGTGCCGACATAAAGGATCCGGAGCCGTAGCATCGCAGGACTGAAACGCCACTCACCCATGTGTCGCGTGGGAGCGGAGGGGACGATGGTGCCTCTCCCGCGGGGATAAATAGAACCACGGGGGGGGGGGGGGGACGAGGCCTCCACTTCATCTTCCTCCAGCTCTCGCCTCCCTTTCCTTCTACGCTCCTGCCTTCTTGCTTTGCCTTTGCCTTTGCACCGCCAGCTCATGGTTGCCGGAGCCACTGTCGGCCCTTGCTCCCTCACTGGGAACCCTAGTCTCCACCATGACTTCCGCTCCTGCCGAAATGCTGCCAGAGCAACGCGGCGGCTAGTGCGGATCTTTCATGACTGACGAGCTGGTCTATAAGTACCAGCGAGGGAAATTTATCCCATCGTCGCGGCTGGTGAAGCACCGTCTTGCTCCGAGGGGGGAGCGGGAGCCCGATCCCCTGGCGGGGGAGCGCATCGTATTCCTTCCCCACTTTGCCTGAGGCTTCGGCCTCCCCGTCAGCCTCTTCCTCCTTCAGCTATTCCACTTCTTCGGCCTCCAACTCCATCATGTTGGTGCCAACGGCATCGCGCAGCTGTCGCACCATGCGGCGTGCTGCGAGTCGTACCTTGGGGTCTGGCCCGAGGTGGCGAACTTTTGAAAGTTCTTCCACTTCAAGGCCTAGAACATCGTCAAAGACGGCCCACTGACGGAGACGGGCTGCTGCGCCGTCTACCCGCGTCCCTCCTCGTCGATGTTGCGGTTCGACCTTCCTGACACCGTCAAGCTCTAGCAGCGCTCGTACTTCTACGTGAGCAACGCCACAGAGGTCGACTGGATCGTCCTGCCGCCCTTCGTCAACGTGCCTTCGGTGCAGAATGCCTAGACGGTGAAGGGGATGGGGGCCTAGGCGAAAATCGATCGGATGGCCGCGCGGGTGGAGGCGATGGTGGCGACAGAGCGGCTCACCGTTCGGGACATCGTGCTGTCGTGGATGGCGCGTCGCGTGCTTCCTCTTCAGAGGCAGTCACATAAGATGTGCTACTTTTCCATCATCGATGATCCGACCCAGACGTCGCAGAAGGAGGTGCCGTATGAGGCGCTCCGGAACTGGATCTCCATGATCTCCAAGTTCCGCGTGGAGGCGACTTGGTCGTACTCCTGCCCACCGTACCACCATGGCCGCCTGCCTCCTCGGGTGAGTTGTCTTTGGTTTTCTTCTTTTTATGCCTAGATTTTTCCCTGGTAGGTTTTCCTTGGGTGCCTTATGTTCCCCCCTTTGAGTAGCTGTTTACGGTGCAGCATGCTAAGGACGGTATCGGCGACTTCGCCGTCCCCTCCTTCCTGGCAGACCGGAAGCCGCCCAACTATCCCCAGACGGAGCCAGAGGGGTTTCCTGTCCGGCTCGACGGAGGTCCTTTGGATCATCACGGTAATTTCCGGGTGAAGCTTTTGCTTTTGTTCTGTCGATCAAGCTTGTCATTGATGCTTGTGTTTGTGCTGGTGTAGCCGAGGAGGAGGCTGACCAGGAGAAGGCCACGGCGAAGGCCCGGGGGAAGAGGGCAGCGTCCGCCGCCGCGCCGGCTGCCGCGGAGCAGAAGTGGATGCACCGACTGCGCCCAGCTGCTGCCATGCTGTCTCGCGCCTGGTTAGTGTTATCCTATTCTCCCTGGCTCTTTTCCTTGCTCTCTGCTTAGCCTTTTTGTTATCTATCGCAGCGAGGCAATGTCATTGGGCAGCTCAGGCGCTGCCGCCGTTGCTCCTCCCCTACCTCCGGTCGTCGAGATTGGTGCGGCCTCTCCGGCTGCGCCTACCCCGACGACCCCGTCTGCACCTCCTCAGGGATCTCCGGCCACGGAAGTGCTGCGCCGTGCGCCCGCGACTTCGTGTGTTGCGCAGCTCTTCGCGACCACTCATGGCCCCGACACCCCCTTCTCCATCCCAAGGCTGGTGTGAACCCATCATGGAGCGATGCTCCAACCAGTTCTTCTAGGCCTATCATCGAGGAGTCAGGGCCAAGACATGCCGAGCGCCCCGGTGCAGGCGGTTGCGGTGGGTAGCGTCCAAGCAGGAGCCTCCGGCTCGGCGGGGGCGGAGTTGGTGGTGGCTGCGCCTTCGCGCGCCGCTGCTGATGAAGACGAGGTTGTGGTGACTGGCTCGAGGACAGCTCCGGCTGTTCTTACACCGGGTGCCATCCTCAGCCAGCTGTCGGGCGCGGCGCCCGTCACACCCGACCAGGCTCACCACCTGGTTGAGATAATGGAAAAGGGGCTTGGCGAAGCCAAAAATTTGTCTGTGTCATTGGAGGTAGGTGTCTCTCTCCATTTATTTTGTTGTAGCCAGCCTTTCTGTAGCCGGATTTTCGCTCTTTTTCCTTACGTCCTTCTCTCCACAGAAAGCGTTTTCAGAGGCAACAAGGAGAACTCAGGAGTTGGGGCGTAAGATTGCTTCTTCTCACCTATCTTGGCGATTGACCTCCTTTTCGCGCTTTTTGTTGTCTATCGTGTACCCTCCTACAGCCATGATTGTGGATAGGGAGAAGGAGGTGGAGCGCCTCAAAGCTCAGGTGGCCCGGCTGGAGGAGTCGAACAAGGCCCGACCGGGGCAGATCGAATAGCTGGCTGCGTCCAAGCACAAGTTAGAGGTTGCCATGGAGAAGTGCAAGAAGGTGGCCGACACCCGGGGGAGGTGCTCCAGACCTTGGAGGTGACCTCTGCCCAATGGGAGGAACTGCTCAAGGTGCTCCGGGCCCAGGAGCAAGATCTGACCAGGCAGCTTGAGCAGATTGCCGAGCTTGTCGTCAGTAAGTTCACATCTCTATTCTCTTTTTATGCCTGAGTCGATGGACCATCTTTGGATACTTATTATTTTAACCGGATACAGCTCACTACCCGGAGTCGACGGACCAAGCTCTTGAGGCCCTGCCTGCGGAGGAAGCTGTCCGCAAATTGACCGCCTGGGACCTGGTGAAGGTTCTGGTAGAGGAGAGTGACGAGTTTTGCAACGTCGCCACGGACGAGCGAGCCGCATGACATCGCCATCCTGGCACTTGCCCTGATGCGCGGCATAGACGTGCTCGAGATTGCCAAGGAGTGGACGGCTTGCGGTGGTGTGGATATGGTGCTAGCCCTGGTGAAGTCCTGGTATCCGAATGCGGACCTGGGCGCGCTCACTCGTGGCTTCCATGCCGGAACCATCTATGAGAGCCTCCGCCAAAGCGTCCCTGAGATCAGGTCTTGTGGAGTCAAGATCGGCACCTATGTGGATATGGACTGCGACTTCCGTGACCCCTGCGAGCCGATGCCGTATCATTGGATACTGGACCCTGCAAGAGGCGTCGACGTTGCCTCCTCTAGCCATATGCCCATAGTTGATGCCAACGCTCCTTCTCCCAGACCGACTCCTGCTCCTGAAGCCGATATTCCTTCCAAGCCCTGAATCCTTGGGATGCCAGGCAAATTTTTCTCTTCCAAAACTTGGTCTGCACTAATTCTGTACTTGAGGTAAACTTCGCTGCTGTAAAACTTTAACTCCGCGTAGAAATTTCATAATCCGTTTATCTATTTGATGCTTCTTTTGGTTTAAGGTGAATTTGCCTCTTTTCTTTCTGGACGTTTGTGTCCTTGGCATTTCTTTTGCAGGTCCACGGGAGCACGTCTGCTGGGTGTAGTCCTCGAGGTTTGGGCTGGCTGGGATAGCCAGCTGGGTCGAAGCTCTTTTCTACCTTGTTGTTTTCTGATAGGTGCGTGGGAGCGCGTCCACTGGGTGTAGTCCCCGAGGTTCGGGTCGGCTAGAGTAGCCAGCCGGGTCGAAACTCTTTTCCACCTTGTTGTTTTCTGATGGTTGCGCGGGAGCGCTCCCACTGGGTGTAGTCCCCGAGGTTCGGGACGGCTGGAGTAGCCAGCTAGGTCAGAGCTCTTTTCCACCTTGTTGTTTTCTGATGGGTGCGCGCGAGCGCGCCCATTGGGTGTAGTCCCCGAGGTTCGGACCGGCTGGAGTATCCAGCCGGGTCGGAGCTATTTTCCACCTTGTTGTTTTTTGATGGGTGCACGGGAGCGCGCCCACTGGGTGTAGTCCCCGAGTTTCAGGCCGTCTGGAATAGCCAGCCGGGTCAGAGCTCTTTGCCACCTTGTTGTTTCTGATGGGTGCGCGGGAGCGTGCCCACTGGGTGTAGTCCCCGAGGTTCGGACCAGCTGGAGTAGCCAGCCGGGTCGGAGCTCTTTGCCACCTTGTTTGCTACCAAGTTGCGGCTCGTGCAAAACAAAATACAATGTCGTTTGCATTAGTTTCGCCATTGGTGCGCGCATTTGCAGCTAAGATAAAGCATGAGAATGATGCCCTTTCGAACTAGGCTGATAACTTATTCCTTTTCTCAGCGAGCCTTGGCCTTTCAAGCTCTGGCCTTGACGGCTCCTAGCCGGGTTGCGGTATGCAGCCGGAACTGAAGGGGTAGCTAGGTTGGCGTACTTCGTGATACTTCGGGTTGTTGTTATTGGCTTAGCTCGAGCAGGTGCATCCGGATTATCCGGGCGCCCTGGTCCTCTATTTGGGTTGTTTCTTGTAAGGGGGACTTTGGGCTTTTGCTCTTGCTGGGTCGACAGCCGGCTTGCGGTCTAAAGCCGGAACCGAAGAGTAGGCCCTTGGTGCCACATACAATACTTAACCGTTTGTAGAAATTGAAGGCGTCCGGGCCAGCCGGCAAACTCATTGTAGAGACTACCGGAGACGGGTCGATGACAAAGGTTATGCGCAAAGTGGCATGGAGTCCTCGGGGCTATGCCGAGGCTCCCAAGATTGTTTATTTATTACATGGAAGTAAGATACATACACTTCTTGATCAAGTGTAAAGTGGACAGAGTAGGCTCATGTTCCATGGGCACACAGTCTCTTTGTCGGAGTGATCAGCCTTGTTCTTTGCCAGCTGCTCGGCATCGATGAGGTAGTATGAGTTGTTGTCCAGCGCTTGGCTGATGATGAATGGCGCTTCCCAAGGTGGGGACAGCTTGTGCATTCCCTTCGTGCTCTGCACCAAGCGCAACACTAGATCGCCATCGCGGAATGAGGTAGGCTGGATCCGGCTGGCGTGGTAGCGACGCGTGTCCTGCTGGTAAATAGCTGATCTGGAAAGGGCCAGCTCACATGTCTCCTCTAGCACATCCACACTGTATTTGTGTGCTTCCTTGGCCTCTTTCTCCGTGTAGAGTGATACGTTGGAAACGTATCTATAATTTTTGATGCTCCATGCTTGTTTAGTATCTACTTTGCTTTGCTTTGTCTACACTTTGAGGTGTTTTTATATATTTTCTGGAGCTAACCTATTAACAAGTTGCCACAGTTCCAGTTGCCTATTTTCTTCTGTTTTTGGTTCCAGAAAGGCATAAAATCAATATTCTCAGAATTGGACGGGACAAAAGCCAAAGTCAATATTTTACAGTGAGGGACACGAATCCAGAAGATGAGACGGAGAAGCAAGCCAAGGCAGCCAAACCCCCTAGGCGCGTCCAGGGGTGGGCCCGCGCTTGGGTAGGGTGTGGCCCCCTGGTCGCCTCCTAGCCTCGCCTCTTTGCCTATAAGAAGCCCTCGATGCAGAAACCCTAAGTATCCGATCAAAACTCCACGAAACCTTCTATAGCCTCCGTCACCGTCGTCCCTAGATCGGGGGGGGGGGGGGTGGGTGGGGATCTGAAGTTCTTCTCGGCACCCTGCCGGAGGGGAAATCATCCAGGAGGCCTTCTCTTCGGTATGAAGCGTGAGTAGTTCCACCTTGGAATATGGGTCCATGTAGTAGCTAGATGGTTGTATCTCCTCCTTGTGCTTTCATGTATAGATCTTGTGAGCTCCGTTCATGATCAAGATGTAATATATTTGTAATCATGCATGTTGTGTTTGCGGGGATCCTATGGATATTGAGATTACTATGTCATATTGATTAATGGTTTTGTCTTTATGATACTATCATGTATATGTTGTTTATGATCTTGTATGCTCTCCGTTGTTAGTAGCTATCTTGGCCGTAGTTGCTAGTGACTCCAAGAAGGGGTATTTATGCTCGATAGTGGGTTCATGCCTCTAGTTTACAAGGGAAGTGACAGAACTCTGTTCGGTTGTAGATGTGCTGTTGCTACTAGGGAGAAAACAACGGTATATTGTTCATGGAACAAGTGGTTTGTTTACCTTACACACTTTTCTTAAAGCAGTTGTCTGTTGCTTGCAACTTAATACTAGAGGGGGTTCAGATGATAACCTGAAGGTGGACTTCTAGTCATAGATGCAGTTGGATGGCGGTCTATGTATATTGTTGTATTGGCCAATCGAATCTCATAAGATCTTTTTGTATGATATTACATTATTATGCCTTGCTCAGTTCTTGTCAATTGCCTTGCTATAATTTGTTTACCCTACATGCCATGTTGTTTATCTAAGAAGAGCACCTCTAGTGAACTATGGAACCCGGTCCAATCTTTACCATTGATACATCTTCCGCTGTTACTTGTTTACTTGCTGCAAACCATTATCTTTCACACCATACGTTTAATCCTTCGTTACAACAAACTGGTGAGCTTGACAACCTCACTGATTCATTAGGGAAAAGTCTAGAGTTTGTGTTGTGCAGGTCTCCACGTTGCTTGCAACACCTGTGTGACGTTTCCTTCCTCCTACTGGTTCGATAACCTCGGTTTCTTACTAAGGGAAAACTTGCTGCTGTGCTGCTTCATACCTTGCTCTTGGGGTTCCCAACGAAGCGCTCCTACATCAACTCAACACTACATCAAGATTTTTCTGGTGCCGTTGCCGGGGAGGCTAAGGACGTCTTCACAAGGTCCTCCACTTCCTTTCTCTTTACTTAGTTTTTAGTTTGCTTAGTTTCTTTTGCTTGGTTTTGTTTGCCTCTTTTAAAAAATCCAAAAAAATAGTCTAGTTTGGTTTGCTTGCTTTACTCAAAAACACAAAAAAATTAGTTCCTACCCTAGTTGCTACCATGTCTAGTTTGGGGCCAATCTCTATTACACCTTTGGAAGAGATCTTTACTTTTACACAAAAAAGTGAAGAGAGTTTTAAAGAAGCTTGGTCTAGAATCACTTCTTTACAAAGGGAAAATGAGCCTAAGATGAGTCTTAGCATGGTTATCAATAGTTTCTATCACGGTATTGCTCTTTGTTATAGATATGCTTTGGATGTTGTGGCTGAGAAAGATATTTTTCAATGTACTGAGGATGAAGCTTTTGATGCCATAAAGAAGTTGATTACAATTTATAATACACCTGGCAAGTCTGATTCCTCTTTCACAAATATTTTTGCGAGGTTGAACACTCTTGAGACCAGTATTGCTGCTATGAATAGTTGCTATCAAACGCTTAGGGCTTACCATGATTATGTACCCACAAATTCTGATCCTTCAAAGTGGTTTCCCAAAATCAAAGTCTCTATAAATACTACACTTTTTGATGCTCGCTGTGATATCATGTCTGTATTTTGTCGCATGCCTAAAGGTATTTATGATTCTTTGAGTCTTTAGGGGCTTTCTGAAGGAGGAGAGGAAATCTCTCTTACTAATAATGCCACCTTATTACCCACTGGAATATCTTAAGGTGTGTTTACAAAAATCTCAGGGAAAATGGTGTCTACTGATTATCTTGTTATTGAATGTGTAGGCAAAGGACATATTACACTTGGAAGATCCCTACTGAAACACCTTGGAGCAATAATAGATGTGGGAAAGGGCATTATGCATTTTCCCCCTCCAGTAAGCAACCATATTTTCCCAAAAGAGAAGCAGAAAGGTAAGAAAGGAAAGAACAAGAGGGTTAATGCCTCATTTGAAAATACTTGATTCTTCTTGCTTCTTGTGCCTAACTTAAAGGCGTTAAAGAAAAGTACTTGTTGGGAGATAACCCAAGAGTTTCCTTGAGTATTGGAAGTTATTACTTCAGTAATGACATCTCCTTATCGTTTTTGTTTGCTTTTTGTGCCAAGAATGACCTCTAAAGAGAGGAAAGTAAGATTTGGGGAGTTGCTGTCCCGAAACAGATTTCTGTCCTCCACCAAAACAATTCGTGAAGAGTCTCTGTAACTCGCATTGAGGTCAAAATTTACGAATAAATCCCCCAGTATGTTAGCTAACTTTCGTTAGTTCAACACTTTTTGATTTGAGCAACAGAAGATGTTCAAAAAAATCGTTTTCTACCTGTTTCTCTGTTTTGACAGATTTCTGCCATTATTTGCATTTGCTTCTTATTGATTCCTTTTTGAGATCCCTTTTGGGGAATTGAGCTTTTTGAATGAGTTGCTACAGTAGCTTGTGATTTTAGTGAAAAGTTTTTCTGTTCCAAAGCTTTTCCTAAGGTATAATATCTTTTGAATACACTAATGTTGCTAATGAAGATTGTGTGAAGTTTTGTATGAAGGAAAAATTTCAGGTGTAGAGAGAGAATGATGTAATGATATGAAGAATGGCAAAATCTCAAGCTTGGGGATGCCACCCCAGTGTCACCCCAAGAAATATCCAAGAGATACAAGCGTCAAAGCTTGGGGATGCCCAAGGCATCCCCTTCTTCATCAATAAAAAGCTCAGGTCTGTCTAGACACTTCGTTTTTATTGTTTCATGCACTGTTGTGTTGTTCTTGGAGCGTCTTAGCTTTCGTTTGGTTTGCTTAGTTTGTTTAGTTTTCTTGAATAAAGTAGTTTGGACCCCCGTTCTTGTTGCGTTGTTTTTTTTCAAATAAGTTGCTTGGTGTTGGAAAGGAGTAGTAAGTTCTTGCTTGTAAGTGCAAGAGGAGCTTGCATTGACTGTGAGTTAGACTTTAGCATGACATGCTAGGTGTTGTTTTGACCTTATTATTAGTGATTATTTCTGTAGCATGTATTGTTCCAAACAATTGGGATTGCTTAGTGTGCCTTCAAAGAATTATGCGTTGTTTTAGCATGCAAAAGCATAGTATTGTGGTATTCTCCTTTGATGCTTTGTTTGGGTTGACTTGGAACGTGCTCACACCATGTTATGACTATGACAAGTCACCATAGCCTCTATGATCATTTAGTCCTTGACTTGTAGTACCACGCTATGCTTTGATTAGTAATGCTTTGTTGCTCTGCATGATTTTGGCCATTATGCTCTCTTAGTTGGTTGCTCCCAGTCTGTTGCTAGCCTCCACTTCTATGAGTAAGCTCTACTCATGCTTCCAACTCCCAAGAAACCAAGTTATTCCAAAGTGTCCACTATAAACTCCTATGCATGGTGTGTTACACCATTCCAAGTATATTCTTGTTTTCAGCTATCTTCCAATCAAAGCTATTTTGTTTTGTGAAAACTTAGTGATTAAAGCCCTCACAAACTTGATGGCACACTTTATATTCTTTGCCCCTAATAAACTTGAAATTTTGTGTCATCTATGTTGTATATGCTTGCACTTATACGTTGGAATTAGCAGAACCGTGCTGTCACAGGGAACGTTTTCAACATTGCACTTGTACTTTGTACTCAGTTGATATCATTCTCTTTTGTCTATGGATGTCACCGGTGCGAAATAAAGAGGGAGCTTGTAAGTCCATGGAGTTTTTTGTGTTAGAGAAATGCCTAAGCCGCTAGCCTAAGCCATGCCTAATCTATGAAGCATCCTCAATAAAAAGCTATGCACATAGTAAATAAAAAGATCATTGAGATGCTCATTGTCTGCTTGCCTTGTCATTTTGGTTATGGGATAGCTCCTATACCATGTGCAAGGGGTACCGTGTTGGCGGTTCTCTATGATATGCTTGTACTTACAATGACAAGAACTTACTGGTGACTGAAGTTGAGTAGCATGAGGTGTGGCCCTCGTATTCAAGGGACTTCAGATTGCCAACTTATACTTTGTCAAGCATATGCTCCATCTTTGTTCGATTGAACTTTAACCACTTCAAGATGCTTATGATAGGGGAAATGAGGGATAAAAGCTAACAAGTACCATAATTTTTGGAAGCTCTTTTTGAAAATGGAAATCCCTGCTTCCCTTTGTGAAGGGCCTTTCTTCCACCATTATTTGAGTCTCCACCTTCTACCTTTAGGCACCATTAAGAGAGCATAGTTGCCATTCTGTGTGCAGTGTCCCAAAGCTTATTGATTGATGCATATTGTGATATTACTTGTTCTTGTGCTATTTGTTTCTAGTCACCCTTGTGAAGTTTGAAGGTGTCCTATGCATCTATTTCTACTCTATGAGGGACAAACAAAATTCCACTATGCTATGTTTTCTGTATGTGAAACAAACAAATGTTTTTCAATGCATGTTATTCATGATCTTTGTTTGTAGCCTTTCATGTTGCATGCATAGTTACTATGTCCTATTGTTAGAACTCCATCTTTCATGCACATGTTTAGAGTTCTTTGATCCCAGCTTTCAATGCTTGCAAATGGTTTGATCTTGGTTTTTATGGTGCATGTCACCTCAAAAATTATTCTTTTTATCACTTACCTACTCGAGGATGAGCAGGAGTTAAGCTTGGGGATGCTTGATACGTCGGAAACGTATCTATAATTTTTGATGCTCCATGCTTGTTTAGTATCTACTTTGCTTTGCTTTGTCTACACTTTGAGGTGTTTTTATATCTTTTCTGGAACTAACCTATTAACAAGTTGCCAAAGTTCCAGTTGCATGTTTTCTTCTGTTTTTGGTTCCAGAAAGGCAGAAAATCAATATTCTCGGAATTGGACGGGACAAAAGCTAAAGTCAATATTTTACCATGAGGGACACGAATCCAGAAGACGAGACGGAGAAGCAAGCAAGGGCGGCCAAACCCCTAGGAGCGGCCAGGGGTGGGCCCACGCCTGGGCAGGGTGTGGCCCCCCTGGTCGCCTCCCGACCTCGCCTCTTCTCCTATAAGAAGCCCCCGATGCAGAAATCCTAAGTACCCGATCAAAACTCCACAAAACCTTCTGTAGCCACCATCACCGTCGTTCCTTGATCGGGGGGGGGGGGGGGTCTGAAGTTCTTCCCGGCACCCTGCTGGAGGGGAAATCATCCCAGAGGCCTTCTCTCCGGTATGAAGCGTGAGTAGTTCCACCTTGGACTATGGGTCCATGTAGTAGCTAGATGGTTGTATCTCCTCCTTGTGCTTTCATGAGATCTTGTGAGCTCCGTTCATGATCAAGATCTAATCTATTTGTAATCAGGCATGTTGTGTTTGTGGGGATCCAATGGATATTGAGATTACTATGTCAGATTGATTAATGGTTTTGTCTTTATGATACTATCATTACTGTGTTGTTTGTGATCTTGCATGCTCTCTGTTGTTAGTAGCTATCTTGGCCGAGTAGTTGCTAGTGACTCCAAGAGGGGGTATTTATGCTCGATAGTGGGTTCATGCCTCTAGTTTCCAAGGGAAGTGATAGAAATCTCTTTGGTTGTAGATGTGCTGTTGCTACTAGGGAGAAAACAACGGTCTCTTGTTCATGGAACAAGTGGATTGTTTACCTTACACACTTTTCTTAAAGCAATTGTCTGTTGCTTGCAACTTAATACTGGAGGGGGTTCGAATGATAACCTGAAGGTGGACTTCTAGTCATAGATGCATTTGGATGGCGGTCTATGTATATTGTTGTATTGCCCAATCGAATCTCATAGGATATTTTTGTCTGGTATTGCATTGTGATGCCTTGCTCATTTCTTGTTAATTGCCCTGCTTTAATTTGTTTGCCCTTCATGCCATGTTGTTTATCTAAGGAGAGCACCTCTAGTGAACTATGGACCCCGGTCCAATCTTTACCATTGATACATCTTCCGATGTTACTTTTTTACTTGCTGCAAACCATTACCTTCCACACCATACGTTTAATCCTTTGTTACAGCAAACCGGTGATATTGACAACCTCACTGTTTCGTTGGGGCAAAGTCTTGAGTTTGTGTTGTGCAGGTCTCCGCGTTGCTTGCAATACCTGTGTGACGTTTCCTTCCTCCTACTGTTTTGATAACCTCGGTTTCTTACTAAGGGAAAACTTGGTGCTGTGCTTCTTCACACCTTGCTCTCGGGGTTCCCAACACAGCGCTCCTACATCAAATTAGCGCTGCATCATAGAGAAGCTTGCGGGGTGCGTCAAACTGGATGTCAGTGGGAAGGACTGCTTCTACACCATAGATGAGGATGAACGGCGTGAAGCTGATTGACCGATTTGGCGTGGTGCGTAGGCTCCATAGCATGGATGGCAGTTCCTCTATCCAGCATCCGGGGGACCTGACGAGTGGCTCGATCAACCATGGTTTGATTCCGGCTAGAACTAGGCCATTGGAATGCTCGCATTGCCCGTTTGACTGAGGGTGTGCGACCGAATCTAGGTCCAAGCAGATTCCCTTCTCTCCACAGAAACGAGCGAAGACCCCCTTCGCAAAATTTGTGCCGTTGTCCGTGATGATGCTGTGTGGGTATCCGAAGCATATGATGATGTCCATGAAACTTGATCATTGTTGCCCCGTCTAGCTTCTTTATGGGCTTTGCTTCGATCCACTTGGTGAATTTGTCCACCGCTACGAGCAAGTGTGTCATACCGAATCGAGCTGTCTTGAACGGTCCAACCATGTCCGGCCCCCAGACTGCAAACGGCCAGGTTATTGGTATTGTCTTGAGTGCTGCAGACGGCGAGTGCTTCAGCTGACCGAAACGCTGCAAACAATTGCATGCCCTGCCCAGTTCCTCGGCGTCCTTTAGCACTGTTGGCCAGTAGAAACCACGGTGAAGCGTCTTGGCTGCTATGGCCCTTGATGAAGCGTGATGGCCGCACTCGCCCTAGTGGATGTCGACTAGGAGCTTGATTCCTTCCTCCTGGCCTACACAATGCTGAGAGATGCCTTCGACGCTGCGCTTGTACAACTCGTTGTTGATGATGGTGTATGCGCTTGACCTACATTTCACTTGCCGTGATGCCACTTCTTCCTCCAGTAGCTCGCCTTTAGCCAAGAAATTCATGAACGGTTTGGCCCAGTCAGGTGTTTCCCGGATGGCATACACCGTCTACATGATGAGCTTGATCTCCTCGCGGATGGCCGGTCCTGATGTTTGAGGAGGCTTGCCGGGTGGGGGCTCGGTGGCGGCAGTCCCTGGGTGCGGCAAGGTGGTCCTCGGGTGTGGCAGGGCATTCCCCGGGTGAGGCGAGGCAGTCCTCGGGTGCGGCGAGGCAGTCCCTGGGTGTACTGCTCCAGCCGTCCCTAGGTCCGTGTCGAGCACTATGGAGTCGAACTCCGGAGACGGAGTAATGGATGGCTTCCGCAGGTGATCGAGGGAGACTCCAGGCGGAATGGCTTGTCTTGTTGAGCCGACTCGGGCCAAGGCGCCAGCGGCTTCGTTGTTAGCTCTAGGTACATGGTGGAACTCGCATCCTTCGAAGGAAGCACACAGCTTCTGGACGAAGAAGCGGTAGAGGGCCATGTTGGCGTCCCTCGCGTCCCATTCTCCCGAGACTTGCTGTACCACGAGATCTGAATCGCCAAAGAAGAGTACCCTCTGATGCCTATCTCCTTGGACATCTTGAGCCCATGGATGAGCTCCTCTACTAGGCGACGTTATTCGATGCCTTGAAGTGGATCTATAGTATGTACTCCAGCCGATCGCCCTTGGGGGAAGTGATGACGATTCCGGCTCCGAGTCATCCACGCATCTTGGAGCCATCGAAGTGTAGCTTCCAGTGCGTGGAGTCGGGGACCGGTGGAATATACTGTGTCTCCACCCAATCAACGATGAAGTCGGCCAGCGTTTGAGATTTGATTGATGTTCTTGGCTCGTACTGGATGTTGTGCGCGGCGAGCTCTATGGCCCATTTCACCACGCGGCCGGTGGCGTCCTTGTTGCCGATGATCTCTGCGAGTGGGGCTAGCGCCACCACCCAGATGGAATGCTCTTGGAAGTACTACTTGAGATTCTTGGCGGCCATGTACACGTCGTACACCAACTTCTGGTAGTGGGGGTAGTTCTGCTTGGAGAGTGACAGTACCCCACTCAGGTAGTACACGGGGCGCTAGACCGGCTGGGGCTTCCCCTCTTCTGGTCTTTTCACCACTAGTACAATGCTGACGACCCTGTTGGTGGCCGTGATGTACATCAGCATTGGCTCCTTTGAATCCGGGGCTGCCAAGACGGTCGGGGAGGTGAGCATACACTTGAGGTCACGAAAAGCCTCGTCCGCCTGGGGTGTCTAAACGAACTCGTCTGTATTATTCATGAGTTGGTACAAGGGTAGGGATTTCTTGCCCAGCCGGCTAATGAACTGGCTGAGCGAGGCCAAGCACCCGGTAAAATTCTGCATGTCGTGCAAGTTCTGCGGCAGCTCCATGCGCTCAATCGCTCCTATCTTCTCTGGGTTCGCTTTGATTCCTTGTTATGAGACGAGAAAATCGATGAGCTTGCTGGCTGGAACACAAAAGACGTATTTCTCCGGGTTCAGCTTGATCTGGAAGCAGCGGAGGTTGTCGAATATTTCTTGCAAGTCCTCAAGCAACGTGGGTCTAATACGTCGTAAACGTATCTATAATGTTTGATGATCCTTGCTTGTTTTGTGCCAACTATCTTATGTTTTCTCTACACTTTGAGGCATTTTTATACATTTTCTGGAACTAACCTATTGAAAAGATGTTGCAGTGCCAGTTGCCTGTTTTCTGCTGATCTTGGTTTCAGAAAAGCTAGTAAATAAATATTCTCGGAATTGGACCGAACAAAAGCCAAAGTCAATATATTTCCCGACACTTCACAGAGACCGAAGGGGAGACGAAGAGGTGCCACGAGGCGGCCACACCATAGGGTGGTGTGGGCACACTCTAGGGATCGCCACCAGGTGGTGTGGGCCCCTCGAGGCTCCACCGACCTTTCCCTTTCACCTATATATACATCTTCCCGAGACGAAAACCCTACGCAGATCAGAAATCCATGAAAAGTTCTGCAGTGCTGTCACAACCGAAGAGGAGATTCGGGGGACAAAAGTCTCTGTTCCAGCACCTTGCCGGGATGGGGAATTGCCCCCGGAGCCATCTCCATCGACTCCACCGCCATCTCCATCTTTGTTGTTGACTCCCATGATGAGAAGGGAGTAGTTCTCCCTCGAGGCTAAGGGCTCTACCGGTAGCTATGTGTTTATCTCTCTCTCTATGCGTGATCTTATTGTGATCATGAGCTTTGTAATCAAGTAGATCTACTCTGCTACTCAAGTGCTTTAATTGTAATCTCCGGTTATCCCCGCGCGTGTGAAGTTGACAGTGTGCACACCGTGTGGCACTTAGGCTAAAGATTACAGAAATACTTATCATGAGTTATATTTTGAGTTGGATGTCTCTTGAAATTGTGGTGTTTGTTGGAACCATCTAGCACTCAAGGTGATAGTGTGGGGTTACATATATGGGGAATGCGAACTTTAAGGAGATCTTTTGTAGCCCTACCATGGATTGGAGTTGTCCAACTGGAGAGTAGTTCAGAGTAGCATAATGAAGAGAAGATATTTATATGGGAGTGTCCACTAGTGAAAGTATGATCACTAGGTCTTGTTTCTAAGCATTGAATCACCGTTCACAACTAGACATATGTTACATGTTTGCTTGCTGCCATCTTTATTTCAGATTGCAATTACCACTTATAATCATCCATATTACTTGTATTTCACCATCTCTTCCCCGAACTAGTGCACGTATACACCTAACAAGTGTATTGGGTGTGTTGGGGACACAAGAGACTTCTTGTAACTTGATTGTAGGGTTGCTTGAGAGGGATACCTTTGACCACTTCCTCCCTGAGTTTGATAAACCTTGGGTGATCCACTTAAGGGAAACTTGCTGCAGTTCTACAAACCTCTGGACTTGGAGGCCCAACACTGTCTACAAAAATAGAAGCGTGCATAGACATCAAGCTCTTTTCTGGCGCTGTTGCCAGGGAGCGTAGGGCCTTCAATATCTTCCTCCCCATTAAGCTCTTTTCTGCCGCTGTTGCCGGGGAGGTAAGGTAAAAGGTACTCACATCCTCTGGCTAGTAAGCTATCTTCTAGTACTGTTGCTGGTGTGTGAGTGCTCGAAGTTATTTCCTTTAGATTCTGCAATTATATCTTTTTGTTTCTTGTTTTTATTTTCACTAGTTAGGCTTAATGGAAAATAATAAATTTTTTAGAGAGCTTTATATTATTTATCTTGAGTTAGGACACGAAGTGTTTGAAGAGAAAATTTAAAAACCTATGGAACTTTATTTGCATGCTAATAGCAATGTTATTAGTATGAATTCTTTGAACACCATTATTGCTAATGCTATGGAAACGTCTAAGCTTGGGGAAGCTAGTTTTTATGAAAATGATATTTTCAGTTCCCCAGCTTTAGAGGAGAAATTTTGCTTTGATGATACTATACCTCCAATATATGATGATTACAATGATGAATATGACATTATCAGTCCACCTACTATTGAGGAGAAAATTAATTATGATTACAATATGCCTCCTATATTTGATGATTATGGTGATGAGAATAATAATGATAGCTATTTTGTTGAATTTGCTCCCACTATAATTAATAAGAATGACTATGCTTGTGTGGAGAGTAATAATTATTATATGCATGTGGCTCATGATAAGAATGTTTTATGTGATAGTTATATTGTTAATTTTATTCCTGATTCTAATAAAAGTTATTATGAGAGAGGTAAACAAGGTTTTATGTATCTCAACAATATTAAGTTTCCCCTCTTTATGTTGAAATTTTTGAAGTTGCACTTGTTTTGCTTTCCTATGCTTGTTTCTTTGTTCTTTCATGACTTGTTTTATTACAAGATTATTTTTCATAGGAAGTGGTTTAGACTTAAATTTGTTTTATATTTGCTTCTTGATGCTCTCTTTTACTTCAATTCATATTTCTTATGTTAGCATCATCGAAATTTTCATGCCTATCTTAATGGCTATAAAGAAAGAGCTTTTGGGAGACAACCCATTATATTTTTTGCTTTCAGTTTATTTTTGTTTTGTTAAGGCTTGGAAGTTATCGCCTCTTTAATAACCTCTCCTTATCCTTTTTTGTGGTTTTTGTGCCAAGAATAAACCTCTAATGAGAGAAGTAAGATTTGGAGAAGTGGTTGTCCAGAAACAGATTTTTGTGCTTCACTGTAAAAATTGTGAAAAATCCCAGTATGTCGGATTGAGCTGTAATTTTCTGAGCTTATTCCCCAGGTTATTATATAACATTGGTTAGTTCAACACTTTTTGATTTGAGCAACATAAGATCTTCGAAAAAAATCAGTTTTTACCTGCTGATCTATTTTGACAGATTTCTGCCATTATTTGCATTTGCCTCTTATCGGTTTCTTTTTGAGTTCTATTTGATCACATGAGCTTTTAAAAGGAATTGCTACAGTAGATCGTGTTCTAATGGAAGTTTTACTTGTGTTGAAACTAAACCCAAAGGCTTATTATCTTGAATACACTAATGTTGCTAATGAAGATTGTGTGAAGTTTTGTACGAAGGGAATTTTTAAGTGTAGGGGAAGAACGAGGTGATGAGATGAAGAATTGACAAAAGTTTAAGCTTTGGGATGCTACCCGTGTCACCCCAAGGAAATATTCAAGAGGTACAACCATCAAAGCTTGGGGATGCCCAAGGCATCCCCTTCTTCATCAACAAAAATCCCAAGTTTTCTTTCAAAACACTTTATTTTTATTGCTTCATGCACTATTGTGTTGTTCTTGGAGGTTATTTGTTTTTGTTTGTAGTTTTCCTATGCTTTGTTTGCTGCAATAAGTTGGTTGTATCCTAGCACACTTCTTTTGGAGAGAAACACACTCTGTTTTCATTGTTTAGAACACTCTAGTTTTCACTATTATTGTTTTGTGACTGTTCACTTTTGCTAACACTGCGTTTAGCTTCAGTTTTATTCTACTTTTTGCTTAGAACTTCTTAGTTTTTATTTGAAGATTTGTGAGACAAGCTCACTGATATTTATTGATTATTATCCTTGTGAGTCGTTTCAAATAAGTTGATTGCTGTTGGAAAAGAGTAGGAAGTTTCATGTTTAAGTGGTACAAAAGGAGCATTGCTTTGACTGCGGCTTAGACTTTATCATGTCATGCTAGATGTTGCTTTGACCATATGCTTAGTCATTATTGCTGTAGCATGACTTGTTCCAAAAAATTGATATTGCTTAATGTGCCTTGGAAGAATCATGCGTTGTTTTAGCATGCAAAAGCATATTATTGTGGTATTCTCCTTTGATGCTTTATTTGGGTTGACTTGGAATATGCTTACACCATGTTAAGACTATGAACCAGTCACCTTAGCCTCTATGATCATTTAGTTTTTGACTTGTGATACCACTTTATGCTTTAATTGATAATGTTTTGTCGCTCTGCATGATTATGGCCATTATTGCTCTCTTAGTTGTTCGCTCCCAGTCTTTTGCTAGCCTCCACTTGTACTGAGTAAGCTCTACTCATGCATCCAACTCCCAAGAAACCAAGTTATTCCAAAGAGTCCACTATAAATTCCTAAGCATGGTGTGTTACACCATTCCAAGTATATCCATGTTTTATCTATTGTAACATCCCAAAAATCATGATTTATAAGGTTTGCATATCATGCATGCATTCATAAACATTTTGTAACATCCCAAAAATCATGTTTTCAAAGTTTGCACATCATGCATGCATTCATACTCATCTTAGGAACTTTTCCTCAAAAATCAGAAACTTGTGATCTATCATTTTATGTAAGCAAGGTATTGACCTAATACTACTCTCTAGTATGAGATTATTTTGTTTCGAAATCAAATATATTTGATCCTAAGTTTGTTTGATAATTTCCAAAGATTGGACAAGGTTTTCAAAACAAAGAATGAATTGAAAACCATTTTTATACCTTTATTAAGCAATGGTAAAGGCACTGTTTATTTTAAAATTTCAAATGACCAAAGTAAGTTTGAGTGGACAACAGTGCTAAATGATCAATTAAGAACTGGATCCATCCTACAAAAAATTCAGAACAAATTTGAATTCATTTTGGTTTGAAAATCATTTGAAAATGTTTCCTGAAAATCGACATAGAAATAGAAAAAGAATAAAGAAAACAGAAAAGGCCAGCGCTGCCATTTTGGCCCAGCACAGAATCCAGCCCACTAAGACCACCCGGGCCAATTTCCCCTCTACCCTCTCTCACCCGCGCAAAGCATACCCCGCAGTCGCTGACACTGGGCCCTCTCCACGTCAGCATCGTCTTCGCCAGATTCTCGCGCGCAATCACCGCTCCGCCGTTACCACCGCGCAGTAATGCCGCATTAAACCTCGCTTAAATCCCATTGAATCAGCGCGTAATTCTCGCCCCGCTCCTGGCTACTTAATCGCCTCCCCACCGCGGTCATTTGCCCTCACTTTCCTCGCTCACTCCGCCACCAGGCTGCGCGCATTCGAGCTCAAACCCCTGCGGTATCGACGACCTCCGGCGACTGATTCCGGTGAGCTCCGACCGCCCCCTGTCTGTGGTTCAAACAAGCGTGACCAGCATGTTCTTGCGTGTTCCCTGATTCCTTTCGTTTGCTTTCTCGTGACCAGGTCGCCGTCCCCGTTCACGCCCGCAAATGTCAGAACCCCCGCTCGACTCCGACGAGCAATTGAGGTAAAACCTGACCGCCCCTTGTCTTCTACTTGATCCTGTAGTGTTTGCCCTATCCTTGCGCACCTCCTGATACACCTGGTTCATTCTAGGGTGATCCAGAGCGTCGCCAACGTCTTCGTCACCTTGCACCCAGCGCTGCGCTCAACTCCGACGAGTTCCCACGGCCATATCAACTCGCCCGTGTCCACGCCAGCAACATCTCGAGCTTCCTCGTGATCTTGCGAGTCTGGTAAGCCACACCACATCCCCCAGCCCCTCCTGTATTCGTCGAACCATCACCGCCAGTAGCGCCACCGCCAGCAGCCATTTGCGCCGCCCATCTTTGGTTAGAGCATCGAGGATCGTTGGATCCAGATCTAGAGGCTAGGATTAGATTAGAGGGTGAAGCGGTATGATTTGATCTGGGCCGTGCGCAGTTAGTTAGATCCAATGGCCCGCGAGTGTGATCCAGCGCGAACCGGTACCGTCCAATCACACGCTGCCGCGTGGCCTGAGTTATATTTAAAAAGACAGAAAGTTTTCTATTATAAGTTCAAACTTGCAAAAATTCATAACTTTTGATCCACACGTTCAAATTTTGCAAATTTTATATCATTGGAATCAGGAGAAAGAATTCTACCCAACCATGCAATGTGTTTAATGTTTTTCTTCTGTAAAATTGGTTATTTTTGTAGAGACATTTATAGGCTTATTTTGAGTATAGAAATTATTTAAAAATTGATTTAAAGACTAAATAAAGTTTATTTAGTGTGTTTTTGTCTTGTTTATGATTCAGTACTGTATACTTGTCTTGTTTGACTTAGAAAAAAATCATCACATGGAATTTGCATGCATTCATATATTTTTGTTTGTCTATTTTGATATGTGAATTTGGTGCTATTATTTTATGTGTAGATTTTCGTGCTAGTGGTGATTGTGATTGTGAGGATTGTTGCTACTCCCCCAACTACCAAGGCAAGTGGTGCTTCATATATTTTTGTCCCAATATTTTTACCTATGCATTAGAATTATTTTGTATAGGGCTTGCATGAATATTTTGCTAAGTATCAATATGCTATGCTTGGGAAATCCTAGTAGTTGTAGAATTGTTAGAATTTCCTCTAAGTTAAGATACTTGCTATTGCCATGCTTATCCTAGTGTAACATCCCTAAATTCATATTCCAAAACTCATTCATATCATCCTTGCATCCATCATCATTTATGGTTTTTCTCAAAATCATTTCAGAAACAGGAGCATTTGTGGCTCATTATTTTATGTATGAAAACCCTAGCCTTTGTGCTACATGCTAATGATAAAGATGCTGTTATTCATTCAGGATGTTTTGAATTCAAACTTAAGTGGTCTCAAAAGCTTGAGCAAGATTTCAAAACAAAATATGGAATAAAACCAAAGTTTTGCCTATTATTATATCTCCTAAAAGGCTTGGTTTTATTGGATTATTTTCAAATAACCTAAGTAAGTCTGAGTGAACAGATGTGTGTTACACCTATTTAAATGCAAGGAACACTGTACAAAAGGCTAGAGAAAGTTTGAATTCAAACTTAATTGAAAAGAGGTTTGAAAACCATTTCTAGAAATTCAATCAGAAAAAGAAAAGGAATAAAGAGGAAAAAAATAGACAACCAGCCAATCTGGCCGACCCAGCCCAACACGGCCCAGCTAGCCAGCAGCCCCCACCCCCGCGAACCGTTTTCTTTCACTCACCCCCGCACCCACCGAGTGACCGACGGGCAGGACCCACTCCCTCTCCTTTCCTCTCGCTGACAGCCGCGGCCCACACGACGTCGTCGTCTCCACCCGCAGACAGCTCAATCCCCAAATCACGCCGGCCGTTCCCACTATTGATTCGCGGCATCAATTCACGATGAATGCCGGAGTAAATCTCGCTCATGACCAGGCTACTTAAACCCCCTCTGACCCCTCTCCCTTCTCCCCCAAACCCCGAACCCAGAGAGCCACCAGGCTGCGTGAATTGCTCCCTGCAACCCCGCCGTCTCCGACGAGCTGCAGCCACGATTCCGGCCAACTCCGACCACCCCTCTGCTTCTGCTTCACACGAGCAGACTCCGCTTGGCCTCACGCATCTCCTAGTACCTCTGGTTCGCCCGCGCGTGACCCAGAACGTCGGCAACGCAAACGACTGAGCCGCCACCGTCTTCGGCTTCAACTCCGTCGAGCTCCTCTAGTAAGACCAGACCGCCCCAAGCCTTTTTCTTCACGCACGCGTATTCTCCGTGAACCCCTGCATCTAACCACATCCTCTGCTTGTCTTCTCGTGATCGACAGCGTCGCCTTCGACCTCGAACTGAACCATCCGTCGCCAGACCCTACTCCGGCGAGCAATCCACCGCAACCCTGAGCGCCCCTTGCCGAGCTGACCACACGTTGGGCATCCCCACGTCCTTGCGATCACGGTGAGTACCTTCCGTACCCTTCTAGCGTCCTGTGTCGCCGGCGCCGCCACCGTCTGACCGTCGCCGCCGCGCGCAGTCGTTCAGCGCCGCCAGTTAGTGGCTCGCTGATTGAGTCCGTTGGATCTGTATCGTAGGGCTAGGATAGATCTTAAACGAAGAGGTACGCGCGCATCTGAGCCGCCAGATCTAAGTTAGATCCTACGGTCCGCATCTGTCGATCCGACCGAATCGGTACGCGCCAGTAGTTTTGCGACACGTGTCTAGGGTTGGATCTGAAATAGATATTCAAATCAGATTTAGATCAGATTTTCAAATGGCTATAACTTGAGATTTCCATGTTGGAATTTTGCAAACTTTATACTGTTGGATTCAGTGAAACAATGCCTTTCTGAATCTACAATGTGTTTAACAAATAGTATCTGATAAAATAACTTTTTATACAGAAACATGTTTAAGGCTATTTTGAGTATAGATTTAGTTTAGTAATTTGTATTAGTGCCAAATAAGTTTGATTCGCAAACTTTGTGACTTGTTATGTTTCTATATCATGCACTTGCTTGGTAGGGTTTTCAAAATCATCACTTAGTAAATTCTTGCATGCATGCATTCATATTTTTGCTTGTATATAAATTGTGTGTAATTGTATGCTACAAATTCTTGTGTAGATTTTGCTAGTGACTGTGATTGTGAAGAGTGCCACTCTCCCCATTACCAAGGCAAGTGATACTTCATGATATTTCCACCCTTTATTCTGAATAAGCATTAGAATTATTTTTGCTAAGTCTTGCATGCTACTTTTGCCAAATGCTATGTTGGGAAATCCTATATAGTGTAGAATTGTAGAAATTCTAGGGAATTTTCCTAAGTTAAGTTACTATGCCATGCTTAGCCTAGCTAGTAGAAAACAAGGGTTGGTAAAGTATGTACATGCTATGGTGAAATAATTCTAAGTCCTTTGGGACTCATGCTTTTCTTAATAAAACAACTAAGTCAATGAACTTCGTGGGTGGAATGGGACTTGAATGGTGGTTTTTGGTTGAGTGGTTACACAAGGCCATGGATTTGGCTTGTGTATCTCACTTGTGGTATGCCACCCAGGCACAAAGGGATTTGGAGGCCAAGTGTTGAGAAAGCTTACAGTGCAACCACTTGGAAATATGGGCTCTGCCTTGATCATATAGGTTGCTAGAACTTAGTCACTTGGACAGTTGGTGGTAGTGGGAATGATAGGTTGGAGCGCATCCATTTGACTAAGGAAAGGCTTCTGAAAGGTCCTGTCTTGGGAAACCAAGTCTGGTGGGGAAAGTGCACAACCTCTGCAGATGGAAAATCTAAGTACTTATCCAAGTCCATGGCAATGGACAACTTGAGCATCAAGACATGGAAGCTACAAGAATCTCATCACTCCAACTTCTAAGTAAAACTTGTGGGTGAACAAGGGTGAAGGACCCCAATGTCTATTGGTGGTTTCTTGGGAAGTTTTTGACAAAGAAAAACTTAGGGATTTCAACTAATAGGAAAAACCTATTGTGAGCAAAGCAAGCCAAACTACACTTAGCCAAAATGCATATAGTAATATAGTCCACTTAAAATTTACTAAGGTATCACTTGCCAATACTATTCCAAAGTATTGACCCACTGTGGCTGTAACTTGTGATGTTGCAGGTTACTCCGATGATGAGTAGAAGTCATGAGTCTACACTCAACATGCTTGCCTGTGGCACATGAAGATGAAGACTTATGTTTATTTACTTATTCCAAAACTCTTGTATTAGGCCTTTGGCCCTGAGTTGTAAAAGACTATGTTTTATCTCTGGAATGAATGTAATAAACAACCTTTGTATCTGTGTACTTCATCTTAAACTGTGGATGCTAGCATTGATCCAGGGACTAGCATTGCAATCACAGGGATCCTTTCCTTTACAAAGGAGGTGTCTTACAGATGGTATCAGAGCACTGTGTTGCCTGTAGGATTATGACCCTTGGACTGGAAACCACTAAGGAAAATTTTTCAACTACTTCTACACTTGTCTATTCTTCTCGTAATCTTTTCTAATCTTCTCTTTCTCATCTCTATTTGTAGATGAAATCCATCAACGAAGCCGTAAAGAAAGGACCACCCATGACCATGACCTTGGAGTGTGAAACTGAGTTTCCCAAAATTCTCAAGGACCTCATGGTGGCAATGGAAGCACATGGTGCAGCTGTTTACAAAGGTTTCCAGTGATGGATGAAGGAGTGGAGTATTGGTGGGTGCAACTTCACTTGTACAAAAACAAGGAAGACAACCACAAAGAAAGAGGATTCTGCATGTACACCAACACTGTGATGCACACCACATTCTTTGAGTCAGCAAGAGAAGCAGCTTGGAGGACTATCAAAGAACTAAGTGCTAGAGTCAAGTGCAGAATGCTCAACCTCCAAAAAGACTTAGAGAAGGAGAAGGAGCTTACTCAAGAGTTGGAAGCCACCAACCAAACCTTAAGGGGAGATATTATAGACTTAGTGATGGAATCATGTGAACAAGATAGGTGGATTGCCTCTAGGAACATTGTGTTAGCCAACAGATCCAGTGAGATAGGATTGTAAACGCACTTCGTTAGTTGGACCACCACCTATCACCTTATTTTCCAAAATGATACCTTAAATAAGTTTGGACCTTGATTGATGTAATGGATTCATGTATGCATGACTTGTGTGATTTTGTGTTCCAAGGATGTGTATGTGATGTTGTCTTTGTTTGTCTTGAATAGTGTTGTTCTAACTTTTCTATCTTATAAATAGATGCCTATTACCATCAGCACTGTTGAGGAGTTCCAGGTTACCCGTTTCGGTCCTCGTATCGTTGAGCTTACCACTTTGCTCGATCTCCCTCTTCCCACCATTATGGTGCATTCACTCACCAAGTTCGAGAGGAAGGACCTCTGGGGCTTCAAGGTGAACCAGCCCGGACGTCAGACAGAGCCTACTACGGAGGCCATCGTCTTCAAGCTTATGCACGATGACAGGGAGAGAGGCATGGAGGTCGTCATGCAGGACCTGATAGGACGTCTGTTAGTCCGTCACTCCCGACAGGTTAGGGGCACCCACTTTCACGTCTTCGGAAGACGTGATGATGATGGAGAGTCCATCGACTTTGAGGACGACTCGAGGGACGCAGTAGAGCCGATACGTCTCTATCTCCAGGACTTGGAGTCTCTCATCAGGCACGTGGACACAGACAGGACCAACGTCATGCTCAGCAATGACGAGCTCCAGGTGCAGCTACGCGAGAAGGACAAGCTTTTCGCACAGCAGGACGAGATAGCCAAGGAAATGGAGACGAAGTTCGAGGCCCAGGACCGTAAGTTCAAGAGTCAGGAGAAACGCGTCCAGGATAGGAACAAGAAGATCCGGGACATGACTGAAGAACTGAAGTCCAAGGACTTCGAGCTAGAGCAGCAGCAGATGGTGATCGAGAGGCTTCGCTCCCAGAAGAGGGCTCTCAAGGCCAAGATCGATTCCTTGACCACTACGATTGAGGAGAACAAGACCGCGATGGAGAACGCAGGTCTTACTTTTGTCGAGGAGGATATTGATGCTGATGAGTAGACTTGACTACTCGTTTATCTTTTATTATCATACTTGTTATTTGTGAACTTGTTATTGGACCATCCGACATGTGGATGGCTTGCCACTTGTGTGTTTTACTTCATGAACTTGTTATTCTGTTTTTGAGCTTTTATCCTTGAGTTGCATGCTTTGTGATTGTTTGAGATGTATTGTACATAAAACATCTAAGGGTATCTCATTCTTATCTCTATTTGAACAAACCACAGATGCCTCCCCGTCGCGCAAACCCCAACCCCAACAACATCACTCCAGAAATGCAACAGATGATGAATGCTCAAACACAGCTTATGCAGATGATGACAACATTCATCCAAAACCAGAATAACAACAACAACAACCCCAACAACAACAAAAATAACAATAACAACAATAACAACCCTCCGGGTTTTGATATGCTCACCAGATTTCTGCGTCTGAGGCCAGCTAAGTTTTCGGGGACAACTGATCCCATGGTGGCCAATGATTGGCTGCGTTCTGTGAACAAGGACTTAGTGACCGTGGGCTGCACGGATGCTGAAAAGGTCAGGTTCGCAGCGCATCTGTTGGAAGGGCCAACCGCCACATGGTGGGACAACTTCCAAATCACCACTCCTTTAGATGAGGTGACTTGGGCTATCTTTGAAGATGGCTTTCGCACTGCTCATATCTCATCGGGAATGATGAGCCTGAAAAAGAAGGAGTTCCACAACCTGAAGCAGCGCCACCGCAGCGTGGCTGAATATATAGAAGAGTTCAACAATCTGGCGCGCTATGCACCGGATGAGGTTGACACTGATGCCAAAAGAAAGGAAAAGTTTTTGGAAGGCTTGAATGATGAGTTAAACTTACAGTTGTCTGTGGCATATCTTCCAACTTATCAGTATCTGTGTGACAAGGCTGCTATTTTGGAGAATAAAATGACGCAAGTCGAGAGTAGGAAGAGGAAACACTCTGACAAGCACAGCTCGGGGTCGTCTCACAAACGATCTCACTATGATGACAGTGGAAGCTCAGGATCCCATAAGCATGGGAAATTCAACAAACACCACAACCACAACCGTCATGACAACAAGCATCACCGCAGTCATGACAATGACAAGTACAAGAACCACAAGAGTGGACATAAGAGCCACCACAGTGGGAATGGTAGTGGAAGTGGAAATCAGCCTGCTAAAAGAGACATCAGTCAGGTTGAGTGCTTCAAATGCAAGAAGATGGGACACTATGCAAATGAGTGCCCCGAAAAGGAAGTTGAAGGACCTGTCAAGCCCAATCCTTTCCAGAAAGGTCAGGTGAACCACATTAATGTGGAGGAGGTCTATGAGGAGCCTGACGCTGTTGCTGGTAAGTTCAGACTCAATTCCATTCCAGCATTTGTACTCTTTGACACTGGTGCATCTCATTCATTCATATCAAAAGCACTTGTTGATAGAAATGGGTTTGCATCTGAAAACATTGGGTGTCCAATAAAAGTTAGTTCTCCGGGTGGAGATATGATAGTAAGTCTTGGATGCCGGGATCTTGTCATAGAGTTTGGAAAGCATAAGGTTCCAGTGAGCCTGATAATCCTAGATTCCCAAGGACTAGACGTAATATTGGGAATGGATTGGATGGCTAAGTATGAAGGAGTATTAGATTGTGCTAATCGTACTGTTGCACTTACAACCCAGAAGGAAAAAGAATAAAATTCAGGTCAAACTTCGAATCCAAAGGAAGTAAGCTAAATTCTCTTAAGGGGGTTAGCATGGACAGTGTGACAATTGTATGTGAGTATCCGGATGTGTTTCCGGAAGAGTTGCCAGGAATGCCACCAGATAGAGATGTGGAATTTCTGATAGATTTGGTACCAGGTTCTGGACCAATAGCAAAGAGACCGTACAAAATGTCAGTTGATGAACTGAAGGAACTCAAAAAGCAACTAGGAGAACAGTTGCAGAAAGGATTTATTCAACCAAGTTCTTCATCTTGGGGAGCCCTAGTCTTGTTTGTGGAGAAGAAGGATAGAAGTCAAAGGTTATGCATAGATTACCGTTCACTCAACGAGGTGACTATCAAGAACAAATATCCTTTGCCAAGAATCAATGACTTGTTTGATCAGCTAGAAGGAGCCTGTGTGTTCTAAAAAATTGATCTCCGGTCAGGCTATTTTCAACTCAAGATAAGAGAGCAAGACATACCTAAAACAGCATTCACCACAAGGTATGGATTGTATGAGTATACCGTGATGCCTTTTGGCTTAACCAATGCTCCAGCATACTTCATGAATATGATGAACAAGGTGTTCATGGAATTCCTTGACAAGTTTGTTGTCGTTTTCATCGATGACATCTTAGTCTACTCTAAGAGCAAAGAAGAACATGAGGGACACTTGCGTTTGATACTTGAAAAGTTAAGAGAGCATAAACTTTATGCCAAATTCAGTAAGTGTGAGTTTTGGTTAGAGAAAGTTGGTTTTCTTGGTCATGTTATGACAAAGGATGGTGTAGCAGTTGATCCTGCTAAGGTATCAGCTGTGACAGAATGGGAATCTCCCAAGAATGTGAAAGAAGTTCGTAGTTTCCTCGGCTTAGCAGGTTACTACAGAAGGTTTATTGAAAATTTCTCAAATGTTGCTAAGCCAATGACTGAATTGTTAAAGAAGGACAAGAAATTTGCTTGGTCTGAAGGTTGCGAAGTCAGCTTCCAAGAATTGAAGAAGAGACTTGTAACAGCACCGGTTCTATGTCTGCCAGATTTGGAAAAGGATTTCCAAGTATATTGTGATGCGTCTCATCAAGGTTTGGGTGCCGTACTTATGCAAGACGGTAAGGTTGTGGCCTATGCCTCGAGACAACTCAAAACTCATGAAGTAAACTATCCTACTCATGATTTAGAGTTGGCCTCTTTCGTCCACGCACTCAAAACATGGAGACATTACCTTTTGGGAAAGCGTTGTGAAGTGTTCACAGACCACAAAAGTTTGAAGTATATCTTCACCCAAAAGGAAATTAATATGAGACAAAGAAGATGGTTAGAGCTTATCAAGGATTATGACTTGAGTTTGCAATACCACCCCGGTAAAGCAAACGTGGTAGCGGATGCTCTAAGTCGTAAGGTGTTTGTAAATGGTCTTACTAAAGGAGAATTGCCAGATGATTTGTGTACTCAATTCAAAGAACTCAGATTGGAGATTGTGCCTGAAGGACATCTTATGTCTTTGGATGTTCAACCCACTTTGTTGGACAAGATTCGAGAAGCTCAGAAGTCCGATGAGGAAATTGAAGAGATTAAGAAAAATATTGGTCTAGGGAAAGCTAAGAATTTCCATGAAGACGAACAGGGTACATTATGGCATGGGAAACGTATCTGTGTCCCACAAGATCCGGAGTTGCGGAAACTGATTTTGCAAGAAGCACACAACTCTCCATATTCTATTCATCCGGGTAACACCAAAATGTACATGGACATGAAGGAAAGATTTTGGTGGAACAATCTCAAGAGAGACATCGCCGAACATATTGCTTTGTGTGATGTGTGTAGTAGAGTAAAGGCGGAGCATCAGAAACCAGCAGGTTTGCTTCAGCCACTACCAATTCCTGATTGGAAATGGGACAAGATTGGTATGGATTTCATTACCGGATTACCAAGGACCAGATCAGGATATGACTCCATATGGGTAGTAGTGGATCGCCTAACTAAAGTGTCACATTTCATACCCGTGAAGACAACTTATAGGAGTGCCAAGTTAGCCAAAATCTACATGAGTAGAATTGTATGCCTTCACGGTGTGCCTAAGAGTATTGTGTCCGATAGGGGAACCCAATTCACTTCCCATTTTTGGAGACAGCTACATGAGTCATTGGGAACGAGGTTGGAATTCAGTACTGCTTTTCATCCTCAAACTGATGGGCAAACAGAAAGGACTAATCAAATTCTGGAAGACATGTTGAGAGTATGTGCCCTAGACTATGGAGCAAGTTGGGATGAAAGTCTGCCTGACGCAGAATTTTCTTATAATAACAGCTATCAAGCCAGCATTGAGATGGCACCGTTTGAGTTTCTCTATGGAAGAAAATGTACCACCCCATTGTTATGGAATGGTGTGGGAGAAAGAAGTTTATTCGGGCCAGATCTTATCAAAGAAGCCGAAGAGAAGGTCAAATTGGTTAAGGACAGATTGAAGATAGCACAATCCTGACAGAAAAGCTACGCAGATCCTAAGCGTAGAGAAGTCACCTACGAAGTTGGTGATAGAGCGTATCTTAGAGTATCACCACTTTGTGGAGTGAAAAGATTCGGAGTCAAAGGAAAGTTGGCACCAAGATATGTTGGGCCATTCAAGATTCTGAGTCGCAAAGGAGAAGTTGCTTATGAAATTGAACTGCCAGCATCTCTATCAGCAGTCCATAATGTATTTCATGTGAGTCAGCTTAAGAAATGTCACCCAGAAATGGAAGAATCTTCTTTGAAGGATACCATACCTTTGGAAGAAGTTCAACTAGAAAGTGATCTCACTTATGAGGAAAAGCCTATCAAGATTCTTGAGACTGCAGAAAGAGTCACGAGAACAAAGACTATCAAGTTTTGCAAAGTGCAATGGAACCATCATACCGAAGAGGAAGCGACATGGGAAAGAGAAGATGATCTTCGGAAAGACCACCCACACCTATTTGCTAGCCAATCCGAATCTCGAGGGCGAGATTCATCTTAAGGGGGTTAGATTTGTAGCATCCCTAAATTCATATTCCAAAACTCATTCATATCATCCTTGCATCCATCATCATTTAGGGTTTTTCTCAAAATCATTTCAGAAACAGGAGCATTTGTGGCTCATTATTTTATGTATGAAAACCCTAGCCTTTGTGCTACATGCTAATGAGAAAGATGCTGTTATTCATTCACGATGTTTTGAATTCAAACTTAAGTGGTCTCAAAAGATTGAGCAAGATTTCAAAACAAAATATGGAATAAAACCAAAGTTTTACCTATTATTATATCTCCTAAAAGGCTTGGTTTTATTGGATTATTTTCAAATAACCTAAGTAAGTCTGAGTGAACAGATGTGTGTTACACCTATTTAAATGCAAGGAACACTGTACAAAAGGCTGGAGCAAGTTTGAATTCAAACTTAATTGAAAAGAGGTTTGAAAACCATTTCTAGAAATTCAATCAGAAAAAGAAAAGGAATAAAGAGGAAAAAAAAATAGACAACCAGCCAATCTGGCCGACCCAGCCCAACACGGCCCAGCTAGCCAGCAGCCCCCACCCCCGCGAACCGTTTTCTTTCACTCACCCCCGCACCCACCGAGTGACCGACGGGCAGGACCCACTCCCTCTCCTTTCCTCTCGCTGACAGCCGCGGCCCACACGACGTCGTCGTCTCCACCCGCAGACAGCTCAATCCCCAAATCACGCCGGCCGTTCCCAGTATTGATTCACGGCGTCAATTCACGATGAATGCCGGAGTAAATCTCGCTCACGACCAGGCTACTTAAACCCCCTCTGACCCCTCTCCCTTCTCCCCCAAACCCCGAACCCAGAGCGCCACCAGGCTACGTGAATTGCTCCCTGCAACCCCGCCGTCTCCGACGATCTGCAGCCACGATTCCGGCCAACTCCGACCACCCCTCTGCTTCTGCTACACACGAGAAGACTCCGCTTGGCCTCACGCATCTCCTAGTACCTCTGGTTCGCCCGCGCGTGACCCAGAACGTCGGCAACGCAAATGACTGAGCCGCCACCGTCTTCGGCTTCAACTCCGTCGAGCTCCTCCGGTAAGACCAGACCACCCCAAGCCTTTTTCTTCACGCACGCGTATTCTCCGTGAACCCCTGCATCTAACCACATCCTCTGCTTGTCTTCTCGTGATCGACAGCGTCGCCTTCGACCTCGAACTGAACCATCCGTCGCCAGACCCTACTCCGACGAGCAATCCACCGCAACCCTGAGCGCCCCTTGCCGAGATGACCACACATTGAGCATCCCCACGTCCTTGCGATCACGGTGAGTACCTTCCCTACCCTTCTAGCGTCCTGTGTTGCCGGCGCCGCCACCGTCTGACCGTCGCCGCCGCGCGCAGTCGTTCAGCGCCGCCAGTTAGTGGCTCGCTGATTGAGTCTGTTGGATCTGTATCGTAGGGCTAGGATAGATCTTAAACGAAGAGGTACGCGCGCATCTGAGCCGCCAGATCTAAGTTAGATCCTACGGTCCGCATCTGTCGATCCGACCGAATCGGTACGCGCCAGTAGTTTTGCGACACGTGTCTAGGGTTGGATCTGAAATAGAAATTCAAATCAGATTTAGATCAGATTTTCAAATGGCTATAACTTGAGATTTCCACGTTGGAATTTTGCAAACTTTATACCGTTGGATTCAGTGAAACAAGGCCTTTCTGAATCTACAATGTGTTTAACAAATAGTATCTGATAAAATGACTTTTTATACAGAAACATGTTTAAGGCTATTTTGAGTATAGTTTTAGTTTAGTAATTTGTATTAGTGCCAAATAAGTTTGATTGGCAAACTTTGTGACTTGTTATGTTTCTGTATCATGCACTTGCTTGGTAGGGTTTTCAAAATCATCACTTAGTAAATTCTTGCATGCATGCATTCATATTTTTGCTTGTATATAAATTGTGTGTAATTGTATGCTACAAATTCTTGTGTAGATTTTGCTAGTGACTGTGATTGTGAAGAGTGCCACTCTCCCCATTACCAAGGCAAGTGATACTTCATGATATTTCCACCCTTTATTTTGAATAAGCATTAGAATTATTTTTGCTAAGTCTTGCATGCTACTTTTGCCAAATGCTATGTTGGGAAATCCTATATAGTGTAGAATTGTAGAAATGCTAGGGAATTTTCCTAAGTTAAGTTACTATGCCATGCTTAGCCTAGCTAGTAGAAAACAAGGGTTGGTAAAGTATGTACATGCTATGGTGAAATAATTCTAAGTCCTTTGGGACTCATGCTTTTCTTAATAAAACAACTAAGTCAATGAACTTCCTGGGTGGAATGGGACTTGAATGGTGGTTTTTGGTTGAGTGGTTACAGAAGGCCATGGATTTGGCTTGTGTATCTCACTTGTGGTATGCCACCCAGGCACAAAGGGATTTGGAGGCCAAGTGTTGAGAAAGCTTACAGTGCAACCACTTGGCAATATGGGCTCTGCCTTGATCATATAGGTTGCTAGAACTTAGTCACTTGGACAGTTGGTGGTAGTAGGAATGATAGGTTGGAGCGCGTCCATTTGACTAAGGAAAGGCTTCTGAAAGGTCCTGTCTTGGGAAACCAAGTCTGGTGGGGAAAGTGCACAACCTCTGCAGATGGAAAATCTAAGTACTTAGCCAAGTCCATGGCAATGGACAACTTGAGCATCAAGACATGGAAGCTACAAGAATCTCATCACTCCAACTTCTAAGTAAAACTTGTGGGTGAACAAGGGTGAAGGACCCCAATGTCTATTGGTGGTTTCTTGGGAAGTTCTTGACAAAGAAAAACTTAGTGATTTCAACTAATAGGAAAAACCTATTTTGAGCAAAGCAAGCCAAACTACACTTAGCCAAAATGCATATAGTAATATAGTCCACTTAAAATTTACTAAGGTATCACTTGCCAATACTATTCCAAAGTATTGACCCACTGTGGCTGTAACTTGTGATGTTGCAGGTTACTCCGATGATGAGTAGGAGTCATGAGTCTACACTCAACATGCTTGCCTGTGGAACATGAAGATGAAGACTTATGTTTATTTACTTATTCCAAAACTCTTGTATTAGGCCTTTGGCCCTGAGTTGTAAAAGACTATGTTTTATCTCTGGAATGAATGTAATAAACGACCTTTGTATCTGTGTACTTCATCTTAAACTGTGGATGCTAGCATTGATCCAGGGACTAGCATTGCAATCACAGGGATCCTTTCCTTTACAAAGGAGGGGTCTTACACCTAGCTACTAGCAACTAAGGGTGGATTATATATTCATGCTATGAGAAATATTTCTAAGTCTTGGACTTATGTTTTTCTTAATAAAACAACTAAGTGAATGAAACACGTGGGTGGAATGGAAAGAATGGTTTGTGTTGAGTGGTTACACAAGGCCCATTTCTATGGTTTACCTTGTGTATCTCACTTGTGGAAAGCTACCCAGGAACAAAGGGATTTGAGATGCCAAATGTTAAGAAGTTTCTAGTGCAGCCACATGGCATTATGGGCTCTGCCTGGATCATATAGGTTGCAATAACTTAGCCATTTGGAAAGTTGGTGGTAGTGGGATGATAGGTTGGAACGCGTCCATTTGGTCTAAGGGAAGGCTTCTGAAGGGTCATGTCTTGGTGAAAATCAAGTCTTGTGGGGAAAGTGCACAACCTCTGCAGATGGAAGAATCTAAGTACTTAGCCATGTCCCTGGTATTGGACAATTTGAGCATCAAGACATGGAAGCTATCAAGAATCTCCTCATCCCAATTTTCTAAGTTAAAACTTGTGGTTGAACAAGGGTGAAGGTTCACCAATTCTATTGGTGGTTCCTTGGGAAAGTTTTGACAAAGAAAAACTTAGTGTTTTCAACTGATAGGTAAAACTTATTTTGAGTAAAGAAAGCCTAAGCTACACTTAGCCAAATTCATGTAGTAAATATATGTTAATATTCTACTAAGGTATCACTTGCCAATACTATTCCAATGTATTGACCCATTGTGGATGTAACTTGTGATGTTGCAGGTTACTCTGATGATGATTAGGGGTTATGAGTCTACACTCAACATGCTTGCCTGTGGCACATGAAGATGAAGACTTCTATTTTATCTTGTTAAGTTAAACTCTTGTACTAGCCTATGGCTATGGAGTTGTAAAAGACTATGTTATCTCTGGAATGACGTTGTAATAATGACCTTTGTTTCTATGTACTTCATCTTGAACTATGGATGCTAGCAATTGATCCAGGGACTAGCATTGCAATCACATGGATCCTTACCTTTATAAGGGTGGGATCTTACATATGGTATCAGAGCACTGTGTTGCCTGTAGGATTATAACCCTAGGATTAGATTAGAAACCACTAAGGAATTTTTTTCAATCATATCCACACTTGTCATTTTCTTCTCGTAAAACTTTTCTAATCTTCTTTATCATCTCTATTTGTAGATGAACTCCATCAACGAAGCCGTGAGGAAGGGACCACTCATGACTATGACCTTGGAGTGTGAGACAGAATTCCCAAAATCCCTCAAGGACCTCATGGTTGCCATGAGAATACATGGTGCAGCTGTGTACAAAGGATTTCCCTTGATGGATGAAGGAGTAGAATACTGGTGGGTGCAACTTCACTTGTACAAAAACAAGGAAGACAACCACAAGGAATCAGTTTTCTGCATGGTCACCAACTCAGTAATTCACACCACATTCTTTGACTCTGCAAGAAATGCAGCTTTGAAGGCCATCAGGGAGCTTGGTGATAGACTCAAGTGTAGAATGCTTAACACGCAAAATGACCTTAGGGAAGAAAAGAATCATACCCAAGAGTTAGAGGCTACCAACCAACGTTTAAGAGAGGACATCATAGACTTAGCAATGGAGTCATGTGATCAGGATCGACAGATTGCCTCTAGGGATGCCCTGTTAGCCAACTTGGCAAGTGAGATGGGACTGTAATGTACTTCGTTAGTTGGACCACCACACTTATCGTTTTATTTCCAAAAAAATTGTCTAAGTTACGTTGAACCTTGGATGCTTGTAATGGATTTATGTATGCCATGACTTGTGCGTTTGATTGCCAAAGATATGCATGTGATGTTTTGTATTGTGATTTATCTCTATTGAAGTTGATTCTACCTTTTCTCTATCTTATAAAATAGATGCCTAATGTTACTATCAGCACGGCTGAAGAATTCAAGGGAACTCGTTTTGGCACTCGTCTTATTGAGCTCACTCGCGTGCTCAACCTTCCGCTCCCTAGCATCATTACGCTTCCCCTCACCAAGTTTGAGAGGAAGGACCTTTGGGGCTTCAAAGTTACTTAGCTAGGACGCCAGACCGAGCCAGCCACGGAGGCTATCACTTTCAAGCTAATGCATGACGACAAGGAGAGAGGCTTAGAGGTAGTCATGGAGGATTTACTTGGGCGTCTGGTAGGGAGGCACTCCAGAGAGCTTAGAGGTCTTTACTTTCACGCCTTCGGAAGACGCGACGAGGAGGGTGAGGCTATTGAGTTCGAGGTTGCCGCTAGAGAGACGGTGGAGCCGATTCGTCTGTACCTTCAGGACCTAGAGGTTCTCATTAGGCACCTAGATATCGATAGGACCAACATCATGCTTAGCAATGACGAACTCCAGGTGCAAGCTCTTCGCGGAGCAAGACGATATAGTCAAGGAAATGGAGGCCAAGTTTGAGATCCAGGACAGGAAATTCAAGAGCCAGGAAAAGAGAGTCCAAGACCGGAACAAGAAGATCCGGGAGATGAAGGAAGAGCTAGAGACCAAGGACTTCGAGCTCGAGCATCAACAGGGTGTGATTGAGAGACTTCGTTAACAGAAGAGGGCTCTTAAGAATAAGATAGAGGCCTTGACTACCAATGTTGAGGAATACAAGACCGCTATGGAGAATGCAGGTCTTACACTTGTTGATGAGGAGGTTGATGCAGAGGAGTAGTGATGACCACTCATTTATCTTTCATTTACCATGCTTATGATTATTGAGTTGCAATGACCATCCAACATGTGGATGGCTTGCTATGGTGTGTTTTCTTTTCAAACTTGTTATTTATGTCGTTGAACTTTATGTTATTTTGATGTTTGTTTTGGTGATTGTCTATGTGATGTATTGTGCATGTTAAGCATCTATGGGTATCTCATTCTTATCCTTATGAAAACCATAGATGCCTCCTCGACGTGCCAACCCCAACCCAACCAACAACAATGTCACCCCCGAGATGCAGCAGCTAATGACAGCACATGCACAGCTGATGACCACTTTTAGGCAGAATCAGAACAACAACAACAACAATAACAACAACAATCAGAACAATGCACCAGGGTTTGACATGCTCACCAGATTCCTAAGACTGAGGCCTGCAAAGTTCTCGGGAACCACTGATCCCATGGTGGCCAATGATTGGCTATGTTCGGTGAACAAGGATTTGTTAACTGTCGGCTGCACCGACGAGGAGAAAGTCAGGTTTGCAGCACATCTGTTGGAAGGACCAGCAGCTACTTGGTGGGATACCTTCCAGATCACCACTCCCATTGAGGATGTGACATGGGCTATCTTTGAAGATGGTTTCCGTACATCTCACATCTCATCCGGGGTGATGAGTTTGAAGAAGAAGGAGTTCCATAAATTGAAGCAGCGCCACCGCAGCATGGCTGAATATATTGAGGAGTTCAACAATCTGGCGCGATATGCATGGGATGAAGTTGATACTGATGCCAAGAGGAAAGATAAATTCCTCGAAGGACTAAATGATGAACTGAATCTACAGTTATTTGTGGCCTATGTCCCCACCTACCAATCACTTTGTGACCTATGTCCCCACCTACCAATCACTTTGTGACAAGGCTACCATCTTGGAGAACAAGATGAAACAAGTTGAAAGCAGAAAGAGGAAGAACAGCTCTGACAAGCATAGCTCGGGATCGTCTCACAAGCGTTCCCATCATGATGATAGTGGGAGTTCTGGATCCCACAAGCATGGAAAGTACAACAACCACCACAGCCACAACCGCCATCATGACAACAAGCATCACCGTATTCATGATAACGACAAGTACAACAGCCACAAGGGTAGATACAAGAGCCACCACAATGGAAGTGGAAGTGGTAGTGGAAGCTAGCCTGTCAAGAAGAATCTCAGTCAGGATGAATGCTTCAAGTGTAAGAAGATGGGGCATTATGCAAATGAGTGCCCAGAAAAGAAAGTTGAAGGTGCCAACAAGCCCAACCCTTTCCAGAAAGGACAGGTGAACCACATCAATGTGGAAGAGATCTATGAGGAACCTGATGCTATGGCTGGTAAGTTCAAACTCAATTCTGTTCCAGCACTGGTTATTTTTGATACTGGCATTCATTCATATCAAGAGCATTTGTTGATAGAAATGAACTTCCAGTTGAAACTATTGGGTTTCCTATAAAAGTAAGTTCTCCTGGTGGAGAAATGATAGTGAACTCAGGATGTCATGACCTAGTCATAGAGTTTGGGAAGTATAAGTTCCCCGTTAATCTGATAATCCTAAATTCCCAAGGATTGGATGTCATTTTGGGAATGGAATGGATGACTAAGTACAAGGGAGTGCTAGATTGTGCCAATCATACTGTCACACTCACAACCCCAGAAAATAAAAGGATTAGATTCAAGACTAACTTTGAATCAAAAGGGAGTAAGCTAAATTTCCTTAAGGGGGTTAGCATAGACAATGTGCCAATTGTGAGAGAATATCTGGATGTGTTTCCGGAAGAATTGCCGGGAATGCCACCAGATAGAGATGTGGAATTTCTGATTGACTTGCTGCCAGGATCAGGACCAATAGCAAAGAGACCTTACAAGATGTCAGTTGATGAGTTGAAAGAACTCAAGAAACAACTTGGAGAACAGTTGCAGAAAGGATTTATTCAACCAAGTTCTTCATCTTGGGGAGCAACAGTCTTGTTTGTGGAAAAGAAAAATAGAATTCAAAGGTTATGCATAGATTATTGTTCACTCAATGAGGTGACTATCAAGAACAAATATCCTTTGCCCATAATCAATGACTTGTTTGATCAGCTAGAAGGAGCCTGTGTGTTCTCAAAGATTGATCTCCGGTCAGGTTATTTTCAGCTTAATATAAGGGAACAAGACATACCTAAGATAGCTTTCACCACTAGGTATGGATTGTATGAGTATACAGTGATTCCATTTGGTTTGACCAATGCACCAGCTTACTTCATGAATATGATGAACAAGGTGTTCATGGAGTTCCTTGACAAATTTGTTGTTGTTTTCATCGATGACATTTTGATCTACTCCAAGAGCAAAGAAGATCTTGAAGGACATTTGTGTTTGATACTTGAGAAGCTTAGAGAGAATAAGCTGTATGCCAAATTCAGCAAGTGTGAATTCTGGTTGAATGAAGTTGGATTTCTTGGATACGTTGTTCAGGATATGGTGTAGCAGTTGATCCTGCAAAAGTGTCAGGTGTAACTGAATGGGAATCTCCTAAGTCAGTGAAAGAAGTTCGTATTTTCCTTGGCTTGGCAGGATACTACAGAAGGTTCATTGAGAATTTATCCAAGGTAGCTAAGCCAATGACAGAGTTACTAAAGAAACACAAGAAGTTTGCTTGGTCTGAAGGATGTGAACTCAGTTTCGAAGAATTGAAAAAGAGACTAAGGACAGCACCAGTCCTATGTCTGCCAGATTTGGAGAAAGATTTCCAAGTGTATTGTGATGCATCTCATCATGGATTAGATGCAGTTCTAATGCAAGAAGGGAATGTTGTGGCTTATGCCTCGAGACAACTCAAAACTCATGAGGTAAATTACCCTACTCATTATTTGGAGTTAGCCTCTGTTGTCCATGCACTCAAAACATGGAGACATTATCTTTTGGGAAAATGATGTGAAGTGTTCACAGATCACAAAAGTTTGAAGTATATCTTCACTCAGAAAGAAATTAACATCAGACAAAGAAGATGGCTAGAACTCATCAAGGACTATGACTTGAGTTTGCAATACCACCCCGATAAAGCAAATGTTGTAGCGGATGCACTAAGCCGTAAAGTATTTGTGAATGGCCTTACTAAGGGAGAGTTGCCAAATGATCTGTGTGCCCAATTTAGAAACCTCAGATTGGAGATTGTGCCTGAAGGATATCTCATGTCATTGGATGTTCAACCCACCTTGTTGGACAAGATCAAGGAAGCACAAAAGACGGACAAGGAAATCGAAGAGATTAAGGAAAATATTGGCAAGGTAAAAGCCAAAGGTTTCCATGAAGATGAATAGGGTACTTTATGGTATGGTAAACGTATCCGCGTTCCGCAAGATCCGGAGCTTCGGAAACTGATTCTACAGGAAGCACACAACTCACCATATTCCATTCATCCGGGTAACACCAAAATGTACATGGATATGAAGGAAAGATTTTGGTGGAATAATCTCAAGAAGGACATCGCTGAACATATTCCCTTGTGTGATGTATGTAGTAGGGTGAAAGCGGAACATCAGAAACCAGCAGGATTGCTACAACCGCTACCTATTCCTGATTGGAAGTGGGACAAGATTGGCATGGATTTCATCACCGGATTGCCAAGGACCAGGTCAGGATATGATTCTTTTTGGGTAGTAGTGGATCGCCTCACTAAAGTGGCTCATTTCATACCGGTGAAGACAACCTACACAAGTGCTAAGTTGGACAAGATCTATATGAATAGGATTGTGTGTCTGCATGGAGTACCCAAGAGTATTGTGTCTGATAGGGGAACCCAATAAACTTCTCATTTTTGGAGGCAACTACATGAATCATTGGGAACGAGGTTGGAATTCAGTACTGCTTTTCATCCTCAGACTGATGGATAGACAGAAAAAACCAACCAGATTTTAGAGGATATGTTGAGGGCATGTGCCCTATACTATGGAGCTAGTTGGGATGAAAGTATGCCCTACGCAGAATTCTCTTATAACAATAGCTATCAAGCTAGTATTGAGATGGCACCGTTTGAGTTTCTCTATGGGAGAAAGTGTACCACCCCATTACTATGGAATGGTGTGGGAGAAAGAAATTTATTCGGACCAGAACTAATCAAAGAGGCCGAAGAGAAAGTCAAGATAGTAAAGGACAGATTGAAGATAGCACAGTCCCGAGAGAAGAGCTACGCAGATCCTAAGCATAGAGAAGTCACCTATGAAGTGGGTGATAGAGCTTATCTTAGAGTGTCACCACTTCGTGGAGTGAAGAGATTTGGAGTCAAAGGAAAATTGGCCCCAAGATATGTTGGACCATTCAAGATTCTGAGTCGTAAAGGAGAAGTAGCTTAAGATTGAACTGCCAGAATCATTGTCTGCCGTTCACAATGTGTTTCATGTGAGTCAACTAAAGAAATGCCATCTAGAGATGGAAGAGACTTCTTTGAAGGATACCATACCTTTGGAAGAGGTCCAGTTGGAAAGTGATCTCACTTATGAGAAAAAACCTATCAAGATTCTTGAGACTGCAGAAAGAGTTACTCGGACAAAGACTATCAAATTCTGCAAAGTACAGTGGAGCCATCATTCCGAAGAAGAAGCAACATGGGAAAGAGAAGATGACCTTCGAAAAGACCACCCTCACCTATTTTCTAGCCAATCCGAATATCGAGGGCGAGATTCACCTTAAGGGGGTTAGATTTGTAACATCCCAAAAATCATGTTTTCAAATTTTGCAAATCATGCATGCATTCATACTCATCTTAGGAACTTTTCCTCAAAAATGAGAAACATGTGATCTATCATTTTATGTAAGCAAGGAATTGACCTAATACTACTCTCTAGTATGAGATTATTTTGTTTTAAAATCAAAGATATTTGATCCTAAGTTTGTTTGATAATTTCCAAAGATTGGACAAGGTTTTCAAAACAAAGAATGAATTTAAAACCATTTTTATACCTTTATTAAGCAATGGTAAAGGCAATGTTTTCTTTTAAAATTTCAAATGACCAAAGTAAGTTTGAGTGGACAACAGTGCTAAATGATCAATTAAGAACTGGATCCATCCTACAAAAAATTCAGAACAAATTTGAATTCATTTTGGTTTGAAAATCATTTGAAAATGTTTCCTGAAAATCAAAATAGAAATAGAAAAAGAATAAAGAAAATTGAAAAGGCTAGCGTTGCCATTTTGGCCCAGCACAGAATCCAGCCCACTAAGCCCACCCGGGCGAGTTTCCCCTCTACCCTCTCTCACTCGTGCAAAGCATACCCCGCATCCGCTGACACTGGGCCCTCTCCACGTCAGCATCGTCTTCCCCAGATTCTCGCGCGCAGTCACCGCTCCACCGTTACCACCGCGCAGTGACGCCGCGTTAAACCTTGCTTAAATCCCATTGAATCAGCGCGTAATTCTCGCCCCGCTCGTGGATACTTAATCATCTCACCACCACGGTCATTTCCCCTCACTTTCCTTGCTCACTCCGCCACCAGGCTGCGTGCATTCGAGCTCAAACCCCCGCGGTACCGACGACCTCCGGCGACTAATTCCGGTGAGCTCCGACCGCCCCCTGTCTCTGGTTCAAACAAGCGTGACCAGCATGTTCTTGCACGTTCCCTGATGCCTTTTGTTTGCTTTCTCGTGACCTAGGTCGTCGTCCCCGTTCACGCCCGCAAACGTTAGAACCGCCGCTCGACTCCGACGAGCGATTGAGGTAAAACCCGACCGCCCCATGTCTTCTCCTTGATCCTGTAGTGTTCGCCGTAGCCTTGCGCACCTCCTGATACACCTGGTTCGTGCTAGGGTGATCTAGAGCGTCGCCAACGTCTTTGTCACCTTGCACCCGACGCTGCGCTCAACTCCGACGAGTGCCCACGGCCACATCAACTCGCCCCTGTCCACGCCAGCAACATCTCGAGCTTCCTCGTGATCTTGCGAGTCTGGTAAGCCACACCACACCCCCCAGCCCCTCCTGTATTCGCCGGACCATCGCCGCCAGCAGCCATTTGCGCCGCCCATCTTTGGTCAGAGCATCGAGGATAGTTGGATCTAGATCTAGAGGCTAGGATTAGATTGGAGGGTGAAGAGGTATGATTTGATCTGGGCCATGCGCAGTTAGTTAGATCCCACGGCCCGCGAGTGTGATCCAGGACGAACCAGTACCGTCCAATCAGACGCTGCCGCGTGGCCTGAGTTATATTTAAAAAGACAGAAACTTTTCTATTATAAGTTCAAACTTGCAAAAATTCATAACTTTTGATCCACACGTTCAAATTTTGCAAATTTTATATCATTGGAATCAGGAGAAAGAATTCTATCCAACCATGCAATGTGTTTAATGTTTTGCTTCTGTAAAATTGGTTATTTTTGCAGAGACATTTATAGGCTTATTTTGAGTATAGAAATTATTTGAAAAATGATTTAAAGACTAAATAAAGTTTATTTAGTGTGTTTTTATCTTGTTTATGATTCAGTACTGTATACTTGTCTTTGTGACTTAGAAAAAAATCATCACATGGCATTTGCATGCATTCATATATTTTTGTTTGTCTATTTTGATATGTGAATTTGGTGCTATCATTTTATGTGTAGATTTTGGTGCTAGTGCTGATTGTGATTGTGAGGATTGTTGCTACTGCCCCAACTACCAAGGCAAGTGGTGCTTCATATATTTTTGTCCCAATATTTTTACCTATGCATTAGAATTATTTTGTATAGGGCTTGCATGAATATTTTGCTAAGTATCAATATGCTATGCTTGGGAAAGCCTAGTAGTTGTAGAATTGTTAGAATTTACTCTAAGTTAAGATACTTGCTATTGCCATGCTTAGCCTAGCTAGTAGCAACCAAGGGTGGATTATATATTCATGCTATGAGAAATATTTCTAAGTCTTTGACTTATGTTTTGCTTAATAAAACAACTAAGTGAATGAAACACGTGGGTGGAATGGAAAGAATGGTTTGTGTTGAGTGGTTACACAAGGCCCATTTCTATGGTTTACCTTGTGTATCTCACTTGTGGAAAGCCACCCAGGAACAAAGAGATTTGAGATGCCAAATGTTAAGAAGCTTCTAGTGCAGCCACATGGCATTATGGGCTCTGCCTGGATCATATAGGTTGCAATAACTTAGCCATTTGGACAGTTGGTGGTAGTGGTATGATAGGTTGGAACGCGTCCATTTGGTCTAAGGGAAGGCTTCCGAAGGGTCCTGTCTTGGTGAAAATCAAGTCTTGTGGGGAAATTGCACAACCTCTGCAGCTGGAAGAATCTAAGTACTTAGCCATGTCCCTGGTATTGGACAATTTGAGCATCAAGATATGGAACCTATCAAGAATCTCCTCATCCCAATTTTCTAAGTTAAAACTTGTGGTTGAACAAGGGTGAAGGTTCACCAATTTCTATTGGTGGTTCCTTGGGAAAGTTTTGACAAAGAAAAACTTAGTGTTTCAACTGATAGGTAAAACTTATTTTGAGCAAAGCAAGCCTAAGCTACACTTAGCCAAATTCATGTAGTAACTAGATGTTAATATTCTACTAAGGTATCACTTGCCAATACTATTCCAATGTATTGATCCACTGTGACTGTAACTTGTGATGTTGCAGGTTACTCTGATGATGATTAGGGGTTATGAGTCTGCACTCAACATGCTTGCCTGTGGCACATGAAGATGAAGACTTCAATTTTATCTTGTTAAGTTAAAATCTTGTACTAGCCTATGGCTATGGAGTTGTAAAAGACTATGTTATCTCTGGAATGACATTGTAATAATGACCTTTGTTTCTGTGTACTTCATCTTGAACTGTGGATGCTAGCAATTGATCCAGGGACTAGCATTACAATCACAGGGATCCTTACCTTTATAAGGGTGGGATCTCACACATTTGGACCATTTTCAATTAAGTTTTCAAAACATAAGTAAATCTGTTGCCTATTTTATGTAGGAAAGGCAATGTTTCACTTTTAACTCTCTGCTATTAGAACACTTGTTTTAATCAGAAAGGTTTGATTTTGAGTTTTGTTTGTTGTTTCCAACGCTTGGTCAAAAATTTCAAAACAAAATATAAATTCAAACCATTCATATGTCCATTAAGGAATATATAACTAAGGCATGTTTTTCTGTTAAATTCAAGGGGGCAAAGAACTTTGAATGAAACATCAATGTTTTATACCCAAATATATACATGTTCCACTTGACAAAAACCTAGAAAAGATTTGAATTCAAAACTCATTTGAAATCATTAGAAAATAATTCCTGGAAAATCATTTAGAAAAAGAAAAAGGGAAAGGAATAAAGAAAAGGCCGGCGCCACCAAAAAGGCCCATCACCGAAAACAGCCCACGAGCCCACCCGGGAACCTCCCCCTCTCCTCTTTGTTTCTCACTCTGCCCGCGCGCACCCACTCGCTGACGCCCCAGACCCACTTGCCCCGTCACCCTTCGTCCCCAAATCCCGCGACGACCAGCTCGCCGCTACGGTTTCTTCCCCATTCAAACCCGACGAAATCGCGCTTGATTGCCATTGATTCACCAAATAAATCCCTCCCCTGCTCTAGCTATTTAAACCTCTCCCTCTCCGCGTCATTTTCCCCCACTCAGCACCACCAGAGCGCCGCCAGGCTACCAGTATTGAGCTTCACACTGCCGCTGTTCCGACGAGCTCCGGCGAGCTATTGTGGTGAGCACCCCCTATCTCTGGTTCATGCGCCTGTGTTTTCCAGGTTCCTGCGCACATGTTGATGCTTGTCGTTTGTTTCCGTGTGGCCTAGGTCGTCACCTTCATCTTCAACTGAGAGCACCCGACGACGAGACGGAATCCAGCGAGCGATTTTGCTCGTGTCCGTGCAGCTCCACCCCAACCACGACCACGTTGAGAATATCCACGTCTTTGCGACCTCGGTAAGCACCAGCATACCTCCCATGCACCTCTGGCCTCGCCGGCGTGTCACCGCAAGAGGCGTCGCCACCGTCAGCGCCATTCGCGCCGCTGGATCTTGGTCAGATAGGTCTGATCCATTGGATCTAGATCCAAAGGCCACGATTAGATTTTAGCTGAAGTGGTACGAACAGATCTGGGCCGTGCATCGTTAGTTGGATCCTACGGTCCGTGAGCGTGATCCGAACGAACTGGTACGCACTAATCAGAAGCTGCCGCGTGGCTAGGTTTTAGTTTTAAAATTTGAATTTAGATCTATTAGTTATTTATACTTGTAAATTGAATAACTTTTGATCTGTTTATCCAAAAATTAAATAATATACCATTGGAATCACAAAAATAAATCCTACACATCTATGGGCTTGGTTGTGTATTTTGCCACTGTTAAAATAAAATTTTATGCAGAGACATTTGTAGGCATATTTTGTGTATAAAAATTATTTGGAAAATGTTTTAAAGGACAACTTAATTTTATTTGGTGTATAATTGTTTTGTTTACTATTCAGTACTGTTTACTTGTCTTGTTTGGTTTAGAAAAATCACCAGATGGCATTTGCATGCATTCATGTATTTTTGCTTGTTTATGTGATATGTGAATTTGGTGCTATCATTTTATGTGTAGATTTTGGTGCTAGTGGTGATTGTGACTGTGAGGATTGTTGTTACTCCCCCAAATACCAAGGCAAGTGGTGCTTCATACTTTTGTCCCAATAGTTTTGACTATGCATTAGAAATATTTTGTATAGGGCTTGCATGATAATTTTTGCTAAGTATGTATATGCTATGCTTGGGAAATCCTAGTAGTTGTAGAATTGTTAGAATTTTCTCTAAGTTAAGATACTTGCTATTGCCATGCTTAGCCTATCTAGTAGAAACCAAGGGTGGAATATATACATGCTATGGAAAAATATTGATAAGTCTTTGACTTATGTTTTTACTTAATAAAACAACTAAGTGAATGAAACACCTGGGTGGAATGGTAATTGCTTGGTGGTTTTTGGTTGAGTGGTTACCAGGGCCCATTTTCCAATGGTCTACCTTGTGTATCTCACTTGTGGAATGCCACCCAGGAACAAAGGGATTTGAGATGCCAAATGTTAAGAAGCTTCTAGTGCAACCACTTGGCATTATGGGCTCTGCCTAGATCATATAGGTTGCAATAACTTAGCCAAATGGACAGTTGGTGGTAGGGGATGATAGGTTTGGAGCGCGTCCATTTTGGTCTAAGGGAAGGCTTCTGAAAGGTCCAGTCTTGATGAAAATCAAGTCTTGTGGGGAAAGTGCACCACCTCTGCAGAAGGAAGAAACTAAGTACTTAGCCGTGTCCCCGGAAAAGGACAATTTGAGCATCAAGATATGGAAGCTATCAAGAATCTCCTCATCCCAATTTTCTAAGTTAAAACTTGTGGTTGAACAAGGGTGAAGGTTCACCATTGTCTATTGGTGGTTCCTTGGGAGTTTTTGCCAAACAAAAAATCAGTGTTTTCAACTGATAGGTAAAACCTATTTTGAGCAAAGCAAGCCTAAGCTACACTTAGCCAAATTCATATAGAAGCTAGATACTATTATTCTACTAAGGAATCACTTGCCAATACTATTCCAATGTATTGACCCACTGTGGCTGCAACTTGTGATGTTGTAGGTTACTCTAATGAGGATTAGGGTTATGAGTCTACACTCAACATGCTTGCCTGTGGCACATGAAGATGAAGACTTTTATTTATATTGTTAAGTTAAACTCTTGTACTAGCCTATGGCTATGGAGTTGTAAAAGACTATGTTATCTCTGGAATGACGATGTAATAATGACCTTTGATTCTGTGTACTTCATCTTAAACTGTGGATGCTAGCAAAGGATCCAGGGACTAGCATTGCAATCACAGGGACCTTTACCTTTACAAAGGTGGGGTCTTACAGATGGTATCAGAGCACTGTGTTGCCTGTAGGATTATGACCCTAGGATTGGATTAGAATCCACTAAGGAAAAATTTCAACACTTTGAAAAATTTCCACACTTGTCTTTTCGTCTCGTAAACTTTTCTAATCTTCTTTCTCATCTCTATTTGTAGATGAACTCCATCAATGAAGTAGTAAGGAAGGGACCACTCATGACCATGACTTTGGAGTGTGAGACTGAATTTCCCAAGGCCCTCAAGAACCTTATGGTTACCATGGGGATACATGGTGCAGCTTTGTACAAAGGATTCCCTGTGATGGATGAAGGAGAAGAGTATTGGTGGGTGTAACTTCACTTGAACAAAAACAAGGAAGACAACCACAAGGAGTCAGGATTCTGCATGGTCACCAACTCAGAAATGCACACAACATTCTTTAACTCTGCAAGAAATGCAGCTTGGAATGCTATCAAGGAGCTTGATGATAGACTCAAGTGTAGAATGCTCGACACTCAAAATGACCTTAGAGAAGAAAAGAAGCATACCCAAGAGTTGGAAACTACCAACCAACAACTAAGAGGAGACATCATAGACTTAATATGGGAGTCTTGCGAACAAGATAGACAGATGGCTACTAAGGATGCCCTCATAGCTATTTTTTCTAGTGAGTGAGAGTTGTAACGTACTTTGTTAGTTGGACCACCACACTTATCGTTTCTACTTCCAATTTTTTTTCTAAGTTATGTTGAACCTTTGATGTTTTTATTGGATTTGTGTATGCCATGACTTGTGTGTTTGTTGCAAAATGATGTGCTTGTGATATTTTGTCTTGTGATTTTCTATATTGATGTTGATTCTAACTTTTCTCTATCTTATAAAAATAGATGCCTAACGTTGTTATCAGCACGGCCGAGGAGTTCGAGGGAACTCGTTTTGGTACTCGTCTCATTGAGCTAACTAGTGTTCTCAACCTCCCACTTCCTAGAATCATGACACTTCCACTCACCATGTTTGAGAGGAAGGACCTTTGGGGCTTCAGAGTCACTCAGCCGGGACGCCACACAGAGCCAACCACGGAGACCATCACTTTCAAGCTGATGCACGACGACAAGGAGAAAGGCTTAGATGTAGTCATGCAGGAGTTACTCGGGCGCCTGGTAGGGAGACACTCCACCGAGCTTAGAGGTCTTTACTTTCACCCCTTCGGGAGACGCAATGAGGAGGCTGAGGCCATAGAGTACGAGGATGCTGCTAGAGAGACGATGGATCCGATTCGTCTGTACCTCCAGTACCTAGAGGGTCTTATTAGACACCTAGATACTGATAGGACCAGAATCATGCTTAGCAATGACGAGCTCCAGGTTCAGCTTCGTGAGAAGGACACGCTCTTCACGGATCAAGACGATATAGTCAAGGAAATGGAGCCCAAGTTTGAAAGCCAGGACAAGAAGTTCAAGAGCTAGGAGAAAAGAGTCCAAGACAGGAACAGGAAGATCCGGGAGATGAAGGAAGAGCTTGAGGCCAAGGAATTCGAGCTTAAGCATCAGCAGGGAGTGATCGAGAGGCTTCGCTCACAGAAGAGAGTTCTTAGGGCCAAGATAGAGGCCTTGACTACTAGTGTTGATGAGTACAAGACCGCCATGGAGAATGCTAGTCTTACCCTCGTTAACATAGAGATTGATGCAGAGGAGTAGTGTGGACTACTCAATTATCTTTCATCTACCGTACTTTTGGTTATTGAGTCGCAATGACCATCCAACATGTGGGTGGCTTGCTATGGTGTGTTTGATTTTTCCAAAACTTGTTGTTTATGTCGTTCAGACTCTATGTTATTTTGATGCTTGGTTATTGTGATTGTCTATGTGATGTATTGTGCATGTTAAGCATCTATGTGCATCTCATTCTTATCCTTATGAAAACCACAGATGCCTCCTCGACGTGCCAACCCCAACCCAAACAACAACAATGTCACTCCCGAGATGCAACAGTTGATGACAGCATAGGCACAACTCATGCAGATGATGACCACTTTCATGCAGAACCAGAATCAGAATAACAACAACAATAACAATAATAACAACAACAACCAGAATAATCCGCCAGGATTTGACATGCTCACTAGATTTCTAAGACTTAGGCCTGCAAAGTTCTCAGGAACCACTGATCCAATGGTGGCCAATGATTGGCTACGTTCAGTGAACAAGGATTTAGTGACTGTCAGCTGCACCGACGAAGAGAAGGTCAGGTTTATAGCACATCTGTTGGAAGGGCCAGCGGCAACCTGGTGGGATAACTTTCAGATCACCACTCCCATTGAGGATGTGACTTGTGCTATCTTTGAGAATGGATTCCGTACAGCTCACATATCATCCGGAGTGATGAATTTGAAGAAGAAGGAGTTCCACAACCTGAAACAGTGTCACCGCAGCGTGGCTGAGTATATTGAGGAATTCAACAATCTGGCGCGTTATGCACCGGATAAAGTTGATACTGATGCCAAGAGGAAGGAGACATTCCTCGAATGATTGAATGATGAACTGAATCTACAGCTGTCTGTTGCCTATGTCCCAACCTACCAATCACTTTGTGACATGGCTACCATCTTGGAGAACAAGATGAAACAGGTTGAGAGCAGGAAGAGAAAAAACAACTTTGATAAGCACAGCTCAGGATCGTCTCACAAGCGTTCCCATCATGATGACAGTGGGAGTTCTGGATCCCACAAACATGGAAAGTACAACAACCTCCACAGCCACAACCGCCATCATGACAACAAGAGTCACTGTATTCATCATAATGACAAGTACAAGAACCACAAGAGTGGACACAAGTGTCACCACAGTGGAGGTGGAAGTGGAAGTGGAAGTGGAAGTCAGCCTGCAAAGAGAGTTATCAGTCAGGTTGAATGCTTCAAGTGTAAGAAGATGGGGCACTATGCTAATGAGTGCCCAGAGAAGAAGGTTGAAGGAACCACCAAGCCCAACCCTTTACAGAAAGGACAAGTGAACCACATCAATGTGGAAGAGATTTATGAGGAATCTGATGATGTGGCTGGTAAGTTCAAACTCAATTCTATTCCAGCACTTGTTCTTTTTGATACTGGTGCATCGCATTCATTCATATCAAGAGCATTTGTTGATAGAAATTGATTTCCAACTGAAAATATTGGGTGTCCTATAAAAGTAAGTTCTCCCGGTGGGGATATAATAGTAAGTCTTGGATGTCGTGATCTAGTGATAAAATTTGGAAAGCATAAGTTTCCAGTTAGTCTGATAATCTTAGATTCCCAAGGATTGGATGTAATTTTGGGAATGGGTTGGATGACCAAGTATGAAGGAGTACTAGATTGTGCCAACCGTACTGTCGCACTCACAACCTCAGATAATAAATGGATTAGATTCAAGTCTAACTTTGAATCAAAAGGGAGTAAGCTAAATTCTCTTAAGGGGGTTAGCATAGACAATGTGCTAATTGTGAGAGAATATCCGGATGTGTTTCTGGAGGAATTGCCTAGAATGCCACCAGATAGAGATGTGGAGTTTCTGATTGATTTGCTACCAGGATCTGGACCAATAGCAAAGAGACCATACAAGATGTTAGTTGATGAGTTGAAGGAACTCAAGAAACAACTTGGAGAACAGTTGCAGAAAGTATTTATTCAACCAAGTTCTTCATCTTGGGGAGCACCAGTTTTGTTTGTAGAAAAGAAAGATAGAAGTCAAAGGTTATGCATAGATTATCGTTCACTCAATGAGGTGACTATCAAGAACAAATATCCTTTGCCCAGAATGAATGACTTGTTTGATCAGTTAGAAGGAGCCCGTGTGTTCTCAAAGATTGATCTCCAGTCAGGCTATTTTCAACTTAAGATAAGGGAATAAGACATACCTAAGACTGCTTTCACCACTAGGTATGGATTGTATGAGTACACCGTGATGCCATTTGGTTTGACCAAGGCACCAGCCTACTTCATGAATATGATGAACAAGGTGTTCATGGAGTGTCTTGACAAGTTTGTTGTCGTTTTCATCGATGACATTTTGATCTACTCCAAGAGCAATGAAGAGCATGAAGGACATTTGCGTTTGATACTTGAGAATCTTAGAGAGCATAAACTGTATGCCAAATTCAGCAAGTGTGAATTCTGGCTGAATGAGGTTGGATTTCTTGGACACATTGTGTCAAGAGATGGTGTAGCAGTTGATCCCGCAAAAGTGTCAGCTGTAACTGAATGGGAATCTCCTAAGTCAGTGAAAGAAGTTCGTAGTTTCCTTGGTTTGGCAGGATACTATAGAAGATTCATTGAGAATTTCTCCAAGGTAGCTAAGCCAATGACGGAGTTACTCAAGAAAGACAAGAAATTTGATTGGAATGAAGGATGTGAACTCAGTTTCCAAGAGTTGCAGAAGAGACTAGTGACAGCACCAGTCTCATGTATGCCAGATTTGGAAAAGGATTTCCAAGTTTATTGTGATGCATCTCATCAAGGATTAGGTGCAGTTCTGATGCAAGAAGGGAAAGTTGTGGCTTATGCCTCGAGACAACTCAAAACACATGAAGTGAATTATCCTACTCATGATTTAGAGTTAGACTCTGTTGTCCATGCACTCAAAACATGGAGACATTATCTTTTGGGAAAGCGATGTGAAGTGTTCACAGATCACAAAAGTTTGAAGTATATCTTCACTCAGAAAGAAATCAACATGAGGCAAAGAAGATGGCTAGAACTCATCAAGGACTATGACTTGAGTTTGCAATACCACCCCGGTAAAGCAAATGTTGTAGCGGATGCATTAAGCCGTAAGGTTTATGTGAATGGCCTTACTAAGGGAGAATTGCCAGATGATTTGTGTGCCCAATTCAAAGATCTTAGATTGGAGATTGTGCTTGAGGGACATCTCATGTCATTGGATGTTCAATCCACCTTGTTGGACAAAATCAAGGAAGCCCAAAAGACGAACAAGGAAATTGAAGAGATTAAGGAAAATATTGGCAAGGGAAAAGCCAAAGGATTCCATGAAGACGAACAAGGTACTTTATGGTATGGAAAACGTATCTGTATTCCGCAAGATCCGGAGCTTTGGAAACTGATTTTACAAGAAGCACACAACTCACCATATTCCATTCATCCGGGTAACACCAAAATGAACATGGATGTGAAGGAAAGATTTTGGTGGAATAATCTCAAGAAGGACATCGCCGAACATATTGCTTTGTGTGATGTATGTAGTAGAGTGAAAGCGGAACATCAGAAACCAGCAGGATTGTTACAACCATTACCTATTCCTGATTGGAAGTGGGACAAGATTGGCATGGATTTCATTTGGGTAGTAGTGGATCGCCTAACTAAAGTGGCTCATTTCATACCTGTGAAGACAACCTATACAAGTGCTAAGTTAGCCAAGATCTATATGAATAGGATTGTGTGTCTGCATGGAGTACCCAAGAGTGTTGTGTCTGATAGGGGAACTCAATTCACTTCCCATTTCTGGAGGCAACTGCATGAGTCATTGGGAACGAGATTGGAATTCAGTACTGCTTTTCATCCCAGACTGATGGACAAACAGAAAGGACCAACCGGATTTTAGAGGATATGTTGAGGGAATGTGCCCTAGATTATGGAGCTAGTTGGGATGAAAGTTTGACTTACGCAGAATTCTCTTACAACAACAGATATCAAGCCAGTATTGAGATGGCACCGTTTGAATTTCTCTATGGGAGGAAGTGTACTACACCATTGTAATGGAATGGTGTTGGAGAAAGAAACTTGTTCGGGCCAGAAATAATCAAGGAAGCTGAAGAGAAAGTCAAATTAGTAAAGGATAGATTGAAGATAGAACAGTCCCGACAAAAGAGCTATGCATATCCTACGCGTAGAGAAGTCACCTATGAGGTAGGTGATAGAGCATACCTTAGAGTATCACCACTTCGTGGAGTGAAGAGATTTGGAGTCAAAGGAAAATTGGCCCCAAGATATGTTGGACCATTCAAGATTCTGAGCCATAAAGGAGAAGTAGCATATGAGATTAAATTGCCTGAATCATTGTCTGCCATTCACAATGTGTTCCATGTGAGTTAGCTAAAGAAATGCCATCCGGATATGGAAGATACTTCTTTGAAGGATACTATACCTTTGGAGGAGGTCCAATTGGAAAGTGATCTCACTTATGAGGAAAAACCTATCAAGATTCTTGAGACTGCTGAAAGAGTTACTCAGACAAAGACTATCAAATTATGCAAAGTTCAGTGGAACCATCATTCCGAGGAAGAAGTAACATGGGAAAGAGAAGATGATCTTCGGAAAGACCACCCTCACCTATTTGCTAGCCAATCCGAATCTCGAGGGCGAGATTCACCTTAAGGGGGTTAGAATTGTAACATCCCAAAAATCATGATTTATAAAGTTTGCATATCATGCATGCATTCATAAACATTTGGACCATTTTCCATTAAGTTTTCAAAAAAGAAGTAAATCTGTTGCCTATTTTATGTAGGAAAGGCAATGATTTACTTTTCACTCTCTGCTATGAGAACACTTGTTTTAATCAGAAAGGTTTGATTTTGACTTTTGTTTGTTGTTTCCAAAGCTTGGTCAAAAATTTCAAAACAAAAAATAAAGTCAAACCATTCATATGTCCATTAAGGAATATATAACTAAGGCATGTTTTTCTATTAAATTCAAGGGGGCAAAGAACTTTGAACAAAACATCAATGTTTTATACCCAAATATATACATTTTCCACTTTACAAAAAACCAGAAAAGATTTGAATTCAAAACTCATTTGAAATCATTAGAAAAGAATTCCTGGAAAATCATTTAGAAAAATAAAAAGGGAAAGGAATAAAGAAAAGGCCGGCGCCACCAAATAGGCCCATCACCGAAAACAGCCCACGAGCCCACCCGGGAACCTCCCCCTCTCCTCTCTGTTTCTCACTCTGGTTGCACGCACCCACTCGCTGACGCCCTGGACCCACTTGCCCTGTCACCTTTCGTCCCCAAATCCCGCGACGACCAGCTGGCCGCTGCGGTTTCTTCCCCATTCAAACCCGACAAAATCACGCTTGATTGCCATTGATTCGTCAAATAAATCTCTCCCCCGCTCTGGCTATTTAAACCTCTCCCTCTCCGCTTCATTTTCCCCTACTCAGCACCACCAGAGCGCCGCCAGGCTACCAGTATTGAGCTTCACACCGCCGCTGTTCCGACGAGCTCCGGCGAGCTATTGTGGTGAGCACCGAGCACCCCCTATCTCTAGTTCACGCGCCTGTGTTCGCCAGGTTCCTGCGCACATGTTGATGCTTGCTGTTTGTTTCCGTGTGGCCTAGGTCGTTGCCTTCGTCTTCAACTGAGAGCACCCGACGACGAGATGGACTCTGGCGAGCGATTCTGCTCGTGTCCATGCGGCTCCGCCCGAACCGCAACCACGTGGAGCATCTCCATGTCTTCGCGACCTCGGTAAGCACCAGCGCACCTCCCCTGCACCTCTGGCCTCGCCGGCGTGTCACCGCTAGAGGCGTCGCCGCCGCCAGCGCCATTCGCGCCGCTGGATCTTGGTCAGATAGGTCTGATCCATTGGATCTAGATCCAAAGGCCACGATTAGATTTTTAGCTGAAGCGGTACGAACAGATCTGGTCCACGATTACAGGGTTGCTTGAGAGGGATACCTTTGACCACTTCCTCTCTGAGTTCGATAAACCTTGGGTGATCCACTTAAGGGAAATTTGTTGCTGTTCTACAAACCTCTGCACTTGGAGGCCAATACTGTTTCCAAGACTAAAAGCGTGCATAGACATCAGCGTCGCTCTTTGTTGTTGATGACGACGTTGTCGACATAGGCATGCATGTTTCTACCAATTTGCGTTTGTAGGCATTTCTGCATGCAGCGCTGGTTGGTTGCTCCTGTGTTTTGCAAACCAAAGGGCATGGTGGTTTTAGCAGTAAGCCCCATATGGGGTTATGAATGATGTCTTTATTTGATCGGTTACATTAAGCATGATCTGGTGATAGACTGAATAAGCATCCAGAAAAGACAACAAGTCACAGTTGGTGACAGAATCGATGACCTAATCTATCCTCGGTAGAGCAAAAGGATCTTTGGGGCAGGCCTTGTTGAGGATGGTGTAGTCGACACACATGTTCCATGTCTTGTTCTTCTTCAATACCAGTACCGGTTTGGCCAGCCATTCCGGATGGAAAACTTCCATGATGAAGTTGGCTGTGTGCAATCGTGTGATATCTTCACCAATGGTCCTTCTTTTTTCTTCTGCGAAGCATCATAAATACTGTTTGACCGGCTTCGCATCCGGTTGAACATGAAGAGAGTGCTCGGAGAGTTCCCTCGACACACCTGGCATGTCTTTGGGGCACCATGCGAAAATGTCCCGATTCTCACGGAGGAAGTCGATGAGCACGCTTTCCTATTTGCTGTCTAGGCCGTGTCCGACCAGGACGAGCTTGCTTGGGTCCTCCTCATTCAGCAGGATTTTATTTGTGCCCTTGGATGGCTTAAACTGGGACTCACCAGCCTACTTGGGCTCTCCAACCGGCATGTCCGCTTGTAGGACTACCACGTTCTGCATTATGACGCGCTTTTCTTCTGCGATGATCATGGTCACGGCTAGCTTTGAGCCGTCTGTGGCGCATTCGATCGACCGCTTGTAGCAGCCGTCGATGGTGATCACTCCTTTTGGGCCTGGCAGCTTCATCTTTAGGTACAAGTAATGCGGACTAGCTATGAACTTGGTGAGAGATGGGTGCCCGAGTATGGCATGGTAGGTGCTAGAGAGGTTGACCACCTCGAACCAGATCGGATCACAGCGGAAATTGTTCTCGGTGCCGAAGATGACGTCCAGCCGGATCTTGCCGGTTGGAGAGTGTGATGGACCCGGGACTGCCACATGGAATGAAGTGCTTGAGGGTTGCAGTTGGGACTCGCTGATACCGAGCCGCTCAAGGCTGCTGCGGTAAAGGAGGTTAATGTTGCTGCCTCCGTCGATGAGGACACTAGAGAAATGACATGAGTGTTTCTTGGAGATGATGATGGGGTCCAGGACTAGCGTGCAGCTTCCAGGACTTGGCAACACGGCTGGCTGGTCTTCCTTTCTCCAAGTGATTGCTTGCAAAAACCAATGTAGGTACTGGGGGACGGGGGGAACGATAGCGTTCACCTCCACCTCGCGCCTTCTCTTGTTGTGCGTGGTTTCTGGGTTGGTGAGGTAGATGTGATAGTTGCCCACTTGGCATGGATAACCGTGTTCACCATCTTATCGGTGGTTGTGTCGTTCCCTGTTATCCGGCAGGCCTCCGGCTGGAGGTGGAGGTGGTGGTGGGAGACCGCCGGCTTCGGCCATCTTCTTTGTCCAGCTGCAGTGGCATGTTGTATGGTTTGCGGGCTTGCTGTTGCCACTGTGGAACTTGCACAACCCATCGAGCATGGACTCCATTGTGTACTTCGGCTACAATGGTCTATCATTCGGTCTTTGTCTCTGGCTGACGCCTGCGGCCGAGTCCTCGTGCACCACTGCTACTTGCTTGGTGCCGTACCGGTTGTTGGGCTGGTCGTCTTTTCTCTTGCCATGATGTTTGTCATGGCCATGCCCCCCTAGAGTGATGCTCTCCCGGTTGGCGACGCTCCGCCTGCTCATCCTTCACGATCTGGCCTTGGTCATCTACCATGATAGGAATCTTCATGGCCGCGTCGATGGTGGCGTACTTGTCCGTAATGGCCATGACCTAAGCCATGGTTTGGGGATCTGCCCGGCCGAGCTTGTGCATCAACATGGTGCCGTCTCGACAGCAGTTGGTGAAGAAATTGATTGCCTGATGCTCGCGCACTCCTTCACACGAGTTGTGCATGTTGGTCCATTGGGTGAGATAGGCACGGTCGGATTCGTCCTTTACTTGGACACAAAGGGCAAGCTGGCGAGGCTGACCTGGTCGCTTGTATGTTCTGATGAAGTTGTGGATGAATGCTTCTTCAAAGTCCAGCAAGGCATTGATGCTGTTGTCGGGGAGGCTGTTGAGCCATGTTCTTGCCTAGTCGACGAGCATGAGGGGGACATAGCGGACAGCCAGGCGGAGGTTACCTTTTGTGATTCCCAAGGCAGTGGTATAGTCCACCAGCCAGTCCTCCGGCTTAACGGTGCCGTTGTATTTTGGCGTGTCTCTTGGGAGTGAAAAACCATTTGGAAATGGCTCATTCTGGATGCGCGGGCCGAAACATTTCGGGCTAGCCGGACTATCTTCTTACACCTTGAGTGATTGTACTAGGAGGTCAATGCACTCGCGCGCGTCAGCTGGCTCGCGAGGGCCGAGACGTCCGGTCAGGCACAACACGGGCAGGTCTTTGTTTATACTGGCTCCTTCTTCTGGCGCGCGTGCTTTCTTTCCCTGGCCGGCTCCTCCAGCCGGCGCACGGCTAACACTAGTGACCGCGGCATCGCGGTTGCGATAACCACGATTTCCGGATCCACCGCGCGGGCGACTGTTCTATCCACAGCCGTCTGGCAAAGATGCCTGCTGGTGCTTACTTCCTCTGTGTGCCGTCTGGTCCGCGCCTTTGCGAGGGACCATGTACGGGTGTTGCCCCCTTGACTGGGAACCCCTTTAGCTTGCTGCCTGTTGCCGGTGGCGACAAGGAGCTGGACGCACTTCTGTTGGCGATGAAGTTCCTCCTTCTGGAGGTGTTTCAGTTCCGCGGCCGCCTCCTTGGGCGCTCTCATGTTTTTGGCGGGGGTGCTGTAGACGGGTTGAGCCACGCCGGCACATGAGTCCGCGGCACGGTCCAGTTCTGACCCAAGGTCACGCCCTCGATGCTAGATCTTCCTGGCGAAGCCATGGGCGGCGTTGTACTCGTGCACGGTGGCGTTCAGCCGAAACTGGTTAGCAGCAACCTTGGTGGCCTCCTCCAGGAGCTTCTAGCGCGTGGCTTCGAGTGTGGCCGCGGCAGCCGTCAGATCCTTCTCGAAGATGACGGGAGCGCGAAGGTGCTAGATGGAGGCGGTTTACGGGTCTTGCTCCTGCTCCAGCGCAGAGCCTTCTCCCCCCGCATAACGCTCCTGTGGCGGGTGTTTGTCCTCGTGGGCGTTCACCACCATGACCTCAACGCAGCTGTTCATCGCGGTGATTCCGTGAGCGAGGTGGTTGAGAGGCACATCGGATACGGTGTAGACCTTCTTGGGGTAGGCCCCGGCGATGGTGGCGACATAGACGCGGAGGTCCCCGAAGTGCATGATGGAGCCGTTGACGGGGAAGGTCTCCCCGGTGAAGCACGCGACGTTGTCGACGACCCAGTCAAAAGCGCCGAGTGTAAGGACGAGGCCAGAGGGCCATGTGCTCACCGGTGACGAGCGGAAGTCCCATGCGGAAGATGATCCCAGCAGAAGCGTTGTGCCCCACTGTGGCGCCAAATTTCGTGGTGTGGAACATGGCAGTGCCATTGGGGATGGCTAAAGAGGGACACTTAGGTGCAATCAGTGGCTAAAGCAACGGGTTGGGCACGATGAACTACAAACACAGCGGTGTACCCAGGTTTAGGGCCCTCTAAGCAAGGTAACACACCTACTCCTGCAAGATCTACTATATGGGGGGGGTGAACGCCCAGTACAAGTGCTCCTGGAGCTGTTTCCTTAGCAAGTATCGATCGCTAGAGGAAGAAGAAGAACTAGAGGCAAGCTCTTGCTACTATTGTGGCCTACCCGGAACCCTAGCTCAACCCGCCCTTATATACTGGTTGGGGGAGGTAGATTACAATGTGGGTTCTAGGGTTTACTGTTTGGTTTTGGGTTTGCAGGCTGGCCGGCTGTAGGGACCTAGCTAGTGGACCAGGACCCAGTCAGCCTCCAGTACATCGCTGGACGGTGCTACAGTAGCCCCGAACCGTTCCTTTAGCATCAGCCATTGCTTTAGCGGTCACCCGGGCTTCCTTTGGGGCGTCATCCTTGCTTTAACGATCACCTGGGACTACTTTGGCGGTCAGATGACCGCTTTCCTTTATGTTCGTCTAGTAGCACCGGTCAGGATGGCGTGCCAGCCTGTCTGGTGACGAGAGGCGCCAGAGGCATACTCTGTAAGGAGCATATCCCCCTCCGCGCTCTCCATCAAATCCGAGGATAGCCGGGTGGAAGCGGCCACCCAACCGGTTCTTCTGGCTACCCGGCTAGACGGTCCAGCCAGGAAATCTTTAATCCTAGCTGGGAGGGACTAGGCAACCGACTAGAGCTCTTTTGCTTGAAGGCCAGGCGGCCAGTGTCTTCTGGAGCCGGCCTACTTAGGCCTGGCTTCCACCACCCGGGGGTTATCCCCCCGATAGTGACAGCCTCGACATCAACATCACCTACGCCTTGGTCGCACATCCACAGACCAATGACCAAGTCCAAAATGCCAACGACCTAGTCCGCAACGGGATCAATAAGCAACTAATGTGCCTTCTTGAGCAAGCGGCTGGAGCCTGAGCAAATGAACCACCCTCCATCCTCTAGAGCTTGATGAAAACACCAAACAACACCACCTACTACACGCCTTTCTTCATGGTGGATGGAGAGGAAATTATACTACATGCTAAGGTATGCTACAAGGCCCTACGGGTCATTGCTTACATCGAGGTCGAATCAACGGACACACTCAAAGACTCCATCAACCCGTTGGACAAGGCGCGCGACATCGTTGCAGCCCTTCAACAGTGTACGAACAAAGCCTCCATAACTACCATAGCCAACAGCTGCGGCCATGTTCGTTCGTCAAAGGAGACCTCGTCCTACGACTCAAGCAAAAGGGGCACCTGAAGCTCGAGTCACCCTGGGAAGGACCCTACGTGGTCACCGAAGTAATTCTAGGTGGCGCCTACCGCCTCAAGGACATCGAGTCTGGAGTAACATGCTCCAACCCTTGGAACGTCGCAGAACTGTGACCCTTCTACCATTAGCTATTTTTACCTACAATAAGGCTTTTCAATCCAGGCTACTCAGCCAAACCTTGTACTCTCCTCTATGCGATAAATACAGGCTAAGTTCCTTGGTCAACTCGTTTTTCTCATGCAAATTTACGTTAATGGAACACACTCAAGGGCTGCGCCTCACCCTATGACTACATATAATCTTCTTCTACTACATTCACCTGAGTAGATGACCATGTCATCAGACCCTTGAAAACTCTAGCCCACTTGTAACCCAACTGACAGGCTGGCAAGGAGCAGAAATTGACATAGCGTCAGGCTAATGAAAAGGGACATGCACCTCTACAATAAAAAGCATCACATGTAATACATTATATAAGGGCTGTAATTAGCCCAATAGAAACTATACAAATTTTACATCACTTTACATGGTATACGCAAGAAAAATGGACATTATCCTCGCTAAAGAAGCACATTGGTCCGCTTGTCAAAGAGTTGAAAAATGTCTTCGGCATGCTGGGAAACCTTCAGATAATGTGGACGCATATCCCACGCCATGCCGTATGAAGGGGCAGGTGCCCCTGCCGCTATTTCCGCCAAATATACATCATGACGGTGCAGCCGAACAAGATCCAACGCAGTTATGGCACCTGCAACAAGTTGCTGCTGCACAACTCCCTTCAGAGAATCCACACTTAAAAACTTCCCCAGCAAACCCAGGAATCTAGAAGGAGCTGCATCCAAGGGTAACATGGAACCCCATATGGATGCGAACGATGAACTAGCGCGCTTCAAGACTTGAAGAACATGGTGGACACGGTCCTTCACTATTGCAACCACGATTGCTCGGTCGCAGTCCATCCAGAAGAACCCTCTAGCCTCTAGCTCCTGCTGGGTGAGGCAGTTGAGTCGAATAGAGAGTCCTTCTCTTTCTGTGGAAGAAGATTGACAACTACAAAGAGCAGCAACTCAAAAGCCAAAAAGCGAAAACACGATTACGGCATCGTATAAGTATTCGACTACAACTCATATTAAAGCTAATCACCGATTTTCCAAAACTCATCAAGGAGATACCTCTCCCTCGTGACAGCACTCTTAGTCTTCAAATTACACATCAGCATGGCCACAGATAATGAGGATATCTCTCTCCAAACTGCGTATGCGGTTACGAAGCAATGGCAACTACGACGCCTCACCCGATGTCGGTAGGACAGTATCCAAGGGAAATAGCAAAGTCATCAGAGCAACAATCACGGGACCCTATGAGGCACACAAAAATAGTCAATAAGGACCAGACAAATCGATCAAGCAAAAGGAAACATATATTTACAACCAAAAGCTATTGGATAGCAGTTCAACCATAATCTTGTACAAAGGCATTACATGACACTGCAACGAAAACATAACAAATCTATGTGTGAAACTAAGAAGCAGAAGGGCCCTGGGGATTTGCCGCATACGAAGCAGTCACGGGCTCCACGGCTTGCGCCGCGGCCACCCGCTTCTGCTCAGTCGCGTAATTGGCCAGCAGCTCAATGAGGTGCGGTCCGTAGCGCTTGCAGCGTGAGGCGAAGGGAGCTAAGGCTACCTTAGTTCCTTCTGAAACCAGTGGCATCTTTGAGGTCACCCTGCTCAGGTCCAGCTGCGTTCCAGACACCAGCGCCATCACCAAGCCAAGGGTCACACTGGCGCCTTCCTGCATTTTCTTGTATTCTGTAGGCGCATCCCCTGCCAAGGCCTTCACCAGGGAGTCGGTGTCATCAAGGGACACGTCCTTCGGGGAGATATCCCTATAGAAGCGACTGAGGACCACCTGTCATGGGAATGGCCACGACAGATGATGCGACTGGCAGTGAGTAGTAGTAGGAAGGGCAAGGGCGGCCAACCATCTGCGGTGCGAGATGAGGGTGGAGACACAAGGGTTTACCCAGGTTCTCCCCCAGAGGGTAAAGACCTACTCCTGCTAGATTGTATTATCAAGAGATTACAAGGGTGGTGAGCTCGGCGGCTCGGAAGCGACTCGATGAGGTGTATGATGGAACGTTAGTCTAGAGAGTACCCTAGGGAGGTTTATGTAGGGTTACCTCGCTAGGGTTTATAGATATACAACCGAGTTAGTTAAGGACTCAGAGGCTTGACCTAATCCGACTAGGCCTAGCTACTCTCTTGGGCCTCTAGCCTCCAGTCGCTAGGCTCCTTCTTGGGTTGTGATCCAGTCGCCATCCTACAGGCCTACTCGCTGAGAGTCAGATCCAGTAGGGAACGTCCTGTTGGGCATACCCTATTCGACATATCCCCATTAGTAGTCCCCGAGGCCGTCGTTGATTCGTTGTAGGTGTTCTTTGGTAGTTGGAGTATATGGGTCCAACTTGGATGCCCAGTCGAATCAGTGGTGTACTCCCTCAATTGAGGAAGGAATCCTCAGTATATTTATCCAGTCGCAATATCGGCAACTAGTCGAATCGTAGCACTGGCAAGTAGTCGAATTGCAGCTCTGGCGAATGGGTCCGTGAGTCGCGTAGACAAAGTTGGACTATCATTTTAATCAAACTAGCCGTTGGGTAATCCAATAGTAATATTGGTGTAATCACCGCGGGGTAACGGCTCCTCCGAGATTGGCGGGAAGCAACCGCTATATAAGGAGAGTGACGAGGGGAGTTGTGAATCTTCCTTGCATTTCCTCTGACCCCGAGCATTCCTCAGTCTTCCATCCTCTTACGATCTGGAGTTCCTAGAGCGAGCGAGTGAATCTAGATCCTCTCCCCAATGGTGCCTCCGAAAGATCAGTCCGGCAAATCCAGATGCAACGCAGCATCGCTGAAGTCGTTCCAAGACACGGGGATCCTATGCAAGGGGAAATGCGGATCCCCGTGGAAAGGGAGACGGAGCCGAACCCTTGCCCTAGAGAATTCATCTACTTCGCCAGCCATCTGGAAATGGTGCTTGGTTTCCCCATGTCGATCTTCTTCCGACGGTTCTGCACTTACTACTCGACCAAGCCCTCAGATATGGGTCCCCATAGTATCGAGCAGCTCGCCATCTTCATGGCGTTCTATGAGTGCTATCTAGGGTGTCTCCCCTACTTTCCCCTGTGGCAGGAGATGTTCCAGGGGCGTGTCAGTCGCTAAGGGGCCGGCGGCCCGATGTTGGTGACGGGTGGCCTCACCTTCCAGCTGAAGGCCAAGGCCCCCTTCCTCGACATTATGTTGCTGAAGAAGGCTGCCATTGAGTGGAAGAAGTGATGGTTCTACGTCTACGAGTCGACAACAGACGGCGAGGTGTCTCTCCCAACATTCACCGCTGAGAGGAGCAAGCCGCACCGGCTGTAGATGACCAAAATTCCCCACGACTAGAGGGTTGCCGTGGATGAGACTCTGACGTAGATCCGGTCGCTCAAGAAGGGGGGTTGGAGACCATTAATCTGTATAACTGCTGGCTCGGGTGGCGACTGGTGCCACTGGCCAGCCGATCCCACTAGACATACGAGTACACCGGTAGGGACGACGGAACAAAGGCTTGCAGGCCGAGTGGAGTGCTGACAACTACGCCGCCGCACTGAAGAAGATTACTAACGTGGAGTACGTCAACCCGAAGGCTGGGCTCGCCCCGTATACCGCCATGGGGAAGCGCTAGGTGTTGTGGTATTGCTGACGAGTACGCCATGGAGGGGTCCTCACAGTGCGTGTTTAGAGACGTGGGGGAAGGCGGACGATTGACGGGTACGAGGTAACACATCTTACCCAGGTTCAGATCCCACAACGGTGGCGGAATCCTACTCGTGCTATAAATCACTATAAGGGCAATACGCCGAGTTTCAGGGATTGGTTCGCTGTGCGAGGTTGTAAGTTATCATCTGAGATTGTGCCCTAAAGGCTCCCATAGGCGCGACTTATATAGTTGCCAGGTCCTAGGGTTACAGGGAAAAGTCCTAGCCGGACAGGTTACAGAGTCCTACACTGTCTATTACTAGTCTTGTGTGTCTTGTACTCCAAGGTTCCGGGTACGTCGGTGACTCCAAACGTAGCCTTCCTTTATCCGTCATGGGCCTCCCTTCTGGATCCATCTAACTGGGCCGCCCAGCAGGCCATGGGCCATGCTACCAATTGTGGTCCACCCGGGTTATCCGGATAGGAGACATGCTATGAGGATACCCATATAGCATATCCCAACAGTAGCCCCCGGAGAACTCCGAGATCTTGTGCCGTCTTGCCTCTTCACGTGAAACGCTCCGTCTAGATGGATGTCGGCAAATCGTCAAGAAACATCTTGTAGTCCTCCCAAAGAACCCTGCAAGGTTTTCTCCGTCTTCAATATGTGGCGAAATTTCCGCGCATGTTCGAGCACCCGTCGTCTACGCGGCAACCGTCCGATCAAGATGCACGAATCTTGATGCTGGAGATCACAAATAGTAACTGTGGTGGAATTTTTTATTTTCACCACATTCTCTCCTCGCATCGTATTCTTCCTCCAGCGAGCGCCCCCTCGAGCTCTCCGCGAAATCTTGCGAAAAACCCTAGCTCCAATTCTCGCCAGTCACCTCCAAACTCACTCAATGTCCAGCAGCATCTCTACTCCTTCCATGGCGGCGTCGGGCGAAGCCGCGACGAAGCCGGCGAGCTCCGTCGTCGTGCCCCCAGAGGGTCTGGTCATCCCTGTCTCGGCGGTGGTTGAGTCCACCGGCAGCGACCATAATCCAGCGGCACTGGAGCCGCCGGAGGAGGAGCTTGACTCCCACAAAGGCGATTGGCGCGGTTCGGACATTACGGACCGCGATATCAAGGAGTTGATCACCGAGGGCTACCTCCCTACGACGGAGGGGCTCGCCTGGCGGGCGGCACCGGCCGGCGAGGTGACACCTTCTCCCCAAGCCGAAGAAAAGGTGTACCTCAAAGCCCAACTGGTACTAGGCGTCTCCCTGCCCATCTCTAACTTCTTCCTTTCCGTCTTGAACCACTATCGAGTCTAGCCCCAAAACCTCTCTCCCAATAGCATCCTAGCGCTTAGCAATTACGCGGCGCTCTGCGAGGGTTACTTAGGGATTAAGCCTAGGCTAGATCTCTTCATGTATTTCTTCACCGTCAAGCGTGAAGCCGGAGCCAGTAAGGACGAACTTAGAAATTGCGGCACCATAAGATTCAAGATACGTCCTTGCCGGCGGTTCTCCGACATCGTCGGCCACGATTCCTGCAAGAACTAGCAGAGTACTTACTTCTACGGCCCAGATATCCCCTCTGGCCGGCCGATATGTAACGTACCTGGACTTCGTCGATGGAGCCGCCGCCAAAACTTCGACATGGAGATCACAAGACTCCCTTCCCTCCGACATCGACGCTTCCAGCGCCATCAGGCGGATAGAGTGGTTCGTAGAGACGGGTTTGACCGGCTTGGACCTAACCATGTGCTTGTTCATCAGGCGAATCCAACCTCTGCAGCACCGCGTGAAGCTAATGCACGAGTATACTAGCGATAGAAGGGATAGCCTCCGCATCGCCGTGGACAATTTCTCGAGCGACTCCGTTAAGCTCCGTCTTAAGGACATCGTATGGGTGAAGGACAAGCGACGTGGCTTCACCATCACCTACGACATGTTCGTAGATAGCAAGTGCCCAAAGGTAACTGTTTATTTTCCATGTACGACATATACTCTAGTTCTTCCGTCTAAAAATTGTCATCTCATCTAACACGGTGGTTTTTCACCTTACAGCTTAGCGACATAGATGAGGACAACATGGCTCCTCAAATCTATGATCCGAAGATGAAGGAAGTCACCGTCGTGTCCGACGACGATGCTCCGTTGGCACGAAAGGGGAAGAGCTCCACCTCTGACGCTGCCGACAGAGGCAAGAAGAAGAAGACATAGGGTGGAGCCTCCAAGAAGACTACCGCCGCCCTGGAGGCAGAGAAAAGAAAGACTACCAGGATCCCCTTTGCCAAAGCACCCCATCTTGTGTAAGCTTCTTTCTCTCCGACATTGTCTATTTATCTGTGTTGTTCCTGTACTTATGCATTTTGCACGTTTTAGGAAGAAAGCCACGGCCACCTTGAAGAAGACCTCCAAAACATTAGGGGCTTCTAGAACCATCAAGGATATGCTGTATCACGACGCATCTCCCGCCATCGCCCCTGTCACTCCCAGCGTCAAGACCTCCTACGCTCCGACAAGCTCACAAGCTAAGGAGGCATCTGGCCCTTCCGCCATGGAAGTGGACTCAGCTGCTTCTACTGAGATTGCTGTCATCGGCGAGCAGGCAACTCAGGAGAGTGCCGCACACCCAATGGCTGAAGCTCCGGCTAAGGATGCCATCGGTGGCGGTAAGGCGGTGGTGGAAGCTGGTACTTCTGCCGTAGGCGGCACCCCTGCACCCAATAAAACCATAGAGTATCCAAAGATAGTCTATCCGGTACTTACACCGGGTAGCACTGCTCTGGTTCCTGGTGCAGCGCCGACATCTCCGACGTGCGGTCTAGAGGAGATCCTCCGACAAGCAGAGATCTTGCAAGGAAACAACGTATCCTTTGGCAAGCTACTGGCCGAGAGTGCTACTAACCTCAAGATCATTGCACTTGTAAGTTTTATTTGCCTTTTACATTTCATATGAGTATCCCACTGTAGCCCCCGAGGATGTAGATGGAAAACCATAGGTCTTTGCGTCTAGATGCTCTAAGAGTGACTAAGCTAGAAAACCTCTCACTGTAGCCCCCAAGCATATAGGTGGAATGAATTATTCCGACTAGATGCTTTAAGAGTAGCATACGCAGTGTCTATAAATTTCAATACTGTAGCCCCCAAGCCTCTAGTTGTAATTGAATTAGTTCCGACTAGATGCTTAAAGAAAAGCTAAGCATATATTCGAGTTAAAAACTTTATACTGTAGCCCCCAAGCTTCTAATCGAAAACTGAATTAGTTTCGACTAGATGCTCCAAGCAGACCAAACAACGTTTAACTTTTTCCTTTTTTCCACAGAACGAGAATGCTCGGAGGGGCATGGCCAACAACAAGTATCAGAAGATGCGCGTAGACTTCGAAGCTGAAATTGGTAAAACCGCCTTCTTGAAGGAACAGATCACCAAGAGAAAGCGTCTGTTTTCTTTTTCGCATTCCGACTTGGTTTTGTGCCCACATTCTCCGAGTACTCACTATGTACTTTGCTTTCTCCGACTTGCAGAAACCATTGCCAGGGCTAAGGACATTGTCGAGCAATCCAAGCACATTCAGGAGCTGGATAGCGAGAACAAGATCCTTAAGCAGGAGAGGAAGGACATGCTGAAGATGCATGAAGAATCGATGAAAGCCCTGCAGGACTCCGCCACCATGGAGATGAACTGCTTGAAGGAGGAGATCTCGATCTTAAGAGATTAGAAGAAAGCTGCCGATGAGCAAAATCAACGCCATCATGAGGCGTACAAGCTCCTCCAACAAGAACTGGACTCCTTGCCGGATACCCTCTGGCAGGATGAGGCTAGCATCTTCAGTAAGTGTTTCTCCATCTTGGATTTCTGTAGTCTACATACTTTGAATTTTTGAATTCATGTGCTCCTTGTCGGAATTTGCAGCTCCTATGGGTTTAACCCGTTCGCCTCCTCCAGCAAAGGAATGCATGGTTCTTGCTGGAAAATTCATCAACACCGCCATCGCGCAAGCCAAAGAGATTTCCAAGCCCCTCCAAATCAACATCAAGGCATCGGACTCTTTGGCGAAGTAATCAGAGATCCTGCGCCGAGCCCCCGAGCGTATCACAAGCTAGAAAGCTTCATGTGCACGGGTCGGCGCAAGGATGGCGCTATCCATGGTGAAGGCGCACTACGAAGATGTCGACATCGACACGGTGACCTCTGGCATTCCCGACGTAGATGATGATGGCAAAGAGATTGATCACAAATCCATCTTGTCGTCACTCGCGGGCTATGACACCAGAGTTGCCGAGTTAGTCGACGTCAACGTCTTCATGCCGATGAATACCATCGATAGCGGCAATCAAAGATCCTCCGAGTCTCTTCACACCTCCGACTTCGAGGGTGGTTCTCCTGCCGCCGATGACACTGCTTCCAAGTCGCTTGCGCCAAAGGAATGAAAAACAACTTGTAATATTTGTTTCACCTTTGATGCGTATGCGGAAAAAACTATGTATTTAACTTAAGGCGGAAAACAATGTTGTATGTCCTGCTACTTAAGAACCAGTTTCCAGCATGTATATATTGTTTGAGCAAGTGCTGGCTTATCCATTACTTTGGTTCTTATGCTTGACCTTTCGTGAGTCGGAAGACTCGTTGTCGGAACCATGCACTCAGGTCATGATGCCCAATGGCACCGTCAATCACCTAAGCACAAAATCACCGACAATAAGTGCCAAAAGTCACTACTCCAGAATCCACGTAAAAACGACAAAGAACGTGTAGACCAGAAAACTTAAGCTAACGCCCGTAGGCGGAATTTTCACAAGTGCAATCGCAAAACTTGTGCATAAAGGTTTTATATGATCGAAAAATGAATACTAAAGGAGGTAAAAGACTCAAAAATATGAGTGAACCAGAGAGCTTTATTTCATTGATCATATAAGAGGTACACGATTAGATAAAAATGCTAAGTGTAAAAAGGACGTAGCTGTGCTATGTTCCATGGCCGAACAAGCTCTGGGTAGTCATCATCCGGGTCACGTCGCTTACGCTTATGATCCATGTTGGGTCTATCCTTCAGTTCACGATTGTCAATGAGGTAGTAAGACCCATTGAGGAGGGCCTTGCTTATGATGAACGGTCCTTCCCATGGTGGGGATAGTTTGTGTGACTTCTTCTGCTTAAGTCGGAGCACCAAATCCCCCTCTTTAAACGAGCGATGCCGAACGCGGCGACTATGGTAGCTGCGTAGATTCTGCTGGTAGATGGCGGATCTTTGGCATGCCAAAATGCGCTCCTCCTCGAGAAGGTCCACATCTAGGCGTCTGGATTCTTCGGCGTCATCTTCGTCGTACGCGGGAACTCTTGGTGCATCGTGAAGTATGTCGGAAGGTAGGATGGCTTCTGCTCCATATACCATGAAGTAAGGGGTGTAGCCGGTGGGTCTATTGGGTGTAGTTTGTAAACTCCATAGCACAGATGGTAGTTCTTCCGCCCAGGCTCCAGCTGCTCTATGTAGCGGTGCCTCAATACGTGGCTTGATTCCCTACAGAATTTATCCATTAGCTCGCTCGACCTGACCATTGGATTGTGGATGTGCCACGGATGTAAGGTCAAGTCGGATGCCCTTCTCCCAACAATAATCCTCCACTTCTCCGAGTGACAAGTTGCTGCCGTTGTCGGTGATAATGCTATGTGGGAGACCAAATCTCACCACTAGATCCCGAACAAACCTGAGGGTAGTTGCCCCATCAAGCTTTCTAATGGGTTTAGCTTATATCCATTTAGTGAAATTATCAACTGCTACAAGCAGATGCGTAAACCCACATGGTGCTGTCTATAATGGTCCCACCATGTCTAGCCCCTAGACTGCAAACGACCAAGTTATTGGTATTGTTCGCAATTCTTCAGCAGGAACATGTGGTTGTCGGGCATAATACTGGCATTCCATGCATGTCTCAACCAGCTTGTCGGCGTCCGCCTTCGCGGTTAGCCAGTAGAATCCTTGCCGGACGGCTTTCGCGACCAACGATCGAGGAGCGGCGTGATGCCCGCAATCTCTGAGATGGATTTCGCGTAGGATTTCAATATCTTTTAGCTGGGAAACACACTTTAGGTATACAGTAGTAGTGCTCCTTTTGTAGAGTTGTCCATTGATTATGGTATAACGCTTTGCTTGTCGTACTATTTGCCGTCTTTCGACCTTGTCGTCGGGCAAAGTTCCGTGTTTGAGATATTCCATGAACGGTTTTGTCCAAGCCGGAGGAACCTTTGTCACCATGTTGACGAAAAAGTCAGCTCTATCCGGGTTGTCGATGTCGGCTCCCTTCACGGATTGTGTACGTAGATGCTCTAGCAAGACTCATGGCGGAATTCTTTTACGCCCTGATCCAAGCTTAGATAGCAGATCAGCCGCCTCATTTTGCTCCCTAGGTACATACTTGACTTCGTAGTCCAAGAAGCTCATGGCTATCTCGTCCACTTCATCTCGATATGCCGCCATCATAGGGTTCCGCGCATTCCAGGTGCGAGCCACCTGCTGGGCAACCAAGTCGGAATCTCCACATCAAACTATGCGCTTGATGCCAATATCCTTGGCTACACGTAGTCCGTGAATGAGTGCTTCATACTCCGCCATGTTGTTTGTAGCCTCGAAGTGGATCTGCAGAACGTAGTGTAGCTTGTCTCCTGTTGGTGACTGTAGCAATACACCAGCCCCCGAGCCGTTGAGCATCTTTGATCCATCAAAGTGCATCACCAGTACTCTGGTTCCGGCAACGGAGTAGCATCTGGCATTTCCGTCCAATCTGCAACAAAATCCGCCAAGGCTTGTGACTTGATAGCGTCGCGTCTCTTGTAGGTGATATCGAAGGCGGCAAGTTCAATGCCCCACTTCGCGACCCTTCCCGTAGCGTCGCTGTTGTTGATAATGTCGAACAGTGGAGTCTTGCTCACCACTGTGATTGGGTGCTCCTGAAAGTAATGCCTCAGCTTCCGAGAAGCAACGAATACTCCATAAGTTATCTTCTGGTAGTGCGGGTAATGTTGCTTGGAATCTGTCAAGACCTCGCTCACATAGTAAACTGGTCGTTGAACTCCGTGCTCATTGCCTGGTTCCTTCCGCTCTACCATGACAACGATGCTGATTACCCGGTTGGTTGGCGCCATGTAGATCAACAGGGGCTCCCCAGGCTCGGGTGCTGCAAGGATGGGCGCTGAGGAAAGAATATCCTTGAGCTGCTTCAATGCTGCATCTGCTTCGTCCGTCCACGTGAATTTGTCCGCCTTCTTCAGCAACTTGTACAGCAGCAGAGCCTTCTTTCCAAGTCGTCTGACGAACCGACTAACTGCTGCAACACAACCTGTTAGTCGTTGAATGTCCTTTAGGCATGTCAGACGGTTTATGTTTAAGATGGCCTTGATTTTCTCCGGGTTGACCTCGATTCCGCGCTGGGAAACGATGAAACCCAACAATTTGCCGGCTGGAACCCTGAAGATGCACTCCTTAGGGTTAAGCATCATGTTGCATTTCCGGAGATTATCAAAGGTTTCTTTTATGTCGGAGATTAAGTCATTTGACTTTTTAGACATCACCGCGATATCGTCCACATAGGCATGAACGTTCTGACCAATTTGGTCATGAAGGCAACGTTGCATTCTCCGTTGGTACATAGCACCTGCGTTTTTCAGCCCAAAGGGCATCATAACATGGAAAAACGTGTCGTATGGGGTAGTGAACAAAGTGGCCAATTGGTCCGACTTCCTCATCTTGATCTCGTGGTATCCTGAGTATGCATCGAGAAAACACAAAAGTTCCAAGCCAGCCGTCGATTCAATGACTTGGTCAATGGGAGGCAAAGCAAACTGATCTTTGGGACATGCTTTGTTCAAGCCGGTGTAATCAACGCACATTCTTAATTCTTTGGTTCCCTTTTTGAGGACAAGTACAGGATTGGCCACCCATCGGGTGTGAAGGACATATCGGGTAAATCTAGCCTTAAGTAACCTAGCTATCTCTTTGCCAATGGCGCGTCTCTTCTCGTCTCCGAAGCGCCGTAGAGGTTGTTTCACTGGTTTGCATTTTGGATCAATGTTTAAGATGTGCTCCGCAAGTTCCCTAGGTACACCTTTCATGTCGGCAGGTTGCCAGGCAAAGATGTCCCTATTCTCACAGAGGAACTCGACGAGTGCGCTTTCCTATTTGGGATCCAGGTTCGTCCCAATGGCGGGGACCTTGGAGGCATATCCTACTACAAGTTCCACCGGCTTGGTCTCGATGGCGGCCTTGATTGCAGGAGCGGTGTCGGAGATCTGTTTCTTCGACGCGGGCATCTCTGAGTCATTGACCTTGCTCTGGATCTCTTTGAATTCTTTGATGTAGAGGACAGCTTCCGCGAAGGATGCTTCATTAATCTCGTAGTCCCTTGCCTTGGTAAAGCTTCCGGATACGGTGATGACACCGTTTGGTCCGGGTATCTTGAGTTTGTTGTAGACGAAGCACGGCTTGGCCATGAACGTGTGGAATATGTTACGACCGAATATGACGTGGTACACGCTCTTGAAGGGGACCACCTCAAAGGTCATGCGCTCTTGGCGGTAATTATTAACATCGCCAAAGGCAACCTGAAGTGTAATGCACCCAAGGGACCGAGCCTCCCGACCAGGAAATACGCCATGGAAGATGTTGTTGGTCCGCCTGAGGTTTGCCTCCGTCAAGTTTATCTTCTGCAATGTATCCAGGTACATGATGTTGATGCTGCTTCCACTATCCACCATGTTGGGAATATGCCCTAGAGGCAATCATGTATGATGATATTTCCATAGTATTCATAAAGTTATTAAATAGTCCTTGTATAAACATCTGATGTGTATCACTGAATATGTGATTCGGTTGTGGAACTATGCATTCATGTTGTTTGTACTAAATATCCTTGGTCATTGAGGTTGTGCTGGACACACAACTTAGACCAATGTGAAAGTTGGCTTGATGAATCGGTTCCACTTGTCATGGGCATGGAGATGCTATTCCAACTTACACAGATTGGGCTAAAGAGTTTAGCGAGTCGGATTGACCCATATTGAGGTACAACGAACTAGTTGTCATTTGTATATCTCAATCAATGTAATCCTTAGACCTGAGGTTGTTGCATAGTCCGAGTTGAGGATCACCGACTTAGGTTCTGTCAAACGCTGATCCGTGACTGGGCAGTTATAAAGGCAGGGTTCGGGTCGACTGAGAATCAAGCTGCGTGATGTGGATAACCAAGATGGGATTTTGCCCCTCCACTCGGAGAGATATTCTATGGGCCCTCTCGTGAGATATGATTCGGAAAGCATGGCCATGCACGACTCGGTTAAGTGTTAACCGAGCGATCGGCTAAGAGTTAGTCGGGTGAATCACTTATCTCGGATCGAGAAGAGAGTCGGACTATTTAAGGGATGACATATATTCGCCTATAGTCTGACAAGGTATATCGTGAGGCAAAAGGGACTCAGACGTAAGTCGCATTGGAAAGGCAAGTCGTCATGACTCTTTGGTACTTGGGAATCGGCAAGTTCTGCTAGGAGCCGATGTCGATTGATCGATTGTGAGTCGGACTCTAATCGTGTCCAAGTAACCATGAGGCTGCGGGGTCACACACTTAAGAGAGGGAGCAAGTTCGGATTGGATCCGAATCTGTAATCTGGTTGGGTTGGACCTAAACCAGATTAGGACTGAGTTAGTGAGTTGGACTCACGGTGACTAGTGTTATATGGGCTTTAGTGAATGGGTCGCGCGAGCAGAGCCCACGTTCACTCCCTATATATAGTGGAGCACAGTAACCCAGAAAGGTTAATCGTTGTTCGGTTAGGTTATTCCATGTGTTGGAAACCCTAGCTCCACAGCAGTCCAGCCGCCGTAACGAACCTAGCAGTTCACCGCCGGCGCTCCTCCTTGTACGTGTGGATACCAGCAGAGGTGCTGTACGATCAGCACCAGGACGATCGGATCGTGAGGACTGCACTGCATCGGCCGACGCGCTTCATCAGTAATCCGCAACCGCGCGTCTAGTGGTAAACCTCGTGGCCTTCTACCTCAGCTAGGTCTTGGGATCACCACGTTAGAGGAAAAAGTTTTGTTTTATCTCTGCGTGGCCCAACACACCATACACTTGGTGAACTCCACGCCGTCAATCAAGGGGTTGATGACCATGGCGTATTGGTTCTCCGTAGGAATAAGGTCTGTGTGGTCCGTCCTGTCCCAAGTAATTGGAACCTCCGACCAGCGCAGGTACTGGGGAACTGGGGGTAGAGTAGCCATCAGGATCCTCATAGAGGTCTTCTGTTGTCGAACGGTGGGGGTGCCAAGGAAAGTGTGGTAGACTGGTGCCTTCTTCACGAAGGGGTTCTTGCCCTTGTCGTCGCTCTTGGCGGCATGCTTGGGGTCAACATCCTCGTCCATGTCACTTGAATCTTTGGACTCCTCCTCCTTCTTCGCCTTGCCCTTGCCTCGCGGTCTGTTCTTCCGACTTCGCTAGTAGCCGGACTCCGGGTCTTCCTTGAGGTCGTTGACGAACTTGCAGTGTCGATTGGTATGGGTGGCCTTGCCATTGACATCGAGGTTTACGAGGCACGGCATATAGCGGTACTCCACGTAGGTTGGGGAACGCGGAGTGGCGCCGAGGTAGTTTCACTTCCTCGTTGCTGCCCACGACCAGCTCCCCGTCCTCGGCCACGTTGTTCGCCATCACATCGTCCTGCAAAGGTCATGGCGACCATGTCGGTAGATTGATTTTATTCTGGAGCGGTTTTCTGCTTTGTACTGCTGTTCCTCCGAGCTTGAGTTGGAACGGCCGTTTCCGGCAAGGAGCCGCGAGCATCGTCGTCGGCAGCTGCGAACTCACTAGCCAACTGAATCATCTGGTTCAAGTAAAGCTGGTGATTGTCCTGCAAGTGCTTCAGCTTATGTCGGAGCAACGTACCCCTTTTCAACCCATCAATGAAGGCGGCCATGGCGGTCTAAGCCTGCACTCCTGTGTAGAAATTCTTCATGTCCAGCCAGCGGGAGAGGTAGGCGCGAGATGTCTCGTCTTTCCCTTGCACGCACCGCTGTAGATCGCCCACAGTGTAGGGACGCTTGTATGTACCCTCAAAGTTCTTGGTGAACGCTTCTTGCATGTCCAACCAATTGCAGATGGATTTCTCCGGCAAGTCGTCGATCCATTGACGATCGTGCCCGCCAACATTAACGGGAGGTACTTGACGGCGACGTTGGGGTTGCCTCCGGCAATCTCCACTGTGTTTCCGTGGTCTTGCAACCATGTGGCTGGCTTGGCGGTGCCGTCATAGGGCTTGATGGTCTTGTCAATCCGGAAACCTTTGGGGTAAGTTGTGGACCGTATTGCAGGTCCAAACCAACGTGGTCACATGTATGGTCCTTCCCGGGCCTCGTGGATCTTATCGATCCGCGAACGTGCATCGTATGGCTCCGGGTTCTTCTTCTTGTCAACAGGGGATGGGCTGCGTGAACGATGCAGGCCCCTCCTCCATGGTGACTGCTAGGTGGTGACGGAGGTGGAGGTGGCGGTGGGTTAGACTTCTTGCTATTACCATCCTGCGATGCCTCACGTTTGTCGCGATTGCTTGCCGGACGCGGAGGGTCATGGCGCGACCTGCTCTTGTGTCCTTGGTTGCGCTCTCCGTCACGACGGGTCTGCTCCGCGTTGTCGCGGATGACGATGCTGCACTGCCTTGGCAGGGGCATATCCGTATGATGGTGAGCTTTGGGATCTTCGCGATGTCGGGGGGATCGGGGCGGTGGCGATGGGCGACGAGGTCAGGCCTTTTCTCCGTGGTCGAAGGATATGGGGATAACATCACTCCTGTTGCGCGCATCCCTCCGTATTTGCTCTGATGAAGCCGTCTAGGACCCGACATCAAGAGGAGATATGTCCCTTGGCGGCTTATACTGGCTAGACTGGCAACGCGCTGGGTCAGACTCAAGCCTCTGAGAGGTGGCCTTTTCCTGCTGCTTCACCGCCTTGGCCACTAGGTCATATACCTGTTCCACTGCCTCGGGCGATCTATCCTGCTCTAGAAGGGTCTTGGTGATGGCGAGGTGAAGGAGTGGGGTGGGCATCACTTTTTTGCCTTCACTGTCAATGTATGGCTTGGCCTGTGCCGGCTTCGAGAGAGCCCATCCTAGGTTTCGCCGTACACTAGGATCGTTGATGACGCGAGCCGGAGCTTTCTTGGCCTTCTGCTGCTGCACCAGGGTCTTGTACTCATCCTCCATTGCTCTAGCTTTATCTATGGACTTCTGCACGTTGACCAGATCTCCATCCAGCTTAGCGCCTTGTTCCGCGATGGCCTGCGCCTCCTCCAGTAGCTGCTGGCGCTTCTCGTCGAGCTGAGTCACGTTCCGGATATGAGCTACGGTCAGTGGCTCAACAAGGAGATTACCGTACATCACTCTATCAGCTGGAGTAACTTGGGCAGCAACAGACGTAGATGCCGGAGGAGGCAAGTTTGCGGTGTTGTTGTTGCTCGGGCCGGTGCCGAGTTCCTGCGGTTGCTGCACTGGGTTAGGCGGAGGAGGCATTACCTTTGCACGATCATCGTCAGCAGCAATAAGTGGCCCCTCCCCTTTTCCAGCGCTGTAGGCGGAGCTCGTCCGGGTTGATCTTCATCCATCGCTGTCCCAATGGTGACGAACACCTCTCGAGACGTGACGGCATTGTTGGCTTGCTCGTAGCACGTGTATTCCTCCTCCATCTCCAGCATGTCGGAGTCTAGTTCCTCTGGACTGAAATCTATCTCCTCTGAATCTGCACTGAAGTCGGCATAGAGCGCGTCAATAACAGAGTCGGAGGGTGCCAGGACGACGATGAATGGAGGTGGCGGCGCAGCGGCGACAATGGCGGCTGGATGCGGTGGTGGCGGTGGCTGAAACGGAGGGGCTCCGTCAATGAGAGCAAGCGCTGTCTGAGCTGCCGCTTCAGCCTCCGCGTAGTTGTTGATGGTGTTAACCATGCCTTCGAAGTTAAGGCTTTCTGACGCCTGCTGCCATCTTAGAGAATGCCAGAGAAGCGTGCCGTGGTCCAGTCCTTCCACAAAGTGATACATAGCATCATCATTGGGGTAGTGGGCCAGATCGGCTCGTATGCGGAGCCACCTGGCCAGGTAATCGCGGGGGTTTTCGCCCTCTCTCTGAATGCAACGCGCCAGATCGAAGATGGTAACCACGCCGACGAACTTGGATCTCTGTTGTCCAGACGCACGGGCGAAGCTGGCGGACTTGCAGCGATCTTCCACCTTTATATCCTACACAGGGGCGGTTTGGGTGGGCCTTGAATTTTTCTGATATTTGCCGGCAATCTCCGAAGAGAGATCCGACATCGACCCTTCCCCGAACGTATCCTGCCCATAGGCGGTCTGTGCGGGGCTTGATGCTCCTCCGACTCCCAGGGAACTAGTGCCCGAGTCGGTTTCGCCAATGAAGAGGTGGATGTCTTCGATAGGAACGATCGAACACCGTGTAGGGTTCGTCTTTGCCGGGATCCAGAACTCGTCGGGGGGGACGATCGGAACATTGCCGGAGAAGAGAACACGACCAATGGCCACGGTTTTGCCGATTCCCGCGAAGATCTTGGTCCTCGCCCGCTGAAGAGCCTGAAGCGCCTCTTTCCCCACGGTGGGCGCCAACTGTCGTGGTATTGCCGACGAGTACGCCATGGAGGGGTACTCACAGTGCATGTTTAGAGACGTGGGGGAAGGCGGACGGTTGACGGGTACGAGGTAACACAGCTTACCTAGGTTTAGATCCCACAACAGTGGCGGAATCCTACTCCTGCTATAAATCACTATAAGGGCAATACACCGAGTTACAGGGATTGGTTCGCTGTGCGAGGTTGTAAGTTATCGTCTGAGATTGTGCCATAAAGGCTCCCATAGGCTCGACTTATATAGTCGCTAGGTCCTAGAGTTACAGGGAAAAGTTCTAGCCGGACAGGTTACAGAGTCCCACACCGTCTATTACTAGTCTTGTGTGTCTTGTACTCCAAGGATCCGGGTACATCGGTGACTCCAACCGTAGCCTTCCTTTATCCAGCATGGGCCTCCCTTCAGGATCCATCTAACTGGGCCGCCCAGAAGGCCATGGGCCATGCTACCAACTATGGGCCACCCGGGTTATCCGGATAGGAGACATGCTATGAGGATACCCATATAGCATATCCCCAACACTAGGCGCCAATGGTCAGTTTTATACTTTCTTTATTTCCCAGTCATAGAAATGCAGTCGCAGTTTACTGACGTTATCTATCTCTTTCAGCTGTTTCAAATCTTGAAAGGTGGGTTTCCTCCTGATGATGAAGAGACTCCGAGGAAGCCGAAGGAGACTCAAAGGAATCCTCCGACAACGAAGATGAAGCGGTGGAGGTCGCCGCACCCGTGCCCGCGGCTCGGAAGACCCGCGGGAAACAACAACGCGAACTTGAGGCTAGTCGAAGCCTCGAGGAGCATGGCGGAGATGAAGGCCACATGCAGGAGCATAGATAACGGCGTGTGGCCATGCCTGCGAAGAAGACAAGGAGGGTGAAGTCTCCCACGAATAATAAGGATCCCAAGGCCGCATCGCCGCCCAGGTCGGAGGCCAACTTTGAGTCGGACAGCGAGGCCGACGACGCGGAGGGCGAAACTTCAACAAAGATACCAGAGGCGACGGACTTAGGAGTTGGAGTCGTAGTGGAAGGTGAAGTCCCGCTAGCGATGATCCCACCACCATTCTTGGTGATCCCGGGGCCGGGGGCTGATCAGGCCACGGAGACTTCCCTGTTAAAGGAAGCGCAGGCACCGACCGGGCTAGAGGTTCCCGCGGCCGCGACTTTGTCATTGAAGAATCCTTCATTGTCATGGGCCTCGACCGTGTTCGAGACGGGCCTCAGTCTGCAAACTGGGCCCAGAGTTTGAGAAGCCGGCACAAATCCGCACCGATCTATGCTTCATTCCAGTCGCCAATTAAGTTCTTGCCGAGTCGATTTGGAGTAATTTTTGTGTTTGTTGATTCAAGTGCTGATCGTGCCTTTTTGCATGACTGGTGTCAAGAAGATTGGTCACCCTTCGGTGGCCAAGGTGCCGCCAGTTGCCACTGGAGGATAAGCCAACCCTTCCAAGAAGAGGAAGGGTGATGAAGCTGAGGCGCCCGCCGACGGTGCAAATAAGAAGAAGAGCGACGACTCCGTCATGGCGGTGGAAGAGCCGGTCGACGCGGCAGCTGAAGTGCCGGTCGGAGTCACCGCGACCGTGGAGACTGACGTGGTCGCGGGGTCACGGCTGAAAGGCCTCTGCTGTGGTGGCGGGGACGCAGTCACCAGGTGCCTAAGGTCTTGGACGTAGACGTCGGGCAACGACGCGGGCAGACGTTGTTCGTGTTCCGTCAGTGGACGCTGTCAAGCTGCACAGCATGTTAGGCGCAGCCATCTAGGTATGTCTAGTCCCCGAGGATCTAGTCACTGAGTTTCAGCGGCTAGACTCTTATTTCTTTCGATGACCAGTCCCTGAGCTCTGTTGATGATCAAGATATAATCTACTTGTAATCATGCATGTTGTGTTTGCGGGGATCCGATGGATATTGAGATTACTATGTCAGATTGATTAATGGTTTTGTCTTATTGATTCTATCATGTCTGTGTTGTTTGTGATCTTGCATGATCTTCGTTGTTAGTAGCTATCTTGGCCAAGTAGTTGCTAGTGACTCCAAGAGGGGGTATTTATGCTCGATAGTGGGTTCATGCCTCTACTTAATCAAGGGAAGTGACAGAAATCTCTACGGTTGTAGATGTGCGGTTGCCACTAGGAAGAAAACAACGGTCTCTTGTTCATGGAACAAGTGGATTGTTTACCTTACACACTTTGCTTAAAGTAGTTGTCTGTTGCTTGCAACTTAATACTAGAGGGGGTTCGGATGATCACCCAAAGGTGGACTTCTATTCATAGATCCAGTTGGATGGCGGTCTATGTATATTGTTGTATTGCCCAATCGAATCTCATTTGATCTTTTTGTCTAGTATTGCATTGTTATGCCTTGCTCAGTCCTGTTAATTGCCCTGCTGTAATTTGTTTACCCAGCATGCCATGTTTGTTTATCTAAGCAGAACACCTCAAGTGAACTATGGACCTCGTTCCAATCTTTACCATTGATACATCTTCCACTATTACTATTTACTTGCTGCAAACCATCATCACCTTCCACACCATATAGTTAATCTTTTGTTATAGCAACCGGTGATATTGACAACCTCACGGTTAGTTGGGGCAAAGTCTTGAGTTTTTGTTGTGCAGGTATCCACGTTGCTTGCAGAACCTTTGAGACGTTTCCTTCCTCCTACTTGTTCGATAACCTTGGTTTCTTACTCCGGGAAGACTTGCTGTTGTGCTGCATCATACCTTCCTTTTAGGGTTTCCCGAGAAAGCGCTCTCAAGCGCCATCAACAAGTTTTCTAGCGTCGTTGCCAGGGTGGCTAAGGATGTCTTCACAAGGGGAGTCCTCCTCAACCGTTCTATTTACTTTGTTTTTAGTTTGCTTAGTTTCTGTTGCTTGGTTTTTTTTGCCTCTTTTTTATCAAAAACTCAAAAAATTAGTTTAGTTTGGTTTGCTTTCTCTTATCAAAAACAAAAAAAAATAGTTCCTGCCCTAGATGCTACCATGTCTGGTTTTTGTCCAATCTTGGTGACACCTATGGAAAAGATCTTTACTTTCAAGCAAAAAAGTGAAGAGAGTTTCAAAGAAGCTTGGTCTAGAATCTCTGCTTTACAAAGGGAAACTGAGCCTAAGATGAGTCTTAGCTTGGTTATTAATAGTTTCTACCACGGTATTGCTCTTTGTTATAGATATGCTTTGGATGTTGTGGCTGAGAAAGATATTTTTCAATGTACTGAGGATGAAGCTTTTGATGCCATAAAGAAATTGATCATGATTTATAATATGCCTAGAAAGTCTGATTCCTCTTTTATAGCCATTTTTGCTAGGTTGAACACTCTTGAGTCCAGTATTGCTGCTTTGAACAGTTGATATCACACTTAGGGAGTATCATGATTATGTTCCAATAAATTTTTAGCCTTCAAAGTGGTTTTCCACAATCAAAGTCTCTATAAATAGTGCAACTTTTGATGCGCGCTGTGATATCATGTCTAATTTTGCTTTATGCATAGAGATACTTATGAGTCTTTGAGTCTTTGGGGAATTTCTAAAGGAGGAGAAGAAATATCTCTTACCAATAATGCAACTTTATTACCCATTGGAATAGCTGAAGGTATGTTTACAAAAATCTCAGGGAAAATGGTGTCTACTGATTATCTTATTATTGAATATGTAGGCAAAGGACAGAGTACACTTGGAAGATCCCTACTAAAACACCTTGGAGCAATAATAGATGTGGGAAAAGGCATTATGCATTTTGCTCCTCCAGTAAGCAATCATATTTTACCTAAAGAGAATAAGAGAGGTAAGAAAGGTAGGAGCAAGAGAGTTAATGCTTCTTCATTTGAAAATACTTGATTTCTTGCTTCTTGTGCCTAACTTAAAGGCGTTAAAGAAAAGTAATTGTTAGGAGATAACCCAAGAGTTTTCTTGAGTCTTGGAAGTCATTGATTCAGTAATGACCTATCCTTATCCTCTTTGTTTGCTTTTTGTGCCAAGAATGACTTCTAATGAGAGGGACGTAAGATTTGGGGAGTTGCTGTCCCGAAACAGATTTCTGTCCTCCCCCATAAAAATTTGTGAGGAGTCTCTGTAAGTCGGATTGAGCTGAAAAGTTACGAATAAATCCCCCAGGATGTTAGGTAACTTTCGTTAGTTCAACACTTTTTTTTGAGCAACAGAAGGTCTTCGAAAAAATCGGTTTCTACCTGCTGGTCTGTTTTGACAGATTTCTTCCATTATTTGCATTTGTTTCTTATTGATTCCTTTTTTGGTTTTTTTGGGGAATTGAGCTTTTTGAAGGATTTGCTATAGTAGCTTGTGTTTTTAGTGAAAGTTTTTCTGTTCTAAAGCTAATCCCAAGGGTCTATTATCTTTTGAATACACTAATGTTGCTAATGAAGATTGTGTGAAGATTTGTATGAAGGAAAAAAATTCAGGCGTAGAGAGAGAATGATGTAATGAGATGAAGAATGGACAAAAGCTCAAGCTTGGGGATGCCACCCTGGTGTCACCCCACGAAATATCCAAGAGGTACAAGCATCAAAGAAAGGCGATGCCCAAGGCATCCCCTTCTTCATCAATAAAAAGCTCTGGTCTTTCTAGACACTTCATTTTTTTTCATGCACTGTTGTGTTGTTCTTAGAGCGTCTTAGTTTTCGTTTCTTTGCTTAGTTTGTTTAGTTTGCTTTAATAAAGTAGTTGGAACCCCGTTCTCGCATGTTGTTTCAAATAAGTCGATTGGTGTTGGAAAGGAGTAGAAAGTTCTTGCTTGAAAGTGCAAGAGGAGCTTGCATTGACTGTGACTTAGACTTTAGCATGTCATGCTAGGTGTTGTTATGACCTTATGCTTAGTTATTATTGCTATAGCATGACTTGTTCCAAACAATTGGGATTGCTTAGTGTGCCTTGAAGGAATCATGCGTTGTTTTAGCATGCAAAAGCATAGTATTATGGTATTCTACTTTGATGCTTTGTTTGGGTTGACTTGGCACATGCTCACACCATGTTATGACTATGAACAAGTCACCATAGCCTCTATGATCATTTAGTCCTTGACTTGTAGTACCACTCTATCCTTTGATTAGTAATGTTTTGTCGCTCTGCATGATTATGGCCATTATTGATCTCTTAGTTGGTTGCTCCCAGTCTTTTGCTAGCCTCAACTTGTATGAGTAAGATCCACTCATGCTTCAAACTCCCAAGAAACCAAGTTATTCCAAAATGTCCACTATAAACTCCTATGCATGGTATGTTACACCATTCCAAGTATATTCTTGTTTTCATCTATCTTCCAATTAAAACGTATTTTGTTATGTGAAAACTTAGTGATTAAATCTCTCACGAACTTGATGGCACACTTTATATTCCTTGCCCCTAATAAACTTGAACCATTGTGTCATCTATGTTGTATATGCTTGCACTTATACGTTGGAATTAGCAGAACCATGCAATCATGGGGAACGCTTTCAACATTGTAGTTGTACTTTATTCACAGTTGATATCATGCTCTTTTGTCTATGGATGTCGCCGGTGTGAAATAAAAAGGGAGCTTGTAAGTCCATGGAGTTATGTATTTTGTGTTAGATAAACACCAAGGCCGCTAGCCTAAGCCATGCCTAATCATGGTGGAAACTTGCAGCATCACCATAATGAGCAATCTGTGAAGCATCCTCAATAAAAACCTATGCAAATAGCAAATAAAAAGATTGCTGAGATGCTTATTGTCTGCTTGCCTTTTCATTTTGGTTATGGGAAAGCTCCTGTACCATGTGCAAGGGGTACCCCGTTGGCGGTTCTCTATGATACACATGTCCTTACTATGACAAGAACTTATAGGTGACTAAAGTTGAGTAGCATGAGGTGAGGCCCTCGTATTCAAGGGACATGAGATTGCCAACTTATACTTTGTCAAGCATATACTCCATAGTTTGTTCACTTTAACCTTAATCATTTCAAGATGCTTATGATAGGGGCAATGAGGGCTGAAAGCTAACAAGTACCATAATTTTTGAAAGCTCTTTTTGAAACTTGAAATCCCTGCTCCCTTTTATGAAGGGCCTTTCTTCCACTATTATATTGAGTCTCCACTTTCTACCTTTAGGCACCAGTTAAGAGATCATAGTTGCCATTCTTAGTTCTATGTGCAGTGTCCCAAAACTTATTGATTGATGCATATTGTTGATATTGCTTGTTCTTGTGCTATTTTTTATCTAGTCACTCTTATGAACTCTAAAGGTATCCTATGCATCTATTTTCTACTCTATGAGGGACAAGCTGAATGCCACTATGCCATGTTTTCTGTATGTGAAACAAACAAACATTCTTCAATGCATGTTATTCATGATCTTTGTTTGTTTCCTTTCATGTTGCATGCATAGTTACTTTGTCTTATTGTTAGAACTCCATCTTTCATGCTCATGTTTAGAGTTCTTTGATCCTAGCTTTCAATGCTTGCAAATGGTTTAATCTTGGTTTTGATGGTGCATGTCACCTCAAAAATTATTCGTTTATCACTTACCTACTCGAGGACGAGCAGGAGTTAAGATTGGGGATGCTTGATACGACGGAAACGTATCTATAATTTTTGATGTTCCATGCTTGTTTAGTATCTACTTTGATTTTCTTTGTCTACACTTTGAGGTGCTTTTCATATGTTTTATGGTACTAACCTATTAATAAGTTGCCATAATGCCAGTTGCCTATTTTGTGCTGTTTTAGGTTCCAGAAAAGATAGTAAGGAAATATTCTCGGAATTGGACGAGACAAAGGCCAAAGTCAATATATCACCGTGGAGAACATGAAGTCCAGAGGAGAGACGGAGGGGTGCCACAGGGTGGCCACACCTCCCAGGCACGACCTAGGGTGGGCCCGCGCCTGGGCAGGGTGTGGGCCCCCCTAGCCGCCTCCTAGCCTCGCCTCTTTGCCTATAATAATCCCCCGATGCCTAAACCCTAAGCACCCGATCAATATTCCACGAAACCGTCTGTAGACGCCGCCACCATCGTCCCTAGATTGGGGGGATCTAAAGCTCTTTCTGGCACCCTGCCGGAGGGGAGATCATCCCGGAGGCCTTCTTCTTCATCATGCCACCCTCCGGTATGAAGTGTGAGTAGTTCCACCTTGGACTACGGGTCCATGTACTAGTTAGATGGTTGTAACTCCTCCTTGTGCTTTCATGTCTAGATCTTGTGAGCTCCGTTCATGAGCAAGATCTAACCTATTTGTAATCATGCATGTTGTGTTTGCGTGGATCCGATGGATATTGAGATTACTATGTCAGATTGATTAATGGTTTTGTCTTATTGATTCTATCATGTTTGTGTTGTTTGTGATCTTGCATGCTCTCCGTTGTTAGTATCTATCTTGGCCAAGTAGTTGCTTGTCACTCCAAGAGGGGGTATTTATGCTCGATAGTGGGTTCATGCCTCTACTTAATCAAGGGAAGTGACAGAAATCTCTACGGTTGTAGATGTGTTGTTGCCACTAGGCAGAAAACAACGGTCTCTTGTTCATGGAACAAGTGGATTGTTTACCTTACACACTTTGCTTAAAGAAGTTGTCTGTTGCTTGCAACTTAATACTGGAGGGGGTTCGGATGATAACCCAAAGGTGAACTTCTAGTCATAGATGCAGTTGGATGGTGGTATATGTATATTGTGTATTGCCCAATCGAATTTCATAGGATATTTTTGTCTGGTATTCTATTGTTATGCCTTGCTCAGTTCTTGTCAATTGCCCTGCTATAATTTGTTTACCCTTCATGCCATGTTGTTTATCTAAGGAGAGCACCTCTAGTGAACTATGGACCCCGGTCCAATCTTTACCATTGACACATATTTTGTTGTTACTTGTTTACTTGCTGCAAACCATCGTCACCTTCCACACCATATAGTCCTTTGTTACAGCAACCAGTGAGATTGACAACCTCACTGTTAGTTTGTGTTGTGCAGGTTTCCACGTTGCTTGCAACACCTTTGAGATGTTTCCTTCCTCCTACTGGTTCGATCCTCGGTTTCTTAGTGAGGGAAGACTTGCTGCTGTGCTGCATCATACATTGCTCTTGGGGTTTCCCGGCAAAGCGCTCTCAGGCACCATCAAGCACTTGGAGCATGACCTCCGATCCACGTAGGAGGTTAACCAGCAGCTTTAGACTACTGCGGGTAAGTATTCGAGTGCTGGTTGATTTCCTTGTTTTGTCATGTGGAATCTCACTTTGAATTTTCTTTTAAGAGGACCAATCCGCCGCGATTGCCAAGGCCCGCGAGGGTTTCGTCCCAGCCTCCGAGCTGGAGACTGCTAAATCTTTGTTTTCTACTGCGGAAAGGTGGATCGCGACGCTGGAAAAGGACCTGGAGGCCGCGAAAGCGGGGGCGACCTCGTCGGAGGAGCGGGCCAAGGCCGCTGTCATCGCGGCGGCGGACGAGCCAAAGGTCTACGACGCGCTTGTTGCTGGTCTGCAGGATCAGTTGACGGACCTCCAGGACTTCACCACGGGGCTCTGCCGTCCACTTATTGGTAAGCATCTCGTCGAGTCATTTTTGTAGTCGTGGGTGAGTCCCCGAGCGGGCGAGTCGCTATGCCGACGAGTCCTCGAGCGGGTGAGGCTGAGTGTTCATGCCCTTTTGATTCTGATTTTATTTTTATTTGCAGGGAAGATATGCGGTGGGGACCCAGAGGTTCAGTCGTATGACGCCAAAGGATGCGTGTCCATGATGGTGGACTCGGCCGCCCTCTCGGCGACGTGCATTCAAGCTGTTCCTCAGGGGATCTCACCCACCGAAGTGATCCCTAGCGAGGTGATGGAGGTGTGGCGCTACCATGAAGAGGCACCGACTGTTGTTGAGTGGATGGCGCGGTCGGCCTTCCGCTACGGAGCCACGACTGCGCTGAGTCTCGGGCTCGCGCACTTCCCCGAGGACTTCGACCTCGACGACGTCACCAGCGAATATCTGTTGACGACCGACACGGTGGATATTTCGGAGGTGTTGAAGTTGACCGCCAAGGCATCCAATTACTCCGAGTGGGTGCTGGCGATGGGCAACCTTCTTCCATACCAGGAAATGGTCGTTGCGCTGAACGACCCCGAGCCGAAGCACCACGACCTCAAGTCAGAGCAGCCCTTCCAGTCGGTGATGGCGAAGAGTCTGAAAACCTACCCGGCGAATCCGTGGGAGCCCTTCATCCGGGTCCGTGGTGGTGGCGGCGCGTCGACTTTGAAGCCTGCAGAATAAGGAATTGTCGTTGGGCCTTTTGTGTTAGTAGTAGATATTATACTTTTGTATGAATCCTTGACCGTGAACAATGTATTTTGCTCCTAAAGGAATGAGAACATTTTTAATCAGTTCTAATTGGTTTGTGATTTTGTTTGTTGAGCGAGTCCCCGAGCGCGTCCTCCCTTTAATGGGGTTTACGTCACGTTTTTGTGTGTTCGTTTGTTTAAGACTGTTAGGTAGTTAAAGTCAACTCGCCCTGGCTCGAAAAGACAGTCGCTTGGCGACCCCAAGGGGTGCTCTATACTTGGCTGTGTTCCTGGACGCGAGTGGGGGCGGTTTGGCGAGTCCCCTAGCGTGGTAGTTAGCCGTTTTAGTCGCATGTCCAAGGTAGGTGAGGATGTGGCATGTTGTTTGTAATGCGTCGCTCCACCTGGCTCAGAGAGCCAGTCCCGTGGAAAGTCCGGGGCGCGCTCTAATACTTGGTGTGTTCCCGAGCCACGTGGGTTTAGACTTAGGCGAGTCCCCGAGCGTGGTACTTAACCATTCGAGTCGTTGTGCCGAGGATGTGTATGACTAGTCCCTGTATGAAGCTTGTACGGTTGTCTTAGCCCGGCGGGCCAGTCGAGCGGGGCAACTCCGATGGGGGCTCCGGGTTGGCATCTCTGTGCATGACACAAGGCCTGGATACTTTTGGTGCCCTTGCACCACACTAATTAGCCGTGCCGGTCGCTCAGCCAAGGGTTAACTTCTTTGAGTAGCATATTTCTATAATTACGAGTGTGATTAGCACAAAACTTGGAGAGTAAGCACAATTTTTGCGAGTCGAGTTTATTATATTGCATGGCGGGGGGAGTACAGGTCAGAGTTCTATGTATATAACTTCCTTAGGATATTTACATTCCACGACCGCTTGATGTCGAGTTGACCATCGCCTCGAACGTCGACGAGGTAGTAGGCATCATTGCCGAGGACTCGCCCTATGGCGAATGGTCCCTCCCATGGGGGAAAGAGCTTGTGCATGCCCTTCTTCTCCTGTATCAGTCGCAGTGCCAGGTCGCCTTCCTGGAAAGTACGAGTCTATACTTGGTGGCTATGGTAGAGGCGGAATCACTGATGATAGATGGAGGTGCGGGAACGAGCTAGGTTGCGTGCTTCGTCAAGCTGGTCGACCCCATCTTAGCGTGCGAACTTGTTGTCCGCATCTGCGTAGTTTACGAACCAAGGCGAGTCGTGTTCCAGGTCAGTCGACATGACGGCCTCAGCACCGTACACCATGAAGAAGGGTGTGAACCCTGTTAATCGGTTGAAGGAGGTGCGGATGACCCATATGATGGAGGGGAGCTCTTCGACCTAGCATCCCAGAGTTTGCTCGAGGGGAACTTACAGTCACAGCTTGAGGCCATGGAGGATGCTTTGGTTTGCATGTTCTGCCTGGCCGTTTGACTTCGGGTGCATGAGTGAGGCGAGGTCGAGATGTATGTTGTGCTCCTCGCAGAATTCGGCCATGGCGCCCTTTGCAAAGTTGGTGCCGTTGTCCGTGATGATGCTGTGGGGGAATCCGCGGTGGTAGATGAGCTCACGGAGAAATTTGGCGGTGGTCTTCTCGTCGCACTTCTGGATGGCTTGGCCTCTACCCACTTGATGAATTTGTCGACTGCGACTAGAAGGTGGGTGTAGCCTGAGGGGGATTTTTTGAAGGGGCCCACCATGACAATGCCCCATACGGCGAATAGCCAGGTGATGGGGATTGTCTTGAGTGCCGAGCTGGGGATGTGCGTCTGGTTGGCGACTTCTAGCACCCGATGCAGCATTGGACAACGTCGATGACGTCAGGGTGCGTGGTGAGCCAATAGAAGCCATGTCGCATGGCCATGGCGACTAGAGACCGGGCGCCGGCTTGGTGGCCGCAGTCGCCGGCGTGGATGTCTTGAAGGATCTTACGCCCTTTCCCAGGTTGCACGCAACGTTGGAACACGCCGGTTACACTGCGCTTGTGGAGCTCTCCGTTGATGATGACAAACGATTTGCAGTGCCGCACGATCATGCGGGCTTCTGTATCATCCACTGACAGGGTCCCGCTCTTGAGGTAGACGAGGTATGGTGCGGTCCAGTCGCTTGGTTCTGCGATCATGGCGACCAGGGAGGGCTCGGGTTGCAGCGGGATCCCAAGGTTGATCTCCTTTGGAGGAGAGAAGTTGGGCTTGTGGATGGTGTCGAGGAAGATTCCCGTGGGTGTGGTTTGCCGAGCCAACCCCATGTGGGAGAGAGCGTCGGCCTCCTCGTTCTTGTGTCTGTCGATCCACTCAGTGCAGTAGCCGGCGAAGTGGTCCCCGAACTGGTCCACTGCTTGGCAGTATGATGCCATGGTGGGGGAGACGACGTCACAGGTACCAGCGACTTGTGCGGCGACGAGGTCAGAGTCGCCGTAGCACCGTAGGCGATTGACGTTCAACTCCTTGTCGGCCCGCATGCCATGGAGGAGGGCGTCTTATTCGGCCATGTTGTTGGTGCAGGGCATGGAGTCGAGGTACATCACGTAGCAGAGCTTGTATCCTTTGGGGGAGGTAAGTATGACCCGTGCTCCTGCTTCGTCCATTTTCATCGACCCATCAAAGTAGAGCGACCAGTAGTGGAGGTAGGGCAGCTTGTCTTGCTGTTGTGCCTCCTCCCACTCGGCGAGGAAGTCTTCTAGAGCCTGCAACTTGATCACCTTGCGCGGCTCGTACTTGATGTTGTGGACGCCGATTTTGATGGCCCACTTGGCCACCCGCCCGGTCGCCTCGCTGTTGTGGATGATGTTCTGCAGTGGCGCGAAGGAGACGACCATGATCGGGTGCTCCTGGAAGTAGTGTGGTATCCTCCGCTGGGCTCTGAAGACAGCGTATATCAGTTTCTGGTACTGCGGGTAGCGCTGCCGTGAGTCCGTGAGGACCTCACTGATGTAGTAGACCGAGCGCTATACGGGGCGCTCCTTGTCCTCTTCTGGTCGCTCAATGACCATGACGGCGCTAATGAATCGCGCGGATGCCACGACGTAGACGAGCATCGGCTCCTTGTCGACGGGGACAACGAGTAGTGGTACCGCTAGTAGTACTTCTTTGAGTGCGTTTAGCGTGTCGTCCGCCTCCTTGTCTGATTGGAACGTGGGCTTCTTGCGCATCAGGCGGTAGAGAGGGATTGCCTTCTCGCCTAGCCGGGGGATGAAGCGACTGAGAGCCGCGACTCGACCGGCCAGCTTCTGGACGTCACGGAGGAACTCGGGTTTCCTGAGCCGTGCGACTATGTCGATCTTGGTGGGGTTCGCCTCAATGGCTCGCTGAGAGACTACGTACCCCAGGAGCTGTTCGGTGGGCACGCCGAAGGTGCACTTCCCTGAGTTGAGCTTGATCTTGTACCTCCGTAGATTTCGAAGGTCTCGACCAGGTCGGCGAGTAGGTCACTCTAGCGGTTGGACTTGACCACCACGTCTTCGATGTATATGTGGATGTTGCGGCCAATTTGGCTCACGAGGCACTCCTGCATGCACCGCTGGGAGGTCGCGCCGGCGTTCTTGAGGCCGAACGTCATGGCAGTGTAGCAGTAGGCGCCGAATGGCATGATGAACGTCGTCTTATCCTCGTCCTTGACCACCATATTGATTTGGTTATAAACAGAGTACGTGTCAAGGAAGCACATCGACTCCAAACCCGTGTTCGAATTGATGATCTGGTCGATACGCGGGAGGACGAACTGCTCCTTTGGGCAGGCGCTGTTGAGGTTGGTGTATTCGATGCACATTCTCCAGGTCCTGTTCTTCTTCATGACCAGGACTGGGTTTTCCAGGCACTTGGAGTACTTGATTGACCGGATGAAGCTTGCAGCGAGTAGACGCTGCACTTTTTCAGCGATTGCTCGGCAGCGCTCTTCCTTGAAGGGCCACATCGATTGCTTGACAGGTCGCGCATTGGGGTCGGCATTAAGCTTTTGCTCGAAGAATTCCCTTAGGACACCTGGAATGTTAGATGGCTTCCATGCAAAGATGTCGCGATTCTCATAGAGGAAATCGACAAGCGCGCTTTCCTATGCAGGGCCCATGCCCGCCTCGATGGTGACCATCTGGCTGGAGTCTCCTGGGACCAGCTCGACGGTACGGGTGTGCATGGTGGCCTTGAACGCTGTCGACCCAACGTTCTCTGCACTGCGCTTTTTCAGGATTGTGGGGTCGTCTTTGTTGACTCCACTCGCATATCTGGCGAGCTCCTCGGCGTGGTTGGTCTCCGCGGCAATGACGGCGTCCGCAAGTTCGACACCTTTTTCCTCGCACTCCACGGCCATATCGGGGTTACCGTAGATGGTGATGATGCCGCATTGTCCTGGGAGCTTCATCATATTCTACGCATAGTGCAGTGTTGCCATGAATTTGGCACGCTTGTCGCCCAGGACACAATGATAGGGGTTGCGGAAGTTCACTAGCTCAGAGATGATCCACTTGATGCGGAAGTTGGCTGGTGTGCTGAAGGTGACTGGCAGCATCACCTTGGTGATTGGGTACGCCTTCTTACTAGGGACGATATCGTGGAAGGTGGTGTGGGTCGTCTCGATCATCGACTACGGGAGCTGTAGTCGCCTTAATGTATCTAGGTAAAGGATGTTGATGGAGCTCCCACCGTCCATCAATGTATTAGGGAGCCAGTAGTCGCCTATTTTGGGTTTGACTACCTGGGCGACTCCCCCGGGGTATTCGATCCGTGGCGAGTGGTCCTCGTGGATCCACATGATGCGCTGCTCGGACTACTTGAGGAAGCGAGTGACGTACACATGGGAAATCGTGTTGACGGCGACTGTGTGGGCAGGACTTTCTTCTCGCACTTGGTGACAAGCCCGCTGAAGGTGTGCAGCGAGCCGATGTCATTGCCAAAGGCCCCGGCATTAGGAGTTTTGTTATTGGGGTCTTCCCTTGCTCGCCTTGCCTTCTTGATATCCTTTAGGGAGTTGAAGTTGGCAGTGGTGTGGGTAGCGGGATTCCCCTCCCTACTGTGATAGATATAGGGTTAGTTGAGGAGAGATGCGGGATCGAATTTCATCCTCGCGCAGTAGTTTCCATTGTGGCGGTAGTTTCCTCCGTCGCGGCGGAAGTTCTTCGGCTCGGGTGACGCGTATCCGGCGTATGCGACAAAGTCAACTCGCCCATCACCGCGGAACTTGTTGGTGACGCGAGTGTTGCTGTCGCGGAGTTCGTGCTGTCTTCCGTTGTCGTGGCCGCTTGGGCAGCGATTTCCCCCCGACTCGTCGTTGGTTTCTTCATATGGATCTTCCTCCGCGTAGCGCTTGGCGATCTCGAGGAGGTCAGGAATGTTTTCGAGTGTCCTGTACACCCTCTTGATCTTGGCGACCAGTGGCTCGTATCGACACGAGTTCTTGAAGCAATGGATCGTCGTGTCCGGGTGGATACCGGCGGCTTTGATCCACAAGTCCTGCCATCATTGGACCCAGTGGCGGGTCGACTCGCGTGGTCCCTGGACACATCGCTCCAGGTCCTTGATGGTGGTGGTGCGGGTGTAGGAACCCTCGAAGTGCCTGACAAAGGCCTCGCGCATCTCCTCACATGAGGTATGTGTCTAGCCACACGGCTGGTTCGTACGTAGGGTCGTACTTCTCGATCTCCTTTGGTTCTTTGAAGTTGGCTGGGTATTTGTTGCCTCGGATCATGGGCCTAAAGCGCTGGGGTCCGACTCAGCTAAGGGAGTCCCTTGGCTCGCCGTCGCTGCGATTCATAAGGGTGTTCCTCAAGTCGTTGGGCCGGCATGCGCGCTAGGCTTGGTTGTTGATGATGTGGGTCTGCACGTCGATCGGCTGCCCATTGGTGGCGACCATGTTGTTCAGTGGCTGCGGGTCATTGGTGGAGAGCACTGGGTGCGCAACCTATGGTTGATGCTACAAGGGCTCGGGTGGCGGGCAGTTGAGAGTGTTGGCGATCGTTGGGCGGCCGCTCGAGGCCGCCCTGCTTCTGGAGGAGCGGGAGTACATCCGTCCCCGCGAATTGGTTTTCGCGGCTTGTTGCTTAATGGCCTTGGCGAGTAGGGCCTGGGCGTATTTGACTTGCAGGGCGCCTTCCCCCGTGATGTTGAGGTTGGCGACTGCGGCCTGCCCTATGATGACGTTGTCCATCGTGTGGAATACAGCGCGAGGCCATTCACGTCCCGCTCTTGTGGAGAGATGAGGATTCTCGTCTGGTTTGGCAGAGGTGTGTGGCCAAGCGGCGGCGGGGGTGCTCCACTCGCTGGTGCTCCTGATGGTGGGCGGGCGCTGAAGCCAGGCGGCGCATTCTCGAAAATCACGCGCTCAGCTGTGCCAGTGGGGTCGTTGTGTTCATCGAAGTACAGGGCGCAGCCCTGAACGCTGGGGTTCAGGCACATCCTGAGGCGGTGTTGGTGGTAGAGCGATGGCTCCTGTGATGTTGCTTGCTCAAGGCGGAACTTCTCGATTTCAGCCTGCTCCTTGCGTGTCGCCTCCTCCAGCCATAGGCGGGCCTTCTTGACCTCCGCCGCCGTCGCGGTGACGAGATTGGCATGGAGAAGGGGTCCGGCGGGGTGCTCATGCCGCTCTCCATATAGGTCGCGATGAAGCGACTGGATCCGACGTGGAGATCGCCGGAGATTTCTGACCCAGAGTCGGAGTCGAAGATCTCGAGGATGGAGGAATCCTCGAAATCCCCCGCATTGGAGAATCGCGCGATGTAGACTTCTGGTGACACGGCGATGATGGACCCGACAGCTGAGGCAGGGGTCACCGAGTCAGCATTGTCGTGGAGGGCCGCGTCTTCCATGGCCGCGTTGGTCTCGGGCATGTTGTTGTTGGCCGAGTCGTACTCGGAGGTGAGGCGATGGATGGTACGGAACTGACTCTCAGAGAGACGATCGCGTGGTGGTGACTCGCCCATGAGCGTCGTGTCCTCAGAGACAATGACGTCCGTGAAGCCGACGAAGAGGTTGATGGTGCCAACTGGAATGATGACACTATGCGTGACTGGGCGTGACGCCAGGACGTAGATGTTGGGCAAGATCTGGAGGATCTCACCGCACGCGATCATGCGGCCAGTGGCAATCGACCGGTTGATTGGTAAGTAGGGTCTCGCCGCATAACTCAGGCCGGACCGGCCAGGCCCCACGGTGGGCACCACTGTCGTGGGAATGGCCACGTCAGATGCTATGACTGGTAGCGAGTAGTAGTAGGAAGGGCAAGGGCGGACAGCCATCTGCGGTGCGAGATGAGGGCGGAGACACAAGGGTTTACCCAGGTTCGGCCCCCTGGATGGTAAAGACATACTCCTGCTAGATTGTATTATCGAGAGATTACAAAGGTGGCGAGCTCGGTGGCTAGGCAGCGAGTCGATGTGGTGTATGATGGAACGTGAGTCGAGAGAGTACCCTAGGTGTGGCATCCCGCAAAACCACTACTAGAAAATCGCGTTGTTTTTGTGCATTGCATCATCATGACCGCATGCTCATGTCATCATGCCACATTGCATTTGAGCATCGTCATCATCTTGCGTTTGTTTGCATAAAACTATTTGCGGAAAAACCTAATTTGTTTTCCAAACGCCCCATCTTAATTCAAACGCAAAACCTGGATCGCCGGAATATTTTGTTTTGATTAAATAGGTTTTGCAAACGGTCCGTTTAAATAAATAAATTATTGCATTATTTTAGCAGGGCAGTCGAACGGGCCGAATGACCCGAACGACCACCCCAGAAAATTAAATCGGTCCACCTAACCCGCCCTTCTAAATCCTACAGCTACCAACCTATCTACCCACACCCACCGGCCACCTCACCCCACCCAATCCCTGGCCGCCACCTCACCCTCTCCCTCCCCTCAACCAATCCTATGCTGCCACCTCTCCCTCTCCCCTCCCTCACATGCAATCACACACATAACACACACCTGACCACCCCCAGCACACCCACACACGCGCCCCACCCACTCAGCCCCTGACCGCTAGGGCCCCCCACCCCCTCTGGCCCAACCACAGCCGGCCACACGCGCCCCACCTTCCCCCATCTTCCCTGGACCTGCCCACCTGGTCAAACCACCCAACCCGGTCCCGCGCCTGGCCCACCCCGACCCACCTACCCCGCTCGGCCGCTCCTCCTCCTCCTTCCTCTCTCTCCCAGTCCCGACGCGCCACCAGCTCGCCAGCGACCGCCGCCCCTCTCTCCTCCTCCCCGCCGGAGCCACCCGCGCCGCCGCCCGCACGCGCCCCGGCGCTCCTCCCGCCGCCGCAGCTCGCCCAAGCTCCGCCGCGCCCGGTCCCGCTTCGCCACCTCCGGCCAGCACCGCCCTCCCCTAGCCGTCGACGAGCTCCGCGCCAGCGCCGGCGACCCCGACGCCGTCCGCATGCGCCCTCCCCTCCGCCGGCAGCCGCCCTGCCCCGTCCCGTGCGCCACCGCCCCGCCGGCGCTCCGTCGTCCCCGCCTCCGGGAACCGCGCGCTCGCCCGCCTCTTTCCGCTGGCCGTGCCGGCCATGGTCTGCCCGCTCGTCCTCGGCCCCCCAAGCCCCGGCCCCGATGCGCCCTTCCCCCCCGCGCTCTGGCGCCCCTCCACCGCCTGCGGCCTCCTCCCGCGCCCGCTGCCCCCCACGAGCTCCTCCGCCGCTGTCCTCTGGCCTGCCCGGGCTCGTCCTGCCCGCGTACGTGTCGCCGGACCCCGCCGCGTCGGACCCAAGCCGCGCGGCCGCCCTCCGGTCCTCTGCTTCCTCGCCGCCGCCATCTCTGGCCCTCTGTCGCCCCGCAAGCCAGCTGCGGCCCGGTTCATGCCACGCCTAGACGGGTGCTGTCGTTGCTGTGTCGATGCGGTACCGATGTGGTACTGCTACTACAAGACGCGGGACAACCTCTGCGTTACAACGACGACAAACAAACTCGACTTCCACAGTGGCCGCAACCAACCCAAGTTCGCCATCGAGCCGGAACCCCGAGTACGCCGATATGTGATCAAGGGGTGATGCCTGCAAGACCGAGGATCCGGTGGCATCAGTACGACAAGGTGATCGTGGAGCACCGATGACTCCGCCACGGACGCCGAGACCCCCCAAAAACCCGAAGGCCGATCCCGTACCCGGTGCCACGCCAAGATCTCCTTCTCGGACCCGATGACCGCCAAGATCGCCACTGAAACGACAAGCACTTCAATCCCGAACGACAAGACCGTCGACACGACCCGACGACCGCGGATGCGACAGGATCGTCTCTCGGAAGCCAAGTTCTCCTTCCCGAGCGCCAAGACCGACCGGTACGACGACCCGACAAGACCTTCGCGACGACAAGAACGGCACCGACCAGGAAGAACCCGATGCGCCCCCGGCGCCGGACCAAGTCCTTCTTCGCGGAACGACAAGATCTACCCCAGTTATCCGAGAACGATCCCGTCGAACCCTGGACCCTGAGACCGACCCCGAACCCCGGCCACACCAAGATCGCCGAACCCTAACGTGTGAACCCCTTCCCGACACCCTATTTTATAATATAATAACAACTTGTCGCATATTGAATTGTCATACTCGCATGCATATTGAGTGGTTTGGGGGCCTTATGCCGATTCACCTTATAATTAAATATGGGGCCCATATGCGGGCAAATCCAGTCTCATATCGGCCTCATTTAAACTTGTGTAGCGAACCGGTGATATATTTTGCCTTGTTAAACAACATTTAAATTGCGGGGGTTCTAAACAACTTGAACCATCTAATTAATTGTCGAGACCCCGGTTCCACTTAATATTGACCTAATTGCATCGCACCTTGCCATGTCATGCATCACACATGCATCATGCCGATCTTCTGCCGTAATCTTAAATATTGCATCCGGTGTTTATTCTAGTGTTTTGCTTCTTCGCGGATAAGGCCGTTGAGTTGATGTGAGCTTCGCCCCGATCTTCGGTTGAACCTTCGGCAATGTTTTCAGGCGAGCATCTCCCCCTTTCTACCTATCTTACTTTTATAGTATTTACTTCCCTCCTGTTGATCTATTGCTATCTGAGTTGCGATGCTCTAGTTCCTGTACCTGTGATATCCCGTGCAGCCCTATATTGCCTCGGACACATCCTATTACCTGTTGTTTGGTAGATAGTTGGACTTGCGCGTCATAGTCGCTTGCTCAAGTGCTATTGCGTGTCGTCCAGTGCCACAGTTGTTGATGTAATGCCGCCTGTTGTTGATGGAGATGATCCTAGTTTTACTTATCGTTCACTTTAATTCCTGTTTAACAACTAAAATTGAAGTAAGCAGAGGCATCGGTGGGTGACAGATAATATTTGGTTTCCGAACGCCCACTTGTGTCCCGTAGGACCCCGAGTACTTGATACCTGTTCCTTGATTTATCGCGCTATCCACATCCGGGAGGTATATGGGACCCCCCTTAGCCAGAGCTTGATTCAGTCTTATTTCTTGGGGCCACAAACTAGTTTGAGGTTTTATTTACGATCCTGTACTTATGCCATGCTTTACTGCTTTATTTACGATTGTGCGATGGATAGCACACTGTACTGTTTAGGTAAGCGGAGTGTTTTCGCGGTATCGACACCCCGAGTTTTTGGGTTCCCAGTCGTTTACAGCCATTGACGCAAACCTTGAGTCCGTCTCGGAGCTAGCTTACTTCGTTGCGGGTCTACTCAATGGGGTGGCCCCCAGAAATATTTCTGAATCCTGTGATTGCTTTGTCGTGAAGGCCTCGTTGGGTTTTGATTTGGTTTTTCCGAGGTTGATCGAGTGTGTGTTGCTATTGGTGCACCCCGGCCGGGTAAAACTTTCTGAAAGCCGTGTCCGCGGTTATGGACGACTTGGAGCACAGTATCTCGACCATAGACAAGCATAACTAAAGTTTATTGCTATAAATTTGACTTTATAATGGTTAGTAATCAGCTTCACTATAATGGAATGGCTAATTAATACTGCCCACAACTGCTTGTTTGGAGTGTTGCTTGCGACCATTGTACCTGACTAGTAAGTATTGCAACTACAACGGAATGGCTGAATAAAAGTACCAACAACTGCTGGGTTTTGGGGTTATCTCATGCTAATTGTATCTGACTAGTAAGTGTTGCCACTATAACGGAATGGTTAACTAAAAGTTCCCACTGCTTACTTTCCCAGGATGATTATCTAAACCTGACTAGTAAAGTGCCGCAACTATAACTGAATAATTAAAACCGCCAACTGTGTGAGTTCCTCGGTTGACTTCCTCGATTGGTCTCGAGGGGGAAACACCAGGATGGGTTTGTTTGATGGTAGAATCAGGTTGGATCCGAATAGGTCTTTCTTACCCCTCTCTGATTGCCGCCAGTTGTATCGAGTCTCTATAGGTTGTTTAGTGCATGCTGCCGCTGCCGCTTCAGTCCACCATACCTATGTAGGCGAGGAACGCCGAATTCTAGTCTCGCCGTGTACTGGCCTCAGTACTGACGCTCCTCTTTTTCCTTTGCCCTTTGTCGGCACCCCTTTTTGTTTAAGCAGGTTTGAGATCGCCGTCGTTAGCAGGGTTACCCTTCCGGCTTGGCCTGGGCAGGGTTATGGACGCCATTGGTTATTCTTCAGGGCTCTTAGCCCCGTTTGCATCTTGTCCGTAGTCGGACGCTCTATCGTTTTCAAGGTGATTTGGATCTTGTATATTATATCTGTATTGTTGACTCATTGAGTCGCTGTTATATATCTGTTCTGTGGGTCCCATCGAGGACTGTTGTGTAATGTTATTACTTCGTTTTCCACCCGCACGAAAGTGCCTGGTGGGCACCTTTGAATCGTTTCTATGCGGGTTTGGCGGGTTTTCGCTAAAACTTGCATAGGTCCGATTCTGAGGGTGTTACACTAGGGAGGTTTATATAGGGGTACCTCGCTAGGGTTTACGGATATACAATCAAGTTAGTCAAGGACTCGGAGGCTTGACCTAATCCGACTAGGCCTAGCTACGCTCTTGGGCCTCTAGCTTCTAGTTGACAAGCTCCTTCCTGGGCCTTGATCCAGTCGCCGTACTGCAGGCCCACTCGCCGAGAGTCAGATCCAATAGGGAACGTCCTGCTGGGCATACCCCATTCGGCATATCACCATCACCTCATTTGCCTTGGCCAAGGTGTCGAGGGTGGAGCTACAGCAGTCTTCGACCATGGAAATCGTGTACGCAAGAAGGTCCCCATGGTCCAAGACACGACGATCAAAATAAATGCCAGTGGAATAGCAACAGCTAAGATGATTCGAGAAATTTACCAGATAACGCCTCGGCAACATTCATCAGCAGCTCCTCCATCGCCTTCTTCCGCATGGCAGCATCAGCTACAAGCTTCTCCTCGTGCTCCTTTGCTTCCCGCTTGAAGCGCTCGAGGGTATCCACAACATCCTTGACCTTGGTTTCCGCCTGGCTTCGACTCTTTCCGAGTGAGTCCATCTTGCGAAGAGCCTCATTGTTATCTTCTTCAGTACACCAAAAAAGAAGGTCAACATATGAACCCCCACACACGCACCTGAAGAACATAGACAACAAGATACTTACCTTGGAGTTGTTGAAAACTCGACTCCGAAGAAAGGTGTTGCTGCCCAAGACGCTGAAAGTCGCGAATGAAGGGCTACACCACAAAAGCATCACTCAACTGGATAAGAGTCCTGGCGGCTCGTTAGTAGTAATCCAATGATACTCATGTGTCCACCCAAAGACTCTAATGGTTTAGCTTGTGCCTTCCGGGCAACAACTGCATGAGTCCTAGGCTTGGAGGAACTCGATGCGTCATCACCGAAGTTGGCCACCATCTTTGGGGAGGGCGCCACAACTTTAGCACTAGCCTCCTTCGACTCCACGACCATCTCCTTGGTCTCGTCCTTCACGGACTTATCCGTAGAAGACCCTCTGATAAAACACAAATATCAAAACACAAGATGCCAGTCGCAAAACAAAAACTAGCATGGTCAAGAGGCATAGGTGTTGAAGTACTTATCAAGGGATGTCGGAGATATCAAGAAACAATGCATGCTTCTGCTTCTTGGCTGGCGGCTGAGGAGCTACAGTGCGAATAGGCACCGTCGGAATCGGGGAGGAAGCACCTCCATCAGGAGATTGCTGCTGCAAGAAAGCAGGCCCCTTCGGGGTTGACAGCGTTTAAGCATCTGAAGCTTCGCTTCGGGTCCTCTTAAGAGAATGCCCGTCGCTGGACTCGAGGGCTTCATAATCAGCAGGCAACTGGGCAGTAGGGATGGTGGACTCAGACTCCACGTCCCCACCATCCGGTTCCTTTGAATACTTCTCAGTAAGCGGAGGCAGCATGTTCTCCACCTTTAGATCCCACACACCAAAAGGAATTCTCATCAAGAAGAAATACAATGGAATACTAGCAATGATCAAAGCACACTACATGAAAATAAAGAGCTCGCTTGAGGAACCTCATTGAGGGCATTGAAGGGCTTAGTCGACGACTCCCCCGGCAGAGCCTCGTCAAACTTGAGGAAAAGCAGCAGCCTGATGGCCTTGTCGAGGTCCGACAAGGAGAGCTCCTCATCGGGTACCCTCATGGGATCATTGATGCTAGAGTACAAAAACATTGGGTGCGCACTCACCTGGAGGGATGCAATCGACGCTTGAGGAAGGTGCAGATGATGTCGATGTCGGTGACGTCCTTGCCTCACACCAACTGTAGATCCTCCACCTTCTTATACAAGTTCTCCACTACCTTGGCCTCACCCGAAGGAATCTCGTTCGACCATGAACGTTTCCTGGAGATCACTGCGCTGGCATCGAAGGGGGCAAGCCGTAGTGCTGGTCATTCAGCTTGGAGTCACGGATATAGAACCAATTGTTCCTCCATGTTGGAAGAATTCACAGAGCTGGAAGGAGACGTACTGCTGATTCGGGTGGATATATATTCCACACCGCCCAGATCGTACACTACGCCTCCGTGGCCAGATTGCCTCTTCAAGGCATAGAGCTTCTTGAAGAGGCCAAAGTGCGGCGCGATGGCGAGGAAACATTCACACATCATGATAAAACACGCAATGTGCAGAAAGGAATTGGGCAACAACTGGTGAAGTTGAAGCCGATAGAGAAAAATAAGCCCACGGAGAAATTTGTGGGCAGGAAGAGAAAGTCCTAGAATAACAAAGGCATAGAACATCACCCGAAAACCTTTGGGTGGGTCAGGGATTACCTCCAAACCAAGGATCTTGGCGTTGCCCTTCTCCTGCGGGATCAAATGAGCCTCATGCAGGCGATGTAGATCTAGTTCCCTCATCATTGAGCGCTGCCAACCGTCGTTGGTGACGCGGCCGGCGGTGGGCTTCTTGGCAGCACCGAAGGCGCTGGTTCCCTCTCCAGTGACCTTCTTCATTTTACCCATCTTATTGGCACGGCGCGATGCATGATGCGCATGAAGGAAAGAGGAAGGAAAGGCACGGAGAACGTCCAGCTCAAGAAGGAGCAAGAGCTCTGGAAATGGCGAAGACAAAGATTGAGAGAGGAAGTAAAAGACAGCAAGCAGCAAAGGGTAAAAATCCCACTGCAGCTCTAAATGGTATAAGAGGAGGAGGACAACGATGCACAACCCTCGATCTATTTGACCTAGCATGTGTCAAACATCCTTTTGCACATGTGGCGGATGCCGCTTGAACTGTTGCAAGCATGTCGTCCACTATGCGAGGAAATCGTGGCGACGTAGTAACTTTTGCGTAAACTACGTGTGACTGGTCAAATCCTAGTCAAAAAGTGGGACCCATGACCATCTCGTCCAATCAACTTTGCCACCGCAGACAGTGGAGGTCATCAGGCGTCAATAATGACATCACCAATCGCAAAAGCAAAGGCCTGCAGTGGCTCTAATCTTTCAACTCAAGGAAAAAGTACTTACTCAAGTCTATGACTCGACCAAATACTCATGGGCTACTTCTATTAGGAGTGCTGGTCGCTCACCCAAAGAACTAGTAAAGTCCCTGAGGAACTCGAAGAAACTTTGAAGACTTTTCGGCATCATTTTTTACGCTTCGAGTCCTTTTTTGAGTCCACGACTCGAATATGGACTCGGGGGATACTCCCATAGGGAGCGCTTGCCGCGTATTCGAAAAAGCATCAGCACTGATAGCATTCGCAAGACCATCTGAAGAACTTCCAGATCATTATATCACACAACCGACGACTATAAGTCTCTGCTCGAGCCTACGACCTTAACAGACAGTCGGGGGGCTACTCCCATTAGGGAGCACTGGTTGCGCACCCTATGAACCAATCGGCTGTGATCCTTCATATCCTTTGCAGCTACAACAAACATAGCCTACAAAAAAACGGCGACTTCTCCCAAAATAATGCTAAGAGAGATAGAGTCTCCTTAGTCACCCGAAAGGCCTCCATGGCGATAAACTTTCGGATGTTGTGTTTGCGACGCAAAGGTAATACCTACAGATACAATCTGATGGTGTAGTAACGCACCTGAATATGCTCTGCCAGTAATATACCGTGTCAACAGGCACGATGCAAAATCCTGATGGACGTGTTGGGTACATAACTTAAAACACTGGAATTTGACTCATGTAAGACCTCTTCCAGATTCGAGTCCGGGGACTCGAGTCTGAGTAGATAGCGTTGTTTTTCCCAAAGGCAGTTAACTGACCCTGATTTGTGGGGAGAGTCAAGAACGAATATCAACTATCCCTATGAATCAATATCTTGACCTGAAACATATTCACTTGAAGACTTAAGAGTCTCTAGTCGAATCTACGATTCGACTGAACACTCGGGGCTCTTGACATGGGTATGCTCCACGGATAACTAATATTTTCCTATCCGGTCTGATCCAACAGAAGCCCATACTATGGTGTACCCCTGATGGTGAAGCCCAGGAGGAAAACGGGTGGCCTAGGACTATAAAGGATGCGACTACTTGGAGAATAAGACTAGGTCATGATAGAAAGTTAAAGGGAAAACCCTATCCTGTAAGCGACTCGACCTATCCCCAATACTTGGCCCATCTATATAAAGGCTAGGAGGGCACGGCGAAGAGGGCACCTCCTAACCCTAGCATACGCACCGCCAGATCTCATCTGTGCACCCTTATAACCTTTGGCTTCGCCATTAATCGAGAGAAGACAAGCAGGAGAAGGTGAAAGAACATTTCATGATCTCTGGTGTTTTGTGTGTTAGATAACAATACCAAGGATTATTAAATGTGTGTTGAAGTGATGCAGATCTTAACAATGTCAAAAGGGGCCTAAAAGTGATTTTGGGGGGCGGATAATGTAACACCCCAGTTTTAGCTAATGTATAATTAGGGTTTGTTTGTGCATAGCATGAGCATCATCATTTAAATTATGCATTGGAGAAAACAAATCAAAACTTTAAACCCTAGTTTTGTTCCCTCTCTTTGAAACACATTCAAATGGTTTGAATTTTGAAAATCCCCAAAATTATTGGACCCCAAATGGTTATTAAGGGTTCCATTGTATTTCATATATTTACAAAGCTTCTGGTATTTTTGAAATGGATCAAAACAGATTTGAATTGCAAAATACAAACAGAAATTTGAAAACAGAAAAGAAAAATAATTTGCAAAATAAAAACAGAGCAGCCCAAGCCAGGAAGCCAGCCAGGCCCAGCCCAGCCTGCTCTTTTCCTTCTCTCCCCTCTAACCGCCGCTCACCGCATAGCTTTACAGCCCAGCTAGGCCCACCCGCGGCCCAGCCAGGGCCCGTACCCCTTCGTCCTCCCTATTTCATCGTCTTCCACCTCCCAGGCAGACTCCTCTCTATCGCCGGCGCCGCCGTCGATGGCCGCCATCTTCCCCCTACCGTCCATCGCCTCTGGAGAGGACAAGAGCCTTCCCCGAGCACGTCTCTCCCGCTCTCATCCACTCCCTCTCTCCCCAGAGACCCCTCTCTCTCGTTCCCCTCACGAACCCGAACCCGAACCCTAGCCGCCCAGGTCTCGCCGATCGCGGTCGTACCGTGCCACCCCGAGCTCCGTCGAGCACGCCACGAGGTCCGCCTTGCCTCCCCCATTCTTCCTACCGAAGCACGCAAGCCTCAGAGCACCCTGCTCGCCGGAACCAATGTTTCCTCCCTGCCACAGACGACCACCACCGGCGCCATTACCGTCGCCCTCGACCTCCTCCGGCCTCTCCGTCTCGTTCTTAAGCTTCAGGGTGAGCACCCGATTCTCCTCGACCCTTCCTCACGATCTCCCGCGCGCTGTAGTGCTTCGCCACCATAGCCAGCGGAGCGCCGCCGTCAGACGTTGTCGTGCCCCTCGCTCCGATGACCCTAGCCAAGCGGCGCTGCCTCTTTTGAGCTTGTCTTTCTCCACTGGTTCGAGCCCGCCCAACCGCGCAGCCCCGCGTCGCCTCTACCGCCGAATCCACCGCCGATCTAAGGTCACCGACGTCCTTTCGTCGGCATGACGTCAGCCAGCTACGGGTCAGCCCAGTCAACCACCCCCCTTGGCCCCATCTGCCTGCGTGGCTATCCAACGTGGCCCAGGCCCCACCTGGCAGCCACAACGGCTAGCTTTGGCCTAGGCGAGAAAAATCAACCAGCCTTCCCCGGTCCCTCTTGCTTGCGTGGCATGCTGAGGTGGCCTTGGGCCCATTGGTCAGTCACTGTGGGTAGACTTGTCTGGGTGCAAAAAAAAATTAATAAGCTTTTAGTAATTGTTTGAATAATTTCAGAAATAATTATAATCTTATAAATTGAATAACTTATTAATTATACGTCATAAAAATATGAATAATATATCAAAATTTTCAGAAAAATGAAACCTACCTCTTTAAGCTATCATCATGCATTGTTAATCAACTTTCATGACAAGTTTAATTGGAAGAACATAGTAACCCCTCTCATATGTTCCAGAGTTTCCCCGAGTTAGGGTTTGCGCCCCACGGAACCCCGATTAGTTTCCCCGAGTTATGGTTTGCTCCCCACGGAACCCCGAGCATACTTTAACTTGTCATATCATCATCATTGCTTGAGAATTGCATCGATGCCATGTGTTGATTGTTTCCCTTCATTTCCGGTGTTTGCTTCTTCCCGATAGAATACGGTATCGAGATCGAGATCGAAGCCCGAGGTCAACACCGTCAAAGACCGAAGATCGACGAACAATACTTGACCATTTATAACAAGTCAAGTATAGGGCTCCCGAAGATCTATTTATCTGCTATCAACAGGCAAAGGCAAGCATAGCCCCACCATGATATAATCCTATGATTTCGAAAGCATTTCAACTCTTGCCATGATGCATACGATTCCAATGTGTACTTTTATCGATAGATAGAGTATCTTATCTATTGCATTACTCCATTTGAGCTTATATTACCTGATCCAATGCTCCTAGCATAACTAGGTTTGGCTTGTGTGCACTGCTAGAGCTTATATCTGTGTCTGCTTATCCATGCATAGCTTTTGAGTCTGGTCCATCCAAATGATGTATCAGAAGCAGAGAATCTAGTATGACAGGAGAACATGATGATATGAGAGCGGTGATATGAGATTAAACTTGCTAAGGATTGTATGGGAGGCCACAGTGGGATGTGGTTTTTCTAGTCCCATGCTCGCCACCACTAGAACCTGAGTTCTTGCCTTTGGAACCAAGACGAGCGTGCAACCACACGGGGCCTGGACAACCTCATGACTGACTAACTTTCCTAGTAGATTCCATGAGTCACATAGTTCGGGCGTTCCATTCGACATATGCATAGAAAACCTTCTGAAAGATTTGCCGGGTGAAGTTGGTGCATTCATAAAAGGTAGGTAAGCGTGGACCGGGTTACTTAGGGTAGATGGCGCCCCTGTTAACCAACCTCGCCTCACATCTTTAAGTTCCGGCTTCGGGATTTGACCCGTTACGATGGAACCATACTTATTGCGTGACTCATGGTCTCGGCGAAAGCAAGGTAAAGGTCGTGTCTAACCACCCTCTGCCGGCCTTCCAAGGAAGAGGGCTATTACTAGTGGCATTAAGAGAAGGTTAGTACGTGTGGGTAAAGTTGTGCACCCCTGGAGGGTAATAATCTTTTGGAAAAGCCGTGTTCATGGTTATGAACGACTTGGCGACAGGACTCAAGATCATAGATAACTTTAACCTAACCGTAAAACTTGGCAGATCAAGGTGTGCTTAAGGATGCTTCCTCATGGGTACAAGGGGGTGATCCTAGTTCATATGATGATGATTGGTGGATATCAAAATATGATGATCAATATTTCGGAGATGTCACTATCTTATCCCCTTTTAAAATACTCTGATTAGACGAGATTCTTCTCTCTCTCTTGTTTTATAAACGAAAGTGGATTTATGCAAAACAACTCCACTAGCCAGAAGTGTTGCGGAGTACACCCTATACTCAACCTTGATTTGTTGATACTTTTGGCAGAGTAAGTGTTCCCTGAAGATCAGTGTGGTACTACATCGACATCGACGGGTAGCTTGGGGTTCCCGGCCGGCAACCTGGAATCTATGGGCTGGGACGTCATCATTATGCTTCAGGCCTCTTAGGACATTTGTTAAGTTTGCTATACTTAATAGCATAATTTTCCTTCCATTGTTTGATGTTTGTGGTCAGTGACCTCTGCTTGCAATAATTTGGTTCTCTCCTTAGTTATGAGCTTGCTGTAATAAATTTTGTGTCGTAGGGTCACTGCTGTGTTACCGATTCTTCAATGGATATTCTCGAGCTCGAGGTTAAGATTATTTCAGACGGAGGTCTGGGATTTGTTTAGCCCTGATCCCGGGGGTGTCACAGTTCTTGGTATCAGAGCAGTACTGACCGTAGGAAAACCTTGCTATTGGTCGATCTTGAGTCTAGTGCTTGTGAAAACTATTTTAAAAGCTAAAAAGTATTTGCGAAAACTCTAGTATGCTTTTTTCCCTCTTATCTAGTTTCTCTCTAACTCTTGGTCATCTTATCTGGTGTTGATTTTGGAAAAGTTTCGATATTGCTCCTTGTGTTTCAAAGCTTAGCTGCCTTCTGGGCATGCCATTTCTCAACCAGTTTAACTAGTGATGAGTTCTCTATAGTGGTGTGTGTTGTGAATTCTTTGTTCCCTTTGTTCTTGTTCATCTGAGAGATTAATTTCTATCATGATCTCTCTATCTTTCGGACCCGCAATATTATATTGTTGGATCTACACTGTTCTGTTCCAGGCTTCGAGGTTTCCTTTCGCCTCATGTGCCTCCTTTTCACTTGTTTGGGTACTTCAGAAGTTGTGTCTTCTTTTGGAAGTTACCTTATGACTATTACCTTGTAGTGTACACTAAGTCACTCAAGTAGTAGTTACTCCTTCCTTTGGGTTTTAACCCTTGGACTTGAACTTAAGATTCCTGATTGTGCTGGATTCTAGTGTAGTGAATCTTGTACATGAAGCTGACCTTTAACCCAAGATCCGTTCCTTTGACCCTTGTTGTTAATGTTCACAGATTACCTCAGGATGGCTGGTATTAAAATTCTAGCCTCCAAGCTTGTGGTTATTGTCGCCATTGAATTGTGACAAATAAGGACGTCCCCTACCACATGCTATGTCAGATGTTCTTTAATGGAACCAAATAGATCACGACAAGAGTACTCCTCGAGAGTCTCGCATCTATACTCGTGACTCTGCCACACCTTACCCCTTTTGTGCATTGGTTTCGGGAGATTGTTGACTTATGCATCCACATCTCGGGATTCTACCCTGAGCATGATCTTCTTTTCCCTTGTTGTTTTCCGACCTTCGTTTACTAGTTGGTAGCCAAGTAGTAAATGTACATTGGTGTCTTCCGATGTAAGATACTCTTGTGGTCCGTCAAGATAAACCATTTTGGAATGTCTAGGAGAAACATACTCCAGTACCTCATCATATCTAGGACCAGGTCAAAGTGTTGTAATCCGCAGATTAAGTATCATTGATGAGATTCTGTCTGTTCTACCTTAAAAGTATCACACTCATTCATACTAAGAGGTCGTGCTGAGTTTCATGACCCCTTAATGAAGTGATACTTCCACACATCTTTACTCACCCTCCCTCAAGCTTTCGCGCTCGTGAATGATGCGTGTGCATAATAATGTTGCCATCTGAGATTCTTAGCAATTATTATTGCTTTGAACTCTAAAGACGTTTGAGTCACTCTTAGCGTGATTGGTTACCCTTATCACCAAGCGAAGTTTGACTGTGCTACCAAGTCCGATATTCTAGTGCACTCTTTTCGGTCAAAGAGTTAGGCTTGTGCCGAAGCTCTAAGACTATGTCTCCTTGCCTTACATAGCAAGTTTCCTCTTGAACTAAGTGGCATATCGGTGGTTCGAGATATTCTAGATGTCTACTAGAAGTATCACCATGTTGCCACATGACCGTGTTGTCAAGTTCTTGAGCAAGCAAGTTCTCTGAACTGCTATTCTATCCAAGGATCCATACTGGATACCCCTGAACTAGTTGGCTGAGCTTAAACAACAACTTGGAGAGTTGTAAGACAAAAGTTCTACCCGACTTAGTTCTTTCTTAAAGGGATGTCTAGTTTTTTTCGTGTTGAAGAAAGATATTATCTCCTTAGTGGATATGGTATCTTCCCCTCCTTCGATTTGATTTGGGCTATTGTCAAATCAAACTTAGTTACAAGGACTATCTTGATGATGTTTCTTCTTGTGATGTTTCACTTGAGTACATCTTCATGTCTTTGGTCTGACCAACAATTATGCTTTATTAATGCCACATATGAGTTCATCTTTTTGGAGTGTTTTGATAAGTTCGTTGTTGAGCCCATCAATGAAATTCCTATCTTCTCCATGCTAGATTTGATTCATATGGAACATTTGGCATTAATGTTGGAAAATTTCGAGAACCATCTTTGTGTCATCTCGAAGTATGTGTTATGGATGTTAGAAGTAATCTTCTCCGGTTCACGTGCAGTTGTTGAAAGATGTCGCCGTGGATTCGAGTAGAGTTATCTCTGTTCCCTAAGGACACATGTGTGTTTGTTGTTAGTACCTTATGTGTGTGCATTTGTCTCTCGACAAGTTCCAAATACATGGGTCCAAGCAATCTAGATTGTCTTTTGGAGCTTTACACTGTAGTCCATATCTTGAGAATCTAGTAACTTTACCTTTGCGGTAAATGTTGCAAACTTTTTGTTCAGACATGCTGAGTCTGAAATATCATCTCACCTAACCAAAGCTGAATCTCAAGCAGCAATGACGGTTGGTGTTCCTCAAGGTTTTGACATAGGTCTCTTTGTAAATCTGGCAAGATTGATGTAATGGTTGACACACCTAGCCGGAAAGACCTTTTGTCATATTCTCTTGATTCAGCAATAACAATCACTCTTCATGAGGCTTCTTCTATAATTCAATATAGGAGTTGTGCTTATGGTTTCCTTTGTACTGAAGTCCGACCTTTACTTGATGTTTGATTTCTCGAACATTAAGGAGAACATTTAAAGTACTGTTGCTAAATGTCTCTCGGTCGATCCTCCAGACCATTTTATGTTGGCAAGCGTCTTGTTGTGCCAAGTAATTGAAGTATGAGAATGAAGTTTCTTTCTTCTCGTGTCATCAGGAATCTTCTTAACTATTCATCTGAGAGGTGAAAAGTGATATCATGATCTTTGGCAAAGATTTTGATAAGACCTGGATGAATAAAGAGTTTCCTTCCTCTTATCAACCATGTTTTAAGAGCGACTATGATTTTCGTAGTCACCAGTTTCTCTTGCTACATTATCCTTGTGACTCCTATGAGCCCTCTCCACAAAACACCTTTCTGTGTTAAGCCTTCTGTTGAATGAAAAAGTGATCCTTCTATGTCAAAAGTAGTTCAACAGCTTGGTTTTGTTGATCCGTATCTCTACAACCTGAAATCTCTATTAAATTCATTTAGTAGAGGTTCCCTATCGAAGTCTGTGGTCATGTTCTCTCTGTTGGAAGCTTTCTTTTTTAGAATCTTCAAAACCTCCTTTAAGTTCCATGGTCTCAACTCTTATGAAGACCATCTATCTAAAAACTTGGAACCATCTCCTCTTGTTTCCTCCGTTACCTTGACGTGTTTCATGTCGTAATCTCAGAGTTGTTTCTGAACACTCTCTCCATGAGTTGACCATGAGATTCTCGGTGTGTTGTTTAGTGTGTTTCCCTCTTATCTTTAGAGTGACCCTGTTTCTTCCTATCTCTAACTCTCTTCCTACCTTTGGAATCTCGGGTCGAGATTCTCGTAAGAGGGATAGAGCTGTAACACCCCAGTTTTAGCTAATGTATAATTAGGGTTTGTTTGTGCATAGCATGAGCATCATCATTTAAATTGTGCATTGGAGAAAACAAATCAAAATTCTAAACCCTAGTTTTCTTCCCTCTCTTTGAAACACATTCAAATGGTTTGAATTTTGAAAACCCCCAAAATTATTGGAACCCAAATGGTTATTAAGGGTTCCATTGTATTTCATATATTTACAAAGCTTCTGGTATTTTTGAAATGGATCAAAACAGATTTTAATTGAAAAATACAAACAGAAATTTGAAAACAGAAAAGAAAAACAATTTGCAAAATAAAAACAGAGCAGCCCAAGCCAGGAAGCCAGCCAGGCCCAGCCCAGCCTGCTCTTTTCCTTCTCTCCCCTCTAACCGCCGCTCAGCGCATAGCTTTGCAGCCCAGCTAGGCCCACCCGTGGCTCAGCCAGGGCCCGTACCCCTTCCCCCCTATTTCGTCATCTTCCACCTCCCAGGAAGACTCCTCTTTGTCGCCGGCCGCGCCGTCGATGGCCGCCGCCTTCCCCCTGCCATCCATCGCCTCTAGAGAGGATAAGAGCCACCCCCGAGCACGTATCTCCCACTCTCATCCACTCCCGCTATCCCCAGAGACCCCTCTCTCTCGTTCCCCTCGCGAACCCGAACCCTAGCCGCCCAGGTCTCGCCGGTCACCGTCGTACCATGCCACCCCGAGCTCCGTCGAGCACGCCACGAGGTCCGCCTCGCCTCCCCCATTCTTCCTGCCGAAGCACGCAAGCCTCGGAGCACCCTGCTCGCCGGAATCGATGTTTCCTCCCCGCCACCGACGACCACCACCGGCGCCATTACCATCGGCCACGACCTCCTCCGGCCTCTCCGTCTCGTTCTTAAGCTTCAGGGTTAGCACCCGATTCTCCTCGACCCTTCCTCACGCTGTAGTGCACGTCGTCGGACGTTGCTATGCCCCTCGCTCCGATGACCCTAGCCAAGCGGCGCCGCCTCTTTTGATCTCGTCTTGCTCCACTGGTTCGAGCCCGCCCAACCGCGTAGCCCCGCGTCGCCTCTACCGCCAAATCCACCGCCGATCTGAGGTCACCGGCGTCCTTGCGTCGGCATGACGTCAGCCAACTACGGGTCAGCCCAGTCAAGCACCCCCCTTGGCCCCATCTGCCTGCGTGGCTATCCAACGTGGCCCAGGCCCCACCTGCCAGCCGCAACGGCTAGCTTCGGCCTAGGTTAGAAAAATCAACCAGCCTTCCCCGGTCCCTCTTGCTTGCGTGGCGTGCTGAGGTGGCCTTGTGCCCATCGGTCAGCCACTGTGGGTCGACTTGTCTGGTGCAAAAAAAATTAATAAGCTTTTAGTAATTGTTTGAATAATTTCAGAAATAATTATAATCTTATAAATTGAATAACTTATTAATTATACGTCAGAAAAATATGAATAATATATCAAAATGTTCAGAAAAATGAAACCTACCTCTTTAAGCTATCATCATGCATTGTTAATCAACTTTCATGACAAGTTTAATTGGAAGAACATAGTAACCCCTCTCATATGTTTCGGAGTTTCCCCGAGTTAGGGTTTGCGCCCCTCGGAACCCCGATTAGTTTGTCGAGCATGCTTTAGGGTTACATTCCAATGCACTTTAACTTGTCATATCATCATCGTTGCTTGAGCATTGCATCGATGCCATGTGTTGATTGTTTCCCTTCCTTTCCGGTGTTTGCTTCTTCCCGATAGAATACGGTATCGAGATCGAGATCGAAGCCCAAGGTCAACACCGTCAAAGATCGAAGATCGACGAACAATACTTTTCCATTTAAAACAAGTACAAGGCTCCCGGTGATCTATTTATCTGCTATCAACGGGAAAAGGCAAGAATAGCCCCACCATGATATAATCCTATGATTTGGAAAGCATTTCAACTCTTTCCATGATGCATACGATTCCAATATGGACTTTTATCGATAGATAGAGTATCCTATCTATTGCATTACTCCCTTTGAGCTTATATTACCTGATCCAATGCTCCTAGCATAACTAGGTTTGGCTTGTGTGCACTGCTAGAGCTTATATCTGTGTCTGTTTAGCCATGCATAGCTTTTGAGTCTGGTTCATCCAGATGATGTATCAGAAGCAGAGAATCTATTATGACAGGAGAACGTGATGATATGAGAGCGGTGATATGAGATTAAACTTGCTAAGGCTTGTATGGGAGGCCAAGGTGGGATGTGGTTTTTCTAGTCCCATGCTCGCCACCACAAGGACCTGAGTTCTTTCCTTTGGAACCAAGACGAGCGTGCAACCACACGGGTCCTGGACAACCTCATGACTGACTAACTTTCCTAGTAGATTCCATGAGTCACATAGTTCGGGCGTTCCATTCGACATATGCATAGAAAATCTTCTGAAAGATTTGCCAGGTGAAGTTGGTGCATTCATAACAGGTAGGTAAGCGTGGACCGGGTTGCTTGGGGTAGATGGCGCCCCTGTTAACCAACCTCGCCTCACATCTTTAAGTACCGGCTTCGTGATTTGACCCGTTACGGCGGAACCATACTTATTGCGTGACTCATGGTCTCGGCGAAAGCAAGGTAAAGGTCGTGTCTAACCACCCTCTGCCGGCCTTCCAAGGAAGAGGGCTATTACTAGTGGCATTAAGAGAAGGTTAGTATGTGTGGGTAAAGTTGTGCACCCCTACAGGGTAATAATCTTTTGGAAAAGCCGTGTTCACGGTTATGAACGACTTGGCAACCGGACTCAAGATCATAGATAACTTTAACCTCACCGTAAAACTTGGCAGATCAAGGTGTGCTTAAGGATGCTTCCTCATGGGTACGAGGGGGTGATCCTAGTTCAGATGATGATGATTGGTGGATATCAAAAGATGATGATCAATATTTCGGAGATGTCACTATCTTATCCCCTTTTAAAATACTCTGATTAGACGAGATTCTTCTCTCTCTCTCTCTCTCTCTTGTTTTATAAACAAAAGTGGCTTTATGCAAAACAACACCACTAGCCAGAAGTCTTGCGGAGTACACCCTATACTCACCCTTGATTTGTTGATACTTTTGGCAGAGTAAGTGTTCCCTGAAGATCAGTGTGGTACTACATCGACATCGACGGGTAGCTTGGGGTTCCCGGCCGGCAGCCTGGAATCTATGGGCTGGGACGTCATCGTTATGCTTCAGGCCTCTTAGGCCATTTGTTAAGTTTGCTATACTTAATAGCATAATTTTCCTTCCGTTGTTTGATGTTTGTGGTCAGTGACCTCTGCTTGTAATTCTCTGCTCAGTTATGAGATTGCCATAATAAATTTTGTGTCGTAGGGTCACTGTTGTGTTACCGATTCTTCACTAGATATTCTCGAGCTCGAGGTTAAGCTTATTTCAGACGGAGGTCTGGGATTTGTTTAGCCTTAATCCCGGGGGTGTCACAGATAATCCGCCCCTCCCCCAATCACAAAGGGCGCAAGGGCGCGGCTCTCTATGTAGGGGGCAGAATATCTCTCGGATTGTCCGGCCAGGGCCGGAGTTTTTGCCCAGGCCGGATAATATGCCCCTCAAGGGGGCCGGATAATCCGCCCTGTAAGGAGTTTGTAAAAGGATCCAAGGCGCGACTCTCTGTGTGGGGGGCGGAGTATCCCCCGGACTTTCTGGCTCTAAGGAAGATTTTCCCCCAGGGCGGATAATCCGCCCCTTGGGGGGCAGATACTCCACCCCCTCGAGGATTTTCTTCAAGTCAAGATCAGCACGGCTCTCAATGAGGGGGTGGATTTTCCCCCGGGCCTTCCGGCCTTAGGTCAGATTTTCCCCCTAGGGCGGATAGTCCGCGCCTAGTCGGGGGCGGATAATCCTCCCCCAAAATGCTCCAACGGCCAGTTGTGGGCACATGGTTTTTAAACCCATCTCTCCCCTCCTTCTAGAATGCTTGATTCATTCAAAAAAGACAAGATCTGGTCCTCAAGTTCCATCCAAGAGATCTCCACCTTCATCCACCTAAAGGCCTCGTTATTTGGGGAATCGAAGGAGGAGGGCTCGATCTTCGCTTCACTTCCCCTCCATTCATTTGGAGCATCCTCGATCTAGTATTTCTTGCCAATATCTAGATCCTTGTTTTGATTATTTTGATAAACCTTGTTCTTGTGGAAACTTGTTATCATTATGGGAGCCTCCAATTTGGTTGTGGATGTGCGCCCCGCTAGAGTTGTAAAGGCACCGGTTCCCACCTCGAAGGGTAGCAAAAGTGGAGAGGTGGATCAGGCCTTTTGTGGCGAGATCCATCGGAGAATAGGGTGAGGCCTATTGTGGCGTGGTTGTCTTAGAACCGCCCACCCCTCCAACGCAGACATACTTCCTATAACAAGGAAGGAAATGCGGTAAAACAAATCCCTATGTCTCTGCGTGCTCCACTATGGTTTCCTCACTCCTCTCTTTACGTGTTTAGTAGATAGGTTTGCATATAGGGAAATTCTCATAGTTGCATATCTAGAGAATTTAATTTGTGTCAAGCCTAAAATTGAAAAAGAATTAAAAATTAAGTAGCACCTATTCACCCCCCCTCTAGGTGCCCATACGATCTATTTTAATTGGTATCAGAGCCTCAGCTCTTTATTCGGTCTTAACCGCCTAATATAAGTATGGGTTCCAAGGGAGATGGGAGTGATGCTGCGGAAATAGTCACCATGAACGATCTCAAGACGTTGGAAACAACCTTGATTAGTTCTATGGAGGCTAATATGGAAGAGATGCGCCAAATGATAATGTGTTTCTCCACACCCGCAACACCACCTCCATCTACCTCTGAGGCTACCACTCCGCAATCTAAGGAAAAGGATAACTCCAATTCCAAAGAGAACGAGGTGGTTGGTGATGGAACTAGTAAGAGCTCCTCCTCGAAAAAGGATAGTGGTAAGGAAGGATACAGTGAGGTTTCTCATGTGTATTCACCTGATCCACCTATCCCACACCCTCATATACATAATAGGGGTGATCCACCCAAACTTTCAGCATCTACTTTTAATCAATGGAAATTTTTGATGAAGTATCATGTGTGCAGCTCCTCCATTGACTTACGGAAAATCATAGACAATGGTCTTCATGTTGGAGATCAAAATAACCTAACAAGAATAGAGGTTTTAGACAGTCAACTCAATGCAACGGCTATACACATGATTCAGCTTGGTGTGGGTACCAAATACATGCCCCACATAGAGCATCTCAACACATCGAAGGAAGCTTGGGATGCCCTCAACGAGCTCTTCATTGGAAATGAAAGCATGAGAAGGAATAGGTATGATGCTTTGAGTAACCAAGGTGAAGGGTTCTCTGATGGATGGAGAAGATCACAAGGACATGTATAGGCAGCTCAAGTCAATAGCCACCACCTTCAAAAATCATTGTGCTTCCCATGTTGATGATGCATGGATCAAGATAAAGTATGTTTGTCGGGGGGGGTAACCCCTAGTAGGGTCACGAGAGGCAAAACATAGCGCAGCTGGGTTGGCTCCGAGTAAAGAAAGAACCCGGCCGGGTAAGAACGGCCGGGTAAGATAAACAAGAAAGCCGACATATAAACTATGACGACCCGCATAGGACAAAGTTGTAACCCTTGTAGGAACAAACGAGCCGAGTCAACCGAGGAAGGGCCGAGTCAATAAGGACATGTGGCACCTTTCCGAGTAAGGTTCAGAAGGGACCATGGTAAAGCATGGTCAAAAGAGAAGGGCGATGCCAGGTGACACAAAAGGAGCCAGGTGATGCCCAAAGAATGCGCTGACGTACAACGTAACAGCATGACACCAAAAAGAACAAGGAGCAGCGTACCAGAAGACCGTTAGCTGTCAAGCTTTATGGACCGGGCCTCTGGGCTTAGGGCAAGCCCATGACCCGGCCCATATTGTAGGGACCAAGATCCAAACAGTAAACCCTAGAACCCAAAGGGGTATTAGCAAGCTAGCACTGCCTATATAAGGGAGGGCATAGCAGTAGCAGAAGGAGGTTGGACCAAGTAGGGAACTAGTGTTGTGAACTCTAGCCAAAACAGCTCAAGGAGCACTTATAATATTTGGGGTATCAATCAAATTGCCAAGTCTGGAGAGATCTTCTTGTTCTTCGTGCATGGCTCGACCGTCTACTCCCTCCCCGGTGACCACAAGCACCCATTCGGCCCCCAACTTAAGCCTACCCATGGCATCTGCCGTGCCACCACCATGACAGTTGGCGTCCACCGTGGGGCAGAAGAAGGTGCTTGATGGAGTCTTCATCCGAACGGGCAACATCATCGACAAGACCGGCGAGCGTGTCTACTCCGGCCTCATCCAGAGGTTTGGAGCGCTCAACTTCGTCGGCGACAACACAGGCTGCTTCGGTACCAAGTCGTTCCCTAGGGGTGGTCGCTTCATCAAGTTCGGCGAGCACCAGGTCTACGTCACGGTGCGCGTCGTCCTGGCGCCGGATCCTCCAATGGCTACTGTCGCTGGGAAACCACACCAACTTGTCTCCATGGAGGTAATGATGACAGCCCCAAATCCCACAGCTTCTCCAGTAGTTCCAGTAGTGAATGAGAACGCAGAGGGAGAAAATCATGAGGAAACGCCAAAGGCTGCAAGAACAGCAAAGGTTCCGTTGTAAAAACCAGAGAACATAGCTAGGAGCAAAAGGGCTAAGGAGCTGCAGGAAGCGATAGACAAGTTGGCAGAGCCAGTGGCATAAGCAACTGACCCGGTGCGTGTGCATGCCGAGTTAGAAGAAGCCAGGATAAAAGTCCTGGAGAAAGCCAAGGAGCTAGCACAGTTACAGCAGGACGTTGATATCACTATCCGAGAGCTTAACTCGGCAAATCCAGTCAAGGGGGCAAAGACCCGGCTTGATGCAACGAGATTGAGAGGAAGGAACCTCAATGAAGAGCTGGCAGATGCGACATCGAAGATAACACCAGATAACAGCAATGAGACGGCCATGCGACCAACGTACAACACAGCAGCAGCTAATCTGCGAGCGGCAGAAGCAGCAATGGCAGAATTACCCCACTGGGAGGGGGAAGCAAAGAAAAGGCAGCAAGAACGAGTCAATGAGTTAGTAAAAGCAGCCAGCATGCTGAATGAGGCGTATTACAGAGCAAATCCGGGTATAGCAGGGAGATCTCAGCTGGTTCACTCGGCGACTCCTGTCCCGGCAAGATCGGCTGGGCACACAGCATCCTCACCCGGAGCGGCGCCTAGGCCGAGAAAAGAAAAAAAGTGTGTATTCTGGAAGAAACAAGAAGATGATCGCCTATGATCCGGCAATGATTCAAGGAAACCCGGCGCATGCGCAAGGGGCAAAAAGAAATAATCCCCGAGAAAATGAAAACCAGAAAAAAATTGGGCAGTGGAATGACAACGGAGGGCAAAATTTTGCGCCTCATGCGAAGCGCGGAACTCACTCGGAAGGAGGAGGAAATCCAGCTCCGAATAACGCACCAGCTCAGACGGAAAGAAGACAGCAAAGCGCGGGAAAAGCAGTTCAACATCCTGCTGACCCGAATGTGAATAAGTATAATGATGGTTACTCGGCTATGGTAAATGACAGGTATGAACTGCCGGATCATGCATATCAGGCAATGGGAGCAAGATTTGGGGGCAGGAACCTTTAGCCGGATGATGCAAGGCTGAAGCTTGACCGCATAAAGATGGCAGAGATAATTGAATCGCAAGGTCCGCAGGGTCCACCGTGCTTTTGCCCAACGATCATGAAGGAGCCACCGGTGCCAAATTTCCAGCGGGCCAGAGGGACAAAAACGTATGATGGAAGCACAAAGCCAGAGGAATGACTCATATATTATGGAACCACTGTGAAAATCGCGCAGGGAAACTTGAGATGGGCAGTACGTTACGTGCCATAGATGCTGGAAGGACCAGCTTGGGTATGGTTGAACAATTTGCCACCCGGAAGCATCAATAGTTGGATCGATTTTCACGACGCTTTCATGAGCAATTTCACAAGCACTTACAAGAGGTCGAATCGCCCACAACAACTAGCAATGTGCAAGCAAAGACCGAATGAGACAGACAGGGAATTCCTCACAAGGTGGTGTACGATGCGTAATTCTTGTGAAGGGGTAATGGAGTCACAAGCAATCGCATGGTTTGCACAAGGATGTAGACATGGAAGTGTGCTGTGGCAAAGGTTACAGGAGATATGCCGGCAAGCCTGGCAGAGACGATAAGAATCGCCGACTCGTATGCGTTAAGAGATCCGACTCAGCCGCTGCTCATGTCGGTAGACGGGATGACTGAGACTCAGATCTATGATGCTGCCGGGTCGCAAAGGCGCCAGGAAAGATCTGAATACAGAAGCAAGAGAAGAGACGAAAGACCAGATTACAGATATGGTTCGACTCAGGTTGCGGCCGTGAGTCAGGATCATCCAGATGCTGGAAGCAGTCAACGTCAAAGGACAAATGGTCAACAACAATGGGTGCCAAAGAATGACGGAAAAAGGCCATACGATCAGGGGAAGCAGTATCAGGACCGACAAAAATACAGCTATGAGATGATGCTGGATCAGCCGTGTAAGTTTCACACGCCTAGTCCGAGTAAACCAGCCAATCACTCAACGAGGCAATGCACCTGGTTTCATAAAGGAGAGAGAGTGGACTCGCCGAATAAGTAGCTTCCACCACCTCCACCTCCACCACTTACAGGAGGAAATGCTCAAGCAGTAGGAGCAGATAACAGATATGAAAACAGGCAGCCGACGTATCATAATCAAGAAAGAAGAGAAGCCGTGCACCAGGTGCACAATCTAAGAGGTGACAACGCTCATATCGGCCACGGAACCAGAAATGAGTACAGAGAACATCACCAGAGCTATGTTGTCTTTGTCACAGAGCCAAATGACAAGAAGAGTCAGCAGTGACGAATGATGGAAGTGAATGCCATGATGCCGGCAATTCCCAAGTACATGCATCGGTCTGAGCAAGAGATAACTTGGAGTATAAAAGATCACCCCAAGATCATGCCAACCCCTGGAGGATACGCTCTGGTTTTGGATCCAACATTCATGGGCCCAGATATCAACGTGAAGTTTTCAAAAGTGTTGATTGACGGTGGGAGTAGCATCAACATTATGTATAAGGATACATTGCTCAAGTTAGGCATTACCATGAACATGCTAGAGCCGACTAAGACCACTTTCCACGGTATTGTGCCGAGATTGTCCTGTGAGCCAATTGGCAAGATCTGGGTCGACGTCTTATTCGACAATAGAGAAAATTGTCGCACTGAAGCTATAGAGTTCAAGGTGGTAGATCTAGTCAGCTCATATCACGCCTTACTCGGTAGTCCGGCTATGGCAAGATTCATGGCTACTACCCATATGTCTTACTTAAAGATGAAGCTGCCAGGCCCATGTGGGGTGATCACAGTGGAAGGAGATTACAAAAGATCTATTGCTTAAGCCTCAGCCAAATCTTCACTGGCCGAGTCACTCGTCATAGCACAAGAGAAAAGTCAGCTGTTGGAAGTGGCAGCATTGGCCAAAGCAGAACAAATGTCCATGCCGACACTCACCAACCCGCATGGCAGTGTGCCATTTCAAGCTACCAAGGAAACCAAGAAGGTGCAGGTGGATGAAACTTTCCCAGAGCGCACAGTTACCATTGGGGCTGGCCTTACAGATAAATAGGAAAGCGAGCTCACCAGCTTCCTCCGTGAGAATCGGGACATCTTTGCATGGTCCACTCAAGATTTGCAAGGAGTTCCGAGGGAGATGGTTGCGCACTCTCTTCATGTTAGGCCAGATGTAAAGCCGGTGAAGCAACCCCTCCGCCACTTCGCCGAAGATAGGAGGAAAGTAATAGCTGCCGAGATTGCAAGACTTTTAGCTGCTGGATTCATCATGGAAGTACTGCACCCAGACTGGTTGTCAAATCTAGTCTTGGTCGAGAAAAAAAAAGATGACTCGAACGTGGCAGTGGTATGGTGCATGTGTATTGATTACATGAACCTTAATAAGGCGTCTCCAAAAGATCCGTTTCCTCTGCCTCAGATCGATCAAGTCATAGATTCTACTGCTGGATGTGAGTTGTTGTCGTTTTTTGATGCGTATTCAGGATTCCATCAGATTCCACTGAATCCAAATGATCAAATAAATGCAGCTTTTATCACCCCGTACGGGGCTTATTGCTATCACACCATGCCATTCGGATTGAGAAATGCAGGCGCAACATATGAAAGATGCATGAAAAAATGCTTGCAAGATCAATTGGACAAAAATATTCAAGTATACGTCGATGACGTGGTAATAAAAACCAAACAAAGTCATACTCTAACTGAGGACTTGCGTCAAACATTCGCAAACTTGAGAAGATTCCGGATGAAACTTAACCCAGAAAAACATACATTTGGTGTCCCGGCTGGCAAGTTACTCAGATTCCTTGTATCCAGCAGAGGAATCGAAGCTAACCCGACAAAGATCAGGGCCATCGAAAGAATGGAATTGCCAAAAACCCTCAATGATGTCCAGAAGTTTACTGGATGCCTGGCCTCGTTGAGTAGGTTTGTTAGTCGGCTAGGTGAAAAAGCCCTACCACTGTATAAGCTGATGAAGAGATCAGACAAATTCACATGGACACAGCAAGCTGATAGTGCTTTCCATGAATTAAAGAAAATGTTGGCAACAACACCAATATTAGCGTCACCATTATCCAAGGAGCCAATGTTGCTCTATATCGCCACAACCAACAGAGTTGTAAGTGTAGTAATAGTCGTTGAACGTGAAGAAGGGGGCAAATCAGTCCAAAGACCGGTGTATTACTTGAGAGAAGTGCTCTCTGTCTCGAAACAGAATTACCCGCATTATCAGAAGATGACATATGGGGTATATATGGCAGCAAAGAAGCTGAAACATTATTTTCAAGAACACCCAATCCGGGTAATATGCGAGGCACCTATCACGTATATATTGGGCAGTAAAGATGCCAGTGGCCGAGTCGCCAAATCGGCCATCGAACTGGCACCATACACTTTACAATATGATAGGCGAGATGCAACAAAATCTCAAGCTTTTTCTGATTTCTTTGTAGAATGGATGGAAATGCAGTACGAACCACCACTACCAGATCCGAATTACTGGAAAATGCATTTTGATGGGTCCAAGACGAAAATGGGTCTGGGCGCCGGCATAGTGATCACATCTCCAAAGAGGGATCAACTGAGGTATGTGTTGCAGATTCATTTTGTTGCTTCTAACAACGTTGCCGAGTATGAAGCACTTGTCCATGCCATTAAAGTAGCCAAGGAAATTGGTATCAAAAGGATCATGTGTTTTGGCGATTCGGATTTGGTGATTCAGCAAGTGTCTGGACATTGGGACGCACTGGACGCAAACATGGCATTATATCGTTTCCACGTACAACAAATTTCGGGATATTTTGACGGTTGTGAGTTTCATCACATTACTAGAGCAGAAAACGAGGCAGCAGATGTACTGTCCAACCTAGGATCCTCTAGGCAAGCAATACCACCAGGGGTAGCGTTGGAGCATCTCAGGAAGCCATCGATCAAGCCATCACCAGAGTCCGAATCAATCAGGGTCATCCCGGCGAGTCGGGAATCAGAGGCAGTGCCAATGGACATCGACTCAGGGGTATGTTCGAGTAACTTGGGGACTGATCCGTTCAATTCAGGGATCGCCGAATCACACTTGGGGGCTCCTTAGGTTATGTCAACGGAGCATATATCGGCAGAACCAATGGACATTGATGTTGAAGCAAACCCGGAACCACTAATACCAACGTGGGCACAGCCAATATTCAGCTATTTGAAAGATGGGACTTTGCCGAGTGATGAAACATTGGCAAGGCAAACAGCATGAAGAGCAAAAGCGTACACCATAATCAACAAGGAACTCTACAAGCGAAGTGTGACAAGTGTACTACAGCGTTGTATCAGCTCAGAGATAGGCCAGGAGATCTTATTGGATATCCATCAAGGAGAGTGCGGGCACCATGCGTCATCAATAGCATTGATAGCCAAGGCATTCCGACATGGATTCTACTGGCCAAGCGCATTGGCACAAGCGCAAGAGTTAGTAGGAAGATGCAGTGGTTGTCAACACTATGCGTCCAAGTCACATTTACTAGCGTCTAAATTGAAGACTATACCAATCACTTGGCCTTTTGCAGTATGGTGCCTAGATATGGTAGGAGCATTCAAACCAGCAAGGGGAGTCATGACCGATAAGTTCACCAAGTGGATAGAAGTGAAACTAATCAAGAAATTGGACGGTAAAACAGCTGTCACATTCCTAAGGGATATAATCCTCAGATAGGGTTACCCACACAGTGTGATCACTAACAATGGAACGAACTTTGCGGAAGGAGCTTTTGCTCGCTTCTGTGGGAAACACCAAATAAAGCTCGATGTAGCATCAGTCGCCCATCCAGAATCAAATGGACAAGTTGAACGAGCTAATGGCTTAGTTCTGTCCGGGATAAAACCCCTCTTAATGGAACCACTCCAAAGATCACCTGGTTGTTGGATAGAGGAACTACCTTCAGTACTGTGGAGCTTAAGAACAACTCCGAATCAATCAACTGGCTATACGCCATTTTTCCTCGTATATGGGGCTGAAGCAGTTTTGCTGGCCGACATAGAATATGACTTGCCAAGGATAAGGCAATACTCGGAGGCCGAGGTAAAAGAGGCCCGATAAGATGGAGTAGACTTACTCGAAGAAGCAAGGGAACTGGCATTCTCCAGATCCGCTATATATCAACAAAATCTTCGACGCTACCATAGCCAGAAAGTGCAACCTCGTGTTTTTCGAGAAGGAGATATGGTGCTAAGGCTGGTACAACGCACAGTAGGAATGCATAAATTATCACCTCCATGGGAAGGTCCATTCATTGTAAGTAAAGCATTGCACAATGATTCCTACTATCTCATAGACGCTCGTGAAGCGCAAAAGAACAAGGCGGACAGGTCAGGAGATGAAACCAAAAGTCCATGGAATGTGGCACTGCTTCGCCCCTTCTATACATAGGAGAAGCAGTGCATCCATCACTCGAACTCTCATACGTCGGACATGTTTGCCGGCTATGTGCTAATAATAAAGTGGTATGATTCGAAAAACTGACTCGGGGACTACTCCTTAAGTTTCCCATCTCAATTATTTTACGTCGGCTGGCGTGATACCCAAAATTTATCTAGGAACAAGTAGTGTTTACTCGGAAGAAATCAAGTCTTCGACTTTGTTGTTGTCCGAAAACACGGCTTCATGGCAAGCAAGAGAAAAAGATGTAAGATGGGTAAACACGAACGCCGGATAAATACAAGGGAGAAACGCGAGTCGGCTTTAATTTTTGCCTAACTCTCTACAGGTCGCGTTATACTACGTGTCGAGTAATCTCGGCCAAGTTATCCAAGTTTCATACCCGCTAACTATATCCTTCATACTTTGAGACCCTAATGTCAAACACCGAAAAAGGTAGACAAGGGCCAGAGGCAAGGAAAGGTGACACGACAAAATGAAACTCGGGGACTTGCCCTTGAATGATTCGCACTTAGAGCATAACGAAACATATAAAGCCTATCAAAAGGCACATAGTCAAACTTCAAGTGAAATGTATGTTACATCTGTACCCTGCATACTGGGGATCTAATAAAATTTCGAGTATTTGTTGGCCTAAGGAGCAGAAGAACTCGGAGGAGCACTCTCAGAGCCAGGAGTAGTTCTTGGAGCATCGGACGGGTGAGAGGAATATGTGGCCGGGTCATCTGGATCATCTGACTCGGTTGCCTCCCTGTCGCCACCCTCTTCAGCAGCAACTTCGACGAGCGGGTCGCCAAGTTCAAGGAAGCCGGGCCCTTCACACCAAGCGTGCACCATGGTGTACTCGATCATGGCATAAGCTCGCTCCTGGCGCTTCTTTATCAGCTCCGGGTCATTCAGCCATTTGCCATCTCCCCTTATGCGAGCAAGAACGTCGAGGTTGATGTCCTCGTACCATGAAAGCACGAAGGAGAGAGCCTTATCCGCTGCAGCTCGGCCGGCCGACACACGCCATTGATCCAGCCGGTCTTTAGTAAGGAGTAATCTGTCGGCGAGTGGCTCAATGAGTTCGGGTGGGTCTTCATCCGTCCAGAGCATGCGAAACGCATGGATAGACGACTTGAGCAAGTCCACACCGCAAGATTTGAGGGTCTTGACCCGTTCAGACACCGCTGCGAGGATCTCTTCCATAGACACCTCGCCGTCAGCGAGAGCACCAGCTTCGGCTCTCACTTTCTTCATGGCTCGGATGGCAAACATGTTGGCCTCAGGAAAATTCTCTGCAAGCAAAAAGATAAAGTTAGCAAATAACAAGGGCAGATGGAAGAAGTCTAGAAGGACTTGGACAATGTGTAAAGAGTAAGAACTCACTACCGAGAAAGAAGTTGATGGCGGCGAGTTTGTTATGCCAAGTCTTGGCCTTGGCTTGAAGGGCATCCAAGTTAAGATTTGCCGACTCGATCGATGATTCGGCCTCATAGAGCAGCTTCTTGGTCTTCTCGGCGCTGGCGACCTGTTGCTCGTTCTTCTCGGCAAGCTCCTCCCTCAGTCCCTTCACCTCGGCCAAGTGCTTCTGCTCCGTCTCGGCCATCAGGTTTTTCAGCCGAGTCACCTCATCGTGCTCCTTCTAGAGTTCGGCTTGGTGCTTCTCTGCTTATTTACAACAAATATTTGTTAGTACCAACGGAAAATTTCAGCTATTTGCTTAGGGAGGCAAGAAATTTACTCTCGGCCTCGCTGATTTGCGAGTGAAGATCATTGATGGTAGACTCAGCAGTGGTTGTGGAACAAGAGCGAGAGAAAAAAATGAGAAGATGAACCAAGGAAAATTAAGCCGAATAGAAAAAGGGAAGAGCAAAGATATTACCTTGGCCGTGGGTGTCAGTCTGTAGCTTCTCATACGCAAGTTCGAGCTTGTGATGCGCCAGGACGAGAGCTTGGTGCACCTTGGTGCGCTTGTTATGCGTGAGCTAATCAAAGAACATACAATAATGAAGAGTCGAATCAGGCAACCTGCCGAATAAAAAAGCTTAATAGTTTATAGCCGAGTAAGTTCCTTACTCGCTAGTAGCCTCGAGGGCTAGGGATTGAAGCTCTAACATAAGTTTGGCATAAAGAAATCAAAGATCTTACAGCCGAGTAAGATCCTTACGCGGCAGTAACCTCGAGGGCTAGGGATCGAAGCTCTAACATGCAAATTTGGGGTAAAGGATCTAAAGACTAAGTGACTATTGAAGAGCTTACAGCCGAGTAAGTCTCTTAATCGATTGCAACCTCGGGGACTAGGTGATATGTATAAAGGAAATACTCAATGATAGAAAAGAGTAAGAAGTTAATTTACCTCGTTCACCTCGTCGGCACGGGCCATCAGAGCAATGGCCTGCTGGGTCATGTCGGAGATGGCCTTGGGGCCCAGCTTCAGCTTCTTGCTGGCACGAGTGCTGACCTCCTGCTCGCCTGCTGCATTCCATACCACGGCGTAAGGCTCAACTGAACCCAGGATCTGGTCGCTGAGCGTCCAAGTGAGAATTCTACCCGTTTTCAGGGCGGTTCCCACAGTGGCATGGGTCGCAGCAGCAGAAGTATGGAGGGTGACAGCCCTGGAGTCATCACCTGACCCGACGGCTACAGATTCGTCCCCCTTACCCGTCGAAGGGATCATTGTCGCCGACGTCGAAGGTCGGATCTAAGGAGCAGAACCCGGAGCGCAGACTAGCGTAGTTTGGTTGGAAGAGGTGGATTTTCCAGAAGAGGGGCGAGTAGAGCCAGAAGCCTTGGGCTGGGTCTGGCCCTTTGACATAATTTGAGAGCGAGCAGAAGGATTTGGAGAAGAACGCAGAGCCGCCTGACTGGGCTCAGCGATTTTGCTGGCTCCAAGATCAGGAAGTTGTTCATTCACATCAGCTTGAGGGCTGATGCCAGAGGAACTGGTGGCAGAGGGTTTCTCGGTGCCAGTCTCGCGGGCACCAAGATCGGGAAGTTTTTCCTGACCAGCACTAGGGGCGCTAGCCGAATGACCCACTGGGTCTGACTGACACTGAGAAGCGTGAGCCTCAACAGTGCGAGCCTCAACCCGGACGGGACTCGACGCCGCCGAGTCAGCTGGAGGAGGTGCAGGCCTAAGTGGCGAGGCAATGCTAGAAGAAGCCTGATTCACCGTCAAAGGTGCAACACTGAAAACAACAGGACATATATAAGAGAACATCAAGGATGAAAAAGAAAAGATCAGAGAAGGCAAAGTACAAAAACTTACCCGGTGACAACCGCGTCACGGAAGACTCGGCGTGTGAATCGGCACCCAGCAGCTTGGCGACTCTCGCCCAGGCTGGTAGCAGCAGGGGCAGCAGGAGCTGCCGGAGTGGGCTTGTTCTTCTTGGCTGGCTGAGTGCTGGAGGAGGCTTCACGTCGCTTCGTCTTGGCGACGGGGATCTTGCTGACTCCACCCACGGCGAGAGGAGGAGTGTCATGTACCTGGCCAGCTGCATAAGTAAATAACGGGCTTACTCAGATAAGCAAGGAGATTAAGGTCACAAGGCATATACCTCCAAAAGCGTACAATCATCATCCTCATCATCATTAGACCAATCTTGTAAGGGATTGCGAGATTGACTCTAACCCGAAGCCGAAGCAGCCGCAGTGTGCGGGATCGGCATGAAGCACTCTAGGTCATACTCGACATCATACGAGTCGGAGCGGTCCCCATGATAACCAGCAGGAGGGACAGTACTGTCATCAACCTGGTGAAGGAGATTCTGTGGAGGACAAACAGAATGAGAAACTAAAAACTAAACTAAAAGTGGCAAAAGAGCTAAAGCCTACTCGACGAGAAAGTAACTCGGAAAACTTACCCAGGGGACAGGCCTGACCCGGCTGAACGGCGGGCAACTCCAAGCCCAATCATCCGCCAAGTTCAATTTAAAGATTGAGCTTACTCGGCGGGCAATGGAGTCTTGGGAGAGCTCCATAGTGGAGTGCCGAGTGGGATCGTGAGAGCCACTCATGAAGCACATCTTGTGGCTCCTCGCTTGGATGGGGCTAACCCGGCGTGAGACGAAGGTGCACATGAGGTTGAAGTCGGCAAGATGAAAGTTTTCATCCGGCGACAGCAACCTTTCCAAGATTGCGTTAGCCTCGTTTACCGCAGCCTCTTGGTCGCGCGGGTCAAGCTGCCAGTACTTCTTGTTGGGGACCTCATCCGAGAAAGTCATGACTAGAAGGACAAGAGGCGCAGGTCAATGGGACTGCCATAGTCACGGGGAATAACCGCGCAGCCGTCACTGTGCCGCTAGAGGTTGGAACAAAAATTGAGGCAAGTAATCATGATTACCAGCTGTCAGTGACTGAAGCGCGCCGAAAATGACTCGGAATTGGCCCAAGTAACTCGGCTCGAGGCAAGAATGAGCCAAGAAGTCAAAGAATTGACTCGAAATTGTCAGACTAACCCGGCAAGATGCGAAGTTGCAACAGATAAAGACAAAAACTAAGTTCCATTCACACAAAAGTAACCTGGAGACGCCTAACATCTTGAACTGCTAGACCTCACCAGCCAAGGGGACTAATGTCGGGGGGATAACCCACAGTAGGGTCACGAGAGGCAAAACATAGCGCAGCTAGGTTGGCTCGAGTAAAGAAAGAACCCGGCCGGGTAAGAACCGCCAGGTAAGATAAACAAGAAATCCGACATATAAACTATGACGGCCCGCATAGGACAAAGTTGTAACCCTTGCAGGAACCAACGAGTTGAGTCAACCGAGGAAGGGCCGAGGCAAGGACACGTGGCACCTTTCCGAGTAAGGTTCAGAAGGGACCATGGTAAAGCATGGTCAAAAGAGAAGGGCGATGCCGGGTGACACAAAAGGATCCGGGTGACGCCCAAAGCATGCACTGACGTACAAAGTAACAGCATGATGCCAAAAAGAACAAGGAGCAGCATATGAGAAGACCGTTAGCTATCAAGCTTTATGGACCGGGCCTCTGGGATTAGGGCAAGCCCATGACCCGGCCCATATTGTAGGGACCAAGATCCAAACAGTAAACCCTAGAACCCAAAGGGGTATTAGCAAGCTAGCACTGCCTATATAAGGGAGGGCATAGCAGTAGCAGAAGGAGGTTGGAGAGTTCTTCTTGTTCTTCGTGCATGGCTCGACTGTGTACTCCCTCCCCGGTGACCACAAGCACCCATTCGTCCCCCAACTTGAGCCTACCCATGGCATCTGCCGTGCCACCACCACGACAGTGTTAGTGCTCTTATGCCTTTTGAGCCCACATATTTGAAGAGTCTCCAAGGAAGGCATAACTACCACATAATGACATCCAATGAGGTAATGCAAGAAATGGCAGCTTTCAAAGTGGCTGCCAAGAATGCCGAGGATGCACGTGCACGAGCCATTGGAATGCCAAAGGGGGTCAACATGGCCTTGAAGACAAGTGTGGCTGAACAAGATGAAGATGACACAGAAGTTATGGACTGTCACGAGGATGTAAAGAGGGCTCATGGCAAGTACATGGCCTTCTATGCCAGAAATTTTTGGAAGGACCCAGCCAAATCCAAATCTGAACTAGAACGCAAGAGTGGAAAAAATGGAAGAAGGAAAAACAGTCCCACTCAGAGAACTTGCTTGAATTGTGGAGACCGACTGCACTTTGTAGCTGAGTGTTTATCAAAGTAGAGAGTATAATGGAGGAAGACTCATCCTCAAAGAGAAGTCAAAGGCTCCACGAAAGGAGAAATTTCTAAAGAAGAGTGCTCCATTCAAGAGGCAACCAAAGATTGTCTTAGTGGCTCAAGAGGAGTATTCATCGGGAAGCGAAAATGAATATGAGGATGATAGCTCATGAGAGGTGGATGACATAGCCACCACGTCTACACCTTCATAGCTCTTTGACTCTCCGAATGAAAACATCATCAACAAGAATGTCACTTGCCTCATGGCAAGAGGTGACGAGGTATCATCTTCCATCACTTCTTTTCCTAAGGCTATGATTGACATGGATGATCCTAATAGTCTTAAGGTTAAACAAGAAATTATTGATTTGGACTATTTCATCACTAACTTGCAAGGTGAGCACAAAATAAATTTTGAGGCTCTCATGGACCAGCTGTCCCAAAATGAAGTGCTTCTTGAAGAAAAGGGCAGGATTGAAAGGGAGGATGCAATGGAAATTGCATTCCTAAAAAATGCTTTAGAAGAAGAAGAAGAGGCTCGAGTTTCTCTTGAAGAGAGACTTGAGTCAATCGAGGAGTCAAATGAAGAAGTGGTGACCAAGCTTGTTAAGGAACGTGAAAATGCAGTAGCCAAAGCGAAGAAACTAAAGAAACAAAAGATTGACTTTGGGGCTGCTCATGCTAGACTCTCTGAGAAATTGGAGAACCTTGACATTGCTCACAAGGCTTTGAAAAGTGAATTATCTATTCTCAATGAGTCTCATGATCAGATCCAAATTCGATTAACTAAGTATGATATCCGTAGCACATCTAAGTTAACATATTCCCGTGAAGAAAATGCTAGGGTGGAACATAAGCTTGTCAAAGCCTCCACTTCCAAAGGTAAGGGAGTTCTTGATGATATTCTTGGAAAGCAAATATCAAACCTTGGAAAAGAGGGACTTGGCTATGTTCCCAAGTCCAATAAGAAGAAGAACAAGAAAAAGAAGACCAAGAATGCACAAGCAAAGAGAAGCACCATTGAAAAGAACATCACAGAGGACAAAACTTACCATATTGGTTTTGCAGGGCCTAACGATCCTAATTATGAGCTATTTTATGATTACTATGGTGATATCTATGCTAAATATGTTGGCCATTTTTATGAATATGTTGCTTGGTCTATTTGGGTTCCAAAGACCCTTGTTACTAACATGAGAGGACCCATTGAAAAATCGGTACCTAAAACCAAGAAGTAATTTTCTTGTAGGGCTATGCTTCAGTGGTTTTAAATGGTTGTTGGACAGTGGCTGCACTAGCCATATGACAAGAAGCAAAGATATCATCACGGAGATGAGACTCAACCATGATCATATTACAGTCTCCTATGGTGATAAGTCTAAATCTGAGGTATTGGGTCTTGGCAAGGTAGTGGTTGCCCACAATATCTCTCTCGTGGATGTCATGCTTGTTGAGACCCTCGGTTACAACTTACTTTCTGTTCATGTCTTTGGTAAGATGGGCTTTGCTATTTTCATTGATGGTGATTTAGTGGTCCTCTTGTGGAGCAATTATCTAAAGGTCGCTTTCGTTGGGTACGTCGAAAATGACCTGTATGTGGTGTACTTTTCGGGGAAAACCACTGCGGGTCCGATGTGCTTATTCGGAAAGGCCGACATGGGCTGGTTTTGGCATCACCGTCTAGCCCATGTCAACATGAGAACTTTGCAAAGTCTTCACAAGGGTGGCCACATCCTTGGACTAAAATACAATGTTTCCTTTGCCAAATATCGTGTTTGTAAGGCATGTGTTGAAGGCAAGATGCATGACTCTCCCCACAAGAGGAGAACTATTGTTTCCTCAAAGAGGATCTTGGAATTACTGCGTGTGGATTTGGTTGGTCCTCCATCTCATGCTAGCCTCGGTGGGAAGAAATATTGCTTGGTGATAGTCGATGTTTCAATCTAAAGGGTGAGACTCAACAAACTTTCATTGATTTTGCCAATGAGGTCCAGCGTCAACACAATGTCCCAATATTGGCAATAAGAAGTGACAATGGCTCCGAGTTCAAGAACTACACTTTAAATGAATTTCTAAGTGAAGATAGGATAATACATCAATATCCCGCTGCGTACACCCCTCATCAAAATGGTGTAGCAGAGAGGAAGAACCGGACTTTGAAGGAAATGGCTAGATCTATGTTGCATGAATTCAAGTCACCATACAACTTCTGGGCTAAATCCATATCTACCGCATGTCACTCATCAAACCGTCTGTACCTCGACAAGATCTTGGACAAAACACCATATGAGATACTTACTGGAAACAAGCCCAACATACATATTTCCAGGTATTCTATTGTAAGTGTTTCTTTCTTATCAAAGGAGTTCATTTGTCTAAATTTGATTCTAAGACTTTAGAAGGCATTTTTGGTGGTTACGGTGCCGAATCCCACACTTATAAAATCTACAATAAGTTCTCTAGAACTATTGTAGAATCTTGTAGTGTGGAATTCGATGAGAATTATGGCTCCCATGTGGGGCAAGTTGATGTTTGTGATGTAGATGTTGAAATACCCCAAGATGACATAAGAATAATGGGTGTGGGATTTTTCCGCCCCATTGAGGAACCCCTTTTGGCGGATTGGGAAGGGAAATGCTCTACTCAAGTGGAGCCCTCGTCTATACAATATCAACAAGCTCCTCCTGCTGGAGAAACTACTGCACCAACACCACAACCTCCTGAAGATCATTAGTATTCTGGTAAAACTAGTAGTCCCAGGCCGGACTATCCGCCCCTCCAAGGGGCGGACTATCCGGCCCTTGAACTCCAACAAGCACCAGGGGCAATCAGGACAAGCAGGAAGGCGCTGAAAATCACAAGACAGATTATCCGGCCCCTACCAGTGGTGGATTATCCGGGCCTGGCACTCCAACTCATGATAGGGCCAACCAGGAAGAGAAACCGAAGATGAAACTCAAAGGCTAGAATATTCGGCCCCACCTAGGGGCGGATTATCCGGCCCTGAAGCTCTAGAACAGCAACATTCTCATGTTATGAATGCAAATCAAGATCAAGGGCAAGGTTCTTCATCTCCAGTTCGTAGTGATCAAGTTGTGGATGAAGGTCAAGGTAGTGGTCAAGAAGAGGTCCCAAATGTTGAAACAACTCCTCCAAGAAACAATAAGGAAATTTTATCTCTTCGCAAAACACGTGCTGAAAGGAAATCTCGTTCTCGTCATTTTGGTATATTATACGATTTTTTTCGACATCGTATGCAAAATGTACGGCCATTTTACCGTGGCATGACTTTTTTTGCAGAAAATGTGGAAACTCATGTTTGTTAATTTTCCAAGAAACTATACCACATTATCTACCTAAATATGAAAGGATTTTATTTTTTAAGTGTTTATCATTTTATTTTATTTTTTGTGAAGCCTAAAAAGGAGATCCACGAGGGGGGGGGGGTTGGAGTTGGTGCATGGTTGTTAGGCGTAGGGAACTAGGGCAAGGTGCCCTACGGCTAAGTTTACCCAGCTGCTGCAGCACACATGCCTGTAGCGCACTAGGTCAAGGTGCGCTACGGCTAAGTGACACATCCATAGAGCACCTTGACCTAGTGCGCTACGGGTATGTGTGTTGTGGCCACATGTGCCCTGGCTCACACATAGCTGTGGCGCACCACCCCCATGTGCGCCACACTTACGATAGTTAGCCGTAGGGCACCTGTGGGCAGTGTGCCACGCCTATTTTACCCGTGGGGCGCCACTAGCTAGTGTGCCACAGAAGTGTGGATTACCTATAGCCGTTTTCCTAGTAGTGAAAGGATCACCCCAAGATCATGCCAACCCAGGAGGATATGCTCTAGTTTTGGATCCAACGTTCATGGGCCCAGATATCAATGTCATGTTTTCAAAAGTACTGATCGATGATGGCAGTAGCATCAACATCATGTACAAGGATACTATGCTCAAGTTAGGCATTACCATGAACATGCTGGAGCCGACTAAGACCACTTTTCACGGTATTGTGCCGGGATTGTCCTGCGAGCCAATTGGCACGATCTGGGACGACGTCTTATTTGGCAACAGAGAGAATTGTCGCACTAAAGCCATAGAGTTCGAGGTGGTTGATTGGGTCAACTCCTATCATTCCTTACTCGGCAGGCCGGCTATGGAAAAGTTTATGGCTACTCACCACATTGCCTACGTGAAGATGAAGCTGCCAGGCCCATGTGGGGTAATCACAGTTGAAGGGGATTTCAAAAGATCCATTGGTTGTGCCTCAGCCGGATCTTCACTGGACGAGTCACTCGTCATAGCACAAGAAAAGCATCAAATATTGGAAGTGGCAGCATTGGCCAAAGCATCACAAATGTCCATGCCGGCACTCACCAACCCGCATGTCAATGTCTCATTTCAAGCTACCAAAGAAACCAAGATGGTACAGGTGGATGAGACTTTCCCAGAGCATACAGTTACCATTGGGGCTGGCCTCACCGACAAGTAGGAAAGCGAGCTCAGTAGCTTCCTCCGTGATAATCGGGATATCTTTGCATGGTCCACACAGGATCTGCAAGGAGTTCCCAGGGAGCTGGCTAAGCACTCTCTTCATGCAAGACCAGATGCTAAGCCGGTGAAGCAACCCCTCCGCCGCTTCGCCAAAGATAGGAGGAAAGTAATAGATGCCAAGATTGCCAGACTCTTAGCTACTGGATTCATCATGGAAGTACTGCACCTGGATTGGTTGTCAAATCCAGTCTTGGTCGAGAAGAAAAAAGATGACCCGGACGTGGCAGTAGTATGGCGCATGTGTATTGATTACACGAACCTCAATAAGGCGTGTCCAAAAGATCCATTTCCCCTGCCACGGATCGATCAGGTCATAGATTCTACTACTGGGTGTGAGTTATTGTCATTTGTGGATGCGTATTCTGGATTCCATCAGATACCACTGAATCCGAATGATCAAATAAAGACAGCTTTTATCACCCGTATGGGGCTTATTGCTATCGTACCATGCCATTTGGTTGAGAAATGCAGGTGCAACATATCAAAGATGCATGCAAAAATGCTTGCAAGATCAATTGGACAAAAAATGTTCAAGTGTGCGTCGATGACATGGTAATAAAAACAAAGCAAATTCATACTCTAATTGAGGACTAGCGTCAAACATTCGCAAACTTGAGAAGATTTCGGATGAAGCTTAACCCAGAAAAATGCACATTTGGTGTATCGGCTGGCAAGTTACTCGGATTCCTTGTGTCCAGCCAAGGAATTGAGGCTAACCCGACAAAGATCAGGGCCATCGAAAGAATGAAATTGCCAAAAACCCTCAACGATGTCCAGAAGTTTACTGGATGTCTGGCCCCGTTGAGCAGGTTTATTAGTCGGCTAGGTGAAAAAGCCCTACCACTATATCAACTGATGAACAAATCAGACAAATTCACATGGACACAGCAAGCTGATAGCGCTTTCCATGAATTAAAGAAAATGTTGGCAACAACACCAGTATTAGCATCACCACTATCCAAAGAGCCAATGTTGCTCTATGTCGCCGCAACCAACAGAGTTGTAAGTGAAGTAATAGTGGTTGAACGCGAAGAAGAGGGCAAATCAGTCCAAAGAACAGTTTATTACTTGAGCAAAGTTCTCTCTGTGTCGAAACGGAATTACCGGCATTATCAGAAAATGACATACGGGGTATATATGGCAGCAAAGAAGCTGAAACATTACTTTCAAGAACACCCAATCCGGGTAATATGCGAGGCACCTATCTCGGATATATTGGGTAGCAAAGATGCTAGTGTCCGAGTCGCAAAATGAGCCATAGAGCTAGCACCATATACTCCACAGTATGATAGGCGATATGCAATTAAATCTCAAGATATTGTAGATTTCTTTGTAGATTGGATGGAAATGCAGTACGAACCACCACTGCCAGACCCGAACTACTGGAAAATGCATTTTGACGGGTCCAAGTCGAATATGGGTCTGGGCGCCGAGATAGTGCTCACATCACCAAAGAGGGATCAACTCAAGTATGTGCTACAAATTCATTTTGCCGCTTCCAATAACGTTGCCAAGTATGAAGCACTTGTCCACAGCATAAAAGTGGCCAAAGAAATTGGCATCAAGAGGATCATGTACTTTTGCGATTAGGATTTGGTGATTCAGCAAGTGTCGTGAAAGTGGGACGCACTGGACGCAAACATGGCATTATATCATTTCCATGTGCAACAGATTTCGGGATACTTTGACGGGTGTGAATTCCACCACGTCCCAAGAGCAGAGAATAAAACAGCAGATGTACTGTCCAAACTAGGTTCATCTCGGCAAGCAATACCACCAGGAGTAGCCTTGGAGCACCTTAGGAAACCGTCGATCAAGCCATCGCAAGAGTCCGAATCAATATTCATCCCGACAACACAAGAATCGGATGTTGTGCCAATGGATATTGACTTAGGGGTAGTTTCGAGTCACTCGGGGACTGACCCGCTCACCTTAGGGTTTGCCGAATCACACTCGGGGACTCGTAAGGTCATGTCGGTAGATCCAATGGAAATTGATGGTGAAGAAAACCCGGAGCCACTGATACCAACATGGGCACAACCAATATGTAACACCCTCAGAATCGGACCTATGTAAGTTTCAGCGATTCCCGCCAAACCCGCATAGAAACGATTCAAAGGTGCCCACCAGGCACTTTCGTGCGGGTGGAAAACGAAGTAATAACATTACCCAACAGTCCTCGATGGGACCCACAGAACAGATATATATATACGGCAGCGACTCATTGAGTCAAGACTACAGATATAATATACAAAGATCCAAATCACCTTGAAAATGATAGAGCGTCCAGCTACGGACAAGATGCAAATGGGGCTAAGAGCCCTGAAGAATAACCAATGGCGTCCATAACCCTGCCCAGGCCAAACCGGAAGGGTAACCCTGCTAACGACGTCGATCTCAAAACCTGCTTAAACAAAAGGGGTTCCGACAAAGGGCAAAGGAAAAAGAGGAGTGTCAGTACTGAGGCCAGTACACGGCGAGTCTAGAATTCGGCGGTCCTCGCCTACATAGGTATGGTGGATTGAAGCGGCAGCGGCAGCATGCACTGAACAACCTATAGAGACTCGATACAACTAGCGGCAATCAGAGAGGGGTAAGAAAGACCTATTCAGATCCAACCTGAATCTAACACCAAACAAACCCATCCTGGTATTTCCCCCTCGAGACCAAACGAGGAAGTCAACCGAGGAACTCACACAGTTGGCAGTTTTATTTATTCAGTTATCGTTGCAGCAGTTACTAGTCAAATATAGATGGTCATCCTGATAAAATAAGCAGTGGGCAATTTTAGTTAACCATTCCGTTATAGTTGCAACACTTACTAATCAGATACATGTAGCATGAGATAACCCCAAAACCCCAGCAGTTGTTGGTACTTTTATTTAGCCATTCCGTTGTGGTTGCAATACTTACTAGTCAGATACCATGGTCGCAAGCGACAACTCAAACAAGCAATTGTTGGCAGTTTTATTGAGCCATTCCATTATAGTGAAGCTGATTACTAGTCATTATAAAGTCAAATTTATAGCACTACTTTAGTTATAGTTGTCTATGATCGAGATACAGTGCTCCAAGTCGTCCATAACCGCGGACACGGCTTTCAGAAAGTTTTACCCGGCCGGGGTGCACAAATAGCAACACACACTCGATCAACCTCGGAAAAACCAAATCAAAACCCAACGAGGCCTTCACGACAAAGCAATCACAGGATTCAGAAATATTTCAGGGGGCCACCCCTTGGAGTACACCCGCAACGAAGTTAGCTGACTCCGAGACGGACCCGAGGTTTGGGTGGACGGCTGTGAACGACTGGGAACACAAAACTGGGCTTGTCGACACCGTGAAAACGTGTCCCGATCCTAAACAGTACAGTGTGCTATCCATCGCACAATCGTAATAAAGCAGTAAGGCATGGCATAAGTACAGGATAGTAAATAAAACCTCAAACTAGTTTGTGGCCCCAAGAAATAAGAATGAATCAAGCTCTGGCTCAGGGGGGTCCCATAAGCCTCCCGGATGTGGATAGCGCGAATATTCAAGGAACAGGTATCAAGTACTCGGGGTCCTACGGGACACAAGTGGACGGTTAACAACCAAATAACATCTATTGCCCACCTGTGCCTCCGCTTACTTACTTCAATTTTAGTTGTTAAACAGTAATTAAAGTGAACGATAAGTAAAACCATGATCATCTCCAACATCAAACATGCGGCAATACCCCAACAACTGTGGCACTTGACGACACGCAACAGCACTTGAGCAAGCGACTACGACGTGCAAGTCCAACTATCTACCAAACAACATGTAATAGGATGTGTCCAAGGCAATATAAGGCTGCAAGGGATATCACGGGTATGAAAACTAGAGCAACGCAACACAAATAGCAATAGATCAACAGGAGGGAATAAATACTATAAAAGTAAGATAGGTAGAAAGGGGGAGATGCTCGCCTGAAAACATTGCCGAAGGTTCAACCGAAGATCGGGTCGACACTCGCGTCAACTCAACGGCCTTATCCGCGAAGAAGCAAAACACTAGAATAAACACCGGATGCACTATTTAATACTACGGCAAAAGATCGGCATGATGCATGTACGATGTATGACATGGCAAAGGTGCGATGCGATTAGGCAATATTAAGCGGAACCGGGGTCCCGACATTTAATTAAACGGTTCGAGTTGTTTAACTACCCCGCAATTTAACTGTTGTAAAACAAGGCAAGATAAGTTACCGGTTTGCTACACAAATTTAAATGAGGCCAATATAAGACTAGATTTGCCCGCATATGGGCCCCATATTTAATTATGAAGTGAATCGGCATAAGGCCCCCAAACCACATGACAATATGCATGCGAATATGACAATTTAATATGCAACAAGTATATATCATTTAAGAAAATAAGGTCTCGGGTTTGGGTTCACACATTAGGGTTCGACGATCTTGGGGGTCCGAGGGGTCGGGGTCCGGTCTCAGGGTTCAGGGTTCGGCGAATCGTGATCGGACAAAGGAAGTAGGTCTTGTTGCATCCGAGAAGAAGAGCTTGGTTCGGTGTCGGGGTTCATCGGACTCGCCCTGGTCGGTGTCGATCTTGTCGTTGTGAAGATCTTGTCGGTTCCTCGGACCGGGTCGGTCTTGGCGTCCGGGATGAAGATCTTGGCGTCCTGCGTCGGTGTCCTTATCGTCCGGGTTCTCGAGCATCGCATCCGGGAAGGAGTACTTGTCGTTCAGGGTCTCGATGTCCGGGGTGAAGTACTTGGCGTCCGCGGCGAAGTGCTTGTCGTACCGGTGGCGTTCTTGGCGGTCTTCGGGTTCGGGCTTTGGCGCTTCGGACCGGTCTTCAGGGGTCCAGGAAGGCGATCTTGGCGCTCGGGTTCGGCGGTATCGGTCTTCGGACTCCATGAACGGGGCATCGGAGTACTCAAGTCCGTGTGGGCGAGCTTGTCGTTCCGGGGGTTTTTCCGAGGTTCGGTCTATGGATCCTCGGAATTGTGTCTTCGGGGTTCCGTGAAGGAGGATTACGCGTTCTGAGAAGATCTTGATGACACCGGTTTGAACCTTGCGATCCAACTGCCGTACTGCAACAGCCCTGCTTGCGTCCAGGAGGGTGAGGACGAGGCCGGCACGCGGGCGCGAGGCAGAGAAGGGCGCGAAGGCGGGGCTCGCCGGCGGCGGTTTGCAGCGACGGCCGGAGGGGGTCGGGCTCGGAGGAGTCCCGCGGGTGGCGGAGGCGGCGCAGACGGGCCGTGGCCGGCGAGGCGGGCGTCGGCGCGGCCGGGGCCGGCACTGAAGGCGGCTGGCGCAGGCGAGCTTGGAGGTGAGCGGAAGGCGCGGCCGGGGCGACGGGGCGGTATGAGCGGCGGAAGGCGGAGGACAACCGGAGAGGGACTGCGGCCAGCGGCGCTCGCGGGCTCGGGCCGCGGGGGCGGGGGACGCTGGAGGAGGCGGCGAGGAAGTCCGGAGGCGAGGAGGAAGGAGCGACGCGGAGAGGTTGCGGGCGAGGCAGAGGATGCCAGAGGGGGAAGCGGCGAGGGAGAGGGGCCGCGAGGGAGGAGGGCGGCGGCCGGGAACGCGGGAGGGCGGAGGTGCCTGGCGGCGCAGGCGCGCTCGGGAGAGGGAGGCAGGCGGGGAGGGCGGCTCTCGACCGGAGTGCCGGAGGGCGAGCGGAGGTGGGAGGGCGAGGCAGGCGGCGCTCGGGCGAGCGGCGGCTGCCGGCGGCGAGGCAGAGGGCGGAGGCAGCAGGTGGAAGAGGACAGAGTCGGGGGATGCGTGTCGGGGGAGAGAGGTGGGAGGCCAGAGGAGGGAGGAGGCGCGTGGGGAGGCTGGGGCGGTGGGACCCAGGGGCAGGTGGTGGGGCCCGCGGGTGTGTGAGGGTGTGGGCAGGGGTGGTGTGGCCTGCGTGTGTGGGTTGGGTGAGTGGGGAGTGGGGGCGGGATTGGTGAGAGGGAGAGAGGAGAGGTGAGGTGGCAGCGTGGGATTGGGTGGGGGAGAGAGGAGAGGTGAGGTGGAGAGAGGGCATTGGTCAGGGTGAGGTGGCTGGAGGGGTGGGTAGATTAGGGTTGGGTAGACTAGGGATTTTGGGTGGACCGTTTTGAATTGGGGGTGGTCGACTGGGTCGAATCGGCCCGTTCGACTGCCCCCTAAAAATAATTAAATATTTTATTTGTTTCAAACAGGGCTTCTGCCAACCGATAGCAGACAAACAAAAAATAAATCCGGAGACCCGGGTTTTGCGTTTGAACAAAGACGGGGCGTTTAGAAAACAAAAATAGGTTTTTCCGAAAATAATTTTATGCAAGCAAATGCAAGATGATGACGATGCTAAAATGCAATGCGGCATGATGACATGAGCATGCGGTCATGATGATGCAATGCACAAAAACAACGCGATTTTCTAGTAGTGGTTTTTGCGGGATGCCACAATTCGACACCACTAACAATGGATCTCGCCCTCGAGATCCGCCTCATGGTACCGGGAAGAAGGTCGGCGATCTGCGTCTTCTCGCTTCGTGTAGATCCTCGCGACACCACTAACAAGAGGTCGTTGTTCGTGATCGTCGAGAGAACACTCCAGAAACAAAAGGCGAAGGCAGAAGTATCAACAAATAAAACCACCTCTAACTCTGATAGAAAGAGAGAACCGATGCATTCTCATCCACTTCAATGTACACAAGCGAATAGAGTGAGTAGTCGGCATAGGGGCCAATCCATCATGCACCCAAACTATTACTCTGCACAATCAGTAGAAAAGCGTGCAACCATTCTCGGAATCAGACTGAAGATCTCGACAATCGAGGTTCAGAAACAAAGGAGTGATGCAGACTCTGCATCGGATCTGGCGTAGATGATGTCGTCGCGTCGGAAAACACCGGAAGGCACGAGAAGGAACAAAGAGAAGTCCACCAGACGAAGGATTCCTCGGATAGCATGAAGACCAGATGTAGCAACACCGTTACCAAAGGAGGAAGCGAAACCCTGAAGGTACGATGGAACCCAACCACGAGAAATCCTGGACTAGAAGAAGGAAAGAGAACAGATCCAAAACACGCAGAGGTAAGAGGAGAACAGCAGAAGGGTAAGGAGTAAAAGCAGACCTAATCAGATCTATCCAATCGTTTTTCCAAAAATAGTTTTGACACTCTACTTCGGCCGTTAGCTAGGTTATCCTACAGGCTGGACTTGTGGGGTATCGCAACTGCTGAGCTCTGATACCACTCTGTAACACCCTCAGAATCGGACCTATGCAAGTTTCAGCGATTCCCGCCAAACCCGCATAGAAACGATTCAAAGGTGCCCACCAGGCACTTTCGTGCGGGTGGAAAACGAAGTAATAACATTACCCAACAGTCCTCGATGGGACCCACAGAACAGATATATATATATGGCAGCGACTCATTGAGTCAAGACTACAGATATAATATACAAAGATCCAAATCACCTTGAAAATGATAGAGCGTCCAGCTACGGACAAGATGCAAATGGGGCTAAGAGCCCTGAAGAATAACCAATGGCGTCCATAACCCTGCCCAGGCCAAGCCGGAAGGGTAACCCTGCTAACGACGTCGATCTCAAAACCTGCTTAAACAAAAGGGGTGCCGACAAAGGGCAAAGGAAAAATAGGAGCGTCAGTACTGAGGCCAGTACACGGCGAGTCTAGAATTCGGCGGTCCTCGCCTACATAGGTATGGTGGATTGAAGCGGCAGCGGCAGCATGCACTGAACAACCTATAGAGACTCGATACAACTAGCGGCAATCAGAGAGGGGTAAGAAAGACCTATTCGGATCCAACCTGAATCTAACACAAAACAAACCCATCCTGGTATTTCCCCCTCGAGACCAAACGAGGAAGTCAACCGAGGAACTCACACAGTTGGCAGTTTTATTTATTCAGTTATCGTTGCAGCAGTTACTAGTCAAATATAGATGGTCATCCTGATAAAATAAGCAGTGGGCAATTTTAGTTAACCATTCCGTTATAGTTGCAACACTTACTAATCAGATACATGTAGCATGAGATAACCCCAAAACCCCAGCAGTTGTTGGTACTTTTATTTAGCCATTCCGTTGTGGTTGCAATACTTACTAGTCAGATACCATGGTCGCAAGCGACAACTCAAACAAGCAATTGTTGGCAGTTTTATTGAGCCATTCCATTATAGTGAAGCTGATTACTAGTCATTATAAAGTCAAATTTATAGCACTACTTTAGTTATAGTTGTCTATGATCGAGATACTGTGCTCCAAGTCGTCCATAACCGCGGACACGGCTTTCAGAAAGTTTTACCTGGCCGGGGTGCACAAATAGCAACACACACTCGATCAACCTCGGAAAAACCAAATCAAAACCCAACGAGGCCTTCACGACAAAGCAATCACAGGATCCGGAAATATTTCAGGGGGCCACCCCTTGGAGTACACCCGCAACGAAGTTAGCTGACTCCGAGACGGACCCGAGGTTTGGGTGGACGGCTGTGAACGACTGGGAACCCAAAACTGGGCTTGTCGACACCGCGAAAACGTGTCCCGATCCTAAACAGTACAGTGTGCTATCCATCGCACAATCGTAATAAAGCAGTAAGGCATGGCATAAGTACAGGATAGTAAATAAAACCTCAAACTAGTTTGTGGCCCCAAGAAATAAGAATGAATCAAGCTCTGGCTCAGGGGGGTCCCATAAGCCTCCCGGATGTGGATAGCGCGAATATTCAAGGAACAGGTATCAAGTACTCGGGGTCCTACGGGACTCAAGTGGACGGTTAACAACCAAATAACATCTATTGCCCACCTGTGCCTCTGCTTACTTACTTCAATTTTAGTTGTTAAACAGTAATTAAAGTGAACGATAAGTAAAACCATGATCATCTCCAACATCAAACATGCGGCAATACCCCAACAACTGTGGCACTTGACGACACGCAACAGCACTTGAGCAAGCGACTACGACGTGCAAGTCCAACTATCTACCAAACAACATGTAATAGGATGTGTCCAAGGCAATATAAGGCTGCAAGGGATATCACGGGTACGAAAACTAGAGCAACGCAACACAGATAGCAATAGATCAACAGGAGGGAATAAATACTATAAAAGTAAGATAGGTAGAAAGGGGGAGATGCTCGCCTGAAAACATTGCCGAAGGTTCAACCGAAGATCGGGTCGACACTCGCGTCAACTCAACGGCCTTATCCGCGAAGAAGCAAAACACTAGAATAAACACTGGATGCACTATTTAATACTACGGCAAAAGATCGGCATGATGCATGTACGATGTATGACATGGCAAAGGTGCGATGCGATTAGGCAATATTAAGCGGAACCGGGGTCCCGACATTTAATTAAACGGTTCGAGTTGTTTAACTACCCCGCAATTTAACTGTTGTAAAACAAGGCAAGATAAGTTACCGGTTTGCTACACAAATTTAAATGAGGCCAATATAAGACTAGATTTGCCCGCATATGGGCCCCATATTTAATTATGAAGTGAATCGGCATAAGGCCCCCAAACCACATGACAATATGCATGCGAATATGACAATTTAATATGCAACAAGTATATATCATTTAATGAAATAAGGTCTCGGGTTTGGGTTCACACATTAGGGTTCGACGATCTTGGGGGTCCGAGGGGTCGGGGTCCGGTATCAGGGTTCAGGGTTCGGCGAATCGTGATCGGACAAAGGAAGTAGGTCTTGCTGCATCCAAGAAGAAGAGCTTGGTTCGGTGTCGGGGTTCATCGGACTCGCCCTGGTCGGTGTCGATCTTGTCGTTGCGAAGATCTTGTCGGTTCCTCGGACCGGGTCGGTCTTGGCGTCCGGGATGAAGATCTTGGTGTCCTGCGTCGGTGTCCTTATCGTCCGGGTTCTCGAGCATCGCATCCGGGAAGGAGTACTTGTCGTTCAGGGTCTCGATGTCCGGGGTGAAGTACTTGGCGTCCGCGGCGAAGTGCTTGTCGTACCGGTGGCGTTCTTGGCGGTCTTCGGGTTCGGGCCTTGGCGCTTCGGACCGGTCTTCAGGGGTCCAGGAAGGCGATCTTGGCGCTCGGGTTCGGCGGTATCGGTCTTCGGACTCCGTGAACGAGGCATCGGAGTACTCAAGTCCGTGTGGGCGAGCTTGTCGTTCCGGGGGTTTTTCTGAGGTTCGGTCTACGGATCCTCGGAATTGTGTCTTCGGGGTTCCGTGAAGGAGGATTACGCGTTCTGAGAAGATCTTGATGACACCGGTTTGAACCTTGCGATCCAACTGCCGTACTGCAACAGCCCTGCGTGCGTCCAGGAGGGTGAGGACGAGGCCGGCACGCGGGCGCGAGGCAGAGAAGGGCGCGAAGGCGGGGCTCGCCGGCGGCGGTTTGCAACGACGGCCGGAGGGGGTCGGGCTCGGAGGAGTCCCGCGGGTGGCGGAGGCGGCGTAGACGGGCCGTGGCCGGCGAGGCGGGCGTCGGCGCGGCCGGGGCAGGCACTGAAGGCGGCGGGCGCAGGCGAGCTTGGAGGTGAGCGGAAGGCGCGGCCGGGGCGACGGGGCGGTATGAGCGGCGGAAGGCGGAGGACAACCGGAGAGGGACCGCGGCCGGCGGCGCTCGCGGGCTCGGGCCGTGGGGGCAGGGGACGCTGGAGGAGGCGGCGAGGAAGGCCGGAGGCGAGGAGGACGGAGCGACGCGGAGAGGTTGCGGGCGAGGCAGAGGATGCCGGAGGGGGAAGCGGCGAGGGAGAGGGGACGCGAGGGAGGAGGGCGGCGGCCGGGAACGCGGGAGGGCGGAGGTGCCTGGCAGCGCAGGCGCGCTCGGGAGAGGGAGGCAGTCGGGGAGGGCGGCGCTCGACCGGAGTGCCGGAGGGCGAGCGGAGGTGGGAGGGCGAGGCAGGCGGCGCTCGGGCGAGCGGCAGCTGCCGGCGGCGAGGCAGAGGGCGGAGGCAGCAGGTGGAAGAGGACAGAGTCGGGGGATGCGTGTGGGGGGAGAGAGGTGGGAGGCCAGAGGAGGGAGGAGGCGCGTGGGGAGGCTGGGGCGGTGGGACCCAGGGGCAGGTGGTGGGGCCCGCGGGTGTGTGAGGGTGTGGGCAGGGGTGGTGTGGCCTGCGTGTGTGGGTTGGGTGAGTGGGGAGTGGGGGCGGGATTGGTGAGAGGGAGAGAGGAGAGGTAAGGTGGCAGCGTGGGATTGGGTGGGGGAGAGAGGAGAGGTGAGGTGGAGAGAGGGCATTGGTCAGGGTGAGGTGGCTGGAGGGGTGGGTAGATTAGGGTTGGGTAGACTAGGGATTTTGGGTGGACCGTTTTGAATTGGGGGTGGTCGACTGGGTCGAATCGGCCCGTTCGACTGCCCCCTAAAAATAATTAAATATTTTATTTGTTTCAAACAGGGCTTCTGCCAACCGATAGCAGACAAACAAAAAATAAATCCGGAGACCCGGGTTTTGCGTTTGAACAAAGACGGGGCGTTTAGAAAACAAAAATAGGTTTTTCCGAAAATAATTTTATGCAAGCAAATGCAAGATGATGACAATGCTAAAATGCAATGCGGCATGATGACATGAGCATGCGGTCATGATGATGCAATGCACAAAAACAACGCGATTTTCTAGTAGTGGTTTTTGCGGGATGCCACACAATATTCAACTACTTAAGAGATGGAACTTGCCGAATGATGAGATATTGGCAAGACAAACAGCAAGAAGAGCAAAAGCATACACCATAATCAACAAATAACTATACAAGAGAAGTGTGACGAGTGTACTGCAACGTTGTATAAGCTTAGAGAAAGGCCAGGAGATTTTGTTGGATATTCATCAAGGGGAATGTGGGCACCATGCATCATCAAGAAGATTGGTGGCCAAGGGATTCCGACATGGATTTTATTGGCCAAGCGCATTGGCACAAGCACAAGAGTTAGTCGGAAAATGCAGTGCTTGTCAACATTATGCATCCAAGTCACATTTACCAGCGTCTAAATTAAAGACTATACCAATCACTTGGCCATTTGCAGTATCGTGCCTAGATATGGTAGGGCCATTCAAACCAGCAAGGGGAGGCATGACTCATATCTTGGTGATGATTGATAAGTTCACCAAATGGATAGAAGTGAAACCCATAAAAAATTGGACGGTAGAACAGTTGTCACATTCTTAAGGGACATAATCCTAAGATATGGTTACCCACATAGTGTAATCACAGATAATGGCACGAACTTTGCCGAAGGAGATTTTGCTCGTTTCTGCGGGAAAAATCGAATAAGACTCAATGTAGCATCAGTCGCTCATCCAGAATCAAATGGACAAGTTGAACGGGCTAATGGCTTAGTTATATCAGGGATAAAACCCCGCTTAATGGAACCACTCTAGAGATCACCTGGGTGTTGGATAGAGGAACTGCCCTCAGTACTATGGAGTCTAAGAACAACTCAGAATCGGTCAACACGCTATACGCCATTTTTCCTTGTGTATCGGGTAGAAGCAGTTTTGCCTGCCGACATAGAGTATGACTCTCCAAGGATAAGGCAATACTCGGAAGCCAAGGTAAAATAGGCCCGAGAAGATGGAGTAGACTTACTTGAAGAAGCAAGGGAATTGGCATTATCCAGATCCGCTTTATATCAACAGAATCTCCGACGCTACCATAGCCGGAAAGTTCAACCTCGTGTTTTTCGAGAAGGGGATATGGTGCTAAGGCTGGTGCAGCGCACAACAGGAATTCATAAATTATCACCCCCATGGGATAGTCCATTTATTGTAAGCAAAGCATTGCACAATGATTCATATTATCTCATAGATGCTCGCGAAGCACAAAAGAACAAGGCGGACATGTCAGGAGATGAGACCAAAAGGCCATGGAATGTGGCACTACTTCGTCCCTTCTATACTTAGAAGAAGCAATGCATGTATCACTCGAACTCTCATATGTAAGACGTTTGTGCCGGCTATGTGCTGATAATAAAATGGTATGACTCGAAAAACTGACTCGGGGACTACCCCTTAAGTTTTCCCTCTCAATTATTTTATGTTGGCTTGCGTGACACCCAAAATTTATCTCGGAATAAGTAGTGTTTACTCGGAAAGAATCAACTCTTCGACTATGTTGTTGTCCGAAAACACGACTTCATGGCAAGCAAGAGGAAAGGATGTATGACGAGTAAACACGAACGCCGGATAAGTACAAAGGAGAAACACGAGTCGGCTTTATGTCTTTGCCACACCCACTACAGGTCATATTATACTCCGTGTTGAATGTTCTCGGCCAAGTGATCCAAGTTTCATACCCGCTAACTATATCCTTAGTACTTTGAGACTCTAATGTCGAACGCCAAAAAAAGTAGACAGGGGCCAAAGTCGAGGAAAGGTGAAACGGCAAAATGAGACTCGGGGACTTGCCTTTGAATGATTCACTCTCAGAACATAACAAAAATGTATAACGCCTTATAAAAAGGCGCATAATCAAACTTAAAGTGCAATGTATATTACATCTGTACCCGGCATACTGGGGATCTCATAAAAATTTCAAGTACTTGTTCTATTTAGCCTAAGAAGCAGCAGGACTCGGAGGAACAACCTTGGAGCTAGGAGCGTCGCTTGGAGCATTTGCCGAGTCAGGGGCATTAGTAGCCGAGTCATCGGAACCATCTGACTCGGTTGCTTCACTGTCGGCACCCTCTTCATCAGCAACTTTGACAAGCGGGTCGCCGAGGTCGAGGAAGCTGGCCCCATCGCACCAAGCGTGCACGATGGTGTACTCGATCATGGCGTAAGCTCGCTCCTAGCATTTCTTGATCAGCTCCGGGTCATTCAGCAATTTACCATCTCCCCTTATGCAAGCAAGAACATCAAGATTGTTGTCCTCGTACCATGAGAGCACGAAGGAGAGAGCCTTGTCCGCTGCGGCTCGGCTGGCCGACTCACGCCACTGATCCAGCCGGTCCTCAGTATGGAGCAATCTTTCAGCAAGGGGCTCGACGAGTGCAGGTGCATCTTCATCTGGCCAAAGCATGCAAAACGCATGAATAGCCGATTTGAGCAAGTCCACCCCGCAAGACTTGAGGATCTGGATGCGCTCCCACAGTGCTTCCAGATGCTCATCGTTGGTCACCTCGCCATCAGCTGGAGCACCAGACTCAGCTCTCACCCTCTTCATGGCCCGAATAGAGAACAAATTCTCTTCGGGGAAATTCTCTGCAAACAAAAGAGAATGTTAGCAAGCAAATTGACAAAGATGACAAAATCCAAAAAGCAAGAAAGCAGAATGCAAGAAAGAGTAAGAACTCACTACCGAGAAAAGAGTTGATACTGCCGAGTCTGGTCTTCCAAGGCTTGTCCTTGGCTTGGAGTGCGTCAAGGTTCAGGTTTGCCGACTCAACTGATGACTCAGCCTCGTCGAGAAGCCTCTTGGTCTTCTCGGTGCTGGTGGCCTACTGATCATCCTTCTCGGCAAGATCCTCCTTTAGCCCCTTCACCTCGGCCAAGTGTTTCTGCTCCATCTCGGCCATCAGCTTCTTCAACCGAGTCACCTCGTCTCGCTCCTTCTGGAGTTCGTCTTGGTGCTTCTCTGCTTATTTAGAACAAACTACTCGTCGGCACCGACAGAAATATCTTGAGCTACCAGATTAATAAGGCAAGAAACTTACTCTCCGCCTCGCTGATCTGCGAGTGGAGCATCTCGATGGTGGACTGAGCTAAAGCTATGGAAAAGAGCAAGAAAAGACTAAGAAAATGAACCAAAGGAAGACATGCCGAATAAAGATAGGGCGGGTAAGAAAGTTACCTTGGCCTTTGGGTGCCAATTTGCAGCTTCTCGTACGCAAATTCGAGCTTGCGATGCTCCAAAAGGAGAGCTTGATGCGCCTTGGTGTGCTCATTATGTGTGAGCTGCAAAGGGAAAAAGATAGTAAATAAATGGAGAAATCAAGTTTCCAAACAGATAAAGAACAACTCCTATCTAAGAGCTTACAGCCGAGTAAGTTCCTCACTCGGCAGTAACCTCGGGGACTAGGGATCAAAATTCAAACATGTGAGCTTAGCATAAGGAAATAAAAGGCTAAGTTCTTGCATAGAGCTTACAGCCGAGTAAGTTCCTCACTCGGCAGTAACCTCAGGGACTAGGGATCGAAAGTCTAACATGTGAGCTTAGCATGAGGAAATAAAAGGCTAAGTTCTTGCATAGAGCTTACAGCCGAGTAAGTTCCTCACTCGGCAGTAACCTCGGGGAGTAGGGATCGAAAGTTTAACATGCGAGCTTCGCATAAGGAAATAAAAGGCTAAGTTCTTGCATAGAGCTTACAGCCGAGTAAGTTCCTCACTCGGCAGTAACCTCGGGGACTAGGTGAAATGTACAACAGAAATACTCATTGACGCAAAAGAGTAAAAAGATCGTTTACCTCGTTCACTTTGTCGGTGGGGGCCATTAAGGTGATGGCTTGCTGGGTCATGTCAGAGATGGCCTTGGGGCCTAGCTTCAGTTTTTTGCCAGCGCGGGTGCTGACCTCCTGCTCGCCCGCTACATTCCATGTCAAAGCATAAGGCTCAGCCGAACCAAGGCCTTTCCCGCTGAGCGTCCGAGTAAGAACTTGACCCATTTTCAGGGTAGTTCCTACGTTGGCGCGTGCGGTAGTAGCACTAGTATGAAGGGCAACAGCCTTAGAGCCATCACCTGACCCGGCAACCGCGGACTCGCCTGCTTTGCCTGTTGAAGCAAGCATTGTTGCCAACGTCGGGGACCGGATCTGAGGAGCAGTACCCGGAGGGCATACCAAGGTTGTCTTCTTGGTGGAGATGGTCTTGCCGGAAGAAGAGCGAGCCGAAACAGAAGCCTTAGGCTGGGTCTGGCTCTTTGATAGAAGAAGAGAGCGAGCAGGATGATTCGGAGAAGAAAGTGGAGCCGGCTGACTGGGCTCAACAGTTTTGCTGGCTCCAAGATCAGGGAGTTATTCATTCGCACCAGCTTGAGGGCTGATGCCAGAGGAACTAGTGGTGGAAGGTTTCTCGGTGCCAGAGTCATTGGCACCAAGATTAGGAAGTTGTTCCTGATCAGCGCCAGGGATGCTGGGCCGAGTCTCCTTCGCCGGGTGCGCCATCGGGTCTGACTGACACTGAGAAGCATGAGCCTCGATAGTGGGAGCCTCGACTCTGGCGGGTTTCTGCACCGTAGAGTTAGATAGAGTGGGTGTGGGCCTTAGCAACGAGGCGATGCTGGAAGCAGCCTAGTTAGCCGACAGAGGGGCAACACTAAAAAATAACAAGACACGCGTAAGAAAACAGTTGCCATGCATGAGAAGGGAAAATATAATGTAAGCAGAACATGAAAGCTTACCCGGTGATGACCGGGTCACGGGTGACTTGGCGCCCAGCTTCTTGGCGAGTCTCAGCAGTAGGAGCAGTGGGAGTGGGTTTGCTCTTCTTAGTCGGCTGAGTGCTGGAGGAGGCCCCGCGTCTCTTCGGCATGGCGACGGGTATCTTGCTGACTCCGCCCACGGCGAGAGGAGGGGTGTCATGTACCTGGCCAGCTGCATAAGTAAATAACAGGCTTACTCGAATAAGTTAGGAGACTAAGGTCACAAGGCATGTACCTCCAAAATCGTACAATCATCATCCTCATCATCGTCAGACCAATCTTGTAAGGGATTGCGAGATTGACTCTTACCCGAAGCTGAAGCAGCAGCTGCATACGTGATGGGCATGAAGCACTCCATGTCGAACTCGACTTTGTCAGAGTCGGAGCGATCCTCATTATAACCGCGAGGAGGGACAATAATGTCATCAACCTGGTGAACGTGGTTCTGCGAAAGACAAACAGAATGAGTAACGAAAACTAGACTGAGAGTGGCAAAAAAGCTAAAGCTGACTCGGCAAGGAAAACAACTCGGAAAACATACCCAGGGGACAGGATTGACTCAACTAAACGGAGGGCATCTCCAAGCCCAATCATCCGCTAAGTTCAGTTTAAAGATTGAGCATACTCGGCGAGCAATGGAGTCATGGGTGAGCTCCTTAGTAGAGTGCCGATTGGGATCATGGGAGCCACTCATGAAGCACATCTTGTGGCTCCTAGCTTGGATGGGGCTTACCCGTCATGAGACAAAGGTGCACATGAGGTCCCTCTTGGCAATATGAAAATGCTCATCCGGCGACAACAACCTTTCCAAGATCACGTTGGCTTCATTCACCACAGCTTCTTGGTCGCGTGGGTCAAGCTGCCAGAACTTCTTGTTCGAGACCTCGTCAGAGAAAGGGGGAGCCGGATGTTATCGGTGGACCCCCTATTTTTGACATAGAAGAAAGTCCGATGCTATTTCTTGCAAGAATCAATACCAGTGACCCGAGGAAAGATGGAGTCTCTCCTGGGCGTGATACTGGCGGCACCGCATTGGGTCGGCCTCTTCTCAGATCGAGGAGCACCAGGCTAGGGAACAACTTGAACCTTAAAGCTAAAATATTTGGCCCACAGAAGAACTGTAGGACAAATCCCGAGGTAAGCCCCGCAAGCGGAAATAAAGCAAGAGAGGGAGCCAATCGCTTTGGCAGGAAGATGATGGGTCTGCAGATGGAAAGTGGAGATAAACGAGGAAAAGAAGGTGCTCACTAGAAGAGCAAAACCCTCCTCAAAGTGCGAAAGGAAAACCACCCGCTCATTAGCATCGGGTTTGGGAGAGATCTCACCGGCGGGAAGACGACAATCCACTTGCAGCGGAATGCGCCTGGTGGAGCGGAGCCATTCTACCTCCTCGGTGGAGACCTCCGAGCCTTCCCAGCCACCGCGCTCGCCGTCGGGGACTTCCTGCTCCTCAGCACCATCAGCACCGTCGTGTGCGTCCATGACCTTCTCAGATTCAGTCTCCTCCGCCATTGGAAGAGGTTTGGAATAATAGGGACCCATGGTGGAATGGAAAGAGAAGTGGAGCAATTGTAGGGCAAGAATAGAAGGAAGGAAAAACCGCAAAGGGGCCGGTTTGATTTCGCAGGCGCAAGGAAGAAGAAGAAGCAGGGGAAAACTCAACGGGCGTGGGGGAAGAGGTAACCCCCTCACCCCTACTTAAGGGTAGTAAAAACCCCAATCGTGGGATCCCTCTGTGCCGTGCGGCCAGCGTGTGGCCGGGTACCTGGCCGAGTAAGCCGATCAACGGGTGCCACGTGGGAACAATACACGGAAAATCCCGTGCCACGTCACGAAAGGAAGGACAAGGGGAACATGCCGATGGGACTGCCACAGTGACGGGGAATAACTGCGCAGCTGTCACTATGCCGCCAGAGCTTGGAACAAAATTTGAGGCAAGTAATCATGATTACCAGCTGTCAGTGACTGAAGCACGCCGAAAATGACCCGGAATTGGCCAAAGTAACTCGGCACGAGGCAAAAATGAGCCAGGAAGTCAAAGAGTGGATCCGAAAACTGCCAGACAGACTCGGCAAGGTGCAAGATTGCGACAAATAAACACAAAAATTAAGTACCAATCACATAAAAGGAACCTATAGACGCCTAACAACTTGAACTGCTAGACTTCACCAGCTTCGGGGACTAATGTCGGGGGGATAACCCCCGGTAGGGTCACGAGGGTTGAAACGTAGCATAGCTAGGCGAGCTCCGAGTGAAGAAAGAACCAGGCCGAGTAAGAACGACCGGGAGGGAGAAGCATGTGCAGCCGACATATGAACTATGTCGGCCCGTATAAGACAAAGTTGTTATTCTTGCATGAACCAACGAGCCGAGTCTACCGAGGAAAGGCCGAGTCGGATAGGACGTGTGGCACCTTTCCGAGTAAGGTTCAGGAGGGACCATGGCAAAGCATGGTCAAAAAGAAGGGCGATGCCGGGTGACACAAAAGGAGCCGGATGACGCCCAAAGCAAATGCTGACGTACAAAGTTACAGTGTGAGGCCAAAAGGAACAGGAGGCGATGTACCAGAAGACCGTTAGCTGTCAAGATTTGTGGACTGGGGCATTGGGCTTAGGGCAAGCCCATGACCCGGCCCACATTGTAGGGACCAAGATCCAAACAGTAAACCCTATAACCCAAAGGGATATAAGCTATCTAGCGTTTCCTATATAAGAGGGGGCATAGCAGTAGTAGGAGGAGGTTGGACCAAGTAGGGAACTAGTGCACAGAACACTAGTTTATACATCTCAAGGAGCATTTGTAATCCTCGGGTATCAATCAAATCGCTAAGTGTGGAGAGTTCATCTTGTTCTTCGTGCATGGCTCGACCGTGCACTCCCTCCCCGGTGACCACAAGCACCCATTCGGCCCCCAACTTAAACCTACCCATGGCATCTGCCGTGCCACCACCACGACAAGGAGGGCTCTATCTTCATCAACAACAATCAAGAGCTTCACTTCCACACCATTCATTTGGAGGATCCTCGATCTAGTATTTCTTGCAAATATCTAGACCCTTGTTTTTATTATTTTGATAATCCGTGTTCTTGTGGAAGCTTGTTGTCATTACGGGAGCCTCCAATTTGGTTATGGATGTGTGCCCTACTAGAGTTGTAAAGGCACCGGTTCCTTCCTCAAAGGGTACCAATAGTGGAGAGGTGGATCAAGCCTTTTGTGGCAAGATCCATCAAAGAATAGGGTGAGGCCTATTGTGGCGTGGTGGTCTTAGAACCGCCCACCCCTCCAACGCATACGTACCCCCCTTAACAAGGAAGTAATTGCGGTAAAACAAATCCATGTGTCTCCGTGTGCTCCACTATGGTTTCCTCGCTCCTCTATTTACGTGTTTAGTAGATAGGTTTGCATATAGGGAAATTATCATAGTTGCATATCTAGAGAATTTACTTTGTGTCAAGACTAAAATTAAAAAATAAATAAAAATTGAGTAGAACCTATTCACCCCCCTCTAGGTGCCCATACGATCCATTTTAGTAGGGGTTTACCTCCGAGGGCCTGAACCTGGGTAAATACCGTGTCCCGTATTGCTTGTCTATTAGCCGTTCTGCGATCTCTAGCGTCCCCTCCTTCTACCCATAACAATGGGCATTGACGAGTTGGATCCTCGTCAGTTATGAAACGGTCCTTTACAGGGGAAGGAAGTAAGACTGTTGAAGATCATATATAAATGATTGAAGATATATGTTCTCTATTTAAAGTTTATGGTATTCCACATGATGAAGTAAAAAGGAAGCTGTAATATTTATCTCTTTTTGGTGATGCTCGCAAATGGTTTAGATCTTCAGATGATAAATACCATATTGATTGGGAATATCTTAAGAAGGCTTTCTTTCTCAAATATTATACTCCTAAAGAGGCTTATAATGATCGTTGTCATATATATAATTTCTGGCCTCATGTTGGAGAAAGTATTACTCAAGGTTGGGGGAGATTAAAGGAACTGCTTTGTAATAATCCTTGTCATGGTCTTTCTAAAATCATTATATTGATCAATTTCTATGTGAGATTACCTCTGTAGCAAAAGGAATTTCTGGATAATTCCTATGGAAGAAGTTTTACTTTAAAAGTGAAGAAGAAGCTTGGGAATTATTAAATACTATCTCTGAAAATGCTTATAATTGGGATCTTGATAAAGGTAACAAACCTCGCTTAGAGTATGAATATTCATGTGCGAACAATTTATCTACTTCTATTTTGTTTGAAGAATTGAGTAATAGGTTTGGTCTTAATCCTTATGTTTTAGTGGAAGTTGCCAAATATTTTGCTTATCATATTGCTGTCCCTAAAAAGGATTTGATATTTATGTTAAGCCTATTATACACTCTATTTTTGTGCCTAAAGTCATTAAGCAGGTTAAGCAAGTATCCTTCCTTAAATTCAAAGAATATGTGGAGACTCCTCCATATCCAAGTAAATTGGAGGAGAATTTACATATTCCTGTTGCAAACAAGATCTCTAAGAGATGGAATGTGCCATATGAACAAATCGATGTTCAATCAAGTTGCATCTATTAAAGAATTAAATGAACTAGACCCTTGTGATGTTTATTTATGTGAAGATTCCACCAAGGTAATTCAAGGAGAAGTCACTAAGTTAGGGAAGCCTATCATATCATGTGCTATTTGAATTTCATGTTATCATGGTCTTTGTTATATTGGAGTAAGTATAAGTGTAATACCATATTCCCTATATCTTGAGATTAAGCCTGATATTTATCCCATACACATGGAGGAGGCAGGTATGGCCATCCAACTTGCTAATAAAGGATATATTTGTCCTCTTGGTATTGTTAGAAATGTTGAGGTACTAGTAGGAAATATTAAATAGCCTACGAATTTTATAGTACTTTGATGTTCTCAAGATTCATTTTGTCTTATTATATTTGGTATACCTTTCTTACACATTGTTGGCACTGAAATTTGTTTACCAAAAGAGAAAGTATTCATTAAATGTGCTGGTGAAAGGCTAGAGTTTAATTCTTAGGAGAGTTACCTCCACCTAAGGAAGATCCTAGTTTAGAAATTAAACCCTTTTGGGGAACACGCTACTCAAAACTAAAAAATTCTAGCACATAACCAAGATCATATGCAAGGGGAGAGGCAACGGATCATACCCTAGAAGACCGGTCTAGCAGAAGTTTGTCGATGACGAGGTTGGTCATGCGTCGATCCCCGCAACAAGAATTAGCGAATTGCGAGGAGATGTATTATCCCACATACGCCTCCCATGAACATGCACCGATGAAAATGTTGTTGTCGAAATAGTTGGTACATCGATTTCCGTTGCTAGTCAATTAGCCGCGAGAAGATTTCTCCTTGTGAAGATCCGCACGATCAAGTGCTCCAAGTGTCGAATCTCCACCAGTATCCACACGTACAAGATCAGCGACAGAACATTGAGGTGTGATCAAGAACACACGAACGAAGCGGGAACATGTCGATGAAGATCCGACAGCGCTTTCGCAGTCCCGTCTAGATTAGATCTTACTGGAGGTATATAGAACTCGATAACGCTCTGGCGTTGTAGAAGAATATGAAATACCTAGGGCACACCGACCCTTATGGTTTATCACCACACCATGGAGGTGGATAAGATAGGAGGGGGAAAAGTCGCCGCGGGGAAGCGACGATGCGCGGGTGGCACGCGGTGGCGGCTAGAGTTTTGGTGCGGCCGGGTGCAGCGGCTTGGTGGAGGCAAAGGCTACGACTTGAGTGTCTCTTGGGGTCACCCTTGGTGCCTTTTATGGGTGGAAAGGTCACTTCGGTCGTCCTTGAACCAGCCCCAATGTTTGGACGAGTTCCGGCTCGGTGTAGGCTAATCGAAACCTAGTTAAAAAAGTTTTTTTGCAAGTTGGAATTTGAGTAGTTTATCTTTTCTTTCCCATTACGGCAACGTGACTGCACCTATTATGGAACCTTCTAGACATCCTAAGATGACCCGGGTTACCCCGGTACCTTCCGTAACCTTCCACTTCTTCCAAAACCTTTCATATATGTCTGGAATCATTACAGACACTCCCGGGACCATTTCAGACATTTCCGGGATCACCCGGGACCTCTGGGAACCATTCCGAGACTATCATAGACACTCTTAGAACACTTATCTCATCTCATTAATGATGGGGATATGCAGAATGGGGTGTTCCTAGCAGGACGTTTCCAACTAGCCCATTCCCTTTGTGAGTGGGCCTGCAGGACGATGACTGGATCACGACTATAGGAGGGATCAAGCGACTGGAAGCTGGAGGCCTAGAAGCATAGCAAAGCCCAGTAATATTAGGTCAAGTACTCTGAGTCCTTAACTGACTCGGTTGTATATCTGTAAACCCTAGCGAGGTACCCCTATATAAACCTCCCTAGGGTACTCTCTGTACTCATGTTCCATCATACACCCCATCGACTCGCTGTCTAGCCACCGAGCTCGCCACCCTTGTACTCAAGCAATAATACAATCTAGCAGGAGTAGGTATTTACCCTCCGGGGGCCGAACCTGGGTAAGCCCCTATTTCTCCGCCCTCATCTCGCACCATAGATGGCTAGCCGCCCTTGCCATTCATCCTACTACTTGCTACCCATCGTAGCATCTGCCGTAGCCATTCCCACGATAGTAGCGTCCACCGTGGGGCCTAGCCGGTCTGGCCTGAGTTCTTTGGTGAGACCCTACGTACCAATCAACCAGTCGATCGCCACCAGTGATGACCCAAAAGTATAGGGGATCGCAAAAGTCTTCGCGGGTAGTATTACCCAATTTATTGATTCGACACAAGGGGAGCCAAAGAATACTTGAAAGCCTTAACAACTGAGTTGTCAATTCAGTTGCACCTAGAAATAGTTCTTACTCACAAAAGTTTATCAGTAGCAACAGCAAAGCAACAACAACAGCAAAATAGGAGCAATAGTAATAGTAACAGTAAAAAGTAGGATATGAGCGCGATAGGCATAGGGATGGATGGACGGGTGTTGCATGGACAAGTCTAAACATGTAAATTGAAGATCTAGGGCATTGTAGATAAATAATAACAAGCATCCAAGTACTAAACAATCCTAGGCATGTGCTCCATATATAGTCATACGTGCTCACAAAGAGAACTTGCACAACATCTTCTGTCCAGCCAGCCCGTGGCAGCGGGGCCTCTAGGGAACTACTGGCAATTAAGGTGCTACTTTTAATAGAGCACCGGAGCAAAGCATTAACACTCCATGAACACATGTGATACTCACACCACAGCCATCCCCTCTAGTTGTCCCAATTTCTGTCACTTCGGGGCCTTTGGATCCGGACAGTGATATGTGTACACAACTTGCAGATAAGATCACAAACAATACTATCATAAAGATTCAATAATAAGTTCACATCTGAGATCATGGCACTAGGGCGCTAGTGAAAAGCATTAAGCACAACAAGTTGCAACAAAGTTAAATAGCACTAATAGAGATACTAGGCACTATGCCCTAACAATCTTATTCGATTACATGATAGAACTTATCCAATCCCTACCATCCCCATAGCCTACAGCAGGGGATTACTCACTCAAGGATGAGGGAAACATCGATGGTTGATGGAGAAGAGTTGGTGATGACGATGGCGATGATCCTCTCCAAATTCCCCGTCACGGGCAGGGTGCCAGAATGGAGTTTCTGGATCCGAATCTTTGTTTCTGATGGTGGCGGCGGAGCGGAACTCTTTCTGGAAAAACGTCGACCCCCCATCGGTTTTTAGGTCAAGGGGAAACTTATAGGCGTAGAGGGAGCCCGAGGGGGTGCCTGGGGTGGCCGCACCCCCTAGGCGCAGGGCAGGGCCCACCCGCGCCTGGCAGGGGTGTGGGCCCCCCAGGCCTCCACTCTGTTTCGTCTTCTGGCTCCGTGGATCTTCTGGCGAAATATAATTTTTGGCATATTTTCCTGGATTTTTCCTGATAGTTGATTTTCTGCACAAAAACTACACCAAGGTAATTCTGCTGAAAACAGCGTTAGTCCGTGTTAGTTGTATCCAAATCACACAATTTTAGAGGAGAAACAATAGAGAAAGTGTTCAGGAAAGTAGATACGTTTTGTACGTTTCAACTCCCCCAAGCTTAGCTTATTTCTTGTCCTCAAGCAATTCAGTTGAAAACTGAGTGCGATAAAAGAACTTTCACTAACACATTTGCTTCATATGATTTATATATTCTCAGCACAAGAGTAGATGCTTAAACCATTAATAATAAGAAGTATGAAACTAAGTCTACTCAATAGTCATTGCAAGCTATGAAGAGAAACCAACTGAATAATAATAAATAGCATGGAACATAAACATAAGCAACATTGCAATGCTCATAGTAAGGTATGATAGAGTGGTATCTCGCTTGCCTTTGATTGTAGAGCACAATATGAATGCGAAGGCACCATTTGAAGTTCACATGAAGACTAGAAGTAAAGATATCAGAGATACAAGCATCAAAGTCATGACATAATTAACCAAGTTTTGGAACAAACACAAGAATGACAACTATGCTCTCAAGAAGGTGCTCATAGAATAGGTGGTGACTCAACAAGGAAGTGAAAACGGTTTTGAAAAGTTTGAAAGGCTTCCTAATGCTGAAAGGAAGGTACTCATTAGCTTTGAGCTCTCATTGCCCTATCATAGGCATCTTCATATGGTTAAGGTGAAAGTGAGATCCAATCTGAGTTATATGCTTGACAGACCAGGAAATCCCATGTACCTTGAGTACGAGGGCCGCTCCGCATGCTACTCAACTTTGGTTACCTGCAAGTTCTTGTCATTGTACATACATGCATATCATAGAGAACCGCCAATGGGGTACCCCTTGCATATGATACATGAGCTATCCCGTGATCAAAATGACAAGGCAAGCAGACAATGAGCATCTCAACGATCTTTTTATTTACTATGTGCATAGTTTTTTTATTGAGGATGCTTAATAGAATGCGCATTATGGTGATGCTTCAAGTTTCCACCATGATTAGGAATGGCTTAGGCTAGCGGCCCAGGAGTTTCTCTAACACATATATATATATATACTCCACGAACTCACAAGATCTGTAACATCCCAGGATTAGCATCTCGAAATCGTCATGACACATGTTTATGCATTGCATTCATGCATAAGAAAATCCAGGGAATTTTCGCGCAAAACTAAAGCAGCTCTAGAGGGATCGAGATCTCTCTTGGTTTGATGGAAACATCAGGGCAGGTGCGATGGATTTCGACATGACCTTTATTGTACTTTTGTGTTTTAGAGGAAGACAATTCAAAATTTGAATATTTAATCGATAGATTTGAATACTAAACGAATTTGAAATATAATAATAATTGGAAATTAAATGGTAATAATAAATAATAAGTGAACTCTTATTTCTGAAAAGATACACTAATTACAAGTCTCAATTATTACACAAAATTGCATGAAATGATTTATAGTAAAAAAATAAGAACGGAATTCTTATTTATAAGTAAGATATAAATATTTAATTAGTTCCAAGAATAATGAAACACTTTATTATAGAAATGTTTCATTGTTGTTACAATAAAAGTAAACTACTATAAAACAAATAAATATAAAAATGTATTAAATAAATAAATCACTAAAAGGAATCTTCATTATAAGCAGAAATAAATATTGCATTGTTTTTGCAAATGCATTATAAGAGAAAAAGAAAACTAGTACACTTTACTGAATAAAATAAACAATATAATATTTCTTTACAAAAGAAGAATGAATAAATAAAAAGAATTCCTTTATTACAATTATACAATGCTTTATATTTCACAAAATAAAGAGTGGATTGAAAAAGAACAAAGAAAAACATAAAACTAAATTCATCTTCATTTCCTTCGTCTTCTAAATCCTCTTCTTATATTCCTGATCTTATACCTGCAAACAAACAGAAATAAAACCAGTAGAAAGATAAATAGGAAAGGGGTTAGTGGTTAAATTCTTGCTCTCAGATTCGACATAGCATTTCTATGTCTAACTCATCATTGAGATTAAATAAGAAGGGGCAAATTTCACCATATCTATAGTATCTGCTCTCATCAGATGTGTAGCCTCAGACTAGTGCATCACAGGCTGATGTAGGGGCAAGTTTCACCTTGGTTTAAAATAGTAAACAAATAAGATGTAAAAACCATCAGGAAATATCAAGGAAGTACTCGATCTAATCCATGACTCACAGTAAGGAAGCAGGCTGCTCACACAACCATGCATATGGGTGTGCTGTCAAGACAGCAGTAGCCCCACGAAGGAGACAAGAAAGAAAAATTATGTACACAAAGGGGTGAACCAGCCGTAGCAACAAGCTACCATTTCACCTCCACACTTCAGAGCATATTCCCCATCTTATCATCTTATCATCAAACCAAGATTACTTAGATCATCCCACCAAATCTACCACCTAATCAGTATCTAGTTGCTTACTTAAGCCATCCAAGAAAAGATCAAGTGAGCACAGGAGGAGTAGATCAAGATCAACAGAATCACAAGGAGGAGTAGATCAAGATCAACAGCATCACAAGTAGTAGACCAAGATCCCCAATAGGCCACCAACAACAGGTATAAGTCCAAAATATAAATTATATCATGCAGCACCTATTCTTATTAGCTTGCATCATCACATTCAAGAGAAATAATGGCTATGTTACAAATCATCCAAATCCAGCTACCCTTCAACTAGAGGTTGTCTATGAGGATTAGAAGGAGACTTCTCTCAGTTTGCATAGGGATGCTATGCAATCTCATCACAGAGAATGAAAGCCACCAAAACTAAATATCTTTTCTTATTATCCAATAGTGCCTCAGCCTTTGCATCATAGGCTGGGTCAATAACTTCCTCCTCAGGAGTCAATCATAGTATCTGATCTCAATCATGTATCTAGGAGGAAATTTTGGAAAGAGAAAACTCTCAGATCCACATAGAAAATTATGTAAGTACCATCCTTGAGATATTTGGCTTCAGACCAACATCAGTAGCCTATTACCTAGTTTTTACTTGACAAACATAACCACAGCTGCTAGGTTACAGGGCACATCCCTAGAGGGTAGCACCTCTGTACCTAGCAGATTCATAGTTTCTTGAGTACAAGCTCAAGATCATTTTTTTGAAACCGGCAAATCATTTTCCCAGACAAAGAATCTAGGAATCATTTGTTAAATCACCTTATCATTAAACAGATCAAGCAATACTTCAGCCTTTGCATCATTGGCATTCAAGTACTAATTGTTAGTCAGCTACTACACCAACACATCATGCTACAAGAAGGATTGTTGTGCACACTCTAAGAAGTGGAACCACATCAACAATCTCCAGATGGTAGAAGCCACCATAAAAGGGATCTAATAAATCATCCCAATATATTCTGTCATGTTGATAGAACAAACTAAGCAGACCAGATGAATTCAGATCATTGTTCTAGATAGACAACTAGACCTCATATAGTTCAACAAGTATTCCAGCAAGATAAAATCCAAACCAATGGTTTGAATTTTCATATCTCCTATAATCATCCAGGAGGGGTTCCCAGATTAGTTTCTTGGCAAGCCAATTAAGAAGCATCCTAACACTCTGAGGGTTTTTACCAGCAAAACAAAGATTCAATTAAGCCATCCAATGAATATTATCTACCAACCCAAAAGCAGAAATTAATTCATCTCCAACTAAACCAAGCCACCAATATTCAAGCACATATCCTAAATCAATAACCTCGATCTCACAAACAGGATATTTTTATTCTCATAGCTTCACAACCCCAGAACCACTAACCTAAATTAGTACCACTTGATCACTTGCTCATTCAAATCCAAGGATTTTGGATAGCAATAGATCATCAACAAAACAAACATAGAAGCACCATGGATCAGAGCCATTAGTACTAAGGCTGGTCACATGGAATCAAAACTCACTGAGGGTGCCGAGTACCTGGAGCGTAGGCTTGACGAAGCCAGGGAACAGCTCATGTCCAATACCATCTCCGAATTAGAGGAAACATCGGCTGCCGGGGTTACGCTGGTAGCGTCTTCCGTAGGCATCAGGAGAAGGGGACTCCAGGGTTGAGCCTGCACACCTTCCCGCTGGCGTCGAGCTGAGGAAGAGGAGGTCCAGACCGACAAAGAGCACCACGGGACCACCGGCACACAGCGACCCCAATACCAAACCCTAGCGCCAGGAGATGAAAGAGGGCGAGCTCGATAAGGCCTCGAGGACAAATCAAATTGGAGGACCATATTGGCTAGGTGGAGACAGAGCTTCATCAGCCGCCAGCGGCAGCCGAAATGGCCGGCGTTCACCAGAATCGAGCCAGAGAGGGGCGGCAACATCTGCATCGCCAGGAAGAGGACGAGCAGCAAGGGAGAAGATAGGGTCGGGGTCAACCGACCCAAAGGACCAGACTAAGTGTTCTAGCCCAACCCAGTGGGCTGGGATGCCTAATAGGCCCAGGTTTCTGAAATAAAACAAATCTTGCAAATAAATAATAAGAGGTAAAATGGAAAATTACCAAAATATCATCTAAACATTTTGAGCTCTAGAAAATTATAGGAAATCCTAATAGTATATAAATAATATATTTAAATCATCATAAAAATAAGATCTACTTAATAAAAATATAAATTTACTTGTTAAACAAAATATAAAGAAAATAAATATTAACAACATTAAATCCTAGGTGAAAGTTCATAAAATAAGGAAAAATCCTAAAAATGAATAAAAATCATTTTTGTGTATAAAAATAAATACACTATTTTATAAAAATACTAGCATAATGTTTTATAAATAAAATATGAAGTAAATATTCAAAGAAATTTAATCCTTTTTAAAGTCTTGAATAAACATATTACACTAGAAAAATTATTAAATATACTATTAGAAAAATACTTAAAAATAAATAAAAATCATTTTTAAAGTCTTGAATAAACATATTACACTAAAAAAATTATTAAATATACTATTAGAAAGAATTTTTATATTTTAAAGTAATAAATCCTTGTATATTACCTATTTTGAAAATTCTTTAAACTTTTTTCTTAAATAAGAAATAACTATATTTCTCTAGAAATACTTAAACCTTAAAATCTAATTACTAAAGTTCTAAATCATAACCCAGGTTTATAAGAAAACTTAAGTGTAAATTATTAACTTTAAAATATATTTTGAAACCTTAAATAAAAATTCAAAACCACAACCTTAAGAATAACTTTATAAATCATTCACTGATATTAAGGGGGAATAATCTTAAAATCTAAATAATAGTTAACATGACTTTAAATCTAACACATTAATAATATCATCCAAATTATACTTACATTGAATAGTTACATATTATTTTCAAAATAGTAAAAGCAATATAAATCTAATCCTTCACTTAAATATAAAGTGAATACTCCCCACACCTTAGTCATAAAATCTAAAACTTGAGAATAATTAAAAAGCAAATTACACCTTAAGTTTATTTACCCTTTTATAGTTAATTTTAGTCTGAACGCTTATAAACATCATAAACTACTTATGTCTTTATAGTTAACTTTCATCTATTTCAATTAAGACATAAAACATCTCAAGTCCAAACTAATCAATCAAACAACAAAAAGCATTGATCACATTCTATTAACAATAAAGATTGTTTAAACCTTGGAAAAGAAATATTTTCTTCAAATGTTATTCTTTTTGCCACTTCAGAAAACAAATGAAAATTAATAATAATCACATTACTTTATGCTTTACTTGTATGCTTAGGATTGTTAACACTTAAGTTCCTTATAAATTCCATTACTTGCAAAGTAAAATTTGAAAATAAGATAATTATCATATAAGCAATCTTTGAGTAGCATACCTCAATAGTATATCATGTTGTTGTAAGATATTACAATTACATGCTGTTTCACACACCCTCACAAACCTTAATGAGAAGCACAAGTGTGAAAATTATCCAAAAGGACAACACATTCCAAAGAAACCACTTCCAGTTTCCAAACCCTAGATCAACGCTTATTCCGGGTTTCGAGTTTACTAAATTGCATTACATTACTTATGCATAATAACATCTTGCTTCTTTAAACATTAGTCCTTACAGGACCAATAATACTGATTTCAGATATTGGATTTTATATTGTCTTGAAGATCGTGAGTGCATAATCTTGCAATCACAAAAGGCAAGTTCACACTGTCTCATGTCCTTTAATTATTTTCTATAAAGTATTTTGCAAATCCAGTGTTGTCATCACCTGCATTTCAAAAATGTCAGAAAACACTATTTTCCTAATAATGTGATTATAGGTTATTTACCATGAGGTAATAACCTACTATGAATGTTCCGATGGTAAAGGAACATATTATCTAGGACTTAACAACCAATGTCGCAAGCGATTCTTGTGCTGTATATTACGCGTTAACCATGAGATTTGGAATGGGACGGATAAGTCAGCTGTATCCTTCTCCTCTCGTATGGAGGCAAGACGACCTTAATGTGACGTTGTGACTCCTTGTGCGGATCCAACATATGGGTGGGCACCCTTATGCCCCACACTTTTAGTGTCTAGATTATCTATGAGTGGTTTTTAGTGGTATAGTCCATCTGATATGGAACTTGCCAGGGCATCACCAACTCATAGAGTTTTCGAGAACTCATTAGGGTTTTAGCCTTCCCGGAAGGGGGCTTAATGGAGGTGAGCTAGCCCTGAAGGATCGTGAAGACATATGGGGTCGCAGAAAGGGCAGTAATTGGCTTGGATCTTAGTCTGGACCTCATAACAAGGAAGTATGAACGGGAATGCGCGCCCGGATGTGCAACAAAGCTAAGATCTCTCATGGGTAAAGTAACGCACCTCTGCAGAGTGTAAGAACTGTAACTTGTTACTCCCTGTTTCGGGAAGGAGCTGCGAACACGGTGGGAAAGGAACTCCATGAAAGTTCTGGTAAACCCGTGAAGGCTAACAGACATAGCTTTTCAGAATAAAAGCAACCTTTGAAGAAATGTTTACGAAAACCTGCATTTCCTATGACCTATGGTCTGTGGCTATATATATAGTGCATCAAACACTCCTTTTTAGTTAACTTGCTAAGTACGCTCATACTCAATGTATCTTCTTAATCCTTGCTAGATTCTGAAGCCATTAAGACGACGTCTACATCAAGTTATGCTCCCGGAATCAATATCAAAAGCTCAAGCTCTTTAATGAGGAAATCAACATATACATCAACTAAAGTGAAGATGAAGTTATGGATTAGATAAGAATAATGTCTCTATCCATAGAACCTATTTCTGTAGATTATTGCAATAGTAGCAATGCAAGACCCAATAGTTCAGATGTTAGTCTTATTAGTATGATAGAATTGGAGTTGTTAATCTTTGATTCTTCTAAGTTTCTTTCTCTCTCTTTAACCTAGAGTGTTCTCTGGATCTTTTGTAAAGAGTTGAGTTGTAACCTATAGTCATGTCTTGAACCTGCTATGTTTCTGTTGTACCACTCTGAGGGATGTAATACTAGTGAACAGTGTTTCATTGGTGTTATGTCAATGACTATAGTGTACTACATCATGTAGTGGTATGCTGGGCCACCGCAGTTGGTATCAGAGCATATGCTTTGACCTTAGGATTAAAACCCTTTTAGGAAGATCTGTAGGTTGGATAGTGACTATAGAAATCCATCTTATTTAAACCAAATATTCCTATGACTTGTGATGAGTATCCACTTGAGGATAACCTTGTCACACTTAAGTTGTGTTCTTAAGACATAATTCCTAGGAGTAGGTATCCATCTTCTCACAGTAAAGTGCTATTTAGTGTCTTCCTAAGGAGACATAACTCACCAAGATACTTTAGGAAAGTCAATTGGCCATAGTAGAGTTGAATCAAGTTTAGTATGATAATTGAAGTAATTTAAATGGTGTAGTCTAACCATAAAATTGAAGGTAGATAGTAACACCTTATTGTTAATTGATAAAAATAGATAATATAATGAAGCCCATTAGAGGATGTATAGTTATAATGGGTAGTAAATCATGTGGGATTCATTTGAGAATTCTACGTGATGAAGTGCAATTATGTTCAGACTTAATGATAATACTATGAGAAGTAGAGTCATCATGGTTAGATTAGCTCTTGAATCATGTAAAGAGGTGAAACATAACAAGATTATGGTGAGATTAGCTCCGAAACCATGATGTAGGTGTAAAAATGACAAGTGATTAGTAAATTATCATGAAGTAGAGTAAGAAAATAACATGGTAGAACTATGATAGAACTCATAGGTGCTAGAAAATTCTAATAATCTTTGGTTTAAGAATCAGGTTAGTCCTTTGGAGAGATTTTGTGAGGTTAGAGTACTAAATAATGACAGGTTGGTTATACTAGGCATTCTAAAAGTGAGACTAAAGGTTAGTCAAAACAAAATTGAGACCACTTTTCTTAAATTTATCTTGTTGCAATTGAGCAATTAGGGTAAATATTAAGATAAAGAATAGTTTGACCCCTATGTGCTAAGTATCACGATGTAAACCTATATGAGGAGATGTTATATACTACACAACTAAGCCTGAATTCTAGAGATATTATACTCAACTATTATATTCTGGGCTTAGAATATTGTGTGTCATATATACCACATCTGGGTTTATTGGTTTTTCTTGGATCTTCGTGATTGACTAGATCTGTACATGAAGGTTAGCTTGGTGTGCAAGTGCATGTTGCAACATCCAGTTATTACTTGATGTTATAGACCTAGTTAGAAAAGGGAATTCGTGGAAGAGAGTGACGAGTTCCGAAGACCAAGATGAAGACCTACATGAAGAATGAAGCAAAGTATAAGGAGTATCAACCCAATTTGAAGGATGGATCAAGTTCAGATCGTTACTATCCAGCAATAACAAGGAAGATTAGTGTATAAGATGTATGGAGCAACAAGAAGTAATAAACTTAGTTTCAATCAAAATAGGATAATACTACGAAGTTAGTGAAGTAGTTGGACCCAATTCAGAGAAGTATCATGAATAAGTGCAAATAAGTAGCCTTAAAACCAAAGTGTATTCAAGCTCTGACAATTCAGAGAGAATGCCAGTAGTATGTTGATAAACCGTAGGTAATACATACACCCTAGGATGGTTCGTAGCTGGTATCTTGTCTACATCTGGTATTTGGTTGACTTAGTTAACCAGATCATTTTAGTATTGCATAAAGAGCATAAAACTTGGCCTAAGTAAAGTAAGACATAAATGAGTATAAAATTTAAGGCAACCATCTTTCGAGAAATCTCGCGAAAGCAGGTCTACCAATGACAAAATGTCCAAACAGTAAGTAAGAAAAATAGTGTTGGAAGATTCAATTCGGAGATCCACAATTGTGTGGGTATACCATAATTTTTTTCGTGAGACCTTAAATAGGTAGAGTATAAGCTAGACGAAGACCAATATCCTAGTTGTAGAGCCAATGGTTACTATACACGCGGTTTAGAGACCATTAGTAAACCCTAAGGGGGAGAGTAAACAACTAAATGGAAGTATTGTTATATGACTTTTAGAGTAAGTTTGGAGAAGAAGTACTGACCTATAACAGTATTAAGCCTTATTTTCATAAGGTTAAAAGAAGTCATCATTATAAAAGTACTTTCAGAAGTATGTCCGGATAAAAGATCGAAATTACTTCAAAGTAGTAATACTCAAATCTTAAGGTAATGAACAAAAGGAAGTTGAAGAAGTACTATAGGTAATAACAAAAGATTATCTAAGGCTTGATAAGGTAGAAGCTTAAAGGTGATAAAATAGATTAACCCTAATAAAATAATGCTAAAGGAAACAATTCTTAAGTAATCCTTAAGAATTAATAACCCACATGTGTATAGAGAAACAAGAAATTCCGATGGGTATGGACTAAATGTGTTTAAAACCAATCTTCAGAAGGACCACTAGTATAATCATACCATGACAAACCTAAAATTTAGTCTTTTGGCCACAACTATTGTGTTATACCAATTAACTTTCTATTTTAGTGAGACTCCCTAGACCTTACATAATTTAGTAAAGGAGATTGATGATCAAGTTAAGGAGTTGGATTAGGATATCTAATCAGGGAAATGAAATAAATAAGATACTCCAATTAAGGATTTTGTACTAAGGAATATCCCTAAGGGATTAAAGTAAAAGGAACCTTTCATTATTGGAGACAACTAGTTGGAGATTGACAAGTCCGGTAAGAATTCAAGGAAAGGATTTGGATATGGGATATTACAATTATTTCCATTTGAGGTTACTATGGAGTTGAGAACTATCATAAACATTACAAGGCAATTTCCCATTCTGAAACATGAGAGTATGTGAACTTCGAGGACAAAGTTTATTTTAAGGGGGAGAGTCTGTAACATCCCAGGATTAGCATCTCGAAATCGTAATGACACATGTTTATGCATTGCATTCATGCATAAGAAAATCCAGGGAATTTTCGTGCAAAACTAAAGAAGCTCTAAAGGGATCGAGATCTCTCTTGTTCTGATGGAAACATCAGGGCAGGTGTGATGGATTTCGACGTGACCTTTATTGTACTTTTGTGTTTTAGAGGAAGACAATTCAAAATTTGAATATTTAATCGATAGATTTTAATACTAAAAGAATTTGAAATACAATAATAATTGGAAATTAAATGGTAATAAGAAATAAGAGGTGAACTCTTATTTCTAAAAAGATACTGTAACATCCCAAAAATATAACACAAGGATCATCAAACTCTAATCACTAAAATTAGGGTTAACAAAAACCTTGATTAATTAAAATCATATGAATGCATGTGTGAATGAAATGATTTGACCAATGCATGAATGGACTTGTGTGATTAACCTAAATAGCAAGAAATAGTTTAAAGATTAAAATAACATCATATAAAACATTTCCATGCAGAAACAAATAAAAAGAAAATAAAAAACAAAGCAAATAAAGCAAATGGTCATTTTTACAATCTTGCTCACTAGTTCACTTTGAGTGCTTCTAGTCCAAGATTTCAAATAGAAACTTTCCCAATTCTTTTCACCCCTTGATAGAACTAGTAAAAGTGAATCAAAGCCCACCTTTCAAACTTGTAGAAATATTTGGCAACCCCATTCAAACCACAATTCAAAATTGAATGTTATTCATATGTGAAGATCATCCATTTTCAAAACCCAAGAAAACCAATGCCCCTTGACTAATCCAACTAAACAGATACCCCCTAGTATGTGCCTAGCAAACCCACAAATTTTGAATCCAAAATTCGAATTTAAACTTCTTGCGGCCATTTCATCAAACACCTTGCAGATTCAAATCAAACAAACATCTAATAGTATAGTGTGCAGTAAAATAGGCCTAACTTGTTCCCTCTCTGGTTGCAACTATCCCTTAGTAGAACATCTAGCCCCATTAACAATCTTTAGCACCACTGTGAGCAATCCTAGCCATGAATGGCAAGCATGCCGAGCGCACCATTGCCACCCCAGTGTCGACAGCAAGCTAGAGGCCGCACTAAGCCTAGCCAGCATGTCTAGCAAGCACCCCACCGTCCACCGCCACTCTCTGTCCTAGCCCCGAGAAATGCCAGCCCCTTGACCACACGACACGCCCATGCCAATTTGCTCTGCGATTGTGCCGAGAGCGTGCCCATGCGTCACGCTCGACCTGCACCCACAGACCGTGCACCGCCCTCGCCTCTTGCAGGGATGATCACCAGCACCCCAGCACCCCGCCAGACATGCCCGTTCGCCGCCACGCAGACCACGCGCGCTGTGCAACATTAAAACCGCCATCGGACCCGCTCAGAGCACCCCGACGTTCCGACCGATCAACACCGCCCCACGCCGCCAGACCATCCCGTTGAGCTTCACCAAGGAGCACAGCACCGTACCCTACCGTCGCCCATGCCAGTAGCTGCTTGTGCCGTCGACCACGACGAGATCAGCCCGCGCCTGTCGGTCCCCTTCCGCCACTATAAAAGAGGCCTCCACCGCTCGTTTTCGCCACACCCGTTCACTCCCCTCTCACCCAGAACCACCCTACCTCACTCCTGGAGCAAGGCGAGCAGCGCATCACCGGAATTTCGACGGAGCCCGCCACTGCTGGAGAAGAAGGGAGCCGTCGATTGGAGCCGCCCCAGGAGAAGCTACCGGTACCAGGAGAACCGCCGCTGTCGCCTTCGTCGTTAGCCCCTGTCGCCAACCCTCGCCTGAGCCCCGGTGAGCCTCCCACGACCCCCACCTACCGCGTTAGGGTTCTTTCTTGCCGGCGCTGCCCGACGTGGACGATGAACCAGAGTCGTCCGATTAGAACTAGATCCCACAGTTCACATCGCCCCGTACCGCTTCGCCCCTCCCCATCTCACTGACGCGTAGGGACAGCCACTTAACCATCCTGCGTACGCGCTGAGTGTAGTGGGCCGGCCTAGTAAAACATCCCGCGCGACCCAACAATTCAAATTAAGCTTTATTCATTTAATTTCAAACATAGTTTTGTACCTAGATTCAAAAATCAACCCAGCTCGATTCACTAAACCAAAATGCATGAAACCAATTTTGTTAGAAAGGTACTGAAATGCTTAATCCAAGACCGTTGGATTCAAGACATTTAGATTTGTATATTAACCATGGTAAAAATAACAAGACAAAAGCTTTTCTGCATTCAAACATTTTTCAAAATTCAACCATAAAAGCTTTTGAGTTGATTCCAACTCTCAAAAATCACATTTGATCATACCTTTCAGAATATATAAAAACATATGGGTTTACTTACAGAAATAATTTTCAAGTAATAAAAGAATGCCCCATAGGCATTTCTAGTCACTTTATTTAATTAAAATAAAAAAGGTTAAACCTTATTAAATTGTGACACCACTTTAAATTACATTCCCCTGTACTGAAATATGTGGTGATGACATGTGTCAACATGATCCCATGTTTTAGTTGGAGAATATTAAATCTTAAGTAGTTTTTCAATGAGTAGAAATTAGTTTTCTAAAAGTAAAACAAATAAGGCAAGTGCTTAAATCTTATAATATTAGTGATGATGCTAGATCATCTAGTGTGAACCATTGTGTGATGATTGGAAATAATTATGTATTGTTTGGTGATTGTGTTCCTCGTATTTATTTATAGACGCTAGTACCGACCAACGCTACGAGGAGGAAGGAGGATACAACGAGGAAGAAGCCGAGGAGAACTTCAACCACTGCTCTGCACAAGGCAAGCCAATACTTGCAACCTTGCAAGCTAAAACTTGCAAGATACCCTACTTATGCAAGAATTACTACACAAGTTGACCTATGCAAGCTAATACTTGCTTGTTGCCATGACAACTATATGCCCTAAGCATATGTGATCATACCCACTTGATAACCTAATCCTAGTTTTACTTGCAAGCTTTATACTTTATTTCTTTATCAAAGCTTTCTCTTAGAGTTTGCATAGTGAATTGTAGATATTAGAAGGATATTGGAAGGTAGCATAAAGAGCATAAAATTTGGCCTAAGTTAGATAATCTTGATGTCATCCTAAGGCATGAGATTGAACTTAGCAAATCTCCACTTGTTTACCACCCCTTAGTAGTATTTACCACCACTTGTAGATGCTAGTGCTAAGTATAAAACTTGATCAACCTTAGATGGGAATACTTGGTGAAAATGGTTATGAAAACCTTAGAATGATGAGTCATTCTACTGAAATGTTTTGACATGTGTTTTTGAACACCAGATGATTTTGATGAAGAAAATGTTGATGCATGAGCCTTTGCCCCGTTTAAAGCTGATGGTTGTCTGGATGCGATACCATTCCAATTTTATCGTACAACCACAATACCCGAAAATTGGGTAGGGCTTGACTGGAAATTTATATACCTTAGTATGGGTTCCTTCGCGGCCAAGGTCTGATCTGAGGCTACCTTGTGAAGATTGTACACCTGTGTAGTACCCAAGATGACAGTTGGTCATGGTTGGGAGGCCAAACTCACAGGAGAGGTGCCTATACTTGGGCGTGTAACTGAAAAGTTAGGATTGATTATCCGCATACCGAGTATGGTGAATTCAGGATTTGTTCCTGACGGATGTATCGAATGTTGTGGTGAAAGTGTACAATCTCTGCAGAGTGTCAAACTATTTGAATAGCCGCGTCGGTTATGGACAGTTGGAGTGGCCATACTGTTCCCCTGTCAGATGTTTTCAAAATGACTTGTGAAATGAATTGTGACTTTGACTTGACCACAACAGAGTTGTGATATGAAATTCAAATTCCCACTTAGGTTTTATAAAACTTTCAACTAAATTTCTTGCTTCTGAACTTAGTAGAGGTAAATCTGGCTTTTTTTCAAAACAACCCTAGAGCTTAGTATATCCTTTTCAAACCCCCTTAACCTGTTAGTATTAGTTTGCGAGTACTTAAAGAGTACTCATGGCTTTGTCCCTGGCTATTCCCGTGGCCATACTATGAAGAGGAGTACCAGGATGATGGACCGCAGGAAGGTTACGACAACTAGGATCATCTCCCATCGTCAGCATTGCCTGTGACCCTGAAGATGGAGCTTCGCCTATGCTATCGTTACTATTACGTTATTCCGCTGCTTGTATTGTATTAAGAACTGGATCATGAGATCGTTATTTGTGTAAGGCCTTATGTATGGTTTGTAATGGATGATGTACTATGATATCCAAATAAGTTATGTCTCGCAAAAATGGTAATACTGAGATTGCGATGTATGGCATAACAGGCATCTGGGATTAAAAATCCGGGTGTTGACAAGTTGGTATCAGAGCCATCCTGACCATAGGAGACCCTAGTAGAATGGACGTTTGAATCAAAAACTTAGTTTCAAAACCAAAGGAAGTGAGTATTTACAAAAACTTATTCCCATTCTTATCACTTGGATTCTTTCATCAAAATTTCATGTTCCTAAAAAATTCTTGCAAAATACATAAAATTTGACACATTTGATCACTCTACTAACTTACTCATCCGATATTCTTATAGATGGACATGAAGTACAGCAAGTTTTATCAGTTGGGGAATGGAGGAGACCTCATCTTTGAGCGTGACTTGGACCAGCTGTCGGACTTGCTAGAGCGTCAGCACCCCGAGTTCTTCAGAGCTCAGCTCAATGATTAGGAAGGAGAATATCTGCAGTGGCTAGTTGTTGCAAGTCTCCGAGGAAAGATTGAACCTCCCACTGCAGAGGGAATTCAGTTCACCTTAAGAGAGAACAACTGGCTCGATGGACTGGCCAGGGAAATGCAGGAAGCTCTTGCCCTTCTGTGTGGGCAGAGTATCAATCAGATCAAGGGTACCCGCTTTGAGTTCTACCCAAGGCGTGATGTTATGGGACAACCACTGGAGGCCCCACATCATCCCGAGCTAAAGACTCAGTTGGACCACCTCAGCTTCATGATGTACGACCATCAGAAGGAGTTGGACAATGCCCGTGCCTACGCCAACCACAAGTACGCCATCGCCAAGAAGAAGGATCAGACCCTCACCATGCTAGTGAAGGATCGCAAGTCTCGTCTCCGTCAGCTCGACAAGAAGGAGCGCATCATTGCCCGTCTTCGCCACCGGATCACGGATTTGGAGGAGACCATCCACGAGAGAGACATGCAGTTGGAGGAAAGGGAGAATGCCGGAGAAGACCTTCGTGGAGACCCCTACTCCTATCTCAGCGATGATGATGACTTTCTGGAGGATCAGTCCATGGACTTCTTCACCGATGAGGATGATTTCGCCTTCATCGATGACGATGATGATGATGAGGATGATGAGGATGATGAGTACACTGACTCCGAGGAGTAGTAGCACTTGAGCACTAGAGTTAGTGAGTTGTAGTCGGCCCCACTTTATCGTAGCTTCACAGAATGGTTCTTAAAACCATCTGTTTTTCTTTGTTGTGGTGTGTGTTGTATCGTGTGCTATGAATGAATGAATGAAAAACAAGTTGCTGGAAAAATCTGAATCAACTCTTGAAGACTTTAAAAACTTTTCAAAATTCCTGAACCTTAGAAATTTCCCTCTTTTCTCATGATCTATCTCAATCTTCAGATGCCTCGCGGAGGAAGTGGCTTAGCCCCGGACCTGATTTTGCAACTCTTGCAAATGATGGTTTCGGACCGTGAAGCCGAAAGAGTCGAACGTCAAGCTAACCTAGCCACCCTTCAACAGATAGCTCAGATGGCCAACAACAATCAAGGCCATGGAAATAAGGACAACCATGGATCTATGCTCAAGAATTTCCAGAACACCAATCCACCTGTTTTCACTAAGTCAAAAGAACCCCTAGATGCAGATGATTGGCTGCAAACCATGGAGAACAACCTAGAGGTTGTAGGAGTAGAAGCTAACGAGAAAGTTCTGTTCGCGACCCACTATCTGGCCGGAGATGCAAGACCATGGTGGAACAGCGTTCGTGGAATGACCGGAGGTCAGATGATGACTTGGGATGAATACAAGGTCAAGTTCAGCAGAACCCATGTGCCACCGGGTTTAATCAAGAGGATGAGGGATGAATTCAGAGAACTGAAGCAAGGAAGGATGACCATAGTGGAATACCGTGACAAGTTCTTGTCATTAGCTAGGTATTCCCCAGATGAGATCGACACTGAAGCCAAGAAGAAAGAGAGATTCCTAAATGGTCTGCACGATGAGATGCAGACGGTGTTAGTCAATATCCCCTTTGCTGATATTGAAGCCCTCGTCGACTCTGCCATCCAGATGGAAGGAAAGATCAACCAAGCCAATGAGAACCGCAAGCGCCGCATGATGCATCAAGCAGGAACCCACCAGACACCAAAGTATCGCCCCAACCCATCTCCAGGATTTTCCTCAAGAAACAACAGACCTCCTATGAACCGTCCGACCTATCCCAACCGTGGAAACCCAAGGCCCGGAGGAAACCACAATAACCCCGACAACTCTAGCAATTTCAACCGTGCCCCACCCAAGTTCAACAACAACAATGCCACCACCAACACCAACACTTCCCCAAGGACCGGAAGCAATGTTATGCCTGTGGCAGCAAAGGACAAGTCGCAAGTAACTTGTTATGAATGTGGAACCAAGGGTCACTACTCCAATGAGTGCCCCAAGAAGAATGCCGCAGCCCCCAATGCAAATGCCCCAGCTCAGCAGCAGCTTCGTCTTCAGCCCGGAAGAAGGTTTGCCCCAGAGAATTCGCTCAACCGCAACGGCCGCCTCTTTCTCATGCATGCTGAAGAAGCCCAGGAAGCGCCAGGCATCGTGCTAGGTATGTTCTCTTTTAACTCAGTACTTGCAAGAGTGTTGTTTGATTCTGGAGCATCGCACTCATTTGTCACTGAAGAATTTGCATGAACTAGTAAGATTCAACCAACCAAATTGAAGCATGTTATGATTGTTCAAATCCCCGGTTCAACCACCAAAGCTAGACAAATTTGCAAAGCCATCCCTATCTGAATCCATGGTATAGACTTTTATGATAATCTAATAGTACTCGGAACTAAAGGTTTGGAAGTAGTACTAGGAATGGATTGGATGTCCAAACACAAAGGATTAATTGACTGTGCCAAGAAAGCCATAACCATGACTAGTACAGCCGGAGTATCAGTCGAGCATATATCTGAAACCTTGCCTCGTCAATTCAAATGCAACAAGAGTATAGCCTAGCCCACCATTGACCAAGTCCGGATAGTCTGTGAATACCCCGATGTATTTCCAGATGTTTTGCTCGGTATGCCCCCAGATCGGGATATCGAGTTTATCATTGAACTAATCCCTGGAACCGGAACCATAGCCAGAGACCATATAGTATGAACCGGTCTGAACTAGCAGAACTGAAGAAGCAACTGGACGCCATGCTGGAAATTGGATTGATTCAACCAAGTACGTCACCATGGAGATCACCTATTTTGTTTGTGGACAAGAAGGATGGAGGTAACTGTCTGTGTATGGATTATGAGAAGCTGAATGATATCACTATCAAAAACAAGTACCCGTTGCCGAAGATTGAAGATTTGTTTGACCAGTTGACTGGTGCCAAAGTGTTTTCTAAGATTGATCTTAGAACTAGCTATCATCAACTCAAGATTCGCGCAGAGGATATTCCAAAGGCTGCCTTTACCACCAGATATGGATTATACGAGTATACTGTCATGTATTTTGGATTAATCAATGCCCCCGCTTATTTCATGAATCTCATGAATAAGATTTTTATGGACTTCCTGGATAAGTTTGTCGTTGTTTTCATCTATGACATTCTGATTTATTCCAAATCAGAAGAAGAACATGAGCTACACCTAAGGACCATTCTTGGAACCCTTAGAGAGCATCAGTTGTATGCCAAGTTTAGCAAATGTGAATTATGGTTACAGGAGATAGGATTCCTCGGACATACCGTATCAGCCAGAGGAATTGCAGTTGACCCTGCAAAGGTGAAAGATGATGAAGATTGTCAAGCCCCAACCACTCAAACACAAGTTCGTGCATTTCTCAGATTAGCGGGATACTACCGTAAGTTTGTAGAAGGATTCTCGAGTATCGCCAAACCCATGACCCAATTGCTGAAGAATGATAAGAAGTTTGAATGGACAGACAAATGTGAAGCGAGTTTTCAAGAACTCAAGATAAGATTGATTTCAGCCCCCATCTTGATCATGCCGGATATCACCAAGCCCTTTGATGTGTATTGTGACGCATCCAAGATCGGCCTAGGATGTGTGCTAATGCAAGAAGGCAAAGTTATATCTTATCTATCCCGACAACTGAAGCATCATGAAAAGAATTACCCAACCCATGACCTCGAACTCGCAGCCGTAGTTCTAGCCCTGAAGACATGAGGAATTACCTGATGGGAAACCGTTGTTAGAGTTATTCGGATCACAAGAGCTTGAAGTATATATTCACTCAGAAGGAGCTAAATATGAGACAGAGAAGATGGATTGAGCTAATCAAGGATTATGATCTGGACATTCACTATCACCCCGGTAAAGCCAATGTGGTAGCAGATGCCCTTAGCAGATTGCCGTGCCGCTTGAACTCCATGATTTTGAAGGAGCATCCAAGTTTGCACAGAGAGATGGAAGATTTCAGAATGGAATTGGTAAGTGAAGGATTTTTGGCTAGCATAGAACTTCAACCCACTTTGATCAGCCAGATCAAAGAGGCACAGAAATGAAATGCTAGTATCGACGGAATCAAGCATCGGATTGGTACAGGCAAGTACCCGGATTCGCCGAAGACGAAGAAGGAGTTTTGTGGTACAAAGGACACATTTGTGTACCAGCAGATTCGGAATTAAAAGAAATGATTTTGAAAGAGGCCCATGATACTCTTTATTCTATCCACCCCGGAGGAACGAATATGTATCAGGATTTAAAGGAACAATTCTGGTGGCATAAGATGAAGAGAGAAATCGGAAGCTATATCGCCAAGTGTGATATATGTCAGAGAGTCAAGGTGGGACATCAAAGACCCGCTGGACTATTGCAACCTCTACAGATTCCGGAATGGAAATGGGATTCAGTTGGAATGGACTTTATCACCGGATTGCCTACTTCTAGTAGGGGAAATGACTCTATCTGGGTCATATGTGGCATCCCGCAAAACCACTACTAGAAAATCGCGTTGAATTTGTGCATTGCATCGTCATCATCATGCATTGTTCGCATAAAACTATTTTCGCAAGCCTGTTTTGTTTTCTAAAACGCCCCATCTTTATTCAAACGCAAAGCCCGGTTCTCCGGATTATTTATTTTGGCCGCTATCGGTTTGCATACGGCCCGTTTAAAACAAATAAAAAAGTTAATTGTTTTAGCGGGGGCAGTAGAACGGGCCGAATCGACCCGAACGACCACCCCCATTTCTAAAACGGTCCACCTCTAAACCTATTCCTACCAAACTACCTACCCAGCCCAACCCTCCACCTCACCCTGGCCAATCAACATGTGCCACCTCACCCTCTTCCTCTCCCCCCTCCAATCCGCTTCTGCCACTTGGCCCAGCCCTCTCTCCTCCCTTCCCACCCCATCACTCAAACACACACAAACACACGCACCCAACACCACACACCAACCCTCTCCACCTCGCGAGTCCGCGCCGCCCCTGCATCCTTCTCCCCTCCGGCCTCTGCCCTCTCCGTCGGGCGCGTCAGCGTGCCTCTCGCTCCCCCTCTGCAGCCAGCTGCGGCCGCCGGCCCGCCTCCCCTCCATCGACCGCTCCACGCCCAGCAGCCCGCCGGTCGCCTCATCCCCTGAGCCAGAGCTTGATTCAGTCTTATTTCTTGGGGCCACAAACTAGTTTGAGGTTTTATTACTATCCTGTACTTATGCCATGCTACTGCTTTATTTACGATTGTGCGAGGAGCACACTGTACTGTTTAGGATCGTGGCACGATTCCGCGATGTCGACAAGCCCAGCCACACTTTCGGGTTCCCAGTCGTTCACAGCCGTCCCCACAACCTTAAGTCCGTCTCGGAGCCGGCCGGCTTCGTTGCGGGTCTACTTTAAGGGGTGGCCCCCTGAAATATTTCTGAATCCTGTGATTGCTTTGTCGTGAAGGCCTCGTTGGGTTTTGATTTGGTTTTTCCGAGGTTGATCGAGTGTGTGTTGCTATTGGTGCACCCCGGCCGGGTAAAACTTTCTGAAAGCCGTGTCCGCGGTTATGGACGACTTGGAGCACAGTATCTCGACCATAGACAAGCATAACTAAAGTTTATTGCTATAAATTTGACTTTATAATGACTAGTAATCAGCTTCACTATAATGGAATGGCTAATTAATACTGCCCACAATTGCTTGTTTGGAGTGTCGCTTGCGACCATTGTACCTGACTAGTAAGTATGACAACTACAACGGAACGGCTAAATAAAAGTGCCAACAACTGCTGGGTTTTGGGTTGTCTCATGCTAATCGAATCTGACTAGTAAGTGATGCCACTATAACTGAATGATTAACTAAAAGTGCCCACTGTCTACTTTATCAGGAGGAATATCTAAACCTGACTAGTAATTGCTGCAACGATAACTGAATAAGTAAAACTGCCAACTGTGTGAGTTCCTCAGTTGACTTCCTCGTTTGGTCTCGAGGGGGAAACACCAGGATGGGTTTGTTTGATGATAGTATCAGGTTGGATCCGAATAGGTCTTTCTCACCCCTCTCTGATAGCCGCCAGTTGTATCGAGTCTCTATAGGTTGTTTAGTGCATGCTGCCGCTGCCGCTCAGTCCACCATACCTATGTAGGCGAGGACCGCCGAATTCTAGTCTCGCCGTGTACTGGCCTCAGTACTGACGCTCCTCTTTTTCCTTTGCCTTTGTCGGCACCCCTTTTGTTTAAGCAGGTTCTGAGATCGATGTCGTTAGCAGGGTTACCCTTCCGGCTTGGCCTGGGAAGGGTTATGGACGCCATTGGTTATTCCTTAGGGCTCTTAGCCCCATTTGCATCTTGTCCGTAGCTGGACGCACTATCGTTTTCAAGGTGATTTGGATCTTTGTATATTATATCTGTATTCTTGACTCATGGAGTCGCTGTTATATATATCTGTTCTGTGGGTCCCATCGAGGACTGTTGTGTAATGTTATTACTTCGTTTTCCACCCGCACGAAAGTGCCTGGTGGGCACCTTTGAATCGTTTCTATGCGGGTTTGGCGGGTTTCGCTGAAACTTGCATAGGTCCGATTCTGAGGGTGTTACATCATAGTTGACAGATTGTCCAAAGTAGCCCATTTCCTTCTAGTCAAGACCACATACCATAGTTCGAAGCTAGCAGAGTTATACATCGCTAGAATCGTCAGTTTGCACGGAGTCCCCAAGAACATCGTATCGGATCGAGGAACCCAGTTAACCTCGAGATTCTGGAAGAACGTCCAAGAAGGTTTAGGAACCCGACTAGATTTCAACACAGTGTATCACCCTCAGAACGATGGACAAACGAAGCGAGTAAATCAAATACTCGAAGATATGTTGAGAGCATGTGTGCTAGAGTATGGATCTAAATGGGAAGACTGTCTGCCTTTCGCAGAATTTTCTTACAACAACAGTTATCAAGCTAGTCTGCAAATGGCCCCATTTGAGATTATGTATGGAAGGAAGTGTCGCACCCATTGAATTGGTCAGAAGTACGAGAGAGTCAGATTTTCGGACCCAACATCCTACGAGAAGCAGAAGAGAAAGTTCACAAGATTCGTGAGCACCTCAAGACCGCCTAGTCAAGACAGAAGAGTTACACTAACAAGAGACGTTGTCGTGGTATTGCCGACGAGTACACCATGGAGGGGTACTCAAAGTGCGTGTTTAGAGACGTGGATTAAGGCGGACGGTTGACGGGTACGAGGTAACACAGCTTACCCAGGTTCAGATCCCACAACGGTGGCGGAATCCTACTCCTGCTATAAATCACTATAAGGGCAATACGCCGAGTTACAGAGATTGGTTCGCTGTGCGAGGCGACTAGAGAGTCTAAGTTATCGTTCCCTAAAGGCTCCCATAGGCCCGACTTATATAATCGCCAGGTCCTAGGGTTACAGGGAAAAGTCCTAGCCTGACAGGTTACAGAGTCCTACACTGTCTATTACTAGTCTTGTGTATCATGTACTCCAAGGCTCCGGGTACGTTGGTGACTCCACCGTTGCCTTCCTTTATCCGGCATGGACCTCCCTTCTGGATCCATCTAACTAGGCGCCCAGCAGGCCATAGGCCATGCTACCGACTATGGGCCACCCGGGTTAGCCGGATAGGAGACATGCTATAAGGATACCCATATAGCATATCCCCAACAGTAGCCCCCGGAGAACTCCGAGATCTTGCGCCGTCTTGCCTCTTCACGTGGAATGCTCCGTCTAGATGGATGTCGGCAAATCGTCAAGCAACATCTTGTAGTCCTCCCAAAGAACCCTGCAAGGCTTTCTCCGTCTTCGACTTGTAAGCCGGAGAAATGCTGAATCTTCCATCGTACTCCTCCTAATCGGATTAAATCCGTCTATGTCGTAATCTTTGATGTGACGGCTCATCTACCCATGTCAGTTAGGACGACGTAGGCTTAGGTCAGCGACGCCTTGTAACTCACACATGCAGAGAACGCAATCATATCCGATTTTCCCGCGCGAGCGATACGAACCGTTGGCGGCGACGGTTGGAGACGTGGCGAAATTTCCGCGCACGTTCGCGAACACGTCGTCTACGTGGCAACCGTCCGATTAAGCTGCACGAATCTTGACGCCGAGGATGATAAATAGTAACCGTGGGGAATTTTCCACTTTTTACCTCATTCTTCTCGCGTCATCTTCTTCCTCTAGCCGCGCATCTCCTTGAGCTCTCCGCGAGAAACCTCGAAAGAACCCTAGCTCCCACCTGCACCAATCGCACCCCACCTCCACTCCACGGCTAGCAGCATCACCTCACCATCGATGGCGGCATCAAACGAAGCCGCGGCGAAGCCGGCGAGCCCCGTCGTTGTGCCCCCAGAGGGACTGGTCATCCCTGCATCGGTGGTGATCGAATCCACTGGCGGCGACCAAAACTTGGCGGCACCAGAGCCACTGGAGGAGGAGCCAGATTCGCACAAGGGCGACTGGCGCGGCTCGGACATCACCGACCGCGACATCCAAGAGATGGTCGCCGAAGGCTACCTTCCCACGATGGAGGGACTTGCCTGGCGGGCGGTGCAGGCCGGCGAGGTGACACCTTCTCCCCAAGCCAAATAAAAGGTGTACTTAAAAGCCCAGCTGGTACGTGGCGTTTCCCTGCCCATCTCCTACTTCTTCCTCTCCGTCTTAAACCACTACAAGGTCCAGCCCCATAACCTTTCTCCCAATAGTATATTAGTGCTTAGCAATTTCGTGGAACTTTGCGAGGGATATCTAGGGATAAGGCCTAGGTTAGACCTTTTTGTGTACTTCTTCACCGTCAAACGTTAAGCCGGACATAGTAAGGAGGAGCTTAGGAACTGCGGCACCATAAGCTTCAAGATTCGACCTGGTCGGCGGTTCCTCGACATCGTCGGCCACGATTCCTGCAAGAATTGGCAGCGGACGTACTTCTATGGCCCCGACATTCCTCTGGCGGGCCGAGAAGTAACATACCCGGACTTCGCGGATGGAGCCGCCGCTGAAGTTTCCACATGGAGATCCCAAGCCTCCCTTCCCTCTGACCTCGACGCTTATTGCGCTATAAGGAGGATCAAATGGTTTGTAGAGACGGGTTTGACCGGCTGGAACTAGCCATGTGCTAGTTCATCAGGCGAATCCAACCTCTGCAGCACCGCGCTAAGTACATGCACAAGTATACCAGCGACAGAAGGGATAGCCTCCGCATCTCCGTGATAAGTTCTCGAGCGACTCCGTCAAGCTCCGCCTTAAGGACATCGTCAAGGTGAAGGATAAGAAGCGTGGCTTCACCATCACCTACGACATGTTCGTAGACGGCAAGTGCCCAAAGTTAGGTTTTTATTTTCCGTGTATGACATATACTCCAATTCTTCCGTCTTGCAAATGTCATTTTTTCTAACACGGTGACTTCTTACTTAACAGCTTAGCGATCTAGAGGAGGGCAACCTGGCTGCCCAAATCTACGATCCAAAGATGAAGGAAGTCACGGTCGTGTCCGACGACAATGTCCCGTTAGCACGAAAGCGGAAGAGCTCCACCTCTGACGCTGCCGACGGAGGCAAGAAGAAGAAGACGGAGGGTGGAGCCTCCAAAAAGACTACCGCCGCCCTGGAGGCGGAAAAGAGAATAACCACCGGGATTTTTGCCAAAGCACACCCCTAGTGTAAGTTTCTCATTCTCCGACATTGTCTATTTATCTGTCTTGCTCCTGTACTTATGCATTTTGCACGTTTTAGGAAGAAAGCCACGACCAGCCTCAAGAAGACCTCCAAAACTTTGGGGGCTTCTCGAAATATCAAAGACATGCTGCATCATGACGCCTCCCCCGTCATCGCCCCTGCTACCCCTGCCATCAAGCCTTCATCTGCCTCGACAAGCTCACAGGCTAAGGAGGCACCAGGCCCTTCCATCATGGAAGTGGATTCTGGCGCCTCTATCGAACTCGCTGTTGTCTGCGAGCAGGCGACACAGGAGATCACCGCTCAACAAATGGCTGAAGCTCCGGCTAAGGATGCCATCGGTGGCGGCAAGGCGGTGGTGGAAGCTGGTACCTCTGCCGAAGGCGTCGCCCTTGCTCCTCAGAAACCCTTTGTGTTCCCAAAGATAGTCTACCCGACGCTTACGCCGAGTAACACAACTCTGGTTCCTGGAGGAGTACCGTCATCTCCGACATGCGGTCTTGAGGAGCTCCTCCGAAAAGCAGAAATATTGCGAGGAAATAGCGTTTCCTTTGGCAAGCTGCTAGCCGAGAGCGCTACAAACCTCAAGATCATCGCACTTGTAAGTTTACTTTTCCTTTTGCTTTTCATATGAGTATCCCACGGTAGCCCCCGAGGATGTAGATGGAAAACCATAGGTTTTGCATCTATATCCTCTGAGAGTGACTAAGTTAGAAAAAAGTCTCACTGTATCCCCCAAGCATTTAGATGGAATGAACTATTCTGACTAGATGATTTAAGAGTAGCTTACGAAGTGTTTATAATTTTCAATACTGTAGCCCCCAAGCCTCTAGTTGTAACTGAATTAGTTCTGACTAGATGCTTAAAGAAAAGCTAAGCAGATTTCGAGTTAAAAACTTTAAACTGTAGCCCCCAAGCTTCTAATCGAGAACTGAGTTAGTTCCGACTAGATGCTTAAAGAAAAGCTAAGCATACTGCTAAGTAAAAAACTCTCGCTGTAGCCCCCGAGCGTCTAGGTGGAAAGCTTCCGACTAGATGCTCCAAGTAGACTAAACAACGGTTTAACTTTTTCTTTTTTCCACATAACGAGAATGCTCAGAGGGCATGGCCAACGACAAGTACCAGAAGATGCGCGCAGATCTCGAAGCCGAAAAGGGTAAAACTGCCATCTTGAAGGAACATATCATCAAAAACAAGAGTCTGTTTTATTTTTTGCGCATTCCTTCTTGGTTTTGTGCCTTCATTCTCCTAGTACTCAATGTGTACTTTGTTTTCTCCGACTTTGCAGAACATGTTGCCAAGGCCAAGGACATTTTCGAGCAGTCCAAGCACATCCAGCAGCTGGACAACGAGAACAAGATCCTTAAAAAGGAGAGGCAAGACATGCTTAAAATGCATGAAGAATCAATGAAGGCCTTGCAGGACTCCGCCGCCAAGGAAATCACCCGCTTGAAGGAGGAGATCGCGATCTTGAAAGAACAAAAGCATGCTGCCGATGAGCAGAATCACCGCCATGGCGAGGCGTATAAGCTCCTCCAACAAGAAAAACAATCCTTGGCGGACACCCTCTGGCAAGCTGAGGCCAGCATCTTCAGTAAGTTTCCTCCGCCTTGTATTTCTGTAGTCTGGATACTTTAAATTTTTGAACTCATGCGTTCCTTGTCGGAATTTGCAGCTCCTATGGGCTTAACCAGATCTCCTCCTCCAGCCAAGGAATGCATGATTCTTGCCGGCAACTTCATCAACACCGCCATCACCCAAGCCAAATAAATTGCCAAGCCCCTCCAGATACGCATCAAGGCCTCAGAATCCATGGCGAAGTACTCGGAGATTCTGCGCTGAGCCCTCGAGTGTATCACAAGATGGAAAGCTTCATGTGCACGGGCTGGCGCAAGGATGACGCTGTCAATGGTGAAGGCACACTACGAAGATGCCAACATCGATAAGGTGACCTATGGTATCCCCGACGTTGACGATGAAGGCAAAGAGATTGATCATGAAGCCATCCTATTGTCACTCGCGGGGTATGACACCAGAGTTGCCGAGTTGGTGGACATCGACGTCTTCGTGCCCATGAACACCATCGACAGCGTCAACCAAGACTCCTCCGAGCCGCACCACAGTGCCGACGTTGAGGGTGATTCTCCGGCTGGTGACGATGCTGCTTCCAAGTCTCCTGCGCCAAAGGAATGAAAAACAACTTTGTAATATTTGTTTCATCTTTGGTGTATGCGCGGAAAAAACTTGATGATGTAACTTAAGGCGGAAAACAATGGTTGTTATTTCCTGCAACTTAAGAACTAGTTTCCAGCATGTATATATTTTTTAAGCAAGTGCTGGCTTATCCATTACTTTGGTTCTTATGCTTGACTTTTCGTGAGTCGGAAGACTCGTTGTCGGAACAATGCGCTTAGGTGATGATGCCCAATGGCACCGTCAATAACCTGAGCACAAAATCACCGAAAGTAAGTGTCGAAAGTCACTACTCCAGAATCCACATAAAAACAACAAAGAAGGTGTAGACCAGAAAACTTAAGCTAACACCCGTAGGCGGAATTTTCACAAGTGCAAATGCAAGACTTGTGCATAAAGGTTTTACATGATCCAAAAATGAACACTAAAGGAGGTAAAAGACTCAGAAATATGAGTGAACCAAAGAGCTTTATTTTTATTGATCATATAAGAGATACACAATTAGATAAAAAAATGCTAAGTGTAAAAAGGACGTAGCTGTGCTATGTTCCATGGCCAATCAAGCTCCGGGTAGTCATCATCCGGGTCACGTCGCTTCTGCTTATGATCCTTGTTGGGTCTATCCTTTAGTTCACGATTGTCAACAAGGTAGTAAGACCCATTGAGTAGCGCCTTGCTTATGATGAACGGTACTTCCCATGGTGGGGATAATTTGTGTGACTTCTTCTGCTTAAGTCGGAGCACCAAATCCCCCTCTTTAAACGAGCGATGCCGAACGCAGCGACTATGGTAGATGCGTATCTTCTGCTGGTAGATGGCGGATCTTTGGCATGCCAAGACGCGCTCCTCCTCGAGAAAGTCCACATCTAGGCGTCTGGATTCTTCAGCGTCATCTTCGTCGTAGGCGGCAACTCTTGGTGCATCGTGGAGGATGTCGGAGGGCAGGATGGCTTCTGCTCCATATACCATGAATTAAGGGGTGTAGCCGGTAGATTTGTTGGGTGTAGTTCGTAAACTCCACAGCACAGATGGCAATTCTTCCGCCCAGGCTCCAGCTGCTCTATGTAGCGGTGCCTCAAGACGTGGCTTGATTCCCTGCAGAATTAATCCATTGGCTCGTTCGACCCGACCATTGGATTGTGGGTGTGCCACAGATGCAATGTCAAGTCGGATGCCTTTCTCCCAGAAATATGCCTCCACTTCTCCGAGTGATAAATTTCTGTCATTGTCGGTGATGATGCTATGTGGGAGACCAAATCTCACCACTAGATCTCGGGCGAACCTTAGGGCAGTTGCCCCATCAAGCTTTCTAATGGGTTTAGCTTCTATCCCTTTAGTGAATTTGTCAACTGCTACAGGCAGATGCGTAAACCCACAAGGTGCCATCTATAACGGTCCCACCATGTCTAGCCCCCAGACTGCAAACGGCCAAGTTATTGGTATTGTTCGCAGTTCTTCAGCAGGAACATGTGGTTGTCGGGCATAATACTGGCATCCCATGCATGTCTCAACCAGCTTGTCGGCGTCCGCCTTCGTGGTCAGCCAGTAGAATCCTTGCCGGAAGGCTTTCACGACCAACGATCGAGGAGCAACGTGATGCCCGCAATCTCCGAGATGGATTTCGCGTAGGATTTCCATACCTTCTAGCTGGGAAACACACTTTAGGTATACACCAGTAGTGCTCCTTTTGTAGAGTTGCCCATTGATTATGGTATAAACCTTTGCTCGTCGTACTATTTGCCATTTTTCGACTTCGTCGTCGGGCAAAGTTCCGTGTTCGAGGTATTCCATGAACGGTTTTGTCCAAGCCGGAGGGACCTTAGTCACTATGTTGACGAAAGAGTCAGCTCTATCCGGGTTGTTGATGCCGGCTCCCTTCACAGATGGTGTGCGCAGGTGCTCTAGGAAAACTCCTGGCGGAATTTGCTTGCACCCTGATCCTAGCTTAGAGAGTAGATCAGCCGCTTCGTTTTGTTCCCTAGGCACATACTTGACTTCGTAGCCCAAGAAGCTCTTGGCTATCTCGTCCACTTCGTCTCGATATGCCGCCATCATAGGGTTCCGTGCATTCCAGGTGCCAGCCACCTGCTGGGCAACCAAGTTGGAATCTCCACAGCAAACTATGCGCTTGATTCCAATATCCTTGGCTACACGTAGTCCGTGAATGAGTGCTTCATACTCCGCCATTTTGTTTGTAGCCTCGAAGTGGATCTGCAGAACGTAGTGTAGCTTGTCTCCTGTTGGTGACTGTAGCAATACACCAGCCCCTGAGCCGTTGAGCAGCTTTGATCCGTCAAAGTGCATCACCCAGTACTCTGGTTCTAGCAACGGAGTAGCGTCTGGCATCTCCGTCCAATCTGCAACAAAATCCGCCAAGGCTTGTGACTTGATAGCGTCACGTCTCTTGTAGGTGATCACGAAGGCGGCAAGTTCAATGCCCCACTTTGCGACCCTTCCTGTATCATCGCTATTATTGATAATGTCGGACAGTGGAGTCTTGCTCACCGCTGTGATTGGGTGCTCCTGAAAGTAATGCCTTAGCTTCCGAGAAGCAAGGAATACTCCATAAGCTATCTTTTGGTAGTGTGGGTAACGCTGCTTGTAATCCGTCAAGACCTCGCTCACATAGTAAACTTGTCATTGAACTCCGTGCTCATAGCCTGGTTCCTTCCGCTCTACCACGACGACGGTGCTGATAACCCGGTTGGTTGCGCCATGTAAATTAACAGGGGCTCACCAGGCTCGGGTGCTGCAAGGATGGGCGCTGAGGAAAGAATCTCCTTGAGCTGTTTCAATGATGCATCTGCCTCGTCCATCCATGTGAATTTGTCCGCCTTCTTCAGCAACTTGTACAGCGGCAGAGCCTTCTCTCCAAGTTGGCTGACGAACCGACTAACTGCTGCAACACAACCTGTTAGTCGTTGAATGTCCTTTAGGCATGTCGGACGGTTTATGTTTAAGATGGCCTTTATTTTATCCGGGTTGACCTCGGTTCCATGTTGGGAAATGATGAAGCCCAACAATTTGCCGGCTGGAACCCCGAAGACGCAGTTCTTAGGGTTAAGCATCATGTTGTATTTCCGGAGATTATCAAAGGTTTCTTTTAAGTTGGAGATTAAGTCGTTTTACTTTTTAGACATCACCGCGATATCGTCCACATAAGCGTGAACGTTCTGACCAATTTGGTCGTGGAGGCAACGTTGCGTTATCCGCTGGTAAGTAGCACCTGCGTTTTTCAGCCCAAGGGGCATCATGACATAGCAAAACATGACGTATGGGGTAGTGAACGAAGTGGCCAATTGGTCCGACTTCCTCATCTTGATCTGGTGGTATCCTGGGTATGCATCGAGAAAACACAAAAGTTCTGAACCAGCCGTCTAGTCAATGACTTGGTTAATGCGAGGCAAAGCAAACTGATCTTTGGGACATGCTTTGTTCAAGCCGGTGTAATAAACGCACATTCTTAATTCATTGGTTCCCATTTTGGGGACAAGTACAGGATTGTCACCCATTGGGTGTGAAGGACTTCTCGGATAAATCTAGCCTTAAGTAACCTAGCTATCTCTTTGCCAATGCCGCGTCTCTTCTCATCTCCAAAGCGTCGTAGAGGTTGTTTCACTGGTTTGCATTTTGGATCAATGTTTAAGCTGTGCTCGGCAAGTTCCCTAGGTACACCTTTCATGTCGGCAGGTTGCCAGGAAAAGATGTCCCTATTCTCATGGAGGAACTCGACGAGCGCGCTTTCCTATTTGGGATCCAGGTTCGTCCCAATGGCGGTGACCTTGGAGGCATCGCCTACCACAAGTTCCACCGGCTTGGTCTCGATGGCGGCCTTGAACGCAGGAGAAGAGTCGGAGATCTGCTTCTTCGACGCGGGCATCTCGGAGTCATTGACCTTGCTCTGGATCTCTTTGAATTCTTCGATGTAGAGGACAACTTCTGCAATGGCTGCTTCGTTGATCTCGCAGTCCCTTGCCTTGGTAAAGCTTCCGGATACGGTGATGATGCCGTTTGGTCTGGGTATCTTGAGTTTGTTGTAGACGAAGCATGGCTTGGCCATGAACGTGTGGAATATGTTGCGGCCGAATATGACGTGGTACACGCTCTTGAAGGGGACCACCTCAAAGGTCATGCGCTCTTGGCGGTAATTATTAACATCGCCAAAGGCAACCTGAAGTGTAATGCACCCAAGGGACCGAGCCTCCTGACCAGGAACTCCGCCGTGGAAGATGGTGTTGGTCCGCCTTAGGTTTGCCTCCGTCAAGTTCATCTTCTGCAGTGTATCCAGGTACATGATGTTGATGCTGCTTCCACTATCCACCATACACTTGGTGAACTCCACGCCGTCAATCAAGGGGTTGATGACCATGGCGTACTAGTTCTCCGTGGGTATAAGTCTGGGTGGTCCGTCCTGTCCCAAGTTATTGGAACCTCCGACCAGTGCAGGTACTGGGGAACTGGGGGGAGAGTAGCCATCAGGATCCTTAGAGAGTTCTTCTGTTGTCGGACGGTGGGGGTGCCAAGGAAAGTGTGGTAGACTGGTGCCTTCTTTGTGAAGGGGTTCTTGCCCTTGTCATCGCTCTTGGCGGCGTGCTTGGGGTCAACGTCCTCGTCCATGTCACTTGAATCCTTGGACTCCTCCTCCTTCTTCTTCCCCTTGCCCTTGCCGCGCGGTCTGTTCTTCCGACTTCGCTTGTAGCCGGACTCCGGGTCTTCCTTGAGATCGTTGACGAACTTGCAGTGTCGATTGGTATGGGTGGCCTTGCCGTTGGCATCAAGGTGTACGAGGCACGACATATCGCGGTACTCCTTGTAGGTTTGGGGAACGCGGAGTGGCGCTGAGGTGATTTCACTTCCTCGCTGCTGCCCACGACCAGCTCCCCTTCCTCGGCCTCGTTGTCCGCCTTCTCCTCGTCCTGCAAAAGTCATAGCGACCATGTCGGTAGATTGCTTTTCTTCTGGAGCGGTTTTCCTCTTTGTACTGTTGTTCCTCCGAGCTTGAGTTGGAACGGCCGTTGCCGGCAAGGAGCCACGAGCATCGTCGTCGGCAGCTGCGAACTCACTAGCCAACTGAATCATCTGGTTCAAGTCAAGCTGGTGATTCTCCTGCAAGCTCTTCAGCTTATGTCGGAGCAGTGTGCCTCTTTCCAACACATCGATGAAGGCGGCCATGGCGGTTTGAGCGTGCACTCCTGCGCAGGAATTCTTCATATCTAGCCAGCGGGAGAGGTAGGCGCGAGATGTCTCGTCTTTCTCTTGCACGGACCGCTGTAGATTGCCTACGGTGCAGGGACGCTTGTATGTACCCTCAAAGTTCTTGGTGAACGCTTCTTGCATGTCCAGCCTGTTGTAGATAGATTTCTCCGGCAAGTCGTCGATCCATTGACGGGCCGTGCCCGCCAACATTAATGGGAGGTACTTGACGGCGACGTTGGGGTTGCCTTCGGTAATCTCCACCGTGTTGTCGTAGTCCTGCAACCATGTGGCTGGTTTGGCGGTGCCGTCATAGGGCCTGGTGGTCTTGTCAATCCGAAAACCTTTGGGGTAAGTTGTGGTCCGTATTGTAGGTCTGAAGCAAGGTGGTCCCAGGTATGGTCCTTCCCAGGCCTCGTGGATCTTATCGATCCGCGAACGTGCATCGTATGGCTCCGAGTTCTTCTTCTTTTTGTCAACAGGGGATGGGCTGCGTGAATGACGCGGGCCCCCTCCTCCATGATGACTGCTTGGTGGTGACGGAGGCGGAGGTGGCGGTGGGTTAGCCTTCTTGCTGTTACCCTCCTGCGACGCCTCACGCCTGTCACGGTTGCTTGTCAGATGCGGAGGGTCATGGTGTGACCTGCTCTTGTGTCCTTGGTTGCGCTCTCCGTCATGACGGTTCTGCTCCGCGTTGTGGCGGATGACGATGCCGCACTGCTTTGGTGGGGGCATATCCGTACGATGGTGAGCCTTGTAATCTTCGCGATGTCGGGGAGATCAGGGCGGTGGCGATGGGCGACGAGGTCGGGCCTTTTCTCCGTAGTCGGAGGATATGGGGATGGCAACATTTCTGTTGCGCACATCCCTCCGTCTTCATTCTGATGAACCCGTATGGGACCCGACATCAAGAGCAGATCTGTCCCTTGGCGGCTTGTACTGGCTAGATTGGCAGAGCGCTGGGTCAGAGTCAAGCCTCTAAGAGGTGGCCTTTTCTTGCTGCTTCACCACCTTGGCCACTAGGTCATAGACCTGTTCCACTACCTCAGGCGATCTATCCTGCTCCAGAAGGGTCTTGGCGACGGCAAGGTTAAGGAGTTGGGTGGGCATCACCTGCTTGCCTTCACTGTCAATGTATGGCTTGGCCTGTGCCGGCTTCGAGGGAGCCCATCCTAGGTTGCGCCGTACACCAAGATCGTTGATGACGCGAGCTGGAGCTTTCTTAGCCTTATGCTGTTGTAGCAGAGTCTTGTACTCGGCCTCCATTGCTCTAGCTTTTTCTATGGACTTCTGCGCAATGACCATATCTCGATCTAGTTTAGCGCCTTGCTCCGCGATGGCTTGCGCTTCCTCCAACAGCTGCTGGCGCTTCTCGTCAAGCTGGGTCACGTTCCGGATATGAGCAACGGTTAGTGGCTCGACGAGGAGATTGCCGTACATCACTCTATTAGCTGGAGTAACTTGGGCTGTTGCAGACGTAGATGCTGGAGGCGGCAAGTTTGCGGTGTTGTTGTTGCTCGGGCCGGTGCCGAGTTCCTGCGGCTGCTGCACTGCGTTAGGCGGAGGAGGCATGACTTTTGCGCGATCATCGTCAGTAGCAATAAGTGGTCCTTCCCCTTTTCCAGCGTCGTAGGCGGAGCTCGTCCGGGTTGATCTTCATCCATCGCCGTCCCAATGGCGATGAACACCCCTCAGGACGTGACGGTGTTGTTGGCTTGCTCGTCGCGCGAGTACTCCTCCTCCATCTCCTGCATAGCGGAGTCTAGATCTTCTTGACTGAAGTCTATATCCTCTGAATCTGCACTGAAATCAGCATAAAGCGCGTCAATGACAGAGTCGGAGGGTGCCAGGACTTCCTCGATGACGGGCGGTGGAGGTGCAACGGCCTCGACGATGACTAGAGGTGGTGGTGCTGCTGCGACGATGGCGGCGGGAGACGGTGGAGGCTGCTGCTGAATCGGAGGTTCTCCGTCTCTAAGCGCAAGCTCCATCTGGGCTGCTGCGTCAGCTGCCGCATAGCTGTTGACGGTGCTCACCATCTCTTCGAGGGTAAGGCGTCGTGTTGCCTGCTGCAGTCTTAAAGAGTGTCAGACAAGCGTTCCATGGTCCAGTCCTTCCACGAAGTGATACAAAGCGTTATCATCGGGGTAGTGGGCTAGATCGGCTCGTATACGGAGCCACCTGGCCAGGTAATTGCGGGGGTTTTCGCCCTCTCTCTGAATGCAGCGCGCCAGATCGAAGATGGTAACAACGCCGACGAACTTGGATCTCTGTTGTCCAGACGCACAGACGAAGCCGGCGGATTTGAAGTGATCTTCCACCTTTATATCCTGCATAGGGGCGGTTTGGGTGGGCCTTGAATTTTTCCGATCTTTGCCGGCAAACTCCGAAGAGAGATCCGACATCGAGCCTTCCACGAACGTGTCCTGCCTGTAGGTGGTCCGTGTGGGTCTTGATGCTCCTCCGACTCCCAGGGAACTAGTGTCCGAGTCGGTTTCGCCGATGAAGAGGTGTATGTCTCCGATAGGAACGATCGAACACCGCGTAGGGTTCGTCTTCGCCGGGATCCAGAACTCGTCCGGAGGGACGATCGGAACGTTGCTGGAGAAGAGAACGCGACCGATGGCTACGGTTTTGCCGATTCCCACGAAGATCTTGGTCCTCGCCCGCTGAAGAGCCTGAAGCGCCTCTTGCCCCACGGTGGGCGCCAACTGTCGTGGTATTGCCAACGAGAACGCCATGGAGGGGTCCTCACAGTGCGTGTTTAGAGACGTGGGGTAAGGCGGACGGTTGACGGGTATGAGGTAACACAGCTTACCCAGGTTCAGATCCCACAACGGTGGCGGAATCCTACTCCTGCTATAAATCACTATAAGGGCAATACGCCGAGTTACAGAGATTGGTTCGATGTGCGAGGTGACTAGACAGTCTAAGTTATCGTGCCCTAAAGGCTCCCATAGGCCCGACTTATATAGTCGCCAGGTCCTAGGGTTACAGGGAAAACTCCTAGCCGGACAGGTTACACAGTCCTACACTGTCTATTACTAGTCTTGTGTATCTTGTACTCCAAGGCTCCGGGCACGTTTGTGACTCCACCGTAGCCTTCCTTTATCCGGCATGGTCCTCCCTTTTGGATCCATCTAACTAGGCCGCCCAGCAGGCCATAGGCCATGCTACCGACTATGGGCCACCCGGGTTAGCCGGATAAGAGACATGCTATAAGGATACCCATATAGCATATCCCCAATAGACGTCGAGACCTTGCTTTTAATATCGGAGATTTCGTGTATCTTAAAGTATCGCCGTTGAAAGAGATGTAATGTTTCCAGCTAAAAGGAAAGTTAGCCCCCAGATATATCGGACCCTTCAAGATTCTGAATCCTCGAGGAGAAGTATCATATCAATTGGAACTGCCAGAGGAAATGTCCGCAGTGCACAATGTGTTCCATATATCGTTACTTCGCAAGTGCCTTGAAGTTCCGGAGAAGACTGAAATGTTCAAGAACATTGATCACCGGACCATAGAGATCAACGATGACCTGACCTATCCTGAAGTACCCATCCGTATTTTGGAAGAAGCTTTCAGAACCAGCAGGACCCGAAGCATCAAGTTTGTCAAGATTCAGTGGAGCAACCACACTGAAGAAGAAGCTACCTGGGAGCGCGAAGATCACATCACGACGGAGTTTCCCGATCTATTTAAATCCTAGGTAATCTTTTCGTCCTTTTTCAAATCTCGGGACGAGATTTTGTTTAAGGGGGGAAGGTTTGTAACATCCCAAAAATATAACACAAGGATCATCAAACTCTAATCACTAAAATTAGGGTTAACAAAAACCTTGATTAATTAAAATCATATGAATGCATGTGTGAATGAAATGATTTGACCAATGCATGAATGGACTTGTGTGAATAACCTAACTAGCATTAAATAGTTTAAAGATGAAAATAACATCATATAAAACATTTCCATGCAGAAACAAATCAAAAGAAAATCAAAAACAAAGAAAATAAAGGAAATGGTCATTTTTGCCAATCTTGCTCACTAGGTCAATTTGAGTGCTTCTAGTCCAAGATTTCAAACAGAAACTTTCCCAATTCTTTTCACCCCTTGATAGAACTAGTAAAAGTGAATCAAATCCCACCTTTCAAACTTGCAGAAACATTTGGCAACCCCATTCAAATCATAATTCAAAAATGAATGTTATTCATATGTGAAGATCATCCATTTTCAAAACCCAATCAAACCAATGCCCCTTGACAAATCCAACTAACCAGATACCCCCTAGTATGTGCCTAGCAAACCCACGAAGTTTGAATCCAAAATTCAGATTTCAACTTCTTGCGGCCATTTCATCAAACACGTTGCAGATTCAAATCAAATAAACATCCCACACTATAGTGTGCAGTAAAATTGTCCTAACTTGTTCCCTCTCTGGTTGCAACTAGCCCTTAGTAGATCATCTAGCCCCTTTAAGAATCTTTAGCACCACTGTGAGCAAGCCTAGCCATTAATGGAAAGCATGCCGAGAGCACCATTGCTACCCCAGTGTCGATAGCAAGCTAGAGGCCGCACTAAGCCTAGCCAGCATGTCTAGCAAGCACCCCACCGGCCACCGCCACTCTCTGTCCTAGCCCTGAGCAATGCCAGCCCTTGGACCACGCGACACGCCCATGCCAAAGTGCTCTGCAATCGTGCCGAGAGCGCGCCCGTGCACCACGCTCGACCAGCACCCACAGAACGCGCGCCGCCCTGGACGCTTGCAGGGATGATCCCCAGCACCCCAGCACCCCGCCAAACATGCCCGTTCACCGCCGCGCAGACCACGTGCGTTGTGCGACATTAAAACCACCGTCGGACCCGCTCAGAGCACCGCGACGTTCCGACCGATCAGCACCGCCCCACGCTGCAAGACCACGTCGTTGAGGTTCGCCAAGGAGCATAGCACTGTCCCCTATCGTCGCCCATGCCAGTAGCTGCATGTGCCGTCGACCACGACGAGTTCAGCCCGCGCCCGTCGGTCCCCTTCCGCCACTATAAACAGAGGCCTCCATCGCTCGTTTTCGCCACACCCGTTCACTCCCCTCTCACCCATAATCACCCCACCTCACTCCCGGAGCTAGGCGAGCAGCGCATCGCCGGAATTTCGTCGGAGCCCGGCGCTCCTGGAGAAGAAGGGAGCCGTCGATTGGAGCCGCCCCAGGAGAAGCTGCCGGTACCAGGAGAACCGTCGTCGTCGACTTCGTCGTTCGCCCCCGTCACCGACCCTCGCCTGAGCCCCGGTGAGCCTCTCACGACCCCCACCTGCCGCGTTAGGGTTCTGTCTTGCCGGCGCTGCCCGACGTGGACAATGAACCAGAGCCGTCCGATTAGAACTAGAACCCACGGTTCACATCGCCACGTACCGCTACGCCCCTCCCCGTCTCACTGACGTGTGGGGACAACCACTTAACCAGCCCGCGTATGCACTGAGTGTAGTGGGCCGGCCCAGTAAAACATCCCGCGCGACCCAACAATTCAAATTAAGCTTTATTTATTTAATTTCAAACATAGTTCTGTACCTAGATTAAAAAATCAACCCAGCTCGATTCACTGAACCAAAATGCGTGAAACCAATCTTGTTAGAAAGGTACTGAAATGCTTAATCCAAGCCCGTTGGATTCAAACCATTTAGATTTGTAGATCAACCATGGTAAAAATAACAAGACAGAAGCTTTTCTGCATTCAAACATTTTTCAAAATTCAACCATAAAAGCTTTTGAGTTGATTCCACCTCTCAAAAATCACATTTGATCATACCTTTCAGAATATATAAAAACATATGGGTTTACTTACAGAAATAATGTTCAAGTAATAAAAGAATGCCCCATAGGCATTTCTAGTCACTTTATTTAATTAAAATAAAAAGGTTAAACCTTATTAAATTGTGACACCACTTTAAATTACATTCCCCTGTACTGAAATATGTTATGATGACATGTGTCAACATGATCCCATGTTTGAGTTGGAGAATATTAAAACTTAAGTAGTTTTTCAATGAGTAGAAATTACTTTTCTAAAAGTAAAACAAATAAGGCAAGTGCTTAAATCTTGTAATATTAGTGATGATGCTAGATCATCTAGTGTGAACCATTGTGTGATGATTGGAAATAGTTAAGTATTGTTTAGTGATTGTGTACCTCATATTTATTTATAGACACTAGTACCGACTAAGGATACGAGGAAGAAGGAGGATAAATAATAACAAGCATCCAAGTACTAAACAATCCTAGGCATGTGCTCCATATATAGTCATACGTGCTCACAAAGAGAACTTGCACAACATCTTCTGTCCAGCCAACCCGTGGCAGCGGGGCCTCTAGGGAACTACTGGAAATTAAGGTGCTACTTTTAATAGAGCACCGGATCAAAGCATTAACACTCCATGAACACATGTGATACTCACACCACAGCCATCCCCTCTAGTTGTCCCAATTTCTGTCACTTCGGGGCCTTTGGATCCGGACAGTGATATGTGTACACAACTTGCAGATAAGATCACAAACAATACTATCATAAAGATTCAATAATAAGTTCACATCTGAGATCATGGCACTAGGACGCTAGTGAAAAGCATTAAGCACAACAAGTTGCAACAAAGTCAAATAGCACTAATAGAGATACTAGGCACTATGCCCTAACAATCTTATTCGATTACATGATAGAACTTATCCAATCCCTACCATCCCCATAGCCTACAGCAGGGATTACTCACTCAAGGATGAGGGAAACATCAATGGTTGATGGAGAAGAGTTGGTGATGACGATGGCGATGATCCTCTCCAAATTCCCCGTCACGGCAGGGTGCCAGAACGGAGTTTCTAGATCCGAATCTTTGTTTCTGATGGTGGCGGCGGAGCGGAACTCTTTCTGGAAAAATGTCGACCCCCCATCGGTTTTTAGGTCAAGGGGCAACTTATAGGCGCAGAGGGAGCCCGAGGGGGTGCCTGGGGTGGCCGCACCCCCTAGGCGCAGGGCAGGGCCCACCCGCGCCTGGCAGGGGTGTGGGCCCCCCAGGCCTCCACTCCGTTTCGTCTTCTGGCTCCGTGGATCTTCTGGCGAAATATAATTTTTGGCATATTTTCCTGGATTTTTCCTGATAGTTGATTTTCTGCACAAAAACTACACCAAGGTAATTCTGCTGAAAACATCGTTAGTTCGTGTTAGTTGTATCCAAATCACACAATTTTAGAGGAGAAACAATAGAGAAAGTGTTCAGGAAAGTAGATACGTTTTGTACGTTTCAACTCCCCCCAAGCTTAGCTTATTTCTTGTCCTCAAGCAATTCAGTTGAAAACTGAGTGCGATAAAAGAACTTTCACTAACACATTTGCTTCATATGATTTATATATTCTCAGCACAAGAGTAGATGCTTAAACCATTAATAATAAGAAGTATGAAACTAAGTCTACTCAATAGTCATTGCAAGCTATGAAGAGAAACCAACTGAATAATAATAAATAGCATGGAACATAAACATAAGCAACATTGCAATGCTCATAGTAAGGTATGATAGAGTGGTATCTCGCTTGCCTTTGTTTGTAGAGCACAATATGAATGCGAAGGCGCCATTTGAAGTTCACATGAAGACTAGAAGTAAAGATATCAGAGATACAAGCATCAAAGTCATGATATAATTAACCAAGTTTTGGAACAAACACAAGAATGACAACTATGCTCTCAAGAAGGTGCTCATAGAACAGGTGGTGACTCAACAAGGAAGTGAAAACGGTTTTGAAAAGTTTGAAAGGCTTCCTGATGCTGAAAGGAAGGTACTCATTAGCTTTGAGCTCTCATTGCCCTATCATAGGCATCTTCATATGGTTAAGGTGAAAGTGAGATCCAATCTGAGTTATATGCTTGACAAACCATAAACTGGAAATCCCATGTCCCTTGAGTACGAGGGCCGCTCCGCATGCTACTCAACTTTGGTTACCTGCAAGTTCTTGTCATTGACATACATGCATATCATAGAGAACCTCCAACGGGGTACCCCTTGCACATGATACATGAGCTATCCCGTGATCAAAATGACAAGGCAAGCAGACAATGAGCATCTCAACGATCTTTTTATTTACTATGTGCATAGTTTTTTTATTGAGGATGCTTAATAGAATGCTCATTACGGTGATGCTTCAAGTTTCCACCATGATTAGGCATGGCTTAGGCTAGCGGCCCAGGCGTTTCTCTAACCCATATATATATATATATATATATACTCCATGAACTCACAAGATCTGTAACATCCCAGGATTACCATCTCGAAATCGTGATGACACATGTTTATGCATTGCATTCATGCATAAGAAAATCCAGGGAATTTTCGCGCAAAACTAAAGCAGCTCTAGAGGGATCGAGATCTCTCTTGGTCTGATGGAAACATCAGGGCAGGTGCGATGGATTTCGACATGACCTTTATTGTACTTTTGTGTTTTAGAGGAAGACAATTCAAAATTTGAATATTTAATCGATAGATTTGAATACTAAACGAATTTGAAATATAATAATAATTGGAAATTAAATGGTAATAATAAATAATAAGTGAACTATTATTTTTGAAAAGATACACTAATTACAAGTCTCAATTATTACACAAAATTGCATGAAATGATTTATAGTAAAAAAATAAGAACGGAATTCTTATTTATAAGTAAGATATAAATATTTAATTAGTTCCAAGAATAATGAAACACTTTATTATAGAATACAATGTTTCATTGTTGTTACAATAAAAGTAAACTACTATAAAAAAAATAAATATAAAAATGTATTAAATAAATAAATCAGTAAAAGGAATCTTCATTATAAGCAGATATAAATATTGCATTGTTTTTGCAAATGCATTATAAGAGAAAAAGAAAACTAGTACACTTTACTGAATAAAATAAACAATATAATATTTCTTTACAAAAGAAGAATGTATAAATAAAAAGAATTCCTTTATTACAATTATACAATGCTTTATATTTCACAAAATAAAGAGTGGATTGAAAAAGAACAAAGAAAAACATAAAACTAAATTCATCTTCATTTTCTTCGTCTTCTAAATCCTCTTCTTATATTCCTGATCTTATACCTGCAAACAAACAGAAATAAAACCAGTAGAAAGATAAATAGGAAAGGGGTTAGTGGTTAAATTCTTGCTCTTAGATTCGACATAGAATTTCTATGTCTAACTCATCATTGAGATTAAATAAGAAGGGGCAAATTTCACCATATCTATAGTATTTGCTCTCATCAGATGTGTAGCCTCAGACTAATGCATCACAGGCTGATGTAGGGGCAAGTTTCACCTTGGTTTAAAATAGTAAACAAATAAGATGTAAAAACCATCAGGAAATATCAAGGAAGTACTCGATCTGATCCATGACTCACAGCAAGCAAGCAGGCTGCTCACACAACCATGCATAAGGGTGTGCTGTCAAGACAGCAATAGCCCCACGAAGGAGACAAGAAAGAAAAATTATGTACACAAAGGGGTGAACCAGCCGTAGTAACAAGCTACCATTTCACCTCCACACTTCAGAGCATATTCCCCATCTTATCATCTTATCATCAAACCAAGATTACTTAGATCATCCCACCAAATCTACCACCTAATCAGTATCTAGTTGCTTACTTAAGCCATCCAAGAAAAGATCAAGTGAGCACAGGAGGAGTAGATCAAGATCAACAGAATCACAAGGAGGAGTAGATCAAGATCAACAGCATCACAAGTAGTAGACCAAGATCACCAATAAGCCACCAACAACAGGTATAAGTCCAAAATATAAATTATATCATGCAGCACCTATTCTTATTAGCTTGCATCATCAGATTCAAGAGAAATAATGGCTATGTTACAAATCATCCAAATCCAGCTACCCTTCAACTAGAGGTTGTCTATGAGGATTAGAAGGAGACTTCTCTCAGTTTGCATAGGGATGCTATGCAATCTCATCAAAGAGAATGAAAGCCACCAAAACTAAATATCTTTTCTTATTATCCAATAGTGCCTCAGCCTTTGCATCATAGGCTGGGTCAATAACTTCCTCCTCAGGAGTCAATCATAGTATCTGATCTCAATCATGTATCTAGGAGGAAATTTTGGAAAGAGAAAACTCTCAGATCCACATAGAAAATTATGTAAGTACCATCCTTGAGATATTTGGCTTCAGACCAACATCAGTAGCCTATTACCTAGTTTTTACTTGACAAACATAACCACAGCTGCTAGGTTACAGGGCACATACCTAGAGGGTAGCACCTCTGTACCTAGCAGATTCATAGTTTCTTGAGTACAAGCTCAAGATCATTTTTTTGAAACCGGCAAATCATTTTCCCAGACAAAGAATCTAGGAATCATTTGTTAAATCACCTTCTCATTAAACAGATCAAGCAATACTTCAGCCTTTGCATCATTGGCATTCAAGTACTAATTGTTAGTCAGCTACTACACCAACACATCATGCTACAAGAAGGATTGTTGTGCACACTCTAAGAAGTGGCACCACATCAACAATCTCCAGATGGCAGAAGCCACCATAAAAGGGATCTAATAAATCATCCCAATATATTCTGTCATGTTGATAGAACAAACTAAGCAGACCAGATGAATTCAGATCATTGTTCTAGATAGACAACTAGATCTCATATAGTTCAACAAGTATTCCAGCAAGATAAAATCCAAACCAATGGTTTGAATTTTCATATCTCCTATAATCATCCAGGAGGGGTTCCCAGATTAGTTTCTTAGCAAGCCAATTAAGAAGCATCCTAACACTCTGAGGGTTTTTACCAGCAAAACAAAGATTCAATTAAGCCATCCAATGAATATTATCTACCAACCCAAAAGCAGAAATTAATTCATCTCCAACTAAACCAAGCCGCCAATATTCAAGCACATATCCTGAATCAATAACCTCGATCTCACAAACAGGATATTTTTATTCTCATAGCTTCACAACCCCAGAACCACTAACCTAAATTAGTACCACTTGATCACTTGCTCATTCAAATCCAAGGATTTTGGATAGCAATATATCATCAACAAAACAAACATAGAAGCACCATGGATCAGAGCCATTAGTACTAAGGCTGGTCACATGGAATCAAAACTCACCGAGGGTGCCGAGTACCTGGAGCGTAGGCTTGACGAAGCCAGGGAACAGCTCATGTCCAATACCATCTCTGAATTAGAGGAAACATCGGCTGCCGGGGTTACGCTGGCAGCGCCTTCCGTAGGCATCAGGAGAAGGGGACTCCAGGGTTGAGCCTGCACACCTTCCCGCTGGCGTCGAGCTGAGGAAGAGGAGGTCCAGACCGACAAAGAGCACCACGGGACCACCGGCACACAGCGACCCCAATACCAAACCCTAGCGCCAGGAGATGAAAGAGGGCGAGCTCGATAAGGCCTCGAGGACAAATCAAATTGGAGGACCATATTGGCTAGGTGGAGACAGAGCTTCATCAGCTGCCAGCGGCAGCCGAAATGGCCGGCGTTCACCAAAATCGAGCCAGAGAGGGGCGGCAACATCTGCATCGCCAGGAAGAGGACGAGCAACAAGGAAGAAGATAGGGTCGGGGTCAACCGACCCAAAGGACCAGACCAAGTGTTCTAGCCCAACCCAGTGGGCTGGGATGCCTAATAGGCCCAGGTTTCTGAAATAAAACAAATCTTGCAAATAAATAATAAGAGGTAAAATGGAAAATTACCAAAATATCATCTAAACATTTTGAGCTCTAGAAAATTATAGAAAATCCTAATGGTATATAAATAATATATTTAAATCATCATAAAAATAAGATCTACTTAATAAAAATATAAATTTACTTGTTAAACAAAATATAAAGAAAATGAATATTAACAACATTAAATCCTAGGTGAAAGTTCATAAAATAAGGAAAAATCCTAAAAATGAATAAAAATCATTTTTGTGTATAAAAATAAATACAATATTTTATAAAAATACTAGCCTAATGTTTTATAAATAAAATATGAAGTAAATATTCAAAGAAATTTAATCCTTTTTAAAGTCTTGAATAAACATATTACACTAGAAAAATTATTAAATATACTATTAGAAAAATACTTAAAAATAAATAAAAATCATTTTTAAAGTCTTGAATAAACATATTACACTAAAAAAATTATTAAATATACTATTAGAAAGATTTTTTATATTTTAAAGTTATAAATCCTTGTATATTACCTATTTTGAAAATTCTTTAAACTTTTTTATTAAATAAGAAATAACTATATTTCTCTAGAAATACTTAAACCTTAAAATCTAATTACTAAAGTTCTAAATCATAACCCAGGTTTATAAGAAAACTTAAGTGTAAATTATTAACTTTAAAATATATTTTGAAACCTTAAATAAAAATTCAAAACCACAACCTTAAGAATAACTTTATAAATCATTCACTGATATTAAGGGGGAATAATCTAAAAATCTAAATAATAGTTAACATGACTTTAAATCTAACACATTAATAATATCATCCAAATTATACTTACATTGAATAGTTACATATTATTTTCAAAATAGTAAAACCAATATAAATCTAATCCTTCACTTAAATATAAAGTGAATACTCCCCACACCTTAGTCATAAAATCTAAAACTTGAGAATAATTAAAAAGCAAATTACACCTTAAGTTTATTTACCCTTTTATAGTTAATTTTAGTCTGAACGCTTATAAACATCATAAACTACTTATGTCTTTATAGTTAACTTTCATCTATTTCAATTAAGACATAAAACATCTCAAGTCCAAACTAATCAATCAAACAACAAAAAGCATTGATCACATTCTATTAACAGTAAAGATTGTTTAAACCTTGGAAAAGAAATCTTTTCTTCAAATGTTATTCTTTTTGCCACTTCAGAAAACAAATGAAAATTAATAATAATCACATTACTTTATACTTTACTTGTATACTTAGGATTGTTAACACTTAAGTTCCTTATAAATTCCATTACTTGCAAAGTAAAATTTGAAAATAAGGTAATTATCATATAAGCAATCTTTGAGTAGCATACCTCAATAGTATATCTTGTTGTTGTAAGATATTACAATTACATGCTGTTTCACACACCCTCACAAACCTTAATGAGAAGGACAGGTGTGAAAATTATCCAAAAGGACAACACATTCCAAAGAAACCACTTCCAGTTTCCAAACCCTAGATCAACGCTTATTCCGGGTTTCGAGTTTACTAAATTGCATTACATTACTTATGCATAATAACATCTTGCTTCTTTAAACATTAGTCCTTACAGGACCAATAATACTGATTTCATATATTGGATTTTATATTGTCTTGAAGATCGTGAGTGCATAATCTTGCAATCACAAAAGGCAAGTTCACACTGTCTCATGTCCTTTAATTATTTTCTATAAAGTATTTTGCAAATCCAGTGTTGTCATCACCTGCATTTCAAAAATGTCAGAAAACACTATTTTCCTAATAATGTGATTATAGGTTATTTACCATGAGGTAATAACCTACTATGAATGTTCTGGTGGTAAAGGAACATATTATCTAGGACTTAACAACCAATGTCGCAAGCGATTCTTGTGCAGTATATTACGCGTTAACCATGAGATTTGGAATGGGACGGATAAGTCAGATGTATCCTTTTCCTCTCGTATGGAGGCAAGAAGACCTTAATGTGACATTGTGACTCCTTGTGCGGATCCAACATATGGGTGGGCACCCTTATGCCCCACACTTTTAGTGTCTAGATTATCTATGAGTGGTTTTTAGTGGTAGAGTCCATCTGATATGGAACTTGCCAGGGCATCACCAACTCATAGAGTCTTCGAGAACTCATTAGGGTTTTAGCCTTCCCGGAAGGGGGCTTAATGGAGGTGAGCTCGCCCTGAAGGATCGTGAAGACATATGGGGTCGCAGAAAGGGCAGTAATTGGCTTGGATCTTAGTCTGGACCTCATACCAAGGAAGTATGAACGGGAATGCGCGTCCGGATGTGCAACAAAGCTAAGATCTCTCATGGGTAAAGTAACGCACCTCTGCAGAGTGTAAGAACTGTAACTTGTTACTCCCTGTTTCGGGAAGGAGCTGCGAACACGGTGGGAAAGGAACTCCATGAAAGTTCTGGTAAACCCGTGAAGGCTAACGGACATAGCTTTTCAGAATAAAAGCAACCTTTGAAGAAATGTTTATGAAAACCTGCATTGCCTATGACCTATGGTCTGTGGCTATATATATAGTGCATCAAACACTCCTTTTTAGTTAACTTGCTAAGTACGCTCGTACTCAATGTATCTTCTTAATCCTTGCTAGATTCTGAATCCATTAAGACGACGTCTACATCAAGTTATGCTCCCGGAATCATCATCAAAAGCTCAAGCTCTTTAATGAGGAAATCAACATATACATCAACTAAAGTGAAGATGAAATTATGGATTAGATAAGAATAAAGTCTCTATCCATAGAACCTATTTCTATAGATTATTGCAATAGTAGCAATGCAAGACCCAATAGTTCAGATGTTAGTCTTATTAGTATGATAGAATTGGAGTTGTTAATCTTTGATTCTTCTAAGTTTCTTTCTCTCTCTTTAACCTAGAGTGTTCTCTGGATCTTTTGTAAAGAGTTGAGTTGTAACCTATAGTCATGTCTTGAACCTGCTATGTTTTTGTTGTACCACTCTGAGGGATGTAATACTAGTGAATAGTGTTTCATTGGTGTTATGTCAATGACTATAGTGTACTACATCATGTAGTGGTATGTTGGGCCACCGCAGTTGGTATTAGAGCATATGCTTTGACCTTAGGATTAAAACCCTTTTAGGAAGATCTGTAGGTTGGATAGTGACTATAGAAAGCCATCTTATTTAAACCAAATATTCCTATGACTTGTGATGAGTATCCACTTGAGGATAACCTTGTCACACTTAAGTTGTGTTCTTAAGACATAATTCCTAGGAGTAGGTATCCATCTTCTCACAGTAAAGTGCTATTTAGTGTCTTCCTAAGGAGACATAACTCACCAAGATACTTTAGGAAAGTCAATTGGCCATAGTAGAGTTGAATCAAGTTTAGTATGATAATTGAAGTAATTTAAATGGTGTAGTCTAACCATAAAATTGAAGGTAGATAGTAACACCTTATTGTTAATTGATAAAAATAGATAATATAATGAAGCCCATTAGAGGATGTATAGTTATAATGGGTAGTAAATCATGTGGGATTCATTTGAGAATTCTACGTGATGAAGTGTAATTATGTTCAGACTTAATGATAATACTATGAGAAGTAGAGTCATCATGGTTAGATTAGCTCTTGAATCATGTAAAGAGGTGAAACATAACAAGATTATGGTGAGATTAGCTCCGAAACCATGATGTAGGTGTAAAAATGACAAGTGATTAGTAAATTATCATGAAGTAGAGTAAGAAAATAACATGGTAGAACTATGATAGAACTCATAGGTGCTAGAAAATTCTAATAATCTTTGGTTTAAGAATCTGGTTAGTCCTTTGGAGAGATTTTGTGAGGTTAGAGTACTAAATAATGACAGGTTGGTTATACTAGGCATTCTAAAAGTGAGACTAAAGGTTAGTCAAAACCAAATTGAGACCACTTTTCTTAAATTTATCTTGTTGCAATTGAGCAATTAGGGTAAATATTAAGATAAAGAATAGTTTGACCCCTATGTGCTAAGTATCACGATGTAAACCTATATACTACACAACTAAGCCTGAATTCTAGAGATATTATACTCAACTATTATATTCTGGGCTTAGAATATTGTGTGTCATATATACCACATCTGAGTTTATTGGTTTTTCTTGGATCTTCGTGATTGACTAGATCTGTACATGAAGGTTAGCTTGGTGTGCAAATGCATGTTGCAACATCCAGTTATTACTTGATGTTATAGACCTAGATAGAAAAGGGAATTCGTGGAAGAGAGTGACGAGTTCCGAAGACCAAGATGAAGACCTACATGAAGAATGAAGCAAAGTATAAGGAGTATCAACCCAATTTGAAGGATGGATCAAGTTCAGATCATTACTATCCAGCAATAAGAAGGAAGATTAGTGTATAAGATGTATGGAGCAACAAGAAGTAATAAACTTAGTTTCAATCAAAATAGGATAATACTAAGAAGTTAGTGAAGTAGTTGGACCCAATTCAGAGAAGTATCATGAATAAGTGCAAATAAGTAGCCTTAAAACCAAAGTGTATTCAAGCTCTGACAATTCAGAGAGAATGCCAGTAGTATGTTGATAAACCATAGGTAATACATACACCCTAGGATGGTTCGTAGCTGGTATCTTGTCTACATCTGGTGTTTGGTTGACTTAGTTAACCAGATCATTTTAGTACTGCATAAAGAGCATAAAACTTGGCCTAAGTAAAGTAAGACATAAATGAGTATAAAATTTAAGGCAACCATCTTTCGAGAAATCTCGCGAAAGCAGGTCTACCAATGACAAAATGTCCAAACAGTAAGTAAGAAAAATAGTGTTGGAAGATTCAATTCGGAGATCCACAATTGTGTGGGTATACCGTAATTTCTTTCGTGAGACCTTAAATAGGTAGAGTATAAGCTAGACGAAGACCAATATCCTAGTTGTAGAGCCAATGGTTACTATACACGCGGTTTAGAGACCATTAGTAAACCCTAAGGGGGAGAGTAAACAACTAAATGGAAGTATTGTTATATGACTTTTAGAGTAAGTTTGGAGAAGAAGTACTGACCTATAACAGTATTAAGCCTTATTTTCATAAGGTTAAAAGAAGTCATCATTATAAAAGTACTTTCAGAAGTATGTCCGGATAAAAGATCGAAATTACTTCAAAGTAGTAATACTCAAATCTTAAGGTAATGAAGAAAAGGAAGTTGAAGAAGTACTATAGGTAATAACAAAAGATTATCTAAGGCTTGATAAGGTAGAATCTTAAAGGTGATAAAATAGATTAACCCTAATAAAATAATGCTAAAGGAAACAATTCTTAAGTAATCCTTAAGAAGTAATAACCCACATGTGTATAGAGAAACAAGAAATTCCGATTGGTATGGACTAAATGTGTTTAAAACCAATCTTCAGAAGGACCACTAGTATAATCATACCATGACAAACTTAAAATTTAGTCTTTTGGCCACAACTATTGTGTTATACCAATTAACTTTCTATTTTAGTGAGACTCCCTAGACCTTACATAATTTAGTAAAGGAGATTGATGATCAAGTTAAGGAGTTGGATTAGGATATCTAATCAGGGAAATGAAATAAATAAGATACTCCAATTAAGGATTTTGTACTAAGGAATATCCCTAAGGGATTAAAGTAAATGGAACCTTTGATTATTGGAGACAACTAGTTGGAGATTGACAAGTCCGGTAAGAATTCAAGGAAAGGATTTGGATATGGGATATTACAATTATTTCCTTTTGAGGTTACTATGGAGTTGAGAACTATCATAAACATTACAAGGCAATTTCCCATTCTGAAACATGAGAGTATGTGAACTTCGAGGACAAAGTTTATTTTAAGGGGGAGAGTCTGTAACATCCCATGATTAGCATCTCGAAATCGTAATGACACATGTTTATGCATTGCATTCATGCATAAGAAAATCCAGGGAATTTTCGCGCAAAACTAAAGAAGCTCTAGAGGGATCGAGATCTCTCTTGTTCTGATGGAAACATCAGGGCAGGTGCGATGGATTTCGACATGACCTTTATTGTACTTTGTGTTTTAGAGGAAGACAATTCAAAATTTGAATATTTAATCGATAGATTTTAATACTAAAAGAATTTGAAATACAATAATAATTGGAAATTAAATGGTAATAAGAAATAAGAGGTGAACTCTTATTTCTAAAAAGATACTGTAACATCCCAAAAATATAACACAAGGATCATCAAACTCTAATCACTAAAATTAGGGTTAACAAAAACCTTGATTAATTAAAATCATATGAATGCATGTGTGAATGAAATGATTTGACCAATGCATGAATGGACTTGTGTGATTAACCTAAATAGCAAGAAATAGTTTAAAGATTAAAATAACATCATATAAAACATTTCCATGCAGAAAAAAATCAAAAGAAAATCAAAAACAAAGCAAATAAAGCAAATGGTCATTTTTCCAATGTTGCTCACTAGGTCACTTTGAGTGCTTCTAGTCCAAGATTTCAAATAGAAACTTTCCCAATTCTTTTCACCCCTTGATAGAACTAGTAAAAGTGAATCAAAGCCCACCTTTCAAACTTGCAGAAATATTTGGCAACCCCATTCAAATCACAATTCAAAATTGAATGTTATTCATATGTGAAGATCATCCATTTTCAAAACCCAAGAAAACCAATGCCCCTTGACTAATCCAACTAAACAGATACCCCCTAGTATCTGCCTAGCAAACCCACAAAGTTTGAATCCAAAATTCAAATTTAAACTTCTTGTGGCCATTTCATCAAACACCTTGCAGATTCAAATCAAACAAACATCTAACAGTATAGTGTGCAGTAAAATAGGCCTAACTTGTTCCCTCTATGGTTGCAACTAGCCCTTAGTAGAACATCTAGCCCCATTAACAATCTTTAGCACCACTGTGAGCAAGCCTAGCCATGAATGGCAAGCATGCCGAGCGCACCATTGCCACCCCAGTGTCGACAGCAAGCTAGAGGCCGCACTAAGCCTAGCCAGCATGTCTAGCAAGCACCCCACCGTCCACCGCCACTCTCTGTCCCAGCCCCGAGAAATGCCAGCCCCTTGACCACACGACACGCCCATGCCAATTTGCTCTGTGATTGTGCCGAGAGCGTGCCCGTGCGTCACGCTCGACCAGCACCCACAGACCGTGCACCGCCCTCGTCTCTTGCAGGGATGATCACCAGCACCCCAGCACCCTGCCAGACATGCCCGTTCGCCGCCACGCAGACCACGCGCGCTGTGCAACATTAAAACCGCCATCGGACCCGCTCAGAGCACCGCGACGTTCCGACCGATCAACACCGCCCCACGCCGCAAGACCATCCCGTTGAGCTTCACCAGGGAGCACAGCACCATACCCTACCGTCGCCCATGCCAGTAGCTGCTTGTGCCGTCAACCACGACGAGATCAGCCCGCGCCTGTCGGTCCCCTTCCGCCACTATAAAAGAGGCCTCCACCGCTCGTTTTCGCCACACCCGTTCACTCCCCTCTCACCCAGAACCACCCTACCTCACTCCTGGAGCAAGGCGAGCAGCGCATCGCCAGAATTTCGCCGGAGCCCGCCACTGCTGGAGAAGAAGGGAGCCGTCGATTGGAGCCGCCCCAGGAGAAGCTGCCGGTACCAGGAGAACCGCCGCTGTCGCCTTCGTCGTTAGCCCCTGTGGCCGACCCTCGCCTGAGCCCCGGTGAGCCTCCCACGACCCCCACCTACCGCGTTAGGGTTCTTTCTTGCCGGCGCTGCCCGACGTGGACGATGAACTAGAGGCGTCCGATTAGAACTAGATCCCACAGTTCACATCGCCCCGTACCGCTTCGCCCCTCCCCATCTCACTGATGCGTAGGGACAGCCACTTAACCATCCTGCGTACGCGCTGAGTGTAGTGGGCCGGCCCAGTAAAACATCCCGCGCGACCCAACAATTCAAATTAAGCTTTATTCATTTAATTTCAAACATAGTTTTGTACCTAGATTCAAAAATCAACCCAGCTCGATTCACTGAACCAAAATGCATGAAACCAATTTTGTTAGAAAGGTACTGAAATGCTTAATCCAAGACCGTTGGATTCAAACCATTTAGATTTGTATATTAACCATGGTAAAAATAACAAGACAGAAGCTTTTCTGCATTCAAACATTTTTCAAAATTCAACCATAAAAGCTTTTGAGTTGATTCCATCTCTCAAAAATCACATTTGATCATACCTTTCAGAATATATAAAAACATATGGGTTTACTTACAGAAATAATGTTCAAGTATTAAAAGAATGCCCCATAGGCATTTCTAGTCACTTTATTTAATTAAAATAAAAAAGGTTAAACCTTATTAAATTGTGACACCACTTTAAATTACATTCCCCTGTACTGAAACATGTGGTGATGACATGTGTCAACATGATCCCATGTTTTAGTTGGAGAATATTAAATCTTAAGTAGTTTTTCAATGAGTAGAAATTAGTTTTCTAAAAGTAAAACAAATAAGGCAAGTGCTTAAATCTTATAATATTAGTGATGATGATAGATCATCTAGTGTGAACCATTGTGTGATGATTGGAAATAATTATGTATTGTTTGGTGATTGTGTTCCTCGTATTTATTTATAGACGCTAGTACCGACCAACGCTACGAGGAGGAAGGAGGATACTACGAGGAAGAAGCCGAGGAGAACTTCAACCACTGCTCTGCACAAGGCAAGCCAATACTTGCAACCTTGCAAGCTAAAACTTGCAAGATACCCTACTTATGCAAGAATTACTACACAAGTTGACCTATGCAAGCTAATACTTGCTTGTTGCCATGACAACTATATGCCCTAAGCATATGTGATCATACCCACTTGATAACCCAATCCTAGTTTTACTTGCAAGCTCTATACTTTATTTCTTTATCAAAGCTTTCTCTTAGAGTTTACATAGTGAATTGTAGATATTAGAAGGATATTGGAAGGTAGCATAAAGAGCATAAAATTTGGCCTAAGTTAGATAATCTTGATATCATCCTAAGGCATGAGATTGAACTTAGCAAATCTCCACTTGTTTACCACCCCTTAGTAGTATTTACCACCACTTGTAGATGCTAGTGCTAAGTATAAAACTCTATCAACCTTAGATGGGAATACTTGGTGAAAATGGTTATGAAAACCTTAGAATGATGAGTCATTCTACTGAAATGTTTTGACATGTGTTTTCGAACACCAGATGATTTTGATGAAGAAAATGTTGATGCATGAGCCTTAGCCCTGTTTAAAGCTGATGGTTGTCTGGATGCGATACCATTCCAATTTTATCGTACAACCACAATACCCAAAAATTGGGTAGGGCTTGACTGGAAATTTATATACCTTAGTATGGGTTCCTTCGCGGCCAAGGTCTGATCTGAGGCTACCTTGTGAAGATTGTCCACCTGTGTAGTACCCAAGATGACAGTTGGTCATGGTTGGGAGGCCAAACTCACAGGAGAGGTGCCTATACTTGGGCGTGTAACTGAAAGGTTAGGATTGATTATCCACATACCGAGTATGGTGAATTCAGGATTTGTTCCTGACGGATGTATCGAATGTTGTGGTGAAAGTGTACAATCTCTGCAGAGTGTCAAACTATTTGAATAGCCGCGTCGGTTATGGACAGTTGGAGTGGCCATACTGTTCCCCTGTCAGATGTTTTCAAAATGACTTGTGAAATGAATTGTGACTTTGACTTGACCACAACAGAGTTGTGATATGAAATTCAAATTCCCACTTAGGTTTATAAAACTTTCAACTAAATTTCTTGCTTCTGAACTTAGTAGTGGTAAATCTGGCTTTTTTGCAAAACAACCCTAGAGCTTAGTATATCCTTTTCAAACCCACTTAACCTGTTAGTATTAGTTTGCGAGTACTTAAAGAGTACTCATGGCTTTGTCCCTGGCTATTCCCGTGGCCATACTATGAAGAGGAGTACCAGGATGATGGACCGCAGGAAGGTTACGACAACTAGGATCATCTCCCATCGTCAGCATTGCCTGTGACCCTGAAGATGGAGCTTCGCCTATGCTATCGTTACTATTACGTTATTCCGCTGCTTGTATTGTATTAAGAACTGGATCATGAGATCGTTATTTTTGTAAGGCCTTATGTATGGTTTGTAATGGATGATGTACTGTGATATCCAAATAAGTTATGTCTCGCAAAAATGGTAATACTGAGATTGTGATGTATGTCATAACAGGCATCTGGGATTAAAAATACGGGTGTTGACAAGTTGGTATCAGAGCCATCCTGACCATAGGAGACCCTAGTAGAATGGACGTTTGAATCAAAACCTTAGTTTCAAAACCAAAGGAAGTGAGTATTTACAAAAACTTATTCCCATTCTTATCACTTGGATTCTTTCATCAAAATTTCATGTTCCTAAAAAATTCTTGCAAAATACATAAAATTTGACACATTTGATCACTCTACTAACTTACTCATCCGATATTCTTATAGATGGACATGAAGTATAGCAAGTTTTATCAGTTGGGGAATGGAGGAGACCTCATCTTTGAGCGTGACTTGGACCAGCTGTCGGAGTTGCTAGAGCGTCAGCACCCCGAGTTCTTCGGAGCTCAGCTCAATGATTAGGAAGGAGAATATCTGCAGTGGCTAGTTGTTGCAAGTCTCCGAGGAAAGATTGAACCTCCCACTGAAGAGGGAATTCAGTTCACCTTAAGAGAGAACAACTGGCTCGATGGACTGGCCAGGGAAATGCAGGAAGCTCTTGCCCGTCTGTGTGGGCAGAGTATCAATCAGATCAAGGGTACCCGCTTTGAGTTCTACCCAAGGCGTGATGTTATGGGACAGCCACTGAAGGCCCCACATCATCCCGAGCTGAAGACTCAGTTGGACCACCTCAGCTTCATGATGTACGACCATCAGAAGGAGTTGGACAATGCCCGTGCCTACGCCAACCACAAGTACGCCATCGCCAAGAAGAAGGATCAGACCCTCACCATGCTAGTGAAGAATCGCAAGTCTCGTCTCCATCAGCTCGACAAGAAGGAGCGCATCATTGCCCGTCTTCGCCACCGGATCACGGATTTGGAGGAGACCATCCACGAGAGAGACATGCAATTGGAGGAAAGGGAGAATGCCGGAGAAGACCTTCGTGGAGACCCCTACTCCTATCTCAGCGATGATGATGACTTTCTGGAGGATCAGGCCATGGACTTCTTCACCGATGAGGATGATTTCGGCTTCATCGATGACGATGATGATGATGAGGATGATGAGTACACTGACTCCGAGGAGTAGTAGCACTTGAGCACTAGAGTTAGTGAGTTGTAGTCGGCCCCACTTTATCGTAGCTTCACAGAATGGTTCTTAAAACCATCTGTTTTTCTTTGTTGTGGTGTGTGTTGTATCGTGTGCTATGAATGAATGAATGAAAAACAAGTTGCTGGAAAAATCTGAATCAACTCTTGAATACTTTAAAAACTTTTCAAAATTCCTGAACCTTAGAAATTTCCCTCTTTTCTCATGATCTATCTCAATCTTCAGATGCCTCGCGGAGGAAGTGGCTCAGCCCCGGACCTGATTTTGCAACTCTTGCAAATGATGGTTTCGGACCACGAAGCCGAAAGAGTCGAACGTCAAGCCAACCTAGCCACCCTTCAACAGATAGCTCAGATGGCCAACAACAATCAAGGCCATGGAAATAAGGACAACCATGGATCTATGCTCAAGAATTTCCAGAACACCAATCCACCTGTTTTCACTAAGTCAAAAGAACCCCTAGATGCAGATGATTGGCTACAAACCATGGAGAACAACCTAAAGGTTGCAGGAGTAGAAGCTAACGAGAAAGTTCTGTTCGCGACCCACTATCTGGCCGGAGATGCAAGAGCATGGTGGAACAGCGTTCGTGGAATGACCGGAGGTCAGATGATGACTTGGGATGAATACAAGGTCAAGTTCAGCAGAACCCATGTGCCACCGGGTTTAATCAAGAGGATGAGGGATGAATTCAGAGAACTGAAGCAAGGAAGGATGACCATAGTGGAATACCGTGACAAGTTCTTGTCATTAGCTAGGTATGCCCCAGATGAGATCGACACTGAAGCCAAGAAGAAAGAGAGATTCCTAAATGGTCTGCACGATGAGATGCAGACGGTGTTAGTCAATATCCCCTTTGCTGATATTGAAGCCCTCGTCGACTCTGCCATCCAGATGGAAGGAAAGATCAACCAAGCCAATGAGAACCGCAAGCGCCGCATGATGCATCAAGCAGGAACCCACCATACACCAAAGTATCGCCCCAACCCATCTCCAGGATTTTCCCCAAGAAACAACAGACCTCCTATGAACCGTCCGACCTATCCCAACCGTGCAAACCCAAGGCCCGGAGGAAACCACAATAACCCCGACAACTCTAGCAATTTCAACCGTGCCCCACCCAAGTTCAACAACAACAATGCCACCACCAACACCAACACTTCCCCAAGGACCGGAAGCAATGTTATGCCTGTGGCAGCAAAGGACAAGTCGTAAGTAACTTGTTATGAATGTGGAACCAAGGGTCACTACTCCAATGAGTGCCCCAAGAAGAATGCCGCAGCCCCCAATGCAAATGCCCCAGCTCAGCAGCAGCTTCGTCTTTAGCCCTGAAGAAGGTTTGCCCCAGAGAATTCGCTCAACCGCAACGGCCGCCTCTTTCTCATGCATGCTGAAGAAGCCCAGGAAGCGCCAGGCATCGTGCTAGGTATGTTCTCTTTTAACTCAGTACTTGCAAGAGTGTTGTTTGATTCTGGAGCATCGCACTCATTTGTCACTGAAGAATTTGCATGCACTAGTAAGATTCAACCAACCAAATTGAAGCATGTTATGATTGTTCAAATCCCCGGTTCAACCACCAAAGATAGACAAATTTGCAAAGCTGTCCCTATCTGAATCCATGGTATAGACTTTTATGCTAATCTAATAGTACTCGGAACTAAAGGTTTGGAAGTAGTTCTAGGAATGGATTGGATGTCCAAACACAAAGGATTAATTGATTGTGCCAAGAAAGCCATAACCATGACTAGTACAGCTGGAGTATCAGTCGAGCATATATCTAAAACCTTGCCTCGTCAATTCAAGTGCAACAAGAGTATAGCCTAGCCCACCATTGACCAAGTCCGGATAGTCTGTGAATACCCTGATGTATTTCCAGATGTTTTGCTCGGTATGCCCCCAGATCGGGATATCGAGTTTATCATTGAACTGATCCCTGGAACCGGAACCATAGCCCAGAGACCATATAGTATGAACCCGTCTGAACTAGCAGAACTGAAGAAGCAACTAGACGCCATGCTGGAAATTGGATTGATTCAACCAAGTACGTCACCATGGAGATCACCTATTTTGTTTGTGGACAAGAAGGATGGAGGTAACTGTCTATGTACGGATTATGAGAAGCTGAATGATATCACTATCAAAAACAAGTACCCGTTGCCGAAGATCGAAGATTTGTTTGACCAGTTGACTGGTGCCAAAGTGTTTTCTAAGATTGATCTTAGAACTGGCTATCATCAACTCAAGATTCGCGCAGAGGATATTCCAAAGACTGCCTTTACCACCAGATATGGATTATACGAGTATACTGTCATGTATTTTGGATTAATCAATGCCCCCGCTTATTTCATGAATCTCATGAATAAGATTTTTATGGACTTCCTGGATAAGTTTGTCGTTGTTTTCATCTATGACATTCTGATTTATTCCAAATCAGAAGAAGAACATGAGCTACACCTAAGGACCATTCTTGGAACCCTTAGAGAGCATCAGTTGTATGCCAAGTTTAGCAAATGTGAATTCTGGTTACAGGAGATAGGATTCCTCGGACATACCGTATCAGCCAGAGGAATTGCCGTTGACCCTGCAAAGGTGAAAGATGTTGAAGATTGGCAAGCCCCAACCACTCAAACACAAGTTCGTGCATTTCTCGGATTAGCGGGATACTACCGTAAGTTTGTAGAAGGATTCTCGAGTATCGCCAAACCCATGACCCAATTGCTGAAGAATGATAAGAAGTTTGAATGGACAGATAAATGTGAAGCGAGTTTTCAAGAACTCAAGATAAGATTGATTTCAGCCCCCATCTTGATCATGCCGGATATCACCAAGCCCTTTGATGTGTATTGTGACGCATCCAAGATCGGCCTAGGATCTGTGCTAATGCAAGAAGGCAAAGTTATATCTTATCTATCCCGACAACTGAAGCATCATGAAAAGAATTACCCAACCCATGACCTCGAACTCGCAGCCGTAGTTCTAGCCCTGAAGACATGAGGAATTACCTGATGGGAAACCGTTGTGAGAGTTATTCGGATCACAAGAGCTTGAAGTATATATTCACTCAGAAGGAGCTAAATATGAGACACAGAAGATGGATTGAGCTAATCAAGGATTATGATCTGTACATTCACTATCACCCCGGTAAAGCCAATGTGGTAGCAGATGCCCTTAGCAGATTGCCGTGCCGCTTGAACTCCATGATTTTGAAGGAGCGTCCAAGTTTGCACAGAGAGATGGAAGATTTCAGAATGGAATTGGTAAGTGAAGGATTTTTGGCTAGCATAGAACTTCAACCCACTTTGATCAGCCAGATCAAAGAGGCACAGAAATGAAATGCTTGTATCGACGGAATCAAGCATCGGATCGGTACAGGCAAAGTACCCGGATTCGCCGAAGACAAAGAAGGAGTTTTGTGGTACAAAGGACACATTTGTGTACCAGCAGATTCGGAATTAAAAGAAATGATTTTGAAAGAGGCCCATGATACTCTTTATTCTATCCACCCCGGAGGAACGAATATGTATCAGGATTTAAAGGAACAATTCTGGTGGCATAAGATGAAGAGAGAAATCGGAAGCTATATCGCCAAGTGTGATATATGTCAGAGAGTCAAGGTGGGACATCAAAGACCCGCTGGACTATTGCAACCTCTACAGATTCCGGAATGGAAATGGGATTCAGTTGGGATGGACTTTATCACCGGATTGTCTACTTCTAGTAGGGGAAATGACTCTATCTGGGTCATAGTTGACAGATTGTCCAAAGTAGCCCATTTCCTACCAGTCAAGACCACATACCATAGTTCGAAGCTAGCGGAGTTATACATTGCTAGAATCGTCATTTTGCACGGAGTCCCCAAGAACATCGTATCGGATCGAGGAACCCAGTTAACCTCGAGATTCTGTAAGAACGTCCAAGAAGGTTTAGGAACCCGACTAGATTTCAACACAGTGTATCACCCTCAGAACGATGGACAAACGGAGCGAGTAAATCAAATACTCGAAGATATGTTGAGAGCATGTGTGCTAGAGTATGGATCTAAATGGGAAGACTGTCTGCCTTTCGCATAATTTTCTTACAACAACATTTATCAAGCTAGTCTGCAAATGGACCCATTTGAGTTTATGTATGGAAGGAAGTGTCGCACCCCGTTGAATTGGTCAGAAGGACGAGAGAGTCAGATTTTCGGACCCAACATCCTACGAGAAGCAGAAGAGAAAGTTCACAAGATTCGTGAGCACCTCAAGACCGCCTAGTCAAGACAGAAGAGTTACACTGACAAGAGACGTTGTCGTGGTATTGCCGACGAGTACACCATGGAGGGGTACTCAAAGTGCGTGTTTAGAGACGTGGATTAAGGCGGACGGTTGACGGGTACGAGGTAACACAGCTTACCCAGGTTCAGATCCCACAACGGTGGCGGAATCCTACTCCTGCTATAAATCACTATAAGGGCAATACACCGAGTTACAGCGATCGGTTCGCTGTGCGAGGTGACTAGAGAGTCTAAGTTATCATTCCCTAAAGGCTCCCATAGGCCCGACTTATATAATCGCCAGGTCCTAGGGTTACAGGGAAAAGTCCTAGCCTGACAGGTTACAGAGTCCTACACTGTCTATTACTAGTCTTGTGTATCATGTACTCCAAGGCTCTGGGTACGTTGGTGACTCCACCGTAGCCTTCCTTTATCCGGCATGGGCCTCCCTTCTGGATCCATCTAACTAGGCTGCCCAGCAGGCCATAGGCCATGCTACCGACTATGGGCCACCCGGGTTAGCCGGATAGGAGACATGCTATAAGGATACCCATATAGCATATCCCCAACAGTAGCCCCCGGAGAACTCCGAGATCTTGCGCCGTCTTGCCTCTTCACGTGGAATGCTCCGTCTAGATGGATGTCGGCAAATCGTCAAGCAACATCTTGTAGTCCTCCCAAAGAACCCTGCAAGGCTTTCTCCGTCTTCGACTTGTAAGCCGGAGAAATGCTGAATCTTCCATCGTACTCCTCCTAGTCGGATTGAATCCGTCTATGTCGGAATCTTCGATGTGACGGCTCATCTACCCATGTCAGTTAGGACGACGTAGGCTTAGGTCAGCGACGCCTCGTAACTCACACATGCAGAGAACGCAATCATATCCGATTTTCCCGCGCGAGCGATACGAACCGTTGGCGGCGACGGTTGGAGACGTGGAGAAATTTCCGCGCACGTTCGCGAACACGTCGTCTACGTGGAAACCGTCCGATTAAGCTGCACGAATCTTGACGCCGAGGATGATAAATAGTAACCGTGGGGAATTTTCCACTTTTTACCTCATTCTTCTCGCGTCATCTTCTTCCTCCAGCCGCGCGTCTCCTTGAGCTCTCCGCGAGAAACCTCGAAAGAACCCTAGCTCCCACCTGCACCAATCGCACCCCACCTCCACTCCATGGCGAGCAGCATCACCTCACCATCAATGGAGGCATCGAACGAAGCCGCGGCGAAGCCGGCGAGCCCTGTCGTTGTGCCCCCAGAGGGACTGGTCATCCCCGCATCGGTGGTGATCGAATCCACTGGCGGCGACCAAAACTTGGCGGCACCAGAGCCACTGGAGGAGGAGCCAGATTCACACAAGGGCGACTGGCGCGGCTCGGACATCACCGACCGCGACATCCAAGAGATGGTCGCCGAAGGCTACCTTCCCGCGACGGAGGGACTTTCCTGGCGGGCGGTGCAGGCCGGCGAGGTGACACCTTCTCCCCAAGCCAAATAAAAGGTGTACTTAAAAGCCCAGCTGGTACGCGGCGTTTCCCTGCCCATCTCCTACTTCTTCCTCTCCGTCTTAAACCACTACAAGGTCCAGCCCCATAACCTTTCTCCCAATAGTATATTAGTTCTTAGCAATTTCGTGGAACTTTGCGAGGGATATCTAGGGATAAGGCCTAGGTTAGACCTTTTTGTGTACTTCTTCACCGTCAAACGTTAAGCCGGACATAGTAAGGAGGAGCTTAGGAACTGCGGCACCATAAGCTTCAAGATTCGACCTAGTCGGCGATTCCCCGACATCGACGGCCACGATTCCTGCAAGAATTGGCAACGGACGTACTTCTATGGCCCCGACATTCCTCTGGCGGGCCGAGAAGTAACATACCCGGACTTCGCGGACGGAGCCGCCGCTGAAGTTTCCACATGGAGATCCCAAGCCTCCCTTCCCTCTGACCTCGACGCTTCTTGCGCTATAAGGAGGATCAAATGGTTTGTAGAGACGGGTTTGACCGGCTGGACCTAGCCATGTGCTAGTTCATCAGGCGAATCCAACCTCTGCAGCACCGCGCTAAGTACATGCACAAGTATACCAGCGACAGAAGGGATAGCCTCCGCATCTCCGTGATAAGTTCTCGAGCGACTCCGTCAAGCTCCGCCTTAAGGACATCGTCAAGGTGAAGGATAAGAAGCATGGCTTCACCATCACCTACGACATGTTCGCAGACGGCAAGTGCCCAAAGTTAGGTTTTTATTTTCCGTGTATGACATATACTCCAATTCTTCCGTCTTGCAAATGTCATTTTTTCTAACACGGTGACTTCTTACTTAACAGCTTAGCGATCTAGAGGAGGGCAACCTGGCTGCCCAAATCTACGATCCAAAGATGAAGGAAGTCACGGTCGTGTCTGACGACAATGTCCCGTTAGCACGAAAGCGGAAGAGCTCCACCTCTGACGCTGCCGACGGAGGCAAGAAGAAGAAGACGGAGGGTGGAGCCTCCAAAAAGACTACCGCCGCCCTGGAGGCGGAAAAGAGAATAACCACCAGGATTTTTGCCAAAGCACACCCCTAGTGTAAGTTTCTCATTCTCCGACATTGTGTATTTATCTGTCTTGCTCCTGTACTTATGCATTTTGCACGTTTTAGGAAGAAAGCCACGACCAGCCTCAAGAAGACCTCCAAAACTTTGGGGGCTTCTCGAAATATCAAAGACATGCTGCATCAGGACGCCTCCCCCATCATCGCCCCTGCTACCCCTGCCGTCAAGCCTTCATCTGCCCCGACAAGCTCACAAGCTAAGGAGGCACCAGGCCCTTCCATCATGGAAGTGGATTCTGGCGCCTCTACCGAACTCGCTGTTGTCTGCGAGCAGGCGACACAGGAGATCACCGCTCAACAAATGGCTGAAGCTCCGGCTAAGGATGCCATCGGTGGCGGCAAGGCGGTGGTGGACGCTGGTACCTCTGCCGAAGGCGGCGCCCTTGCTCCTCAGAAACCCTTTGTGTTCCCAAAGATAGTCTACCCGGCGCTTACGCCGAGTAACACAACTCTGGTTCCTGGAGGAGTACCGTCATCTCCGACATGCGGTCTTGAGGAGCTCCTCCGAAAAGCAGAAATATTGCAAGGAAATAGCGTTTCCTTTGGCAAGCTGCTAGCCGAGAGTGCTACAAACCTCAAGATCATCGCACTTGTAAGTTTACTTTTCCTTTTGTTTTTCATATGAGTATCCCACTGTAGCCCCCGAGGATGTAGATGGAAAACCATAGGTTTTGCATCTATATCCTCTAAGAGTGACTAAGTTAGAAAAAAGTCTCACTGTATCCCCCAAGCATTTAGATGGAATGAACTATTCTGACTAGATGATTTAAGAGTAGCATATGAAGTGTTTATAATTTTCAATACTGTAGCCCCCAAGCCTCTAGTTGTAACTGAATTAGTTCTGACTAGATGCTTAAAGAAAAGCTAAGCAGATTTCGAGTTAAAAACTTTAAACTGTACCCCCCAAGCTTCTAATCGAGAACTGAGTTAGTTCCGACTAGATGCTTAAAGAAAAGCTAAGCATACTGCTAAGTAAAAAACTCTCGCTGTAGCCCCCGAGCGTCTAGGTGGAAAGCTTCCGACTAGATGCTCCAAGTAGACTAAACAACGGTTTAACTTTTTCTTTTTTCCACATAACGAGAATGCTCAGAGGGCATGGCCAACGACAAGTACCAGAAGATGCGCGCAGATCTCGAAGCCGAAAAGGGTAAAACTGCCATCTTGAAGGAACATATCATCAAAAAGAAGAGTCTGTTTTCTTTTTTGTGCATTCCGTCTTGGTTTTGTGCCTTCATTCTCCGAGTACTCACTGTGTACTTTGTTTTCTCCGACTTTGCAGAACATGTTGCCAAGGCCAAGGACATTGTCGAGCAGTCCAAGCACATCCAGCAGCTGGACAATGAGAACAAGATCCTTAAAAAGGAGAGGCAAGACATGCTAAAAATGCACAAAGAATCAATGAAGGCCTTGCAGGACTCCGCCGCCGAGGAAATCACCCGCTTGAAGGAGGAGATCGCGATCTTGAAAGAACAAAAGCGTGCTGCCGATGAGCAGAATCACCGCCATGGCGAGGCGTATAAGCTCCTCCAACAAGAAAAACAATCCTTGGCGGACACCCTCTGGCAAGCTGAGGCCAGCATCTTCAGTAAGTTTCCTCCGCCTTGTATTTCTGTAGTCTGGATACTTTAAATTTTTGAACTCATGCGTTCCTTGTCGGAATTTGCAGCTCCTATGGGCTTAACCAGATCTCCTCCTCCAGCCAAGGAATGCATGGTTCTTGCTGGCAACTTCATCAACACCGCCATCACCCAAGCCAAATAAATTGCCAAGCCCCTCCAGATACGCATCAAGGCCTCAGAATCCATGGCGAAGTACTCGGAGAATCTGCGCTGAGCCCTCGAGTGTATCACAAGCTGGAAAGCTTCATGTGCACGGGGTGGCGCAAGGATGACGCTGTCAATGGTGAAGGCAAACTACGAAGATGCCGACATCGATAAGGTGACCTATGGTATCCCCGACGTTGACGATGACGGCAAAGAGATTGATCATGAAGCCATCCTGTTGTCACTCGCGGGGTATGACACCAGAGTTGCCGAGTTGGTGGACATCGACGTCTTCGTGCCCATGAACACCATCGACAGCGTCAACCAAGACTCCTCCGAGTCACACCATAGTGCCGACGTTGAGGGTGATTCTCCGGCTGGTGACGATGCTGCTTCCAAGTCTCCTGCGCCAAAGGAATGAAAAACAACTTTGTAATATTTGTTTCATCTTTGGTGTATGCGCGGAAAAAACTTGATGATGTAACTTAAGGCGGAAAACAATGGTTGTTATTTCCTGCTACTTAAGAACTAGTTTCCAGCATGTATATATTTTTTAAGCAAGTGCTGGCTTATCCATTACTTTGGTTCTTATGCTTGACTTTTCGTGAGTCGGAAGACTCGTTGTCGGAACAATGCGCTTAGGTGATGATGCCCAATGGCACCGTCAATAACCTGAGCACAAAATCACCGACAGTAAGTGCCAAAAGTCACTACTCCAGAATCCACATAAAAACAACAAAGAAGGTGTAGACCAGAAAACTTAAGCTAACACCCGTAGGCGGAATTTTCACAAGTGCAAATGCAAGACTTGTGCATAAAGGTTTTACATGATCCAAAAATGAACACTAAAGGAGGTAAAAGACTCAGAAATATGAGTGAACCAAAGAGCTTTATTTTTATTGATCATATAAGAGATACACAATTAGATAAAAAAATGCTAAGTGTAAAAAGGACGTAGCTGTGCTATGTTCCATGGCCAATCAAGCTCCGGGTAGTCATCATCCGGGTCACGTCGCTTATGCTTATGATCCTTGTTGGGTCTATCCTTTAGTTCACGATTGTCAACAAGGTAGTAAGACCCATTGAGTAGCGCCTTGCTTATGATGAACGGTCCTTCCCATGGTGGGGATAATTTGTGTGACTTCTTCTGCTTAAGTCGGAGCACCAAATCCCCCTCTTTAAACGAGCGATGCCGAACGCAGCGACAATGGTAGATGCGTATCTTCTGCTGGTAGATGGCGGATCTTTGGCATGCCAAAACGCGCTCCTCCTCGAGAAGGTCCACATCTAGGCGTCTGGATTCTTCAGCGTCATCTTCGTCGTAGGCGGCAACTCTTGGTGCATCGTGGAGGATGTCGGAGGGAAGGATGGCTTCTGCTCCATATACCATGAAGTAAGGGGTGTAGCCGGTAGATCTGTTGGGTGTAGTTCGTAAACTCCACAGCACAGATGGCAATTCTTCCGCCCAGGCTCCAACTGCTCTATGTAGCGGTGCCTCAAGACGTGGCTTGATTCCCTGCAGAATTAATCCATTGGCTCGTTCGACCCGACCATTGGATTGTGGGTGTGCCACAGATGCAATGTCAAGTCGGATGCCTTTCTCCCAGCAGTATGCCTCCACTTCTCCGAGTGATAAATTTCTGCCGTTGTCGGTGATGATGCTATGTGGGAGACCAAATCTCACCACTAGATCTCGGGCGAACCTTAGGGCAGTTGCCCCATCAAGCTTTCTAATGGGTTTAGCTTCTATCCCTTTAGTGAATTTGTCAACTGCTACAAGCAGATGCGTAAACCCACAAGGTGCCATCTATAACGGTCCCACCATGTCTAGCCCCCAGACTGCAAACGGCCAAGTTATTGGTATTGTTCGCAGTTCTTCAGCAGGAACATGTGGTTGTCGGGCATAATACTGGCATCCCATGCATGTCTCAACCAGCTTGTCGGCGTCCGCCTTCGCGGTCAGCCAGTAGAAGCCTTGCCGGAAGGCTTTCACGACCAACGATCGAGGAGCAACGTGATGCCCGCAATCTCCGAGATGGATTTCGCGTAGGATTTCCATACCTTCTAGCTGGGAAACACACTTTAGGTATACACCAGTAGTGCTCCTTTTGTAGAGTTGCCCATTGATTATGGTATAAACCTTTGCTCGTTGTACTATTTGCCGTCATTTGACTTCGTCGTCGGGCAAAGTTCTGTGTTCGAGGTATTCCATGAACGGTTTTGTCCAACCCGGAGGGACCTTAGTCACTATGTTGACGAAAGAGTCAGCTCTATCCGGGTTGTTGATGTCGGCTCCCTTCACGGATGGTGTGCGCAGGTGCTCTAGAAAAACTCCTGGCGGAATTTGCTTGCACCCTGATCCTAGCTTAGAGAGCAGATCAGCCGCCTCGTTTTGTTCCCTAGGCACATACTTGACTTCGTAGCCCAAGAAGCTCTTGGCTATCTTGTCCACTTCGTCTCGATATGCCGCCATCATAGGGTTCCGTGCATTCCAGGTGCCAGCCACCTGCTGGGCAACCAAGTTGGAATCTCCACAGCAAACTATGCACTTGATTCCAATATCCTTGGCTACACGTAGTCCGTGAATGAGTGCTTCATACTCCGCCATTTTGTTTGTAGCCTCGAAGTGGATATGCAGAACGTAGTGTAGCTTGTCTTCTGTTGGTGACTGTAGCAATACACCAGCCCCTGAGCCGTTGAGCAGCTTTGATCCGTCAAAGTGCATCACCCAGTACTCTGGTTCTAGCAACGGAGTAGCGTCTGGCATCTCCGTCCAATCTGCAACAAAATCCGCCAAGGCTTGTGACTTGATAGCGTCGCGTCTCTTTTAGGTGATCTCGAAGGCGGCAAGTTCAATGCCCCAATTTGCGACCCTTCCTGTGCCGTGGAGTCTTGCTCACCGCTGTGATTGGGTGCTCCTGAAAGTAATGCCTTAGCTTCCGAGAAGCAAGGAATACTCCATAAGCTATCCTTTGGTAGTGTGGGTAACGCTGCTTGTAATCCGTCAAGACCTCGCTCACATAGTAAACTGGTCATTGAACTCCGTGCTCATAGCCTGGTTCCTTCCGCTCTACCACGACGACGGTGCTGACAACCCGGTTGGTTGCCGCCATGTAAATTAACAGGGGCTCACCAGGCTCGGGTGCTGCAAGGATGGGCGCTGAGGAAAGAATCTCCTTGAGCTGTTTCAATGATGCATCTGCCTCGTCCATACACGTGAATTTGTCCGCCTTCTTCAGAAACTTGTACAGTGGCAGAGCCTTCTATCCAAGTTGGCTGACGAACCGACTAACTGCTGCAACACAACCTGTTAGTCGTTGAATGTCCTTTAGGCATGTCGGACGGTTTATGTTTAAGATGGCCTTGATTTTCTCCGGGTTGACCTCGATTCCATGTTGGGAAATGATGAAGCCCAACAATTTGCCGACTGGAACCCCGAAGACGCAGTTCTTAGGGTTAAGCATCATGTTGTATTTTCGGAGATTATCAAAGGTTTCTTTTAAGTTGGAGATTAAGTCGTTTTACTTTTTAGACATCACCGCGATATCGTCCACATAAGCGTGAATGTTCCGACCAATTTGGTCGTGGAGGCAACGTTGCATTATCCGCTGGTAAGTAGCACCTGCATTTTTCAGCCCAAGGGGCATCGTGACATAGCAAAACGTGCCGTATGGGGTAGTGAACGAAGTGGCCAATTCGTCCGACTTCCTCATCTTGATCTGGTGGTATCCTGGGTATGCATCGAGAAAACACAAAAGTTCTGAACCAGCCGTCTAGTCAATGACTTGGTTAATGCGAGGCAAAGCAAACTGATCTTTGGGACATGCTTTGTTCAAGCCGGTGTAATCAACGCACATTCTTAATTCATTGGTTCCCTTTTTGGGGACAAGTATAGGATTGTCACCCATTGGGTGTGAAGGACTTCTCGGATAAATCTAGCCTTAAGTAACCTAGCTATCTCTTTGCCAATGCCGCGTCTCTTCTCATCTCCAAAGCGCCGTAGAGGTTGTTTCACTGGTTTGCATTTTGGATCAATGTTTAAGCTGTGCTCGGCAAGTTCCCTAGGTACACCTTTCATGTCGACAGGTTGCCAAGCAAAGATGTCCCTATTCTCATGGAGGAACTCGACGAGCGCGCTTTCCTATTTGTGATCCAGGTTCGTCCCAATGGCGGTGACCTTGGAGGCATCGCCTACCACAAGTTCCACCGGCTTGGTCTCGATGGCGGCCTTGAACGCAGGAGCAGACTCGGAGATCTGCTTCTTTGACGCGGGCATCTCTGAGTCATTTACCTTGCTCTGGATCTCTTTGAATTCTTCAATGTAGAGGACAACTTCTGTAACGGCTGCTTCGTTGATCTCGCAGTCCCTTGCCTTGGTAAAGCTTCCGGATACGGTGATGATGCCGTTTGGTTTGGGTATCTTGAGTTTGTTGTAGACGAAGCATGGCTTGGCCATGAACGTGTGGAATATGTTGCGGCCGAATATGACGTGGTACACACTCTTGAAGGGGACCACCTCAAAGGTCATGTGCTCTTGGCGGTAATTATTAGCATCGCCAAAGGCAACCTGAAGTGTAATGCACCCAAGGGACCGAGCCTCCCGACCAGGAACTACGCCGTGGAAGATGGTGTTGGTCCGCCTTAGGTTTGCCTCCGTCAAGTTCATCTTCTGCAGTGTATCCAGGTACATGATGTTGATGCTGCTTCCACTATCCACCATACACTTGGTGAACTCCACGCCGTCAATCAAGGGGTTGATGACCATGGCGTACTGGTTCTCCGTGGGTATAAGTCTGGGTGGTCCGTCCTATCCCAAGTTATTGGAACCTCCGACCAGCGCAGGTACTGGGGAAATGGGGGGAGAGTAGCCATCAGGATCCTTAGAGAGGTCTTCTGTTGTCGGACGGTGGGGGTGCCAAGGAAAGTGTGGTAGACTGGGGCCTTCTTTGTGAAGGGGTTCTTCCCCTTTTCATCGCTCTTGGCGGCGTGCTTGGGGTCAACGTCCTCGTCCATGTCACTTGAATCCTTGGACTCCTCCTCCTTCTTCGTCCCCTTGCCCTTGCCGCGCGGTCTGTTCTTCCGACTTCGCTTGTAGCCGGACTCCGGGTCTTCCTTGAGATCGTTGACGAACTTGAAGTGTCGATTGGTATGGGTGGCCTTGCCGTTGGCATCAAGGTGTACGAGGCACGACATATCGCGGTACTCCTCGTAGGTTTGGGGAACGCGGAGTGGCGCTGAGGTGGTTTCACTTCCTCGCTGCTGCCCACGACTAGCTCCCCTTCCTCGGCCTCGTTGTCCGCCTTCTCCTCGTCCTGCAAAAGTCATAGCGACCATGTCGGTAGATTGCTTTTCTTCTGGAGTGGTTTTCCGCTTTGTACTGTTGTTCCTCCGAGCTTGAGTTGGAACGGCCGTTGCCAGCAAGGAGCCACGAGCATCGTCGTCGGCAGCTGCGAACTCACTAGCCAACTGAATCATCTGGTTCAAGTCAAGCTGGTGATTCTCCTCCAAGCTCTTCAGCTTATGTCGGAGCAGTGTGCCTATTTCCAATGCATCGATGAAGGCGGCCATGGCGGTTTGAGCGTGCACTTCTGCGCAGGAATTCTTCATATCCAGCCAGCGGGAAAGGTAGGCGCGAGATGTCTCGTCTTTCTCTTGCACGCACCGCTGTAGATTGCCTACGGTGCAAGGACGCTTGTATGTACCCTCAAAGTTCTTGGTGAACGCTTCTTGCATGTCCAGCCTGTTGTAGATAGATTTCTCCGGCAAGTCGTCGATCCATTGACGGGCCGTGCCCGCCAACATTAATGGGAGGTACTTGACGGCGACGTTGGGGTTGCCTCCGGTAATCTCCACCGTGTTGTCGTAGTCCTGCAACCATGTGGCTGGTTTGGCGGTGCCGTCATAGGGCCTGGTGGTCTTGTCAATCCGGAAACCTTTGGGGTAAGTTGTGGTCCGTATTGTAGGTCCGAAGCAAGGTGGTCCCAGGTATGGTCCTTCCCGGGCCTCGTGGATCTTATCGATCCGCGAACGTGCATCGTATGGCTCCGAGTTCTTCTTCTTTTTGTCAACAGGGGATGGGCTGCGTGAATGACCCGGGCCCCCTCCGCCATGATGACTGCTTGGTGGTGACGGAGGCGGAGGTGACGGTGGGTTAGCCTTCTTGCTGTTACCCTCCTACGACGCCTCACGCCTATCACGGTTGCTTGTCAGATGCGGAGGGTCATGGTGTGACCTGCTCTTGTGTCCTTGGTTGCGCTCTCCGTCATGACGGTTCTGCACCGCGTTGTGGCGGATGACGATGCCGCACTGCTTTGGTGGGGGCATATCCGTACGATGGTGAGCCTTGTAATCTTCGCGATGTCGGGGAGATCAGGGCGGTGGCGATGGGCGACGAGGTTGGGCCTTTTCTCCGTAGTCGGAGGATATGGAGATGGCAACATTTCTGTTGCGCGCATCCCTCCGTCTTCATTCTGATGAACCCGTATGGGACCCGACATCAAGAGGAGATCTGTCCCTTGGCGGCTTGTACTGGCTAGATTGGCAGAGCGCTGGGTCAGAGTCAAGCCTCTAAGAGGTGGCCTTTTCCTGCTGCTTCACCACCTTGGCCACTAGGTCATAGACCTGTTCCACTGCCTCAGGCGATCTATCCTGGTCCAGAAGGGTCTTGGCGATGGCAAGGTTAAGGAGTGGGGTGGGCATCACCTGCTTGCCTTCACTGTCAATGTATGGCTTGGCCTGTGCCGGCTTCGAGGGAGCCCATCCTAGGTTGCGCCGTACACCAAGATCGTTGATGACGCGAGCTGGAGCTTTCTTAGCCTTATGCTGTTGTAGCAGAGTCTTGTACTCGGCCTCCATTGCTCTAGCTTTTTCTATGGACTTCTGCGCAATGACCAGATCTCGATCTAGTTTAGTGCCTTGCTCCGCGATGGCTTGCGCTTCCTCCAGCAGCTGCTGGCGCTTCTCGTCAAGCTGGGTCACGTTCCGGATATGAGCAACGGTTAGTGGCTCGACGAGGAGATTGCCGTACATCACTCTATCAGCTGGAGTAACTTGGGCTGTTGCAGACGTAGATGCTGGAGGCGGCAAGTTTGCGGTGTTGTTGTTGCTCGGGCCGGTGCCGAGTTCCTGCGGCTGCTGCACTGCGTTAGGCGGAGGAGGCATGACTTTTGCGCGATCATCGTCAGTAGCAATAAGTGGTCCTTCCCCTTTTCCAGCGTCGTAGGCGGAGCTCGTCCGGGTTGATCTTCATCCATCGCCGTCCCAATGGCGATGAACACCCCTCAGGACGTGACGGTGTTGTTGGCTTGCTCGTCGCGCGAGTACTCCTCCTCCATCTCCTGCATAGCGGAGTCTAGATCTTCTCGACTGAAGTCTATCTCCTCTGAATCTGCACTGAAATCAGCATAAAGCGCGTCAATGACAGAGTCGGAGGGTGCCAGGACTTCCTCGATGACGGGCGGTGGAGGTGCAACGGCCTCGACGATGACTAGAGGTGGTGGTGCTGCTGCGACGATGGCGGTGGGAGACGGTGGCGGCTGCTGCTGAATCGGAGGTTCTCCGTCTCTAAGCGCAAGCTCCATCTGGGCTGCTGCGTCAGCTACCGCGTAGCTGTTGACGGTGCTCACCATCTCTTCGAGGGTAAGGCGTCCTGTTGCCTGCTGCCGTCTTAAAGAGTGTCGGAGAAGCGTTCCATGGTCCAGTCCTTCCACGAAGTGATACAAAGCGTTATCATCGGGGTAGTGGGCTAGATCGGCTCGTATACGGAGCCACCTGGCCAGGTAATCGCGGGGGTTTTCGCCCTCTCTCTAAATGCAGCGCGCCAGATCGAAGATGGTAACAACGCCGATGAACTTGGATCTCTGTTGTCCAGACGCACAGACGAAGCCGGTGTATTTGAAGTGATCTTCCACCTTTATATCTTGCACAGGGGCGGTTTGGGTGGGCCTTGAATTTTTTCGATATTTGCCGGCAAACTCCGAAGAGAGATCCGACATCGAGCCTTCCACGAACGTGTCCTGCCTGTAGGTGGTCCGTGCGGGTCTTGATGCTCCTCCGACTCCCAGGGAACTAGTGTCCGAGTCGGTTTCGCCGATGAAGAGGTGTATGTCTCCGATAGGAACGATCGAACACCGCGTAGAGTTCGTCTTCGCCGGGATCCAGAACTCGTCCCGCGGGATGATCGGAACGTTGCTGGAGAAGAGAACGCGACCGATGGCTACGGTTTCGCTGATTCCCGCGAAGATCTTGGTCCTCGCCCGCTGAAGAGCCTGAAGCGCCTCTTGCCCCATGGTGGGCACCAACTGTCGTGGTATTGCCGACGAGTACGCCATGGAGGGGTCCTCACAATGCGTGTTTAGAGACGTGGGGTAAGGCGGACGGTTGACGGGTATGAGGTAACACAGCTTACCCAGATTCAGATCCCACAACGGTGGCCGAATCCTACTCCTGCTATAAATCACTATAAGGGCAATACGCCGAGTTACAGAGATTGGTTCGATGTGCGAGGTGACTAGAGAGTCTAAGTTATCGTGCCCTAAAGGCTGCCATAGGCCCGACTTATATAGTCGCCAGGTCATAGGGTTAAAGGGAAAACTCCTAGCCGGACAGGTTACACTGTCCTACACTGTCTATTACTAGTCTTGTGTATCTTGTACTCCAAGGCTCCGGGTACGTTGGTGACTCCACCGTAGCCTTCGTTTATCCGGCATGGGCCTCCCTTTTGGATCCATCTAACTAGGCCGCCCAGCAGGCCATAGGCCATGCTACCGACTATGGGCCACCCGGGTTAGCCGGATAAGAGGCATGCTATAAGGATACCCATATAGCATATCCCCAATAGACGTCGAGACCTTGCTTTTAATATCGGAGATTTCGTGTATCTTAAAGTATCGCCGTTGAAAGGGATGCAATGTTTCCAGCTAAAAGGAAAGTTAGCCCCCAGATATATCGGACCCTTCAAGATTCTGAATCCTCGAGGAGAAGTGTCATATCAATTGGAACTGCCAGAGGAAATGTCCGCAGTGCACAATGTGTTCCATATATCGTTACTTCGCAAGTGCCTTGAAGTTCCAGAGAAGACTGAAATGTTCAAGAACATTGATCACTGGACCATAGAGATCAACGATGACCTGACCTATCCCGAAGTACCCATCCGTATTTTGGAAGAAGCTTTCAGAACCACCAGGACCCGAAGCATCAAGTTTGTCAAGATTCCGTGGAGCAACCACACTGAAGAAGAAGCTACCTGGGAGCGCGAAGATCACATCACGACGGAGTTTCCCGATCTATTTAAATCCTAGGTAATCTTTTTCGTCCTTTTTCAAATCTTGGGACGAGATTTTGTTTAAGGGGGGAAGGTTTGTAACATCCCAAAAATATAACACAAGGATCATCAAACTCTAATCACTAAAATTAGGGTTAACAAAAACCTTGATTAATTAAAATCATATGAATGCATGTGTGAATGAAATGATTTGACCAATGCATGAATGGACTTGTGTGATTAACCTAACTAGCATTAAATAGTTTAAAGATGAAAATAACATCATATAAAACATTTCCATGCAGAAACAAATCAAAAGAAAATCAAAAACAAAGAAAATAAAGGAAATGGTCATTTTTGCCAATCTTGCTCACTAGGTCACTTTGAGTGCTTCTAGTCCAAGATTTCAAACAGAAACTTTCCCAATTCTTTTCACCCCTTGATAGAACTAGTAAAAGTGAATCAAATCCCACCTTTCAAACTTGCAGAAACATTTGGCAACCCCATTCAAATCATAATTCAAAATTGAATGTTATTCATATGTGAAGATCATCCATTTTCAAAACCCAATCAAACCAATGCCCCTTGACAAATCCAACTAACCAGATACCCCCTAGTATGTGCGTAGCAAACCCACGAAGTTTGAATCCAAAATTCAAATTTCAACTTCTTGCGGCCATTTCATCAAACACGTTGCAGATTCAAATCAAACAAACATCTAACACTATAGTGTGCAGTAAAATTGTCCTAACTTGTTCCCTCTCTGGTTGCAACTAGCCCTTAGTAGATCATCTAGCCCCTTTAAGAATCTTTAGCACCACTGTGAGCAAGCCTAGCCATTAATGGAAAGCATGCCGAGAGCACCATTGCTACCCCAGTGTCGATAGCAAGCTAGAGGCCGCACTAAGCCTAGCCAGCATGTCTAGCAAGCACCCCACCGGCCACCGCCACTCTCTGTCCCAGCCCTGAGCAATGCCAGCCCCAGGACCATGCGACACGCCCATGCCAAAGTGCTCTGCAATCATGCCGAGAGCGCGCCCGTGCACCACGCTCGACCAGCACCCACAGAACGCGCGCCGCCCTGGCCGCTTGCAGGGATGATCCCCAGCACCCCAGCACCCCGCCAGACATGCCCGTTCACCGCCACGCAGACCACGTGCATTGTGCGACATTAAAACCACCGTCGGACCCGCTCAGAGCACCGCGACGTTCCGACCGATCAGCACTGCCCCACGCTGCAAGACCACGTCGTTGAGGTTCGCCAAGGAGCATAGCACTGTCCCCTATCATCGCCCATGCCAGTAGCTGCATGTGCCGTCGACCACGACGAGCTCAGCCCGCGCCCGTCGGTCCCCTTCCGCCACTATAAACAGAGGCCTCCACTGCTCGTTTTCGCTACACCCGTTCACTCCCCTCTCACCCAGAATCACCCCACCTCACTCTCGGAGCTAGGCGAGCAGCACATCGCCGGAATTTCGTCGGAGCCCGGCGCTCCTGGAGAAGAAGGGAGCCGTCGATTGGAGCCGCCCCAGGAGAAGCTGCCGGTACCAGGAGAACCGTCGTCGTCGACTTCGTCGTTCGCCACCGTCGCCGACCCTCGCCTGAGCCCCGGTGAGCCTCTCACGACCCCCACCTGCCGCGTTAGGGTTCTGTCTCGCCGGCGCTGCCCGACGTGGACAATGAACCAGATCCGTCCGATTAGAACTAGAACCCACGGTTCACATCGCCACGTACCGCTACGCCCCTCCCCGTCTGACTGACGCGTGGGGACAGCCACTTAACCAGCCCGCGTATGCACTGAGTGTAGTGGGCCGGCCCAGTAAAACATCCCGCGCGACCCAACAATTCAAATTAAGCTTTATTTATTTAATTTCAAACATAGTTCTGTACCTAGATTAAAAAATCAACCCAGCTCGATTCACTGAACCAAAATGCATGAAACCAATCTTGTTAGAAAGGTACTGAAATGCTTAATCCAAGACCGTTGGATTCAAACCATTTAGATTTGTAGATCAACCATGGTAAAAATAACAAGACAGAAGCTTTTCTTCATTCAAACATTTTTCAAAATTCAACCATAAAAGCTTTTGAGTTGATTCCACCTCTCAAAAATCACATTTGATCATACCTTGCAGAATATATAAAAACATATGGGTTTACTTACAGAAATAATGTTCAAGTAATAAAAGAATGCCCCATAGGCATTTCTAGTCACTTTATTTAATTAAAATAAAAAGGTTAAACCTTATTAAATTGTGACACCACTTTAAATTACATTCCCCTATACTGAAATATGTGATGATGACATGTGTCAACATGATCCCATGTTTGAGTTGGAGAATATTAAAACTTAAGTAGTTTTTCAATGAGTAGAAATTACTTTTCTAAAAGTAAAACAAAAAAGGCAAGTGCTTAAATCTTGTAATATTAGTGATGATGCTAGATCATCTAGTGTGAACCATTGTGTGATGATTGGAAATAGTTAAGTATTGTTTAGTGATTGTGTACCTCGTATTTATTTATAGACACTAGTACCGACTAAGGATACGAGGAAGAAGGAGGATACTACGAGGAAGAAGCCGAGGAGAACTTCAACCACTGCTCTACACAAGGCAAGCCAATACCCTACTTATGCAAGCATTACTACACAAGTTGACCTATGCAAGCTAATACTTGCTTGTTGCCATGGCAACTATATGCCCTAAGCATATGTGATCATACCCACTTGATAACCCAATCCTAGTTTTACTTGCAAGCTTTATACTTTATTTCTTTATCAAAGCTTTATCTTAGAGTTTACATAGTGAATTGTAGATATTAGAAGGATATTGGAAGGTAGCATGAAGAGCATAAAATTTGGCCTAAGTTAGATAATCTTAATGTCATCCTAATGCATGAGATTGAACTTAGCAAATCTCCACTTGTTTACCACCCCTCATTAGTATTTACCACCACTTGTAGATGCTAGTGCTAATTATAAAACTTGATCATCTTTAGATGGGAATACTTGGTGAAAATGGTTATGAAAACCTTAGAATGATGAGTCATTCTACTGAAATGTTTTGACATGTGTTTCCGAACACCAGATGATTTTGATGAAGAAAATGTTGAGGCATGAGCCTTAGCCCTGTTTAAAACTGATGGTTGTCTGGATGCGATACCATTCCAATTTTATCGTACAACCACGATACCCAAAAATTGGGTAGGGCTTGACTGGAAATTTATATACCTTAGTATGGGTTCCCTCGCGGCTAAGGTGTGAGCTGAGGCTACCTTGTGAAGATTGTCCACCTGTGCAGTACCCAAGATGACAGTTGGTCATGGTTGGGAGGCCAAACTCACAGGAGAGGTGCCTATACTAGGGCGTGTAACTGAAAGGTTAGGATTGATTATCCGCATACTGAGTATGGTGAATTCAGGATTTGTTCCTAACAGATGTATCGAATGTTGTGGTGAAAGTGTACAATCTCTGCAGAGTGTCAAACTATTCGAATAACCGCGTCCGCGGTTATGGACAGTTGGAGTGGCCATACTGTTCCCCTGTCACATGTTGTCAACATGACTTGTGAAATGAATTGTGACTTTGACTTGACCACAACAGAGTTGTGATATGAAATTCAAATTCCCACTTAGGTGTTATAAAACTTTCAACTAAATTTCTTGCTTCTGAACTTAGTAGAGGTAAATCTGGCTTTTTGGCTAAACAACCCTAGAGCTTAGTATATCCTTTTCAAACCCCCTTAACCTGTTAGTATTAGTTTGCGAGTACTTAAAGAGTACTCATGGCTTTGTCCCTGGGTATTCCCGTGGCCAGACTATGAAGAGGAGTACCAGGATGATGGACCGCGGGAAGGTTACGACAACTAGGATCATTTCCCATCGTCAGCATTGCGTGTGACCCTGAAGATGGAGCTTCGCCTACGCTATTGTTACTATTACGTTATTCCACTTCATGTATTGTATTAAGAACTGGATCATGAGATCCTTATTTGTGTAAGACCTTATGTATGGTTTGTAATGGATGATGTACTGTGATATCCAAATCTGTTATGTCTCGCAAAAATGGTAATCCTGGGATTGCGATGTATGGCATAATAGGCATCTTGGATTAAAAATCCGAGCAGTGACAGATACACTAATTACTAGTCTCAATTATTAAACAAAATTGCATGAAATGAATTATAGTAAAAAATAAAGAATGGAATTCTTATTTATAAGTAAGTTATAAATATTTAATTAGTTCCAACAATAATGGAACACTTTATTATAGAATACAATGTTTCATTGTTGTTACAATAAAAGTAAACTACTATAAAACAAATAAATATAAAAATGAATTACATTAATAAATAACTAAAAAGAATATTTATTACAAGCAGATATAAATATTGCATTGTTTTTGCAAATGCATTATAAGAGAAAAAGAAAACCAGTACACTTTATTGACTAAAATAAACAATACAATATTTCTTTACAAAAGAAGAATCAATAAATAAAAAGAATTCCTTTATTACAATTATAAAATGCTTTATATTTCACAAAAGAAAAAGTGGATTACAAAAGAATAAAGTAAAAACTTAAAACTAAATTTATCTTCATTTTATTCCTCTTCTAAATCCTCTTCTTATATTCCTGATCTTATACCTGCAAACAAACAGAAATAAAACCTATAGAAAGATAAATAGGAATGGGGTTAGTGGTTAAGTTCTTGCTCTCAGATTCGACATATAATTGCTATGTCTAACTCATCATTGAGATTAAATCAGAAGGGGCAAATTTCACCATATCTATAGTATCTGCTCTCATCAGATGTGTAGCCTTAGACTAGTGCACCACAGGATGATGTAGGGGCAAGTTTCAGCTTGGTTTAAAATAGTAAACAGATAAGAAGTAAAAACCATCAGGAAATATCAAGGAAGTACTTGATCTGATCCATGAGTCACAACAAGCAAGCAAGTTGCTCACACAACTATGCATATGGGTGTGTTGTCAACACAACAGTAGACAACAAAGCAAAATTATGTACACAAAAAGGGGTGAACCAGCCATAGCAACAAGCTACCATTTCCCCTCCCCACTTCAGAGAACATTCCCCATCTTATCATCTTATCATCTAACCAAGAATACTTAGATCATCCCACCAAATCCACCACCTAATCAGTATCTGGTTTCTTACTTAAGCCATCCAAGAAAAGATCAAGTGAGCACAAGGAGGAGTAGATCAAGATCAATAGCATCACAAGTAGGAGTAGATCAAGATAAACAACATCACAAGGAGGAGTATATCAAGATCATCAACATCACAAGGAGGAGTAGATTAAGATCAGTAGCATCACAAGTAGTAGTAAACCAAGATCCCCAATAGGCCACCAACAACAAGTACAAGTCCAAAATATAAATTAGATCATGCAGCACATGTTCTTATTAGCTTGCATCATCAGATTCAAGAGAAATAATGGCTATGTTAAAAATCATCCAAATCTAGCTACCCTTGAACTAGAGGTTGTCTAGGAGGATTAGAAGGAGACTTCTCTCAGTTTGCATAGGGATGCTATGCAAGCTCATCACAAAGAATGAAAGACACCAAAACTAAATATCTTTTTTTATTATCCAATAGTGCCTCGGCCTTTGCATCATAGGCTGGGAAAGAACTTCCTCCTCAGGAGTCAATCATAGTATCTGATCTCAATCATGTATCTAGGAAGAAATTTAGGAAAGAGAAAACTCTCAGATCCACATAGAAAATTATGTAAGTACCATCCTTGAGATATTTTTCTTCATACCAACATCATTATCCTATTACCTAGTTTTTACTAGACAAACATAACCATAGATGCTAGGTTACAGGGCACATCCCCAGAGGGTAGCACCTCTGTACCTAGCAAATTCATAGTTTCTTGAGTACAAGCTCAAGATCATTTTTTTGAAACACACAAATCATTTTCCCAGACAAAGAATCTAGGAATCATTTGTTAGATCACCTTATCATTAAACAGATCAATCAATACTTCAGCCTTTGCATCATTGGCATTCAAGTACTAATTTTTAGTCAGCTACTACACCAACACATCATGCTACAAGAAGGATTGTTGTGCACAGTCTATGAAGAGGCACCACAACAACAATCTCTAGATGGCATAAGCCACCATAAAAAGGATCTAATGAATCATTCCAATTTATTCTGTCATGTTGATAGAGCAAACTAAGCAGACTAGATGAATTCAGATCATTGTTCTAGATAGACAAGTAGAACTCATATAGTCAACAAGTATTCCAGCAAGATAAAATCCAAAGAAATGGTTTGAATTTTCATATCTCCTGTAATCATCCAGGAGGGGTTCCGAGATCAGTTTCTTAGCAAGCCAATTAAGAAGCATCCTAACACTCTAATGGTTTTTACCAGCAAAACCAAGATTCAATTAAGCCATCCAATGAATATTATCTACCAACCCAAAAGCAGAAATTAATTCATCCCCAACTAAACCAAGCCGCCAATATTCAAGCACATATCCTGAATCAATAACCCCGAGCTCACAAACAGGATATTCCTATTCTCATAGCTTCACAACCCCAGAACCACTAACCTAATTCAGTACCACTGGATCACTTGCTCATTCAAATCCATGGATTTTGGATATCAATAGATCATCAACAAAACAAACATAGCAGCACCATGGATCAGAGCCATCAGTAATAAGGCTGGACACATGGAATCAAAACTCACCGAGGGTGCCGAGCACCTGGAGCGTAGGCTTGACGAAGCCAGGGAACAACTCATGTCCAATACCATCACCGAATTAGAGGAAACATCGGATGTCGGGTTTATGCTAGCAGCGCCTTCCACAGGCATTAGGAAAAGGGAACACCAGGGTTGCGCCTGTGCACCTTCCCGCTGGCGTCGAGCTGAGGAAGAGGAGGTCCAGGCCGACAAAGAGCACCATAGGACCACCGGCACACGGCGACCCCAATATCGAACCGTAGCGCCAGGAGATGAAAGAGAGCGAGATCAATAAGGCCTCGAGTCCAAATAAAATTGGAGGACCAGATTGGCCAGGCGGAGACGGAGCTTCATCAGCCGGCAGCGGCAGCCGAAATGGCCGATGTTCGCTGGAATCGAGCGAGAGAGGTGCGGCACCATCTGCATCGCCAGGGAGAGGACGAGCGGCAAGGGAGAAGATAGGGTCGGGGTCAACCGACCCAAAGGACCAGACCAAGTGGTCTAGCCCAACCTAGTGGGCTTGGCTGCCTAATAGGCCTAGGTTTATGAAATAAAACAAATCTTGCAAATAAATAATAAGAGGTAAAATGGAAAATTACCAAAATATCATCTAAATATTTTGAGCTCTAGAAAATTATAGAAAATCCTAACAGTATATAAATAATATATTTAAATAATCATAAAAATAAGATCTACTTAATAAAAATATAAATTTACTTGTTAAAGAAAAATATAAAGCAAATAAATATTAACACCATTATATCCTAAGTGAAATTTCATAAAATAAGGAAAAATCCTAAAAATGAATAAAATCATTTTTGTGTAAAAAAATAAATACACTATTTTATAAAATACTAGCCTAATTTTTTATAAATAAAATATGAAGTAAATATTCAAAGACATTTAATCCTTGATGGAATTTTATAAACATAAGAAGAATACTTAAAAATAAATAAAAATCATTTTTAAAGTCTTGAATAAATATATTACACTAGAAAAATTATTAAATATACTATTAGAAAGATTTTTTATATTTTAAAGTAATAAATCCTTGTCTATTACCTATTTTGAAAATTCTTTAAAAAAACATTTCCTAAATAAGAAATAACTATATTTATCTAGAAAGACTAAAACCTTAAAATCTAATTACTAAAGTTCTAAATCATAACTAAGGTTTATAATAAAACTTAAGTGTAAATTATTAACTTTAAATTATATTTTGAAACCTTAAGTAAAAATTCAAAACCACAACCTTCAAAATAACTTTATACATCATTCACTGATATTAAAGGGGAATAATCTCAAAATCTAAATAATAGTTAACATGACTTTAAATATAACACATTAATAAAATCATCCAAATTATACTTACATTGAATAGTTACATATTATTTCAGAATAGTAAAACCAATCTAATTCCAATCCTTCATTTAAATATAAAGTGAATACTCCCCACACCTTAGTCATAAAATATAAAACTTGAGAATAATTAAAAAACAAATTACACCATAAGTTTATTTACCCTTTTAAAGTTAACTTTAGTCTCAAAGCTTATAAACATCATAAACTACTTATGTCTTTATAGTTAACTTTGATCTATTTCAATTAAGAAATAAAACATCTCTAGTCCAAACTAATCAATCAAACACCAAAAAGCATTGATCACATTCTGTTAATAATAAAGATTGTTTAAACCTTGGAAAAGAAATCTTTTCTTCAAATGTTATTCTTTTTCCCACTTCAGAAAACACATGACAATTAATAATCACATTAATTTATACTTTACTTGTATACCTAGGATTGTTAACACTTGAGTTCCTTATAAATGCCATTACTTGCAAAGTAAAATTTCAAAAATAAGACAAGCAATGTTTGAGTAGCATACCTCAATAGTATATCTTTCTGTTGTAAGATATTACAATTACATGTTGTTTCACACACCCTCACAAACCTTAATGAGAAGCACAAGTGTGAAAATTATCCAAAAGGACAACACATTCCAAAGAAACCACTTCCAGTTTCCAAACCCTAGATCAATGCTTATTCCGGGTTTCAAGTTTACTAAATTGCATTACATTACTTATGGATAGTAACATCTTGCTTCTTTAAACATTAGACCTTACCGGACCAATGATGCTGAGTTCAGATATTGGATCTTATATTGTCTTGAAGACCGTGAGTGCATAATCTTGCAATCACAAAAGGCAAGTTCACACTTGCTCATGTCCTTTGATTATTTTCTCTAAAGTATTTTGAAAATCCAGTGTTGTCATCACCTGCATTTCAAAAATGTTAGAAAACACGATTTTCCTAATAATGTGATTATAGGTTATTTATCATGAGGTAATAACATAGTACGAAAGTTCCGGTGATAAAGGAACATATTATATAGGACATAACAACCAATGTCGCCAGTGATTCTTACGTCGTATATTACGCATTAACCATGAGATTTGGAATGGGATGGAGAAGTCAGCTGTATCCTTTTCCTCTCGTATGGAGGCAAGACAACTTTAACGTGACGTTGTGATTCCTTGTGCGGATCCAACATATGGGTGGGCACCCTTATGCCCCACACTTTGGGTGTCTAGATTATCTATGAGTGGTTTTTAGTGGTATAGTCCATCTGATATGGAACTTGCCAGGGCATCACCAGCTCATAGAGACTTCGGGAACTCATCAGGGTTTTAGCCTGCCGGGAAGGGGGCTTAATGGAGGTGAGCCAGCCCCGAAGGATCGTGCAGACATATGGGGTCGCGGAAAGGGAAGTGATTGGCTTGGATCTTAGTCTAGGCCTCATACCAAGGATGTATGAACGGGAATGCGCGCCCGGATGTGCAACAAAGCTAAGATCTCTCATAGGTAAAGTAACACACCTCTCTAGAGTGTAAGAACTGTAACTTGTTACTCCCTGTTCCGGGAAGGAGCTGCGAACGCGGCGGGAAAGGAACTCCATAAAAGTTCTAGTAAACCCGTGAAGGCTGACGGACATAGATTTTGAGAATAAAAGAAACCTTTGAAGAAATATTTACGAAAACCTGCATTGCCTACGACCTATGGTCTGTGGCTGTAGATATATTGCATCAAACACTCCTTTTTAGTGAACTTGCTGAGTACGCTCGTACTCAACGTATCTTCTTAACCCTTGCTAGATTCTGAAGCCATTAAGATGACGTCACATCAAGTTATGCTCCTGGAATCATCATCAAAAGCTCAAGCTCTTTAATGAAGTCAAGGAAGTCAACATATACATCAATTTAAGTGAATACGAAGTTATAGATTAGATAGGAATAAAATCTCTAGCCATAGAACCTATTTCTGTAGAGTATTGCAATAGTAGAAATGCAAGCCCCAATAGTTCATATGGTAGTCTTATTATAGAATTGGAGTTGTTAATCTTTGATTCTTGTTTTTTAGAAGTTTCTTTCTCTCTCTTTAACCTAGAGTGTTCTCTGGATCTTTTGTAAAGAGTTGAGTTGTAACCTATAGTCATGTCTTGGAGCTGCTGTCTTTCTGTTGTACCACTCCGAGGGATGTAATACTAGTGAACAGTGTTTTATTGGTGTTATGCCAATGACTATAGTGTACTACATCATGTAGTGGCATGCTGGGTCACCGCAAGCTCCCCTTTTATTTCACACCGACGACATCCGCAAACAAAAGAGCAAGGTACAACTGGATATGTATCCATAAGTGTTGAAAACGTTCCCCGTGACAGCACAATTCTGCTAACTCCCAGCATATAATTTGCAAGCATATAACTTTCATGGACAAGTCACAATTGGTCATGATTATTAAGTGCAAGGAATAAAGTGTGCCATCAAGTTCGTGAGATCTTTACTAACTAACTTTCTCAAAACAGACAAACATTTAATTTGGAAGAAAACAAGGCATATAGAATATGCACTAAAATAGCAAACAATGCTAATAGGTAGGTATGGTGGACACAGTTGGCAATATTGGTTTTTGGGAGTTGGATGCACAAGTGGATTTCATACTCAGTGCAAGTGAAGGCTAGCAATAGAGAGGGTGCGACAAATGAGAGACCAATAATTGTCATAATCATGCTTGCAACAAAACATGACTAATTATGGCATGAAAGTGATACAAGAACTCTGAGGCAAAATAAATCATCGAGGCTTATTGACTATTGTTTTAGTCATAAGCATGCGTGAGCATGTTCCAAGTCGATTCACATGAAACTTTCTGAGGAGGATACCACAATATCATACCAAAATATGAATAGAACAATGCAAACAAACATTCATATGACATGCTACAAACTATTAGCAAGATGGAGCTAATCATAGACAAGCAAGAACTACTAAGCATCCATCAGTAACACACTCCTTACAATGAACAGACTAAGCATGCTCACAATGATGAGTATGTGTACAAAAATGAAAACAAATAGAGTTCGTTACCAGGTTCTTACCACACCTCAGGTTGTATTAATCTTCATTATTGCCCTTCACTTGTGTGACTTGAATAATAACATGAAACCAAAATCCACTGAGGACGGCTAAACCCTGCGAAGAACTCACAAAACCAAAGAAGAACAACAAATATTTTTGGTGTTTCGATTTTTTTAAACAAGCCAACAAAGCAAAAACAAACCAAGCAAAGCAAAATCATTTTGTATTTTTTTCTTTAAAGGCAAACCAAAGCAAAGAAACGAACAAAGAGAAACAACAAAGTTATTTTTGGTATTTTTTTGTTTTGAGAAAGCAGAAACGAAAACCAAAAAGAAAGCGAAACAATGGATATACAAAGAACAAACCGAACATGATATATAGATGAGTGTGATGTCGGTATACCTCCCCCAAGATTAGGATTTTGGCCTAAGTGGGGCTCAATAGCACGGGTTGTAACCCCAAGCAAGTGGGTCATCATAGGAATGATCATAGTCAGGCGCTTGCGACGAAGAAGAATACGCGCTCCAATCAAATGAGGGATGCTGGTATGAAGACTCTCCCAAGTTGGAGGGCTGAACCGAATCATCCTCAGCATCTTATCCAACATTCTCCTCTTGCTGGGAGAGCTCCGCCACATATGTGTCAACCTCCTCCTCCGTGAGTGACCATCCTTGCCTGTTATCAAAGTTAAACAAAGCAGGTGCAGGAAAATAAACTATTTTCTCAGTCCTACCCCCTCTCCAACCTCGCTAGGCAAAATATAGTTCAAACGGTAAACTTATCACATTAGTCCCCAAGGAAAAAAACCATGCTGAATCATGGATTCAAGATCAAGCCTCTCTATAGGGAACCGATAATCTGAATGGTGAGGCTCTAAACCATGGAAAGCTAGCAACCTAGAAGCAATGAACCTCCACAAATTCCACGCTTCTCGCGGTTGGTGGTGAGACAATAATCTATCAAATCACCCAGGTTATAAGATCTATTCATATTCAAAGCAGCTGCGATAAAAGCTAGATCAAAAGAAGATAACTTCCTAGCAATCTTTCTAGCAAGAACACATTTGGTAATGAAATAGGCAAAATATCTAATGGATGGGAACTGAATGTTCCGAATTTTAACACTTTCCTTTGAGAAGACAAAACCTTGGCAAATCTCAGCATATAAATCCATAAGTGACTTGGGCCTCTCCTTGATCTTCTCACAAGATCCCCACTGAGGTACTCTAATTGCTGCACAAAAATCAGAAAAAGGCAGGTCGACAGCTATATTGTATATCTTATAATGGAACATGGGATTAGATGAAGAACAAGTAAACCATAAGTCCTGCACAACAACCATGGTTAGCTTAACATACTTAAATGGTTCAACTTCAACAAAGTGTTCCAACCCTGCATTGATAATCATAGTTTGGAAATCCTGAAGGATTCACGCATTTCTCATAAATTCCTGGCATGGATATATGGAAGGAAAAACTCCTTCCTCACGATGAACTTTCATTGGCTTAGGCACCACCAGGTCATATTAATTTAGTGGATATGCACTCATCTTCCTTTTTGAATTTTTTAGATAAACATCACACCAAGTGATTTCCAAGTTGATAAATGATGAGAAACTACTACAAGAACTTGCTAGAGGGCTACACATGCATCAAAATGAAATCTCTAAGCATAGAACAAGCATGTAAGCTCACACAACCTGACACCTTTAGTAGCAAAATACTCAAAATACAATCTATCAATCACAAATCTAATTGGACAAGTGGAGGAGGCACATACCAAGGAGCAATCCCTCCAAAAATCAACAGCAAAGATGGGCTGAGAAACGAGATCGAAAATCACGATCAAGAACAGCAGGAACGCGAGCTTGAGCAAGTTTTTCAGTGTTTTTCGGGAGAGAGAAAGAAGATGTCTGGGAGGAGACACTTTGGAGGGGCCCAGGTGGGCCACACCCCACCTAGGCGCCACCTGTAGGGGGGCGCTCCCACCATGGGTGTGGGTGCCTGGGGTGGTCCCTGGGTCACTCCAGGTGTCCCTCTGCCCATTTTTTCGAGGAAAAATTTATTGTGAATTTTCTAGGATTTTTCGAGAAACTTTGTTTTTGGCCAATTTTCAGTGTATGAAAATTGATTTTCTCGCAGAAACAGTTTTTTAGAAGAAGCAAAAGCAAACCAAAAACCAAACTACAGAATCTCTAATACACTCTAACAAGCAAACAACTAGCAACACCAAAGCTAGCAAAAGAAAGGGCAAAGACTAGGAAGGAGAAAAGTAAAAGAAAGAAAGAATAACCACAGTGAAAGCATTATTTTATTCATTAAAATCCTTTTGTTAACAAGGTTGATCAAGTCTTGTTACCAAAAAAATCTTATATGAAACAAAACTTTTCATTCCACAAGGTGATTATGTTACCTCATACTTGATAGCAATGGTCCCAATCATAATAGTTTCAAATTGTTCCTATGGAATGGGACAATATATTTGTCCAACCTTGATGCTCTCAATATTTTCAACGGAATTCAGGCAATAGCTCTTAGCAACCTTCTTGGGGAAATAGACAGTATGATCTTTGTTATTAATATTTAATGTTACTTTTCCTTGATTGCAATTAATAACAGCACCTGCAGTACTAAGAAAAGGTCTCCCAAGAATAATAGACATATTATCATCTTCAGGCATCTCAAGCACAACAAAATCAGTCAAAAGCAATAAATTATGAGCCACTTGAATAGGAACATCCTCACATATACCAACATGAATAGTGGTTGACTTGTCAGCCATTTTTAAAGATATATCAGTTGGTATCAACTTTTCTAGCAGGAGTCTCTTGTAGAGAGAAAAAGGCATAACACTAACTCCAGCTCCCAAATCACATAAAGCAGTCCTAACATAATTGTTCTTAATAGAGCAAAGAATAGTTGGTATACCTGGATCACCAAGTTTCTTTGGAACCTTACCATTGAAGGAATAATTAGCAAGAAGAGTAGAAATCTCCTTATTAGGAATCTTCCTTTTATTAGAGACAATATACTTCATATACTTTGAATAAGGAGGCAATTTAATAGCATCAGTCAAAGGAATTTGCAAAAATAAAGGTTTCATCCACTCACAAAACTTGTTGTAGTGTTATTCCTCTTTTGACTTGTGTTTCTTACCTGGAAAAGGCATAGGTTTCTACAACCAAGGTTCTCTCTCACTACAATGTTTCTTAGCAATAAAATCTTCCTTAGTGTACCTAGTGTTCTTATTATGGTTCTCAGGTTCTTCCTCAACTTCCTCCTTATCAGGAGCATCATTATTACCATTACCACTCTCAGTTTTAGCATCAAAGGCAGTTATACTATTAGGATCTAGAGCAGGTTCAAGTGGTTCCTCAACTACTTCATGTTTCTTTTTCTTTCTCTTACGAGGACTACCACTACTTTCACCTTGTTGAGAATCCTGCTCAATTCTTTTAGGGTGTCCTTCAGGATATAAAGGATCTTGAGTAGCTATACCACTGCTAGTTTTAATTCCATAAGCATGTTTATCTCCTGATGCATTAACTAGCATATCCTTTTGTACCTTAGCAAGTTGATCAAGTTGGGTTTGAACCATTTGAAAGTGTTTACAAAGTATTTTAATATCATTAGAAGTCCTTTCCATAGTATCTTTCAACTCATTGATAGCTCTAGAGTTTTCCAATAAATGATTTTGAACTTGTTTATTAAAATTACCTTGTTTAACAATAAAAATGTCAAGTTCCTCTAAACATTGATCAGGAGGCTTACCATAAGGAATATCACCTTCATCAAAGTGTTGGAGGGAGTGTACCTCAATAGTGGATGAGTGGGGAATTGGCTTACATAAATCTTCTATAGGATGTATATTCTTCACATCTTCAGCTCTAAAACCTTTCTCCTTAAGACATTTCTTAGCTTCTTTCATGACTTCATCATTTAATGCAATAACTCCCCTCTTCTTTGGTGTTGGTGTTGGAACTGGTTCAGGCATAACTGGTTTAGGAGTAATAGGCCCAGGTGTATTTAGCTCAGTTGAAGTCCAATCATCATAATTCTTTCTTATTTTAGCCATTAATTTTTCAGCATCTGTAGGAGTTCTTTTCCTGAAAACACAATCAGCAAATCTATCTAGGTATGTCCTAGAATCATTAGTTAGTCCATTATAATAAATATCAAGAAGCTCATTTTTAGGTAATGTACATCCAGGATGTGCATGAATCAAGGCACAAAACTTTGTCCATGACTCAAGAAATTTCTCTTCTTCTCCCTGTTTAAAATCAAAAAGTCTCTGCAAAAGCAGCATCTCTAGCACCGGGAGGAAAATATTTCTGGAAGAAATAAGCAATCAAGAAATCAGGGATATCAATGGAACCAGGAGGTAATCTATTAAACCAAGCCCTAGCTTCTCCTTTTAGTGAAAAAGGGAAGATCTTAGTAACAAAGTACTTGCGCATCTTAAAATTATCAGAGAATAAATCACTCATAGTAGAAAGTTCATTCATATGAGCCACAACACTCTCATTTTTAGTCCAACAGAAATGTTCTTTATCAACAATATCTAAATAGGATAAATCAAGAGAGAAATCATAATCTTTATCTTTAATATCCAAGGGAGAGGTGGCAAACTTAGGATCAGAGGACAACATAGGAACAATGGTGCATCTAGCAAGGAGACTCTTAATAGAACTAGTACCATGTGTGTTTCGGCACTCTTCAACAAATTCATCAGTGAACTCAATGTAACCATCATTAATATCATAACTCTCTCTAGACTCAGGTGAGCTAACATATGTAACAGTGTCTTCACTAGGAGTTTTGGTATTTCCTAGACTAGCCATAGTAGCATCTAGGAAAGGACCTAATGAACGACTCGCATCAAGCACAGTAGAAGTACCATGAGCATCAAAAGCATTTTCAGACTCAGCAGTAGTAGCAGTGTGTGTGTAGCATGAGTATGTGGTGGTGGTGTAACAAGCTTACTTATAACAGACGGAGAATCAAGAGCAACAGAGGTGTTTAGGACTCTACCTCTTCTTGTAGTGGATGGTAAAATAGGTAACTTTCCATCACGAGACTTACCCATGATGAACGGAGTAGCAGTGAACAATAGTAGATCTAAGTGAACTTACAAATAAAGCTATGCTCCCGGCAATAGCGCCAGAAAATAGTCTTGATGACCCACAAGTATAGGGGATTGCAATAGTCTTCGCGGGTAGTATTACCCAATTTATTGATTCGACACAAGGGGAGCAAAAGAATACTTGCAAGCCTTAACAATTGAGTTTTCAATTCAGCTGCACCTGGATATAGTTCTTGCTCATAGAAGTTTATCAGTAGCAACACTTTGATAGTAGCAACAACAAAGAAACAGCAACAAGAGAACAGGAGCAATAGTAACAGTAACAGTAAACAGTAGGATATGAGCGCGGTAGGCATAGGGATGGATGGACGGGCGTTGCATGTACAATTCTAAACATGTAACTTCAAGATCTAGGGCATTGCAGATAAATAATAACAAGCATCCAAGTACTAAACAATCCTAGGCATGTTCTCCATATATAGTCATACATGCTCGCAATGAGAACTTGCACAACATCTACTGTCCAGCCAGCCCGTGGCAGCGGGGCCTATAGGGAACTACTGGCAATTAAGGTGCTTATTTTAATTGAGCACCGTAGCAAAGCATTAATACTCCGTGAACACATGTGATCCTCACACAACAACCATCCCCTCCGGTTGTCCCAATTTATGTCACTTCGGGGCCTTTGGATCCGGACAGTGCTATGTGTACACAACTTGTAGATAAGATCACAAACAATACAATCATAATGATTCAATAATAAGTTCAGATACGAGATCATGGCACTCTGGCCCTAGTGACAAGCATTAAGCACAACAAGTTGCAACGAAGTCAAATAGCACTAATAGAGATACTAGGCACTATGCCCTAACAATATTATTCGATTATATGATAGAAATCATCCAATCCCTACCATCCCCATATCCTATAGCGGGGGATTACTCACTCATGGATGAGGGAAACATCGATGGTTGATGGAGAGGAGTTGGTGATCACGATGGCGATGATCCTCTCCAAATTCACCATCCTAGCAGGGTGCCAGAACGGAGTATCTGGGTCCTAATCTTGGTATCTGATGGTGGCGGCGGATCGGAACTATTTCTTGAAAAACGTCGAACCCCCCTCGGTTTTTAGGTCAAGGGGCAACTTATAGGGACAGAGGAAACCCGAGGGGGTGCCTAGGGTGGCCGTAGCCCCCCTAGGCGCGGGGCAGGGCCCACCCGCGCCTGGCAGGGGTGTGGGCCCCCAGGCCTCCACTCCGTTTCGTCTTCTGGCTCCGTGGATCTTCTAGCGAAATATAATTTTTGGCATATTTTACAGGATTTTTCCTAATAGTTGATTTTCTGCACAAAAACTAGACACCGAGGTAATTCTGCTAAAACAGCTTCAGTTCGTGTTAGTCGTATCCAAATCACACAAGTTTAGAGGAGAAACAATAGAAAAAGTGTTCGGGAAAGTAGATATGTTTTGGACGTATCAACCAGCCACATGATCGTGTGCGGTGAGATCCCTCAGATTTTGCTCAGCAGCTACGTCCCGTTGTTGTGCCCGGTCATGCACACTACCATAATGCCAGTCGGCACCATAAACTTGTTTGTTGGTTTCACGAATGCCATTGTCTCTGTAGAGACGACGATTTTCGACGAGTCAGTGCCACGCGATCTGCTTTTAGAGAGCCAGATCCGCACCATCCACCAACTCGCCTCCGAGTACTACTCGGCCAACAGCAACATGGCTAAAACTGGCTCGGCTGCAGATGATGCGGCCCTCCACGACGACGCCGACTCGATGACCCCTGCCTCGGTCACCGGATCCATCACCGCAGCGTCATATGAAGGCTCCATCGCACGAGTATCCAACGCTGGGGATTTTAAGGGTTCCTCCGTCCTCAACTCCGACTCCGAGTCGGAGACCTCTGGTGACCTCCGTTCCAGATCTAGTCATTTCATCGCAACCTACATGGTGGGTAGCACGAGCGCCCCGCCGGACCCCTTCTCCACGCCAATCTCGCCGACCATGATGGTGACGGAGGTCGAGGAATCCTGCTTGCGGCTGGAGGAAGCGGCATGCATGCAGCAGGCCGAGCGCTAAAAATTCTGCCTCGAGCGGGAAACAATGTAGGAGTTGTCGCTCTACCATCTGCGCCGCATCAGGATGCTCCTAAACCCTAGCGATCAGGGCCGCGCCCTGCACTTCGATGATGACAACGACCCCTCCCGTATGGCCGATCGCACGATCTGCGAGAACGCACGCCCGGAGGAATCACTCGTCCACCACCAGGAGCACTAGCGAGTGGGGCTCCCCCGCCACCCCCTGGCCGCACGCCTCCCCCTGATCAGCCGAGGGACCTCATCTCTTTGAAAGCCCGCGATGCAAACGGCCTCCCGCTGTACTCCACCCAAATGGACAACGTCATCACGAGGCAGGCCACAGTCGCCAACCTCAACATCACAGGGGAAGACGCCCTGCAGGTCAAGTAAACCCATGCCCTACTCGCCAAGGCCATCGAGCAGCAAGCCGCGGGAGCCAACTAGCGGGGACGGATGTATTCCCGCTCATCCGGAAGCAGGGCGGACTCGAGCGGCCGCACAAGGGTCGCCAACACCCTTAACTGCCCACGACCTGAGCCCCTGCATCCCTAGTCATGGGCTGCGAACCCCATGCTCTCCAGCAATGAGCCGCGTCCGGCAAACAATATAGTTGCCGCCAACGGACAGCCGATCGACGCACGAACACACATCATCAACAACCAAACCTGGCGAGCATGCCAGCCCAACGACCTGAGGCACACCCTCGGCAACTGCGGCGACTATGATCCAAGGGGCTCCCTCAGCCGAGTCGGCCCCCAATGCTTTGGACCCATGATCCGAGGCGAGAAATATCCCGCCAAATTCAAGGCGCCAAAAAAGATCGAGAAGTACAACCCCATGTATGACCTAGCAGTATGGCTAGACACATACCTCATGGAGATGGGAATCGCCGACCACACCGACCTACTCGCCGCTCGCTACCTCCCCCCGATGAAGGAGGGAGCAACGCGGCAATGAATCAACACCCTCCCCGCGGACAACATCGATTCATGGGAGGACATGCACGAGGCCTTCGTCAGGCATTTCGAGGGCTCCTACACCCGCGCCACCACCATCGAAGACCTGGAACGATGTATCCAGGGACCATGCGAATCGACCCGCCACTGGGCCAGCGGTGGCAGGACCTGTGGATCAACGCCTCCGGCATCCACCTGGACACGGTGATCCACTGTTTCAAGAATGCGTGTCGGTATGAACCTCTGGTCGTGAAGATCAAGAGGGTCTACCGAACGCTCGACAATATCCCCAACCTCCTTGAAATCACCAAGCGCTACACGGAGGAGGACCCGAACCAAGAAATTGACGACGAGTCGGGTGCAAACCGCCGCACAAGCGGCCACAACAACGGGAGGCAGCGCGAGTTGCACTACAGCAACACTCGCCTCATCGGCAAGCGCTGCGGTGACGGGCTACGCGCCACGCGACCCAGAAAACTTCTACCGCGACGGAGGAAACTACCACGACAGCGGAAACTACCGCGCGAGGCCGAAATTCGACCCCAAAGCGCTTCTTAACCAACCCTGTGTTTACCATAGCAGGGAGGGGAAACCAGCGACTCACACCACCGCCGACTGCCACTCTCAAAAAGACATCGAGAAGGCAAGGCGAGCAAGGGAATACCCCATCAACAACCCGCCAAGGGACCACGGCAATGTCGGTGGATTTTGCAACGGCGTCGGCTCGCTGCACACCCTCACGGGGCTCGGCACCAAGTGCGAGAAGAAGTTCCTCGCTCGCGTAGTCGTCGTCAATGCGGTGTCCCAGGTCGACGTTCCCGCTTCCTCAACTAGTCCGAGCAGCGCATCACGTGGATCTGTGAGGACCACTCTCCACGGATCGAGCACCCCGGGCGAGTCGCCCTGGTAGTTAAGCCCAAAGTGGCTAACTACTGGTTCCCCAAGACACTGATGGACGGCGGAAGCTCCATCAACATCCTCTACTTGGATACGTCCAGGAGGCTGCAGCTGCCGCAATTTATGGTCGAATCGACCCTCACCACCTTCCACGCCATCGTCCCTAGGCGGAAGGCATACCCAACCGGCAAGGTGACGCTGTCAGTCACCTTTGGCACACCCGCCAACTTCCGCACCGAGCGGATCGTCTTCGAGCTAGTGAACTTTCGCAGCCCCTACGACTGCATCCTGGGATACAAGCGTTCACCAAATTCATGGCGGAACCGCATTACACGTACAACATGATGAAGCTCCCAGGACCATGCGGCATCATCGCCGACCACGGCGACCCCGATATGGCCATGGAGTGTGAGGGAAAAGGCGTTGAGATCACAGACGTAGTCATCGCGGCGGAAACAAATCAAACCGACGAACTCGCCAGGTACGCGAGTGGATTCAACAAGGACGACCCCACGATCTTGAAGAATCTCAACACAGAAAATGCCGGTTCGACTGCCTTCGAGGCCTCCACTCACACCCGCACCATCGAGCTGGTCCCGTGCGACTCCATACAGACGGTCACCATCGGGGCAGGCATGATCCCTACATAGGAAAGAGCGCTCATCGAGTTTCTTCGTGAGAATCGCGACATCTTTGCATGGAATCCTTATGACATGGAAGGTGTCCCGAGGGAACTCGCTGAGCACAAACTTAATACCGACCCCAAAGCGTGACCTGTCAAGTTCTCGCTGCGGCCCTTCAATGAAGAGCGCCGCTGAGCAATCGCCGAAGAAGTGCAGCGTCTACTCGATGCAGGCGTCATCTAGCCCATCAAGTACTCCAAGTGGCTGGCAAACCCAGTCCTAGTCATAAACAAGAACAAGAACTGGAGAATGTGCATCAACTACACCAACCTCAACAGCGCCTGCCCAAAGGAGCAGTTCATTCTGCTGTGCATCGACTAGATCATCGACTCGACCACGGGGTCAGAATCGCTGTGCTTCCTTGACGTGTATTCTGGTTATAACCAGATCAAGATGGCAGTGGAGGACGAGGAGAAAACGACATTCATCACGCCATTCGGCGCCTACTGCTACACCGCCATGACGTTCTCCCTCAAAAACGCCGGCGCGACCTACCGACGGTGTATGGAGGAGTGCCTTGCGAGCCAAATTGGCCGCAACATCCACGTCTACCTCGATGGTGTGGTGGTTGAGTCCAATCACCAGAGCGACCTACTCGCCGACCTAGCCGAAACCTTCACAAACCTGCGGAGGTACAAGATCAAGCTCAACCCGGGGAAGTGCACCTTCAGCGTGCCCACTGGACATCTCCTCGGGTACGTGGTCTCCAAGCAGGGAATAGAAGCAACCCCCACAAAGATCGACACCATCGCATGACTTGGCAAACCCAAGTGCCTCCGCGATGTCCAAAAAATGGCCAGCCGAGTCGCGGCCCTCAGACGCTTCATTCCCCGGCTCAGCAAGAAGGCAATGCCTCTCTACCGCCTAATGTGCAAAAATTCTACGTTCAAATGGGACAAGGAGGAGGACGACGCGCTCAACGCATTCGAAGAAGTGTTACTCGCAGCACCCGTACTTGTCGCTCCCCTCGACAAGGAGCAATGCTCGTCTACATCGTGGCCTCCACGCGGGTCGTCATCACCGTGATGGTCATCGAGCGACCAGAGGAGGGCAAGGAGCGCCCCATCCAGCACCCGGTCTACTACAGCAGAGAGGTCCTGACGGACTCACGACAACGCTACATGCCATAATAGAAACTGGTATACGTAGTCTTCTGAGCCTAGCGACGGCTCCCGCACTACTTCCAAGAGCACCCCATCATGATTGTCTCCTCCGCGCCACTACAGGACATCATCCACAACCGCGAGGTGACCAGGCGAGTCTCCTAGTGGGCATTCAAATTCGGCGTCCACAACATCAAGTACAAGCCACGCAAGGTGATCAAATCGCAGGCCCTCGTAGACTTCATCGTCGACTGGAAAGAGGCGCAGCAGCCAGACAAGCTGCCATACCTCTACTACCGGTCGCTCCACTTCAACAGGTCCAAGAACGCGGATCGCGCAGCGTCCAGGGTCATACTCACCTCCCCCAAAGGCGACAAGATCCACTACATGCTACATCTCGACTGCACGCCCTACACCAACAACATGGCCGAATACGAGGCCCTCCCTCATGGCATGCGGGCCGCCAAGGAGATGAACTTCAACCGCCTACGATGGTATGGCGACTCCGACCTTGTCACCGCACAAGTCGCTGGCACCTGCGACACCATCTCCCCCACCATGGACGCATACCGCCAAGCGGTAGACCAACTGGGGGCACCTTTGCCGGCTACTCCGTCGAGTGGATCGACACGACCAAGAAAAAGGAGCCCGACAACCTCTCATGCATCGGGTCGTCTCGGAAAACACCACCTACATGCCTCTTCCTTGACACCATCCACAAGCCTTCGGTCTCCCCGCCGAAGGAGATCGACGTCGGTATACTGCTACACTGAGCTTGCCCTAGTCGCCATGGTCTCAGAGCCTAGCGAATGGACCACGCCATACCTCACTTACCTCGAGAGCGGGACCCTTCCGGTGGACGATACGGAGACATGCATGATAGTGCGATGCTGCAAATCCTTCGTCATCATCAATGCCGAGCTCCACAAGCGCAGCCTGACCGGCGTGTTCCAACGCTGCGTGCAACAAGGGGAAGGACGCAAGATCATCCAAGGCATCCACGCCGGCGACTGCGGCCACCACGCCGGTGCTCGGTCCTTAGTTGCCAAGGCCATGCGACATGGCTTCTATTGCCTCACCACGCACGCACACGCCGCCGACATCGTCCAACGCTGCGTCGGGTGCCAAAAATATGCCAACCAGACGCACATCCATAGTTATGGGCTCAAGACGATCCCCATCACCTGGTCATTCACCATGTGGGGCATAGACATGGTGGGTCCCTTCTGGCTACACCCACCTCCTTGTCGCAGTCGGAAAATTCACCAAGTGGGTCGAGGCCAAGCCGGTCAGGAAGTACGATGGGAAGACCGCCACCAAGTTCCTCCACGAGCTCATCTATCGATACTGATTCCCGCACAGCATCATCACGGACAACTGAACCAACTTTGCAAAGGATGCCATGGCTGAGTTATGTGAGGAGCACAACATATGTCTCAACCTCGCCTAAGTCGCCCACTCGGATTCAAACGGCCAAGCAGAGCGTGCCAACCAAAGCATCCTCCATGGTCTCAAGCCGCGACTGCAAGTCCAACTTGAGCGAACTCCGGGATGCTGGGTCAAAGAGATCCCCTCCATCATATGGGATATTCGCACCTTCGACAACCGTTCAACAGGGTTTATGCCTTTCTTCATGGTGTACGGCGCCAAGGACTTCATGCCAACTGACTTGGAACACGACTCGCCTTAGGTCGTCAACTATGCGAAGGACGAGAACAAGCTCGCCACCAAGATAGGATCGACCAGCTCGATGAAGCACGCGACCTAGATTGCTCCCGCACCACCATCTACCAGCAAGGGCTTCATCACTACCACATCCACTAAGTCCAGACTCGCACCTTCTAGGAGGGTGACCTGGTCCTGCAACTCATCCTGGACAAGAAGGGCATGCACAAGCTCTCTCCCTCATGGGAGGGAACATTCGCCACAGGGAGAGTCCTCGACAATAACGCCTACTACCTCATCGACGTATGAGGTGACGGCCAACTCGATGTCAAGCAGTTGTGGAATGTAAACCTCGTGCCTAAGTTCTACACGTAGAACTCCAACTTGTACTCACCCGCTATACAATGCAATAAAATTGACTTGCACTTGTGCCTACTCGTCAACCTCTTGTGCCAGTCGCACTCGTAATCTTAGAAATACTCTACCCATGGAAGTCAACCCTTGGATGAGCGACCGACATGGCTAAATAGTGCGACACAAGGGTACCAAAAGAATTCAAGCCTTGCATCATCCACAAAAACGCCACCCCAAAGCCCCCATCGGAGTCACCTCGCTCGACTGGCCCACCAGGCCAAGACAACCGTACACGCTTCATACATCGATCGGTCCTCCACGTCCTCGTGTACAGCGACTCGAACGGTTAAGTACCATGCACGGGGACTTGCCCAAGTCTAAACTCACGCGTCTCGAGAACACACCAAGTATGAGAGCCTACCACGGACTCGCCACGCGACTGGCTTCCCGAACCAGGTGGAGAGACGTGTTACAAACAACACAGCACGTCCTCACCTACCTTGGGCATGCGACTAGAACGGCTAACTACCACTCTCGGGGACTCGCCTAACCGACACCGCTCGCATCCGGAAAAATATCCAAGTATAGAGCACCCCTTGGGGTCGCCAAGCGAGTGTCTCTACGAGCCACGGCGAGTCGACTCTGACTAAACTAACAGTCTAAAACAAATAAACTTACACACGTGCGAGGTAAACCCCACTAAAGGGCAGACGCGCTCGGGGACTCGCACAACAAGTAAAAATCTCAACAAAACAGAAGACAAATCATGTTTTTTCATTTCCTTAGCAACAATTACATTATTCATAGTCAAGGATTCATACAAAAGGACCCAACTGCTACTGCTAACACAACGCCCCAGGACAACCTTCTACTCCGCAGGCTACGAAGAGGACGCGCCCCCACCACCCCTGACCCGGATGAAGGTATCCCACGGGTTCACCTGGTACGTTGTTAAGCTCTTCGCCATCGCCAACCGGAAGGGCTTCTCCGACTTCAGGTCACGATGCTGCGGCTCGGGATCATTCGGCGCCACCACTGTCTCCTAGTACGGCTTCAAATCACCCATCGCCAACACCTGCTCGGCATAGGGAGTCGCCCTGGTGGTCAGCTTCAGCACCTCCGTGTTCTCCACCGAGCCAGTCGCTGAGGGATACCCGCTGGTGATGTCGTCGAGGTCGAAATCGTCCGGGAAGTGGGCGAGCTCAAGACTTAGCATGGTCTACGCTCCACGGCGAAAGGCTCGCCGCGACATCCATTCAACCATAGAAGGCTCCTCCTCGAGGTAACGCCACAACTCCGTTAACCTGCTAAGGATCACTTCGGTGGGCGAGATCCCTTGGAGGATGGCATGGATGCACGTCGCCGAGAGGGCAGCCGAGTCCACCACCGTGGTTATGCACTGCCAGACGTCGTGCTCCTGCACCTCTGGATCTCCACCCCATATCGCCACTGCAACAACATCAAGTTAAAACCGCAAGGACGAGCACCCTTAGCCTCACCCTCTCGGGGACTCTACACTCGAGGACTCTCTAGCGTAGAGACTCACCCGATCGAGGACTCGCCGGCATGGCGTCTCGCTCGCTCGGGGACTCGCCCGCCACTACAAAAGAAAACATCGAAGAAACGCTTACCAAGAAGTGGACGGTAGCGCTCTGTGGTGAAGTCCTGCAGGGCCGTCAACTGGTCTTGCAGACCAGTAACCAATGCGTCAAAGACCTTCCGCTCACCCTCCTCCACGACGATCGCGTCCTTCGTCCTCTCCTCAGACAAGGTCGCTTCCGCCTTCGCGGCCTCCAACTCCTTCACCAACGCGGCGAGTCACTCCTCTACAGGGTAAACACTGACTTCGCAGTTTCCAGCTCAGAGGCCAGAACATAACCCTCACGGGCCTTGGAGACTACGGCAGAGCGGTCCTCTACAAAGAAGAATCACAATGAGAGCCATGCAAAGCAAAACAAAACAATCCCGAAGACAAAGTTAACTTACCCGTAGTCGCTTGCAGCTGTCGGTTAACCTCCTGGTGGCCCACGGTTGCACTCCAGGCCGTCCTTCACGACTTGCCACTCGGCCGACTCCCATTGAAGGCCATGCGAACAAAAAATTACACATAAGCAAACAACAAAAGTTCTAAGTGCCTAGCCGCTAAAATTCAGCGACTAGCCACTCGGGGACTGGGCAACAGAAGTTCTAAGTGCCTAGCCGCTGAAATTCAGCGACTAGCCACTCAGGGACTAGACATTAAAAGATATAAGAATCTAGCCTCTAAAATTTAGCGACTAGATCCTCGGGGACTGGACATACCTGGATGGTAGAACATTAATGATGGCCGCCCGCGTCGCTGCCCAGAATCTCCATCCATGACCTCAGGCACCTAAGGAGACTGCGTCCCTGTCATCGCGGCGGAGGCCTTCGCCACAAAGCGAGGAAACATCGAGGCCATTGTCGCTGCCGCGCTAGTCGGGGGCATCGACGCCCCAACCAGGGTGGCGGACTCACCCAACTACGAGCCCGCGACCTCAACGTCTTCCAAGGCAGTGGCGGCTCTGACCGGCACCTGAACTGACACGTCGACTGGCCTTTCCGTAGCTGCGGCGGAGTTGTTCTCCTTCCTCTTCTTCGCGCCCTCGACTAGCGCTTCGACAACATCACCCTTCCTATTCTTGGAAGGATCGACTTCCCCTCCAATGGTGACTGGCAGCACCTTGGCCACCGAAGGATGACCAATCTTCTTGGCGTCGGCCCTGCAAAAGGCATAATCAACACTCCGACTAACGACCCCAAAAATCACTACGGACCACCCGACACGAACTTACTAGGCAACCAGAATGAAGCGTAGGCTAGTGTGGATGTGAGCCGACTTCTCCAACTCTGGGCCTAGCTAACGAGTGAGGCCCGTCTCGAACATGCTCGAGGCCCACGACACCGCGGGCTTCTTCAACAACGAGGCCGCGGCCGCTGGCAACTCTATCCCATGCGACACGTGTGCCCTCTTCGGTGGTGTAGACCTCGACTCTGTTGCCAGAGCAGCCCCTAGCCCCAGGATCACCGAGAATGGTGGCGGGATCACCGCGAGCGGGATCTTTCCCTCCACTATGGCTTCGAATCCTGATCCCTTCATCGAAATAGTATCCTCCGGAATCTTCGTCGAGGCCTTTGTAAGATCCCTCCCTTATAAAGGTAAGGATCCCTGTGATTGCAATGCTAGTCCCTGGATCAATAGCTAGCATCCACAGTTAAGATGTAATATCAAGAAACAAAGGTCATATTACAACTTCATAACTAGGAATAAAATAATTCATTACATCTTACATAGCTCATTTAGTTATCTCATTACAATGCAGCAGAAATAACTATAGCATGGGGTTCTTCATCTTCAAAGTGCCACATGTAGTCATGTTGGTTGTAGACTTGTAATCCTAATCAACACACTTCACTAACATCAAACAAAACTGCAACATAATAAGTTACAGCCACAAGGGTCAATACATTTGAATTGTATTGGCAAGTGATACTATGGTAATATAGTGGAGTCTATCATCTATATGCATTTGGCTAGGTGGAGCTTAGGCTTGCTTTGCTCAAAATAGTTTTTCCTTGTCATTTGAAAACACTAAGCTTTTGCTTGCCTAAATCACCCAAGGAATCCCCCAATAGAAAATGGTGATCCTTCAACCCTTGCTCAACCACAAGTTTTTAACTTAGAAATTGGGATGAGGAGATTCTTGATAGCTTCCATGTCTTGATTCTCAAATTTTCCTTTTCCAGGGACATGGCTAAGTACTTAGATTCTTCACTCTGCAGAGGTGGTGCACTTTCCCCACAAGACTTGGTTTCACCAAGACAAGATCTTTCAGAAGCCTTCCCTTAGACCATAATGGACGCGTTCGAACCTATCATCCCCTACCACCAACTGTCTATTTGGCTAATTTATTGCAACCTATATGATCCAGGCAGCGCCCATAATGCCATGTGGCTGCAATTGAAGCTTCTCAACATTTGACATCTCAAATCTCTTTGTTCCTGGGTGGCATTCCACAAGTGAGATACCAAGTTTTCCCCAGTATACTGGACTTGGTGATGCCCAAGTTTTCCCCAGCATACTGGACTTGCATAACCACTCAACACAAACCATTCTTTCCATTCCACCCAGGTGATTCATTCACTTAGTTGTTTTATTAAGCAAAACAAAAGTCCTTGACTTAGAAATATTCCATAGCATGAATATAATCCACCCTTGTTTTCTACTAGCTAAGCAAAGCATGATAGTAGTAGGAATCTTAACTTAGGAAAATTCTACTAAGGTTTCATCTAATAGGATTTCCCATGGCATAGTTTATACTTAGCAAAAATTCCATGCAAGTCCTACTTAGAAATATCACTAATGCATTGTGAAAATAATGGGACAAAGTATGAAGCATCACTTGCCTTTTTGGTAGAGAATTATAAGTTCACTCCTTGATCTTGCAATGGTCACACTCTTCAAATTTCACTACAATTCAATCAAGGCACAAATTCAATCTACCATTCAAGCAATCATCACATAGAATAATAAAAACAAAGCAATGCATGCTAACATGCCAAAGTTTGTTTTATTTGGAAAAGTGGTTTTTAATAGGTTATAAACATTTTAAAAACACTTATTGGTCATTTATAAGGTGGCAAGGTCATTTATAAATGTGGTAAAACCATTTGATAATCAAGTTAGTGAAAATGGCTATTTTAAGTCATTTTTGTTTTGCTAGATTTGATTTAAATCAAAGTAAGATTTTCTAGTGTTTGCCAAATATAGCTTTAACACAAATGTTAGTGTTTTAATTTCAAGTGCTTAATATTGAAACCATTTGCAAAAGATTTTACCTATAAACCATTTTTAATACCAAAACCATATTTTATGTTGTTGGAAATGTCTTTAGCAAAGTAATAATTTTTATAGGGTTCACCCAATATATTTTTAAAATCAGAAAACTTTGTGTTTAGGCTCAGGGAGTTTAATTCAAATCATTTACCAAAGGTTTTTCTCCAAAAAGCATTTTTAACATATAAACAATATTTTTATTTGACTAGGAATGTTCTAAATAAAAGATTCATCTTTTAACTTCACAAAATACACTTTTAATTCCATAAGTTGTTTTATATGGTCAGTAGGTTCAAAACAATCCATTTGCCAAATATTATATCCTAAAACTTTTCTAGAATAAATTTTTATGTTCTAAATATGCCTACACAAGTTTCTGCAAATACAACCAAGTTTCCAGAAGAAATTCACGAAACAAAGTGCATGGTTGGATAGAATTTGTTTTTCTGATTCCATTGATATAAAATTTGCAAAATTTTGACGTGTGGATCAAAAGTTATGAATTTTACGAACTTTAACATCTAATATATCAATTCTGGTTTTTATAAAACAGACTGGGCCACGTGTCTTGTTCTGATAGGCTGGTACCGGTTTGTTTGGATCGAGCACTGTGGTTTGTTGGATCTAATGCAAATCGCATGGTGCAGAGGCTAACTTACCCTTTCGCTTGACCTTCTATCGCATCCATTAGATCGAGATCCTACGGTTCATATCCACTAGCCATCGAGTGGCGGCGCTGGCGGCAGCAAGTGGCGGCGGCGCGCTCGGCAAGCGAGGTTGTCGGCGATACAGGGGGTTAGAGAGAGAGAGAGAGGGGTAGCTCACCAGGTTCGCAACGACGAGAGGATGCTCAACATGGCAGTCGCTTGTTGAGGGGCGCTCGTGGTCGAACTTAATCTCTCGCCAGAGTTGCTTTCGGGCTCGGGTGCGGTAAGTCGTCGTCGGGGGCGAGCTTGTAGGCCACCATAAGGAGAAAGGAAGGGTGCATTAGACGCGTGTGAATGTGGCGGTTACAGGAGCATCACCGAGAGGGTCAGGGGGTGGACGGAAGCTACCTGGGGAGTTCACCGGAGGAGTGGCAGGCGACGGTGGCGCTCGGGTGATGCCCTCACCGAAGCTCTGGTGCACGTGCGGCCAAGAGAGCGGCACCGAGAGATGCACAAGGGAATGGGAAGCAGGCTCGCATGCATTGGGAGGCGAGGGGTGGTCGGACGGCGCCGGAATTGGCTGGAGAGGTTCGTCCGAACAGGTGGTTGGCGGTGGTCAATTGGTACAGCCTGGTGGCCGAGAGGGAGCGGTGTCTCGGGGAAAGGAGGAGGAGAGCGAGGCGCTTAAGTGTGCATGGTAACAACAAGGAGTAACCGCGGCGTTAAGGCGAATTATGTCCACGGATTTATAGCAGAAAACGGTGAGGAGGGAAGGAAGAACCAGTCGCGGGGTGGAGACGATGAACTGGGCAGTGGGGCCGTGTCGTCAGCGAGGGAGATGAGGTGCAGTGCGGTCCGGTCCTCAGTGGCGTTGCGGGTTTGTTCTGCGGTGCAAAACATTTCGCGCGTAGAGAGAGGAGGAGTGGGCTGGACTAGGCTAGCTGGCCTGGTCTGGTTGGGCTAGTTGGTTTTCAAAAAAAAATTATACTGATTCATTTTTATTTTTCTGTTTCCATTATTCTGTTTTGATTTTGTTTAAACATTTCAAAAAACTATTTGAATTCGAAATCTTTGCCAAATTTTGTGTAGATTTTAATACTGTTTATTAATACACTCCAAAGTCAAATTTAGAATAATTAATTTTTAGGGTTTTAATTATTAAAATAAATAGACATTAGTATTTATCTCAAATATGATTTAATATGTTTTAAACCTCTATTTGAAATCTAAATTATACCAAATATTTTCAGTAGGTTTTATTTAGAAATAAAACACTTTGAGTTCTTATTTAAAATACTTTATTTTGTTTTTACTGTTCATTTAAAATGGGAAGTGTCTTTATTTAAAATAATTTGGGTAATAATAAATCCTCAAAATTTTATTTAAATAAACCTTTCCTCTTTTTATTTGACAAAAAATATTTTATTTTATTTCCTTGACCAAGATTTAATTTGGCTTTTTAAAATAGTCCTTATTTATTATTTCTTTCTTTTTCTTATAAAATCCATATCGTTTTATTTAAAGATCCAAACTTGGTGATTCCAATTTGTAAAATCTTATTTGATATTTATTTATATTTTTAAATCTCCTTAGGATTAATTGCTCACCATTTGGTATGGATTTTAGCTTTGGAATTTTAATTTCCTTATCTTATTAAATTCATAAGATTTTATCTATGGCTCTAAATTAAGTGAAACCAATTTATATGGTTTTGTAATATTTCAATTTGTCATTCTTTATCATTTATAAATGTTTGTTGACAAATTTTTTATATGGACCAAATCTTTAGTCTTTGAGATAACTTGGAAATGTTTTCCTTCCATTAGGTTTTAGAGTTTCGGTTTATTTTCCAAGTTTTTAAATTTCAAGATGCATTTATGAAGAATGCATTTCACTTGATTTAAATTTAGTTGGATTCAAACATTAATAAAAATTTGTTCAAGATGGTATTTTTAAGTTTCCATTTAGGAACAAAAAGTTTCTTTTCACTCTAAGTTTCAACAATTATTTATTTTGTTTATTTATTTTTCACATTTCAAAATTTGGAAAATTTTGGGATGTGACAGGCTACCACCCTTAAAATAAATCTCGTCCCGAGATTTGGGAAAGATAGGGGTTACAAGTTGGCTCAAAGCAACTAGGGTACTACCACCCTTTAAAGTTTTCCAACTAGATTACTTCTTGGCTTGCTTGGGATCTTCATGAAACTTCTCTGGGCAAACATCTGCATAGTGTCCTTTGTTTCCACACTTGAAACATGTGACAAGGCTGAGATCCTGCATAGGCTTGTTTATCTTGTGCTTCATCTTTTCTGGACAATTGCTTGCATAATGTCCTTGGTTACCACAATTGTGACATGTGACAAGGTTGAGTTCTTCACGTATCTTCTGTGGACAAGTTGATACATAAAGGCCTAGCTCTTTGCAGTTGTTGCACCACACTTGGCTAATTTCCTTATACTTTTTCTTCTTCTCTGGACATTCATTGGCATAGTGTCCCATCTCTTTGCAATGGCAACACTTCACTTGAATTTTGTCCTTCTTCTTCTTCTTCTTGGGTTTCTCCAAAGCTAGGAGTTCTTCTAGTTCATGCTCTTCATATCTCACCTCAAAGGTGGGAAAGTCTCCTGGTCTCCTTAATCTTTTCCATGGATAATACATATGTTTCCTCTTTTGTCCATCAAATTGAGTCATATTGCATGGAGGTGCAAGCTGAGATTTTCCTTTGTCTTCATCCTTCTTGGTAGAAGTTGTTCCCTCATGGGGGTTTACAATCTGTTGATGCACTCCACGTTGTTTCCTTTGTTGAACTATGGAATAGATGGGTCATTGGATAGGGACATGATTATTTCCTTCACATAGGAAACAAGTAGCTTGAGATGTGGGGCATTGATTAGTTGGATGTTTCTCTTCACAATTGGGGCATTGATCTTCATGCTCTTTGGTAGTGTGATCCTTGTCTCCACAAATATTGCAAGCTTGAGTGCCTTCTATAATATCATCCTTGACATCCTTGTTGTCATAAACTCCTTGGGAAGGGTTATCTCCCATGTTTATCATTTGATTTGTCACCTTTTGCATCAATTGGGTTTGGGTTTCCAAAAACCTTTGCATGGTTGGGTCTAACTCATTATTGTTGGCTAAAAACTGAGTTGTCACTTGGTTCAATTGGGTTTGGGTTACTATGAGTTCTCTCATGTGCATCACTTGGTTGTTGTTGTCACCATTCTTGATGTTGGAGTTTCTTGGAGTAGTCATTTGTTTGGGTTGGATTGGGTTTAGAATAGGAAAAATATTTCTAAGGAATGTGCAAGAAATCAAAAACAAAAATTCCAAATCAAACAACAAAGTTTCAAGCACATTTTTAAGCAAAAAAATATTTTTGCTACACCACATAAGTTGGTGTGTTTGATTTAATCTAAATATGGTGATCCAGCTATATGGCTCACTTGAGATCATTCCATTCTCCTTTGTTGTTTCTTCTTGAATGAGATCATGGTTTCCTTGGAAAAATTCTTGTGTCTTGGTCACAAGACTCCAAAGGTGATGATGATTCATTCTAAGTTGTGTTTCCTTAGTCTTCAAGTCCTGAGTAATATTTCTTGTCTCTGTTGTAGTCCTTAGTGATGTCCAAGTTGAAGTCCTTGGTGAATCTAAAGTTGAAGTCGTTTGAGTTGGTAAAGTCCTTTGCTCAAGTTGATGTCTTTGTTCTTGTTGAGGCTTTGTCTATCAAGTTTGAAAAGGAAGAGATGTAGAATCAAAACCAAAATGGTTGAGGAAAGAGCTTACAAGATTGTTTGTAAATAAGTTTTGGAACAAATACAACTCCTATTTTTCTAAGGGGTTTTGTCCAATCCTAGGGTTACAATCCTACAGGCAACACAGTGCTCTGATACCATCTGTAAGATCCCTCCCTTATAAAGGTAAGGATCCATGTGATTGCAATGCTAGTCCCTGGATCAATAGCTAGCATCCACAGTTAAGATGTAATATCAAGAAACAAAGGTCATATTACAACTTTATAACTAGGAATAAAATAATTCATTACATCTTACATAGCTCATTTATCTATCTCATTTAACTAGAAATAACTATAGCATGGGGTTCTTCATCTTCAAAGTGCCACAGGCAGTCATGTTGGTTGTAGACTTGTAATCCTAATCAACACACTTCACTAACATCAAACAAACCTGCAACATAATAAGTTACAGCCACAAGGGTCAATACATTTGAATTGTATTGTCAAGTGATACTATGGTAATATATGCATTTGGCTAGGTGGAGCTTAGGCTTGCTTTGCTCAAAATAGTTTTTCCTTATCATTTGAAAACACTAAGCTTTTGCTTGTCTAAATCACCCAAGGAATCCCCCAATAGAAAATGGCGATCCTTCAACCCTTGTTCAACCACAAGTTTTAACTTAGAAATTGGGATGAGGAGATTCTTGATAGCTTCCATGTGTTGATGCTCAAATTGTCCTTTGCCAGGGACATGGCTAAGTACTTTGATTCTTCACTCTGCAGAGGTGTGCACTTGTTGGAGATATGCCCTAGAAAAAATAATAAATGTAGTTATTATTATATCTTTGTGTTTATGATAAATGTTTACATTAATGCTATAACAGTATTAACGAGGAAACATTAATACTTGTGTGATTTGTAAACTAAATTAGAGTCCCTAGTAAAGCCTCTTCATAATACTAGCTTGTTGGTTAATAGATGATTGTGGTTTCCCTATCATGCACATTGACATGTTATTAACAACAAGATCATATCATTAGGAGAATGGTATGATGGACATACTCCTATAGATAAGCGTAGCATAAAGATCAAGTCATTTTAATATTTCAATTGCTATAAGCTTTCTAATACATAGTAACCTAATTCCTTCGACCATGAGATCATGCTTATCACCATCACCGGAAGGATGCTTTGATGACATCAAACACCACACCGTAACTGGGTGGCTATAAAGGTGGCATTGAGTGTTCGGAAAGTATGGGTTGAAACACGGGAACGAGAAAAGAGTACTTATCAGTAACGAGGTTGAACTAGGTATGCAGAGATACTGACGATCAAAACCTCGCATAAGTAAACTATCGTGAGACAAAGGGAAATTGGTATCGTATGTAAGTGGTTCATTCGATCGCAAAGTAATCGTAGAAATATGTGGGAGCCATATGAATTTCTAGATTCCTCTATTGGTTATTGATCGGAGAAGTGTCTCGATCATGTCTGCATAATTCACGAACCGTAGGGAGACACACTTAAGGATTCGATGTTGTTGAGTAGTTATGGAATGATGAGAAAGAGACCGAATGTTGTTCGGAGTCTCGGATGGGATCCGGGATATCACGAGGAGATCCGGAATGGTCCGGAGAATAAGATTCATATAAGGAAAGTCCTGTTTCGGAGTTGGGGAATGATTCCGGTGTTTTCATCGGGAATGTTCTAGAAGGTTCCGAAAGGTCCGGCACTCCGGAGGGGAAGGGTACATGAATGTGTCATGACAATATGGAATTGTTGCATCATGTACTAGGTAACATGGCTGGGCAAAATAAAGGGAGAAATCAAATCCTAGTTTGGAAGTCAAATGCCAGTTTGAAAAAGTCAAACACCAAGTTTACTTGCTGGAGGGAGAGTAGGAAACCTACTTGGGGAGGAGTTCCTCTCCCTCCACCCGCCGGCCAAGGAGGCTGACTTGGGGGAGGACTCCCTCCTCCCAAGCCGCGCCCTCCCACCTATAAAAGGAGGGGCAGGGCTGCCCCTCTCCCCTACACCCAACACCACCAAAACCCTAGCCCTAGCCGCCGGCCTCCTCCAAGTCGTCGCTGCCCCTAGGTTTTCTCCTAGCCGCCGAGTTGGGGATTCCCCAAGCCCTAGCCGTCGGCCAAGATCCGCCCATTGGTTTCTTCTAAACCCTAGATCTCCAAGGCCTCTCTCATAGTCCACCATACTCGCTCCGTCTTAAGGCGAAGCCCTGTGAGATCTCCCCTCTACTTCCGGTACCACGCTGTCATGCTGCCGGAATCATGAGGAGAGTGCTACAACCTCCGTTGCCTGCTGGAACAACGGAGAGGAAAGTCTTCATCGAGTAGCGAACGTGTGATCGACTGCGGAAGCGCTGCCGAAACGCAGCGCCGGAAGGATCATCTACGCAATCTTGAGATCGGCAAGAGTACGACTACATCACCCACGAGAATCTGCTCTCGTTAAACGCTTTGGAATCTTAGAGGGTGAGTTCCTCTATCGACTCGTTGCTACAATCTAGTAGATAGATCTTGGCTTGTTTGTTTGTATGCGGTAGAAATTTTTTGTTTTCCATGCTACGAACCCCTACAGTGGTATCAGAGCCGTGTCTATATGTAGATCTGTTGCACGAGTAGAACACAATGGTCATTGTGGACGGTGGTGTTTTTATTATCAATTGCTTCTTGTGTACTTTGCATCTTGCGGTATGATGGGATGAAGCGGCCCGGGCTAACCTTACATGACATCGTTCATGAGACTTGCTCCACGCTCAACATGCAACTTGTATTGCATAAGTGGCTTTGCGGGTGTCTGTCTCTCCCATCATAGTATAGATCCAATTTACAACGGGCACTTGATAGTCCAAGCATCAACGTTGTGGTTCTTGTTCTTGTGGTTCTTGTCCAATTTAAAGTGTTCATCCTTAGTAAGCACCATTGCTAAAGCTCGTTGTTTCGAAGCACCACGTGATGATCGGGTGTGTTAGATTCTGCGAGTGTATACAATGTGAGCAAGCCAGATTTACTCATGCGGAAGCTAAGGTTTGATCTTGACGAGCCTAGCATGTACAAACATGGTCTCGGAACACGGATCACCGAAAGGTAAAGCATGAGTCATATAGTATATATGATGAACATGTTGATTGTTCGCCATTGAAGCTACATCAATTCTCGTGATGATCGGTTTTGATGTGGTGGAATTGGTTCGTGTGATCACTAAAACAATGTGAGGGATATTGTTTTGAGTGGGAGTTCACCTAGATTAATTTAACTATTAATTAGAACTCAATTTGTCATAAACTTAGTCTAAACTATTGCAAATATGTTGTAGATCAATGGCGGCCCCTACCATAAATTTTAATGCGTTCCTAGAGAAAGAAAAGTTGAAAAACAATGGAAGCAACTTCGCGGATTGGTTCCGCAATTTGAGGATTGTCCTCAATGCTGGTAATTTGACCTATGTGCTGATGCACCGCTGGGTGACCCGCCTGCATCTGATGCTAGCGATGAAGAATGTTTACCTCACTCGGAAGAATCAGTACTCCACAGTTCAGTGTGCTATCTTATATGGTTTGGAATTGGAGCTTCAGAAAAGGTTTGAGAACCATGACCCACATGAAATTGTCCGTGAACTCAAATTGATATTTGAGACTCACGCGGCAGTTGAGAGTTATGAGGCTTCTAAAAAGTTCTTTAACTACAAGATGGAAAGAGGGAAACTCCGTCAGTGAGCACGTGCTTAAGATGTCTGGGCATGCTAACAAACTCCAAAGCTTGGGTATAGTGATTCCTAATGCTTTAGGGATTTACCGTGTCCTCCAATCACTACCACCAAGTTACAAGAACTTTGTGATGAACTACAATATGCAAAGCATGAACAAGACGTTGCCAGAACTCTTCTCCATGTTGAAATCTGCAGAAGTGGAGATCAAGAAAGAGCATAAAGTGTTGTTGGTCAATAAGACCACCAAATTCAAGAAAGGCAAGTCTAAGTAAAAGGGTAACTTCAAGAAGGGTGGTAAGAAAGTTGTCGCACCGGCGAAGAAGACCAAGGCTGGACCTAAGCCTGATACTGAATGCTTTTACTGCAAGGGAGAGGGTCACTGGAAGCGGAATTGCCCAAAGTACTTGGCGGATTTGAAGAACGGCAACATCAAGAAGAAAGGTATATCCGATATACATGTTATTGATGTGTATCTCGCTAGTACTCGTAGTAGTGCCTGGGTATTTGATACTGGTTCGGTTGCTCATATTTGTAACTCGAAACAGGTGCTGCAGAATAAACGGAAGCTAGCGAAGAACGAGGTGACGATGCGCGTTGGAAATGGATCAAAGGTTGATGTGATCGCGGTTGGCACGCTACCTCTTCATGTACCATCGGGATTAGTTTTATACTTAAATAATTGTTATTTGGTGCCTGCGTTGAGCATGAACATTATATCGGGATCATGTTTATTGCGAGACGGTTACTTGTTTAAGTCCGAGAATAATGGTTGTTCGATTTATATGAGTAATATGTTTGATGCACATGCACCTTTGATAGATGGTCTATTCTTATTGAATCTCGATAGTGGAAATACACATATTAATAACATTGAAGATAAACGTTTGAAATTGAGCGATAACACGACCTATATGTGGAACTATCGTCTTGGTCACATTGGAGTGAAGCGTATGAAGAAAATCCATTCCGATGGACTTCTTGAATCACTTGATTTCGAATCACTTGAAAGATGCGAAGCATGTCTGATGGGTAAAATGACTAAGACTCCATTTTCTGGTATGATGGAGCGAGCTATGGACTTGTTGGAAATCATACATACTGATGTGTGTGGTCCAATGAGTGTAGCATCGCACAGTGGTTATCATTATGTTCTTACCTTCACGGATGACTTGAGTAGATATGGGTATATCTATTTCATGAAACATAAGTCCGAAACTTTCGAGAAGTTTAAGGAATTTCAAAGTGAGGTAGAGAATCAACGTAACAAGAAGATTAAATTTCTACGTTCTGATCGTGGAGGTGAATATCTAAGTTACGAGTTTGGCGAGCATTTGAAGAAATGCGGAATACTTTCACAATTGACACTGCTGGGAACAACACAGCGAAATGGTGTGTCCGAACGTCGTAATCGAACTCTCTTAGATATGGTTCGTTCTATGATGTCACTTACAGATTTACCACTATTATTTTGGGGTTATGCATTAGAAACAGCCGCATTCACTTTAAATAGGGCACCATCTAAATCCGTTGAAACGAAATCGTATGAACTATGGTTTGGGAAGAAACCTAAATTGTCGTTCCTTAAAGTTTGGGGTTGCGAAGCCTATGTAAAAAAGTTACAGCTGGACAAGCTTGAACTCAAAGCGGAAAAATGCGTCTTCATAGGATACCCGAAGGAAACTATTGGGTATACCTTCTATCATAGATCTGAGGGCAAAATCTTTGTTGCCAAGATTGGATCCTTTCTAGAGAAGGAATTTCTCTCGAAAGAAGTGACTGGAAGGAAAGTAGAACTCGACGAGGTTGTCGAACCTTCTCTCGAACTTGCGAGTAGCGCAGCACCGGAAGTGGTTCCTGTGGCGTCTACACCAATAAGAGAGGAAGCTAATGATGATGATCATGAAACTTCGGTTAAAGTTGCTAGAGAACCTCGCATGTCAACAAGGACTCGTACCACTCCTGATTGGTATGATCCCGTTATGAGTATCATGTTGGTAGACAACACCGATGACCCTGCAACATATGAGGAAGCGATGATGAGCCCAGATTCCAATAAATGGCAAGACGCCATGAAATCCGAAATTGGATCCATGTACGAAAACCAAGGATGGACTTTGGTGGACTTACTGGATGGCCGAAAGGCTGTCGAGAACAAATGGATTTTCAAGAAGAAAACATATGCTGATGGTAATGTTATTGTCTATAAAGCTCGACTTGTCGCAAAAGGGTTTCGAAAAATTCAAGGAGTTGACTACGATGAGACTTTCTCACCAGTAGCAAAGCTCAAGTCTGTGAGGATTATGTTATCAATCGCTGCATATTACGATTATGAGATATGGCAGATGGATGTCAAAACGGCGTTCCTCAATGGAGACATTGATGAAGAGTTGTATATGATACAACCCAAAGGTTTTGTCGATCCTAAAGATGCTAACAATGTATGCAAACTTCAACGGTCCATATATGGATTGAAGCAAGCATCCCGAAGTTGGAATCAACGTTTTGATAAGGTAATCAAAAGTTTTGGTTTTATACAAACTTATGGAGAAGCTTGTATTTACAAGAAAGTGAGTGGGAGCTCTGTAGCATTCTTAATACTGTATGTGGATGACATATTGTTGATTGGGAATGATGTAGACCTTCTTAATAGTGTCAAAGAATATTGTTTTTCAATGAAAGATCTTGGCGAAGCAGCTTACATATTAGGCATAAAGATTTATAGAGATAGATCAAGACTCCTAATATCATTGTCACAAAGTACATATTTAGAAAAAGTTCTAAAGAAGTTTGGAATGGAAGATAGCAAGAAAGGGTTCTTGCCCATGTTGCCCAATATGACCTTGAGTAAAACTCAAAGTCCAGCAACGGTAGAAGATAGAGAAAGGATGAGTAAGACTCCCTATGCCTCAGCCATAGGATCTCTAATGTATGCCATGCTATGTACTAGACCCGACATTGCATATGCTGTTAGTTTGACTAGACCCGACATTGCATATGCTAAGTGATCCAGGAGTGGATCATTGGACAGTGGTCAAAAACATCCTTAAGTACTTAAGAAGAACTAAGGATATGGTTCTTTCTTATGGAGGTGATGAACAGCTCGTTGTTAATGGTTACACCGATGCTAGTTGGAACACTGATCCGGATGATTCTAAATCTCAATCTGGATCCGTACTTACTTTGAATGGTGCAGCAGTTAGCTGGAGGAGTGCAAAGCAAAGCGTTGTGGAGAGATCTTCAACTGAATCGGAATACATAGCTTCTTCGGAGGCTTCACAAGAAGCGATATGGATGAAGGAGTTCATTAAAGAGCTCGGGGTGGTTCCAAGTGCGCTGGACCCAATGTCTATCTACTATGATAACATAGGCGCCACATCCAATGCATAAGAACCAAGGTCACACAAGAAGCTGAAGCACATCAAGCTACGTTTTCACGCTATTCGAGAACATGTCCAAGATGGTGACATAAAAATTTGCAAAGTACACACATATCTGAATGTGGCGGATCCGTTGACTAAACCTCTCCCGAGGGCAAAGCATGACCAACACCAAACTGCCATGGGTGTTCGGTATATTACCATGTAATCTAGATTAGCTGACTCTAGTGAAAGTGGGAGACTATTGGAGATATGCCCTAGAAGCAATAATAAATGTAGTTATTATTATATCTTTGTGTTTATGATAAATGTTTACATTCATGCTATAACAGTATTAACAAGGAAACATTAACACTTGTGTGATTTGTAAACTAAATTAGAGTCCCTAGTAAAGCCTCTTCATAATACTAGCTTGTTGGTTAATAGATGATTGTGGTTTCCCTATCATGAACATTGAGATGTTATTAACAACAAGATCATATCATTAGGAGAATGGTATGATGGACATACTCCTATAGATAAGCGTAGCATAAAGATCAAGTCATTTTAATAGTTAAATTGCTATAAGCTTTCTGATACATAGTAACCTAATTCCTTCGACCATGAGATCATGATTATCACCATCACCGGAAGGATGCTTTGATGACATCAAACACCACACCGTAACTGGGTGGCTATAAAGGTGGCATTGAGTGTTCGGAAAGTATGGGTTGAAACACATGGATCAAGAGTGGGATTTGTCCATCCATATGACGGATAGATATACTCTGGGCCCTCTCGGTGGAATGTCATCCAATTAGCTTGCAAGCATGTGACTGGCTCACAAGGGATCACATAACACGGGAACGAGAAAAGAGTACTTATCAGTAACGAGGTTGAACTAGGTATGCAGAGATACTGACGATCAAAACCTCGGATAAGTAAACTATCGTGAGACAAAGGGAAATTGGTATCGTATGTAAGTGGTTCATTCGATCGCAAAGTAATCGTAGAAATATGTGGGAGCCATATGAATTTCTAGATTCCTCTATTGGTTATTGATCGGAGAAGTGTCTCGATCGTGTCCGCATAATTCACGAACCGTAGGGAGACACACTTAAGGATTCGATGTTGTTGAGTAGTTATGGAATGATGAGAAAGAGACCGAATGTTGTTCTGAGTCCCGGGATATCACGAGGAGATCCGGAATGGTCCGAAGAATAAGATTCATATAAGGAAAGTCCTGTTTCAGAGTTGGGGAATGATTCCTGTGTTTTCATCGGGAATGTTCTAGAAGGTTCCGGAAGGTCCGGCACTCTGGAGGGTAAGGGTACATGAATGTGTCATGACAATATGGAATGGTTGCATCATGTACTAGGTAACATGGCTGGGCAAAATAAAGGGAGAAATCAAATCCTAGTTTGGAAGTCAAACGCCATTTAGAAAAAGTCAAACGCCAAGTTTGCTTGGTGGAGGGAGAGTAAGAAACCTACTTGGGGAGGAGTTCCTCTCCCTCCACCCGCCGGCCAAGGAGGCCGACTTGGGGGAGGACTCCCTCCTCCCAATCCGCGCCCTCCCACCTATAAAAGGAGGGGCAGGGCTGCCCCTCTCCCCTACACCCAACACCACCAAAACCCTAGACCTAGCCGCCGGCCTCCTCCAAGTCGCAGCCGCCCCTAGGTTTTCTCCTAGCCGCCGAGTTGGGGCTTCCCCAATCCCTAGCCGTCGGCCAAGCTTCGCCCCTTGGTGTCTTCTAAACCCTGGATCGCCAAGGCCTCTCTCATAGTCCACCATACTCGCTCCGGCTTAAGGCGAAGCCCTGCAGATCTCCCCTCTACTTCCGGTACCACGCAGTCGTGCTGCCGGAATCACGAGGAGAGTGCTACAACCTCCGCTGCCTGCTGGAACAAGGGAGAGGAAGGTCTTCATCGAATACCGAACGTGTGACCGACTGCGGAAGCGCTGCCGGAACGTAGCGCCTGAAGGATCGTCTATGCAATCTTGAGATCGGCAAGAGTACGACTACATCACCCACGAGAATCTGCTCTCGTTAAACGCTTTGGAATCTTCGAGGGTGAGTTCCTAAATCGACTCGTTGCTACAATCTAGTAGATAGATCTTGGCTTGTTTGTTTGTATGCGGTAGAAATTTTTTGTTTTCCATGCTACGAACCCCTACTGCACTTTTCCCACAAGACTTGGTTTCACCAAGACAAGATCTTTCAGAAGCCTTCCCTTAGACCAGAATGGACGCGTTCCAACCTATCATCCCCTACCACCAACTGTCCATTTGGCTAAGTTATTGCAACCTATATGATCCAGGCAGAGCCCATAATGCCATGTGGCTGCACTTGAAGCTTCTCAACATTTGACATCTCAAATCTCTTTGTTCCTGGGTGGCATTCCACAAGTGAGATACCAAGTTTTCCCCAGTATACTGGACTTGGTGATGCCCAAGTTTTCCCCAGCATACTGGACTTGCATAACCACTCAACACAAACCATTCTTTCCATTCCACCCAGGTGATTCATTCACTTAGTTGTTTTATTAAGCAAAACACAAGTCCTTGACTTAGAAATATTCCATAGCATGAATATAATCCACCCTTGTTTTCTACTAGCTAAGCTAAGCATGATAGTAGTATGAATCTTAACTTAGGAAAATTCTACTATGGTTTCATCTACTAGGATTTCCCATGGCATAGTTTATACTTAGCAAAAATTCCATGCAAGTCCTACTTAGAAATATCAGTAATGCATAGTGAAAATAATGGGACAAAGTATGAAGCATCACTTGCCTTTTTGGTAGAGAATTATAAGTTCACCTCCTTGATCTTGCAATAGTCACACTCTTCAAATTTCACTACAATTCAATCAAGGCACAAATTCAATCTACCATTCAAGCAATCATCACATAGAATAATAAAAACAAAGCAATGCATGCTAACATGCCAAAGTTTGTTTTATTTGGAAAAGTGGTTTTTAATAGGTTATAAACATTTTGAAAACACTTATTGGTAATTTATAAGGTTGCAAGGTCATTATAAATGTGGTAAAACCATTTGATAATCAAGTTAGTGAAAATGGCTATTTTAAGTCATTTTTGCTAGATTTGATTTAAATCAAAGTAAGATTTTCTAGTGTTTGCGAAATATAGATTTAACACAAATGTTAGTGTTTTAAGGTCAAGTGCTTAATATTGAAACCATTTGCAAAAGGTTTTACCTATAAACCATCTTTTATACCAAAACCATATTTTATGTTGTTGGAAATGTCTTTAGCAAAGTAATAATTGTTATCGGGTTCACCCAATATATTTTTAAATCATAAAAATTTGTGTTTAGGGTCAGGGAGTTTAATTCAAATCATTTCCCAAAGGTTTTTCTCCAAAAAGCATTTTTAACATATAAACAATATTTTTATTTGACTAGGAATGTTCTAAATCAAAGATTCATCTTTTAACTTCACAAAATACACTTTTAATTCCATAAGTTGTTTTATATGGTCAGTAGGTTCAAAACAATCCATTTGCCAAATATTTTGTCCTAAAACTTTTCTAGAATAAATTTTTATGTTCTAAATATGCCTACACAAGTTTCTGCAAATACAACCAAGTTTCCAGAAGCAATTCACTAAACAAAGTGCATGGTTGGATTGAATTAGTTTTTCTGATTCCATTGATATAAAATTTGCAAAATTTGGACGTGTGGATCAAAAGTTATGAATTTTACAAACTTGAACATCTAATAGATCAATTCTGGTTTTTCTAAAACAGACTGGGCACGTGTCTTGTTCTGATAGGCTGGTACCGGTTCGTCTGGATCGAGCACTGTGGTTCGTTGGATCTAATGCAAATCGCACGGTGCAGAGGCTAAGTTACCCTTTCGCTTGACCTTCTATCGCATCCATTAGATCGAGATCCTACGGTTCATATCCAGTAGCCATCGAGTGGCGGCGCTGGCGGCGGCAAGTGGCGGCGGTGTGCTCGGCAAGCGAGGTTGCCAGCGATACAGGGGGTTAGAGAGAGAGGGGTAGCTCACCAGGTTCGCAATGACGAGAGGATGCTCAACATGGCAGTTGCTTGTCGAGGGGCGCTCGTGGTCGAACTTAATCGCTCGCCGGAGTTGCTTTCTGGCTCGGGTGCGGTTAGTCGTCGTCGGGGGTGAGCTTGTAGGCCACCATAAGGAGAAAGGAAGGGTGCATTAGACGCGTGTGAATGTGGCGATTACAGGAGCATCAACGAGAGGGTCAGGGGTGGACGGAAGCTACCTGGGGAGTTCGCTGGAGGAGTGGCAGGCGACGGTGGCGCTCGGGTGATGCCCTTGCCGAAGCTCTGGTGCATGCGCGGCCAAGAGAGTGGCACCGGGAGATGCACCAGGGAATGGGAAGCAGGCTCGCATGCACTAGGAGGCGAGGGGTGGTTGGATGGCGCCAGAATTGGCCGGAGAGGTTCGTCGGAACAGGTGGTTGGCGGTGGTCCATTGGTATAGCCTGGTGGCCGAGAGTGTCGTGGTGGTGGCACGGCAGATGCCATGGGTAGGCTAAAGTATGGGGCCAATGGATGCTAGTGGGATCTGGGGAGGGAAGATGCAACTGATTCTACACTCAAGTGGTTAAGGCTAAGATCTTTATTTCTCTTCTTTTGGGTTACAAGTGCTCCTCGGGCTGTATACAAGGAGACCAGATGAATCTCACCAGCCTAACGGTACCGAAAAGAGTCGATGCCCTCCTCAGGTTCCAAGCCTCCCCTTATAAAGGAGTGCCTTGGGTGCCCTTAGGGCTGACGAGGCAAGCATATTCGAGGAATATGCTTGTCCCAAAATAGTAGTTCGGCGGCCTCCTTTCCCTGTCGCCCTTCTAACGACGGCAAGGCTCCTGAGGACCCCTCCTGCGTGCCTCGGGTTCCAGGACTGTCACCTCCGTGACCTCCTTCTGCCCCTCTGACGCTCTGCATCTTTGTCTCTTATGCTTGGCTCCGTTCTGATTCCTTCTAGCCTGCAGCTATAGTTTGACCTTGGGTTTCTCCTTCTCCTGCAAGCTTCGTATCACTCGGCGTTACCTTACCTTGCGTAACTCGGCTTGTCCTTTACCTGCATCGAGATCACTCGGACTAACCCGGCCGACCCTCGCAGTAACTCGGCCGGGTAACTGCTTGATACACATACACGGGCTTCTCGCCTCCGTACCTCGGCCTACATATTCATGATTCGGCCAACCTAGACCGTAACTCGGAAACTAGACGGGGATTGTACCTCTGTCTTTCCCCGTCTCTGACCTACCCGAGGTCAACCCCCCGACATTAGTCCCCGAAGCTGGTGTGGCCCCGTCGATAGCTTCGGCCGGGTCGTATCAGCTTCATTATATTCTTCAGTTTTGTTTCCGAGTTATATCTTCTTCATCCGAGGTTTCCTCGTTTATTCTCTCGTACGCCATGTCCTACGTGTCACCCCCATCATCGTTCTTCTAGCTTTTTGGTCCCTCTACAATACTTACTGACAGGCTACAGTTAACTTTGTACCTGCTGCGCCGCCGCTGCGACGCCTCGGGTGTCGTTCCCCTTGGGGATCGTAATGCTCTTCCTTCCTGTGTGGCCGTTGGTGTGGCTCCACTTATCGTCGTGCGTTCGTGCCGCACCCACGATCTACACGGTCAACCGCTACACCCACGATCACTACCTTATTCGCGGCTCGATTATAAAGAGGGGGACGGCGTTTGGGGAATTTACTTTTCCCCTTCTCGCTCGTCTCCGTCCTCCTCCTTCCTTCTGCCGGCGCGTCCTCTCGCAGCTCCGCCGCCGCGCGCTTGCCAGAGCCTTCATCGGTGAAGACTCCGCCGCGCCGTTCTTCCTGCCTCGCCTGCGCTGTGCGGCTTTGGCTCCGTCGCCGGTGAGTCCTCTCCGGTTGCATTGCCTAGATTTTTCCCTAGACTCATCTGTTTCGATTCCGTGCTCGTGCGACGGTTCCTCTGGTTCTTCGCCATTATACTCGTGCAAAGTCCCGACGGGGCCTTGCAGCTCTAAACTCCCCTCCGCCGTCAGTCTTTCCTCCGGCGATCTTTCTGGTGCACAGATGTCTAGTTCGTTTAGCGGCGCTCTGGTTGAGGACGACGACGCTGGCTCCGGGCCCGAGCGAGGCTCGTGGCAGGGCTCTTCTGTCACACGCCGTGAGATCGAGTGGCTCATCCGGACTCGAAGAATTCCCGCCGAGGTTTCTTGCCGTTTACCCGGCAGCGAATCCTCTCCGGATGTTAGGGAGGGCGAGTATGTGGTTTTTATGTCGCACTTCGCGCGTGGCTTCGGTCTCCCTCTTAGCGATTTCGCTAGAGAATTCCTCGACTACTTCGGCCTTCAGCCGCATCATCTTCCTGCGAACGCTATCGCTTCTCTTTCTGCTTTCATCTCCGCATCGGAGGGATACTTTGACCTGTGGCCGTCAGTGCATGTCTGGTCGAAGTTCTTCCAGATTCGCTCCAACGTAGTCCCTGACAAATCTCTGCACCCTTCCGAGAAGTTACTTACTCAATGTGGGGCAGCGTCTATTACTCCTCGGAGGAAGTCCGTGTTTCCTCGTGTCACTGGGTTGGAGTCGTGCAAGAAGTGGCACAAATCATTCTTTTATGTCAAGAACAGAGGGGCAGAGGACAAGATTCGGCTCCCTGCATTCTCAATTGGCCCACCTTCTAAAGTGAACTGGCTCTACAATCCGAGGAAAACTCATGCCTTGGCCGAGGCCTTCGAGATTCGGCTTAAAGAGTTGATCCGGGCCGGGTTATGCGGCGAAGTCCTGCTGGCTACTTTCATTAGTAGCCGGATCTGCCCATTCCAGAAGCGGACTCACAAGTTGTGCTACATGAGTGGTCCCCTTGATCCTAACCGGGTCTCGACCGTGGAGCTGGACAACTACCTTATCTATAAGCGCGTCCGAGCTATCTTTAAGACAGAGATGCCTGAGGATTGGGCTTGGGGATTAAAACCGTTCACCCGCGATCATCCACCTCCCGAGGTGAGCTTAATCAACAACGCTCTGCTATTCCATTGTTTTTGTAACGGGTTTGTCTAACTCTCTTTTTCCTCGTCTTGCAGAGGTTCGCAGAGCAGAAAAACGAGGACGCCAAAGTTCTGCTGCTCCCTTGGCCCGCGGACAGGAGTACCCCGGATACTGGTGAGCCGGACTCCGAGGAGTTCGTCCCTAAGTCGGATCCTGCCCCGGCTCGAGCTCGTGGCAAGACTTCGGCGCACGAGGAGGAAGGTGATTCGGACGAGGTCCAAATTCTTGAGGTAGTTGCCGCCATGCCTATTTCTTATGCATTTCCGGCTTCTACTTTCCCAGCTAATCCGGCCGGTCAGGTTCACGACGCCGAGCCTATTGCTTCTCGACCCCCTGTTACCTCGGGGAAACGCGGGGCTCCTGCTAGTGCCTCGGAGGCGGTTCCCAAGAAACGAATGAAGAAATCCGCTCCGAACCCTCCCAGGCGCAAGACTATGCCTGGGGTCGCCGGGTAAGTTCCTTTTGCTTATATTTCTTGTTTCTCTCTTTCTGTTTTTCATACTGATGATTCTTCTTTCTTATTTTTGCAGTGCTCCTCTTTCTGTTAAACCTGGCGGTCCTAGTATGACTAGCCGCCCTGTTCGTCCGCCGTCTCCTCCTCCCGTCGATGATACCAGGATTCCTAGTCCTATTCATCCTTCTTCTCCTCCAGCTCCGAATACGTCGCCTCTTCGTCGCGATGTGCCTGAGAGCCCTTCCATTGACCCGGATTCGAACCGGCCCTCTGAAGTTTTCGTCGAACCCCGCCGCCCCTTCTATGGGCCCCAACGCTGCTACTGAGCCTCTATCTACTCCGGCAGTTTCTACAGCCATTCCAACCTCGGCCGAAGAGGTCGTTATCTCGGCGCCCTCTGCGACCATAACCCCTGCTGCTCCTAAAGATGTCGTCCCCACTTCGGAGGCGTCACTTCCTGCTGATGCCTCCTCTAAGGCGAGAAAAGCTGTTGCCGCCAAGACTTCCTCTTCTCAGAAAGGTCTTGTCGGCTCTTCTCAGCCGAGTATTGCCGACGTGCTGCGTAAGGGAGCTGCGCCTACTAAAGTCCCCGTTGCCTCGGCGGCCGGCACCCAGCTTGCTCTTCATAAGAGACCTGCGACCGCCGTGGTCGAACAGCATGTCCGGGGTAAGGTCTTAACTCGGACAGCCAGTGGGAACAGCCTCGGAGCACTGGTGGAGTATGCCAATAATTGGAACGCTGCTGATCAGTTTGAGGGTAATCCTATGCACCAGCCCTTTCAGCTTTCTGACATCAGCGGCCGTTTTGACCATGCTGCCAAGTTCATCGTTGATACCAATAAGATGAATGAGGTAATTACTGTTTCTCTGAGTTTTAAATTATTCCCCAGATGTTACTATATGCTCTAGTCCCTGAAACTTGCAAGGAAATAACTCGTTATATACTTGGAAGTTTAATGATCTTTGACTTAATTTTATTTCTAGGGTTCGTTAATCCGGCCATCTAGATCCGAGTTAAGTTTTGCTTGACTCGGATGTGCTTTAGATTTGAATATCCAGCCACCTAGATCCGAACTAAGTTCTGTTCGATTCGGATCTGAGTCAGCTTTGAATATCCAGCCACTTAGATCTGAGCTAAGTCCTGCTTGACTCGGATCTGACTTAGCTTTGAATATCCAGCCACCTAGATCCGAACTAAGTTCTGCTTGATTCGGATCTGATTTAGCTTTGAATATCCAGCCATCTAGATCTGAGCTAAGTCCTGCGTGACTCGGATCTGACTTAGCTTTGAATATCCAGCCACCTAGATCCGAACTAAGTTCTGTTCGATTCGGATCTGAGTCAGCTTTGAATATCCAGCCACTTAGATCTGAGCTAAGTCCTGCTTGACTCGGATCTGACTTAGCTTTGAATATCCAGCCACCTAGATATGAACTAAGTTCTGCTTGATTCGGATCTGATTTAGCTTTGAATATCCAGCCATCTAGATCTGAACTAAGTTCTGCTTGATTCGGATCTGATTTAGCTTTGAATATCCAGCCACCTAGATCTGAGCTAAGTCCTGCGTGACTCGGATCTGAATCAGCTTTGAATATCCATTTACCGTTTTTCCCCATTTGCTCAGGTTGCACATGATCGGAGGACTACCGAGTTCCAGAGGTTGCTTTTTTCGCACCGTAAGCTTGAAGAAAAGTATGAGAAAATCCTTCCGGTAGTAAAGAAAGCTAGTACGTCGATGATTCCTCCTTGTTACTTTCCACGTTCTCAATTACTTGCCCGCGAGACGTCGGCTTACTTTCTTGGTAAATAGGTAACATTAATAACCTCAACATTCGCCTTGAGAAGAAGGTCAAGAGCTTTGAAGGTTAGTTTCCCTTTTATCTTACATCTTTTCTCTTTTACCATGTGTGCTAAGCTTCCTTATCGCGTTTGGCTCTAGTAAAGCCGAGTTGCAAACCTTTGCAGCGTCGCACCAAGATTGCATGCCCATGCCTGACGTGATGCTGCATTTTTTAGAGCAAAATGCTATTCATTCGACGCAATTACAAGAAAAAGATGATGAAATAGCTCGCCTACGAGCCGAATTGGATATCCTTAAGCTCTCTCAGAAGTCCGAACTAGAAAAGGTCGACCAAGAATTCTCCGAGGAGAAGAATCGGCTGACTTTGGAGCTGCAGAAGGGAAAAGAACTCCTCGAGGCTGCCGAACTGAGAACCCATGGTTTGAGCGAGGAAATTGCTCGTTTCGAGAAGAGCAAGGTCGATTGGGCCAAAGACCTTCAGATAATGATGAGATACATTCATCGTAAGCTATTTAGCGCGGCCGAATTATATTTTTCGTTTTCGTGACCATCTGACACGTTCATGCTTTGCGCATATCATTTCCCCGAGGCCAAGCCCGTGAGTTCTAAAGCGGTTCTCGCAGCTCGCATGCGCCGAGGTGAACCTGTTACCGTTGATTCGGAGTATTCACTGGAGGATTACTTGGTTGCCGTTGGTGCCGCAGTTGGTCTGATGAAAATTATGGGCCGGGACTTGGTGCAAGCCGCTATCCGAGCTTACCATGTACTCTGGCCGAATACCTCGGGGACTCCTGATATCAACGAAATCAAGTTATTGGTGGAAAGACTAATGGCATCTGAGAGGCAGTTAAGTCTTTGGAGGGAATCTGCTGGGCGTGCTGGTGCCGATATGGCCCTTACTGTTATCATGTCATGGTATGAAGACATCTCTCTTGACATCCTGAGAAATTTGCGCACTGGTTCCCGCTGGGTTGAGGATCCCACTTTTGTTGCTCTTCGGCAAGCTCGGGCCTTCCAACTCGTCGAGTACGCCGACGTGCACACTTGGAATGAAGGGCCGAGTTTTCTTCCAGACCCTGATGAGGAGGTTGTAGCTGAGTACGCTCCGGATGATAATCCGGCTGAGCAGGGGGAGGGTGAAAATGATTCGGCCGCATCTGATAGCTCCAGCTCAAGCTCGGACAGCAACGGCGACGCGCGGTCCTCTTCCAAAGGTACCGGGCATTCTACCGCACGGACTGATGCTCCTGAGCAACCTCGGACTTCCGCTGAAGTTGCACCTGGGTCGGCGGAGGGCGAAGCAACCTCAGTCGAAGTTCCTCCTACCTCGGAGTGCCCCGCACCTGAGCAAGCTGCTGCCTCCCCAACGAACAACGCCTAAGTTATTTCCGATCCCTGGCATGCCGGGCGTATGATGTAGGCGAAATATTTGTCAACTCTCTGTATGATCCAAATTTCTTTTGCTGTGTACTGTTGTGACATTCGGTTAAGTGGGTGTTCGCCCGAATTCTTGCTTTGTTGGCCCTCTACTTCCTGACCTTTTAGGATTTATCTTTGCCTCTATTTTTAATGGTTTTATCCAAGCGTGAGCTCTGAATATCATATAATATTGATTTGCTCTGAACAGAGATTGACTACTTCGTTGTGAAAATATATAGCAATCGCTGAATCATTATTTATTGTGCGAAACTTCGATATGTAAATCAAATTTCAGAGGTAGTATAAGACTAATACGGGTGCGCTCAGCATAAGATTGAGGTAGCGTACGGTAGTCCCCGAGTTGCTGCTTCAGATGCCGAGGTTTAGATATTAATACGAAATTGATATATCATATGGCAGTCCCCGAGTTACTGCTCTGGGCGATGAGGTTCAGATACATAACATGAAGTTGATATAAGATACGACAGTCCCCGAGTCACTGCTCTGGGCACCGAGGTTCAAATACATAACACGAAATAGATATAGCATATGGCAGTCCCCGAGTTACTGCTCCGGGCGCCGAGGTTCCAACACATAACACGAAATAGATATAACATATGGCAGTCCCCGAGTCACTGCTCTGGGCGCCGAGGTTCAAATACATAACACGAAATAGATATAACATATGGCCGTCCCCGAGTCACTGCTCTGGGCGCCGAGGTTCAAATACATCATTGGATCTTGACTTTGAGATACAATGCTACGAGTAGAATGGTCAAAGTAAAGCCACATTCCAGGGACGCTTCGTTTCTTCGCCAGCTTTGTCTGCCTTGTTCCCTCCGGGGGACTGAGCGTCGATTAGATAATAGGCATCATTGTGCAACGCTTTGCTTACAATAAATGTGTCACATCCCAAGATTTTCCAAATCTTGTAATGTGAAAATAAATGAATAAAATAAAACTTTGTTTGATTTTCAAGGACAGAAGAAACTTTTTGAATTTAAATGGTACTTCAAACCCAATTGAATTAAATAAAATCCTAAAGGGATTTAAAGAAAATAAACATTTGATAAAAGGAAAATAAAAACATTTGGAAATATTATTTTGAAACAATTAAATGAAAAGATTTGTTTTCAAATGAAATAGAAGTTTTATAAACAAAGATTATTTTATAAAGCCAAATTAAACCTTGGCCAAAGTATTTAAAATAAAATGTTTTGTTTTCATTAAAAATAGTAAAGGGTTAATTTAAATAAAATGATAAGGGAATAATATCCAAATTTTATTTAAAAGGTTTTACCATTTTATTTAAAAGATCAAAACTTATTAAATTATTTTAAACCAAGTGTTTCAAGTATTTTATATTCACAAATAAAACTTACTAAAGTGTTTTGACTTTATTTTAGGATTTCAAAATAAATATCTCAATAAAACAAACCCAAGTTGATTTAATAATGAAAGTCTATGTTATTTTATTAATAATGGACTCTAAAATAAAATGTTATTTTATTTTAAAACAAATCTCCAAGTATTCTATTTTTCCCAAATAAAACCCACTGATCTGGTTTTGAAAATATTTAGGTTTCAAATAAAGATTTTATTAATAAAATCAAACTCTATTTGATTTCATAACTAAGACCCATTTTATTTAATTATTAATGGACCCTAAAGTAAAAGGATTATATTATTTTAGACAAGTTTTCAAAATATTCTTTATTAACAAATAAAACCTACTGATTTGGATTTGAAAACATTTGGAATTCAAATGGAGATTTTATTAATTAAACCAAACCTTATTTTATTAATAAACCATGGTCCATTTTATTTAAACTAATAAATGGAACCTAAATAGATTTAAAAATATTGTTTTATTTTGGATTATGTTGAAAAACAGAACCAAATTCAAAGTGAAGTTGAGTGCTTGTTTGAATTGATTTGAGTGTTGTTTGAATGTGTGAATAATTGTTTGAAATTCAAATCAGAAAATAGAAATAGAAAAGAATAAAACAAACAGGCAGAAAAAAAATATGGAAAAGGACAACCCAACAAGGCCCAGCCCAAACAGCCCACCTAGCCCAGCTCTCCCTCCCCGAAGCGTTACTTTTCTCACCCCAGAAGCAACCCACGCAGACACTGACTGGTGGACCTCTCCCCCACTCTCTTCCCCACAGACCAGCGGACCCCACACCACGCCCCCTTCTTCCCCACCCCGCGACTAGTTCTTCCTTCCCCACGTCGCCGTTGCTGCCTCTAAATTACTCGCATCAATTCGAGTAAATGACTGAGTGAATGCTCCTGGTAACCTCACCCATTTAATCGCCAGTGTCTCCGCCTCCTTTCCCCTCTGCCTCCTTCCCTGAACACGCCCCCAGGCTGCCATAATTTGCCAGCCACTCTCCCTGTCTCCGACGAGGTCCATTGACGATTCCATCCAAACCAGACCACCCCACGCCACACTGAGCACACGAACAAGTTCCCCACTCCCTGACGCTCCTCTCTGTACCCTCCGTTCAACCGCGGGCGCCCCAGGAAGCCGTCTTCGACAAAAATTCTGAGCGCCGCCGTCTGTCTCGCCTCCGACGAGCACCTCCGGTAACTCCAGACCACCCCGACCCCTCTCGTTCACGCACACGCCTTCTTCGTGTCCTTGCGCTCCTGACCGTGTGCCTCGTTTGTCTCCGGGTGATTCCTAGCGTCGTCCTCGACCTCGACCGCGCGCGTCCGTCGCCAGTACCAACTCCGGCGAGCAATCGCAGCTGCCCCCTAGCGCCCCTCGACGGACAAGTACCACGTTGAGCATCAGCGAGCGTCAGCGAATCCGGTGAGCATCTCCACACCCTCCTTTGCTTCCTGTACCGCCGGCGCCGCCATCGTCTGGTCGCTCCGCCGCCAGCAGCCGCCGCAGCGCCGCTAGCTTTTGGTCGAGCATGCGTCAACCGTTCGATCCCGATCTAGTGGCTAGGATAGAAGCTAGGTGAAACGGTAAGTAGCATCTGCGCGCCGCACGATCTGACTTGATCCAACGGCTGCAGCTGTGCAATCCGAGTGAAGCGGTACCGACGAATGATATTAGGACGCGTGGCACCAGATGAACTGAATTAGATTTAGAAACCAGATTTAAATGCCATTTTCAAACCCTTATAACTTTTGAACCACACGTCCAAATTTGGCAAATTTTATATCAATGAAATCAGGAGAACAAGCCCTAGCCAACCATGCCCTTAGTTTGACAAATAGTAGCTGTTAGCTTGTTTGAAATTACAGAAACATTTGTATGCTTGTTTAGAGTATAAAAATTGTTTAAAAATGATTTTTGGGTTAAAACTTTTGCAAAATGGATTGTTGTGACCTTACTAACCCTAGGAACCAACCCCTGTTTTGGAAAGTGATTTTTGAAAAGTTTAGAATGGATTAATTGGTTTAGTCCATTTCTAGCTAATTAAAAACCATTGTTTTGTTTATGAAAATGCTTTCATAAAGAAAACTTTAAGGAAATGTTTGGACCAAACCTACTGACCAAAACACCAAGTTCTGCAATAGCAACTCATTTGGTGAACCCTATAGGCTAATGCCTTAGTAAAAATAATTCTACACCACATAAAATAACTCTTTGTTTTGAAAATGGTTTTAAAGTGAAACCTTTTGCAAATGACTTGACCACTTTAAGAAATGACCATTAGATGTACCCAAATGTCTATGACCCACTAGGAACCACTTTTTCAAACAAAACAAAGCTTGGCATGCTTGCATGCATTTCTTTGACTTTGTTATTTATGTGTGTTGTTTTGCTTGATTGGTAGATTGAGTTTGTGCCTTGCTTGATTGATTTGTAGTGACTTGAAGAGTGTGATTGTTGCAAAGATCAAGAAGTGAACCTATACTCTACCAAAAAGGCAAGTGATGCTTCATACTTTTTGTCCCATTACTTTTTCTATGCATTAGTGATTTTGCTAAGTAAACTTGCATGGATTTTGCTAAAGTATAGATCTTGCTATAGGAAAACCTAGTAGATGAATCCTTAGTAGGATTTCATAAGTTAAGTTCCCTATTACTACCAAGCTTAGCCTAGCTAATAGAAAACATGGGTGGAATATATATTCACACTATGGAAAAATATTCTAAGTCTAAGGACTTGTGATTTTGTTTAATAAAACAACTAAGTTAATATATCACCTGGGTGGAAATGGAAGGATTGGGTTATGTTGAGTGGTTACACAAGACCATGGACCTGGCTTGTGTATCTCACTTGTGGATGGCCACCCAGGAAACAAAGGGATTTGAGATGTCAAATGTTGAGAAGCTTCAAGTGCAACCACTTGGCAATATGGGCTCTGCCATGATCATATAGGTTGCAAGAACTTAGCCAAATGGACAGTGGGTGGTAGTGTTTGATAGGTTGGAGCGCGTCCATTTTGGTCTAAGGGAAGGCTTCTGAAAGATTTTGTCTTGGGAAACCAAGTCTTGTGGGTAAAGTGCACCACCTCTGCAGAGTGTAAAACCTAAGTACTTAGCCATGTCCCTGGTAAAGGACAATTTGAGCATCAAGACATGGAAGCAATCAAGAATCTCATCATTCTAATTTCTAATTTAAAATCTTGTGGTTTGAACAAGGGATTGTTTGAATTCTTCAATCATTGATGGAAAGATGGCTTGGTACAAGGATCTTGAAATCTTTGATTGAGGAAAAATGATTTTGTCAAGCAAAAACTTAGTATTTTCAAAATGATAAGAAAAATCTATTTTGAGCAATGCAAGCCTCAACTCCACTTAGCCAAATGCATATAGATGTTAGATTCCACTATACTACCATAGTATCACTTGCCAATACAATTCAAATGTATTGACCCTTTGTGGCTGTAACTTGTATGTTGCAGGTTTGATTGATTTTAGTGAAGATTGATTGTTTAGGATTACAAAGTCTACAACCAACATCTGCCTGTGGCACTTTGAAGATGAAGGACCCATGACTATATTTATTCCGCTGCAATGTAATGTAATAGCCATATGAGCTATGTGTGATGTAATAAAATTATGTTATTCCTGGTTATAAAGTTATATTATGACCTTTGTTTCTTGATATTACATCTAAACTGTGGATGCTAGCTATTGATCCAGGGACTAGCATTGTAAAACACAGGGGGCTCTATCTTATTAAAGATTGGAACCCCTACAGATGGTATCAGAGCATTGTGTTGCCTGTAGGATTTGTAAACCTAGGATTGGACAAAACCCCTTAGAAAAATAGGAGTTATACTTGTTCCAAAAACTTATTTACAAAATCTTGTAAACTCTTTCCTCAACCATTTTGGTTTCAACTCTACATCTCTTCTACTTCAACTTGATGGAAAAGCCTACCCATGGCCAAAGACTACACCATGTGCAAAGGACTACTTCAACTGCTTCAACTCTAATGACTTCAACTTCCTCAACTCTAATGACTTCAACATCTTCAGCATATTCACCAAGGACTTCCAACTTGGATACCACTAAGGACTACAAGTGAAACAAGGAAATCTTACTCAAGAATTAGAGACTGAGGGAATGCAAAAGTTAGAAGGAGCCTACATCATTTGAAGTATTGCAACCAAAAGTTTTTCCAAGGAAACCATGATCTCATGCAAGAAGGATCAACCAAGAAGGATGGAAGGATCACCATTGAACCATATAGATGGACCACCATATTTTAGTTAAGTCAAATACACCAACTTATGTGGTGTAACAAAAATATTTTGTTGCCTAAAAATGTGCTTGAAACTTGTTGTTTGAGTGGAGTGTTTGCTTGTGATTGCATGCACATTGTTTGTGTGAATTGTGATGTGTGTGATTAGAAATAATTCCTTAGAAATATTTTGCCTATTCTAATCCCAATCCAACCCAAACAGATGACTACTCCAAGAGACACCAACACCAACCAAGAAGACAACATGAGAGAACTGATAGCAAACCAAAACCAGTTGAGCCAAGAGACAACTCAGCTTTTAGCCAACAACAATGGATTAGACCCAGCCATACAAAGGATTTTGAAACTTCAATCCCAATTGTTGCAAGGATTAGTTACTCAAATGATCAACATGGGAGAAAACCTTTCCCAAAGAGCTAATGACAACAAGGATGACAAAGATGCTATTCTAGAAAGAACCCAAGTTAGCAGAACTTGTGGAGACAAGGATCATACATCCAAGAAATATGAAGATCAATGCCCCAAGAAGAGAGAAAGATCTCCCACTCATGAAGAACATGAACTAGAAGAAATCCTAGCTTTGGAGAGACCCAAGAAGAAGAAGAAATGCCCCAACCCAAACAAGAAGGATATTACTCAAGAGCAATGTTACACTTGCAAAGAGATGGGACACTATTACAATGAGTGCCCAGAAAAGAAGAAGAGACAAGAAGACAAACAAAAGCTGGTGAAACCCAAGATAAGGAAGAATTTTAGCCAAGTGATGTGCAAATACTGCAAAGAGTTAGGACATTATGCAAACTACTGTCCTGAAAAGATGAAGCATAAGATAAACCAGCCTATGAGGGATATCAGCCTTGTCACATGTTTCAAATGCAAGGAACTAGGCCACTATGCAAACAATTGTCCAGAAAGGATGGAGAACAAGTTAAACAAGCCTATGGAGAAACTCAACCTTGGCCCATGAACTTCATGAGTAAAGAATGGAAACCAAGGACTCAAAGCAAATGTTTGCTTAGAAGATTTTTCTCATGATCCCAAGAAGGACAATATGTAATTTTTGTTTGGAAAATTTTAAGGGTGGTAGTACCCTAGTTGTTTTGAACTTGCTTGTAACCCTAACCTCCCCAAATCTCGGGACGAGATTTATTTTAAGGGTGGTAGCCTGTCACATCCCAAGATTTTCCAAATCTTGTAATGTGAAAATAAATGAATAAAATAAAACTTTGTTTGATTTTCAAGGACAGAAGAAACTTTTTGAATTTAAATGGTACTTCAAACCCAATTGAATTAAATAAAATCCTAAAGGGATTTAAAGAAAATAAACATTTGATAAAAGGAAAATAAAAACATTTGGAAATATTATTTTGAAACAATTAAATGAAAAGATTTGTTTTCAAATGAAATAGAAGTTTTATAAACAAAGATTATTTTATAAAGCCAAATTAAACCTTGGCCAAAGTATTTAAAATAAAATGTTTTGTTTTCATTAAAAATAGTAAAGGGTTAATTTAAATAAAATGATAAGGGAATAATATCCAAATTTTATTTAAAAGGTTTTACCATTTTATTTAAAACATCAAAACTTATTAAATTATTTTAAACCAAGTGTTTCAAGTATTTTATATTCACAAATAAAACTTACTAAAGTGTTTTGACTTTATTTTAGGATTTCGAAATAAATATCTCAATAAAACAAACCCAAGTTGATTTAATAATGAAAGTCTATGTTATTTTATTAATAATGGACTCTAAAATAAAATGTTATTTTATTTTAAAACAAATCTCCAAGTATTCTATTTTTCCCAAATAAAACCCACTGATCTGGTTTTGAAAATATTTAGGTTTCAAATAAAGATTTTATTAATAAAATCAAACTCTATTTGATTTCATAACTAAGACCCATTTTATTTAATTATTAATGGACCCTAAAGTAAAAGGATTATATTATTTTAGACAAGTTTTCAAAATATTCTTTATTAACAAATAAAACCTAGTGATTTGGATTTGAAAACATTTGGAATTCAAATGGAGATTTTATTAATTAAACCAAACCTTATTTTATTAATAAACCATGGTCCATTTTATTTAAACTAATAAATGGAACCTAAATAGATTTAAAAATATTGTTTTATTTTGGATTATGTTGAAAAACAGAACCAAATTCAAAGTGAAGTTGAGTGCTTGTTTGAATTGATTTGAGTGTTGTTTGAATGTGTGAATAATTGTTTGAAATTCAAATCAGAAAATAGAAATAGAAAAGAATAAAACAAACATGCAGAAAAAAAATATGGAAAAGGACAACCCAACAAGGCCCAGCCCAAACAGCCCACCTAGCCCAGCTCTCCCTCCCCGAAGCGTTACTTTTCTCATCCCAGAAGCAACCCACGCAGACACCGACTGGTGGACCTCTCCCCCACTCTCTTCCCCACTGACCAGCGGACCCCACACCACGCCCCCTTCTTCCCCACCCCGCGACTGGTTCTTCCTTCCCCACGTCGCCGTTGCTGCCTCTAAATTACTCGCATCAATTCGAGTAAATGACTGAGTGAATGCTCCTGGTAACCTCACCCATTTAATCGCCAGTGTCTCCGCCTCCTTTCCCCTCTGCCTCCTTCCCTGAACACGCCCCCAGGCTGCCATAATTTGCCAGCCACTCTCCCTGTCTCCGACGAGGTCCATTGACGATTCCATCCAAACCATACCACCCCACGCCACACTGAGCACACGAACAAGTTCCCCACTCCCTGACGCTCCTCTCTGTACCCTCCGTTCAACCGCGGGCGCCCCAGGAAGCCGTCTTCGACAAAAATTCTGAGCGTCGCCGTCTGTCTCGCCTCCGACGAGCACCTCCGGTAACTCCAGACCACCCCGACCCCTCTCGTTCACGCACACGCCTTCTTCGTGTCCTTGCGCTCCTGACCGTGTGCCTCGTTTGTCTCCGGGTGATTCCTAGCGTCGTCCTCGACCTCGACCGCGCGCGTCCGTCGCCAGTACCAACTCCGGCGAGCAATCGCAGCTGCCCCCTAGCGCCCCTCGACGGACAAGTACCACGTTGAGCATCAGCGAGCGTCAGCGAATCCGGTGAGCATCTCCACACCCTCCTTTGCTTCCTGTACCGCCGGCGCCGCCATCGTCTGGTCGCTCCACCGCCAGCAGCCGCCGCAGCGCCGCTAGCTTTTGGTCGAGCATGCGTCAACCGTTCGATCCCGATCTAGTGGCTAGGATAGAAGCTAGGTGAAACGGTAAGTAGCATCTGCGCGCCGCACGATCTGACTTGATCCAACGGCTGCAGCTGTGCAATCCGAGTGAAGCGGTACCGACGAATGATATTAGGACGCGTGGCACCAGATGAACTGAATTAGATTTAGAAACCAGATTTAAATGCCATTTTCAAACCCTTATAACTTTTGAACCACACGTCCAAATTTGGCAAATTTTATATCAATGAAATCAGGAGAACAAGGCCTAGCCAACCATGCCCTTAGTTTGACAAATAGTAGCTGTTAGCTTGTTTGAAATTACAGAAACATTTGTATGCTTGTTTAGAGTATAAAAATTGTTTAAAAATGATTTTTGGGTTAAAACTTTTGCAAAATGGATTGTTGTGACCTTACTAACCCTAGGAACCAACCCCTGTTTTGGAAAGTGATTTTTGAAAAGTTTAGAATGGATTAATTGGTTTAGTCCATTTCTAGCTAATTAAAAACCATTGTTTTGTTTATGAAAATGCTTTCATAAAGAAAACTTTAAGGAAATGTTTGGACCAAACCTACTGACCAAAACACCAAGTTCTGCAATAGCAACTCATTTGGTGAACCCTATAGGCTAATGCCTTAGTAAAAATAATTCTACACCACATAAAATAACTCTTTGTTTTGAAAATGGTTTTAAAGTGAAACCTTTTGCAAATGACTTGACCACTTTAAGAAATGACCATTAGATGTACCCAAATGTCTATGACCCACTAGGAACCACTTTTTCAAACAAAACAAAGCTTGGCATGCTTGCATGCATTTCTTTGACTTTGTTATTTATGTGTGTTGTTTTGCTTGATTGGTAGATTGAGTTTGTGCCTTGCTTGATTGATTTGTAGTGACTTGAAGAGTGTGATTGTTGCAAAGATCAAGAAGTGAACCTATACTCTACCAAAAAGGCAAGTGATGCTTCATACTTTTTGTCCCATTACTTTTTCTATGCATTAGTGATTTTGCTAAGTAAACTTGCATGGATTTTGCTAAAGTATAGATCTTGCTATAGGAAAACCTAGTAGATGAATCCTTAGTAGGATTTCATAAGTTAAGTTCCCTATTACTACCAAGCTTAGCCTAGCTAATAGAAAACATGGGTGGAATATATATTCACACTATGGAAAAATATTCTAAGTCTAAGGACTTGTGATTTTGTTTAATAAAACAACTAAGTTAATATATCACCTGGGTGGAAATGGAAGGATTGGGTTATGTTGAGTGGTTACACAAGACCATGGACCTGGCTTGTGTATCTCACTTGTGGATGGCCACCCAGGAAACAAAGGGATTTGAGATGTCAAATGTTGAGAAGCTTCAAGTGCAACCACTTGGCAATATGGGCTCTGCCATGATCATATAGGTTGCAAGAACTTAGCCAAATGGACAGTGGGTGGTAGTGTTTGATAGGTTGGAGCGCGTCCATTTTGGTCTAAGGGAAGGCTTCTGAAAGATTTTGTCTTGGGAAACCAAGTCTTGTGGGTAAAGTGCACCACCTCTGCAGAGTGTAAAACCTAAGTACTTAGCCATGTCCCTGGTAAAGGACAATTTGAGCATCAAGACATGGAAGCAATCAAGAATCTCATCATTCTAATTTCTAATTTAAAATCTTGTGGTTTGAACAAGGGATTGTTTGAATTCTTCAATCATTGATGGAAAGATGGCTTGGTACAAGGATCTTGAAATCTTTGATTGAGGAAAAATGATTTTGTCAAGCAAAAACTTAGTATTTTCAAAATGATAAGAAAAATCTATTTTGAGCAATGCAAGCCTCAACTCCACTTAGCCAAATCCATATAGATGTTAGATTCCACTATACTACCATAGTATCACTTGCCAATACAATTCAAATGTATTGACCCTTTGTGGCTGTAACTTGTATGTTGCAGGTTTGATTGATTTTAGTGAAGATTGATTGTTTAGGATTACAAAGTCTACAACCAACATCTGCCTGTGGCACTTTGAAGATGAAGGACCCATGACTATATTTATTCCGCTGCAATGTAATGTAATAGCCATATGAGCTATGTGTGATGTAATAAAATTATGTTATTCCTGGTTATAAAGTTATATTATGACCTTTGTTTCTTGATATTACATCTAAACTGTGGATGCTAGCTATTGATCCAGGGACTAGCATTGTAAAACACAGGGGGCTCTATCTTATTAAAGATTGGAACCCCTACAAAATGGTCCTTCCCATGGGGGTGACAACTTGTGCATGCCGGCCGTGCGTTGCACGAGTCGGAGGACCAAATCTCCTTCTTTGAACACTCTTGGATTCACTTTCTTGCTGTGATACCGCCGCAAGTTCTGTTGATAAATAGCCGATCGTGATAATGTCAACTCTCTGGCTTCTTCCAGCAGGTCTACGGCATCTTGCCGAGCTATCTCATTTGTCTCTGAGGTTGTGTACTGAGCAACTCTTGGCGAGTCATATATTATGTCGGCTGGAAGTACGGCCTCTGCCCCGTACACCAGAAAGAATGGAGTATAGCCTGTTGATCTATTCGGAGTAGTCCGGAGGCTCCATAGTACGGCTAGGATTTCTTCGATCCAACATCCTGTCGACCTTTGCAATGGTTCGACAAGTCGTGGTTTTATTCCTGATAGTACCAGTCCATTAGACCTTTCCACTTGCCCATTGGATGCTGGGTGAGCCACAGAGGCAATATCTAGTCTTATGTGCTTCTCTCGGCAAAATCTAGCGAAAGCTCCTTCTGCAAAGTTTGTGCCGTTGTCCGTAATAATACTGTGCGGGTACCCATATCTTAGGATGATATCCTTGAGAAATTTCACTGCTGTGTGCCCATCACACTTTTTAATTGGTTTTACTTCAATCCATTTTGTGAACTTGTCCACCATAACCAATATGTGGGTCATTCCTCCTCGCGCTGGCTTGAATGGTCCCACCATATCTAAACCCCATACAGAAAATGGCCAAGTGATGGGTATTGTTCTTAACTCGGCCGACGGCATATGTATTTTGGTTGCGTATCTCTGACATCCATTGCATTTCTTAACTAATTCTTTTGCTTCTTTCAATGCCGTTGGCCAATAAAATCCATGCCTGAATGCCTTGGCTACTAAGGCGCGAGATGAGGCATGGTGCCCACATTCTCCTTGGTGTATGTCTAGAAGGATTTCCTGACCTTCTGTCGAACTTACGCACTTCTGCAATACGTTTGTGACGCTTCTTTTATACAGCTCATTGTTTATGATTGTATAAGCTTTTGCTCTTCTTACGGTTTGTCTAGCTAATACCTCATTACTCGGCAACATCGCGTCTTTTAGGTAAGAAAATATGGGTTGCGCCCATAACGGCGTTACTTTTTCTGATGTGATCTCACTGTCTATCTCCATGTTCTCTGCCGACATATATATCTCGGCTCTCTCCATGATTGCGCTTACCTCGGCTGTCCCCCTATTTAGGGGTTCCGAGTCATTCTGCGGATCTACCTCCATTGGCGTGTGATCTTCTGGAGGATTTGCTGGGATAAAGATAGATTCGGATTCTGGTGATGGGATTATTGATGGTTTCCTGAGGTGCTCCAGGGCAATACCTGGAGGAATTGATTGCCGGGTTGATCCTAATTTTGACAATGTATCGGCGGCGTCATTTTCTGCCCGAGGTATGTGGTGGAATTCACATCCTTCAAAGTATCCACTGATTTTTTGCACATGGAATCTGTATAAAACCATATTAGCATCTAATGCGTCCCAACTGCCTGATACTTGCTGTACTACTAGATCCGAGTCACCATAGCATAAGATTCGGCGTATACCAATTTCTTTTGCTACTTTCAATCCATGGACTAGCGCTTCATATTCGGCTACGTTGTTGGACGCAGCAAAATGTATTTGCAATACATATTTCAATTGGTCTTTTTTAGGCGAGGTTAACACTATTCCTGCTCCCAAACCATTCCTTAGTTTGGAACCATCGAAATGCATTGTCCAGTAATTTGGATCAGGCAATGGTGGCTCATACTGTACCTCGGCCCAGTCCACGAGAAAGTCGGCGACAGCCTGAGATTTGATTGCATCTGTTCTATCAAACTGTGGAGCATATGGTGATAACTCGATCGCCCATTTTGCTATTCGGCCACTTGCGTCTTTGTTGCTCAATATGTCGGCTATGGGTGCTTCACAGATTACTTTGATGGGATGCTCTTCGAAGTAATGTTTAAGCTTTTTCGCCGACATATATACTCCATAAGCCATCTTCTGATAATGCGGGTAATTCTGCTTTGAAGTGGATAACACCTCACTTAGATAATAGACCGGCCTCTGAATCGACTTACCATCTTCAAGTCGTTCCACTACGACTACAGTACTAACTACTCTATTGGTAGCCGCTACATAGATTAACATAGGCTCTTTTGATAATGGAGAAGCCAAAATGGGTGCCGTAACTAACATCTTTTTCAACTCACGAAATGCAAGGTTCGCCTGTGGAGTCCAAATGAATTTATCCGACTTCCTCATTAGCTGATAGAGCGGCAGTGCCTTCTCTCCTAGCCGACATATAAATCGACTAAGCGAGGCCAGGCAGCCCGTGAATTTTTGTACGTCATTCAAACATTTTGGCAATTCCATTCTTTCCACTGCTCTTATTTTTGTTGGATTAGCCTCGATACCTCGGCTGGATACAAGGAAACCTAGTAATTTTCCTGCCGGCACGCCAAATGTGCACTTCTCTGGATTAAGCTTCATTCGGAACCTTCTCAAGTTCGCAAAAGTCTGCCGTATATCTTCTAGTAATGTTTTGCTCTCTTTAGTTTTGATGACCACGTCATCCACATACACTTGTACATTTTTTCCTATCTGATCATGCAGGCATTTTTGCATGCATCTCTGATACGTCGCTCCTGCATTTCGCAGGCCAAATGGCATTGTGCGATAACAATAAGCCCCGTACGGGGTAATAAATGCAGTCTTTATTTGATCGGCCGGATTTAACGGTATCTGGTGGAAACCAGAATACGCGTCTACAAACGATAATAGCTCACAACCAGCGGTCGAGTCAATGACTTGGTCTATTCTAGGCAATGGAAAAGGATCTTTCGGACATGCCTTGTTCAGGTTGGTGTAATCGATACACATTCGCCATACAATGGCTACATTGGGGTCATCTTTCTTCTTTTCTACTAGCACCGGATTTGATAACCAATCCGGATATAACACCTCCATGATGAACCCGGCTGCGAGGAGCCGAGCTATTTCATCTCCTATTATTTTTCTCCTGTCTTCGGCGAAGCGGCGGAGAGGTTGCTTCACCGGCCGTGCTCCTGACCTAACGTTCAAAGAGTGCTCAGCCAACTCCCTCGGAACACCTTGCAGATCTTGAGTTGACCATGCAAATATGTCCCGATTCTCACGGAGGAAGTTGGTGAGCTCGCCTTCCTATTTAGCATCCAGGCCTGCACCAATAGTAATAGTACGCTCTGGGAATTGCTCATCAATCTGAAATTTCTTCGTCTCTTTAGTCGGCTGAAAAGAGACACTGCCATGAGGGTTGGCCAGCGCCGGCATGTTCAGTTGTGCCGACTGAGCGAGGGCTGCTACTTCTTGAATCCTTCTCTTTTCTCTTGCTATAACCAATGACTCGGCCAAATTAGACCCGGCTGAAGCACACTCCATTGACTTCTTGTAATCCCCTGCAACTGTTATCACCCCCTGTGGTCCGGGTAGCTTCAGCTTCAGATAATTTATATGACAGCTGCTCATGAATTTGGCCAGTGCGGGCCGTCCGAGTAGAGCATGATAACAACTTTCCAGATCCACCACTTCAAATTCTAAATTTTCTGCTCTACAGTTATCTCTTGTACCGAATAACACGTCCACTCGGACTTTACCGATGGGCTCACATGAAAGCCCTGGCACTATCCCATGGAAAGTGGTCCTCGTGGATTGCAGCATGTTCTGCGATATTCTGAGTTTATGCATGGTATCTTTGTACATAATGTTGATACTGCTTCCATTGTCAATGAGTACTTTTGAAAATTTCACGTTGATGCTTGGTCCAACAAATGTCGGATCCAACACAAGTGCATATGATCCTGGACTTGGCATTATTCTAGGGTGGTCCTTCATGCTCCAGGTCACCTCCTGATCAGACCATGGCACGTATCTTGGTACCGCCGGCATAACTGCATTCACTTCCATATGCCGGCGCTGCACACTCTGCTTGTCCTGCTGTTCCGTTGTGAACACACAATAAGATTGGTGATGTTCTCTGTAATCATTACGTACGGTATTTGCCGGATTCATCCTTCCATCCTAGACCTGGTTTATTACTTGATGCACTCCATCTCTCTGATCCGAGCTATCATACCTCGGGGGAGGGGGCGGTAGCATCAGTTGCTGTGTATTTGCTCCAGTTAATTGCGGCTGATGCTGCTGCTGCACTTGATGGGGCGCCTGAAATCTTGCGGGGCTCCCCATCGCATTTTTCATCCATGCACATTGGCGGGTCGTATGATTGGCTGGTCTGGATGGGTTTGATGTGTGAAATTTGCACGGCTGATCTAACATGGATTCGAATGTGTACTTCGGCCTCTCTTGCCATTGCTTCTTTTGCTCTGGGGTCCATTGCCTTTTTCCCTTATTTCTTGATGTCCACTGTTGAGGTCCATTCTTCTGCCGTTGAGTTGCTCCATGATTCGGCTGATCTTGTGCTACTGCCGCCACCTGGGCCGAATTATATCTATAATACGGCCTTTCCTCTCTTCTTCTTCCTCTGAAATCATTGCGCCTGGATGACCCGGCTAAATCTCTTGCATAATGATCCTGTTGCTCGCGATGATCCGCCGACATTAGTTTTGGTTGTGTTGGGTCCCCTAGTGCATAGGAGTCTGCTATTCTGATAGTTTCTGCCAGCGTGGTCGGCATATCTCTTTGCAGACGTTGCCACAGCACGCTGCCATAACGGCAACCTTGCGCGAACCAAGCTATTGCTTGCGATTCTATAACCCCTTCGCATGAGTTTCTCAGGTTGCACCACCGAGTTAAAAACTCTCTATCTGTTTCATTCGGCCTCTGTTTGCACATGGCTAATTGTTGCGGCCTGTTTGGCCTCTTGTATGTGCTGGTAAAGTTGCTGACGAACATTTCTTCAAAATCTAACCAACAGTTGATGCTGCCCGCTGGTAGATTATTCAGCCATACCCTAGCTGGTCCTTCCAACATTTGTGGTACATACCGTACTGCCCATCGTAAGTTCCCACCCGCTATTTTCACAGCGGTGGCATAGTCAATCAACCAGTCTTGTGGCTTGGTGCTCCCATTATATGTTTTTGTGCCTCTTGCTAGCTGAAAGTTCGGCACGGGTGGTTCACCCATTATCCGTGGTCCAAAGCAAGTCGGACCCGGTGGACCTTGTTCTTCCAACAACTCGGACCGGTATAGTCGGTCCAGCTTCACTCTTGCATCATTTGATGGCAAATCTCTGTACAGAATTCTGTCTTGCATTCCATGATGGTTATTTCCACCACGGATCGCATATTCCATCTCGGAATAACCATCATTGTACCGTTCATTTACTTGATTATGGCGGGCTGGCCTCGCTTCTCTTTCCTGCCGGGGTTCATGCCTTGGTTGTGGGTTGAACGGCTGCTCTCTCCTTACTTCAGCCGGGGTATTGTTCTCTTGATTGCCCCTTGCGAGCTCTCTTCTGCCGAGATCTCCATTACCTCGGCTTCCGCCGTCTTTCTCCACACGGCGGTGGTTCCTCTCCCCACTGTTACCTCGGCTTGCATTGCCTCCGTTCTCATTCGCCTTTCCAGCCATCGCCGGATCATATGGAACAATTTGCTTGTTCCTCTTTCCTGAGGTTACTGCTTTGTCTCTTCGCGCATTGTTTCTGGGGGAAGAAGCTGCTGCCGCGGACAAGGCAGGTGCTGCTCCTGCCGAGTGAACCATCCGCGAGGCTCCTGGCCTTGCCGGGTTTGTTCTGAGTATTTCCTCATTTTGCTGGTTTGCGATGCACACCAGCTCATTCACTCTTTCTTGTTGTTTCTGCCGGGCTTCCCCAGTCAACCCCTCTAATTCCAATGCTGCAGCGTTTGCCGCTCTCAAGTTCTTCGCCGGGGTACTGTATCTCGGCAAACCCAAATCACCTGATACAGCCCTGTGAGCTTCATGCTCTCTGTTAATATCATCTATGAGGTTCTTTCCTCTTAATCTTAACTCGTCCACCCGCTCGGGTGCGACATCAATCTTATTAGCTTTAGCATATTCTCTCAGGGTCCTGTTCAAGGACTCCCGCAAGGCCGATACTTTCTTTGCCTCAACCAGCACCTTTTGCCTGGTTTCCTCTAACTCTGCTTGAGCATTCGCCGGATCGAGTATCGGCGCTACAGGTGTAGTCAAGTTTTCTATTGTTGCTTGAAGAATGTTCTCTGGCCTTTCTAGAGGCGGCCCCCTTACTCTTGGTGCCTTTGGTGTGGTGTCCTGCAGCTCGGTCGGGTGAGTCACTGGTGGGATTACCTCGGTGAGTTGAGGTGCGGTCTGCTTGGGCGCGCCTTGCGTGCCTGCGGCGGGTTCTCTGCTTGGCCCGGCTACTGCTGCTTCAGCCTGCGCTCCTGCAGCGACCATCACCTCGACGCTGCCTGCAAGACACTCTCTGGACGGGCGGCTTGCTGCGTTAAGAGGTGGCTCCCCTACAACAACAACTTGGTGAGGATAAACGTCGGTGATGTCGACGCCGACGTAAACCTTGTGCTCGCCCAGGCTGATGAAAACACCATTGCGTGGGGGAACTTTCCCCTTGAAGCTCCCTGCATTGTCACTGACATAGTCGCAGAGATCAAATCTCTGGACCAAGCCAGAAACAACGCGCTCGCCCGTGCTGATGAAATTTCCCGTCCGGATCATAACTCCAGCTAGCACCGCTGCTGGCCCCACGGTGGGCGCCAACTGTCGTGGTGGTGGCACGGCAGATGCCATGGGTAGGCTAAAGTATGGGGCCAATGGATGCTAGTGGGATCTGGGGAGGGAAGATGCAACTGATTCTACACTCAAGTGGTTAAGGCTAAGATCTTTATTTCTCTTCTTTTGGGTTACAAGTGCTCCTCGAGCTGTATACAAGGAGACCAGATGAATCTCACCAGCCTAACGGTACCGAAAAGAGTCGATGCCCTCCTCAGGGTCCAACCCTCCCCTTATAAAGGAGTGCCTTGGGTGCCCTTAGGGCTGACGAGGCAAGCATATTCGAGGAATATGCTTGTCCCAAAATAGTAGTTCGGCGGCCTCCTTTCCCTGTCGCCCTTCTAACAACGGCAAGGCTCCTGAGGACCCCTCCTGCGTGCCTCGGGTTCCAGGACTGTCACCTCCGTGACCTCCTTCTGCCCCTCTGACGCTCTGCATCTTTGTCTCTTATGCTTGGTTCCGTTCTGATTCCTTCTAGCCTGCAGCTATAGTTTGACCTTGGGTTTCTCCTTCTCCTGCAAGCTTCGTATCACTCGGCCTTACCTTACCTTGCGTAACTCGGCTTGTCCTTTACCTGCATCGAGATCACTCGGACTAACCCGGCCGACCCTCGCAGTAACTCGGCCGGGTAACTGCTTGATACACATACACGGGCTTCTCGCCTCCGTACCTCGGCCGACATATTCATGATTCGGCCAACCTAGACCGTAACTCGGAAACTAGACGGGAATTGTACCTCTGTCTTTCCCCGTCTCTGACCTACCCGAGGTCAACCCCCCGACAGAGAGGGAGCGGTGTCTAGGGGGAAAGGAGGAGGAGAGCGAGGCCCTTAAGTGTGCATGGTCACAACGAGGAGTAACCGCGGCGTTAAGGCGAATTAAGTCTGTGGATTTGCAGCAGAAAACGGCGAGGAGGGAAGGAAGAACCAGTCTCGGGGTGGAGACGATGAACTAGGTAGTGGGGCCGTGTCGTCAGCAAGGGAGAGGAGGTGAAGTGGGGTCCGGTCCTCAGTGGTGTTGCGGGTTCGTTCTGCGGTGAAAAACGTTTCGCGCGTAAAGAGAGGGGGATTGGGCTAGACTGGGCTAGCTGGGCCTGGTCTGGTTGGGCTGGTTGGTTTTCAATTTTTTTTATACTGATTCATTTTTCTTTTTCTATTTCCATTATTCTGTTTTGATTTTGTTTAAACATTTCAAACAACTATTTGAATTCAAAATCTTTGCCAAATTTTGTGTAGATTTTAATACTGTTTATTAATACACTCCAAAGTCAAATTTAGAATAATTAATTTTTAGGGTTTATTAATTATTAAAATAAATAGACATTAGTATTTATCTCAAATAGGATTTAATATGTTTTAAAACTCTATTTGAAATCTAAATTATACCAAATCTTTTCAGTAGGTTTTATTTAGAAATGAAACACTTTGAGTTCTTATTTAAAATACTTTATTTTGTTTTTTTAAATGGGAATTGTCTTTATTTAAAATAATTTGGGTAATAATAAATCCTCAAAATTTTATTTAAATAAACTTTTACTCTTTTTATTTGACAAAAATATTTTATTTTATTTGCTTTACCAATATTTAATTTGGCTTTTTAAAATAGTCCTTATTTATTATTTCTTTCTTTATCTTATAAAATCCATATCTTTTTATTTAAATATCCAAACTTGGTGATTCCAATTTGTAAAATCTTATTTGATATTTATTTATATTTTTAAATCTCTTTAGGATTAATTGCTCACCATTTGGTATGGATTTTAGGTATGAGCTTTATTAGCTTTGGAATTTTAATTTCCTTATCTTATTAAATTCATAAGATTTTACCTATGGCTCTAAATTAAGTGAAACCAATTTCTATGGTTTTGTAATATTTCCATTTTTCATTCTTTATCATTTATAAATGTTTGTGACAAAAAATTTATATGGATCAAATCTTTAGTCTCTGAGATAACTTGGAAATGTTTTCCTTCCATTAGGTTTTAGAGTCTTGGTTTATTTTCCAAGTGTTTAAATTTCAATATGCATTTATGAAAAATGCATTTAACTTGATTTGAATTTAGTTGGATTCAAACATTAATCAAAATTTGTTCAAGATGGGATTTTTAAGTTTCCAATTAGGAACAAAAAGTTTCTTTTCACTATAAATTTCAACAATTATTTATTTTGTTTATTTATTTTTCACATTTCAAAATTTGGAAAATTTTGGGATGTGACAGCCTTGGTCTCCGCGTCGTCAGGCTCTTCGTCCGACTCGAAAATGGCGGCCATCTGGGTGGTGATGCCGCCTTCAGCACCTTCTTTGCGAGCGACTTTGCCTTTCGCGCAGTCTTTGCCGGCAGGGCTACGGACCACGAGTTGTGCTCCTTCGTGTCAACTTCGTCGCTGTCGTGCTCCTTGAGGCTCCGACTCACCTCGAGTTCGCTGCTTTTGCCATCGGGTCTTCCGAGCTGTGGGCGCGGGTGCGGCGACCTCCACCACCTCGTCCTCATCTTCGGAGGACTCATCTGAATCCTCTTCGGACTCCTTGGAGGTCTCTTCATCAAGGGGAGGCAGCAAATTCTCCAAGATCTGAAATAACTGACGAAAACAAACAATATCAAGAAACCGCGAGTGCACTTCTGCGATTGCGAAAACAAGGAAAGGACTTACTATTGGCGCCTGGCGCCTCCCCGTGGCGGTCTACAGAGCGAGTCTGGACTTTGGGTCAGTGTACTCCGCCTCCGTAATCTTCTTCAAGGCAGCATAATCATTGGCGTCCTAGTCCACGGAGCTCACCTTCGTCCCGCCGTCCCTGTCGGTGTACTGGTACATCCAGTGGGCTCGGCTGGCCAACAGCACCAGTCGCCGCCCATGCAAGTAGTTGTAAAGGTTGATGGTTTCCAGACCCTCCTTCTTGAGCGTCTGGATCTTCGTCAGGATCTCATCCACGACCACCCTCTGGTCGTCGGGAAGCTTCATCATCAACAGCCGGCACGGCTCGCTCCTCTCAGCAGTATATGTTGGGAGCGACACCTCGCCATTCGGTGTCAACTCGCACACGTAGAACCAACACTTCTTCCACTCGCTCGCGGCTTTCTTTAGGAGCCGAGCCCCCTCTCTAGGTGGCTCAAGAAGCAGATAAACTCTCTGGGGTGAGCGTCGGGATTCGTCTCCCTGGCCACGGGGATCCGCCATTTCCCTTTGCAGAGAATCCCCGCCTCCTGGAAAGATTACAGATAGGCCACGGTACACTTGGATTTGCCCCATGCGTCCTTCGGAGGCGCCATCGATAAGATCAAGAGTCGCTCTCTCTGTAAATTCTGGATCGGGAGAAGGTGGAAGACTAAGAATGTGCGGGGTCGGAGAAATGCAAGGAAGATTCGCAACTCTCCCCCATCACTCTCCTTATATAGGGGTTGCTTCCCGCCAATATGGAAATAGCCGTTACCCCACGGTAATTACGCCGATATTACCGATGTATTACCCAACGACTAGTTTGACCGAGCTGACAATCCAGCTTCATTTCACTCGACTCACCGACCTACTCGCCAATGCTGTGATTCGACTACTCACCAATGTTGTTATTCGACTGCTCGCCAATGCTGTGACTAGAAACATGCACAAGATATTTCTTCCTTCATTAAGGCAGTCCACCACCGATTCGAATGGGCGTCCAAATTATACCCGCATACTCCGACTACCAAAGAACACCTGCGCCGAACCAACAATGGCCTTGGGGTCTACTGATGGGGATATGCCGAATGGGGTGTGCCCAGTAGGCCGTTTCCGACTGGCCCAGGCCCTTCGCGAGTGGGCCTGCAGGATGGCGACTGGATCACAACTAAAGGAGGAGATCAAGCGACTGGAAGATGAAGGCCCATAAGTGTAGCTAAGCCCAGTCGGATTAGGTCAAGTCCTTTGAGTCCTTAACTGAGTCGGTTGTATATGTGTAAACCCTAGCGAGGTAACCATATATAAACCTCCCTAGGATACTCTCTATACTCACGTTCCATCATACACCCCATCGACTCGCTTCCTAGCCACCAAGCCTGCCACCCTTGTACTCAAGCAATAATACAATCTAGCAGGAGTAGGTCTTTACTCTCTAGGGGACTAAACCTGGGTAAACCCTTATGTCTTCGACCTCATCTCGCCCCGCAGATGGCTGGCCGCCCTTTCCCTTCATCCTACTACTCGCTACCCATCATAGCATCTGCCGTGGCCATTCCCATGACAATTAATGCTCAAAACTTATTTAAAACACTCTCGGCAATATTACAAATACCTCAGATATATTCCGAGAAACTCCGAACAGCTTTAGAATTACTTCTATACTAAATCTTCATTCACACTCATATTCTATATGCCATTGAACTCTTAAGTGTGTAACCATATGGGTTCGGATATTTGGGGACATGTACAGAACTCATTCCTCAAAAATGATTACTATTGGTGTCTTGATACAAGTAGTAAACCCCAAAAATAACACGAAGATCTTTATCGTGTGAACTATTGTGTTATGTCCGATAAATATCGTATTGCTCTGTCGATACTTTACATTGCCCGAGATGAAACACTATCTTATTCTTGTTACCCGGCATGTAATCTTTACTCATACCGCAGTGTTCAACAATTTGATCACGTGTCCGGCCAGATGATGATGAACATCATTCTACATGAGTCCAGATTGTATATCTCCATCGTCTGGAGTAGATATTCCCGTAAGCACCCCATGTGAATAATTGGCATACCATCTGGTAAGAGCAAGTATTGACTTTATGATTACTCTATTAAGAGAAACGTTTGAAGAATCTTGCCACATTCATATTGTACCCAAGTTCATATGTGTCTCGTGGTCAAATGATCTTTAGTAAAGGGAATACAATGCTTATGAGAAACTACCGATAACAATATTGACGATGTGTTTCACGGTATATCATGTTGGGTCTACCCATCGTCGTTGTTCTCCTAACAACTCTGATCTCATATATCACCGGCAACTCCATAACACATTGTCGTTTTTCCCATAGTCAGGAAACCAGGACTATCAATGATATACTAGTCTTAGAGGCGATACTAGGGATATCTAAATGGTGTTTATGATTCCACACATGTATTAGGGTTTTCCTCCAAATACTCATTATCTAGAACTAATACAATTATAGCATGGAATAATAAACTTAATCATAAACAAGAAATATAGAATAATACAATTTATTATTGCCTCTAGGGCATATTTCCATCAAACCCTTGCACTAGACTCAATAATCTAGTCAATATTTGAGCACTTAACACCTATGGCATACCAGTGTCCTTCATGCTTTGCATGTGGTAAACTTTCTCAATGGATCTGACAAGTTTAGGTGCATGTGTATTTGCATATATTTTCATCTTCACGCATCACTCATTTTCAATGAGATGACATTTGTATATGTTTAGTAAACTAGTGGGACCTTAGTTCATCGTCTGTAACTATGTGTACTCTATTGTCTCACAATTGATCTTCATAGTACTAGCATGCTTAGAACTACCGTAAGTTCAAAAATGAACCTTTTGACTCATAACGCCTTCCTTTTGTCATTGTCATGTCAATGATATACTCAGCCTTTCGTAGAAGTATCCGTCATAGTATTTAATTTTAGACCTCATCCAAATCCAACATGGAATTTACTTCCATTCCATCGTGACACCTTCTATAATTCACGTAGCGTAATTGAGATAAAAATTATTTGTATATGTAACAAGCCGAGTATCGATGTAACACCTTATGACGAACCGTTTGTCACTTATGCATACAAACATATTCTTTGTCCTTATAAAGTACATAAGAATATACTTATTATTTTCATGTGATCATCATATGTATCACTCTAGTATATACACATAAAATTTTATAGCATAAGATATATCTAGTTATGTAAATATCATGGTGTACATGATTGGTATAATCGTTCATGTAGTTTACTCATCAAGTGCCAAAACACTTGATTCTTGCTTCAACCTCTTCCATGCAGCAAGAACTCTTTATTGTCGTCTCCATATTGAACCAATTCAATATTTTATCTATGTACTTTGGCATAATTATATTAGGCACCTCAATATATCTATATAGATATTGATTCCCAATATTCCAGTTTTTTCCTAAGACTTTCACACAAATCTAATTTTAGTGAATCTTACTTTTGTCAAAAAAAATACACCATTTCCAATCAACGATATGTCCTCCACATAAAGTATTAGAAATATTTCTTAGCGCTCCTACTTAATTTCTTGTAAACATACAAGCATCTTCATAGTTCCATATAAAACCAAATCTTTCAGTTCCATCAAAGTGAAGATTCCAACTCCGTGATGCCAACTTCAAACAATGAAGTTTGCACCCATTTCTTGTTGGAGATATGCCCAAGAGGCAATAATAAAGTGGTTATTATCATATCTTTATGTTTATGATAAATTTTTACATCTCATGCTATAGTTGTATAAATCGGAAACTGTAATACTTGTGTATTTTGTAAACATGTAAGAGTCCCTAGTAAAGCCTCTTGTTAAACTAGCTTGTTGATTGACTGATGATCACGGTTTCCTGATCATGAACATTGGATGTTATTGATAACAAGGTCATATCAATATGATAATGATGTGATGGACATACTCCTATAGTTAAGCGTATCATAAGATCAAGTCATTTAAATAGTTCACTAGCTATAAGATTTCAAATACATAGTAACCTAAATCCTTCGACCATGAGATCATGTTAATCACCATCACCAGATGGATGCTTTGATGACATCAAACACCACTTCGTAACTGGGTGGTTATAAAGGTGGCATTGAGTATTCGAAATGTATGTGTTGAGGCACATGGATCAAGAGTGGGATTTATCCATCCATATGACGGATAGATATACTCTGGGACCTCTCGGTAGAATGTCATCCAATTGTCTTGAAAGCATGTGACTGGCTCACAAGGGATCACATATCACAGGAATGATTTAAGAGTACTTATTGGTAACAAGGTTGAACTAGGTATGCAGAGATACTAACGATCAAACCTCAGATAAGTAAAGTATGGCGAGACAAAGGGAAATTGGTATCGTATGTAAAATGGTTCATTCGATCACGAAGTCATCGTAGAAATATGTGGGAGCCATATGAATTTATAGATTCCTCTATTCGTTATTGATCGAAGAAGAGTCTCGATCATGTCTGCATAATTCACGAACCATAGGGAGACACACTTAAAGATTCGATGTTGTTTAGTAGATATGGAATGTGAGTAAGAAACCGAATGTTGTCCGGATTCTCGGATAGCATTTGGGACATCACGAGGAGATCCAGAATGGTCCAGAGAATAAGATTCATATAAGTAAAGTCCAATTCCGGGGTTCTGAAATGTTTCCGGTGTTTCCACCAAAAGTTTCTAGAAGGTTCTGGAAGGTCCACCATGGGGGATGGGTACTTGGAATGTGCCATGATATTATATTATGGTTGCATCATACCCTATGTCACTTTGCTGGGCAATGGGAGAGTGAAATGAAACTCTAGTTTGAATAGTCAAACGCCAGTTTGAAAAAGTCAAATCTGAACATGATTGCCTAGTGGAGGGAGGAGAGGAAACCTATTTTGGGAAGGTTTCCCTCCCTCCCAAGCCTCCGAACAACAAGGGGAGTCTGGGGAGGACTCCCCTCCCATAGCCGCCCCTACCACCTATAAAATGAGGGGTTAGGCGCCCCCTTGGTGGACCACCCCAGAATCCAAGGTCGGCCACCGCCCCCCTTCTAGTTGTCGTCTCCCTAGATCTCCTATAAATCGCCGCCGTCTAGCTAAACCCTAGCCGCCGGCCATCTCCACCCCTTGGCCTCTAAACTCTAGTTGTCGAGGCTCTTTCTCTACTCCACCATACCCGCTCCAGCTTAGGCGAAGCCCTGCAGGATTTCCCCTCTACTTCCACCACCACACCGTCGTGCTGTTGGAATCGCGAGGATAAATCTACAACCTCCGCTACATGCTAGAACAAGGGAGATGAAGTTCTTCATCGAGTACCCAACGTGTGACCGACTGCGGGAGCGGTGCCGGAACATGGTGCTGGAAGGATCGTCTAAGCGATCTTGAGATCGGCAAGTGAATGACTACATCAACCACGAGAATCCGATCTTGTTAAACGCTTTGGATCTTTGAGGGTTAGTACTCTATAAACTCGTTGCACCGGTCTAGTAGATTAGATATTGGCTTGTCTGTGTTCATGCGATAGAATTTTTTTGTTTTCCATGCTACGAGCCCCTACAATGGTATGAGATCCATGTTTATGTGTAGATCTTTTGCACGAGTAGAACACAATGGTTGTTGTAGGCGTTGATGCTTTTGTTGTCGATTATTTTTTGTGTACTTTTCATCTTGCGGGATGGTGGTATGAAGCGGCCCGGGCCAACCTTACATGACATCGTTCATGAGACTAGCTCCACGCTCGACGTGCAACTTGTATTGCACAGGTGGCTTTGCCGGTGTCTATCTCTCCCATCATACTGAAGATTCAATTTACAACGGGAGATTGACAATAGTAGTATCAACATTGTGGTTCATGTTTGTAAGTTAGAACGGTTCTTATGCGAAATCCCCAGCCACGTAAAACATGCAAAGAAATATTAGAGGATCTAACTTTTTTGCAGGGCTTGTGTTGTGATGTGATATGGCCATGGTTGTGATTATATATGATGTATGCAATGATCCTTATTGTATGTTGGCAAGCAGGAGCCTTATGGTTGTCTTTAAATTTCATTTAGACCTGCGTGTCTATTATTCAAAGTAGTTGTAATAGTTGATGCTGGTTGACGACAACCATGGAGCGGCGGAATTGACCTTGACGCCATGTCGGCGATGATGGAGATCATGTTCGTGCTTGGAGATGGAGATCGAAGGCACAAGAAAAAATGCCATATCATATCATATATTATTAATTGCATGTGATGTTAATCCTTTTTTATGCATCTTGTATTTCTTTGATCGCGACGGTAGCATTATAATATGATCCCTCTCACTAAATATCAAGTAATAAAATGTTCATCCTTAGTAGGCGCTGTTGCTAAGACTCATCGTTTTGAAGCATCACGTGATGATCGGGTGTGATAGATTCTACGTGTGCATACAACGGCTGCAAGCCAGATTTGCACACGCGGATACTAAGGTTAACCTTGACGAGCCTAGCATGTACAGACATGGTCTCGGAACACGGAATACCAAAAGGTAAAGCATGAGTCATATAGATGATATGATGAACATGTTGATTGTTCGCTTTTGAAACTACATCATCTCTCGTGATGATCGGACTTGGTGTAGTGGATTTGGTTCGTGTGATCACTAAAATAATGTGAGGGATGTTGTTTTGAGTGGGAGTTTAATAGTAATATGATTAAAAGTTGAACACTGTTTATCATAAGTTAAATCAAAGTGAATTTGCATAGTTGTTGTAGTCATTGGCATACGTTCACCACCTTACTCTTAGTTATAATTGAGATAATAGAACTATAGAATTCTCGATAGTTACTTTACAAACTAGTATCGTATTGTTTTGAGTGTTAATCTAAAGATTTAAAAGTCATATTGCATACTTTCACCAAACTCTGGTTACTCCATTAAGTTTAATAGTTAGTATTAAATCAAGAGTAACAATTCCAGTGTTAGTATCTAAAGTATCATGTTTGTCTCCATGATTCTTGATATTCAAAATATTGTTTTAATGTCAAGGTTATCTAGGAGCTGAAAGAATTATTTCGAAAACCATCATGTGTGGAAGATATTGCGATATCTAAAATGACATTTTGGTTGCAACATGATAGAGTATAATATGGCAAAATTTGTGTTCTCATATTTGATGAGAATTTTAAAAGGTTGGAGACGCTAGTCGTCCTAATCCTCCAAAAGTCTTTGGAGAGCAACATTATACTCGTGATTCACTGTTATAAGCTAAAGTAGCTTGATCATGAAAATTGCCATGATAAGTATGAATATAAGATGTAGGTAAAATGTTTACTACACTAAAATATTACTAAAGAATGGAATTTGAAAGAACACCAAATATTTGATGATGGTGATCTACTTCAAAGTGTAAGTCGAAAGACATTGGTATTTAACTATACACGCTTTGGACTATGTGTCATGTGTATGGCTCCACTATTGAAGTTGATAGATTCTTTTAAAAGGAAAAGGAAATTCTAAAAGAGAAATCTAAGAAATATTTGGCAGAAAAGAAAAGACTAGAATTGTTCAGCTTAGGTATATAGAAGATATACATGTTATGGATGTATTCCTTGCTTATTAAATAATGTGGTTCTTAAGTATTGGATACTGAATTTGTTGGTGCGAATTATCATGCGAAACAACATAATTCATGAACTGCAATGTCCTAAGTAACTAGCAAGAGAATATGTGATGATGTTCATAAAAAAATAAAGTGTTGTTTTGTTTCTCGTTGACATCAAATCTTGCCTTCAAGATTGGTTTTAATCAGGTATTATGAGAACAAAAGGTTGTTCAAATAATTTCCGTATTCCATAATAGATGGATGATATAAAAATCTAGTTGGAGAAACCACATCCATAAAACTAATGCTAGAAATGTCGAAAGACAATTGATTGAAAGATCACTTAGGAAGTGACATCGCCATTTAAATTATAATGGAAAGAAAACATGAAGAAACTCCATGTTGATGGAATTTTGGAGTCTTTTGATTTTTGATCAAATGATGCTTGTAAAACTTTCCTAGAGATAATTAAAACTCCGTTCATAGGCCAAAAGGTAACGAATGACTAGCTTATTGGAACTTGTACATATAGATGTATGAAGCCCATTATGTGTAGTCAAGAGCGATAGATTTCAACTTCATATGCTTGATATGTCGTAAACGGATCTATAATTTTTTATGTTCCATGCTTGTTTAGTATCTACTTTGCTTTGCTTTGTCTTCTCTTTGAGGTATTTTCATATGTTTTCTGGGGCTAACCTATTAACAAGATTCCACAGTGCTAGTTGCATGTTTTCTTCTGTTTTTGGTTCCAGAAAAGTAACAAAATGAATATTCTCGGAATTGGATGGGACAAAAGACAAAGTCAATATTTTACCGTGGGAACACGGAGCCATAAGACGAGACAGAGAAGGGCCTCAAAGGAGCCACACACCCTGGCCGCGCAGTCTGGCCTGGCCTACGCCTAGGGGGTGCAGCCGCCTCGGGCACCCCCTCGGCCTCCCTCTTTGCCTATAAGAAGCCCGCGATACCTAAACCCTAAGTACCCAATCAATCTTCCACGAAACATTATGTAGCCACTGCCACCATCGTCCCTAGATCAAGGGGATCTGAAGCTCTTCCCGGTACCCTGCCGGAGGGGAGAGATCATCCCGGAGGCCTTCTTCATCACCATGCCAGCCTCCGGTATGATGCGTGAGTAGTTCCACCTTGGACTACATGTCCATGTAGTAGCTATATGGTTGTTTCTCCTCCTTTGTGCTACCATGTTTGGATCTTGTGAGCTCCTTTCATGATCAAGATCATCTATTTGTAATCATGCATGTTGTGTTTGCGGGGATCCTATGGATATTGAGATTACTATGTCAGATTGGTTAATAATTCTATCTTATTGATTCTATCATGTCTATGTTGTTTGAGATCTTGCATGCTCTCCGTTTCTAGTAGCTATCTTGGACAAGTAGATGCTAGTGACTCCAAGAGGGAGTAATTATGCTTGATAGTGGGTTCATGCCTCTATTTAATCTGGGGAAGTGACAGAAATCTCTAAGGTAGTAGATATGTTGTTGCTACTAGGGATAAAACAACGATCTCTTGTTCATGGAACAAGTGCATTGTTTACTTTACACACCTTTCTTAAAGCAGTTATTCATTTCTTGCAACTTAATACTAGAGGGGGTTCGGATGATAACATGAAGGTGGATTACTAGTCATAGATGTAGTTGGATGGTGGTCTATGTATCTTGTTGTAATGCCCAATCAAATCTCATAGGATCATGAATTTCTAGTATTGCATTATTATGCCTTGCTCTGTCCTGTCAATTGCCCCTATGTAATTTGTTTACCCAACATGTTATGTTGTTTATCTTAAGGAGAACACCTCTAGTGAACTATGGAACCCGGTCCAATCTTTACCATTGATACATCTTCCACTGTTCCTGTTACTTTATGCAAACCACCATTACCTTCCACACCATACAGTTAGTCCTTTGTTTTCAGCAAACCGGTGAGATGCACAACCTCACTGTTCATTGGGGCAAAGTCTTGAGTTTGTGTTGTGCAGGTTTCCATGTTGCTAGCAAAACCTTTGGGTCGTTTCCTTCCTCCTACTGGTTCGATAACCTTGGTTTCTTTCTGAGGGAAAACTTGTTGCTGTGCTCATCATACCTTCCTCTTGGGGTTTTCCAACGAAGCTCTACAGTGATCTGAGTTGCATCAAGCTGTTTTCTGTCGTTGTTGTCGGGGAGGATAAGGACGGCTTCACAAGGGGAGTCCTTCACAACATTTCACTTTACTTTGTTTTTGTTTTGCTTAGTTTATTTTTCCTTGCTTTGTTTGCTTCTTTTTATCAAAAACTCCAAAAAAATAGTTTCGTTTGGTTTGCTTTCTCTTATCAAAAACACAAAAAAATTAGTTCCTACTCTAGTTGCTGCTCTTGTTGGTTTGCTCCAATTTTGCAAAAAATGAACTCTTCTGAGAACACCAAGTTGTGTGACTTCACTAGCACAAACAAGAATGATTTCCTAAGTACACCTATTGCTCCACCTGCTCCTGATGCTACCTTTTATGAAACTAAGCCTGCTTTGTTGAATCTTGTGATGAAAGAGCAATTTTCTAGTGCTAGTTCTGATGATGCTGCTGCCCACCTCAATAACTTTATTGAACTTTGTGATACGCAAAAATATAAGGATGTAGATGGAGATATTATTAAGCTCAACTTGTTTCCTTTCTCCTTGAGAGGAAAAGCTAAAGAATGGTTGTTATCCTTGCGTAGAAATAGTATTGATTCTTGGATTAAGTGTAAAGATGCTTTTATTGGAAAATAGTATCCTCCTGCTAAGATTATATCTATGAGAAGTGAAATAATGAAATTTAAACAACTTGATAATGAACATGTTTCTCAAGCTTGGGAAAGAATGAAATCTTTGGTAAAGAATTGTCCCACTCATGGACTGTCTGCTTGGATGATTATCCAGACTTTTTATGCAAGGTTAAACTTATCTTCAAGAAATATGTTGGATTCAGCTGCTGGAGGTACCTTTATGACCATTACCTTGGGTGTTAAAACAAAGCTCCTTGATAATATGATGGTCAACTATTCTGAATTGCACACTGAGAGAGCTCCACACGGTAAGAAGGTAAATTTTGTTGAAGAAACCTCCTCTTTGAGTGATAAGATTGATGTTATCATGGCTATGCTTGTTAATGGAAAAGCTCATATTGATCCAAATAATGTTCCTTTTGCCTCTTTGGTTGCTCAAGAAGAGCAAGTTGATGTGAACTTCATTATAAACAACAATTTCAGCAACAATGCCTATAGGAATAATTTTGGTAGTAGCAATAATTATAGGCCTTATCCTCCTAATAATGGCAATACCTATGGAAATTCCTACAACAATACTAGAAGTGCTCCCTCTGAACTTGAAGTCATGCTTAAAGACTTTATTAGTAAACAAACTGCTTTCAACAAAACTGTGGAGGAAAAGCTTTGGAATGCTGAGAAAAATATTTCCTCTTTGTCTGAAGCACAATACTCTTTGATTAATAAAATGGCTGCTAAACCTGAAACCTTGGAAAGTACTTTTGTTGCTACTCATGCCATACAAGTTAGTATTGATGAAAATGTTAGATTGTTAGCTCAACTACATGCTAAGTGGGAAACAGAAGCTGAAATTGCTAGAAACAATAGTGTTTGCACTATTACCAACACCAATATGGATGCCACCAAACCACAAGAGGTCCCTATTCCTCCTACCACAATGCCTAAACCCAATGAGTCTACTACTAGTGATGCTAAGTTTGATTTTGATCTTGATGGTTGCAATATTTCTGAAGTGATTATGTTCCTACAAAAGCTTGCTAGAAGTCCTAATGCTAGTGATATGAATGTAGCTTTCACCAAACACATCACATATGCTCTTATTAAAATTAAGGAAGAAAAGTTGAAACACAAAGCCTCTATTCCTAGGAAAGTAGAAGATAGTTGGGAACCCATCATTAATATGCAAGTAAATGACTTTGATCTCAAAGCTTCATGTGACCTTGGTTCTAGTGTCTCTATTATGCCTAGAAATATTTATGAAATGCTTGGTTTTCCACCTTTGGAAGATTGCTATTTGGATGTCCCACTTGATGATAATGCTAAAAAGAAACTCATGGTGAGTGTTAATGATATTCTTATTATGGTTAATAATGCCTATGTCCCTGTTGATTTCTATTTTTTGGATGTTGAATACAATGCTTCTTGTCCTCTTACTTTGGGAAGACCTTTTCTTAAAACTGTTGGTGCCATCATTGATATGAAATAAGGGACCATTAAATATCAATTTCCATTCAAGAAAGGTATTGAACACTTCCCTATGAGGAGAGAGAAGTTGCCTTTTTCTCTTCCTTTGAAAGCAAGGTTTAATGTTAATGCTTCTTCATTTGAAAATACTTGATTCTTGCTTCTTGTGCCTAACTTAAAGGAGTTAAAAAAAGTACTTCTTGGGAGATAATTGTCGTGGTATTGCCGACGAGTACGACATGGAGGGTTCCTCAAAGTGAGTGTTTAGAGACATGGGGTAAGGTGGGAGGTTGGCGGGAATCATGTAACACAGCTTACCCAGGTTTAGATCCCACGACGGTGGCGGAATCCTGCTCCTGCTATAAATCACTATAATGGCAATATGCCGAGTTACAGGGATTGGTTCGCTATGCGCGGTATGAGTTGAGTTATCCCTAAAGGCTCTCGCAGGTCCGACCTATATAGTCGCCAAATCCTAGGGTTACATATAAAGTCCTAGACGGACAGGTTACAGAGTCCACACAACTAGTCGAACGTGTCTTGCACTCCAAGGCTCCGGGTACGCTGGTGACTCCTCCGTAGCCTTCGTTTATCCGGCATGGGCCTCCCTTCTTGATCCATCTAATTGGGCCGCCCAACAGGCCATGGGCCTTGCTACCAACTGTGGGCCACCCGGGTTATCCGGATTAGAGACATGCAATGGTGATACCCATTTAGTATATCCCCAACAGTAGCCCCCGGAGAACTCCGAGATCTTGCGTCGTCTTGCCTCTCCAAGTTGAATGCTCCGTCTAGATGAATGTCGGAAAATCGTCAAGCAATATCTTGTAGTCCTCCAAAGGACCCTGCAATGTTCTCCTTCTTCAACATGTAAGTCAGAGAATTGCTGAATCTTCCATCGTACTCTTCTTGTAGCCGGACTGAATATGTCCATGCCGGAATCTTAAGATGGGATGATTCACCTGCCTGTGTCAGTAGAGCAACATAGACCATAGGTTAGCGACGCCTCGTAACTCAGACATGCAGAGAACGCAATCATAACCGTTTTTCCCCTGCGAAGGATGCGAAACGTTGGCGGCGGTGGGAACATGGCGAATTTCCGCACACGCACACGCACGCGCTATCCACGCAGCAATCGTTCGTTCGACTTGCACGAATCTTGATGCTGAGTACTATAAATTATAACCGTGGTAATTCTTATTATTTCACCGCATTCTTTCTCGCATTGTCTTCTTCCTCCAACAAGCGCCTCCTCGAGCTCTCCGCGCACACCGAGGGAAAAACCCTAGCTCTTCCCCAATCTGACAGTCGCCTTCTTCCCCATACCAATGGCAAGCAGCAGCGCCACCCCATCCATGACGACGGCGAGCGATGCCACGGCCAAGCCAGTGGGCTCCGTTCAGGTGCCTCCGGAGGGCGTGGTGGTGCCATGCACCGCGGTGGTGGAAACTATCAGCGGTGACCATATTCCAGCGGGGCTGGAACTGCTAGAAGAGGAGGGTGATTGCCATAAGGGAGAGTGGCACGGCTCCGATATCATTGAGAGCAATCTCACGGAGATGCTCGCCGAGGGGTACCTCCCCACGAGGGAGGAGCTGGTCTGGTGGGTGACACCGGCCGGCGAGGTCGTCCCTTCTCCCCAAGACGGAGAAAAGGTGTACCTCAAAGCCCAACTGGTACGCGGCGTCTCCCTCCCAATCTTCAACTTCTTCATATAGGTCCTTAGTCACTACCGGGTTCAACCTCAGAACCTTTCTCCGAATAGGATCCTCGCACTTAGCAACTACGCGGAAATTTATGAGGGATACCTAGGAATTAGGTCTATGCTAGATCTGTTCATATATTTCTTCACCGTCAAGAGGGAAGCCGGAGTGAGCAAGGACAAGCTCAGAAATTGTGGAACTATTAGCTTCAAGATCCGTTCTGGCCAGTGGTTCCCCGACATTGTAGGCCACGAGTCCAGCAAGAACTGGCAGAGGAAATACTTCTACGGCCCAGATATCCCTTTGGATGGCCGAGAAGGGACGTACCTGGACTTTGTCGATGGAGCTGCCGCTGAAGCCCCGACATGGAGATCCCAAGCCCTCCTTCCTTCGTACGACGACGGAGCCTCCCGTGATGTAAGGCGGATCGAGTGGCTCATAGATACGGGTCTGACCGGGTTGGACCTGGCAATGTGCTGGTTCATCAAGAGGATCCAGCCTCTGCAGCACCACGCGAAGCTCATGCACTAGTATACCAAGGATAGGAAGGATAGCCTTCGCATCTCTGAGGACAACTTCTCGAGTGACTCCATCAAGCTATGCCTCAAAGACATCGTCAAGGTGAAGGACAGGAAGCATGGCTTCACCATCACCTGTGACATGTTTGAGGGCGGCACGTTCCTAGAGGTACCTGTTTATTTTCCGTGGATGACATATACTCCAGTTCTTCCGTCTAACCATTACCATTACATCTAAAACTTCGGGATTCACCTAACAGCTAAAGAGTCTAGACGAGGATAGCATGGCTCTCCAAGTCTACGACCCCAAGATGAAGGAAGTCACCGTCGTGTCTAATGACGATGTTCCATTGGTGCGTAAGCGGAAGAGCTCCACATCTGACGCTGCAGACGGAGGCAAGAAGAAGAATATGGAGGGTGGAGCCTCCAAGAGATCCACCGCCTCCTTGGAGGCGGAGAAATGAAGAATCACCGGTATCCTGTTTACCAAGGCACCAACCGTTGTGTAAGCTTCTTAACATCCGACATTGTCTCTTGCTTGTCTTGTTCCTGTACTTATACTTCTGCATGTTTCAGGAAGAAGGCCAGTTTGAGTTTGAAGAACACCTCCAAAACATCGGGGGCTTCTAAAACATCAAAGAAATGTTTCACCAAGCATCTCCCGCCATTGCCCCTACAACTCCGAGTGTCCAGCCTGCTATGGCACCGACAAGCTCTCCAACCAAGGTAACGTCTGAACCTTCCGCCATGGAAGTGGACCCAGGCGTTGTCGCGGAACTTGCTATTGTCGGCAACCAAGCGACACAAGAAAGCACCGCATCCAAAGTGGCTGAAGCTCCGTCTAAGGATGACACTGGTAGTGGTAAGGCGATGGTGGAAGGCAGAACTTCTGCCGAAGGCGGCACCACTGTACCCATGACACCAGCAGAGTTTCCAAAGATTGTCTACCTGGTGATTACACCGAGTAGCTCAGCTCTGGTTCCTGGTGCAGTGCCGACTTCTCTGACATGTGGTCATGAGGAGCTGCTCAGACATGCGAATATCCTGTGTGGGAATAGTCTTTCCTTCAACAAGATATTTGCCGAGAGCGCCACCAAACTCAATATTATTGCACTTGTAAGTTTTATATGCCTTTTGCATTTCGTATGTAGTATCCCACTGTAGCCCCCGAGGATTTAGACGGAAAACCATAGGTCTTTGTGTCTGAATTCTCTAAGAAAGACTAAGCTAGAAAACTTCGCATTGTAGCCCCCAAGTATTTAGTTTGAATGAATTATTCCGACTAGATACTTTTAGAGTAGCATACGTAGTGTTTGTAAATTTCAATAATGTAGCCCCCAAGCCTCTAGTTGAAACAAAATTAGTTCCGACTAGATGATTAAAGAAATACTAAGCATATTGCCGAGTTAAAAACTCTCACTGTAGCCCCTAAAGCCTCTAGTTGAAACAAAATTAGTTCCGACTAGATGATTAAAGAAAGACTAAGCATATTGCCGAGTTAAAAACTCTCACTATAGCCCCCAAGCCTCTAGGTGGATATTTATCCAGCTAGATACTTCAAGTAGACTAAGTAAGTTTGATCTTTTTTGCAGAATGAGAATGCTCGGAAGTAGACTAAGTAAATTTGATCTTTTTATCCAACGAAAAGTTCCACAAGATGCGTGCTGGCCTAGAAGCTGAAAAGGGTAAAACTTCCTTCTTGAAGGATCAAATCACCAAGAGCAAGAGTCTGTTTTTCTTTTCAAATTCGAACTCAAACTTGGTATTGTTCCATCGCCCTCCGACTACTCATTGTGTGCTGTTATTTCTCCAACATGCAGAAGCTATTGCCAAGGCGAAGGACATTGTTGAGCAATCCAAGCACATAGAACTGCTGGATAGCAAGAACAAGATCCTCAAGCAGGAGAGAGCTGACACTCTGAAGATGCATGAAGCGTCCATGAACGCCATGCAGGAGTCTGCCAACACGGAGATCAACCGACTGAAGGAGGAAATTGCGATCCTCAAGGAGCAGAATAAAGTAGCCGAAGAGCAGAATAAACGCAACCTTGAGGCTTACAAGGTCCTCTGACAAGAACGGGACTCCATGGCGCAGACGCTCCAACAAGCCGAGGCGAGCATCTTTGGTAAGCAATCTCCGTCTTATACTTCTGTAATCCAGGTACTCTGAACTTTTATGTTATTGAACTCACATATTCCATTGCTTGGCCGAAAATGCAGCTCCTATTGGTTTAACCAATACTCCTCCTCTGCCAAAGGAATGCATGGTCCTTGCCGGCAACTTCATCAGTATAGCCATCAAGCAAGCCAAGGAAATTGCCAAGCCCCTGAATAACAACATCAAGGAGGTGGATTCCGTAATGAAGTATTCGGAGATTCTGCGCCAAGCCCCCGAGTATATCATAAGCTAGAAAGCTTCATGTACCCGGGCTGGTGCAAGAATGTCGCTGGCGATGGTCAAGGCCCACTACGATAATGCCGACATTGATACGGTGACCTCGGGTCTGCCCGACATAGACGATGAAGGCCAGAAGATTGATCACAAAGCTATCTGGTCATCGCTCACTGGCTACAACACCAGGGTCGCCGAGTTGGTCGATCCAAACTCCTTTGTGCCAATCGAGATCATTGATGGCGACCAGCCTAGCTCCTCCGAGTCCCTCAAGACCAACGACTTTGTTGATGATCATGATGACTCTCCTGCCGCCGACGATGTTACCTCAAACTCTCATGCGCCAGAGAAATAAAAAACACTTTGTAATATTTGTTTCCTTTGGATGTATGTATGCGGAAAATCTACGGTTTTAATTTTAAGGCGGAAAACAATAGCTATATGTTTCCTGCTACTTGAGCACTAGTTCTAGCATGAATATATTTTTTAAGCAAATGCTGGCTTATCCATTACTTTGGTTTTTATGCTTGACTTTTCATGAGTCGGAAGACTCGTAGACGGAACTATGCGTTTAGGTGATGATGCCCAATGGCACCGTCAAAAACCTAAGCACAAAATCGCCGACTTCGATTGCTGAAAGTCACTACTCCAGAATCCACATAAAAACGACAAAGAACATGTTGACTAGAAAACTTAAGCTAACGCCCGTAGGAGGAATTTTCACAAGTGCAAATGCAAAACTTGCACATAAAGGTTTTATACGATCCAAAAAATGAACACTAAAGGAGGTAAGAGACTCAAGCATATGAGTGAACCAAAGAGCATTATTTCATTGATCATATAAGAGGTACATAGTAGATAAAAAATATGCTAAGTGTAAAAAGGACATAGCTGGGCTATGTCCATGGTCTATCAAGCTCTGGGTAGTCATCATCCGAGTCACGTCACTTACGCTTATGATCATTGTTTGGTCTATCCTCAAGTTCACGATTGTCAACGAGGTAGTAAGACCCATTGAGTAGCCCCTTCCTTATGATGAACGGTCCTTCCCATGGCGGGGATAATTTGTGTGACTTCTTCTTCTTAAGTCGGAGCACCAGATCCCCCTCTTTAAACAAGCGAATCCGAACACGGTGACTATGGTAGCTGCATAGCTTTTGCTGGTAGACGACGGATCTTTGGAATGCCAATACGTGCTCTTCCTCGAGAAGGTCCACATCTAGGCGTCTTGATTCTTTAGTGTCATCTTCGTCGTAGGTGGCAACTCTTGGCTTCTGCTCCATATACTATGAAATAAGGGGTGTAGCCGGTAGACCTGTTTGGTGTAGTTCGTAAACTCCACAGAACAGATGGTAACTCCTCCGCCTAGGCTCCAGCTGCTCTATGTAGCGGTGCCTCGAGACGTGGCTTCATTCCCTGCAGAATTAATCCATTGGCTCGCTCAACTTTCCCATTGGACTATGGATGTGCCACAGATGGTAAGTCAAGTCGGATGCCCTTCTCCCAACAATAAGCTTCCACTTATCCGAGTGACAATTTTCTACCGTTGTCGGTGATAATGCTATGTGGAAGACCAAATCTCACCACTAGATCCCGGACAAACCTAAGGGCAGTTGCCCATTCAAGCTTTCTAATGGGCTTAACATCTATCCATTTGGTGAATGTATCAACTGCTACTAGAAGATGTGTAAACCAACATGGTGCCGTCTATAATGGACCAACCATGTTTAGCCCCCAGACAATAAACGACAAGTTATTGGTATTGTTCGTAATTCTTGAGCTGGAACATGTGGTTGTCAGGCATAGTACTGGCATCCCATGCATGTCTCAACCAGCTTGTCAGCATCCGCCTTGGAGGTCAGCCAGTAGAAGCCTTGCCGGAAGGCTTTGGAGACCAACGATCGAGGAGCGGCGTGATGCCCGCAATCTCCGAGATGGATCTCATGAAGGATTTCAATACCCTCTTGCTGGGAAACACACTTGAGGTATACACCAGTGGTGCTTGTTTTATAGAATTTTCCATTGATTATGGTATAGCCCTTTGCTCGACGTACTTTTTGCCGACTTTTGACCTTGTCGATGGGCAAAGTTCCGTGTACGAGGTACTCCCAAGACAGAGGGACCTTTGTCACTTTGTGAACAAAGGAGTCAACTCTATTAGGGTTCTTGGGGTCCGCTCCTTTCACGGATGGTGTCTGTAGATGCTCCAGAAAAATGCCAGGGGGAATTTGTTTGCGTCCTGATCCATGATTTGACAACAGATCAGCCGCCTCATTTTCCTCCCTCTTGACATACTTGACTTCGTAGCCCAAGAAGCTCTTGGCTGTCTCATCTACTTTGCCTCGATATATCGCCATCATAGGGTTCTGCGCGTTCCAGGTGCCAGTCACCTGCTGAGAAACCAAGTCGAAATCTTCACAGCAAACTATGTGCTTGATGCCAATATCCTTGGCTATGCAAAGTCCATGAATGAGTGCCTCATATTACGCCATGTTATTTGTAGCCTCGAAGTGGATCTGTAGAACGTAGTGCAGCTTTTCCCTTGTTGGTGACTATAGCAGTACACCAGCCCCCGAGCCATTTAGTAGCTTTGATCCGTTAAAGTGCATCACCCAGTATTCTAGCTCTGGTACCGGGGTAGCATCTGGCATCTCCATCCAATCTGCAATGAAATCTACCAAGACTTGTGATTTGATAGCGTCGCATCGCTTGTAGGTGATATCAAAGGCGTCAAGCTCAATGCCCCACTTCGCAACCCTTCCTGTACCTTCGCTGTTTTTAATAATCTCAGACAGTGGAGCTTTGCTAACAACTGTGATAGGGTGCTCCTGGAATAGTTCCTTACCTTCTGAGAAGCGAGGAACACTCCATAAGCTAGCTTCTGGTAATGCGGGTAGAGTTGCTTGGACTCCATCAAGACCTCGCTTACATAGTAAACTGGTCATGGCACTCCGTACTCATGTGTTGGTTCTTTCCGCTCTACCACGACGACGATGCTGATTACCCGGTTGGTGGCCACCATGTAGATAAACATAGGCTCCATAGGCTCGGTTGCTGCAAGTATAGGCGCCGAGGAAAGTATCTCCTTTAGCTTCTTGAGTGCAGCATCTGCTTTGTTCGTCCATGTAAGTTTGTCTGCCTTTTTCAGCAACTTGTATAGAGGCAGAGCCTTCTCTCCAAGTCGGCTGACGAACCGGCTTACTGCTGCGATGCAGCCTGTAAGCCGTTGGATGTCCTTCAAGCATGTCAGATGGTTTATGTTTAAGATGGCCTTGATCTTCTCTGGGTTGACCACGATTCCGCGCTGGGAAACGATGAAGCCCAACAATTTGCCGGCTGGAACCCCGAAGACGCACTTCTTAGGGTTAAGCATCATGTTGTATTTCCAGAGATTATCAAAGGTTTATTTTAAGTCAGAGATTAAGTCGTTTGACTTTTTAGACATCACTGCTATATCATCCACATAGGCGTGAACGTTCCGACCAATTTGATCGTGCATGCAACATTGTAGTCCACTGGTAAGTAGCACTTGCGTTTTTCATCCCAAAGGGCATCGTGACATAGCGAAACGTGTCATAACGTGTGGTGAACAAAGTGGCCAATTGGTATGACTTCCTCATCTTTATCTGGTGGTATCTTGAGTATGTATCGAGAAAACACAGGAGTTCCGAGCCAATCATCTAGTCAATTACTTGGTCAATGTGAGGCGAAGCAAACGGATCTTTTAGGCACGCTTTGTTCAAGTGGTGTAATCAATACACATTCTTAATTCTTTGGTTCCCTTTTTGGGGACAAGTACAGGATTGGCCACCTATCGGGTGTGAAGGACTTCTCGGATAAAACTAGCCTTAAGTAACCTAGATATCTCTTTGCCTAAGGCGCGTCTCTTCTCATCTCTGAAGCATCGTAGAGGTTGTTTCACCGGTTTACATTTTGGATCGATATTCAAGCTGTGCTTAGCAAGTTCCCTAGGTACAACTTTCATGTCGGTAGGTTGTCGGGCAAAGGTGTCCCTATTCTCACGGAGGAACTCGACGAGCGCGCTTTCCTATTTAGGGTCCAGGTTCATCCTAATGGCGGTGGTCAGAAATCTGCTTCTTTGATGCCGTCATCTCCGTGGCATCGACCTTTCTCTGGATCTCCTTGAATTCTTCGCTGTAGAGGATATCTTCTGCAAAGGCTGCTTCTCCAATTTCGCAGTCCCTTGCCTTTGTAAAGCTTTCGGATACAGTGATGATGCCGTTTGGTTCGGGTATCTTGAGCTTGTTGTAGACGAAGCATGGCTTGGCCATGAAGGCGTGGAAGATGTCGCGTCAGAATATGACGTGGTACACGCTTTTCAAGGGGACCACCTCAAAGGTCATGCGTTCTTGGCGGTAATTATTAACATCGCCAAAAGCAACCTGAAGCGTGATGCACCAAAGGGATCGAGCCTCCTGACCAGGAACTATGCCATGGAACACGGTGCTGGTCCGCCTTAGGTTGGCCTCCGTCAAGTTCATCTTGGCTAGTGTATCCAGGTACATGATGTTGATGCTGCTTCCACTCTCCACCATGCATTTGGTGAACTCATTGGCATCAATCAAAGGGTTGATGACCATGGCATACTGGTTCTCCATAGGGATGAGGTTTGGGTGATCCTTTCTATCCCAAGTAATTGGAATATCCAACCAGCGCAAGTACTGGGGAACTGGGGGTAGGGTGGCCATTAGTATCCTCATCGAGGTCTTTTGTGCCCGGACAGTAGGGGTGCCAAGGAAAGTGTGGTAGATGGCGGCCTTCTTCTTGAAGGGGCTCTTGCCTTTGCCATCGCCCTTGTCGGCGTGCTTGGGGTCAACATCCTCATCCATGTCACTTGAATCCTTGGACTCCTCTTCCTTCTTATTCCCTTTGCCCTTGCCTCGTGGTCTGTTCTTCCGGCTTCACTTGTATCCGGACTCTGGGTCCTCCTTGAGGTCATTTACGAACTTGGAATGGTGATTGGTGTGAGTGGATTTGCTGTTGGCATCGAGGTTTAGAAGGCATGGCATGTCACGGTACTCCTCGTACGTTTGGGGAACACGGAGCGCTGCCGGGGTAGTTTCACTACCTCGTTGCTGCCCACGACCAGCGCCCCGTCCTCGGCCACACTGTCCGCCATCACCTCGTCGTACAAACTTCATGGCGACCATGTCGGAGGTTTGATTTTATTTTGGCGGGTTCTTCCGCTTGGTGATGTTGTTCCTCTTAGCTTGGGTTGGAACGGCTATTGCCGGCAAAGAGTCGTGAGCATCATCGTCGGCAGCCGCGAACTCACTGGTCAACTGGATCATCTGGTTGAGATCGAGCCTGTGATTGTCTTGCAGGTGCTTCAACTCATGTCGGAGCAACGTAACTTTTTCCAACCCATCGAAGATGGCGGCCATGGCGGTCTGATCGTGCACCCCTATGAAGGAATTCTTCGTATCTAGCCAGCGGGAGAGGTAGGCGCGAGATGACTCGTCTTTCTCTTGCACGCATCGTTGTAGATTTCCAACAGTGCAGGGACGCTTATACGTACCCTCGAAGTTTTTGGTGAACGCTTCTTGTATTTCCAACCAGTTGTAGATGGATTTCTCTGGCAAGTCATCAATCCATTGGCGGGCCATGCCCGTCAACATCAGTGGGAGGTACTTGAGGGCAACGTTGGGGTTACCCCCGGCGATCTCCCCCGCGTTGCCGTAATTCTGCAACCACGTAGATGGTTTGGCAGTGCCATCATAGGGCTTGATCGTCTTGTGAATCTGTAAACCCTTAGGGTAAGTTGCAGTCCGTATTACAGGTCCTAAGCAACGTGGTACTAGGTATGGTCCTTCCCAGGCCTTCTGAATCGTGTCTAGGCGCGAACGTGCGACATATGGCTTCAGGCTTGCTCTTTTCTTCTTGCCGCCAGGGGATGGGCTGCGTGAACGACGTGGGCCCCCTCTGCCATGGTGGCTGCTAGGTGGAGACGAAGGCGGAGGTGGCGGTGGGTTAGCCTTCTTGCTGTTACCCTCCTGCGATGCCTCGCGCTTGTCGCGGTTGCTTGTCGGGCATGGAGGGTCATGGCCGTGACCTTCTCTTATGTCCTTGGTTGCGCTCTCCATCGTGACAGGGCTGCTCCACATTGTCGCGGATGACGATGCAGCCCTGCCTTGGCGGAGGCATGATCGTACGATGGTGAGCCCTTGGTTCTTTGAGATGTCGGGGAGATCGGGGCGGTGGAGACAGGTGACGAGGATGAGCCTTTCCTCCGTGGTTAGAGGATATGGGGATAGCGTCCTTCCTGTTGCGTGCATCCCTCGTCTTCGCTCTGATGAACCCGTCTAGGACCCAACATCCTGATGAGATCGGTCCCCTGGCGGCTTAGGATTGCTAGACTTGCAATATGCCGGGTCAGACTCAATCCTCTAAGAGGTGGCCTTTTCCTGTTGTTTGAACGCCTTTTCTACAAGGTCATAGACCTGTTCCACAGCTGCGGGTGATCTATCCTGCTCTAGAAGGGTCTTCGCGACGACTAGGTTGAGAATAGGAGTGGGCATGACCTGCCTTCCCTCACTGTCAATGTATGGCTTGGCTTATGGCGGCTTCGGGGGAGCCCATCCTAGGTTTCTCCGTACACCAGGATCATTAATGACATGAGCTAGAGCTTTCTTAGCCTTCTGCTGCTTGAGCAGAGTCTTGTACTCGGCCTCCATGTCTCTAGCCTTCTCGATGTACTTTTCGCCTTGGCTAGGTCTTGATCTAGCTTTGCGGCTTGCTGCGCGATGGCCTGCGCTTCCTCCAGCAGCTGTTGGCGCTTCTCGTCAAGCTAGACTATGTTTCTTATGTGAGCCACAGTCATGGGTTCGACGAGCAAATTACCATACATCACTCTATCAGCTGGAGTGATTCGGGCAGCCGCAGACGTGAATGCCGGAGGCGGCGGGTTTGCGGTGTTGTTGTTACTCGGACCGACATTCAGTTCCTGCGGCTGCTGCACTAGGTTAGGCGGAAGAGGCATGGCCTTTGTGATCGTTGTCGGGAGCAACAGGTGGTCCCTTCCCCTTGTCCAGCGCTTTAGGCGGAGCTTGTGTGGGTTGATATTCCTCCATCACACTCCTAATGGCAATGAATACCTCTCGGGATGTGATGGCCTTGTCGGCCTGCTCGTCGTGTCTGATGTCCTCCTCCATCTCCTGCATAGCAGAGTCGAGTTCCTCCGGGCTGAAGTCTATCTCCTCCGCGTTCGTACTGATGTCGGCGTAGAGTGCGTCCAAAACGGAGTCGATGGGTGCCGGGGCCTCCTGATAATGGGTGGTGGTGGTGCGGCTGCAGGGACGTTGACTAGAGGCGGTGGTGGCGGTGGCTGAGGCAGAGGGGTGCCGGGTACGACCATGAGCGCTGCCTGAGCTTCTGCATCAGCGGTCGCGAAGTTTTTGACGATATGCACCATGCCTTCTAAAGTGAGGTGTCCCGAGGCCTGCATCCTCCTTAGTGTATGTCGGAGAACTGTACCGCGGTCCAGTCCTTCCACAAAGTGATAAATAGCATCATCATTGGGGTAATGTTCTAGATCGGCCCGTATAGGGAGCCACCTGGCTAGGTAATCGTGGGGGTTTTCACCCTCTCCCTAAACGCAACGCGCCAGATCAAAGATAGTCACCACGCTGACGAACTTGGATCTCTGCTTTCTAGATGCACGGGCGAAGCCGGCGCACTTGCAGTGATCTTCCACCATTATATCCTGCACAGGGGCGGTTTGGGTGGGCCTTGAATTTTTCTGATCTATGTCGGCAAACTCCAAAAAGAGATCTGACTTCGATCCTTTCGTGAACGTATCCTGCCCGTAGACGGTCCGTGCGGGTCTTGACGATCCTCCGACTTCCAGGGAACTAGTGCCTGAGTCGGTTTCAACGATGAAGAGGTGGTCCCCAATTGGGACGATCGAGCAGCGGGTAGGGTTCATCTTCGCCGGGATCCAGAACTCGTCGGGAGGGACGATCGGAACATTGCCGGAGAAGAGAACACGACCGATGGCTACGGTTTTGCCGATTCCCGCGAAGAGTTGGGACCTCGCCCGTTGTAGATCCTAAAGCGCCTCTTACCCCACGGTGGGCGCCAACTGTCGTGGTATTGCCGACGAGTACGCCATGGAGGGATCCTCACAGAGCGTGTTTAGAGACGTGGGGTAAGGCGGGAGGTTGGCGGGTACAAGGTAACACATCTTACCCAGGTTCAGATCCCACGATGGTGGCGGAATCCTACTCCTGCTATAAATCACTATAATGGCAATACGCCGAGTTATAGGGATTGGTTCGCTATGTGCGGTATGAGTTGAGTATCCCTAAAGTGCGGTGACCCAGCATACCACTGCATGATGTAGTACACTATATCTGTTGACATAACACCAATGGAACACCGTTCCATCTGCATTATATCCCTCAGAGTGGAACAACAGAAACATCGCGGGTCCAAGATATTACTTTAAATTACATATAACATATTACAAAAGATCCAGAGAACTTCCTCGAACAGTGAGGAATATTATATAGAAAGAACCAGAAAGATCCACACGAAGTTTACTTTAGAAGTACTACTATTAGTATATGTATAAGGCTTGAAAGTACTGCTAGAGTATTGTTCTACAGAAGTAGGTTATAGATTCTAGGAGTTTTATTTATATTCCACACTTCATCTTGTCTTTGATAGCTTCCGGTGAGGTCTTCGACTCCGTTGATCTCCATCAGATATCTTCAACTCTTTAAGTAACTTATTTCCTCGAAACGCCATTGGTTTCTCCGAGATCTAGCAATGGTTAAGAAGATACGGTTGAGTACGAGCGTACTCAGCAAGTTCACTAAAGAGAAGTGTTTGATGCACTATTTACAGCCACAGACCATAGGTCATAGGCAATGCAAGTTTTCGAAAACATTTCTTCAAAGGTTGCTTTTATTCTGAAAAGCTATGTCCGTCAGCCTTCACAGGTTTACCAGAACTTTCATAGAGTTCCTTTCCTGCCGCGTTCGTAGCTCCTTCCCGGAGCAGGGAGTAACAAGTTACAGTTCTTACACTCTGCAGAGGTGCGTTGCTTTACCCATGAGAGATCTTAGCTTTGTTCCACATCCGAGTTATAGGCTCGTTCACACTTCCTTTGTGTGAGGCCCAGACTAAGATATAAGCCAATCATTTTCCTTCTCCGTGACGCCGCATACCCGACGGATTACACATCAGGCCTAGGATAAAACTTGTTTCCATTATCAGCCTAAGGTGTACAACCCTCATAGATACCAGAAGCTGTGGGACGTTGAGGGATCCCACCCATAACTTGCTAACCCTCTAGAAGAGGAGTTGCAACAACGGCCTGGTCATCCGTTGGTATGCGAAAGGGAGCCGATCTAGCTGACTTCTCCATCCCATTCCAAATATCATGGTTAACGCGTAAGATACGTCGCAAGAATCACTGGAGACATTGGTTGTTAAGTCCTAGATAATATGTTCCTTTACCATCAGAACATTCATATTAGGTTATTACCTCATGGTAAATAACCTATAATCATATTATTATGAAAATAGTGTTTTCTGACCTTTTTGAAATGCAGGTGATGACAACACTGGATTTGCAAAATACTTTACAGAAAATAATCAAAGGACATGAGCAAGTGTGAACTTGCCTTTTGTGATCGCAAGATTATGCACTCACGGTCTTCGAGATAATAGAAGATCCAATATCTAAGATTAGCATCATTGGTCCGGTAAGGACTAATGTTTAGAGAAACAAGATGCTATTATGCATAAATAATGCTATGCACTTTTATAATTCCCAAAGTGAAACCCTTAGCATTATAAATAAGTTGATCTTAGGTATTTTTTTTAAAATTGGGTTTATCTTTAAGTTTATTTCATAAGCAATGGCATTGATAATGAACTTAAGTGTTAACAATTCAAAATATACAAGTACGGATAGAGTAATGTGATTATGATTAATTGCTATCTGGTGACTAGGATAAAAAGTCCTTGGCTTGAGTTGTTAAGAGCTGAAGGAACTATTATAGACTTGTTTTTGTGAAGTGGCAAAAAGAATAACATTTGAAGAAACTATTGTTTAGTTAAGGTTAATGAGTCTTGAGGGTTATTAGGTTTTACATTAGGGTTGGTGATGGTTACGAATGATGTTGAGTTAACATATTTCAATTTATTTTACAAGTGACCAAAGTTAACTTTAAAAACATGAATAAACATCAAATGAGATGTTTATGATTGTTTATACCAAACTTAACTATAAAAATAGAGGTGAATCTTAAGATGTAGTGAGTTTTAGAACATCATCTAGTTTTAGGGTTTTGACAAATATGATTAGGAATTATCCCTTTTAATTTAAGTGAAAGATGAATTTAATAACATGCAACTTATTAATGGGAGCATAATTAGATGATCTTATAAATTTATTAGAGTTTAGAGTCATTTTAAGAGTGGTTAAAAGATCAAGATTATTCACTATTTTATACATGAGTGATATATAATATTTATTTAAAAGGAGTTTTATTTAAGTTTAAGATTTAATTAGAGTATTTAAAAGTTAATAGTCATACTTAAGTTTTATTATGATTATGGATTTATACTTAGTAATTAAATTTAAACGATTTAGTGTTTTGTTAAGAAATGTGATTATTTCTTTTTTAGTAAATAATTTTTTTAGAATTAACAAAGTGGTTATTTCATTTTAGTGCATTAAGTAAATGAATTTATCTAAGGTTATTAAAATGTTTTGGAATAATATACAGAGTATTTTTCTAGTAAAATATACTTATTAAAGATATTAAAAATGAATTTTATTTATTTTTAAGTATTATCTTTATTTTTATAAAATTCTTCAAAGAATGAAGTGTCCTTAAATATTTTCTTTATATTATATTTGTAGAACTTTCAACTAGTATTTTTATAAAATATTAGAGTTATTTTTATACACAAAAATGATTTTTATTCATTTTTAGGATTTTTCCTTATTTTATGAAATTTCACTAAGGATTTAATGATGTTAATATTTATTTGTATTTTATTTAACTTAAATAAGTAATATTATATTTTTATTCGGTAGAGTTTTTTTGAATACTTTGATGTATCATCTGTAATTTTTAAGATTTTTTATGCTTTTTATATGCTTTTGTTTTGTCTGGAAATACTTTGTAGTTTTATTAAATTGAAAAAAAATGGTTTGATAATGGATAATTAATTGGGTGGTGGCCTAATTGGTGAAAAAATGAATTTGGTCCAACTAAACCGAATTGGTTTGGCCCATTAGGTTGGCCCAGTTTGGGGTTGGGTCCAACCATCTCACCCCTGGCCCTTCTCCCTTCCTCCTCGTACCCAGGGCACTCCACGCATGACCCCTGACCTTGATCCCGATACCTCTCACGCGATGCACCGAGGCGCCGCCGTCTCCGGCTCGATTCCGGCAAGGCATGACGTTGCGGTTGCCTCCGTTGGTTGTCGGAGCTCCGCCACCTCCTGGCTGACTAGGCAATCCGATTCGATTTGTCAACGGGGCTCTCTGGACCTTGCCCCCAACCCTAATCTGATGATGCAGTGTGGCGTCGCCATCGCCGGCCTGGTTGGCTCCGGCCCTGGTCTACTGTCGCTGGCGGACACACGCTGCGCTACAAATGTTGCCGGGGCGGCTCGGCGCGGTGCAGGTGCTTCGGTGCCTACCGTGCCGCCGTGCTGCTACACTCGCGGCCTCTGCCTCCTCTTCGGCGAGCTAGGACCCGCCCTAGGTAGGTGCTCCTTCTACTCTCTCTATATCTGGTACTGTTACCCTTTCTACTGAATATTCTAGATCCCTAGTACCATCTGCTGAAGATTTATGTGGTGACAACCCCCTGATCTTTAATCTGTAAGATCCTTTAGAGTGTGTCAATGATGATTCACTATTGTAAAATGCTTGTGTTTAGATTTCTGGTATTGCTTATGAGACAGAGATCATGTGATAATAAAAGGGTTCTCTTTGAATGCTCTCTTCTAACTAGTATATAAACCAAGCATGTATAATTGTGCCTGGCTGTCACTGTTGTGCTCAGCTATGTGAGAAATATGATTAGTTTCTGCCCATCTAGATAATAGAAAATTGGTAAGATATGATTCATGGATTCTTTACTAGGGAAATGATTAAAAATTCCCTCTCTGATTATTTGCAGAAGAGGTTGTGAATACTACAATGGTTAAGGAGCTGCAAAAGGTTTCTTGCAGATGTTTTGAATGATCTATTGATGATCATATCATGCAAAGGCATGATCTTGAGCAATCAGGATTTAGAAGATTTAAAGTAGATTTCTTTATCTACTTAATTGCTGGATAACTAAATAAATGAACCCTAGATCACATGATCTGGGAAGATGATTTGTATTCTTCATAGGTGAGGAAGTGAACAACATGTGTATACTGTCAATATGATAGTCAGATGATTATAACTGAGTCCTAGATTTAACTTGGAAGATGATTGGAAAATTGTCTTGCTTGCTTAGCAGATGAATTAAAAAGTGATGGTGGTTTTGTTTAGCTTGTATATGTGTTTTGGTGGATTCTCTTGCCTTGGGGACTATTGTGGTGCCTCCCTATGGGAGTGAGCACAATAGTACTTCAGGTAGATGAATTGTTATTTGCACAACTGGATAGAATCCATAGAGAGTAAATGCTTATGATGCTGGTCTAAAGCTTTGGTGAATTCACTTTGAATTAAAAGTTTGAATGCTATCATAAGTACTGTTACCATGTCACAGTACATCCTTGGATGATTTCTAGCTAGTATTATCTAGGAAGATGATCTTCTTTGGTTGGTTAAATTTTCATTTCTAGATTGTTCGTTAAGCTGCCACTTTGGCACCACCAATTCCTGGAGTGTGCCCAGTAGGCGACTAAGCTAGCATATCTTGCTGCTCAAGGTTTGGTTGCAATTGTGTCTGCATAGTAGTGGATGACGTGGAGATATGGCCAGTGATGCATAGTCTGAGGCCTTGATTGGAAAAGAATAAAAACAGATGTTATTATATGACTTGCTATTACTCTATGATGATTTTGCAAAGCTCTCTTTGCAACATTGAGAGTATCACCCTAACCCCTCCTCCTAGATGAAACTATAGTTGCAGGTTAGCTGGATTTGGATGAATTTGTAACAAAGCCATTATTTTATTTGAACCTGGTGGTGCAAACTATGAAAACAGATGCTATATGATCTGGTGGTACTTTCATTTACCTGCTGCCTGATGTAGATAATAATTTCTGGATTTGGTTGGCTCACACCAAAAGATTTGATCTGATGTTGATGACCTGATTAAATTGTTGCTTCATGTGCCTGACCTTCTCCACCTAGCTGCTATACTTCACTTGTCCTTGATCTACTCCTGATGCACCTGTGGCCTGTTCTTCTTCTCCTGAGACTAATTCTTGGATGGCTCTAACGAGCAACCAGAGTTGGTTGATGGTGTGATGTGGTGCTATGAAACTATGAGAAAACAAGCAGTGCTCTTGGTGGTTGTATTGCTTGAGATAAGAACAGAGGTGTGAGACTTGGTCTGGTTGTGGATGTGAAGAGAGAATATAGTAGTAGCTCTACTACGACTCGTGCTTTTCCTCTACTTGATGTTGCCTTGTGGGGTTGACAGCACATATGCCTGCATGCATGTGTGAGCTGCTTTTTTGTGTGCTGCTGGTCTAGGTACCTCCCCCTGTCCAGGTTTCATCTATGAGATCTTTGTGCTATGGTTGTGCTCGGCTGGTTTGGTATTATCTAAAGTTGAGCTAAATTTTTGGATGTTGCCAAGTGGATTCTTAGATAGCCAATGATGGTGTCCTAAGGTAAAAAGACTAATATGAACAGATGCTACTTATTTGGTGAAACTTTCCCCTTCTAAAATTCAGCTCCATGATCAATTGAACATAGCATTTCTATGTCAAACATGAGAGCAAAACACTAACCAACTAATCATTCTTTTATTTTATTTTTGTTTTGTTTTCTTTTTGTTGTGTTTGTAGGAAATGAAAAGAAGAAAGAAAATGTCGGATGATGAAGCGATAAGAGAAGAGTACCTTAGGAATTTCTTAATACCAAATATTGTAATTTATATTCTGTTTGAGTATTGTAAAAACATTGTAATGTTGTATTTTATTCAATAAAGTTTACTTATTTCATTTTTTATTTTACAATTCTTTTGTAAAGACAATGTCATATATATTTTTTTGTAATAAAGAATTCTTTTATTTATTTCAATAATGTAATTCTTTTTATCTACTTATTTGTTTCCTGATACTTTACTTTTATTTATCTATTGTAAAGGATCAAAGTAATACTATATGTATATATATTTATATTAATAAAGAATCCTTTTTATATTATTTATGTAATCATTTTATTTCAAGTTATTAAATATTTCCAATTCCTATGTGTGAATTTTATAAATTCAATTGAATTTCATATTTGGAATTCAAATACATGTTTGAACAAATTTTCCCCGAAACAAAGAATTCTACAAAGATCATGTCGAAATCTGTCGCACTTGCCTCGAAGTTTCCTTCAGTACAAGAGAGATCCCGATCCCTCCATAGCTCTTTTAGTTTTGCGCGAAAATTTCCCAGATTTTCTTATGCATGAATGCAATGCACACACATGTGTTCTCTCTATTTCCAGGTACTAATCCTGGGATGTTACATAAAGGCTCCCGCAGGTCCGGCCTGTATTGTCGCCAGATCCTAGGGTTACAGGTAAAGTCCTAGCCGGACAGGTTATAGATTCCTACATAGTACACAACTAGTCTAACGTGTCTTGCAATCCATGGCTTCGGGTACGCTAGTGACTCCTTTGTAGCCTTCCATTATCCGGCATGGGACTCCCTTCTGGATCCATCTAACTGGGCCGCCCAGCAGTCCATGGGCCTTGCTACCAACTGAAGGCCACCCGGGCTATCCGGATTAGAGACATGCAATGGTGATACCCATTTAGCATATCCCCAACAGTACTTCTTGGGAGATAACCCAATACTTGATTCTTGCTTCTTGTGCCTAACTTAAAGGTGTTAAAGAAAAGTACTTCTTGGGAGATAACCCAATAGTTTTCTTCAGTCTTGGAAGTTATTACTTCTGTTGTCGTGGTATTGCACGACAGATGCTACTGGGGGTAGCTTACGTAGAGGGAGCAAGGTGACGTAGGAGAATCTGGGAACAAGATTGGCACACGATGTACCCAGGTTCACGTCCCTTCGCTGGAGGATCGCTACATCCTGCTGTCAATCCAGTATATGATCATAGATTGGTTTACATGGGAGCCGCCGTAGGCGAAGGGAGAGACTAGACCTAATCTATTGTGGGAGGATGCCCCGTGGGGGTGCCCCTGGTGGCTTTATATATGCAGCCAGTTAGGGTTTACAAGTGTGTTGGTGGGCTTTGTATATGAGTCGCCGTCTTGGGCCTCCAGTCGGCGCCAGTCGCCTGGGTGCAGCATGCGCCAGTCGCCATATTTGGCGAGTCGACCCGCTCAGGGCTAGGTTCTAGTCGGCTCGATCCAGCTGGCGAATCTGCTTTGTGGGTATACCCCGACTGGTATTCCCCCATCAGTAGTCCCCAAGCGCGTTGTCGATTCAACGCGGGCTTGAGGAAGGGCGCGGAGAGTCTTTACGATGGGTCGTGGCGAATTGGCGATGAGCTCCTGAACAGAGAAAAGAACCGTGAAGCGGGAGGCGGTCGGCGTGAGCCAGTCGGTGATGGCCAGTTGGCAAAAGACGCAGGGTGTCGGTGAAGCTGCTAGTTGTGGCGAGTCCCCGAACGTGGAGCGTGCCGAGTCCCCGAGCGCGGCGAGTGGCGAGGTCGAGCGACCGGCGAGTCCGCGAGCGTGTGGCGTACGCGAGGGCGAGTCCGTGATGGCGAGTCCCCGAGCGTGTCGAGTACGCGAGGGCGAGTCCATGGTGGCGAGTCGCCATGCGTGTCGAGTATGCGAGGGCGAGTCCACGGTGGCGAGTCCCCGAGCGTGTTGAGTACGCGAGGGCGAGTCCGTGGTGGCGAGTCCCTAAGCGTGTCGAGTACGCGAGGGAGAGTCCACGGTGGTGAGTCGACGAGCATGTTGAGTACGCGAGGGCGAGTCCGCGGTAGCGAGTCACCGACCACGTTGAGTACGCGAGGGCGAGTCCGCGGTGGCGAGTCCCCGACCATGGAGAGTACGCGAGTGGAGAGTCCGCGGTGGCGAGTCCCCGAGCGTGTTGAGTATGTGAGGGAGAGTCCGCGGTGGCGAGTCGAGGAGCATGTTGAGTACGCAAGGGCGAGTCCGCGGTGGCGAGTCCCCGAGCGCGTTGAGTACGCGAGGGCGAGTCCGCGGTGGCGAGTCCCCGAGCGCGGAGAGTACGCGAGTGGAGAATCCGCGGTGGCAAGTCGACGAGGGCGAGCCGCGGTCGCGGAACCACGCGTACACGCAGCATGCCTAGGAGTATTCCCTGAGGCTCAAGTTGGCTTGGAGAGGCAACTTGAGGCTCTTTAGAGATGCATATTCTGAAAATAGTAGTGGCTGCTACCGAGCATGGCGATGTCGAGCGAGTCCGCGATGATTGCGAGTCTGCGAGGGGAGAGTCCCCGAGCGTGGAGAGTCCGCGAGGGGAGAGTCCCCGAGTGTGGCGAGTTCGCGATGATTGCGAGTCCGCGATGATGTTGATTGCGCTGTTTTGTTAGCGAGTTTCTCGTCTTGGCCCGACGGGCCAGTCGCATGGCGACTCCAAAGATGGCTCTCAACTTGGCGTTCTTCCTGGACGATCCGAGGCTCGGTTTGCGAGTCCTCGTCCGCAGTACTTGGTCGTGCGAGTCGCGCTGTCTAAGGTTGAGGAGGACATGGTGCTGTTTGTGTAGCACTACCATTTGTCTTGGCCCGGAAGGCCAATCGAGCAAGGCGACTCCAATGATGGCACCCGGTTAGCGTTTTTTGTGGACGATCCGATGCACGGTTTGCGAGTCCTCGGCCGCACTACTTGGCCATTGCGAGTCGCTCTTTCAAAGGTTGACCAAGGCGAATAGATTTTTTCCGGGGGGAAGAGACACCCAATGGTGAGTCCATGCAGCGTGGCATGCGACCCTCTCTGGCGACTTGGACAATGAAGGTCCCTTAGTAGGCGCGGCGTACGCATTTGACGTAGCGGACAGGGTTGCGCGGAGTTTAGCCGAAAAAGTCCACGCGGTGGACAAGGAGTCGACGCGGCGGACGGAGGTCGCGCTATGGCGATGTCGACGCGGCGGACACGGGATCGACGCGGCGGATAGAGGTCGCGCTATGGCGATGTCGATGCGGCGGACACGAGGTCGACGCGGCGGACGAGTCCTCGAGCGCGGCGAATACGTGAGGACGATTCCCTGAGTGTGGAGAGTCCGCGGAGGACGAGGCGAGTCGCGAGGGGCGATTCCATGGCATACGTAAACCACCAGGTCGCCTCGTCCCATGGATTAATTCTCCATGGTATCCACATGAAAAACTAAGTAGAAAAGATTAGTCTAGTCTTAATTAGATAATAAATCAAAGGAATAATGAGCGATATATATTTAGATCGAAATATAAAAAATCCATGGAAGCATGACGAGTAGTAGGTATGCGAGCCCACGAGCGCGGAGTTTTCGGGTGCCCACTATGTCGGGGTTAATACGGCAGACACGGCGGACCCAGAGTCACATGGTGCATGTAGTAGAAGTAGCGGACACGGCAGACTGGTTGATTCAGAGAATTTCATCGGCCTTCCATGCAGCTGATCACATCGTGACTTTTTTGTACTTATATGCACAAAGGATTAGGCGATAGATACAATATAATAATTAGAGCAGGCTTGAATAAAGAGAGACTAATCTGATGCATGCGAAGGCATGTCTATGTGACTTTTTCCTTTGATCCAAATTAATAGGAGTGTCTTGGGACTTGATCTTTCAAAATTGTTCCAGTCCCTGAAGCACCCGACCGTGTTGGTCAAGATCTTGCAGGACATGTCAATACGCATGGAGGGATCAAAAATAATAATTGAGTAACAAAAGTAATCAAACGAAAGACATGATTGAATTAAAAACTTAGCTGGTCGATCCTTTATGTTCGGCGATCGCCACTAGCAGTGCGTCGACCTGGCGCAGACGCCTTCTCCGCGAATGGACGTGGCAGCTGCAATCTGGCTGATCTCCGGGTCTCGTTAGTGGAGAATTTGAGGGATCTCGCCCAGATTATCATATCCAAGCACCGCTTGCACCACGGTGGGCGCCAACTGTCATGGTATTGCACGTCAGATGCTACTGGGGGTAGCTTACGTAGAGGGAGCAAGGCGACGTAGAAGAATCTAGGAACGAGATTGACACACGATGTACCCAGGTTTACGTCCCCTTGGTGGAGGATCGCTACGTTCTGCTTTCAATCCAGTATATGATCATAGATTGGTTTACATGGGAGCCTCCGTAGGCGAAGGGAGAGACTAGACCTAATCTATTGTGGGAGGATGCCCCGTGGGGGTGCCCCTGGTGACTTTATATATGCAGCCAGTTAGGGTTTACAAGTGTGTTGGTGGGCTTTGTATATGAGTCACCGTCTTGGGCCTCCAGTCGGCGCCAGTTGCCTGGGTGCAGCATGCGCCAGTCGCCATATTGGGCGAGTCGACCCGCTCAGGGCTAGGTTCCAGTCGGCTCGATCCAGCTGGCGAATCCGTTTCGTGGGTATACCCCGATTGGTATTCCCCCATCATCTGTAATAACCTCTCCTTATCCTTTTTATTTTATTTTTGTGCCAAGAATAACCTCTACTGAGAGGGAAGTAAGATTTGGGGAGTTGCTATCCCAAAAAAAATTTTGTGCTCCACTGTAAAAATTCGTGTAGAATCTCTGTAAGTCGGATTGAACTATATTTTCTGAATAAATCCTCCAGGTTGTTAGCTCACTTGCGTTAGTTCAACATTTTTTATTTGAGCACCAGAAGGTCTTCTAAAAAATCGGTTTTGACCTGCTGGTCTGTTTTGACAGATTTCTGCCATTATTTGCATTTGCTTCTTATTGATTCCTTTTTGGGTTCTTTTTGGGAAATTGAGCTTTTTGAGGGAATTGCTATAGTAGCTTGTGTCTTTAGTAAAAGTTTTGCTGTTTTAAAACAAACCCCAAAGGTCTATTATCTTTTCAATGCACTAATGTTGCTAATGAAGATTGTGTGAAGTTTTGTATGAAGGAAAATTTTCATGTATAAGGAAAGAATTATGTAATAAGATGAAGAATTGACAAAATCTCAAGCTTGGGGATGCCACCATGTGTCACCCCAAGAAATATTCAAGAGGTACAAGCGTCAAAGCTTGGGGATGCCCAAGGCATCCCCTCCTTCATCAAAAAAATCTTAGGTCTTTCTAGACACTTCGCTTTTATTGTTTCATGCACAGTTGTGTTGTTCTTGGAGCGTCTTAGTTTTATTTTTTGGTTTTAGTTTGTTTAGTTTGCTTGAATAAAGTATTTGGACCCCCATTTTCTCTATGTTGTTTCAAATAAGTTGATTGGTGTTGGAGAGGAGTAGGAAGTTCTTGCTTTAGTAGTACAAGAGGAGCTTGCTTTGACTGTGACTTAGAATTTATCATGTCATGCTAGATGTTGTTTTGACCTTATGCTTAGTTATTATTGTTGTATCATGACTTGTTCCAAACAATTGGGATTGCTTAATGTGCCTTGAAAGAATCATGCGTTGTTTTAGCATACAAAAACATAGTATTGTGGTATTCTCCTTCGATGCTTTGCTTGGGTTGACTTGGCACATGCTCACACCATGTTATGACTATGAACCAGTCATCTTAGCCTCTATGATCATTTATTTTTTGACTTGTGGTACCACTTTATGCTTTGATTAGTAATGTTTTGTCGCTCTGCATGATTATGGCCATTATTGCTCTCTTAGTTGGTCGCTCCCAGTCTTTTGCTAGCCTCCACTTGTATGAGTAATCTCTACTCATGCATCCAACTCCCAATAAACCAAGTTATTCCAAAGTGTCCACTATAAATTCCTATGCATGGTGTACTACACCATTCCAAGTATATTCTTGTTTTATCTATATTCCAAATTAAACTTGTTGTCACATCCCAAAATTTTCCAAATTTTGAAATGTGAAAAATAAATAAACAAAATAAATAATTGATGAAATTTAAGGTGAAAAGAAACTTTTGATTCCAACTAGAAACATCAAAACCCTACAACCCTAAAGGAATAAATCCTTTCCAAGATCTCTAAAAGACTATGGATTTGATCCATATGAAAATTGGTCAACAAACATTTATAAATGATCAAGAATGATAAATAAGAATATTATAAAACCATAGAAATTGGTTTCACTTAATTTGGAACCCTGGATAAAAACTTATGAATTTAATAAATTAAAAGGAATTAATTTCCAAAGCTAATAAAGCCCTTATCTAAAATCCATGCAAAATATTGAGCAAATAAATCCTAAAGGAATTTAGAAAGATAAACAAATATTAATCAAGTTATGCAAATTGGAATCACCAATTTTGGATCTTTAAATAAAAAGATATGGATTTTATAAGGCAAAGGAAGAAATAAATAAATAAGGAATATTTAAAAATCAAATTAAATCTTGCCCAAACAAATAATATGAAATATAATTGATTAATAAAAAGAGTAAAGGATTATTTAAATAAAATCATAAGGATTTATTAATATCCAATTTTATTTAAAAAAGACAATTCCCAATTTAAATGAACATTAAATCATATTAAAGTATTTTAAATAATAATTCGAAGTGAATTATTTGCACTAAGGAATAAATAAAATCTACTAAAAAAGGTTTGACAAAAATTGGAATTCAAATAGAAGTTTGAAAATATATTTAAAATCCTATTTAAATAATGACAAGTGTCTATTTTAAATATATAATAAACCATAAAAGGAATGTTTGAAATATTCTAAAAATGGAAATTTAAATACATTTATAAATAGAATAAAACTTACTGAAAGTTTGAAGAATGTTTGAAAGATAAATCTGAATTCAAATGAATATTGAATTTGAAAACAGAAAATCAAAATAGAAAAGGAAAAAGAATCAGAACAGGAAAAAAATGAGTTGGACCCAGCCCAACTAACCCCAGGCCCAGACCAGCCCAGCGAGCCCACCTTCCCCTCTCCCCCGAAACGTTTTTCACTCGCGTCCACACCCGCAAAGTAACTGAACCAAAGACCCCACCTAACCCCATTCACCTCGCTGACGAACGGGACCCACTGCCACCTCATCATCGTCTACCCCACGACGACCGTCCCCCCTTCACGCCTCACCGTTTATGACGCGATTAACTCCGGTAAATTCGCATCAATGCGCGGTTAATTCTCGCCCGCGATGACGCACCCTTAAACGCCTACGCCCCTTCTCCATTTTCCCCTAGGCATCGGCTCCCTCTCTGCCACCAGGCTGCCTCAATCGCGAGCTCGAACACCCTCGGCTTTGACAAACTCTCGGGCCGATTCCGGCGAAACCACACCCTCCCCAGCCCTCTGGTGCATACTGGTTTGCTCGCCAACGTCTCCTGCATCTCCCAGTGCCACCTGCTTGGCCGCGCTTGCCCTAGAGTGTCGGCAAGGACAACCTCTGAACGACGCCGTCGTTTGTCACTTCTCCGGCGACCCCTCCCCGTAAGTTCCATCCACCCCTCTCCCTCTCAATGATGCTCCCATGATAGACACACTCTACCACGTCTAACAAACCATCTGCCTCACCTTTTTGTGCCTTGTAGCATCGGCAATAACCACACCTGAGCGTGCCCGACGTCGCCGCAACCTCCGACGAGCAATCGCTGCCGCTCCCGTGCGCCCCTTGGACAGCTGCGAAGACTTTGAGCTTCGCCACACCACTGCGAGCACGGTGAGCCATTTCTCTTGTCCCCTTGCTTCTTGCTTCACCCAATCCGCCGTAGCCAGAGCGCTCCGCCGCTCGCCATCGCGCCAGCGCCGCCAGTTCCTGGTCGAGCTGCTGTGAGCCATTGGATTTAGATCCAAGCGACACGATAGACACACTTAACGAAGGGGTACGAAACGATCTGCACCGTACGATTTAAGTTAGATCTAACGCACCGCATCAGTCGATCCCAGCGAAGCGGTATCGCCCAATGAGGTTAAGCCACGTGGCCAGACCCAGGATTTAAAAACAGAATTAGATCTATTAGATGTTTAGATTTGAAAAATTCATAACTTTTAATCCACACGTCCAAATTTTGCAAATTTTATATCATTGGAATCAGGAAAACAAAAACTTTCCCACCATGCACTTTGTTTAGTATTTTGCTTCTATAAAATTGGTTGTTTATGCAGAAACATATTTAGGCTATTTTGAGTATAAAATTTATTCTAAAAATGTTTTTAGGGTAAAATCTTTTGTAAATGGATTGTTTTGAACCTACTGACCATAGAAACCAACTTGTAGATTTAAAAATATATTTGGTGACACTTAGGAATTCAATCTTTGAATAAAAGCATTTCTAGCTAAATATAAATATTGGTTATGGTTTAAAAATGCTTTTAAAGTAAAACCTTTTGGAAAATGATGTGATTTAAACTCTCTGACCCTAAACACCAAGTTTTAGGATTTAAAAATATATTTGATGAAACCTAGTGAAATTATTACTTTGTTTAAAGGCATTTCTAGCAAATAAAATATTGCTTTGAATTAAAAATGGAATTTGGATGAAACCTTTTGCAAATGGATTAATATTAAAACACTTTGACCATAAATACTAACATTTGTGTTTAAAGAATATATTTGACTAAAACTACAAAATGTTACTTTGAATTAAATCGCTTCTAGCAAAACAAAAATTATTTAAATGGCCATTTTCACCAACTTGAATTTAAAAGGTTTTACCACTTTGGTAAATGACCAATAGGAGCTTTAAAATGTTTAGAGCCTACTAGAAACCACTTTTCCAAATAAAACAATCTTTTGAATGCTTGCATGCATTGCTTGATCTTATTGTTTTATGTGGTGAATTATTTGAATGCTAGTTTGAATATGTGCTTGCTTGATTGAATTGTAGTGAAATTTGAAGAGTGTGACATTTGCAAGATCAAGGAGTGAACCAATATTCTCTAATAAAAAGTCAAGTGACACTATCATCCATGTCCTACTATTTTCATTACACTTAGTGGATTTTTGTAGTATGCATGATAGGACTACTATATTGCTGTGCTATACTATTGCCTATTAGTATATCCTTATATCTTCCTTAGTGAAAACATTGTAGTTGTAGTATGCTTAGCCCTTCTATAGACTTGGGATGGAATACCATGTTATGAATATATGAAGTATTGGAAAAATATATGTTTTATATAATAAAACAAGTACTCAATGAACCACCTGGGTGGAATGAGGATACTCAATTTTCGACAAGGTGGCAACAAAGGGAATCATGTTTATATGGCTATCTTTTTGTATGTGCACTAGAAGAAAACCACCCAGGGACTTAGAGATTGAACATGTTTCTCGTACAGTGGCTTCCGTGTACAACCACATGCTAAACAGGCTCTGGCTTAGTCAACTACATAGTGGAAGACCCTTGCATTGGCACATCTTCAGGTTAACTAGAATTGTTTATTGGAAATATATCCTTACATTGGTTCCTGGTAGACAAGCTAGCGTCATTTATTGGGAGGACTTCTATGGAAATACTTTGTCACATTCTCGATCTTCCGGTACTCCATTTGGTGTGTACTTATCCAGCGGCCACTGGTGGCATCAAGACGAGATTGTGTCATGTGGGTAAAGTGTACAACTTCTGCAGAAGATCAAATTCTAAGTACTTAGCCGTGTCTCCGGTTACGGACAACTCTAAGCAACTAGGTCCTGAAGCAATGGAAGATCTCGACATTCCAATTTCTCAAAATAAAACTTGATGGTGTCAACAAGGGATTAGAAGCACTTGGAGTTTTCCAAGGAGTTCAGAAAGATTGTCAAAAGATCAAACCTATTTTGAAAAGATAGGATAAAACTATATTGCTTTCTGCAAATGAGCCTAAACCCTACTTAGCCAAATATGCATATACTGATAGGTTCCATTTATTTCTACATAGTAGTGAAACTTGCCAATACAATTCAAATGTATTGACCCTTGTGGCTGCAACTTATTATGTTGCAGGTTTGTTTGATATTAGTGAAGTGTGTTGATTAGTATTACAAGTCTACAACCAACATGATTGCATGTCGCACTTTGAAGATGAAGGACTCCATGTTATAGTTATTTCTGCTGCATTGTAATGAGATAGCCAATTGAGCTATGTAAGATGTAATGAATTATTTTATTCTTGGTTATAAAGTTGTATTATGACCTTTGTTTCTTGATATTACATGTTAACTGTGCATGCTAGCTATTGATCTAGGGACTAGCATTGTAAACACAGAGATCTCTACCTTATTAAAGGTTGGGACCGCTACAGATGGTATCAGAGCACTGTGTTGCCTGTAGGATTGTAACCCTAGGATTGGACAAAACCCCTTAGGAAAATAGGAGTTGTTTTTGTTCCAAAACTTATTTACAAACAATCTTCTAAACTCTTTCCTCAACCCTTTTGGTTTTGATTCTACATCTCTTCCTTTTAAAACTTGATGGACAAAGCCTCCACCATGACCAATGACTTCAACTTTAATTTCACCAAGGACTTCAACTTAGACATCACTAAGGACTACAAGTGAGAACCAAGAGACATTAGATTGCCTACCAAAAACATTGATATCATGTTAGTGTATGGATCATATTGACCTATGAGGTATGACTATACTAGGTTGATTGTTTCAAGAAAACTTGTTGTTTCCTTCAACTCATGAGCAACTCACGAATAGTTGCTTAATGATTGTTTGTTTGAACTTGATTGTTTTGGGTTGTGTGTTAGAACTTATTTAGGTCTATCTATCATTACTTATCCCATTTAAACCAACAGATTCCTCCCCGTCGTGCCAACCCCAACCAAAACAACAACAACCTCACTCCCGAGATGCAGCAGATGATGACATCTCAAGCTCAAATGATGCAGATGATGGCGCAGTTTATGCAAAATCAGAATTAGAACAACAATAACAATAATAACAACAACAATCAGAATAATCCTCTAGCACTTGACATGATTACCAGATTTCTAAAACTGAGGCCTGCAAGATTCCCTGGAACAACTGATCCAATGGTAGCCAATGACTGCTTACGTTCGTTGAACAAGGACTTAGTGACTGTTGGCTGCACCGACGAGGAAAAAGTTAGGTTTGCAGCATATCTGCTTGAAGGGCCAGCAACAACATGGTGGGACAACTTCAGATCACCACTCCCCTTGAGGATGTGACTTGGGCTATTTTTGAGGATGGTTTCCGTACAGCTCACATCTCATCCGGAGTGATGAACTTGAAGAAAAAGGAGTTCCACAATCTGAAACAACGTCACCTCAGTGTGGCTGAGTACATCGAGGAGTTCAACAATCTGGCACGCTATGCACCGTATGAAGTTGATACAGATGCTAAGAGGAAAGATAAATTCCTCAAAGGACTTAATGATGAGTTTAACCTGCAGCTGTCTGTTGCCTATGTCCCAACTTATCAGTCACTCTGTGACAAAGCCACCATCTTGGAAAACAAGATGAATCAAGTTGAGAAAAGAAAGAGGAAGCATAAACTCAAGTATCACTTAGGATCATGACAAAAGAAGCGTTCATTCAAAAAGAGCAATGGAGATTCTGGACCACATCAGCATCACCACAACAACAATGGAAGTGATAATAATGGTAATGATACTAACAATGGAGATGACCTTGGTCAGAACCAACATGGCAATTTCAGGAAGAAAGACATTAGCCAATTGCAGTGCTATAATTGTAAGGAACTTGGACACTATGCATCAGACTGTCCAGAGAAGCAATTCCAATGTGGCCCAGAAAGGACATGTGAACCACATCGACATGTATGTAACCCTTGAATAATTAGATGATGTGGATGACAGGAATTAGTTAACTCAGTTGAGTCAAATAAGGATTCCTTGTTTGCATATCAATTATTGAACCCATAGTCAAGTGAACCATCAATGTAACCCTATAAGACTTTATTTTAAGGGTGGTAGTACCCTAGTTGCCTTGAAGCCTACTTGTAACCTCTAGCCTTCCCAAATCTCAGGACAAGATTTCTTTTAAGAGTGGTAGCCTGTCACATCCCAAAATTTTCCAAATTTTGAAATGTGAAAAATAATTAAACAAAATAAATAATTGATGAAATTTAGGGTGAAAAGAAACTTTTGATTCCAAATGGAAACATCAAAACCCTAAAACCCTAAAGTAATAAATCCTTTCCAAGATCTCTAAAAGACTATGGATTTGATCCATATGAAAAATGGTTTACAAACATTTATAAATGATCAAGAATGATAAATAAGAATATTATAAAACCATATAAATTGGTTTCACTTAATTTGGAACCCTAGATAAAAACTTAAGAATTTAATAAGTTAAAAGGAATTAATTTCCAAAGCTAATAAAGCCCTTATCTAAAATCCATGGCAAATCTTGAGCAAAGAAATCCTAAAGGAATTTAGAAAGATAAACAAATATTAAATCAAGTTATGCAAATTGGAATCACAAATTTTGGATCTTTAAATAAAAAGATATGGATTTTATAAGGCAAAGGAAGAAATAAATAAATAAGGAATATTCAAAAATAAAATTAAATCTTGGCCAAACAAATAATATGAAATATTATTTATTAATAAAAAGAGTAAAGGATTATTTAAATAAAATCATAAGGATTTATTAATATCCAATTTTATTTAAATAAAGACAATTCCGAATTTAAATGAACATTAAATCATATTAAAATATTTTAAATAATAATTCAAAGTGAATTATTTGCATTAAGGAATAAATAAAATCTACTGAAAAAGGTTTGACAAAAATTGGAATTCAAATAGAAGTTTGAAAATATATTTAAAATCCTATTTAAATAATGACAAGTGTCTATTTTAAATTAATAAACCATAAAAGGAATGTTTGAAATATTCTAAAAATTGAAATTTAAATACATTTATAAATAGAATAAAACTTACTGAAAGTTTGAAGAAGGTTTGAAAGATAAATCTGAATTCAAATTTGAAAATAGAAAATCAAAATAGAAAAGGAAAAAGAATTAGAACAGGAAAAAAATGAGTTGGACCCAGCCCAACTAATCCCAGGACTAGACCAGCCCAGCGAGCCCACCTTCCACTCTCCCCCGAAACGTTTTTCACTCGCGTCCACACCTGCAAAGTCACTGAAAAGAAGACCCCACCAAACCCCACTCACCTCGCTGACGAACGTGACCCACTAGGCACCTCATCATCGTCTACCCCGCGACGACTGTTCCCCCCTTCACTGTAAGATCCCACCCTTATAAAGGTAAGGATTCCTGTGATTGCAATGCTAGTCCCTAGATCTATTGCTAGCATCCACAGTTTAAGATGAAGTACACAGAAACAAAGGTCATTATTACAACGTCATTCCAGAGATAACATAATCTTTTACAACTCCATAGCCATAGGCTAGTACAAGAGTTTAACATAACAATATAAAATAGAAGTCTTCATCTTCATGTGCCATAGGCAAGCATGTTGAGTGTAGACTCATAACCCCTAATCATCATTAGAGTAACCTGCAACATCACAAGTTACAGCCACAGTGGGTCAATACATTGGAAAAGTATTGGTAAGTGATACCTTAGTAGAATATTAACATCTAGTTACTACATGAATTTGGCTAAGTGTAGCTTAGGCTTGCTTTGCTCAAAATAGGTTTTACCTATCAGTTGAAAACACTAAGTTTTTCTTTGACAAAACTTTCCCAAGGAACCACCAATAGAAATTGGTGAACCTTCACCCTTGTTCAACCACAAGTTTTAACTTAGAAAATTGGGATGAGGAGATTCTTAATAGCTTACATGTCTTGATGCTCAAGTTGTCCATTACCGGGGACACGGCTAAGTACTTAGTTTATTCCATCTGCAAAGTTTGTGCACTTTCCCCACAAGACTTGATTTTCACCAAGACAGGACCTTTCAGAAGCCTTCCCTTAGACCAGAATGGACGCGCTCTAACCTATCATTCCCCTACCACCAACTATCCATTTGGCTAATTTATTGCAACTTATATGATCCAGGAAGATCCCATAATGACATGTGGCTGCACTAGAAGCTTCTTAACATTTGGCATCTCAAATCCCTTTGTTCCTGGGTGGCAATCCACAAGTGAGATACACAAGGTAACCATAGAAATGGGCCTTGTGTAACCACTCAACCAAAAACCACCAAGCAATTACCATTCCACCCAGGTGTTTCATTCACTTAGTTGTTTTTATTAAGTAAAACCATAAGTCAAAGACTTAGCAAAAATTTTACATAGCAAGAATATATTCCACCCTTGGTTGGTACTAGCTAGGCTAAGTGTGGAAATAGAAAGTATCTTAACTTAGAGATAATTCTAACAATTCTACAACTACTAGGATTTCCCAAGCCTTGCATATAGATACTTAGAAAAATATTCATGCAAGCCCTATACAAAATATTTCTAATGCATAGTCAAAATATTGGGACAAAAATATGAAGCACCACTTGCCTTGGTAGTTGGGGGAGTAGCAACAATCTTCACAACCACAATCACTACTAGCACCAAAATCTACACATAAAATGATAGCACCAAAATCACATATCAAAATATACAAGCAAAAATATGTGAATGCATGCAAATGCCATGTGATGATTTTTTTTATAAATCAAACAAGACAAGTATACAGTACTGAATCACAAACAAGACAAATATACACTAAATAAACTTTATTTAGTCTTTAAATCATTTTTCAAATAATTTCTATACTCAGAATAAGCCTATGAATGTCTCTGCAAAAATAACCAATTTTACAGAAGCAAATCATTAAACAAATTACATGGTTGGATATAATTCTTTCTCCTGATTCCAATGATATAAAATTTGAAAAATTAGAACATGTGGATCAAAAGTTATGAATTTTACAAGTTTGAACAACTAATAGATCAAATTCAGATTTTAAAATAAATTACAAACCACGTGGCAGCTCCTGATTGGACGGTACCGGTTCACGCTGGATCACGCTCGCGGGCCATTGGATCTAACTAACTGTGCATGACCCAGATCAATTCATACCGCTTCGATCAAGATCTAACTGTGGCCTTTGGATCTGGATCCGACGGATCAGCTCGATCTGACCAGAAATCAGCGGCGCAAATAGCTCAGGCGGCGGCGACGCCACTGGCCGTGACACGCCGGCTAGGTCAGAAGGGTAGGGAGGGTGTGCTGGCGCTTACCGAGGTCGTGAGGACGTGGGGATTCTCAACGTGGATGCGGCTGGGGCAGGGGCGCAAGAACACAGCAGCTATTCCTTGTGGGAGTTCGTCCGCGCGTCGGGTGCTCACTGTCGGAGTCAAAGACGACGACCTATGGTGCAAGAGATCAAGCGGCTGGCATTAGGAGGTGCACAAGGACATGGCGAATACAGTCGCATGAAACAGGGGTCAAGGGGAGCACGGGGTTTACCAAATTTGCTCGTCGGAGTTGAGTTGCGTATCGGGTGTTTGAAAATGATGACGGGGGCGACGACCTGGGCCACCATTAGTAGATGCGCAAGTTCAAGGGGAACACGCTCGTGTGAATGACGGGCAGTGGGGCGCACGAGGCTTACTAGAATATCTCGCCGGAGTTCTACGGTACTGCGGTAGTGCGAGGGAAAATTTGGGGAGCCTGGCGGCACTCTTTGCTGGCTGTGTGAGGGGAAATGATCGTGAGGGAGAGGGGATTAAGTATCCAGAGCAGGGGCGGGGATTACGCACGCATTCATTGCCATTTACTCAAATTGAAATCGCGGCAGTGAAGGGAGGAAGAAACGGCGAAGGCCTGGTCGTGGGTAGGGTTTGGGGATGACGAGCTGACCTGGCGTTGGGTCCACTTGACAGCGAGGGAGGGGGTGTGTGTGCGGGTGAAAAGCAAAGAGAGGGAGGGGTTTCCCGGGTGGGCTAGGTGGGCTGGTAGCTGGGACACGGGTGGGTTGGGCTAGTTAGGTTGATGTTTTTTATTTTTTTCTCCTTTTCTTTTTCTGTTTTGTTTTTCTAGTTTGAATTTGAATGCCTAATTCAAATCTGTTTGCATTTAAATTTTTCCTATACTTTTGTACTGTGTTTGTAATGTCCAAATATGTGACACACATCTACTTATACTCAAAAACCATTTTGGGTTTGAAAAATAAAATAAAACCATGCCTTTATTAATATAATGGTAATATGCATATAAATGGTTTTATGTTTGAATTTGTTTTCAAAATTTTTGTGTGGGCTTTGTATTCTCTTCCCAATCATTACTGATCAAATCCAAGAATTTCCATACTTGGAAAGTAAAATAAAACCTTGCCTTACTTTCATAAAGTTAACAGGCAAAATATGGTTTCTTATTTTGGAAATTCATTTGAAAAGGCCAAATGCTTATGAATGCATGAATGCTATGCAAACCTTATAAATCATGATTTTTGGGATGTTACAAATCTAACCCCCTTAAGGTGAATCTCGCCCTCGAGATTCGGGTTGGCTAGCAAATAGGTGAGGGTGGTCTTTCCGAAGGTCATCTTCTCTTTCCCATATTGATTCTTCTTCGGAATGATGGTTCCACTGTACTTTGCAGAATTTGATAGTCTTTGTCCGAGTAACTCTTTCTGCAGTCTCAAGAATCTTGATAGGTTTTTCCTCATAAGTGAGATCACTTTCCAATTGGACCTCCTCCAAAGGTATAGTATCCTTCAAAGAAGTCTCTTCCATCTCTGGATGGCATTTCTTTAGCTGACTCACATGAAACACATTGTGAACAGCAGACAATGATTCTGGCAATTCAATCTCATAAGCTACTTCTCCTTTACGACTCAGAATCTTGAATGGTCCAACATATATTGGGGCCAATTTTACTTTGACGCCAAATCTCTTCACTCCACGAAGTGGTGACACTATAAGATAAGCTCTATCACCCACTTCATAGGTGACTTCTCTACGCTTAGGATCTGCGTAGCTCTTCTGTCGGGACTGTGCTATCTTGAATCTGTCCTTTACTAACTTGACTTTCTCTTCAGCCTCTTTGATTAGTTCTGGTCCGAACAAAATTTCTTTCTCCCACACCATTCCATAGCAATGGGGTAGTACACTTTATCCCATAGAGAAACTCAAACGGTGCCATCTCAATACTGGCTTGATAGCTGTTGTTATAAGAGAATTCTGCGTAAGGAAGACTTTCATCCCAACTAGCTCCATAGTCCAGGGCACATGCCCTCAACATATCTTCTAAAATCCGGTTGGTCCTTTCTGTCTGTCCATCAGTCTGGGGATGAAAAGCAGTACTGAATTCCAATCTCGCTCCCAATGATTCATGTAGTTGCCTCCAAAAATGTGAAGTGAATTGGGTTTCCCTATCAGACACAATACTCTTGGGTACTCCATGCAGACACACAATCCTATTCATATAGATCTTGGACAACTTAGCACTTGTATAGGTTGTCTTCACGGGTATGAAATGAGCCACTTTAGTGAGGCGATCCACTACTACCCAAATAGAATCATATCCTGACCTGGTCCTTGGCAGTCCGGTGATGAAGTCCATGCCAATCTTGTCCCACTTCCAATCAGGAATAGGTAGTGGTTGTAACAATCCTGCTGGTTTCTGATGTTCCGCTTTCACTCTACTACATACATCACACAAAGCAATATGTTCGGCGATGTCTTTCTTGAGATTATTCCACCAGAATCTTTCTTCATATCCATGTACATTTTGGTGTTATCCGGATGAATGGAATATGGTGAGTTGTGGGCTTCCTGTAGAATTAGTTTCCGAAGCTCCGGATCTTGCGGAACGCAGATACGTTTTCCATACCATAAAGTACCTTGTTCGTCTTCATGGAATCCTTTGGCTTTTCCCTTTTCAATCTTTTCCTTAATCTCTTCAATTTCCTTGTCCGTATTTTGGGCCTCCTTGATTTTTTCCAACAAGGTGGGTTGAACTCCAATGACATGAGATGTCCTTCAGGCACAATCTCCAATCTGAGGTCTCTAAATTGGGCACACAGATCATCTGGCAACTCTCCCTTAGTAAGGTCATTCACAAATACCTTACGACTTAGTGCATCCGCTAAAACATTTGATTTACCGGGATGGTATTGCAAACTCAAGTCATAGTCCTTGATGAGTTCTAGCCATCTTCTTTGTCTCATGTTGATTTCTTTCTGAGTGAAGATATACTTCAAACTTTTGTGATCCGTGAACACTTCACATCGCTTTCCCAAAAGATAATGTCTCCATGTTTTGAGTGCATGGACAACAGAGGCTAACTCTAAGTCATGAATAGGATAATTTACTTCATGACTTTTGAGTTGTCTCGAGGCATAAGCCACAACTTTCCCTTCTTGCATTAGAACTCCACCCAATCCATGATGAGATGCATCACAATACAGTTGGAAATCCTTCTCCAAATCTGGCAGACATAGGACTGGTGCTATCACTAGTCTCTTTTTCAATTCCTGGAAGCTGATTTCACATCCTACAGTCCAAGAAAATTTCTTGTCTTTCTTTAGTAACTCTATCATTGGCTTAGCTACCTTGGAGAAATTCTCAATGAATCTTCTGTAGTATCCTGCCAAGCCATGGAAACTACGAACTTCCTTTACTAACTTAGGAGATTCCCATTCAATTACAGCTGACACTTTTGCGGGATCAACTGCTACACCATCTCCTGACACAACGTGTCCAAGAAATCCAACTTCATTCAACCAAAATTCACACTTGCTGAATTTGGCATACAGCTTATGCTCTCTAAGCTTCTCAAGTATCAAACGCAAATGTCCTTCATGCTCTTCTTTGCTCTTGGAATAGATCAAAATGTCATCGATGAAAAAGACAACAAACTTGTCAAGAAACTCCATGAACACCTTGTTCCTCATATTCATGAAGTAAGCTAGTGCATTGGTCAAACCAAATGGCATCACGGTGTACTCATACAATCCATACCTAATGGTGAAAGTTGTCTTAGGTATGTCTTGTTCCCTTATCTTAAGCTGAAAATAACCTGACCGGAGATCAATCTTGAGAACACACAGGCTCCTTCTGAATGATCAAACAAGTCATTTATTCTGGGCAGAGGGTATTTGTTCTTGATAGTCACCTCATTGAGTGAACGATAATCGACGCATAACCTTTGACTTCTATCTTTCTTTTCCACACACAAGACTGGTGCTCCCCAAGATGAAGAACTTGGTTGAATAAATCCTTTCTGCAACCGTTCTCCAAGTTGTTTATTGAGTTCTTTCAACTCATCAACTGACATCTTGTAAGGTCTCTTTGCTATTGGTCCTGATCCTGGCAGCAAGTCAATCAGAAATTCCACATCTCTATCTGGTGGCATTCCCGACAATTCTTCCGGAAACACATCCGGATATTCACTCACAATTGGCACACTGTCTAAGCTAACCCCCTTAAGAGAATTAAGCTTACTCCCTTTTGATTCAAAGTCAGACTTGAATCTTATCCGTTTCTTTTCCGGGGTTGTGGGTGCGACAGTATGATTGGCACAATCTAGTATTCCTTCATACTTGGTCATCTAGTCCATTCCCAATATTACATCCAGTCCTTGGGAATCTAGGATTATCAGGCTAACTGGAAACTTATGCTTTCCAAATTCTATCACTAGATCACGACATCCAAGACTTACTATCATGTCTCCACCGGGAGAACTTACTTTTATTGGACACCCAATATTTTCAGTTGGAAACCCATTTCTATCAAAAAATGCTTTTGATATGAATGAATGTGATGCACCAGTATCAAAAAGAACAAGTGCTGGAATAGAATTGAGTTTGAACTTACCAGCCACATCATCAGACTCCTCATAAATATCTTCCACATTGATGTGGTTCACTTGTCCCTTCTGGAAAGGGTTGGGCTTGTTGGTTCCTTCAACTTTATTTTCTGGGCACTCATTTGCATAGTTCCCTAGCTTCTTACACTTGAAACATTCAACCTGCCTGATATCTCTCTTTGCAGGCTGACTGCCACTTCCACTTCCACCTCCACTGTGGTGACTCTTGTGTCCACTCTTGTGGTTTTTGTACTTGTCATTATCATGACTACGGTGATGCTTGTTGTCATGATGGAGGTTGTGGTTGTGGTGGCTATTGTACTTTCCATGTTTGTGGGATCCAGAACTCCCACTATCATCATGATGGGAACGCTTGTGAGACGATCCCGAGCTTTGCTTGTCAGAGCTGTGCTTCCTCTTTCTGCTTTCAACTTGTTTCATCTTGTTCTCAAAGATGGTAGCCTTGTCACAAAGTGATTGGTAGGTGGGGACATAGGCCACAGATAACTGCAGATTCAGTTCATCATTTAGTCCTTCGAGGAATTTCTCTTTCCTCTTGGCATCAGTATCAACTTCATCCGGTGCATATCGCGCCAGATTGTTGAACTCCTCAATATATTCAGCCACGCTGCGTTGGCGCTGCTTCAGGTTATGGAACTCCTTCTTCTTCAAACTCATCACTCCGGATTAGATGTGAGCTGTACGGAAACCATCTTCAAAGATATCCCATGTCACATCCTCAATGGGAGTGGTGATCTGGAAGTTATCCCACCAAGTGGCTACTGGTCCTTCCAACAGATGTGCTGCAAACCTGACTTTCTCTTCGTCAGTGCAGCCGACAGTTACCAAATCCTTGTTCACCGAACGTAGCCAATCATTGGCCACCATGGGATCAGTAGTTCCTGAGAACTTTGCAGGCCTCAGTCTTAGGAATCTGGTGAGCATGTCAACTCCTGGTAGGTTGTTCTGATTGTTGTTGTTGTTATTCTGATTCTGCATAAAAGTGGTCATCATCTGCATCAGCTGTGCCTATGCTGTCATCATCTGCTGCATCTCGGGGGTGACATTGTTGTTGTTTGGGTTGGGGTTGGCACGTAGAGGAGGCATTTGTGGTTTTCATAAGGATAAGAATGAGATACCCATACATGCTTAACATGCACAATACATTACATAGACATTCACCAAAACAAGCATCAAAATAATCATAAGGTTCAATGACATAAACAACAAGTTTGAAAAAGTAAACACCATAGCAAGCCACCCACATGTTGGATGGCCATTGTGACTCAATAATCATAAGCATGGTAAATGAAAGATAAATGAGTAGTCATCACTACTCCTCTGCATCAACCTCCTCATCAACAAGTGTAAGACCTGCATTCTCGATAGCGGTCTTATATTCCTCGACATTGGTAGTCAAGGCCTCTATCTTGGCCTTAAGAGCTCTCTTCTGTGAAAGAAGTCTCTCAATCACACCCTGCTGATGCTCGAGCTCGAAGTCCTTGGTCTCTAGCTCTTCCTTCATCTCCCGGATCTTCTTGTTCCGTTCTTGGACTCTCTTCTCCTGGATCTTGAACTTCCTCTCATGGCTCTCAAACTTGGCCTCCATTTCCTTGACTATCTCGTCTTGCTCCGCGAAGAGCTTGTCCTTCTCACAAAGCTGCACCTGGAGCTCGTCATTGCTAAGCATGACGTTGGTCCTATCGGTATCTAGGTGCCTAATGAGAACCTCTAGGTCCTAAAGGTATATACGAATCGGCTCCACCGTCTCTCTAGCAGCACTCTCGAACTCAATAGCCTCACCCTCCTCGTCGCGTCTTCCGAAGGCGTGAAAGTAAAGACCTCCAAGATCTCTAGAGTGGCTCCCTACTAGACGCCCAAGTAAATCCTGCATGACTACATCCAAGCCTCTCTCCTTGTCGTCATGCATTAGCTTGAAAGTGATAGCCTCCATGGTTGGCTCAGTCTGGCGTCCTGGCTGAGTAACTTTGAAGCCCCAAAGGTCCTTCCTGTCAAACTTGGTGAGGGGAAGCGTCATGATGCTAGGGATCATAAGGTTGAGCAAACTAGTGAGCTCAATAAGACGAGTGCCAAAACGAGTTCCCTTGAACTCTTCAGCCGTGTTGATTGTAACATTAGGCATCTATTTTATAAGATAGAGAAAAGTTAGAATCAACATCAATAGAGATAAATCACAAGACAAAGTATCACAAGCATATTTTTGGCAACAAACACACAAGTCATGGCATACATCAGTCCATTACAAGCATCAAAGGTTCAACATAACTTAGACAATTTTTTGGAAATAAAACGATAGATGTGGTGGTCCAACTAACAAAGTACATTACAATCCCATCTCACTTTCCAAGTTGGCTAACAAGGCATCTCTAGAGGCAATCTGTCGATCCTGATCACATGTCTCCATTGATAAGTCTATGATGTCCTCTCTTAAACGTTGGTTGGTATCCTCTAACTCTTGGGTACGCTTCTTTTCTTCCCTAAGGTCATTTTGGGTGTTAAGCATTCTGCACTTGAGTCTATCACCAAACTCCTTGATGGCCTTCCAAGCTGCATCTCTTGCAGAGTCAAAGAATGTGGTGTGCATTACTAAGTTGGTGACCATGCAGAATCCTGATTCCTTGTGGTTGTTTTCTTTGTTTTTGTACAAGTGAAGTTGCACCCACCAGTACTCCACTCCTTCATCCATCACGGGGAAACCTTTGTACACAGTTGCACCATGTATCCCCATGGAAACCATGAGGTCCTTGAGGGCCTTGGGGAATTCTGTCTCACACTCCAAGTTCATGGTCATGAGTGGTCCCTTCCTCACGGCTTCGTTGATGGAGTTCATCTACAAATAGAGATGATAAAGAAGATTAGAAAAGTTTACGAGAAGAAAAGACAAGTGTGGAAGTTGTTGAAATATTTTTCCTTAGTGGTTTCTAATCCAATCCTAGGGTTATAATCCTATAGGTAACACAGTGCTCTGATACCATCTGTAAGATCCCACCCTTATAAACGTAAGGATCCCTGTGATTGAAATGCTAGTCCCTAGATCAATTGCTAGCATCGACAGTTTAAGATGAAGTACACAGAAACAAAGGTCATTATTACAACGTCATTCCAGAGATAACATAGTCTTTTACAACTCCATAGCCATAGGATAGTACAAGAGTTTAACATAACAATATAAAATAGATGTCTTCATCTTCATGTGCCACAGGCAAGCATGTTGAGTGTAGACTCATAACCCCTAATCATCATCAGAGTAACCTGCAACATCACAAGTTACAGCCACAGTGGGTCAATACATTGGAATAGTATTGGCAAGTGATACCTTAGTAGAATATTAACATCTAGTTACTACATGAATTTGGCTAAGTGTATCTTAGGCTTGCTTTGCTCAAAATAGGTTTTACCTATCAGTTGAAAACACTAAGTTTTTCTTTGACAAAACTTTCCCAAGGAACCACCAATAGAAATTGGTGAACCTTCACCCTTGTTCAACCACAAGTTTTAACTTAGAAAATTGGGATGAGGAGATTCTTGATAGCTTCTGTCACATCCCAAGATTTTCCAAATCTTGTAATGTGAAAAATAAATGAATAAAATAAAACTTTGTTTGTTTTTCAGGGCCAGAAGAAACTTTTTGAATCCAATTGGAAATCTTCAAACCAATTTGGATCAAATAAATCCTAAAAGGATTTAAAAAGATAAACATTTAATAAAGGAAAATTTTGATTTACTATTTTGGATCTTTAAATAAAAGATTTGGCTTTCAAAGGAAATAGAAGTTTTACAAATAAATATTATTTTATAGAGCCAAATTAAACCTTGGCCAAGTCTTTGAATAAAACATAATGTTTTATTTTTAATAAAAATAGTAAAGATTTATTTAAATAAAATAATAAGGATTTAATATCCAAATTTTATTTAAGTAAAAGCTTTTTCCATTTTAAATAAACACTAAAACTTATTTATTTGTTTTAAATAAGTTTTCCAAATATTTTATATTCTCAAATAAAAACCTACTGAAGTGTTTTGGTTTTATTTTAGATTTTCAAAATAAAGATTTTAATAAAACAAAACCTATTTGAATTAAATGAATAAGGTCTATTCATTTAATTATTATTGGACCCTAAAACAAAATGTTATTTTAATTTAAAACAAGTTTTCCAAGTATCTTCAATTTTCAAATAAAACCTACTGATTTGGTTTTGAAAATATTTAGATTTCAAATAGAGATTTTATTAAATAAATCAAACCCTATTTGATTAATAAACCATGGTCCATTTTATTTAATTAATAAATGGAACCTAAAAAGATTTAAAAAATATTATTTCATTTTGAACTTGGTTTATGTTAATAAACAGAACCAAAAACTTATTTGCAAGTGTGGTGATTTGTTTGAATTGCTTGAATTGTTTGAATGTTTGAATGTTGTTTCAAATTCAAAACAGAAATTCAATTTGGAAAAAGAAAAGATTCAGGAAAGAAAAAAAAATAGAAGTGGACAGCAGCCCAGCAAGGCCCAACTCGCAGCCCAGTCTTTCTCCCCCTCCACGAAACGTTTTCACTTAAAATCTCACCCGCAAGGACACTGACTGGTGGACCTCCCTCACACTTCTTTTCCCACTGATCAGCCGACCCCACCCGCAGACGACGCCCACCCGTCGCCGGCCGTTGCAGACGGAATAACTCCGGCGTAATACGCCTTAATCACGCGTTGAATCAGCCCCTTGACCACGCAGGATAAATCGTCTGCCTCCCCTCTTCTGTTTCCCCCATACACCCCTCCTCGGCACGCCCCCAGGCTGTCGGATTATGCTCAAACACCGCCACTGTCTAACGACGCTCCGGCGAGAATTCCGGCCGTGTCCTGCCACCCCTCGCCTCCTTAAGCACACTCACATACTCTCCTAGCCCTGGCTCTTCTCCCGGCGCTTTCCATTCACCCGCGGGCGCCCCTGAGCATCGGCAACGACGACACCGAGCGTGCGCCGCCGTCTGCCATTGCTCCGTCGAGCATTCCAGGTGAACTCCGACCACCCCGCGCCTCCTAGATCACACACATAGCATCGCCTTGGTCTTGCGCATCTGAACATGCTCCTGTCTTGCCTTAGGGCGATCTGCAGTGACGACTCCGACCGTCGCCACCGTCTGGCTTAACTCCGACGAGCACTTCTGGTAAGCATCTGTCCACCCCTTTCCCTCTCGTTCAGGCATGCAAGATCTACTCTTCCTCGCGCGTCTAACAGACCTTTCATCTCGTCCTCCTGTGCCTTGTAGCCTCGCCCCCACCGTCGACCAGAGCCGTCCGACGCCGCCACCTACTCCGGCGAGCAATCCACATCGGACCAGAGCGCCCCTCGTCAAACCATCGGCACGTTGAGCATCGCCGTGACCTCCTGAACCCGGTGAGCATCCTCCCCCTCTTCCTCGCGTCCTATTTCGCCAGCGCCGCCTCCGACTGACCTCGCCGCCACCAGCAACCATCGCTGCGCCGCCAGAGTCTGGTCAGTACGATACTAGCCGTAGGATCTAGATCGAACGGACTGAATAGATCATTTAATCGCCGAAGGGGTACGCTCCCAGAACCGCACGATTCGTTTAGATCCAACGCACCTCGTTGCTGATCGGGTCGAATCGGTACCAGCCAGTCGTTTTGCGCCACGTGGCCAGTTTTGGTTTAGAAACAGATTTGAAAACAGAATTATTTGTGAATTTCAAACCCTTGTAACTTTTTAACCACACGTCCAAAAATTGGAAATTTGGTATCATTGGAATCAGTAGAGCAAGCACTAGCCAACCATGCCCTTAGTTTAGCAAATAGTATCTGTTAGCTTGTTTGAATTTGCAGAAACATTTGTATGCTTGTTAAGGATGTAAAATTGTTTAAAAATGAATTTGGGGTTAAAATCTTTGGCAATTGGATTGATTTGAACCTACTGACCCTAGGAAACACTTTGTGGACTCAAAAATGTATTTGGTGAAATAAAAATATGATTCTTTGATTTAAAACTATTTCTAGTCAAATAGAAATGTGGTTTATTTATTAAAATTAGTTTTGGAAGAAAACCTTTGGAAAATGTTTTGTTTTAAACTCTCTGACCCTAAACACCAAGTTTTGTGGTTTGAAAACCTATTTTGTGAGCCCTATGGGTTAATGCCTTAGTAAAAATATTTTTACACCACATAAAATGATACTTTGTTTTAAAATGGTTTATGGACCAAACCCTTTTGCAAATGACTTTGCCACTTTGGAAAATGACCACTTTTGACTTTACAAAGTTTAGAAACCTAGTGGAGACCACCTTTGCAATTAGAACCATCTTTTGCATGCTTGCATGCATTACTTTGACTTTGTTATTTTATGTGATGTTTTGCTTGATTGGTAGATTAAGTTTGTGCCTTGCTTGATTGAATTGTAATGACTTGAAGAGTGTGATTGTTGCAAGGACAAGGAGTGAACCTATACCCTCTACCAAAAAGGCAAGTGATGCTTCATACTTTTGTCCTATTACTTTCTCTATGCATTAGTGATTTTGCTAAGTAAAACTTGCATGGATTTTGCTAAGTATAGACCTTGTTATAAGAAAACCTAGTAGATGAATCCTTAGTAGGATTTTCCTAAGTTAAAGATTCCTACTACTATCAAGCTTAGCCTAGCTAATAGAAAACATGGGTGGAAAATATATTCACACTATGGAAAAATCTCTAAGTCTGAGGACTTATGTTTTTGTGTAATAAAACAACTAAGTTAATGAATCACCTGGGTGGAATGGGCTTGCTTGGTGGTTTTTGGTTGAGCGGTTCACAAGGCCATGGACTTGGCTTGTGTATCTCACTTGTGGTATGCCACCCAGGCACAAATAGATTTGAGATGTCAAATGTTGAGAAGCTTCAAGTGCAACCACTTGGCAATATGGGCTCTGCCATGATCATATAGGTTGCAAGAACTTAGCCATATGGACAGTGGGTGGTAGTGTTTGATAGGTTGGAGCGCGTCCATTTTGGTCTAAGGGAAGGCTTCTGAAAGATTTTGTCTTGGGAAACCAAGTCTTGTGGGGAAAGTGCACCACCTCTGCAGAGTGTAAAATCTAAGTACTTAGCCATGTCCCTGGTAAAGGACAATTTGAGCATCAAGACATGGAAGCAATCAAGAATCTCATCATTCAAATTTCTAAGTTAAAACTTGTGGATTGAACAAGGGTTGTTTGAAATCTTCAATCTTTTGATTGAGAGATGCCTTGTTAAAGGATCTTCAATCGTTGATTGAGAAGAATGATTTTTGCCAAGCAAAACTTAGTATTTTCATATGTTAAGGAAAAATCTATTTTGAGCAATGCAAGCCTCAACTCCACTTAGCCAAATGAATATATATGATAGACTCCACTATACTATTATAGTATCACTTGCCAATACAATTCAAATGTATTGACCCTTTGTGGCTGTAACTTGTATGTTGCAGATTTGATTGTTTTTAGTGAAGATTGATTGATTAGGATTACAAAGTCTACAACCAACATCTGCCTGTGGCACTTTGAAGATGAAGGACCCCATGACTATAGTTATTCCGCTGCAATGTAATGTAATAGCCAAATGAGCTATGTTTGATGTAATAAAATTATGTTATTCCTGGTTATAAAGTTATATCATGACCTTTGTTTCTTGATATTACATCTTAACTGTGGATGCTAGCTATTGATCCAGGGACTAGCATTGTAAACACAGGGGGCTCTATCTTATTAAATATTGGGACCCCTACAGATGGTATCAGAGCATTGTGTTGCCTGTAGGATTTGTAAACCTAGGATTGGACAAAAACCCTTGGAAAAATAGGAGTTGTATTTTGATCCAAAAACTTATTTACAAAAATACTTGTAAACTCTTTCCTAAACCATTTTGGTTTCAACTCCACTTCTCTTCTATTTCAACTTGATGGAAAAACCTACCCCATGGCCAAAGACTACACCATGTGCAAAGGACTTCTTCAACTTCTTCAACTCTAATGACTTCAACTTCTTCAAATCTAATGACTTCAACATCTTCAGCATATTCACCAAGGACTTCCAACTTGGATACCACCAAGGACTACAAGAGAAACAAGGAAATCTTACTCAAGATTTAGAGACTGAGGGAATGCAAAATAAGAAGGAAACGATGATCTCAAGTAAGAATAAGCAACCAAGAAGGATGGAAAGATCACAAGTGAACCATATAGATGGACCACCATAATTTAGTTAAGTCAAACACACCAACTTATGTGGTGTAACAAAAATATTTTGTTGCCTAAGTATGTGCTTGAATTTTGTTGTTTGAGTGAATTGTTTGGTTTGTGATTGCATGCACATTGCTTGTGTGAATTGTGATGTGTGTGATTAGAATTGACTCCTTAGAAATATCTTGCCTATTCTAAATCTCCCTTCAACCCAAACAGATGACTTCTCCAAGAGACTCCAACATCAAGGTTGATGACAGCAACAACCAAGAGGACAACATAAGAGAACTTATAGCAACCCAAAACCAGTTGAGCCAAGAGACAACTCAGCTTTTAGCCAACAACAATGGACTAGACCCAGTCATACAAAGAATTTTGAAACTTCAATCCCAAATGTTGCAAGGATTGGTTACTCAGATGATCAACATGAGAGAAAACTTTTCCCAAGGAGATAATGACAACAAGGATGACAAGGATATTATTCTAGAGAGAACCCAAGCTTACATTATTTATGAAGGCAAGGATCATGCACCCAAGGAACATGAAGATCAATGCCCCAAGAAGAGATAAAGATCTCCCACCTATGAAGAACATGAACTAGAAGAACTCCTAGCTTTGGAGAGACCCAAGAAGAAGAAGAAATTCCCCAACACTAGCAAGAAGGATATTACACAAGTGCAATGTTTCAAATGCAAAGAGATGGGACACTATGCCAATGAGTGCCCAGAAAAGAAGAAGAACCAAGGAAACAAACAAGAGACAATAATACCAAAGAAAAAGAAGGATATCAGCCAAGTGATATGTTTCAAATGCAAGGAACCAGGCCACTATGTAAACAATTGTCCAGAAAAGATGAAGAACAAGTTAAACAAGTCTATGAAGGATCTCAACCTTGGCCCATGAGTCAAGTATGGAAACCAAGGACACATGCAAATGGTTGCCATGAGAAATTTCCCCAGGATCCCAAGAAGGACAATATGTAATTTTTGTTTGAGAATTTTTAAGGGTGGTAGTACCCTAGTTGTTTTGAACCTGCTTGTAACCCTAGCCTCCCCAAATCTCGCGACGAGATTTATTTTAAGAGTGGTAGCCTATCACATCCAAAGATTTTCCAAATCTTGTAATGTGAAAAATAAATGAATAAAATAAAACTTTGTTTGTTTTTCAGGGCCAGAAGAAACTTTTTGAATCCAATTGAAAATCTTCAAACCAATTTGGATCAAATAAATCCTAAAAGGATTTAAAAAGATAAACATTTAATAAAGGAAAATTTTGATTTACTATTTTGGATCTTTTAAATAAAAGATTTGGCTTTCAAAGGAAATAGAAGTTTTATAAATAAATATTATTTTATAGAGCCAAATTAAACCTTGGCCAAGTCTTTGAATAAAACATAATGTTTTATTTTTAATAAAAATAGTAAAGATTTACTTAAATAAAATAATAAGGATTTAATATCCAAATTTTATTTAAGTAAAAGCTTTTTCCATTTTAAATAAACACTAAAACTTATTTATTTGTTTTAAATAAGTTTTCCAAATATTTTATATTCTCAAATAAAAACCTACTGAAGTGTTTTGGTTTTATTTTAGATTTTCAAAATAAAGATTTTAATAAAACAAAACCTATTTGAATTAAATGAATAAGGTCTATTCATTTAATAATTATTGGACCCTAAAACAAAATGTTATTTTAATTTAAAACAAGTTTTCCAAGTATCTTCTATTTTCAAATAAAACCTAATGATTTGGTTTTGAAAATATTTAGATTTCAAATAGAGATTTTATTAAATAAATCAAACCCTATTTGATTAATAAACCATGGTCCATTTTATTTAATTAATTAATGGAACCTAAAAAGATTTAAAAAATATTATTTCATTTTGAACTTGGTTTATGTTAATAAACAGAACCAAAAACTTATTTGCAAGTGTGGTGATTTGTTTGAATTGCTTGAATTGTTTGAATGTTTGAATGTTGTTTGAAATTCAAAACAGAAATTCAATTTGGAAAAAGAAAAGATTCAGGAAAGAAAAAAAAATAGAAGTGGACAGCAGCCCAGCAAGGCCCAACTCGCAGCCCAGTCTTTCTCCCCCTCCACGAAATGTTTTCACTTAAAATCTCACCCGCAAGGACACTGAATGGTGGATCTCCCTCACACTTCTTTTCCCACTGATCAGCCGACCCCACCGCCACATCTCCCTTCTTCCCAACCCGCAGACGACGCCCACCCCTCGCCGGCCGTTGCAAACGGAATAACTCCGGCGTAATACGCCTTAATCACGCGTTGAATCAGCCCCTTGACCACGCAGGATAAATCGTCTGCCTCCCCTCTTCCGTTTCCCCCAGACACCCCTCCTCGGCACGCCCCCAGGTTGTCGGATTATGCTCAAACACCGCCACTGTCTAACGACGCTCCGGCGAGAATTCCGGCCGTGTCCTGCCACCCCTCGCCTCCTTAAGCACACTCACATACTCTCCTAGCCCTGGCGCTTCTCCCGGCGCTTTCCATTCACCCGCGGGCGCCCCTGAGCATCGGCAACGACGACACCGAGCGTGCGCCACCATCTGCCATTGCTCCGTCGAGCATTCCAGGTGAACTACGACCACCCCGCGCCTCCTAGATCACACACATAGCATCGCCTTGGTCTTGCGCATCTGAACATGCTCCTGTCTTGCCTTAGGGCGATCTGCAGCGACGACTCCGACCGTCGCCACCGTCTGGCTTAACTCCGACGAGCACTTCTGGTAAGCATCTGTCCACCCCTTTCCCTCTCGTTCAGGCATGCAAGATCTACTCTTCCTCGCGCGTCTAACAGACCTTTCATCTCATCCTCCTGTGACTTGTAGCCTCGCCCCCACCGTCGACCAGAGCCGCCCGACGCCGCCACCTACTCCGGCGAGCAATCCACATCGGACCAGAGCGCCCCTCGTCGAACAATCAGCATGTTGAGCATCGCCGTGACCTCCTGAACCCGGTGAGCATCCTCCCCCTCTTCCTCGCGTCCTATTTCGCCAGCGCCGCCGCCGACTGACCTCGCCGCCGCCAGCAACCATCGCTGCGCCGCCAGAGTCTGGTCAGTACGATACTAGCCGTAGGATCTGGATCGAACGGACTGAATAGATCATTTAATCGCCGAAGGGGTACGCTCCCAGAACCGCACGATTCGTTTAGATCCAACGCACCTCATTGCTGATCCGGCCGAATCGGTACCAGCCAGTCGTTTTGCGCCACGTGGCCAGTTTTGGTTTAGAAACAGATTTGAAAACATAATTATTTGTGAATTTCAAACCCTTGTAACTTTTTAACCACACGTCCAAAAATTGCAAATTTGGTATCATTGGAATCAGTAGAGCAAGCACTAGCCAACCATGCCCTTAGTTTATCAAATAGTATCTGTTAGCTTGTTTGAATTTACAGAAACATTTGTATGCTTGTTAAGGATGTAAAATTGTTTAAAAATGAATTTGGGGTTAAAATCTTTGGCAATTGGATTGATTTGAACCTACTGACCTTAGGAAACACTTTGTGGACTCAAAAATGTATTTGGTGAAATAAAAATATGATTCTTTGATTTAAAACCATTTCTAGTCAAATAGAAATGTGGTTTATTTATTAAAATTAGTTTTGGAAGAAAAACTTTGGAAAATGTTTTGTTTTAAACTCTCTGACCCTAAACACCAAGTTTTGTGGTTTGAAAACCTATTTTGTGAGCCCTATAGGTTAATGCCTTAGTAAAAATATTTTTACACCACATAAAATGATACTTTGTTTTAAAATGGTTTATGGACCAAACCCTTTTGCAAATGACTTTGCCACTTTGGAAAATGACCACTTTTGACTTTACAAAGTTTAGAAACCTAGTGGAGACCACCTTTGAAATTAGAACCATCTTTTGCATGCTTGCATGCATTACTTTGACTTTGTTATTTTATGTGATGTTTTGCTTGATTGGTAGATTAAGTTTGTGCCTTGCTTGATTGAATTGTAGTGACTTGAAGAGTGTGATTGTTGCAAGGACAAGGAGTGAACCTATACCCTCTACCAAAAAGGCAAGTGATGCTTCATACTTTTGTCCTATTACTTTCTCTATGCATTAGTGATTTTGCTAAGTAAAACTTGCATGGATTTTGCTAAGTATAGACCTTGTTATAAGAAAACCTAGTAGATGAATCCTTAGTAGGATTTTCCTAAGTTAAAGATTCCTACTACTATCAAGCTTAGCCTAGCTAATAGAAAACATGGGTGGAAAATATATTCACACTATGGAAAAATCTCTAAGTCTGAGGACTTATGTTTTTGTGTAATAAAACAACTAAGTTAATGAATCACCTGGGTGGAATGGGCTTGCTTGGTGGTTTTTGGTTGAGTGGTTCACAAGGCCATGGACTTGGCTTGTGTATCTCACATGTGGTATGCCACCCAGGCACAAAGAGATTTGAGATGTCAAATGTTGAGAAGCTTCAAGTGCAACCACTTGGCAATATGGGCTCTGCCATGATCATATAGGTTGCAAGAAATTAGCCATATGGACAGTGGGTGGTAGTGTTTGATAGGTTGGAGCGCGTCCATTTTGGTCTAAGGGAAGGCTTCTGAAATATTTTGTCTTGGGAAACCAAGTCTTGTGGGGAAAGTGCACCACCGCTGCAGAGTGTAAAATCTAAGTACTTAGCCATGTCCCTGGTAAAGGACAATTTGAGCATCAAGACATGGAAGCAATCAAGAATCTCATCATTCAAATTTCTAAGTTAAAACTTGTGGATTGAACAAGGGTTGTTTGAAATCTTCAATCTTTTGATTGAGAGATGCCTTGTTAAAGGATCTTCAATCTTTGATTGAGAAGAATGATTTTTGCCAAGCAAAACTTAGTATTTTCATATGTTAAGGAAAAATCTATTTTGAGCAATGCAAGCCTCAACTCCACTTAGCCAAATGCATATAGATGATAGACTCCACTATACTATTATAGTATCACTTGCCAATACAATTCAAATGTATTGACCCTTTGTGGCTGTAACTTGTATGTTGCAGGTTTGATTGTTTTTAGTGAAGATTGATTGATTAGGATTACAAAGTCTACAACCAACATCTGCCTGTGGCACTTTGAAGATGAAGGACCCCATGACTATAGTTATTCCGCTGCAATGTAATGTAATAGCCAAATGAGCTATGTTTGATGTAATAAAATTATGTTATTCCTGGTTATAAAGTTATATCATGACCTTTGTTTCTTGATATTACATCTTAACTGTGAATGCTAGCTATTAATCCAGGGACTAGCATTGTAAACACAGGGGGCTCTATCTTATTAAAGATTGGGACCCCTATAGCTTCCATGTCTTGATGCTCAAGTTGTCCATTACCAGGGACACGGCTAAGTACTTAGTTTATTCCATCTGCAGAGGTTGTGCACTATCCCCACAAGACTTAATTTTCACCAAGACAAGACCTTTCAGAAGCCTTCCCTTACACAAGATTGTACACGCTCCAACCTATCATTCCCCTACCACCAACTGTCCATTTGGCTAAGTTATTGCAACTTATATGATCCAGGCAGAGCCCATAATGCCATGTGGCATAACATTTGGCATCTCAAATCCCTTTGTTCCTGGGTGGCAATCCACAAGTGAGATACACAAGGTAAACCATATAAATGGGCCTTGTGTAACCACTCAACCAAAAACCACCAAGGAATCACCATTCCACCCAGGTGTTTCATTCACTTAGTTGTTTTTATTAAGTAAAACCATAAGTCAAAGACTTAGCAAAAATTTTACATAGCAAGAATATATTCCACCCTTGGTTGCTACTAGCTAGGCTAAGCATGGCAATAGCAAGTATCTTAACTTAGAGATAATTCTAAAAATTCTACAACTACTAGGATTCCCCAAGCCTTGCATATAGATATTTAGAAAAATATTCATGCAAGCCCTATACAAAATATTTATAATGCATAGTCAAAATATTGGGAGAAAAATATGAAGCACCACTTTCCTTGGTAGTTGGGGGAGTAGAAACAATCTTCACAAGCACAATCACTACGAGCACCAAAATCTACACATAAAATGATAGCACCAAAATCACATATCAAAATATACAAGAAAAAATATATGAATGCATGCAAATGCCATGTGATGATTTTTTTCTAAATCAAACAAGACAAGTATACAGTACTGAATCACAATAAAGACAAATATACACAAAATAAGCTTTATTTAGTCTTTAAATCATTTTCAAATAATTTCTATACTCAAAATAAGCCTATGAATGTCTCTGCAAAAACAACCATTTTTACAGAAAAAAAATCATTAAATAAATTGCATGGTTGGATAGAATTCTTTCTCCTGATTCCAATGATATAAAATATGTAAAATTTGAATGTGTGGATCAAAAGTTATGAATTTTACAAGTTTGAACAACTAATAGATCTAATTCAGATTTTAAAATAAATTACAGACCACGCGGCAGCTCCTGATTGGACGGTATCGGTTCGCGCTGGATCACACTCGCTGACCGTTGGATCTAACTAACTGCGCACGGCCCAGATCAATTCATACCGCTTCGATCAAGATCTAACTGTGGCCTTTGGATCTGGATCCGACGGATCAACTCGATCTGACCAGAAATCAGCGACGCAAATGGCTTAGGCGGCGGCGATGCCACTGGCCGTAACACGCCGGCGAGGTCAGAAGGGTAGGGAGGGTGTGCTGGCGCTTACCGAGGTCGCAAGGACATGGGGATGCTCAACGTGGATGCGGCTATGGTGGGGGCGCAAGAACACAGTAGCTATTCCTCGTCGGAGTTCATCTGCGCGTCGGGTGCTCACTGTCGGAGTCGAAGACGACGACCTATGGTGCAAGAGATCAAGCGGCTGGCATCAGGAGGCGCACAAGTACATGGAGAATATAGTCGCGTGAAACAGGTGTCAAGGGGAGCACGGGGTTTACCAAATTTGCTCGCCGGAGTTGAGTTGCGTCTTGGGTGTTTGCAAACGACGACGGGGGTGACGACCTGGGCAACCATTGGACAAGCCACAGGCATTAGTAGATGCGCAAGGTCAAGGGGAACACGCTCGCATGAACGATGGGCAGAGGGGCGCACGAGGCTTACCAGAATATCTCACCGGAGTTCTACGGTACTGCGGCGGTGCGATGGAAAATTTGGGGAGCCTGGCGGCGCTTCGTGCTGGCTGTGTGAGGGGAAATGATCATGAGGGGGAGGGGATTAAGTAGCCAGAGCAGGGGCGGGGATTACACGCGCATTCATCTCCATTTACTCAAATTGAAATCGCGGCAGTGAAGGGAGGAAGAAACGGTGAAGGCCTGGTCGTGGGCGGGGTTTGGGGACGACGAGCTGACCTGGCATTGGATCCACTTGACAGCGAGGGAGGGGGTGTGTGTGCGGGTGAAAAACAGAGAGAGGGAGGGGTTTCCCGGGTGGGCTAGGTGGGCTGGTAGCTGGGACGCGGGTGGGTTGGGCTAGTTAGGTTGCTGTGTTTTATTTTTTTTCTCCTTTTCTCCTTTTCTTTTTCTGTTTTGTTTTTCTAGTTTGAATTTGAATGCCTAATTCAATTCTGTTTGCATTTAAATTTTCTCTAGACTTTTGTACTGTGTTTGTAATGTCCAAATATGAGTCACACATCTACTTATACTCAAAAACCATTTTGGGTTTGAAAAATAAAATAAAACCATGCCTTTATTAATATAATGGTAATAGGCATATAAATGGTTTTATGTTTGAATTTGTTTTGAAATTTTTTGTGTGGGCTTTGTATTCTCTTCCCAATCATTACTGAATAAAATCCAAGAATTTTCATACTTGGAAAGTAAAATAAAACCTTGCCTTACTTGCATAAAGTTAACAGGCAAAATATGGTTTCTTATTTTGGAAATTCATTTGAAAAGGACAAATGCTCATGAATGCATGAATTCTATGCAAACTTTATAAATCTTGATTTTTGGGATGTTACATTTAAGCCTCACTTTTTCTTCCGCGATTAACTCCGGTAAATTCGCATCAATGCGCGGTTAATTCTCGCCAGCGATGACGCACCCTTAAACGCCTACGCCCCCTCTCCATTTTCCCCCAGGCATCGCTCCCTCTCTGCCACCAGGCTGCCTCAATCGCGAGCTCGAACACCCTCGGCTCCGACGAACTCTCCGGCCGATTCCGGCAAAACCACACCCTCCCCAGCCCTCTAGTGCATACTGGTTTGCTCGCCAACATCTCCTGCATCTACCAGTGCCACCCGCTTGGCCGCGCTTGCCCCAGAGCGTCGGCAAGGACAACCTCTGAACACCGCCGTCGTCTATCACTTCTCCGGCGACCCCTCCCCGTAAGTTCCGTCCACCCCTCTACCTCTCAATGATGCTCCCATTATATCCACACTCTCTCGCGTCTAACAAACCCTCTTCCTCACCTTTTTGTGCCTCCGACGAGCAATCGCCGCCGCTCCCGTGCGCCCCTTGGACAGCTGCGAAGACCTTGAGCTTCGCCACACCACTGCGATCACGGTGAGCCATTTCTCTTGTCCCTTTGCTTCCTGCTTCACCGAATCCGCCGTAGCCAGAGCGCTCCGCTGCTCGCCGTCGCGCCAGCGCCGCCATTTCTTGGTCGAGCTGCTGTGAGCCATTGGATTTAGATCCAATCGACACGATAGATTCACTTAACGAAGAGGTACGAAACGATCCGCACCGTACGATTTAAGTTAGATCTAACGCACCGCATCAGTCGATCCCAGCGAAGCGGTATTGCCCAATGAGGTTAAGCCATGTGGCCAGACCCAGGATTGAAAAACAGAATTAGATCTATTAGATGTTTAGATTTGAAAAAGTCATAACTTTTAATACACACGTCCAAATTTTGTAAATTTTATATCATTGGAATCAGGAAAACAAAACCTTTCCCACCATGCATTTTGTTTAGTATTTTGCTTCTGTAAAATTGGTTGTTTATGTAGAAACATATTTAGGCTTATTTTGAGTATAAAATTTATTCTAAAAATGTTTTTAGGGTAAAATCTTTTGTAAATCGATTGTTTTGAACCTACTGACCATAGAAACCGATTTGTAGATTTAAAAATATATTTGCTGACACTTAGGAATTAAATCTTTGAATAAAAGCATTTCTAGCTAAATAAAAATATTGGTTATGGTTTAAAAATGCTTTTAAAGTAAAACGTTTTGGAAAATGATGTGATTTAAACTCTCTGACCATAAACACCAAGTTTTAGGATTTAAAAATATATTTGATGAACCCTAGTGAAATTATTACTTTGTTTAAAGGCATTTCTAGCAAATAAAATATTGCTTTGAATTAAAAATGGAATTTGGATGAAACCTTTTGCAAATGGATTAATATTAAAACAATTTGACCATAAACACTAACATTTGTGTTTAAAGAATATATTTGACTAAAACTACAAAATGTTACTTTGATTTAAATCACTTCTAGCAAAACAAAATGATTTAAATGGCCATTTTCACCAACTTGAATTTAAAAGGTTTTACCACTTTGGTATATGACCAATAGGATCTTTAAAATGTTTAGATCCTACTAGAAACCACTTTTCCAAATAAAACAATCTTTTGCATGCTTGCATGCATTGCTTGATATTATTGTTTTATGTGGTGAATTGTTTGAATGCTAGTTTGAATATGTGCTTGCTTGGTTGAATTGTAGTGAAATTTGAAGAGTATGATATTTGCAAGATCAAGGAGTGAACCAATATTCTCTACTAAAAAGGAAAGTGACACTATCATCCATGTCCTACTATTTTCATTACACTTAGTGGATTTTTGTAGTATGCATGATAGGACTACTATATTGCTATGATATGCTATTGCCTATTAGTATATCCTTATATCTTCCTTAGTGAAAACATTGTGGTTGTCGTATGCTTAGCCCTTCTATAGACTTGGGATGGAATGCCATGTTATGAATATATGAAGTATTGGAAAAATATATGTTTTATATAATAAAACAAGTACTCAATGAACCACCTGGGTGGAATGAGGATACTCAATTTTGGAAAAGGTGGCAACAAAGGGAACCATGTTTATATGGCTATCTTTTTGTATGTGCACTAGAAGAAAACCACCCAGGGACTTAGAGATTGAACATGTTTCTCGTATAGTGGCTTCCGTGTACAGCCACATGCTAAACGGGCTCTGGCTTAGTCAACTACATAATGGAAGACCCTTGCATTGGCACCTCTTCAGGTTAACTAGAATTGTGTATTGGAAATATATCCTTACATTGGTGTCTGGTAGACAAGCTAGCATCATGTATTGGGAGGACTTCTATGGAAAGACTTTGTCACATTCTCGATCTGTCGGTACTCCATTTGGTGTGTACTTATCCAGCGGCCACTGGTGGCATCAAGACGAGATTGTGTCATGTGGGTAAAGTGTATAACTTCTGCAGAAGATCAAATTCTAAGTACTTAGCCGTGTCCCCGGTTACGGACAACTCTGAGCAACTAGGACCTGAAGCTATGGAAGATCTCGACATTCAAATTTCTCAAAGTAAAACTTTATGGTGTCAACAAGGGATTAGAAGCACTTGGAGTTTAACAAGGAGTTCAGAAAGATTGTCAAAAGATCAAAACTATTTTGAAAAGATAGGATAAAACAATATTGCTTTCTGCAAATGAGCCTAAACCCTACTTAGCCAAATATGCATATATTGATAGGTTCCAATTATTTCTACATAGTACTGAAACTTGCCAATACAATTCAAATGTATTGACCCTTGTGGTTGCAACTTATTATGTTGCAGGTTTGTTTGATGTTAGTGAAGTGTGTTGATTAGGATTACAAGTCTACAACCAACATGATTGCCTGTGGCACTTTTAAGATGAAGTACTCCATGCTATAGTTATTTCTGTTGCATTGTAATGAGATAGCCAAATGAGCTAGGTAAGATGTAATGAATTATTTTATTCCTGGTTATAAAGTTGTATTATGACCTTTGTTTCTTGATATTACATCTTAACTGTGGATGCTAGCTATTGATCCAGGGACTAGCATTGTAAACACATGGATCTCTCCCTTATTAAAGGTTGGGACCGCTACACTTGTTATGTGAAATTTAGTGATTAAAGCTCTCACAAACTTGATGGCACACTTTATTTTTCTTGCCCCTAAATAAACTTTAACTATTGTGTCATCTATGTTGTATATGCTCGCACTTATACGATGGAATTAGCAGAACCATGTTGTCATGGGGAACGCTTTCAATATTACACTTGTACATTGTACACAGTTGATATCATGCTATTTTGTTGGGGGATGTCGTCGATGTGAAATAAAAGGGAAGCTTGTAAGTCCATGGAGTTATGCATATGTGTTAGAGAAACGCCTGAGCGACTACCCTAAGCCATGTCTAATCATGGTGGAAACTAGCAGTATCACCATAGTGAGCAATCTATGAAGCTTTCTTCTTATAAAAAAGATACATATTGAAAAGAGGAAAGAGACAAAAAAGCACCATTTTCCCATGGTAAATAAGAAGATTGCTAAGATGATCATTGTCTGCTTGCCTTGTCATATTGATATGGGATAGCTCCTGTATCATGGGTCTAGGGGTACCCCATTGGCGGTTCTCTATGATACACATGTACTTACTATGACAAGAACTTACCGATAACTAAAGTTGAGTAGCATGAGGAGCGGCCCTCGTACTCAAGGGACATGAAATTGCCAACTTATATTTTTGTCAAGCATATACTCCATATTTTTTTCGCTTTAACCTTAATCACTTCAAGATGCTTATGATAGGGGCAATGAGAGATGAAAGCTAACAAGTACCATAATTTTTGGAAGCTCTTTATGAAACATGAAATCCCTGCTTCCCTTTATGAAGGGCCTTTCTTCCACTTTTAGATTGAGTCTCCACCTTCTATCCTTAGGCACCAATTAAGAGAGCATAGATGCTATTCTTAGTTCTATGTGCATTGTCCCAAAACATATTGATTGATTCATATTGTTGATATTACTTTCTCTTAAACTATTTGTATCTAGTCACTCTTATGAACTTTGAAGGTGTCCTATGCATTTATGTTTTTCTACTCCATGAGGGAAAAGCTGAATGCCACTATGCTATGTTTTCTATATGTGAAACAAACAAACAACTTTCAATCCATTTTTATTCTTGAATCTTTGATTGTATCCTTTCATGTTGCAGCATAGTTACTATGCCTTATTGTTAGAACTTCTTCTTTCATGATCATGTTTAGAGTTCTTTTATCCTAGCTTTCAATGCTTGCAAATGGTTTGATCTTGATTTTGATGGTGCATGTCACCTCAAAAATTATTCTTTTTATCACTTACCTACTCAAGGATGAGCATGAGTTAAGCTTGGGGATGCTTGATATGTCGTAAACGTATCTATAATTTTTGATGTTCCATGCTTGTTTAGTATCTACTTTGCTTTGCTTTGTCTTCTCTTTGAGGTATTTTTATATTTTTTCTAGGACTAACCTATTAAAAAGATGTCACAGTGTCAGCTTCTTGTTTTCTTCTGTTTTTGGTTCCAGAAAAGTCAGAAAATGAATATTCTTGGAATTGGACGAGATAAAAGCCAAAATCAATATTTTACCATGGGGAACACGGAGCCAGAAGACGAGACGGAGAAGGGCATTGAGGGGGCCACACCCCTTGGTCGTGCGGCCTGGCCTGGCCCGCGCATAGGGGGTGCAGCCACCTCGGGCACCCCCTCGGCCTCCCTCTTCGCCTATAAGAAGCCCCCGATACCTAAACCCTAAGTACCCGATCAATCTTCCACGAAAGAGTCTGTATCCTCCGCCACCATCGTCCCTAGATCAGGGGGATCTGAAGCTCTTCCCGACACCCTGCCAAAGGGGAGAGGTCATCCCGGAGGCCTTATTCATCACCATGCCAGCCTCCGGTGTGATGCGTGAGTAGTTCCACGTTGGACTACGGGTCCATGTAGTAGATAGATGGTTGTTTCTCCTCCTTTGTGCTACCATGTTTAGATTCTATGAGCTCCGTTCATGATCAAGATCATCTATTTGTAATCATCCATGTTGTGTTTGCGGGGATCCGATGGATATTGAGATTGCTATGTCAGATTGGTTAATCATTCAATCTTATTGATTCTATCATGTCTGTGTTGTTTGAGATCTTGCATGCTCTCCGTTTCTAGTAGCTATCTTGGCCAAGTAGATGCTAGTGACTCCAAGAGTATTTATGCTCGATAGTGGGTTCATGCCTCTATTTTAATCTGGGAAGTGACAGAAATCTCTAAGGTTGTAGATGTTTTGTTGCTACTAGGGAGAAAACAATGATCTCTTGTTCATGGAACAAGTGGATTGTTTACTTTACAAACCTTGCTTAAAGCAGTTATCCATTGTTGCGACTTAATACTGGACGGGGTTTGGATGATAATCTGAAGGTGGATTACTAGTCATAGATGCAGTTAGATGGCGGTCAATGTACCTTGTTGTAATGTCCAATCAAATCTCATAGGATCATGAATGTCTAGTATTGCATTATTATGCCTTGCTCTATCATGTCAATTGCCCTGTTGTAATTTGTTTACCTAGCATGTTATGTTGTTTATCTTAAGGAGAACACCTCTACTGAACTATGGACCCCGGTGAAACGTTGGAAACGTATCTATAATTTTTGTTGTTCCATTCTTTTTTAGTATCTTCTTTGCTTTGTATACACATTGAGGTGTTTTTATATATTTTCTGGTACTAACCTTTTAACAAGATGCCACAGTGCCAGTTGCATGTTTTCTTCTGTTTTTTGGTTCCAGAAAGGCAGAAAATCAATATTCTCAGAATTGGACGGGACAAAAGCCAAAGTCAATATTTTACCATCGGGAACATGAAGCAAAAGTACGAGACGGAGGGGAGGCACCAGGGGGCCACACCCCCTGGCGGCGCGGGCTAGGGTTAGCCGTGCCTAGGGGGTGTGACCACGCTGGCCGCCGCCTGCCTCGCCTCTTCGCCTATAAAGACCCCCCGATGCATAAACCCTAAGTACCCGATCAATATTCCATGAAACCATCTATAGCTGCCGCCACCATCATCCCTAGATAGGGGGGATCTGAAGCTCTTCTCGGCACCCCGCCGGAGGGGAGATCATCCCGGAGGACTTCTTCTTCATCATGCCAGCCTCCGGTATGAAGCGTGAGTTGTCACATCCCAAGATTTTCCAAATCTTGTAATGTGAAAAATAAATGAATAAAATAAAACTTTGTTGATTTTCAGGGTGAGAAGAAACTTTTTGATCCCAATTGGAAACCTTCAAACCTATTTGATCAAACAAATCCTAAAGGGATTTGAAAAGATAAACAATTATTAAAGAAAATATTAAATATGTGAAATTACTATTTTTGGATCTTTAAATAAAAAGATTTGGTTTTCAAATGAAAAGGTAGAAATATAAATAGGGATTATTTTATAAGCCAAATTAAATCTTGACCAATCTTTTGAAGTAAAGTATTTTGTTTTGATTAAAGAGACAAAAGTCTTTTAAATAATGAGGATTTATTCATAAACCAAATTTATTTAAGTAAAGGCTTTTCCCATTTTAAATAAACACTAAAACTTATTTATTTATTTTAAATAAGTTTTCCAAGTGTTTTGTATTTTCAAATAAAACCTACTGATTGGTTTTTTGTACTATTTAGATTTCAAATGGAGATTTTAAATAAAACAAATCCTATTTGAATTATTAACTAAGGTCTATTTTAATTAATTATTAAATAGATCCTAAAATAAAAATATTATTTTATTTTGGGACTTGGAATTATGTTGTTGAACAGAACCAAAACTCAAGGCAAAGTTTGGAGGAGTTTTGAATTGATTTGAATGTTTGAATTGTTGATTGAATTTCAAAACAGAAAATCAAATTAGAAAAAGGAAAAAGTTTTAGTACACAAAAAAATGCTAAAGGAATCAGCCCAACAAGTCCCAACCAGCCCACTCCCTCTCTCCCCGCAGAAAACGGTTCGCACCAAAGAAAGAACCCGCACCCTCACTGACTGGTGGACCCTATTCCCTCTCTCCCTCTCTCGCTGCCAGAGGACCCCACCGCCACCTCATCGTCATCCCTAACCTCGCGACCATTTCCTCCCCTTCTCTCGCCTCGCCGTTTCTGGCCAAATGAATTCGGTTGAATTCGTTTAAATGCGCGGTTAATTCTCCCCCTGGACCCTGCCGTCTTAACCCCCTCTGTCTCCTCCCCAATTTCCCTCGCTCACTCCTCTCTCCCGGCCACAGGGCTGCCACGAATTCGTGCATGAACCTCCTCTGCTCCGACGAGCTGCAGCACAAATTCCGGCAAATCTAGACAACCCCATTGCCCCTGGAGCACACGAGCTCGCTCCTTACCTTCTGATGCATCTCCCTGTGCTTTCCGTTCATCTGCGCGAGCACCGTGAGCTCGGCAACGTCTTCCCCGAGCCAGCGCCGCCGTCTATCTCCAACTGCGGCGACGTCTCCCCGGTAAACCCGACCACCCCTCTCTTCCCCGTGGACACTATAATGATCACCATGCCCTTGCGAACCTAACGGTGTCTCCCTTTTGTCCTAGGGTGCCCTCCATCCTCGCCCTCGACGACCTCCAGAGCCGCCCGATGCCGCCACCCACTCCGGCGAGGAATTGCCACTGTCCCCGAGCACCCCTCGACGAACCGACCCCACCTCGAGCATCAGCGCTTCCCGGCGAGTTCGGTGAGCATATTCTCCCTCTCCCGCGCTTCCTGGTTCGTCGGCAACCTGACTGGACGAGCACGCGCCGTCGTCCGCCACCGTGGAGCGCCGCCCGTCCTTGGTCAAGATAGTTGAGCCGTTAGATGTGAATCCTGCGGTTGTGTTAGATTCACTTAAACGAAAGGGTATGCGATGATCTAAGCCGCACAGGCCCCTTTTAATCCTGTGGTCTGTATCGCTCGATTCACACGAATCGGTACCGCCCAATAAGAAACAGCCACGTGGCTCTGAGTGTTATTTAAAAACAGAAACATTTCAATTAGATATGTGAGTTTGTAAATTGCATAACTTTAGTTCCACACGTCCAAAATTTGCAAATTTTATATCAATGGATTCAGAAAAGCAAGCCCTAGCCAACCATGCACTTTGTTTAGTAAAAAGATTCTGGTAAAATTTTTGTTTTTGCAGAAACATATGTATGCTTGTTTAGGATGTGAAAATTATTCTAAAAAGATTTTGGGGATAAAATCTTTGGCAAATGGTGTATTTTGAACCTACTGACCATAGGAATCACTTTGTGGTTTCAAAAATATATTTGGTGAAACAAAATAATGAACTATGGATTTAAAACCATTTCTAGTCAAATAAAAATATGGTTTATTTATTAAAAATTGTTTTGGAAGAAAACCTTTGGGAAATATTTTGTTTCAAACTTTCTGACCCCAAACACCAAGTTTTATGATTTGAAAATGTATTTTGTGAACCCTATAGATTAATGCCTTAGTAAAAACATTTCTTCACCACATAAAATGATACCTTGTTTTGAAAATGGTTTATGAAGTGAAATCTTTTGCAAATGACTTTGCCACTTTATAAAATGACCATTAGGTGTTTTCAAATGTTTATGACCCATTAGGAACCACTTTTCCAAATAAAACAATCCTTGGCATGCTTGCATGCATTATCTTGTTTATATGATTTTATGTGATGAATTGCTTGAATGGTAGATTGAACTTGTGCCTTGCTTGATTGAATTGTAGTGACTTGAAGAATGTGATTGTAGAAAGGACAAGGAGTGAACTTATACTCTACCAAAAAATTCAAGTGATGCTTCATACTTTTGTCCCATTATTTTCACTATGCATTGGTGATATTTCTAAGTATAGGACTTGCATGGAATTTTGCTAAGTGTAAACTATGCTATGGGAAATCCTAGTAGATGAACTTTAGTTGAAATTTCCTAAGTTAAGATCCCTACAACTACTATCATGCTTAGCTTAGCTAGTAGAAAACAAGGGTGGAATATATATTCACACTATGGAAAGATTTCTAAGTCTGAGGACTTGTGTTTTGATTAATAAAACAACTAAGTGAATGAATCACCTGGGTGGAATGGAAGGAAAGGTTTGTGTTGAGTGGTTCACAAGGCCCATGTTTATGGTTTACCTTGTGTATCTCACTTGTGGATGGCCACCCAAGAACAAAGATATTTGAGATGTCAAATGTTGAGAAGCTTCAAGTGCAACCACTTGGCATTATGGGCTCTGCCTGGATCACATAGGTTGCTAGAACTTAGCCATTTGGACAGTTGGTGGTAGTGGGATGATAGGTTGGAACGCGTCCACTTGGTCTAAGGAAAGGCTTCTGAAAGATCTTGTCTTGGTGAAACCAAGTCTTGTGGGGAAAGTGCACCACCTCTGTAGAGTGTAAAATCTAAGTACTTAGCCATGTCCCTGGTAAAGGACAATTTGAGCATCAAGACATGGAAGCTATCAAGAATCTCATCATCCAAATTTCTAAGTTAAAAACTTGTGGTTGAACAAGGGTTAAAGGATCTTCAATCTTTGATTGGGAGATGCCTTGGGAAAGATTATTTTGTCAAGACAAAAACTTAGTGTTTTCAAATGATAAGGAAAATCTATTTTTGAGCAATGCAAGCCTAAGCTCCACTTAGCCAAATGCATATAGATGATAGACTCCACTATACTACCATAGTATCACTTGCCAATACAATTCAAATGTATTGACCCTTGTGGCTGTAACTTGTTATGTTGCAGGTTTGATTGATTTAGTGAAGTGTGTTGATTAGGATTACAAAATCTACAACCAACATGTCTGCCTGTGGCACTTTGAAGATGAAGGACCCCATGCTTATAGATATTCTGCTGCAATGTAATGTAATAGCCAAATGAGCTATGTAAGATGTAATAAATTATGTTATTCCTGGTTATAAAGTTGTATTATGACCTTTGTTTCTTGATATTACATCTTAACTGTGGATGCTAGCTATTGATCCAGGGACTAGCATTGCAATCACAGGGATCTCTACCTTATTAAAGGTTGGGAACCTTACAGATGGTATCAGAGCATTGTGTTGCCTGTAGGATTTGTGACCCTAGGATTGGACAAAAACCCCTTAGAAAAATAGGAGTTGTATTTGTTCCAAAACTTATTTACAAACAATCTTGTAAACTCATTCCTCAACCATTTTGGTTTTGATTCTACATCTCATCTATCTCAAACTTGATGGACAAAGCCTACCCCATGGCCAAAGACTTCACCATGTGCAAAGGACTTCATCAACTCTAATGACTTCAACATCTTCAACATTTTCACCAAGGACATCAACCTTGGATAGCACTAAGGACAAGTGAGACAAGGAATCTTACTCAAGATCTGGAGACTAAGGAAACACAACTTAGAAGGAGCCATCAACACCTTTGAAGTTTTTGTGACCAAGAGTTCTCTCAAGGAAACCATAAATCTCATGCAAAAAATAATCAACCAAAGAAGGATGGAAAGATCACAAGTGAACCATATAGATGGACTACCATATTTAGTTAACTCAAACCCACCAACTTATGTGGTGGAACAAAAATATTTTTGGTTGCCTAAAAATATGCTTGAAACTTGTTGTTTGAGTGGAATGTTTGTTTGTGATTGCTTGCACATGCTTGTGTGAATTGTGATGTGTGTGATTAGAATTATTCCCTTAGAAATATTTTGCCTATTCTAATCCCAATCCAACCCAAACAGATGACTTATCCAAGAAACCCCAACATCAAGGATGATGACAACAACAACAACCAAGAGAACAACATGAGAGAACAACTACTAGAAAACCAAACCCACTTGAGCCAAGTGACAACCCAACTTTTAGCTAACAACAATGGATTAGACCCAGCTATACAAAGGATTTTGAAACTTCAATCCCAATTGTTGCAAGGGATGGCCACTCAAATGATCAACATTGGAGACAACTCTTCCAAAGGAGTTTATGACAACAAGGATGACAAAGATGTTATTTTAGAAGGAACCAAAGCCTGCAATATTTGTGGAGACAAGGATCACACTTCCAAGGAACATAGAGATCAATGCCCCAATTGTGAAGAGGAACATCCAGTTGGCCAATGCCCCACATCTCAAGTTACTTGCTTCCTATGTGAAGGAAATAATCATGTTCCTATCCAATGCCCCATCTATTCCCTAGTTCAACAAAGGAAACAAGGTGGAGTGCATCAACAGTTTGTAAACCCTCATGAAGGAACAACTTCTACCAAGAAGGATGAGGACAAAGGAAAATCTCCACTTGTACCTCCATGCAATATGACCCAATTTAAAGGACCAAAGAAGAGGCATATGAATTATCAAAGGAGCAATAGAAGGTCAAAGAAACCAGTAGACATTCCTACCTATGAGATAACATATGAAGATCATGAACTAGAAGCACTCCTAGATTTGGAGAAACCCAAGAAAAAGAAGGACAAAAGCCATGTGCAATGTTACACTTGCAAAGAAATGGGACACTATGCCAATGAATGTCCAGAAAAGAAGAAGAAAGATAATAGCCAAGTGATGTGTTTCAAATACAAAGAACCAGGACATTATGCAAGCAACTATCCAGAAAAGATGAAGCACAAGATAAACCAGCCTATGAAGGATCTCAGCCCTATCACATGTTTCAAGTGTGAAAACAAAGGACACTATGCAGATGTTTGTCCAGAAAAGTTACATCAAGATCCCAAGCAAGCCAAGATGTAATTTAGTTGGAAAATATTTTAAGGGTGGTAGTACCCTAGATGCTTTTGAGCCAACTTGTAACCCCTAGCCTCCCCAAATCTCGGGACGAGATTTATTTTAAGGGCGGTAGCCTGTCACATCTCAAGATTTTCCAAATCTTGTAATGTGAAAAATAAATGAATAAAATAAAACTTTTTTTGATTTTCAGGGTGAGAAGAAAATTTTTGATCCCAATTGGAAACCTTCAAACCTATTTGATCAAACAAATCCTAAAGGGATTTGAAAAGATAAACAATTATTAAAGAAAATATTAAATATGTGAAATTACTATTTTTGGATCTTTAAATAAAAAGATTTGGTTTTCAAATGAAAAGGTAGAAATATAAATAGGGATTATTTTATAAGCCAAATTAAATCTTGACCAAGCTTTTAAAGTAAAGTATTTTGTTTTGATTAAAGAGATAAAAGTCTTTTAAATAATGAGGATTTATTAATAAACCAAATTTATTTAAGTAAAGGATTTTCCCATTTTAAATAAACACTAAAACTTATTTATTTATTTTAAATAAGTTTTCCAAGTGTTTTGTATTTTCAAATAAAACCTACTGATTGGTTTTTTGTACTATTTAGATTTCAAATGGAGATTTTAAATAAAACAAATCCTATTTGAATTATTAACTAAGGTCTATTTTAATTAATTATTAAATAGATCCTAAAATAAAAATATTATTTTATTTTGGGACTTGGAATTATGTTGTTGAACAGAACCAAAACTCAAGGCAAAGTTTGGAGGAGTTTTGAATTGATTTGAATGTTTGAATTGTTGATTGAATTTCAAAACAGAAAATAAAATTAGAAAAAGGAAAAAGTTTCAGTACAAAAAAAATGCTAAAGGAATCAGCCCAACAAGGCCCAACCAGCCCACTCCCTCTCTCCCTGCAGAAAACGGTTCGCACCAAAGAAAGAACCCGCACCCTCACTGACTGGTGGACCCTATTCCCTCTCTCCCTCTCTCGCTGCCAGAGGACCCCACCGCCACCTCATCGTCATCCCTAACCTCGCGACCGTTTCCTCCCCTTCTCTCGCCTCGCCGTTTATGGCCAAATGAATTCGGTTGAATTCGTTTAAATGCGCGGTTAATTCTCCCCCTGGACCCTGCCGTCTTAACCCCCTCTGTCTCCTCCCCAATTTCCCTCGCTCACTCCTCTCTCCCGGCCACAGGGCTACCACGAATTCGCGCATGAACCTCCTCTGCTCCGACGAGCTGCAGCACAAATTCCGGCGAAGCCAGACAACCCCATTGCCCCTGGAGCACACGAGCTCGCTCCTTACCTTCTGACGCATCTCCCTGTGCTTTCCATTCATCTGCGCGAGCACCGTGAGCTCGGCAACGTCTTCCCCGAGCCAGCGCCTCCGTCTGTCTCCAACTGCGACGACGTCTCCTCGGTAAACCCGACCACCCCTCTCTTCCTCGTGGACACTATAATGATCACCATGCCCTTGCGAACCTAACGGTGTCTCCCTTTTGTCCTAGGGTGCCCTCCATCCTCGCCCTCGACGACCTCCAGAGCCGCCCGACGCCGCCACCCACTCCGGCGAGGAATTGCCACTGTCCCCGAGCGCCCCTCGACGAACCGACCCCACCTCGAGCATCAGCGCTTCCCGGCGAGTTCGGTGAGCATATTCTCCCTCTCCCGCGCTTCCTGGTTCGTCGGCAACCTGACTGGCCGAGCACGCGCCGTCGTCCGCCACCGTCGAGCGCCGCCCGTCCTTGGTCAATATAGTTGAGTCGTTAGATGCGAATCTTGCGGTTGTGTTAGATTCACTTAAACGAAAGTGTATGCGATGATCTAAGCCGCACAGGCCCCTTTTAATCCTGTGGTCTGTATCGCTCGATCCACACGAATCGGTACCGCCCAATAAGAAACAGCCACGTGGCTCTGAGTGTTATTTAAAAACAGAAACATTTCAATTAGATATGTGAATTTGTAAATTGCATAACTTTAGTTCCACACGTCCAAAATTTTCAAATTTTATATCAATGGATTCAAAAAAGCAAGCCCTAGCCAACCATGCACTTTGTTTAGTAAAAAGCTTCTGGTAAAATGTTTGTTTTTGCAGAAACATATGTATGCTTGTTTAGGATGTGAAAATTATTCTAAAAAGATTTTGGGGATAAAATCTTTGGCAAATGGTGTATTTTGAACCTACTGACCATAGGAATCACTTTGTGGTTTCAAAAATATATTTGGTGAAACAAAATAATGAACTATGGATTTAAAACCATTTCTAGTCAAATAAAAATATGGTTTATTTATTAAAAAGGTTTTGGAAGAAAACCTTTGGGAAATGTTTTGTTTCAAACTTTTTGACCCCAAACACCAAGTTTTATGATTTGAAAATGTAGTTTGTGAACCCTATAGATTAATGCCTTAGTAAAAACATTTCTTCACCACATAAAATGATACCTTGTTTTGAAAATGGTTTATGAAGTGAAATCTTTTGCAAATGACTTTGCCACTTTATAAAATAACCATTAGGTGTTTTCAAATGTTTATGACCCATTAGGAACCACTTTTCCAAATAAAACAATCCTTGGCATGATTGCATGCATTATGTTGTTTATATGATTTTATGTGATGAATTGCTTGAATGGTAGATTGAACTTGTGCCTTGCTTGATTGAATTGTAGCAACTTGAAGAGTGTGATTGTAGCAAGGAAAAGGAGTGAACTTATACTCTACAAAAAAAGGCAAGTGATGCTTCATACTTTTGTCCCATTATTTTCACTATGCATTGGTGATATTTCTAAGTATAGGACTTGCATGGAATTTTGCTAAGTGTAAACTATGCTATGGGAAATCCTAGTAGATGAAACTTTAGTTGAAATTTCCTAAGTTAAGATCCCTACTACTATCATGCTTAGCATAGCTAGTAGAAAACAAGGGTGGAATATATATTCACACTATGGAAAGATTTCTAAGTCTGAGGACTTGTGTTTTGATTAATAAAACAACTAAGTGAATGAATCGCCTGGGTGGAATGGAAGGAAAGGTTTGTGTTGAGTGGTTAACAAGGCCCATGTTTATGGTTTACCTTGTGTATCTCACTTGTGGATGGTCACCCAGGAACAAAGAGATTTGAGATGTCAAATGTTGAGAAGCTTCAAGTGCAACCACTTGGCATTATGGGCTCTGCCTGGATCACATAGGTTGCTAGAAATTAGCCATTTGGACAGTTGGTGGTAGTGGGATGATAGGTTGGAACGCGTCCACTTGGTCTAAGGAAAGGCTTCTGAAAGATCTTGTCTTGGTGAAACCAAGTCTTGTGGGGAAAGTGCACCACCTCTGCAGAGTGTAAAATCTAAGTACTTAGCCATGTCCCTGGTAAAGGACAATTTGAGCATCAAGACATGGAAGCTATCAAGAATCTCATCATCCAAATTTCTAAGTTAAAAACTTGTGGTTGAACAAGGGTTAAAGGATCTTCAATCTTTGATTGGGAGATGCCTTGGGAAAGATTATTTTGTCAAGACAAAAACTTAGTGTTTTCAAATGATAAGGAAAATCTATTTTTGAGCATATAGATGATAGACTCCACTATACTACCATAGTATCACTTGCCAATACAATTCAAATGTATTGACCCTTGTGGCTGTAACTTGTTATGTTGCAGGTTTGATTGATTTAGTGAAGTGTGTTGATTAGGATTACAAAATCTACAACCAACATGTCTGCCTGTGGCACTTTGAAGATGAAGGACCCCATGCTTATAGATATTCTGCTGCAATGTAATGTAATAGCCAAATGAGCTATGTAAGATGTAATAAATTATGTTATTCCTGGTTATAAAGTTGTATTATGACCTTTGTTTCTTGATATTACATCTTAACTGTGGATGCTAGCTATTGATCCAGGGACTAGCATTGCAATCACAGGGATCTCTACCTTATTAAAGGTTGGGAACCTTACATGAGTAGTTCCACCTTGGACTACGGGTCCATGTAGTAGCTAGATGGTTGTATCTCCTCCTTTGTGCTACCATTTTTAGATCTTGTGAGATCCGTTCATGATCAAGATCATCTATTTGTAATCATGCATGTTGTGTTTGCGGGGATCCGATGGATATTGAGATTACTATGGCAGATTGAATAATGGTTTTGTCTTATCGATTCTATCATGTCTGTGTTGTTTGTTATCTTGCATGCTCTCCGTTTCTAGTAGCTAGCTTGGCCAAGTAGATGCTAGTGACTCCAAGAGAGAGTGGGTTCATGCCTCTATTTAATCTAAGGGAAGTGACAGATAGTGGGTTCATGCCTCTATTTATGCTAGATAGTGGGTTCATGCCTCTATTTAATCTAAGGGAAGTGACAGAAATCTCCAAGAGGGAGTGGGTTCATGCCTCTATTTATGCTAGATAGTGGGTTCATGCCTCTATTTAATCTAAGGGAAGTGACAGAAATCTCTAAGGTTATAGATGTGTTGTTGCCACTAGGGAGAAAACAACGGTCTCTTTTTCATGGAACAAGTAGATTGTTTATCTTACACACTTTGCTTAAAGCAGTTATCTGTTGCTTGCAACTTAATACTAGAGGGGGTTCGAATGATAACTTGAAGGTGGATTTCTAGTCATAGATGCAGTTGGATGGCGGTCTATGTATCTTGTTGTATTGCCCAATCGAATCTCATAGGATCATGAATGTCTAGTATTGCATTGTTATGCCTTGATCAGTCCTGTCAATTGCCCTAATGTAATTTTTTTACCCAGCATGCCATATTTGTTTATCTAAGGAGAACACCTCTGGTGAACTATGGACCCCGGTCCAATCTTTACCATTCATACCTCTTCCACTATTCATGTTTACTTTCTGCAAACCACTATTACCTTCCACACCATATAGTTAATCCTTTGTTGTAGCAACCGGTGAGATTGATAACCTCACTGTTTGTTGGGGAAAAGTCTTGAGTTTGTGTTGTGTAGGTTTCCAAGTTGCTAGCAACACCTTTGAGACATTTCCTACCTCCTACTGGTTCGATAACCTCGGTTTCTTACTGAGGGAAGACTTGCTGCTGTGCTCTTCACACCATGCTCTTGGGGTTTCCCGACAAAGCGCTATCAGGCGCCATCAACAAGTTTTCTGGCGCCGTTACAGAGGAGGCTAAGGACGTCTTCACAAGGGGAGTCCTTCACAACCTTTCTCTTCAGTCTGTTTTTGTTTTGCTTAGTTTATTTTGCTTGGTTTTGTTTGCATATTTTTATCAAAAACTCCAAAAATTTAGTTTAGTCTGTTTTGCTTTCTCTTATAAAAAACACAAAAAAATTAGTTCCTGCTCTAGTTGTTGCCTTGCTCTAGCTCACCATGTTGATCCCCTAGTTCACCCTAAAATACCTTTCATTAGGCAGTGGGTCCATAATTGGGAAAGAAAAAATTGAAGAATTCTTTAATCATGTTAGCTAACATGAGAATATTGAGGATCGATCAATAGCAGAACTTGCTCCTAATTATGAAATTGCTGCAGCTTCTTTAGTTCATATGTTGGAGGCTAGGTTTGTTAACCTTAATCCCATGATGCAAATTTTGATCCTTAAACTAAAAGAAGAAAAGGATGCTGAAAAGATAGAATTTATCCTTGAAACTTTACTGAAAGAGTCCAATGATGTTGCTAAGGAGGCCAAAAAGGTCTTTGAACATTTTAATATGCTAGGATCATGTGTAGATGTTATGGGTACCTAAGATAAAACCAAACCTATAGAAGAAATTAAGATACCCATACCCTTTAAACTTGTTGTAATGCATGAAGCCTTAGAAAAGAATTTTGATTGGATTGTTCCTGAAATCCTTCTGATGAAAGTAGTGAACCAAGAAGAGATGATAAGGGATCCTCCAAAACTCATTTGGATGAGATAACCTTCCTAGTTGAAGAGATTTCAAGTATTGATCTTAATGCGTCTTCATCTAAAAATACTTGATCCTTCCTTCTTGTGCCTAACTTAAAGGCGTTAAATAAAACAACTTGTTGGGAGATAACCCAAGATTTTTCTCGAGTCTTGGAAGTTATTACTTTATGAATGACCTCTCCTTATCCTTTTGTTTGATTTTTGTGCCAAGAATGACCTCTAATGAGAGGGAAGTAAGATTTGGGGAGTTGCTGTCCCGAAACAGATTTTTGTGCTCCACCGTAAAAATTCATGAGGAATCTCTTTAAGTCGGATTGATCTCATATTTTGTGAATAAATCCCCTAGTATGTTAGCTAACTTGCGTTAGTTCAATATTTTTTATTTGAGCAACAGAAAGTCTTCGAAAAAATCAGTTTCTACCTGCTGGTCTGTTTTGACAGATTTCTGCCATTATTTGCATTTGCTTCTTATTGATTCCTTTTTTGGGTTCTTTTTTGGGAAATTGAGATTTTTAGGGAATTGCTACAGTAGCTTGTGTTTTTAGTGAAAAAAATTCTGTTCTAAAGCTAAACCCAAAGGTCTATTATCTTTTGAACACACTAATGTTGCTAATGAAGATTGTGTGAAGTTTTGTATGAAGGAAAATTTTCAGGTGTAGAGAGACAATGATGTAATTAAATGAAGAATGGACAAAAGCTCAAGCTTGGGGATGTCACCCTGTGTCACCCCAAGAAATATTCAAGAGGTACAATCCTCAAAGCTTGGGGATGACCAAGGCATCCCCTTCTTCATCAATAAAAAGCTTAGGTCTTTCTAGACACTTCGTTTTTATTGTTTCATGCACTGTTGTGTTGTTCTTGGAGCGTCTTAGTTTTCGTTTGGTTTTCTTAGTTTGCTTGAATAAAGTAGTTTGGACCCCCATTCTCGCTGTGTTGTTTCAAATAAGTTGATTTGTGTTGGAGAGGAGTAAAAAGTTCTTGCTTGAGTAGTACAAGAGGAACTTGCATTGACTGTGACTTAGACTTTATCATGTCCTACTAGGAGTGGTTTTGACCTTATGCTTAGTGATTATTGCTGAAGCATGACTTGTTCCAAACAATTGGGATTGCTTAGTGTGCCTTGAAGAAATCATGTGTTATTTTAGCATACAAAAGCATAGTATTGTGGTATTCTCCTTTGATGCTTTGTTTGGGTTGACTTGGCACATTCTCACACCATGTTATGACTATGAACAAGTTACCATAGCCTCTATGGTCATTTAGTCCTTGACTTGTAGTACCACTTTATGCTTTGATTAGTAATGTTTTGTCGCTCTGCATGATTATGGCCATTATTTCTCGCTTAGTTGGTCGCTCCCAGTCTTTTGCTAGCCTCCACTTGTATGAGTAAGTTCTACTCATGCATCGAACTCACAAGAAACCAAGTTATTCCAAAGTGTCCACTATAAATTCCTATGCATGGTGTGTTACACCATTCCAAGTATCTTGTTTTCATCTTTCTTCCAATTAAAAAGTATTTTATTATGTGAAAACTTAGTGATTAAAGCTCTCACGAACTTGATGGCACACTTTATTTTTCTTGCCCCTAATAAACTTGAACCATTGTGTCATCTATGTTGTATATGCTTGCACTTATACGTTGGAATTAGAAGAACTGTGTTGTCATGTGGAACGCTTTCAACATTGCACTTGTACTTTGTACACAGTTGACATCATGCTCTTTTGTCTATGGATGTCGTCGGTGTGAAATGAAAGGGGAGCTCGTAAGTCCATGGAGTTATGTATGTGTGTTATAGAAACGCCTGGGCCGCTAGCCTAAGCCATGCCTAATCATGGTGGAAACTTGCAGCATCACCATAGTGACATCTATGAAGTATTCTTCTTATAAAAAAAGATATTGAGAAAAAGAAAAAAATATTAGAAAAGAGGAAAGAGAGAAAAAAGCACCATATTCCCATGGTAAATAAGAAGAATGCTGAGATGCTCTTTGTCTGCTTGTCTTGTCATTTTGATTATGGAATATCTCCTGTATCATGTGAAAGGGGTACCCCGTTGGCGGTTCTCTATGATACACATGTACTTACTATGCCAAGAACTTGCAAGTAACTAAACTTGAGTAGCATGAGGAGCGGCCATCGTCAGTGGCGGGCTCAGGAATTTCACAATGGGTATTCATAGTAAAAAATTAAAGGAAAAACAACAAAAAATGGTGTGGGAGTAGTAAAAAATTGAAGGAAAAACAACAAAAAATGGTGTGGGAGTAGGATTTGATATTGTGATCAACTGGCTTTGTAAGCATTTGATCTAACCAACTACTCATATGCATACTTGTGACAAAATTTCAATCAGTTTTCTATACAAATAGACTAAAATATAAGACACTACCATATAATTTAGAAATTTTGATAAGACTTTTAGGTATTCAGCTGAATACCCTTGATACATGCTGGGCCCGACCCTGGCCATCGTATTCAAGGGACATGAGATTGCCAACTTATACTTTGTCAAGCATATACTCCATAGTTTGTTCACTTTAACCTTAATCACTTCAAGATGCTTGTGATAGGAGCAATGAGAGCTGAAAGCTAACAAGTACCATAACTTTTGGAAGCTCTTTTTGAGACTTGAAATCCCTGCTTCCCTTTATGAAGGGCCTTTCTTCCACCATTATATTGAGTCTCCACCTTCTACCCTTAGGCACCAGTTAAGAGAGCATAGTTGCCATTCTTAGTTCTATGTGCATTGTCCCAAAACTTATTGATTGATGCATATTGTTGATATTAATTGTTCTTGTACTATTTGTATCTAGTCACTCTTATGAACTTTGAAGGTGTCATATGCATCTATTTGCTACTCCATGCGGGACAAGATGAATGCCACTATGCCATGTTTTCTGTATGTGAAGCAAACAAATGTTTTTAAATGCATGTTATTCATGATCTTTGTTTATAGCCTTTCATGTTGCATGCATAGTTACTTTTGTATTAGTGTTAGAACTCCATCTTTCATGCTCACGTTTAGATTTCTTTGATCCTAGCTTTCAATGCTTGCAAATGGTTTGATCTTGATTTTGATGGTGCATGTCACCTCAAAAATTATTCTTTTTATCACTTACCTACTCGAGGACGAGAAAAGTTAAGCTTGGGATGCTTGATACGTCAGAAACATATCTATAAATTTTGATGTTCCATGCTTGTTTAGTATCTACTTTGTTTTGGTTTGTCTACACTTTGGGGTGTTTTTATATGTTTTCTGGTACTAACCTATTAACAAGATGCCACAGTGTCAGTTGCATGTTTTCTTCTGTTTTTGGTTCCAGAAAGGCAGAAAATCAATATTCTCAGAATTGGACGGGACAAAAGCCAAAGTCAATATTTTCCCATGGGGAACACCGAGCCAGAGTATGAGACAGAGGGGAGGCACCAGGGGGCCACACTCCCTGGCGGCGCGGGCTAGGGTTAGCCGCGACTAGGAGGGTGTGACCACCTTGGCTGCCCCCTGCCTCGCCTCTTATCATATAAAGACCCCCCAATGCATAAACCCTAAGTACCCGATCAATATTCCACGAAACCGTATGTAGCTTCCGCCACCATCGTCCCTAGATCGGGGTGGATCTGAAGCTCTTCCCGGCACCCTACCGGAGGGGAGATCATCCTGGAGGCATTATTCTTCATCATGCCAGCCTCCGGTATGAAGCGTGAGTAGTTCCACCTTGGACTACGGGTCCATGTAGTAGCTAGATGGTTGTATCTCCTCCTTTGTGCTACCATGTTTTGATCTTGTGAGCTCCGTTCATGATCAAGATCATCTATTTGTAATCATGCATGTTGTGTTTGAGGGGATCCGATGGATATTGAGATTACTATGGCAGATTGGTTAATGGTTTTGTCTTATTGATACTATCATGTCTGTGTTGTTTTTGATCTTGCATGCTCTCCGTTTCTAGTAGCTATCTTGGCCAAGTAGATGCTAGTGACTCCAAGAGGGGGTATTTATGCTAGATAGTGGGTTCATGCCTCTATTTAATCTAAGGGAAGTGACAGAAATCTCTAAGGTTGTAGATGTGTTGTTGCCACTAGGGAGAAAACAACGGTCTCTTGTTCATGGAATACGTAGATTGTTTACCTTACACACTTTGTTTAAAGCAGTTATCTGTTGCAAGCAACTTAATACTAGAGGGGGTTCGGATGATAACCTGAAGGTGGATTTCTAGTCATAGATGCAGTTGGATGGCGGTCTATGTATCTTGTTGTATGGCCCAATCAAATCTCATAGGATCATGAATGTCTAGTATTGCATTGTTATGCCTTTCTTAGTCCTATCAATTGCCCTGCTGTAATTTGTTTACCTAGCATGTCATGTTTGTTTATCTAAGGAGAACATCTCTAGTGAACTATAGACCGTGTTACAATCTTTACCATTGATACCTCTTCCATTGTTCCTCTTTACTTTCTGCAAACCACTATTACCTTCCACACCATACAGTTAATCCTTTGTTGCAGCAACCGGTGAGATTGACAACCTCACTGTTTGTTGGGGCAAAGTCTTGAGTTTGTGTTGTGCAGGTTTCCAAGATGCTAGCAACACCTTTGAGACGTTTCCTTCCTCCTACTGGTTCGATAACCTCAGTTACTTACTGAGGGAAGACTTGCTGATGTCCTCTTCACACCTTGCTCTTGGGTTTGCCGACGAAGCGCTATCAGGCGCCATCAACAAGTTTTCTGGCGCCGTTGCTGAGGAGGCTAAGGACGTGTTCACAAGTGGAGTCCTTAGAAACCTTTCTCTTTACTTTGTTTTTTTGCTTAGTTTCTTTTGCTTGGTTTTGTTTTCCTCTTTTTATCAAAAACTCCAAATAAGAATTAGTTTAGTTTGGTTTGATTTCTCTTATCAAAAACACAAAAAATTAGTTCCTGCTCTAGCTCACCATGTTGATCCCCAAGTTCACCCTAAAATACCTTTCATTAGGCAGTGGGTCCATAATTGGGAAAGAAAAAATTGAAGAATTCTTTAATCATGTTAGCTAACATGAGAATATTGAGGATCGATCAATAGCAGAACTTGCTCCTAATTATGAAATTGCTGCAGCTTCTTTAGTTCATATGTTGGAGTCTAGGTTTGTTAACCTTAATCCCATGATGCAAATTTTGATCCTTAAACTAAAAGAAGAAAAGGATGCTGAAAAGATAGAATTTATCCTTGAAACTTTACTGAAAGAGTCCAATGATGTTGCTAAGGAAGCCAAAAAGGTCTTTGAACATTTTAATATGCTAGGATCATGTGTAGATTTTATGGGTACCTTAGATAAAACCAAACATAGAGAAGAAATTAAGATACCCATACTCTTTAAACTTGTTGTAATGCATGAAGCCTTAGAAAAGAATTTTGATTGGATTGTTCCTGAAATCCTTTTGATGAAAGTAGTGAACCAAGAAGAGATGAGAAGGGATCCTCCAAAACTCATTTGAATGAGATACCCTTCCTAGTTGAACAGATTGCAAGTATTGATCTTATTGCGTCTTCATTTGAAAATACTTGATTCTTGCTTCTTGTGCCTAACTTAAAGGCGTTAAAGAAAAGTACTTGTTGGGAGATAACCCAAGAGTTTTCTTGAGTCTTGGAAGTTATTACTTCAGTAATGACCTCTCCTTATCCTTTTGTTTGCTTTTTGTGCCAAGAATGACCTCTAATGAGAGGGAAGTAAGATTTGGGGAGTTGTTGTCCCGAAACAGATTTTTGTGCTCCACCGTAAAAATTCGTGGGGAATCTCTTTAAGTCGTATTGATCTAATATTTTGTGAATAAATCCCCCAGTATGTTAGCTAACTTTCTAAGTTCAACATTTTTTTATTTGAGCAACAAAAAGTCTTCGAAAAAATCGGTTTCTACCTGCTGGTCTGTTTTGACAGATTTCTGCCATTATTTGCATTTGCCTCTTATTGATTCCTTTTTGGGTTCTTTTTTCCGAAATTGAGCTTTTTGAGGGAATTGCTACAGTATATTGTGTTTTAGTGAAAGTTTTTCTGTTCTAAAGCTAAACCCAAAGGTATATTATCTTTTGAATACACTAATGTTGCTAATGAAGATTGTGCGAAGTTTTGTATGAAGGAAAATTTTCAGGTGTAGAGAGAGAATGATGTAATGAAATGAAGAATGGACAAAAGCTCAAGATTGGGGATGCCACCCTGTGTCACCCCAAGAAATATTCAAGAGGTACAAGCTTCAAAGCTTGGGGATGCCCAAGGCATCCCCTTCTTCATCAATAAAAAGCTCAGGTCTTTCTAGACACTTCGTTTTTATTGTTTCATCCACTGTTGTGTTATTCTTGGAGTGTCTTAGTTTTTGTTAGGTTTGCTTAGTTTTATTGAATAAAGTAGTTTGGACCCCCGTTATCGCTGTGTTATTTCAAATAAGTTGATTTGTGTTGGAGAGGAGTAGAAAGTTCTTGCTTGAGTAGTACAAGAGGAGCTTTCTTTGACTGTGACTTAGACTTTATCATCTCTTGCTAGGTGTTGTTTTGACCTTATACTCAGTGATTATTGATGTATCATGAGTTGTTCCAAACAATTGGTATTGCTTAGTGTGCCTTGAAGGAATCATGTGTTGTTTTAGCATACAAAATCATAGTATTGTGGTATTCTCCTTTGATGCTTTGTTTGGGTTGACTTGGCACTTTCTCACACCATGTTATGACTATGAACAAGTCACCATAGCCTCTATGATCATTTAGTCCTTGACTTGTAGTACCACTTTATGCTTTGATTAGTAATGTTTTGTCAGTCTGCATGATTATGGCCATTATTTCTCGCTTAGTTGGTCGCTCCCAGTCTTTTGCTAGCCTCCACTTGTATGAGTAAGTTCTACTCATGCATCCAACTCCCAAGAAGCCAAGTTATTCCAAAGTGTCCACTATAAATTCCTATGCATGGTGTGTTACACCATTCCAAGTATCTTGTTTTCATCTTTCTTCCAATTAAAAAGTATTTTGTTATGTGAAAACTTAGTGATTAAAGCTCTCACGAACTTGATGGCACACTTTATTTTTCTTGCCACTATTAAACTTGAACCATTGTGTCATCTATGTTGTATATGCTTGCACTTATACGTTGAAATTAACGGAACTATGCTGTCACGGGGAATGCTTTCACCATTGCACTTGTACTTTGTACACAGTTGACATCAGGATCTTTTATCTATGGATGTCGTCAGTGTGAAATGAAAGGGGAGCTTATAAGTCCATGGAATTATGTATGTGTGTTAGAGAAATGCCTAGGCCGGTAGCCTAAGCCATTCCTAATCATGGTGGAAACTTGCAACATCACTATAGGGACATCTATGAAGCATTCTTCTTATAAAAAAAGAGATTGAGAAAAATAAAAAATATATGAGAAAAGAGGAAAGGGAGAAAAAAGCACCATATTCCCATGGTAAATAATAAGAATGTTGAGATGCTCATTGTCTGCTTGCCTTGTCATTTTGATTATGGGATAGCTCCTGTATCATGTGCAAGGGGTACCCCATTGGCGGTTCTCTATAATACACATGTACTTACTATGACAAGAAATTGGAAGTAACTAAACTTGAGTAGCATGAGGAGCGGACCTCGTATTCAAGGGACATGAGATTGCCAACTTATACTTTGTCAAGCATATACCCCATAGTTTGTTCGCTTTAACCTTAATCACTTCAAGATGCTTATGATTGGGGCAATGAGAGCTGAAAGCTAACAAGTACCATAATTTTTGGAAGCTCTTTTTGAGACTTGAAATCCCTGCTTCCCTTTATGAAGGGCCTTTCTTCCACCATTATATTGAGTCTCCACCTTCTACCGTTAGGCACCAGTTAAGAGAGCATAGTTGCCATTCTTAGTTCTATGTGCATTGTCCCAAAACTTATTGATTGATGCATATTGTTGATATTACTTGTTCTTGTGCTATTTGTATCTAGTCACTCTTATGAACTTTGAACGTGTCCTATGCATCTATTTGCTACTCCATGAGGGACAAGTTGAATCCCACTATGCCATGTTTTCTCTATGTGAAGCAAACAAACGTTTTTAAATGCATGTTATTCATGATATTTGTTTGTAGCCTTTCATGTTGCATGCATAGTTACATTGTCTTACTGTTAGAAGTCCATCTTTCATGCTCATGTTTAGAGTTCTTTGATCCTAGCTTTCAATGCTTGCAAATAGTTTGATCTTGATTTTGATGATGCATGTCACCTCAAAAATTATTCTTTTTATCACTTACCTACTCGAGGATGAGTGATGACCCACAAGTGTAGGGGTGTATCGTAGTACTTTCGATAAATAGGAGTGTCGATCCCAACGAGGAGAAGAAGGTGTTGAACAGTGGTATGGAGCAGGAAATCCATGTGAATACTTAACAAACGGAATTTTAGTGGTTTTCTGACAAAGCAACAAAACAAAGAGCAAGTAATAGCAGTAACAAACAAACTGAGCAAGTGGCCCAATCCTTTCTTAGCAAAGGACAAGCCGGTGGAAATACTTATAAGGACCAAACGTTCTCGAGGACACATGGGAATTCTGTCAAGTGCTTTCGCTGCAAATAGTTGATACTCTTCTTTGGTGTCTGTAAGTGTTATGTGGGTGAACCTGTGCTAACATATTGCCCTTCCTAGGACTAATACATACTTGTAATTAAACCCCCTACAAACATCCGTAACTACAGGAAAGTAATTAAGATATAAATCTAACCACAGCCTTAAACTCTGAGATCCTACGCTCCCTTGTGCAAAGGTGTCCTAATGGGGGTTCAAGTTTCTGTCACTCCGGCAACTCCACGATTAGTACCCAAATACACAATGCATTCCCTAGGCCCATAAATGGTGAAGTATCATGTAGTCGACGTTCACATGACACCACTAGAAGAATAGCACCACAACTTAAATACTAAACCATTGAATAATAACTCATCATAGATTCACTACTAACAACATGACTTCTCCCATGTCCTCAAGAACTAAACGAACTACTCACGAGACATCATATGGATCAAGATTAAAGATGATATGATAATGGATAACAATCTAAACATAAACAATAATCCAATGGTTCCACTCACAAGCATCAACTACAATAGTAATTAACACCCGGAAAGTTTCCCCTAATGAACTAAGCAACCTCCAACACAAATTGTTACAGTGGGACGGAGTAATGATGATGGTGCTGGTGGTGATGATGGTGTGGATGATGGTGATGATGATCCCGATGAAGCCTAGCTTGATGACGGTGTTGATGGCGATGGTCTCCCCTCTCCGGGAAGGAATTCCCCCGGCAGAAATTTGTCTGCCAGAGAGATCTTTCTCTCTCGGTGTTTTCCGCCTCCTAGAGGCGGCGGAAGTCTATCTGTGGTCGCCCCCCGGTGTTAGGGTTCCATAGGGAAAATATAGGCGAAGGGGTGGATTCGGAGGCCTAACAGGTGGGCCAAACCCACCCAAGGCGCGGGGTCAGGTGGGCCCGCGCCTAGGAGGGGTGTGGCCCCCTGTGGCCACCCTTCGCTCCTCCTTCTGGCTTCCTTCATCTTCCAGTAAAATAATATGTTTCCATATTTTTCTGGTATTTTTCTGATCTTCGTGAAATTGCACCGAAACGTCGTCGTTTCCATCATAATCCAGACTCCGGCAGTCCATCCTCCAGGAATCATCCAACATGCATAAATAGATGAAAATCCATAAGTAATACCTCATAATAAGACATATATCAATGAATAGAGGTAAATTATGATATAGAATGGTGATGCAAATTTGGCGTATCAACTTCCCCAAGCTTAGACTTCGGTTGTCCCCAAGAGAATACTGAGCTCAGTAAACATGTCCACAGGTTTATGGAGTGAAGTGTCAATAAAAAGAATACGAACAAGAAGCATCACACTTACCTTTGCACAACTCATAGAAGAAAGCAACTCACTATTATATACATTAGCTTGTAACCAACTACAGCAGTCACAATGGAGATACATAAAGATGAATCATAATTGGAATTGTCAAACTTGTTCTTGGTCAGAGAACACCTGATAAATAGTTTCACAAAAGCTTTTTGTACAAGTTTCAAAAAAGGAGCACTCTTTGCTCAAAAAGGTTTTTCACAAGTGAAGGCTTTTAAAGTAATACTCAATAGATAAGAGTTTTGTGCAAACAAGTAAGATAAAGAACATGATTGAATAAATCACCATATGAATTCTTGAAACACAACAACTCAAAAGCTTGTTGGAGATAGAGAGGAAGTGGGTTGACTGACTCAACTGGTAACTGGATAAAGGTCCCTTTATAGAGGGTAGCAGGGATTACAAGTCATATATAGCTTTCAAAAGATTATGGTACTTACTAGCTTTGAGCCCTCATTGCACCTATCATCAGCATATTGAGATGGTTAATGTTAAATTGAACAAAGATGGAGTATATGCTTGATGAAATATAAGTTGGCAATCTCATGTCCCTTGAATATGAGGGCCACTCCTCATGCATACTCAACTTTGGGTATAGGTAAGTTCTTGTCATTGTAAGTATTTGCATATCATTGAGAACCGCCAACGGGGTACCCCTTGCACATGGTACAGGAGCTTTCCCATAACCAAAATGACAAGGCAAGTAGACAATGAGTATCTCAACAATCTTTTTATTTCTATGCATATAGCTTTTTATTGAGGATGCTTCACAGATGACTCACTATGGTGATGTTGTAAGTTTCCACCATGATTAAGCATGGCTTAGGCTAGCGGTCCAGGCGTTCCTCTAACACAGAATACAAACTCCATGGACTTACAAGTCCCCTCTTTATTTCACACCGTTGACATCCATAGACAAAAGAGCACGATATCAACTATGTACGACAAGGTACAAGTGTAATGTTGAAAACATTCCCGTGACAGCACGGTTCTGCTAATCCCAACGTATAGATGCAAGCATATACAACTTAGATGTCCACAATGGTTCAAATTTATTAGGGGCAAGTAAATAAGTGTGCCATCAAGTTCGTGAGAGCTTTACTAACTAGTTTTCACATAACAAAGTACTTTTTAATTCGAAAGGTAGATGAAACTTGAGAATGCTAGGAATAGCAATAACTATTAGGTAGATATGGTGGGCACAAGTGGCAAAAGTTTTTGGTTCAAAGGGTTTTGGAAACATGAGAAGTATGCCTTCTCAAAACAGGTTTTTGGCTAGCAAGGCTGGGTAGCAAGAAAGAGAGTTGAAAGAAACAAGCAAACATACAAGTAATAAAGCCAAACATGCAATCTTTCTTTGAAGACACGAAAGAATATTAAATAAAGAATACTAAGCTTATGAGCCAACAATAAAGAAAACAAATGATACCAAATACTTGTAAGCTTTTTCTTTCTTTCGTTTCTTTCAAACTAATGCCACTGACCAGAACTCAGTTTGCCAAAAATAATTTAGATCCACTTGATGATCCCAAAGTGGTGCCAATATGAACAAGAAGATCCATCATATAATAGAGATTGCAAACTAAAAATAAGAAGTGCAAAAAGTAAAAGATGAGACTTCTCATTAATATTCCAATAAAGGCACTCACACCAAGGGATACACAGATAATCAACTAAAGGAGAGATACTTCCACATGAAAACCAAACTATAAGATAACCTCTCTACCACAGATATGAATCCACTAAAAAGGTAAAATATGAAAGATAATGGTGGTGATACCACGGCACTCCCCCAAGATTGGAACAAGCCAAGGGGATGCCAAACCTGATGACGATTCACTCCTTCTGTGGTGGTGTTCTTCCAACTCTATCTCCACGGGCTTCTTGCCTTTGTCGTTGGCGGAGGCCATGGTTCTCTAAACTTGAGAAGATTTCCTGACAGAAACAGATTGGAACAAAAACACGACGAGAACATGATGCACGAACCTCGGGGGATCCGGTGGGTTATATATTACGAAGTTTCAATGCATAAGGAAGGTTTTGACACGAAAACAAAGCGGAGACGAAGTTCGAGGGTGGCAACCCCCTCCAGGCCTGGCCTGGCTGGGCCCGCGCCTGGGGTGGGTTTGTCCACCCCGGGCTCTGTTTCCTCTTCAGTTTCGTCTCGTAACTTCCCTTATGTATTAAAAAGACCAAAAATATAAAAAGATTGTGGTTTCACGAACCTTCTGTTTTCACCACTTTTACCTATTCAAAGACGAACTCTGCAGATCCTTTCCTCTTCCTCCTGAGAATTTCCTTCATACAAAACCTTTGCACAAATTCAATGACAACATTAGTGTAAGCAAAAACAATAAATATTTGGTGCACACTTCAACCGAAAACCCATCAAAACAAAAGCTTCTGTAAGAGGCAAATGCAAATGATGGCAGAAATTTGTCAAAACAGACCAGCAGGTAAAGATTGATTTTTCTGAAGACCTTATGTTGCTCAAATCAAAAAGTTCAGAACTGATAAAAGTTGGGTAACAACCTGGAGAACAAGATCGGAAAAATGCAGCTCAATTCGAAGTACCGAGCTTCCTCACAAAGTTTTACAATGCAGAACAAAAATCTGTCCCAAGACAGCCACTTTTCACAACTCCTCTAGTTCACAAAAGTAGTTGAACTTGACACAAAAAACAAAACAAAAAGGATAAGGAGCGATTATTACTGAGGTAATAACTTCCAAGACACGAAAAAACTCTTGGGTTATCTCCCAACAAGTACTTTTCTTTAATGCCTTTAATTTAGGCTTGAAACTTTCAAAGATGCTCACACAGGATATATATATTTGGAGTGAAAAAGAGCATCAAGGAGCAAATAGCCAACACACTTGATTCTAAACCACTTCCTATGCATGGGGGTATCATGAGAAAACGAATTGTTGCAACAAGAAGCCACAAGCATAGGAAGATAAAACAGATGCAACTTTAAAGCTCTCAACATAAAACGGGGAAACTTAACATCATTGAGATGTATAAAACCATGTTTCCCTCTCTCAAAATAACCTTCAGTAGCACTTTGAATAAAGTTGACAATATAACTGTGTGGCATCCCGCAAAACCACTACTAGAAAATCGCGTTAAATTTGTGCATTGCATCGTCATCATCATGCATTGTTTGTCAAAAACTAATTTCGAAAAACCTATTTTTGTTTTCCAAACGCCCCGTCTTTGTTCAACACGCAAACCCGGGTCTCCGGATTATTTTGTTTTGTCTGCTATCGGTTTGCAAACGGTCCGGTTAAAACAAATAAAATATTTAATTATTTTAGTGGGGGCAGTCGAACGGGCCGGACCGACCCAGTCGACCACCCCCGTACAAAACCAATCGGTCCAACCTAAACCCTTTGCTACCCAACCTAGTCTACCCACCCCTCAGCCGCATCACCTCGACCACTCCCCTCGTGCCACCTCATTCCACCCCTCTCCCTCACCCAACCAGACGCCGCCACCTCACCCCACTCCATCCCTCTTTCCTGCCCACTCACACAACTTCCCCACACCAACCCCACCCCGGTCCCGCGCCCCAGGCCCACCAGCTGTCCCCAGCCCGCCACCTGGTCCCACCCGTCGGCCGCTCTCCCCACTCACCGCCCAGCGGGCCCCACCCCGTCACCCCTCCGGCCCACTCCCTCTCTTCCCTCCCCCACGCGCCCCTCTCCCCACCGCGTCCCCCCCCGCCCCCTTTTCTTCCATAGCTCCGGTCGCCGGCCTCCCTCTCCGCTCTGCTCCGCCACCTCCCTCTCCTCCCCATCCTCCCTATCGCCTCCGCGCCTCCGCCGGCCGTGCGTCCTCGTCCCGCCTCGCCGGCCGGCGCCGACGCAGCCGCCTCCTCCCGCCGCGGCCCCGCGTGCCGCCGTCGGACTCTCCTCCGTTCGCCGCCCTCGCGCCGGCCGCCCTCATCCCGCCGGCCCCGCCTCTGCTCCTCCCCGGCGCGCCCGAGCTCCGCCACCAACCGCCTCCGCCTCCGTCCAGAGTCCCGCCGCCGGAGCGCCGCGCCTGCAAGCTCGAGTGTCCGGAGCCTGGCCAGCCCGTGCGGCGCAACCGCCTCCTCCGCCCTCTGCAGCACACAGACGCGCCGCCGCCGCGCCACAGCGACCCGGCCCCGCCTCCAACCTCGAGCCCCGCCGACGCCCCTCGCCTCCGACCCTGCGCCGCCGTCGCTCGCGCCTCCCTGTGGCCGCCACCGTCCATCGAGCCCGCCTGCGTCGCTTCCCTCGGCAACCGGGCGCCACCGTGGGCCCCACCCGGTGGGCCTGCTCTGACCTCGCCTCGTCCGCACCGCTGCCCCATTTTGGCAGCTTCGGATCGCCCATAGGGTGTTTGTGGTGCTGTCTAGATGGGACATGCCCCGTGCAGTGTTCCGGTGATGGTCCCTTTGCAGATGGCCACCCGCGAGCGCTGCGTGGAGGTTTCGATGCAACTCAAGCCCCACACTCAAGATCGACCCGACCAAACCCGATGAACGTCGCCATTGAACCTGACTCTGACGATCGTGGCCTCGAAGGCATCTCCTTCACAAAAACCGCAAGATCTTCACGGTACGCCAAGTTCGCCAACGTGGCAAGTCCGAACCCGGAGAACTCCATCACGGGATATCAAGTACTCCGTCATGGACCCGATTGAAGCAAACCCGAAGACGGTAGATGCGACAAGTACTTCTCCCCAGATCCGATGCCCGAGGACCCGCACGCCAAGGTCGCCGAGGCGGATACGACAAGTACACCCTCGAGGACGCCGAGTACTTCACCCCGGACACCGAGACCCTGAACGACAAGCTCTTCTTCCCGGACGCCGAGCTCGTCGGGAACCCGTATGCGACAAGATCTACCCGTTGCTCGAGAATGTTCTGCCGAGCCGATCCCGTCGAACCCTGAGACCGAACCCCGAACCCCAGAACCCCAAGCTCGTCGAACCCTAATGTGTGACCCTGATCCGAGCCTCTATTTTATAAATGCCATCTATATAAATTGTTGCATATTAAATTGCCATACTTGCATGCATATTTGTGTGGTTTGGGGGCCTTAGGCCGATTCACCATATAATTAAATATGGGGCCCATATGCGGGCAAATCTAGCCTTATATTGGCCTCATTTAAATTTGTGCATCGAACCGTTGTCATATCTTGCCTTGTTAATACAACATTTAATTTGCGGGGAAGCTAAATAACTTGAACCGTTTAATTAATTGTCGGGACCCCAGTTCCGCTTAATATGCTCTAACTGCATCGCATCTTGCCAGGTCACTCATCATACATGCATCATGCCCGATCTTCTGCCGTAATCTTAAATAGTGCATCCGGTGTTTATTCTAGTGTTTTGGTTCTTCGCGGATAAGGCCGTTGAGTTGATGCGAGTGTCGACCCGATCTTCGGTTGAACCTCCGACAATGTTTTCAGGCGAGCATCTCCCCCTTTCTACCTATCTTATTTTTATAGTCTTTATTCCCTCCTGTTGATCTATTGCTATCTGTGTTGCGATGCTCTAGCTTTCGTACCCATGATTTCCTTGCAGCCTTATATTGCCTTAGACACCTCCTATTACCTGTTGTTTGGTAGATAGTTGGACCCGCGCGCCGTAGTCGCTCGCTCAAGTGCTGTTGCGTGTCGTCAAGTACCACAGTTGTTGGAGTATTGCCGCATGTTAATGTTGGAGATGATCATGGCTTTAATTATTGCTCACTTTAATTATTGTTTAACAACTAAAATTGAAGTAGGTAAGCAGAGGCACCGGTGGGTGATAGATAATATCTGGTTTTCGACCGCCCACTTGTGTCCCGTAGGACCCCGAGTTCTTGACACCTGTTCCGAGATCGAGCGCTCTAACCACAGGTGGGGAGATATGGGCCCCCCATCGATTAGTACCTGATTTCAAAGTATTGTACTGGGGGCCACAAGTAGTTTGGGGCTTTATTTACTATCCTGTACCTATGCCATGCTTTACTGCTTTATTTACGATTGTGTGAGGAGCACGCTGTACTGTTTTGGAAGCGGAGTGTTTTCGCGGTATCGACAGTCCCAGTTTTGGGATTTGCTGTCGTTTACAGCCACTGTCGCAAACCCTGAGTCCGTCTCGAAGACCGGCCGACTTTGTTGCGGGTGTACTTAGTGGGGTGGCCCCCCGTGCTTGCTTTGGGTCTGGAAACGTCGTGACTTAGGCCCCGCCGACATACCGATGGGTGTATGTTAACTGATCTGGCAAAAAGGGTCGAAGTGCTTGTGGATACTTTGGTGCACCCCTGCAGGGTTTAATCTTTTCGAGAAGCCGTGTCCGCGGTTATGGACGACTTGGAGCACAGGTCTCGATCATAGACAACCAAAACTAAAGTTTACTGTTATAAATTGACTTGTATCCGATATGACTAGTAATCAGCTTCACCACAACGAAATGGCTAAATAAAAGTACCAACAACTACTGGGTTTTGGGATATCTCATGCTATCGTATATTTGACTAGTAAGTGTCGCAACTACAACGGAATGGTTAAATAAAACTGCCCACTGTTTAATTTATCAGGAGAATTATCTATACCTGACTAGTAATTGCCGCAACGATAACCGAATAAATAAAACTGCCAACTGTGTGAGTTCCTCGGTTGACTTCCTCGTTTGGTCTCGAGGGGAAATACCAGGATGGGATTGTTTGGTGTTAGTATCAGGTTGGTTCCGGATAGGACTTTCTTACCCCTCTCTGATAGCCGTCAGTTGTATCGAGTCTCTATAGGTTGTTTAGTGCACGCTGCCACTGCCGCTCAGTCCACAATACCTATGTAGGCGAGGACCGCCGAATTCTAGTCTCGCCGTGTACTGGCCTCAGTACTGACGCTCCTTCTTTTTCCTTTGCCCTTTGTCGGCACCCCTTTTGTTTAAGCAGGTTTTGGGATCGACGTCGTTAGCAGGGTTACCCTTCCGGCTTGGCCTGGGCAGGGTTATGGACACCATTGGTTATTCTTCAGAGCTCTTAGCCCCATTTGCATCTTGTCCGTAGCTGGACGCTGTATCGTTTTCAAGGTGATTTGGATCTTTGTTCTGTATATCTGTCTTCTTGACTCATGGAGTCGTGTTGTATATATATATCTGTTCTGTGGGTCCCATCGAGGACTGTTGTGTAATGTTATTACTTCGTTTTCCACCTGCACGAAAGTGCCTGGTGGGCACCTTCGAATCGTTTCTATGCAAGTTTGGCGGGTTTCGCTAAAACTTGCATAGGGCCGATTCTGAGGGTGTTACAGAGTGGTATCAGATCTCAGCAGTTACGATACCCCACAAGTCCAGCCTGTAGGATAACCTAGCTAACGGCCGAAGTAGAGTGTCAAAATTATTTTCGAAAATCGGTTGGATAGTTCTGATTAGGTCTGATTTTACTCCTTACCCCTCTGCTATTATCCTCTTACCTCTACGTGTTTTGGATCCGCTCTCTTCTCTTTCTTCGAGTCCAGGAATTTCTCGTGGTTGGGTTTTCCGTCGTACCTTCAGGGTTTCGCTTCCTCCTTTGGTGACGGTGTTGCTGCATCTGGTCTTCATGCTATCCGAGGAATCCTTCGTCTGGTGGACTTCTCTTTGTTCCTTCTCGTGCCTTCCGGTGTTTTCCTGGCACGACAACATCATCTACGCCAGATCCGATGCAGAGTCTGCATCACTCCTTTGTTCCTGAACCTTGTTTGTCGAGATCTTCAGTCTGAATCCTGAGGGTCGGTTACATAATCTATCTGTTCGTGTATAGCGTAATGCTTTGAGTGCGGGATGGAGTCGCGACCATACCACTACTCTTATCATTTGCTTTGTATAATGAATGGTGGATCGATGTAATTCTACTCCTTCCATGGAAGTTAGAGGTGGCCTTATCTTTAACTTCGTCCGCTATTATCCGAAGTGCTCTCTTGGCGAACAGGATCAACGACCTCTTGTTAGTGGTGTCGCGAAGATCTACACGAAGCGAGAAGACGCAGATCGCCGACCTTCTTTCCGGTACCATGAGGCGGATCTCGAGGGCGAGATCAATTGTTAGTGGTGTCGAATTGTGGCATCCCGCAAAACCACTACTAGAAAATCGCGTTAAATTTGTGCATTGCATCGTCATCATCATGCATTGTTTATCAAAAACTAATTTCGAAAAACCTATTTTTGTTTTCCAAACGCCCCGTCTTTGTTCAACACGCAAACCCGGGTCTCCGGATTATTTTGTTTTGTCTGCTATCGGTTTGCAAACGGTCCGGTTAAAACAAATAAAATATTTAATTATTTTAGTGGGGGCAGTCGAACGGGCCGGACCGACCCTGTCGACCACCCCCGTACAAAACCAATCGGTCCAACCTAAACCCTTTGCTACCCAACCTAGTCTACCCACCCCTCAGCCGCATCACCTCGACCACTCCCCTCGTGCCACCTCATTCCACCCCTCTCCCTCACCCAACCAGACGCCGCCACCTCACCCCACTCCATCCCTCTTTCCTGCCCACTCACACAACTTCCCCACACCAACCCCACCCCGGTCCCGCGCCCCAGGCCCACCAGCTGTCCCCAGCCCGCCACCTGGTCCCACCCGTCGGCCGCTCTCCCCACTCACCGCCCAGCGGGCCCCACCCTGTCACCCCTCCGGCCCACTCCCTCTCTTCCCTCCCCCACGCGCCCCTCTCCCCACCGCGTCCCCCCCCGCCCCCTTTTCTTCCACAGCTCCGGTCGCCGGCCTCCCTCTCCGCTCTGCTCCGCCACCTCCCTCTCCTCCCCATCCTCCCTCTCGCCTCCGCGCCTCCGCCGGCCGCGCGTCCTCGTCCCGCCTCGCCGGCCGGCGCCGACGCAGCCGCCTCCTCCCGCCGCGGCCCCGCGTGCCGCCGTCGGACTCTCCTCCGTTCGCCGCCCGCGCGCCGGCCGCCCTCATCCCGCCGGCCCCGCCTCTGCTCCTCCCCGGCGCGCCCGAGCTCCGCCACCAACCGCCTCCGCCTCCGTCCAGAGTCCCGCCGCCGGAGCGCCGCGCCTGCAAGCTCGAGTGGCCGGAGCCTGGCCAGCCCGTGCGGCGCAACCGCCTCCTCCGCCCTCTGCAGCACACAGACGCGCCGCCGCCGCGCCACAGCGACCCGGCCCCGCCTCCAACCTCGAGCCCCGCCGACGCCCCTCGCCTCCGACCCCGCGCCGCCGTCGCTTGCGCCTCCCTGTGGCCGCCACCGTCCATCGAGCCCGCCTGCGTCGCTTCCCTCCGCAACCGGGCGCCACCGTGGACCCCACCCGGTGGGCCTGCTCTGACCTCGCCTCGTCCGCACCGCTGCCCCATTTTGGCAGCTTCGGATCGCCCATAGGGTGTTTGTGGTGCTGTCTAGATGGGACATGCCCCGTGCAGTGTTCCGGTGATGGTCCCTTTGCAGATGGCCACCCGCGAGCGCTGCGTGGAGGTTTCGATGCAACTCAAGCCCCACACTCAAGATCGACCCGACCAAACCCGATGAACGTCGCCGTTGAACCTGACTCCGACGACCGTGGCCTCGAAGGCATCTCCTTCACAAAAACCGCAAGATCTTCACGGTACGCCAAGTTCGCCAACGTGGCAAGTCCGAACCCGGAGAACTCCATCACGGGATATCAAGTACTCCGTCATGGACCCGATTGAAGCAAACCCGAAGACGGTAGATGCGACAAGTAGTTCTCCCCAGATCCGATGCCCGAGGACCCGCACGCCAAGGTCGCCGATGCGGATACGACAAGTACACCCTCGAGGACGCCGAGTACTTCACCCCGGACACCGAGACCCTGAACGACAAGCTCTTCTTCCCGGACGCCGAGCTCGCCGGGAACCCGTATGCGACAAGATCTACCCGTTGCTCTAAAATGTTCTGCCGAGACGGATCCCGTCGAACCCTGAGACCGAACCCCGAACCCCGGAACCCCAAGCTCGTCGAACCCTAATGTGTGACCCTGATCCGAGCCTCTATTTTATAAATGCCATCTATATAAATTGTTGCATATTAAATTGCCATACTTGCATGCATATTTGTGTGGTTTGGGGGCCTTAGGCCGATTCACCATATAATTAAATATGGGGCCCATATGCGGGCAAATCTAGCCTTATATTGGCCTCATTTAAATTTGTGCATCGAACCGTTGTCATATCTTGCCTTGTTAATACAACATTTAATTTGCGGGGAAGCTAAATAACTTGAACCGTTTAATTAATTGTCGGGACCCCGGTTCCGCTTAATATGCTCTAATTGCATCGCATCTTGCCATGTCACTCATCATACATGCATCATGCCCGATCTTCTGCCGTAATCTTAAATAGTGCATCTGGTGTTTATTCTAGTGTTTTGGTTCTTCGCGGATAAGGCCGTTGAGTTGATGCGAGTGTCGACCCGATCTTCGGTTGAAACTCCGACAATGTTTTCAGGCGAGCATCTCCCCCTTTCTACCTATCTTATTTTTATAGTCTTTATTCCCTCCTGTTGATCTATTGCTATCTGTGTTGCGATGCTCTAGCTTTCGTACCCGTGATTTCCTTGCAGCCTTATATTGCCTTGGACACCTCCTATTACCTGTTGTTTGGTAGATAGTTGGACCCGCGCGCCGTAGTCGCTCGCTCAAGTGCTGTTGCGTGTCGTCAAGTACCACAGTTGTTGGAGTATTGCCGCATGTTAATGTTGGAGATGATCATGGCTTTAATTATTGCTCACTTTAATTATTGTTTAACAACTAAAATTGAAGTAGGTAAGCAGAGGCACCGGTGGGTGATAGATAATATCTGGTTTCCGACCGCCCACTTGTGTCCCGTAGGACCCCGAGTTCTTGACACCTGTTCCGAGATCGAGCGCGCTAACCACAGGTGGGGAGATATGGGCCCCCCATCGATTAGTACCTGATTTCAAAGTATTGTACTAGGGGCCACAAGTAGTTTGGGGCTTTATTTACTATCCTGTACCTATGCCATGCTTTACTGCTTTATTTATGATTGTGTGAGGAGCACGTTGTACTGTTTTGGAAGCGGAGTGTTTTCGCGGTATCGACAGTCCCAGTTTTGGGATTTGCTGTCGTTTACAGCCACTGTCGCAAACCCTGAGTCCGTCTCGAAGACCGGCCGACTTTGTTGCGGGTGTACTTAGTGGGGTGGCCCCCCGTGCTTGCTTTGGGTCTGGAAACGTCGTGACTTAGGCCCCGCCGACATACCGATGGGTGTATGTTAACTGATCTGGCAAAAAGGGTCGAAGTGCTTGTGGATACTTTGGTGCACCCCTGCAGGGTTTAATCTTTTCGAGAAGCCGTGTCCGCGGTTATGGACGACTTGGAGCATAGGTCTCGATCATAGACAACCAAAACTAAAGTTTACTGTTATAAATTGACTTGTATCCGATATGACTAGTAATCAGCTTCACCACAACGGAATGGCTAAATAAAAGTACCAACAACTGCTGGGTTTTGGGATATCTCATGCTATCGTATATTTGACTAGTAAGTGTTGCAACTACAACGGAATGGTTAAATAAAACTGCCCACTGTTTAATTTATCAGGACGATTATCTATACCTGACTAGTAATTGCCGCAATGATAACCGAATAAATAAAACTGCCAACTGTGTGAGTTCCTCGGTTGACTTCCTCGTTTGGTCTCGAGGGGAAATACCAGGATGGAATTGTTTGGTGTTAGTATCAGGTTGGTTCCGGATAGGACTTTCTTACCCCTCTCTGATAGCCGTCAGTTGTATCGAGTCTCTATAGGTTGTTTAGTGCATGCTGCCGCTGCCGCTCAGTCCACAATACCTATGTAGGCGAGGACCGCCGAATTCTAGTCTCGCCGTGTACTGGCCTCAGTACTGACGCTCCTTCTTTTTCCTTTGCCCTTTGTCGGCACCCCTTTTGTTTAAGCAGGTTTTGGGATCGACGTCGTTAGCAGGGTTACCCTTCCGGCTTGGCCTGGGCAGGGTTATGGACACCATTGGTTATTCTTCAGAGCTCTTAGCCCCATTTGCATCTTGTCCGTAGTTGGACGCTGTATCGTTTTCAAGGTGATTTGGATCTTTGTTCTGTATATCTGTCTTCTTGACTCATGGAGTCGTGTTGTATATATATATCTGTTCTGTGGGTCCCATCGAGGACTGTTGTGTAATGTTATTACTTCGTTTTCCACCCGCACGAAAGTGCCTGGTGGGCACCTTCGAATCGTTTCTATGCAAGTTTGGCGGGTTTCGCTAAAACTTGCATAGGGCCGATTCTGAGGGTGTTACAAACTGTCACTAGAAACAACTTTATCATCAGAATAAGCATACTTACAGTCATCAAAAGGAGGTCCAAGGTCATAGACTGGATCAATTGAAGCAAGTTGTTTCATGCTGAAATTCTTATTAGGCAGGCTATTTTCACAAGGAGTTTTAGCAAATTTGGAAAAGTTAAACTCATAAGAATATCCATCAAACTTAGTTAAAACCTTTTCCTTCTTACAATCAATAATAGCTCCACAAGTGTTCAAAAAGGGTCTACCAAAGATGATAGGACAAGTTTTGTTAGCTGCTGAATTGAGCACTAGAAAATCAGCAGGATATTTAATCTTACCACAGAGAACCTCCACATTTCTTACAATGCCAATGGGGCAAATGGTTTACTTGTTAGCAAGTTGAATAACCACATAAATTTCCTCAATCTCACAAGGACCAATCTCATGCATAAATTCCCTGTAAAACTCATAACGAATAGCACTAGAACTAGCACCAATATCACATAAACCATAGTAGCAATGATCACCAATTTTAACAGAAAGCACAGGAACACTAGCTTTTCTAACCTTACTAGGATGAGAGATAATATTAGAAGCGTCTTCACAGAAGATAATATGTTCATTCCCTATATTTCTAGTGATAGTGTCCTCCACAATAGCTGCCACAGGTTCGTCACACAAATGCTTACCAGGCTCCACAGTGTCCATTGTACCCTTGTTATTTGCACTAATTATCATAGAATATTCCTTTACCTTAGCTGGTAAAGGCATTTTCTCAACATGGGGTTCAGGCACAATATGATTAGTAGTGCAAACTTGAGTACTTCTAACTAGAGCTTGATTAACAACATCTTTATAAGGAGCATGGTACTTATTCCACTTCTTCTTGGGAATTTCAATGTAAGAGGCAAAGGCCTTAAAATAGTTGGCAATACTTTGGGAGTCAAGACCAAACTTATTGCTAATATCACGGAAGTTATCAGTACCCATAAAATATTTAATGCACTCATAATCATAGTTTATACCTGAATTTCTTCCTTTGTCATTCTCCCAAGCCTCGGTATTATCTTGGATACGGTATAAAAGATCCCATTTAGCTTCTTCCTTCATACTTGTGAATGATCCAGTGCACGAAGCATCTAATAAACCTTTATCCTGAAGAGAAAGCCTAGCATAAAAGTTATTGAGAATAATATTGTTAGGGAGTTCATGAATAGGACATTTAAGCATTAATAACTTCAGTCTCCCAAGCTTGAGCTGTACTTTATCCATCAAGAGGCCAAAAATTATATATCAGACTTCTATCCTTTTGGATTTCACTGGGAGGATAAAATTTAGAGTAAAAGAGAGATGCCATCTCTTCCCATTCCATGGATTGTCCATTCTTTAGCAGCTTATACCATGCCTCGGCTCTCCCTTTCAAGGATATGGAGAGTAACTTCTTCTTCACATGTTCAGTTGTGATACCTACACACTTAAACAACCCGCATAATTCATGGATATAAAGCAAGTGATCACCAGGATGGACAGTTCCATCCCCAAAATAATAATTATCCATGACACGATTAATAATGCTCGCAGGTATCTTAAAAGGATCTATCTCAACAGGTGGTGGTTTATCTACTAACCTTTCAGTGGTAGTAGTTTTCCCAAACAGAAAACCAAGTGGGTTATTCATATTGGAAACAAAGCAACAAATAGTAACAAAAGGAAATACTCGCAGTCGAAGTTTCCCTTACCAGTTCCACTCTTCAATAGCGCTTCACTCCCCGGCAACGGGGCCAGAAAATAGTCTTGATGACCCACAAGTGTAGGGGGTGTATCGTAGTACTTTTGATAAATAGGAGTGTCGATCCCAACGAGGAGCAGAAGGTGCTGAACAATGGTATGGAACAGGAAATCCCTGTGAATACTCAACAAACGGATTTTTAGTGGTTTTCTGACAAAGCAACAAAACAAACAGCAAGTAATAGCAGTAACAAACAAACTGAGAAAGTGGCCCAATCCTTTCTTAGCAAAGGACAAGCCGGTGGAAATACTTATAACGACCAAACGTTGTCGAGGACACATGGGAATTCTGTCAAGTGCTTTCGCTACAAATAGTTGAGTACTCTTCTTTGGTGTTTGTAAGTGTTGTGTGGGTGAACCTGTGCTAACATACTGCCCTTCCTAGGACTAATACATACTTGTCATTAAACCCCCTACAAACATCCGTAACTATAGGAAAGTAATTAAGATATAAATCTAACCACAGCCTTAAACTCTGAGATCCTACGCTCCCTTGTGCAAAGGTGTCCTAACGGGGGTTCAAGTTTCTGTCACTCCGGCAACCCCACGATTAGTATCCAAATACACAATGCATTCCCCTAGGCCCATAAATGGTGAAATATCATGTAGTCGACGTTCACATGACACCACTAGAAGAATATAACCACAACTTAAATACTAAACCATTGAATAATAACTCATCACAGATTCACTACTAACAACATGACTTCTCCCATGTCCTCAAGAACTAAGCGAACTACTCAAGAGACATCATATGGATCAAAATTAAAGATGATATGATAATGGATAACAATCTGAACATAAACAATAATCCAATGGTTCCACTCACAAGCATCAACTATAATAGTAATTAACACCAGGAAAGTTTCCCCTAATGAACTAAGCAATATCCAACACAATTGTTACAGCGGGACGGAGTAATGATGATGGTGCTGGTGGATATGATGGTGTGGATGATGGTGATGATGATCCCGATGAAGCCTAGCTTGATGATGGTGTTGATGGCGACGGTCTCCCCTCTCCGGGAAGGAATTCCCCCGGTAGATATCTGTCTTCCAGAGAGATCTTTCTCTCTTTGTGTTTTCCGCCTCCCAGAGGCGGCAGAAGTCTACCTATGGTCGCTCCCCTGGTGTTAGGGTTCCGTAGGGAAGATATAGGCGAAGGGGGAGAGTCGAAGGCCGAACAGGTGGGCCAAACCCACCCTAGGCGCGGGGTCAGGTGGGCCCGCACTTAGGAGGGGTGTGGGCCCCCTGTGGCCCCCCTTCGCTCCTCCTTCTGGCTTCCTTCGTCTTCCAATAAAATAATATATTTCCATATTTTTCTGATCTTCGCTAAATTGCACCGAAACGCTGTCTTTTCCATCAGAATCCAGACTCTGGCAGTCCATCCTCCAGGAATCATCCAACATGCATAAACAGATGAAAATACATAATTAATACCTCATAATAAGACAAATATCAATGAATAGAGGTAAATTATGATATATAATGGTGATGTAAATTTGGCGTATCAACGAGCAGGAGTTAAGGTTGGGGATGCTTGTGTAGAGGTCCCAACCTGATAAGGTAGAGATCCCTGTGTTTACAATGCTAGTCTCTGGATCAATAGCTAGCATCCACAGTTTAAGATGTAATATCAAGAAACAAAGGTCATAATACAACTTTATAACCTGGAATAAAACAATTCTTTACATCTTACATAGCTCATTTGGCTATCTCATTACAATGCAGCAGAAATAACTATATAGCATGGAGTCTTTTATCTTCAACGTGCCACAGGAAATCATGTTGTTTGTAGACTTGTAATCCTATTCAACACACTTCACTAACATCAAACAAACCTGCAGCATAATAAGTTACAGCCACAAGGGTCAATACATTTGAATTGTATTGGAAATTTTCACTACTATGTGGAAATAAGTTGGAACCTATCAATATATGCATATTTGGCTAAGTAGGGTTTAGGCTCATTTGCAGAAAGCAATATGGTTTTATCCTATATTTTCAAAAATAGTTTTGATCTTTTAACAATCTTTCTGAACTTCTTGGCAAACTCCAAGTGCTTCTAATCCCTTGTTGACACCATCAAGTTTTACTTTGAGAAATTGGAATGTCAAGATCTTCCATAGCTTCAGGCCTTAGTTGCTCAGAATTGTCCGTAACCGGGGACACGGCTAAGTACTTAGAATTTGATCTTCTGCAGAAGTTGTACACTTTACCCACATGACACAATCTCGTCTTGATGCCACCAGTGGCTGCTGGATAAGTACACACCAAATGGTGTACCGGCAGATCGAGAATGTGACAAAGTATTTCCATAGAAGTCCTCCCAATACATAATGCTAGCATGTCTACCAGGCTCCAATGTAAGGATATATTTCCAATACATGAATCCGGTTAACCTGAGTAGGTGCCAATGCAAGGGTCTTTCACTATGTAATTGACTAAGCCAGAGCCCATTTAGCATGTGGCTGTACACGGAAGCCACTGTACGAGAAACATGTTCAATCTCTAAGTCCCTGGGTGGTTTTCTTCTAGTGCACATACAAAAAGATAGCCATATAAACATGGTTCCCTTTGTTGCCACCTTATCCACAATTGAGTATCCACATTCCACCCAGGTGATTAATTGAGTACTTGTTTTATTATATAAAACATATATTTTTCCAACACTTCAATATATTCATAACATGGTATTCCACCCCAAGTCTATAGCAAGGCTAAGCATATTACAACTATTATGTTTCCACTAAGGAATATATAAATGATATCCTAATAGGACATAGCATAGCATAGTAATATAGTAGCCCTATCATGCATACTACAAAAATTCTACTAAGTGTAATGAAAATAGTAGGACATGGATGATAGTGTCACTTGCCTTTTTAGTAGAGAATATTGGTTCACTCCTTGATCTTACAATAATCACACTCTTCAAATTTCACTACAATTCAATCAAGCAAGCATATTTTCAAACTAGCATTCAAACCATTCACCATATGAAACAATAAAAACAAAGTAATGCATGCAAGCATGCAAAATATTGTTTTATTTGGATAATTGGTTTATAATGGCTATAAACATTTTAAAACACCTAAAGGTCATTTATAAATGTGGCAAAATCATTTGAAGCCAAGTTAGTGAAAATGGGCCATTTAAATCATTTTGTTTTGCTAGAAATGATTTAAATCAAAGTAATATTTTGTAGTATTAGCCAAATATATTCTTTAAACACAAATGTTAGTTTTTATGGTTAAAGGGTTTAATTTTAATACATTTACAAAAGGTTTCACCTAAATTCCAGTTTTAAATCAAAACAATATTTTTATTTGCTAGAAATGTCTTTAACAAAAAAATTATTTACTTGGGATCATGAAATATATTTTAAATCCTAAAACTTGGTGCTTTAGGGTTAGGGAGTATAAATCAACCCATTTGCAAAAGGTTTTACTCAAAAAGCATTTTTAAACCATAATCAACATTTTTATTTAACTAGAAATGATTTTATTCAAAGATTTATTCCCTAGTATCACAAAATATTCTTTTAAATCTACAAGTTGGTTATTATGGTCAGTAGGTTGAAAGAATCCATTTACAAAATATTTTACCCTAAAACCATTTTTAGAATAAATTTTATACTCAAAATAGGCCTAAACAAGTTTGTGCAAAAACAATCAATTTTACAGAATAAAAAAACTAAACAAAGCACATGGTTGGAAATTTCACATTTTTCTGAATCGAGTGATATAAAATTTGTAAATTTTGGACATGCGGATTAAAAGTTATGAATTTTTAAAATCTAACCATCTAATAGAACAAATCTGGTTTTTAAAACAGAGTCTGGGCCACGTGGCTGCTTTCTATTGGACGGTAACGGTTCGTGCGGATCGAGAAACACTGACAATTAGATCTAACTAACAACGCATGGCACAGATGCAAACTTACCCCTTCGCTAAGTCATATATTCCTATGCTTCTGAGCATCCTATCCAATATCTGGCGGCGCTCGACAATGGCGCGCGGCGGCGATGCTCGGCCAGAAGCGTTCTGGCGAAGATAGGAAGCGAGGGAGAGGAAGAGGGTGCTCACCGCGTTCGCAGGGTCGTAATGAAGCTCAAGGTGGTCTCAGTTACTCGAGGGGCGCACGGGAACGACGGCGATTGCTCACCGGAGATGGCGTCGGCGTCGGGCGTCTATGTTCGTCGATGGGGGCGAGGCTACAAACCACCAGAAAAAAATGGGAGGAGGCGTTAGAAGAGCGTGGAAACAAGGATCATCTGAGTTTCATCGCGAGAAAGAGGGGGGGTCAGGGTTCACCTGGAATGCTCGTCGGAGTGGAGGTAGACGCCAGTAGCGCTCAATCGAGGTTGCTGCCGACGATGTGGAGCATGCGCGGGCGAGTGGGAGACACTGGCAGGTGCGCCTAAGGCTGGAGATCAAGCTCGTGTGTTCGAGGGGGCAAAGGGGTAGCTGGGCTCGCCGGAATTGGTGGAAACGCTCGTCGGAGCAGAGGGAGGTTGGGGTCGCAATTTGGGCAGCCTAGGGGCTCTGGTGGCGTGATGTCCTGGGGAAAAGGAAGAGGAGGGCGAGGCTCTTAAGATGGCGTGGTCATGGCAAGGAGTTACTGCGGCATTCATGCGAATTTGCTGTGGGGAGTAACGACCAGAAACAGTCGGGGTGATGAGGGGAACGGCCGCAGCGGGTCAGAGAGACGATGACCTGGCGGTGGGTCCCGTTGTCAGCGAGTGGGGAGGGCGTACAGTGGGGTCAGCAAGTTAGTGAGGATGCGGGTTGTTTCGCGAGTAAGAAAAACGGTTCGCGGGGAGGGAAGATGGGCTAGTTAGTTGGGCCTGGTTGTTGGGCTGGTCTGCTTCTTTTCCATTTTTTTATTCTGTTTTATTTTTCCTTTTTGTATTTCTATTATTCTGTTTTGAATTTATTCAAATGTTTCAAACACTATTTTTATTTAAAAAAAATTCCAAACTTTGAGTATATTTTTAATACTGTTTATTAATATATTCTAAAGTCCATTTGGGGATAATTTCTTTTATTCTTTTAGGGTCAATTATTTATTTTAAAAAAATGACATTTGTCTTTATTTTAAATAATATTTAAATATGTTTTCAAACTCTATTTGAATTTAAATTTTACCACACCTTTTTCAGTAGGTTTTATTTATTCTTTAGTGCAAATAATTCAATTTGAATTATTATTTAAAATACTTTAATATGATTTAATGTTCATTTAAATTGGGAATTGTCTTTATTTAAATAAAATTGGATACTAATCAATCCTTATGATTTTATTTAAATAATCCTTACTCCTTTTATTAATAAATAATCTTTCATTTCATTTGTTTTGTCAAGATTTAATTTGGCTTTTAAATATTCCTTATTTATTTATTTCTTCCTTTGCCTTATAAAATCCATATCTTTTTATTTAAAGATCCAAAATTGGTGATTCCAATTTGTATAATTTTATTTAATATTTTTTTATCTTTTTAAATCCCTTTAGGATTTATTTGCTCAAGATTTGGTATGGATTTAAGCTTGGGGCTTTATTAGCTTTGGAAATTAATTCCATTTCACTTATTAAATTCAGAATTTTTTATCCATGGCTCCAAATTAAGTGAAACCAATTCGTATGGTTTTACAATATTTTTATTTATCATTATTGATCATTTATAAATGTTTGTTGCCAATTTGTATAATTCGTATGATTATCCATAGTCTTGGAGAGATTTTGGAAATGAATTATTCCATTAGGGTTTTTAGGGTTTTGATGTTTCCTTTTAGAAACAAAAAGTTTCTTTTCACCCTAAATTTCAACAATCATTTATTTTCTTTATTTATTTTTTCACATTTCAAAATTTGGAAAATTTTGGGATGTGACAGCTTGAAATGTCGGAAACATATCTATAATTTTTTATGTTCCATGCTTGTTTAGTATCTACTTTGCTTTGCTTTGTCTACACTTTGATGTGTTTTTATATGTTGTCTGGTACTAACCTATTAACAAGATGCCATAGTGCCAGTTGCCTGTTTTCTTCTGTTTTTGGTTCCAAAAGGCAGAAAATCAATATTCTCGGAATTTGACGGGACGAAAGCCAAAGTCAATATTTTATCATGGGGAACACGGAGCCAAAGTACGATATGGAGGGGAGCCACCATGGGGCCACACCCCCTGGCGGCACGGGCTAGGGTTATCCGTGCCTGGGAGGGTGTGACCACCTTGGCCGCCCCCTTCCTCGCCTATTTGCCTATAAAGACCACCCCCCCCCCCCCCCGATGCATAAACCCTAAGTACCCGATCAATATTCCATTAAACCATCTGTAGTCGTTGCCACCATCGTCCCTATATCGAGCGGATCTAAAGCTCTTCCCGGCACCCTGCCGGAGGGGAGATCATCCTGGAGGCCTTCTTCTTCATCATGCCAGCCTCCGGTATGAAGCGTGAGTGGTTCCACCTTGGACTACGGGTCCATGTAGTATCTAGATGGTTGTATCTCCTCCTTTGTGCTACCATGTTTAGATCTTGTGAGCTCCGTTCATGATCAAGTTCATCTATTTGTAATCATGCATGTTGTGTTTGCGGGGATCCGATGGATATTGAGATTACTATGGCAGATTGATTAATGGTTTTGTCTTATTTATTCTATCATGTCTGTGTATTTGTGATCTTGCATGCTCTCCATTTCTAGTAGCTATCTTGGCCAAGTAGATGCTAGTGACTCCAAGAGGGGGTATTTATGCTATATAGTGGGTTCATGCCTCTATTTAATCTAAGGGAAGTGACAGAAATCTCTAAGGTTGTAGATGTGTTGTTGCCACTAGGGAGAAAACAACAGTCTCTTGTTCATGGAACAAGTAGATTGTTTACCTTACACACTTTTCTTAAAGCAGTTATCTGTTGCAAGCAACTTAATACTGGAGGGGGTTCGGATGATAACCTGAAGGTGGATTTCTAGTCATAGATGCAGTTGGATGACGGTCTATGTATCTTGTTGTATGGCCCAATCGAATCTCATAGGATCATGAATGTCTAGTATTGCATTGTTATGCCTTGCTCAGTCCTGTCAATTGCCCTGTTGTAATTTGTTTACCCAGCATGCCATATTTGTTTATCTAAGGAGAACACCTGTAGTGAACTATGGACCGCGTTCCAATCTTTACCATTGATACCTTTTCCACTGTTCCTATTTACTTTCTGCAAACCACTATTACCTTCCACACCATACAGTTAATCCTTTATTGCAGCAACCGGTGAGATTGACAACCTCACTGTTCGTTGGGGCAAAGTCTTGAGTTTGTGTTGTGCATGTTTCCAAGTTGCTAGCAACACCTTGGAGACGTTTCCTTCCTCCTACTGGTTCGATAACCTCGGTTTCTTACTGAGGGAAGGCTTGTTGTTGTGCTCATCACACCTTGCTCTTGGGGTTTCCTGACGAAGCGCTATCAGGCGCCATCACCCGATCCAATCTTTACCATTGATACATCTACCACTGTTCTTGATACTTTCTACAAACCACGATTACCTTCCACACCATATAGTTAATTCTTTGTTTTTAGCAAACCGGTGAGATTGACAACCTCACTGTTCTTTGGGGCAAAGTCTTGAGTTTGTGTTGTGCATGTTCCAAGTTGATAGAAACACCTTTGGGTCATTTCCTTCCTCCTACTGGTTCGATAACCTTGGTTTCTTTCTAAGGGAAAACTTGTTGTTGTGCTCATCATACCTTCCTCTTAGGGTTTCCCAACGAAGCTCTACAGTGATTTGAGATGCATCAATGTTTTCTCCGAACATTTGAGTGAATATATGAAAATTTACTTCATGAGAATGAAGTGTGAATCATATGAAAATGTTCGAAGACTTTCAAGATGAAGTGGAAAATCAATGTAACAAGAAAATAAAGAATTTATGATAGGATCATAAAGGAAGATATTTGAGTTACAAGTTTAGCAAAACATCTAAGATTTGAGGAATCGTTCCATAGATTTATATTTCCCGAAAACACCATAGTAGTATGGAGTGTTCGAGATATGTAATGAAACCTTGTTTGACATGGTAAGATCAAAGGTGTAATTTATAAAACTGCCATTATATTTTAATGTTTAAAGCTTTAGAGACTACCGCGTTTTCACTTAAAAGAGATCCTTCATGATCCATTGAAATGACACCATATAATGTTATGGTTTGGGATAAAACCCAAGTTGTCTTTTCTTAAACATTGGTATGCTATGTATAAGTAAATGTTTACAAGCAAAGTTGGATGAGCTTGTCTTTGTAGGTTATTTCGGATAATCGTTGGGTGCTCCTCCATACCACAAAATACAAAAGGGTTTGTCGTTTAGAACATCAAGTTTCTTTTAGAAGATATTTTTCGTGAAAAGTTAAGTGGGAGGACAATAGAACTTTGATAAGGTTAAAAGAACCTTAGCTATATGTGCTGATTTGTGCAGCACCTAAAAGTTTTCTGGAGGCAACAACAATGCTCATGGATCACGTGTCTCAAAGGTTGTGGTCACGGAGGTCTAAGTTCCTATTGAACCAAGTAGGTCGGGTAAACAATCAAATACCAAGATTTGAGAGTTAAATCATTATTTGACAATGATGAACCGACTACATGCAAAGAAGCGATGATGGGCCCTGACTCCATCAAAATGGCTTGAAGCCATAAAATCCTTAATAGTTCCATACACGAGAAATCAAGCTTTGAACTTGGAAGACCCTCGGGAAAGGTGTGAAACCTATCGATTGTATATGGATTTACAAATAGACATGGATGTTTTACATCTATGAAATTGTCGCCATGTCAGGAAAAGAGTTTACCACAATGTTGAAAAGGTTGAATATGACAAGATTTGATCTTTCACGGCGATATTTAGTCTATACGGATTAATGTAGCAACCACTACATATAATTTTGTTATATGGTAGTTGAACAAACAAAACAAAGTTCTTATAATAGAATTGTTACCTAGGACGTGTACGTGACATAATCCAAAGGGTTTTGTTGATTCAAAGGATGCTAAAAGAGCATGCATACTTCAATGGTGGAAGTAAGCATCATGGAGTTGGAATCTTCACCGTGATGAAACTATTAAAAGGTTTAATTTCATCGAAGACAATGAAAATTCTTGCATTTGCAAGAAATTAAGTGGGAGCGCTAAGACATATTTCTAGTACATTATGTGAAAGACATATTTTTGATTGGAAATGATGTATCTTTTATTGACACAACTTAAGAATTTCATTTTGATGAAAAGACTTATAGGCAAAACCCGAATATTTGGCATCAATGTCTATATGGATAGATTGAGGCTCTAAAATTATTGTGCCAAATGTACATAGATGATATATCGAATGAGTTTGATATGGAAATGACAAGAAAGGTTATTTCCACATAGAAATGATTACATCGAAATTCAAGTGTATCGACACTTGGTAAGTGAAACAAAGATTCAAGTATTTTTGATACTTGATGAATGAAATCACAAAGAGTATATTTTCAATCATACTGTGATATGTACACATCTTGATATGTTCTATAATATAAATGTTATGAGCATATACCAGAATGATTCATAACGATAATCATTGGACAATAGTAAGGATATTCATATGATCTTTTGGAAGAACTAAGAATATGTTATTTTTGTAGAGGTGAAAAATAGATAGATAGTTCATTGTAAAGTATTACATTGATACTAGTTTTGTCACAAAGTACAAATTAAGTTTATCTCAATTTAACCTATGGGTGGCACAATGTAATGGAAAGGAGATTCCATAATGGATTTGTATGAGTTCTAAAGTTAAGACATTGTGACAGATACTACAACAAAATGCTAAGTATATGACTACTATTGTAGCAGCAAAAGAGGGCATTATGTCAAATATTTTGTTATCAAACTGGGTGTGGTTCACAGCGGGATAGTACTATGAAGATATATTGTACAACAATTGTATCGACATAGTTTAATCCCAAGGGAACTAAAGGTCTCACCAAAGGATCAAATATATACAAAGCCATCTTATTAGAGAATGAGTGATGCGTAGAGATGCAAAGACATGAAATTACACACGGACCTGAAAGTGTCGGGTCTGAAGATTAGTTAACCACTAGCATTCGTGTATATACAACACCGCAAATCCATAGGTGTTGAATGCACAAAGGTTTGAAACTAGATTATTTACTCTAGTGCAAGTGGGAGACTATTGGAGATATGCCCAAGAGGCAACAATAAAGTGGTTATTATCATAACTTTATGTTTATGATAAATGTTTACATCCCATGCTATAATTGTATTAATCATAAACTTTAATACTTGTGTGTTTTGTAAACATGTAAGAGTCCCTAGTAAAGCCTCTTGTTAAACTAGCTTGTTGATTGATTGCTGATCATGGTTTCCTGATCATGAACATTGGATGTTATTGATAACAAGGTCATATCATTATGAGAATGATGTGATGGACATACTCCTATAGTTAAGTGTAGCATAAGATCAAGTCATTTAAATAGTTCACTTTCTATAATCTATCAAATACATAGTAACCTAAATCCTTCGACCATGAGATCATGTTAATCACCATCACCAGATGGATGCTTTGATGACATAAAACACCACTTCATAACTTGGTGGTTAAAAGGTGGCATTGAGTATTCGGAAAGTATGTGTTGAGGCACATGGATCAAGAGTGGGATTTGTCCATCCATATGACGGATAGATATACTCTAGGCCCTGTCGGTGGAATGTCATCCAATTGGCTTGCAAACATGTGACGGGCTCACAAGGGATCACATATCACAAGAATGAGTTAAGAGTACTTATCGGTAACGAGGTTGAACTAGGTATGCAGAGATACCAACGATCACATCTCAGATAAGTAAAGTATCGCGAGACAAAGGAAAATTGGTATCGTATGTAAAATGGTTCATTCGATCATTAAGTCATCATAGAAATATGTGGGAGCCATATGAATTTCCATATTCCTCTATTGTTTATTGATCGAAGAAAAGTCTCGATCATGTATGCATAATTCACGAACCGTAGGGAGAAACACTTAAGGACTCTATGTTGTTTAGTAGATATGGAATGTGAGTAAGAGACCGAATGTTGTTGGGATTCTCGGATAGTATCTGGGACATCACGAGGAGATCCAGAATGGTCCCAAGAGTAATATTCATATAAGGAAAGTCCACTTTCGGGGTTCGGAAATGTTTTCGGTGTTTTCACCGAAAGCTTCTAGAAGGTCCACCACCTCGGGGGGATGGGTACTTGGAATGTGCCATTCCGTTATATTATGGTTGCATCATACCCTAGGTCACTTTTCTGGGCAATGGGAGAGTGAAATCAAACTCTAGTTTGAATAGTCAAACGCTAGTTTGAAAAAGTCAAATCCCAACATGATTGCCTAGTGGAGGGAGGAGAGGAAACCTAGTTTGGGAAGGTTTCCCTCCCAAGCCGCCGGCCACCAAGGGGTGTTTGGGGAGAACTCCCCTCCCCTAGCCGCCCCTACCACCTAAAAATGAGGGGTAAGGCGCCCCCTTGGTGGACCACCCCAAAACCCTAGGTCGTCCGCCGCCCCCATCTAGTTGTCATCGCCCTACATCTCATATAAACCGCCGTCGACTAGCTACATCATAGCCACCGGCCACCTCCACCCCTCGGCCTTTAAACCCTAGTTGCTGAGGCTCTCTGTCTACTCCACCATACCCGCTTCGGCTTAGGCGCAGCCAGGATTTCCCCTCTACTTCCACCGCCACACCGTCGTGCTGTTGGAATCGCGACGAGAAATCTACAACCTCCATTGCCTGCTGGAACAAGAGAGAGGAAGGTCTTCATCGAGTACCGAACGTGTGACCGACTGCGGGAGCGCTGCCGGAACATGGTATCGGAAGGATCATCTACACGATCTTGAGATCGGCAAGTGAACAACTACATCAACCACGAGAATCTGATCTTGTTAAATGCTTTGGATCTTTGAGAGTTAGTACTCTATCAACTCGTTGCACCGGTCTAGTAGATTAGATCTTAACTTGTGTTTATTCATGCGATTGAATTTTTTGTTTTCCATGCTACGAACCCCTACATTTCTGTCATCCTTTACTCGCAAAACCCTTGGGTCGTGCCAGTACACATCCTAGGTTAATACTTCTTGAAAGGAACTTTGTTTTTTTATTCAACTACCATATATTGTGAATATGTAGTGGTTACTAGAATAATCCCAATAGACTTAAGCATGACAATGGAAGATCCAATCTTATCATAGTCAACTCTTTGAACTTTGTCGTAAACTCCTTTTCAACAAGTCGAGCTTCTAAGATGTGAACATACATGTCCATCCTTTATAGATCCATATACGTTCGATAGGTTTAATGCCTCCCGGAGGGTCTACCAGGTATCAAAACTTGATTTTCATACATGGATACTATCCTAGATTTTATGGCATCTAGCCATTTAACGGAGTCAGGGCCCATCATTGTTTCTTTGTAGTTGGTTCATCATTGTCCAACAATAATGTTTTGTCCTCAAATCCTACTATTTGAGTATAAAATTTACCCAACCTATTTGGTTCAATTGGAACTTTGATTTTAGGGACTGCACAATTTTGTAGGCGCGGGAGTCTCAGGCACCATAGCTATCTCCGGGACACTTTTGATGTTGCGCTACTTTGCTCATATTGCTTATATTCAATAACCTCATCGAGTTCTATTGTCCTCCCACTCAAAAACATTCACGAGGAACTTCTTTCTCGATAAATATGTTGTACTTGGCGACAAACACTTTTGTCTTTTGATTTTAAGGTAGAAGGAATCCCAAGATGTTACCAAGGGATAACCTACAAAGACATATTCATCCTATTTTGGTTTGTAAAAAATTTACATATGCATATCATACCAAAATTTAATAAAAGTTATCTTAGGTTTGATCCCATGCCATAACTCATATGGTGTCATCTCAACGGATTATGATGGTGCACTATTCAGCGTAAAGCGATAGTCTATAGAGCATAATCTAGAAAAATATAATGGTAGTTTTATTTGTTTCATCATAGATCCAACCATGTTAAACAAGGTTTGATTACATCTCGAAAACATTCCATACTCTTGTGGTGTTTCGAGAGGTGCAAGTTGTGGAATAATTCCACAACTCTTGGATGCTTGCTAAACTAAAAACTCAAAATATGTTTCCTCTATGATCCAATCACAGACTATTGATTTTCTTGTTACGACGAGTTTCCACATGCAAAAACACTTTGAACACTTTTCAAATGTGTCGTACCTATTTCTCATCAAATATATATACCCATATATATCCACTCAAATCATCGGTGAAAGTATTTGAAGTAGACGAATCCACCACGCGCAGCTACACATAATGGACTACACACATCCACATGTATTGTTGGGGATATGCTATATGGGTATCCTCATAGCATGTCTCTTATCCGACTAACCCGGGTGGCCCATAGTCGGTAGCATGGCCTGTGGCCTGCTGGGCGGCCCAGTTAGGTGGATCCAGAAGGGAGGCCCATGCCGGATAAAGGAAGGCTACGGTGGAGTCACCAGCGTACCCGGAGCCTTGGAGTACAAGATACACAAGACTAGTGATAGACGGTGTAGTACTCTGTAACCTGTCCGGCTAGGACTTTTCCCTGTAACCCTAGGACCTGGCGGCTATATAAGTCGGGCCTATGAGAGCCTTTAGGGCATCGATTCATACAACCCAATATCGTTTACACACACCTCGCACAGCGAACCTATCTCTGTAACTCGGCGTATTGCCATTATAGTGATTTATAGCAGGAGTAGGATTCCGCCACCGTTGTGGGATCTGAACCTGGGTAAGCTGTGTTACCTCGTACCCGTCAACCGTCCGCCTTACCCCACGTCTCTAAACACGCATTGTGAGGACCCCTCCGTGGCGTACTCGTCGGCAATACCACGACATGTATGATCTCCAATAAGTTAGCCGTCCGTTCAATATTGACCTGTGAACGGAGTTTTGGTATTTTAGATAAGTTTCACAAATGTTAATTTATTCAAAGTCAAATGACTCCAAAAGTCCATCAACATGGATTTTCTTCATGTGTTTCTTTCTAGTATGACCTAAACGGTGGCGTCACAATTAAGTGAAATTCAATCATTTTCTTGCGACATTTTAGCGTTAGTATTATGATGTGTGTAGCACCATCAAGATTTATAATAACTAATCCATCCACTATGGATCACAAGTTCAAGTTGAACAACCATTGTTATTACAAAGACGGATCTATGTAACAATTACTAAGCTTTTATAATAAATCTCATAGTCTAGGTAAGATGCCGATGACGAACACAATAACACTGTATTTTGTTCTTGGCATGCATCATCACCACATCCTTTTGCTAGTTACTTCGGCCATTGTAGTTCTTACATTTTGTTTCTTTGTATAACATTTCATACCAACCAATCCGGTATCCAATACCCAAGAATTACAATGATAACTACCAAAGAATACATCCATAACTTGTATATCATCTATATACTCCTGAGCTGGACATTTACATATTTTTTTCTATCGTATAATTTTGAAATTTTTCTTTCGGTTTTTCCTCTTTGTTGTAGAAGAAGCATAAACATCAATAGTGGTGCTAGTTACATTGGCACAATGATCCTAGGCATGTTAGTTAGGTACTAGCACCCTTGGATTAACACTTTTGAAGTTGATGTTTTATTCACTATCAACACATGATTAGCGTTCTCCCAGATTCAACTTTTAGAAATATTTAAGTATAGTAAACAATTTACCCATACCCTTTTATCTATCCATCATGAATACTTCATGATGAAGATACTATAGCTTAATAGGAGGGCTATGAGAACAAGATCAGTGCTTCAACTTTTGATTGATTCAGGCGCCTAGCATCTTCAATCTTTGCACATGTTGCACCTGAATAATTCTCAACCATCTTGCAACAAAACAAGGTTTTAGATATCAAATATTTTTCACTCTTTGCTTGTTTCCAAAACAATCTTTTCAGTTCATGGAACACTTAGATTCTCAAAACATATTTTGAAGATCAAATTTCATGGAGGCAAGCATGATGTATATACTAATTGGAACCATTGCACTTTTCTCAGATTGCATCGAGCATGGGAGGATTTACCAAAAGTTTGCAATAGGACTCAATCTTTAATTATCACTCTAACATTAGGGTACTAGTGTGTAAAGTAAAATTACCATATATCTATAATTCTTTATCTCAATTAAGAAACTAAGTGAAAGGTGGATAACGGATGCAAATGACTACTATGAACTATGCAAATTCACTTGATTAATTGTTCATGATTAATGAGCTACTCAAAATTAACAACTTAATTATTTTGTAGATCCCACTAAAATCAATATCTCTCATGATTGATACTTAACGATTCAAGATCCACGAACTTATTTTCCTGGCACCAATGTCACATCGTGCACGAGGGATTAAGACCAGTAGGTAATCATCCCAATCATATCAACATATGGATCTTGTTAATCTTTTGATCCTTGTGTTCCATACTCTAGACTTTCTAGATAGTATGTCAAGTGAACCTTAATATACGAGCAGTGCGATGTTTCGCACCCACATTATGAACGTTGCTAGGTGCACCCATGTTACATGACCCACACCAGTTTGAAAGCCATGTTATGTGGTGCCTAACTTAGGGAGAACACATGATTACTTGATAATTTTTAAGTGAGAGATCACCCTATTTATTACGACTACCACGCAACAAATAAAGTGCATAAAAGGATTAACATCACATGCAATTCGTATAGGGACATGGTATAGCACTTCGTGTCAATGATCTCCATAATCAACTTCTTTTGGAGCCATGTACTCCTCCACGCGCCATGGGCATTCCGAGACACTCCGAACACCTTCAAAATTATTTCTCTACTAAATCTTCATTCACACTCATATTCTAAATTCCATTGAACTCTTAATTGTGTGACCCTATGGGTTCGGATATTTGCGTAAATTTTCAGAACTCATTGCGCAACAATGATTACGATTCGCGTCTTGATACACGTAGTAACCCTCGCAAATAACACGAAGATTTGTATCGTGTGAACCATTGTATTATGTCTGATACATATTGTATTGCTCCGTCGATACTTTACATTGACCGAGATGAAACACTAGGTCATTCTCGTTACCCTGCATGTACTCTTTACTCGTACTGCACGATCGATGTTCATGTGTTCAACAACTTGATCATGTGTCTGTCCAGACGATGACGAACATCATAGTACATGAGTGGGCCTAGAGTGTATCTCTCAATCGCCAGGAGTAGCAATTATCGTAAGCACCCCATGTGAATAATTGGTGTACCATCTAGTAAGAGCAAGTATCAACTTTATGATTACTCCGTTAAGATAAATGTTTTAAGAATCTTGCCACATCCATATTGTACCCAAGTTCACATGTGTCTCGCGGTCAAACGATCTTTAGTAAAGAAAATACAATGTTTATGAGAAATTGCCGATAACAATATTGACGATGTATTTCATGGTATATCATGTTGGGTCAATCCATCGTCGTTGTTCTCCCAACAACTCTGATCTGATATATCACTGGTAACTCCACAACACATTATCGTTTTTCCCATAGTCAGGAAACCAGGACTATCCATGATACATGAATTAGTCTTAGAGGCGAGACTAGGGATATCTAAATGGTGCTTATGATTCCGCACATGTATTTTTCGGACTATTAGCACTAGGGATACCCCGTCCTACTGAATCGCCAGGCCCACCGAACGCGCTCTCAGTAGGGATCGCGAGGAGCATAACCCTTGTGAGGGAAGATGAAGCACATAGTGCCGACAGGAACCCAGATCGACCTTGCCACGAGCCAAGGACTCACGAGGGGAGCCTCGATGATTGGGCGTGTGTCACGCTAGACGTAGAGCCAATAGTCAGTCCAAGTGGAGACCAGTCTACCTCGGGAAAGCGAGATGTTGCCCATCTCTCTTTATGCAAAGGGGGAGGGGACTGACGCAAGGAGGGGGAAGCGCCTGACATACCACTTTGGTGCAAGGAGACGAGGACAATGCGACAATGAAGAAGTGTGACCGTCCACTGCCCCGATGCTACAGCTGGCCGGCGGCCACAAGAAGACAAGGTGAACCTAAACTACACGGGCGGGAATGTGGAGACCCTTCCCACCTAAAAATTGGGGGAAGAGGCCCAGCTCCACTATAAAAGAAGCCCTCCTCCTACCTTAGAACAGGTAGATCCCAGAGATCTCAAACCCTAGACTTTCATCCACCATTGTACCCTCACGAAGCACGCGAGCAATATAACAAAACTAGGTGCTTTACCTCCTCATAAGGGTATCAAACATAGGTAAAAAAACCGTGTCACCTCTCTGTCGTGTGTCTGCTCTCTCGCCTTCACCATCGCTGGGACTTCTTGGAACCGCGTGTTCAGCCCCCTCTCGAACTAAGGGATCATTAGGCCCTAGTTTCCTTCGTGGTAAAATCTCTGACATTTGGTGCGCTAGATAGTGGGTTGAGGCGCGCTTTCAAGATCTTCATCAACCTCGCTAACATGGTCGCTCGTATCAAGCCTCGCGATAGCTGCTCCTGGCGGGAGCACGCGGGGAGGCTCGGGGGCATGGGCCATGTCCTCCACGCACCCTCATCGCACTCTAGAGCCGATGATATCCTTTTACCGCACCCTTACGTGTGGCGCGGGGGGATAACTCCTCTTAGAGCACCTCTCCTACTGGGACGCATGCGCCCCCTCACCCCGAAAATGGCCTGCCTCATGGACAAAGAGATCCTCCGCTACTCGCCCGCCGAACACACGAGAGAGGAGTGGCAGGTGTGTCTCGCGGCCCTAATGGACGTCGCCTGGGACTGTCCCGCGGCGTCCGAGGTGTGGCCAGGCAACATAACCCACGACGCGCCCCCACCTCCCCCTCTCCACATCTGACCCGGGGCTTGGGAGGCAGAGAGCTGCCGAGCGTGGCGTCCCTTGGGCAAACCCCAAGCCGGGCAGCAGTCGCTCAGTCGACTGAAGACACCCGGGTGACCTTGGCTCGGCGCTAGGGCCGGGAGCCCCGAATTGTACAACACATCTCGGTAGCAGGTCTTTAGAACCGAGCGGCCCTCCCAGGCAGTGTGGAGACGCGCAGCTCCAGTCTCCCGGCGCTTGCTGAGAACCTCCGGAGGGTAGTGTGGTCACTTAAGTTCAAGACAGATATGCCCCCAAAGTACGAAGGATCCTCCAACCCCACGCTATTCCTGCAACTCTACACCATGAGCATCGAGGCAATGAGAGGAGACGACCATGTCCTAGCCAACTGGTTTCCCATGAACCTCGACGCGGAGGCGTGCGCCTGGCTGCTGAACCTCCCGAAGGGATCCATAGGCTCATGGCCAGAGCTCTGCAATCTCTTAATCGCCAAGTTCAGGGATACGCACAGGCCCCCACACACGTGCGACGACCTCAGGAGGGTGCGCCAAGAGCCCGGCGAGACCCAACGCAAGTACCTACAACACTTCGACCAAAGCCTCGTCGGGGTCGGCGGGGCTACCGACGCCGGGGTCATCGCAACTTTCGCTGAATGCGTCACCGATGTCTGGGTGCTAGACAAGATTGGCCACCATGGAGAGAACCTGTCCACAGTGGTCGAGCTCTTCGTGATAGCCGATCGTTGCGCCAAGGAGGAAGCTAGGAACCTGTTCACCCACGGCAGAGCTATCCTAGAGGGCCGATCTGTGAGGTCGGAGGGTGGCCTCCGGCTGGTTCACGGCAAAGGAGGCTCCCCCGAGGAAAGGAGTGGCCAACCTGCACCCATACTATGCCTTCCACCAGAGGCAAGTCCATGACACCAACGAGTGTATCAAGCTTAGGGAAGTAAGGGGGAAGTATGACACCAACAAGGGCCGCACGAAGGGCAACAAGCACGGCAGGGCTCGCCGCCCCTGAACCCCGGACTTGTAACCCACGCAGAGGTCCCCGGGGCTCGGGAAGGCTACGCCTCCAATGGTTTAACATCCCAGCATTAGAGCTTAGAAATAAGCTCAACTCAGATGTGTGGATTGCATTCATGCATAGAAAATCTGAATATTTTTTGCACTTTTGAACAAAACTTGTCAAAGTGATTGAAGCTTATCTCAACTTGATGGAATTGAATTAGATCATCAAGTTGACTGCGATAAGTTTCAATATGACCTTTGCTAAAACCTTATTTTGGGTAAAGGTGATTTGATCTAAGGGTAGATAAAATGTAATAAAACTAAACCACAAAGACATTATTTAATGATTATACTAGATCTTTAAGAGATCATATCATAGTATTCATTACAACAACTCATGGATACCAAGTTAAGTATATAGCTCAAGTAACAAGAATTTAATAACTAAATCTTGATCTATCTGATTCTTATCCATTCCTACCATGAGTATCATGGTAGTTCTTAAATATTAATTAATTAGCACCTATTGAGTAGGAAGGAAAACAAGTCAAAGACCATTCACCACATATCTTTATATCTATATCAATTCCTATCATCTCTTTTGAACCTTGCTCTAATATCTATTAAACATCAATGTTGAGTAATCAACTATTGATTTATCAATCTTTAACCCATCAATCCTTGATTTATCAACTCTTGTTCTTATCATAGCATTCACTCTAAAGCCTTTAGAGAAAGAAGTAAGAAGAGGTAAGTAGTAATGCTAGTTTTAGATATCATCTATAGGATGGGAGTGTTTGAAGAGAATCAAATCAATATGATGATTAGTGGAGTTAAGACACTTCTGAATGGAATAGAAGAGTTATATGGACTACATGTTTATATGGTAACAAGGAAGATTATAAGGATGAATTTTGCAGATAGTTACCAGGAGTAATCCTATTGGATTAAGTAGGCAGAGTCAATGAATAATATCTCCTAGTCAGATAAAGATACTAAGAAGATAATTATAATACAACTGTAATGTTATATGGAGAAAAGTCTTGATTAGCCAACTAGAAACCTAAGCCATAAATGATTAAAGGATTGTAATGATCATGCTTAAGTCACTAAGAGTGATTGATAATATGATGTATAAGTGACATTGGTGGATAGAACATGATTAAACCCTCGTATAGATATGTTATCCTAGGTGAATCATGACCAGTCACAATGATATAATGTGAAGTTGGAATATGACTTACTGGAGGTAAGTAGAGATAAGATAGAATGACCAAGCTCATACTAGAGAAGCATTGAGATATAGAAGTAGTATTATTCCTCTTAAAGAATAGTAAGCACTTGAGGAAAGTAGAATTTGATATATACATCTATTAGAGTAATATTAGTGATGGATGATAAAGAGAGAGTATGAATGGAGTTAATAGTAACCACTTGCTGGATTGGATATCATCATCGGTAGAGTAGTTAGATATAACCAAGTGTAAATATGAGAAGATTATGAAAAGCTTTAGTGTCAAGCTCATTGGATGTATAGATAGATTTAGAAGGAGGAAGTATTAGTAAGAATATACTTATGAAGTAAAACTCATCATGATAATACATGATGATAGAAGTGAAACAGTACTATATTTAGGAAAGGAATTCCTTAAGTAAGAATCAAGAATTATGAAGTAGGGAAGGTAGAAATTCCGGAGAAGCTATTAATGAAGACTTTGTCAATCCATATCAAAACCATTATCATATCACTCTTATAAACTTAAACAATTGCCACAAGAAAAATGCATTACCTTTATCTCTACTATATAATTTATCATGAGGTGTTTTTCGTCACCTTCGTCCGTCGTCCGTCCTCTTCCCTGAGTCGCTCGCCTGACCGCTCCTTTTCCTATTCGTATCACTCCGAACGAAAAAAAGGAAGGAAAACAGACTCTGCACTAGAAAATTGGAGAGAAGACAACTCGAGACGAGAAAGCATGAGAGAGAGAAAAGGAAACTCGATTCCCCTTCTCTCTACCGAGCCAGCACAGCCACGCTGCCATCTCGCCGGCCACCCATGCCCCCGCATCTCGCCGGCCACCCATGCCCTGGCAGCTCGCGCAGCTCCGGCACGGTCTCCCTATAGATGCCCCCACGGACGAAGCCCTCCCGCTCTTCAAATCGCGCCGCCTTGGGCGAACCCTACCTCCCTGGTGGGATGGCCTTCGCGTCTGTGGTGGTGCCGGCCAGAGGAACCGCCGTATATGCCGTCTTGGCTTCCTTCGGCTCCCCCCGTGTTGATGCTCGGTTTTGAGTCCCAGATCCATGGCCACGGTGATCAAATCGACGGGCGCCACCCCCACGCCGGGGACCTTCCTCCATCCTAGCAGGTTCTCGAAGCCATTCGGCATGTATCCAAGACTCTCCAAGTCGCAGGTGCTGCTTTTGAGCCATCGGTGCAGCCGATATGGTCCGGACTTTTTTAATTGGGTTGGACCGATTTTTGGTTTCTCGCTTGCTCTAGCAGGTGGACCAGCATGCGATGCTTCAAGGTAAAAAGAGTGAGAAATTTCGTGTTGTATGCCTAGCATTAGCAATATACTGGATGACCTCAGAGGTAAAATTCGTTGTTGTCAATAGAAATAGTTGTTGGAACTTGCTTGAATCGGAGATAGACATCGACTTCAATGAACGAGATGATTTTGTTTCAGAAAATGCCGATGCAAATGATTATATATATGCTGGTTTCTTAGTTCACTTACATGTTTCTCTTCCTTTACAATGCTCGGATTCTTCATTTTGGACTGAATACAAAAGGCAAACAATTCACATATCCACCGGAGGACACACACATCTATAGTTGGATGCTCATTATTTCAAGAAATAAATTATTAAGGAACTTCAACATGCTACAAGATTTCTTCTGGTTTTTGCTCCTACGAAGAGCTTGAATATGTTTCTGTTACACATGGAGAGTGAATTTTCAATTCTTGCTATTATGGTGCAAATGTAATTGTCAAAGGAGCTTGACCTGGTGGGATTAGGAGCATGTAGTGCCTAAATGTATCACTTCTCTTTTCAACGATATGTTGCTATTCAACCCCAATCTCATCAGGGAGATGCTAGACGGAATCTAACCGTGGATAGAAACGAGCTTGTAGGAATTGCCGGTGTTCAATTTTTCATTTATAAGAGGATACAGTTAACCTATTACTACAAGGATAAAAATGCCCTGAAAAAGGACATTCTAAGACTGCTAATTAGTAACTGCATAGTGCATCTGTCATGGGTTGCATTGACAAGATGCAAAAACTGTTCCTTAATTTTATAGTTGTATAGAAGTGTTGTTAATTTCTGTTCTCCTTAGCTTATTTCTTTTTTCTTAACTTCGGGACTATGCTATATTACAACCATGTGGATGTCGTGCCCCTGCAGGTGCTCTCTCCCCGGACTCCAATCTGTTCGCTTCCGCTCACCTGCGAGCTGGGCGGGAGACGACATGTCTGTCTCCGCTCGACTACGCGCTGGAGGGAGCCAGACTGTCCGCTGCCGCTCGACTCCGCGCTGGACGGGAGGGCTCGACCGTGTGATGGACATGATCAACGGATTCCTAAAGTTTGGCTAAGATTCTTTGTCAATTTTAGCTCAGTCATGATCCATATCAGCTTCTCTAGCGATGGACGGGATTGATCAACACTCTGGCGGTCACTTTCTTGAGGAGGCAGGTTGGAGCATCTTAAATTTGAACTCCTGGGCATGGTTGAAAAAAAAACAGCAGTTCTCCTTGCCCGTGATAGTTTGTCACATAGTGGGTAGTGGCCTTTCTTAATGGAGGTCTGGTGGAGGGTTTTGCAAGGGTATCAAGCCAAAGGTGTCGCATCGTATAGCCACAGACGATCTCAAATTCTAAATGCTTCTCTTATTAAACTAGCGACTTCGTTTCTCCGGTGGATGCATACTGACTGTTTATTTGAAAATTGCACACCTATATTTTATTGCGGTACTTAATTATGTGGGAGGCACATCAAAGACTTAATCTGCAATATTATCCTGCTGGTGGTGCACATAACTGTTATCGCCTGGTGTTATCCTTGCTATACGGATGTTGCGCAGTTTGCTGATGTAAATGACCATGTGAGTTGACGCATAGCTGTGGTTAGCTTACCTCTCTAGGGCTTCACTTCTCCTGAAATCGGCGAGGCGATGGTGCTTCGGGTGATGTGGCTATTACATGCGACAAGGGTTTTGACAAGGTGTTTTTCGCCTTGGACTGTTTGTGTCTGATCGAGCGAATGAATTCCAGCTGCCAGGATTGTTCCGTGGTCGGTTCTCCGGTCAAAGACATAATAAAGTTTCTAGTTGCAGGGTTTACTTTTGTAATCTTTAAACATGTATCCCGTTTCTTAAATGATATGGCACACACTTTGGGTAGGTCTCTTATCTTAAATTCAGTAGGTTTTATCTCAGACTCTGTCCTGGACTGCGTCCAGAAGGATTTATGTATTGATATTATGAATCAATAAAGTGCCATGATTTTTGTCAAAAAGAAAAACTGCTTGTCTCATTTTGACCTGCTCTAGGAACAGATTTTTATGTGAATCAACGTAACATGGAGTGCTAAGCCAAGGATCCGTGGCAACACATGGGTATTCAACTAGTATCATATAAGTAATGCTCATTAGCAACCAGTACATGATAACTTATCACTAGGAGACACCCACACTAATAAGAAAGAAACTATTTAGGATAAGAGGTAATCCTTGGTTGCTTGAGTAAATTAAGTAGAATTGCTCCTACTTAGTATCATTGCAGAAAGATATATATAACCAATACTTATGAAGTATGGAAGATAAGAATACTTGATAGACATTCAACAATAGTTCTATAACAAGATTAATATAAATTCCAAATGCTTGATCAACTATTCAAGTTTATAATTGTACTAGACGGGTACGCGAGCTTCGCCTCGCCGTCTATATTTTATTTTGGCATGATGTAACTATAGCGGTAGAATTTCAGGTATTTTTGTTCGTGTCATCCCACCGTTATATAAAACATTTTTAGGCTTTTGAACATTTTCACATTCTCACGTAAATCTAAACCGATACTGTCGTGCGAACCAGTGGGCATACATATGGCACACACAATATGGCTAGTAGATTGGCCTGACATACCTGTCAATTGCATGTGTGCGAGTACCATCGGTTAAGTTGACCCTCCACTATATCATTCTGGTATACTGTAGATTTATTGACTGTTCTATCTTTACACTCCTCCAACAATGCCCTTCCATTTGACTCATATATACTTCTGATATATGCATTTGAAACAACCAATATGTATTATTAAGACATAAATTTATTTTATTAGTCTGATAATTGCTGGGAGAATGAATATCTATACACAATGTCAATGAAAGCACTAAAAACACCACAACTATACACAGTTCGATGTGGCATTAATACAATTTCCACATTACTATTACATAACTCCGGTGACATACTCAAAAATTGTGCACTCATAGGAGCCCTTCGGGGTAGCGCTCACAACAGGGAACTACATAGGTACCCAACCACATATATGGTCCACAGAAAATAGCCTCACGTACAGTAAGAAATCTAAACAAATTAAACGACATTATAAAATGATGTATAGAAAATATAAACAATGACCAACTCAAAAGGACAACCTAGAAAAAATACTCGGAGTCAACTAAGAACTGCTAAATGAATACAATGACCGTAGACAATTGACAACAAACAACAACAAAAACAAAAGGCATCATCCGACATACTAAAATCCTTCTCAAAACTTTGACATCACAACAATATGACTCGTTAATCTATAAGCTTATGTCTAATGAGCAAGGTGCATAACCAAGTTCCTCTTTACACCAATCGAGGAACCCTCAATTTAATTGGCTACAAACACTGGAAAAATATTATTTTTTGCACGAGCAAATTATGTTTGAAGGCAAAATATTCTTTTTGTTTTACACTTTCTGATGGACCGATAGTAGATGTCTCCTCATCCATTAGCATATATCGAAAGCTAAAAAAATAACAACTACCCATGGAAGTTGAATATACACAATACACTGAAGTGAGTAAATTTTGTTATTTCTAGTTGTGACTTAGACTACACCATTATCAATTTGCGGGAACAAATATGTCATTTACTCGCCTATTATGAACAAATGAGTGCTGCTAGACAGGCATTTGTGGTGCCTTCGCCATCGACAAAGAATGTGTATTAGTCATCTCAAGCTCTCTAATTCATCTACTCATTAGTCATGCACTACACAAGAAGGCTTCTTAATAAGCTAAAATATTGTAAACACACATCACTCTTCTATAATTCTCTAACTAAGATGTACCGATAGCAATTACACAGGTGCAAATTAAAAGAAATAATATTATTAGGCGAATAATTTGTATTTGTACACTTCCTAACTATTTGACAAGAGAATAAGAGGCAAGATCCATCCATAAATACATGATGTGATACAACAACTACTATTACTTGTAATCTGCCAATTGACTATAAGTGTAGCTCAAAGTCTCAAAAAAAAATTAGATATAACATCGACCCATAAGCTATAATATTACAACAATCAACCAATACTGCCATATGGAGATGGCAAGAAAGATTAATATGAGGTCGTTTGGTATCCATCATTTGGACCTGAAATCCTGAAATTCATTTTGCAATTCCATCCCTATGATATTTGGTTGATACGGAATTGGGCCGTCATTTTATTTGACAAATCCATCGAAATATCCCCATCTGTAAACCTGATTTCTATCTCAGACCCATCATTTCCAAATTCCGGTGGCAGCCAAACATAAAATGACCTTGATTTTTGAATCGGGACATTGATTGCTTAGACCCTAGGAATGTCTCGTAAAAGGACTGGTGTAGGGTAGCGCTAGGGATAGATACCGGAGGAGCGAGGAGCGCAAATACCGCGCATTACTTATGATCCAAGTCTCCACTTGCATTTGGTCCTTCATGTCACAGCATGCCACGTCGATGCCGCGGCGACCATCCAGCTCTCCTGGTCGCCGATAAATCACGCGGTTACAAGTCTCCTTGGTCGCTACCGCATAGCTTGACCCCCATGCTACAAGCCACCGCTCGGCTACCTTCCACACTTGCGTGCTATCTGCACACTATCCACAGGAAGCCAAGTGCCGCCACAGAGAATCACGTGTGAGCCCGCCTGCGTCGTGGGTGTGCGCCTCCCTACCATTTCCTTGTCCAAGCGGTGGAACAACGACATCACCATGAACAGGTCGTGGGCAGCTCAGAACCTTCCCGTTGTAGCTGCGCAGGTGAAGCCTATGCAAGTCCTAGAGGCTCTTGCCTACAATCACGTGCACGGGCCAGATCAATCCCCACCAACCCTTGGAAAGACCCAGGAAAAGCAATCCACTGCCGGATATAGCAACAAACCTGAAAAGGTCGCATATAACAGGAGCCACACAAATATTTATTGAAAAGAGATTGGAGCAAAGTGAATCAATCACGAAGCGGCACACGTGGACGTCCACGCGCCATCGTGCGCCACCCACCCTGGCCCATAGGAAGTGGAACAAATCGGGAGAGGTCCAAGAGCAGCGGCAGCATGCATGATGGAACCAAAAAACATAAGTGGGAAAGCATTGCGCACGACTCTAAAATACAAAACTATACGAAGTATATAGTTTTTTTTCAGTGAACACATAGCATTAGCAACATATGTACTGCCATTATACCCTCAATATATATTGACAACATATTTAGACATCTAAAACAAGAGGTAGCATGGAGACAAATTATACGCTTTGATAACGAAGAACTAATAATTTTCAGTCGAATTACACACAGTATATTGTACCGAATTTATAAATAATTTTAACCAGAATGCATTGCAATCAGTTTCGCGATGTATGTTAACAAGCTATCTCTTAGAAACCACTCTTGCTCAAATGACTTGCAAATCATATACTCACTCCGATCCATATTAATTGACTTTGATTTGTCAAAAATTGGATGAATCTATATACTAAATAGTGTTCAAAATTTGGATGAATGTATATACTAAATAGTGTCTAGATTCATTCAAATCTAGCCAAATCTAAGTCAATTAATATGGGCCGAAGGGAGTATCAAAGTGAAATATATGTCATCTAGCATGTGCTTCAAATTGGAGAAGAAATAAGATCGTGGGTGGATATGGGTCTTGGTCGCTTCGGTGCTTCAATTATTGAAAAGTCAAAAAGGTACTCAATCAATAGGATCTTCTATGAAAAGTATACGTGTATTTCAGCGCTTAAGAGATGAACATAGAATAGAATACATACTTCTTTGCATAACTAATCATGGGCTTACCAACACACCCCAGCTCCGATAGCTCATACCGCTTGCATGCGTTCAAGCTTAAGTTATAGAATAATTTAAGGATGCTTTTCTATAGAAAATCACTTAAGAACATCTTCTAGGGAGTTCGCAATATAGAAAACAAAAAAAATTCTACGATGGGAACAACTATGTACCAAGATCTATCTATTAGATACAAGCAACGGGCGGATATACATCCGTAGAGAACATACCCTTGAAGACCGACAAAGCTTAACGAGGTTGAACTCGTGATTGATGTAGACAAACTCTTACCGATCTCAAGATCGAGAGGAAGTCCTATCGCCGAATCAGCGGCGCATCCGTGATCGCACACACGTCCGAGGCACCGAGCAACCTTCACCTCCTCACTCCAGCGATGCAGCAGAAGCACAACTCTTTCTTGCCGAAAAGCCACCGGGAACATGTATCTCGCTAGTCCGACACCACGGGGGTAAAATAGAGGGTGAGAGAGATCCTTCACGAGTAGGTGTGAGTGAGAGAGAGGGAGGGGGTTTCTTTTATAGGAGGAGTGAGGAACACCAAGGGGGTGGCCGGCGCATGGGGACTTGATACTTCCAAAACGTATCTACTTTCTCGAACACTTTTTCTATTTTTTCTCCTCTAAACTTGTGTGATTTGGATACAACTAACACGGACTGACGCTGTTTTTAGCAGAATTACCTTGGTGTCTAGTTTTTGTGTAGAAAATCAACTATCAGGAAAAATCCCGGAAAATATACCAAAAATCCTATTTCACCAGAAGATCCACGGAGCCAGAATACGAGACGGAGGGGAGCCCTGGGTGGCCCACACCCCCCTGCCGCGCGGGTGGGCCCACCTCGCACCTGGGAGGGGTGTGGCCAGACGAGGCACCCCCTCGGCCTCTCTCTTCGCCTATAAGATGCCTTTTGACCTAAAAACTCAAGAGGGGTCGATGTTTTTCCAGAAAGAGTTCCGCTGTACCGCCACCACCAGAAACCGCGATTCGGATCCAGAAACTCCGTTCTAGCGCCCAGCCGGGACGGGGAACTTGGGAAGGATCATCGCCATCATCATCGCCAACGCCTCTCCATAAACCATCAATGTTTCCCTCATCCATGAGTGAGTAATCCCCCGCTGTAGGCTATGGGGATGGTAGGGATTGGATGAGTTCTATCATGTAGTTGGATAAGATTGTTAGGGCATGGTGCCTAGTATCTCTATTAGTGCTATTTGACTTTGTTGCAACTTGTGCTTAATGCTTGTCACTAGGGCCCGAGTGCCATGATCTCAGATCTGAACTTATTATTGAATCATTATGATAGTATTGTTTGTGATCTTATATGCAAGTTGTGTACACATATCATTGTCCGGATCCAAAGGCCCCGAATTGACAGAAATTGGGACAACCGGAGGGGATGGCTGTGATGTGAGGATCACATGTGTTCATGGAGTGTTAATGCTTTGCTCCAGCGCTTTATTAAAAGGAGCACCTTAATTGCTAGTAGTTACCTTGAGGCCCCGCTGCAACGGGCTGGCAGGACAAAAGATGTTGTGCAAGTTCTCATTGCGAACACGCATGACTATATATGGAGCACATGCCTATGATTGTTTAGTACTTGGATGCTTATTCTTATTTATCTGCAATTTCCCTAGATCTTGAAGTTACATGGTTAGACTCGTCCATGCAACGCCCGTCCATCCATCCCTATGCCTACCACGCTCATATCCTACTGTTTGCTACTACTGTTACTATTGCTCCTGTTTTGCTGCTGCTGCTGCTGTTGTTTTTGCTGTTGGTGCTACAAATTGTTGCTACTGATAAACTTATGTGAGCAAGAACTATTTCCACGTGCAGCTGAATTGACAACTCAGTTGTTAAGGCTTGTAAGTATTATTTGGCTCCCATTGTGTCGAATCAGTAAATTGGGTAATACTACCCTCGAAGACTATTGTGAACTCCTATCCTTGTGGGTCATCAAGACTATTTTCTTGCGCCGTTGCCGGGGAGCATAACTTTATTTATAAGTTCACTTGTATCTATTATTGTTCACTGCTACTCCTTTCATCATGGGGAAGTCTCGTGATGGAAAGTTTCCTATTTTACCATCCACTACAAGAAGAGGTATAGTCCTAAACACCTCTACTGCTCTTGATTCACCGTCTGTTATAAGTAAGCTTGTTACACCACCACCACATACTCATGCTGCACAAACTGCTACTACTGCTGAATCTGAAACTGATTTTGATAATCATGATGTTACTTCTACTGTGCTTGATGCGAGTGGTTCATTAGGTCCGTCCCTAGATGCTACTATGGCTAGTCTAGGAAATACTGAAACTCCTAGTGAAGACACTATTACACCTGTTAGCTCACCTGAGTCTAGAGAGAGTTATCATATTAATGATGGCTACATTGAGTTTACTGATGAATCTGTTGAAGAGTGCCGAAACACATATGGTGCTAGTGCTATTAAGAGTCTCCTTGCAAGACGTACCATTATTCCTAAACTTTCCTCTGATCCTAAGTTTGCCACCTCTCCCATAGATATCAAAGATAAAGATTATGATTTTTCTCTTGATTTATCCTATTTAGACATTGTTGAGAAAGAACCTTTTTGTGGGACTGAAAATGAGAGTGTTGTAGCTCATATGAATGAGCTTTCCACTATGAGTGCTTTATTCTCTGATGATTTTAAGATGCGCAAGTACTTTGTTACTAAGATCTTCCCTTTTTCACTAAAAGGAGAAGCTAAGGCTTGGTTTAATAGATTGACTCCTGGTTCCATTGATAGCCCTGATTGCTTCTTTCTTCCAGAAATATTTTCCTCGCAGTGCTAGACATGCTGCTTTACAGAGACTTTTTGATTTTAAACAGGGAGAAAAAGAGAAATTGCCCGAGTCATGGACAAGGTTCTCTGCCTTGATTCATGCACATCCTGTATGTCTATTACCTAAAAATGAGCTTATTGATATTTATTATAATGGACTAACTGATGAGTCTAGAACATACCTAGATAGCTTTGCTGGTCGTGTTTTTAGGAAAATAACTCCTATAGATGCTGAAGAATTAATGGCTAAGGTAAGCAAGAATTATGACGATTGGACTTCAACTGAGCTAAATGCACCTGAGCCTATTACTCTTGAACCAGTTGTGCCTGAACCAGTTCCAACACCAACACCAAGGAAGAGGGGAGTACTTGCATTAAATGATGAAGTGATGAAAGAAGCTAAGAAATGTCTAAAGGAGAAAGGTATTAGAGCTGAATATGTGAAAAACCTACCTCCTATAGAAGAATTATGTAAGCCAATTACCCACTCATATACTATTGAGGTACACTCTTTCCACTTTGATGAAGGGGATATTCCCTATGGTAAGCCTCCTGGTCAATGCTTAGAGGAACTTGACACATTTATTGTTAAACAAGGTAATTTTAATAAACAAGTTCATAATCATTTATTGGAAAACTCTAGAGCTATTAAAGAGTCAAAAGATATTTTGGAAATAACTTCTAATGATATTAAAATGCTTTGTAAACACTTTCAAATGGTTCAAACTCAGATTGATCAACTTGCTAAGGTACAAAAACATATGCTAGTTAATGCCTCTAGAGATAAACATGCTTATGGAATTAGAACTAGGAGTGGTGTAGCTACTCAAGATCCTTTATATCCTAAAGGACACCCTAAAAGAATTGAGCAGGATTCTCAACAAGGTGAGAGTAGTGGTAGTCCTCGTAAGAGAAAGAAAAAGGAACATAAAATAGTTGAGGAACCACTTGAACCTGCTGTAGATCCGAATAGTATATCTGTCTCAGATGATGAAACTGAAGGTGGTGATAAAAATGATGCTCCTAATAAGGAGGAAGTTGAGGAAGAACCTGAGAAGCACACTAAGAACACTAGGTACACTAAGGAAGATTTTATTGCTAAGAAACATGGTAGTGAAAGAGAACCTTGGGTATAGAAACCTATGCCTTTTCCAGGTAAGAAACACAAGTCAAAGAAGGAAGAATACTACAACAAGTTTTGTGAGTGGATGAAACATTTATTTTTGCAAATTCCTTTGACTGATGCTATTAATTGTCTCCTTATTCAACGTATATGAAGGGTATTTTCTCTAATAAAAGGAAGATTCCTAATGAGGAAATTTCTACTTTGCTTGCTAATTATTCCGTCAATGGTAAGGTTCCAAAGAAACTTGGTGATCCAGGTATACCAAATATTCCTTGCTCTATTAAGAATAATTATGTTAGAACTGCTTTATGTGATTTAGGAGCTAGAGTTAGTGTTATGCCTTTTTCTCTCTACAAGAGACTCCAGCTAGAAAAGTTGATACCAACTGATATATCATTACAAATGGATGATAAGTCAACTACTATTAATGTTGGTATATGTGAGGATGTTCCTGTTCAAGTGGCTCATAATTGCTTGGTTTTGACTGATTTTGTTGTGCTTGAAATGCCTGAAGATGATAATATGTCTATTATTCTTGGGAGACCTTTTCTTAATACTGCAGGTGTTGTCATCAATTGTAATCAAGGAAAAGTAACATTCAATATTGATGACAGAGAGCATACTATTTATTTCCCCAAGAAGGTTGTTAAGAGCTATTTCCTGAATTCCATTGAAAATATTGAGAGCATCAAGGTTGGAGAAATATATTGTCCCATTCCACAAGAAAGTTTTGAAACTATTATGATTGGGACCATTGCTATCAAGTTTGAGGTAACATAATAACCTTGTGGAATGCAAAGTTTTGTTTCATATAAGATTGTTTTGGTAACAATACTAGATCAACCTTGTTAACAAAAGGATTTTAATGAACAAAATAATGTTTTCACTATGGTTATTCTTGCTTTCTTTTACTTTTCTCCTTCCTAGTCTTTGCCTTTTCTCTTGTTAGCTTTAGTTTTGTTAGTTGTTTGCTTGTTAGAGTGTCTTAGAACTTATGTAGTTTGGTTTTGGTTTGATTTTGCTTCTTGTAAAAAATATTTTCTGCGAGAAAATCAATTTTCATACCCTGAAAATTGGCCAAAAATAAAGTTTCCCGAAAAATCCCAAAAAATTCAAAATAAATTTTTCCTCGAAAAAAGGGGCAGAGGGACACCTGGAGTGACCCAGGGGCCACCCCAGGCCAGCACACCCCTGGGCGGCGCGGCTAGCCCCCAGGTGGCACCTGGCATGGGTGTGGCCCTCCAAGATGCCTCCTCCCTGCCATCTTGTTTCTCTCTCCCGGAAAACACCGGAAAACTTTCTCAAGCTCGAGTTGCTGCTGTTCTTGCTCCCGATTTTCGATCTCCTTGCTTAGCCCATCTTTGCTAGTGATTTTTGGAGGGATTTCTCCTTGGTATGTGCCTCCTCCGCTTGTCCAATTAGATTTGTGATTGGTAGATTGTATCTTGAGTATTTTGCTGCTATAGATGTCAGGTTGTGTGAGCTTGCATGCTTGTTCTATGCTTAGATATTTCATTTTGATGCATGTGTAGCCCTCTAGCAAGTTCCTATAGTAGTTTCTCATCATTTATCAACATGGAAATCACTTGGTTTGATGTTTGTCTAAAAATTTCAGAAAGGAAGATGAGTGCATACCCACTGAATCAATATGATTTGATGGTACTTGAGCCAATGAAAGTTCATCGTGAGGAAGGAGTCCTCCCTTCCATATATCCATGCCATGAATTTATGAGAGCCGCGGGAATCCTCCAGGATTTCCAAACTATGATTACTAATGTAGGGTTGGAACACTTTGTTGAAGGTGAACCTTTTCAATATGTAAAGCTAACCATGGATGTGGTGCATGACTTCCAGTTTACTTGGTCTTCATCTAATCCCATGGTCCATTATAAAATATACAATCTAGCTGTCGACCTGCCTTTTGCTGATTTCTATGCAGCAATTAGAGTACCTCATTGGGGATCTTGTGAGAAGATCAAGGAGAGGCCTAAGTCACTTATGGATTTATATGCTGAAATTTGCCAAGGTTTTGACTTCTCGAAGGAAAGTGGTAAAATTCGGAACATTCAGTTCCCATCCATTAGATATTTTGCCTATTTCATTACCAAGTGTGTTCTTGCTAGAAAGATTGCTAGAAAGTTATCTTCTTTTGAACTAGCTTTTATCTCAGCTGCTTTGAATAGTGATAGATCTGATAACCTGGTGCTTTGATATCTTACCGTCTTACCACTAACCGCGAAAAGGATGGAATTTGTGGAGGTCTCATCGCCGCTAGGTTGCTAGCTTTCAATGGTTTAGAGCCTCACCATTCAGATTATCGGTTAGCCATAGAGAGGCTTGATCTTGATTCCATGGTTCAACATAACTTTGTTTCTCTAGGGGCTACTATGAGAAGTTTACCGTATGAATTAGCCTTTGTCAAGCGTGGTTTGATAGGGGGTAGGACTAAGAAAGTAGTTTATTTGCCTGCACCTGCTTTGTTTAATTTTGATAACAGGCAAGGATGGTCGCTCGCGGAGGAGGAGTTTGACACATACGTAGCGGAGCTCTCCCAGCAAGAGGAGAATATTGGAGAGGATGCCGAAGATGATTCGGTTTAGCCCCCCAACTTGGGAGAGTCTTCATACCAGCAGCCCTACTATGATTGGGGCACGTCGTCTTCTTCATCGCAAGCTCCTGACTATGATCATTCCTATGATGACCCACCAGCTTGGGGTTACTACCCGCGCTATTGAGCCCCACTTAGGCCAAAAGCCTAAGCTTGGGGGGGGAGGTATACCGACGTCACACTCATCTATATATCATGTTTCGTCGGTTCTTTGTATATCCATTGTTTCGGTTTCTTTTTGGTTCTTGTTTCAGCTTTCCCAAAACACAAAAATACCAAAAAAAAATCGTTGTTTATCTTGGTTTGTTTCTTTGCTTTTTAGCTTTGGTTTGCCTTAAAGAAAAATCCAAAAATATTTTGCTTTGTTTGTTTTTGCTTTGTTTGCTTGTTTGAAAAATCGAAAACACCAAAAATATTTGTTGTCCTTCTTTGGTTTTGTGAGTTCTTTGTACGGTTCAGCCGTCCTTAGTGGATTTGATTTCATGTTATTATTCAAGTCACACAAGTGAAGGGCAATAATGAAGATTACGGAAATTTGAGGTGTGGTAAGAGGCTGGTAACGAACTCTATTAGTTTTCATTTTTGTACATATACTCATCATTGGGAGCATTCTTAGCCTGTTCATGTAAGTTGTATGTTATTGATGGATTCTTATTAGTTCTTGCTTTCTTGTGATTAGCTCCAGCTTGCTATTAGTTTGTAGCATGTTATATGAATGTTTGCTTGGATTGTTCTATTCATAACTTGGTATGATATTGTGGTATCCTCCTCTGAAAGTTTCATATGAATCGACTTGGCACATGCTCACGCATGCATATGACTAAACAATAGTTAGTAAGCCTCGATGATTTATTTTGCCTCAGAGTTCTTGTATCACTTTCATGCCATAATTAGTCTTGTTTTGTTGCAAGCATGATTATGACAATTATTGCTCTCTCGTTTGTCGCTCCCTCTCTATTGCTAGCTTTCACTTGCACTGAGTATGAGCTCTACTTGTGCATCCAACTCCCCAAAACCAATATTGCCAAAAATGTCCACCATACCTACCTATTAGCATCATTTGCTATTCAGTGCATATTAATTATGACTTGTTTTATTCCAAATAAAATGTTTGACTGTTTTGAGAAAGTTAGTTAGTAAAGCTCTCACGTACTTGATGGCACACTTTATTCCTTGCACTTAATAAACCAGAACCATTGTGACTGTCCATGAAAGTTATATGCTTGCAAATTATAGGCTGGGAGTTAGCAGAACCGTGCTGTCATGGGGAACGCTTTCAACACTTATGGATACATATCCAGTTGATACCATGATCTTTTGTTTGCGGATGTTGACGGTGAGAAATAAAAGGGGAGCTTGTTAGTTCATGGATTTATATATGTGTGTTAGAGAAACGCCTAGGCCGCTAGCCTAAGCCATGCCTAATCATAGTGGAAACTTGCAGCATTACCATAATGAGCATGTGTGAACCATCCTCAATAAAAACCATAATTATGTCAGAACTGCTTTATGTGATTTGGGAGCTGGAGTTAGTGTTATACCTTTTTCTCTCTACAAGAGACTCCAGCTATAAAAGTTGATACCAACTGATATATCATTACAAATGGCTGATGAGTCAACTACTATTAATGTTGGTATATGTGAGGATGTTCCTATTCAAGTGGCTCATAATTGCTTGGTTTTGACTGATTTTGTTGTGCTTGAAATGCCTGAAGATGATAATATGTCTATTATTCTTGGGAGACCTTTTCTTAATACTCCAGGTGCTATCATCAATTGTAATCAAGGAAAAGTAACATTCAATATTGATGAAAAAGAGCATACTATTTATTTCCCCAAGAAGGTTGTTAAGAGATATTTCCTGAATTCCATTGAAAATATTGAGAGCATCAAGGTTGGAGAAATATATTGTCCCATTCAACAAGAAAGTTTTGAAACTATTATGATTGGGACCATTGCTATCAAGTTTGAGGTAATATAATAACCTTGTGGAATGCAAAGTTTTGTTTCATCTAAGATTGTTTTGGTAACAAGACTTGATCAACGTTGTTAACAAAAGGATTTTAATGAACAAAATAATGTTTTCACTATGGTTATCTTGCTTTCCTTTACTTTTCTCCTTTCTAGTCTTTGCCTTTTCTCTTGTTAGCTTTGGTTTTGTTAGTTGTTTGCTTGTTAGAGTGTCTTAGAACTTCTGTAGTTTGGTTTTGGTTTGCTTTTGCTTCTTCTAAAAAATATTTTCTGCGTGAAAATCAATTTTCTTACACAGAAAATTGGCCAAAAATAAAGTTTCCCGAAAAATCCCAAAAAATTCAAAATAATTTTTTCCTCGAAAAAAGGGGCAGAGGGACACCTGGAGTGACCCAGAGGCCACCCCAGGCCAGCACACCCCTAGGCGGCGCGGCTAGCCCCCAGGTGGCGCCTGGCATGGGTGTGGCCCTCCAAGAAGCCTCCTCCCAGCCATCTTGTTTCTCTCTCCCGGAAAACACTGGAAAACTTTCTCAATCTTGAGTTCCTGATGTTCTTGCTCCCGATTTTCGATCTCCTTGCTCAGCCCATCTTTGCTAGTGATTTTTGGAGGGATTTCTCCTTGGTATGTGCCTCCTCCGCTTGTCCAATTAGATTTGTGATTGGTAGATTGTATCTTGAGTATTTTGCTGCTATAGGTGTCAGGTTGTGTGAGCTTGCATGCTTGTTCTATGCTTAGGGATTTCATTTTGATGCATGTGTAGCCCTCTAGCAAGTTCCTATAGTAGTTTCTCATCATTTATCAACTTGGAAATCACTTGGTTTGATGTTTTTCTAAAAATTTCAGAAAGAAAGATGAGTGCATACCCACTGAATCAATATGATTTGATGGTACCTGAGCCAATGAAAGTTCATCGTGAGGAAGGAGTCCTCCCTTCCATATATCTGTGCCATGAATTTATGAGAGCCACGGGAATCCTCCAGGATTTCCAAACTATGATTACTAATGCAGGGTTGGAACACTTTGTTGAAGGTGAACCTTTTCAATATGTAAAGCTAACCATGGCTGTGGTGCATGAATTCCAGTTTACTTGGTCTTCATCTAATCCCATGGTCCATTATAAAATATACAATCTAGCTGTCGACCTGCCTTTTGCTGATTTCTATGCAGCAATTAGAGTACCTCATTGGGGATCTTGTGAGAAGATCAAGGAGAGGCCTAAGTCACTTATGGATTTATATGCTGAAATTTGCCAAGGTTTTGACTTCTCGAAGGAAAGTGGTAAAATTCGGAACATTCAGTTCCCATCCATTAGATATTTTGCCTATTTCATTACCAAGTGTGTTCTTGCTAGAAAGATTGTTAGAAAGTTATCTTCTTTTGATCTAGCTTTTATCTCAGCTGCTTTGAATAGTGATAGATCTTATAACCTGGTGCTTTGCTATCTTACCGTCTTACCACTACCCGCGAAAAGTATGGAATTTGTGGAGGTCTCATTGCCGCTAGGTTGCTAGCTTTCAATGGTTTAGAGCCTCACCATTCAGATTATCGGTTCGCCATAGAGAGGCTTGATCTTGATTCCATGGTTCAACATAACTTTGTTTCTCTAGGGGCTACTGTGAGAAGTTTACCGTATGAATTATCCTTTGTCAAGCGTGGTTGGATAGGTTGTAGGACTAAGAAAGTAGTTTATGTGCCTGCACCTGCTTTGTCTAATTTTGATAACAGGAAAGGATGGTCGCTCACGGAGGAGTTTGACACATATGTAGCGGAGCTCTCCTAGAAAGAGAAGAATATTGGAGAGGATGCCGAAGATGATTCGGTTTAGCCCCCCAACTTGGGAGAGTCTTCATACCAGCAGCCCTCTTATGATTGGGGCGCGTCGCCTTCTTCATCGCAAGCGCCTGACTATGATCATTCCTATGATGACCCACCAGCTTGGGGTTACTACCCGCGCTATTGATCCCCACTTAGGCCAAAAGCCTAAGCTTGGGGGGTGGTATACCGACGTCACACTCATCTATATATCATGTTTCGTCGGTTCTTTGTATATCCATTGTTTTGGTTTCTTTTTGGTTCTTGTTTCAGCTTTCCCAAAACACAAAAATACCAAAAAAAACGTTGTTTCTCTTGGTTTGTTTCTTTGCTTTTTAGCTTTGGTTTGCCTTAAAGAAAAATCCAAAAATATTTTGATTTGTTTGTTTTTGCTCTGTTTGCTTGTTTGGATTTGATTTCATGTTATTATTCAAGTCACACAAGTGAAGGGCAATAATGAAGATTAAGGCAACTTGAGGTGTGGTAAGAGGCTGGTAACAAACTCTATTAGTTTTCACTTTTGTACATATACTCATCATTGGGAGCATTCTTAGTATGTTCATGTAAGGTGTATGTTATTGATGGATGCTTATTGGTTCTTGCTTTCTTGTGATTAGCTCCAGCTTGCTAATAGTTTGTAGCATGTTATATGAATGTTTGCTTGCATTGTTCTATTCATAACTTGGTATGATATTATGGTATCCTCCTCTGAAAGTTTCATATGAATCGACTTGGCACATGCTCACGCATGCATATGACTAAACAATAGTCAGTAAGCCTCGATGATTTATTTTGCCTCAGAGTTCTTGTATCACTTTCATGCCATAATTAGTCTTGTTTTGTTGGAAGCATGATTATGACAATTATTGCTCTCTCGTTTGTCGCTCCCTCTCTATTGCTAGCCTTCACTTGCACTGAGTATGAGATCTACTTGTGCATCCAACTCCCCAAAACCAATATTGCCAATAGTGTCCACCATACCTACCTATTAGCATCATTTGCTATTCAGTGCATATTAATTATGTCTTGTTTTATTTTAAATAAAATGTTTGACTGTTTTGAGAAATTTAGTTAGTAAAGCTCTCACGAACTCGATGGCACACTTTATTCCTTGCACTTACTAAACCAGAACCATTGTGACTGTCCATGAAAGTTATATGCTTGCAAATTATAGGCTGGGAGTTAGCAGAACCGTGCTGTCACGGGGAACGCTTTCAACACTTATGGATACATATCTAGTTGATACCATGCTCTTTTCTTTGCGGATGTTGTCGGTGTGAAATAAAAGGGGAGCTTGTTAGTTCATGGAGTTATATATATGTGTTAGAGAAACGCCTAGGCCACTAGCCTAAGCCATGCCTAATCATGGTGGAAACTTGCAGCATTACCATAATGAGCATCTGTGAAGCATCCTCAATAAAAACCTATGCAAATAGCAAATAAAAAGATCACGGAGATGCTCATTGTTTGCTTGCCGTGTCATTTTGATTATGGGATAGCTCTTGTATCATGTGCAAGGGGTACCCCGTTGGCGGTTCTCTATGATATGCATGTATTTACAATGACAAGAACTTACAAGTAACTAAAGTTGAGTAGCACGAGGAGCGGCCCTCGTACTCAAGGGACATGGGATTTCCCATTTATGGTCTGTCAAGCATATAACTCATATTGGACCTCACTTTCACCATTAACCACTAAAGATGCCTATGATAGGGGAAATGAAAGCTCAAAGCTAATGAGTACCTTACTTTCAGCATTTGGGAGCCCTTCAAACTTTTCAAAACCCTTTTCACTTCCTTGTTGAGTCACCACTTATTCTATGAGTATCTTCTTGATAGCATAGTTGTCATTCTTGTGTTTGTCTGATATTTTTACTAGGTTAATTATGCTAGATGCTTGTATCTCTGATATTTTTACTTATAGTCTTCACCTAAACTTCAGAGGTGCCTTGGCATTTATATTGTGCTCTACAAATAAAGGCAAGCGAGATACCACTATATTATACCTTCTGATGATCATTGCAATGTTGCTTATGTTTATGTTTCATGCTACTTATTATTATTGAGTTGGTTTCTCTTCATAGCTTGCAATGACTATTGAGTAGACTTAGTTGCATACTTCTTATTATGAATGGTTTAAGTATCTACTCCTGTGCAGAGAATATATACATCATATGAAGAAAATGTGTTCATGAAAGTTCTTTTATCGCACTCATCTTTCAACTGAACTGCTTGAGAACAAGCAATAAGCTAAGCTTGGGGGGGGGGTTGATACGTCCAAAACGTATCTACTTTCCCAAACACTTTTCCTATTGTTTCTCCTCTAAACTTGTGTGATTTGGATACAACTAACACGGACTGACGCTGTTTTCAGCAGAATTACCTTGGTGTCTAGTTTTTGTGCAGAAAATCAACTATTAAGAAAAATCCCGGAAAATATGCCAAAAATCCTATTTCACCAAAAGATCCATGGAGCCAGAATACGAGACGGAGGGGAGCCCTGGGTGGCCCACACCCCCTGTCGCGCGGGTGGGCCCACCCCGCGCCTGGGAGGGGTGTGGCTAGCCCAGGAACCCCCTCGGCCTCTCTCTTCGCCTATAAGATGCCTTCTAACCTAAAAACTCAGGGGGGTCGACGTTTTTCCAGAAAGAGTTCTGCTGCACCGCCACCACCCGAAAACGCGATTCGGATCCAGAAACTCCATTCTGGCACCCTGCCGGGACGGGGAATTTGGGGACGATCATCGCCATCGTCATCGCCAATGCCTCTCCATCAACCATCAATGTTTCCCTCATCCATGAGTGCGTAATCCCCCTCTTTAGGCTATGGGGATGGTAGGTATTGGATGAGTTCTATCATGTAACCGAATAAGATTGTTAGGGCATGGTGCCTAGTATCTCTATTAGTGCTATTTGACTTTGTTGCAACTTGTTGTGCTTAATGCTTGTCACTAGGGCCTGAGTGCCATGATCTCAAATCTGAACTTATTATTGAATCATTATGATAGTATTGTTTGTGATCTTATCTCCAAGTTGTGTACACATATCATTGTCCGGATCCAAAGGCCCCGAAGTGATAGAAATTGGGACAACCGGAGGGGATGACTGTGATGTGAGGATCACATGTGTTCACGGAGTGTTAATGATTTGCTCCGGTGCTCTATTAAAAGGAGCACCTTAATTGCCAATAGTTCCCTTGAGGCCCCGCTGCAACGGGCTGGCAGGACAAAAGATGTTGTGCAAGTTCTCATTGCGAGCACGCATGACTATATAGGGAGCACATACCTATGATTGTTTTTAATTGGATGCTTATTCTTATTTATCTGCAACTACCCTAGATCTTGAAGTTACATGTTTAGACTCGTCCATGCAACACCCGTCCATCCATCCCTATGCCTACCGCGCTCATATCCTATTGTTTGCTATTACGGTTACTATTGCTCATGTTTTGCTTCTGTTGTTGTTTTGCTGTTGCTACTACAAACTATTTCTACTGATAAACTTCTATGAGCAAGAACTATTTCCAGGTGCAGCTGAATTGACAACTCAGTTGTTAAGGCTTGCAAGTATTCTTTGGCTCCCCTTGTGTCAAATCAATAAATTGGGTAATACTACCCTCGAAGACAGTTGCGATCCCCTATACTTGTGGGTCATCAAGACTGCCCCCTTGCCCTCCCTCCATTCATGTGGGTGGAAGGTCCACTCACAATTTGTCCCTTCAGTTCTCCACACAAAAATCCCACTCAAATTCCCATTAAATTTCCACCAAATTTAATACAAACTCTCTCTTAAATAAAACTCCTTTTATTTATTCAGAATTTTGTCAATTACCTTAATGACAAACATTGACATATACCCCTTGCTAGTATTTCATTTCACATACAGAAACACTTTCTGCAATTTCACCCGAAAATAGTTACGGTGTCTAGTGAAATAAAATCCTGCGCTTTGTTATTCTTTTCAGCATGAAACTATTTGCTCCAAATGGTGTCTCTTAAGTGTGTCACCCTAGGGTTCGCAAATAATGCAGACATGATCGAGACCCCTCTCAGATCAATAATCATAAGCGGGTCCTCGAGATCCATACTGACTCCCACACATTCAACGATGACTTTCTTGTGATCGTGAGAACCTTTTATGCTAGTAAATTAATCCCTTTGTCTTGCGATATATTACATGTCCGAGATTCGATCATCGGTATCTCCATACCTAGTTTGATCTCGTTACTGACATGTACTCTTTTCTCGTTCCCGTGATATAACATTCTAGTGATCAAATCACTTGCTTGCAAGGTAATCAATGTGATATCACCGAGAGGTCCCAGAGTATATCTATCCGTCATCGGGATGAACAAATTCCACTCTCGATCCATGGGCCTCAACATAACACTTTAGTAGTACTGAACCCATATTTATAATCACCCTGTTATGGTGTGACGTTTGATGTTATCAAGATACTCTTCGATTGTTAGAGATTGACATGATCTCATGGTCTAAGGATTAGGATTACTTTGTATGATGTTATAGCAATATAAACTCAATGACTTTGATCATAATGATATACTTCGGATGAATTTTCATCACACCATTCCAAAAATGTTGTGACCTTGTTATTAACAACATTCAATGTCCATGATCAGGAAACCTTGATCATCTTGTTAATCAACGAGCTAGTTTATAAGAGAGGCATAACTAGGAACTTTCTGTTTGTTTATTAAAAACACATGTATTAGTGTATCTGTATTAATACAATTATAGCATGCAAAATAAACATCTATCATATACTTGGAATATACAAAATAACCACTTTATTATTTCCTCTTAGGGCATATTCACTTCAGTCTCCCACTTGCACTCGAGACAATAATCTAGTTACATAGTGATAAATCTAATACCCATGGAGTTCTGGTGTTTTTGTCAACAGATCTACTACATTGAGATCTGTGTGTATTTTACAAATCTTTATATCTCCATCCTTGACATGCTTGTGGATGGAGTGAAACCGGCGCTTAATATGCTTGGAATTCTTGTGAGACCTTGGTTCTTTGGCATTGGCTATGGTGCCATTGTTGTCACAATAGATCACCATTGGGTCCAACGCACTTGCAACCACACCTAGTTCGGTTATGAACTCCTTCATCCAAACTGCTTCCTGAGCCGCTTCCGAAGCAGCAACATATTCGGCCTCCGTTGTTGATCCCGCCACCACGGATTGTTTAGAACTCCTCCAACTAACCGCTCCACCATTCATGAGAAATACTTATCCGGTTTGAGACTTAGAGTCATCCGGATCAGTGTCAAAGCTAGCATCGACATAACACTTAGCGACGAGCTCTTCTTCACCTCCGTATACGAGAAACATATCCTTAGTTCTTCCCAAGTACTTAAGGATATTCTTGAACGCTATCCAGTGTTCCGATCCTGGATCAGATTGGTATCTACTAGTTAAACTAATATCATGTGCCACATCCGGTCTTGTACATAGCATGGCATACATTATATAGCCTATGGCTGAAGCATAGGGGACTTTGTCCATTATCTCTCTTTCTTCCGCCGTAGCCAAACTTTGAGTCCTACTCAATGTCTTGCCTTGCAACATAGGTAAGAACCCCTTCTTACTTCCGTCTATTTTAAATTTCTTTAAAATCTTATCAAGGTATGTACTTTGTGATAGCCCTATTAGGCGCCTAGATCTATCCCTATAGATCTTTATGCCTAAGATGTAAGACACTTCACCTAGATCCTTCATTGAAAATTTGTTGTTTAGATAACTTTTAACACTGTTTCAAAGATCTATATCATTTCCGATCAATAATATGTCATACACATATAATATCAGAATGCCACATCACTCCCACTCATTTTCTTGTAAATACAAGCCTCTCCATAAGTTTGAATAAATCCAAACTCTTTGATCCCCTCGTCAAAGCGGAGATTCCAACTCCGGGATGCTTGTTTTAGTCCATAGATGGATCGCTGAAGCTTGCATACCTTGTCAGCATCCTTAGCATCAAAAAACCCTTTGGTTTTACCATATACAACTCTTCTTCAATGTTGCCATTGAGGAACGCAGTTTGGACATCCATCTGCCATATCTCATAGTCGAAATATGCAGCAATTGCTAACATAATCCTAACTGACTTTAGCATAGCTACGGGAGAGAATGTCTCATCGTAGTCAACTCCCTGAATTTACCGAAACTCCTTTGCGACAAGTCGAGCTTTATAGATGGTTATATTACCATCAACATCAGTTTTTCTTTTGAAAATCCATTTATTCTCCACAGCCTTTCGATCGTGAGGTATGTCCACCAAGGTCCAAACTGGGTTTTCTTACATGGATTCCATCTTGAATTTCATGGCTTCTAGCCAATTGTTGGAATCAGGGCTCATCATCGCTTCTTCATATGTCGCAGGGTCATCAATTTCATCGACCATGAAATTCATAATAGGATTTCCGTACAGCTCGGGAGCTGCACGCGTCCTGCTAGACCTGCGAGGTTTGGTAGTATTCTCTTTCGGAGCTTCATGATCGTTATCATTAGTTCCCTCTTCATTTGGTGAAGTCAAATCCGGAATGGCTTCCGGCGTTGCGCTATTCTCCATACTATGAAGAGAAGGTTCTACAACCTCTTTGAGTTCTACCTTCCGACTACACACACCTTTCGCGAGAAACTCTTTCTCTATAAAGAATCCATTCTTGGCAACGAAAACCTTGCCCTCAGATCTGTGATATAAGGAATACCCAATAGTTTCCTTAGGGTATCCTATGAAGAAGCATTTTTCCGCTTTGGGTTGAGTTTATCCGGTTGAAGTTTCTTCACATAAACAACGCATCCCCAAACATTAAGAAATGACAGATTAGGTTTGTTTCCAAACCATAATTCATACGGTGTCTTTTTAACGGATTTAGATGGTGACCGATTTAAAGTGAATGCGGCAGTTTCTAGTGCATAACCCCAAAATTACAGTGGAAAGTCCGTCAGAGACATCATAGATTGAACCATATCTAGTAAAGTACGATTACGATGTTCCAAAACACCATTTCGCTGTGGTGTTCTGGCGGGTGTGAGTTGTGAAACTATTCCACACTCTTTCATATGTGTGCTAAACTCGTAACTTAGATACTCACCTACACGGCCGGACCGTAGAAATTTGATCTTTCTATTACGATGATTTTCCACTTCACTCTGAAATTCCTTAAATTTGTCAAAGGTTTCAGACTTGTGTTTCATCAAGTAGATATAACTGTATCTACTCAAATCATCCGTGAAAGTAACAAAATAATGATATCCACCTCGCGCCGACACACTCATTGGACCACACACGTCAGAGTGTATGATTTCCAATAAATCTGTCGCTAGCATTCCATTGAACCGGAAAATGGCGTTCTAGTCATCTTGCCCATAAGGCATGGCTCACATGTATCAAATGATTCGAAATCAAGTGATTCCAAAAGTCCATCCGAGTGGATCTTCTTCATGCGTTTAACTCCAATATGACCTAGACGGCAGTGCCACATATACGCGGATATATCATCATTAAGTTTAATTCTTTTATCATCAACATTATGAATATGTGTAACACTATTATCGAGATCCAACAGAAATAAACCATTCATCATCGGTGCATGACCATAAAAGATATCATTCATCTAAATCGAACAATCATTATTTTCAGATTTAAATGAATAACCACTGTGCATCAAACATGATCTGGATACAATGTTCATGCTCAGTGCTAGCACCAGATAACAATTATTCAAGTTCATAACTAATCCCGATGGTAAGTGGAGAGGTAGCGTTCCGACGGCGATCACATCAAAGCTTGATCCATTGCCGACACGCATCTTGACCTCACCCCTTGCTAGTGGTCGCTTGTTCCGCAGCCCCTGATTCGAGTATCAAATATTAGCAACTGAACTAGTATCAAATACCCAGGTGCTACTACGAGTACTAGTCAAGTACACATCAATAACATGTATATTGAATATACCTTTGTTTGACTTGCCAGCCTTCTTGTCTTCCAAATACTTGGGGCAGTTCCGTTTCTAGTGACCCAACTCATAGCAATAAAAACATTCAGTATCAGGCTTAGGACCTACAGTGACCGTTCTCTCAGGCACAACAAAAGTGCTGCCCATCTTGAGTTTTGCCTTGGCCACGACCCTTTTTCTAGCGGTTGTGGTCTTATCGACTATCAACCCTAGATGCATATCCTTTATGTCTACTTCGACAGCCACCAAGATGGCAGCAAGTTCGGTGAGCGATCCAATCGCACCACTTTTCTTGTAATTCAGCATAAACTCTTTGTAGCTGGGTGGGAGAGACTGCAAAACTCTATCCATCGCAAGGTCAACTGGGATATCATATCCTAGTGCCTTAAGAAGTTGAACATATCCTATCATCATGACATGATCGTTCACAGAGTTGTGTTCCTTCATCTTCACACTAAAGAACTCGCTAGAGATTATGAATTTGTAGCATGGATTCAGCTCTCAAACATACTTTGAGTTCCTTTACCATAGAATCAGCATTGCTAAGTTCAAAGCGTCTTTGGAGTTCAGGCTCCAATGACAGAAGGATCGCATATTTCACAAGAGTGTAGTCATTAAGCTTTGTGTCGTACACATCGCGCTCATACTGAGATACATTGCTTGCAGGAGCATCACCTATCGGACCTTCTAGCACATATTGTTTTTCTGCAGCATTGAGGAATAACCTAAAATTCATGAACCATTTGGTAAAGTTGCTACCATTCGTTGTAAGTTTCTCTTTCTCCATGAACACATTGAAATTAAAACCAGGTGGTGCCATCTACAACAAAATTTGTAAAGTTTAGACTAAGTTTATGATAGATTGAGTTCAACTAATCCAAAATTAAGAATGAGCTCCCACTTAAAAATGACATCCCTCGTTCCTTTTTGGTGACTACATGAACCAAATCCACTACACCAAGTCCAATCATCACGTGAGTCGGTGTAGCTTCAAAGGCGAGCATCAAGTGGGCATCATATCTTTCATATGACTCATGCTTAACCATTCGGTCCGTGTTCCATGGCCATATCTGCACATGCTAGGCTCGCCAAGTAAGAACCTTAGTATTCGCGTGTGTAAATTGTCTTACACCCGAAATATGATCGTTGATCCAAGAACACTCGATCATTACGTGATGTCTTGGAGCGGCGAAACATAATCAGTGCATACTTAAGCGAGAACAAATTTTTATCTTGCTATCTAAATGAGGTATCATCTTATTATGATAGTAAAACGCCAAACAAGCAATATAAGATGCAAAAAACATCTCATGTGAAAAGTGAAATGATATGGTTCTTGCACTTGATCTCCATCGTGTGCATCATGGTATGATTGCCATCATTTCTCTATGTGTAAGGCCAAGGTCTATGGAACTTACACGTTATGTGTGTTGTAAGAGTATCGACTCATACTTTTACTTATAACATCACCATATCATGACACTAGCCCAGCAACAATATAAACTAGATGCTTCTAATTTATCCATTGCAAGTTTTACGTGGCTTAGGGATTTCGAAGATAGAACCGTTCTTACCTACGAATATGAACCACAACGAGGATAACCAAATTGTTGACAACTCATTGCAAATTAGATATTGACTATAGTAGGAGAGACAAACACCCGCTAGCCACTTATGCAAAACTAGTTACATGTCAAGCGTGGAACGGGTCTCATGTGCGAGGACATGTAAAGTTTGTTCGGGCCGCTTCATCCTACTATGCCACCAATATCCAAAGTACAACTAAGAAGCAATAACATGATCATCATCGCCCACATATACATATGTGTACTACCCGTGCAAAGCATCTATGCATAGATCCGGCTCTGATACCACTGTAGGGGTTCGCAACATAGAAAACAAAAAATTTCCTACAATGGGAACAACTATGTACCAAGATCTATATACTAGATACAAGCAACGGGTGGATATACATCCGTAGAGAACATACCCTGAAGACCGACAAAGCTTAACGAGGTTGAACTCATGGTTGATGTAGACGAACTCTTATCGATCTCAAGATCGAGAGGAAGTCCTAGCGCCACAAATCAACGGCGCATCTGTGCTTGCACACACGTCCGAGGCACCGAGCAACCTCTGCCTCCACACTCCAGCGATGCAGCGGAAGAACAACTCTTTCTTGCCGAAAAGCCACCGGGAACATGTATCTCGCTAGTCCGAGACCATGGGGATAAACTAGAGGGGAGAGAGATCCTTCACGAGGAGGTGTGGGTGAGAGACACGGAGGGGGGCTCCTTTTATAGGAGGAGGGGGGACCCCAAGGGGGTGGCCGTCGCATGGGGGCTGCCCTCTTTCCCTCCCTCCATTCATGTGGGTGGAAGCTCCACTCACAATTTGGCTCTTCAATTCTCCACTCAAAAATCACACTCAAATTCCTATTAAATTTCCACCAAATTTAATGTAAACTCTCTTTTAAATAAAACTCCTTTTATTTATTCAGAATTTTGTCAGTTACCTTAATGACAAACATTTACATATAACGCCTTGCTAGTATTTTATTTCACATGCAGAAACACTTTCTGCAATTTTACCCAAAAACAGTTTCGGTGCCTAGTGAAATAAATTCCTGCGCTTTGATATTCTTTTTAGCATGAAACTATTTGCTCCAAATGGTGTCGGTGTCTCTTAAGTGTGTCACCCTACGGTTCGTAAATAATGCGGACATGATCGAGACCCTCTCAGATCAATAATCAGAAGCGGAACCTGGAGATTCATATTGACTCCCACACATTCAACGATGACTTTCTTGTGATGGTGAGAACCTTTTACGCTAGTAACTTAATCCCTTTGTCTCGCGATATATTATATGTGTGAGATTCGATCATCGGTATCTCCATACCTAGTTTGATCTTGTTACTGACATGTACTCTTTTCTCGTTCCCGTTATATAACATTCTAGTGATCAAATTACTTGTTTGCGGGCTAATTAATGTGATATCACCTAGAGGGCCCAAAGTATATCTATCTGTCATCGGGATGAACAAATTCCACTCTCGATCCATGGGCCTCAACATAACACTTTAGTAGCACTGAACCCATCTTTATAATCACTCTGTTACAGTGTGATGTTTGATGTTATCAAGATACTCTTCCAGTGTTAGTGATTGACATGATCTCATGGTCTAAGGATTAGGATTACTTTGTAAGATGTTATAGCAATATAAACTCAATGACTTTGATCGTAATGGTATACTTCGGATGAATGTTCATCACACCATTCCAATAATGTTGTGACCTCGTTATTAACAACATCCAATATCCATGATCAGAAAACCTTGATCATCTTGTTAATCAATGAGCTAGTTTATAAGATTGGCATAACTAGGAACTTTCTGTTTGTTTATTAAACACACATGTATTGATGTCTCCGTATTAATACAATTATAGCATGCAAAATAAACATCTATCATATACATAATAACCATTTTATTATTGCCTCTCGGGGCATATGCCCTTCATATTTTTGTCACTTCAAAACACCAAAATCATATGTGCTTAGAAATCATAATTAGCATCTCTTTATCATAAATCACTTCAGAAAACAATCCTACCATCTTACTATATATTGTGATATCATTCATGATCACAAACATGAGGGCAATATATATTCATCTGTAACGTTTATTCATATCTATAAAATAAAATAAGTATATTAAATCCTATAATAAGTTCATTGTATATTGTATAAAAGAAAATTATAACCATTAGACACCACCACAATTATTAATAGATAAATAAAATCATAGTTTAAAGAAAGTTTTTAAATAAGAAACAAAATCTTAAACTTTATATTGTTACTGAGTTTTCTCATCCACATCTCATAAATAAATAGGATTTATATAAATACTAATAGAAATATATAGAACCAAACACCCACAATAATCTCCTATAATATTTTAGAATATCTCATAAACGTTTTGAAGAATTGAAAACTTGAGAAAAACCTATTTGAAGTGATTTTACTAATACAGAAAACAGAAAAAGAAAACTAGAAGAAAAAAACCTGGCCCGAGCCAGTAGGCCGGCCCAGAGCTCATCTCTGCCAATCTACCGCCGAGTGCGCCCAATAGCAGCCAAGTATCGGCCCAGCAAGAACAGTTCGAGGCACCTCTCTCTCTCGTTGACTGGTGGGACCACAGGAGGGAGGCGTGATCCTAGCTAGATGCAGGTACGGATCGAGGAGATGGTGCAGCAACGCCGGCATATCACTTCACCGGACTAGCGCTCGCCACCGCTGAGATGCTCGAGCCTCGCAAATCAAAGAGGAGGTCAGGGGACGGCCTGGTTGGTTATAGTGGGAGTATCATAATACTAGTATCATGTAGTAGTATCATAATAGTGGTATATTTATTGATTTGTAGCATCTCTATGTAAAATATGTGTACAAGATTTACTTGTTATTATGATTCTAGTTGTACGTGCTATGATACAATATCTAGCTATGATACTCTAACCACATCTCTCTTCATTAATTATGTTACCATATCAGATTTTTGTCAAGTTGACATGCATAATACAACTTATGATACTCCCTTCGTTTCGGTTCACAAGTCCTACGCGTATATCTAGGTTATCAATTTGACCTATATAATTTAAATTATATAATATAAAAATTATATCATTAAAATACAAAGTTTAAAATTTCCGGCGTGATATATTTTTTATAATATATATATCATACTAAGTTGCTCAATTTAATGACATAGAACTACGTGCAGGACTTATAAACCGAAACAGAGGGGTACTTACCACTAGTACCAGCCTAGCTGTGGCGATAACTCGAGGCAGCCGTTCCGGTGCTGGGTCTCGGGACGATTGCGCTTTGTCATCCTCGTACGCGCTGCGAGCCATTAACACGAACCTGAGGCGGCCAGCGGAGACCGCGTCGATGCCCCTGTAGTGTGTAGAACGAATCCTTATTTTCACCTCCACCAAGGCGCTCGTGTCCTCTCTACATTGGTATTAATTGATCTTTCGATAACGCCAAGCAAACCATCAAATAAATATTGCTTCTCCTTCAATTGAAACCCACGTGGAAACCTTGGAGATGACCATACGCTTCTTTGCTACCAAGCTGCCTTGCACTGGTGGCTCTGGTGCATGCATCGATAAGCAATATCTATGCATGGGCATGGTGTAGGTCAGCTCGCTGCACGCGCGAGGCAAATACGGGACGCGGCGGCGCGCATGATGATCTATACAGAAGGCTTAGCTTAGGGTTTTTCACCGAGATGTTCATATAAACCTATCTAAGAATTGTCGGAAAAACTAATCAAGGCTTTGGTGGGTAATTTTGTGTAGTAGTTTTTCTATTAGATCCGTTGGTTGTCATCAACTATTTAGTTAACATTAACTGTCAGATGTCTCTGATTTTTATGAGATTTTCTAGAGTATTTCTCTTTTTTCTGATGTGTCCGTAATGTACTTTTAATATATAATAGATACTAATAAAAAAATATAGAACCAAACACCCACAATAATATCCTATAATATTTTAAAATATCTCACAAACATTTTGAAGAATTTAAAACTTGAGAAAAATCTATTTGAAGAGATTTTACTAATACAGAAAACAGAGAAAGAAAACAGGAAGAAAAAAAGACCTGGCCGAGCCGGCAGGCCGGCCTAGAGCTCCTCTCTGCCAATCTACCGCCAAGTGCACCCAACAACAGCCCAGTATCAGCCCAGCAAGGACAGTTCGAGGCACCTCTCTCTCTGGCTGACTGGTGGGACCAGAGGAGGGACCACGGGTTGAGCTTGAAGATGTTCCAGGGGTTTTTCCGCAAAAAGCTCGTCGTCGTCTTCCTCGTCTACTGGAAGCAGCTCGGTGGTAGTGGCCGATGCCGTTCGTCGACGCTGCGCGCCACGATGCTCGTCGTCGACACCTTGGGAGGGATAAGAACGCCACGAAGCCTCCCCATCTCGTCCTCATCCACTCTCTCTCGCCTCGGTGCTCTCTTCCTCTCTATGCCACGTGTGGCCGAAACCCTAGCCCGCCAGAGTCGCTCATCGCCATCGCTCCGTAGCTCCCCTACGCGCCTAAAACCACCACAAGAACCGTTGTGTCGTCCTCGTCATCATTGTTGAAGCGTGCGAACCGAATAAGCTCCAATCGCGCGAATTGACATCTCCTTTCTGAAGTCCGGCCGTCGCCAATCCCATCGATTCCGGTCACCCCGTGTCTCACCGACCGTCTCGTCTTCTTCCTGGTGATCTCCTGAACCTCCTGGTCCTTTTCGATTCGTAGCCCGCACGCCATAGCCACCTGCCCACGATTATTCTGACCGCACCGCCCCAGGAGCTTGTTGCTGACGAGGTTCCGGTGACTAATAGCGAGCGGAGCCACCACCAATAGACTCGGCTCTGCCCCCTCTATCCAACGCACCCAACCACGTCTACTAGAACGCCATAGTTCGCCGCCAGCGACCACGACCAGGCGGTGGAGACCGCGCTTGCGTCATCATGACGTCACGCCTGCGTCACCCTAGCCACGTCAGTGATGTTTGACTTAGTCAACTGCACGTGTGGTATCCAACGTGGTCCTGACCCCACTGATCAGTGACCTAGGGTAGATTTAGTCTCGGTGTAAAAAGGATTTCCTTATTTAGAATACAAATAATAAAATAAATAAATCTTATTAAATCAATATCTTTTGTTTTATAATTCAGAAAAATATGATTAATATATGAAAATTTATAGAAAAATAAAATCTATAATTATCAAACATTATTATGTTAACCATTTAACTAATTGTTATTAAATAAAGATTTTATAATTAATAAAACTTAGAAAAATCATATTTAATAATGGTAAATGAGAAAAAATATAAATAATATACCAATTTTTTTTAGAAAAATAAGAAATACAAAGTAAAACTATAAACAGAAAATATTATGTCACTTAACTAAATAATAATTATTGATTAAGTGTTTATAAAGTAATAAATCTTATAAAAATCATATCTTAATATTTAAAATTCATAAAAATACATATAATATACCAAAATGATCACAAAAATAAAACCTAAATGTTAAAATTATAATCTTTCACTTTTGAGGTAAATAAAATTTAATACACTAATAACTTGAATTTAAACCTATTTCTTGAATTGAATATTCATATAAGGATAAATAAAAGATTGCCAATAATTCTAAAATTATACATCTAAGACCTAATAATAGTACTTGTATTAAGAATTAATAGTATGAAGTCCATACAGTTCAAAACATCTTAATTACAATTTTTTATGAACTATCATTCATAAATAAGTGTAGCATTTCCCAAAAGGAGTTGATCAAATATACAATCCTATCATTCATAAATAAGTGTAGCATTTCCAAAAAGGAGGACAAATGGCATGACACTGAGCTATGTAATAAATTTCCTGAATTATTTTCATTTGCCAAAAAACCAAAAATCAGAAGTGAGGAAGCTAAGCAATATCAGCTTGCAGGGGAGTTATTGAGTGTCAACACCCGGATTTTTAATCCCAGATCCCTGTTATGCCATTGTAACATCCCAAAAATACTAAACTTAAATCATCAAACTCTAATCATCAAAATTAGGGTTAACAAAAACTTTTCTAATTAAAATTATGAAAGCATGCATATGTGTATGCATTTAAATTGAAATTCTTTTGAACCAACTTGTTTGTGTGTTTATTTTCTCGTAAAATGTTTCTTAGGTGAAATAAACATCATCTAAACATTTCCCAAACTTTTCCTAAGGACAAATAAATCAAAACTAATAAAATAAAGGAATGGTTATTTTGACCAATTTAACTCCCATGCCTACTTTGGCTGTCTCAAATTTTCATAACAAGGTATCAAGGCCCACTTTGTGATCATCCAGAAACTTTCAAATGCATAGTTTAAATGACAATTCAAAATTGAATCTTTATCATATGGGAAGATCCCACTTTTTCAAAAACCACTCAAACAAGCTCAACTTTTAAAACCCAAGCATATGCAGACTCACTAGCACCAATCTAGCAAACCCACCAAAAATCTTTTCAAAATTCAAAACTTGATTTCAAGCGGCCATTTCATCAAACAGGTTGCAGACACAAATCATCAAAATCCTAAACACTATAGTGAGCAGTGATTGAAGCCAAACTTGTTCCCTCTCTAGCTCACAACCAGCTCAGTAGATCATCTAGCAAGATTAACTAAACACTAGCACCACTGTGAGCTTTCCATTGTCATCAATGGTGAACAACCGATCACACCCTTGTCACCCCCATGTCGACAGCAAGCTAGGAAGAGAAGCAAGTCTAGCCAGCATGTCTGGGAGACAGCCCACCGTCCACCGCCACCCCCTGTCCCAGCCGCGAGCGTTGCCAAGCGCTGGACCACACGCACGAACCATGCCAACCTCGCCAGCGACCATGCCGAGCGTGCGCCAGAGCGCCACCCTCGACCGAAGCCCACAGACCGCGCGCCGCCCTCACCGCGCGCATACACAATCCCCACCGACCCAGGAGACCGCCAGACATCCTTGTTCGCCGCCCCGTGCCGCACAGCCACCTCTCGCCGTCAAAGACGCCGCCTCTACCGCGTAGAGCACCGTCGCGTTCCGACCAAGCCGCACCACCCCACGCCTCAAAACCATGTCGTTGAGCATCGCCAGGGAACACCGCACGGTACCCTACCTTCGCCCATGCCAATAGCCGCCTGTAACATCGCCCCCGACGAGCTCACTGTTGGGAATATTCCCTAGAGGCAATCATGTATGATGATATTTCCCATTGTATTCATAAAGATATTAGTCCTTGTATAAACATCTGATGTGTATCATTGAATATGTGATTCGGTTGTGGAACTATGCATTCATGTTGTTTGTACTAAATATCCTTGGTCATTGAGGTTGTGCTGGACACACAACTTAGACCAATGTGAAAGTTGGCTTGATGACTCGGTTCCACTTGTCATGGGCATGGAGATGCTATTCCAACTTACACAGACTCGACTAAAGAGTTTAGCGAGTCGGATTGACCCATATTGAGGTACAACGAACAAGTTGTCATTTTTATATCTCAATAAATGTAATCCTTAGACCTAAGGTTGTTGCATAGTCCGAGTTGAGGATCACCGACTTAGGTTCTGTCAAACGCTGATCCGTAACTGGGCAGTTATAAAGGCAGGGTTCGGGTCGACTGAGAATCAAGCTGCGTGATGTGAATAACCAAGATGGGATTTTCCCCCTCCACTCAGAGAGATATTCTCTGGGCCCTCTCGTGAGATATGATTCGGAAAGCATGGCCATGCATGACTCGGCTAAGTGTTAACCGAGGCGATCGACTAAGAGTTAGTCGGGTGAATCACTTATCTCGGATCGAGAAGAGAGTAGAACTATTTAAGGGATGACAATTATTCTCCTATAGTCTGACAAGGTATATCGTGAGGCAAAAGGGACTCAGACGTAAGTCGCATTGGAAAGGCCAGTCGTCATGACTCTTTGGTACTTGGGAGTCGGCATGTTCTGCTAGGAGCCACTACAGACTGATCGATTGAGAGTCGGGCTCCAATCGTGTCCAAGTAGCCATGAGCCTGCGGGGTCACACACTTAAGAGAGAGAGCAAGTTCGGATTGGATCTGAACATGTAATCTGGTTGGGTTGGACCTAAACCTGATTAGGACTGAGTTAGTGAGTTGGACTCACGGTGACTAGTGTTATATGGGCTTTAGTTAATGGGTCGCGCGAGCAGAGCCCATGTTCACTCCCTATATATAGTGGAGCACCTTAACCCAAAAAGGTTAATCGTTGTTCGGGTAGGTCATTCCATGTGTTGGAAACCCTAGCTCCATAGCAGTCCAGCCGTCGTTACGAACCTAGCATTTCGCCGCCGACGCTCCTCCTTGTACGTGTGGATACCAGCAGAGGTGATGTGCGATCAGCACCAGGACGATCGGATCGTGAGGACTACACTGCATCAACTGACGCGCTTCATCAGTAATCCGCAACTGCGCGTCTAGTGGTAAACCTCGTGGCCTTCTACCTCAGCAAGATCTTGGGATCACCACGTTAGAGGAAAAAGTTTTGTTTTATCTCTGCGTGGCCCAACAGTGGTATCAGAGCAATTGCTTCTGGTTTTAGTCTCGAGATCTCGCATATGTGATATGCGGTAGGATGTAGATGAGATCTATGTGCTGTTTGGTGGTCGATCTATGAGATAGATCGGTTTTGTACGAGGTTGATTGGATCAACTGTACTCGGGAAATGGTAGATCTGATTTCCCTGATCATATTGTTGAGGTCGTGGAACGACATACCCCTACCAGTCGTCTTCCGCCATCAGGGTAGACTGTGACACGTAAATCCAAAAGTGGTGATCCATGTTCGCGGGACCGATGGTCGGAATCCATGTTCGGAATCCATGTTCGGATCGTAGATGTGATCCATGTTCGCGGGACCGCCGGCTTCGCCCTGTCGTACCGCCTTAGATGTCGTTGCGAGTTTCACAACGCCGGTAGGTATTGTATCTATGCATAACTTGTTTTTGCAGGAAGTTGTGAATGGTATGGTTCATGTGCATGTGATGTATGTGTGTAATCCATACGTGATCCGCGAATCACGGTTTTTGTCAGCCGGCTGGAGCCTAGGTGCTGTCATTTTATTGTATAACGACCTGCGTGTCAGATTCTCTATGTAATTTACTTTACTAAGCTAGTGTAGCTGTTTGGAGAACCCGGAAGGCATGCAAGGCGTTGTACATGTCGGTGACATGGAGTAAGACGGCAAGTGACAAGAGTTGGCACGAGTCGGATTACAGACTTTGTGGAGATGGAGATCGCCATGAAGAGAGCCATACCATTTCACATTATAATTGCTTTATTTTGTGTTATTGTTATGTCTCAGTTTTACCTCTATTAGATAGGCGGTAAAATTTAATCCCTCAAAGAAGGTCTAGTCAGTTTTCCCGCCAGTGTTTGCACCATCACAAGTCAGACATTTTTGGTAGTGGGCTCATAAAATTGAGGTGCTACCAATTCTTTCCGACTAGGTGGGTTCGAGTCGGACTCTTACTGCGGAAACACTCGGTAAGCTAGACGGGTCTATCAAAATGGTTGTGGGGCTCGGGGAAAAGTCGGATGGGAGCCGGGGCATGTGATGCCACCCATCCAACAGGAGTCGCATGAGATGCGATTGACAAGGAGTTGTCTACCTAGATCACTTGGCGGCTAACGGTGATGCTAAAGCTCACTAGCCGACTTGCTTATTTAGGATCCTGAATCACTAAGTAACCATCAGAGGGGTGTTGGTTCTAGTGGGAGCATAAAATATTAAAGTATTTAATATGCTTGCTCTTTTATGAATACATGTCTTAAGTGTTTTGCATATTTTCTGTTGTAGATCATGGCACCAAGTAGCAGTCACTCTCAGATATCCGGTTTTGCGTTGAGAACCATTCTTGAGAAAGATAAACTGAACGACACTAATTTTACCAACTGGTATCAAAATCTGAGAATTGTTCTCAAACAAGAAAAGAAGGACCATGTCCTAGACAACCCACTTCCAGATGAGCCGAATGAGAATGCGACTGTCGCAGCCACCAATGCCTACCGTCGGGCTAAGGATGATTCCACGGATATTAGCTGTCTTATGCTTGCTCACATGGAACCGGACTTGCAAAAGCAGTTCGAGCATGTTGAGGCCTACGATATGATCGAAAGCCTCAAAAGTATGTTCCAGGCTCAGGCAAAGACTGAGAGGTATCAAGTCTCTCAGGCTATGCTGAGTTGCAAGCTTAAGGATGGTGATCCACTGAGTCCGCATGTGATCAAAATGGTTGGTTACGTGCAGTCTTCGGAGAGGCTTGGCTACCCCATTAGCGAAGAGTTCGCTACAGATATAATTCTGAACTCTCTTCATAGTGCATATGGGCAGTTCATTTCGAACTACCACATGCATGGTATGGATAAGAAGCTCACTGAATTGCATGGGATGCTCAAGCAGGCAGAGGCGGATCTCAAGAAGGGCACTAGTCAAGTGTTGATGGTGCAGAATAAGGCTAAGTTCAAGAAGAGTTCTTGGACTAAGAAGAAGGCTAAGTCAGGAAGAAAGCAGGCTCAGGACCCGGTCCCAATCGCTTCCTCAGGGACTAAGCCATCTCCTTCAGCCGGATCCACTTGCTTCTACTGCAAGGCGGATGGCCACTGGAAGAGGAACTGCAGCAAGTACTTGGCCGACAAAGCCAAGAGTGGAGGTATGACTTCCGACTCAGGTACACTTGTTTGCAATGTTATAGACATATATCTTGCTGATGCACCTAATAGTTCTTGGGTATATGATACCGGATCAGTTATTCACATCTGCAACTCGTTGTAGGGACTGGTAAGAACTAGGAGCGTAGCAAGAGGCGAGGTTGATATTCGAGTCGGCAAAAAAGCAAGAGTTGCTGCGTTGGAAGTCGGCATGATGCAACTTCATTTACCTTCCAGATTCATTATGGAATTGAATAATTGTTATTATGTTCCAGTGCTCAGTCGAAACATTATTTCTGCTTCATGTTTGATGAGGCAAGGCTATGAGTCGAATATCAAGAATAATGGTTGTTCTTTGTATTTGAATGATATGTTTCACGGCTTTGCACCCGTCCAGGACGGGTTATTTATTTTGAATCTTGATGGTGAGTCGGTTTATAACATAAATGTTAAAAGGTTGAAACCAAATGATCTAAATATGACTTACTTTTGGCACAGTCGGCTTGGTCATATAAGTTGGAAACGCATGAAGAAGCTCCATGATGATGGACTCCTAACTTCGTTCGACTTGGAGTCGTTCGAGACATGCGAATCTTGCCTACTCGGCAAAATGACCAAGACACCTTTTGCAAAGAGTTGCGAAAGGGCGTCCGACTTGTTGGGACTAGTACATAGTGATGTATGTGGACCAATGAGCACGACAGCCAGGGGTGGTTATGAGTACTTCATTACCTTCACTGATGATTTGTGATGGGGATGTGCCTACCGGGGTATACCCAGCAGGACGTTTCCGACTGGCCCAAGAACTGGTGAGTGGGCCTGCAAGACGGCGACTGGATTGAAGCCCAGCGAGGAACCAAGCGACTGGAAGCTGAAGGCCCAGGCGAGTAGATAGGCCCAGTCGGATTAGGTTAAACGAGTACCGAATCTTTAACTGAATCGGTTGAGATATGTAAACCCTAGGGGAGGTGAGCCTATATAAACCTCCCTGCAGGGCGTGTAGACGCACGTTCCATCATACACCCAAGCGACTCGCCGCCTAGCCGCTGAGCTCGCCCATTGTACCACCTTCATAATACAATCTAGCAGGAGTAGGTCTTTACCCTCCGGGGGGCCGAACCTGGGTAAAACCCTGTGTCTTTGCCCTCATCTCGCACCGCAGATGGCTGGCCGCCCTTGCCCCTTGTTCTACTACTCGCTGCCGATTGCAGCATCTGCCGTGACCATTCCAACGATAGTGGCGCCCACCGTGGGGCCTGGCCGGTCTGGCCGGTGTTCTGCGGCGAGATCCAATCTGCCCATCAACGAGACGGTCGCCACCGGCCGCATGATAGCGATCGGCGAGATGCTCCAAATCTTGCCGAGCAGTTACGTCCCGGCGGCGCGACCCGTCACGCACAGCGTGATCCTGCCGGTCGGCACGATCAGCCTCTTCGTCGGCCTCACCGACGTCATCGTCTTGGAGGATTCGGCTCGCATCCGCGAGTCGCCGCCACGCGATCGGCTCTCCGAGAGCCAGATCCGCACGATCCATCGCCTCGCTTCCGAGTACAATTCGGCCCACAGCGACGTGGCCGAAAACTCAGCGGCTGCATAAGATGCGGCCCTCAACGACGACGCCGACTCGGCGACCCCGGCGTCACTCGCCGGGTCCATCACCGCGGTTTCACCCGCGGACTCCATCACCCAGGTCTCCAACGTGGGAGACTTCGAGGACCCCTCCATCCTCGGGATCTTCGAGTTCGACTCCGGGTCGGAGAACTCCGCCGACCTCCGCGACGGAACCGGTCGCCACGCCGCGACCTACATGGCGACTGGCACCGATCCACCGGAGGATCCATTCTCCACCCCAAGCCCTCCTAACGCCACGGCGACGGAGGTCGAGGACCTCCGCCTGAAACTGGCGGAGGCGGTGTGGAAGGAACAAGCCAAGCGCGAAAAATTTCGCCTCGAGCAGGTGACAGCGCAGGAACTATCGCGCTACCACCAACAGCGGATCAGGTCGCGCCTGAACCCCACCATTCAGGGGCGCGCCCTGAACTTCGACGACGAAAACGAACCGGCCCGCGTGGCTGAGCGCGCGATCTGCGAGAACGCGCCACCAGGAGGAAGCGCCCGGCCCCCGCCAGGATCAACGGCGATGGGCGCCCCACCTCCACCCAACCGCACACCTCCCAGGGACCAGCCGCGGATAGTAGTCTCCTCACGGGAGAGAGACGCAAACGGCTGTTGGAGATATGCCCAAGAGGCAATAATAAAGTGGTTATTATCATATCTTCACACTTATGATAAATGTTTACATGCCATGCTATAATTGTATTAACCGGAAACATTAATACTTGTGTGATTTGTAAATTAAAATAAGAGTCCCTAGTATAGCCTCTTGTTAAACTAGCTTGTTGGTTAATATATGATCATGGTTTCCTGATCATGAACATAGAGATGTTATTAACAACAGGATCATATCATTAGGAGAATGATGTGATGGACATACTCCTATAGATAAGCGTAGCATAAAGATCAAGTCATTTCAATAGTTCAATTGCTATATGCTTTCTGATACATAGTAACCTAATTCCTTCGACCATGAGATCATGCATATCACCTTTACCGGATGGATGCTTTGATGACATCAAACACCAGACCGTAACTGGGTGGCTATAAAGGTGGCATTGAGTGTTCGGAAAGTATTGGTTGAAACACATGGATCAAGAGTGGGATTTGTCCATCCATATGACAGATAGATATACTCTGGGCCCTCTCGGTGGAATGTCATCCAATTAGCTTGCAAGCATGTGACTAGGTCACAAGGGATCACATATCACGGGAACGAGAAAAGAGTACTTATCGGTAACGAGGTTGAACTAGGTATGCAGAGATACCGACGATCATAACCTCGGATAAGTAAACTATCGTGAGACAAAGGGAAATTGGTATCGTATGTAAGTGGTTCATTCGATCGCAAAGAAATCGTAGAAATATGTGGGAGCCATATGAATTTCCAGATTCCTCTATTGGTTATTGTTCGGAGAAGTGTCTCGATCATGTCCGCATAATTCACGAACCGTAGGGAGACACACTTAAGGATTCGACGTTGTTTGAGTAGTTATGGTATTATGAGAAAGAGACCGAATGTTGTTCGGAGTCTCGGATGGGATCCGGGATATCACGAGGTGATCCGGAATGGTCCGGAGAATAAGATTCATATAAGGAAAGTCCCGTTTCGGAGTTCGGGAATGATTCCGGTGTTTTCATCGGGAATGTTCTAGAAGGTTCCGGATTGTCCGGCACTCCGGGGGGGGGGGAGGGGTACATGAATGTGTCATTACATATTGGAATGATTGCATCATGTACTAAGTGTTCTTGCTGTTCCAAATAAAGGATTAAATTGAATCCTAAAACAGAAAAGTCAAATGTCCAGTTTGAAAGTCAAACGGCTAAAACAGGAAACTGTGGGAAACAAGCAAGAGGAGGGCAAAACCGAGTTAGGGAGGGAATCCCTCCTCCAACCGGCGGCGCCTCCACCAGGCCGAGTTGGGGAGGGACTCCCCTCCCTCCCCTGGCGCGCCGGCCCCCTCCACCTATAAAAGGAGGGGCAGGGCCCCCTCCTCTAGACACACAAGTTTCTACCTCTAATCTCCGGTTTAGAGCCGTTCTGGTTTAGAGCTTCTAATTGCTTTAGCCTGCGGTTTAGAGCCTTCTAATTGGTGTGTCTAATCTCTAGACCACTAATAGCCCTCTCTCATACTCCACCATACTCGCTCCGGCTTAAGGCGAAGCCCTGCGGGATCTCCCCTCTACTTCCGGTACCACGCCGTTGTGCTGCCGGAATCGCGAGGAGAGTGCTACAACCTCCGCTGCCTGCTGGAACAAGGGAGAGGAAGGTCTTCGTCGAGTACCGAACGTGTGACCGACTGCGGGAGCGCTGCCGGAACGTGGCGCCGGAAGGATCGTCTACACGATCTTGAGATCGGAAAGAGTACGACTACATCACCCACGAGAATCTGCTCTCGTTAACCGCTTTGGAATCTTCGAGGGTAAGTTATTCCATCGACTCGTTGCTACAATCTAGTAGATAGATCTTGGCTTGTTTGTTTGTATGCGATAGAATTTTTTTTTTCCATGCTACGAACCCCTACAGTGGTATCAGAGCCGTGTCTATATGTAGATCTGTTGCACGAGTAGAACACAATGGTCATTGTGGGCGTTGATGCTTTTATTGTCGATTGATTCTTGTGTACTTTGCATCTTGCGGTATGTTGGGATGAAGTGGCCCGGGCTAACCTTACATGACATCGTTCATGAGACCTGCTCCACGCTTGACATGCAACTTGTATTGCATAAGTGGCTTTGCGGGTGCCTGTTTCTCCTAGCATAGTTAAGATCCAATTTACAACGGGTGATTAACAATACTAGTATCAATGTTGTGGTTCATGTTCGTAAGTTAGAACGACACTTATTAACAGCCCCAAACCACGTAAAACATGCAAAGAAAGTAGAGGCGTCTAACTTTGTTTTGCAGGGGTGTGCAGTGATGTGATATGGCCATGATTGTGATTATATATGATGTATGCAATGTTCCTTATTGTAAGTCGGCAACCGGCAGGAGCCATATGGTTGTCTTTAATTTTTGTTAAGACCCGCGTGTCTATTCAAAGTAGTTGTAATAGTTGAAGCCGGTGGATGACAACCATGGAGCAGCGTCATTGACCTTGATGCAATGCCGGTGATGATGGAGATCATGTTCGTGCTAGAAGATGGAGATCGGAAGCACAAAGAAGAAAGGCCATATCATATCACATATTATTGAATTGCATGTGATGTTAATCCTTTATGCATATTGTATTGCTTAGTATACGACGGTAGCATTATAAGATGATCCCTCATGCACATGAATTTCAAGTCATAAAGTGTTCACCCTTAGTTAGCACCGTTGCTAAAGCTTGTTGTTTCGAAGCACCACGTGATGATCGGGTGTGTTAGATTCTACAAGTGTATACAACGTGAGCAAGCCAGATTTGCTCATGCAGAAACTAAGGTTTGATCTTGACGAGCCTAGCATGTACAGACATGGCCTCAGGAACACGGATTACCGAAAGGTAGAGCATGAGTCATATAGTAGATATGATGAACATGTTGATTGTTCACCATTGAAGCTACATCAACTCTCGTGATGATCGGTTTTGATGTGGTGGATTTGGTTCGTGTGATCACTAAAACAATGTGAGGGATATTGTTTTGAGTGGGAGTTCACCTAGATTAATTTAATTATTAATTAGAACTCAATTTATCATAAACTAAATCAAAGTGAATTTGCATAGTTGTTGTAGTCATTGGCATCCGTTTACCACCTTGCGCTTAGTTATAATTGAGATGATAGAACTATAGAATTCTGGTTAGTTACTTTACGAACTGGTATCGTATTGTTTTTAAGTGTTAATCTAAAGTTTAAAAGTCCTATTGCAAACTTTTAGTAAGTTCCGGTTACTCCATGAAGTTTAATAATTAGTATTAAATCAAGAGTAACAATTCCAAGTGTTAGTATCATGTTTGTATCCATGATTCTTGATATTCAAAGGATTGTCTTAATATCAAGGTTATCTAGGATCTGAAAGAGTTGTTTCAGAAACCATGATGTGTGGAAGATATTGTGATATCTGAAACGAAGTTTTGGTTGCAACATGACAGAGTATAATACGGCAAAAGTCATGTTCTCATATTTGATGAGAATTTGCAAAGGGTTGGAGACACTAGTTGTCCTAATTCTCCAAAAGGTTTTGGATAGCAACATTATACTCGTAATTCATCGTTATAAGCTAAAGGTAGTTTGATCATGGACGATTCCATGATAAGGATGAATATTTGATGTAGGTGAAATGTTTACTACACCAAGAGATTACTAAAGAAAGGAATTTGAAAGAACACCAAACATTTGATGATGGTGATCTACTTCAAAGTGCAAGTCCAAAGACATTGGTATTTAACTATACACGCTTTGGATTATGTGTCATATGTATGACTCCACTATTGATGTTGATAGATTCTTTCAAACAGAAAAGGAAATATTGAAAGAGAATCTCATAAATATATGGCAGAAAAGAAAAGACTAGAATTGTTCAGTTTAAGTATATAGATGATATACATGTTATGGCTATATTCTTTGCTTATTAAACAATGTGGTTCTTAAGTATTTGATACTGAATTTGTTGGTGTGAATCGTCATACGAAACAACACAATTCATGAACTACAATGGCCTAAGTAACTAGCAAAAGAATATGTGAAGATGTTCATTGAGAACAAATAAAAGGTTATTGTGTTGCTCGTTAAAACGTCAAAGCTTGCCTTCAAGATTTGTTTTATCAGGTATTATGAGAACAAATGGATTGTTCAAATAATTGCCATAATCCATAAAAGATGTATGATTCACAAATCTCGTTGGAGAAATCACATCCATAAAACTAGTGCTAAAGATGTCGAAAGACAAATTGATTGAAAGATCACTTAGGAAGTGACATCGCTGTTTAAATTATACTGGAAAGAAAACATGAAGAAACTCCATGTGGATGGAATTTTGGATTCTTTTGATTTTTGATCAAATGACACTTGTGAAACTGTCACATCCCAAGATTTTCCAAATCTTGTAATGTGAAAATAAATGAATAAAATAAAACCTTGTTTGATTTCTAGAGCCAGAAGAAACTTTCTGAATTCAATTGGAACATCAAACCCATTTGAATTAAATAAAATCCTAAAAGGATTTAAAAAGATAAACATTTTAAATAAAGGAAAATAGAATGTTTTGGAAATAAGATTTTGGATCTTTTAAAATAAAAGATTTGGTATTCAAAAGAAAAGATGGAATCATAACTAAAGATTATTTATAAAGCCAAATTAATCCTTGGCCAAGCTTTGAGAATTAAAAACATTTTATTTTAAATAAAGTAGCAAAGGTTATTTAAAAATAATAAAGATTTGCTTAAATAAAATAACAAGGAATTAATATCCAAACTCTTTTAAAATAAAAGATTTCACCAATTCTAATTAAAACATCAAAACTTAATAATTATTTTAAATAGGTTTCCCAAGTAGTTGATATTCTCTAATAAAATCTACTAAAATGTTCTGGCTTTATTTTTAGATTCAAAATAAATATATCAATAAAATAAAACTTATTTGAATTAATAATGAAAGTCTATTATTTTTTAATGGACTCTATAATAAAATGTTTTCCAAGTATTTAATACTTCCAAATAAAACCTACTGATTTGGTTTGGAAAATATTTAGGTTTCAAATAGAGATTTTATTAATGGAATCAAACTCTATTTGATTTAATAACTAAGGCCCATTTTATTTAATTACTAATGGACCCTAAAATAAGAGGTTATTTTGTTTTAAAACAAATCTTCCAAATATTCTTTATTTCCAAATAAACCTACTGATTTAGATTTGAAAAGTGTTTTCAAATGAGAATCTTTATTAAATAAATCAAACCATGATAAATAAATAAAACTCCATTTTATTTAATTAAAGAATGGATTAATAAAGATGTTATGATTTTATTTTGGGCTTTTGACCATATTACTAAACAAAACTAATTTCAATATTACAAAATTTGAGTGTTGTTTGAATTGATTTGGTGGATGTTTGTTTAATTGGAAATTCAAAACAGAAAATAAAATAGAAAAGGAAAAGAACACAGAATAAAAAAAATCGACCCAACCCAACAGCCCAGCAGCAGCCCACCTAGCCCATCTCCTCTCCACCCCAAACCGTTTTCCTCACCGTTGAAACAACCCGCGGGGCAACTGACTAGTGGACCTCCTCCTCGCTTCTTTCCCACTGACTGACCGACCCCACTTGTCACTGTTCTTCTTCTCACCCGCACGACCTCTTCTCCCTCCTTCGACACCGCTCCTGCCGATGAATTCGCGACCTTAATTCGCTTTAACTCGACCACCGTTACCAGCTTTGATCACGCAGGTTGAAATGCCCAAGCCTCCTCTATAATTCCCCTCTGACACCTCGCGCTCGCACGCCTTAGACCACCTCAATTCCCTCCTCAAGCCCCTCTGTTCCGACCGCCGTCTCCGGCCAATTCAGGCCAGTACAGACCACCTCCCACCTTTCCGAGCACGCTAGCAACTTCCCCACTCCCAGACGCTTCTCCCCGTGCCCTTCTTTCAACCGCGGGCGCCCCGGAGCATCGGCTTCGACAAGCTCCGACAGCGTCGCCGTCCGTTTCTACTCCGGCGACGACTCTCAGGTGAACCAGACCGCCCCGACCCCTATCGTTCACACTCCCGCACTCGCCACACCTTTCTGCATCTAACCGCATCATTGTTTCGCTTCGGGATGATCCACAGCGTCGCCCTCGACCGCGGACAGAACCACCCGACGCCGACGAAGTCTCCGGCGAGCAATCGCCACCGTTCCCGTGCGCCCCCTGCCTCGTCGACCACATGTTGAGCTTTCCCAACCAACTGCGACCTCGGTGAGCCTACTCCCTTCCTCTCTCGCCTCCTATTTCATCAGCGCCGCCACTGACCGACCGTCGCCGCCGCGCGCAGCCGACGAGCGCCGCCAGACTTTGGCAAGCGTGTTAGTAACCGTAGGATCTGGATCTGACGGATGCGATAGAAAGTTAACGAAGGGGTAAGTGATGATCCTGTGCCGCACGATCTGACTTGATCCAACGCGCCGCAGCACGCGATCCAGACGAATCGGTATCGACCAATCACGACGCGACGCGTGGCCTGTAATAGATCTAAAAACAGTTTTGAAATCAGAACTATTTGCAAACTTCAAACCCCTATAACTTTCAAACCACACGTCCAAAAATTATAAATTTTATATCAATGGATTCAGGAGAACAAGATCTAACCAACCATGCCCTTAGTTTATAAAATAGTACCTGTTAGCTTGCTTGTTTTTACAGAAACATTTGTGTACTTGTTTAGAGTATAAAAATTGTTTAAAATTGATTTTAGGATTAAATCTTTTGCAAAATGGATTTGTGTGACCCTACTGACCCTAGGAACCAACCCATAGGGTTAAAAATGATTTTTGTGAAATTTAAGTTGAATTAGTTAACTTAGTCATTTTCTAGCCAAATAAAACTCATTGATTTTATTATGGAAAAGTTGTGCAAGGAAAACTTTGGGAAAATGTTATGGACAAAACTTACTGACCCAAAACACCAAGCCTTGCCAAAGGTAACCTACTTGGTGAAAAACATAAAGTCTTACTTTAAAAAGAATAATTTTCACCACATAAAATGTTGAATGGATTTTAAAATAGACTTTGGGCAAAACCTCTAACTAATGACTTTGCCATTTTGGTAAATGACCAATGTGGACCTTACAAAGTATATAAACCTAGTAGAGACCAACTTTGCAATAGAATCCTCTTTTTACAAGACTTAGGAACCATTGCTTTGTGTATGTGAATTATTGTTTGAATGTTGGAATGCTACTTGATACTATGCTTGTTTGATTGTAGTGAAATTAGCAAAGTGTGAGACTAGCAAGATCAAGAAGTGACTATCATTCCCTAAAACAAAAAGGCAAGTTACACTATCATTCAAAAGTCCTACTATTTTTATTACTATACTTAGTGGATTTTGAAAATATGCATGAAAAGATATTTTATACTTAAGCTATGCTAAATCCTAATAGGATTCCCTAAACACTCCTTAGTGAGAATATTGAAGTTGTACATGCTTAGCCATGCTATATGCTATAATTTGAAAAAGAGATACATGTTGAGACTTTACAAAGGTTGAAAAAAGGACTTGTGTTTTACATAATAAAACAAGGACTCAATGAACCACCTAGGTGGAGGATACTTTAAGTTTTGGAGAAGGTGGCAACAAAAGGGAACCATGTCTATGGCAATCACTTTGTGTTGGGCTCCAAAAGAAAACCACCTAGGAAACTTAGAGATCAAACATGTTTCTCCAATTGTGGCTTTCGTGTACAACCACATGCTATTATGGCTCTGGCTTAGTCAATTACATTAGGAAGACCCATGCATTGTCTTTAGTTACTGGACATGGGGATCTAGAATGCTTCATGGGGGCTGAAGACAAAGCTAGCAATGATGTATGGGAGGACCTTATGGAAAGACTTTGTCACATTCTCAGTCTGCCAGTACTCCATCTTGGTGAGCACTAATCCAGTAGGCCACTGGTGGCAACAAGATGGGATTGTGTCATGTGGGTAAAGTGTACTCCTTCTGCAGAAGTAAACAAAATCTAAGTACTTAGCCGTGTCCCCGGTTATGGACAATACTGAGCAACTAAAGTTTGAACTATGGGAGATCTCGACATTCCAACTTCTAATATAAAAACTTGATGCCCTTGTGTGTCTACCAAGGAATTCAAAGAGATTTTGTAAAGCTTGTTGCACTTGGGATTACCAAGGTGCTCAAGAGCATGATGTACTTGGGGCTTTACCAAGGAACTCATGAGTTTTGATAAAACTTGTTGCACTTGGGGTTACCAAGGTGCTCAAGAGATTTTGACAAGGATTTGAACACTTGAGTTTCTACCAAGGAGTTCAAGGAACTTGGAAAAGAAATTTGACAAAAGAACTTTAAAACCTTTTTGAAAAGATAGGATAAAATATTGCTTTATGCAAATAAGCCTTAAACTCTACTTAACCAAATATGCATATAATGATAGGATCCTCTCTTATTATACCTAAAAGTGAAACTTGCCAATACAATTCAAAATGTATTGACCCATGTGGCTGTAACTTGTAATGTTGCAGGTTGATTGTTTTAAAAATGAAGATTGTTTGATTGACTAGGACTACAAAATCTACAACCAACATCTGCCTGTGGCACTTTGAAGATGATGGACCCATACTTATAGTTATTCCGCTGCAAATGTAATGTAATAGCCAAATGAGCTATGTTTGATGTAATAAACTTATGTTATTCCTGGTTATAAATTTATATTATGACCTTTGTATCTTGATATTACATCTTAACTGTGGATGCTAGCTATTGATCCAGGGACTAGCATTGTAAAACACAGGAGGAACCTACCTTCTTGGGTTGGGACCTCTACAGAAACTTTCCTAGAGATAATTAAAACTTCGTTCATAGGCCAAAAGGGAACGAATGACTAGCTTATTGGAACTTGTACATATTGTTGTACGAAATCCATTATGTGTAGTCAAGAGCGATGGATTTCAACTTCATATGCTTTCTCCGAAAATTTGAGTGAATATATGAATATTTACTTAATAAGGATGAAGTGTGAAATATTTGAAAAGTTCAAAGATTTTTAAGATGAAGTGCAAAATCATTGTAACAAGAATATAAATAGTTTATGATAAGATCATAAAGGAAGATATTTGAGTTACAAGTTTAGCATAATACCTAAGATTTAAGGAATCATTCCGTGGATTTGCATTTCCCGAAACACCATAAGTGTATGGAGCGTTCGAGATATGTAATTAAACCTTGTTTGACATGGTAAGATCAAAGGTATAATTTATAAAACTGCCATTATATTTTAAAGATTAAAAGCTTTAGAGATTACCGTTTTTCCACTGAAAAGATCTCCATCATAATCCGTTGAAATGACACCATATAAAGTTATGGTTTGGGATAAAACCCAAGTAGTCCTTTCTTAAACATTGGTATGCTATACATAAGAAAGATGTTTGCAACCAAAGTCGGATGAACCTGTCTTTGTATTACTGTTAAGTATTCCTCCATAAACACCAGAGACAAAAGTGTTTGTCGCTTAGAACGTCAAGTTTCTTTGAGAAGGAATTTTTCGTGAAAAGTTAAGTGGGAGGACAATAGAACTTTGATAAGGTTAAAAGAACCTTAAGCTATATGTGCAGAGTTGCGCAGCGCCGAAAAGTGTTCCGGAGACAGCAACAATGCTCATGGCTCACGTGCCTCAAAGGTTGTGGTCACGGAGATCTAAGTTGCTATTGAAACAAGTAGATCGGGTAAACAATCAAATACCAAGATTTGAGGGTTGAATCATTATTTGAGAATAATGAACTGACTACATGCAAAGAAGCGATGATGGGCCCTGACTCCGTCAAATGGCTTGAAGCCATAAAATCCGTGATAGTTCCATACACGAGAAATCAAGTTTTGAACTTGAAGGACCCTCGAGAAAGGTGTAAGACCTTACAGTTGTGTTTGGATCTATAAATAAACAGACATGGATGTTGCACATCTATGAAATAGTCTACATGTTGGGAAAGAGTTCACAACAATGTTCAAAAGTTGACTATGACAAGATCTGATCTTTCATAGCGATATTTAGTCTAGATGGATTAGTGTAGCAACCACTACATATAATTTTATTATATGGAAGTTGAATAAAGAAAACAAGTTCTTCTAATAGAAGGGTTACCTAGGACGTGTGCATGACACAGTCCAAAGGGTTTTGTTAAAATTCAAGGGATGCTAAAAACATATGCAAACTTCAATGGTTGAAGTAAGCATAGCGGAGTTGGAATCTTCACTGTGATGAAACTGTTAAAGGAGTTTAAAAGTTCATCAGAGACGATGGAGATGCTTGCATTTGCAAGAAATTAAGTGGGAGTGCTAAGACATGTTTCTAATACATTATGTGGAAGACATATTGTTGATTGGAAATAATGTATCTTTTATTAACACATATTAAGAATTTCATCCCGATGAAAGACTTAGGCAAAACCCAAATATTTGGCATCAATAGACGCTAATATGGTTATGCCAGAAGTACATAGACAAGATATTGAATGAGTTCAATATAGAAACTACAAGAGAGGTTCTTGTCGCACAGAAAGGATTGAATGAGTTCAATGTTGATGATATATTCAAGTGTATTGACATTTGGTAAAGTGAAACAAATAATCAAGTATAGATTGATACTTGATGTATGAAATCACAAAGAGTATTTATATCAATCATACTGTGATATGTACAAATCCAGATATGTCCTATGCTCTAAATGTTGTGAGCATATACCAGAATGATTCGTAAGATTATCATTGGACAATAGTAAGGATATTCTTATGATCTTTTGGAAGAACTAAGAGTATAATATTTGTGGAAGTGACAAATAGATGGTTAGTTCATTGTAAAAGTACTACATTGATACTAGCTTTGTCACAAAGTACAAATTAAGTTTATCTCAATCTAAACTAAGGGTGGCACAATATAATGGAAAGTGAGTTCCATAATGGATTTGGATGAGTTCCAAAGTTAAGACATTGTGACAGATACTACAACAAAAGGCTAAGTATATGACTGCTATAATATCAGCTAAAGAGGGCATTTGTGTCAAGTAGTTTGTTATCAAACTAGGTGTAGTTCACAGCGGGATAATACTATGAAGATATATTGTACAACAATATTATCAACATGTTTTAACCCCAAAAGAACTAAAGGTCACACCAAAGGACCAAATTTGTACGAAGCCATCTCATTAGAGAATGAGTGATGCGTAGAGACGCAAAGACATGCAATTACACATGGACCTGGAAGTGTCAGATCCGGAGATCAGTTGACCACTAGCAATCGTGTACATACAACACCGGAAAGCCATAGGTGTTGAATACACAAAGGTGTGAAACTAGATTATTGACTCTAGTGCAAGTGGGAGACTGTTGGAGATATGCTCAAGAGGCAATAATAAAGTGGTTATTATCATATCTTCACACTTATGATAAATGTTTACATGCCATGCTATAATTGTATTAACCGGAAACATTAATACTTGTGTGATTTGTAAACTAAAATAAGAGTCCCTAGTATAGCCTCTTGTTAAACTAGCTTGTTGGTTAATATATGATCATGGTTTCCTGATCATGAACATAGAGATGTTATTAACAACAGGATCATATCATTAGGAGAATGATGTGATGGACATACTCCTATAGATAAGCGTAGCATAAAGATCAAGTCATTTCAATAGTTCAATTGCTATATGCTTTCTGATACATAGTAACCTAATTCCTTCGACCATGAGATCATGCATATCACCTTTACCGGATGGATGCTTTGATGACATCAAACACCACACCGTAACTGGGTGGCTATAAAGGTGGCATTGAGTGTTCGGAAAGTATTGGTTGAAACACATGGATCAAGAGTGGGATTTGTCCATCCATATGACGGATAGATATACTCTGGGCCCTCTCGGTGGAATGTCATCCAATTATCTTGCAAGAATGTGACTAGGTCACAAGGGATCACATATCACGGGAACGAGAAAAGAGTACTTATCGGTAACGAGGTTGAACTAGGTATGCAGAGATACCGACGATCATAACCTCGGATAAGTAAACTATCGTGAGACAAAGGGAAATTGGTATCGTATGTAAGTGGTTCATTCGATCACAAATAAATCGTAGAAATATGTGGGAGCCATATGAATTTCCAGATTCCTCTATTGGTTATTGTTCGGAGAAGTGTCTCGATCATGTCCGCATAATTCACGAACCGTAGGGAGACACACTTAAGGATTCGACGTTGTTTGAGTAGTTATGGTATTATGAGAAAGAGACCGAATGTTGTTCGGAGTCTCGGATGGGATCCGGGATATCACGAGGTGATACGGAATGGTCCGGAGAATAAGATTCATATAAGGAAAGTCCCGTTTCGGAGTTCGGGAATGATTCCGGTGTTTTCATCGGGAATGTTCTAGAAGGTTCCGGATTGTCCGGCACTCCGGGGGGGGGGGGGAGGGGTACATGAATGTGTCATTACATATTGGAATGATTGCATCATGTACTAAGTGTTCTTGCTGTTCCAAATAAAGGATTAAATTGAATCCTAAAACAGAAAAGTCAAATGTCCAGTTTGAAAGTCAAACGGCTAAAACAGGAAACTGTGGGAAACAAGCAAGAGGAGGGCAAAACCGAGTTGGGGAGGGAATCCCTCCTCCAACCGGCGGCGCCTCCAGCAGGCCGAGTTGGGGAGGGACTCCCCTCCCTCCCCTGGCGCACCGGCCCCCTCTAGACACACAAGTTTCTACCTCTAATCTCTGGTTTAGAGCCGTTCTGGTTTAGAGCTTCTAATTGCTTTAGCCTGCGGTTTAGAGCCTTCTAATTGGTGTGTCTAATCTCTAGACCACTAATAGCCCTCTCTCATACTCCACCATACTCGCTCCGGTTTAAGGCGAAGCCCTGCGGGATCTCCCCTCTACTTCCGGTACCACGCTGTTGTGCTGCCGGAATCGCGAGGAGAGTGCTACAACCTCCGCTGCCTGCTGGAATAAGGGAGAGGAAGGTCTTCGTCGAGTACCGAACGTGTGACCGACTGCGGGAGCGCTGCCGGAACGTGGCGTCGGAAGGATCGTCTACACGATCTTGAGATCGGAAAGAGTACGACTACATCACCCACGAGAATCTGCTCTCGTTAACCGCTTTGGAATCTTCGAGGGTAAGTTATTCCATCGACTCGTTGCTACAATCTAGTAGATAGATCTTGGCTTGTTTGTTTGTATGCGATAGAAAATTTTTGTTTTCCATGCTACGAACCCCTACAACGGCCTCCCACTGTTCTCCACCCCGATGGACAACCTCGTGGCGGGCCGAGCAGCAGCCGACAACATCATGGCCACGGGCGACAGAGCCCTACAGATCCAGTACGTCAGGGCCCTACTCGCAAAGGCCGTCGAGCAGCAAAACGCAGGCGCCGACTCGCAGGGTCTAGTATACTCGCGTTCGTCGAGAAGCAGAGCGGCCTCAAGCGGCCGCCCAGCGGCGGCAAACGCCCTCAACTGCCCGCCACCTGAGCCACTGCAGCTCCAACACCGACCCGCGAACGCGGCACTCTCCACCAACGACCCCAGGCCAGCGACCAACTTCGTCGCCGCCAACGGGCAACCCATCGACGCCCGCACCCACATCATCAACAACCAAAGCTGGCGCGCACGCCAGCCCGACGACCTGCGACACACCCTAACCAATCGCCGCGACGGCGAGCCCATGGGGTCGCTAAGTCGACTCGGCCCCAAGTGCTTCGGACCAATGATCCGAGGCGAGAAGTACCCGCCAAACTTCAAGGCGCCGAAGGAGATAGAAAAGTACGACCCCTCGTACGACCCCGCCGTTTGGCTCGATACATACCTCATGGCGATGGGGATCGCGGGCCACACCGACCTGCTAGCCGCCTGTTACCTCCCCCTGATGATGGAAGGGACGTGCAGGCAGTGGATCAACACCCTCCCCCAGGACAGTATCGATTCCTGGGAGGAGATGCGTGACGCCTTCGTCAGGCACTTCGAGTGCTCCTACACCCGCGCCACCACCATCGAGGACTTGGAGCGATGCGTCCAAGGACCCCGCGAGTCGACCCGCAACTGGGTCCAACGGTGGCAAGAACTCTGGTACAACGCGGTCGGTATCCACCCGGACACCGCGATCCACTGCTTCAAGACCTCGTGCCGCTACGAGCCCCTGGTCGCCAAGCTCAAGAGACACTCTCGCACACTCGACAACATCCCCGACCTCCTCGAGATCGCCAAACGGTACGCGAAGGAAGATCTAAACCAGGAAACTGACGACGAGTCGGGAGGTCAACGCCGCACGAGTGGCAACGACAGCGGACGACGGTCCGACCTACGCTACAGCAACACTCGCCTCACCGGCAAGTGCCGCAGTGACGGGCGAGTCGACTTCGTCACCAACGCCGGGCACGCGCAACGCGAGCCCAAGAGCTTCCGCCGCGACGGCGACAACTACAAGGCCAAACCAAGGTTCGACCCCGCGGCCCTCCTTAACCAACCATGTGCATTTCATAGCAGGGAAGGGAAGCCCGCAACACACACCACCGCCAACTGCCACACCCTCAGGGAGATCGAGAAGGCACGGCGAGCACGGGAGGACCCCGACAACGACCCGCCAAACGGCGGAAAATTGGGCAAAGTGGCCGGCTCGCTCCATACCTTCACGGGCTTCAACACGAAGCGCGAGAAGAAGGTCATCGCCCGCGCCGTCGCCGTCAACGCGGTGGCCCAGGTGGACGTTCCCCAGTTCCTCAACTGGTCGGAGCAGCCCATCACCTGGAGTCGACAAGACCACTCGCCACACATCGAGTACCCAGGTCGAGTCGCCCTGGTGGTCAAGCCTAAGGTCGGCGACTACTGGCTCCCCAAGACATTGATGGACGGCGACAGCTCCATCAACATCCTGTACCTGGACACCTTCAGGCGGCTGCGGCTCCCGCAGTCGATGATCGAGCCGACCCACACCATGTTCCACGACATCGTCCCCGGTCGGAAGGCGTACCTGATCGGTAAGGTCACGTTGCCAGTCACCTTCGGCACACCAGCAAACTTCCGCACCGAGCGGATCGTCTTCGAGCTCGTGCCCTTCGACAGCCCCTACCATTGCGTCCTGGGGCGCCAGGCGTTCGCCAAGTTCATGGCAGCGCCCCACTACGCGTACAACGCGATGAAGCTTCCCGGGCCGTGCGGCGTCATCACCATCAACGGCGACCCCGACATGGCCGTCGAGTGCGAGGCCAAAGGAGCCGAGCTCGCTAACGCCGTCATCGCGACGGAGACCAACCACGCCGATGAGCTCGCCAAGTACGCGAGCGAGGTCAACAATGACGACCCCACCATACTCAAGAAGCCCAACTCGGAGGGCGCAAACACCTCAACCTTCGAGGCAACGACGCACACCCGCACCGTCGAGCTGGTCCCAGGCGACTCCAGCCAGACGGTGACGATCGGGACGGGCATGAGCCCAGCGTAGGAAGGCGCGCTCATCGAGTTCCTCCGTGAGAATAGGGACATCTTCGCATGGAAGACCTCTGACATGCCCGGTGTCCCTAGGGAGCTCGCTGAGCACAAGCTAAACGCCGACCCCAAAGTGCGACCCGTCAAACAGTCGCTGCGGCCCTTCAATGAAGAGCGCCGCCGAGCAATCGCCGAGGAGGTGCAGCGTCTACTCGCTGCAGGCTTCATCCGGCCAATCAAATACTCCAAGTGGCTGGCAAACCCAGTCCTGGTCGAGAAGAAGAACGGGACCTGGAGGATGTGTATCGACTACACAAACTTGAACAGCGCCTGCCCAAAGGAGCAGTTCGTCCTCCCGCGGATCGACCAGATAATCGATTCAACCGCGGGCTCGGAGTCGCTCTGTTTCCTCGACGCCTACTCCGGGTACAACCAGATCAAAATGGCCGTCGAGGACGAGGAGAAGACGGCGTTCATCACGCCATTCGGAGCCTTCTGCTACACCGCCATGACCTTCGGCCTCAAGAACGCCGGGGCGACCTACCAGCGGTGCATGCAGGAATGCCTCGCGAGCCAAATTGGCCGCAATATCCACGTCTACATCGACGACGTGGTCGTAAAGTCCGCTCGCCAGGGTGACCTACTCGCCGACCTGGCGGAAACATTCGCCAACTTGCGAAAATATAAGATAAAGCTCAACCCAGGCAAATGCACCTTCGGCGTACCAGCAGGACAACTACTGGGGTACGTCGTCTCCAAACAAGGGATCGAGGCGAACCCCACGAAGATCGACACGATCGCCCGGCTCGGCAAACCCGAGTGCCTGCGCGACGTCCAGAAACTGGCCGGGCGAGTAGCGGCTCTCAGTTGCTTCATCCCCCGCCTGGGCGAAAAGGCGATGCCCCTATACCGCCTGATGCGCAAGAACCCCACCTTCCAGTGGGACAAGGAGGCGAATGACGCGCTCCGCGATCTCAAAAAGGTGCTACTCGCCGCACCGCTACTCGCCGCCCCCGCCAACAAAGAACCCATGCTGGTCTACGTCGCGGCTTCCGAGCGTGTCGTCAGCACCGTGATGGTCGTCGAGCGACCGGAGGAAGGAAATGAGCGCCCAGTACAGAGACCGGTGTACTACATCAGCGAGGTCCTCATCGAGTCGCGCCAGCGGTACCCCCAGTACCAAAAGCTGGTATACACGGTCTTCAGAGCTCAGCGGCGCCTGCCGCACTACTTCCAGGAGCACCCGATCACGGTCGTCTCCTCAGCACCACTGCAAGACATCATCCGCAACCGCGAGGCGACCGGGCGGGTCGCCAAGTGGGCCGTCGAGATTGGCGTCCACAACATCAAATACGAGCCACGAAAAGCGATCAAGTCACAGGCCCTAGCGGACTTCATCGCCGACTGGGAAGAGGCCCAGCAGCCAGAGAAGCTGCCATACCTCCATTACTGGAGCCTGCACTTCGACGGTTCCAAGAACGCGGACGGCGCAGGCGCAGGGATCGTGCTAACTTCACCAAAGGGCGACAAGCTCCGCTACATCCTCTGCCTCGACTTCACACCCTGCACCAACAACATGGCCGAGTACGAGGCCCTACTCCACGGCATGCGAGCTGCCAAGGAGATGAATGTCAACCGCCTACGCTGCTACGGAGATTCCGACCTCGTCGAGGGGCAAGTCGCTGGCACCTGCGACGCCGTATCCCCCACCATGGCGGCGTACCGCCAAGCAGTGGACAAGTTGGGCGGACACTTCACAGGCTACTCCGTTGAGTGGATCGACAGGCGGAAGAACGAGGAGGCCGACGCACTCTCTCGCATCTGGTCGGCTCGACTCGCACCACCCGCCGGCGTCTTCCTCGACACGATCACCAAGCCATCAGTCTCTCCCCCGAGGGAGATTGACATCGGAGTCCCGCTCCAACCAGAGGCAGCCCTGGTCGCACTCGTCAACGAGCCAGACGACTGGACCAAGCCCTACATCGCCTACCTGGAAGCCGGCACCTTGCCGGCAGATGAGACGGACGCTCGGATGATCGCTCGTCGGTGCAAGTCCTACACCATCATAGACGGCGAGCTCCACAAGCGCAGTGTCACCGGCGTGTTCCAACGCTGCGTCCAACCCGCCGAAGGACGCAAGATCCTCCACGATATCCACTCCGGTGACTGCGGCCACCACGCCGGCGCCCGCTCCCTGGTCGCCAAGGCTATGCGACATGGCTTCTATTGGCCCACCGCACACGCCGATGCTGTCGACATCGTCCAGCGGTGCGCCGGGTGCCAGAAGTACGCCAACCAGACGCACGTACCGAGCTCAGCGCTCAAAACAATCCCCATCACCTGGCCATTCGCTGTGTGGGGCATGGATATGGTAGGCCCCTTCAAGAAGGCCCCCTCCGGCTACACCCACCTGCTAGTCGCGGTCGACAAATTCACAAAGTGGGTGGAGGCCAAGCCAGTTCGAAAATGCGACGGGAAGACCGCCACTAAATTCCTACGCGAGCTCATATATCGCTACGGGTTCCCAAACAGCATCATCACGGACAACGGCACCAACTTCGCCAAAGGAGCCATGGCCGAATTCTGCGAAGAGCACCACATCCGGCTTGACCTCGCGTCGGTCGCCCACCCAGAGTCCAACGGTCAGGCAGAACGGGCCAACCAAAGCATCCTCCACGGCCTGAAGCCGCGACTCCAAGTACCACTCGAGCGCACCGCCGGGTGCTGGGTCGAGGAGTTACCCTCCGTCATCTGGGGCATTCGCACCTCGGTCAACAGGTCGACAGGATTCACCCCCTTCTTCATGGTGTACGGCGCCGAGGTAGTCATGCCCACCGATCTCGAGCACGACTCGCCACGGGTCGTCCACTACACGGAGGCTGCAAACGAACTCGCTCGCCAAGACGGAGTCGATCAGCTCGACAAGGCACGTGACCTCGCTCGGTCTCGCACCGCCATCTACCAGCAGGGACTCCGCCGCTACCACAGCCGGCGGGTGAGGACTCGCACCTTCCAGGAAGGCGACCTGGTGTTGCGCCTCATCCAGGACAAGAAGGGCATGCACAAGCTCTCCCCTCTGTGGGAGGGACCATTCGCCATCGGGCGAGTACTTGGCAACGACGCCTACTACCTCATCGACGTCCGCGGGGACGACGAACTCGACGTCAAGCGACCATGGAATGTAAACCTCGTACGGAAGTTCTACCCCTAGAACCCCACATATGTACTCTCCAGTCGCTGTGAAATAAAAGAATCGGTTACCGCAAATTGCGCCTACTCTCCATGTCTTGTGCCACTCGCACTCGTAATAACAGCGTCCAGCTAACTGCAGAAGTCAACCTTTGGTACAACGATCGGCACGGCTAAGTAGTGCGATGCAAGAGCATTGAGTAAACCTCAGGTCTTGCATCGTCCATGAAAAACGCCTACCCGGAGCCCCATTGGAGTCGCCTAGCCCGACTGGCTTTACGATCCAAGACACCTGCCTTCGCTTCTTACAGCGACCATGGTCCTCCACATCCTCGGCATAGCGACTCGAACGGCTAAGTACCACGCTCGGGGACTGACGACCAGTTCATCGCGAGTGGCTCGGGAAAACGCCAAGTAAGAGAGCATGCCCAGGATTCGCCACGCGACTGGCCCAACGGGCCAGGCAGGAGTGATGCGCCCAAACTAACGCGCCAAGTCCTCAACCACCCTCGAGTCGCACCTAGAACAACCAAGTACCACGCTCGGGGACTCGGCCTCCCGACCCCGTTCGCGCAAGGGAAAACGGTGAAGTATAGAGCGTTCAAGGGAGTCGCCCTGCGACTGGCTCTTCGAGTCCGGGCGAGTAGACCACAATAACAAAACATTCAAAAACAACAAACATATCATACACGAGGTAAACCCCACAAAAGGGAGGATGCGCTCGGGGACTCGTTCAAACCACAATCACAAAACACATGACAAATTCCAACACAGACACGATGTCTCATTCAAAAGCATGTCGCATTGTTTCACATTACACAATATGCCCATACGGCAGACCTGCTACTAACGCCTCAGGCAAACTACCCTATTCTGCAGGCTTCGACGACGACTCGCCAGCACCCCGACGACCGCGAATGAACGGCGTGTATGGGTTTGACGGGTACGTCGTCAGCTCACCTGCCATCGCCGCGCGGAAAGGCTGCTCGACCTTGAAGTCCCAGTGCGGCGGCTCAGGGTCGTGGGGTGCGACAACCGTCTCCTGGTAGGGAAGGAGGTCGCCCATCGCCCAGACACGCTCCGAGTACACCGCAGCGCGATCCGTCAACTTGAGCACCTCGGAAAGCTCCATAGCGCCAGTCGACAAAGGGTAGCCGCTCGTCACGTCGTCGAGGTCGAAGTCCTCTGGGAAGTGAGCAAGTCCAAGGCTCAGCGCCGTTGATGCTCCGCGTCGAAACGCCGACCACGTCATGAATTCAACTACCAAGGGCGCCTTCTCCAAGTACTTCCACACCTCGACGAGGTCGCTGGGAATCAACTCTGTGGGTGATATCTCCTGGAGGTATGCTCGGATGCACGTCGCCGACAATGTCGCCGAGTCAACGAGCATGCCCACACACTGCCGCGCGTCGAGCGAGCTCGCCTCTTCCGCGCTATCAATGATGCAACCTGCGAGTAGAGGGCAACAGTGAGTACGTTGGACATCACAAACATCACAAGCTACTGGCAGAGGCAAGCACACTTACCAATCAGCGGGCGGGCGAGATCCGTGATGAAGCGTTGAAGCGCAGTATGATCGTCCTGAAGCCCAGCAACAAGGGCGTCCGACACTTTACGATCCTCTTCGGCGGCCGCAATGGCGGCCTTGGCTCGCCCATCAGCCGAGCTCGCTTCCTCCTTCGCCTCTCGCAGCTCGCGCTCGAGATCGGCGATCCGCTTTTCAGCCGAGCTCAGAGCCGAGTGCGCCGCTGCCAATTCACCCGCGGGGACAAGTCCCTGGCGAGCTTCCTCCGCCTTCGCGGCAACCGCCTGAAGCCCTTTATTCGCCTCCTGGACGGTAGCCAGTTCCTTCTCTGCGCGGTGCTTCGCTGCCAATCGGTCAGCTGATTCACGTTGCAGACCCTGCACATCATCCAAACAGTTAGTTGAAGAGAAATCCTAAGTGCCCACCCGCTGAAATTCAGCAAGTACGCACTCAGGGACTGGATACGAAAAATCCTAAGTGCTCACCCGCTGAAATTCAGCGAGTGTGCACTCGGGGACTGGCAATCAAAAAATCCTAAGTGCCCACCCGCTGAAATTCAGCGAGTGCGCACTCGGGGACTGGCAATCAAAAAATCCTAAGTGCCCACCCGCTGAAATTCAGCGAGTGCGCACTCGGGGACTGACAATCAAAAAATCCTAAGTGCCCACCTGCTGAAATTCAGCGAGTGCGCACTCGGGGACTAGACGCGAAAAATAATAACAAAGCGCTTAAAGGATCAGACCGCTGCAAAACACCGACCTGATCCTCGGGGACTGGACATACCTGGATGGCTGCGCCAAGCATGCCGTGGAGTTGTATCGCATCCACGGACGCGAGGAGAGCTGGCGTGTACCCACGACGCTGGTCGATTTCCGCATCGGCGACCCCATGCGCACGGCTCGATGGCGAAGTTCCACTCGCCGTGGCCGCTTTGGCCATGAAGCGTGGGAATGTCGCGATGGAGGCACCTGCTCCGAAGGAGGTCGGCTCGGCCATTCCAGGCGAGGGAGCGCCCTCCTTCGTGGACGCGGTCGCCTCTGTTGCGGGCTCAATCGGCGCGACCACCGTATCATCGGAGATCGTGACGACGTCATCGCCCTTGGCCTTCTTGCTGCCATCTGCAGGGACGACGACCTCGTCCACCTTCTTCTTACGGGAAGGATCCTCTTCGCTGGCGACGGGTGGCACCTTAGCCACGGTCGGGTGGCCCATCCTCTTCACACCGGTCCTGTACATCAATCGTGTAAGCAAAGATAATTCAAGCGGTTATGGAAGATAAAGGAGGGTGAGGGTACTCACTTGGCGACTGGAATAAAGCGTAGCCCCATGCGGAGGCCGGCTGGTTTCTCCAGTTCAGGGACCAGTTCGCGACTGAGCCCCATTTCCAGGACGTCCCGTGCCCAAGACACGGACGGCTTCTTCGTCATTGAGGCTGCAGCCGGAGCCTCTGGGATATCTTCGGTAGGGGCTTCCCTGCGAGGCGAAGCCGCTGCAGCCGGAGCACCCCCCAGCCCAGAAACTGGGGCGAATGGCGGAGGCATTGAAGCCAGCGGCACCTCGACGGTGGCCGTGTCCAGCACGGCTATCGTCGGCGGCGCCTCGTCCTTGGCCGGGATGGGGGCATCGGAATTTCTCGTCGAGTGCGGCGGCGAGGCCGGCCTCGTTGGCTTCGGCTTCCTCTTCGGAGGAGCCTTCGTCTCCTTCTCCTTCTCCTTCTTCTTCTTCTTCTTCTTCTTCTTCTTCGACGGAGTCGCTTGTCGGCGCGAGGTGGTCTCCGGAAGTTCTTCGTCGTCATCATGATGCTCGAGGCTTTTACTTGCCTCAAGCTCACGCTGTCGCTGCCCGCGGGTCTTGCGAACCAGCGGGGCGACCTCCTCCTCGGACTCGTCGTCGTCATCGATCTCGTCGCTCCCGGAATCGCCTTTGGTGGGAGGCGACTCGCCCATGTCCTGGACGGACGAGCTCGAGTTCTCGTCGTCCGAAGGCGGGAGCCATCCTTCCACCACTTGGAACAGCTGCAAAGAATGCAAGATGAAATTAGAGTTACCGCGACTGCAAAAAACTGCGACTGCGAATGAGGCGAGGTGATTACCGTTGGGGCTGGATGCTTTGCGGTATAAGGTGCGACTTCGGCTTGTGCGTCCAGGTACACTGCCTGGGTGATCTTCTTCAGTGCTGGGATCTAGTCCTCCAGCTTCCACTCGGCGAGGCAGGCCTTCGTCGAGTCTTCCCGGCCCGTGTACTGGTACATATAATGATCGCGGCGAGCCAGAGGGACGAGCCGCCGCCCGAGCCAGCAGTTGTATAGGTTGATCGTCTGGAGGCCCTTCTTCTTCAGGCCGCGGATGGTCTGGAGCATCTCGTCAACGACCATCCGCTGGTCGTTGGGGAGCTTGCCGACATGGAGACGGCGCGGCTCGGACCGGTTGGCGGAGTACCGCGGAATCGCCGTCTCGCCCTCCGGGGTCGCCTCGGCAACATAGAACCACGACTTCTTCCAGTCGCTTGCCGCCTTTGCGGGCAGCATCAGGTCGAAAAATGAAATCTTCGACTTCCGCTGGAAGGTTAGGCCGCCCGCGGCAAGCATTGGGCCGCCCGGCTCCTCGCGGCTGATCCGTCCGCGGAACAGATCTTGCCATAGAGGGAAGTAGGGCCGGCAGCCCAAGTAGCATTCGCAGAACGCCACAAAGATGGCGAGCTGCTCGATGCTGTGGGGACCCAGATCCGATGGCTGGATCCCGTAGTAGGCGCAGAAGCGCCAGAAGAATAGGGACGTGGGAACCCTAGCCCCCATTCAAGATGGCTGGTGAAGCAGATGAATTCCCGGCCGCAGGGATGCGCCAGCAGCCGGCTCGCAAGATCCCGGCCTCCTCGAAGGAAGCCAGTTGCGCCCTCGTGCACTTAGATCTACCGCAAGGCTCGGTGGAGAGAGCCATGGCAGAGAGATTTGTTGGGGGTCGGGGGATTTCTGGTCGGCTGGGTCACGATGCGAAGGGAGGCGAAAATGCGCGCAGTCGGAGGAAATGGTGAGAAGGTGGTTCTCCGATCGCCTGCCATTCCCCTTATATAGCGGATGTTACCCGCCAAATCAGGGAACCGTTACCGAGCGATGATTACGCCAAAAGTTACCGTTGGATTACCCCAACAGCTAGTTTGACCACGTTTGACGGTCCAACTTCAGCCACTCGGCTCGCCGACCCAATCACTATGACAGTGTTTCGCCGACTCGACTCGCCAAAGCTGCGACCTGGATGACTGGTTTTCTCCTTTATACAGGAGCCCGCCGATGATTCGACTGGATGTCTACTCTGAAGCCGTATACTCTGGCTGCCAGCAGCCACCTACGCCTAATCGACGACGGCCTCGGGGACTACTGATGGGGATGTGCCTACCGGGGTATACCCAGCAGGACGTTTCCGACTGGCCCAAGAACTGGCGAGTGGGCCTGCAAGACGGCGACTGGATTGAAGCCCAGCGAGGAACCAAGCGACTGGAAGCTGAAGGCCTAGGCGAGTAGATAGGCCCAGTCGGATTAGGTTAAACGAGTACCGAAGCTTTAACTGAATCGGTTGAGATATGTAAACCCTAGGGGAGGTGAGCCTATATAAACCTCCCTGCAGGGCGTGTAGACGCACGTTCCATCATACACCCAAGCGACTCGCCGCCTAGCCGCCGAGCTCGCCATTTGTACCACCTTCATAATAAATCTAGCAGGAGTAGGTCTTTACCCTCCGGGGGCCGAACCTGGGTAAAACCCTGTGTCTTTGCCCTCATCTCGCACCGCAGATGGCTAGCCGCCCTTGCCCCTTGTTCTACTACTCGCTACCGATTGCAGCATCAGCCGTGACCATTCCCACGACAATTTGAGTAGGTATGGATATATCTACTTGATGAAACATAAGTTGGAAGCCTTTGAAAAGTTCAAAGAATTCCAGAATGAAGCACAGAATCAACTCGGCAAGAAAATAAAGTTTCTTCGGTCGGACCGAGGAGGCGAGTACATGAGCCATGAGTTTGATGACCATCTGAAAAGTTGTGGAATAGTTCCTCAACTTACTCCGCCAGGAACGCCACAAAGGAATGGTGTTTCGGAAAGGCGGAAACGAACCTTGTTGGACATGGTACGATCAATGATGAGTCGGACAGATCTGCCTTTGTCATTTTGGGGTTATTGTCTAGAAACAACGGCGCTCACGCTAAACAGAGTACCATCAAAATCGGTAGAGAAGACACCGCATGAGATGTGGACAGGCAAGAAGACGAGTTTGTCTTTTCTTAAGATTTGGGATTGTGAAGCATTTGTCAAGCGACTTCAGTCGGACAAGCTTACGGCCAAGTCGGATAAGTGTATTTTCGTGGGGTATCCGAGGGAAACCTTGGGTTACTACTTCTACAACCGAGAAGAGGGAAAAGTGTTTGTCGCTCGGAACGGTGTCTTCCTTGAGAAAGAGTTTCTCAGTCGGGGAGTAAGTGGGAGCACGGTGCAGCTCGCAGAAATTCGAGAGGAACCGGCTAGTAGCGAGTCGGAAAAAACCTTGGAGGTTGAGCCGGTCGTGGTAGCTGAGCCAGCGGCAGCACCTGTACTACGAAGATCGGCAAGATTACGAAGTGTTCGTGACGTGTTACTGTTAGACAGTGATGAGCCGGCAAATTATTCGGAAGCGATGGTGGGATCTGATTCCGAGTCATGGCTTGGAGCCATGAGATCCGAGTTAAAGTCCATGGATGAAAATCAAGTTTGGAACTTGGTTGATCTGCCAGACGGTGCAAGACCCGTCGAGTGCAAATGGGTCTTTAAGAAGAAAACTGATATGGATGGAAATGTTTCTGTCTATAAAGAACGCCTTGTCGCGAAGGTTTTCCGACAAGTTCAAGGAGTTGATTACGACGAGACTTTCTCGCCCGTAGCGATGCTTAAATCAGTTCGGATCATGTTAGCTATAGCGCGCTATTTCGACTACGAGATATGGCAGATGGATGTCAAAACGGCTTTCCTTAACGGAAATTTAACCAAGGACGTGTATATGATACAGCCCGAGGGTTTTGTTGATCCAGCTAATGCTGACAAAGTGTGCAAACTTCAGAAATCCATTTATGGGTTGAAGCAAGCATCTCGGAGTTGGAATATTCGCTTTGATGAGGTAGTCAAATCGTTTGGCTTCATCAAGAGTGATCATGATTCTTGTTTGTACAAGAAGTTTAGTGGGAACAAAGTAAATTTTCTAATCTTATATGTGGATGACATATTACTGATTGGAAATGATGTCCAGATGTTGCAAGAAACCAAGGAATCATTGGAAAGGAGTTTCTCAATGAAAGACTTGGGTGAGGCAACATACATCCTCGGAATCCGGATCTATAAAGATAGATCAAGGAGGCTCATTGGATTGAGTCAGAGTACTTATTTGGACAAAGTGTTGAAGAAGTTCAACATGGAATCGTCTAAGAAGGGGTTCTTACCGATGTCCCATGGTGTAAAACTTAGCAAGACTCAGTGTCCTTCGACAACTGATGAGCGAAGTCGGATGAGTGCGATTCCATATGCTTCTGCAGTCGGATCCATCATGTACGCCATGATTTGTAATAGGCCAGATGTTTCCTATGCTCTAAGTGTTGTGAGCAGATACCAGGCTGATCCTGGAGAGATCCACTGGACAGCGGCTAAAAATATCCTAAAGTACTTGAGAAGTACTAAGGATATGTTCTTGGTTTATGGTGGTGAAGATGAACTCAGTGTAAAGGGTTACACGGATGTGAGTTATCTTACCGACTCTGATGATTCTCGTTCACAATCCAGATACGTGTTTATTTTAAAAGGAGGTGCTGTGAGCTGGAAGAGTTCCAAGCAAGAGACTGTGTCAGCGTCTACAACAGAGGCTGAGTATATTGCCGCCTCGGAGGCAGCAAAGGAAGCTGTTTGGATGAGGAATTTCCTCATGGATCTTGGTGTGGTTCAGGGCTCGTCCAATCCGTTGGACGTGTATTGTGACAACAATGGTGCTATTGCACAAGCCAAGGAACCTAGACAGCACCAGAAGAACAAGCACATACTCATGCGGTACCACCTGATTCGCCAGTTCCTGGATCAGGGTGATATCAAGTTATGCAAGGTACACACGGATGCAAATATTGCGGATCCGTTGACAAAGCCATTACCACAGCCGAAGCATGAGGCGCACCTGAGAGCCATGGGCATTAGATGGTTAGACATGTGATGTCGAAAGATTGACTCTAGTGCAAGTGGGAGACTGTTGGGAATATGCCCTAGAGGCAATCATGTATGATGATATTTACCATTGTATTCATAAAGATATTAGTACTTGTATAAACATCTGATGTGTATCATTGAATATGTGATTCGGTTGTGGAACTATGCATTCATGTTTTTTGTACTAAATATCCTTGGTCATTGAGGTTGTGCTGGACACACAACTTAGACCAATGTGAAAGTTGGCTTGATGACTCGGTTCCACTTGTCATGGGCATGGAGATGCTATTCCAACTTACACAGACTCGACTAAAGAGTTTAGCGAGTCGGATTGACCCATATTGAGGTACAACGAACACGTTGTCATTTGTGTATCTCAATCAATGTAATCCTTAGACCTGAGGTTGTTGCATAGTCCGAGTTGAGGATCACCGACTTAGGTTCTGTCAAACGCTGATCCGTAACTGGGCAGTTATAAAGGCAGGGTTCGGGTCGACTGAGAATCAAGCTGCGTGATGTGAATAACCAAGATGGGATTTTGCCCCTCCACTCGGAGAGATATTCTCTGGGCCCTCTCGTGAGATATGATTCGGAAAGCATGGCCATGCACGACTCGGCTAAGTGTTAACCGAGGCGATCGACTAAGAGTTAGTCGGGTGAATCACTTATCTCGGATCGAGAAGAGAGTCGGACTATTTAAGGGATGACAATTATTCGCCTATAGTCTGACAAGGTATATAGTGAGGCAAAAGGGACTCGGACGTAAGTCACATTGGAAAGGCCAGTCGTCATGACTCTTTGGTACTTGGGAGTCGGCAAGTTCTGCTAGGAGCCACTACCGACTGATCGATTGAGAGTCGAACTCCAATCGTGTCCAAGTAGCCATGAGCCTGCGGGGTCACACACTTAAGAGCGGGAGCAAGTTCGGATTGGATCTGAACATATAATCTGGTTGGGTTGGACCTAAACCTGATTAGGACAGAGTTAGTGAGTTGGACTCACGGTGACTAGTGTTATATGGGCTTTAGTGAATGGGTCGCGCGAGCAGAGCCCACATTCACTCCCTATATATAGTGGAGCACCTTAACACAAAAAGGTTAATCGTTGTTCGGTTTGGTCATTCCATGTGTTGGAAACCCTAGCTCCACAGCAGTCCAGCCGTCGTTACGAACCTAGCAGTTCGCCGCCGGCGCTCCTCCTTGTACGTGTGGATACCAGCAGAGGTGCTGTGCGATCAGCACCAGGACGATCGGATCGTGAGGACTACACTGCATCAACTGACGCGCTTCATCAGTAATCCGCAACTGCGCGTCTAGTGGTAAACCTCGTGGCCTTCTACCTCAGCTAGATCTTGGGATCACCACGTTAGAGGAAAAAGTTTTTTTTATCTCTGAGTGGCCCAACACTCACCTTGCGCCCTGTCGGTCCCCTCGCTCGACTATAAATAGAGGCCACCCCAGTCGATTTCTTCACACCACCTCACTCCCCTCTTCTCACTGATCGTGCCATACCGTTCCTAGAGCAAGGCGAGCACCACCTCGCCGGAATTTCACCGGAGCCCGCCGCCTCTGGAGAAGAAGGGCGCCATTGATTTCGTCCACCCAGGAGCTGCCACAACCACCCCTGAGTTTGCCGTCGTCGACTTCGTCGTTCGCCCGCCTCGCCGACCCTCGCCTGCACCCCGGTGAGCCCCCAACACCCCTCACTGGCCGCTCTAGGTTTCTTTCTCGCCGTTGTTGCCTCGCGTCGACGATGACTCCCAGCCGTTGGATTAGAATCAGATCGAACGACCCACATTGCCCCGTACCGCTTCGCCCCTCCCTGTATCACTGACGAGTGGGGACACCCACTTAAGCAGCCCGCAGGAGCACTGCGCTTAGCAGGCCGGCCCGTTAACTTTTCCCGCACAGCCCAGTTATTCAAATTAAACCTTTTCTATTTTATTTCAAACTCACTTCTGTACCCAACTTCAAAATTCAACCCAGATCGATTCAGTGCACCAAATTGAATGAAACTAATTTTGTTTGAAAGGTCTGGGAATGCTGAATCCAAGCCCGTTGGATTCAAGTCATTTGGATCTATAGATCATCCATAGTAAAAATAACAAGGCAGAATCTTTTCTGCATTCAAACATTTTTCAAATTTAAACCATAATAGCTTTTGAGTTGATTCCAACTCTCAAAAATCACATTTAACCATACCTTTCAGAATATATAAAAAAATATAGGTTTACTTGCAGAAATAAGGTTCAAGTAATAAAAGAATGCTACATAAGCATTTCTAGACACATTAATTAATTAAAATAGAAGGGTAAAACCTTATTAAATTGTGACACCACTTTAAATCACATTCCCTTGGAATACAATATGTGGTGATGACATGTGTCAACATGATCCCATGTTTGGTTTGGAGAATGTTAAATCTTAAGTAGTTTTTCAATGAGTAGAAATTACTTTTCCACAAATAAAAGGAATTAAACCAAGCTTTAAGCTTGTAATGTTAGAGATGATGCTAGATCATCTATAGGACCCTTGTGTGTGATGATTGCAAGTAGTTAAGTATTGTTTGGTGATTGTGTACCTCGTATTTATTTATAGACGCTAGTACCGACCAAGGATACGAGGAGGAAGGAGGATTCTACGAAGAAGAAGCCGAGGAGAACTTCAACCACTGCTCTGCACAAGGCAATCCTAATAATACTAGTGAATGTGCAAGCTAACCCTTGCAAGATACCCTACTGATGCCACAAACCACTACATGTTACCATGACCACTATATGCCTTAATCATATGTGATTATATCCACTTGATAAACCAATCCTAGTTTTTACTTACAAACTTTATACTTTATTTCGTTATCAAAGCTATTACTTAGAGTTTACTTAAGTGAATTATAGATACTAGAAAGATATTTGAAGGTTGCATAAAGAGCATAACATTTGGCCTAAGCTAGATAATCTTGATGTCATCTTAAGGCATGAGATTGATCTTAGTTAGAACTCCACTAGTTTACCACCCTTCATTATTGCTTACCCCCACCTATAGATGCTAGTGCTAAGCATAAAACTTGATCAACTTTAGATGGGAATACTTGGTGGAAAAATGGTTATGAAAACCTTGGAATGAAGGATCATTCTATTGAAATGTTTTGGACATGTGTTTCCGAACACCTGATGATTTTGGTGATGAAAATGTTGAGGCATGAGCCTTAGCCCTTTATAAAACTAATGGTTGTCTGAATGCGATACCATTCCAATTTTATCGTACAACCACAATACCCGAATATTGGGTAGGGCTTGACTGGAAACTTATATACCTTAGTATTAGTTCCCTCATGGCCAAGGTCTGAGCTGAGGCTACCTTGTGAAGATTGTCCACCTGTGCAGTACCCAAGATGACAGTTGGTCATGGTTGGGAGGCCAAACTCACAGGAGAGGTGCTTATACTAGGGCGTGTAATCAAAAGGTTAGGATTGATTATCCGCATACTGAGTATGGTGAATTCAGGATTTGTTCCTGACGGATGTATCAAATGTTGTGGTGAAAGTGTACAATCTCTGCAGAGTGTCAAACTATTCGAATAGCCGCGTCCGTGGTTATGGCAGTTGGAGTGGCCATACTGTTCCCCCGTCAGACTTTTCAAAATGACTTGTGAAATGAATTGAGACTTTGACTTGACCACAACAGGGTTGTGATATGAAATACAAATTCCCACTTAGGAGTTATAAAATTTTGATGAGCATTCGTTGCTTCTAAACTTAGTAGAGGTAAATCTGGCTTTTGGAAAACAACCCTAGAGCCTAGTGTCCTATTATCCAAAAACCCCTTTTACCTGTTAGTATTAATTTGCGAGTACTTAAAGAGTACTCATGGCTTTGTCCCTGGCTATTCCCATGGCCAGACTATGAAGAGGAGTACCTTGAGGATGGACCCCAGGAAGGTTACGACAACTAGGATCTTCTCCCATCGCCAGCATTGCCTGTGACCCCGAAGATGGAGCTTCGCCTACGCTACCGTTATTATTACGTATTCCGCTGCTTGATGTTGTATTAAGAACTGGATCATGAGATCCCTATGTGTGTAAGAACTTATGTATCGTTTGTAATGGATGATGTACTATGGTATCCAATTCTGTTATGTCTCGCAAAAATGGTAATCATGGGATTGCGATGTATGGCATAACATGCATCTAGGATTGAAAAATCGGGTGTTGACAGCCATACATCGCAATCCCAGGATTACCATTTTTGCGAGACATAACAGAACTGTATACCATAGTACATCATCCATTACAAACGATACATAAGTTCTTACACAGATAGGGATCTCATGATCCAGTTCTTAATACAACATCAAGCAGCGGAATACGTAATAATAATGGTAGCGTAGGCGAAGCTCCATCTTCGGGGTCACAGGCAATGCTGATGATGGGAGATGATCCTAGTTGTCATAACCTTCCTGGGGTCCATCCTCCAGGTACTCCTCTTCATAGTCTGGCCATGGGAATATCCAGGGACAAAGCCATGAGTACTCGTTAAGTACTCGCAAACTAATACTAACAGGTAAAGGGGTTTTTGGATAATAGGACACTAGGCTCTAGGGTTGTTTTGCAAAAGCCAGATTTATCCCTACTAAGTTTAGAGGCAACGAATGCTCGTAACAATTTTATAACTCCTAAGTGGGAAATTGTATTTCATATCACAACTCTGTTGTGGTCAAGTCAAAGTTTCAAATCATTTCACAAGTCATTTTGAAAAGTCTGACGGGGGAACAGTATGGCCACTCCAACTGTCCATAACCGCGGACGCGGCTATTCGAATAGTTTGACACTCTGCAGAGATTGTACACTTTCACCACAACATTCGATACATCCGTCAGGAACAAATCCTGAATTCACCACACTCAGTATGCGGATAATCAATCCTAACCTTTCGATTACACGCCCTAGTATAAGCACCTCTCCTGTGAGTTTGGCCTCCCAACCATGACCAACTGTCATCTTGGGTACTGCACAGGTGGACAATCTTCACAAGGTAGCCTCAGCTCAGACCTTGGCCGTGAGGGAACTAATATTAAGGTATATAAGTTTCCAGTCAAGCCCTACCCAATCTTCGGGTATTGTGGTTGTACGATAAAATTGGAATGGTATCGCATCCAGACAACCATCAGTTTTAGAAAGGGCTAAGGCTCATGCCTCATCGTTTTCATCACCAAAATCGTCAAGTGTTTGGAAACACATGTCCAAAACATTTCAATAGAATGATCCATCATTCCAAGGTTTTCATAACCATTTTTCCACCAAGTATTCCCATCTAAAGTTGATCAAGTTTTATGCTTAGCACTAGCATCTACAGGTGGGGGTAAGCAATAATGAGGGGTGGTAAACTAGTGGAGTTCTAACTAAGTTCAATCTCATGCCTTAAGATGACATCAAGATTATCTAGCTTAGGCCAAATTTTATGCTCTTTATGCAACCTTCAGATATCTTTCTAGTATCTATAATTCACTTAAGCAAACTCTAAGGAATAGGTTTGATAAAGAAATAAAGTATAAAGCTTGTAATTAAAAACTAGGATTGGTTGGTCAAGTGGGTTGGATCATATATGCTTAAGGCATATAGTGGGCAGAGTAACAAGTAGTGGTTTGTGGCATCAGTAGGGTATCTTGCAAGGGTTAGCTTGCATTGGTCCACTTAGTTAATAAAGCTTGCAAAATATCAATATAAGCTTGCTAAATTGCAAGTGTTAGCTTGCTAAATTGCAAGTGTTAGCTTGCCTTGTGCAGAGCAGTGGTTGAAGTTCTCCTCGGCTTCTTCTTCGTAGTATCCTCCTTCCTCCTCGTATCCTTGGTCGGTACTAGCGTCTATAAATAAATACGAGGTACACAATCACCAAACAATACTTAACTACTTGCAATCATCACACACAAGGGTCCTATAGATGATCTAACATCATCACTAACATTACAAGATTAAAGCTTGGTTTAATTCTTTTTATTTTTAGAAAAGTAATTTCTACTCATTGAAAAACTACTTAAGATTTAATATTCTCCAAACCAAACATGGGATCATGTTGACACATGTCATCACCACATATTTTAGTCCATGGGAATGTGATTTAAAGTGGTGTCACAATTTAATAAGGTTTTACCCTTTTATTTTAATTAAATAAAGGGACTAGAAATGCCTATGAGGCATTCTTTTATTACTTGAACATTCTTTCTATAAGTAAACCTATATATTTTTATATATTCTGAAAGGTATGGTTAAATGTGATTTTCGAGAGTTGGAATCAACTCAAAAGCTATTATGGTTTAAATTTGAAAAATGTTTGAATGCAGAAAAGCTTCTGCCTTGTTATTTTTACCATGGGTGATCTATAGATCTAAATGACTTGAATCCAACGGGCTTGGATTCAGCATTCTCAGGTCTTTCTAACAAAATTGGTTTCATTCAATTTGGTCCACTGAATCGATCTGGGTTGATTTTTGAAGTTGGGTACAGAAGTGAGTTTGAAACAAAATGAAAAAGGTTTAATCCAAATAACTGGGCTGCGCGGGAAAAGTTAGCGGGCCGGCCTGCTAAGCGCAGTGCTCCCGCGGGCTGCTTAAGTGGGTGTCCCCACTCATCAGTGATACAGGGAGGGGCGAAGCGGTATAGGGCAATGTGGATCGTTCGATCTAGTTCTAATCCAACGGCTGAGAGTCATCGTCGACGTTGAGCAACGCCGGCGAGAAAGAAACCTAGCGCAGACAGTGAGGGGTTCTGGGGGCTCACCGGGGTGCAGGCGAGGGTCGGCGAGGCGGGCGAACGACGAAGTCGACGACGGCGAACTCAGGGGTGGTCGCGGCAGCTCCTGGGGTGGACGAAATCGATGGCGCCCTTCTTCTCCAGAGGCGGCGGGCTCCGGTGAAATTCCGGCGAGGTGGTGCTCGCCTTGCTCTAGGAACGGTGTGGCATGATCAGTGAGGAGAGGGGAGTCAGATGGTGTGAAGAAATCGAGCGGGGGTGGCCTCTATTTATAGTCGAGCGAGGGGACCGATGGGGCGCACGGTGAGCTTGTCGGGGGCGATGTTACAGGCGGCTATTGGCATGGGCGAAGGTAGGGGGCGGTGCGGTGTTCCCTGGCGATGCTCAACGACATGGTTTTGAGGCGTGGGGCGGTGCGGTTTGGTCTGGAACATGCGACGCTCCACGCGGCAGAGGCGGCGTCTTCGACGGCGAGCGGTGGCTGTGCGTCACGGGGCGGCAAACGAGGATGTCTGGTGGTCTCCTGGGTCGGTGGGGATTGTGTATGCACGCGGTGAGGGCGGCGCGCGGTCTCTGGGCGCTGGTCGAGGGTGGCGCTCTGGCGCACGCTCGACATGGTTGCTGGCGAGGTTGGCATGGTTCGTGCGTGTGGTCCAGGGCTTGGCAACGCTCGCGGCTGGGATAGTGAGTGGCGGTGGACGGTGGGCTGCCTCCCAGACATGCTGGCTAGGCTTGCTATTCTTCCTAGCTTGTTGTCGACATGGGGGTGACATGGGTGTGCTCGGCTGTTCACCATTGATGGCAATGCCATTCTTACAGTGATGCTAAGGGTTATTTTAGGTTGTTAGATGATCTACTAAGGCTAGTGGTGTCTAGAGAGGGAACAAGTTAGGCTTCAATCACTGCTCACTATAGTGTTTAGATTTTGTATGATTTGTGTCTGTAACCTGTTTGATGAAATGGCCGCATGAAATCAAGTTTTGAATTTTGAAAAAAAATTTGGTGGGTTTGCTAGATTGGTGCTAGTGAGTCTGCAGATGCTTGGGTTTTGAAAGTTGAGCTTGTTTGAGTGGTTTTTGAAAAAGTGGGATCTTCCCATATGATAAAGATTCAATTTTGAATTGTTATTTAAACTATGCATTTGAAAGTTTCTGGATGATCACAAAGTGGGCCTTGATACCTTGTTATGAGTATATTCAAGGGGTGCAAAGACCCAGAAAAGTTTCCATTAGGTTCTAAAAGTTTGAGACAGCCAAAGTAGGCATGGTAGTTAAATTGGTCAAAATGACCATTCCTTTATTTTATTGGTTTTGATTTATTTGTCTTTAGGAAAAGTTTGGGAAATGTTTAGATGATGTTTATTTCACCTAAGAAACATTTTACAAGCAAGGAAACATACAAACAAGGTGGTTCAAACGAATTTCAAATTAAATGCATACACATATGCATGCCTTCATAATTTTAATTAGAAATTTTTTTGTTAACCCTAATTTTGATGATTAGAGTTTGATGATTTAAGTTTAATATTTTTGGGATGTTACATTGAGTATGTTCTAATTGCCACTTTCTCTTATTGCTGAAAACCAGATGAATAGTCTATGTATAATCCTCCAAAATTCAAATGTTCTTGAGAAAGACAAATGGACATTCCCATGGGGAGGAGACAGATTCTATACAAAAAAGGTATATGAACTTCTTATCATAGCACCTGATGCACCTAAGCCCTTTAAATGGATCTAGAAATCACCATGTCTTCCCAAGCATAAGTTCTTCTTTTGGCTGCTACTAAATGATAGATTAAATACCAGAGAACTTCTTGTCAGGCAAAATTTCAACATTGAGGAGGACACTTGTGTCCTATGTGAGGAAAGCACTATTGAATCTGTTGAACATCTCTTCTTCAGATGTGACTTTATTCAAAATTTCTGGTGGAAACTTGAAATAGAATGGAACACCGACTATCCACTGATTAATATGATTCAAGAGGCACATGATAGAACATTGGATCAGTTCTTCAACATCATTATGATGATAGGCTACTGGAGCTTATGGAATCACAGGAATAACATCATCTTCGAGCAACACACTAGGTGCATGGATAATTGTTATAGCATATTCAAATTGTTAGTGGCTGATATTAGACATAGAATCAAACCCAGTTTACTGGATGGCATGCAAACTTGGTTAGATACTTTGTAATTTTCTGTTTATTTTTTGTGACTCACTCTATGACTCACACCATGTACAGTGCCCTATTTATAAAATGAAAAATGACACAGTGGGGGACTTCCCCACTGTCTTTGTGTCAAAAAAATACAATCCTATTATTTTGAACTTATTAAAACCTTTTACCATTAATTCAACCACAAGTTTATAAATGGATTGAAATCCAATGGTAATTCATAAGTAGTTAAATAATATTGTTTCCTTGTTTACAAATCATAACCACTCATTTATAAGAATATAAATAATTCTATTCAATCATAAAGTTAAGAAACCACTACTCAAATAGAAGTAATACCACTCTTGATTAACCTTAAATAAACATCATGAAGTGAACAAATTATAATACCATGTAATGACCAAGACAGATAAGTCTGAACTATTATTGTGGTCATTATTCAAATGAAGTAATTCTTTCTTTCTTGAGAACTATCTTGAGAACTATAGTTAGTAAAAAACCTAAAAATGTTAACTTAAAGTTTAAATGCTTTTGTTTAGTTAAGTAAACTTTTCCTCAATAGTTATTCTTTTAAGATACACTAAAAGTAATTCTTAAGTTCCAAAATAAATCTACTTAAGTAACAACCTTCATATAAGGAGTCTTTAGATACCATACGACACTTGAGTGCTTTATTATTGTATACTACTTATTATACTTACATGTTATTTCACACACACTCACAAGCCTTAATAAGAAACACAAATGTGAAACTTAATCTAAAAGGGCAACATATTCCAAAGAAACCATTTCCAGTTTCCAAACCCTAGATCAACGCTTGTTCCGGGGATTCGAGTTTATCAAATTGCATTACATTACTTATGCATAATAGCATCTTGCTTCTTTAAACATTAGTCCTTACCAGACCAATGATGTTGTTTTTCAGATATTGGATTTTCTATTGTCTCGAAGACCGTGAGTGCATAATCTTGCAATTACAAAAGGCAAATTCACACTTGCTCAAGTCCTTTGGTTATTTTATATCAATTAATTTGCAAATCAAGTGTTGTCATCACCTGCATTTCAAAAAGGTCAGAAAACATTATTTTCATAATAATATGATTATAGGTTATTTAACAAGAGGTAATAACCTACTATGAAAGTTCCGGTCGTAAAGGAACATATTATCTAGGACTTAACAACCAATGTCGCTAGTGATTCTTGCGCCGTATATTATGCGTTGACCATGATATTTGGAATGGGACGGAGAAGTTAGCTATATGTTTTCCCTCTCGCATGTAGCCGGATGTGCGGGTCGTGGCTGTTATCCTTGTAGCGTGCATTAATTGGTAATTTGTAGAGGATATACAGCATATGGGTGGGAACCCTCAATGTCCCATGATAGTTCTGGCATCTGAATGGTCTGTACTAACCATTGCCATAATTCGATATGTGGATATGGCATACACCAAGGAGACATGCGGGGTCATGGAGAAGGCAGTGATTGGCTTGAATCTTATGTTGGGCCTTGAACTAAGGAAGTTTGAACGGAGACATACTCCCGTCCGTGCAACAAAGATTATGATCTCTCATGGGAAAAGTAACGCTCCTCTGCAGAGTGTAAGAACTACAACTTGTTACTCTCTGTTCCGGGAAGGAGCTACGAACGCGGCAGGAAAGGAACTCCATGAAATTTCTGGTAAACCTGTGAAGGCTAACAGACATAGCTTTTCATAATAAAAGCAACCTTTGAAGAAATGTTTACGAAAACCTATATTCCCTAAGACCTATGGTCTATGGTTGTAGCTAGTGCATCAAACAATCCTTTTTAGTGAACTCGTTGAGTACGCTCGTACTAAACGTATCTTCTTAACCCTTGCTAGATTCTGAAGCCAATACAGACAATGTCTACATCAACTTATGCTCAAGGAATCATCATCAGAAGCTAAAGCTCTTCAATGAAGTCAAGAAAGTCCATATTTACAACAACTAAAATGAAGATGAAGTTGCTGATTAGTGATGTCTACGCACTTCTATTATTGTAGACAATTGTTGGGCCTCCAAGTGCAGAGGTTTGTAGAACATCAACAAGTTTCCCTTAAGTGGATTACCCAAGTTTTATCTAACTCAGGGATGAAGTGGTCAAAGGTATCCCTCTCAAGCAACCCTGCAATCAAGATACAAGAAGTCACTTGTGTCCCCAACACACCCAATACACTTGTCAGGTGTATAGGTGCACTAGTTCGGCGAAGATATAATGAAATACAAGTGGTATGGATGATTATAAGTGGTAACGGTGCCAGAAAAGAGCTTCTGACGGGGAGGATATCCCCGACAACTGCCCCAAAAAAGACTTTGGTGGTGTGGAAGAGACTAAAGGCAAACTGAAACAAAGGTGTAAGCAAGCAAATATGTAAGGAAGAAAGCAAATATGTAACAGATCTAGATACAAACGGTGCTTTAATGTTTAGAAACAAGGCCTAGGGATCATACTTTCACTACTGAACACTCTCAATAAATATATTCTCTTCATGATACTACCCTAAACTACTCTCCGGTTGGTGAACTCTAATCCATGGTAGGGCTATAATAGCACACCTTAAAGTCTGCCTTCCCCAATCTAGATAACCCCACACTGTCACCTTGATCACTAGATGGTTCCAACAAACACCACAATTTCATAGAGACAACCAAATCAAAATATAACTCATTATAAATATATATGTAATCTAGCCTAAGTGCCACACACAGTGTGCACGTTGTCACTTTCACACACATGGGGAAAATCATAGATCTATTAAAGCACGATGAGTATTTATGTAGACTCTAGCCTAAGTGCCACCATGGTATGCATGCTGTCACTTTAATACACATGGGGAGAGATGATGACCCACAAGTATAGGGGATCGCAACAGTCTTCGAGGGTAGTATTACCCAATTTATTGATTCGACACAAGGGGAGCCAAAGAATACTTGCAAGCCTTAACAACTGAGTTGTCAATTCAGATGCACCTGGAAATAGTTCTTGCTCACAGAAGTTTATCAGTAGCAACAGTTTTGTAATAGCAATAGTAAAGTAATAGCAGCAGCAAAACAAGAGCAATAGTAATAGTAGTATCAAACAGTAGGATATGAGCACGGTAGGCATATGGATGGATTGACGGGCATTGCATGGATGAGTCTAAACATGTAACTTCAAGTTCTAGGGCAACTATAGTAAATAAGATAAAGCATCCAAGTACTAAACAATCATAGGCATGCGCTCCATACATAGTCATGCGTGCTCGCAATGAGAACTTGCACAACATCTTTTGTCTTGCCAGCCCGTTGCAGCGGGGCCTCAAGGGAACTACTGTCAATTAAGGTGCTCCTTTTAATAGAGCATCGGAGCAAAGAATTAACACTCCGTGAACACATGTGATCCTCACATCACAACCATCCCCTCAGGTTGTCCCAATTTCTGTCACTTTGGGGCCTTTGGATCCGGACAATGATATGTGTACACAACTTGCAGATAAGATCACAAACAATACTATCATAATGAATCAATAATAAGTCCAGATCTCAGATCATGGCACTCGGGCCCTAGTGACAAGCACTAATCACAACAAGTTGCAACAAAGTCAAATAGCACTAATAGTGATACTAGGCACCATGCCCTAACAATATTATGATAGAACTCATCCAATCCCTACCATCCCCATAGCATACAGCAGGGGATTACTCACTCATAGATGGGGGAAACATGGATGGTTGATGGAGAGGTGTCGGTGATGATGATGGAGATGATCCTCTCCAAATTCCCCGTCCCAGTAGGGTGCCAGAACGGAGTTTCTGGTTCCGAATCGCGGTTTCTGGTGGTGACGACCGAGCGGAACTATTTTTTGGAAAAACGCCGAATCCCCCTCGATTTTTAGGTCAAGAGGCAACTTATACGCGAAGAGGGAGGCCGAGGGGGTGCCTGGGGCGGCCAAAACCCTCCAGGCGCGGTGTGGCCCCCCCAGGGCTCCCCTCCATCTCGTAATTTGGCTCCGTGAGTCTTCTGGTGATATAGAATTTTTGGCATAATTTCCGGGATTTTCCTGATAGTTGATTTTCTGCACTAAAACTAGACACCAAGGTAATTCTGCTGAAAACAACATCAGTCTGTGTTAGTTGTATCCAAATCACACAAGTTTAGAGGAGAAATAAAAGAAAAAGTGTTCGGGAAAGTAGATACGTTTTAGACGTATCAACTCTCCCCAAGCTTAGCTTATTGCTTGTACTCAAGCAATTCAGTTGAAAACTGAGTGCGATAAAAGAACTTTCACGAACACAGTTGCATCGTATGATGTATATATTCAAAGCACATGAGTAGATACTTAGACCGTTCATAATAAGAAGTATGCAACTAAGTCTACTCAATAGTTAATGCAAGCTATGAAGAGATTCCAACTCAATAATAATAAGAAGCACGAAACATAAACATAAGCAACATTGCACTGCTCATAATAAGGTATGATAGAGTGGTATCTCGCTTGCCTTTATTTGTAGAGCACAAAATAAATGCCAAGGCACCTCTGAAGTTCAAGTGAAGACTAGAAGTAAAAATATCAGAGGTACAAGCATCAAAGTCATGACATAATTAACCAAGTTTTGAGACAAACATAAGAATGACAACTATGCTCTCAAGAAGGTGCTCATAGAATAAGTGGTGAGACAACATGGAGGTGAGAAGGTTTTTAAAAGTTTAAAGGTCTTCCAAATTCTGAAAGTAAGGTACTCATTAGCTTTGAGCTCTCATTTCCCCTATCATAGGCATCTTTATATGGTTAATGGTGAAAGTGAGGTCCAATATGAGTTATATGCTTGACAGACAATAAATTGGAAATCCCATGTCCCTTGAGTACGAGGGCCGCTCCTCATTCTACTCAAGTTTAGATACCCGTAAGTTCTTGTCATTGTAAATTCATGCATATCATAGAGAACCGCCAACGGGGTACCCCTTGCACATAATACATGAGCTATCCCATAATCAAAATGACAAGGCAAGAGACAATGAGCATCTCAACGATCTTTTTATTTTCTATTTGCATAGGTTTTTATTGAGGATGCTTCACAGATTGCTCATTATGGATATGCTACAAGTTTCCACCATGATTAGCCATGGCTTAGGCTAGCGGCCCAGGCGTTTCTCTAGCAAATATATATAACTCCATGAACTCACAAGCTCCCCTTTTATTACACACCAATGACATCCGCAAACAAAAGAGCATGATATCAACTGGGTATGTATCCATAAGTGTTGAAAGCATTCCCCATGACAGCACGATTCTGCTAACTCCCAGCCTATAATTTGCAAGCATATAACTTTCATGGACAGTCACAATGGTTCAGGCTTATTAAATGCAAGAAATAAAGTGTTCCATCAAGTTTGTGAGAGATTTACTAACTAACTTTCTCAAAACAGTCAAGCATTTTATTTGGAAGAAAAACAAGGCATAATGAATATGCACAGAATTATGAAACGATGCTAGTAGGTAGGTATGGTGGACACTGTTGGCAATATTGGTTTTGGGGAGTTGGATGCACAAGTAGAGCTCATACTCAGTGCAAGTGAAGGCTAGCAATAGAGGGGGAGTGACAAACGAGAGAGCAATAACTTTCATAATCATGCTTGCAACAAAACAGGACTAATTATGGCATGAAAATGATACAAGAACTCTGAGGAAAAATAAATCATCGAGGCTTGCTGACTATTGTTCACTCATATGCATGCGTGAGCATGTGCCATGTCGATTCACATGAAACATTCAGAGGAGGATACCAAAATATCATACCAATTTATGAATAGAACAATGGAAGCAAACATTCATATGACATGCTACAAACTATTAGCAAGATGGAGCTAATCATAAGAGAGCAAGAACTACTAAGCATCCATAAATAACATACACCTTACATGAACAGACTAAGCATGCTCACAATTATGAGTATATGTATAAAAATGAAAACAAATAGAGTTCGTTACCAGCCTCTTACCATGCCTCAAGTCGTCTTAATCTTCATTATTGCCCTTCACTTGTGTGACTTGAATAATAACATGAAACCAAACTCCACTGAGGAATGCTGAACCCTGCAAAGAACTTCACAAAACCAATGAAGAACAACAAATATTTTTGGTGTTTTCGATTTTTTAAAGCAAGCACACAAAGCAAAACTAAACAAAGCAATATCTTTTTGGATTTTATTTTAAGGAAAACCTAAGCTAAAAAGCAAAGAAACAAATCAAGAGAAACAACAAAAATATTTTTGGTATTTTTGTGTTTTTAGAAAGAAAAACCAAAAAACCAAAAAGAAAGTGAAACATGTATATACAAAGAACCGACGAAACATGATATATAGATGAGTGTGATGTCGGTGTACCTCCCCCCAAGCTTAGGCTTTTGGCCTAAGTGGGGCTCAACTTCATGGTGACCAAGAAGGTGCACCTCCGTAATACGACGAAGAGGCCCCTTCGTCCTGGTATGAGCTCGAGGACTCCCCTGTGTAGTGCACAGAGGGGTCGTATGAGGGCGCATCCCCCTGGTAGTGTCCGTGGAAACCAAGAATGCGTAGCTACTTGTCCATCTCCTCCTTGGAGCTTGACCAAGGTCCCTGGGAAATACTGAACAAAGTGGTTTGGGGCAAAGGAATTTCCATCTCTTCCCTGTCAGTAAACATCATCCTATAAACCAAATTATCAAGGGTAGAGCTAGTAGTGGAAAAGTGATGCGCTTTCATGGCAGCTAAATCAAGCCTCTGAGGAGCCAAAATTGTATCATTTGGATCAACAGAAAGGTCTAGGGCAGCAACAACACGTGCAGCAATAATTCCCCCATAAATGGGTCCCTTAGCAGCCAAGCGACGAGCAATGAGAGAACCAAGATTGTACCTGGTTTCATTGTTGAGTGCAGCAGCTAGGATGACCAAATGATAGTTGGAAATATTGCTAGTGTTCTCCCTACCAAGAACACTAGTGGCAAGATAATAAGAAAAATACCTGATAGATGGGAGTTGAATATTTCATATCTTTCCCCGCTGGGCTCTACCGTCATCATCATTAGTTATTCCGCGTTAGAGCTCCAACAAATCAGCGGGTTGAGCTGAAATCTTCTTCACCGTCCCAGCTATGCCAATACCCAAGATTTCGCAAAATTTCTTCAGTGTCATGGAGATAAGCCTGTTATAGATTTTGAAAGACACATCTGGCTTGAAAGTGCTGTTAGAAAAAGAGAAACTCTCCACAAAAGTTTTAGTGAGCAGAGCATATTGCACACTCTCATCCTGCATATAACTCTTTAGACCAACTGTAACATCCCAGCATTAGAGCTTAGAAATAAGCTGAACCTAGATGTGTGCATTGCATTTATGCATAGAAAATCCAAATAATTTTTGCGCTTTTGAGCAAAACTTGTCAAAATGATTGAAGCTTCTCTCAACTTGATGGAATTGAAGTAGATCATCAAGTTGACTGCGATAAGTTTCAATATGACCTTTGCTAAAATCTTATTTTGGGTAAACATAATTTGATCTAAGGGAAGATCAAATGTAATAAAACTAAACCACAACATATTGCTTAATGATAATATCTGATCCTTAAGTGATCATTCCATAGTATTCATTACACAACTCATGAATGCCAAGTTAAGAATACAAGTCAAGTATCAAGAATCCAATAACCAAAATATTGATTTATCAAATTCTCATCCATTCCTACCATGAGCATAATGGTAGTTCTTAACCACTAGTTCCTTATCACTTGTTGAGTAATAAGGAAATCAAGTCAAGACCATTCACCACATATATTTCTTTCCATATCAATCCTTATCATCTTTACTAAACCATATCCTACGATCTGTTGATCATCAATGCTGAATGATCAACTATTGATTTCTCAATTCTTAACCTATCAATTCTTGATCTATCAACTCTGGTCCTTATCATAGCATTTACTTAAGTCCTATAGAGAAAGAAGTAAGAAGAGGAAAGTGGTAATACTAGCTTTAGATATCATCTATAGGATGGGAGTGTTTAAAGAGAATCAAATCAATATGATAATTGATGGAGTTAACTCACTCCTGAATGGATAGAAGAGTTACCTGGAATATATATTTATATGGTAACGAAGAAGATTATAAGGATGAATTATGAAGATAGTTACTAGGAGTAATCCTATTGGATCAAGCAGGTATAGTCAGTGAGTAATATCTTCTATTTAGTTAGAGTTAGTGAGCAGATAATTACAATACCACTGTAATGTTGTATTGATGAAGGCCTTGATTAGCCAACTAGAAATCCAAACCATAAATGACCAAAGGATTATAATGATCATGCTCAAGTCACTAAGAGTGAATGACTATATCATATATAAGTGACATTGGTGGATATAACACGATTAAACCCTAGTATAGATATGTTATTCTAGATTAGTCATGACAAGTCACATTAATATAATGTGAGGTTGACATTAATATAATGTGAGGTTGGAGTACGAGTTATTGGAGTTAAGTAGAGATAAGATAATATGATTAAGATGAAGCTAGAGCAACATTGGGTTATAGAAGTAGTATTTTCCTCTTGGGAAATACTAAACACTTGAGGTGAAGTAAAATTTGATATATAAATATCTATTGGAGTAATATTAGTGATGGATAAAGTAAGTGTATAAATGGAGTTAGAAGTAACTACTTGTTGGATTAAAGGTTACCATTGTAGTTTGATATAATCAAGTGAAATATGAGATAATTATGAAAAGCTTTAGTGACAAGCTTTTAAGGTTTATTAGTGGGATTACAAAGTAATTTATGAAGTAAGAGAGTGATCATTCAAAGGGATTTGGAGTCATTAGAAGTATTCTAGAAGTGGGAGATACTCCTATGAGGGAAGTATTTTGAGCTTTAGTGTCAAGCTCATTGGATTTAGAAATGGATTTAGAATAAGAAAGTATTGATAAGAATATTCCTGTGAAGTAAATCTCATCAGGTTAACACATGATGATGGATGTGAAGGAGTAGAATATGTCTAGGAAAGGAATTCCTCAAGTAAAAGACAATAATTAATAAGCATGGAAAATAGGAATTCTTGATAAACACTTAACCTTAAATCTATAATCTAACTTAATATCTATTTCATCTATTGGATCAATCATCTTGTTTCCATAATGGTTTATAGGAATATTTTCCTATAGAAAATCACTTTAGCATATCTTTGCCATTTCCAAACAATAAAATAACCTGTCTTTATAAACCACAATTATTAACTCTTTCTCATAAGTTAGCCTAGAAAACAACCCCACTATTTTACCTTAGATGGTGATATCATTCATGATCATAAACATAAAGATAATATGTCTTAACCATTCACCTTTATTCACAATTATAAAAGGATATAAAAATATTAAAACTCCCAGAATTCATGGTAGACATTTATAATTTAAAACCTTTAACTCCTATGTTAGTTATAATGAAATATATACCTAGGTATTTCCTAAATTTATGAGAATAATTTTAACCATACTAATTACTCAAAACTTTATGTATCAAATAATAATGAGGGATAACTATACATAAAAGTTTCTTTAATATTATAAGTTAATAAGAATCAAATCTCATGAGTTAACTAGTAATGAATTCTTTAATAAGTTTATGGATATTAGATATACAAAATTAATATCAAAATACCCTACAAATACTAAAAGGAAAAGTATATATATAAAGAAAATAAAGAAATGATAACATTATACAATAAAAGTTCACAAAATAATACTACGTACATTTTAGTATTGCTGCAATTATCTAGCAGATAAATTTTATAGGAAATATTCAAACCAAATGTGAAAATACAAATTTGGAAACAAAACGGAAAAAGAAAAAAGAATTGAAGAAGAAAGAAATAGAAGAACAATTTTCTGGCTGTGGACCTTTTCCTCTCTCTTATTTGTCGCCCGCGAACAGCCCAACAGCAGCGCAACTCCGGCCTAGTACCCTTTCGTTATTTTCCTCCTTTCTTATTCCTCTCGCCAGAAAGCAGCGCCGGCGAAGCAGCTGCCTGACACCACGACGGCCGTCCGCCGTCGTCGCGATGATCGCTCCGCCAAGATTCGAGCCGCAGTTGTTCGTTGCCTATAAGAAGAATCCTGCCACACCGGCAATACTTATCCTCCTCTCTTACCCCATTTTTCCCCTCTGACCAAAAACCTAGTCTCGCCGGAGTTGTTCGTCGCTATCGTTCCCAAGATCCCCTGGCCTCTCTGAGTGCACCGTTGGACTCAGCTCGTCGTCCTTGTTCTCCCAAGCCAGTTCATGGAATCCCTAAGATCTCCTGTCGAGCCAATCGACAGCTCACTGCCGTCGCTAGTCACCGCCGTTTGTCATCGATTTTGACCTCGCCTCGCCTCATTGACTGCACCATCGTGTTCCTGGTGAGTCACTTAGTCTCCTCGTATGCTTCAATGCTTTGTTTGCTTCCTAAATCCATGCCGCCATGATCATCTGCAAGCACCGCTGCACGAGCCTAACCACTAACCAACGCGCGCACTAAATCACTCGATCGATAACCAATCTGAGAGGTTCCGACGGGGTTACGTCAGGATGATGTCATCCTTGACCAATTCAATCTGTTTGGTCCTTGCCGATGTGGCATGTGACGTGGCCCCTGGCCCATTTGTCATTGACTGTGAGTAGGAACTAGTCAATAAACATTTTAACTAAACTCTGCGTGCCATGTGGCATGTGGCCCACTAGTCAGTGACTAGGGTAGATTAAGCCTGGGTAAGAAAAGTAATTCCCTCTTTGTAATATTATTTAGAATTTTATTAGAAAATGATTCAATCTTAAAAATTTAATAACTTTTGTTTTATAATTTAGAAAAATATGTTTAATATATGAAAAATTTAGAAAAATAAAATATATAACATTAAACTATTATCAAACATTATTATGCCAATAATTTAAATAATTATTATTTAATAAAGATCTTATAAGTTTTAATACCTTGAAAATTCATATTTTAATATTGGTAAAATGTTAAAAATATAAATAAAATACAAAAAATCTTAGAAAAATAAGAACTATAATTTAAAACTATAATCATGCATTATTATTTTACTTAAATAAACATTTATTATTTATTAAGTATTTATAAAGTAATAAATCTTATAAAAAACATATCTTATTATTTATAAATCATAAAAATAAATGTAATATACCAAAATTACCACAAAAATAATACCTACATGTTAAAAATATAATATTCCACTTTTGAGGTAAATAAAAATTTAAAAAACTTAATAACTTGAATTTAAACCTATTTCCTTAGTTGATAATTCATATAAGGGTAAATAAAAATTGCTAATATTTCAAAAATTAGCCAATTGAGTCTAATGAATAGTATTAGTCTTAAATATTGATAATATGAAGTCAAAATGGATCAACACATTTTAAATGCAATCTTATTGAATTATCATTCAACCATAAGTGTAGCTTATTTTCTAAAAAGATCTTTATCAAATGTAAAATCCTCAAGGATAATTTATGACTAAATAAAACCTTTTCCCTTACTTCAACCAAACGTTATAAACATACCAAAACACTATATTGAATCCATAAGTAGTTAAGTAATATTATTTCCTTGTTTCCAAACCATAACCACTCATTTATAAAAGCATAAATGATTCTATTCCATTATAATCTTGAGAAACCACTATACCAAATAAAATTAATACCATTCCTAGTTAACTTTAAAGGAACCTTATGAAGTGAACAACGTACAATTATCATAAGCAGTACATCTTAAGTCCACCTATGCCCTTAAAGTTAAACTTTAGTCTACAAGACTATAAACATTATAATAAAGACTTTGTTATGTTTTTTATAGTTAAATTTGGTCTATTATAATTAAGTCGTAAAGCATCTTAGTCCAAACTATTCAAGCAATCACAAACAACATCGACCACCTTTGATTAACCACAAAGGTTGTTTAGACCTTAGAAAAGAAATCTTTTCTTCAAATGTTATTCTTTTTGCCACTTCAAACAACAAATCTTACAATAAGATCCCCAACTTTTAACAACTAAACTCAAGGACTTTCATCATAGTCAACAAATGACAACTAATCATAATCACATTGCTTTAAACTTTACTTGTATATTTAAGAATTGTTAACACCTAAGTTCCTTATAATTGCCATTACTTGTAAAGTGAAATTTGAAGATAAACAATTCTTATATAAGCAGTCTTTGAATAGCATTCCACAATTGTGTATCTTATTGTTGTATGATATTATAAATATATGTTGTTTCACACACACTCACAAGCCTTAATAAGAAGCACAAGTGTGAAACTAATCTAAAAGAACAACACATTCTAAATAAACCATTTCCAATTTCCAAACCATAGATCCACGCTTATTCCGGGGATTCGAGTTTATCAAATTGCATTACATTACTTATATATAATAGCATCTTGCTTCTTTAAACATTAGTCCTTACTGGACCAATGATGCTGATTTCAGATATTGGATCTTTTATATTGTCTCGAAGACCGTGTGTGCATAATCTTGCAATCACAAAAGGCAAGTTCACACTTGCTCATGTCCTTTGATTATTTTCTGTAAAGTATTTTACGAATTCAGTGTGTCATCACCTGCATTTCAAAAGGGCTAGAAAACACTATTTTTGATAATAATGTGAAATATTGGTTACTGATCCAGGGTGATCAGCTAATCTATTAAACCTAGTAGTTGGAATACCACTGCTCAGGAATATATCATCTAGGACTTAACAATCAATGTCGCCAATGATTATTGCGCCGTATATTATGCGTTAACCATGAGATTTGGAATGGGACGGAGAAGTGAGTTGTATCCTTTTCATTTCGTATGGAGGCAACACTACCTTAACATGACATTGTGATTCCTTGTGCGGATCCAACATATGAGTGGGCACCCTTAGGCCCCGCGTTTTTGGTGTCTAGATTATCTATGAGTGGCTGTCGGAGGTTTAGCCGGACCTATAAGGTACTTACCATGGGCACCACCATCTCATAGAGTCTTCGATAACTCATGAGGGATTTAGCCTGCCTGAAAGGGAGCTTAACGGAGGTGAGCCAGCCCCGAAGAATCGTGCAGACATATGGAGTCGCGGAAAGGGCAGTGATTGGCTTGGATCTTAAGTTGGGCCTCAAACCATGGAAGTTTGAATGGGAACATACTCCTGGCCGTGCAACAAAGCTTAAGATCTCTCATGGGAAAAGTAAGCTTAAGAACTGTAACTTATTACTCCCTGTTCCGGGAAGGAGCTACGAACGCGGCAGGAAAGGAACTCCACGAAAGTTCTGGTAAACCTGTGAAGGCTGATGGACATAGCTTTTCAGAATAAAAGCAACCTTTGAAGAAATGTTTACGAAAACTTGCATTGCCTACGACCTACGGTCTGTGGCTGTAGATATAGTGCATCAAACACTCCTTTCTAGTGAGCTTGCTAAGTACTCTCGTACTCAATGTATCTTCATAACCCTTGCTAGATTCTGAAGCCATTAAGATGACGTCTACATCAAGTTATGCTCTAGGAATCATCATGAAAAGCTCAAGCTCTTCAATGAAGTCAAGAAAGTCAACATTTACATCAACTCAAGTGAAGACGAAGATGCTGATTAGATAAGAATATAATCTCTAGCCATATAACCTACTTCTGTAGAGTATTGCAATAGCAGCAATGCCAGACCAATAGTTCAGATACTAGTCTTATTAGTATGATAATTTTTGAGTTGTTTATTTCTAATTCTTCTTTGAAAGAAGTTATTTCTCTCTCTAACCTAGAGTGTTCTCTGGATCTTATGTAAAGAGTCGAGTTGTAACCTATAGTCATGTCTTGGACCTGCTGTGTTTCTGTTGTACCACTCTGAGGGATGTAATACTAGTGAACGGTGTTTCATTGGTGTTATGTCAACGACTATAGTGTACTACATTGTGCAGTGTTATGCTGGGTCACCGCAGCTGGTATCAGAGCATATGCTTTGACCTTAGGATTAAAACCCTTTTAGGAAGATCTGTAGGTTGGATAGTGACTATAGAAGCCATCTTATCTAAACCAAATGTTTTTATGACTTGTGATAAGTATCCACTTGAGGATAACTTTGTCACGAGATACTCAAGTCATCTTTCTTAGGAATAGTTATCTACCTTCTCACAGTAAAGTGCTATTTAGTGTCTTCCAAAGGAGATATAAACCACCAAGATACTTTAGGAAAGCCAATTGGTCGCAGTAGAGTTGGATCAAGTTTAGTATGTAAAATTGAAGAAATACAAATGGTGTAGCCTAACCATAGAGTTCAAGTAAGACAGTAAAAATCTTATTGTTAATTGATAACAATAAATTATATAATGAAGACCATTAGAGCATGAATAGTGCAATTGATAACAATAAATGGTGTTTCATTGGTGTTATGTCAACGACTATAGTGTACTACATCATGCAGTGGTATGCTGGGTCACCGCACCAACCCTTCGAACCAAGGTTAGGAAATCATTTAGAATCCCTGCAGACCGCAAAACGGTTAGACAAGGGAAGGTAGAAGGGTGCGCATCCCTCTCATCTCCCTCATCGCCAAATCGTGGTGTAATGAGAACCTCATTGTATGAGGGCCTAGCTCGGGAGGATGATCTTGAAGGACTTGTCCTCCTAGGTCCATCACTCTCAAATACTTCACCAAAGTTGTGGTGGTCCATGATCCTTTTTTCTGAAATTTTTAGACAAACATCAAACCAAGTGATTTCCAAGTTGATAAATGATGAGGAACTACTGTAGGAACTTGCTAGAGGGCTAAACATGCATCAAAATGAAATCTCTAAGCATAGAACAAGCATGCAAGCTTACACAACCTGACACCTATATCAGCAAAATACTCAAGATACAATCTACCAATCACAAATCTAATTGGACAAGCAGAGGAGGCACATACTAAGGAGCAAACCCTCAAAAAATTAGCAGCAAAGATGGGCTGAGCAAGGAGATCGAAAATCAGGAGCAACAACAGCAGGAACTCGATATTGAGAAATTTTTCCGGTGTTTTTCAGGAGAGAGAAAGAAGTGGCTGGGAGGAGGCATCTTGGAGGGCCACAGGTGGGCCCCACCCAGGCCAGGCGTGCCCTGGGGCTGGCCGCGCCACCAGGGGTGTGCTGGCCTGGTGAGTCCCCCTGGGCCACTCCAGGTGTCCCTCTGTCCCTTTTTTCGAGGAAAAATTTAATATAAATTTTCTGGGATTTTTCGGGAAACTTTATTTTTGGCCAATTTTCACGGTGTGAAAATTGATTTTCTCGCAGAAACAGATTTTTAGAAGAAGCAATAGCAAACAAAAACCAAAACTACAGAAGTTCTAAGACACTTTAACAAGAAAACAACTAGCAAAACTAAAGCTAACAAGATAAAGAGCAAAGACTAGGAAGGAGAATAGTAAAAGTGAGCAAGTATAACCACTGCGAAAGCATTGTTTTGTTCATTAAAATCCTTTTGTTAACAAGGTTGATCAAGTCTTGCTACCAAAACAATATTATATCAAACAAAACTTCGCATTCCACTAAGTGATTATGTTACCTCAAACTTGATAGAAATTGTCCCAATCATAATAGTTTCAAAACTTTCTTGTGGAATGGGACAATATATTTCTCCAACTTTGATGCTCTTAATATTTTCAATGGAATTCAGGCAATAGCTCTTATCAATCTTCTTGGGGAAATAGACGGTATTCTCTTTGTCATTAATATTAAAAGTTACTTTTCCTTGATTACAATTGATGACTGCACCTGCAGTATTAAGAAAAGGTCTCCCAAGAATAATAGACATATTATCATCTTCAGGCATCTCAAGCACAACAAAATCAGTTAAAACCAGGCAATTATGAGCCACTTGAACAGGAACATCCTCACATATACCAACATGAATAGTAGTTGACTTATCAGCCATTTGCAAAGATATATCAATTGGTATCAAATTTTCTAGCTGGAGTCTCTTGTAGAGAGAAAAAGGCATAACACTAACTCCAGCTCCCAAATCACACAAAGCAGCTCTAACATAATTATTTTTAATATGCAAGGAATAGTTGGTATACCTGGATCACCAAGTTTCTTTGGAACCTTACCATTGAAGGAATAATTAGAAAGCAAAGTAGAAATTTCCTCATTAGGAATCTTCCTTTTATTAGAGTCAATATCCTTCATATACTTTGAATAAGGAGGCAACTTAAATAGCATCAGTCAAAGGAATTTGCAAAACTTGTTATAGTGTTCTTCCTCCTTTGACTTGTGTTTTTTATTGGGAAAAGGCATAGGTTTTTGCACCCAAGTTTCTCTCTCACTACCATGTTTATTAGCAATAAAATCTTTCTTAGTGTACCTATTATTCTTAGTGTGCTTCTCAGGTTCTTCCTGAACTTCCTCCTTATCAGGAGCATCATTTTCTATCATTACCACTATCAGTTTCAGCATCAGAGACATATATACTGTTAGGATCTACAGCAGGTTCAAGTGGTTCCTCATCTATTTTATGTTTCTTTTTCTTTCTCTTACGAGGACTACCACTACTTTCACCTTGTTGAGAATCCTGCTCAATTATTTTAGGGTTTCCTTCAGGATATAAAGGATCTTGAGTAGCTATACCACTCCTAGTTCTAATCCCATAAGCATGTTTATCTCCTGAGGCATTAACTAGCATATCTTTTTGTACCTTAGCAAGTTGATCAATTTGAGTTTGATCCATCTGAAAGTGTTTACAAAGCATTTTAATATCATTACCAGATCTTTCCACAATATCTTTCAACAAATTAATAGCTCTAGAGTTTTCTAGTAAATGATTCTAAACTTGTTTATTAAAATTACCTTGTTTAACAATAAATGTGTCAAGTTCATCTAAGCATTGATCAGGAGGCTTACCATAGGGAATATCACCTTCATCAAAGTGGAGAGAGTGTACCTCAATAGTGGATGAGTGGGAAATTGGCTTACATAATTCTTCTATAGGAGGTAGATTCTTCACATCTTCAGCTCTAATACCTTTCTCCTTAAGACATTTCTTAGCTTCTTTCATCACTTCATCATTTAATGCAATCACTCCCCTCTTCTTTGGTGTTGGTGTTGGAACTGGTTCAGGCACAATTGGTTCAGGAGTAATAGGCTCAGGTGTATTTAGCTTATTTGAATTCCAATCATCATAATTCTTGCTTATTTTAGCCATTAATTTTTCAGCATCTGTAGGAGTTCTTTTCCTGAAAACACAATCACCAAAACTATCTAGGTATGTCCTAGAATCATCAGTTAGTCCATTATAATAAATATCAAGAAGCTCATTTTTAGGCAATGGACATCTAGGATGTGCATGAATCAAGGTACATAACCTTGTCCATGACTCAGGCAATTTCTCTTCTTCTCCCTGTTTAATATCAAAAAGTTTCTGCAAAGCAGCATGTCTAGCACTGGGAGGAAAATATTTCAGGAAGAAAGAAGCAATCAAACAATCAGGACTATCAATGGATCCAGGAGGTAATGTATTAAACCAAGCTTTATCTTCTCCTTTTAGTGAACAAGGAAGATCTTTGTAACAAAGTACTTGTGCATCTTAAAATCATTAGAGAATAAAGCACTCATAGTAGAAAGCTCATTCACATGTGCCACAACACTTTCATTTCAGTCCCACAAAAAGGTTTTGTCTCAACAATGTCTAAATAGGATATATCAAGAGAGAAATCATAATCTTCATCTTTAATATCTATGGGAGAAGTGGCAAACTTAGGATCAGAGGATAGTTTAGGAATAATGGTACGTCTCTCAAGGTGACTCTTAATAGCACTAGCACCATGTGTGTTTTGGCACTCTTCAATAAATTCATCAGTCAGCTCAATGTAACCATCATTAATATCATATCTCTCTCTAGACTCAGGTGATCTAACAAGAGTAATAGTGTCTTCACTAGGAGTTTCAGTATTTCCTAGGCTAGCCATAGTAGGATCAAGGAAAGGACCTAATGAACCACTCGCATCAAGCACAGTAGAAGTAACATAACGAGTATCAGAAGCAGTTTCAGATTCAACAGTAGTAGTAGTGTGTGTAGCATGTGTATGTGGTGGTGGTGTAACAAGCTTACTTATAACAGACAGTGAATCAAGAGCAGCAGAGGTGTTTAGGACAGTATCTCTTCTTGTAGTGGATGGTAAAATAGGAAACTTTCCATCACGATACTTCCCCATGATGAAAGGAGTAGCAGTGAACAACAAAGATCCAAGTGAACTTACAAATAAATCTATGCTCCTCGGAAATGGCACCAGAAAATAGTCTTGATGATCCACAAGTATAGGGGATCGCAACAGTCTTCGAGGGTAGTATTACCCAATTTATTGATTCGACACAAGGGGATCCAAAGAATACTTGCAAGCCTTAACAACCGAGTTGTCAATTTAGCTTCACCTGGAAATAGTTCTTGCTCACAAAAGTTTATCAGTAGCAACAATTTTGTAATAGCAATAGTAAAGTAACAGCAGCCGCAAAACAAGAGCAATAGTAATAGTAGAAGCAAACAGTAGGATATGAGCGCGGTAGGCATAGGGATGGATGTACGGGCGTTGCATGGATGAGTCTAAACATGTAACTTCAAGTTCTAGGGCAACTATATATAAATAATATAAAGCATCCAAGTACTAAACAATCATAGGCATGCTCTCCATACATAGTCATGCGTGCTCGCAATGAGAACTTGCACAACATCTTTTGTCTTGCCAGCCCGTTGCAGCGGGGCCTCAAGGGAACTACTGTCAATTAAGGTGCTCCTTTTAATAGAGCATCGGAGCAAAGAATTAACACTCCGTGAACACATGTGATCCTCACATCACAACCATCCCCTCAGGTTGTCCCAATTTCTGTCACTTTGGGGCCTTTGGATCCGGACAATGATATGTGTACACAACTTGCAGATAAGATCACAAACAATACTATCATAATGAATCAATAATAAGTTCAGATCTGAGATCATGGCACTCGGGCCCTCGTGACAAGCATTAAGCACAACAAATTGCAACAAAATCAAATAGCACTAATAGAGTTACTAGGCACCATGCCCTAACAATCTTATTCGATTACATGATATAACTCATCCAATCCCTACCATCCCCATAACCTACAGCGGGGGATTACTCACTCATGGATGGGGGAAACATGGTTGGTTGATGGAGAGGCTTCAGTGATGATGATGGCGATGATCCTCTCCAAATTCCCCATCCCGGCAGGGTGCCAGAATGGAGTTTCTGGTTCCGAATCGCGGTTTCTAGTGGTGGCGGCGCAACAGAACTCTTTCTAGAAAACACCGAACCCCCCTCGGTTTTTCAGTCAAGAAGCAACTTATAGGTGAAGAGGGAGACCGAGGGGGTGCCTGGGGAGGCCACACCCCTCCAGGTGCTGCCAAGCCTGGCCCGCGCGACTAGGGGTGTGGGCCCCCAGGGCCCCACTCCGTCTCGTCTTTTGGCTCCGTGAGTCTTCTGGTGAAATATAATTTTTGGCATATTTTCTGGGATTTTCCTGATAGTTGATTTTCTGCACAAAAACTAGACACCAAGGTAATTCTGCTGAAAAGAGCGTCAATCCGTGTTAGTTGTATCCAAATCACACAAGTTTGGAAGAGAAACAATAGCAAAAGTGTTCGGGAAAGTAGATACGTTTTGTACATATCAAGAGCATAGATCTATTAAAGCACTTGAGTAGCAGAGCAGATCTACTTGATTACAAAGCTCATGATCACAACATGATCATCAATAGAGAGAGATGAACATATAGCTACCGGTAGAGCCCTTAGCCTCGAGGAAGAACTACCCCCTCCTCATCGTGGGTATCAGCAACGGTGATGGATATGGTGGTGGAGATCGATGGAGATGGCTCTGGGGCACTTCCCCGTCCCGGTAGGGTGCCGGAACAGAGACTTTCTGTCCCTCGAATCTCCCCTTCGGTGGTGGCGGCGCTGTGGAGGTTTTCGTGGATTTTCGCCAGATTATTTAGGGTTTTTGGGTCGGAGGCTTCTTATAGGAGAAGGAGGCAAGGTCGATGGAGGGCCAGGGGGCCCATACCCCCTGGTGGCGCGGCTAGGGTGGGCCCGCGCCACCCTAGGGTGTGGCCACCCTGGTGTCCTCCTCCGTCTTGTCTTCGATTTCCATATCATTCAGGGAAAATATGAACATTGGATTTTGTCCTGTCCAATTCTGAGAATATTTATTTTTTAGCTTTCTAAAACCCAAAACAACAAAAAACAATGAACTGGCACTGTGGCATCTTGTTAATAGGTTAGTTCCAGAAAGTGTATAAAAATACCTCAAAGTGTATACAAAACATAGCAAAGTGGATAATAAACAAGCATGGAACATCACAAATTATAGATACGTTTAGGACGTATCAAGCATGCCCAAGCTTAACTCCTGCTCGTCCTCGAGTAGGTAAGTGATAAAAATAATAAATTTTGAGGTGACATGCACCATCAAAATCAAGATCAAACTATTTGCAAGCATTGAAATGTGGGATCAAAGAATCCAAACATGAGCATGAAATATGGAGTTCTAATAGTAAGACAAAGTAACTATGCATGCAACATGAAAGGTTACAAACAAATATTCATGAATAACATGCATTGAAAGAAGTTTGTTCGTTTCACATATATAAAACATGGCATCGTGGCATTCAGCTTGTCTCTCATGGAGTAGGAAAACATAAATGCATAGGACACCTTCAAAGTTCATAAGGGTGACTAGATACAAATAGTTCAAGAACAAGCAATATCAACAATATGAATCAACCAATAAGTTTGGGACAATGCACATACAACTAAGAATGGCAACTATTGTCTCTTAATTGGTGCCTAAGATATAAGGTGGAGACGCAATATAAAAGTGGAAGAAAGGCCCTTCAAAGGGAAGTAGGGATTTCAAGTTTCATAAAGAGCTTCCAAAAATTATGGTACTTGTTAGCTTTCAGCTCTCATTGCCCCTATCAAGGTTAAAGTGAACAAAGTATGAAGTATATGCTTTACAAAGTATAAGTTGACAATCTCATGTCCCTTGAGTACGAGGGTCGCTCCTCGTGCTAATCAAGTTTAGTTATCGATAAGTTCTTGTCATAGTAAGTACATGTGTATCATAGAGAACTGCCAACGGGGTACCCCCTTACACATGATACATGAGCTATCCCATAATAAAAATGACAAGGCAAGGAGACAATGAACATCTCAACAATCTTCTTATTTACCATGTGAATATGGTGCTTTTTTCTCTATTTCCTCTTTTCTCATATTTTTTTCTTTTTCTCAATCTCTATTTCTATCTCATTTTTTATAAGAAGAATGCTTCATAGATTGCTTACTATGGTGATGCTGCAAGTTTCCACCATGATTAGGCATGGCTTAGGCTAGTGGACCAGGCGTTTCTGTAACACACATACATAACTTTATGGATGTGGCATCCCGCAAAACCACTACTAGAAAATCGCGTCGTTTTTGTGCATTGCATCGTCATCATCATCCATTGTTTGCTTAAAACTATTTTTCGCAAAGTCTGTTTTGTTTTCTAAAACGCCCCGTCTTGTTTTCAAATTCAAACCCGGGTCGCTGGACTATTTTGTTGTCTTTTATCGGTTTGCAAACGGAGCATTTAAAGTAAATAAAAGATTATATTATTTTAGTGGGGCAGTCGAACGGGCCGAATGACCCGAACGACCACCCCAGAAAATACAAACGGCCCACCCCATTAATCCTACAGCTACCAACTAACCTACCCAGCCCTCCCCTCCACATCACCCCATCCTATCAGTGTTCGCCACGTCACCTTGCACCCAACCCCCACCCAACCAGACTCTGCCACCTAGCCCACTCCCTCTCCCTCTAAACCCACACCCCACACACCCTGCCCACACACACCCACTCCCTGGCTGACCCCTCCCACCGTCACCTGGGCCAACCGCGTCTGGCCACCCCCCCTGACCCCGCACCCCACGCACACAGCGCCCCCTGGCCCGCTCTGGCCCCACCTGGCCCAGTCGGTCCCACCACCATCCTCCTCCAACCTCTCTTCCCCACGCGAGCCACCCCGTCCGCCCCGCGGCACCTGCCCCGCCTCTCCCCATCGTCTCCCTCCCCCGCGCCAGTAGCCGCTGTCCACGCTGCCCTCCCGCAAGCCGCCCCTCCTCCTTCCCCCTTCCTCTCTCTCCCAGCCCCGGCGACCTCTCTCTCTCCGCGTCTGAACGCCGGCGCCGGCCCGCCTCCGAGCCGCGGCCGCCTTCCCCCACCGCCACCGCCGCTCTGGCTACCACCCGAGCCCGCCTCGCGCCAGCCACCCCGCCCCTCGCCTCCGGCAACCGCAGCACGTCGCCGCCGCCGTCCTCCTCTGCAGCCACCTCTGACCGTCCTCCTCGCCCGCTCCCGAGGCCACGTTCCCCGACCCCGGCCGCCCCGCTTTCGCTCGCCCGCGTCATCCCGCCTCGAGCCCGCGCCGGCGCCCCTCCTCGCCTCGTCTGCGCCCACCGCCGGCGCGCACCACCTCCCGCTCGCCCGCGCAGGCCACCCTCTCCGCCGCACGCTCCCCGACCTCCGCCCGCCGCTCCCAGCACCGGCCGCCCCGCTCGCCGGAGGCCGCTCCGCTGCCGGCGACCTCCGAGCCCTGCCACCGCCTCCACCCTCTCCCCGGCGCGCCCCCCGCTCCCTCTGCAGCGGCCTCGTCCGGCCAGGACCCGACCCCGCTCGGCCCGATCCGCGCCCGGTTGTGTTCCTCGCCGCCCGGAGTTCCGCGCCGGCCACCGCCCGTCGTCGACCGCCCTGCCCTCCTGCCGCCGCTCGTGCACGCCTCGCCTGCGCCGCCCCTCCCACCGTCGAGGCCTTCCCGAGCGCCGCCGCATGGTCCCTGTCGCCTAGCGAAGCCAAGCTCTTCGTTGCCCGGTAGCCGTTGCACGCCTACTGGTATCCCGCAGGTTCTGCTTGCAGCACGCGTACGTCTCCGTTTATCGGTGCAACTCAAGGACAAGACATACACAAGGTCGTCATGTGTTTCTGCTACGTGTGCACGCAAGCACAGTCAAATTCAAGTGGCAAGCCCTACAACCCGCCTAATGTGTCCGTGTCGGGGACTGCTCCTGTTGCTTGTCGACAAGGCCACAAACAAGAACCAAGTCCGTCAAGGATGGACAAGTTGGAACCCCAAGATCTCCCCCGACACCGAAGACGCCTAGACGGTACGACAAGACCTACCAACGGAACGCCTTGGTTTGTCAAGATCTTCGTCACGGACTCCGGTGGCCGTGGCCGACAGAACCTCTCTGACGTCAAGCTCTTCCTCCTGGAACCCTGAAGACCCCGTGTTGAGCCCCGAGTTCGCCACCGATGATCAGGATGATACCCCAAGACCGCCTCCCCGGAATTGTACGCTTCGATCCTGCGGGCCCGAAAACCACGGACGCGACAAGGTCTACCTCACGGAACCCCGAGAACCTCCCCCCGGAACCCCAAGTTCGTCGAGACCCCCTAATGTGTGAACCCCTTCCCGAAAACCCTATTTTATAATATAATAACAACTTGTTGCATATTAATTGTTCATGCATGCATAATTGTCATGTGGTTTGGGGGACTTATGCCGATTCACCATATAATTAAATATGGGGCAAATCCAGTCTCATATTGGCCTCATTTAAATTTGTGTAGCGAACCGGTAACTTATTTTCCCATGTTAAAACAACCTTTAAATTGCGGGGTAGCTAATTCACTTGAACCGTTTAATTAATTGTCGGGACCCCCGGTTCCGCTTAATATGACCTAATTGCATTGCACTTCTGCCATGTCATACATCGTACATGCATCATGCCGATCTTCTGCCGTGGTATTAAATATTGCATCCGGTGTTTCTTCTAGTGTTTTGCTTCTTCGCGGATAAGGCCGTTGAGTTGATGTGAGCTTCGCCCCGATCTTCGGTTGAACCTTCGACAATGTTTTCAGGCGAGCATCTCCCCCTTTCTACCTATCTTACTTTTATAGTATTTATTCCCTCCTGTTGATCTATTGCTATCTGTGTTGCGATGCTCTAGTTTCCGTACCCTTGATATCCCTTGCAGCCATATATTGCCTTGGACACATCCTATTACTTGTTGTTTGGTAGATAGTTCGACTTGCGCGTCGTAGTCGCTTGCTCAAGTGCTGTTGCGTGTCGTCAAGTGCCACAGTTGCTGATGTATTGCCGCATGTTGATGTTGGAGATGATCCTAGTTTTACTTATCGTTCACTTTAATTCCTGTTTAACAACTAAAATTGAAGTAAGCAGAGGCATCGGTGGGTGATAGAAAATATTTGGTTTCCGAACGCCCACTTGTGTCCCGTAGGACCCCGAGTACTTGATACCTGTTCCTTGATTTATCGCGATATCCACATCCGGGAGGTATATGGGACCCCCCTTAGCCAGAGCTTGATTCCGTCTTATTTCTTGGGGCCACAAACTAGTTTGAGGTTTTATTTACGATACTGTACTTATGCCATGTTTTACTGCTTTATTTACGATTGTGCGAGGAGCACACTGTACTGTTTAGGAATTGTGACCCGTTTTCGCGGTATCGACAAGCCCAGTCACACTTTCGGGTTCCCAGTCGTTTACAGCCGGACCCACAAACCTTGAGGCCGTCTCGAAGTCAGCTAACTTCGTTGTGGGTCTACTTTAAGGGGTGGCCCCCTGAAATATTTCTGAATCTTGTGATTGCTTTGTCGTGAAGGCCTCGTTGGGTTTTGATTTGGTTTTTCCGAGGTTGATCGAGTGTGTGTTGCTATTTGTGCACCCCGGCCGGGTTAAAACTTTCTGAAAGCCGTGTCCGCGGTTATGGACGACTTGGAGCACAGTATCTCGACCATAGACAAGCATAACTAAAGTTTGTTGCTATAAATTTGACTTTATAATGACTAGTAATCAGCTTCACTATAATGGAATGGCTAAATAAAACTGCCAACAATTGCTTGTTTGGGGTCGCTTGCGACCATTGTACATGACTAGTAAGTATTGCAACTACAACGGAATGGCTAAATAAAAGTATCAACAACTGCTGGGTTTTTGGGTTATCTCATGCTAATTGTATCTGATTAGTAAGTGTTGCAACTACAACGGAATGATTAACTAAAAGTGCCCACTGCTTATTTTATCAGGATGAGTATTTGTACCTGACTAGTAATTGCTGCAACGATAACTGAATAAATAAAACTGCCAACTGTGTGAGTTCCTCGGTTGACTTCCTCGTTTGGTCTCGAGGGGGAAACACCAGGATGGGTTTGTTTGGTGTTAGATTCAGGTTGGATCCGGATAGGTCATTCTTAACCCCTCTCTGATTACCGCCCGTTGTATCGAGTCTCTATAGGTTATTTAGTGCATGCTGCCGCTACCGCTTCAGTCCACCATACCTATGTAGGCGAGGACTGCCGAATTCTAGTCTCGCCGTGTACTGGCCTCAGTACTGACGCTCCTCTTTTTCCTTTGCCCCTTGTCGGCACCCCTTTTGTTTGAGCAGGTTTTGAGATCGACGTCGTTAGCAGGGTTACCCTTCCGGCTTGGCCTGGGCAGGGTTATGGACGCCATTGTTTATTCTTCAGGGCTCTTAGCCCCATTTGCATCTTGTCCGTAGTCGGACGCTCTATCGTTTTCAAGGTGATTTGGACCTTTGTATATTATATCTGAATTCTTGACTCATTTGAGTCGCTGTTATATATATATCTGTTCTGTGGGTCCCATCGAGGATTGTTGTGTAATGTTATTACTTCGTTTTCCACCCGCACGAAAGTGCCTGGTGGGCACCTTTGAATCGTTTCTATGCGGGTTTGGCGGGTTTCGCTAAAACTTGCATAGGTCCGATTCTGAGGGTGTTACAATGGACTTACAAGTTCCCCTTTCATTCCACACTAACGACATCCATAAACAAAAGAGCATGATATCAACTGGGTAGATATTTATAGGTCTTGAAAGTGTTCCCCGTGACAGCACGGTTCTGTTAATTCCAACGTATAAGTGCAAGCATATACACCATTTATGACACAATGGTTCAAGTTTATTAGGGCAAGAAAAATAAAGTGTGCCATCAAGTTCGTGAGAGCTTTAATCACTAAGTTTTCACATAACAAAGAGACTTTTTAATTGGAAGGTAGATGAAAACAAGAATATACTTGGCATGGTGTATCACACCATGCATAGGAATTTATAGTGGACACTTTAGAATATCTTGGTTTCTTGGGAGTTGGATGCATGAGTAGAACATACTCATACAAGTGGAGGCTAGCAAAAGACTGGGAGCGACCAACTAAGAGAGCAATAATGGCCATAATCATGCAGAACGACAAAACATTACTAATCAAAGCATAAAGTGGTACTACAAGTCAAGGACTAAATGATCATAGAGGCTATGGGGACTGGTTCATAGTCATAACTGTACGGGTTCGTAGCATGGAAAACAAAAATTTTCTACCGCATACAAACAAACAAGCCAAGATCTATCTACTAGATTGTAGCAACGAGTCGATAGAGGAACTCACCCTCGAAGATTCCAAAGCGGTTAACGAGAGCAGATTCTCGTGGGTGATGTAGTCGTACACTTGCCGATCTCAAGATCGCGCAGACGATCCTTCCGGCGCTGCGTTCCGGCAGCGCTTACGCAGTCGGTCACACATTCGGTACTCGACGAAGACCTTCCTCTCCTTTGTTCCAGCAGGCAGCAGAGGTTGTAGCACTCTCCTCGCGATTCCGGCAGCACGACGGTGTGGTACCGGAAGTAGAGGGGAGATCTCGCAGGGCTTCGCCTTAATCCGGAGGGAGTATGGCGGACTATGAGAGAGCCCTCGACGATCTAGGGTTTAGACATGCCAAGGAAGAGGTGCTAGGGCGGCGGCTAGGGTTTGGGGCTTGCCCAAGTCAGCGCCAAGGGGATCCCTAGGAGGTGGCGGCAGCTGCAGGAGATGGCGGCACCAAATTAGGGTTTAGAGGAGAGGATCTTGTGTGTCTTGGAGGGGCAGCCCTGCCCCTCCCTTTATAGGTGGGAGGTGCGGCCAAGGGAAGGGGAGTCCCTCCCCAACTCGGCTTGGAGGTGGGCCGCCGGTTGGAGGAGGGAACTCCTCCCCAACTCGGTTTCAAACTTCCTCCTCCTCTTTTCCACTTTCCAAATTTAGCCGTTTGACTTTTCAATTTAGCTATTTGACTTTTCAAACTAGGATTCTATTAATCCTTTATTTGGAAGAGTGATGACACTTAGTACATGATGCAATCATTCCAACTTGCAATGACACATTCATGTACCCTTCCCCTCCGGAGTGCCGGACATTCCGGAACCTTCTAGATCATTCCCGATGAAAACACCGGAATCATTTCCGAACTCCGAAACGGGACTTTCCTTATATGAATCTTATTCTCCGGACCATTCCGGATCTCCTCGTGATATCCCGGATCCCATCCGAGACTCCGAACAACATTCGGTTTCTTTCTCATCATACCATAACTACTCAAACAACGTCGAATCCTTAAGTGTGTCTCCCTACGGTTCGTGAATTATGCGGACATGATCGAGACACTTCTCCGATCAATAACCAATAGAGGAATCTGGAAATTCATATGGCTCCCACATATTTCTACGATTACTTTGCGATCGAATGAACCACTTACATACGATACCAATTTCCCTTTGTCTCACGATAGTTTACTTATCCGAGGTTATGATCGTCGGTATCTCTGCATACCTAGTTCAACCTCGTTACCGATAAGTACTCTTTTCTAGTTCCCGTGGTATGTGATTCCTTGTGAGCCAGTCACATGCTTGCAAGCTAATTGGATGACATTCCACCGAGAGGGCCCAGAGTATATCTATCCGTCATATGGATGGACAAATCCCACTCTTGATCCATGTGCCTCAACACATACTTTCCGAACACTCAATGCCACCTTTATAGCCACCTAGTTACGGTGTGGTGTTTGATGTCATCAAAGCATCCTTCCGGTGATGGTGATTAGCATGATCTCATGGTCGAAGGAATTAGGTTACTATGTATCAGAAAGCTTATAGCAAATGAACTATATTAAATGACTTGATCTTTATGCTACGCTTAACTATAGGAGTATGTCCATCACATCATTCTCCTAATGATATGACCCTGTTGTTAATAACATCTCTATGTTCATGATCAGGAAACCATGATCATATATTAACCAACAAGCTAGTTTAACAAGAGGCTTTACTAGGGACTCTTTTATGTTTACAAATCACACAAGTATTAATGTTTCCGATTAATACAATTATAGCATGATATGTAAACATTTATCATAAGTATGAAGATATGATAATAACCACTTTATTATTGCCTCTTGGGCATATCTCCAACAGTCTCCCACTTGCACTAGATTCAATAATCTAGTTTCAAACCTTTGTGTATTTAACACCTATGGCTTTCCGGTGTTGTATGTACACGATTGCTAGTGGTCAACTGATCTCCGGATCTGACACTTCCAGGTCCGTGTGTAATTGCATGTCTTTGCGTCTCTACGCATCACTCATTCTCTAATGAGATGGCTTCGTACAAATTTGGTCCTTTGGTGTGACCTTTAGTTCTTTGGGGTTAAAACATGTTGATAATATTGTCGTACAATATATCTTCATAGTATTATCCCGCTGTGAACTACACCTAGTTTGATAACAAACTACTTGACACAAATGCCCTCTTTTGCTGCTATAATAGCAGTCATATACTTAGCCTTTTGTTGTAGTATCTGTCACAATGTCTTAACTTTGGAACTCATCCAAATCCATTATGGAACTTTCTTTCCATTATATTGTGCCACCCTTAGTTTAGATTGAGATAAACTTAATTTGTACTTTGTGACAAAACTAGTATCAATGTAGTACTTTTACAATGAACTAACCATCTATTTGTCACTTCTACAAACAATATATTCTTAGTTCTTCCAAAAGATCATAAGAATATCCTTACTATTGTCCAATGATCATCTTATGAATCATTCTGGTATATGCTCACAACATTTAGAGCATAGGACATATCTAGATCTGTACATATCACAGTATGATTGATATAAATAATCTTTGTGATTTCATACATCAAGTATCAATCTATACTTGAATCTTTGTTTCACTTACCAAGCGTCAATACACTTGAATATATCATCAATATTGAACTCATTCAATCCTTTCTGTGCAACAAGAACCTTTCTTGTAGTTTCTATATTGAACTCATTCAATATATCATCTATGTACTTTTGGCACAACCATATTAGCGTCTATTGATGCCAAATATTTGGGTTTTGCCTAAGTCTTTCATCGGGATGAAATTCTTAATATGTGTTAATAAAAGATACATCTTTTCCAATCAACAATATGTCCTCCACATAATGTATTAGAAATATGTCTTAGCGCTCCCACTTAATTTCTTGCAAATGCAAGCATCTTCATCATCTCCGACGAATTTAAACTCCTTTAATAGTTTCATCATAGTGAAGATTCCAACTCCGCAATGCTTACTTCAACCATTGAAGTTTGCATATGCATTTAGCATCCTTTGATTTAACAAAACCCTATGGACCGTGTCATGCACACGTCCTAGGTAACAATTCTATTAGAAGAACTTGTTTTGTTTATTCAACTACCATATAACAAAATTATATGTAGTGGCTGCTACATTAATCCGTCTAGACTAAATATCGCTATGAAAGATCAAATCTTGTCATATGCAACCTTTGAACATTGTTGTGAACTCTTTCCCAACATGTCGACTATTTCATAGATGTGAAACATCCATGTCTATTTCTTTATAGATCCAAACACAACTGTAAGGTCTTACACCTTTCTCGAGGGTCCTTCAAGTTCAAAACTTGATTTCTCGTGTATGGAACTATCACGGATTTTATGGCTTCAAGCCATTTTACGGAGTCAGGGCCCATCATCTCTTCTTTGCATGTAGTACGTTCATTATTCTCAAATAATGATTAAACCCTCAAATCTTGGTATTTGATTGTTTACTCGACCTACTTGGTTCAATAGAAACTTTGACCTTTGTAACCACAACCTTTGAGGCACGTGAGCCATGAGCATTGTTGCTGCCTCCGGAACACTTTTCGGTGCTGCGCAACTTTGCACATATAGCTAAGGTTCTTTTAACCTTATCAAAGTTCTATTGTCCTCCCACTTATCTTTTCACGAAAAATTCCTTCTCAAAGAAACTTGACGTTCTAAGTGACAAATACTTTTGTCTCCGGTGTTATGGAGGAATACTTAACAAAGACAGGTTCATCCGACTTTGGTTGCAAACATCTTTCTTATGCATAGCATACCAATGTTTAAGAAAGGACAACTTGGGTTTTATCCCAAACCATAACTTTATATGGTGTCATTTCAGCGGATTATGATGGAGCTCTTTTCAGTGGAAAAACGGTAATCTCTAAAGCTTTTAATCTTTAAAATATAATGGCAGTTTTATGAATTACACCTTCGATCTTACCATGTCAAACAAGGTTTAATTACATATCTCGAACGCTTCATACTCTTATGGTGTTTCGGGAAATGCAAATCCACGGAACGATTCCTTAAATCTTAGGTATTATGCTAAACTTGTAACTCAAATATCTTCCTTTATGATCTTATCATAAACTATTTATATTCTTGTTACAATGATTTTGCACTTCATCTTGAAAGTCTTTGAACTTTTCAAATGTTTCATACTTCATCCTTATTAAGTAAATATTCATATATTCACTCAAATTTTCGGAGAAAGCATATGAAGTTGAAATCCATCGCTTTTGACTACACATGATGGACTTTGTACAACAATATGTACAATTTCCAATAAGCTAGTCTTTCGTTCCCTTTTTGGCCTATGAACGAAGTTTTAGTTATCTCTAGGAAACTTTCACAAGCGTCATTTGATCAAAAATCAAAAGACTCCAAAATTCCATCCACATGGAGTTTCTTCATGTTTTCTTTCCAATATAATTTAAACGGCGATGTCACTTCCTAAGTGATCTTTCAATCAATTTGTCTTTCGACATTTTTAGCACTGGTTTTATGGATGTGATTTCTCCCACGAGATTTGTGAATCATCCATATTTTATGGATTACGGCAATTATTTGAACAACCCTTTTGTTCTCATAATACCTGATAAAACAAATCTTGAAGGCAAGCTTTGATGTTTAACGAGCAACACAACAACCCTTTATTTGTTCTCGATGAACATCATCACATATTCTTTTGCTAGTTACTTAGGCCATTGTAGTTCATGAATTGTGTTGTTTCGTATGACGATTCACACCAACAAATTCAGTATCAAATACTTAAGAACCACATTGTTTAATAAGCAAAGAATATAGCCATAACATGTATATCATCTATATACTTAAACTGAACAATTCTAGTCTTTTCTTTTCTGCCATATATTCATGAGATTCTCTTTCAGTATTTCCTTTTCTGTTTGAAAGAATCTATCAACATCAATAGTGGAGTCATACATATGACACATAGTCCAAAGCGTGTATAGTTAAATACCAATGTCTTTGGACTTGCACTTTGAAGTAGATCACCATTATCAAATGTTTGGTGTTCTTTCAAATTCCTTTCTTTAGTAATCTCTTGGTGTAGTAAACATTTTACCTACATCAAATTTTCACCCTCGTCATGGATTTATCCATGATCAAGCTACTTTTAGCTTGTAACGGTGAATCGCGAGTATAATGTTGCTCTCCAAAACCTTTTGGAAGTTTAGGACAACTAGTGTCTCCAACCTTTTGCAAATTCTCATCAAATATGAGAACATGTCTTTTACCATATTATACTCTATCATGTTGCAACCAAAATTTCGTTTCAGATATCACAATATCTTCCACACATAATGGTTTCTGAAACAACTCTTTCAGATCCTAGATAACCTTGATATTAAGACAATCCTTTGAATATCAAGAATCATGGAGACAAACATGATACTTATATACTAACATTGGAATTGTTACTCTTGTTTTAATACCAATTATTAAACTTCATGGAGTAACCGGAACTTACTGAAAGTTTGCAATAGGACTTTTAAACTTTAGATTAACACTTCAAAACAATACGATACCAGTTCGTAAAGTAACTAACCAGAATTCTATAGTTCTATCATCTCAATTATAACTAAGCGTAAGGTGGTAAACGGATGCCAATGACTACAACAACTATGCAAATTCACTTTGATTTAATTTATGATAAATAGTGTTCAACTTTTAATCATATTGCCGTTGAACTCCCACTCAAAACAATATCCCTCACATTGTTTTAGTGATCACACGAACCAAATCCACCACATCAAAACCGATCATCACGAGAGTTGATGTAGCTTCAATGGCGAACAATCAACATGTTCATCATATCTACTATATGACTCATGCTTTACCTTTTGGTGATCCGTGTTCCTGAGACCATGTCTGTACATGCTAGGCTCGTCAAGATCAAACCTTAGCTTCCGCATGAGCAAATCTGGCTTGCCCACGTTGTATACACTTGCGGAATCTAACACACCCGATCATCACGTGGTGCTTCGAAACAACAAGCTTTAGCAACGGTGCTAACTAAGGGTGAACACTTTATGACTTGAAATTCATGTGCATGAGGGATCATCTTATAATGCTACCGTCGTCTACTAAGCAATACAAGATGCATAAAGGATTAACATCACATGCAATTCATAATATGTGATATGATATGGCCTTTCTACTTTGTGCTTCCGATCTCCATCTTCTAGCACGAACATGATCTCCATCATCACCGACATTGCATCAAGGTCAATGATGCTTCTCCATGGTTGTCGTCCACCGGCTTCAACTATTACAACTACTTTGAATAGACACGCGGGTCTTAACAGAAATTAAAGACAACCATATGGCTCCTGCCGGTTGCCGACTTACAATAAGGAACATTGCATACATCATATATAATCACAATCATGGCCATATCACATCACTGCACACCCCTGCAAAACAAAGTTAGACGCTCTACTTTCTTTGCATATTTTACGTGGTTTGGGGCTTTCAATAAGTGTCGTTCTAACTTACGAACAAGAACCACAACATTGATACTAGTATTGTTAATCACCCGTTGTAAATTGGATCTTAACTATGCTAGGAGAAACAGGCACCCGCAAAGCCACTTATGCAATACAAGTTGCATGTCAAGCGTGGAGCAAGTCTCATGAACGATGTCATGTAAGGTTAGCCCGGGCCGTTTCATCCCAACATACCGCAAGATGCAAAGTACACAAGAAGCAATCGACAATAAAAGCATCAACGCCCACAATGACCATTGTGTTCTACTCGTGCAACAGATCTACATATAGACACGGCTCTGATACCACTGTAGGGGTTCGTAGCATGGAAAACAAAATTTTTCTACCGCATACAAACAAACAAGCCAAGATCTATCTACTAGATTGTAGCAACGAGTCGATAGAGGAACTCACCCTCGAAGATTCCAAAGCGGTTAACGAGAGCAGATTCTCGTGGGTGATGTAGTCGTACACTTGCCGATCTCAAGATCGCGTAGACGATCCTTCCGGCACTGCGTTCCGGCAGCGCTTCCGCAGTCGGTCACACGTTCGGTACTCGACGAAGACCTTCCTCTCCCTTGTTCCAGCAGGCATCGGAGGTTGTAGCACTCTCCTCGCGATTCCGGCAGCACGACGGTGTGGTACCGGAAGTAGAGGGGAGATCTCGCAGGGTTTCGCCTTAAGCCGGAGCGAGTATGGCGGACTATGAGAGAGCCCTCGATGATCTAGGGTTTAGACACGCCGAGGAAGAGGTGCTAGGGCGGCGGCTAGGGTTTGGGGATTGCCCAAGTCGGCGCCAAGGGGATCCCTAGGAGGTGGCGGCAGCTGCAGGAGGTGGCGGCACCAAATTAGGGTTTAGAGGAGAGGATCTTGTGTGTCTTGGAGGGGCAGCCCTGCCCCTCCCTTTATAGGTGGGAGGTGCGGCCAAGGGAAGGGGAGTCCCTCCCCAACTCGGCTTGGAGGTGGGCCGCCGGTTGGAGGAGGGAACTCCTCCCCAACTCGGTTTCAAACTTCCTCCTCCTCTTTTCCACTTTCCAAATTTAGCCGTTTGACTTTTCAATTTAGCTATTTGACTTTTCAAACTAGGATTCGATTAATCCTTTATTTGGAAGAGTGATGACACTTAGTACATGATGCAACCATTCCAACTTGCAATGACACATTCATGTACCCTTCCCCTCCGGAGTGCCGGACATTCCGGAACCTTCTAGATCATTCCCGATGAAAACACCGGAATCATTTCTGAACTCCCAAACGGGACTTTCCTTATATGAATCTTATTCTCCAGACCATTCCGGATCTCCTCGTGATATCCCGGATCCCATCTGAGACTCCGAACAACATTCGGTTTCTTTCTCATCATACCATAACTACTCAAACAACGTCGAATCCTTAAGTGTGTCTCCCTACGGTTCGTGAATTATGCGGACATGATCGAGACACTTCTCCAATCAATAACCAATAGAGGAATCTGGAAATTCATATGGCTCCCACATATTTCTACGATTACTTTGCGACCGAATGAACCACTTACATACGATACCAATTTCCCTTTGTCTCACGATAGTTTACTTATCCGAGGTTATGATCGTCGGTATCTCTGCATACCTAGTTCAACCTCGTTACCGATAAGTACTCTTTTCTCGTTACTGTGGTATGTGATTCCTTGTGAGCCAGTCACATGCTTGCAAGCTAATTGGATGACATTCTACCGAGAGGGCCCAGAGTATATCTATCTGTCATATGGATGGACAAATCCCACTCTTGATCCATGTGCCTCAACACATACTTTCCGAACACTCAATGCCACCTTTATAGCCACCCAGTTACGGTGTGGTGTTTGATGTCATCAAAGCATCCTTCCGGTGATGGTGATTAGCATGATCTCATGGTCGAAGGAATTAGGTTACTATGTATCAGAAAGCTTATAGCAAATGAACTATATTAAATGACTTGATCTTTATGCTACGCTTAACTATAGGAGTATGTCCATCACATCATTCTCCTAATGATATGACCCTGTTGTTAATAACATCTCTATGTTCATGATCAGGAAACCATGATCATATATTAACCAACAAGCTAGTTTAACAAGAGGCTTTACTAGGGACTCTTTTATGTTTACAAATCACACAAGTATTAATGTTTCCGGTTAATACAATTATAGCATGATATGTAAACATTTATCATAAGTATGAAGATATGATAATAACCACTTTATTATTGCCTCTTGGGCATATCTCCAACAATAACATGGTGTGAGCATGTGCCAAGTCAACCCAAATAAAGCATCAAAGGAGAATACCACACTATTATGCTTTTGTATGCTAAAACAACACATGATTCTTTCAAGGAACATTAAGGAATCCTAATTGTTTGGGACAAGTCATGCTACAACAATAATCAGTAAGCGTAAGGTCATAACAACATCTAGAATGACATGGTAAAGTCTAATCCACAGTCAAAGCAAGCTCCTTCTTGTACCACTATAAGCATGAAACTTCCTACTCTTTTCCAACACCAATCAACTTATTGAAACAACTCACAAAGATAATAATCAATAAAGATCAGTGATCTTGTCTCACAAATCCACAAAGAAGAACTAAAAATTTCTAATAAAAAAGAATAAGAAAACTAAGGCTAAACATAGTGCTAGCAAAGGAGAACACTCACAAGACAATAAGAATGAAAACTAGAGTGTTCTAGGCAATGAAAACAAAGTGTGTCTCTCTCCAAAATAAGTGTTCTAGGATCCAATCAACTTATTGAAGAAAAATAAAACCAAAAACAAAAACTAAGACGCTCCAAGAATAACACAAAAGTGCATGAAACAATAAAAACTAATTGTCTAGAAAGACCTGAGATTTTTATTGATGAAGAAGGGGATGCCTTGGGCATCCCCAAGCTTTGATGCTTGTACCTCTTGAATATTTCTTGGGGTGACACGGGGTGGAATCCCCAAGCTTGAGCTTTTGTACATTCTTTATCTCATTACATCATTCTTTCCCTACACCTAAATTTTTTCTTTCATACAAAACTTCACACAATCTTCATTAGCAACCTTAGTGCATTCAAAAGTAATAAACCTTTGGGTTTAGTTTCAAAACATAAAAACTTCCATTAAAAACACAAGATACCATAGCAATTCCTTCAAGAAGCTCAATTTCCCAAAGAGAACTCAAAAAGAAATCAATAAAGAGGCAAATGCAAATAATGGCAGAAATCTGTCAAAACAGACCAGGAGGTAAAAACCGATTTTTTCTAAGACCTTCTGTTGCTCAAATCGAAAAGTGTTGAACTAACGAAAGTGAGCTAACAACCTGGGGGATTTATTCAGAACATTACAGCTCAATCCAGCATACAAAGGTTTTTCAAGAATTTTACAGTGAAGCACAAAATCTGTTTTGGGATAGCACTTCCCCAAATATTACTTCCCTTTCATTAGAGGTTATTCTTGGCACAAAAATAAAATAAAAAGGATAAGGATAGGTTATTACAGAAGTAATAACTTCCAAGACTCGAGTAAAACTTTTGGGTTATCTCCCAAAAAGTACTTTTCTTTAACGCCTTTAAGTTAGGCTTGATAGTTTGAGAAAATGCTCACATAAGAAATATGAATTGAAGTAAAAGAGAGCATCAAGAAGCAAATTCAAAACACATTTAAGTATAACCCACTTCCTATGCATAGGAATCTTTTAAAGAAACAAGTCATGAAAGCACAAAGCAACAAGCATAGGAAAGAAAAACAAGTGCAACTTCAATACTTTCAACATAAAGAGGGGAAACTTAATATTGTTGAGATACATAAGACCATGTTTCCCTCTCTCATAATAACTTTCAGTAGAAACATGAATAAAATTAACAATCATAATTAATTTTCATGAGCCACATGCATACAATGATTATTACTCTCCACATAAGCATAGTCATTCTTATTAATTGTAGTGGGAGCAAATTTCACAAAATAGCTATCAATATTATTCTCATCACCATAATCATCAAATATAGGAGGCATATTGTAATCATAATTAATTTTCTCCTCAATAGTAGGTGGACTGAAAATATCATATTCATCATTGTAATCATCATAGATTAGAGGTTTGGTATCATCATAAGCAATAGAATACCTATCTTCCAAAGTTGGGGAACTAAAAAGATCATTTTCATAAAAACTAGCTTCCCCAAGCTTGACGTTTCCATAGCATTAGCAATAATGGTGTGCAAAGAATTCATACTAATAACATTGTTATTAGCATGCAAATAAAGCTCCATAGGTTTTTTAATTTTCTCTTCAAACACTTCATGTCCTAACTCAAAGTAAATACTGTAAATCTCTCTAAGTTTTTGTTGTTTTCCATTAAGCCTAACTAGTGAAAACAAGAAACAAAAAGACAAAATTGCAGAATCTAAAGGAAATAACTTTGAGCACTCACACACTAGGATGTGAGTAACTTTTACCTTACCTCCTCGGCAACGACGCCATAAAATAGCTTAATGTCTACGCACTTCTATTCTTGTAGACAATTGTTAGGCCTCCAAGTGCAGAGGTTTGTAGAACAGCAGCAAGTTTCCCTAAAGTGGATTACCCAAGTTTATCGATGATGACCCACAACTATAGGAGGTGTATCGTAGTACTTTCGATAAATAGGAGTGTCAATCCCAACAAGGAGCAAAAGGTGTTGACTAGTGGTATGGAGCAGGAAATCTCTGTAAATACGCAGCAAACGGATTTTTAGGGGTTTTATGATAAAGCAAAGAAATAAAGTGCAAGTAATAATGTAACACCCTCGACTGATAAGGCTGAGTTCATGTGTATAGTGCCAATCCCTGGATCGGTTCACTGGCACACACAGTACAGATGAATACCAAAGAATTTAACAGTGCATCATGAATAACGAATTAATCCATTGAAATTATTACAATAATGCTTAGCTCAAGGCTAGCTCAATATCAAGTAGCATACTGAAGCTTAAACATATAGTAGACTCCATCTTCAATTGACCACAAGCGAACAAATGTTGAGTGGAGTACCGTAACCTAGTCGATCACTCAGAATCAGAACATCCTGCAACATAAAACATAGCAGCCCCGAAGGGTCAATACTTGGAATGTATGGCAAGTAGAGCTATTAAAGGAGACAATAGAACTAGCATCTACATGCATATTTGGCAAGTGGAGCTGTGGCTAGATTGCATTTGGAAATACCTTTGTCCTACTTTCATAAACAGTTTTTGTTTTTCTTTGAAAAGATCCCAGTTAAGTTATCCCATCAACATTAAAGCAATTAGGAAATTAGAATGAGCGAGAAACATGTCATGAACTCAATATCAAGCAACTCAGATGTCCATAACCGGGGACACGGCTAATCGATTAGATTATACACCCTGCAGGGGTTAGTACACTTTACCCATGTGACTTGGAAGCCCAGCTCACTACTAGGAAAATGGTCTTCTGTGGCGCACCTAAAAGGATCATCCGTGGCGCACTAGTGGTGCGCCACGGGCCTTGAGCTACGGCTATCTCCTAGTCGTGGCGCACTGCCTGGTGCGCCATGGTTATGTGGAGATAGGCATAGCGCACCTGCTAGTGCACCACCGATATGTTGGCAGGTGTGCTACGCCTTAGATCTTCTGTGGCGCACGTTGCAGTGCGCCACTAAGCTGCGCAGGTGCGCTTTAGTTGCAGTGCGCCACAGAAGCTGTGCCATGTGCGCCACAGGTGTCTTTTTTTTTAATTTCAGGGCCAGATGATATATAATACAGATTATATAGGCAGATATACACACAGATATACACACAGATATAAGATATACAATTATATATATAAATATACAATTCGCAAAACAAGATTGAAACAAATACATATAAATAAGTCTCATACATGAATACATAAGTTATACATTGTTTCGATCAAGTTACAAAGTAGTTGGTGACATGCGAATACATGTGTCGATCGAACAAGTTAGAGCTCGGAAGCTCGCCTAGACATCTAAACTAGCTAGACACAAACGCGGGATAAACAACCAAAGAAGATAAGCATGATCACCGCCGCGACGAAGGTGTAGGTCTTCATCCGGTTCCTCGTCCTAACTCCCGCTAGATAGCGCGTGTATCTAGCTTCCGCCTCCGCCATAGTGTTGTACCCTTTGTAGCTATTGCCGCTGAAACGGTGCACCTGTCTCCAGCAGTCTTCCCAATCATCGTAGACTCCGGGAACCCGTCCCTTGTACACGACGTACCATGTCATCTACAAGTTGACAATAATAATTAACCAGTGATTGAAAAAAAAACATGTATAATTAAAGTCGCATATGAAGATACACTTATAGAAAGTACTCCTAAATCAAAAAGACCAAACTCAAAAATCATGCCTCATATATAACTAGGTTGTTCGACACAGGAATATGCTACGATGGAACTGTACGCCAAGTAGGATGCACAACACCTGGTCCTGTGCATAGCACAAGGCGGGCAATCCCATCGCAGCACATTCACATATAGTGTGCAACGAAATTTCAATCATCGGCATTATTCTCGAAAAAGACCAAAGTAACTCAAAAAGCATGCCTCGTATATAACTAGTTAGGTCGTTGGACACAGGAATATGCTACGACGAAACTGTTCGCCAAGTAGGATGCACAACACCTGGACCTGTGCATAGCACAAGGCGAACAATCTCATCGCAGCACATTCATATATATAGTGTGCCACGACATTTCAATCATCGGCATTATTCTCGAAAAAGACCAAAGTAAATCAAAAAAATGCCTCATATATATATACATAGGTCGTTGGACACAGGAATATGCTATGATGGAACCGTAAGCCAAGTAGGATGCACAACATCTAGACTTGTGCATAACACAAGGCTTACAATCCCGTCGTAGCACATTCACATATATATTGTGCCACGACGTTTCAATCATCGGCATTATTCTCGAAAAAGACCAAAGTAAATAAAAAAGAATGCCTCATATATATATATAGGTCGTTGGACACAGGAATATGCTACGACGGAACGGTGAGCCAAGTAGGATGCACAAGACCTGGACTTGTGCATATCACAAGGCTCACAATCCCGTCGTAGCACATTCACATATATATTGTGCCACGACATTTCAATCATCGGCATTATCCTCGAAAAAAATACGAATAAAGTAAGGAAAAAAAGAAGGACCAAAGTGATCAAAGGACCAAAGAGTAAGCAAAAAAACCAAGCATTTATTTATATATAATAATAATAAGCAAAAGAAGTAAGTGATGATTCATAAACCTAATAAGATAAGTATAGTAGCATGTACACTTGTCCACATACACACAAAGGTCATCTATAGTTTGTAACTACAACTAGGCCAACATCAAGCCTTCTGGCTCAGCTTTGGGAACGGGAGGACGCCTTGTCTCGTCATGAACTTCCTATAGTCACCCTGCATCTCTAGGCGATCTTCTATGTCACGGTTATTCGGGACATTTCCTCCGTAGAAGATCCCCCCTGAAGTCATGACATCACGAAAGATGATTGCCCCAAATTGCTGCTGGATGCGATACATCTCTTGTCTAATATCTGAATCAGTGATCTTGGCCTTTTCTTCGGCCCACTGTTTGAGATGATCTGGTAGCGTAGAATTCTGCTGGTCAAGTAGGAACGCCCTCATGTGATGGAGTGCGTAGTAGGCTTCCTTCTTACTATTTTCCGGCTTCTTCACGCAGGGGAACTCCGTTACATGGTTGAAGACGTGCCTGCCGAACTTGACCTTCGTACGCATGAAGGTGGTGCCTTCCGTCGAGGCAAAGCCAGTGAGAGCATCATCCAGAACTTCCTTGATCTTGTCGTAGTTTTTCTTCTTTTCTAGACTCCCCGAGTCGAAATACGTGGCGTGGGAATGCTTCGGCGATAAGGAGATGAGAATGCAGTGTTCATATCTGCGCAAAAAATTCAAATGGAATGTGTTGGAAAAAGAATGATGATAATCTAATAAAGCCAATCGACGGTGCCGAGTGAATAACGACTTACTCGGGAAAGTAAGGCACGAGAATGTATTCCTTTGTCTTGTTCGCCACGAGGATTCTTTTTAGGTATGAGGCCACGATACGTCGTTCGGTGGGGGAACCCAAGCAGCCGTCACGCATGCAGTAGGGGTCCACTATAGCGATGCCCGGTGTGTTCTCTCTAATGATCTGCATGGCCAGGCTGAGAGAAAACAGACGGACCATGGTATAGTGCAGCGGGTATAGGTGGAACATATTGAAGATGTCGTCGAACCGCAGGAAGAACAGATCCGCAGGGGCATTGTCGACGAAGCCCAAGCCTGGTGGCACCTTAACCACGAATACCGGGTGCGAGGGATCTTTTTCCGAGAGAAGGCGTCTCTCTATCGTCAACACGCCGTCATGCACACTCTGCAGTTCCGAACTGGCGAGCCTTCGCAAATTCTTAGGTAGCATGGGCTCACCCGCCACATGAATCCTCCACATAATACCCTCGGGCCTTGGTGGCCTGTCCCAAAACCTGATCGGATTCACAGTTGTTGACGCCACCGGCTGGCTCGAGCTGCTAGATTTTCTTTTCCTGCCCTTTTTTCCGTTTGGAGAGCGGGCAGGCACCGCAATCTGAGCACCGGCCGCCCTATGTAGTGTGTCAGGGCTTAGAATAAAGGGCCGGTTAGTTGTACCAGCTGGATCTGTAAAGGCACAAGCTAGAGGCGTCTCCTGAGAACCAAACAGACGCTTGGTGATAGTGGCTTTCTCTGTGGGGCCACCAGCTAGGTCTTCGTTGCTAAACTGAGTGTTGAAGAAGTGATCATTCCAGTCTTCGTCGTCCTCGGCCGGATCCTGTGCCATGTGCATATCATCAACATGATCATCCGACCCACCGCGTGGAGGTGACGGAAAGGGCGGTAAGGGGGCCTTGCCACCGCTTATCGCTGGCACGACAGGCGGTGCTGTTGTCTGTGGTGTGATGGCCCCCGCCATACCCAAATGGATCATGCTCTTTGGCCATTGCAAGAATAAGCCAAAGCAAGTTCTGAGGACAACCGGCTCTTCTTCATCCGCTCCTGGGGGTTGAATGGGAGGTTCCAGGTCGTCGCAGCCCCTTAGCACCCGACTAATTTTAACCCTGTGCACGCTATCTGGCATCGGCCTTGAGTGGAACGTGCACTGCAGGGGTTGAACGATGGTACCCTTGGAAACATCCCTCAACTCGTTGTTCACATAGCATAAGAGAGTGCAAGGAACATCCGTCTGCGGAAAACATGTACGGCATCGTCAGAGATGCCATAAAAGTAATAGATGGCATGAAAGGTGGTAAATCAATTTGTTTACCGTGATGGCGTCGAGATCGGCTAATGTCGAGGCACCGCATACGGCGACGGGCGTGCAAGAGACGGAAGGGCTGCTTGATGGCATGGTGCTGGCCGCCGGTGTATTCTCCCTACCGCCAGGTGCTTGGAGCTTCGGTGCCGCTGCGACGATGGCAGGGGGGGCACCAACATGTACTCCGGCGCCGCGGTGATGGAAGGGGGAGTCACCAACACTTGCGGCGCCACGGTGCTAGCGGGCGGAGTCACGAACACGTAGTTCGCCTGATTTGTCGGCGCCGCGTTGTTCGAGTGGCTGCTGACCATGCTTGGAATCGGGCACGGCCGTACTCGACCACCCGCACTCCAGTTCGCTATTGACTCCACCAAGGTAGGCAGGAAGGACGTGAGGGTGATTTCCAGGTTGTCTTGGACGATCTGCGGGATCCGCACCAGTTGTTCCTTAAGTTCTTGAACCTCACGGTTTTCCTCCTCACTCCTTCCCGACGGCGCCACATGCGTCCTCGGCAGTGGACCAAAATGATCCACCCAATTCTTACCCCTGAGGCCGGCTAGACGGCCAGCCGACGACGGCTTCTTCATAACCGGCTCTATTTTCTTGGCCCGGTTCATCGCCCTGTATAAAGGGTTATCCCACCGGGTGGCCGCCGTCGACCCCTGGGATGAGGAACCCTGGGATCCATGACTAGCAACAATTTCCTCCTCCTCCAGAAGAAGTAAAAGTGAATCATTTAGATCATCGATTAGCTAGAATGCAATCGAGTTGATCCGCGGTAATTAGATTACTTACCACAATTTCCTCGAATTCCTTCACCGCAGGATCCGCGGTGAGTTGTTTGGTTTTTGGGTCCACATGGTAACGGGCCCTGATGAAGTTTCGAACCTGCCCGGGTTCGAATTTCGCAAAGGGGTTTTCTATCCCCTTGGATCTATACTCTTTGTCCTCCTTATTCCATTTGGCCTCCGCGGTTCTGTATCCACCAGATCCGAGATGGTGATGACCTATATTCATCGCCTACAGCACCTTTCCCCGATTACTATTGGACAGGGCTCTTTCGGATTCACACCTCTCCTTGAACTCCCGGAACTGATCTTCGGGGATCTGCGGGTCAATCTTCTGGATCTCCTCGAGACTTTTGCCTTCTTTATAGATCTTATTTATCCGGGTTCTCCAGATGGCCAGGGCGGTGCTCATCTTTGTGAGGGCGGATTTGTTTACTTTGTTCCCATGATAATTTGTGTTCTGATACTTAGCGGGGAACTTGTATCTTGCGTGCAGCTTCTCGAACAGGAGTGTGCGCAAGTGGCCATTATCTTTATGCCGGAGATTTTCGGTGTTGATCGAGATGGTTATCCGGGTGATCGCCGCCACTTGCCCACCATACCCTCTGACGACAAGGTCGGGCTCCAAAGGAACCCCTAATGGGCTCACTTCGGTAATTTCCTCCCTGACCGTGCCGACCGTGTTCGGGCACCGGTCCTTCGGCTTCTTCTTCTTCTTCTTAGGAGGATTGCTACCACTCCCTGTGCCCTCGCCGCCATCAGTGGTTTCATCGTCCGCCGTTCCTTTGGCTTCTTCCTCTGCGTCTTCCATCTCATCATCCTCTCTCTCTGAAGGATGGTATTCTTCATCGTCTTCTAGCCACTGTGCCACCTCCCAGAATGTCAATTGTTTATTCAGAGGTATGAGTTCTCCTTCAGCGCTGATGCGCTTAGAACATCCAGCCTCGTCGTTGTCACACATCTTTGCACTAATAAAAAACAAATAATTGGTTAAATGCACGGAAAAATCCGGCATGACCTTTGCTAATTTTCTTAAACTAGGAGTGCCCGATTTTTGCCAAAACGGAAGTTAATCAACATTCTGGCAAAAATCGGGACTTATTTCATACAAGAACCTGCATACACAACATAATAAAGTGCTTCATATACAAGCACAAGCATAATTTCAAGGTGCTGTTGTCCCAGCACAGATAGTAGCAAAACCAACACTACTCTATTTTTCCTTCCAAACCATTTCACAACCACATCCATCCAGTCCCAGCACAGTGCCACAACCATATATACTTTTTTTATCAATTTAAGCATAGTCATATGACAGAAGCTATCTCTTTAAGAAACAATGACAACCCAATTAAAATAAATCATTTTCCTAGCAAGTGTTCTAGGAATCATACAAAAATACAAGAAGACAGATTCTTTCTTAAGACCTCAAACAATGACTCATTCATATATGTTCTTGCAAAGCTAAAGCTTCAACTAAGATATCATGGGAAGGGACTAGAATAGTTTTATTTCCATGTCTCATCAATTATAATAATGATCTCATTAAACCTACATAAATCAATTATAACAGATCATGATTAAATGACTCTGCTGATGTGCACACTCCAAATTCAACAAAAGCATTGAACTTGAACATCTAGATAAGACTGACAAATTTCAGAGAATAAAACAAGGTATGTGAAACTTGCATATTCTCCTCTCTGCTACCGATTAAACTTCCAGGCAAAAACTGAAACTACTAAGGAAAAGGTAGATCCTGAGGCAAACATCACAGGACAGGATACACCATAATACCACCAATCAGCATGCGCTGAATTTCTGATCAGTTTCATGCACCTACAGTTGTCAATGAGCCGCAACTTGAAACAACAGGAAACCATAAAGAAAAACATGGCTTGGAAGTACTGTATTACAACTTGATCAGTATAGATAAATGTTATAAGCCAACTAGGTTACACGAAGGGAACAATAACATACGTCAACAGGTAGACGCTTTCCTGAAATGTCACTGATATTTATTCCAACACAACAAATTCTAAAAACCGATATATGAATCTAGTGCACGGAACAATTATTAGTAATGTGAAGAATTGTTCAACCACCTATAGGTAGAATCCTTAAGAAGACAATGCTTAGGTTACAGGTCCATTGGATGGTTTCCAGCCAACTAAATAAAATGCAATTCTTGTTCTCTGTATACATGTGAAATCCAAAAGTCAACTTAAAATTCAATGGGTTATTGTGCATAGTACTAGATATGACACAAGTCACAGACCAGACCAACTAGCATCTGAAGAAATGCTGAAACATATACTACTTTTAATGTATCAAACAAAGAAATAATAACTATTAAAGAGCGTTGCGGAAGACTTGTAGAAATGAGCTGACACACTAGGAAAGAGCAATCTATAAAATAAATGGTGGTCTTAGACTACAAATGAACACTTGATCTACAGATTCTAGGCTATCAGAAGTTAGATACATCACTTGACCCTTTGTTCATAGTGCATGAGAAATACCGTATTCGTCTCTTATCAGTTATCAATAACTTGCAGCTCTAAACCCTAATTCCCAAATACAACAAGAGGTTGCAGCCCCAGGATTGTTCCTCCCACAGGAGCACCCTAAAATCCTACAGGGTCTAAAATCAGAACACCTGAACAACACAGAGATGAGGGAGAGAGGGGGGAGAGGGAGAGAGAGGGAGAGAGAGGGAGAGAGGGGAGGGGCGATGCTCACCTCTAAGATGAGGACGACGATGGCGGGCGGGCGGACTATGATGGCTGGCGCGTGGGCCTCCTCCTCGAGCGGTGGCGGGCCTCCTCCTACTCCTTCTCCACGGCCTCCTCTTGCTCCACGGCCTCCTCCTTGAGCGACGACGGCTGGCGAGGCGGCGCATCGAGAGAGCGGCGGCGGGGGCTCGGGCTCGGGATCGACAGCGGCAGCGGTGGGCGCGATTGAGAATGGGGATGAGGGACGTGTGCCTACGTGCATGTGGATAAGGCACAAATAGGCGTAGCGCACTCTGGCATAGTGCGCTACAGATATTCGTAGCGCACTATGCCAGAGTGCGCTACGCCTATCTCCTCTAGCAACTGTATAAGAAAAGAGCGTCCCACTATCTAACAGATTCACTATCCTATCCCACTGGTTCTGCCCACTGCTCTATTCTAAACTTCTGAGCACCCAGGTTCGAATCCTGGTGCCCCCCTTTTTTATTTTTATGATAAAAATATTTTTAAATGTTCCAAAAATGCCCAATAGTGGTAATATATGTCATATTTGTTTTGTTTTTATTTTATAAATACTTTTAAATGTTCCAAAAATGCCCAAAAGTGATAATATATGTCATAAAAGTGGTACACATAATATGATTCAAAGTATGTTCATAATAATTTGTCCATAATAATATGAATCGGGCACGGCCCTACTCGACCACCCGCACTTTACAATCTTGTTCGACCACGCGTTTTACAATATTTTTAGAGCTAGCGTTTTACAATCTTTTTTCCCTTATTTGTCACGGTTGAATAATTTAGTCCCGGCACTTTAATGTTTCTTCTTTCGAACGGGCTACCTTTTTTGGGTAGGGTTGTCCTTTTTCTTCTTGTGATGTATGTTGCTGCATCGTAGTCGTCGTCATCTTCAATCTTTGGATCACCGTACTGGTCAAAGTCTTGCTCGTTGGCGACTCCATCCATTCCGATGATGTTTCTTTTTCCTCTCCTCACGACAACACGGCTAGGCTTTGTCGGGTCGGTAATGAAAAAACATTGGTCCACTTTGGTAGCCAATACCCACGGTTCATTTTTCGCGGCCACGTCCGCACCAACGGCCTTGGATTTGGCTGCTTCGGGTATAACCATGGTTGTGAAATACCGGTCTTCTCTTTCGACGCTCTTTGCCCATCTGACATGGAACATCGGCACCTTTTCTCCATAGTAGTCGAGCTCCCAGATCTCCTCGATTCTTCCGTAGAATCTTTCCTTCACGTTGTCATCGGTGTAGAATTCCGACGTTACGCCTGAGTTCTGATAATCACACTTGTTGTACTTTTCCTCCGTGTAGAATGTGTAGCCGTTGATATCATACGCCTGATAGGTCACCAGGTTTTGCATCGGTCCCTGCGATAAGGTGAATATGGTATTTTCCGTGTCAAAAGAATGCGATCACGGGGGATTATCAAGGAGCGTCTGCCTAAACCAACGCGTGAAATCGTATTTGTGCTCTTTGATTATTTCTCCCTGCGTCCTCTGTATGCCCCAGTCACTGTACTTCTTCTCGATTAACCTTTTGTGCTTCTGTACCCAAGGATCGACCAGTTCTAAATGTTGTAGTGCGACGAGGTTTGCTCGATCAAAGTCTGCGCGTCGAAAATCAAAGTCTGCATGCAGTATGCGACGACCCTCTTGGTGACCAGATCCGTCGAGCTTGCCAAGGTTCTTGTTGATGGGAAGACCGACAGGGTTCTCGATGTCTAGATAATTCGTGCAGAAAGAGATGCACTCTTCGGCCAGAAATCCCTTGGCTATGCTTCCATCTGGACTGGTCCTGTTGCGAACGTATCCTTTGATGTGTCCGTTCATCCTTTCGAATGCCATCATGCTGCGGAGGAACATCGTCCCGAGTTGTATGATGTCCTCCACGACACGGACCAGCAGATGCACCATAATGTCGAAGAATGCGGGTGGGAAGTAGACCTCAAGCTCACATAGTATCACCACGATCTCCTCCGGTAGCCTCCCGAGCTGATTCATGCCAATCGACTTCCTAGAGATGACGTCGAAAAACTTTCAGAGGCCAAATAACATTTCACGGACGTGCTCGTCCATTATCCCTCTTAGTGCGACCGGAAGTACCTGCATCATTAGAACGGCACAGTCGTGAGACTTCATGCCACTGAACCTCTGCTTCGCCTCGTCTAGGTATCTGCTTATCTTGCCCGCGTAGCCGTAAGGAAATTTGACTCCTAGAAGGCACTTGAAAAACTGTTTGATCTCATCCTAGCTTAGAGTGAAGCAAGAAGGAGGGCAGTAATATTCATTCTTCTTGAACTTTTTACCCTTCCGACGACCTTGTGTCATCTCCGACTCATGATCATCGTCATCTTCCTGATCATCAGGAGTAGTGCGTCCTCCATGAAGCTCCTTCCGGATACCCAAGCATATCAGGTCGTGCCTTGCTTTCAGACCATCTTTCATCCTATCTGGCATGTTGATTATGGTGGCGACTAGACTCTCGCACACGTTTTTCGTGATATGCATGATGTCGAGGCTATGAGGCATGCGGAGAAACTTCCAGTATGGAAACTCCCAGAAAACAGACCTTGTTTTCCATACCTTCATCAGCGGCTTGTCTTGTTGCTGCCTCTTTCACTTCTTTCCAGGCTTAGGACAATATTTCTAGGTTTTTAGCAACTCTTCCACTTCTTCGCTGCTGCTACGCTCTGGGTTTCCTCGGGTCTCGGATTTGCCATCGAACAAGTCTCCATGTTTTCTGCATGGATCATTCTTGCTGAGCCACCTCCGGTGCGCCATGAACACGGTTTTCGATGACCCTGGATCTTTCTCTAGTTGGAGATAGCTTGTGTTATCCATGCACCTAACGCATGCACAGAATCCTTGGATAACCTGCCCCGAGATATACCCGCAACCTGGATAGTCTTGCACCGTAGTGACCAACGCGGCTCTCATAGTGAAATAATCTTGTGCGACGGCGTCGTAAGTATTGGCTCCAGATTCCCATAACGTGGCTAGCTCCTCTTTCAACAGCCCGAGATACAGATTGATGTCGGTACCAGGTTGTTTCGGCCCTTGAATTAGCATACTCATTTGTATGTACTTCTTCTTCATGCACAACCATGGAGGGAGGTTGTACATCCATACAAACACGGGCCAAGTGCTGTGCATGCTGCTCTGGCTACCGAACGGATTGAGTTCATCGGTGCTCGCACCAAGCCTGATGTTCCTCGAATCTCCACCGAATTCTGGGAATTCGAGGTCCAATGCTTTCACTGGCTAGCATCTGAAGGGTGCGTCAGCAGCTCATCCTTTTCGGGGTCATCATCGTCATCTCCTGGCTTCTTCCTTTCTGCATGCCATTGCATGAGCTTCGCTTCCTTAGGGTCCGCGAAATAGCGCTACAGACGAGGAGTGATAGGAAAGTACCATACCACTTTTCAAGGTGCTTTCTTACCTTTCTTGTATCGAATCACGCCGCACACCGGACATGTGGTTTTCTCCGCGTCCTTCCCCCGATAAATGCTGCAATCGTTGATACATACGTGATATCTAACGTGCGGTAGATCGAGAGGACAGACGATTTTCTTGGTGTCCTTGATACTAGTTGGACATGTGTTCCCCTCCGGGAGACGATCGTGCCAGAATGCCATCATATCGTCGAAGCTTGAGTCGCTCAATTTGTGTTTTTCCTTCATCTCCATAGCCTTGAGCGTTACATTCAACCGGGTATCATCGGGCCTGCATCCTTCATATAATAGAGTAACCGCGTCTTTCTCAAGTTGCGCAAGCTTGGCTTTCTCTCTAGCGGCAGCCCTGGTGTTACTCGTCTGCTTGAGAAGCAGCTCTTGCACATAAGGGTCCCGCACCTAGCCTGACGTTGTTCCATCATCGTCTACTCCTCCGGCATCTAGATCATCATCATCCCGGTCTGCTTCCGCACCTTCACCATCTCCAGGAGACTCTTCATCATCTCGCCCGTTCTCGCCGTGATGATGATCATCGTCATGTTTCCCACCTTCACCGTCTCCATCGTCTTTGTCATCGCTTATCCAACGAGTGTATCCATCCATGAAACCATGGCGGAGCAGGTGCGCCTGCAGATTCCCGGAATCTGGGTCGATCACCCAGTTGAGTTTGCATCTTCTGCACGGAAATCTTATATCCGTCTTGTTATTTCGTATCATGTCGGCCGTCGCACATTTCAAAAATCTAGCCACAATGCCTTCGCTCATTATGCGGACCATTTTTGCCTGCACGGTGTACACGGTACAATTAGAAGTCTATTAGAACCACATAACGAATGCATGCATGCAATGGTCGATAGAAAATTTCGGCATGACCTATCCTAAAATTAGGACCTTTGCGAAATGCCAAATTCTTGCCAAAATGGAAATGAATCAACATTTTGGCAAAAAAATGGCAACTTGTTCACATACAAACACAAGAGAGAGAGAGACAGATCCATACACACATGAACATATCATTATCCTCTCCATACACACATGCATGAGCATCATCGATACTCTCCATATATATACACATATGACCATAAATCCTCTCCATACACACATCATGAGCATCGATCATCTACATACATATGAGCATATAATCCATATACACATGAACACATCCTTACATGGACAACTTACCAAGATGAGAGACCAATCACGAGAAGATGGAAAGGAGAGGTGCGCGCGAGACCGGAGAAGGAGATGGGAGACCGGAGAGCTTCCTCTATTACTTATGTAACATCCAAGGCAAGTTCTACATGCTAAAATGGTGAATGAGTGGAGAAATTGAGGTGGGAAGGAGAAGGATCCCGACTAGATCTAAGGAGGAAGAAGAAGGGGAAAGTGAAGTGTGGGGTGGTGGATGATCACACATGTGCACAAAGTGGAGCTGGCAAAAAAAATCGCCACATCCGTGGCGCACTCGGCCCCAGTGCGCCACAGGGATTAGTAACATCCGTGGAGAACATGCCATAGTGTGCCACAGATGTGTCTGGCCGTTTTACAGAGCAGAGGGGCACGCGCTTAGGCGTAGCGCACCCCCAACATGCTCCATGGATAACACCAACAGGCGTAGCGCACCTACCCTATGTGCTCTACGGATGTCTGGCGTGCGGCCAACAGGGCCCTAGCCCACACATATCTGTGGTGCACTATGGTCATGTACGCCACGGTTGTTCTAGTTACTAGTAGGGCACTGCCCATAGGTGAGCCACGCCTGTTTTAGCCGTGGGGCACTTCAACCATGTGAGCCACGGATGTGCTGATTACCTATAGCTGTTTTCCTAGTAGTGGCTCATACCACCACTCTCATATTGGGTGATGATAGGGAGAAGTCCAAGAAGGGACCGCTCGGGAAGTAGCTCCCCAAACCCGACATGCACCGTACCAAACTACCAAAATTCTACATCTCTGGATACATGGGTTCGAGTTACCACAACCTACTGAGTCCAACCAACTGCCCATTTCATTATTGGCACATGGTTATACACGTAAGTTTGACACCCCCGGAATCAGGGCTAAACAAATCCCAGACCTCCGTCTGACATAAGCTTAACCTTGAGCTCGAGGATATCCAGTTAAGAATCGGTAACACAACACTGACCCTACGACACAAAATTTATTACAGCAAGCTCATAACTAAGCAGAGAACCAAATTATTACAAGCAAAGGTCACTGAGCACAAACATCAAACAACGGAAGGAAAATTATGCTATTAAGTATAACAAACTTAACAAATGGCCTAAGAGGTCTGAAGCATAACGATGACGTCCCAGCCCATAGATTCCAGGCTGCCGGTCGGGAACCCCAAGCTACTCATCGATGTCGATGTAGTACCAAACTGATCTTTAGAGAACACTAACTCTGCCAAAAGTATCAACATAGCAAGGCTGAGTACAGGGTGTACTCCGCAAGACTTATGGCTGGTGGAGTTGTTTTGCATAAAGCCACTTTTCTTTATGAAACAAGAGAGAGAGAAGAAGCTCGTCTAGTCAGAGTATTTTAAAAGGGGATAAGAGAGCGACATATCCGAAAATATTGATCATCATCTTTTGATATCCACCGAATCATCATCATCTGAACTAGGATCACCACCTCGTACCCATGAGGAAGCATCCTTAACAAACATTAATTTCCAAGTTTTACGATTAGGTTCATGTTCTCTATGATCATCACGTTCGTTCCCAAGTCGTCCATAACTATGGACACGGCTTTCCGAAAGATTATTACCCTGAGGGGTGTACAACTTTACCCACACGTACTAACCTTCTCTTAATGCCACTTAAGATTAGCCCTCTTCCTTGGAAGGCCGACAGAGGGTGGTTAGACACGACCTTTACCTTGCTTTTGCCAAGACCATGAGTCACGTAATAAGTATGGTTCCGCTGTAACGGGTCAAATCCCGAAGCCGGTACTTAAAGATGTGAGGTGAGGTTGCTTAACAGGGGCGCCATCTACCCCAAGCAACCCGGTCCACGCTTACCTACCTGTTATGAATGTACCAACTTCACCCGACAAATCTTTCAAAAGATTTTCTATGCATATGTCGAATGGAACGCCCGAACTATGTGACTCATGGAATCTACTAGGCAAGTTAGTCAATTAGGGGGTCCCTATTTACCCCGTGTGGTTGTACGCTCGTCTTGGTTCAAGAGGCAAGAACATCGGATCCTAGTGGTGGCGAGCATGGGACTAGAAAAACCACATCCCACCGTGGCCTCCCATACAAGCCTTAACATGTTTAAACTCATATCACCTCTGATATCATCTCATCACGTTCTCCTGTCATACTAGATTCTCTGCATCTGATACATCATCTGGATGGACCAGACTCAAAAGCTATACATGGCTAAGCAGACACATATAATAGCTTTAGCAGTGCACACAAGCCAAACCTAGTTATGCTAGGAGCAGTGGATCAGGTAATATAATCTCAAAGGGAGTAATGCAATAGATAGGATACACTATCTATCGATAAAAGACCACAGTAGAATCGTATGCATCATGGCAGGAATTAAAATGCTTTAGAAATCATAGGATTATATCATGGTGGGGATATGCTTTCCTTTGCCCGTTGATAACTGATGCGCAGATCTTCAGGAACCTTGTACTTGATTTCATTAAAGTTGGTCAAGTATTGTTCTTCGATCTTCGAACTTCAACGATGTTGACCTCGGGCTTCGATCTCGATCTCGTATTCTACCGAGGAAGAACCAAACACCGGAAAGAAAGGGGGAAACAATCAGCACATGGCATCGATGCAATGCTCAAGCAAGGATGATGATATTACAGGTTAAATTGTATTGAATTGAAACCCTTAAGCATGCTCGACAACTTAATCGGGGTTCCGAGGGGTATAAACCCTAACTAAGGGAAACTCCGGAACATATGAGAGGGGTGCATTTGTTCTTCTAATTAAACTTGTCACGAAAGTTGATTAATAATGCATGATTATAGCTTAAAGAGGTAGTTTTCATTTTTCTGAACATTTTGATATATTATTTGTATTTTTCTGACTTATAAATAATAAATTATTGAATTTACAATATTTAAATCATTTTCTGGAATTATAAATCAATTTTTGAATTATATTAAATATTTATCCACTTGGTCCCACCTATCAGATTTTTATTCTTTTTAGAAAATAATTATCGAAATTATTAAAACCCTGACAACCTGGGCCCACAGAGTTTATTTATTTTCCAGAAACAATTTAACTAAGACAAAATAAAAGAATTATCGTGTCATGCTGACATCACCATCACCATTGCTCTCTGTTGGTTCTTCGATCTGGCGATTGCGAGCGCGAGAGGACGCGGGGTTGGGTTTGCTAGAAAGAAGGGGCTGAGACGGACCCAGTGGTGGCAGCGCCGCCCACTTGTGGTCATCGGAGCAGTGGACACGACGACGGCGAGCGGCGGAGCTTGCAGGTGGTTGTGGGGGCGACGATACAGAGAGAGAGAGCAAGCGGAGGAGTCCATGACGAACATGAGATCACCCTGAGCGCGATGGAGGTGGTGGCGAGGCCGGGGACGGTCTGATGGCGACGAATTGACGGCGGCAACAGCGACGGCCGACAGTTGTGTGGGCTCGATTCCGGCGAGGTGGGGTCTTCTCGGCGTGCGTGCTTCGGCAGGGACGAAGAGGTTGGCGAGGCGCTTCTAGAGGTGGCCACAGCGTGGCACGGGGTGGCCTGAGATGACGGGGACAACGGCGAGGTTCGGCTAGGGTTTCGGGCGCACGGGAGACAGAGCAAGGGAGAGCACTGGGGATGAGTGGGAGGATGAGGACGAGAGGAGGGCTTCGGCGGGATCTTATCCACCACCAGGGCGGCGGCGGGCATCGCGGAGCGGCCAGTGGCATCGGGCGGCGGACGGCGCGCCAGCGACCTGCTTCCTCGTCGTCGAGGAAGATGATGAATGGAAATAAGGCCGAAACGGTACGAGGCCCTAGCTGGGCCATGCGTGGGCTATGTGGGCCTAGCATGGGTTGGCTGTGGGCTACACGCAAGCGGTAGGGAGAGGGGAGAAGGAAGATGGGCTGGGCTTGGCTGTTGTTGCTGCTTTGGTTATTTTTTTTCTTTCCAAAAATCTTTTCCTTTTCTGTTTTATGTTTTTCTATTTGTATTTCAAATCCTTTTCAGTTTTAAACAGTTTGAAAATACCAAAGAGATTTGAAATCATTATATATTCAGGGGCCCTTTATACCAATTTGTGCTCCAATAAACTTTGATACTTTTCAAAATATGAAAACCATTTGAATGCATTTCAAAGAGAGGGGGAGGTTAGGGTTTTAGGGTTTGATTATTTTCTCCAATGCACAATTTAAATGATGATGCTCATGCTATGCACAATTAAAAACCCTAATTAGTAATAACTAAAAAATGGGGTGTTACAGTGAGCTACCAAATAAAGAAGCCAATCATTTTCTCTTGATACCTGGGTGCCTTTCCGCAATGAAACCACCAAAATTTATCAATCCCATCACACCCAGAAGGGTTATTGATTAAGTTGTTTTTAGTTTTTGCAAACCAACACTTTTAGAAACAACTTTCGGTGATGTAACCCAGCCCTCGTCCATCAAAGCACGGCTAAGCACATCTACCAACGGTGGCTCATCTACAAGAGATCCCTACGACATAGTAGGACATAACATAGCGATAGTACTTTCCTACACATGCATTGAAAATAGTAGGACAATATCATGAACAAAGTAGCATCTACTTGCCTTGATAGTTGGTGAAGTCGTTCAAGCACTCGTTCCAAACACACACTTTGCACTCCTCGCAATCTATCGATTAAACAATTGCATACAACATAAACAATAGCACATAAATATCAAACAAATGCAACAAATGCATGCATGACAATTTAATAAGTCACAATGGTTGTTGTTTTTGTTCTCTAAACATTACTGAAGTATATGATGCATGCAAGAGATCAATTAATGCAATGGAGTATGGAGTATTTGTTATTAATAATTACTTACCAATATAGGGGTTTTAATAGTTCTGTTGTAACTCCTGTCTTAACTGAATTAAATATGTTTCTGGGGTTTACTGGATAGGGGACGTTAATATGAACCAGTAGGCGTTGGATTCACCCTAATCAGAGTGATATCTTTTCTTATGATTTAAATAGTGTTTAATGGGTTTTAAATCATTTAAATAGTTTCTGTTGTCTAAAAATCAAACTAAAATTAGATTTGAAATCTTCACGGGATTGTGATTCCAGGGACATATTATTTGTAATTTTCTGAGCAGTACTAGAATTACTATGATTTTAATATTCTAAATAAGATATTAATCTATTTATTTAGTCGCTGCAAAACGTTACAGTAAAGGGCTGTAACAATTGCATATTGATGATCTACACACAATTGTGAATCCATCGGTATATTATTTGTGATTTTTGGACTAGTAGATCTTTTTCTATGAATTTATTAACCTAAAGGACCATTAAAACTAATTAAATTATTACAGTAAACAAGTACTGTAAAAGTTAGATACAACTTGGTATTAATATTCTACTCATTTTTCTGAATCCAAGGGTATATTATTTGTAATTTTTAGACCAGTGGATTATTTATTATGGATTTTACAAGTTTAACCATTTTTCTGCAATTTTTCTATTTCTCTGAAAACAGAGGGAATATTCCCCTGGAATATTCCGCGTGAGGTGTCAGGGTGTGGTTCGCTGGTACCCCTTCATCGCATAACTAATGTGAGACATTGGATCTATGTGGATCGGGAGGTCCTGATTGACCGTGGCGAGCTCACTGGCGAGGATGACGTGGCGGCGGCGGGGCTCGTCGGGCGGTGCTCTAGGCGGCGTCTCCGGCGGTCCCTAGCGTCAGAGATCTTGTCTACATCGAGCGGGAGGGGACGACGAGCTTCCTGGAGGTACTGGCGCGGCTTCTTGCTTCCTCGGGCGGTGGCTACTGCCTGCTCGAGCACCTCGGCTTCCGTCGATCTCCGGCGAGCAATCTTCGTCGTCCTGGTGCACTGCAGGTAGGGTAAAGGGGGTGAGGCGATGCAGACGAATGAGAGGAAGAGAAAGAGGGGGACAGGAGGGTCAGGGGGCGACTGCCTCATCGGGGACCTCGAGCTCCGAAGCTCGGCAATGGAGGGAGGTGGCGGCGAGATCGAGAGAGCTTCAGGCGGCGCTAGGGTTTTCCATTTTTCAAAAAAAATGAGATGACGGGATGCGGGTTTTAAATAGGAGAAGCGGCATGGAGAGGGGAAGAATCGGCATGGGGTAGGCGAGATCTTCCCGCGGGTTCATTCAGGATCGAACCGTGTTCGTCGCGGTCTCTTGGCCGGAGGTGGAAGACGGTGGGGTGGCCCCCATGCGTCAGCGACGCGGGGAGAGAGACGGGCTGCTGTCGGCTGCAGGATTGGGCAGGCCCAGCTGTGCGCTCGCGTTGCACGCTGCGCGAGGGGTGGGGCGAGCGGCGGGTAGTTAGGCAGGCTAGGGTTAGGTGGGCCGCGCGGGCTGGGGTGGACAGGTAGGTTAGTTCATTTAGGATTTTTTTCATGTTTCCTTTTTTCTGTTTTCTATTTCTTTTATAAATTTTTATTAGATAATCCAATTGAATTGATTTTTGTCTTCAAATTTTTCTAAAAACCAGAGGATCAACAGAGGATCCCGTTTAGCAATAATTTTACCATTTTAAAATAGTCACTTCATATGTCCAACTATTTATTTTTGTAGGAGCACTTGAGTAACTCCATTTAGGGTTTGAATGTAGTGTTTTGCATTTGAAATTTTTCATGAATGCAAAATGACATGTCAATGCAATGCAAATGCAATTTTTTTCTAGTACCAATTTCTAAAATCTTGGGATGTGAAAAATAAAGACAACGAACAATTGCAGCAAGTGGCCCAATCCTTTCTTAGCAAAGGACAAGCCGGTGGAAATACTTATAAGGACCAAACATTCTCGAGGACACATGGGAACTCTGTCAAGTTCTTTCGTTTCAAATAGCTGAGTACCCTTGTTTGGTGTTGTAAGTGTTGTGTGGGTGACACTGTGCTAATGTACCAACCTTATTTGGACTAATACATACTTGTGATTAAACCCCCTGCAAGCATGCGCAACTACAGGAAAGCAATTAAGGTAAAAACCTAACCATAACCTTAAACTCTGAGATCCTACGCTCCCTTGTGCAATGGTGTCCTAACGGGGGTTCAGGTTTCTGTCATTTCGGCAACCCTACAATTAGTAGCCAAATACACAATGCATTCCCATAGGCCCATAAATGGTTAAGTATCATGTAGTCGACGTTCACATGACACCACTAGAAGAATAGCACCACAACTTAAACACTAGACCATTGAATAATAACTCAACACAAATCCACTACTAACAACATGACTTCTTCCATGTCCTCAAGAACTAAACGAGCTACTCACGAGACATCATATGGATCAAGATCAAAGATGATATGGTGATGAATAACAATCTGAACATAAACAATAATCCAATGGTTCCACTCACAAGCATCAACTACAATAGTAATCAACGCCGGGAAAGTTTCCCCTACGAACTATGCAAGTATTCAACACAATTGTTACAGCGGGATGAAGTGGTGATGATGGTGCTGGTGGAGATGATGGTCTGGATGATGATGATGATCCCGATGAAGTCTAGCTTGATGATGGTATTGATGGCGACTATCTCCCCTCTCCGGGAAGGGATTTCCCCGGCAGAATTCTGTTTACCGAAGAGCTCTTTCTCCCTCGGTGTTTTCTGCCCCACAGAGGCATTGGAATCTTTCTATGGTCCCTCTCCCGTGTTTTAGGGTTTCGAGGGGAAGATATAGGCGAGAGGGCGGAGCCAGCGGTGGGCCAGGTGGGCCACACCCCCATAGGCGCATCCTAGGGGTGGCCTGCGCCTGGGGGGTGTGGGCCCCCTGTGGCCCATCTCCACCTCCCCTTCTGACATTCTTCGTCTTCTAGGAAAATATGATTTTCTGTAGTTTTTCTGGTATTTTTCTGATCTTTGCGAAATTTCATCAAAACACCCCTTTTTCCATCGGAATCTTGACTCCGGCAGTTCATCCTCCAAGAATCATCCAACATGCAAAAACAGATGAAAAGTGTCACATCCCAAGATTTTTCAAATCTTGTAATGTGAAAATAAATGAATAAAATAAAACTTTGTTTGATTTTCAGAACGAGAAGAAACTTTTTGAATTTAAATGGAACTTCAAATCTATTTGGATTAAATAAAATCCTAAAAAGGATTTAAAAGGGTAAACATTTATAAAAGAAAATAAAATATTTGGAATTGCTATTTAGAATCTTTTTATAAAAAGGTTTTGGTTCTCAAAGAAAGGAAAGGTTTTCAAATGAAGATTATTCTATAAAGCCAAATAAACACTTGGCCAAGTTTGTGAAACAAAAAGGTTTTACTTTGTTTAAAATAATAAAGGTTATTTAAAATAAAACAATAAAGGATTTAATACCCAATTTTATTAAAAGGTTTTTTTTCCATTTTAAATAAACACTAAAACTTAATTAATTACTTTAAACAAGTTTTCCAAATATTTTATAAATAAAACTTACTAAAGTGTTTTGACTTTATTTTAGATTTCAAAATAAAGACCTAATAAAACAAATCCTATTTGATTTAATAACCAAGGTCCAATTTTATTTAATTATGAACCCTAAAACAAAAATGTTAATTTATTTTAAACAAGCTTTCCAAGTATTTTTCACTTTTCAATTAGTACCTACTGATTTGGTTTTGAAAGTACTTAGAATTCAAATAAAGATTTTATTAATAAAATCAAAATCTATTTGATTAATAAACCATGGTCCATTTTATTTAATTAATAATGGACCCTATTATTAAAATTATTATTTTGAATTTGGATTTTGGTTCAAGTTACTGAGCAGAACAAAATTTCATAAACTACAAAGTGTGATGTTGTTTGATTTGATTTGAGACATGTTTGTTTGATAGAAAATTTCAAAACAGAAATCAAAAATAGAAATAGAAAAAGATTGCAGGAAGGAAAAAAAATAAGAAAGGGGTCAACCCAACCCAGCAGCCCAAACAGGCCCAGAAACAGCCCAGCTCCTCACCCCGAAAGAAAACATTTCGCACTAGTATTCGAACCCGCGCAGAGACTGACCAGTGGACCTCCCTCTCGTTTCTTCCCCACTGACCAGTAGACCCCACTTTCCTCTGTTCTTCCTCCTCACCCGCGCGACCACTTCTCCCTCCCTCGACACCGCTCCTGCCGATGATTTCGTGGCCTTAATTCGCCTTAACTCGACCACCGTTACCAGCTTTGATCACGCAAAGGTTAAACGCCCATGTCTCCTCTATATTTCCCCTCTGACACACCGCGCTGGCACGCCCTAGACCTCCCCAATTTCCTCCCCGAGCACCCTCTGTTCCGACGAAGTCCGGTGCCGATTCCGGCGACTCGACACCGCCCCGTGCCTCCCTGTGCAACCTAGCAGCTTCCCCACTCCCAGACGTATCTCCCAGTATCACCCATTCGACCGCGGGCGTCCCAGAGCGTCGGCTTTGACAAGCTCTGACAGTGCCGCCGTCTGTCTCGTCTCCGTCGAACTTCCCCGGTAAGCCTCGACCGCCCCTAGCTTTTCCATGGATGCTCACATCATCTGCATCTAACCGTACCATTCATTTGCCCTGGGGTGAACTGCAGCATCTCCCCGTCGTCGACCAGAGCTGCGAGACGCCGTTGCAAGCTCCGTTGAGGAATTGCAGCAAACCTCGTGCGCCCCTCGCCCGACCAACACCCCCTCGAGCATCACCGTGACCTCCTGAAACCGGTGTGCCTCTTCTCCTCCTCTTTCGCTTCCTAGACCACCAGCACCATCCACACCTGACCGCGCCGCCAGTCGCCGCCGCGTCAGCGCCGCCAAACTTTGGTCGAGTGCTGCAGACCGTAGGATCTTAATCTGACGCTTACGATAGATCATTTAAGTCGCGAAGAGGTACGCACTCTGGACCACACGATCGATTAGATCCAACGCACCGCAACGCTGATCCACGCGAAGCGGTACCGTCCAGTGAAATCCTACCGCGTGGCACTAGATCTGTTTAAAAGAATTTTTGAATCAGATTTATTTGCAAACTTCAAACCCTTATAACTTTGGATCCACACGTCCAAAAATTACAAATTTTATGTCGTTGGATTTAGGAGAGCAAGCCCTAGCCAACTGTGGAATTAGTTTAGTAAATAGTATCTGTTAATTTTCTTGTTTTTGCAGATTCTTTTGTGTGCTTGTTTAGATTAGAAAAATTGTTTAAAAATGATTTTTGGATTAAAACTTTTGCAAAAAGGTTTGTTGTGACCTTACTGACCCTAGGAACCAACCCTTGGTGTTAAAAATGATTTTGGTACAAATTAGGTTGGATTATTTGACTAGGCCATTTTCTAGCTAAATAAAATTATTGATTTCATTACTATGAAAATGGTTTTGGAATAAAAACTTGGGGAAATGATTTGGACCAAACCTACTGACCCAAAACACCAAGTTTTGCAATAGCAACTCATTTGGTCAAAAACATAAAGTTTTGCCTTGATAGAAATATCTTCCACCACACATAAAATAATGATTAAATCTAAAAATGGTTTATGGACAAAAACCTATTTGCAAATGACTTGCCATTTTGGTAAATGACCAATTTGGAACTTACAAAGTTTAGAAGCCTAGTGGAGACCATCCTTGCAATAGAACCAACCTTTGCATGCTTATGCATGACTTAGATTCCATTACTTGTGTGTGAAAAATTGTTTGTTGGACTTTGGTTTGGAATGTGAATTGAATTTGTGTTTGCTTGATTGACTTGTAGTGGAGTGTGAGACTAGCAAGATCAAGGAGTGAACCACCATTTCCTACCAAAAAGGCAAGTAACACTATCATCAAAAGTCCTACTATTTTCTTATACTTAGTGGATTTTGAAAACATGCATGCAAACAATTTTATACTTATGCTATGCTAAATCCTAATAGGATTCCCTATACACTCCTTAGTGAAAATATTGTAGTTGATACATGCTTAGCCATGCTAAATTTTGAAAAGAGACACATGTTGAGATTTTACAAAGGTTGAGAAAAGGACTTGTGTTTTACATAATAAAACAAGGACTCAATGAACCACCTAGGTGGTGGACACTTTAAGTTTTGGAGAAGGTGGCAACAAAAAGGAACCATGTCTATGGGATTCACTTTGTGTTGTGCTCCAAAAGAAAACCACGTAGGAAACTTAGAGAAGTAACATGTTTCTCCAATTGTGGCTTTCGTGTGCAACCACATGCTATTATGGCTCTGGCTTAGTCAACTACATTGGGAAGACCCATGCACTGTCTTCAGTTAACTGGACATGGGGATCTGGAATGCTTCATGGGTGCTGAAGGCAAGCTAGCAATGGAGTATGGGAGGACCCTTTGGAAAGACTTCGTCACATTCTCAATCTGCCAGTACTCCATCTTGGTGAGCACTAATCCAGTAGGCCACTGGTGGCAAAAGGATGGGATTGTGACATGTGGGTAAAGTGTACTGCTTCTGCAGAAGTTAATAAAATCTAAGTACTTAGCCGTGTCCCCGGTTATGGACAATACTGAGCAACTAAAGTTTGAACTATGGGAGATCTCGACATTCCAACTTCTAATATAAAAACTTGATGCACTTGGGGGTACCAAGGAATTCAAAGAGATTTTGTTAAGCTTGTTGCACTTGGGGTTACCAAGGTGCTCAAGAGATTTTGCTTAAAGTTTGATGTACTTGGGGTTACCAAGGAACTCATGAGATTTTGATAAAACTTGTTGCACTTGGGGTTACCAAGTAGCTCAAGGGAATTTGACAAGGACTTGAACACTTGAGTTTCTACCAAGGAGTTCAAGGAACTTGGAAAAGAGATTTGACAAAGGACCAAACCCATTTTGAAAAGATAGGGTAAAATATTGCTTTATGCAAATAAGCCTTAAACTCTACTTGGCCAAAATTGCATGTAGTGATAGAATCCACTTATATTCTACAAAGTAGTGAAACTTGCCAATACAATTCAAAATGTATTGACCCTTGTGGCTGTAACTTGTAATGTTGCAGGTTTGATTGATTATTAGTGAAGATTGTTTGATTAGGATTACAAAGTCTACAACCAGCATTTGCCTGTGGCACTTTGAATATGAAGGACCCATGATTTTATTTATTCCGCTGCAATGTAATGTAATAGCCAAATGAGCTATGTAATGATGTAATAAAATTATGTTATTCCTGGTTATAAAGTTATATTATGACCTTTGTTTCTTGATATTACATCTTAACTGTGGATGCTAGCTATTGATCCAGGGACTAGCATTGTAAAACACAGGAGGAATCTACCTTATTAGGTTGAGACCCCTAACAGATGGTATCAGAGCATTGTGTTGCCTGTAGGATTTGTAAACCCTAGGATTGGACAAAAACCCTTAGAAGAATAGGAGTTATGTTTTAATCCAAAACTTATTTACAAAAACTTGTAAACTCTTTCCTCAACCATTTTGGTTTCAACTCTACTTCTCCTCTACTTCAACTTGATGGAAAAGCCTACCCCATGACCAAAGACTACACCATGTGCAAAGGACTTCTTCAACTTCTTCAACTCTAATGACTTCAACATCTTCAGCATATTCCCCAATGACTTCCAACTTGGAAACTACTAAGGACTACAAGTGAGACAAGGAAATCTTGCTCAAGATTTAGAGACTGAGGGAATGCAAAAGTTAGAAGGAGCCTACACCACTTGAAGTTTTGAGTTTTTCTCAAGGAACCATGATCTCATGTAAGAAGAAGTAACCAAGAAGGTTGGAAAGATCACAAGTGAACCATATAGATGGACCACCATATTTTAGTTAAATCAAAACACACCAACTTAAGTGGTGTAACCAAAGTATTTTGTTGCCTAAAGTATGTGCTTGAACCTTGTTTGAGTGAAATGTTTGGTTTGTGATTGCATGTACATTGCTTGTGTGAATTGTGATGTGTGTGATTAGAATTAAGTCCTTAGAAATATCTTGCCTATTCTAATCTCCTTTCAACCCAAACAGATGACTACTCCAAAAGACTCCAAGGTTGATGACATCAACACCAACCAAGAGGACAGCATGAAAGAGCTCATAGCAACCCAGAACCAATTGAACCAACTGACAGCTCAATTCGTAGCCAACAATAGTGATAAAGATCCATCACTTCAAAAGTTTTTGGAGGAACAATCCCAACTGATGCTTAAGGTGACTAATCAAATGATCAGCATGGAATAAAACTATCCCAAAATAGTGTATGATGACAAGGATGACAAGAATGTTATTCTAGATGGAGCCCCAGCTTGCATTATTTGTGGAGACAAGGATCATACTTCCAAGGAACATGAAGGTCAATGCCCTAACTGTGAAGAAAATCATCCTGTTGGACAATGTCCCACCTCTCAAGCTACTTGTTATCTTTGTGAAGGAAACGATCATGTTCCTATCCAATGCCCCATCTACTCCATGGTGGAACAAAGGAAACAAGAAGGATCCAAGTCTACCAAAGGAAAAGGACCACTTATACCTCCAAACAAGACAAACCAATTCAAAGGATCAAAGAAACCCAAGAAACCAAGACCAGACATGAACCTTGTGCAATGTCGTAAATGTAAGGAAATGGGACACTACTCCAGTGAGTGCCCAGAGAACAAGAAGAATAAAGAGATTGACCAAGTGTGGTGCAACAACTGCAAAGAGCTAGGCCACTATGTAGCAACATGTCCACAAGAGCCACGTAAAGAACTCAAGGACATCCATTGTTTCAACTGCAAGAATCCAGGACATTATGCAAGCAACTGTCCAGAAAAGATGAAGAACAAGTTGAACAAGCCTATGGAGAAACTCAACCTTGGCCCATGAGTCAAGAATAGAAACCAAGGACACAATGCAAAAGTTTGCTTAGAGAAGTTCCCCAAGATCCCAAGAAGGACAATATGTAATTTTTGTTTGAAAATTTTCAAGGGTGGTAGTACCCTAGTTGTTTTGAACCTGCTTGTAACCCTAGCCTTCCCAAATCTCGGGACGAGATTTATTTTAAGGGTGGTAGCCTGTCACATCCCAAGATTTTTCAAATCTTGTAATGTGAAAATAAATGAATAAAAAAAAACTTTGTTTGATTTTCAGAACCAGAAGAAACTTTTTGAATTTAAATGGAACTTCAAATCTATTTGGATTAAATAAAATCCTAAAAAGGATTTAAAAGGGTAAACATTTATAAAAGAAAATAAAATATTTGGAATTGCTATTTAGAATCTTTTTATAAAAAGGTTTTGGTTCTCAAAGAAAGGAAAGGTTTTCAAATGAAGATTATTTTATAAAGCCAAATAAACACTTGGCCAAGTTTGTGAAACAAAAAGGTTTTACTTTGTTTTAAATAATAAAGGTTATTTAAAATAAAACAATAAAGGATTTAATACCCAATTTTATTAAAAGGTTTTTTTTGCATTTTAAATAAACACTAAAACTTAATTAATTACTTTAAACAAGTTTTCCAAATATTTTATAAATAAAACTTACTAAAGTGTTTTGACTTTATTTTAGATTTCAAAATAAAGATTTAATAAAACAAATCCTATTTGATTTAATAACCAAGGTCCAATTTTATTTAATTATGAACCCTAAAACAAAAATGTTAATTTATTTTAAACAAGCTTTCCAAGTAATTTTTTCACTTTTCAATTAGTACCTACTGATTTGGTTTTGAAAGTACTTAGAATTCAAATAAAGATTTTATTAATAAAATCAAACTCTATTTGATTAATAAACCATGGTCCATTTTATTTAATTAATAATGGACCCTATTATTAAAATTATTATTTTGAATTTGGATTTTGGTTCAAGTTACTGAGCAGAACAAAATTTCATAAACTACAAAGTGTGATGTTGTTTGATTTGATTTGAGACATGTTTGTTAGATAGAAAATTTCAAAACAGAAATCAAAAATAGAAATAGAAAAAGATTGCAGGAAGGAAAAAAAATAAGAAAAGGGTCAACCCAACCCAGCAGCCCAAACAGGCCCAGAAACAGCCCAGCTCCTCACCCCGAAAGAAAACGTTTCGCACTAGTATTCGAACCCGCGCAGAGACTGACCAGTGGACCTCCCTCTCGTTCTTCCCCACTGACCAGTAGACCCCACTTTCCTCTGTTCTTCCTCCTCACCCGCGCGACCCCTTCTTCCTCCCTCGACACCGCTCCTGCCGATGATTTCGCGGCCTTAATTCGCCTTAACTCGACCACCGTTACCAGCTTTGATCACGCAGGGTTAAACGCCCATGTCTCCTCTATATTTCCCCTCTGACACACCGCGCTGGCATGCCCTAGACCTCCCCAATTTCCTCCCCGAGCACCCTCTGTTCCGACGAAGTCCGGTGCCGATTCCGGCGACTCGACATCGCCCCGTGCCTCCCTGTGCAACCTAGCAGCTTCCCCACTCCCAGACGTATCTCCCAGTATCACCCATTCGACCGCGGGCGTCCCAGAGCGTCAGCTTCGACAAGCTCTCACAGCGCCGCCGTCTGTCTCGTCTCCGTCGAACTTCCCCGATAAGCCTCGACCGCCCCTAGCTTTTCCATGGATGCTCACATCATCTCCAGCTCCGTCTGCATCTAACTGTACCGTTCATTTGCCCTGGGGTGAACTGCAGCATCTCCCTGTCGTCGACCAGAGCTGACAGACGCCGTTGCAAGCTCCGGTGAGGAATTGCAGCAAACCTCGTGCGCCCCTCGCCCGACCAACACCCCCTTGAGCATCACCGTGACCTCCTGAAACCGGTGAGCCTCTTCTCCTCCTCTTTCGCTTCCTAGACCACCGGCACCATCCAAACCTGACCGCGCCGCCAGTCGCCGCCGCGTCAGCGCCGCCAAACTTTGGTCGAGTGCTGCAGACCGTAGGATCTTAATCCGACGCTTACAATAGATCATTTAAGTCGCGAAGAGGTACGCACTCTGGACCACACGATCGATTAGATCCAACGCACCGCAACGCTGATCCGCGCGAAGCGGTACCGTCCAGTGAAATCCTGGCGCGTGGCACTAGATCCGTTTAAAAGAATTTTTGAATCAGATTTATTTGCAAACTTCAAACCCTTATAACTTTGGATCCACACGTCCAAAAATTACAAATTTTATTCGTTGGATTCAGGAGAGCAATCCCTATCCAACTGTGGAATTAGTTTAGTAAATAGTATCTGTTAATTTGCTTGTTTTTGCAGATTCTTTTGTGTGCTTGTTTAGATTAGAAAAATTGTTTAAAAATGATTTTTGGATTAAAACTTTTGCAAAAAGGTTTGTTGTGACCTTACTGACCCTAGGAACCAACCCTTGGTGTTAAAAATGATTTTGGTACAAATTAGGTTGGATTATTTGACTAGGCCATTTTCTAGCTAAATAAAATTATTGATTTCATTACTATGAAAATGGTTTTGGAATAAAAACTTGGTGAAATGATTTGGACCAAACCTACTGACCCAAAACACCAAGTTTTGCAATAGCAACTCATTTGGTGAAAAACATAAAGTTTTGCCTTGATAGAAATATCTTCCACCACACATAAAATAATGATTAAATCTAAAAATGGTTTATGGACAAAACCCTATTTGAAAATGACTTTGCCATTTTGGTAAATGACCAATTTGAAACTTACAAAGTTTAGAAGCCTAGTGGAGACCATCCTTGCAATAGAACCAACCTTTGCATGCTTATGCATGACTTAGATTCCATTACTTGTGTGTGAAAAATTGTTTGTTGGACTTTGGTTTGGAATGTGAATTGAATTTGTGTTTGCTTGATTGACTTGTAGTGGAGTGTGGGACTAGCAAGATCAAGGAGTGAACCACCATTTCCTACCAAAAAGGCAAGTAACACTATCATCAAAAGTCCTACTATTTTCTTATACTTTGTGGATTTTGAAAACATGCATGAAAACAATTTTATACTTATGCTATGCTAAATCCTAATAGGATTCCCTATACACTCCTTAGTGAAAATATTGTAGTTGATACATGCTTAGCCATGCTAAATTTTGAAAAGAGACACATGTTGAGATTTTACAAAGGTTGAGAAAAGGACTTGTGTTTTACATAATAAAACAAGGACTCAATGAACCACCTAGGTGGTGGACACTTTAAGTTTTGGAGAAGGTGGCAACAAAAAGGAACCATGTCTATGGGATTCACTTTGTGTTGTGCTCCAAAAGAAAACCACGTAGGAAACTTAGAGAAGTAACATGTTTCTCCAATTGTGGCTTTCGTGTGCAACCACATGCTATTATGGCTCTGGCTTAGTCAACTACATTGGGAAGACCCATGCACTGTCTTCAGTTAACTGGACATGGGGATCTGGAATGCTTCATGGGTGCTGAAGGCAAGCTAGCAATGGAGTATGGGAGGACCCTTTGGAAAGACTTCGTCACATTCTCAATCTGCCAGTACTCCATCTTGGTGAGCACTAATCCAGTAGGCCACTGGTGGCAAAAGGATGGGATTGTGACATGTGGGTAAAGTGTACTCCTTCTGCAGAAGTTAATAAAATCTAAGTACTTAGCCGTGTCCCCGGTTATGGACAATACTGAGCAACTAAAGTTTGAACTATGGGAGATCTCGACATTCCAACTTCTAATATAAAAACTTGATGCACTTGGGGGTACCAAGGAATTCAAAGAGATTTTGTTAAGCTTGTTGCACTTGGGGTTACCAAGGTGCTCAAGAGATTTTGCTTAAAGCTTGATGTACTTGGGGTTACCAAGGAACTCATGAGATTTTGATAAAACTTGTTGCACTTGGGGTTACCAAGTAGCTCAAGGGAATTTGACAAGGACTTGAACACTTGAGTTTCTACCAAGGAGTTCAAGGAACTTGGAAAAGAGATTTGACAAAGGACCAAACCCATTTTGAAAAGATAGGGTAAAATATTGCTTTATGCAAATAAGCCTTAAACTCTACTTGGCCAAAATTGCATGTAGTGATAGAATCCACTTATATTCTACAAAGTAGTGAAACTTGCCAATACAATTCAAAATGTATTGACCCTTGTGGCTGTAACTTGTAATGTTGCAGGTTTGATTGATTATTAGTGAAGATTGTATGATTAGGATTACAAAGTATACAACCAGCATTTGCCTGTGGCACTTTGGAGATGAAGGACCCATGATTTTATTTATTCTGCTGCAATGTAATGTAATAGCCAAATGAGCTATGTAATGATGTAATAAAATTATGTTATTCCTGGTTATAAAGTTATATTATGACCTTTGTTTCTTGATATTACATCTTAACTGTGGATGCTAGCTATTGATCCAGGGACTAGCATTGTAAAACACAGGAGGAATCTACCTTATTAGGTTGAGACCCCTAACAAAAAGACATCAGTAACACCTATTAATATGAAATATATACATGAATAAAGGCAAATTATGATATAGAATGGTGGTGCAAAATGGACGTATCAAATCCCCCCAAGCTTAGACCTTTGCTTGTCCCCAAGGGAAAATTGAGCTCAGTAAACATGTCCATAGGTTTATGGAGTGAAGTGTCGCTAAAATAATACGGACAAGAAGCATCACACTTACCATTAAACAACTCATAGAAGAAAGCAACTCACCATTATATAACTTAGCTTGCAACAAGTACAGGAGTCACAATAGAGATGCATAAAGATAAATCATAATTGGAATTAGCAAACTTTATTCTTGGTCAGAGAACAGCTAGCTGGCTAATAGTTTCACAAAAACTTTTGTAGAAGTTTCACAACAGGAGTATTCTTTGCTCAAACATAAAAGGTTTTTCACAATGATGGCTTTCAAAGTAATACTCAATAGATAAGAGTCTTGTGCAAACAAGGAAGATAAAGAACATGATTTAATAAATCATATTATGAATTCTTGAAACACAACAACTCAAATGCTTGCTAGAGATAGAGAGGAAGTAGGTTTACTGACTCAACTTAGAAGTAGAAGAAAGGCCCTTCATAGAGGGAAGCAGGGATTTCAAGTTCATAAAGAGCTTCCAAAATATTATGGTACTTACTAGATTTGATCCCTCATTGCCCCTATCATAAGAATCTTGAGGTGGTTAAGGTTAAAGTGAACAAGGATGGAGTATATGCTTGATGAAATATAAGTCGGCAATCTCATGTCCCTTGAGTACGAGGGCCGCTCCTCATGCTACTCAACTTTAGTTACCGGTAAGTTCTTATCATTGTAAGTACATGTGTATCATAAAGAACCGCCAACGGGGTACCCCTTGCACATGATACAGGAGCTACCTTTTTATTTTCTATTTACATAGGTTTTTATTGAGGATGCTTCACAGATTTCTCACTATGGTTATGCTGCAAGTTTCCACCATGATTAGGCATGGCTTAGGCTAGCGACCTATGCGTTTCTCTAACACACATATATAACTCCATGGACTTACAAGCTCCCCTTTTATTTCACACCGACGACACCCACAAACAAAAGAGCATGCTATCAAATGGATATGTATCCATAAGTGTTGAAAGCGTTCCCTATGACAGCACGGTTCTGCTAATCCCAACGTATAGATGCAAGCATATACAACTTCGATGACACAATGGTTCAAGTTTATTAGGGGCAAGAAAATAAGGTGTGCCATCAAGTTCATAAGATCTTTACTAACTATTTTTCATATAACAAAATAATCTTTAATTCGAAAGATAGATGAAGCTTGAGAATTTGCTTGGAATAGCAATAATGCTAATAGGTAGATATGGTGGACAGAAATGGCAAAGGTTTTGGTTCAAAGGGGGTTGGATGCATGAGAAGTATGCCCTCTCAAAACGGGTTTTTGGCTAGCAAGGCTGGATAGCAAGCAAAAAAGTTGAAGGAAACAAGCAAACCTACAAGTGATAAAGCCAAACATGCAATCTTCCTTGAAGACACAAAAGATCTTAAATAAAGAATACTAAGATTATGAGCCAATCAAAAAAGAAAATAAATGATACAAAATACCTGTAAGATTTTTCTCTTTTCCTTTCAAACCTCAAAAAGTGTTGCTACTGAACAAAGCTCGGTTTGCCAAAACCAATTTAGATCTACTTGATGCTCCCAAAGTGATACCAATATTGATCAACAAGATCAATCATATAATAGAGATTGCAAACTAAAATAAGAAGTGCAAAAAGTAAAAGATGAGACTTCTCATTAATATTCCATAAAGGCACTCACACCAAGGGATACATAGATAATCAACTAGAGGAGAGATACTTCCACAATGCAAACCAACCTATAAGATAACTTCTCTACTAAAGATATGAATCTACTAAAAAGAGTAAAAGATAAAAGATAATGATGTGATACCGCGGCACTCCCCCAATATCGAATTACTCCTGATGAACTACTCCTTCGGTGATAGGGGCAAGCCAAGGGGATGCCAAACCTGATGACGAATTACTCCTTCGGTGGTGATGGTGTTCTTTTGATAAGCTCTTCGATAAGTACACTCAAATCCTCAATATCGAAGGTTAGAGTACGAATCAACTCCGAATTATGCTCAATGCGGTTCATGATCATGCCAGACCGAGAATCACAGTCCTTGTTATTCTTTCCCCACTCTTCCTTCTTAGAGTGTTCCTTCCCTGCATGATTAGAACGAGGCAGATCCCAAGCCGAGGGCAAGTTCCCTTTGGGCACCTGCTGGAATTGTTTCTCATGTACAAGAGTATGGAAGGGATTCTTGGTACGTGGAGGAGGTGACCATGGAACGAAGACAAGACGTGGAGGTTTCCCTCCTATAGACATCTGTGATGTCCTCCTGAGCTTGGTAGGGTTTGCCACCACTCCAATGCTTGTGATGGTAGCGCGGGTGTCTGAATGCTCGTCCTCCTCCATGTCTTCCACATCCCCAACCAACATCTCCTCCTCCTCGGGGTTTTGAGGATCATCCTCTTCGGGATTCTTGCCTTTGTCGTTGGCTAAGACCATGGTGCTCTAAACTTGAGAAGATTTCTGACAAAAATAGATCGAAACGAAACACGACGAGAACACGATACACGAACCTCGGGGGATCCGGGGTTATATATTACGAAGTTTCAAAGCATAAGGAAGGTATGGGTGCGAAAACGAGGCGGAGACAGACCTCAGGGGGCTCACACCCCCTCCAGGCGCGGCCAGCTGGGGGCCCGCGCCTAGGGTGGGTCTGGCCACCCTAGCCTCCGTTTCCTCCTCTGTTTCGTCTCGTAACCTTCCGTATGTAATAAAAACATCAAAAATATAAAAATATAGGGTTTTCACGAACCTTCTATTTTCACCACTTTTACCTATTCAAAGACGAACTCTGCAGATTCCTTTTCTCCTTCTCCTAGAAATTCCTTTTCTCACAAGGCATTACACAAACCTCAATGGCAACATTAGTGTATGCAAAAACAATAAACCTTTAGGTACACACTTCAACTGAAATCCATCAAAACAAAAGCTACTGTAGCCACTCCTTTCCAAAAACCCAAAAGAATCTAGAAGGGAATCAATATAAGAGGCAAATGCAAATGATGGCAGAAATCTATTAAAATAGACCAGCAGGTAAAGATTGATTTTTTTGAAAACCTTCTGTTTCTCAAATCAAAAAGTGAAAAACTAATGAAAGTTGGGTAACAACTTGGAGAACAAGCACAAAAAAATACAGATCCGTGTGAAGTACTAAGCTCCTTTACGAATTTTTACGATGCAGCACAAAAATCTGTCCCATGATAGCCACTTTTCACAACTCCTCTACTTCTCAAAAGTAGTTGAGCCTGACACAAAAACCAAAACAAAAAGGATAAGGTGCGGTTATTACCGAGGTAATAACTTCCAAGACTCAACAAAAATATTGGGTTATCTCCCAAGAAGTACTTTTCTTTATTGCCTTTAAGTTAGGCTTGAAAATTTCAAAGATGCTCACATAGGAGATATATATTTTAAGTGAAAGAGAGCATCAAGAAGAAAATATCCAACACATTTGAGTCTAACCCATTTCCTATGCAAGGGAGTATCATGAGAAAACAAATTGTTGAAACAAAAAGCCACTAGCATAGGAAGACAAAACAAATGCAACTTCAGAGCATTCCACATAAAACTGGGAAACTTAATATTATTAAGATGCATAAAACCATGTTTACCTCTCTCATAATAACTTTTAGTAGCAATTTGAATAAAGTTTACAATATAACTATCACTGACAACAACTTTATCATCAGAATGAGCATACTTACAATCATCAGAAAGAGGTCCAAGGTGATAAACTAGATCAATAGAAGCAAGTTGTTCCATCCTGAAATCTTTATTAGGCAAGCAATTTTCACAAGGAGCTTTAGCAAATTTGGAAAAAGTTAAACTCATAAGAATCTCCATCAAACTTAGTTAAAACTTTCTCCTTTTTACAATCTATAATATCTCCACAAGTGTTCAAGAAAGGTCTACCAAAGATGATAGGACAAGTTTTACTAGCTGTTGAATTAAGCACTAGAAAATCAGCAGGATACTTAATCTTACCGCAAAGAACTTCCACATCTCTTACAATACCAATAGGGCAAATGGTTTCGTTATTAGCGAGGTGAATAACCACATGAATGTCCTCAAGCTCACAAGGACCAATTTCATGCATAATTTCCCTGTAAAACTCATAAGTAATAGAACTAAAACTAGCACCAATATCACATAAACCATAATAGCAATGATCACCAATTCTCACAGAAAGCACAGGGACACTAGATTTTCTAGCTTTGCTAGGATGAGAGATAATATTTGAAGTGTCTTCACAGAAGACAATGTACTCATCCTCTGTATTTCTAGTGCCAAGATCTTTCACAATAGCTACCATAGGTTCAATATTCATTTGCTCATCGGGTTCATTTCTTTGTACTTTTGTTATTCGCACTAATCATCATAGAATACTCCTTTACCTTAGCTGGGAAAGGTATTTTCTCAACATAAGGTTCAAGAAAAATATGGTCAATAGTACAAACTTTAGTGCTTCTAACAGGAACATGACTAACAACATCTTTATAAGGTGCATGGTACTTATTCCACTTCTTTTTAGGAATTTCTATGTAAGAAGAAAAGGCCTTAAAACAATTGGCAATACTTTGGGAATCAAGACCATACTCAGTACTAAATCACGGAAGTCATCAGTTCCCATAAAGGATTTAATGCATTCATAATCATAGTTTATACCTGACTTTGTTCCGTTGTCATTCTCCCAAGCTTCAGTGTTCTCTTGAATACGGTCTAGGAGATCCCATTTAGGTTCTTCCTTCATACGTGTGAATGATCCAACACAAGAAGCATCCAGTAAATCTTTATCATGAAGAGAAAGCCTAGCATAAAAGTTATTGATAATAATATTGTTAGGGAGTTCATGAATAGGACATTTAAGAATTAGTAATTTCAATCTCCCCCAAGCTTGAGTTGTACTCTCTCCATCACGAGGCCAAAAGTTATATATCAGATTCCTATCCTTATGAATCTCACTGGGAGGATAGAATTTAGAATAAAAGAGAGGAACTATTTCCTCCCATTCCATGGATTGTCCATTCTTCAGCAGCTTATACCATTCTTCAGCTCTTCCTTTCAAGGATATATAGAGCAACTTCTTCTTCACCTGTTCAGTTGTGATACCTGCACACTTAAATAACCCGCATAATTCATGGATAAAAAGCACGTGGTCACTAGGGTGGACAGTTCCATCCCCTAAATAATAATTATCCATAACACGATCAACAATACTTATAGGTATCTTAAAAGGATCTACCTCAACAATTGGTGGTTCATCTACTACCCTAATAGTGGTAGTAGTTTTCCCAAACAGAAAATGAAGTGGGTTATCCATATTGGAAACAAAGTAACAAATAGAAAATAAAAAGCAATACTCATAGTAGAAGTTTCCTTTACCAGTTCCACTCTTCAATAGAGCTTCACTCCCCGACAACGGCACCAGAAAATAGTCTTGATGACCCACAAGTATAGGGGGTGTATCGTAGTACTTTTGATAAATAGGAGTGTCAATCCCAACGAGGAGCAGAAGGTGTTGACTAGTGGTATGGAGCAGGAAATCTCTGTAAATACTTAGCTAACGGATTTTTAGGGGTTTTCTGATAAAGCAAAGAAATAAAGTGCAAGTAATAAAGACAACGAACAATTGCAGCAAGTGGCCCAATACTTTATTAGCGAAGGACAAGCCGATGGAAATACTTATAAGGAACAAACGTTCTCGAGGACACATGGGAATTCTGTCAAGTTCTTTCACTTCAAATAGCTGAGTACCTTGTTCGGTGTTGTAAGTGTTGTGTGAGTGAACCTGTGCTAATGTACCGACCTTACTTGCAATAATACATACTTGTTATTAAACCCCCTGCAAGCATCCACAACTACAGGAAAGCAATTAAGGTAAAAACCTAACCACAGCCTTAAACTCTGAGATCTTACGCTCCCTTCTGCAATGGTGTCCTAAGGGGTGTTCAGGTTTTTGTCACTCCGGCAACCCCACAATTAGTAGCCAAATACACAATGCATTCCCCTAGGCCCATAAATGGTGAAGTATCATGTAGTCAATGTTCACATGGCACCACTAGAAGAATAACACCTCAACTTAAATACTAAACCATTGAATAATATCTCAACACAAATCCACTACTAACAACATGACTTCTCCCATGTCCTCAAGAACTAAACGAACTACTCATGAGACATCATATGGATCAAGATCAAAGATGATATGGTGATGAATAACAATCTGAACATAAACAATAATCCAATGGTTCCACTCACAAGCATCAACTACAATAGTAATCAACACCGGGAAAGTTTCCCCTACGAACTGTGCAAGTATTCAACACAATTGTTACAGCGGGATGAAGTGGTGATGATGGTGCTAGTGGAGATGATGGTGTGGATGATGATGATCCTGATGAAGTCTATCTTGATGATGGTGTTGATGATGACGATCTCCCCTCTCCGGAAAGGAATTTCCCTGGCATAAATCTGTCTGCCGGAGAGCTCTTTCTCTCTCGGTGTTTTCCGCCCCGCAGAGGCGGTGAAATCTTTCTCTGGTCCCTCTCCCATATTTTAGGGTTTCGAGGGGAAGATATAGGCGATAGGGCGAAGCCAGAGGTGGGCCAGGTGGGCCACACCCCCTGTAGGCACGGCATAGGTGTGCCCCGTGCCTAGGTGGTGTGGGCCCCCTATGGCCCATCTCCGCGTCCCCTTCTGGCATTCTTCGTCTTTTGGAAAAATATGATTTTCCGTAGTTTTTCTGGTATTTTTCTGATCTTCGTGAAATTGCATCAAAACACCTCTTTTTTCCATCAGAATCCTGACTCTGGTAGTTCATCCTCCAAGAATCATCCAACATGCAAAACCAGATGAAAAGACAAGTAACACCTCTTAATATGAAATATATCAATGAATAGAGGCAAATTATGATTTAGAATGGTGATGCAAAATGGACGTATCAATCGAACTCAGGGTGGAAGTGGTCAAAGGTATCCCTCTCAAGCAACCCTGCAATCAAGATACAAGAAGTCTCTTGTGTCCCAACACACCCAATACACTTGTCAGGTGTATAGGTGCACTAGCTCGGTGAAGATATAGTGAAATACAAGTGGTATGGATGATTATAAGTGGTAACGGTGCCAGAAAAGAGCTTCTGATGGGGAGGATATCCCTGGAAACTGCCCCAAAAAGACTTTGGTGGCGTGGAAGAGACTAAAGCAAACTGAAACAAAGGTGGAAGCAAGCAAATATGTAACAGATCTAGATACAAACGGTGTTTCAATGTTTAGAAACAAGGCCTAGGGATCATACTTTCACTACTGAACACTCTCAATAAATATATTATCTTCATGATACTACCCTAAACTACTCTCCGGTTGGTGAACTCTAATCCATGGTAGGTCTATACCAGCACACCTCAAAGTCCACCTTCCCCAATCTAGATAACCCCACAATGTCACCTTGAGCACTAGATGGTTCCAACAAACACCACAATTTAATAGAGACAACCAACTCAAAATATAACTCAAGATAAATATATATGTAATCTAGCCTAAGTGCCACACACGGTGTGCACGCTGCCACTTTCACACACATGGGGAAAAGCATAGATCTATTAAAGCATGATGAGTATTTATGTAGACTCTAGCCTAAGTGCCACCATGGTATGCACGCTGTCACTTTCATACACGTGGGGAGAGCAGAGATCTATTAAAGCACTTGAGTAGCAGAGCAGATCTACTTGATTATAAAGCTCATGATCACAAAATGATCATGCATAGAGAGAGAGAGAGATGAACACATAGCTACCGGTAGAGCCCTTAGCCTCGAGGAAGAACTACTCCCTCCGCATCATGGGAATCAGCAACGATGGTGGAGATGGTGGTGGAGATCGATGGAGCTGGCTCTGGGGGCACTTCCCCGTCCCGGCAGGGTGCCAGAACAGAGACTTTCTGTACCCTGAATCTCCCCTTCGGTGGCGGCGGCGCTGTGGAGGTTTTCGTGGATTTCTGCCAGGTTATTTAGGGTTTTTGGGTCGGAGGCTTCTTATAGGAGAAGGAGGCAAGGTCGATGGAGGGCCAGGGGCCCACATCCCCTGGTGGTGCGTCCAGGGTGGGCATGCGCCACCCTAGGGTGTGGCCACCCTGGTGTCCTCCTCCGTCTCGTCTTATATTTTCCGTATCATTCAGGGAAAAATATGAACTTTGGCTTTTGTCCCATCCAATTCCGATAATATTCATTTTTTAGCTTTCTGAAACTAAAAACAGCAGAAAACATGCAACTGGCACTGTTGCATCTTGTTAATAGGTTAGTTCTAAAAAGGTTATACAAATACCTCAAAGTGTAGACAAAACATAGCAAAGTGGATACTAAACAAGCATGGAACATCAAAAATTATAGATACGTTTATGACGTATCAATTAGATAGGAATATAATCTCTAGCCATAGAACCTATTTCTATAGAGTATTGCAATAGCAGCAATGCAAGCCCAATAGTTTAAATACTATTCTATTAGTATGTTAGTTATGTGTTGATTATTTTCAGTTCTTCTTTTTCAGAAGTTTCTTTCTCTCTCTTTAACCTAGAGTGTTCTCTGAATCTTTTGTAAAGAGTCTAGTTGTAACCTATAGTCATGTCTTGGACCTGCTGTCTTTCTATTGTACCACTCTGAGAGATCTAATACTAGTGAACGGTGTTTCATTGGTGTTATGCAACGACTATAGTGTACTACATCATGAAGTGGTATGTTGGGTCACCGCAACTGGTATCAGAGCATATGCTTTGACCTTAGGATTAAAACCCTTCAGGAGATTTGTAGGTTGGATAGTGATTATACGAAACCATCTTATCTAAACCAAATATTATTATGACTTGTGATGAGTATACACTTGAGGATAAATTTGTCACTCGATTCTTAAATCATCTTTCTTAGGAGTAGTTATCCATCTATTCAGGGTATAGTACTTTTTCTAAGAAGATATAACACTATTAAGATGTCTTAAGTAAGACAAAACATCAAAGTAGATTATGACTAAGCTTAGGATATCTTATGGAGTAGTTTAAATGGTGTAGTCTAACCATACAATTTATGTAAGACAACAGAATCTCGTTGTTAGTTGATAACATAAGAGCAATAGAATGAAAACCAGAGCATAAATAGATGTCATGGGTAGTAAATCATGTGGGATTCACTTGAGAATTCTCCATGATGGAGTGGATTATGTTAAAAATATCAATGATAGTGTAATGAGAAGTAAAGTAATCATGGTGATATTAGCTCTTAAATCATGATGAATAGGTAGAACATAACGAGGTCATGGTGAGATTAGCTCCGAAACCATGATATAAGTGTAAAATGACAAGTAATTAGTGAATAATCTTAAAATAAAGTAAGAAAATAAAAATGTAGAATCATGATAGAAGTAATAGCTGTAAAAATTGTTCGATAAGCTTTGGTTTCAGGTCCTAAATAGATTATTGTTAGCCTTTTCGAGAGATCATGTGAGGTTAGTTTACTAAATAAGAAAAGGTTGGTTATAGTTAATCATTCCAAAAGTGAGACAAAAGGTTAGTCAAAACTAAAATGAGACCACTTAGCTTAAAATCATCCTGTTGCAATTGAGCAATTTGGGTAAATGTTGAGGCAAAGAATAGTTTGACCATTGAAGTGCCAAATATCACAATGTAAACCTATATGAGGGGTGCCATATACTACCAACTAAGCCTGAATTCTAGAGATGCTATACCCAACTACTATATTACGGGCTTAGAATATTGTGTGTTATATGTACCATATTTGGATTTATTGGTTTTTCTTGGATCTTCTTGATGGACTAGGTCTATACATGAAGTTTGACTTGGTGTGCAAATGCATGTTGCATCACCAAGTTATTACTTGATGTTATAGACCTAGATAGAAAAGGGAATTCGTGTAAGGGAGTGATGAGTTCCAAAGACCAAGATGAAGACTTGCATGAAGAATTAAGTGAAGTATAATGAGTATCAACACAATTTGAAGGATGAATCAATACGACAAGAAATGTTGCCTTCCGCAACGATTGGACCTGTCGTTCGTCGTAGAAGGCGCGTCTTCCGCGACGAAAATCTCGTCTCGACCGTGGCCGATGCAAAACTTTTTTTCTGGTTCCGCGCCCCTCTACTACAACGAACCGCTAAAAACATGGAGGAAGCTCGATAGGCGCGTGGCAGAAGTAAGATTTCCGCTTGCTCACAAGATGCTGACTCGTCGAAGTATTTTTTGCGTGTGGGTCCCGGACGTCAGTGACTATAGCAAACCAAACTTTTCGGTTGCTCCTGCCTGATTTGAACTCAATAACATTGTTCGATGCCTCTTCCATTTAGTCAGGCTGCTGGGTCCCGCATGTCTGCTTCACATTAGAGGAATCATGTGTATGATGGAATTTTTTCCTTCCCAGTTCCGAACTTGATAGCGTCGCTCGATGAATCTGCCATTTAATTAGGCTGCTGGGTCCCACGTGTCATCCTCACACTAGAAGAAATATGTGCATGATGGATTTTTTCCTTGGCTCGTCCCTCCCTGATATGAAATCAATAACGTTGCTCGATCTATCTGCCGTTAATCACGATGTTGGGTCTCACATGTCATCCTCTCATTACAAGAATCATGTGTATGATGCAATTTTTCCTTCGCTCCCTCTACCATATTTCGAACTTGATAGCGCTGCTAGATGCATCTACAATTTAATCATGCAGTTGGGACCCACATGTCATCCTCTCATCAGAATAAACGTGTACATGATATAAAAAATCCTTGGCTCGTGCCTCGCTGATTTGAACTCGATAACGTTGCTCGAACTATCTGCCGTTAATCACGATGCTAGGTCCCACATGCCAGCCTCTCATTATAAGAATCATGTGTATGATAATTTTTTTCCTTTGCTCTCGCTACCCTGTTCTGAACTAGATTATGCTACCATTTAATCATGCATCTGGACCCACATGTCATCCTCTCATTAGAAGAAACGCGTGTATGATGGATTTTTTGCCCCCGGTCGCCTACCCTATTCCGATGTAACATCCCTAAAATCATGTTTTCAAAGATTGCATATCATACATGCATGCATATAATTTAGGGATCATTTTCCAACTCATTTCAAGAAAACAGAAGCACTTAGTGCTATTATTTTATGTGAGCAACCATTAATCAAATGCCACTCTCATTTGAGAGTATAAATGTCTTAAACCAAGCTTTGTTTGTTCCTTGATTGATTTAGTTGAATGCTAGAGTTTGGACAAAAATTTCCAAACAAATATGGTTTTAAAACCATTTTCAAAACTATATCAAACCATGTGCTTAGGCACTGTTATTTTTAAAAATCTTCAAAGATCATGCTAGTCCAACAAGACAGTATGATTCTATACTCAAAATTATACAAGTTTCACTTTTCAAAAATCCAGAAAAGATTTGAATTCAATTGCTTTTGAATTTGATTCCTGAAATTCATTATAGAAAAAGAAAAGGAATTAAGAAAACCAATTGGGCCGGGCGCCACCAATCTAGCCCAGCAACAGACGCAGCCCAGCAAGCCCACCCGGGGATTTTCCCTCCTTCTCTCACGCGGCACAGACCCACCGCGCAGTCACTGATCAGTGGAGCCTCTCCACATCAGCTCCTTCTTCCCCAAATTCCACGCGCAGACGCCGTCGCCGCCCGTTTCTTCCCCCTTCACTGCCGCGATTTAAATCCACTTAATTGGCGATGAGCGCGTGCGTAATCTCCGCCCCTGCTCCGGCTATAAGATCCCCTCCCCTCTCCGCTCATTTTCCCCCACACTGCACACTCTCCACGCCACCAGGCTGCCGGTAATTCGAGTTGCACTGCCGCTGTACCGAGAGACTCCGGCGAGCCATCACGGTGAGTATCAAGCGCCCCTTTCCTTATGGTCTATGCGAGTTGCTTCGCAATCACCTCGCACATCTTCTCATGCTTTAATTTCATCCTGAATCGCCCTAGGTCGTCGCCCTCGTCGACATCTGGAAACGGCCAAAGCTTGACTCAACTCCGACGAGCCATTCCGGTGAGCCCTGTGTTCCCCTCTGCCTCTGGTTCACGCAATCATGTTCTCCAGTGCCTCGCGCATCCATTAATGTTCTCCGTTTGAATCCTTGTGCCCTAGGACGTCGTCTTCGACTTCGACAGTGAGCACCCTACATTCAGACGAACTCCGACGAGCTCCTGCTGCCGTGTCCGAGCGCCCCGACCCTGTCCGTCTGCAAGTTGAGCATCTCCACGTTCTCGCGATCTTGGTAAGCCCTAGCCCGACCCCCTTCCCCTCTGGCCTCGCAGGCGTGTCGCCGCCAGAACCGTCGCCGCCGTGGGCACCATTTGCGCCGCTGGTTTCTGGTCAGATAGATCTGATCCATTGGATCCAGATCCAAAGGCCACAGTTAGATTTTATTTGAAATGGTACATGCAGATCTGAGCCGTGCGTTTGAGTTAGATCTGGCGGTCCACGTTAGCCGATCCGTGCGAAGTGGTACCATCCAATCAGGTGCTGCCACGTGGCATGTTCTTCGTTTTAAAAATCTAAATTAGATCTATTAGATGTTTAAATTTGTTTAATTCATAACTTTTGATTCCCACGTCCAAATTTGACAAATTTTATATCATTGGAATCAGGAGAGAAAAACCTTTCTGTTTATGCAATGTGTTCAATGTTTTTCCTCTGTTAAAATGATTGTTTTTGCAGAAACATTTGTAGGCATAATTTGGGTATAGTAATTATTTGAAAAATGTTTTAATGTTCAAATATAGTTTATTTGGCAATTTTTGAACTTGTTTAAGATTCAGTACTATGCACTTGTCTTGTTTGGTGTAGGAAATCATCACATGGTATTTTGCATGCATCCATATATTTTTGTTTGTATATATTTTGTATGTGATTTTGGTGCTATTATTTTATGTGTAGATTTTGGTGCAAATAGTGATTGTGATTGTGAGGATTGTTGCTACACTCCAAACTACCAAGGCAAGTGGTGCTTCATGATTTTATTCCTATGTTTTTCAACTATGCACTAGAAATATTTTGCTAAACTTGCATGACTATTTTGATCTATATGTTATGCTTGGGAAATCCTAGTAGTTGTAGAATTGCTAGAAATTTCCAAGTTAAGATACTTATCTATGCCATGCTTAGACTAGCTAGTAGCAACCAAGGGTGGTTATATATATTCATGCTATGAGAAAATATTTCTAAGTCTTGGACTTATGTTTTTTCTTAATAAAACAACTAAAACACCTGGGTGGAATGGAAGGAATGGTTTATGTTGAGTGGTTACACAAGGCCCATTTCTATGGTTTACCTTGTGTATCTCACTTGTGGAAAGCCACCCAGGAAAAAAGGGATTTGAGAGGCCAAATGTTAAGAAGCTTCTAGTGCAGCCACATGGCAATATGGGCTCTACCTGGATCACATAGGTTGCAATAAATTAGCCATTTGGACAGTTGGTGGTAGTGGGATGATAGGTTGGAACGCGTCCATTTGGTCTAAGGGAAGGCTTCTGAAAGGTCCTGTCTTGGTGAAAATCGAGTCTTGTGGGGAAAGTGCACAACCTCTGCAGATGGAAGAATCTAAGTACTTAGCCATGTCCCTGTTATTGGACAACTTGAGCATCAAGACATGGAAGCTATCAAGAATCTCCTCATCCCAATTTCTAAGTAAAAATTTGTGGTTGAACAAGGGTGAAGGTACACCAATTTCTATTGGTGTTTCCTTGGGAAAGTTTTGTCAAAGAAAAACTTAGTGTTTTCAACTGATAGGTAAAACCTATTTTGAGCAAAGCAAGCCTAAGCTACACTTAGCCAAAATGCATATAGTATCTAGACTACCAATATTCTACTAAGGTATCACTTGCCAATACTATTCCAATGTATTGACCCTCTGTGGCTGTAACTTGTGATGTTGCAGGTTATTCTGATGATGATTAGGGGTTATGAGTCTACACTCAACATGCTTGCCTGTGGCACATGAAGATGAAGACTTATTTATCTTATTATATATTTGAACTCTTGTATTAGGCCTGTGGCCATGAAGTTTGTAAAAGACTATGTTTGTCTCTGGAATGATATGTAATAATGACCTTTGTTTCTGTGTACTTCATCTTAAACTGTGGATGCTAGGATTGATCTAGGGACTAGCATTGCAATCACAGGGATCCTTACCTTTATAAAGGGAGGGATATTACATCCGAACTTGATAAAGCTGCCAGATGCATAATCACACAGCTGGGCCCCATGTGTCATACTCTCATTAGAAGAAATGTGTGTATGATGGAATTTTTGCCCTTGGTATCGCCTCCGTGTTAACTTGATAGCGTTAGTCGATGCATCAGCCGTTTATTTAGACAGTTGGGTCCCATATGCCAGCCTCACATTAGAAGAAGCGTGCCTTCTCTAGTGCTACCCTGTTCTAACTAGATATCATTGCTCGACGAATCTGCCGTCTGGTCACGCTCTAGGGTCCCACATGTCAGCATTTCATTAGAAGAACGTGTGCATGTTGTACATTTTTTCTTGCTCACGCCTTCGTGTTTCGAACTTGGCAATGTCTCTCGATGCATCAGCCATTTATACAGGCTGGTGGGTCCCCGTGTCAGCCTCTCATTAGAAGAAATGTGTGCATGCTGGACTTTTTTCACGCTCACGCCTCCGTGTTTCGAACTTGGCAACGTTGCTCGATGCATCAGCCGTTTATACAGGCTGGTAGGTCCCCCATGACAGCCTTTCATTGGAAGATACATGTGCATGTTGGATTTTTTCTCGCCCGCGCCTCCCTCTTTGGAACTTAGCAACGTTCCTCGATGTGGCACCACATGTATAAGGTCTCTCTGGTGGGTCCCATATGTCAATATATTTTTTTAATGACATGTCAATATCTCTATAAATGAAACATGTGCATGATGGACTTTTTTGGCTGCGTCTACTGTTTTGACCTTGGGAACGTAGCTAGATATGGCAGCCCTGTATGGTGTTGCTGCTGGAGCCCACATGTTATCCTCTTTGGTATGTCCTGGTTAGTGGGTCCTGATACCAGCCTCTCTGTACATGTATTTAACTTTTTTTTTCAAACCCGTGCAATAAGAGGGACACTGCAGGCTGGTGGGTCCACCATGTCAGCCTCTCCATCAATAAATACTTGCTAGAATAAAATTAACAGGGACACTGCAGGCTGATGGTTCCGCCATGTCAGCCTCTCCGTAAAGTAATATTGTTAGAAGAAAATTAAGAGGGACGCTGCTTGCTGGTGGGTCCGTCATGTCAGGCTCTCCACAAAAAAATATTGCTAGAAGAAAATTAAGAGAAACTCTACAGGCTAGTGGGTCCGTCATGTCAGCCTATTCGCATAGAAATTTTGATAGAAGAAAATTAAGGGAGACGTTGTAGGCTGGTGGGTCCGCCATACCAGCCTCTCCATAAAGCAATATTGCTAGAAGAAAATTAAGAGCAATGTTGTAGGCTAGTGGGTCCGCTGTGTCAGCCTCTCTATAAAGTACTATTGCTAGAAAAAAATAATGTAAACTCAATTTTTTTTTGTCAAGCACAGAGGATTCGAACTCAAGACATCAAACATATAACCATGTGCGTTGCCACTACAATAACGAAATCAAAAGATACTAGCTTGGATCTCGTCGTTACTAAACTCTGTACTCTGCTGTGGATCCGCCGGATTCAGAACAAAGACCTCACCGACGGAGGGGCAAAAAGAGATAATTCTTTTGACAGATATATTCACATAAAAATATCAAAAGAACCAGAGTCACACACCGCGTGCGCCAGAACTGGTATGCAATGACTTCACTTGGTGAAATCACACTGATCAGTGTCCAAAATACAACCAATGGTTCCGATAAAACACAGGCAAAAGCTCTAGTGCAAACAACCCAGTACGGCAACAAAACTTTTCACAAATTCAGTATTATTTGAATGATTCAGCAGTACAAAATAAAACAGATAAAATAGACAGATTCCTAGTTCATATTCAGCAGCACTTGACTAATTCAGCAGTATTTCAAAATGACTAATTTAGCAATAAACACACTGAAATTCAATAGTAGTACAAAGGGAACCAGACCTCACTAACGGAGTGGGAAAAGGTGATAATTATTTTGTTTTGACAGATATATTCATGTAAAAATTTCTAAAGAACCAAAGACACACACCGCGTGCGCCAAAACTGCACAGGTATCCAATGACTTCACTTGATGAAATCACGTTGTATCTTTACCCTATCTGCCTCTCATCACTTTACAGAACACAACCAACGGTTCCGATGAAACATAGGCAAAAGCTCTAGTGCAAGCAACCCAGCAGCAACGATAGAAATTTTCACAAATTCAGTAGCATTTGAATGATTCAGCAGTACAGAACTAGACACAGAAAATATCAACAGATTCCTAGTTCATATTCAGCAGCATTTGACCAATTAAGCAGCATTTCAAAATGACTGATTCAACAATACATACACTGAAATTCAATAGCAGTACAGAGAGAACCGGCAACCATGCCAACAATCAGTTTTCCCTATGCTCCAGACACTCAAATCACTGGAGCAAGCAAAACTGACGATCAATTCTGCTTTTGTGTGCAACCTCCTCCTCACATATTAAGATGGAACAGAATCATTTTCATAGTACTTGGTCTTGGTCATACAGGGAACTGTCATATAGATACAAATATACCATATGTCAACACTCGGATTTTTAATCATAGATGCCTGTTATGCCATACATCGCAATCCCAGGATTACCATTTTTGCGAGACATAACAAATTTGATATCATAGTACATCATCCATTACAAACCATACATAAGGTCTTACACAAATAAGGATCTCATGATCCAGTTCTTAATACAATTCAAGCAGCGGAAAAACGTAATAGTAATGATAGTGTAGGCGAAGCTGCATATTGAGGGTCATAGGCAATGCTGACGATGCGAGATGATCCTAGTTGTCATAATCTTCCTTCTGTCCTTCTTACTGATACTCCTATTCATAGTCTAGTCACGAGAATAGCCAGGGACAAAGCCATGAGTACTCTTTAAGTACTCGCAAACTAATACTAACAAGTGAAGGGGTTCTTGTAGTAGGATACTAAGATCTAGGGTTGTTTTGAAAAAAGCCAGATTTACCTCTACTAAGTTCAGAAGCAAAGAAAGCTAGTTGAAAGTTTTATAACACCTAAGTGGGAACTTGAATTTCATGTCACAACAGTGTTGTGGTCAAGTCAAAGTCACAAATGATTTCACAAATCCTTTTGAAAACATCTGATGACGGAACAGTATGGCCACTCCAACTGTCCATAACCGCGGACGCGGCTATTCGAATAGTTTGACACTTTGCAGAGATTGTACACTTTCACCACAACATTCGATACATCCGTCAGGAACAATCCTGAATTCACCATACTCAGTATGCGGATAATCAATCCTAACCTTTCAATTACACGCCCTTGTATAGGCACCTCTCCTGTGAGTTTGGCCTCCCAACCATTACCAACTGTCATCTTGGGTACTGCATAGGTGGAAAATCTTCACAAGGTAGCCTCAGCTCAGACCTTGGCCGCAAGGGAACCCATACTAAGGTATATAAATTTCCAGTCAAGCCCTACCCAAATTTCGGGTATTGTGTTTGTACAGTAAAATTGGAATGGTATCGCATCTAGATAACCATCAGTTTTATAAAGGGGCAAGGCTCATGCCTTAACATTTTCATCATCAAAGTCATTTGGTGTTCAAGAACACATGTCAAAACATATCAATAGAATGACTCATCATTCTAAGGTTTTCATAACCATTTTCACCAAGTATTCCCATCTAAAGTTGATCAAGTCTTAAGCTTAGCACTAGCATCTACAGGTGGGGGTAAATACTAGTGAGGGGTGGTAAGCAAGTGTATCTTATCTATGTTCAATCTCCTGCCTTAGGATTACATCAAGCTGATCTAACTTATGCCAAATTTGATGCTCTTTACGCTACCTTTAATTATCTTTCTAGAATCTACAAGTCACTAAGTAAGCTTTTGATAGATACCTTTAATAAAGAAAATAAAATACTAAGCTTGCAAGTAAAACTAGGGTGGTGCGTCAAGTGGGTATAAGCACATATGCTTAAGGCATATAGTTGACTTAGTAACAAGCAAGTAGTAGCTTGCTAATCTGCAAGTGTTAGCTTGCTCATATGGTAGCTTGCTAATTCAACTAGTAGTATTAGGCTTGCCTTGTGCAGAGAAGTTTTTGAAGTTCTCCTCGGCTTCTTCCTCGTAGTATCCTCCTTCCTCCTCGTATCCTTGGTTAGTACTAGCGTCTATACATAAATACGAGGTACACAATCACAATACAATACTTAACTATTTCTATATATCACAAAAAGGTTCGCACTAGATGATCTAGCATCATCACTAACATTACAAGATTAAACCACTTGTCTCATTTATTTTATTTTAGAAATGTAATTTCTACTCATTGAAAAACTACTTAAGTTTAATATTCTCCAACTCAAACATGGGATCATGTTGACAATGTCATCACCACATATTTCAGTACATGGGAATGTGATTTAAAGTGGTGTCACAATTTAATAAGGTTTAACCTTTTTATTTTAATTAATTAAAGTGACTAGAAATGCCTGTCGTGGGAATGACCACGGCAGATGCTGCAATCGGCAGCGAGTAGTAGAACATGGGGCAAGGGCGGCCAGCCATCTGCGGTGCGAGATGAGGTTGGAGACACAAGGATTTACCCAGGTTCGTCCCCCCGGAGGGTAAAGACCTACTCCTGCTAGATTGTATTATGGTGAGAGTTCAATGGGGCGAGCTCGGCGGCTAGGCAGAGAGTCGCTTGGGTGTATGATGGAACGTATCCTCTATGCGTCCTCTAGGGAGGTTTATATAGACTCACCCCCTAGGGTTTACAGATCTCAACCGAATCAGTTAAGCTTTCAGCGATCGTTTAACCTAATCCGATTGGGCCTATCTACGCTTCTGGCCCTTTAGCTTCCAGTCGCGTGAGTCCACGCCAGGTCTTGATCCAGTCGTCGTCCCGCAGGCCCACTCGCTGGCACCTGGGCCAGTCGGAAACATTCTGCTGGGTATACCCCGGTAGGCATATCCCCATTAGTAGTCCCCGAGGCCGTCGTTGATTGGTCGCAGGTGGTTTCTGGCAGTCGGTGTATATGGGTCCAATGCGGACGCCCTGTCGAATTGGCGGCGGACTACTGAATAAATGAAAAACTAGTTATTCTAGTCACACTAACGGCGACCGATCGGGTCGTAGCTCGACGAACGGGTCGGCGAATATTCCATCACTGTTGTAGTGATCGGGTAGGCGAATCATCCAGTCGGGCGGAGCGACGAGTCGAGAGGATGAAGTTGGACCGTTAAGTGGGGTCAAAACTAGCCGTTGGGGTAATCCAACGGTAACTTTTGGCGTAATCACCGCGTAGTAACGGCTCCCGAAATTGGCGGGTAACAACCGCTATATAAGGAGAATGACAGGCGAGCGGGGAAACACTCCTTCATCTTTCCTCCGATCTCGCCCATCTTCGTTTCCACTCCGCATCGCAATCCAACCGATCCAGAGAGCCCAGACCTCCACGAATCTTCCAACCAATGGCCCCCTCCACCGAACCATGGGGCAGATCCAAGTGCACCAGGGCACTACTAGCGTCCTTCGAGGAGGCCGGGATCCTGCGTGCCGGCAGATGGCGCATCCCCGCGGCTGGAGAAGTGACTCCGGACCCGCGCAAAGGAGAGTTCGTCTGCTTCACCAGCCACCTGTAGCGGGGGCTGGGGTTTCCCACTTCTCTCTTCTTTCGGCATTTTTGCGCCTACTACGGGATCCAGCCATCGGACCTGGGCCTGCATAGCATCGAGCAGCTCGCCATTTTCGTGGCGTTCTGCGAGTGCTATCTGGGTTGCAGGCCCTACTTCCCCTTGTGGCAAGATCTGTTCCATCGGAGGATCAGTCGTGAAGAATCAGGCGGCCCGATGCTGGCTGCAGGTGGCCTGACATTTCAACTGAAGTCGAAGGCGTCGTTCTTCGACCTGATGCTGCCCGCCAAGGCGGCAAACGAATGGAAGAAATCCTGGTTCTACGTCACCGAGTCGACTCCAGACGGCGAGGTGGCGCTTCCAAGGTACTCCGCCGACCGGCCCGAACCGTGTCGGCTCCAGGTCGGCAAGCTCCAGCGGGATCAGCGGATGGTTGTCGACGAAATGTTGCAAACCATCCGCAGTCTGAAGAAGAAGGGCCTCCAAACCATCAACCTCTACAACTGCTGGCTCGGGCGGCGGCTCGTGCCTTTGGCTTGCCGCGACCATTACATGTACGAGTATACGGGTAGGGAAGACCCGACAAAATCCTGCCTCGTCGAGTGGAAACTCGAAGACTACATCCTGTCCCTGAAGAAGATCACCCAGGCGGCGTACCTGGACGCGAAGGCCGGGGTCGCCCCCTATACCGCAAGGCGCCCAGCTCCGACGGTAAGTTGCCATTTTCGCCAGCATTCGCAGTCGTAGATGATGCATTCGCAGTTATGCTAACGTTGTCTCATGCTTATTGTAGTTGTTCCAAGTAGTGGAAGGATGGCACCCACCCGCAGACGACGGGAACTCGATCTCGTCCGTCCAGGACGGGAGCGAGTCGCCACCCACCAAAGGAGACGTCGGGAGCGACGCGGGTGATGACGAAGATGACGACGAAGACGAGCCCGTGAAAGACGCCGCCCCGATGGTCCGCAAAACTCGCGGGCAACATCAGCGCGAGCTCGAGGCGAGTAGGAGCCTTGAACCTCACGATGACGATGACGACGAGCTCCCCGAGCACACCTCACGTAGTGAAGCCACGCCGTCGAAGAAGAAGAATAAGAAGGAGGTGAAGGCTCCGCCGAGGAGGAAGACGAAGCCGGCGAAGCAGGCGTCTCCGCCCCGTTCTGCGACTAGTTCCGACGCCACCAGCTCGGCTAAGGGCGAAGCGGCGCACACGACAGTAGCACCGGATGCTGCCGCTCCCCTGGATGAGGTACCACTGGCATCGCTTCCACCCCCCATTCGCCCCGGTCTCTGGTTTGGGGGCTACTCCAGCCGCAGCAGCTTCGCCTCCCAGGAAAGCTCCCGCAGATGTCATCACGGAGGCTCCTGCCGCGACCTCGTCTTCGAAGAGGCCCTCTGTGTCTTGGGCACACGATGTGTTCGAGATGGGCCTCAGTCGGAAGTTGGGTCCCGAGCAGGAGAAGCCGGCCAACATCCGCACGGGTCTGCGGTTCATACGAGTCACCAAGTAAGTCTTGTTCATCTGCTTGCCTTCTGTTGTAATCAGACAGTTTTACTCATATCGTTGTTTCACAGGACTGGAGTTAAAAATATCGGCCATCCTTCCGTGGCCAAGGTTCCTCCAGTCGTCACCGAGGAGGACCCCTCGCGGAAGAGGAATGCTGACGAAGTCGCTGCACCCACAGACAGCGCTAAGAGGGCGAAAGGCGACGACATCGTCACGGTCTCTGACGATGCGACAGTTGCTCCAAGCGATCCTCTGACTGCGGCAGAAGTGGCCTCGAAAACCAAGGAGGATGTTTCCTCGCCCGGAGTGGCCGAGCCGGCTCCTAGTGGCGCTGGGGCGTCTGCTGCGACTTTCCCCCGCTTCATGGCCAAAGCGGCCACAGCGAGTGGCGCGGCGCCAACGAGCCAGACGCCTGGGGTCACCGAGACGGAGGTCGAGCAGCGTCGCGGACACACTCCGGTCCTGCTTGCGTTTGTGGACGCGCTGCAGCTCCACGGCATGCTGGGCGCAGCCATCCAGGTATGTCCAGTCCCCGAGGATCGGGCCATTGAATTTCAGTGGTTGGATTCTTTAGTGCTTTTGTAGCGTCCAGTCCCCGAGTGCCTAGTCGCTGAATTTCAGCGGGTGGGCACTTAGGATTTTTTATCTCTAGTCCCCGAGTGCCTAGTCGCTGAATTTCAGCGGGTGGACACTTAGGATTTTTGATGTTGTTGACGGTTTAATTTGTGCGCAGGTCCTGCAGCGCGAATCGGCCGATCGGCTTGCAACAAAGTGTCACATGGAGAAGGAACTTGTTGCCGTCTAGGAGACGAACAAGGGGCTGCAGGCCGTTGCAGCCGAGGGGGAGGAAGTCCGCCGGGGCCTTGTCCCGATGGGTGACCTGACGGCGGCTCAATCTTCGTTGAGTGCGGCCGAGAAATGGATCGCTGACCTAGAGCGCGAGCTTAAGGAAGCGAAGGCGGAGGAGAGCTCGGCGGAGGTACGAGAGAAAGCTGCTGTCACTGCTGCCACTAAAGAACGGAAGGTGTCGGACGCACTCGTTGTTGGGCTGCAGAACGACTTCTCCTCGCTTAAAAGTTTCATCACGGGCCTCTGCCGTCCGCTTATTGGTAAACTTTTCTTCCTCTGCCTGGAGTCGTTATGGAGTCGTTGGTGTACTCACTGCCGGCTTCTGTCCACATGCCGGATTATTGACAGCTCGGAGGAGGCGCAGTCATACGACACGCGGCAGTGTGTGACCACTCTTGTCGACTCGGCCGCGTTGTCCAAGGCTTGCATTCGAGCGTATCTTCAGGAGATATCACCCACGGAAGTGATTCCTAGCGACCTTGTCGAGGTATGGCATTATCTGGAGAAGGCTCCGGCAGTCGTCGAATTCATGGCGCGGTCGGCCTTCCGGCGTGGCGCGGCGACGACTCTGAGCCTGGGGCTTGCCCATTTCCCGGAGGATTTCGACCTTGATGATGTGACGAGTGGCTACCCCTCGTCGACGGGCTCTGTGGAGATCGCCGAGGTGCTGAAGCTGACGGACAGGGCCGTGGTGTATGCCGATCGCGTTTCAGCGATGGGTGACCACCTCCCCTACCAGGAGACGACGGTCGCCCCCAATGATCCTGAACCGAAGCATCGGGACTTCAAGGTCGAGCAGCCGTTCCGTGCGGCGTTGGCGGGTGAGTTGACGACGTACCCGTCGAACCCATACGTGCCCTTCATTCGCAACCGCAGGGGTGGCGGAAAGTCGGCGTCGGAACCTGCGGAGTAAAAGCATTGTGCCCTGGGGCGTTAGTAGTAAATAGTCATTGGAATTATCTTGTGTTTTGGAACGAGTTTGTTCTGCTGTAACGCGGATTCGTGTTATTTTGTGGATTGTCTTGTGACTTTGATTGTTGATTGGACGAGTCCCTGAGCGTGTCCACCCTTTTTATGGGGTTTACCTTGTTTGTTATGTGTTTGCGATTTTGAATGTTTTTCGATTGTTTCGTTATAGAGGTCGACTCGCCAGAGCTCGGAGAGCCAGTCGCAGGGCGACTCCCGTGGGTGCTCTGTACTTGACCGTTTTCCCGTGCGCGAACGAGGTCGGATTAGCCGAGTCCCCGAGCGTGGTACTTGCTGGTTCTAGTCGCAACTCCAAGGTAGGTGAGGACTAAGCGCGTTAGAGTGAGCGCGTCGCTCCTGCCTGGCCCGGAGGATCAGTCGCATGGCGAGTCCTAGGCATGCTCTCATACTGGGCGTTTTCCCCAGTCGCTCATATTTGACTGGGCGTCAGTCCCCGAGTGTGGTACTTGGCCGTTCGAGTCGCTATGTTGAGGATGCGGAGGACTTGGTCGCTGTAAGAAGCGAATGCAGTTGTCTTGGCTCGGCGAGCCAGTCGGGCTAGGCGACTCCAATGGGGCTCCGGGTTGGCGTTTTTCGTGGACGTTACGAGGCCTGGAGTTTTCCAGTGCCCTCGTGCCGCACTACTTGGCCATGCCGGTAGCTTTACCAGAGGTTGACTTCTGCGAGTAGCATAACACTGTTATTACAAGTGCGAGTGGCACAAGACATGGAGAGTAGACACAATTTTCGGTAACCGATCTTTTTTATTTCATAGCGGGTGGAGAGTACATGTATGGAGTTCTAGGAGTAGAACTTCCATAGGAGGTTTACATTCCATGGCCGCTTGACGTCGAGCTTTCCGTCTCCTTGGACGTCGGTGAGGTAGTAGGCGTCATTGCCTAGAACTCTCCCGATGGCGAATGGTCCCTCCCAGGGGGAGAGAGCTTGTGCATGCCCTTTCTGTCCTGGATGAGGCGAAGTACCATGTCGCCTTCGTGGAAAGTGCGAGTCCTTACTCGCCGGCTATGGTATCGGAGGAGCCCTTGCTGGTAGATGGCGGTGCGGGAGCGAGCTAGGTCGCGTGCCTCGTCGAGCTGGTCGATTCCATCCTGGCATGCGAGTTCGTTTTTGGCCCCTGTGTAGTTGACCACCCTGGGCGAGTCGTGCTCTAGGTCGGTGGGCATGACTGCCTCGGCGCCGTACACAATGAAGAAGGGGGTGAAGCCTGTCGACCTGTTGACGGAGGTGCGGATGCCCCAGATGACGGAGGGTAGCTCCTCGACCCAGCACCCGGCGGTGCGCTCGAGCGGTACTTGGAGCCGTGGCTTCAGGCCATGGAGGATGCTCAGGTTGGCTCGTTCCGCCTGGCCGTTGGATTCCGGGTGGGCGACTGATGCGAGGTCGAGTCGGATGTGATGTTCCTCGCAGAACTAGGCCATGGCTCCTTTGGATAAGTTGGTGCCGTTGTCCGTGATGATGCTGTTTGGGAACCCGTAGCGATAGATTAGCTCGCGTAGGAACTTGGTGGCGGTCTTCTCGTCGCATTTCCGGACTGGCTTGGCCTCCACCCATTTTGTGAATTTGTCGACTGCGACCAGAAGGTGGGTGAAGCCGGAAGGGGCCTTCTTGAAAGGTCCTACCATGTCCATACCCCACACGGCGAACGGCCAGGTGATGGGGATTGTCTTGAGCGCCGAGCTCGGCACGTGGGTCTGGTTGGCGTATTTCTGGCACCCGACGCACCGCTGTACGATGTCGACAGCGTCTGCGTGTGCGGTGGGCCAGTAGAAGCCGTGTCGCATAGCCTTTGCGACAAGAGAGCGGGCGCCGGCATGGTGTCCGTAGTCGCCGAAGTGGATGTCTTGGAGGATTTTGCGTCCTTCAGCGGGTTGAACGCAGCGTTGGAACACGCCGGTCACGCTGCGCTTATGGAGCTCGCCGTTAATGATGACGAAGGATTTTCAGCGACGTGCTATCATCCGGGCGTCCGTCTCGTCTGCTGGCAAGGTTCCTCCCTCCAGGTAGGCAACATACGGCGTGGTCCAGTCGTCTGGCTCGGCGATGAGTGAGACCAGGGCTGCCTCTGGCTGCAGCGGGATTCCGATGTCGATCTCCCTTGGGGGAGAGACGGAAGGCTTGGTGATGGTGTCGAGGAAGACGCCGGCGAGTGGTGCGAGTCGAGCCGAGCCAATGCGAGAGAGTGCGCCGGCCTCCTCGTTCTTTCGCCTGTCAATCCACTCGACGGAGTAGCCTGCGAAGTGTCCGCCTAGCTTGTCCGCTGCTTGGCGGTATGCCGCCATGGTGGGGGAGACGGCGTCGCAGGTGCCAGCGACTTGCCCGGCGACGAGGTCGGAGTCTCCGTAGCAGCGCAGGCGGTTAACGTTCATCTCATTGGCAGCTCGCATGCCGTGGAGTAGTGCCTTGTACTCGGCCATGTTGTTGGTGCAGGGGGTGAAGTCGAGGCAGAGGACGTAGCGGAGCTTGTCACCCTTTGGAGAAGTTAGCACGATCCCTTCTCCTGCGCCATCCGCGTTCTTGGAGCCATCGAAGTGTAGGCTCCAATAATGGAGGTACGGCAGCTTTTCTGGCTGCTAGGCCTCTTCCCAGTCGGTGATGAAGTCCGCGAGAGCCTGCGACTTGATCGCTTTGCGCGGCTCGAACCTGATGTTGTGTACGCCGATCTAGACGGCCCACTTGGCGACTCGCCTGGTCGCCTCACGGTTGCGAATGATGTCCTGCAATGGTGCGTAGGAGACGACCGTTATCGGGTGCTCCTGGAAGTAGTGTGGCAGTCGCCGCTGTGCTCTGAAGACCGCGTATACCAGTTTCTGATATTGCGGGTAGCGCTGGCGTGACTCGGTGAGGACTTCGCTGATGTAGTACACTGGTCGCTGCATCGGGCGCTCCTTTCCCTCCTCTGGTCGCTTGACGACCATGACGGCGCTGATGACGCGCTCGGAAGCCACGACGTAGACCAGCATGGGTTCCTTGTCGACGGGAGCGGCGAGTAGCGGTGCTGCGAGTAGCACCTTCTTGAGGTCGCGGAGCACATCATCCGCCTCCTTGTCCCACTGGAAGGTGGGATTCTTGCGCATCAGGCGGTAGAGGGGCATCGACTTTTCGCCCAATCGGGGAATGAAGCGACTGAGAGCCGCGACTCGCCCGACCAGCGCCTGGACGCCGCGCAGGCACTCGGGTTTTCCGAGTCGAGCGATCGTGTCGATCTGGTGGGGTTCGCCTCGATCCCGCGCTTGGAGACGACGTATCCCAGTAGCTGCCCAGCTGGCACACCGAAGGTGCATTTGCCCGGGTTTAGCTTTATCTTGTATTTCCACAGGTTGGCGAATGTTTCCGCCAGGTCGGCGAGTAGGTCGCTCTGGCGAGCGGACTTCACAACCACGTCGTCGATGTAGACGTGGATATTGCGGCCAATTTGGCTCGCGAGGCACTCCTGCATGCACCGCTGGTAGGTTGCCCCGACGTTCTTGAGGCCGAAGGTCATGGCAGTGTAGCAGAAGGCTCCGAAAGGCGTGATGAACGCCGTCTTATCTTCGTCCTCAACGGACATTTTGATCTGGTTGTAACCAGAGTAGGCGTCAAGGAAACATAGCGACTCCGAGCCCGCGGTGGAATCGATGATTTGGTCGATCCACGGGAGGACGAATTGCTCCTTCGGGCAGGCGCTGTTTAGGTTTGTGTAATCGATACACATCCTCCAGGTCCCATTTTTCTTCTCGACCAGGACTGGGTTTGCCAGCCACTTGGAGTACTTGATTGGCCGGATGAAGCCTGCATTGAGTAGATGCTGCACTTCCTCGGCGATTGCTCGGCGGCGCTCTTCATTGAAGAGCCGCAGCGACTGCTTGACGGGCCGCACTTTGGTGTCGGCGTTGAGTTTGTGCTCAGCGAGTTCCCTAGGGATGCCAGGCATGTCAGAGGGCTTCCATGCGAAGATGTCCCTGTTCTCACAGAGGAACTCGATGAGCGCGCCTTCCTATGCTGGGCTCATGCCTGTCCCGATCGTCACCGTCTGGCTGGAGTCACCTGGGACCAGCTCGACGTTGCGGGTATGCGTCGTTGCCTCGAAGGCTGAGGTGTTGCCGCCATCCGAGTTGGGCTTCTTGAGTATGGTGGGGTCGTTGTTGTTGACCCCGCTCGCGTACTTGGCGAGCTCGTCGGCGTGGTTGGCCTTTTCCGCGATGACGGCGTCGGCGAGTTCAGTTCCTTTGGCCTCGCACTCGGCGGCCATGTCGGGGTCGCCGTGGATTGTGATGATGCCGCGCGGTCCGGGGAGCTTCATCGCCTAGTGGGGCACCGCCATGAACTTGGCGAACGCCTGGCGCCCCAAGACGCAGTGGTAGGGGCTGTCGAAGTCAATACTAAGGAAGATGTGGCTGGGGGAGATGGGCTGGGTAGTAATCTCATGGATGTGGAGCAAGATCCATCTTCTGAGGTGGTTAAAGAGGTCAATACTGAGGTTGATGCTGGTCCCCAGAGGTTTGATGACTTTATCAGGGGGCTGTTGAAGGATAAGAGTAGTGACAAACATTATGAACTCATGAAGCAATATGGGCATCTGCTGGAGGAGGAGAATGTGCATGAGGAGGGTGCACAGGCAAGGAATGACAGTGCTTCTACTGATGCTTCTTTTGGGTCTTCTTTTGATAGTGAGAAAAAAGGAGCTGTTGGGGGTTCTGGGTTGGAGGGTGCTCAGGACATGGATGTTGTCAATCAGGATCAGGAAACAGTGGTTATTGGTTTGTCTCAGCCTGATGGTTCTACCCAGGAAAGTGTGGATTCTCAATCTGATCCGGTGGTTGATGTGGAAGAACAACAGGGTATTAGAAGGAACTCGATGGTGATTGATCAAGGTGGTGCTAGAAACATGGTTGAAGGACATTTGGCTCAACAGCATCCTAGAGTCCTTTCAGGTACAAATCTAAATTTACATAATTCTTTTGTTGTGCTGGATGATGAGGTTATTATGCATAGAGCGTTGGAAATGGGAAAAACTACTTCGGGTGATACGTTGCCCCCCGTCGCAGCGGAAGCTCTTAGGCTCACGCTGCTCGTACCCAGCATTGCCGACGAAGTCGACTCGCCCGTCACTGCGGCGCTTGCCGGTGAGGAGAGTGTTGCTGTAGCGTAGATCGGATCGTCTTCCGATGTCATTGCCGCTCGTGCGGCATTGTCCTCTCGAATCGTCGTCGGTTTCTTGGTTTGAGTCTTCTTCCGCGTATCTTTTGGCGATCTCCAGGAGATCCGGTATGTTGTCGAGTGTGCGGTATGCTCGTTTGAGCTTGGCGACCAGGGGCTCGTAGCGGCACGAGGTCTTGAAGCAGTGGATTGCGGTGTCTGGGTGGATACTGACCGCGTTGTACCACAGTTCTTGCCACCGTTGGACCCACCTGCGGGTCGACTCGCGAGGTCCCTGGACGCATCGTTCTAGGTCCTCAATGGTGGTGGCGCGGGTGTATGAACCCTCGAAGTGCCTGACAAAGGCATCGCGCATCTCTTCCCAGGAGTCGATGCTATCCGCGGGGAGAGTGTTGATCCACTGCCTGCACGCCCCTTCCATCATCAGGGGGAGGTAGCGGGCGGCTAGTAGATCGGTGTGGCCGATGATCCCCATTGCCATGAGGTAGGTATCCAGCCACACAGAGGGATCGTACGAGGGGTCGTACTTCTCTATTTCCTTCGGCGCTTTGAAGTTCGTCGGGTATCTTTCGCCTAGGATCATCGGTCCGAAGCACCGGGGCCCGAGTCGGCTTAGCGACCCCCTCGGCTCGCCGTCGCGGCGGATGGTTAGGGTATGCCGCAGGTCGTCGGGCTGGCGTGTGCACAACTTCTCTGGTTGTTGATGATGTGGGTGCGGGCGTCGACGGGCTGACCGTTGGCGGCGACGAAGTTGGTCGCTGGCCGGGGGTCGTTGGTGGAGAGTGCCGCGTTTGCGGGTCGGTGTTGGAGCTGCAGTGGTTCGGTTGGCGGGCAGTTGAGGGTGTTTGCCGCCATGGGGCGGCTGCTCGGGGCCGCTCTGCTGCCCGATGAACGCGAGTACATCCGACCTTGTGAGTCGACGCCTGCGTTTTGTTGCTCGACCGCTTTTGCGAGCAAGGCCTTGGTGTACTGGATCTGTAGGGCGCTGTCACCGGTGGCCCCGATGTTGTCGACTGCTGCTCGGACCGCGAAGAGGTTGTCCATCGGGGTGGAGAACAGCGGTAGGCCGTTCGCGTCTCGCTCCCGTGAGGAGACCACGATCCTCGGCTGGTCCCTGGGTGGTGCGCGGTTGGGTAGTGGCGGGGCGCCATTGGCCGTTGACCCTGGTGGGGGCCGAGCGCTTCCTCCTGGTGGCGCGTTCTCGCAGATCACGCGCTCGGCCGCGCGGGCCAGGTCACTCTCGCCGTCGAAGTTCAGGGAGCGCCCCTGGACGGTGGGGTTCAGGCGCGACCTGATTCGGAGCTGCTGGTAGCGCGACAGCTCTTGCGCTGTCACCTGCTCGAGGCGAAATTTTTCACGCTCGGCTTGTTCCTTGCGAAATGCTTCCGCCAGCTTCAGGCGGAGTTCCTCGACCTCCGTTGCTGTCGCGTTGGGAGGGATCAGAGTGGAGAATGGATCCTCCGGCGGGTCGGCCCCAGTCGCCATATAGGTCGCGGCGTGGCGGCCGGTTCCGTCGTGGAGGTCTGCGGAGTTCTCCGACCCGGAGTCGAAGTCAAAGATCCCAAGGATAGAGGGATCCTCGAAGTCTTCGATGTTGGAGACCTGGGTGATGGAGCCCGCGGGCGACGCGGCGACAATGGATCCGGCGAGTGACGCCGGGGTCGCCAAGTCGGCTTCGTCGTTGAGGGCCACGTCTTCTGCGGCTGCGGTGGTTTCGGCCACGTTGCTGTGGGCCGAGTCGTACTCGGAGGCGAGGCGGTGGATCGTGCGGACCTGACTCTCAGAGAGCCGGTCGCGTGGCGGCGAATTGCGGATGCGAGCCGAGTCCTCCGAGACGATGATGTCGGTGAGGCCGACGAAGAGGCTGATCGTGCCGACCGGCAGGATCATGCTATGCATGACGGGTCGCGCCGCCGGGACGTAGCTGCTCGGCAAGATCTGGAGCATCTCGTCGATCGCTATCATGCGGCCGGTGGCGATCGACTCGTTGATGGGTAGATTGGATCTCGCCGTAGAACACCGGCCTGACCGGCCAGGCCCCACGGTGGGCGCCACTGTCGTGGGAATGACCACGGCAGATGCTGCAATCGGCAGCGAGTAGTAGAACATGGGGCAAGGGCGGCCAGCCATCTGCGGTGCGAGATGAGGGCGGAGACACAAGGATTTACCCAGGTTCAGCCCCCCGGAGGGTAAAGACCTACTCCTGCTAGATTGTATTATGGTGAGAGTTCAATGGGGCGAGCTCGGAGGCTAGGCAGCGAGTCGCTTGGGTGTATGATGGAACGTATCCTCTATGCGTCCTATAGGGAGGTTTATATATACTCACCCCCCTAGGGTTTACAGATCTCAACCGAATCAGTTAACGTTTCAGCGATCGTTTAACCTAATCCGACTGGGCCTATCTACGCTTCTGGTCCTTCAGCTTCCAGTCGCTTGAGTCCACACCATGTCTTGATCCAGTCGCCGTCCCGCAGGCCCACTCGCTGGCACCTGGGCCAGTCGGAAACTTTCTGCTGGGTATACCCCGGTAGGCATATCCCCATCAATGCCTATGTGGCATTCTTTTATTACTTGATCATTATTTATGTAAGTAAACCTATATATATTTTTATATATTCTGAAATCTATGCTTAAATGTGATTTTTGAGAGTTGGAATCAACTCAAAAGCTCTTATGGTTGAATTTTGAAAAATGTTTGAATGTAGAAAAGCTTCTGCCTCGTTATTTTTACCATGGGTGATCTACAAATCTAAATGTTTTGAGTCCAACGGGCTTGGATTAAGCATTCCAGTAACTTTCTAACAAAATTGGTTTCATGCATTTTGGTTTAGTGAATCGAGCTGGGTTGATTTTTGAATATAGGTACATAACTGGGTTTGAAATTAAATGAATAAATATAAATTTGAATTAGTGGGTTGCGCGGGATGTTTTAACTGGGCCGGCCCACTACGCACAGCGCACGCGGGCTGGTTAAATGAGCGACCCCACTCGTCAGTGAGACAACGAGGGGCGAAGCGGTATGGGGCGATTAGGATCGTAGGATCTAACTCTAATCGAACGGCTCTGGTTCATCGTTCAGGTCGGGCAACACCGACGAGACAGAACCCTAGCGCAGCTAGTGAGGGTCATGGGAGGCTCACCGGGGCTCAGGCGATGGTCGGCTACAAGGGCGAACGACGAAGTCGAAGACGGCGATCCTCCTGGTACCGGCAGCTTCTCCTGGGGCGGCTCCAATTGATGGCGCTTCTCCTCCTCTGCAGCGGCGAACTCCGATGAAATTCCGGCCACCTGGCGCTCGCCTTGATCCAGGAGCGAGTGGGGGGTATTAGTGAGAGGTGGGGAGTGAGATGGTGTGAAGAAAACGAGCGGGGAAGGCCTCCTTTTATAGTGGCTGAAGGGGACCGAATGGCGCGGGTGGAGCTCGTCGGTGTCGACGGCACAGAGTGCTATTGGCATGGGAGACAATAGGGGGCGATGCTGTGCTCCCTGGCGAAGCTCAACGGCGTGGTCTTGAGGTGTGAGGCGGTGCTGAACGGTCGGAACGTCGTGGCGCTTTGGGCGGGTCGGATGGCAATTTTAATGGCGCACAGCGTGCATGGTCCGCGCGGCGACGAACGGGGTTGTCTGGCGGGGTGTTGGGATGCGGGCGAGCACGTCTGCAAGCGGGTAAGGCGGAGCGCGGTCTGTGGGCTGATGTCGCTAACGGCGCACTGGCGCGCTCTCGGCTCGCACGTAGAGAGACTGGGCGCGTGCTTGGCGGGTGGTCCAGTGGCTGGTTGCGCTCGGGGCTTGGACAGGGACTGGCGATGGACAGTACTGCGTGTCCCAGATAAGGTTGGCGAGGCTAGTGCTGCCTCCAGCTCGCTGGAGACATGGGGGTGAAAATGGTGCTCTTGGCATGGTCACCATTAATTGATAGGCTTGCTCACAGTGGTGCTAAAGCTAGTTAGATTACTTTGATGATCTACTGAGAGTGTAGAGTGAGCTATAGAGGGAGCAAGTTAGGCACTGATCACTGCTCACTATAGTTTGTTGTCTTTGTTTGTTTGTTGATTACAAGATGTTTGATGAAATGGACGAAAGAAATTCAAACTTGGTGGGTTTGCTAGGCACATACTAGGGAGTATCTGGTTAGTTGGATTGGTCAAGGGGCACTAGTTTGGTTGGGTTTTGAAAAGGTGTGATCTTCACATATGATAAAGATTCAGTTTTCAATTGTCATTTGAATGGGGTTGCCAAATGTTTCTGCAAATTTTAAAGGTGGGATTTGATTCACTTTTACTTGATCTAGCAAGGTCTGAAAAGAATTGGAAAAGTTTCTGTTTGAAATCTTGGACTAGAAACACCCAAAGTGGCCTAGTGAGCAAGATTGGCAAAAATGACCATTTGCCTTATTTGATTTGTTTTTGATTTTTTTCTTGATTTGATTCTACTTGGAAATGTTTTAGATGATGTTATATTCATCTTTGAACCATTCATTACTATTTAGTTGAATTACACAAGTCCATTCATGCATTCATTAAATCATCACATACACACATGGATTCCTTTGGTTTTTATTTAATCAAAGTTTTTGTTAACCCTAATTTTAGTGATTAGAGTTTTATGATCATTGTTTCATATTTTTGGGATGTTAGAAGCCTTACCTCCTTAAACAAAATCTCGTCCCGAGATTTGAAAAAGAAGAAAAAATATTACCTAGGATTTAAAGAGATCGGAAAACTACGTCCTGATGTGATCTTCTCGCTCCCAGGTAGCTTCTTATTCAGTGTGGTTGCTCCACTGAATCTTGAGAAACTTGATGCTTCGGGTTCTGGTGGTTTTGAAAGCTTCTTCCAAAATACGGATGAGTACTTCATGATATGTTAGGTCATCATTGATCTCTATGGTGCGGTGATCAATGTTCTTGAAAACTTCAGTCTTCTCCGGTACTTCAAGGCATTTGCGAAGTAACGATATATGGAACACATTGTGCACAGCTGACATTTCCTTGGGCAGTTCCAATTGATACGATACTTCTCCTCGATGGTTCAAAATCTTGAAGGGTCCGATATATCTGGGGGCTAACTTTCCTTTGAGCTAGAAATGCTGCATTCCCTTCAAAGGAGACACTTTAATATACACAAAATCTCCGATATTGAAAGCAAGGTCTCGACGTCTCTTGTCGGCATAACTCTTCTGTCTGGATTGGAAGGTCTTAAGGTGCTCACGAATCTTGTGAACTTTCTCTTATGCTTCTCGTAGGATGCCGGGTCCGAAAATCTGACTCTCTCCTACTTACGACCAATTCAAAGGGGTGCGACACTTCCTTTCATACATGAATTCAAATGGGGCCATTTGCAAACTAGCTTGATAACTGTTGTTGTATGAAAATTCTGCAAAAGACAGACAGTCTTCCCATTTAGATTCATATTCTAGCACACATGCCCTCAATATATCTTCGAGTATTTGATTTACTCACTGCGTTTTTCCATTGGTCTGAGGGTGATATGATGTGCTCAAATCTAGTCGGGTTCCTAAACCTTCTTGGACTTTCTTCCAGAATCTCGAGGTAAACTGGGTTCCTCGATCTGATATGATGTTCTTGCGGACTCTGTGCAAACTTTTGATTCTAGCGATGTATAACTCCGCTAGCTTCGAACTTTGTTATGTGGTCTTGACTGGTAAGAAATGGGCAACTTTGGACAATCTGTCAACTATGACCCAGATAGAGTAATTTCCCTTACTAGAAGTAGGCAATCCGGTGATAAAGTCCATTCCAACTAAATCCCATTTCCATTCTGGAATCTATATTGGTTGAAACAGTACTGCGGGTCTTTGATGTCCCGCCTTGACTCTCTGGCAAATATCACACTTGGCGATATAGCTTCCGATTTCTCTCTTCATCTTATGCCACCAAAATTTCTCCTTCAAATCCTGATACATCTTCGTTCCTCCGGGGTGGATAGAATAAATAGTATCATGGGCCTCTTTCAAAATAACTTCTTTAAACTCTGAATCTGCTAGTACACAGAGACATCCTTTGTACCAAAGAACTCCTTCGTCCTCGGTGAATCCAGGTACTTTGCCTGTACCGATACGACCTTTGATTCCGTCGATACTAGAATTTCCTTTCTGTGCCTCCTTGATCTGACTAATCAAAGTGGGTTGAAGTTCTATGCTAGCCAAAAATCCTTCACTCACTAATTCCATTCGGAAATCTTCCATATCTTTGTGCAAACTTGGTTGCTCCTTCAAAATCGTGGAGTTCAAGCGGCACGGCAATCTTCTAAGGGCATATGCTACCACATTGGCTTTACCGGGGTGATAGTGAATGTACAGGTCATGGTCCTTGATTAGCTCAATCCATCTTCTCTGCCTCATATTCAGCTCCTTCTGAGTGAATATATACTTCAGGCTCTTGTGATCCGAATAAATCTCACAATGGTTTCCCATGAGATAATGCCTCCATGTCTTTAGGGCTAGAACTACGGCTGCTAGTTCAAGGTCATGGGTTGGATAATTCTGTTCATGTTTTTTCAGTTGTCGGGATAGGTAAGATATAACTTTTCCTTCTTGCGTCAACACACATCCGAGACCGATCTTGGATGCGTCACAATACACATCAAAGGGCTCAGTGATATCCGGCATGATCAATGTCAACACCCGGATTTTTAATCCCAGATGCATGTTATTCCATACATCGCAATCCCAGGATTACCATTTTTGCGAGACATAACAGAATTGGATACCATAGTACATCATCCATTACAAACCGTACATAATTTCTTACACAAATAGGGATCTCATGATCCAGTTCTTAATACAACTTCAAGCAGCGGAATACGTAATAATAACGGTAATGTAGGCGAAGCTCCATCTTTGGGGTCACAGGCAATGCTGACGATGGGAGATGATCCTATTTGTCGTAACCTTCCTGGGGTCCATCCTCCACGTACTCCTCTTCATAGTCTGGCCACAGGAATAGCCAGGGACAAAGCCATGAGTACTCTTTAAGTACTCACAAACTAATACTAACAAGTGAAAGGGGTTTTTGATCATAGGACACTAGGCTCTAGGGTTGTTTTGCAAAAGCCAGATTTATCTCTACTAAGTTTGGAAACCAGGAATGCTAGTTAAGGTCTTATAACACCTAAGTGGGAACTTGTATCTCATGCCACAAACCTGTTGTGGTCAAGTCAAAGTCTCAATTCATTTCACAAGTCTTTTGAAAACATCTGACGGGGGAATAGTATGGCCACTCCAACTGTCCATAACCACGGACGCGGCTATTCGAATAGTTTGGCACTCTGCAAAGATTGTACACTTTCACCACAACACTCGATACATCTGTCAGGAACAAATCCTGAATTCACCATACTCAGTATGCGGATAATCAATCCTAACCTTTCAATTACACGCCCTAGTATAAGCACCTCTCCTGTGAGTTTGGCCTCCCAACCATGACCAACTGTCATCTTGGGTACTGCACAGGTGGACAATCTTCACAAGGTAGCCTCAGCTCAGACCTTGGTCGTGAGGGAACCAATACTAAGGTATATAAGTTTCCAGTCAAGCCCTACCCAATCTTCGGGTATTGTGGTTGTACGATAAAATTGGAATGGTATCGCATCCAGACAACCATCAGTTTTATAAAGGGCTATGGCTCATGCCTCAACATTTTCATCACAAAAATCATCAGGTGTTCGAAAACACATGTCAAAACATCTCAGTAGAATGATCCATCATTCTAAGGTTTTCATAACCATTTTCACCAAGTATTCCCACCTAATGTTGATCAAGTTTTATGCTTAGCACTAGCATCTACAAGTGGGGGTAAGCACTAATGAGGGGCGGTAAACTATTTGAGTGTAACTGAGTTTAATCTCATGCCTTAGGATGACATCAAGATTATCTAGCTTAGGCCAAATTTTATGCTCTTTATGCAACCTTCAATTATCCTTCTAGTATCTACCATTTATTCCAGTAAACTCTAAGTAAGAGCTTTGATAAAGAAATAAAGAAATAAACTTGCAAGTAAAACTAGGATTGGTTTATCAAGGGGTTATGATCATATATGCTTTAAGGCATATAGTGGGCATGGTAGCAAGTATTGGCTTGCAAGGTTAACTTGTATAGTAAGGCTTGCTAAGGTAGAGTATCTTGCAAGTGTTAGATTGCATAGGTCAACTTGATTAGTAAAGCTTGCCTTGTCCAGAGCAGTGGTTGAAGTTCTCCTCGGCTTCTTCTTCGTAGTATCCTCCTTCCTCCTCGTATCCTTGGTCGGTACTAGCGTCTATAAATAAATACGAGGTACACAATCACCAAAAAATTCTTAACTACTTGCATTCATCAGACACAAGGGTCCTATAGATGATCTAGCATCATCACTAACATTACAAGATTAAAGCTTGGTTTAATTCCTTTTATTTTTAGAAAAGTAATTTCTACTCATTGAAAAACTACGTAAGATTTAATATTCTCCAAACCAAAAATGGGATCATGTTGACACATGTCATCACCACATATTTTAGTCCATGGGAATGTGATTCAAAGTGGTGTCACTGTTGGAGATATGCCCTAGAGGCAATAATAAATGTAGTTATTATTATATCTTTGTGTTTATGATAAATGTTTACATTCATGCTATAATAGTATTAACAAGGAAACATTAATACTTGTATGATTTGTAAACTTAAATTAAAGTCCCTAGTAAAGCCTCTTTATAATACTAGCTTGTTGGTTAATAAATGATTGTGGTTTCCCTATCATGAACATTGAGATGTTATTAACAACAAGATCATATCGTTAGGAGAATGATATGGTGGACATACTCCTATAGATAAGCGTAGCATAGAGATCAAGTCATTCTAATAGTTCAATTTCTATATGCTTTCTGATACATAGTAACCTAATTCCTTCGACCATGAGATCATGCATATCACCTTCACCGGAAGGATGCTTTGATGACATCAAACACCACACCGTAACTGGGTGGCTATAAAGGTGGCATTGAGTGTTCGGAAAGTATTGGTTGAGACACATGGATCAAGAGTGGGATTTGTCCATCCATATGACGGATAGATATACTCTGGGCCCTCTCGGTGGAATGTCATCCAATTAGCTTGCAAGCATGTGACTGGCTCACAAGGGATCACATATCACGGGAACGAGAAAAGAGTACTTATCAGTAACGAGGTTGAACTAGGTATGCAGAGATACCGATGATCATAACCTCGGATAAGTAAACTATCGTGAGACAAAGGGAAATTGGTATCGTATGTAAGTGGTTCATTCGATCGCAAAGTAATCGTAGAAATATGTGGGAGCCATATGAATTTCCAGATTCCTCTATTGGTTATTGTTCGAAGAAGTGTCTCGATCATGTCCGCATAATTCACGAACCGTAGGGAGACACACTTAAGGATTCGAAGTTGTTTGAGTAGTTATGGAATGATGAGTAAGAGACCAAATGTTGTTCGGAGTCTCGGATGGGATCCGGGATATCACGAGGAGATCCGGAATGGTCCGGAGAATAAGATTCATATAAGGAAAGTCCTGTTTCGGAGTTGGGGAATGGTTCCGGTGTTTTCATCGGGAATGTTCTAGAAGGTTCCGGAATGTCCGGAACTCCGAAGGGGAAGGGTACATGAATGTGTCATACCAAGTTGGAATGATTGCATCATGTACTAGGTGTCATCGCTGAACAAAATAAATGGTTTAATCAAATCCTAGTTTGAAAAGTCAAACGCCAATTTGAAAAGTCAAACGGCTATTTTGGGAAGTGGAGGGGAAGGTGGAAACCGAGTTGGGGAGGAGTTCCTCCCCTCCACCGCCGGCCCCCTTGGGAAACCGAGTTGGGGAGGGACTTCCCTCCCCTGGCGCGGCGCCTCCACCTATATAAGGAGGGGCAGGGCTGCCCCTCCTAGCACCCAACACCTCCACCCGCAAACCCTAGCCCTAAGCCGCCGGCCCTCCTGCAGCCGCTGCCGCCTAGCTAACCCTAGCCGCCGGCCAAGCCTCCTCCTAGGTGCTTCTAAACCCTAGATCGCCGGGGATCTCTCGCATAGTCCACCATACTCGCTCCGGCTTAAGGTGAAGCCCTGCGAGATCTCCCCTCTACTTCCGGTACCACGCCGTTGTGCTGGCGGAATCGCGAGGAGAGTGCTACAACCTCCGCTGCTTGCTGGCACAAGGGAGAGGAAGGTCTTTGTCGAGTACCGAACGTGTGACCAACTGCGGGAGCGCTGCAGGAAAGCAGCGCCGGAAGGATCATCTACGCGATCTTGAGATCGGGAAGAGTACGACTACATCACCCACGAGAATCCGCTCACGTTAAACATTTTGGAATCTTCGAGGGTGAGTTATTCCATCGACTCGTTGCTACAATCTAGTATATAGATCTTGGCTTGTTTGTTTGTATGCGATAGAAAATTTTTGTTTTCCATTCTACGAAACCCTACAGTGGTATCAGATCCAAGTTTATATGTAGATCTGTTGCACGAGTAGAACACAATGGTCATTGTGGGTGTTGATGCTTTTATTGTCGTTTGCTTCTTGTGTACTTTGCATCTTGCGGGATGTTGGGATGAAGCGGCCCGGGCTAACCTTACATGACATCGTTCATGAGACTTACTCCACGCTTGACATGCAACTTGTATTGCATAAGTGGCTTTGCGGGTTCCTGTTTCTCCCAGCATAGTTAAGATTCAATTTACAACGGGTGATTGTCAATACTAGTATGAATGTTGTGGTTCTTGTTCATAAGTTAGAACGACACTTATTGAAAGCCCCAAACCACGTAAAACATGCAAAGAAAGTAGAGGCGTCTAACTTTGTTTTGCAGGGGTGTGCTGTGATGTGATATGGCCATGATTGTGATTATATTTGATGTATGCAATGTTCCTTATTGTAAGTTGGCGACCGGCAGGAGTCATATGGTTGTCTTTAATTTTGTTAAGACCCGCGTGTCTATTCAAAGTAGTTGTAATAGTTGAAGCCGGTGGACGACAACCGTGGAGAAGCGTCATTGACCTTGATGCAATGCCGGTGATGATGGAGATCATGTTCGTGCTTGAAGATGGAGATCGGAAGCACAAAGAAGAAAGGCCATATCATATCACATATTATGAATTGCATGTGATGTTAATCCTTTATGCATCTTGTATTGCTTAGTTAAAAATGGTAGCGTTATAAGATGATCCCTCATGCACATGAATTTCAAGTCATAAAGTGTTCACCCTTAGTTAGCACCGTTGCTAAAGCTTGTTGTTTTGAAGCACCACGTGATGACTGGGTGTGTTAGATTCCGCAAGTGTATACAACGTGAGCAAGCCAGATTTGCTCATGCGGAAGCTAAGGTTTGATCTTGACGAGCCTATCATGTATAGACATGGTCGCGGAACACGGATCATCGAAAGGTAAAGCATGAATCATATAGTAGATATGATGAACATGTCAATTGTTCGCCATTGAAACTATATCAACTCTCGTGATGATCGGTGTTGATGTGGTGGATTTGGTTCGTGTGATCACTAAAACAATGTGAGGGATATTGTTTTGAGTGGGAGTTCACCTAGATTAATTTAACTGTTAATTAGAACTCAATTTGTCATAAACTTAGTCTAAACTACTGCAAATATGTTGTAGATCAATGGCGGCCCCTACCATCAATTTTAATGTGTTCCTAGAGAAAGAAAAGTTGAAAAAAAATGGAAGCAACTTCGCGGATTGGTTCCGCAATTTGAGGATTGTCCTCACAGCTGGTAATTTGACCTATGTGCTGGATGCACCGCTGGGTGACCCACCTGCAGCTACTGCTACCGATGAAGTAAAGAATGTTTACCTCGCTTAGAAGACTCAGTACTCCACAGTTCAGTGTGCTATCTTGTATGGTTTAGAATCAGAGCTTCAGAAAAGGTTTGAGAATTTAGACCCACATGATATTGTCCGTTATCTCAAATTGATCTTTGAGACTCACACAGCAATTGAGAGCTATGAGGCTTCTGGAAAGTTCTTTAACTGCAAGATGGAAGAGGGCAGCTCCGTCAGTGAGCATGTGCTTAAGATGTCTGGGCACGCAAACAAACTTCAAAGCTTGGGTATAGTGATTCCTAATGCTTTGGGGATTTACCGTGTCCTCCAATCACTACCACCAAGTTACAAGAACTTTGTGATGAACTACAATATGCAAAACATGAACAAGCAGTTGCCAGAACTCTTTGCCATGTTGAAATCTGCAGAAGTGGAGATCAAGAAAGAGCACCAAGTGTTGATGGTCAATAAGACCACCAAATTCAAGAAAGGCAAGGCTAAGCAAAAGGGACACTTCAAGAAGGGTGGTAAGAAAGTTACCACGCCGACGAAGAAGACCAAGGCTGGACCTAAGCCTGATACTGAGTGCTTTTACTGCAAGGGAGAAGGTCACTGGAAGCGGAATTGCCCAAAGTACTTGGCGGATTTGAAGAACGGCAACATCAAAAAGAAAGGTATATCCGATATACATGTTATTGATGTGTATCTCACTAGTACTCGTAGTAGTTCTTGGGTATTTGATACTGGTTCAGTTGCTCATATTTGTAACTCGAAACAGGTGCTGCAGAATAAACGGAAGCTAGCGAAGAACGAGGTGACGATGCGCGTGGGAAATGGATCAAAAGTTGATGTGATCGCGGTCGGCACGCTACCCCTTCATCTACCATCGGGATTAGTTTTATACTTAAATAATTGTTATTTGGTGCCTGCGTTAAGCATGAACATTATATCAGGATCTTGTTTATTGCGAGACGGTTACTTGTTTAAGTCCGAGAATAATGGTTGTTCGATTTATATGAGTAATATGTTTTATGCACATGCACTTTTGATAGATGGTCTATTCTTATTGAATCTCGATAGTGGAAATACACATATTAATAACATTGAGGCTAAACGTTTGAAATCGAGCGTTAACTCGACCTATATGTGGCACTGTCATCTTGGTCACATTGGAGTGAAGCGTATGAAGAAACTCCATTCCGATGGACTTCTCGAATCACTTGATTTCGAATCACTTGATAGATGCGAAGCATGTATGATGGGTAAAATGACTAAGACTCCATTTTCTGGTATGATGGAGCGAGCTACGGACTTATTGGAAATCATGCATACCGATGTGTGTGGTCCAATGAGTGTGGCATCGCGCGGTGGTTATCGTTATGTTCTTACCTTCACGGATGACTTGAGTAGATATGGGTATATCTATTTCATGAAACATAAGTCTGAAACTTTCGAGAAGTTTAAGGAATTTCAAAGTGAGGTTGAGAATCATCGTAACAAGAAGATTAAATTTCTACGTTCTGATCGTGGAGGTGAATATCTAAGTTACGAGTTTGGCGAGCATTTGAAGAAATGCGGAATACTTTCACAATTGACACCGCCGGGAACACCACAATGTAATGGTGTGTCCGAACGTCGTAATCGAACTCTCTTAGATATGGTTCGTTCTATGATGTCACTTACAGATTTACCGCTATCATTTTGGGGTTATGCATTAGAAACAGCCGCATTCACTTTAAATAGGGCACCATCTAAATCCATTGAAACGACACCGTATGAATTATGGTTTGGGAAGAAACCTAAATTGTCATTCCTTAAAGTTTGGGGTTGCGAAGCCTATGTAAAGAAGTTACAGCCGGACAAGCTTGAACCCAAAGCGGAAAAATGCGTCTTCATAGGATACCCGAAGGAAACTATTGGGTATACCTTCTATCATAGATCCGAAGGCAAAGTCTTCGCTGCTAAGAATGGATCCTTTCTAGAGAAGGAATTTCTATTGAAAGAAGTGACTGGAAGGAAAGTAGAACTCGACGAGGTTGTTGATCCTTCTCTCGAAATTGTGAGTAGCGCAGCACCGGAAGAAGTTCCTGTGGTGCCTGCACCAATAAGAGAGGAAGCTAATGATGATGATCATGAAACTTCGGTTGTGGTTGCTACAGAGCCTCGCAGGTCAACGAGAACTCGTACCACTCCTAATTGGTATGATCCCGTTATGAGTGTCATGTTGGTGGACAACACCGATGACCCTGCGACATATGAGGAAGCGATGATGAGCCTAGATTCCAATAAATGGCAAGAAGCCATGAAATCCGAGATTGGATCCATGTACGAAAACCAAGTATGGACTTTGGTGGACTTACCGGATGGCCGGAAGGCTGTCGAGAAAAAAATGATTTTCAAGAAGAAAACAGATGCTGATGGTAATGTTACTGTCTATAAAGCTCGACTTGTCGCAAAAGGGTTTCGACAAATTCAAGGAGTTGACTACGATGAGACTTTCTCACCAGTAGCGAAGCTAAAGTCTGTGAGGATTATTTTAGCAATCGCTGCATATTATGATTATGAGATATGGCAGATGGATGTCAAAACAGCATTCGTCAATGGAGACATTGATGAAGAGTTGTATATGATGCAACCCAAAGGTTTTGTCGATCCTAAAGATGCTAACAAGGTATGTAAACTTCAACGGTCCATCTATGGATTGAAGCAAGCATCCCGAAGTTGGAATCAACGTTTTGATAAGGTGATCAAAAGTTTTGGTTTTATACAAACTTATGGAGAAGCTTGTATTTACAAGAAAGTGAGTGGGAGCTCTGTAGCATTCTTAATACTATATGTAGATGACATATTGTTGATTGGGAATGATGTAGACCTTCTTAATAGTGTCAAGGAATATTTGAATAATAGTTTTTCAATGAAGGATCTTGGCGAAGCAGCTTACATATTAGGCATAAAGATTTATAGATATAGATCGAGACGCCTAATATCATTGTCATAAAGTACATATTTGGACAAAGTTCTAAAGAGATTTGGAATGGAAGATAGCAAGAAAGGGTTCTTGCCCATGTTGCCCAATACGACCTTGAGTAAAACTCAAAGTCCGACAACGACAGAAGATAGAGAAAGGATGAGTAAGACTCCCTATGCCTCAGCCATAGGATCTCTAATGTATGCCATGCTCTGTACTAGACCCGACATTGCATATGCTGTTAGTTTAACTAGCAGATATCAAAGTTATCCAGGAGTGGATCATTGGACAGCGGTCAAAAACATCCTTAAGTACTTGAGAAGAACTAAGGATATGGTTCTTTCTTATGGAGGTGATGAACAGCTCGTTGTTAATGGTTACACCGATGCTAGTTGGAACACCGATCCGGATGATTCTAAATCACAATCTGGATACGTATTTACTTTGAATGGTCCAGCAGTTAGCTGGAGGAGTGCAAAGCAAAGCGTTGTGGTGAGATCTTCAACTGAATCGGAATATATGGCTGCTTCAGAGGCTTCACAAGAAGCTATATGGATGAAAGAGTTCATTACAGAGCTGGGTGTGGTTCCTAGTGCGCTGGACCCAATGTCTATCTACTGTGATAACATGGGCGCCATAGCCAATGCGCAAGAACCAAGGTCACACAAGAAGCTGAAGCACATCAAGCTACGTTTTCACGCTATTCGAGAACATGTCCAAGATGGGGACATAAAGATTTGCAAAGTACACACAGATCTCAATGTGGCGGATCCGTTGACTAAACCTCTCCTGAGGGAAAAACATGACCAGCACCAAACTGCCATGGGTGTTCGGTATATTACCATGTAATCTAGATTAGATGACTCTAGTGCAAGTGGGAGACTAGTGGAGATATGCCCTAGAGGCAATAATAAATGTAGTTATTATTATATCTTTGTGTTTATGATAAATGTTTACATTCATGCTATAATAGTATTAACAAGGAAACATTAATACTTGTGTGATTTGTAAACTTAAATTAAAGTCCCTAGTAAAGCCTCTTTATAATACTAGCTTGTTGGTTAATAAATGATTTTGGTTTCCCTATCATGAACATTGAGATGTTATTAACAACAAGGTCATATCGTTAGGAGAATGATATGGTGGACATACTCCTATAGATAAGCGTAGCATAAAGATCAAGTCATTCTAATAGTTTAATTGCTATATGTTTTCTGATACATAGTAACCTAATTCCTTCGACCATGAGATCATGCATATCACCTTCACCGGAAGGATGCTTTGATGACATCAAACACCACATCGTAACTGGGTGGCTATAAAGGTGGCATTGAGTGTTCGGAAAGTATTGGTTGAGACACATGGATCAAGAGTGGGATTTGTCCATCCATATGACGGATAGATATACTCTGGGCCCTCTCGGTGGAATGTCATCCAATTAGCTTGCAAGCATGTGACTGGCTCACAAGGGATCACATATCACGGGAACGAGAAAAGAGTACTTATCAGTAACGAGGTTGAACTAGGTATGTAGAGATACCGACGATCATAACCTCGGATAAGTAAACTATCGTGAAACAAAGGGAAATTGGTATCGTATGTAAGCGGTTCATTCGATCGCAAAGTAATCGTAGAAATATGTGGGAGCCATATGAATTTCTAGATTCCTCTATTGGTTATTGTTCAGTGAAGTGTCTCGATCATGTCCGCATAATTCACGAACCGTAGGGAGACACACTTAAGGATTCGATGTTGTTTGAGTAGTTATGGAATGATGAGTAAGATACCAAATGTTGTTCGGAGTCTCGGATGGGATCCGGGACATCACGAGGAGATCCAGAATGGTCCGGAGAATAAGATTCATATAAGGAAAGTCCTGTTTCGGAGTTGGGGAATGGTTCCGGTGTTTTCATCGGGAATGTTCTAGAAGGTTCCAGAATGTCCGACACTCCAAAGGGGAAGGGTACATGAATGTGTCATACCAAGTTGGAATGATTGCATCATGTACTAGGTGTCATCGCTGAACAAAATAAATGGTTTAATCAAATCCTAGTTTGAAAAGTCAAACGCCAATTTGAAAAGTCAAACGGCTATTTTGGGAAGTGGAGGGGAAGGTGGAAACCGAGTTGGGGAGGAGTTCCTCCCCTCCACCGCCGCCCCCCTTGGGAAACCGAGTTGGGGAGGGAATCCCCTCCCCTGGCGCGGCGCCTCCACCTATATAAGGAGGGGCAGGGCTGCCCCTCCTAGCACCCAACACCTCCACCCGCAAACCCTAGCCCTAAGCCGCCGGCCCTCCTGCAGCCGCCGCCGCCTAGCTAACCCTAGCCGCCAGCCAGGCCTCCTCCTCGGTGCGTCTAAACCCTAGATCGTCGGGGATCTCTCTCATAGTCCACCATACTCGCTCCGGCTTAAGGCGAAGCCCTGCGAGATCTCCCATCTACTTCCGGTACCACGCCGTTGTGCTGCCGGAATCGCGAGGAGAGTGCTACAACCTCCGCTGCCTGCTAGAACAAGGGAGAGGAAGGTCTTTGTCGAGTACCGAACGTGTGACCGACTACGGGAGTGCTGCTGGAACGCAGCGCCGAAAGGATCGTCTACGCGACCTTGAGATCAGGAAGAGTATGACTACATCACCCACGAGAATCCGCTCTCGTTAAACACTTTGGAATCATCGAGGGTGAGTTATTCCATCGACTCATTGCTACAATCTAGTAGATAGATCTTGGCTTGTTTGTTTGTATGCGATAGAAATTTTTTGTTTTCCATGCTACGAAACCCTACAGTCACAATTTAATAAGGTTTAATCTTTTATTTTTAATTAAATAAAGTGACTAGAAATGCTTATGTGGCATTCTTTTATTACTTGGTCATTATTTCTGTAATTAAACCTATATGTTTTTATATATTCTGAAAGGTATGATCAAATGTGATTTTTGAGAGTTGGAATCAACTCAAAAGCTATTATGGTTTAAATTTGAAAAACGTTTGATTGCAGAAATGCGTCTGCCTTGTTATTTTTACCAAGGATGATCTACAGATCCAAATGACTTGAATCCAACGGGCTTGGATTCAGCATTTCAAGACCTTTCTAAAAAAATTAGTTTCATTCAATTTGGTGCAATGAATCGATCTGGGTTGATTTTTGAAACTTGGTACAGAAGTGTGTTTGAAATAAAATGGAAAAGGTTTAATTCAAATAAATGGGCTGCGCGGGAAAGGTTAATGGGACGGCCTGCTACGCACAGCGCTTCCGCGGGCTGCGTAAGTGGCTGTCCCCACGCGTCAGTGAGACAGGGGGTGCGAAGAGGTATGGAGCGATGTGGTGCGTTCGATCTGGTTCTAATCCAACGGCTGAGGGTCATCGTCGACGTTGGGCAACGCCGGCGAGACAGAAACCTAGCATGGTCAGTGGGTGTCGTTGGGGGCTCACCGGGGTTCGGGCGAGGGTCGTCGAGGCGGGAGAACGACGAAGGCGATGACGACGAACCTCCTGGTACCGACAGCTTCTCCCGGGGCGGCTCCAATCGCTGGCTCCCTTCTTCTCCAGTAGCGGCGGGCTCCGGTAAAATTCCGGCGATGTGCTGCTCGCCTTGCTCCGGGAACGGTGTGGCATGATCAGTGAGGAGAGGGGAGTGAGATGGTATGCTCAATTCAGCTGGGGGTGGCCTCTATTTATAGTGGAGTGAGGGGACCGACGGGGCACACGGTGAGCTCGTCGTGGTCGACGGTACAGACGGCTATCGGCGTGGGCGACGGTAGGGGCGGTGCGGTGCTCCCTGGCGATTCTCAACGACACGGTGGCGAGACGTGGGGCGGTGCGGTTTGGTCGGAACGCGACGGTGCTCTGCGCGTGCCCGACAGAGATCTTAATGGCGCACAGCACGCGTGGTCCGCGCGGCGGCGAATGAGCGTGTCTACGGGGTTGCTGGGACGGTGGTGATCTCGTATGCATGCAGCGAGGGCGGCGCGCGGTCTGTGGGCGTCGGTCGAGCGTGGCGCACGGGGCGTGCTCTCAGCATGGTTGCTGGCGAGGTTGGCATGGTTCGTGCGCGTGGTCCGGTGGCTGGCAACGTTCGAGCGCTGGACAGGGAGTGGCGGTGGGATGTTGGCTTGCTCCCAGACATGCTGGCTAGGCTTGTTTCTCCTCCTAGCTTGCTGTCGACATGGGGGTGACAAGTGTGCATTCGTCCTGCTCACCATTGATGGCAATGCCAAGCTTACAGTGGGGCTACTGCTTGGTTTAGTTATCTAGATGATCTACTGAGGTTGCTGTGAGCTAGAGAGGGAACAAGTTAGGCTTCAATCACTGCTCAAAATAGTGTTTGGATTTTGTTTGATTTGTGTCTGCCAAGTGTTTGATGAAATGGCCGCAAGAACTCAAGTTTTGAATTTTGAAAAGATTTTTGGTGGCTGTGCTAGGTTGGTGCTGGTGAGTCTGCAGATGCTTGGGTTTTGAAAGTTGAGCTTGTTTGAGTGGTTTTTGAAAAAGTGGGATCTTCCCATATGATAAAGATTCAATTTTGAATTGTCATTTGAACTATGCATTTGAAAGTTTCTGGATGGTCACAAAGTGGGCCTTGATACTTTTTATGAGTACAATCAAGGGGTGCAAAGATCCAGAAAAGTTTCTGTTAAGTTCTGAAAGTTTGAGACAGCCAAAGTAGGCATGGGAGTTAAATTGGTCAAAATGACCATTCACTCATTTAGCTTTGTTTTGATTTATTTGTCTTTAAGAAAAGTTTGGGAATTGTTTAGATGATGTTTATTTCACCTAAGAAACATTTTACAAGCAAAGAAACACATAAACATGGCAATTCAAAAGAATTCAAAATGGGATGCATACACACATGCATGCTTTCATATTTTTATTTAGAAATTTTTTTGTTAACCCTAAATTTGATGATTAGAGTTTGATGATCCAAGTTTAGTATTTATGGGATGTTACAATCAAGATTGGGGATGAAATCAATCTCCTCTTGAGTTCTTGAAAACTCGCTTCACATTTGTCCGTCCATTCAAACTTCTTGTCCTTCTTCAGCAATTGGGTCATGGGTCATGCAATACTCGAGAATCCTTCTACAAACTTGTGCTAGTATCCCGCTAATCCGAGAACTGCACGAACCTAGGTTTGAGTGGTTGGGGCTTGCCAATCTTCAACATCCTTCACCTTCGTATGGTCAATGACAATTCCGCCGGCTGATAAAATATGTCTGAGGAATCCTACCTCCTGTAACCAGAATTCACATATGCTAAACTTGGCATACAGCTGATGCTCTCTAAGGGTTCCAATAATGATCCTTAGATGTAGCTCATGTTCTTCTTCTGATTTGGAATAAATCAGAATGTCATCGATAAAAACAACGTTAAACTTATCCAGGAAGTACATAAAAATCTTATTCATGAGGTTCATGAGATAAGCGGGGGCATTGGTTAATCCAAAAGACATGAAAGTATACTCGTATAATCCATATCTGGTGGTAAAGGCAGTCTTTGGAATATCCTCTGCGCGAATCTTGAGTTGATGATAGCCAGTTCTAAGATCAATCTTAGAAAACACTTTGGCACCAGTCAACTGGTCAAACCGATCTTCTATCTTTGGCAATGGGTACTTGTTCTTGATGGTGACATCATTCAACTTCCAATAATCCGTACACAAACGGTTACCTCCATCTTTCTTGTCCACAAACAAAACAGGTGATCTCCATGGTGACGCACTTGGTTGAATCAATCCAATTTCTAGCATGGCATCCAGTTGCTTCTTCAGTTCCAATAGTTCAGACGGGTTTATACTATATGGTCTCTAGGCTATGGGTCCGGTTCCAGGTATTAGTTCAATGATAAACTCGATATCTCGATCTGGGGGCATACTGGGCAAAACATCTGGAAATACATCGGGGTATTCACAGAATATCTGGACTTGGTCAATGGTTGGTCGGGCTATACTCTTGTTGCACTTGAATTGGCGGGGCAAGGTTTCAAATACATTCTCTACTGATATTCTGGCTGTACTGGTCATGGTTATGGCTTTTTTGGCACAGTCAATTAATCCTTTGTGTTTGGACATCCAATCAATTCCTAGTACTACTTCAAAACCTTTAGTTCCGAGTATTATTAGATTAGCATAAAAATCTATGCCATGGATTTGGATAGGGACCACTTTGCAAATTTGCCTAGCTTTGGTGGTTGAACCAGGTATTTTAACAATCATAACATGATTCAATTTGGTTGGTTGAATCTTACTAGTGCATGCAAATTCTTCAGTAACAAATGAGTGCGATGCTCCAGAATCAAATAACACTCTTGCAAGTACTGAGTTAACAGAAAACATACCCAGCATGACATCTGGCACTTCCTGGGCTTCTTCAGCATGCATGAGAAACAGACGGCCATTGCAATTGAGCGAGTTCCCTGGGGCAAACCTTCTTCCAGGCTGAACACGACGCTGCTGCTGAGCTGGGGCATTTGCATTGGGGGCTACGGCAATCTTCTTGGGGCACTCATTGGAATAGTGACCCTTGGTTCCACATTCATAACAAGTCACTTGGGACTTGTCCTTTGCTGCAAAAAGCACAACATTGCTTCCAGTCCTTGGGGCAGTGTTGTTGTTGAACTTAGGTGGTGCACGGTTGAAATTGCTGGCGTTGTCAGGGTTGTTGTGGTTTCCTCCGGGCCTTGGGTTTCCACGGTTGGGATAGGTCGGACGGTTCATCGGGGGTCTGTTGGTTCTTGGGAAATATCCTGGAGATGGGCTGGGGTGATACTTTGGTGTAGGATGGGTTCCTGGTTGATGCATCATGCGACGCTTGCGGTTCTCATTAGCTTGGTTGATCTTGCCTTCCATCTGAATGGCAGAGTCCACTAAGGCTTCAATATCAGCAAAGGGGATATTGACTAACACTGTCTGCATTTCATCGTGCAAACCATTCAGGAATATCTCCTTCTTCTTGGCTTCAGTGTCTATCTCATCCGGTGCATACCTAGCCAGTGACAAGAATTTGTCATGGTATTCCACGTCTTGATCAAACCCGGTGGCACATGGGTTCTGCTGAACTTGACTTTGAACTCTTCCCAAGTCATAGCTGACCTCCTGTCATTGCGCGAACGCTGTTCCACCATGCTCTTTCATCTCCGGCCAGATAGTGGGTAGCAAACAACACTTTCTCGTTAGCTTCCACTCCTGCAACTTCCAGATTGTTCTCCATAGTTTACAACCAATCATCTGCATCTAGGGGCTCTTCTGACTTAGTGAAAACGGGTGGATTGGTGTTCTGGAAATTCTTGAGCTTAGATCCATGGTTGTCCTGATTTCCATGGCCTTCATTGTTGTTGGACATCTGAGATATCTGTTGAAGGGTGGCTAAGTTGGCTTGACATTGGGCTCTTTCAGCTTCACGGTCAGAAACCAACATTTGCTAGAGTTGCAACATCGGGTCCGGGGCTGAAGTGCTTCCTCTACGAGGCATCTGAAGATTGAGGTAGATCATGAGAAAAGAGGGAAATTTCTAAGGTTCAGGGGTTTTGAAAAGTTTTCAAAGTTTGACTAAGATTTTTCTAGCAACTTGCTTTTCATTCATTCATAGCACACGATACAAACATACACCACAACAAAGAAAACATATAGTTTTAGGAACCATTCTGTAAAGCTACGATACAGTGGGACCAAATACAACTCAGTAACACTAGTGCTCAAGTGCTACTACTCCTTGGAGTCAGTGTCCTCATCATCCTCATCATCATCGATGAAGGCGAAGTCATTCTCATCGGTGAAGAAGTCCATGGCCTGATCCTCCAGAAAGTCATCATCATCGCTGAGATAGGAGTAGGGGTCTCCATGAAGGTCTTCCCCTGCATTCTCCCTCTCCTCCAACTGCATGCCTCTCTCGTGGATGGTCTCCTCCAAATCCGTGATCCGATGGCGAAGACGGGAAATGATGCGCTCCTTCTTGTCGAGCTGACAGCGACGAGACTTGCGATCCTTCACTAGCATGGCAATGGTCTGATCCTTCTTGGCAGCAATGGCGTACTTGTGGTTGGCGTAGGAGCGGGCATTGTCCAACTCCTTCTGACGGTCATACATCATGAAGCCCAGGTGGTCAAATTGACTCTTCAGCTCGTGGTGATATGGGCCTCTAGTGGTTGTCCCATAACATCACGCCTTGGGTAGAACTCAAAGCGGTACCCTAGATTTGATTGATACTCTACCCACACAGACGGGCAAGAGCTTCCTGCATGGCACTGGCAAGTCCATCGAGCCAGTTGTTCTCTCTCAAGGTGAAATAAATTCCCTCTGCATTGGGGGGTTCAATATTTCCTCGGAGACTTGCAACAACTAACCACTGCAGATCTTCTCCTTCTTGATCATTGAGCTGAGCTCCGAAGAACTCGGGGTGCGGACGCTCCAGCATCTCTGACAGATGGTCCAAGTCATGCTCAAACATGAGGTCTCCTCTATTCCCTAACTGATAAAACTTTTTGTACTTCACATCCATCTATAAGAATATAGGATGAGTAAGTTAGTAGAGGGATCAAGTGTGTCAAATTTTACGTAAGTTTGTAAGAATTTTTGAGGAGCATGAATTTTTATGAAAGAATCCAAGTGATAAGAATGAGAATAAGTGTTTGTAAATACTCACTTCCTTTGGTTTTGAAACTAAGTTTTTGATTCAAACGTCCATTCTAAGTAGGGTCTCCTATGGTCAAGATGGCTCTGATACCAACTTGTGAACACCCAAATTTTTAATCACAGATGCTTGTTATGCCATACATCGCAATCCCAGGATTACCTTTTTTGCGAGACATAACAGATTTTATATCACAGTACATCATCCATTACAAACCATACATAAGGTCTTACACAAATAAGGATCTCATGATCCAGTTCTTAATACCATTCAAGCAGCGGAAAAACATAATAGTAACGATAACGTAGGCAAAGCTCCATCTTCAGGGTCACAGGCAATGCTGACGATGGGAGATGATCCTAGTTGTCGTAACCTTCCTGCTGTCCTTCTTCCTGATACTCCTCTTCATAGTCTGGCCACGAGAATAGCCAGGGAAAAAGCCATGAGTACTCTTTAAGTACTCGCAAACTAATACTAACAAGTGAAGGGGTTCTTGTAGTAGGATAATAAGCTCTAGGGTTGTTTTGCAAAAAGCCAGATTTACCTCTACTAAGTTCAGAAGCAAAGAAAGCTAGTTGAAAGTTTTATAACACCTAACTGGGAACTTGAATTTCATGTCACAACACTGTTGTGGTCAAGTCAATGTCACAAATCATTTCATAAATCCTTTTGAAAACATCGGACGACGGAACAGTATGGCCACTCCAACTGTCCATAACCGCGGACGCGGCTATTCGAATAGTTTGACACTCTCTGAGATTGTACACTTTCACCAAAACATTCGATACATCCGTCAGGAACAATCCTGAATTCACCATACTCAGTATGCGGATAATCAATCCTAACCTTTCAATTACACGCCCTACTATAGGCACCTCTCCTGTGAGTTTGGCCTCCCAACCATGACCAATTGTCATCTTGGGTACTGCACAGGTGGACAATCTTCACAAGGTAGCCTCAGCTCAGACCTTGTCCGCAAGGGAACCCATACTAAGGTATATAAATTTCCAGTCAAGCCCTACCCAAATTTCGGGTATTATGGTTGTACGGTAAAATTGGAATGGTATCGCATCCAGACAACCATCAGTTTTATAAAGGGGTAAGGCTCATGCCTTAACATTTTCATCATCAAAATTATCTGGTGTTCAAGAACACATGTGAAAACATTTCAATAGAATGACTCATCATTCTAAGGTTTTCATAACTATTTTCACCAAGTATTCCCATCTAAAGTTGATCAAGTCTTAAGCTTAGCACTAGCATCTACAGGTGGGGGTAAATACTAGTAAGGGGTGGTAAGCAAGTGTATCTTAGCTACGTTCAATCTCCTGCCTTAGGATTACATCAAGCTGATCTAACTTAGGCCAAATTTAATGCTCTTTATGCTACCTTTAATTATCTTTCTAGAATCTACAAGTCACTAAGTAAGCTTTTGATAGAAAGCTTTAGTAAAGAAAATAAAATACTAAGCTTGCAAGTAAAACTAGGATGGTGTGTCAAGTGGGTATAAGCACATATGCTTAAGGCCTATAGTTGGCTTAGTAACAAGCAAGTAGTATCTTGCTAAGCTGCAAGTGTTAGCTTGCTTAGATGGTAGCTTGCTAATTCAACTAGTAGTATTAGGCTTGGCTTGTGCAGAGCAGTGGTTGAAGTTCTCCTCAGCTTCTTCCTCGTAGTATCCTCCGTCCTCCTCGTATCCTTGGTTGGTACTAGCGTCTATACATAAATACGAGGTACACAATCACCACACAATACTTAACTATTTCTATATATCACACAAAGGTTCACACTAGATGATCTAGCATCATCACTCACATTACAAGATTAAAGCACTTGTATCATTTATTTTATTTTACAAAAGTAATTTCTACTCATTAAAAAACTACTTAAGATTTAATATTCTCCAACTCAAACATGGGATCATGTTGACACATGTCATCACCACATATTTCAGTACATGGGAATGTGATTTAAAGTGGTGTCACAATTTAATAAGGTTTAACCTTTTTATTTTAATTAATTAAAGTGACTAGAAATTCCTATGTGGAATTCTTTTATTACTTGATCATTATTTCTATAAGTAAACCTATATATATTGTTATATATTCTGAAATCTATGGTTAAATGTGACTTTTGAGAGTTGGAATCAACTCAAAAGCTCTTATGGTTGAATTTTGAAAAATGTTTGAATGCAGAAAAGCTTCTGCCTTGTTATTTTTACTATGGGTGATCTACAAATCTAAATGGTTTGAATCCAACGGGCTTGGATTAAGCATTCCAGTACCTTTCTAATAAAATTGGTTTCATGCATTTTGGTTAAGTGAATCAAGCTGGGTTGATTTTTGAATCTAGGTACAGAACTGGGTTTGAAATTAAATGAATACATCTAAATTTGAATTAGTGGGTCGCGCGGGATGTTTTAACTGGGCCGGCCCACTACGCACAGCACGCGGGGGGGGGGGGGGGCAGGTTAAGTGAGCGACCCCACTCGTCAGTGAGACAACGAGGGGCGAAGCGGTATGGGGCGATTAGGATCGTAGGATCTAACTCTAATCGAACGGCTCTGGTTCATCATTCACGTCGGGCAACACCGGCGAGACAGAACCCTAGCGCGACCAGTGGGGGTCATGCGAGGCTCACCGGGGCTCAGGCGATGGTCGGCTACGGGGGCGAATGACAAAGTCGACGACGGCAATCCTCCTGGTACCGGCAGCTTCTCCTAGGGCGGCTCCAATTGACGGCGCCTCTCCTCCTCTGCACCAGCAAACTCCGGTGAAATTCCGGCCACCTGGTGCTCGCCTTGCTCCGAGAGCGAGTGGGGGGTATCAGCGAGAGGTCGTGAGTGAGATAGTGTGAAGAAAATGAGCAGGGGAGGCCTCCATTTATAGTGGCTGAAGGGGACCGAATGGCGCGGGTGAAGCTCGTCGGTGTCGACGGCACAGAGTTCTAATAGAATGGGCGACGATAGGAGGCGGTGCAATGCTCCCTGGAAAAGCTCAACGGCATGGTCTTGCGGCGTGGGGTGGTGCTGAACGGTTGGAATCTCGTGGCGCTCTGGGCGGGTCCGACGGCAATTTTAATGGCGCACAACATGCGTGGTCCGCGCGGCGATGAACGGGATTGTCTAGCAGGGTGCTGGGATGCTGGCGAGCACGTCTGCAAGCGGCGAGGGCGGCGCGTGGTAGGTGGGATGATGTCGTTGACGGCGCACTGGCGCGCTCTCGTCTCGCAAGCATAGAGACTGGGCGCGTGCTTGGCTGGTGGTCCAGTGGCTGGATGCCCTCGGGGTTTGGACAGGGAGTAGCGATGGACGGTGCTGCGTGTCCCAGACAAGGTTGTTGAGGCTAGTGCTGCCTCTAGCTCGCTGGCGACATGGGGGTGACAATGGTGCTCTCGGCATGGTCACCATTAATGGATAGGCTTGCTCATAGGGGTGCTAAAGCTAGTAAGATTACTTTGATCATCTACTGAGAGTGTAGAGTTAGCTATAGAGGGAGCAATTTAGGCACTGATCACTGCTCACTATAGTGTTTTGTGTTTGTTTGTTTGCTGGTTACAAGGTGTTTGATGAAATGGCCGAAAGAAATTCAAATTTGAATTTTTGATTCAAACTTGGTGGGTTTGCTAGGCACATACTAGGGAGTATCTGGTTAGTTGGATTGGTCAAGGAGCACTGGTTAGGTTGGGTTTTGAAAAGGTGTGATCTTCACATATGATAAAGATTCAGTTTTCAATTGTCATTTGAATGGGGTTGCCAAATGTTTTTGCAAGTTTGAAAGGTGGGCTTTGATTCACTTTTGCCAAAAGAATTGGAAAAGTTTCTGTTTGAAATCTTGGACTAGAAACACCCAAAGTGGCCTAGTGAGCAAGCTTGGAAAAAATGACCATTTGCCTTATTTGATTTGTTTTTGCTTTTTTTTCTTGATTTGATTCTGCTTGGAAATGTTTTAAATGATGTTATATTCATCTTTGAACCATTCCTTACTATTTAGTTGAATCACACAAGTCCATTCATGCATTTATTAAATCATCACATACATACATGCATTCATTTGGTTTTTATTTAATCAAAGTTTTTGTTAACCCTAATTTTAGTGATTAGAGTTTGATGATCATTGTTTCATATTTTTGGGATGTTACACCATACCAGTACGTACTAGTCATAGCTCCAATCTAGCAAAAGGTTATCACAGTTTTACCACCCATATATGATGAGTGGAGATAAGTGATGACCCACAAGTGTAGGGGATCGCAACAGTCTTCGTGGGTAGTATTACCCAATTTATTGATTCAACACAAGGGGAGCCAAAGAATACTTGCAAGCCTTAACAACTGAGTTGATAATTCAGCTGCACCTAGAAATAGTTGTTGCTCACAGAAGTTTATCAGTAGCAACAGTTTGTAGTAGCAACAGCAATAGCGACAACAACAACAAACCAGGAGCAATAGTAATAGTAACAGTAAACAGTGGGATTCGAGTGTGGTAAGCATAGGGATGGATGTATGGGCATTGCATGTACGAGTGTAAACATGTAACTTCAAGATCTAGGGCATTGCAGATAAATAATAACAAGCATCCAAATATAGTCATACGTGCACGCAATGAGAACTTGCACAACATCTTCTGTCCAGCCAGCCCGTGGCAGGCCTCTAGGGAACTACTGGCAATTAAGGTGCTCCTTTTAATAGAGCACCGGAGCAAAGCATTAACACTCCATGAACACATGCGATCCTCACACCATAGCCATCCCCTCCGGTTGTCCCAATTATTGTCACTTTGGGGCCTTTGGATCCGGACAATGATATGTGTACACAACTTCCAGATAAGATCACAAACAATACTATCATAATGGTTCAATAATAAGTTCAGATCTGAGATCATGGCACTCGGGCCCTAGTGACAAGCATTAAGCACAAAAAGTTGCAACAAAGACAAATAGCACTAATAGAGATACTAGGCACTATGCCCTAACAGATCTTATTCGATTACATGATAGAACTCATCCAATCCCTACCATCCCCAAGCCTACAGCGGGGGATTACTCACCCATGGATGAGGGAAACATCGGTGATTGATGGAGATGCATTGGTGATGAAGATGGCGATGATCCTCTCCAAATTACCCGTCCGGGCAGGGTGCGAGAATGGAGTTTCTGGATCCGAATCTTGGCTTCTGGTGGCGGCGGCGGAGCGGAACTCTTTCGGGAAAACTATCAAACCCCGCTTGGTTTTTAGGTCGAAAGGCAACTTATAGGCGCAGAGGGAGGCCGAGGAGGTTCCTGGGGTGGCTGCACCCCCCTAGGCGAGGCCAGTGGTGGGCCCGCGCCTGGCGGAGTTCTGGCTCCGTGGATCTTCTGGTGAAATATAATTTTTGGCATATTTTCCGGGATTTTTCCTGATAGTTGATTTTCTGCACAAAAACTAGACACCAAGGTAATTCTGCTAAAAACGGCGTCAGTCTGTGTTAGTTGTATTCAAATCACACAAGTTCAGAGGAGAAACAATAGCAAAAGTGTTCAGGAAAGTATATACATTTTGGACGTATCAACTCCCCCCAATCTTAGCTTATTGCTTGTCCTCAAGCAATTCAGTTGAAAACTGAGTGCGATAAAAGAACTTTCATGAACACATTTTCTTCATATGATGTATATATTCTCAGCACAGGAGTAGATGCTTAAACCATTCATAATAAAAAGTATGCAACTAAGTCTACTCAATAGTCATTGCAAGATATGAAGAGAAACCAACTCAATAATAATAAGTAGCATGAAACATAAACATAAGAAACACTGCAATGCTCATAGTAAGGTATAATAGAGTGGTATCTTGCTTGCCTTTGTTTGTAGAGCACAATATAAATGCCAGGACACCTCTGAAGTTCAAGTGAAGACTAGAAGTAAAGATATCAGAGATACAAGCATCAAAGTCATGACATAATTAACCAAGTTTTGAGACAAACACAAGAATGACAATTATGCTCTCAAGAAGGTGCTCATAGAATAAGTGGTGACTCAACAAGGTTGTGAAAAGGTTTTGAAAAGTTTGAAAGGCTTCCTAATGGTGAAAGGAACGTACTCATTAGCTTTGATCTCTCATTGCCCCTATCATAGGCATCTTCATGTGGTTAAGGTGAAAGTGAGGTCCACTCTGAATCATATGCTTGACAGACCATAAACTGAAAATCCCAAGTCCCTTGAGTACGAGGGCCGCAATGCATGCTACTCAACTTTGGTTACCTATAAGTTCTTATCATTGTAAATACATGCATACCATAGAGAACCGCCAACGGGGTACCCCTTGCACATGATACATGAGCTATCCCATGATCAAAATGACAAGGCAAGCAGACAATGAGCATCTCAGCGATCTTTTTATTTACTATATGCATAGCTTTTTATTGAGGATTATTCATAAATGCGCATTATGGTGATGCTGCAAGTTTCCACCATGATTCGTCATGGCTTAGGCTAGCGGCTCAGGCGTTTGTATAACACAATGTATAGACTCCATGAACTCACAAGTTCCCCTTTTATTTCATATCATCGATATCCGTAAACAAAAGAGCAAAGTATCAACTGGATAGGATATCCAAAAAGTGTTGAAAGTGTTCCCCATGACAGTACGGTTCTGCTGACTCCCAGCATATAATTTGCAAGCATATAACTTTCATGGACAAGTCACAATGGTTCAGGATTATTAAGTGCAAGGAATAAAGTGTGCCATCAAGTTCGTGAGAGCTTTACTAACTAATTTCTCAAAAAAGACAAACATTTTATTTGGAAGAAAACACGACATATTGAATATGTACTAAAATAGCAAATGATGCTAATAGGTAGGTATGGTGGACATAGTTGGCAATATTGGTTTTGGAGAGTTGGAAACACGGGTAGAGCTAGTACTCAGTGCAAGTGAAGGCTAGCAAAAGAGAGGGAACGACAAACGAGAGAGCAATAAATGACATAATCATGCTTGCAGCTAAACAGGACTAATTATGGCATGAAAGTGATACAAGAACTCTGAGGCAAAATAAATCGTCGAGGCTTACTGACTATTGTTTAGTCATATGCATGCGTAAGCATGTGCCAAGTCGATTCACATGAAACATTCAGAGAAGGATAAAAAAATATCATACCAAAGTATGAATAAAACAATGCTAGCAAACATTCATATGACATGCTACAAAATATTAGCAAGCTGGAGCTAATCATAGACAAGCAATAACTACTAAGCATCCATAATGACATAGACCTTACACAAACAGGATAAGCATGCTCACACTAATGAGTATATGTACAAAAATGAAAACAAATAGAGTTCGTTACCAGCCTCTTACCACATCTCGAGTTGTCTTAATCTTCATTATTACCCTTCACTTGTGTGACTTGAATAATAACATGAAACCAAAATCCACTGAGGACGGCTAAACCCTACAAAGAACTCACAAAACCAAAGAGGAACAACAAATATTTTTGGTGTTTTCGATTTTTTAGAAACAAGCAAACAAAGAAAACCCAAACAAAGAAAAAGAAAACCAAACACAGCAAAATATTTTTGGATTTTTCTTTTAAGGCAAACCAAAGCAAAGGAATAAACAAACAAAATATTTTTGGTATTTTTGTGTTTGTGATGTCGGTATACCTCCCCCCAATCTTAGTATTTTGGCCTAAGTGGGGCTCAATCCCATGGTGCCCAAGTAGATGCACCTCCGTAGTATGATGAGGAGGCTGATATGTCCAAAACATATCTACTTTCTCGAACACTTTGCTATTGTTTCTTCTCTAAACTTGTGTGATTTGGATACAACTAACACGGACTGACGCTTTTTTCAGAAGAATTACCTTGGTGTCTTGTTTTTGTGCAGAAAATGAACTATCAGGAAAAATCCCGGAAAATATGCCAAAAATTATATTACACCAGAAGATCGACGGAGCCAGAAGAGGAGACGGAGGGGAGCCCTGGGTATCCCACACCCCCTGTCGCGTGGGTGGGCCCACCCCGCGCCTGGGAGGGGTGTGGCCAGCCCAGGCACCTCCTCGGCCTCCCTCTGTGCCTATAAGTTGCCTTTCGACCTAAAAACCAATGGAGGTTCAATAGTTTTCCAGAAAGAGTTCCGCTCCGCTGCCGCCACTAGAAACCAAGATTCGGATCCAGAAACTCTGCTCTGGAACCCTGTCGGGATGGGTAATTTGGAGAGGATCATCTCCATCGTCATCACCAACGCATCTCCATCAACCACCGATGTTTCCCTCATCCATGAGTGAGTATTCCCCCACTGTAGGCTTGGGGATGGTAGGGATGGGAAGAGTTCTATCATGTAATCGAATAAGATCTGTTAGGGCATAGTTCTTAGTTTCTCTTGTGCTATTTGACTTTGTTGCAACTTGTTGTGCTTAATGCTTGTCACTAGGGCCCGAGTGCCAGGATCTCAGATCTGAACTTATTATTGAATCATTATGATAGTATATTTGTGATCTTATCTGCAAGTTGTGTACACATATCATTGTCCGGATCATAAGGCCCCAAAGTGACAATAATTGGGACAACCGGAGGGGATGTCAATGGTGTGAGGATCACATGTGTTCACGGAGTGTTCATGCTTTGCTCCGGTGCTCTATTAAAAGGAGCACCTTAATTGCCAGTAGTTGCCTAGAGGCCCCGCTGCCACGGGATGGCTGACAGAAGATGTTGTGCAAGTTCTCATTGCGAGCACGTATGACTATATTTGGAGCACATGCATAGGATTGTTTAGTACTTGGATGCTTGTTATTATTTATCTGCAATGCCCTAGGTCTTGAAGTTACATGTTTAGACTCGTCCATGCAACGCCCGTCCATCCATCCCTATGCCTACCACACTCGAATCCAACTATTACCGTTACTATTACTATTGCTCCTGTTTCACTGTTGTTGTTGCTGTTGTTGTTGCTTTGCTGTTGCTACTGATAAAATTCTATGAGCAAGAACTATTTCCAGGTGCATCTGAAATGACAACTCAGTTGTTAAGGCTTGCAAGTATTTTTTGGCTCCCTTTGTGTCGAATCAATAAATTGGGTAATACTACCCGCGAAGACTGTTGTGATCCCTATACTTGTGGGTCATCAAGACTATTTTCTGGCGCCATTGTCGGGGAGCATAGATTTATTTGTAAGTTCACTTGGATATATTATTGTTCACTGTTACTCCTTTCATCATGGGGAAGTCTCGTGATGGAAAGTTCCCTATTTTACCATCCACTACAAGAAGAGGTACAGTCATGAACACCTCTGCTGCTCTTGGTTCACCGTCGGTTATAAGTAAGCTTGTCACACCACCCCCACATACTCATGCTACACACACTACTACCATTGCTGAGTCTGAAACTGCTTTTGATGATCATGTTGTTACTTCTACTGTGCTTGATGCGAGTGGTTCATTAGGTCCTTTTCTAGATGCTACTATGGCTAGTCTAGGAAATACTGAAACTCCTAGTGAACACACTGTTACACCTGTTAGCTCACCTGAGGCTAGTGAGAGTTATGATATTAATGATGGTTACATTGAGTTCACTGATGATTTTGTTGAAGAGTGCCAAAACACACATGGTACTAGTGCTATTAAGAGTCTTCTTTCTAGACGTACTATTATGCCTAATTTGTCCTCTGATCCTAAGTTTGCCACTTCTCCCATAGATATTAAGGATGAAGACTATGATTTCTCTCTTGATTTATCTTATTTAGATATTTTTCAGAAAGAACCTACTTGTGGTACTGAAAATGAGAGTGTTGTGGCTCATATGAATGAGCTTTCTACTATGAGTGCTTTATTCTTTGATGTTTTTAAGATGCGCAAGTACTTTCTTGCTAAGATTTTCCCTTTTTCACTAAAAGGAGAAGCTAGGGCTTGGTTTAATAGATTACCTCCTAGTTCCATTGATAGCCCTGATTGCTTGATTGCTTCTTTCTTCCAGAAATATTTTCCTCCCAGTGCTAGACATGCTGCTTTGCAGAAACTTTTTGATTTTAAACAGGGAGAAAAAGAGAAATTGCCTAAGTCATGGACAAGGTTCTGTGCCTTGATTCATGCACATCCTGGATGTCCATTACCTAAGAATGAGCTTCTTGATATTTATTATAATGGACTAACTGATGATTCTAGGACCTACCTAGATAGCTTTGCTGATTGTGTTTTCAGGAAAAGGACTCCTACAGATGTTGTAGAATTAATGACCAAGATAAGCAAGAATTATGATGATTGGACTTCAACTGAGCTGAATATACCTGAGCCTATTACTCCTTAACCAGTTGTTCCTGAACTAGCACCAACAACAAAGAAGAGGGGAGTTATTACATTAAATGATGAAGTGATGAAGGAAGCTAAGTAGTGTCTAAAGGAGAAAGGTATTAGAGCTGAAGATGTGAAGAATCTACCTCCTATAGAAGAATTATGCAAGACAATTCCCCACTCATCTACTATTGAGGTACACTCTCTCCAACACTTTGATGACGGTGATATTCCTTATGGTAAGCCTCTTGATCAATGTTTAGAGGAACTTGACACATTTATTGTTAAACAAGGGTATTTTAATAAACAAGTTCAGAATCATTTATTGGAAAACTCTAGAGCTATCCATGAGTTGAAAGATATTGTGTAAAGAACTTCTAATGATATTAAAATGCTTTGTAAACACTTTCAAATGGTTCAAACCCAACTTGATCAACTTGCTAAGGTATAAAAGGATATGCTAGTTAATGCTTCAGGAGATAAACATGCTTATGGAATTAGAACTAGGAGTGGTATAGCTACTCAAGATCCTTTATATCTTGAAGGACACCCTAAAATAATTGAGAAGGATTCCCAACAAGGTGAAGATAGTGGTAGTCCTCGTAAGAGGAAGAAAAATAAACATAAGATAGTTGAGGAACCACTTGAACCTGCTGTAGATCCTAATAGTATATCTGTATCTGATGCTGAAACTAAGAGTGGTAATGATAAAAATGATGCTCCTGATAAGGAGGAAGTTGAGGAAGAACCTGAGAAGCACACTAAGAACACTAGGTACATAGAGGAAGATTTTATTGCTAATAAACATGGTAAAGAGAGAGAACCTTGGGTGCAGAAACCTATGCCTTTTCCAGGTAAGAAACACAAGTCAAAGGAGGAGGAACACTACAACAAGTTTTGTGAGTGGATGAAACCTTTATTCTTGCAAATTCCTTTGACTGATGCTATTAAGTTGCCTCCTTATTCAAAGTATATGAAGGATATTGTCTCAAATAAAAGGAAGATTCCTAATGAGGAGATTTCTACTTTGCTTGCTAATTACTCCTTCAATGGTAAGGTTCCAAAGAAACTTGGTGATCCAGGTATACCAACTATTCCTTGCTCTATTAAGAGTAATTATGTTAGAACTGCTTTATGTGATTTGGGAGCTGGAGTTAGTGTTATGCCTTTTTCTCTCTATAAGAGACTCTAGCTAGAAAAGTTGATACCAACTGATATTTCTTTGCAAATGGCTGATAAATCAACTACTATCCCTATTGGGTATATGTGAGGATGTTCCTGTTCAAGTTGCTCATAATTGCATGGTTCTAACTAATTTTGTTGTGCTTGAAATGCCTGAAGATGATAATATGTCTATTATTCTTGGGAAACCTTTTCTTAATACTACAGGTGCTTTCATCAACTGCAATCAAGGAAAAGTAACATTCAATATTAATGACAAGGAGAACACTGTCTATTTCCCCAAGAAGGTTGTTAAGAGATATTGCCTGAATTCCATTGAAAATATTGAGGGCATCAAGGCTGGAGAAATATATTGTCCCATTCCACAAGAAATTTTTGAAACTATTATGATTAGGACCATTGCTATCAAGTATGAGGTAACATAATCACCTTGTGGAATGCAAAGTTTTTGTTTCATAAAATATTGTTTTGGTAACAAGACTTGATCAACCTTGTTAACAAAAGGATTTCAATGAACAAAATAATGTTTCCACTATGGGTATACTTTCTTTCTTTTTCCTTTCTCCTTCCTAGTCTTTGCTTTAGCTTTAGTTTTGCTAGTTGGTTTCTTGTTTGAGTTTCTTAGAGCTCCTGTAATTTGGCTTTTGGTTTTCTTTTGCTTCTTCTGAAAAAACTGTTTCTACGAGAAAATCAATTTTCATACCTTGAAAATTGGCCAAAAATAAAGATTCCCGAAAAATCCTAGAAAATTCAAAATAAATTTTTCCTCGAAGAAAGGGGAAGAGTGGCACCTGAAATGACCCAGGGGGCCACCCCAGGCTAGTAGATCCCTGGTAGGCGCGGTCTACCAATTGGCGGCGCTTGGGGGTCTGGACCACCTGGGCCCCTCCAGGTTGCCTCCTCAAAGCCACCTTCTTTCTCTCTCCCGAAAACACCGGAAAACTTGCTCAATCTCGAGTTCTTTCTCGCGATTTTCAATCTCCTTGTTCATCCCATCTTAAGTGCTAATTTTTGGAGGGACTGTTCCTTGGTATGTGCCTCCTCCACTTGTCCAATTAGATTTGTGATTGGTAGATTGTATCTTGAGTATTTTGCTGCTATAGGTGATAGGTTGTTTGAGCTTGCATGCTTGTTCTTTGCTTAGAAACTTTGTTTTGATGCATGTGTAGTCCTCTAGCAAGTTCCTTTAGTAGTTGCTCATCATTTATCAACATAGAAATCGCTTGGTTTGATGGTTGTTTAAAATTTCAGAATAGGGAAGTCATGGACAACCACACCTTTGGTGACATATTTGAGAGTGATGCACCTAGAAGGTCAAAGCTTCCAAGGTCATCTACCAGTACTAGACCCTCATACAATGAAGATCTCATAACTCCGCTATTTGGTGACGAGGGAGATGAAGGGGATGCGCACCCCTCCACCTTTCCTTGCCAAACTTTCTTAATGATTTCATGACTTTGGTGCAGAGGGATGGACTAACAAGTTACATGCAGGATGAGAGTTTACAATATGCTTTTCTTACTAAAACATTTGTGGAGAGTTTCTCCTTTACCAATAGTATGTTTAATCCTTCTGTGTCTTTCAAAATTTATGGCAGGGCTCATTCTATGACATTGAAGAAATTTTGCAAGGCCCTAGGACTTGGTACAACTGGGTCATCAAAGAAGATTCAAGCTCTACCCGCTAATTTGTTAAAGCTTTACCGAGGAATAACCAATGATGATGACCGTAGAGCTCAGCGAGGGAAGATAAAGAACATTCAACTTCCATCCATCAGGTATTTTTCCTACTATCTTTCCACCAGTGTTCTTGGTAGGGAGAACACTAGTAATATTTCCAACTATCAATTGGCCTTCTTAGCTGTTGCGCTCAACAATGAGGATAAGTATAATCTTGGTTCTATCATTGCTCGTCGTCTAGCTGCTAAGGGACCCATTTATGGGGGAGTTATTGCTACTCGTGTTGCTGCTGCCTTGAACATTGCTGTTGATCGGCGTCATACAGTTTTGGATCCTCAGAGGCTTGATCTTGCTGCCATGAAGGCGCACCACTTTGTCACCACTAGATCTACTCTTGAGAACTTGGTTTATAGAATGCTATTTACAGACATGGAAGATAGAGAGATCCCTCTACCCCAAACCACTTTGTTTAGTATTTCTCAGGGACCTTGGTCATGCTCGAAGGTGGAGATGGATGAAAACCTACGTTCTCTCAACTTCCATGGGCACTATCAGGAGGAAGCACCATCATACGACCCCCCTGCGTATTACACAGGGGAGGCCTCGAGCTCGTACCAGGACGAGGGAGCTTCCTCGACATACTACGGAGATGCATCTACTTGGGCACCATGGGATTGAGCCCCACTTAGGCCAAAAGCCTAAGCTTGGGGGGAGGTATACCGACATCAGACTCATCTATATATCATGCTCGGTCGGTTCTTTGTATATCCATTGTTTCGCTTTATTTTTGGTTTTTGTTGCTTCTCTCTAAAAACCCAAAAATACCAAAAATATTTTTGTTGTTTCTTTTGGTATGTTTCTTTGTTTCTTTGCTTTGGTTTTCCTTAAAAGATAAAAATCCAAAAAGATTTTGCTTTGTTTGGTTTACTTTGTTTTTGTTTGGTTTTTCTTTGTTTGCTTGTTTCTAAAAAATTCGAGAACACCAAAAATATTTGTTGTTCTTCTTTGGTTTTGTGAGTTCTTTGCAGGGTTCAGCCGTCCTTAGTGGATTTTGGCATGTTAATTATTCAAGTCACACAAGTGAAGGGAATAATGAAGATTAAGACAACTCGAGGTGTGGTAAGAGGCTGGTAACGAACTCTATTTGTTTCATTTTTGTACATATACTCATCATTGTGAGCATGCTTAGCCTGTTTGTGTAGGGTGTATGTCATTATGGATGCTTAGTAGTTCTTGCTTGTCTATGATTAGCTCCAGCTTGATAATAGTTTGTAGCATGTCATATGAATGTTTGCTTGAATTGTTTTATTCATACTTTGGTATGATATTGTGGTATCCTCCTCTGACTGTTCATGTGAATCGACTTGGCACATGCTCACGCATGCATCTGACTAATCAATAGTTAGTAAGCCTCGATGATTTATTTTGCCTCGGAGTTCTTGTATCACTTTCATGCCATAATTAGTCCTGTTTTGCTGCAAGCATGATTATGACAGCTATTGCTCTCTCGTTTGTCGCTCCCTCTCTTTTGCTAGCCTTCACTTGCACTGAGTACATGCTCTACCTGTGCTTCCAAATTCCCAAAACCAATATTGCCAACAGTGTCCACCTTACCTACCTATTAGCATCATTTGCTATTTCAGTGCATATTCCATATGCCGTGTTTTCTTCCAAAATAAAATGTTTGTCTGTTTTGAGAAAGCTAGTTAGTAAAGCTCTCACGAACTTGATGGCACACTTTATTCCTTGCGCTTACTAATCCTGAACCATTGTGACTAGTCCATGAAAGTTATATGCTGGGAGTCAGCAGAACCGTGTTGTCATGGGGAACACTTTCAACACCTGTTTGATGTCTCATCCAGTTGATTCCTTGCTCTTATGTTTACGGATGTCGACGATGTGAAATAAAATGGGAGTTTGTGAGTTCATGGAGTTTATACATTGTGTTAGAGAAACGCCTGGGCTGCTAGCCTAACACATGCTTAATCATGGTGAAAACTTGCAACATCACCATAATGAGCATCTACATCAACCACCGATGTTTCAAGGGACTTGGGATTTCCAGTCTATGGTCTGTCAAGCATATGATTCAGAGTGGACCTCAGTTTCACCTTAACCACCTGAAGATTCCTATGATAGGGGCAATGAGATCTCAAAGCTAATGAGTACCTTCCTTTCAGCATTGGGAAGCCTTTCAAACCTTCACAAAATCGTTTTCACAACCTTGTTGAGTCACCACTTATTCTATGAGCACATTCTTGAGAGCATAGTTGTCATTCTTGTGTTTGTTCCAAAACTTGGTTAATTATGTCATGACTTTGATGCTTGTATCTCTGATATCTTTACTTCTAGTCTTCATGTGAACTTCATAGGTGCCTTGGCATTTATATTGTGCTCTTCAAACAAAGGCAAGTGAGATACCACTCTATCAACCTTATTATGAGCATTGCAATGTTGCTTATGTTTATGCTTCATGCTACTTATTATTATTAAGTTGGTTTCTCTTCATAGCTTGCAATGACTATTGAGTAGACTTAGTTGCATACTCCTTATTATGAATTGAATAAGCATCTACTCCTGTGCTGAGAATATTTACATCATATGAAGCAAAGTGTTCGTGAAAGTTCTTTTATCGCACTCAGTTTTCAACTAAATTGCTTGAGGACAAGCAATAAGCAAAGCTTGGGGGATTTGATACATCCAAAATGTATCTACTTTCTCAAACACTCTTCTATTGTTTCTTCTCTAAACTTGTGTGATTTGGATACAACTAACATGGACTGCCGCTGTTTTTAGCAGAATTACCTTGGTGTCTTGTTTTTGTGCAGAAAATGAACCATCAGGAAAAATCCCGGGAAATATGCCAAAAATTATATTTCACCAGAAGATCCACGGAGCCAGAAGAGGATAGGGAGGGGAGCCCTAGGTGGCCCACACCCCCCTGCCATGCGGGTGGGCCCACCCCACGCCTGGGAGGGGTGTGGCCAGCCCAGGCACCTCCTCGGCCTACCTCTGCGCCTATAAGTTGCCTTTCGACCTAAAAACTGATGGGGGTTCGATAGTTTTCCAGAAAGAGTTCCGCTCCGCCGCCGCTACCAGAAACCAAGATTCGGATCCACAAAATCCGTTCTGGCACCCTGCCGGGACGGGGAATTTGGAGAGTATCATCGTCATCGTAATCACCAACGCATCTCCATCAACCACCGATGTTTCCCTCTATCATGTAATCGAATAAGATCTGTTAGGGCATAGTGCTTAGTTTCTCTTGTGCTATTTGAATTTGTTGCAACTTGTTGTGCTTAATGCTTGTCACTAGGGCCCGAGTGCCATGATCTCAGATATGAACTTATTATTGAATCATTATGATAGTATTGTTTGTGATCTTATCTGCAAGTTGAGTACACATATCATTGTCCGGATCCAAAGGCCTCAAAGTGACAATAATTGGGACAACCGAAGGGGATGGCTATGGTGTGAGGATCACATGTGTTCAGGGAGTGTTAATGCTTTGCTCTGGTGCTCTATTAAAAGGAGAACCTTAATTGCCAGTAGTTCCCTAGAGGCCCCGCTGCCACGGGCTAGCTGGACAGAAAATGTTGTGCAAGTTCTCATTGCGAGCACGTATGACTATATTTAGAGCACATGCCTAGGATTGTTTAGTACTTGGATGATTGTTATTATTTATCTGCAATGCCCTAGTTCTTGAAGTTACATGTTTAGACTCGTCCATGCAATGCCCGTCCATCCATCCCTATGCCTACCGCACTCGAATCCTACTGTTACCGTTACTGTTACTATTGCTCATGTTTCACTGTTGCTGTTGTTGTTGCTGTTGCTACTGATAAACTTCTGTGAGCAAGAACTATTTCGAGGTGCAGCTGAACCGAAAACTCAGTTGTTAAGGCTTGCAAGTATTCTTTGGCTCCCCTTGTGTCGAATCAATAAATTGGGTAATACTACCTGTGAAGACTGTTGCGATCCCCTATACTTGTGGGTCATCAGAGGCTCCCTCGTCCTGGTACGAGCTCGAGGATTCCCTCGTGTAGTGTAAAACAAGGTCATATGAGGGTGCTTCCTCCTAATAGTGCGCATGGAAGTTAAAAGAGCACAGCATCTCATCCATCTCCTCCTTGGAGCGTGACAAAGGTCCCTGAGAAATACTGAACAAAGTGGTTTGGGGGAGAGGGATCTCTCTCTCTTCCCCGTCAATAAACTACATTCTATAAACCAAGTTATCAAGGGTAGAGCTAGTGGTGACAAAGTGATGCGCCTTCATGGTAGCAAGATCAAGCCTCTCAGGAGCCAAGACTGTATCATTTGGATCAACAGCAATGTCCGAGGAAGCAACAACACGTGTAGCAATAATTCCCCCATAAATGGGTCCCTTAGAAGATAAGCGACGAGCAATGAGAGAACCAAGATTGTACTTGGTTTCATTATTGAGTGCTGAAGCTAAGAAAGCCAAATGATAACTGGAAATATTACTAGTGTTCTCCCTACCAAGAACACTAGTGCCAAGATAGTAAGCGAAGTACCTGATGGCTGGAAGCTGAATGTTTCTTATCTTTCCCCGTTGAGCTCTACGGTTATCATCATTGGTTATTCCGCGATAGAGCTCCAACAAATCAGCGAGTTGAGCTGGAATCTTCTTTGTTGACCCAGTTGTACCAAGTCCTAGATCTCCACAAAATTTCTTCAATGTCATATGGTAAGACCTGCCATAAACTTTGAAAGAAACATCTGGATGGAACAAGCTGTTAGTGAAGGAGAAGCTCTCCACAAATGTTTTAGTGAGCGTAGCATATTGCACGCTCTCATCCTGCATAAGACTTGTTAGACCAGCCCTCCAAACCAAGGTCATAAAATCATCAAGAATCCCAGCAGCCCGCAAGAAGGTTTGACAAGGAAAGGCGGAGGGATGCACACCCCCATCATCTCTCGTCACTAAATCGCGGAGTGATGAGATCCTCATTGTATGAGGGCCTGACACTGGTGGATGATATTGGAAGCCTTGCCCTTCTAGGTGCATCACCCTCAAATATTTCACCAAATGTGTGGTCATCCATGACCTCTCTTTTCTAAAATTTTAGACAAGCATCAAACCAAGTGATTTCTAAGTTGTTAAATGATGAGCAACTACTATTGGAACTTGCTAGAGGGCTACACATGTATCAAAATGAAGTCTCTAAGCATAGAACAAGCATGCAAGCTCAAACAACCTGTCACCTATAGCAGTAAAATACTCAAAATACAATCTACCAATCACAAATCTAATTGGACAAGTGGAGGAGGCACATACAAGGAGCAATCTCTCCAAAAATCAGCAGCAAAGAGGGGCTGAGCAAGGAGATCGAAAATCGCGAGCAACAAAAGCAAGAACTCGAGCTTGAGCAAGTTTTTCGGTGTTTTTCAGGAAGAAGACGGCTGTGAGGGGGTACCTTGAAGGGGGCCAGGTGGGCCAGACCCCCCCCTCCTAGGCGCCACCCAGAGGTAGGCCGTGCCTACCATGGGTGTGGTGGCCTGGGGTGGCCCCCTGGGTCACTTCAGGTGTCCATCTGCCCCTTTTTTCGAGGAAAATTTTATTTTGAATTTTCTGGGATTTTTCGGGAAACCTTATTTTTGGCCAATTTTCAGGGTATGAAAATTGATTTTCTCGCAGAAACAGTTTTTTCAGAAGAAGCAAAAGAAAACCAAAAGCCAAACTAGAGAAGTTCTAAGACAAACTAACAAGCAAGGAACTAGCAAAACCAAATCTAGCAAAAGAAAGGCAAAGACTAGGAAGGAGAAAAGTAAAAGAAAGCAAGTATAACCATAGTGAAAACATTATTTTGTTCATTAAAATCCTTTTGTTAACAAGGTTGATCAAGTCTTGTTACCAAAACAATCTTATATGAAATAAAACTTTGCATTCCACAAGGTGATTATGTTACCTCATACTTGATAGCATTGGTCCCAATCATAGTAGTTTCAAAATTTTATTGTGGAATGGGACAATATATTTCTCCAACCTTGATGCTCTCAATAATTTCAATGGAATTCAGGAAATAACTCTTAACAACCTTCTTGCGAAAATAAATAGTATGCTCTTTGTCATCAATATTGAATGTTACTTTTCCTTGATTACAATTGATGATAGCACCTGCATTATTAAGAAAAGGTCTCCCAAGAATAATAGACATATTATCATCTTCAGGCATTTCAAGCACAACAAAATCAGTCAAAACCAAGCAATTATGAGCCACGTGAACAGGAACATCCTCACATATACCAACAGGAATAGTAGTTGACTTATCAGCCATTTGTAATGATATATCAGTTGGTATCAACTTTTCTAGCTGGAGTCTCTTGTAGAGAGAAAAAGGCATAACACTAACTCCAGCTCCCAAATCACATAAAGCAGTTCTAACATAATTATTCTTAATAGAGCAAGGAATATTTGGTATACCTGCATCACCAAGTTTCTTTGGAACCTTACCATTGAAGGAATAATTAGCAAGCAAAGTAGAAATCTCCTCATTAGGAATCTTCCTTTTATTAGAGACAATATCCTTCATATACTTTGAATAAGGAGGCAATTTAATAGCATTAGTCAAAGGAATTTGCAAAAATAAAGGTTTCATCCACTCACAAAACTTGTTGTAGTGTTCTTCCTCCTTTGACTTGTGTTTCTTACCTGGAAAATGCATAGGTTTCTGCACCCAAGGTTCTCTTTCTTTACCATGTTTATTAGAAATAAAATCTTCCTTAGTGTACCTAGTGTTCTTAGTGTGCTTCTGAGGTTCTTCCTCACCTTCCTCCTTATCAGGAGCATCATTTTTATCATTACCACTCTCAGTTTCAGCATCAGAGACCGATATACTATTAGGATCTACAGCATGTTCAAGTGGTTCCTCAACTATTTTGTGTTTCTTTTTCTTTCTCTTACGAGGACTACCACTATTCTCACCTTGTTGAGAATCCTGCTCAATTATTTTAGGGTTACCTTCAGGATATAAAGGATCTTGAGTAGCTATACCACTCCTGGTTCTAATTCCATAAGCATGTTTATCTCCTGAGGCATTAACTAGCATATCCTTTTGTACCTTAGCAAGTTGATCAAGTTGGGTTTGAACCATTTGAAAGTGTTTGCAAAGCATTTTAATATCATTAGATGTTCTTTCCACAATATCTTTCAACTCATGGATAGCTCTAGAGTTTTCCAATAAATGATTCTGAACTTGTTTATTAAAATTACCTTGTTTAACAATAAAAATGTCAAGTTCCTCTAAACATTTATCAGGAGGCTTACCATAAGGAATATCACCTTCATCGAAGTGTTGGAGAGAGTGTACCTCAAAAGTGGATGAATGGGGAATTGTCTTACATAATTCTTATATAGGAGGTAGATTATTCACTTCTTCAGCTCTAATACCTCTCTCCTTTAGACATTTCTTACCTTCCTTCATCACTTCATCATTTAATGCAATAACTCCCCCCTTCTTTGGTGTTGGTGTTGGAACTGGTTTAGGCACATCTGGTTCAGGAGTAATAGGCTCAGGTGTATTTAGCTCAGTTGAAGTCCAATCATCATAATTCTTGCTTATCTTAGCCATTAATTCTTGAACATTTGTAGGAGTTCTTTTCCTGAAAACACAATTAGCAAAACTATCTAGGTAGGTCCTAGAATCATCAGTTAGTCCATTATAATAAATATCAAGAAGCTCATTTTTAGGTAATGGACATCCAGGATGTGCATGAATCAAGGCACAAAACCTTGTCCATGACTCGGGCAATTTCTCTTCTTTGCCCTGTTTAAAATCAAAAAGTCTCTGCAAAGAAGCATGTCTAGCACTGGGAGGAAAATATTTCTGGAAGAAAGAAGCAATCAAGCAATCAGGGATATCAATGGAACCATGAGGTAATCTATTAAACCAAGCCCTTGCTTCTCCTTTTAGTGAAAAGGGGAAGATCTTAGTAACAAAGTACTTGCGCATCTAAAAATCATCAGACAACAAAGCACTCATAGTAGAAAGATCATTCATATGAGTCACAGCACTCTCATTTTCAGTACCACAAAAAGGTTCTTTCTCAACAATATCTAAATAGGACAAATCAAGAGAGAAATCATAATCTTCATCTTTAATATCAATGGGAGAGGTGGAAAACTTAGGATCAGAGGACAGTTTAGGCATAATAGTACGTCTAGCAAGGAGACTCTTAATAACACTAGTACCATGTGTGTTTCGGCACTCTTCAACAAATTCATCAGTGAACTCAATGTAACCATCATTAGTATCATAACTCTCACTAGACTCAAGTGAGATAACAGGTGTAGCAGTGTATTCACTAGGAGTTTCGGTATTTCCTAGACTAGCCATAGTAGAATCTAGAAAAGGACTTAATGAACCACTCGCATCAAGCACAGTAGAAGTAACATCATGGAGCATCAAAAGCAGTTTCAGATTCAGCAGTAGTAGTAGTGTGTGTAGCATGAGTATGTGGTGGTGGTGTGACAAGCTTACTCAGGTGAGCATCAATAGAAACATAGGTGTTTAGGACTGTACCTCTTCTTGTAGTGGATGATAAAATAGGGAACTTTCCATCACGAGACTTCCCCATGATGAAAGGAGTAGTAGTGAAAAATAATAGATCCAAGTGAACTTACAAATAAAGCTATGCTCCCCGGCAACGGCGCTAGAAAATAGTCTTGATGACCCACAAGTGTAGGGGATCGCAACTGTCTTCGTGGGTAGTATTACCCAATTTATTGATTCGACACAAGGGGAGCCTAAGAATACTTGCAAGCCTTAACAACTAAGTTGTCAATTCAGCTGCACCTAGAAATAGTTCATGCTCACAGAAGTTTATCAGTAGAAACAGTTTGTAGTAACAACAACAGTAAACAGTGGGATTCGAGTTTGGTAGGCATAGGGATGGATGGACGGGCGTTGCATGGACGAGTCTAAACATGTAACTTCAAGATCTAGGGCATTGCAGATAAATAATAACAAGCATCCAAGTACTAAACAATCCTAGGCATGTGCTCCAAATATAGTCATACGTGCTCACAATGAGAACTTGCACAACATCTTCTATCCAGCCAGCCCGTGGCAGCGGGGCCTCTAGGGAACTACTGGCAATTAAGGTGCTCCTTTTAATAGACCACCGGAGCAAAGCATTAACACTCTATGAATACATGTGGTCCTCACACCACAGTCATCCCCTCCGGTTGTCCCAATTATTGTCACTTTGGGGCATTTGGATCCGGACAATGATATATGTACACAACTTGCAGATAAGATCACAAACAATACTATCATAATGATTCAATAGTAGGTTCAGATCTGAGATCATGGCACTCGGGCCCTAGTGACAAGCATTAAGCACAACAAGTTGCAACAAAGTCAAATAGCACTAATAGAGATACTAGGCACTATGCCCTAACAAATCTTATTCAGGATGGGTGTGGGCCCCCAGGCCCCTTCTCCATCTCGTCTTCTGGCTCCGTGGATCTTCTGGTGAAATATATTTTTTGGCATATTTTCCGGGATTTTTCCTGATAGTTGATTTTCTGCACAAAAACTAGACACCAAGGTAATTCTGCTGAAAACAGCGTCAGTCCGTGTTAGTTGCATACAAATCACACAAGTTTAGAGGAGAAACAATAGAAAAACTGTTCGGGAAAGTAGATACATTTTGGACGTATCAATAAGACAACCTCATAATTAATTACGATAGCATGCGACCAAAGAGCTAAACAACCAGGAACTGCATGACTAGACTGCTGCAATGAGGGCACCGAGACACATCGACCTTGACCATTCTTCAAATGATAAGTTTGGCAGCTTTCCGGAACATGGTCCACCTAGAAGTAGCTGCCAAGCGCCCATCAGTCCAGTTAATGGTGTAGCATCCCTCGACTAGAACTCCTTCGCTCTGCATCATGAAGAATATTGTGCCCTTTGGTCTGGCCTCGAGTTGCTTTGTGGCACTCTTAGGAAATTTCAGAGTCAAAGCAAGAGATAGATGCATAATTAATAAAAGCAATGAACTGAATCATGTGAAACTTGAGAAGGCATTGAGAGTAGTTTATATGCCGGCACTCACAAACATAATCCGGTGCGACCTTGAGATGACACATGTGTAGGATATGATCTGACAAGGAGTTTGCGCTGGTGCCTGTGCTGGGGCTGGTGCAGTAGCTGGTGCTGGTGCAGTAACAGGGACTGGTGCAGGAGATGGTGATGCTGTCTGTGTTGGGGCTGGTGCTAGTGCAGGAGTTGGTGCCGATGCAGTAATTGAAGAGGGGTTGGTGCAAGAGCAAGAACCAGTGCTAGAGCCGGCGCCAACAGATTGATGCTAGATTTCTTCTAACAGGTAGATAATCTGACTGCAGGGATGGTATAGGCATGTGAGATGTGTGCAAGCAAAATGACTCTTATACTCCAACAATTACTCACAAGACAGTGATCAGAGGATGTGATGAGTATACGAGCAAATTAAGTTACTACTGCCTCCAATCTTTCTCCTTCGGTCAACAGGTGTCGGAGCAGGAACTAGGTCCTATGCCGGTGTGGGTGCCGGTGCCAGCTGCTTGATGATGGTTACCTTCTCGGGGGGTAAGGGGACTGCAGGAGTGGTCAGAGAGGCATATGAGATGTGTACAAGCAAAATGAGTTCTTACACTCCTAGATTGTGAGCAGAGTATACAAGCAAATTAAGTTACTACCTCTATTCTTTCTCCTACTTAGGTCAACAGGTGCCGTTGCAGGAAGTAGGGCCGGTATCGGTGCCAGCAGCTTGATGCTGGCACCCTTCTGGAAGCAGACTACACAAGTGGTAAGAGTCATACGATTAGAAGACAATGGTGCAGAATATTTAGTCGCAATAAAGTCATCAGAGGTTGTGATGAGTACAGAAGAAAATTAATTAGTACTACCTCTGTTCTTGTCCCTTTGGTCTACAGGTCTACGATAGCTTGAAAGTATCTGCCCAGGCTTTCTAAAATCGAGTGCTACCTCATCCCGCTGCTTCAGACCATTCTCACGGACATACTTGGACCAACCCCGGCCACCCAAATAGGAGGTGGCCATCGTCAGTGAGACATACACATCATATAGTTGCCGCAAGCCTTTTGGGTCCTTGGTATACAGAGTTAGAAACTTGTCGTTTACGAACAACTTGTTTATAATGGGTCGAGCGACACAAGGGACAACCTTCATGAGAAAATTGATAGACAAGTAAGATGACAAAAAGAAAAGTGAGATACAAGATATTACATCAAGTCATTCTAAACCGCTTCGAATCCATTGCTGATACCATGGGTACCCTTCGCGAAGGGTGGCCATGCACCATTTTTCTTCCATCTTCCTTTGAAAAGGCATACAGGGCCCCACAATCTTGACAAGAGGACGGTAGAAGAGCGGGCTAAGAAGCTGGTGTGTGGTATTGAATGAAATTAAGTGCAAAGGTTAAATTATGTAAATATCATGTAAATCTAATAATATCAGACAAAATCATTGCTTGAAAAGAAAACAACTTTGATGTTTGTGAACTTTTGATGGGCATAAAGATAAGTATAGCTGATAACAAGAGCATAGGAAATCTTAACATGTGAAATTGTGGATTTCCAAATTATACCCACTTTTTAAAGAGGTCAGTGCCAACCTGGGTACTGTGTTTGCGCTTCCTCATCGTGTGGACAATGTCCGCTTTTGGTGGGGGCATGAGCAATCTACTAGCTTCTACAGCAGTCTCAGCCTCCACAGCAGCACCTTCAATCTGAATAAATCGCAATAGAGCTCAAAAGTTCAATGCAGTACATGGTAGTCATATATATGACTATATATGAGACAGTTAGACAGATCCAGATCTGGATTCACATAAACACAGTGCCTGACTTAATGAAATCACACATGTTTCTGAACATCTGATAAGCATGCATGACACCAAGAAAATAATAATTAAATCAGACCGCACCATTGTAAGTGGATTAAGAAAAAAATGCCCTTCTCTTTAAGCTGGGCTCTCCCAGATGGGCAGTGGCCTTGTGCTTGTTTGGTGAGTAGTGGTACTAGCTGGATCCTACAGCATGTGGGGTATCATGCTGTTTATCGCACCTGGAGCACGACAAGTTTGCAGGTATGTACCACCGTTCTACAAGAAATAAAGAACAAGATGACGTCACAAAGGCTTCCACAAAAACAGGATGCAGACAGAGACAACTTTGAGCACAGGGATACATCCAGGTTGTAGACAACCACTTTCAGCATGGGAAAGAATATAAGAACACAACGAATATGATGCTCCATTACCTTTTTAGGCAACTTTTAAGGGAGATGACGGGACCATCACTATCCATAGTGGTCGTGCGCGCCACTGGCCCATAGTTCTCCATATAGAATCTGACACAAAATCCATTGCATATTATTAAAAATTAAAGGTTACAAAGTGAAGAACACCGACTTGGAACCCGACCAAATTCCCCAATCAGAACAGCGGTGACCATGCCCCGATCCCGAATCCAAAGGAAATTAGTCACCCCCACCCCACCTACCCCACCTTCACCCCCACCCCAATGTACCAATCGATCAAAGCAGAGGAGGGAAATATCCTGATTAGGTGAACAGATCTCGATTAGGTGACACTTGCTTTCCTTGCGTGATGATGGGAGGTAGGGATTGGAAGTTGCTGGTCGGAAGAGAGGATGGGCAGCCTGAATAGTAGTAGTACTACTAGTAGTAGGGGAAGAAGTACTATATTTTTTATACAGTGTTAGGCAGCGGCGGGAAGAGATTCCTGGGTTTTTTGCAAAATTTTCAACACGTCGTGGCGTGGGATAATAAATTGTGCAGGACCCACATACAACCTCCTCCTTTTTCCCTTGTTTCCTCGTGTTCCTCTCCCAGGACCGAGAAAATCGCCTAGTATCGAATCAAACAGATTCGGCTCATGGAGAATTTTTTTTTTGAACGGAAGAGCTAATATATTAATATCAGAAATAAAGTACATTATAGCTCAGACAACATATACTCTGAAGATCAGCATTTGAAGGAGGGGAAGGGCTGGCGGAGGAAAAGATGGCGTTTGATCCAGCATAGGGCACCATCTTAATGCCTCGAAAGCCGCTTGGGAAGCCTTAAAAGAAGGAAACACACAGAGACACACATATATACTACTCTGCTAATGTATGGAATAGTTTACAGTTACAGATCTTCTAACAAATGCCTAAAAATCATAAGGTAGCTCCATATTACACTACTACGACAGTAACAGACCAACCGTAAGATATCTCTACATATATTTAGAGCGATCTTAGATGAACCCCAAGAGTTTTGTAGCTGAGCTAGTGGTCATGAGACTGCACATACGGCACCAAAAGTACACCCCTTATTATGATCAGCAGCCCTGCATCGACTCCATCCAAAAGTAGAACAGGTCACCGTAATTACTCTCAATGTCCTCTTTGGTTGTCCGTTTCTGCGCTTAGTAGATTAACATATACATTTAAAGAGAAACATCAAAGACATGTAACCTGAAAATTTATCGTTCTATAGATATAGTACCTTGTCATCTGGCATAGCGTAAGTACATGAAATGAAACTCATTTCATGCACCTTGCGCATCTCCTCCCCCTTCTACAAGTTGATCTAGATACTCAGGAGCTGACTTCAGAGCCGGCGCTAGGCCACTACGACCCTGGCAACGGCTAGGGGCCTAAAATATATATGTAGATACCCTATGATATGCATCTGCTGGAAAAATTATGCAAGGCCCACTGCACACCATGCTTCCTATTCCTGCAAGCGCATGACCACGCCTGCGCACGAAACGACGCCACGCACTCGTGTCGCAAATTACGACACTAGGCAGCACAACTCGCACACGTCGTGATCCCTAGCGATCGATCTCCCATCTGCCTCCTAGCCTTCTGGCCCTTCTCCCCCATCTCATCATGCGTTGATCGGCTCTCTTCGCCCCTTTCCAGAGTACGACGCCGGAGCCGAAGACTCTATCATCAATATCATCGATCACCACAACCAGACGGCATCCCGGGTTCCCCATGCTCTGAGGTATTAAAAAAACCCAGACTGATTAAATCTCGCAATTTCATAAATAGTACTTCCTCTATCTTAAAATAGATGTCATGGGTTTATCAAAATTTAGATACATCTATTAATCTATATACTAAATAGTGTCTAGATTTATTTAAATTTTAATAAATATGCGACATCTATTTTAAGACGGATGGAGTACGTATATATCCTGATTAAATATCGTCCTTGATTGCTTGCGTGTCGTTTGCCTTTTAGGGTTCTACTCTATCTTTAAAACTTTATACAATGTAGTCGATTGCTTCGCAATTTTATGTGATATGGCGCCGAGAGTTGTGAAAAGGAATTAAAAGAATAAGAGATTGAACTTATTGAATCAAATACTTTTAAAAGTGGATATATATATATATGTGTGTGTCTTCTTTTATATATGCATTTATATATATTAGTCTTAGGGACTCATGTAGTCAACTTCGCCTAGGGTCTCGCAGAACATAGAGCCGGCCCTGGCCTCTATACAAAAATAAAGATCAGAATAAGCCACAACCAACTTGGTTCGACTTACTTATATGTAGAAGGCTCTATTCGTTAGTTGACAAAAGTTTCTAGTAAGCTTCACCAATAAAGCACAGAAAATGAGATTTTATTGAACAAAAATGCGAACTAAATATATTAGGACAAATGTGATCATAACATAAGAAATCTCTAGAGAAGAAGTAATGAAGCTTACACGTTATATACATCCGATGGATTACCAATAATAGTTCCATTCATGAAAAGTTCATGTTCAAACACAATTCTCTATCAGATTGGTTGCAATCTAAAGAAACACCTTTCGGATACAAAGGCTGTAAGAATATGCGAAAATTTCATCTTCAATTATATGGTCATAAGCAACATCCAGAAATCTAAACTGTCATACTCGATCTATATGGCACTTAAATCTGAACTCCCATACTCGATCTATATGGCACTTCTAGATGCATATGCACATGTGTTCTGTGTGGTCCTTATTCTTATTCACTCTAATTGGGTTTGGCTACCACATGTCTCGCAAATGCCTTTTATTTGCACCCAGGGCAGCCACATGCACGAAGAGATCTCACAAAACTATGTTCAGCATTTCAACATACACAAAAATCAGATGCACCCACTAAAAAAATTAATGCAAGGAATGGATCAAGTAAACACAGAGGCTTACATCAGAACGACCCATCTCTATAGAGGCAGCAATACCAAACAGGCTAGTGAGGTTGGTGGAGAAAGAGGGAAGCTTGGTTGATGTTTTGATCCGTCAAACCCAAAGGTGGAAGTCATCCATGGTGCCGCGCCGAATGTTGGTGGCAGAGATGGACCATACCACCACAACATCCGTCAATGATAAATCCGGTGATGATGGTATCTCCGACCACTGCGCCATTATACTATCGTCGATGGTGTAATCAGGCTCATTGTTGATGGGTACATTATGGTCAAGGTGAGGACTCCGGGCACTTGCAAAATCGATTATCATGTATTATGATAAAATGAAGTGCCATCAGTATATTTTGTAAATTAAAAGGAACCAAAAATCCATGTTTAATCCCACGAAGCATCAGGAAAATAAATGGAATGGACAGAAAACTGAACAATCCAAGGTGAGATGTACTGGTGTGCATCCTAAACATGGAAATTTTAGTAGAAGACCAATTACTAAAACTGGGATCACCATAGAGAAAACAGAAGCAACCAAACACGAGCTCACCAAAATTCGGTAGCAGAGGCTTGCTATGCAGAATATAAATGGTCTCTAAAAACATCTACCTTGCTTAGATATTAAAAATTTAGAAATGTAGAAAACAAAAGGTAAAAGCTCGAATGGGGTTTGAGACATTCACCTGCGCATGGGAGGCCAAAGTGTAGGGAAGTTGGCCACCGATCAGGCTGCGAAGGGTAGTTTCATTGATCTCTGTTGGTGTGCCCTAGCCGCTCGTCATCCACGAATCGAGCATTGGTGCTGCCTCAGGACTTAATTCCCTGTCTCACGGCTATTGGGTGCCCTGTGTTAGCTTTGCTAGATCGACTAGGTATAGTAATTCCGGTAGAACCTTTGCAGTTAAACGATATAGGCACTAGATCTCGACTAAAAGAGAGGGACAGAGAGATGGAGCATACCTTCTCCTTGGCTAGAGGAGGGGGTCGATGTGGCCATGATGTTCGACGGCGACGGCTAGCTGGGGCTGGGCTAGGCGGCGGTGGGGTACTTCTCGTGGCTAAGCGCAAACCCTAGATCGGAAGGGGTTGTCGGTGAGGGGAGCAGCGGTGTGAAGAATCTCGTATGTTGTGCCCTGGCCTTCACCTCCTCTTTATAGCGCTGCCATAGGGGCCCACCAACCATGAGAGGGTTGGGCGCCCCCGATCAGGGCGTGGATAAGGGTTGAATCGAGCCGTTGGGATCGATACGGGAGATCAACCTAACAGTCTCCCCTTGATATCAACTTTATTTTTAACTTCATACTTTACTCGTTTCATCATTGTTTGGTACGTAGAGCATGTTTCATCGTCACAAATCAATTGCCGATAGAATCAGACAACTACAATATACCTCTTGTTTTGAAACAAGAAACTCTTTACTTTTGGGCCTCTTTGATCCAGGAATCATAGGCTTTCCCTTAAACCCATGTCGGCTAAGTGCTCCTGGAACACATTGGGTGGTAAGCCTTTTGTTAGCGGATCCGCAAGCATTTCCTTTGTCTTTAAATGCTCGAGTCTTATGGTGTGATCCTGGATCTTATCTTTCACAACATAATACTTTATCTCTATTGGTTGGAAGCATTACTCGACTTGTTGTTATGAGCATAAAATACCGCAGGCTCGTTGTCACAGTACATCTTTACTGGCTTGCTAATGCAATCTACCAATTTTAAGTCGGGTATAAATTTCTTTAACCATATCACCTGCCCTGTGCCCCCATAGCATGCTATAAATTCTGCATACATCGTGGATGATGCAACTATTGACTGTTTGGAGCTTCTCCACGAAATAGCCCCTCCTGCGAGAGTAAAGACATATCCTATCATGGACTTTAGATCTTCTTTGTCTCCGCAAAATTAGCATCTGAATACCCTCTTATCTATGGGGAATCAGACCTTATATATGTTAGCATGAGGTCTTTTGAGCCTTGCGCATAATGCAAAGCTTTATTTACCATTTTTCAGTGCTCTATGCCTGGATTCTCTTGATATCTACCAAGTACCTCGGTGATAAAAGCTAAGTCAGGGCGAGTGCACACTTGTGCATACTATAAGATTCAAACGGCCGAAGCATATGGTACTGACTTCATTTGATCGATCTCATATTGACTTTTGGGATATTGAAATTTCCCAAAACTGTCGCCCTTGACTATTGGAGCAGGTGTGGTATTGCACGCATGCATACTATATTTCTTTAGGATCTTCTCTAGGTATGCCTTTTTGTGACAGCCCTAGGACCACATTTGCTCTATCTTGGTGAATTTCTATGCCTAAAACATCTGAAGCTTCAACAAGGTCTTTCATGTCGAAGTTTGAGGACAAGAACTTTTTTGTTTCTAGTAGTAGACCGACATCGCTGCTAGCATGCAAGATATCATACACATACAGAATTAGGAAAATGTATCTCCCACTTTTGAACTTTGCGTAAACGCAGTTGTCCTCAACATTTTCTTTGAATCCAAATTTCTTAATGGTCTCATTGAATTTTAGATACCACTGTCGCGAAGCTTGCTTTAATCCATAAATGGATTTCCTTAGACGGCATCCCATGCTTTCCTTGCCTTCCATGACAAAACCCTTAGGTGATTTCATGTAGACTCTTTCTTCTAAATCCCCGTTTAGAAATGCCATCTTTACATCCATTTGATGCAGATCTAAATCAAAATGTGCAACTAGTGTCATTATGATTCTGAAGGAATCCTTACACGAGATTGGAGAAAATGTATCATTGTAATCCACTCTTTCTCTTTGTTTGAATCCTTTTGCCACAAGTTGTGCTTTGTATTTCTCCACATTCCATCTAGAGTCGTACTTTGTTTTGTAGACCCATTTACAGCCTACTGTTTTGGATCCTTTGGGAATTTCCTCTAAGTCCCAAACCTCGTTGGAAGTCATCGACCTCATCTCATCTTCCATGGCTTCTAGCCACTTCGATGAGTGAGGGGTACTCATGGATTCTTCAAATGTGGCGGGATCGTTCTCCATTTTAACTCTTTTTGTGTTATAAACTTTATAATCTTTAGAAATTGCTGACTTTCTAGCTCTTTGAGACCTTCTAGGGGCCTCATGAACTGGATCATCATGTGTCTCAACATGTGGTGTATCCTCTGGAGGTGGTTGTTGCTGCTTCCTTTCATGCTCAACAGCGGGTTCAGTCGGCTCCTGACGGACAGGTTCTGGATCCTCACTCACTATCGTCATGGGTGGAGTCACAACAGGTGCTTGCACCACAACCTCTAGGGTTGTCGATGCAGGAACAACAGGTAGCAAGAAAAATGGCTCCCGAATCATCGGAATAGGTGCATGCACCCTCTTCTCCTCAAGATCAACTTTCCTAGCTACCATGCTCCCCCTCATGATTTCGTCCTCTAAGAAGACGGCATATCTCGTTTCCAAAAACTTTTTGTATCTGTCTGGACAGTAGAAACGAAAACCTTTTGACTTTTCAGGATAGCCAATGAAATGGCAACTGACTGTTTTGGGGTCAAGCTTTGCTATATTTGGATTGAACACTTTAGCCTCAACTGGGCTCCCCCACACCCCTAGGTGTTGTAGCGAGGGAACTCTTCCTATCCATAGCTCATACGGTGTTTCGGGCACCGACTTGCTTGGTACTCTATTGAGAATATGAATAGAGGTTTTTAACGCCTCCATCCACAAACCCAATGGCAATGTGGAGTAACTCCTCATACTACGCACCATATCCATAAGTGTACGGTTGCACCTTTCAGCCACTCCATTTTGTTAAGGCTCGCCCGGCATCGAGTACTGGGCCACTATGCCAGTCTCCTGTAAGAACCTTGCAAAAGGTCCGAGGACTTGGCCATATGGGGTGTGTCGACCATAGTACTCCCCTCCATGGTCATACCTTACTATCTTTATTGTTTTACTATGTTGGTTCTCAACCTCGGCTTTGAAAATCTTAAATTTATCCAATTCTTCCAATCTTTCTTTAATTGGATAAATATAACCATATCGGGAGTAATCATCTATAAATGTTATGAATGAGTCATAACCATCCACACTTTTCACTGGAAACGGTCCACAAATGTCGGTGTGAATAATTTCAAGTGTTTTGGCGCTTCGATTTGCACCCTTTTTTATTTGCTTTACATACTTTCCTTTAATGCAATCAATGCATTGCTCTATATCAGAGAACTCTAATGGAGGAAGAATATCGCTTTTAACTAGTCTTTCTATTCTCTCCCTCGAAATATGGCCTAAAAGACAGTGCCATAATTCCGACGAGTCTTGAGTTCTTTTTATTTTCTTTGGTTCTTTATCCGACGAGGAAACATTCTCTTTCACTTTACACACAGAATTAACTTTTTCGCGAGTGGATAATAAATAAATCTCACCATGGAGGAAAGCAATACCAACACAAACTTTATTACAATAAATGGCACACTATGTCCAAAATGATATTGAAAGTTTACTTTGTCCAATCGCGACACACTTATTAAATTTCTTTGTAAAGACGGAACATAAAGAACATCTGAAAGTAATATCATTGACCCATCGGCAAGCTCCAAGGAAATGTCACCAACGGCCTCAACGTCCGCTTGGACTCCATTTGCGACTTCAATGTGTCCTTTGTTTCTTTTCATAGTCCTCGTCGAATGGAATCCCTGTAAAGAATTTACAACATGAACAGTTGCCCCTGAGTCAATCCACCAAGTAGATTTTGAAAACTATGTATACAGGGATTCATTTACAAATGAAGCTATATTATTACCTTTCCTTGTCATTAGCTCCTTTAGAAAAACGGAGCAATCTTTCTTGTAGTGCCCTTTCTTGCCACAGTGAAGACAGGCATCTCTATTAATGTTCACTGGGAGGGCAGGCCTATGATGAGCCTAATAACGCATGGGAGCTTTTCCGTGTGGCTTAGAAGGGGAGCCATGGTTTTTATGAGTGAAGGGCATTTTTTTGTTGTCCTTCACTAGGTTCAATGAACCACATTAGGGGATTTAAGCCTCTCCTCTTCTTGAGCGCACATGGCGATGGTCTTTTCTATGTTCCATTTTTCAGGGGCCATGTTGTAATTGACAACGAAGTTGTCAAACTATTGGGGCAGAGATGACATCACTAAGTGAACAAGAAGAGCAGGATTTATCTCCAGATCAGCATCCATGGGCTTCAGTTTTGTAGCCATGTTGCTCATCCGAAGTATATGCTCCCTGATGTCGTGTTCACCACCGTGGTACTTTTGTATCACCAGCTGCTTCAGTAGCTAGGTTGCATATGTCTTTGAAGAGCCAGTGAACTGGCTCTTTATCTTTTTCAAGTACTCCGCGACGGAAGTACACTCTACGATGGATCCAACAATAGCTTGCTCTATCGTGTTCTTTATAAATGCCATGCATTTCTTATTGGCATTCTGCCACTTTCTGTTTTCTAATGTATAGGACATCTCCAACGGAGCATAGTCCCTTTGCGTTTTCTCCCATGCAGCATCATCATCAGCGGCCTCTTGAACCGGCTCTGTTGGCTTTGGAGGAGGCTTGGTCTCAAGGACCCAATCCACCTCAGCGCAAATGAAGGCCAGATCCACCTTCTTTCTCCACTCGGAGTAGTTGTCGCCTCTAAGTGTGGGGACATCCTTGATGCAACTTATCAAGTAATACCCTCCTGAAAACCACAAAGAAGTTAAGAACAGGAACAATTGCAAATGTTGATCCAACGTTGGTCAAAATCAAGACATGCAAATAATTTCACATCACCATTGGGCAGAAAATAGAATCAAAAGCACATGGCTTTAATTACTTTGAAATAATACACTAATCACAATCATGCTATTTACAACGTTGGTTAGAAAAATAATATGAATATGACCAGAATATAACTTTAACATGCTCTCCAAAATTTAATACTTTCTTTGTCTTCATTAAATTTTAAAAGATCCCTTTTGACTATATGCAGCGGAAGAATGAATTAAAAAATTCATTTAACTTTACTTTTTACAGAAACTTTACTATTACTTTATTTTTTTCTAGAAAAAAATTCGTTGAATAATATTGTGTAGAAAAAACTGTGTGAAAACATATAAAAACTGATAATAAACAGTCTTTAAAAGTTTCTGTAAATTTAGAAACAGAAAAAATCTATACTGTCGGCGCACGGGCAGAACACATCAGCCCACCTTCCCTTGTGCGACACGTAACGCGCCGACCTCAGAGCCTGGAGTGGGCCCACGGCCTAGCCTAGTGCCGCTGTGTGTGCAGCCCGCAACCGAAAATGGCCCATGTGGATTGTCCCGTGCACCGCCCTTACTGTAGCCATCAGATCTAGCCGATCGGCACCAATGGCCGCGCGCGACTATCGCCAGGTCAAAAACGGCCCGACCCGATCCCAGACGAAAACCCTAGCCCAGACACTCTCTCGCCCTCTGGACCGCATGCGCCCACTCTCTAGCGGCATCGGGGAAAGCACTCCCGCGACTCGTTGTCTCGCGCGCCCAGCACTGGCCAGCGATGAGCCCCTTCCTACCTGTTGTCCCCTTCTTTACAGTCCACTCCCCATCACCCCGTGCAACCACTACGAGGCAGAGAGACGGCGAGGGAAGCGTCGGCGCCCCCTTGGCTTCTTGCCGACGAGCACATCCACCCGCTGGTGGGTGCGCCGCCGTCAAGCGGCTCAGTGGAGGCTCCCTTTGCCGGCGCGCGGCCGGTGAACTTTTCTGATTCATTGCCTTTTCTCTGTGTGTTTCTCTGTTTTGGACTTTGGGGATTTGGGGAATAAAACGGGGCTTTTCTTGGGGCTTTTTGATCTACTTTTCTTTGCCCCTGAAAGAGTTGGTTCTTCTTCTTGATGTTTCCTTGGGATTGAAGGAAATATGCCCTAGAGGCAATCATAGAGATGATTATATTTCATATGTATTCATGAGTTATTGAAATGTTCCTTGAATATCCATATCAGGCAACTTGTATTGATTGGCAATTATGTGAATTTTTTGTGAAACTCTTTACTTGTATGGTTATTTAATAGTTGTCCCTAGTCCGAGTTCATGTGAAGACACACGTGAATGTTAGACTAGCACATCGATTGGTTGATGACTATGTTTAGCAAGTCATAGACATGGAGATGTCAAACCAATAATGTGGACACATGTTATGAACATGGGGTTGGACTAACCCAACTTGACACTAGCAATTAGTTGCATCTCTCTCTCTACACATCGTGTATGTTTTGTCCTTAGACCTAAGATTGTCGCATGTACTTGAGATGTGGATCGACCTACTTCGGGGCTACCAAACGCTGCACCGTAACTGGGTAGTTATAAAAGTAGCTTTCGGGTTTGTCCTGAAACATGCTGCAAGGCATGGTCAATCAAGATGGGATTTGCCCCTCTCTACTTGAGAGACATATCTCTGGGCCCCTCGAGTGATCGGATCCAAAAATGCATGGCCGTGCTACATAAGGTTAAGAGTTAGCCTAGTAAAGGGATTCCGAGTTACGGTATCGAGAAAGAGAGGTCAGCTTAGAGCTAAACCAAATATCGTGAGGCAAAGGGAAAGACATGTACTAAACCTTGTGACAGTCCGTCCGATATGATCTTTGTATTCATTTAGAAGTTGGCACGTCTTGCTAGAGGCCTCTACCAACTATTGATAGAATAAGTGTATTCGTGTCATGTCTACACGTATATGAACCTATAGGGTCACACACTTAAGGGGCTGGAAGCATAATGAGGATTGGATCCGAATTAGACCAGGCTTAGGCTACTAATGGGATGCTAATGTAGAAGCCCACTAGGGACGCCTATATAAGAGAGGGTGGGGCGAGCTGACCAGGGTTAGACCTCAGACCATTCCACCCAGCCGCCACACCTCACGCATGTGTTGCACGCGCGGACCTAGCAGTCCGGCGTCTGACGCTTCCACCCCGCACGTGCGGATACCTCAGAGGTGTTGCATCTGTTACACTTGGACGAGCCACGCAAGGGGAGCTTCTCGTGGGACGAGGACAAGGAGGAGACATGGAACATCTGCACTGCCTTGACGTGCTTCATCAATTTTGCAACTGCGTGTCTAGTGGTAATCCCGTGATCTATGACAACAGTATTCCTGGTTTACGCGGTAGAAAATTTTGATTTGCGCTAGTGTAGCCTACTCGTATCCCTTCAGTGGTATCAAAGCCGATGCTGTTCAGTTATAGGTTCGGGATGTTTGCATATGGTGATATGCAGATTGATATGAATGATGTCATCGTTTATATGGCGGTGGTTGTCGAACGAATTACCCCTACCGGTCGGCTTCCGCCATCGGGGTAGACAGTGACACATAAATCCTGTTGAATTACGCGAAGATCAATATGATTGATCAAATCGGAGCCTAGATATAAAATCGGTGTACCGTGATCAAAGGAGTTTGATCAGATCGGAACAATAGACGGTTTATTGTAAATTTGATTTGCCGATAAAAATCCTTAAAGAAAATTGTGTAGATTCGATCTCTCATTTTTCACAGTTTTGATTTGATACCGCGAGGGGCGTTGCCCCTTCGAACCCCACAGGGGGATACCCCCCTTAATCGTAGCCCCTTTTGTATCTCGTTAAGGTAACTAGGTGCTGCGATGTCACATGATCCGGTAGAATGCGATTCTATGCATAACTTGTTTTTGCAGGATGTATGTGATCAATATGGCCCATATATGTATGTGATGCATGTATGAAAATTTGCATGACCTGCGTGTCGTGAGTAGGGCAACACGGCTGGAGCCATATGTGTTGTCATTTATTGTAATGGCATGCGTGCCAACGTGTGATGATCCCAATACTATGTAATTTTTATTACTAACTGTTAGGAATAATAGCTTGTATTAGTTCTTGGAGGACTAATCACTTGGAAGATGGCTCACATGGAACATGAAGATGGAGATCATCATGGTGGACAGGTTCTATGGCGATGGAGATCACCATGAGAAAATGGGCCATACTGTGTCACATCTATGTGAATGCTATTCTTATGTGTTTTACTACTATGCATGCTTAGATGATAGAAGTAGAACGATCCCTCGGAAAGTTTAAGTTAAACCATGCCCTCCCAACCAAACCTTGCACCATCCTATGCCTTGTACAATCATTGGTGGGCCTATGAAATTAGGGTGCCGCGGTTTTCCTTGGCTGGATGAGTTTGTATCGGATACCTACACGCATAAGGGTTGGTGAGCTTGACAAGGTCATCTTAACAGTTAAGGACCTTGGGGCATAAAGGTTGGGCGCCTAGTTTTGACATAGAGATGTCACCCAACAACAAGAGTTATATGTGATATGATTAGCAAGTGTTGCTTACCGATTTACCTTGTCTTCTAGCAGTGACGCTAAAGATCACTAGTCAACTTGTTAATTTTGGATCTTGAATCACTTAGTATCAATAGAGGGATATTGATTTAAGTGGGAGTATATGCTATTAAATTGTTTAATATGTTTTACTCTTTCATGGTTACATGGCTTAGTATTTTGCATGTTTTCTGTTGTAGATCAATGGCACCGAACACTACATCACCTTTTTCTTTGCGTTCGATTCTTGACAAAGATAAACTAAATGGAACAAACTATTCAGACTGGGTCCGTAACCTAAGAATTGTTCTCAGGTCTGATAAAAAGGAAATGGTTCTGGATACCCCAATCCCCGATGAACCTGCTGATAATGCATCTGCTGCCCTCAAGAATGCCTACAAGAGAGCATGTGATGATTCTCTTGAGGTTAGCTGTCTTATGCTTGCATGCATGGAACCTGAACTCCAAAAGAACTTTGAGGATCAGGAAGCGTATGATATGATCGTCACGCTTAAGGACATGTTCCAAGATCAGGCAAGGACTGAGAGGTACAATGTTGCCAAGTCCTTTGTCGAATGCAAGCTGGCAGAGGGAGCAGCTGTAGGCCCCCATGTGATCAAAATGGTTGGTTACAGCCAGACTTTGGAAAATCTTGGTTTTCCACTAGGCCAAGAGTTGGCCACTGACTTAATTTTGGCGTCTCTTCCATCCAGCTATGGGCAGTTCATTTCGAACTACCATATGCATGGGGTGGAGAAGGACCTTAATGAATTATGTGGCATGCTTAAAACAGCAGAAAGTGACATGAAGAAGTGTGCAGGGCATAGCCATGTGATGGCTATGCAGAACAAGCCTAGCTTCAAGAAAAATGGTACTTCTTGGAAGAAAAAGGGAAAGGATAAGGATACAATCCCTAAGTCTGCACCCAAGCAAAAGGATGGACCTGTAGAAGACACTGAGTGCTTATTTTGTCATGAGCATGGCCACTGGAAGAGAAACTGCATAAGTACCAGGCTTCTTTGAAGAAGAGTGGAAGTAAGAGTACTTCCCACTCAGGTACGCTTGTGGTAAATGTTGTGGACATTCTTCTTGCTGATTCCTTTGTTAACTCTTGGGTATTTGATACCGGATCGGTTGCTCATATTTGCAATTCGATGCAGGGGCTTAAAAGGACTAGAGATGTGCAGAAAGGCGAAGTGGATTTTCGCGTCGGAAATAAAGCAAGGGTTGTTGCATTGTTCGTCGGCGTCATGCAACTTCACCTTCCGTCAGGATTTATTATGGAATTGAATAATTGTTATTACTTTCCAAGTATGGGTCGAAACATTTTATCACCTTCATGTTTGATGAGGAATGGATATTCATTTTCGAGTTTGAACAATGGTTGTGTAATCTCTAAGAATGATATGTTTATGGCTAATGCTCCCATTGTGAATGGGTTATTTATTTTAAATCTTGATGATGCATATATTTACAATGTTAGTGCTAAAAGGCTTCGGCCTAATGATTTGAGTCCTACCTATTTATGGCATTGTCGTTTGGGGCATATAAGTGAAAAGCGCATGAATAAGCTCCATGGTGATGGTCTTCTAACTTTGTTTGATTTTGAATCATACGAGACATGTCAAGCTTGTTTACTTGGAAAGATGACCAAGTCGCCTTTTTCGGGTTTACCCGAGAGAGCGACAGACTTGTTGGAACTCATACATACTGATGTATGTGGACCAATGAGCACGACAGCCAGAGGAGGATATCACTACTTCATTACTTTTATTGATGATTTCAGTAGATATGGTTATGTCTACTTAATGAGGCATAAGTCTAAAACTTTTGAAAAATTCAAGGAGTTTCAGAGTGAAGTATAGAATCAACGTGGCAAGAAAATAAAGGCCTTGCGATCTGATCGTGGAGGTGAATATTTGAGTCACGAGTTTAGCGATCATCTTAAGAGTTGCGAAATTGTTCCACAACTTACGCCGCCCGGAACGCCTCAAAGAAACGGGGTCTCTGAACGTTGTAATCGAACTTTGTTGGACATGGTTCGATCGATGATGAGCCAGTCGAATTTGCCATTGTCATTTTGGGGTTACGCTCTAGAAACGGCAGCTTTCACACTTAATAGGGTACCATTTAAATCAGTAGTTAAGACACCATCTGAGATGTGGACTGGAAAGAATCCCAGTTTGTATTTTCTAAAGATTTGGGGTTGTGATGCATTTGTCAAGCGGCTTCAGTCGGACAAGCTAACACCCAAATCGGATAAGTGCATTTTCGTGCGATATCCGAGGGAAACCTTGGGGTATTACTTCTACAACCGAGAAGAGGGAAAAGTGTTTGTCGCTCGTAGCGATGTTTTCCTAGAAAAAGAGTTTCTCACAAAGGGAACAAGTGGAAGGTCGGTGCGACTTGAAGAAGTTCAAGATGAGCCAGTTGGGGATGCTTCTACGAGTGATGCTATTGCAGCAGAACAAGTTGAGGAACCCGTGGCAACATAAGCACCACAACCACGAAGGTCGGCGAGGCTCCGCGAAGCACGAGAATTATTATTGTTAGACAATGATGAGCCTGCGACCTATGCAGAAGCGATGGTGGACCCAGACTCTGAGAAATGGCTGATCGCCATGAGATCAGAGATATAGTCCATGGGAGACAATCAAGTTTGGAACTTGGTTGACCTGCCTGATGGTTTTAAAGCCATGGAGTGCAAATGGATCTATAAGAAGAAGATTGATATGGATGGAATGTTCACATCCATAAAGCTCGACTTGTTGCAAAAGGTTTTCGACAAGTTCAAGGAGATGACTACGACGAGAATTTCTCGCCCGTAGCGATGCTTAAATCTATACGGATAATTCTAGCCATTGCTGCACATTTCGTCTATGAAATATGGCAGACGGATGTCAAGACGGCTTTCCTTAATGGAATCCTAACTGATGACGTGTATATGATGCAGCCCGAAGGTTTTGTCGATCCAAACAATCCTGGAAAGGTATGCAAACTTCTAAATTCCATTTATGGGCTGAAGCAAGCATCTCGGAGTTGGAACATTCGATTTGATGAAGTTGTAAAGGAGTTTGGCTTCATCAAAAACGAACAAGAACCTTGTGTTTACAAGAAGGAAAGTGGGAGAGCGCTGGTATTTCTAATCTTATATGTGGATGACATATTGCTGATTGGAAATGAAATTCCTATGCTCAAGTATGTTAAGACCTCATTGAAAAATAGTTTTTCGATGAAGGACTTGGGAGAAGCGGCATATATTCTAGGCATCAAGATCTATAGAGATAGATCAAGGAGGCTAATTGGATTAATCCAGAGTACATACATTGACAAAGTGTTGAAACGGTTCAGCATGGAAGAAGCTAAGAAGGGGTTCTTGCCCATGTCTCATGGCATAAAACTCAGCAAGACTCAGTGTCCTTCGACTACTGATGAGCGTGAGCGCATGAGTAGGATTCCATATGCTTCGGATATTGGATCCATCATGTATGCAATGATATGTACTCGCCCAGATGTTTCCTATGCTCTAAGTGTTACGAGCAGATATCAGGCTGATCCAGGTGAAGGTCACTGGACAGCGGTAAAGAATATCCTTAAGTACTTGAGAAGGACTAAGGATGTGTTCCTAGTTTATGGAGGTGAGGATGAACTCAGTGTAAGGGGTTACACAGATGCGAGTTACCTTAACGACTCAGATGATTCCAGATTGCAATCTGGTTATGTGTTTGTCATGAATGGTGGTGCTATGAGCTGGAAAAGTTCCAAGCAAGATACGGTGACCTCTTCAATAGAAGCTGAATATATTGCTGCCTCGGAGGCCGTAAAGGAAGCTGTTTGGATTAGGAATTGCCTGATCACTCTCGGTATGGTTCAGGGCACGCCCAATCCCTTGGACGTTTATTGTGACAACAATGGTTCTATTGCACAAGCCAAGGAACCTAGACAGCACCAGAAGAACAAACATATTCGCATGCATTACCATCAGATTCGAGAGTTTGTTGAGGATGGTAGTGTCATGATATGCAAAATACATACGGACTCAAATGTTGCTGATCCATTGACTAAGCCTCTCCCGCAGCCCGCGCATGAAGCGCACACAAGAGCAATTGGTATTAGATACATTTTAGATTGACTCTAGTGCAAGTGGGAGACTGAAGGAAATATGCCCTAGAGGCAATCATAGAGATGATTATATTTCATATGTATCCATGAGTTATTGTAATATTCCTTGAATATCCATATCAGGCAACTTGTATTGATTGGCAATTATGTGAATTGTTTGTGAAACTCTTTACTTGTATGGTTATTTAATAGTTGTCCCTAGTCGGAGTTCATGTGAGGACACACGTGAATATTAGACTAGCATATCGATTGGTTGATGACTCTGTTTCGCAAGTCATAGACATGGAGATTGCAAACCAATAATGTGGACACATGTTATGAACATGGGGTTGGACTGACCCAACTTGACACTGGCAATTAGTTGCAACTCTCTCTCTCTACACATCATGCACGTTTTGTCCTTAGACCTAATATTGTCGCATGTACTTGAGATGTGGATCGACCTACTTTGGGGCTACCAAACGCTGCACCGTAACTGGGTAGTTATAAAGGTAGCTTTCGGGTTTGTCCTGAAACATGCTGCAAGGCATGGTTAATCAAGATGGGATTTGCCCCTCTCTACTTGAGAGAGATATCTCTAGGCCCCTCGAGTGATCGGATCCATAAATGCATGGCCGTGCTACATAAGGTTAAGAGTTAACCTAGTAAAGGGATTCCGAGTTACGGTATCAAGAAAGAGAGGTCAGCTTGGAGCTAGACCAAATATCGTGAGGCAAAGGGAAAGACATGTACTAAACCTTGTGATGGTTCGTCCGATATGATCTTTGTATTCATTTAGGAGTTGGCACGTCTTGCTAGAGGCCGACACCAACTATTGACAAAATAAGTGTATTTGTGTCATATCTACACGTATATGAACCTATAGGGTCACACACTTAAGGGGATGGAAGCCTAATGAGGATTGGATCCGAATTAGACCAGACTTAGGCTACTAATGAGCTGCTAATGTAGAAACCCACTAGGGAAGCCTATATAAGAGAGGGTGGGGCGAGCTGATCAGGGTTAGACCTCAGACCATTCCACCCAGCCGCCACACCTCACGCCTGTGTTGCACGCGCGGACCTAGCAGTCAGGCGTCTGACACTTCCTCCCCGCACGTGTGGATACCTCGGAGGTGCTGCATCTGTGGCACTTGGACGAGCCGAGCAAGGGGAGCTTATTGTGGGACAAGGACAAGGAGGAGACGTGGAACGTCTGCACTGCCTCGACGCGCTTCATCAATTCCGCAACTGCGTGTCTAGTGGTAATCCCGTGATCTATGACAACACTATTCCTGGTTTACGCGGTAGAAAATTTTGATTTGCGCTAGTGTAGTCTACCCGTATCCCTTCAGGGATACCTGTAACATCCCAAAAATATTGAACTAGAATCATCAAACTCTAATCACCAAAACTAGGGTTAACAAAAACTTTTCCAATTAAAAATATGAAAGCATTCCTATGTGTATGCATTACAATTTGGATTCTTTTGGATTGACATGATTATGTGTTTCTTTGCTTGTAAAATGATTCTTAGGTGAAATAAACATCATATAAACAATTCCCAAACTTTTCCCAAAGACAAATAAATCAAAACAAACAAATTAAGTGAATGGTCACTTTGGCCAAATTAACTCCCATGCCTAATTTGGCTATCTCTAACTTTCAGAACTTAACAGAAACTTATTTGGATCTTTGCACCCCCTGATAGTACTCATAACAAAGTATCAAGGTCCACCTTGTGATCATCTAGAAACATTCAAATGCATAGTTTAAATGACAGTTTAAAATTGAATCTATTTCATATGGGAAGATCCCACTTTTGCAAAAACCACTCAAACAGTCTCAACTTTCAAAACCCAAGCATCTACAGACTCACCAGCACATGCCTAGCACGCCCACCAAAAATCTTTTCAAAATTCAAAACTTGAATTCATGCGGCCATTTCATCAAACACCTTGCAGATACAAATCAAACAAAATCTAAACGCTATAGTGTGCAGTGATTTTGGCCAAACTTGTTCCCTCTCTAGCTCACAGCAACCTCAGTAGATCATCTAGCAAACTTAACTAATCACTATCCCCATTGTAAGCTTGCCAATATCATCAATGGTGAACAGCCCGAGAGCACCCATGTCACCCTAGTGTGGACAGCAGGCTAGAGGAAGAACTAGCCATGCCAACCTTGTCTGGGAGATAGCCCATGCCTCACCGCCCCCTCTCGACCAGCCCTACCTCGCAGATGGCAACCAGAACCTCCAGGAACGCCGCGCCCATGCCGCTGTTGACCATGCCGACGTGCACCACATAGCACACACCGTTCTCACGCAACCCGACCACCTCGAGCCCTCGCCGCCCGCCAGCATGCTCCCCACCGTCCCAGGAGACCGCCAGACATGCCCATTTCACCGCCCGTACCCCGTAGCCACCTCTCGCCGTCGAAGACGCCGCCTCTGCCTCGCAGAGCATCGAGCGTTCCTGACCATTTTCCACGGCCCCTACAAGCGCATTTGCACCTTAGAGCATCGCCAGGAGACCACCGATAGATCGCCACCCTCGGCCATGCCTCTAGCAGCCCGTAGCCGTGTCGCCACCATCGCCTGCCCATCCCGTTCGGTCTCACCGTCGAGCCTATAAAAGGAGACGACCCCCAGCCGAATTGAGCACACCATCTCACTCCCCTCACCTCACTTATCTTTCCACCTCATCCCCGAAGCAAGGCGATCAGCGCATCGCCGGAATTGCGCCGGAGCAGGCCGCCTCTGGAGAAGAAGGGAGCCGTCGATTTCGTCCACCCCAGGAGGAGCTTCCGGTAACAGGAGGTTCGTCGTCGTCGACTTCGTCATTCGCCCGCATCGCCGACCTTCGCCTGAGCCCCGGTGAGCCCCCGACGACCCTCACCTGCCGCGTTAGGTTTCTGTCTCGCCGGCGCCGCCCAGCATGGACGATAAGTAGCAGCCGTTCGATTAGACTTAGATCATGCGGATGAGATTGCCCTGTACCGCTTCGCGTTAAAAGAGCCACTGACTGATGGAACGCCCTGTCAGTTGAGCCCCGTGCCGCGGAGTGACACTGGACCGGCCCATTAGCAGTTCCCGCGCAGCCCAGTCGTTTGAATTTAAATTTTTCCATTTTAATTCAAACATAGTTCTGTACCCATTTTCAAAAATCAACCCAGATCGATTCAGTGAACCAAATTGAATGAAACCAATTTTGTTAGAAAGGTTTTGAAATGCTTAATCCAAGCCCGTTGGATTCAAATCATTTGAATCTATAGATCAACCTTGGTAAAAATAACAAGGCAGAAGGTTTTCTGCATTCAAACATTTTTCAAATTTAAACTATAATAGCTTCTGAGTTGATTCCAAATCTCAAAAATCACATTTTATCATACCTTTAAGAATATATAAAAACATATGGGTTTACTTACAGAAATAATGTTCAAGTAATAAAAGGATGCCACATAGGCATTTCTAGTCATTTATTTTTATTTAAAATAAAAGGTTAAATATTATTAAATTGTGACACCACTTTAAATCACATTCCCATGTACTGAAATGTGTGGTGATGACATGTGTCAACATGATCCCATGTTTAGTTTGGAGAATATTAAATCTTAAGAAGTTTTTCAATGAGTAGAAATTAATTTTCTAAAAATAAATAAATAAGACAAATGCTTTAATCTTGTAATATTAGTGATGATGCTAGATCATATATAGGACACTTTTGTGTGATGATTGAAAATAGTTAAGTATTGTTTGGTGATTGTGTACCTCGTATTTATTCATAGACGCTAGTACCGACCAAGGATACGAGGAGGAAGGATGATACTACGAAGAAGAAGCCGAGGAGAACTTCAACCACTACTCTGCACAAGGCAAGACAATACTTGCAAGCTATTAACTTATAAAGCTTATACTGATACTGATGCAAGATAACACTTGCAAGATACTCTACTTTAGCAAGACCTACTAATCAAGTTGACCTATGCAAGCAAATACTTGCTTGTTACCATGCCAACTATATGCCTTAAGCATATGTGATCATACTCACCTGATAACCCCATTCCTAGTTTTACTTACAACCTTTATACTTTATTTGTTTATCAAAGCTAGAACTTAGAGCTTACTTAAGTGAATTGTAGATTCTAGAGAGATAATTGAAGGTTGCATAAAGAGCATAAAATTTGGCCTAAGCTAGATAATCTTTATGTCATCCTAAGGCATGAGATTGAACTTAGTTAAACTCCACTAGTTTACCACCCCTCATTAGTACTTACCCCCACTTGTAGATGCTAGTGCTAAGCATAAAACTTGATCAACTTTAGATGGGAATACTTGGTGGAAAAATGGTTATGAAAACCTTGGAATGATGGATCATTCTATTGAGATGTTTTGACATGTGTTTCCAAACACCAGATGATTTTGGTGATGAAAATGTTGAGGCGTGAGCCTTAGCCCTTTATAAAACTGATGGTTGTCTGGATGCGATACCATTCCAATTTTACCGTACAAGCACAATACCCGAGAATTGGGTAGGGCTTGACTGGAAACTTATATACCTTAGTATTGGTTCCCTCACGGCCAAGGTCTGAGCTGAGGCTACCTTGTGAAGATTGTCCACCTGTGCGGTACCTAAGATGACAGTTGGTCATGGTTGGGAGGCCAAACTCACAGGAGTGGTGCTTATACTAGGGCGTTTAATTGAAAGGTTAGGATTGATTATCTGCATACTGAGTATGGTGAATTCAGGATTTGTTCCTGACGGATGTATCGAATGTTGTGGTCAAAGTGTACAATCTCCGCAAAGTGTCAAACTATTCGAATACCCGTGTTCGCGGTTATGGACAGTTGGAGTGGCCATACTGTTCCGCCGTCAGATGTTTTCAAAATGACTTGTGAAATGAATTGAGATTTTGACTTTACCTCAACAGAGTTGTGATATGAAATACAAGTTCCCACTTAGGTGTTATAAAACTCCAACTAGCTTTCTTCATTATTAAACTTAGTAGAGGTAAATCTGGATTTTGGCAAAACAACCCTAGAGCTTAGTGTCCTATTACAAAAACCCTTTCACTTGTTAGTATTAGTTTGCGAGTACTTGAAGAGTACTCATGGCTTTGTCCCTGGCTATTCCCGTGGCCAGACTATGAAGAGGAATACCAGGAGGATGGACCCCAGGAAGGTTACGACAACTAGGATCATCTCCCATCATCAGCATTGCCTGTGACCCCGAAGATGGAGCTTCGCCTACGCTACCGTTATTATTACGTATTTCCGCTGCTTGAGTTGTATTAAGAACTGGATCATGAGATCCTTATTTGTATAAGAGCTTATGTATGGTTTGTAATGGATGATGTACTGTGGTATCCAAATCTGTTATGTCACGCAAAAATGGTAATCCTGGGATTGCGATGTATGGCATAACAGGCATCTGGGATTGAAAATCCGGGTGTTGATAAGTTGGTATCAGAACCATCCTGACCATAGGAGACCCTAGTTAGACTGGACGTTTGAATCAGAAATTTAGTTTCAAAACCAAAGGAAGCAAATATTTACAAAAACTTATTCCCATTCTTATCACCTTGATTCTTTCATAAAAAATCATGTTCCTCAAAAACTCTTGCAAAATACATAAAATTTGACACACTTGATCACTATACTAACTTACTCATCCTATATTCTTATAGATGGATGTGAAGTACATCAAGTTTTACCACTTGGGAATGGAGGAGACCTTATCTCTGAGCGGGATTTGGACCAGCTTTCGGAACTTCTGGAGCGTCCGCACCCCGAGTTCTTCGGAGCTCAGCTTAGTGATCAAGGAGGAGAAGATCTGCAATGGCTAATTGTTGCAAGTCTCCGAGGAAATATTGAACCTCCCACTACGGAGGGAATTCAATTCACCTTAAGAGAGAACAACTGGCTCGATGGACTTGCCAGGGCCATGCAGGAAGCTCTTGCCCGTCTGTGTGGGCAGAGTATCAACTAGATCAAGGGTACCCGCTTTGAGTTTTGTCCAAGGCGTGATGCTAATGGACAGCCACTGGAAGCCCCATACCACCACGAGCTGAAGACCCAATTGGACCACCTCAGCTTCATGATGTACGATCGTCAGCAGGAGTTGGATAATTGCCGTGACTACTCCAACCACAAGTCCGCCATCATCAAGACAAAGGATCAGACCATCGCCATGCTAGCGAAGGATCGCAAGTCTCGCCGCCGTCAGCTCGATAAGAAGGAGCGCATCATTTCTCGTCTTCTCCACCATATCTCGGATTTGGAGGAGACCATCCACGAGAGAGATATGCAGTTGGAGGAAAGGGAGAATGCCGGAGAAGATCTTCGTGGAGACCCCTACTCCTATCTCAGCGATGATGATGATTTTCTGGACGATCAGGCTATGGACTTCTTCACCGATGAGGAGGAATTCGCCTTCATCAATGATGATGAGGATGACGGCTACACCGACTCCGAGGAGTAGTAGCACTTGAGCACTAGCGTAGTGAGTAGTATTCGGTCCCACTGTATCGTAGTTTCCAGAATGGTTCTTAAAACCATCTGTTTTTCTTGTTTTGTGGTGTGTGTTTGTATCAGGTGCTATGAATGAATGAATGAAAAGCAAGTTGCAAAAAAAATCTGAGTCAAACTTTTCAAAGTCCCTGAACCTTAGAAATTTCCCTCTTTTCTCATGATCTATCTCAATCTTCAGATGCCACGTGGAGGAAGTGGTTCATCCCCGGACCCGATGTTGCAGATCCTGCAAATGTTGGTTTCTGACCGCGAAGCTGAAAGAGCGGAACGTCAAGCCAACCTAGCCACCCTGCAATAGATAGCTCAGCTATCCCACAACAATCAAGGCCACAGAAATCAGGACAACCATGGATCTAAGCTCAAGAATTTCCAGAACACGAACCCACCTATTTTCACTAAGTCGGAAGAGCCCCTAGATGCCGATGATTGGCTGCAGACCATGGAAAACAACCTAAAAGTCGCCAGAGTGGAAGCTAACGATAAAGTTTTGTTCGCCACCCACTATCTAGCCGGAGATGCCAGAGCATGGTGAAACAGCGTTCGTGCGATGACCGGAGGATAGATGATGACCTGTGAGGAATTCAAGGTCAAGTTCAGCCGAACCCATGTGCCCCCGGGTTTGATCAAGAGAATGAGAGATGCGTTCAGAGAACTGAAGCAAGGACGGATGACCGTAGTGGAATACCGTGACAAATTCTTGTCATTAGATAGGTATGCCCCGGATGAGATCGACACCGAAGCCAAGAAGGAGACATTCTTTAATGGTCTGCACGATGAGATGTAGACGGTGTTAGTGAATATCCCTTTTGCTGATATTGAAGCCCTTGTCGAATCTGCCATCCAGATGGAAGGAAAGATCAACCAAGCCAATGAGAACCGCAAGTGTCACATGATGCATCAACCAGGAACCCATCAGACCCTAAAGTATCGCCCTAACCCATCTCCAGGATTTGCCCCGAGAACCAATAGACCCCCGATGAACCGTTCGACCTATCCCAACCGTTGAAACCTGAGGCCCGGAGGAAATCACAACAACCCAGGCAACTCTGGCAATTTCAACCATGCCCCACCCAAGTTCAACAACAACGATGCCGCCGCCAACACCAACACTGCCCCAAGGACTGGAAGCAATGTTGTGCCTGTTGCAGCAAAGGACAAGTCGCAAGTGACTTGTTATGACTGTGGAAATAAGGGTCACTACTCCAACGAGTGCCCCAACAAGAAGAATACCGCAGCCCCCAATACCAATGGCCCAGCTCAACAGCATCGTCGTGTTTAACCTGGAAGAAGGTTTTCCCCAGGGAACGCGCTCAACCGCAACGGTCGTCTTTTTCTCATGCATGCTGAAGAAGCTCAGGAAGCGCCAGACGTCGTGCTGGGTATGTTTTCTGTTAATTCAGTACTTGCAAGAGTGTTGTTTGATTCGGGTGCATCGCATTCATTTGTCACCGAAGAATTTGCCTGCACTAGTAAGATTCAACCAACCAAACTGAAGCATGTTATGATTGTTCAAATCCCCGGTTCAACCACCAAAGCTAGGCAAATTTGCAAAGCCGTCCCTATCCGAATCCATGGCATAGATTTTTATGCTAATCTGATAGTACTTGGAACTAAGGGTTTGGAAGTAGTAATGGGAATGGATTGGATGTCCAAACATAAAGGATTGATTAACTGTGCCAAGAAAGCCATAACCATGACCAGTACCGCCGGAATATCAGTCGAGCATGTATCTGAAACCTTACCTCGTCAATTCAAGTGCAACAAGAGTATAGCCCAACCTACCATTGACCAAGTCCGGATAGTCTGCGAATACCCCGATGTATTTCCAGATGTTTTGCCCGGTATGCCCCCAGATCGGGATATCGAGTTTATCATTGAACTAATTCCCGGAACAGGACCCATAGCCTACAGACCCTATAGTATGAACCCGTCGGAACTAGCAGAACTAAAGAAGCAACTGGATTCCATGCTAGAAATTGGATTAATTCAACCAAGTGCGTCACCATGGAGATCACCTCTCTTGTTCGTGGACAAAAAGGATGGAGGTAACCATCTGTGTACGGATTATCGGAAGTTGAATGATGTCACTATCAAGAACAAGTACCCCTTGCCCAAGATAGAAGATTTGTTTGATCAGTTGACCGGTGCCAAAGTGTTTTCTAAGATTGATCTTAGAACAGGCTATCATCAACTCAAGATTCTCGCAGAGGATATTCCAAAGAATGCCTTTACCACTAGATATGGATTGTACGAGTATACCGTTGTGTCTTTTGGATTAACCAATGCACCCGCTTATTTCATGAATCTCATGAATAAGATTTTTATGGACTTACTGGATAAGTTTGTTGTTGTTTTTATCGACGACATTCTGATTTATTCCAAATCAGAAGAAGAACATGAGCTACACCTAAGGACCATTCTTGGAATCCTTAGAGAGCATCAGTTGTATGCCAAGTTTAGCAAATGTGAATTCTGGTTACAGGAGGTAGGATTCCTCGGCCACATTGTATCAGCCGGAGGAATTGCCGTTGACCCTGCAAAAGTGAAAGATGTCGAAGATTGGCAAGCCCCAACCACTCAAACCCAAGTTCGTGCATTTCTCGGATTGGCGGGATACTACCGCAAGTTCGTAGAAGGATTCTCGAGTATCGCCAGACCCATGACCCAATTGCTGAAAAAGGACAAGAAGTTTGAATGGACCGACAAATGTGAAGCGAGTTTTCAAGAACTCAAGAGGAGATTGATTTCAGCCCCAATCTTCATCATGCCGGATATCACGAAGCCCTTCGACGTGTATTGTGACGCATCCAAGGTCGGTCTAGGATGTGTGGTAATGCAAGAAGGCAAAGTTATCTCTTATCTATCTCGACAAGTGAAACAACATGAGCAAAATTACCCAACGCATGACCTCGAACTCGCAGTCGTAGTTTTAGCCCTGAAGACATGGAGGCACTATCTGATGGGAAATCGTTGTGAGATATATTCGGATCACAAGAGCCTTAAGTATATATTCACTCAGAAGGAGCTGAATATGAGATAGAGAAGATGGATTGAGCTAATCAAGGATTACGATCTGGACATTCACTATCACCCCGGTAAAGCCAACATGGTAGCAGATGCCCTTAGAAGATTGCCGTGCCGCTTGAACTCCATGATTTTGAAGGAGCAACCAAGTTTGCACAAAGAGATGGAAGATTTTCGAATGGAATTAGTGAGTGAAGGATTTTTGGCTAGCATAGAACTTCAACCCACTTTGATCATCCAGATCAAAGAGGCGCAGAAAGGAAATGCTAGTATCGACGGAATCAAGCGTCGTATCGGTACAGGCAAAGTACCCGGATTCACCGAAGACAAAGAAGGAGTCCTGTGGTACAAGGACGCCTTCGTGTACCAGCAGATTATGAGTTGAAAGAAGTTATTTTGAAAGAAGCTCCTGATACTCTTTATTCTATCCACCCCGGAGGAACTAAGATGTATCAAGATTTGAAACAGCAATTTTGGTGGCATATGATGAAGAGAGAAATCGGAAGCTATATCGCTAAGTGTGATATATGTCAGCGAGTCAAGGCAGGACATCAAAGACCCGCTGGATTGGTGCAACCATTACAGATTCCGGAATGGAAATGGGATTCCGTTGGAATGGACTTTATCACCGGATTGCCTACTTCTAGTATGGGAAATGACTCTATCTGGGTCATAGTGGACCGGTTGTCCAAAGTCGCCCATTTCTTACCCGTCAAGACCACATATCAGAGTTCGAAGCTAGCGGAGTTATACATCGCTAGAATCGTCAGTTTGCATGGAGTCCCCAAGAACATCGTATCGGATCGAGGAACTCAGTTTACCTCGAGATTCTGGAAGAAAGTCCAAGAAGGTTTAGGAACCAGCCTAGATTTCAGCACCGCCTATCACCCTCAGACCGATGGACAAACTAAGCGAGTAAATCAAATACTCGAAGATATGCTGAGAGCATGTGTGTTAGAATATGGATCTAAGTGGGAAGACTGTCTACCATTCACAGAATTTTCATACAGCAACAGTTACCAAGCTAGTTTGCAAATGGCCCCATTTGAATTTATGTACGAAAGAAAGTGTCGCACCCCTTTGAATTGGTCGGAAGTAGGAGAGAGTCAAATTTTTGGACCCGATATACTACGAGAAGCAGAAGAGAAGGTTCACAAGATTCGTGAGCACCTAAAGACAGCCCAGTCCAGACAAAAGAGTTATGCCGATAAGAGACGTCGAGACCTCTCCTTCAACATAGGAGATTTTGTGTATCTGAAAGTGTCGCCATTGAAGGGAATGCAGCGTTTCCAGCTGAAAGGAAAGTTAGCCCCCAGATATATCGGACCCTTCAAGATTCTGAACCATTGAGGAGAAGTGTCGTATCAATTGGAACAACCCGAAGAGATGTCAGTCGTGCACAATGTGTTCCATATCTCATTACTTCGCAAGTGTCTCGAAGTCCCGGAGAAGACTGAAGTGTTAAAGAATATCGATCACCGGACTATAGAGATCAATGATGACCTGACCTATCCCGAAGTACCCATCCGTATTTTGGAAGAAGCTTTCCGAACTACCAGAACCCGAAGCATCAAGTTTCTCAAAATTCAGTTGAGCAACCACACAGAAGAGGAAGCTACCTGGGAGCGCGAAGATCACATCAGGACGGAGTTTCCCGATCTCTTCAAATCCTAGGTAATCTTTTTCGTCCTTTTTCAAATCTCGGGATGAGATTTTGTTTAAGGGGGAAGGTTTGTAACATCCCAAAAATATTGAACTAGAATCATCAAACTCTATTCACCAAAATTAGGGTTAACAAAAACTTTTCCAATTAAAAATATGAAAGCATTCCTATGTGTATGCATTACAATTTGGATTCTTTTGGATTGACATGTGTTTCCGAACACCAGATGATTTTGGTGATGAAAATGTTGAGGCGTGAGCCTTATCCCTTTATAAAACTGATGGTTGTCTGGATGCGATACCATTCCTATTTTACCGTACAACCACAATACCCGAGAATTGGGTAGGGCTTGACTGGAAACTTATATACCTTAGTATTGGTTCCCTCACGGCCAAGGTCTGAGCTGAGGCTACCTTGTGAAGATTGTCCACCTGTGCAATACCCAAGATGACAGTAGGTCATGGTTGGGAGGCCAAACTCACAGGAGAGGTGCTTATACTAGGGAGTGTAATTGAAAGGTTAGGATTGATTATCTGCATACTGAGTATGGTGAATTCAGGATTTGTTTCTGACGGATGTATCGAATGTTGTGGTGATAGTGTACAATCTCTGCAGAGTGTCAAACTATTCGAATAGCCGCTTCCGCGGTTATGGACAGTTGGAGTGGCCATACTGTTCCCCCGTCAGATGTTTTCAAAATGACTTGTGAAATGAATTGAGATTTTGACTTGACCACAACAGAGTTGTGATATGACATACAAGTTCCCACTTAGGTGTTATAAAACTCCAACTAGCTTTATTCATTTCTAAACTTAGTAGAGGTAAATCTGGCTTTTTGCAAAACAACCCTAGAGCTTAGTGTCCTATTACAAAAACCCTTTCACTTGTTAGTATTAGTTTGCGAGTACTTAAAGAGTACTCATGGCTTTGTCCCTGGCTATTCCCGTGGCCAGAATATGAAGAGGAATACCAGGAGGATGGACCCTAGGAAGGTTACGACAACTAGGATCATCTCCCATCGTCAGCATTGCCTGTGACCCCGAAGATGGAGCTCGCCTACGCTACCGTTATTATTACGTATTTCCGCTGCTTGAGTTGTATTAAGAACTGGATCATGAGATCCTTATTTGTATAAGACCTTATGTATGGTTTGTAATGGATGATGTACTGTGGTATCCAAATCTGTTATGTCTCGCACAAATGGTAATCCTGGGATTGCGATGTATGGCATAACAGGCATCTAGGATTGAAAATCCGGGTGTTGACAATACCAGGAGGATGGACCCTAGGAAGGTTACGACAACTAGGATCATCTCCCATCGTCAGCATTGCCTGTGACCCCGAAGATGGAGCTCGCCTACGCTACCGTTATTATTACGTATTTCCGCTGCTTGAGTTGTATTAAGAACTGGATCATGAGATCCTTATTTGTATAAGACCTTATGTATGGTTTGTAATGGATGATGTACTGTGGTATCCAAATCTGTTATGTCTCGCACAAATGGTAATCCTGGGATTGCGATGTATGGCATAACAGGCATCTAGGATTGAAAATCCGGGTGTTGACAATACCCATCTAGATCGAGTGGAACGGCGCGGCCTCGCGGCGGCGCACTGTGTAGGGCTTAGGGTTACAGTTTCTTTGCCTTTTCTGTTTACCGAAAAACCATAGCCTAGAGGCTCTGATACCAATGTTAGCTTTGCTAGATCGACTAGGTATAGTAATTCTGGTAGAACCTTTGCAGTTAAAGGATATAGGCACTAGATCTCGACTAAGAGAGATATATCAGAGAGATGGAGCATACCTTCTCCTTGGCTAGATGAGGGGGTCGATGTGGCCATGATGTTCGATGGCGACGGCTAGCTGGGGTTGGGCTAGGAGGCGGTGGGGTGCTTCCCGTGGCTAAGCCCAAACCCTAGATCGAAAGGGGTTGTCGGTGGAGGGAGCGGCGGCGCGACGAATCTCGTACGTTGTGGGTTCAATATAAAAATCACTCCTCCGTGGAATTAGCAGGAATACACCTCTCTGGATTCTGTTTGTCAAAACATCTTTCTGTGAGCATGCCGCCATGAAGTGTACGTTCCATGAGCTATCAAGATGAAACATGCTTGAAACTGTGCGAGGATCGGAGGCAGGAACTCAATGGAGAGGAGGGATGCAAGGAGGGAGGGAGTTGGAGCCAAATCGGAGGTGCAGCGCATGGCAGCGAGAAACCAGGGGATGTGCTGCTCCCGTCAGCGACCAGCCACTCCTGCGGCGATGACATGGCTCGCTGCGGTGGGCTGTACTTCTTTCGGGGTGCTGATCGAGGTAAGGATGATAGGGTGGGAGAGGAGAAGGCATGTGGACCAGATGAGGTGGAGAAGAAGAGTGTGGTGGCCCTAGTGGCGATGGCGGCGAGAGGATGGAGGGGATTGGGGGCGAACGAGCACGAGACAATTTGCTGAGCGGTGGCTAGGGTTTTCCACAGGGAGGACGCAGCTTGTAAAATATGGCGCAGTAAAAAAAACTACCGCTGAGATTTATGGGAGGAAAAATAAACTGTCCGTAAAATCTGATTAACGGAGGGCGCCTTGAGGGGACACCGTTTATACATTTAGATGATATGCACCACCGGACTGAGGACAGGAGGATAAGAACATTATTCTAACTGCATGATATTACCGTCGTCTCACCATCCTTAAAAAGACAAAAAAATATAGTTTAAAAAAAAAACTCTGCTGACGAGCGGCCACACCTCGAAGGCCCTAAGGCAAAAAGAGGCAGATCGGATCAGTGCCGTCGCACGCGATGGGAACAAATATAGTTTGGGCTTGTATTTTGGACAACGCTATTTGATTTACTCGGTACCCCACTTGTAGTTTGGGCTGAAATAGTGTAACTCGATCCTTTAGACCTTGGGTCTACGGTGCTGGACTAATGGGCTACCTTTTCTTTCTTTTATTACGGGGTTGTAAGTGTAAAGTGTCTTCGCCTGTTTCATCTATATTAGTAACAACACGACGACAATCTCACCATTATTAATTTTGATGGCGTTGTGACAATTGGATTATTAGGCAAAATTTACACAATTAATTACAAAATATAAATCACAAAAACAGTAGATCACGTAAAACTCTAACATACTAATGAATTAATTAACATGAATAGTAGCAATGCATATGCACAAACATCCATGTTATAGAAACAGATCATGGTATACATATACGTATTGATCTGTTATTGATGAAGTAGCCATGGTTGCAGCGATGACATTGTTGACAACAAGTTCGTGAAGAATGGATGAAGGAGATGGCGGTACATAGCACCGTTCGACTTGGAAGACGACCCATGATGAAGAAGCGAACATTCAAGTTGATGCTTCCTAAAAAACTTATCCGCCATCTCGCGTGCAGAATCACAAAAGCGAGTGGTTTCGGAGACCAGCGCTTACATTGGTCGGTGCATGCCGGTGCTCGGGATGTAGTAGATTGGTATGTTAAATGGTGAAATTGCACAGGCACTTATGTAGAGTACCTCGGAAAAACCCATACAGGATACAACGTGGATCGAGTCCATGTCATGCACATCCAGGTCACATCTGTAAGCGATCCGAACAGACTAATCACTGACATGTATGTTAAAAACTACATCAGTTTTTCTAAGCAGCAAAATAATAAACTCGGCTCATTTCACGAATAGGCATCATCGGAATAGGAGCGCGATTGTAACACTCTTCTTCTTACCAACTTACCAAGTGATGAGATACTTATATTATAAGGTGGTGCGACTCTCCTCCAACTTTCCATATAGGACTAAAGTTTAGCTCTCATTTCTCTTGTCACACACATATAAACTGCTATCAACTTTAGTTACTTCACACATGGGTTTTGAGATTTGACAAAAAAATAGAGATATCACATGGATTAAAGGCATTAGTAGAAAACAAGCCTTTGGTTTTGGAGCTTTCCTGGGCTCTATGTAACAACCCTAGTTTTATTAAATGGTAATTAGGGTTTGACTGTGCATTCATGAGCATTATTTTAAAATGCATGCAAGAAAAATAATCACAAAACCCTAAATCCTAATTTCCTCCCTCTATTTGAATTTTTTTCAAACGGTTCTGAAATATTTGAAAAACCCCCAAAACCCATGGAGCCCAAATTGTTATAAGGGCCCCAAAGTTTCAAAAAGTTTTTAAGACTTCCTGTATTTTGGAACTATTCAAAAAGACAAAAACATTTGGAAATACAAAAGAGAAATTGAAAACAGAAAGGAAAAAGGATTTAAAGAAAAAAATGTGTAGCTAACCTAACCTGGGTCGAGCCCATCTCTTTCCCCCTCACTCTCTGCCACTCAGCGTGCGTCCCGCAGCAGCCGCCGCGGCCCACCTCGGCCCAACTGGCCCGTACGCCTTCATCGTTCTCCTCTTTTCTTCTTCCTCGGACAAAAGGACGCTAGCTACCTAAGCAGCTGCATGCCAGCGCCGGGTTCGTCGTCTACCACGTCGCCGTCACCGCCCTGGATCGGATGACTACGCCAGAGAAGCGCACTCCCCTCCTCTCTCCCCCTATCCTCTTCTCTTGTTTCCTCTTGCTCTCTACAGCTCGCCCTGCAGAGCACGAAACCCTAGCTCGTCGGCAACCCCTCGCCGTCGATGTTCTAGATCGCCCCCAGCCTTGCCGTCTGTCCCAGGAGATTCGCCTCGCCCCTCTCTTGCTCTCTGCCAAACCAGCAAGCCAGGAAGCCCTCCTATAGCCGGAATCGAGCTTGCCGTCCAGTCGGCCGTTGCCATGGTTGCCGTCGATTCGCCTCCGACCGGCCTCCCCTTGCTTCCCTGACCCCGACATCGCGTGCGTGGTGAGCTCTTGCACCTCCCAGTGCATCCCAATCTCTCCCTCTCTTCCTGTGTTCCGCTCCCGCCGTGTACCGCCAACCACCGCCGCAGCACCTCGCCGCTGGTGCCTCTTCAGCGCCCTTTTCTCAGCGGCGCAACCACCATATGGTTCAGCATGAACTGCTGCATCTAGCGCACCCCACCGCGACGCCCCGCGAGCTCTGGATCAATCGATCGATCGATGATCTGCAAGGTTGCCATGGATGACGTCAGCGTGACGTCATGGCTGTGCAATAATTCTTTTCTTTTTCTTTTATCAATTCTGTAAATAATTTCTGTAATTCATAAATACCTGACATGTGCCCCTGTTGTAAGTCAAATAAACCTTTTCAGAAATGTTTTCTGATTAATAAATATGTTTAAGTAATTCCAAAATATAATTTTTTTTATAATATTCTAAAAATGAATTAAAAATGGAGAAATTCATAACTAATTCATTTTAAATCAGAAAAATACAAATAATATATCAAAATGTTTAGAAAAATAAGATTTGTCCAATAGCATTATAATCATGCATTGTTAACAAACTTTGATGAAAAGTTTAAGTAGAACAACAAAACAACCCCTCTCACATGCCTCCGAGGTTTTCCCGAGTTAGGGTTTATACCCCTCGGGACCCCGATTAAGTTGTCAAGCATGCCTTAGGGGTTTATTTCAATGCAAGTTAACTTGTCATATCATCATCCTTGTTTGAGCATTGCATCAATGCCATGTGTCGATTGTTTCCCCTTCTTTCCGGTTTTTGGTTCTTCTCCGGTAGAATACGATATCGTAATCGAGATCAAGAACGAAGCCCGAGATCAACATCGTCAAATATCAAAGACCAATACTTGATAAACTATAATCAAGTCAAGTACCAGATGTATGAAGCTCTCCTTTCTGGATATCAACTGGCAAAGGCAAGCGAAGCCCCACACATGATATAATCCTATGTTTTCGAGCATTTCAATTCTTGCTATGTGCATGCGATTCTAAAGTCTTTTATCGATAGATAGAGTAATCCTATCTGATGCATGTTCCTATGAAGCCTATGTTCCCTGATCCAGTTTTCCCAGCATAACTAGGGTTTGGCTTGTGAAGCGTTGCTAGAGTTGTTACATCTGTTGTGCTTAGCCATGCTTAGCTGTTACCACTGGTCCATCCGGTTGATGAATCAGAGCTGAGAATGAACCTAGTTTGACAGGATGACGTGGTATGATCAGAGATGAAAGTTAAACATGCTAAGGCTTGTATGGGAGGCCACGGTGGGTTGTGGTTTTTGCAGTCCCATACTTTCCACCTTTAGGACCCGATGTTCTTGCCTCTTGAACCAAGACGAGCGTACAGCCACACGGGGGCCTGGAAACCCCCTCGACCAACTAACTTGCCTAGTAGATTCCATGAGTCACATAGTTCGGGCGTTCCATTCGACATACGCTTCTTGGTTGTTCTTGAATGGAGGTGAAGGAGGTGCATTCATACAGGTAGGTAAGCGTGGCAGGGATGGGAGATGCCCGGCATCCGTAATCTCAAACCCTGTTCACATCATTATGGACCGACTTCGGGACTCGAACTGTTACGGCGGCATCTCCCTAGTGCGTGACTCATGGTCTTGGCGAAAGCAAGGTAAAGGTCGTGTCCAACCTCTCTCTGTCGGCCTTCCAAGGAAGAGGGCTAATCTATAGTGGCATTAAGAATCGGTTGGTACGTGTGGGTAAAGTTGTACACCCCTGCAGGGTTATTAATCTTTTCAAAAAGCCGTGTCCACGGTTATGGACGACTTGGAAATGGACGTGAAGATCATAGAGAACTTGCACCTAATCGTAAAACTTGGCTAGTTAAATAATGTGTGATTAAGGATGCTTCCTCATGGGTACGAGGGGGTGATCCTAGATAGGTTCAACTAATGATGATTCGGTGGATATCAAGAGATGATCAAAGTTAGAGATACCACTCTCTCATTCCCTTTTAAAACATTCTGATTATTCGAGATTCTTCCCCCTCTTGTTTTACAAAACAAAGATGGATTTATGCAAAATAACTTCACCAGCCATAAGTCTTGCGGAGTACACCTTGTACTCACCCTTGCTTCGTTGATACTTTTGCAGCAGAGTAAGTGTTACCATTGAAGATGAGTTCTTTATGGCATCGATATCGACGAGTAGTTTGGAGTTCCCAGTCGGTAGTCTGGGATCTATGGATTGGACGTCATCGTTATGCTTCGGGCCTCTTACGCCATTTGTTAAGTTTGCTATACTTAATAGCATAATTTGCCTTCCGTTGTTTGATGTTTGTGGTCAGTGACATATGCTTGTAATATTTTGGTTCTCTGCTCAGTTTTGAGCTCTGTAATAACTTTTGTGTCGTAGGGTCACAGTTGTGTTACGTATTCTCTCTCTGTACGCTTTCGAGATTAGGTTAGTCTTATGTTCAGACGAAGGTCTAGGATTTTTCTAGCCTTAATCCCGGGGATGTCGCAGGTTTTGGTATCAGAGCAGTACCGACTGTAGGAAACCCTTTCTATTGGTCGATGTTGAGTCTAGTGCTTATGAAAATTATTTTCAAAGATGAAAATTATGTGCAAAAACTCTAGTATGCTTCTTTTCTCCTTATCTAGTTTCGCTCTAACTCTGGGTCACCTTATCTTGTGTTGATTTGGAAAAGTTTTGCTATCTCGTCTCTTTCTTCAAACTTAGGTGCCTTTCCAGGCATGTCGGTTCTCAACCATTTGACCTAGTGTTAAGTTCTCGAGAATATGGTGTGTGTGTTCCTTGTTTCCCTTGTTTTGTTTCTTCTGAGAGATTTCTTTCTTTCATAACCTCTCTATTTTATGGGTCCACAACATCATGTTGATGGTTCCACAGTGTTTTGTTCTAGGTATCGAGGTTTCCTCTCGCCTCGTGTGCCTCCTTTTTCATTTGTTTGGGTACTTCAGAAGGTGTGTCTTCTTTTGGAAGCTACCTCGTGATTACTATCTAGCAGTGTACGCTTTGTCACTCAAGTAGTATCTACTTCTTTCTCTGGGTTTTAACCCTCGGACTTGAACCTAAGATCCCCGATTATGCTGGATTCTGGTGTTGCGAATCTTGTACATGACGCTGACCTTTAACCCAAGATCCATTTTGTTGACCCCTGTTGATGTTTAAAACATTACCTTAGGATGGATAGTACCTTTTAGTATAGCCTTCAAGCTTGTGGATATTGTCGCTATTGAACAGTGACGATAAAGGACTTTCCCTACCACTAGCTATGGCAGATGTTCTTAATGGAACCAAATAGATCACGACCCGCGAGACTCGCATCTGAACTCGTGACTCTGCCACCCGTTCCCATCTGTGCATTGGTCCTCGGGAGATTTTTGACTTATGCATCCACGTCTCGGGATTCTATCCTAAGCATGTTCCTTCCCCTTGTTGCTTTCCGATCTTTGTCTATCAGTTGGTAGCCAAGTAGTAAATGTGCATTGGTGTCTTCCGATGCAAGATACTCTTGTGGTCCGTCATGACAAACCATTTTGGGATGTCAGGAGAAACAAACTCCAGTACCTCGTCATTTCTAAGACCAGGTCAAAGTGTTGTAATCCGCAGATTAATAAGCGATTATTAGATTCTATCTATTTCACCTTAAAGTATCACACTCTTTTATACTAAGAGGTCATGCTAAGTTTTATGACCCCTTAACGAAGTGATATTTTTACACATATTTAACCATCCTTCCTCCGAGCTTTTGTGCTCAGGAATGTTGCGTGTGCGTAATGATGTGGTCATCTGAGATTCTTAGCAATCCTTGTTGCTTTGAACTTCAAGGACATTTGTATCATTCTTAGTGTGATGGTTAACCCTATCACTAAGCATAGTTTGATTGTGCTACCAAGTCCACTATTCTAGTGCACTCTCTTCGGTCAAAGAGTTAGGCTTGTGCCGAACCTCTGTGACTATGTTTTCTTGCTCTATAAAGCAAGTTTTTCCTCTCGAACTAAGTGACATATCGGTGGTTCGTGATATTTCGGATGTCTTCTAGAAGTATCGCCATGTTGCCACATGACCGTGATGTCAAGTTCTTGAGTAAGCAAGTTCTCTGAACTGCTCCTTTCTCCAAGGATCTGTACTGGATACCCCTGAGCTAGTTGGTTGAGCTTAAACAACAACTTGGAGAGTTGTAAGACGGAAGTTATATCCAACTATGTTCCTTCTTAAAGGCATGTCGGTTGTGTTCGTGCTGAAGTAAGATAGTATATCCTTTGTGGATATGTTATCTTCCCTCCTTTGATTTGATTGGGAAATCATCAAATCAAACTCATTTCCAAGGACATATCTGATGGTGTAACCATTTGTGATGTTTCACTTGAATTCATGTCCTTTGGTCTGACCAATGTCTATGCCTTGTTCATACAACATGTGAGTCCATCTTCTTAGAGTGTATAGATAAGTTTGTTATTGATCCCATCAATGACATCCTTACCTTCTCCAGGTTAGAAAAGATTCATATGGAATATTTGGCATTAATGTTGGAAACTTTTGAGAACCATCTTTGTGTCATCTCAAAGTATGTGTTCTGGATGTTAGAGTAACCTTCCCCGATTCACGTGCAAATGTTAAATATGTCGCTGTGGATTCGAGTAGAGTTGTCATTGCTTCCTCGGGAATCATTCCAAGTTAGTCAAGCATGTGCAAAGCATTCTTGATATGGTAGGTCGATACCTTCGCATCTCGAGAAGATCCTCCAAGAACACCAAACCATTGATTGATTTGTTCACGGAAGATAAGAAGTCCAACAAAACTTTGATACCCTCCTAAAAGTTTCCCAACAAGGATTCAGTTGTGTTTCATTGCAAACAATTCATGTAGATGCAATGATCTTTTGATAACTTCCTATCACATGGGTTCCACAATCTAGCTCATCTTTTAGAGCTTGACATTGAAGTCAATGTCTTGAGAATCTAGTGACTTTACCTCTGTTGTAAATGTTGCACAATTTCTATTCGGATATGCTGAGTCTGAAGTATATTTTCACTTAACCAAAGCTGAATCTCAAGCAGCACTGATGGTTGGTGTTCCGCAAGGTTTTGAAATAGGCCTTTCTGGATATCCGGAAATATTGGTGTAATGGTTGCCACATTTAGCCGGAAGACCTATTGCCACCTTCTCTTGAATCAGTAATAACAACCACTCTTCATGGGGCATCTTCTATGATTTATCATAGGAGTTGATCTTATGGCTTCCTTTGTATCCGAAGTCTGACTTTTACTTGATGACTGGTTAAAGGTTTGTCAGTAGCTTACTAACGGTGTTTCGAACATCAAGGAGAACATTTTAAGTAGAGTTGCTAAATGTATCTCAGTCAATCCTCCAGACACTATTATGATGTCAATCATCTTGTTATGACAAGTACTTGGAGTCTGAGAATGAAGTTTCTTTCTTCTCGTGTCATCAGGAATATTCTAAACTATTCATGTTGGTGGTGTAAAGTGATATCATGATCTTTGACAAGGATTTTGATAGTCCTTGATGAATTAACTAGTTTCCTTCCCGCTTTCTTAAAACATGTTTGAAGAGAGAACATGATTTTGGTAATCAATAGTTTCTCTTGTTACGTGTTCTTTGTGACTCTTACGAGTCCTCTCCACCAAAACACCTTTCTGTCTTGGCCTTCTGTTGAATGAAAGAGTGACCCTTCTATTTCAAAATTAGTTCAATAGCTTGGTTTTGTTGATATCCATCTCTTTCACCTGTGAAGCTCTACTTAAGTTGTTTAGTAGAGGTTTATCTCTCGAAGTCTATGGTCATGTTCTTTCTGTTGGAAGTCTTCTTCCCTTGGAAGTTTACCCTCTTCTGTAAATTCCATGGTCTCAATCCTTGTGAAGACCAGCTATCTGTCACCTTGAAAACCATCTCCTTTTGTTTCCTCTGTTACCTTGAAGTGTTTCATGTCTGTTGTCTTTATAGATGTTCGTGAAACATCTATCCATGAGTTGACCATGAGATACTCGGTTTGTGGTTCTGTGTCATTCCCTCTCTTCCTTAGTGTGAGAAGCCACCTTGAAGATTATGAAGCGTTTCGTCCACTCGTCATGGTGGTATGGTTCAACCTCTTCGAGAATATTGTCGAAGTTTAGTGTAACCCTGTTCCTTCTATTTTCCAAGCTAGGAATCTCGGGACGAGATTCTTTTAAGGGGGGTAGAATTGTAACAACCCTAGTTTTATTAAATGGTAATTAGGGTTTGATTGTGCATTCCTGAGCATCATTTTAAGATTCCTGCAGAAAAATAATCACAAACCCTAAACCCTAATTCCCTCCCTCTATTTGAATTTTTTTCAAACGGTTCTGAAAGATTTGAAATACCCGCAAAACCCACGGAGACCAAATTGTTATAAGGGACCCTGCAAAGTTTCAAAAAGTTTATAAGCCTTCTTGTATTTTGGAACTATTCAAAAAGATAAAAACATTTGGAAATACAAAAGATAAATTGAAAAAAGAAAGGAAAAAGGATTTAAAGAAAAAAATTTGTAGCTAACCTAACCTGGGTCGAGCCCATCTCACTCCCCTCACTCTCTGCCGCTCACCGTGCGTCCCGCAGCAGCCGCCACAGCCCATCTCGGCCCAACCGGCTCGTACCCCTTCGCTGTTCTCCTCTTTTCTTCTTCCTCGGACAAAAGGACGCCGGCGACCTAAGCATCTGCGTTCCAGCGCCGGGTTCGTCGTCTGCCACGTCGCCGTCGCCGCCCCTGGATCGGATGACTACGCCAGAGAAGCGCACGCCCATCCTCTCTCTCCCTATCCTCTTCTCTCGTTTCCTCTTGCTCTCTTGAGCTCGCCTTGCAGAGCACGAAACCCTAGCTCGTCGGCAACCCCTCGCTGCCAATGTTCTGGACCGCCCCCAGCCTCGTTGTTTGTCCCAGGAGATTTGCCTCGCCCCTCTCTTACTCTCTGCCAAAGCAAGCAAGCCGAGAAGCTCTCCTATAACCGGAATCGAGCTTGCCATCCTGCCGACCGTCGCCATGGTCGTCGTCGATTCGCCTCCGACCGGCCTCCCCTTGCTTCCCTGACCCCGTCATCGCGTGCGTGGTGAGCTCCTGCACCTCCCAGTGCATCCCAATCTCTCCCTCTCTTCCTGTGTTTTCTCCCGCCGTGTACCGCCGCAACACCTCGCCGTCGGTGCCTCTCCGACGACCTTTTCTCAATGGCGCAACCACCATATGGTTCAGCATGAACTGCAGCATCCAGCGCACCCCACCGCGATGCCCCGCGAGCTCTGGATCAATCAATCGATCGATGATCTGCAAGGTTTCCATGGATGACGTCAGCGTGACGTCATGCCTGTGCAATAATTCTTTTCTTTTTCTTTTATCAATTCTGTAAATAATTTCCGTAGTTAATAAATACCTGACATGTGGGCCCCTATTGTAAGTCAAATAAACCTTTTCAAAAAAAAATCTGATTAATAAAAATGTTTAAGTAATTCCAAAATGTAAATTATTTTATAATATTCTAAAAATGATTTAAAATTAATTAAAATGGAGAAATTCATAACTAATTCATTTTAAATCAGAAAAATACAAATAATATATCAAAATGTTCAGAAAAATAAGATCTGTCCAATAGCATTATAATCATGCATTCTTAACCAACTTTCATGGCAAGTTTAATTAGAACAACAAAACAACCCCTCTCATATGCCTCCGAGGTTTTCCCGAATTAGGGTTTATACCCCTCGGGACCCCGATTATGTTGTCAAGCATGCTTTGGGGGTTTATTTCAATGCAAATTAACTTGTAATATCATCATCCTTGTTTGAGCATTGCATCAATGCCATGTGTTGATTGTTTCCCCTTCTTTCCGGTGTTTGGTTCTTCTCCGGTAGAATACGATATCGGAATCGAGATCGAGATCGAAGCCCGAGATCAACATCGTCGAAGCTCGAATACCAATACTTTATCAACTATAATCAAGTCAAGTACCAGATGTCCGAAGCTCTGCTTTCTGGATATCAACTGGCAAAGGCAAGCGAAGCCCCCCACATGATATCATCCTATGTTTTCGAGCAGTTCAATTCTTGCTATGTGCATGCGATTCTAAATTTTTTTATCGATAGATAGAGTAATCCTATATGATGCATGTTCCTTTGAAGCCTATGTTCCCTGATCCACTTCTCCTAGCATAACTAGGGTTTGGCTTGTGAAGCGTTGCTAGAGCTGTTACATCTGTTGTGCTTCGCCATGCTTAGTTGTTACCACTGGTCCATCCGGTTGATGAATCAGAGCTGAGAATGAACCTAGTTTGACAGGATGACGTGGTATGATCAGAGATGAAAGTTAAACATGCTAAGGTTTGTATGGGAGGCCACGGTGGGTTGTGGTTTTTGCAGTCCCATACTTGACACCCTTAGGACCCTATGTTCTTGCCTCTTGAACCAAGACGAGCGTACAACCACACGGGGGCCTGGAAACTCCCTCGACCAACTAACTTGCCTAGTAGATTCCATGAGTCACATAGTTTGGGCGTTCCATTTGACGTACGCATCTTGGTTGTTCTTGAATGGAGGTGAAGGAGGTGCATTCATACAGGTAGGTAAGCGTGGCAGGGAATGGGAGATGCCCGGCATCCGTAATCTCAAACCGTGTTCACATCATTAGGGACCGACTTCGGGACTCGAACCGTTACGGCGGCATCTCCCTAGTGTGTGACTCATGGTCTCCGCGAAACCAAGGTAAAGGCCGTGTCCAACCACTCTCTGCCGGCCTTCCAAGGAAGAGGGCTAATCTATAGTGGCATTAGGAATCGATTGGTATGTGTGGGTAAAGTTGTACACCCCTGCAGGGTTATTAATCTTTTCGAAAGGCCGTGTCCACGGTTATGGATGACTTGGGAATGGACGTGAAGATCATAGAGAACTTGCACCTAATCGTAAAACTTGGCTAGTTAAATAATGTGTGCTTAAGGATGATTCCTCATGGGTACGAGGGGGTGATCCTAGATAGGTTCAGATGATGATGATTCAGTGGATATCAAGAGATGATCAAAGTTAGAGATACAGCTCTCTTATCCCCTTTTAAAACATTCTGATTAGTCGAGATTCTTCTCCCTCTTGTTTTACAAAACAAAGATGGCTTTATGCAAAATAACTCCACCAGCCATAAGTCTGTCGGAGTACATCCTGTACTCCCCTTGCTTTGTTGATACTTTTGCAGAAGAGTAAGTGTTATCATTGAAGATGAGTTCTTTATGGCATCGACATCGATGAGTAGTTTGAAGTTCCAAGTTGGCAGTCTGGGATCTATGGATTGGACATCATCGTTATGCTTCAGGCCTCTTAGGCCATTTGTTAAGTTTGCTATACTTAATAGCATAATTTTCCTTCTGTTGTTTGATGTTTGTGGTCAGTGACCTATGCTTGTAATATTTTGGTTCTCCGCTTAGTTATGAGCTCGCTGTAATAACTTTTGTGTCATAGGTTCACTGTTGTGTTACCGATTCTCTCTCTGTACGCTTTCAAGATTAGGTTAGGATTATGTTTAGACAAAGGTCTGGTATTTGTATAGCCTTAATCCTGGGGGTGTCACACTCTAGTCCCGGCTGGGTTTGGAACCAAAACTAGTGTGAGCATTAGTCCCGGTTCGTCCCGGTTCCAACAGCTAGAAGGCAGCCCCGAGACTAGTCCCGGTTCGTTTGGGATTTCTAGTCCGGCTGATATATCAGCCGAGACTAATGGTTTGGCGCTAACAGAACTAAGGTCCTACATCCCCGCTCTCCACCACCGTCACGTGTGTTGAGATATGTGTTGTATTAGTTATAGGTCCCCATGTATTTCTAAGGTTGTACCTGTAACATTGTCTATATATATATATGAGCAGCCGTCGCTATTGGTGTTGTGCATTCTCTCATACCTTTCCACATGGTATCAGCCTAACTACGATCTCCCTACCCTAGTCGCCACCTCTCCTCTCACTGGGCGCCGCCGGCCTCCTCCCTCCAAACCCTAGCCGCCGCCTCCTTCTCCTCCAAGGCGTCGCCGGCCCTCCTCCTTCCCCAACTCCACCGCTTCCGCCCTACACCTACCCCCGCCATGGCCAATTTCAACTCCCTCTCCTCCGAGAACCCCTTCAACTACTCCGCCTCCGGGAGCAGCAACTGTTGGAATTATGCCCTATAGGAAATAATAAAGATGTTATTATTATAATTCTTGTTCATGATAAAGTTTATATTCCATTGTAGAATTCTATTAAGCGGAAACTTTGATACTTCTGTGGTTTATGAACAACACCATGTCCCCAGTACGCCTCTATGGACTAGCTCATTGATTAATGATGGTTAAAGTTTCCTAACCATAGACATGAGTTGACGATTAATAATGAGATCATGTCATTGGGAGAATGATATGATGGACAGACCCAAATCAAGAAGAGCAATTAGATCGTGTCATCGTGTTCATCTTTGCGAAGCTTTTTCTATGTCAAATATTGTATTCCTTAGACCATGAGATAATGCAACTCCCTAGTATCGGAAGAAAGCTTTCAGGTCATCAAACGTCATCCTATGAGAGGGTGATCATAAAGGTGTATCTCAGGTGATCGGAAAGTACTTGTTGGGTTGTATGTATCGAGATGGGATTTTTCCCTCCCGAGTCAGAGAGATATACTTCGGTCCCACTCAGTAATCGATATCAACACCGCTTGCAAGCATGTGGTTAAGGAGTTAATCACAAAGTGATATCGGATTATGGAACGAGTAAAGTACTTGCTGTGAACGAGATTGAACTAGGTATGCAGATACCAACGATCGAATCCCGAGCAAGTAAAATATCGTGTGACGAAGGGAATATAAATATGGGATTAATTGAATCCTGGCATCATGGTTCATCTGATATGATCATCGATGAATATGTGGGAGTCAATATGGGTTTCCAGATCCCGTTATTGATTATTGATAGAAGATCATGTCTGCATATTCTCAAACCCGTAGGGTCACACACTTAACGTGCCTCGACGCTCGGATAGAATGGATAATTGGTTTATGAGTTTTTGTTCAGAGTCTCGGATGAGATACAGGACATCACGAGAGGTTCCGAATGGTCCGGAGAATACGATTCATATAAAGGAAAGCAGATTTTTCGATTTCGGAATTGTTTCGGAATGTTCGGTATTGTACCGAAAGGTTCTAGAAGCTTCCGGAGTGGGACCAACGTGGCCCCACTTGTCGGAGGGGTGTGTGGGCCTATGAGGGAGTGCTCTGGCCGCATTGGGACAGGGTCACAAGGCCCCATAGGCCCAGCCGGCCAAAACCCTAGGGGACCTTCTAGAAGGGGGGAAGACTGCCCCCCCCCCCACTCCACCCTTGGGGCCGCCGCCCTAGGGCTTGGAGGAGGGGGCAAGGGGGCCGGACAGCCCCCTATATAAGGTGGGCAGGGGGCGCACCCTCCCCTCACCCCAAACCCTAGCCGCCAGCTGTTGCGTTACCTCTCTCTCTCTCTCCCGACTGTGTGTAGGCGAAGCCCTACCGCAGAAACTCTCCACCATTGCACCACGCCGTCGTGCTGTAGATCCAATATATCTCTCCACCCCACTTGCTGGACCAAGGAAGGAGGAGACGTCACGGCACCGTACGTGTGCATCTCTCGGAGGCGCCGCCACTTGCGGCGTTGGATCGGATCGGATCGCGAGGAGGAGAAGGCTAGTTCGACTACATCACCCACGTTCTGTTGAACATTTCCGCCGTGCGATTTCTTCAAGGGTATGAAGATATCATCTATCCCTCTCGTTGATTGCATCTCCTAGATTAGATCTTGGCTTTCCCGTTCGCATCCGTGGAAATTTTTTGATTTACTATGATGCAAAACCCTTAAGTGGTATTAGAGCTAGATCTATGCGTAAATGTGTTTCACGAGTAGAACGCAACATGCTTGTTGCGGGCGTTGATGTTTTCTGTTGCAAGCCTCTTGTTGTGTACTTCTTATGACGCGGGATAGTGAGATCGAAGCGGTCCAGGCAAACTTTACGCGACCTCGTTCCCGAGACCGGCTCCGCACTTGACGTGTGGCTTGTTCCACACATGCGGCTGGTGGATGCCAGTTTCTCTCACTATAGTTGTCATGGGATTTACACCGGATGTTGGCAACCATAATATCAATGTTGTGGCTTTTCGTAGGTAAGAATCGTTCTTAGCTTGTTACTCCCATAAGCCACGTAAAACATGCAACAACAAAGTAGAGGCGTCTAACTTGTTTTTGCAGGGAGTGTTTCTGTGATATGGTATGGCCCAAGATATGATGTGTATGTTGTATGCAATGATCATGTTTTGTAATATTTCACGACTTGCATGTCTATGAGTACACAACCGGCAGGAGCCATATGATTGTCTTTATAATTGTGTATGACATGTGTGTCAACTTCTTATACGCCATGTAATAGCTTCACCTTATCGCTAAGTAGTTAGCAATAGTTGTAGTTGCTATTCGTGGTGGAGGCAATCATGGTGGAGTGATGGAGATCATGTGGGCGCGCACAAGATGGAGATCATTGCGCGAAGATTGGCTATACCATGTCACATAAAATTATATGCATGTGATGTTTATCCTTTCATGTATCTTATTATGCTTAGATCGCGACGGTAGCATTATAAGATGATTCCTCACTTAAAGATCAAGATAAAAAGGTGTTCTCCCCATGTATGCACCATTGCGAAAGTTCGTCGTGTTCAAGCACCTCGTGATGATCGGGTGCTATAAACTCTACGTTCACATACAACGGGTGCAAGCCAGTTTTTCACACGCGGAAATACTTGGGTTTGACTTCACGAGCCGAGCATGTACAGACATGGCCTCGGAACACTTGGTTGTCCACCATTGAAACCACATCTCCTCTCGTGAAAATCGGATTAGGTGTGGTGAATTTGGATCGTGTTCACTAAACAACTTGAGGGATGTTGAATTTAGTTGTAGAGGTCCCAACCTTTAATAAGGTAGAGATACCTGTGTTTACAATGCTAGTCCCTGGATCAATAGCTAGCATCCACAGTTAAGATGTAATATCAAGAAACAAAGGTCATTTTACAACTTTATAACCAGGAATAAAATAATTCATTACATCTTACATAGCTCATTTGGCTATCTCTTTACAATGCAGCAGAAATAACTATAGCATGGAGTCCTTCATCTTCAAAGTGCCACAGGCAAATATGTTGGTTGTAGACTTGTAATCCTAATCAACACACTTCACTAACATCAAACAAACCTGCAACATAATAAGTTACAGCCACAAGGGTCAATACATTTGAATTGTATTGGCAAGTGATACTATGGTAATATGGTGGAGTCTATCATCTATATGCATTTGGCTAAGTGGAGCTTAGGCTTGCTTTGCTCAAATATAGATTTTTCTTATCTTTTGAAAACACTAAGTTTTTGCTTGTCAAAAATCACCCAAGGCATCTCCCAATAGAAATTGGTGATCCTTCAACCCTTGTTCAACCACAAAATTTTAACTTAGAAATTGGGATGAGGAGATTCTTGATAGCTTCCATGTCTTGATGCTCAAATTGTCCTTTGCCATAGACATGGCTAAGTACTTAGATTTTACACTCTGCAGAGGTGGTGCACTTTCCCCACAAGACTTGGTTTAACCAAGACAAGATCTTTCAGAAGCCTTCCCTTAGACCAGAATGGACGCGTTCCAACCTATCATCCCCTACCACCAACTGTCCATTTGGCTAAGTTATTGCAACCTATATGATCTAGGCAGAGCCCATAATGCCAAGTGGCTGCACTTGAAGCTTCTCAACGTTTGACATCTCAAATCTCTTTGTTCCTGGGTGGCCATCCACAAGTGAGATACACAAGGTAATCCATAGAAATGGGCCTTGTGTAACCACTCAACACAAACCATTCCTTCCATTCCACCCAGGTGATTCATTCACTTAGTTGTTTTATTAAACAAAACACAAGTCGTTGACTTAGAAATATTCCATAGTACGAATATAATCCACCCTTGTATTCTACTAGCTAAACTAAGCATCATAGTAGTAGGAATCTTAACTTAGGAAATTTCTACTAAGGTTTCATCTACTAGGATTTCCCATGGCATAGTTTATACTTAGCAAAAATTCCATGCAAGTCCTACTTAGAAATATCTCTAATGCATAGTGAAAATAATGGGACAAAAGCATGAAGCATCAGTTGCCTTTTTGGTAGAGAATATAAGTTCACTCCTTGATCTTTCAATGATCACACTCTTCAAATTCCACTACAATTCAATCAAGCAAGCAAGGATTCAATCTACCATTCAAGCAAACAACACATAAAATAATAGAAGCAAAACAATGCATGCAAGTATGACAAAGATTGTTTTATTTGGAAAAGTGGTTTCTAATGGGTTATAAACATTTTAAAACACCTATTGGTCATTTTATAAAAGTGGCAAAATCATTTGCAAAAGATTTCACCTATAAACCCTTTTTAAACCAAAGCATTATTTTATGTGGTTGAAAATGCCTTTAGCAAAGCAATATTCTTTATAGGGTTCACCAAATACATTTTTAATTCTAAAACTTGGTGTTTGGGTTCTGAGAGTTTAAATCAAAACATTTCCCAAAGGTTTTTATCCAAAAAGTATTTTTAACATTTAAACAACATTTTTATTTGACCAGAAATGTTCTAAATCAAATATTTATTCTTTTGCCTCACAAAATATGTTTTTGAATCCACAAGTTGGTTTATATGGTTAGTAGATTCAAAAAAATCCATTTTCCTAAGATTTTATCACAAAAATGTAGGGGTTCGTAGCATGGAAAACAAAAAATTTCTACCGCATACAAACAAACAAGCCAAGATCTATCTACTAGATTATAGCAACGAGTCGATGGAATAACTTACCCTCGAAGATTCCAAAGTGTTTAACGAGAGCGGATTCTCGTGGGTGATGTAGTCGTACTCTTCCCGATCTCAAGATCGTGTAGACGATCCTTCCGGCGCTGCGTTCCGGCAGCGCTTCCGTAGTCGGTCACACGTTCGGTACTCGACGAAGACCTTCCTCTCGCTTGTTCCAGCAGGAAGCGGAGGTTGTAGCACTCTCCTCGCGATTCTGGCAGCACAACGGCATGGTACCGGAAGTAGAGGGGAGATCTCGCAGGGCTTCGCCTTAAGCCGGAGCGAGTATGGTGGACTATGAGAGAGAGCCTCGGTGATCTAGGGTTTAGAATCACCAAGGAGGAGCAAGGCCGGCGGCTTGCCCTAGGCGGCGGCAGCAGGAGGTGGCTGCGCCGGCGGCTAGGATTAGGGTTTGTGGGGCGTGGTGTTGTGTGCTTGGAGGGGCAGCCCTGCCCCTCCTTATATAGGTGGAGGGGGCGCGCCAAGGGGAGGGGTGTCCCTCTCGGTCTCCAAGTGGGCCGGCGGTGGAGGGAGGGAACTCCTCCCCAAGAAGGTTTCCTACTCTCCCTCCACCTCACAAAATATCCATTTGACTTTTCAAATTGGCGTTTGACTTTTCAAACTAGGATTTGATTAAACCCTTTATTTTGTTCAGCGATGACACCTGGTACATGATGCAATCATTCCAACTTGTTATGACACATTCTTGTACCCTTCCCCTCCGGAGTGCCGAACATTCTGGAACCTTCTAGAACATTCCCGATGAAAACACCGGAACCATTCTCCAACCCCGAAACAGGACTTTCCTTATATGAATCTTATTCTCCGGACCATTCCGGATCTCCTCGTGATATCCAGTGTAACATCCCAAAAATACCAAACTTAGATCAACAAACACTAATCATCAAGATTAGGGTTAACAAAAACTTTTCTAAATAAAATCATGAATGCATGTATTTGTGTATGCATGGATTTTGAATTTCTTTAAAAACCACCTTGTTTGTGTGATCCATTGCTTGTAAAATGTTTCTTAGGTGAAAATAACATCATCTAAAACATTTCCCACACTTTTCCTAAAGACAAGTAAATCAAAACAAATATATTAAGTGAATGGTCATTTTGACCAATTTAACTCCCATGCCTACTTTGGCTGTCTCAAACTTTCAAAACCTAGCAGAAACTTTTCTGGATCTTTGCACCCCTTGAATGTACTCATAACAAAGTATCAAGGCCCACTTTGTGATCATCCAGAAACTTTCAAATGCATAGTTTAAATGGCAATTCAAAATTGAATCTTCTTCATATGAGAAGATCCCACTTTTTCAAAACCCACTCAAACAAGCTCAACTTTCAAAACCCAAGCATCTGCAGACTCAGCAGCACCAATCTAGCAAACCCACCAAAATTCATTTCAAAATTCAAAACTTGATTTCATGCGGCCATTTCATCAAACAGGTTGTAGACACAAATCAAACAAAACATCAAACACTATAGTGTGCAGTGATTCTTGCCTAACTTGGTCCCTAGTTAGCTCACACACACCTCAGTAGATCATCTAGAAAGATTAGTACAACACTAGCACCCCTGTGAGCTTGCCATTGTCATTAATGGTGAACAGCCGAGCACCTCAATGTCACCCCATTGTGGACAGCAGGCTAGAGGAAGAACTAGTCGTGCCAACCTTGTCTGGGAGGCAGCCCACCGTCCACCGCCACTGCCTGTCCCAGCCGCGAGCGTTGCCAAGCCCTGGACCACGCGCACAAGACACGCCCAGACCATGCCGAGCGTGCTCCAGAGCGCCACCCTCGACCAGCATCCACAGACCGCGCGTCGCCCTCACCGCGTGCACACACGATCACCACTGACCCAGGAGACCGCCAGACACCCCCGTTTGCCGCCCCGTGCCATACAGCCACCGCCCGCCGTCGAAGACGCCGCTTCTGCCGCGCAGAGCACCACCCGTTCCAGACCAAACCACACCGCCCCATGCCTCGCGACCATGTCGTTGAGCATCGCCAGGAGACACAGCACCGTCCCCTACCCTTGCCCATGCCATTAGCCGCTGTAACGTCGCCCCCGACGAGCTCACCGTGCGCCCCGACGGTCCCCTCGCTCGACTATAAATAGAGGCCACCCCCGCACGATTTCTTCACACCATCTCACTCCCCTCTCCCCACTGACCGTGCCACACCATCCTCAGAGCAAGGCGAGCACCACCTCGCCGGAATTTCACTGGAGCCTGCCACTGCCGGAGAAGAAGGGAGCCAGCGATTGGAGCCGTCCCAGGAGAAGCCACCGGTACCAGGAGGTTCGCCGTCGCCGACCCTCGCCCGTACCCCGGTGAGCCCCCAGCACCCCTCACTGGCCGCGCTAGGTTTCGTTCTCGCCGGAGTTGTCTCGCGTCGACGATGACCCACAGCCGTTGGATTAGAACTAGATCGAACAATCCATGTTGCCCCATACCGCTTCGCCCAGCCCCGTGTCACTGACGAGTGGGGACACCCACTTAAGAAGCCCGCGGGAGCACTGCGCTTAGCAGGCCGGCCCGTTAGAATTTCCCGCGCAGCCCAGCAATTCAAATTAAATCTTTTTCTATTTCATTTCAAAAACACTTCAGCACCCAACTTCAAAAATCAACCCAGATCGATTCAGTGCATCAAATTGGATGAACTCAATTTTGTTGGAAAGGTCTGTGAATGCTTAATCCATAAAAGCTAATGAGTTTATTCCAATTCATTTGGATCTGTAGATCACCCATAGTAAAAATAACAAGGCAGAAGATTTTCTGCATTCAAACATTTTTCAAATTTCAACCATAAAAGCTTTTGAGTTTATTCCAACTCTCAAAAATCACATTTAACCATACCTTTCAGAATATATAAAAATATATAGGTTTACTTGCAGAAATAATGTTCAAGTAATAAAAGAATGCTTCATAAGCATTTCTAGCCACTTTAATTAATTAAAATAAAAGGGTAAAACCTTATTAAATTGTGACACCACTTTAAATCACATTCCCATGGACTACAATATGTGGTGATGACATGTGTCAACATGATCCCATATGTGGTTTGGAGAATATTAAATCTTAAGTAGTTTTTCAATGAGTAGAAATTACTTTTCTAAAAATAAAAAGGATTTAAACCAAGCCTTAACCTTGTAATGTTAGAGATGATGCTAGATCATCTATAGAACCCTTGTGTGTGATGATTGCAAGTAGTTAAGTATTGTTTGGTGATTGTGTACCTCGTATTTATTCATAGACGCTAGTACCGACCAAGGATACGAGGAGGAAGGAGGATACTACGAAGAGGAAGCCGAGGAGAACTTCAACCACTGCTCTGCACAAGGCAAGCTTATATTGACATTGATGCTAGCCTTACTAATCAAGTTGACCTATGCCAGCTAACACTTGCAAGATACCCTACTGATGCCACAAACCCATACTTGTGAGATGACTACTTTATGCCTTAAGCATATGTGATCATACCCACTTGCTAAACCAATCCTAGTTTTATGGCAAGCTTCTTACTTTATTTCTTTATCAAAGCTTACTTAGAGTCTACCTAAGAGTTTGGTAAATACTAGACAGTTGTGCTGAAGGTTGCATAAAGAGCATAAAATTTGTCCTAAGCTAGAAGCCTTGATATCAGCCTAAGATATAAGGTTGGACTTAGTTGAAACTTCACTAGTTACCACCCCCCATTAGTACCACCCCCACCTATAGATGCTAGTGCTAAGCATAAAACTTGATCAACTTTTAGATGGGAATACTTGGTGGAAAAATGGTTATGAAAACCTTGGAATGATGGATCATTCTATTGAAATGTTTTGGACATGTGTTTCCAAATACTTGATGATTTTGGTGATGAAAATGTTGAGGCATGAGCCTTAGCCCTTTATAAAACTGATGGTTGTCTGGATGCGATACCATTCCAATTTTAGCGTACAACCACAATACCCGAATATTGGGTAGGGCTTGATTGGAAACTTATATACCTTAGAATTAGTTCCCTCACGGCCAAGGTTTGAGCTGAGGCTACCTAGTGAAGATTGTCCACCTGTGCAGTACCCAAGATGACAGTGGTCATGGTTGGGAGGCCAAACTCACAGGAGAGGTTCTTATACTAGGGAGTGTAATTGAAAGGTTAGGATTGATTATCCGCATACTGAGTATGGTGAATTCAGGATTTGTTCCTGACGGATGTATCGAATGTTGTGGTGAAAGTGTACAATATCTGCAGAGTGTCAAACTATTCGAATAGCCGCGTCCGCGGTTATGGACAGTTGGATTGGCCATACTGTTCCCCCGTCAGACCTTTTAAAATTAATTGTGAAATGAATTGAGACTTTGAATTGACCACAACAGAGTTGTGACCTGAATTACAAGATCCCACTTAGGAGTTATAAAATTGTGACTAGCTTTGGAACTTAGTAAAGATAAACCTGGCTTTTTGCAAAACAACCCTAGAGCCTAGTGTCCTATTATCCAAAAACCCCTTACCTATTAGTATTAGTTTGCGAGTACTTCAAGAGTACTCATGGCTTTGAAAAATCCGGGTGTTGACATCCAGGATACCATCCGAGACTCCGAACAGCATTCGGTCTCTTACTCATCATTCCATAACTACTCAACAACGTCGAATCCTTAAGTGTGTCTCCCTACGGTTCGTGAATTATGCGGACATGATCGAGACACTTCTCCGAACAATAACCAATAGAGGAATCTGGAAATTCATATGGCTCCAACATATTTCTACGATTACTTTGCGATCGAATGAACCAGTTACATACGATACCAATTTCCCTTTGTCTCACGATAGTTTACTTATCCGAGGTTATGATCGTCGGTATGTCTACATACCTAGTTCAACCTTGTTACTGATAAGTACTCTTTTCTCGTTTCCGTGATATGTGATCCCTTGTGAGCCAGTCACATGCTTGCAAGCTAATTGGATGACATTCCATCGAGAGGGCCCAGAGTATATCTATCCGTCATATGGATGGACAAATCCCATTATTGATCCATGTGTTTCAACCAATACTTTCCGAACACTCAATGCCACCTTTATAGCCACCCAATTACGGTGTGGTGTTTGATGTCATCAAAGCATCCTTCCGGTGAAGGTGATATGCATGATCTCATGGTCGAAGGAATGAGGTTACTATGTATCAGAAAGCATATAGCAATTGAACTATTAAAATGAATTGATATTTATGCTACGCTTATCTATAGGAGTATGTCCACCATATCATTCTCCTAACGATATGATCTTGTTGTTAATAACATCTCAATGTTCATGATAGGGAAACCACAATCATTTATTAACCAACAAGCTAGTGTTATATAGAGGCTTTACTAGGGACTTCAATTTTAGTTTACAAATCACACAAGTATTAATGTTTCCTTGTTAATACTATTATAGCATGAATGTAAAAATTTATCATAAACACAAAGATATAATAATAACTACATTTATTATTGCCTCTAGGGCATATCTCCAACAGTCTCCCACTTGCACTAGAGTCAACTAATCTAGATTACATGGTAATATACCGAACACCCATGGCAGTTTGGTGTTGGTCATGTTTTTCCCTCGGGAGAGGTTTAGTCAACGGATCCGCCATATTCAGATCTGTGTGTACTTTGCAAATCTTTATGTCACCGTCTTGGACATGTTCTCAAATAGCGTGAAAACGTAGCTTGATGTGCTTCAGCTTCTTGTGTGACCTTGGTTCTTGCGCATTGGCTATGGCACCCATGTTATCACAGTAGATTGACATTGGGTCCAGCGCACTACGAACCACACCGAGCTCTATAATGAATTCTTTCATCCATATTGCTTCTTGTGAAGCCTCCGAAGCAACCATGTATTCCGATTCAGTTGAAGAGCTCGCCACAACGCTTTGCTTTGCACTCCTCCAGCTAACTGCTGCACCATTCAAAGTAAATACGTATCCAGATTGTGATTTAGAATCATCTGGATCGGTGTTCCAACTAGCATTGGTGTAACCATTAACAACGAGATGTTCATCACCTCCATAAGAAAGAACCATATCCTTAGTTCTCATTCTTACCTCTTTAATTCTTTCATAAAACTTCATGTTCCTCAAAAACTCTTGCAAAATAGATAAAATTTTGACACACTTGATCACTTTGCTAATCTACTCATCCTCTATTTTTATAGATGGACATGAAGTACAGCAAGTTTTATCAACTCGGGAATGGAGGAGACCTTATCTTTGAGAGGGATCTGGATCAGCTTTCGGAACTTCTGGAGCGTCCGCTCCCCGAGTTCTTCGGAGCTCAGCTCAATGATCAAGGAGGAGAAGATCTACAGTGGCTAATTGTTGCAAGTCTCCGAGGAAAGATTGAACCTCCCACTACGGAGGGAATTCAGTTTACCTTAAGGGAAAACAACTGGCTCGATGGACTTGCCAGAGCAATGCAGGAAGCTCTTTCCCGTCTGTGTGGGCAGAGCATCAATCAGATCAAGGGTACTCGCTTTGAGTTTTGCCCAAGGCGTGATGCAAATGGCCAACCACTGGAAGCCCCATACCACCCCGAGCTGAAGACTCAATTGGACCACCTTAGCTTCATGATGTATGATCGTCAGCAGGAGTTGGACAACTGCCGGGACTATTGCAACCACAAGTCTGCCATCATCAAGACGAAGGACCAGACCATCGCCATGCTAGCAAAGGATCGCAAGTCTCGCCGCCGTCAGCTCGACAAGAAGGAGCGCATTATTGCCCGTCTTCGCCATCGCATCTCATCTCTGGAAGAGACCATACACGAGAGAGACATGCAGTTGGAGGAAAGGGAGAATGCCGGAGAGGATCTTCGTGGAGACCCCTACTCCTATCTTAGCGATGATGATGATTTTCTGGAGGATCAGGCTATGGATTTCTTCACCGATGAGGATGATTTCGCCTTCATCGATGATGCAGAAGATGATGAAGCCACAGACTCCGAGCAGTAGTAGCACTGAGCACTAGCGTAGTGAGTAGTAGTCGGTCCCACTCTATCGAAGTTTCCAGAATGGTTCTTAAAACCATCTGTTTTTCTTTGTTGTGGTGTTTGTTGTACTGTGTGATATGAGTGAATGAATGAAATAGCAAGTTGCTAGAAAAACCTGAGTCAAACTCCAACAACTTTTCAAAGACCCAAAACCTTAGGAATTTCCCTCTTTTCTCATGATCTATATCAATCTTCAGATGCCACGTGGAGGAAGTGGTTCAGCCCCGGACCCGATGTTGCAGATCCTGCAAATGTTGACTTCTGACCGCGAAGCTGAAAGAGCGGAACGTCAAGCCAACCTAGCCACTCTGCAACAGATAGCCCAGCTAGCCCACAACAACCAAGGCCATGGAAATCAGGACAACCATGGATCTAAGCTCAAGAATTTCCAGAATACCAACCCAGCCGTTTTCACCAAGTCAGAAGAACCCCTAGACGCCGATGATTGGCTGCAAACCATGGAAAATAACTTAGAAGTAGCCGGAGTGGAAGCCAACGAGAAAGTCTTGTTCGCCACCCATTATCTAGCCGGAGATGCCAGGGAATGGTGGAACAGTGTGCGTGCAATGACCAGAGGCCAAATGATGACCTGGGAGGAATTCAAGGTCAAGTTTAGCAGAACCCATGTGCCACCAGGTTTGATCAAGAGAATGAGAGACGAGTTCAGGGAGTTGAAGCAAGGGAGGATGACTGTAGTGGAATACCGTGACAAATTTTTGTCATTAGCTAGGTATGCCCCAGACGAGATAGACACCGAAGCCAAGAAGAAAGAAAGATTCCTGAATGGTCTGCATGACGAGATGCAGACAGTGTTAGTCAATATCCCTTTTGCTGATATTGAAGCCCTTGTCGACTCTGCTATCCAGATGGAAGGAAAGATCAACCAAGCCAATGTGAACCGCAAGCATCGCATGATGCATCAACCAGGAACCCATCAAACCCCAAAGTATCGCCCCAACCCATCTCCAGGATTTGCCCCAAGAACCAACAGACCCCCTATGACCCGTCCGACCTACCCCAACCGTGGAAACCCTAGACCTGGAGGAAATCACCACAACCCCGGCAACTCTAGCAATTTCACCCGCGCCCCACCCAAGTTCAACACCAACAATGCTACCACCAACCCCAACACTGCCCCGAGGACTGGAAGCAATGCTGTGTCTGTCGCAGCCAAGGACAAGTCACAAGTGACCTGTTATGACTGTGGAAATAAAGGCTACTATTCCAACGAGTGCCCCAACAAGAAGAATGCTACAGCCCCTAATACCAATGTCCCAGCTCAGCAGCAGCGTCGTGTCCAGCTAGGGAGAAGATTTGCCCCAGGGAATTCACTCAACCGCAATGGCCGTCTTTTTCTCATGCATGCTGAAGAAGCTCAGGAAGCGCCAAACGTCGTGATGGGTATGTTTTCTGTTAATTCAGTACTGGCAAGAGTGTTGTTTGATTCTGGTGCATCGCATTCATTTGTCACCGAAGAATTTTCTTGCACTAGTAAAATTCAACCAACCAAATTGAAGCATGTGATGATTGTGCAAATTCCCGGATCAACCACCAAGGCTAGGCAAATTTGCAAGGCCGTCCCTATCCGAATCCATGGCATAGATTTTTATGCTAATCTAATAGTACTCGGAACTAAAGGTTTGGAAGTAGTACTAGGAATGGATTGGATGTCCAAACATAAAGGATTGATTGACTGTGCCAAGAAATCCATTACCATGACCAGTACCACCGGAATATCAGTCGAGCATATATCTGAAACCTTACCTCGCCAATTCAAGTGTAACAAGAGTATAGCCCAACCTACCATTGACCAAGTTTGGATAGTCTGCGAATACCCCGATGTATTTCCAGATGTTTTGCCCGGTATGCCCCCAGATTGGGATATCGAGTTTATCATCGAACTAATCCCCGGAACAGGACCCATAGGCCAGAGACCCTATAGTATGAACCCGTCAGAACTAGAAGAACTGAAGAAGCAACTGGATTCCATGTTGGAAATCGGATTGATTCAACCAAGTGCGTCCCCATGGAGATCACCTGTCTTGTTTGTGGACAAGAAGGATGGAGGTAACCGTTTGTGTACGGATTATCGAAAGTTGAATGATGTCACCATCAAGAACAAGTACCCCTTGCCTAAGATAGAAGATTTGTTTGATCAGTTGACCGGAGCCCAAGTGTTTTCTAATATTGATCTTAGAACTGGCTATCATCAACTCAAAATTCGTGCAGAGGATATTCCAAAGACTGCCTTTACCACCAGATATGGATTGTATGAGTATACAGTCATGTCTTTTGGATTAACCAATGCCCCCGCTTATTTCATGAACCTCATGAATAAGATTTTTATGGACTTCCTGGATAAGTTTGTCGTTGTTTTCATCGATGACATTCTGATTTATTCCAAATCAGAAGAAGAACATGAGCTACACCTAAGGACCATTCTTGGAACCCTTAGAGAGCATCAGTTGTATGCAAAATTTAGCAAATGTGAATTCTGGTTACAGGAGGTATGATTCCTCGGTCACATTGTATCATCCGGAGGAATTGCCGTTGACCCTGCCAAAGTGAAAGATGTAGAAGATTGGCAAGCCCCAACCACTCAAACCCAAGTTCGTGCTTTTCTCGGATTGGCGGGATATTACCGCAAATTCGTAGAAGGATTCTCGAGTATCGCCCGACCCATGACCCAATTGCTGAAGAAGGACAAGAAGTTTGAATGGACCGACAAGTGTGAAGCAAGTTTTCAAGAACTCAAGAGGAGATTGATTTCAGCCCCAATCTTGATTATGCCGGATATCACGAAGCCCTTCGATGTGTATTGTGACGCATCCAAGATTGGTCTCGGATGTGTGCTAATGCAAGAAGGAAAAGTTCTATCTTATCTATCGCGACAATTGAAGCAACATGAACAAAATTACTCAACCCATGACCTCGAACTCGCAGCCGTAGTTCTAGCCCTGAAAACATGGAGACATTACCTGATGGGAAACCATTGTGATATTTATTCGGATCACAAGAGCCTAAAGTATATATTCACTCAGAAGGAGCTGAATTTGAGGCAGAGAAGATGGATTGAGCTAATCAAGGATTACGACCTGGACATTCACTATCACCCTGGTAAAGCCAACGTGGTAGCCGATGCCCTGAGCAGATTGCCGTGCCGCTTGAACTCCATGATTTTGAAGGAGCAACCAAGTTTGCACAAAGAGATGGAAGATTTTCGAATGGAATTAGTAAGTGAAGGATTTTTGGCTAGCATAGAACTTCAGCCCACTTTGATCAGTCAGATTAAAGAGGCGCAGAAAGGAAATGCTAGTATCGACGGAATCAAGCGTCGTATCGGTACAGGCAAAGTACCCGGATTCACCGAGGACGAAGAAGGAGTTCTGTGGTACAAAGGACGCCTTTGTGTACCATCAGATTCTGAGTTAAAAGAAGTTATCCTGAAAGAGGCTCATGATACTCTTTATTCTATCCATCCCGGAGGAACTAAGATGTATCAAGATTTGAAAGAGAAATTTTGGTGGCATAAGATGAAGAGATAAATCGGAAGCTATATCGCCAAGTGTGATATATGTCAGCGAGTCAAGGCAGGACATCAAAGACCCGCTGGATTGTTGCAACCTTTGCAGATTCCGGAATGGAAATGGGATTCTGTAGGAATGGACTTTATCACTGGACTACCTACTTCTAGTAGGGGAAATGACTCTATTTGGGTCATAGTGGACAGATTGTCCAAAGTCGCCCATTTCTTGCCCGTCAAAACTACCTATCAGAGTTCGAAGCTAGCAGAGTTGTATATCGCTAGGATCGTTAGTTTGCATGGAGTCCCCAAGAACATCGTATCGGATCGAGGAACTCAGTTTACCTCGAGATTCTGGAAGAAAGTCCAAGAAGGTTTAGGAACCCGCCTAGATTTCAGCACCGCATATCACCCACAGACCGATGGACAAACGGAGCGAGTAAACCAAATACTCGAAGATATGCTTAGAGCATGTGTGATAGAATATGGATCCAAGTGGGAAGACTGTCTGCCGTTTGCAGAATTTTTTTACAACAATAGTTACCAAGCCAGTTTGCAAATGGCCCCATTTGAATTCATGTACGGAAGAAAGTGCCGCACCCCTCTGAACTGGTCGGAAGTAGGAGAGAGTCAGATTTTCGGACCCGACATCCTACGAGAAGCAGAAGAGAAGGTTCACAAGATTCGCGAGCACCTCAAGACAGCCCAATCCCGACAAATGAGTTACGCCTACAAGAGACGTCGAGACCTCGCCTTCAACATCGGAGATTTTGTTTATCTGAAAGTGTCGCCATTGAAGGGAATGCAGCGTTTCCAACTCAAAGGAAAGTTAGCCCCCAGATATATCGGACCTTTCCAAAAAATTTAACCGTCGAGGAGAAGTATCGTATCAACTGGAACTACCTGAAGAGATGTCAGCTGTGCACAATGTTTTCCATATCTCGTTACTTCGCAAGTGTCTCGAAGTACCCGAGAAGACCGAAGTGTTCAAGAATATCGATCACCGGACCATAGAGATCAATGATGACCTGACCTATCCCGAAGTACCCATCCGTATATTGGAAGAAGCCTTTCGAACTACCAGAACCCGAAGCATCAAGTTTCTCAAGATTCAATGGAGCAATCACACAGAAGAGGAAGCTACCTGGGAACGCGAAGATCACATCCGAACGGAGTTTCGAGATCTCTTCAAAACCTATGTAATCTTTTCGTCCTTTTTAAAATCTCGGGACGAGATTTTGTTTAAGGGGGGAAGGTTTGTAACATCCCATAATTACCAAACTTAGATCAACAAACACTAATCATCAAGATTAGGGTTAACAAAAACTTTTCTAAATAAAATCATGAATGCATGTATATGTGTATGCATGGATTTTGAATTTCTTTAAAAACCACCTTGTTTGTGTGATCCATTGCTTGTAAAATGTTTCTTAGGTGAAAATAACATCATCTAAAAAATTTCCCACACTTTTCCTAAAGACAAGTAAATCAAAACAAATATATTAAGTGAATGGTCATTTTGACCAATTTAACTCCCATGCCTACTTTGGCTGTCTCAAACTTTCAAAACCTAACAGAAAATTTTCTGGATCTTTGCACCCCTTGAATGTACTCATAACAAAGTATCAAGGCCCACTTTGTGATCATCCAGAAACTTTCAAATGCATAGTTTAAATGGCAATTCAAAATTGAATCTTCTTCATATGAGAAGATCCCACTTTTTCAAAACCCACTCAAACAAGCTCAACTTTCAAAACCCAAGCATCTGCAGACTCACCAGCACCAATCTAGCAAACCCACCAAATTCATTTCAAAATTCAAAACTTGATTTCATGCGGCCATTTCATCAAACAGGTTGCAGACACAAATCAAACAAAACATCAAACACTATAGTGTGCAGTGATTCTTGCCTAACTTGTTCCCTAGTTAGCTCACACACACCTCAGTAGATCATCTAGAAAGATTAGCCCAACACTAGCACCCCTGTGAGCTTGCCATTGTCATTAATGGTGAACAGCCGAGCACCTCAATGTCACCCCATTGTGGACAGCAGGCTAGAGGAAGAACTAGCCATGCCAACCTTGTCTGGGAGGCAGCCCACCGTCCACCGCCACTTCCTGTCCCAGCCGCGAGCGTTGCTAAGCCCTGGACCACGTGCACAAGACACGCCCAGACCATGCCGAGCATGCGCCAGAGCGCCACCCTCGACCAACATCCACAGACCGCACGCCGCCCTCACCGCGTGCACACATGATCACCACCGACCCAGGAGACCGCCAGACACCCCCGTTTGCCGCCCCGTGCCATACAGCCACCGCCCGCCATCGAAGACGCCGCCTCTGCCGCGCAGAGCACCGCCCGTTCCAGACCAAACCACACCGCCCCATACCTCGCGACCATGTCGTTGAGCATCGCCAGGAGACACAGCACCGTCCCCTACCCTTGCCCATGCCATTAGCCGCCTGTAATGTCGCCCCCGACGAGCTCACCGTGCGCCCCGACGGTCCCCTCGCTCGACTATAAATAGAGGCCACCCCCGCACGATTTCTTCACACCATGTCACTCCCCTCTCCCCACTGACCGTGCCACACCATCCTCAGAGAAGGGCGAGCACCACCTCGCCGGAATTTCACTAGAGCCTGCCGCTGCCGGAGAAGAAGGGAGCCAGCGATTGGAGCCGCCCCAGGAGAAGCCACCGGTACCAGGAGGTTCGCCGTCGTCGACTTCGTCATTCTCCCACCTCGCCGACCCTCACCCGTACCCTGGTGATCCCCCAGCACCCCTCACTGGCCGCGCTAGGTTTCGTTCTCGCCGGAGTTGTCTCGCGTCGACGATGACCCACAGCCGTTGGATTAGAACTAGATCAAACGATCCACGTTGCCCCATACCGCTTCGCCCAACCCCGTGTCACTGACGAGTGGGGACACCCACTTAAGCAGCCCGCGGGAGCACTGCGCTTAGCAGGCCGGCCCGTTAGAATTTCCCGCGTAGCCCAGCAATTCAAATTAAATCTTTTTCTATTTCATTTCAAAAACACTTCAGCACCCAACTTCAAAAATCAACCCAGATCGATTCAGTGCATCAAATTGGATGAAACCATGTTTGTTGGAAAGGTCTGTGAATGCTTAATCCAAGCCCGTTAGATTCAAGTCATTTGGATCTGTAGATCACCCATAGTAAAAATAACAAGGCAGGAGCTTTACTGCATTCAAACATTTTTCAAATTTCAACCATAAAAGCTTTTGAGTTGATTCCAACTCTCAAAAATCACATTTAACCATACCTTTCAGAATATATAAAAATATATAGGTTTACTTGCAGAAATAATGTTCAAGTAATAAAAGAATGCTTCATAAGCATTTCTAGCCACTTTAATTAATTAAAATAAAAGGGTAAAACCTTATTAAAATGTGACACCACTTTAAATCACATTCCCATGGACTACAATATGTGGTGATGACATGTGTCAACATGATCCCATATGTGGTTTGGAGAATATTAAATCTTAAGTAGTTTTTCAATGAGTAGAAATTACTTTTCTAAAAATAAAAAGGATTTAAACCAAGCCTTAACCTTGTAATGTTAGAGATGATGCTAGATCATCTATAGAACCCTTGTGTGTGATGATTGCAAGTAGTTAAGTATTGTTTGGTGATTGTGTACCTCGTATTTATTCATAGACGCTAGTACCGACCAAGGATACGAGGAGGAAGGAGGATACTACGAAGAGGAAGCCGAGGAGAACTTCAACCATTGCTCTCCACAAGTCAAGCTTATATTGACATTGATGCCAGCCTTACTAATCAAGTTGACCTATGCCAGCTAACACTTGCAAGATACCCTACTGATTCCACAAACCCATACTTGTGAGATGACTACTTTATGCCTTAAGCATATGTGATCATACCCACTTGCTAAACCAATCCTAGTTTTATGGCAAGCTTCTTACTTTATTTCTTTATCAAAGCTTACTTAGAGTCTACCTAAGAGTTTGGTAGATACTAGACAGTTGTGCTGAAGGTTGCATAAAGAGCATAAAATTTGGCCTAAGCTAGAAGCCTTGATATCAGCCTAAGATATAAGGTTGGACTTAGTTGAAACTTCACTAGTTACCACCCCCCATTAGTACCACCCCCACCTGTAGATGTTAGTGCTAAGCATAAAACTTGATCAACTTTTAGATGGGAATACTTGGTGGAAAAATGGTTATGAAAACCTTGGAATTATGGATCATTCTATTGAAATGTTTTGGACATGTGTTTCCAAATACTTGATGATTTTGGTGATGAAAATGTTGAGGCATGAGCCTTAGCCCTTTATAAAACTGATGGTTGTCTGGATGCGATACCATTCCAATTTTAGCGTACAACCACAATACCCGAATATTGGGTAGGGCTTGACTGGAAACTTATATACCTTAGTATTAGTTCCCTCACGGCCAAGGTTTGAGCTGAGGCTACCTTGTGAAGATTGTCCACCTGTGCAGTACCCAAGATGACAGTGGTCATGGTTGGGAGGCCAAACTCACAGGAGAGGTGCTTATACTAGGGAGTGTAATTGAAAGGTTAGGATTGATTATCCGCATACTGAGTATGGTGAATTCAGGATTTGTTCCTGACGGATGTATCGAATGTTGTGGTGAAAGTGTACAATCTCTGCAGAGTGTCAAACTATTCGAATAGCCGCGTCCGTGGTTATAGACAGTTGGAGTGGCCATATTGTTCCCCCGTCAGACCTTTTAAAATGACTTGTGAAATGAATTGAGACTTTGACTTGACCACAACAGAGTTGTGACCTGAATTACAAGATCCCACTTAGGAGTTATAAAATTGTGACTAGATTTGGAACTTAGTAAAGATAATCCTGGCTTTTTGCAAAACAACCCTAGAGCCTAGTGTCCTATTATCCAAAAACCCCTTACCCGTTAGTATTAGTTTGCGAGTACTTAAAGATTACTCATGGCTTTGTCCCTGGATATTCCCATGGCCAGACTATGAAGAGGAGTACCTGGAAGATGGACCCCAGGAAGGTTACGACAACTAGGATCATCTCCCATCGTCAGCATTGCCTGTGACCCCGAAGATGGAGCTTCGCCTACGCTACCGTTATTATTATTATTACGTATTCCGCTGCTTGATGTTGTATTAAGAACTGGATCATGAGATCCCTATTTGTGTAAGAACTTATGTATCGTTTGTAATGGATGAAGTACTATGGTATCCAATTCTGTTATGTCTCGCAAAAATGGTATAGGATTGCGATGTATGGCATAACAGGCATCTAGGATTGAAAAATCCGGGTGTTGACATCCAGGATCCCATCTGAGACTCCGAACAACATTCGGTCTCTTACTCATCATTCCATAACTACTCAACAACGTCGAATCCTTAAGTGTGTCTCCCTACGGTTCATGAATTATGCGGACATGATTGAGACACTTCTCCGAACAATAACCAATAGAGGAATCTGGAAATTCATATGGCTCCCACATATTTCTACGATTACTTTGCGATCGAATGAACCAGTTACATACGATACCAATTTCCCTTTGTCTCGTGATAGTTTACTTATCCGAGGTTATGATCGTCGGTATCTCTACATACCTAGTTCAACCTCGTTACTGATAAGTACTCTTTTCTCGTTCCCGTGATATGTGATCCCTTGTGAGCCAGTCACATGCTTGCAAGCTAATTGGATGACATTCCATCGAGAGGGCCCAGAGTATATCTATCCGTCATATGGATGGACAAATCCCATTATTGATCCATGTTTTTCAACCAATACTTTCCTAACACTCAATTCCACCTTTATAGCCACCCAGTTACGGTGTGGTGTTTGATGTCATCAAAGCATCCTTCCGGTGAAGGTGATATGCATGATCTCATGGTCGAAGGAATTAGGTTACTATGTATCAGAAAGCATATAGCAATTGAACTATTAAAATGAATTGATATTTATGCTACGCTTATCTATAGGAGTATGTCCACCATATCATTCTCCTAACGATATGATCTTGTTGTTAATAACATCTCAATGTTCATGATAGGGAAACCAAAATCATTTATTAACCAACAAGCTAGTGTTATATAGAGGCTTTACTAGGGTCTTCAATTTTAGTTTACAAATCACACAAGTATTAATGTTTCCTTGTTAATACTATTATAGCATGAATGTAAACATTTATCATAAACACAAAGATATAATAATAACTACATTTATTATTGCCTCTAGGGCATATCTCCAACAGTCTCCCACTTGCACTAGAGTCAACTAATCTAGATTACATGGTAATATACCGAACACCCATGGCAGTTTGGTGTTGGTCATGTTTTGCCCTCGGGAGAGGTTTAGTCAACGGATCCGCCACATTCAGATCTGTGTGTACTTTGCAAATCTTTATGTCACCGTCTTGGACATGTTCTCGAATAGCGTGAAAACGTAGCTTGATGTGCTTCAGCTTCTTGTGTGACTTTGGTTCTTGCGCATTGGCTATGGCACCCATCTTATCACAGTAGATTGACATTGGGTCCAGCGCACTACGAACCACACCGAGCTCTATAATGAATTCTTTCATCCATATTGCTTCTTGTGAAGCCTCCGAAGCAGCCATGTATTCCGATTCAGTTGAAGATCTCGCCACAACGCTTTGCTTTGCACTCCTCCAGCTAACTGCTGCACCATTCAAAGTAAATACGTATCCAGATTGTGATTTAGAATCATCTGGATCGGTGTTCCAACTAGCATCGGTGTAACCATTAACAACGAGATGTTCATCACCTCCATAAGAAAGAACCATATCCTTAGTTCTTCTCAAGTACTTAAGGATGTTTTTGACTATTGTCCAATGATCCACTCCTGGATTACTTTGATATCTGCTAGTAAACTAACGGCATATGCAATGTCGGGTCTAGTACATAGCATGGCATACATTAGAGATCCTATGGCTGAGGCATAGGGAGTCTTACTCATCCTCTCTCTATCTTCTGCCGTTGTCGGACTTTGAGTTTTACTCAAGGTCGTATTGGGCAACATGGGCAAGAACCCTTTCTTGCTATCTTCCATTCCAAATCTCTTCAGAACTTTGTCCAAATATGTACTTTGTGACAATGATATTAGGCGTCTCGATCTATCTCTATAAATCTTTATGCCCAATATGTAAGCTGCTTCGCCAAGATCCTTCATTGAAAAACTATTATTCAAATATTCCTTGACACTATTAAGAAGGTCTACATCATTCCCAATCAACAATATGTCATCTACATATAGTACTAAGAATGCTACCGAGCTCCCACTCACTTTCTTGTAAATACAAGCTTCTCCATAAGTTTGTATAAAACCAAAACTTTTGATTACTTTATCAAAACGTTGATTCCAACTTCGGGATGCTTGCTTCAATCCATAGATGGACCGTTGAAGTTTGCATACCTTGTTAGCATCTTTAGGATCGACAAAACCTTTGGGTTGCATCATATACAACTCTACATCAATGTCTCCATTGAGGAACGTTGTTTTGACATCCATCTGCCATATCTCATAATCGTAATATGCAGCGATTGCTAACATAATCCTCACAGACTTTAGCTTCGCTACAGGTGAGAAAGTCTCATCGTAGTCAACTCCTTGAATTTGTTGAAACCCTTTTGCGACAAGTCGAGCTTTATAGACAGTAACATTACCATCAGCATCTGTTTTCTTCTTGAAAATCCATTTGTTCTCGACAGCCTTCCGGTCATTCGGTAAGTCCACCAAAGTCCATACTTGGTTTTCGTACATGTATCCAATCTCGGATTTCATGGCTTCTTGCCATTTTTTGGAATCTGGGCTCATCATCGCTTCCTCATATGTCGCAGGGTCATCGGTGTTGTCCACCAACATGACACTCATAACGGGATCATACCAATCAGGAGTGGTACGAGTTCTCGTTGACCTGCGAGGCTCTGTAGTAACTACAACCGAAGTTTCATGATCATCATCATTAGCTTCCTCTCTCATTGGTGCAGGCACCACAGGAACTTCTTCCGGTGCTGCGCTACTCGCAAGTTCGAGAGAAGGTTCGACAACCTCGTCGAGTTCTACTTTCCTTCCAGTCACTTCTTTCGAGAGAAATTCCTTCTCTAGAAAGGATCCATTCTTGGCAACGAAGATTTTGCCTTCAGATCTATGATAGAAGGTATACCCAATAGTTTCCTTTGGGTATCCTATGAAGACGCATTTTTCCGCTTTGGGTTCAAGCTTGTCCGGCTGTAACTTCTTTACATAGGTTTCGCAACCCCTAACTTTAAGGAACGACAATTTAGGTTTCTTCCCAAACCATAATTCATACGGTGTCGTTTCAATGGATTTAGGTGGTGCCCTATTTAAAGTGAATGCGGTTGTATCTAATGCGTAACCCCAAAATGATAGCGGTAAATCTGTAAGTGACATCATAGAACGAACCATATCTAGGAGAGTTCGATTACGACGTTCGGACACACCATTACGCTGTGGTGTTCCCGGCGGTGTCAATTGTGAAAGTATTCCGCATTTCTTCAAATGCTCGCCAAACTCGTAACTTAGATATTCACCTCCACGATCAGAACGTAGAAATTTAATCTTCTTGTTACATTGATTCTCAACCTCACTTTGAAATTCCTTAAACTTCTCGAAAGTTTCGGACTTATGTTTCATGAAATAGATATACCCATATCTACTCAAGTCATCCGTGAAGGTAAGACATAACGATAACCACCGCGCGAAGCTACACTCATTGGACCACACACATCGGTATGTATGATTTCCAATAAGTCCGTAGCTCGCTCCATCATACCAGAAAATGGAGTCTTAGTCATTTTACCCATCAGACATGCTTCGCATCTTTCAAGTGATTCGAAATCAAGTGATTCAAGAAGTCCATCGGAATGGAGTTTCTTCATACGCTTCACTCCAATGTGACCAAGACGACAGTGCCACATATAGGTTGAGTTATCGCTCGATTTCAAACGTTTAGCTTCAATGTTATTAATATGTGTATTTCCACTATCGAGATTCAATAAAAATAGACCATCTATCAAAGGTGCATGTGCATAAAACATATTACTCACATAAATCGAACAACCATTATTCTCGGACTTAAACAAGTAACCGTCTCGCAATAAACAAGATCCCGATATAATGTTCATGCTTAACGCAGGCACCAAATAACAATTATTTAAGTATAAAACTAATCCCGATGGTAGATGAAAAGGTAGCGTGCCGACCGCGATCACATCAACCTTTGATCCGTTTCCCACGCGCATCGTCACCTCGTTCTTCGCTAGCTTCCGTTTATTCTGCAGCACCTGTTTCGAGTTACAGATATGAGCAACCGAACCAGTATCAAATACCCAGGCACTACTACGAGTACTAGTGAGATACACATCAATAACATGTATATCGGATATACCTTTCTTCTTGATGTTGCCGTTCTTCAAATCCGCCAAGTACTTTGGGCAATTCCGCTTCCAGTGACCTTCTCCCTTGCAGTAAAAGCACTCAGTATCAGGCTTAGGTCCAACCTTGGTCTTCTTCTTCGGTGCGGTAACTTTCTTACCACCCTTCTTGAAGTTTCCCTTTTGCTTAGACTTGCATTTCTTGAATTTGGTGGTCTTATTGACCATCAACACTTGGTGCTCTTTCTTGATCTCCACTTCTGCAGATTTTAACATGGCGAAGAGTTCTGGCAACTGCTTGTTCATGTTTTGCATATTCTAGTTCATCACAAAGTTCTTGTAACTTGGTGGTAGTGATTGGAGGACACGATAAATCCCCAAAGCATTAGGAATCACTATACCCAAGCTTGGAAGTTTGTTTGCGTGCCCAGACATCTTAAGCACATGCTCACTGACGGAGCTGCCCTCTTCCATCTTGCAGTTAAAGAACTTTTCAGAAGCCTCATAGCTCTCAATTGCCGCGTGAGTCTCAAAGATCAATTTGAGATCACGGACAATATCATGTGGGTCTGAATTCTCAAACCTTTTCTGAAGCTCCGATTCTAAACCATACAAGAGAGCACACTGAACTATGGAGTACTGAGTCTTCCGAGCGAGGTAAACATTCTTTACTTCATCGGTAGCAGTAGCTGCAGGTGGGGCACCCAGCGGTGCATCCAGCACATAGGTCAAATTACCAGCAGTGAGGACAATCCTCAAATTGCGGAACCAATCCGCGAAGTTGCTTCCATTGTTTTTAAACTTTTATTTCTCTAGGAACGAAAATTGATGGTAGGGGCCGCCATTGATCTACAACATATTTGCAATAGTTTAGACTAAGTTTATGACAAATTGAGTTCTAATTAATAGTTAAATTAATCTAGGTGAACTCCCACTCAAAACAATATCCCTCACATTGTTTTGGTGATCACACGAACCAAATCCACCACATAAACACCGATCATCACGAGAGTTGATGTAGCTTCAATGGCGAACAATCAACATGTTCATCATATCTACTATATGATTCATGCTTTACCTTTCGGTGATCCGTGTTTCGAGACCATGTCTGTACATGCTAGGCTCGTCAAGATCAAACCTTAGCTTCCGCATGAGAAAATTTGGCTTGCTCACGTTGTATACACTTGCGGAATCTAACACACCCGATCATCACATGGTGCTTCGAAACAACAAGCTTTAGCAACGGTGCTTACTAAGGGTGAACACTTTAGAACTTGATATTCATGTGCATGAGGGATCATCTTATAATTCTACCGTCATTAACTAAGCAATACAAGATGCATAAAGGATTAACATCACATGCAATTCATAATATGTGATATGATATGGCCTTTCTTCTTTGTGCTTCTGATCTCCATCTTCAAGCACGAACATGATCTCCATCATCACCGGCATTGCATCAAGGTCAATGACGCTGCTCCATGGTTGTCGTCCACCGGCTTCAACTATTACAACTACTTTGAATAGACACGCGGGTCTTAATAGAAATTAAAGACAACCATATGGCTCCTGCCGGTTGCCAACTTACAATAAGGAACATTGCATACATCAAATATAATCACAATCATGGCCATATCACATCACAGCACACCCCTGCAAAACAAAGTTAGACGCCTCTACTTTCTTTGAATATTTTACGTGGTTTGGGGCTTTCAATAAGTGTCGTTCTAACTTACGAACAAGAACCATTGTAAATTTAATCTTAACTATGTTGGGAGAAACAGGCACCCGCAAAGCCACTTATGCAATACAAGTTGCATGTCAAGCGTGGAGCAAGTCTCATGAACGATGTCATGTAAGGTTAGCCCGGGCCGCTTCATCCCACCATCCCGCAAGATGCAAAGTACACAAGAAGCAATCGACAAAAAAAGCATCAACGCCCACAATGACCATTGTGTTCTACTCGTGCAACAAATCTACATATAGACACGCCTCTGATACCACTGTAGGGGTTCGTAGCATGGAAAACAAAAAATTTCTACCGCATACAAACAAACAAGCCAAGATCTATCTACTAGATTGTAGCAACGAGTCGATGGAATAACTCACCCTCGAAGATTCCAAAGTGTTTAACGAGAGCGGATTCTCGTGGGTGATGTAGTCGTACTCTTCCCGATCTCAAGATCGTGTAGACGATCCTTCCGGCGCTGCGTTCCGGCAGCGCTTCTGCAATCGGTCACACGCTCGGTACTCGATGAAGACCTTCCTCTCCCTTGTTCCAGCAGGCAGCGGAGGTTGTAGCACTCTCCTCGTGATTCCGGCAGCACAACGGCGTGGTACCGGAAGTAGAGGGGAGATCTCGCAGGGCTTCGCCTTAAGCCGGAGCGAGTATGGTGGACTATGAGAGAGAGCCTCGGTGATCTAGGGTTTAGACGCACCAAGGAGGAGCAAGGCCGGTGGCTAGGGTTTGCCTAGGCAGCGGCGGCGGCTTGCCCTAGGCGGCGGCGGCAGCAGGAGGTGGCGGTGCCGCCGGCTAGGATTAGGGTTTGTGGGGCGTGGTGTTGTGTGCTTGGAGGGGCAGCCCTGCCCCTCCTTATATAGGTGGAGGGGGCGCGCCAAGGGGAGGGGAGTCCCTCCACAACTCGGTATCCAAGTGGGCCGGCGGTGGAGGGAGGGAACTCCTCCCCAAGTAGGTTTCCTACTCTCCCTCCACCTCACAAAATAGCCGTTTGACTTTTCAAATTGGCGTTTGACTTTTCAAACTAGGATTTGATTAAACCCTTTATTTTGTTCAGCGATGACACCTAGTACATGATGCAATCATTCCAACTAGTTATGACACATTCATGTACCCTTCCCCTCCGGAGTGCCGGACATTCCGGAACCTTCTAGAACATTCCCGATGAAAACACCGGAACCATTCTCCAACCCCGAAACAGGACATTCCTTATATGAATCTTATTCTCCGGACCATTACGGATCTCCTCGTGATATCCAGGATCCCATCCGAGACTCCGAACAACATTCGATATCTTACTCATCATTCCATAACTACTCAACAACGTCGAATCCTTAAGTGTATCTCCCTACGGTTCGTGAATTATGCGGACATGATCGAGACACTTCTCCGAACAATAACCAATAGAGGAATCTGGAAATTCATATGTCTTCCACACATTTCTACGATTACTTTGCGATCGAATGAACCAGTTACATACGATACCAATTTCCCTTTGTCTCATGATAGTTTACTTATCCGAGGTTATGATCGTCGGTATCTCTACATACCTAGTTCAACCTTGTTACTGATATGTACTCTTTTCTCGTTCCCGTGATATGTGATCCCTTGTGAGCCAGTCACATGCTTGCAAGCTAATTGGATGACATTCCACTGAGAGGGCCCAGAGTATATCTATCAGTCATATGGATGGACAAATCCCATTCTTGATCCATGTGTTTCAACCAATACTTTCCGAACACTCAATGCCACATTTATAGCCACCCAGTTACGGTGTGGTGTTTGATGTCATCAAAGCATCCTTCCGGTAAAGGTGATATGCATGATCTCATGGTCGAAGGAATTAGGTTACTATGTATCAGAAAGCATATAGCAATTGAACTATTAAAATGACTGGATTTTTATGCTACGCTTATCTATAGGAGTATGTCCACCATATCATTCTCCTAACGATATGATCTTGTTGTTAATAACATCTCATTGTTCATGATAGGGAAGCCACAATCATTTATTAACCAACAAGCTAGTGTTATATAGAGGCTTTACTAGGGACTTCAATTTTAGTTTACAAATCACACAAGTATTAATGTTTCCTTGTTAATACTATTACAGCATGAATGTAAACATTTATCATAAACACAAAGATATAATAATAACTACATTTATTATTGCCTCTAGGGACTATCTCCAACAAAAAATCATTTTAGAATGAATTTTATATTCAATTTATGCCTACAGAAGTTTCTGCATAAACAATCATTTTACCAGAAGCAATTCATTAAATAAAGTGCATGGTTGGAAAGTAATTGTCTTGCTGATTCCATTGATATAAAGTTTGCAAAATTTGGATGTGTGGTTTGAAAGTTATGCATTTTGCAATTTTGAATAACTAATAGAACATTTTCTGGTTTTTATAACAGCTCTAGGCCACGCGTCATTTTTTGATTCGTCGGTACCGGTTCGGGCGGATCAAGCGATGCGAGGTGTTGGATCTAAGCTGCAACTTACGGTTCAGATCGAAACGTACCTCTTCGTTTATGTTCTATCGTGTGTATTGGATCTAAATCCTATGGCGCACAAGCACTGGCCATTTACTAGCGGCGCTGGCGGCGGCGACGCGCTCGGCAAGCAAGGTAGCCGGTGATGCAGGAAGAAAGAGAGACAGGGGAGGGGCTCACCGAGATCGCCGTGCTTCGCAGATGCTCAACGTGTCCTTGTCTGTTGAAGGGGCGCTCTGAATCACAGGTGATTCCTCGTCGGAGTTCAAGACAGCGTTGGGCACGCACTGTCGTGGTCAGATACGAGGTTGTAGATCGCGCGCGGTTGATTGGAGAGCACCTGGAGGTACACAAGGCATAGGCGAACTAGTTGGCATGAATCTCTAGTCGAGGCGCGCACTGGTTTAAGCGATAAAACTCACCGAATTGTTTGCGGACGGCGGTGACATTCTGTTGAAGACGGAGGCGAGTGTCCAGGGCGTGCGCGAGCGAGCTACGGTTACTGGTAGGTACGCCTGGTGCTGGCGAGCACTCCAGTGGGGTCAGGGAGGCAAGGGGCGATGGAGGGTGGTCGGAATCGTTCGCGAAGCTCGCCGAGGCTGCGGTGGTGCGAAATGAAATTGGAGTAGACCGGTGGCTCTCTGGCAACGCTGGTTGGGGGGAAATGGAGAGGAGAAGCAGGCTATCAATCGAGCGTGGTCGCGAGCGTTGATTGCTGAGTCTTTATCGTGGAATTAAGCCGGGGAAGTAACGGCAAGAACGGCCGGTGAGGCGTGGTCATCGCGGGGGTGAGGAAGAAGACTGGGGGTGGGGTCTGGTTGACAGTGAAAGAGAGAGGGGTGAGGTGGGGCCTGCTAGTCAGCGACTGCGTGGGTTCGATGCCGAGTAAAAGAAAACGCTTCGGCTTAGTTGGGCTTTGCTGGGCTGGGCTGGCTTTGTATCATTTTTTTGTACTGATTGTTTTTCCCTTCTCTTTTTCTATTTATCTGTTTTGATTTTCTTTAAACTTTTCAAACAACAAATTGATTTCAAACTTCGACCAAACTTTGTGTGTATTCAAATACTGATTAATAATACATTCTAAAGTAAATTTAGAATAATTCTTTTATTCTTTTTAGGGTCTTTTATTTATTTTATAAATAGACATTTGTCTTTAATTCAAATAGGTTTTAATGTGTTTTAAAACTTTATTTGAAATCCAAATTTTTACCAAACCTATTCAGTAGGTTTATTTATTTAATAGGATGTCAAATAATTCACTTTGAATTATTTCGAATATTTTTAATATGATTTATTAATCATTTAAATTGGGTATTTGTTTTCATTCTAATGAAATTAAATACGGGTTTTAATTCCATAATTTTTATTTGATTTCTTTGATCCCATTTAAGTTATTTAAATAACTTTTATTCCACTTGGGTGAATGCCAAATTCTATTTTCCCATGATTTAATTAATCATACTTATTAGGGATTTGTCTTTATTCAAAAAGAAATAGAATTTGGTTAATGCCACTTTATTTTATTTGGAAAACTCTTTATCCTTTTATTTTATTTGGATTTGGATTATATTCATTCCATTTGCTTATGGATTAGGCCAAGATTTAATTTGGTCTTTAAATATTCCTCATTTAAATATCTCTTTCTTTATCTTATAAAATCCATATCTTTTTATTTATAGATTCAAACTTGGTGTTTCCGATTTATATAAACTTATTTAATATTTTTTTTATCCTTTTAAATGTCTTTAGGATTATTTGCTCACCATTTGGTATGGATTTTTAGATAGGTGCTTTTTTTTAGCTTTGGAAATTCAATTTCCTTATCTTATTAAATTCATAAGATTTTATCTATGGCTCCAAATTAAGTCAAACCAATTCCCATGGTTTTTATAATATTTCTATTTGTCATTCTTGATCATTTTGAAATGTTTGTTGACCAATTTTTATATGGATCAAATCCATGATCATGGAGATAACTTGGAAATGTTTTTCTTCCATTAGGGTTTTAGGGTTTTGGTTTATTTTCCAAATGTTAAATTTTCAAGATGCATTTATGAAGAATGCATTTCACTTGATTTGAATTTAGTTGGATTCAAACATTACTCAAGTTTGTTCAAGATGGGATTTTAAGTTTCCATTTGGAATCAAAAAGTTTCTTTTCACCCTAAATTTCAACTATTATTTATTTTGTTTATTTATTTTTCACATTACAAAATTTGGAAAATTTTGGGATGTGACATTAGTGGGAGTTCATCTAGTAATTTGATTAAGTTGAACTAGTTATCATGAACATAGTCTAAATAGTACTTGCAAATTTTGTATATCAAATGGCTAAGTCCAACTTCAACTTCAACGTTTTTGCTGAGAAAGAAAAGCTTAAGAACAATGGGTCTAACTTCACCAACTAGTTCCGCAATCTGAGAATAATTCTCGCTGGTGGACAAAAGGACTATGTCCTTGAGAAAGCGCTAGGTGACGCCCCTGCTATAGATGCGCCGGCTGGTGAAAAAGCTGTTTATCAGTCGCGCAAAGATGATTATGGTGTGATTAAGAGCACCATGTTGTTTGCTATGGAATCGTACCTTCAAAATTGTTTTGAGGAGTTTGCCGGGCCCTTTGAGATTCTTGAGGAACTGAAAACCATGTTTCAGACTCAGGACCGTTCTGAGAGATATGAGATCTCTGATAAATTCTTTAACTGCAAGATGGAGGAAGGGAGTTCCGTTAGTGAGCACTCCATTAAGATGTCGGGCTACACTCAACATCTTGAGCAACTGGACTGCAAGATTCCAGAAGAGCTCAAGATTGACAGAGTTCTGCAATCACTCCCTCCTAGCTACAAAGGTTTTGTAGTTACTCATAATCAGATTGGTTCCACTGATACGATCACTAAGCTCTTCGCTAAGATGAAAGCTACGGAGGTGGACATCAAGAAAGATAATCATGTGTTGATGGTCAACAAGCCCCCCATCTTTATGAAAGGTAAGGGTGCAAAGAAGTCCTTCAAGAAAGGCAGCGGCAAGCGCGTTGTCCCTGCTGAGAAGAAGGTCAAGTCTGGACCTAAGACGGACACTAAGTGCTTCTATTGCAAGGACAAGGGTCACTGGAAGCGCAACTGTCCGAAGTACTTAGCAGACAAGAAGGCTGGCACCATTAAAGGTATATTTGATATACATGTTATTGATGTTTACCTTACTAGCGCTCGATGTAGTGCCTGGGTATTTGATACTGGTTTAGTTGCTAATATTTGTAACTCGAAACAGGAGCTACGGAATAGACGGCGGCTAGCAAGGGATGAGGTGACGATGCGCGTTGGCAACGGATCAAGAGTTGATGTGATGGCCGTCGGCACGCTCTCCTTAGTTTTACCTTCGGGATTAGTTTTAAATCTTGATACATGTTATTATGTCCCTGCGTTGAGCATGAACATTATATCTGGATCGTGTTTATTGCAAGACGGTTATTCATTTAAATCGGAGAATAATGGTTGTTCTATTTATATGAATAACATCTTTTAAGGTCATGCACCTGCTATGAATGGTTTATTTCTTCTGAATCTCGAAAGCAATGAAACACACATCCATAACATTGAGGCTAAGAGATGCAAAGTAGATAGTGATAATTCAACTTATTTGTGGCACTGCCGTCTAGGTCATATTGGTGTAAAACGCATGAAGAAACTCCATTCTGATGGACTTTTGGAGTCTCTTGATTTTGAATCATTTGACACGTGCGAGCCGTGCCTCATGGGCAAGATGATCAAAACCCTGTTCTCCGGAGTTATGGAGCGAGCAACGGACTTGTTGGAAATCATACATACCGATGTGTGCGGACCAATCAGTGTTTCGACGCGCGGTGGATATCGCTATTTTCTCACTTTTACTGATGACTTAAGTAGATATGGGTATATCTATTTAATGAAACATATATCTGAAACTTTTGAAAAGTTCAAAGAATTTTAGAACAAAGTGGAAAACCATCGTAACAGAAAAATTAAATTTCTACGAGGAATCATTTCGCAACTCACGCCACCCGGAACACCACAGCGCAATGGTGTGTCTGAACGCCGGAATCGGACTCTATTAGATATGGTGCGATCAATGATGTCTCTTACAGATTTGCCGTTATCATTTTGGGGTAATGCATTAGAAACTGCTGCATTCACTTTAAATAGGGCACCATCTAAATCCGTTGAGACGACACCGTATGAACTATGGTTTGGTGCTAAACCTAAGTTGTCGTTTCTTAAAGTTTGGGGATGCGAAGCTTACGTCAAGAAGTTGATGCCGGACAAGCTCGAACCCAAAGCGGAGAAATGCGTCTTCATAGGATACCCTAAGGAAACGATTTGGTATACCTTCTACCACAGATCCGAAGGCAAAGTGTTTGTTGCAAAGAACAGATCCTTTCTTGAGAAGGAGTTTCTCTCGAAAGAAGTGAGTGGGAGGAAGGTAGAGCTAGACGAGGTTATTGAACCTTCTCTCGAGTTGGAGAGTAGCGCAGCACCTGAAATTGATCCAGTGCCGCCTACACCAACAAGAGAGGAAGATAATGATGAGGATCATGAAACTTTGGATGATGCTACTGCTGAACGTCGCAGGTCGACAAGGTCACGTGCCCCTCCTGAGTGGTACGACAACCCTGTCTTAACTGTCTTGTTGGTAGACAACAGTGAACCTGTGAACTATGAGGAAGCAATGATGTAACATACCTAAAATCATGATTTCAAAGATTGCATATCATTCATGCATGCATATAGAATTGAGATCTATTTCAAAATCATTCCAGAAAAACAGAAGCACATAGTGCTATGATTTTATGTGAGCAACTTAAATCAAATGGCCATCACCATTTGAAAGTTTGAATGTTTGTGAACCTTGATTGTTTACTTTCCTTGTTGAAGGGTTTGAGTGTAGAATTTAAACCCAGACTTACAAATTGGAAATGGTTTCAAAAACCATTTTTCAAACTTTGCAAATCAAGTGCCATGTCTCAGATATTTTTGTTCCCCAAGTTTGACCAACCTTTGCAAAGTAACCACATGGTTTTAGGCATGTATTTGAGACTATTGCACCACTGCAAAAACCGCAAAGTAATTTGAATTCAAATGGAACTTGAATTCATTTGAAAACCAATTCAGAAAATCGAAACAGAAAAAGAAAAAGAAGAAAGAATTGGAAAAGGGCCGGCGCCAGGATTCCAGCCCAGCTGCAGAACTGGCCCAACTAGCCCACCCGGCTTTTCCCTCTCTCTATCACACGTGCAAGCGCACCCAGGCAGTCGCTGACGACCAGACCCCACCTCCTCTTCGCGCGTTTCGCTGACGAGCGGGCCCTCTCCATGTCGCCCTCGTCTTCCCCAAACCGCGCCCGCAGACCGCGTCGCCGCTGCTGTCAATGTCGGTAATGGCGCGGCGTAATTAGCCTTGATGCCGCAGGCGTTTCCTGTCGCGCTTGAGCCTATATAAACCACACCCCGCCACGGTCATTTCCCCCACTCTCCTCGCTCACTCCGCCACCAGGCTGCGCGCATTCGCTCTCGAAGCCGCGCTGTACCGACGACTCCGGCGACCGATTCCGGTGAGCCCAGACCGCCCCCCTCTCTCTGGTTCAAGCTATCTTGCTCAGCATGATCTGGCGCATCTGCTGACACCTTTCTTTTGCCTGCTCGTGACCCAGTTTGTCGTTTCCATTCACGACCGCAACCAACTGCGCCGCCGCTTGACTCCGGCGACCAATTGAGGTAAAACCCGAGCGCCCCTTGCCCCCTCTTTCATACGAGATTGTTCGCCTGCGTCTTGTGCATCACCTGACCCCTCTGGTTCGTGCTAGGGCGACGCCAAACCTCGGCAAGAACCACGACTGCAAGCAACAGACGCCGCCCGCAACTCCGACGAGCCCCTGAGACCGTGCCAGTGCGCCCCTTCCCGAATCATCGCCACCTTGAGCATCAGCAGCCTCCTGCGGTTCTGGTAAGACACTTCCCCCACTCCCGCACGACCTAGAACGCTAGCGCCGCCGCTGTCAGACGCGCCGCCGCCAGTCGCCGCCGCTAGCGCCGCTCGAGTTTGGTTAGTTGATTTGTAGCCGTCAGATCTGGATCCAACGTGTAGAATTAGATAGGTTAGCGAACCGTTATGGGCAGATCTGAGCCGTGGGTTTTAATTAGATCCAATGGCGCGGGAGGGTGATCCTGAACGAATCGGTATCAGCCAATAGGATTAAGACGCGTGGCTAGGGTTTGATTCAAAAACAGAATTCAAATCAGATTTAGATCCAAAATTCAAATGGCTATAACTTTTGATTCCCACGTTATATTTTTGCAAATTTTATACCGTTGGAATCAGGGAGACAAGCCCTTTCTGAATCTGCAATGTGTTTAACAAAAAGTTTCTGTTAAAATGACTTTTTATGCAGAAACTTGTTTAGGACCATTTTGAGTATAGAATTTGTTTAGTAAATAGTTTTAGTGCTAAATAAGTTTAGTTAGCAAGTTTTTGACTTGGTTATGTTTCTGTATCATGCACTTGCTTGGTGGAGTTTTCAAAAATCATCACTTAGCATTCTCTTGCATGCATGCATTCATATTTTTGTTTGTATATGAATTGTGTGTAATTTTGTGCTACAAATTTTTGTGTATATTTTGCTAGTGACTGTGATTGTGAAGAGTGCTACTCTCCCCATTACCAAGGCAAGTGGTACTTCATGAATATTTCCATCCCTATATTTTGTACAAGCATTAGAAATATTTTGCTAAGTCTTGCATGTTGTTACTTTTTTGCCAAATGCTATGTTGGGAAATCCTAAGTAGTTGTAGAATTGTAGAATTGCTAGGGATTTTCCTAAGTTAAGTTACTATGACATGCTTATCCTAGCTAGTAGCAAACAAGGGTTGGTAAAGTATATACATTCTATGATGAAAATATTTCTAAGTCTTTGGACTTAAGTTTTTCTTAATAAAACAACTAAGTCAATGAACCTCCTGGGTGGAATGGGACTTGAATGGTGGTTTTTGGTTGAGTGGTTACACAAGGCCCATGGACATGGTTTACCTTGTGTATCACACTTGTGGTATGCCACCCAGGCACAAAGGGATTTTGGAGGCCAAGTGTTGAGAAGCTTATAGTGCAGCCACTTGGCAATATGGGCTCTGCCTTGATCATATAGGTTGCTAGAACTTAGTCATTTGGACAGTTGGTGGTAGTGGGATGATAGGTTGGAACGCGTCCATTTGGCTAAGGGAAGGCTTCTGAAAGGTCCTGTCTTGGGAAACCAAGTCTGGTGGGGAAAGTGCACAACCTCTGCAGATGGAAAATCTAAGTACTTAGCCAAGTCCATGGCAATGGACAACTTGAGCATCAAGACATGGAAGCTATCAAGAATCTCATCACTCCATCTTCTAAGTAAAACTTGTGGGTGAACAAGGGTGAAGGACCCCAATGTCTATTGGTGGTTTCTTGGGAAATGTTTTGACAAAGAAAAACTTAGTGATTTCAACTAATAGGAAAAACCTATTTTGAGCAAAGCAAGCCAAGCTACACTTAGCCAAAATGCATATAGTAATATAGTCCACTAAAAATTTACTAAGGTATCACTTGCCAATACTATTCCAAAGTATTGACCCACTGTGGCTGTAACTTGTGATGTTGCAGGTTACTCCGATGATGATTAGGTGTCATGAGTCTACACTCAACATGCTTGCCTGTGGCACATGAAGATGAAGACTTATGCTTATTTACTTATTCAAAAACTCTTGTATTATGCCTGTGGCCATGAGTTGTAAAAGACTATGTTTTTATCTCTGGAATGGATGTAATAAATGACCTTTGTATATGTGTACTTCATCTTAAACTGTGGATGCTAGCAATGATCCAGGGACTAGCATTGCAATCATAGGGATCCTTTTCCTTTACAAAGGAGGGATTTTATAAATGATGAGCCCAGACTCTGAGAAATGGCTCGAGGCCATGAAATCCGAATTGGGATCCATGAGCGAAAACCAAGTATGGACTTTGGTGGACCCTCCTAGCGACCGTAAGGCCATTGAGTGCAAATGGATTTTCAAGAAGAAAACGGACGCGGATGGTAATGTTACTGTCTATAAAGCTCAACTTGTCACGAAAGGTTTTCAACAAGTTCAAGGTGTTGACTATTCTCTCCCATAGCGATGTTTAAGTCCATTCGGATTTTATTAGCAATTGCTGCATTTCATGATTATGAAATATGGCAGATGGATGTCAAGACTGCATTCCTCAATGGCAACATTAATGAAGAGTTGTATATGATGCAGCCCGAAGGTTTTGTCGATCCTAACGATGTTGATAAGGTGTGCAAACTTCATCGTTCCATTTATGGACTGAAGCAAGCATCTCGGAGTTGGAACCTTTGTTTTGATCAAGTGATCAAGAGCTTTGGATTTGTTCCAAATTGCTACAAAGCTTGTATCTATAAGAAAGTGAGTGGGAGCACAGTGACATTTCTAGTACTATATGTGGATGACATATTGATTATTGGAAATGACATTGGTATGCTTAACGATGTGAAGAGTTATTTGAATAAATGTTTTTCAATGAAAGACCTAGGAGAAGCTGCTTATATATTAGGCATCAAAATCTATACAGATAGACAAAGACGCCTAATAGCTTTAAGCCAAAGTACATACCTAGACAAAGTTCTAAAAAGGTTCAGAATGGATAAGGCAAAGAAAGGTTCAGTGCCCATGTTGTCAGGTGATATTGAGCAAGGCTCAGTGTCCAGCTACGGTAAACGATAGAGAAGCTATGAGCAAAGTGCCTTATGCCTCGGCCATAGGTTCTATCATGTATGCCATGCTGTGTACTAGACCGGATGTGTCCAATGCTCTTAGTTTGACGAGAAGATACCAAAGTTATCCAGGAGTGGAACACTGGACAACCGTAAATAACATCCTAAAGTATTTAAATAGGACTAAAGAAATGTTCTTGGTCTATGGAGGTGATGAGCAGCTCGTCGTAAAAGGTTATGTCGATGCTAGTTTCGACACCGACCCGGATGATTCTAAATCTCAGACAGGATACGTTTATATTTTGAATGGAGGAGTTGTGAGCTGGAGAAGCTGCAAGCAAAGCGTGATCGCGGGATCTATAGTAGAATCGGAATACATGGCTGCTGCAGAAGCGTCAAGTGAAGGAGTTTGGATCAGGAACTTCATCACTGAGCTTGGTGTGGTTCCAAGTGCCTTGGACCCACTGGAGATATTGTGTGACAACACTGGTGCCATAGCACTGGCTAAGGAACCAAGATATCTTCCAAATACCAAGCACATGAACCGCCGGTTTCATATAATTCGAGATTATATAACAGATGGAGATCTGAAGATTAGCAAAGTACATACGGATCTGAATGTCGCAGATCTGTTGACTAAACCTCTTCCACGAGCAAAACATGATCAGCACCTTAATGCCATGGGTGTTAGATTGTTGCCAGATGTAAACTATATTATTGACTCTAGTGCAAGTGGGAGACTGTTGGAATTATGCCCTAGAGGCAATAATAAAGATGTTATTGTTATAATTCTTGTTCATGATAAAGTTTATATTCCATGCTAGAATTGTATTAAGCGGAAACTTTGATACTTGTGTGGTTTATGAACAACATCGTGTCCCTAGTACGCCTCTATGGACTAGCTCATTGATTAATGATGCTTAAGGTTTCCTAACCATAGACATGAGTTGTCGATTAATAATGAGATCATGTAATTGGGAGAATGATATGATGGACAGACCCAAATCAAGAAGAGCAATTAGATCGTGTCATCGTGTTCATCTTTGCGAAGCTTTTTCTATGTCAAATATTGTATTCCTTAGACCATGAGATAATGCAACTCCCTGGTATCGGAAGAAAGCTTTGAGGTCATCAAACGTCATCCTATGAGAGGGTGATCATAAAGGTGTCTCTCAGGTGATCGGAAAGTACTTGTTGGGTTGTATGTATCGAGATGGGATTTTTCCCTCCTGAGTCGGAGAGATATACTTCGGGCCCACTCGGTAATCGATATCAACACCGCTTGCAAGAACGTGGTTAAGAAGTTAATCACAAAGTGATATAGGATTACGGAACGAGTAAAGTACTTGCTATCAACGAGATTGAACTAGGTATGCAGATACCAACGATCGAATCTCGGGCAAGTAAAATATCGTGTGACGAAGGGAATATAAATATGGGATTAATTGAATCCTGGCATCGTGGTTCATCCGATATGATCATCGATGAATATGTGGGAGTCAATATGGGTTTCCAGATCCCGCTGTTGATTATTGATAGAAGATCATGTCTGCATATTCTCGAATCCGTAGGGTCACACACTTAACGTGCCTTGACACTAGGATAGAATGGATAATTGGTTTATGAGTTTTTGTTCGGAGTCTCGGATGAGATCCAGGACATCACGAGAGGTTCCGGAATGGTTCGGAGAATAAGATTCATATAAAGGAAAGAAGTTTTTGGATTTCGGAATAGTTTCGGAATGTTCGGTATTGTACCGAAAGGTTCTAGAAGCTTCCGGAGTGGGACCAACGTGGCCCCACTTGTCGGAGGGATGCGTGGGCCTGCGAGGGAGTGCTCTGGCCGCATTGGTCCAGGGGCACAAGGCCCCATAGTCCCAGCCGGCCAAAACCCTAGGGGAAACCCTAGGGGACCTTCTAGAAGGGGGGAAGACTTGCCCCCCCACTCCACCCTTGGGGCCGCCGCCCTAGGGCTTGGAGGAGGGGGCAAGGGGGCCGGCCAGCCCCTATATAAGGTGGGCAGGGGTCGCACCCTCCCCTCACCCCAAACCCTAGCCGCCAGCTGCTGCCCTACCTCTCTCTCTCTCCCGACTACGTGTAGGCCAAGCCCTGCCGTAGAAACTCTCCACCATTGCACCACATCGTCGTGCTGTAGATCCAATCTATCTCTCCACCCCACTTGCTGGACCAAGGAAGGAGGAGACATCGCGGCACCATACGTGTGCATCTCTCGGAGGCGCCGCCACTTGCGACGTTGGATCGGATCGGATCGCGAGGAAGAGAAGGCTAGTTCGACTACATCACCCACGTTCTGTTGAACGTTTCCGCTGTGCGATTTCTTCAAGGGTATGAAGATCTCATCTATCCCTCTCGTTGATTGCATCTCCTATATTAGATCTTGGCTTTCCCGTTCGCATCCGTGGAAATTTTTTGATTTACTATGTTGCGAAACCCTTCAGCAACCCCTTCGCCGGCCCCTCCGTCGCTGTCATCTGCGACGTCCCTATCCTCGAGCGCGTGCCGGTGAAGATCTCTCACAACATTGCCAATTTCTTCCCGTGGAAGACGTACTTCGGCCTTCTCTTCCGCGAATATGATCTCCCTGATCATGTCGACGGCACCATTGACCTCCTCGCCATGCCGCACGACCCCGATTGGTTGGCCATCGACGCGACCATCATACACTGGTATTTCCAGACCGTCTCCCACGAGATCTTCCGCACCGTCGTCCACGACGGCGACTCTGCGCACACCATCTGGACCAAGATCTCTGGCCTCTTCACCGACAACAAGATCCAGCGCATCACGTTCCTCCAACAGGAGTTCTTCGGCACCCACCAAAACGACCTCTCCCTCGACAACTATTGCCTCCGTCTCAAGATCCTCTCTGACGAGCTTCGCGACTTGGAGTTCCCGATCAATGACAAGATCATGCTCCCCAAGTTGTCGGTCGGCCTCGGTGAGGATCTTAGCAATGCCGCCACCAACCTCACGCTCCTCACCACGTCGACTTTCGAGCAGGCTGTGGCCTATCTCCGTCTCGAGGAGTGCCGGCTCAAGCACCTCCGGGCTTAGGTGGCCCACACAATTTTCGTCGCCGGCTTCTCCCGGGGCGGCCCTGCCCCCGCGCCTCGCGCCCCGGCCCCTGCACCTCGTGCCTCGGGCCCGCCTCCAGGCTTCTACTCGCCCCGCCACTCGCTACCCTACCTACCGCCAACGGCGGCGGCAATGGTGGTGGCAACGGAGGGCGCCGTCATCGTCGTCGCAACGGTGGTGGCAATGGCGGTGGTAACACCGGTGACACCGCCACCGCCCCCATCCCCGTCCACCACAGTAGATCTCCCCACGCCGCCATGGATCGCCGGCCATAACCCCTGGACCGGGGTCGTCCACGCCTACACCATGCCCGTGTCGCGCGCCCCATACCTAGGCACCATGGGGCCGCGTCTGGCCTTGCACCAGGTCCTCTTCGCGGCGCCCCAGCCCGTCGTCGCGACCGGGTATGCTGCGGCCCCGGCTCCTCCCGCGTACTACGCCGCGCCCCCGGGCATGGCCCAGTGGGACCCCGCCCTGCTGACCGCTCTACAGACCACCCCCACGGCGGGCGCGTCCGGTGATGGCAGCGATTGGTTCATGGATACCGGCGCCTCCGCGCACATGGCCGCTCACCCCGGTAATCTCTCTAATTCTACAGGCGCCTCCACTTCCTCCCGCATAATCGTCGGCAATGGTCATGCTCTTCCTATCACTCACACTGGCTTCGCCTCCTTTCCCTCCACCTCCACCCCTATTTCTCTCAATAATGTCATTATTTCTCCTCATTTAATCGAAAACCTCATTTCCGTTCATTCCCTTGCTCGTGATAACTCTGTGACTGTGGAATTTGACGCTTCTGGTTTTTCTGTTAAGGATGGTCGTACTCGGATGCTTCTCCACCGCAGTGACAGCTCTGACGATTTGTACCCTGTTTGGTCATCCTCCACCACCGCCACCAGCTCACTTTCCCTCTCCGCCGGTGTCAACCTATGGCACTCCCGCCTCGGCCAGCCTAGCTCCACCGCTCTTCATCAAATACTACAAGGATTTGATTTTACTTGTAAGAAAATGGATGCTCATTCTTGTGAAGCATATCGTCTAGGCAAACATGTTCTTCTTCCGTTTAATTCTTCCTCCATAGTCGCGTCTTTTCCCTTTGAACTTATTCATAGTGATGTTTGGACCTTGCTGATTCCGAGTAATTCTGGTTATACCTATTATCTTGTGATTTTGGATGATTACTCGCATTTTGTATGGACTTTTCCCCTACGCCATAAATCCGACGTCCCCGCCACTCTCACTGCCTTTTTCGCATATGTCTCCACCCAATTCGGCCGCCCCATCCACACCTTGCAAACCGATAACGGCAAATAGTTCGACAACATCAGCATCCGCATACTTCTCGCCTCCCATGGCGCCATCTTTCGTCTCACGTGTCCTTACACTTTCCAACAAAATGGTCGTGTTGAACGCATCCTTCGTACTCTCAACGACTGCGTGCGCATCCTTTTGTTCCATGCTTACATGCCCCCACGGTTTTGGCCGGATGCACTCGCCACGGCGACCCTTCTCGTCAACATCCTCCCCTGCCGCGTGCGTTGGAAATACACGCCGCACCATCTTCTCTTTGGTGTGCCACCCGCCTACGATGATCTTCGCATCTTCGGTTGCCGCTGCTATCCTAGCACCGCCGCCACTACTACGCATAAGCTTGCGTCGTGCTCTCTCCCTTGTGTGTTTCTCGGCTACCCAGCCAATACCAAGGGCTACCGTTGCTATGACCCGGTCTCGCATCGCATCTTCACCTCCCGGCACGTTTACTTTGACGAGTTGGTGTTTCCATTTCAGCAGGAACCTTTGGCGACTCCATCGACGACGACCCCGGCGCCCGCTGGCCCTCCTACGGCCGGCCCTCCGCGCCGACGAATGACCGCAGCGGCCCCTTCCGTGCCCGCCCCGCCTGGTCCCTCGGCGCCCGTGCCCGCGTCGCTTTCTGGCTCGCTGGACGTCGTGGCTCCGCCTTTGCCCGAGCCCGCGCCGCCGCCTGCGCCCGCGACGCCGCCATCTACGTCGCCCTCGACCAGCGCGGCCTCCTCCTCACCGGCCCCGTCATCGCCCGCCTCGTCGTCCGCTTCGTCGCCCTCTCCCGCTGCTGCCCCAGCGGCGGACGTTGCTGCCCCTACTAGTGTGCTCAGCCGCGCGCGTGCGGGCGTGCGTCGGCCGTCCACCCGCTACCCCGCTGATCAGTACGTCTGCATGGCGTCTACGTCCGAGCTCTTGCCGATGCCCACCTCTGCCAAGGCTGCCTTGCGCGAGGCGCAGTGGCATGCCGCCATGCAGGAGGAATACGACGCGTTGCAGCGCAATCGGACCTGGGAGTTGGTCCCTTGTCCTCCTCGCGCCAACGTCATCACCAGCAAGTGGGTCTTCAAGCACAAGCTCGGCTCGGATGGCAAGCTGAAGCGCTATAAAGCGCGTTGGGTGGTCCGCGGATTTCGCCAACGCGCCGGTGTTGACTTCATGGAAACGTTTGCCCCGGTTGTCAAGACGGGCACGATCCGCACCGTTCTGCACCTCGCCGCCTGTCGCGCGTGGCCGGTGCACCAGATGGATGTCTCCAATGCTTTTCTCCACGGTCATCTCTCCGAGCAGGTGTACTGCCAGCAGCCTATCGGCTTCGTCGATGCCGACCATCCGGATCATGTGTGCTTGCTCTCTCGGTCCTTGTACGGACTAAAGCAGGCGCCCCGTGCCTGGTACTAGCGCATCGCCGCGTTCCTGCATCAGCTCGGCTTTCGCTCCACGCGTTCCGATGCGTCGATGTTTGTCTATCGACAAGGCACCGACACTGCCTACCTGCTACTATATATCGACGACATCATCCTGACGACATGCACTGATGGTCTCCTTCGATAGCTCACCGACCGCCTTCGCGCTGAGTTCGCCCTGAAGGACCTCGGCCTGCTCCACTACTTCCTCGGCATCGAGGTTGTCTGGCGCGTGGATGGGTTCTTCCTTTATCAGCGGAAGTACACCCATGAGCTTCTCGAGCGTGCATGGATGCTTAACTACCACCCCGCGCCCACACCTGTCGACACGAAGGCCAAACTCTCGGCCAGCGATGGGTCGTTGGCCTCCGATGTGCCGTTCTACCGTTCCATCGTCGGTGCCCTGCAGTATTTGACACTGACACGTGTCCAGAGTTGCAGTATGCCGTGCAGCAGGTGTGCTTGCATATGCATGCTCCCCGGGACGCTCACTGGTCCGCGATGAAGCGGATACTCCGCTATATCTGCGGCACCATGGACTTCGGCCTCTCGCTTCACACCTCGCCCTCGGCCGTCATTGTTGCCTACTCGGATGCGGACTGGGCTGGCTACCCCGACACGAGGCGCTCCACCTCGGGCTACTATGTCTACCTCGGCTCATTGCTCGTCTCTTGGTCCTCCAAGAGGCATTCCACCGTGTCTTGCTCCAGCGCCGAGGCCGAGTACCGCGCCATGGCTAACGCCATGGCTGAGTGCACGTGGCTTCGTCAGCTTCTATCTGAGCTCTCTTGTCCTGTCGACAAGGCCACGGTGGTATTTTGTGATAACGTCTCGGCTGCCTACCTCTCCGCCAACCCCGTTCATCATCAGCGCACCAAGCACATTGAGCTGGATATTCACTTTGTCCGTGAGCAAGTTGCCCTCGGTCACGTTCGAGTTCTTCACGTCCCGACCTCTCAGCAATTTGTAGACATCATGACGAAGGGATTTCCGTTGACGACTTTTTCTGAGTTTTGCTCCAGCCTATGTGTCGGTACCGACCCTTCGACTGCGGGGATGTTGAGATATGTGTTGTATTAGTTATTGGTCCCATGTATTTTTAGGGTTATACCTGTAACATTGTCAATATATATAAGCATCCGGCCCTATTGGTGTCGTGCCTTCTCCCATACCTTTCCACAACGTGGAAAAACTTTTGGTTCGTAACCGACCTGGCACTGAAAGAAAGACGCCTAGTCCCGATTTCGTAATCCCGACTGTATAACAGGGATTAGAGACCTGTTCTCCACTAATGAGGATTTAATCATACTTTTTACAGCGACGAGACAGTCAAATGGATGACGAGGAGCGCGATTCACGAAAAGAGAGGCAAGGAGGTATTGCGGAGCCCGCGATGGATCATGGACGTGACAATAGAAAATGAAGACGAGAAGAGAATATGCTTGTGTGTGGATATACCATGCATCTAGTTATCAGCATCATATCTACCGCAACGCAGCAAGTAGTACAGTGCCGGACCCGGACCGGCGGGGACGAATTAACCCTAGTTCCATCATTTGAGCGAGAAAGAGCCGACGGCAGAGCAAGTAGTACAGTGCCGGACCGTCCGAGACGAATTGACCCGAGTTCCATCATTTGAGCGAGAAAGAGCGGGCGGCAGAGCACCAAGTAGCAAGCAATCCTCTCGTTTTCTTCTTTAGCTCGATCTACGTACCAATCCAAATCACCTTACTCTACACAAAAAATTCCTCCTGGACGGCACCAGGAAAGCAACATTGCAAAAGGACAAGACGAACACAATCACCAAAGAAATGTGTCGGTATGTGGCTGTCTTTCCATGACATGTCTAAACCTTTGGATGCACCTTCGTACGAGATGCCACGTGGATTTCCTACGGATACTGTGCTATTTTGTGCATTGCAAGTAGTAGTACATGTTCTATAGATCAAATGTTGTGAATCTTGTTTCGTGTGTTTGTTGCCTCTTAGCTATCAGACAGGGATACCTCGTCCTCGGATGCGACTTTGGGCGAGATAGTACCACGTTTAGTCCTAGGCGTCTCCCGGGCTCCAATTGATAGCGGCGGAATGCTCTGGGCATTGCGGAACACATTCTGTGGATCGATCGCCGTCTTTGCACGGACGAGACGGTCGTAGTTGCTGAGGAAGTACCTCTCGCCCCACGTCCTCGCCGCCTCGACTTCCGGGTTCGGAGTACCGTCGTCATTCATCACACTAGAACCAGACCAGGTGTTGGTTCCTAGATCAAGGTCTTGGTAGTTTATGTACGCCGTGCGTGGACTGTTGGACACATATGGTCCCATCAAGTCATAGAATCGTCGCAACCAATCCATGTACTCCTCCCTATGGCCGTCATCCTCCTCCATCCAATCGATCAGATACTGGACGCCGTGGATATTGCCTTTGCGATGCGGGAACGGCAGATCGGCGGGGCCGAACCGGTCCATGGCGCCGCCGTAGGGGTCCAAGATGACGTAGGCCTTGGGCTGCTTCGACAGGAAATCCACGGCTCCGGTCAGCTCCTCGATGGCCATCGGACGGCGCACGAAATCGGACTTCGCCTTGAAGTAGTTCTTCCCGTGGAGCACCCGGTCCGTCAGGTCCGAGAGGGAGCTCCCTTCGGGCAGGCCCGAGAAGAAGACGATGGATTCGATCCAGCTCATCTCTCTCGGGTTTAGGTCCGATAGCCCGATCTCGGGGAACCGTGCGGAGAGTGTCTCCACCGCTTCGTGGCTCGGCCCGAGGTAGAACCCTTTGAACGTCACGGAGATGCCGGTCCGGTCCGACTCGGGTAGGCCGGCTCCGACGAACGCCGAGAGGTAGAAGTCGTCTGGGAGCGAAGGTGAGACGTGCTGCCATTTCGAGACGAGACGCGCCACCGACGCCACGGTGCCGGGACGGTTGACGACGAAGACCGTGACGCGCTCCGGGACCGGGCTGAGCTGGACACGCCACGCGTAGACGGCGCCCCAGCCGCCGCCTCCGCCGCCGCGGATCGCCCAGAAGACGTCCTCTCCCATGCCGTCCCGGTCCAGGACGCGCCCGTCGGCGTCGACCAGCACTGCGTCGATCACGTTGTCCCCGGCGAGACCGTACTTGCGGGACAGCAGCCCGAACCCGCCCCCGGCGATGTGGCCGCCCGAGCCGACCGTGGGGCACGACCCGGCGGAGAACGCGAGCGTCCCGCTGGACTCGGCGACGGCGTGGTACACCTGTCCGAGCGTCGCGCCGGACTGAACCCACGCCGTGCGCGACCCGGCGTCGACCTGCACGCGGTCGAGCGCCACCAGGTCGACGACGACGAAGGCGGCAGCGGCGCCATCCGTGGTGTAGGAGAGGCCCTCGTAGCTGTGGCCGCCGCTACGTAGGCGCACCAGGAGCCCGGCCTCCCTCGCGCACCGCACGGTTGCGCGCAGCTCGGCCAGAGACGCCGGGACGACCACGGCGGCGGGCCCTCGACGAGCGTCTGCGCATCCGGCCGCGAATCGGAGGTTCTGAACGGAGAAGGCCAGCGCAACGCCGTACGCGGGCGAGTGGCGCGTCGTGACGTTGTGCACGCCGGCGGCCGCGAGGCAGGACGTGATCAGGGCGCTGTCATCCTCGTCATCGACGCCGCCACTGTATGCCGCGGCTTGCATGGCGAGCAGGCGCAGCAGGAGAGAATAGAGCAGAAAGCTCATGGCCATGGAGTTTTGAAAGAAGAGAGGCTAGCTAATAAGTGGAGCGTGGACTGTGGGAGTGTGACGATGTGCCCGAGGGTTTTTATGTGCCCGACTGAGGCATTTGTTACTATACGCAGGCCGGCGTGACGAGCTAAGGATTATTAGCACTAATCGATGTGGCCGGCATTTGTGTTCTTGTGAACGACCGAGTGATGGATGCATACGTCTCCGTCGCTACGCCTAGCGATGAAAACTGAGCGGAAACATATACCAAACTAAGTGGTACTACAACATTTGTTTTTATATTTTTGAAATCGGAAACGAATACTGAAACGTCGGAATTAGGTTCAGATCGAATACTATGCGGACGCTGATGCAGATGTTACCTGAATCAAGCGAGCCCTTAAATCATGCAAAAGGTTAACCATTCAAGCAAACTAACAAGCTTATTCCCTAATTCTAGCATGGTACTACTAGAATCCTAGAATGGAAATAAGCACTACCGCAAAATTGGGCGCGCGATGCACGGCAAAGCCCTCTTTGCCGTGCGAGCCCACACCACAACGCACGGCAAAGAAGAACCGCACGGCGGCACCCTAGAGGATACACGGCATCAGAACACCTCACGGCAAAACTCAGTGTAGACACACGGCAAAGAATAAATTCACGGCAAAGCCCGAAAATGGCCCACGGCAAAGAAACCACACGGCACACTATCATCCTTGGGCCCACCATACTGCGTAGTTCATGGCCCGGGGTGACGGCAGGGCTTTGCCGTGTGTCTCACCGTCAGACACAGCAAAGTTTTGAATTGCAAATTCCTGTTTCTGCGCGAAATATTCCCGCTATATATTTTGTTCAACGCGCGAAACATTCGCGCCATTTATTTTGTTCGAAGCGCGAAATATTTCCGTGAGTTTTGTTCAATGAACGAGGGTCTTTGCCGTGAACTCTACACGACAAAGGTGTCTTTGCACACGGCAAAGGTGCCACATGTCGCCATACTGTGCACCTGGGTATCTGTGACAAATTGGGGTCACTTTGCCGTGCAAGAATACACGGCAAATATTCCGCCCAAAGGCACACGGCATAGGGACGCACGGCAAAGACGAGCAGACGGGCTGCTCAAGGTGGTATTTGCCGTGCCATCCCACACGGCAAAGACTTTGCCATAAAATACACGACAAAGGACAAACACGGCAGAGTAAGAACGCACGGTAAATACGAAAGCACGGCAAAATATTTGCCGTGCGCGGTGCACGGCAAAGCTGTGACCACGGCAGACAAGAAACCCATGGCAAAGAAACAAGCACGGCAAAACTTACAGGTGGGGTCCATCGCTGGAAGCGCACGGCAAAAGTTCACGGGACCCATTATCACGGCGTCGTCGGGGGTAGCGTCGTTAAGTACCTTTTGTGTGCCGTCCGGGGGTGGCGAACACACGGCAAAGAATTTGCCGTGTATGGTGCACGGCAAAGAACTCTTTGCCGGCCCTATCTTTGCCGTGCGGTCTTTGCCGTGTAATTTCTCACGGCAAAGCCTTTGCCGTGCCTTTTTAGGCTTTTGCCGTGCATTGTACGTTACACGGCAAAGAACAAATTTCCTGTAGTAAAGGAAAAGGTCAAATATGGAAGCCTCCTTAAATGCACGAAGGGATTGCGTTGGTTGTAGATTTTGGGACGAGCTGCTTTAAAAGTTTGGTTGGCAAGGTCATGTAATTGGCCGATTGGATTTGTCATGCCCGTTAATCCTAGAATAGAATTTTTATATTAGCTGGGAACTAAATTCTGTTTTCACGTCTATTCCACCGAAAAATGCAGTTTCATTTTCGTTCTATTTTGCAAAAATCCATTTCGTTTTCATATTTTTATTCCATTTACATTTTTTTACGGAAAAGACGAAAACTTTTTGCTCCACTTTCGTCCCTAGCTACACCTCTATAAGTTGGTTATGATTTCATGCAAACTCATGGCATGATAGCACTTATGGAGTTCGCTGGTGGAGCCTTCCGGAACACGACACAGAAACCAGATCAATGGAGACCAACATCCGGCAGATCATCGTCTTGGCTTGAGAGGGATTCAGGACCACCTCCTTTATTGAAACGAGCCAGCAGCCCCCACGCCACCCGCCAGAAACTAGCAGGATCCGCTGCAAGACGGCAAGACCACCCGACCGACCATTCCGACGGAGAAGGAGGCCACCACCACCATGCCGGGGGCAGATGCCCCAAGCGCCCTAGTGTCACGGACAAGGCCCGGGTCGCCTGGGCGCCGGCATCGAGGACAACGGACGGGACAGATCGCGGCTAGGCCCAGAACCCCGCCGCCGCCTGCCGCCATCTGGGCCGAGGTTCACCGGCCGCCGCTCGCCGCAACACAACCACCAAACCAGACGGTACGGACGCCGCTGCCTTCCTGCCAGATCGCGATCAGGGACGCCGCCGCCATGCCCCCAGGTCTTTGCCTGGCGACGATCCGGGCGGCGGCGGCGGGGAGGAGAGACCACAGGAGGGAGGGCTCGGCGGAGAGGGGAGGACACCCGGCGCGGCGCGGCGCCGCCGCACAGGTGCGGGAGGAGGAGGGATCGGGAGGATGAGCTGCTGGGAATTTTATTGGCGTCTCAGCAGAGGGTCGCCTAGACGGCACCATTTCTAGGTGCAGTCATCTTGTGACGGTTGTTTCGGACTTTTTCAGCCAAGTTTCATGGCAACATACTAGTAGATTGACAGATGTCTAGATGCTGTATGCGCTTTCTTATAAGACCTTTAGCTTTATTCACATGGTTAGCATATCAATTTTATCCGTGAGATATAATCCCTCAACTATTGTACTATGTACTGGATTTTAATAAAATATGTGTGCATCCTTTGGATGAAGAGTCCTGATGCTTTCCCATATAAAAAAATTAAAATTGGAATGCATGATACACTTTATAATACTATCACTACGGCCGATAGATAATTATTCACTAATTGGATGAACGTTGTAGCGCTAGATTAATTAGCTGCTACCCCGGCCCGTATAAGGCATCGCTGTCAGGATCTATATCCTTTTTAGTAGTCGAATCTTGTTAATTTTGGCCATTATGGCTTGTCGTTAACTACGAGATTGAACTGATCAAAAAAACTGAAGAAGGTGGCGAACTGGCAGACGTTGGTGAGACGGGCGAGAAGAGTCGTCAGACATCGGTCGAAACGGTGGGTTTTGGAGGGGTTTTCGGGGCGGCGGACGGATATACTATACCTGCTAACTCGTCGATCGATCACCGTCCATCCATCGACAAGCTCACATCTTGTTAATTCTCCTTGAGCCGGCAGAGGCGCAGAGACGAGCAAAAGAAAACGCGCCACCATCTCTCTCCCTCTCTCGTCTTGTTATTCTGCATTTTATCTTGTCCCTAGGTGCGACAGTTGATAACTAATTTCAGAGAAAAGCGGCAGTTAACAATTAAGTTCAAAAAAGGTGGCAGCTAAACAATCAATCTTTTTTTGGCGGTTACATACTTATATGGCAAAAAACATCATATATAATGTGGGAAATCCTAGACGGCAGCCAAGTCGATGACCATCCGATCTCACTTAATTAAGTTCCAAACAAGAGGATATAAACCCTAAACCCTAGCATATAAACAACAAACTGAGCAGTGAAGAGCACATTCACAACATGTATGCGGCCTTTTCCAACTCACCAGAGCCGTCTCTAGAAATTTAAGACACCGGTACGAAATACAAAATAGGGCTCTAAATTTGTAGATCAAAAGTTGAACTAAATTTCGGTTAAATTTGAGTTTTGGTTAAGAAAGTCATCATCAACTTTTTGAAATTAATTTGAAATACTTTATTGACCAAAATTGATGATTATTTTGTTCCATGTTATAATCAGGTTTTGTAGAGAATCATTGGACTCTCAATAAACACCAATCTGTTCTGCACAACTAAGTCAGGGGATCAGTATCCAAAACATGCAGAACTAAACTAGATTGTCAGGTTTCTTAAGGGAAAACAGGATAACTGGCCAAACCATCAGCACGGTAGTACTAATGTTTAATAACCAACGTAAGCAAAACTTAGAGATGTTGTCTAACCCTGAATGCTCGTTGAGGTTAGGGAAGGCTCGTGCAACATCGTAGAGCACCAAAAGTGCCAATGGAATTAGAAAACCCACCACATTATTATATTAGTGGAACAGATTAAAGGGTAAATTTGTTGATAAAGGAGAAATCACGTTCTGGCGGCAGGGAGTCTTGGTACCCATGTCGCCCAACCTTGGAATTTGTTCATTATTCAGGATTCACAACAATGGAAAAGGTACGGCATGAACGAATAACTTTGAACCCTAAGGAAATTGAACAACAGATAAAGCTTACCGAGGAAAAAAATTAAAATGACTTGAATAATCTGGTGGCCGGAGGTGGTGGTGGTGGCATGACATGATTAGATTGGAGGAAATATTTGCGGGAGGAGGATCACATGAAGTTATGCATGACCGTACTGCAAACGGGGGAATTTCTAGAAAACGCAAAACATAAATACTAGCAAGATATGCAAACATTATTGGTTGTTACCTCGTAATGAGATTTGGGGGCCCACTTTTGGGGGGCCTTGTGCGGTAGCACAACTCCCACACCCTTATCAACGGGCCTGAAACTCAAATCCAACATCATTGCAACACATGTCCTGTGTGTATGCAAGCGCTTGCCGAGAGATGTATACTTTTTTTTCAAAATTACTATCATTTTACCGTCAATTTTAAGTCAAAACAATAAATCTGGCTTGTCATAGTAACATTGGAGCCGAATATGGCAAGGGATCATTTGTCGTAGACATGTCACTTTGAGCTCTTAATCAAGATCTATAATGAGGCCATGAAGCAAGTGATTATGTAGAAGATGGGTTGAAGGATAAGTTGATGACGATGTGCATGGATCCATGAAAAGGAAGAGCCTATGTGGAGGATAAGAGGTAGGAGAACTAGATGAGGAGTTACATGAGATGACCCCATGAAATAGATGCATGAGCAGAAAAAAATAACAAAAAGAGCGCAATAGTCCTCCTTCAGATTCGACAACATGGCCGACTTATTTCATGTAATATCCTATAGTGTAAGAGACTCGAAATGGATAGAACATAGAAGTGTGCATTGCATCCACACATGTAAAATCCGGGTAGATTTAAAACTTTTTGTGAGAACTTGTCAAAGTGATTGAAGTTTCACTTAAGTTGATGAGTTAGACTTAGGTCATCAATTTGATCATTATAAATTTTGACGTGACCTTTTCTAAGACTCTATCTTAGGAAGGTAGCAGTGACATTCGTGAGTAAAATGAACCATAACACAAACACATCCTTAGTGGACTAAGAACCAGATCTATTCAATCTTACTTTATCTTGTCTACTCATCCTCAAGCTATCATCACATGTGCTATACAATTATCTAGTACTTTGGAGCATCAAATCTCAAAACTAAATCTTCCTCTATCTAAATCTTGATATATTCCCTATTAATCCCCAACACCTTAAATCTATTCAATCCTTATAAACAAAAGGAAGATATCTAGATATATTAGAAGTATTACCTCCATACTTATGATGAAAGCCTAGTTACTAGCCAGAGTAATTAGACAATAGAGTAGTTAACCCAATCCTGAGTACATTTTGAGTATCCTTGGAGAAATTTATAGTGAATGACTAATATTCATTCTCAATCTTATACCCAAGCTTGTTACACTAACAAAACCATTGAAGCATATCATATATTCACCCCGAGAGTTGATCATTGAACATATTTGACTTTACCTAATCAAACCACCTTGATTAATTAAGTTTTCGCTTAGTTTAATATTAAGCCTTAGTTAAAAAATGTTAATCCATATTGTTAATTAATTTTTTACTTAATTAAGATGGAAGATTACAATAATCAATCATATTTACAAATTAAGTTTCACTTAAAAACGCAAATAAGCCAATTTCTTAATCCAATACTAATTATCAAAGACCACATACCAAATAAGCCCAAGGCCCATTAGTGAGAAATGCCACTTGTCATATTCAAAATAATAATTTCATGTGGATAATCATCCCACCTAGGTGCATTGGCTACCAAGTTACCTTAGGAAACTTGGCTCCCAAGTTACCTCAAGAACCTATAAATAGGAGACCCCATGAGCCTCTCACCTCACAACTCAGAACCTTAGAGCAAGAGCTCCTAAGAATAACACTCAGGCCAGATGCTAAGTGAGAGGTACAAACCACAAACTAGAAACACACACTAGTAGTGTAAGAGAGAGATATAGAAAGGAAAGTGAAGAAAAAAATGCAAGCTACAAGAAATCAATCTTCATCAATAGGAGAAAGCTTAGGAATCTACAAAGGTTATAGCTAAAACCCTATGACTAAGATTGATCAGATTTCACCTTCAGACGGGGGGGGGGGGGATGTTGTGACTTGGGCCCTAGAGGCATGAGGGTGCTTCTTGACCAACTCACTTACCTTAAACTCTTTAAGGGAGACAATAATCTCTTCTTTCGAGATGTTTGGGGTACCAAAATACCTCTTAAGATAAAGATATTTCTTTAGAAACTTATAGGAAACCGGCTACAGACCTCCGAGCAAGTATTGATTAGACATGGCCCTTCGAATGCAAGGTGCTCATTGTGCGGGGAGCTTGAGAATGCCAACCACATTTTCTTCCAATGCAAGTTGGAAAATTTTATATGGGCGTGTGTCCGTGAATTACTAACCTGTTCTTGGAACCCATCAGGGGCTGGTGATTTCATTGAGATCGCGCAAAAACTTTTGGGTCAGTCTCGTACGACAGTGTGGGTTTGCTTTTCTGTGTTGACTTGGACTCTTTGGTTTATTCGCAATAAGATGACTATCAAGAACTCCTTCATAAAAAACATGTTGCTTGCATATTCCAAATGGTGATATTCCTACAGAACTAGAGACTGTTGAGCAAGTGGCAGGACCGGCAAGCGCTGAAGGCTATGTTGATGGCACTTAGAAGCTTGTACGTGAGGTTGCGATCTTAACTTTGTTGTTAATTCCTTTGGCATGCGACTTTTTGTGTTATACCCTATGTAATAGTGAGTAGGGTTTTCTCTGAACTTTGGTGATCATGGTTGTAATCGTCTGTAAACTCTATCAGGGAGACAATACTCTCTTATTTCAGGATGTTTGGGGTACCAAAATACCTCTTAAGATAAAGATCTCTCACAACTTATAGGAAACCGGCTACCTACCTCTGAGCAAGTATGGATTATAGATGGCCCTTCGAATAGGAGGTTCTCGTTGTGTGGGGATCTTGAGAATGCCAACCACATTTTCTTCCAATGACACTTGGCAAAATTTATGTGGGCATGTGTCCGTGAATTACTAACCTGCTCTTGGAACCCAGCAGGGTCTTGACGAGTGGTAACCTCGGAAATGTCCATGGTTATGGACTTAGGGTTTCGTGGAAAAAATAGCGTTGGTGTTTTCGTCGGCTGATCATATAAACAAGGAAGTCAATGTAGTCTGATTATGGTGGAAATACGATTACAAAGTTGTCGATTCGCTAGATGCGTTCTAGCTTTCAGCGGATTACTGATTGATGGAAAACTATTGTGTCCTCTCCGTCGGGTCCTCCTAGAGTTTATATGAGAGGCCGGGTCTTGGAGCCGTATACGGATAGGTTACATACTATGTTTACAATACTAAGTTTATGTCGGTTTGCCTTTCTATCTTGACCGCCAAGCCAAACTTCTGTCCGTCGGATGCTTTCTAGACCCTCTTGTTCTTCATGGGCTTTGCGAGTTGTAGTCCTTCATATGCCTAGGGTAACTAATCATAGGAACCCGATAGGTCATTATCCATGTCAGTAGCCCCCGAGATTCCATCCGAATCGTAGATTCGGGTTCGGTCTCAAAGACATTGTCAAATGTAAGATGAAATTTCTTGCAAGCAGATAATTTCATATATTTATATTTTTTATCGCTATAGGAATTTGGTATAACGAGCCTGATGCATCCAATGGACCAGAAATCAATTAATTGCTCTTGGGCAAAAACATCGTGAACCTAAATCAAGATCGAGTCCCCGGGATTGAACTCGGTATTTGCTGGCGTAATTCAGTTAGGTCCACGGAGGTATTATAAAATACTGAATCCCAGTGCTTTATTTTAGATATCCAACACATCTGTCGTATCGTAGATATGGATTAGACACTAGAAGAGCGCATTCGTGTGCGATTACCAGACCTCATAGGACGGATCCTAGGGTCTTATCTTCTTGTCATGGACACGACATTCAGACATGTTATCACGGTGGACGCAGTCTGAGATTTTTATCGACTGCCTTGTTTGGCTGCTGGAATTGCTGAAGTTTTCAGCTTCTTTTGACTTTTTATCCAGTGTGATGTAAACTCTACCGGTGGGGGTATCCGTTTAAGGATACAATCATGTAATTCTCATAGGTTTTTAAGTTTGTCAACTCTAGTGGAGGATTTTTCTATCGGGTGCACAGCAAGCGCTCCTGATGGAAGTAGCCCCCGAGGATATGGTCGAATGCTTGCGTTCGAGCATAGGCTCAAAGTTTCACTTTATGTGTTTGCTATTTTTTGTCGACTCCATAGGAGGATTGTTTTATCGGGTGCGTAGCTAGCGCTCCCGATGGGAGTAGCCCCCAAGGCTATGTTCGGGTGTTTGCACCGGAGCATAGGCTCAGATTCTTTTTTTTGTATGCATACAAATCTTTCCTTGCTTTTGACCACACATGACATCAGTGCTGACGAAGATGGTGTGTCACAGTTTTGAAGAACAAGACCCAATGGTACATATCAATGGTGGGCCCTTTGTTGCACGAAACGATGACGTGTGAGCGGAAAATTTGGCCGTGTGACCCCACTCCAACATGAAGATCAAGGTGACATACGATTTCCGTTGTGTTTACCGCAGTAATTACTTCTCACAATATTTATCCCTTTTAGCGGTGCTTGCCACGTGTTTCCATCCTATGCATCAGGTCGTTTCATCATCCATATCCAATGGCCCAAGCTTGTGCCCCGTTTCTATATAATCTAAAGGAAAATATTTTACTGCTCACTATTCCCCTCCTTCGCACACGTATTCTTCCTCCTTGAGCCGCACCCGCACTCCATTGCTCCATGTTCTTGCTTTCTTCCTTGTGCACTTGTTCTTCCTCTCGAGAGCCACCATGGGCAAGTCGAAAGGAGGTTGCTCAACTGTTGATGTCATGGAGGCAAAGAAGAGGGCCGTCGGTTGGGCCCCGTCGAAGTCCACCGCACGGGATCTGCGCGAGGCTCGTAAGTTCAGCCTTATAGAGGAAGATTCCTTCAAGCTTCCCGGAGATGAAGCTGTGCCTGCACCCGAAGATGGATGACGGGTAATGCTCCTCTCATTTCTCTATTGTGGCCTCTCTCTTCTAGCACACGATTTTCTCCATGGTCTCCTCTTTGTGTACGGTGTGCAGCTCTACCAGTTCACACAAAACTCCATTCTCCACATCGCATGCTTCATCACTCTCTGGGAGTGTTTCCTCGCGATCCATCCACATTGGGGCATGTGTAAATATCTCTTCCTTCTTCGTCGCAATGCCTCTGACACCATTGTTCACGATGTTGTAGGCGCAATTATTTCCGTTTGGGTTGGCATGAACTACTTCGACATCAAAACCGCGGATTATGTCCAAGGTTGGAAGATGAAGTGGTTTTACATCAAGGACCGGCAATTCGATGACCAAAAATTCGGGTTGGCTCCTTTCTATCCGAAGAAAACTTTCCGGAGGCTCAACTCATGGGAGCAGCGCCCAAGTGCCGAAGAAATGAAGGAGATTTAGCCTCTACTAGATCGCATTGAGAAGCTGCGCACCAAAGAACTAACATGTTTGTAGATAATGACTTACTTTCTTTGAGTGGGCATCCAAACTCTCCAAGCTAGGCTAGCTGGTATGTGGGCCTACTCCGTAAAAAAGGACTTGATGAGGATTTCTACTGAGAATCTATCCCTCGAAGTTCTCGAGAAAAGGGTGCATTCTTTCACCACCGTAACAAAGAAAATTCCAGTCCCGGCAGAATGTCATGTTGAGCCTTTTGGCAAGAAGAACCTGGTGCCTGCCATAAGTTTATGTCTCCTTTTTAGTTTCTATGTTATTTCCATTGTTTATATGGTTTGGATTTCATCACATGACTCTATTTTCTATGCCATAGGGGCTTTGTCCATCAAGTTTGAAATAGAAGAGATGTAGAATCAAAACCAAAATGGTTGAGGAAAGAGTTTACAAGATTGTTTGTAAATAAGTTTTGGAACAAATAAAACTCCTATTTTTCTAAGGGGTTTTGTCCAATCCTAGGGTTACAAATCCTACAGGCAACACAATGCACTGATACCATCTGTAAGGTTCCCAACCTTTAATAAGGTAGAGATCCCTGTGTTTACAATGCTAGTCCCTGGATCAATAGCTAGCATCCACAGTTAAGATGTAATATCAATAAACAAAGGTCAGAATACAACTTTATAACCAGGAATAAATAATTTATTACATCTTACATAGCTCATTTGGCTATCTCATTACAAAGTAGCAGAATATAACAATAGCATGGGGTCCTTCATCTTCAAAGTGCCACAGGCAGACATGTTGGTTGTAGACTTGTAATCCTAATCATTAAACTTCACTAATATCAAACAAAACCTGCAACATAACAAGTTACAGCCACAAGGGTCAATACATTTGAATTTTATTGGCAAGTGATACTATGGTAGTATAGTGGAGTCTATCATCTATATGCATTTGGCTAAGTGGAGCTTAGGCTTGCTTTGCTCAAAATAGTTTTTCCTTATCATTTGAAAACACTAAGTTTTTGCTTGAAAAAAATCACCCAAGGAACCACCAATAGAAATTGGTGAACCTTAAACCCTTGTTCAACCACAAGTTTTTAACTTAGAAATTTGGGTGATGAGATTCTTGATAGCTTCCATGTCTTGATGCTCAAATTGTCCTTTGCCAGGGACATGGCTAAGTACTTAGATTTTACACTCTGCAGAGGTGGTGCACTTTCCCCACAAGACTTGGTTTCCCAAGACAAGATCTTTCAGAAGCCTTCCCTTAGACCAAAATGGACGCGCTCCAACCTATCAATCCCCTACCACCAACTGTCCATTTGGCTACGTTATTGCAACCTATATGATCAAAGCAGAGCCCATAATGCCAAGTGGTTACACTTGAAGCTTCTCAACATTTGACATCTCAAATCTCTTTGTTCCTGGGTGGCCATCCACAAGTGAGATACACAAGGTTCACCAGTCCCCTGGCCTTGTGTAACCACTCAACATAAACCATTCCTTCCATTCCACCCAGGTGATTCATTCACTTAGTTGTTTTATTAAACAATATACAAGTCCTCAGACTTAGAAATTTTTCCATAGTATGAATATACATTCCACCCTTGTTTTCTACTAGCTAAGCTAAGCATGATAGTAGTAGGAATCTTAAATTAGGAAATTTCTACTAAGGTTACATCTACTAGGATTTCCCATAGCATGGTTTATACTTAGCAAAAATTCCATGCAAGTCCTACTTAGAAATATCACTAATGCATAGTGAAAATAATGGGACAAAAGTATGAAGCATCACTTGCCTTGTTGGTAGAGAGTATAATTTCACTCCTTGATCTTTGCAATGTTCACACACTTCAAGTCACTACAATTCAATTAAGCAAACAATATTTCAATCTACCATTCAAGCAATTCATCACATAAAATGATAGAAACAAAACAATGCATGCAAGCATGCCAAAGATTGTTTTATTTGAAAAAGTGGTGTCTAATGGGTCATAAACATTTGAAAACACCTAATGGTCATTTTATAAAGTGGCAAATTCATTTGTATAAGATTTTACTTTATAAACCATTTTTAGATCAAGTCATTATTTTATGTGGTGTAGAAATGCTTTTAATAAGGCAAAATTCTATAGGTTTCACAAAATATGTTTTCAAACCATATAACCTTGTGTTTAGGGTTAGAGAGTTTATTTCCAAAACATTCTCAAAGGTTTTCTTCAAAAACCATTTTTAATAATTAAACCATATTTTTATTTGACTAGAAATGGTTTAAATCAAAGATTTATTCTTTTGCTTCACCAAATACATTTTTGAAACCACAATTTGTTTCCTATGGTCAGTAGGTCCAAAACAAACCATTTGCCAAAGATTTTATCCTCAAAATCATTTTAGAACAATTTTTATATTCTAAACAAGCATACACAAGTTTCTACAAAAACAATCAATTTAACTGAAGCTTTTTACTAAACAAAGTGCATGGTTGGCTAGGATTTGTTTTTCTGAATCCATTGATATAAAGTTTGCAAAATTTGGACGTGTAGATTAAAAGTTATAGATTTTACAAAATCTAACTTCTAATAGATCAAATCTGTTTTAATTCAAACGAGCAGAGCCATGTGGCGCTTTCCTATTCGTGCGTACCGTTTCGCGCGGATCGGTCGCTGTGAGGCGTCAGATCTAAGTTACAACGAGCGGCACAGATTGCATACCCTTTCAGCGTTAAGTGATTCTTTGCATCCTTACGATCTGCATCCAACGGCTAGCGATGATCTGACCAAACTCTGGCGGCGCTCAGCGGCAGCGCGCGGCGGCGACGCTCGGCTAGCGGCGGAGCTGGCGATAGAGGAAGCAAGGAATAAGAAGAGATGGCTCACCGTGATCGCCGTGGTGTGGGGAAGCTCAAGGTACTCGCGGTTGGTCAAGGGGCGCACGGGGGCGATGACAATTCCTCGCCGAAGTTGCTCACCGGCTCGAGCACGTATTGACGTTGTCGGGGACGAGCTCCTAGGGCGTAAGAAGGCAATGTAGCATGTCAGGGAGGTGCGCACGTTCTCGAGAATTGCAGGAGTACTCACCAGAACATGAGGGGTGCTCGGGGTTGGCGTCAGTAGTTCGCCGGAGAGGTAGCAGACGGCGGCGCTTGCTCAGTGATGTCGTTGTCGACGATTTATAGCACGTGCGGATGAACGGGCGACACTGGGAGGTGCGCCATGAGGTGGGGAGTATGTGATCTTGGTCGAGGAGGCAAGGGGCGGTCTGGCTTCGCCGAAATCGGCCGAGAAAGTTGCCGGAGCAGTGGCAGTGTAGGGCGAAATTCTGCGGCCTGGGGGCATGCTAGGGTGAGGCGGCTGGGGGAAAATGGAGAGGGGAGCCAAACGCTTATCACTGTGTTGTCACGGCGAGGGATTAACGCGGCATTAAAGCGTATTGACGTCGGCGTTTAACAGCAGAAACGGCGAGGAGGAAAGGGGTGTGGTCACCGCGGGGAGGAAGATGGTGACGTGGCTGTGGGGTTCGTCTGCTAGTGAGAGAGGAAGAGAGGGGATGGGGTCCACGCGTCATACACTGTGCGGGTAAGATATTTGGTCTGAAGCGTTTTCTGCGGGAGAGGAGCAGTGGGCTGGCTAGGCTTAGTTGGGCCAGGCTAGTTGGGCTGGGTTCTTTACATATTTTTTTGTTGTGTTTTGTTTTTCTTTTTCCTTTCTTAATATTCTGTTTTGATTTCAAATAAGTAATTCAATCACTCATTTGAATTCAAACCTTTGTCAAATTTTGTGTAGGTTTAAATATTGATTAGTAGCACAATCTGATGTCAATTTTGGGAATATATTTTATTCTTTTTGGGGTGTTTTTAATTAATAAAAAGGGCCCTTGTTTTAAATCAAATAGGATTTAATAATGTTTTTAATTTCCATTTGACTTCTAAATTCTTCCAAAACCTTTCGGTAAGTTTTGTTTACTTAAAAGGGTGTCAAATAATTCATCTTGAATTATTTGGAGAATATTTAATATGATTGATAAATCATTTGAGTTGGGTTTATTTTAATTCCAATGGATTTAAATATAGTTTTATTTCCCTAATTTTATTTTGAAGATGTATTTAATCTTATTTAAGTTGAATGAAACAACATTTATTTCATTTGGGTAATTCCAAAATACTATTTTCTCATGCATTAAATAATTATTCTTATTAGAGATTTGTCTTTAAAAAAAATAGGGATAGAATGGTTATTGCCATTTTATTTTATTTTGGAAATTCTTTATCATTTTATTTTATTTGGATTGGGATTACAATTCATTCCATTTGCTTATGGATTTGGCCAAGATTTAATTTGGTCTTCAAATATTCTTTAATTAATATTTCTTCCTCCATCTTATAAAATCAATATCTTTTTATTTAGAGATCCAAACTTGGTGATTCCAATTTATAAAACCTTGTTTAATATTTGTTTATCCTTTTAAATCCCTTTAGGATTATTTTCTCACCATTTGGTATGGATTTGCAGATAGGTTCTTTATTAGCTTTGGAAATTACTTTTCCTTATCTTATTAAATTCATAAGATTTTATTTATGGCTCCAAATTAAGTGAAACCAATCTATATGATTTTAAAATATTTCTATTTGTATTTATTGATCATTTGTAAATGTTTGTTGACAAATTTTTATATGGATCAAATCCATAGACTTGGAGATAACTTGGAAATGATTTTTATTCCATTAGGGTTTTAGGATTTGGATTTATTTTCCAAGTGTTTAAATTTCCAGATACATTCATTGAGGAATGCAATTCACTTGATTTGGATTTTGTTAAATTCAAACTTTAATTAAAGTTTGTTCAAGATGGGATTTTAAGTTTCCATTTAGAAACAAAAGTTTCTTTTCACCCTGATTTTCAACAAAAAATTATTTTGTTTATTTTATTTTTCACATTACAAGATTTGGAAAATCTTGGGATGTGATAGGCTACCACCCTTAAAATAAATCTCGTCCCGAGATTTGGGGAGGCTAGAGGTTACAAGTTGGCTCAAAGCATCTAGGGTACTACCATCCTTAAATTTTTTCCAACTAGATTACATCTTGGCTTTCTTGGGATCTTGTTGGAATCTCTCTGGACACTTGTCTGCATAATGGCCTAGCTCTTTGCATTTGAAACACATCACTTGGCTATTATCTTTCTTCTTCTTGGGTATCATTTCCTCTTGTTTATTTCCTTGTTTCTTCTTCTTTTCTGGGCAATCACTGGCATAGTGTCCCATTTCTTTGCAATTATAACATTGCAACTGGCTTATGTCCTTCTTCTTCTTTTTGGGTCTCTCCAAAGCTAGGAGTGCTTCTAGTTCCTGTTCTTCATATGTTATCTCAAAGGTAGGAATGTCTACTTGTCTCCTTGACTTTCTATTACTCCTTGGATAATACATATGTCTCCTTTTTGGTCCTTTAAATTGAGTCATGTTGCTGGGAGGTACAAGCTGAGATTTTCCTTTGTCTTCATCCTCCTTGGTAGACTTGGCTCTCTCATGGTAGTCTGCAATCAGTTGTTGCACTCCACCTTATTTCCTTTGTTCAACTATGGAATAGATGGGGCATTGGATAGGGACATGATTTTATCCTTCACATAGGTAACAAGTAGCTTGAGATGTGGGGCATTGGTCAATTGGATGTTTCTCTTCACAATTGGGGCATTGATTTTCATGCTCCTTGGAAGTGTGATCCTTGTCTCCACAAATATTGCAAGCTTGGGTTCCTTCTAGAATAACATCTTTGTCATCCTTGTTGTCATAAGCTCCTTGGGAAGAGTTTTCTCCCATGTTGATCATTTGAGTAGCCAACCCTTGCAACAATTGGGATTGAGTTTTCAAAATTTCTTGCATGGTTGGGTCTATCTCATTTTTGTTGGCTAAAAACTGAGTTGTCACTTGGTTCAACTGGGTTTGTCTGGCAAGCAGTTGGTCTCTCATGTGCATCTCTTGGTTGTTGTTGTTGTCATCATCCATGATGTTGGGGTTTCTTGGAGAAGTCATCTGTTTGGGTTGGATTGGGATTAGAATAGGCAAAATATTTCTAAGGAGATAATTCTAATAACACACATCACAATTCACACAAGCAATGTGCAAGCAATCACAAATAAACATTCCACTCAAACAACAAGTTTCAAGCATATTTTTAGGCAACCAAAAATATTTTTGTTACACCACATAAGTTGGTGGGTTTGTCTTAAACTAAATATGGTGGTCCATCTATAAGGTTCACTTGTGATCTTTCCATCCTTCTTGGTTGATGCCTCTTGAACAAGATGTTTGTATCCTTAGAGAATTTCTTGCATCTTGATCTCAAACTTCAAGGTGATGATGGTTCCTTCTAAGTTGTGTTTCCTTAGTCTTCAAGTCTTGAGTAACATTTCTTGTCTCACTTGTAGTCCTTAGTGATATCCAAGATTGAAGTCCTTGGTGAAAATGTTGAAGATGTTGAAGTCATTAGAGTTGAAGATGTTGAAGTCATTAGAGTTGAAGATGTTGAAGTCATTAGAGTTGATGAAGTCCTTTGCACATGGTGAAGTCTTTGGCCAAGGGAAGGGCTTTGTCCATCAAGTTTGAAATAGAAGAGATGTAGAATCAAAACCAAAATGGTTGAGGAAAGAGTTTACAAGATTGTTTGTAAATAATTTTTGGAACAAATACAACTCCTATTTTTCTAAGGGGTTTTGTCCAATCCTAGGGTTACAAATCCTACAGGAAACACAATGCACTGATACCATCTGTAAGGTTCCCAACCTTTAATAAGGTAGAGATCCCTGTGTTTACAATGCTAGTCCCTGGATCAATAGCTAGCATCCACAGTTAAGATGTAATATCAATAAATAAAGGTCAGAATACAACTTTATAACCAGGAATAAAATAATTTATTACATCTTACATAGCTCATTTGGCTATCTCATTACAAAGCAGCAGAATATAACAATAGCATGGGGTCCTTCATCTTCAAAGTGCCACAGGCAGACATGTTGGTTGTAGACTTGTAATCCTAATCATTAAACTTCACTAATATCAAACAAAACCTGCAACATAACAAGTTACAGCCACAAGGGTCAATACATTTGAATTTTATTGGCAAGTGATACTATGGTAGTATAGTGGAGTCTATAATTTATATGCATTTGGCTAAGTGGAGATTCGGCTTGCTTTGCTCAAAATAGTTTTTCCTTATCATTTGAAAACACTAAGTTTTTGCTTGACAAAAATCATCCAAGGAACCACCAATAGAAATTGGTGAACCTTAAACCCTTGTTCAACCACAAGTTTTTAACTTAGAAATTTGGGTGATGATATTCTTGATAGCTTCCATGTCTTGATGCTCAAATTGTCCTTTGCCAGGGACATGGCTAAGTACTTAGATTTTACACTCTGTAGAGGTGGTGCACTTTCCCCACAAGACTTGGTTTCCCAAGACAAGATCTTTCAGAACCCTTCCCTTAGACCAAAATGGACGTGCTCCAACCTATCAATCCCCTACCACCAACTGTCCATTTGGCTAAGTTATTGCAACCTATATGATCCAGGCAGAGCCCATAATGCCAAGTGGTTGCACTTGAAGCTTCTCAACATTTGACATCTCAAATCTCTTTGTTCCTGGGTGGCCATCCACAAGTGAGATACACAAGGTTCACCAGTCCCCTGGCCTTGTGTAACCACTCAACATAAACCATTCCTTCCATTCCACCCAGGTGATTCATTCACTTAGTTGTTTTATTAAACAATATACAAGTCCTCAGACTTAGAAATTTTTCCATAGTATGAATATACATTCCACCCTTGTTTTCTACTAGCTAAGCTAAGCATGATAGTAGTAGGAATCTTAACTTAGGAAATTTCTACTAAGGTTACATCTACTAGGATTTCCCATAGCATGGTTTATACTTAGCAAAAATTCCATGCAAGTCCTACTTAGAAATATCACTAATGCATAGTGAAAATAATGGGACAAAAGTATGAAGCATCACTTGCCTTGTTGGTAGAGAGTATAAATTCACTCCTTGATCTTTGAAATGTTCACACACTTCAAGTCACTACAATTCAATTAAGCAAACAATATTTCAATCTACCATTCAAGCAATTCATCACATAAAATGATAGAAACAAAACAATGCATGCAAGCATGCCAAAGATTGTTTTATTTGAAAAAGTGGTTTCTAATGGGTGATAAAAATTTGAAAACACCTAATGGTCATTTTATAAAGTGTCAAATTCATTTGTATAAGATTTTACTTTATAAACCATTTTTAGATCAAGTCATTATTTTATGTGGTGTAGAAATGCTTTTAATAAGGCAAAATTCTATAGGTTTCACAAAATATGTTTTCAAACCATATAACCTTGTGTTTATGGTTAGAGAGTTTATTTGCAAAACATTTCTCAAAGGTTTTCTTCAAAAACCATTTTTAATAATTAAACCATATTTTTATTTGACTAGAAATGGTTTAAATCAAAGATTTATTCTTTTGCTTCGCCAAATACATTTTTGAAACCACAATTTGTTTCCTATGGTCAGTAGGTTCAAAACAACCCATTTGCCAAAGATTTTATCCTCAAAATCATTTTAGAACAATTTTTATATTCTAAACAAGCATACACAAGTTTCTACAAAAACAATCAATTTAACAGAAGCTTTTTACTAAACAAAGTGCATGGTTGGCTAGGGTTTGTTTTTCTGAATCCATTGATATAAAGTTTGCAAAATTTGGACGGGTAGATTAAAAGTTATAGATTTTACAAAATCTAACTTCTAATAGATCAAATCTGTTTTAATTCAGACGAGCAGAGCCACGTGGCGCTTTCCTATTCGTGCGTACCGTTTCGCGCGGATCGTTCGCTGTGAGGCATCAGATCTAAGTTAGATCGAGCGGCACAGATTGCATACCCTTTCGGCGTTAAGTGATTCTATTGCGTCCTTACGATCTGCATCCAACGGCTAGCGATGATCTGACCAAACTCTGGCGGCGCTCAGCGGCAGCGCGCGGCGGCGACGCTCGGCTAGCGGCAGAGCTAGCGATAGAGGAAGTAAGGAAGAAGAAGAGATGGCTCACCATGATCGCCGTGGAGTGGGGAAGCTCAAGGTACTCGCGGTTGGTCAAGGGGCGCACGGGGGCGATGACAATTCCTCGCCGAAGTTGCTCACCGGCTCGGGCACGTATTGACGTTGTCGGGGACGAGCTCCTAGGGCGTAAGAAGGCAAGGTAGCATGTCAGGGAGATGTGCACGGTCTCTAGAGTTGCAGGAGTACTCACCAGAACACGAGGGGCGCTCGGGGTTGGCGTCAGTAGTTCGCCGGAGAGGTAGCAGACGGCGGCGCTTGCTTAGTGATGTCGTTCTCGACGATTTACAGGACGCGCGGATGAACGGGCGACACTGGGAGGTGCACCATGAGGTGGGGAGTATGTGATCTTGGTCAAGGAGGCAAGGGGCGGTCTGGCTTCGCCGGAATCGGCCGGAAAAGTTGTCGGAGCAGTGGCAGTGTAGGGCAAAATTCTGCGGCCTGGGGGCGTGCTAGGGTGAGGCGACTGGGAGAAAATGGAGAGGGGAGCCTGGCGCTTATCACTGCATGGTCACGGCGAGGGATTAACGCGGCATTAAAGCGTACTGACGTCGGCGTTTAACAGCAGAAACGGCGAGGAGGAAAGGGGTGTGGTCACCGCGGGGAGGAAGACAGTGACGTGGCTGTGGGGTTCGTCTGCCAGTGAGAGAGGAAGAGAGGGGATGGGGTCCACGCGTCATACACTGTGCGGGTAAGATATTTGGTCTGAAGCGTTTTCTGCGGGAGAGGAGCAGTGGGCTGTCTGGGCTTAGTTGGGCCAGGCTAGTTGGGCTGGGTTCTTTACATATTTTTTTGTTCTGTTTTGTTTTTCTTTTTCCTTTCTTAATATTCTGCTTTGATTTCAAATAAGTAATTCAATCACTCATTTGAATTCAAAACTTTGTCAAATTTTGTGTAGGTTGAAATATTGATTAGTAGCACAATCTGATGTCAATTTTGGGAATATATTTTATTCTTTTTGGGGTCTTTTTAATTAATAAAAGGGCCCTTGTTTTAAATCAAATAGGATTTAATAATGTTTTTAATTTCCATTTGACTTCTAAATTCTTCCAAAACTTTTCAGTAAGTTTTGTTTACTTAAAAGGGTGTCAAATAATTCATCTTGAATTATTTGGAGAATATTTAATATGATTCATAAATCATTTGAGTTGGGTTTATTTTAATTCCAATGGATTTAAATATAGTTTTATTTCCCTAATTTTATTTGGAAGATTTATTTAATCTTATTTAAGTTGAATGAAACAACTTTTATTTCATTTGGGTAATTCCAAAATACTATTTTCTCATGAATTAAATAATTATTCTTATTAGAGATTTGTCTTTAAAAAAATAGGGATAGAATGGTTATTGCCATTTTATTTTATTTTGGAAATTCTTTATAATTTTTTTTTTGGATTGGGATTATAATTCATTCCATTTGCTTATGGATTTGGCCAAGATTTGATTTGGTCTTCAGATATTCTTTAATTAATATTTCTTCCTCCATCTTATAAAATCAATATCTTTTTATTTAGAGATCCAAACTTGGTGATTCCAATTTATAAAACCTTGTTTAATATTTGTTTATCCTTTTAAATCCCTTAAAGATTATTTTCTCACCATTTGGTATGGATTTGCAGATAGGTTCTTTATTAGCTTTGGAAATTACTTTTCTTTATCTTATTAAATTCATAAGATTTTATTTATGGCTCCAAATTAAGTGAAACCAATCTATATGATTGTAAAATATTTCTATTTGTATTTATTGATCATTTTTAAATGTTTGTTGACAAATTTTTATAAGGATCAAATCCATAGACTTGGAGATAACTTGGAAATGATTTTTATTCCATTAGGGTTTTAGGATTTGGATTTATTTTCCAAGTGTTTAAATTTCCAGATACATTCATTGAGGAATGCAATTCACTTGATTTGGATTTTGTTAAATTCAAAAATTAATTAAATTTGTTCAAGATGGGATTTTAAGTTTCCATTTAGAAACAAAAGTTTCTTTTCACCCTGATTTTCAAAAAAAAATTATTTTGTTTATTTTATTTTTCACATTACAAGATTTGGAAAATCTTGGGATGTGACATGTGTGGAGGCTCTGAATAATTCCTTGACCATTAAGTTTAATGCACCTGTTTTTGTTGCGATTTTCTCGTGTTTGTTGTTGCCAACCTTTTCTTCTCCTTATGCTCTGGTCCTCCATGAGTGTTGAACTGCCCATTTTGTAATGCAAAAATTACCGGCCAATCTCTGACTTTTGAAGAGGATCAATGATCCGGTCCATTGTCGGATGCAGTGGGAATTTTGGAAGCAAATAGCATGCGCGGGCGTAATCTTCTGATTCGCTCATGCCGTGCCTTCAAGACCCTGCACACTGAAGTATTTGCAGACAAGGAAGTGCCCATCGATCTGAATGACCTCCTCACTATCTTCAACGCCGACCTCAATCGCTGACAGGTTACAGCCTAACCCAGTTGAAGAGTGGTGCGGAGATTTCAATCGCCCTTTCAATGGCTCATGGAGAAAAGATCGACTGAAAAAAGGTTAGCTCCACTATTCCATTCAATGACACTGTCCAAGAAATTGATCTTAAACCTTTTACTAAGAAGGCCAAAAAGTACTCGCGGCTGCTTCTATCAATTGGTTTGGGTCAAGAAATTACTTCTGCGAAATCATCAGTTGATCTCCCTTCAGCTAGCTCTGCTACGTCCATAAAACCTGTAGTTGATCCTCCTTCGGCTAGCGTAACTACTTTGGTTGAAAAGTCTAGCTTAAGCTTGTTCCATTAGGCAAAGTATTTGGTTGTAGTAACTTTTTATCGCTTGAACCGATTCCAAATATGTTTCCGGATGACCCTTTTAACTTATTTATATATAATGATGATGCCTTCAATTTGTTGAATATGTTTGCACCCGATTTTTATTTTGTGTTACTTTGCTTTATCCTTCCTTCTAGATGATGTCTGGCTCCTTTGATCCTTCGGGTACTTCCCAGGCACCTGCCGCACAGCCAACACCATCTGAAACAAGTACTCTCGAAAATACCATTACCCGCGTCGTGGATCCTCCTTTGTATGCCGAGAAAATTCAGTCTATAAAATGCTTGCAGGGTGACCTTTGGACTGTGCAAGCGATGGTAGATGTTTCCCAATTGAAGACGCGAAAAACATTGGACCACAAAGCATATCTGATAGAAGAAATCTCCAGGGCAAGTGAAACAATGCTTTGTAAGTTCTCTCGCAAAGCCACTGAGTATTTTTTTTTAGTAGAAGGAGATGACCCTGCATGTTTTCCGTAGGCATCCGACTAAGATAGATAGAAGAAACTCAATGTCTACGAATTCGGATGAACGCCCTGATGGAAGCCTCTCAGGGTACAAGTGCTGACTTCAGGACTGATCACAAGCGTGCTTTTACACTGGCTCTCCTCTAGGATCGGGTATCCAAGGTGGAGGAATTTGTTGAGTGATGTCACCAAGCACTGGCTTGTGTGTACAACACACTGTTTCTGCGAGATCCTTAATCTCAAGGCCTTGCCACATTAATGATGAAATTTCAGCGAGGTGAGAGGATTCACCATTATATCAAGTTATAGCTTATTGTGGGTGCCAAATTAGCGCTTGCTTGGGTGCATGTGCACTGTTCGACTCTTGACTTGGATGCACTATGTCGAGAATTGCCTCCCCCGAGAGGTGGGGAAATTGTGATGGAGCCTCATTATGCGGCTGCACGAAAGCCTGCTATTCGGATCATCCATAAGTGTTTGGACGAAGACGAAGACTTTTTCCTTAACTTTGAAGTGTAATTAGTACTTTGTACTCTGATACGTCCAATTTGCATCACCATTCTATATCATAATTTGCCTCTATTTATTGATATATTTCATATTAAGAGGTGATACTTATGTATTTTCAGCGATTTTTGCATGTTGGATGATTCTTGGAGGATGAACTGCCGAAGTCAGGATTCTGATGGAAAAAGCGGTGTTTTGATGCAATTTCGTGAAGATCAGAAAAATACCAGAAAACTACAGAAAATAATATTTTCCCAGAAGACGAAGTAAGCCAGAAGGGGAGGCGGAGTTGGCCCACAGGGGGCTCACACCCCCCACGCGTGGTCCACCCTGGGTCGTGCCTACAGGGGGTGTGGCCACCCTGGCCCACCTCTGGCTCCGCCCTCTCCCCTATATCTTCTTCTCGAAACCCTAATACACAGGGAGCGACCATAGAAATATTACGCCCCCTCTATGGGGCAGAAAACACCGAGAGAGAAAGAGCTCTCCGGAAGACAGATTTCTGACAGGGAAATTCCTTCCCGGAGAGGGGAGATCATCGCCATCAACATCATCATCAAGCTAGACTTCATCGGGATCATCATCACCCACACCATCATCTCCACCAGCACCATCATCTCCACTCCATCCCGCTATAACAATTTTGTTGAATCTTGCATAGTTCTTAGGGGAAACTTTCCCGGTATTGATTACTATTGTAGTTGATGCATGTGAGTGGAACCATTGAATTATTGTTTATATTCAGATTGTTATCCATAATTATATCATGTCTGATCTTGATCCATATGATGTCTCGTGAGTAGTTCGTTTAGTTCTTGAGGACATGGGAGAAGTCATGTTGTTAGTAGTGGATTTGTGTTGAGGTATTATTCAATGATTTAGTATTTAAGTTGTGGTGCTATTCTTCTAGTGGTGTCATCTGAATGTCCACTACATGATACTTCACCATTTATGGGCCTAGGGAATTCATTGTGTATTTGGCTACTAATTGTGGGGTTGCCGGAGCGATAGAAACGTGAACCCCCGTTAGGAAACCATTGCACAAGGGAGTGTAGGATCTCAGAGTTTAAGGCTGTGGATAGGTTTATATCTTAATTGCTTTCTTGTAGTTGCGGATGCTTGCAAGGGGTTTAATCACAAGTATGTATTAGTCCAAGTAAGGTTGGTACATTAGCATAGAACCAAAGAAGATTAATCAGCTATATGAAACGAAAGCGCATGAAAGTATTCCCATGTTTCCTCGAGAACGTTTGGTCCTCATTAGTAGTTCCACCGGCTTGTACTTTGCTAAGAAAGGATTGGGCCACTTGCTGCAATTATTTGTTGTTTTATTTACTTGCACTTTATTTCCTTGCTTTATCAGAAAACACCTAAAAATCTGTTTGCTACGTATTTTCAAAGATTTCCTGCTCCATACCACTAGTCAATACCTTCTGCTCCTCGTTGGGATCAACACTCCTATTTATCGAAAGTACTATGATACACCCCCTATACTTGTGGGTCATCAAGAGTATTTTCTGGCGCCGTTGCCAGGGTGTGAAGCACTATTGAAAAGTGGAACTAGTAAAGGAAACTTCTACTGTGAGTATTGCTTTTTTATTTCTGTTGGTTACTTTGTTTCCAATATGGATAACCCACTTGGTTTTCTGTTTGGAAAAACTACTACCACTGTTAGGGTAGTAGATGAACCACCACCTGTTGAGATAGATCCTTTTAAGATACCTACAATTATTGTTAATCGAGTTATGGATAATTATTATTTAGGGGATGGAACTGTCCATCCTGGTGGTCACTTGCTTTTTATCCATGAATTATGCGGGTTGTTGAAGTGTGCAGGTATCACAACTGAATAGGTGAAGAAGAAGTTACTCTCTATATCATTGAAAGGAAGAGCTGAAGAATGGTATAAGTTGCTAAAGAATGGACAATCCATGGAAAGGGAGGAAATAGTACCTCTCTTTTATTCTAAATTCTACCCTCCTGGTGAGATTCATAAGGATAGGAATCAAATATATAACGTTTGGCCTCGTGATGGAGAGAGTTGATACGCCCAATTTGCATCACCTTTCTATATCATAGTTTACCTCTATTAATTGATATATGTCTTATTATGAGGTATTACTTATGGCTTTTCATATGTTTATGCATGTTGGATGATTTTTGGAGGATGAACTGCCGGAGTCTGGATTTTGATGGAAAAGAAGGCGTTTCGGTGCAATTTCGCGAAGATCAGAAAAATACCAGAAAAATATGGAAACATATTATTTTACCAGATGACGAAGGAAGCCAGAAGGAGGAGCGAAGAGGAGCCGCAGGGCCCCCCTAGGCATGGGTCCCCCCTGGGCCGCGCCTAGGGCAGGTGTGGCCCACCTGCCCGGCTCCCGACTCTGCCCCTTCGCCTATATCTTCCCTACGGAACCCTAAGCCTAAGGGAGCAACCACAGATATATTTCCGCCGCCTCTAGGGGCGGAAAACACCGAGAGAGAAAGATCTCTCCGGCAGACAGATTTCTGCCGGGGAAATTCCTTCCTCGAGAGGGGAGACTGTCTCCATCAACACCATCGTCAAGCTAGGCTTCATCGGGATCATCATCATCATCCACACCACCATCTCCACCAGTACCATCATCACCACTCCATCTGTGTTGGATATTGCTTTAGTTCTTAGGGGAAACTTTCTCGGTGTTGATTACTATTATAGTTGATGCTTGTGAGTGGAACCATTGGATTATTGTTTATGTTCAGATTTTTATCCATTACCATATCATCTTTGATCTTGATCCATATGATGTCTCGTGAGTAGTTCGTTTAGTTCTTGAGGACATGGGAGAAGACATGTTGTTAGTAGTGAATCTGTGATGAGTTATTATTCAATGGTTTAGTATTTAAGTTGTGGTGCTATTCTTCTAGTGGTGTCATGTGAACGTCGACTACATGATACTTCACCATTTATGGGCCTAGGGGAGTGCATTGTGTATTTGGCTACTAATTGTGGGGTTGCCGGAGTGACAGAAACATGAACCCCCGTTAGGACACCTTTGCACAAGGGAGCATAGGATCTCAGAGTTTAAGGCTACGGTTAGATTTATACCTTAATTACTTTCCTGTACTTATGGATGTTTCCAGGAGGTTTAATCACAAGTATGTATTAGTCCAAGTAAGGTCGGTATGTTAGCAAAGGTTCACCCACACAACACTTACAAACACCAGAGAAGAGTACTCAGCTATTTGAAGCGAAAGCACTTGGCAGAATTCCCATGTGTCCTCGAGAACCTTTGGTCCTTATAAGTATTTCCACCGGCTTGTCCTTTGCTAAGAAAGGATTGGGCCACTTGCTCCGTTTGTTCGTTACCTTTGTTACTTGCTCCTTGTTTTGTTGTCTTATCAGAAAACCACTAAAAATTCGTTTGCTAAGTATTCACAGGGATTTCCCGCTCCATACCACTGTTCAGCACCTTCTGCTCCTTGTTGCGATCGACACTCCTATTTATCGGAAGTACTACGATACACGCCCCATACTTGTGGGTCATCAAGACTATTTTCTGGCACCGTTTCCGGGGAGTGATGCGCTATTGAAGAGTGGAACTGGTAAGGCAAACTTTTACTGTGAGTATTGCTCTTGTTACTGCTTGTTACTTTGTTTTCGATATGGATAACCCACTTGGTTTTCTGTTTGGGAAAACTACTACCACTGCTAGGGTAGTAGATGAACCACCACCTGTTGAGATAGATCCTTTTAAGATACCTACAATTATTGTTAATCGAGTTATGGATAATTATTATTTAGGGGATGGAACTGTCCATCCTGGTGGTCACTTGCTTTTTATCCATGAATTATGCGGGTTGTTGAAGTGTGCAGGTATCACAACTGAATAGGTGAAGAAGAAGTTACTCTCTATATCATTGAAAGGAAGAGCTGAAGAATGGTATAAGTTGCTAAAGAATGGACAATCCATGGAAAGGGAGGAAATAGTACCTCTCTTTTATTCTAAATTCTACCCTCCTGGTGAGATTCATAAGGATAGGAATCAAATATATAACGTTTGGCCTCGTGATGGAGAGAGTTGATACGCCCAATTTGCATCACCTTTCTATATCATAGTTTACCTCTATTAATTGATATATGTCTTATTATGAGGTATTACTTATGGCTTTTCATATGTTTATGCATGTTGGATGATTTTTGGAGGATGAACTGCCGGAGTCTGGATTTTGATGGAAAAGAAGGCGTTTCGGTGCAATTTCGCGAAGATCAGAAAAATACCAGAAAAATATGGAAACATATTATTTTACCAGATGACGAAGGAAGCCAGAAGGAGGAGCGAAGAGGGGCCGCAGGGCCCCCCCTAGGCATGGGTCCCCCCTGGGCCGCGCCTAGGGCAGGTGTGGCCCACCTGCCCGGCTCCCGACTCTGCCCCTTCGCCTATATCTTCCCTACGGAACCCTGAGCCTAAGGGAGCAACCACAGATATATTTCCGCCGCCTCTAGGGGCGGAAAACACCAAGAGAGAAAGATCTCTCCGGCAGACAGATTTCTGCCGGGGAAATTCCTTCCTCGAGAGGGGAGACTGTCTCCATCAACACCATCGTCAAGCTAGGCTTCATCGGGATCATCATCATCATCCACACCACCATCTCCACCAGTACCATCATCACCACTCCATCTGTGTTGGATATTGCTTTAGTTCTTAGGGGAAACTTTCTCGGTGTTGATTACTATTATAGTTGATGCTTGTGAGTGGAACCATTGGATTATTGTTTATGTTCAGATTTTTATCCATTACCATATCATCTTTGATCTTGATCCATATGATGTCTCGTGAGTAGTTCGGTTAGTTCTTGAGGACATGGGAGAAGACATGTTGTTAGTAGTGAATCTGTGATGAGTTATTATTCAATGGTTTAGTATTTAAGTTGTGGTGCTATTCTTCTAGTGGTGTCATGTGAACGTCGACTCCATGATACTTCACCATTTAAGGGCCTAGGGGAGTGCATTGTGTATTTGGCTACTAATTGTGGGGTTGCCGGAGTGACAGAAACATGAACCCCCGTTAGGACACCTTTGCACAAGGGAGCATAGGATCTCAGAGTTTAAGGCTACGGTTAGATTTATACCTTAATTACTTTCCTGTACTTATGGATGTTTCCAGGAGGTTTAATCACAAGTATGTATTAGTCCAAGTAAGGTCGGTATGTTAGCAAAGGTTCACCCACACAACACTTACAAACACCAGAGAAGAGTACTCAGCTATTTGAAGCGAAAGCACTTGACAGAATTCCCATGTGTCCTCGAGAACCTTTGGTCCTTATAAGTATTTCCACCGGCTTGTCCTTTGCTAAGAAAGGATTGGGCCACTTGCTCCGTTTGTTCGTTACCTTTGTTACTTGCTCCTTGTTTTGTTGTCTTATCAGAAAACCACTAAAAATTCGTTTGCTAAGTATTCACAGGGATTTCCCGCTCCATACCACTGTTCAACACCTTCTGCTCCTTGTTGCGATCGACACTCCTATTTATCGGAAGTACTACGATACACGCCCCATACTTGTGGGTCATCAAGACTATTTTCTGGCACCGTTTCCGGGGAGTGATGCGCTATTGAAGAGTGGAACTGGTAAGGCAAACTTTTACTGTGAGTATTGCTCTTGTTACTGCTTGTTAATTTGTTTTCGATATGGATAACCCACTTGGTTTTCTGTTTGGGAAAACTACTACCACTGCTAGGGTAGTAGATGAACCACCACCTGTTGAGATAGATCCTTTTAAGATACCTACAATTATTGTTAATCGAGTTATGGATAATTATTATTTAGGGGATGGAACTGTCCATCCTGGTGATCACTTGCTTTTTATCCATGAATTATGCGGGTTGTTGAAGTGTGCAGGTGTCACAAATGAACAGGTGAAGAAGAAGTTACTCTCCATATCCTTGAAAGGAAGAGCTGAAGAATGGTATAAGCTGCTGAAGAATGGACAATCCATGGAATGGGAGGAGATGGAATCTCTCTTTTACTCTAAATTTTATCCTCCCAGTGAGATTCCTCAGGATAGAAATATTATATATAACTTTTGGCCTCTTGATGGAGAGAGTACAGATCAAGCTTGGGGGAGATTCAAGTTACTAATGCTTAAATGTCCTACTCATTAACTCCCTAACAATATTATTCTAAATAACTTTTATGCTAGCCTTTCTGAAAGGATCGTATGGGCACCTATGTAACACCCTCAGAATCGGCCCTATGCAAGTCTTAGCGAATCCCGCCAAACCCGCATAGAAACGATTCAAAGGTGCCCACCAGGCACTTGCGTGCGGGTGGAAAAAAAAGTAATATCATTACACATTAGTCCACGATGGAACCCACAAAACAGATATATACAACAGCGACTCATCGAGTCAAGAATACAATATACAGTACAAAGATCCAAATCACCTTGAAAATGATACAATGTTCGAGTATGGACAAGATGCAAATTAGGCTAAGAGCCCTGAAGAATAACCAATGGTGTCCATAACCCTGCCCAGGCCAAGCCGGAAGGGTAACCCTGCTAATGACGTCGATCTCAAAACCTGCTTAACAAAAGGGGTGCCGACAAAGGGCGAAGGAAAAAGAGAGCGGTCAGTACTGAGGCCAGTACATGGCGAGACTAGAATTCGGCGGTCCTCGCCTACATAGGTATGGTGGACTGAAGCGGCTATCAGATAGGGATAAGAAATACCTATTCGGATCCAACCTGAAACTATCATCAAGCATACCCATCCTGGTATTTCCCCCTCGAGACCAACGAGGAAGTCAACCGAGGAACTCACACAGTTGGCAGTTTTATTCATTTTGTTATAGTTGCTGCAATTACTAGTCAGATATAGATAGCATGAGTCATCCTGATATAATAAGCAGTGAGCAGTTTTAATTAACCATTCCGTTGTAGTTGTAGTACTTACTAGTCAGATACATATAGCGTGAGGCATCCCAAAACCCAGCAGTTGTTGGCACTTTTATTTAGCCATTCCGTTGTAGTTGCAATACTTACTAGTCAGATACAAGGGTAACAGGTATCAACCCAAACAAGCAATTGTTGGCACTTTTATTTAGCCATTCCATTATAGTGAAGCTGATTACTAGTCATTATAAATTCAAATTTATAGCACTACTTTAGTTATAGTTGTCTATGATCGAGATACTGTGCTCCAAGTCGTCCATAACCGCGGACACGGCTTTCAGAAAGTTTTACCCTGCAGGGGGCACAAATAGCAACACATGCACGATCAACCTCGGAAAAACCAAATAAAACCCAACGAGGCATCACGACAAAGAAATCGCAAGATTCATATAATATTTCAGGGGGCCACCCCACCAAGCTACCCGCTACGAAGTTGGCCGGCTCCGAGACGGACCCAGAGGTTTGTGACGACGGCTGTAAACGACTGGGAACCCGAAAGTGTGACTGGGCTTGTCGATACCGCAAAAACGTGGCACGGGGTTCCAAAACAGTACAGGCGCTCCACGCGCAATCATAAATAAAGCACTAAAGCATGGCATAAGTACAGGATAGTAATAAAGCCCCAAACTACTTTGTGGCCCCAAGAAATAAGATATGACTCAAGCTCATGCTAAGGGGATTCATGGTCCCACATGCGGATAGTGCGAATATTTAAAGAACAGGTATCAAGTACTCGGGGTCCTACGGGACACAAGTGGACGGTTAAAAACCAAATAACATCTATTGCCCACCTGTGTCTCTGCATTATTTACCTACTTCAATTTTAGTTATTAAACTGTAATTAAAGTTATAATCATCTCCAACATAAAGCATATGGCAGTCTTCCAACAATTGTGGTACTTGACGACATGCAATAGCACTGGAGCAAGCGACTACGACACGCAAGTCCAACTATCTACCAAGCAACAGGTAATAGGATGTGTCCAAGGCAATATAAGGCTGCAAGGGATATCACGGGTACGAAAACTAGAGCATCACACACAGATAGCAATAGACCAACAGGAGGAAATAAAGACTATAAAAGTAAAATAGGTAGAAAGGGGGAGAATGCTCGCCTGAAAACATTGCCGAAGATTTATCCAAATATCGGGTCGACACTCGCATCAACTCATCGGCCTAATCCGTGAAGAAACAAAACACTAGAACAAACACCGGATGCACTATTTAATACTATGGCAAAAGATCGAGCATGATATATGTATGATGTATGACATGTCAAAGATGCTATGCAATTAGGCAATATTAAGCGGAACCGGGGTCCCGACAATTAAATAGATGATTCTAGTTGTTTAGTTACCTTGCAATTTAAATGTTGTCTTAACAAGGCAAAATATATCACCGGTTCGCTACATAAATTTAATTGGGGTCAATATAAGACTAGATAAGCCCGCATATGACCTTCATATTTAATTATGAGGTGAAACGACAACATTCCCCAAACCACAATATGTATGAAAGCATGAACAATTTAATATGCAACAATTAATATATCATTTATAAAATAGGTCTCGGAAAAAGGGGTCACACATGGTGGTTCGACGATCTTGGGGGTTCGGGGTTCGGTCTTGGCGTCCGGCGGTAGATCTTGTCGACCATGTAGAAGTGCTCGGTGATCCATGAGGAAGACCTTGGTGGCAGTTATTCTTGGTGATCCTAGTCCGGTTTGTCAATGCCACCGAGGAAGATCATGCTGGCCTTGCGGCTCGGAAGGTTTCAGACTCGTTTGGTACTGGTAGGGTTGGACACATGGCCCCGCACATGGTATGTGCCATGAGGCATGTCCAGGTGGTTATTTGGTCGAACACCCTGCAGGCTCGGCAGCGGGGATGCAGGGCACTATGGCCTGGAGCACAGGGAGACTAGAGGCGGACCGGCGCCAGCGCTGCTCACTGGAGGACGGCGCGCAGAGAAGACGAGCTGTAGGGCATGCACGGCTCGCGGACGAGCATCTCGGGGAGGACGGGACGAACGACACCGAGCGGCACCACCGCGAGGTAGCGAGGAGGCCGATCAGGGCAGGCTCGATGGCGAGATCCTTCTGGCAGCGGCACACAGGGCGTGGTCGAGGCTGGCAGGGAGGGGCACGGGCGAAGGTCGCCCGCGGCGGTGGCTAGAGGCGCAGTGGACGGGGCGGTGCTGGGCATCCGCGGCCGAGGACAGGCAGCAGCGGCATGGACTGCGCAGGCCCTAGCCACAGCCGGCGGCGAGGTGCAGAGGAAGACGGGGCGAGGCGACGTGGAGCTCGCTGTGGGGCACAGGTCGAGCGGAGGCAGCCTCGCGCGGGTGAGGAGAGGTGGTGGTCGCGGTCGGCGACGAGGTCCGCGCGGTGACGGGACGAAGCCGAGGAGGAGAGCCGCGGGGTGCAGAGGGGCGCTGGAGGGGCCGGGTACCCGACGATGGAGCCAGAGAGGCAGCCGAAGACCGGCGAGGTGCAGAGGAGACCGCAGCAGGGCGCTCGCGCAGCGCCAGGGACGCGACAGCCGGAACGGGGATGAGGGACAGAGGCGGCGCGACCAAGCAACGCCGGCTCGAGGAGGAGGGAGGCGCGCATGCGAGCGATTGTGGCAGGGAGAGCTCGGCGGGGGAGGGGGATGGCGAGGTGGCCGGCGGCGGTGTTTGGGGATGGGTCCCGTGCGGGTGTGGGTGACGAGCGAGCGGGGGAGAGGGAAGGATCGAGGCATGGGAGAGGTTGACCGCGTCGGGATCAGGTCGAGGGTGTGGGTCCAGGCGCATTGCGCGTGTGTGCGTGGGTGTTGTGTCGGGTCGGTGTGGGACCAGGAGAGGGGCGCCAGGGGTGTGGCGTTCGGCAGGTGAGGAGAGTGGGGTGGTGGCGGCTGGTGGAGGGAATGGTGTTTGTCTAGCTAGGGTTAGGGTTAGATTGGTTTAGGTTTTAGGTTTAAAACGGGCTGGGCCTGCCGGGTAGTAGGCGGCCTGGCCTAAACGGCTGGGCTGCCTCCCCGGACAAAATATTTGTTTTAATTGTAGTTTGTTTTACTTTAATAAACATTTTGTAAGATAGTTTTGAGCAAACAAAATATTCCGACGGACCTTAGTTTTTTTTTGTATTTTGAAATAAATAGGGGGAGTAAAGATAAAACAAAGATAGGTTTTATCAAAAAGCTTTTAGGCAAAGGTATGCATGATGATGTCATGATGATGCACAAATACAAACATCAGCGATTTTCTAGTAGTGGTTTTACCCGGGGTGCTACAATTCGACACCACTAACAATGGATCTCGCCCTCGAGATCTGCCTCCTAGTACGGGGAAGAAAGACGACGATATGAATCTTCTCGCTTCGTGTAGATCCTTGCGACACCACTAACAATGGTTCTTTCTCCATCTTGAAATCGGCGACACCACCAACAAGGGGTATTTGCTCTCATTCGTTGAGAGAACGCTCCGGAGAAACAAAGACGAAGGCAAAGGTCTCAAAAGATAAGGCCACCTCTTACTTCTGTGGAAGGAGTAAAATTGCTTGATCCACCGATTCGATGTACAAGAGCGAATGATAAGAGTAGTCGGATGGTGATCAGTCCATCGCGCACCCAAAGCATTACTCTGCACATGAATAGGAGAATTATGCAAGAAACTCCCGGAATTCAGACTGAAGATCTCGACAAGCGAGGTTTGTAAACAAAGGAGGGAAGGAGATTCTCATCAGATTTGATGTAGATGACTTCGTCGTATCAGAAAACACCGTAGGATAGAAAGAAATTTTTTAGTGAATTTTCGGTCCACTGAAATGTTCAACAGATGAAAGGTTCATCAGATAGCATGAATGTCGGATGTTGAAGCACTGTTGCAAGAGGATGGAAGCGAAACCCTAAAGGTATGACGGAAACCCAACCACGAGAAATCCTGGACTCGAAGAAAAGATAAGAGAGCATATTCAAAACACGCAGAGGTAAGAAGAGAATAGCAGAGGGGTAAGGAGTAAAAGCAGACCTAATCAGATCTATCCAACCGATTTTGCAAAATAGTTTTGACACACTATGACGTCCGCTAGCTAGGTTATCCTACAGGCTGGACCAGTGAGGTATCGTAACTGCTGGGCTCTGATACCACTCTGTAACACCCTCAGAATGGCCCTATGCAAGTCTTAGCGAATCTCGCCAAACCCGCATAGAAACGATTCAAAGGTGCCCACCAGGCACTTGCGTGCGGGTGGAAAACGAAGTAATATCATTACACATTAGTCCACAATGGAACCCACAAAACAGATATATACAACAGCGACTCATCGAGTCAAGAATACAATATACAGTACAAAGATCCAAATCACCTTGAAAATGATACAACGTCCGAGTACGGACAAGATGCAAATTAGGCTAAGAGCCCTGAAGAATAACCAATGGCGTCCATAACCCTGCCCAGGCCAAGCCGGAAGGGTAACCCTGCTAACGACATCGATCTCAAAAACTGCTTAACAAAAGAGGTGCCAACAAAGGGCGAAGGAAAAAGAGAGCGGTCAGTACTGAGGCCAGTACACGGCGAGACTAGAATTCGGCGGTCCTCGCCTACATAGGTATGGTGGACTGAAGCGGCAGCGCAACATGCACTAAACAACCTATAGAGACTCAATACAACTGGCGGCTATCAGATAGGGATAAGAAATACCTATTCGGATCCAACCTGAAACTATCATCAAGCATACGCATCCTGGTATTTCCCCCTCGAGACCAACGAGTAAGTCAACCGAGGAACTCACACAGTTGGCAGTTTTATTCATTTCGTTATAGTTGCTGCAATTACTAGTCAGATATAGATAGCATGAGTCATCCCGATATAATAAGCAGTGGGCAGTTTTAATTAACCATTCCGTTGTAGTTGTAGTACTTACTAGTCAGATACATATAGCGTGAGGCATCCCAAAACCCAGCAGTTGTTGGCACTTTTATTTAGCCATTCCGTTGTAGTTGCAATACTTACTCGTCAGATACAAGGGTAACAGGTATCAACCCAAACAAGCAATTGTTGGCACTTTTATTTAGCCATTCCATTATAGTGAAGCTGATTACTAGTCATTATAAAGTCAAATTTATAGCACTACTTTAGTTATAGTTGTCTATGATCGAGATACGGTGCTCCAAGTCGTCCATAACCGCGGACACGGCTTTCAGAAAGTTTTACCCTGCAGGGGGCACAAATAGCAACACACACACGATCAACCTCGGAAAAACCAAATAAAACCCAACGAGGCATCACGACAAAGAAATCGCAAGATTCATATAATATTTCAGGGGGCCACCCCACCAAGCTACCCGCTACGAAGTTGGCCGGCTCCGAGACGGACCCAGAGGTTTGTGACGACGGCTGTAAACGACTGGGAACCCGAAAGTGTGACTGGGCTTGTCGATACCGCGAAAACGTGGCACGGGGTTCCAAAACAGTACAGGCGCTCCACGCGCAATCATAAATAAAGCAGTAAAGCATGGCATAAGTACAGGATAGTAATAAAGCCCCAAACTACTTTGTGGCCCCAAGAAATAAGATATGACTCAAGCTCATGCTAAGAGGATTCATGGTCCCACATGCGGATAGTGCGAATATTCAAAGAACAGGTATCAAGTACTCGGGGTCCTACGGGACACAAGTGGACGGTTAAAAACCAAATAACATCTATTGCCCACCTGTGCCTCTGCATTATTTACCTACTTCAATTTTAGTTATTAAACTGTAATTAAAGTTATAATCATCTCCAACATAAAGCATATGGCAGTCTTCCAACAATTGTGGTACTTGACGACACGCAATAGCACTGGAGCAAGCGACTACGACACGCAAGTCCAACTATCTACCAAGCAACAGGTAATAGGATGTGTCCAAGGCAATATAAGGCTGCAAGGGATATCACGGGTACGAAAACTAGAGCATCGCACACAGATAGCAATAGACCAACAGGAGGAAATAAAGACTATAAAAGTAAAATAGGTAGAAAGGGGGAGAATGCTCGCCTGAAAACATTGCCGAAGATTTATCCAAATATCGGGTCGACACTCGCATCAACTCATCGGCCTAATCCGTGAAGAAACAAAACACTAGAACAAACACCGGATGCACTATTTAATACTATGGCAAAAGATCGAGCATGATATATGTATGGTGTATGACATGTCAAAGATGCTATGCAATTAGGCAATATTAAGCGGAACAGGGGTCCCGACAATTAAATAGATTATTCTAGTTGTTTAGTTACCCCGCAATTTAAATGTTGTCTTAACAAGGCAAAATATATCACCGGTTCGCTACATAAATTTAATTAGGGTCAATATAAGACTAGATAAGCCCGCATATGACCTTCATATTTAATTATGAGGTGAAACAACAACATTCCCCAAACCACAATATGTATGCAAGCATGAACAATTTAATATGCAACAATTAATATATCATTTATAAAATAGGTCTCGGAAAAAGGGGTCACACATGGTGGTTCGACGATCTTGGGGGTTCGGGGTTCGGTCTTGGCGTCCGGCGGTAGATCTTGTCGACCATGTAGAAGTGCTCGGTGATCCATGAGGAAGACCTTGGTGGCAGTTATTCTTGGTGATCCTAGTCCGGTTTGTCAATGCCACCGAGGAAGATCATGCTGGCCTTGCCACTCGGAAGGTTTCAGACTCGTTTGGTACTGGTAGGGTTGGACACATGGCCCCGCACTTGGTATGTGCCATGAGGCATGTCCAGGTGGTTATTTGGTCGAACACCCTGCAGGCTCGGCAGCGGGGATGCATGGCACTATGGCCTGGAGCACAGGGAGACTAGAGGCGGACCGGCGCCAGCACTGCTCGCTGGAGGACGGCGCGGAGAGAAGACGAGCTGTAGGGCATGCACGGCTCGCGGACGAGCATCTCGGGGAGGGCGGGACGGACGACACCGGGCGGCACCACCACGAGGTAGCGAGGAGGCCGATCAGGGCAGGCTCGATGGCGAGATCCTTCTAGCAGCGGCACACAGGGCGTGGTCGAGGCTGGCACGGAGGGGCACGGACGAAGGTCGCCCGCGGCGGTGGCTGGAGGCGCAGTGGACGGGGCGGTGCTGGGCGTCCGCGGCCGAGGACAGGCAGCAGCGGCATGGACTGCGCAGGCCCTGGCCACAGCCGGCGGCGAGGTGCAGAGGAAGACAGGGCGAGGCGACGTGGAGCTCGCTGCGGGGCATAGGTCGAGCGGAGGCAGCCTCGCGCGGGTGAGGAGAGGCGGTGGTCGCGGTCGGCGACGAGGTCCGCGCGGTGACGGGATGAAGCCGAGGAGGAGAGCCGCGGGGTGCAGAGGGGCGCTGGAGGGGCCGGGTACCCGACGATGGAGCCAGAGAGGCAGCCGAAGACCGGCGAGGTGCAGAGGAGGCCGCAGCAGGGTGCTCGCGCGGCGCCAGGGACGCGACAGCCGGAACGGGGATGAGGGACAGAGGCGGCGCGACCAAGCAACGCCGGCTCGAGGAGGAGGGAGGCGCGCATGCGAGCGATTGTGGCAGGGAGAGCTCGGCGGGGGAGGGGGATGGCGAGGTGGCCGGCGGCGGTGTTTGGGGATGGGTCCCGTGCGGGTGTGGGTGACGAGCGAGCGGGGGAGAGGGAAGGATCGAGGCATGGGAGAGGTTGACCGCGTCGGGATCAGGTCGAGGGTGTGGGTCCAGGCGCATTGCGCGTGTGTGCGTGGGTGTTGTGTCGGGTCGGTGTGGGACCAGGAGAGGGGCGCCAGGGGTGTGGCGTTCGGCAGGTGAGGAGAGTGGGGTGGTGGCGGCTGGTGGAGGGAATGGTGTTTGTCTAGCTAGGGTTAGGGTTAGATTGGTTTAGGTTTTAGGTTTAAAACGGGATGGGCCTGCCGGGTAGTAGGCGGCCTGGCCTAAACTGCTGGGCTGCCTCCCCGGACAAAATATTTGTTTTAATTGTAGTTTGTTTTACTTTAATAAACATTTTGTAAGATAGTTTTGAGCAAACAAAATATTCCGACGGACCTTAGTTTTTTTTGTATTTTGAAATAAATAGGGGGAGTAAAGATAAAACAAAGATAGGGTTTTATCAAAAAGCTTTTAGGCAAAGGTATGCATGATGATGTCATGATGATGCACAAATACAAACATCAGCGATTTTCTAGTAGTGGTTTTACCCGGGGTGCTACAACCTAGAGGGGGGGGGGGGTGAATAGGTGCTACTTCAAATTTTCTTCTTTTTCAAATTAAGGTTTGACAATACGGTAAATTCTCTAGATAATGCAACTAAGGTGAATTTACCTATATGACAAATATGCACTAGCTAACACAATACTAAGTAAGAACAAGTAAGTAAAGTGCAGTAAAGGATAGAAGTAACCAAAGTGGTGGACACGGAGACACAAGGATTTGTTTCCCATAGTTCCTTCCTTTTGAGGGGAAGTACGTCTACATTTGAGAGGGGGTGGTTTCAAAGCACCAACGCCATGAGAGGTCTCCCTTGTTCTCCGATGAATCTCACCCCAACGGGATCGATCCACCTTCCACTATATCGGCAACCTTCAAGGTGGAATCCGACACCTTTAAAAGTTTGGGGCACACATTCACAACTTAATTGGAGGCTTCCAAATACAAGCAAGCTGTCAAGACAATCAAAGACAAGCTTGTAAGAACCAAATCTAGAACTAGGGTTTCCAAGAAAACACTAGAGCAAAGGGGACCTCAATTGAATGAGGGGGAAATGAAGATCTCTTTTTGTGAAGTTGTAGATCAAGGCCTCCTCCTTCGATTCCCCAAAGATCAAGGACTTTGGGTGGTGGATTGAAGAGATCTTGTGGACTTGGTGGCTCCAATGGTGGTCTTGACTTTAATGCAAATGAGCAACTTGTCCCAAGGTAGGTGAAGGGATATTTATAGCTCCAGATCCAATCTGACCGTTGGTGCACTTAATGCAGCGGTAGTACCGGAAACAACCGGTACTACCGGACAGGTACTGGAGATGCAACTTGAGTTGCATAGCCCAACAGTTTCCACCGGTATCAAAGTGTGGTGCTACCGCAAGGCGGTAGTACCGGCCCTATAGAGCGGTACTACCAGACACTTGCGGTAGTGCCGCATTTTGATACCGGGGGAAACATCAGTGCGAGTCAACTGGCCAATCTCCTCAGAAGTGATAGGTACTAAAATGTGGTACTACCGCATTTTAGTACCGGTCAGTTCTAAGGAGATTGACAAGCTTTCCAATCACTTCAGTCTTGACCGGTATCAAAATGCGGTACTACCGCTTTTTGATACCGCTCAGTTCTGAGGAGTTTGGCGAGCTTGCCAATTGCTTCAGTCATGAGCGGTACCAAAATGCGGTACTACCACTTTTTGATACCGCTCAGTACTGAGGCCTTTGGCCAATATACCCACCATACTACCAGGCCCGGAAGTGAAACCTGGTGCTACCGGACTTGAGAGGTAGTACCAGATGAATTCTCAGGTACTACCGGACATAACTGAGGTAAAAGGTGGAGCAGTAGGAAAGTCCTTTTTGTGAGCAATCTGTCAGGGAATTCTAGAAATGCAACATGTAGAATACTTGGCAAATAATTAGTCCGTTATCTGTGTTGTAATAAACACCAAAATCTCTAGGGATAAGAAATGTTCTTTCAATCTCCCCCTTTTTGGTGTTAGATGATAACACACATTTTGCATGATAGAATTGTGATGACAAAGAAGATTTTGTAAAATAGAGATGGTGCTCCCCCTAGGTAAGTAGCCCCATAATATTTTACAAGATACATGGGAGTGCATAGTCACACATACCTTCGCACACAAGTGTGTGATGAGAAACACAATGATAAGGAATAGGTAATATCATCACACACTACATAAGATGGATCCATAAGATAACCACATAGTCTTAGCATAGATGGATCCATAAGATAACCGCATAGTCTTAGCATACATAGCACAAATAGTTAGTTCATAAGTTTCACGCATAATAAGAGGCAAGTAGCAAATAAAGTTCACAAGCGAGTAAAAATCAAAGGCAAGAGCGAGCTTGTGACTTTCCCATGCAAATCCCGCATGCCTAATGTGACTCTTCTCCCCCTTTGGCATCAAGACACCAAAAAGGGACAAGAGCAACTCTAACGTCCCGGAGGTCATTGGTAGTCTTCATCAGAGGCATCCCCATAAGGAGGCGGAGCATGGAAAGAGGAGGAAGCATCATCATCCCAGTGGCTGCGCGAGGAGATCCATTGCTCTTGAGGAGTGATGTTGTCCTCGGATACCTCGGAGGTGATCAAACCTTGATCTTGCATTACTTCTTTCTGACGCGCACAGGCTTTTTTGGCATAGACATGGTCCTCATACATACGCTTCTGATTGTCAACCTGGAAGCAGAAGACCTTCTTGAGCTTAGCCTCAATCCTCTTGGCCCATGATGGTTGGGCAGGCTTGCGGCATGAGGCCACAAAATCAGTATCTTGGGCATCATCACCATCACCGGACCCATCCTCAAGTGGGTTCCCATCCTCATCAACAAGCTGACCATCCGCGTTGCATGGTTTAAGATGGGCCTTGATCAATAGATTCTTGTGCCAGTGAGTAACAAGACATTGAGCGGAAATATTCTGAGCAAGAGATGGGCACTTGCGAAGAATAAGTGCCATGATGTACATGGCAAAAGGAGGAACCCGTCGAGTGTAGGTAGCATTAACCATCTCTTTCCAAATCACGTCCATCACATCAATTGGTTGTACTGAATCACGTTGGCGGTGAGTGGTGACAATGAGGTCCACCATGAAACCATGCATCTCATCAACATTGCCAGCACGGGGAGCTATGGTCTCACGAAAAATACGATGCAAGATATCATACTTGGGGATAAGCCCCTTGATCTTTCCAGCAATACCACGCCCACAGATGTAAAGTGGGACAAGAACATCCTTCTTCATGGGACGCTCGTTGTTGTGACAGCGGAAGCCAACAGGAGTATCTTCCCACGGTCCTCATATCCAAGGATTGCCCCAAACTCAGCCAATGTTGCGTTCTTAACAACTCCCTCTATTATCCAGGTGATAGTCCGGTCTGTTTCTTGGCAAAGTGAAAGGTGGCATAGAACTGAGCGATGAGCAAGGGGTCATAGTCACACTTGAACTGCATAATGGGAAGCAAACCAATGTTTGTGCAAATCTCAAGTGCTTCACCAAAGTAGTTCAAGTTCTTGTTCACATGGTTCATCTCAATCCACTTCTGAGGAACCACAATCTTCTTATCCTTCATGAGTACCTCAAAGTAGACCCACTCTTAGAAGTCGGTGAAAAAGAGACTATTGTACCTAATCTCTGAGCGAGCAGTAACATATGGATTGTCAGACCGTAGGGCAAGAAACTCAGCATCAGAGATGTCAGACAACTTCTTTGGCCCAGAAGGCCCTGAACTCTAACTCTTGCGACGACTCGTGCGAGGAGGATAAGGAGGAGCACAACCTCGACCATCACTTATCTTAACCCCCCCTCCACGTCGGCCCCGAGTGGTTTTTAGCTTCAGACGATTGCTAGGTTGCGGCATGATCTCTGCTTCTGATTCTGTCTCTGACTCTGACTCAAGGTCCTCGATCTCATGACGAGCTTTGGACCTTTTGTGTGATCCCTGGGAGCCCCCTGCACCTGTGAAAGAATAAGGGAGGTAGTAGTGGGATAATGGCACAAGAACCCGAAACAAACAGAAGACGAATTTCAAGTTTTTGAATTTTTTTTGCTGTCAGTACTGAGCGGTAGTACCGGATCTACGGGCGGTAGTACCGGAGAATCGTCCGGTACTACCGGTCATGCGACTACATCACAGATCTAGTGATATCGATCTAAGGACTAGCAGCAAAACTTATGCAAAACAAGAATCCATCGGACAAGGAGTAATGATATGAGCGTGCACACGATACAACCTTAAAAACACAAGTTTTGACCAAGAATCAAAGTTTCCCTAGATTCAATGGGGAAAACAAGTGAGAAGAAGGGAAGGACGGTAGTACCGGTGTCCATGGTGGTGGAAAACGAGGAGGAGCCCGCGAGAAGGCCGGATCCGGTGTGGATCCGAGGAAAGGAGGGAGGAGCGGAGCTCCGGCGGCGGTCTTGGCTCCAGCGGCGGCGGTGGTTAGGAGTGGAGACGGGGAAAAATGAGGCACTGAGAGGTGCCCCTCCCAGCGTCTCCACCCTTAACCGAGACGCACAACGGTAGTACCGGTCCAAGGAGCGGTAGTACCGTACGAAATGTCTGGTAGTACCGCACCTGGGGAGTTTCTAGCAAATCGTCCTGGAAATAGGCCCCTGCGCAGTAGTACCGCTAGTTTCTTACGGTAGTACCGCTGTTTGAACCGGTAGTACCGTAACCACCAGAACAGATAGCCAAGTTTGAAAACTAGAAGGTTCTTGTGCATAGAAGATGAGTTTTGTCGTAGGATAAGGAAGGCTTGGGTTAAGAGAGACATACTGATATGGACCTATGCACTCTAAAAAATAAAACATCAACCTCAAATATGGAGAGCCAAACGAGAGTGCATTGACCGAGGAAGGAAAACCAACTAAAAATGACAAACATGAGTAAGCACATCAACCTCTCGAGTGAGAGAGGGCAGTGGCCTAGGCCACCATATTTGAGTACACTCGGCTTGGCACCACGAAGATATATCTTGGGTCCATTACCGAAACTCATCATTTAAGCTCACATATCAGAAAGTGATATTAAGAGGAATGATTTTGATTACTTTGCGCATAATGGGGGGAGGGATAGTCCAATCAATTAGGACCGCATTCCCCCTATATCCATGCCTACACCTAAACCAAATATGGGTCGAATAATAGGTGAGAATGTAAGATAATCAAGTCAAGCTCCTTGAATCTACGATTTATTAGTTCATTCCTCAAATAGCAAAACCTTGCTTCATCAAGTGGCTTCGTGAAGATATCGGCAAGTTGATCTTTGGTTGACACATATGATAGATCAATATCAGCTCGAGCAACATGATCTCTATTGAAGTTATGGCGAATCTCAATATGCTTTGTCCTTGTGTGATCCACCGGGTTGTAGGCTATCTTGATGGCACTTTCATTATCATATAGAAGAGGCACTTTGTCACAATGGACACCGTATTCCTTTAAAGTTTGCCTAATCCATAGCAATTGAGTGCAAGAACTAGCAGCGGCCACATACTCGGCTTCAGAGGTGGAGAGAGAGATACAATTTTGCTTCTTAGAAGACCAACATACCAAGGACCTACCAAGGAATTGGCAAGCCCCGGATGTTGATTTTCTATCATCTTTATCGCCCGCCCAATCTGAATCCGTGTATCCACAAAGAGAAAATGTTGAGCCTCGAGGATACCAAAGACCATAAAATGGGGTATGAACTAAATATCGAAAGATTCTCTTGACCGCCATCAAATGGCTTTCTTTAGGAGCCGCTTGATATCTTGCACACACACCTACACTCAACACAATATCTGGTCTAGATGCACAAAAGTAAAGCAAAGAACCAATCATGGACTGATATAACTTTTGATCCACATCTTTACCATTTGGATTTTGTTCTAGATGAGTCTTTGTAGCCATGGGAGTAGGAGCTCCATTTAAATCTTTGAATCTCTTGAGCATATCTTGAGTATACTTGGCTTGATTGAAGAATGTCCCTCCTCTAACTTGCTTGATCTCAAAGCCAAGAAATACTCTCAACTCCCCCATCAAAGACATCCGGAACCTAATAGTCATAAGCTTTGAGAATTCATCATTAAAAGCTTTGTTAGATTAGCCAAAGATAATATCATCAACATATTTTGGCATACAAAAATCTCCCCATTGACTCTCTTAGTAAAAAAAGTGGGATCGATTTTCCCAACCTCAAATCCACGGTCAAACAATAACTCTCTAAGGTGCTCATACCACGTGTGTGGGGCTTGCTTGAGCCCATAGATCGCCTTATCAAGTTTGTAGACATGGTTTGGGAAGGTGGGGTCCTCAAATCCCGGGGGTTGCTTAACATATACCAACTCATTTAATGGACCATAAATAAATGCACTCTCTACATCCATTTGTTGCAACTTGAAATTATGATGTGCCGCATAAGCAAGAAGAATACGGATGGACTCAAGGCGAGCCACGAGTGCATAAGTTTCTCCATAGTCAATGCCTTCAATTTTAGAATACCCTTGTGCAACCAATCTAGCATTGTTCCTTACTATAATTCCATGCTCATCTTGCTTGTTCTTGAATATCCACTTTATTCCAATAACATTGCGGCAATCCTTTGGCTTCTCAACTAACTTCCATACTTTGTTTCTCTCAAAGTAGAGCTCTTTGCGCATAGCTTCTAACCAATCCGAATCTTTAAGAGCTTCCCACACTTTCTTAGGTTCAATCATGGAGATGTGTGCTTGATGTTCACTGAACCTCTTCAATTGTGCTCTTGTGGAAATGCCTTTCCTTAGGTCACCAACTACATTTTGTAGAGAGTGTTCTCTTAATTCCAACATTCTTTCCTTTCTAGCTTCGCGACGAGCGTGGATCTCCATGTTGTTTCTTGGGGGACCCTCTTCATCATTTTGGTCCTCATCTTGACCATCAACTTGACCTTGATCATCATCGGAATCATTCTCGTCATCTAGAGGAAAATATTGACCTTGGTCTTGATCAAGTGCTCTTCTAGAATTAATTTGAGCTTGTCTCAAAGAAGTTTGTACGGATCTTCCTTGAGTAATTTCCTCGTCACCACTTGACATCCTGGAGAATGAATCAAGCTCCCCTTGACTAGAGTTGTCACTATGATCATCATGTTGAGGTTCCACATATTGTCTTTGTCTTGATTCATTGTCCTCCTTAGTGGATGGAGCTTGTTGATGTTGTGAAGATGAGGGCTCCACTTGAGTGGAGCATAGTTCTTCTCGATCCGCCATAAGGGGTTCCTCAACGGGGCAGATATAACCCACACCCATTCTTCCTATGGCATCCTGAGGCATTTCATCATCTGCATCACAAGCATCAACACGCCCCCCTTGGGGACCATCATATTCTTCGAAGGTCACACTACAAGATTCTATGACGGCTCCGGAGAGCTTATCATAGATTCTATAAGTGTGAGATTCGAGACCATAGCCAACAAAAATACCCTCTAATGCTTTAGACTCGAATTTGGACAAACGAACACCTTGTATGAGATAGAAACACTTACAAACGAACACCCGGAAGTAAGATATGTTGGGCTTGTTACCGGTAAGTATTTCATATGGAGTCTTGTTGATTTCTTTGCGGAGGTAGAGCCGGTTTGAAGCATGGCAAGCGGTGGAGATGGCTTCAGCCCAAAAGTTGTATGGAGATTTAAACTCTGCCAACATGGTCCTAGACATCTCAATAAGAGTCCGGTTCTTCCTTTCGGCCACACCATTTTGTTGAGGAGTGTATGCAGTGGAATATTGATGTTTTATCCCCTCATCACTAAGGAAATCATTCAAGGTGTAGTTCTTGAACTCGGTGCCGTTGTCGATTCTTATAATCAACACGGGAAGGTTGTATTGACGTTGCACCATGTTGATGAAGTCGATGAAGGTCTTTTGTGTCTCACTCTTCAACTTGAATAAACAAACCCAAGAGTATCTTGAAAAGTCATCAATGATCACCAAGCAATATTTCTTCCCACCAAGGCTTGCATGAGATGGAGGACCAAAGAGGTACACATGGAGGAGCTCCAAGATCTTGGTTGACTTGATGCGATTCTTAGGCTTGTGCGGAGCATCATGCATCTTCCCTAGAACACATGCCCTACAAACACGATCTTTGGCAAAGGAAACATTTCCTTTTAGTCCAACAATGTGGCCCTCCTTGTGGAGACTTTGAAAAGTTCTCATATTGACATGGGCTAGTCGGCGATGCCATAACCAACCCACATCAGCCTTTCCGAATAAGCACATCGCACTTGTAGTGGTTTGCCCCGAAAAGTCCACCACATACAATTCATGTTCGATGTACCCAACGAATGCTACCTTGAGAGACTTCCTCCACATGAGGACCACAATATCATCATATATAAAGACGACAAAGCCCATCTTTCCAAGAGCACAAACTGAAAGTAAATTGTAACCGAGGGTCTCAACAAGCACGACGTTCACGAGTGTAGTGTCGTCAGCAACCACTACCTTTCCGAAACACATTACCTTAGACTTTGACTTGTCGGCATATGTAACAGATATTTTATCATCATTTGGCCTTAGATCTTGTACAATAGAAGAGTTTCTGGTCATATGACTTGTGCGACCACTATCGAGCACCCACTTTGACCCTCCGGAAGCATATGTCTACAAAAGATCAAGCTAAATTTTAGGTACCCATTTTTCAATGGGTCCTCTTTTGTTAGAAACAAGGGTCTTGGGAACCCAAATAGACCAAGAAATATAACCATCATATGGGCCAACATATTGTGCATACACATCACCATAATAATCACGCATTAGAACATAGTGAGGGTTATCACTTCCCGCAAAGTCATCATGAGACATAGTTTTACCTCTTGAGGTCTTACTATCCACAATGGCCTTGTTGGTCTCTTGTGTGGGTTTGGCCTTCTTCTTCTTGTTGTTATTCTTCTTCTTACTTTTGGAGACAAAACCAATGCCCCTTTATCACCACTAGGCCTTTGCTTACTCAAAAGATCATCAATGGACTTGTTGCCTTGTGGAAATGTGGCCTTGGCTAGCTTCCCCTTCAACCTAGCATTTTCTTCAAGAATAGTTGTACTACTAGATGGAATGAAGTTACTAGGTGAAGGATTATTGGTCAATTGAGTTTGAAGCGTTTCATGGGACTTTGTGAGTGACAAGAGTTCACTTTCCAAAGCCTTGTGAGCCTTGTTAAGCAAACTAAAGCCTCGGCAAGTTTTTCATGAACCACACCAAACTCAATCTTGTCCTTTTTAGCCCTTTTGTATTTAGCAATAGCATGATCACGCTCTTTGATGAGTTTATTAACAATAATGTAATTGGCCTCATCAAGACCTTCAAGTTTTAATTCAAGTGACAACCTAGTCTCTTGTTCTTCTTCTAGAGCATTGTTTAAAGCCTCTAGTTCAATCATGTGTTCATGCCCAAGTTTACATCTTACATCTAGGAGCTCTTGTGTGTGGGAAAGTTGATCTAAGATGTTACCAACATGTATCTTAGAATCCCCTTGTAGTTTAGTCATAAACTCATCAAAAGCAATTAATTCCCTTTTAACATCAAGAGATATATCATCATCAATTTCATTATTAGCTAAGGGAGTGGAGTGAGATGATGAAGATACCTCCGTTCCTCTTGCCATAAGGCAAGTGACGTTCTTGATGGGAGAATTCTCATTTGGAGAATTGAAGAGTGAGAATGTCGGAGTAGAAGTAGTGGCTAGAGCCGCCACACCATGAGAAGTTTCCTCTTCCTCATCTTCATCATCGTCATTGTCAGAGGAGTATTCTTCATGAGTGATCAAGACAATTTCTCCCGAATTCCTGTTGATAGGATTCTTCTTGATGAAGGGTTTCTTGTAAGGTTATTTGAGATTCTTCTTCAACATAAGCTTACCCCCATGATCTTATCTCTTCTCATAGGGGCAACTTGCCACAAAGTGATAGCGGTCACCATAATTGAAGCAAGTTCTCAATCTAGTAGTATTTTCTTTTTTCCCATTTGGGTTGCTTCTTCGTTGCATTTTCATCTTGGCCTTGGCGTGGTTCTTCCAAAAGTTCTTTGCATAGAAGGCCATATATTGACTATGAGCAATCTTGAATTCATCGGGGTGGTCCATGGAGAGGCCTTCCTCACTATCATCTTCATCTCCATGGTCCACAACTTTGGCTTTCAAAGCAACATTGACAACGTTTCTCATACCAAGGGCACGAGCATGAGCATCTTTGGCATTCTTGGCGGCAACTTTGAAAGCGGCCATCTCTTACATAACTTCATTGGAGGTCATGAGATGGTAGTTGTGTCTTCCTTGTAGGCTCTTCAAGTCGGTGGGCTCAAAGGGCATGAGTGCACTCACATGTTTCCTTTTTATCCACGCATCATCCACATGTGAGGCACCCACGTTTCTAAAAGCGGTGGCGGTGGTCTTGAGCCTTCGGTACATGTCTTCATGATCTTCACCTTCCTTCATGTAGAATCCTTCGGCTTCATTGCTTAGAGCATCATACCGGTTCCTCCCCATACTCTCATTTCCAACAAACAATAAAGTGAGAGCATCCCAAGCTTCCTTGGCAATGCTAAAGTGCTCAATGTGTGGATAATCCTTTGTTCCTAATCCTTGTTGAATCATATTCAAGGAAGTGGCATTGAGTTGACTATTGACAACCTCTCTTCTTGTCAATTTGTTTGGATCCCCAATAAAGAGTCCATGCTCGGTGATGTTCCATAGTTCAATGCAAGAGCTGCGTATATGAGTTCTCATTAGTGATTGCCATTGAGCAAAAGTAGCAGATTATTCAAGCTTAGGTGGGTCACCTCTATTGTATACATGAGGGTGAGGGATTGGCGGGTCGGGAGAGTACCATGAATCACGGTGCTCACCCTTCCTCCCATCATTTTGTGTGGAGGAATTAGTGTTGTCTTGTTTACCCCTTACCATTATATCCTCGGGGGATATCGGAGTATTCCCTTTAGGTAAAACGGATGGAGGATCCTCTTAAGGAGAGGGGGATGATGAGCCATCTTTGTCTTTAAGAAGTTTCTCAAGCATCTTCTTGACTTCGTTGACCAAGGAAGAGCTCAATCTTGTTTCCAAGTTTTTGAGATCTTCCATGGTCACCGTGGTGGGCTCACCATCACCATCCCATTCGCGGCTACCCATATTCTCTTAGGCGGTAAAGCCCAATTAAAGAGCCGAGGCTCTGATACCAATTGAAAGGATCGTATGGGAACCTAGAGGGGAGGGGTGAATAGGTGCTACTTCAAATTTTATTCTTTTTAAAATTAAGGTTTGACAATAAGGTACATTCTCTAGATAATGCAACTAAGGTGAATTTACCTATATGACAAATATGCACTAGCTAACACAATACTAAGTCAGAACAAGTAAGTAAAGTGCGGTAAAGGATAGAAGTAACCAAAGTGGTGGACGTGGAGACACAAGGATTTGTTTCCTGTAGTTCCTTCCTTTTGAGGGGAAGTACGTCTACGTTTGGAGAGGGGGTGGTTTCAAACCACCAACGCCACGAGAGGCCTCCCTTGTTCTCCGATGAATCTCACCCCAACGGGATCGATCCACCTTCCACTATATCGGCAACCTTCAAGGTGGAAGCCGACACCTTTACAAGTTTGGGGCACACATCCATAACTTAATTAGAGGCTCCCAAATACAAGCAAGCTGTCAAGACAATCAAAGACAAGCTTGTAAGAACCAAATCTAGAACTAGGGTTTCCAAGAAAACACTAGAGCAAAGGGGCCCTCAATTGAATGAGGGGGAAATGAAGATCTCTTTTGATGAAGTAGTAGATCAAGGCCTCCTCCTTCGATTCCCCAAAGATCAAGGACTTTGGGTGATGGATTGAAGAGATCTTGTGGACTTGGTGGCTCCAATGGTGGTCTTGACTTTAATGCAAATGAGCAACATGTCCCAAGGTAGGTGAAGGGATATTTATAGCTCCAGATCCAATATGACCGTTGGTGCATTTAATTCAGCGGTAGTACCGGGTTTTCCAAGCGGTAGTACCGGAAACAACTGGTACTACCAGACAGGTACCGGAGATGCAACTTGAGTTGCATAGCCTAACAGTTTCCAACGGTATCAAAGTGTGGTACTACCGCAAGGCGGTAGTACCGGCCCTATAGAGTGGTACTACCGGACACTTGCGGTAGTGCCGCATTTTGATACCGGGGGAAACATCAGTGCAAGTCAACTGGCCAATCTCCTCAGAAGTGATAGGTACTAAAATGCGGTACTACCGCATTTTAGTACCAGTCAGTTCTGAGGAGATTGCCAAGCTTGACAATCGCTTCAGTCTTGACCGGTATCAAAATGCGGTACTACCGATTTTTGATACCGCTCAGTTCTGAGGAGTTTGGCGAGCTTGCCAATTGCTTCAGTCATGAGCGGTACCAAAATGCGGTACTACCGCCTTTTGATACCGCTCAGTACTGAGGCCTTTGGCCAATATACTCACCATACTGACAGGCCCGGAAGTGAAACCCGGTGCTACCGGACTTGAGAGGTAGTACCGGATGAATTCTCCGATACTACCAGACATCACTGAGGTAAAAGGTGGAGCAGTAGGAAAGTCCTTTTTGTGAGCAATCTGTTAGGGAATTCTAGAAATGCAAGCTGTAGAATACTTGGAAAATAATTAATCCGTTATGTGTGTTGTAATAAACACCAAAATCTCTAGGGATAAGAAATGTTCTTTCACTTTCTCTACATGATAAAGATTTACTAGATGCTTCTTGTGCTGGATCATTCACACGTATGAAGGAAGAAGCTAAATGGGATCTCCTAGACCGTATTCAAGATAAGACTGAGGCTTGGAAAAATGACAAAGGAAGAAAGTCAGGTATAAACTATGATTATGAATGCATTAAATCTTTATGGGAACTGATAACTTCCGTGATATTAGCAATGAGTTTGGTCTTGATTCCCAAAGTATTGCCAACTGTTTTAAGGCCTTTGCCTCTTACATAGAAATTCCCAAGAAGAAGTGGAATAAGTACCATGCTCCGTATAAAGATGTTGTTAATCATGCTCCCGTTAGAAGTACTCAAGTTTGTACTACTAATCATATTGTGCTTGAACATCATGTTGAGAAAATGCCTTTACCAGCTAAGGTAAAGGAGTATTCTATGATTATTAATGCAAATAACAAAGGTACAAAGAAAACTGTGGAGCCTGGTAAGCACTTGAGTGATGAACCTATGGTAGCTATTGTGAAATACACTGTCACTAGAAATATAGAGGGTGAGCATATTGTCTTCTGTGAAGATGCTTCTAATATTATCTCTCATCCTAGTATGGCTAGAAAAGCTAGTGTTCCTGTGCTTTCTATTAAAATTGGTGATCATTGCTACTATGGTTTATGTGATATTGGTGCTAGTTCTAGTGCTATTACTTATGAGATTTACAGGGAAATTATGCATGAGATAGGTAGTTGTGAGCTTGAGGACATTGATGTGGTTATTCACCTTGCTAATAAGGAAACAATTTGCCCCATTGGCATTGTAAGAGATGTGGAGGTTTAAATATCCTGCTTATTTTCTAGTGCTTAATTCAGCAGCTAGCAAAACTTGTCCTATCATTTTTGGTAGACATTTCTTGAACACTTGTGGAGCTATTATTGATTGTAAGAAGGAAAAAGTTTTAACTAAGTTTGATGGAGATTCTTATGAGTTTAACTTTTCCAAATTTTCTAAAGCTCCTTGTGAAAATAGCTTGCCTAATAAAGATTTCAGGATGGAATAACTCGCTTCCATTGATCAAGTCTATGACCTTGAACCTCTTTTTCATGACTGTAAGTATGCTTATTCTAATGATAAAGTTGTTTCCAATGACAGTTATATTGTCAACTTTATTCAAAGTGCTACTGAAAGTTATTTGAGAGAGAGGGAAACATGGTTTTATGCATCTCAATGATGTTAAGTTTCCCCGTTTTATGTTGAAAGCTTTGAAGTTGCATCTATTTTGTCTTCCTATGCTAGTGGCTTTTTGTTTCAACAATTCGTTTTCTCATGATACCCCCATGCATAGGAAGTGGGTTAGACTCAAGTGTGTTGGTTATTTGCTTCTTTGTGCTCTCTTTCACTTCAAATATTTATGTCCTATGTGCGCATCTTTGAAAGTTTCAAGCCTAACTTAAAGGCATTAAAGAAAAGTACTTGTTGGGAGATAACCCAAGAGTTTTGTCGTGTCTTGGAAGTTATTACCTCAGTAATGACCCATCCTTATCATTTTTGTTTTGGTTTTTGTGTCAAGTTCAACTACTTTTGTGAAGTAAAGGAGTTATGAAAAGTGGCTGTCCTGGGACAGATTTTTGTGCTGTATTGTAAAAATTCGTGAGGGAGCTCAGTACTTCGGATAGAGCTGCATTTTTTTTGTGCTTGTTCTCCAATTTGTTACCCAACTTTCATCAGTTCTCCACTTTTTTATTTGAGCAACATAAGGTTTTCGAAAAAATCAATCTTTACCTGCTGGTCTGTTTTGACAGATTTCTGCCATCATTTGCATTTGCCTCTTACAGAAGCTTTTGTTTTGATGGGTTTTCAGTTGAAGTGTGTACCTAAAGGTTTATTGTTTTTTCTTACACTAATGTTGTCATTGAGTTTGTGCAAGGGTTTTGTATGAAGGAAATTCTCAAGAGAAAGAGAAAAGGAATCTGAAGAGTTCGTCTTTGAATAGGTAAAAGTGGTGAAAACAGAAGGTTCATGAAACTCCAATCTTTTTATATTTTTGACGTTTTTAATACATAAGGAAGACTACGAGATGAAACTGAAGAGGAAACAGAGTCCGGGGTGGACAAACCCACCCCAGGCGTGGGCCTAGCCTGGTCGCGCCTTGAGGCGGTTTGACTCCCCCGTGCTCCGACTCTGCCTCGTTTCCGTGTTAAAACCTTCCTTATGCCTTGAAACTTCGTAATATATAACCCCCCGAATCCCCCGAGGTTCGTGCATCGTGTTCTCATCATGTTTTCGTTTCGATCTTTTTCTATCAGGAAATCTTCTCAAGTTTAGAGCACCATGGTCTCCGCCAATGACAAAGGCAAGAATCCCGTGGAATAGTTAAAGTTGGAAGAAAAAACTGCCGCAGGGACAAGGGCAAGGAAACCTACTTTTGTAGGAGCAATTAACACTGGGGATGCTTTTTATCGCAACATGCAGGGAATCATAGACTTTGGTCCAGACTTTAGATACTGCCCTGAGGAAGTGGAAGCCCTTCGAACCGCTGATGAGTTTTGTGATAAGTATCGTGCTTTCAGGATGAAGGTGGATATGCTTCAATAGGAAAATAACATACTTCGTAAGATGCTGGAAGATTTTATGACCCTAAACAAAAGAACACCACTACCACCGAAGGAGTAATTCGTCATCAGGTTTGGCATCCCCTTGGCTTGTCCCAAGCTTGGGGGAGTGTCGCGGTATCACCACCTTTATCTTTTATCTTTTACCCTTTTAGTGGATTCATATCTGCGGTAGAGATGTTATCTTATTGTTTGGTTTGCATGTGGAAGTATCTCTCCTTTAGTTGATTATCTTTGTATCCCTTGGTGTGAGTGCCTTTATTGGAATATTAATGAGAAGTCTCATCTTTTACTTTTTGCACTTCTTATTTTAGTTTGCAATCTCTATTATATGATGGATCTTATTGATCAGTATTGGCACCACTTTGGGAGCATCAAGTGGATCTAAATTGGTTTTGGCAAACCAAGTTCTGGTCAGTAGCAATACCTTTTGAAGTTTGAAAGAAAAAGAGAAAAATCTTACAGGTATTTTGTATCATTTGTTTTCTTTCTTGTTGGCTCATAAGCTTAGTATTCTTTATATAAGATCATTTGTGTTTTCAAGGAAGATTGCATGTTTGGCTTTATTACTTGTATGTTTGCTTGTTTCTTTCAACTCTCTTGCTTGATACCTAGCCTTGCTAGCCAAAAACCTGTTTTGAGAAGGCATACTTCTCATGTCTCCAAATCCTTTGAACCAAACCTATGCCATTTGTGTCCACCATATCTACCTAGTAGCAATTTTGCTATTCCAAGCAAATTCTCAAGCTTCATCTACCTTTCAAATTAAAAAGTATTTTGTTATGTGAAAACTAGTTAGTAAAGCTCTCATGAACTTGATGGCACACCTTATTTTCTTGCCCCTAATAGACTTGAACCATTGTGCCATTGAAGTTTTATATGCTTGCATCTATACGTTGGAATTAGCAGAACCGTGCTGTCACAGGGAGCGTTTTCAACATTGCACTTGTACTCTGTACATAGTTGATATCATGCTATTTTGTCTATGGATGTCAATGGTGTGAAAGAAAAAGGGAACTTGTAAGTCTATGGAGTCTGTATTTTGTGTTAGAGAAACACCTGGGCCACTAGCCTAAACCATGCCTAATCATGGTGGAAACTTGCAGCATCACCATAGTGAGGTATCTATGAAGCATCCTCAATAAAAAGCTATGCACATAGTAAATAAAAAGATTGCTGAGATGCTCATTGTCTACTTGCCTTGTCATTTTGGTTATGGGAAAGCTCCTGTACCATGTGCAAGGGGTACCCCGTTGGCGGCTCTCAATGATATGCAAATACTTGCAATGACAAGAACTTACCTGTAACCAAAGTTGAGTAGCATGAGGAGTGGCCCTCATATTCAAGGGACATGATATTGCCAACTTATCTTTTGTCAAGCATATATTCCTGCTTTGTGCACTTTAACCTTAATCATCTCAAGATGCCTATGATAGGGTAAATGAGGGCTCAAAGCTAGTAAGTACAATAATCTTTTGGAAGCTCTTTATGACTTGTAATCCCTGCTTCCCTCTAAGAAGGGGCCTTTCTCCCACTTCCAAGTTGAGTAAGTAAACCTAATTCCTCTCTATCTCTAGCAAGCATTTGAGTTGTTGTGTTTCAAGCATTCATATGGTGATTTATTCAATCATGTTCTTTATCTTCCTTGTTTGTGCAAAACTCTTATCTATTGAGTATTATTTTGAAAGCCTTCACTTGTGAAAGACCTTTTTGAGCAAAGAGTGCTCCTGTACAAAAAGCTTTTTGTAAAAACTGTTTGCCAGGTGTTCTCTGACCAAGAACAAGTTTGCCAATTCCAATTATGATTTATCTTTATGCATCTCTATTGTGAATGCTGTACTTGGTTGCAAGCTAAGTTATATAATGGTGAGTTGCTCTCTTCTATGAGTTGTGCAATGGTAAGTTTGATGCTTCTTGTTCGTATTCTTTTATCGACACTTCACTCCATAAACCTGTGGACATGTTTACTGAGCTCAGTTTTCGCCTGGGGACAAGCGAAGTCTAAGATTGGGGGAGTTGATACGCCCAATTTGCATCACCTATGTATATCATAATTTACCTCTATTCATTGATATATGTCTTATTATGAGGTATTACATATGGATTTTCATCTGTTTATGCATGTTGGATGATTCTTGGAGGATGAACTGCCGGAGTCTGGATTCTGATGGAAAAGAAGGTGTTTCGGTGCAATTTCGTGAATATCAGAAAATACCAGAAAAATATGGATACATATTATTTTCCCAAATGACGAAGGAATCCAGAAGGAGGAGCGAAGAGGGGCCGCAGGGGGCCCACCCCCTAGGTGCGGCTCCCCCATGGGTCGTGCCTAGGGCAGGTGTGGCCCACCTGCCCGGCTCCTGACTCCGACCCTTCGCCTATATCTTCCCTACGGAACCCTAAGCCTAAGGGAGCGACCACAGATTGATTTCCGCCGCCTCTGGGGCAGAAAACACCGAGAGAGAAAGATCTCCCCGGCAGACAGATTTCTGCCGGGGGAATTCCTTCCTGGAGAGGGGAGACCGTCGCCATCAACACCATTGTCAAGATAGGCTTCATCAGGATCATCATCATCCACACCATCATATCCACCAGCACCATCATCACCACTCCATCCCGCTGTAACAATTGTGTTGGATATTGCTTTAGTTCTTAGAGGAAACTTTCCCGGTGTTGATTACTATTGTAGTTGATGCTTGTGAGTGGAACCATTGGATTATTGTTTATGTTCAGATTGTTATCCATTACCATATCATCTTTGATCTTGATCCATGTGATGTCTGGTGAGTAGTTCGTTTAGTTCTTGAGGACTCTGGGAGAAGTCATGTTGTTAGTAGTGAATCTGTGATGAGTTATTATTCAATGGTTTAGTATTTAAGTTTTGGTGCTATTCTTCTAGTGGTGTCATGTGAACGTCGACTACATGATACTTCACCATTTATGGGTCTAGGGGAATGCATTGTGTATTTGGCTACTAATTGTGGGGTTGCCGGAGTGGCAGAAACCTGAACCCCCGTTAGGACACCTTTGCACAAGGGAGCGTAGGATTTCAGAGTTTAAGGCCGTGGTTAGATTTATATCTTAATTACTTTCCTGTAGTTACGTATGTTTGCAGGGGGTTTAATCACAAGTATGTATTAGTCCAAGTAAGGTAGGTATGTTAGCACAGGTTCACCCACACAACACTTACAAACACCAGAGAGGACTACCCAGCTATTTGAAGCGAAAGCACTTAACAGAATTCCCATGTGTCCACGAGAACATTTGGTCCTTATAAGTATTTCCACCGGCTTGTCCTTTGCTAAGAAAGGATTGGGCCACTTGCTCTGTTTGTTCGTTACCTTTGTTACTTTCTCCTTTTTTTTGTCTTATCAAAAAACCACTAAATGTCTGTTTGCTAATTATTCACACGGATTTCCTGCTCCATACCACTATGCAGCACCTTCTGCTCCTCGTTGGGATCAACACTCCTATTTATCGAAAGTACTACGATACACACCCTATACTTGTGGGTCATCAAGAGTACAACTCAAGCTTGGGGGATATTGAAGTTACTAATGCTTAAATGTCCTATTCATGAACTCCCTAACAATATTTGTACGAGTTCGTAGCATGGAAAACAAAATTTTTTGTACCACATGCAAACAAACAAGCCAAGATCTATCTACTAGATTGTAGCAACGAGTCGATAGAGGAACTCACCCTCGAAGATTCCAAAGTGGTTAACGAGAGCAGATTCTCGTGGGTGATGTAGTCGTACACTTGCCGATCTCAAGATCGCGTAGACGATCCTTCCGGTGTTGCATTCCGGCAGAGCTTCCGCAGTCGGTCACACGTTTGGTACTCGATGAAGACCTTCCTCTCCCTTGTTCCAGCAGGCAGCGGAGGTTGTAGTACTCTCCTCGCGATTCCGGCAGCACGACGGCGTGGTGTCGGAAGTAGAGGGGAGATCTCGCAGGGCTTCGCCTTAAGCCGGAGCGAGTATAGTGGAGTATGAGAGAGGCCTTGGTGATCTAGGGGAGGGCACCAAGGGGAGGGCTTGGCCAGCGGCTAGGGTTTGGGGAAACCCCAACTCACCGAGTTGGAGGTGCCCTAGGCGGCGGCAGCACAAGGAGGTGGTGGCGCCGGCGACTTGAGGCTAGGGTTTTGGGTGTGAAGGAGAGAGGCAGCCCTACCCCTCCTTATATAGGTGGGAGGGTGCATCTTGGGAGGAGGGAGTCCTCCCCCAAGTCGGCCTCCTTGGCTGGCGGGTGGAGGGAGGAGACTTCCTCCCCAAGTAGGTTTCCTACTCTCCCTCCACCAAGCAAACTTGTCGTTTGACTTTTTCAAATTGGCGTTTGACTTTCAAACTAGGATTTGATTTCTCCCTTTATTTTGCCCAGCCAAGTGACCTAGTACATGATGCTACCATTCCATATTGTCATGACACATTCATATACCCTTCCCCTCCGGAGTGCCGGACCTTTCGGACCCTTCTAGAACATTCCTGGTGAAAACACCGGAATCATTCCCCAACTCCGAAACAGGACTTTCCTTAGATGAATCTTATTCTCCGGACCATTCCGGATCTCCTCGTGATATCCCGGATCCCATCCGAGACTCCGAACAACATTTGGTATCTTACTCATCATTCCATAACTACTCAACAACATCGAATCCTTAAGTGTGTCTCCCTACAGTTCGTGAATTATGCGGACATGATCGAGACACTTCTCCGATCAATAACCAATAGAGGAATCTGGAAATTCATATGGCTCCCACATATTTCTATGATTACTTTGCGATCTAATGAACCACTTACATATGATACCAATTTCCCTTTGTCTCACGATAGTTTACTTATCCGAGGTTTTGATCGTCGGTATCTCTGCATACCTAGTTCAACCTTGTTACCGATAAGTACTCTTTTATCGTTCCCGTGGTATGTGATCCCTTGTGAGCCAGTCACATGCTTGCAAGCTAATTGGATGACATTCCACTGAGAGGGCCCAGAGTATATATATCCGTCATATGGATGGACAAATCCCACTCTTGATCCATGTGTCTCAACCCATACTTTCCGAACACTCAATGCCACCTTTATAGCCACCCAGTTACGGTGTGGTGTTTGATGTCATCAAAGCATCCTTCCGGTGATGGTGATAAGCATGATCTCATGGTCGAAGGAATTAGGTTACTATGTATCAGAAAGCTTATAGCAATTGAACTATTAAAATGACTTGATCTTTATGCTATGCTTATCTATAGGAGTATGTCCATCATACCATTCTCCTAATGATATGATCTTGTTGTCAACAACATCTCAATGTTCATGGTCAGGAATCCATGATCATCTATTAACCAACAAGCTAGTATTATAAAGAGGCTTTACTAGGGACTCTTATTTAGTTTACAAATCACACAAGTATTAATGTTTCTAGTTAATACTGTTATAGCATGAATGTAAACATTTATCATAAACACAAAGATATAATAATAACTACATTTATTATTGCCTCTAGGGCATATCTCCAACAGTCTCCCACTTGCACTAGAGTCAACTAATCTAGATTACATGGTAATATACCAAACACCCATGGAAGTTTGGTGTTGGTCATGTTTTGCCCTCGGGAGAGGTTTAGTCAACGGATCCGCCACATTTAGATCTTTGTGTACTTTGCAAATCTTTATGTCACCATCTTGGACATGTTCTCGAATAGCGTGAAAACGTAGCTTGATGTGCTTCAACTTCTTGTGTGACCTTGGTTCTTGCGCATTGGCTATGGCGCCCATGTTATCACAGTAGATAGATATTGGGTCCAGCGCACTTGGAACCACACCAAGCTCTGTAATGAACTCCTTCATCCATATCGCTTCTTGTGAAGCCTCCGAAGCAGCTATGTATTCCGATTCAGTTGAAGATCTCGCCACAACGCTTTGCTTTGCACTCCTCCAGCTAACTGCTGCACCATTCAAAGTAAATACGTATCCAGATTAAGATTTAGAATCATCCGGATCGGTGTTCCAACTAGCATCGGTGTAACCATTAACAACGAGTTGTTCATCACCTCCATAAGAAAGAACCATATCTTTAGTTCTTCTCAAGTACTTAAGGATGTTTTTGACCGCTGTCCAATGATCCACTCCTGGATCACTTTGATATCTGCTAGTCAAACTAATAGCATATGCAATCTCGGGTCTAGTACATAGCATGGCATACATTAGAGATCCTATGGCTGAGGCATAGGGAGTCTTACTCATCCTTTCTCTATCTTCTATCGTTGCAGGACTTTGAGTTTTACTCAAGGTCGTATTGGGCAACATGGGCAAGAACCCTTTCTTGCTATCTTCCATTCCAAACCTCTTTAGAACTTTGTCCAAATATGTACTTTGTTACAATGATATTAGGAGTCTCGATCTATCTCTATAAATCTTTATGCCTAATATGTAAGCTGCTTCGCCAAGATCTTTCATTGAAAAACTATTATTCAAATAATCCTTGACACTATTAAGAAGGTCTACATCATTCCCAATCAACAATATGTCATGTACATATAGTATTAAGAATGCTACAGAGCTCCCACTCACTTTCTTGTAAATACAAGCTTCTCCATCAGTTTGTATAAAACCAAAACTTTTGATTACCTTATCAAAACGTTGATTCCAACTTCGGGATGCTTGCTTCAATCCATATATGGACCGTTGAAGTTTGCACACCTTGTTAGCATCTTTAGGATCGACAAAACCTTTGGGTTGCATCATATACAACTCTTCAGCAATGTCTCCATTGAGGAACGCTGTTTTAACATCCATCTGCCATATCTCATAATCTTAATATGCAGCGATTGCTAACATAATCCTCACAGACTTTAGCTTCGCTACTGGTGAGAAAGTCTCATCGTAGTCAACTCCTTGAATTTGTCGAAACCCTTTTGTGACAAGTCGAGCTTTATAGACAGTAACATTACCATAAACATATGTTTTCTTCTTGAAAATCCATTTGTTCTCGACAGCCTTCCGGCCATCCAATAAGTCCACCAAAGTCCATACTTGGTTTTCGTACATGGATCCAATCTCGGATTTCATGGCTTCTTGCCATTTATTGGAATCTGGGCTCATCATCGCTTCATCATATGTCGCAGGGTCATCGGTGCTGTCCACCAACATGACACTCATAACAGGATCATACCAATCAAGAGTGGTACGATTTCTCGTCGACCTGCGAGGTTCTGTAGTAACTTCAACCGAAGTTTCATGATCATCATCATTAGCTTCCTCTCTTATTGGTGTAGGCGCCACAGGAACTGCTTCTGGTGCTGCGCTACTCGCAAGTTAGAGAGAAGGTTCAACAACCTTGTCGAGTTCTACTTTCCTTCCAGTCACTTCTTTCGAGAGAAATTATTTGTCTATAAAGGATCCATTCTTAGCAACGAAGATTTTGCCCTCGGATCTATGATAGAAGGTATACCCAATAGTTTCCTTCGGGTATCCTATGAAGACGCATTTTTCCGCTTTGGGTTCAAGCTTGTCCGCCTGTAACTTATTTACATAAGCTTCGCAACCCCAAACTTTAAGGAACGACAATTTAGGTTTCTTCTGAAACCATAATTCATACGGTGTCGTTTCAACGGATTTAGATGGTGCCCTATTTAAAGTGAATGTGGCTGTTTCTAATGCATAACCCCAAAACGATAGCGGTAAATCTGTAAGTGACATCATAGAACAAACCATATCTAAGAGAGTTCGATTACGATGTTCGGACACACCATTACGCTGTGGTGTTCCCGGCAGTGTCAATTGTGAAAGTATTCCGGATTTCTTTAAATGCTCGCCAAACTCGTAACTTAGATATTCACCTCCACGATCAGAACATAGAAATTTAATCTTCGTGTTACGTTGATTCTCTACCTCACTTGGAAATTCCTTAAACTTCTCAAAAGTTTCGGACTTATGTTTCATGAAATAGATATACCCATATCTACTCAAGTTATCCGTGAAGGTAAGAACATAACGATAACCACTGCACGATGCTACACTCATTGGGCCACACACATCGGTATGTATGATTTCCAATAAGTCCGTGGCTCGCTCCATCATCCCAGAAAATGGAGTCTTAGTCATTTTACCCATCAGACATGCTTCGCATCTTTCAAGTGATTCAAGAAGTCCATCGGAATGGAGTTTCTTCATACGCTTCACTCCAATATGACCAAGACGACAGTGCCACATATAGGTCGAGTTATCGCTCAATTTCAAACGTTTAGCTTCACTGTTAATAATATGTGTATTTCCACGATCGAGATTCAATAAGAATAGACCATCTATCAAAGGTGCATGTGCATAAAACATATTACTCATATAAATCGAACAACCATTATTCTCGGACTTAAACAAGTAACAGTCTGGCAACAAACATGATCCAGATATAATGTTCATGCTCAACGCAGGAACCAAATAACAATTATCTAAGTATAAAACTAATCCCGATGGTATATGAAGAGGTAGCGTGCCGACCGCGATCACATCAACCTTTGATCCATTTCCAACGTGCATCGTCACCTCGTTCTTCGCTAGCTTCCGTTTATTCTGCAGCACCTGTTTCGAGTTACAAATATGAGCAACCGAACCAGTATCAAATACCCAGGCACTACTACGAGTACTAGTGAGATACAAATCAATAACATGTATATCGGATATACCTTTCTTCTTGATGTTGCCGTTCTTCAAATCCGCCAAGTACTTTGGGCAATTCCGCTTCCAGTGACCCTCTCCCTTGCAGTAAAGCACTCAGTATTAGGCTTAGGTCCAGCCTTGGTCTTCTTCGCCGGTGCGGCAACTTTCTTACCACCCTTCTTGAAGTTTCCCTTTTGCTTAGACTTGCCTTTCTTGAATTTGGTGGTCTTATTGACCAACAACACTTGATGCTCCTTCTTGATCTCCACTTCTGCAGATTTCAACATGGAGAAGAGTTCTGGCAATGTCTTGTTCATGTTTTGCATATCGTAGTTCATCACAAAGTTCTTATAACTTGGTAGCAGTGATTGGAGGACACGGTAAATCCCCAAAGCATTAGGAATCACTATACCCAAACTTTGGAGTTTGTTTGCGTGCACAGACATCTTAAGCACACGCTCACTGATGGAGCTGCCCTCTTCCATCTTGCAGTTAAAGAACTTTTCAGAAGCCTCATAACTCTCAACTTCCGCGTGAGCCTAAAATATCATTTTGAGTTCACGGACAATATCATGTGGGTCATGGTTCTCAAACCTTTTCTGAAGCTCCGATTCCAAACCATACAAGATAGCACACTGAACTGTGGAGTACTGATTCTTCCGAGTGAGGTAAACATTCTTTACTTCATCGGTAGCAGTAGCTGCAGGCGGGTCACCCAGCGGTGCATCCAGCACATAGGTCAAATTACCAGCATTGAGGACAATCCTCAAATTGCGGAACCAATCCACGAAGTTGCTTCCATTGTTTTTCAACTTTTATTTCTCTAGGAACGCATTAAAATTGATGGTAGGGGCCGCCATTGATCTACAACATATTTGCAATAGTTTAGACTAAGTTTATGACAAATTGAGTTCTAATTAATAGTTAAATTAATCTAAGTGAACTCCCATTCAAAACAATATCCCCCACATTGTTTTAGTGATCACACGAACGAAATCCACCACATCAAAACCGGTCATCACGAGAGTTGATGTAGATTCAATGGCAAACAATCAACATGTTCATCATATCTACTATATGACTCATGCTTTACCTTTCGGTGATCCGTGTTCCGAGACCATGTCTATACATGTCAGGCTCATCAAGATCAAACCTTAGCTTCCGCATGAGCAAATCTGACTTGCTCACATTGTATACACTTGCAGAATCTAACACACTCGATCATCACGTGGTGCTTCGAAGCAACAAGCTTTAGCAACGGTTCTTACTAAGGATGAACACTTTAAAACTTGAAATTTGTGTGCTTGAGGGATCATCTTATAATTCTACCGTCATTAACTAAGCAATACAAGATGCATAAGGGATTAACATCACATGCAATTCATAATATGTGATATGATATGGCCTTTCTTCTTGTGCTTCCGATCTCCATCTTCAAGCACGAACATGATCTCCATCATCACCGGTATAGCGTCAAGGTCAATGGCGCCGTTTCATGGTTGCCGTCCACTAGCTTCAACTATTACAACTACTTTGAATAGACACGCGGGTATTAACTGAATTTAAAAATAACCATATGGCTCCTGCCGGTTGCCAACATACAATAAGAAACATTGCATACATCAAATATAATCACAATCATGGCCATATCACGTCACAACACACCCCTGCAAAACAAAGTTAGACGCCTCTAATTTTCTTTGCATATTTTACATGGTTTGGGGCTTTCAATAAGTGTCAATCTAACTTACGAACAAGAACCACAATGTTGATGCTTGAACTATCAAGTGCCCGTTGCAATTGGATCTATACTATGATGGGAGAGACAGACACCCGCAAAGCCACTTATGCAATACAAGTTGCATGTTGAGCGTGGAACAAGTCTCAGGAACGATGTCATGTAAGGTTAGCCCGGGACGCTTCATCCCATCTGTAACATCCCTAAAATCATGATTTCAAAGATTGCAAATCATACATGCATACGTATAATTTAGGGATCATTTTCCAACTCATTTCAAGAAAACATAAGCACTTAGTGCTATTATTTTATGTGAGCAAACATTAATCAGAATACTACTCTCAATTGAGAGCATAAGTGTTTTAAACCAAGTTTTGTTTGCTTCCTTGTTGATTAGATTGAGTGTAGAGTTTGGATAAAAATTTACAAAACAAATATGGTTTCAAAACCATCTTCAAAACATTTCCAAATCAAGTGCTATAGCACTGTTTATTTTGTTTATTCAAAGGGACCAAGCAAGTACAGAGAGACCACTTGGTTTTATGCCCAAAAGTATGGTGGTTTCACTTTACAAAAATCCAGAAAAGATTTGAAATTCAAATACCTTTGAATTTGATTGAAAATCATTCCAGAAAATCGACTTAGAAAAAGAATTAAGAAAGAGAAAAGGGCCGGCGCCAGCAATTGAGCCTAGCAATAGACGCAGCCCACTAAGACCACCCGGGTTCCCCCCTCTCTCATTCTCACTCGCAGACGAACCCACTGAGAGACTGATGCCAGAACCCCACCCCCTCTCTGATCTATACGCTGACAAGTAGACCCACTGCCACGTCAAGCTCGTCGTCAATCTCGCGCTGGAGACCTGCTCGCCGTGGCCGTTTCTTCCCCGACGCAAATGCGCTTAATTGGCGTTGAGTGCTCGCGAGATTCTCGCCCCTCCTCCGCCTATTTAACCCCCACCTCTCTGTGACCATTTCCCCTCACTCAGCACTTCCACATCGCCACCAGGCTGCCCACAATCGCACTTGCGCCGCTGCTGTACCGAGCCACTCCGGCGGACGATTCCGGTAAAATTCGACCGCCCCCTGCCTCTGGTTCATACGAGCGTGAATGCCACGTACTTGTGCATCTGCTAACACCCCTGTTTTGCCTGCTCGTGACCCAGGTCGCCGTCTTCGTTCACGCCCGCAACCACCAGAGCCGCCGCTCGACTCCGACGAGCAATAGCGGTAAGAATCGAGCGCCCCTTGCCTCCCCTTTGGTACTGTCCTGTTCGCCAGACCCTTGCGCGTCTCCTAAACCCTCTGGCTTGTGCTAGGACGACGCAGAGCCTCGGCAATGACCTCGACAACAAGCAACAGACGCCGCCCGCAACTCCGACGAGCTCCAGCGACTGTGTCCGTGCGCCCCTTGCCAAGTCGTCGCCAGGTTGAGCATCAGCACATCGTCACGTTTCTGGTAAGAATCTCCGACGACCCCAGAGCCTCCTGTAGCGCCGCGCCGCCGTAGGCAGAGCTCGCCGCCGCCAGTAGCCACCGCCAGCGCCGCCCAGCTATGGTCGTTTGATCCAGGGCCGTTGGATCTGGATCCAGCGTGTGGGATTAGATCACTTAACGAAGCGGTATAGTTAGATCTGGACCGTGCAGATTATGTTGATCTAACGGCTCACAGACGCGATCCTGAGCGAAGCGGTACAGGCCAATTAGATTAAGACGCGTGGCAGCTGTTTGGATTTAAAAACAGGATTTGAATCTATTAGAAGTTTGATTTTGTTTTGGCTATAACTTTTGATCCCCACGTTAGAATTTGACAAATTTTATATCATTGGAATCAGGAGAGCAAGCCCTTTCTAAATATGCAATGTGTTTAATGTTTTGCTTCTGTTAAAATGGTTTTATTTGCAGAAACTTGTGTAGGGCTAATTTGAATATAGGAATTGTTTAAGAATTGTTTTAGGGTTTAAATAAATGTTGTTTGGCACGTTTTTAACTTGTTTATGAACCTGTACGGTACACTTGCTTTGTTGAGTTTTAAAAATCATCACATATCACATTGCATGCATTCATATATTTTTGTTTGTACATGTTTTGTATGTGATTTGTGGCTATGATTCTTTGTGTAGATTTTGGTGCTAGTGATTGTGATTGTGAGGAGTGTAGCTACTCTCCAAACTACCAAGGCAAGTGGTGCTTCATGAATATGTTTATCCCTATGTTTTCTACTAAGCATTAGAATTATTTTGCTAGACTTGCATGTTATATTTTGCTTATGCCATGTTGGGAAATCCTAGTAGTTGTAGAATTGCTAGGAAATTTCTAAGTTAAGATACTTATCTATGCCATGCTTAGCCTAGCTAGTAGCTGTATCTCACTTGTGGTAAGCCACCCAGGAACAAAGAGATTTTAGAGGCCAAGTGTTAAGAAGCTTCTAGTGCAGCCACTTGGCAATATGGGCTCTGCCTGGATCACATAGGTTGCTAGAACTTAGCCATTTGGACAGTTGGTGGTAGTGGGATGATAGGTTGGAACGCGTCCATTTGGTCTAAGGTAAGGCTTCTGAAAGGTCATGTCTTGGTGAAAATCAAGTCTGGTGGGGAAAGTGCACAACCTCTGCAGATGGAAGAATCTAAGTACTTAGCCATGTCCCTGGAAAAGGACAACTTGAGCATCAAGACATGGAAGCTATCAAGAATCTCCTCATTCCAATTTCTAAGTAAAAACTTGTGGGTGAACAAGGGTGAAGGACCTCAATGTCTATTGGTGGTTCCTTGGGAAAAGTTTTGACAAAGAAAAACTTAGTGATTTCAACTAATAGGCAAAACCTATTTTGAGCAAAGCAAGCCAAGCTACACTTAGCCAAATTGCATATAGTATCTAGTCCACCTAAATTATACTAAGGTATCACTTGCTAATACTATTCCAATGTATTGACCCACTGTGGCTGTAACTTGTGATGTTGCAGGTTACTTTGATGAGGATTAGGAGTCATGAGTCTACACTCAACATGTTTGCCTGTGGCACATGAAGATGAAGACTTTTATTTATTTACTTATTCAAACTCTCGTACTAGGCCTGTGGCCTTGGAGTTGTAAAGACTATGTTTATCTCTGGAATGACTGTTATAATGACCTTTGTATCTGTGTACTTCATCTTAAACTGTGGATGCTAGCATTGATCCAGGGACTAGCATTGCAATCACAGGTATCCTTTTTCCTTTATAAAGGAGGGATCTTACACCATCATACCGCAAGATGAAAAGTACACAAAAAGCAATTGATAATAAAAGCACCACCGCCCACAATGACCATTGTGCTCTACTCGTGCAACAGATCTACATATAGACACGGCTCTGATACCACTGTACGGGTGCGTAGCATGGAAAACAAAAATTTTCTACCTCATGCAAACAAACAAGCCAAGATCTATCTACTAGATTGTAGCAACGAGTCGATAGAGGAACTCACCCTCGAAGATTCCAAAGTGGTTAACGAGAGCAGATTCTCGTGGGTGATGTAGTCGTACACTTGCCGATCTCAAGATCGTGTAGACGATCCTTCCGGTGTTGCATTCCGGCAGCGCTTCCGCAGTCGGTCACATGTTTGGTACTCGATGAAGACCTTCCTCTCCCTTGTTCCAGCAGGCAGCGGAGGTTGTAGTACTCTCCTCGCGATTCCGGCAGCACGACGGCGTGGTGTCGGAAGTAGAGGGGAGATCTCGCAGGGCTTCGCCTTAAGCCGGAGCGAGTATGGTGGAGTATGAGAGAGGCCTTGGTGATCTAGGGGAGGGCACCAAGGGGAGGGCTTGGCCAGCGGCTAGGGTTTGGGGAAACCCCAACTCACCGAGTTGGAGGTGCCCTAGGCGGCGGCAGCACAAGGAGGTGGTGGCGCCGGCGACTTGAGGCTAGGGTTTTGGGTGTGAAGGAGAGGGGCAGCCCTACCCCTCCTTATATAGGTGGGAGTCCTCCCCCAAGTCGGCCTCCTTGGCTGGCGGGTGGAGGGAGGAGACTTCCTCCCCAAGTAGGTTTCCTACTCTCCCTCCACCAAGCAAACTTGCCGTTTGACTTTTTCAAATTGGCGTTTGACTTTCAAACTAGGATTTGATTTCTCCCTTTATTTTGCCCAGCCAAGTGACCTAGTACATGATGCTACCATTCCATATTGTCATGACACATTCATATACCCTTCCCCTCCGGAGTGCCGGACCTTTCGGACCCTTCTAGAACATTCCTGGTGAAAACACCGGAATCATTCCCCAACTCCGAAACAGGACTTTCCTTAGATGAATCTTATTCTCCGGACCATTCCGGATCTCCTCGTGATATCCCGGATCCCATCCGAGACTCCGAACAACATTTGGTATCTTACTCATCATTCCATAACTACTCAACAACATCGAATCCTTAAGTGTGTCTCCCTACAGTTCGTGAATTATGCGGACATGATCGAGACACTTCTCCGATCAATAACCAATAGAGGAATCTGGAAATTCATATGGCTCCCACATATTTCTATGATTACTTTGCGATCTAATGAACCACTTACATACGATACCAATTTCCCTTTGTCTCACGATAGTTTACTTATCCGAGGTTTTGATCGTCGGTATCTCTGCATACCTAGTTCAACCTTGTTACCGATAAGTACTCTTTTATCGTTCCCGTGGTATGTGATCCCTTGTGAGCCAGTCACATGCTTGCAAGCTAATTGGATGACATTCCACTGAGAGGGCCCAGAGTATATATATCCGTCATATGGATGGACAAATCCCACTCTTAATCCATGTGTCTCAACCCATACTTTCCGAACACTCAATGCCACCTTTATAGCCACCCAGTTACGGTGTGGTGTTTGATGTCATCAAAGCATCCTTCCGGTGATGGTGATAAGCATGATCTCATGGTCGAAGGAATTAGGTTACTATGTATCAGAAAGCTTATAGCAATTGAACTATTAAAATGACTTGATCTTTATGCTACGCTTATCTATAGGAGTATGTCCATCATACCATTCTCCTAATGATATGATCTTGTTGTCAACAACATCTCAATGTTCATGATCAGGAAACCTTGATCATCTATTAACCAACAAGCTAGTATTATAAAGAGGTTTTACTAGGGACTCTTATTTAGTTTACAAATCACACAAGTATTAATGTTTCCGGTTAGTACTGTTATAGCATGAATGTAAATATTTATCATAAACACAAAGATATAATAATAACTACATTTATTATTGCCTCTAGGGCATATCACCAACAATATTATTATCAATAACTTTTATGCAAGGCTTTCTCTTCATGATAAGGATTTATTAGATGCTTATTGTGCTAAATCATTGACATGTATGAAGGAGGAAGCTAAATGAGATTTCATAGACCGTATTCAAGAGAACACTGAAGGTTGGGAGAATGACAAAGGAAGAAAGTCAAGTATAAATTATGATTATGAATGCATTAAATATTATATGGGAACTGTTGACTTCTGTTACATTAGTACTGAGTATGGTCTTGATTCTCAAAGTATTGCCAATTGTTTTGAGGCTTTTGCCTCTTATATAGAAATTCCTATAAATAAGTGGAATAAGTACCATGCACCTTATAAAGATGTTGTTTATCATGTTCCTACTAAAAATACTGAAGTTTGTACTACTGATCATATTTTGCCTGAACCTTATGTTGAGAAAACATCTTTCCCATCTAAGGTAAAGGATTATTCTATGATAATTAGTGAAGTTAACAAAGGTAAAAAGAAAACTATGGAACCTGATGAGCAAATAAACATTGAACCTATAGTAGCCATTGAGAAATATCTTGTCACTAAAAACGTAGAAGTTGGGCACATTCTCTTCTGTGAAGACGCTTCTAATATATGTCTCTTATCCTAGTAAAGTTAGGAAAACTAGTGTCCCCATGTTTCCTGTGAGAATTGGTGATCATTTCTATTATGGTTTATGTGATATTGGTGCTAGTTCTAGTGCTATTCCTTATGAGCTTTACAGGGAAATTATGCATGAAATTGGTCCTTGTGAGCTTGAGGACATTGATGTGGTTATTCACCTTGCTAATAAGGAAACCATTTGCCCTATTAGTATTGTAAGAGATGTGGAGGTTCTTTGTGGTAATATTAATTATCCTGCTGATTTTCTAGTGCTTGGATCAGCAGTTAGTAAAACTTGTCCTATCATTTTTGGTAGACCTTTCTTGAACACTTGTGGAGCTATTATAGATTGTAAAAAGGAGAAAGTTTTAACTAGGTTTGATGGAGATTCTTATGAGTTTAACTTTTCCAAATTTTCTAAAGCTCCTTATGAAAATAGTTTGCCTAATGAAGATTTCGGGGACGAACAACTTGCTTCTATTGATCCAGTTTATGACCTTGGGCCTCTTTTTGATGATTGTAAGTATGCTCATTCTGATGATAAAGTTGTTTCTTGTGACAGTTATTGTGGCACCCCGGATTTACGGTCCGAGAATACCCGTTATGCATACAATTCACTTTCACATGATTAGTGAGTCGTGAGCATAACCAACCAGTTATCATTACAACATCCAGAAAGTAACGATTACAAAACTTACAAAGGGGACATTATGGAAATTACAACGCTAATAGTGGAAGTCTTAAAGCGCAGAGCCCATGTCATGCCTTAACCTATAGGCAACTGACTGGGAAGACGGCCTAGCTCGCATAGACGTCAGCACCGTCGTCACTTCTTAACCTCTGCAATATGGCCAAGTAAATAGCCAGGGACAATGTCGGTGAGTACTTTGAATGTACTCGCAAACCACCGAGACAAGGTAACAAAGATATTGCATATCGGGCTGTGGCGAGATAGCTCTACACTATAGTTGTTTTCTGAAAAACCTAACAATGGCATCTCTATATCTTTGTTGAAAAAGAGTTTTGGAAATTATGCCTCCTTCTAGAAAGTCTGAATATCTCCATATCATTGTTAAAAACTTTCAAAACAGTTTTATAGGAAAACCCTTTTTAAAACATCACCGACCATCTCTGGTCAAAACCAAACTCTTCTTATCTTCCTCCGTGACCAAGTCACATCCTTTTTATTCATCTCAACATATCCGAAGGGTACTCCTAGCACTTACCATTCCAACTGTCCTTGACCATGGACACGGCTATTCGAATAGGTTAGACTCTGCAGAGTTTGTGCACTTTACCCACAAGAATCAATACATCCGCCGGGATACAACCACGGCCCGCTAACACGGTAGACGGGGGTTCAGATAATCAAACCTAGCTTTTCATTTGTCCATCCCTAGCAAAGGCGACTTTTACTTTTGGGTTTGTTCTCCCCAGCACGAGTATGTGGCCCAGCGCCATAGTACTCCCTTCTGCACTTCCATATACCCAAACCCGCAGCTTGACAATATACAATTAGTGACTCCACTTCCTTCCCCACTCCTAAAGCATACCGTCTGCGGGATACCCAATTGTTGCACCGACACTTTCGCCGTAGCGGGCGATGGGCCCCGGATCCGTAGATCTGTTGTAGAGTCCACTCAGGCTTCCAGGGATTTCTCCTGTTAAGCAAGTACAAGCAGCCCTGGCTAAAGACAACAAACTACGAGCTAATCCCCAGCGACTGGGGTAGTGTGGTTACACGGATAAATTGTTCCGGATATTGGATTAGAACATCCCTTCTCTGCTTGACTTTCTCTTCATACTCCTAATATCCTCTTTAGTAAAACTTCCACTCGTAAACGATGCCTCTTTCCAAGGGTTTTATTTCGAAAACTTTATAGTAGGGTAAAACCCAAAATAGTTTTATCATTGAAAATCCGTGGTTTCTAGGAGGGAAGATGCTAAGCATCTTAGCCTCAATCTAAAGGGTAAAAGTGGGTGTCAACGAGGGTAAGTGTCCTAATGGACACTCCATAATAACTCGGAGGATCCAAGTTACTCACGCCTTTTATTTGAAACATACCATGCATTTAATCATGAGATTGAGATATTAAACAATTGATAAAAAGGAGTAGGTTAATATAGGAGTTCAGGAATGGTGGCCTGCCTGTGACCAGCGAGATGTCCCTTAACTTCTTTAGAATACCAGAAAACCAATAACGCCAATACCAATAATAATAAGGATAACCCAATGCTTCCTTCTTCTCCGCGTCTCACAAGCGCAACTATCGCCGTTATCGATCATACATGCAAACGAGAAATACCACATTCAGTACAAGGCATACAAACATCAATCCATACAATAAGCAAAAGGATAATTACATGATATACGTTAGTAAGGTGTTGGAGGTTTGATTTGATTGGATTGGGAGAAGATTTGGAGGCATTGGAATAAGGGATCCTTTTGGATTTAAAGCCTAGGAACTACCTAAGAGAGGGGTTTTTGACCAAGGGCCTGATTTGTATGATACCATTATATAAAAATGATACCATCAGATAGGTATTGATAAAATGAATCCACCAAAAGTGGTTTCACTATTTTATCAATTTCCATTGATTTATAATTATTTTTATAGTGGATAAAACTCTAGTTTTAGGAAATAATTCACCAGACAATTTATGGAGCTCCAAAAATTATTTCCTTGGGTGATTAGGTAGTATTTAGTGGAATGATTCAGGAGGTGCTGAAATCACCTCAAAACAATTATCAGAATGTCCTTGAGAAATTCCCAAAGACAGTAAAGGCTGGGATTTGTCTTTTTCTTAATATTTAATCTACAAAATATTTTAATGTTATTCCAAGGACACTTGTTAGGTTCGGAAAATACCTTTCTGTAGAAATTTCAATCAATCTTTTTGGAGTTACAGAGCTACTACTATGAATTTATTGGCGATTAAACAATACACATAATAGTTTAATTCATCAAAATTTCACAGAGATTCAGAAAATTATGGGCTACTGGGTTTTGAAAGATGTTGATACATAAGTGTGCAGGGATTTGGAACTAGGTCAAAAACCTCATTTGGTTTGATCTAGGAAATTTTCTAATGGCATAAAATGCCTGATTTTGTTATTTTTACTAGATGCAAAATATGAATCCATTTTAGGTGTGGCCAGTGGGACATGCAAGGTATGCTCAGTACCTTTCGTTGCCAATTGGTTTTACTCCATTTGGATTTACCAATCTCTCTGGAAGATTTTATTGGTGGATAGAACACATGTGGCCACTTTAATTTCTAAGGTCTACTCATACAATAATTTTGGTAGGAAAGGGTACAACATATTTGACAAAACATGGGGTTACTATAGGAAATTTGGATCTGTCCCATTTGAGTCATTTTTCAATTTTATTTGGATTTAAACCAAACTGCATCTTGCAGATCTGGAAATAAAATAGGATAAAGGGAGGGGCAACGGGTTGGGGTCTGTTGGCTACTGGGCCGTGCCAGAGAGATTCGGCCCACCCAGGCAGCGACGCGCACGGGAGCCGGATTTCAAAATGGGCCGTGGCAGGGCCTGGCCGTTAGCCACACATCAATTGCGAAGGGGTATGGAGGCTCCTGGGCCGTCCGATCAGAGAAGATCTGACATCTCAGGGCCATCTTCCTCCTCTCGCCTGGGCGTGGGGGAAATAACCCTAGGGCGGCCAGAGAAGGAGTGGGGGAGCTCACTGGGGGATCAGGGAATGCTGGGAGGTGGCGGAGGCGACGCGGCGCTTGACGGCGGTCAGAACGAGGGGCGGCGTGGTAGGGTTTAGCGTCGGGAGGGAGCTCGGGCGACAATGGCCGAAGAGGAGCTCGTCGGGGCTCGCCGGAGTGGCTCTAGGGGTTGCTGCATGTCATCAAAAAGGGGCCCGTTAGCATCAGCATGAGGAGGGGAGTGCTGCTAGGTAGCATGCAGAGGGAGAAACAGAGGGAGGAGGGAGTTGTGCTTGCGAGGAGGGAGGAGGCCGAAGCTCATTTCTTCTTCTTCCTCGAGCAAAGAAGAGAAAGTGGGAGGGAGAGAGGGAGTTCTGGGGGGTGTGAGGAAGCAAATGAGGCAGAGAGAGGGGACAGCTCGGGCCTCTGGCCTTATAACTCGAGGGAGAGGGGTATATGGTGGACCTGGTCCATTGGAAGCTTGGGGGAGGGAGGTGGCCAGGGATTGGCTCTTGGGGGTGGTGGAGTGGTCGTGTGTGACCATGCATTCGACCAGAGAGTGGAGGGGAAGGGTGGTGGCAGCTGGGTTTGGTGAAACAAGATATTTGGGTTCCCTCCTCTCTCCTTTTTATTATAGAAACAAGAGGGACAAAGGGGTATAGCTCATACAGTCCTAGGGCTACAGTGCACACGACCAGAGGGGAGGTGGGGTGCTATGAAAACTTGCTCGGCCCTGTTTGGTGTTGGTTTGGAGGAGTTTTGTTGTTTTGCAAACTAGAGGTTTCAAATTTGCAAAAGGAAAGGTTATGAAAGAAGTCTCAAAACTTGTCCTTGGCAAGACTGGGAAAGGATTCCAGTAGATAGATAAGGTGAATATACCCTTGTGGGAAATATTTCATATTTTTTTCTAATATTTAGAAGTCCACTTAAAACCATTTATTCAAAAAGGGCAGAAGTAGATTCTAGAAGCTCATTTGGTATTTTTTACATTGGCCAAGGTTTGTTTTTGATGTGAGATGGTCCTGAATACCATATTACTCATTGGGGAATTTTATTGGAATTTATTGAGATGGATAAGTATTTTTAATCAATTATTTCTTGTTTCCGCCATTTAAGAAAAAGGCAAAAAGAAATAATAAAGAATCTCAAAAATATTTTTTTGAGTTGGGAAGGTAGGGTATGAGGTATAGAACTCAAATATGCATTGTTTTGGCAAAGTGTTTTGGAGAAAAACAAACTTCCCTTCATAGACAGAGATTTGGAGAATTTTGCAAGATAAAAGAATTTAAATAATTTTAGGCTCCAAATTAATTATGGAAATTATTTAGAAAAATATTATATCCAAAGTAGATGATGTAAACTTGATTCCTACATCATTGTCCACTTGGGTTCTGAAGGAATATGGTGAGAAGGGAAGAAAACTAGATTTGGGGGAATCTAGGGTTTGGTTATTTTTATGCCACTAAAACATGGTTGTATTTGTGAGCTCAGAGCTCATCTTGGTGCAAGGGATATATGGATGGATATAAGAAGTTATATATATGATCACGGAAGCAATATTTGTGCTTGGTTGGATTTGAGTTGGTCTAGAAGAGATGGCAAACTTTGTTGAAAATAAGGCTGCCATAACAGATACATCAAGATGCCTCATAAACCATGTGGGTTTAAGAAGCACAAAGCTCCAATGGAAACAAGGGGAGAGTGGATTGATAGCCCATGATTAGTAGGTAATAATACTGCATAGAGTTGGTCAAGGGGTGGTAGCATATGGATGTGATCTTCTGTCAAAGTAGGCAAGATGATAAGATTTGTAGAAAAGATTATTATGTTGACTAAAAAACCATCATGGATGAGTGGGAACCAGAATGGCTTAGCCAAGGTCAAGGGTGGGCTTTGGTAGTACTAAATAAGTACTACAATATGGTTCAAGTACATTCTCAATAATGCACATAGGTTGGAAAAGGTAGAGCTCCAAAGATTGAATCTAGATAAGAAATTCAGACTTCGCCATTTTGGCAGATTTGGGGATTTTGACTAGTATGCAAGAGGGAAACATTTGAGAGGGTCCCAAGGGTTTATACTTTCCATTTAGTGGTTGATATTGAGGTATAGAATTAATAGAGGGTATATAAACTTGGATTGATTCTTCACTATGTTGGAAACCATCAAGAGGGATTATCCCTGGATTGATCTGATCAGGAGATGAGATGGTTACTTTAGTGGCTTACGATAGATCCAGATTTGGATGCTTAGTTTGAGATTGATGATCACAAACAAAGATTGGGTCCTAAGGGATGAGCTACTAGATTAGCTCACTCTAGTTCCTAATAAAACAAGGCAATCAGCAGATCAAGGTAATTCATCTTATCACTTATCCAACTACCAACTAGGGTTACCATCAAGCCTAGCTTGAGGTAAGGATGGGTATTTTGAGTTGGGTGTGCTTTGTAGTAGGATAAGGACCATCTTGGTATTTCTACCAAGATTGTAATGAAAAGGTTTTAATAAAGGTTTTGGAAAAACCTAGGGGTAAGAGTAGCTGGGAGTTCTATCTTGAAAACATAAGGAGATAATATATAGTTCTCCATAGTTTTGTTAATAGAAACTAGTGAAGTATTTTATTGTGTCAAAATCATCTTGGCTCAGTTTGTTGAAATGCCAGAACATTTGAGAATATAAGGGTGAGCCCAGACAACTCTATTTATAAAATAGCTTTTTGTAAACTAGTGTTGAGATGGGAAGTACACAATCAGTTGCATGAACACAAGCAAACAAGTAATCAAGCATTGCACACTTAACAAGAAAATGTTTTTGTTCCCCCTGATTTTTTCCTTTTGGACACTAAATCAAGGTTGCTAAAATTGGAATGTTACAGTTATATTGTCAACTTTATTCAAAGTTCTACTAAAATTTATTATGAGAGAGGGAAACATGGTTTTATGCATCTCAATAATATTAAGTTTCCCCGTTTTATGTTGAAAGCTTTGAAGTTGCATTTGTTTTGTCTTCCTATGCTAGTGTCCTTTTGTTTCAATAATTTGTTTTCTCATGAGACTCCTTTTCATAGGAAGTGGGTTAGACTCAAATGTGTTGGATATTTGCTTCTTGATGTTCTCTTTCACTTCAAATCCATATCTCCTATGTGAGCATCTTTGAAATTAGCATGCCCATCTTAAAGGCTTTAAAGAAGGAGCTTTTGGGAGACAACCCATTTTAGTTTTCTTTTGGTTTTTGTTTTGTTGAGTCTTGAAAGTTATTACCTTAGTAATAACTGCTCCTTATCCTTTTTTTTGGTTTTTGTGTCAAGACCAACTACTTTTGAGAAGTAGAGGAGTTGTGAAAAGTGGCTGTCCTCGGACAGATTTTTGTGCTGCATTGTAAAAATTCACGAAGGAGCTCAGTACATTGGATGGAGCTATAATTTCCTGTGCTTGTTCTCCAAGTTGTTATCCAACTTTCATTAGTTTTTCACTTTTTAATTTGAGAAACAGAAGTTTTTTGAAAAAAATCAATCTTTACGTGCTGGTCAGTTTTGACAGATTTCTGCCATCATTTGCGTTTGCCTCTTAAATCGATTTCCTTTCGGATTCTTTTTGGTTTTTGGAAGGAGTTGCTTGAGTAGATTTTGTTTTGTTGGATTTTAGTTGAAACGTGTACCTAGAGGTTTATTGTTTTTTGCGTACACTAATGTTGCCAATGAGGTTTGTGTAAGGCCTTGTATGAAAGGAATTTTTAGGAGATGGAGAGAAGGAATCTGCGGAGTCCGTTTTTGAATAGGTAAAAGTGCTGCAAACTGAAGGTTCGTGAAAACCCTGTATTTTTATATTTTGATGTTTTTATTACATACGGAAGGTTACGAGACGAAACAGAGGAAGAAACGGAGGCCAGGTGGGCCACACCCACCAGTGGCACGGGCCCTAGCTAGCCGCACTGATACGTCGGAAAAATATCTATAATTTTTGATGCTCCATGATTGTTTAGTATCTACATTGCTTTGATTTGTCTACACTTTGAGGTGTTTTATATCTTTTCTAGAACTAACCTATATATTTTCTATTTTTGGTTCCAGAAAGGCAGAAAATCAATATTCTCGGAATTGGACGGGACAAAAGCCAAAGTTATTATTTTCCCGGAGCAACATAGAACCACGACACAGAGCCGTAGGGGGGGTCACAGGGTGGCCAAACCTCCCTAGGCGCGGGCAAGCCCTGGAGGAGCCTGGAGGGGGTGTGGGCCCCCTGGACCCCCACCGACCTTAACTCTTGCGCCTATAAGAACCTCCGACCCAAAAACCCTAGGGCATCCAGAATAAATTCACAAAAACGTCTATAGCACCGGCGCCACCGAAGGGGAGATTCGGGGGACAGAAAGTCTCTATTCCGACACCCTGCCGGGACGGGGAAGTGCCCCCGGAGCCATCTCCATCGCCATCTTCATCACCGTTGCAGATTCCCATGATGAGGAGGGAGTAGTTCTTCCTCGAGGCTAAGGGCTCTACCGGTAGCTATGTGTTCATCACTCTCTTTATGCATGATCTTTTTGTGGCCATGAGCTTTTAATCAAGTATATCTACCTTTCTACTCAAGTGCTTCAATAGATCTCTTCTCTCCCCATGTGTGTGAAAGTGACAGCATGCACGCCATGGTGGCACTTAGGTTTGAGTCTACATAAATACTCTTTGTTCTTTAATACATCTATGCTTTTCCCCACGTGTGTGAAAGTGACAGCGTGCATACTGTGTGTGGCACTTTGGCTAGATTAAATATTTGTTATGAGTTATATTTGGAGTTGGATGTCTCTATGAAATTGTGGTGTTTGTTGGAACCATCTAGCGCTCAAGGTGACAGTGTGGGGTTATCTAGATTGGGGAAGACGGACTTTGAGGAGTGCTGTTATAGCCCTACCGATGATTAGAGTGTCCAACCGGAGAGTAGTTAAGAGTAGTATCATGAAGAGAGGATATTTATATGAGAGAGTGTTCATTAGTGAAAGTATGATCCCTAGGCCTTGTTTCTATACATTGAAACACCATTTTATACTAGATCTATTGCATGTTGCTTGCTTCCTTTCAGTTTGCCTTTAGTCTGTTCCTCCACGCCATCAGCTCTTTTCTGGCACCATTACCCCACGTCAACAACAAGTCAGAAGCTATTTTCTGGCACCGTTACCACTTGTATTTCACTATCTCTTTGTTGAACTAGTGCACCTATACGCCTGACAAGTGTATTGGGTGTGTTGGGGACACAAGAGACTTCTTGTATCTTGATTGTAGGGTTGCTTGAGAGGGAATACCTTTAACCACTTCCTCCCTGAGTTTGATAAACCTTGGGTAATACACTTAAGGGAAACCTGCTGCTATTCTACAAACCTCTTCACTTAGAGGCCCAACAACTTGTCTACAAGAATATAAGTGAGTAGACATCAAGCTCTTTTCTGGCGCCGTTGCCGGGGAGGTAAGGTAAAAGGTACTCACATCCTCCGGTGTGAGTGCTCGAAGTTATTTCCTTTAGATTCTGCAATTTTTTTTCTTGTTTTCACTAGTTAGGCTTAATGGAAAACAACAAAAAAATTAGAGAGCTTTATAGTGTTTATCTTGAGTTATGACATGGAGTGTTTGAAGAGAAAATTTAAAAACCTATGGAGCTTTATTTGCATGCTAATATAAATGTTATTAGTATGAATTCTTTGGACACCATTATTGCTAATGCTATGGAAAAGTCTAAGCTTGGGGAAGCTAGTTTTTATGAAAATGATCTTTTTAGTCCCCCAGCATTGGAAGATAGCTATTCTATTGCTTATGATGATACCAAACCTCCAATATATGATGATTACAACGATGAGTATGATATTTTCAGTCCACCTACTATTTAGGAGGAAAATTATTGTGATTATAATATGCCTCCTATATTTGATGATTATGGTGATGAGAATAGTAATGATAGCTATTTTGTTGAATTTGCTCCCACTAATAAGAATGACTATGCTCATGTGGAGAGTAATAATCATTTTATGCATGTGGCTCATGATAAGAATCTTTTATGTGATAGTTATATTGTTAATTTTATTCAGGATGGTACTGAAAGTTATTATGAGATAGGGAAACATGGTTTTATGCATCTCAATAATATTAAGTTCCCCACTTTATGTTGAAAGTCTTGAAGTTGCACTTGTTTTGCTTTCCTATGCTTGGTGCTTTATTCTTTCATGACTTGTTTCTTTACAAGATTCCTATGCATAGGAAGTGGGTTAGACTTAAATGTGTTTTGAATTTGGTTCTTGATGCTCTCTTTTACTTCAAGTCATATTTCTTATATGAGTATCTTCTCAAACTATCAAGCCTAACTTAAAGGTGTTAAAGAAAAGTACTTGTTGGGAGATAACCCAAGAGTTTTCTTGAGTATTGGAAGTTATTACTTCAGTAATGACCTCTCCTTATCCTTTTTGTTTGGTTTTTGTGCCAAGAATGACCTCTAATGAGAGGGAAGTAAGATTTGGGGAGTTGTTGTCCCGAAACAGATTTCTGCCCTCCACCAAAAAATTCGTAAGGAGTCTATGTAACTCAGATTGAGATGAAAATTAAATCCCCTAGTATGTTAGTTAACTTTCGTTAGTTCAACACTTTTTTATTTGAGCAACAGAAGGTCTTCGAAAAAATCGGTTTCTACCTGCTGGTCTGTTTTGATAGATTTCTGCCATTATTTGCATTTGCTTCTTATTGATTCCTTTTTGAGTTCTCTTTAGGGGAATTGAGCTTTTTGAAGGAGTTGCTACATTAGCATGTGTTTTTAGTGAAAAGTCTTGCTATTCCAAAGCTTTACCTAAGGGTCTATTATCTTTTGAATACACTAATGTTGCTAATGAAGGTTGTGTGAAGTCTTGTATGAAGGAAAAATTTCAGGTGCAGAGAAAAAATGATGTAATGAGATGAAGAATGGACAAAAGCTCAAGCTTGGGGATGCCACCCCATGTCACCCCAAGAAATATTTAAGAGGTACAAGCGTCAAAGCTTGGGGATGCCCAAGGCATCCCCTTATTCATCAATAAAAAGCTCAGGTCTGTCTAGACACTTTGTTTTTATTGTTTCATGCACAGTTGTGTTGTTCTTGGAGCATCTTTGTTTTCGTTTTTTGTTTTGTTTGCTTAGTTTGCTTGAGTAAGTTGGTTGGATCACAACACACTTCTTTTGGAGAGAGACACACTCTGTTTTCATTGTCTAGAACACTCTAGTTTTCATTCTTATTGTTCTATGCATGTTCAGTTTTGCTAGCACTGTGTTTAGCCTTAGTTTTCTTGTGCTTTGTCCTTAGAACTTTTTAGTTCTTCTTTGTAGATTTGTGAGACATGCTCACTGATCTTTATTGATTATTATCTTTGTGAGTTGTTTCAAATAAGTTGTTTGGTGTTAGAAAAGAGTAGAAAGTTTCATGCTTATAGTGGTATAAGAGGAGATTGCTTTGACTGTGACTTAGACTTTAGCATGACATTCTAGGTGTTGTTTTGACCTTATGCTTAGTGATTATTGCTGTAGCATGTCTTGTTCCAAACAATTGTGATTGCTTAGTGTGCCTTGAAAGAATCATGCGTTGTTTTAGCATACAAAAGCATAGTATTGTGGTATTCTCCTTTGATGCTTTGTTTGGGTTGACTTGGCACATGCTCACACCATGTTATGACTATGAAAAAGTCACCATAGCCTCTTTGATCATTTAGTCCTTGACTTGTAGTACCACTCTATGCTTTGATTAGTAATGTTTTGTTGCTCTGCATGATTATGGCCATTATTGCTCTCTTAGTTGGTTGCTCCCAGTCTTTTGCTATCCTCCACTTGTATGAGTAAGATCTACTCATGCTTCCAACTCCCCAGAAACCAAGTTATTCCAAAGTGTCCACTATAAACTCCTACGCAAGGTGTGTTACACCATTCCAAATATATTCTTGTTTTCATCTATCTTCCAATTAAAAACTATTTTGTTATGTGAAAACTTAGTGATTAAAGCCCTCACAAACTTGATGGCACACTTTATATTCTTTGCCCCTAATAAACTTGAACCATTGTGACAACTTTGTTGTATATGCTTGCACTTATACGTTGGAATTAGCAGAATCGTGTTGTCACGGGGAATGTTTTCAACATTGCACTTGTACTTTGTACTCAGTTGATATCATGCTCTTTTGTCTATGGATGTCACCGGTGTGAAATAAAGAGGTAACTTGTAAGTCCATGGAGTTTGTATCCTGTGTTAGATAAATGCCTGGGCCGCTAGCCTAAGCCATGCCTAATCATGGTTGAAACTTGCAGCATCACCATAGTGACATCTATGAAGCATTCTTCTTATAAAAAAAGAGACACATTGAGAAAAGAGGAAAGAGAGAAAAAAGCACCATATTCCCATGGTAAATAAGAAGATTGCTGAGATGCTCATTGTATGCTTGCCTTGTCATTTTGGTTATGGGAAAGCTCCTATACCATGTGCAAGGGGTACCCTGTTGGCGGTTCTCAATGATATGCAAATACTTACAGTGACAAGAACTTACCTAGACCCAAAGTTGAGTATGCATGAGGTGTGGCCCTCGTATTCGAGGGGCATGAGATTGCCAACTTATACTTCGTCAAGCATATACTCCATCTTTGCCACTTTAACCTTAACCACTTCAAGATGCTTATGATAGGGGTAATGAGGGATGAAAGCTAACAAGTATCATAATTTTTGGAAGCTCTTTTTGAAACTTGAAATCCCTGCTTCCTTTACAAAAGGCCTTTCTTCCACCATTACTTGAGTCTCCACCTTCTACCTTTAGGCACCATTAAGAGAGCATAGTTGTCATTCTGTGTGCAGTGTTACAAAGCTTATTGATTGATGCATATTGTGATATTACTTGTTCTTGTGCTATTTGTTTCGAGTCACCCTTGTGAACTTTGAAGGTGTCCTATGCATCTATATTGATACTCCATGAGGGACAAGCTGATTGCCACTATGCTATGTTTTCTATATGTGAAGCAAACAAACGTTTTTCAATGCATGTTATTCATGATCTTTGTTTGTAGCTTGCCATGTTGCATGCATAGTTATTATGTCCTATTGTTAGAAATCCATCTTTCATGCACATGTTTAGAGTTCTTTGATCCCCGCTTTCAATGCTTGCAAATGGTTTGATCTTGGTTTTGATGGTGCATGTCACCTCAAAAATTATTATTTTTATCACTTACCTACTCGAGGATGAGCAGGAGTTAAGCTTGGGGATGCTTGCTACGGCGGAAACGTATCTATAATTTTTGATGCTCCATGCTTGTTTAGTATCTACTTTGCTTTGCTTTGTCTACACGTTGAGGTGTTTTTATATCTTTTCTGGAACTAACCTATTAACAAGTTGCCACAGTGCCAGTTGCATGTTTTCTTCTGTTTTTGGTTCCAGAAAGGCAGAAAATCAATATTCTTGGAACTGGACGGGACAAAAGCCAAAGTTATTATTTTCCCGGAGCAACACGGAACCACGAAGCAGAGCCGGAGGGGGGCCACAGGGTGGCCAAACCCCCTAGGCGCGGGAAAGCCCCGGAGGCGCCTGGAGGGAGTTGTGGCATACCGCAAAACCACTACTAGAAAATCGCGTTGTTTTTGTGCATTGCATCATCATGACAGCATGCTCATGTCATCATGCCACATTGCATTTGAGCATCGTCATCATCTTGCATTTGCTTGCATAAAACTATTTCGGAAAAACCCAGTTTTGTTTTCTAAACGTCCCGCCTTTGTTCAACACGCAAAACCGGGTCGCCGGAATATTTTGTTTGTCTGCTATCGGTTTGCAAACGGTCCGTTTAAAAACATATAAAATATTAAATTATTTTTAGTGGGGGCAGTCGAACGGGCCGATTCGACCCGAACGACCACCCCCAGGAATTAGAACGGTCCACCCCTTACCCTTTTCTACCGACCTATCTACCCACACCCTCCGGCCACCTCATCCCATCCAATCCCCACCTGACACCTCACCCTCTCCCTATCCCCACCCAACCAGACGCTGCCACCTGGCCTCTCACCCCCACTCCCCACTCAGCTCACACCACACACACACACAACAGCACACACCCGCCGGCTCCACCCCACACACCCTGCACGCACGCACGCAACAACCAACTGCCTGGCCCCACCCCACCTGGCACCCGGTCCCACCCCTGGGCCTCCTCTCTTCCGCTCCCCTGTTTCTCTCCCAGCACCCCCCTCTCCCCCGACGCGCGCAGCCCCCACCCCGCGGCCGTCTCCTCCCTCTTCCTCTCCCACCGCCGCCGCTCACCCCCCCCGACGCGCCGCCGTCGACCGGCCCTCCCTCTCCCCTCCTCTGTCGCCGACGACCCCCTCCTCCTCCGCTCGGCCTCGCTCTGCAGCGGCCGCAAGCCCCGGCCGCGCGTCTCCCGCGCCCCGCTCGAGCCGCCCCTCCGCGCCTCCTCCGCCCTCCGGCGTCCGGCCGCGTCCGCCGCCTGCGACCTCCGGCCTCCGACCGACGCCCGCCGAGCCGCCCTCTTCTCCCGCGTCCACCCTCTGCCCCAACCCGCGAGCCCGACCCCAGCCGGCGCCCCTCACCGCCGTTCGCCCCCTCGCCTCCCCGTCAACCTCCGTCGCCGCCCCTCTCCTGGGCCTCGCCCGCCGCCGCGTCCCCTCACCGGTGTCCCTCCCTCTCCCCCTCGGCTTCCTCCTCCCGAGCTCGAGCTCGCCCCTGCAGCCGGTGCCCCGCCAGCCACCTCGGTCGCCGTCCCCGCAGGCAGGAGCCGCCCGAGCCCGCCAGCGCTCCTCTGCAGCCCCGTGACCCTCCTCCCGTCGCCTCCCCGTGCGAGCCCGCATCACCGAGCCGTGGTGCCGCTGTGCCGCGTCCTCCGCTTCCCGCGCGCGCGAACCCCGCGGTCAGCGCCGGTCTTCGTCGGCACCCTCCTCCATGCGTGTCCTGCTCTCTCCGGTGGGCAGGTCCAGCTCCAGGTGACCCAAGGGCATGTGTAAGTTCTGCCTCGTGTGACTCCACACGCATGCGGGCATGTTTGCACAAGCATTTGTTGCTGCTAGCACTACCTTGGTTATAAACTTACCGACGGTTGTATCATGTTGGTTTTGATCTGACGAGTATGGCGACAGTGTGCCGGGCAGCATTCGAGAGTGAGGCTATCTTCGGCTACCGGTCTACTTTAGATACCACCTGTCAGACAAGTTCGGCAAGAAGGGCATTAAGTTCTCCTACTCGAGTCGATGAACCGTCCTGACGCCGGAGCCAATTCCGCTTCCGACAACCGAGGCCGGACTCCCAAGTTCTCCTTCGCAGACGACATCACGAACCTGGAGAATTCCTGGATGCCAAAGCTGGCCACTTGGAACTGAAGGTGTCGAACCCCGGAACCGATCCACTCAAGTTCGCCATCGACGACAAGATCGGCACCGACCAAGGCGGACCCGATGCGCCCCCGACGCCAACCAAGTCCTGCTTCCCGGTTGCGACAAGTACTTCATCCCGAACGCCATGGCCATCGGCATGACCCGAAGACACGGATGCGCCAAGACCTACTCTGTCACCCGAGAACGCTCCCGCCGAGACGAACCCCGAACCTCCCCAAGATCTACGCCGCGGAACGACAAGACCCCTTCCCGCACCGTTGCCGATGACGTCGCACGCAAGTTCTTCACCCGGACCCGAGGACCCAAAGATCGAACCTCGTCCCGGTCGAACCCTGAGACCAACCCCGAACCCCGGAACCCCAAGTTCGTCGAGACCCCCCTAATGTGTGACCCCTTTTCTCGAGCCCTATTTTATAATTGTAATAACAACTTGTTGCATATTTAATTGTCATACTTGCATGCATCCTTGATTGTGGTTTGGGGGCCTTATGCCGAATCACCTAATAATTAAACATGGGGCCCATATGCGGGAAAATCTAGTCTCATATTGGCCTCATTTAAATTTGTGTAGCGAACCGGTAACTCATCTTGCCTTGTTAAAACAATATTTAATTTGCGGGGTATCTAAATAACTTGAACCATTTAACTAATTGTCGGGACCCCGGTTCCGCTTAATATGACCTAATTGCATCGCACCTTTGCCATGCCATACATCATACATGCATCATGCCGATCTTCTGTCGTTGTATTAAATATTGCATCCGGTGTTTCTTCTAGTGTTTTGGTTCTTCGCGGATAAGGCCGTTGAGTTGATGTGAGCTTCGCCCCGATCTTCGGTTGAACCTTCGACAATGTTTTCAGGCGAGCATCTCCCCCCTTTCTACCTATCTTACTTTTATAGTATTTATTCCCTCATGTTGATCTATTGCTATCTGTGTTGTGTTGCTCTAGTTTTCGTACCCGTGATATCCCTTGCAGCCCTATATTGCCTTGGACACACCCTATTACCTGTTGTTTGGTAGATAGTTGGACCTGCGCGTCTTAGTCGCTTGCTCAAGTGCTGTTGCGCGTCGTCAAATGCCACAGTTGTTGGAGCCTTGCCGCATGTTTGATGTTGGAGATGATCATGGTTTTACTTATCATTCACTTCAATTCCTGTTTAACAACTAAAATTGAAGTAAGCAGAGGCATCGGTGGGTGATAGAAAATATTTGGTTTCCGAACGCCCACTTGTGTCCCGTAGGACCCCGAGTACTTGATACCTGTTCCTTGATTTATCGCGCTATCCACATCCGGGAGGTATATGGGACCCCCCTGAGCCAGAGCTTGATTCAGTCTTATTTCTTGGGGCCACAAACTAGTTTGAGGTTTTATTTACTATCCTGTACTTATTCCATGCTACTACTGTATTTACGTTTGTGCGAGGAGCACACTGTACTGTTTAGGTAAGCGGAGTGTTTTCGCGGTATCGACAAGCCCAGCCACACTTTCGGGTTCCCAGTCGTTTACAACCACTGACGCAAACCTTGAGTCCGTCTCGGAGTCAGCTAGTTTCGTTGCGGTTCTACTCAATGGGGTGGACCCCTGAAATATTTCTGAATCCTGTGATTGCTTTGTCGTGAAGGCCTCGTTGGGTTTTGATTTGGTTTTTCCGAGGTTGATCGAGTGTGTGTTGCTATTTGTGCACCCCGGCCGGGTTAAAACTTTCTGAAAGCCGTGTCCGCGGTTATGGACGACTTGGAGCACAGTATCTCGACCATAGACAAGCATAACTAAAGTTTATTGCTATAAATTTGACTTTATAATGACTAGTAATCAGCTTCACTATAATGGAATGGCTAATTAATACTGCCCACAATTGCTTGTTTGGAGTGTCGCTTGCGACCATTATACCTGACTAGTAAGTATTGCAACTACAACGGAATGGCTGAATAAAAGTACCAACAACTGCTGGGTTTTGGGGCTATCTCATGTTAACTGTATCTGACTAGTAATTGTTGCAACCACCACAGAATGGTTAAATAAAAGTGCCCACTGCTTACTTTATCAGAATGATTATCTAAACCTGACTAGTAATTGCTGCAACGATAACTGATTAAGTAAAACTGCCAACTGTGTGAGTTCCTCGGTTGACTTCCTCGTTTGGTATCGAGGGGGAAACACCAGGATGGGTTTGTTTGATGGTAGTATCAGGTTGGTTCCGAATAGGTCTTTCTTACCCCTCTCTGATAGCCGCCAGTTGTATCGAGTCTCTATAGTTTGTTTAGTGCATGCTGCCGCTGCCGCTTCAGTCCACCATACCTATGTAGGCGAGGACCGCCGAATTCTAGCCTCGCCGTGTACTGTCCTCAGTACTGACGCTCCTCTTTTTCCTTTGCCCTTTGTCGGCACCCCTTTTGTTTAAGCAGGTTTTGGGATCGACGTCGTTAGCAGGGTTACCCTTCCGGCTTGGCCTGGGCAGGGTTATGGACGCCATTGGTTATTCTTTAGGGCTCTTAGCCCCAATTGCATCTTGTCCGTAGTCGGACGCTGTATCATTTTCAAGGTGATTTGGATCTTTGTACTGTATATCTGTATTCTTGACTCATTGAGTCGCTGTTGTATATATATCTGTTCTGTGGGTCCCATCGATGACTGTTGTGTAATGTTATTACTTCGTTTTCCACCCGCACGAAAGTGCCTGGTGGGCACCTTTGAATGTTTCTATGCGAGTTTGGCGGGAAGCGCTAAAACTTGCATAGGGTCGATTCTGAGGGTGTTACAGAGTGGTATCAGAGCTCAGTAGTTGCGATACCCCACAAGTCCATCCTGTAGGATAACCTAGCTAACGGCCGAAGTAGAGTTTCAAAACTATTTTGCAAAATCGGTTGGATAGTTCTGATTAGGTCTGATTTTACTCCTTACCCCTCTGCTATTCTCCTCTTACCTCTACGTGTTTTGAATCCGCTCTATTCTCTCTCTTCGAGTCCAGGATTTCTCGTGGTTGGGTTTCCGTCATACCTTCAGGGTTTCGCTTTCTCCCTTTTGTAACGGAGGTGCTACGATCATCAATCGGCAACTTGTCTGTTGTACCCTTCATCCAATCTCTTGTTCTTGAGCTCTTTATCTATATGTGTTCCTTGCTGGATATCCGTGTCGTTGCAAAACATATGACAAGGACGAGCATTGGTGAAGTTGGAGTATACCTTGAGCATGTGTTGTTCATGCCAATGGAACCATCGCGAAACCTAATCATTGTGTCTTTCATACGATTTCTGTTGTATCTTCCGGTGTTTTCCGACACGACGATATCATCTACGTCAGATCCGATGCAGAGTCTGCATCACTCCTCTGTTTCCGAACCTCGCTTGTCGAGATCTTCAGTCTGATTCCGAGAGTTGGTTGCATAATCCGCCTATTCGTGTGCAGAGTAATGGTTTGAGTGCGGGATGGAGTAGCTACCATACCACTACTCTTATCATTCGCTCTTGTACATCGAATCAGTGGAACCAGCGATTTTACTCCGTCCACGGAAGCTAGAGGTGGCTTTATTTGCGATACCTCTACCTTCTACCTTTTGTTCCCGGAGTGTTCTCTCGACGATCAGGAACAACGACCCTTTTGTTGGTGGTGTCGCCGCTTTTCAAGATGGAGGATGAACCCTTGTTAGTGGTGTCGCGAGGATCTACACGAAGCGAGAAGACGCAGTTCGCTGACCTTCCTTCCGGTACCATGAGGCGGATCTCGAGGGCGATATCCATTGTTAGTGGTGTCGAATTGTGGAATCCCGCAAAACCACTACTAGAAAATCGCGTTGTTTTTGTGCATTGCATCATCATGACAGCATGCTCATGTCATCATGCCACATTGCATTTGAGCATCGTCATCATCTTGCATTTGCTTGCATAAAACTATTTCGGAAAAACCCAGTTTTGTTTTCTAAACGTCCCGCCTTTGTTCAACACGCAAAACCGGGTCGCCGGAATATTTTGTTTGTATGCTACCGGTTTGCAAACGGTCCGTTTAAAAACATATAAAATATTAAATTATTTTTAGTGGGGGCAGTCGAACGGGCCGATTCGACCCGAACGACCACCCCCAGGAATTAGAACGGTCCACCCCTTACCCTTTTCTACCGACCTATCTACCCACACCCTCCGGCCACCTCATCCCACCCAATCCCCAACTGACACCTCACCCTCTCCCTATCCCCACCCAACCAGACGCTGCCACCTGGCCTCTCACCCCCACTCCCCACTCAGCTCACACCACACACACACACACACAACAGCACACACCCGCCGGCTCCACCCCACACACCCCGCACGCACGCACGCAGCAACCAACTGCCTGGCCCCACCCCCACCTGGCACCCGGTCCCACCCCTGGGCCTCCTCTCTTCCGCTCCCCTGTTTCTCTCCCAGCACCCCCCTCTCCCCCGATGCGCGCAGCCCCCACCCCGCGGCCGTCTCCTCCCTCTTCCTCTCCCACCGCCGCCGCTCACCCCCCCCCGACGCGCCGCCGTCGACCGGCCCTCCCTCTCCCCTCCTCTGCCGCCGACGACCCCCTCCTCCTCCGCTCGGCCTTGCTCTGCAGCGGCCGCAAGCCCCGGCCGCGCGCCTCCCGCGCCCCGCTCGAGCCGCCCCTCCGCGCCTCCTCCGCCCTCCGGCGTCCGGCCGTGTCCGCCGCCTGCGACCTCTGGCCTCCGACCGACGCCCGCCGAGCCGCCCTCTTCTCCCGCGTCCACCCTCTGCCCCAACCCGCGAGCCCGACCCCAGCCGGCGCCCCTCACCGCCGTTCGCCCCCTCGCCTCCCCGTCAACCTCCGCCGTCGCCCCTCTCCTGGGCCTCGCCCGCCGCCGCGTCCCCTCGCCGGTGTACCTCGCTCTCCCCCTCGGCTTCCTCCTCCCCGGGCTCGAGCTCGCCCCTGCAGCCGGTGCCCCGCCAGCCACCTCGGTCGCCGTCCCCGCAGGCAGGAGCCGCCCGAGCCCGCCAGCGCTCCTCTGCAGCCCCGCGACCCTCCTTCCGTCGCCTCCCCGTGCGAGCCCGCATCACCGAGCCGTGGTGCGGCTGTGCCGCGTCCTCCGCTTCCCGCACGCGCGAACCCCGCGGTCAGCGCCGGTCTTCGTCGGCACCCTCCTCCATGCGTGTCCTGCTCTCTCCGGTGGGCAGGTCCAGCTCCAGGTGACCCAAGGGCATGTGTAAGTTCTGCCTCGTGTGACTCCACACGCATGCGGGCATGTTTGCACAAGCATTTGTTGCTGCTAGCACTACCTTGGTTATAAACTTATCGACGGTTGTATCATGTTGGTTTTGATCTGACGAGTATGGAGACAGTGTGCCGGGCAGCATTCTCGAGTGAGGCTATCTTCGGCTACCGGTCTACTTTAGATACCACCTGTCGGACAAGTTCGGCGAGAAGGGCATTAAGTTCTCCTACTCGAGTCGATGAACCGTCCTGACGCCGGAGCCAAGTCCGCTTCCGACAACCGAGGCCGGACTCCCAAGTTCTCCTTCGCAGACGACATCACGAACCTGGAGAATTCCTGGATGCCAAAGCTGACCACTTGGAACTGAAGGTGTCGAACCCCGGAACCGATCCACTCAAGTTCGCCATCGACGACAAGATCGGCACCGACCAGGGCGGACCCGATGCGCCGCCGACGCCAACCAAGTCCTGCTTCCCGGTTGCGACAAGTACTTCATCCCGAACGCCATGGCCGTCGGCATGACCCGAAGACACGGATGCGCCAAGACCTACTCTGTCACCCGAGAACGCTCCCGCCGAGACGAACCCCGAACCTCCCCAAGATCTACGCCGCGGAACGACAAGACCCCTTCCCGCACCGTTGCCGACGACGTCGCACGCAAGTTCTTCACCCGGACCCGAGGACCCAAAGATCGAACCTCGTCCCCGTCGAACCCTCAGACCAACCCCGAACCCCGGAACCCCAAGTTCGTCGAGACCCCCCTAATGTGTGACCCCTTTTCTCGAGCCCTATTTTATAATTGTAATAACAACTTGTTGCATATTTAATTGTCATACTTGCATGCATCCTTGATTGTGGTTTGGGGGCCTTATGCCGAATCACCTAATAATTAAACATGGGGCCCATATGCGGGCAAATCTAGTCTCATATTGGCCTCATTTAAATTTGTGTAGTGAACCGGTAACTCATCTTGCCTTGTTAAAACAACATTTAATTTGCGGGGTATCTAAATAACTTGAACCATTTAATTAATTGTCGGGACCCCGGTTCCGCTTAATATGACCTAATTGCATCGCACCTTTGCCATGCCATACATCATACATGCATCATGCCGATCTTCTGCCGTTGTATTAAATATTGCATCCGGTGTTTCTTCTAGTGTTTTGGTTCTTCGCGGATAAGGCCGTTGAGTTAATGTGAGCTTCGCCCCGATCTTCGGTTGAACCTTCGACAATGTTTTCAGGCGAGCATCTCTCCCCCTTTCTACCTATCTTACTTTTATAGTATTTATTCCCTCCTGTTGATCTATTTCTATCTGTGTTGTGTTGCTCTAGTTTTCGTACCCGTGATATCCCTTGCAGCCCTATATTGCCTTGGACACACCCTATTACCTGTTGTTTGGTAGATAGTTGGACCTGCGCGTCTTAGTCGCTTGCTCAAGTGCTGTTGCGCGTCGTCAAATGCCACAGTTGTTGGAGCCTTGCCGCATGTTTGATGTTGGAGATGATCATGGTTTTACTTATCGTTCACTTCAATTCCTGTTTAACAACTAAAATTGAAGTAAGCAGAGGCATCGGTGGGTGATAGAAAATATTTGGTTTCCGAACGCCCACTTGTGTCCCGTAGGACCCCGAGTACTTGATACCTGTTCCTTGATTTATCGCGCTATCCACATCCGGGAGGTATATGGGACCCCCCTGAGCCAGAGCTTGATTCAGTCTTATTTCTTGGGGCCACAAACTAGTTTGAGGTTTTATTTACTATCCTGTACTTATGCCATGCTACTACTGTATTTACGTTTGTGCGAGGAGCACACTGTACTGTTTAGGTAAGCGGAGTGTTTTCGCGGTATCGACAGCCCAGCCACACTTTCGGGTTCCCAGTCGTTTACAGCCACTGACGCAAACCTTGAGTCCGTCTCGGAGTCAGCTAGCTTCGTTGCGGTTCTACTCAATGGGGTGGCCCCCTGAAATATTTCTGAATCCTGTGATTGCTTTGTCGTGAAGGCCTCGTTGGGTTTTGATTTGGTTTTTCCGAGGTTGATCGAGTGTGTGTTGCTATTTGTGCACCCCGGCCGGGTTAAAACTTTCTGAAAGCCGTGTCCGCGGTTATGGACGACTTGGAGCACAGTATCTCGACCATAGACAAGCATAACTAAAGTTTATTGCTATAAATTTGACTTTATAATGACTAGTAATCAGCTTCACTATAATGGAATGGCTAATTAATACTGCCCACAATTGCTTGTTTGGAGTGTCGCTTGCGACCATTATACCTGACTAGTAAGTATTGCAACTACAACGGAATGGCTGAATAAAAGTACCAGCAACTGCTGGGTTTTGGGGCTATCTCATGTTAACTATATCTGACTAGTAATTGTTGCAACCACCACAGAATGGTTAAATAAAAGTGCCCACTGCTTACTTTATCAGAATGATTATCTAAACCTGACTAGTAATTGCTTCAACGATAACTGATTAAGTAAAACTGCCAACTGTGTGAGTTCCTCGGTTGACTTCCTCGTTTGGTATCGAGGGGGAAACACCAGGATGGGTTTGTTTGATGGTAGTATCAGGTTGGTTCCGAATAGGTCTTTCTTACCCCTCTCTAATAGCCGCCAGTTGTATCGAGTCTCTATAGTTTGTTTAGTGCATGCTGCCGCTGCCGCTTCAGTCCACCATACCTATGTAGGCGAGGACCGCCGAATTCTAGCCTCGCCGTGTACTGGCCTCAGTACTGACGCTCCTCTTTTTCCTTTGCCCTTTGTCGGCACCCCTTTTGTTTAAGCAGGTTTTGGGATCGACGTCGTTAGCAGGGTTACCCTTCCGGCTTGGCCTGGGCAGGGTTATGGACGCCATTGGTTATTCTTCAGGGCTCTTAGCCCCAATTGCATCTTGTCCGTAGTCGGACGCTGTATCATTTTCAAGGTGATTTGGATCTTTGTACTGTATATCTGTATTCTTGACTCATTGAGTCGCTGTTGTATATATATCTGTTCTGTGGGTCCCATCGATGACTGTTGTGTAATGTTATTACTTCGTTTTCCACCCGCACGAAAGTGCCTGGTGGGCACCTTTGAATCGTTTCTATGCGAGTTTGGCGGGAAGCGCTAAAACTTGCATAGGGTCGATTCTGAGGGTGTTACAGGAGTGTGGCCCCCTGGACCCCCACCGACCTTAACTCCTGCGCCTATAAGAAGCCTCCGACCCAAAACCCTAGGGCATCTAGAAGAAATCCACGAAAACCTCTGTAGCGCCGCCGCCACTGAAGGGGAGATTCGGGGGACAGAAAGTCTTTGTTCCGGCACCCTGCCGGGATGGGGAAGTGCCCCCGGAGCCAACTCCATCGATCTCCATCGCCATCTTCATCACCGTTGCTGATTCCCATGATGAGGAGGGAGTAGTTCTTCCTCGAGGGTAAGGGCTCTACCGGTAGCTATGTGTTCATCTCTCTCTCTCTCTATGCATGATCTTGTTGTGGTCATGAGCTTTGTAATCAAGTAGGTCTACCTTGCTACTCAAGTTCTTCAATAGATCTCTTCTCTTCCCATGTGTGTGAAAGTGACAGCGTGCACGCCATGGTGGCACTTAGGTTTGAGTCTACATAAATACTCTTTGTGCTTTAATAGATCTATGCTTTTCCCCACGTGTGTGAAAGTGACAGCGTGCATACCGTGTGTGGCACTTTGGCTAGATTAAATATTTGTTATGAGTTATATTTGGAGTTGGATGTATGTATGAAATTGTGGTGTTTGTTGGAACCATCTAGAGCTCAAGGTGACAGTGTGGGGTTATCTAGATTTGGGAAGGCGGACTTTGAGGAGTGCTGTTATAGCCCTACCGATGATTTGAGTGTCCAACCAGAGAGTAGTTAAGGGTAGTATCATGAAGAGAGGATATTTATATGAGAGAGTGTTCACTAGTGAAAGTATGATCCCTAGGCCTTGTTTCTAAACATTGAAACACCGTTTTCTACTAGATCTGTTGCATGTTGCTTGTTTCCTTCAGTTTGCCTTTAGTCTGTTCCTCCACGCCATGAGCTCTTTTCTGGCACTGTTACCCCATGTCAACAAGTCAGAAGCTATTTTCTGGCACCGTTACCACTTGTATTTCACTATCTCTTCGCTGAACTAGTGCACCTATACGCCTGACAAGTGTATTGGGTGTGTTGGGGACACAAGAGACTTCTTGTATCTTGATTTCAGGGTTGCTTGAGAGGGAATACCTTTGACCACTTCCTCCCTGAGTTCCATAAACCTTGGGTAATCCACTTAAGGTAAACTTGCTGCTGTTCTACAAACCTCTGCACTTGGAGGCCCAACAACTGTGTACAAGAATAGAAGTGAGTAGACATCACGCGCCAATAAGGTGTGAGCCCCTGGAGCCCATCTCTGCCTCGTTTTCACACGATACCTTAATTATACAGTGAAACTTCGTAATATATATAACCCTCGGATCCCCCGAGGTTCGTATATCGTGTTCTCGTCGTGGTTTCGTTTTGATCTGTTTCTGTCAGGAAATCTTCTCAAGTTTAGAGCACCATGGTCTCCTCCAACGACAAGGGCAATGAGCCTGTGGAAGGAGAGAGGACCGCTGCTAGGCACAAAGACATGGACTGGAGCATTGAGGAGAAAGTGAAGGACATGCCCGCAGACATGAAAGGACAAGCTGCCACAGGATCAAGGGCAAGAAAACCTACTTTTGTAGGGGCAATTAACACTAGACGTGCTTTTTCTCATAATATGCAGGGAAGGATGACCTCCGTTCTAGACTTCAGATCCTGCCCTAAGGCAGTGGAAGCCCTTCGAACCACTGATGAGTTTTGCGATAAGTATCGTGCTCTAAGGATGAAAGTGGATATACTTCAAGAGGAGAATAACAGGCTTCATAAGATGCTGTAGGTTTTTCTCACCCTAAAGAAAGGAACACCACCACCACTGAAGGAGTAATTCGTCATCAGGTTTGGCATCCCCTTGTCTTGTTCCAAGCTTGGGGGAGTGCCGTGGTATCACATCATTATCTTTTATCTTTTACCTTTTTAGTAGATTCATATATTGGGTAGAGAAGTTATCTTATAGGTTGGTTTGCATTGTGGAAGTATCTCCCCTTTAGTTGGTTACCTATGTATCCCTTGGTGTGAGTGCCTTTATGGAATATTAATGAGAAGTCTCATATTTTACTTTTTGCACTTCTTATTCTAGTTTGCAGTCTCTATTATATGATTGATCTTGTTGATCAGTATTGGTATCAGTTTCGGAGCATCAAGTAGATCTAAATTGGTTTTGGCAAAACCAAGCTCTGGTCAGTAGCAACACTTTTTGAGGTTTGAAAGGAAAAGAGAAAAAGCTTACAAGTATTTTGTATCATTTATTTTCTTTCTTGATTGGCTCATAAGCTTAATATTCTTTATTGAAGATCTTTTGTGTCTTCAAGGAAGATTGCATGTTTGGCTTTATCACTTGTATTTTTGCTTGCTTCCTTCAACTCTTTTGCTTGCTACCCAGCCTTGCTAGCCAAAAACCTTTTTTTGAGAGGGCATACTTCTCATGCATCCAATCCTTTAAACCAAAACCTGTGCCATTTGTGTCCACCATATCTACCTATTAGAATTATTGCTATTCCAAGTAAATTCTCAAGCTTCATCTATCTTTCAAATTAAAAATTCTTTTGTTATGTGAAAACTAGTTAGTAAAGCTCTCACGAACTTGATAGCACACCTTATTTTCTTGCCCCTAATAAATTTGAACCATTGTGTCATCGAAGTTGTATATGCTTGCACCTATACCTTGGAATTAGCAGAACCGTGCTGTCATGGGGAACGCTTTCAACATTGCACATGTACACTGTACACTGTTGAAATCATGCTCTTTTGTTTACGGATGTCGTCGGTGTGAAATAAAAGGGGAGCTTGTAAGTCCATGTAGTTATGTATGTGTGTTAGAGAAACGCCTGGGCCGCTAGCCTAAGCCATGCCTAATCATGGTGGAAACTTGCAGCATAACCATAGTGAGCTATATGTGAAGCATCCTCAATAAAAACCTATGCAAATAGCAAATAAAAAGATCACTGAGATGCTCACTATCTGCTTGCCTTGTCATTTTGATATGGTATAGCTCCTGTATTATGTGCAAGGGGTACCCTGTTAGCGGTTCTCTATGATACGCATGTACTTACTATGACAAGAACTTACTGGTAACTAAAGTTGAGTAGCATGAGGAGCGTCCCTCATACTTAAGGGACATGAGATTTCCAGCTTATATTTTGTCAAGCATATACTCCATCTTTGTTCACTTTAACCTTAATCACCTCAAGATTCTTATGATAGGCTCAATGAGAGATCAAAGCTAGTAAGTACCATAATCTTTTGAAAGCTCTTTTATGAACTTGAAATCCCTGATTCCCTCTATGAAGGGCCCTTTCTTCTACTTCTAAGTTGATTCAGTAAACTTATTCCTCTCTATCTCCAGCAAGCATTTGAGTTGTTGTGTTTCAAGCATTCATATGATGATTTATTCAATCATGTTCTCTATCTTCCTTGTTTGCAAAAGACTCTTATCTAAGTGAGTATTACTTTGAAAGCCATCATTGTGAAAAACCTTTTATGTTTGAGAAAAGAGTACTCTTGTTGTAAACTTCTTTACAAAAGATTTACTTGAAAACTGTTTGCCAAATGTTCTCTGACAAAGAACAAAGTTTGCCAATCCCAATTATGATTTATCTTTATGCATCTTTATTATGACTCCTATACTTGTTGCAAGCTAAGATATATAATGGTGAGTTGCTTTCTACTATGAGTTGTGTATTGGTAACTATGATGCTTCTTGTTCGTGTTCTTTTTATCGACACTTCACTCCATAGACCTGTGGACATTATTACTGAGCTCAGTTTTCGCTTGGCAACAAGCGAGGTCTAAGCTTGGGGGGAGTTGATACGTCCAATTTGCATCACCATTCTATCTCATAATTTTCCTCTATTCATTGATATATTTCATATTAAGAGGTGATACTTATGTATTTTCATCTATTTTTGCATGTTGGATGATTCTTGGAGGATGAACTGCCAAAGTCAGGATTCTGATGGAAAAAAGCGGTGTTTTGATGCAATTTCGCGAAGATCAGAAAATACCAGAAAACTACAAAAAAATATATTTTCCCTAAAGACGAAGGAAGGCAGAAGGGGAGGCGGAGTTGGGCCACAGGGGGCCCACACCCCCCAGGCGCAGGCCACCCTGGGTTGCGCCTAAAGGGGGTGTGTCCACCCTGGCCCACCTCCGACTCCACCCTCTGGCCTATATATTCTCCTCGAAACCCTAATACATGGGGATCGACCACAGAAAGACTCCGCCGCTCTGCGGGCGGAAAACACCGAGAGAGAAAGAGCTCTCCGGCAGATAGATTTCTGCTAGGGAAATTCCTTCCCGGAGAGGGGAGATGATCGCCATCAACACCATCATCAAGCTAGACTTCATCGGAATCATCATCATCCACACCATCGTCTCCACCAGCACCATCATCTCCACTCCATCCTGCTGTAACAATTGTGTTGAATCTTGCATAGTTCTTAGGGGAAACTTTCCCGGTATTGATTACTATTGTAGTTGATGCTTGTGAGTGGAACCATTGAATTATTGTTTATGTTCAGATTGTTATCCATTATTATATCATCTCTGATCTTGATCTATATGATGTATCGTGAGTAGTTTGTTTAGTTGTTGAGGACATGGGAGAAGTCATGTTGTTAGTAGTGGATTTATGTTGAGGTATTATTCAATGGTTTAATATTTAAGTTGTGGTGCTATTCTTCTAGTGGTGTCATGTGAACGTCGACTACATGATACTTCACCATTTATGGGACTAGGGGAATGCATTGTGTAGTTTTCTACTAATTGTGGGGTTGCCGGAGTGACAGAAACCCGAACCCCCGTTAAGAAACCATTGCACAAGCGAGTGTAGGATCTCAAAGTTTAAGGCTGTGGTTAAGTTTATATCTTAATTGCTTTCTTGTATTTGCAGATGCTTGCAAGGGGTTAAATCACAAGTATGTATTAGTCCAAGTAAGGTGGTACATTAGCATAGGTTCACACACACAACACTTATAAAACCAAAGAAGATTAATCAGCTATATGAAACGATAGCAATTGACAGTATTCCCATGTGTCCTCGAGAACGTTTGGTCCTCATTAGTATTTCCACCGGCTTTTCCTTTGCTAATAAAGGATTGGGCCACTTGCTGCAATTATTTGTTGTTTTATTTACTTTCACTTTATTTCCTTGCTTTATCAAAAAACCCCTAAAAATCAGTTTGCTAAGTATTTACAGAGATTTACTGCTCCATACCACTAGTCAACACCTTCTGCTCCTCGTTGGGATCAACACTCCTATTTATCAAAAGTACTACGATACACGCCCTATACTTGTGGGTCATTATACTCTTGGGACTATTCCATGGAAAGATGTCTCTATTGGTGCTAGGTTTGTCAAGGATTAATTCATAGCCGTCAAGGTTTTGGCATAGATGAGGTTAATGCTAATTCCCGCGTCCATGAAGAACTCGATCATATCGAACCCGCCAATTTGATCTTCAACTATTAGAGATGAATGATCCGGTCATGGGACTCGAAGAAGGTGATCAGCTCTGCTAAACATGACCTCCTGTTCTGACCAGTGAAGATATTCGAGTGTTTGTGGAGGTGCTATTACTACCATATTAACTTTTCGTGTGATCAGCTTCTGGATTCTATTGAATGGGCGCCCTTTCTATATCATCGAACATTACCCTCTAGACCTTGGGTACTGTAACATCCTAGTATTAGCATTTAGAAATAGATAGGACACAGGTATGTTCATTGCATTCATGCATAAGAAAATCAGGGAATTTTTCGCGCAAAACTAAGAAAACTACAAAAGGATTGAAATAGCTTTTGTTCTAAAAGAAATGGCAATGCAAGTACATGGAATTGGACATGACCTTTGTTAAATCCCTTGGTTTTGGGTGAAAGCAATTTAAAAATGATGATTCAAATAATATATTTGAATTCAAAACAAATTGAAATTGAATAAAATTAGTATAAGAAAAAGAATATATGATTGTTACATTGTATTAATAATAGAAAATATTAAAACTCTAATATTTAGTAATAATATTACATTCTATCTTCAATAAAGAATTAAAACAATTGGATACAAATAATACTAATTTCTAAGATACAACAAAGGAGCAAACATTTACTTTATTCTCAAATAAACAAAATTACAATGTTTTTACGTAAAATGAAATGAAACTAAAATATTCAATAATAAAGGAAAATTACAATCAAGAAATAGTGTACATTAATGAAAAAATTAATATCTTAATTTTATAACAAAAGAATACATTGCCATCACAGTTAATGTAATAAAAGGAAATTCAACTTTATTAATCAGATAAGATGTTACAAAGTAACATACAAGTATTAAATAGAAAAGAAATTACAAAAATAACAAAAATGGGAATGTTCTAAACTATTTCCTAAACTACATGACTTCATGCTCCCATCTTCATTTCCTGATATCCTTAATTCCTGCAAAATAACACAAAATAAACAAAGAAAAGAAAATAGTAAAAAGGGGTTAATGTTAATTGTTGCTCTCAGGTTTGACATACAAATGCTATGTCTAATTCATCATTGAGCACTATTATGAAGGGCCATAAAGAGTAATTTTTTTTCTTTTATCCAGAAATTGCCTTAGATCATCATCATAGGCTTTAAGAGGGGCAAGTTTCACCAAAATAATGAGAGGGGCAAGTTTCAGCAAAATAATGAGAGGGCAAATTTCACCAATACAATGAGTGGGGCCAGCGTCACCAGGATAATAACAGTAAATGAGTATATACATCAGATATTTCCATTGAGTTAATCCACAAGAGAAATATCTCTATGTAAGGAAACTTGAACCAACCAGGTCCCACATGTAAGCAGCTCACTCACAGGCACGCAGAGGGTGTGCTCTCGACACCAGGAGCAAGTGAATTAAGTAAAAAGACACAACCGTGTTCACAGAGTACCACTATTACACATTCTCATCACACCAACACTTCAAGAACACACAATCTTCTACTTGTTTTAACCAGTACATCAACAGGTTCATTCCAAGAACCCAAGTACACAACTAATTCCTTCCCAGATTCAATTCCTACCAGTCGAGCCAAGAAATCAACACAAAAATTCATCAGATAATAAACCAAGATGGTTACTTGAGGAAGGGTGGATTAGGTGTTGGGAAAGGTCAAGCAAGGAGGTAATCAAGGAGGATAAGAAACCATATGTTCAAGTAGGAGTTCAGCAAGTGAAACACAATGACAAGCACACATCAGGCAACTCAACAGCAACACCAGCATCACCAAGTTGGTGAGCTACAAGCAATCATGCTCTCTATGTTTTATTATCCATATAAGCATGATTTTCTTTGGTTAAAAGGAATTCTTAGAGATACACCCAAGAAGGGTGTATGCTCATCATAGAATATATCACATGATCAAGAAATATCTTTTCAAGATCTATACAAACGATCTTAGAATTTGCATCCTTGACCAATCTAGTATCTACCAGAATTGCATCTTGAGGAAAGTAAATCCATTGACAGGTTCTACTAGGCACATCCCAGTTATGAGTAACACCTCGGTAGCAACCAATTTAATAGATACTTCTCAAAAAAGCCATAGATACAAGCTTCCACCAGAAAGATAATTAGATCACTTTCCTAAGCAAGCTAGGAATCATTATAGTTCATCCAAAATTGTTCACATAGTTTCATTACACATTATGGATCTAAGCTGGTGTTTGTTAGTTTTAAAAACTAGATAACAACAGATCCATTAGTGAACTATTATAGGGCACATTCCAATGAATGGAAGCACCTTTGTAACAGTTCCATTCTTTAATAATTTTCCAAATAAGCCGTAGCAAGTACAAGAAACTATGCAAATCATCTTCCTAACAACATTAGGAATCATATATTTAAGACATCTATCACATGGTAGATACATCAAAGTAATCTAACCATAAGAAAATAACCACTATCTAAAGATTTGGATCATAGAGCAATTAGCCACTATAATTTATCTAGCCCAAGGGCTAGAAATCATATATACTATTCATCAAGAAATAAGGAGTCGATGAAACAGCAAAGCCACAATTTATATCAGGCATCACTTTATAATAACCATCAACCTTTTCATCATTGCCAGGAAAAATGAAAAAGCCATGGACACTTACTAGGAAGTAATTGATCACCAACATAATAGTAACCACAGGTTATTTGGAATATGTGAATTAACAGATCAACCAAAACAATATTAAAAACCATAACATAGCTAGTAATGTTAGTGAGCATCATCAACCAATAGAAAACTAAGGCCACCACAAAAATGGTAAACCAGGTAATTCTATAAAGCAAATCAATCTAACAATTATCCATAGATAATTCAGACAGTGACCAAATGATAGGATACCACTATTAGTAGCACTAATCCAATCATAGCACTAGCTTCCTCATAGTATACTGACAAATAAAATATACTCAAACCCAATTCATATTATCACTAACAGCAATGGACAGTAACATGAAAACCAGAACACAAACACTAATCAGGGTTAATGTGATACCCTGACGCATGGATTAATAGGATTGATAGTATACCCATACCGACAAGTTGCAACTTATTTTCCGGAAGCTCATCTGAAAAGAACTCTAAGGTTAAGCATGCTTCGCCTAGAGCAATTCTAGAATGGGTGACCGACCGGGAAATGGGTACCAGGTGCGCACGAGTGAGGACAAAGTGCGCAGAAAAGAGTAGTGTTGGTCTGTGGGGTTAGTCTAGAGATCCTATTAAGCTGCCAGAAATAACAGCCACTGGTCCGGAGAGGCCGGGGTGTTACAGTTAACCATCACACAGTGAGGAATCCATAGAGGGGATTTTAGAGAGAAAGAGAAAGAAGAAGGAGATGAAGTTAGAAGATGAAGCAGAGGGTGGCCAACAACGAAGCACATGGTGGCACGGGGAGCACCTGAGGGCGCTACAACCCGCCCCAAGCCACAGTCATGACGACCACATGAGAAGGATGCGGCATAGGTCAGCACCACAACATCACCAACAACTAGAGTGGAGCTAGAAGATCATCGGAGCACCACACCGCCAGCAGCAGCACAAACCCTAGGCACCAGACAGGGAGTGGAGTGTCTAGTGGAAGACTCGAGCACCAAATCGTGATAAGCTAATTGACGTGGCGTGGGTTTTAGATTGTCTTTATTTACTACTTTGTGAATTTTATTGAGCTAGGCCAAATCGAGTTACTACTTTATGAACTTTCTTGAGAAGCAATGATTGGAATGTTTTAGATAGTCTTGATTTACCGATGTGGGTGTCAATAAGACACTTCATTGTTATGCTACTTGGGACATGAACTCTCTTACTCAATATTGCTATATTAAACATCCCAGTGTTCCTTGTCAAGCTAAGAGTTAACTAGAGGAATTGGATTGATCGTTAGACTTCTAGTTATTTATACTTATATTAAACTCTAATTTGATTGTCTTGAGTTATAAAAGTTTGTATAGTGTTCTTAGCATCTCTCTAACTCTGATGAGCTTTTTAATATGGAAGAAGTGATGGACGCATATGGCTACCAACCGTAAGTGAATTCATATTCTCGTTGTTTGAAGTTTAAATGCGAAATTCCTTATAATTATTTTGTTTCTTGTTGCTCGATGGTGATCAAGGTTTGAGCTTTGGGGAAGTTGATGGCTCCAAAAAGTGTCATATTTCTCCGCGTTTAAACATTATTTTTAGTCAAGCAATTAACACTATTCTCTCTTGATTTTCCACTAATGACTAATTATTGCAAAGATATGCAAATCCATAATTATTGCAAAGATATGCAAATCCATCTTTTTTTATTTTATGCAGGAAACCACACTTTTATTGCAAAATTTGGAGTCATAAATGATGATTTTGAGGAAGTATTGACGACTAAGTATTAATGGAGCTGAAGCTAAGTCGTAGCCAGAATAATGACCACGGGTACGGGCGTAACCCACCCATACCATCCGCGGCGGATTTGTCTCGTCAAACCCTACAATACTCATGAAGACGCATATATATTTTGAGGCCCCTTCCACCGCACGGAGGGACTCCCTTCTCAGATTGCATCACAACACCACCAAAGAAGATCCACACCATAGTTCATCCCTTCCATCTCCATCCTCTCCATTAGCCATAGCCATTACTTTGTACTTGAGATCTCCTTGTGATTTGGTGACCATTGTAAAAATATTTGATTTCAATCTAAGTATTGCACAATGTTTTCTATCCTTGATATTATTGTTATGAGTGGGTAGTCCTCATGGGATGCGTTTTAGGGAGAAACCTTGCAGCATTTATGTATATCTAATCTATGGGAGAATTGTGTATTGGTTTATAAGAGGGATTTGTATCATTTGTTTCTTTGTCTCTTGCCTCGATCTTTGGACTTGTAGATACCCAAGATCCCGAAGATTGATCAAGGCTTGAGTTGAGATGCTTGGAAAGCGGCGATCACAACAACATCAGCGCTTAATGCTTTGATATGTGTTTTTGCACTTAATAATCGTTTGTAGCCTGGTACTTCGCGGTGCACTCGGTTGGATCAAAATACTATTGATATGCCTATGGCCTCTTAGGGGCTCTAGTATATTAGAATGTGTTTCCCACAAAAGATTATCTCTTTATTGGAACCTTACACATGAATGTGATTATATTTATCTTTATTCACATATGATATGCAGCTGTAGGTGGATCTACAACCTTGGCCTATATCCATCCATTGATTCAACCACAATATAAAGTAAACTAGATTGGTCCGGTAAACAAAGGTAAAATCAACAAAACAAAGTCTTGTAGATGTGTTCTTATTTGTATTCCTATTAGCGTTTTTCCCATGGATTCGATAAACCTAGGTGTACTATGGGAAAAGCTACTATACTGCATCTATAATCCGTATTGAAGGTATCAACCCTTTTTATGGCGCTTTTGCCGAGGCACCAATTCGCTATCCTGGTGAGGCCACTAGAGACCTTGTTTTTAGATTTAATTTTTGTTTGTAGTTTATTTCTTGTTATTAGTTTACTTTCTTGTTATGTATTTGGAACCCAAAAACTAGTTACTTTGTTTATTTGTTTTTGTTAATTTAAAAATACCAAAAAGAAAAGAGCCAAATCTCAAAAGAAACTTGGAGAGTATGCTACTCCCAGTGATAATTTTATTCGTGCACCTATTACTCAATCCGCTATTGGTGCGAAAGCATATGAGATAAAGCCTAATCTTTTAAGTTTGGTTCGACAGAACCAATTTGGAGGCTCATCTTCTTAAGATTCAGGTTTTCACTTAATACATTTACTGAAATTTGTGACATGATGCGTATTAAGGATGTTCATCCAAATGCTGTTAAATTACGATTGTTTCCTTTCTCTCTTAGAGGAAAGGCTAAGGATTGTTTGCTAGATCTACCTAAGGGCACTATCACATCTTGGCAGAAATGTACTAATCTTTTTATGACTAAATTTTCCCCAGCTAAAACTATACAACTAAGATCCAATATTATAAGTTTTAGATAAGAAGGTCGCGAGCCACTAGAGCTTGCATGGGAGAGTATGAAAGAAGCCGTAATGAACTGTGCTAGTCATGCGATGAAGAATGGCTAATATTGCATTTATTTTATAATGGCCTTAACCCAATGTCAAAGTCTATAATAGATATTGTAGAAGGAGGAACTATCATGGAAAAGCAGGTGAGTGTTGCAAAGAAACTACTTGATTATATGAAAAAAAACATGCTCAATGGCATATAGAAAGAACCTCAAAAAGGATGAGTTTAATCACCGAGGTAAACAATGAAGAGTTTACTGCAAAGGTAGATGAACTACTTAATATAGTAAAGGATAAGTGACATGGATTTCCCTATGGGTACTCAATATTAGCCTAACTGGTCCATCTCAACAGAAGGCCCACTCGACGACCTACCAAGGTCCATGACACCTATGACGGTTCGGCTTATATGAAGCTCATATGGACATAGACTCCAAGCGCGCAAGACAATGAAAGCTCAAGACTATAGTTTGAATACAACTTGTAACCAACTCGTATCGGTACTTGAGACCTAGCCTCCCTCGTATATAAAGGCTAGGAGGGTCCAGCGAGGAGGGCACGCTATGCCATAAACCCCCCAATAGATAGATCTACGATCTCTACCTCCACAACAGATCTACAGATCTAGGCACATCATAACTTAGCACATACCTCATGCCAGATTGCATATGTGCACCCCTATAACCTTCAGCATCGCCATCAATCAAGAACAGACAAGCAGGAGTAGAGTTTTCCCTCCGGGGGCCTGAACCTGGGTAAACACCGTGTCCCCGCGTTGCTTGCCTGTTAGCCATTTCGCTTTCTCTAGCTTCCCATCTTTTTCAAAACACAAGTCTATAACAATGAACATTGATGCGATCAAACCTCGTCAGTTGGTGCCGTATGTGGGAATTGGGGATACTGATGTTGTGATCGTGACAGTCCCATCATCAGGAGTCTATGACTCAATTACCTTTGAATATCAAATCTAATTCGACTTCTTCACCATCATCAGCCGGCCAGATCACATCTGATTATTCATGTTCATCGATGACTGCGATGGTGCTCGCGCATACAAATCTGGATCTCATCTATGGACCATGCAGTTCACGCGGCGGAAGATTATTCCAGATGATTTACAAGCCCCGTGCGGCCAGCACGACATGTACCTGCCATCACACGCGTACATGCTCATGGTTCTCTTCTCAACGAGTGCGATTAATATTGAATTTAATCAAACCTGCAGCATGCACGTGACCTTGTTCTCCCTCCGTAGTGAAGATGTTTCATCAACTAAACATGCATGCTCGATTGCATGAATCCAAGACCAAGACTAAAGAATTTTTTTATTCTATCTAATATTACTCTGTCAATCAATTAATATTCTATATTGATCTAATTTTTTAGGCCTTCTTGATTTTGAGCACATGCTCACACAAGGTGAATTGAGTCATGGAGATAAGATGGAGGCCTACCCGGACTTCGCCATCATCACGGACTACTCTGAATTGGCACAGTAGCCTCTACGTCCGGGGGTTGCATCAACCTGCTGGCACTTCGACTCCGGCATCCACGGTGACTCCGTTTGTCATGTAGACTGCACGTCTGTCGACCGTGTTAACTCTACGCCCGGAGGCTACGCCGACTTCGTCCTGCGACCTCCTACTGTCTTCGGCTATCGTCATCCACCACGGTCTTCGACTATGACAATCCGATACAGTCTTCGACTGAGGCGACCCGCTGCCTCCATCGGCTCCAGCGACCCACTTCCGCCATAGGGTCTGGTGATCCTTGGTCGCCATTGGTGCCTATGACCTGCTGCACTCTTTGACTATGTCGACGTTCTACGATGCTCGATTGCGGAAAACTGCTGCCACCATCAGCCTTGGCGACCCACTGCCGCATTGACTCCGGTCCGCCGCATCGGCTCTCGAACGCCGTCTTGACTACATCGACCACATCAACTCCACTCCCGAGGGTTGTGGCGACTTCGTCGCGCGACCCGCCGAGTCTTCGATACCGGTGACCCGCTCTCTCGACTGCGGCAATCCGCAACAATCTTCGGCTGCGTTGACCCGCAGGTTACTTTGAATCCCGCAACCCGCAGGTTCAATCGCCTCCTGCGACCACGACCCATCAGTTGCATTGGCTCCCGCGACCCATTCACATCGTCGACAACCAACAAAGCTAAGTTCTCTACTTAGAGTTGATTTCCCTCTTACTTTAATCGCACTCGAAACACTCGGGGGTTGCGCCCTCATTGAGTAACCTAATGTGCCATCGGCTCCCTGCACTCGAGCACCTCATATGTGATAGTCTGAGTAGCCGATTCTATCTGATCGTCGAATCCTTGAACTCTAAGTGCCTCGGCAAGGTACTAAGACTACGGGTAATCAGGCTAACTAAAAGGCCTAGAAAATAGTGCAAAAGTGTTGACTTGATTGGCACCAGAATTTTACCTTACAAGCCAACAGGAAAATATTCTTTACCAGATACGTGTACTTCACAATTCTTTGAATTTTTCGTAGCTTACATGGACGTCGACTATGGCGAACTATTCTACAATAGAGTCAACCAACGCCTGTCGCGTTCATAGATGCCAAGACCGGAGTCGACACTTTTCTCGAATGACCACATCAGTTGTCGACAAACACAACGCTGGCCGCAGACCCGATAGAAGCGACTACGTCGACTCCATCCGCAACATCACATGACTACACTACATCGACTCTGATGACATCATCGATTCTTGGCTCCTTATGCATGAGACGCTGACTTGATGCACTTGCACTTCCGGTTAAGTGGTTTCTCCTCGCATGAGTCTCCACTTGAGTCTACGACTCGACTAGACACTCGGGGGCTACTCCTATCAGGAGCACTGGTCGCGCACCAGATGTACTTCTGGGTTAGTAGCACGGAAATGAGATTGTCGACTTGTAACATCCCAAAAATATTAAACCAGAATCATCAAACTCTAATCACCAAAATTAGGACTAACAAAAACTTTTCTAAATAAAAAATATGAAAGCATGCATGTGTGTATGCATCCCATTTTGAATTCTTTTGACTTGCCTTATTTATGTGTTTCTTTGCTTGTAAAAGGAATCTTAGGCGAAATAAACATCATCTAAACAATTCCAACACTTTTCCCAAAGATAAATAAATCAAAACAAACAAAATGAGTGAATGGTCATTTTGACCAATTTAACTCACATGCCTACTTTGACTGTCTCAAACTTTCAGAACTTAATAGAAACTTGTTTGGATCTTTGCACTCCTTGATAGTACTCATAACAAAGTATCAAGGACCACTTTGTGATCATCCAAAAACATTTGAATGCATAGTTTAAAGGAGAGTTCAAAATTGAATCTATATCATATGGGAAGATCCCACCTTTTCAAAAACCACTCAAACAAGCTCAACTTTCAAACAAGCATCTGCAGACTCACCAGCACACCCACCAATTTTTTTTGCAAAATTCAAAACTTGAGTTCTTGCGGCCATTTCATCAAACACTTGAAGGCAACAAATCAATCTGGCCTAACTTCACTGTTTTGATCACCCTTGTCTCCCTCAGTGCCAACCAGTGCTTGGACAAACCCTAGCCCCTACCCTTTGCCCCATGCCATGCCAACCCGAGCACCCCCTTGCTAGCCGACCATGGCTAGCTACCCAGAGCAAGCACCAAGCCTAAACAGCATGTCTAGGACACAGCCCACCGTCCACCGCCACCCCCTGTCCAGCGCTCGAACCGTGCCAGCCACTGGACCACACGCACAGACCATTCCAAGCTCGCCAGCAACCATGCCGAGCGTGCGCCAGAGTGCCACCCTCGACACATGCCCACAGACCGCACGCCGCCCTCGCCGCGTGCATACACGATCACCACCGTCCCAGGAGAACGCCATACATCCTCGTTCACCGCCCCATGCCTCACAGCCACCGCTCGCCGTCGAACACGCCGCCTCTGCCGTGCAGAACGTCGAGTGTTCCAGACCATTTTCCACTGCACCTACACGCGCATTAAAGCCATAGAGCATCGCCAGGAGACCACCGATCGATCGCCACCGCCGGCCATGCCTCTAGCAGCCCGTAGCCATGTCGCCACCGTCGCCTGCCCATGCCGTTCGGTCTCGTCATTGAAGACTATAAATAGAGGCCAACCCCGCTCAAACTCTTCATACCATCTCACTCCCCTCTACTCACTGATCGTTCCACCCCGTTCCCGGAGCAAGGCGAGCAGTGCATCGCCGGAATTGCGCCGGAGCAGGCCGCCTCTGGAGAAGAAGGGCGCCGTCGATTTCGTCCACCCCAGGAGAAGCTGCCGGTACCAGGAGGTTCGCCGTTGTCGACTTCGTCGTTCGCCCGCCTCGTCGACCCTCGCCTGAGCCCCGGTGATCCCCCGACGACCCCCACTGCGCTACTAGGGTTCGAGCTTGCCGGTGACTAGTTCATCGTCGACGACGACTCTTAGCCGTTGATCTTACTTCTAATCCAACGCACCATGTTGCCCCATACCGCTTCGCACCCCCTGTCTCACTGACGCGTGGGGACAACAACTTAACCAGCCCGCGTAAGCGCTGTACGTAGCAGGCCGGCCCAGTATCGTTTCCCGCGCAGCCCACTCGTTTGAATTCAACCTTTTTCATTTAAGTTCAAACCTAGTTCTGTACCCATTTTCAAAAATCAACTCAACTCGATTTAGTGAACCAAACTGAATGAAACCAATTTTGTTAGAAAGATATTGAAATGCTTAATCCAAGCCTGTTGGATTCAAATCATTTGAATCTATAGATAAACCTTGGTAAAAATAACAAGGCAGAGCCTTTTCTGCATTCAAACATTTTTCAAATTTAAACCATAATTGCTTTTGAGTTGACTCCAACTCTCAAAAATCACATTTAACCATACCTTTCAGAATATATAAAAATATATGAGTCTACTTACAAAAATAATGTTCAAGTAATAAAAGAATGTCACATAGGCATTTCTAGTCATTTATTTCTATTTAAAATAAAAGGTTAAATCTTATTAAATTGTGACACCACTTTAAATCACATTCCCATGTACTGAAATGTGTGGTGATGACATGTGTCAACATGATCCCATGTTTGGTTTGGAGAATATTAAATCTTAAGTAGTTTTTCAATGAGTAGAAATTACTTTTCTAAAAATAAAAGAAAGTAAGCCAAGCTTTAATCTTGTAATGTTAGTGATGATGCTAGATCATCTATAGGACCCCTTTGTGTGATGATTGAAAATAGTTAAGTATTTTTTGGTGATCGTGTACCTCGTATTTATTCATAGACGCTAGTACCGACCAAGGATACGAGGAAGAAGGAGGATACTACGAAGAAGAAGCCGAGGAGAACTTCAACCACTGCTCTGCACAAGGCAAGCCTAATACTACTAGTTGAATGTGCAAGCCAATACTTGCAAGCTAACACTTGCAATTTAGCAAGCTTATACTGATATTGATGCAAGCTAATACTTGCTTGTTACCATGCCAACTATATGCCTTAAGCATATATGATCATAACCACTTGATAAACCAATCCTAGTTTTACTTACAAGCTTTATACTTTATTTCTTTATCAAAGCTAGTACTTAGAGCTTACTTAAGTGAATGGTAGATTCTAGAGAGATAATTGAAGGTTGCATAAAGAGCATAAAATTTGGCCTAAGCTAGATAATCTTTATGTCTCATTAGTACTTAACCCCACTTGTAGATGCTAGTGCTAAGCATAAAACCTGATCAACTTTGATGGGAATACTTGGTGGAAAAATGATCATGAAAACCTTGGAATGATAGATTATTCTATTGAAATGTTTTCGACATGTGTTTCCAAACACCAGATGATTTATGGTGATGAAAATGTTGACGCATGAGCCTTAGCCCTTTATAAAACTGATGGTTGTCTCGATGCGATACCATTCCAATTTTACCGTACAACCACAATACCCGAGAATTGGGTAGGGCTTGACTGGAAACTTATATACCTTAGTATTGGTTCCCTCATGGCCAAGGTCTGAGCTGAGGCTACCTTGTGAAGATTGTCCACTTGTGCAGTACCCAAGATGACAGTTGGTCATGGTTTGGAGGCCAAACTCACAGGAGAGGTGCTTATACTAGGGCGTGTAATTGAAAGGTTAGTCATTGATTATTCGCATACTGAGTATGGTGAATTCAGGATTTGTTCCTGACGGATGTATCGAATGTTGTGGTGAAAGTGTACAATCTCTGCAGAGTGTCAAACTATTCGAATAGCCGTGTCCGCGGTTATGGACAGTTGGAGTGGCCATACTGTTCCCCCGTCAGATGTTTTCAAAATTACTTGTGAAATGACTTGATACTTTGACTTGACCACAATAGAGTTGTGAGATGAAATACAAGTTCCCACTTAGGTGTTATAAAACTTCAACTAGCATTCTTTGCTTCTGAACTTAGTAGATGTAAATCTGGCTTTTTGCAAAACAACCCTAGAGCTTAGTGTCCTACTACAAAAACTCCCTTCACTTGTTAGTATTAGTTTGCGAGTACTTAAAGAGTACTCATGGCTTTGTCCCTGGCTATTCCCATGGCCAGACTATGAAGAGGAGTACCTGGAGGATGGAACCCAGGAAGGTTACGACAACTTGGATCATCTCCCATCGTCAGCATTGCCTGTGACCCCGAAGATGGAGCTTCGCCTACGCTACCGTTATTATTACGTATTTCCGCTGCTTGAGTTGTATTATGAACTAGATCATGAGATCCTTATTTGTGTAAGACCTTATGTATGGTTTTTAATGGATGATGTACTGTGGTATCCAAATCTGTTATGTCTCGCAAAAATGGTAATCCTGGGATTGCGATGTATGGCATAACAGACATCTGGGATTAAAAATCCAGGTGTTGACAAGTTGGTATCAGAGCCATCCTGACCATAGGAGACCCTAGTTAGACTGGACGTTTGGAATCAAAAACTTAGTTTCAAAACCTAAGAAAGCAAATATTTACAAAAACTTATTCCCATTCTTATCACTTTGATTCTTTCATGAAAATTCATGTTCCTCAAAAGCTCTTGCAAACTACATAAAATTTGACACACTTGATCACTCTATTAACTTACTCATCTTATATTCTTTTAGATTGACGTGAAGTACAACAAGTTTTACCAGTTGGGAAATGGCGGAGACCTTATCTTTGAGAGGGATTTGGACCAGCTTTCGGAACTTCTGGAGCGTCCGCACCCCGAGTTCTTCGGAGCTCAGCTCAATGATCAAGGAGGAGAAGATCTGCATTGGCTAATTGTTGCAAGTCTCCGAGGAAAGATTGAACCTCCCACTGTGGAGGGAATCCAATTCACCTTAAGAGAGAACAACTGGCTCGATGGACTTACCAGGGCCATGCAGGAAGCTCTTGCCCGTCTGTGTGGGCAGAGTATCAACCAGATCAAGGGTACCCGTTTGAGTTTTGCCCAAGGCGTGATGCTAATGGACATCCACTGGAAGCCCCCTACCAGCACGAGATGAAGACTCAGTTGGACCACCTTAGCTTCATGATGTACGATCATCAGCAGGTGTTGGATAATTGCCGTGACTACTCCAACCACAAGTCCGCCATCATCAAGACGAAGGATCAGACCATCGCCATGTTAGCAAAGGATCGCAAGTCTCTCCGCCATCAGCTCGACAAGAAGGAGCGCATCATTGCCCATCTTCACCACCGTATCTCGTCTTTGGAGGAGACCATCCACGAGAGAGACATGCAGTTGGAAGAAAGGGAGAATTCCGGAGAGGATCTTCGTGGAGACCCCTACTCCTATCTTAGCGATGATGATGATTTTCTGGAGGATCAGGCTATGGATTTCTTCACCGATGAGGATGATTTCGCCTTCATCGATGACGATGATGATGACGATTACACCGACCCCGAGGAGTAGTAGCACTTGAGCACTAGCGTAGTGAGTTGTATTCGGTCCCACTGTATCGTAGTTTCCAGAATGGTTCTTAAAACCATCTGTTTTTCCTTGTTGTGGTGTGCGTTTGTATCGTGTGATATGAATGAATGAATGAAAAGCAAGTTGCTACAAAATCTGAGTCAAACTTTAAAAACTTTTTAAAATCACAAAACCTTAGAAATTTCCCTCTTTTCTCATGATCTATCTCAATCTCCAGATGCCACGCGGAGGAAGTGGTTCATCCCCGGACCCGATGTTGCAGATCCTGCAAATGTTGACTTCTGACCGTGAAGCTGAAAGAGCGGAACGTCAAGCCAACCTAGCCACCCTTCAACAGATAGCTCAGCTAGCCCACAACAATCAAGGCCACGGAAACCAGGACAACCATGGATCTAAGCTCAAGAATTTCCAGAATACCAACCCACCTGTTTTCACTAAGTCAGAAGAGCCCCTATATGCCGACGATTGGCTGCAAACCATGGAAAATAACCTAGAAGTCGCCGGAGTGGAAGCTAACGATAAAGTACTGTTCGCCACCCATTACCTAGCCGGAGATGCCAGAGCATGGTGGAACAGTGTTTGTGCCATGACTGGAGGACAGATGATGACCTGGGAGGAATTCAAAGTCAAGTTCAGCAGAACCCATGTGCCACCAGGTTTGATCAAGAGGATGAGAGATGAGTTCAGAGAACTGAAGCAAGGAAGGATGATCGTAGTGGAATACCGTGACAAAGTCTTGTCATTAGCTAGGTATGCCCCGGATGAGATCGACACCGAAGCCAAGAAGAAGGAGAGATTCTTGAATGGTCTGCACGATGAGATGCAGACAGTGTTAGTAAATATCCCCTTTGTTGATATTGAAGCCCTTGTCGACTCTGCCATCCAGATGGAAGGAAAAATCAACCAAGCCAATGAGAACCACAAGCGTCGCATGCTGCATCAGCCAGGAACCCATCAGACCCCAAAGTATCGCCCCAACCCATCTCCAAGATTTGCCCCGAGAAACAACAGACCCCCGATGAACCGTCCGACCTATCCCAACCGTGGAAACCCAAGGCCCGGAGGAAATCACAACAACCCCGGAAATTCTAGCAATTTCAACCATGCCCCACCCAAGTTCAACAACAATGCTACCGTTAACACCAACACTGCCCCGAGGACTGGAAGCAATGCTGTGCCTCTTGGAGCAAAGGACAAGTCGCAAGTGACTTGTTATGGTTGTGGAAATAAGGGTCACTATTCCAACGAGTGCCCCAACAAGAAGAATGCCGCAGCCCCCAATACCAATGCCCCAGCGCAAAAGCAGCGTCGTGTTCAGCCTGGAAGAAGGTTTGCCCCAGGGAATTCACTCAACCGCAACGGCCGTCTTTTTCTCATGCATGCTGAAGAAGCTCAGGAAGCGCCAGACGTCGTGCTGGGTATGTTTTTTGTTAATTTAGTACTTGCAAGAGTGTTGTTTGATTCTGGTGCATCACACTCATTTGTCACCGAAGAATTTGCATGCACTAGTAAAATTCAACCAACCAAACTGAAGCATGTTATGATTGTTCAAATTCCCGGTTCAACCACCAAGGCTAGGAAAATTTGCAAAGTCGTCCCTATCCGAATCCATGGCATAGATTTTTATGCTAATCTGATAGTACTCGGAACTAAAGGTTTGGAAGTAGTACTAGGAATGGATTGGATATCCAAACATAAAGGATTGATTGATTGTGCCAAGAAATCCATCACCATGACCAGTACATCCCGAATAGCAGTCGAGCATATATCTGAAACCTTACCTCGTCAATTCAAGTGCAACAAGAGTATAGCCCAACCTACCATTGACCAAGTCCGGATAGTCTGTGAATACCCCGATGTATTTCCAGATGTTTTGCCCGGTATGCTCCCAGATCGGGATATCGAGTTTATCATTGAACTAATCCCCGGAATAGGACCCATAGCCCAGAGACCATATAGTATGAACCCGTCTGAACTAGCAGAACTGAAGAAGCAACTAGATGCCATGCTGGAAATTGGATTGATTCAACCAAGTGCATCACCATGGAGATCACCTGTTTTGTTTGTGGACAAGAAATATGGAGGTAACCATTTGTGTACGGATTATCGGAAGTTGAATGATGTCACCATAAAAAACAAGTACCCCTTGCCCAAGATAGAAGATTTGTTTGATCAGTAGACCGGTGCCAAAGTGTTTTCTAAGATTGATCTTAGGACTGGCTATCATCAACTCAAAATTCGTGCAGAGGATATTCCAAAGACTGCCTTTACCACTAGATATGGATTATAGGAGTATACCGTTATGTTTTTTGGATTAACCAATGCCCCCGCTTATTTCATGAATCTCATGAATAAGATTTTTATGGACTTCCTGGATAAGTTTGTCGTTGTTTTCGTCGATGACATTCTGATTTATTCCAAATCGGAAGAAGAACATGAGCTACACCTAAGGACCATTCTTGGAACCCTTAAAGAGCATTAGTTGTATGCCAAGTTTAGCAAATGTGAATTCGGGTTACAGGAGGTAGGATTCCTCGGTCACATTGTATCAACCGGAGGAATTGCCGTTGACCCTGCAAAGGTGAAAGATGTCAAAGATTGGCAAGCCCCAACCACTGAAACCCAAGTTCGTGCATTTCTCGGATTGGAGTTACTACTGCAAGTTCGTAGAAGGATTCTCGAGTATCGCCAGACCCATGACCCAATTCTTAAAGAAGGACTAGAAGTTTGAATGGACCGACAAATGTGAAAGAGTTTTCAAGAACTCAAGAGCAGATTGATTTCAGCCCCAATCTTAATCATGTCGGATAACATGAAGCCCTTCGACGTGAATTGTGATGCATCCAAGATCGGTCTCGGATGTGTGCTAATGCAAGAAGGCAAAGTTATATCTTATCTATCTCGACAATGGAAACAACATGAGCAAAATTACCCAACCCATGACCTCGAACTTGCAGCCGTAGTTCTAGCCCTGAACACATGGAGGCATTACCTGATGGGAAACTGTTGTGAGATTTATTCGGATCACAAGAGCCTGAAGTATATATTCACTTAGAAGGAGCTGAATATGAGGCAGAGAAGATGGATTGAGCTAATCAAGGATTACTATCTGGACATTCACTATCACCCTAGTAAAGCCAATGTAGTAGCCGATGCCCTTAGTAGATTGCCGTGCAGCTTGAACTCCATGATTTTGAAGGAGCAACCAAGTTTGCACAAAGAGATGGAAGATTTTAGAATAGAATTAGTGAGTGAAGGATTTTTGGCTAGCATAGAACTTCAACCCACTTTGATCAGCCAGATCAAAGAGGTGCAGAAAGGAAATTCTAGTATTGACGGAATCAAGCGTCGTATCGGTACAGGCAAAGTACCCGGATTTACTGAAGACGAAGAAGGAGTTCTGTGGTACAAAGGACGCCTTTGTGTACCAGCAGATTCTGAGTTGAAAGAAGTGATTCTCAAGGAAGCTCATGATACTCTTTATTCTATCCACCCCGGAGGAACTAAGATGTATCAAGATTTGAAAGAGAAATTTCGGTGGCATAAGATGAAGAGAGAAATCGGAAGCTATATCGCCAAGTGTGATATATGTCAGTGAGTCAAGGCCGGACATCAAAGAACCGCTGGATTGTTGCAACCCTTGCAGATTACGGAATGGAAATGGGATTCCGTTGGAATGGACATTATCACCGGATTGCCTACTTCTAGTAGGGGAAATGACCCTATCTGGGTCATAGTGGACAGACTGTCCAAAGTCGCCCATTTCCTACCCGTCAAAACCACATATTAGAGTTCGAAGCTAGAGGAGTTATACATTGCTAGAATCGTCAGTTTGCATGGAGTCCCCAAGAACATTGTATCGGATCGAGGAACTCAGTTTACCTCGAGATTCTAGAAGAAAGTTCAAGAAGGTTTAGGAACCTGCCTAGATTTCCGTACCGCGTATCACCCTCAGACCGATGGACAAACGGAGCGAGTAAATCGAATACTCGAAGATATGCTGAGAGCATGTGTGTTAGAATATGGATATAAGTGGGAAGACTGTCCGCCGTTTGCAGAATTTTCGTACAGAAATAGTTATCAAGCTAGTTTGCAAATGTCCCCATTTGAATTCATGTACGGAAGGAAGTGTCGCACCCCTTTGAACTGGTCGGAAGTAGGAGAGAGTCAGATTTTTGGACCCGATATCCTACGAGAAGCAGAAGAGAAGGTTCACAAGATTCGTGAGCACCTCAAGACAGCCCAGTCAAGACAGAAGAGTTACGCCGACAAGAGACGTCGAGACCTCGCCTTCAACATAGGAGATTTTGTATATCTGAAGGTGTCGCCATTGAAGGGAATGCAGCGTTTCCAACTAAAAGGAAAGTTAGCCCCCAGATATATCGGACCCTTCAAAATTTTGAACCATCGAGGAGAAGTGTCGTATCAATTGGAACTACCCGAAGAGATGTCAGCTGTGCACAATGTGTTCCATATCTCATTACTTCGCAAGTGTCTCGAAGTTCCGGAGAAGACGGAAGTGTTGAAGAATATCGATCACCGGACCATAGAGATCAACGATGACCTGACCTATCCCGAAGTACCCATCCATATTTTGGAAAAAGCTTTCAGAACCACCAGAACCCGAAGCATCAAGTTTCTCAAGATTCAGTGGAGCAACCACACAGAAGAGGAAGCTACCTGGGAGCGCGAAGACCACATCAGGACGGAGTTCGATCTCTTCAAATCCTAGGTAATATTTTTCGTACTTTTTCAAATCTCGAGAAGAGATTTTGTTTAAGGGGGGAAGGTTTGTAACATCCCAAAAATATTAAACTAGAATCATCAAACTCTAATCACCAAAATTAGGACTAACAAAAACTTTTCTAAATAAAAAATATGAAAGCATGCATGTGTGTATGCATCCCATTTTGAATTCTTTTGACTTGCCTTATTTATGTGTTTCTTTGCTTGTAAAAGGATTCTTAGGCGAAATAAACATCATCTAAACAATTACCACACTTTTCCCAAAGACAAATAAATCAAAACAAACAAAATGAGTGAATGGTCATTTTGACCAATTTAACTCCCATGCCTACTTTGGCTGTCTCAAACTTTCAAAACTTAATAGAAAATTGTTTTGATATTTGCACCCCTTGATAGTACTCATAACAAAGTATCAAGTCCCACTTTGTGATCATCCAAAAACATTTGAATGCATAGTTTAAAGGACAGTTCAAAATTGAATCTATATCATATGGGAAGATCCCACTTTTTCAAAAACCACTCAAACAAGCTCAACTTTCAAAACCCAAGCATCTGCAGACTCACCAGCACATTTCTAGAACACCCACCAAAAATCTTTGCAAAATTCAAAACTTGAGTTCTTGCAGCCATTTCATCAAACACTTGGAGGCAACAAATCAATCTGGCCTAACTTCACTGTTTTGAGCAGTAATTTGGCTAAGAAATGTTCACAATTGATCACCCTTGTCTCCCTCAGTGCCAACCAGTGCTTGGAAAAACCCTAGGCCCTACCCTTTGCCCCATGCCATGCCAACCCGAGCACCCCCTTGCCAGCCGACCATGGCTACCTAGCCAGAGCAAGCACCAAGCCTAAACAGCATGTCTAGGACACAACCCACCGTCCACCGCCACCCCCTGTCCAGCGCTCGAACCGTGCTAGCCACTGGACCACACACACAGAGCATGCCAAGCTCGCCAGCAACCATGCCGATCGTGCGCCAGAGCGCCACCCTCGTAACACTCCCACAGACCGCGCGCCGCCCTCGCCGCGTGCATACATGATCACCACCGTCCTAGGAGACCGCCAGACATCCTCGTTCGCCGCCCCATGCCTAACAGCCACCACTCACCGTCGAAGACGCCGCCTCCGCCGCGCAGAACGTCGAGTGTTCCAGACCGTTTGCCACCGCCCCTACACGCGCCTTAAAGCCATAGAGCATCGCCAGGAGACCACCGATCGATCGCCACTGCCGGCCATGCCTCTAGCAGCCCGTAGCGATGTCGCCACTGTCACCTGCCCATGCCGTTCAGTCTCATTGTTGAAGACTATAAATAGAGGCCACCCCCGCTGAAACTCTTCACACCATCTCACTCCCCTCTACTCACTGATCGTTCCACCATTTCTCGGAGCAAGGCAAGCAACGCATTGCCGGAATTGCGCCGGAGCAGGCCGCCTATGGAGAAGAAGGGCGCCGTCGATTTCGTCCACCCCAGGAGAAGCTGCCAGTACCAGGAGGTTCACCGTCGTCGACTTTGTCGTTCGCCCGCCTCGCCGACCCTCGCCTGAGCCCCAGTGAGCCCCCGATGACCCCCACTGCGCTGCTAGGGTTCGAGCTCGCCAGTGACTAGTTCATCGTCGACGACGACTCTCAGCCGTTGATCTTACTTTTAATCCAACGCACCACGTTGCCCCGTACCGCTTCGCACCCCCTGTCTCACTGATGTGTGGGGACAGCAACTTAACCAGCCCGCGTAAGCACTGTGCGTAGCAGGCCGGCGCAGTATCGTTTCCCGCGCAGCCCACTCGTTTGAATTCAACCTTTTTCATTTAAGTTCAAACCTAGTTCTGTACCATTTTCAAAAATCAACCCAGCTCGATTTAGTGAACCAAATTGAATGAAACTAATTTTGTTAGAAAGATATTGAAATGCTTAATCCAAGCCCGTTGGATTCAAATCATTTGAATCAATAGATCAACCTTGGTAAAAATAACAAGGCATAGCCTTTTCTGCATTCAAACATTTTTCAAATTTAAACCGTAATAGATTTTGAGTTGATTCCAACTGTCAAAAATCACATTTAACCATACCTTTCAGTATATATAAAAATATATGGGTCTACTTACAAAAATAATGTTCAAGTAATAAAAGAATGCCACATAGGCATTTCTAGTCATTTATTTCTATTTAAAATAAAAGGTTAAATCTTATTAAATTGTGACACCACTTTAAATCACATTCCCATGTACTGAAATGTGTGGTGATGACATGTCACAACATGATCCCATGTTTGGTTTGGAGAATATTAAATCTTAAGTAGTTTTCAATGAGTAGAAATTACTTTTCTAAAAATAAAAGAAAGTAAACCAAGCTTTAATCTTGTAATGTTAGTGATGATGCTAGATCATCTATAGGACCCCTTTGTGATGATTGAAAATAGTTAAGTATTGTTTGGTGATTGTGTACCTCGTATTTATTCATAGACGCTAGTACCGACCAAGGATACGAGGAAGAAGGAGGATACTACGAAGAAGAAGCCGATGAGAACTTCAACCACTGCTCTGCACAAGGCAAGCCTAATACTACTAGTTGAATGTGCAAGCCAATACTTGCAAGCTAACACTTGCAATTTAGCAAGCTTATACTGATATTTATGCAAGCTAATACTTGCTTGTTACCATGCCAACTATATGCCTTAAGCATATATGATCATAACCACTTGATAAACCAATCCTAGTTTTACTTACAAGATTTATACTTTATTTATTTATCAAAGCTAGTACTTAGAGCTTACTTAAGTGAATGGTAGATTCTAGAGAGATAATTGAAGGTTGCATAAAGAGCATAAAATTTGGCCTAAGCTAGATAATCTTTATGTCATTCTAAGGCATGAGATTGAACTTAGTTAAACTCCCTTAGTTTACCACCCCTCATTAGTACTTACCCCCACTTGTAGATGCTAGTGCTAAGCATAAAACCTGATCAACTTAGATGGGAATACTTGGTGTAAAAATGATCATGAAAACCTTGGAATGATACATCATTCTATTGAAATGTTTTGGACATTTTTTTCCGAACACCAGATGATTTATGGTGATGAAAATGTTGAGGCATGAGCCTTAGCCCTTTATAAAACTGATGGTTGTCTGGATGCGATACCATTCCAATTTTGCCGTACAACCACAATACCCGAGAATTGGGTAGGGCTTGACTGGAAACTTATATACCTTAGTATTGGTTCCCTCATGGCCAAGGTCTGAGCTGAGGCTACCTTGTGAAGATTGTCCACCTGTGCAGTACCCAAGATGGTCATGGTTGGGAGGCCAAACTCACAGGAGAGGTGCTTATACTAGGGCGTGTAATTGAAAGGTTAAGATTGATTACCCGCATACTGAGTATGGTGAATTCAGGATTTGTTCCTGACGGATGTATCAAATGTTGTGGTGAAAGTGTACAATCTCTGCAGAGTGTCAAACTATTCGAAAGCCGCGTCCGCGGTTATGGACAGTTGGAGTGGCCATACTGTTCCCCCGTCACATGTTTTCAAAATGACTTATGAAATGACTTGAGACTTTGACTTGACCACAACAGAGTTGTGAGATGAAATACAAGTTCCCACTTAGGTGTTATAAAACTTCAACTAGCATTATTTTCTTCTGAACTTAGTAGATGTAAATCTGGCTTTTTGCAAAACAACCCTAGAGCTTAGTGTCCTACTACAAAAACCCCCTTCACTTGTTAGTATTAGTCTGCGAGTACTTAAAGAGTACTCATGGCTTTGTTCCTGGATATTACCATGGCCATACTATGAAGAGGAGTACCTGGAGGATGGAACCCAGGAAGGTTACGACAACTAGGATCATCTCCCATCGTTAGCATTTCCTGTGACCCCGAAGATGGAGCTTCGCCTACGCTACCATTATTATTACGTATTTCCGCTGCTTGAGTTGTATTAAGAACTAGATCATGAGATCCTTATTTGTGTAAGACCTTATGTATGGTTTGTAATGGATGATGTACTGTGGTATCCAAATTTGTTATGTCTCGCAAAAATGGTAATCCTGGGATTGCGATGTATGGCATAACAGGCATCTTGGATTAAAAATCCGGGTGTTGACACGACTTTAACAACATGATATAAGACTCGAGTCTCTGCCCGAGTCTAATACTCCACAAACACTCGAGGGCTACTTAAAACTGGAGCGTTGGCCGCGCACGTACAATATATTCGAGTGAAACGCTTCGATTCCTCACTCGGATCAATGATTCGACTAAGGACACGGGCGCGACTCCCATAGGGCACACTGGTTGCGCATTCAAAAAAGCGCTGGCATTGATGGCATTTGCAAGATAATCCGAAGAACTTCCGGATAACCGTATCATGCAATCGACGACTATAATTCTTTGCTCGAGTCTACGACTTGAACAGACAGTCGGGGGCTACTCTCATAGGGAGCACTGGTCGTGCACCCTATGAATCACTCGACTGCGATCCATCGGATCCTGTACAGCTACTACGAACAAAATCGGCGACTTTGCCCAAAATTGATGCTAAGAGAGATAACGTATCCTTAGTCACCCGAAACATCTCCGCGATAGTAAACTTTTGGATGCTGCGTCTGTGACATAAAGATAAGAGCTACAGATAACATCTGATGGCCTGGTAACGCACCCGACTGCACTCTGCCAGTAACATACCATGACAGCATGCATGATGAAAAATCCCGACGGACGCGTTGGTTACTTAAATTAAAACACTGGAATTCGACTCCTGTAAGACCTCCGCGGCCTGAGTCGAAGTACACCAGCAATTTTCTGGATTCGAGTCTAGGGACTCGAGTCTGAGTAAACCACGTTGTTTTGTCCAAAGACAGTTAACTGACTCTGATCCATTGGGAGAGTGAGGCGTGTGCATCAACTATCCCTATGAAACAGCATATCCACTCGAAAGACTAAAGAGTCTCTATTTGAATCTACGATTCGACTGAACACTCAGGGGCTACTGACATGGATATGCCCTACGGGTACTCAATATTAGCCTAACTGGTCCATCTCAACGGAAGGCCCACTCGACGACCTACCAAGGTCCATGACGCCTATGACGGTTCGGCTTACATGAAGCCCATATGGACACGGAATCCAAGCGTGCAAGACTAGAGTTTGAATAAAGCTTGTAACCAACTCGTATCGGTACCTGAGACCTAGCCTCCCTCATATATAAAGGCTAGGAGGGTCCAGCGAGGAGGGCAAGTTACGCCATAAACCAACCAATAGATAGATCTACGATCTCTACCTCCACAACAGATCTACAGATCTAGGCACCTCATAACCTAGCACACTTCTCACGCTAGATTGCATTTGCGCACTCCTATAACCTTCGGCATCGCCATCAATCAAAAACAGACAAGCATGAGTAGGGTTTTCCCTCCTGGGGCCTGAACATGGGTAAAGACCGTGCCCCGCGTTTCTTGCCTGTTAGCCATTTCGCGATCTCCAGCTTCCCATCTTCTCCAAAACATAATTCCATAATAATGAGCATTGATGAGATAGAACCTCATCAGTAAGGAAGATACCCAAGTTAATGCTATGTCTACCGATATGAATAATATTAATTTTATAGCTCATAGTCCTTATAATCCTGCATGGAAAAATCAAAACTTTGGTTTTAATGTTCAAACAAATTATTCTAGTCCCGCAGGAGCTCCTTATAATAACTTTTATAATTATAATGGAGCAAACTATTGTAATCTCTTGTTTGAACATACTGTTAAAAAATTTATGCAAGCTCAAACCGAGAAAAATAATAGGCTTATTAAAATTACGGAGAACCATGAGACTAGTATTAGTAAATTATCTAATCAAGTTGTTGCAATTGGAAATGATGTGCATGCTCTACAGGAAAGGACACAGACCATGGAAGCTCAATTGGGCAAGGTAACTGAGAGCCAATATCTCATACGTACAAAATTTGCTGGAAAGCCCGAGCCAAATCCGGTGGAAGACTTCAAGATGATAAGGGTCGAAAATAATGAAGACAAGACTGAAGAAATAGACTATAGAAACGCACCAACACCCGAATATACCATGGAAGATCTACTAAAGATGATCACCATCAAGAATCCCGGTATTGAAAGAGGTAATGATGCTACCTATCAAAAATTTATTTAGAAAGTAGCATCTAAAGTTATTAGGGAGTTAGAAATGGAGTATAAAATACTAGCTCATAAGATCCCTGTTAAGCTAGATGATATATTTGAGCCCATTATTAAAATTAAAATTGGGGTTAATGAGATATCTGCACTTTGTGATTTTGGTGCAAGCGTCTCAACGATTTCCAAAAGTTTATTTGATAAATTAAACTTGGGTCCATTTGAAACTACTGAAATGAGACTCCATCTAGCTGATTCAACATATAAGAAGAAAGCTGTTGGGATTAAAGAAAACATAGTAGTAGAAATTAACACTTATTGATCTTGATATATTGGACATGCCCGAAGATCCCATAGCTCCTATAATTTTAGGCAGGCTATTCCTAAGAATTATTAAAGCTTTAATCAATTTGCATGAAGGGAATGTGAGAATAGGACTACCATCTGGAGATCCTTTTATTGTCCACTTCCCTAAGAATAAGAAGGCCAAGCTTAATAATGATGATGATGGTATAATCACGCTGAAATCTAATTATTTGGAGTGGGTGTCCCAATCAATAAACCTAAATGATCACTATTTGGGATAAGCTAATTGACCTTAACTAGAAGCGCTTCATGGGAGGCAATCCATGTGAAATAGTTTTTATTATTGTGTTAGTTTAGTTTAGCTTTTGTTTTTTTAATAAAGAGTGTTCAAGAAGATCTTTGGACAGAGGAGAAGAAATTAAGGTAATCCTCAATTTTATATTTTGCTAATACATTCCCTTAAGGTATTGCTGATTTTGCAAAGCCTATGTTGTTGTTATTTTGCCTTTTGTGTGTAAAGGCGCGCGGAACTACTAATCATTTCCTCAAGAGTTTGCAACTTACGGCCGTCATAATGACCATCTGTATGGTTGGAAATGACCGTACCGCGCGCCGTACCATATCGAGGCACTAGAAAAGGCAAGTCTCAATTTTTGCCGAAGGACACAGCGGTCATACCGAACACTAGTATGGTCGGATGCGGTTGTACCGTCTAAATGTACCGTATCCTCGAGCAAACATCAGAATTGAAGCAAACATACTGGTCGCAGAACGACCAGTAGTACGAGGGCGCGCGACTGTACCGGGCGCCGTACCGAGTTCATGCTGGAAAGGGTTTTATTGACCCCAAGGTTTGTTACTCGGTACGGGCGGGACTCGGTCGTATCGCCTTCCCGTACCACGTACTCGATCACCATATAAATCTAGGAAGAGGTAAGCTAAAATTCCCAAAACACTGTTCTCTTTCTTCTATCTCCAAACTACACACTACCTCCATTGGATCTTCAATTCTACTTGTTATTTCATCGATTCCTTCCACCCAATCAATCTAAGGTATGTTTCTCCTCTCATCCCCAACTTATTTGCATCCAAACCTTGCTCAATCTTTCACCATTTTCAATCTAGACTTAGGTCTTGTTCTTGAGCTAATCTTGATGTTGAGCATGTTTATATAGTTTTTAGAAGAGATTCTTTTGTAACTAGTGTAGAGGATCATATATGCTATGTTTTTATTGGACTAAATTTTTGATTAGCTTTATTTATTATTATTTTATTAGATGAATACGAGGATGCATACACGTGTGATGGATGCAGCGCAATCTGCACCACCCGTTGATACACTAACCCTCGAGTCATTTGGAATCGAGTTCGCTAAGGACTTTCAGCTGAACCGTTTCAACCGTCTCAAGCTATGAGAAATTAAGTCCACTAAGTGGGTGTGTCCCTTTATCCTGAACCAAGTTAGTCTCTATACTTTTTGATTTGCTATGCAACAATGTTGGTTTGTATGAATTTGTATTTCAGGATTATGCCACGTACCTCCGCTTGACGCTTGAGTTTCTCAGCACCGTGACGCATACGGTGACGTCTCACTATTGTCCCAAGGAGCAACTTCCTAGATTTGATCGTATCTACTTTCGACTCATCAACCGTGAGTACTCCTTGACACTCGACCAATTGGCTCACTACTTTGGGTTTGCCAACAACAACACCGACATACGCTCTACTTCTTTTGTTGTAAGGGAAACCAAATTGATCATACTGTTGTTTGTTATTTTTTATGTTATTTCTAACACCTTGCAGGCACGTGGAGCATTTACAAGAGTTAATGAGGAGGACATGATGGTCCTCGCTAAAGCTGCAATTCCTAACTGTAATTTGACGCCAAATTTGGGTGCACTTATTTTGTTTTATGTTCACCATCACAGGCTTGAATCTCGTGGTCCCATATGCGGAGGAGTCTTAAACATGCTTGCACAGGTGCTCCACATCAACCTAGGTAACATCCAACCTTTGTTTGGAAGCCGTCGTCTTGGTTTTTCTACTCTTAGAGCTTGTGGTATGATTTCAAGAATCAATGATAGATATTTCCTTGATATACCTGGAGCGGATCACTTTTTGATCCCTGCTCCTTTGCCTAATGGTCTCTTATCTATTGAGGAGGAACGTTTGCATTATGACGCGCAGGTTGAAGCAAGTCTACCACAACAAGAGGTACCCGTCGATGGAGAATAAGAAAATGAAGGAGTGAAACAAGAAGGGCCCAAAAAATATGTGCAGCCACCAAACTACTACACCACCTATGATGATATATATGGCCTCGAAGGAAGTTTACAAACTATTAAAAACCTCTCCATTAACCTTCGAGATGCTACTTCCAACCTCGCCACTCGGTTCCATGATTGGAGCAGCCAATGGAACATGGGTAACTATCCACCATAACCACAATGAGCAACAAAAGGGCTTACAAAAGCCTGAATTTGGGGATGTGTCCCTAGGCAATTTTATTTGTGTAATAATGAGGTTGTACTCCAACTTCTTGTGAGCTTTGAAACACCCGCGTTGGTCTGTTCCAACAATTTTCTTTTTCTTTTGCTTTTTAGTTTGCTTTTGTTTTTTGTTAGTTTTAGTTTTAGTTTGTTTTTGTTTTCCTAATCACTTGCTTCGTCACAAGCTCTTTTCTATTATTTATATCCCATCCTCAAAAATACAAAAAAAATTCCATTTTTCCTTTTTCATGAACGTGGATTTAAACTTTCAATGCTTTGCATCAATATTGTTACAAGAGTGATTTTTCTTGAGTTTTGAAGGAACACATCCATATAAGGACGAAGATTATGAAGTCACTCATGAGAGGTATTCCCTATGTTTCCCACTTTTGAAGTTTGGAATGTTTATCTTAGTTAGTTGATTTTCTAAGATTCTATGCTAGTGTGAGTAATTCAAAATAGTTAGAGTAAAGTTTATTATTTGTATGAATGCTTAGATGTGGAAGATTTTGCTCTAGTTCTTTTATCTAACCGAGTCTTTCCTTGGAAATAAATTTTCCAAACAAGTACAACAAGAAAAAGTCTAAAATTTTATGACTTGTTTGATGTGTGATTGTCTTGAGAGTTTACCTTTGAAGATACTTAACCCCATAGACATTCTGATAGACTTGACGACACTCTTTAAAGAAGTTGTTTGATTGAAATTAAGTCTAGTGGTAATTTTGATTGCATGCCAAAGCTAACCTTGTGGATCAAACTATGATACTATTTAAAAAAATTTATGTTTCGCATGCACACCTTTGGATGCCAACAACTCCACTAGCTTTTGAACGATCTATGGTATAACCTCGGATTTCGGCTATGAGTTGATGACATGGGCGGCATACATGTCACCGTATGGGCAAAATTATTGGTACTCTCAAAGGTTGTGCAAACCATTGTTTAAAAGCATCACTCAATGATCCTTATTCTGAAATATCCTTGCAAGAAGGAAGAAAAAAAGAGAAAGAGAAAAGGAAAAAGAAAATAGAAAATATATGATGATCCACGTAACAAGTCTTTGGCATTATCTCGTTCCTACTTCATGATTTTTTTTGTGAAACAATGATTGGAACAGTAGTGTTTAAGATAATCTTGATTTATCGATGTGGTGTCAATAAGACACTTTGCTGTTATGCTACTTGGTACATGAAATCTCTTACTCAATATTTCTATATTAAACTTCCTAGTGTTCCTTGGCAAGCTAAGAGTCAACTAGAGGAATTGGATTGATTGTTACACTTCTAGTTATTTATACTGATATTAAACTCTACTTTGATAGTCTTGAGTTATCAAAGCTTGTATAGTGTTCTTAGCATCTCTCTAATTTTGATGAGCTTTTAAATATGGAAGAAGTGCTAGACTCATATGGCTACCAACCGTAAGTGAATTCATATTCTCATTGTTTCAAGTTGAAACGCTGAATTCCTTATAGTTCTTTTGTTTCTTCTTACTCGAGGGCGATCAAGGTTTGAGATTTGGGGAAGTTGATGGCTCCAAAAAGCGCCATCTTTCTCTGCGTTTAAACATTGTTTTTAGTCAAGCAATTGACATTATTCTCTCTTGATTTTCCACTAATGACTAATTATTACAAAGATATGAAAATCCTTCCTTTGATTTATTTTATGCAGGAAACCACACTTTTATTGCGAAATCTGGAGTCATAAATGATGATTTTGAGGAAGTATTGACGACCAAGTATTCCTAGAGCTGAAGCCAGGTCGCAGCCAGCGTGATGACCACAGGTACGGGCGCACCACTCCTATATCGTCCGACCGTACAGGGTGGTGGTGGCTTTGTCTCGTCAAACCCTATAATACTTATGAAGACTCCTATATATTTGAGGCCCCGGTCGTCGCACAGAGGGCCGCCATTCTTAGATTGCATCACAACACCACCGAAGGAGATCCACACCATAGTTCATCCCTTCCATCCCCCATCCTCTCCATTAGACATAGCCATTACTTTGTACTTGAGATATCCTTGTGATTCAGTGACCATTTGAATCTGAGTATTGCACAATGTTTTATATCCTTGATCTTATTGTTATGAGTGAGTAGTCATCACGGTTTGGGGGTTGGGAGAAACCTCGCAGTATTTATGTGTATCTAATCTATGGGAGAATTGTGTATTGGTTTGTAAGAGGGATATGTATCATTTCTTTCTTTGTCTCTTGCCTCGATCTTTGGACTTGTAGGTACCCAAGATCCCGGAGATTGATCAAGGCTTAAGGTGAGATGCTTAGCAAGCGGAGATCTCATAGGAAGATTAGTGACATCAAGGGTAGTACGATCTTCGCTTAGCGACCCATTCAGGATCAAAACAACATCACCACTTAATACTTTGATATGTGTTTTTGCACTTAATAATCGTCTGTAGCCTGGTGCTTCGCGGTGCACTCGGTTGGATCAAAAGACTATTGATATGCATGTGGCCTCTTAAGGGCTCTGGAATATTAGGATGTGTTACCCACAAAAGATTATCTCTGTTGGAACCTTACACATGAATGTGCTTATTATTATCTTTATTACCATATGATATATAGCTGCAGGTGGATCTTCAACCATGGCCTATCTCCATCCATTGATTCAGCCACAATATAAAGTAAACTATTTTGGTTCGGTAAACAAAGGTAAAATTGACAAAACAAAGTCTTGGAGACGTGATATTATTTTTATTCCTATTAGCGTTGTTTCCCAAGGATTCTATAAACCTAGGTCTACAAGGGAAAAAGCTACTATCCTACATCCATAATCCGGATGGAAGGTATCAGCGAGCGAGGGGGGAGTACTGGGCCGGTAGAGGTCATTCCAGTGCGTGACTATCAGTTTCACCCAACCCAATGGGCCAGGCCCAGGTTGTAAGAAAAGAAGCCCTAAACAAAATATTAAAAGACAAAAATACCCCTAAAACAAAATAAGATCTAGAAAAATAAATAATAATCTAAAAAATACAAATAATATTTGTAAATGTACATAAAACAATGAACTATCACCTAAAAATACTAAGTTGTATTTTATCATGATAAAACTTAAATGTAGTAAATCCTTTATGGACTTTTCTAAATATAAGAAATATACTTAAAAATTCAATTTTAATATTTAAATAATTACTTCATGAAATAAAAATAAAAATTATCAAATGAAGGATGTATTCAATAATACTCTTAATATAAACGAAAATTATAATAAAATAAAACAAGGTATTAAATCTACTAAGATCCTAAATGAAATTTAGTAAAATATGGAAAAGTTCTAACAATGGATCAAAAATCACTTTTACATATAAACATTAACCTACTATTTTATAAAAATATTAACTTAAGTTTTACAACTAAAAACCTGAAATAAATCTTTAAGAACATTTAATCCTTCATGGAATTTTTTAAAAATAAAGATAGTACTTAAAATAAAGAAAAATCATTATAAAGATCTTAAAAAAGTATATTTTACTAGAAGAATATTAAATGTATTATACCAAAAGACTTTTAAGATAATAAATCTTAATTATTAAAATAACTACATGTTTTTTGAATTCTTTAAAAATTATTTCTTAAGTAAGAAATAGTCATAGGTTTTTATAAAATGTTACAATATTAAAAAAATAATCTTTTAAATTTAGGTACTAAGTCCAAGACCATAATTATAATTCCTTAATTATAAAATGATTAAACCTGTAATCTCCTTTGAAACCTTAAATCCAAATTCAAACTAAAAACCTTTAAGCTAACCTTATGCATCATTCACTTATATTAAGATTGAATGATCTTTATCTCTAAACCATACTTAATATGAATTTAAACCTAACAAGTTATTAATATAATATAATTATACATCTATCAATAAGTATAAATTATCTTCTTACTAGCAAATCAAAAATTCACTTCAATTAAAAGTAAATAGTCTCATAGTTTTAATTATACTCATCATAACTCTAAAGTTTGGTAATAATTTACACATTACACCTTAAGTATAATTATGGCTTTATAATTAACTTTGGTCTAACATACCATAAATAACATTTTCTAAGGTTAATCATGTTTTTAAAGTTATCTTTAGTCTAAGAAACATATAAGCATCATATCTAAAAGTAAATTATGTTTTTATAATTAACTTTGGTCTGTATCAATTAAAACATAAAAGCTTCTCAAGTCTAAACTCTACGAATAGACGCAAACAACATCAATCACACTCCAATAACTAGGGATGGCACCCACCGGGTTCGGGTCCGGGTAAAGTCCCCCCACACCTGCCCCGCCCCATTTTACCCTCCCCGCGACTTGCCCCGATAGCACCGTAGGGTCTTGAAATCTACCCGACCCGTGACTTGACGGGTCCGAGGACCCGATGGGTACCCGCGATGATGCACATCGGCGACGGGATCTACGTGGCGGAGGCACTGGGAGCTGCATCGCGGCTTCTGCAAGCTGCGAATGGCAGTGTCGCTAGGAGTTGCAAGACAAGCAGAGGCGGTGCTGGGGGCTGCAAGCAGTGGCGGTGCTGGGAGCAGCATGCTGGGCACTAGGATATGCGTTGTCAACACCCGGATTTTTAATCCCGGATGCCTATTATGCCATACATCGCAATCCCAGGATTACCATTTTTGCGAGACATAACAGAATTGGATACCATAGTACATCATCCATTACAACCGTACATAAGTTCTTACACAAATAGGGATCTCATGATCCAGTTCTTAATACAACATCAAGCAGCAGAATACGTAATAATAACGGTAGCGTAGGCGAAGCTCCATCTTCGGGTTCACAGGCAATGCTGACGATGGGAGATGATCCTAGTTGTCGTAACCTTCCGGGGGTCCATCCTCCAAGTACTCCTCTTCATAGTCTGGCCATGGGAATAGCCAGGGACAAAGCCATGAGTACTCTTTAAGTACTCGCAAACTAATACTAACATGTGAAAGGGGTTTTTGATAATAGGTCACTAGGCACTAGGGTTATTTTGCAAAAGCAAAATTTATCTCTACTAAGTTTAGAAGCAACGAATAACTAGTCACAATTTTATAACTCCTAAGTGGGAACTTGTATTTCATATCACAACCCTGTTGTGGTCAAGTCAAAGTCTCAATCCATTTCACAAGTCATTTTGAAAAGTCTGACGGGGGAACAGTATGGACACTCCAACTGTCCATAACCACAGACGTGGCTATTCGAATAGTTTGACACTCTGCAGAGATTATACACTTTCACCACAACATTCGATACATCCGTCAGGAACAAATCCTGAATTCACCATACTCAGTATGCGGATAATCAATCCTAACCTTTCAGTTACACGCCCTAGTATAAGCACCTCTCCTGTGAGTTTGGCTTCCCAACCATGACCAACTGTCATCTTGGGTACTGCACAGGTGGACAATCTTCACAAGGTAGCCTCAGCTCAGACCTTGGCCGTGAGGGAACTAGTACTAAGGTATATAAGTTTCCATTCAAGCCCTACCCAATCTTCGGGTATTGTGGTTGTACGATAAAATTGGAATGGTATCGCATCCAGACAACCATCAATTTTATAAAGGGCTAAGGCTCATGCCTCAACATTTTCATCACCAAAATCATCAGGTGTTCGGAAACACATGTCCAAAACATTTCAATAGAATGATCCATCATTCCAAGGTTTTCATAACCATTTTTCCACCAAGTATTCCCATCTAAAGTTGATCAAGTTTTATGCTTAGCACTAGCATCTACAAGTGGGGGTAAGCACTAATGAGGGGTGGTACACAAGTGGAGTTTAACTAAGTTTAATCTTATGCCTTAGGATGACATCAAGATTATCTAGCTTAGGCCATTATGCTCTTTATGCAACCTTCACATATCTTTCTAGTATCTACCATTCTCTTAAGTAAACTCTATGTAAGAGCTTTGATAAAGAAATAAGGTAAGAAGCTTGCAAGTAAAACTAGGATTGGTTTATCAAGTGTAGATGATCACATATGCTTAAGGCATATAGTGGGCATAATAAGAAGTAGTGGTTTGTTGCATCAGTAGAGTATCTTGCAAGTGTTATCTTGCACATTCACTAGTAGTATTAGGCTTGCCTTGTGCAGAGCAGTGGTTGAAGTTCTCCTCGGCTTCTTCTTCGTAGAATCCTCCTTCCTCCTCGTATCCTTGGTCGGTACTAGCGTCTATAAATAAACACGATGTACACAATCACCAAACAATACTTAACTACTTGCAATCATCACACACAAGGGTCCTATAGATGATCTAACATCATCACTAACATTACAAGATTAAATCTTGGCTTAATTCCTTTTATTTTTAGAAAAGTAATTTCTACTCATTGAAAAACTACTTAAGATTTAATATTCTCCAAACCAAATATGGGATCATGTTGACACATGTCATCACCACATATTTTAGTCCATGGGAATGTGATTTAAAGTGGTGTCACAATTTAATAAGGTTTTACCCTTTTATTTTAATTAAATAAAGTGACTAGAAATGCCTATGGGGCATTCTTTTATTACTTGAACATTATTTCTGCAAGTAAACCCATATATTTTTATATATTCTGAAAGGTATGGTTAAATGTGATTTTTGAGAGTTGGAATCAACTCCAAAGCTATCATGGTTTAAATTTGAAAAATGTTTGAATGCAGAAAAGCTTCTGCCTTGTTATTTTTACCATGGGTGATCTATAGTTCCAAATGACTTGAATCCAACGGGCTTGGATTCAGAATTCCCAGTCCTTTCTAACAAAATTTGTTTCATTCAATTTGGTGCACTAGATCGATCTAGGTTGATTTTTGAAACTGGGTACAGAAGTGTGTTTGAAATAAAATGGAAAAGGTTTAATTCAAATAACTGGGCTGCGCGGGAAAAGTTAACGGGTCGGCCTGCTAAGAGTAGCGCTTCCGCGGGTTGTTTAAGTGGCTGTCCCCACTCGTAATTGAGGCAGGGGGGTCCGAAGCGGTACGGGGCAACGTGGGATGTTCGATCTGGTTCTAATCCAACGACTAGGAGTCATCGTTGACGTTGGGCAACGCCGGCGAGACAGAAACCTAGCGCGGGCAGTGGGAGGTGCTGGGGGCTCACTCGGGTGCAGGCGAGGGTCGGCAAGGCGGGCGAATGATGAAGTCGACGACGGCGAATCTCCTGGTACCGGTGGCTCCTCCTGGGGCGGCTCCAATCGCTGGCTCCCTTCTTCTCCAGAGGCGGCGAGCTCCGGTGAAATTCCGGCGAAGTGTTGCTCGCCTTGCTCCGGGAACGGTGTGGCGCGATCAGTGATGAGAGGGGAGTAGAATGGTGTGCTTAGTTCGGCTGGGGGTGGCCTCTATTTATAGTCGAGCGAGGGGACCGACGGGGCGCACGGTGAGCTCGTCGGGGGCGATGGTACAGACGACTATTGGCATGGGCGAAGGTAGGGGACGGTGCGGTGTTCCCTGGCGATGCTCAACGATACGGTGGCGAGACGTGGGGCGGTGCGGGTTGGTCTGGAACATGCGACGCTCTACGCGGAAGAGGCGGCGTCTTCGACGGCGAGCGGTGGCTGTGCGGCATGGGGCGGCGAACGGGGATGTCTGGTGGTCTCCTGGGTCGGTGGCGATCGTGTATGCATGCGGCGAGGGCGGAGCGCGGTCTGTGGGATTTGGTCGAAGGTGGCACTCTGGCGCAGGCTTGGCACGGTTGGCAGAGGCACAGGCGCGACGTTACTAGGTGCTCTGGTCGGTGTCTTCGAGGCAGGGCTGGTCTAGAGGGGGCGGTGAGGCGTGGGTGATCTCCCAGACAAGGTTGGCATAGCTAGTTTCCTTCCTAGCTTGTTGTCGACATGTGGGTGGCAAGGGTGGCTTCGGCTGTTCACCATTGATGACAATGCCAAGCTCACAGTGGTGCTAGTGCTTGGTTAATCTTGCTAGATGATCTACTGAGCTGGTTGTGAGCTAGATAGGGAACCAGTTAGGCAAGAATCACTGCTCACAATAGTGTTTTGATTTTGTTTGATTTGTGTCTGCCAAGTGTTTGATGAAATGGCCGCATGAATTCAAGTTTTGAATTTTGAAAATATTTTTGGTGGGTGTGCTAGATTGCTGCTGGTGAGTCTGCAGATGCTTGGGTTTTGAAAGTTGAGCTTGTTTGAGTGGTTTTTGAAAAAGTGGGATCTTCCCATATGATAAAGATTCAATTTTGAATTGTCATTTAAACTATGCATTTGAAAGTTTCTGGATGATCACAAAGTGGGCCTTGATACTTTGTTATGAGTATAATCAAGGGGTGCAAAGATCCAGAAAAGTTTCTGTTAGGTTCTGAAAGTTTGAGACAGCCAAAGTAGGCTTGGGAGTTAAATTGGTCAAAATGACCATTCCTTTATTTTATTTGTTTTGCTTTACTTGTTTTTGGGAAAAGTGTGGGAAATGTTTAGATGATGTTTATTTCACCTAAGAAACATTTTACAAGAAAAGAAACACACAAACAAGTTGGTTCAAAAGAATTTCAAATTAAATGCATACACATATGCATGCTTTCATAATTTTAATTAGAAAAGTTTTTTGTTAACCCTAATTTTGATGATTAGAGTTTGATGATCCAAGTTTAGTATTTTTGGGATGTTACATGCGTTCTCAGCGACTGCAAGTGGATGCGTGAGTGGGGTTGGGTGCCGATACGTCGGAAACGTATCTATAATTTTTGATGCTCCATGCTTGTTTAGTATCTACTTTGTTATGTTTCGTCTAAAATTTGAGGTATTTTTATACACTTTCTGGTACTAACCTATTAACAAGATGCCACAGTGCCAGTTGCATGTTTTCTTCTGTTTTTGGTTCCAGAAAGGCATAAAATCAATATTCTCGGAATTGGACGGGACAAATGCCAAAGTCAATATTTTACCGTGGGCGTCATGAAGCCAGAAGGGGAGACGGAGAGGTTCCAGAGGGCCACCACACCCCTAGGCGCGGGCTAGGGTGGACCCGTGCCTGGGCAGGGTGTGGCACTTAGGTTTGAGTCTACATAAATACTCTTTGTGATTTAATAGTGTAGGGGTCGTAGCATGGAAAACAAAAAATTTCTACCGCATACAAACAAACAAGCCAAGATCTATCTACTAGATTGTAGCATCGAGTCGATGGAATAACTCACCCTCGAAGATTCCAAAGTGTTTAACGAGAGCGGATTCTCGTGGGTGATGTAGTCGTACTCTTGCCGATCTCAAGATCGCGTAGACGATCCTTCCGGCGCTGCGTTCTGGCAGCGCTCCCATAGTCGGTCACACGTTCGGTACTCGACGAAGACCTTCCTCTCCCTTGTTCCAGCAGGCAGAGGAGGTTGTAACACTCTCCTCGCGATTCTGGTAGCACGACGGCGTGGTACCGGAAGTAGAGGGGAGATCTCGCAGGGCTTCGCCTTAAGCCAGAGCGAGTATGGTGGACGATGAGAGAGGCCTCGGTGATCTAGGGTTTAGACGCACCAAGGAGAGAGGGCTAAGCCGATGGCTAGGGCTTGGGGAAAGCCCCAAGTCGGCGGCTAGGGTTTGCCCTAGGCGGCGGCAGCAGCAGGAGGTGGTGGCGCCGACGGCTTAGGCCTAGGGTTTGGAGAGGGAAAGGTGTAGGTCTTGGAGGGGCAGCCCTGCCCCTCCTTATATAGGTGGGAGGGCGCGGCCAAGGGGAGGGGAGTCCCTCCCCAACTCGGCCTCCTTGGCCGGCGGTGGAGGGAGAGGGACTTCCTCCCCAAGTAGGTTTCCTACTCTCCCTCCACCAAGCAAAATAGCCGTTTGACTTTTCAAATTGGCGTTTGACTTTTCAAACTAGGATTTGATTTATCCCTTTATTTTGCTCAGCGATGACACCTAGTACATGATGCAACCATTCCAACTTGTTATGACACATTCATGTACCCTTCCCTCCGAAGTGCCGGACATTCCGGAACCTTCTAGAAAATTCCCCATGAAAACACCGGAACCATTCTCCAACCCCGAAACAGGACTTTCCTTATATGTATCTTATTCTCCGGACCATTCCGGATCTCCTCGTGATATCCCAGATCCCATCCGAGACTCCGAACAACATTCGGTCTCTTACTCATCATTACATAACTACTCAACAACGTCGAATCCTTAAGTGTGTCTCCCTACGGTTCGTGAATTATGCGGACATGATCGAGACACTTCTCCGAACAATAACCAATAGAGGAATCTGGAAATTCATATGGCTCCCACATATTTCTACGATTACTTTGCGATCGAATGAACCACTTACATATGATACCAATTTCCTTTGTCTCACGATAGTTTACTTATCTGAGGTTTTGATCGTCGGTATCTCTGCATACCTAGTTCAACCTCGTTACTGATAAGTACTCTTTTCTCGTTCCCGTGATATGTGATCCCTTGTGATCCAGTCACATGCTTGCAAGCCAATTGGATGACATTCCACCGAGAGGGCCAGAGTATATCTATCTGTCATATGGATGGATAAATCCCACTCTTGATCCATGTGTCTCAACCAATACTTTCCGAACACTCAATGCCACCTTTACAGCCACCCAGTTACGGTGTGGTGTTTGATGTCATCAAAGCATCCTTTCGGTAATGGTGATATGCATGATCTCATGGTCGAAGGAATTAGGTTACTATGTATCAGAAAGCATATAGCAATTGAACTATTAAAATGACTTGATCTTTATGCTACGCTTATCTATAGGAGTATGTGCATCATACCATTATCCTAACGATATGATCTTGTTGTTAATAACATCTCAATGTTCATGATAGGGAAACCACAATCATTTATTAACCAACAAGCTAGTATTATAAAGAGGCTTTACTAGGGACTCTAATTTAGTTTACAAATCACACAAGTATTAATGTTTCCTTGTTAATACTATTATAGCATGAATGTAAACATTTATCATAAACACAAAGATATAATAATAACTACATTTATTATTGCCTCTAGGGCATATCTCCAACAGTCTCCCACTTGCACTTGAGTCAACTAATCTAGATTACATGGTAATATACCGAACACCCATGGCAGTTTGGTGTTGGTCATGTTTTGCCCTCGGGAGAGGTTTAGTCAATGGATCCGCCACATTTAGATCTGTGTGTACTTTGCAAATCTTTATGTCACCATCATGGACATGTTCTCGAATAGCATGGAAACATAGCTTGATGTGCTTTAGCTTCTTATGTGACCTTGGTTCTTGCGCATTGGCTATGGCGCCCATGTTATCACAGTAGATAGACATTGGGTCCAGCGCACTTAGAACCACACCGAGCTCTGTAATGAACTCCTTCATCCATATCGCTTCTTGTGAAGCCTCCGAAGCAGCTATGTATTTCGATTTAGTTGAAGATCTCGCCACAACGCTTTGCTTTGCACTCCTCCAGCTAACTGCTGCACCATTCAAAGTAAATACGTATCCAGATTGTGATTTAGAATCATCCGGATCGGTGTTCCAGCTAGCATCGGTGTAACCATTAACAACGAATTGTTCATCACCTCCATAAGAAAGAACCATATCCTTAGTTCTTCTCAAGTACTTAAGGATGTTTTTGACCGCTGTCCAATGATCTACTCCTGGATCACTTTGATATCTGCTAGTCACACTAACAGCATATGCAATGTCGGGTCTAGTACATAGCATGGAATACATTAGAGATCCTATGGCTGAGGCATAGAGAGTCTTACTCATCCTTTCTCTATCATCTGCCGTTGTTGGACTTTGAGTTTTCTCAAGGTCATATTGGGCAACATGGGCAAGAACCCTTTCTTGCTATCTTCCATTCCAAACCTCTTTAGAACTTTGTCCAAATATGTACTTTGTGACAATGATATTAGGCGTCTCGATCTATCTCTATAATTCTTTATGCCCAATATGTAAGCTGCTTCGCCAAGATCTTTCATTGAAAAACTATTATTCAAATATTCCTTGACACTATTAAGAAGCTCTACATCATTCCCAATCAACAATATGTCATCTACATATAGTATTAAGAATGCTACAGTGCTCCCACTCATTTTCTTGTAAAGACAAGCTTCTCCATAAGTTTGTATAAAACCAAAACTTTTGATCACCTTATCAAAATGTTGATTCCAACTTTGGGATGCTTGCTTCAATCCATAAATGGACCGTTGAAGTTTGCATACCTTGTTAGCATCCTTAGGATCGACAAAACCTTTGGGTTGCATCATATACAACTCTTCATCAATGTCTCCATTGAGGAACACTGTTTTGACATCCATCTGCCATATCTCATAATCATAATATGTAGCGATTGCTAACATAATCCTCACGGACTTTAGCTTTGCTACAGTTGAGAAGGTCTCATCGTAGTCAACTCCTTGAATTTGTCAAAACCCTTTTGCGACAAGTCGAGCTTTTTAGACAGTAACATTACCATCAACATCTGTTTTCATCTTGAAAATCCATTTGTTCTCGACAGCCTTCCGGCCATCCGGTAAGTCCACCAAAGTCCATACTTGGTTTTCGTACATGGATCCAATCTCGGATTTCATGGCTTCTTGCCATTTATTGGAATTTGGGCTCATCATCGCTTCTTCATATGTCGCAGGGTCATCGGTGTTGTCCACCAACATGACACTCATAACGGGATCATACCAATCAAGAGTGGTACGAGTTCTCGTTGACCTGCGAGGCTCTGTAGCAACTACAACCAAAGTTTCATGATCATCATCATTATCTTCCTCTCTTATTGGTGCAGGCACCACAGGAACTTTTCTGGTGCTGCGCTACTCGCAAGTTCGAGAGAATGTTCGACAACCTCGTCGAGTTCTACTTTCCTTCCAATCACTTCTTTCGAGAGAAATTCATTCTCTCTAGAAAGGATCCATTCTTGGCAACGAAGATTTTGCCTTCGGATCTATGATAGAAGGTATACCCAATAGTTTCCTTTGGATATCCTATGAAGACGCATTTTTCCTCTTTGGGTTCAAGCTTGTCCGGCTGTAACTTCTTTACATAGGCTTCGCAACCCCAAACTTTAAGGAACGACAATTTAGGTTTCTTCCCAAACCATAATTCATACGGTGTCGTTTCAACGGATTTAGATGGTGCCCTATTTAAAGTGTCACATCCCAAGATTTTCCAAATCTTGTAATGTGAAAATAAATGAATAAAATAAAACTTTGTTTGATTTCCAGGGCCAGAAGAAACTTTTTGAATTCAATTGGAACCTCAAACCCATTTGAATTAAATAAAATCCTAAGGGGATTTAAAAAGATAAACATTTAATAAAAGGAAAAATAAAAACATTTGGAAATACTATTTTGGAACAATTAAATGAAAAGATTTGTTTTCAAATGAAATAGAAGTTTATAAATAAAGAATATTTTATAAAGTCAAATTAAACCTTGGCCAAGCTTTGGGAATTAAAACATTTTATTTTAAATAAAATTAGCAAAGGTTTATTTAAATAAATTAATAAGGATTTAATATCCAATTTTATTCAAATAAAAGGTTTTACCATTTTAATTAAAAACATCAAAACTTATTAAATTATTTAAATAAGTTTTCCAAGTATTTAATATTCTCAAATAAAATCTACTGAAGTATTTTGGTTTTATTTAGATTTCAAATAAAGTTTTAAATAAAACAAATCTTATTTTGATTTAATAACTAAGGTCCATTTTATTTTAATTATTAATGGAGCTTAAAATAAAAATGTTATTTTTATTCTAAACAAGTTTTCCAAATATCATTTATTCTCAAATAAAACCTACAGATTTGGTTTTAAAAATATTTATATTTCAAAAGAGGTTTTTAAACAAAACAAAACCCTATTTGATTAATAAACCTTGGTCTACTTATTTAATTATGAATGGACCCTATAGCAAAAATGTTATTTTGTTTTAAACAAGCTTTCCAAGTATTCTTTACTTTCAATTAATACCTACTGATTTGGTTTTGAAAATATTTGGATTTAAAATGGAGATTTTATTAATTAAATCAAACCCTATTTAATTAAATAACTAAAGGTACATTTTATTTAATTAAAGAATGGATCTTAAAAAGAATAAAAAAATTATTATTTTATTTTGGAATTTAGGTTTATGCTGATAAACAGAACCAAGTTCAAAATTGTGAAGTCTGGATATTGTTTGAATTGATTTGGTTGAATGAATCATTTGTTTGAATTTCAAATCAGAAAATAGAAAATAGAAAAAGATAAAACAAAGCAAACAGAAAAAAAATAAGAGAAAAAAACAGCCAGCCCAGCCGGCCAAGCCCACAAGCCCAGCAACCAGCCCAGTCTTTCTCCCCCTCCACGAAACGTTTTTCTCACTCATACTCGCACCCGCTCAGAAGCTGACTGGTGGACCGCGTTTCCTCTCCTTTTCCCACTGACCGACCGACCCCACTCCTCCTGTTCGTCTTTCTCACCCGCGCGACCGTTTCCTCCCCTTCTCTCGCCTCGCCGTTTCTGGCCAAATGAATTCGGTTGAATTCGTTTAAATGCGTGGTTAATCCTCTCCCTGGACCCTGCTGTCTTAACCACCCTGGTCTCCTCTTCCTTCTCCCGCAGACCACACCCCACCGGAGCCCCCAGGCTGCGCAAATTGCTTGCGATAACACCCTGTCACCCGACGACTTCCCCGGCCGATTCCGGCAGCCCCTCGCTGCCCCTTGCCTCCTCGACCATGCTCTCGTGATCCTCACCTCCTGGCGATCATCCCGTAGCGCCAGCTCGCCCCCGAGCGCCCCAGAGTATCGGCAACGTCTCCACCTGTACGCCACCGACGATCCCGCAACTCCGGTGAGCTCTAGCACTCGACTCTGTGCGCGCCTTGATCAGTAAATCATGCCATTTGATTAGTCTGCGTCTTCCGCATCTCCAGGTGCTCGCCAAACACTCGCCCGTGGCCTGCAACCTCGCCCATGTCGACGACTGACCGCACCCGAGGCACGGCTCAACTCCGGTGAGCAATTCCCCAGGAACCCGTGCGCCCCTTGGCCAACAAAGACCGCGAGAAGCATCAGCAGTGTGCTGCGAACTCGGTGAGCTCCCCCTCCCTCTTTCTCGCATCCTGCATCGTCGGCAACCTCGCCGCCAGAGCGCCGCCGCCGCAAGCCACCGCCAGCGCCACCGATCCTTGGCAAGCGTGTTAGCAGCCGTAGGATTCAGATCCGGCGCTCACGATTAGTTCACTTAGCCGCGAAGAGTTATGCACTCTGGACCGCACGATCTGCCTTAATCCAATGCCCCACAGCCGCGATCCACCCGAACCGGTACCGTCCAACCAGAGTGTGCCGCGTGTCACCTATTCCGTTTAAAACAGATTTTTGAAACAGAATTATTTGCAAACTTCAAACCTTTGTATCTTTGGATCCACACGTCCAAAAATTGCAAATTTTATGTCGTTGGATTCAGGAGAGCAAGCCCTAGCCAACCATGCCCTTAGTTTAGCAAATAGTTTCTGTTAGCTTGTTTGAATTTGCAGAAACATTTGTGTACTTGTTTAGAGTAGAAAAATTGTTTAAAATTGAATTTAAGGATAAAACCTTTGCAAATTGGATTGTTGTGACCTTACTGGCCCTAGGAACCAACCCTTGGTGTTAAAAATGATTTTGGAAAGATTTAGGTTGGATTACTTGACTTAGCCATTTTCTAGCCAAATAAAAAGAATGGTTTTTGTTATAAAAATATTTATGGAAAGAAAACTTTAAGAAAATGGTTTGATCAAACCCACTGACCCAAAACACCAAGTTTTGCAAATTAGCAACTCATTTGGTGAACAACTTAAGACTTTTGCCATAATAAAAACATTTTTCACCACATGAAATGATGAATGGATTTAAAAATAGTTTTTGGACAAAACCCTCTTGCTAATGACTTTGGCACTTTGGTAAATGACCAATTTGGATCTTACAAAGTTTAGAAACCCCATAGAGACCCTCTTTACAAAATAAAACTAACTTGTGCATGCTCCCATGCATGAATTGGTTTGCATTGTCTTGTGTGTGTGAATTTGTTTGAGTGATTATTGGTTGGAATGTAAATTGAATTGGTGTTTGCTTGATTGACTTGTAGTGAAGTGTGAGACTAGCAAGATCAAGGAGTGAACCACCATTCCCTACCAAAAAGGCAAGTGATGCTTCATACTTTTTGTCCGATTACTTTCACTATGCATTAGTGATTCTGCTAAGTATAAACCTTGCTATAGGAAACCTAGTAGATGAATCCTTAGTAGGATTTTCCTAAGTTAAGATTCCTACTACTACCAAGCTTAGCCTAGCTAATAGAAAACATGGGTGGAATATATATTCACACTATGGAAAAATATTCTAAGTCTGAGGACTTGTGATTTTGTCTAATAAAACAACTAAGTTAATGAATCACCTGGGTGGAATGGGATAGCTTGGTGGAGAATGGTTGAGTGGTTCACAAGGCCATGGACTTGGATTGTGTATCTCACTTGTGGTATGCCACCCAGGCACAAAGAGATTTGAGATGTCAAATGTTGAGAAGATTCAAGTGCAACCACTTGGCAATATGGGCTCTGCCATGATCATATAGGTTGCAAGAACTTAGCCATATGGACAGTGGGTGGTAGTGTTTGATAGGTTGGAGCGCGTCCATTTTGGTCTAAGGGAAATCTTCTGAAAGATCTTGTCTTGGGAAACCAAGTCTTGTGGGGAAAGTGCACCACCTCTGCAGAGTGTAAAAAATCTAAGTACTTAGCCATGTCCCTGGTAAAGGACAATTTGAGCATCAAGACATGGAAACAATCAAGAATCTCATCATTCAAATTTCTAAGTTAAAACTTGTGGATTGAACAAGGGTTGATTGAAATCTTAAATCTTTGATTGGTAGATGCCTTGGAAAGGATCTTCAATCTGTGATTGAGAAAAATGATTTTGTCAAAGCAAAAACTTAGTATTTTCAAATGATAAGGAAAAATCTATTTTGAGCAATGCAAGCCTCAACCTCACTTAGCCAAATGCATATAGAAGATAGACTCCACTATACTACCATAGTATCACTTGTCAATACAATTCAAATGTATTGACCCTTTGTGGCTGTAACTTGTATGTTGCAGGTTTGATTGTTTTTAGTGAAGATTGATTGATTAGGATTACAAAGTCTACAACCAACATCTTCCTGTGGCACTTTGAATATGAAGGACCCATACTTATAGTTATTCCGCTGCAATGTAATGTAATAGCCAAATGAGCTATGTAAGATGTAATAAAATTATGTTATTCCTGGTTATAAAGTTATATTATGACCTTTGTTTCTTGATATTACATCTAAACTGTGGATGCTAGCTATTGATCCAGGGACTAGCATTGTAAACACAGGAGGAATCTACCTTATTAGGTTGAGAACCCTACAGATGGTATCAGAGCATTGTGTTGCCTGTAGGATTTGTAAACCCTAGGATTGGACAAAAACCCTTAGAAAAATAGGAGTTATTTTGTTCCAAAAACTTATTTACAAAAACACTTGTAAACTCTTTCCTCAACCATTTTGGTTTCAACTCTACATCTCATCTATTTCAAACTTGATGGAAAAACCTACCCCAAGACCAAAGACTTCACCATATGCAAAGGACTTCTTCAACATCTTCAATTCTAATGACTTCAACATCTTTAGTATATTCACGAAGGACTTCCAACTTAGATACCACTAAGGACTACAGGTGAAACAAGGAAATCCTACTCAAGATTTAGAGACTGAGGGAATGCAAAATAAAAAGGAACCATCAACAACTTTGAAGTATTGCAACCAAGAGTTTTTCTCAAGGAAACCAAGATCTCATTCAAGAAGAATCAACCAAGAAGGAAGGAAAGATCATAAGTGAACCATATAGATGGACCACCATATTTTAGCTAAGTCAAACACACCAACTTATGTGGTGTAACAAAAATATTTTGTTGCCTAAGTATGTGCTTGAACTTTGTGGTTTGAGTGAAATGTTTGACTTGTGATTGCATGCACCTTGTTTGTGTGAATTGTGATGTGTGTGCTTAGAAATAATTCCTGAGAAAAACCTTTTGCCTATTCTAATCTCCCCTCCACCCAAACAGATGACTACTCCAAGAGACTCCAACATCAAGGTTGATGACACCAACACCAACCAAGCTGACAGCATGAAAGAGCTCATAGCAACTCAAAACCAGTTGAGCCAAGAGACAACTCAGCTTTTAGCCAACAACAATGGACTAGACCCAGCCATACAAAGAATTTTGAAACTTCAATCCCAATTGTTGCAAGGATTGGTTACTCAAGTGATCAACATGAGAGAAAACTTTTCCCAAGGAGCTAATGATAACAAGGATGGCAAAAATGTTAATCCAGAAGGAACCCAAGCTAGCAATATTTGTAGGGATAAGGATCATGCATCCAAGAAGCATGAAGATCAATACCCCAAGAAGAGAGAAAGATCTCCCACCTATGAAGAACATGAACTAGAAGAACTCCTAGCTTTGGAGAGACCCAAGAAGAAGAAGAAATTCCCTAACACTAGCAAGAAGGATATTACACAAGTACAATGTTTCAAATGGAAAGAGATGGGACACTATGCCAATGAATGCCCAGAAAATGAGAAGAGCCAAGAAAACAAACAAAGACTAGTGAAACCCAAGGAAAAGAAAGATATTAGCCAAGTGATGTGCAAACACTGCAAAGAGTTAGGACATTATGCAAGCAACTGTCTAGAAAAGATGAAGCATAAGATAAACCAGCCTATGAGATATCTCAGCCTTGTCACATGTTTCAAATGCAAGGAACTAGGCCACTATGCAAACAATTGTCCAGAAAGAATAGAGACCAAGTTAAACAAGTCTATGAAGGATCTCAACCTTGGCTCATGAGTCAAGAATGGAAACCAAGGACACAATGCAAAAGTTTGCTTAGAGAAAGTTTTCCTAGGAGCCCAAGAAGGCCAATGTGTAATTTTTGTTTGAAAAATTTTAAGGGTGATAGTACCCTAGTTGTTTTGAACTTGCTTGTAACCCCTAGCCTCCCCAAATCTCGGGACGAGATTTATTTTAAGGTTGGTAGCCTGTCACATCCCAAGATTTTCCAAATCTTGTAATGTGAAAATAAATGAATAAAATAAAACTTTGTTTGATTTCCAGGGCCAGAAGAAACTTTTTGAATTCAATTGGAACCTCAAACCCATTTGAATTAAATAAAATCCTAAGGGGATTTAAAAAGATAAACATTTAATAAAAGGAAAAATAAAAACATTTGGAAATACTATTTTGGAACAATTAAATGAAAAGATTTGTTTTCAAATGAAATAGAAGTTTATAAATAAAGAATATTTTATAAAGCCAAATTAAACCTTGTCCAAGCTTTGGGAATTAAAACATTTTATTTTAAATAAAATTAGCAAAGGTTTATTTAAATAAATTAATAAGGATTTAATATCCAATTTTATTCAAATAAAAGGTTTTACCATTTTAATTAAAAACATCAAAACTTATTAAATTATTTAAATAAGTTTTCCAAGTATTTAATATTCTCAAATAAAATCTACTGAAGTATTTTGGTTTTATTTAGATTTCAAATAAAGTTTTAAATAAAACAAATCTTATTTTGATTTAATAACTAAGGTCCATTTTATTTTAATTATTAATGGAGCTTAAAATAAAAATGTTATTTTTATTCTAAACAAGTTTTCCAAATATCTTTTATTCTCAAATAAAACCTACAGATTTGGTTTTAAAAATATTTATATTTCAAAAGAGGTTTTTAAACAAAACAAAACCCTATTTGATTAATAAACCTTGGTCTACTTATTTATTTATTAATGGACCCTATAGCAAAAATGTTATTTTGTTTTAAACAAGCTTTCCAAGTATTCTTTACTTTCAATTAATACCTACTGATTTGGTTTTGAAAATATTTGGATTTAAAATGGAGATTTTATTAATTAAATCAAACCCTATTTAAATAAATAACTAAAGATACATTTTATTTAATTAAAGAATGGATCTTAAAAAGAATAAAAAATTATTATTTTATTTTGGAATTTAGGTTTATGCTGATAAACAGAACCAAGTTCAAAATTGTGAAGTCTGGATATTGTTTGAATTGATTTGGTTGAATGAATCATTTGTTTGAATTTCAAATCAGAAAAGAGAAAATAGAAAAAGATAAAACAAAGCAAACAGAAAAAAAATAAGAGTAAAACAGCCAGCCCAGCCGGCCAAGCCCACAAGCCCAGCAACCAGCCCAGTCTTTCTCCCCCTCCACAAAACGTTTTTCTCACTCATACTCGCACCCGCTCAGAAGCTGACTGGTGGACCGCGTTTCCTCTCCTTTTCCCATTGACCGACCGACCCCACTCCTCCTGTTCGTCTTTCTCACCCGCGCGACCGTTTCCTCCCCTTCTCTCGCCTCGCCGTTTCTGGCCAAATGAATTCGGTTGAATTCATTTAAATGCGTGGTTAATCCTCCCCCTGGACCCTGCTGTCTTAACCACCCTGGTCTCCTCTTCCTTCTCCCGCAGACCACACCCCACCGGAGCCCCCAGGCTGCGCAAATTGCTTGCGATAACACCCTGTCACCCGACGACTTCCCCGGCCGATTCCGGCAGGTCCTCGCCGCCCCTTGACTCCTCGACCATGCTCTCGTGATCCCCACCTCCTGGCGATCATCCCCGTAGTGCCAGCTCGCCCCCGAGCGCCCCAGAGTATCGGCAACGTCTCCACCTGTACGCCACCGACGACCCCGCAACTCCGGTGAGCTCTAGCACTCGACTCCGTGCGTGCCTTGATCAGTAAATCATGCCATTTGATTAGTCTGCGTCTTCCGCATCTCTAGGTGCTCGCCAAACACTCGCACGTGGCCTGCAACCTCGCCCATGTCGACGACTGACCGCACCCGAGGCACGGCTCAACTCCGGTGAGCAATTCCCCAGGAACCCATGCGCCCCTTGGCCAACAAAGACCGCGAGAAGCATCAGCAGTGTGCTGCGAACTCGGTGAGCTCCCCCTCCCTCTTTCTCGCATCCTGCATCGTCGGCAACCTCGCCGCCAGAGCGCCGCTGCCGCAAGCCACCGCCAGCGCCGCCGATCCTTGGCAAGCGTGCTAGCAGCCGTAGGATTCAGATCCGGCGCTCACGATTAGTTCACTTAGCCGCGAAGAGTTATGCACTCTGGACCGCACGATATGCCTTAATCCAACGCCCCACAGTCGCGATCCACCCGAACCGGTACCGTCCAACCAGAGTGTGCCGCGTGTCACCTATTCCGTTTAAAACAGATTTTTGAAACAGAATTATTTGCAAACTTCAAACCTTTGTATCTTTGGATCCACACGTCCAAAAATTGCAAATTTTATGTCGTTGGATTCAGGAGAGCAAGCCCTAGCCAACCATGCCCTTAGTTTAGCAAATAGTTTCTGTTAGCTTGTTTGAATTTGCAGAAACATTTGTGTACTTGTTTAGAGTAGAAAAATTGTTTAAAATTGAATTTAAGGATAAAACCTTTGCAAATTGGATTGTTGTGACCTTACTGACCCTAGGAACCAACCCTTGGTGTTAAAAATGATTTTGGAAAGATTTAGGTTGGATTACTTGACTTAGCCATTTTCTAGCCAAATAAAAAGAATGGTTTTTGTTATAAAAATATTTATGGAAAGAAAACTTTAAGAAAATGGTTTGATCAAACCCACTGACCCAAAACACCAAGTTTTGCAAATTAGCAACTCATTTGGTTAACAACTTAAGACTTTTGCCATAATAAAAACATTTTTCACCACATGAAATGATGAATGGATTTAAAAATAGTTTTTGGACAAAACCCTCTTGCTAATGACTTTGGCACTTTGGTAAATGACCAATTTGGATCTTACAAAGTTTAGAAACCCCATAGGGACCCTCTTTACAAAATAAAACTAACTTGTGCATGCTCCCATGCATGAATTGGTTTGCATTGTCTTGTGTGTGTGAATTTGTTTGAGTGATTATTGGTTGGAATGTAAATTGAATTGGTGTTTGCTTGATTGACTTGTAGTGAAGTGTGAGACTAGCAAGATCAAGGAGTGAACCACCATTCCCTACCAAAAAGGCAAGTGATGCTTCATACTTTTTGTCCGATTACTTTCACTATGCATTAGTGATTCTGCTAAGTATAAACCTTGCTATAGGAAACCTAGTAGATGAATCCTTAGTAGGATTTTCCTAAGTTAAGATTCCTACTACTACCAAGCTTAGCCTAGCTAATAGAAAACATGGGTGGAATATATATTCACACTATGGAAAAATATTCTAAGTCTGAGGACTTGTGATTTTGTCTAATAAAACAACTAAGTTAATGAATCACCTGGGTGGAATGGGATAGCTTGGTGGAGAATGGTTGAGTGGTTCACAAGGCCATGGACTTGGATTGTGTATCTCACTTGTGGTATGCCACCCAGGCACAAAGATATTTGAGATGTCAAATGTTGAGAAGCTTCAAGTGCAACCACTTGGCAATATGGGCTCTGCCATGATCATATAGGTTGCAAGAACTTAGCCATATGGACAGTGGGTGGTAGTGTTTGATAGGTTGGAGCGCGTCCATTTTGGTCTAAGGGAAAGCTTCTGAAAGATCTTGTCTTGGGAAACCAAGTCTTGTGGGGAAAGTGCACCACCTCTGCAGAGTGTAAAAAATCTAAGTACTTAGCCATGTCCCTGGTAAAGGACAATTTGAGCATCAAGACATGGAAACAATCAAGAATCTCATCATTCAAATTTCTAAGTTAAAACTTGTGGATTGAACAAGGGTTGATTGAAATCTTAAATCTTTGATTGGTAGATGCCTTGGAAAGGATCTTCAATCTGTGATTGAGAAAAATGATTTTGTCAAAGCAAAAACTTAGTATTTTCAAATGATAAGGAAAAATATATTTTGATCAATGCAAGCCTCAACCTCACTTAGCCAAATGCATATAGAAGATAGACTCCACTATACTACCATAGTATCACTTGCCAATACAATTCAAATGTATTGACCCTTTGTGGCTGTAACTTGTATGTTGCAGGTTTGATTGTTTTTAGTGAAGATTGATTGATTAGGATTACAAAGTTTACAACCAACATCTGCCTGTGGCACTTTGAAGATGAAGGAACCATACTTATAGTTATTCCGCTACAATGTAATGTAATAGCCAAATGAGCTATGTAAGATGTAATAAAATTATGTTATTCCTGGTTATAAAGTTATATTATGACCTTTGTTTCTTGATATTACATCTAAACTGTGGATGCTAGCTATTGATCCAGGGACTAGTATTGTAAACACAGGAGGAATCTACCTTATTAGGTTGAGAACCCTACATAAAGTGAATGCGGATGTTTCTAATGCATAACCCCAAAATGATAGCGGTAAATTTGTAAGTGGCATCATAGAATGAACCATATCTAAGAGAGTTCGATTACGACGTTCGGACACACCATTACGCTGTGGTGTTCCCGGCGGTGTCAATTGTGAAAGTATTCCGCATTTCTTCAAATGCTCGCCAAACTCGTAACTTAGATATTCACCTCCACGATCAGATCGTAGAAATTTAATCTTCTTGTTACGTTGATTCTCCACCTCACTTTGAAATTCCTTAAACTTCTCGAAAGTTTCGGACTTATGTTTCATGAAATAGATATACCCATATCTACTCAAGTCATCCGTGAAGGTAAGAACATAACGATAACCACCGCGCGATGCTACACTCATTGGAGCACACACATCGGTATGTATGATTTCCAATAAGTCCGTAGCTCGCTCCATCATACCAGAAAATGGAGTCTTAGTCATTTTACCCATTAGACATGCTTCGCATCTTTCAAGAGATTCGAAATCAAGTGATTCAAGAAGTCCATCGGAATGGAGTTTCTTCATACGCTTCCCTCCAATGTGACCAAGACGACAGTGCCACATATAGGTCGAGTTATCGCTCAATTTCAAACGTTTAGCTTCAATGTTATTAATATGTGTATTTCCACTATCAAGATTCAATAAGAATAGACCATCTATCAAAGGTGCATGTGCATAAAACATATTACTCATATAAATCGAACAACCATTATTCTCGGACTTAAACAAGTAACCGTCTCGCAATAAACAAGATCCCGATATAATGTTCATGCTTAACGCACGCACCAAATAACAATTATTTAAGTATAAAACTAATCCCGATGGTAGATGAAGAGGTAGCGTGCCGACCGCGATCACATCAACCTTTGATCCATTTCCTACGCGCATCGTCACCTTGTTCTTCGCTAGCTTCCGTTTATTCTGCAGCACCTGTTTCGAGTTACAAATATGAGCAACCGAACCAGTATCAAATACCCAGGCACTACTACGAGTACTAGTGAGATACACATCAATAACATGTATATATCAGATATACCTTTCTTCTTGATGTTGTTGTTCTTAAAATCCGCCAAGTACTTTGGGCAATTCCACTTCTAGTGACCTTCTCCCTTGCAGTAAAAGCACTCTGTATCAGGCTTAGGTCCAGCCTTGGTCTTCTTCGTTGGTGCGGTAACTTTCTTACCACCCTTCTTGAAGTGTCCCTTTTGCTTAGACTTGCCTTTCTTGAATTTGGTGGTCTTATTGACCATCAACACTTGGTGCTCTTTCTTGATCTCCAGTTCTGCAGATTTTAACATGGAGAAGAGTTCTGGCAACTGCTTGTTCATGCTTTTCATATTGTAGTTCATCACAAAGTTCTTGTAACTTGGTGGTAGTGATTGGAGGACACGGTAAATCCCCAAGGCATTAGGAATCACTATACCCAAGCTTTGAAGTTTGTTTGCGTGCCCAGACATCTTAAGCACATGCTCACTGACGGAGCTGCCCTCTTCCATCTTGCAGTTAAAGAACTTTTCAGAAGCCTCATAGCTCTCAACTGCCGCGTGAGTCTCAAAAATCAATTTGAGTTCACGGACAATATCATGTGGGTCTGAATTCTCAAACCTTTTCTGAAGCTCCGATTCCAAACCATACACGATAGCACACTGAATTGTGGAGTACTGATTCTTCCAAGCGAGGTAAACATTCTTTACTTCATCGGTAGCAGTAGCTGCAGGTGGGTCACCCAGCGGTGCATCCAGCACATAGGTCAATTAACACCATTGAGGACAATTGTCAAATTGCGGAACCAATCCGCAAAGTTGCTTCCATTGTTTTTCAACTTTTATTTCTCTAGGAACGCATTAAAATTGATGGTAGGGGCCGCCATTGATCTACAACATATTTGCAATAGTTTAGACTAAGTTTATGACAAATTGAGTTCTAATTAATAGTTAAATTAATATAGGTGAAGTCCCACTCAAAACAATATCCCTCACATTGTTTTAGTGATCACACGAACCAAATCCACCACATCAAAACCGATCATCACGAGAGTTGATGTAGCTTCAATGGCGAACAATCGACATGTTCATCATATCTACTATATGATTCATGCTTTACCTTTCGGTGATCCGTGTTCCGAGACCATGTCTGTACATGCTAGGCTCGTCAAGATCAAACCTTAGCTTCCGCATGAGAAAATCTGGCTTGCTCACATTGTATACACTTGCAGAATCTAACACACCCAATCATCACGTGGTGCTTCGAAACAACAAGCTTTAGCAACGGTGCTTACTAAGGATGAACACTTTAGAACATGAAATTTATGTGCATGAGGGATCATCTTATAATGCTACCGTCGTTAACTAAGCAATACAAGATGCATAAAGGATTAACATCACATGCAATTCATAATATGTGATATGATATGGCCTTTCTTCTTTGTGCTTCCGATCTCCATCTTCAAGCACGAACATGATCTCCATCATCACCGGCATTGCATCAAGGTCAATGACGCTGCTCCATGGTTGTCGTCCACCAGCTTCAACTATTACAACTACTTTGAATAGACATGCGGGTCTTAACAGAAATTAAAGACAACCATATGGCTCCTGCCGGTTGCCAACATACAATAAGGAACATTGCATACATCAAATATAATCACAATCATGGCCATATCACATCACAGCACACCCCTGCAAAACAAAGTTAGACGCCTCTAATTTCTTTGCATATTTTACGTGGTTTGGGGCTTTCAATAAGTGTCGATCTAACTTACGAACAAGAACCACAACGTTGATGTTTGAACTATCAAGTGCCCGTTGTAAATTGGATCTATACTATAATGGGAGAGACAGACACCCGCAACGCAACTTATGCAATACAAGTTGCATGTTGAGCGTGGAGCAAGTCTCATGAACGATGTCATGTAAGGTTAGCCCGGGCCGCTTCATCCCATCATACCGCAAGATGCAAAGTACACAAGAAGCAATTGATAATAAAAGCACCACCGCCCACAATGGCCATTGTGTTCTACTCGTGCAACAGATCTACATATAGACACGGCTCTGATACCACTATAGGGGTTCGTAGCATGGAAAACAAAAAATTTCTACCGCATACAAACAAACAAGCCAAGATCTATCTACTAGATTGTAGCATCGAGTCGATGGAATAACTCACCCTCGAAGATTCCAAAGTGTTTAACGAGAGCGGATTCTCGTGGGTGATGTAGTCGTACTCTTGCCGATCTCAAGATCGCGTAGACGATTCTTCCGGCGCTGCGTTCCGGCAGCGCTCCCATAGTCGGTCACACGTTCGGAACTCGACGAAGACCTTCCTCTCCCTTGTTCCAGCAGGCAGTGGAGGTTGTAGCACTCTCCTCGCGATTCCGGCAGCACGACGGCGTGGTACCGGAAGTAGAGGGGAGATCTCGCAGGGCTTCGCCTTAAGCAGGAGCGAGTATGGTGGACTATGAGAGAGGCCTCGGTGATCTAGGGTTTAGACGCACCAAGGAGAGAGGGCTAAGCCGGCGGCTAGGGCTTGGGCAAAGCCCCAAGTCGGCGGCTAGGGTTTGCCCTAGGCGGCGGCTGCAGCAGGAGGTGGTGGTGCCGGCGGCTTAGGGCTAGGGTTTGGAGAGGGCAAGGTGTAGGTCTTGGAGGGGCAGCCCTGCCCCTCCTTATATAGATGGGAGGGCGCGGCCAAGGGGAGGGGAGTCCCTCCCCAACTCGGCCTCCTTGGCCAGCGGTGGAGGGAGAGGGACTTCCTCCCCAAGTAGGTTTCCTACTCTCCCTCCACCAAGCAAAATAGCCGTTTGACTTTTCAAATTGGCGTTTGACTTTTCAAACTAGGATTTGATTTATCCCTTTATTTTGCTCAGCGATGACACCTAGTACATGATGCAACCATTCCAACTTGTTATGACACATTCATGTACCCTTCCCCTTCGGAGTGCCGGACATTCCGGAACCTTCTAGAACATTCCCGATGAAAACACCGGAACCATTCTCCAACCCCGAAGCAGGACTTTCCTTATATGAATCTTATTCTCCGGACCATTCCGGATCTCCTCGTTATATCCCGGATCCCATCTGAGACTCCGAACAACATTCGGTCTCTTACTCATCATTCCATAACTACTCAACAACGTCGAATCCTTAAGTGTGTCTCCCTACGGTTCGTGAATTATGCGGACATGATCGAGACACTTCTCCGAACAATAACCAATAGAGGAATCTGGAAATTCATATGGCTCCCACATATTTCTACGATTACTTTGCGATCGAATGAACCACTTACATACGATACCAATTTCCCTTTGTCTCACGATAGTTTACTTATCCGAGGTTTTGATCGTCGGTATCTCTATATACCTAGTTCAACCTCGTTACTGATAAGTACTCTTTTCTCGTTCCCGTGATATGTGATCCCTTGTGAGCCAGTCACATGCTTGCAAGCCAATTGGATGACATTCCACCGAGAGGGACCAGAGTATATCTATCCGTCATATGGATGGACAAATCCCACTCTTGATCCATGTGTCTCAACTAATACTTTCCGAACACTCAATGCCACCTTTATAGCCACCCAGTTACGGTGTGGTGTTTGATGTCATCAAAGCATCCTTTCGGTAATGGTGATATGCATGATCTCATGGTCGAAGGAATTAGGTTACTATGTATCAAAAAGCATATAGCAATTGAACTATTAAAATGACTTGATCTTTATGCTACGCTTATCTATAGGAGTATGTCCATCATACCATTCTCCTAACGATATGATCTTGTTGTTAATAACATCTCAATGTTCATGATAGGGAAACCACAATCATTTATTAACCAACAAGCTAGTATTATAAAGAGGCTTTACTAGGGACTCTAATTTAGTTTACAAATCACACAAGTATTAATGTTTCCTTGTTAATACTATTATAGCATGAATGTAAAAATTTATCATAAACACAAAGATATAATAATAACTACATTTATTATTGCCTCTAGGGCATATCTCCAACAAATAGATCTATCCTTTTCCCCACGTGTGTGAAAGTGACAGCGTGTATACCGTGTGTGGCACTTTGGCTAGATTGAATATTTGTTATGAGTTATATTTGGAGTTGGATGTCTCTATGAAATTGTGGTGTTTGTTGGAACCATATAGCGCTCAAGGTGATAGTGTGGGGTTATCTAGATTGGGGAAGGCGGACTTTGTGGAGTGTTGTTATAGCCCTACCATGGATTAGAGTGTCCAACTAGAGAGTAGTAAAGAGTAGTATCATGAAGAGAGGATATTTATATGAGAGAGTTTTCACTAGTGAAAGTATGATCCCTAGGCCTTTTTTTAAAAATTGAAACACCATTTGCATCTAGATCTGTTGCATGTTTGCTTGCTTTAGTCTTTACCTCATCGTCAAGCTATTTTTTGGCACCGTTACCACATGTATTTCACTATCTCTTCGCTGAACTAGTGCACCTATACATCTGACAAGTGTATTGGGTGTGTTGGGGACACAAGAGACTTCTTGTATCTTGATTGCAGGATTGCTTGAGAGGGAATACCTTTAACCACTTCCTCCCCGAGTTCGATAAACCTTGGGTGATCCACTTAAGGGAAACTTGCTGTTGTTCTACAAACCTCTGCACTTGGAGGCCCAACAACTGTCTACAAGAATAGAAGTGAGTAGACATCAAGCTCTTTTCTGGCGCCGTTGCCGAGGAGGAAAGATAAAAGGCAGTCACACACGTTACCCCACGGCAACAGCAAGCCAGAAAGCTCTTTTCTGGTGCCATTGCCGGGGAGGTAAGGTAAAAGGTACTCACATCCTCTGGTGTGAGTTCTCGAAGTTATTTCCTTTAGATTCTGCAATTGTGTCTTTTGGTTTCTTGTTTTCACTAGTTAGGCTTAATGGAAAACAACAACAAAATTAGAGAGCTTTATAGTATTTATCTTGAGTTAGGACATGAAGTGTTTGAAGAGAAAATTAAAAAACCTATGGAGCTTTATTTGCATGCTAATAGCAATGTTATTAGTATGAATTCTTTGGACACCATTATTGCTAATTCTATGGAAAAGTCTAAGCTTGGGGAAGCTGGTTTTGATGAATATAATCTTTTTAGTTCCCCAGCTTTGGAAGATAGCTATTCTATTGCTTATGATGATACCAAAACTCCAATATATGATGATTACAATGATGAATATGATATTTTTAGTCCACATACTATTGAGGAGAAAATCAATTATGATTACAACATGCCTCCTATATTTGATGATTATGGTAATGAGAATAATAATGATAGCTATTTTGTTGAATTTACTCCCACTACAGTTAATTAGAATGACTATGCTTATGTGGAGAGTAATAATCATTTTATGCATGTGGCTCATGATAAGAGTGTTTTATGTGATAGTTATACTGTTAATTTTATTCATGATGCTACTAAAAGTTATTATGAGAGAGGGAAACATGGTATTATGTATCGCAGCAATATTAAGTTTCTCCTCTTTATGTTGAAAATCTTGAAGTTGCACTTGATTTGCTTTCATATGTCTATTGCTTTGTGCTTTCATGACTTGATTCTTTACAAGACTCCTATGCATAGGAGGTGGGTTAGACTTAAATGTGTTTAGAATTTTCTTCTTGATTCTCTCTTTTACTTCAATTCATATTTATTATGTCAGCATCTTCTCAAACTTTCATGCCTAACTTAAAGGCGTTAAAGAAAAGTACTTGTTGGGAGATAACCTAAGAGTTTTCTTAAGTCTTGGAAGTTATTAATTCAGTAATGAAATCTCCTTATCCTTTTTTGTTTGCTTTTTGTGCCAAGAACGACCTCTAATGAGGGGTAAGTATGATTTGGGGAGTTGCTGTCTCGAAACAGATTTGAGTCCTCCATCATAAAAATTCGTGAGGAGTCTCTGTAAGTCAGATGGAGTTGAAAATATACGAATAAATCCCCCAGTATGTTAGCTAACTTTCGTTAGTTCAACACTTTTTTATTTGAGCAACATAAGATCTTCGAAAAAATCGGTTTCTACCTGCTGGTCTATTTTGACAGATTTCTGCCATTATTTGCATTTGCTTCTTATTGATTCCTTTTTGGGTTCTTTTTGGGAAATTGAGATTTTTGAAGGAGTTTCTATAGTAGCTTGTATTTTTAGTGAATTTTTTTTCTGTTCTAAAGCTAAACCCAAGGGTCTATTATCTTTTGAATACACTAATGTTGCTAATGAAGATTGTGTGAAGTTTTGTATGAAGGAAAATTTGCAGGTGTAGAGAAAGAATGATGTAATGAGATGAAGAATGGACGAAACCTCAAGCTTGGGGATGCCACCCCGTGTCACCCCAAGAAATATTAAAGAGGTAAAAGCGTCAAAGCTTGGGGATGCCCAAGGCATCCCCTTCTTCATCAATAAAATCTCAGGTCTTTCTAGACACTTCGTTTTTACTGTTTCATGCATTGTTGTGTTGTTCTTGTTGCGTCTTAGTTTTCGTTTTTGGTTTCCGTTTGCTTAGTTTGCTTGAGTAAGTTGGTTGGTTACACCACACTTCTTTTGGAGAGAGACACGCTCTGTTTCCATTGCCTAGAACACTCTAGTTTTCACTCTTATTGTTTTGTGAGTGTTCCCTTTTGCTAGCACTGCGTTCAGCCTTAGTTTTCTTGTGCTTTCAGCTTAGAACTTTTTAGTTCTTCTTTGTGGATTTGTGAGACAAACTCACTGATCTTTATTTATTATTATCTTTGTGAGTTGTTTCAAATAAGTTGTTTGGTGTTGGAAAAGAGTAGAAATTTTCATGTTTATAGTGGTACAAAAGGGAGCTTGTTTTGACTGTGACTTAGACTTGATCATGTCATGCTAGGTGTTATTTTGACCTTATGCTTAGTGATTATTTCTGTAGCATGACTTGTTCCAAACAATTAGGATTGCTTAATGTGCCTTGAAGGAATCATGCGTTGTTTTAGCATACAAAAGCATACTAATGTGGTATTCTCCTTTGATGCTTTGTTTGGGTTGACTTGGCACATGCTCACACCATGTTATGACTATGAACAAGTCACCATTAGCCTCTATGATCATTTTGTCCTGGACTTGTAATACCACTCTATGCTTGGATTAGTAATGTTTTGTTGCTCTGCATGATTATGGCCATTATTGCTCTCTTAGTTGGTTGCTCCTAGTCTTTTGCTAGCCTCCAATTGTATGAGTAAGCTCTACTCATGCTTCCAGCTCCCAAGAAACCATGTTATTCCAAAGTGTCCACTATAAACTCCTATGCATGGTGTGCTACACCATTCCAAGTATATTCTTGTTTTCAGCTATCTTCCAATTGAAAACTATTTTGTTATGTGAAAACTTAGTGATTAAAGCCCTCACAAACTTGATGACACACTTTATATTCTTGGCCCCTAATAAACTTGAACCATTGTGTCATCTATGTTGTATATGATTGCACTTATACGTTGGAATTAGCAGAACCGTGCTGTCACAGGGAACGTTTTCAACATTGCACTTGTACTTTGTACTCAGTTGATATCATGCTCTTTTGTCTATGGATGTCATCGGTGTGAAATAAAGAGGGAACTTATAATTCCATGAAGTATGTATTTTGTGTTAGAGAAACGTCTGGGCCGCTAGCCTAAGCCATGCTTAATCATGGTGGAAACTTGAAGCATCACCATAGTGAGCTATCTATGAAGCATCCTCAATAAAAAGTTATGCACATAGTAAATAAAAAGATCGCTGAGATGCTCATTGTCTGCTTGCCTTGTCATTTTGGTTATGGGATAGCTCTTGTACCATGTGCAAGGGGTACCCCATTGGCGGTTCTCGATGTGCAAGGGGTACTTACAATGACAAGAACTTACAGGTGACTGAAGTTGAGTAGCATGCTGTGTGGTTCTCGTATTCATGTGACACTACTAGGAAAATAGCTATAGTTAATCAGCACATCCGTGGCTCACATGGTTGAAGTGCCCCACGGCTAAAACAGGCGTGGCTCACCTATGGGCAGTGCCCTACTAGTAACTAGAACAACCGTGGCGCACATGGCCATAGTGCGCCAAAGATATGTGTGGGCCAGGGCCCTGTTGGCCGCATGCCGCATACCCGCAGCGCACATAGGGGTGGTGCGCTACGGTTGTTGGGGATAGACGTAGCGCACATGAGGCAAGTGCACTACGCCTATGTGAAGCCCCCTCTGCTCCTTAAACGGGCATAAACATCCGTGGCGCACTCTGGCCATGTGCGCCACAGATGTGATTTTTCCCTGCGGCGCACTGGGGCCATGTGCGCCACGGATGTGTCGACCTGCACAAACATATGTGGTCATGTGATCATCTCCACCACCCCACACTTCAATTTCCCCTTCTTCTTCCTCCTTATATCTAGTCGGGATCCTTCTCCTTCCCACCTCAATTTCTCCACCCATTCACCATTTTTAGCATGTAGAACTTGCCTTGGATGTTACCTAAGTAATAGAGGAAGCTCTCCTCTCTCATCTCCTTCTCCGGTCTCGCGCGCACCTCTCCTTTCGATCTTCTTCTTGCGATTGGTCTCTCACATCTCGGTAAGTTGTCCATGTAAGGATGTGTTCATGTGTATATGGATGATATGGTCATATGTATGTAGATGATCGATGCTCATGATGTGTGTATGGAGAGGATCGATATGGTCATATGTGTGTATATATGGAGAGTATCGATGATGCTCATGCATGTGTGTATGGAGAGGATAATGATATGTTCATGTGTGTATGGATCTCGGTCTCTCTCTCTTGTGTTTGTATGTGAACAAGTTGCCATTTGTTTTGCCAAAATGTTGATTCATTTCCATTTTGGCAAGACTTTGGCATTTCGCAAAGGTCCTAATTTTAGGATAGGTCATGCCGAAATTTTCTATCGACCATTGCATGCATGCATTCATTATATGGTTCTAATAGACTTCTAATTATACCGTGTACACCGTGCAGGCAAAAATGGTACGCATAATGAGCGAAGGCATTGTGGCTAGATTTTTGAAATGTGCGACGGCCGACATGATACGAAATAACAAGACGGATATAAGATGTCCGTGCAGAAGATGCAAACTCAACTGGGTGATCGACCCAGATTCCAGGAATCTGCAGGCGCACCTGCTCCGCCATGGTTTCATGGATGGATACACTCGTTGGATAAGCGATGACGAAGACGATGGAGACGGTGAAGGTGGGCAACATGACGATGATCGTCATCATGGCAAGAACGGGCGAGATGATGAAGAGTCTCCTCGAGATGGTGAAGGTGCGGAAGCAGACCGGGATGATGATGATCTAGATGCCGGAGGAGGAGACGACGATGGAACAATGTCCGGCTGGGTGCGGGACCCTTATGTGCAAGAGCTGCTTCTCAAGTAGACGAGTAACGCCAGGGCTGCCGCTAGAGAGAAAGCCAAGCTTGCACAACTTGAGAAAGACGCGGTTACTCCATTGTATGAAGGATGCAGGCCCGATGATACCCGGTTGAATGTAACGCTCAAGGCTATGAAGATGAAGGCAAAACACAAATTGAGCGACGCAAGCTTTGACGATATGATGGCATTCTGGCACGATCGTCTCCCGGAGGGGAACACATGTCCAACTAGTATCGAGGACGCCAAGAAAATTGTCTGTCCTCTCGATCTACCACACGTTAGATATCACGTATGCATCAACGATTGCATCATTTATCGGGGCGAGGATGCGGAGAAAACCACATGTCCGGTGTGCGGCGTGAGTCGATACAAGAAAGGGAAGAAAGCACCTCGAAAAGTGGTATGGTACTTTCCTATCACTCCTCGTCTACAGCGCTATTTCGCGGACCCTAAGGAAGCGAAGCTCATGCGATGGCATGCGGAAAGGAAGAAGCCAGGAGATGATGATGATGACCCCGAAAAGGATGAGCTGCTGACGCACCCTTCAGATGCTAGCCAGTGGAAAGCATTGGACCTTGAATTCCCAGAATTCGGTGGAGATTCGAGGAACATCAGGCTTGGTGCGAGCACCGATGGACTCAATCCGTTCGCTAGCCAGAGCAGCACGCACAACACTTGGCCCGTGTTTGTATGGATGTACAACCTCCCTCCATGGTTGTGCATACAAATGAGTATGCTAATTCAAGGGCCGAAACAAACTGGTACAGTGACCGGGGCATACAGAGGACGCATGGAGAAATAATCAAAGTGCATAACTCAGATTTCACGCGTTGGTTTAGGCAGACGCTCCTTGATAATCCCCCGCGATCGCATTCTTCTGACACGGAAAAGATCATATTCAACTTGTCGCAGGGACCGATGCAAAACCTGGTGACCTATCAGGCGTATGATATCAACGGCTACACATTCTACACGGAGGAAAAGGACAACAAGTGTGATTATCAGAACTCAAGCGTAACGTCGGAATTCTACACCGATGACAACGTGAAGGAAAGATTCTACGGAAGAATCGAGGAGATCTGGGAGCTCGACTACTGTGGAGAAAAGGTGCCGATGTTTCGTGTCAGATGGGCAAAGAGCGTCGAAAGAGAAGACCGGTATTTCACAACCATGGTTATACCTGAAGCAGCCAAATCCAAGGCCGCCGGTGCGAACGTGGCCGCAAAAAATGAACCGTGGGTACTGGCTACCAAAGTGGACCAATGTTTTTTCATTACCGACCCGACAAAGCCTAGCCGTGTTGTCATGAGGAGAGGAAAAAGAAACATCATCGGAATGGATGGAGTCGCCAACGAGCAAGACTTCGACCAGTACGGCGATCCAAAGATTGAAGATGACGACGACTACGATGCAGCAACATACATCACAAGAAGAAAAAGGACAACCCTACCCAAAAAAGATAGCCCATTCGAAAGAAGAAATATTAAAGTGTCGGGGCTAAATTATTCAACCGCGAAAAAAAAGGGAAAAAAGATTGTAAAACGCTAGCTCAAAAAATATTGTAAAACGCGTGGTCGAAAAAGATTGTAAAGTGCGGGTGTGGTCGAGTAGCGCCGTGCCCAATTCATATTATTATGGACAAATTATTATGAAATTTAGTTATACTTTGAATCATATTATTTGTACCACTTTTATGACATATATTATCACTTCTGGGCATTTTTGGAACATTTAAAAGTATTTATAAAATAAAAACAAAACAAATATGGCATATATTACCACTTTTGGGCATTTTTGGAACATTTAAAAGTATTTTTAAAATAAAAATAAAAAAAGGGGGCACCAGCATTCAAACCTGGGTACTCAGAAGTTTAGAATAGGGCAGTAGGCAGAACCAGTGGGATAGGGTAATGAATCTGTTAGATAGTAGGACGGCTTTTCTCTTATACAGTTGCTAGAGGCAAAGATAGGCGTAGCGCACTCTGGCATAGTGCGCTACGGATATCTGTATCCCACTATGCCAGAGTGCGCTACTCCTATCTTTGCCTTATCCACACGTGCACGCACAGGCACGTCCCTCATCCCCGTAGACGCGCCCACCCATCTCGCTCAAGCCCCCGCCGCCGCTGTTGATCCGCCGCCTTGCCAGCCCTGCCAGCCGCCGCCACTCGAGGAGGAGACCGTGGAGGAGGAGGCCCGTGCCGCTGCCAATCCGTGGAGGAGGAGGTCGCTGTCGCTGCCGAGGAGGAGGAGGCCACCGCCGCTCGAGGAGGAGGAGGAGGCCACCGTCGCTGCCGAGTTGGAGGAGGCCACCGCCGCTCGAGTAGGAGGAGGCCACCGCCGTCAAGGAGGAGGAGGCCACCGCCGCTCGAGGCTGAGGAGGAGGAGGCCGCGCCTCGCCCGCGCGCTCGTCGTCGTCCTCGTCTTAGAGGTGAGCCTTCTCCCCTCTCTCCCTCTCTCCCCTCTCCACTTCTCGGTTGATTTAGGTTTAGGTTTAGGCATAGGCTTAGGCTTAGGCATTGATTCATTGTAGGTTTAGGTTGATTTAGGTTTAGATTTAGGTGGACAAGCCGGAAATTTAGTTCAGTAGTAAATTTTTTAGGTTTAGGTTGATTTGATGATGTTTAAATTCCATTCAGTCATGGATATGATGGTACAGGTGCTGTTGCTGCTTCTGTTACCAGTGTCCAGGTAGTAGTAGCTTTGCTAGAAATGGATGGTGTGTTATTGGTAGTAGTAGCCTCTGACAGTGATCAAAGTATGCCTCTGACAGTGATTCATTTTAGCAATGTACTAGATGGTTAGGGTTTGACAGTGAGCAAATTATGCCTCTGACAGTGATTCATTTTAGCAATGTACTAGATGGTTAGGGTTTTACAGTGAGCAAATTATGTTCTTGTGCATTATGGTTAGGGTTTGATAGTGAGCAATGTACTAGATGGCCATACTGTTATCTTTATTGTGACTTATCTGGAGATGTCATACTGTTATCTTTCACAAGAAGTCAGTGCTACTTGTTTATATAAATGATTAGACAAGATAAAATCATCTCATGGACAGTCTATGTATAAAGATAGCTAGGGTTCACCCCCTAGCATCTGGTTTTGCACTCCTGGGTGCACCCAATAGCTTCCCCCTACCTAGCAGCAACAACAAGTTCTGTAGTGGCTGATACAAGTTCTATAGTGGCTGATACAAGTTCTTCCTAGCATCTGGTTTTGCACTCCTGGATTTGTTTAGCTTGATTCAATGTAGTGGATGTAGTAGCTTGCGGTTAGCTTGTAGTTGCTGTAGTAGGTTAGTGTTAGCAAATTTTATTGTAGTTGCTGTAGTAGTTGCCTAGCATATGGTTTTGTACTCCTGGATTTTAGTGTTGTTTGTGGCTAGGAGATATATGATCCTAGTTATGCTGATGATGATCCTAGTTTGTGGCTGATCCTAGTTTAGTGGTGATCTAAAATGCTCCTGGTGATGGTCTAGTAGTGCTGAAATTGTGACCATATAATCTGACCATATTTGCTAGTGCTGATCTAAAATGCTCCTGGTTTATAATGCTCCTGGTTTGAAAATACATGGTGAAAACTTGCTGTCATATAATCTGACCATATTTGCTGTCATATAAGTTATTGGTTGTCATATAAGTTACTTGTTGTCATATAAACTTGTTGTCATATAAACTTGTATTTGCTTGCTGTCATATAATGACAGGTGCTATAATCTGCATGTATTTGCTTGCTATCATCAATGACAGGTGATATAATCTGTGGTGATATAATTGTAGCACTTGAAATTGTGCTTGTGCTTGTATGAGGCACTTTATTATGTCGTGTATGCAGGTTCTTGTATGAAATGAGTCCCGATTTTTGCCGGAATGTTGATTAACTTCCGTTTCGGCAGAAATCGGGCACTCCTAGTTTAAGAAAATTAGCAAAGGTCATGCCAGATTTTTCCGTGCATTTAACCAATTATTTGTTTTTTATTAGTGCAAAGATGTGTGACAACGACGAGGCTGGATGTTCTAAGCGCATCAGCGCTGAAGAAGAACTCAGACCTCCGAATAAACAATTGACATTCTGGGAGGCGGCCCAGTGGCTAGAAGACGATGAAGAATACCATCCTTCGGAGAGCGAGAATGATGATATGGAAGACGCGGAGGAAGAAGCCGAAGGAACGGCGGACGATGAAACCACTGATGGCGGCGAGGGCACAGGGAGTGCTAGCAATCCTCCTAAGAAGACGAAGAAGAAGCCATCGTAGCATATTCCTGTGTCGAACAACCTAGTTATATATGAGGCATGCTTTTTGAGTTTGGTCTTTTTGATTTAGGAGTACTTTCTATAAGTGTATCTTCATATGCGACTTTAATTATATATGTTTTTTTCAATCATCGGTTAATTATTATTGTCAACTTATAGATGACGTGGTACGTCGTGTACAAGGGACGGGTTCCCGGAGTCTACGATGATTGGGAAGACTGCCGGAGACAGGTGTACCGTTTCAGCGGCAATAGCTACAAAGGGTACAACACTATGGCGGAGGCGGAAGCTAGATACACGCGCTATCTAGCGGGAGTTAGGACAAGGAACCGGATGAAGACCTACACCTTCGTCGCGGCAGTGATCATGCTTATCTTCTTTGGTTGTTTATCCCACGTTTGTGTCTAGCTAGTTTAGATGTCTAGGCGAGCTTCCGAGCTCTAACTTGTTCGATCGACACATGTATTCGCATGTCACCAGCTACTTTGTAACTTGATTGAAACAATGTAACTTATACTATGTAAGCCTCCTTCTTTTCAGCTTCTTGGCCAGCTTCTCCTAGAAGCTACCCTCGACCAGCTTCTCCCAGAATCTCATCTTCAAAATTCATTCAAACTTCTTAACTAGTAGTTTCAATGTCAATTTAAAAGTATAAACGATTTTTGCCGATGAGATTCTGGGAGAAGCTGGTCGAGGATAGCTTCTGAAAGAAGCTGGCCAAGAGGCTGAAAAGAAGGGGGCCGTATTCATGTATGAGACTTATCTATATGTATTTGTTTCAATCTTGTTTTTCAAATTGTGTATTTATATATATAATTGTATATCTTGTATCTGTGTGTGTATATCTGCCTGTAATATTGTATATAATCTGTATTGTATATAATCTGGCTCGAAAATTAAAAAAACAAAAAAAAACACCTGTGGCGCACATGACCTAGCTTTTGTGGCGCACTACGTCTGAAGCGCACCTCAGAAGCTTAGTGGCGCACTGGGAAGTGCGCCACAGAAGATCCTTCACGTAGCGCACCTGCCCACATAGCCGTGGCGCACTAGCAGGTGCGCTACGCCTATCTCGACATAACTGTGGCGCACCAGGCAGTGCGCCATGGCTAGGAGATAGCCGTAGCGCAAGGCCCGAGGCGCACCCCTAGTGCGCCGCAGATGATGTTTACAGGTGCGCCACGAACATCCTTTTTCCTAGTAGTGTGACTTGAGATTGCCAACTTATACTTTGTCAAGCATATACACCATCTTTGTTCAATTTAACCTTAAGCACTTCAAGGTGCTTATGATAGGAGCAATGAGGGCTGAAAGCTAACTAGTACCATAGTTTTTGGAAGCTCTTTTTGAAACTTGAAATCCCTGCTTCCCTTTGTGAAGGGCCTTTCTTCCACCATTATTTGAGTCTCCACCTTCTACCTTTAGGCACCATTAAGAGAGCATAGTTGTCATTATGTGTGCAGTGTCCCAAAATTTATTGATTGATGCATATTGTGATATTACTTGTTCTGGTGCTACTTGTTTCTAGTCACCCTTGTGAACTTTGAAGGTGTCCTATGCATCTATTTGCTACTCCATGAGGGACAAGCTGAATGCCACTATGCCATGTTTTCTGTATGTGAAACAAACGAACATTTTTCAATGCATGTTATTCATGATCTTTGTTTGTAGCCTTTCATGTTGCATGCATAGTTACTTTATCTTACTGTTAGAACTCCATCTTTCATGCTCACATTTAGAGTTCTTTGATCCCAGCTTTCAATGCTTGCAAATGGGTTGATCTTGGTTTGATGGTGCATGTCACCTCAAAAATTATTCTTTTATCACTTACCTACTCGAGGATGAGCAGGAGTTAAGCTTGGGGATGCTTGATACGTCGGAAATGTATCTAGAATGTTTGATGCTCCATGCTTGTTTAGTATCTACTTTGTTATGTTTTGTCTACACTTTGAGGTATTTTATACATTTTCTGGTACTAACCGATTAACAAGATGCCACAGCGCCAGTTTCTTGTTTTCTTCTGTTTTTGGTTCCAGAAAGGCAGAAAATCAATATTCTTGGAATTGGACGGAACAAAAGCCAAAGTCAATATTTTACCGTGGGCGTCACGAAGCCAGAAGGGGAGACAGAGACGTGCCAGAGGGCCACCACACCCCCCAGGCGTGGGCTGGGGTGGACCGGCACCTGGGCAAGGTGTGGCCCCTCCGGCTGCCTCCCAGCCTCGCCTCTTTGCCTATAAGAAGCCCCCGATGCAGAAACCCTAAATAATCCATCATAATTCCAGAAGAACCTCCGAAGAGCCACCACGACCGAAAGGGAGATTCAGGGGACAGAAAGTCTCTGTTCCGGCACCCTGCCGGGACGGGGAAGTGCCCCTGGAGCCATCTCCATCGATCTCCATCGCCAGCTTCATTACCGTTGCTGATTCCCATGATGAGGAAGGAGTAGTTCTTCCTCGAGGCTAAGGGCTCTACCGGTAGCTATGTGTTCATCTCTCTCTCTATGCATGATCTTGTTGTGGTCATGAGCTTTGTAATGAAGTAGATCTACCTTTCTACTCAAGTGCTTTAATAGATCTCTGCTATCCCCATGTGTGTGAAAGTGACAGCATGCACGCCATGGTGGCACTTAGGTTTGAGTCTACATAAATACTCTTTGTTCTTTAACAGATCTATGCTTTTCCCCAGCGTGTATACCATGTGTGGCACTTTGGCTAGATTGAATATTTGTTATGAGTTATATTTGGAGTTGGATGTCTCTATGAAATTGTGTTGTTTGTTGGAACCATCTAGCGCTCAAGGTGACAGTGTGGGGTTATCTATACTGGGGAAGGCGGACTTTGAGGAGTGCTGCTATAGCCCTACCGTGGATTAGGGTGTCCAACCAGAGAGTAGTTAAGAGTAGTATCATGAAGAGAGGATAATTATATGAGTGAGTGTTCACTAGTGAAAGTATGATCCCTAGGCCTTGTTTCTAAACATTGAAACACCGTTTGCATCTAGATCTGTTGCATGTTTTCTTGCTTTAGTTTTTACCTCACCGTCAAGCTATTTTCTAGCACCGTTACCACTTGTATTTCACTATCTCTTCGCCGAACTAGTGAACCTATACACCTGACAAGTGTATTGGGTGTGTTGGGGACACAAGAGACTTATTTATCTTGATTCCAGGATTGCTTGAGAGGGAATACCTTTTACCACTTCCTCCCTGAGTTCCATAAACCTTGGGTGATCCACTTAAGGAAACTTGCTGCTGTTCTACAAACCTCTACACTTGGAGGCCCAACAACTGTCTACAAGAATATAAGTGCGTAGACATCAGGTGCGTGGCTGCGTGCAGAGTGTGTGCGTGTCGAGTGGGTGCATGGTTGTGTGTGGTAGGGTTAGGATGAATTAGTAGGATTTAGATTTGTAAAAAAAGAATTAGTGGGGTTTTTTCAGGTCCGTGGGTCTGCGAGTATGGGTCCCCCATATCCGCCCCCGCTATACCACGTGGGTCTAGGTTTTTACCAATAAGAACCCCCGTGGGTTTTTTCTTACCAAACCTTCCCTGTTTAAGGTGGGTAACCGTCGGGTTATCGGATCAGGTACCCATTGCCATCCCTACTAATAACCATAGAGATTGTTTAAATCTCATCAAAGAAACCTTTTCTTTGAAGGTTATTCTTTTTGCCACTTCAAAGAGCAGCTCTATAATAATTCTTTCAACTCTTAACAACCGGACATAAGAAATTTCATCCTAATTACCAGATAATAATTAATTCCAATCTTAAAATAATTTTTACTCTCAACGTTTATAACTCGTATACAAAGTCCTAAGTTTCCTATAAGCATAGTTTATTATAAGATAAACTTAGAGATAAATAAAATCTTAAACAAATTACTTAAAAACAATTCACCTACAGGAATCCAATTGGGAAGTTTCATAAAAAAACATAGCATTATTACTTATGTATAATAACATATTTCTTATTTAAACATTAGTCCTTACCGGACCAATGATGATGATTTCAGATATTTGATCTTATATCATCACGAAGACCGTGACTGCATAACCTTGTGATCACAAAGGCAAGTTCACACTTGCTCATGTCCTTTGTTTAATTCCTATCAAGTATTTAAAAATCCAATATTGTCATCACCTGCAATTCAAAAAGGTCAAAAAACACTATTTTCATAATGATGTGATTATGAGTTATTTACCATATGGTAATAACCTACTATTACAATTTCGGTGTTAAAGGAACATAAGAGCATATCCACTCGAGTTCCCAGGACGCCGATCCCAGGGCGATTTTTTGGTCCGGACATCGAAAATTGGCCCAGTCGCGTTCCCAGGACCCGGTTTCGTCCGGATTTGGGCCAACTTTGGTCCGGACTTTCCAGGCCATTCCCGGGTTCCTGGGAATGCCGGACGGAGATAAAATGGGGGTGGGCCAACCTTGTGGCGAGACAGTCCCATTTCCCCACGCCCACTAGCCTAGCCTGCTCCCCAGCTGCCTCTGTCGCCATGGCTTTGCCGGCAAAGCTCCACCATGCCGAGCCATATCCATGCCTCTAGATAGGCACGCCGCAGTCACCACCCCTTTCCCCTTGGCCTAGGCCATCTTTCGCAACCCAAACTTCGTTGTAGATCGGCTTCGCTGTGAGCTCCCACTACTTCGCCTGCCAAGTGTTCGACGTTTTGTCGGTTCAGCCATGGACTCCGACGAGGAGATGTTCGCCGTGTTGCCGGAGGAGGAGGAGAACACCGATACCGCCGAAGATGCAGAGCACATGCAGATACTTGCCTCCCTTGCCCAATTGTACATGTAGATGGCGATGTTGAAGCGTGGAGGTTCGGCAAAGGGTCGCTAGAAGTGCAAGGCAAGGTAGAGGATGAAGGGCTACTACATGTTGTACGCAGACTACTTCGCCTACGAGCCGCTGCACGAAGAGTTCGTGTTTTGGCGTCGTTTTAGGATGAGCCGGAATCTCTTCCTCAAGATAGTGCATGCCATCCGGGAGTTTGAACCCTATTTCGTGTGCAAGAAGGACTACACCGGCATGGTTGGGTTTTCCTCACTACAGAAGTGCACAGTGGCGATGAGGTTTCTTTCATATGGAGCGTCGGGTGATAGTGCCGATGACTATCTCTGCATGGCTGAGTCCACCGCCATCGATTGCTTGTATAGGTTCTGCAGGGCAATGATTGCAGTGTTTGGGACATAGTACTTGAGAACACCCACTGCTGAAGACACTGCTCAGATCCTTATAGCCAATGAAAGTAGAGGATTTCCTGGGAAGCTTGGAAGCATATACTGCATGCATTGGAAGTGGAAAAACTGTCAATTTGCATGGCAGGGAATGTACAAAGGCCACAAAGGAGGTTGCACTATGATACTCGAGGCAGTTGCTACACATGATCTTTGGATCTGGCACTCCTTTGTCATGGCAGGATCAAACAAAAACATCAACATCCTCAACTCCTCAAATGTCTTTGCCAAGCTTGTTGAGGGTCATGCTCCCCCTGTGGACTTTGAGATCAACGGGCAGCACTACAACAAGGGATACTATCTTGCATATGGCATCTATCCAAGATGGCCAACATTTGTGAAAACTATCTCATGCCCGATGCTCCCCAAGCATGCTCAGTTTTCCAAGGAACAACCAAACCCTAGTTACCTCCGACCATGTGTCGGCAATGCTGGTGTTGTAGGGGTTCTCCGGCCTGATGTACTCCTCCTCCTCGTAGGGGTCCCAACAGTGTGGGATTTTCCCAAGACCGGCGGGGCCTCCTCGCTAATGGCTACAGCAGAAGCAGGGACGAGGGTCTGGACGGGGACGGCGGCTGCCTTCGATGCCTCGACGGGGGCCTGTACAAGGACAAGGGCCTCCTCGCCGATGTCCTTGGAGGCGACGATGGCCACCGCGCTATTCTTCTCCATCGCTGGCGTGGTTGGGGTTTTCTTGGGGGTTTGCAGAAGGTGATGGGACAGTGGAGATGGTTGCGTGAGCGAGTGAGTGATGAGTGAGAGTGAGGTGGCCTCTATAAAGGTGAAGGGAGGACAAGTTTCATTGCACCACCGTGCACCTCATAACTACATATGCTACTGCACCGTGCATGGCCACACGCGTCCGCTGCCGCCCCGTGCACCGCGACACGCGTACCATGCGTCACATTTTTTCCCTCGTGTCTAACCTTAGTCACTTAGTTGTTCTTAGTTATACCCTCGAGTGTAACACTAGCAGTTTGGTTGTACTCAGTTTTTCCCTCCAGTACTAACACTGCCGTGTGCAATATACTCATTTTTACCCTCCAGTTGCTGGTCAACAGAGAGTCAACGAATGTGTTTTAGCTAGCTAATTGAGTCATTTTATGCACAACAAATTCAAAAATATCAAAACATAGTGGAATCTACCCAAGGAGTCTTATTATGTGACCTTCCACCATAAGAAAATGTATATAAATAAAGCTTTAACCTAAATCAACACTTCTCAAATCACCTACTATCTATTAAGGTTCATGGCTTTCTACTCTAGCCTCTTCCCAAAACATCCCTCCCCAAAATATAGTTTGTCTGAATGAGGCAATAATTGTCAAACTGATATATATTTGAATTGAAAATAGTGTGATGTATGCCTAGATGTATTTTATTGTATAAAAGAAGCATTTTCCATTTTTAAATCTCTTTCTATTTTCTATTTGAATCCCTTTGTCAGTTTTGCCCATGGTTTTTAAGTTCTACTTAGTTTTTCCCTTGGTTTTTAAGTTCTACTCAGTTTTCCCCTCTCTCTTAGTCACAAACTCTCACACATGTGCTCATCTTGGCTGCTATGCTCTGATTGGTCGAGATAGTTGTCATGCAAATCGTACCCACCAATCGTTGATCCTCTGATTGATCCTCTGTGATCTAGCGGACAGGATAACCCCTGTATCTGTCAGGGGGCACCCTCTATCCATGCAAAATAACGAGTTTGCTACTGGTACTTTAACTCCATAAACAAATTATTTTGAATATAATTTGAAGGTAAAGTGTTCTAAGGTGTATAATTTTCATATATGCAAGTTTATTCATTATATTTCACTCCATGAAAAGGATAAATGATCAGGATTTTATTAGCACAAAATTATCATGTCCTAAGTGCGATTTCAAAGAGTTCAAAGGTGTATAATTTTTGCCATATGCAAGTTTATGCATTACATTCTATGAAAATGGTAATCTCTCAAGATCTTCTTAGCACATCATTATCATGTATTAAGTGCGATTTCACAGTGTTAAAAGGTTTATAATTTTCATATATGCGAGTTTATGCATTATATTTCACTCCATTAAAATAATAAATGATCAGGATTTTATTAGCACAACATTATCATGTCCTAAGTGCAATTTCAAAGAGTTCAAAGGTGTATAATTTTCGTATGTGCACGAGGCATAAAGATTTTAGTTTAGGGATCACTTTTCACGCTTTATAAATGGTAAACTCTTAAGATATTCTTAGGACAAAATTATCATGTCCAAATTGTAATTTGAAAGTGTTCACGAGTTGTGTCAATTATAAACACTCTTTTACATTAAGAGTTGTATAATTTTTTCAAGTTGAAAGTGTTCAAGAGTTGTGTCATTTTCCTATTTCCTATACATCCATCTCCCAATTTTTTAATTATAAACACTCTTTCACTTGATTACACTCGAGACATTAACTCGATAAACCAATTAAATCATCGGAATGGATCGTCGTCCGCATGCTCCGCAGCAAGCGCCCCAGTCTAATCGGAACACTTTGGTGCGAGATCTAACCTTCCTTGCGCACGGTTGCCATTGTCATACTTCATATAGGTCAACGGTATGGCACCATACTGCGGCTAGGACGAACGGGAGGCCGAAGTGAAGCTCGACAAAGGGCCGCTATCGCCGGAGAAGGGCCGTCATCGCCGGAGAAGAAGAATAAAGGGGAGACAATGGCACAGGCGCGGGAGCGGGGCTGGCTCACTGATACGTCGTAAACATATCTATAATTTTTTATGTTCCATGCTTGTTTAGTATCAACTTTGCTATGCTTTTTTTATACTTTGAGGTATTTTTATACATTTTCTAGGACTAACATATTAAAAAGATGCCGCAGTACCAGTTGCTTGTTTCTGTTGTTTTTGGTTTAAGAAAAGCTAGTAAGGATATATTTTCGAAATTGGACAGGACAAAAGCCAAAGTCATTATTTCACCAAGACGAACACAGAGACCGAAGGGCGCCCGAAGGAGGGCCACAGGGCCTCCACACCCTAGGGCCACGCGGGCCCCCACCTCGGGTGGGCCCCCACGCATATAAAATCTTCCCGATGCAGGAACCCTAAGCACCTGATCAAATCTCCATGAAACAGTCCGTAGCCGCCGCCACCATCATCCCTAGATCGGGGGGATCTGAAGCTATCCCCGTTACCCTGCCGGAGGGGAGATCATCCCGGAGGCCTTCTTCATCATCATGCCAGCCTCCGGTATGAAGCGTGAGTAGTTCCACCTTGGACTGCGGGTCCATGTAGTAGATATATGGTTGTTTCTCCTCCTTTGTGCTACCATGTTTAGATCTTGTGAGCTCTGATCATGATCAAGATCATCTATTTGTAATCATGCATGTTGTGTTTGCGGGGATCCGATGGATATTGAGATTACTATGTCGGATTGGTTAATGGTTCTATCTTATTGATTCTATCATGTCTGTGTTGTTTGTGATCTTGCATTCTCTCCGTTTCTAGTAGCTATCTTGGCCAAGTAGATGCTAGTGACTCCAAGAGGAAGTATTTATGCTCGATAGTGGGTTCATGCCTCTATTTAATCTGGGCAAGTGACAGAAATCTCTAAGGTTGTAGATGTGTTATTGCTACTAGGGAGAAAACAACGGTCTCTTGTTCATGGAACAAGTGGATTGTTTACCTTACACACTTTGCTTAAAGCAGTTATCCGTTGCTTCCAACTTAATACTAGAGGGGGGTCGGATGATATCCTGAATGTGGATTACTAGTCATAGATGCAGTTGGATGGAGGTCTATGTATCTTTTTGTTTTGCCCAATCAAATCTCATAGGATCATGAATGTCTAGTATTGCATTGTCATGCCTTGCTCTGTCTTGTCAATTGCCCTGCTGTAATTTGTTTACCGAGCATGCCATGTTGTTTATCTTAAGGAGAACACCTCTAGTGAACTATGGACCCCAGTCCAATCTTTACCATTGATATATCTTCCATTGTTACTATTTACTTTATGCAAACCACTATTACCTTCCACACCATACAGTTAATCCTTTGTTTTCAGTAAACCGGTGAGATTGACAACCTCATTGTTTCTTCGGGCAAAGTCTTGAGTTTGTGTTGTGTAGGTTTCCAGTTGCTAGCAACACCTTTGAGTCATTTCCTTCCTCCTACTGGTTCGATAACCTTGGTTTCTTACTGAGGAAAAAACTTGCTATTGTACTCATCTGACCTTCCCCTTGGGGTCTCCCAACGAAGCTCTACAGTGATCTGAGCCGCATCAAGCCTTTTTCTGGCGTCGTTGCGGGGGAGGATAAGGATGGCTTCACAAGGGGAATCCTTCACAACTATTCTCTTTAGTTTAGTTTTGTTTTGCTTAGTTTATTTTGCCTTTTTTTGTTTGCCTCTTTTTATCAATAACTCCAAAAAATTAGTTTCGTTTGGTTTGCTTTATCTTATCAAAAACTCCAAAAAAAAATTAGTTCCTACTCTAGTTATTGCTGCTGTTGGCTTGCTCCACCTTTGCAAAAATGAACTCTGCTGAGAACACCAAGTTGTGTGACTTCACTAGCACAAACAACAATGATTTCCTAAGTACACCTATTGCTCCACCTGCTCCTGACGCTACCTTTTATGAAATTAAGCCTACTTTGTTGAATCTTGTTATGAAAGAGCAATTCTCTGGTGCTAGTTTTGATGATGCTGCTGCCCACCTCAATAACTTTGTTGAACTTTGTGAGATGCAAAAATATAAGGATGTAGATGGAGATATTATTAAGCTCATGTTGTTCCCTTTCTCCTTGAGAGGAAAAGCTAAAGAATGGTTGTTATCCTTGCCTAAAAATAGTATTGATTATTGGATTAAGTGCAAAGATGATTTTATTGGAAAATACTACCCTCTTGCTAAGATCATATCTATGAGAAGTGAAATAATGAAATTTAAACAACTTGATAATGAACATTTTGCTCAAGCTTGGGAAAGAATGAAATCTTTGGTTAAGAATTGTCCCACTCATGGACTTACTGCTTGGATGATTATCCAGACTTTTTATGCAGGTTTAAACTTCTCTTCAAGAAACCTATTAGATTCAGCTGCTGGAGGTACCTTTATGACAATTACCTTGGGTGCTGCAACAAATCTCCTTCATAATATGATGGTAAATTATTCTGAATGGCACACTAAGGAGAGCTCCACATGGTAAGAAGGTAAATTCTGTTGAAGAAACCTCCTCTTTGAGTGATAAGATTGATGTTATCATGGCTATGCTTGTTAATGGAAAAACTCATATTGATCCAAATAATATTCCCTTATCCTCTTTGGTTGCTCAAGAAGAGCAAGTTGATGTGAAATTCATTAGAAACAACAATTTCAACAACAATGCCAATAGGAATAATTTTGGTAGTAACAATAATTATAGGCCTTACCTCCTAATAATGGCAATACCTATGGAACCCCCTACAATAACAATGCTAGAAGTGCTCCCTCTGAAATTGAAGTCATTCTTAAAGATTTTATTAGTAAACAAACCACTTTCAACAAGAGTGTGGAGGAAAAGCTTTGGAACATTGAGAAAAATATTTCCTCCTTGTCTGAAGCACAGTCCTCCTTTATTAATAAAATGGCTGCTAAACATGAAACTTTGGAAAGTACCTTTGCTGCTACTCATGCCATACAAGTTACTATTTATGAAAATGTTAGACTGTTAGCCCAACTACATGCTAAGTGGAAGAGAGAAGCTGAAATTGCTAGAAACAATAGTGTGTGCACTATTACCACCCCCAATATGGATGCCACTAAACCACAAGAAGTCCCTATTCCTCCTACCTCAATGCCTAAACCCAATGAGTCTACTACTAGTGATGCTAAGTTTGATTTTGATCTTGATGGTTGCAATATTTCTGAAGTGATTATGTTCCTACACAAGCTTGCTAGAAGTCCAGATGCTAGTGATATGAATGTGGCTTTCACCAAGCACATTACAGATGCTCTTATTAAAATTAAGGAAGAAAAGTTGAGAAACAAAGCCTATATTCCTAGGAAAGTAGAAGATAGTTGGGAACCCATCATTAATATGCAAGTGAATGAATTTGATCTCAAAGCTTCATGTGACCTTGGTTCCAGTGTCTCTATTATGTCTAGAAAGATTTATGAAATGCCTGATTTCCCACCTTTGGAAGATTGCTATTTGGATGTACCACTTGATGATAATGCTAAAAAGAAACTCATGGATAGTGTTATTGATATTCTTATTATGGTTAATAATGCTTATATCCCTGTTGATTTCTATGTTTTGGATGTTGAATACGATTCTTCTTGTCCTATTACTTTGGGAAGACCTTTTCTTAGAACTGTTGGTGCCATCATTGATATGAAAGAAGGCACCATTAAATATCAATTTACATTCAAGAAATGTATTGAACACTTCCCTATGAGGAGAGAAAAGTTGTTTTTGCTCCTCCTTTGAAAGCAAGGTTTGATGTTAATGCTCTTTCATTTGAAAATACTTGATTCTTGCTTCTTGTGCCTAACTTAAAGGTGTTAAAGAAAAGTACTTCTTAGGAGATAACCCAATAGTTTTATTGAGTCTTGGAAGTTATTACTTATGTAATAACCTCTCCTTATACTTTTTATTTTCTTTTTGTGCCAAGAATAACCTCTAATGAGAGGGAAGTAAGATTTGGGGAGTTGCTGTCCCGAAACAGATTTTTGTGCTCTACTGTAAAAATTCGTGTAAAATCTCTGTATGTCGGATTAAGCTGTAATTTTCTGATTAAATCCCCCAGGTTGTTAGATAACTTCCGTTATTTCAACAGTTTTTTATTTGAGCAACAGAAGGTCTTCAAACAAATCGGTTTCTACCTGCTTGTCTGTTTTGACAGATTTCTGCCATTTTTTGCATTTGCTTCATATTGGTTCCTTTTTGGGTTCTTTTTGGAAAATTGAGCTTTTGAGGGAATTGATACAGTAGCTTGTGTATTTAGTCAAAGTTTTGCTGTTTTAAAACTAAAACCCCAAGGTCTATTATCTTTTGAATACACTAATGTTGCTAATGAAGATTGTGTGAAGTTTTCTATGAAGGAAAATTTGCAGGTGTAGTGAAAGAATGATGTAATGAGATGAAGAATGGAAAAAGGCTCAAGGTTCGGGATGCCACCCCATGTCACCCCAAGGAATATTCAAGAGGTACAAGCGTCAAAGCTTGGGGATGCCCAAGGCATCCCCTTCTTCATCAATAAAAATCTCAGGTGTTTCCATACACTTTGCTTTTATTGTTTCATGCACTGTTGTGTTGTTCTTGGAGCGTCTTAGTTTTTGTTTTTGGTTTTTGTTCGCTTAGTTTGCTTGAATAAAGTAGTTTGGACCCCCGTTCTCGCTGTGTTGTTTCAAATAAGTTGATTGGTGTTGGAAAGGAGTAGAAATTTCTTGCTTGAGTAGTACAAGAGGAGCTTGCTTTGACTGTGACTTATACTTTATCATGTCATGTTTGGTGTTGTTTTCACCCTTTACTTAGTTTTTATTGATGTAGCATGACTTGTTCCAAACAATTGGGATTGATTAATGTTCCTTGAAAGAATGTGAAAAATAAATGAATAAAATAAAACTTTTTTGATTTACAGGGTGAGAAGAAACTTTTTGAATCCAATTGGGAACTTTCAAAACCTATTTGGATCAAATAAAATCCTAAAGGGATTTAAAAAGTTAAATAAACAATAAACTTAAAAATATTTAAAATTACTATTTTGGATCTTTTAATAAAAGGATTTGGTTTTCAAAAGAAAAGGTGGATTTATAAATAAAGATTATTTTATAGAGCCAAATTAAACCTTGGCCAAGTTTTTGAAATAAAATGTTTTGTTTTCATAAAAGTAGTAAAGGTTTATTTAAATAAAATAATAAGGATTTAATATCCAATTTTATTTAAGTAAAGGCTTTTCCCATTTTAAATAAACACTAAAACTTATTTATTTATTTTAAATAAGTTTTCCAAGTATTTTATATTCTCAAATAAAACCTACTGAATGGTTTTGGTACTATTTTGGATTTCAAATAGAGTTTTGAAAATAAATAAAAAAAACCCTATTTGATTTAATAATTAAGGTCCATCTTATTTAATTATTAATGGACCCTAAAATAAAAATGTTATCTTATTTTTAAAAAGTTTTCCAAGTATCTTATATTTTCAAATAAAACCTACTGATTTGGTTTTGATAATATTTAGATTTGAAATAAAGATTTTATTAAATAAATCAAAACGTATTTGAATTATTAACCAAGGTCTATTTTAATTAATTATTAAATAGATCCTAAAATAAAAATTATTATTTTATTTTGGGACTTTGGTTTATGTTGTTAAACAGAACCAAAACACAATACAAAGTTTGGTGAATGTTTTGATTTGATTTGTTGATTGATTGGTTTGATTGAAATTCAAAACAGAAAATCAATTAGAAAAAGAAAAAGAATACTGAATAAAAAAAAGAGAGAAACAAGTCAGCCCAGCCGGCCAGCCCAACAGCCCAGTCCAGCCCACCTATTTCCCTCGCCCCCGAAACGTTTTCCTTACCGCAAAAAGAACCCGCGCAGTGAATGACAACTAGAGCCCACCTGAAACATTCCTCTCTCGCTGACGCCAGGCCCCACCGCCAACTCCCCTTCGTTCTCACCCGCGCGCAAACCTCGCTGGCGGTTTCTGCCGATTAAAGCTCGCGTCAATACTCGTTACTGCTGCGTTGATTCAGTCCAGCAATCACGCCGTATTAAACGCCAGCCTCTCCTCTCTCGTTCCCCTCTGTCGCCCCACCTCAACACGCCCCCAGGCCGCCCAATTCCTCGCCACACCACCCTCTGTCCGACGACGCTCCAGCGACGATTCCGGCCAGCATTCACCGCCCCTCGCCTCCTCGAGCACCCAGCCGTGATCCCCATCACCTGGCGGACCTTTCTGCAGCCGCAGCTCGCTCGCGCGTGCTCCTGAGCCTCGGCAACGACGACTCCAAGCGCCGCCACCGTCTGGTTTAACTCCGGCGAGTACCCCAGGTAGCTTCTGTCCGCCCCTTCCCCTCTCATTGATGCTCTCGCACGCTCCTCTCTCGCGTGCATCTAACACTGCTCTCCGTTTGCCTTAGCGTTCTCAGTAAGTTCATCTTCGACAGCACCAGAGCACGCCCGTCGCCAGAACGAACTCCGGCGAAAGATTAAGGACAACCCCGTGCGCCCCCTGCCCAGCGACAACCACTTTGAGCATCAGCAAGCTTCGGCGATTCTGGTGAGCTATCCCACTATTCCTCTAGCTTCCTGTATCACCGGCGACGACCTCGTCTGAGCGCTGCCGCCAGAGCGCCGCCGCCAGCGCCGCTGAGTATTGGTCAGAGTAGTTAGGACCGTTGGATTTGGATCTGACGATTAGGATAGAAACTAAGCGAATGGGTACGCACGCTTCTGAGCCGTATGATTCCACTTAAATCCTACGGTCTGTGTTAGTCGATCCACCCAAACCGGTATCGACCAGTAGTTGAGCGCCGCGTGTCACTAGTTCTGTTTAAAAGAAATTTTGAATCTGATTTAGATGCAGATTTGAAACTCTTGTAACTTTTGATCCACACGTCCAAAAATTGCAAACTTTATACCATTGGAATCAGTGGAGCAAGCCCTAGCGAACCATGCCATTTGTTTAGTAAAAAGTTTCTGTTAAATGGTTTGTTTTTGCAGAAACATTTGTATGCTTGTTTAGATTATAAAAATTGTTCAAAAATGATTTTGGGGATAAAATCTTTGGAAATTGGATTGATTTGAACCTACTGACCATAGGAATCACTTTGTGGTTTCAAAAATGTATTTGGTGAAACAAAAGAATGATTCTTTGATTTAAAACCATTTCTAGTCAAATAAAAATATAGTTTATTTATTAAAAATGGTTTTGGAAGAAAACTTTTGGGAAATGTTTTGTTTTAAACTCTCTGACCCCAAACACCAAGTTTTATGGTTTGAAAACATATTTGGTGAACCCTATAGATTAATGCCTTAGTAAAAATATTTCTACACCACATAAAATGATACTTTGTTTTGAAAATGGTTTAGGAAGTAAAATCTTTTGCAAATGACTTTGACACTTTACAAAATGACCAATAGGTGCTTTCAAATGTTTATGACCCATTATAAACCACTTTTACAAAGAAAACAACCCTTTTGCATGCTAGCATGTGTTGTTTTGTTTTATTATTTTATGTGATGTTTTGCTTGATTGGTAGATTGAGATTGTGCCTTGCTTGATTGATTTGTAGTGACTTGAAGAGTGTGATTGTTGCAAGGAAAAGGAGTGAACCTATACTCTACCAAAAAGGCAAGTGATGCTACATACTTTTGTCCCATTACTTTCACTATGCATTAGTGATTTTGCTAAGTAAAACTTGCATGGAATTTTTGCTAAGTATAAACCTTGCTATGGGAAAACCTAGTAGATGAAACCTTAGTAAAATTTCCTAAGTTAAGACTCCTACTACTATCATGCTTAGCTTCGCTAATAGAAAATAAGGGTGGATATACATTCATACTATGGAAAAATTTCTAAGTCTGAGGACTTGTGTTTTTGTTTAATAAAACAACTAAGTTAATGAATCACCTGGGTGGAAAGGGACTTGCTTGGTGGTTTTTGGTTGAGTGGTTACACAAGGCCAGGGGACTGGTGAACCTTGTGTATCTCACTTGTGGATGGCCACCTAGGAACAAAGAGATTTGAGATGTCAAATGTTGAGAAGCTTCAAGTGCAACCACTTGGCATTATGGGCTCTGCCTGGATCATATAGGTTGCAAGAACTTAGCCATATGGACAGTTGGTGGTAGGGTTTGATAGGTTGGAGCGCGTCCATTTTGGTCTAAGGGAAGGCTTCTGAAAGATCTTGTCTTGGTGAAACCAAGTCTTGTGGGTAAAGTGCACCACCTCTACAGAGTGTAAAATCTAAGTACTTAGCCATGTCCCTGGTAAAGGACAATTTGAGCATCAAGACATGGAAGCAATCAAGAATCTCATCATTCAAATTTCTAAGTTAAAAACTTGTGGTTTGAACAAGGGTTAAAGGATCTTCAATCTTTGATTGGGAGAAATGATTTTGTCAAGCAAAAACTTAGTGTTTTCAAATGTTAAGGAAAAATCTATTTTGAGCAATGCAAGCCTCAACTCCACTTAGCCAAATGCATATAGATGATAGACTCCACTATATTACCATAGTATCACTTGCCAATACAATTCAAATGTATTGACCCTTGTGGCTGTAACTTGTTATGTTGCAGGTTTGTTTGATTTAGCGAAGTGTGTTGATTAGGATTACAAAGTCTACAACCAACATGTCTGCCTGTGGCACTTTGAAGATGAAGGACCCCATGCTTATAGATATTCTGCTGCAATGTAATGTAATAGCCAAATGAGCTATGTAAGATGTAATAAATTATGTTATTCCTGGTTATAAAGTTGTATTATGACCTTTGTTTCTTGATATTACATCTTAACTGTGGATGCTAGCTATTGATCCAGGGACTAGCATTATAAACACAGGGGACTCTACCTTATTAAAGGTTGGGAACCTTATAAAGAATCATGCGTTGTTTTAGCATACAAAAGCATAGTATTATGGTGTTCTCCTTTGATGCTTTGTTTGGGTTAACTTGGCACATGGTCACACCATGTTATGACTATGAAAAAGTCACCTTAGCCTATATGATCATTTATTTTTTGACTTGTGGTACCACTTTATGCTTTGATTAGTAATGTTTTATCGCTCTGCATGATTATGGCCATTATTGCTCTCTTAGTTGGTCGATCCCAGTCTTTTGCTAGCCTCCACTTGTATGACTAAGCTCTACTCATGCATCCAACTCCCAAAAACCAAGTTATTCCAAACTGTCCACTATAAATTCCTATGCATGGTGTGTTACACCATTCCAAGTATATTCTTGTTTTATCTATCTTCCAATTAAAGAGTCACTTTGTTATGTGAAACTTCGTGACTAAAGATCTCACAAACTTGATGGAACACATTATTTTCATTGCCCCTAAATAAACTTGAACCATTATGTCATCTATGTTGTATATGCTTGCACTTATACGTTGGAATTAGCAGAACCATGCTGTCATGGGGAACGCTTTCAACATTGCACTTGTACATTATACACAGTTGATATCATGCTCTTTTGTTTATGGATGTCGTCTGTGTGAAATGAAAGGTGAGCTTGTAAGTCCATGGAGTTATGTATGTGTGTTAGAGAAACGCCTGGGCCGCTAGCCTAAGCCATGCCTAATCATTGTGGAAACATGCAACATCACCACAGTGAGCAACATATGAGGCTTTCTTCTTATAAAAAAGAGACATATTGAAAGGGGAAAGAGAGAAAAAAGCACCATTTTCCCATGGTAAATAAGAAGATTGCTGAGATCCTCATTGTCTGCTTGCCTCGTCATTTTGATTATGGGATAGCTCCTGTATCATGTGCAAGGGGTACCCTGTTTGCGGTTCTCTATGATACACATGTACTTACTATGACAAGAACTTACAGGTAACTAAAGTTGAGTAGCATGAGGAGCGGCCCTCGTATTCAAGGGACATGAGATTGCCAACTTATACTTTGTCAAGCATATACTCCATAGTTTGTTCACATTAACCTTAATCACTTCAATATGCTTATGATAGGGGCAATGAGAGCTGAAAGCTAACAAGTACCATAATTTTTGGAAGATCTTTATGAGACTTGAAATCCCTTCTTCCCTTTTTATGAAGGGCCTTTCTTTCACTATTATATTAAATCTCCAGCTTCTATCCTTAGGCACCAATTAAGAGAGAATAGTTGCCATTCTTAGTTCTATGTGAATTGTTCCAAAACTTATTGATTGATGCATATTGTTGCTATTGCTTGCTCATGAACTATTTGTATCTATTCACTCTTATGAACTTTGAAGGAGTCCTATGCATTTATTTGCTACTCCATGAGGGACAAGTAGATTGCCACTATGCTATGTTTTCTATATGTGAAACAAACAAACGTTTTTCAATACATTGTTATTCATGATGTTTGTTTGTAACCTTTCATGTTGCATGCATAGTTACTTTTTCTTACTGTTAGAACTTCTTATTTCATGCTCATGTTTAGAGTTATTTGATCCTAGCTTACAATGCTTGCAAATGGTTTGATCTTGATTTTGATGGTGCATGTCAACTCAAAAATTGTTCTTTTCATCACTTACCTACTCGAGGACGAGCAGGAAGCTCGGGGATTCTTGATACGTCGGAAACGTATCTATAATTTTTGATGTTCCATGCTTGTTTAGTATCTACTTTGATTTTCTTTGTCTACAATTTGAGCTATTTTTATATGTTTTATGGGACTAACCTATTAACAAGATGCCACAGTGACAGTTGCATGTTTTCTTCTATTTTTGGTTTCAGAAAAGGCAGAAGAGCAATATTCTCGGAATTGGATGGGACAAAATCCAAAGTCAATATTTTACCGTGGGGAACACAGAGCCAGAAGACGAGACAGAGAAGAGCCATCAGAGGGCCACACCCCCTGGCCGCGCGGCCAGGCCTAGCCCGCTCCTAGGGGGGTGCGGCCACCCCGGGTGCCCCCTGCCTCGCATCTTCGCCTATAAGAAGCCCCCGATACCGAAACCCTAAGTACCCGATCAATCTTCCACGAAACAGTCCATAGCCGCTGCCACCATCGTCCCTAGATTGGGGGGATCTGAAGCTATTCCCGGCACCCTGCCAGAGGGGAGATCATCCCGGAGGCCTTCTTCATCATCATGCCAGCCTCCAGTCTGAAGCGTGAGTAGTTTCACCTTGGACTACGGGTCCATGTAGTAACTAGATGGTTGTTTCTCCTCCTTTGTGCTACCATGTTTAGATCTTGTGAGCTCCGTTCATGATCAAGGTCATCTATTTGTAATCATGCATGTTGTGTTTGCGGGGATTTGATGGATATTGAGATTACTATGTCGGATTGGTTAATGGTTCTATCTTATTGATTCTATCATGTCTGTGTTGTTTGTGATCTTGCATGCTCTCCGTTTCTAGTAGCTATCTTGGCCAATTAGATGCTAGTGACTCCAAAAGGGAGTATTTATGCTTGATACTGGGATCATGCCTCTATTTATTCTGGGGAACTGACATAAATCACTAAGGTTGTAGATGTGATATTGCTACTAGGGAGAAAACAACGGTCTCTTGTTCATGGAACAAGTGGATTGTTTACCTTACACACTTTTCTTAAAGTAGTTATCCGTTGCTTGCAACTTAATACTTGGGGGGTTCGAATGATAACCTGAAGGTGGATTACTAGTCATAGATGCAGTTGGATGGTGGTCTATGTATCTTGTTGTATTGCCCAATCAAATCTCATAGGATCATGAATGTCTAGTATTGCATTATCATGCCTTGCTCTGTCCTGTCAATTGCCCTGCTGTAATTTGTTTACCCAGCATGACATGTTGTTTATCTTAAGGAGAACACCTCTAGTGAACTATGGACCCTAGTCCAATCTTTACCATTGATACATATTCCATTGTTACTGTTTACTTGCTGCAAACCACTATTACCTTCCACACCATACAGTTAATCCTTTTTTTTCAGCAAACCGGTGAGATTGACAACCTCACCGTTCGTTGGGGAAAAGTCTTGAGTTTGTGTTGTGCAGGTTTCCAGATGCTAGCAACACCTTTGACTCGTTTCCTTCCTCCTACTGGTTCGATAACCTTGGTTTCTTACTGAGGGAAAAACTTGCTGCTGTTCTCATCATACCTTCCTCTTGGGGTCTCCCAACGAAGCTCTAAAGTGATCTGAGCCGCATCAGGATATAGCTTGATCTATTTGGTTAGGTTTTTCCTATATAAATGATAAGTTTGTTTTGCAAAAGGAGGTTGTTTCAACATGGTGGGGCTAGCAATGGTAACCATTTGACCCTCTACAAGAATGTAAAGTGCCCATAGTACTAAGTAATTTCTAGAAGACAATATAAGCAATGAGCACCATTTATGTTGAATATAAGAACTAGAACAAGATGATACAATTGTAAGTTATCACTCCATAAGCATATGAAAAATCCAACCTAAAGCAATAACATGCATAGTTTGGTTTCCCCCTTTTCTATTTCAAGCAAGGCATTCAATCAAACATGGCATTTATTCACACAAGGCATTCATTCATGGGATAGTTTATTTTAGTAGATATTTCCTAAGAATGCAAAATATCTATCATGGTGGTCCTATTTATTTCCAAACATATCAAGCAAAACTAAACATAACACTAAACAAAGACGCTCTAGGTTTCTATGATCATTCTATGTTGCTAAAAAACAAAGTTTAGAGGTTTACAAATCGAGAGTTTTATAGGTCCAGTGGGGTTCCTTGGGCATCCCCAAGCTTATGGTTTTCACCATTATTGGATAGCTCTTGGTGTGGTGTTTGATACATCCAAAACGTATCTACTTTCTCAAACACTTTGCTATTGTTTCTCCTCTAAACTTGTGTGATTTGGATACAACTAACACGGACTGACGCTGTTTTCAGCAAAATTACCTTGGTGTCTTGTTTTTGTGCAGAAAAGGAACTATCAGGAAAAATACCGGAAAATATGCCAAAAATTATATTTCACCAGAAGATCCACGGATCCAAAATACAAGACGGAGAGGAGGCCTGGAGGGGCCCACACCCACCCCAGGCATGGGCCCACCACTGGCCACGCCTGGAGGGGGTGCAGCCACCCCAGGCACCCCCTCGGCCTCCCTCTGGTCCTATAAGTATCCTTCGACCTAAAAATGGAGGGGGGTTCGATAGTTTTCCAAAAAGAGTTCCGCTCCGCCACCGCCACCAGAAACCAAGATTCGGATCCAGAAACTCCGTTCTGGCACCCTGCCGGGATGGGGAATTTGGAGAGGATCATCGCCATCGTCATCACCAACGCATCTCCATCAACCACCGATGTTTCCCTCATCCATGAGTGAGTAATCCCCCGCTGTAGGCTTGGGGATGGTAGGGATTGGATGAGTTTTATCATGTAATCGAATAAGATCTGTTAGGGCATAGTGCCTAGTATCTCTATTAGTGCTATTTGACTTTGTTGCAACTTGTTGTGCTTAATGCTTGTCACTACGGCCTGAGTGCCATGATCTCAGATCTGAAATTATTATTGAATCATTATGATAGTATTGTTTGTGATCTTATCTGCAAGTTGTGTACACATATCATTGTCCGGATCCAAAGGCCCCAAAGTGACAATAATTGGGACAACCGGAGGGGATGACTGTGGTGTGAGGATCACATGTGTTCACAGAGTGTTAATGCTTTTCTCCGGTGCTCTATTAAAAGGAGCACCTTAATTGCCAGTAGTTCCCTAGAGGCCCTGCTGCCACGGGCTGGATGGACAGAAGATGTTATGCAAGTTCTCATTGCGAGCACTATGACTATATTTGGAGCACATGCCTAGGATACTTGTTATTATTTATCTGCAATGTCCTAGATCTTGAAGTTACATGTTTAGACTCATCCATGCAACGCCCGTCCATCCATCCCTATGCCTACCGCACTCGAATCCTACTGTTACCGTTACTGTTACTATTGCTCCTGTTTCACTGTTGTTGTTGCTGTTGCTACTACCAAACAGTTGCTACTGATAAACTTCTGTGAGCAAGAACTATTTCCAGATGCAGCTGAACTGACAACTCAGTTGTTAAGGCTTGCAAGTATTCTTTGGTTCCCCTTGTGTCGAATCAATAAATTGCGTAACACTACCCGCAAAAACTGTTGCGATCCCATATACTTGTGGGTCATGAATACTATTTTTTGGCACCATTGCCGGGGAGCATAGCTTTATTTGTAAGTTCACTTTGATCTATTATTGTTCACTGCTACTCCTTTCATCATGGGGAAGTCTCATGATGGAAAGTTTCCTATTTTACCATCCACTACAAGAAGAGGTACAGTCCTAAACACCTCTGCTGCTCTTGATTTACCGTCTGTTATAAGTAAGATGGTTACACCACCACCACATACACATGCTACACACCCTGCTAATACTGCTGAGTCTGAAACTGCTTTTGATACTCATGATGTTACTTCTACCGTGCTTGATGTGAGTGGTTCATTAGGTCCTTTTCTAGATGCTACTATGGCTAGTCTAGGAAATACCGAAACTCCTAGTGAACACACTGTTACACCTGTTAGCTAACCTGAGGCTAGTGAGATTTATGATATTAATGATGGTTACATTGATTTCACTGATGATTTGTTGAAGAGTGCCGAAACACACATGGTACTAGTTCTATTAAGAGTCTCATTGCTAGACATACATCATGCCTAACTTGTCCTCTAATCCTAAGCTTGCTACTTCTCCATAGATATTAAAGATGAATACTATGATTTCTCTCTTGATTTATCTTATTTAGATATTGTTGAGAAAGAACCTTTTTGTGGGACTGAAAATGAGAGTGTTGTATCTCATATGAATGAGCTTTCTACTATGAGTGCTTTGTTCTCTGATGATTTTAAGATGCGCAAATACTTTGTTACTAAGATCTTCCCTTTTTAACTAAAAGTTGAAGCTAGGGATTGGTTTAATAGATTACCTCCTGGTTCCATTGATAGCCCTGATTGCTTGATTTCTTATTTCTTCCAAAAATACTTTCCTCCAAGTGCTAGACATGCTGCTTTGCAGAGACTTTTTGATTTTAAACAGGGAGAAGAAGAGAAATTTCCTGAGTCATGGACAAGGTTCTGTGCCTTGATTCATGCACATCCTGAATGTTCATTACCTAGGAATGAACTTATTGATATTTATTATAATGGACTAACTGATGATTCTACAACCTACCTAGATAGCTTTGCTGATTGTGTTTTCAGGAAAAGGACTCCTACAGATGTTGAAGAATTAATGACTAAAATAAGCAAGAATTATGATGATTGGACTTCAACTGAGCTAAATACACATGAGCCTATTACTCCTGAACCAGTTGTTCCTGAACCAATTCCAGCACCAACAACAAAGAAGAAGGGAGTTATTGCATTAAATGATGAAGTGATGAAGGAAGCTAAGAAGTGTCTAAAGGAGAAAGGTATTAGAGCTGAAGATGTGAAGAATCTACCTCCTATAGAAGAATTATGTAAGCCAATTCCCCATTCATCTACTATTGAGGTACACTCTCTCCAACACTCTGATGAAGGTGATATTCCTTATGGTAAGCCTCCTGATCAATGTCTAGAGGAACTTGACACATTTATTGTTAAACAAGGGTATTTTAATAAACAAGTTCAGAATCATTTGCTGGAAAACTATAGAGCTATCCATGAGTTGAAAGATATTGTGGAAAAAACTTCTAATGATATTAAAATGCTTTGTAAAAACTTTCAAATGGTTCAAACCCAACATGATCAACTTGCTAAGGTACAAAAAGATATGCTAGTTAATGCTTCAGGGGATAAACATGCTTATGGAATTAGAACCAGGAGTGATATAGCTACTCAAGATCCTTTATACCCTAAAGGACACCCTAAAAGAATTGAGCAGGACTCCCAACAAGGTGAGAGTAGTGGTAGTCCTCGTAAGAGGAAGAAAAAGAAACATAAGATAGTTGAGGAACCACTTGAACCTGCTGTAGACCCTAATAGTATATCTGTCTCTAATGCTGAAACTGAGAGTGGTAATCATAAAAATGAGGCTCTTGATAAGGAGGAAGGCGAGGAAGAACCTGAGAAGCACACTAAGAACACTAGGTACACAAAGGAAGATTTTATTGCTAATAAACATGGTAAAGAGAGAGAACCTTGGGTGCCGAAACCTATGCCTTTTCCAGGTAAGAAACACAAGTCAAAGGAGGAAGAACACTACAACAAGTTTTGTGAGTGGATGAAACCTTTATTCTTGCAAATTCCATTGACTGATGCTATTAAATTGCCTCCTTATTCAAAGCATATGAAGGATATTGTCTCTAATAAAAGGAAGATTCCTAATGAGGAGATTTCTACTTTGCTTGCTAATTACTACTTCAATGGTAAGGTTCCAATGAAACTTGGTGATCCAGGTATACCAACTATTCCTTTCTCCATTAATAATAATTATGTTAGAACTGCTTTACGTGATTTTGGAGCTGGAGTTAGTGTTATGCCTTTTTCTCTCTACAAGAGACTCCAGCTAGAAAAGTTGATACCAACTGATATATCTTGGAAAATGGCCGATAAGTCAAATACTATTCCTGTTGGTATATGTGAGGATGTTCCTGTTCAAATTGCTCATAATTGCATGGTTTTAACTGATTTTTTTTGCTTGAAATGCCTGAAGATGATAATATGTCTATTATTCTTGGGCGACCTCTTCTTCATACTGCAGGTGCTGTCATCAATTGCAATCAAGGAAAAGTAACATTCAATATTAATGACAAAGAGCACACTGTCTATTTCCCCAAGAAGGTTGTTAAGAGCTATTGCCTGAATTCCATTGAAAATATTGAGAGCATCAAGGTTGGAGAAATATATTGTCCCATTCCACAAGAAAATTTTGAAACTATTATGATTGGTACCATTGCTATCAAGTATGAGGTAACATAATCACCTTGTGGAATGCAAAGTTTTGTTTCATATAAGATTGTTTTGTAACAAGACTTGATAAACCTTGTTAACAAAAGTATTTTAATGAACAAAATAATGCTTTCACTGTGGTTATACTTGCTCACTTTTATTTTTCTCCTTTCCAATCCTTGCTCTTCGTCGTGCCTAACTTAAAGGCGTTAAAGAAAAGTACTTGTTGGGAGATAACCCAAGAGTTTCCTTGAGTCTTGGAAGTTATTACTTCAGTAATGACCTCTCCTTATCCTTTTTGATTGCTTTTTGTGTCAAGAATGACCTCTTATGAGAGGGAAGTAAGATTTGGAGAGTTGTTGTCCCGAAACAGATTCCTGTCCTCCACCATAAAAATTCGTGACTAGTCTCTGTAAGTCTTATTGATCTGTAAATTTATGAATAAATCCCCCAGTATGTTAGCTAACTTTCATTAGTTCAATACTTTTTGATTTGAGCAATAGAAGGTCTTCGAAAAAATCTGTTTCTACCTGCTGGTCTGTTTTGGTAGATTTCTGCCATTATTTGCATTTGCTTCTTATTGATTCCTTTTCGGGTTCTTTTTGGGAAATTGAGCTTTTTGAGGGATTGCTACAGTAGCTTGTGTCTTTAGTGAAAGTTTTGCTGTTTTAAAACTAAACCCCACAGGTCTATTATCTTTTGAATGCACTAATGTTGCTAATGAAGATTGTGTGAAGTTTTGTATGAAGGAAAATTTTCAAGTGTAAGGAAAGACTGATGTAATGAGATGAAGAATGGACAAAAGCTCAAGCTTGGGGGGAGCCACCCCATGTCACCCCAAGAAATATTCAAGAGGTACAAGCTTCAAAGCTTGGGGGTGCCCAAGGCATCCCCTTCTTCATCAAGAAAAATCTCAGGTCTTTGTAGACACTTCGTTTTTATCGTTTCATCAACAGTTGTGTTGTTCTTGGAGCATCTTAGTTTTTTCTTTGTTTTCTTGGCTTTGTTTGCTTCTTGTGTGGTTTTTCTTCGTTTTCTTTCTTTCTAAAAATTCGAAGACACCAAAAATATTTGTTGTTCTTCTTTGGTTTTGTGAGTTCTTTGCAGGGTTCAGCCGTCCACAGTGGATTTTGGTTTCATGTTATCATTCAAGTCACACAAGTGAAGAGCAATAATGAAGATTAAGACAACTCGAGGTGTGGTAAGAGGCTGGTAACGAACTCTATTTGTTTCATTTTTGTACATATACTCTTCATTGTGAGCATGCTTAGACTGTTTGTGTAATGTGTATGTCATTATGGATGCTTAGTAGTTCTTGCTTGTCTATGATTAGCTCCAGCTTTCTAATAGTTTGTAGCATGTCATATGCATGTTTGCTTCCATTGTTTTATTCATATTTTGGTATGACATTGTGGTATCCTCCTCTGACTGTTCATGTGAATCGACTTGGTACAAGCTCACGCATGCATATGACTAATCAGTAGTCAGTAAGACTTGATGATTTATTTTGCCTCAGAGTTCTTGTATCACTTTCATGCCATAATTAGTCTTGTTTTGTTGCAAGCATGACTATGACAACTATTGCTCTCTCGTTTGTCGCTCCCTCTCTATTGCTAGCCTTGACTTGCACTGAGTATGTGATCTACCTGTGCTCCCAACTCCCCGAAACCAATATTGCCAGCTGTGTCCACTATACCTACCTATTAGCATCATTTGCTACTTCAGTGCATATTTTATATATGTCGTGTTTTCCTCCAAAATAAAATGTTTGTCTGTTTTGAGAAAGTTAGTTAGTAAAGCTCTCATGAACTTGATGGCACACTTTATTCTTTGCGATTAATAATTCTGAACCATCGTGACCTATCCATGAAAGTTATATGCTTGCTAATTATATGCTGGGATTCAGCATAACCGTGCTGTCACATGTGTTATATGTTGATCCAAATTCTACAAAGTATAGGCCAACTTCTGACGAGTGTAAGCCGCCGGTTGGGAAGAGTTAGGTTTCCGCCGATATATAAACCCCTTGTAAGCCGCCGGTTGGGAAGAGTTGCATCTGTGAAATCCCTGGCGTTTGTAAACAATCCTTGATATAGTGAAGTTTCGCTGGCTGGCGCCCGTGGTTTTTTCCTCTCTTTGTTGGAGAGGTTTTTCCACGTTAAATCTGTGTCCCCCTTGCTGTGTTTTTCGTTTTCGTTCTTCATTATCTTCTTGTCTCAATTGTAACAAGTGGTATCAGAGCCCCAGGTTCTAATCTAGGGTTTGCGACATGTCGTCATTGAAGTTCGATCTACCACAACTGGACTACACCACAAGATTCTCCTTGTGGCAGGTGAAGATGTGGGCGATTCTCGCCCAAACTTCTGATCTGGATGAAGTGCTGGATGGATTCGGTGAAAAGGATGCTAAGACCTGGTCCGCCGAAGAGAAGCGGAAGGACCGTAAGGCTTTGTCTTTGATTCAACTTCATCTGTCCAATAATATTTTGCAGGAAGTGCTGGAGATGAAATCTGCTGCTGCCCTATGGGAAAAACTGGAAACGATCTGTGTGTCAAAGGATCTAACCAGTAAGATGAACATGAAGATGAAGTTGTTCTCGCACAGGCTGCAAGAAGGTGGATCGGTAATGAATCACATATCTGTTTTTAAAGAGATTGTTTCAGACTTGCAGTCTATGGAGGTAAAATGTGATGATGAGGATTTAGCTCTTCTACTCTTATGCTCGTTGCCTAGTTCCTATACACATTTTCGTGATACAATATTCTTAAGCCGTGATGAACTAACCCTTGCCGAAGTACATGACACCCTCAAACAGAGGGAAAAGATGAAAACTATGGTAGGGTCAGATGGGACGTCATCCAAGGCTGAGGCTCTGCAGGTTCGTGGCAGGACCGAGCTGAGATACAACAACTATGGCAACAGAGATAAGAGCAAGGATGGTAGAAGTCGTTCAAAGTCCAAGGGAAAGGATAAATTCTGCAGGTATTTTAAGAAATCTAATCACGTTATTGATGATTGTTGGAAGTTGCAGAATAAGGAGAAAAGAAACGGAACTTACCAACCGAAAGATAGGTCTGAAGGTTCTGGTAAGGCTGCTGTTGTTTCTGATAGTTCTGATGGTGAATGCTTAGCTGTTTTTGCTGCTTGTGCTTCTCGTGATGATGAATGGATACTTGATACTGCATGTTCGTTTCATATTTGCTGTAACAAAGATTGGTTCAGTTCATATGAGTCTGTGCAGACTGGAGATTTTGTGCGTGTGGGGAATGACAACCCATGCCATATCGTTGGTGTTGGATCTGTTAAGATTAGGACACATGATGGCGTGACACGCACGTTGAGTGAGGTGAAGCACATACCAAGCATGGCCAGAAATTTGATCTCCCTGAGTACCATGGACGTTGATGGATACAAGTATGCCGGTGGGCATCAAATTCTGAAGGTATCAAAAGGTTCTCTTATTCACATGATAGGTGATATGAATTCTGCTAAATTATATGTTCTTAGAGGTAGCACTTTGCCTGGTATTGCTGCTGCTGTTACTTCTAATGATTCTGATGATTGTGGTAAAACACATATATGGCATATGCGTCTTGGGCATATGAGCGAACAAGGCATGGCAGAGTTGGTCAAGAGAGAGCTGATTGATGGTTGCAACTTGAGTAAGTTTGATTTCTGTGAGCACTGCATCTTTGGTAAGCATAAAAGAGTTAAATTCAATGCTTCCATTCATACCACCAAAGGAATATTAGATTATGTGCATGCTGATGTATGGGGTCCGTCCCGTAAGACTTCTATTGGTGGTGCTAATTATATGCTTACTATTATTGATGATTACTCAAGAAAAGTGTGGCCTTATTTTCTGAAGCATAAATCTGATGTTTTTGATGCTTTTAAGAAGTGGAAAGTTATGGTTGAAAAACAGATTGAGAAGAAGGTAAAGGTACTACGTACTGACAATGGTATGGAATTATGTTCTAATGAGTTTGAGGAGTTTTGCAGTAACGATGGCATGATCAGGCATCACACCATCCCATATACTCCTCAGCAGAATGGCGTGGCAGAGCGCATGAACAGAACCATCATCTCGAGGGCTCGTTGTATGTTGTCTAATGCAGGTATGCATAGGCGTTTCTGGGCTGAAGCAGCCAACACAGCGTGTTACCTCATCAACAGGTCACCTTCTATTCCACTTGAGGAGAAAACTCCCATTGAGGTATGGTCAGGTTCGCCTGCTGATTATTCACAGTTGAGAGTTTTTGGCTGCACTGCATATGCTCATGTTGATAATGAAAAGTTAGAGCCTAGGGCTGTTAAGTGCATATTCCTTGGTTATGGTTCAGGAGTTAAAGCATATAAACTATGGAATCCTGAAACTAAAAAGATTTTGCTAAGTAGAAACGTTGTTTTCAATGAGTCCGTTATGTATCATGATAGCTTGCCATCAGATACCTCTCCTATTGCTGTTGGAGAGGAGAGAGTTAATGTGAAGGTGGAGAACCTGCAGAAAACTGTTGATAATGATGCTATCATTGAAGATACACATGAGGAAAACATTGATGATATTGTTGTTCAGCACTCACCTACTGTTTGGCAGCAGCCACATGAGTCCATTGCTGCTGATAGACCGAGGCGTAACTGTGGTCCTCGTCCTCGTTTAATTGAAGAGTGTAATCTTGTACATTATGCTTTGAGTTGTGCTGAATAGGTGGAGAACGATTTTGAACCTTCTACATATAATGAAGCCATTGCATCCGTTGACTGCGAGAAGTGGGTTTCTGCTATGCAAGAAGAGATGCAATCGCTTGAGAAAAATGGCACATGGGATGTTCTGCGCTTGCCTAAACAAAAGAAGGCGGTCCGCTGCAAGTGGATCTTCAAGAAAAAGGAAGGTCTATCTCCCAAAGAGCCTTCAAGGTACAAGGCAAGGTTAGTAGCAAAAGGGTTCAGCCAGATTCCAGGTATTGATTACAATGATGTGTTCTCTCCAGTTGTGAAGCATAGTTCCATTCGTACTTTCTTTAGTATTGTGGCTATGTGTGATCTTGAGCTTGAGCAGTTAGATGTCAAGACTGCTTTTCTGCATGGAGAGCTTGATGAGAAAATATACATGGACCAACCAGAAGGGTTCATAGTGCCTGGTAAAGAGGATTTTGTGTGCAAATTAAAGAAGTCTCTTTATGGCTTAAAGCAATCTCCAAGACAGTGGTATAAAAGGTTTGATTCATTTATGATCTCACATGGTTTTGAGAGGTCTAAATATGATAGTTGTGTTTATATCAAGTTTGTTGATGGGTCAGCTATATACTTGCTGCTATATGTTGATGATATGTTAATTGCTGCCAAGGGCATGAAAAAAATCACTACTTTGAAGGCACACCTAAGTAGTGAGTTTGAGATGAAGGATCTTGGTGCTGCTAAGAAGATCTTAGGTATGGAGATTACCCGAGATAGAAAATCTGGTTTGTTATTTCTTAGTCAGCAAAGTTACATTAAGAAAGTTCTTCATCGTTTTAATATGGATGGTGCCAACTAAGTTAGTACTCCTATTGCTCCTCATTTTAAATTGTCAGTTTCTCAATGTCCTACTACTGATGAAGATTTTGAGTACATGTCAAAGGTGCCATATTCTAGTGCTGTTGGTTCTTTGATGTATGCCATGGTTTGTTCTCATCCTGATTTATCATATGCTATGAGTTTGATAAGTAGATACATGGCTAATCCTGGTAAAGAACATTGGAAGGCTGTTCAGTGGGTTTTCGGGTACCTTCTTGGCACTTCCAATGCTTGTTTGAAGTTTGGCAGGACCGGTGAGGGACTCGTTGGCTATGTGGATTCAGATTTCCGATTTGGATAAGATAAGATCCCTCACAGGTTATGTGTTTAATGTTGGTGGTTGTGCTATTAGATGGAAGGCTACATTGCAGGCTGTTGTTGCACAATCTACTACTGAAGCTGAATACATGGCTATTGCTGAAGCTTGCAAAGAATCTGTTTGGTTGAAAGGTTTGTTTGCTGAGATTTGTGGAGATGATTCTTGCATTACTTTGTTTTGTGACAGTCAAAGTGCCATATACCTTACAAAAGATCAGATGTTCCATGAGAGAACTAAGCACATTGATGTCAAGTACCATTTTGTTAGAGACATTGTTTCTCAAGGTAAATTAAAGGTATGCAAGATCAGCACTCATGATAATCCTGCTGATATGATGACTAAACCTGTTCCTGTTGCTAAGTTTGAGCTTTGCTCGAACTTAGTTGGTTTCCACCGATATATAAACCCCTTGTAAGCCGCCGGTTGGGAAGAGTTGCATCTGTGAAATTCCCGGCGTTTGTAAACACTCCTCGATATAGTGAAGTTTCGCTGGCTGGCGCCCGTGGTTTTTTCCTCTCTTTGTTGGAGAGGTTTTTCCACGTTAAATCTGTGTTCCCCTTGCTGTGTTTTTCGTTTTCGTTCTTCGATATCTTCTTGTCGCAATTGTAACAACAAGGAACTATTTCAACCCTTTTTGGATAGCTCATCCAGTTGATTCCTTGCTCTTTTGTTTATGGATGTCGACGACGTAAAATAAAAGTGGAGGTTGTGAGTTCATGGAGTTTATACATTGTGTTAGACAAATGCCTGTGCCGCTAGCCTAATCCATGCCTAATCATGGTGGAAACTTGCAGCATCACCATAATGAGCATCTATGAAGCATCCTCAATAAAAAGCTATGCATATGGTAAATAAAAAGATTGCTAAGATGCTCATTGTCTGCTTGCCTTGTCATTTTGGTTATGGGAAAGCTCCTATACCATGTGCAAGGGGTACCCCGTTGGCGGTTCTCGATGATATGCATGTATTTACAATGACAAGAACTTTCAGGTGACCAAAGTTGAGTAGCATGCGAAGCGGCCCTCGTACTCAAGGGACTTGGGATTTCTAGTTTATGGTCTGTCAAGCATATGATTCAGAGTGGACCTCACTTTCACCTTAACCACATGAAGATGCCTATGATAGGGGCAATGAGAACTCAAAGCTAATGAGTACATTCCTTTCAGCATTTGGAAGCCTTTCAAACCATCCAAAACCATTTTCACAACTTTTTCGAGTCACCACTTATTATATGAGCACCTTCTTGAGAGCATAGTTGTCATTCTTGTGTTTGTTCCAAAACTTGGTTAATTATGTCATGACTTTGATGCTTGTATCTCTGATATCTTTACTTCTAGTCTTCATGTGAACTTCAGAGGTATCTTGGCATTTATATTGTGCTCTTCAAACAAAGGCAAGCGAGATACCACTCTATCATACCTTATTATGAGCATTGCAATGTTGCTTATGTTTATATTTCATGCTACTTATTATTATTGAGTTGGTTTATCTTCATAGCTTGCAATGACTATTGATTAGACTTAGTTGCATACTCTTTATTATGAATTGTCTAAGCATCTACTCCTGTGCTAAGAATATTTACATCATATGAAGCAAAGTGTTTGTGAAAGTTATTTTATCGCACTCAATTTTCAACTGAATTGCTTGAGGACAAGCAATAAGCTAAGCTTGGGGGAGTTGATATGTCCAAAACGTATCTACTTTCTCGAACACTTTGCTATTGTTTCTCCTCTAAACTTGTGTGATTTGGATACAACTAACACGGACTGACGTTGTTTTCAGCAGAATTACCTTGGTGTCTTGTTATTGTGCAGAAAATGAACTATTAGGAAAAATCCCGGAAAATATGCCAAAAATTATATTTCACCAGAAGATCCACAGAGCCAAAAGACGACACGGAGAGGAGTCCTGGGGGCCCACACCCAACCCAGGCGCGAGCCCACCACTGGCCGCGCCTGGAGGGGGTGCATCCACCCTAGGCACCCCCTCGGCCTCCCAATGCGCCTATAAGTTTCCTTTTGACCTAAAAACTGAGGGGGTTTCGATAATTTTCCAGAAAGAGTTCCGCTCCACCGCCGCCACCAGAAACCAAGATTCGGATCCAGAAACACCGTTCTGGCACCCTGCCGGGACGGGGAATTTGGAGAGGATCATTGCCATCGTCATCACCAACGCATATCCATCAACCACCGATGTTTCCCTCATCCATGAGTGAGTAATCCCCACTGTAGGCTTGGGTATGGTAGGGATTGGATGAGTTCTATCACGTAATCGAATAAGATCTGTTAGGGCATAGTTCGTAGTATCTCTATTAGTGCTATTTGACTTTGTTGAAACTTGTTGTGCTTAATTCTTGTCACTAGGGCCCGAGTGCCATGATCTCAAATCTGAACTTATTATTGAATCATTATGATAGTATTGTTTGTGATCTTACTTGCAAGTTGTGTACATGTATAATTGTCCGGATCCAAAGGCCCCAAAGTGACAATAATTGGGATAACCGGAGGGGATGGCTGTGGTGTGAGGATCACATGTGTTCACAGAGTGTTAATGCTTTGCTCCTGTGATCTATTAAAAGGAGCACCTTAATTGCCAGTAGTTCTCTAGAGGCCCCGCTGCCACGGGCTGGTTGGACAGAAGATGTTGTGCAAGTTCTCATTGCGAGCATGTATGACTATATTTGGAGCACATGCCTAGGATTGTTTAGTACTTGGATACTTGTTATTATTTATCTGCAATGCCCTAGATCTTGAAGTTACATGTTTAGACTCGTCCATGCAACGCCCGTCCATCCATCCCTATGCCTACCACACTCGAATCCTACTATTATCGTTACTGTTACTATTGCTCATGTTTCACTGTTGCTGTTGCTTTGCTGTTGCTACTACCAAACTATTGCTACTAACAAACTTCTGTGAGCAAGAACTATTTCCAGGTGCAGCTGAACTAACAACTCAGTTGTTAAGGCTTGCAAGTATTCTTTGGCTCCCCTTGTGTTGAATCAATAAATTGGGTAATACTACCCACGAAGACTATTGCGATCCCCTATACTTGTGGGTCATTAGTGTTCCTCCATTCCCCGTCAAAAACTTCAACATAAAACTTTATCCCATTTATTTTTCTATGGGGTGACATTATTGGTATAAGATTATGATAATAGCTGCCATATATATCAAAGATAAAAATTTCTTAGTAGTCCTACATATTCCTAACATATCAAAAGACTCATGGCAAATCATTTTGGTAAGCAAAGCAATGGCTCAACTACTAGTGGGCAGAATTTGTCCAGATTTTTAACAGCAGCTAAACGAATTTATTTCGACCACCTAGACATGTCAGGAATTTTGGAAAACTTTTGTGCATATAGATAATAAAAATTTGCAACTACAGTGTAAATCTAAGAGAAATCAGAGTTACATAAAAAACCAGGGAATGTTTCTGTTAAATAGTGTTGTGCAGGAATTTGCTACTCCATGTGTTCTAACAACTTTCTAACATCCAAAATGGGTTCTACTTGGTGATTTTTTGCTAAACTATAGCAAGGACACTAAAAAGGACTCTTTTAAAATATAAAGCATGCATAAAAATAAATAACTGGATTGCCTCCCAAAAAGCGCTTTCTTTATAGCCATATAGCTAGGCTTTACTTACTTGATTCAAGTGATGTGGAGATCATGTGGTAGCTTGTACCTTGGTGTTATGTGCTTATTCCTTGGGAAGTATCCATACATTTCACCGGGGTCCCATGGTGTTCTCATTCCAATCAAAATAATAGTCAGGTTAAAAACATGGTAAAAGGGCAAAACAAGATACACAAATAATAACAACAAAGTCTCACCTTCTTCCTATGCATTGGCATTTTATATATGACTAAATCACAGCAAGTAGAGGCATACCTTTGATATCATCAGTAGGTGAACACAACATATAATAACTAGAAGCATAAAGAGGGCACTTATCAGCTCCTCTTTCATAGTAGTTGCACTCACTAGAAGAAAATCTAGTATTGTAACCATTCAAAGCATGCAAGTTCATAGAGTTCTTCATGTAAAGAGGATTGTAACTATCATGACATTCATTAGCATTCTTTCCTCTTTCAAACTAGTTGCTAGTACTATTTTCAATATCAAGATCATGGTTACAACAAGAATTTTTCAAACCACATATATATTTCCTAGCAAGTTCATACTTCTCCTCTAAGGTTAAGCAAGGAGAACTCAAAAATAAAGTAGGACTCTTACTAATAAGATCATCATCATGAATAAAAAGTATATCATTTCTATCCTCATGTATTGTACATGGAGGGTTATCAATAGGAATAAGACCGTCATCTAAAGCATTATCATATAGCATATCTAAAACACAATCCTCATTATCAATAATTTCGCTAGTAGCATTACTAGCAAGTAAAGGAGCATTATTAGTTTCATCATAATAGCATGGGTTTTCATAGATGGCCATATAGTTTTTAGTTGTACAATTATCATAGCATGGGTTATCATAAATTATAAATAAGTTTTGAGTTTGAGTGTTACTATCATCTTTTTGAGGTTCCAATACATCCCCAAGCTTAGGTTGGACCATATCTTTTCCCTCTTCTGTCGTCGGATTGTCGACAAGTACGCCATAGGGGGTCTAAAGGCGTTGAGAAGATGGCGTGTGAGTCGTACGGTGTTCCGGGAGCGGTGAGCACAAGTTTACCTAGGTTTAGATCCAACTGCGGTGATCGGATCCTACTCCTGCTAGCAACCCAGTAATATATCGGCGAGAGCCAGATGTTACAACGGATTACAAGAGAGGTTCGCCTATGCGAGTATGTTGTGGTTGATCTATGGTCTGTTTGGTATTGTGCCCTAAAGGCTCACTAAGGTCAGGTTTATATAGTCACAAGGGCCTAGGGTTATAGGATAGACCTATCCGGCTACGTTACAGAGTCGGTAACTATATATAGCTTGGGCTACAAGTAATACTACATGCCTAAGTCAGTAACTCTTCTAGGCCTTCTTGTAGCCGGAAGTGACTCCTCCTCTTTTCTCTGACTAGGCTCCCCGTGAAGCAAAGCTCTAACCCGTTGGTGGGCCACCCTGGTCAGCGAGTCCTGTGGGTATACCAGGAAAGTATATCCCCAAGAGTATCCCCTGGAAGTCTCCAAGATCCAAAGTCGGACAAATCATCTATCTTGATGGTTTCTTCATCTTGAGAATCTTGAAGGGTTCCTGAAAACTTCATCCAGTAGTGTAGGATTCTAAGTCTTATCTGAGTCGTATATGTCTTCATGACTTCAGTGATTTTCCTGCTCGTTTCAAGACATGAGACGGATTTGAATAGCGTCGTGTTGTCTGACAACTTTTTCAAACTAGGTCTTGTCACTGACAAACATCCCGTCAGCACGACTGTTGGTGGGTCCGTTCTTTACAGAACAAAACACCATTTCAGTGCCCGTGCGAGAATCAAGGGGGCGGAGGCATTGCGAGGAAGCCACCCATCTCTCTCCTATACGCGTGGCGCAAATCACATGGATAAGTGCGAATCTTGGCGCGGAGGTTAATAAAATAGAGATTTATCTCCTAGATTCCTTCCTTGCCATTCTTCATTGCCTCCTCGTACTGTCAAGCGCTCCGCATCCTCCCCCATCTGCACACCCAAAAACCCTTAGCTCCACTAGTTCTTGACCCTCTCCGGCGAGATGGAACCATCATCAATCTCCGGAGCGGCAGCGGCCACAAGCATGGCAGCAACAAATGATAGGAAGTTGCAGGGCCTCTAGGTCCCAAGCGCCATGGATGATGCCAAGCTCCAACCTATGGAGGACGAGGGCAACCTCGTCGTCGGCGCGTGGCGGAGCGGCGCTGGAGATGCCGTTACTGCACCACGTGTCGGCGAGTGACTCCTCTTCAGAACACACGTCAACCGTGGCCTCAGCCTTCCACCATCGGATTTCTTCACCGAAGTTCTCAAATATTCTGGTGCGCAGCTTCATAATCTCCCCACCCACAATTCTTTGCTCGAGCTTAGCACTCACACAGCTCTTACAGAGGGATTTCTTGGCATTAGGCCGAGTCTTACCCTTTTCTGGTACTATTATAGTACCCAGAAGAACTCCATCAGTGCCGGTGTGTTGGCTATGAAATATAGCCATCCACACTAACATTTAAATTGGATATTATTCATATATTTGATGAAATGTCTCTGTAAACCCTGCCACTAATGTCTAATGATCAAAGGGTTATGCAATCATGTCTTTTTATTTTTCCCTGCGCAAATAATGACGTTTGATGATGGGAATCACAACATTAAAGTCAAAGATACGAGATTTCCAACAACTCAAAGAAACATGGAGTCGTGAAGTGGAGGTAGTGCCTCTAACGACCAACTATACGACAGTAATTTTATTCCGGCCATATAGTTGGCACCGACATTGCCAGGTCAAACAGAACAACTTTCATGAAGGGACCCATATATAAAGAGGCTTCAGGCGACGAGAAAATCCTCCTCGACCTCTTCTTTTTGATCAAAACTCTCCATGCCACCAGAAGCCACCATGCTAGAGGAATAGATCTATATCTAATCTCCAAACCCTTCTCCACCACCATAGCCAAATTTCACCACTTATAATAGTATATCTCATCTCCAATTGGTGATGTTGTAAGACTATTTATTAAGAATCTCATGATTTCTATTACAATGTTTTGGTTGTTGATTTCAGCTCTATGTGTGAGTAATTCTCCTTGGGCTAAGGGCTTCGGCCCAGCCATGTAGCTTTTGTGCATGTTATTTATCATAGAGGGGATCATGTATTAGTTTGTATGACTTGATGATTATTTTACCCGATCTTGCCTCAATCGAAGGACTTGTCAGGTACCCAAGACCCCAACGATTGATCCAGGTATAGGGAGTGTGAGTAATGACTGATCTGCAGGTTGGGAACCCCAATGACAGAAGGGGTAGTACGGCTGTATGTGAGGGATTTACTTGGGATTAACGGTGACATCACTATGCATACCATTATTTCTAATTCTTCTATGGATGAGACTAGTAGGTTATTGATATAAGCGGTTGCGGAGGCAATAGCAATTATGGATGCACTGCCCACATATAATTATCTTGCTCTAACAATTACATGCATACTTTATTATTATCTTTTATTCCCATCAAATGTTTTGCACAGCTACAGGTGAAACCGAAAGCCCTAGGCCCTCTCTCCCCATCATCAACAACAACAAAAGATCGCAAACTCTTGGTCCGATAAAACACAAAAGGAATTCTAAAACTCCCGAAGGTCCGTTAAAGTAACCTTACTACGCTTTCTGCTTCCCGAGGATTCAATAAACCTAGGTCTACTAGGGAAAAATAACTATACTACATCCGTAATCCGGATCGAAGGTATCATGGTGTTAGTTACACCACCGGCACTCTTATCTTAGGCCGTGGGAGAAACCGAATTTATCCTAGGATTAACGCTAGTGAATCAGTCAAAAGATGGGCCGGAACCTTCTTGTATCATAAGGATATTACGGCTCCAAAAAGGAGGAAGGTCTTCCAGTCTTCGTCGACGGTGCTGCTCCCCACCAAGAATCATGGGACGCAGACGTGCTAGAACTTTCCGAAGACTTGATCCTCGCCAAAAGGCGGATTGAGTTTTTGATGAAGAACCAGGGGCTCTGCAGATCCGATTTGATCCACTTCAGGATGGATTGTTGGACTTAGCCACTACAGCATCACGGAGAGCGCCTGATGCACACGGTCAACGGAGACCGGAAGGACAGCCTAAAGGTCTGTCTGAATCGCATTCCAGCAAAATACTACAAGACCCAGATGCAGTTTTTCATCAAGGAGAGGGTGAACAAGAAGATCCTTGAAGTCTCCATGAAGATGTATACTTTGGCACCCCGGATTTATGGGACGAGAGTACCCGTTATGCCTGCAATTCATGTTCCCATGATCAGTGAGTCGTGAGCATAACCGACAAGTATCATTACAACATCCAAGAATTTAATGAATGCAAGTACTTACAATATGGCCGATATGGCGATATAACATCCATGGCGGAAGTATCCAAATGCAAAGCCCATATCATGCCTTAACCTACAAGCGACTGACAGGGGAGACGGTCTAGCTCGCATAGACGTCAATGACCTCCCTCATTACTCTTGCTTCTGAAAAGTCTGGCCAAGTAAATATCCAGGGACAAAGCTAGTGAGTACTTTGAATGTACTCGCAAACCACCTTAAGAAGACAATAATAAAAGGTATGCAATATGGCTATGGTAGGATGGCTCCAAGAGAGGTTGTTTTATAAACTAGTTTCTATTGTAGATATATCATGCCTCTATATCTTTGTTGAAGAACTTTTTTAAAACATTTTGGAAACCTTTTTGAAAAGTTTTAAGAAAACACTAGGATTGGGTCACCCATTTGTTTTTTCCTTCCGGTCAGCTCATGACCAAACTCCTTTCTCCTTTTCCCGACCATCCCATGGTCAAAACATTTTCGAGCCATTGCTTTTCCGAGGTCCTTTTTGAAAACTAAAACCATCACCCGCCATACAGCCGCCAGCACAACCGTCCATGACCGAGGACTCGGCTATTCGAATAGATTTACACTATGCAGAGGTTGTACACTGTACTCACACCATCCGATTACCCGACCCTGATCTACACCGATCATGGGTCGAATAGCAGTCAAGACCTTCCGGATGCCCTCTCCGATACAAGTGCCTACCCTATGAGGTTAATCCCCTCAAAACCGAGACGCCCTATATAGTAACCAGCCAACCGGAGTGTGTTTTGCACCTCTTCGGGTGTGCGCTTTCAATGAGGGGCTCATAGTATCACGCGGAGGCCCATAGACCCTTCATTCCTTATCTCGGTCGATGCTACCCATGGACCATTGGATAGAGAAGGCCCACCCTCCGGGGATTGTTTACCCCTGTAGTAGTGTGAGGCAACTTTACTAGATTAATCAAACTTCTAGCCCAGCCCCGTCCCATTCCATAGTAATGGGGTTTCACGGGTTAATTGTTCCAACATAGTAAACTATACAACCCAGCATGTTTTCATAAACATTTTTCCTCCATCCGTTGCCGGACCATTTTGTAAAGCCAAAACCTTTCTCATTTTCTTAAACCACTTGGTAGGCCAAGCCTTACCAAGGTTTTCTCGTAAGACATTCTTTTGTAACTCTTTTCCCCGGAATCTTCCCATCCCATAGTTTTTACTTCGGCTAAAACGGGGTCTCCAAGGGGTTATGGTGTTAAACACCATTTACCATACTAAGGGCAAGTAGGTTCCATAAAATGAGTTGTACCTAATGGTACTAACGGGTAATGTTTTGGAGGAGCCAAACATTCCCCATATAACATAATATAGTAAAATAATGCAATTTGCATAAACGAGTAGCTAAAACATGCATAGGTAAAATAATAGGGTAAGGCATATGAGCAAGAAGGTGGCTTTCCTTCGTTGGCAACTTGTCCCTGATCTCCTTCTTCAAGATACTCCCAATCACCTTCCTCGTTTGTATCTATCGTCGCGAAAGAAAATAAACGAGCAAACAACATACCACACATGAACCATGGAGCAAACATAGCAATCAGTACAGCTTATGTACTCAACTTGGCAAACCAGAACACACATTTTTAGCTACTGAAAACAGCAAGCCAAAGCCATTGGAAACAACTAATTAGGGCACTCCTAACAACTATGGTGAATTTAGTAGTGAACCCTAGTCTAGTAAGCAAACAAGTGCTTCAAATCTTTTCTGCAGGTGAACAGTGACCAAAAATAGTATGTCTGGGTGGGTGACTGAAATCCTAAACCAACCCAATTGGATTCATATTTTTAGCTAACATGGTTGATTTATAGCAATTTAAACACTGCAGAAATGGCTAGAAACACACAAATAAACCTCAGTACAGAAGTGATACCACTAAAAATATAACCTACTAGGAGTAAGTAGGTAATGTTGGTGCTCAACTCCTGGAGTTGGAATTACTCCAAAAAGGGCTTCACAGAAGCTTCTAGAATTTATGCTAAAAGCTTCTGTCCTAAACTTGCAGAATTTACCAAAGGTGCTAAACAACTCCTAAAGGTGTGATTCTAATTTTATTGCATGGATAGGTTGTAAAGGAAGGCCTAGGAGGTGGTTTCATAATTTTCTGACTTGCAGAAAAATTACTAAAAATAAAACAGTGAAAAATGGCCTCATCTTACTCCAAAAATTCTCAGGGGATCACAGGGGCTAACCCTCAGAGTTTGAATCAGGTCAAGCTACCTGTGTGTGGTGGTGGGGATTTACAGGGGCTAACCTTCAGAGTTTGAATCAGGTCAAACGGAGGTTTTGGTGATTTTTGGCAGATTTAAATCTGTAGCACAACTTTATGGGATTTAAATAAATGGAAAAAGAAGAAGTGGCTGAGTGGATCTGGGGCCTGGCCAAGGTCCACGCAGGAGCTGGGTCGGCCCACTCGCGTGGCAGCGTGCGCGAGAGCTGGGGATTTCAAATCCCCGGTAGGGGCCCACACGTCAGCGTTTGCGAGCCGACGAAGGGGTAAGCAGCACCGTGGGTCGTCAGATCTTAAAAGATCCAACAGCCCAGGGCTCGTCTTCCTCGCGTGGGTGGTGTCGCCGGTGACCAAACCCTAGGAGCTACTAGGGAGGATCGGGGAGGCTCACCTAGGGGCGGAGCAGTGTCGGGGATGGCATTGTTCGACGCGGTCGATGACGCGGATCCAAATGAGGGGTGGCAACAGCGGCTTGGGATCCTGAGACGATCGAGAACAGGCTCACAGTGTCGGCGTTCCCGGCTCCCATCCGGCGACGCTCCCAGAGTTCGTGGGAGAAGGGAAAAAATGGGGTCCGAGGGGCGGTGCGAGTCCTGCATGCATGCATGGACGTTCGAGAGGGGAAGGAGAGGTGGTGACATCAACCTTCACCTCTTCTAGGTCAGCACCGCGACGTGCGATGGGCAGAGTGGGAGGCAGGAGACGAGCAAGCTTGGTTCCTCCCTGGGGTGGAGTGGGAATGTGCTGGGGTGGAAATGAGGTCGGTGGTGAGAGCGGTAGGTGGCTCGGGGTTTTTATAACGATGCTGAGGGGCCCACAGTGCACCGGGTGCAGGGGTCGTCTGTGGCAAGGGTGGATGGCGAGGGTAGGCCAGGAGAGGGGTGGTGTGTGTATCTGAGAGCCAGGGAAGGGTTAAGAGCCGTGCGGACATGATCACAACCTCGGGACGGCGCGGGTTGTCCCAGCGTCGCCTCTGCCCACCATGTGCTTGACGACGGACCGTATCGTGGTCGGTCTAGGTGCAGGCTCGGGAGGGCTCGGTCTAGACGTGGGGGTGGTTGAGAGAGCGGAGGGCTGCGTCCTCTACACGCGTGCGGGGTCGATCTGTACCAGTGATCTGAGGAACGCGGGTGCGTGCGACATGGCCAGGGCGACATGGCTGTCGCGGGTTGGGGGTACAGAAGGATTTAGCTAAGCGAGGGAGAGGGGTGGGCGGTGCCTACAAAAGACGCGAGCTGCGCGGGCCCAGCAAGCGACAGAATGGTGGCCAGCAATTCAGGGGAGTGGCCAAGCAAGATTGGCGATCTGCCGCCCATCCTGTCTCTCTCTCGTCTAGGGTTATCAAGGGGTGGTCAGGGTGGTGGAGAGAGTGGACTTGCAACGCTGGAGACGTGCCAGGGCACATGCTTGTGTTAAAGCGAGGTGTAGAGGGTGGGAAGGGTGGGGGATGATCTAGGGCAACACACGCTCGGGGGAGACTTTGCCCAATGCTCACTTAGAGCACAAGCCTCGAATGGCAGTAAGAGGGCTATGGGGGTGTAGAGGGAGGTGAGCTGAGCATGTCCAAGCCATGGTAGCATCCTGGATCAATTCCGATAGCTTGCAAGGTTCCTCCAAAGTGGGTAGAAAATAAGGTGACCATTTTTATCTTCTTGCCAAATGTGTTCATAGCATCAACATGCATTGGAATTAAGGTTGGGGTTTAACCAAGTGCCTTGTGGGTTTGCTTGTGCTCATGGAAAGGTAGATAGGCAGAGGGTCTCATGGCCTAAAGGGTTTTGGGGCTTGATCACCCCTTGGCTTTAGGATTGCAACAAGACTAGGAGATGGGGCTTGGATCAGACATGGGAACCCTCTCTGATTTTTCCCAAAACACAAACTAGGGTGGTGCTAGTGATTAACCAATCCTAATCCTAGGTGCAAGAATCACCAGGGAAGACTAGTATGGTAAGCACAAAATTTTAAAACATGCAAACCTAAGGATCAAGCAAACTAAGCAGTTCAACAGAAAATGGCTAGATCAACTTAAAAAGTTTTATTTACCCCTAAATTTTTGGGTTCCTAATAAGACCAAAAAGACTGCAAAGTTGGGATGTTACAGACCTTCCCCCCTTAAAGGAATCTCGTCCCGAGATTCGCGAGTTGAGGCGTGAAGAGGTGGGGGTATTCCTTCCGAAGGTAATATTCTCGTTACCAGGTGGCTTCTTCTTCTGAGTGGTTTCTCCATTGAACCTTGTAGAAGGGTATGTTACGGCGTAGGGTCAAACGATTGGCCTTCTCTAGAATTTTGACAGGTAACTCTCTGTAGGTCAGATCCTGGTTGAGATCAATAGTTTGGAAATCGACCTTCTTGAAGACTTCGAGCTTGTCAGGTACTTGAAGACACTTCCGGAGTTGAGACACGTGAAAGATGTCGTGGAATTCAGACAGTTCTGCGGGCATCTCTAACTGGTATGAGACCTGGCCCCATTGGGCGAGAATTTTGAGGGCCCAATATAACGGGGAGAAAGTTTTCCTTTCTCATGGAAACGCTGCATTCCCTTGAGGGGAGAGACGCGAAGGTACGCGAAATCTCCTTTGTTGAAGGTTACCTCCCGGCTCTTGGTATCGGCACAGCTTTTCTGGCGGGATTGGGCGGCCTTCAAATGGTCATGGGTTAGCTGGACTTGTTATTCAGCTGCCTTGATCACGTCTGGGGCAAAAATTTGACTATCTCCGGTTTCGGCCCAATTTAGGGGTGTTCGGCACTTTCTCCCATAGAGAAACTGGAATGGGGCCATCTTCAGACTAGATTGATAGCTATTATTATAGGAGAATTCGGCGAATGGTAGGCAATCCTCCCATTTAGTTCTGTAGGCCAGAACGCATGAGGGAAGAATATCTTCTAGGACTTGATTGACTCTTTTGGTCTGTCCTCCGGTAGAGGGATGGTAGGCGGTACTAAAAGACAGTTTTGTACCTAAAGCTTTGTGCAAGATTTTCTAGAAGTGAGAGGTGAATTGTGGTTCACGATCAGATATGATCTCCTTGGGTACCATATGGAGGCTAACAATCCTCGAGATATAGAGTTCTGCGAGCAGCTTTCCATTATAGTTTGTCCTCATGGGAAGGAAATGCGCTACTTTGGACAAGTAGTCCACAATAACCCAGATGGAGTCGTGTCCCCTGCTGGACGTGGGTAGTCCGGTGATGAAGTCCATTGCTACTTTTTCCCACTTCCATTCTGGAATCTTCATTGGTTGCAGTAATCCCGCGGGGCGTTGGTGTTCAGCCTTAACTCTCTGACAGATATCGCACTTGGCTAAAAATAGGGCGATCTCTCTTTTCATTCCATGCCACCAATATTGTTCCTTCAGATCTTGGTACATCTTGGTACTCCCCGGGTGGATGTAGTAGAGGGTCTCATGGGCTTCCTTCATGATGGTCTTCTTCTGTTCAGGCTGACTGGGCACGCAGATGCGTCCTTTGTACCACAAGACGTCCTTATCATCAACCTTGAATCCGGGAATATTTCCCCTCTCCATACGATGCTTGATTCCTTCTATGCCGGGGTGACCTTTCTAGGCATCCTTTATCTGGTCCAGAAAAGTTGGATTTAATTCGAGGTGTGCTAGGAATCTGGGACTGACTAGTTCTAGCCTGAACCTGTCGAATTCTTGGGCTAGTGTCTGTTGGTCTCGTTTAACTATGGCATTCAAGGAGCAAGGATCTTGACTGTGGGCGTGGGCTACCACATTGGCCTTTCCTGGGTGGTAGTGAATACCCAAATCATAGTCCTTGATTAGTTCGATCCATATTCATTGCCTCATGTTCAGCTCCTTCTGGGTGAAGATATACTTCAGACTCTTATGGTCCATGTAGATCTCACAGTAATTTCCCATCAGGTAATGGCGCCATGTTTTGTGGGCGTGCACAACATCGGCCAATTCTAGATCATGGGTGGGATAATTCATCTCGTGTGGCTTCAGCTGATGAGATAGGTAAGCAATGACCTTCCTTTCCTGCTTCAATACGCTTCCAAGTCCTAATTTGGAGGCATCACTGTAGACTTCAAAGCTTTTGGATATCTCCGACATGGTCAAAATAGGGGCCGAGACTAATATCTTTTTGAGTTCTTGGAAACTCTCTTCGCACTTGTCTGTCCATTCAAATTTCTTGTCCTTCTTAAGCAACTGGGTCATTGGCTTCGCAATGCTGGAGAATCCCTCAACAAATATGCGGTAACATCCCGCTAGACCCAGGAAACTTTGTATCTCTAAAGGGTTGGTGGGGGGCTTCCATTCTAGTACTGACTATATCTTGGCGGGATCTACTGAGACTCCTCCGGCTGACAGCACATGGCCAAGGAATCCCACTTCCTTCAACCAAAACTCACATTTACTATACTTGGCATAGAGCTATTGTTCCCTGAGGGTTCCTAGTACTAGTCTCAGATGTTCCTCATGATCCACTTCCGATTTGGAATAGACCAAGATATCATCAATGAATACCACCAAAAATTTGTCCAGATAGGGCATGAATACCTTGTTCATGAGATTCATGAAGTAGGCAGGCGCGTTGGTTAGTCCAAAGGACATGACTGTATATTCATATAAGCTGTATCTGGTGGTAAAGGCTGTCTTAGGGATGTCTGACTCTCGGATTTTTAGCGGTGATATCCAGTGCGGAGATCTATTTTGGAAAACACCTGTGCTCCATTTAACTGGTCGAACAGGTCGTCAATTTTTGGAAAGGGGTATTTATTCTTGATGGTTACGTCATTGAGTTTGCGGTAATCGGTGACCAACCGGGTGGTCCCATCACGTTTGTCCAAAAAACAGAACTGGCGATCCCCATGGAGAGGCGCTCGGCTGGATATGTCCTTTGCGTTCCATGTCATCCAGCTGCTTCTTCAGTTCTACCAATTCCTCAGGGTTCATACGATAGGGCCTCTGGGCTATAGGGGCCGTTCTGCGGATCAATTCGATGATGAACTCGATATCACTGTCAGGGGGCATACCGGGCAACTCATCAGGCAAGGGGCGGTGACACTTGGTCGGAATTCGACGAGGAAGGTCGTCGGGACAGAGAGGCTCGGGGAGGAATTGAGGCGGCCTGGGGGCGTGATAATGCGGGGTGACAGAGGGGAAACGGAGAGGAGGGGCGAGCGATTTAAGGTGCGTGGTCAGGGGGCGTTGATCACGCGGCTTTGAAGCGAATTGACGAGGTGCAATCAATCGGCAGTAACAGCCAGGCGACGAGGTCGTGTGAAGACGATGAACAGAGAAAAGTGGGGCCGTTGCGTCAGTGGGAAAAGGAGAGAGGGGGAGGTCCACTGGTCAGCCTCTGCGTGGGTCGGATGCGTGGTGTGAAACGTTTTCCTGCGGGGTGAGGAGCTCGGCTGGTTGGTGGGCTTCCTGGGCTTGGCCGGCTGGGCTGGGTCCAAATCCCCTTTTATTTTTATTCTATAATTTTTCTTTCTTTTTCTATTTCTGATTTCTGTTTTGAATTTCAATCAACCAAACAACATTCAAATCAATTCAAATAATCAACAAACTTTGCAACTATGAATTTGGTTCTGTTTAGTAGTATAAACCCACTTCCAAAAAAAAATAATACTTTTAAATCTTTTTAGGTTTCATTTATTAATTAGATAAAAGAGACCATGGTTTATTAATAAAATAGGGTTTGGTTTATTTATTAAAATCTTTATTTGAAATCTAATACAAAACCAAAACTCTTTAGTAGGTTTTATTTGAGAATATAAAATACTTGGAAAACTTATTTAAAATAACTTAATAAGTTTTGATGTTTTTATTAAAATGGTAAAACCTTTTATTTAAATAAAATTTGGGTATTAATTCTTTATTATTTTATTTAAATAGACCTTTACTATTTTTTTTAAACAAAACAAAACATTTTATTTCCAATCTTGGCCAAGGTTTAATTTGGCTTTATAAAATAATCTTTATTTATAAATCCACCTTTTCCTTTAAAAAAAAAATCTTTTATTTAAAAGATCAATAATGGTATTTCCAAAACATTTTGTTTTCCTCTATTTAAAATGTTTATCTTTTTAAATTCCTTTAGGATTTTATTTAATCCAAATTGGTTTGAGGTTCCAATTGAATTCAAAATGTTTCTTCTGGCCCTGAAAATCAAACAAAGTTTTATTTTATTCATTTATTTTTCACATTACAAGATTTGGAAAATCTTGGGATGTGACAGGCTACCACCCTTAAAATAAATCTCGTCCCGAGATTTGGGGAGGCTAGGGTTACAAGCAAGTTCAAAACAACTAGGGTACTACCACCCTTAAAAGTTTTCAAACAAAAATTACATATTGTCCTTCTTGGGATCCTGGGAAAAACTTCTCTAAGCAAACTTTGCTTTGTGTCCTTGGTTTCCACACTTGACTCATGGGCCAAGGTTGAGTTTCTCCATAGGCTTGTTCAACTTGTTCTTCATCTTTTCTGGACAGTTGCTTGCATAATGTCCTGGATTCTTGCAGTTGAAACAATGGATGTCTTTGAGTTCTTTACGTGGCTCTTGTGGACAAGTGGCTACATAGTGGCCTAACTCTTTGCAGTTGTTGCACCACACTTGGTCAATCTCTTTATTCTTCTTGTTCTCTAGGCATCCACTGGAGTAGTGTCCCATTTCCTTACATTTACGACATTGTGCAAGGCTCATGTCTTGCTTTTGTTTCTTAAGTTTCTTTGATCCTTTGAATTGGGTTGTCTTGTTTGGAGGTATAAGTGGTCCTTTTCCTTTGGTAGATTTGGATCCTTCTTGTTTCTTTTGTTCCATCATGGAGTAGATAGGACATTGGTTAGGAGTATGATCACTTCCTTCACATAGGTAGCAAGTGGCTTGAGAGGTAGGACATTGTCCAATAGGATGTTCTTCTTCACAATTGGGGCATTGTCCTTCATGCTCCTTGGAAGTATGATCCTTGTCTCCACAAATAATGCAAGATGGGGCTCCATCTAGAATAACATTCTTGTCATCCTTGTTATCATAAATTCTTTTGGGATAGATTTCTTCCATGCTGATCATTTGATTAGTCATCTTAAGCATCAGTTGGGATTGCTCTTCCAAAAACCTTTGCAGTGCTGGATCTTTATCACTATTGTTGACTATGAACTGAGCTGTCAGTTGGTTTAACTGGTGTTGGGTTGCTATGAGCTCTTTCATGCTGTCAGCTTGGTTGGTGTTGATGTCATCCACCTTGGAGTCTTTTGGAGTAGTCATCTGTTTGGGTTGAGTAAGGATTAGAATAGGCAAGATATTTCTAAGGACTTAATCCTAATCACACACATCATAATTTACACAAGCAATGTGCATGCAATCACAAACCAAACAATTCACTCAAACAACAAAGTTCAAGCACATACTTAGGCAACAAAATATTTTTGTTACACCACATAAATTGGTGGTTTTGTCTTTAAATAAAATATGGTGGTCCATCTATAGGGTTCACTTGTGATCTCTCCATCATGCATGATTCTCCTTGCATGAGATCATGGTTTCCTTGAGAAAAGTCCTTGGTTGCAAATACTTCAAAGTTTTGTTGATGGTTCCTTCTTATTTTGCATTTCCTCAGTCTCTAAATCTTGAGCAAGACTTCCTTGTTTCACTTGTGGTCCTTCGTAGTTTCCAAGTTGGAAGTCCTTGGTGATCATGCTGAAGATGTTGAAGTCATTAGAGTTGAAGAAGTTGAAGAAGTCCTTTGCACATGGTGTAGTCTTTAGTCATGGGTAGGTTTTTCCATCAAGTTGAAGTAGAGGAGAAGTAGAGTTGAATCCAAAATGGTTAAGGAAAGAGTTTACAAGTGTTTTTGTAAATAAGTTTTTGGAACAAATACACTCCTATTTTTTTCCAAGGGTTTTTGTCCAATCCTAGGTTTACAAATCCTACAGGTAACACAATGCTCTGATACCATCTGTAGAGGTCTCAAACTGATAAGGTAGCTTCCCCCTGTGTTTTACAATGCTAGTCCCTGGATCAATAGCTAGCATCCATAGTTAAGATGTAATATCAAGAAACAAAGGTCATAATATAACTTTATAACCAGGAATAACATAATTTTTATTACATCTTACATAGCTCATTTGGCTATTACATTACATTGCAGCGGAATAACTATAGTCATGGGGTCCTTCATCTTCAAAGTGCCACAGGCAGATGTTGGTTGTAGACTTTGTAATCCTAAACAATCAATCTTCCCTAAAATCAATCAAACCTGCAACATACAAGTTACATCCACAAAGGTCAATACATTTGAATTGTATTGGCAAGTTTCACCACTTTGTATATTATGAGTGGATCTTATCATTACATGCATATTTGGCTGAGTAGAGTTTAAGGCTTATTTGCATAAAGCAATATTTCTCCTATCTTTTAAAAATGGTTTTGGTCCTTTGTCAAATCCCTTTTCCAAGTTCCTTGAACTCCTTGGTAGAAACTCAAGTGTTCAAGTCCTTGTCAAAAATCCCTTGAGCTACTTGGTAACCCCAAGCGCATCAAGTTTTATCAAAACTCATGAGTTCCTTGGTAACCCCAAGTACATCATGCTCTTGAGCACCTTGGTAACCCCAAGTGCATCAAGCTTAACAAAATCTCTTTGAATTCCTTGGTAGACACACAAGGGCATCAAGTTTTTATATTAGAAGTTGGAATGTCGAGATCTCCCATAGTTCAAACTTTAGTTGCTCAGTATTTTCCATAACCGGGGACACGGCTAAGTACTTAGATTTTATTAACTTCTGCAGAAGGAGTACACTTTACCCACATGTCACAATCCCATCTTGTTGCCACCAGTGGCCTACTGGATTAGTGCTCACCAAGATGGAGTACTGGCAGATTGAGAATGTGACGAAGTCTTTCCAAAAGGTCCTCCCATACATCATTGCTAGCTTGTCTTCAGCCCCCATGAAGCATTCCAGATCCCCATGTCCGATAACTAAAGACAATGTATGGGTCTTCCTAATGTAGTTGACTAAGCCAGAGCCATAATAGCATGTGGTTGCACACGAAATCCACAATTGGAGAAACATATTCAATCTCTAAGTTTCCTAGGTGGTTTTCGTTTGGAGCACAACACAAAGTGATTGCCATAGACATGGTTCCTTTTGTTGCCACCTTCTCCAAAACTTCAAGTATCCTCCCCCTAGGTGGTTCATTGAGTCCTTGTTTTATTATGTAAAACACAAGTCCTTTTCTCAACCTTTGTAAAATCTCAACATGTATCTCTTTTCAAAACATAGCATGGCTAAGCATGTACAACTTCAATATTTTCACTAAGGAGTGTATAGGGAATCCTATTAGGATTTAGCATAGCATAAGTATAGAAATATCTTATCATGCATGTTTTCAAAATCCACTAAGTATAATGAAAATAGTAGCACTTTTGTATGATAGTGTAACTTGCCTTTTTGGTAGGGAATGGTGGTTCACTCCTTGATCTTTCTAGTCTCACACTTTGCTAACTTCACTACAAGTCAATCAAGCAAACACAAAATCAACTACATTCCAAACCAAAGTCAAACAAACATTTTCACACACATAAAGCAAATGGAATCTAAGTCATGCATAAGTATGCAAAGGATGGTTCCTATTGCAAGGTTGGTCTCTACTAGGTTTATAAACTTTGTAAGGTCCAAATTGGTCATTTACCAAAATGGCAAAGTCATTAGTTAGAGGGTTTTGCTCTAAATCTATTTTAAAATCCATTCAACATTTTATGTGGTGGAAAATAGTTTTATTAAATCCAGAATCTTTAAGTTTCTCACCAAAATTTTCTAACTCTCAAGACTTGGTGTTTTAGGTCAGTAGCCTTGAATTATAACATTTTCCCAATAGTTTGTTTATTCCAAAATTCTTGTTCAAAATAAAACCATTATCATTACTTAGCTAGAATTAGACTAATTCAATTAATCCATTCTAAATTTTTCCAATTTCATTTCCAAAACCATGGGTTGGTTCCTAGGGTCAGTAAGGTCACTACAAACCATTTTGCAAAAGATTTAATCCTAAAATCAATTTTAAACAATTTTTCTACTCTAAACAAGCTCTCAAAAGAATCTGCAAAATCAACCAAGCTAACAAATACTATTTTCTAAACTAAGGCCATGGTTGGTTAGGTCTTGCTCTCCTGAATCCAACGATATAAAATTTGTAATTTTTGGACGTGTGGTTTGAAAGTTATAAGGGTTTGAAATTCACAAAATATTCTGTTTTCAAATCAGTTTTTAAACAGAACAGTGACACACGGCGTGTTTTAACTGGACGGTACCGGTTCGGCCGGATCGACAACGTGGACCGCAGGATTAAAGGGACAGGTGCGGCTCAGATCAACGCGTACCCCTTCGTTCAGTCAATCTATCGTGGCCACGCGATTAAGATCCTACGGCTACCAGGCGCTTGCCAGGAACGGGCGGCGCTAACGGCGGTTGCGCGGCGGCGCGGCTCTGCTCGCGACGGTTTCGGTGATACAGGGAGCTAGAGGAGGAGTGGGCTGGCTCACCATGCTCGTAGATGCCTGGGGAAGCTCAACGTGTCAGTATCTCGTCGAGGGGCGTACGGGAGCGAGGTGGATTGCTCGCCGGAGTTCCAGCTGGCGTCGGCTGCGCGTGGCCGTGGTCGAGGGCGAGGCTGCAGTGCGTGCCGAAGCAAGGTAGAGGGTGCGTTAGACGTGCAAAGTCCTTGCGGTGATGCGAGCGTGAAGGAGGAGGCGCGGGGTGGTCGAATACTACCTGTGGACGTCGTCGGTGAAGAAGACAAACGCGGTGGCGTCGGGAGCTTGTCGAAGTCGAGGCCCTGGGGCGCCCGCGGTCGAATGGGTGGTACGGGGAGGAAGGTCTGGGAGTGGGGAGTCTGCTAGCATGCACAGGGAGGCAAGGGGCGGTGACACATGGTCGGAATTCGACGAGGAAGGTCGTCGGAACAGAGAGGCTCGGGGAGGAATTGAGGCGGCCTGGGGGCGTGATAATGCGGGGTGACAGAGGGGAAACAGAGAGGAGGGGCGAGTGATTTAAGGTGCGTGGTCAGGGGGCGTTGATCACGCGGCTTTGAAGCGAATTGACGAGGTGCAATCAATCGACAGTAACAGCCAGGCGACGAGGTCGTGTGAAGACGATGAACAGAGAAAAGTGGGGCCGTTGCGTCAGTGGGAAAAGGAGAGAGGGGGAGGTCCACTGGTCAGCCTCTGCGTGGGTCGGATGCGCGGTGTGAAACGTTTTCCTGCGGGGTGAGGAGCTGGGCTGGTTGGTGGGATTCCTGGGCTTGGCCGGCTGGGCTGGGTCCAAATCCCCCTTTTTTTATTCTGTAATTTTTCTTTCTTTTTCTATTTCTGATTTCTGTTTTGAATTTCAATCAACCAAACAACATTCAAATCAATTCAAATAATCAACAAACTTTGCAACTATGAATTTGGTTCTGTTTAGTAGTATAAACCCACTTCCAAAAAAAAATAATACTTTTAAATCTTTTTAGGTTTCATTTATTAATTAGATAAAAGAGACCATGGTTTATTAATAAAATAGGGTTTGGTTTATTTATTAAAATCTTTATTTGAAATCTAATACAAAACCAAAACTCTTTAGTAGGTTTTATTTGAGAATATAAAATACTTGGAAAACTTATTTAAAATAACTTAATAAGTTTTGATGTTTTTATTAAAATGGTAAAACCTTTTATTTAAATAAAATTTGGGTATTAATTCTTTATTATTTTATTTAAATAGACCTTTACTATTTTTTTTAAACAAAACAAAACATTTTATTTCCAATCTTGGCCAAGGTTTAATTTGGCTTTATAAAATAATCTTTATTTATAAATCCACCTTTTCCTTTTATTTAAAAGATCAATAATGGTATTTCCAAAACATTTTGTTTTCCTCTATTTAAAATGTTTATCTTTTTAAATTCCTTTAGGATTTTATTTAATCCAAATTGGTTTGAGGTTCCAATTGAATTCAAAATGTTTCTTCTGGCCCTGAAAATCAAACAAAGTTTCACATTACAAGATTTGGAAAATCTTGGGATGTGACAGGGTGGGTCCAGCAACACCTTTTTGGCAATAAAACCGGGAAGAGGGAGTTATTGCTTGGTACTCGACAGGCTCTCCTTCAGCACTCCTCAGGGAGATGATCTTTCTGGCGCAATCTATTACTCCCTGATAATGTACATCCAATCCATTCCTAATATTACGTCCAGACCTTGGGTTCCCAAAACAATAAAATCGTCTTTAAAGTTTATACCATGGATAACTATGGGAATATCTGGGCAGACGGATTGTATTTTGGCCGTCGAACCAGGTATTTGTACTAGCATGAGCCTACCCATTTGACTAGGTTCCATCCCACTTTTCTCAACAAAGGGCTTAGTAACAAAAGAATGTGATGCTCCAGAGTCAAAAAGTACTGTAGTGGGGATTGGGTTGACGAGAAACGTACCCAAAACAATATCTGGAGATTCCTGGTAGTAATGTGGTTCAGGTGTCCCCTAGCTGCATTAGCTGGCCTCTTGGGGTATGCGCCCTTGGCCGGTGCTGCACTGACATTCATATGGGCCACATTGGGACGCGGTCCATTTCCTCTTTTCTTTAGTGGGCATTCATGGGAGAAGTTCCCCGCTCCTCCACAGGTGTAAAATCCAGATGAATTGGTGCGAGCATTGGGGTTGACAGGGCCTCTAGGAGCGGGTCTTGGGTTTCCACCTCCAGGTCGGGGATTGTTGTAGTTGCGATTGGGGTTGTTGGGACGCAGAGCATATGTCAGAGTTAGCTGAGGTGGGGGTGCAGGTTTGGATGGGGGCATGTGTCACATCCCTAAAATCATGTTTTCAAAGATTGCATATCATCCATGCATGCATATCATTTAGGGATCAAAAATCAAACTCATTTCATGAAATCAGAAGCACTAAGTGCTATTATGTTATGTGAGCATGCATTGATCTAATGCCACTCCCAAGTGAGGGAATATCTGTTTTAAACCAAGACTAGTTTGCTCTTAAGTTGGTTTGGTTGTGTGCCAAGGCTTGGACAAAAATTTAAAAAACAAATATGAAATTAAAACCATTTTCAAAACATATTCCAATCATGAACTAAAGCACTTTTTATTTTGATTATTCAAAGGGACCAAGCAAGTACAGAGAAACAACATGGTTTTATGCCCAAAAGTATGAAGGTTACACTCTACAAAAATCCAGAAAAGATTTGAATTCAATTGCTTTTGAATTTACTTGAAAATGATTCCTGAAAATCAAATCAAAAAAAAAAAGAATAGAAAACCCAACCGGGCCGGCGCCAGACTTACAGCCCAGCAACAGACCTAGCCCACTAAGCCCACCCGGGGTTTTCCCCTCTTTCTCTCACGCGGGACAGAGCTACTCCACGCTCGCTGACTAGTGGACCCAAGTGCCACGCGAGCATCGTCCCCAACCACGCGCCCCCATGACCCTGTCGACGCCGCCGTTACCTCATCACTGCCGCGAAAGATGTGGGCTTGATTGCCGGTGTTTCCTCGCGAGATTCTCGCCCCTGCTCCGGCTATAAGACCCCCTCCCCTCGCTGTTCATTTCCCCTCACTCAGTGCACCATTTCCGCCACCAGGCTGCACGCATTCGAGCTCGGAACCCGTAGCATCGACGCACTCCGGCGACCTATTCCGGTGAGCCCCGTGCTCCCCTTCACCTCTCGTTCATATGAGCTTGTCTGCCTTGCCCGAGCGCATCTCCTCACACTCTCTGTTTGCACTATATCGCCTTAGGTCATCGTCTTCGTTCACGGCCGCAACCACCAGAGCCGCCGCTCAACTCCGACAAGCAATAGCGGTAAGAATTGAGCGCCCCTTGCCTTCTCCTTGAAACCATCTTGCTCACTGTGACCTTGCGCACCCCTTGATGCATTTTATTCGTGCTAGGACGACGCAGAGCCTCGGCAACGTTGACATCTGCAAACACCCGACGCCGCGCACGACTCCAACGAGCTCCAGCGACATCCACGGTACGCCCCTTCGCCAACGAAGCCTACCTTGAGCATTAGCAGCACACGGCGAACTCAGTAAGCCACTTCCCCCTCTCCCGCGTGACCTAAATCGTCGGCACCGTCTCTGACAGAGCCGCCGCCGCCACTCGCCGCCGCCAGCGCCGCCCGTCTGTGGTCGTTTGATCCGTGACCGTAGGATGTAGATCTAGCGATTAGGATTAGATCTGTAGCGAAGCGGTACGAATAGATCTGGGCCGTGCATGTTAAGTTCAATCCAACAGCCCGCGAGAGTGATCCGGTGCGAATCGGTATCAACCAATCAGGGAGCGCCGCGTGGCTAGTCCTTTGTTTTAAAAACAGAATTTAGATCTATTAGATGTTTAAACTTGTAAAATTCATAACTTTTGATTTCCACGTCCAAATTTGAAAATTTTTATATCATTGGAATCAGGAGAGAAAATCCTTTCTGTTTATACAATGTGTTTAATATTTTGCCTCTTTTAAAATGATTGTTTTTACAGAAACATTTGTAGGCATAATTTGTGTATAGTACTTATTTGAAAAATATTTTGTTGTTCAAATAAAGTTTAATTGGCAAGTTTTGAACTTGTTTAAGATTCAGTACTGTGCACTTGTATTTTTTGGTGTAGAAAAATCATCACATGGCATTTTGCATGCATTCATATATTTTTGCTTGTATATATTTTGTATGTGATTTGGTGCCATTATTTTATGTGTAGATTTTGGTGCAAATAGTGATTGTGATTGTGGAGATTGTTGCTACTCTCCAAACTGCCAAGGCAAGTGGTGCTTCATGATTATATTCCTATGTTTTTTCAACTATGCACTAGAAATCCTAGTAGTTGTAGAATCTCCTCGTAGTAGAAATCCTAGTAGTTTCATGAATATTTTTGATCTATATGCTATGCTTGGGAAATCCTAGTAGTTGTATTATTGCTAGAAATTTCTAAGTTAAATTACTTATCAATGCCATGCTTAGCCTAGCTAGTAGCAACCATGGGTGGTTATATATTCATGCTATGAGAAAATATTTCTATGTCTTTGGACTTATGTTTTGCCTAATAAAACAACTAAGTGAATGAAACACCTGGGTGGAATGGAAATAATGGTTTATGTTGAGTGGTTACACAAGGCCCATTTCTATGGCTTACCTTCTGTACCTCACTTGTGGAAAGCCACCCAGGAACAAAGGGATTTGAGAGGCCAAATGTTAAGAAGCTTCTAGTGCAGCCACTTGGCAATATGGGCTCTGCCTGGATCATATAGGTTGCAATAACTTAGCCATTTGGACAGTTTGTGGTAGTGGGATGATAGGTTGGAACGCGTCTATTTGGTCTAAGGGAAGGCTTCTGAAAGGTCCTGTCTTGGTGAAAATCAAGTCTTGTGGGGAAAGTGCACAACCTCTGTAGATGGAAGAATCTAAGTACTTAGCCATGTCCCTGGTATTGGACAACTTGAGCATCAAGACATGGAAGCTATTAAGAATCTCCTCATCCCAATTTCTAAGTTAAAACTTGTGGGTGAACAAGGGTGAAGGTACACCATTTCTATTGGTGTTTCCTTGGGGAAAGTTTTGACAAAGAAAAACTTAGTGTTTTCAACTGATAGGAAAAACATATTTTGAGCAAAGCAAGCCTAAGCTACACTTAGCCAAAATGCATATAGTATCTAGACTACTAAAATTCTACTAAGGTATCACTTGCCAATACTATTCCAATGTATTGACCCACTGTGGCTGTAACTTGTGATGTTGTAGGTTATTCTGATGATGATTAGGGGTTATGAGTCTACACTCAACATGCTTGCCCGTGGCACATGAAGATGAAGACTTATTTATCTTATTATATATTTGAACTATTGTATTAGGCCTGTGGCCATGGAGTTTGTAAAATACTATGTTTGTCTCTGGAATGATATGTAATAATGACCTTTGTTTTTGTGTACTTCATCTTAAATTGTGGATGCTAGCATTGATCTGGGGACTAGCATTGCAATCACAGGGATCCTTAACTTATAAAGGGAGGGATCTTACAGCATGTTTCGGGACCTGTTTCCACTGGATCCTCCTTGCTGCATCATCCAGCGCTTGCGGTTTTCAATCGTTCCTTTACGCTTGCTCTCAACCATGATAGCAGCATCAACCAGGGCATCAAGTTCCTGGAATCTCTGGGATACTAGGTGACATTGCATCTCATCCTGTAGCCCATTCATAAAAGTATCTACCTTCTTCTCTTCTGTGTTGGTGTCTTCCGGAGCATACCTAGCCAAGTTAGTGTACTTCTCCAGATACTGGACGACGGACATTCCCCCTTTCTTCAGAGCTCGAAACTGATCTCTCATCATCTTGACCAGACCTGGGGGAATGTGGCATTGCGGAACCTTTCCTTGAAATTTTCCCAAGTGATCTCTTGACCAGTCGGTAGAATTTCCTTAACGCTTATCCAGCATTCCTGGGCTTGTCCTGCGAGGAAATGGGTGGCCAGGAGTACTTTCTCTTCATTTCCCACTCGGGCTACCTCGAGATTGTTCTCGATGGTGCGGAGCCAATCATCGGCGTCCAAGGGGTTAGTGCACTTGGTGAACACCGGTGGGTTGGTGCTTTGGAAATCCTTGAGATGGGATCGTGGTTCTCCGTTCCCTCCTTCGCCCTCATTGTCATGGGCATTTCCTGCTGCGGCTTGGACAGGCTGCTGGAGTGCTGCGAGGTTAGCTTGGCGTTCGGTGTTGGCAGCTTGGCGATCCTCGATGAACATGCGTAGGAGTTGAGCCATCGTTGGCTCGGGTGGAGGGGGTGGCGGACCACGGGGACGCACCATTCTAAAGGTTTGAGGTTAGGTACGGTTGGTAACAAGGTAGTTTTAAAACTAGATACAGTTAGAAGAATAGGAAGCATAACGGCATACAAACATAAGGGCTACCAGCACTTTAAAGGAACCCGAAACAAGCACAAGTTCCAACAACAACATAACCAGAAGTTCAGGAGTCACAACTCGACACTAGATAGGGGTACTAGAGATCCATCATTACAGATCAAACAGAGACAAACAACTCGCCACTCAAAAGGGGGACACGGCGGTAGTCTCACGTGCTCTCATCGTCCAACGCATAACCTACTCCTAGTTGTTACGTGCAGTGGTATCCTCCTCGATGATCACCTCATCGTCCTCCTCGGGCTCAAAGACGAGCTCCTCCAGGTCCTCCTCCTCCATCTGGTCATCATCTTCGGGGTCACTCTGTGCTTCAATGTCGAAGTCTTCCTTGTGGGAAGCATCATTGTCAGTCTCATCTAGCAAGTCATTGTTGTCCTTGCAGAGTTCGGCGCACTCCTCCTCCAGCTCTCTATCTTGGCTTCCATGGTCACTAGCAGCTCCTTCTGATCCTTCATCTTCTTCATGAGACGCTTGTTCCTAGCGACCGTAGCTTTATTATCCAATAGGGCTAGATCACGCCTAGCCTTCGCCTCCTCGAGGCCCTCTTCCGTGACGAGTAACTGGGTAGCCTTGACATCTAGATCCATTCGGACCCTGTCCAGGTGCGTCTGAGTCTTCTTTAGGGTTTACTCCATGTTCTGGATATACGCCCCAAAGTCAGGGTGAGGTGGTGCCTGGAGCACATACCCCTCCTCATGACGCCTCCCAAAGAAACGGAATCGCGTCTCCTCCAGCTGCTGGCGATGGTGATAGGCCAGAGGTGCTAGGGCTTCCTGGGCTACCCTGAGTATTCCATCTCCCCACTCTTTCTCAATCACATTGACTTCAAAGTCCTCCGAGAGCGGGGGCACTACTCCTTCTCGTACCATGCACACCACGATCCAAGAGAGCTCCCCATCAATGAGAGTGTGGATGTGGGCGCCCTTGATCTCCGGTGTAGGGCATCCCACTAAGCGAGCTAACTCTCCCAGCTCGGCCTCAAACAACTGGAGAGGCAGCTCCAACCCTACTTGACAGAACTTGGTGAACACAACCGCCATCTACAAAAAATTTAGAGTGGCTGGGGTTAGTACAAAATGTCCAAAATTTTAAATAATTTAAAAGAAAGGAGTTTAGTGTAAGTAGTTTTTTGAAAATAGAGGAGGGAAGACATAAGCATTATTTTTGCAAATACCCATGTTCTTCATTTTGATGATGAAAATAGTTTATGTCCTCGACTAACATCCAAGCTATCTAGGGGCTCCTACAGTCAGGATGGCTCTGATACCATGTCCGTGGCACCCCAGATTTATAGGCCGAGAGTACCCGTTATGCCTACAATTCACGTTCCCATGATCAGTGAGCCGTGAGAATAATCGACAAGTATCATTACAACATCCAAGAATTTAACAAATTCAAGTACTTACAATATGGCCAATATGGCGATACAACATCCATCGCAGAAGTCTCCAAACACAGAGCCCATATCATGCCTTAACCTACAGGCGACTGACTGGGGATACAGTCTAGCTCGCATAGACGTCAATGACCTCCCTCATTCCTCTTGCTTCTGAAAATTATGGCCAAGTAAATAGCCTGGGACAAAGCCGGTGAGTACTTTGAATGTACTCGCAAACCACCTTAAGAAGACAATAATAAAAGGTATGCAATATGGCTGTGGTAGGATGGCTCCAAGAGAGGTTCTTTTATAAACTAGTTTCTCTTGTAATTATAGCATGCCTCTATATCTTTGTTGAAAAACTTTTGTACAACATTTTGGAAACATTTTTGAAAAGTTTTAAGAAAACACTAGGATTGGGTCACCTATTTGTTTTTCCTTCTGGTCATCTCATGACCAAAACATTTTACACTCCTTCCTCCTTTTCCTGACCATACCATGATCAAAACATTTTCGAGCCATTGCTTTTCTGAGGTCCTTTTTGAAAACTAAAACCATCACCCTCCATACAGCCGCCAGCACAACCATCCATGACCGAGGACTCGGATATTCAAATAGATTTACACTCTGTAGAGGTTGTACACTGTACCCACACCATCCGATTACCCGTCCCTGATCTACACCGATCATGGGTCGAATAACCGGTCAAGACCTTCCGTATGCCCTCTCCGATACAAGTGCCTACCCAATGAGGTTAATCCCCTCAATACCGGGACGCCCTATATAGTAACCATCCAATCAGAGCGCATTTTGCACCTCGTCGAGTGTGCTCTTTCAATGAGGGGCTCATAGTATCGCGCGGAGGCCCGTAGACCCTTCATTCCTTCTCCCGGTCGATGCTACGCATGGACCGTTGGACAGAGAAGGCCCACCCTCCGGGGATTGTTTACCCCTGTAGTAGTGTGAGGCACCTATACTAGATTAGTCAAACTTCCAGCCCAGCCCCGTCCCATTCTAGAGTAATGTGGTTGCACGGGTTAATTGTTCCAGCATAGTAAACTCTACAGCCCAGCGTGTTTTCGTAAAAAAAATTCCTCCATCCGTTGCCGTACCATTTTGTAAAGCCAAAACCTTTCTCATTTTCTTAAACCACTTGGTAGGCCAAGCCTTACCAAGGTTTTCTCGTAAAACATATTTTTGTAACTCTTTTCCCCGGGGTCTTCCCATCCCATAGTTTTTACTTCGGCTAAAACGGGGTCCCCAAGGGGTTATGGTGTTAAACACCATTTACCATACTAAGGGCAGGTAGGTTCCATAAAATGATTTGTACCTAATGGTACTAAGGGATAATGTTTTGGAGGAGCCAAATATTCCCCATATAACATAATATAGTAAAATAATGCAATTTGCATAAACAAGTAGCTAAAACATGCATAGGTAAAATAATAGGGTAAGACATATGAGCAAGAAGGTGACTTGCCTTCGTTGGCAACTTGTCCCTTATATCCTTCTTCAAGATACTCCCAATCACCTTCCTCGTATCCTTCCTCTTTTGTACCTATTGTCGCGAAAGAAAATAAACGAGCAAACAACATACCACACATGAACCACGGAGCAAACATAGCAATCAGTACAGCTTATGTACTCAACTTCGCAAACCAGAACACACATTTGTAACTACTAAAAATAGCAAGCCAAAGCCATTGGAAGCAACTAATCAGGGCACTCCTAACAACTATGGTGAATTTAATTGTGAACCCTAGTCTAGTAAAAAAACAAGTGCTTCAACTCTTTTATGCAGGTGAACAGTGACCAAAAATAGTATGTATGGGTAGGTGACTGAAATCCTAAACCAACCCAATTAGATTCATATTTTTAGCTAACATGGTTGATTTATAGCAATTTAAACACTACAGAAATGGCTGGAAACACACAAATAAACCTCAGTACCGAAGTGATGCCACTAAAAATATAACCTACTGGGAGTAAGTAGGTAATGTTGCTGATCAACTCCTGGAGTTAGAATTACTCCAAAAAGGGCTTCAAAGAAGCATCTAGAATTTCTGCAAAAAGCTTCTATCCCAAACTTGCAGAATTTACCACAGGTGCTAAACAAGTCCTAAAGGTGTGATTCCAATTTTGTTGGATGGGTAGGTTGAAATGGAAGGACTAGGAGTTGGTTTCATATTTTTCTGACTTGCACAAAAATTACTAAAAATAAAACAGTGAAAACTGTCTCATCTTACTCCAAAAATTCTCAGGGAAACTACAGACATTATTTTGGCCAGCTACCTATGTGAGGTGGTGGGTATTTACAAGGGATAACCCTCAGAGTTTGAATCATGTCAAATGGAGGTTTTCGTGATTTTTGGGAGATATAAATCTGTAGCACAACTTTCTGGGATTTAAATAAATGGAAAAAGAAGAAGTGGCTGAGTGGATCTGGGGCCTGGCCAAGGTCCACACTGGAGCTGGGCCGGCCCACTCGCGTGGCAGCGTGGGCGGGAGCTGGGGATTTCAAATCCCCGTCGGGGGCCCACGCGTCATCGTCTGCGAGCCGGCGAAGGGGTAAGCAGCGCTGTGGGTCGTCAGATCTTAAAAGATCCAACGGCCCAGGGCTCGTCTTCCTCGCGTGGGTGGTTTCACCGACGACCAAACCCTAGGAGCTATTGGGAGGGCCGGGGAGGCTCACCTAGGGGCGGAGTAGGGTTGGGGATGGTGTGGTTCGACGTGGTCGATGACACGGATCCGAACGAGGGGCAGGAACAGCGGCTTGGGCTCCTAAAACGGTCGGGAACGGGCTCGCGGCGTCGGTGTTATCGGCTCCCTTCCGGTGATGCTCCTAGAGTTCCTGGGAGAAGGGGAAAATCGAGGTCATAGGGGCGGTGCGAGTCCTGCATGCATGCATGGACGTTTGAGAGGGGAAGGAGATGTGGCAACGTCAACCTTCACCTCTTCTCGGTCGGCACCGCGGCGTGCGATGGGCGGAGTGGGAGGCAGGAGTCGAGCGAGCTCGTTTCCTCTGTAGGGTGGAGTGGGAGTGTTCTGGGGTGGAAATGAGGTGGGTGGCGAGAGCGGTAGGTGGCTCGGGGTTTTTATGCTGACACTGAGCGTCCCATGGTGCACCGGGTGTAGGGGTCGTCCGTGGCGAGGGTGGAGGGCGAGGGTAGGCCAGGAGAGGGGTGGTGTGTGTCTGAGAGCCAGGGGGTAACAGGTGTGCGGACATGCTCACGGCCTCGGGACAGAGCGGGCTGTCCCAACGTCGCCTCTGCCCACCATGTGCTCGACGACGGATCGCGTTGTAGTCGGTCTAGGGGCAAGCTAGGGATGGCTCGGTCTAGACGTGGGGGTGGTGGAGAGAGCATAGGGATGCGTCCTCTATGCACGCGCGATGTCAATCTGTACCAGTGATATTAGGAATGCGAGCGCGTGCGACGTGGCCAGGGCGACGTGGCTGTCACGGGTTGGGGGTAGGGAAGGCTTTAGGTGAGCAAGGGAGAGGGGGTGGGTGGTGCCTGGGGAAGACGAGAGCTGCACGGGCCCATCGTGCGACAGAAAAGTGGCCAGCAGTTCAAGGGAGTGGCCAAGCAAGATCTTGGCGATCTGCCACCCGTCCTCTCTCTCTCGTCTAGGGTTGTCAAGCGGGTGTTCAAGGTGGTGGAGAGAGTGGCCTTGCAACGCTGGAGACGTGCCAGGGAACATGCGTGTGTTGCGACGAGGTGTAGAGAGTGGGAAGGATGGGGGATGATCTAGGGTAGCACATGCTCGGGGGCGACTTCGTCCGATGCTCACTTAGAGCACAAGCCTCGAATGGCAGTAAGAGGGGTATGGGGGTGTAGAGAGAGGTGATCTGAGCACGTCCAAGCCATGGTAGCATCCTAGATCAATTCCAATAGCTTTCAAGGATCCTCCAAAGTGGGTAGAAAATAAGGTGACCATTTTTCTATTCTTGCCAAATGTGTTCATAGCATCAACATGCATTGGAAACAAGGTTGGGGTTTAACCAAGTGCCTTGTGGGTTTGTTTGTGCTCATGGCAAGGTAGATAGGCAGGGGGTCTCATGGCCTAAAGGGTTTTGGGTCTTGATCAACCCTTGGCTCTAGGATTGCAACAAGACTAGGAGATGGGGCTTGGATCAGACATGGGAACCCTCTCTGATTTTCCCAAAACACAAACTAGGGTGGTCCTAGTGATTAAACCAATCGTAATCCTAGGTGCAAGAATCAACAAGGCACACTAGTATGGTAAGCACAAAATTTTAAAACAGGCAAACCTAAGGATCAAGCAAACTAAGCAGTTCAACAGACAATGGCTAGATCAACTTAAAATGTTTTATTTCCCCCTAAATTTTTGGGTACCAAATAAGACCAAAAAGACTGCAAAGTTGGGATGTTACATATACAACCGACCGTCCTCTGACTCCGGTGAGTTTTTTGACTCTGTCTTTATGTATTTTTCCTTTTCATCTCATATCCGACTTTATTTTGCACTGATGTTTTTTACAACTTATCAGCTCGAGTAGCTTCCCGAGTCTGAGCTTACCCCTCTCGAGGGTTATCCCTCATATAACTCTGATGCGACGGAGGATGATGAGATGAAGGAAGTTCCTACCTCTGCTTCCAACAAGCATAAGGCCAAGGAAATTGTTGTTACCGCTGGCGCACAAGTGTTGCCAGTGGTTAAAAGGTAAGAACCTTGTGATCTTTAGTACTTTATACATCATTTATTTCCGAAGCACACCTGACATTCATTATTGTGTGTTTTAGAGCTAAGTCAGTTTTGAAGAGTAAGATTAAGTCGAAAAGCAAGCCGGCCAAGCAACTGCGCTAGCAGAACCTTGCATTATCTCTAGTCGTGCCTCCTCCAACTCCTAGCGGCACTCAAACCTTAGCACTAGAGGCTCCTGTCTCTCCGAGTGCTACTTCTGTCATCCCTGATGCTACCGCAACCTCGCAAGCCCTGGTTACCATTGGCAGCCAGACAACTTACAAGGGTGAACCGGTCAAGGGTAATGATCCCATGGTAATGTTGCCATGGAGGATTGACAAGATGTCCGGCTCTGCTGCCTCCGTCCTGAAGCGGAAGAAGAAGGAGGATATTCTCAAGCTGGAGCAATCCAGTCTTGAGAAGCAAGTCCTTACTCCAAAGGCAGCGAGCTAGGAGACGGAGGACGTCAAGCTGGTGAATCTCCTGGAATTTTGATCCGGGGTAAAACTATTGAATCTAGTGAGATTCTAGTGACGAGCATTTCTCCTGTCTCCCTTGCCGAGAAAGTGTTCCACAACACGAAACTCGGATTTGAAAAGTTGCACCTGGAGAACATTGTAAGTTTTCCGATTCTCTTTTGTAGTATTTTATTATCATATCCTCTAGCCTCCAAGCATAAAGTCGGTTAGAGATCATAGCATAAGATCTAAATTGATTCTTTTAGGATGCAAAAGAATGATATAGTGTAGCCCCCAAGGCTTGTGCTGGATTTTGACTTTGTTAAAGTTGTAGCCCGAGTCTTTGTAGCCGTTTGACGGTATTTTGTCTTTAACTTATAGAAAGTTACATATTACAACCAGGACTTGCTCAAGAACACTTGCAATAAGCGCAAAGAAATTAAGGCTTTGCGTCTTGAGAATTCCTAGAGTCAAGCAATATGGAGACTGAGAGGTTAGCAAAGCTGGTGCCTCTTCGAGATAAGCAGCTGCAGGACTTGAAGAATGACTATGATAGTCAGAGGGATCTTGCCCAGGCCACAAAAGAAGAACTGAAGAGTCTCCGGGAGGAGCATTCTCAGTGGAACCATTGTGTGATAGTTAACATTTCCGACTTTACTCTTCCTTTGATTCGCGGCCTTTCTTTTTAGTCAGATTTTGATTTTTTGGTTCTTTCCTAGATCATCTGCATCTTTCTAACTCCTCTTCCTCTGAACCTTGCCTCGAGTGCATCAAACTTTTCAGAGATGTTCTTTTCGACTTCCGCCAGACTCTTGAAGAGGTTGGCGAGTCGGTTAGACTTTCGGGCTTAAACGAATTGCTAGTGCTCAAGGTGATAGATAGATCGAAGGAGATTTCGAAGCTCATCGAGGATTGGAAGATTCTCTATGCCCGGACTGCTGCACAAACTACCCTCACTATGGTGAAGAGTCACCACAGTGATATGGAAATATGGCACATCACCAAGGGCATCGCCGACGAGGACGATGAGGGTAACCCGCAAGGCATCAAGGCCATCCAAGAATCTTGCGCGAGTTATGCTTGTCACGTGGCAGAGATGACGAACTATGAGACACCATTCTTCCAGTCCATCTCCATGCCTCCTTCTCCCAAAGAGCCGTAATAAAGCGTCGTTGATGATGATGACGCTTCGAAGTCTCCGGAGCAAGATGGCAACAATGTCGTTTCCAGCGGTCCAAGATCTCCACCACTAACGCATGAATCTGTGATACGTCCATTTTGCATCACTATTTTATATCATAATTTACTATTATTCATTGATATATTTCTTATTAAGAGGTGATTCTTATGTTATTTCATTTATTTTGCATGTTGGATGACTATTGGAGGATGAACTGCAGGAGTCAGGATTCTGATGGAAAATGCGGTGTCCAGATGCAATATTCGCGAAGTTCAGAAAATTCTAGAAAATATATGGAAATCCTTATTTTTCCAGAAGAAGAAGGAAGCCAAAAGGGGAAGTGGAGATGGGCCACAGGGGGCCCACACCACGCCCTGGCGCGCCCCCCTAGGTCGCGCCACCAGTTGGTGTGGCCACCCTGGCCCACCTCTGGCATCGCCCTTTTGCCTATATCATCCCCCCAAAACCCTAAGACTCGAGGAGGGACCACAGAAAGATTTCGCCGCCTCTGCGGGGTAGAAACCACAGAGAGAGAAAGAGCTCTCCGGCAGGCAGAAATCTTCCGGGGAAATTCCTTCCCGGAGAGGGGAGATTGTCTCCATGAACACTGATACGTCCAAAACGTATCTACTTTCCCGAACACTTTTGCTATTGTTTCTCCTCTAAACTTGTGTGATTTGGATACAACTAACGCAGACTGGCGCTATTTTCAGCAGAATTACCTTGGTGTCTAGTTTTTGTGCAGAAAATCAACTATCGGGAAAAATCCCGGAAAATATGCCAAAAATCCTATTTCTCCACAAGATCCACGGAGCCAGAAGACGAGACGGAGTGGAGGCCTGGGGGCCCATACCCCTGCCAGGTGCGGGTGGGCCCAGCCCGCGCCTAGGGGTGCGGCCACCCCAGGCACCCCCTCGGGCTCCCTCTTCACATATAAGTTACCCCTTGACCTAAAAATCGAGGGGGGTTCAACATTTTTCCAGAAAGATTTCCGCTGCGCCGCCACCACCAGAAGTCGCAATTCGGATCTAGAAACTCCGTTCTGGCACCCTGCCAGGACAGGGAATTTGGGGAGTATCGTCACAATCATCATCACTAACGCCTCTCCATCAACCATCAATGTTTCCCTCATCCATGAGTGAGTAATCCCCCGCTGTAGGCTATGGGGATGGTAGGGATTGGATGAGTTATATCATGTAATCGAATAAGATTGTTAGGGCATAGTGCCTAATGTAATATCCCAATTTCAGCAACCCTGATGGAATTTCCAAAAGGCAAAAATCAGGGGGAACAAAAACTTTTTATTGCAATTTTTGCTTACTTGTTTGCTTGTGCTTAAGCAACTGTTTGTGTATTAGTTGTGTACTCCTCATCTCAACACTGGTTTACAAAAACTATTTTACAAAAGAGATGTCTTGGCTCATCTTTCATATTCTCAAATGTTCTGGCATTTCAAAACTTGAGCCAAGATGATTTTGACACAACGAAATACTTTACTAGTTTCTGTTGCCAAAACTATGGAGACCTATATATTATCTCCTTATGTTTTCAAGACAGAACCTTCAACTACTCTTATCCCTAGATTTTCCAAAACCTTATTAAAACCTTTTTCATCTCAATCTTGGTTGAGATACCAAGATGGTACTTATCTTACTTCAAAGCAAAATCCCTTTCAACACACCCATCCTTACCTCAAGCTAGGCTCGATGGTAACCCTAGTACTAGATGGATAAGTAATAAGATGAATTGCCTTGATCTATTGATTGCCTTCTTTCTTAGGAACTAGAGTGAGCTAATCTAGTAGCTCAACTATTAGGACCCCAATCCTTGTTTGTGATCATCAACCTCAAAGCAAGCATCCAAGTCTGGATCTATCCTAAGCCACTCAAGTGACCTTCTCATCTCACACTTATCTCAATCCAAGGCTAATCCCTCTAGATGGTTTCCAACTCAGTGGAGACCCAATCTAAGCATGAATCCTATCTACTTAGTTAGTACCTCAACATAATCTCCTTGATCATGAGTTTGGAACCTGGCATCCTCTCAAAAAATTCTACACTTGCACTCTAGTCTAAAACCCTAAATCTGCCAAAATGGCTGTCTGGATTTCTTATCTGGATACCATCTTTGGAGCCCTACCTTTTCCAAACAGTGTGCATTCTTGAGGATGTACTTGAAACATATTGTAGTACATATTTAGTACTACCAAAGCCCACTCTTGCCCTGGGCTAAGCCATTCTATTTACCACTCATCCATGATGGTTTTGTAGTCAAGATAATAATCTTTTCTGCAAATCTTATCATCTTGCCTACTTTGGCAGAAGCTCCCATCTATATGCCACCTCCCATGGACCAACTCTTTGCATGATTGTGATCCACTAATCATGGCCTATCAACTCCCACTTCAATTTTGTCCATTGGAGCATTGTGCTTCTTAAACCCACATGGTTTAGGAGGCCACCTGACGTATCTGTTCTGGCAGCCTTATTTTCAACAAAGTTTGACATCACTCCAAAACCACCTAAAATGCAAACAATCCCAACTATTGCTTCCATGATCATCTATATGACATGGTCTATCCATCCAGAAATCCCTTGTACCAAGGTGAGCTCTGAGCTCCCAAATCCAACCTTGTTTAGGAGGTATCAAGTTAACAAAACCCTAGATCCTTCCCTTATCTAGTTTCCATCCTTTTCACCACTTTTATTCAAAACCAAGGTTGACCTTGATGCCTACATCAAGTTTACATTGGATATAAGCATCCCCAAAATATTCCCCCAATTATTTGGATTATTAAACTATTTTATTTCCTTCCCTTACCAATTTCTTAAAATCCTTGTCTATAAAGGCAAGTTTGTTTTTCTCCAAATAAATTTGCCAACTCAATGCATAATTGAGTTCTATATCTCATACCCTACCTTCCCAACTCAAAAATAAATATTTTTGAGATTCTTTATTATTTCTTTTTTCCCTTTATCCTAAATGGCACAAACAATAAATAATTCCCTAAAAATACTTTTCCACCTGAATAAATACCAATAAATATCTGCAATGTGTGTTATGGTATTTAGGACCATATCACATCAAAAACCAAGCTTGCCCAATGTAAAAATATCGTCTTAGCTTCCATAATCTACTTCAGCACCTTTTGAAGAAGTGCATTTAAATGGGATTATAATCATCAGAAAAATCCCATTTATATCATGGAGAGATAATTTGACCTACTCCACCTACCAGTACCATTTTTCCATCTTGGCCAATGTAAATTTGTGGACTTATTTCACAACCCAAGTTTTGATCAAATTTGGCAAACTAGTCAAACCTTGCCTCAAACCAAATCCAATCTTTCCCCCAAGCATGTACAACACTTCACTCCAGCATCATCACTTACCCCTAGTCATGGCACTATAGATCTATAGTGACCAAACCCTAGCTCTTGTCCTTTATCCCTTGAAACTTGAGAGAGAGGCAATCTTGCAATATCTTTGTAATAAAAGGGGACAACAGCTGCCCCACTCCCCTATCCCCTCTCCCCTCTCTGGTCGAGCTACAGGCCCCACATCACCCCAGCACCACCTCTCCTGCCCAATGAGTAGCCAACCCTTGTCCCTTGTCCTAATGCTCCTTGCCCACCCTCTCTCGGTTTAAATAGGTCAAAGGCTGGCCAGCCCCTCTTCCAGCCCTCATTTGGCCCCAGCAGCCTCCATCTACCTCCCCCCATAGCCCCTCTCCCTCTCCCCTGCTCTGCTCTGCTCAAAGAAAGGAGAAGATCTAAGCTTTGGCCCTCCCCAAAAATTGAGCAAGGCCCTCTACCACGACCTCCTCCCCCTCCGCATGTAGCACACATGTCTTCCCCTCACCCTTTTGGTGCTAATGGTGTTCTTTTTTCCTCCATGCATGTAGCCTCCGAAGCAGCGTCGGCGATCCCCCGAGTCAGCACCGTCGGGCTCCTCTCATGCGACCATCCCCGACGTCAAAACCAGGCATGCCACCCACCCCCGAGGTCGCCCCAGACCACCGCTCCTCCTCCCCCGCTTCTCCGACGCTGGAGGTACCCCAGGTGAGCAACCGGAGCTTTGCTGAGCCTGCTAGGGTTTCCTCTTGAGCGCCCCTTGCCGCGGGGAAGACGACGCAAGGACGCTGTCTGATCTGGGTTGATCCGGTGGCTCAGATCTCCCCATACCCCTTCAGGGATGAGTGGCGCTGGCGGGCCGGCCCACTCCGGCAGGCTGGCCTTTGGTCCCCCGCGCGTGGATCGACTAGGCGGACTAGCTTCTCCTCTCCATGGCCCACTTGCCTCAGATCTAGCCCAGAATCTTCCCAGATCAATTTCCTTTTGTTTTAAATTTACAGATTTGAGAAAGAGCAGTTTGGTTTAAATCCCAAATAAAATGGAAAATGCTCCAAATTTTCCAGATTTAATTTTCCCCAGGCACCTAAATGTTTTCCCCAACATGCAGACCAAGCTTTGCACCAAAATAATATATAAAACAAATATAACAAATCTTCTCCTCAGATCTGTCCAAAACACTTAATAAATCCTCCAGAAAGTTTGGCATCTCTAAATGGAGTAATTCCAATTGGTGATGAAAGGTACTGACCATACCTTTCATGTCCCACTAGCCTAACCCTATTTTGCTTCCTAATTTTCTAGTAGCAAAAATATCAAAATAAATCACTTTCTGCCTTTAGGAATTTCCGTAGGTCAAACCAAATTAGGTTTGGACCTAATTCCAACTTCCCTTGAACACACATAACTATATCATTCATAATCCATCAGCTCATAATTTTATGAGTCTCTGATGATTATTAGTGAATTAAACTCTTATGTGCATGATTTATTCACTAATAAAAACATTACAGTAGTTCTGTAAATCCAAAAAGATTGATTCCAATTTCTACAGAAAAGTATTTTTATGATCTAACATGTGTCCTTGGAATCAACTAAAAGCTTCTCCAAATTAAATCTGATGAAAAGACAAATCTGGTCCAGTATTGCACTTGGGAATTTCTCAAGGGCATTCTGGTAATTGCTTTGAGGTGATTCCAACTCCTCTTGATTCAGTACATAAAATATTACCTTCTCACCCAAGGAAATAATTTTTGGAACTCCATAGAAGTTCTGGTGAATTATTTCCTAAAACTAGAGTTTTATCCACTATAAAATCCATTATAAATAAAGGAAAAATGATAAAATAGCGAAACCACTTTTGTTGGCTTAATCTTATCAATACCTATCCGATGGTATCATTTTTATACAACGTATCATACAGATCAAGTCCTTGGTCAAAAACCCTCTCTTAGGTAGTTCCTAGATTTCAAATCCAAAGGGATTATTTCCCTAATGCCTCCAGATCTTCTTCCAATAAAATCAAACCACCAACATCCTAAAGATCCATATCTTGTAGTTATCCTTTACTTGATGTATGGTTTGATGCTTGTATGCCTTGTATTGATTGGTGTATTGTTTTTTTCGCATGTATGCTCGAACGGTGATAGTTGTGATTGTGTGACGCCGAGAAGAAGGAAGGACCGCGTTATTCTTATTATTATCATTATTGGTATTCTAGTTATCTAACACCGTCCAGTGACATCTTGCTGGTCATAGGCAAGCCACCATCCTGAACTCCTATATTAACCTACTTCTGATTATCAACTGTTTTATATCTCGTTTATAAATTGCATAATCACAGGCATGGTTTGTTTCAAATAAAAGTGCGTGAGTAACTTGGCTCCTCCAAGTTATGTATGAGTGTCCATTAGGACACCTACCCTTTTCTGTACCTATGTTTACCCCTTTAGACTGAGGCAAAGATGATTAGCATCTTCCCTCTTGGAACCCACGGATTTCCAAAGATAAAACAATTTTGGGATCTTTTTCTACTACAAAGTTTTCAAAATAAAACCATTTGAAATAGGCATCATTTACGAGTGGAAGTTTTACTAAAATAAGATATGAGGTGGATGAAGAGAAAGTAAAGAAAATAGAAAGAGAAGGGATGTTCTACGCCAATGTCCGGAACAATTTTATCCGTGCAACCACATTACCCCAGACGCTGGGGCTTAACTCGTAGTTTGTGATCCTTAGCCGGGGCTGCTCGTACTCGCTAAAGGGGAGAAATCCCCTAAAATCTGGGCTGTCTTGGACAAGGCACTGGTGCAACAATTGGGTCTCTCGCGGACGGTATGATTTTAGGTAGTACGGATGGAAGATTGTCACTATTGCTATCTACAAGACTTCGGTCTGGAAATAGGGGTCAGTATGGGAGGAAGGACCAGGGTCGTAGTACCTCATACTCGTACCGGAGAGAACAACCCAAAAGGAAAAGTCGTCGTTGCTAGGGATGGACAAATGAAAGGTTTAAGTTTGATTATCCGAGCCCCTGTCTACCGTGTGTAGTAGGCCGTGGTTTTATCCCGGCGGATGTATTGATTCTTGTGGGTAAAGTGCACCAACTCTGCAGAGTCTAATCTATTCGAATAGCCGTGTCCATGATCAAGGACGGTTGGAATGGCAAGTGCTAGGAGGACCCTTCGGTTATGTTGTGATAAAATAAAGGATGTGACTTGGTCACGAGGAAAGATAAAGAATAAGTTGGTTTTGACCAAAGATGGTCGATAAGGTTTAAAAGGGGTTTGACAACAAAACGTTTTCTAATCTTTTTAATAAGGATGTGGAGATGTCCAGATTTTCTAAAAGGAGGCATATTTCCTAAAAACTCTTTTCAACAAAGATATAGAGATGCCAATATTAGGTCTTTCAAAAACAGCTATAGTATAGAGCTATCTCGCCAGAGCCCCATATGCATTATCTTATTACCCTTGTCTCGGTGGTTTGCGAGTACATTCAAAGTACTCACCAGCATTGTCCCTGGCTATTTACTTGGCCAGATTGCAGATGATAAGAAGGAATGAAGGTGATGACGTCTATGCGAGCTAGGCCGTCTTCCCAGTCAGTTGCATGTAGGTTAAGGCACGGGCTCTGCGCTGAAGACTTGCGCTACTTGTGTTGTAATCGCCATAATGGCCCCCCCTTTGTAAGTTTTGTAATCGTTAATGTAAGGATGATGTAATGATACTAGTCGGTTATGCTCACGGCTCACTGATCATGGGAACATGAATTGTATGCATAACGGGTATTCTCGGACCTTAAATCCGGGGTGCCACACCTAATATCTCTATTAGTGCTATTTGACTTTGTTGCAACTTGTTGTGCTTAATGCTTGTCACTAGGGCCCAAGTGCCATGATCTCAGATCTAAACTTATTGTTGAATCATTACGATAGTATTGTTTGTGATCTTATCTGCAAGTTGTGTACACATATCATTGTCCGGATCCAAAGGCCCCGAAGTGACAGAAATTGGGACAACCCGAGGGGATGGCTGTGATGTGAGGATCACATGTTTTCATGGAGTGTTAATGCTTTTCTCCGGTGCTCTATTAAAAGGAGCACCTTAATTGCCAGTAGTTCCCTAGAGGCCCCTCTGCCACGGGCTAGCAGGACAAAAGATGTTGTGCAAGTTCTCATTGCGAGCACTCATGACTATATATGGAGCACATTCCTAGGATTGTTTAGTACTTGGATGCTTATTCTTATTTATCTGCAATTCCCTAGATCTTGAAGTTACATGTTTAGACTCGTCCGTGAAACGCCCGTCCATCCATCCCTATGCCTACTGCGCTCATATCCTACTGTTTGCTGCTACTGTTATCATTTCTCCTATTTTACTATTGCTGTTGCTTTGCTATTGCTACTACAAACTGTTGCTACTGATAAACTTCTGTGAGCAAGAACTATTTCCAGGTGCAGCTGAATTGACAACTCAGTTGTTAAGGCTTGCGAGTATTCTTTCGCTCCCCTTGTGTCGAATCAATAATTTGTTAATACTACCCGCGAAGACTGTTGCGATCCCCTATACTTGTGGGTCATCAAGACTATTTTCTGGCATTGTTGCCAAGGAGCAAAGCTTTATTTGTAAGTTCACTTGGATCTACTATTGTTCACTGCTACTCCTTTCATCATGGGGAAGTCTCTTGATGGAAAGTTTCATATTTTACCATCCACTACAAGAATAGGTACAGTGCTAAACACCTCTGTTGATCTTGATTCACCATCTGTTATAAGAAAGCTTGTTACACCACCACCACATACTCATGCTACACACACTGCTACTAGTGCTGAGTCTGAAACTGCTTTTGATACTCATGATGTTACTTCTAATGTTCTTGATGCGAGTGGTTCATTAGGTCCTTTCCTAGATGTTACTATGGCTGGTCTAGGGAATACTGAAACTCCTAGTGAAGACACTGTTACACCTGTTAGCTCACCTTAGTCTAGAGAGAGTTATGATATTAATGATGGTTACATTGAGTTCACTGATGAATTTGTTGAAGAGTGCCGAAACACACATGGTGCTAGTGCTATTAAGAGTCTCCTTGCTAGACGCAACATTATTCCTAAACTGTCCTCTGATCCTAAGTTTGCTACCTCTTCCACAGATATTAAAGATAAAGATTACGATTTCTCTCTTGATTTATCCTATTTGGACATTGTTGAGAAAGAACCCTTTTGTGGGACTGAAAATGAGAGTGTTGTGGATCATATGAATGAGCTTTCTACTATGAGTGCTTTATACTCTGATGATTTTAAGATGCGCAAGTACTTTTTTAGTAAGATCTTCCCTTTTTCACTAAAAGGAGAAGCTAGGGCTTGGTTTAATAGATTACCTCCTGGTTCCATTGATATCCCTGATTGCTTGATTGCTTCTTTCTTCCAAAAATATTTTCCTCCCAATGCTAGACATGCTGCTTTGCAGAGACTTTTTGATTTTAAACAGGGAGAAGGAGAGAAATTGCCTGAGTCATGGACAAGGTTCCGTGCCTTGATTCATGCACATCTTGGATGTCCATTTCCTAAGAATGAGTTTCTTGATATTTATTATAATGGACTAACTGATGATTATAGGACATACCTAGATAGCTTTGCTGATTGTGTTTTCAGGAAAAGGACTCCTACAGATGCTGAAGAATTAATGGCTACGATAAGCAAGAATTATGATGATTGGACTTCAACTGAGCTAAATACACCTGAGCCTATTACTCCTGAACCAGTTGTGCCTGAACCAGTTCCAACACCAACACCAACACCAAAGAAGAGGGGAGTTATTGCATTAAATTATGAAGTTATGAAAGAATCTAAGAAATGTCTAAAGGAGAACGGTATTAGAGCTCAAGATGTGAAGAATCTACCTCCTATAGAAGAATTATGTAAGCCAATTCCCCACTCATCTACTATTAAGGTACACTCTCTCCACTTTGATGAAGGTGATATTCCCTATGGTAAGCCTCCTGATCAATGCTTAGAGGAACTTGACACATTTATTGTTAAACAAGGTAATTTTAATAAACAAGTTCAGAATCATTTATTGGAAAACTCTAGAGCTATTAATGAGTTGAAAAATATTGTGGAGAGAACTTCTAATGATATTAAAATGCTTTGTAAACACTTTCAAATGGTTCAAACCCAACTTGATCAACTTGCTAAGGTACAAAAGGATATGCTAGTTAATGCCTCAGGAGATAAACATGCTTATGGAATTAGAACTAGGTGGTATAGCTACTCAAGATCCTTTATATCCTGAAGGACACCCTAAAAGAATTGAGCAGGATTCTCAACAAGGTGATAGTAATGGTAGTCCTTGTAAGAGAAAGAAAAAGAAAGATAAAATATTTGAGGAACCACTTGAACCTGCTGTAGATCCTAATAATATATCTGTCTCTGATGTTGAAACTAAGAGTGGTAATGGTAATAATGATGCTCCTGATAAGGAGGAAGGTGAGGAAGAACCTGAGAAGCACACTAACAATACTAGGTACACTAAGGAAGATTTTATTGCTAAGAAACATGGTAATGAGAGAGAACCTTGGGTGCAGAAACCTATGCCTTTTCCAGGTAAAAAACACAAGTCAAAGGAGGAAGAACACTACAGCAAGTTTTGTGAGTGGATGAAACCTTTATTTTTGCAAATTCCTTTGACTGATGCTATTAAGTTGCCTCCTTATTCAAAGTATATGAAGGATATTGTCTCTAATAAAAGGAAGATTCCTAATGAGGAAATTTCTACTTTTCTTGCTAATTACTCCTTCAATTGTAAGGTTCCAAAGAAACTTGGTGATCCAGGTATACAAACTATTCCTTGCTCTATTAAGAATAATTATGTTAGAACTTCTTTATGTGATTTGGAAGCTGGAGTTAGTGTTATGCATTTTTCTCTCTACAAGAGACTCCAGCTAGAAAAGTTGATACGAACTTATATATCTTTGCAAATGGCTGATAAGTCAACAACTATTCCTATTGGTATATGTGAGGATGTTCATGTTCAAGTGGCTCATAATTGCTTGGTTTTAACTGATTTTGTTGTGCTTGAGATGCCTGAAGATGATAATATGTCTATTATTCTGGGGAGACCTTTTCTTAATACTGCAGGTGCTGTCATCAATTGTAATCAAGGAAAAGTAACAATCAATATTAATGACAAAGAGCATACTGTTTATTTCCCCGAGAAGGGTGTTAAAAGCTATTGCCTGAATTCCATTGAAAATATTGAGAGCATCAAGGTTGGAGAAATATATTGTCCCATTCCACAAGAAAATTTTGAATCTATCATGATTGGGACCATTGCTATCAAGTATGAGGTAACATAATCACCTTGTGGAATACAAAGTTTTGTTTCATATAAGATTGTTTGGTAACAAGGCTTGATCAACCTTGTTAACAAAAGGATTTTAATGGACAAAATAATGTTTTCACTATGGTTATACTTGCTTTCTTTTACTTTTCTCCTTTCTAGTGTTTGCCTTTTCTTTTGCTAGCTTTGGTTTTGTTAGTTGTTTGCTTGTTAGAGTGTCTTAGAGCTTCTGTAGTTTGGTTTTTGGTTTCCTTTTGCTTCTTCTAAAAAAACTGTTTCTGTGAGAAAATCAATTTTCATACCCTGAAAATTGGCCAAAAATAAAGTTTCATGCAAAATTCCATAAAATTCAAAATAAATTTTTCATCGAAAAAAAGGGCAGAGGGACAGCTGGAGTGACCCAGGGGGCCACCCCAGGCACCCAGACCCCTGGTAGGCGCGGCCTCCCTATAGGTGGCACCTGGGTAGGGTGTGGCCTACCTTGGCCCCTCCAAAGTGTCTCCTCCCAGCCATCTTCTTTCTCTCTCCCGAAAAACACAGAAAAACTTTCTCAAGCTCGAGTTTCTGTTGTTCTTGCTCGCGAATTTCGATCTCCTTGTTCAGCCCATCTTTTTTGCTGATTTTTGGAAGGATTGCTCCATGGTACGTGCCTCCTCCACTTGTCCAATTAGATTTGTGATTGATAGATTATATCTTGAGTATTTTTCTGCTATAGGTGACAGGTTGTGTGAGCTTGCATGCTTGTTCTATGCTTAGAGATTTCATTTTGATGCATGTGTAGCCCTCTAGCAAGTTCCTATAGTAGTTTCTCATCATTTATCAACTTGGAAATCACTTGGTTTGATGTTTGTCTAAAAATTTCAGAAAAAAAGAGGTCATGGACAACCGCACATTTGGTGAACTATTTGAGAGTGATGCACCTAGAAGGGCAAGGCCTTCAAGATCATCCTCCCGAGCTAGGCCCTCATACAATGAGGATCTCATTACTCCGCGATTCGTCGACGAGGGAGATGAGGGGGATGCTCACCCTTCCACCTTTCCTTGCCACACCTTTTTGCAGGCTGCTGGGATTTTTGATGATTTTATGACCTTGGTTCACAGGGTTGGACTAACAAGCTATATGCAGGATGAGAGCTTGCAATATGCTAAGCTCACTAAAACATTTGTGGAGAACTTTTCTTTTAGTAACAGCATGTTCAAGCCAGATGTGTCTTTCAAAATTTATGGCAGGTCTTACAATATGACATTGAAGAAATTTTGTGAGGCCCTGGGACTTGGTACATCTGGGTTGGCAAAGCAGATTCCAGCTCCACCCGTTGATTTGTTGGAGCTCTACCGCGGGAAAACCAATGATGATAACCGTAGAGACCAATGGGGAAAGATAAGAAATATTTAACTCCCAGCCATCAGGTACTTTGCTTACTATCTTGCCACTAGTGTTCTTGGTAGGGAGAACACTAGTAATATTTCCAACTATCATTTGGCCTTCATAGCTGCTGCGGTCAACAATGAAACTAAGTACAATCTTGGTTCTCTCATTGCTCGTCGCTTAGATGCTAAGGGACCCATTTATGGGGGGATTGTTGTTGCATGTGTTGTTGCTGCCTTGGACCATGATGTTGATCCAAATGATACAGTTTTGGCTCCTCAGAAGCTTGATATTGCTTCCATGAAGGCACACCACTTTGTCACTACTGTCTCTACCCTTGAGAGTTTGGTTTATAGAATGTTGTTTATTGACGGGGAAGAGAGAGAGACATCTCTCTCCCCCAAACCACTTTGTTCAGTATTTCTCAAGGACCTTTGTCACGCTCCAAGGAGGAGATAGATGACAAGCTACACATTCTTGGCTTCCATGGACACTATTAGGGGGACGCGCCCTCATACGACCCCTCTATATACTACACATGGGAGTCCTCGAGCTCGTACCAAGACGAGGGAGCCTCCTCGTCGTACTACGGAGGTGCACCTACTTGGTCACCATGGAGTTGAGCCCCACTTAGGCCAAAATCCTAAGCTTGGGGGGAGGTTTACCGACATCACACTCAAATATATATCATGTTCAGTTGGTTCTTTGTATATCCATTGTTTGCTTTCTTTTTGGTTTTTGTTTCTGCTTTCTCAAAACACAAAAATACCAAATATATTTTCGTTGTCTCTCTTGGTTTGTTTCTTTGCTTTGGTTTGCCTTAAAAGAAAAAATCCAAAAAGATTTTGCTTTGTCTGGTTTGTTTTTGCTTTGTTTGGTTTGTTTTTTCTTTGTTGGCTTGTTTGAAAAATCGAAAACATCAAAAATATTTGTTGTTCTCCTTTGGTTTTGTGAGTTCTTTGCAGGGTTCAACCGTCCTCCATGGATTTTGGTTTCATGTTATTTTTCAAGTCACACAAGTGAAGGGCAATAATGAAGATTAAGACAACTTGAGGTGTGGTAAGAGGATGGTAACGAACTCTATTTGTTTTCATTTTTGTACATATACTCATCATTGTGAGAATGCTTAGTCTGTTCATGTAAGGTGTATGTTACTGATGGATTCTTAGTAGTTCTTGCTTGTCTGTGATTAGCTCCAGCTTGCTAATAGTTTGTAGCATGTCATATGAATGTTTGCTTGCATTGTTTTTTTCATATTTTGGTATGATATTGTGGTATCCTCCTCTGAATGTTTCATGTGAATCGACTTGGCACATGCTCACGCATGCATATGACTAAACAATAGTCAGTAAGCCTCGATGATTTATTTTGCCTCAGAGTTCTTGTATCACCTTCATGAAGGGTTTCACGGCATAGTAAATCAAAATTTTCTACGGATGTGAATAGAGGGAAGCCAAGATATAATCTAGGAGATGCAAACAACGAGAGAGATTGGATTAGATCTTCATACCCTTGAAGATTCGCACAGCGGAACGTTCATCGGAACATGGGTGATGTAGTCGTACTCGCTTCTCCTCCTCGCGATCCGATCCAATCTAGCACCACAAGTGGCGGGGCCTTCGTGAGATGCACACGTGCAGCACCGCGACGTATCCTCCTTCCTTGGTCCAGCAAGTATGGTGGAGAGACGGATTGGATCTACAACACGACGACGTGGTGTATATGGTGGAGAATTTCTGCAGCAGGGCTTCGCCTACAAGCAGTCGGGAGGGAGAGAGGAGGGCAGCAGGGCGGCTAGTGTTGGAGGGGAAGGTGTAGGGGGTGGTGCGCCCCCACCCCTCTTTATATAGAGGGGTGGGGCACAGCCCTAGCCCCTCCCCCAAGCCCAAACCGGCGGCCCCAAAGGAGGAGGAGTGGGGGGCAAGGAAACCCCCCCTTCTAGAAGGTCTATCTCGAGTTTAAAACCCCCTTGGCCGGCTGGGCCCTATGGGGCCTTGTGCCCCTGGCCCAATGTGGCCAGGGCACTCCCTCATAGGCCCATGCCCCCTCCCAGAAGGTGGGGCCACGTTGGTCCCCTTCCGGAAGGTTCTAGAAGCTTCCGGTACAATACCGATTAACCCGGAACAATTCCGAACTCCAAAAAACTGCACTGCCTTATATGAATCTTATTCTCCAGACCACTCCGGAACCTCTCGTGATGTCCCGGATCCCATCCGAGACTCCGAACAAAAACTCATAAACCAATTATCCAATCTATCCTAGCGTCGAGACACGTTAAGTGTGTGACCCTATGGGTTCGAGAATATGCAGACATGATCTTCTATCAATAATCAACAGCGGGGTCTGGAAACCCATATTGACTCCCACACATTCATCGATGATCATATCGGATGAACCATGATGCCAGGATTCAATCAATCCCATATTTATATTCCCTTCGTCTCGCGATATTTTACTTGCCCGATATTCGATCGTCGGTACCGTCATACCTAGTTCAATCTCGTTCACAGCAAGTACTTTACTCGTTCTGTAATCCTATATCACTTTGTGATTAACTCCTTAACCACATGCTTGTAAGCGGTGTTGATATCGATTACCGAGTGGGCCCGAAGTATATCTCTCCGACTTGGGAGGGACAAATCCCATCTCGATACATACAACCCAACAGATACTTTACGATCACCTGAGAGACACCTTTATGATCACCCTCTCATAGGATGACGTTTGCTGACCTCAAAGCTTTCTTCCGATACCAGGGAGTTGTATTATCTCATGGTCTAAGGAATACAATATTTGACATAAGAAAAGCTTCGCAAAGACGAACACGATGACACGATCTAATTGCTTCGCTTAGTTTGGGTCTGTCCATCATATCATTCTCCCAATGATGTGATCTCATTATTAATCGACAACTCATGTCCATGGTTAGGAAACCTTAACCATCATTAATCAATGAGCTAGTCCATAGAGGCGTACTAGGGACACGGTGTTGTTCACAAACCACACAATGCTTAATACAATTCTAGAATGGAATATAAACATTATCATGAACAAGAATTATAATAATAACATCTTTATTATTGCCTCTAGGGCATAATTCCAACAGTCTCCCACTTGCACTAGATTCAATAATCTAGTTTACATTTGGCAACAATCTCACACCCATGGCACTGAGGTGATGATCATGTTTTACACGTGGAAGAGGTTTAGTCAATGGATCTGCGACATTCAGATCTGTATGTACTTTGCTAATCTTCAGATCTCCATCTGCTATATAATCTCGGATTATATGAAACTTGCGGTTGATATGCTTGGTCTTTGGATGATATCTTGGTTCCTTAGCGAGTGCTATGGCGCCAGTGTTGTCACACAATATCTCCAGTTGGTCCAATGCACTTGGAACCACGCCAAGCTCAGTGATGAAGTTCCTGATCCAAACTCCTTCACTTGACGCTTCTGCAGCAGCCATGTATTCCGCTTCTACTGTAGATCCCGCGATCACGCTTTGCTTGCAGCTTCTCCAGCTGACAGCTCCTCCATTCAAAATATACACGTATCCTGTCTGAGATCTAGAATCATCCTTGTCGGTGTCGAAACTAGCATCGACGTAACCTTTTACGACAAGCTGTTCATCACCCCCATAGACTAAGGACATTTCTTTAGTCCTATTTAGGTACTTTAGGATGTTCTTCACGGCTGTCTAGTGTTCCACTCATGGATCACTTTGATACTTGCTCGTCAAACTAAGAGCATTGGACACATCCGGTCTAGTACACAGCATGGCATACATGATAGAACCTATGGCCGAGGGATAAGGCACTTTGCTCATAGCTTCCCTATCATTTACCGTAGCTGGACACTGAGACTTGCTCAATATCTTACCTGACAACATAGGCACTGAACCTTTCTTTGCCTTATCCATTCTGAACCTTTTCAGAACTTTGTCTAGGTATGTACTCTGGCTTAAAGCTATCAGGCGTCTTTGTCTATCTCTATAGATTTTGATGCGCAATATATAAGCAGCTTCACCTAGGTCTTTCATTGAAAAACACTTGTTCAAATAACTCTTCACATCGTTAAGCATGTTGATGTCATTTCCAATAATCAATATGTCATCCACATATAGTACCAGAAACGTCACCGGGATCCCACTCACTTTCTTGTAGATAAAAGCTTCGTAGCAATTTGGAACAAATCCAAAGCTCTTGATCACTTGATCAAAACGAAGGTTCCAACTCCGAGATGCTTGCTTGAGTCCATAAATGGAACGCTGAAGTTTGCATACTTTATCAGCATCCTTAGGATCGACAAAACCTTCGGGTTGCATCATATACAACTCTTCATCAATGTTGCCATCGAGGAACGCAGTCTTGACATCCATCTGCCATATTTCATAATCATGAAACACAGCAATTGCTAATAAAATCCGAATGGACTTAAACATCGCTACGGGAGAGAAAGTCTCATCGTAGTCAACACCTTGAACTTATCGAAAACCTTTCGCGACAAGCCGTGCTTTATAGACGGTAACATTACCATCCGCGTCCGTTTTCTTCTTGAAGATCCATTTGCACTCAACGGCCTTTCGGTCGCTAGGAGGGTCCACCAAAGTCCATACTTGGTTTTCGCTCATGGATCCCAATTCGGATTTCATGGCTTCTAGCCATTTCTCAGAGTCCGGGCTCATCATCGCTTCCTCATAGTTCGTAGGTTCACTGTCTTCTACTAACAAGACAGTCAAGACAGGGTTGTCGTACCACTCAGGAGGGGAACGCGACCTTGTCGACCTGCGACGTTCAGTAGCAGCATCGTCCGAAGCTTCATGAACCTTGTCATTAGCTTCCTCTATTGTTGGCGCAGGCGGCACTGGAACAATTTCAGGTGCTGCGCTACTCTCCAACTCAAGAGAAGGTTCAATAACCTCGTCTAGCTCTACTTTCCGCCCACTCACTTCTTTCGAGAGAAACTCCTTCTCAAGAAAGGAACCGTTCTTAGCGACAAACACTTTGCCTTCGGTTCTGTGATAGAAGGTATACCCAATAGTTTCCTTAGGGTATCCTATGAAGACGCATTTCTCCGCTTTGGGTTCGAGCTTGTCCGGCATCAACTTCTTGACGTAAGCTTCGCATCCCCAAACTTTAAGAAACGACAACTTAGGTTTAGCACCAAACCACAGTTCATACGGTGTTGTCTCAACGTATTTAGATGGAGCCCTATTTAAAGTGAATGCAGCGGTTTCTAATGCATAACCCCAAAATGATAACGGCAAATAAGTAAGAGACATCATTGATAAGACCATATCTAATAAGGTTCGATTCCGGCGTTCAGACACACCATTGCGCTGGGGTGTTCCGGGTGGCGTGAGTTGCGAAACGATTCCACTTTCTTTAAGATGCGTGAGAAAATCATAACTCAAATATTCGCCTCCACGATCGGATCGTAGAAACTTAATCTTTCTGTTACGATGGTTCTCCACTTCATTTTGAAATTCTTTGAACTTTTTCAAACGTTTCAGATTTATGTTTCATTAAATAGATATACCCATACCTACTTAAGTCATTGGTAAAAGTGAGAAAATAGCGATATCCACCGCGCGTCGAAACACTCATCGGTCCGCATACATCGGTATGTATGATTTCCAACAAGTCCGTTGCTCACTCCATCATACCGGAGAACGGGGTTTTGATCATCTTGCCCATGAGGCATGGTTCGCATGTGTCAAATGATTCAAAATCAAGAGACTCCAAAAGTCCATCATAATGGAGTTTCTTCATACGTTTTACACCAATATGACCTAGACGACAGTGCCACAAATAAGTAGTATTATCACTATCTACTTTGCATCTCTTAGCCTCAATGTTATGGATGTGTGTTTCATCCCTTTCGAGATTTAGAAGAAATAAACCATTCACAATAGGTGCATGACCATAAAAGATGTTACTCATATAAATAGAACAACCATTATTCTCCGATTTAAATGAATAACCGTCTTGCAATAAACACGATCCAGAAATAATGTTCATGCTCAACGCAGGCACATAATAACACTTATTAAGGTTTAAAACTAATCCCGAAGGTAAAACTAAGGAGAGCGTGCCGACGGCCATCACATCAACTCTTGATCCGTTGCCAACGCGCATCGTCACCTCATCCCTCGCAAGCCGCCGTCTATTCCGTAGCTCCTGTTTCGAGTTACAAATATTAGCAACTGAACCGGTATCAAATACCCAGGCACTACAACGAGGGCTAGTAAGGAAAACATCAATAACATGTATATCAAATATACCTTTGATGGTGCCAGCCTTCTTGTCCGCTAAGTACTTCGGACAGTTGCGCTTCCAGTGACCCTTGTCCTTGCAATAGAAGCACTCAGTGTCCGGCTTAGGACCAGACTTGAGCTTCTTCTCAGCAGGGGCAACGCGCTTGCCGCCGCCTTTCTTGAAGGGCTTCTTTGCTCCCTTACCTTTCTTAAAGGTGGGCTTGTTGACCATCAACACATGATTATCCTTTTTGATGTCCACTTCCGCGGCCTTCAGCTTTGCGAAGAGCTCGGTGATTGTATCAGTGGAACCAATCTGATTGTGAGTCACTACAAAACTTTTGTAGCTGGGCGGGAGTGATTGCAGAACCCTGTCAATCTTGAGCTCCTCTGGAATCGTGCATTCCAGTTACTCAAGGCGTTGAGTGTAGCCCGTCATCTTAATGGCGTGCTCACTAAAGGAACTCCCTTCCTTCATCTTGCAGTTAAAGAACTTCTCAGAGATCTCATATCTCTCAGAACGGGCCTGAGTCTGAAACATGGTTTTCGGCTCTTCGAGAATCTCAAAGGGCCCAGGATAGTCTTCAAAACAATTTTGAAGTTCCGGTTCCATAGCAAACAACATGGTGCTCTTAATCACACCATAATCATCTTTGCGCGACTGATAGACAGCTTTCTCATCAGCCGGCGCAGTTGCAGCAGGGGGGTCACCTAACGCTTTCCCAAGGACATAGTCCTTTTGACCGCCAGAAAGAATGATTCTCAGATTGCGGAACCAATTGGTGAAGTTAGACCCATTGTTTCTAAGCTTTTCCTTCTCAGCGAAAACGTTGAAGTTGAAGTTAGATTTAGCCATGTGATCTACAGTATTTGCAAGTACAATTTAGACTATGTTCATGATAAATAGTTCAACTTAATCAAATTACTAGATGAACTCCCACTAAATTCAACATCCCTCAAGTTGTTTAGTGAACACGATCCAAATTCACCACACCTAATCCGATCATCACAAGAAGAGATGTGGTTTCAATGGTGGACAACGAAGTGTCGATCATATCATTCATATGACTCATGCTTAACCTTTCGGTTCTTGTGTTCCGAGGCCAAGTCTGTACATGCTAGGCTCGTCAAGTTAGACCCAAGTATTTCCGCGTGTGCAAAAACTGGCTTGCACCCGTTGTATGTGAGCGTAGAGTCTATAGCACCCGATCATCACGTGATGCTTGGACACGACGAACTTTCGCAACGGTGCATACTCGGGGAGAACACAGTTTTTATCTTGATCTTTAAGTGAGGAATCATCTTATAATGCTACCGTCGCGATCTAAGCATAATAAGATACATAAAAGGATAAACATCACATGCATATAACTTTATCTGACATGGTATAGCCAATCTTCGCGCAATGATCTCCATCTTGTGCGTGCCGGCATGATATCCATCACTCCATCATGATTGCCTCCACCACGAATAGCAACTCCAACTATTGCTAACTACTTAGCGATAAAGTGAAACTATTACATGGCGTATAAGAAGTTGACACACAGGTCATACACAATTATAAAGATAACCATATGGCTCCTGCCGGTTGTGTACTCATCGACGTGCAAGTCGTGAAACATTACAAAACATGATCATCGCATACATTATACACATCACATCTTGGGCCATACCATATCACAGAAAACACTCCCTGCAAAAACAAGTTAGACGCCTCTACTTTGTTGTTGCATGTTTTACGTGGCTTATGGGAGTAGATGCTAAGAATGATTCTTACCTACGGAAAGCCACAACGGTGATATTATGGTTGCCAAACTCCGGTGTTAATCCCATGACAACTATAGTGAGAGAAACTGACATCCACCAGCCGCATGTGTGGAACAAGCCACACGTCAAGTGCGGAGCCGGTCTCGCGAACGACGTCGCGTAAGGTTGGCCTGGACCGCTTCAATCTCACTATCCCGCGTCATAAGAAGAACACAAACAAGAGGCTTGCAACAGAAAACATCAACGCCCGCAACAACCATGATGCGTTCTACTCGTGAAACACATCTACGCATAGATCTAGCTCTGATACCACTGAAGGGTTTCGCGACATAGTAAATCAAAATTTTCTACGGATGCGAACAGAGGGAAGCTAAGATCTAATCTAGGAGATGCAAACAACGAGAGATATTGGATTAGATCTTCATACCCTTGAATATTCGCACAGCGGAACGTTCGTCGGAACGTGGGTGATGTAGTCGTACTCGCTTCTCCTCCTCGCGATCCGATCCGATCTAGCACCACAAGTGGCGGTGCCTCCGTGAGATGCACACGTGCAGCACCTCGACGTCTCCTCCTTCCTTGGTCCAGCAAGTATGGTGGAGAGACAGATTAGATCTACAACACGACGGCGTGGTGTATATGGTGGAGAATTTCTGCAGCAGGGCTTCGCCTACAAGCAGTCGGGAGGGAGAGAGGAGGGCAGCAGGGCGGCTAGGGTTGGAGGGGAAGGTGTAGGGGGGTGGTGCGCCCCCACCCCTCTATATATAGAGGGGTGGGGCGCAGCCCTAGCCCCTCCCCCAAGCCCAAACCGGCGGCCCCAAAGGAGGAGGAGTGGGGGGCAAGGAAACCCCCCCTTCTAGAAGGTCTATCTCGAGTTTAAAACCCCTTGGCCGGCTGGGCCCTATGGGGCCTTGTGCCCCTGGCCCAATGTGGCCAGGGCACTCCCTCATAGGCCCATGCCCCCTCCCGGAAGGTGGGGCCACGTTGGTCCCCTTCCGGAAGGTTCTAGAAGCTTCCGGTACAATACCGATTAACCCGGAACAATTCCGAACTCCAAAAAACTGCACTGCCTTATATGAATCTTATTCTCTGGACCACTCCAGAACCTCTCGTGATGTCCCGGATCCCATCCGAGACTCCGAACAAAAACTCATAAACCAATTATCCAATCTATCCTAGCGTCGAGACACGTTAAGTGTGTGACCCTGCGGGTTCGAGAATATGCAGACATGGTCTTCTATCAATAATCAACAGCGGGGTCTGGAAACCCATATTGACTCCCACACATTCATCGATTATCATATCGGATGAACCACGATTCCAGGATTCAATCAATACCATATTTATATTCCCTTCGTCTCGCGATATTTTACTTGCCCGAGATTCGATCGTCGGTACCGTCATACCTAGTTCAATCTCGTTCACAGCAAGTACTTTACTCGTTCCGTAATCCGATATCACTTTGTGATTAACTCCTTAACCACATGCTTGCAAGCGGTGTGGATATCGATTACCGAGTGGGACCGAAATATAACTCTCCAACTTGGGAGGGACAAATCCCATCTCGATACATACAACCCAAGAGATATTTTCCGATCACCTGAGAGACACCTTTATGATCACCCTCTCATAGGATGACGTTTGATGACCTGAAAGATTTCTTCCGATACCAGGGAGTTGTATTATCTCATGGTCTAAGGAATACAATATTTGACATAAGAAAAGCTTCGCATAGACGAACACGATGACACGATCTAATTTCTTCGCTTAGTTTGGGTCTGTCCATCATATCATTCCCCCAATGATGTGATGTCATTATTAATCGACAACTCATGTCCATGGTTAGGAAACCTTAACCATCATTAATCAATGAGCTAGTCCATAGAGGCGTACTAGGGACACGGTGTTGTTCACAAACCACACAAGTATTAAAGTTTCCGCTTAATACAATTCTAGCATGGAATATAAACATTATCATGAACAAGAATTATAATAATAACATCTTTATTATTGCCTCTAGGGCATAATTCCAACACTTCATGCCATAATTAGTCCTGTTTTGTTGCAAGCATGATTATGACAGCTATTTCTCTCTCGTTTTTCGCTCCCTCTCTTTTGCTAGCCTTCACTTGCACTGAGTATGAGCTCTACTTGTGCATCTGACTCCCTAAAACCAATATTGATAACTGTGTCCACCATACCTACCTATTAGCATCATTTGCTATTTCAGTGCATATACTATATGCCCTGTTTTCTTCCAAATAAAATGTTTGTCTGTTTTGAGAAAGTTAGTTAGTAAAGATCTCACGAACTTGATGGCACACTTCATTCCTTGCACTTAATAATCCTGAACCATTGTGACCTTTCCATGAAAGTTATATGCTTGCAAATTATAGGTTGGGAGTTAGCAGAACCATGCTATCAAGAGGAATGCTTTCAACACTTATGGATACCTATCCAGTCGATACCTTGCTCTTTTGTATGCGGACGTCGTCGGTGTGAAATAAAAGGGGAGGTTGTGAGTTCATGGAGTATATATATGTGTTAGAGAAACGCCTAGGCCGCTATCCTAATCCATGCCTAATCATGGTGGAAACTTGCAGCATCACCATAATGAGCATCTATGAAGCATCCTCAATAAAAAGCTATGCACATAGTAAATAAAAAGATCCCTGAGATGCCCATTGTTTGCTTTCCTTATCATTTTGATCACGGGATAGCTCCTATATCATGTGCAAGGGGTACCCCGTTGGCGGTTCTCTATGATATGCATGTATTTACAATGACAAGAACTTACAGGTGACTAAAGTTAAGTAGCATGCGGAGCAGCCCTCGTACTCAAGGGACACGGGATTTCCAGTTTATGGTCTATCAAGCATATAACTCATATTGGACCTCACTTTCACCTTAACCATATAAAGATTCCTATGATTGGGGCAATGAGAACTCAAAGCTAGTGAGTACTTTACTTTCAGCATTTGGAAGCCTTTCAAACTTTTCAAAACCTTTTCACTTCGTTGTTGAGTCACCACGTATTCTATGAGCACCTTCTTGAGAGCATAGTTATCATTCTTGTGTTTGTCTCAAAACTTGGTTAATCATGTCATGACTTTGATGCTTGTATCTCTAATATCTTTACTTCTAGTCTTCATGTGAACTTCAGAGGTGCCTTGGCATTTATATTGTGCTCTTCAAACAAAGGCAAGCGAGATACCACTCTATCATACCTTATTATCAGCATTGCAATGTTTCTTATGTTTATGTTCCATGCTACTTATTATTATTGAGTTGGTTTCTCTTCACAGATTGCAATGACTATTGAGTAGACTTAGTTGCATACTTCTTATTATGAATGGTTTAAGTATCTACTCCTGTGCTGAGAATATATACATCATGTGAAGCAAATGTGTTCGTGAAAGTTCTTTTATCGCACTCAGTTTTCCACTGAATTGCTTGAGGACAAGCAATAAGCTAAGCTTGGGGGAGTTGATATGGCCAAAACATATCTACTTTCCCGAACACTTTTGTTATTGTTTCTCCTCTAAACTTGTGTGATTTGGATACAACTAACACGGACTGATGCTATTTTTAGCAGAATTACCTTGGTGTCTCGTTTTTGTGCAGAAAATCAACTATCAGGAAAAATCCCGGAAAATATGCCAAAAATCCTATTTTTCTAGAAGATCCACGGAGCGAGAAGACGAGACGGAGTGGAGGCCTAGGGGGCCACACCCCTGCCAGGCGCGGGTGGGCCCAGCCCGCGCCTAGGGGGTGCGGCCACCCTAGGCACCCCTCGGGCTCCCTCTTCGAATATAAGTTACCCTTTGACCTAAAAAACGAGGGGTGGGGTTCGACGTTTTTCTAGAAAGAGTTCTGCTCCGTCGCCACCACCAGAAGCCGTGATTCGGATCCAGAAACTCCGTTCTGGCACCCTGCCGGGACGGGGAATTTGGGGAGGATCTTCGCCATCGTCATCACCAACGCCTCTCCATCAACCATCAATGTTTCCCTCATACATTAGTGAGTAATCCCCCGCTGTAGGCTATGGGGATGGTAGGGATTGGATGAGTTCTATCATGTAATCAAATAAGATTGTTAGGGCATAGTGCCTAGTATCTCTATTAGAGATATTTGACTTTGTTGCAAATTGTTATGCTTAATGCTTGTAACTAGGGCCCGAGTGCCATGATATCAGATCTGAACTTATTTTTGAATCATTATGATAGTATTGTTTGTGATCTTATCTGCAAGTTGTGTACACATATCATTGTCCGGATCCAAAGGCCCCGAAGTGACAGAAATTGGGACAACCGGATGGGATGGCTGTGATTTGAGGATCATATGTGTTCACGGAGTGTAATGCTTTGCTTCGGTTCTCTATTAAAAGGAGCACCTTAATTGCCAGTAGTTCCCTAGAGGCCCCGCTGCCACGGGCTGGCAGGACAAAAGATGTTGTGCAAGTTCTCATTGCGAGAACGCATGACTATATATGGAGCACATGCCTAGGATTGTTTAGTACTTGGATGCTTATTCTTATTTATCTGCAATGCCCTAGATCTTGAAGTTACATGTTTAGACTCGTCCATGCAACTCCCGTCCATCCATCCCTATGCCTACCGCGCTCGTATCCTATTGTTACCATTGCTCATGTTTTACTGTTGTTGTTGCTTTGCTATTGTTACTACAAACTGTTGCTACTGATAAACTTCTGTAAGCAAGAACTATTTCCAGGTGCAGCTGAATTGAAAACTCAGTTGTTAAGGCTTGCAAGTATTCTTTGGCTCCCCTTGTGTCGAATAAATAAATTGGGTAATACTACCCGCGAAGACTGTTGTGATCCCCTATAATTGTGGGTCATCAAACACCGTCATCAAGCTAGACTTCATTGGGATCATCATCATCATCTCCACCATTATATCCACCAGCACCATCACCACCACTCCATCCCGTTGTAACAATTGGATTCAATCTTGCATAATTCTTAAGGGAAACTTTCCTGGTGTTGATTACTTGTTGTAGTTGATGCTTTGTAGTGGAACCATTGAATTATTGTTCATGTTTGGATTGTTACTTATCATTATTTCATCTCTGATCTTGATCCATATGATTTCTCCTGAATAGTTGTTTAGTTCTTGAGGACATGGGAGAAGTCACGTTATTAGTAGTGGAATTGTGATGAGAAATATTCAATTGTTTGATATTTAAGTTGTGGTGTAATTCTTCTAATGGTGTCATGTGAATGTCAACTACATGATACTTCATCTTTATGGGCCTAGGGGAATGCATTGTGTATTTGGCTACTAATTGTGAGGTTGCCGGAGTGACAGAAACCTAAACCCCCGTTAGGAAACCTTTGCACAAGGGAGTGTAGGATCTCAGAGTTTAAGGCTGTGGTTAGGTTTCTATCTTAATTACTTTCTTGTAGTTGCGAATGCTTGCAAGGGGTATAATAACAAGTATGTATTAGTCCAAGTAAGTTCGGTACATTAGCATAGGTTCACCCACACAACACTTGTCCAACCAAAGAAGATTAATCAACTATATGAAGCGAAAGCACATGACAGTATTCCCATGTGTCCTCGAGAACGTTTGGTCCTCATAAGTAATACAACCTGTTGGAGATATGCCCAAGAGGCAATAATAAAGTGGTTATTATCATATCTTCGTACTTATGATAAATGATTACATACCATGCTATAATTGTATTAACCGGAAACATTAATACTTGTGTGGTTTGTAAACATAAAAGAGGCCCTAGTAAAGCCTCTTGTTAAACTAGCTTGTTGGTTAATATATGATCATGGTTTCCTGATCATGAGCATTGCGATGTTATTAACAACAAGGTCATATCATTAGGAGAATGATGTGATGGACATACTCCTATAGTTAAGCGTAGTGTAAGATCAAGTCATTTAAATAGTTCACTTGCTATAAGCTTTCAAATACATAGTAACCTAAATCCTTTGACCATGAGATCATGTTAATCACCATCACCGGATGGATGCTTTGATGACATGAAACACCACTTCATAACTGGGTGGTTATAAAGGTGGCATCGAGTGTTCGGAAAGTATGTGTTGAGGCACATGGATCAAGAGTGGGATTTGTCCATCGATATGACGGATATATATACTCTGGGCCCTCTCGATGGAATGTCATCCAATTGATTGAAAGATCACTTAGGAAGTGACATCACCGTTTAAATTATATTGGAAATAAAACATGAAGAAACTCCACGTGGATGGAATTTTGGAGTCTTTTGATTTTGATCAAGTGACGCTTATGAAACTTTCTTAGAGATAATTAAAACTCCATTCATAGGCCAAAAGTGAACGAATGACTAGCTTATTGGAACTTATACATATAGATGTATGAAGCCCATTATGTGTAGTCAAGAGCGATGGATTTCAAACTTCATATGTTTTCTCCAAAAATTCGAGTGAATATATGAATATTTACTTAATGAGGATGAAGTGTGAAACATTTAAAAGTTCAAAGACATTAAAGATGAAGTGCAAAATCAATATAACAAGAAAATAAAGAATTTATGATATGATCATAAAGAAAAATATTTGAGTTACAAGTTTAGCATAACACCTAAGATTTGAGGAATCGTTCCATGGATTTGCATTTCCCGAAACACCATATGAGTATGGAATAATCGAGATATGCAATGAAACCTTGTTTAACATGGTAATATTAAATGTGTAATTCATAAAACTGCCATTATATTTTAAAGATTAAAATCTTTAGAGACTACAGCTTTTTCACTGAAATGACACCATATAAAGTGATGGTTTGTGATAAAACTCAAGTTGTCATTTCTTAAACATTGGTATGCTATGCATAAGTGAGATGTTTACTACCAAAGTCGGATGAACATGTCTTTGTATGTTATTTCGAATAATCGTTGAGTATTCCTCCATAACACCAAAGACAAAAATGTTTGTCGCTTAGAACGTCAAGTTTCTTTAAGAAGGAATTTTCCGTTAAAAGTTAAGTGGGAGGACAATAGAACTTTGATAAGGTTAAACGAACCTTAGCTATATGTGCAAAGTTGCGCAGCGCCGGAAAGTGTACTGAAAGCAGCAACAATGCTCATGGCTCACGTGCCTCAAACATTGTGGCCACGAAGGTCTAAGTTCCTATTGAATCAAGTAGGTCGGGTAAACAATCAAATACCAAGATTTGAGGGTTGAATCATTATTTGACAATAATGAATCGACTACATGCAAAGAAGCGATGATGGGTCCTGACTCCGTCAAATGGCTTGAAGTCATAAAATCCGTGCTAGTTCCATACACGAGAAATCAAGCTTTGAACTTGAAAGACCCTTTGGAAAGGTGCAAGACCTTACAGCCGTGTTTGGATCTATAAAGAAATAGACATGGATGTTTCACATCTATGAAATAGTCGATGTGTTGGGAAAGAGTTCACAACAATGTTCAAAGGTTGACTATGAAAAATTTGATCTTTCATAGCGATATTTAGTCTAGACAGATTAATGTAGCAACCACTACATATAATTCTGTTATATGGTAGTTGAACAAACAAAACAAAGTTATTTTAATAGAATTGTTACCTAGGACGTGTACATAGCACGATCCAGATTGTTTTGTTAATTCAAAAGGATGCTAAAGGTGTATGCAAACTTCGATGGTTGAAATAAGCATCTAGGAGTTGGAATCTTCACCGTGATGAAATTGTTAAAGAGTTTAATTTCATCGGAGATGATGCTTGCATTTGTAAGAAATTAAGTGGGAGCGCTAAGATATATTTCTAATACATTATGTGGAAGACATATTGTTGGTTGGAAATTATGTATCTTTTATTGACACGGGTTAAGAATTTCATCTTGATGAAACACTTAGGCAAAACCCGAATATTAGGCATCAATGTCTATAAGGATAGATTGATGCGCTAATATGGTTGTGCAAAATGTACATAGATGAGATATTGAAAGATTACAGTATGGAAATGACAAGAAAGGTTCTCGCCACACGGAAAGGATTAAATCAAAATTCAAGTGTATCGACGCTTGATAAGTGAAACAAAGATTCGAGTATTTTTGTGTAACATCCCAAAAATCATGTTTTCAAAGTTTTGCATATCATCCATGCATTCATAATCATTTTAGGATCATTTCTTCAAAAACAAAAAACTTTGTGATCTATTATTTTATGTAAGCAAGGCAATGGCCATATTGCTACCTTCTAATAAGAAAATACTTATTTTAATCAGTAAGGATTTGAACATGAACTTGAGTGATGTTTCTAAGGTTTGGTCAAGGTTTTCAAAAACAAATTATGAATTAGAACCAATTCATATACTAATTATAAACATTTAATTAAGGCATGGTTTAAATTTCATTTTCAAACCCAATTTGAATTTGAGTGTGAATAGATGTTTTACACACACTAGGATACAAGAATCAAAATACAAAAGTTTGGAGAAAATTTGAAACAGATTTCAACTGGGCATTTGAATTCAAACCAGAAAATCAAATCAGAAAAAGAAAAAGAGAAAGAGAGAAAAAAATAAATAAACTAGCTAACTAACCCAACCCGGCCCAGCTAGCCCATCTAGCCCAACAACCCTCCACCCCACAGAAAACGTTTCGCACCGTGTTGCCGACCCGTGCCGTCGCTGATGATTGGACCCCACTCTTTTTCTCTAGCTCACGCTGACGAAGCAGCCCCACATGTCAGTCGTCTCTTCAACCCGCTGCGACTAGTTCCTCCCTCCCCCCTCTCCCGTTACTGCTTGATTTACGCGGCTTAATTCGACTTAAATCCGCGAGTAATTCGCCGTTGCAATCTTTCATGATAAAACGCCTACATCTCCTTTACCTTTCCCCCCAGACGCCGCACACCCTCCGCCACCAGGCTGCCTTGATTTTGCGCTTGAGCATCCTCTGCTCCGGAGAGCTTCACAAGCAATTACGGCTAGCCAGCGTCGCCCCTTGCTTTCCAGACACCACGAGCGAGTTCCCCATCATCCTGCGCGCGCTCCCATTCGTCGGCAACTTCAGCAAACAGCAAGCGCCGCCGTCTTCCTCCACTCCGGTGACACCCTCTGGTAGTTCCCGACCGCCCCTTTCTCTCTATTGGATACTCGCATATTCACATGGCTTGTGCGCATCTAATGGCACCCCTGGTTTTTCTTAGCGCGCACCACAACCTCGCCCCCGATGACGCTAGAGCTTGCCCGACGCCAGGAACATCTCCGGCGAGAGATTGCTGACGACTCTGCGCGCCCCTCGACGAACAGCTGCTACCCCGAGCATCTACTCGTCACGGCGATCTCGGTGAGCCACACCACGTCCTCTCTCGCTTCCTGTATTAGCCAGAACACCATCACCTGAATGCGCCGCCGCCACATGCCGCCGCCAGCGTCGCCAGTTAGTGGTCGTTTGATCAACGGCCGTTAGATCTTGATCCGTTGGCTGCGATAGAATCACTTACACGAAGGGGTACGCTAGATCTGTGCCGCACGATCTTCTTTAAATCCAATGGCCCTCGTTGATCGATCCGGCCGAACCGGTACGGGACAATCAAAACACGCCGCGTGGCCTGTTCTTCGTTTTAAAAATCTGAATTAGATCTATTAGTGATTCAAACTTGTAAAATTCATAACTTTTGATCCACACGTTCAAATTTTACAAATTTTATATCATTGGAATCAGGAAAAATAATGCTATCCATTTATGCAATGTGTTTAATGTTTTGCTTCTGTAAAATTGGTTATTTTTGCAGAGACATCTGTAGACTTATTTTGAGTGTAGAAATATTTTGAAAAATGAATTAAAGATCAAATAAAGATTATTTAGTGTGCCTTGGTCTTGTTTATGATTCAGTAATGTTTACTTGTCTTGTTTGGTGTAGAAAATCATCACATGGCATTTGCATGCATTCATATATTTTTGCTTGTATATTTTTGATATGTAAATTTGGTGCCATTATTTTATGTGTAGATTTTGGTGCTAATAGTGATTGTGGTTGTGAAGATTGTTGCTACTCCCCAAACTACCAAGGCAAGTGGTGCTGCATATATTTTTGTCCCAATATTTTACCTATGCACTAGCACTATTTTATATAGGGCTTGCATGAATATTTTGCTTTGTATCAATATGCCATGCTTGGGAAATCCTAGTAGTTGTAGCAATGTTAGAATTTCCTCTAAGTTAAGATACATGCTATTTCCATGCTTAGCCTAGCTAGTAGCAACCAAGGGTGGGTTATATATTCATGCTATGAGAAATTTTATAAGTCTTTGACTTATGTTTTGCTTAATAAAAACAACTAAGTGAATGAAACACCTGGGTGGAATGGTAAGATTGGTTTGTGTTGAGTGGTTACACAAGGCCCATTTCTATGGTTTACCTTGTGTATCTCACTTGTGGAAAGCCACACAGGAACAAAGGGATTTGAGATGCCAAATGTTAAGAAGCTTCTAGTGCAGCCACATGGCAATATGGGCTCTGCCTGGATCACATAGGTTGCAATAACTTAGCCATTTGGACAGTTGGTGGTAGTGGGATGATAGGTTGGAACACATCCATTTGGTCTAAGGGAAGGCTTCTGAAAGGTCCTGTCTTGGTGAAAATCAAGTCTTGTGGGGAAAGTGCATAACCTCTGCAGATGGAAGAATCTAAGTACTTAGCCAAGTCCCTGGTATTGGACAACTTGAGCATCAAGACATGGAAGCTATCAAGAATCTCCTCATCCCAATTTTCTAAGTTAAAACTTGTGGTTGAACAAGGGTGAAGGTTCACCAATTTCTATTGGTGTTTCCTTGGGAAAGTTTTGTCAAAGAAAAACTTAGTGTTTTCAACTAATAGGTAAAACCTATTTTGAGCAAAGCAAGCCTAAGCTACACATAGCCAAATTCATGTAGTAACTAGATGCTAATAATTTACTAAGGTATCACTTGCCAATACTATTCCAATGTATTGACCCACTGTGGCTGTAACTTGTGATGTTGCAGGTTACTCTGATGATGTTTAGGGGTTATGAGTCTACACTCAACATGCTTGCCTGTGACACATGAAGATGAAGACTTTACTTTTATTGTTATGAATGAACTCTTGTATTAGGCCTATGGCCATGGAGTTGTAAAAGACTATGTTATCTCTGGAATGACGATGTAATAATGACCTTTGTTTCTGTGTACTTCATCTTAAATTGTGGATGCTAGCAATTGATCCAGGGACTAGCATTGCAATCACAGGGATCCTTACCTTTATAAGTGAGGTATCTTACATATGGTATCAAAGCACTGTGTTGCCTGCAGGATTATAACCCTAGGAATGGATTAGAAACCACTAAGGAAAAAATTCAACACTTTGAAAATTTTCTATTTGTCTTTTATTCTTGTAAACTTTTCTAATCTTCTTTCTCATCTCTATTTGTAGATGAACTCCATCAACGAAGCCGTAAGGAAGGGACCACTCATGACCATGACTATGGAGTGTGAGACTGAATTTCCAAAATCCCTCAAGAACCTTATGGTTACCATGGGGATACATGGTGCAACTGTATACAAAGGTTTCCCTGTGATGGATGAAGGAGAGGAGTATTGGTGGGTGCAACTTCACTTGTACAAAAACAAGGAAGACAACCACAAGGAATCAGGATTCTGCATGGTCACCAACTGAGTGATGCACACCACATTCTTTGACTCTGCAAGGGATGCAGCATGGAAAGCCATCAAAGAGCTTGGTGATAGGCTCAAGTGCATAATGCTTAACACCCAAAATGACCTTAGGGAAGAAAAGAAGCATACCCAAGAGTTGGAGGCTACCAACCAACAAGTAAGGGAAGACATCATAGACTTGATTTGGGAATCTTGTGAACAAGATAGACAGATGGCTACTAAGGATGCTTTGATAGCCATTTTGTCTAGTGAGTGAGAGTAGTAACATACTTCGTTAGTTGGACCACCACACTTATCGTTTTATTTCCAAAATTTTGTCTAAGTATGATGAACCTTGGAATGCTTGTAATGAATTTATGTATGCCATGACTTGTGTGTTTGCCAATGATATGCTTGTGATTCTTTGTCTTGAAATTTTCTATTGATGATTGATTCTAACTTTTCTTATCTTATAAAATAGATGCCTAATGTTACTATCAGCACGGCTGAAGAGTTCAAGGGAACTCGTTTTGGCACTCGTCTTGTTGAGCTCACTAGTGTGCTCAATCTTCCACTTCCTAGTATCATGATGCTTCCCCTCACCAAGTTTGAGAGGAAGGACCTTTGGGACTTCAAGGTTACCCAGCCAGGACGCCATACTGAGCCAGCCACGGAGGCTATCACCTTCAAGCTAATGCATGATGACAAAGAGAGAGGCTTATAGGTAGTCATGCAGGATTTACTTGGGCGTCTGCTAGGGAGTCACTCCAGGGAGCTTAGAGGTACTCATTTTCATGCCTTCGGAAGACGCGACGAGGATGGTGAGGCCATTGAGTTCGAGGATGCTTCTAGAGAGACGGCAAAGCCGATTCGTCTGTATCTTTAGGACCTAGAGGTTCTACTTAGGCACCTAGATACTGATAGGACCAGCGTCATGCTTAGCAATGACGAACTTTAGGTGCAGCTTCGTGAGAAGGACAAGCTCTTAGCGGAGTAAGACGAGATAGTCAAGGAAATGGAGGCTAAGTTTGAGAGCCAGGACAGGAATTTCTAGAGCCAAGAGAAAAGAGTCCAAGATAGGAACAAGAGGATTCGAGAGATGACTTGTGGCATCCCGCAACACCACTACTAGAAAATCGCGTTATTTTTGTGCATTGCATCGTCATCATCTTGCATTTGCTTGCATAAAACCATTTGCAGAAAAACCTAATTTGTTTTCTAAATGCCCCGTGTTTGTTCAAACGCAAAACCCGGGTCTCCGGAATATTTGTTTTGTCTACCCGCGGTTTGCAAAAGTCCCGTTTGTAAATAATAAAATATTTAATTATTTTTAGTGGGGCAGTCGAACGGGCCATTCGACCCAGTCGACCACCCCCGGAATAAAATTAGTCCACCTAAACCAGCCCCTCTAATTCCTAAAACCACCCAAACCTATCCTACCCACCAACCGCAGCGTGCCACCTCACCCTCTCCCCCAATTCCTACCCACCCTGCCACCTCATCAATCCCCCTCTTCCCCCCCCCCTCTCCCTCTCTCACCCACAGCCTCCCTACCCCTCTCCCTTACACCTCGGCCCCACCCCCTGGTCAAACTCACCCCCTCTCTCTCTCTCCCTGGGTCCCACCCCAACCCACAGCCCACTCCCTCCTCACACGCCACCCCACTCAACCCCCTGGTCCCACCTCCCCTGGACCCGGTCCACCCTCTACCGCGGGACCCACCTGCAGCCCCACCTCGCCCCTGCTCCGCGTCCTCCCCAACCTCGCTCCTCTCCCTGGCTACCTCCCCCGCGAGAGCCCCTCGCCGGCCGCGCCTCCTCCGCCTCTCTCCCTCCCTCCTCCGGCCGAGCCCGGCCTCCCTCGCCGGAGCTCCTCCAGCCGACCCCATCTCCTCCTCCCGCCGCCTCCGGCCCCGCTTCCGGCCGCGCCGCCCCGTCGTCTGCTCTCCCCGTCGCCTCTGGCCGCCCTCGTCCGCCCCTCCCCGCCGCCGCGTCCTCTGCCCCTCCTCGCCGGCCCAGCGTCCGCCTACCTTCGAGCTCCACCGCCGGCGCCGCCCGCCTCCTCCCGCGTCCTCGCCGCCGAGCTTCCCGCCGCCGGCGCGTCCTCTCCTCTGCCTCGGCCCCGCGCCTCCGCCGGGCCCTCCCTCTCCTCCGCCTCGAGTTCCCCGGTTGCCGCCGACCGTGGGTCCCTGCTCGCCCAGCCTCGCCAGAGCCACGCCAGCCTCGCCCATGTCTTTACCCCGCGCTGCCCTCCGCCAAGCTCGCCCCGGCCCCCTGGCGCTTGGCTGTTGCTGCCGTGCTCCTGCTAGATGGTTACACTATTGTGTGATCTGCATAGAATCTGTGTGCTCGCAAGGTGACGAGGTTCGACAAGATCTCCCGAAGAAAAGGATGCGTGGTTTGGCCCTCTGCCGAGGGGTGCATGCTTCGGAGCTGTAAAGGGGCCATGCAACAGGATCGACAACGGGAAGCACAAGAAGGACCATTGACAGGATTAGCCAAGATCTTCACGGAACCTAGACGTCGAGACCCGGGGTGCGCCTACACGGATTCGATGACCGAAGGAATTCTACACGGACGCCAAGTACTCCGTCACGGACCCGAGGATCCGAAGGCCTCCTTCCTGGATCCCGAAGCCCGAACCCCGTGGACCGACATGAATCCTTTCACGGATACGTCAAGCACCACACCCCGGAACGACAAGATCCACCTCACGGAGCGGCGAATCCCGGACCCGGCACATCCCCTGGACACCAAGAACTACCGGCGACCCGACCAAGACCTGGACCCCGATGACCCCATGATCTCCGCTGCAGAACGACAAGGTCTTCGGAGTGGAGTCAACAAGATCTACCGAGGACGCGAGTAGTTTGATACGCCATGACCGTCGACATGACCCGAAGACCACGGATGCGCCAAGATCTACCTCCGTTATCAGAGAACGAACCCGCCGAGGCCGAACCCCAGAACCGAACCCTGAGACCGACCCCGAACCCCCGGACCAAGATCGTCGAACCCTAATGTGTGACCCCTTTTCTCGAGCCCTATTTTATAAATGTAATAACAAATTGATGCATATTAAATTGTCATACTCGCATGCATACTTGTGTGGTTTGGGGGCCTTATGTCGATTCACCTTATAATTAAATATGGGGCTCATATGCGGGCAAATATAGCCTTATATTGGCCTCATTTAAATTTGTGCATCGAACTGTTGTCATATCTTGCCTTGTTAAAAAACATTTAAATTGCGGGGTAGTTAAATAACCTGAACCATCTAATTAAATGCCGGGACCCCGGTTCCGCTTAATCTTGCCTAATTGCATCGCATCTTTGCCATGCCATACATCATGCATGCATCATGCCCGATCTTCTGTTGTTGTGTTAAATAGTACATCCGGTGTTTTTGCTAGTGTTTTGCTTCTTCACGGACTAGGCCGATGAGTTGATGCGAGTATCGACCCGATCTTCGGATGAACCTTCGGCAATGTTTTCCAGGCGAGCACCTCCCCCTTTCTACCTATCTTACTTTTATAGTCTTTATTCCCTCCTGTTGATCTATTGCTATTTGTGTTGCGATGCTCTAGTTTTCGTACCCGTGATATCCCTTGCAGCCATATATTACCTTGGACACATCCTATTACCTGTTGTTTGGTAGATAGTTGGACTTGCGCGTCGTAGTTGCTTACTTCAGTGTTGTTGTGTGTCGCCACGTTCCACAGTTGTTGGAGTATTGCCGCATGTTGTATATTGGAGATGAACATGGCTTTATTTATTGCTCACTTTAATTACTGTTTAACAACTAAAATTGAAGTAGGTAAGCAGAGGCACAGGTGGGCAATAGATGTTATTTGGTTGTTAACCGTCCACTTGTGTCCCGTAGGACCCCGAGTGCTTGATACCTGTTCCTTGATTTATCGCGCTATCCACATACGGGGAATTATGGGCCCCCCTGAGCCAGAGCATGATTTATTCTTATTTCTTGGGGCACAAACTAGTTTGAGGTTTTATTTACGATCCTGTACTTATGCCATGCTTTACTGCTTTATTTACGATTGTGCGAGGAGCACACTGTACTGTTTAGGATCGGGACACGATTCCGCGGTGTCGACAAGCTCAGTTTTGGGTTCCCAGTCGTTCACAGCCGTCCACCCAAACCTCGGGTCCGTCTCGGAGTCAGCTAGCTTCGTTGCGGGTGTACTCCAAGGGGTGGCCCCCTGAAATATTTCTGAATCCTGTGATTGCTTTGTCGTGAAAGCCTCGTTGGGTTTTGATTTGGTTTTTCCGAGGTTGATCGTGTGTGTGTTGCTATTGGTGCACCCCGGCCGGGTAAAACTTTCTGAAAGTCGTGTCCGCGGTTATGGACGACTTGGAGCACAGTATCTCGATCATAGACAACTATAACTAAAGTAGTGCTATAAATTTGACTCTATAATGACTAGTAATCAGCTTCACTATAATGGAATGGATAAATAAAACTGCCCACAATTGCTTGATTGGTTTGTCGCTTGCGACAATTGTATTTGACTAGTAAGTATTGCAACTACAACGGAACGGCTGAATAAAAGTACCAACAACTGCTGGGTTTCGGGTTATCTCATGCTAATTGTATCTGACTAGTAAGGGTTGCCACCATAACGGAATGGTTAACTAAAAGTGCCCACTGCTTATTTTATCAGGACGATTATCTCTACCTGACTAGTAATTGTTGCAACGATAACTGAATAAATAAAACTGCCAACGGTGTGAGTTCCTCGGTTGACTTCCTCGTTTGGTCTCGAGGGGGGAAACACCAGGATGGGTTTGTTTGATGGTAGCATCAGGTTGGTTCCGAATAGGTCTTTCTTACCCCTCTCTGATAGCCGCCCGTTGCACCGAGTCTCTATAGGTTGTTTAGTGCATGCTGCCGCTGCCGCTTTAGTCCACCATACCTGTGTAGGCGAGGACCGCCGAATTATAGTCTCGCCGTGTACTGGCCTCAGTATTGACGCTCCTCTTTTTTCCTTTGCCCTTTTGTCGGCACCCCTTTTATTTAAGCAGGTTTTGAGATCGACGTCGTTAGCAGGGTTACCCTTCCGGCTTGGCCTGGGCAGGGTTATGGACGCCTTTGGTTATTCTTCAGGGCTCTTAGCCCCATTTGCATCTTGTCCGTAGCTGGACGCTCTATCATTTTTCAAGGTGATTTGGATCTTTGTATATTATATCTGTATTCTTGACTCTTTGAGTCGCTGTTATATATATCTGTTCTGTGGGTCCCATCGAGGACTGTTGTGTAATGTTATTACTTCGTTTTCTACCCGCACGAAAGTGCCTGGTGGGCACCTTCGAATCGTTTCTATGCGAGTTTGGCGGGTTTCGCTAAAACTTGCATAGGGCCGATTATGAGGGTGTTACAGAGTGGTATCAGAGTTCAGCAGTTACGATACCCCACAAGTCCAGCCTGTAGGATAACCTAGCTAACGGCCGAAGTAGAGTGTCAAAAACTATTTTGCAAAATCGGTTGGATAGATCTGGTTAGGTCTGCTTTTACTCCTTACCCCTCTGCTATTCTCATCTTACCTCTACGTGTTTTGAATCCGCTCTCTTCTCTCTCTTCGAGTCCAGGATTTCTCGTGGTTGGGTTCTGTCGTACCTTCAGGGTTTCGCTTCCTCCTCTGATAACGGTGTTCTACCATCCGGTGTTCAAGCTGCCTGAGGAATCCGTCTACGGTGGTACCATTCTTTGTTCCTTGTTTGTGCCTTCCGGTGTTTTCCGACGCGACGACATCATCTATGCTAGATCCGATGCAGAGTCTGCATCACTCCTTTGTTTCCGAACCTCGCTTGTCGAGATCTTCAGTCTAATTCCGAGAGTTGGTTGCATAATCCGTCTATTCGTGTGCAGAGTAATGGTTTGAGTGCGGGATGGAGTAGCTACCATACCACTACTCTTATCATTCGCTCTTGTACATAGGATTGGTGAATTAACGTGATTTTACTCCTTCCGCAAAAGTTAGAGGTGGCCTTACCTTTAACTTCGTCCGTTGGTTATCCGGAGTGTGCTCTCGACGATCACGGACAACGACCCCTTGTTAGTGGTGTCGCGAGGATCTACACGAAGCGCGAAGATTCAGATCGCCGACCTTCGTTCCGGTACCATGAGGCGGATCTCGAGGGCGAGATCCATTGTTAGTGGTGTCGAATTGTGGCATCTCGCAAAACCACTACTAGAAAATCGCGTTGTTTTTGTGCATTGCATCGTCATCATCTTGCATTTGCTTGCATAAAACCATTTGCAGAAAAACCTAATTTGTTTTCTAAACGCCCCATCTTTGTTCAAACGCAAAACCCGGGTCTCCGGAATATTTGTTTTGTCTACCCGCGGTTTGCAAAAGTCCCGTTTGTAAATAATAAAATATTTATTTATTTTTAGTGGGGCAGTCGAACGGGCCATTCGACCCAGTCGACCACCCCCGGAATAAAATCGGTCCACCTAAACCAGCCCCTCTAATTCCTAAAACCACCCAAACCTATCCTACCCACCAACCGCAGCGTGCCACCTCACCCTCTCCCCCAATTCCTACCCACCCTGCCACCTCATCAATCCCCCTCTTTCCCCCCCCCCTCTCCCTCTCTCACCCACAGCCTCCCTACCCCTCTCCCTTACACCTCGGCCCCACCCCCTGGTCAAACCCACCCCCTCTCTCTCTCTCCCTGGGTCCCAACCCAACCCACAGCCCACTCCCTCCTCACACGCCACCCCACTCAACCCCCTGGTCCCACCTCCCCTGGACCCGGTCCACCCTCTGCCGCGGGACCCACCTGCAGCCCCACCCCGCCCCTGCCCCGCGTCCTCCCCAACCTCGCTCCTCTCCCTGGCTACCTCCCCCGCGAGAGCCCCTCGCCGGCCGCGCCTCCTCCGCCTCTCTCCCTCCCTCCTCCGGCCGAGCCCGGCCTCCCTCGTCGGAGCTCCTCCAGCCGACCCCATCTCCTCCTCCCGCCGCCTCCGGCCCCGCTTCCGGCCGTGCCGCCCCGTCGTCTGCTCTCCCTGTCGCCTCTGGCCGCCCTCGTCCGCCCCTCCCCGCCGCCGCGTCCTCTGCCCCTCCTCGCCGGCCCCGCGTCCGCCTACCTTCGAGCTCCACCGCCGGCGCCGCCCGCCTCCTCCCGCGACCTCGCCGCCGAGCTTCCCGCCACCGGCGCGTCCTCTCCTCTGCCTCGGCCCCGCGCCTCCGCCGGGCCCTCCCTCTCCTCCGTCTCGAGTTCCCCGGTTGCCGCCGACCGTGGGTCCCTGCTCGCCCAGCCTCGCCAGAGCCACGCCAGCCTCGCCCATGTCTTTACCCCGCGCTGCCCTCCGCCAAGCTCGCCCCGGCCCCCTGGCGCTTGGCTGTTGCTGCCGTGCTCCTGCTAGATGGTTACACTATTGTGTGATCTGCATAGAATCTGTGTGCTCGCAAGGTGACGAGGTTCGACAAGATCTCCCGAAGACAAGGATGCGTGGTTTGGCCCTCTGCCGAGGGGTGCATGCTTCGGAGCTGTAAAGGGGCCATGCGACAAATCGACAACGGGAAGCACAAGAAGGACCATTGACAGGATTAGCCAAGATCTTCACGGAACCTAGACGTCGAGACCCGGGGTGCGCCTACACGGATTCGATGACCGAAGGAATTCTACGCGGACGCCAAGTACTCCGTCACGGACCCGAGGATCCGAAGGCCTCCTTCCTGGATCCCGAAGCCCGAACCCCGTGGACCGACATGAATCCTTTCACGGATACGTCAAGAACCGCACCCCGGAACGACAAGATCCACCTCACGGAGCGGCGAATCCCGGACCCGGAACATCCCCTGGACACCAAGAACTACCGGCGACCCGACCAAGACCCGGACCCCGATGACCCCATGATCTCCGCTGAAGAACGACAAGGTCTTCGGAGTGGAGTCAACAAGATCTACCGAGGACGCGAGTAGTTCGATACGCCATGACCGTCGACATGACCCGAAGACCACGGATGCACCAAGATCTACCTCCGTTATCAGAGAACGAACCCGCCGAGGCCGAACCCCAGAACCGAACCCTGAGACCGACCCCGAACCCCCGGACCAAGATCGTCGAACCCTAATGTGTGACCCCTTTTCTCGAGCCCTATTTTATAAATGTAATAACAAATTGATGCATATTAAGTTGTCATACTCGCATGCATACTTGTGTGGTTTGGGGGCCTTATGCCGATTCACCTTATAATTAAATATGGGGCTCATATGCGGGCAAATCTAGCCTTATATTGGCCTCATTTAAATTTGTGCATCGAACCGTTGTCATATCTTGCCTTGTTAAACAACATTTAAATTGCGGGGTAGTTAAATAACCTGAACCATCTAATTAAATGGCGGGACCCCGGTTCCGCTTAATCTTGCCTAATTGCATCGCATCTTTGCCATGCCATACATCATGCATGCATCATGCCCGATCTTCTGCTGTTGTGTTAAATAGTACATCCGGTGTTTTTGCTAGTGTTTTGCTTCTTCACGGACTAGGCCGATGAGTTGATGCGAGTATCGACCCGATCTTCGGATGAACCTTCGGCAATGTTTTCCAGGCGAGCACCTCCCCCTTTCTACCTATCTTACTTTTATAGTCTTTATTCCCTCCTGTTGATCTATTGCTATCTGTGTTGCGATGCTCTAGTTTTCGTACCCGTGATATCCCTTGCAGCCATATATTACCTTGGACACATCCTATTACCTGTTGTTTGGTAGATAGTTGGACTTGCGCGTCGTAGTCGCTTACTTCAGTGCTGTTGTGTGTCGCCACGTTCCACAGTTGTTGGAGTATTGCCGCATGTTGTATATTGGAGATGAACATGGCTTTATTTATTGCTCACTTTAATTACTGTTTAACAACTAAAATTGAAGTAGGTAAGCAGAGGCACAGGTGGGCAATAGATGTTATTTGGTTGTTAACCGTCCACTTGTGTTCCGTAGGACCCCGAGTTCTTGATACCTGTTCCTTGATTTATCACGCTATCCACATACGGGGAATTATGGGCCCCCCTGAGCCAGAGCATGATTCATTCTTATTTCTTGGGGCCACAAACTAGTTTGAGGTTTTATTTACGATCCTGTACTTATGCCATGCTTTACTGCTTTATTTATGATTGTGCGAGGAGCACACTGTACTGTTTAGGATCGGGACACGATTCCGCGGTGTCGACAAGCTCAGTTTTGGGTTCCCAGTCGTTCACAGCCGTCCACCCAAACCTCGGGTCCGTCTCGGAGTCAGCTAGCTTCGTTGCGGGTGTACTCCAAGTGGTGGCCCCCTGAAATATTTCTGAATCCTGCGATTTCTTTGTCGTGAAAGCCTCGTTGGGTTTTGATTTGGTTTTTCCGAGGTTGATCGTGTGTGTGTTGCTATTGGTGCACCCCGGCAGGGTAAAACTTTCTGAAAGCCGTGTCCGCGGTTATGGACGACTTGGAGCACAGTATCTCGATCATAGACAACTATAACTAAAGTAGTGCTATAAATTTGACTCTATAATGACTAGTAATCAGCTTCACTATAATGGAATGGATAAATAAAACTGCCCACAATTGCTTGATTGGCTTGTCGCTTGCGACAATTGTATCTGACTAGTAAGTATTGCAACTACAACGGAACGGCTGAATAAAAGTACCAACAACTGCTGGGTTTCGGGTTATCTCATGCTAATTGTATCTGACTAGTAAGTGTTGCCACCATAATGGAATGGTTAACTAAAAGTGCCCACTGCTTATTTTATCAGGACGATTATCTCTACCTGACTAGTAATTGTTGCAACGATAACTGAATAAATAAAACTGCCAACGGTGTGAGTTCCTCGGTTGACTTCCTCGTTGGTCTCGAGGGGGGAAACACCAGGATGGGTTTGTTTGATGGTAGCATCAGGTTGGTTCCGAATAGGTCTTTCTTACCCCTCTCTGATAGCTGCCCGTTGCACCGAGTCTCTATAGGTTGTTTAGTGCATGCTGCCGCTGCCGCTTCAGTCCACCATACCTATGTAGGCGAGGACCGCCGAATTCTAGTCTCGCCGTGTACTGGCCTCAGTACTGACTCTCCTCTTTTTCCTTTGCCCTTTTTTCGGCACCCCTTTTGTTTAAGCAGGTTTTGAGATCGACGTCGTTAGCAGGGTTACCCTTCCGGCTTGGCCTGGGCAGGGTTATGGACGCCTTTGGTTATTCTTCAGGGCTCTTAGCCCCATTTGCATCTTGTCCGTAGCTGGACGCTCTATCATTTTTCAAGGTGATTTGGATCTTTGTATATTATATCTGTATTCTTGACTCTTTGAGTCGCTGTTATATATATATCTGTTCTGTGGGTCCCATCGAGGACTGTTGTGTAATGTTATTACTTCGTTTTCCACCCGCACGAAAGTGCCTGGTGGGCACCTTCGAATCGTTTCTATGCGGGTTTGGCGGGTTTCGCTAAAACTTGCATAGGGCCGATTCTGAGGGTGTTACATGACTGCAGAACTAGAGGCCAAGGACTTCGAGCTCGAGCATCAGCAGGGTGTGATTGAGAGACTTCGTTCACAGAAGAGGGATCTCAAAGCCAAGGTAGAGGCCTTGACAACCAATGTCGAGGAATACAAGACCGTTATGGACAATGCAGGTCTTACACTTGTCGATGAGGAGGTTTATGCAGAGGAGTAGCGAGGACTACTCATTTATTTATCATTTACCATGCTTATGATTATTGAGTCGCAATGACCATACAACATGTTGATGGCTTGCTATTGGTGTGTTTGCTTTTCAAACTTGTTTATGTCGTTGAACTTCATGTTATTTTGATGCTTGCTTGGTGATTGTCTATGTGATGTATTGTGCATGTTAAGCATCTATGGGTATCTCATTCTTATCTTTATTGAAAACCATAGATGCCTCCTCGACGTGCCAACCCCAACCCGAACAACAACAATGTCATCCCCGAGATGCAGCAGCTGATAACAGCACAGGCACAACGGATGCAGATGATGACCACTTTCATGCAGAATCAGAATAACAACAACAACAACAACAACAACAATAAAAACAACAACAATAATCAGAACAATCCACCAGGTTTTGACATGCTCACCAGATTCCTAAGACTGAGGCCTGCAAAGTTCTTAGGAACTACTGATCCCCTGGTGGACAATGATTGGCTACGTTTAGTGAACAAGGATTTGGTAACTATCGGTTGTACTGATGAGGAGAAAGTCAGGTTTGCAACACACTTGTTCAAAGGACCAGCAGCTACTTGGTGGGATAACTTCCAGATCACAACTCCCACTGAGGATGTGACATGGGCTATCTTTGAAGATGGTTTTCGTACAGCTCACACCTCATCCAGAGTGATGAGTTTGAAGAAGAAGGTGTTCCATAATCTGAAGCAGCGCCACCACAGCGTGGCTGAATATATTGAGGAGTTCAACAATCTGGCGCGTTATGCACCGGATGAAGTGGATACTGATGCCAAGAGGAAAGAGAAGTTCCTCGAAGGACTGAACGATGAACTGAATCTGCAGTTATCTGTGGCCTATGTCCCCACCTACCAATCCATTTGTGACAAGGCTACCATCTTGGAGAACAAGATGAAACAGGTTGAAAGTAGAAAGATGAAGAACAACTCTGACAAGCAAAGCTCGGGATCGTCTCACAAGCGTTCCCATTATGATAGTGGGAGTTCTGGATCCCACAAGCATGGAAAGTACAACAGCCACCACAACCACAACCATCATCATGACAACAAGCATCACCGTAGTCATGACAATGACAAGTACAAGAACCACAAGGGTGGATACAAGAGCCACCATAGTGGAAGTGGAAGTGGTAGTGGAAGCCAGCCTGTCAAGAAGGATCTCAGTCAGGTTGAATGCTTCAAGTGTAAGAAGATGGGGCATTATGCAAATGAATACCCAGAAAAGAAAGTTGAAGGACCCAACAAGCCCAACCCTTTCTAGAAGGGACAGGTGAACCACATCAATGTGGAAGAGATCTATGAGGAACCTGATGCTGTGGCAGGTAACGGGAAATTTAGGATTATCAGATTAATGGGAAATTTATACTTGGGAATTTAGGATTATCAGATTAACCGGAAATTACATCCAATCCTTGGGAATTTAGGATTATCAGATTAACGGGAAAATTATACTTCCCAAACTCTATGACTAGGTCATGACATCCCGAGTTCACTATCATTTCTCCACCAGGAGAACTTACTTTTATAGGACACCCAATGGTTTCAACTGGAAGTTCATTTCTTTCAACAAATGCTCTTGATATGAATGAATTCGATGTGCCAGTATCAAAAAGAACAAGTGCTGGAACAGAATTGAGTTTGAACTTACCAGCCATAGAATCAGGTTCCTCATAGATCTCTTCCACATTGATGTGGTTCACCTGTTCCTTCTGGAAAGGGTTGGGCTTGTTGGGTCCTTCAACTTTATTTTCTGGGCATTCATTTGCATAATGCCCCATCTTCTTACACTTGAAGCATTCAACCTGACTGAGATCCTTCTTGACAGGCTGGCTTCCACTACCACTTCCACTTCCACTATGGTGGCTCTTGTATCCACACTTGTGGTTCTTGTACTTGTCATTGTCATGACTACGGTGATGCTTGTTGTCATGATGACGGTTGTGGTTGTGGTGGATGTTGTACTTTCCATGCTTGTGGGATCCAGAACTCCCACTATCATCATAATGGGAACGCTTGTGAGACGATCCCGAGCTGTGCTTGTCAGAGTTGTGCTTCCTCTTTCTGCTTTCAACCTGTTTCATCTTGTTCTCCAAGATGGTAGCCTTTTCACAAATGGATTGGTAGGTGGGGAAATAGGCCACAGATAACTGAAGATTCAGTTCATCGTTCAGTCCTTCGAGGAACTTCTCTTTCCTCTTGGCATCAGTATCCACTTCATCCGGTGCATAACACGCCAGATTGTTGAACTCCTCAATATATTCAGCCACACTGCGGTGGCGCTGCTTCGGATTATGGAACTCCTTCTTCTTCAAACTCATCACTCCGGATGAGATGTAAGCTGTACGGAAAGCATCTTCAAAGATAGCCCATGTCACATCCTCAATGGGAGTGGTGATCTGGAAGTTATCCCACCAAGTAGCTGCTCGTCCTTCGAAGAAGTGTGCTGGAAACCTGAGTTTCTCCTCATCAGTAGAGCCGACAGTTACCAAATCCTTGTTCACTGAACGTAGCCAATCATTGGCCACCATGGAATCAGTAGTTCCTGAGAAATTTGCAGGCCTCAGTCTTAGGAATCTGGTGAGCATGTCAATACCTGGTGGATTGTTCTGATTGTTGTTGTTGTTGTTATTGTTGTTGTTGTTATTCTGATTCTGCATGAAAGTGGTCATCATCTGCATCCGTTGCGCCTGTGCTGTCATCAGATGCTGCATCTCGGGGGTGACATTGTTGTTGTTCGGGTTGGGGTTGGCACGTTGAGGAGGCATCTGTGGTTTTCAATAAGGATAAGAATGAGATACCCATAGATGCTTAACATGCACAATACATCACATAGACAATCACCAAGCAAGCATCAATATAACATGAAGTTCAACGACATACACAAGTTTGAAAAGCAAACACACCAATAGCAATCCATCCACATGTTGGATGGTCATTGTGACTAAATAATCATAAGCATGGTAAATGATAAATAAATGAGTAGTCATCGCTACTATAGAGGTCCCAACCTTTAATAAGGTAGATTCCTCCTGTGTTTTACAATGCTAGTCCCTGGATCAATAGCTAGCATCCACAGTTAAGATGTAATACCAAGAAACAAAGGTCATAATATAACTTTATAACCAGGAATAACATATGTTTATTACATCAAACATAGCTCATTTGGCTATTACATTACATTGCAGCGGAATAACTATAAGTATGGGTCCTTCATCTTCCAAGTGCCACAGGCAGATGTTGGTTGTAGACTTTTTAATCCTAATCAAACAATCTTCACTAGAAGCAATCAAACCTGCAACATTACAAGTTACAGCCACAAGGGTCAATACATTTGAATTGTATTGGCAAGTTTCACTACTTTGTGTATTATGAGTGGATCTTATCAATACATGCATATTTGGCTAAGTAGAGTTTAAGGCTTATTTGCACAAAGCAGTATTTTATCCTATCTTTTCAAAATGGGTTTGGTCTTTTGTCAAATCTTTTTCCAAGTTCCTTGAAACTCCTTGGTACAAACTCAAGTGTTCAAGTCCTTGTCAAAAATCTTTTGATATACTTGGTAACCCCAAGTGCAACAATTTTTATCAAAATCTCATGAGTTCCTTGGTAACCCCAAGTACATCATGCTCTTGAGCACCTTGGTAACCCCAAGTGCATCAAGCTTAACAAAATCTCTTTGAATTCCTTGGTACCCCCAAGTGCATCAAGTTTTTATATTAGAAGTTGGAATGTCGAGATCTCCCATAGTTCAAACTCTAGTTGCTCAGTATTGTCCATAACCGGGGACACGGCTAAGTACTTAGATTTTATTAACTTCTGCAGAAGGAGTACACTTTACCCACATGTCACAATCCCATCTTGTTGCCACCAGTGGCCTACTGGATTAGTGCTCACCAAGATGGAGTACTGGCAGATTGAGAATGTGACGAAGTCTTTCCAAAAGTCCTCCCATACATCATTGCTAGCTTGTCTTCAGCCCCCATGAAGCATTCCAGATCCCCATGTCCGGTAACTAAAGACAATGTATGGGTCTTCCTAATGTAGTTGACTAAGCCAGAGCCATAATAGCATGTGGTTGCACACGAAATCCACAATTGGAGAAACATGTTCAATCTCTAAGTTTCCTAGGTGGTTTTCATTTGGAGCACAACCCAAAGTGATTGCCATAGACATGGTTCCTTTTGTTGCCACCTTCTCCAAAACTTCAAGTATCCTCCACCTAGGTGGTTCATTGAGTCCTTGTTTTATTATGTAAAACACAAGTTCTTTTCTCAACCTTTGTAAAATCTCAACATGTATCTCTTTTCAAAACATAGCATGGCTAAGCATGTACAACTTCAATAATTTCACTAAGGAGTGTATAGGGAATCCTATTAGGATTTAGCATAGCATAAGTATAGAAATATCTTTTCATGCATGTTTTCAAAATCCACTAAGTATAACGAAATTAGTAGGACTTTAGTATGATAGTGTAACTTGCCTTTTTGGTAGGGAATGGTGTTTCACTCCTTGATCTTTCTAGTCTCACACTTTGCTAATTTCACTACAATCAATCAAGCAAGCATAGTATCAAGTAGCATTCCAAACCAATAATCAAACAACAATTTACACACATAAAACTATGGGATCTAAAATCTAAGTCATGCATGTAAGCATGTAAAAGATGGTTCTATTTGCAAAGATGGTCTCCACTAGGCTTCTAAACTTTGTAAAGTCCAAAGTGGTCATTTACCAAAATGGCAAAGTCATTTGCAAAAAGGGTTTGTCCATAAACCATTTTTAGACTTAATCATCATTTTATGTGGTGGAAGATATTTCTATCAAGGAAAAACTTTATGTTTTTCACCAAATGAGTTGCTATTGCAAAACTTGGTGTTTTGGGTCAGTAGGTTTGGTCCAAAACATTTTCTCCAAAGTTTTTACTCAAAATCATTTTCATAAACAAAATAATAGTTTTATTTAGCTAGAAATGGAATAAACCAATTAATCCATTCTAAACTTTTCCAAATCCATTTTCCAAATCATGGGTTGGTTCCTAGGGTCAGTAAGGTCACAACAAACCATTTTGCAAAAGATTTAATCCAAAAATCATTTTTAAACAATTTTTCTAATCTAAACAAGCACACAAATGAATCTGCAAAAACAAGTAAATTAACAGATACTATTTACTAAACCAAGGGTATGGTTCGTTAGGTCTTGCTCTCCTGAATCCAACGACATAAAATTTGTAATTTTTGGACGTGTGGATCCAAAGTTACAAGGGTTTGAATTTCACAACTAAATCAGATTTCAAACTTCTGTTTTTAATCAAACTGGCCACGCGTCGCTTTCTAATTGGACGATACCGGTTCGGCCGGATCGGCTCTATGACGCGTTGGATCTAATTAGATCGCACGCCCCTTCGGTGCTAAGTGATCTAATCGTGAGCGCCGGATCTCGATCCTACGGTGCTGGTCTGCTTGACCATATGCGAGCGGCGCCGGCGGCGGCTAGCGGTGGCGCACGGCCAGGTGGTGGCGCTACGGTGGTTCTAGGAAGCGAGGAAGACAGAGGGGGTGCTCACCGTGTTCGCGAGGACGAGGTTGTGCTCGGCGTGTGGTCGACGTGGCAAGGGGCGCACGGGGTCAGGTGGGATCTCTCGCCGGAGTTGGGAACGGCGTCGGACGGCTCTATCCGTGGTCGAAGACGAGGCTACTGGTCACGAAAAGATAAACATAGGTCAGGGTTAGTTGCGCAAGACCGAGGCGAGTGAGGGAGCGTGAACGAGGAGGCTCGGGACGGTCAGCGTTTACCAGGGGAGGTCGTCGGAGAGGTTGCAGGCGGCGGCGTCGTTCAGAAGCTTGACGTAGCCGACGCTCTGGGGCGCCCGCGGTCGAACGAAAGGTACTGGGAGATGCGTCTAGGAGTGGAGAATCTGCTAGCGTGCTCAGGAAGGCAAGGGGCGGCGATACTTGGCCGGAATCGACAGTGGAAGCTCGTCGGACCGAGGGTGGTGCGGCGAGAAATGGGGCAGCCTGGGGGCGTGTCGAGGTGGGGCGACAGAGGGAAAAGGAGGAGATGACGCAGGCGCTTAATAGCGTGCAGTCACGGCGAGGTTTAAGGCGCGGCATTACTGCGACTTGATCGCGGCTTTGAATGGCAGCAACGGCAGCGAGGTTTGGGGGAAGGAGGTCGCGCGGGTGAGGAGGAAGAACAGGAGGAGTGGGGTCCAGTCGTCACTGATAAAAAGAGTGAGGGGAGGGTCCACTGGTCATTCTCTCTGCGGGTCAGATACTGAGTGCGAATCGTTTTCTTCGGGGAGGAGAGCTGGGCTGGTTCTGGGCCTTAGTGGGCTGATGGTTGGGTCGACCTAAACTTTATATTTTCCTGTTTCTGAATCCTTTTCTTTTTCTATTTCCATTTTCCTGTTTTGAAATTCAAACAACCAAACATATTCAAATTGATTCAAACAATCATCAAGCTCTGCAACAATGAATTTGGTTCTGTTTATCAACATAAACCAAATTCCAAAATAAAATAATTTTTATTCTTTTTAGGATCCATTCTTTAATTAAATAACATGGACCTTTAGTTATTTAATAAAATAGGGTTTGATTTAATTAATAAAATCTCCATTTGAAATCCAAATATTTTCAAAACCAAATCAGTAGGTTTTATTTGGAAATAGTGAATACTTGGTAACTTGTTTAAAACAAAATAACCTTATATTTTAGGGTCTATTATTAAATACAATAGACTTTCATTATTAAATCAAATAGGATTTGTTTTATTAAAATATTTATTTTTGGAATCTAAAATAAAGCTAAAACACTTCAGTAGGTTTTATTTGAGAATATAAAATATTTGGAAAACTTATTTAAAATAATTTAATAAGTCTTGATGTTTCATTTAAAATGGTAAAACCTTTTATTTAAATAAAAATTGGATATTAAATCCTTATTAATTTATTTAAATAAACCTTTGCTATTTTTATTCAAAACAAAATGTTTTAATTGCAAAGCTTGGCCAAGGTTTAATTTGGCTTTATAAAATATTCTTTATTTATGAATCCACCTTTTCTTTTGAAAACCAAATCTTTTATTAAAAGATCCAAAATAGTAATTCAAAAACATTTTAATTTCCTTTAATAAATGTTTATCCTTATAAATCCCTTTAGGATTTTATTTAATTCAAATGGGTTTGAAGTTCTAATTGAATTCAAAAAGTTTTCTTCTGGCCCTGAAAATCAAACAAAGTTTTATTTCATTCATTTATTTTCACATTACAAGATTTGGAAAATCTTGGGATGTGACAGGCTACCACCCTTAAAATAAATCTCGTCCCGAGATTTTGGGAAGTCTAGGGTTACAAGAAGGTTCAAAACAACTAGGGTACTACCACCCTTAAAAATTCTCAAACAAAAATTACATATTGGCCTTCTTGGGATCCTGGGAAAAATTCTCATGGCAAACATTTGCATGTGTCCTTGGTTTCCATACTTAACTCATGGGCCAAGGTTGAGTTTCTCCATAGGCTTGTTCAACTTATTCTTCATCTTTTCTGGAAAGTTGCTTGCATAATGTCCTGGATTCTTGCAGTTGAAACAGTGGATGTCCTTGAGTTCTTTACGTGGCTCTTGTGGACAAGTTGCTACATAGTGGCCTAACTCTTTGCAGTTGTTGCACCACACTTGGTCAATCTCTTTATTCTTCTTGTTCTCTGGGCATCCACTGGAGTAGTGTCCCATTTCCTTACATTTACGACATTGTGCAAGGCTCATGTCTTGCTTTTGTTTCTTAAGTTTCTTTAGTCCTTTGAATTGAGTTGTCTTGTTTGGAGGTATAAGTGGTCCTTTTCCTTTGGTAGACTTGGATCCTTCTTGTTTCCTTTGTTCCACCATGGAGTAGATAGGACATTGGTTAGGAGTATGATCACTTCCTTCACACAGGTAGCAATTAGCTTGAGAGGTAGGGCATTGTCCAATAGGATGTTCTTCTTCACAATTGGGGCATTGTCCTTCATGCTCCTTGGAAGTATGATCTTTGTCTCCACAAATAATGCAAGCTGGGGCTCCATCTAGAATAACATTCTTGTCATCCTTGTTATCATAAACTCTTTTGGGATAGCTTTCTTCCATGCTGATCATTTGATTAGTCACCTTAAGCATCAGTTGGGATTGCTCTTCCAAAAACCTTTGCAGTGCTGGATCCTTATCACTATTGTTGGCTATGAACTGATCTGTCAGTTGGTTCAACTGGTGTTGGGTTGCTATGAGCTCTTTCATGCTGTCAGCTTGGTTGGCGTTGGTGTCATCAACCTTGGAAACCTTTGGAGTAGTCATCTGTTTGGGTTGAAGGGAGGTTAGAATAGGCAAGATATTCCTAAGGACTTAACTCTAATCACACACATCACAATTCACATAAACAATGTTCATGCAATCACAAACCAAACATTTCACTCAAACATGGTTCAAGCACATACTTAGTCAACAAAATATTTTTGTTACTCACATGAGTTGGTGGTTTTGTCTTTAACTAAAATATGGTGGTCCATCTATATGGTTTACTTGTGATCTTTCCTTCCTTTATGATTCTTCTTGTATGAGATCATGGTTTCCTTGAGATAAACTCCTAGTTGCAATACTTCAAAGTAGTTGATGGCTCCTTCTTATTTTGCATTCCCTCAGTCTCTAAATTTTGAGTTAGATTTCCTTGTCTCACTTGTAGTCCTTAGTAGTTTCCAAGTTGGAAGTCCTTGGTGAACATGCTGAAGATGTTGAAGTCATTAGAGTTGAAGATGTTGAAGTCATTAGAGTTGAAGAAGTTGAAGAAGTCCCTTGCACATGGTGTAGTCTTTAGTCATGGGTAGGTTTTTCCATCAAGTTAAAGTAGAGGAGAAGTAGAGTTGAAACCAAAATGGTTAAGGAAAGAGTTTACAAGTGTTTTTTGTAAATAAGTTTTTGGAACAAATACACTCCTATTTTTCTAAGGGTTTTTGTCCAATCCTAGGTTTACAAATCCTACGGGCAACACAATGCTCTGATACCATCTATAGAGGTCCCAACCTTTAATAAGGTAGATTCCTCCTGTGTTTTACAATGCTAGTCCCTGGATCAATAGATAGCATCCACAGTTAAGATGTAACAAAGGTCATAATATAACTTTATAACCAGGAATAACATAAGTTTATTACATCAAACATAGCTCATTTGGCTATTACATTACATTGCAGCGGAATAACTATAAGTATGGGTCCTTCATCTTCCAAGTGCCACAGGCAGATGTTGGTTGTAGACTTTGTAATCCTAATCAAACAATCTTCACTAGAAGCAATCAAACCTGCAACATTACAAGTTACAGCCACAAGGGTCAATACATTTGAATTGTATTGGCAAGTTTCACTACTTTGTGTATTATGAGTGGATCTTATCAATACATGCATATTTGGCTAAGTAGAGTTTAAGGCTTATTTGCACAAAGCAGTATTTTATCCTATCTTTTCAAAATGGGTTTGGTCTTTTGTCAAATCTTTTTCCAAGTTCCTTGAAACTCCTTGGTAGAAACTCAAGTGTTCAAGTCCTTGTCAAAAATCTCTTGAGCTACTTAGTAACCCCAAGTGCAACAATTTTTATCAAAATCTCATGAGTTCCTTGGTAACCCCAAGTACATCATGCTCTTGAGCACCTTGGTAACCCCAAGTGCATCAAGCTTAACAAAATCTCTTTGAATTCCTTGGTACCCCCAAGTGCATCAAGTTTTTATATTAGAAGTTGGAATGTCGAGATCTCCCATAGTTCAAACTCTAGTTGCTCAGTATTGTCCATAACCGGGGACACGGCTAAGTACTTAGATTTTATTAACTTCTGCAGAAGGAGTACACTTTACCCACATGTCACAATCCCATCTTGTTGCCACCAGTGGCCTACTGGATTAGTGCTCACCAAGATGGAGTACTGGCAGATTGAGAATGTGACGAAGTCTTTCCAAAAGGTCCTCCCATACATCATTGCTAGCTTGTCTTCAGCCCCCATGAAGCATTCCAGATCCCCATGTCCGGTAACTAAAGACAATGTATGGGTCTTCCTAATGTAGTTGACTAAGCCAGAGCCATAATAGCATGTGGTTGCACACGAAATCCACAATTGGAGAAACATGTTCAATCTCTAAGTTTCCTAGGTGGTTTTCATTTGGAGCACAACCCAAAGTGATTGCCATAGACATGGTTCCTTTTGTTGCCACCTTCTCCAAAACTTCAAGTATCCTCCACCTAGGTGGTTCATTGAGTCCTTATTTTATTATGTAAAACACAAGTTCTTTTCTCAACCTTTGTAAAATCTCAACATGTATCTCTTTTCAAAACATAGCATGGCTAAGCATGTACAACTTCAATATTTTCACTAAGGAGTGTATAGGGAATCCTATTAGGATTTAGCATAGCATAAGTATAGAAATATCTTTTCATGCATGTTTTCAAAATCCACTAAGTATAACGAAATTAGTAGGACTTTAGTATGATAGTGTAACTTGCCTTTTTGGTAGGGAATGGTGGTTCACTCCTTGATCTTGCTAGTCTCACACTTTGCTAATTTCACTACAATCAATCAAGCAAGCATAGTATCAAGTAGCATTCCAAACCAATAATCAAACAACAATTTACACACATAAAACTATGGGATCTAAAATCTAAGTCATGCATGTAAGCATGTAAAAGATGGTTCTATTTGCAAAGATGGTCTCCACTAGGCTTCTAAACTTTGTAAAGTCCAAAGTGGTCATTTACCAAAATGGCAAAGTCATTTGCAAAAAGGGTTTGTCCATAAACCATTTTTAGACTTAATCATCATTTTATGTGGTGGAAGATATTTCTATCAAGGAAAAACTTTATGTTTTTCACCAAATGAGTTGCTATTGCAAAACTTGGTGTTTTGGGTCAGTAGGTTTGGTCCAAAACATTTTCTCCAAAGTTTTTACTCAAAATCATTTTCATAAACAAAATAATAGTTTTATTTAGCTAGAAATGGAATAAACCAATTAATCCATTCTAAACTTTTCCAAATCCATTTTCCAAATCATGGTTTGGTTCCTAGGGTCAGTAAGGTCACAACAAACCATTTTGCAAAAGATTTAATCCAAAAATCATTTTTAAACAATTTTTCTAATCTAAACAAGCACATAAATGAATCTGCAAAAATAAGTAAATTAACAGATACTATTTACTAAACCAAGGGTATGGTTGGTTAGGTATTGCTCTCCTGAATCCAACGACATAAAATTTGTAATTTTTGGACGTGTGGATCCAAAGTTACAAGGGTTTGAATTTCACAACTAAATCAGATTTCAAACTTCTGTTTTTAATCAAACTGGCCACGCGTCGCTTTCTAATTGGACGATACCGGTTCGGCCGGATCGGCTCTGTGACGCGTTGGATCTAATTAGATCGCACGGTCCTTATCACGTACCCCTTCGGTGCTAAGTGATCTAATCGTGAGCGCCGGATCTCGATCCTACGGTGCTGGTCTGCTTGACCATATGCGAGCGGCGCCGGCGGCGGCTAGCGGCGGCGCACGGCCAGGTGGTGGCGCTACGGTGGTTCTAGGAAGCGAGGAAGACAGAGGGGGTGCTCACCGTGTTCGCGAGGACGAGGTGGTGCTCGGCGTGTGGTCGACGTGGCAAGGGGCGCACGGGGTCAGGTGGGATCTCTCGCCGGAGTTGGGAACGGCGTCGGACGTCTCTGTCCGTGGTCGAAGACGAGGCTACTAGTCACCAAAAGATAAACAGAGGTCAGCGTTAGTTGCGCAAGACCGAGGCGAGTGAGGGAGCGTGAACGAGGAGGCTCGGGACGGTCAGCGTTTACCAGGGGAGGTCGTCGGAGAGGTTGCAGGCGGCGGCGTCGTTCAGAAGCTTGACGTAGCCGACGCTCTGGGGCGCCCGCGGTCGAACGAAAGGTACTGGGAGATGCGTCTAGGAGTGGAGAATCTGCTAGCATGCTCAGGGAGGCAAGGGGCGGTGATACTTGGCCGGAATCGACAGTGGAAGCTCGTCGGGCCGAGGGTGGTGCGGCGAGAAATGGGGCAGCCTGGGGGCGTGTCGAGGTGGGGCGACAGAGGGAAAAGGAGGAGAAGACGCAGGAGCTTAATAGCATGCAGTCACGGCGAGGTTTAAGGCGCGACATTACTGCGAATTGATCGCGGCTTTGAATGGCAGCAACGGCAGCGAGGTTTGGGGGAAGGAGGTCGCGTGGGTGAGGAGGAAGAACAGGAGGAGTGGGGTCCAGTCGTCAGTGAGAAAAAGAGTGAGGGGAGGGTCCACTGGTCATTCTCTCTGCGGGTCAGATACTGAGTGCGAATCGTTTTCTTCGGGGAGGAGAGCTGGGATGGTTCTGGGCCTTAGTGGGCTGATGGGTTGGGTCGACCTAAACTTTATATTTTCCTGTTTCTGAATCCTTTTCTTTTTCTATTTCCATTTTCCTGTTTTGAAATTCAAACAACCAAACATATTCAAATTGATTCAAACAATCATCAAGCTCTGCAACAATGAATTTGGTTCTATTTATCAACATAAACCAAATTCCAAAATAAAATAATTTTTATTCTTTTTAGGATCCATTCTTTAATTAAATAACATGGACCTTTAGTTATTTAATAAAATAGGGTTTGATTTAATTAATAAAATCTCCATTTGAAATCCAAATATTTTCAAAACCAAATCAGTAGGTTTTATTTGGAAATAGTGAATACTTGGAAACTTGTTTAAAACAAAATAACCTTATATTTTAGGGTCTATTATTAAATACAATAGACTTTCATTATTAAATCAAATAGGATTTGTTTTATTAAAATATTTATTTTTGGAATCTAAAATAAAGCTAAAACACTTCAGTAGGTTTTATGTGAGAATATAAAATATTTGGAAAACTTATTTAAAATAATTTAATAAGTCTTGATGTTTCATTTAAAATGGTAAAACCTTTTATTTAAATAAAAATTGGATATTAAATCCTTATTAATTTATTTAAATAAACCTTTGCTATTTTTATTCAAAACAAAATGTTTTAATTGCAAAGCTTGGCCAAGGTTTAATTTGGCTTTATAAAATATTCTTTATTTATGAATCCACCTTTTCTTTTGAAAACCAAATCTTTTATTAAAAGATCCAAAATAGTAATTCAAAAACATTTTAATTTCCTTTAATAAATGTTTATCCTTATAAATCCCTTTAGGATTTTATTTAATTCAAATGGGTTTGAAGCTCTAATTGAATTCAAAAAGTTTTCTTCTGGCCCTGAAAATCAAACAAAGTTTTATTTCATTCATTTATTTTCACATTACAAGATTTGGAAAATCTTGGGACGTGACAGCTACTCCTCTGCATCAACCTCCTCATCGAAAAGTGTAAGACCTGCATTCTCCATAGCGGTCTTGTATTCCTCGACATTGGTAGTCAATGCCTCTACCTTGGCTTTGAGAGCCCTCTTCTATGAACGAAGTCTCTCAATCACACCCTGCTGATGCTCGAGCTCGAAGTCCTTGGCCTCTAGTTCTGCAGTCATCTCTGGAATCCTCTTGTTCCTGTCTTGGACTCTTTTTCTTGGCTCTTGAACTTCCTTTCCTGGCTCTCAAACTGAGCCTCCATTTCCTTGACTATCTCGTCTTGCTCCGCGAAGAGCTTGTCCTTCTCATGAAGCTGCACCTGAAGTTCGTCATTGCTAAGCATGACGTTGGTCCTATCAGTATCTAGGTTCCTAAGTAGAACCTCTAGGTCCTGAAGGTACAGACGAATTGCTTTGCCGTCTCTCTAGCAGCATCCTTGAGCTCAATGGACTCACCATCCTCGTCGCGTCTTCCGAAGGCGTGAAAATGAGTACCTCTAAGCTCCCTTGAGTGCCTCCCTAGCAGACGCCCAAGTAAATCCTGCATGACTACCTCTAAGCCTCTCTCTTTATCGTCATGCATTAGCTTGAAGGTGATAGCCTCCGTGGCTGGCTCAGTCTGGCGTCCTGGCTGGGTAACCTTGAAGCCCCAAAGGTCCTTCCTCTCAAACTTGGTGAGGGGAAGCATCATGATACTAGGAAGCGGAAGATTGAGCACACTAGTGAGCTCAATAAGACGAGTGCCAAAACGAGTTCCCTTGAACTCTTCAGCCGTGCTGATAGTAACATTAGGCATCTATTTTATAAGATAAGAAAAGTTAGAATCAATCATCAATAGAAAATTTCAAGACAAATAATCACAAGCATATCATTGGCAAACACACAAGTCATGGCATACATAAATTCATTACAAGCATTCCAAGGTTCATCATACTTAGACAAAATTTTGGAAATAAAACAATAAGTGTGGTGTCCAACTAACGAAGTATATTACTACTCTCACTCACTAGACAAAATGTCTATCAAAGCATCCTTAGTAGCCATCTGTCTATCTTGTTCACAAGATTCCCAAATCAAGTCTATGATGTCTTCCCTTAGTTGTTGGTTGATAGCCTCCAACTCTTGGGTGTGCTTCTTTTCTTCCCTAAGGTCATTTTGGGTGTTAAGCACTTTGCACTTGAGCCTATCACCAAGCTCTTTGATGGCTTTCCAAGCTGCATCCCTTGCAGAGTCAAAGAATGTGGTGTGCATCACTGAGTTGGTGTCCATGCAGAATCCTGATTCCTTGTGGTTGTCTTCCTTGTTTTTGTACAAGTGAAGTCGCACCCACCAATACTCCTCTCCTTCATCCATCACAGGGAAACCTTTGTATACAGTTGCACCATGTATCCCCATGGTAACCATAAGGTTCTTGAGGGATTTTGGAAATTCAGTCTGACACTCCAAAGTCATGGTCATGAGTAGTCCCTTCCTTATGGCTTCGTTGATGGAGTTCATCTACAAATAGAGATGAGAAAGAAGATTAGAAAAGTTTATGAGAAGAAAAGACAAGTGTAGAAAATTTTCAAAGTGTTGAATTTTTTCCTTATTGGTTTCTAATCCATTCCTAGGTTTATAATCCTACAGGCAACACAGTGCTCTGATACCATCTGTAAGATCCCTCCCTTATAAAGGTAAGGATCCCTGTGATTGCAATGCTAGTACCTGGATCAATTGCTAGCATCCACAGTTTAAGATGAAGTACACAGAAACAAAGGTCATTATTACATCGTCATTCTAGAGATAACATAGTATTTTACAACTCCATGGCCATATGCCTAATACAAGAGTTCATTCATAACAATAAAAGTAAAGTCTTCATCTTCATGTGCCACAGGCAAGCATGTTGAGTGTAGACTCATAACCCCTAAACATCATCAGAGTAACCTGCAGCATCACAAGTTATAGCCATAGTGGGTCAATACATTGGAATAGTATTGGCAAGTGATACCTTAGTAAATTATTAGCATCTAGTTACTACATTAATTTGGCTATGTGTATCTTAGGCTTGCTTTGCTCAAAATAGGTTTTACCTATTAGTTGAAAACACTAAGTTTTTCTTTGACAAAACTTTTCCAAGGAACCACCAATAGAAATTGGTGAACCTTCACCCTTGTTCAACCACAAGTTTTAACTTAGAAAATTGGGATGAGGAGATTCTTGATAGCTTCCATGTCTTGATTCTCAAGTTGTCCAATACCAGGGACTTGGCTAAGTACTTAGATTCTTTGATCTGCAGAGGTTGTGCACTTTACCCACAAGACTTGATTTTCACTAAGACAGGACCTTTCAGAAGCCTTCCCTTAGACCAAATGGACGCGTTCCAACCTATCATCCCACTACCACCAACTGTCCAAATGGCTAAGTTATTGCAACCTATGTGATCGAGGCAGAGCCCATATTGCCATGTGGCTGCACTAGAAGCTTCTTAACATTTGGCATCTCAAATCCCTTTGTTCCTGGGTGGCTTTCCACAAGTGAGATACACAAGGTAAACCATAGAAATGGGCCTTGTGTAACCACTCTACACAAACCAATCTTTCCATTCCACCTAGGTGTTTCATTCACTTAGTTGTTTTTATTAAGAAAAACATAAGTCAAAGACTTATAAATTTTCTCATAGCATGAATATATAACCCACCCTTGGTTGCTACTATCTAGTCTAAGCATGGCAATAGCGTGTATCTTAACTTAGAGGAAATTCTAACATTGCTACAACTACTAGTATTTCCCAAGCATGGCATATTGATACAAAGCAAAATATTCATGCAAGCCCTATATAAAATAGTTCTAGTGCATAGGTAAAATATTGGGTCAAAAATATATGAAGCACCACTTGCCTTGGTAGTTTTGGGAGTAGCAACAATCTTCACAACCACAATCAATATTAGCAACAAAATCTACAAATAAAATAATGGCACCAAATTCACATATCAAAAATATACAAGCAAACATATATGAATACATGCAAATGCCATGTGATGATTTTCTACACCAAACAAGACAAGTAAACATTACTGAATCATAAAAAAGACCAAGACACACTAAATAATCTTTATTTGATCTTTAATTAATTTTTCAAATTATTTCTACACTCAAAATAAGTCTACAAATGTCTCTGCAAAAATAACCAATTTTACAGAAGCAAAACATTAAACACATTGCATAAATGGATAGCATTCTTTCTCCTGATTCCAATGATATAAAATTTGTAAAATTTGAACGTGTGGATAAAAAGTTATGAATTTTACAAGTTTGAATCACTAATAGATCTAATTCATATTTTTAAAACAAAGAACAGGCCACACAGCGTGTTTTCATTGGACCATACCGGTTCGGCCAGATCGATCAACGTGGGCCATTGGATTTAAAGAAGATCGTGCGGCACAGATCTAGCGTACCCCTTCGCGTTAGTGATTATATCGCAGCCGACGGATCAAGATCTAACGGCTGTTCATCAAACGACCACTAACTGGCGGCGCATTCAGGTGATGGTGTTCCGGCTAATACAGGAAGCGAGAGAGGACGTGGGGTGGCTCACCGAGATCGCCGTGGCAAGTAGATGCTCGAGGTAGTAGCCGTTCGTCGAGGGGCGCAGAGTCGTCGTCAATCTCTTGCCGGAGATGTTCCTGGCGTCGGGCAAGCTCTGGCGTCGTCGGGGGCGAGGTTGTGGTGCGCGCTAAGACAAACCACGGGTGCAGTTAGATGCGCACAAGCCAGCTGAAGATGCGAGTATCCAATAGAGAGAAAGGGGCGATCGGGAACTACCAGAGGGTGTCACCGGAGTGGAGGCAGACGGTGGCGCTTGCTGTTTGTTGAAGTTGCCGACGAATGGGAGCGCGCGCGGGTGAGTGCGAGGTACTAGCAGGTGCAGAGGATGATGGGGAACTCACTCGTGGTGTCTGGAAAGCAAGGGGTGACGGTGGCTGGCCGGAATTTCTTGTGAAGCTCACCAGAGCAGAGGGTGCTCAAGCTCAAAATCAAGGCTGCCTGGTGGCGGAGGGTGTGCGGCGTCTTGGGGAAAAGGTAAAGGAGACGCAGGCATTTTTATCGTGCGTGATTGCAGTGGCGAATTACTCGCGAAATTAAGTCGAATTAAGACGCGTAAATCAAGCGTTAACGGGAGAGAGGTAAGGGAGGAACTGGTCGCGGCGGGTTGAAGAGACGACTGACAGGAGGGGCTGCTTCGTCAGCGTGATCGAGAGAAAAAGAGTGGGTCCAATTGTCAGCGACAGCGCGGGTCGGCAACGCGGTGCGAAATGTTTTCTGCGGGGTGGAGGGTTGTTGGGCTAGATGGGCTAGCTGGGCTGGGTTGGGTTAGTTAGCCAGTTTGTTTTATTTTTTCCTCTCTTTCTCTTTTTCTCTTTCTGATTTGATTTTCTGGTTTGAATTCAAATGCCCATTTCAAATCTGTTTCAATCGAAATTTTCTCGAAACTTTTGTATTGTGATTCTTGTATCTTGGGTGTGTAAAACATCTATTCACACTCAAATTCAAATTGGGTTTGAAAATGAAATTTAAACCATGCCTTAATTAAATGTTTATAATTAGTATATGAATGGTTTCTAATTCATAATTTGTTTTTGAAAACCTTGACCAAACCTTAGAAACATCACTCAAGTTCATGTTCAAATCCTTACTAATTAAAATAAGTATTTTTCTTATTAGAAGGTAGCAATATGGCCATTGCCTTGCTTACATAAAACATTAGATCACAAAGTTTTTTGTTTTTGAAGAAATAATCCTAAAATGATTATGAATGCATGGATGATATGCAAAACTTTGAAAACATGATTTTTGGGATGTTACATTTTGATACTTGATGAATAAAATCACAAAGAGCATATTAATCATAATGTGATATGTACACATCCAGATATGTCATATGCTCTAAATGTTATGAGCATATACCAGAATGATTCGTAAGATGATCACTGGATGATAGTAAAGATATTCTTATGATCTTTTGTAAGAACTAAGAATATATTTGTACAGGTGAAAAATAGATGGTTAGTTCATTGTAAAAGTACTACATTGATACTAGTTTTGTCACAAAGTACAAATTAAGTTTATCTCAATCTAAACTAAGGGTGGCACAATATAATGGAAAGTAAGTTCCATAATGGATTTAGATGAGTTCCAAAGTTAAGACATTGTGATAGATACTACAAGAAAAGGCTAAGTATATGACTGTTATTATTGCATCAAAAGAGGGCATTTGTGTTAAGTAGTTTGTTATCAAACTAGGTGTCGTTTATAGCGGGATAGTACTATGAAGATATATTGTATGACAATATTATCAACATGTTTTAACCCCAAGGAACTAACGGTCTAACCAAAGGACCAAATTTATACAAAGCCGTCTCATTGGAGAACGAGTGTTGCGTAGAGATGCAAAGACATTTAATTACACACGGACCTGAAAGAGTCGGATCCGAAGATCAGTTGACCACTAGTAATCGTGTAAATACAACACCGGAAAGCCATAGGTGTTGAATACACAAAGTTTTGAAACTAGATTATTGTCTCTAGTGCAAGTGGGAGACTGTTGGAGATATGCCCAAGAGGCAATAATAAAGTGGTTATTATCATATCTTCGTACTTATGATAAATGTTTACATACCATGCTATAATTTTATTAACCGAAAACATTAGTACTTGTGTGGTTTGTAAACATAAAAGAGTCCCTAGTAAAGCCTCTTGTTAAACTAGCTTTTTGGTTAATATATGATCATGGTTTCCTGATCATGAATATTGAGATGTTATTAACAACAAGGCCATATCATTAGGATAATGATGTGATGGACATACTCCTATAGTTAAGCGTAGCATAAGATCAAGTCATTTAAATAGTTCACTTGCTATAAGATTTCAAATACATAGTAACCTAAATCCTTCGACCATGAGATCATGTTAATCACCATCACCGGATGAATGCTTTGATGACATCAAACACCACTTCGTAACTAGGTGGTTATAAAGGTGGTATAGAGTGTTCGGAAAGTATGTGTTGAGGCACATGGATCAAGAGTGGGATTTGTCCATCCATATGATGGATATATATACTCTGGGCCCTCTCCGTGGAATGTCATCCAATTGGCTTGCAAGCATGTGACTAGCTCACAAGGAATCACATATCACAGGAACGAGTAAAGAGTACTCATCGGTAAAGAGGTTGAACTAGGTATGCAGAGATACCAACGATCAAACCTCGGATAAGTAAAGTATCGCTAGACAAAGGGAAATTGGTATCATATGTAAATTGTTCATTCGATCACGAAGGAATCATAGAAATATGTGGGAGCCATATGAATTTCTAGATTCCTCTATTGGTTATTGGTCGGAGAAGAGTCTCGGTCATGTCTGCATAATTCACGAACTGTAGGGAGACACACTTAAGGATTCGATGTTCTTTAGTAGATATGGAATGTGAGTAAGAATACCGAATGTTGTTCCGAGTCTCGGATGAGATCTAGGATATCACGAGGAGATCTGGAATGGTCTAGAGAATAATATTCATATAAGGAAAGTCCAATTACGGAGTTCGGGAATGGTTTCAGTGTTTTCACCGGAATGTTCTAGAAGGGTCTAGAAGGTCCACCGAACCGGAAGGGGAAGGGTACATGGATGTGTCATGACTAAGTGGAATGGTTGCATCATGTCTTAGGTCACTTGGCTGGACACTTGGAAGAGAGAAATCAAACTCTAATTTGAAAGTCAAAAAGGTAGTTTGAAAAAGTCAAATCCCAACATGGTTTCCGAGTTAGGGAGGGTTTCTGAGTTAGGGAGGGTCTCCACCTAGGTTAGGAACACCCTTCGACGCCCCCCACCTATATAAGGAGGGGTGGGGGATCACCCCAAGGGTATCCCCCTTGCCCTAGGCGCCCAAGACCCAATCCCTAGGCCACCGCTGCCTCCTTAAGCCACCGGCGCCCTAGATCCCCTCTAAACCGCCGCTGCCGTCTAGCTTAAACCCTAGCCGCCGGCTTCCCTCTTCCCTCAGCATCTAAAACCTAGATCATCGAGGCCCTATTCTACTCCACCATACTCGCTCCGGCTTAGGAGAAGCCCTGCAGGATCTCCCCTCTACTTCCGACACCAAGCCGTCGTGCTGCCAGAATCGCGAGGAGAGAGCTACAACCTCTGCTGCCTGCTGGAACAAGGGAGAGGAAGGTATTCATTGAGTATCATACATGTGACCGACTGTGGGAGCGCTGCCGGAACGCGGCGCCGGAAGGATCTTCTACATGATATTGAGATCACCAAGTGAACAACTACATCACCCACGAGAATCTGCTCTCGTTAACCGCTTTGGATCTTTGACGGTTAGTACTCTATCGACTCGTTGGTACAATCTAGTAGATAGATCTTGGCTTGTGTGTGTCCACGCGATAATTTTTTTTGTTTTCCATGCTACGAACCCCTACACAACCGACTTGTCCTTTGATGAAAAAAGGATTGGGCCACTTGCTGCAATTATTATTATTGTCTTTTATTTACTCGCACTTTATTTATCTGCATTATCAAAAACCCCTAAAAATCCATTTGCTAAGTATTTACAGAGAATTCCTTATCCAAACCACTTGTCAACACCTTCTGCTCCTCGTTGGGTTCGACACTCTTATTTATTGAAATTACTACGATACACCCCTATACTTGTGGGTCATAAAGACTATTTTCTGGCGTCGTTGCCAGGGTCTGAAGCGCTATTGAAGAGTGGAACTGGTAAAGGAAACTTCTATTGTGAGTATTGCTTTTATTTTTGTTTGTTATTTCGTTTTTAGTATGGATAACTCAGTTAGCTTCCTATTTGGGAAAGTTACTACCACAGGGTAGTAGATGAACCACCACCTGCTGAAATAGATTCTTTTAAAATACCCATAAAAATTGTTGATCGTGTTATGGATAACTACTATTTTGGAGATGGAACTGTCCATCCCAGTGATCATTTGCTTTTTATACACGAATTATGCGGGTTGTTCAAGTGTGCGGTATCACAACGGAACAAGTTAAGAAAAAGTTACTCTCTATATCATTGAAAGGCAGAGATGAGGAATGGTATAAGCTATTGAAGAATGGACAATCTATGGAATGGGAGGAAATTGTACCTCTCTTTTATTCTAAATTCTATCCTCATAGTGAGATTCATAGAGACCGGAATCAAATATATAACTTTTGGCCTCACGATGGAGAGAGTACAGCCGAAGTTTGGGGTATTTTGAAGTTACTAATGCTCAAATTTCCTATTCATAAGCTCCCTAATAATATTATTATTAATAACTTTTATGCAAGGCTTTCTCTTCATGATAAGGATTTACTAGATGCTTCTTGTGCTGGATCATTTACACGTATTAAAGAAGAATCTAAATGGGATCTTCTAGACTGTATTCAAGAAAATACTGAAGTGTGGGATAATGACAAAGGAAGAAAGTTAGGTATAAATTATGATTATGAATTCATTAAATCTTTTATGGGAATCGATGACTTTCAAAATATTAGTACTGAGTATGGTCTTGATTCTCAAGTTCTTGCAAATTGTTTTAAAGCCTTTTCCTCTTATATTGAAATTCCGAAAAGGGAATGGAACAAGTATCATGCACCATACAAAGATATTGTTAATCATGTTCCTGCTAGAAATATTGAAGTTTGTGTTATTGATCGCATGTTGCCTGAACCTTATATTGAGAAAATACCTTTTCCTGCTAAAGTAAACGAACATTCTATGACAGCTAATATGGTTAACAAAAGTACAAAGAAATCTGTAGAACCTGATGAAAAAATAAATTTTGAACCTGCAGTAGCAATTATTAAAGACCTTGTCACTAAAAATGTAGAAGATGGACACATTATATAATGTGAAGATGCTTCTAATATTGCTTCACATCCTAATAGAACTAGGAGAGTTAGTGTCCCTGTGCTTTCTATTAGAATTGGTGATCATTGCTATTATGGTTTATGTGATATTGGTGCAAGTTCAAGTGCTATTCCTTATGAACTTTACAAAAAAATATGCATGAAATTGGTCCTTGTGAACTTGAAGACATTGATGTGGTTATTCATCTTGCTAATAGAGAAACCATCTGTCCAATTGGTATTGTAAGAGATGTGGAAGTTCTTTGTGGTAAGATTAAATATCCTGCTGATTTTCAAGTACTTGTTTCAACTGCTAGTAAAACTTGTCCTATCATTTTTGGTAGACCTTTCTTGAACACTTGTGGAGCTATTATAGATTGTAAGAAGGAGAAAATTTTAACTAAATTTGATGGAGATTCTTATGAGTTTAATTTTTCCAAATTTTCTAAATCTCCTAATGAAAATGAATTGCCTAATGAGGATTTTAGAGTTAAACAACTTGCCAGTATTGATCCAGTTTTTGACCTTAAACCTCTATTTGACGATTTTAAAAATGCTCATTTTAATGATAAGAATGTTTCTTGTGATAGCTATATAGTTAGTTTTATTCATAATGCTACTGAAAGTTATTATGAGAGAGGGAAACATGGTGTGACGAAAGACGTCTTGAGTTGATCCAATTCTTTCATCGGTATTTGCTGATATCCAGAATATGCATCGAGAAAATAGAGTAATTCTAACCCTGTCATGGAGTCGATAACTTGATCGATTCTTGGCAAAGGGAAAGGATCTTTAGCACAAGCCTTGTTCAAGGCAGTATAATCAATGCACATCCTTAAATCAATAGTGTCCTTTTTAGGGACGAGTACAGGATTTGCCACCCATTCAGCATGGATGACCTCTGCGATAAATCCGACTAGTTCTAGTCGGGCTAATTCCTTAGCTATAGCTTTGCGCTTTTCGTAACCAAACCATCGTAAGGACTGTTTGATGGGTTTAGCGTCAGGGTACACATTAAGAGTGTGCTTGGCAAGTTCCCTAGGTACTCCGTTCATGTTAGAACTCTGCCATGCGAAGATATCTCTATTATCTTTGAGGAACTCGACGAGCGTGCTTTCCTATGCGCAGTCTAAGCCTACCCCTACGTTCATCGTCTTGGAGGGATCGCCTTCCTTCAGCGACGTATTCTTCGTCTCTTCCGATGCCTTGAACTATAGACTTGGCTTCAGCACCTCGTTCTTCATAGCGGGCATCTCGGACGGATCAATGGTCTTCTTGATCAACTAGTACTCCTGGGCGTGCAGCATGGCTTTAGCAAATGCGGTTGATCCTTCCTCGTAGTCTTGCGCTTTCTTCGGGTTTTCCTGGATGGTGATAACGTCCTTTGGACCCGGAAGCTTTATCATGTTGTAGATGTAGTAGGGACGAGCCATGAATGCCCAGTAAGCTGGACGCCCGAAGATGGTGTGGTAAGCACTTTTGAACGGTACCACCTCAAAGGAGAGTAGCTCGGTCCGGTAATTGTCTCGGGTTCCGAATGTTACGTCTAGTGTGATCTCACCTAGATAATCCGCGTATCTCCCTGGTAGAATGCCATGGAAAGTCATGTTGTTGTGATTTAATTGGCTTTCTTGGATCTTCATGCGGTGAAGCTTCTCAATATAGAGGATGTTGATGCTCCTACCACCGTCCATGAGAGTTTTAGAGAACTCATAGCCATCAATAAGAGGATTGACTACCATAGGGTAATTTCCTCGATGATGTGTTTTCCTCGGGTGATCTTTGCGGTCAAAGGTGATGGTTACATCCGACCAGTCCAAGAATTGGGGGACAGCCAGAACCGTGGAGTTGAGCTCACGGAGAACCGCCTTTTTGACCTTAGCCGGCTGAGTTCCAAGGAAGCAGACATATGTGTCTTTCTTTGTGGGATAATCCTTCTTTCCATCCGACTAGGGCTGTGCGGCATCCGCTTCTTCCATGTCAGAATCTTCCTTGGGCTCCTTGCCTTTCTCTGATTTTTCTTTCCTTTTCATCGCTTGGCTCTGTAGCCAGTGGATTCGTCTTTCTTGATATCATCATTGAAACAACACTCATCATTGGTATGGGTAGAACCTCCATTTGCGTCCAGGTGATGAACACAAGGGTTGTTGGCGATGTCGTCCCAGGAATATGAGTTTTCGGGCCGTTGATCTCCTCTACCTTGACCCGAGAAGTTCTGTGACCTCGTCCCCGGATGCCTCCATGCCCTCCTTGTCCTCCTGATCCGAACGTAGCATTGAAAGCTACGTTGTTCGGAGTTGGCTTATCTTCCAAGGTATTCATGCGCTTTTGAAGTTGTTGTTTCTACTGCTTGGCTGCATTCAGATTAGCCAAAATAGTCAGCAATCCATCTAAATCATCACCTGCATCAGCATATTTGCTTGCCGTTTCTATCATCTCTCCCAGATCTGTGACATGGTCATGTTTTAGCCTATGATGCAAAAGTGCGACTCGGGGTCCTGAAATGAAAGCTTCAATCACAGTTTGCCCATTTAATCCTTCTCAGGAGTTCTTCGTGTCGATCCAACGTCCGAGATAATCCCGAAAGGTTTCTCCGGGTCTTTGAGTGCAACGCTGCATGTCTCCGACTGTGCAGGGCCTCCTGTATGTTCCCTCGAAGTTTGAAAAGAACGCACTTTGCATATCATACCAGTTGTGAATCGAGTTCTCTGGTAGTTCATTGCGCCATGATCGAGTCGTCTTCTGCAACATGAGTGGTAGATATCGAACTATGACCAAGTCGTTCCTCCTTTGGCGATGCAGCAAGCCTGGAAGAAATCCTGAAGCCAAGTTTCTGGCTGAGCTGCACCATCGTAGGGTTGAATGTGTTTGGCAATGTCGAAGTCAACCGGAAACTTTTTTTGACGGATACGTGGGCCAAAGCATTTGGATCCCACATACACGTCTTCCTCCTCGTACCATCGTGCTGCAATGTTAGACTCAATGCAATGGAAAGCGTCATTTGGCGAGAGAGACGTACGCCTTGGAGGCTTGTGGCTTCTGTGTGGCGGAGTCGGATTCCTGATTCTCCTCCACCGTCATCGCCTCCGCCCCTACGGCTCCCATGGCTATGATGAGATCCTTCATGGTCGCTGCCTGGCGATGATGGTGGCCCTGGCGGGTTATTTCTGGCTGCCCGTGCATGGTCTCGGAGCCTCATTATGCGACTCCGAGCTTGATTTTGTCGGGCTCCATCCCTGCTTGACTCAGGGCGATCTTGGTCGTTTCTTCGTCCGGCGTTACCAGCCAGATGGCTGGGGGGTTGCATCCTTAGACGATCTTGCTCTTGCTGGCGGCACACCTATGGGTCTTCCCTGTGGCAATTATTCTGCCAACGATGGGCCTGGTGAGGTACCAATGCCCAGATGGCATCTTGAGACGCAGTCGGAATAACTCCCGACCAGTCCCACGCGGCCCTGCGAGGATGACCGTTTGATCCGGTCCTTGAGTTTTTTTCTTCCCGGGGACGATGACGTTGATCCATATCCCTGCGGGGCCTTTCATCAGCACTTTGTCCTGCGCCATTGTGACAAAATTCCAACCTTGAAGCCAGCTTGCCACTGAATGACGCGGTTGTCTTTTGCTGTTTCAATCCTTTGTCGAGTAATGCTACACGTTGTCAGACCTGTTCTAGAGACGGATTATTGGCGAGGATGGCTCGAGCACCTACAATGTTCTCCACTGGCATGCTGTAGACTCATATATTCTCTCTGGTTTTGTCGTCAAATAAATCTCCATGGACATCCGGGTTCCTATTAGCAAGAACTGGACCCCCGCTTGTCTTGTTTGGCAGTCACTTGAATTCTGACTAGTACTAGGAAGGATTGCTGTCTATCTGGTGTCTGAGCTCGACAATGCGGGCAACTTCCTCGAACAAAAACAAACAATGCTTTTCCAGGTCCTTGGCTCTTTTATCTAGCTCCTCCGGAGTAACATCCGAAGCAGTTGGGATTGGGATCGTGAGTGCATCTCAGTAGATTTCATGTGCATCCTTGGTGACAACGTGTCCATCCACAGGAGGATCAATCGGTGTCGGATTAATCGTATCTCCATCCTGGTTCTCCATCTCGATCTCTTCTTCAACTTCTTCCTTGTTGGCTTCCTCTACCGGCTCTGCCGGTGTCGGGTTCTTGTTCTTGTTCTTCTTCTTCTTTTTTGACCGCCCGGTAGCCTTAGCATCTGTACCGGTGGCAAAGACGGCTTTCGGTCAGGTACCAGGAGATAAACATACATTGGTGCTTCTTGTCGTAGTTGGCTTCTGGACCTCGGATGAATCTTCGGTGTCCATGTCATCTTGCGTGGTGTAATCTTTGTCAATGCTATCATATGGACTCGGAGGGTTCTCCGGCTCACCCTGCTATTGCTTGGAGGTGTATTCTTCTTCGTATGCTGCCATATCTTCTCGAAGTCTTAGAGCTCCTGCGACGTCAGTGATTCTTGAGGGGAAGCGGGTGAGTCAGTATTTTCTCTGATTGCATCAAGAACTGAACCATTACCGGCTCCAGCATTGGCAGAGTTGGATCTAGAGCCCACGTAGCGCACGAAGCAATGCTTCTTTTTCTTCATGGTTTCGAGGTAGCAGCACAGCTGGGTTTCCGCCTCTGCCATCTTCAAGCTCTTCTTGATCTCAGAGATTGCTTTGTAATCGATATAGGGGAACTTCATCATCTGCTTTATCCTGTGCCTCAAGAGTGTTTTTTTTGCTCTAGCATCAGTAGAACCAGATCCGAAGAAAATATATGCCTCATTCGTGTACCCGATCTCAACAGGGAGATCAGATCCGGGTTTTTCTTCCACCACTTCTTCCACTACAGGAGCGGGCTGGGTGGGTTTAGGTTTTTCCAGAATCTTAAACTCTTCCGCCTCTGCGGATAGAGCAGATCCAAACTTTTCTTCCTCCATGGTCATCACCTCAAGGGTGGGTTGGGCGGGATCAGCAAAGCCGAGATAGATGTCGATCTCGCTGATAGACATGATTATGTAGGTCAGCATGGGTTCCTTAGCCGAAATCTAGGTCTCGGTGAGAAGAACGAGAGGGACATCACTAGCGTAAACCACGTGAACCATTATGTGGTGATTGTTTTGCCGATTACTGCACAGCCAAATTCCGTACAGAACAAAGATCCGAAGTTCACCTGCCCCACGGTGGGCACCAACTGATATCCCACAAGTATAGGGGATCGTGTGTAGCCTTTTTGATAAGAGTGTTGAACCCAACGAGGAGCTAAAGGTAGGATAAATATTCTCTAAAGTTCTATCAACCACTGATACAACTCTACACACACTAAACATTTGCAATATCTAGGAAATAAAACTAGAGCAACAAAACGAGTACTAGAGAAAGCTTTGTAAGATAATAAATACAAAAACTAAAGCTAGTTATTGCAGCAATAAAATACACTAAACTAACAGAACCATGAGTGTGGAATAGTGGTGGTAATTGTGGTGGCTTTGTTCAAGTTTAATTGGCGAATAAATCGGGTTCATTATCTTCGATGCAGTTTTCTATGTGGGAGAGGTTAAATATACATGCGCTTCACTACTTGGAATTACATGTACTATATGATTGGATTGTTAGCAAACATCCGCAACTACTAACAATGAATTAAGGTTTTCCCATGTAACATCCCTAAAATCATGTTTCAAACTCATGCATATCATCCATGCATCCATGATCATATAAGTTTCATTTCAAACAAATCATTTCAAAACAGAAGCATATATGCTTATTATTTCATGTAAGTTTGCTCTAGCCATAGTGCTATCTTCCAATGAGAAGAGTACTTGTTTTGATTCAGTAAGGTTTGAAATTCAAAATTAGGCACCATCAAAAGTTTGAAACAAACTTTCAAAACAAATAAGCAAATAAAACCAATATTATGCCTATATATATCACATAAAGGCTTGGTTTTATTTTTATTTTCATTTGATCAAAGTGTTTGGATTGAACAGTAGTGTTTGACACACATTTGAGTGCAAGGTTTGCAGTATAAAAACCTAGAGAAGATTTGAATTCAAACTCATTTGATTTGGATTTGAAAATCATTTCAGAAAATCAAAACATAAAAGAAAAGGAAAAAAGAAATGGAAAAAGGCCAGCGCTACCTATCTGTCCCAACTACGAATCCAGCCCAGTTAGCCCACCCGGGTTCCCCCTCTCTCTCTATCACTCGCAGACACACCCGCCAGGTCACTGACCACACGACCCCACCTTCTCTCTGTTTTACTCGCTGACGAGTGGACCCTGCGACCACGTCGTCTTCGTCGTCAATCTCGCGCGGCCGCGATGCTCGCTCCGCCGTTACCTCGCCGCAATCAGTACGCGCTTAATTGCCATTGATACGCCGCGTGATCCTCGCCCCCGCTCTGGCTATAAGACCTCCGCTGCACCGCGGCCATTTCCCCAAACAAAGCCAGACAGATAGAGTACAGACCGCCCCTCTGCACTCCGGCGACGAATCACGGTGCGTACAGACCGCCCCTCCGCCTCTAGCTCAAACCACTGTGACCAGCATGACCTTGCGCATCCGCTAATGCCCTCCGTTTGCTTTCTCATGACCCAGAGCGACGTCCTCGTACTCACCCGCGAGCACCTGAGCCGCCGCTCGACTCCGACATGCAATTCAGGTAAGATGAGACCGCCCCTTGCCTCCCCTTTGGTACTGTCTTGTTTGCCAGGCCCTTGCGCATCTCCTAAACCCTCTGGCTTGTGCTAGGTTGACGCAGAGCCTCGACAACGTCTTCGACAGCAAGCAACAGACGCCGCCCGCAACTCCGACGAGCTCTAGCGACCGTGTTCGTGCGCCCCTTGCCAAGCCGTCGCCAGGTTGAGCATCAGTGCTTCGCCGCGATCCTGGTAAGCATCTCCGACGACCCCAGAGCCACCTGTAGCGTCGCGCCGCCAGTAGCCACCTCCAGCGCCCCAGCTATGGTCGTTTGATCTAGGACCGTTGGATCTGGATCCAGCGCGTGAAATTAGATCACTTAACGAAGAGGTATAGGTATATCTGGGCCATGCGATTAAGTCAGATCCAGCGGCTCAGAAGCGTGATCCAACGCGAACCGGTACACGCCAATCAGATTAAGACGCGTGGCAGTTGTTTAGGTTTAAAATCAGGATTTAAATCTATTAGATGTTTGAATTTGTTTTGGCTATAACTTTTGATCCCCACGTTAGAATTTGACAAATTTTATATCAATGGAATCAGGAGAACAAGCCCTTTCTAAATATGAAATGTGTTTAATGTTATGCTTGTGTTAAAATGGTTTTATTTGCAGAAACTTGTGTAGGGCTAATTTGAGTATATGAATTGTTTAAGAAATGATTTAAGGTTTAAATAATTGTTGTTTGGCAAGTTTTGAACTTGTTTATAAACCAGTACTGTATACTTTCTTGGTCGAGTTTTAAAAATCATCACATAGCATATTGCATGCATTCATATATTTTTGTTTGTATATGTTTTGTATGTGATTTGTGGCTATGATTCTTTGTGTAGATTTTGGTGCTAGTGATTGTGATTGTGAGGAGTGTATCTACTCTCCAAACTACCAAGGCAAGTGGTGCTTCGTGAATATTTTTATCCCTATGGTTTCTACTATGCATTAGAAATATTTTGCTAGTCTTGCATGCTATATTTTGCTTATATGCCATGTTGGGAAACCCTAGTAGTTGTAGAATTGCTAGAAATTTCTAAGTTAAGATCCTTATCTATGCCATGCTTAGCCTAGCTAGTAGCAACCAAGGGCTGGTGAAATATACATGCTGTGATGAAAATATTTCTAAGTCTTTGGACTTGTGTTTTTGCCTAATAAAATAACTAAGTAAATGAAACACCTGGGTGGAATGGAAGGAATGGTTTATGTTGAGTGGTTACACAAGGAACATTTCTACAGTTTACCTTGTGTATCTCACTTGTGGAAAGCCACCCAGGAACAAAGAGATTTTAGAGGCCAAATGTTAAGAAGCTTCTAGTGCAGCCACTTGGCAATATGGGCTCTGCCTGGATCACATAGGTTGCTAGAACTTAGCCATTTGGACAGTTGGTGGTAGTGGGAATGATAGGTTGGAGAACGTCCATTTGGTCTAAGGGAAGGCTTCTGAAAGGTCCTGTCTTGGTGAAAATCAGGTCTAGTGGGGAAAGTGCACAACCTCTGCAGATGGAAGAATCTAAGTACTTAGCCATGTCCCTGGAAAAGGACAACTTGAGCATCAATACATGGAAGCTATCAAGAATCTCCTCATCCCAATTTCTAAGTAAAAACTTGTGGATGAACAAGGGTGAAGGACCTCAATGTCTATTGGTGGTTCATTGGGAAAAGTTTTGACAAAGAAAAACTTAGTGATTTCAACTAATAGGCAAAACCTATTTTGAGCAAAGCAAGCCAAGCTACACTTAGCCAAATTGCATATAGTATCTAGTCCACCTAAATTATACTAAGGTATCACTTGCCAATACTATTCCAATGTATTGACCCACTGTGGCTGTAACTTTTGATGTTGCAGGTTACTCTGATGAGGATTAGGAGTCATGAGTCTACACTCAACATGTTTGCCTGTGGCACATGAAGATGAAGACTTTTATTTATTTACTTATTCAAACTCTTGTACTAGGCCTGTGGCCTTGGAGTTGTAAAGACTATGTTTGTCTCTGGAATGACTGTAATAATGACCTTTGTTTCTGTGTACTTCATCTTAAACTGTGGATGCTAGAAATGATCCAGGGACTAGCATTGCAATCACATGGATCATTTTCCTTTATAAAGGAGGGATCTTACAGATGGTATCAGAGCACTGTGTTGCCTGTAGGATTATGACCCTAGGATTGGAAACCACTAAGGAGGAATTTTCAACAACTTCTACACTTGTCTATTCTTCTCGTAAACTTTTCTAATCTTCTTTCTCATCTCTATTTGTAGATGAACTCCATCAACGAAGCCGTAAGGAAGGGACCACTTATGACAATGACTTTGGAGTGTGAGACAGAAGTCCCCAAGGCTCTCAAGGACCTCATGGTTGCAATGGAAATACATGGTGCAGCTGTGTACAAAGGTTTTCCTGTGATGGATGAAGGAGTTGAGTACTGGTGGGTGCAACTTCACTTGTATAAAAACAAGGAAGACAACCACAAAGACTCAGGATTCTGCATGTTCACCAATTCAGTGATGCACCCTACATTCTTTGACTCAGCAAGGGATGCAGCTTGGAAAACCATCAAAGAACTTGGTGAAAGAGTCAAGTGCATAATGTTCAACATCCAAAATAGCCTAAAAGAAGAGAAGAAACATACCCAAGAGTTGGAGGCTACCAACCAAACCTTAAGAGGAGACATTATAGACTTAGTGATGGAGTCATGTGAGCTAGATAGACTGATTTCTTCTAGAAACATTATGTTAGCCAATAGATCCAGTGAGATAGGATTGTAAACGTACTTCGTTAGTTGGACCACCACTTATCACCTTATTTTCCAAATGTTGCTTGAAATAATTTGAACCTTGGTTGATGTAATGGATTCATGTATGCCATGACTTGTGTGTTTTGATTTCCAAAGATATGCATGTGATGCTTTGCCTTGTGTTTTATCTTAAATTGTGTTGTTCTAACTTTTTATATCTTATAAATAGATGCCTAATGTTACCATCAGCACTGTTGAGGAGTTCCAGGGAACTCGCTTTGGTCCTCGTATTGTTGAGCTCACTACTTTGCTCAATCTCCCTCTTCCTACCATCATGGTGCTTCCCCTCACCAAGTTTGAGAGGAAAGACCTTTGGGGTTTCAAGGTCAATCCGCCCGGATGCCAGACTGAGCCTACCACGGAGGCTATCATCTTCAAGCTCATGCACGATGACAAGGAGAGAGGCCTTGAGGTAGTCATGCAGGATCTGATAGGACGTCTTCTAGGGAGACACTCTCAACAGGTTAGAGGTACTCACTTCCACGTCTTCGGTAGACGTGATGAGGATGGAGAGTCCATCGACTTCGAGGACACTTCGAGGGAGACAGCGGAGCCGATTCGCCTATACCTCCAGGACTTAGAGGCTCTCATTAGGCACGTGGACTCTGATAGGACCAATGTCATGCTCAACAATGACGAACTCTAGGTGCAGCTTCGCGAGAAGGACAAGCTCTTCGCGGAGCAAGATGAGATAGTCAAGGAGATGGAGGCAAAGTTCGAAAGCCAGGACAGAAAGTTCAAGAGTCAGGCGAAGCGAGTCCAGGATAGGAACAAGAAGATCCGGGACATGACTGAAGAACTGCAGGCCAAGGACTTCGAGCTCGAGCATCAGCAGACGGTGATTGAGAGGCTTCGTTCTCAGAAGAGGGCTCTCAAAGCCAAAATAGAGACCTTGACCGCCAATGTCGAGGAATACAAGACCGCAATGGAGAATTCAGGTCTTACCTTTGTTGAGGAGGAGGTTGATGCCGAGGAGTAGATTAGACCACTCATTCATCATTTATTTATCATACTTTAATTGTGTCACAATGACCATCCAACATGTGGATGGCTTGTTATTTGTGTGTTTACCTTGCGAACTTGTCGTTTTTATTGTTGAACTATTATTGCTATGATGCATGTTTTGTGATTGTTTATGTGATGTATTGTGCATGAAAGCATCTATGGGTATCTCATTCTTATCTCTATTGAACAAACCACAGATGCCTCCCCGTCGTGCCAATCCCAACCCCAACAACAACAACATCACTCCAGAAATGCAGCAAATGATGACAGCTCAGACTCAGCTGATGCAAATGATGACGACGTTCATCCAGAACCAAAACAACAACAACAACAACAAACAACAACAACAACAATAACAATAACAAAAATAACAACAACAACAACAACAACAACAACAACCCACCGGGTTTTGACATGCTTACCAGGTTCTTGAGATTGAGGCCAGCAAAGTTCTCAGGAACAACTGATCCCATGGTGGCCAATGATTGGCTACGCTTGGTGAACAAGGACTTGGTAACTGTGGGCTGTACTGATGCAGAAAAGGTCAGATTTGCAGCACATTTTGCTGGAAGGACCAGCCGCCACTTGGTGGGATAACTTCCAGATCACCACTCCCATAGAAAATGTGACATGGGCTATCTTTGAGGATGGCTTTCGTACTGCTCATATCTCATCTGGAGTGATGAGTCTGAAGAAGAAAGAGTTTCATAACCTGAAGCAGCGCCACCGCAGCGTGGATGAATATATTGAGGAGTTCAACAATCTGGCGCGTTACGCACCGGATGAAGTTGACACTGATGCTAAGAGGAAAGAAAAGTTCCTCGAAGGGTTGAATGATGAACTGAACCTGCAGTTGGCTGTGGGATATGTTCCCACATACCAGTCTCTTTGTGATAAGGCTGCTATTTTGGAGAGCAAAATGAAGCAAGTTGAAAGCAGGAAGAGAAAGCACTCAGACAAGCACAGCTCGGGATCGTCTCACAAACGTTCCCATTACGATTATAGTGGAAGCTCAGGATCCCACAAGCATGGGAAATTCAACAAGCACCACAACCACAACCGTCATGACAACAAGCATCACCGTAGTCATGACAATGACAAGTACAAGAACCATAAGGTTGGATATAAGAGCCACCACAGTGGAAATGGAAGTGGCAGTGGAAACCAGCCTGTCAAGAAGGACATTAGTCAGGTTGAATGCTTCAAGTGCAAGAAGATGGGGCATTATGCAAATGAATGCCCAGAAAAGAAAGTTGAAGGACCCAACAAGCCCAACCCTTTTCAGAAGGGACAAGTGAACCACATCAATGTGTAGGAAATTTATGAGGAGCCTGATGTTGTTGCTGGTAAGTTCAGACTCAATTATATTCCAGCATTTGTTGATAGAAATGGGTTTCCAACTGAAAACATTGGGTGTCCAATAAAAGTTAGTTCTCCAGGTGGAGATATGATAGTAAGTCTTGGATGCCGGGATCTAGTAATAGAGTTTGGAAAGCATAAGTTTCCAGTGAGTCTGATAATCCTAGATTCCCAAGGACTGGACGTAATATTGGGAATGGATTGGATGTCTAAGTATGAAGGAGTACTAGATTGTGCTAATCGTACTGTTGCACTCACAACCCCGGAAAGAAAACGGATTAAATTCAAGTCTAACTTTGAATCAAAAGGGAGTATGCTAAATTCTCTTAAGGGGGTTAGCATAGACAGTGTGCCAATTGTGAGTGAATATCCGGATGTGTTTCCGAAAGAATTGACAGGAATGCCACCAGATAGGGATGTGGAGTTCCTTATTGATTTTCTACCAGGATCTGGACCAATAGCGAAGAGACCGTACAAGATGTCAGTTGATGAACTGAAAGAACTCAAGAAACAACTTGGAGAGCAATTGCAGAAAGGATTTATTCAACCAAGTTCTTCATCTTGGGGAGCACCAATTTTGTTTGTGGAGAAAAAAGATAGAAGTCAAAGGTTATGCATAGATTACCGTTCACTCAATGAGGTGACTATCAAGAACAAATACCCTTTGCCTAGAATCAATGACTTGTTTGATCAGCTTGAAGGAGCTTGTGTGTTCTCAAAGATTGATCTTCGGTCAGGTTATTTTCAGCTCAAGATAAGAGAACAAGACATACCAAAAACAGCTTTCACTACAAGGTATGGATTGTATGAGTATACCGTGATGCCATTTGGTTTGACCAATGCACCAGCATACTTCATGAATATGATGAACAAGGTGTTCATGGAATTCCTTGATAAGTTTGTTGTCGTTTTCATCGATGACATTTTAGTCTACTCAAAGAGCAAAGAAGAGCATGAAGGACATTTGCGATTGATACTTGAGAAGCTTAGAGAGCATAAACTGTATGCCAAATTCAGCAAGTGTGAATTCTGGCTAAATGAAGTTGGATTTCTTGGACATGTTGTGTCAGGAGATGGTGTAGCAGTTGATCCTACTAAAGTTTTAGCTGTAATTGAATGGGAATCTCCCAAGTCAGTGAAAGAAGTTCGTAGTTTCCTTGGCTTAGATGGTTACTACAGAAGGTTCATTGAGAATTTCTCCAAGGTTGCTAAGCCTATGACAGAATTGCTAAAGAAAGACAAGAAATTTGCTTGGTCTGAAGGTTGTGAACTCAGCTTTAAGGAATTGAAGAAGAGACTTGTGACAGCACCAGTCTTATGTCTGCCAGATTTGGAGTAGGATTTCCAAGTATATTGTGATGCATCTCATCATGGTTTGGGTGCAGTACTTATGCAAGACGGGAAAGTTGTGTCTTATGCCTCGAGACAACTCAAAACTCATGAAGTGAACTACCCTACTCATGATTTGGAGTTAGCCTCTGTTGTCCATGCACTCAAAACATGGAGACATTATCTTTTGGGAAAGCGTTGTGAAGTATTCATAGATCACAAGAGTTTGAAGTATATCTTCACCCAGGAAGAAATTAATATGAGACAAAGAAGATGGCTAGAACTCATCAAGGACTATGACTTAAGTTTGCAATACCATCCCGGTAAAGCAAATGTTGTAGCGGATGCTTTAAGCCTTAAGGTTTTTGTGAATGGCCTTACCAAGGGAGAATTGCCTGATGATTTGTGTGCCCAATTTAGAGATCTCAGATTGGAGATTGTGCCTGAAGGACATCTCATGTCTTTGGATGTTCAACCTACTTTGTTGGACAAGATCAAAGAAGCCCAGAAGACTGATAGTGAAATTGAAGAAATTAAGTAAAAGATTGGCAAAGGAAAAGCCAAAGGATTCCATGAAGACGAACAGGGTACTTTATGGCATGGGAAACGTATCTGTGTTCCACAAGATCCGGAGCTTCGGAAACTGATTTTGCAAGAAGCACACAACTCACCGTATTCCATTCACCCAGGTAACACCAAAATGTACATGGATATGAAGGAAAGATTTTGGTGGAATAATCTCAAGAAGGACATCGCCAAACATATTGCTTTGTGTGATGTGTGTAGTAGAGTGAAAGCGGAACATCAGAAACCAGCAGGTTTGCTTCAACCACTACCTATTCCTGATTGGAAGTGGGACAATATCGGTATGGATTTCATTACCGGATTACCAAGGACCCGGTCAGGATATGATTCTATTTGGGTAGTAGTGGATCGCCTAACTAAAGTGGCTCATTTCATACCGTGAATACAACCTATGCAAGTTCTAAGTTGGCCAAGATCTACATGAGTAGAATTGTATGTCTACATGGAGTGCCCAAGAGTATTGTGTCTGATAGGGGAACTCAATTCACTTCCCATTTTTGGAGACAGCTACATGAGTCATTGGGAACGAGGTTGGAATTCAGTACTGCATTTCATCCTCAAACTGATGGACAGACAGAAAGGACTAATCAGATTCTTGAAGATATGTTGATGGCATGTGCCCTAGACTATGGAGCCAGTTGGGATGAAAGTATGCCTTACGCAGAATTTTCTTATAACAATAGCTATCAAGCCAGCATTGAGATGGCACCATTTGAGTTTCTCTACGAGAGAAAGTGTACCACCCCATTATTATGGAATGGTGTGGGAGAAAGAAGTTTCTTCGGACCAGAACTTATCAAAGAAGCCGAAGAGAAGGTCAAGTTGGTTTAGGACAAATTGAAGATAGCACAGTCCCGACAGAAAAGCTACGCAGATCCTAAGCGTAGAGAAGTCACCTACGAAGTTGGTGATAGGTCCTATCTTAGAGTGTCACCACTTCGTGGAGTGAAGAGGTTCTGAGTCAAAGGAAAGTTGGCCCCAAGATATGTTGGACCATTCAAGATTCTGAGTTGTAAAGGAGAAGTTTCTTATGAAATTGAACTGCCAGAGTCTTTGTCAGCTGTTCATAATGTGTTTCATGTGAGTCAGCTTAAGAAATGTCATCCAGAAATGGAAGAAACTTCTTTGAAGGATACTATACCTTTAGAGGAGGTTCAGTTGGAAGGTCATCTTACCTATGAGGAGAAACCTATCAAGATTCTTGAGACTGCAGAAAGAGTCACACGGACTAAGACTATCAAGTTTTGCAAAGTGTAGTGGAACCATCATTCCGAAGAGGAAGCAACATGGGAAAGAGAAGATGATCTTCGGAAAGACCACCCTCACCTATTTACTAGCCAATCCGAATCTCGAGGGCGAGATTCACCTTAAGGGGGTTAGATTTGTAACATCCCTAAAATCATGTTTCAAACTCATGCATATCATCCATGCATCCATGATCATATAAGTTTCATTTCAAACAAATCATTTCAAAACAGAAGCATATATGCTTATTATTTCATGTAAGTTTGCTCTAGCCATAGTGCTATCTTCCAATGAGAAGAGTACTTGTTTTGATTCAGTAAGGTTTGAAATTCAAAATTAGGCACCATCAAAAGTTTGAAACAAACTTTCAAAACAAAATAAGCAAATAAAACCAATATTATGCCTGTATATATCACATAAAGGCTTGGTTTTATTTTTATTTTCATTTGATCAAAGTGTTTTGATTGAACAGTAGTGTTTGACACACATTTGAGTGCAAGGTTTGCAGTATAAAAACCTAGAGAAGATTTGAATTCAAACTCATTTGATTTGGATTTGAAAATCATTTCAGAAAATCAAAACAGAAAAATAAAAGGAGAAAAGAAATGGAAAAAGGCCAGCGCTATCTATCTGGCCCAACTACGAATCCAGCCCAGTTAGCCCACCCGGGTTCCCCCTCTCTCTCTGTCACTCGCAGACACACCCACCAGGTCACTGACCACACCACCCCACCTTCTCTCTGTTTTACTCGCTGACGAGTGGACCCTACGACCACGTCGTCTTTGTCGTCAATCACGCGCGGCCGCGACGCTCGCTCCGCCGTTACCTCGCCGCAACCAGTACGCGCTTAATTGCCATTGATACGCTGCGCGATCCTTGCCCCCGCTCTGGCTATAAGACCCCCTCTGCACCGCGGCCATTTTCCCCAACAAAGCCAGACAGATACGCCCCCAGGCTGCCCGCAATTGCCCTCGCGCCGCCGCAGACAGACGCACTCCAGCGACGAATCACGGTGAGTACAGACCGCCCCTCCGCCTCTAGCTCAAACCACTGTGACCAGCATGACCTTGCGCATCCGCTAATGCCCTCCGTTTGCTTTCTCATGACCCAGAGCGATGTCCTCGTTCTCACCCGCGAGCACCTGAGCCGCCGCTCGACTCCGACGTGCGATTCAGGTAAGATGAGACCGCCCCTTGCCTCCCCTTTGGTACTGTCTTGTTCGCCAGGCCCTTGCGCATCTCCTAAACCCTCTCGCTTGTGCTAGGTCGACGCAGAGCCTCGGCAACGTCTTCGACAGCAAGCAACAGACGCCGCCCGCAACTCCGACGAGCTCCAGCGACCGTGTCCGTGCGCCCCTTGCCAAGCCATCGCCAGGTTGAGCATCAGTGCTTCGCCGCAATCCTGGTAAGCATCTCCGACGACCCCAGAGCCACCTGTAGCGCCGCGCCACCGTAGGAAGAGCTCGCCGCCGCCAGTAACCACCGCCAGCGCCGCTCAGCTATGGTCGTTTGATCTAGGACCGTTGGATCTGGATCCAGCGCGTGAAATTACATCACTTAACGAAGAGGTATAGGTAGATCTGGGCCATGCGATTAAGTCATATCCAGCGGTTCAGAAGCGTGATCCAACGCGAACCGGTACGCGCCAATCAGATTAAGACGCGTGGCAGCTGTTTAGGTTTAAAATCAGGATTTAAATCTATTAGATGTTTGAATTTGTTTTGGCTATGACTTTTGATCCCCACGTTAGAATTTGACAAATTTTATATCAATGGAATCTGGAGAACAAGACCTTTCTAAATATGCAATGTGTTTAATGTTATGCTGCTGTTAAAATGGTTTTATTTGCAGAAACTTGTGTAGGTCTAATTTGAGTATATGAATTGTTTAAGAAATGATTTAAGGTTTAAATAATTGTTGTTTGGCAAGTTTTGAACTTGTTTATAAACCAGTACTGTATACTTGCTTGGTTGAGTTTTAAAAATCATCACATAGCATATTGCATGCATTCATATATTTTTGTTTGTATATGTTTTGTATGTGATTTGTGGCTATGATTCTTTTTGTAGATTTTGGTGCTAGTGATTGTGATTGTGAGCAGTGTAGCTACTCTCCAAACTACCAAGGCAAGTGGTGCTTCATGAATATTTTTATCCCTATGTTTTCTACTATGCATTAGAAATATTTTGCTAGTCTTGCATGCTATATTTTGCTTATATGCCATGTTGGGAAACCCTAGTAGTTGTAGAATTGCTAGAAATTTCTAAGTTAAGATGCTTATCTATGCCATGCTTATCCTAGCTAGTAGCAACCAAGGGTTGGTGAAATATACATGCTATGATGAAAATATTTCTAAGTCTTTGGACTTGTGTTTTTGCCTAATAAAACAACTAAGTAAATGAAACACCTGGGTGGAATGGAAGGAATGGTTTATGTTGAGTGGTTACATAAGGCCCATTTCTATGGTTTACCTTGTGTATCTCACTTGTGGAAATCCACCCAGGAACAAAGAGATTTTAGAGGCCAAATGTTAAGAAGCTTCTAGTGCAGCCACTTGGCAATATGGGCTCTGCCTGGATCACATAGGTTGCTAGAACTTAGCCATTTGGACAGTTGGTGGTAGTGGGAATGATAGGTTGGAGCGCGTCCATTTGGTCTAAGGGAAGGCTTCTGAAAGGTCCTGTCTTGGTGAAAATCAAGTCTGGTGGGGAAAGTGCACAACCTCTGCAGATGGAAGAATCTAAGTACTTAGCCATGTCCCTGGAAAAGGACAACTTGAGCATCAAGACATGGAAGCTATCAAGAATCTCCTCATCCCAAATTCTAAGTAAAAACTTGTGGGTGAACAAGGGTGAAGGACCTCAATGTCTATTGGTGGTTCCTTGGGAAAAGTTTTGACAAAAAAAAACTTAGTGATTTCAACTAATAGGCAAAACCTATTTTGAGAAAAGCAAGCCAAGCTACCCTTAGCCAAATTTCATATAGTATCTAGTCCACCTAAATTATACTAAGGTATCACTTGCCAATACTATTCCAATGTATTGACCCACTGTGGCTGTAACTTGTGATGTTGTAGGTTACTCTGATGAGGATTAGGAGTCATGAGTCTACACTCAACATGTTTGACTGTGGCACATGAAGATGAAGAATTTTATTTATTTACTTATTCAAACTCTTGTACTAGGCCTGTGGTCTTGGAGTTGTAAAGACTATGTTTGTCTCTGGAATGACTGTAATAATGACCTTTGTTTCTGTGTACTTCATCTTAAACTGTGGATGCTAGCAATGATCCAGGGACTAGCATTGCAATCACAGGGATCCTTTTCCTTTATAAAGGAGGGATCTTACACCCCAACCATAGCCTTAAGTTAATGGTCCTCTTACTCCCGTACATGCAACGTTCCGGTTCGCGTCCTTAGGTCTCTGTCACTCCGGCAGAACTTCCCCCTTTCTTTTAGACATACTACAAACCCTATGATGTTTAATCCATGCACGCACAAATATAATGGATACCAAAGGACTATTTTATATCAACATGCAACTCCAATGAACCAAAGACGTTCAACCATTCAATCTAAGGACAAAGAAACTACACAAATATGACATAAATCATAGGATTATAACTTATAGCATCAAATACCATGTTTACATAGGACAATATAGAGGTGTGTGGGAGGATGAACCACTGCATACTAGTAGGATTATATGATGGAGACGGCGGTGAAGATGGTGAAGAGGGCGGCGGCGACGCCGGCGGCGGCGCGGGGGTCTCCATCCCCACCGTCAGTATCGTGGGGGAGCACCGCCCCTTAGCCCCCTTCCTTCATGGATTTCTAGGAGCCCTCTACCATGGAGATGGGATCCATGGGGAAGGCAAAAATGTGGCTTTGGTGGCTGAAAATTCGTGGGTGGAGGTGTCTCCCACGAATTATGTTTCCTCCTTTTATATAACTTCTCAGATTCCCGTCACCCCATCTTGGGCAGCAGTAAATCGAGCCTAACGGGCCTGTTCGGACTCGGAATCAGCTAAATTTTATGTCCAAAACGATTGTCGTGAAATTTCCTATAACTTTATACACGAAGAGTTTTCCGTTTGATGCTGTCTTCGACCCGAAAGGTGACCATCTTCAAAAAGAGTTCTAAGACAGATTTATGGAAAATCCCAATTTGACTACAACAAGGGTTCCACTTGTATTCTTGATAATTCCTACACATCAAAGTATAAAACAAGAACATTGTACACTTTTGCAACTATTAGTAGGTTAGTTCAAATAACTCATGAACTTTATATAAAAATAAGTGTCAAAAGCATAATAATAGCATAAAACCATCAAAAATTATAGATACGTTATGGACGTAACACAAACTATCGTCGGATTGTCGACAAGTACACCATAGGGGGTACTGGAGGCATTGAGAAGATGGGGTGTGAGCCGTACGGTGTTCCGGCAGCGGTGAGCACAAGTTTACCCAAGTTCAGATCCGACTGCGGTGATCGGATCCTACTCCTGCTAGCAACTCAGTAATATTATCAGCGAGAGCCGGATGTTACATCAGATTACAAGAGAGGTTCGCATATCCGAGTAGGTTGTGGTTGATCTATGATCTGTTTGGTATTGTGCCCTAAAGGCTCCCTCATGTATGGTTTATATAGTCAGCAGGCCCTAGGGTTACAGAGAGACCTATCTGGCTACTTTATAGAGTCGGTAACTAGATACAGCTTGGAATACAAGTAATACTACATTTCTAAGTCGGTAACTCTTCTAGGCCTTGTCGTAGCCGGAAGTGACTCCTCCTCTTTCTCTGACCGGGCCGCCCGTGAAGCAAAGCTCTAACCCATTGGTGGGCCATCCTGGTCAGCGAGAGTCCTATGGGTATATCCGGAAAGTATATCCCCAAGCTTCATTCTTCTCTTCTTCTTTGGGGTGCATGGGCATCCCCAAGCTTAGGTTTTTGTCCTCTTACAGTGTTTACTCATCACTGTCCTCTTCTGGGGGGTGCATGGGAATCCCCAAGGTTATGCTTTTTTCATCCTCTTCCTTCAAAACATGAGTGCTTTCTATGGCACTTCTTTTGTAAACATTAGTACAAGGAGGAAGATTCAAACTTTTAACATATCTAGATAATAATTCTCTCATATAGTTATTACTAGAAGACTCCAATGTCTAGTGCACACAAGAATAGAAACTTAAGCGCTACGCTCCCCAACAACGGCGCCAGAAAAGTACTTGATAACCCCCAAGAGCAGGGGATCACTGTAGTATCTCTCAATATGGAAGTAGGGTATCGATCCATAGGAGCAAGAAGGAAACTCTATCTATTCTCTACAAGTATAGTGTCACTGGTTTTAGATGATTATGCACTAAAAGCGTTTAAGGAACAAGGTGGTTGATTTATGGCTTGGAAGTGTAATGTAACAAAGCAAGAATGTAAAAGTGTCCCAATTCTCTTTAATGCAAGAGGACAAGGCAAAGGTTTTATCGTATAGGAACAATGGGCATGGGTTCATAGGTTCACTCAATCCTCTCTCCCCATTTATGGTGATGGCCATGTTATAGATAATAAAACTACACACTATTGTCATGTTTTAATGGTAACTTTATGGTGGATACATGTCTTAAAATACATAGTTTAAAGAAGTACTCCTTTGTGCTCCTAGGTCACCCTTGTAATAAGGCTAGCATTTGGTTATTGTCGCACCACACATCATACTTCCCCTTTTTTACCCCTAGATAAAGGATGTTTGGATGCATTGTGTCACTCGGAACATATGAAACTATCACTCGACCACCCATTAACTACATACATCATACTTCTTAATGGAAAACATTCTAAACACTAGTGCAATGATTCATATGTTGTGTGCATTACCACATCTCTCTCATCTACCTCCACTTGGTGGTGTCAATCACCTCATGACACAGATAAACAAGGAATTTTGTATAGAGAAAACAATTCCATGCATCATAGAATATTTCCAAACTATGACAAACCATAAAAGATCCAACACAACGGTAAATGCATAGTAAGTATTTTCTCATACCACAATATCCACCATAGGAATTACATTGATAGATCCATACTCGTGCTAGGCACATCATATGGACTTCAACATAGAGAGATTAGATCAAGTTACCACAACAAACCCATAGTCCAGGGGGTATAATACTCCTCCCTCATCATGGAGAGTGATGAGGAGACGTTGGTGAAGGAGGAAAGGCGAACGAAGACGATTCCGGCAGCGGTTACCCCTCCAATCTTCCTTCGGATGATAGCCTAATGGCTCTATGATGCTTGGTTTTTTATCTCCGCCTCCGTCTGTCTCGATAAAGGCCACTAGGGGTATGTAGATGGTTTTAGGTTAAAACAAAGAGAATGGCGGTTGAATTGACGGCATTGGAGTTTCAACGACTGAGATAGAACTAGTGGTGTGCCCTAAAGTAAATGGACTGCCATTTTCAGCTTGTTGGGATTCTCGGCCCCTACTTTAGCTTGTTGAGTTCGTATGGAAATTATCTAACATCTCCCGTTGACCTAGGTCTGTTTTGATTTTAGTAGCTCCTGAAAAGTCAAAAACACTTAAATAAGGTTTTTGTCCCACATAGAGTTAAAACCAAAAGAGAGGGGATTGTTTAGAAAATCCCCAAAATCATTACAAACATTGGTAATAACTATTAATATGATGCAAATATGTGAGCATTCATATCAACAAACTATAAAGTTCATGTATGCATTTTACATGCATCAAACATGGACTTGAAGTTTCGGATGAACTTATCCTCGAGATCGTTCCAACTACTGATGGATTCGTCTGGTAGTTTTCGGATCCATGATCGTACGATGCCACTTAGTTGAAGCTCTAGACTTTGCATAACAGTAGCTTTCGAGCCACCCTGGAGTTTGACGGTTTGCAAATAATCGGCCAACCATGCTTCAGGCTCTTGGAGCCCATCGTACTTCTGCCGATCGTGAGGAGGCTTGAAATTCTTAGGTATCGGAGTCTTGTGGACCTGATGGGTAAAGCAAATGGTGCCACAAGGTTCGTGCTTGTAACATCCCAAAAATACCAAACTTAGATCATCAAACACTAATCATCAAGATTAGGGTTAACAAAAACTTTGCTAAATAAACTCATGAATGCATGTATATGTGTATGCATGGATTTTGAATTTCTTTAAAAAACCACCTTGTTTGTGTGACCCATTGCTTGTAAAATGTTTCTTAGGTGAAATGAAAATCATCTAAAACATTTCCCACACTTTTCCTAAAGACAAGTAAATCAAAACAAATATATTAAGTGAATGGTCATTTTGACCAATTTAACTCCCATGCCTACTTTGGCTGTCTCAAACTTTCAAAACCTAACAGAAACTTTTTTGGATCTTCGCACCCCTTGAATGTACTCATAACAAGGTATCAAGGCCCACTTTGTGATCATCCAGAAACTTTCAAATGCATAGTTTAAATGACATTTCAAAATTGAATCTTCTTCATATGGGAAGATCCCACTTTTCCAAAACCCACTCAAACAAGCTCAACTTTCAAAACCCAAGCATCTGCAGACTCACCAGCACCAATCTAGCAAACCCACCAAAAATCATTTCAAAATTCAAAACTTGATTTCATGCGGCCATTTCATCAAACAGGTTGCAGACACAAAACAAACAAAACATCAAACACTATAGTGGGCAGTGTTTTGAGCCTAACTTGTTCCCTAGTTAGCTCACACACACCTCAGTAGATCATCTAGAAAGATTAGCCCAACACTAGCACCCCTGTGAGCTTGCCATTGTCATTAATGGTGAACAGCCGAGCACCCCCATGTCACCCCATTGTGGACAGCAGGCTAGAGGAAGAACTAGCCGTGCCAACCTTGTCTGGGAGGCAGTCCACCGCCACTGCCTTTCCCAGCCGCGAGCGTTGCCAAGCCCTGGACCACGCGCACAAGACACGCCCAGACCATGCCGAGCGTGCGCCAGAGCGCCACCCCCGACCAGCGTCCACAGACCGCGCGCCGCCCTCACCGCGTGCACACACGATCACCACCGACCCAGGAGACCGCCAGACATCCCCGTTTGCCGCCCCGTGCCATACAGCCACCGCCCGCCGTCGAAGACGCCGCCTCTGCCGCGCAGAGCACCGGCCGTTCCAGACCAAACCACACCGCCCCATGCCTCGCGACCATGTCGTTGAGCATCGCCAGGAGACACAACACCGTCCCCTACCCTTGCCCATGCCATTAGCCGCCTGTAACATCGCCCCCGACGAGCTCACCGTGCGCCCCGACGGTCCCCTCGCTCGACTATAAATAGAGGACACCCCTGCACGATTTCTTCACACCATCTCACTCCCCTCTCACCACTGACCGTGCCACACCATCCTTAGAGCAAGGCGAGCACCACCTCGCCGGAATTTCACTGGAGCCTGCCGCTGCCGGAGAAGAAAGGAGCCAGCGATTGGAGCCGCCCCAGGAGAAGCCACCGGTACCAGGAGGTTCGCCGTCGTCGACTTCGTCGTTCGCCCGCCTCGCCGACCCTCGCCCGTACCCCGGTGAGCCCCCAGCACCCCTCACTGGCCGCGCTAGGTTTCGTTCTCGCCGGAGTTGTCTCGCGTCGACGATGACCCTCAGCCGTTGGATTAGAACTAGATCGAACGATCCACGTTGCCCCATACAGCTTCGCCCAGCCCCGTGTCACTGACGAGTGGGGACACCCACTTAAGCAGCCCGCGGGAGCACTACGCTTAGCAGGCCGGCCCGTTAGAATTTCCCGCGCAGCCCAGCAATTCAAATTAAAACTTTTCTATTTCATTTCAAAAACACTTCCGCACCCAACTTCAAAAATCAACCCAGATCGATTCAGTACACCAAATTGGATGAAACCAATTTTGTTGGAAAGGTCTGTGAATGCTTAATCCAAGCCCGTTGGATTCAAGTCATTTCGATCTGTAGATTACCCATCGTAAAAATAACAAGGCAGAAGCTTTTCTGCATTGAAACATTTTTCAAATTTAAACCATAAGATTCCAACTCTCAAAAATCACATTTAACCATACCTTTCAGAATATATAAAAATATATAGGTTTACTTGCAGAAATAATGTTCAAGTAATAAAAGAATGCTACATAAGCATTTCTAGCCACTTTAATTAATTAAAATAAAAGGGTAAAACCTTATTAAATTGTGACACCACTTTAAATCACATTCCCATGGACTACAATATGTGGTGATGACATGTGTCAACATGATCCCATATTTGGTTTGGAGAATATTAAATCTTAAGTAGTTTTTCAATGAGTAGAAACTACTTTTCTAAAAATAAAAAGTTTTAAACGAAGCTTTAACCTTGTAATGTTAGAGGTGATGCTAGATCATCTATAGGACCCTTGTGTGTGATGATTGCAAGTAGTTAAGTATTGTTTGGTGATTGTGTACCTCGTATTTATTCATAGATGCTAGTACCGACCAAGGATACTACGAGGAGGAAGGAGGATACTACGAAGAGGAAGCCGAGGAGAACTTCAACCACTGCTCTGCACAAGGCAAGCTTATATTGACATTGATGCAAGCTAATTACTATGCAAGCCTAATACTACTAGTGAATGTGCAAGCTAACCCTTGCCAGATACCCTACTGATGCCACAAACCCATACTTGTGATATGACTACTATATGCCTTAAGAATATGTTATCATACCCACTTGATAAACCAATCCTAGTTTTACTTGCAAGCTTCTTACTTTATTTCTTTATCAAAGCTTACTTAGAGTCTACCTAAGAGTTTGGTAGATACTAGACAGTTGTGCTGAAGGTTGCATAAAGAGCATAAAATTTGGCCTAAGCTAGAAACCTTGATATCAGCCTAAGATATAAGGTTGGACTTAGTGAAACTCCACTAATACCACCCCTTATTAGTACTACCCCCACCTGTAGATGCTAGTGCTAAGCATACAAATTGATCAACTTTAGATGGGAATACTTGATGGAAAAATGGTTATGAAAACCTTGGAATGATAAAAAATTTGAGGCATGAGCCTTAGCCCTTTATAAAACTGATGGTTGTCTGGATGAGATACCATTCCAATTTTAGCGTACAACCACAATACCCGAATATTGGGTAGGGCTTGACTGGAAACTTATATACCTTAGTATTAGTTCCCTCACGGCCAAGGTCTGAGCTGAGGCTACCTTGTGAAGATTGTCCACCTGTGCAGTACCCAAGATGACAGTGGTCATGGTTGGGAGGCCAAACTCACAGGAGAGGTGCTTATACTAGGGCGTGTAATTGAAAGGTTAGGATTGATTATCCGCATACTGAGTATAGTGAATTCAGGATTTGTTCCTGACGGATGTATCAAATGTTGTGGTGAAAGTGTACAATCTCTGCAGAGTGTCAAACTATTCGAATAGCCGCGCCCACGGTTATGGACAGTTGGAGTGGCCATACTGTTCCCCCGTCAGACTTTTCAAAATGACTTGTGAAATGAATTGAGACTTTGACTTGACCACAACAGAGTTGTGACTTGAAATACAAGTTCCCACTTAGGATTTATAAAATTGTGACTAGCTTCAGAACCTAGTAGAGATAAATCTGGCCTTTGCAAAACAACCCTAGATCCTAGTGTCCTATTATCCAAAAACCCCTTACCTGTTAGTATTAGTTTGCGAGTACTTAAAGAGTACTCCTGGCTTTGTCCCTGGCTATTCTCATGGCCAGACTATGAAGAGGAGTACCTGGAAGATGGACCCCATGAAGGTTACGACAACTAGGATCATCTCCCATCGTCAGCATTGCCTGTGACCCCGAAGATGGAGCTTCGCCTACGCTACCGTTATTATTACGTATTCCGCTGCTTGATGTTGTATTAAGAACTAGATCAGGAGATCCCTATTTGTGTAAGAACTTAATGGATGAAGTACTATGGTATCCAATTCTGTTATGTCTCGCAAAAATGGTAATCCTGGGATTGCGATGTATGGCATAACAGGCATCTAGGATTGAAAAATCCGGGTGTTGACAAGTTGGTATCAGAGCCATCCTGACCATAGGAGACCCTAGTTAGACTGGATGTTGAACCAAAAACTTAGTTTCAAAACCAAAGAAAAACAAATATTTACAAAAACCTATTATCATGCTTACCTCTTTAATTCTTTCATGAAACTTCATGTTCCTCAAAAACTCTTGCAAAATAGATAAAATTTTGACACACTTGATCACTTTGCTAATCTACTCATCCTCTATTTTTATAGATGGACGTGAAGTACAGCAAGTTTTACCAACTCGAAAATGGAGGAGACCTTATCTTTGAGAGGGATCTGGATCAGCTTTCGGAACTTCTGGACCGTCCGCATCCCGAGTTCTTCGGAGCTCAGCTCAATGATCAAGGAGGAGAAGATCTGCAGTGGCTAATTGTTGCAAGTCTCTGAGGAAAGATTGAACCTCCCACTGCGGAGGGAATTCAGTTTACCTTGAGGGAAAACAACTGGCTCGATGGACTTGCCAGAGCAATGCAGGAAGCTCTTTCCCGTCTGTGTGGGCAGAGCATCAATCAGATCAAGGGTACTCGCTTTGAGTTTTGCCCAAGGCGTGATGCAAATGGCCAACCACTGGAAGCCCCATACCACTCCGAGCTGAAGACTCAACTGGACCACCTTAGCTTCATGATGTATGATCGTCAGCAGGAATTGGACAACTGTCGTGACTATTGCAACCACAAGTCTGCCATCATCAAGACGAAGGACCAGACCATCGCCATGCTAGCAAAGGATTGCAAGTCTCGCCGCCGTCAGCTCGACAAGAAGGAGCGCATTATTGCCCGTCTTCGCCACCGCATCTCATCTCTGGAAGAGACCATCCACGAGAGAGACATGCAGTTAGAGGAAAGGGAGAATGCCGGAGAAGATCTTCGTGGAGACCTTTACTCCTATCTCAGCGATGACGATGATTTTCTAGAGGATCAGGCCATGGACTTCTTCACCGATGAGGATGATTTCGCCTTCATCGATGATGCGGAAGATGTTGAAGCCACAGACTCCGAGCAGTAGTAGCACTGAGCACTAGCGTAGTGAGTAGTAGTCGGTCCCACTGTATCGTAGTTTCTAGAATGCTTCTTAAAACCATCTGTTTTTCTTTGTTGTGGTGTGTGTTGTACTGTGTGCTATGAGTGAATGAATGAAAAAGCAAGTTGCTAGAAAACTTGATTCAAACTCTAAAAACTTTTCAAAGACCCAAAACCTTAGAAATTTCCCTCTTTTCTCATGATCTATATCAAGCTTTAGATGCCACGTGGAGGAAGTGGTTCAGCCCCAGACCCGATGTTGCAGATCCTGCAAATGTTGACTTCTGACCGCGAAGCTGAAAGAGCGGAACGTCAAGCCAACCTAGCCACTCTGCAACAGATAGCCCAGCTAGCCCACAACAACCAAGGCCATGGAAATCAGGACAACCACGGATCTAAGCTCAAGAATTTCCAGAATACCAACCCACCCATTTTCACCAAGTCGGAAGAACCCCTAGACGCCGATGATTGGCTGCAAACCATGTAAAATAACTTAGAAGTAGCCAGAGTGGAAGCCAACGAGAAAGTCTTGTTCGCCACCCATTATCTAGCCGGATATGCCAGGGCATGGTGGAACAGTGTGCGTGCAATGACCGGAGGCCAAATGATGACCTGGGAGGAATTCAAGGTCAAGTTTAGCAGAACCCATGTGCCGCCAGGTTTGATCAAGAGAATGAGAGACGAGTTCAGAGAATTGAAACAAGGAAGGATGACTGTAGTGGAATACCGTGACAAATTTTTGTCATTAGCTAGGTATGCCCCGGACGAGATAGACACCGAAGCCAAGAAGAAAGAAAGATTCCTGAATGGTCTGCATGACGAGATGTAGACAGTGTTAGTCAATATCCCCTTTGTTGATATTGAAGCCCTTGTCGACTCTGCTATCCAGATGGAAGGAAAGATCAACCAGGCCAATGAGAACCGCAAGCGTCGCATGATGCATCAACCAGGAACCCATCAGACCCCAAAGTATCGCCCCAAGCCATCTCCAGGATTTGCCCCAAGAACCAACAGACCCCCTATGACCCGTCCGACCTATCCCAACCGTGGAAACCCTAGACCCGGAGGAAATCACAAGAACCCCGGCAACTCTAGCAATTTCACCCGTGCCCCACCCAAGTTCAACACCAACAATGCTACCGCCAACCCCAACACTGCCCCGAGGACTAGAAGCAATGCTGTGCCTGTCGCAGCCAAGGACAAGTCACAAGTGACCTGTTGTGACTATGGAAATAAAGGCCACTATTCCAACGAGTGCCCCAACAAGAAGAATGCTACATCCCCCAACGCCAATGTCCCAGCTCAGCAGCAGCGTCGTGTCCAGCCAGGGAGAAGATTTGCCCCAGGGAATTCACTCAACCGCAATGGCCGTCTTTTTCTCATGCATGCTGAAGAAGCTCAGGAAGCGCCAGACGTCGTGCTGGGTATGTTTTCTGTTAATTCAGTACTTGCAAGAGTGTTGTTTGATTCTGGTGCATCGCATTCATTTATCACCGAAGAATTTGCTTGCACTAGTAAAATTCAACCAACCAAATTGAAGCATGTGATGATTGTACAAATTCCCGGATCAACCACCAAGGCTAGACAAATTTGCAAGGCCGTCCCTATCCGAATCCATGGCATAGATTTTTATGCTAATCTAATAGTACTCGGAACTAAAGGTTTGGAAGTAGTACTAGGAATGGATTGGATGTCCAAACATAAAGGATTGATTGACTGTGCAAAGAAAGCCATTACCATGACCAGTACCACCGGAATATCAGTCGAGCATATATCTGAAACCTTACCTCGCCAATTTAAGTGTAACAAGAGTCTAGCCCAACCTACCATTGACCAAGTTCGGATAGTCTGTGAATACCCCGATGTATTTCCAAATGTTTTGCCCGGTATGCCCCCAGATCGGGATATCGAGTTTATCATCGAACTAATCCCCGGAACAGGACCCATAGCCCAGAGACCCTATAGTATGAACCCGTCAGAACTAGAAGAACTGAATAAGCAACTGGATTCCATGTTGGAAATCGGATTGATTCAACCAAGTGCGTCCCCATGGAGATCACCTGTCTTGTTTGTGGACAAGAAGGATGGAGGTAACCGTTTGTGTACAGATTATCGGAAGTTGAATGATGTCACCATCAAGAACAAGTACCCCTTGCCCAAGATAGAAGATTTGTTTGATCAGTTGACCGGTGCCAAAGTGTTTTCTAAGATTGAACTTAGGACTGGCTATCATCAACTCAAAATTCGTGCAGAGGATATTGCAAAGACGGCCTTTACCACCAGATATGGATTGTATGAATATACAGTCATGTCTTTTGGATTAACCAATGCCCCCGCTTATTTCATGAACCTCATGAATAAGATTTTTACGGACTTCCTGGATAAGTTTGTCGTTGTTTTCATCGATGACATTCTGATTTATTCCAAATCAGAAGAAGAACATGAGCTACACCTAAGGACCATTCTTGGAACCCTTAGAGAGCATCAGCTGTATGCAAAATTTAGCAAATGTGAATTCTGGTTACAGGAAGTAGGATTCCTCGGTCACATTGTATCAGCCGGAGGAATTGCCGTTGACCCTGCCAAAGTGAAAGATGTAGAAGATTGGCAAGCCCCAACCACTCAAACCTAAGTTCGCGCTTTTCTCGGATTGGCGGGATATTACCGCAAATTTGTAGAAGGATTCTCTAGTATCGCCCGACCCATGACCCAATTGCTGAAGAAGGACAAGAAGTTTGAATGGACCGACAAATGTGAAGCGAGTTTTCAAGAACTCAAAAGGAGATTAATTTCAGCCCCAATCTTGATCATGCCGGATATCACGAAGCCCTTCGATGTGTATTGTGACGCATCCAAGATTGGTCTCGGATGTGTGCTAATGCAAGAAGGCAAAGTTATATCTTATCTATCGCGACAATTGAAGCAACATGAACAAAATTACCCAACCCATGACCTCGAACTCACAGCCGTAGTTCTAGCCCTGAAGACATGGAGACATTACCTGATGGGAAACCGTTGTGAGATTTATTCGGATCACAAGAGCCTAAAGTATATATTCACTCAGAAGGAGCTGAATATGAGGCAGAGAAGATGGATTGAGCTAATCAAGGATTACGACCTGGACATTCACTATCACCCTGGTAAAGCCAACGTGGTAGCCGATGCCCTTAGCAGATTGCTGTGCCGCTTGAACTCCATGATTTTGAAGGAGCAACCAAGTTTGCACAAAGAGATGGAAGATTTTCGAGTGGAATTAGTAAGTGAAGGATTTTTGGCTAGCATAGAACTTCAGCCCACTTTGATCAGTCAGATTAAAGAGGCGCAGAAGGGAAATGCTAGTATCGACGGAATCAAGCGTTGTATCAGTACAGGCAAAGTACCCGGATTAACCGAGGACGAAGAAGGAGTTTTGTGGTACAAAGGAAGCCTTTGTATACCATCAGATTCTGAGTTAAAATAAGTTATCTTGAAAGAGGCTCATGATACTCTTTATTCTATCCATCCCGGAGGAACTAAGATGTATCAAGATTTGAAAGAGCAATTTTGGTGGCATAAGATGAAGAGAGAGATCGGAAGCTATATCGCCAAGTGTGATATATGTCAGCGAGTCAAGGCAGGACATCAAAGACCCGCTGGATTGTTGCAACCTTTGCAGATTCCGGAATGGAAATGGGATTCTGTAGGAATGGACTTTATCACTGGACTACCTACTTCTAGTAGGGGAAATGACTCTATTTGGGTCATAGTGGACAGATTGTCCAAAGTCGCCCATTTCTTGCCCGTTAAAACTACCTATCAGAGTTCGAAGCTAGCGTAGTTGTACATCGCTAGGATCGTTAGTTTGCACGGAGTCCCCAAGAATATCGTATCGGATCGAGGAACTCAGTTTACCTCGAGATTTTGGAACAAAATCCAAGAAGGTTTAGGAACCCGCCTAGATTTCAGTATCGCGTATCACCCTCAGACTGATGGACAAACGGAGCGAGTAAACCAAATACTCGAAGATATGCTTAGAGCATGTGTGCTAGAATATGGATCCAAGTGGGAAGACTGTCTGCCGTTTGCAGAATTTTCATACAACAACAGTTACCAAGCCAGTTTGCAAATGGCCCCATTTGAATTCATGTACGGAAGAAAGTGCCGCACCCCTTTGAACTGGTCGGAAGTAGGAGAGAGTCAGATCTTCGGACTCGACATCCTACGAGAAGCAGAAGAGAAGGTTCACAAGATTCGTGAGCACCTCAAGACCGCCCAATCCCGACAGAAGAGTTACGCCGACAAGAGACGTCGAGACCTCGCCTTCAACATCGGAGATTTTGTTTATCTGAAAGTGTCGCCATTGAAGGGAATGCAGCGTTTCCAACTCAAAGGAAAGTTAGCCCCCAGATATATCAGACCTTTCAAAATTTTGAACCGTCGAGGAGAAGTATCTTATCAACTGGAACTACCTGAAGAGATGTCAGCTGTGCACAATGTGTTCCATATCTCGTTACTTCGCAAGTGTCTCGAAGTCCCCGAGAAGACCGAAGTGTTCAAGAATATCGATCACCGGACCATAGAGATCAACGATGACCTAACCTATCCTGAAGTACCCATCCGTATTTTGGAAGAAGCCTTTCGAACTACCAGAACCCGAAGCATCAAGTTTCTCAAGATTCAGTGGAGCAACCACACAGAAGAGGAAGCTACCTGGGAACACGAAGATCACATCAGGACGGAGTTTCCAGATCTCTTCAAAACCTAGGTAATCTTTTCGTCCATTTTCAAATCTCGGGACGAGATTTTTTTTAAGGGGGGAAGGTTTGTAACATCCCAAAAATACCAAACTTAGATCATCAAACACTAATCATCAAGATTAGGGTTAACAAAAACTTTGCTAAATAAACTCATGAATGCATCTATATGTGTATGCATGGATTTTGAATTTCTTTAAAAACCACCTTGTTTGTGTGACCCATTGCTTGTAAAATGTTTCTTAGGTGAAATGAAAATCATCTAAAACATTTCCCACACTTTTCCTAAAGACAAGTAAATCAAAACAAATATATTAAGTGAATGGTCATTTTGACCAATTTAACTCCCATGCCTACTTTGGCTGTCTCAAACTTTCAAAACCTAACAGAAACTTTTTTGGATCTTCGCACCCCTTGAATGTACTCATAACAAGGTATCAAGGCCCACTTTGTGATCATCCAGAAACTTTCAAATGCATAGTTTAAATGACATTTCAAAATTGAATCTTCTTCATATGGGAAGATCCCACTTTTCCAAAACCCACTCAAACAAGCTCAACTTTCAAAACCCAAGCATCTGCAGACTCACCAGCACCAATCTAGCAAACCCACCAAAAATCATTTCAAAATTCAAAACTTGATTTCATGCGGCCATTTCATCAAACAGGTTGCAGACACAAAACAAACAAAACATCAAACACTATAGTGGGCAGTGTTTTGAGCCTAACTTGTTCCCTAGTTAGCTCACACACACCTCAGTAGATCATCTAGAAAGATTAGCCCAACACTAGCACCCCTGTGAGCTTGCCATTGTCATTAATGGTGAACAGCCGAGCACCCCCATGTCACCCCATTGTGGACAGCAGGCTAGAGGAAGAACTAGCCGTGCCAACCTTGTCTGGGAGGCAGTCCACCGCCACTGCCTTGCCCATGCCATTAGCCGCCTGTAACGTCGCCCCCGACGAGCTCACCGTGCGCCCCGACGGTCCCCTCGCTCGACTATAAATAGAGGCCACCCCCGCACGATTTCTTCACACCTCTCACTCCCCTCTCCCCACTGACCGTGCCACACCATCCTTAGAGCAAGGCGAGCACCACCTCGCCGGAATTTCACTGGAGCCTGCGCTGCCGGAGAAGAAAGGAGCCAGCGATTGGAGCCGCCCCAGGAGAAGCCACCGGTACCAGGAGGTTCGCCGTCGTCGACTTCGTCGTTCGCCCGCCTCGCCGACCCTCGCCCGTACCCCGGTGAGCCCCCAGCACCCCTCACTGGCCGCGCTAGGTTTCGTTCTCGCCGGAGTTGTCTCGCGTCGACGATGACCCTCAGCCGTTGGATTAGAACTAGATCGAACGATCCACGTTGCCCCATACCGCTTCGCCCAGCCCCGTGTCACTGACGAGTGGGGACACCCACTTAAGCAGCCCGCGGGAGCACTGCGCTTAGCAGGCCAGCCCGTTAGAATTTCCCGCGCAGCCCAGCAATTCAAATTAAAACTTTTCTATTTCATTTCAAAAACACTTCAGCACCCAACTTCAAAAATCAACCCAAATCGATTCAGTACACCAAATTGGATGAAACCAATTTTGTTGGAAAGCTCTGTGAATGCTTAATCCAAGCCCATTGGATTCAAGTCATTTGGATCTGTAGATCACCCATAGTAAAAATAACAAGGCAGAAGCTTTTCTGCATTCAAACATTTTTCAAATTTAAACCATAAAAGATTTTGAGTTCATTCCAACTCTCAAAAATCACATTTAACCATACCTTTCAGAATATATAAAAATATATAGGTTTACTTGCAGAAATAATGTTCAAGTAATAAAAGAATGCTATATAAGCATTTCTAGCCACTTTAATTAATTAAAATAAAAGGGTAATACCTTATTAAATTGTGAAACCACTTTAAATCACATTCCCATGGACTAAAATATGTGGTGATGACATGTGTCAACATGATCCCATATTTGGTTTGGAGAATATTAAATCTTAAGTAGTTTTTCAATGAGTAGAAACTACTTTTCTAAAAATAAAATGTTTTAAACCAAGTTTTAACCTTGTAATGTTAGAGGTGATGCTAGATCATCTATAGGACCCTTGTGTGTGATGATTGCAAGTAGTTAAGTATTGTTTGGTGATTGTGTATCTCGTATTTATTCATAGACGCTAGTACCGACCAAGGATACTACGAGGAGGAAGGAGGATACTACGAAGAGGAAGCCGAGGAGAACTTCAACCACTGCTCTACACAAGGCAAGCTTATATTGACATTGATGCAAGCTAATTACTATGCAAGCCTAATACTACTAGTGAACGTGCAAGCTAGCCCGTGCCAGATACCCTACTGATGCCATAAACCCATACTTGTGATATGACTACTATATGCCTTAAGCATATGTGATCATACCCACTTGATAAACCAATCCTAGTTTTACTTGCAAGATTCTTACTTTATTTCTTTATCAAAGCTTACTTAGAGTCTACCAAAGAGTTTGGTAGATACTAGACAGTTGTGCTGAAGGTTGCATAAAGAGCATAAAATTTGGCCTAAGCTAGAAACCTTGATATCAGCCTAAGATATAAGGTTGGAATTAGTGAAACTCCACTAATACCACCCCTCATTAGTACTACCCCCACCTGTAGATGCTAGTGCTAAGCATAAAACTTGATCAACTTTAGATGGGAATACTTGATGGAAAAATGGTTATGAAAACCTTGGAATGATGGATCATTCTATTGAAATGTTTTGGACATGTGGTTCCAAACACTTGATGATTCTAGTGATAAAATTTTTGAGGCATGAGCCTTAGCCCTTTATAAAACTCATGGTTGTCTGGATGCGATACCATTCCAATTTTAGCGTACAACCATAATACCTGAATATTGGGTAGGGCTTGACTGGAAACTTATATACCTTAGTATTAGTTCCCTCACGGCCAAGGTCTGAGATGAGGCTAACTTGTGAAGATTGTCCACCTGTGGAGTACCCAAGATGACAGTGGTCATGGTTGGGAGGCCAAACTCACAGGAGAGGTGCTTATACTAGGGCGTGTAATTGAAAGGTTAGTATTGATTATCCGCATACTGAGTATGGTGAATTCAGGATTTGTTCCTAACGGATGTATCGAATGTTGTGGTGAAAGTGTACAATCTCTGCAGAGTGTCAAACTATTCGAATAGCCGCGTCCGCGGTTATGGACAGTTGGAGTGGCCATACTATTCCCCAGTCAGACTTTTCAAAATGACTTGTGAAATGAATTGAGACTTTGACTTGACCACAACAGAGTTGTGACTTGAAATACAAGTTCCCACTTAGGATTTATAAAATTGTGACTAGCTTCAGAACCTAGTAGAGATAAATCTGGCTTTTGCAAAACAACCCTAGAGCCTAGTGTCCTATTATCCAAAAACCCCTTACCTGTTAGTATTAGTTTGCGAGTACTTAAAGAGTACTCATGGCTTTGTCCCTGGCTATTCCCATGGCCAGACTATTAAGAGGAGTACCTAGAAGATGGACCCCAGGAAGGTTACGACAACTAGGATCATATCCCATCGTCAGCATTGCCTGTGACCCTGAAGATGGAGCTTCGCCTACGCTACCGTTATTATTACGTATTCCGCTGCTTGATGTTGTATTAAGAACTGGATTAGGAGATCCCTATTTGTGTAAGAACTTATGTATCGTTTGTAATGGATGAAGTACTATGGTATCCAATTCTGTTATGTCTCACAAAAATGGTAATCCTGGGATTGCGATGTATGGCATAACAGGCATCTAGGATTGAAAAATCTGGGTGTTGACAGTGCTTGTCCTCACTCTCTTTGTCGGAATATCTTCGGCTGCTTCGCTCTTCCCTGGATATATCGACCTTTTTTGAGTAATATTGTTTCTAGCGTCGTCTCCATGCGAAGAATGTGTGAAACACACATGATGTGGTGAGCTTGACCTTCGGGGTGTTCTTCGTGTGGTGAGGGATGCTGCGACAGCGGGGTTATTTGCCGGGTTGCTAGACAATACCATGTTCTCCTTGTGCGAGAGTTGCTCCTATCATGCCGAGGCCCATGAGATGTAGGGTTCATAGCATGGAAAACAAAAAAAGTCTATCGCATGAACACACAAAACCAAGATCCAATCTATGGCAAAGCCAAGATCTATTCTACGAGACCGGTGCAACGAGATTGTAGAGAACTAACCCTCGTAGATCCAAAGTGTTTCACGCGATCGGATTCTCGTGGTTGATGTAGTCGATCACTTGCCGATCTCAAGATCGTGTATACGATCCTTTCGGCAGCACTTCCGTAGTCGGTCACACATAAGGTAGACGATGAAGACCTTCCTCTCCCTTGTTCTAGCAGGAAGCGAAGGTAGTATATCTCCTCGGAATCCCAACAGCATGATGGTGTGGTGGTGGTGGTGGAGGAGATATTTCTGCAGGGCTTCGCCTAAGTCAGAGCAGTGCGGTAGAGGAGAGAGGGGTAGGCGGCTGCTAGGGTTTAGGCGCTAGGGATAAGGGGTACTTGGGGTGTGCCCCCACCCCTCCTTATATAGGTTGGGGAAGACAAGGGTGTTCCCAGCCCTAGTGGAGTCCCTTCCCAACTCGGCCTCCAAAGGAAGAAGTTGAAACCTTTTCCACCAAGACTTCCCTCTTACCAAAAACTAGAGTTTGACTTTTCAAACTAGGATTTAACTATTCAAACTAGGGTTTGACCCTTTATTTGTCTTGGCCGAATTGACCCTTTAGGGTTTGGTGCGGCTAGCCCCTAGGGCACCCTCTCCAAGTGACACCCTCCCGGGGTGGTGAACCTTCCAGAACATTCTAGAAGCTTTCGGTCAAAACACCGAAAACATTTCCAAACCCCAGAAACCACTTTCCTTATATGAATATTATTCTCCAGACCATTCTGGATCTCCTCATGATGTCCTGGATCCAATCCGAGACTCCGAACAACATTCGATCTCCAACTCACATTGCATATCTACTCAGACAACATCGAATCCTTATGTTTATCTCCCTACGGTTCATGAACTATGCAAACATGATAGAGACACCTCTGTGATCAATAACCATTAGTGGGATATGGAAATCCATTATAGATCCCACATATTTCTACGATTACTTTGTGATCAAATGAACCATTTTACATACAATACCAATTCCCTTTGTCTCGCGATACTTTACTTATCTGAGGTTTGATCGTCGGTATCTCTATACGTAGTTCAACCTCGTTACCGATAAGTACCCTGTACTCGTTTCGTGATATGACATCCCTTGTGACATAGTCACATGCTTTCAAGCCAATTGGATGACATTCCACAAAGAGGGCCCAGAGTATATCTATCCATCATATGGATGGACAAATCCCACTCTTGATCCATGGGCTTCAACACATACTTTCAGAATACCTAATGCCACGTTTATAACCACCTAGTTACAAAAGTGGTGTTTGATGTCATCAAAGCATTCATTCGGTGATGGTGATTAACATGATCTCATGGTCGAAGGATTAGGTTACTATGTATTTAAAAGCTTTGCAGCAAACAGACTTTATTGACTTGATCTTATGCTATGCTTACTATAGGAGTGTGTCCATCACATCATTCTTCTAATGATATGGCCTTGTTATTAATGACATCAAATTTCCATGATCAGGAAACCATGATCATCTATTAATCAACAATCTAGTTTAACAAGAGGCTTACCAGGGACTCTTTTATGTTTACAAAACACATAAGTATTAATGTTTCCTGTTAATACAATTATAGCATGAGATGTAAACATTTATCATAAACATAAAGATATGATAATAACCATTTTATTATCGCCTCTTGGGATATATCCAACATGAGAGCGAAGCAATGGATAGCTGCTCATGGATCGTCGTATGTTGGCTGAGTTGTGAGGAGATAAGTTTGGGCAGCGATGAGGGTGGCTTGCGGCTATCTTTTGCTTTGATGTTTCCCGTCGAATCCACTTACATGAACGACGGGTCCAAGTCTCTGGCGAACTCATTCTTTTCAGCTTTAGGTATGCGTTGTAGTTGTGAAGTGCTTCTCCTTGGCTATGGTCCTTTAGTAACGCTGCCAGAACCGTGGGTGGAGCTGAGCTGTGCCCGACGAAGGCTAGATTTATCGTCTAGCCTCTTTATTTCGTTGAGCTTCCTCTGCATCTGAAGCAAGACCCTTCTGTTATGGTGGAGGAGGTACTGATAGGCCATCAACTCTTCATGCATAGCATATGCTATCATTGGAACTGCACCCGAAACAACATCTCAAGCCTTTTGCCATGTTGTTGGAGGTAGGTGAATTGTTATGCGCTTGCCATCACATTCTCATTCCCTTCCTGGCATGATGCGCGGTTGTCCTTTGGGGGTTCTCCCTGTTCTTGCGATGTCCTACGTTGTCATCCGATAGAATATCATTGGGATCAAAGATCAGATTACTGTTGGAGTCTCGAGGTGTTGTGGTCCCTTCTCGATGATCACACACACTTGGTGGTGCACCGGGTATGATCGACTATTGTCACTGCCAAATCTGTAGGAGACACTATCTTGAAATCTAGTGAAGTCCCAGGGGTCTTACTCCGGGTAAGATTCAATCTTCCTGATTCCAGAGTTCCTCAGATTCGTCGGGAGCAATGTTTGATGAGCTTGAGCCAGGCAACGGTGTTGATTTCGAATCTGGCCCAAAAGAGAGGCCGTTGTACAGATCATCCAGATCCCCCAGATCTATGGAGTTTCTGTGGTTTTCATCGATGTTTGTCCGGTTGGTTCCGGCCTTTCCACTTGAGCAGACAAAAGATGTAGGTGTCATCGTAAGTGACGCGGCTGTGGCCGACGGGTCCGAATAGATCGGAGCCAAAAGGCAGAGATTTTCATATTCTCCCACACGAAAGTGGAAGCATCCAATCATGAGATCGGTCTCCTGGTCAAAGTCGACGGCCGATAGAGGGGTGGGTGGGCGTGGATCAATGAAATCGCAATGGATCTTGCCGACTTTGATTGTTGGGTTGCTGCTTGGTGAAGGAGAATCCACCGAATCCATGGCTCTAGCGCTCAGATTTTCCATAGACGACGCCAAATGACGAGGGGTAACCTCGGCAATGCCCATGGTTATGTACTTAGGGTTTTGTGGAAAAGAGAGCCTTGCCGATTCCTAGATGCGTTCTAGCTTTAGGTGGATTGCTAATTGCTGGAAAAATATTGTGTCCTCTCCGTCGGGTCCTCCGAGCCTTTATATGAGAGGCTGGATGCTGGAGCCGTATGCGGATAGGTTACATACTATGTTTACAATACTAAGTTTATCTCGGTTTGACTTTCTATCTTGATCGCCAAGCCTAACTTCTGTCCGCCATATGCTTCATGGACTCTATTGTTCTTCATGGGCTTTGCGGGTCATAGGACTTCGTATGCCCATGGTAACTAATCATAGGAACCCGATAGGTCATACACATATTGTCAACATCCAGATTTTTAATCCCAGATGCCTGTTATGCCATACATCGCAATCCCAGGATTACCATTTTTGTGAGACATAACAGATTGGTACCATAGTTCATCATCCATTACAAACCATAATAAAGGTATTACAAATAAAGGATCTCATGATCCAGTCTTAATACAATCAACGCAGTGGAATAATAATAATAGTAGCATGGGCGAAGCTCCATCTTTAGGGTCACAAGCAATGCTGACGATGGGAGATTATCCTAGTTATCGTAGACTTCGTGCTGTCCATCATCCTGGTAGTCCTCTTCATAGTTTGGCCATAGGTATATCCAAGGATAAAGCCATGAGTACTCTTTAAGTACTCGCAAAATATCACTAACAAGTAACGTGGTTCAAGTAGGATTCCTAAGCTCTATGTTGTTTTGCAAAAATCTAGGTTTATTTCTAACTGAGTTTAGAAGTAAATAAAACTAGTTTAATATCTTTCAACACCTAAGTGGGAACTTAACTTTCACTTTCACAACCCTGTGGTGGTCAAGTCAAAGTCATGATTCATTTCACAAGTCATTTTGAAAACATCTGACGACGGAATAGTATGGCCACTCCAACTGTCCATAACTGCGGACACGGTTATTCGAATATTTTGACACTCTGCAGAGGTGGTACACTTTCACCACAACATTCGATTCATCCATCAAGAACAATCTTGAATCACCATACTCAGTATGCGGATAATCAATCCTAACCTTTCAATTACACACCCTAGAATAGGCACCTCCCCTATGAGTTTGGCCTCCCAACCATGACCATCTGTCATCTTGGGAACTGCACAGCTGGACAATCATCACGAGGTAGCCTCATCTCAAACCTCTTCTGCAAGGGAACCCATACTAAGATATATAAACTTCCAGTCAAGCCCTACCCAAATTCGGGTATTGTGGTTGTATGGTAAAATTGGAATGGTATCGCATCCGAACCCAACCATCAGTTTTATAAAGGGGCTAAGGCTCATGCCTCTACATTTTCATCATCAAATCATCTGGTGTTCACAACACATGTCCAAAACATTTCATTAGAATGACTCATCATTCTATGGTTTTCATAATCATTTTCACCAATTGTTCCCATCTAAAGTGATCAAGTTTTATGCTCAGCACTAGTGTAACATCCTAAAAATATTAATTAAGATTATCAAGTTCCAATCACCCAAGTTTAGGGTTAACAAAAACTTTTTTTAATTAAAATCAATATGAATGCATGTGTGTGTGATGAATGCATGAATGCTTGCCATGACTTGTTTGATTGTTATGAATGGCAAGGATTGGTTTAAAGATGAACACAACATCATCTAAATCATTTCCAAGAAGAATCAAATCAATAGAAATTCAAATATAAACAATATGAGCTAATGGTCATTTTGACCAAAGTTAACCACTAGACCACTTTGAGTGTTTCTAGTCCAAGATTTCAATCAGAAACAAATCCAATTCTTTTGACCTCTTTCTAGACCAAGTAAAAGTGAACCCAAGCCCACTTTGCAAACCAACAGAAACAGATTTCAAATCTATTCAATTGACATTTCAAAATTAAATCAAGTGTAGGTACTGAGATCACCATTTCTCAAAAACCACTCAAACCAGTTCACCTTGACAAACCCAAGCAACCAGACACTACCAAGTATGTGACCAGTGCACTAACCAAAATTCATCCAAAAATTTCAAACTAAATTTCTTTCGGCCATTTCATCAAACACCTTCTGAGCACAAATCAAATAAAGCAACAAACACTATATTGACCAGTGTTCTTGCCAAACGTGTTCCCTCTACAGCCCTCACAACACTCCCAGTATGTCACCCACCTTGTCTATGCAGCCCTAGCCCACTGTACACACGACCATTTCATCAATGGCCACCATGGCCGAGCCCATTTGCCACCCCGACCAGCGACAGCACGATGCAAGCCACACCAGCCTCGCCTACCATGTCTAGAACATTGCTCGTGCCTCACTGCCCCCTTCAGACCAGCCCTAGCTTAAGGACAGAGAGAGGAGACATCGGGAACACCGTGCCCGAGCCACTGTTAACCATGCCGACTGTAACATCCCAGATTTTATATTAGGATGTTATTAGTGGCATGCATCATCCTTGCATCATTGCACCCTACAAATAATAATTTGCAACAAAATCCTAACACCTAAACCTATCAAAACCCTAATAAAGACTTCTTTATGTAGGCATTATTGTTTTACACAAGCTTGACCCTACTAAAAACCTTGAGAAACATCAAACCATGGTCCTATGTTGACCACCTTAATTTTATAAAAATTTAGAAACAAATTTCATCAAATTTGGACTTAGTATGCAAAAGTTAATTGGGTTTTACTAAAACAGAATTTGATAAAAGTTAAAAGGAAAAAAAAGAGGCGACCTAACCTAACTGGGCCGCAGCGCCAGCCCACCCATGCCTGCGTGGCAGCTAGCCTACCCGCACCCGCGCCAGCCCACTTCCCCCTCCACCACAGACACGCGGGACCCACCCGTCATCCCCTTCCTCCCCGCGGAAATCGCGCGCCGCCGTGAGCTGGTCGGACTCCGACCGAATCGGAGAGGAGTCCGTGTCCCCGACGCCAAGACTCCCCGCCTATTTAAACCCCGCCACCCTCGGCTCACCCCCCCGCTCGATTTTCTACTAGCCAAAGCCCTAGCCCATCGACGACTCGCACCGCCGCCGTCGGGTCGACCTCACCGAGACGGTTCGGGACCCCCTCTTGCCCCTTCCTTCCTCTAAAGCTTCCTCTCGTTCACCACTGATTCGCCCCGTGCACTTTTCCCCCTGTCCACTGCAGCAAGTCATCGGCAATTTCTCGCCGACGCGTTGGTGGAGACGGGGAGGATCGGCGGGGCCTTGCCATCGGAGGAGGAAACGAGGAGCGCAGATGAAGCCACAAGCGGGACCGCAGGGAGCAGACGCGCTCCGTCGACCACACCGCCGCCTCGGGAAGCCACCAGAGCGCCGCCAACCATCTCCACCGACGCCGCCGCCACCCATCGCCGCCGTCGCCGCCACGGTGAGTCGCCACGCCCTCTCGACCGTCCGATCTGCCACCTGCGGCTTAGATTAGAACCGATGCCGAAGGGGTATCGGCGAACCCCACGCTGCCGCGTGTCAAGCGCGTCGGCGCCAGCGCCCGCGCCGTGTCACCCTCCCCACCGCACCAGCTGGGCCAATCGGAAGCCGCCACCTGGCGTGTTTAGAGTTAGCGTTAGATCAAGTTTTGCAGATTTGATCTAAACATTGCGAAAATCATATAAAATTGAATATTTGGCCAATTTTAGCTTATAATATACCGTTGGATTCATATTTTTTTGTAGAATCCAAATCTGCAATAATTTTCCAAGTTTACAGTAATGTTTTAGGTGTAGATTTTAAGCATTAGATTAGAGTGTTTATTCTATAGAAAAATAATTAAAATTCTGTTTTAATTGATTCTTGTTGCAATAACTTTGTTTCCACATTGCTTACTGGAAAAAATTATAAAACCTTGCTTAAGATCATTAGATCTAGTTTGGGGCTAATTAGATGGTTTGATCTCCTTTTAACCCTAGGAATTGTTTTAGTGACTCAACTAGATCTAAACCTTTGGGAAATCAATCCTAGTGACACCCTTACACTATTGCAACACAATCTTGCTACCTTGGTCAATTTAGAAGAACCAACCTTGCATAAAATACCATGTGCATGCATGCATGATTACCTCTGTGATATGTTTTGAGCAAGTTGTGATCAGATCTATGTTTGTGATTCGTTAGATTGTTCGGAGTGCGCTAAGGAGTGCTATTGTGTAGAGTGCTGCTCGGATCAAGGAAAGTTACACCACTTGTTCATAATTTTGTCCCAGTTTTGATTCTATGCATGTGATCTTCAAAATTCTGTATTATGCATGTGTAGGATATTCTAGTAGAATTTTTCCTTAGTATTATTTTGCAAGTGCGATGATTTTGTAGTATGCCATGAGTAGCTCTATACTTAGGATTTTCCCTCCTAATAGGTTACCCCTGTTTTTGCTAAGTATTGCTTGCTATGCTATATATACAAAGTACCGTTGGGGGGTTCGAAAGACAAAGAATTTTCTAAGTATAAAGGCTCTCTAGGGCAAACTTTTCTTCTCAAATCCACTTCAAAATAAAACTAAATTTTCTTCTGGGCGGAATGGTTGTCGGGACAACGAGTGAGATTTTGGTGGAGGACGGCCGCCCAGGAATCAAAGAAGTCTGCCATGTTTCAGAATTCAGAAGCTTCCAGTGCAACCACAACACATTATGGGCTCTGTCTTGGCCTAGTACTTAGTGGGAAACCTCACCTGGGTACCAACATTTGGAGGTTCTTGGCACGGTTGGATCCAGAAGGTAGAGGGGCTACTAAGGGAAAGCCTCGCCATGGTCTTGTCTGTAAAAGGACTTGATCGTGGATTGTGGGTAAAGTGCAAAAACTCTCGAGAGTATTGCAATCTGATCGATCAGCCGTGTTCACGGTAACAGAACAACAATGAGCGTCTGAAGGATGAAGCCTCTGAAGGATCTTCCTCCCTCTTTTCTAAAACAAAGTTTTGAAAACCCCATAGCGTGCGTAATATCGCCAATGGGTGGGATTTTGGAGACTTGGTGTGTAATATCTAAGTGACACTTGGTGCGTAATATCCAAGTGTTTGGTTGTTTGGACACTTGGTGAGTAATATCCTCGTGTGCCATTCGACCTTATTTTATGTAAGCAAATGTTTACAAAGTAGGGAAAATCTTCTCTCCTTCTCTTTACTTAAGAAAACTAGCTTTGAGCAAATGAACTCTACAGCCTAAACTAGCCTTGCATGTAGAGATAGCCTTTTCTCTCCTTGGTGTAATTTTCCAATACATTCAAAGTATTGACCCAACTTGTTGGCTGCACGGTTTATGTGCAGAGTCCGAAGATTGAAAGGTGCGTAGGGATCACGAGTCTACACTCGACAAGCCTGGGGCGTTGATGGACTCAAGCTGCTTTTATGTTTCCACTGTTATTTGAGCTAGCATAATGCTAAGCAATTTTTGTAATAAATTCATACTCTGGATTCTCCGTGTAATAAAGACTTTGTGTTTTACATGATATTTCATCAACTGTGAGTGCTAGCTATTGATCCAGGGACTAGCATGTTAATCACAGGGACTTAGGATCTTTATCGATCTGAGGTCACTACACATGGTATCAGAGCACATCGTTGCCTGTAGGACGTGACCCTAGGATTGGAACCACCTCTAACTTGTGCCTTACCTGTTTTTCTACTAAGTTATTTTCCGCTCTTCTAGTATATGCTTTCCTCTACTTGTTTAAGTATCTAACTTTCATTCTTCTAACTCAAAGATGACAAGCTTCCTTTACGAAACCGTCGCGGACATCGAGCCCCTTCGCTTTGGTGGATGCCTCATGGACCTACTCACGCGTTTGGACCTTCCTCTCCCAACAATCCAGGGGAGCACAATGAAGAAACTCCACAAGGACGGCTGTTGGGGAGTCAAGGTCATCCAGCCAGGAAAAGAGCGAGGCAAGAACCCGGAAGAAGACATAGCAATCCACATTGTTAGCGATTCCAAGGAGAAGGCCCTTAGCATTAGCTTGCAGCAACTCATTGGTCGCCTATGTGGACGTCATCATGAAGCTCTCCAAGGACACTGCGGCGGCCTCTTTGGAAGACGAGATGAGGAAGGAATTCCCATGGAGTTAACCTTTGAGGAAAGGACTTCTACCAAGCGCCGAAGGACCCAATATCAAGATTTGGAGTGTCACATCCATGACCTTGAAAAGGGTACCTTCCTCGAGATGTTGAAGAACGACGAGCTATGTGCCCTCATCAAGGAGAAGCAAGAAATGATCAAGCAGCAGGAGGAGGCAATGAAGCTCCAAGAGATAAAATTCCAGGACCAAGAGAAGAAGTTCGCTAACCAAGAGAAGAGGGTGATAAACAAAAACAAGAGAATTAGGGAACTCAAACAGTAGATCGATGGAGCTGAAGTGCAAACTGAAGGCCTTTGCAAGATAATCAATGACGTGCGTGCTTCCAAGAGGGACTTGGCAAAGCAACTTGAAACCGAGAAGAAGTCAAGTTTAGTGGAGGAGCTACAAAGCGAGAAGGAGGGACTTCAGGAGCAGCTGGAAGCCACCACCAAGAAGCTGCAAGATGAGATTAAGAACCTCCAAGAGAAGCTTGAAGCCACCACAAAGGAGATGGAGTTGTACAAGACAACTCTAGAGCAGGAAGGCTACTCGTTCGAGGACGAGGAAGAGGAAGGCGTGGAAGATGTGTAATAGTTGGACCACCTTTAATTCTATAGTAGAGCGTTATTCGCGATTGTAATAAATACCAAGACAAATCTGGTTTAGTTAAACTTGGTTGTTTTCTGTGTTAAGCTGTGTTGTTATGCCTTGTGTGCTTGTGTGCTTGTGTGCTTGGTGTGTTTTCATAAGGGTAGGAGTTTACTACTTAGTCTTTCTGTCTATTTCTTAACTATTCTCTTAAACCCCACAGATGCCGCCAAGACGTGCGAACTCCGAAATCCCTGCAGAAATAGCACAACTTTTGGCCACTCAGAACCAGCTGATCCAACTGCTCACTTAGAACATGCAAAACAACAACAACAACAACCCGCCACCACCACCACCTCCGCCACCTCCTCAACAGGATTGCTTGACTCGGTTTTTGAGGCTGAACCCACCTAGCTTCACTAGCAGCACTGAACCAATCATCGCTGATGACTGGCTGCGTACGATCAACAAGAAGCTAGACACCGTGCAAGCTGTCAGAGCCGACAGGGTACGATATGCCGCACACCTGCTTGAAGGACCTGCTGCAGAATGGTGGGATAAATACCAAGTCACCCACCCAGATATTGAAGCTATCACTTGGGATCAGTTTGAGTTAGCTTTTCGCACTCATCATGTGGCTACTGGTATCATGACTCTGAAAAGGCGCGAATTTCGCGACCTACACCAGCTGCACCGTTCTGTCACCGAGTATGGTGAGCTTTTCAACAAGCTAGCCCGTTATGCACCCGACGATGTTTCCACTGATGCCAAGAGACAGGAGGAGTTCCTAAGAGGACTCAATGATGAGATATCTATTCAGCTTGTGGCTCAAAAATTTGACAACTTTCAGGAACTTCTGGACAGAGCCATTGTGGTTGAATCCAAAAGGAAGAGCATAGAAAACCGCAAGAGGAAGTCTAACCCTCACAAACACTCTGTTCCATACCAGAAGCAGCGCAATTCCTCACCACCACCTTATAACAATAATCGCCACAACCATAACCGTCATAACCATGGTGGCCACAAACACAATGGGCATACAAAACGCAATGGGAATGGCAGCAACGGGAAGGATCTCAGTGAGGTGGCATGCTTTAAGTGCAACAGGATGGGGCACTATGCAACCTCTTGCCCCGAGAAGAAGAATGGCAATGGTAATGGGAATGGAAATGGACACAACCATGGCAATGGAAAAGGGAAGAAGCCAAATCCGTTTGTCAAAGCCACGGTAAATCATGTTTCTATGGAGGATGCTTGTGATGCTCCAGACTCGGTGATTGGTAAGTTCAAACTCAATTCTATTCCCGCAGTTGTTCTTTTTGATACTGGTGCATCGCATTCATTCATATCAAGGGTATTTGTGGATAGAGGCAAGATACCAACGGAGGCTATAAATTTTCCTCTAAGGGTAAGTTCTCCTGGGGGAGAAATAGTGGAAAACTCCGGTTGCCGGGGACTAGAACTAAGGATTGGGACACACATCTTTCCCACGAGTCTAGTAGTTCTAGAATCACAAGGATTAGACATAATCTTGGGCATGAATTGGATGACCGAATATGAAGGAGTCATAGATTGTGCCAAAAGAACTGTCATGCTCACAACACCGGAAGGGAAGAGAATTCGTACCAAGTCGAATTTCGCACCTAAAGAAGTCATGGTGAACTCTCTTAAGGGGGTTAGCTTGGAGGAGGTACCTATTGTAAAAGAATAACCAGATGTTTTCCCAGAAGAGCTACCCGGAATGCCACCCGATCGTGATATCGAGTTCCTCATTGACTTGATGCCAGGCACGGGGCCGATAGCTAAGAGACCATACAAGATGGATGTGGACGAGTTAAAGGAACTCAAGAAACAACTTAGGGAACAATTGGACAAGGGATTCATCCAACCCAGCGCGTCATCTTGGGGAGCGCCTGTCCTATTTGTGGAAAAGAAGGATAAAACCAAGAGGCTGGTTGTGGACTATCGCTCGTTGAACGAAGTGACGATCAAGAATAAGTATCCTCTACCCAACATCAATGACTTGTTTGACCAGTTAAAGGGAGCCAGTGTGTTCTCAAAGATCGATCTGCGGTCAGGCTACTTTCAGCTAAAGATTCGAGAACAGGATGTGCCCAAAACAGCATTCACCACAAGATACGGATTGTATGAGTACACCGTAATGTCCTTTGGTCTAACCAATGCCCCAGCATACTTCATGACCATGATGAACAAAGTGTTCATGGAATATTTGGACAAGTTTATCGTGGTATTCATAGATGACATACTCATATACTCTAAGGATGAGAAGGAACATGAGAAACATCTGCGCCTTATTATGGAGAAACTAAGAGAACATAAGTTGTATGCCAAATTCAGCAAATGCGAATTCTGGTTAAAGGAAGTGGGATTCCTTGGTCATGTTGTGTCGGCAAAAGGAGTTGCCGTAGATCCTAGTAAGGTAGCTTCCGTGACAGAATGGGAGTCACCCAAGAATGTGGGGGATATTAGGAGTTTCTTGGGCCTCACAGGATATTATCGGAGGTTCATTAAAAACTTTTCCAAAATAGCAAAACCCATGACAGAACTACTGAAGAAGGAAAATAAATTCCTATGGACCGAGGCATGTGAAGCAAGTTTTCAAGAGTTGAAGAAACGCCTCGTAACGGCGCCAGTTCTGTGGCTGCCTGATATCCAAAAGGATTTTCAAGTCTATTGTGACGCTTCTCGACAAGGACTTGGAAGTGTATTGATGCAGGATGGGAAAGTGGTTTCCTATGCCTCCCGATAACTTAAGAACCACGAACACAATTACCCCACACATGATTTGGAACTTGCGTCTATGGTTCATGCACTCAAGGTATGGAGACACTACCTCATGGGCAAACATTGTGATGTATTCACATATCATAAAAGTTTGAAGTACATCTTCACCCAAAAGGAGCTGAATATGAGACAAAGAAGATGGCTTGAACTGATTAAGGATTATGACTTGGACTTACAATACCATCCTGAGAAGTCAAACGTGGTGGCTGATGCCTTAAGTCGTAAAGTGTATGTGAATGGACTTACTGCAGGGGAACTTCCAGAGGATTTATGCAAACAATTCAGGGATCTCAGGCTAGAGATAGTTCCGAAAGGACACGTAGCGACTATGGAAATAGTGTCCACCTTCCAAGAAAGGATCCAAGAAGCACAAAAGGGGGATAAAGAGTTGGAAGAAATAAGAGTCAGGATAAGAGAAGGAAAAACAAAGGATTTTCGTCTGGACGAACAAGGAACCCTCTGGTATGGGAAGCGTTTGTGCGTTCCCAATGACCCCGATATTAGGAAGATGATTTTACAAGAAGCTCATGATTCGCCATACTCAATTCATCCAGGTAACATGAAGATGTACATGGATGTGAAGGATAGATTCTGGTGGAATAACCTAAAGAGAGATATTGCAGAGTATATTTCTCTGTGTGATGTATGCAATAGAGTTAAAGCCGAGCAACAGAAACTGGCAGGACTACTTCAACCACTACCAATACCTGACTGGAAGTGGGACAAGGTAGGCATGGATTTCATCACGGGATTGCCCCGGACTCGTTCTGGATTTGATTCTATCTGGGTAGCGGTGGACCACTTCACCAAGGTGGCTCACTTCATCCCCGTAAAGACCACGTATACAAGTGCTAAGCTTGCTAAGATATACATGTCAAGAATTGTAAGTCTGCATGGTTTTCCCAAGGGAATTGTGTCAGATAGAGGCACCCAGTTCACTTCAAAGTTTTGGCGACAGCTACATGAGTCTCTTGGAACCCGACTAGAATTCAGCACTGCCTTTCACCCGCAAATAGATGGCCAAACAGAAAGGGTGAATCAAATTTTGGAAGATATGTTGATAGCTTGAGCACTAGACTATGGGTCTAGTTGGGACGATAACCTTCCGTATGCCGAGTTCTCATACAACAACAGCTACCAGACAAGTATCAAGATGGCTCCGTTTGAAGTTCTATATGGCAGGAAATGTAGGACTCCGCTGCTATGGAATGGAGTTGGTGAACGCAGTCTTTTTGGACCTGAATTGATAAAGGATGCCGAAGAAAAGGTACGGCAGATTCAGGATAGGCTAAAGGTAGCCCAATCCCGACAGAAGAGTTATGCTAATTCCAAGCACAGAGATGTGGCCTATGAAATAGGGGACCGTGCGTATCTCCGAGTTTCACCCCTACGAGGAGTTAAGAGGTTCGGAATCAAGGGCAAGTTAGCCCCACGATTCTTAGGACCATATAAGGTTCTGGCCCGTAGAGGGGAAGTTGCTTATCAGTTGGAGTTGCCGGAAGGACTGACTGTTCATGATGTGTTTCATGTGTCGCAACTAAAGAAGTGTCACCCGGAGATGGCCGAAACACCGCTAAGAGACACCGTTCCCCTAGATGAGGTTCAATTGGAGAATGACCTTACCTATGAGGAAAAACCCATCAAAATACTGGAAACAGCCGAAAGGATTACCCGCACCAATACTATAAGATTATGCAAAGTACAATGGAACCACCACTGCGAGGAAGAAGCTACGTGGGAGCGTGAAGAAGACTTGAAGGCAGAGCACCCACACCTATTTGCTAGCCAACCCGAATCTCGGGGACGAGATTCTTCTTAAGGGAGGTAGGTTTGTAACATCCCAGATTTTATATTAGGATGTTATTAGTGGCATGCATCATCCTTGCATCATTGCACCCTACAAATAATAATTTGCAACAAAATCCTAACACCAAAACCCTAATAAAGACTTCTTTATGTAGGCATTATTGTTGTACACAAGCTTGACCCTACTAAAAACCTTGAGAAACATCAAACCATGGTCCTATGTTGACCACCTTAATTTTATAAAAATTTAGAAACAAATTTCATCAAATTTGCACTTAGTATGCAAAAGTTAATTGGGTTTTACTAAAACAGAATTTGATAAAAGTTAAAAGGAAAAAAAAGAGGCGACCTAACCTAACTGGGCCGCAGCGCCAGCCCACCCACGCCTACGCGGCAGCTAGCCTACCCGCACCCGCCCCAGCCCACTTCCCCCTCCACCATAGACACGCGGGACCCACCCGTCATCCCCTTCCTCCCCGTGGAAATCGCGCGCCGCCGTGAGCTGGTCGGACTCCGACCGAATCAGAGAGGAGTCCGTGCCCCCGACACCAAGACTTCCCGCCTATTTAAACCCCGCCACCCTCGGCTCACCCCCCGCTCGATTTTCTACTAGCGAAAGCCCTAGCCCAACGACGACTCGCACCGCCGCCGTCGGATCGACCTCACCGAGACGGTTCGGGACCCCCTCTTGCCCCTTCCTTCCTCTAAATCTTCCTCTCGTTCACCACTGATTCGCCCCGTGCACTTTTCCCCCTCTCCACTGCAGAAGGTCATCGGCAATTTCTCGCTGACGCGTCGCCGGAGACGGGGAGGATCGGCGGGGCCTTGCCATCGGAGGAGGAAACGAGGAGCGCAGACGAAGCCACGAGCGGGACCGCAGGGAGAAGACGTGCTCCGTCGACCACACCGCTGCCTCGGGAAGCCACCAGAGCGCCGCCAACCATCTCCACCGACACCGCCGCCACCCATCGCCGCCGTCGCCGCCACGGTGAGTCGCCACGCCCTCTCGGCCGTCCGATCTGCCACCTGCGGCTTAGATTAGAACCGATGCCGAAGGGGTATCGGCGAACCCCACGCTGCCGCATGTCAAGCTCGTCGGCGCCAGCGCCCACGCCGCGTCACCCTCCCCACCGCGCCAGCTGGGCCAATCGGAAGCCGCCACCTGGCGTGTTTAGAGTTAGGGTTAAATCAAGTTTTGCAGATTTGATCTAAACATTGCGAAAATCATATAAAATTGAATATTTGGCCAATTTTAGCTTATAATATACCGTTGGATTCATAATTTTATGTAGAATCCAAATCTGCAATAATTTTCCAAGTTTACAGTAATGTTTTAGGTGTAGATTTTAAGCATTAGATTAGAGTGTTTATTCTATAGAAAAATAATTAAAATTTTGTTTTAATTGATTCTTGTTGCAATAACTTTGTTTCCACATTGCTTACTGGACAAAATTATAAAACCTTGCTTAAGATCATTAGATCTAGTTTGGGGCTAATTAGATGATTTGATCTCCTTTTAAGCCTAGGAATTGTTTTAGTGACTCAATTAGATCTAAACCTTTGGGAAATCAATCCTAGTGACACCCTTACACTATTGCAACACAATCTTGATACCTTGGTCAATTTAGAAGAACCAACCTTGCATAAAATACCATGTGCATGCATGCATGATTACCTCTGTGATATGTTTTGAGCAAGTTGTGATCAGATCTATGTTTGTGATTCGTTAGATTGTTCGGAATGCGCTAAGGAGTGCTATTGTGTAGAGTGCTGCTCGGATCAAGGAAAGTTACACCACTTGTTCATAATTTTGTCCCAGTTTTGATTCTATGCATGCGATCTTCAAAATTCTGTATTATGCATGTGTAGGATATTCTAGTAGAATTTTTCCTTAGTATTATTTTGCAAGTGCGATGATTTTGTAGTATGCCATGAGTAGCTCTATACTTAGGATTTTCCTCCTAATAGGTTACCCCTGTTTTTGCTAAGTATTGCTTGCTATGCTATATATACAAAGTACCGTTGGGGGGTTCGAAAGACAAAGAATTTTCTAAGTATAAAGGCTCTCTAGGGCAAACTTTTCTTCTCAAATCCACTTCAAAATAAAACTAAGTTTTCTTCTGGGCGGAATGGTTGTCGGGACAACGAGTGAGATTTTGGTGGAGGACGGCCGCCCAGGAATCAAAGAAGTCTGCCATGTTTCAGAATTCAGAAGCTTCCAGTGCAACCACAATACATTATGGGCTCTGTCTTGGCCTAGTACTTAGTGGGAAACCTCACCTGGGTACCAACATTTGGAGGTTCTTGGCACGGTTGGATCCAGAAGGTAGAGGGGCTACTAAGGGAAAGCCTCGCCATGGTCTTGTCTGTAAAAGGACTTGATCGTGGATTGTGGGTAAAGTGCACAAACTTTCGAGAGTATTGCAATCTGATCGATCAGCCGTGTTCACGGCAACAGAACAACAATGAGCGTCTGAAGGATGAAGCCTCTGAAGGATCTTCCTCCCTCTTTTCTAAAACAAAGTTTTGAAAACCCCATGGCGTGCGTAATATCGCCAATGGGTGGGATTTTGGGGAGTTGGTGTGTAATATCCAAGTGACACTTGGTGCGTAATATCCAAGTGTTTGGTTGTTTGGACACTTGGTGAGTAATATCCTCGTGTGCCATTCGACCTTATTTTATGTAAGCAAATGTTTACAAAGTAGGGAAAATCATCTCTCCTTCTCTTTACTTAAGAAAACTAGTTTGGAGCAAATGAACTCTACAGCCTAAACTAGACTTGCATGTAGAGATAGCCTTTTCTCTCCTTGGTGTAATTTGCCAATACATTCAAAGTATTGACCCAACTTGTTGGCTTCACGTTTTATGTGCAGAGTCCGAAGATTGAAAGGTGCGTAGGGATCGCGAGTCTACACTCGACAAGCCTGGGGCGTTGATGGACTCAAGCTGCTTTTATGTTTCCGCTGTTATTTGAGCTAGCATAATGCTAAGCAATTTTTGTAATAAATTCATACTTTGGATTCTCCGTGTAATAAATACTTTGTGATTTACATGATATTTCATCAACTGTGAGTGCTAGCTATTGATCCAGGGACTAGCATGTTAATCACAGGGACTTAGGATCCTTATCGATCCGAGGTCACTACACCAACACACACCACAGTTCACGCCTCGTTCCCGCTCGACCCGACCACCTCGAGCTCTCACCGCCCGCCTACACGATCACCACCTTCCCAGGACACCAAAATACATGCCCGTTCCCTCGACCGTGCCCCGTAGCCGCCGGACGCACTGAAATTCGCCGTCGGTGCCGCACAGAGCATCGCCCCGTTCCGAATGCTGCAGACCCCCATTTACAGAGCCACGATGTCTGCAATGACCGCCAGGGGACCGCCCATTGTCCTAGCCTTTGAACCATGTCGCTAGCTTGCTGTGTTGTAACCTCCGTCGAGCTCCGACCATGCCGTGATGCACCACTCGCCCCACTATAAAAGGGAGCTCCCCCAGACCAATTATTCACACCATCTCCCTTCACACCTCCTCAGCAACGCCACAGAGCAACCCCAGAGCAATCCGCTGACCATAGCTCCCCAATTCCACCGGAGACCGCGACGGCAGGAGAAGGCCATCGTCGATTTAGGCCACCGTAGGAGAAGCCGCCAGTACCAGGAGAACCGTCAGAGCCGCCTCGTTCTTTTTCCCCTGTCACCGACCCTCGCTAGAGCTCCGGCGAGCCTCCCCCGACCCTCACTAACCTCGCTAGGGTTTCTCCCCGTCGTGTCCTGTTCCCGTGAGGAAGATGGCCGTGAGCCGTTGATCTGGGATTTAATCCTACGGTCAAAATCCACCCATACCCCTTCGGCACCCCCTGTCTCACTCACAAGTGGGTCCATCACTTAAACCCACCCGCGCACGCTGTGCACAGTGGGCCGGCCCATCTAGCTCTCCCGTGCGACCCAGTAGTTCAAATTTACATTTTTCCATTTAGTTTAAATTCTACTTATGTCAGTAGATTCAAAAATCGATTTAGAGAGATTCACTGAACCAAATTGCATGAAAATAATTTTGCTAGAAAGGTATTGAAATTGTTAATCCAAGCCCATTGGATTCAAACCATTTGGAATTATAGTTCAACCATAGTAAAAATAACAAGGCAGTGACTTTTTTGCATTCAAACATTTTTCAAAAATCAACCATAAATGCTTTTGAGTTGATTCCAACTCTCAAAAATCACTTTTGACAAGATCTTTCTGAATATATAAAAATATCTAGGTTTACTTATAGTAATAATGGACAAGTATTAAAAGAATGCCCCATAGGCATTTCTAGTCACATTAATTAATTAAAATAATAATGTTAAACCTTATTAAATTGTGACACCACTTTAAATCACATTCCCAAGTATTAAAATATGTGTTGATGACATGTGTCAACATGATCCCCTCTTTTAATTGGAGAATATTAAATCTTAAGTAGTTTTTCAATGAGTAGAAATTAGTTTTCTAAAATAAATTAAATAAGACTAAGGCTTTAACTCATGTGATGAGTGTGATGATGCTAGATCATCTAGTGTGAACCTTTTTGTGCCAAATAGAAGTAGTTAAGTATTGTTTGGTGATTGTGTACCTCGTATTTATTTATAGACGCTAGTATCGACCAAGGATATGAAGAGGAAGGAGACTACTACGAAGAGGAAGCAGAGGAGAACTTCAACCACTGCACTACTCAAGGCAAGCTACCACTTGCATGTTAGCTATGCAAGCTATCTAATGCAAGACATCCTAGAAAGCTAGAACTTTGCAAGCTAACACTTGCATAATCACTATGCAAACTAGAGGCCTTAGGAATATTTGGTTATACCACTTGATTATACCAAATCCCAGTTTTACTTGCAAGCTTTATTCTTTTATTTCTTTATCAAAGTTCTTTATTAATTTTAGTTAGTGTTTGTGATGTCTTGGAAATATATTAGAGGTAGCATAAAGACCATAAAACTTGGCCTAAGTTAGATAGAACTAGATTTCATACTGAGGCATGAGATTAGATTTAGATAAGTCACACTTGATTAGCACCACTCATCAGTGACTACCCCCAATTTAGTGGCTAGTGATAAGCATAAAACTTGATCACTTTAGATGGGAATACTTGGTGAAAATGGTTATGAAAACCTTAGAATGATGAGTCATTCTAATGAAATGTTTTGACATGTGTTATGAACACCCGATGATTTGATGATGAAAATGTTAAGCCATGAGCCTTAGCCCTTTATAAAACTGATGATTGTGTTTGGATGCGATACGATTCCAATTTTACCGTACAACCACAATACCCGAATTTGGGTAGGGCTTGACTGGAAGTTTATATATCTTAGTATGGGTTCCCTTGCAGCCGAGGTTTGAGATAAAGCTACCTCGTGATGATTGTCCACCTGTGCAGTTCCCAAGATGACATATGGTTATGGTTGGGAGGCCAAACTCATAGGGGAGGTGCCTATACTAGGGTGTGTAATTGAAAGGTTAGGATTGATTATCCGCATACTGATTATGGTGATTTAGGATTGTTCCTGACGGATGTATCGAATGTTGTGGTGAAAGTGTACCACCTCTGCATAGTGTCAAACTATTCGAATAGCCGCATCCGCTGTTATGGACAGTTGGAGTGGCCATACTATTCCGTCGTCAGATGTTTTCAAAATGACTTGAGAAATGGATCGTGACTTTGACTTGACAAACAAAGGGTTTTGAAAGTGAAAATTAAGTTCCCACTTAGATGTTGAAAGACATTAAACTAGTTTTATTTACTTCTAAACTCAATTAGAAATAAACCTGGCTTTTTTCAAAACAACCTAGAGCTTAGGAATCCTACTTGAACCACGTTACTTGTTAGTGATAGTTTGCGAGTACTTAAAGAGTACTCATGGCTTTGTCCATGGCTATTCCTATTGACAGACTATGAAGAGGACTACCAGGATGATGGACAGCAGGAAGTCTACGACAACTAGGATCATCTCCCATCATCAGCATTGCCGGTGACCCTGAAGATGGAGCTTCGCCCATGCTACTATTATTATTATTCCGCTGCGTTGATTGTATTAAGACTGGATCATGAGATCCTTTATTTGTAAGACCTTTATTATTGTTTGTAATGGATGATGAACTATGGTACCAATCTGTTATGTCTCCCAATAATGGTAATCCTGGGATTGCGATGTATGGCATAACAGGCATCTGGGATTAAAAATCCGGGTGTTGACAAATTGGTATTAGAGCCATTCTGACCATAGGAGACCCTGGTTAGAATGGACACGTGAATCAAAAACTTAGTTTCAAAACCAAAAGAAGTGAGTATTTATGAAAACCTATTCTCATTCTTATCACTTAGACTCTTTCATAAAAATTCATATTCCTTAAAAATTCTTGCAAACTCACCTAAAATTTGACACTGATCACTCTACTAACTTACGCATCCTATATTCTTATAGATGGAGGTGAAGTATAGCAAGTTCTACCAGTTGGGCAACGAAGGAGAGCTCATATTTGAGCGTGATTTGGACCAACTCTCGGAACTTCTTGAGCGCCCGCACCCCGAATTCTTCGGAGCCCAGCTCAACGATCAGCAAGGAATAGAAATTCAAATATAAACAATATGACTAATGCTCATTTTTAACAAAGTTAACCACTAGACCACTTTGAGTGTTTCTAGTCCAAGATTTCAATCAGAAACAAATCCAATTATTTTCACCCCTTGCTAGACCAAGTAAAAGTGAACCCAAGCCCACTTTGCAAACCAACAGAAATAGATTTCCAATCTATTCAAATGACATTTGAAAACTGAATCAAGTGTAGGTAATAAGATCACCATTTCTCAAAAACCACTCAGACCAGTTCACCTTGACAAACCCAAGCAACCAGACACTACCAAGTATGTGACAATTGCACTCACCAAAATTCATCCAAAATTTTCGAACTAAATTTCTTTCGGCCATTTCATCAAACACATTCTGAGCACAAATCAAATAAAGCAACAAACACTATATTGAGCAGTGTTTTTTCCAAACTTGTTCCCTCAACAGCCCTCACAACACTCCCAGTATGTCACCCACCTTCTCTATGTAGCCCTAGCCCACTATACACACGACCATTTCATTAATGGCCACCATGGCCGAGCCCATTTCCCACCCCCACCAGCGACAGCATGATGCAAGCCACGCCGGCCTTTCTTACCATCTCTAGCACGTTGCTCGTGCCTCACTGCCCCTTCAGACCATCCCTAGCTCAATGACAAAGAGAGGAGACACTGGGAATGTCGTGCCTGAGCCGCTGTCGGCCATGCCGACGCGCACCACAGTTCACTCCTTGTTTCCGCTCGACCCGACCACCTCGAGCTCTCGCCGCCCGCCTACACGATCACCACCGTCCCAGGAGACCAAAAGACATGCCCGTTCCCTCGACCGTGCCTCATAGCCGTCGGTGCCGCGTAGAACATCGCCCCGTTCCGACCGCTGCAGACCCCCATTTACTGAGCCACGATGTCCGTGATGACCGCTAGGCGACTGTCACATCCCAAAAAATTTCAAATTTTGAAATGTGAAAAAATAAATAAACAAAATAAATAATTATTGAAATTTAGGGTGAAAAGAAACTTTTTGTTTTAAAGTGGAAACATCAAGACACATCTTGAACAAACTTTGAATAAAATTTGAATCCAACTAAATTCAAATCAAGTGAAAGCATTCTTCATAGATGCATCTTGAAATTTAAACACTTGGAAAATAAACCAAAACTCTAAAACCCTAATGGAAGAAAAACATTTCCAAGATATCTCAAACACTATGGATTTGATCCATATAAAAATTGGTCAACAAACATTTATAAATGATAAAGATTGATAAATAAAAATATTATAAGATCATAGAAATTAATTTCATTCAATTTGGAACCATGGATAAAAACTTATGAATTTAATAAGTTGAAAAGAAATAATTTTCAAAGCTAATTAAAGCTCCTATCTAAAATCCATACCAAATTGTGATCAAATTAATCCTAAAGGGATTTAAAAGGATAAAAATATGAAATAAGATTTTTCAAATTGGAATCACCAAGTTTGGATCTTTAAATAAAAAGATGTGGATTTTATAAGATAAAGAAAGAAAGAAATAAATAAAGTATATTTAAAAGCCAAATTAAATCTTGGCCAAATCCATAAGCAAATGAAAATAAAGATAATCCAAATAAAATAATAGGATAAAGATTATTCCAATAAAATTACATGGCTTTAAACCTTATTCTAAATTATATATGGATAAAGATAAAATTCCTAATAGAAATGATTAATTAAATCATGAGAAAGTAATAAATGGAAATTTATCAAAGTGGGTTAAAACGTTATCAAATTAACTTAAAAGAATTATTTGAATAAAAATGTATATGGTATTAAAACCATAATCAAATTTTATTTAATTGAAGACAAATACTCATTTTAAATGATTAATAAATTATATTAAAAATATTTCAAATAATTCAAAGTGAATTATTTAAACACCATATTAAATTAATAAAACCTACTGAAAAGGATTTGATAAAATTTGGAATTTAAATAAAAGTTGGAAAACATATTTAAATCTATTTAAATAAAGACAAAAGGGCCATTATAAATAAATAATTAAACCATGTGGGAATAAAAGAAATATTCCAAAATTATCTTTAAAATACATGTTTGAACAAAATACAAAATTTCTGAAAGTTTGGTAAATATTTAAATTCAAATGGGGTTTGAAATCATTTGAAAGAAATCAAAATAGAATAAAAGAAACAGAAAAAGGAAAATGAAACAGAACAAAAAAAAGGAAAACAACCCATCCCAACCCAGCGAGCCCACTAAGCCTAGCGAGCCCACCTCCTCTTTTCTCTCCCTCGAATCGTTTTCCTCCAGAAACCACACCCGCATAGCAACTGACGACCGGACCCCACCTGAACTTTCTCTCTCTCACTGACTAGCCAGCCCCACCTGCCAGACCATCTTCCCCACCCGCGACCACTTCTCCCCAAACATCGTCGTCGTTATAGACTTGATTTCCGCGGGTTTAATTCTCCTTAACTCCCCGACCATTACTCGCTGGAATAACGCCACTTAATCGCACCATCCTCCTCTCTCTTTGCCCTCCCACGCCCTGCCTAGTGAGCCACCAGACTGCGCCGATTTTTGCTCTCATTCTCTCTGCTCCGACGACCTCCCTCGGCCGATTCCGGCCAGACATGGCCAGCCCCACTGCCCCAGAGCACACGAGCATGTACCGCTGCATCTCCTGCATCTCCTAGTACCCCTAGCTCAGCCTCGCAAGTCCCCTAGCATCGGCAACCTCAACGCCAGCTCGCCACCATCTTCAGTTTTGACTCTAGCGACCTCCCCAAGTGAACCTTGACCTCCCCTCTCTCTCGATGACACTCAAATGTTCTATGATTCCACGCGATTCTAATTCCCCCTCCCAATCTCCTTCTCTTGGTCTGCAGCCCCATCCCCATCAACAACAGTACGTGCCCGACGCCGTCGCAAACTCTGGCGAGCGATTCAGGAATACTCTGTGCGCCCCTGGCCTCCCCACGACGACCTTGAGATTCACCACACCTCTGCGAACTTGGTAAACCCTTCCCCTCTCTCTCTCTAGACTCCTATATCGCCGGCAACCTCACTAGCCGAGCGCGCCGCCGCCACTCGTCGCCGCCAGCGTCGCCAGTTAGTGGTCATTGCGCTGTGAGCCGTTGGATGCAAATCTTGTGGATGTGTTAGATTCACTTAAAGCGAAGGGGTACGCTAGATCTGTGCCGCATGATCCACTTTAAATCCAACGCACCACAGCAGACGATCCGCACGAACCGTTTTTGGCCAATAGGAACAAGACACGTGGCTCAGGAATTGTATTTAAAAACAGAATTGAATCTATTAGTTGTTTGAATTTGTAAATTGCATAACTTTTGATCCACACATCCAAATTTTGCAAATTTTATATCAATGGAATCAGAAAAACAAGTACTTTCCAACCATGCACTTTGTTTAGTAAATTGCTTCTGTAAACTTAGTTTTTTTGCAGAAACTTGGGTAGGCATAATTTGAATATAAAAATTGTTCTAGAAATAGTTTTAAGGAAAATCTTTGGTAAATGGTTTGTTTTGAACCTACTGACCATACAAACCAATTTATGGATTTAAAAGTGTATTTTGTGAAGCTAAAGAATAAATCTTTGAATAAAAGCATTTCTAGCCAAATAAAATTATTGAATAAGTTTTAAAAATGATTTTTGAGTAAAACACTTGGAAAATGATTTGATTTAAACTCTCTGACTCTAAACACCAAGTTTTAGGATTTAAATATATATTTGGTGAACTCTAGAAAATATTACTTTGTTTAAAGGCATTTCTAATGAAATAAAATGTTGATTGAATTAAAAATGGTTTATAGGTGAAACCTTTTGCAAATGATTTTAATAATAAACACTTGGACATAAAACACTAACATTTTTGTTTAAAAATATATTTTTCAAAACACTAGGAATTATTACTTTGATTAAATCATTTCTAACAAAACAAAAATGATTTAAATGGCCATTTTCACTAACTTAATATCCAATGGTTTTGCCACTTTTATAAATGACCAATATGTGTTTTAAAATGTTTATAACCTATTAGAAACCACTTTTCCTAATAAAACAATCTTTGGCATGCTTGCATGCATTGCTTTGTTTTTATTATTCTATGTGATGAATTGCTTGAATGATGGATTGAATTTGTGCCTTGATTGAATTGTAGTGAAATTTGAAGAGTGTGACTATTGCAAGATCAAGGAGTGAACTTATATTCTCTACCAAAAAGGCAAGTGGTGCTTCATATTTTTATCCCAATAATTTGACTATGCATTAGAAATATTTTGTATAGGGCTTGCATGAATATTTTTGCTAAGTATCTATATGCTGTGCTTGGGAAATCCTAGTAGTTGTAGAATTGTTAGAATTTTCTCTAAGTTGAGATACTTGTTATTGTCATGCTTAGCCTAGCTAGTAGCAACCAAGGGTGGAACATATACATGCTATGGAAAAATATTGCTAAGTCTTTGACTTATGTTTTTGATTAATAAAAAAACTAAGTGAATGAAACACCTGGGTGGATTGGTAATTGCTTGGTGGTTTTTGGTTGAGTGGTTACACAAGGCCCATTTCTATGGTTTACCTTGTGTATCTCACTTGTGGATTGCCACCCAGGAACAAAGGGATTTGAGATGCCAAATGTTAAGAAGCTTCTAGTGCAGCCACATGGCATTATGGGCTCTGCCTCGATCATATAGGTTGCAATAACTTAGCCAAATGGACAGTTGGTGGTAGGGGATGATAGGTTTGGAGCGCGTCCATTTTGGTCTAAGGGAAGGGTTCTGAAAGGTCCTGTCTTGGTGAAAATCAAGTCTTGCGGGGAAAGTGCACCACCTCTGCAGAAGGAAGAAACTAAGTAGTTAGTCGTGTCCCGGTAATGGACAATCTGAGCATCAAGACATGGAAGCTATCAAGAATCTCCTCATCCCAATTTTCTAAGTTAAAACTTGTGGTTGAACAAGGGTGAAGGTTCACCAAATTTCTATTGGTGGATCTTTGGGAGTTTTTGCCAAACAAAAACTTATTGTTTTCAACTGATAAGTAAAACATATTTTGAGCAAAGCAAGCCTAAGGTACACTTAGTCAAATTCATGTAGAAGCTAGATACTGTTATTCTAGTAAGGTATCACTTGCCAATACTATTCCAATGTATTGACCCGCTGTGGCTGTAACTTGTGATGTTGCAGGTTACTCTGATGAGGATTAGGGTTATGAGTCTACACTCAACATGCTTACATGTGGCGCATGAAGATGAAGACTTTTATTTACATTGTTATGATAAACTCTTGTACTAGCCTATGGCTATGGAGTTTTAAAAGACTATGTCATCTCTGGAATGACGATGTAATAATGACCTTTGTTTCTGTATACTTCATCTTAAACTGTGGATGCTAGCAATTGATTCAGGGACTAGCATTGCAATCATAGGGATCTTTACCTTTATAAAGGTGGGACTCTACAGATGGTATCAGAGCACTGTGTTGCCTGTAGGATTGTAACCCTAGGATTGGACAAAACCCCTTAGAAAAATAGGAGTTGTATTTGTTCCAAAACTTATTTACAAACAATCTTGTAAACTCTTTCCTCAATCATTTTGATTTTAATTCTACATCTCTTCTATTTCAACTTGATGGACAAAACCTCAACCATGAGCAAAGACCTCACCATGAGCAAAGGACTTCACCAACTCCAATGACTTCAACATCACCAATGACTTCAAACTTAGTTTCATCAAGGACTTCAACTTGGACATCACTAAAGACTACAAGTGAGACAAGAAATATTACTCAAGTCTTGAAGACTAAGGAAACACAACTTAGAAGGAATCATCATCACCTTTGAAGTTTGTGACCAAGATACAAGAATTTCTCCAAGGATACAATGATCTTTTTAATGAAGAATCAACTAAGAAGAATGGAATGATCTCAAGTGAACCATATAGTTGATCACCATATTAGTGTTTAGTTTATATCAGACCCACCAACTTATGTCGTGTAGCAAAAATATTTTGTTGCCTAAAAATGTGCTTGAACTTTGTTGTTTGAGTGGAATGTTTGTTTGTGATTGCTTGCACATTTCTTGTGTGATTTGTTGTGTGTGATTAGATTTATTCCTTAGAAATCTTTGCCTATTCTAATCCCAATCCAACCCAAACAGATGACTACTCCAAGAAACTCCAACATCAAGAATGGTGACAACAACAACCAAGATATGCACAAGAGAGAACAACTACTAGTAAACCAAACCCATTTGAATCAGATGACAACTCAGTTTCTAGCCAACAACAATGAGTTAGACCCAACCTTGCAAAAGTTTTTGGAAAATCAATCTCAATTATTGCAAGGGATGAACACTCACATGATCAACATGAAAGACAACCTTTCCCAAGGAGTTTGTGACAACAATGATGTCAAGGATGATATTATAGAAGGAACTCAAGCTTGCAATATTTGTGGAGACATGGATCACACTTCCAAAGAGCATGAAGATCAATGCCCTAATTGTGAAGAGAAACATCCAACTAAACCATGCCCCACATCTCAAGTGACTTGTTTCCTATGTGAAGGAAATAATCATGTCCCTATCCAATGCCCCATCTATTCTATATTTCAACAAAGGAAACAAGGTGGAGTGCAACAAAATTTTGGAAACCCCCATGAGGAAACAACTTCTACCAAGAAGGATGAAGACAAAGGAAAATCTCAGCTTGCACCTCCATGCACTATGACTCACATTGATGGACAAAAGAGGAAACGTATGTATTATCCAGAGAAACGATTAAGGAGACAAGGAGACTTTCCCACCTTTGAGGTGATATATGAAGAGCATGAACTAGAAGAACTCCTAGCTTTGGAGAAACCCAAGAAGAATAAGTATAAGGAAATTAGCCAAGTGTGGTGCAACAACTTCAAAGAGCTAGGCCATTATATATCAACTTGTCCATAGAAGATACGTGAAGAACTCAACCTTGTCACATGTTACAATTGTGGTGACCAAGGACATTATGCAAGCAATTGTCCAGAAAAGATGAAGTACAAGATGTCTGCCCAGAGAAGTTTCATCAAGATCCCAAGCAAGCCAAGATGTAATCTAGTGGAAAACTTTTTAAGGGTGGTAGTACCCTAGTTACGTTGAGCCAACTTGTAACCTCTAGCCTTCCCAAATCTCGGGACGAGATTTATTTTAAGGGTGGTAGCCGCTCACATCCCAAAAAAATTCAAATTTTGAAATGAGAAAAAGTAAATAAATAAAATAAATAATTATTGAAATTTAGGGTGAAAATAAACTTTTTGTTTTAAAGTGGAAACATCAAAACCCATCTTGAACAAACTTTGAATAAAATTTGAATCCAACTAAATTCAAATCAAGTGAAATGCATTCTTCATAGATGCATCTTGAAATTTAAACACTTGGAAAATAAACCAAAACTCTAAATCCCTAATGGAAGAAAAACATTTCCAAGATATCTCAAAGACTATGGATTTGATCCATATAAAAATTGGCCAACAAACATTTATAAATGATCAAGATTGATAAATAAAAACATTATAAGATCATAGATATTAATTTCATTCAATTTGGAACCATGGATAAAAACTTATGAATTTAATAAGTTGAAAATAAATAATTTTCAAAGCTAAGTAAAGCTCCTATCTAAAATCCATACCAAATTGTGATCAAATTAATACTAAAGGTATTTAAAAGGATACACAAATGTTAAATAAGATTTTTCAAATTGGAATCACCAAGTTTGGATCTTTAAATAAAAAGAAGTGGATTTTATAAGATAAAGAAAGAAATAAATAAATAAAGGATATTTAAAAGCCAATTAAATCTTGGCCAAATCCATAAGCAAATGCAAATAAAGATAATCCAAATAAAATAATAGGATAAAGATTATTCCAATAAAATTATATGGCATTAAACCATATTCTAAATTATATATGGATAAAGATAAAACTTCTAATAGAAATGATTAATTAAATCATGAGAAAGTGGGTTAAAAAGTTATCAAATTAACTTAAAAGAATTATTTGAATAAAAATTTATATGGTATTAAAACCATAATCAAATTTTATTTAATTGAAGACAAATACTCATTTTAAATGATTAATAAATTATATTAAAAATATTTCAAATAATTCAAAGTGAATTATTTAAACACCCTATTAAATTAATAAAACCTACTGAAATGGATTTGATAAAATTTGGAATTTAAATAAGTTGGAAAACATATGAAAATCCTATTTAAATAAAGACAAAAGGGGCATTATAAATAAATAATTAAACCATGTGGGAATAAAAGAAATATTCCAAAATTATCTTTAAAATAAATGTTTGAACAGAATACAAAATTTCTGAAAGTTTGATAAATATTTAAATTCAAATTTTGTTTGAAATCATTTGAAAGAAATCAAAACAAAATAAAAGAAACAGAAAAAGAAAAATGAAACAGAACAAAAAAAGGAAAACAACCCAGCCCAACCCAGCCAGCCCAGTAAGCCCAGCGAGCCCACCTCCTCTTTTCCCTCCCTCGAATCGTTTTTCCCTAGAAACCACACCCGCATAACAACTCACGACCGGACCCCACCTGAACTTTCCCTCTCTTGCTGACTAGCCAGCCCCACCTGCCAGATCATCTTCCCCACCCGCGACCACTTCTCCCGAAACCTCGTCGCCATTACAGACTTGATTTCCGCGGGTTTAGTTCTCCTTAACGCCGCGACCATTACTCGCTGGAATCACGCCACTTAATTGCACCATCCTCCTCTCTCTTTTCCCTCTCACGCCCTGCCTAGTAGCCACCAGACGGCGCAAATTTTTGCTCTCATTCTCTCTGCTCCGATGACCTCCCTTGGCCGATTCCGGCCAGACATCGCCAGCCCCACTGCCCCAGAGAACACAAGCATGTAACCCTGCATCTCCTGCATCTCCCAGTACCCCTAGCTCAGTCACGGAAGCCCCCTAGCGTCGGCAACCTCAACGCCAGCTCGCCACCGTCTTCGGTTTTAACTTCGGCGACCTCCCCAGGTGAACCCTGACCTCCCCTCTCTCTCTCGATGACACTCAGATGTTCTATGATTCCACGCGATTCTAACGCCCCCTCCCAATCTCCTTCTCGTGGTCTGCAGCCCCGTCCCCGTCAACAATAGGACGTGCCCGACGCCATCCCAAACTCTGGCGAGCGATTCAGGAATACTCTGTGCGCCCCTGGCCTCCCCACGACGACCTTGAGCTTCACCACACCTCTGCGAACTTGGTAAACCCTTTCCCTCTCTCTCTATCCTCCTATATCGCCGGCAACCTCACTGGCCGAGCACGCCGCCTCCACTGACCGCCGCCAGCGCCGCCAGTTAGTGGTCATTGCGCTATGAGACATTGGATGCAAATCTTGTGGTTGTGTTAGATTCACTTAAAGCGAAAGGGTACGCTAGATCCGTGCCGCACGATCCACTTTAAATCCAACGCACCACAGCAGCCGATCTGCACGAACCTTTTTTGGCCAATAAGAACAAGACACGTGGCTCAGTAATTGTTTTAAAAACAGAATTGAATCTATTAGTTGTTTGAATTGGTAAATTGCATAACTTTTGATCCACACGTCCAAATTTTGCAAATTTTATATCAATGGAATCGGCAAAACAAGTACTTTCCAAACATGCACTTTTTTAGTAAATTTCTTCTGTAAACTTAGTTTTTTTTGCAGAAACTTGTGTAGGCATAATTTGAATATAAAAATTGTTCTAGAAATATTTTTAAGGAAAAATCTTTGGTAAATGGTTTGTTTTGAACCTACTGACCATAGAAACCAATTTATGGATTTAAAAGTGTATTTTGTGAAGCTAAAGAATAAATATTTGAATAAAAGCATTTCTAGCCAAATAAAATTATTGAATAAGTTTTAAAAATTCTTTTTGAGTAAAACCCCTGGAAAATGATTTGATTTAAACTCTCTGACCCTAAACACCAAGTTTTAGGATTTAAAAATATATTTGGTGAACTCTAGAAAATTATTACTTTGTTTAAAGGCATTTCTAATGAAATAAAATGTTGATTGAATTAAAAATGGTTTATAGGTGAAACCTTTTGCAAATGGTTTTAATAATAAACACTTGACCATAAAACAATAACATTTGTGTCTAAAAATATATTTGTCAAAACACTAGGAATTATTACTTTGATTAAATCATTTTTAACCTGATATCAAATGGTTTTGCCACTTTTATAAATGACCAATATATGTTTTAAAATGTTTATAACCTATTACAAACCACTTTTCCAAATAAAACAATCTTTGGCATGCTTGCATGCATTGCTTTGTTTTTATTATTTTATGTGATGAATTGCTTGAATGGTTGATTGAATTTGTTCCTTGATTGAATTATAGTGAAATTTGAAGAGTGTGACTATTGCAAGATCAAGGAGTGAACTTATATTCTCTACCAAAAAGGCAAGTGGTGTTTCATATTTTTATCCCAATATTTTGACTATGCATTAGAAATATTTTGTATAGGGCTTGCATGAATATTTTTGCTAAGTATATATATGTTGTGCTTGGGAAATCCTAGTAGTTGTAGAATTGTTAGAATTTTCTCTAAGTTAAGATACTTGCTATTGTCATTCTTAGCCTAGCTAGTAGCAACCAAGGGTGGAATATATACATGCTATGGAAAAATATTGCTATGTCTTTAACTTATGTTTTTTCTTAATAAAACAACTAAGTGAATGAAACACCTGGGTGGATTGTTAATTACTTGGTGGTTTTTGGTTGAGTGGTTACACAAGGCCCATTTCTATGGTTTACCTTGTGTATCTCACTTGTGGATTGCCACCCAGGAACAAAGGTATTTGAGATGCCAAATGTTAAGAAGCTTCTAGTGCAGCCACATGGCATTATGGGCTCTGCCTGGATCATATAGGTTGCAATAACTTAGCCAAATGGACAGTTGGTGTTAGGAGATGATAGGTTTGGAGAGCATCCATTTTGGTCCAAGGGAAGGCTTCTGAAAGGTCCTGTCTTGGTGAAAATCAAGTCTTGCGGGGAAAGTGCACCACCTCTGCAGAAGGAAGAAACTAAGTACTTAGCCGTGTCCCCGGTAATGGACAATTTGAGCATCAAGACATGGAAGCTATCAAGAATCTCCTCATCCCAATTTTCTAAGTTAAAACTTATGGTTGAACAAGGGTGAAGGTTCACCAATTTCTATTGGTGGATCTTTGGGAGTTTTTGCCAAACAAAAACTTATTGTTTTCAATTGATAGGTCAAACCTATTTTGAGCAAAGCAAGCCTAAGATACACTTAGCCAAATTCATGTAGAAGCTAGATACTGTTATTCTACTAAGGTATCACTTACCAATACTATTCCAATGTATTGACCCACTGCGGCTGTAACTTGTGATGTTGCAGGTTACTCTGATGAGGATTAGGGTTATGAGTCTACACCAGCAACGCCTCAGAGCAACCCCAAAGAAGCCGCTTCCCGTAGATCCCCAATTCCACCGGAGACCGCCGTGGCAGGAGGAGAAGGGCGCCGTCGATTTAGGCCACCACGGGAGAAGTCGCCAGTACTAGGAGACCTGCCGGAACCACCTCGTTCTTTTGCCCCCATCACCGACCCTCGTCAGAGCTCCGATGAGCCTCACCCGACCCTCACTGACCTTGCTAGGGCCTCTCCCCGTCGTGTACTGTTCCCGTGAGGAAGATGGCCGTGAGCCGTTGATCTGGGATCTAATCCTACGGTCAGAATCCTCCCATACCCCTTTGGCACCCCCTGTCTCACTGACAAGTGGGGCCATCACTTAAACCTGCCCGCGTGCACGCTGGGCATAGTGGGCAGGCCCATCTAGCTCTCGTGCGCGACCCAATAGTTCAAATTTACATTTTTCCATTTAGTTTAAATTCTAGTTTTGTCAGTAGATACAAAAATAGACTCAGAGAGATTCACTAAACCAAGTTACATGAAACTAATTTTTCTAGGAAGGTATTGAAATTGTTAATCCAAGCCCATTGGATTCAAACCATTTGGAATTATAGATCAACCATAGTAAACATAACAAGGCAGAGACTTTTTTGCATTCAAACATTTTTCAAAAATCAACCATAAATGCTTTTGAGTTGATTCCAACTCTCAAAAATCACATTTGACAAGATCTTTCTGAATATATAAAAATATCTAGGTTTACTTACAGTAATAATGGAAAAGTATTAAAAGAATGCCCCATAGGATTTCTAGTCACATTAATTGATTAAAATAATAATGTTAAACCTTATTAAATTCTGACACCACTTTAAATCACATTCCGACGTATTAAAATATGTGGTGATCACATGTGTAAACATGATCCCCTATTTTAATTGGAGAATAATAAATATTAAGTAGTTTTTCAATGTGTTGGGGATATACTTTCCGGGTATACCCACAGGACTCGCTGAACAGGGTGGCCCACCAACGGGTTAGAAATTTGCTTCATGGGCGGCCCAGTCAGAGAAAGAGGAGGAGCCAGTTCCAGCTACGACAAGGCCCATAAGAGTTACCGACTTAGGCCTGAGTGTCACTTGTAGTCCAAGCTGTACATAGTTACCGACTCTGTAACGTAGACGGATAGGTCTCTCGTGTAACCCTAGGCCCCGTAGACTATATTACCCGGCCCTATGGGAGCCTTTTGGGCATAACTCAATACACACAACCACAACCAACTCGCACAGGCGAACCTCTCTTGTAATCCGCTATAACATCCGGCTTACGTCGATATATTACTGGATTGCTAGCAGGAGTAGGATCCGATCACCGCAGTCGGATCTGAACCTGGGTAAACTTGTTCTCACCGCTCCTGGAACATCCGACGTCTCACACCCCATCCTTCCAACGCCACTAGGACCCCCTATGGCGTACTTGTCGACAATCCGACGAGATTTGGTGCCCACCGTGGGGCAGGTGACCTTTGGAGCACCGTTCCATACGGAATCTGTGCGTGCAGGAATCGGCAAAAAAATCTCCATGGGTCGCGTGGTATATGCTAGTGATGTCCCTCTCGTCCTTCTCGACGAGACTTGGATTCCGGCTTTGAAACGCATGACGACCTACACGATCATGTCAATCGGCGAGATCGATATCTATCTCGGTTTCGCTGAACCCTCCCAATACACCCTTGAGGTGATGACCATGGCGGAAAAAAAACCCGGATCTACTTTGTCCGCAGAGGCAGAAGAGTTCAAGGTCCCAGAGAAAATCAAACCCACCCAGCCCACTCCTGTAGTGGAAGAAGAATCTAGATCTGATCTCTCCAGCGAGATCGGATACACAGATGAGGAATACATCCGCTACGGATCCAGCTCTGCTGGCATCGAAGCGAAAACCAAGTTATACAACTACCTCAAAAACATGAACAAGAATAAGCAATGTTCCGTGTACCACATAAGCACTAGATCCGACTCTGTCGATGCTGGAGCTGGTAGCAATTCGGTCCTAGACGCAATCAAAGAAAATGCCAACTCACCTGGCTCCCCTTAGGAGTCAATCATGTCGCAGGAACTTCGATACTTAGATAAAGAGATGGAGGAGTATGAACAAGAGCACGTCTCCAAGCAAACGCAAGGTGAGCTAGAAAATCCTCCTAGTCCATATGATAGCATGGATGAAAGCTACACCTCGTAGGATGATATGGATACTGGAGATTCCTCCGAGGTCCACAAGCCAACCATGACGGAAAGTACCGACGGAAGTCTATCCCCCGGTACCGGACAGAAAGCCGTCTTTGCCCCCTGTACACACGTTAAGGCTACTGGGCGGTCAAAGAATAAGAGGAACAACAAAAATCCGACACCGGCAGACCCAGATGTTGATGAAACCAACGAAGAAAAGGTTGATGAAGAGATCGAGATGGAGAATCAAGACGGAGATCCGATTAATACCACCCTGATCGACCCTCGTGTGGATGGACACGTTGTCACCAAGGGTGCACGTGAAATTTACGGAGACGCTCTCATGATTCCAATCCCAACAACTTCGGATCTTACACCGGAGGCTCTGGAAAAAAGGGCTGAGGACCTAGAAAGGCATCATTTGTTTCTACTTGAAGAGACCACGTGTCTCCTCGAGATGAGGCAACAGTTAGACAGTGATCCTGCCAAATATCAGTCAGATTTCAAGCGACATCCAAACAAGACAAGGGGAGGTCCGTTTCTAGCTAACAAGAATCCGGATATCCACAAAGATCTGTTCGACGGAAAAGATGGAGAGAAGATCCGAGTCTACAACATGCCATTGGAAAATGTTGCCGCAGCTCGAGCCATCCTCGCCAACAATCCGTCTCCACATTAGGTCCAGCAGTGCATCGCGTTGCTGGACAAAGGAATAAAGCAGCAGAAGACGTGCGCGTCATTTAGTGGCAAGATGGCCTCAAAGTCTAAGTTTTTCCACACTGGCGCTGATCAAAGCGTTGACGTAAGGCTTAGCAGGGATACAACTCAATTCTATCGTCCCCGTGGAGAAGAAGAGAATTCAATAACCGGCTCGACCACTCTCGCAGGACGTCACGTGACTAGGCAAGAGTTATTCCGGCTGCATCCGAAGACGCCATTAGGGCAATGGTTCCTCATCAGGACCATCGTCGGCAAAACAACTGCTATAGAGAAGACCCGGAAACGCCAGCTAGAGGAGAAATATCGGCTAAGGATGCCACCACCGAGCCGTCCGGCTAGAAATGCCAGACAAAGAGATGATCCGGATCATCCTAAATCAAGTAGGGACGATGCCTGAAGAAACAAGCATCGGAGTCAGCATAATGAGGCTCCACCACCACCACCATGTAACCCAGCCGGAAATAATCCACCAGGACCACCATCGCCCCCTAGCAGCGACCATGAGGGATCCAGATGCAGCCATGGAAGCCGCAGGGACAGAGGTAGCAATGATGAGAGGAGAAGAAGAAATCTGACTCCACCACGCAGAAGCCACGAGCCTCCTAGGCGCAGATCTCTGTCGCCAAATGATGCTCGCCATCGCATTGAATCAAACATAGAAGCACGGCGGTACGCGGAAGAGGACGTGTATGTGGGACCCAAGTGCTTTGGACCACGCATACGGCAGACCAAATTTCCGGTTGTCTTTGGTATTGCCAAACATATTCATCCCTACGACAGTGCGGCTTGGCCAGATACCTGGCTCCAGGATTTCTTCCAGGCCTGCTGCATCGCCAAAGGAGGAAACAACCTGGTTGCAGTCCGATATCTCCCGCTAATGCTAAGGAAGACAGCTCTATCATGGCTCAATGATGGAAAGTGCTAGAGAATTCAATTCGCAACTGGTATGATATGGAAGTGCGTTCTTTTCAAACTTCGAGGGAACATACAAGAGGCCCTGCACAGTCGGAGACTTGCAGCGTTGCATACAAAGACCCGGATAAACCTGCCGGGATTACCTCAGATGCTGGATCGACACGAAGAAACCTGCGAAGGAGTAAACGAGCAAACTGCGATAGAAGCTTTTATTGCAGGACTTCCAGTTGGAATTTTACGTCACAGACTAAAGCTTGACCACGTCACAGATTTTGGAGAAATTATAGAAATGGCAAGCAAATATGCTGACGCCGATGATGATTCAGAAGGGCTGCTGGCCAATCCCAATGCGCCAAACAGCTAAAACAAACTCAGAAGTGCAAAAACACCTCGGATGAAAAGCCGGCTCCGGACAACACAGCTGTCAACGCAACATTCAGATCTGAAGGACGAGGAGGGTGCAAAGGCGGCCGGGGTAGAGGCCATGGAACTTCCCGAATCCAGGGCAGAGGAGACCAGCAACCCGGAAGAACCTATACCTGGGCCGACATTGCCAATAATCCCTATGTCCACCACTTGGATAGTAACGAAGGATCTACCCACACAAATGCTTAGTGTCGTTTCAATGACGACATCAAGAAAGACGAATCCTCTGGCTACAGAGCCAAGCGACGAAAAGGGAAGAAAAATTCCGAGAAAGGAAAAGAGCCCAAGGAAGATTCTGACATGGAAGAGGCGGAAGCCGCTGCAGATCCCAAGTCAGATGGAAAGAAGACTTTTCCGACTAAAAAATACGCATACGTCTGCTTCCTTGGATCACAACCTTCTAAGGAAAAAAAAGCGGTTCTTCGTGAGCTCAATGCCACAGTTCCGGCTGTCCCACAGTTCCTGGACTGGTCAGAGGTAACCATCACCTTTAATCATTCAGATCACCCGAGGAAGACACATCGTCGAGGAAAGTACCCTCTGGTCATCAATCCTCTTATTGACGGATATGAGTTCTATAAAACACTCATGGACGATGGAAGTAGCATCAATATCCTCTACATCGAGACGCTCCACCGCATGAAGCTACACGAGAGCCAGTTGAGTTACAGTAGTGTAACTTTCCATGGCATTGTACCAGGGAGACAGGCGGATTCTCTGGGTGAGATTACTCTAGACGTGACATTCGGAACTCAAAACAATTACCGGACCAAGACACTCTCCTTTGAGGTGGTACCGTTCAAAAGTGCTTACCACGCCATCTTCAGACGTCCGGCTTACTGGGCGTTCATGGCCTGTCTATGTTACATCTACAACATGATCAAACTTCTAGATCCAAAGGGTGTAATCACCGTACAGGGAAATCCGAGGAAGGCGCGAGAGTGCTACGAAGGATCCGTTGCCTTCGCCGAAGCCGTGTTGTACGCCTAGGAGTACTAGGAGATCAAGAATACCATCAATCCGTCTGAGATGCCCACTACAAAGAATGAGGTGCTGAAGCCAAGTTTGCAGTTCAAGGAGTCGGAAGAGACAAAGAAAACATCGCTGAAGGAAGATGATCCCTCCAAAACGACGAACATATGGGGTAGGATTAGGCCACACATAGGAAAGCCCGTTCGTCAAGTTCCTCGAAGCTAATAGTGATATCTTCGCATGGAAGCCTTCTGACATGACCGGAGTACCTAGGGAACTTGCCGAGCACTCTCTTAACGTGTACCCTGACGCTAAACCCGTCAAATAGTCCTTACGACGGTTTGGTGATGAAAAGCGCAAAGCAATAGCCAAAGATTTATCCCTTGTCCCTAATTAGCGGATTTTATAACACAGGTCATCCATACAGATTGGGTGGCAAATCCTGTACTCGTCCCTAAAAAGGACACCATTGATTTAAGGATGTGTGTTGATTATACCGCTTTGAACAAGGCATGCCCAAAAGATCCGTTTCCTTTGCCAAGAATCGATCAAGTTTTCGACTCAACGGCAGGGTCGGAACTACTCTGTTTTCTCGACACATATTCTGGATATCACCAGATACCGATGAAAAAATTGGATCAAATTAAGACGTCTTTCATCACTCCTTTCGGAACCTTCTGCTACAAAACTATGCCGTTTGGCTTAAAGAACACAGGAGCAACATATCAACGTACTATGCAACATTGTCTCAACGACCAAATCGGACGCAACATACATGTATACGTAGATGACATAGCAGTTATGTCCAAAAAGAAGGAAACTTTAATTTCTGATTTGGATGAAACATTTGCTAGTCTACGAAAATTCAATATGATGCTAAATCCGAAGAAGTGTTTCTTTGGAATTCTGGCCGGAAAATTGTTAGGTTTTATCGTCTCGGAGCGAGGCATAGAGGTGAACCGATACAAAATCAAGGCTATCTTAAACATTACCAGGCCGACTCGCCTAAAGGACATACAACTTCTCACTGGTTGCATTGCAGCGGTGAGTCGGTTCGTCAGCCGGCTCGGTGAAAGAGCCGCACCTTTATACAAACTCTTGAAGAAAACCGACAAAGTTGTCTGGACTCAGGAAGCCGAAACTGCCCTGCAAAGTTTGAAAGATGTACTTTCAAACCGACCAGTTCTCGCAGCGCCCGAACCTCAGGAACCTATGTTATCGTACATTGCAGCAACCAACAAGGTCATAAGTGTGGTAACAATAGTTGAGCGCGAGGAAGAAGGCCACGAGCATAAGGTGCAACAGCCAACTTATTATCTGAGTGAGGTCCTGACAGAATCAAAGCAATGGTATCCACATCACCAAAACTGTGACACCCCCGGGATCAGGGCTAAACAAATCCTAAACTTCCGTCTGATATAAGCTTAACCCTGAGCTCGAGAATATCCAGTGAAGAATCTGTAACACAACAGTGACCCTACGACACAAAATTTATTGCAGCAAGCTTATAACTGAGCAGAGAGCCAAATTATTACAAGCAGCTGACCACAAACATCAAACAACGGAAGGCAAATTATGTTATTAAGTATCGCAAACTTAACAAATGGCCTAAGAGGCCTGAAGCATAACGATGACGTCCCAGCCCATGGATTCCAGGCTGCCGGACGGGAACCCCAAGCTACTCGTCGTTGTCGATGTAGTACCAAAATGATCTTCAGGGAAACTTACTCTGGCAAAAGTATCAACAAAGCAAGGGTGAGTACTGGGTGTACTCCGCAAGACTTATGGCTGGTGGAGTTGTTTTGCATAAAGCCACATTTGTTTATGAAACAAGAAAGAGAGAAGATGCTTGTCTAATAAGAGTATTTTAAAAGGGGAAAAGAGAGCGACATCTCCGAAATATTGATCATCATCTTTTGATATCCACCAAACCATCATCATCTACCAACTAGGATCACCCCCTCGTACCCATGAGGAAGCATCCTTAAGCACACGTTGATCTACCAAGTTTTAAGATTAGGTTCGAGTTCTCTATGATCTTAGAATCTGGTAGCCAAGCGTTCATAACCGTGAACACGGCTTTTCAAAAAGATTATTACCCTGCAGGGGTGTAAAACATTACCCACACATACTAACCTTCTCTTAATACCACATGATTAGCCCTCTTCCTTGGAAGGCCAGAAGAGGGTGGTTAGACACGACCTTTACCTTGCTTTCGCCGAGACCATGAGTCACGCAATAAGAATGATTCCGCTGTAATGGGTCAAATCCCGAAGCCGATACTTAAAGATGTGAGGCGAGGTTGGTTTACTAGGGGCGCCATCAACCCCAAGCAACCCGGTCCACGCTTCCCTACCTGTATGAATGCACCTCCTTCACCCCCTCTTTCGAAAATGTTTTCAATGCGTATGTCGAATGGAACACTCGAACTATGTGACTCATGGAATCTACTAGGCAAGTTAGTTGCTCATGAGGTTTTCCAGGCCCCTTGTGCTTGTACGCTCGTCTCCGTTCCAAAGGCAAGAAATCAGTTCCTAGTGGTGGCGAGCATGGGACTAGAAAAACCACATCCCACCGTGGCCTCCCATACAAGCCTTAGCATGTTTAACTCATATCACCAATCTCATATCATCTTATCACGTTCTCCTGTCATACTAGATTCTCTGAATCCGATACATCATCTAGATGGACCAGATTCAACAGCTATGCATGGCTAAGAAGACACGAAATAAGCTCTAGCAGTGCACACAAGCCAAACCTAGTTATGCTAGGAGCAGTGGATCAGGTAATATAAGCTCAAAGGTAGTATGCAATAGATAGGATACTCTATCTATCGATAAAAGACCACAATAGAATCGTATGCATCATGGCAAGAATTGAAATGCTTTCAAAATCATAGGATTATATCATGGTGGGGCTATGCTTGCCTTTGTCAGTTGATAGAAGATAAGCAGATCTTCGAGAGCCTTTTACTTGAGTTGGTTACAGTTGGTCAAGTATTTTTCGTCGATCTTCGATCGTCGGTGGTGTTGTCCTTGAGCTTTGATCTCGAACTCGTATTCTACCAGGAAGAACCAAATACCAGAAATAAACGAAAGCAATCAACAATGGCATCAATGCAAAGCTCAAGCAACGATGATGATATGACAAGTTAAATTGCATTGAATTGAAACCCTAAAGCATGCTTGACAACTTATTCGGGGTTCTGAGGGTTGAAAACCCTAATTCAAGGAAACTCCGGAACATATGAGAGGGGTTAGTTTGTTCTTCTAATAAAACTTTCCATTTAAGTTGTTGAACAATGCATCATTATAGCTCTATTAGATAGTTCTCATTTTTCTAAACATTTTGATATATTATTTGTATTTTTCTGAATTATAATTAAAAAGATATTGAATTTTCAATATTTAAAACAATTCCTGTAATTATTAAAGTGTTTGTTAAATTATTAAACAACTCATTAGACTTTTTACACCCAGCCAAACTCTACCCATAGCAACTGACTGATGGGCCCTTTGCCACATAGGCAGCCACGTGAGCAAAGTGAGACCGGATCCCGGTTGGGGTGTTTCTCACCAGGGCAGGGGCTAGCCGCTGCGGCTGCCAGGTGGGTCCTAGGCCACGTTAGCAATCCACGCGGGCGCCACGCGGGCCTCGCGAGAGAACGGCCAAGTGGCGGCATTTGGCAGCTCTAGAAGGCTTGCGGGACTACGCGGTTAAGTGCGTTCGAGCAAGCGGAGCCAGGCGAGCATGGCAGAGCCGGCGCCGCCCGCGGATGGTCACCAGAGCGACCTGTGCAACCGCGTCCAGCGGCAGCGCATGGCGGCGTTCGATGCGAGCAAGAAACAGAGAGGAAGGGGGCCATCGAGGTGGTCTAGGAGGAGCGGTTGCTCACCTAGAGTGCAGAGGAGGGCTCGAGAAGGCTGGGCGAGGCCGGAGGGCGCCGGAATCGACGGTGAGGCGACGTCCTGTGCCGGATAAGAAGGTATCGATTGCGGAGGTTGGAGGCTCGCCGGCTTGCGCGCTTCGGGGCAAATGGCAGAGGAGGGTGCGGCTGGTCCAGAGGGGTGCTCAGCTGGGTGGGGGGAGGCCAGGAGTGACGGCGACAAGCGGCATCTACGGCTCTAGGGTTCGAGCTTGCCACAGAGAAAGAGAGGGAGCATGCGGGGAAGAAGAAGAGGATAAGGGCGAGCGAGGGCGTCGACGTGGGTCTTATCGGTCTCCAGAGCGGCGGTGGGCATCCCGGCGCAGGGCGCGCATCACGGCGGCAGCAGACGGTGTCGGCGGCGACACGGAGCTACTTGTCCCCGCGAGGAAGACGACGAAATAGATCGGTGAAGGGGTACAAGTCGGCTGTGGGCTGCGGACGGGCTAGGTGGGCTGGCTGTAGGCACACTGACTGGAAGAGAGAGAGGAGAGCAACATGGGCTCGACCCAGTTAGCTCGCTCACTTTGTTTTTTATTTACAAATTGTTTTTCTTTTTCTGTTTTCAAATTTTTGTTTGTATTTCCCTTATTAGTCCATTTGGGCTACAATAAATTTTGGTAGTTTTCAAAATCAAAACCATCTGAATTGATCTCAAATAGAGAGGAAATGATTAGGGTTTAGGGTGTTGCCTTAATTCTTAATGCATGCATTTTTAAGGTATGATGCTTATGATGCAAAACAAACCCTAATATGAGTTTAACTAAAAGTGGGGTGTTACAGCTCTATCCCCCTTACGAGAATCTCGACCCGAGATTCCAAAGGTAGGAAGAGAAACAGAGAGAGAAAGAAACAGGGTCACTCTAAAGATAAGAGGGAAGCACACTAAACAACACACAGAGTATCTCATGGTCAACTCATGGATGGAGTGTTCAGAAACAACTCTGAGATGACGAACATGAAACACATCAAGGTAACGGAGGAAACAAGAGGAGAAGGTTTCAAGTTGTTAGACAGATGGTCTTCATAAGGATTGAGACCATGGAACTTGCAGGAGGTTTTGAAGCTTCGGAAGGAGAAATCTTCCAACAGAAAGAACATGACCACAGACTTCGATAGGGAACCTCTACTAAACGACTCAAGTAGATATTTCAGGTTACAGAGACATGGATCAACAAAACCAAGCTGTTGAACTACTTTTGAAACAGAAGAGTCGCTATTTCATTCAACAGGAGGCCAAGACAGAAAGGTGTTTTGTGGAGAGGACTCATAAGAGTAATAGGGAACATGTAGCAAGAGAAACTTCTGATTATCAAGATCATAGTCACTCTTAAAACATGGCTGCGAATATGAAGGAAACTCTTTATTCATCTAGGTATATCAATTTTTTTGCCAAAATCATGATATCACTTTACACCACTAAGATGAATAGTTAAGAAGATTCCTGATGACACGAGAAGAAAGAAACTTCATTCTCAGACTTCACTTACTTGGCACAACAAGATGCTTGCCAACATAAAGGGTCTGGAGGATCGACCGAGAGACATTTAGCAACACTACTTTAAATGTTCTCCTTGATATTCGAGAAAGCAAATATCAAGTACAGGTCGGACTTCGGGTACAAAGGGACCATGAACACAACTCCTATAATGAATTATAGAAGAAGCCTCATGAAGAGTGGTTGTTATTGCTGACTTCAAGAGAATATGTCAAAATGTCTTTCCGGCTAAGTGTGTCAACCATTACATCATTCTTGCCAGATTTACAAAGAGACCTATGCCAAAACCTTGAGGAACACCAACCATCATTGCTGCTTGAGATTCAGCTTTGGTTAGGTGGAATGATATTTCAGACTTAGCATGTCTGAATAGAAAATTTGCAACATTTACCACAAAGGTAAAGTCACTAGATTCTCAAGACAGGGACTATAGTGTCAAGCTCTAAAAGATGGAGCTAGATTGCTAGACCCATGTATTATCATCTTGTCGAAGGACAACTGCATACACATAAAATACTAACAATAAACCACACATGTGTCCTTAAGTAACGGGGATAACTCTACTTGAATCCATGGCGGCATCTTTCAACAGGTGCATGTGAACCAGAGAAGGTTACCTCTAACATCCAGAACACATACTTCGAGTTAACACGAAGATGGTTCTCGAAATTTTCCAACATCAATGTCGATTGTTCCGTATAAATCCAATCTAACAAGGAGAAGATAAGGATATTGTCCATGGGCTCAACAACAAACTTATCGAGACACTCCAAGAAAATGAACTTGTATGTTGCATGAACAAAGCATAACTGTTGGTCAGAGCCAAGACATGAAGATGTACTCAAGTGAAACATTACAAGTAGGAACACCATAATATAGTCCTTGAAACTGAGTTTGATTTGACAATGACCCAAATCAAATCAAAGGTGGGGGATAACATATCCACGAAGGGGATACTATATTTCTTCAGCGTGAACGAAACTAAACATCCCTTTACAAAGGAACTGGGTCGGATAACACTTTTGTCTTACAACTCTCTAAGTTGTTGTTTAAGGTCGACCAACTAGTTCAGGGGTATCCAGTATGGATCCTTAGAGAAAAGTGCAGTTCAGAGAACTTACTTGCTCAAGAACTTGACATCACGGTCATGTGGCAACATCGCGATACTTCTAGGAAGACGTCCAAAATATCTCGAACCACCGATATGTCACTTATTTCGAGAGGAAACTTGCTTGGTAAGGCAAGAGAACATAGTCTCAGAGTTTCGGCACAAACGTAACTCTTTGACCGAAGAGAGTGTACCAGAATAACGGACTTGGTAGCAAGTCAAACTTCGCTTAGTGATAGGATTAACCAATCACACTAAGAATGACTCAAATGTCCTTGGAGTTCTAAACAATAAAAATTGCTAGAATCTCAGGTGGCCTCATTGTTACGCACACGCATCATTCACGAGCGCAAAAGCTCAAGTAAAGGTGGGTAATTAAGTGGAACAACATCACTTCATTATGGGTTCATGAAACTCAGCACGACCTATTGATATAAAAGAGTGTGATACTTTAAGGTAGAACATGCAAAAGCTAATCAATGCCTCGTAATCTGCGGATTACAACACTTTGACCTGGTCTTAGATATGACGAGGTACTGGAGTTTGTTTCTCCTAGACATACCGAAATGGTTTGTCATGACAGACCACAAGAGTATCTTGCATCGGAAGACACCAATGCACATTTACTACTTGGCTACCAACGGGTAGACAAAGGTCAGAAAACAACAAGGGAAAAGGGAACATGCTTAGGATAGAATCCCAAGATGTGGATGCATAAGTCAACAATCTTCTGAAAACCAATGCAAAGAATAGGTAAGTTGTGGCAGAGTCACGAGTATAGATGCGAGACTCACGAGGAGTACTCTTGTCATGATCTATTTGGTTCCATTAAAGAACATCTTCCATAACTAGTGGTAGGGGAAGTCCTTAGTTGTCACAATTCAATCGCGACAATAACCACAAGTTGAAGGCTAGAATTGTAGTACCAGCCATCCTGACATAATGTATGAAAAGTAACGACAGGGGTCAACAAAAGGGATATTGAGTTAAAGGTTAGCTTCATGTACAAGATTCACAACACCAGAATCCAGCACAATTAGGGATCTTATGTTCAAGTCCAAGGGTTAAAACCCAGAGAAAGAAGTAACTACTACTTGCGTGACATAGTGTACACTGCAAGATAGTATTCACGAGGTATCTTCCAAGAGAAGAAACGACTTCTGAAGTACCCAACAAACGAAAAGGAGGCACTCGAGGCGAAAGGAAACCTCAAATCCTAGAACAGAACACTGTATATCCAACAATATAATATTGCGGGTCCGGAAGATAGAGAGATCATGTTGGAAAGAAATCTCTCAGATGAACAAGAGAAAAGGGAAACAAGGAATTCACAACACACACAACTATAGAGAACTCAACACTAGGTCAACTGGCTAAGAAACATCATGCCCAGAAGGCACCTAAGCTTTGAAAGACTAGAAGAGATATCGAAACTTTTCCAAAGTCAACACAAGATAAGATGACCCAGAGTTAGAGCGAAACTGGATAAGGAATAAAATAAGCATACTAGAGTTTTCGCAAATACTTTTCATCTTTGAAAATAGTTTTCACAAGCACTAGACTCAACATCGACCAATAGAAGGGTTTTCCTACGGTCGGTACTGCTCTGATACCAAGACCTGTGACACCCCCGGGATCAGGGCTAAACAAATCCCAGACCTCCGTCTGATATAATCTTAACCCTAAGCTCGAGAATATCCAGTGAAGAATCGGTAACACAACAATGACCCTACGGCACAAAATTTATTACAGCAAGCTCATAACTGAGCAGAGAGTCAAATTATTACAAGCAGAGGTCACTGACCACAAACATCAAACAACGGAAGTAAATTATGCTATTAAGTATAGCAAACTTAAAAAATGGCCTAAGAGGCCTGAAGCATAACGATGATGTCCCAGCCCATAGATTCCAGGCGCTGCCGGCCGGGAACTCCAAGCTACTTGTCGATGTCGATGTAGTACCAAACTGATCTTCAGGGAACACTTACTCTGCCAAAAGTATCAAAAAAGCAAGGGTGAGTACAGGGTGTACTCCACAAGACTTATGGCTGGTGGAGTTGTTTTGCATAAAGCCACCTTTGTTTATGAAACAATAGAGAGAGAAGAGGCTCGTCTAATCAGAGTATTTTAAAAGGGGGTAAGAGAGCGTCATTTCCGAAATATTGATCATCATCTTTTGATATCCACCAAACCATCATCATCTACCAACTAGGATCACCCCCTCGTACCCATGAGGAAGCATCCTTAAGAACATGTTGATCTACCAAGTTTTAAGATTAGGTTCGAGTTCTCTATGATCTTAGAATCTGGTAGCCAAGCGTTCATAACCGTGAACAAGGCTTTTCGAAAAGATTATTACCCTGCAGGGGTGTACAACTTTACCCACACGTACTAACCTTCTCTTAATGCCACATGATTAGCCCTCTTCCTTGGAAGGCCGACAGAGGGTGGTTAGACACGACCTTTACCTTGCTTTCGCCGAGACCATGAGTCATGCAATAAGTATGATTCCGCCGTAACAGGTCAAATCTCGAAGCCGGTACTTAAAGATGTGAGGAGAGGTTGGTTTACCAGGGACGCCATCCACCCCAAGCAACCCGGTCCACGCTTCCCTACGTGTATGAATGCACCTCCTTCACCCCCTCTTTCGAAAACGTTTTCAATGCGTATGTTGACTGGAACACCCGAACTATGTGACTCATGGAATCTACTAGGAAAGTTATTTCCTCATGAGGTTTTCCAGGCCCCGTGTGGTTGTACGCTCGTATCGCTTCCAAAGGAAAGAACTCAGTTCCTAGTGGTGGCGAGCATGGGATTAGAAAAACCACATCCCACAGTGGCCTCCCATACAACCCTTGGCATGTTTAACTCATATCACCGATATCATATCATCTTATCATGTTCTCCTGTCATACTAGATTCTCTGCATCTGATACATCATCTGGATGGACCATATTCAACAGCTATGCATGGCTATGCAGACACGAAATAAGCTCTAGCAGTGCACACAAGCCAAACCTAGTTATGCTAGGAGCAGTGGATCAGGTAATATAAGCTCAAAGGGAGTATGCAATAGATAGGATACTCTATCTATCAATAAAAGACCACAATAGAATCGTATGCATCATGGCAAGAATTGAAATGCTTTCAAAATCATAGGATTATATCATGGTGGGGTTATGATCGCCTTTGCCAGTTGATAGCAGATAAGCAGATCTTCGGGAGCCTTTTACTTGACTTGGTTACAGTTGGTCAAGTATTGTTCGTCGATCTTCGATCTTCCATGGTGTTGCCCTTGAGCTTTGATCTCGATCTCGATCTCGTATTCTACTGGGAAGAACCAAATACCGGAAATAAAGGAAAGCAATCAACAATGCATCGATGCAATGCTCAAGCAAGGATGATGATATGACAAGTTAAATTGCATTGAATTGAAACCCTAAAGCATGTTCGATAACTTATTCGGGGTTTCGAGGGTTGAAAACCCTAATTCAGGGAAACTCCAGAACATATGAGAGGGGTTAGTTTGTTCTTCTAATAAAACTTGTCATTTAAGTTGTTGAACAGTGCATGATTATAGCTCTATTAGATAGTTCTCATTGTTCTGAACATTTTGATATATTATTTGTATTTTTCTGAATTATAATTAAAAAGATATTGAATTTTCAATATTTAAAACAATTCCTGAAATTATTAAACTGTTTCTTAAATTATTAAACAACTCGTTGGACTTTTTACACCCAGCCAAACTCTACCTACAGCAACTGACTGATGGGCCCTATGCCACATAGGCAGCCACATGAGCAAAGTGGGACCAGATCCCGGTTGGGGTGTTTCTCACCAGGGCAGGGGCGCCGCTGCGGCTGCCAGGTGGGTCCTAGGCCACGTTAGCAATCCACACGGGCGCCATGCGGGCCTCGCCGGAGAACGGCCAGGCGGCGGTAGTTGGCGGCGCTAGAAGGCTTGCGGGACTACGCAGTTAAGTGCGTTCGAGCGAGCGGAGCCGGGCGAGCATGGCAGAGACGGCGCCGCCCGCGGATGGTCACCGGAGCGACCTGTGCAACCGCGTCCAGCGGCGGCGCACATCGGCGTTCGATGCGAGCAAGAAATAGAGAGGAAGGGGCCATCGAGGTGGTCCAGGAGGAGCGGCTGCTCACCTAGTGTGCAGAGGAGGGCTCGAGAAGGCCGGGCGAGGCCGAAGGGCGCCGGAATCGACGGTGAGGCGACGGCCGATGACGGAGAAGGAGCTACTGATTGCGGAGGTTGGAGGCTCACCGGCTTGCGCTCTTCGAGGCAAACGGCAGAGCAGGGTGCAGCGGTTCTAGAGGGGTGCTCAGCTGGGTGGGGGGAGGCCGGGAGTGATGGCGAAGAGCGGCGTCTGCGGCTCTAGGGTTCGAGCTTGCCGCAGAGAAAGAGAGGGAGCGCAAGGGGAAGAAGGAGAGGATAAGGGCGAGCGAGGGCGTCGGCGCGGGTCTTATCGGCCTCCAGAGCAGCGGCAGGCATCGCGGCGCGGGGCGCGCATCGCGGCGGCGGCGGACGGTGTCGGCGGCGACACGGAGCTACTTGTCCCCACGAGGAAGACGACGAAACAAATCGGTGAAGGGGTACGTGCTGGCTGTGGGCTGCGGACGGGCAAGGTGGGCTGGCTGTAGGCGCGCTGAGCGAAAGAGAGAGAGGAGAGCAAGATGGGCTCGGCCCAGTTAGCTGGCTGACTCTGTTTTTTATTTACAAATTGTTTTTCTTTTTCTGTTTTCAAATTTCTGTTTGTATTTCCATTTGGAATGTATTTTGGGTAATTCAAAATACTAGAGGTTTTGTAAAATATCTAAAATAATGTGGGTCATTTATTAGTCCATTTGGGCTACAATAAATTTTGGTAGTTTTCAAAATCAAAACCATCTGAATTGATCTCAAATAGAGAGGAAATGATTAGGGTTTAGGGTGTTGCCTTAATTCTTAATGCATGAATTTTTAAGGTATGATGCTTATGATGCAAAACAAACCCTAATATGAGTTTAACTAAAAGTGGGGTGTTACAAAAACATAGCCTATGGAGTGTTCTTTGCATCTAGAAAGCTACGCCACTATTTTCAAGAGCACAAGATGACAGTGGTGAGCACCGCTCCCCTGCGAGATATAATCAATAACCGCGACGCCACAGGATGTGTCGCAAAGTGGGGAATAGAGCTTGAAGCTTTCGACATTGAGTGCAAACCACGTACAACAATCAAATCCCAAATTCTTGCCGACTTTGTTGTTGATTGGACAGAAACGGCAGAAAACACAGTCCCTCCAGACTCGGAATTTTGGACCCTTCACTTTGACGGATCAAAATCACGAGGAGGCTCGGGGGCTGGCGTGGTGCTCGAATCACCCCAAAGAGATAAGTTGTTCTATGTGTTGCAAATACATTTCATAATATTGCAGAGTATGAAGCACTGCTGCACGGAATACGCATGGCCAAAAACATTGGCATATCAAGACTCATGTGTTACGGAGACTCGGATTTAGTTGCTCAGCAAGTATCCGATATCTGCAACACAAACATGCACATGGCAGCATACAAAGATGTTGTGGATGAATTATCTAAATCGTTCGAGGGTTTTGAGGTTCAACATATCCCTCGAGCAGAAAATGAGGAAGCAAATGCTCTATCAAGAATAGGCTCTACGCGGAAACAAGTACCGGATGGCGCTTTTTAGAGCATTTAAGGGTCCCCTCCATAGTCAGAGTTGATGAGGACTATCCGACGAAATCCGACTCACCTTTAATAGCAGTTCTGGCTGTAATTCCTAGCTGGACAAAACCAGATCTAGATTTCCTAATTGACGGAAAACTACACGAAGACGAAGTCTTGAGCCGGTAGATTGTCCGACGAGCAAAATCCTACACTATAATAAATGTTGAGCTCTATAACGGAGTGTTTCTGGCATGTTTCAGTGATGTATTTCTTCAGAAGAAGGAGTGGAAATCTTAAGAGAAATCCACGAAGGCGAGTGTGGTCATCACGCTGTAGCCAGATCCTTAGTGGCAAAAGCTTTTCGACACGGATTGTTTTGTCTTACAACTAAGGCGGATGCTGATAAACTAGTCAAAACGTGCAAAGGTGCCAAAATTACGCTCACCAGGCACATGTTCCGGCTGAACAGCTGCGAACAATCCCTATTACATGGCCGTTTGTGGTCTAGGGGCTTGATATGGTAGGGCCATTTCGCACGGCAAAATGTGGATTTACACACCTAATAGTGATGGTGGATAAATTTAAAAAATGTATTGAGACTAAACCCGTAACAAGTTGCGATGGAGCCACAACCAGGAAGTTCGTCAAGGACGTAATCATCAGATTCGGATATCCGCACAGTATAATTACTGATAATGGGAGCAACTTTTCCATGGGTGAACTTGCGTAATTCTATGAAGAACAAGGGATCCGACTTGATATTGCATCAGTCGCACATCCACAAGCTAATGGACAAGTTGAAAGAACTAATGGCCTTATTCTACAAGGAATCTGACCTCGCCTCGAGGCACAGCTTCATCGGGCCGCAGGGGCTTGGGCGGAATAATTACCATCTATGATATGGAGCTTACGTACAACTCCTAACAGATCAACCGGCTATACTCCTTTTCTTGGTCTATGGTGCAGAAGCAGTTCTTCCAAGTGATCAGATTTATCAAGCTCCACGAGTAAAAGCGTATATCGAAGAAGATGCAGAAGTTTCTCGACAGGATGATCTCAATATAATCGATGAAGTACGCGTCTTTGCTGAGCAGAGATCTATAGCCTATCAGCAGAAGTTGCACAAGTATCATAGTCAGAGAGTGCAAAACCGTTCTTTCAGAAAAGGCGATTTGGTTCACCGACTTGTGCAAAAGAGAAAGCACAAACTTTCCCCAATTTGGGAAGGACCTTCTCGTGGTGGTGTCATGGCAGATGTCATGGGTAAGCTTAAGTTGGGGGCCGAATGGATGCTTGTGGTCACCGGGGAGGGAGTGCATGGTCTAGCCATGCACGAAGAACAAGATGAACTCTCCACACTTAGGAATTTTATTGATACTAGAAGTTTACAAGTGCTCCTTGAGCTGTTTCCACAGAGCCTCAAGGCACTAGTTTCCTACTTGGTCCAACCTCCTCAAACCCTAGCTATGCCCCTCCTTATATAGGCGAAGGCTAGCTAGGTTACACCCCTTTGGGTCCTAGGGTTACTGTTTGGATCTTAGTCCTCACTGTATGGGCCGGGTCATGGTCCAGCCCTAAGCCCTTGACCCAGTCCATAAAGCTAGACACTAACGGTCCTCTCGTACGTAGCCTCCAGTTCTTTTGGCGTCATGCAGTAACTTTGTACGTCAGCCCTTTCTTTAGGCGTCACCCGTCTCTTTTCGTGTCATCCATCGTCACCCTTATCTTTTGACCGTGCTTTACTATGGTCCCTCCCGATCCTCACTCAGAAAGATGCCACACGTCCTTTCTAACTTGGCCTTCCCTCGTGTGACTCGGCTCGCTGCTTCCTGCAAGGCAAGCAAACTTGTCTTATACAGGCCGACATAATTCTATGTCGGCCGTACTTGATCTTCTTACCCGGCCGTTATTACCCGGCCTAGTTTATTCTTCACTCTTATGACCCTACCGACATTAGTCCCTGAAGCTGGGCCATGTTTTACCCCTTATGACCCTACCGACATTAGTCCCTGAAGCTGCTGAGGCCTAGCAGTTCTAGCTGTTAGGTGTCTCCAGGTTCCTTTAATGTGCTTGTAACTTCTCTTTATGTCAGCATTTACTACTTAGGGCGCACTGTTTGGCATAACTTCGATCTTTGCTAAGTCTATTTTTCTCTTTCCGAGTCTCATCCTTGACTTTTTGGCCCATTTTTGCCTCGTGCTGAGTCATTTTGGACGCTTCCGAGTCATTTTTGGTTTTCCTTACTCACTGGCAGCTTGTAATCATGATGACTTGCCTCAAATTTTGTCCCAAATCCTGACCGCACAGTGACGGCGGCACAGTTACTCCCCGTCACTATAGCAGTCCCATCGCTCAGCTCCTCGTGTCTTGCGTAGCGTGACGTGGCAGTGGAGTTTCCGTGTATCACCTACACATGGCGCTCGCTGATTGGCTCACTCGGCCAAATACACGGACATATGCTAGCCGCACGGCGCAGGGGGATCCCATGTTTGGGGTTTTTACTCTCCTTAAGTAGGGGTGAGGGGAACTTAACTTCCCTCGCCAGTTTAGTTTCCCCTTTGCCATATTCTTCCTCCTTGCGCTCCCAAATCCTAACTTCTCCCCTACGGTTCTTCTTTTCCGCAGCTTCTTTCCTTCGATTTCTCCTTGCCCCTTTCTATTCCATCACGGGTCCTCGCTCCTCCAAGCCTCTTCCAGCGGCAGACGAGCCTGAAGCCAGAGAGATCATGGATGCTCGCGACGCCGCCAAGGGAGCAGAGGAATAGGAGGTCGCCGTCGGTGAGCGCGGTGGCTGGAAGGGCTCGGAAGTTTCTGCGCAGGAGATTGAGTGGTTGCGCTCCACCAGGCGCATCCCGCTCGAGGTGGATTGCCGCCTCCCTCTAGGTGAGATCTCTCCTAAGCCTGAGGCCAATGAGAGGGTAGTTTTCCTCTCACATTTCGAGTGTGGTTTTGCCTTGCCAGTGAGCAAATTCTTCGTTTCTTTTCTCTCCACCTTCCATCTTGAAACCCACCATTTGCCTACCAATGCAATTGGTTCTTTGTCTTTTCTATTTCTGCCTGCGAGGGCTATTTCGGCATTTGGCCCACTATTCTTCTCTGGGCCAAATATTTCAACTTTAGGATCCAAGTAGTGCCTAACGCCAGCGTTCCTCGCACCGAGAAAAGGCCCACTAGGTGCGGTGCCGCCAGCATCACACCCAGGAAAGAGTCCATCTTTCCTTGGGTCACTGACTTAGACTCTTGCAATAAATGGCATAGGAATTTTTTCTATGTCAAGAATAGCAGGTCCAATGACTACATCCGGCTCCCCCATTTCTCGGACGAGGTTCCCAGCAAGGAGTTCTCGAAGCTTGACACACGCGACAAGAATGCCGCAGTGAACGAGGCCAATGGGATTCTGGAGAGGCTGCTGTCACCGGATGAGAACTTCGACTTAACTGAGGAGGATCTCATGTGTGCTTTTATAGCACGCCGGGTCAGCCCCATCCAAGCTAGGAGCCACAAGATGTGCTTCATGAGCGGCACGCACGACCCTACTCGGCACTCCATGTTGGAGCTCACCCTTGACTTTGTGGCCCGCCGGGTCAGCTTGATCTTCAAGCTGACTTTGGCGGAGGATTGGGCCTAGAGCTGCCCTCCTTTTAGCTGGGATAGACCTATCCCCTGGGTAAGTTTCCGAGTCATCCACAAGCCGACATAGCTCTTCTTTTTTTCACTTGCTATTCCATTTGTTCATTGTTTTTATTTTGTTTGCCTTTCGTAGAATCTTATTCACCAGGTTGATGACAGTACTGTCCCCCCGGGTGGCTATTACGAAGATCGCTCTGACTCTAACGAAGTCGAGTTTGACCTGGAGTGCTTCATGCCCATCCCGCATGCAGTTGCCGCTTCAACTCCGGGTAAGACCCACACTCGAAACCCCTTACGAGATTGGTCTAACGATGATGATGATGACTGTGAGATTCTGGAGGTACTTGTCTTTTAACCTTAACCTTCTGACTTATCTGAGTGAGCTCGTCATTTACTTATGTAGTTGGCCAGGTACATGATGTTACACCTCTCGATGTGGGCGGAGTCGGCAAGATCCCTACTGCCAAACCGGGTAAGCGACGTGAGGCCTCCTCCAGCACTCAGCCCGCCAAGAAGCGCAAAGTTAATCATGCCGCTCCTCCTGCTGCCATGCTAACCGAGACTCGCAAAGCTGCTGGGCGTCGGGTCACTCGTCGCATCCCGCGCGACCCGACCGTATCCGAGTAAGTTTCTGTGCTTGTTAGATTTCATTTTTCTTTTCCTGTACTGCAATTGTTTTCTTATAGGCCCCTTTTTTTTCTTATTTTCAGCGTGGCACCTCTGTCTGCCAACCAAGCTGCACCTAGCATGGCCTCTTCACCGCTAAGGCTAGCCTGTCCTCCTCGTGCCGACACTGCAATGCAGAGCCCCATCCGGGTCACTGCTCCCACTACTGAGACTCACGTGTCTTAGAGTGAGGCTAACCTGGCAGTGCATCTATCAGAGGAGACTCGGACCAGCTCCCCTGCTACTTTTCCAGAACAGATTCCTGACCCCGGTGCTAGCAACATCGGCGCTGAGAAAACCCCAGACAATAGCTCTCCTGCTCCCAGTGTACTAGTTGACCATGTTGTCGCTTCCCAGAACGTTGCTAACCCTGTTCATTCGGCTCCTGTATTTTCCAGTCCCAGACCTGCTCAGTCTCCTCTTCTATCAAAAGATCAGACCAGGCCTGCTGCCCAAGGCCAGGCTCGCCCCACAACCAGCAAACCTTCATTGACCAATCAGCTGACCTTGATCCACGCCCCAGGAACCGCATCTCAGATTCGGCCCACAACAACAACAACAACAATAATGGCACCCGCTCTGGCGGGTAAGTTGGGCGAATCTGCAGCTGCCGGATCAGGCATCGCTTCCTGAGCTTGCGGCTTGCATACCAGCACCGCTTCTACCCATGCCAAGGTAGGAACTACCCTGAAAAAGGGGCAAGTACTCACTCGGACGCTTAGCGGGAATGGCCTTGGCTCTGCAGAGCATTATGCTGTGGCATGGAATGCAGCTGGCGAGCAAGAGGTCAGCTCCAGTGCTGGCAAAAATATGAAGCTAGGCCCCAAGGCTGTTTCTGATATGACCCAGCAGGCCATCGCCTTGATGGCCAGAGCAGATGAAGTGAACGAGGTATGTAATCTTCTTACTCTTTTGCATATCGAGTATCTTTTTGTTATACATGATCCCTAGTCCCTGAGGTTACTGCCGAGTAAGGAACTTACTCGGCTATAAGCTCTAAGTTAGAACCCAACTCTTATTTGGCTACTAGCTTGAATGCATACCTTCTGACTATATCCTTTTTGTGTAGATTACACACAATGAGCGCACCAAGGTGCATCAGTCTCTCCTCTTAGAGTACCGCAAGCTGGAGCTCGCTCACCAAAATCTGATAGCTGAGGCTAAAGGCCAAGGTACTTTCTTATTCGGCTTCCTTTTATTCGGCACACCTTCTTTGTTTCATTTCCTTGATTCTTTCTCGTTGTTTTTCCACAGCTTCTGCCCAATCCACCATCGATGCCTTGCACTTATAGATCAGCGAAGCTGAAAGTATGTCCCTAGCAACTTTGTGACCGCTCTATACTCATGCTTATTCCTTTCCCATTTTTATTTTGGCGGATCCGAGATGGCTTTGTTGTCGCTGACGAGTCACATGCTCCGAATAAGCAAAGAAGCATCGGATCGAGGTCCAAAAGGAGCGAGACGAGGTGACTCGGCTGAAGAAGCAAATGGCGGATATGGAGCAGAAGCACCAGTCCGAGGTGAAGGGGATGCGGGAGGACCTTGCAAAGAAAGATGGCCAACACGGTGCCAGTGTCGATAAAGCCAACCAGCTGCTCAAAGAGGCCGAGTCGGCGGTTGAGTCGGCTCATCAGGATCTGGACGCTCTTCAAGCCAAGGCTAGGATTTGGCAGAGCAAGCTTGGCTCCATCAACCCTTTCCTCGGTAGTGAGTTCTTACCTTTTTCACTGGACTCATTCCTTTGTCTGCTTTTCCTTGTTTTGTTAATGTTCTTTCACGTTTGTAGAAAATTTTCCCGAGGCCGAGATGTTCACGATACGGGTTGTCGTGGTATTGCCGACGAGTACGCCATGGAGGGGTCATTATAGTGCGTGTTTAGAGACGTGGGGTAAGGAGGACGGTGTTGGGGATATGCTATATGGGTATCCTCATAGCATGTCACCTATCTAGATAACCCGGGTGGCCCACAGTTGGTAGCATGGCCTATGGCCTGCTGGGCGGCCCAGTTAGATGGATCCAGAAGGGAGGCCCATGCCGGATAAAGGAAGGCTACGGTGGAGTCACCAGCGTACCCGGAGCCTTGGAGTGCAAGATACACAAGACTAGTAATAGACGGTGTAGGACTCTGCAACCTGTCCGGCTAGGACTTTTCCCCATAACCCTAGGACCTAGCGACTATATAAGTCGGGACTATGGGAGCCTTTAGGGAACGACAACTTAGCATCGATTCAGACAACCTCGCACAGCGAACCAATCCCTGTAACTTGGCGTATTGCCCTTATAGTGATTTATAGCAGGAGTAGGATTCCGCAACCGTCGTGGGATCTGAATCTGGGTAAGCTGTGTTACCTCGTACCCGTCAACCGTCCGCGTTCCCCCACGTCTCTAAACACGCACTGTGAGGACCCCTCCATGGCGTACTCGTCGGCAATACCACGACAGTTGGCGCCCACCGTGGGGAAAGAGGAGCTTCAGGCTCTTCAGCGGGCGAGGACCAAGATCTTCGCGGGAATCAGCAAAACCGTGGCCATCGGTCATGTTCTATTCTCCGGCAACGTTCCGATCATCCCCCTGAAAAGTTCTGGATCCCGGCAAAGAAGAACCCTGCATGGTGTTCGATCGTTCCTATCGGAGACATCCACCTCTTCATCGGTGAAACCGACTCGGGCACTAGTTCCCTGGGAGTCAGAGGAGCATCAAGGCACGCACGGACCGCCTACGAGCAGGATACGTTTGTGGAAGGATTGATGTCGGATTTATCTTCAGAGTTTGCCGACAATGATCGGAAAAATTCAAGGCCCACCCAAACCGCTCCTATGCAGGATATAAAGGTGGAAGATCACTACAAATCCGCCGGCTTTGCCCGTGCGTCTGGAAAGCAGAGATCCAAGTTCGTCAGCGTGGTCACCATCTTCGATCTGGCGCGCTGCATTCAGAGAGAAGGCGAAAACCCCCCACAATTACCTGGCCAGGTGGCTCCATATACGAGCCGATCTGGCCCACTACCCAGATGATAACGCTTTGTATCACTTCGTGGAAGGACTGGACCATGGCACGCTTCTCCGACATTCTTTAAGACGCCAGCAGGCAACAGGACGCCTTACCCTTGAAAAGATGGTGAGCACCGTCAACAACTATGCGGAGGCTGACGCGGAATCCCAGAAAGCACTTGCACTCATCCACGGAGAACCTTCGATTCAGCCACCACCGACTCTGGCCGCCATCATCGCAGCGGCACCACCACTTCCAGTCATCGTCGCTGTCGTTGCACCTCCACCACCCGTCATCGAGGAAGTCCTGGCACCCTCCGACTCTGTCCTTGACGCGCTTTATGCTGATTTCAGTACAGATTCAGAAGAGATAGATTTTAGTCCAGAAGAGCTAGACTCCGCTATGCAGGAGATGGAGGAGGAGTACTCGCGCGACGAGCAAGCCAACAACGTCGTCGCGTCTCGAGGGGTGTTCGTCACCATTGGAACGACGATGGATGAAGATCAACCCGGACGAGCTCCGCCTACGACGCTGAAAAAGGGGAAGGGGCCACTTATTGCTGCTGACGATGATCCCGCAAAAGTCATGCCTCCTCTGCCTAACCTAGTGCAGCAGCCGCAGGAACTCGGCACCGGCCCGACCAACAACAACACCGCAAACCTGCCGCCTCCGGCATCCACTTCTGCAGCAGCCCAAGTTACTTCAGCCGATAGAGTGATGTACGGCAATCTTCTCGTCGAGACACTCACCGTTGCTCATATTCGGAACGTGACCCAGCTTGATGAGAAGTGCCAGCAGCTGCTAGAGGAAGTGCAAGCCATCGCGGAGCAAGGCGCTAAACTAGATCAAGATCTGGTCAACACGCAGAAGTCCATAGAGAAAGCTAGAGCAATGGAGGCCGAGTACAAGACTTTACTGCAGCAGCAGAAGGCTAAGAAAGCTCCGTCTCGTGTCATCAACGATCCTGGTGTATGGCGCAACCTAGGATGGGCTCCCTCGAAGCCGGCACAAGCCAAGCCATACATTGACAGTGAAGGAAAGCAGGTGATGCCCACCCCACTCCTTAACCTCGCTGTCGCCAAGACCCTTCTGGAGCAGGATAGATCACCCGAGGCAGTGGAACAAGTCTACGACCTAGTGGCCAAGGCGGTGAAGCAGCAGGAAAAGGCCACCTCTCAGAGGCTCGAGCCCGACCCAGCGCTTTGCCAGTCTAGTTAGTACAAACCGCCAAGGGACAGATCTCCTCTTGATGTCGGGTCCTAGACGGGTTCACCAGAACGAAGACGGAGGGACACACGCAAAAGGAAGGATGCCATCCCTATATCCTCCGACCATGGAGAAAAGGCCCGACCTCGTCACCCGTCGCCACCGCCCCGATCTCCCTGACATCGCGAAGATTACAAGGCTCACCATCGTACGGATATGCCCCCACCAAAGCAGTGTGGGATCGTCATCCGCGATAATGCGGAGCAGACCCGTCATGACGGAGAGCGCAACCAAGGGCATCGGAGCAGGTCGCACCATGACCCTCCACGTCTGACAAGCAACCGTGACAGGCGTGAGGAATCGCAGGAGGGTAACAGCAAGAAGGCTAACCCACTGCCACCTCCGCCTCCATCACCACCAACCAGTCACCATGGCGGAGGAGGCCCACGTCGTTCACGCAGCCCATCCCCTATTGACAAGAAGAAAAAGAACCCGGAGCCATACGATGCACGTTCACGGATCGATAAGATCCACGAGGCCCGGGAAGGACCATACCTGGGACCACGTTGCTTTGGACCTGTTATACGGTCTGCTACTTACCCCAAAGGTTTTCGGATTGACAAGACCATCAAGCCCTATGATGGCACCGCCAAGCCAGCAACATGGTTGTAGGACTACGGCAACGCGGTGGAGATTGCTGGAGGCAACCCCAACGTCGCCTTCAAGTACCTCCCGTTAATGTTGGCAGGCACGACGCGTCAATGGATCGACGACTTGCCGGAGAAATCTATCTACAACTGGTTGGACATGCAAGAAGCGTTCACCAAGAACTTTGAGGGTACATACAAGCGTCGCTGCACTGTGGGTGATCTACAGCGGTGCGTTCAAGAGAAAGACGAGACATCTCGCGCCTACCTCTAACGCTGGCTGGACATGAAGAATTCCTGCGCAGGAGTGCACGCTCAGACCGCCATGGCCGCCTTCATCGACGGGTTGGAAAGGGGCACGTTTCTCCGGCATAGGCTGAAGCGCTTACAGGACAATCACCAGCTTGACTTGAACAAGATGATTCAGTTGGCTAGTGAGTTCACAGCTGCCGAAGATGATGCTCGCGGCTCCTTGCCGTCAACAGCTGTTCCAACTCAAGCTCGGAGGAATAACAGTACAAAGCGGAAAACCGCTCCAGAAGAAAAGCAATCTACCGACATGGTCGCTATGACTTTTGCAGGACGAGGTGAAGGCGGACAACATGGCCGAGGAAGGGGAGCTGGTCGTGGGCAGCAACGACGAAATGAAACAACCTCGGCACAGCTCCATGTTCCCCAAACCTACGAGGAGTACTGTGATATTCCGTGCCTCGTACACCTCGATGCCAATGGTAAGGCCAACCATACCAATCGACACTGCAAGTTCGTCAACTACCTCAAGAAAGACCCGGAGTCCGGTTACAAGCGAAGTCGGAAGAACAAACCGCGAGGCAAGGGCAAGGGGGAGAAGAAGGAGGAGGATCCCAAGGATTCAAGTGACATGGACGAGGACGTTGACCCCAAGCACGCCGATAAGGGCGAAGACAAGGGCAAGAATCCCTTCGCCAAGATGGCACCATTCTACCACACTTTCCTTGGCACCCCCACCGTCCGACAACAGAAGACCTCTCTGAGGATCCTGATGGCCACTCTCCCCCCAGTTCCCCAGTACCTGCACTGGTCGGAGGTTCCAATAACTTGGGACAGGACGGACCACCCAGACCTTATATCTACGGAGAACTAGTCTGCCATGGTCATCAACCCCTTGATTCACGGCGTGGAGTTCACCAAGTGTATGGTGGATAGTGGAAGCAGCATCAACATCATGTACCTGGATACACTGCAGACGATGAACTTGACGGAGGCAAACCTAAGGCGAACCAACACCATCTTCCACGGTGTAGTTCCTGGTCGGGAGGCTCGGTCCCTTGGGTGCATTACACTTCAGGTTGCCTTTGGCGATGTTAACAATTACCGCCAAGAGCGCTTGACCTTCGAGGTGGTCCCCTTCAAGAGCGTGTACCACGTCATATTCGGCCGCGACATATTCCACACGTTCATGGCCAAGACATGCTTCGTCTACAACAAACTCAAGATACCCGGACCAAACGGTGTCATCACTGTATCCGGAAGCTTTACCAAGGCAAGGGACTGCAAGATCAATGAAGCAGCCGTTGTAGAAGCAGTCCTCTACAGCGAAGAATTTAAATAGATCCAGAGCAAGTTCGATGACTCAGAGATGCCCGCGTCGAAGAAGCAGATCTCCGACTCTGCTCCTGCGTTCAAGGCCGCCATCGAGACCAAGCCAGTGGAACTTGTGGTAGGCGATGCCTCCAAGGTCACCGCCATTGGGACGAAACCTGGACCCCAAATAGGAAAGCGCGCTCGTCGAGTTGCTTCGTGAGAACAGGGACATCTTTGCCTGGCAACCTGCCGACCTGAAAGGTGTACCTAGGGAACTTTCCGAGCACAGCTTAAACATTGATCCAAAATGCAAATCAGTGGAACAACCTCTACGACGCTTTGGAGATGACAAGAGACACGCCATTGGCAAACAGATATCTAGGTTACTTAAAGCTAGATTTATCCGAGAAGTCCTTCACACCCGATGGGTGGACAATCCTGTACTTGTCCCCAAAAAGGGAAATAATGAATTAAGAATGTGCGTTGATTACACCAGCTTGAACAAAGCATGTCCCAAAGATCCGTTTGCTTTGCCTTGCATTGACCAAGTCATTGACTCCACGGCTAGCTCGGAGCTTTTGTGTTTTCTTGATGCATACTCAGGATACCACCAGATCAAGATGAGGAAGTCGGACCAATTGTCCACTTAGTTCACTACCCCATACCGGACGTTTTGCTATGTCACGATGCCCTTTGGGCTGAAAAACACAGGTGCTACGTACCAGCGGACAATGCAACGCTGCCTCCATGACCAAATTGGTCGGAACATTCATGCCTATGTGGACGATATCGCGGTGATTTCTAAAAAGTCAAACGACTTAATCTCCGACTTAAAAGAAACCTTTGATAATCTCTGGAAATATAACATGATGCTTAACCCTAAGAAGTGCGTCTTCGGAGTTCCAGCCGGCAAATTGTTGGGTTTCATCGTTTCCCAACGTGGAATCGAAGTCAACCCGGAGAAAATCAAGGCCATCTTAAACATAAACCGTCCGACAAGCCTAAAGGACATTCAACGACTAACAGGTTGTGTTGCAGCAGTTAGTCGGTTCGTCAGCCGACTTGGAGAGAAGGCTCTGCTGTTGTACAAGTTGCTAAAGAAGGCGGACAAATTCACATGGACAGACGAAGCAGATGCAGCATTGAAGCAGCTCAAGGAGATTCTTTCCTCAGCGCCCATCCTTGCAGCACCTGAGCCTGGAGAACCCCTGTTAACTTACATGGCGGCAACAAACCAAGTAATCATCATCGTCGTCGTCGTAGAGTGGAAGGAACCATGCTATGAGCACGGAGTTCAACGACCAGTTTACTATGTAAGCGAGGTCTTGACGGAGTCCAAGCAGCGTTACCCGCACTACTAGAAGATAGCTTATGGGGTATTCCTTGCTTCTTGGAAGATGAGGCATTACTTTCAGGAGCACCCAATCACAGTGGTGAGCAAGACTCCACTGTCCGACATTATCAACAACAGCGACGCTACGGGAAGGGTCATGAAGTGGGGCATTGAACTTGCCGCCTTCGAGATCACCTACAAGAGACGCGACGCTATCAAATCACAAGCCTTGGCGGATTTTGTTGCAGATTGGACGGAGATGCCAGATGCTACTCCGCTGCCGGAACCAGAGTACTGGGTGATGCACTTTGATGGATCAAAGCTTCTCAACGGCTCGGGGGCTGGTGTATTGCTACAGTCACCAACAGGAGACAAGCTACACTACGTTCTGCAGAGCCACTTCGAGGCTACAAACAACATGGCGGAGTATGAAGTACTCATTCATAGACTACGTGTAGCCAAGGATATTGGCATCAAGCGCATAGTTTGCTGTGGAGATTCCGACTTGGTTTCCTAGCAGGTGGCTGGCACCTGGAATGTGCGGAACCCTGCGATGGTGGCATATCGAGACGAAGTGGACGAGATAACCAAGAGCTTCTTGGGATACGAAGTCAAGTATGTACATAGGGATCAACACGAGGCGACTGATCTGCTGTCTAAGCTTGGATCAGGGCGCAAGCAAATTCTGCCAGGAGTTTTCCTAGAGCACCTGCGCACACCATCTGTGAAGGGAGCCGAAATCGACAACCCGGATAGAGCTGACTCTTTCGTCAACATGGTGACTAAGGTCCCTCCGGCTTGGACAAAACCGTTCATGGAATATCTAGAACACGGAACTTTGCCTGACAACAAAGTTGAAAGACGGCAAATAGTACGACGAGCAAACGGTTATAGCATAATCAATAGGCAACTCTAAAAAAGGAGAACTATTGGTGTATACCTAAAGTGTGTTTCCCAGCTAGAAGGTATGGAAATCCTACGCTAAATCCATCTCGGAGATTGCGGGCATCACGCCGCTCCTCGATCGTTAGTTGCGAAAGCCTTCCGGCAAGGATTCTACTGGCTGACCGCGAAGGAGGACGCCGAAAAGCTGGTTGAGACATGCATGGGATGCCAGTATTATGCCTGACAACCACATGTTCCTGCTGAAGAACGGCGAACAATACCAATAACTTGGCCGTTTGCAGTCTGGGGGCTAGACATGGTGGGACTGTTACAGACGGCACCTTGTGGGTTTACGCATCTGCTTATAGCAGTTGATAAATTCACTAAATGGATAGAAGCTAAACCCATTAGAAATCTTGATGGGCAACTGCCCTCAGGTTTGTCCGGGATCTAGTGGTGAGATTTGGTCTCCCACACAGCATTATCACCGACAACGGCAGCAATTTGTCACTCGGAGAAGTGGAAGCTTATTGTTGGGAGAAAGGCATCTGACTTGACCTTGCGTCTGTGGCACACCCACAACCCAACGGTCAGGTTGAGCAAGCCAATGGATTAATTCTACAGGGAATCAAGCCACGTCTGGAGGCACCACTACATAGAGCAGCTGGAGCCTGGGCGGAATAATTACCATCTGTGATGTGGAGTTTATGAACTACACCCAACAGATCCACCGGCTATACCCCCTGCTTCATGGTATATGGAGCAGAAGCCATCCTGCCTTCCGACATTATTCATGATGCACCAAGAGTTGCCTCCTATGACGAAGATAATGCTGAAGAATCCAGACGCCTAGATGTGGACCTTCTCGAGGAGGAGCGCGTTCTACCAGCAGAATCTAAGCAAAGATCCAAAGATCCTCCATCTACCAGCAGAAGCTACGCAGCTACCATAGTCGCCGCGTTCGGCATCGCTCGTTTAAAGAGGGGATTTGTTGCTCCGACTTAAGAAGAAGAGGTCACACAAACTATCCCCGCCATGGGTAGGACCGTTCATCATAAGCAAGGCGCTACTCAATGGGTCTTACTACCTCCTTGACAATCGTGAGCTGAAGGATAGACCGAATGAGGATCATAAGCGTAAGCGACGTGACCCGGATGATGACTACCCAGAGCTTGATCGGCCATGGAACATAGCACAGCTACATCCTTTTTACACTTAGCATTTTTTATCTAATTATGTACCTCTTATATGATCAATGAAATAAAGCTCTCTGGTTCACTCATATTTCTGAGTCCTTTACCTCCTTTAATGTTCATTTTTGGATCATGTCAAACCTTTATCCACAAGCTTTGCAATTGCACTTGTGAAAATTCCGCCTACGGGCATTAGCTTAAGTTTTCTGGTCTACACGTTCTTTGTCGTTTTTATGTGGATTCTGGAGTAGTGACTTTCGGCACTTATTGTCGGTGATTTTGTGCTCAGGTTATTGACGGTGCCATTGGGCATCATCACCTAAGTGCATGGTTCCGACAACGAGTCTTCCGACTCACGAAAAGTCAAGCATAAGAGCCAAAGTAATGGATAAGCCAACACTTGCTTAAAAAATATATACATGATGGAAACTAATTCTTGAGTAATAGGAAATAACAACCATTGTTTTCCGCCTTAAGTTACATAAATAAAGTTTTTCCACATGTACACCAAAGGTGAAACAAATGATACAAAGTTGTTCTTCACTCCTTTGGTGCAAGTGACTTGGAGGCAGCATCATCACCAGCCGGAGAGCCACCTTCGAAGTCGGCACTGTGGTGGGACTCAGAGGAACCTTGGTCGCCGCTGTCGATGATATTCATGGGCACGAAGACGTCGACGTCCACCAACTCGGCAACTCTGGTGTCATAGCCCGCGAGCGATGACAAGATGGCTTCATGATTAATCTCTTTGCCATCATCGTCTACGTCGGGAATGCCAGAAGTCACTATGTCGATGTCGGCATATTCATCGTGTGCCTTCACCATTGATAGCGCCATCCTTGCGCCAGCCCGTGCACATGAAGCTTTCCATCTTGTGCTACGCTCGGGGCTCGGAGCAAAATCTTCAAGTACTTCACCACGGAGTCCTATGCCTTGATGTTTATCTGAAGGGGCTTGGCGATCTCCTTGGCTTGCGTGATGGCAGTGTTGATGAAGTTGCCGGCAAGAACCATGCATTCCTTGGCTGGAGGAGGTGATCGGGTTAAACCCATAGGAGCTGCAAATTCCAACAAGGAGCGCATGAGTTCAACAATTCAAAGTATCCAGACTACAGAAATCCAAGACGGAGAAAACTTACTGAAGATGCTGGCCTCAGCATGCCAGAGGGTGTCCGCCAAGGATTCTTTCTCTTGTTGGAGGAGCTTATACGCCTCGTTATGGCATTGATTTTTCTCATCGGTAGCTTTCTTCTGATCTTTTAAAATCGCAATCTCCTCCTTCAAGCGATTGATTTCCTCGGTGGCGGAGTCCTGCAAGACCTTCATCGACTCCACATGCATTTTCAGCATGTCCTTCCTCTCCTGCTTAAGAATTTTGTTCTCGCTATCCAGCTCTTGAATGTGCTTGGATTGCTCAACAATATTCTTGGCCTTGGCGATGGTTTCTGCAAGTCAGAGAAAGCAAAGTACACAGTGAGTACTCGGAGAATATGGGCACAATACCAAGTCGGAATGCGAAAAAGAAATCAGACGCTTGCTCTTGGTGATATGTTCCTTCAAGAAGGCAGTTTTACCCTTTTCAGCTTCCAGGTCTGCGCGCATATTCTGGTACTTGTCATTGGCCATGCCCCTCCGAGCACTCTCGTTCTGTGGAAAAAAAGGACAAAGTTAAAGCCTTGTTTGGTCTGCTTGGAGCACCTAGCCGGAAATTTTCCACCTAGATGCTCGGGGGCTACAACGAGAGTTTTTGACTTAAAAATATGCTTAGCTTTCTTTAAGCATCTAGTCGGAACTAATTCAGTTACAACTAGAAGCTTGGGGGCTACAGTATAAAGTTTTTTAACTCGGACATACGCTTAGCTTTCTTTAAGCATCTAGTCGGAACTAATTCAGTTGCAACTAGAAGCTTGGGGGCTACAGTACTGAAATTTATAAACACTGCGTATGCTACTCTTAAAGCATCTAGTCGGAACATTTCATTCCGTCTACATGCTTGGAGGATACAGTGAGATTTTTTCTAACTTAGTCACTCTTAGAGAATATAGATGCAAAAACCTATGGTTTTTCCGTCTACATCCTCGGGGGCTACAGTGGGATACTCATATAAAATGCAAAAGGCAAAGAAAACTTACAAGTGCAATGATCTTGAGGTTCGTAGCACTCTCGGCCAGCAGCTTGGCAAAGGATTCGCTGTTTCCTTGCAAGATTTCTGCTTGCCGGTGGAGCTCCTCTAGACCGCACGTTGGTGATGTCGGCGCCGCACCGGGGACCAAAGCAGTTCTACCCGGTGTAAGTACCGGATAGACTATCTTTGGACAGGCTATGGTTTTCTTGGGTGCGGGGGCGCCGCCAATGGCAGAGGTACCCGCTTCCACCACCACCTTACCGCCACTGATGGCATCCTTAGCCAGAGCTTCAGCCATTTGGTGGGTGGCACTCTCCTGTGTCGCCGGCTCGCCGACGACTGCAACCTCGGTAGAAGCACCTGAGTCCACTTCCATGGCAGAAGGGCCAGATGCCTCCTTAGCTTGTGAGCTTGTCGGGGCAGATGAAGGCTTGACGGAGGGAGTGGTAGGGGAGATGGCAGGAGATGTGTCGCGATGCAGCATGTCCTTATTATTTCGAGAAGCCCCGATGTTTTGGAGGTCTTCTTGAGGCTGGTCGTGGCTTTCTTCCTGAAACATGCAAAAAGCATAAGTACAAGAGTAAGAAAGATAAATAGACAATGTCGGAGAATGAGAAGCTTACACAAGTGGGGGTGCTTTGGCAAAGGGGATCCCGGTAACTCTTCTCTTTTCCGCCTCCAGGACGGCGGTAGTCTTTTTGGAGGCTCCACCCTTCGTCTTCTTCTTCTTGCCTCCGTCGACAGCGTCAGAGGTGGAGCTCTTCCGCTTCCGTGCCAACGGAGCTTCGTCCTCGGACACGACCGTGACTTCCTTCATCTTTGGATCGTAGATTTGGGCAGCCAGGTTGCCCTCCTCTAGATCGCTAAGCTGTTAAGTGAGAAGTCACCGTGTTAGATAAGATGACATTTGCAAGACGGAAGAACTGGAGTATATGTCATATACGGAAAATAAATACCTACCTTTGGGCACTTGCCGTCTACGAACATGTCGTAGGTGATGGTGAAACCACGCTTCTTATCCTTCACCTTGACGATGTCCTTAAGGCGCAGCTTGATGGTGTCGCTCGAGAAGTTGTCCACGGAGATGCGGAGACTATCCCTTCTGTCACTGGTATACTCGTGCATGAGCTTCACGTGGTGCTGCAGAGGTTGGATTCGCCTGATGAACCAGCACATGGCTAGGTCCAAGCCGGTCAAACCCGTCTATACAAACCATTCGATCCGCCTTATAGCGTGAGAAGCGTCGAGGTCGGAGGGAAGGGAGACCTGGGATCTCTATGACGAGGCTTCAGCGGTTGCTCCATCAACGAAGTCCGGGTATGTAACTTGTCGGCCGGCCAGAGGAATGCCTGGGCCGTAAAAGTACGTCCGTTGCCAATTTTTGCAGGACTCGTGGCCGACGATGTCGGGGAACTGCCGGCCAGGACGAATCTTGAAGCTTATAGTGCCGCAGTTCCTAATCTCTTCCTTGCTATGTCCGGCTTCCGATTGATGGTGAAGAAGTACACAAAGAGGTCTAATCTAGGCCTTATCCCTAAGTATCCCTCGCAGAGCGCCGCATAGTTGCTAAGCACTAAGATACTATTGGGGGAAAGGTTCTGGGGCTGGACCCTATAGTGGTTCAAGACAGAGAGGAAGAAGTTGGAGATGGGCAGGGAGACGTCGCGTACCAGTTGGGCTTTGAGGTAAACCTTTTCTCCGACTTGGGGAGAAGGTGTAACCTCGTCGGCCGGCACCGCCCGCCAGGCGAGCCCCTCCGTCGCGGGAAGGTAGCCTTCGGCGATCATCTCTTGGATATCACGGTCTGTGATATCCGAGCCGCGCCAGTCGCCCTTGTGCGAGTCTGGTTCCTCCTCCAATGGCTCCAGCGCCGCCAGATTAAGGTCGCCGCCGACGGACTCGATAACCGCCGAGGCGGGGATGACTAGGCCCTCTGGAGGCATGACGATGGAGCTCACCGGCTTCGCCGTGGCTTCGTTCGACACCGCCATGGAGGGAGGAGTGCTACTGCTGGCCATGGAGTGAGGCTGGGTGCGATTGGTGCAGATGGGAGGTTAGGGTTTTTTCGCGAGTTTGGCGCGGAGAGCTCGAGGGGGCACGCATTGCAGGAAGAAGACGATGCGAGGAGAATGAGGTAAAAGGTGAAAATTCCACCGCGGTAACTATTTATCATCTCAAAGCGTCAAGATTCGTGCAGCTTGATCGGATGGTTGCCGCATAGATGACGTGTTCGCGAACGTACGCGGAAATTTTGCCACGTCTCCAACCGTCGCCGCCAATGGTTCGTACCGCTCGCGCGGGAAAATCGGACATGATTGCGTTCTCTGCATGTGTGAGTTACGAGGAGTCGCTGACCTAAGCCTACGTCTTCTTAGCTGACATGGGAAGATGAGCCGTGGCATCAAAGATTCCTACATGGACGGATCCAATCCGGCTACGGAAGAGTACGATGAAAGATTCAGCATTTCTCCGACTTACATTTTGAAGACGGAGAAAACTTTGCAGGATTCTTTGGGAGGACTACAAGATATTGCTTGACGATTTGCCGACATCCAACTAGACGGAGCATTCATCTAAAGAGGCAAGACGGCGCAAGATCTCGGAGTTCTCCGGGGGCTACTGTTGGGGATATTCTATATGGGTATCCTCATAGCATGTCACCTATCCGGATAACCGGGTTGCCCACAGTTGGTAGCATGGCCTATGGCCTGCTGGACGAACCAGTTAGATAGATCCGGAAGGGAGGCCCATGCCGGATAAAGGAAGGCTACGATGGAGTCACCAGCATACCCAGAGCCTTGGAGTGCAAGATACACAAGACTAGTAATAGACGGTGTAGGACTCTGCAACCTGTCCGGCTAGGAATTTTCCCTGTAACCCTAGGACCTGGCGACTATATAAGTCAGGCCTATGGGATCCTTTAGGGCACGACAACTTAGCATCGATTCAGACAACCTCGCATAGCGAACCAATCCCTGTAACTCGGCGTATTTCCCTTATAGTGATTTATAGCAGGAGTAGGATTCCGCCACCGTCGTGGGATCTGAACCTGGGTAAGCTGTGTTACCTCGTACCCACCAACCATCCGCCTTCCCCCACGTCTCTAAACACGCACTGTGAGGAACCCTCCATGGCGTACTCGTCGTTAATACCTCGACAGACGGTTGACAGGTACGAGGTAACACAACTTACCGAGGTTCAGATCCCACAACGGTGGCGGAACCTACTCCTGCTATAAATCACTATGATGGCAATACGCTGAGTTATTGGGATTGGTTCGCTATGCGAGGTGTATCTTAATCGATGCCCTAAAGGCTCCCATAGGCCCGACTTATATAGTCGCCAGGTCCTAGGGTTACAGGGAAAGTCCTAGCCGGATAGGTTATAGAGTCCTACACAGTATACAATCAATCTAACGTGTCTTGCACTCCAAGGCTCCGGGTACGTCGGTGACTCCTCCATAGCCTTCCTTTATTCAGCATGGTCCTCCCTTCTGGATCTATCTAACTGGGCCACCCAGTAGGCCATGGGCCATGCTACCAACTATGGGCCACCCGGGTTATCCGGATAAGAGACATGCTATGAGGATACCCATATAGCATATCCCCAACAGTAGCCCCCAGATAACTCCGAGATCTTGCGCCGTCTTGCCTCTTCAGGTTGAATGCTCCGTCTAGATGAATGTCAGCAAATCGTCAAGCAATATCTTGTAGTCCTCCCAAGAACCTTGCAATATTATCTGTCTGCAACATGTAAGTCGGAGAAACGCTGAATCTTCCATCGTACTCTTTTCGTAGCCGGACTAGATCCATTCATTCCGAAATATTCCGATGTGATGGTTCACCTGCTAGGGACAGCTAGGACGACGTAGACATAGGTCAGCAACGTCTCGTAACTCACACATGTAGAGAACACAATCATGTCTATTTTTCCCGTGCAAAGGATACGAACCGTTGGCGGCGGCGATTGGGAACATGGCGAAATTTCACGCACGCGCCCGCACACGTCGCCCACGCGCCGACCATTCGATCACCTTGCACGAATCTTGACGTTGGGGTTATAAATTACAACCGCGGTGGATTTTTACTTTTCACCTCATTCTTCCCCTGCGCCTTCGTCTTCCTCCGGCGAGAACCTCCTCGATCCCTCTGCACGCACGCAAAAAACCCTAGCCTCCCAATCTTCTCGGTCACCTCCCCTCCCAATCCAATGGCGAGCAGCATCTCTACCCCCTCCATGGCGACATCGGGCGATGCTGCGGCGAAGCCGGCGGGCTCTGTCCAGGTGCCCCTAGAGGGCCTGCTACTGCCCAAGTCCGCGGTGGTCGAATCCAGCAGCGACGACCATAATCCAGCGGCGATGGAGCTGCTAGAGGAAGAAGGCGACTCCCACAAGAGGTACTGGCGTGGCTCGGATATCACGGACAGTGACATCAAGGAGCTGTTCGTCGAAGGCTACCTCCCCACGGCAGAGGGGCTAGTGTGGCGGTGGCGCCGGCTGGAGAGGTCACTCCTTCTCCCCAAGCCGGAGAGAAGGTGTCCCTCAAAGCACAATTGGTACGCGGTATTTCCCTGCCCATCTCCAATTTATTCCTAGCTGTCCTCAACCATTACCGGGTTCAACCTCATAACCTTTCCCCCAATAGCATCCTCGCGCTTAGAAACTATGTGGCGCTTTGTGAGGGTTACCTAGATATTAGGCCTAGGTTAGACTTGTTTATATACTTTTTCACCGTCAAGAGGGAAGCCGAAGCCAGCAAGGATGAGCTCATGAACTGTGGGACAATTAGATTTAAGATCCGGCCTGGCCAGCGGTTCCCCGACATCGTCGGCCATGAGTCCTGCAAGAACTGGCAACAGACATACTTCTACGGCCCAGATATCGCTTTGGCTGGCCGAGAAGCAACCTATCCAGACTTCGTCGATGGAGCCGCTGCCGAAGCCCCGACCTGGAGATCCCAGGCCATCCTTCCCTCCGACAACGACGCTTCCTGCGCTATAAGGCGGATAGAGTGGTTCATAGAGACGGGTCTGACCGGATTGGACCTAGCCATGTGCTGGTTTGTCAGGCGGATCTAGCCTCTATAGCACCGCTCAAAGTTGATGCATGAATATACCAAGGAGAGGAAGGATAGACTCCGCATCTCCAAGGACAACTTCTCCAGCGAGTCCGTCAAGATCCGCCTCAAGGACATTGTTAAGGTGAAGGATAGGAAGCGTGGCTTCACCATCATCTATGACATGTTCGAGGAGGGCAAGTGCCCAGAGGTACCTTTTTATTTTCGGTGTATGACATATACTACAGTTCTTCCGTCTTGCCTTTATCATCTTATCTAACACTTTGTGATTTCACTTAACAGCTTAAGAGTCTAAAGGAGGACGACATGGCTGTCCAAATGTATGACCCAAAGATGAAGGAAGTCACTATCATGTCCGATGACGATGTCCCATTGGCACGAAAGCGGAAGAGCTCCACCTCTGACACTGCCGATGGAGGCAAGAAGAAGAAGACAGAGGGTGGAGCCTCCAGGAAGACCACCGCCGTAGAGGCGGAGAAGAGAAAGTTCACCGGGGTCCCTTTTACCAAAGAACCCACTGTTGTGTAAGTCCCTCATCCTCCGACATTTTCCATTGATCGTCTTATTCATGTACTTATACTTTTTGCACGTTTCAGGAAGAAGGCCAGTATCAGTTTGAAGAAGACCTCCAAAACTTTGGGGGCTTCTAAAAACATTAAAGACATTCTGCATTGTGATGTGTCCCACCACGTATCTCCCGCCATCGCCCCTATCACTCCTAGCGCCCAACCTACACCTGCTCCGACAAGCTCTCCGGCTAAGGATGCATCTAGGCCTTCTGCCATGGAAGTGGACTCAGCTGCCTCTGCAGATCTCGTCGTTGCCGGCGAACAGGCGACGCAAGAAAGCACCACAACCAAAATGGTTGAAGCTCCGGCTAAGGATGCCATCGGTAGCAGCAAGGCGATGGTGGTGGGTGGAACGTCTGTCGAAGACGGTGCCTCTGCACCCAGGATAACCACAGAACTCCTGAAGATAGTCTACCCGGCGCTTACGCCGAGTAGCTCCACTCTGGCTCTTGGTGCAACGCCGACATCTCCAACCTGCGATCTTGAGGAGCTTCTCCGACAAGCAGATATCTTGTGAAGAAACAACCTTTCCTTCAGCAAGTTGTTTGCTGAGAGCGCTACCAACCTCAAGATCATCGCACTTGTAAGTTTTATTTGCCTTTTGCATTTCATATGAGTATCCCGTTGTAGCCCCCGAGGATTTTGACGGAAAACCATAGGTCTTTGCATCTGAATGCTCTAAGAGTGACTAAGCTAGAAAACTTCTCACTTTAGCCCCCAAGTATTTAGTTTGAATGAATTATTCAGACTAGATACTTTCAGAGTAGCATACGCAGTGTTTGTAAACTTCACTACTGTAGCCCCCAAGCTTCTAGTTGAAAACTAAATTAGTTCCGACTAGATGCTTAAAGAAAGACTAAGCACATGACTAGGTTAAAAAAAATTATACTATAGCCCCCAAGCTTCTAGTTGAAAACTGAATGAGTCCCGACTAGATGCTTAAAGAAAGACTAAAGCATATTGCCAAGTTTACAACTCTCACTGTACCCCCAAGCCTCTAGGTGGATAGTTATCCGGCTAGATGCTCCAAGTAGACTAAATAGCTTTGAATCTTCTTTCCGCAGAATGAGAATGCTCGGAGGGGTGTCGCCAGAGAGAAGTTCCACAAGATGCGCGTGGAGTTGGAAGCTGAAAAGGGTAAAACTGCCTTCTTGAAGGATCAAATCACCAAGAGCAAGAGTCTGTTTTTCCTTTCGTTTTCGTACTCCGACTTGGTCTTGTGCCATCACTATCCGAGTACTCACTGTGTATTGTCATTTCCCCGACTTGCAGAAACCATTGCCAAGGCCAAAGATATTGTTGAGAAATCCAAGCATATTGAGTTGCTGGATAGGAAAAACGAGATCCTTAAGCAGGAGAGAAAGGATACACTGAAGATGCATGAGGACTCCATGAAGGCCTTGCAGGAGTCCGCCAACACGAAAATGAACCGCTTGAAGGAGGAGATTGCGATGTTGAAAGAGCGGAAGAAAGCTGTCGATGAGAAAAATCAACGCAATCTTGAAGCATACAAGATCCTCCGACAAGAACAGGACTCCATGGCGGAGACTCTCCAGCAAGCCGAGGCGAGCATCTTTGGTAAGTGATTCTCCGTCTTGTACTACTGTAAGTCAGGTACTTTGAATATTTGTGCTATTGAACTCATGTGCTTCCTTGTCGGAATTGCAGCTCCTATTGGTTTAACCCAATCGCCTCCTCCGCCTAAGGAATGCATGGTCCTCGCCGGCAACTTTATCAGCACCGCCGTCAGGGAGGCCAAGGAGATAGCCAAGCCCCTCCAGATCAATATCAAAGCGATGGATTTTGTGATGAAGTTTTCGGAGATCTTGCGCCAAGCCCCCGAGCGTATTTTAAGCTGGAAAGCTTCATGTACACGGGCTGGTGAAAGGATGGCGCTGTCAATGGTTAAGGCGCACTATGAAGATACCGACATCAACGTGGTAACCTTAGGTCTTCCCGACATAGAGGATGACGGCCAGAAGATTGACCATAAGGCTATCTGATCATCTCTCGCGGGCTATGACACAAGGGTTGCCGAGTTGGTCGACCACAATGTCTTCGTGCCGCTCGAGATCATTAACGGCGATAACCAAAGCTCCTCCGAGTCCCTCAAGACCACCGACTTCGAAGAGGATGGCTCTCCTGCTGCCGACGATGTTGCTTCCAAGTCTCCTGCGCCAAAGGAATGAGAAAACACTATGTAATATTTGTTTCCTCTAGAATTTGTGTATGCAGAAAAACTAATCTGTTAAATTAAGGCGGAAAAACAATAGTTGTATTTTCCTGCTACTCAAGAACTGGTTCCAGCATGTATATATTTTTGAGCAAGTGATGTATTATCCATTACTCTAGTTTTTATGCTTGACCTTTCATGAGTCGGAAGACTCGTAGTCGGAACCATGCGCTCAGGTGATGATGCCCAATGGCACCGTCAAAAACCTAAGCACAAAATAGCCGACAACAAGTGTCGAAAGTCACTACTCCAGAATCCACATAAAAAACAAAGAACATGTAGACCAGAAAACTTAAGCTAAAGCCCGTAGACGGAATTTTCACAAGTGCAAATGCAAAACTTGTGCATAAAGGTTTTATACGATCCAAAAATGAACACTAAGGGAGGTAAAAGACTTAGCAATATGAGTGAACCAGAGAGCTTTATTTCATTGATCATATAAGAGGTACACAGTAGATAAAAAATATAATAAGTGTAAAAAGGACGTAGCTGTGCTATGTTCCATGGCCGATCAAGCTTCGGGTAGTCATCATCCGAGTCACGTCGCTTACGCTTATGATCTTTGCTGGGTCTATCCTCAAGTTCACGATTGTCAACAAGGTATTAAGACCCATTAAGCAGCGCCTTGCTTATGATGAACGGTCCTTCCCATGGCGGGGATAATTTGTGTGACTTCTTCTGCTTAAGTCGGAGCACCAGATCCCCCTCTTTAAACGAGCAATGCCGAATGCGGCGAATATGGTAGCTACGTAGCTTCTGCTAGTAGATGGCGGATCTTTGAAATGCCAAAACGCTCTATTCCTCGAGAAGGTCCACATCTAGGCGTCGAGATTCTTCAGCGTCATCCTCGTCATAGGCGGCAACTCTTGGTGCATCGTGAAGGATGTCGGAAGGTAGGATGGCTTCTGCTCCATATACCATGAAGTAAGGGGTGTAGCCGGTGGATGTGTTGGGTGTAGTTCGTAAACTCCACAACACAGATGGAAATTCTTCCGCCCAGGCTCCAGCTGCTCTATGTAGCGGTGCTTCTGGACGTGGCTTGATTCCCTGCAGAATTAATACATTGGCCCGCTCAACTTGTCCATTGGTTTGTGGGTGTGCCACGGACGCTAGGTCAAGTCAGATGCCCTTGTCCCAACACTAAGCTTCCACTTCTGCAAGTGACAAGTTGCTGCCGTTGTCGGTGATGATGCTGTGTGGGAGACCAAATCTCACCACTAGATCTCGGACAAACCTAAGGGCAGTTGCCCCATCAAGCTTTCTAATGGGTTTAGCTTCTATCCATTTGGTGAATTTATCAACTGCTACTAGCAGATGCGTAAACCCACATGGTGCCGTCTGTAATGGACCAACCATGTCTACACCCTAGACTGTAATGGCCAAGTTATTGGTATTGTTCGCAATTCTTCAGTTGGAACATGGGGTTGTCGGGCATAATACTGGCATCCCATGCATGTCTCAACTAGCGTGTCAGCGTCCGCTTTCTTGGTTAACCCGTAGAATCCTTGCCGGAAGGCTTTGGAGACCAATGATCGAGGAGCGGCGTGATGCCCACAATCTCCGAGATGGATCTCATGTAGGATTTCAATACCTTCTTGCTGGGAAACACACCTTAGGTATACACCAGTGGTGCTTCTTTTGTAGATCTGTCTATTGATTATGGTATAGCCCTTTGATCGACATACTATTTGCCGTTTTTCAACTTCGTCATCAGGCAAAGTTCCGTGTACGAGATATTCCATGAACGGTTGTGTCCAAGCCGGAGGGACCTTTGTCATTGGGTGAATGAAAGATTCAACTCTATCCAGGTTGTCGATGTCTGCTCCCTTCACGGATGGTGTCCGTAGATGCTCCAAGAAAACGCCAGGCGGAATTTGTTTGCGCCCTGATCCAAGCTTAGACAGTAGATCAGCCGCCTCATTTTGCTCCCTAGGCACATACTTGACTTTGTAGCCAGAGAAGCTCTTGGCTATCTCGTCCACTTCGTCTCGATAATGCCGCCATCATAGAGTTTTGTGTGTTCTAGGTGCCAGCCACCTGCTGGGCAACCAAGTCGGAATCTCCACAGCAAACTATGCACTTGATGCCAATATCCTTGGCTACGCGTAGTCCGTGAATGCGTTCTTCATACTCCGCCATGTTGTTTGTAGCCTCGAAGTGGATCTGCAGAACATAGTGTAGCTTCTTCCCAGTTGGTGACTGTAGTAGTACACCAGCCCCGAGCCATTGAGTAGCTTTGATCCGTCAAAGTGCATCACCCATTATTCTGGCTCCGGTATAGGGGTAGCATCTGGCATCTCCATCCAATCTGCAATAAAATCTGCCAAGGATTGTGAATTGATAGCGTCGCGTCTCTTGTAGATGATCTCGAAGGTGGCAAGTTCAATTCCCCACTTCGAGACCCTTCCTGTAGCGTCGTTGTTGTTGATGATGTCGTACAGTTGAGCCTTGCTCACAACTGTGATAGAGTGCTCCTGGAAGTAGTGCCTTAGCTTCCGAGAAGCAAGGAACACTCCATAAGCTATCTTCTGGTAGTGCCGGTAACGCTGCTTGGACTCCGTCAAGACCTCTCTTACATAGAAACTGGCCGTTGAACTCCGTACTCATAGCCTGGTTCTTTCCGCTCTACCACGACGACGATGCTGATTACCTAGTTAGTGGCCACCATGTAGATTAACATAGGCTCCCCAGGCTCGGGTGCTCCAAGGATAGGTGCCGAGGATAATGTTTCCTTTAGATGCTTTAGTGCTGCATCTGCCTCGTCCGTCCAACCGCTGCCTTCTTCAACAACTTGTATAGCGGCAGAGCCTTCTCTCCAAGTCGGCTGACGAACCGACTAACCGCTGCAATGTAACCTGTTAGCAGTTGTATGTCCTTCAGGCATGTCGGACGGTTTATGTTTAAGATGGCCTTGATTTTCTCCGGGTTCACTTAGATTCCATGTTGGGAAACGATGAAGCCCAACAATTTGCCGGCTAGAACCCCGAAGACGCACTTCTTAGGGTTAAGCATCATGTTGTATTTTCGGAGATTATCAAAGGTTTCTTTTAAGTCGGAGATTAAGTTATTTGACGTTTTAGACATCACCTCTATATCGTCCACATAGGCGTGAATGTTCCAACCAATTTGATTGTGTAGGCAACGCTGCATTGTCTGCTGGTACGTAGCACCTGTGTTTTTCAGCCCAAAGGGCATCATGACATAGCACCTGCCGTAAGGTGTGGTGAACGAAGTGCCCAATTGGTCCGACTTCCTCATCTTAATTTGGTGGTATCCTGAGTATGCATCGAGAAAACACAAAAGTTCCGAGCCAGACGTTGATTCAATGACTTGGTCAATGCGAAGCAAAGCAAACGGATCTTTGGGACATGCTTTGTTCAAGCCGGTGTAATCAACGCACATTCTTAATTCTTTGGTTCCCTTTTTGGAGACAAGTACAGGATTGGCCACCCATCGGGTGTGAAGGACTTCTCGGATAAAACTAGCCTTAAGTACCCTAGCTATCTCCTTGCCTATGGAGCGTCTCTTCTCGTCTCCAAAGCGTCATAGAGGTTGTTTCACCGGTTTGCATTTTGGATCAATATTCAAGCTGTGCTCGGGAAGTTCCCTAGGTACACCTTTCATGTCGACAGGTTGCCAGTCAAAGATGTCCCTATTCTCATGGAGGAACTCGACGAGCACGCTTTCCTATTTGGGATCCAGGTTCGTCCCAATGGCGGTGATCTTGGAGTCATCGCCTACCACAAGTTCCACCGGCTTGGTTTCGATGGCGGCCTTGAAAGCTGGGGCGGAGTCAGAAATCCGCTTCTTCGACGCTGGCATCTCTGAGGCATCGACCTTGCTCTGGATCTCCTTGAATTCTTCGTTATAGAGGATAGCTTCCGCAAAGGCTGCTTCTCCAATCTCGCAGTCCCTTGCCTTGGTAAAGCTTCCGGATACGATGATGACACCGTTTGGTCCGGGTATCTTGAGCTTGTTGTAGACGAATCATGGCTTGGCCATGAAGGCGTGGAAGATGTCGCGGCCGAATATGACGTGGTACATGCTCTTGAAGGGGACCACCTCAAAGGTCATGCGTTCTTGGCGGTAATTATTAACATCGCCAAAAGCGACCTGAAGCGTGACGCACCCAAGGGACCGAGCCTCCCGACCAGGAACTATGCCATGGAAGATGGTGCTGGTACGCCTTAGGTTAGCCTCCGTCAAGTTCATCTTGTGCAGTGTATCCAGGTACACGATGTTGATGTTGCTTCCACTATCCACCATACATTTGGTGAACTCATTGCCGTCAATCAGGGGGTTGATGACCATGGTGTACTGGTTCTCCGTAGGGATGAGGTCTGGGTGATCCTTCCTGTCCCAAGAAATTGTAATCTCCAACTAGCGCAGGTACTATGGAACAAGGGGTAGAGTGTCCATCAGTATCCTCATAGAGGTCTTCTGTTGTCGGACAGTGGGGGTGCCAAGGAAAGTGTGGAAAATGGCCGCCTTCTTCTCGAAGGGTTTTTGCCGTTGCCATCGCTCTTGGCGGCGTGCTTGGGGTCAACATCTTCATCCATGTCACTTGAATCCTTGGACTCCTCTTCCTTCTTCTTCCCCTTACCTCGTGGTCTGTTCTTCCGACTTTGCTTGTAGCCGGACTTTGGGTCCTCCTTGATATCGTTGATGAACTTGTAATGGCGATTGGTGTGAGTGTCTTTGCTGTTGGCCTCGAGGTGTATGAGGCACGTCATATCACGGTACTCCTCATAGGTTTGGGGAACGCGGAGCGCCACCAAGGTAGTTTCACTGCCTCAATGCTGCCCTCGACCAGCTCCCTGTCCTCGGCCACGCTGTCCGCCATCACCTCGTCCTGCATCATAGAGACCATGTCGGAGGTTTGCGTTTCTTCTGGCGGGATCTTTCGCTTGGTGATGCTGTTCCTCCGAGCTTGAGTTGGAACGGCCGTTGCCGGCAGAGAGCCGCGAGCATCGTCGTCGGCAGCCGCGAACTCATTGGCCAACTGAATCATCTGGTTGAGATCTAGCTGGTGCTTGTCCTGCAGGCACTTCAACTTATGTCGGAGCAACATGCCCCTTTCCAACCCATCAATGAAGGCGGCCATGGCCGTCTGAGCATGCACTCCTACGCAGGAATTCTTCATATCCAGCCAGCGAGATAGGTAGGCGCGAGATGTCTCGTCTTTCTCCTGCACGCACCGCTGTAGATCTCCAATAGTATAGGGACGTTTGTACATACCCTCGAAGTTCTTGGTGAATGCTTCTTGCATGTCCAACCAATTGCAGATGGATCTCTCTGGCAAGTCATCAATCCATTGTCGGGCCATGCCCGCCAACATCAATAGGAGGTTCTTGATGGTGACATTGGGGTTACCCCTAACAATTTCTACCGCGTTGCCATAATCCTGCAACCATGTAGCTGGCTTGGCGGTGCCGTCGTAGGGCTTGATGGTCTTGTCAATCCGGAAACCTTTGGGGTAAGTTGCGGACCGTATCATAGGTCCAAAGCAACGTGGTCCCAGGTATGGTCCTTCCCGGGCCTCGTGGATCTTGTCCAGACATGAACTTGCATCATATGGCTCCGGGCTTCTTTTCTTCTTCGTGCCATCAGGGGATGGGCTTCGTGAACAACGCGGGCCTCCTCCGCCATGGTGGCTGCTAGGTGGTGACGGAGGCGGAGGGGGCGGTGGGTTTGGCTTCTTGCTGTTACCCTCCTGCGACGCCTCACGCTTGTCACGGTTGCTTGTCGAATGCGGAGGGTCATGGCGCGACCTGCTCTTGTGTCCTTGGTTGCGCTCCCCATCATGACGGGTCTGCTCCGTGTTGTCGCGGATGATGATGCCGCTCTTCTTTGGCAGAGGCATATCCGTACGATGGTGATCCTTGGTATCTTCGCAATGTCAGGGAGAGCGGGGCGATGGAGATGGGTGACAAGGTTGGGCCTTGCCTCCATGGTCGGAGGATATGGGGATAGCGTCCTTCCCATTGCGTGCATCCCTCCGTCTGCGTTCTGACGAACCCGTCTGGGACTGTAACATCCTAGCTTTTAGGAACCAACGAAGGGTAGATTTAGGAATTTGAGATATTGCATGCATTCATCTGTGAAAATGGGGGTAATTTTTTTGCCAAATAAAAACCTAAAGTGATCAAAGTTTCTTTCATACTTTGAGATTAGGTATAGTCTTAAAGGATGATTGTTATAGACTTTGATATGATCTTTGTGGACTTATGTGTTTTGGGAAATGAAATTTGAATTTAAAACTTGAGTTTTGAATTATAATTCAAAAGGATTTTGAATGATGTTTGAGTATTCGATTTAATTTAAGAGTTAACCAATAATAACTCAAACTATAAATGAAAGAATACAATCAATAAAATGAATATTCCAAAACTTCATTCTATAATGAATTACAAAATGTAATTTATGGATATAAGCAACAATCTTTACAATAATAATTAAATAGAAGAATAATATTTCTTTATTGAATAATAGTACAATCTTTATTACAAAAGAATAAAAATAAAGAGTACAAAAGAATAAATTAAAGATTAAAATTGAATATGAGAGTTATTACAAGTGACTATTCTATAAAGAAATATAAAAAACCTAAACTAAAGTCTTGATCTTCAGATCTGGTACCACAAAATAAACAGAAACTTAAAAAAGAAAGAAAGTTAGGATTAGAATTATTTTACTCTCAGATTTGACAGTGAAGTGCATTGTTCACATTTTCATCATTGAGTAATTTAAGGGGCAAGTTTCACCAAAATGAAAGAATGTATCTTTCATAATTTTACGCCATAAGTCAAATAAACAGCAAAGAGGGGCAAGTTTCACCAGCCAGGTAAAATGTAACCTGTTAATAGTAACTCTCAAAATTCAGAACATATCCATAACTGTGCAGCAGGCACACAGGGAGCACACACACCAAACTGCATGGTGTGTGCTGTCAACACCACAGCAACAGCACAATCAAACAAAACCATCAACACAGCCATGGGAAGCCAATCCCCACACCATTCCATTGTTCTTACACACAAGCACAGCAGCCACCAGCTAAACCAAGCCAAAGCCAAGCTAGATTACACCAACCAAAACCCTGAATCACATCACCAAAATGGTGACATAAGGAGGGGGTGGAACAGGTGGATATAAAGACCAAGATCAAGCTATCAGGACCAAGAGGTGAAGGGCTGGATAAAGGACAAGCTAGGAGCTGGAAATACCAGGAGAGCACCAGATCAAGCCACCACAAGATCAACCATTGGCAACCCCAATATCAAATAAGTGTGGTGAGTAAAATAGACCATCACATGATCTATCTGTCTAAGATTAGACAAGCATACCGGATCTGTCTCTTAGTCAAACTCTCAGAAAGCACCCAAATGGGGTGAATCCATCACTGAGGTTTTAAACACTAAAAGCAATCAAAAAAGTATAGGCTATCAAGCTATATTTCAATCAAGCTATATTTCAATTCAAAAATGAACATAGGTAAGATTTAAACTTCTAGGCACATCTCTAAGACAAGAGTAGCACCTTAGAATTTAATATTATGGATCTATACAAGTGATCAAGCCTACCATCATTTTTACCAAACTTTGATTCAAGAAATAGTAGCTGGTATCACTACCAGAACCCATCCATGTGAATCAACAAGATAAAGGCTTAATCCCTAAACCTCAGACCAACATCATGGGTCTTAGGGATTTAAGAAAGAAGTTTTTACTTATCTTTAATGCCAAACTCATCTTAAGCTTGAATAAAACCAAACCAAGTAGTAGAATCTAATCTTATGTGCCATACAAGAATGATGTCACAAGAACAATTCTAAACTAAGCAAGTTAAGCATCCAATCTCTATAGATACAACCAACCAACTATAAATCATTTTCCTGACATCACAGGAATCATAATCAGGAAAATCCATCTACTTATCTGCACTATCAGAGATCATTTTATCTCCAGCTAATACATGAACTCTTAAGTCAACAACACTAATACAGTGACTTCATCACACAACACTCACTGTCATCAACCAAATAATGACAGTGGTGAGCTATTAAACCAATAGATTTTCGAAGTATTGCTTATAGAGCAACCTTACCATCTAAACCATATCAAAATGAATCCATAGAATCATCTGGTAAACCACTAGCATCACCACAGCTAATCATAAGCAGTAAGCCACAGCTAACAACCATTTAGCATGCTTAGGGACCATCAACTCATTAGTTATCTAATCCACAGTAGGGTATGAACCCTAGGCAGAACAAACCATCCCAATCAGGACAGGACAGTAACCAGGAAGGTCACTACCAATATCTATCATAGGATGGCCTAGCACAGAGAGCATGAGAGGGAGAGGAATAACTTACTAAAGGTCCTCGCTGTAGATTAGAAGAGGAAGCAGAGGAGGCCGACGACCACGGTGGCATGGGGAGCACCCCCAAGGGGGCGTTGCAACCCACACAATGCCACAACAACGACCATAGCCACACCTGGGGGCGAGGAGCATCTCCACGACACACGACAGTAGTGGCGGCATCAGATCAACGCCAACCCCAAACCCTAGGGTTTGGGACGGCATCGATCTGGTCGCAGGAGGGCTCCAGGTCCAAATCCAATTGGACAGAAGGGTAGAGCGGGGCCGACAACCTCATCCTGCACCATGGCGGCGGTCAGGGAGGCTCACGGCGGCGTGAATCGCCGGCGGTGACACTGCTGACCATAGGGTCGGGGAAGAAGAAAGAGAGAGGTGAGCTCGAGACAGAGGCAGAGAGTGTTGGGCTGGGTTGGGCCAATACCCTTTTGGGGTATTGTTTTAACTTTGCCTATTGGGCCACAAGGGCCCAATAAAACCAAACAATCAGCCCAAGTCTTTTAGAACCTGTTTTAATAATTGGAAAAGACCAAAATGCCCCTGAAATTAAATAAATTCTAGAAAATAAAATAAAAGTCCAAAAATATAAATAAAATATTTATGGATTCACAATAATCCAAACTATCCAAATAAATTAAGAAATAAAATTTTAGATATATAAATTTAATTAAGAATTTTGCAATTTATAAATTCTTTATGGAATTTTACAAAATTATTGAAAGATGATAAAAATAAATAAAAATCACTTTCATTATATATTAATATTGTAGTATTTTAGAAAAATACTAATAAATATTTAATATTAATTTTGGGTATTTAATGATAATTATTAAAGGAATTATTAATTAAATAACATACAAATAAATTGAAATAAAATAAAAGAATACAATATTCAATAAATATTAAAAAATAATATTTATAAATTCTTTCTCATTAAAAGAATTTTTATAATTTAAATGGGGAAGAATACATATAAAGCTAAAGGATGCATTACATTACTTTGCATAATCATTTTGCTTCTTTAAATATTGTCCTTACCGGGCAATAATGATGTTTTTGTAGACATAAAAGCTCAAGGTCCAGTACAAGCATCAGACTTCACTACCTTGCCATCACAAGGCAAGTTCATCACTTGCTCATATCCTTTGAAGAGTATTTATCAAAGTATTTGCAAATTGTGTGTTATCATATATATTCCAAAGAAAGAAAATATTATTTTCACAATTAATGAAATCATAGATATCATCCTAAGTGATGATATAATGGAGCAATAGAACTTAGGGTTCTATTTGCAACAATAATGATCAATTAGGGACTTAATAACACCTGACATCAGTGATTCTAGCGCCGTATATTACGCGTTAGCCATGAGATTTGGAATGGGACAAAGAAGTCAACTGTATCTTCTTCCTCTCGCATGAAGCCGGATGTGCAGGTCGTGGCTGTTATCCTCGTAGCGTGCATATTAATTGGTAATTCGTAGAGTATATGCAGCATATGGGTGGGAACCCTCATCGTCCCACGATAGTTTGGACATCTAACGGTTTGTACAAACCATTTCTGTAATTCATTATGTGGGCATGGTGTACACCAAGGAGGCATGCGAGGTCGCGAAGGGGGCAGTGATTGGCATGGACCAACTACTGGGTCCCAGATCATGGAATTATGGACGGGAAAGTACGCCCGATTGTGCAACAAGGAGTTGATCTCTCATGGGTAAAGTAACGCAACTCTGGAGAGTGTAAGAATTGTAACTTGTTACTCCCTGTTCCGGGAAGGATCTACGAACGCGGCAGGAAAGGAACTCCTGAAAGTTCTGGTCAACCTGTGAAGGCTGATGGTCATAGATTTTCATAATAAAATTAATCTTTGAAGAAAGATATACAAAAACTGCATAGTACCAAGGACTTATAGTCCGAGGTGGTAGTTAGAGCATCAAACTTCCCACCTTGCATATAATGAACTTGTTGGGTAATGATGTTACTCATCCTTTCCTTTGATCCCATGCATAGACTCTGACGATCCCGAAGACGTGCCAATGTAGGCAGCTGAATGTCAAGAAGATGTGTTCTACGAGGAGCCTGACCTGTCAGGAGGTGTTGAAGGAGTGGATTACGAAATCCGCTATGGTGTTGATGATAACGAGTCCAACTAAGTATCCTAGTTAGTAGTAACCAACGGAGCCGAGCAGCATGAACTCTATAGAATAAGCTGCTGAGCTCAACTCCTAGTTGGAGTTGCTACTTTTAAATTCCGCTGAAACACTTGATATTTTGGTTTGTAAGTTGAAACCTTTTGAAGTCTTGAACTTCTAGTATTGTAATAATAATAATGTGTGAATGTTTGTAATATGGACCCTCAATGTTTCTGTTGTACCACTCTAAGGGATGTGATTTTTACGGAACGGTGTTCTGTGGATGTCATGTCAACGAATATAGTGTACTACACATGCAGTGGTATGATGGGTCACCGCAGGGACCCAACATCATAAGGAGATCGATCCCTTGGCGTCTTTGGCTGGCTAGACTGGCAGAAAGCTAGGTCAGACTCAAGCCTCTAAGAGGTGGCCTTTTCCTGTTGTTTCACCGCCTTGGCCACAAGGTCATAGACCTGATCCACAGCTGCGGGTGATCTATCTTGATCCAGAAGGGTCTTGGCGATGGCGAGGTTGAGAAGAGGAGTGGGCATCACCTGCCTGCCTTCGCTGTCAATGTATGGCTTGGCTTGTTCCGGCTTCGAGGGAGCCCATCCTAGGTTTTGCCGGACACCAGGATCATTGATGACGCGAGCCGGTGCTTTCTTAGCCTTTCGCTGCTGGAGCAGAGTCTTGTACGTGGCCTCCATGGCTCTAGTTTTCACTATTGACTTCTGCGTGTTGGCCAGATCTCGATCCATCTTAGTGCCTTGCTCTCAGCATGGCCTATGCTTCCTACAGCAGTTGCTGGCGCTTCTCGTCAAGCTGGACGACATTGCGAATGTGAGCTACGGTCATGGGCTCGAAGAGGAGATTGCCATACATCACTCTATCAGCTGGAGTGACTTGGGCAGCAGCAGACGTGGACGCTGGAGGCGGTGGGTTTGCGGTGTTATTGTTGCTCGGACCGGTGCCGAGTTCCTATGGCTGCTGCACTAGGTTAGGCAGAGGGGGCATGACCTTTGCGCGATCATTGTCGGTAGCAACAGGTGGTCCCTTCCCTTTGTCCAGCGCTATAGGTGGAGCTCGTCCGGGTTGATCTTCATCCATCATCGTCCCAATGGTGATGAACACCTCTCGGTACGTGACGGTGTTGTTGGCCTGCTCGTCACGCTTGTAATCCTCCTCCATCTCCTGCATGGCAGAGTCTAGCTCCTCCGGGCTGAGGTCTATCTCCTACGAATCGGCGCTGATGTCGGCGTAGAGCGCGTCAAGCATAGAGTCGGAGGGTGCCGGGGCTTCCTCGATGACGGGCTGTGGAGGTGCAATGGCAGCAACGATGACTGGAGGTGGTGGCGCAGCTACGGTGACGACGACCGGACGTGGAGGTGGCGGTGGCGGTGGCAGAGAGGCTCCGTCAAAGAGCACAAGAGCTGTATGAGCTTCCTCCTCAGCCTCCGCGTAGTGTTCACCATGCTTTCGAAAGTGAGGCGTACTGAAGCCTGCTGCTGCCTTAGCGTATGCCGGAGAAGCGTACCTTGGTCCAGTCCTTCCACAAAGTGATACATAGCATCATCATTTGGGTAATGAGCCAGATCGGCCCGTATACGGAGCCACCTGGCAAGGTAATCACGGGGGTTTTAGCCCTCTCTCTAAATGCAACGCGCCAGATTGAAGATGGTCACCACTCCGACTAACTTGGATCTCTGTTGTCCAGACACGCGGACGAAGCCGGCGGACTTGCAGCGATCTTCCACCATTATATCCTGCACAGGGGTGGCTTGGGTGGGCCTTGAATTTTTCCGATCTTTGTCGGCAAACTCCAAAGAGAGAACCGACATCGATCCTTCCACGAACGTATCTTGCCCATAGGTGGTCTGTGTGGGTCTTGACGTTCCTCCGACTCCCAGGGAACTAGTGCCCGAGTCGGTTTCGCCGATGAAGAGGTGGATATCTCCAATGGGGACGATCGAGTATCGCGTAGGGTTTGTCTTCATCGGGATCCAGAACTCGTCAGGAGGGACGATCGGAACATTGTCGAAGAAGAGAGCGTGACCGATGGCTACGGTTTCGCCGATTCCCGCGAAGATCTTGGACCTCGCCCGCTGTAGAGCCTGAAGAGCCTCTTGCCCCATGGTGGGGGCCAACTGTCGTGGTATTGCCGACAAGTACGCCATGGAGGTGTCCCCACAGTGCGTGTTTAGAGACGTTGGTAACGCAGACGGTTGACGGGTACGAGGTAACACAGCTTACCCAGGTTTAGATCCCACAATGGTGGCGGAATCCTACTGCTGCTATAAATCACTATAATGGCAATACGCCGAGTTAAAGGGATTGGTTCGCTGTGCGAGGTGTATCTTAATCGATGCCCTAAAGGCTCCCATAGGCCCGACTTATATATTCGCCAGGTCCTAGGGTTACAGGGAAAGTCCTAGCTGGATAGGTTACATAGTCCTATATAGTATACAATCAGGCTAAGGTGTCTTGCACTACAAGGCTCCGAGTACGTCGGTGACTCCTCTGTAGCCTTCCTTTATCAAGCATGGGCCTCCCTTCTAGATCCATCTAACTGGGCCGCCTAGCAGGCCATGGGCCATGCTACCAACTGTGGGCCACCCGGGTTATCCGAATAAGAGACATTCTATGAGGATACCTATATAGCATATCCCCAACACGGGCCATGAAGAAAATCAGAGTCGAGTCTGGATCTCCTACTGATGGCGAGGTCACCATCGACGAGCATCTTGCAGGGCTGTCAGAATGCACAACGACCCTCAAATCATGCGGCGTTGACTTGCTCAAATCAGTGATCCACGCGATCAGGATGCTCTGGCCGGATGAAGATGCGCCCACACTCATCGATCCTTTGGCTGCCAGGCTGCTTCAGACTGAATACAGGTTGGATCAATGGCGTGAATCTGCCGGCCGAGCTATAGCGGACAAGGCTCTTGCCTTTGTGCTCTTGTGGTATGAGGACATCAACCTTGATGTTCTCGCACGCATGAGGGCTGAAGAAAAGTGGATCTGCCATCCTGAGCTCATCAAGAAGCGCTAGGAGAGAGCTTATGCCATGGTCTAATATGCTTTTGTGCATGCTTGGTGTGATGGACCCAGCTTCCTTGACCTTGATGAGCCGCTAGCCGAGACTATCGACGATGAAGGTGCTGATAGTGAAGCCACCTAGTCAGATGGTCCGGCAGACTCGGCCACCGACGCTCCTGACTCGACGGACGCTCCAGATGATGCTCCTAGATCCAGCCCCAAGATTACTCCTCCGAGCCCAGCTGCTTCTTAGGCTGGTTAAAAAAAACACTTAAGTTTCATGATAACCCCGGTATGTCGGGTGTAGATGTAACACACAATGCACTTATTTTGGGTGTGTGCCTTTTGATAAGGCTTAAACATTTATCCTGCTCTGAATGTGAATCATCCAGGGGCAAGTCCCCGATTTTCATTTTGTCGTTCCTCTTTTTCTTAAATTTGGCTCTTGTCTACCTTTTTTGGCGTTGGAGATTAGAGTTTCAAAGTTCTAAGGATTGAATTAGCGGATATGAAACTAGACCACTTGACCTAGGATCATTCGACATAGAAAGCAACATAACCTGCAGCGGGTTAGTAAAAAACATACATAGGGTCAACTCGCATTTTTTCCTTTACTTATTCGGTGTTCATGTTTACTCGTCATTGATTTTTTCCTCTTGCTTGCCATGAAGCCGTGTTTTCAGACAACATCATAGTAGAAGAGTCGATTCTATCCGAGTAAACATTACTTGTTCCGAGATAAGTCTTAAGTGTCAATGCCAGCCGACATAGAATAATCAAAGGATAAACATAAGGGGCAGTCCCCGAGTCAGTTTTTTGAGTCATACCATTTTATTATCAGCACATAGCTGGCATAAGCGTCCGACATATGAGAGTTTGAGAGATACATACACTGCTTCTCCTAAGTGTAGAAAGGATGTAGCAGTGCCACATTCCATGGCCTTTTGGTTTCATCGCCTGATCTGTCCGCCTTGTTCTTTTGTGCTTCGTGAGCATATATTAGGTAATATGAATCATTGTGCAATGCTTTGCTTATAATGAATGGTCCTTCCCATGGGGGTGATAGTTTATGTATTCCTATTGTGCACTGCACTAGTCTGAGCACCATGTCGGAAAACACGAGGTTGAACTCTCCGGCTATGATAGCTTCAGAGACTTTGTTGGTATATGGCGGATCTAGACAATGCCAATTCCCTTGCTTCTTCGAGTAAATCAACTCCATATTCTTGGGCCTCCTTTACTTCGTCTTCCGAGTATTGTCTTACTCTTGGCGAGTCATACTCTATGTCGGCAGGCAAAACTGATTCTGCCCCATACACAAGGAAGAACGGTGTATAGCCTATTGATCGATTCGGAGTTGTCCTTAAACTCCACAGCACTGAGGGTAATTCCTCTATCCAACAACCAGGTGATCTCTAGAGTGGTTCCATTAAGCGGGGTTTTATCCCAGATAGAACTAATCCATTAGCTCGTTCAACTTTTCCATTTGATTCTGGATGAGCGACTGATGCTACATCAAGTCTTATTCGTTTTTTCCACAAAAACGAGCAAAATCTACATCGGCAAAGTTTGTGCCATTATCTGTGATCACACTGTGCGGGTAACCATATCTCAAGATTATATCTTTTAGGAATGTGACAGCTGTTTTTCCATCCAATTTCTTGATGGGCTTCACTTCTATCCATTTGGTGAACTTGTCAACCATTACGAGTATGTGAGTCATGCCACCTCTCGCTGGTTTGAATGGTCCTACCATATCCAGGCACCATAGCATGAATGGCCAAGTGATAGGTATAGTTTTTAACTCAGACGCTGGTAAATGTGATTTTGATGCGTAACGCTGGCAACCGTTGCATTTTCTCACAAGTTCCTATGCCTCTTCTAGTGCGCTTGGCCAATAAAATCCATGTCGAAATGCCTTGGCTACCAACGCTCTTGATGATGCGTGTTGTCCACACTCCCCTTGGTGAATGTCCAATAGTATTTCTTGACCTTTCTCTGGACTTATGCAACGCTACAATACACTTGTCATAGTTCTTTTATACAATTCCTTGTTCATTATTGTGTATGCTTTTGCTCTTCTTTCTATTTTCCTTGCCAATATCTCATCATCTGGCAAAGTTCCATCCTTCAAGTAATTGAATATTGGTTGCGCCCATGCTGGTATCAGTGGTGCCAGATCTGTTTCTTCATCAATTTCCATTGGCTCAGCCAATATAACCTGAGGAGTCCCCGAGAGTGATCGGCAACCCCTGAGGTGAACGAAACAATCCCCGAGTTACTCGAATTTTCCCCTGAGTCAATGTCCATTGGCACATTGTCTGAATCCTGATTTGCCGGGGTGAGCCTAATTGACTTGGATTCTGGTGATGGCTTGATTGATGGTTTTCTGAGATGCTCCAATGCTACTCCTGGTGGAATTGCTTGCCGAGATGAGCCTAACTTGGACAATACATCCGCCGCTTCATTCTCCGCTCTGGGTATGTGATGAAATTCACACCCGTCAAAGTATCCCGAAATTTGTTGCACATGAAAACGATATAGTGCCATGTTTGCATCCAATGCGTCCCAAAGCCTGGATACTTGCTGGATAACCAAATCTGAGTCACTGAAGCACATGATCCTTTTTATGCCGATCTCCTTGGCCACTTTTATGTCGTGGACAAGTGCTTCGTACTCGGCTACATTGTTGGATGCCTCTAAATGAATCTGCAACACATATTTTAGCTGATCCCTCTTTGGTGATGTGAGTATTATCCCGACACCTAGACCCATCTTTGTTTTGGATTCGTCAAAATGCATCTTCCAGTAATTCAGATCTGGCAGTGGTGGATCGTATTGCATTTCCATCCAATCCACGAAGAAATCATCTACGGCTTGAGATTTAATTGCGTCTCGCTTATCATATTGTGGGGTGTATGGTGCTAGCTCTATGGCCCATTTTGCGACTCGTCCACTGTCATATTTTCTGCCCAATATGTCCAAGATAGGTGCCTCACATATTACCCGGATTGGGTGTTTTCGGAAATAATGCTTCAGCTTCTTTGCTACCATATACACCCCATACGCCATTTTTTGGTAATGGGGATAATTTTGCTTTGATATAGAGAGCACTTCGTTCAAGTAATGAACTGGCCTTTGGACTGATTTGCCCTCTTCTTCACGTTCTACCACCATCACTGCCCTTACAACTCTGTTGGTTGCAGCGACATAGAGAAACATTGGCTCTTTGGGTAATGGTGACGCTAATATTGGTGCGGTTGCTAACATCTTTTTGAGTTCATGGAAAGCGCTATCAGCTTGCTGTGTACATGTGAATTTGTCTGATTTCTTCATCAGTTGATATAGTTGTAAGGCTTTCTCGCCTAGCCGACTGATAAATCTACTCAACGAGGACAGGCATCCTGTGAACTTCTGGACATCGTTGAGGGTTTTTGGCAATTCCATTCTTTCTATGGCGCTGATCTTTGTCGGGTTTGCCTCCATTCCTCGGCTGGATACAAGGAATCCGAGTAACTTTCCAGCTGAGACACCAAATGTGCATTTTTCTGGGTTAAGTTTCATCCGGAATCTTCTTAAGTTCGTGAATGTTTGACGCAAGTACTCAATTAGAGTGTGACTTTGTTTGGTTTTTATCACCACGTCATCAACGTATACTTGAACATTTTTGTCCAATTGATCTTGCAAGCATTTCTGCATGCATCTTTGGTATGTTGCACCTGCATTTCTCAATCCAAACAGCATGGTACGATAGAAATAAGCCCCATACAGGGTGATAAAAGTTGTCTTTATTTGATTATTCGGATTCAGTGGTATCTGGTGGAAACCAGAATATGCGTCCACAAACATCAACAACTCACACCCGGCAGTAGAGTCAATGACTTGATCGATCCATGGCAGGGGAAATGGATCTTTTGGACACGCCTTATTGAGGTTCGTGTAATCAATACACATGTGTCACATCACTGCCACGTTCGGGTCATCTTTTTTCTTCTCGGCCAAGACTGGATTTGACAACCAGTCTAGGTGCAGTACTTCCATGATAAACCCGGTAGCTAAGAGCCTGGCTATCTCGGCGGCTATCACTTTCTTCCTATCTTCGGTGAAGCGGTAGAGTGGTTGCTTCACCGGCTTGGCATCTGGCCTTACATGAAGAGAGTTCTCAGCCAGCTCCCTCGGAACTCCTTGCAAATCCTGTGTGGACCATGCAAAGATATCCCGATTCTCACGGAGGAAGCTGGTGAGCTCGCTGTCCTATTTGTTAGTCAGCCCAACACCAATGGTAAGTGTGCGCTCTGGGAAATTCTCATCCACCTGTAACTTCTTGGTTTCCTTGGTATATTGGAATGATACACTACCATGCGGATTAGTAAGTGCCGGCATGGACATTTGTGCTGCCTTGGCCAATGCTGCCACTTCCATCATCTGATGCTTTTCCTGCGCTATGACCAGTGACTTGGCCAGCGAAGATCCGACTGAGGCACAAGCGATAGATATTTTGTAATCTCCTTCGACTGTGATAACTCCACCTGGACCTAGCAGTTTCATCTTCAAATAAGTGATGTGAGGAGTAGCCATAAACTTTGCCATAGCCGGCCTATCGAGTAGGGCATGGTATGAGCTGACCAGGTCAACCACCTCGATCTCTATGGCTTCAGTGCGAAAATTTTCTCTGTTGCCAAATAAGGCGGCAACCCAGATCTTGCCAATTGGCTCATAGGACAATCCCGACACAATGCCATGGAAAGTTGTAGTCGGCTCAAGCATGTTCATAGTGATGCCTAACTTGAGCATGATATCCTTGTACATGATGTTGATGCTACTGCCATCGTCAATCAGTACCTTGGAGAATTTCACATTAATATCGGGCCCCATGAATGTTGGATCCCAGACAAGAGCATATCCTCCTGGTGTTGGCATGATCTTGGGGTGATCCTTTATGCTCCACGTTATCTCCTGCTCAGACCAATGCATGTACTTTGGAATTGCCGGCATTGTGGCATTTACTTCCATCATCCGTCTCTGCTGACTCTTTTTGTCTTTCGGCTCTGTGACAAATACGACATAGCTCTGGTGCTGTTCTCTGTACTCATTTCTGGTTCCATGGCCGACATGAGCGTCGTCACCTCTTGGGTTATGCACCTGATGTACAGCCTCTCTTCTTTCTTGGTTATGATATCTCGTCTGCCTGTTCTCATACCTATGTTCAGCTCCAACAACTTGAGCATTTCCTCCTGTGAGCGGTGGAGGGGGAGGCAGTGGTAATTGCTTAGTCGACGAGTCCACTCTATCTCCCTTATGGAACCAAGTGCATTGTCTTGTTGTGTTATTTGCTGGCTTACTCGGACTTGGCGTGTGGAACTTACACGGTTGGTCCAACATCATTTCATAAGTATATTTCTACCTGTCCTGATATGGCTTTCTTTGTTCATATGGCTTTTTATCATCATTCTTTGGCATCCACTGATGTTGTCCGTTTGTCCTTTGATGTTGGCTACTTCCAGCATCTGGATGATCCTGACTCACAGCCGCAACTTGAGTTGAACCATACCTGTAGTCTGGCCTTTTGTCTCTTCTTTTGCGTCTATACTCGACTCTTTCCTGGTGCCTTTGTGACCCAGCCGCATCATAGATCTGAGTCTTAGTCATCCCGTCTACCGACATGAGAAGAGGCTCAGTCGGATCTCCTAACGCATATGAATCTGCGATTCTTATTGTTTCTACCAAGCTTGCTGGCATATCTCTCTGTAGCCTTTGCCATAGAACGCTTCCATGTCTGCACCCCTGTGCAAACCACGCAATGGCTTGAGACTCGATTACCCCTTCGCAAGAGTTGCGCATTGTGCACCACCTTGTGAGGAATTCCATGTCTGTTTCATTCGGCATTTGCTTGCACATAGATAGCTGTTGTGGGCGATTCGGACTGTTATAGGTGCTTCTGAAATTGCTCACAAAAGCATCTTGAAAATTGATCCAGCTATTGATGCTTCCGGGTGGCAAGTTATTCAGCCACACCCTTGCTGGTCCCTCTAGCATCTGCGGCACATATCGCACTACCCATCTCAAATTTCCATGTGCGATTTTTACAGCAGTTCCATAATCTATGAGCCAGTCTTTTGGCTTTGTTCTTCCATCATAAGTCTTTGTCCCTCTAGCCAGCTGGAAGTTTGGCACTGGCGGTGTAACACCCTCAGAATCGACCCTATGCAAGTTTTAGCGAAACCCGCCAAACCCGCATAGAAACGATTCAAAGGTGCCCACCAGGCACTTTCGTGCGGGTGGAAAACGAAGTAATAACATTACACAACAGTCCTCGATGGGACCCACAGAACAGATATATACAATAGCGACTCAAAGAGTCAAGAATACAGATATAATATACAAGATCCAAATCACCTTGAAAACGATAGAGCGTCCAGCTACGGACAAGATGCAAATGGGGCTAAGAGCCCTGAAGAATAACCAATGGCGTCCATAACCCTGCCCAGGCCAAGCCGGAAGGGTAACCCTGCTAACGACGTCGATCTCAAAACCTGCTTAAACAAAAGGGGTGCCGACAAAGGGCAAAGGAAAAAGAGGAGCGTCAGTACTGAGGCCAGTACATGGCGAGTCTAGAATTCGGCGGTCCTCGCCTACATAGGTATGGTGTACTGAGCGGCAGCGGCAGCAGGCACTAAACAACCTATAGAGACTCGGTACAACTGGCGGTTATCAGAGGGGGTAAGAAAGACCTATTCGGAAACAACCTGATTCTACCATCAAACAAACCCATCCTGGCGTTTCCCCCTCGAGACCAATCGAGGAAGTCAACCGAGGAACTCACACCATTGGCATTTTTCTTTATTCAGTTATCGTTGCAGCAATTACTAGTCAAGTATAGATAGTCATCCTGATAAAATAAGCAGTGGGCACTTTTAGTTAACCATTCCGTTATAGTGGCAGCACTTACTAGTCAGATACAATTAGCATGAGATAACCCAAAACCCAGTAGTTCTTGGTACTTTTATTTAGCCATTCCATTGTAGTTGCAATATTTACTAGTCAGGTACAATGGTCGCAAGCGACAATCCAAACAAGCAGTTGTGGGCAGTATTATTTAGCCATTCCATTATAGTGGAGCTGATTACTAGTCATTATAAAGTCAAATTTATAGCAATAAACTTTAGTTATGCTTGTCTATGGTCGAGATACTGTGCTCCAAGTCGTCCATAACCGCGGACACGGCTTTCAGAAAGTTTTACCCGGCCGGGGTGCACCAATAGCAACACACACTCGATCAACCTCGGAAAAACCAAATCAAAACCCAACGAGGCTTTCACGACAAAGCAATCACAGGATTCAGAAATATTTCAGGGGGCCACCCCTTAAAGTAGACCCGCAACGAAGCCGGCCGGCTCCGAGACGGACTTAAGGTTGTGGGGACGGCTGTGAACGACTGGGAACCCGAAAGTGTGGCTGGGCTTGTCGACACCGCAGAATCGTGCCACGATCCTAAACAGTACAGTGTGCTCCTCGCACAATCGTAAATAAAGCAGTAGCATGGCATAAGTACAGGATCGTAAATAAAACCTCAAACTAGTTTGTGGCCCCAAGAAATAAGACTGAATCAAGCTCTGGCTCAGGGGGGTCCCATATACCTCCCGGATGTGGATAGCGCGATAAGTCAAGGAACAGGTATCAAGTACTCGGGGTCCTACGGGACACAAGTGGGCGTTCGGAAACCAAATATTATCTATCACCCACCGATGCCTCTACTTACTTCAATTTTAGTTGTTAAACAGGAATTAAAGTGAACGATAAGTAAAGCCATGATCATCTACAACATCAACATGCGGCATTACTCCGACAATTGTGGCACTTGACGACACGCAACAGCACTTGAGCAAGCGACTACGACGCGCAAGTCCAACTATCTACCAAACAACAGGTATTAGGGGGTGTCCGAGGCAATATAGGGCTGCAAGGGATATCACGGTACGGAAACTAGAGCATCGCGACACAGATAGCAATAGATCAACAGGAGGGAATAAATACTAGAAAAGTAAGATAGGTAGAAAGAGGGAGATGCTCGCCTGAAAACATTGTCGAAGGTTCATCCGAAGATCGGGTCGACACCCGCATCAACTCAACGGCCTTATCCGCGAAGAACCAAAACACTAGAATAAACACCGGATGCAATATTTAATACTACGGCAAAAGATCGGGCATGATGCATGTATGATGTATGACATGGCAAAGATGCGATGCAATTAGGTCATATTAAGCGGAACCGGGGTCCCGACATTTAATCAGATGGTTCATGTTGTTTGTTTACCCCGCAATTTAAATGTTGTTTTAACATGGCAAAATAAGTAACCGGTTCGCTACACCAATTTAAATGAGGCCGATATGAGACTAGATTTGCCCGCATATGGGCCCCATATTTAATTAAGAGGTGAATCGGCCTAAGGTCCCCAAACCACACAAATATGTATGCGAGATGAATGATTATTATGAAACAGGTTTTATACTTAGCATTTATAAAATAGGGGCTCGGGAAAAGGGGCACACATTAGGGTTCGGCAGATCTTGGGGTTCTGGGGTTCGGTGTCGGTCTCAGGGTTCGACGGGAACGAGGTTCGGACTCGGCGGGATCGTTCTCGGTAACGGGGTAGATCTTGGCGCATTCGCGGTCTTCGGGTCATGTCGACGGTCATGGCGTCCGGGAACGAGTACTTGTCGCATCTACCGTCTTCGGGTTTGCTTCAATCGGGTCCATGGCGGAGTACTTGATGTCCCGCGATGGAGTTCTCCGGGTTCGGACTTGCCACGTTGGCGAACTTGGCGTACCGTGAAGATCTTGATGTTCTCCCTTTATTCTCCGGTGACGAACTAGTAAACGGCGTCAGGGTCCTCGGGGTACGCCCGGTCCATTCTTCAAAACATCATTATCGAGACGATCTTGGCGTCCAAGGGTTTTCTCCGAGTCCATGGTGCGACCAAGTGGTAGATCTTGTTCGGTCCCGACGCCGTGGTATTGCATAGTTCCCCGATTCTCGACTCGTGTCGGCCTTGTGGTCCGAGAGGGACTACTTGTCGTCCGTGAAGGCGACGTCGGTGGTCGGTGGCGAGCTTGTTCTGCACCAGGCGCCTCGTATCCTTTCTTCAGAGAAGATCTCGAGCCCCCACGTCACCACGACACCAACAAAGCTGCTTCTGTTGAAGAGGGTGGAGGCAGGCATGCCGACAGGGACAAGGACGGGCTGGTGGTGAAGGTTGGACGGCGGAGCGTGGCCGACGGCGGCGCCACCGGAGACAGCGAGGTGGAGAGCCAGGGAGGCGGAGCTCGCTGCCGGCTCGCTGCAGAGAGGGGGAGGCCCGACGGCGGCGAGGCGGGGAGCAGCTCGGGGCGAGGCGGGCTCGGAACGGCGCCGGGTAGCTGCGATGCGGGAGGACGCCGCCAGGGGAGGCGCCGGCGGAGCAGTGAGCTCGCGCGGCGGCGGCGCATGGAGGAGCGGAGGCGAAGGCGGGGCGGCATGCAGACGCGGTGGAGGGGGCGGGCCGCCGGAGACGGGCGGGAGGAGATGGGGCCTGGCGGCGCGGCGAGGAGATGCGGTGGTGGGCGGGGCAAAGGAGGCGCCGGAGGTGAGGGTGGGGAGCTGGGCGCGGCGGCGGTGTTGACGGAGGCGGCGAGGAGGCGCGCCGGCGGACGGGAGACCGAGGGAGTGAGCGGGGAGGCCGACGCGACGGGGAGGTGGCGGCCGGCGAGGCGGACGGGCGGCGGTGGCCGGAGCGGGAGAAGAAGGGGGAGAGGGGGAGGCTGCGGGCACGTGCGGGATGGTGCGGGTGCCAGGCGGGGGCGGTTCGCTCGGGGAAGGGGGGCCTAGGGAGGGTGCCAGGGGAGGTGGGGCGGTGGGCCAAGGCGCCAGGGGTGGGGCCCAGGGGCGGTTGAGTAGTGGGAGGGTGTGGGGTGAGAGGCTGCAGCGCGCGGGTGGGGTAGGGGCTGGCGTGTGGGCCATGGGGAGGAGGGGGGTTGACCAGGGAGAGAGAGGGGAGAGAGAAAAAGAGGAGGTGGGCCAGGTGGCGGTTTGGGGTTGGTTAGGGGGAAGGGCAGGGTGACGTGGCGTTCAGGGATTGGAGAGGGTGAGGTGGCCAGAGGGTTGGGTAGGTTAGGTTGGGTGACTTAGGGATTTAGAGAGGCTGGTTAGGCGGACCGATTTAAGGTTCTGGGGGTGGTCGTTCGGGTCGGGTCGGCCCGTTCGACTGCCCCCACTAAAATAATTTAATATTTTATTTGCTTTAAACGGGCCGTTTGCAAACCGATAGCGGACAAACAAAAGTATTCCGGCGACCCGGTTTTGCGTGTTGAACAAAGGCGGGGCGTTTATAAAACAAAACTAGGTTTTCCCGAAAATAGTTTTATACAAGAAAAATGCAAGATGATGACGATGCTCAAATGCAATGCGGCATGATGACATGAGCATGCGGTCATGATGATGCAATGCACAAAATCAACGCGATTTTCTAGTAGTGGTTTTGCGGGATGCCACAATTCGACACCACTAACGATGGATCTCGCCCTCGAGATCCGCCTCATGGTACCGGAAGGAAAAGTCGGTGATCTGCATCTTCTCGCTTCGTGTAGATCCTCGTGACACCACTAACAAGAGGTCGTTGTCCGTGATCGTCGAGAGAACACTCCGGAACAAAAGGTCGAAGGTAGAGGTATCAACAAATAAAACCACCTCTAGCTTCCGTGGACGGAGTAAAACTGCTGGACCCACTGATTCGATGTACAAGAGCGAATGATAAGAGTAGTCGGATGGTGATCAGTCCATCGCGCACCCAAACCATTACTCTGCACACGAATAGGCAGATTATGCAACCAACTCTCGGAATCAGACTGAAGATCTCGACAAGCGAGGTTCGGAACAACGGAGGGATGCAGACTCTGCATCGGATCTGGCGTAGAGGATGTCGTCGCGTCGGAAAAACACCGGAAGGCATAGACAAGGAACAAGGATGATACCACAGATAAAGGATTCAACGGATAGCATGAAGACCAGATGTAGCAACACCATTACCAAAGGAGGAAGCGAAACCCTGAAGGTACGACGGAATCCCAACCACGAGAAATCCTGGACTCGAAGAAAGGGAAGAGAGCGGATTCAAAACACGTAGAGGTAAGAGGAGAATAGCAGAGGGGTAAGGAATAAAATTAGACCTAATCAGAACTATCCAACCGATTTTGCAAAATAGTTTTGACACTCTACTTCGGCCGTTAGCTAGGTTATCCTACAGGCTGGACTTGTGGGGTATCGCAACTGCTGAGCTCTGATACCACTCTGTAACACCCTCAGAATCGACCCTATGCAAGTTTTAGCGAAACCCGCCAAACCCGCATAGAAACGATTCAAAGGTGCCCACCAGGCACTTTCGTGCGGGTGGAAAACGAAGTAATAACATTACACAACAGTCCTCGATTGGACCCACAGAACAGATATATACAACAGCGACTCAAAGAGTCAAGAATACAGATATAATATACAAGATCCAAATCACCTTGAAAACGATAGAGCGTCCAGCTACGGACAAGATGCAAATGGGGCTAAGAGCCCTGAAGAATAACCAATGGCGTCCATAACCCTGCCCAGGCCAAGCCGGAAGGGTAACCCTGCTAACGACGTCGATCTCAAAACCTGCTTAAACAAAAGGGGTGCCGACAAAGGGCAAAGGAAAAAGAGGAGCGTCAGTACTGAGGCCAGTACACGGCGAGTCTAGAATTCGGCGGTCCTCGCCTACATAGGTATGGTGTACTGAGCGGCAGCGGCAGTAGGCACTAAACAACCTATAGAGACTCGGTACAACTGGCGGTTATCAGAGGGGGTAAGAAAGACCTATTCGGAAACAACCTGATTCTACCATCAAACAAACCCATCCTGGCGTTTCCCCCTCGAGACCAATCGAGGAAGTCAACCGAGGAACTCACACCGTTGGCATTTTTATTTATTCAGTTATCGTTGCAGCAATTACTAGTCAAGTATAGATAGTCATCCTGATAAAATAAGCAGTGGGCACTTTTAGTTAACCATTCCGTTATAGTGGCAGCACTTACTAGTCAGATACAATTAGCATGAGATAACCCAAAACCCAGCAGTTGTTGGTACTTTTATTTAGCCATTCCGTTGTAGTTGCAATATTTACTATTCAGGTACAATGGTCGCAAGCGACAATCCAAACAAGCAGTTGTGGGTAGTATTATTTAGCCATTCCATTATAGTGGAGCTGATTACTAGTCATTATAAAGTCAAATTTATAGCAATAAACTTTAGTTATGCTTGTCTGTGGTCGAGATACTGTGCTCCAAGTCGTCCATAACCGCGGACACGGCTTTCAGAAAGTTTTACCCGGCCGTGGTGCACCAATAGCAACACACACTCGATCAACCTCGGAAAAACCAAATCAAAACCCAACGAGGCTTTCACGACAAAGCAATCACAGGATTCAGAAATATTTCAGGGGGCCACCCCTTAAAGTAGACCCGCAACGAAGCCGGCCGGCTCCGAGACGGACTTAAGGTTGTGGGGACGGCTGTGAACGACTGGGAACCCGAAAGTGTGGCTGGGCTTGTCGACACCGCGGAATCGTGCCACGATCCTAAACAGTACAGTGTGCTCCTCGCACAATCGTAAATAAAGCAGTAGCATGGCATAAGTACAGGATCGTAAATAAAACCTCAAACTAGTTTGTGGCCCCAAGAAATAAGACTGAATCAAGCTCTGGCTCAGGGGGGTCCCATATACCTCCCGGATGTGGATAGCGCGATAAGTCAAGGAACAGGTATCAAGTACTCGGGGTCCTACGGGACACAAGTGGGCGTTCGGAAACCAAATATTATCTATCACCCACCGATGCCTCTGCTTACTTCAGTTTTAGTTGTTAAACAGGAATTAAAGTGAACGATAAGTAAAGCCATGATCATCTACAACATCAACATGCGGCATTACTCCGACAACTGTGGCACTTGACGACACGCAACAGCACTTGAGCAAGCGACTACGACGCGCAAGTCCAACTATCTACCAAACAACAGGTATTAGGGGGTGTCCGAGGCAATATAGGGCTGCAAGGGATATCACGGTACGGAAACTAGAGCATCGCGACACAGATAGCAATAGATCAACAGGAGGGAATAAATACTAGAAAAGTAAGATAGGTAGAAAGAGGGAGATGCTCGCCTGAAAACATTGTCGAAGGTTCATCCGAAGATCGGGTCGACACCCGCATCAACTCAACGGCCTTATCCGCGAAGAACCAAAACACTAGAATAAACACCGGATGCAATATTTAATACTACGGCAAAAGATCGGGCATGATGCATGTATGATGTATGACATGGCAAAGATGCGATGCAATTAGGTCATATTAAGCGGAACCGGGGTCCCGACATTTAATTAGATGGTTCATGTTGTTTGTTTACCCCGCAATTTAAATGTTGTTTTAACATGGCAAAATAAGTAACCGGTTCGCTACACCAATTTAAATGAGGCCGATATGAGACTAGATTTGCCCGCATATGGGCCCCATATTTAATTAAGAGGTGAATCGGCCTAAGGCCCCCAAACCACACAAATATGTATGCGAGATGAATGATTATTATGCAACAGGTTTCATACTTAGCATTTATAAAATAGGGGCTCGGTAAAAGGGGCACACATTAGGGTTCGGCAGATCTTGGGGTTCCGGGGTTCGGTGTCGGTCTCAGGGTTCGACGGGAACGAGGTTCGGACTCGGCGGGATCGTTCTCGGTAACGGGGTAGATCTTGGCGCATTCGCGGTCTTCGGGTCATGTCGACGGTCATGGCGTCCGGGAACGAGTACTTGTCGCATCTACCGTCTTCGGGTTTGCTTTAATCGGGTCCATGGCGGAGTACTTGATGTCCCGCGATGGAGTTCTCCGGGTTCGGACTTGCCACGTTGGCGAACTTGGCGTACCGCGAAGATCTTGATGTTCTCCCTTTATTCTCCGGTGGCGAACTTGTAAACGGCGTCAGGGTCCTCGGGGTACGCCCGGTCCATTCTTCAAAACATCATTATCGAGAAGATCTTGGCGTCCAAGGGTTTTCTCCGAGTCCATGGTGCGACCAAGTGGTAGATCTTGTTCGGTCCCGACGCCATGGTATTGCATAGTTCCCCGGTTCTCGACTCGTGTCGGCCTTGTGGTCCGAGAGGGACTACTTGTCGTCCGTGAAGGCGACGTCGGTGGTCGGTGGCGAGCTTGTTCTGCACCAGGCGCCTCGTATCCTTTCTTCAGAGAAGATCTCGAGCCCCCACGTCACCACGACACCAACAAAGCTGCTTCTGTTGAAGAGGGTGGAGGCAGGCATGCCGACAGGGACAAGGACGGGCTGGCGGTGAAGGTTGGACGGCGGAGCGTGGCCGACGGCGGCGCCACCGGAGACAGCGAGGTGGAGAGCCAGGGAGGCGGAGCTCGCTGCCAGCTCGCTGCAGAGAGGGGGAGGCCCGACGGCGGCGAGGCGGGGAGCAGCTCGGGGCGAGGCGGGCTCGGAACGGCACCGGGTAGCTGCGATGCGGGAGGACGCCGCCGGGGGAGGCGCCGGCGGAGCAGTGAGATCGCGCGGCGGCGGCGCATGGAGGAGCGGAGGCGAAGGCGGGGCGGCATGCAGACGCGGTGGAGGGGGCGGGCCGCCGGAGACGGGCGGGAGGAGATGGGGCCTGGCGGCGCGGCGAGGAGATGCGGTGGTGGGCGGGGCAGAGGAGGCACCAGAGGTGAGGGTGGGGAGCTGGGCGCGGCGGCGGTGTTGACGGAGGCGGCGAGGAGGCGCGCCGGCGGACGGGAGACCGAGGGAGTGAGCGGGGAGGCCGACGCGACGGGGAGGTGGCGGCCGGCGAGGTGGACGGGCGGCGGTGGCCGGAGCGGGAGAAGAAGGGGGAGAGGGGGAGGCTGTGGGCGCGTGCGGGATGGTGCGGGTGCCAGGCGGGGGCGGTTCGCTCGGGGAAGGGGGGCCTGGGGAGGGTGCCAGGGGAGGTGGGGCGGTGGGCCAAGGCGCCAGGGGTGGGGCCCAGGGGCGGTTGAGTGGTGGGAGGGTGTGGGGTGAGAGGCTGCAGCGCGCGGGTGGGGTGGGGGCTGGCGTGTGGGCCATGGGGAGGAGGGGGGTCGACCAGGGAGAGAGAGGGGAGAGAGAAAAAGAGGAGGTGGGCCAGGTGGCGGTTTGGGGTTGGTTAGGGGGAAGGGCAGGGTGACGTGGCGTTCAGGGATTGGAGAGGGTGAGGTGGCCAGAGGGTTGGGTAGGTTAGGTTGGGTGACTTAGGGATTTAGAGGGGCTGGTTAGGCGGACCGATTTAAGGTTCTGGGGGTGGTCGTTCAGGTCGGGTCGGCCCGTTCGACTGCCCCCACTAAAATAATTTAATATTTTATTTGCTTTAAACGGGCCGTTTGCAAACCGATAGCGGACAAACAAAAATATTCCGGCGACCCGGTTTTGCGTGTTGAACAAAGGCGGGGCGTTTAGAAAACAAAACTAGGTTTTCCCGAAAATAGTTTTGTACAAGAAAAATGCAAGATGATGACGATGCTCAAATGCAATGCGGCATGATGACATGAGCATGCGGTCATGATGATGCAATGCACAAAATCAACGCGATTTTCTAGTAGTGGTTTTGCGGGATGCCACAGGCGGCTCCTTCATGATCCTTGGGCCGAAACATGGTGGACCCTGTGGACCTTGAGATTCAATCAGTTTTGCCATTTTTATCCGGTCCAGCTTGAGCCTTGCATCATCCGGCTAAAGATTTATGCCTCCTAGTCTGCATCCCATCGCTTGGTACGCATGATCCGGCAATTCATACCCGTCATTTACCATCGCCGAGTAACCATCATTGTATCTATTTGCGTTCGGGTCTACAGGTTGTTGTACTGCTTTTCCCGTGCTTTGCTGTCTCTTTTCGGGTTGAGCTGGTGCTGCATTCGGCGTTAGGTTTCCTCCTCCCGCCGAGTGAGTTCCTCGCCTAGGTTGATGTGCAAAATTTTTCCCCCATTGTCGTTTCTTTGTCCTGCTTACCTTTCTAGGCCTGCATTCTCCTGGTTCTCATTTCCCTAAACATTATTCCTTCTCGTTCCCTGTGCATGGATTGGCTTTCCTTGAGCCATTGCCGTGTCATAGGTAACAATTTGCTTGTTCCTTCCCGAATCCACACTCTTTTCTTTTCTCTGCCTCGTCACCACACCTGGTGAGGAAGCTGTATGACCTGCCGATCTTGCCGGGATTGGAGTCGCCGAGTGAACCAGCTGTAACCTTCTAGCTATACTCGAATTCACCCTGTAGTAAGCCTCATTCAGCATTTCTGCTGCTCTCACCAATTCATTGACTCGTTCTTGTTGCTTTCTCTTTGCTTCACCCGTCAAATGGGGGAGCTCAGCCATTGTTGCCTCTGTGGCTCTCAGATTCGCTGCTGCGGTATTGTACGTCGGCCGCATGGCTATTTCGTTGTTGTTTTCTAGCGTTATCTTTGACGTTGCGTCCGCCAATTCTTTGTTGAGGTTTCTCCCTCTCAACCGTGTTGCGTCAATCCGGCTCTTTGCGCCCTTGACTCGATTTTCCGAGTTGAGCTCTCGGATTGTGATATCCACATACTGCTGTAACTGCGCTAGCTTCTTTGCCTTCTCCAAGACTTTTATCCTGGACTCCTCCAACTCGGCATGCACGCGCGCCAGCTCAGCTGCTTGTGCTACTGGATCTGCTAATTTTTATATTGCCTCTTGCAGCTCTTTAACTCTCTAACTCCTAGCTATGTTCTCTGGCTTCTCTAGCAGTGCCTTTGCTGTTCTTGTCACCCTTGGCGTTTCCTCTTGATTTCCTCCCTCAGCATCCTCATTCACTATGGGAACTACTGGAGGTGCTGAAGGGTTAGGAGCTGTCATCATTACCTAGACGGAGACGAGTTGATGAGGTTTTCCTGCGGCAAGAAATGGAGGTGGATCTGGCGCCAGGATGACGCGCTCCGTGTACGCGCGTTCCACGCGCACCGTAATGTAGACTTGGTGCTCACCGAACTTGATGAAGCGACCGCCCCTAGGGAACGACTTGGTCCCAAAGAAGCCCGCGTTGTCGCTGACAAAGTAGAACGCTCCAAACCTCTGGATGAGGCCGAAATAGACACGCTCACCGGTCTTGGCGATGATGTTGCCCATCTGGATGAAAACTCCATCAAGCACCTGCTTCTGCCCCACGGTTGGCGCCAACTGTCGTGGTGGTGTCACGGCAGATGCCATGGGTAGGCTTAAGTTGGGGGCCGACTGGATTCTTGTGGTCACCGGGGAGGGAGTGCACGGTCTAGCCACGCACGAAGAACAATATGAACTCTCCACACTTAGGAATTTTATTGATACTAGAAGTTTACAAGTGCTCCTTGAGCTGTTTCCATAGAGCCTCAGGGCACTAGTTTCCTACTTGGTCCAACCTCCTCAAACCCTAGCTATGCCCCTCCTTATATAGTCGAAGGCTAGCTAGGTTACACCCCTTTGGGTCCTTGGGTTACTGTTTGGATCTTGGTCCTCACTGTATGGGTCGGGTCATGAGCCATCCCTAAGCCCTTGACCCAGTCCACAAAGCTAGACAGCTAACGGTCCTCTCGTACGTAGCCTCTAGTTCTTTTGGCGTCATGCAGTTACTTTGTACGTCATCCCTTGCTTTAGGCATCACCCGGATCTTTTCGTGTCACCCGGCGTCGCCCTTCTCTTTTAATCGTGCTTTACTATGGTCCCTCTCGATCCTCAGTCGGTAAGATGCCATCCGTCCTTTCTGACTCGGCCTTCCCTCGTGAGACTCGGCTCGCTGCTTCCTGCAAGGCAAGCAAACTTGTCTTATACGGGCCGACATAATTCTATGTCGGCTGTACCTGATATTCTTACCCGGCCGTTGTTACCCGGCCTGGTTTATTCATTACTCGGCGTAAGCCAAGCTGGGCCATGTTTTACCCCTTATGACCCTACCGAGGGTTATTCCCCCGACAGACCTTTTATGGTTAGCAGATTTCTGCATAATGGGTCATATTATTTAAACGACATGAGACCAATCAAGGAAAGACCAGATACTCGGAAGAGAAAAAGAGCTGGTGGCAGCACGGACCCGGATGAAATAGACCGTCCATGGAATATTGCACAGCTACGTCCCTTCTATTCTTAGTTATATTTCCTTGTAATCATATATGTACATGTTTAAAGTGAAATAAAGTGTTAGTTTCCTCATTTTTTATCTTTGAGAAGTTTTTGCCATCTTATTTCCAAAAGAGCATGTAATTTTTTCAAAAATCCCAGAATGCTTGAAAGTACTTTATGCTCATGTTCGTTCTGGTTATGATTTTTGAATATCTAAAAAGTGTTACCCTAGGGTACAAAATTTAATTTATTGTCTATACTTAGGTTTTTTATCTAATTGTTTAGACGCGGGAATTTTCTGAGTAATGAGTTATTGGTACTGGAAGCCGGCTTTGTTTCCGAGTTTAAACTGGTTTAGCAATTGCGCTTCGTTGCTCGGCAAAGTTTCCGAGCTAAAGGTTGGACGACCCATGAAAGGGACGAGGCAGAGAGCCAGATAATACGACAAGTATAGGCATAAAAACACAAAGTGCTTCGGAAATTTTCAAGCACATGCATAAAAAATTTATAAGTAAAAGTGCTACGATAGTAAAAGCATCAGTTTTTACGAGACCAGCACAAAATAAAACATTGTTTTCATCATTACATTGCCACAAGTTCAGAATAATGCATAAATATTATCTATGCTGCAGAATCAGGCAATGGTGATGAAGGAGGTGGAGTATTGGAGTCAACAACATGGTCGCCCTCAATCTCAGACTCGGAAGCATTGCTGGCCTCTGGCTCTTGGGGCGAGGGAGGCGCGGCGACGGATTCAAAGAATGGCATCATATAGTTGGTCCTCTCCGCCACACGACAAGCATAACCTGCACAAGACTCTTGGATAGTCTTGATGTCTTGCGGGTTACCCTCATCATCCTCCTCGGCAATGCCCTTGGTGACATGCCAGATTTCCATCTCACTATGTTGGATCATCACCATGGTCAGAGCTATCTGAGCAGAAGTCCGAGCATAGGAGATCATCCAGTCTTTGATATGCTTCGGAATCTCCTTGACCTTGTCCCTCACCTCGTGCACTGACATTGTGTACAAGATATCTCCGACGAGCCTCGCCAGCCTCTTCTAGAGTTTGGCGGAAGTCGTACAAGATATCTCCGACGAGCTTAACGTGCTCGAGTCGAGGTTCGGAGGTAGGAGAGTCGAAAATATTCATGGGGGCTGGGAAAGAACCAAAAGTCAAAATTCAACGGAAAAAGAAAGTCGAAAAATCAACATCAACAAAAAAGATTAGGAAATCTTACCTTGCATAGCGTGATTCCATTGAGCATGCTCCTTGTGGAGGCTGCTTAGTTCACTAGCTGTGGCCTAGGCAAGATCCCTCTGAATATCGAAGTCCTTCTTGAGATCAGCTAGTTCTTTGTCTCGGAGGGCTAGGAGATTTTCGAGCCTCATGATTTCGTGATTGCTTGACTCCAGGATGGCAGCTACGAATTTCTCCGATTCCAAAGTTAGCTTCTCAAGCTTGTCCCCGAGCTCAGCATTCTCTATCTCCAAGACCTTGAAGTTTTTGGCTTGCTCCACCATCTTGCTGGACTGACACAACAGTTCTGCAAAGACAAATTATCAGTCGGACAAAACAAGTTTGACTACGACAAAAAACATAACTGACAAAGAAGAAGTCAGAAAAGCTTACCTTCTGCTTCATCTTTCTCAACCTTCAACTTTGAATTCTCAAAGCGGAAAGCCTTGATTTCTTTGCGCTTATTGCTAATATTCTTGAGAAATTATTGGTTGGAAGATGCAATTTTTTGTAATTTTAGAGACGAAATACTATCAGACATCTACTAAGACTCGAGCTGCAAATTTAACTAAGTAAAATTACAGCACGAGCCTTAGGGCTACACTACATCATTCTTTTGCAACCTAAAAGCATCAACTCGGATCCAACGATGTTCATCCGACTTTATGCTTGGGGGCTAGAGGATATGATAATAAATGCAAATAAAAATCAGAAACTTACAATGTGTTCTAGGTGCATCTTTTCAAATCCGAGTTTGGTGCTGTGAAACACCTTCTCGGTAAGGGTGAGGGAAGGAACATCCGTCGCTGGAAGTTCGCCAGATGCGAATTTAGCGTCCCAGACTAAAATTTGGTCCAGGAGGCTAACCAGCTTGATGTCCTCCTCCTCTTGGCTCGCTGCCTCTAGAGTCAAGGTTTGCTTCTCAAGACTGGATTGAGCCAGCCTGAGGATCTCTTCCTTCTCTTTCCTTTTTAGGCCAGAGACAGCGGAGTTGGCCACCTTATCCATTATTCCTGTAGACATTACCATGGGATCATTACCCTTGACGGGTTCACCCTTGTTAGTTGCCTGGTCATCAACGCTGACCAGGGATTTTGAGATCTTGCTAGCATCAGGGAAGGCAGAAGCTCCCTGTGCTAATGGAGTACTAGATGGAGTCGATGGCGGCACAACAGGGAGATAACAAGCTTCTTCAGTCGCATCTGCTTGCCCGGCTTGCTGTCCAGCTTGGCCTTACTCTTCAACGTTGATTTTGCTCTAGAACACGAAAATCCTAAATATCAGGTGTGCTCTGGAAAGAAATAAAGGTACAAAAGTACTGAAAACAAAATATGTTGCGAATATGCCCCAGAGGCAATCATGGATGATGATATTTCCTATTGTATTCATAAAGATTTTAAGTTCTCCTTGTATGAGCATATAATGTATATCATTGAATATGTGATTCAGTTGTGGAACTATACATTCATGTTGTTTGTACTAATTGTCCTTGGTCATTGAGGTTGTGCTGGACACACAACTTAGACCAATGTGAAAGTCGGCTTGATGACTCGGTTCCACTTGTCATGGGCATGGAGATGCTATTTTGACCTATACAGATTCGGCTAAAGAGTTTAATGATTCGGATTGACACATATTGAGGTACAACGAACAAGTTGTCATTTGTATATCTCAATCAATGTAATCCTTAGACCTGAGGTTATTGCATAGTCCGAGTTGAGAATCATCGACTTAGGTTCTGTTAAACACTGATCCATAACTAGGAAGTTATAAAGGCAGAGTTCGGGTAGACTGAGAATCAAGCTGCGTGATGTGAACAACCAAGATGGGATTTTGCCCATCCACTTGGAGTGATATTCTCTGGGCCCTCTCGGATGATATGATTCGGAAAGCATGGCCATGCACGACTCGGTTGAGTGTTAACCGAGGCGATGGACTACGAGTTAGTCGGGTGAATCAATTATCTCGGATCGAGAAGAGAGTCGGACTATTTAAGGGATGACAAATATTCGCCTATAGTCCGACAAGGTATATCGTGAGGCAAAATGGACTCGGACACAAGTCGCATTGGAAAGGCAAGTCATCATGACTCTTTGGTACTTGGGAGTCAGCACGTTCTGCTAGGAGCCGCTACCGACTGATCGATTGAGAGCCGGACTCTAATCGTGTCCAAGTAGACATGAGCCTACGGGGTCACACACTTAAGAGCGGGAGCTAGTTCGGATTGGATCTAAACCGAAAATTTGGTTGGGTTGGACCAGAGCCGGATTTGGACTGAGCCAGTGAGTCGGACTCACAGGGACTAATATTATATGGGCTTTAGTGAATGGGCCACGTGAGTGGAGCCCATGTTCACTCCCTATATATAGTGGAGCATAGTAACCCAGAAGGGTTATTCTTTGATCTGTTAGGTCATTCCATGTGTTGGAAACCCTAGCTCCACAGCAGTCATGCCGACGTATCGAACCTAGCAGTTCGTCGCCGGTGCTCCTCCTTGTACGTGTGGATACCAACAGAGCTGTCGTACGATCAGCACTAGGACGATTGGATCGGATCACAAAGGACTGCACTGCATCAACTGACATGCTACATCAGTAATCCGCAATTGCGCGTCTAGTGGTAAACCTCGTGGCCTTCTACCTCAGCTACATCTTGGGTTCACCGCGTTAGAGGGAAAAGTTTTGTTTTATCTCTACATGGCCCGACTGTGGTATCAAAGCGATAGCTTCTGGTTTTAGGCTCGAGATATCGCATATGTGATATGCGGTTGGCTATAGATGAGATCTATATGAGATAGATCGGTTTTGTATGAGGTTTATTTGATCAACTATACTCGAGGAATGGTAGATCTGATTTCCGTGATCATATTGTTGAGGTCGTGGAATGACATACCCCTACCGGTGTCGTGGTATTGCCGACGAGTATGCCATGGAGGGGTCCTCATAGTGCGTGTTTAGAGACGTGGGGTAAGGCGGACGGTTGACGGGTACGAGGTAACACAGCTTACCCAGGTTCAGATCCCATGACGGTGGCGGAATCCTACTCCTGCTATAAATCACTATAAGGGCAATACGCCGAGTTACAGAGATAGGTTCGCTGTGCGAGGTTGTATGAATCGATACTAAGTTGTGTGTGCCCTAAAGGCTCCCATATGCCCGACTTATATAGTCGCCAGGTCCTAGGGTTACAGGGAAAAGTCCTAGTCGGACAGGTTACAGAGTCCTACAACGTCTATCACTAGTCTTGTGTATCTTGCACTCCAAGGCTCCGGGTACGCTGGTGACTCCACTGTAGCCTTCCTTTATCCGTCATGGGCCTCCCTTCTGGATCCACCTAACTGGGCCGCCCAGCAAGACACAGGCCATGCTACCGACTATGGGCCACCCGGGTTAGTCGGATAAGAGACATGTTATGAGGATACCCATATAGAATATCCCCAACAGTAGCCCCCGGAGAACTCCGAGATCTTGCGCCGTCTTGCCTCTTCCCGTGGAATGCTCCGTCTAGATGGATGTCGGCAAATCGTCAAGCAATATCTTGTAGTCCTCCCAAAGAACCCTGCAAAGGTTTCTCCATCTTTTATGAGTAAGTCGGAGAAATGCTGAATCTTCCATCGTACTCTTCCGTAGTTGGATGAAATCCGTCCATGCCGGAATCTTCGATGGGACGGCTCATCTACCATGTCAGTTATGACGATGTAGGCTGTAGGTCAGCGACGCCTCGTAACTCACACATGCTGAGAATGCAATCATATCCGATTTTCCCGCGCGAGCGATACAAACCATTGGCGGCGGCGGCGGTGGGAGACGTGGCGAAATTACCGCGCACGTTCACGAACACGTCGTCTACGCGGCAACCGTCCGATTAGCTGCACGAATCTTGACGCAGAGTAAGATAAATAGTAATCGTGGGACACTTGCCACTTTTTCACTCCATTCTCTCGCGTCATCATCTTCTTCCTCCAGCCGCACGCCTCCTCGAGCCCTCCGCGAAAACCTCGAAGAAACCCTAGCCTCTCTCTACACCAGTCGCATCCTCCCAGTCCTCCATGGCCAGCAGTAGCTCCTCCCCATCGATGGCAGCATCGAGCGAAGCCACGACGAAGCCGGCGAGCTCCGTTGCCGTGCCCCCAGAGGGCCTGGTCATCCACGCGTCGGCGAAGATTGAAACCATCGGCGGTGACCACAATCTGGCGGCGCTAGAGCCCCTGGAAGAAGAGCCAGACTCGCACAAGGGCATCACTGACCGCAACATCCAAGAGATGGTCGCCGAAGGCTACCTCCCCGCGACGGAGGGGCTTGCCTGGCGGGCGGCGCCGGCCGACGAGGTGACACCTTCTCCCCAAGCCGGAGAAAAGGTGTACCTCAAGGCTCAGCTGGTACGCGGCGTTTCTCTGCCCATGTCCCACTTCTTTTTGTCCGTCTTGAACCACTTCAAAGTCCAACCCCACAACCTCTCCCCCAATAGTATCTTAGTGCTTAGCAACTTTGCGGCACTTTGTGAGGGTTACCTAGGGATTAAGCCTAGGTTAGACTTGTTCGTGTACTTCTTCACCGTCAAACGTGAAGCCGGACATAGTAGGGAGGAGCTTAGGAACTGTGGAACCATAATCTTCAAGATCCGACCTGGCCGGCGGTTCCCCGACATCGTCGGCCACGAGTCGTGCAAAAACTGGCAGCGGACGTAGTTCTACGGCCCCGACATTCCTTTGGCGGGCCGAGAAGTGACGTACCCGGACTTCGTGGATGGAGCCGCCGCTGAAGTTTCCACATGGAGATCCCATGCCTCCCTTCCCTCCGACCTCAACGCTTCTCGCGCAATAAGGCGGATCGAGTGGTTCGTAGAGACGGGTTTGACCGGCTTGGACCTAGCCATGTGCTGGTTCATCAGGCGAATCCAACCTCTGCAGCACTGCGCGAAGTTCATGCACGAGTACACGGGTGATCGAAAGGATACCCTCCGGATCTCCGTGGATAACTTCTCGAGCGACTCCGTCAAGCTCCGTCTGAAGGACATCGTCAAGGTAAAGGATAAGAAGAGCGGCTTCACCATCACCTGCGACATGTACGTAGACGGCAAGTGCCCAAAGGTAGGTATTTATTTTCCGTGTATGACATTGCTCCAGTTTCTCCGTCTTGCCAGTGCCATCTTATCTAACACGGTGATTTCTTACTTAACATCTTAGCGATCTAGATGAGGACAACCTGGCTGCCCAAATCTACGATCCAAAGATGAAGGAAGTCACGGTCGTGTCCGACGACGATGCCCCGTTGGAGTGAAAGCTGAAGAGATCCACCTCTGACGCTGCCGACGGAGGCAAGAAGAAGAAGACGGAGGGTGGAGCCTCCAAAAAGAGTATTGCCGCCCTGGAGGCGGAAAATAAGAAAGCCATCGGGATGTTTGCCAAAGCGCCCCCCTAGTGTAAGCCTCTCATTCTCCGACATTGTCTTATTTATCTGTCTTATTCCTGTACTTATGCATTTTGCACGTTTCAGGAAGATAGCCACAACTAGCCTCAAGAAGTCCTCCAAGACTCTTGGGGCTTCTAGAAACATCAAAGATATGCTGCATCGCGACTCCTCCCCCGCCATCGCCCCTGCTACTCCTGCCGTCAAACCCTCCTCTACTCCGACAAGCTCTCAAGTTCCGGAGGCACCAGGCCCTTCAGCCATGGAAGTGGATTCTGGCGCCTCTACCGAACTCGCTGTTGTCGGCGAGCAGGCGACGCAGGAGAGCGCTGCTCTTCAAATGGCTGAAGCTCCGGCTAAGGATGCCATCGGTAGCGGCAAGGCGGTGGTGGGAGCTGGTACCTCTGCCGAAGGCGGCGCCTCTACTCCCAGAAACTCTTCGAGTTCCCGAAGATAGTTTACCCGGCGCTCCTGCCGAGTAACACAACTATGGTTCCTGGAGGAGTGCTGTCATCTCCGACATGCGGTCTTGAGGAGCTACTCCGACAAGCAGATATCTTGCAGGGAAATAGCATTTCCTTTGGCAAGCTGCTGGCCGAGAGTGCTACAAACCTCAAGATTATTGCACTTGTAAGTTTTACTTTACCTTTTGCATTTCGTATGAGTATCCCACTGTAGCCCCCGAGGATGTAGACGGAAAACCATAGGTTTTGCATCTATATGCTCTAGGAGTGACTAAGTTAGAAAGAACTCTCACTGTAGCCCCCAAGCATTTAGATGGAAGAAATTATTTCGACTAGATGCTTTAAGAGTAGCATACACAGTGTTCATAATTTTTAGTGTTGTAGCCCCCAAGCCCCTAGTTGTAACTGAATTAGTTCTGACTAGATGCTTAAAGAAGAGCTAAGCATATTTATAAGTTAAAAACTCTCGCTGTAGACCCCGAGCATCTAGGTGGAAAATGTCCGACTAGAGGCTCCAAGCAGACCAAACAACGACTTAACTTTATATTTGTTTCCACAGAACGAGAATGCTCGGAGGGGCATGGCCAACGACAAGTATCAGAAGATGCGCGCAGATCTTGAAGCCGAAAAGGGTAAAACTGCCATCTTGAAGGAACAGATCATCAAAAACAAGAGTCTGTTTTCTTTTTGCGCAATTCCGTCTTACTTTTGTGCCTTCCTTCTTCGAGTACTCACTCTATACTTTGTTTTCTCCGACATGCAGAGCATGTTGCCAAGGCCAAGGATATTGTCGAGCAGTCCAAGCACATCCAGCAGCTGGACAACGAGAACAAAATCCTTAAGAAGGAGAGGGAAGAAATGCTGAAGATGCACGAGGATTCCATGAAAGCCCTGCAGGATTCCGCCTCCGCGGAGATCAGTCGCTTGAAGGAGGAGCTTGCGATCCTAAAGGATCAGAAGCAAGCTGCTGATGAGCAAAACCTTCGCCATAGCGAGGCATTTAAGCTCCTCCAACAGGAGAAGGAATACTTGGAGACACCATCTGGCAAGCTAAGGCCAGCATCTTCAGTAAGTGTCCTCCGCCTTGTAGTTCTGTAGTTTGGATACTTAGAGTTCATTGAACTCATGCGATCCTTGTCGGAATTTTCAGCACCCATGGGTTTGACCCGCTTGCCTCCTTCGGACAAGGAATGAATGGTTCTTGCCGGCAAATTCATCAATACCGCCATCGCCCAAGCCAAGGAGATTGCCAATCCCCTCCAGATTTATATCAAGGCCTCGGACTCCGTGACGAAGTACTCGGAGATTCTGCGCCGAGCCCCCGTGCATGTCGCGAGCTGGAAAGCTTCATGCGCACGGGCTGGCGCAAGGATGGCGTTTTCTTTGGTAAAGGCACACTATGAAGATGCCGACATCGACATGGTTACCTCTGGTATCCCCGACGTGGATGATGATGGAAAGGAGATTGATCACGAAGCCGTCCTGTCGTCACTCGAGGGTTATGACACCAGGGTTGCCGAGTTGGTGGACATTGACGTCTTCGTGCCCAGGAACTTCATCGACAACGTCAACCAAGATTCCTCCAAGTCTCATCATAGCGCCGATGTCGAGGGTGATTCTCCGGCTGGCGATGATGCGGCCTCCAAGTCTCCTGCGCCCAAAGAATGAAAAACACTTTGTAATTTCTGTTTCACCTTTGGAGTGTGCACGGGAAACACTTGTTGATGTAATCTTAAGGCGGAAAACAATGATTTGTTAAGTCCTGCGACTTAAGAACTAATTCCTAGTATGCATATATTTTTTAAGCAAGTGCTGGCTTATCCATTACTCTGGTTCTTATGCTTGACTTTTCGTGAGTCGGAAGACTCGTTGTCGGAACCATGAGCTTAGGTGATGATGCCCAATGGCACCGTTAACAACCTGAGCACAAAATCGCCGACAATAAATGCCAAAAGTCACTACTCCAGAATCCACATAAAAACGACAAAGAATGTGTAGGACAGAAAACTTAAGCTAACGCCCGTAGGCGGAATTTTCACAAGTGCAATCGCAAGACTTGTGCATAAATGTTTTATATGATCTAAAAATTAACACTAAAGGAGGTAAAAGACTCAGCAATATGAGTGAACCAAAGAGCTTTATTTCATTGATCATATAAGAGGTACACGATTAGATAAAAAATGCTAAGTGTAGAAAGGACGTAGCTGTGCTATGTTCCATGGCCGATCAAGCTCCGAGTAGTCATCATCCGGCTCATGTCGCTTACGCTTATGATCCTCGTTGGGTCTATCCTTGAGTTCACGATTGTCGACAAGGTAGTAAGACCCATTGAGCAGCGCCTTGCTTATGATGAACGGTCCTTCCATGGCGGGGATAATTTGTGTGACTTCTTCTGCTTAAGTCGGAGTACTAAATCCCCCTCTTTAAATGAGCGATGTCGAACGCGGCGACTATGGTAGCTGCGTAGCTTCTGCTGGTAGATGGCGGATCTTTGGCATGCCAAAACGCGCTCCTCCTAGAGAAGGTGCACATCAAGGCGTCTGGATTCTCCAGCATCATCTTCATCGTAGGCGGCAACTCTCGGTGCGTCATGGAGGATGTCGGAAGGTAGGATGGCTTCTGATCCATATACCATGAAGTAAGGAGTGTAGCCGGTGGATCTGTTGGGTGTGGTTCGCAAACTCCACATCATAGATGGCAATTCTTCCGCCCAGGATCCAGCTGCTCTGTGTAGCGGCGCCTCAAGACGTGGATTGATTCCCTGGAGAATTAATCCATTGGCTCGCTCAACTTGACCATTGGATTGTGGGTGTGCCACAGATGCAAGGTCAAGTCGGATGCCTTTGTCCCAACAATAGGCCTCCACTTCTCCGAGTGACAAGTTGCTTCCGTTGTCGGTGATGATGCTATCTGGGAGACCAAATCTCACCACTAGATCCCGGACAAACCTGAGGGCAGTTGCCCCATCAAGCTTTTTAATGGGTTTAGCTTCTATCCATTTGGTGAATTTGTCAACTGCTACCATTAGATGCGTAAATCCACACGGTGTCGTCTGTAATGGTCCCACCATGTCTAGCCCCCAGACTGCAAACGGCCAAGTTATTGGTATTGTTCGCAATTCTTCAGCAGGAACATGTGGTTATCGGGCATAATACTGGCATCCCGTGCATGTCTCAACCAGCTTGTCGGCGTCCGCCTTCGCGGTCAGCCAGTAGAATCCTTGCCGGAAGGCTTTCGCGATCAGCGATAGAGGAGCGGCGTGGTGCCCGCAATCTCCGAGATGGATCTCGCGCAGGATTTCCATACCTTCTAGCTGGGAAACGCACTTTAAGTATACACCAGTAGTGCTCCTTTTATAGAGTTGCCCATTGATTATGGTATAACCCTTTGCTCGCCGTACTATTTGCCGTCTTTCGACCTCGTCGTCGGGCAAAGTTCCGTATTCGAGATACTCCATGAACGGTTTTGTCCAAGCCGGAGGAATCTTTGTCACCATGTTGACGAAAGAATCAGCTCTATCCGGGTTGTCGATGTCGGCACCCTTCACGGATGGTGTGCGTATATGCTCTAGGAATTTGCTTGCGCCCTGATCCAAGCTTAGACAATAGATCAGCCGCCTCGTTTTGCTCCTGAGGCACATACTTGACTTCGTAGCCCAAGAAGCTCTTGGCTATCTCGTCCACTTCGTCGCGATATGCTGCCATTATAGGGTTCCGCGCGTTCCAGGTGCCAGCCACCTGCTGGGCAACCAAGTCGGAATATCCACAGAAAACTATGCGCTTAATTCCAATATCCTTGGCTACACTTAGTCCGTGAATGAGTGCTTCATACTCCGCCATGTTGTTTGTAGCCTCGAAGTGGATCTGCAGAACGTAGTGCAACTTATCTCCTTTTGGTGACTGTAGCAGTACACCAGCCCCTGAGATGTTGAGCAACTTTGATCCGTCAAAGTGCATCACCCAGTACTCAGGTTCGGGCAGCGGAGTAGCATCTGGCATCTCCGTCCAATCTGCAATAAAATCCGCCAAAGCTTGTGACTTGATAGCGTTGCGTCTCTTGTAGGTGATCTCGAAGGCAGAAAGTTCAATGCCCCACTTCGCGACCCTTCCTGTACCGTCACTATTATTGATAATGTCGAACAGTGGAGTCTTTGTCACTACTGTGATTGGGTGCTCCTGAAAGTAATGCGTCAGCTTCCGAGAAGCGAGGAATACTCCATAAGCTATCTTTTGGTAGTGCGGGTAACGTTGCTTGGACTCTGTCAAGACCTCGCTCACATAGTAAACTGGTCGTTGAACTCCGTGCTTGTAGCCTGGTTCCTTCCGCTCTACCACGACGACGATGCTAATAACCCGGTTGGTTGCCGCCATGTAAATTAACAGGGGCTCTCTAGGCTCGGGTGCTGCAAGGATGGGCGCTGAGGAAAGAATCTCCTTGAGCTGCTTCAATGCTGCATCTGCCTCGTCTGTCCATGTGAATTTTTCCGCCTTCTTCAGCAACTTGTACAGCGGCAAAGCCTTCTCTCCAAGTCGGCTGACGACGACTAACTGCTGCGACGCAACCTGTTAGTCGTTGAATGTCCTTTAGGCATGTCGGATGGTTTATGTTTAAGATGGCCTTGATTTTCTCCGGGTTGACCTCGATTCCGCGCTGGGAAACGATGAAGCCCAACAATTTGCCGGCTGGAACCCCGAAGACGCACTTCTTAGGGTTGAGCATCATGTTGTATTTCCGGAGATTATCAAAGGTTTCTTTTAAGTGGGAGATTAAGTCGTTTGACTTTTTAGACATCACCGCGATATCGTCCACGTAGGCGTGAACATTCCGAGCAATTTGGTCGTGAAGGAAACCTTGCATTGTCCGCTGGTAGGTAGCACCTGCGTTTTTCAGCCCGAAGGGCATCGTGACATAGCAAAACGTGTTGTATGGGGTAGTGAACGAAGTGGCCAATTGGTCCGACTTCCTCATCTTGATCTGGTGGTATCCTGAGTATGCATCGAGAAAACACAAAAGTTCTGAGCCAGCCGTCGAGTCAAATGACTTGGTCAATGCGAGGCAAAGCAAATGGATCTTTGGGACATGCTTTGTTCAAGACGGTGTAATCAACGCACATTCTTAATTCATTGGTTCCCTTTTTGGGGACAAGTACAGGATTGGCCACCCATCGGGTGTGAAGGACTTCTCGGATAAACCCAGCCTTAAGTAACCTAGCTATCTCTTTGCCAATGGCGCGTCTCTTCTCATCTCCGAAGCATCGTAGAGGTTGTTTCACTGGTTTACATTTTGGATCTATGTTTAAGCTGTGCTCGGCAAGTTACCTAGGTACACCTTTCATGTCGGCAGGTTGCTAGGCAAAGATGTCCCTATTCTCACGGAGGAACTCGACGAGCGCGCTTTCCTATTTGGGATCCAGGTTCGTCCCAATGGCGACGTTCTTGGAGGCATCGCCTACCACAAGTTCCACCGGCTTGGTCTCGATGGCGGCCTTGAACGCAGGAGCGGAGTCGGAGATCTGCTTCTTCGACGCGGGCATCTCTGAGTCATTGACCTTGCTCTAGATCTCCTTGAATTCTTCGCTGTAGAGGACAGCTTCTGCAACGGCTGCTTCATTGATCTCGAAGTCCCATGCCTTGGTAAAGCTTCCGGATACGGTGATGACGCCGTTTGGTCCGGGTATCTTGAGTTTGTTGTAGACGAAGCATGGCTTGGCCATGAACGTGTGGAATATGTCGCGGACGAATATGACGTGGTACACGCTCTTGAAGGGGACCACCTCAAAGGTCATGCACTCTTGGCGGTAATTATTAACGTCGCCAAACGCTACCTGAAGCGTAATGCACCCAAGGGACCGAGCCTCCCGACCAGGAACTACGCCATGGAACACGGTGTTGGTCCGCCTTAGGTTTTCCTCCGTCAAGTTCATCTTTTGCAGTGTATCCAGGTACATGATGTTGATGCTGCTTCCACTATCCACCATGCACTTGGTGAACTCCACGCCGTCAATCAATGGGTTGATGACCATGGCGTACTGGTTCTCCGTGGGCACAAGGTCAGGGTGGTCCGTCCTGTCCCAAGTTATTGGAACCTCCGACCAGCGCAGGTATTGGGGAACTGGGGGGAGAGTGGCCATCAGGATCCTTAGAGAGGTCTTCTGTTGCCGGACGGTGGGGGTGCCAAGGAAAGTGTGGTATACTGGGGCCTTCTTTGCGAAGGGGTTCTTGCCCTTGTCGTCGCTCTTGGCGGCGTGCTTGGGGTCAACGTCCTCGTCCATGTCACTTGAATCCTTGGACTCCTCCTCCTTCTTCTTCCCCTTGCCCTTGCCTCGCGGTCTGTTCTTCCGACTTCGCTTGTAGCCGGACTCCGGGTCTTCCTTAAGGTCGTTGACGAACTTGAAGTGTCGATTGGTATGGGTGGCCTTGCCGTTGGCGTCGAGGTGTACGAGGCACGGTATATCGTGGTATTCCTCGTAGGTTTGGGGAACGCGGAGCGGAGCCGAGTTGGTTTCACTTCCTCGTTGCTGCCCGCGGCCTGCTCCCCTTCCCCAGCCATGTTGTCCGCCTTCTCCTCGTCCTGTAAAAGTCATAGCGACCATGTCGGTAGATTGCTTTTATTCTGGAGCGGTTTTCCGCTTTGTACTGTTATTCCTCCGATCTTGGCTTGGAACAGACGTTGCCGGCAAAGAGCCACGAGCATCGTCGTCGTCAGCTACGAACTCACTAGCTAACTGAATCATCTGATTCAAGTCAAGCTGATGATTGTCCTGCAAGCGCTTTAGCTTATGTCGGAGTAACGTGCCCCTTTCCAACCCATCAATGAAGGCGGCCATAGCGGTCTGAGCGTGCACTCCTGCGCAGGAATTCTTCATGTCCAGCCAGCAGGAGAGGTAGGCGCGAGATGTCTCGTCTTTCTCTTGCACGCACCGCTGTAGATCGCCCACAGTGCAGGGACGCTTGTATGTACCCTCAAAGTTCTTGGTGAATGCTTCTTGCATATCCATCCAGTTGTAGATAGATTTCTCCAGCAAGTCGTCGAACCATTGACGGGCCGTACCCGCCAACATTAACGGGAGGTACTTGACGGCGACGTTGGGGTTGCCTCCGGCAATCTCCACCGCGTTGCCGTAGTCCTGCAACCATGTGGCGGGCTTGGCGGTGCCGTCATAGGGCTTGATGGTCTTGTCAATCCGGAAACCTTTGGGGTAAGTTGCGGACCGTATTGCAGGTCCAAAGCAACGTGGTCCCAGGTATGGTCCTTCTGGATCTTGTCGATCCACGAACGTGGATCATACGGCTCCGGGTTCTTCTTCTTGTTGTCAACAGGGGATGGGCTGCGTGAACGACGCGGGCCTCTTCCGCCATGGTGACTGCTTGGCGGTGACGGAGGTGAAGGTGGCGGTGGGTTAGCCTTCTTGATGTTACCCTCCTGCGACGCCTCACGCCTATCACGGTTGCTTGTCGGACGCGGAGGGTCGTGGTGTGACCTGCTCTTGTGTCCTTGGTGGCGCTCTTCATCATGACGGGTCTGTGCCGCGTTGTTGCGGATGACGATACCACACTGCTTTGGAGGGGGCATATCTGTACGATGGTGAGCCTTGTAACCTTCCTGACGTCGGGGGGATCGGGGCGGTGGTGATGGGCGGCGAGGTCGGGATTTTTCTCCGTGGTAGTAGGATACGAGGATAGCATCATTCCTGTTGCGCGCATCCCTCCGTCTTCGTTCTGATGAACCCGTCTGTGATCCGACATCCTGAGGAGATCTGTCCCTTGGCGGTTTGTACTGGCTAGATCGGCAGAGCGCTGGGTCAGACTCAAGCCTTTGGGAGGTGGCATTTTCCTGCTGCTTTACCGCCTTGGCCACTAGGTCATAGACCTGTTATACTACCTCAGGTGATCTATCCTGCTCCAGAAGGGTCTTGGCGACGGAGAGGTTAAGGAGTGGGGTGGGCATCACCTGCTTGCCTTCCCTATAAATGTATGGCTTGGCCTGTGCCGGCTTGAGGGAGCCCATCCTAGGTTGCACCGTACACCAGGATCGTTGATGACGCGAGCCGGAGCCTTCTTAGCCTTCTGCTGCTGCAATAGAGTCTTATACTCAGCCGCCATTGCTCTAGCTTTCTCTATGGACTTCTGCGCATTGACCAGATCTCGATCTAGTTTAGCGCCTTGCTCCGCGATGGCTTGCGCCTCCTCCAACAGCTGTTGGCGCTTCTCGTCAAGCTGAGTCACGTTCCAGATATGATCAACGGTTAGCGGCTCGACGAGGAGATTGCCGTACATCACTCTATCAGCTGGAGTAACATGGGCTGCTGCCGACGTGGATGCTAGAGGCGGCAAGTTTGTGGTGTTGTTGTTGCTCGGACCGGTGCTGAGTTCCTATGGCTGCTGCACTGGGTTAGGCGGAGGAGGCATGACCTTTGCGTGATCATCGTCAGCAGCAATTAGTGGCCCCTTCCCTTTTTCCAGCGCCGTAGGCGGAGCTTGCCCGGGTTGATCTTCGTCCATCGCTGTCCTAATGGTGATGAACACTCCTCGAGACATGACGGTGTTATTAGCTTGCTCGTCGCGCGAGTACTCCTCCCCCATCTCCTGCATAGCGGAGTCTAGCTCTTCTGGACTGAAGTCTATCTCCTCTGAATCTGCACTGAAATCGGCATAAAACGCGTCAATGATAGAGTCGGAGGGTGCCAGGGCTTCCTCGATGATGGGCAGTGGAGGTGCAACGGCCTCGACGATGACTGGAGGTGGTGGTGCTGCTACGACGATGGCGGCCGGAGGCGGTGGTGGTGGTGGCTGAATCGGAGGGGCTCCGTCAATGAGCGCAAGCGCTATCTGAGCTGCCGCTTCGGCCTCCGCGTAGTTGTTGACGGTGTTCACCATACCTTCGAAGGTAAGGCGTCCTGACGCCTGTTGCCGTCTTAAAGCGTGCCATGGTCCAGTCCTTCCACAAAGTGATAGATAGCATCATCATTGGGGTAGTGGGCCAGATCGGCTCGTATACGGAGCCACCTGGCCAGGTAGTCACGGGGGTTTTCGCCCTCTCTCTGAACGCAGCGCGCCAGATCAAAGATGGTAACCACGCCGATGAACTTGGATCTCTGCTGTCCAAAACCGGCGGATTTGCAGTGATCTTCCACCTTTATATCCTGCATAGGAGCGGTTTGGGTGGGTCTTGAATTTTTCCGATCTTTGCCAACAAACTCCAAGGAGAGATCCGATATTGATCCTTCCGCGAACGTATCCTGTCCGTAGGTGGTCCGTGCGGGTCTTGAATTTTTCCGATCATTGTCGGCAAACTCCGAGGAGAGATCCGACATCGATCCTTCCACGAACGTATCCTGCCCGTAGGCGGTCCGTGCGGGTCTTGATGCTCCTCCGACTTCCAGGGAACTAGTGCCCGAGTCGGTTTCACCGATGAAGAGGTGGATGTCTCCGATAGGAACGATCGAACACCGCGTAGGGTTCGTCTTCGCCGGGATCCAGAACTCGTCAGGGGGGACGATCGAAACATTGCCGGAGAATAGAACACAGCCGATGGCTACGGTTTCGCCGATTCCCGCGAAGATCTTGGTCCTCGCCTGCTGAAGAGCCTGAAGCGCCTCTTTCCCCATGGTGGGCGCCAACTATCATGGTATTGCCGACGAGTACGCCATGGAGGGGTCCTCACAGTGCGTATTTAGAGACATGGGGTAAGGCGGACGGTTGACGGGTATGAGGTAACACAGCTTACCCAGGTTCAGATCCCACGACGGTGGCAGAATCCTACTCCTACTATAAATAACTATAAGGGCAATACGCCGAGTTACAGAGATAGGTTCGTTGTGCGAGGTTGTATGAATCGATACTAAGTTGTGTGTGCCCTAAAGGTCCCATAGGCCCGACTTATATAGTCGCCAGGTCCTAGGGTTACAGGGAAAATTCCTAGCCGTACAGGTTACAGAGTCCTACACCGTCTATCACTACTCTTGTGTATCTTGCACTCCAAGGCTCCGGGTACGCTGGTGACTCCATCGTAGCCTTCCTTTATCCGACATGGGCCTCCCTTCTGGATCCACCTAACTGGGCGGCCCAGTAGGCCACAGGCCATGCTACCGACTATGGGCCACCCGGGTTAGTCGGATAAGAGACATGCTATGAGGATACCCATATAACATATCCCCAACAACCGTTCAGTTTCCACCATCAGGGTGGACTGTGACACGTAAATCCAGATGCGGTGATCGAAGATCAAAGAGTTTGATCGAGTCGGAAAGATTGTCGAAATCCATGTCCGGATCATAGATGAGATCTATGTTTTCGGACAAATCGTCGGGCGCTGTCCGGGACCGCCGGCTTCGCCTTGTCGTAGCTCGTTAGACGTCGTTGCGAGTTTCACAATGCCTGTAGATAGCGTATCTATGCATAACTTGTTTTTGCAGGAAGTTGTTAATGGTATGGTTCATGTGCATGTGATGTATGTGTGTAATCCATACGTGATCTGCGAATCATGGTTTTTTTCAGCCAGCTGGAGCCTAGGTGCTGTCATTTTATTGTATAATGACCTGCATGTAGGATTCTCTATGTAATTTACTTTACTAAGATAGTGTAGCTGTTTAGAGAATCTGGATGACATGCATGGCGATGTACATGTCGGTGACATGGAGTAAGACGACAAGTGACAAGAGTTGGCACGAGTCGGATTACAGGCTTTGTGGGGATGGAGATCGCCATGAAGAGAGCCATACCATTTCACATTAGAATTGCTTTATTTTGTGTTATTGTTATGTCTCGATTTTACCTCTATTAGATAGTCGGTAAAATCTAATCCCTCAAATCAGGTCTAGTCGGTTTTCCCGCCAGTGTTTGCACCATCATAGTGGGCTCATAAAATTGAGGTGCTGCCAATTCTTTTCGACTAGGTGGGTTCGAGTCGAACTCTTACAGCGGAAACACTCGGTAAGCTAGACGGGTCTATCAAAACGGTTGTGGGGCTCGGGGAAAGTCGTACGGGAGCTGGGGAATGTGATGCCACCCGTCAAACAGGAGTCGTATGAGATACGATTGACAAGGAGTTGTCTGAATTACATGGATGCTCAAGCAGGCAAAGGCAGATCTCAAGAAGGGCGCCAGTCAAGTGTTGATGGTGCAGAATAAGGCTAAGTTCAAGAAGAGTTCTTGGACTAAGAAGAAGGCTAAGTCGGGAGGAAAGCAGGCTCAGGACCCGGTCCCAAGCACTTCCTCAGGGACTAAGCCATCTCCTTTAGCCGGATCCACTTGCTTCTACTACAAGGCGGATGGCCACTTGAAGAGGAACTGCATCAAGTATTTGGCTGATAAAGCCAAGAGTGGAGGTATGACTTCTGACTTAGGTACACTTGTTTGCAATTTTATAGACATATACCTTGCTGATGCACCTAATAGTTGTTGGGTATATGATACCGGATCAGTTATTCACATCTGCAACTCGTTGCAGGGACTGCTAAGAACTAGGAGCGTAGCAAGAGGCAAGGTTGATTCGAGTCGGCAACAAAGCAAGAGTTGCTGCATTGGAAGTCGGTGTCGGGGGGATAACCCCCGGGTAGGGAAAGCCAAGCACAAGTAGGCCACCTCCAGAAGGAACAGGCCGCTTGGCCCTCATGAAGGACAACTCCAGCTGGTTGGTGAACATCGCCCGGCTGGGCTTCTAACCTTCCCGGCTGGCCCGTCTAGCTGGTAGCCAGAAGAACCGGTCGGGTGGCAGCTTCCACCCGGCTCACCTTGGATTCGATGGAGAGCATGGAAGGGCTGACGCTCCTTGCAGGGTACGCCTCTGGCTCTCCCTTGTCATCAGGCAAGCTGGCGTGCCGTCACGACCAGCGCTACCCAACGAAGATAAAACAAAGTGGTCGGCTGACTGGCGAAAGGAGTCCGGGTGACCATTAAAGCAAGGGTGACGCCCCAAAGGAAGCCCGGGTGACTGCTAAAGAAGAGTATGACGCTAAAAGAAGGGCGGACTGGGTCCTGGCCCACCGGATGGGCCCTGCAGCCGGCCCTGTCCTGTAAACCCATATCCAAACAGTAAACCCTAGGGCATGATTTGTAATCTGCCCTTCCCGAGCCAGTATATAAGGGAGGGCAGAGCTGGGGTTCTGGGTAGGCAACAATAGAAGGAGAGAAGTGTTAGCAGCTAGTTCTCATCTTCCTCTAGCTCTCGATAGTGGCTAAGGAAACAGCTCAAGGAGCATCAGAGTGTCCCTTCTTTGCCATCCCCGATGGCATTGCCGTGTTCCACACCATGACAGTTGGCGCCCACCATGGGGCACAGCGCTTTGGCTGGGATCATCTTCTGCACGGGACTTCCTCTCGTCGCCGATGAACGCGTGGCCTCCAACCTCGTTCTCATGCTCGGCGCTTTCGACTGAGTTGTTGAGAACGCTGCGTGCTTCGCCGGGAATACCTTCCCTGCCAACAGCTCCGTCATGCATTTTGAAGACATCCGCGTCTATGTCGCCACTATCGCTGAGGTTTTCCCTAGCATGGTGACCCCCGTCCTCGACGTGCCCCTCAGCCGCCTCGCCAACGGCCCAGTCACGGTGAGTGGTTGCGTCGAGGTCATGGTGGTAAACGCCCGTGAAAACCATTGCCCGCCTTAGGAGCGCCGGGCGGGAGGAGAGAACTCCGCGCCCGAGCAAGAGCAAGACCCGCTCACTGCCTCCATTCAGCACTTGGGCGCTCCGGTCATCGTCGAGGCGGACCCGGCAGCTATCGTGGCCGCGCTCGAAGCTACGTTCCAGAAGCTCCTAGAGGAGGCCACCAAGGTCGCAGCTAACCAGCATCGGCTGAATGCCAGCGTGCATGAGTACAACGCGGCCCACGGCTTCGTCAGGAAGATCCAGCATTGGGGGCGCGACCTAGCGTCAGAGCTGGACCGTGTCGCCGATTCAAATGCAGGTGTGGCGCAGCCCATCTACAGCACCCCCGCCAAGAACATGAGGGCAGCTGAGGCGGCAGCCGCAAAGCTGAAGCACCTCAAGGGCGAGGAGCTTCGTCGCCAGCAGGAGCGCGTCCAGCTCCTCGTCGCCACCGCTAACAAGAAGCAAGCCGAGGGCACCCCCAGCCAGATGGGGAACTCCCGAGACATCGTCGTTCGGAAAGGCACGGATCAGACGGTGGACGGAGGAAGCAAGCATCAGCAGACATCCTCCCCAGAGGGAGTCGGGCAAAATAGCCGCCCGCGTGGCGAATCCGGCAACCATGGCCGCCACAACTGAGATGCCGCAGCTTCTAGCGTAAGCCTGCCCCGGCAGCAGGAGCTTCCCAAGGGAAAAAGACACGTGCCTCGGATGAAGGAGCAGACGTGAACAAGGACCCGCCTACATCACGCCTGAAGGGCCGGCTCGGCCCCCGAGAACCAGCTGATGCGCGCGAGCGCATCGACCTCCTGGTGTAGTCACGCATGCTGGAAGAGGAAAGTCCGGCTGGCCCGAAGTGTTTCGGCCCGCGCATCCGGAACGAACCGTTTTCGAAGAGTTTTTTGCTTCCAAGGGATACACCAAAATACAATGGCACAATCAAGCCTGAGGATTGGTTGGTGGATTACACTACCGCAGTGGTAATCGCCAACAGAAACCTCCGCCTGGCTGTCTACTACGTCCCCCTCATGCTCGTCGATTCGGCAAGAACATGCATCAATAGCCTCCCCGATAACAACATTAACGCTTGGCTGGACTTAGAAGAAGCATTCATTTGCAACTTTACCGGACCATACAAGCGGCCGGGTCGACCTCGCGGTCTCGCCCTCTGCGTGCAATGCAAAGATGAGTCCGACCGCGCCTACCTCACCCGGTGGACTAGCATGCACAACTCGTGCGAAGGGATGCGCGAGCACCAAGCGATAGACTTCTTCACCAACGGTTGTTGAGACGGCACCATGCTGAAGCATAAGCTCAGCCGGGCAGACCCGCAAACCATGTCCCAGGTCATGGCTATCGCGGACAAGTACGCCACCACCGACGCAGCAATGAAGGAGCCCATCGTGGTGGACAACCAAGGCCAAATCATCACGGACGAGTAGGCGGAGCGCCGCCAGCCTGGCGACCATCACCCCAGGAAGCACGGCCATGACAACCGCCACGGCAAGAGGAAAGATGACCATCCGGACAGCCGGTACGGCACCAAGCAAGTAGCCGCCGTGCATGAGGACCCTGCTGCCTGCGGCAGCCGGAGGCAGAGACCGGATGATAGGCCGCCTCGGCCCATGTACACCATGGAGTCCATGCTCGATGGGTCGTGCAAGTTCCGCAGCGGTGGCAGCAAACCACGAACCACACAACACGCCAGTGCAGCTGGACGAAGAAGATGGCCGAAGCCGATGGTATCCCACCACCACCTCCACCACCAGCCGGAGGCCCACCGGAGAACAGGGAGTGACGCAATCGCCACGAGGACGACGAGGACGGTTACCCGCGGCAAGTGGGAAGTTACCACATATTCCTCGCGGAGCCAGAGATAAAGCATGCCAAGTGGAGGCGCGAGGCGGAGGTGAACGCAATCGTCCCTCCCGTCCCCCAATACCTGCATTGGTCGGACCAGGCGATCACTTGGAGCAAGGAAGATCAGCCGGATGTGCTACCAAGCCCGGGAATCTACGCGCTAGTCCTCGACCCTATCATCATTTCCAAGAAGCACTCGTGCCGTTTCTCTCGTGTGTTGATCGATGGAGGCAGCAGCATCAACCTACTGTACCGCAGCAGCCTCAAGCGGCTCGGCATCAGTGAGTCCCAGTTGCAGCCCTCAAGTACTTCGTTTCACAGAGCGGTACCAGGTCCGTCGCACTCGCCAATCGGCAAGATCCGGCTGGACGTCATCTTCAGCAGCAAGAACAACTTTCATCGCGAACCAATTTGGTTCGAGGTTGTGAACCTCCCCAGCGCCTACCACGCCATACTAGGGCACCCAGCCCTCACCAAGTTCATGGGAGTGCCGCACTACGTGTACCTCAAGATGAAGCTGCCAGGCCCAAAGGGAGTGATCATCGTTGACAGCTTCTACAAGCGTTCGATCGAGTGCGCCTCAGACGGCTCCAAGCTAGCCGAAGCAATGATCATCGCTGAGGAGAAGCGCATCATAATGCAGAACGTGGCGGCTGCAGAAGGATATGCCGGCTAGAGAACCTAAACCGGCTAGAGAATCACAGTTTAGGCCCTCACAAGGCACAAGGAAGATCCTGCTAAACGAGGAGGACCCAAGGTAGTTCGTCCTGGTCGGAGACGGCCTGGACAGCAAATAGGAAAGTGCGCTCGTCGACTTCCTCCGTGAGAATCGTGACATTTTCGCATGGTGCCCCAAAGACATGCCAGGTGTCCCGAAGGAGCTCGCCGAGCATTCTCTCCATGTTCAACCAGACGCGAAGCCGGTCAAGCAATCTTTGCGCCGCTTTGCAGAAGAAAAAAGAAGGACCATCGGTAAGGAGATCACACGGCTTCTCGCAGCCGGCTTCATCATGGAAGTCTTCCACCCGGAGTGGCTTGCCAACCCGGTGCTAGTGCTGAAGAAGAACAAGACATGGCGCATGTGTGTTGACTACACCAGTCTCAACAAGGCATGCCCCAAGGATCCTTTCACTCTACCGCGGATTGATCAAGTCATCGACTCCACCGCCGGGTGTGATTTGTTGTCTTTTCTGGACGCTTACTCGGGCTATCACCATATCAAGCTCAATGTAACTGATCAAATAAAGACATCATTCATAACCCCGTATGGATCTTACTGCTACACCACCATGCCCTTCGGCTTGAAAAACACAGGAGCAACCTACCAGCGCTGTATGCAGAAATGCCTACAGACGCAGATCAGAAAAAACGTGCACACCTACGTTGATGACGTCGTCATCAAGACCAAGGAGCGGCACACACTCCTCGAGGATCTAAAGGAAACATTCGACAACCTCCGTTGTTTCCAGATCAAGCTGAACCCAGAGAAGTGCGTGTTCGGTGTCCCAGCCGGCAAGCTCCTCAGTTTCCTCATCTCCGACCGAGGAATCGAGGCAAACCCGAAGAAGATCAGAGCCATTGAGCACATGGAGTTGCCGCAGAGCCTGCGCAACGTACAGAAGTTCACCGGGTGCCTGGCCTCCCTCAGCCGATTCGTCAGCCGGCTGGGTGAGAAAGCCCTTCCCCTGTACTAGCTGATGAAGAAGACGGACAATTTCGTCTGGACAGCTCAGGCGGACGAAGCTTTCCGGGACCTCAAGCGCATGCTCACCTCACCGCCCATTCTGGCGGCGCCAGCAGCAAAGGAGCCTATGCTGATGTACATCGCTGCCACAAACAGAGTGGTTAGCGTGGTACTGGTAGTGGAAAGGCCAAAAGAAGGGAAGGCCCATCCGGTCCAGCGCCCCGTATACTACCTGAGCGAGGTATTATCGCTCTCCAAGCAGAACTACCCCCACTACCAGAAGCTGGTGTATGGCGTGTACATGGCCGCCAAGAAACTCAAGCACTACTTCCAAGAGAACTCCATCCGGGTAGTGGCATTGGCCCCGCTTGCGGAGATCATCGGCAACAAGGATGCCACCGGACGCGTGGCAAAATGGGCCATCAAGCTCGCTGCGCATAACATCCAGTACGAGCCACAGACAACAATCAAGTCCCAAGCACTGGCCGATTTCATCGTCGAGTGGACAGAGACACAATACATGCCACCAGTACCTGATTCAACTTACTGGAATCTACACTTAGATGGCTCCAAGATGCGAGGATGACTCGGAGCCAGAATCGTGATAAACTTGCCAAAAGGCGACCGGCTGGAGTACGTCCTCCAGATCCACTTCAAGGCATCCAACAACGTCGCCGAATATGAAGCGCTCATCCATGGGCTCAAGATGGCCAAGCAGATAGGCATCCAGAGGATACTATGCTTTGGAGAATCGGACCTGGTAGTGCAGCAGCTGTGAGCCTGTTTCGAAGGATGCAAGCTCCACCATGTACCTAGAGCCAACAACGAAGCCGCTGACGCCTTGGCCAGGGTCGGCTCAACAAGACAAGCCATACCGCCTGGAGTCTCCCTCGAACATCTGCGCAAGCCTTCCATCACCCCGTCACCAGAATCCGATTCCATTGTACTCAATGCAGATCTAGGAACAGCCGGTGTCGCACCGCACCCGGGGACTGCCACGCCACACCCAGGGACTGCCTCGCCGCACCCGGGGACTACCTCGCCGCGCCAAAGGACTGCCTCGCCGTGCCCAGGGACTGCCTCGCTGCACCCAGGGACTACCGCGCCGCACCCGGGGACTTCCGCGCCGCACTCAGGGACTGCCTCGCCACACCCAGGGACTGCCTCGCCGCACCCGAGGACTGCCTCGCTGCACCCGGGGACTGCTGCAACGCAGCCCGCGATCGACACCAGCAAGCTACCACCCGACAAGACTCCCGGCGTTCCAGAGCCCGCCATCCATGAGGAGATCAAATTTATCATGCAGGCGGTGCACACCATTCGGGAAACACCCGACTGGGCGAAGCCGTTCATGAACTTCTTGGCCAAAGACGAGCTCTCGACGGAGGAAGTGGCAGCACGACAAGTGCGGCGAAGAGCAAGCGCATACACGATCATCAACAATGAGTTGTACAAGAGCAGCGTCGGGGGCATCTATCAGCGATGCGTAAGCCAAGAGGAGGGAACCAGGCTCCTAGCTGACATACACCAGGGTGAATGCGGCCACCACGCTTCATCAAGGGCAATAGCAGCCACGGCTCTCTGCCACGGTTTCTATTGGCCCACGGCGCTGAAGGACGCTCAGGAGTTGGTCAAAACATGCAACAGTTGTCAGCGATTCAGCCAACTGAATCACACACTATCTGCAACACTAAATACGATACCAATCACCTGGCATTCGTAGTCTGGGGGCTAGACACGGTTGGGCCGTTCAAAACAGCTCGATCCGGCATGACACACCTACTCGTAGCCGTAGATAAGTTTACCAAGTGGATCAAGGCAAATCCCATCAAGAAGCTAGATGGAGAGACGGTGATCAAGTTCTTCACGAACATCATCATCCGATTCGGCTACCCGCACAGCATCATCACAGAGAACGGAACCAATTTCGTGAAAGGAGTTTTCGCCCGCTTCTGTGGAGAGAAGGGCATCCGCCTGCACCTGGCATCGGTCGCACACCCACAGTCCAACGGACAGTGCGAGCGTGCTAATGACCTGGTCCTAGAAGGAATGATGCCAAGGCTGATCGAAGCACTCATCAGATCACCCGGATGCTGGATAGAGGAACTGTCGGCCGTGCTCTGGAGCCTACGCACCACCCCCAACTGCTCAACCGGCTTCACACCATTCTTCCTTGTCTATGGGGCAGAGGCAGTTCTCACTACAGACATCCAGTTCGGCGCACCCCGCAAACAACTCTACACGGAGCAGGAAGCCAAAGAAGCGCGAGAGGACATTGTGGACTTGCTCGAGGAAGCGTGAGAGTTAGCTTTGTCGAGGTCAGCAATCTATCAGCAAGACCTACGCCGCTACCACGCCAGCCGGATCCGGCCTACTTCTTTCCGCGAGGGAGATCTGGTGCTGCGCCTGGTCCAGAGCACAAAAGAAATGCACAAGCTTTCCCCACCATGGGAAGGCCCATTCATCGTCAGCCGGGCACTTCACAGCAATTCATATTATCTGATCGATGCCCAGCAGCCGGTGAAGAACAAGGCAGACCTCTCGGACGAGGAGACGGAACGCCCATGGAACGCGAGCCTACTCCGGCCATTTTACACTTGAGGAAGAAGTGTATGTTTGTCCCCTTTCATGTAATAAATGAACAAGCTTGGAGGCCTCGGCGTAGTACCGAGGACTTTGTCCCAATTTCATGTACCACATTCATCCCTATACCGGCTGGCCCGGACGCCCATGATTTCTACAAGTAGCATAGTATTGCACAAGGTGCCTAGAGCAAACTCTTCGGTTCTGGCTTCAGACCGCAAGCCGACTGTCGACCCGGCAAGAGCGAAACTCAAAGCACACACTACAATAAAATGCCAATGCAGAAGACAGGGGTGCCTGGGCGATCCGGTCGCGCCTACACGAGTTAAGCCAACAACAACGAACCGAAGTATCGCGAGGCACGCCAGCTCAGCCTTTCCTTCGGTTCCGGTTGCAGACCGCAACCTGGCTGGCAGCCGGCAAGGGTAGCGCTCGAAAGGCCAATGCTCGCAGAGAAAAGGGGAGCTGCTAACGGCCTAGCTCGAAAGGGCACTTCTCCTTGTTTATTTTTTCGTTCAGTCATAACTATGAATGAATGCATGCATAATGAAACTAACCCAAAGCAACGTTGTGTCTTGTGCGACACGAGCCACAACTTGACAGGGAATATGAAGGCAAAGAGCTTCGAACCGGCTGGCTACCCTAGCCGGCCCGAACCTCGGGGACTACACCCAGTGGGTGCACTCCCGTGCACCCATCAACATAAGTGAAGATGGCAAAGAGCTTCGGTCTGGCTGGCTACCCCAGCCGGCCCGAACCTCAGGGACTACACCAAGTGGGTGCGCTCCCGCGCACCCATCAACATAAGTGAAGATGCAAAGGGCTTCTGCCCGGCTAGCTACCCCAGCCAGCTCGAACCTCGGGGACTACGACCAGTGGGCGCGCTCCCGCACACCCATCAACCCAAGTCAAGGCGTCCAAGAGCCCCGACCCGGACGGCCCCCAGCCGGCAACAATCCCAAAGACCACAATTAATGAAGGCATAAAATCAAGGAGACGGAGTGCACTCAAGAACTGAAGGGGCACCAAGAAATTTAAGCAGAACATGAAGGTTCTGCGCTCAATAAATTAATCAAAGTGTAGCACCAAAAAAGGCCAAATTCACAAATACACCCGGCATCCCGGGGATCAAGGTTTAGCCGTAGGAGTAGTAGAGGGAGCATCAGCAGCAGGAGCAGGAGGCGGACCGGCCGGAGGGGCGCTAGAGCCGGCTGCAGGAACTTGGCTGGTGGAGGCAACGTCGATGGGATTCCAGGGCACCGGGGTCCAGTGTAGCGGAAGCAGCTCGACGGGATCGCGAAAATCACGCTCCAGGTCCACGTAGGTGCCAATCTTCACCCTGCAGGACCGGATTGCCGGAATGCTGTCGTGAAGGCCCTCGTAGCTGGTCCCAAGACAGAAACCACGTGTGAGCACACCGAGATCAGCCCCGGGATACCACGAATTGACCAAGGCCAGAGCCATTTCCACACCGCCTCGGGCCGCCCATTCCTTGTGGATCTCCAGTACATCGATTCCACGAGACAAGGCAACCACCAAGCTGGCGATGTCATGCACATCACCTGCATCCAGCCAGATGTAGTGAAAGAGGTCGTTGGCAATGACACGAAGACCATTGCTCTCTTTCGCGAGCACCTTCACCAGATCCAAGGCGGTCAGGTCGCGGCCGACATCCTCCACAGGAAGCTTCTCTAGAGCCATCTCGGTCGCCTCAGGGTAATGAGCTGCAACCAAAGACAGGAGTGAGCAGCAGGACTAGACTAAATTAACCATGATACAGCGGAGGGTGCAAGCAGAAGAACTTACTGATGACCATCTCCGAGATGCTCTGGAGGTGCTGAGTCAACTCCCCCTCCCGGAAGCGAAGAATCTTGATCGTCTCCTCCTGTTGGGCGGAGATCTTTTCAAAATTCTTCAACGCCTCTGCCAGGATGTCAGCGGTCTTCTTGGCCCGCTCCACGCTAACCTCAAGCTGATGCTTGGCCGTGGCAAGTTGATCAAACAACGCATGCCGTGCCTTGTTCGATTCCTCCAGCCGGGCAACCTTAGCTTTGAGGTGCTCCACCTCCTTATCCTTGTCCAGGATCATGGTTGTAGGAGGATACACGATGGTCAACAAGAAACGGGAAAAGGGAGCCAATCGCCAAGACAGATCTGAAGAAGCAATCTTACGGCCTAGATATTGGGTGTTCTTCACCGACTCTGAAAACGCTCTCTCCAGCGAGAAAACCAAGTAAGAGACGAAATAGAAAATTGACTGAAAAAGAAACGCACGGAAAAGATAACAGGGAGAGAGAGTTACCTCCATAAAAACAGACAAGTTTTTGGCCTCGCTAAGGCCCTTTTCCAATCCCTCAACCAGGTGGCGAACCTGGTCGAGTGCGACGGGCGCCGCGCCCGAGAGCTGGGCGAGAATCGCACCCGGTATCAGCACAGCCGGAGCTGGCCTCGAGCCGGTAACAACAACCTCGTCATCATCAGTAGCCGCACCCGAAGGTGCGGCCACCACCAACTCCCTCCCAGCCAGCACGGAAGCGCCCGGCTGGCCGCCACCCGCTGCAGCCGCCTGCGCGGCCCCAGCCTCATCCGTCACCTCCATGATAATGGGCCTGGCGGAGCTGCCTAGAGCATTTCTCCAGGACGGGTTCACGCCAGCCCCAGGATGAAGGAGGGGGGTCTCCGGGTCGTGAGCAACCGCAAACAGCTGCCCCAACCGCGAGGAAGCGGGCGCCTGATGCAGCAACCCTGTGGTCGGGGAGCCCTGAGGGGCCCTGGGCGGAGACGGCGCGGCGGGATCGGCCTACGCGGCAGGCGTAGCCAGGTCAGACGCAGCTGGCGCAGAGGCAGCCGGTGACCTCACCACCTCCTCAACTGCCGGAGGAGGGGGAGGAGCAACGTCGGTGGCGCCACTGTCGCCAAGCGACATTGCCTCACTGCATGGAACGGAAAATAAGATAAAGCACCAATAGATCCACAGAATAGCAAGGGAGATGCAAGGAGAACGCTAAACCAACAACGGACGGCGGAGAAACGACTTGGCGCCCCCGGCGCGTCCTTTTTTGTTCAACTGGAGCAGGCGCGGCAACAGGCGCCGCCCTCTTCCACCGGGCCTTCGCCGCGGGTTTCTCTCGGCTGCCTTCCTCGTCGGTGACATCGACTGCAACAAAAACAAAGCCTCAAACCACAACCTCATAGGCCAGGACGAAAGAAGGAGCTGCAACCGGCAACTTACCATGAGGATCCGAGGGTCCGTCGTCCGCCCGGACGGGAAACCCTTCGGGCTTCGTCTGGGGGTACTTCTTCGGATTCCTGTCCGCCAAGAAGGACAGAAGAGGGAAGTCACCCATACCATCTTCGGCTCGCTGCGCCGTGAAAAACTACTCAAAAGGGGAGCATAAGGCACCCAAGGAAAGCTAATAACGTTGAAGAAAAATGCAAAAGAACCATAGGACAACTCACCCGGGGCGGCAGGCGGCCACGATGGTACTGTGGGCAGGAGTACGCCCAGGTTGTCTCCATGCAGAACTTGGAGATCATGGAGACCCAGTTCCGCAGGTCCTGGTAGGGCACCTCCTTCCGCGATGTCCTCGTCGGATCATCAGCGGTCGACATGTGGCACATCTTGTGCGAGCACTTCTGCGGAGGAAGCACGCGGCGCACCATCCACGACAGCGTGATGTCCCGGGCGGTGAGCCTCTCCGTCTCCACCATCGCCTCCACCCGGGTGGCCATCCGGTCGAGGTCTACCGAGGCGCCCATACCTTTCATCGCACAACCCTTCTACGTCGAGGGAACGTTGACGAAAGGCGGAAGGCGGATCTAGTCCACCTCTGTGGCATTGCTCACATAAAAATATGAGCGCTGCCACAGCTTTATGGTGTCGAGAAGCTCGAACCGCGGCATCGACGAAGAGGGCTGTGGATAAATGGCGCAGCAGCCCGTCTGCATCAGTGGATCGTACTTGGCGGTGTTCTGGGCCTTGAAGTGGAAGAACTTGAGGAAGTTCGCCACCTCGGGCCACACCCCAAGGTACGATTCGCAGTAGGCTGCGTGGTGCGACAACTGTGCAATGGCATTTGCGTCCAGATGATGGAGTTGGATGTCAAAGAAGACGAAGAGCTGGAGGAGGAAGGGGCTGACGGGAAGTCCGAAGCCGCGGGCAAAGTGCACGAGGAAGACAACACGCTCCCCCGGCCGAGGGTCCGGCACCTGCTCCCCTCCAGCTCGAGCCGATGCTTCACCAGCATCGACGAGGGAAGAAGTCTACCCCGCCGATACTTGTAGACAAGGTCGTCGGTCATGAACGACCCACACCAACCCCTGCGCTGCTCCGGCAACATATCTGCAGGAGGGGTGGCCGTGGTGAACGGTGCACGGTGGCTCCGGCAGCGGCAAGGAAAAGGGGCGCAAGGAGCAAGGTGCGCTGGAGAGGAGGAGAAGATGAGCCAGAGGGCGAAGAAGTGTGGGCATCGTTCCCCCTCCAGGGCTCTATTTATCCCCACGGGCGGTACCGTCGCCCCTCAGCTCCCGCGCGATGCATGGCATCGAGGTGCCACGGCCGTACGACATTACGGCTTCGGATCCTTTGCGCCATCATAACAACCACAGAATATCCACGGGAGTTACTGGGAGACGAGGCATGCACGATCGCCCTGAGAAACTGCTGCGACAAGTTGCATGGGCAGTTGCCAAAAACTGATGCAGCGACGCGGAAGTCCAACTGACACGACATGCACCAGAGCAGCAGTCGTGGGTGACGACATCAAAAACATCATCAAGCTAACGCTTCGTCTCCAGCTACGCCAGTCGTTCCCTTCCTTCGCTGTCTACACCCAGTGGGCGGCCATCGATTCTGTAGCCGGTTAAATCCAGCCGGAAAGCAAAAGCTGCAGCCAAATGCAGTCAAATAGTCACTTCAAGATGAAAAACGAGCACGCAAGACCTTACCACCGGTCAAGGTCCTTGCGAGCACAGAAGGGCTGACGTTCCTTGCGGTGTACGCCTGTGGATCTCCCTCGGCATCAGGCAAGCTGGCGTGCCGTCACGACCAGAGCTATCCAACGAAGATAAAGCAAAGTGGTTGGCTGACTGGCGAAAGCAGTCTGGGTGACCGTTAAAGCAAGGGTGACGCCCGAAAGGAATCCCGGGTGACCGCTAAAGAAGAGGATGATGCTAAAAGAAGGGCGGACTAGGTCCTGGCCCACCGGCTAGGCCCTGCAGCCGGCCCTGTCATATAAACCCATATCCAAACAGTAAACCCTAGGGCCTGATTTGTAATCTACCCCTCCCGGGCTAGTATATAAGGGAGGGCAGAGCTGGGGTTCTGGGTAGGCAACAATAGAAGGAGAGAAGTGTTAGCAGCTAGTTCTCATCCTCCTCTAGCTCTCGATAGTGGATAAGGAAACAGCTCAAGGAGCACCTGTACTTGTCATTTGCTCCCTCATATAGTTCATCTTGCAGGAGTAGGGGTGTTAACTCTCCGAGAGGGCCCCGGACCTGGGTATGTCGCTGTGTTTGCATTTTACCATGCCCGACCCGTTGCGTGAGCCACCGATTGCATCCGAGTGTCCCTTCTTTGCCATCCCCGATTGCACTGCTGTGTTCCACACCACGACAGTCGGCATGATGCAACTTCATTTACCTTCCGGATTCATTATGGAACTGAAAAATTGTTATTATGTTCCAGTGCTCAGTCAAAACATTACTTCTGCTTCATGTTTGATGAGGCAAGGCTATAAGTCGAATATCAAGAATAATGGTTGTTCTTTGTATTAGAATGATATGTTTCATGGCTTTGTACTCGTCCATGACGGGTTATTTATTTTGAATCTTGATGGTGAGTCGGTTTATAACATAAATGTTAAAAGGTTGAAACCAAATGATCTGAATATGACTTACTTTTGGCACTGTCGGCTTGGTCATATAAGTTGGAAACACATGAAGAAGCTCCATGATGATGGACTCCTAACTTCGTTTGACTTGGAGTCGTTTGACACATGCGAATCTTGCCTGCTCGGCAAAATGACCAAGACACCTTTTGTAAAGAGTTGCGAGAGGGCGTCCGACTTGTTGGGACTAGTACATAGTGATGTATGTGGACCAATGAGCACGACAGCCAGGGGTGGTCATGAGTACTTCATTACCTTCACTGATGATTTGAGTAGGTATGGATATATCTACTTGATTAAATATAAGTCGGAAGCCTTTGAAAAGTTCAAAGAATTCCAGAATGAAGCACAGAATCAACTTGGCAAGAAAATAAAGTTTCTTCGGTCAGACCGAGGAGGCGAGTACATGAGCCATGAGTTTGATGACCATCTGAAAAGTTGTGGAATAGTTCCCCAACTTACTCCGCCAGGAACGCTGCAAATGAACGGTGTATCCGAAAGGCGGAATCGGACCTTGTTGGACATGGTACGATCAATGATGAGTCGGACAGATCTGCCTTTATCATTTTGGGGTTATTGTCTAGAAACAGTGGCGTTCACACTAAACAGAGTACCATCAAAGTAGGTAGAGAAGACACCGCATGAGATGTGGACAGGCAAAAGGCCGAGTTTGTCTTTTCTTAAGATTTGGGGTTGGGAAGCATTTGTCAAGCGACTTCAGTCGGACAAGCTTACGGCCAAGTCGGATAAGTGTATTTTCGTGGGGTATCCTAGGGAAACCTTGGGTTACTACTTCTACAACCGAGAAGAGGGAAAAATGTTTGTCACTCGGAACGGTGTCTTCCTTGAGAAAGAGTTTCTCAGTCGGGGAGTCAGTGGGAGTATGGTGCAGCTCGAAGAAATTCGAGAGGAACCGGCTAGTAGCGAGTCGGCAAAAACCTTGGAGGTTGAGCCGGTCGTGCTAGCTGAGCCGGCAGCAGCACCTGTACTACGAAGATCAGCGAGATTACGAAGTGTCGTGATGTATTACTGTTAGGCAGTGATGAGCCAGAAAATTATTTGGAAGCGATGGTGGGATCTGATTCCGGGTCATGGCTTGGAGCCATGAGATCCGAGTTAAAATCCATGGATGAAAATCAAGTTTGGAACTTGGTTGATCTTCCATACGGTGCAAGACCCGTCGAGTGCAAATGGGTCTTTAAGAAGAAAACTGATGTGGATGGAAATTTTTCCGTCTATAAAGAACGTCTTGTCGCGAAGGGGTTCTGAAAAGTTCAAGGAGTTGATTACGACGAGACTTTCTCACCCGTAGAGATGCTTAAATCAGTTCGGATCATGTTATCTATAGCAGCCTATTTCGACTATGAGATATGGCAGATGGATGTCAAAAGGGCTTTCCTTAACGAAAATTTAACCGAGGACGTGTATATGATAGAGCCCGAGGGTTTTGTCGATCCGTCTAATGCTGACAAGGTGTGCAAACTTCAGAAATCCATTTATGGGTTGAAGCAAGCATCTCGGAGTTGGAATATTCGCTTTGATGAGGTAGTCAAATCATTTGGCTTCATCAAGAGTGATCATGATTCTTGTTTATTCAAGAATTTTAGTGGAAGCAAAGTAAACTTTCTAATCTTATATGTGGATGACATATTACTGATTGGAAATGATGTCCAGATGTTGCAAGAAACTAAGGAATCATTGGAAAAGAGTTCTCAATGAAAGACTTGGGTGAGGCAACATATATTCTCGGAATCCGGATCTATAGAGATAGATCAAGATGGCTCATTGGATTGAGTCAGGGTACTTATTTGGACAAAGTGTTGAAGAAGTTCAACATGGAATCGTCTAAGAAGGGGTTCTTACCGATGTCCCATGGTGTAAAACTTAGCAAGACTCAGTGTCCTTCGACAACTGATGAGCGAAGTCGTATGAGTGCGATTCCATATGCTTCTGCAGTCGGATCCATCATGTATGCCATGATTTGTACTAGGCCGGATGTTTCATATGCTCTAAGTGTTGTGAGTAGATACCAGGCTGATCCTAGATAAATCCACTAGACAGCGGCTAAAAATATCCTAAAGTACTTGAGAAGGACTAAGGATATGTTTTGGTTTATGGTGGTGAAAATGAACTCAGTGTAAAGGGTTACACAGATCCGAGTTATCTTACCGACTCTGATGATTATCGTTCGCAATCTAGATACGTGTTTATTATAAACGGAGGTGCTATGAGTTGGAAGAGTTCCAAGCAAGAGACTATGTCTGCATCTACAACAGAGGCTGAGTATATTGCCGCCTCAGAGGCAGCAAAGGAAGCTGTTTGTATGAGAAATTTCCTCATGGATCTTGGTGTGGTCCAGGGCTCGTCCAATCCGTTATACATGTATTGTCACAACAATGGTGCTATTGCACAAGCCAAGGAACCTAGACAACACCAAAATAACAAGCACATACTCATGCGGTACCACCTGATTCGCCAGTTCATGGATCAGGGTGATATCAAGTTATGCAAGGTACACACGGATGCAAATATTGCGTATCCATTGACAAAGCCATTACCACAGCCAAAGCATGAGGCGCACCTGAGAGCCATGGGAATTAGATGCTTAGACATGTGATGTCAGAAGATTGACTCTAGTGCAAGTGGGAGACTGTTGGGAATATGCCCTAGAGGCAATCATGTATGATGATATTTCCCATTGTATTCATAAAGATATTAAGTTGTCCTTGTATGAGCATCTGATGTATATCATTGAATATGTGATTCGGTTGTGGAACTATACATTCAAGTTGTTTGTACTAAATGTCCTTGGTCATTGAGGTTGTGCTGGACACACAACTTAGACCAATGTGAAAGTCGACTTGATGACTCGGTTCCACTTGTCATGGGCATGGAGATGCTATTCCGACTTACACAGATTCGGCTAAAGAGTTTAGCGAGTCGGATTGACCCATATTGAGGTACAACGAACAAGTTTTCATGTGTATATGTCAATCAATGCAATCCTTAGACCTGAGGTTATTGCATAGTCCGAGTTGAGAATCACCAACTTAGGTTCTGTTAAACACTGATCCGTAAATGGGCAGTTATAAAGGCAGAGTTCGGGTTGACTGAGAATCAACCTGCGTGATGTGAATAACCAAGATGGGATTTTTCCCCTCCACTTGGAGTGATATTCTCTGAGCCCTCTCGGATGATATGATTCGGAAAGCATGTCCATGCACGACTCGGTTGAGTGTTAACCGAGGCGATTGACTAAGAGTTAGTCGGGTGAATCACTTATCTCGGATCGAGAAGAGAGTCGGACTATTTAAGGGATGACAAATATTGGCCTATAGTCTGACAAGGTATATCATGAGGCAAAAGGGACTCGGACGCAAGTCGCATTGGAAAGGCAAGTCGTCATGACACTTTGGTACTTGGGAGTCGGCACGTTCTGCTAGGAGCCGCTACCGACTGATAGATTGAGAGTCGGACTCTAATCGTGTCCAAGTAGCCATGAGCCTGCAGGATCACACACTTAAGAGCGGGAGCTAGTTCGGATTTGATCTGAACCAGAAATCTGGTTGGGTTGGACCCGAGCCGGATTTGGACTGCGTCAGTGAGTCGGACTCACAAGGACTAATATTATATGGGCTTTAGTGAATGGTCCACGTGAGTGGAGCCCACGTTCACTCCCTATATATAGTGGAGCACGGTAACCCAGAAGGGTTAATCGTTGATCGGTTAGGTCATTCCATGTGTTGGAAACCCTAGCTCCACAGCAGTCATGCCGACGTACGAACCTAGCAGTTCGCCGGCGGTGCTCCTCCTTGTACGTGTGGATACCAGCAGAGGTAATGTACGATTAACACCAGGACAATTGGATCGGATCGCAAAGGACTGCATTGGATCAACTGACGCGCTACATCAGTAATCCGCAATTGCGCGTCTAGTGGTAAACCTCGTGGCCTTCTACGTGGCCCAACAAAAGATAGGGTGCTTACTTTTTAACTACTGGCAGCACTTGGCTACCAGCAGCAACAACTTCTTTCGCCTTACGCTTCTTGGAGGCGGGGGCAGCAACTTCTTGCACCTCATCATCCTCTGTCGCCTCCGGATCATCTGAAGCATAGCCCTCTAGTGGAGCTAGCTCAGACTCGGAGAGTTTATCGATCTGACAAAGTTGAAAAGCATCAATGAAAACAAAGTCGGGGAACGAATAGAAAAGAACGACGAAACTCAAAAGCAGAGTCGAAACAATTACCGGGGTCAGAGGACGGTTGGTCGTATACATCTTCATGGAAACTTCTGGAACTCTTTGTTCCACTCTTTCCTTGATCAAATATTGCATGAGGGTCTTGTAGTCCATCGCCGCAAGACGGCTTGAACTGACCCGCATCTTGTCCTTCTTGTCGCTCGTGATCTCGTGCATGAGGCGATCTCCATGGTGCTGGAGAGGTTGAATCCGGCGCTCCAGCCAGCAGTGGATCAAGTCGGATCCACTGAGACCCTCATGCTTCATCAAATACTCAATCCACCTCTTGGCGAGGATCAAAATATCCGACAGCTCTGGCGCCTCTGCGTCGCATGAATTCTGGTGGGGAGCAGTGTTGTCGACAAACGCCGGAAGACCTTCCGCCTTTCTAGGACCGGAATATCCTTGTGATAGAAGAAATTTCTGGCCCAGCATTTGACAGACTAACTAGCTTTAATCCTAGGATAAACTCGGTTTCTCCTAAGGACTACGCTAAGAGTGCCGGTGATATAAGGCACGTCGGCACTGATGGAATTCTTCCGAGTACCATAGTAGTACCGGAAAAGGGTGAGATTTGTCCTAATGCCAAGAAACCCCTCACACAAAGCTGCATGAGTACTAAGCTCAAGCAGGGAGTTGGGAGGAAGATTATGGAGTTGCACACCATAGTAGTTCAGGACCTCGACAAGCAAGTCCGACGGTGGAAAGCTGAGGCCGTGGTCGACGTGCCTGCTGAATAGCACCCTCTCACCGCCGAGCGGGGCCGTAACGGCGTGCCCTAAGGCACTCCGCCACGCACCGGCGATGATGAATCCTTTGTCCTCCATGACTTGGAGTTCCGCATTGTCCATGGCACTAGGGATCCAAATACCCCGCATCTTCCTTTCTTCCGTCGCCGACGAACCCGCCGCCGCTCCTGAGGTCGAGGCAGAAGCCATAGATCTTGGAGGAAAAGGACTGGTGGGGGAAGGAGAGATTTTTTCTCACGGTGCATAGATGGGAACTGGTGCGGAGTGCTCGAGGACTACGAGGAGGCAATGAATGAAGCGATGCAGAGATCAATCTGAGAGAAAGGGTTTTCTCCCCTCTTTATTTGTCTCTACGTCAAGATTCGTGCGATGACACGCGCGATTATCGCCACGCGTATAGGAGACAGGGAGTTAGCTTCCTCGCGACTCTTCCGCCCCCTTGATTTTCATGCAGGCATTGAAAAGCCATTCTGTTCCGTAAGGAACGGACCCACCAACGGTCGTGCTGATGGAAATCCTGTCAGTGACAGGACCTAGTCTAAAAAGTTTTCAGTCTGCACGCCGCTGAAAAATCCGGCTTATGTTTCAAACCAAGCAGGGAAAAGACTAAGGTCAGAGCAAAATATATCTGACTCAATTGACTCGGAATCCTACATTACTAAACGAAGTTTTCGGGAACCCTTCAAGATTCTCAAGACGAAGAAACCATCAAGCTAGACGATTTATCCGACTTTGGATCTTGGAGACTTCCGGGGGCTACTGTTGGGGATATACTTTCCGGGTATACCCACAGGACTCGCTGACCAGGGTGGCCCACCAACGGTTAGAGCTTTGCTTCACGGGTGGCCCAGTCAGAGAAATAGGAGGAGCCAGTTCCGGCTACGACAAGGCCCAGAAGAGTACTCGAATTAGGCGTGTAGTGTTACTTGTAGTCCAAGTTGTACATAGTTACCGACTCTGTAACGTAGCCGAATAGGTCTCTTCTGTAACCCTAGGCCCCGGTGACTATATAAACCGGCCCTATGGGAGCCTTTAGGGCATAACTCAATACACACAACCACAACCAACTCGCACAGGCAAACCTCTCTTGTAATCCGCTGTAACATCCGGCTTACGCCGATATATTAATGGGTTGCTAGGAGGAGTAGGATCCGATCACCGCAGTCATATCTGAACCTGGGTAAACTTGTGCTCACCGCTCCTGGAACATCCGATGTCTCACACCCCATCCTTCCAACGCCACTAGGACCCCCTATGGCGTACTTGTCGACAATCCGACGACACAATGAGTAGAAATTACTTTTCTAAAAAAAATAAGACTAAGGCTTTAACTCAAGTGATGAGTGTGATGATGCTAGATCATCTATTGTGAACCTTTGTGTGCCAAATAGAAGTAGATAAGTATTGTTTGGTGATTGTGTACCTCGTATTTATTTATAGACGCTAGTACCGACCAAGGATACGAAGAGGAAGGAGACTACTACGAAGAGGAAGCAGAGGAGAACTTCAACCACTGCACTACTCAAGGCAAGCTACCACTTGCATGTTACCTATGAAAGCTATCTAATGCTACACATCCTAGAAAGCTAGAACTTTGCAAGCTAACACTTGCATAATCACTATGCAAACTAGAGGATCTTGGCGCGGCGCCGATCAACGGCGGTGGAGCAGACAGGAAGGTGCTTATCGCCGATGAGGAAGAACACAAACAGAGAGGCGAAGGGGTACCGGGCCCTAGCTGGGCTGCGGACGGGCCAGGTGGGCTGGCTGCAGGCGCACTGAGCGGCAGAGAGAGGAGAGCAAGATGGGCTCGGCCCAGTTAGCTGGTCTGACTCTGTTTTTTATTCTGAAACAATTTTCTATTTCTGTTTATATATTCTGGTTTGTATTTTCAAATTCATTTCTGTTTTGAACATTTCAAAAACACCAGAGACTTTGCAAAAGTGTATAAAATATTGAGGGGACCCTTTTAATCAGATTGGGCTCCACACTTTTGATAATTTTCGAAATTCAAACCATTTGAATGTGTTTCAAAGAGAGGGGAGAAATGTAGGTTTTATTGTATTTCTTTAATGAAAAATTTTAAGGCATGATGCTCATGATGCACAAAACAAACCCTAGTATAGATTTAGCTAAAACTGGGGTGTTACAGCTCTATCCCCCTCACGAGAATCTCGGTCTGAGATTCCAAAGATAGGAAAGAGACAGAGAGAAAAAGAAATAGGGTCACTTCTAAGGATAAGAGGGAAACACACTAAACGACACATAGAGTATCTCATGGTCCACTCATGGATGGAGTGTTTAGAAACAACTCTGAGATGACGAACATGAAACACACTAAGGTAACAGAGGAAACAAGAGGAGAAGGTTTTCAAATTGTGAGATAGATGGTCTTCATAAGGATTGAGACGATGGAACTCAGAAGGGTTTAAGCTTCTGAAGAGGAAGGTTCCAGCAGAAACAACATGACCACAGACTTCGATAAAGAACCTCTACTAAACAGCTTTAGTAGAGATTTCAGGTTGCAGAGATATGGATCAACAAAACCAAGCTGTTGAACTACTTTGACACAGAAGGGTTACTCTTTCATTTAACAGAAGGCTTAAGACAAAGAGGTGTTTTGGGAGGAGAGGACTCTTAAGAGTCACATGGAACATGTATCAAGAGAAACTTTTGTTTACCAAAACCACAGTCACTCTTAAAACATGGATGAGAAAAAGGAAAGAAACTCTTTATTCATCCAGGTCTATCAAAATCTTTGCCAAAGATCATGATATCACTTTACACCACTAGACGAATTGGTAAGAAGATTCCTGATGAAACGAGAAGAAAGAAACTTCATTTCTCAGACTTCAATTACTTGGCATAACCATACGCTTGCCAACATAAAGGGTCTGGAGGATCGACCAAGAGACATTTAGCAACACTACTTTAAATGTTCTCCTTGATGTTCGAGAAATCATACAACAAGTGAAGGTCGGACTTCGGATAAAAAGGAAACCATAAGAAAAACTTCAATAATAAATCATAGAAGATGTCTTATGAAGAGTGGTTGTTATTGCTGGATTAAGAGAATATGACAAGAGGTCTTTCCGGCTAAGTGTGTCAACCATTACATCAATCTTGCCAGATTTACAGAGAGACCTATGTCAAAACCTCGAATAACACCAACCATCATTGCTGCTTGAGATTCAGCTTTGGTTAGGTGAGATGATGTTTCAGACTCAGCATGTCCGAATAGAAGTTTGCAACATTTACCGCAAAGGTAAATTCACTAGATTCTCAAGACAGGGACTACAATGTCAAGCTCCAATAGACGAGATAGACTACTAGATCCATGTATTTAACAACTTGTCGAAAGACAACTGCTCACACATAAAGTACTAACAATAAATGACACATGTATCCTTAAGGAAAGGGAGATAACTCTTCTCGAATCCACGGCGACATCTTCGAACATTTGCACATGAACCAGAGAAGGTTACTTCTAACATCCAGAACATAAACTTCGAGATGACTCGAGGATGGTTCTCTAAAGTTTCCAACATTAATGCCAACTATTACATATGAATCTTGTCTAACATGGATAATATAATAATGTCATTTATGGGCTCAACAACAAACTTATCAAAACAATCCATTAATATGGACTCATATGTTGCGTGAACAGGACAAAATACTGGTTAGATCAAAGGACACGAAGATGTACTCAAGTGAAACATCACGAGTAAACATCGTCATCAGGATAGTCCTTGGAATTGAGTTTGATTTGACAATAACCCAAATCAAATCAAAGGTGGGGAAGATAACATATCCACAAAGGAAATACTATCTTTCTTCAGCACGAACAAAACTAGACATCCCTTTAATAAGGAACAGAGTCCAATAGAACTTTTGTCTTACAACTCTCCAAGGTGTTGTTTAAGCTCAACCAACTAGTTCAGGGGTATCCAGTACGGATCCTTGGAGAAAGGAGCAGTTTAAAGAACTTGCTTGCTGAAGAACTTGACAACACGATCATGTGGCCACATGGCGATACTTCTAGGAAGACATCCAGAATATCACGAACCACCTATATGTCACTTAGTTCAAGAGGAAACTTGCTTATTAAGCAAGGATACATAGTCTCAGAATTTCGGCACAATCCTAACTATTTGACCGAAGGGAGCGTACCAGAATAACGGACTTGGAAGCACAGTCAAACGTTGCTTAGTGATAGGATTAACCAATCACGCTAAGAATGACACAAATGTCCTTAGATTTCAAAACAATAATAATTGCTAAGAATCTTAGATGGCCACATTATTACACACACACAGTATTCACGAGCGCAAAAGCTCGAGGAAGGGTGAGTAAAGGTGTGTAAAAGCATCACTTCATTAAGAGGTCAGAAAACTCAGCACAACCTCTTAGTATAAAAGAGTGTGATACTTTAAGATAGAACAGATGGGAGACATTCAATGCCTCTTGATCTGCGGATAAGAACACTTTGACCTAGTCCTAGAAATGACGAGGTACTAGAGTTTGTTTCTCCTGACATTCTGAAATGGTTTGTCTTGACGAACCACAAGAGTATCTTCGTCAGAACACACCAATGCATATTTAGTACTTGGCTACCAACCGGTAGACAAAGGTCGGAAGAGAACAAGGGAAAAGGAACATATTTAGGATAGAATCCCAAGATGTGGATGCATAGATTAACATCTTCCGGAAATCAATGCATAGAAGGGGTAAGGTGTGGTAGATTCATGAGTACAGATGTGAGACTCTCGAGGAGTACTCTTGTCGTGATCTATTTGGTTCCATTAAAGAACATCTGCCATAGCATGTTGTAGGGGAAGTCCTTAGTTGTCACAGTTCAATCGCGACAAAGACCACAAGGTTGAAGGCTATAATTTTAGTACCATCCATCCTGAGGTAATGTGTGAACATTAACAACAGGGATCAAAGGAAGGATCTTGGGTTAAAGGTCAGCTTCATGTACAAGATTCACAGCATCAGAATCCAGAACAATCCGGGATCTTCGGTTCAAGTCCAAGGGTTAAAATCCAAAAAAAGGAGTAACTACTACTTGAGTGACGTGGCGTGCACTGCAAGATATCAATCACGAGGTAGCTTCCAAGAGAAGAAACAACTTCTGAAGTACCCAAACAAATGAAGAGGAGGCACATGAGGCGAAAGGAAACCTCGAAGCCTAGAGCAGAACACTGTAGATCCAACAATATAATATTGTGGGTCCAAAAGATAGAGATATCATGATGGAAAGGAATATCCCAGATGAACAAGAGAAAGGGGAACAAAGAATTCACAACACACAAAACTGTAGAGAACTCAACACTAGGTCAACTAGTTAAGAAACGACAAGCCCAAAAGGCACCTAAGCTTTGAAAGACTAGAAGAGATATCAAAACTTTTCCAAATAAACACGAGACAAGATGAACCCAGAGTTAGAGCGAAACTGGATAAGGAGTAAAAGAAGCATACTAGAGTTTTCACAAATACTTTTCATCTTTGAAATAGTTTTCACAAGTACTAGACTCAACATCGACCAATAGCAAGGCTTTCCTAAGGTCGGTACTGATCTGATACCAAAACTTGTGACACCCCCGGGATCAGGGCTAAACAAATCCCAGACCTCCGTCTGACATAAGCTTAACCTTGAGCTCGAGAATATCCAGTGAAGAATCAATAACACAGCAGTGACCCTACGACACAAAAATTTATTACAGTAAGCTCATAACTGATCGAAGATCCAAATTATTACAAGCAGAGGTCACTGACCACAAACATCAAACAACGGAAGGCAAATTATGCTATTAAGTATAGCAAACTTAACAAATGGCCTAAGAGGCCTGAAGCATAACGATGACGTCCCAGCCCATAGATTCCAGGCTGTCGGCCGGGAACCCCAAGCTACTTGTCGATGTCGATGTAGTACCAAACTGATCTTCAGGGAACACTTACTCTGCAAAAAGTATCAACAAAGCAAGGGTGAGTACAGGGTGTACTCCGCAAGACTTATGGCTGGTGGAGTTCTTTTGCATCAAGCCATCTTTGTTATAAAAGAAGAGGGGAAGAAGAATCTCGTCTAATCAGAATATTTTAAAAGGGGATAAGAGAGTGACATCTCCGAAATATTGATCATCATCTTTTGATATACACAAAGTCATCATCATCTCAACCCTAACTAGGATCACCCCCTCCTTCCCATGAGGAAGCATCCTTAAGCACACGTTGATCTGCCAAGTTTTATGATTAGGTTATAGTTCTCTATGATCTTAGAATCTGGTCACCAAGCGTTCATAACCGTGAACACGGATTTTCGAAAAGATTATTACCCTGCAGGGGTGTACAACTTTACCCACATGTACTAACCTTCTCTTAATGCCACATGATTAGCCCTCCTCCTTGGAAGGCCGGCAGAGGGTGGTTAGACACGACCTTTAGCTTGCTTTCGCCGAGACCATGAGTCACGCAATAAGTATTGTTCCGCCATAACGGGTCAAATCCCGAAGCTGGTACTTAAAGATGTGAGGCGAGGTTGGTTTACCAGGGGTGCCATCAACCCCAAGCAACCCGGTCCACGCTTCCCTACCTGTATGAATGCACCTCCTTCACCACCTCTTTCGAAAACATTTTCAATGCGTATGTCTAATGGAACGTCCGAACTATGTGACTCATGGAATCTAGTAGGAAAGTTAGTTGCTCTTGAGGTTTTCCAGGCCCCATGTGGTTCTACGCTCATCTCGGTTCCAAAGGCAAGAACTCAGTTCCTAGTGGTGGCGAGCATGGGACTAGAAAAACCACATCCCACCGTGGCCTCCCATACAAGCCTTAGCATATCACCTCATATCACCTCATCAATATATCTCGATCTCCTGCCATACTAGATTCTCTGCATCTAATACATCATCTGGATGGACCAGACTCAAAAGCTATGCATGGCTAAGCAAGAGACAATATAAGCTCTAGCAGTGCACACAAGCCAAACCTAGTTATGCTAGGAGTAGTGGATCAGGTAATATAAGATCAAAGGGAGTAATGCAATAGATAGGATACTCTATCTATCGATAAAAGACCATAGTAGAATCGTATGCAACATGGCAGGAATTGAAATGCTTCCAAAATCATAGGATTATATCATGGTGGGGCTACGCTTTCCTTTGCCTATTGATAACCAGAAAGCGGAGCTTCGGAAATCTTGTACTTGACTTGATTATATTTGGTCAAGTATTGTTCGTCAATCTTCGACCTTCGATGGTGTTGTCCTCGGTCTTCGATCTCGATCTCAATCTCGTATTCTACCGGGAAAAACCAAAACACCGAAAAGAGAGGGGAAACAATCAACACATGGCATCGATACAATGCTCAAGCAAGGATGATGATATGAAAAGTTGAATTGTATTGAATTGAAACCCTAAAACATGCTCGGTAATTTAATCGGGGTTCCGAGGGGTGAAAACCCTAACTCGGGGAAACTCCGGAAGAATATGAAAGGGGTTGATTTTGTTCTCTAATTAAACTTGTCATTTTAGTTGTTGATCAATGCATGATGATAGCTTATATAGCTAGGTTTCATTTTTCTAAACATTTTGATATATTATTTGTATTTTTCTGACTTATAAATTCTTAGATATTGAATTTACAATATTTAAATCATTTTCTGGAATTATAAATCAATTGAAGAAGGTTTATTGCGTCAGCTGACATCAGCAGAGTGGGAGGGGTCATTTTTCACTGGGCTGTACCTAGCCTCAGTCACTGACGACTGGGCCCAGGGCTAGGTCAACTAGCCACGCTGGCGGGGCTTAGTCAGCGCCCACGTCAGCGACACATGGACGCCACGGTGGCGCCACATGGGACTCGCCGGAGACACGCAGACAGATGCGATTGGCGGTGCTAGGGGGTGATCTGGGAAGCGCGGTTGGGCGGGTTCGAATCAGTGCAACACGCTGAGCCAGAAACGAGCAGCGGATGGTCACCAGAGCGTGCTACATGGCGGCACATGGCGGCAGAGCTCACTGGTCGACAGCGAACGACGGATACAACGTGAATGGGAGAAAGCAGAGTGGTCCAGAAGGACCATAGGCTCAACGCGATGCCGATGGGGTGGTCGAGGAGGCACGGGGAGGTGTTGAGCGGCGTCAATGGCGACGGTGAGCGGCGTCGGGCTCGGAGAAGACGTGCCGATTGGGGCAGCTCTCGAGCTCCCCAACTTGCGTGCTTCGACAGGAAGAACGAGGGAGACAAGGCGAAGCTCGTGGCATGATCGGCTGGCCTCGGGGCGATGCAGAACAGCGGCGAGCCGGAGCTAGGGTTTCGGGCTCTCGCGCGGGGAGGAAGAGAGAGGTCGCTGGAGAGGGGGAACGTGGATGAGAGCGACGCATAGCACCTCGGCGGCCTTATCTTCAGCTCCAGGGGTGGCGGGGCGAGGATCTTGGCGCGGCGCCGATCAACGGCGGCAGAGCAGACAGGCAGGTGCTTGTCATCTATGAGGAAGAATACAAACAGATTGGCAAAGGGGTACCGCGGGCCCTAGATGGGCTGCGGACGGGCCAGGTGGGCTGGCTGCGGGCGCACTGAGCGGAAGAGAGATGAGAGCAAGATGGGCTCGTCCCAGGTAGCTGGTCTGGCTCTGTTTTTTATTCTGAAACAATTTTCTATTTCTGTTTCTATATTCTGGTTTGTATTTGCAAATTCATTTCTGTTTTGAACATTTCAAAAACACCAGAGACTTTGCAAAAGTGTATAAAATATTGAGGGGACCCTTTTAATCAGATTGGGTCCACACTTTTGATAATTTTCGAAAGTCAAACCATTTGAATGTGTTTCAAAGAGAAGGGAGAAATCTAGGGTTTAGGTTTTATTGTATTTCTTTAATGCAAAATTTTAAGGCATGATGCTCATGATGCACAACCCTAATATAGATTTAGCTAAAACTGGGGTGTTACAATGATTGTCCACATGTGCAGTTCCCAAGATGACATATGGTCATGGTTTGGAGGCCAAACTCATAGGGGAGGTGCCTATACTAGAGTGTAATTGAAAGGTTAGGATTGATTATCCGCATACTGAGTATGGTGATTCAGGATTGTTCCTGACGGATGTATCGAATGTTGTGGTGAAAGTGTAGCCGCGTCCACGGTTATGGACAGTTGGAGTGGCCATACTGTTCCGTCGTCAGATGTTTTCAAAATGACTTGTGAAATGAATCGTGACTTTGACTTGACCACCACAGGGTTGTGAAAGTGAAAGTTAAGTTCCCACTTAGGTGTTGAAAGACATTAAACTAGTTTTCTTTACTTCTAAACTCAGTTAGAAATAAACCTGGCTTTTTGCAAAACAACCTAGAGCTTAGGAATCCTACTTGAACCATGTTACTTGTTAGTGATAGTTTGCGAGTACTTAAAGAGTACTCATGGCTTTGTCCCTGGCTATTCCTATGGCCAGACTATGAAGAGGACAACCAGGATAATGGACAGCAGGAAGTCTACGGCAACTAGGATCATCTCTCATCGTCAGCATTGCTTGTGACCCTGAAGATGGAGCTTCGCCCATGCTACTATTATTATTATTCCGATGTGTTGATTGTATTAAGACTGGATCATGAGATCCTTTATTTGTAAGACCTCAATTATGGTTTGTAATGTGTTTAGGGTTTAGGGTTTGCAATCTATTATGTCTCGCAAAAATGGTAATCCTGGGAGTGCGATGTATGGCATAACAGGTATCTGGGATTAAAAATCCGGGTGTATACGAATCTACCGACATGAGCAGAGGCTGAGTCGAATCTCCTAACGCATGCGAATCTGCGATTCTTATTGTTTCTGCCAATCTTGCCGGCATATCTCTCTGTAGCCTTTGCCACAGTACACTTCCATGTCTGCACCCCTATGCAAACCATGCAATGGCTTGAGACTCGATTACCCCTTTGCAAGAGCTACGCATTATGCACCACCTTGTGAGGAATTCCATGTCCGTTTCATTCGGCCTTTGCTTGCACATAGCTAGCTATTGTGGGCGATTCGGCCTCTTGTAGGTGCTTGTGAAATTGCTCACAAATGCATCCTGAAAATCGATCCAGCTGTTGATGCTTCTGGGTGGCAAGTTATTCAGCCACACCCTTGCTGGTCCCTCTAGCATCTGCGACACATATCGCATTGCCCATCTCAAATTTCCCTGTGCGATTTTTACAACAGTTCCATAATCTATGAGCCAGTCTTCTGGCTTTGTTCTTCCATCGTAAGTCTTTGTCCCTCTGGCCAGTTGGAAATTTGGCACTGGCTTCTCTTTCATGATACTTGGGCCAAAACATGGTGGACCCTGTGGACCTTGTGATTCAATCGATTCCGCCATTTTTATCCAGTCCAACTTGAGCCTTGCATCATCCGGCTGAAGATTTCTGCCTCCTAGTCTGGCTCCCATCGCTTGGTACGCATGATCCGGCAATTCATACCCGTCATTTACCATCACCGAGTAACCATCATTGTATATGTTTGCGTTCGGGTCTACAGGTTGCTATACTGCTTTTCCCGCCCTTTGTTGTCTCTTTTCGGGTTGAGCTGGTGCTGCATTCGGCACTGGGTTTCCTCCTCCTGCCGAGTGAGTTCCTCGCCTAGGTTGAGGTGCAAAATTTTGCCCCCCATTGTCGTTTCTTTGTCCTGCTTGCCTTTCTAGGCCTGCATTTTCCTGGTTCTCATTTCCCTAAACATTATTCCTTCTCGTTCCCTATGCACGGGTTGGGTTTCCTTGAGCCATTGCCAGGTCATAGGTAACCATTTGCTTGTTCCTTCCCGAATCCACTCTTTTCTTTTCTCTACCTCGGCGCCACACCTGGTGAGGAAGCTGTATGACCTGCCGATCTTGCCGGGATTGGAGTCGCCGAGTGAACCAGCTATGACCTTCCAGCCATACCCGGATTCGCCCTGTAATAAGCCTCATTCAGCATTCCTGCTGCTCTCACCAATTCATTGGCTCGTTCTTGTTGCTTTCTCTTTGCTTCACCCGTCAAATAGGGGAGCTCAGCCATTGCTGCCTATGCGGCTCTCGGATTCGTTGTTGCGGTATTATATGTCGGCTGCATGGCTGTTTCGTTGCTGTTTTCTGGCGTTATCTTTGACGTTTCGTCCGCCAATTTTTCGTTGAGCTTTCTCCCTCTCAACCTTGTTGCATCAAGTCGGGTCTTTGCGCCCTTAACTCGATTTGCCGAGTTGATCTCTCGGATTGTGATATCCACATCCTGCTGTAACTACGTTAGCTCCTTTGCCTTCTCCAAGACTTTTATCCTGGCCTCCTCCAACTCGGTCTGCACACGCGCCGAGTCAGCTTCTTGTGCTACTGGCTCTGCTAATTTTTCTATTGCCTCTTGCAGCTCTTTAGCTCTCTTACTCCTAGCTATGTTCTCTGGCTTCTCTAGCGGTGCCTTTCTGTTCTTGCCGCCCTTGGCGTTTCCTCTTGATTTCCTCCCTCAGCATCCTCATTCACTACGGGAACTACTAGAGGTCCTGTAGGGTTAGGAGATGTCATCATTACCTCGACGGAGAAGATTTGATGAGGTTTTCCTGCGGTAGGAACCGCAGGTGGATCCGGCGCTAGGATCACGCGCTCCGGGTACGACCTGGTGCTCGCCGAACTTGATGAAGTGACCGCCCCTATGGAACGGCTTGGTCCCGAAGCTGCCCGCATTGTTGCTGACGAAGTTGAGCGCTCCAAACCTTTGGATGAGGCCGGAATAGACGCGCCTGCCGATCTTGGCGATGATGTTGCCCATCCGAATGAAAACTCCATCAAGCACCTGCTTCTGCCCCACGATGGGCGCCAACTGTCATGGTGGTGTCACGGCCGATGCCATGGGTTGGCTTAAGTTGGGGGCTAAATGGATGCTTGTGGTCACCGGGGAGGGAGTGCACGGTCTAGACGCGCACGAAGAACAAGATGAACTCTCCACACTTAGGAATTTTATTGATACTAGAAGTTTACAAGTGCTCCTTGAGCTGTTTCCACAGAGCCTCAGGGCACTAGTTTCCTACTTGGTCCAACCTCCTCAAACCCTAGCTATGCCCCTCCTTATATAGGCGAAGGATAGCTAGGTTACACCCCTTTGGGTCCTAGGGTTACTGTTTGGATCTTGCTCCACATTGAACAGGTCGGGTCACGGGCCAGCCCTAAGCCCTTGACCCAGTCCACAAAGCTACACAGCTAACGGTCCTCTCGTACGTAGCCTCTAGTTCTTTTGGCGTCATGCAGTAACTTTGTACATCAGCCCTTGCTTTAGGCGTCACCCGGCTCTTTTTGTGTCACCCGGCATTGCCCTTCTCTTTTGACCGTGCTTTACTATGGTCCCTCCCGGTCCTCACTCGGAAATATGGCACGCGTCCTTTCTAACTCGGCCCTCCCTCGTGAGACTCGGCTCGCTGCTTCCTACAAGGCAAGTAAACTTGTCTTATATGGGCCGACATAATTCTATGTCGGCTGTACCTGATCTTCTTAACCGGCCGTTGTTACCCGGCCTGGTTTATTCTTCACTCGGCGTAAGCCAAGCTGGGCCATGTTTTACTCCTTATGACCCTACAGGGGTTATTCTCCTGACACTTTGCCCACACAGACGGGCAATAGCTTCCTGAATAGCTCTGGCAAGTCCGTCTAGCCAGTTGTTCTCTCTTAAGGTGAATTGGATTCCCTCTGAGTGGGTGCCTCCATCTTTCCTCTGTGATTGGCGACGATTAGCCATTGTAGTTCTCCTCCTTGCTAATTGTTGAGCTGTGCTCCGAAGAACTCGGTGTGCAGGTGCTCAAGTTGTTCCGAGAGTTGGTCCAATTCGCGCTCAAAGATGAGTTGTCCTCCATTGCCCAACTGGTAGAACTTGCTATACTTCACCTCCATCTATAAGAATATAGGATGAGTAAGTTAGTAGAGTGATCAAGTGTGTCAAATTTTATGTACGTTTGCAAGAATTTTTGAAGGACATGAATTTTCATGAAAGAATCTAAGTGATAAGAATGAGAATAGGTTTTCATAAATACTCACTTCTTTTGTTTTGAAACTAAGTTTTTGATTCAAGCGTCCATTCTAACTAGGGTCTCATATGGTCAGGATGGCTCTGATACCAACTTGTCAATACCTGGATTTTTAATCCCAGATGCCTGCTATGCCATACATCGCAATCCCAGAGCTCACCTTGCTCCTGGAAGAGGTGGGAAGGATCAGTGAGAGGTGGGGAGTGAACTGGTGTGAAGAAAACGAGCAGGGGAGGCCTCCTTTTATAGGCGAGCGAGAGAGGCCGAGCGGCATGGGCAGTGCTCGTCAGGGTCGGGGTTACAGTGAGCTACGGGCATGGCTGGGGCTAGGGGACGGTGCGCGGTCTCCTGGCGGTGCTCAACAGCTTGATGGCGCGGCAAGGGGCGGTGAGGTTTGGTCGGAATGCGTTGGTGCTCTGAGCGGCACCGATGATGTTTTTGATGATGCACAGGCGCTCCTGGTCGCGCGGCAGCGAACGGGCATGTCTGGTGGTCTCCTGGGATGGTGGTGATCACGTAGACGGGCGGCGAAGGCGAGGCGTGGTCAGGTTGAGTGGGAACTGGGCGTGCGCTGCGGGGCGCGTCGGCATGGTCAACAGTGGCGCAGACACGGCGTTTCCGGCGGTTCCGTTGTCTGTCTTCGAGCTAGGGATGGTCTAGAGGGGGCAGCGAGGCACGGGCGGCATAGTAGACAAGGTTGGCGAGGTTGGCTATGCTTCTAGATTGTTGTCGATGGTGGGGGTGGCAAGTGTGCTCGGCCATGGTGGCCATTGATGGCATGGTCGAGTACACAGTGGGCTAGAGCTGCTTAGACAATGTTAGTGACCTACTGGGAGTGTAGTGAGAGCTAGAGAGGGAACAAGTTTGGCACAAACACTGCTCACAATAGTGTTTGTTGTTTAATTTGATTTGTGCTCAGAAGGTGTTTGATGAAATGGCCGAAAGAAATTCATATTTGAATTTTTGGATGAAACTTGGTGAGTGTACTGGGCACATACTAGGGAGTATCTGGTTGATTGTATTTGTCAAGGTGCACTGGTTTGGTGGGGTTTTGGGAAATGGCGATATTACCACATGAACTAGATTCAATTTTCAAATGTCATTTGGATAGGGTTGCCAAATGTTTCTGTGGGTTTGCAAGGTGGGCTTGGGTTCACCTTTACTTGGTATAACAAGGGGTGAAAATAATTATATTATTTTCTGTTAGAAACCTTGGACTAGAAACACTCAAAGTGGTCTAGTGAGCAAGATTGGCAAAAGTGAGCATTTGCTTATTTTGTTGGTTTTTGAATTTCTATTGATTTGATTCTGCTTGGAAATGATTTAGATGATGTTGTTTTCATCTTTAAACCAATCCTTGCCATTGACAACAATCAAACAAGTCCATACAAGCATACATGCATTCACCACATACACACATGCATTCAAATGGATTTAATTAACAAAAGTTTTTGTGAACCCTAATTTTGGGTGATTGGAATTTGATAACCTTGATTAATATTTTTGGGATGTTACAAACCTTCCCTCCTTAAACAAAATCTTGTCCTGAGATTTGAGAAAAATAAAACTAGTATTTAAAGAGATCTAGAAACTCCGTCCTAATGTAGTCTTCTTGCTCCCAGGTAGCTTCTTCTTCAGTGTGGTTACTCCACTCGATCTTGAGAAACTTGATACTCCGGGTCCTGGTGGTTCTGAAAGCTTCCTCCAAAATACGGATGGGTACTTCGGGATAAGTCAGGTCATTGTTGATCTCTATGGTTTTGTGATCAATATTCTTGAAAACTTCGGTCTTCTCCAGGACTTCTAGGCATTTGCGAAGTAACAAGATATGAAACACATTATGCACGGATGACATCTCCTCTGGCAGTTCCAGTTGATATGATACTTCTCCTCGATGATTCAGAATCTTGAAGGGTCCGATATATCTGGGGGATAACTTTCCTTTGAGCTGGAAACGTTGCATTCCTTTCAAAGGTGATACATTGAGATACACAAAATCTCTGATATTGAAGGCTAGGTCTCGACGTCTCTTGTCGACATAACTCTTCTGTCTGGATTGGGCGGTCTTGAGGTGCTCACGGATCTTATGAACTTTCTCTTCTGCTTCTCGTAGGATGTCGGGTCCGAAAATCTGACTCTCTCCTACTTCCGACCAATTCAAAGGGGTAGGACACTTACTTCCATACATGAACTCAAATGGGGCCATTTGCAAACTGGCTTGGTAACTGTTTTTGTATGAAAATTCTGCGAAAGGCAGAGAGTCTTCTCATTTAGGTCCATATTCTAACACACAAGCTCTCAACATATCTTCGAGTATTTGGTTTACTCGCTCTGTTTGTCCATCAGTCTAAGGGTGATAAGTTGTGCTGAAATCCAGTCGGGTTCCTAATCCTTCTTGGACTTTCTTCCAAAATCTCGAGGTAAACTGAGTTCCTCGATCCGACACGATGTTCTTGGCGACTCTATGCAAACTGACTATTCTAGCAATGTACAACTCTGCTAGCTTCGAACTCTGGTAAGTGGTTTTGACTGGTAAGAAATGGACTACTTTGGATAGTCTATCTACTATAACCCAAATAGAGTCATTTCCCCTACTAGATGTAGGCAAACCAGTGATAAAATCCATTCTGACGGAATCCCATTTCCATTTCAGAATCTGCAATGGTTGCAGCAGTCCTGTGGGTCTCCGATGTCCCGCTTTGACTCTCTGACAAATATCACACTTGGCTATGTAGCTTCCAATTTCTCTCTTCATCTTATGCCACCAAAATTGCTCCTTCAAATCCTGATACATCTTCGTTCCTCTAGGGTGGATAGAATAAAGAGTATCATGGGCTTCTTTCAAAATAGCTTGTTTCAATTCTGAATCTGCTGGTACAAAGATACGTCCTTTGTACCACAAAACTCCTTCTTCATCTTTGGTGAATCCGGGTACCTTCCCTGTACCGATATGACGTTTGATTCCGTCGATACTAGCATTTTGTTTCTACGCCTCCTTGATCTGACTGATCAAAGTGGGTTGAAGTTCTATGCTAGCCAAAAAAAACCTTCACTTACTAGCTCCATTCTGAAATCTTCCAACTCCTTGTGCAAACTTGGTTGCTCCTTCAGAATCATGGAGTTCAAGCGACACGGCAATCTGCTAAGAGCATCTGCTACCACATTGGCTTTTCCGGGGTGATAGTGAATGTCAAGATTATAGTCCTTGATTAGCTCTATCCATCTCATTTGCCTCATATTCAGCTCCTTCTGGGTGAAAATATACTTCAGGCTCTTGTGATCCGAATAAATCTCACAGCGGTTTCCCATGAGGTAATGTCGCCATGTCTTCAAGGCTAAAACTACGGCTGCTAGTTTGAGGTCATGGGTAGGATAATTCTGCTCATGTTGCTTCAGTTGTTGGGATAGATAATATATGATTTTGTATTCTTGCATCAACACACATCAGAGACCGATCTTGGATGCATCACAATACACATCAAAAGGCTTCGTGATATCCGGCATGATCAAGATTGGGGCTAAGATCAATCTCTTCTTAAGCTCTTAGAAGCTTGCTTCACATTTGTCCATCCATTTAAACTTCTTGTCTTTCTTCAACAATTGGGTCATGGGTCTTGCGATACTCGAGAATCCTTCTACGAACTTGTGGAAGTATCCGGCTAATCCGAGAAATGCACAAACTTGGGTTTGAATGGTTGGGGCTTGCCATTCTTCAACATCCTTAACCCTGGCAGGGTCAACGGCAATTCCTCCGGCCGACATGATATGTCCGAGAAATCCTACTTCCTGTAACCAGAATTCACATTTTCTAAACTTGGCATACAACTAATGCTCCCTAAGGGTTCCAGGGATGGTCCTCAGGTGTAGCTCATGTTCTTCTTCTGATTTGGAATAGATCATAATGTCATCGATGAAAACAACAACAAACTTATCCAGGAAGTCCATAAAAATCTTATTCATGAGGTTTCATGAAATAAGCGGGGGCATTGGTTAATCCAAAATACATGATCGTGTACTCATATAGTCCATATGTGGTGGTAAAGGCAGTCTTTGGAATATCCTCTGCGCGAATCTTGAGTTGATGATAACCAGTTCTAAGATCAATCTTAGAAAACACTTTGGCACCAGTCAACTGGGTAAACAGATCTTCTATCTTCGGTGGTGGGTACTTGCTCTTGATGGTGATATCATTCGGCTTCTGATAATCTGTACACAAATGGTTACCTCCATCTTTCTTATCCACAAACAAGAGAGGTGATATCCATGGCGACGCACTTGGTTGAATCAGGCCTATCTCCAGCATAGCATCAGTTTCTTCTTTAGCTCCACTAATTCATATGGGTTCATACTATAAGGTCTCTGAGCTATCGGTCCGGTTCCAGGGATTAGTTCAATGATAAACTCGATATCTCGATCTGGGGGCATACCGGGCAAAACATCTGGAAATACATCGGGGTATTCACAGACTACTCTGACTTGGTCAACGATTCGTTGGGCTAGACTCTTGTTGCACTTGAATTGACGGGGCGAGGTTTCACATACATGCTCTACTGATACTCCAGTGGTACTGGTCATGGTTATGGCTTTCTTGGCATAGTCGATTAATCCTTTATGTTTCGACATCCAATCCATTCCTACTACTAATTCCAAACCTTTGGTTCCAAGTATTATTAAATTAGCATAAAAATCTATGCCATAGATTCTGATAGGTACGAGCTTGCAAATTTGTATAGCTTTGGTGGTTGAACTAGGTATTTGAACTATCATAACATGCTTCAATTTTGTTGGTTGATCTTACTAGTGCATCTAAATTCTTCTGTAACAAACGAGTGCGATGCTCCAGAATCAAACAACACTCTTGCAAGTACTGAGTTAACAGAAAACATACCTAGCACGACATCTGGCACTTCTTGGGCATCTTCAGCATTCATGTGAAACAGACGGCCGTTGTGGTTGAGCGAATTCCCTAGGGAAAATCTTCTTCCAGGCTGAACACGACGATGCTGCTGAGCTAGGGCATTCACATTGGGAGCTGCTACAAGCTTCTTGGGGCACTCATTGGAATAGTGACCCTTGGTTCCGCATTCATAACAAGTCACCTGTGACTTGTCTTTTCCTGCAATAGGCACGACATTGCTTCCAGTCCTTGGGGCAGTATTGGTTTTGTTGGCGACATTGTTGTTGTTGAACTTGGGTGGTGCACGGTTGAAATTGTTGGAGTTGCCAGGGTTATTGTTATGGTTTCCTCCGGGCCTTGGGTTTTCTCCTCCACGGTTGGGATAGGTTGGACGGTTCATCGGGGGTCTATTGTTTCTTGGGGGAAATTCTGCAGACGGTTTGGGGCGATACTTTGGGATATGGTGGGTTCCTGGTTGATGCATCATTTGACGCTTGCAGTTCTCATTGGCTTGGTTGATATTTCCTTCCATCTGAATGGCAGAATCCACTAAGGCTTCAATGTCAGCAAACGGAATATTGACTAACACTGTTTGCATCTCATCATGCAGACCATTCAAGAATCTCTCCTTCTTCTTGGCTTCAGTGTCAATATCATCTGGTGCATACCTAGCTAATGACAGAAATTTGTCACGGTACTCAACTATGGTCATCCTCTCTTGCTTCAATTCTCGGAATTCATCTCTCATCCAATTGATTAAACCCGGTGGCACATGGGTTCTACTGAACTTGAGTTTGAATTCCTTCCAAGTCATCATTTGTCTGTCACATCCCAAAATTCTCCAAATTTTGAAATGTGAAAAATAAACAAACAAAATAAACAAATGTTAAAATTAAGGGTGAAAAGAAACTTTTTTCTTCTAAATGGAAACATCAAAACCCTTCCTGAACAAAATTTGAATGAAAAGGCAACAAACAAATTTTGAAACAAGTCAAATGCATCCCTGCATGGAATGTATCTTGAATTTAAAACACTTGCAAAAGTTAAACCAAAACCCTAAACCCTAAAGAAAGAAATCATCTCCAAGATCACTCTACGACTATGGCTTTGTCCCATATAAAAATTTAGCAACAAACATTACTAGATGATCAAAAATGATGAACAAAATATTACAAAACAATGGGAGTTGGTTTCACACCATTTGGAGCCATGGATAAAAACTTATGACTTAAATAACATAAAAGAAAATATTCCAAGGCTAATAAAGCTCCTAACTGAAAACCAACATCAAATTGTGAGCAAAGTAATTCTAAAAGGATTTAAAAGGATAAATAAATATTAAATAAAATTATGCAAAGAGGAATCACCAATTTTGGAACTATAAATAAAAATATATGGATTTTATAAGATAAATAAATAATTAAATAAATAAGAAATATTTAAAAGACAATTTAAACCTTGGACCAAATCCATAAGCAAATAGAAGAAAATTAGTTTAAATAAAAATAAAAGAATAAAGATTATTTAAATAAAATTTTATGGGTTTTGACCCATATTCAATTTATTTCAATAAAGACAAAATGCCTGACTTATTTTAATTGGATATTAAATCACAAGAAAAATAATTGAGTTGGACTAAATAACACACTAATAAATGGATTAAAACTACTGAAAAGTTTTGGAAAAGGTTTGAATTCGAATTGAAATCTGAATCAAATGTTCAAATAAAAACAGAAAACAGAAATAGAATAGAAAAAGAAAAACATTTGAAGAAAAAAATAGAAAACGACCCAACCCAGCACCCAGCCCAACTTGGCCCAACACCAGCCCACCCGGGAAACCTCCTCTCCCCGCAGACTTTTCTCACATGCACACGCACCCACCCCTCACTGACTCACAGGACCCACCATGTCACCTCATCATCGTCTTCAACAGCGCTAGAGACCCGTTCCCCCCCTATAGTTTCTACCGTGAATTCATCTGCATTGATTTGTTTAATTGGCAAAGTGATTCTGCCCCGCGACCATGCTCTCTTAATCGCCTCCCTCTCCTCTCTTCTTCCCCTCAATCTCCCACCCTGAGCGACCCTAGGCTGCCCCCATTTCATCTTACACCGCCGTGGCCACCGATGAGCTCCGGCGCCAATTCCGGCGGACTCCGACCACCCCCTGCCCCCTGGCTCACACAAGCTTTCTCACCAACCACTCACGCGCCTACTGACGCTTCCTGTGTGCCCGTGCGTGCCCTAGAGGCTCGGCTCTGTCATCGTCTATACACCACCGACGATAAAGACAACTCCGGTGAGCTATTGTCGATGAACCTGTGCACCCCTTGACCTCTAGTAGGTTTCCCCGTGACCCTTGTACCCGTGCGCATCTCCCTGATGCTCTTCCTTGCTCGCTTGCCTCCCAGGTACTCACCTCCATCGACGACTTCGAGCACCCGACGCTAGGAACATCTCCGGCGAGGAATACACGATGATTCCGTGCGCCCCTTTGCGAACCACGAATACCTTGATGATCACCACATCCCTGCAACCATGGTAGCACCCTCCTCCCCTCCTATTACCCCTCTGAATTGCCGAACCACCGCCACCAGACGCGCCGCCTCCGCGCACCAGCCCATCCATGGTCAATGCATCTTGACCCGTTAGATTTAGATCCTGCGGCCAGGATAGAATCACTTAGTGAAGAGGTACGCGTTGATCTTATCTGTGCGATGCTACTTAAATCCAGCAGCTCGTGTTGCTCAATCCACACGAAGCCGTACCAGTCAGTAGAATTAAGACACGTGGCCAGATCTGTCTGTTCAAAATTCCAGAAAATGTTTTTAGATGTTTAAACTTGCCAAAATCATAAGGTTTGATCTGTAACTCCAAAAATTGCAAATTTGGTGTCTATCGATTCCGAAAAATGTGTACTTTGCAGCTATGTCCCTTGTTTGGTCATTTGTTTCTGAAAATTTAGAGTTTTATGCAGAAACATTTGTAGGACTATTTTGAGTATAAAAATTGTTCTAAAAATGATTTTTGAGTGAAACCTTTTGCAAATGGTTTGTTTTGAACCCTCTGACCATAAACACTAACATTCGAACTTAAAAACATATTTTTTAACACTAGGAATTATTCCTTTGAATAAAAGCATTTCTAGTAAAACAAAAATGATTTAAAAGGCCTATTTTCACTAACTTGTTTTCAAATGGAATTCCCACTTTTATAAAAGACCAATAGGTGTTTTGAAATGTTTAGAGCCTTGTTAGAAACAACTTTTTCAATAAAATAATATTTTTGCATGATTGCATGCATTTTTTGTTTATTGTTTTGTTTTGTTATTTGTTTGAGTGCTAGTTTTGCATGTGTGCTTTGCTTGATTGAATTGTAGTGAACTTTGAGTAGTGTGGCAATTGCAAGATCAAGGAGAGTACCTAGTCTCTCTACTAAAAAGGCAAGTGATACTTTGGTCATCAAAAGTCCTATCTTTTCAATATTGCATTAGTGATATTTTTGTAGTATGCATGATAGGACTAATTTTTTATATATATTGCTATCCTATAGTAGATCCTATAGAATATATCTTGGTAGGAATCTTCCTAAGTCAAGAGATAAGTTATGCTAGTATGCTTAGCCTAGCTATTAGATTACAAGGGTGGAATATTCATGCTATGATATTATGCAAAGTCTATGATTATGTTTTTGATTAATAAAACAACTATGTGAATGAAACACCTGGGTGGAATGGTAATTAATGGATGGATTTTTGTTGAGTGGTTACCCAGGGCCCATTTCTATGGTTTACCCTGGTGTATCTCACTTGTGGATGGCCACTGAGGAACAAAGAGATTTGAGATGTTTGGTGTTGAGAAGCTTCCAGTGCAGCCACATGGCATATGGGCTCTGCCTTGACCAACTAGGCTGCAAGAACTCAGACAGACAGACAGTTGGTGGTAGTGATGATAGGATGGAATGCGTCTATGCTGATCTGAGGGATTGTTTCTGAAAAGTCTCGTCTCGATGCATGTCGAGTCTTGTGGGAAAAGTGCACCACCTCTCGAGAGGGTAAAACCTAAGTACTTAGTCGTGTCCCCGGTAATGGACATTTTGAGCATCAAAGACATTGAAATGATCAAGGATCTCCTCATCCCAATTTCTCTAAGTTAAAACTTGTTGGGTGAACAAGGGTAGCACCTTGTGTGTATCCAGTGTGCCATTGTGTGATGAAATGTTTTGAAAAAGAGAAAACTATTTTCAAAGGTTAGGGAAAACTTGTTTTATGCAAAGGCTAGCCAAAACTCCACTTAGCCATATATTCATGTAGATGATAGATTATCCATATCAATATGATATCACTTGCCAATACAATTCAAATGTATTGACCCTTGTGGCTGTAACTTATTATGTTGCAGGTTTGTTTGTTTTTAGTGAAGTTTTTTGAGTTGGGATTACAAGTCTACAACCAACATTATTGCATGTGGCACATGAAGATGAAGGGATCCATGCTATATAGTTATATTTTCTGCTTTGTAATAAGATAGCCATATGAGCTATGTAAGTTGTAATGAACTATTTTATTCCTGGTTATGAGTTGTAATATGAGCTTTGTTTCTGGATATTACATCTTAAACTATGGGTGCTAGCTACTCGATCCAGGGACTAGCACTGTAAACATAGGGATCTCTACCTTATTAGGTTGGGACCTCTACAGATGGTATCCGAGCACTGTGTTGCCTGTAGGATTGTAACCCTAGGATTGGACAAAACCCCTTAGAAAAATAAGATTTGTATTTTGTTCAAACTTATTTACAAACAATCTACTAAACTCTTTCCTCAACATTTTGTTTTTGATTCTACATCTCTTCTTTTTCTACTTGATGGAAAAAACCCTTCAACTTGAGCAAGGACTTCAACATCACCAATGAATTCAGCTTCAGTTTCACCAAGGACTTCAACTTGGACATCACTAAGGACTTCAAGTGAGATAAGAATAATACTCAAGACTTGGAGACTAAGGAAACACAACCTGGGAGGAACCATCATAACCTTTGAGCCTTGTGACCAAGATGCAAGAATTTCTTCCAAGGATACCATGATCTTGTTCCTGAAGTATCAACTAAGAAGAATGGAATGGTCTCAAGTGATACCCATAGATGGACCACCACACTAGTGTTTAGTTTAAATCAATTTATTTATCACACCAACTTATGTGGTGTAGCAAAAATATTTTATTGCCTAAAATATGCTTGAATATTGTTGTTTGAGTGGAATGCATGATTGTGATTGCTTGCACATTGCTTTGTGTGATTTGTTGTGTGTGAGTAGAATTCTTCCCCTAGAAATCTTTTGCCTAATCTAGTTCCAATCCAACCCAAGAAGATGAATTCTCCAAGAGACCACAACTCCAACATCAAGGATGGTGACAACAACAACCTAGAAATGCACATGCCAGAACAACTGCTAGCAACCCAAGCCCAATTGAATCAAGTGACAACCCAGTTTTTAGCCAACAACATTGAGTTAGACCCAACCATGCTAAAGTTCTTGGAATCTCAATTGTTGCAAAGGATGACCAATCAGATGATCCACATGAGAAGCAACCCTTCCCAACGAGATTGTGACAACAATGATATCAAGGATGATATTACAGAAGAAACTCAAGTCTGCAAAATCTATGGAGACATAGGACACACTTATAAAGAGCACATTTACCAATGCTCTAATTGTGAAGAGAAACATCCATCTAGATTTTGCCTCACATATCAAGTTTCTTGTTTCCTATGTGAAGGAAATGATAAAGTCCCTGTACAATGCCATATATATCCTATAGTTCAACAGATGAAACATCAAGCTAAGGATGGAAAACATCATGTTAGACCCCTCCTTTATAAAGGAAAGGATCCCTGTGATTGCAATGCTAGTCCCTGGATCAATGCTAGCATCCACAGTTTAAGATGAAGTACACAGATACAAAGGTCGTTTATTACATTCATTCCAGAGATAAAACATAGTCTTTTACAACTCAGGGCCATAGGCCTAGTACAAGAGTTTATGGAATAAGTAAATAAACATAAGTCTTCATCTTCATGTGCCACAGGCAAGCATGTTGAGTGTAGACTCATGACTCCTATTCATCATCGGAGTAACCTGCAACATCACAAGTTACAGCCACAGAGGGTCAATACTTTGGAATAGTATTGGCAAGTGATACCTTAGTACATTTTAAGTGGACTATTTTACTATATGCATTTTGGCTAAGTGTAGCTTGGATTGCTTTGCTTGAAAATAAGTTTTTTTCCTATTAGTTGAAATCACTAAGTTTTCTTTGTCAAAACATCCCCAAGGAACCACCAATAGACATTGGGGTCCTTCTCCCTTGTTCACCCACAAATTTTTACTTAGAAGTTGGAGTGATGAGATTCTTGTAGCTTCCATGTCTTGATGCTCAAATTGTCCATTGCCTTGGACTAGGCTAAGTACTTAGGTTTTCCATCTACAGAGGTTGTGCACTTTCCCCACCAGACTTGGTTTCCCAAGACAGGACCTTTCAGAAGCCTTTCCTTAGTCAAAATGGACGCGCTCCAACCTATCATCCCAACTACCACCAACTGTCCAAGTGACTAAGTTCTAGCAACCTATATGATCATGGCAGAGCCCATATTGCCAAGTGGTTGCACTGTAAGCTTCCTCAACACTTGGCCTCCAAATCCCTTTGTGCCTGGGTGGCATACCACAAGTGAGATACACAACCCAAGTCCATGGCCTTGTGTAACCACTCAACATAACCCAATCTTTCCATTCCACCCAGGAGGTTCATTTGACTTAGTTGTTTTTATTAGAAAAGCATAAGTCTCATGACTTAGAAATATTTTCATCATAGTGTGTATAGATTTCCACCAACCCTTGTTTGCTAAATAGCTAGGCTAAGCATGGTAAGATAACTTAACTTAGGAAAATTCCTTAGCAATTCTACAATTCTACACTACTTAGGATTTCCCAACTTAGCATTAGGCAAAAATAGCATGCAATACTTAGCAAAATATCTAATGCTAGAACAAAACATAGGATAGAAACATTCATGAAAATATCACTTGCCTTGGTAGTGGGGAGAGTAGCACTCTTCACAATCACAATCACTAGCAAAATCTACAAGAAAAATTATAGCATTCAATTTCACACAATTTATTCAATCAAAAATAATATGAATGCATGCATGCAAGAATTTTACTAAGTGGTGATTTTGGAAATTTTACCAAGCATGTGCATGATACTGAAACATAACAGGACACAAAATTTTGCCATAACAAACTTATTTAACATTAAAACTAATTATCAAAACAAATATATACTCAAAATAGCTTTAAATATGATTCCACAAATATAGTCATTTTAATGGTTACTATTTGTTAAACAAATTGGACATTCAGAAGGGTCTTGTTTCACTGAATCCAACGGTATAAATTTGTAAAAATCTAACGTGGCATTCAAAAGTTATAGCAGTTTAAAGTTTGGATCAAAATCTGGTTTTAAATTCTGTTTTTGAATTAAACCCTGCCACGCGTCGCAACCTTACTGGTGCGTACCGCTTCGCGCGGATCGGCAGTCGCAGGCCGTAGGATCTAACTTAGATCTAACGATCCAGACGCGCGCGTACCTCTTCGGCCTAGATCTATCCTAGCCCTACGATGCAGATCCAACGGACCAAACCATCAAGCCACGAACGGGCGGCGCTGGCGGCGTTGACTAGCGGCGGCGCGTCAGACTACGGCGGCGCCGGCGTTCTAGATCGTCCGCAAGGGAAAGAAGGGGCTTACCAGGTTCGCCGAAGGCTGCTGAAGCTCGACGTGGTACTGGCTTGCGGAGGGGCGCTCGGAGATGGGCTCTAGATCTCGTCGGAGTTGCGTCTGGCGTCGGGTGGGTGTTGTCGGAGTCGTTGCCGAGGTTCTGCGTCGCCCTAACTCGAACCAATGGGTTTAGGAGATGCGCAGGGCAATTGCGAACACGCTCGGGTGAATAAGAAAGCAAGGGGCGCTCGGGACTTACTGAGATTGCTCGCCGGAGTTGGGGTGGTCGTCGGGTGCTTACGGCGTCAAGCGAATACGGCGACCTGGGGCAGTACAGGATGATATGTTGTGGTTAGAAGGTGCGCAAGAGGATTACTAAGTGTCTCGAACAATCCAGAGGGGAAGGGGCGCACGGGGCTCACCTGAATCGGTCGCCGGAGTTGGCTCTATCTACGGCGGTCTCGAGCGAGTCGTGGGCAGCCTGGTGGCGTGAGTGTGGAATTGACAGGGGGAAAATGACTGCGAGGAGGTGGGGATCTTATAGCCGGTGCCTCGACAGGAAACGCCCGTGTTTTAATGCCCAATTAAGCCGCGCCATTACCGGCAGTGACTGCCGCTGCGACGTGGTCGCGGACGTGGTTTGAGGAAGATGATGACAGCGTGGACAGGGCCCGCTCGTCAGCGAAAGGTGCGAGGTGAGTGTGGGGTCCGTCTGTCAGCGGCTGAACGCGTGCGCTTGCGCGTGAGAGAAGAAAAAGAAATCCCCGGGTGGGCTAGTTGGGCTCGATCCTCTGTTGGGCCAGAAACCTGGCACTCGGCCCTTTTCCTTTGTCTAGTCCTTTTTCTTTTCTAATTCGATTTTCTGGTTATGTTTTCAAATGGTTTCAAATACAATTTGAATTCAAATTCTCCTGGGGTTTTGCAGGGGTGAATTGGTCTTAGAAATAAGTCAAAGCTCATGGGGTTACCTTGCAAAGGCTTGATCAGACTTGGTTTCCAAACAAACAGAGATTTTGCACTAATTTGCAAATGTTTGAAATAGAGGTTTTGAATTATTTATAATTTGAAATTTTTTGGTTAAACCTTTACATCTAATCTTTCCAATAGTGGAGCAAGCAAACAAGTTCCTTAACATTTAAGTTTCAAAAGGTGATGACCTAATGAGTGAATTTTACTCACATGAAATCATAGCACAAGCTTCTGTTTTTGAGGAGAACCCTAAATGATGATGAATGCTTAGATGATATGAATGAGTTTTGGAATATGAATTTAGGGATGTTACAAACCTAACCCCCTTAAGATGAATCTCGCCCTCGAGATTCGGATTGGCTAGCAAATAGGTGAGGGTGGTCTTTTCGAAGATCATCTTCTCTTTCCCATGTTGCTTCCTCTTCGGAGTGATGATTCCATTGCACTTTGCAAAACTTGATAGTTTTTGTCCTTGTGACTCTTTCTACGGTCTCAAGAATCTTGACAGGCTTTTCTTCATAGGTGAGGTCACTTTCTAGCTGAACTTCTTCCAATGGTATAGTATCCTTCAGAGAGGATTCTTCCATCTCTGGGTGACATTTCTTAAGCTGACTCACATGAAACACATTATGGACAGCTGACAAAGATTCTGGCAATTCAACTTCATATGCAACTTCTCCCTTGCGACTTAGAATCTTGAATGTCCCAACATATCTTGGTGCCAACTTTCCTTTGACTCCAAATCTTTTCACTCCACGAAGTGGTGATACTCTAAGATAAGCTCTATCTCCAATTTCGTAGGTGACTTCTCTACGCTTAGAATCCGCGTAGCTTTTCTGTCGGGACTGAGCTATCTTTAACCTGTCCTTAACCAATTTGACTTTCTCTTCGGCGTCTTTGATGAGATTAGGTCCAAATAAACTTCTCTCTCCCACACCATTCCATAGTAATGGGGTGGTACATTTCCTTCCGTAGAGTAACTCAAATGGTGCCATTCCAATACTAGATTGATGACTATTGTTGTAAGAGAACTCTGCGTAAGGTAGACTTTCATCCCAACTTGCTCCATAGTCTAAGGCACATGCTCTCAACATGTCTTCAAGAATTTGATTAGTTCTTTCCGTTTGTCCATCAGTTTGAGGATGAAAGGCAGTACTGAATTCCAACCTTGTTCCCAAAGATTCATGAAGCTGTCTCCAAAAGTGAGAAGTGAACTGAGTTCCTCTATCTGACACAATACTCTTAGGCACACCGTGAAGGCATACAATTCTGCTCATGTAGATTTTATATAACTTGGCGCTTGTATAAGTTGTCTTCACGGGTATAAAATGAGCCACTTTAGTTAGGCGATCCACTACCACCCATATGGAATCATACCCTGACCTGGTCCTTGGTAATCCGGTAATGAAATGCATACCAATATTTTCCCATTTCCATTCAGGAATAGGCAGTGGTTGAAGCAAACCTGCTGGTTTCTGATGCTCCGCTTTTACTCTGCTACACACATCACACAAAGCAATATGCTCGGCGATGTCCCTTTTTAGATTGTTCCACCAAAATCTTTCTTTCATATCCATGTACATCTTGGTGTTTCCTGGGTGAATAGAATACGGAGAGTTGTGACCTTCTTGTAAGATCAGTTTCCGCAACTCCGGGTCTTGTGGAACACATATACGTTTCCCGTGCCATAAAGTACCTTGTTCATCTATATGGAAACTCTTAGCTTTCCCTAGACTAATATTTTCCTTAATCTTTTCAATTTCTTTATCGGTCTTCTGGGCTTCTTGGATCTTGTCCAATAGAGTGGGTTGAACATCCAAAGACATGAGATGTCCTTCAGGCACAATTTCCAATCTGAGTTCTTTGAATTGCTTACACAAGTCTTCTGGCAAATCACCTTTGGTAAGGCCATTTACAAACGTCTTACGACTTAGAGCATCCGCTACTACATTTGCTTTACCGGGATGGTATTGCAAACTTAAGTCGTAATCCTTGATAAGTTCTAGCCATCTTCTTTGTCTCATGTTGATTTCCTTCTGGGTGAAGATATACTTCAAGCTTTTATGATCGGTGAACACTTCACATCGTTTTCCCAAAAGGTAATGTCTCCATGTTTTGAGTGCATGAACGACAGAGGCCAATTCCAAATCATGAGTAGGGTAGTTTACTTCATGAGTTTTGAGTTGTCTCGAAGCATAGGCTACGACTTTACCGTCTTGCATTAGTACGGCACCCAAACCTTGATGTGACGCATCACAATATACTTGGAAATCCTTTTCCAAATCTGGCAGACATAGAACTGGTGCTGTCACTAGTCTCTTCTTCAATTCTTGGAAGTTGACTTCACAACCTTCAGACCAAGCAAATTTCTTGTCCTTCTTTAGTAATTCCGTCATTGGCTTAGCAACCTTCGAGAAATTTTCAATGAATCTTCTGTAGTAACCTGCTAAGCCGAGGAAACTACGAACTTCTTTCACATTCTTGGGTGATTCCCATTCTGTCACCGCTGAAACCTTAGCAGGATCAACTGCCACACCATCCTTCGTCATCACATGACCAAGAAAGCCAACTTTCTCTAACCAGAACTCACACTTGCTGAATTTGGCATAAAGTTTATGTTCCCTCAGTTTCTCAAGTATCAAGCGTAAGTGTCTTTCATGTTCTTCCTTGCTCTTGGAGTAGACCAAGATGTCATCGATGAAAACGACAACGAACTTGTCAAGAAATTCCATGAACACCTTGTTCATCATATTCATGAAGTATGCCGGAGCGTTGGTTAAACCAAAAGGCATCACAGTATACTCATACAATCCATATCTTGTGGTGAATGCTGTTTTTGGTATGTCTTGTTCTCTTATTTTGAGTTGAAAATAACCTGACCGGAGATCAATCTTCGAGAATACACATGCTCCTTCTAGCTGATCAAACAAATCGTTGATTCTTGGCAACGGATATTTGTTCTTGATGGTAACCTCGTTGAGAGAACGGTAGTCAATACATAATCTTTGTGTTCTATCCTTCTTCTCCACGAACAATACTGGGGCTCCCCAAGATGAAAAACTTGGTTGAATAAACCCTTTCTGCAACTGTTCTCCTAGCTGCTTCTTGAGCTCTTTCAGTTCATCAACTGACATTTTGTATGGTCTCTTAGCTATTGGTCTTGATCCTGGCACCAAATCTATCAGAAACTCCGCATCTCTATCCGGTGGCATTCCTGGTAACTTTTCCGGAAACACATCCGGATACTCACATACTATTGGCACACTGTCCAAGCTAACCCCCTTAAGAGAATTCAGCTTACTTCCCTTGGATTCAAAGTTTGACTTGAATTTTATTCTTTTTCCTTCGGGGGTTGTGAGTGTAACTGTACGATTGGCACAATCTAATACTCCTTCATACTTAGCCATCCAATCCATTCCCAAAATTACGTCTAGTCCTTGGGAATCTAGGATTATCAGGCTTACTGGAAACTTATGCTTACCAAACTCTATGATGAGATCCCGGCATCCAAGGCTTACAATCATATCTCCCCCCAAAGAACTAACCTTTATTGGGCACCCAATGTTTTCTGATGCAAACCCATTTCTATCAACAAATGCCTTTGATATGAATGAATGAGATGCACCGGTATCAAAGAGTACAAATGCTGAAATTGAATTGAGTCTGAACTTACCAGCCACGGCATCAGGCTCCTCATAGACCTCCTCCACATTGATGTGGTTAACTTGTCCTTTCTGAAAAGGATTTGGCTTGTTAGGTCCTTCAACTTTCTTCTCAGGGCACTCATTAGCATAATGCCCCAGCTTCTTGCATTTGAAGCACTCAACCTGACTGATGTCCTTTTTAGGAGGCTGGCCTCCACTTCCACTACCATTTCCACCATAGTGGTTCTTATGTCCACCCTTGTGGTTCTTGTACTTGTCCTGGTCATGACTGCGGTGATGCTTGTTGTCATGACGGTTGTGGTTGTGCTTGCTGAATTTCCCATGTTTATGGGATCCTGAGTTGCTACTGTCATCATAGTGAGATCGTTTGTGAGACGATCCCGAGCTGTGTTTGTCGGAGTGTTTCCTCTTTCTACTCTCGACTTGCTTCATTTTACTTTCCAAAATAGCAGCCTTGTCACACAAAGACTGATAAGTTGGAACATATGCCACAGACAACTACAGATTCAGCTCATCATTCAAGCCTTCCAGAAATTTTTCCTTTCTTTTGTCATCTGTGTCAACCTCATCCGGTGCATAGCGCGCCAGATTGTTGAACTCTTCTATGTATTCTGCCACGCTGCGGTGGCGCTGTTTCAGGTTGTGAAACTCCTTCTTTTTCAGACTCATCATTCCTGATGAGATATGAGCAGTGCGAAAGCCATCTTCAAAGATAGCCCAAGTCACCTCATCAATAGGAGTGGTGATTTGGAAGTTGTCCCACCATGTGGCGGCTGGTCCTTCCAACAGATGTGCTGCCAATCTGACTTTTTCAGCATCCGTGCAGCCCACGGTCACTAAGTCCTTGTTCACGGAACGTAGCCAGTCATTGGACACCATGGGGTCAGTTGTTCCCGAAAACTTTGCTGGCCTCAATCGCAAAAATCTGGTGAGCATATCAAAACCCGGTGGGTTGTTGTTGTTGTTATTGGGGTTGTTGTTGTTGTTGGGGTTGTTGTTGTTGTTGTTGGGGTTGTTGTTGTTATTCTGGTTTTGAATGAATGTCGTCATCATTTGCATAAGTTGTGTTTGCGCATTCATCATTTGTTGCATTTCCAGGGTGATGTTATTGGGGTTGGGGTTTGCGCGACGGGGAGGCATCTGTGGTTTGTTCAAATAGATAAGTATGAGATACCTTTAGATGTTTTATGCACAATACATCACAAGCAATTCACATAACATGCAACATAAGAATAAAACTCAACAACCAGATGATAAGTTCATGAAATAAAACACACAAGTAGCAAGCCATCCACATGTCGGATGGTCCAATAACAAGTTCACAATAACAAGTATGAATATGAAAGGTGTACGAATAGTCAAGTCTACTCATCAATAACAATCTCCTCCTCGACGAAGGTAAGACCTGCGTTCTCCATCGCGGGCTTGTTCTCCTCAATCGTAGTGGTCAAGGAATCGACCTTGGCCTTGAGAGCCCTCTTCTGGGAACGAAGCCTCTCAATAACCATCTGCTGCTGCTCTAGCTCGAAATCCTTGGACTTCAGTTCCTCGGTCATATCCCGGATCTTCTTGTTCCTATCCTGGACGCGTTTCTCTTGACTCTTGAACTTGCGGTCCTGGGCCTCGAACCTTGTCTCCATTTCCTTGATCATCTCATCCTGCTGCGCAAAAAGCTTGTCCTTCTCGCGAAGCTGCACCTGAAGTTCGTCATTGCCAAGCATGACGTTCGTCCTGTCCGTATCTACGTGCCTGAGAAGAGTCTCTAAGTCCTGGAGATAGAGACGTATCGGCTCTGCAGTGCTCCTCGAGTCGTCCTCAAAGTCGATGGACTCTCCATCAACATCACGCCTTCCAAAGACGTGGAAGTGAGTGCCCCTAACCTGTCGGGAGTGACGGCCTAACAGACGTCCTATCAGGTCATGCATGACTACCTCCATGCCTCTCTCCCTGTCGTCGTGCATCAGCTTGAAGACGATGGCCTCTGTAGTGGGCTCTGTCTGGCGTCCGGGCTGGTTCACCTTAAAGCCCCAGAGGTCCTTCCTCTCGAACTTGGTGAGTGGGTACACCGTGATGGTGGGAAGAGGGAGATCGAGCAAAGTGGTAAGCTCAATGATACGGGGACCAAAACGGGTAACCTGGAGCTCCTCAACGGTGCTGATGGTAATAGGCATCTATTTATAAGAGTGAAAAAGTTAGAACAACACAATTTAAGATAAAGCAAGGCAAACATTCATACATATCCATGGAACACAAACATCATACAAGCCATGCTTACATAAGTCCATTACATCAACTAAGGTCCATATTTATTTAAGGTATCATTTTTGGAAAATAAGGTGATAGATGGTGGTCCAACTAACGAAGTGCCCTTACAATCCAATCTCACGGGATCTATTAGCAAACACAATGTTCCTAGAGGCAATCCACCAATCTTGCTCTCTTGATTCTATCACTAAGTCTATAACATCTCCCCTTATCTCTTGGTTGGTGGCTTCCAACTCTTGAGTAAGTTCCTTCTCTTTCTCTAAGTCCTTTTGGAGGTTGAGCATTCTGCACTTGACTCTAGCACTTAGTTCTTTGATAGTCCTCCAAGCTGCATCCCTGGCTGACTCAAAGAATGACGTGTGCATTGTAGTGTTGGTGTACATGCAGAATCCCCTTTCTTTGTGGTTGTCTTCCTTGTTTTTGTACAAGTGAAGTTGCACCCACCAATACTCCACTCCTTCATCCATCACTTGAAATCCCTTGTACACAGTTGCACCATGTGCTTCCATTACCACCATGAGGTCCTTGAGAATATTGGGAAACTCAGTTTCACACTCCAAGGTCATGGTCATGAGTGGTCCTTTCTTCACGGCTTCGTTGATGGAGTTCATCTACAAAGGAAGTTGAAAGAGATTAGAAAAGTTTTACGAGAAGAATAGACAAGTGTAGAAGTAGTTGAAAACTTTTTCCTTAGTGGTTTTTCCAATCCTAGGGTCATAATCCTACAGGCAACACAGTGCTCTGATACCATCTGTTAGATCCCTCCTTTATAAAGGAAAGGATCCCTGTGATTGCAATGCTAGTCCCTGGATCAATGCTAGCATCCACAGTTTAAGATGAAGTACACAGATACAAAGGTCGTTTATTACATTCATTCCAGAGATAAAACATAGTCTTTTACAACTCAGGGCCATAGGCCTAGTACAAGAGTTTATGGAATAAGTAAATAAACATAAGTCTTCATCTTCATGTGCCACAGGCAAGCATGTTGAGTGTAGACTCATGAATCCTATTCATCATCGGAGTAACCTGCAACATCACAAGTTACAGCCACAGAGGGTCAATACTTTGGAATAGTATTGGCAAGTGATACCTTAGTACATTTTAAGTGGACTATTTTACTATATGCATTTTGGCTAAGTGTAGCTTGGCTTGCTTTGCTTGAAAATAAGTTTTTTTCCTATTAGTTGAAATCACTAAGTTTTCTTTGTCAAAACATCCCCAAGGAACCACCAATAGACATTGGGGTCCTTCTCCCTTGTTCACCCACAAATTTTTACTTAGAAGTTGGAGTGATGAGATTCTTGTAGCTTCCATGTCTTGATGCTCAAATTGTCCATTGCCTTGGACTAGGCTAAGTACTTAGGTTTTCCATCTGCAGAGGTTGTGCACTTTCCCCACCAGACTTGGTTTCCCAAGACAGGACCTTTTAGAAGCCTTTCCTTAGTCAAAATGGACGTGCTCCAACCTATCATCCCAACTACCACCAACTGTCCAAGTGACTAAGTTCTAGCAACCTATATGATCATGGCAGAGCCCATATTGCCAAGTGGTTGCACTGTAAGCTTCCTCAACACTTGGCCTCCAAATCCCTTTGTGCCTGGGTGGCATACCACAAGTGAGATACACAACCCAAGTCCATGGCCTTGTGTAACCACTCAACATAACCCAATCTTTCCATTCCACCCAGGAGGTTCATTTGACTTAGTTGTTTTTATTAGAAAAGCATAAGTCTCATGACTTAGAAATATTTTCATCATAGTGTGTATAGATTTCCACCAACCCTTGTTTGCTAAATAGCTAGGCTAAGCATGGTAAGATAACTTAACTTAGGAAAATTCCTTAGCAATTCTATAATTCTACACTACTTAGGATTTCCCAACTTAGCATTAGGCAAAAATAGCATGCAATACTTAGCAAAATATCTAATGCTAGAACAAAACATAGGATAGAAACATTCATGAAAATATCACTTGCCTTGGTAGTGGGGAGAGTAGCACTCTTCACAATCACAATCACTAGCAAAATCTACAAGAAAAATTATAGCATTCAATTTCACACAATTTATTCAATCAAAAATAATATGAATGCATGCATGCAAGAATTTTACTAAGTGGTGATTTTGGAAATTTTACCAAGCATGTGCATGATACTGAAACATAACAGGACACAAAATTTTGCCATAACAAACTTATTTAACATTAAAACTAATTATCAAAACAAATCTATACTCAAAATAGCTTTAAATATGATTCCACAAATATAGTCATTTTAATGGTTACTATTTGTTAAACAAATTGGACATTCAGAAGGGTCTTGTTTCACTGAATCCAACGGTATAAAATTTGTAAAAATCTAACGTGGCATTCAAAAGTTATAGCAGTTTAAAGTTTGGATCAAAATCTAGTTTTAAATTCTGTTTTTGAATTAAACCCTGCCACGCGTCGCAACCTTACTGGTGCGTACCGCTTCGCGCGGATCGGCAGTCGCAGGCCGTAGGATCTAACTTAGATCTAACGATCCAGACGCGCGCGTACCTCTTCGGCCTAGATCTATCCTAGCCCTACGATGCAGATCCAACGGACCAAACCATCAAGCCACGAACGGGCGGCGCTGGCGGCGTTGACTAGCGGCGGCGCGTCAGACTACGGCGGCGCCGGTGTTCTAGATTGTCCGCAAGGGAAAGAAGGGGCTTACCAGGTTCGCCGAAGGCTGCTGAAGCTCGACGTGGTACTGGCTTGCGGAGGGGCGCTCGGAGATGGGCTCTAGATCTCGTCGGAGTTGCGTCTGGCGTCGGGTGGGTGTTGTCGGAGTCGTTGCCGAGGTTCTGCGTCGCCCTAACTCGAACCAATGGGTTTAGGAGATGCGCAGGGCAATTGCGAACACGCTCGGGTGAATAAGAAAGCAAGGGGCGCTCGGGACTTACTGAGATTGCTCGCCGGAGTTGGGGTGGTCGTCGGGTGCTTACGGCGTCAAGCGAATACGGCGACCTGGGGCAGTACAGGATGCTCTGTTGTGGTTAGAAGGTGCGCAAGAGGATTACTAAGTGTCTCGAACAATCCAGAGGGGAAGGGGCGCACGGGGCTCACCTGAATCGGTCGCCGGAGTTGGCTCTGTCTACGGCGGTCTCGAGCGAGTCGTGGGCAGCCTGGTGGCGTGAGTGTGGAATTGACAGGGGGAAATTTCTGCGAGGAGGTGGGGATCTTATAGCCGGTGCCTCGACAGGAAACGCCCGTGTTTTAATGCCCAATTAAGCCGCGCCATTACCGGCAGTGACTGCCGCTGCGACGTGGTCGCAGGCGTGGTTTGAGGAAGACGATGACAGCGTGGACAGGGCCCGCTCGTCAGCGAAAGGTGCGAGGTGAGTGTGGGGTCCGTCTGTCAGCGGCTGAACGCGTGCGCTTGCGCGTGAGAGAAGAAAAAGAAATCCCCGGGTGGGCTAGTTGGGCTCGATCCTCTGTTGGGCCAGAAACCTGGCGCTCGGCCCTTTTCCTTTGTCTAGTCCTTTTTCTTTTCTAATTCGATTTTCTGGTTATGTTTTCAAATGGTTTCAAATACAATTTGAATTCAAATTCTCCTGGGGTTTTGCAGGGGTGAATTGGTCTTAGAGATAAGTCAAAGCTCATGGGGTTACCTTGCAAAGGCTTGATCAGACTTGGTTTTCAAACAAACAGAGATTTTGCACTAATTTGCAAATGTTTGAAATAGAGGTTTTGAATTATTTCTAATTTGAAATTTTTTGGTTAAACCTTTACATCTAATCTTTCCAATAGTGGAGAAAGCAAACAAGTTCCTTAACATTTAAGTTTCAAAAGGTGATGACCTAATGAGTGAATTTTACTCACATGAAATCATAGCACAAGCTTCTGTTTTTGAGGAGAACCCTAAATGATGATGAATGCTTAGATGATATGAATGAGTTTTGGAATATGAATTTAGGGATGTTACACATCAAATCTTTGGAAACATTCATGAAGGTACAACTTCTACCAAGAAGGATGAAAACAAAGTCAAACCTCAGTATGCACCCCCATATGTTGTAACCCACTATGGTGGACAAAAGAGGAAACATGGACGTTATCCTAGGAACCGTTCTAAGAACTGAGGAAGTTTTCCCACATTTGTGGTTAAATATGAAGAACATGAACTAAGAGCCCTCCTAGCTTTGGAGAAACCCAAGAACAAGAAGAAACGCCCCAACCCCAGCAAGCAAGACATTAGCCAGGTGCAATGTTACAATTGCAAGGAGATGGGGCACTATGATAATGAATGCCTAGAAAATAAGAAGGGCCAAGGAAACAAAAAAGAGGTAGTGATACCAAAGATAAAAGAGATGATTAGCCAAGTAATGTGCAACAAATGCAAAAAAGCTAGGCCATTATGCATCAAATTGTCTAGAAAAGGTGAAGAACACGACAAGCAAACCTGTGAAGGATCTCAACCTTGTCACACATTTCAAATGTGGCAATAAGGGACACTATGCAAACAACTGTCCAGAGAAGTTACATCAAGACACCAAGTAAGCCAATATGTAATCTAGTTAGAAATATTTTAAGGGTGGTAGTATGCTAGTTACGATAGTATGATTAGCCTAGCTATTAGAGTGGAATATTCATGCTATGACATTATGCAAAGTCTATGATTATGTTTTTGATTAATAAAACAACTATGTGAATGAAACACCTGGGTGGAATGGTAATTGCTTGGATGGATTTTTGTTGAGTGGTTACCCAGGGCCCATTTCTATGGTTTACCCTGGTGTATCTCACTTGTGGATGGCCACCGAGGAACAAAGAGATTTGAGATGTTTTGTGTTGAGAAGCTTCCAGTGCAGCCACATGGAATATGGGCTCTTCCTTGACCAACTAGGTTGCAAGAACTCAAACAGACAGATAGTTGGTGGTAGTGATGATAGGATGGAATGCGTCTATGCTGATCTGAGGGATTGTTTCTGAAAAGTCTCATCTCTATGCATGTCGAGTCTTGTGGGAAAAGTGCACCACCTCTCGAGAGGGTAAAACCTAAGTACTTAGCCGTGTCCCCGGTAATCGACATTTTGAGCATCAAAGACATTGAAATGATCAAGGATCTACTCATCCCAATTTCTCTAAGTTAAAACTTGTTGGGTGAACAAGGGTAGCACCTGGTGTGTATCCAGTGTGCCATTGTGTGATGAAATGTTTTGAAAAAGAGAAAACTATTTTCAAAGGTTAGGGAAAACTTGTTTTATGCAAAGGCTAGCCAAAACTCCACTTAGCCATATATTCATGTAGATGATAGATTCTCCATATCAATATGATATCACTTGCCAATACAATTCAAATGTATTGACCCTTGTGGCTGTAACTTATTATGTTGCAGGTTTGTTTGTTGTTAGTGAAGTTTGTTGAGTGGGGATTACAAGTCTACAACCAACATTATTGCATGTGGCACATGAAGATGAAGGGCTCCATGCTATATAGTTATATCTGTTGCTTTTGTAATAAGATAGCCATATGAGCTATGTAAGTTGTAATGAACTATTTTATTCCTGATTATGAGTTGTAATATGAGCTTTGTTTCTCGATATTACATCTTAAACTGTGGGTGCTATCTACTCGATCCAGGGACTAGCACTGTAAACACAGGGATCTCTACCTTATTAGGTTGGGACCTCTACATTGTCCTCCAGTCATGGAGTGAACGCTGTTCCACCAAGCTCTTGCATATCCTGCCAGATAGTCGGTGGCAAACAGTACTTTCTCATTGGCCTCCACTCTTGTGACTTCTAAGTTGTTCCCCATGGTCTGCAGCCAATCATCGGCATCTAAGGGCTCTTCAGACTTACTAAAAATGGGTGGATTGGTGTTCTGAAAGTTCTTGATCTTGGATCCATGGTTGTCCTGGTTTCCATGGCCTTGATTGTTGTTGGCCATCTGAGCTATGTGTTGAAGGGTGGCTAGGTTGGCTTGACGTTCGGCTCTTTCAGCTTCGCGGTCTGAAACCAACATTTGCAAGATTTGCAACATTGGGTCTGGGGATAAACTGTTTCCTCCACGAGGAATCTGAAGATTGAGATAGATCATGAGAAAAGAGGGAAATTTCTAAGGTTTAGGGTTTTTTTGCAAAAGCTTTTAAAGTTTGGCTCAAATTTTGATAACTATCAACTTGCTTTTCATTCATTCATTCATTCATAGAGCACAATACAAGCACACCACAACAAGGAAACAGATGGTTTTAAGAACCATTCTGTGAAACTACGATATAGTGGGACCGGATACAACTTCACTAACACTAGTGCTCAAGTGATACTACTCCTTGGAATCGGTGGCTTCATCATCATCATTGATGACCCACAAGTATAGGGGGTGTATCGTAGTACTTTCGATAAATAGGAGTGTCGATCCCAATGAGGAGCAGAAGGTGTTGAACACTGGTATGCAGCAGGAAATCCCTGTGAATACTTAGCAAACGGATTTTTAGTGGTTTTCTGACAAGGCAACAAAACAAGGAGCAAGTAACAAAGGTAACAAACAAACGGAGCAAGTGGCCCAATCCTTTCTTAGCAAAGTACAAGCCGGTGGAAATACTTATAAGGACAAAACATTCTCGAGGACACGTGGGAATTCTGTCAAGTTCTTTCGCTTCAAATAGCTGAGTACTCTTCTCTAGTGTTGTAAGTGTTGTGTGGGTGAACCTGTGCTAATGTACCGACCATACTTGGACTAATACATACTTGTGATTAAACCCCCTGCAAATATCCATAACTATAGGAAAGTAATTAAGATATAAATCTAACCACAGCCTTAAACTCTGAGATCCTACGCTCCCTTGTATAAAGGTGTCCTAACGGGGTTTCAGGTTTCTGTCACTCCGGCAAACCCACAATTAGTAGCCAAATACACAATGCATCCCCCTAGGCCCATAAATGGTGAAGTGTCATGTAGTCAACGTTCACATGACACCACTAGAAGAATATCACCACAACTTAAATACTAAACCATTGAATAATAACTCATCACAGATTCACTACTAACAACATGACTTCTCCATGTCCTCAATAACTAAATGAACTACTCAAAAGACATCATATGGATCAAGATCAAAGATGATATGGTAATGGATAACAATCTAAACATAAACAATAATCCAATGGTTCCACTCACAAGCATCAACTACAATAGTAATCAACATCGGGAAAGTTTCCCCTAATGAACTAAAGCAATATCCAACACAATTGTTACAGTGGGACGGAGTGGTGATGATGGTTCTGGTGGAGATGTTGGTGTGGATGATAATGATGATGATCCCGATGAAGCCTAGCTTAATGACGGTGTTGATGGCGACGGTCTCCCCTCTTCGGGAAGGAATTCCCCCAGCAGAAATCTGTTTGCCGAAGAGATCTTTCTCTCTCGGTGTTTTCCGCCCCCTAGAGGCGGCGGAAATCTATCTGTGGTCGCTCCCCAAGGCTTAGGGTTCCGTAGGGAAGATATAGGCGAAGGGGCAGAGTCGGAGGCCGGGCAGGTGGGCCACACCTCCCCTAGGCGCAGGGTCAGGTGGGCCCACTCCTAGGGGGTGTGGGCCCCATGAGGCCCTTCTTCATCCCTCCTTCTGGCTCCCTCATTCTTATTTTCCTTCAGAATCCAGACTCCGGCAGTCCATCCTCCAAGAATCATCCAACATGCATAAACATATGAAAAGGCCATAAGTAATACCTCATAATAAGACAAATATCAATGAATAGAGGTAAATTATGATATAGAGTGGTAATGCAAATTGGGCGTATCAACTCCCCTAATCTTAGACTTCGCTTGTCCCCAAGCGAAAACTGAGCTCAGTAAACATGTCCACAGGTTTATGGAGTGAAGTGTCGATAAAAGAATACGAACAAGAAGAATCACACTTACCATTGCACATCTCATAGAAGTAAGCAACTCACCATTATATAACTTAGCTTGCAACCAAATACAGCAGTCACAATAGATATGCATAAAGATAAATCATAATTCGAATTGGCAAACTTGTTCTTGGTCAGAGAACAACTGGCAAACAGTTTCACAAAAGCTTTTTGTAGAAGTTTCAAAACAGTAACACTCTTTGCTCAAAAAGGTTTTTCACAAGTGAAGGCTTTCAAAGTAATACTCAATAGATAAGAGTTTTGTGCAAACAAGGAAGATAAAGAACATGATTGAATAAATCACCATATGAATGCTTGAAACACAACAACTCAAATGCTTGCTGGAGATAGAGAGGAAGTAGGTTTACTGAATCAACTCGTAACTAGGTGAAAGGTCCCTTCATAGAGGGTAGCAGGGATTACAAGTCATAAAGAGCTTCCAAAATATTATGGTACTTACTAGCTTTGAGCCCTCATTGCCCCTATCATAAGCATATTGAGATGATTAAGGTTAAAGTGAACAAATATGGAGTATATGCTTAACGAAATATAAGTTGGCAATCTCATGTCCCTTGAATATGAGGGCCACTCCTCATGCTATTCAACTTTGGTCACATGTAAGTTCTTGTCATTGTAAGTATTTGCATATCATTGAGAAACGCCAACGGGGTACCCCTTGCACATGGTACAGGAGCTTTCCCATAACCAAAATGACAAGGCAAGCAGAAAATGAGCATCTCAGCGATCTTTTTATTTACTATGTGCATAGCTTTTTATTGAGGATGATTCATAGATGATTCACTATGGTGATGCTGCAAGTTTCCACCATGATTAAGCATGGCTTAGGCTAGCGGCCTAGGCGTTTCTCTAACACAGGATACAAACTCCATGGACTTACAAGTTCCCTCTTTATTTCACACTGTTGACATCCATAGACAAAAGAGCACGATATCAACTGTGTACAGAGTACAAGCGCAGTGTTGAAAACGTTCCCCATGACAGCACGGTTCTGCTAATTCCAATGTATAGATGCAAGCATATACAACTTCGATGTTCACAATGGTTCAAGTCTATTAGGGGCAAGTAAATAAGGTGTGCCATCAAGTTCGTGAGAGCTTTATTAACTAGTTTTCACATAACAAAATACTTTTTAATTCGAAAGGTAGATGAAGCTTGAGAATTTGCTTGGAATAGGAAAAGCTACTAGGTACATATGGTGGACACAAATGGCAAAAGTTTTGGTTCAAAGGGATTTGGAAAAATGAGAAGTATGCCTTCTCAAAACAGGTTTTTGGCTAGCAAGGCTGGGTAGCAAGCAAGAGAGTTGAAAGAAACAAGCAAACATACAATTAATAAAGCAAAACATGCAATCTTTCTTGAAGACACAAAATAATCTTAAATAAAGAATACTAAGCTTATGAGCCAACAAGAAAGAAAACAAATGATACAAAATACCTGTAATCTTTTTTCTTTCTTTTTCTCTTTCATAGTAATGCTACTGACCAGAACTCGGTTTGCCAAAACCAATTTAGATCCACTTGATGATCCCAAAGTGGTGCCAATACTGATCAACAAGATCCATCATATAATAGAGATTGCAAACTAAAATAAGAAGTGCAAAAAGTAAAAGATGAGACTTCTCATTAATATTCAATAAAGGCACTCACACCAAGGGATACATAGATAATCAACTAAAGGATAGATACTTCCACATGCAAACCAAACTATAAGATAACCCCTCTACCACAGATATGAATCCACTAAAAAGGTAAAAGATAAAAGATAATGGTGGTGATACCGCGGAACTCCCCCAAGCTTGGAACAAGCTAAGGGGATGCCAAACCTGATGACGAATTATTCCTTTGGTGGTGGTGGTGTTCTCTTGATAAGCTGTTCAATAAGTTTCTTCAAATCCTCCATATCGAAGGTCGGAGTACGAATTAACTTCGAATTATGCTCAATGCAGCCCATGATCAACTCGGACCGAGGATCCCAGTCCTTGTTATTCTTTCTCCATTCTTCCAAATTAGAGTGTTTCTTCCCTGCACGGTTAGAACAAGGGGTACTAGGAGGAAGTGTGCATGGAGCGAGGATATGATGCGAAGTTCTCCCTCCTGTAGACATCCGTGTTGTCCTCTTAAGCTTGGTAGGTCGTGCCACCAAACCAATGCTTGCGACAGTAGCGCGAGTGTCCGGTTGCATGTCCTCCTCCATGTCACCTTCATACCCTACCGAAATCTCCTCCTCCTTGGGTACTTGAGGTTCTTCTTCCTCGGGCTTCTTTCCTTTGTCGTTGGCGGAAGCCATGGTGCTCTAAACTTGATAAGATTTCCTGACAGAAACAGATTGAAATGAAAACACGACAAGAACACGATGCACGAACCTCGGGGGATCCGGGGGGTTATATATTACAAATTTTCAATGCATAAGGAAGGTTTTGACACGGAAACGAGGCGAAGACGGAGTTCGAGGGGGAACACCCCCTCAGGCGTGGCCAGGCTAGGCCCGCGCCTGGGGTGGGTTTGTCCACCCCGGGCTCCGTTTCCTCTTTATTTTCGTCTCGTAACTTCCCTTATGTATTAAAAACATCAAAAATGTTAAAAAGATTGGAGTTTCACGAACCTTATGTTTTCACCACTTTTACCTATTCAAGGACGAACTCTACATTTTCTGGTGTTTGGCTTCTGATAAATTCTTCTGGAGTCACCATTTGAATAACATCCACATCTTCATTATAAGAATCTCCAGAAATATAATATTTTAGTCCTTGACCATTAACCACCTGTGTTGTGTCATCCTTCAGAGAAGAAATTTTGATGGCACCTGAATGGTACACTTCCTTGATAACAAAAGGTCCTTCATTTGGAGAGTAGTTTCCCTGCAAAAAATCTTAGACGAGACCTATACAAAAGAACTTTCTCACCAACATGTAACTCCCTTTTGAGAATTCTCCTATCATGCCATCTTTTTACTTTTTCCTTAAAGAGCCTAGAATTTTTGTAAGCTTCCCCTCTCCACTCATCTAGAGTACTTAAATCGAGTAGTCTTTTCTCACCAGCAAGTCTAAAATATCTATTCAATTCTTTCACTGCCCAATAAGCTTTGTGTTCTAATTCTAAAGGCAAGTGACAAGCTTTCCCATAGACCATTTTGTAAGAATACATCCCCATAGGATTTTTATAAGCAGCTCTATAAGCCCACAAAGCGTCATTCAACTTTTTAGCCCAATTTTTCCTAGATCTATTGACAGTCTTCTGCAAGATAGATTTAATTTCCCTATTGGAAAGTTCTACTTGCCCACTAGTTTGGGGGTGATAAGCTGAAGCAATTATGTGGTTTACATCATACTTAGCGAGAGTTTTTCTAAAACCCCCATGAATAAAATGAGAGCCTCCATCAGTCATGAGATATCTAGGCACACCAAACCTAGGAAAAATGACATATTTAAGCATTTTCAAAGAGTTCTTACCATCAGCACTATTTGTAGGTATGGCTTCCACACACTTTGTAACATAGTCAACAACAACAAGAATATGAGTATACCCCTTTGAAGGAGGAAAAGGCCCCATAAAGTCAAATCTCCAACAATCAAAAGGTTCAATAACAAGAGAATAATTCATAGGCATTTCATTGCATCTAGAGATGTTACCTACTCGTTGGCATTCATCACATGATAAGACAAACTTCCTTGCATCTTTAAAAAGGATAGGCCAATAAAATCCAGATTGTAAAACCTTTTGTGCGGTCCTATCCCCAGCATGATGTCCTCCATAAGCACTGCCATGACATTTTCTCAATACCTCTTGTTGTTCAAATTCTGGAACACATCTTCGCATAATGCCATCTACTCCTTCTTTATATAAGTGTGGGTCATCCCAAAAGTAATGCCTTAGATCATAAAAGAATTTCCTTCTTTGCTGAGCTGTAAAGGTTGGAGGCAAATACTTGGAAACAATAAAGTTAGCATAATCAGCATACCAAGGACTTTCATGTGGACTTACCATTATTGCAGCTAACTGCTCATTTAGAAAACTATCATTAACAGGCAATGGGTCAAAAGGAAATGTTTTCCAGACGAGATAAATTATCAGCAATAGGATTATCAGCACCTTTCCTATCCACAATATGCAGATCAAACTCTTGCAAAAGCAACACCCACCTTACAAGCCTAGGCTTAGTGTCCTTATTTGTCATAAGGTACTTAATAGCAGCATGATCAGTATGAATAGTAACCTTAGAATCAACAATATAAGGTCTAAACTTATCACAAGCAAAGATTACAACTTTTTCAGTAGTAGCATAATTCCTTTGAGCATAATCAAGAGTCTTACTAGCATAATGAATAACATTCAACTTCTTATCAACATGTTGTCCAAGGACAACACCCACAACAAAATCACTAGCATCACACATAATTTCAAAAGGTAAACTCCAATCAGGTGGTTAGACAATAGGAGCAGTTGTCAAAGCTTTCTTCAAAGCTTCAAAAGCTTCCTTACAATCATCATCAAAAACAAAAGGTACATCTTTTTGAAGAAGATTAGTAAGGGGCTTTGAAATTTTGGAGAAATCTTTAATAAACCTCCTATAGAAACCAGCATGACCAAGGATACTACGAATACCTTTGATATCCCTAGGACAAGGCATCTTCTCAATTGCTTCAATTTTGGCTCTGTCAACTTCAATGCCTCTTTCAGAGATCTTGTGTCTAAGAACAATCCCTTCATTAACCATGAAATGGCATTTCTCCCAATTAAGAACAAGGTTGGTTTCTTCACATCTCTGCAAAACTTTATCAAGGTCGTGCAAACAGTTATCAAAAGAAGTTCCATAGACGAAAAAATCGTCCATGAAAACCTCCACAATTTCCTCACAAAAACCATGAAAGATAGCAGACATACATATCTGAAAGGTAGCAGGAGCACTACATAAACCAAAAGGCATATGCCTATAAGCATAAGTACCATAAGGACAAGTGAAAGTAGTTTTATCTTGATCCTGTGCTTCCACAGCAATTTGAGAAAACCCAAAATAACCATCAAGAAAGCCAAAGTGAGTCTTTTTGGACAACCTCTCAAGCATTTGATCAATAAAGGGCAAAGGATAGTGATCTTTCTTAGTAACTTTATTAATCTTTCTAAAATCAATGCACATTCTATACCCAACCACTAGTGTTTGGGGTATAAGCTCATTATCCTCATTAGGCACAACGGTTATTCCCCCTTTCTTGGGAACACAATGAACAGGGCTACCCCATTTACTATCAGCAATAGGATAAATAATACCAGCATCAAGGAGTTTTAATACCTCATTTCTTACCACGTCCTTCATCTTAGGATTTAGACGGCGTTGGTGCTCAACAACTGGTTTTGCATCAGGCTCTATATTAATAGCATGCTGACATATAGTAGGAGAAATCCCCTTTAAATCGTCAAGAGTATAGACCATAGCTCCTCGGTGTTTCTTCAATATCTCTAATAACCTTTCTTCTTCCTTTCCTGAAAGGTTAGAACTAATAATAACAGGATATATTTTCTTATAATCAAGATAAGCATATTTAAGATCATCAGGTAAAGGTTTTAATTCGAAAACAGGATCCCCTTTAGGTGGTAGTGTGGTACCCAAATCTTCCACATGTAGATTATGCTTGAGTAACTCAGGCTGACGAAGGAAAGCCTCGTCAATCTCATTTCTTTCCTTCAGGAAGACATCACTTTCATGATCTTCCATAAATTGCTGCAAGGCATTGTTAGGAGCAAGAGAAATAGCATAAAGTTGTTCAACCCTGAAATCCTCAACAGGCAGTTCATTTTCATAAGGAGTTTTGGCAAATTTGGAAAAATTAAACTCATAAGACTCTCCAGCAAACTTAGTCAAAACTTTTTCCTTCCTACAATCTATGATAGCCCCACAAGTATTCAGAAAGGGTCTACCAAAGATAATAGGATAGGTTTTACTAGCTTCTTTACCAAGTACTAGAAAATCAGCAGGATATTTAATCTTACCACAAAGGACCTCCACATCTCTTACAATGCCAATGGGGCAAACTTGATCTCTATTACAAGGTGAATAACCACATCAATGTCCTCAAGCTCACAAGGACCAAACTCATGCATATTTTCCCTGTAAAGCTCATAAGGAATAACGCTAGAACTAGCACCAATATCACATAAACCATAATAGCTATGACTACCAATTCTAACAGAAAGCACAGGAACACTAGCTTTTCTAACTTTCTTAGGATGAGAAACAATATTAGTAGCATCTTCACAGAAGACAATATGCTCATCCTCTATATTTCTAGTGACAAGATCTTTCACAATAGCTACCATAGGTTCAACATCAATAAGCTCATCGGACCCTACAGATTTCTTTGCGCTTTTGCTAACCACATTATCCATAACTAGAATGCTCGCTTACCTTGGAAGGAAAAGGAGTTTTCTCAACATAATGTTCAGGCAAAATAGGATCAACAGTACAAACCTCTACACTCGCAGGAATATGGGTAACAATGTATTTATAAGGAGCATGGTATTTGTCCCACTCTTTCTTGGGAATCTCAATATAAGAGGCAAAGGCCTTCAAACATTTTGCAAGCACTTGGGGATCAAGACCAACCTCATTACTAATATCACGGAAGTCATCAGTCCCATAAAAGATTTAATGCATTCATAATCATAGTTTATACCTGACTTTTTTCCTTTGTCATCTCCCATGCTTCGGTGTTATCTTGAATATGGTCTAAGAGATCCCATTTAGCTTCTTCCTTCATACATGTGAATGATCTAGCACAAGAAGCATCTAGTAAATCTTTATCATGAAGAGGAATCCTAGCATAAAATTTATTGAGAATAATATTGTTAGGGAGTTCATGAATAGGACACTTAAGCATTAGTAACTTCAATCTCCCCCAAGCTTGAGATTTACTCTCTCCATCAAGAGGCCAAAAGTTATATATAAGATTTCTATCCTTATGAATCTCACTACGAGGATAAAATTTAGAGTAAAAGAGAGATGTCATCTCCTCCCATTCCATGGATTGTCGATTCTTCAACAGCTTATACCATTCTTCAGCTCTCCCTTTCAAGGATATGGAGAGAAACTTCTTCTTCACTTGTTCAGTTGTGATACATGCACACTTAAACAACCCGCATAATTCATGGATAAAAATCAAGTCATCACCGGGATGGACGGTTCCATCCCCCAAAATAATAATTATCCATAACACGATTAACAATACTTGTAGGTATCTTAAAAGGATCTATCTCAACAGGTGGTGGTTCATCTACTACGCTAGCAGTGGTAGTAGTTTTCCCAAACAGGAAACCAAGTGGGTTATCCATATTGGAAACAAAGTAACAAGCAATAACAAAAGAAATACTCACAGTAAAAGTTTCCCTTACCAGTTCCACTCTTCAATAGTGCTTCACTCCCCGGCAACGGCGCCAGAAAATAGTCTTGATGACCCACAAGTATAGGGGGTGTACCGTAGTACTTTTGATAAATAGGAGTGTCGATCCCAACGAGGAGCAGAAGGTGCTGAACAGTGTTATGGAGCAGGAAATCCCTGTGAATACTTAGCAAACGGATTTTTAGTGGTTTTCTGACAAGGCAACAAAACAAGGAGCAAGTAACAAAGGTAACGAACAAACGGAGCAAGTGGCTAAATACTTTCTTAGCAAAGGACAAGCCGGTGGAAATACTTATAACGACCAAACGTTCTCGAGGACACATGGGAATTCTATCAAGTGCTTTCGCTTCAAATAGCTGAGTACTCTTCTCTGGTGTTGTAAGTGTTGTGTGGGTGATCCTGTGCTAATGTATCGACCATAATTGGACTAATACATACTTGTGATTAAACCCCCTGCAAACATCCGTAACTACAGGAAAGTAATTAAGATATAAATCTAACCATGGCCTTAAACTCTGAGATCCTACGCTCCCTTGTGCAAAGGTGTCCTAACGGGGGTTTAGGTTTCTGTCACTCCGGCCATCCCACAATTAGTAGCCAAATACACAATGCATCCCCCTAGTCCCATAAATGGTGAAGTGTCATGTAGTCAACGTTCACATGACACCACTAGAAGAATAGCACCACAACTTAAATACTAAACCATTGAATAATAACTCATCATAGATTCACAACTAACAACATGACTTCTCCCATGTCCTCAAGAACTAAACGAACTACTCACAAGACATCATATGGATCAAGATCAAAGATGATATGGTAATGGATAACAATCTGAACATAAACAATAATCCAATGGTTCCCCTCACAAGCATCAACTACAATAGTAATCAACACCGGGAAAGTTTCCCCTAATGAACTAAAGCAATATCCAACACAATTGTTACAGCGGGACGAAGTGGTGATGATGGTGCTGGTGGAGATGATGGTGTGGATGATGATGATGATCCCGATGAAGCCTAGATTGATGACGGTGTTGATGGCGACGGTCTCCCCTCTCCGGGAAGGAATTCCCCCGGTAGAAATTTGTCTGCCAAAGAGATCTTTCTCTCTCGGTGTTGTCCGCCCCCCAGAGGCGGCGGAAATCTATCTGTGGTTGCTCCCCAAGGCTTAGGGTTCCGTAGGGAATATATAGGCAAAGGGGCGGAGTAGGAGGCCGGGCAGGTGGGCCACACCTTCCCTAGGCGCGGGGTCAGGTGGGCCGGCGCCTAGGGGGTGTGGGCCCCCTGAGGCCCTTCTTCGTCCCTCCTTCTGGTTCCCTCATTCTTCTAGAGAAATAATATGTTTCCATAATTTTCTGGTACTTTTCTGATCTTTGCGAAATTTCACCGATACGCCTTCTTTTCCATCAGAATCCAGAATCCGGCAGTCTATCCTCCAAGAATCATCCAACATGCATAAACAGATGAAAAAGTCATAAGTAATACCTCATAATAAGACAAATATCAATGAATAGAGGTAAATTATGATATAAAATGGTGATGCAAATTGGGCGTATCAATCATCAATGAAGGCGGAGTCATCATCATCGGTGAAGAAGTCCATGGCTTGATCCTCTAGGAAGTCATCATCATCATTGAGGTAGGAGTAGGGGTCTCCACGGATATATTCCCTTGCATTCCCCCTCTACTCAAGCTGCATGTCCCGCTCGTGGATGGTCTCCTCCAAGTCTGTCACCTTGTGACGAAGGTGATCAATAATGCGATCCTTCTTATCAAGCTAACGGCAACGAGACTGGCGATCCTTAACAAGAATGGCTATGGTCTGGTCCTTCTTAACAGTGATGGCATAGTTGTGGTTGGTGTAGGAGTGGGCATTGTCCAACTCCTTCTACCTGTCATACATCATGAAGCTGAGATGGTCCACTTGATGCTTCAGTTCCGGGTGATATGGTGCCTCCAATGCATGTCCCATAGCAACACACCTTGGGTAATACTCAAAGCGCGTTCCCTTGATTTGATTAATGCTTTGCCCACACAGACGGGCAAGAGCTTCCTGCATGGCCCTGGCGAGTCCATCTAGCCAGTTATTATATCTTAAGGTGAACTGGACTCCCTCTGAGGTGGGGGCTTCAATCTTCCCTCTAAGACTTGCAGCAATCAGCCATTGCAATTATCCTCCTTCCTGATTGTTGAGCTGGGCTCTGAAGAACTCAGGGTGCGGACGCTCCAGAAGTTCCAAGAGTTGGTCCAAATCATGCTCAAATATGAGATCTCCTCCATTGCCCAACTGGTAGAACTTGCTATACTTCACGTCCATCTATAAGAATGTAGGATGAGTAAGTTAGTAGAGTGATCAAGTGTGTCAAATTTTATGTAAGTTTGCAAGAATTTTTGAGGAACATGAATTTTCATGAAAGAATCTAAGTGATAAGAATGAGAATAGGTTTTCATAAATACTCACTTCTTTTGTTTTGAAACTAAGTTTTTGATTCAAGCGTCCATTCTAAACTAGGGTCTCCTATGGTCAGGATGGATCTGATACCAACTTGTCAACACCCGGATTTTTAATCCCAGATGCCGGTTATGCCATACATCGCAATACCAGGATTACCATTTTAGCGAGACATAACAGATTGGTACCATAGTTCATCATCCATTAAAAACCATAATAAAGGTCTTACAAATAAAGGATCTCATAATCTAGTCTTAATACAATCAAAGCAGCGGAATAATATAATAACGGTAGCGTGGGCGAGGCTCCATCTTCATGGTCACAGGCAATGCTGACGATGGGAGATGATCCTAGTTGTCGTAGACTTCCTGTTGTCCATCATCCTGGTAGTCCACCTCATAGTATGGCCATGGGAATAGCCAGGGACAAAGCCATGAGTACTCTTTAAGTACTCGCAAACTATCACTAACAGGTAAAAGTGGTTTAAGTAGGAATACTAAGCTCTAGGTTGTTTTGCAAAAAGCCAGGTTTATCTCTAGCTAAGTTCAGAAGTAAAGAAAGCTAGTTCAAATTTTTATAACTATCCATAACCGCGGACACGGCTATTCGAATAGTTTGACACTCTGCAGAGGTGGTACACTTTCACCACAATATTCGATACATCCGTCAGGAACAATCATGAATTCATCATACCTAGTATGTAGATAATCAATCCTAACCTTTCAATTACACACCCTAGTATAGGAACCTCTCCTATGAGTTTGGCCTCCCAACCATGACCATATGTCATCTTGGGAACTGCACAGGTAGACAATCATCACGAGGTAGCCTCAGCTCAAACCTCGGCCGCAAGGGAACCCATACTAATATATATAAACTTCCAGTCAAGCCCTACCCAAATTCGGGTATTGTGGTTGTACGGTAAAATTGGAATGGTATTGCATCCGAACACAACCATCAGTTTTAAAAGGGGCTAAGGCTCATGCCTCAACATTTTCATCATCAAAGTCACCTGGTGTTCCATAACACATCTCAAAACATTTCATTAGAATGACTCATCATTCTAAGGTTTTCATAACCATTTTCACCAAGTATTACCATCTAAAGTTATCAAGTTTTATGCTTAGCACTAGCCACTAAAGGTGGGGGTAAACACTAATGAGGGGTTCTAATCAAGTGTGACTTATCTAAGTATAATCTCATGCCTCAGGATGACATCTAATTCCATCTAACTTAGGCCAAGTTTTATAATCTTTATGCTACCTCTAATATCTTTCCAAAATTCACAAGTCACCAAGTAAGCACAGAATTTTGATAAATAAATAAACTAATAAAGCTTGCAAGTAAAAATGGGATTTAGGATAATCAAGATTGTCTAATCAAAGCATGCCTAATGCATTGCATAGGTTATCTATCTTTCACAGTTGCAAGTGTTAGCTTGCAAAGTTCTAGCTTGCTTAGCTAGCTTGCTAAGTTAAATTGTATTGTGAAGCTTGCCTTGTGCAGTGCAGTGGTTGAAGTTCTCCTTGGCTTCCTCTTTGTAGTATTCTCCTTCCTCTTCGTATCCTTGGTCGGTACTAGCGTCTATAAATAAATACGAAGTACACAATCACCAAACAATACTTAACTACTTCTATTTGGCACACAAGGGTTTACACTAGATGATCTAGCATCATCACATGAATTAAGGCAACAGTTTCATTTATTTTATTTTAGAAAAGTTATTTCTACTCATTGAAAAACTACTTAAGATTTAATATTCTCCAATTAAAACATGGGATCATGTTGACACATGTCATCACCACATATTCTAATACTTGGGAATGTGATTTAAAGTGGTGTCACGATTTAATAAGGTTTAACCTTTTAGTTTAATTAACTAAATTGACTAGAAATGCCTATGGGGCATTCTTTTATTACTTGTCCATTATTACTTCAAGTAAACCTAGATATTTTTCTATATTCAGAAAGGTCTTATCAAATTTGATTTTTGAGAGTTGGAATCAACTCAAAAGCATTTATGGTTGAATTTTGAAAAATGTTTGAATGCAGAAAAGTCGCTGCCTTGTTACTTTTACTATAGGAGATCTATAATTCTAAATGGTTTGAATCCAATGGGTTTGGATTAATAATTTCATACCTTTCTAACAAAAATGGTTTCATGCTATTTGGTTCAGTAAAACTCTCTAAATTGAATTTTGAATCAACAGACGGAACTAGGTTTGAAACTAAATAGATAAATCTAAATTCAAACTACTAGGTCACGCGGGAATTCTAACTGGGCCGGCCCACTACGCAGCGTGCACGCGGTCTGGTTAAGTGGTGTCCCCACGCGTCAGTGAGACGGGGTTGACGAAGGGGTACGGGCTAACTACGACTGTAGGATTAGATCAAGGATCAACGGCCCACGGCCATCGTCCACGTAAAAAAGAACATGACGGGCTCGAACCCTAGCACGGCCGGTGGGGGTCTGGCGGCTCACCGGGGCGAATGACGCAGTTGACGACGATGGTTCTCCTGGTACTGGCGGCGTCTCCTGGGGTGGCTCCAATCGACGGCGCCCTTCTCCTCCAGCAGCGGCAGGCTCCAGTGAAATTCTAGCAAAGGAGAGCTCGCCTTGCTCTGGGAAGAGGTGGGAAGGATCAGTGAGAGGTGGGGAGTGAACTGGTGTGAAGAAAATGAGTGGGGGAGGCCTCCTTTTATAGGCAAGCGAGAGAGGCCGAGCGACTTGGGCAGTGCTCGTCGGGGTCGGGGTTACAACGAGCTACGGGCATGGCTGAGGCTAGGGGACGGTGCGCGGTCTCCTGGCAGTGCTCAACGGCTTGATGGCGTGGCAAGGGGAGGTGCGGTTTGGTCGGAACGCGCTAGTGCTCTAAGAGGCACCGATGATGTTTTTTGACGATGCACAGGCGTTCCTGGTCGCGCGGCGGCGAAAGGGCATGTCTGGTGGTCTCCTGGGACGGTGGTGATCAACTAGGGCGGCGAAGGCGAGGCGCGGTCGGGTTGAGTGGGAACGGGGCGTGCACTCCGGGGCGCGTCGGCATCGTCGACAGTGGCGCGGGCACAGCATTTCCGATGGTTCCCTTCTCTGTCTTCGAGCTAGGGCTGGTCTAGAGGGGGCAGTGAGGAACGGGCGGCATGGTAGACAAAGTTGGCAAGGCTGGCTATGCTTCTAGCTTGCTGTCAATGGTGGGGGTGGCAAGTGTGCTCAGCCATGGTGGCCATTGATGGAATGGTCGAGTACACAGTGGGCAAGAGCTTCTTAGACAATGTTAGTGACCTAATAGGAGTGTAGTGAGAGCTAGAGAGGGAACAAGTTTGGCACAAACACTACTCACAATAGTGTTTGTTGTTTAATTTGATTTGTGATCAGAAGGTGTTTGATGAAATGGACGAAAGAAATTCATATTTGAATTTTTGGATGAAACTTGGTGAGTGTACTGGGCACATACTAGGGAGTATCTGGTTGATTGGATTTGTCAAGGTGCACTGGTATGGTGGGGTTTTGGGAAATGGCGATTTTACCATATGAACTAGATTCAATTTTCAAATGTCTTTTGGATAGGGTTGCCAAATGTTTCTATGGGTTTGCAAGGTGGGCTTGGGTTCACCTTTACTTGGTCTAACAAGGGGTGAAAAGAATTGGATTTGTTTCTGTTAGAAACCTTGGACTAGAAACAATCAAAGTGGTCTAGTGAGCAAGATTGGCAAAAGTGACCATTTTCTTATTTTGTTGGTTTTTGAATTTATATTGATTTGATTCTGCTTGGAAATGATTTAGATGATGTTGTTTTCATCTTTAAACCAATCCTTGCCATTGACAACAATCAAACAAGTCCATACAATCGTACATGCATTCACCACATACACACATGCATTCATATGGATTTAATTAACAAAAGTTTTTGTTAACCCTAATTTTGGGTGATTGGAATTTGATAACCTTGATTAATATTTTTGGGATGTTACAAAGCGACACGGCAATCTTCTAAGAGCATCTGCTACCATATTGGCTCTATCGGGGTGATAGTGAATGTCAAGATCATAGTCCTTGATTAGCTCTATCCATCTCCTTTGCCTCATATTTAGCTCCTTCTGGGTGAAAATATACTTCAGACTCTTGTGATCCGAATAAATCTCACAGCGGTTACCCATGAGGTAATGTCGTCATGTCTTGAAGGCTAAAACTACGGCTGCTAGATCGAGGTCATGGGTATGGTAATTCTGCTCTTGTTGCTTCAGTTGTCGGGACAAATAGGATATGACTTTGCCTTCTTGCATAAGAAAACATCCGAGACCAACCTTGGATGTGTCACAAAACACATCAAAAGGCTTCATGATATCCGCATAATCAAGATTGGGGCTGAAATCAATCTATTCTTGAGATCTTGAAAACTTGCTCCACATTTGTCCGTCCATTCAAACTTCTTATCTTTCTTCAACAATTGGGTCATGGGTCTTGCGATGCTTGATACGCCCAATTTGCATCACAATTCTATATCATAATCTACCTCTATTCATTGATATTTCTCTTATTATGAGGTATTAATTATGTATTTTCCATTGTTTTTGCATGTTGGATGATTCTTGGAGGATGGACTGCCGGAGTCTGGATTCTGATGGAAAAGAAGGCGTTTTGATTCAATTTCGTGAAGATAAAAAAAATACCAGAAATATATGGGAAAATTATATTTTTCTAGAAGACAGAGGAAGCCAGAAGGAGGGACGCAGAAGGGTCGTAGGGGGCCCACACACCCCCTAGGCACGGGCCCACCCTAGGCCGCGCCTAGTGCAGGTGTGGCCCACCTGCCCGGCTCTCGACTCTGCCCCTTCGCCTATATCTTCCCTACGGAAACCTAAGGCTAGGGCCCACCACAGATAGATTTCCACCGCCTCTGCGGGGCAAAAAACACCGAGAGAGAAAGATCTCTCCGGCAGACAGATTTCTACAGGGGAATTCCTTCCCGGAGAGGGGAGATCATCGCCATCAACACTGTCATCAAGATAGGCTTCATCGGGATCATCGTCATCATCATCCACACCATCATATCCACCAGCACCATCATCTCCACTTTGTCCCGCTGTAACAATTGTGTTGGATATTGCTTTAGTTCTTAGGGGAAACTTTCCTGGTGTTAATTACTATTGTAGTTGATGCTTGTGAGTGGAACCATTGGATTATTGTTTATGTTCAGATTGTTATCCATTATCATATCATCTTTGATCTTGATCCATATGATGTCTTGTGAGTGGTTCATTTAGTTCTTGAAGACATGGGAGAAGTCATGTTGTTATTAGTGGATTTGTCTTGAGTTATTATTCAATGGTTAGTATTTAAGTTGTGGTGATATTCTTCTAGTGGTGTCATGTGAACGTCGACTACATGATACTTCACCATTTATGAGCCTAGGGGAATGCATTGTGTATTTGGCTACTAATTTTGGGGTTGCCGGAGTGACAGAAACCTGAACCCCCGTTAGGACACCTTTTCGCAAGAGAGTGTAGGATTGTAACATCCGAAAAATCAGGATTTCAAAGTTTGCATATCATTCATGCATTCATAATCATTTTAGAATCATTTTCAAATAAGTTTTCAGAAACAGAAGCATTTGATGTCTATCATTTTATGTAAGCAACGCATTGGCCTTATTGCTACCTTCTAATAAGAAAATACTTGTTTTAATCAGTAAAGAATTGAATATGGGTTTGTTTGTTATTTCTAAAGCTTGACCAAAAGTTTTCAAAACAAAAACATGAATTCAAACCATTCATATGCCTTTTATAAATAAATGATTAAAGCTTGGGTTATTTTAAAAATTCAATGGGTCAATGTATATCTAAGTGTACAACTTTGTTCTATAGTCAAATATGAGTATGGTACACTTTACAAAAATTCAGAACAAGTTTGAATTCAAACACATATGAAAAGCATTTGAAAATGGTTCCTGAAAATCAAATTAGAAAAAGAAAAGAGAAAAAGAAAAAAGAAAACAGGCGCTACCATTTGAGCCCAACAACAGAAGCAGCCCATTAGCCAGCCCACCCGGGTTTTCCCCCTCTCTCTGTTTTTTCCACCGCATCGGCGCTACCCAAACGGTCACTGACCAGTGGACCCTCGCCAGCTCACCTCCTTCTTCCCCAAATCACGCCCGCGACCACGTCGTCGTCGGCTGTTTCTCCTCCTTCACTGTCGCGCCATAACTAGAGTAAATGTCGATGTTTACGTGCGCGATCCTCGCCCTGGCTCTGGCTACTTAACCCCCACCCCTCGATGACCATTTCCACTCGCTCAACACCCCCACTCCGCCACCAGGCTGCCCCTATTTCGCTAAACACCGCCGCTGCTCCGACAGACTGCAGCTCCAATTCCGGCAAACCCCGTCCACCCCTCTGCTCCTGGTTCACACGAGCACACTCCACTTCACCTTGCGCACCTCCCAGTACCACCAGCTCACTCGCGCGCACCCTGAAACCTCGACTACGTATTCGACCAGAACAACGCTGCCGTCTGCCTCCTCTCTAACGAACTCCTCTAGTTAGTACAGATCGCGCCTCCCCCTCTCATTGACACTCGTGTGACCAGCATCACTTTACGCATCTGACGCACTGCTTATGTTGCCCTGGCATGATCTGTACCCTCGCCCACGATGATGAGCAGCCGTGCTCGACGCCTTCGCGAACTCCGGCGAGGAATCCCTGACGTTTCCGAGCGCCCCTTCGCCAACAAAGACTACCTTGAGCATCTACTCGCCGCGGCGATCTCAATGAGCCACCCCATGTCCTCTCTCGCTTCCTGTATTAGCCAGAACACCAACGCCTGAACGCGGCGGCGCCAGCTCCGCTCACTTATGGTCTATTGGATCTGAGCCGTTAGATCTAGATCCAACGCGTGTGTTAGATCACTTAAGCAAAGCGGTAAGTTCAGATCTGAGTCGTGCGATGCACTTTTAATCCAACGATCCAGAAAGCCTAATCCGCGCGAAATAGTATCGACCAATCAGATAGCGTCGCGTGGCCTGCAGTTTGATTTAAAATCTGGATTTAGATCTATTAGATGTTCAAACTTGCAAAATTCATAACTTTTGATCCACACATCCAAATTTTGAAAATTTTATATCATTGGAATCAGGAGAAATAATTCTATCCAACCATACACTTTGTTTAATAAATTGCTTCTGTAAAATTGGTTATTTTTCAGAGAAATTTGTAGTCCTATTTTGAGTATAAAAATTATTTGAAAAATGTTTTAAAGATCAAATTAAGTTTAATTAGTTTATAAATGTTTAGTTTATTGTTGAGTGTTGTTTTACTTGTCTTGTTTGAATTGGAAAAATCATCATATGGCATTTGCATGCATTCATATATTTTTGCTTGTTTATTTTCATATGTGAATTTGGTTCTATCATTTTATGTGTAGATTTTGGTGCTAGCGGTGATTGTGATTGTGAGGATTGTTGCTACTCCTCCAACTACCAAGGAAAGTGGTGCTTCATATTTTTGTCCCAATATTTTGACTATGCATTAGAAATATTTTGTATAGGGCTTGCATGAATATTTTTACTAAGTATCTATATGCTATGCTTGGGAAATCCTAGTAGTTGTAGAATTGTTAGAATTTTCTCTAAGTTAAGATACTTGCTATTGCCATGCTTATTCTAGCTAGTAGCAACCAAGGGTGGAATATATACATGCTATGGAAAAATATTGCTAGGTCTTTGACTTATGTTTTTGCTTAATAAAACAACTAAGTGAATGAAACACCTGGGTGGATTGGTAATTGGTTGGTGGTTTTTGGTTGAGTGGTTACCAGGGCCCATTTTCTAATGGTCTACCCTGTGTATCTCACTTGTGGAATGCCACCTAGGAACAAAGGGATTTGAGATGCCAAATGTTAAGAAGCTTCTAGAGCATCCACATGGCATTATGGGCTCTGCCTGGGTCATATAGGTTGCAATAACTTAACCAAATAGATAGTTGGTGGTAGGGGTGATAGGTTTGGAGCGCGTCCATTTTGGTCTAATGGAAGGCTTCTGAAAGGTTCTGTCTTGGTGAAAATCAAGTCTTGTGGGGAAAGTGCACCACCTCTGCAGAAGGAAGAAACTAAGTACTTAGTCGTGTCCCCGGTAATGGACAATTTGAGCATCAAGACATGGAAGCTATCAAGAATCTCCTCATCCCAATTTTCTAAGTTAAAACTTGTGGTTGGACAAGGGTGAAGGTTCACCAATTTCTATTGGTGGTTCCTTGGGAGTTTTTCCAAACAAAAACTTAGTGTTTTCAACTGATAGGTAAAACCTATTTTGAGCAAAGCAAGCCTAAGATACACTTAGCCAAATTCATGTAGTAATTAGATACTAATATTCTACTAAGGTATCACTTGCCAATACTATTCCAATGTATTGACCCACTGTGGTTGTAACTTGTGATGTTGCAGGTTACTCTGATGATGATTAGGGGTTATGAATCTACACTCAACATGCTTGCATGTGGCACATGAAGATGAAGACTTTTATTTTTATTGCTAAGTTAAACTCTTGTACTAGCCTATGGCTATGGAGTTGTAAAAGACTTTGTTATCTCTGGAATGACGATGTAATAATGACCTTTGTTTCTGTGTACTTCATGTTAAACTGTGGATGCTAGAAATTGATCCAGGGACTAGCATTGCAATCACAGGGATCTTTACCTTTATAAAGGTGGGATCTTACAGATGGTATCAGAGCACTGTGTTTCCTGTAGGATTATGACCCTAGGATTGGATTAGAAATCACTAAGGAAAAAACTTCCAACACTTTGAAAAATTTCCACACTTGTCTTTTTCTTCTCGTAAACTTTTCTAATCTTCTTTCTCATATCTATTTGTAGATGAACTCCATCAACAAAGCCGTAAGGAAGGGACCACTCATGACCATGACTTTGGAGTGTGAGACTGAATTTCCCAAGGCCCTCAAGGACCTTATGGTTACCATGGGGATACATGGTGCAGCTGTGTACAAAGGATTCCCTGTGATAGATGAAGGAGAAGAGTATTGGTGGGTGCAACTTCACTTGTACAAAAACAAGGAAGACAACCACAAGGAGTCAGGATTCTGCATGGTCACCAACTCAGAAATGCACACAACATTCTTTGACTCTGCAAGAATGCTATTAAGGAGCTTGGTGATAGACTCAAGTGAAGAATGCTCAACACCCAAAATGGCCTTAGGTAAGAAAAGAAGCATACCCAAGAGTTGGAGACTACCAACCAACAACTAAGGGGAGACATCATGGACTTAATTTGGGAGTCTTGTGAACAAGATAGACAGATGGCTACTAAGGATGCCCTGATAGCTATTTTGTCTAGTGAGTGAGAGTTGTAACATACTTCGTGTCACATCCCAAGATTTTCCAAATCTTGTAATGTGAAAAATAAATAAAAATAATAAATTTTTGTTGAAAATCAGGGTAAAAAGAAACTTTGTTTCAAAAAGGAAACTTAAAATCCCATCTTGAACAAATTTTGATAAAAAAATTTGAATCCAACAAAGTCCAAATCAAGGGAAATGCATTCCTCAATGAATGTATCTGGAAATTTGAACACTTGGAAAATAAATCCAAATCCCAAAGCCCTGATGGAATAAAAATCATTTCCAAAGTTATCTCCAAGCCTATGGATTTTATAAGTTAAATAAAGAAATATTAATTAAAGAATATTTAAAGACCAAACCAAACCTTGGCCAAATCCTTAAACAAGTGGAATGAATTTAATCCAAATCCAAATAAAAATATTGGTTAAAGAATTGCCAAAATAAAATAAATGGCATAAACCAAATCCTATTGGAATAAAGACAAATCCAAATTTTAAATGATTAATAAATCATATTAAAAACCTTTCCAAATAATTCAAGATGAATTATTTGAACCCAAATAAACAAATAAAAACCTACTGAAAGGATTTGGAAAGTTTTAAGAATTTAAATGGTGATTTAAAAATATTATTAAATCTTATCTAACTAAAACTAGAGCCTATTTTGAATAATTAAAAGACCTTAAAAAGAATAAATAAATTATTCTAAAATGAGTTTAGAATGTTTTATTAATCAGTTTTTGAAGCTACACAAATTTTGGCAAAGGTTTGAATTCAAATGAGTGTTTGAATTGCTTATTCAAAATCAAAACATAATTAAAGAAACAGAAAAAGGAAAAACAAACAGAACAAAAAAATGTGGATGCTAGCTATTGATCCAGGGACTAGCATTGTAAACACAGGGATCTCTACCTTATTAAAGGTTGGGAACCTTACAGATGGTATCAGAGCATTGTGTTGCCTGTAGAATTTGTAAACCTAGGATTGTACAAAACCCCTTAGAAAAATAGGAGTTGTATTTGTTCCAAAACTTATTTACAAACACTCTTGTAAACTATTTCCTCAACCATTTTGGTTTTGATTCTACATCTGATCTATTTCAAACTTGATGGACAAAGCCTACCCCATGGCCAAAGACTTCACCATGAGCTAAGGACTTCATCAACTCTAATGACTTCAACATCTTCAACTCTAATGACTTCAACATCTTCAACTCTAATGACTTCAACATCTTTAACTCTAATGACTTCAACATCTTCAACATTTTCAACAAGGACTTCAACCTTGGATATCACTAAGGACTACAAGTGCGACAAGAAATGTTACTCAAGACTTGAAGACTAAGGAAACACAACATAGAAGGAACCATCATCACCTTTGAAGTTTTGTGACCAAGACACAAGAAATATTCTCCAAGGATACAAAGATCTTGTTCAAGAAGAATCAACCAAGAAGGATGGAAAGATCACAAGTGAACCATATAGATGGACCACCATATTAAGTATAGATCAAACCCACCAACTTATGTGGTGTAACAAAAATATTTTTGGTTGCCTAAAAATATGCCTGAAACTTGTTGTTTGAGTGGAATGTTTGTTTGTGATTGCTTGCACATTTCTTGTGTGAATTGTGATGTGTGTGATTAGGATTATACCCTTAGAAATATTTTGCCTATTCTAATCCCAATCCAACCCAAACAGATGACTTCTCCAAGAAACTCCAACATCAAGGATGGTGGCAACAACAACAATCAAGAGGTCAACATGAGAGACCAACTACTTGCAAGACAAACCCAGTTGAACCAAGTGACAACTCAGTTTTTAGCCAACAACAATGAGTTAGACCCAACCATGCAAGAAGTTTTGAAAACTCAATCCCAATTGTTGCAAGGGTTGGCTACTCAAATGACCAACATGGGAGACAACTCTTCCAAAGGAGTTTGTGACAACAAGGATGACAAAGATGTTATTCTAGAAGGAACCCAAGCTTGCAATATTTGTGGAGACAAGGATCATACTTCCAAGGAGCATGGAGATCAATGCCCCAATTGTGAAGAGAAACATCCAATTAACCAATGCCCCACATCCCAAGCTACTTGTTACCTATGTGAAGGAAACAATCATGTCCCTATCGAATGCCCCGCCTATTCCATAGTTGAACAAAGGAAACAAGGTGGAGTGCAACAACTGATTGCAGACTACCATGAGAGAGCCAAGTCTACCAAGAAGGATGAAGACAAAGGAAAATCTCAGCTTGTACCTCCCAACAACATGACCCAACTTAAAGGACCAAAAAGGAGACATATGTATTATCCAAGGAGTAATAGAAGGTCAAGGAGACCAGTAGACATTCCTACCTATGAGATAACATATGAAGAACATGAACTAGAAGCACTCCTAGCTTTGGAGAAACCCAAGAAAAATAAGGACAAAAGCCATGTGCAATGTGGTCATTGCAAATAAATGGGACACTATGCCAGTGAATGTCCAGAGAAGCAGAAATATAAGGAGATTAGCCAAGTATGGTGCAACAACTGCAAAGATCTAGGCCATTATGTAGCAACTTGCCCACAGAAGATACGTGATGAACTCAATATTATCACATGTTACAACTGTGGTAACCAAGGACATTATGCAAGCAACTGTCCAGAAAAGATGAAGCACAAGATAAACAAGCCTATGATGGATCTCAGCCTTGTCACATGTTTCAAGTGTGGAAACAAAGGACACTATGCAGATGTTTGTCCAGAGAGATTTCAACAAGATCCCAAGCAAGTCAAGAAGTGATCTAGTTGGAAAATTTTTAAGGGTGGTAGTACCTTAGATGCTTTGAGCCAGCTTGTAACCCCTAGCCTCCCCAAATTCGGGACGAGATTTATTTTAAGGGTGGTAGCCTGTCACATCCCAAGATTTTCCAAATCTTGTAATGTGAAAAATAAATAAACTAAATAAATTTTTGTTGAAAATCAGGGTGAAAAGAAACTTTGTTTCAAAAAGGAAACTTAAAATCCCATATTGAACAAACTTTGATAAAAAAATTTGAATCCAACAAAGTCCAAATCAAGGGAAATGCATTCCTCAATGAATGTATCTGGAAATTTGAACACTTGGAAAATAAATCCAAATCCCAAAGCCCTAATGGAATAAAAATCATTTCCAAAGTTATCTCCAAGCCTATGGATTTTATAAGTTAAATAAAGAAATATTAATTAAAGAATATTTAAAGACCAAACCAAACCTTGGCCAAATCCTTAAACAAGTGGAATGAATTTAATCCAAATCCAAATAAAAATATTGGTTAAAGAATTGCCAAAATAAAATAAATGGCATAAACCAAATCCTATTGGAATAAAGACAAATCCAAATTTTAAATGATTAATAAATCATATTAAAAACCTTTCCAAATAATTCAAGATGAATTATTTGAACCCAAATAAACAAATAAAAACCTACTGAAAGGATTTGGAAAGTTTTAAGAATTTAAATGGTGATTTAAAAATATTATTAAATCTTATCTAACTAAAACTAGAGCCTATTTGGAATAATTAAAAGACCTTAAAAAGAATAAATAAATTATTCTAAAATGATTTTAGAATGTTTTATTAATCAGTGTTTGAAGCTACACAAATTTTGGCAAAGGTTTGAATTCAAATGAGTGTTTGAATTGCTTATTCAAAATCAAAACATAATTAAAGAAACAGAAAAAGGAAAAACAAACAGAACAAAAAAAAAGTAAACAGACTCGACCCAGCCAGCGAGCCCACTAGGCCTAGTCCAGCCCACCTCTTCCCCCTCCCCCGAAACTTTTTTCCTCACCACAGACCTAACCCGCAAAGACGTTGACTGGTGGACCCTATTCCCTCTCTCTCTCTCTCGCTGCCAGAGGACCCCACAGCCATGTCACCTTCTTCCTCACCCGCGGACTACGCCCTTCACCTCGTCGGCCGTTGCAGGCGAATAACGCTCGGCTTAATTCGCGTTAATGGCACAGTTAAACCTCCCCCTGACGACGCCCTCTTAACCGCCCACGTCTCCTCTCCATTTCCCCTCTGCCGCCTCACCCTAGCACGCCCCCAGGCCGCAGAATTTCGCCCGACACTGCCACTGCTCCGACAACCTTCCCCAGACAATTCCGGCGAAGCCAGACCGCCCCTCGCCTCCTCGAGCACGCGAACATCTTCCCCAGACTCTGTCGCACACTCAAGTGCCTCCAGCCCCCTCTCGTTTGCCCCACAACCTCGCCTCCGTCTTCGTCTAAGCGCCACCAAAGAACCCCGTAACTCCGGCGAGCACTACTAGTGAGTCTAGACCGCCCCTTACCCCCTCTTGGATACTCACAAGATCGTGGCTTCCATACGAACCTAACGGTGCCTTTTATTTGCCTTAGCACGCTGTATATCGTCTCCCCCGTCGACGAACAGACGAACCCGAGGCACAGCGCAGCTCCGGCGAGCGATTGCCGTCACCACCGTGCGCCCCTCGACGAGATATCAACACGTTGAGCATTACCGTGACCTCCTGAGCCTGGTGAGCATCTACTTACTCCTCCTTGCCTCCTCTAGCGCCAGCTCCGCCGTAGCCAGACACGCCGCCGCCACCTGCCGCCGCCAGCGCCGCCCGTCTCTGGCAAGTGTGCTATGTGCCGTGCGATTAGGATCCAGAGGCTAGGATAGAAACTAGACGAAGGGGTAAGTAGCACCTCTGTGCCGTGCGATGCAACTAAAATCTAACGGCCCATATTTGTCGATCCGCATGAAACGGTATGCTCCAATAGGATAGCGTCGCGTGTCACAGAATCAGGTTTAAAATCTGAATTTGATCTATTAGTTGCTCAATTTTGTAAAATCTATAACTTTTAATCTACACGTCCAAATTTTGCAAACTTTATATCAATGGATTCAGAAAAACAAGCCCTAGCCAACCATGCACTTTGTTTAGTAAAAAGCTTCTGGTAAAATGTTTGTTTTTGCAGAAACTTGTGTATGCATGTTTAGAGTATAGAAATTGTTCTAAAATGATTTTGAGGATAAAATCTTTGGCAAATGGTTTGTTTTGAACCTACTGACCACAGGAATCACTTTGTGGTTTCAAAAATGTATTTGGTGAAGCAAAATAATAAATCTTTGATTTAAACCAATACTAGTCAAATAAAAATATGGTTTAATTATTAAAAATGCTTTGGAAGAAAACCTTTGAGAAATGTTTTGGAAATAAACTCTCTGACCCTAAACACAAGGTTATATGGTTTGAAAACATATTTTGTGAAACCTATAGAATTTTGCCTTATTAAAAGCATTTCTTCACCACATAAAATAATGACTTAGTCTAAAAATGGTTTAGGAAGTAAAATCTAATACAAATGATTTTTCCACTTTATAAAATGACCATTAGGTGTTTTCAAATGTTTATGAACCATTAGAAACCACTTTTACAAATAAAACAATCCTTGGTATGCTGGCATGCATTGCTTTGTTGTTAGCATTTTATGTGATGAATTGCTTGAATGGTAGTTTGAAATATTGTTTGCTTGATTGAATTGTAGTGACTTGAAGATTATGATTGTTTCGAAGACAAGGAGTGAACTTATACTCTCTACCAAAAAGGCAAGTGATGCTTCATACTCTTGTCCCATTATTTCCACTATGCATGAGTGATATTTCTAAGTAGGACTTGCATGGAATTTTTCTAAGTATAAACTATGCTATGGGAAAACCTAGTAGAAGAAACCTTAGTAGAAATTTCTTAAGTTAAGATCCCTATTACTATCATGCTTAGCTTAGCTAGTAGAAAACAAGGGTGGAATGTATATTCATACTATGGAAAAACTTCTAAGTCTAAGGACTTGTGTTTTTGTTTAATAAAACAACTAAGTGAATGAATCACCTGGGTGGAATGGAAGGAATGGTTTGTGTTGAGTGGTCATGCACGTCCAGTATGCTGGGGGAAACTTGGGCTTCACCAAGTCCAGTATACTAGGGAATACTTGATGTCTCACTTGTGGATGGCCACCCAGGAACAAAGAGATTTGAGATGTCAAATGTTGAGAAGCTTCAAGTGCAACCACTTGGCATTATGGGCTCTGCCTGGATCATATAGGTTGCAATAACTTAGCCAAATGGACAGTTGGTGGTAGGGGATTGATAGGTTGGAGCGCGTCCATTCTGGTCTAAGGGAAGGCTTCTGAAAGATCTTGTCTTGGTGAAACCAAGTCTTGTGGGGAAAGTGCACCACCTCTACAGAGTGTAAAATCTAAGTACTTAGCCATGTCCCTGGCAAAGGACAATTTGAGCATCAAGACATGGAAGCTATCAAGAATCTCATCATCCAAATTTCTAAGTTAAAAACTTGTGGTTGAACAAGGGTTTAAGGTTCACCAATTTCTATTGGTGGTTCCTTGGGTGATATTTTTTTGCCAAGCAAAAACTTAGTGTTTTTCAAATGATAAGGAAAATCTATTTTGAGCAAAGCAAGCCTAAGCTCCACTTAGCCAAATGCATATAGATGATAGACTCCACTATGCTACCATAGTATCACTTGCCAATACAATTCAAATGTATTGACCCTTGTGGCTGTAACTTGTTATGTTGCAGGTTTGATTGATACTAGTGAAGTTTAATGATTAGGATTGCAAGTATACAACTAACATGTCTGCCTATGGCACTTTGAAGATGAAGGACCCCATGCTATTGTTATATTCTGCTGCATTGTAATGAGTTAGCCAAATGAGCTATGTAAGATGTAATAAATTTTGTTATTCCTGGTTATAAAGTTGTATTATGACCTTTGTTTCTTGATATTACATCTTAACTGTGGATGCTAGCTATTGATCCAGGGACTAGCATTGTAAACACAGGGATCTCTACCTTATTAAAGGTTGGGAACCTTACACTTCGTTAGTTGGACCACCACATTTATCGTCTTTACTTCCAAAAATTTGTCTAAGTTATGTTGAACCTTTGATGCTTGTAATGGATTTGTGTATGCCATGACTTGTGTGATTGTTACAAAAGATATGCTTGTGATATTTTGTCTTGTGATTTTTCTCTATTGATGTTGATTCTAACTTTTCTCTATCTTATAAAAAAATAGATGCCTAATGTTGTTATCAGCACGGCCGACGAGTTCAAGGGAACTCGTTTTGGTACTCATCTCATTGAGCTCACTAGTGTGCTTAACCTCCCGCTTCCTAGAATCATGACACTTCCACTCACCAAGTTTGAGAGGAAGGACCTTTGGGGTTTCAGAGTCACTCAGCCCGGACACCAGACAGAGCCAACCACGGAGACCATCACTTTCAAGCTGATGCATGAGGACAAGGAGAAAGGCTTAGATGTAGTCATGCAGGAGTTACTCGGGCGCCTGGTAGGGAGACACTCCACAGAGCTTAGAGGCCTTTACTTTCACCCCTTCGGGAGACGCAACGAGGAGGGTGAAGCTATAGAGTACGAGGATGCTGCTAGAGAGACGATGGAGCTGATTCGTCTGTACCTCCAGGACCTAGAGGGTCTTATTAGGCACCTAGATACTGATAGGACCAACGTCATGCTTAGCAATGACGAGCTCCAGGTTCAGCTCTGAGGGAAGGACAAGATCTTCGCGGAGCAAGACGAGATAGTCAAGGAAATGGAGGCCAAGTTTGAAAGCCAAGACAAGAAATTCAAGAGCCAGGAGAAAAGAGTCCAAGACAGGAACAAGAAGATCCGGGAGATGAAGGAAGAGCTTGAGGCCAAGGACTTTGAGCTTGAGCATCAGCAGGGAGTGATCGAGAGGCTTCGCTCACAGAAGAGGGCTCTTAGGGCTAAGATAGAGGCCTTGACTACTAATGTTGAGGAGTACAAGACCGCTATGGAGAATGCAAGTCTTACCCTTGTTGATGTGGAGATTGATGCAGAGGAGTAGTGTTGACTACTCATTTATCTTTCTTCTACCGTACTTTTGATTATTGAGTCGCAATGACCATCCAACATGTGGGTGGCTTGCTATGGTGTGTTTTGCATTTTCCAAACTTGTTGTTTATGTCGTTCAAACTCTATGTTATTTTGATGCTTGGTTATTGTGATTGTCTATGTGATGTATTGTGCATGTTAAGCATCTATGGGTATCTCATTCTTATCCTTATGAAAGCCACAGATGCCTCCTCGACGTGCCAACCCCAACCCAAACAACAACAACGTCACTCCCGAGATGCAGCAGTTGATGATAGCACAAACACAACTGATGCAAATGATGACCACTTTCATGCAGAACCAGAATCAGAATAACAACAACAATAACAATAATAATAACAACAACAACAACCAGAATAATCCGCCAGGATTTGACATGCTAACCAGATTCCTAAGACTAAGGCCTACAAAGTTCTCAGGAACCACTGATCCAATGGTGTCCAATGATTGGCTATGTTCGGTGAACAAGGATTTGGTAACTGTCGGCTGCATCGACGAGGAGAAGGTCAGGTTTGCAGCACATCTGTTGGAAGGACCAGTAGCAACTTGGTGGGATAACTTTTAGATCACCACTCCCATTGAGGATGTGACTTGGGCTATCTGTGAGGATGGATTTCGTACAGCTCACATTTCATCCGGAGTGATGAATTTGAAGAAGGAGTTCCACAACCTGAAGCAGCATCACCGTAGCGTGGCCGAGTATATTGAGGAGTTCAACAATCTGGCGCGTTATGCACCGGATGAAGTTGCTACTGATGCCAAGAGGAAGGAGAAATTCCTCGAAGGACTGAATGATGAACTGAATCTGCAGCTGTCTATCGCCTATGTCCCAACCTACCAATCACTTTGTGACAAGGCTACCATCTTATAGAACAAGATGAAACAGGTTGAGAGTAGGAAGAGGAAGCACAGCTTTGATAAGCAAAGCTCGGGATCGTCTCACAAGTGTTCCCATCATGATGACAGTGGGAGTTCTGGATCCCACAAACATGGAAAGTATAACAGCCACCATGGTCACAACCGCCATCATGACAACAAGCATCACCGTAGTCATGATAATGACAAGTACAAGAACCACAAGAGTGGACACAAGAGTCACCGCAGTGGAGGTGGAAATGGCAGTGGAAGTCAGCCTGCAAAGAGAGATATCAGTCAGGTTGAATGTTTCAAGTGTAAGAAGATGGGTCACTATGCAAATGAGTGCCCAGAGAAGAAGGTTGAAGGAACCACCAAGCCCAACCCTTTCCAGAAGGGACAAGTAAACCACATCAATGTGGAAGATATTTATGAGGAATCTGATGTTGTGGCTGGTAAGTTCAAACTCATTTCTATTCCAGCACTTGTTCTTTTTGATACTAGTGCATCACATTCATTCGTATCAAAAGCATTTCTTGATAGAAATGGGTTTCCAACTGAAAATATTGGGTGTCCAATAAAAGTAAGTTCTCCCGGTGGAGATATGATAGTAAGTCTTGGATGTCGGGATCTAGTGATAGAATTTGGAAAGCATAAGTTTCCAGTTAGTCTGATAATCCTAGATTCCCAAGAACTGGATGTAATTTTGGGAATAGACTGGATGACCAGGTATGAAGGAGTGCTAGATTGTCCCAATCATACTGTCACACTCACAACCCCGGATAAGAAACGGATTAGATTCAAGTCTAACTTTGAATCAAAAGGAAGTAAACTAAATTCTCTTAAGGGGGTTAGCATAGATAGTGTGCTAATTGTGAGAGAATATCCGAATGTATTTCCGGAGGAATTGCCGGGAATGCCACCAGATAGAGATGTGGAATTTCTGATTGACTTGCTGCTAGGATCAGGACCAATAGCAAAGAGACCTTACAAGATGTCTGTTGATGAGTTGAAAGAACTCAAGAAACAACTTGGAGAACAGTTGCAGAAAGGATTTATTCAACCAAGTTCTTCATCTTGGGGTGCACCAGTTTTGTTTGTGGAAAAGAAAGATAGGAGTCAAAGGTTGTGCGTAGATTATCGTTCACTCAATGAGGTGACTTTCAAGAACAAATACCCTTTGCCCAGAATCAATGATTTGTTTGATCAGCTAGAAGGAGCCCGTGTGTTCTCAAAGATTGATCTCCGGTCAGGCTATTTTCAGCTTAAGATAAGAGATCAAGACATACCTAAGACAACTTTCACCACTAGGTATGGATTGTATGAGTACACCGTGATGCCATTTGGTTTGACCAATGCACCAGCCTACTTCATGAATATGATGAACAAAGTGTTCATGGAGTTTCTTGACAAGTTTGTTGTCGTTTTCATCAATGACATTTTAATCTACTCCAAGAGCAATGAAGAGCATGAAGGACATTTGCGATTGATACTTGAGAAGCTTAGAGAGCATAAACTGTATGCCAAATTCAGCAAGTGTGAATTCTGGCTAAACGAAGTTGGATTTCTTGGGCACATTGTGTCAGGAGATGGTGTAGCAGTTGATCCCGCAAAAGTGTCCGCTATAACTGAGTGGGAATCTCCTAAGTCAGTGAAAGAGGTTCGTAGTTTCCTTGGCTTGGCAGGATATTATAGAAGATTCATTGAGAATTTCTCCAAGGTAGCTAAGCCAATGACGGAGTTACTAAAGAAAGACAAGAAATTTGCTTGGACTGAAGGATGTGAGCTCAGTTTTCAAGAATTGAAGAAGAGACTAGTGACAGCACCAGTCCTATGTCTTCCAGATTTGGAGAAGGATTTCCAAGTTTATTATGATGCATCTCATCATGGATTAGGTGCAGTTCTGATGCAAGAAGGGAAAGTTGTGGCTTATGCCTCGAGATAACTCAAAATTCATGAGGTGAATTATCCTATTCATGATTTAGAGTTAGCCTTTGTTGTCCATGCACTCAAAACATGGAGACATTATCTTTTGGGAAAGCGATGTGAAGTGTTCACAGATCACAAAAGTTTGAAGTATATCTTCACTCACAAAGAAATCAACATGAGACAAAGAAGATGGCTAGAACTCATCAAGGACTATGACTTGAGTTTACAATACCACCCCGGTAAAGCAAATGTTGTAGCCGTAAGGTTTATGTGAATGGCCTTACTAAGGGAGAGTTGCCAGATGATCTGTGTGCCCAATTTAAAGATCTCGGATTGGAGATTATGCCTGAAGGACATCTCATGTCATTGGATGTTCAACCCACATTGTTGGACAAAATCAAGAAATCCCAAAAGACGGACAAGGAAATTGAAGAGATTAAGGAAAAGATTAGTAAAGGAAAAGCCAAAGGATTCCATGAAGATGAACAGGGTACTTTATGGTATGGAAAACGTATCTGCATTTCGCAAGATCCGGAGCTTTGGAAACTGATTTTACAAGAAGCACACAACTCACCATATTCCATTCATCTGGGTAACACCAAAATGTACATGGATGTAAAGGAAAGATTTTAGTGGAATAATCTCAAGAAGGATATCGCCGAACATATTGCTTTGTGTGATGTTTGTAGTAGAGTGAAAGCGGAACATCAGAAACCAGAAGGATTGTTACAACCACTACCTATTCCTGATTGGAAGTGGGACAAGATTGGCATGGATTTCATCACCGGATTGCAAGGACCAGATCAGGATACGATTCTATTTGGGTAGTAGTGGATCGTCTAACTAAAGTGGCTCATTTCATACCCGTGAAGACAACCTATACATGTGCTAAGTTGGCCAAGATCTATATGAATAGGATTGTGTGTCTGCATGGAGTACCCAAGAGTATTGTTTCTGATAGGGAAACTCAATTCACTTCCCATTTTTGGAGGCGACTGCATGAATCATTGGGAACGATATTGGAATTTAGTACTGCTTTTTATCCCCAGACTGATGGACAAACAGAAAGTACCAACCAGATCTTAGAAGATATGTTGAGGGCATGTGCCCTAGATTATGGAGGTAGTTGGGATGAAAGTCTGCCTTACGCAGAATTCTCTTACAACAACAGCTATCTAGCCAGTATTGAGATGGCACCGTTTGAGTTTCTCTATGGGAGAAAGTGTACTACCCCATTGCTATGGAATGGTGTTGGAGAAAGAAACTTGTTCGGGCTAGAACTAATCAAAGAAGCTGAAGAGAAAGTCAAGTTAGTAAAGGACAGATTGAAGATAGCACAGTCCCGATAGAAGAGCTACACATATCCCAAGTGTAGGGAAGTCACCTATGAGGTGGGTGATAGAGCTTATCTTAGAGTATGACCACTTCGTGGAGTGAAGAGATTTCGAGTCAAAGTAAAATTGGCCCCAAGATATGTTGGACCATTCAAGATTCTGAGTCGTAAAGGAGAAGTAGCTTATGAGATTGAATTGCCTGAATCATTGTCTGTCGTTCACAATGTGTTTCATGTGAGTCAGCTAAATAAATGCCATCCGTAGATGGAAGAGACCTCTTTGAAGGATACTATACCATTGGAGGAGGTCCAATTGGAAAGTGATCTCACCTATAAGGAAAAACCTATCAAGATTCTTGAGACTGCAGAAAGAGTTATTCGGACAAAGACTATCAAATTCTTCAAAGTTCAGCAGAACCATCATTACGAAGAAGAAGCAACATGGGAAAGAGAAGATGATCTTTGGAAAGACCACCCTCACCTATTTGCTAGCCAATCCGAATCTCGAGGGCGATATTCACCTTAAGGGGGTTAGATTTGTAACATCCCAAAAATCATGATTTCAAAGTTTGCATATCATTCATGCATTCATAATCATTTTAGAATCATTTTCAAATAAGTTTTCAGAAACAGAAGCATTTGATGTCTATCATTTTATGTAAGCAAGGCATTGGCCTTCCTGCTACCTTCTAATAAGAAAATACTTGTTTTAATCAGTAAAGAATTGAATATGGGTTTGTTTGTTATTTATAAAGCTTGACCAAAAGTTTTCAAAACAAAAACATGAATTCAAACCATTCATATGCCTTTTATAAATAAATGATTAAAGCTTGGGTTATTTTAAAAATTCAATGGGCCAATGTATTTCTAAGTGTACAACTTTGTTCTGTAGTCAAATATGAGTATGGTACACTTTACAAAAATTCAGAACAAGTTTGAATTCAAACACATATGAAAAGCATTTGAAAATGGTTCCTGAAAATCAAATTAGAAAAATAAAAGGGAAAAAGAAAAAAATAAAACAGGCGCTACCATTTGAGCCCAACAGCAGAAGCAGCCCATTAGCCAGCCCACCCGGGTTTTCCCCCTCTCTCTGTTTTTTCCACCGCACCCGCGCTACCCAAACGGTCAATGACAGGAGGACCCTCGCCAGATCACCTCCTTCTTCCCCAAATCACGCCCGCGACCACGTCGTCACCGGCTGTTTCTCCTCCTTCACTGTCGTGACATAACTCGAGTAAATTCCGACATTTACGTGCGCGATCCTCTCCCCGGCTCTGGCTAGTTAACCCCAACCCCTCGACGACCATTTCCCCTCGCTCAGCACCCCCACTCCGCCACCAGGCTGCCCCTATTTTGCTAAACACCACCGCTGCTCCGACGGACTGCAGCTCCAATTCCGGCCAACCCCGTCCACCCCTCTACTCATGGTTCACACGAGCACGCTCCACTTCACCTTGCGCACCTCCCAGTACCACCATCTCACTCGCGCGCACCCTGAAACCTCGACTACGTCTTCGACCAGAACAACGCCGTCGTCTGCCTCCTCTCCGACGAACTCCTCTGGTTAGTACTGACCATGCCTCCCCCTCTCGTTGACACTCGCGTGACCAGCATCACTTTACGCATCTGAAGCACTGCTTATTTTGCCCTGGCATGATCTATACACTCGCCAACGACGACAAGCAGCCGTGCCCGACGCCTTCGCGAACTCCGGCGAGGAATCCCTGATGTTTCCGAGCGCCCCTTCGCCAACAAACACTACCTTGAGCATCTACTCGCCGCGGCGATCTCGGTGAGCCACCCCACGTACTCTCTCGCTTCCTGTATTATCCGGAACACCAACGCCTGAACGCGCCGCCGCCAGCGCCGCTCACTTATGGTCTGTTGGATCTAAGCCATTAGATCTAGATCCAACACGTGTGTTAGATCACTTAAGCGAAGCGGTAAGTTTAGATCTGATCCATGCGATGCACTTTTTAATCCAACGATCCAGAAAGCCTGATCCGCGCAAAACGGTATCGACCAATCAGATAGCGCCGCGTGGTCTGCAGTTTGATTTAAAATCTGTATTTAGATCTATTAGATGTTCAAACTTGCAAAATTCATAACTTTTGATCCACACATCCAAATTTTGCAAATTTTATATCATTGGAATCAGGAGAAATAATTCTATCCAACCATACACTTTGTTTAATAAATTGCTTCTGTAAAATTGGTTATTTTTGCAGAGAAATTTGTAGGCCTATTTTGAGTATAAAAATTATTTGAAAAATGTTTTAAAGATCAAATTAAGTTTAATTAGTGTATAAATGTTTAGTTTAGTGTTGAGTGTTGTTTTACTTGTCTTGTTTGAATTGGAAAAATCATCATATGGCATTTGCATGCATTCATATATTTTTGCTTGTTTATTTTGATATGTGAATTTGGTGCTATCATTTTGTGTGTAGATTTTGGTGCTAGTGGTGATTGTGATTGTGAGGATTGTTGCTACTACCCCAACTACCAAGGCAAGTGGTGCTTCATATTTTTCTCCCAATATTTTTACTATGCATTAGAAATATTTTGTATAGGGCTTGCATGAATATTTTTACTAAGTATCTATATGCTATGCTTGGGAAATCCTAGTAGTTGTAGAATTGTTAGAATTTTCTCTAAGTTAAGATACTTGCTATTTCCATGCTTAGTCTAGCTAGTAGCAACCAAGGGTGGAATATATACATGCTATGGAAAAATATTGCTAGGTCTTTGACTTATGTTTCTGCTTAATAAAACAACTAAGTGAATGAAACACCTGGGTGGATTGGTAATTGCTTGGTGGTTTTTGGTTGAGTGGTTACCAGGGCCCATTTTCTAATGGTCTACCCTGTGTATCTCACTTGTGGAATGCCACCCAGGAACAAAGGGATTTGAGATGCCAAATGATAAGAAGCTTCTAGTGCAGCCACATGGCATTATGGGCTCTGCCTGGATCATATAGGTTGCAATAACTTAGCTAAATGGACAGTTGGTGGTAGAGGATGATAGGTTTGGAGCACGTCCATTTTGGTCTAAGGGAAGGCTTCTGAAAGGTCCTATCTTGGTAAAAATCAAGTCTTGTGGGGAAAGTGCACCACCTCTGCAGAAGAAAGAAACTAAGTACTTAGCCGTGTCCCCGGTAATGGACAATTTGAGCATCAAGACATGGAAGCTATCAAGAATCTCCGCATCCCAATTTTCTAAGTTAAAACTTGTGGTTGAACAAGGGTGAAGGTTCAACAATTTCTATTGGTGGTTCCTTGGGAGTTTTGCCAAACAAAAACTTAGTGTTTTCAACTGATAGGTAAAACCTATTTTGAGCAAAGCAAGCCTAAGATACACTTAGCCAAATTAATGTAGTAATTAGATACTAATATTCTACTAAGGTATCACTTACCAATACTATTCCAATGTATTGACCCACTGTGGCTGTAACTTGTGATGTTGCAGGTTACTCTGATGATGATTAGGGGTTATGAGTCTACACTCAACATGCTTGCCTGTGGCACATTAAGATGAAGACTTTTATTTTTATTGCTAAGTTAAACTCTTGTACTAGCCTATGGCTATGGAGTTATAAAAGACTATGTTATCTCTGGAATGACGATGTAATAATGACATTTGTTTATGTGTACTTCATCTTAAATTGTGGATGCTAGCAATTTATCCAGGGACTAGCACTGCAATCACAGGGATCTTTACCTTTATAAAGGTGGGATCTTACAAGGATCTCAGAGTTTAAGGCTATGGTTGATTTATATCTTAATTACTTTCCTGTAGTTACGAATGTTTGCAGGGGTTTAATCACAAGTATGTATTAGTCCAAGTAAGGTCGGTACATTAGCATAGCTTCACCCACACAACACTTACAACACCAAAGAAGAGTACTCAGCTATATGAAGCGAAAGCACTTGACAGAATTCCCATGTGTCCTCGAGAACGTTTGGTCTTTATAAGTATTTCCATGGTCTTGTCCTTTGCTAAGAAAGGATTGGGCCACTGGCTGCGTTTGTTCTTTCTTACTTGCACTTTGTTTTGTTGCCTTATTAGAAAACCCCTAAAATCAGTTTGCTAAGTATTCATAGGGATTTCCTGCTCCATACCACTAGTCAACACCTTCTGCTCCTTGTTGGGATCGACACTCCTATTTATCGAAAGTACTATGATACACCCCCTATACTTGTGGGTCATCAAGACTATTTTATGGCACCGTTGCCGGGGAGTGAAGCGCTATTGAAGAGTGGAACTGGTAAAGGAAACTTATACTATGAGTATTTCTTTTGTTACTGCTTGTTACTTTGTTTCCAATATGGATAACCCACTTGGTTTTCTGTTTGGCAAAACTACTACCACTGCTAGGGTATTAGATGAACCACCACCTATTGAGATAGATCCTTTTAAGATACCTACAAGTATTGTTGATCGTGTTATGGATAATTATTATTTAGGGGATGGAACTGTCCATCATGGTGATCATTTGCTTTTTATCCATGAATTATGCGGATTGTTTAAGTGTGCAGGTATCACAACTGAACAGGTGAAAAAGAAGTTACTCTCCATATCCTTTAAATGGAGAGCTGAAGAATGGTATAAGCTGCTGAAGAATGGACAATCCATGGAATGGGAGGAAATGGCATCTCTTTTTTATTATAAATTTTATCCTCCTAGTGAGATTCATAAGGATAGAAATATGATATATAACTTTTGGCCTCTTGATGTAGAGAGTACAACTCAAGCTTGGGGGAGATTGAAGTTATTAATGCTTAAATGTCCTATTCATGAACTCCCTAACAATATTATTATCAATAACTTTTATGCTAGGCTTTCTCTTCATGATAAAGATTTACTAGATGCTTCTTGTGCTGGATCATTCACACGTATGAAGTAAGAAGCTAAATGGGATCTCTTAGACCGTATTCAAGAAAACACTGAAGCTTGGGAGAATGACAAAGGAAGAAAGTCAGGTATAAACTATGATTATGAATGCATTAAATCTTTTATGGGAACTGATGATTTCCGTGATATTAGTAGTGAGTTTGGTCTTGATTCCCAAAGTATTGCCAACTGTTTTAAGGCCTTTGCCTCATACATAGAAATTCCCAAGAAGAAGTGGAATAAGTACCATGTTCCTTATAAAGATGTTGTTAATCATGTTCCTATTAGAAGTACTGAAGTTTGTACTACTAATCATATTGTGCCTGAACCTCATGTTGATAAAATACCTTTCCCAGCTAAGGTAAAGGAGTATTCTATGATTATTAGTGCAAATAACAAAAGTGCAAAGAAAACTGTGGAGCCTGATGAGCATTTGAATATTGAACCTATGGTAGCTATTGTGAAAGACCCTAACGCTAGAAATATAGAGTATGAGCACATTGTATTATGTGAAGACGCTTCTAATATTATCTCTCATCCTAGTAAGGCTAGAAGGCTAGTGTTCCTGCGCTTTCTGTTAAAATTGGTAATCATTGCTACTATGGTTTATGTGATATTGGTGCTAGTTCTAGTGCTATTCCTTATGAGATTTACATGGAAATTATGCATGAAATTGGTCCTTTTGAGCTTGAGGACATTGATGTGGTTATTCACCTTGCAAATAAGGAAACCATTTGCCCTATTGGTATTGTAAGAGATGTGGAGGTTCTTTGCGGTAAGATTAAGTATCCTGCTGATTTTCTAGTACTTAATTCTACAGCTAGCAAAACTTGTCCTATCATTTTTGGTAGACCTTTCTTGAACACTTGTGGAGCTATTATAGATTATAAGAAGGATAAAGTTTTAACTAAGTTTGATGGAGATTCTTATGAGTTTAACTTTTCTAAATTTGCTAAAGCTCCTTGTGAAAACATCTTATCTAATAAATATTTTAGGATGGAACAATTTGCTTCTATTGATCCGGTTTATGACCTCGGACCTCTCTTTGGTGACTGTAAGTATGCTCATTTTGAACATAGAGTTGTTTCATGTGACAGTTATATTGTCAAATTTGTTCAAAGTGCTACTGAAAGTTATTATGAGAGAGTGAAAATTGGTTTTATGCATCCCAATAATGTTAAGTTTCCCCGTTTTGTGTTGAAAGCTTTGAAGTTGCATTTGTTTTGTCTTCCTATGCTAGTGGCTTTTTGTTTCAATAATTCATTTTATCGTGATACCCCCATGCATAGGAAGTGGGTTATACTCAAGTGTGTTGGTTATTTGCTTCTTGATGCTCTCTTTTATTTCAAATATATATATTCTATGTGAGCATCTTTGAAACTTTCAAGCCTAACTTAAAGGCATTAAAGAAAAGTACTTGTTGGGAGATAACCTAAGAGTTTGGTCGATTCTTGGAAGTTATTACCTCTGCAATAACCGCTCCTTATCCTTTTTTGTTTTGGTTTTTGTGTCAAGTTCAACTACTTTTGTGAAGTAGAGGAGTTGTGAAAAGTGGTTGTCCTGGGACAGATTTTTGTGCTGCACCGTAAAAATTCGTGAGGGATCTCAGTATGTCGGATGGAGCTGTATTTTTCTGAGCTTGTTCTCCAGGGTGTTACCCAACTTTTATTAGTTCTGCACTTTTTGATTTGAGCAATAGAAAGTTCTATAAAAAATCAATCTTTTTCTGCTGGTCTGTTTTGACAGATTTCCGCTATCATTTGCATTTGCCTCTTTTAGAAGCCTTTGTTTTGATAGATTCTAGTTGAAGTGTGAACCTAAAGGTTTGTTGTTTTTCTTACACTAATGTTGCCATTGAAGTTTGTGTATTTCCTTGCGAGGAAAGGAAAATTCTAGGAGAAGGAGAAAAGGAGTCTGCAGAGTTCGTCTTTGAACAGGTAAAAGTGGTGAAAAAAAGAAGGTTCGTGAAACCCCAATCTTTTTATATTTTTGATGTTGTTAATACATAAGGGAAGTTACGAGACGGAACAGAAGAGGAAACGGAGTCCGGGGTGGACAAACCCACCCCAGGCGTGGGCCCCTGCCTGGCCGTGCCTGGAAGGGGTGTGCCACCCCCAAGCTCCGTCTCAGCCTCGTTTCTGTGTCAAAACCTTCCTTATGCTTTGAAACTTCTTAATATATAACCCCCCTGGATTCCCCAAGGTTCTTGCATCGAGTTCGTCGTTTTGTTTCAATCTGTTTTTGTCAGGAAAATTCTCAGTTTTGGAGCTACAATGTCTTTCTCTGGATCACCCATGGAGGATTCCTCTACGGATGTCCTCAACCCATATATGTATGAGTTGAAGATTCATCCCAAGGAGCTGATTTTCATAGATGGGAAGGTATAGATGAAGGAAGTTCAATGCCCTAAGGGAGAAGGAAGTCTGGAATACAGAATGAAAGCATTGGAGCAGGAGGTTTCCAGGTACAAGAAGATGGCAGAACGTGAAGTGGATGTTATTCACAAGATAAGTTCAGAACTCATCATCAAACACGAGGAGGAGGAGGTGGCTGACCTCCGAGAAGAAATCTTCTCACTCTGCCAGACCACCAACCAATTACAAGCACAACTCTACAACATACAAAATCAAAACTGTGAGTATGAGGCTAGGTTTGATCGCATAAGCTCTGCTGCTATTTTCAGGATTGCAGAGACAAGGACATCCTTTTTGGATGGGGAACCATTGCCTTGGAAGTTTTATGATGACAAGAAAACACCACCACCACCGAAGGAGTAATTCGTCATCAGGTTTGGCATCCCCTTGGCTTGTTCCAAGCTTGGGGGAGTGCCGCGGTATCACCACCATTATCTTTTATCTTTTACCTTTTTATTGGATTCATATCTTTGGTAGAGGATTTATCTTATAGTTTGGTTTGCATGTGGAAGTATCTCTCCTTTAGTTGATTATCTATGTATCCCTTGGTGTGAGTGCCTTTATTGGAATCTTAATGAGAAGTCTCATCTTTTACTTTTTACACTTCTTATTTTAGTTTGCAATCTCTATTATATGATGGATCTTGTTGATCAGTATTGGCATCACTTTGGGAGCATCAAGTGGATCTAAATTGGTTTTGGCAAACCGAGTTCTGGTCAGTAGCAATACTTTTTGAAGTTTGAAAGAGAAAGAGAAAAAAAAGCTTGCAGGTATTTTGTATCATTTGTTTTCTTTCTTGTTGGCTCATAAGCTTAGTATTATTTATTTAAGATCTTTTGTGTCTTCAAGGCAGATTGCATGTTTGGCTTTATTACTTGTATGTTTGCTTGTTTCTTTCAACTCTTGCTTGCTACCCAGCCTTGCTAGCCAAAAACCTGTTTTGAGAAGGCATACTTCTCATGTTTCCAATCCCTTTGAACCAAAACCTTTGCCACTTGTGTCCACCATATCTACCTAGTAGCTTTTGCTATTCCAAGCAAATTCTCAAGTTCCATCTACCTTTCGAATTAAAAAGTATTTTGTTATGTGAAAACTAGTTAGTAAAGCTCTCACAAACTTGATGGCACACTTTATTTCTTTGCCCCTAATAGACTTGAACCATTGTGTCATCGAATTTGTATATGCTTGCATATATACGTTGGAATTAGCAGAACTGTGCTGTCATGGGGAACGTTTTCAACATTGCACCGGTACTTTGTACTCAGTTGATATCGTGTTATTTTGTCTATGGATGTCAACGGTGTGAAATAAAGAGGGAACTTATAAGTCCATGGAGTTTGTATTTTGTGTTAGAGAAACGCCTGGGCCGCTAGCCTAAGCCATGCCTAATCATGGTGGAAACTTGCAACATCACCATGTTGAGCTATCTATGAAGCATCCTCAATAAAAAGCTATGCATATAGTAAATAAAAAGATTGCTGAGATGTTCATTGTCTGCTTGCCTTGTCATTTTCGTTATGGGATAGCTCATGTACCATGTGCAAGGGGTACCCCGTTGGCGGTTATCTATGATACACATGTACTTACAATGACAAGAACTTACCGGTGACCAAAGTTGAGTAGCATGAGGAGTGGCCCTCATATTCAAGGGACATGAGATTGCCAACTTATATTTCGTTAAGCTTATACTCCATATTTGTGCACTTTAACCTTAATCATCTCAAGATTCCTATGATAGGGGCAATGAGGTCTCAAATCTAGTAAGTACCATAATCTTTTGGAAGCTCTTTATGACTTGTAATCCCTGCTCCCCTCTATGAAGGGACCTTTCTCCTATTTCCAAGTTGAGTCAGTAAACCTCACTTCCTCTCTATCTCTAGCAAGCATTTGAGTTGTTGTGTTTCAAGCATTCATATGGTGATTTATTCAATCATGTTATGTATCTTCCTTGTTTGCACAAAACTCTTATCTATTGAGTATTACTTTGAAAGCCTTCATTGAAAAACCTTTTTGAGCAAAGAGTGCTCCTGTTGAAAAACTTCTACAAAAAGCTTTTTGTGAAACTGTTTGCCAGGTGTTCTCTGACCAAGAACAAGTTTGCCAATTCCAATTATGATTTATCTTTATGCATCTCTATTGTGACTATTGTACTTGGTTTCAAGCTAAGTTATATAATGGTGAGTTGCTTTCTTCTATGAGTTGTGTAATGGTAAGTGTGATACTTCTTGTTCGTATTCTTTTATCGACACTTCACTCCATAAACCTATGGACATGTTTACTGAGCTCAGTTTTCGCTTGGGGATAAGCAAAGGTCTAAGCTTGGGGGAGTTGATACGCCCAATTTGCATCACCATTCTATATCATAATCTACCTCTATTCATTGATATTTGTCTTATTATGAGGTATTACTTATGTATTTTCCATTGTTTTTGCATGTTGTATGATTCTTGGAGGATGGACTGCCGGAGTCTGGATTCTGATGGAAAAGAAGGCGTTTTGATGCAATTTCGCGAAGATCATAAAAATACCAGAAAAATATGGGAAAATTATATTTTTTAGAAGACAGAGGAAGCCAAAAGGAGGGACGAAGAAGGGCCGCAGGGGTCCCACACCCCCCTAGGCGCGGGCCGACCATAGGCCGCGCCTAGGGCAAGTGTGGCCCACCTGCTCGGCTCCCGACTCCGCCCCTTCGCCTATATCTTCCCTAAGGAGCCCTAAGGCTAGGGGCGACCACAGATACATTTCCGCCGCCTCTTTGGGGCGGAAAACACCGAGAGAGAAAGATCTATCCGGCAGACAGATTTCTACCAGGGGAATTCCTTCCCGAAGAGGAGAGATCGTCGCCATCAACACCGTCATCAAGCTAGGCTTCATTGGGATCATCGCCATCATCATCCACACCATCATATCCACCAGCACCATCATCACCACTCTGTCCCGCTCTAACAATTGTGTTGGATATTGCTTTAGTTCTTAGGGGAAACTTTCCCAGTGTTAATTACTATTGTAGTTGATGCTTGTGAGTGGAACCATTGGATTATTGTTTATGTTCAGATTGTTATCCATTATCATATCATCTTTGATCTTGATCCATATGATGTCTTGTGAGTAGTTCGTTTAGTTCTTGAGGACATGGGAGAAGTCATGTTGTTATTAGTGGATTTGTGTTGAGTTATTATTCAATGGTTAGTATTTAAGTTGTGGTGTTATTCTTCTAGTGGTGTCATGTGAACGTCGACTACATGATACTTCACCATTTATGGGCCTAGGGGAATGCATTGTGTATTTGGCTACTAATTGTGGGGTTGTCGGAGTGACAGAAACCTGAACCCCCGTTAGAACACCTTTGCGCAAGGGAGTGTAGGATCTTAGAGTTTAAGGCTGTGGTTAGATTTATATCTTAATTACTTTCCTGTAGTTACGGATGTTTGCAAGGGGTTTAATCACAAGTATGTATTAGTCCAAGTAAGGTCAGTACAATAGCACAGGTGCACCCACACAACACTTACAGCACCAAAGAAGAGTACTCAGCTATATGAAGCAAAAGCACTTGACAGAATTGCCATGTGTCCTCGCGAACGTTTGGTCTTTATAAGTATTTCCACCGGCTTGTCCTTTGCTAAGAAAGGATTGGGACACTTGCTGCGTTTGTTCTTTGTTACTTGCACTTTGTTTTGTTGCCTTATCAGAAAACCCCTAAAAATCCGTTTGCTAAGTACTCACAGGGATTTCCTGCTCCATACCACTAGTCAACACCTTCTGCTCCTCGTTGGGATCGACACTCCTATTTACCAAAAGTACTACGATACACCCACTATACTTGTGGGTCATCAATGCTCGATAATCCTTCTACGAACTTGCGGTGATATCCCGCTAATCCGAGAAATGCACGAACTTAGGTTTGAGTGGTTGGGGCTTGCCATTCTTCAACATCCTTAACCTTGGCAGGGTCGACAGCAATTCCTACTGCCGACACGATATGTTCGAGGAATCCTACTTCCTGTAACCAGAACTCACATTTGCTAAATTTGGCATACAACTGATGCTCTCTAAGGGTTTCAAGGATGGTCCTTAGGTGTAGATCATGATCTTCTTCTGATTTGGAATAGATCGGAATGTCATCGATGAAAACAATGACAAACTTATCCAGGAAGTTCATAAAGATCTTATTCATGAGGTTCATGAAATAAGCGGGGGCATTGGTTAATCCAAAAGACATGACAGTGTACTCATACAGTCCATATCTGGTGGTAAAGGCAGTCTTTGGAATATCCTCTACGCGAATCTTGAGTTGATGATAACCAGTTCTAAGATCAATCTTAGAAAACACTTTGGCACCGGTCAACTGGTCAAACAGATCTTCTATCTTCGGCAGTGGGTACTTGTTCTTAATGGTTACATCATTTAGCTTCTGATAATCCGTGCACAAACGGTTAACTCCATCTTTCTTATCCATAAACAAAACAGGTGATCTCCATGGCGACATACTTGGTTGAATCAGACCTATCTCCAGCATAGCGTCCAGTTGCTTCATTAGCTCCACTAATTCAAACGGGTTAATACTATAAGGTATCTGAGCTATGGGTCCAGTTCCAGGGATTAGTTCAATGATAAACTCGATATCCCGATCTGGGGGCATACCTAGCAAAACATATGGAAATACGTCGGGGTATTCACAGAATACTCGGACTTGGTCAATGGTTGGTTGGGCTACACTCTTGTTGCACTTGAATTAACGGGGCAAAGTTTCAGGTACATGCTCTACTGATATTCCAGCAGTACTAGCCATGGTTATGTCTTTCTTGGCATAGTCGATTAATCCTTTATGTTTTGACATCCAATCCATTCCTAGTACTACTTCCAAACCTTTGGTTCCAAGTACTATTAGATTAGCATAAAAATCTATTCCATGGATTCTGATAGGTATGGCCTTGCAAATTTGTCTAGCTTTGGTGGGTGAACCAGGTATTTGAACTATCATAACCTGCCTCAATTTTGTTGGTTGAATCTTACTAGTGCATGCAAATTCTTCGGTAACAAACGAGTGCGATGCTCCAGAATCAAACAACACCCTTGTAAGTACTGAGTTAACAGAAAACATACCCAGCATGACATCTGGCGCTTCCTGAGCTTCTTCAGGATTCATGTGAAATAGACGGCCGTTGTGGTTGAGTGAGTTCCCTGGGGCAAATCTCCTTCCAGGCTGAACACGGCGCTGCTGCTGAGCTGGGGCATTCACATTGGGGGCTGCTGCAAGCTTCTTGGGGCACTCGTTGGAGTAGTGACCCTTGATTCCGCATTCATAACAAGAAACCTGAGACTTGTCTTTTCCTGCAACAGGCACAACATTGCTTCCAGTCCTTGGGGCAGTATTGGTGTTGTTATTGTTGAACTTGGGCGGTGCACGGTTGAAATTATTGGAGTTCCCAGGGCTGTTGTTGTGGTTTCCTCTGGGCCTTGGGTTTCCTCCTCCATAGTTGGGATAGTTCGGACGGGACATCGGGGGTCTATTGTTTCTCGGGGCATATCCTGCAGATGGGTTGGGGCGATACTTCGGGGTTTGGTGGGTTCCTGGTTGATGCATCATCTGACGCTTGTGATTCTCATTGGCTTGGGTGATCTTGCCTTCCATCTGGATTGCAGAATCCACTAAGGCTTCGATGTCAGCAAAAGGAATGTTGACTAATACCGTCTGCATCTCATCATGCAGACCATTCAAGAATATAACCTTCTTGGATTCCGTGTCAATCTCATCTGGTGCATACCTAGCTAATGACAGAAATTTGTCACGGTACTCAACTACTGTCATCCTCCCTTGCTTCAATTCTCTGAATTCATCTCTCATCCTCTTGATTAAACCCGGTGGCACATGGGTTCTGCTGAACTTGAGTTTGAATTCATCCCAAGTCATCATATGTCCTCCATTCATGGTGCGAATGCTATTCCACCAAGGTCTTGCATCTCCTGCCAGATAATGGGTGGCAAACAGTACTTTCTCATTGGCCTCCACTCCTGCGACTTCTAAGTTGTTCAACATGGTCTGCAGCTAGTCATCAGCATCTAATGGCTCTTCAGATTTACTAAAAATGGGTGGATTGGTGTTCTAAAAGTTCTTGAGCTTGGATCCATGGTTGTCCTGGTTTCCATGGCCTTGATTTTTATTGGCCATTTGAGCTATGTGTTGAAGGGTGGCTAAGTTGGCTTGACGTTCGGCTCTTTCAGCTTCATGGTCTGAAACCAACATTTGCAAGATTTGCAGCATTGGGTCCAGGGATGAACTGCTTCCTCCGCGAGGCATCTGAAGATTGAGATAGATCATGAGACAAGGGGGAAATTTCTAAGGTTTAGGGATTTTTTTTGAAAAGCTTTTAAACTTTGAGTTTGACTCAGGTTTTGACAACTAGCAACTTGATTTTCATTCATTCATAGCACCCAATATAAACACACACCACACTAAGGTAACAGATGGTTTTAAGAACCATTCTATGAAACTACGATACAATGGGATCGAATACAACCCACACCTACGATAGTGCTCAAGTGCTACTACTCATCAGAATCGGTGTCATCATCATCATCAATGAAGGCGGAATCATCATCATCAGTGTGGAAGTCCATGGCTTGGTCCTCCAGGTAGTCATCATCATCATTGAGGTAGGAGTAGGGATCTCCACGGATATCTTCCCCTGCATTCTCCCTCTCCTCAAGCTGCATGTCCCGATCATTGATGGTCTCCTCCAAGTCTATCACTTTGTGACGAAGGCGAGCAATGATGCGATCCTTTTTGTCACACAGACGGCGAAATGTCTTGCGCTCCTTAGCAAGGATGGTGAGGGTCTGGTCCTTCTTGACTGCAATGGAATGGTTGTGGTTGGCATGAATCTGAGATGATCCACGTGATGCTTCAGCTCGGGGTGTTGTGGCACCTCCAATGGTTGTACCATAGCATCACGCCTTGTGTAGTACTTAAATCGGGTGTCCTTGATCTGATTAATGCGTTGTGTCGTGGTGGTGTCACGGCAGATGCCATGGGTAGGATTAAGTTGGGGGCCGAATGGATGCTTGTGGTCACCGGGGAGTGAGTGCACGGTCTAGCCGCGCACGAAGAACAAGATGAACTCTCCACACTTAGGAATTTTATTGATACTAGAAGTTTACAAGTGCTCCTTGAGCTGTTTCCACAGAGCCTCAAGGCACTAGTTTCCTACTTAGTCCAACCTCCTCAAACCCTAGCTATGCCCCTCCTTATATAGGCGAAGGATAGCTAGGTTACACCCCTTTGGGTCCTAGGGTTACTATTTGGATCTTGGTCCTCACTGTACGGGCCGGGTCATGGGCCAGCCCTAAGCCCTTGACCCAGTCCACCAAGCTAGACAGCTAACGGTCCTCTCGTACGTAGGCTCCAGTTATTTTGGCGTCATGCAGTAACTTTGTATGTCAGCCCTTGCTTTAGGCGTCACCTGGCTCTTTTTGTGTCACCCGGCGTCGCCCTTCTCTTTTAACTGTGCTTTACTATGGTACCTCCTGATCCTCACTCGGAAAGATGCCATGCGTCCTTTCTGACTCGGCCTTCCCTCGTGAGACTCGGCTCGCTGCTTCCTGCAAGGCAAGCAAACTTGTCTTTTACGGGACGACATAATTCTATATCGGCCGTACCTGATCTTCTTACATGGCCGTTGTTACCCAGCGTGGTTTATTCTTCACTCGGCGTAAGCCAAGATGGGCCATGTTTTACCCCTTATGACCCTACCGAGGGTTATTACCCCGACATTATTCCCCGAAGCTGGTGAGGCCTAGTAGTTCTAGCTGTTAGGTGTCTCCATGTTCCTTTAATGTGCTTGAAACTTCTCTTTATGTCAGCATTTACTGCTTAGGGCGCACTGTTTGGCGTAACTTCGATCTTTGTCGAGTCTATTTTGCTCTTTCCGAGTCTCATCCTTGACTTTTTGGCCCATTTTTGCCTCATGCCGAGTCATTTTGGACACTTCCGAGTCATTTTTGGTTTTCCTTAGTCACTAACATCTTGTAATCATGATGACTTGCCTCAAATTTTGTCCCAAATCCTGACCACACAGTGATAGCGGCGCAGTAACTCCCTGTCACTGTGGCAGTCCCATCGCTCAGCGCCTCGTGTCTTGCACAGCGTGACGTGGCAGTGGATTTTCCGTGTACCACTTACATGTGGCGCTCGCTGATTGGCTCACTCGGCCGAATACACGGCCACATGCTGGCCGCACGGCGCAGGATGATCCCATGTTTGGGGTTTTTACTCCCCTTGAGTAGGGGTGAGGGGAACTTAACTTCCCTCGCCCGTTCAGTTTCCCCTTTTCCATATTCTTCCTCCTTGTGCTCCCAAATCCTAACTTCTCCCCTACGGTTCTTCTTTTCCGCAGCTTCTTTCCTGTGATTGCTCCTTGCCCTTTCTATTCCATCACGGGTCCTCGCTCCTACAAGCCTCTTCCAGCGGCAGAAGAGCCTGAAGCCAGAGATATCATGGACGCTCGCGATGCCGCCGAGGGAGCAGAGGAACAGGAGGTCGCCGCCGGCGAGCGCGGCGGTTGGGAGGGCTCGGAAGTTTCTGCGAAGGAGGTTGAGTGGCTGCGCTCCACCAGGCGCATCCCGCTCGAGGTGGATTGCCGCCTCCTGCTAGGTGAGATCTCTCCTAAGCCTGAGGCCAACGAGAGGGTAGTTTTCCTCTCGCATTTCGAGCGTGGTTTTGCCTTGCCAGTGAGCAACTTCTTCGTTTATTTTCTCTCCACCTTCCATCTTCAAACCCACCATTTGCCTGCCAATGTAATTGGTTCTTTGTCTTGTTTTATTTCTGCCTGCGAGGGCTATCTCGGCATTTGGCCCACTGTTCTTCTCTGGGCAAATATTTCAACTTTAGGATCCAAGTAGTGTCTGACCCCAGCGTTCCTCGCATCGAGAAAAGGCCCACTAGGTGCGGTGCCGCCAGCATCACACATAGGAAAGAGTCCATCTTTCCTCAGGTCACCGGCTTAGACTCTTGCAAGAAATGGCATAGGACTTTTTTCTATGTCAAGAATAGCGGGTCCAATGACTACATCCGGCTCCCCCCTTTCTCGGACGAGGTTCCCAGCAAGGAGTTCTGGAAGCTTGACCCGCGCAACAATAATGCCGCGGTGAACGAGGCCAATGGGATTCTGGAGAGGCTGTTGTCGCCGGATGAGAACTTCCACTTAACTGAGGAGGATCTCATGTGTGCTTTTATTGCACGCCGGGTCAGCCTCATCCAAGCTAGGAGCCACAAGATGTGCTTCATGCAGGACCCTACTTGGCACTCCACATTGGAGCTCACCCACGACTCCGTGGCCCACCGGGTCAGCTCGATCTTCAAGCTGACTTTGGCGGAGGATTGGGCCTAGAGCTGCCCTCCTTTAAGCCGGGATAGACCTGTCCCCTGGGTAAGTTTCCGAGTCAACCTCAAACTGACATAGCTCTTATTTTGTTCACTTGCTATTCCATTTGTTCATTGTTTTTATTCTGTTTGACTTTCGCAGAATCTTGTTCACCAGGTTGATGACAGTACTGTCCCCCCGGGTGGTTATTACGAAGATCGCTCCGACTCTAACGGAGTCGAGTTTGACCTGGAGTGCTTCATGCCCATCCCGCATGCAGCTGCCGCTTCAACTTCGGGTAAGACCCACACTCGAAACCCCATACGAGATTGGTCTAACGACAATGATGATGACTGTGAGATTCTGGACGTACTTGTCTTTTAACCTTAACCTTCTGACTTATCTGAGTGAGCTCGTCATTTACTTATGTAGCTGGCCAGGTACATGACGTTCCACCTCTCGCTGTGGGCGGAGTCGGCAAGATCCCTGCTGCCAAGCCGGGTAAGCGACGCGGGGCCTCCTCCAGCACTCAGCCCGCCAAGAAGCGCAAAGTTAATCATGTCGCTCCTCCTGCTGCCACGCTAACCGAGACTCGCAAAGCTGCTGGGCTTCGGGTCACTCATCGTGTCCCGCGCGACCCGACCGTATCTGGGTAAGTTTTTGTGCTTGTTAGCTTTCATTTTTATTTTCCTGTACTGCGATTGTTTTCTTATAGGCCCCTTTTTTCTTATTTTTAGCGCGGCGCCTCTGTCTGCCAGCCAAGCAGCACCTAGCATGGCCTCTTCGCCGCTAAGGCCAACATCTCCTCCTCGTGCCGACACTGCAATGCAGAGCGCCGTCCGGGTCACTGCTCCCACTACTAAGACTCACGCATCTCAGAGTGAGGCCGACTCAGCGGTGCATCCGTCAGAGGAGACTCGGCCCAGCTCCCCTACTAATTTTCCAGAACAGATTCCTGACCCCAGCGCTAGCAACATCGGCGCCGAGAAAACCCCAGACACTAGCTCTCCTGCTCCCAGTGTACTAGTTGACCCTGTTGTCGCTTCCCAGAACGTTGCTGAGCCTGTTCATTCGGCTCCTGTCTTTTCTAGTCCCAGACCTGCTCAGTCTCCTCTTCTGTCAAAAGATCATACCCGTCCTGCTTCTCAAGGCCAGGCTCGCCCCACAACCATCAAACCCTCATTGACCAAGCATCTGACCTTGATCCACGCCCCAGGCACCGCACCTCAGATTCGGCCCACAACAACAACAACAACAACGGCACCCGCTCCGGCGGATAAGTTGGGCGAATCTGCAGCTGCCAGATCAGGCAGCGCTTCCCGAGATGGTGGCTTGCATACTAGCGTCGCTTCTACCCGCGCCAAGGTAGGAACTACCCTAAAAAGGTGGCAAGTCCTCACTCAGACGCTTAGCGGGAATGGCCTCGGCTCTGCAGAGTGTTATGTTGTGGCTTGGAATGCAGCTGGTGAGCAAGAGGTCAGCTCCAGTGCTGGCAAAAAGATGAAGCTAGGCCCCAAGGCCGTTTCTGATATGACCCAGCAGGCCATCGCCTTGATGGCCAGAGCAGATGAAGTGAACGAGGTATGTAATCTTCTTACTCTTTTGCGTATCGAGTATCTTTTTGTTATACATGATCCCTAGTCCCCGAGGTTACTGCCGAGTAAGGAACTTACTCGACTGTAACCTCTAAGTTAGAACCCAACTCTTATTTGGCTACTAGCTTGAATGCATACCTTTTGACTATATCCTTTTTTGTGTAGCTTACGCACAATGAGCGCACCAAGGTGCATCGGGCTCTCCTCTTGGAGTACCGCAAGCTGGAGCTCGCTCATCAAAATCTGCTAGCTAAGGCTAAAGGCCAAGGTACTTTCTTATTCGGCTTCCTTTTATTCGGCACACCTTCTTTGTTTCACTTCCTTGATTCTTTCTCGTTGTTTTTCCACAGCTTGTGCCCAATCCACCATCGATGCCTTGCACTTACAGATCAGCGAAGCTAAAAGTAAGTCCCTAGCAACTTTGTGACCGCTCTATACTCATGCTTATTCCTTTCCCATTTTTATTTCGGTAGATCCGAGATGGCTTTGTTGCCGCTGACGAGTCACATGCTCTGAATAAGCAGAGAAGCACCGGATCGAGCTTCAAAAGGAGCGAGACGAGGTGACTCGGCTGAAGAAGCAAATGACGGATATGGAGCAGAAGCACCATTCCGAGGTGAAGGAGCTGCGGGAGGAGCTTGCCGAGAAAGATGGCCAACACGCTGCCAGTGCCGATAAAGCCAACTAGCTACTCAAAGAGTCCGAGTCGGCGGTTGAGTCGGCTCATCAGGATATGGACGCTCTTCAGGCCAAGGCTAGGATTTGGCAGAGCAGGCTTGGCGCCATCAACTCTTTCCTCGGTAGTGAGTTCTTACCCTTTTCACTGTACTCATTCCTTTGTCTGCTTTTCCTTGTTTTGTTAATGTTCTTTCACGTTTGTAGAAAATTTCCCTGAGGCTGAGATGTTCGCGATACGGGCCATGAAGAAAATCAAAGCCGAGTCTGGAGCTCCTGCTGATGGCGAGGTCACCATCGACGAGCATCTTGCAGCACTGTCAAAACACGCAACGACCCTCAAATCATGCGGCGTTGACTTTCTCAAATCAGCGATCCACGCATTTAGGATGCTCTGGACGGATGAATACGCTCCCACACTCATCGAGCCTTTGGCTGCTAGGCTGCTTTAGACTGAAAACAGGTTGGATCAATGGTGTGAATCTACCGGCCGAGCTGCAACGGACAAGGCTCTTGCCTTTGTGGTCTCGTGGTATGAGGACATAAACCTTGATGTTCTTGCACGCATGAGGGCTGAAGGCAAGTGGATCCGAGATCCTGATCTCATCAAGAAGCGCCAGGAGTGAGCTTATGCCATGGTCGAATATGCTTTTGTGCATGCTTGGTGTGATGGGCCCAGCTTCCTTGACCTCGATGAGCCGCTAGCTGAGACTATCGACGACGAAGGCGCTGATAGCGAAGCCACCGAGTCAGATGGTCCAGCAAACTCGGCCACCGATGCTCCTGACTCGACGGACACTCTAGATGATGCTCCTAGCTCCAGCCCCAAGATTACTCCTCCGATCCTAGCTGCTTCTTAGGTGGTTACAAAAAACACTTCAGTTTCATGAGATCCCCGGTATGTCGGGTGCAGATGTAACACACAATGCACTTATTTTGGGTGTGTGCCTTTTGATAAGGCTTAAACTTTTATCCTGCTCTAAATGTGAATCATCCAGGGGCAAGTCCCTGAGTTTCATTTTATCGTTCCTCTTTTCCTTGAATTTGGCTCTTGTCTACCTTTTTTGGCATTCGACATTAGAGTTTCAAAGTTCTAAGGATTGAGTTAGCGGATATGAAACTAGACCACTTGACCTAGGATCATTCGACATAGAAAGCAACATAACCTGCAGTGGGTTAGTAAAAAACATACATAGGGTCAATTCGCGTTTTTCCCTTTACTTATTCGGTGTTCATGTTTACTCGTCATTGATTTTTTCCTCTTGCTTGCCATGAAGCCGTGTTTTCGGACAACAACATAGTCGAAGAGTCGATTCTATCCGAGTAAACATTACTTGTTCCGAGATAAGTCTTAAGTGTCAATGCTAGCCAACATAGAATAATCAAAGGATAAACATAAGGGGCAGTCCCCGAGTCAGCTTTTCGAGTCATAACATTTTATTATTAGCACATAGCCGGCATAAGCGTCTGACATATGAGAGTTTGAGAGATACATACACTCCTTCTCCTAAGTGTAGAAAGGACGTAGCAGTGCCACATTCCATGGCCTTTTGGTTTCATCGCATGATTTTTCCGCCTTGTTCTTTTGTGCTTCGCGAGCATCTATTAGGTAATATGAATCATTGTGCAATGCTTTGCTTACAATGAATGGTACTTCCCATGGGGGTGATAGTTTATGCATTCCCATTGTGCATTGCACTAGTCTGAGCACCATGTCCCCTTCTCGAAAAACACGAGGTTGAACTTTCCGGCTATGATGGCGTCGGAGACTTTGTTGGTATATGGCAGATCTGGACAATGCCAATTCCCTTCCTTCTTGGAGTAAATCAACTCCATCTTCTCAGGCCTCCTTTACTTCGGCTTCTAAGTATTGTATTACTCTTGGCGAGTCATACTCTATGTTGGCAGGCAAAACTACTTCTGCCCCATACACAAGGAAGAACGGCGTATAGCCAGTTGACCGATTCAGAGTTGTCCTTAAACTCCACAGCACTGAGGGTAATTCCTCTATCCAACAACCAGGTGATCTCTAGAATGGTTCCATTAAGGGGGGTTTTATCCCGGATAGAACTAAGCCATTAGCTCGTTCAACTTGTCCATTTGATTCTGGATGAGCGACTGATGCTACATCAAGTCTTATTTGGTTTTTTCCACAAAAACGAGCGAAAGCTCCTTCGACAAAGTTTGTTCCATTATCTATGATCACACTATGCGGGTAACCGTATCTCAAGATTATATCTTTTAGGAATGTGACAGCTATTTTCCATCCAATTTCTTGATGGGCTTCACTTCTATCCATTTGGTGAACTTTTCAACCATTACGAGTATGTGAGTCATGCCACCTCTGGCTGGTTTGAATGGTCCTACCATATCCAGGCACCATACCGCGAATGGCCAAGTGATTGGTATAGTTTTTAACTCGGACGCTGGTAAATGTGATTTTGACGCGTAACGCTGGCAACCGTTGCATTTTCTCACAAGTTCTTGTGCCTCTGCCAGTGCGCTTGGACAATAAAATCCATGTCGGAATGCCTTGGCTACCAACGCTCTTGATGATGCGTGGTATCCACACTCCCCTTGGTGAATGTCCAATAGTATTTCTTGACCTTTCTCTGGACTTATGCAACGCTGCAATACACTTGTCACACTTCTTTTGTACAATTCCTTGTTGATTATTGTGTATGCTTTTGCTCTTCTTTCTGTTTGCCTTGCCAATATCTCATCATCTGGAAAAGTTCCATCCTTCAAGTAATTGAATATTGGTTGCACCCATGCTGGTATCAGTGGTGCCGGATCTGTTTCTTCATCAATTTCCATTGGCTCAGCCGACATATGTTCTGCCGACATAACCTGAGGAGTCCCCGAGAGTGATTCGGCAACCCCTGAGGTGAACGGAACATTCCCCGAGTTACTTGAATTTGCCCCTGAGTCAATGTCCATTGGCACAGCGTCTGACTCCTGATTCGCCGGGGTGAGCCTAATTGGCTCAGATTCTGGTGACGTCTTGATTGATGGTTTTATGATATGCTCCAATGCTACTCCTGGTGGAATTGCTTGCCGAGATGAGCCTAACTTGGACAATACATCCGCCGCTTCATTCTCCGCTCTGGGTATGTGATGAAATTCACACCCGTCAAAGTATCCCGAAATTTGTTGCACATGAAAACGATATAGTGCCATGTTTGCATCCAATGCGTCCCAATGCCCGGATACTTGCTAGATAACAAAATCCGAGTCACCGAAGCACATGATCCTTTTGATGTCGATCTCCTTGGCCACTTTTATGCCGTGGACAAGTGCTTCATACTCGGCTACATTGTTGGATGCCGCAAAATGAATCTGCAACACATATTTTAGTTGATCCCTCTTTGGTGATGTGAGTACTATCCCGGCACCCAGACCCATCTTTGTTTTGGATCCGTCAAAATGCATCTTCCAGTAATTCAGATCTGGCAGTGGTGGCTCGTATTGCATTTCCATCCAATCCACGAAGAAATCAACTACGGCTTGAGATTTAATTGCGTCTCGCCTATCATATTATGGGGTGTATGGTGCTAGCTCTATGGCCCATTTTGCGACTTGGCCACTGGCATCTTTGCTGCCCAATATGTCCGAGATAGGTGCCTCGCATATTACCCGGATTGGGTGTTCTTGGAAATAATGCTTCAGCTTCTTTGCTACCATATACGCCCCATACGTCATTTTTTGGTAATGGGGATAATTTTGCTTTGATATAGAGAGCACTTCGCTAAAGTAATAAACTGGCCTTTGGACTGATTTGCCCTCTTCTTTGTGTTCTACCACTATCACTGAACTTACAACTCTGTTGGTTGCGGCGACATAGAGCAGCATTGGCTCTTTGGATAATGGTGCCGCTAATATTGGTGTTGTTACCAACATCTTTTTGAGTTCATGGAAAGCGTTATCAGCTTGCTGTGTCCATGTGAATTTGTCTGATTTGTTCATTAGTTGATATAGTGGTAAGGCTTTCTCGCCTAGCCGACTGATAAATCTACTCAACGAGGCCAGGCATCCTGTGAACTTCTGGACATCGTTGAGGGTTTTTGGCAATTCCATTCTTTCTATGGCCCTGATCTTTGTCGGGTTTGCCTCAATTCCTCGGCTGGATACAAGGAATCCAAGTAACTTTCCAGCCGGGACACCAAATGTGCATTTTTCTGGGTTAAGTTTCATCCGGAATCTTCTTAAGTTCACGAATGTTTGACGCAAGTCCTCAATTAGAGTGTGACTTTGTTTGGTTTTCATCACCACGTCATTGATCTATACTTGAAATTTTTTGTCCAATTTATCTTGCAAGCATTTCTGCATGCATCTTTGGTATGTTGCACCTGCATTTCTCAATCCAAACGGCATGGTACGATAGCAATAAGCCCCATACGGGGTGATAAAAGCTGTCTTTATTTGATCATTCGGATTCAGTGGTATCTGCTGGAAACCAGAATACGCGTCCACAAACGACAACAACTCACACCCGACAGTAGAGTCAATGACTTGATTGATCCGTGGCAGGGAAATGGATCTTTTGGACACGCCTTATTGAGGTTCGTGTAATCAATACACATGCGCCACACCACTGCCACATTTAGGTCACCTTTTTCTTCTCGACCAAGACTGGATTTGACAACCAATTTGGGTGCAGTACTTCCATGGTAAAACCGTCAGGCAAGAGCCTAGATATCTCGGCGGCTATCACTTTCCTCCTATCTTCGGTGAAGCGGCGGACTGGCTTGGCATCTGGCTTTACATGAAGAGAGTGCTCAGCCAGTGATACGTCGGAAACGTATCTATAATTTTTGATGATCCATGCTTGTTTTGTATCTACTTTGCTTTACTTGTCCACACTTTGAGGTGCTTTTTACATGTTTTCTAGTACTAACCTATTAACAAGTTGCAACAGTGGCAGATGCATGTTTTCTGCTGTTTTTGGTTTTAGAAAAGTTAGTAAAGAAATATTCTCAGAATTGGACGGGACGAAGGACAAAGTCAATTACTTTCCGTGGGGAACAAGAAGTCCAGAGGAGAGCCGGAGGGTCCGGCCAAAGGGTCCACCCCCCCCCCCCCCCCAGGCGCGGCCATAGGTGGGCCCGCGCCTGGATAGGGTTTGGTGGCCCTGGCCGCCTCCCAGTCTCGCCCCTTCGCCTATAAGAAGCCCACGATGCAGAAACCCTGAGTACCCGATCAGAAATCCACGAAACCGTCTGTAGCCACCGCCACCATCGTCCCTAGATCGGGGGATCTGGAGTTCTTCCCGGCACCCTGCTGGAGGGGAGATCATCCCGGAGGCCTTCTCTCCGGTATGATTCGTGAGTAGTTCCACCTTGGACTATGGGTCCATGTAGTAGCTAGATGGTTGTATCTCCTCCTTTGTGCTTTCATGTATAGATCTTGTGAGCTCCATTCATGATCAAGATCTAATCTATTTGTAATCATGCATGTTGTGTTTGCGGGGATCCGATGGATATTGAGATTATTATATTGGTTTGATTAATGGTTTTATCTTTATGATTCTATCATGTCTGTGTTGTTTGTGATCTTGCGTGCTCTCCGTTGATAGTGGTTATCTTGGCCAAGTAGTTGCTAGTGACTCCAAGAGGGGGTATTTATGCTCGATAGTGGGTTCATTCCTCTAGTTTCCAAGGGAAGTGACAATAATCTCTTCGGTTGTAGATGTGTTGTTGCTACTAGGGAGAAAACAATGGTCTCTTGTTCATGGAACATGTGGACTGTTTACCTTACACACTTTGCTTAAAGCAGTTGTCTGTTGCTTGCAACTTAATACTGGAGGGGGTTCGGATGATAACCTGAAGGTGGACTTCTAGTCATAGATGCAGTTGGATGACGGTCTGTGTATATTGTTGTATTTCCCAATCAACCTCATAGGATCTTTCTGGCTAGTAATTGCATTGTTATGCCTTGCTCAGTTCCTATCAATTGTGATATGGGGTGGCCCGATCTTATCAGCAAGCACTTGTCGAGGATGATGGTGGATGATAGATAACTAGCCTGTAGCTATGAACTCTCCCGCTCGAACCCTGATGCCAATGCAACAGCTCTCGAACCTTGTGGGATATTCACAACACCACGCTCTTGCGCACGCAGCCATCGACCACGAATGGTAGTTTGCAATCTACTAATACCCAATGGAATAACAGATCACACTCAATTGCAGTAGATAATTCGATCATAGGGTAATTTCAGAGGTTCTAAAAAGAATTAACTCCAAAATATTTTAACGTGGTCTACCTCGAAAGAAACGGTACCCCCATCTATTTAAGAGAGAGGGGGCGGCTAGGCTAAGAGTCCAAGACGCAAACGACTACAACTAAGATACATGCCGACCCAAGTGGGACAGCTTTCTAGGCGCACAGGCCTGTTCCTGTCGTGGCAACATATTGGGCCTAAAGCGTGCCGCGGCAGGACTCTTCTGCCAGGTGTTGATCCCTTCCTTTGTAGCTTCTTGCGCTTCCTCCCTCTCCTCCCTCACGCTTGCCCTATTGATCAACACACCTTGCTCTATGTGCTTCGCCTCCTCGCTACGTGCTATACCTTCTTTTCCAACGTACCTGATCATACAATAACACATAGACTAAGGCGGTATAAAATTCTCATTAAGTAAAACATCAGGCTCATTAAGAAACAAATTCACCTGTTGTTCTAGTAGCTTAGCACGAGCTCTTGTAATTGGTCCAATCCTAATCTCATTGGACTTATCCTTGTTAGTAGCAGCTGGAACATCATCAGTAGGAACTAGGGTAGGTGTAAGTATATGGATGTCCTCATCATCTCCCCCCTTCAAAAGCCGTCGACCTCGACGCTCCAAGGTCTTCTCCATCATATGGTGATAAATCAGCAACATTGAAACTGTTGCTAGATCCACCGAATTCAGCAATAGGTATATCAATCGAGTAGGCATTATCATTAATCTTGGCTAACACCTTGTAAGGACTAGCACCACGCGGCTTCAACTTGGATTGGCGCAGCAATGGGAACCTATCCTTGCGCAGATGTACCCAAACCATATCACCAGGTTTGAACAACACTTCCTTCCTTGCTTGATTTCTTGCAGCAACAATGTTCTTGCCTTTCTTCTCAATAGCCTCTCGAGTCTTCTCATGAATCTTCTTCACATAGTCTGCATGTCTTGATGCTTCCATATCAACTCTCTCATGTAATGGTAGAGGCAATAAATCCAGTGGTGTCAATGGCTTGAAACCATACACCACCTCAAAAGGACAAAGTTGAGTGGTTGAATGCACTGCCCTATTGTAAGCAAACTCGACATGTGGCAAACACTCTTCCCACTCCCTTAGATTCTTCTTTATCATAGTCCTTAAGAGTTGTGATAATGTTCTATTCACCACCTCTGTCTGACCATCTGTCTGGGGATGACAAGTAGTACTAAATAGTAGCTTCGTTCCCAGCTTCCCCCATAAAGTCTTCCAAAAGTAGCTCATAAACTTCACATCCCGATTAGAAACAATTGTTCTTGGTACTCCATGTAATCTCACAATGTCCCTGAAAAACAGGTTAGCAACATGCGACGTGTCGTCGCTTTTGTGGCAGGCAATAAAATGAGCCATCTTAGAGAATCTATCTACTATCACAAATATAGAATCATGCCCTCTCTGGGTTTTAGGTAGACCTAGCACAAAATCCATACTAATGTCTTCCCATGGTGCAGTTGGCGCAGAGAGAGGGGTATACAAACCATGAGGCTTCAATTTAGATTTCGACCTGTGACATGTAATACATCGACTCACAAATCTGTACACATCACGCCTCATCTTGGGCCAATAAAAATGATCAGCAAGCATGAGTAATGTCTTCTCACGCCCAAAGTGACCCATCAAACCACCAGCATGTGATTCCTGCACTAAGAACAAACGCAACAAAGATTCTAGAATACATAGTTTGTTAGCTCGAAACAAATACCCATCATGTATATGATACTTATCCCATGCGTTTCTAAGAGAACACAAACGATATGGTTCAGAAAAATCATTGTCAGTTGCATAAAGTGCACAAATACTCTCTAATCCAGGAATTTTAACATCAAGATTCATTAATAGCATGTTTTTCCTAGACAAAGCATCAGCAACGACATTCTCTTTTCCTTTCTTATATTGAATGATGTATGGAAAAGATTCAATAAACTCAACCCATTTAGCTAATCTCCTATGCAAGTTTGATTGAGCTTTTAGATACTTTAAAGCATCATGATCAGAATGTATGATAAACTCTTTTGGCCACAAATAATGTTGCCAAACTTCTAGTACATGAACAAGTTCATACAATTCTTTATCATATATAGGATAGTTCAATCTAGCACCAGTAAGTTTCTCAGAAAAATATGCTATAGGGCGACCCTCTTGCATCAAAACGCCACCAATACCTATACCACTAGCATCAGATTCAACTTCAAATTGCTTTGAAAAATCGGGCAATGCAAGTAATGGTGCAGAAGTAAGCAAATGCTTCAATGTATCAAATGCAATATCTTGGGCTGCGCCCCACACAAATGGCACACCTTTCTTAGTAAAATCATTCAATGGTGCAGCAATAGTGCTAAAATCCTTCACAAATCGTCTATAGGATCCAGCTAATCCATGGAAACTACGCACTTGACTAACATTCATGGGAATAGGCCAATTCTGAATTGACTCAATTTTAGATTGATCGACTTCTACCCCATGCTTAGATACAACATAACCCAAAAATATGACCTTATCTTTTGCAAATGTGCATTTCTCAAGATTAGCATACAATTGATGATCACGCAACACTTGCAAAACTTGTCGGATATGATTACAATGTTCAGTTTCGTTGTGGCTATAGATAAGAATATCATCAAAATAAACAACCACAAAATGACCAATGAATTCTCTCAAAACATGATTCATTAATCTCATGAATGTACTAGGTGCATTAGTAAGCCCAAAAGGCATGACTAGCCATTCATATAAACCAAATTTTGTTTCGAAAGCAGTTTTCCACTCATCCCCTTCTTTCATCCTAATTTGATGATAACCACTACGCAAATCAATCTTAGAGAAAATAGCAGCACCACTCAATTCATCAAGCATATCTTCTAAGCGTGGAATAGGATGACGATATCGAATAGTGATGTTATTAATAGATCGACAATCTACACACATGCGCCATGTACCATCTTTCTTACGAACTAAAATAACAGGAATAGCACAAGGGCTAAGAGAAACACGAATGTATCCTTTGTCGAGTAGTGCTTGTACTTGTTTCTGTATCTCCGTAGTTTCATCGGGGTTGGTCCGGTAGGGTGCACGGTTAGGTAATGTGGCTCCTGGAATAAGATCAATCTGATGCTCTATGCCGCGCATGGGAGTAAGTCCAGCGGGCACCTCCTCTGGAAACACATCACCAAAGTCCTGCAAAACAGTAGAGACACCAAGAGAAATAGGGGTCATGTCGTTAGAAACTAAAACCTCGCCCTTATACATGAGCACAAGCGGCATGGCACTAGGATCCTCTCGAAACTCTCTCATATCTTCCTTGGTGGCTAGCATTACTAGGTTAGGCACTCTCTCTCTTTTCTTTATATCACTCTTTGTAGGCTCTAGAACATCATGTACAGCTGCAACACTCTCACGGCCTCCAACAGAAGCATCTTTCAAAGTCACCTCTATTTTCTGTCTAGACTCATTGACAATCTGTTGTGGTGTCATTGGTTGCAGGTTAATCTTCTTGCCTATAAACTCCAAGTGATAAGTATTGGCACGGCCATTGTGTTGCACATGGCGATCATATAACCAAGGCCGACCCAATAACAAATGGCAAACAGTCATAGGAACCACATCAAAATCAATACAATCTTTGTAAGGCCCTATTTCAAAATTCACTCTCACCATATGGTTTACTTTCATCTCACCACTGAATGTAGTATGGCTTAGGATGAGGCAAATAAGATAAATTCAGCTTGGCACATAACTCCTTGCTTGCAAGATTCCTGCAGCTACCTCCATCGATAATTACTTTGCAAGCTTTGTTAGGCCCAATGAGAGATTTTGTTTGGAACAAATTGCAGCGCTGAGAGTCAACAATGGGCTGCACACTAAGAATGCGTGGAGATACCACAATAGTAGGTGCATGCGCAGGAAAGGCATCCAGACCTTCCTCTTCATAATCAGCACTATGATCATTAGGATCAACATCATCTCCACTCTCATATTCTCCTTGATCATTGACAAACATCACCTTGCGGTTTGGACAATCTCTCTGATAGTGCCCTCTACCTCCGCAAGTGTGGCACTCCACATTGCGAGTGCGTGTAGTTGACATATTCGTACCCGTACTAGTAGCAGGAGCAGCTGGTTTCTTACAATTAGAAACAAAAGAGGGTGAGGGAACAGGCTTGGCCGCCGATGTAGTAGGGTAGCTGGTCGCTGTAGGAGGAGCCATAGGAGATGGCGTGGCCCTGGGGAACCGGCTAGTGGCTGGAAAACGACGTGCTTTAGCTTCCTCCGCGAGCTGTGACTCGGCCTCTCTAGCATGATGAAATAGTTCGTTCATGTTCTCATACTTGTGATGACGCACTATGCTCTTTATGGGTAACCTCAAATTGTTGAGAAATCGCTGCATGGTCATCTCAAGCAATTCTCGGATTCGAGCACGTTGCATAAGCATCTCCATCTCCATGTAGTACTCATCAACTGTCAAGTTCCCTTGCTTCAATTGTGTCAACTTGTCAAAAACAGAGCGCAAGTAATTGGTGGGTACAAAATGTTCCTTCATGATACACTTCATCTCTCGCCAAGTCATCACCGGAAGGTCATTATCATCCCTTCTATGCTGAACAAGAGCATCCCACCAACGCAAAGCATAACCATCAAATTCTGACGCTGCAAGCTTGACCTTCTTTTCTTCAGTATACTCATACAAGCGCCAGAGCTTCTCTATCTTCAACTCCCATGTCAAATAATCTTCAGGATCAATGGAACCATCAAACTTGGGAATTGAAAATTTAGGCTTGCCCAAACCATCATCAACCGGCTGTATAGGTACATGCTGAGCACGACCTATAGGGACAAAACCATGACCATGTAATGGTGCAGGTGCAGGATCATTAGGGCGTCCCCTGCCTAGTGGCGCAGCACCAGCAACACTGCCATCAGCTTCATCCTCGAGCTCCTCATGCATTGGTTGCTGTTGCCGTTGCTCAATAGCAAGTGTCAAGGCCTCTACAGAACGCTGCAAAGCTGTCACGTTCGTGTTGAGGTCTGTCACTTGTGTCTTGATAGTAGCCACGTCCCGAACGTTTGCTTCCAAAGTCACTTGCACGTCCTGAAGACTCTTGTCAATGACATATGTTGTGTTGTTAAACACTAATGTTAAATGGGATCTCAATGCTTCATATTCCCGCCAATCACACACTCAGCATCCTTCTTTTTCTGTGCTACAACATCAGAAGCACTAGTATACATGATTAGTAGATTAGTGCAATAAATAAAATCTGTTTGGTGGAACACTCAATTCACTCACACTGACAAGAAAGTAGATCTTACCGTTCCAAAGTGAATAGAGATGCGTAACCAAAAACGAGATCAAGACTGATGCACTGATGTGATGAAGTGAATATCAAGGGTATAGAGACGATCACAGGGCATACAGGTTATTTATGGTGGAGCTGTAGGTATGGAATCCTAACTACACCGCAGACAAGTCCTAGTGCTGATTGTTATGATAACCCAAGAAACACACGGTGGAGATAAACGTGGCAAAGCAATTTATGAACAGGAATATTGCAATGCACAAGAGAGACGCTAGTAATAGCTCAAAATAAACAGGCACAAGATTGCTTAATCTACAAGTGCTATGATCAACTAGGCCTCCAATAAAGCACACTTTGATATCTTTTTTTTGTTTTGTCACGCTTGTAGCTCTATTCTCTCTCTTTTTTTTAATACGGAATCTCTGTTCCTTTGCTGTTTTTTTGAACTATATGACTCAATGCAAAACGAATGCAAACTAGGGAGGGCCGGATAATCCGGTTTGTCAGGGGCCGGATAATCCGGTCTGTCGGGGCGAAAATTGAGCACTTTCAAAACCCTAATGAGCAGCCTGTCAGAGCAAGCAACTAGTCTCGTGGGCACGTTCCTAGGCACGGATGCGGTAGATAGGCTGTAGCTAGGTTTGAAACACCAAAGTACGCTACGTGGACTCGGAAAAGTAGATGGAAACTTGCGGAAAACGGTGATGGTGGACTCGGTGGAAAACAAGATCAAAACCCTAAACTTTAAACACAAACGAAAACTAGACTCCTATGAGAAAAACCTGCAGATCAGATCTACGAGAAGACACGACCAGCAACTAAAACTTGAAAAACGATGCAATCTAGGCTAGGGCAAATATTTTTGTATCGCTTTTTCTGTATAGGACGAAAACAAGAACGAATCTATGGATGGATTTGTGGATGCTCACCGAGTAAACGAGGAAATCTGATACCAAGATGATATGGGGTGGCCCGATCTTCTCAGCAAGCACTTGTCGATGATGATGGTGGATGATAGATAACTAGCCTGTATCTATGAACTCTCCCGCTCGAACCCTGATGCCAATGCAACAGCTCTCGAACCTTGTGGGATATTCACAACACCACACTCGTGCGCACGCAGCCGTCGACCACGAACGGTAGTTTGCAATCTACTAATTCCCAATGGAACAACAGATCACACTCAATTGTAGTAGATAATTCGATCACAGGGTAATTTTAGAGGTTCTAAAAAGAATAAACTCCAAAATATTTTAACGTGGTCTACCTCGAAAGAAATGGTACCCCCATCTATTTAAGAGAGAGGGGCGGCTAGGCTAAGAGTCCAAGACGCAAACGACTACAACTAAGATACATGCCGACCCAAGTGGGACAACTTTCTAGGCGCACAGGCATGTTCCTGTCGTGGCAACATATTGGGCCTAAAGCGTGCAGCGGCAGGACTCTTCTGCCAGGTGTTGATCCCTTCCTTTGTAGCTCCTTGCGCTTCCTCCCTCTCCTCCCTCGCGCTTGCCCTATTGATCAACACACCCTGCTCTATGTGCTTCGCCTCCTCGCTACGTGCTATACCTTCTTTTCCAACGTACGTGATCATACAATAACACATAGACTTAGGTAGTATAAAATTCTCATTAAGTAAAACATCAGGCTCATTAAGAAAAAAATTCACCTGTTGTTCTAGTAGCTTAGCAAGAGCTCTTGTAATTGGTCCAATCCTAATCTCATTGGACTTATCCTTGTTAGTAGCAGCTGGAACATCATCAGTAGTAACTGGGGTAGGTGTAAGTATATGGATGTCCTCATCAAATTGCCCTGCTGTAATTTGTTTACCCTTTATGCCATGTTGTTTATCTAAGGAGAGCACCTCTAATGAACTATGGACCCCGGTCCAATCTTTACCATTGATACATCTTCCACTGTCACATGTTTAGTTGCTGCAAACCATTACCTTCCACACCATATGTGTCACATCCCAAGATTTTCCAAATCTTGTAATGTGAAAGTAAATGAATGAAATAAAACTTTGTTTGATTTTCAGGGCCAGAAGAAACTTTTTGAATTTAATTGGAAACTTCAAACCAATTTGAATCAAATAAATCCTAAAGGGATTTATAAGGATAAACACTTATTAAAGGAAATTAAAGTGTTTTGGAATTACTATTTTGGATATTTTAATAAAAGATTTGGTTTTCAAAAGAAAAGGTGGATTCTTAAATAAAGATTATTTTATAAAGCCAAATTTAACCTTAGCCAAGCTTTGGAATTAAAACATTTTGTTTTGAATAAAAATAGCAAAAGTTTATTTAAATAAATTAATAAGGATTTAATATCCAATTTTATCTAAATAAAAGGTTTTACCATTTTAATTAAAACATCAAAAACTTATTAAATTATTTTAAATAAGTTTTCCAAATATTTTATATTCTCAAATAAAACCTACTAAAGTGTTTTGGCTTTATTTTAGATTTCAAAATAAATATTTTAAATAAAATAAATCCTAGTTGATTTTATAATGAAGGTCTATTGTATTTAATTATTAATGGACCCTAAAATAAAAGGTTATTTTGTTTTAAAACAAGTTTCCAAGTATTCTTTATTTCCAAATAAAACCTACTGATTTGGTTTTGAAAATATTTGGATTTCAAATGGAGATTTTGTTAATTAAATTAAACCCTATTTTATTAAATAACTAAAGATCCATTTTATTTAATTAAAGAATGGATCCTAAAAAGAATAAAAAATTATCATTTTATTTTGGGATTTGGTTTATGTTGATAAACAGAACCAAATTCAAAGTTACAAAGTTTAGTGATTGTTTGAATCAAATTGAGTGTTGTTTGATTGTTTGAATTTCAAAACAGAAAAAGAATAAGAAAAGGAAAAAAAGGTTCCAGGAAGAAAAAAATGGAATTGGACCTAGCCCAGCCGTCCAAGCCCACAAGCCCAGCAAACCAGCCCAGTTTCCCTCCCCGAAGAAAAACGATTCATACTCAAGTTCTACCCCATGCAGAGGCTGACCAGTGGACCCTCCCCTCACTCTTTTTCTCACTGACGACTGGACCCCACTCCTCCTGTTCTTCCTTCTCACCCGCGCGACTCCTTCTCCCTCCCCTCGACACCGTTCCTGCCAATGATTTCGCGGCCTTAATTCGCCTTAACGCGACCACCGTTACCCGCTTTGATCACGCAGGCTTAAACGCTCATGTCTCCTCTCCACTTCCCCTTTGTCGCCCCATCTCAACGCGCTCCCAGACGCCCCAATTCTTCCCCAAGCTCCTCTGTCTCCGACGACCCTCCTCGTCGAATTCCAGCCGAGCTTCGTCGCCCCTTGCCTCCCTGAGCACGCTAGCAAATTCCCCACTCCCAGACACATCTCCCAGTGCTCTTCGTTCAACCGCAGGCGCCCCAGAGCACCGTCTTCGACAAGCTCTGACAACGCCGCCGTCTGTCTTGTCCCCGTCGAACTTCCCCGGTAAGCCTCGACCACCCCTAGCCTTTCCATGGATGCTCACATCATCTCCAGCTCAGTACGTGTCTAATCGTACCATCCATCTGCCCTGGGGTGAACTGCAGCATCTCCCCGTCGTCAACCAGAGCCGCCAGACGCCGTTGCAAACTCCGGCGAGCAATTGCTGCAGTACCCGAGCACCCCTTGTCAAGCCAATAGCACGTCGAGCATCACCACAGCCCTGCGATTCTGGTGAGCACTTTCCCTCCCCTCTTTGCTTCCTGTAGCCGCTGCAACGCCACCGCCTGGCCGTGCGCCGCCGCTAGCCACCGTCGGCGCCGCTCACTTTTGGTCAAGCGAATCAGTACCATAGGATCTAGATTGAGCGAGCCGGATTAGATCATTTAACTGCGAAGGGGTACGAGTCCTGTGCCGCACGATCTATTAGATCCACCGCAACACCGATCCGGCCAAACCGGTACCGTCCAACCAGAACACGACACGTGGCCAGGTCTGTTTAAAATAGAAATTGGAAATCAGATTTAAGTTGCAATTTCAAACCTTTGTAACTTTCGATCCACACGTCCAAAATTTACAAATTTGGTACCGTTGAAATCAGTGGAACAAACCCTAGCCAACCATGCCTTTGGTTTAGCAAATAGTATCTGTTAGATTGGTTGATTATGCAGAAACATTTGATTGCTTGTTAAGACTAGAAAAATGATTCAAAATGTTTTTAAGTTTGAAACCTTGGCAAAATAGTTTATGGTGAACTTACTGACCCTAGGAACCAACCCATGGTTTTGAAAATGAATTTGGAGAAGATTAGGATGGATTAATTGGTTTAGTACATTTCTAGCCAAATAAAAATAATAAATTTTGTTATGAAAATGTTTTGGAGTAAAAACTTTGGGAAAATATTTTGGATCAAACCTACTGGCCATAAACACCAAGTTTTGAGAAACCTCAACTTATTTGGTGAACCCCTTAAAGTTGTTGCTTAATAAAATGTTTTTCCACCACATAAAATGTTGAATGGATTTTAAAAAATGGTTTATGGACAAAACCCTTTTGTAAATGACTTTGCCATTTTGGTAAATGACCACTTTGGACTTTACAAAGTTTAGAAGCCTAGTGGAGACCATCTTTGCAAATAGAACCATCCCTTGTATGCTTACATGCATCTTAGATCCCATTGTTTTATGTGTGTGAAGTTGTTTGATTGATTTATTGGTTTGGAATGCTAGTTGATTTTGTGTCTACTTGATTGACTTGTAGTGAAATTAGAAAGTGTGAGACTAGCAAGATCAAGGAGTGAACCAACATTCCCTACCAAAAAGGCAAGTTACACTATCATCTAGTCCTACTATTTTCATTATACTTAGTGGATTTTGAAACATGCATGAAAAGATATTTTATACTTATGCTATGCTAAAATACTAATAGGATTCCCTATACATTCCTTAGAGAAAACAATGTAGTTGTTACATGCTTAGCCATGCTATATATACTTTGAAAAGAGATACATGTTGAGATTTTATGAAGTTGAGAAAAGGACTTGTGTTTTATATAATAAAACAAGGACTCAATGAACCACCTGGGTGGCCAAGGATACTTTGAGTATTGGAGAAGGTGGCAACAAAAGGAACCATGTCTATGGCAATCACTTTGTGTTGTGCTCCAAAGGAAACCACCCAGGAAACTTAGATATTGAACATGTTTCTCCAGTTGTGGCTTTCGTGTGCAACCACATGCTATTATGGCTCTGGCTTAGTCAACTACATTGGGAAGACCCATGCATTGTCTTCAGTTTACTGGACATGGGGATCTGGAATGCTTCATGGGTGCTGAAGACAAGCTAGCAATGGTGTATGGGAGGACCCTTTGGAAAGACTTCGTCACATTCCCAATCTGCCAGTACTCCATCTTGGTGAGTACTAATCCAGTGGCCACTGGTGGCAAAAGGATGGGATTGTGACATGTGGGTAAAGTGTACTCCTTCTGCAGAAGATAATAAAATCTAAGTACTTAGCCATGTCCCCGGTTATGGACAATACTGAGCAACTAAAGTTTGAACTATGGGAGATCTCGACATTCTAATTTCTAAAAGAAAACTTTTAAGGACTTGATGCACTTGGGGTTACCAAGGAGCTCAAGAGACTTTGACAAAACTTGATGTACTTGGGGTTACCAAGGAACTCAAGAGATTTTGTTGAAAACATGAACACTTGGGGCTACCAAGGAACTCATGAGATTTTGATAAAACTTGTTGCACTTGGGGTTACCAAGTAGCTCAAGGGATTTTGACAAGGACTTGAACACTTGAGTTTCTACCAAGGAGTTCAAGGAACTTGGAAAAGGAGATTTGACAAAGGATCAAAACCATTTTGAAAAGATAGGATAAATTTTGCTTTATGCAGATAAGCCTAAAACTCTACTTAGCCAAATATGCATATAGTGATAGTACCCATTTATATTTCCCATAGTAGTGAAACTTGCCAATACAATTCAAATGTATTGACCCTTGTGGCTGTAACTTGTAATGTTGCAGGTTTGATTGTTTTTAGTGAAGATTGATTGATTAGGATTACAAAGTCTACAACCAACATCTGCCTGTGGCACTTTGAAGATGAAGGACCCATGATTTTAGTTATTCCGCTGCAATGTAATGTAATAGCCAAATGAGCTATGTAAGATGTAATAAAATTATGTTATTACTGGTATAAAGTTATATTATGACCTTTGTTTCTTGATATTACATCTTAACTGTGGATGCTAGCTATTGATCCAGGGACTAGCATTGTAAACACAGGGGACTCCACCTTATGTTGTATAAAGGTTGGGACACTCCCTCTACAGATGGTATCAGAGCATTGTGTTGCCTGTAGGATTTTGTAAACCTAGGATTGGACAAAAACCCTTAGAAAAATAGGAGTTGTATTTTGATCCAAAAACTTATTTACAAAAACACTTGTAAACTCTTTCCTCAACCATTTTGGTTTCAACTCTACTTCTCTTCTATTTCAACTTGATGGAAAACCTACCCCATGGCCCAAGACTACATCATGTGCAAAGGGCTTTTTCAACTTCTTCAACTCTAATGACTTCAACTTCTTCAACTCTAATGACTTCAACATCTTCGGCATATTCCCCCAGGACTTCCAACTTGGATATCACTAAGGACTACAAGTGAAACAAGGAAATCTTACTCAAGATTTAGTGACTGAGGGAATGCAAAAGTTAGAAGGAATCTACATCACTGGAAGTCTTGTGACCAAGAGTTTTCTTCAGGAAACCAGGATCTCAAGTAAGAAGGAGCAACCAAGAATGATGGGAAGATCACAAGTGAACCATATAGATGGACCACCATATTTTAGTTAAGACAAAACCACCAACTTATGTGGTGTAACAAAAATATTTTATTGCCTAAGTATGTGCTTGAACCTTGTTTGAGTGAAATGTTTGGTTTGCGACTGCATGCACATTGATTGTGTGAATTGTGATGTGTGTGATTAGAAGTAATTCCTTAGAAATGTCTTGCCTACTCTAATCTCCCTTCAACCCAAACAGATGACTACTCCAAGAGACTCCAACATCAAGGTTGATGACACCAACACCGACCAAGAGGACAGCATGAAAGAGCTCATAGCAACCCAGAACCAGTTGAACCAAGTGACAGCTCAATTCATAGCCAACTCTAGTGGAGAAGATCCAAAGCTACAAGGATTTTTGGAAACTCAAGGCTAATTGATGCTTAAGGTGACTGATCAAATGATCAAAATGGAAGAAAGCTATCCCAAAAGAGTCTATGACAACAAGGATGACAGAAATATTATTCTAGATGGATCCCCAGCTTGCATTATTTGTGGAGACAAGGATCATACTTACAAAGAGCATGGAGATCAATGCCCCAACTGTGAAGAGAAACATCCTGTTGGACAATGTCCCACCTCTCAAGCCACTTGTTATTTGTGTGAAGGAAACAATCATGTTCCTATCCAATGCCCCATCTATGCCATTGTTGAACAAAGGAAACAAGAAGGATCCAAGTATGCCAAGAATGTTGATGGCAAAGGAAAAGGACCACTTATACCTCCAAACAAGACAACCCAATTCAAAGGATCAAAGAAAACCAAGAAGCAAAATATAGACAAAAGCCATGTGCAATGTTATAAATGTAAGGAAATGGGACACTATTCTGGTGAATGCCCAAAGAACCCAAAGAATAAAGAGATTGGCCAGGTAGTGTGCAACAACTGCAAAGAGCTAGGCCATTATGTAGCAACTTGTCCACAAGAGCCACGTAAAGAACTCAAGGACATCCATTGTTTCAACTGCAAGAATCCAGGACATTATGCAAGCAACTGTCCAGAAAAGATGAAGAACAAGTTGAACAAACCTATGGAGAACTCAACCTTGGCCCATGAGTCAAGTGTGGAAACAAAGGATGCAATGCAAAAGTTTACTTAGAGAAGTTTCCCCAGGATCCCAAGAAGGACAATATGTAATTTTTGTTTGAAAATTTTTAAGGGTGGTAGTACCCTAGTGTTTGAACCAGCTTGTAACCCTAGCCTTCCCAAATCTCGGGACGAGATTTATTTTAAGGGTGGTAGCCTGTCACATCCCAAGATTTTCCAAATCTTGTAATGTGAAAGTAAATGAATGAAATAAAACTTTGTTTGATTTTCAGGGCCAAAAGAAACTTTTTGAATTTAATTGGAAACTTCAAACCAATTTGAATCAAATAAATCCTAAAGGGATTTATAAGGATAAACACTTATTAAAGGAAATTAAAATGTTTTGGAATTACTATTTTGGATCTTTTAATAAAAGATTTGGTTTTCAAAAGAAAAAGGTGGATTCATAAATAAAGATTATTTTATAAAGCCAAATTTAACCTTAGCCAAGCTTTGGAATTAAAACATTTTGTTTTGAATAAAAATAGCAAAAGTCTATTTAAATAAATTAATAAGGATTTAATATCCAATTTTATCTAAATAAAAGGTTTTACCATTTTAATTAAAACATCAAAAACTTATTAAATTATTTTAAATAATTTTTCCAAATATTTTATATTCTCAAATAAAACCTACTGAAGTGTTTTGGCTTTATTTTAGATTTCAAAATAAATATTTTAAATAAAATAAATCCTAGTTGATTTTATAATGAAGGTCTATTGTATTTAATTATTAATGGACCCTAAAATAAAAGGTTATTTTGTTTTAAAACAAGTTTCCAAGTATTCTTTATTTCCAAATAAAACCTACTGATTTGGTTTTGAAAATATTTGGATTTCAAATGGAGATTTTGTTAATTAAATCAAACCCTATTTTATTAAATAACTAAAGATCCATTTTATTTAATTAAAGAATGGATCCTAAAAAGAATAAAAAATTATCATTTTATTTTGGGATTTGGTTTATGTTGATAAACAGAACCAAATTCAAAGTTACAAAGTTTAGTGATTGTTTGAATCAAATGAGTGTTGTTTGATTGTTTGAATTTCAAAACAGAAAAAGAATTAGAAAAGGAAAAAAAAGGTTCCAGGAAGAAAAAAAATGGAATTGGACCTAGCCCAGCCGGCCAAGCCCACAAGCCCAGCAAACCAGCCCAGTTTCCCTCCCCGAAGAAAAACGATTCGTACTCAAGTTCTAACCCATGCAGAGGCTGACCAGTGGACCCTCCCCTCACTCTTTTTCTCACTGACGACTGGACCCCACTCCTCCTGTTCTTCCTTCTCACCCGCGCGACTCCTTCTCCCTCCCCTCGACACCGTTCCTGCCGATGATTTCGCGGCCTTAATTCGCCTTAACGCGACCACCGTTACCCGCTTTGATCACGCAGGCTTAAACGCTCATGTCTCCTCTCCACTTCCCCTCTGTCGCCCCATCTCAACGCGCTCCCAGACGCCCCAATTCTTCCCCAAGCTCCTCTGTCTCCGACGACCCTCCTCGTCGAATTCCAGTCGAGCTTCATCGCCCCTTGCCTCCTTGAGCACGCTAGCAGATTCCCCACTCCCAGACACATCTCCCAGTGCTCTTCGTTCAACCGCAGGCGCCCCAGAGCACCGTCTTCGACAAGCTCTGACAACGCCGCCGTCTGTCTTGTCCCCGTCGAACTTCCCCGGTAAGCCTCGACCACCCCTAGCCTTTCCATGGATGCTCACATCATCTCCAGCTCAGTACGTGTCTAATCGTACCATCCATCTGCCCTGGGGTGAATTGCAGCATCTCCCCATCGTCAACCAGAGCCGCCAGACGCCGTTGCAAACTCTGGCGAGCAATTGCTGCAGTACCCGAGCGCCCCTTGTCAAGCCAATAGCACGTCGAGCATCACCACAGCCCTGCGATTCTGGTGAGCACTTTCCCTCCCCTCTTTGATTCCTTTAGCCGCTGCAACGCCACCGCCTGGCCATGCGCCGCCGCTAGCCACCGTCGGCGCCGCTCACTTTTGGTCAAGCGAATCAGTACCGTAGGATCTAGATTGAGCGAGCCGGATTAGATCATTTAACTGCGAAGGGGTACGAGTCCTGTGCCGCACGATCTATTAGATCCAATGCACCGCAACACCGATCCGGCCGAACCGGTACCGTCCAACCAGAACACGACACGTGGCCAGGTCTGTTTAAAACAGAAATTGGAAATCAGATTTAAGTTGCAATTTCAAACCTTTGTAACTTTCGATCCACACGTCCAAAATTTACAAATTTGATACCGTTGGAATCAGTGGAACAAACCCTAGCCAACCATGCCTTTGGTTTAGCAAATAGTATCTGTTAGATTGGTTGATTATACAGAAACATTTGATTGCTTGTTAAGACTAGAAAAATGATTCAAAATGTTTTTAAGTTTGAAACCTTGGCAAAATAGTTTATGGTGAACTTACTGACCCTAGGAACCAACCCATGGTTTTGAAAATTAATTTGGAGAAGATTAGGATGGATTAATTGGTTTAGTCCATTTCTAGCCAAATAAAAATAATAAATTTTGTTATGAAAATGTTTTGGAGTAAAAACTTTGGAAAAATATTTTGGATCAAACCTACTGGCCATAAACACCAAGTTTTGAGAAACCTCAACTTATTTGGTGAACCCCTTAAAGTTGTTGCTTGATAAAAATGTTTTTCCACCACATAAAATGTTGAATGGATTTTAAAAAATGGTTTATGGACAAAACCCTTTTGTAAATGACTTTGCCATTTTGGTAAATGACCACTTTGGACTTTACAAAGTTTAGAAGCCTAGTGGAGACCATCTTTGCAAATAGAACCATCCCTTGTATGCTTACATGCATCTTAGATCCCATTGTTTTATGTGTGTGAAGTTGTTTGATTGATTTATTGGTTTGGAATGCTAGTTGATTTTGTGTCTACTTGATTGACTTGTAGTGAAATTAGAAAGTGTGAGACTAGCAAGATCAAGGAGTGAACCAACATTCCCTACCAAAAAGGCAAGTTACACTATCATCTAGTCCTACTATTTTCATTATACTTAGTGGATTTTGAAACATGCATGAAAAGATATTTTATACTTATGCTATGCTAAAATACTAATAGGATTCCCTATACATTCCTTAGAGAAAACAATGTAGTTGTTACATGCTTAGCCATGCTATATATACTTTGAAAAGAGATACATGTTGAGATTTTATGAAGTTGAGAAAAGGACTTGTGTTTTATATAATAAAACAAGGACTCAATGAACCACCTGGGTGGCCAAGGATACTTTGAGTATTGGAGAAGGTGGCAACAAAAGGAACCATGTCTATGGCAATCACTTTGTGTTGTGCTCCAAAGGAAACCACCCAGGAAACTTAGAGATTGAACATGTTTCTCCAGTTGTGGCTTTCGTGTGCAACCACATGCTATTATGGCTCTGGCTTAGTCAACTACATTGGGAAGACCCATGCATTGTCTTCAGTTTACTGGACATGGGGATCTGGAATGCTTCATGGGTGCTGAAGACAAGCTAGCAATGGTGTATGGGAGGACCCTTTGGAAAGACTTCGTCACATTCCCAATCTGCCAGTACTCCATCTTGGTGAGTACTAATCCAGTGGCCACTGGTGGCAAAAGGATGGGATTGTGACATGTGGGTAAAGTGTACTCCTTCTGCAGAAGATAATAAAATCTAAGTACTTAGTCGTGTCCCCGGTTATGGACAATACTGAGCAACTAAAGTTTGAACTATGGGAGATCTCGACATTCTAATTTCTAAAAGAAAAATTTTAAGGACTTGATGCACTTGGGGTTACCAAGGAGCTCAAGAGACTTTGACAAAACTTGATGTACTTGGGGTTACCAAGGAACTCAAGAGATTTTGTTGAAAACATGAACACTTGGGGCTACCAAGGAACTCATGATATTTTGATAAAACTTGTTGCACTTGGGGTTACCAAGTAGCTCAAGGGATTTTAACAAGGACTTGAACACTTGAGTTTCTACCAAGGAGTTCAAGGAACTTGGAAAAGGAGATTTGACAAAGGATCAAAACTATTTTGAAAAGATAGGATAAATTTTGCTTTATGCAGATAAGCCTAAAACTCTACTTAGCCAAATATGCATATAGTGATAGTACCCACTTATATTTCCCATAGTAGTGAAACTTGCCAATACAATTCAAATGTATTGACCCTTGTGGCTGTAACTTGTAATGTTGCAGGTTTGATTGTTTTTAGTGAAGATTGATTGATTAGGATTACAAAGTCTACAACCAACATCTGCATGTGGCACTTTGAAGATGAAGGACCCATGATTTTAGTTATTCCGCTGCAATGTAATGTAATAGCCAAATGAGCTATGTAATATGTAATAAAATTATGTTATTACTGGTATAAAGTTATATTATGACCTTTGTTTCTTGATATTACATCTTAACTGTGGATGCTAGCTATTGATCCAGGGACTAGCATTGTAAACACAGGGGACTCCACCTTATGTTGTATAAAGGTTGGGACACTCCCTCTACAATACGTTTAATCCTTTGTTACAGCAAACCGTTGAGCTTGACAACCTCACTGATTCGTTGGGGCAAAGTCTTGAGTTTGTGTTGTGCAGGTCTCCGCGTTGCTTGCAACACATGTGTGATGTTTCCTTCCTCCTACTGGTTCGATAACCTCGGTTTCTTACTGAGGGAAACTTGCTGTTGTACTGCTTCATACCTTTCTCTTGGGGTTTCCAACGAAGCGTCCCACGACAAGTGGTGGGCGCCATCAAGCTACTTTCTGGCACCGTTGCCAGGGAGGCTAAGGACGTCTTCACTAGGGGAGTCCTTCACTTCCTTTCTCTTTACTTTGTTTCTAGTTTGCTTTGTTTCTTTTGTTTGGTTTGCTTGCCTTATTCAAAAACACACAAAAATTAGTTCCTGCTCTAGCTTCTGCTGTTTTTTGGCTTGCCCACATTTACCAAAATGAAATCTGCTGAGAACACCAAGTTTTGTGACTTTACTAGCACCAAAAACAATGATTTCCTAAGCACACCTATTGCTCCACCTGCTCCTGATGCTACCTTTTATGAAATTAAGCCTGCTTTGTTGAATCTTGTGATGAGAGAGCAATTTTCTGGTGCTGGTTCTGATGATCCTGCTGCCCATCTTAATAGCTTTGTTGAACTTTGTGAGATGCACAAGTATAAGGATGTAGATGGAGATATTATTAAGCTCAGGCTTTTTCCTTTCTCCTTGAGGGGAAAAGCTAAAGAATGGTTGCTATCTTTGCCTAAAATAGTATTGATTCTTGGACTAAGTGCAAAGATGCTTTTATTGGAAAGTACTATCCTCCTGCTAAGATTATTGCTATGAGAAGTGACATTTATGAAATTTAAACAGTTTGATAGTGAACATGTTGCTCCTTCTTGGGAAAGAATGAAATCTTTGGTTAAAAATCGCCCTACTCATGGACTCACTGCTTGGATGATTATCCAAACTTTTTATGCAGGTTTGAACTTCTCCTCAAGAAACCTATTGGATTCTGCTGCTGGAGGTACTTTTATGGGACTCACCTTGGGTGTTGCAACAAGGCTCCTTGATAATATGATGGTTAACTACTCTGAATGGCATGTTGAGAGAGCTCCACATGGTAACAAGGTAAATTCTATTGAGGAAACTTCCTCTTTGAGTGAAAAGATTGATTGATGTTATTATGGTTATGCTTGTTAATGGGAAAGCTCCTCTAGATCCTGACAGTGTTCCCTTAGCCTCTTTGGTTGCTCAAGAATAGCAAGTTGATGTGTACTTCATTAGAAACAATAATTTCAACAACAATGCCTATAGGAATAATTTTGGTAGCAACAACAATTATAGGCCTTATCCTCCTAATAATGAAAACTCATATGGAAGCCCTTATAATAATGCTAGAAATGTCCCCTCTGAACTTGAAGTAATGCTCAAGGACTTTATTAGTAAACAAACCACTTTCAATAAGACTATAGAGGAAAAGCTTTTAACTGTTGAGAAAAATATATCCTATTTGTCTGAAGCTCAAACTTCTTTAGTTAATAAAATTGCTACTAAACCTGAAACTATGGAGAACACCTTTGCTACTGCTCATTCCATACAAGTTACTATTGATGAAAATGTTAGGCTGTTAGCTCAACTTCATGCTAGGTGGGAAAGGGAAGCTGAAATTGATAGGAACAATAGTGTGTGCACCATCACCACTAAACCACAAGTAGCTCATATTCCTCCTCCTACTATGCCTACCACTAGTGATGCTAAGTTTGACTTTGATATTGATGGTTGCAATACTTCTAAAGTGATTATGTTCTTGCAGAAACTTGCTATAAGTCCTGATGCTAGTGATATGCATGTTGCCTTTACCAAACACATTACAGATGCTCTTGTTAAGATTAAGGAAGAGAAGCTAAAACACAAAGCTTATATTCCTAGGAAATTAGATAGTTGGGAACCCATTATTAATATGCAAGTGAATGACTTTGATCTCAAAGCTTCATGTGATCTTGGTTCTAGTGTCTCTATTATGCCTAGGAAGATTTATGAAATGCTTGATTTGCCACCATTAGAAGATTGCTATTTGAATGTCCCACTCAATGATAATGCTAAGAAGACACTCATGGGGAGTATTAATGATGTTCTCATTATGGTTAACAATGCTTATGTCCCTGTTTATTTCTATGTTTTGGATGTTGAATACAATGCTTCTTGTCATATTACTTTGGGAAGGCCTTTTCTTAGAACAGTTGGTGCCATCATTGATATGAAAGAAGGCACCATCAAGTATAATTTTCCATTCAAGAAAGGTATTGAACACTTCCCAATGAGAAGAGAGAAGTTGCTTTTTTCTCCTCCTTTGAAAGCAAGGTTTGATGTTAATGCTTCCTCATTTGAAAATACTTGATTCTTCTTGCTTCTTGTGCCTAACTTAAAGGCGTTAAAGAAAAGTACTTGTTGGGAGATAACCCAAGAGTTTCCTTGAGTCTTGGAAGTTATTACTTCTGTAATAACCTCTACCTATCCTTTTTGTTTGTTTTTTGTGCCAAGAATGACCTCTAATGAGAGGGAAATAAGATTTGGGGAGTTGCTGTTCCGAAATAGATTTCTGTCCTCCACCAAAAAAATTCGTGAGTAGGCTCTGTAACTCGAATTGAGCTCACAATTTACGAATAAATCCCCCAGTATGTTAGCTAACTTTAGTTAGTTCAACACTTTTTGATTTGAGCAACAAAAGATGTTCGAAAAAATTCGTTTCTACCTGCTGGTCTGTTTTGACAGATTTCTGCCATTATTTGCATTTGCTTCTTATTGATTCCTTTTTGAACTCTCTTCAGGTAAATTGAGTTTCTTTGAAGGAGTTACTATAGTAGATTGTGTTTTTAGTGAAAAGCCTTGCTGTTCCAAAGCTTTGCCGGGGGTCTAATATCTTTTGAATAAGCTAATGTTGCTAATGAAGATTGTGTGAAGTTTTGTATGAAGGAAAAAAATTCAGGTGTAGAGAGAGAATGATGCAATGAGATGAAGAATGGACAAAATCTCAAGCTTGGGGATGCCACAATGGTGTCACCGCAAGAAATATCCAAGAGGTACAAGCGTCAAAGCTTGGGGATGCCCAAGGCATCCCCTTCTTCATCAATAAAAAGCTCAGGTCTGTCTAGACACTTCGTTTTTATTGTTTCATGCACAGTTGTGTTGTTATTGGAGCGTCTTAGTTTTCGTTTGCTTTGCTTAGTTTGTTTATTTTGCTTTAGTATTTTTGACCCCCATTCTCACTGTGTTGTTTTGCAAATAAGTTTGCTTGGTGTTTGGAAAGGAGTAGTAACAACTTTGTTACGGGACCATTGTGACAACTTTGTTGTATATGCTTACACTTATAAGTTGGAATTAGCAGAACCATGCTGTCACGGGAAACGTTTTCAACATTGCACTTGTACTTTTGTACTCTGTTGATATCATATTATTTTGTCTATGGATGTCACCAGTGTGAAATAAAGAGGGGACTTGTAAGTCCATGGAGTTTGTATTCTGTGTTAGAGAAACGCCTGGGCCGCTAGCTTAACCATGCCTAATCATGGTGGAAACTTGCAGCATCACCATAGTGACATCTATGAAGCATTCTTCTTATAAAAAAAGAGACACATTGAGAAAAGAGGAAAGAGAGAAAAAAGCACCATATTCCCATGGTACATAAGAAGAATTGCTGAGATGCTCATTGTCTGCTTGCCTTGTCATTTTGGTTATGGGAAAGCTCATGTACCATGTGCAAGGGGTACCCCGTTGGCGGTTCTCAATGATATGCAAATACTTACAGTGACAAGAACTTACCTGGACCCAAAGTTGAGTATGCATGAGGTGTGGCCCTCGTATTCAAGGGGCATGAAATTGCCAACTTATACTTCGTCAAGCATATACTCCAGCTTTGCCACTTTAACCTTAACCACTTCAAGATGCTTATGATAGGGGCAATGAGGGCTGAAAGCTAACTGGTATCATAATTTTTGGAAGCTCTTTTTGAAACTTGTAATCCCTTCTTCCTTTACAAAAAGGTCTTTCTTCCACCATTATTGAGTCTCCACCTTCTACCTTTAGGCACCATTAAGAGAGCATAGTTGTCATTCTATGTGTAGTGTTCCAAAGCTTATTAATTGATGCATATTATGTTATTACTTGTTCTTGTGCTATTTGTTTCTATTCACCCTTGTGAACTTTGCAGGTGTTCTATGCATCTATTTGCTACTCTATGAGGGACAAGCTGATTGCCACTATGCTATGTTTTCTGCATGTAAAACAAACAAACGTTTTTCAATGCATATTATTCATGATCTTTGTTTGTAGCTTGCCATGTCGCATGCATAATTACTATGTCCTATTGTTAGAACTCCATCTTTCATGCACATGTTTAGAGTTCTTTGATCCCAGCTTTCAATGCTTGCAAATGGTTGGATCTTTATTGTCAGGGTGCATGTCACCTCAAAAATTATTCTTTTTATCACTTACCTACTCGAGGACGAGCAGGAATTAAGCTTGGGGATGCTGATACATGAGAAACGTATCTATAATTTTTGATGCTCCATGCTTGTTTTGTATCTACTTTGCTTTACTTATCCACACTTTGAGGTGCTTTTTACATGTTTTCTGGTACTAACCTATTAACAAGTTGCAACAGTGCCAGATGCATGTTTTCTGTTGTTTTTGGTTTCGGAAAAGTTAGTAAAGAAATATTCTCGGAATTGGACGGGACGAAGGACAAAGTCAATTACTTTCTGTGGGGAACAAGAAGTCCAGAGGAGAGCCGGAGGGGCCAGCCAGAGGGGCCAAACCCCCCAGGCGTGGCCATAGGTGGGCCCGCGCCTGGCTAGGGTTTGGTGGCCCTGGTCGCCTCCCGGTATCGCCCCTTCGCCTATAAGAATCCCCCAATGCAGAAACCCTGAGTACCCGATCAGAAATCCATGAAACCATCTGTAGCCACCGCCACCATCGTCCCTAGATCGAGGGATCTAGAGTTCTTCCCGGCACCCTGCCGGAGGGGAGATCATCCCGGAGGCCTTCTCTCCGGTATGATTCGTGAGTAGTTCCACCTTGGACTATGGGTCCATGTAGTAGCTAGATGGTTGTATCTCCTCCTTTGTGCTTTCATGTATAGATCTTGTGAGCTCCGTTCATGATCAAGATCTAATCTATTTGTAATCATGCATGTTGTGTTTGCGGGGATCCGATGGATATTGAGATTATTATGTTGGTTTGGTTAATGGTTTTATCTTTATGATTCTATCATGTGTGTGTTGTTTGTGATCTCGCATGCTCTCCGTTGCTAGTGGTTATCTTGGCAAAGTAGTTGCTAGTGACTCCAAGAGGGGGTATTTATGCTCGGTAGTGGGTTCATGCCTCTAGTTTCCAAGGGAAGTGACAATAATCTCTTCGGTTGTAGATGTGCTATTGCTACTAGGGAGAAAACAACGGTATCTTCTTCATGGAACATGTGGACTGTTTACCTTACACACTTTGCTTAAAGCAGTTGTCTAACTTGACGAGCCTAGCATGTACAGACATGGCCTCGGAACACATGAACCGAAAGGTTAAGCATGAGTCATATGAATGATATGATCGACATTTCGTTGTCCACCATTGAAGCCACATCTCTTCTCGTGATGATCGGATTAGGTGTGGTGAATTTGGATCGTGTTCACTAAACAACTTGAGGGATGTTGAATTTAGTGGGAGTTCATCTAGTAATTTGATTAAGTTGAACTATTTATCATGAACATAGTCTAAATTGTACTTGCAAATACTGTAGATCACATGGCCAAGTCCAACTTCAACGTTTTTGCTGAGAATGAAAATCTTAAAAACAATGGGTCTAACTTCACCAATTGGTTCTGCAATCTAAGAATCATTCTCTCTGGTGGTCAAAAGGACTATGTCCTTGGGAAAGCATTAGGTGACCCCCCTGCTGCAACTGTGCCGGCTGATGAGAAAGCTGTCTATCAGTCACGCAAAGATGATTATGGTGTGATTAAGAGCACCATGTTGTTTGCTATGGAACCGGAACTTCAAAATCGTTTTGAAGACTATCCCGGGCCCTTTGAGATTCTCGAAGAGCTGAAAACCATGTTTCAGACTCAGGCCCGTTCTGAGAGATATGAGATCTCTGAGAAGTTCTTTAACTACAAGATGGAGGAATGGAGTTCCGTTAGTGAGCACGCCATTAAGATGACGGGCTACACTCAACGCCTTGAGCAACTGGAATGCACGATTCCAGAGGAGCTCAAGATTGACAGGGTTCTGCAATCACTCCCTCCCAGCTACAAAAGTTTTGTAGTGACTCATAATCAGATTGGTTCCACTGATACGATCACCGAGCTCTTCGCAAAGCTGAAGGCCGCGGAAGTGGACATCAAAAAGGATAATCATGTGTTGATGGTCAACAAGCCCACCTTTAAGAAAGGTAAGGGAGCAAAGAAGCCCTTCAAGAAGGGCGGCGGCAAGCGCACTGCCCCTGCTGAGAAGAAGCTCAAGTCTGGTCCTAAGCCGGACACTGAGTGCTTCTATTGCAAGGACAAGGGTCACTGGAAGCGCAACTGTCCGAAGTACTTAGCGGACAAGAAGGCTGGCACCATCAAAGGTATATTTGATATACATGTTATTGATGTTTTCCTTACTAGCCCTCGTTGTAGTGCATGGGTATTTGATACCGGTTCAGTTGCTAATATTTGTAACTCGAAACAGGAGCTACGGAATAGACGACGGCTTGCGAGGGATGAGGTGACGATGCGTGTTGGCAACGGATCAAGAGTTGATGTGATGGCCGTCGGCACGCTCTCCTTAGTTTTACCTTCGGGATTAGTTTTAAACCTTAATAAATGTTATTATGTGCCTGTGTTGAGCATGAACATTATTTCAGGATCGTGTTTATTGCAAGACGGTTATTCATTTAAATCGGAGAATAATGGTTGTTCTATTTATATGAGTAACATCTTTTATGGTCATGCACCTCTTGTGAATGGTTTATTTCTTCTAAATCTCGAAAGGGATGAAACACACATCCATAACATTGAGGCTAAGAGATGCAAAGTAGATAGTGATAATACTACTTATTTGTGGCACTGTCGTCTAGGTCATATTGGTGTAAAGCGCATGAAGAAACTCCATTCTGATGGACTTTTGGAGTCTCTTGATTTTGAATCATTTGACACATGCGAACCATCCCTCATGGGCAAGATGATCAAAACCCCGTTCTCCGGTATGATGGAGCGAGCAACGGACTTGTTGGAAATCATACATACCGATGTATGCGGACCGATGAGTGTTTCGACGCGCGGTGGATATCGCTATTTTCTCACTTTTACCGATGACTTAAGTAGATATGGGTATTTCTATTTAATGAAACATAAATCTGAAACGTTTGAAAAGTTCAAAGAATTTCAGAATGAAGTGGAGAACCATCGTAACAGAAAGATTAAGTTTCTACGATCCGATCGTGGAGGTGAATATTTGAGTTATGATTTTCTCACGCATCTTAAAGCAAGTGGAATCGTTTCACAACTCACGCCACCCGGAACACCACAGCGCAATGGTGTGTCTGAACGCCGGAATCGAACCCTATTAGATATGGTCCGATCAATGATGTCTCTTACTGATTTGCCTTTATCATTTTGGGGTTATGCATTAGAAACCGCTGCATTCACTTTAAATAGGACTCCATCTAAATCCGTTGAGACCACACCGTATGAACTATGGTTTGGTGCTAAACCTAAGTTGTCGTTTCTTAAAGTTTGGGGATGCGAAGCTTACGTCAAGAAGTTGATGCCGGACAAGCTCGAACCCAAAGCGGAGAAATGCATCTTCATAGGATACCCTAAGGAAACTATTGGGTATACCTTCTATCACAGAACCGAAGGCAAAGTGTTTGTCGCAAAGAACGGTTCCTTTCTTGAGAAGGAGTTTCTCTCGAAAGAAGTGAGTGGGAGGAAAGTAGAGCTAGACGAGGTTGTTGAACCTTCTCTTGAATTGGAGAGTAGCGCAGCACCTGAAATTGTTCCAGTGCCGCCTGCACCAACGATAGAGGAAGCTAATGACAAGGATCATGAAGCTTCGGACGATGCTGCTACTGAACGTCGTAGGTCGACAAGGTCACGTGCCCCTCCTGAGTGGTACGGCAACCCTGTCTTGACTGTCTTGTTAGTAGAAGACAGTGAACCTACGAACTATGAGGAAGCGATGATGAGCCCAGACTCTGAGAAATGGCTAGAAGCCATGAAATCCGAATTGGGATCCATGAGCGAAAACCAAGTATGGACTTTGGTGGACCCTCCTAGCGACCGAAAGGCCGTTGAGTGCAAATGGATTTTCAAGAAGAAAACAGACGCGGATGGTAATGTTATCGTCTATAAAGCACGGCTTGTCGCGAAAGGTTTTCGACAAGTTCAAGGTGTTGACTACGATGAGACTTTCTCTCCCGTAGCGATGTTTAAGTCCATTCGGATTTTATTAGCAATTGCTGCGTTTCATGATTATGAAATATGGCAGATGGATGTCAAGACTGCGTTCCTCAATGGCAACATTGATGAAAAGTTGTATATGATGCAACCCGAAGGTTTTGTCAATCCTAAGGATGCTGATAAAGTATGCAAACTCCAGCGTTCCATTTATGGACTGAAGCAAGCATCTCGGAGTTGGAACCTTTGTTTTGATCAAGTGATCAAGAGCTTTGGATTTGTTCCAAATTGCTAAGAAGCTTGCATCTACAAGAAAGTGAGTGGGAGCTCGGTGACGTTTTTGGTACTATATGTGGATGACATATTGATTATTGGAAATGACATCAACATGCTTAACGATGTGAAGAGTTATTTGAACAAGTGTTTTTCAATGAAAGACCTAGGTGAAGCTGCTTATATATTGGGCATCAAGATCTATAGAGATAGACAAAGACGCCTGATAGCTTTAAGCCAGGGTACATACCTAGACAAAGTTCTGAAAAGGTTCAGAATGGATAAGGCAAAGAAAGGTTCAGTGCCTATGTTGTCAGGTAAGATATTGAGCAAGGCTCAGTGTCCAGCTACGGTAAATGATAGGGAAGCTATGAGCAAAGTGCCTTATGCCTCAGCCATAGGTTCCATCATGTATGCCATGTTGTGTACTAGACCGGATGTGTCCAATGCTCTTAGTTTGACGAGCAAATATCAAAGTGATCCAGGAGTGGAACACTGGACAGCCATGAAGAACATCCTAAAGTACCTAAATAGAACTAAAGAAATGTTCTTAGTCTATGGGGGTGATGAACAGCTTGTCGTAAAAGGTTACGTCGATGCTAGTTTTGACACCGACAAGGATGATTCTAAATCTCAGACAGGATACGTGTATATTTTGAATGGAGGAGCTGTGAGCTGGAGAAGCTGCAAGCAAAGCGTGATCGCGGGATCTACAGTAGAAGCGGAACACATGGTTGCTGCAGAAGCGTCAGGTGAAGGAGTTTGGATCAGGAACTTCATCACTGAGCTTGGCGTGGTTCCAAGTGCATTGGACCCACTAGAGATATTGTGTGACAACACTGGCGCCATAGAACTCGCTAAGGAACCAAGATATCATCCAAAGACCAAGCATATCAACCGCAAGTTTCATATAATCCAAGATTATATAGCAGATGGAGATTTGAAGATTAGCAAAGTACATACATGTCACATCCCAAGATTTTCCAAATCTTGTAATGTGAAAATAAATGAATAAAATAAAACTTTGTTTGATTTTCAGAGCCAGAAGAAACTTTTTGAATTCAATTGGAACTTCAAACCCATTTGAATTAAATAAAACCTAAAGGGATCTAAAAAGATAAACATTTTAAATAAAGGAAAACAAAATATTTTGGAAATACTATTTTGATCATTAAAATAAAAAGGATTTGGTTTCCAATTGAAATAAAAGTTTTATAAATAAAGATTATTTTATAGAGCCAAATTAAACCTTGGCCAAGTCTTTGATTAAAACAATTTATTTTGATAAAAATAGTAAAGGTTTATTTAAATAAAATAATGAGGATTTAATATCCAATTTTTATTTAAGTAAGGGCTTTTCCCATTTTAAATAAACACCAAAACTTATTATTTTGTTTTAAATAAGTTTTATAAGTATTTTATATTCACAAATAAAATCTACTAAAATGTTTTGGCTTTATATTGGATTTCAAAATAAATATCTCAATAAAATAAATCCTAATTGTTATAATAATGAAAGTCTATTATATTTAATTGATAATAGACTCTAAAATGTTATTTGTTTTAAAACAAATTTCCAAATATTATGTACTTCCCAAATTAAACCTACTAATTTGATTTTGAAAATATTTAAGTTTCAAATAAAGATTTTATTAATAAAATCAAACCTTATTTGATTAATAAACCTTGGCCCATTTTATTTAACTAATATTGGACCCTTTAGCAAAAATGTTATTTTGTTTTAAACAATCTCCAAGTATTCTTTATTTCCAAATGATACCTACTGGTTTGGTTTGGGAAAATATTTTGGAATTTAAATGGAGATTTATTAAATAAATCATATCATATTTGATTAAATAACTATGATCTATTTTATATTAAATAGATCCTAAAAGGAATGAAAATATTATTTTATTTTGGAGTGTTGGATTATGTTGATGAACAGAACCAAAAACACAATGCAAAGTTTAATGATTGTTTGAATTGTTTGAAATATTTGAATGCTTGAATAATTGTTTGAAATAACAAATCAGGAAATAGAAAAAGAAAAAGAAAAAGAATTAGACAGAAAAAAATAGAACAGCCCACCAATCTGGCCCAACTAACCCAGCAGCAGCCCACCTAGCCCACCTGTTCCTCCCCCGAACCGTTTTCCTCACACTCAGGAAATTACCCGCAAGGAGACTGACAAGTGGACCTCCTCCTCTCTTCTTTTCCCACTGACGCAACGGCCCCACTCCACTGTTCTCCTTCCCCACTCCCACGACCCGTTCTTCCTCCCTTTGACACCGTTGCAGGCTATTGATTCGTGGCTTGATTACGCCTTAACACGGCCACCATAACTCGCCGCGATCAAGCACACTTAAGCGCCAGCGCCTTCTCCTCCATTTCCCCCAGACACCCCTCATCGATACGCCCCCAGGCCGGAGAATTTTGCCCAGCACTTCCTCTGTCTCCGACGACCGTTCTCGCTGATTCCGGCCAACACACTCCACCTCCTGCCTTCCTATGCAACCTAGCAGCCTCCCCACTCTCTGGAGCATCTCCTAGTACACTTCGTTCAACCGCGGGCGCCCCAAGAAACCGTCTTCGACAAAAGTTCTGAGCGCCGCCGTCTGTCTCGCCTCCGTCGAGCTCCTCCGGTAATTCCAGACCACCCCGACCCCTCTCGTTCATGCACACGTCATCTCCGTGGCCCCCTGCATCTGATCACGACCTTTTCTTGCCTCCTGGTGAACCACAGAGCCGTCTTCGACCTCGACCGAGCGCGTCCGCCGCCAGAACCAACTCCGGCGAGGAATTCTGCCCGTCCCCGTGCGCCCCTCGACGGACCAGTCCCACGTTGAGCATCAGCGTCGCTCCACGAACCCGGTGAGCATCCTCCCCCTCTTCCTCGCTTCCTGCCTCGCCAACGCCGCCGCCGTCTGCCCATCACCGCCGCACATCCGCCGTTAGCGCCGCTCCTTTTAGGTCAAACGCGCAGCGACCGTTAGACGCAGATCCATTGGCTGCGAAAGATTCACTTAAACGCGAAAGGGTACGCATTCAGGGCCGCACGATATGACTTAATCCAATGCGCTGCAGCACGCGATCCAGACGAATCGGTATCGGCCAATCGCGGCTCGACGCGTGTCCCTGTTCTGATTAAAACAGAAATTAGAAACCAGATTTAAAAGCCATTTTGAAAACCCTATAACTTTCAAACCACACGTCCAAATTTGGCAAATTTTATATCAATGAATTCAGGAGAACAAGCCCTAGCCAACCATGGCCTTAGTTTAGCAAATAGTATCTGTTAGCTTGTTTGAATTTGCAGAAACTTTTGTGATCTTGTTTAGAGTATAAATTTTTTTTAAAATTGAACTTAAGGATAAAACTTTTGCAAATTGGATTGTTGTGACCTTACTGACCCTAGGAACCAACCCTTGGTATTAAAAATGATTTTTGTAAGATTTAGGTTGGATTACTTGACTTAGTCATTTTCTAGCCAAATAAAAAGAATGGTTTTTGTTATAAAAATGTTTATGGAAAGAAAACTTTAAGGAAATAGTTTGGACCAAACCTACTGACCCAAAAACACCAAGCTTTGCAATAGCAACTCATTTGGTGAACAACTTAAGAGTTTTGCCTTAATAAAAACATTTTTCACCACATGAAATGATGAATGGATTTAAAAATAGTATTTGGACAAAACCCTCTTGCTAGTGACTTTACCACTTCGGTAAAATGACCAATTTGGATCTTACAAAGTCTAGAAACCCCATAGAGACCCCCTTTGCAAAATAAAACTATCTTGTGCATGCTCCCATGCATGACTTAGATTCCATTACTTTGTGTGTGTGAAGAATTGTTTGTTTGACTTTGGTTTGGAATGTGAATTGATTTTGTGTTTGCTTGATTGATTTGTAGTGAAGTGTGAGACTAGAAAGATCAAGGAGTGAACCACCATTCCCTACCAAAAAGGCAAGTGATGCTTCATACTTTTTATCCCATTACTTTCTCTATGCATTAGTGATTTTGCTAAGTAAAACTTGCATGGATTTTGCTAAGTATAGACCTTGCTATAAGAAAACCTAGTAGATGAATCCTTAGTAGGATTTCCTAAGTTAAAGATTCCTACTACTATCAAGCTTAGCCTAGCTAATAGAAAACATGGGTGGAATATATACTCACACTATGGGAAAATATTCTAAGTCTGAGGACTTAGGTTTTGATTAATAAAACAACTAAGTTAATGAACCTCCTGGGTGGAATGGAAGGATTGGGGTATGTTGAGTGGTTCACAAGGCCATGGACTTGGATTGTGTATCTCACTTGTGGATGGCCACCCAGGAAACAAAGGGATTTGAGATGTCAAATGTTGAGAAGCTTCAAGTGCAACCACTTGGCAATATGGGCTCTGCCATGATCATATAGGTTGCAAGAACTTAGCCAAATGGACAGTGGGTGGTAGTGTTTGATAGGTTGGAGCGCGTCCATTTTGGTCTAAGGGAAGGCTTCTGAAAGATTTTGTCTTGGGAAACCAAGTCTTGTGGGTAAAGTGCACCACCTCTGCAGAGTGTAAAATCTAAGTACTTAGCCATGTCCCTGGTAAAGGACAATTTGAGCATCAAGACATGGAAACAATCAAGAATCTCATCATTCAAATTTCTAAGTTAAAATCGTGTGGTTTGAACAAGGGTTGTTTGAATTCTTCAATCATTGATGGAGAGATGGCTTGGTACAAGGATCTTGAAATCTTTGATTGAGAAAAATGATTTTGTCAAGCAAAAACTTATTATTTTCAAAATAATAAGAAAAATCTATTTTGAGCAATGCAAGCCTCAAATCCACTTAGCCAAATGCATATAGATGATAGACTCCACTATACTACCATAGTATCACTTGCCAATACAATTCAAATGTATTGACCCTTTGTGGCTGTAACTTGTATGTTGCAGGTTTGATTGTTTTTAGTGAAGATTGTTTGATTAGGATTACAAAGTCTACAACCAACATCTGCCTGTGGCACTTGGAAGATGAAGGACCCCATGACTATAGTTATTCCGCTGCAATGTAATGTAATAGCCATATGAGCTATGTTTGATGTAATAAACTTATGTTATTCCTGGTTATAAAGTTATATTATGACCTTTGTTTCTTGATATTACATCTTAACTGTGGATGCTAGCTATTGATCCAGGGACTAGCATTGTAAAACACAGGAGGCTCTATCTTATCAGGTTGAGGCCTCTACAGATGGTATCAGAGCATTGTGTTGCCTGTAGGATTTGTAAACCTAGGATTGGACAAAAACCCTTAGAAAAATAGGAGTTGCATTTGTCCCAAAACTTATTTACAAAACACTTGTAAACCCTTTCCTCAACCATTTTGGTTTCAACTCTACTTCTCTTCTATTTCAACTTGATGGAAAAACCTACCCATGACCAAGGACTACACTATGTGCAAAAGACTTCTTCAACATCTTCAACTCTAATGACTTCAACATCTTCAGCATATTCACCAAGGACTTCCAACTTGGAAACCACTAAGGACTACAAGTGAAACAAGGAAATCCTACTCAAGATTTAGAGACTGAGGGAATGCAAAAGTTAGAAGAAGCCTACATCATTGAAGTATTGCAACCAAGATTTTTTTTTCTCAAGGAACCATGATCTCATGCAAGAAGAATCAAGAAAGGATGGAAAGATCACAAGTGAACCATATAGATGGACCACCATATTTTAGCTAAGACAAAACACACCAACTTATATGGTGTAACAAAAATATTTTGTTGCCTAAGTATGTGCTTGAACTTTGTTGTTTGAGTGCAAAGTTGTTTGAGTGAAATGTTTGTTTGTGATTGCTTGCACATTGCTTGTGTGAATTGTGATGTGTATGATTAGAAATATTTCCTTAGAAATATCTTGCCTATTCTAATCTCCTATCAAACCCAAATAGATGACTACTCCAAGAGACTCCAACATCAAGGTTGATGACAACAACAACAACCAAGAGGACAACATGAGAGAACTTATAGTAACCCAAAACCAGTTGAGCCAAGAGACAACTCAGCTTTTAGACAACAACAATGGACTAGACCCAGCCATACAAAGGATAATGAAACTTCAATCCCAATTGTTGCAAGGAATGGTTACTCAAATGATCAACATGAGGGAAAACTTTTCCCAAAGAGCTAAAGACAACAAGGATGACAAAGATGTTAATCTAGAAGGAACCCAAGCTAGCAATATTTTTAGAGACAAGGATCATGCATCCAAGGAACATGAAGATCAATGCCCCAAGAAGAGAGAAAGATCTTCCACCTATGAAGAATATGAACTGGAAGAACTCCTAGCTTTAGAGAGACCCAAAAAGAAGAAAAAGGACATAAGCCAATTGCAATGTTACAATTGCAAAGAGATGGGACACTATGCCAGTGAATGCCCAGAAAAGAAGAAGAGCCAAGAAAACAAACAAAAGCTAGTGAAACCCAAGATAAGGAAGGATTTTAGCCAAGTGATGTGCAAACACTGCAAAGAGTTAGGACATTATGCAAACTACTGTCCAGAAAATATGAAGCATAAGATAAACCAGCCTATGAGAGATCTCAGCCTTGTCACATGTTTCAAATGCAAGGAACTAGGCCACTATGCAAACAATTGTCCAGAAAGAATGGAGACCAAGTTAAACAAGTCTATGAAGGATCTCAACCTTGGCTCATGAGTCAAGAATGGAAACCAAGGACACAATGCAAAAGTTTGCTTAGAGAAGTTTTCCCAGGATCCCAAGAAGGACAATATGTAATTCTTGTTTGAAAATTTTAAGGGTGGTAGTACCCTAGTTGTTTTTGAACCTGCTTGTAACCCCTACCCTCCCCAAATCTCGGGACGAGATTTATTTTAAGGGTGGTAGTCTGTCACATCCCAAGACTTTCCAAATCTTGTAATGTGAAAATAAATGAATAAAATAAAACTTTGTTTGATTTTCAGAGCCAGAAGAAACTTTTTGAATTCAATTGGAACTTCAAACCCATTTGAATTAAATAAAACCTAAAGGGATCTAAAAAGATAAACATTTTAAATAAAGGAAAACAAAATATTTTGGAAATACTATTTTTGATCATTAAAATAAAAAGGATTTGGTTTCCAATTGAAATAAAAGTTTTATAAATAAAGATTATTTTATAGAGCCAAATTAAACCTTGGCCAAGTCTTTGATTAAAACAATTTATTTAGATAAAAATAGTAAAGGTTTATTTAAATAAAATAATGAGGATTTAATATCCAATTTTTATTTAAGTAAGGGCTTTTCCCATTTTAAATAAACACCAAAACTTATTATTTTGTTTTAAATAAGTTTTCTAAGTATTTTATATTCACAAATAAAATCTACTAAAATGTTTTGGCTTTATATTGGATTTCAAAATAAATATCTCAATAAAATAAATCCTAATTGTTATAATAATGAAAGTCTATTATATTTAATTGATAATAGACTCTAAAATGTTATTTGTTTTAAAACAAATTTCCAAATATTATGTACTTCCCAAATTAAACCTACTAATTTGATTTTGAAAATATTTAAGTTTCAAATAAAGATTTTATTAATAAAATCAAACCTTATTTGATTAATAAACCTTGGCCCATTTTATTTAACTAATATTGGACCCTTTAGCAAAAATGTTATTTTGTTTTAAACAATCTCCAAGTATTCTTTATTTCCAAATGATACCTACTGGTTTGGTTTGGGAAAATATTTTGGAATTTAAATGGAGATTTATTAAATAAATCATATCATATTTGATTAAATAACTATGATCTATTTTATATTAAATAGATCCTAAAAGGAATGAAAATATTATTTTATTTTGGAGTGTTGGATTATGTTGATGAACAGAACCAAAAACACAATGCAAAGTTTAATGATTGTTTGAATTGTTTGAAATATTTGAATGCTTGAATAATTGTTTGAAATAACAAATCAGGAAATAGAAAAAGAAAAAGAAAAAGAATTAGACAGAAAAAAATAGAACAGCCCACCAATCTGGCCCAACTAACCCAGCAGCAGCCCACCTAGCCCACCTGTTCCTCCCCCGAACCGTTTTCCTCACACTCAGGAAATTACCCGCAAGGAGACTGACAAGTGGACCTCCTCCTCTCTTCTCTTCCCACTGACGCAACGGCCCCACTCCACTGTTCTCCTTCCCCACTCCCACGACCCGTTCTTCCTCCCTTTGACACCGTTGCAGGCTATTGATTTGTGGCTTGATTACGCCTTAACACGGCCACCATAACTCGCCGCGATCAAGCACACTTAAGCGCCAGTGCCTTCTCCTCCATTTCCCCCAGACACCCCTCATCGATACGCCCCCAGGCCGGAGAATTTTGCCCAGCACTTCCTCTGTCTCCGACGACCGTTCTCGCCGATTCCGGCCAACACACTCCACCTCCTGCCTTCCTATGCAACCTAGCAGCCTCCCCACTCTCTGGAGCATCTCCTAGTACACTTCGTTCAACCGCGGGCGCCCCAGGAAACCGTCTTCGACAAAAGTTCTGAGCGCCGCCGTCTGTCTCGCCTCCGTCGAGCTCCTCCGGTAATTCCAGACCACCCCGACCCCTCTCGTTCATGCACACGTCATCTCCGTGGCCCCTGCATCTGATCACGACCTTTTCTTGCCTCCTGGTGAACCACAGAGCCGTCTTCGACCTCGACCGAGCGCGTCCGCCGCCAGAACCAACTCCGGCGAGGAATTCTGCCCGTCCTCGTGCGCCCCTCGACGGACCAGTCCCACGTTGAGCATCAGCGTCGCTCCATGAACCCGGTGAGCATCCTCCCCCTCTTCCTCGCTTCCTGCCTCGCCAACGCCGCCGCCGTCTGCCCATCACCGCCGCACAGCCGCCGTTAGCGCCGCTCCTTTTAGGTCAAACGCGCAGCGACCGTTAGATGCAGATCCATTGGCTGCGAAAGATTCACTTAAACGTGAAAGGGTACGCATTCAGGGCCGCACGATATGACTTAATCCAACGCGCTGCAGCACGCGATCCAGACGAATCGGTATCGGCCAATCGCGGCTCGACGCGTGTCCCTATTCTGATTAAAACAGAAATTAGAAACCAGATTTAAAAGCAATTTTGAAAACCCTATAACTTTCAAACCACACGTCCAAATTTGGCAAATTTTATATCAATGAATTCAGGAGAACAAGCCCTAGCCAACCATGGCCTTAGTTTAGCAAATAGTATCTGTTAGCTTGTTTGAATTTGCAGAAACTTTTGTGAGCTTGTTTAGAGTATAATTTTTTTTTAAAATTGAACTTAAGGATAAAACTTTTGCAAATTGGATTGTTGTGACCTTACTGACCCTAGGAACCAACCCTTGGTATTAAAAATGATTTTTGTAAGATTTAGGTTGGATTACTTGACTTAGTCATTTTCTAGCCAAATAAAAAGAATGGTTTTTGTTATAAAAATGTTTATGGAAAGAAAACTTTAAGGAAATAGTTTGGACCAAACCTACTGACCCAAAAACACCAAGCTTTGCAATAGCAACTCATTTGGTGAACAACTTAAGAGTTTTGCCTTAATAAAAACATTTTTCACCACATGAAATGATGAATGGATTTAAAAATAGTATTTGGACAAAACCCTCTTGCTAGTGACTTTACCACTTTGGTAAAATGACCAATTTGGATCTTACAAAGTCTAGAAACCCCATAGAGACCCCCTTTGCAAAATAAATCTATCTTGTGCATGCTCCCATGCATGACTTAGATTCCATTACTTTGTGTGTGTGAAGAATTGTTTGTTTGACTTTGGTTTGGAATGTGAATTGATTTTGTGTTTGCTTGATTGATTTGTAGTGAAGTGTGAGACTAGAAAGATCAAGGAGTGAACCACCATTCCCTACCAAAAAGGCAAGTGATGCTTCATACTTTTTATCACATTACTTTCTCTATGCATTAGTGATTTTGCTAAGTAAAACTTGCATGGATTTTGCTAAGTATAGACCTTGCTATAAGAAAACCTAGTAGATGAATCCTTAGTAGGATTTCCTAAGTTAAAGATTCCTACTACTATCAAGCTTAGCCTAGCTAATAGAAAACATGGGTGGAATATATACTCACACTATGGAAAAATATTCTAAGTCTGAGGACTTAGGTTTTGATTAATAAAACAACTAAGTTAATGAACCTCCTGGGTGGAATGGAAGGATTGGGGTATGTTGAGTGGTTCACAAGGCCATGGACTTGGATTGTGTATCTCACTTGTGGATGGCCACCCAGGAAACAAAGGGATTTGAGATGTCAAATGTTGAGAAGCTTCAAGTGCAACCACTTGGCAATATGGGCTCTGCCATGATCATATAGGTTGCAAGAACTTAGCCAAATGGATAGTGGGTGGTAGTGTTTGATAGGTTGGAGCGCGTCCATTTTGGTCTAAGGGAAGGCTTCTGAAAGATTTTGTCTTGGGAAACCAAGTCTTGTGGGTAAAGTGCACCACCTCTGCAGAGTGTAAAATCTAAGTACTTAGCCATGTCCCTGGTAAAGGACAATTTGAGCATCAAGACATGGAAACAATCAAGAATCTCATCATTCAAATTTCTAAGTTAAAATCTTGTGGTTTGAACAAGGGTTGTTTGAATTCTTCAATCATTGATGGAGAGATGGCTTGGTACAAGGATCTTGAAATCTTTGATTGAGAAAAATGATTTTGTCAAGCAAAAACTTAGTATTTTCAAAATAATAAGAAAAATCTATTTTGAGCAATGCAAGCCTCAAATCCACTTAGCCAAATGCATATAGATGATAGACTCCACTATACTACCATAGTATCACTTGCCAATACAATTCAAATGTATTGACCCTTTGTGGCTGTAACTTGTATGTTGCAGGTTTGATTGTTTTTAGTGAAGATTGTTTGATTAGGATTACAAAGTCTACAACCAACATCTGCCTGTGGCACTTTGAAGATGAAGGACCCCATGACTATAGTTATTCCGCTGCAATGTAATGTAATAGCCATATGAGCTATGTTTGATGTAATAAACTTATGTTATTCCTGGTTATAAAGTTATATTATGACCTTTGTTTCTTGATATTACATCTTAACTGTGGATGCTAGCTATTGATCCAGGGACTAGCATTGTAAAACACAGGAGGCTCTATCTTATCAGGTTGAGGCCTCTACAATACAGATCTGAATGTCGCAGATCCATTGACTAAACCTCTTCCACGTGTAAAACATGATCAGCACCTCAGTGCCATGGGTGTGAGATTGTTGCCAGATGTAAACTAGATTATTGACTCTAGTGCAAGTGGGAGACTGTTGGAATTATGCCCTAGAGCCAATAATAAAGATGTTATTATTATAATTCTTGTTCATGATAATGTTTATATTCCATGCTAGAATTGTATTAAGCGGAAACTTTAATACTTGTGTGGTTTGTGAACAACACCGTGTCCCTAGTACGCCTCTATGGACTAGCTCATTGATCAATGATGGTTAAGGTTTCCTAACCATAGACATGAGTTGTCAATTGATAATGAGATCATATCATTGGGAGAATGATATGATGAACAGACCCAAACTGAGCGAAGCAATTAGATCGTGTCATCGTGTTCGTCTTTGCGAAGCTTTTCTTATGTCAAATATTGTATTCATTAGACCATGAGATAATGCAACTCCCTGGTATTGGAAGAAAGATTTGAGGTCATCAAACGTCATCCTATGAGAGGGTGATCATAAAGGTGTCTCTCAGGTGATCGGAAAGTATCTGTTGGGTTGTATGTATCGAGATGGGATTTGTCCCTCCCAAGTCGGAGAGATATACTTCGGGCCCACTCGGTAATCGATATCAACACCGCTTGCAAGCATGTGGTTAAGGAGTTAATCACAAAGTGATATCGGATTACGGAACGAGTAAAGTACTTGCTGTGAACGAGATTGAACTAGGTATGACGGTACCGACGATCAAATCTCGGGCAAGTAAAATATCGCGAGACGAAGGGAATATAAATATGGGATTGATTGAATCCTGGCATCGTGGTTCATCCGATATGATCATCGATGAATGTGTGGGAGTCAATATGGGTGTCCAGACCCCGCTGTTGATTATTGATAGAAGATCATGTCTGCATATTCTCGAACCCGCAGGGTCACACACTTAACGTGTCTCGACGCTAGGATAGATTGGATAATTGGTTTATGAGTTTTTGTTCAGAGTCTCGGATGGGATCCGGGACATCACTAGAGGTTCCGGAGTGGTCCGGAGAATAAGATTCATATAAGGCAGTGCAGTTTTTGGAGTTCGGAATTGTTCCGGGTTAATTGGTATTGTACCGGAAGCTTCTAGAACCTTCCGGAAGGGGACCAACGTGGCCCCACCTTCCGGGAGGGGGCATGGGCCTATGAGGGATTGCCCTGGCCGCATTGGGCCAGGGGCACAAGGCCCCATAGGGCCCAGCCGGCCAAGAGGGTTTTAAACTCGAGATAGAGCTTCTAGAAGGGGGGGTTTCCTTGCCCCCCACTCCTCCTCCTTGGGGCCGCCGGTTTGGGCTTGGGGGAGGGGCTAGGGATGCGCCCTCCCCTCTATATAAAGAGGGGTGGGGGCGCACCAACCCCCCCACACCTTCCCCTCCAACCCTAGCCGCCCTGCTGCCCTCCTCTCTCCCTCCCGACTGCTTGTAGGCGAAGCCCTGCTGCAGAAATTCTCCACCAATTGCACCACGCCATCGTGTTGTAGATCCAATCCGTCTCTCCACCATACTTCCTGGTCTGAGGAAGGAGGATACGTCGAGGTGCTGCACGTGTGCATCTCACAGAGGCACCGCCACTTGTGGTGCTAGATCGGATCGGATCGCGAGGAGGAGAAGCGAGTATGACTACATCACCCACGTTTCGACGAACATTCCGCTGTGCGAATCTTCAAGGGTATGAAGATCTAATCCAATCTCTCTCGTTGTTTGCATCTCCTAGATTAGATCTTGGCTTTCCCTATGTTCGCATCCGTAGAAAATTTTGATTTACTATGCCGCGAAACCCTTCAGTACCATGTCCAACAAGGTTCGATTCCGCCTTTCCGAAACACCATTCCTTTGTGGCGTTCCTGGCGGAGTAAGTTGACGAACTATTCCACAACTTTTCAGATGGTCATCAAACTCATGGCTCATGTACTCGCCTCCTCGGTCCGACCGAAGAAACTTTATTTTCTTGCCGAGTTGATTCTGTGCTTCATTCTGGAATTCTTTGAACTTTTCAAAGGCTTCCGACTTATGTTTCATCAAGTAGATATATCCATACCTACTCAAATCATCAGTGAAGGTAATGAAGTACTCATAACCACCCCTGGCTGTTGTGCTCATTGGTCCACATACATCACTATGTACTAGTCCCAGCAAGTCGGACGCCCTTTCGCAACTCTTTGCAAAAGGTGTCTTGGTCATTTTGCCGAGTAGGCAAGATTCACATGTCTCGAACGACTCCAAGTCGAACGAAGTTAGGAGTCCATCATCATGGAGCTTCTTCATGCGTTTCCAACTTATATGACCAAGCCGACAGTGCCAAAAGTAAGTCATATTTAGATCATTTGGTTTCAACCTTTTAACATTTATGTTATAAACCGACTCACCATCAAGATTCAAAATAAATAACCCGTCCTGGACAGGTGCAAAGCCGTGAAACATATCATTCAAATACAAAGAACAACCATTATTCTTGATATTCGACTCATAGCCTTGCCTCATCAAACATGAAGCAGAAATAATGTTTCGACTGAGCACTGGAACATAATAACAATTATTCAGTTCCATAATGAATCCGGAAGGTAAATGAAGTTGCATCGTGCCGACTTCCAACGCAGCAACTCTTGCTTTCTTGCCGACTCGAATATCAACCTCACCTCTTGCTACGCTCCTAGTTCTTACCAGTCCCTACAACGAGTTGCAGATGTGAATAACTGATCAGGTATCATATACCCAAGAACTATTAGGTGCATCAGCAAGATATATGTCTATAACATTGCAAACAAGTGTACCTGAGTCGGAAGTCATACCTCCACTCTTGGCTTTGTCGGCCAAGTACTTGCTGCAGTTCCTCTTCCAGTGGCCATCCGCCTTGCAGTAGAAGCAAGTGGATCCGGCTGAAGGAGATGGCTTAGTCCCTGAGGAAGCGCTTAGGACCGGGTCCTGAGCCTGCTTTCCTCCTGACTTAGCCTTCTTCTTAGTCCAAGAACTCTTCTTGAACTTAGCCTCATTTTGCACCATCAACACTTGACTGGTGCCCTTCTTGAGATCCGCCTCTGCCTGCTTGAGCATCCCATGCAATTCAGTGAGCTTCTTATCCATACCATGCATGTGGTAGTTCGAAATGAACTGCCCATATGCACTAGGAAGAGAGTTCAGAATTATATCCGTAGCGAACTCTTCGCTAATGGGGTAGCCAAGCCTCTCCAAAGACTGCACGTAACCAACCATTTTGATCACATGCTTTCTCAGCGGATCACCATCCTTAAGCTTGCAACTCAGCAAAGCCTGAGAGACTTGATACCTCTCAGTCTTCGCCTGAGCCTGGAACATACTTTTGAGGCTTTCGATCATATCGTAGGCCTCAACATGCTCGAACTGCTTTTGCAAGTCCGATTCCATGTGAGCAAGCATAAGACAGCTAATATCCGTGGACTCATCCTTAGCCCGACGGCAGGCATTGGTGGCTGCGACAGTCGCATTCTCATTCGGCTCATCTGGAAGTGGGTTGTCTAGGACATGGTCCTTCTTTTCTTGTTTGAGAACAATTCTAGATTTCGATACCAGTTGGTAAAATTAGTGTCGTTCAGTTTATCTTTCTCAAGAATGGTTCTCAACGCAAAACCGGATATCTGAGAGTGACTGCTACTCGGTGCCATGATCTATAACAGAAAATATGCAAAACACTTAAGACATGTATTCATAAAAGAGCAAGCATATTAAATACTTTAATATTTTATGCTCCCACTAGAACCAACACCCCTCCGATGGTTACTTAGTGATTCAGGATCCTAAATAAGCAAGTCGGCTAGTGAGCTTTAGCATCACCGCTAGCCGCCAAGTGATCTAGGTAGACAACTCCTTATCAATCGCATCTCATGCGACTCCTGTTGGACGGGTGGCATCACATGCCCCGGCTCCATCCGACTTTTCTCCGAGCCCCACAACCATTGTGATAGACCCGTCTAGCTTACCGAGTGTTTCCGCAGTAAGAGTCCGACTCGAACCCACCTAGTCGGAAAGAATTGGCAGCACCTTAATTTTATGAGCCCACTACCAAAAATCTCCGACTTGTGATGGTGCAAACACTGGCGGGAAAACCGACTAGACCTTCTTTGAGGGATTAAATTTTACCTCCTATCTAATAGAGGTAAAACCGAGACATAACAATAACATAAAATAAAGCAATTATAATGTGAAATGGTATGGCTCTCTTCATGGCGATCTCCATCTCCACAAAGTCTGTAATCCGACTCGTGCCAACTCTTGTCACTTGCCGTCTTACTCCATGTCACCGACATGTACAACGCCTTGCATGCCTTCCGGGTTCTCCAAACAGCTACACTAGCTTAGTAAAGTAAATTACATAGAGAATCCGACACGCAGGTCGTTATACAATAAAATGACAGCACCTAGGCTCCAGCCGGCTGACAAAAACCGTGATTCGCAGATCACGAATGGATTACACACATACATCAGATGCACATGAACCATACCATTCACAACTTCCTGCAAAAACAAGTTATGCATAGATACAATACCTACCGGCGTTGTGAAACTCGCAATGACATCTAAGGCGCTACGGCAGGGCGAAGCCGACGATTTTTCCGAAAACGTAGATCTCATCTACGATCCGAACATGGATTCCGACCATCGTTCCGATTCGATCAAACTCTTTGATCTTCGATCACCGCTTCTGGATTTACGTGTCACAGTCTACCCCGATGGCGGAAGCCGACCGATAGGGGTATGTCGTTCCACGACCTCAGCAGCATGATCACGGAAATCAGATCTATCATTCCCCGAGTACAGTTGATCCAATCAACCTCGTACAAAACCGATCTATCTTATAGATCGACCACCAAACAGCACATAGATCTCATCTACATCCTACCGCATATCACATATGCGAGATCTCGAGCCTAAAACCAGAAGCAATCGCTCTGATACCACTGTTGGGCCACGCAGAGATAAAACAAAACTTTTTCCTCTAACGTGGTGATCCCAAGATCTAGCTGAGGTAGAAGGCCACGAGGTTTACCACTAGACGCGCAGTTGCGGATTACTAATGAAGCGCGTCAGTTGATGCAGTGCAGTCCTCATGATCCGATCGTCCTGGTGCTGATCGCACAGCACCTCTGCTAGTATCCACACGTACAAGGAGGAGCGCCAGCGGCGAACTGCTAGGTTCGTAACGACGGCTGGACTGCTGTGGAGCTAGGGTTTCCAACACATGGAATGACCTAACCGAACAACGATTAACCTTTTTGGGTTAAGGTGCTCCACTATATATAGGGAGTGAACGTGGGCTCTGCTCGTGCGACCCATTCACTAAAGCCCATATAACACTAGTCACCGTGAGTCCAACTCACTAACTCAGTCCTAATCAGGTTTAGGTCCAACCCAACTAGATTACATGTTCAGATCCAATCCGAACTTGCTCCCGCTCTTAAGTGTGTGACCCCGCAGGCTCATGGCTACTTGGACACGATTGGAGTCCGACTCTCAATCGATCAGTCGGTAGTGGCTCCTAGCAGAACGTGCCGACTCCCAAGTACCAAAGATTCATGACGACTGGCCTTTCCAATGCGACTTATGTCCGAGTCCCTTTTGCCTCACGATATACCTTGTCAGACTATAGGCGAATAATTGTCATCCCTGAAATAGTCCGACTCTCTTCTCGATCCGAGATAAGTGATTCACCCGACTAACTCTTAGTCGATCGCCTCGGTTAACACTTAGCCGAGTCGTGCATGGCCATGCTTTCCGAATCATATCTCACGAGAGGGCCCAGAGAATATCTCTCCGAGTGGAGGGGCAAAATCCCATCTTGGTTATTCACATCACGCAGCTTGATTCTCAGTCGACCTGAACCTTGCCTTTATAACTGCCCAGTTACGGATCAGCGTTTGACAGAACCTAAGTTGGTGATCCTCAACTCAGACTATGCAACAATCTCAGGTCTAAGGATTACATTGATTGAGATATACAAATGACAACTTGTTCGTTGTACCTCAATATGGGTCAATCCGACTCGCTAAACTCTTTAGTCGAGTCTGTGTAAGTTGGAATAGCATCTCCATGCCCATGACAAGTGGAACCGAGTCATCAAGCCAACTTTCACATTGGTCTAAGTTGTGTGTCCAGCACAACCTCAATGACCAAGGATATTTAGTACAAACAACATGAATGCATAGTTCCACAACCGAATCACATATTCAATGATACACATCAGATGTTTATACAAGGACTAATATCTTTATGAATACAATGGGAAATATCATCATACATGATTGCCTCTAGGGCATATTTCCAACACTGAAACCAAGTGCATTGTCTTGTTGTGTGATTTGCTGGCTTACTTGGACTTGGCGTGTGGAACTTACACTGTTGGTCCAACATCATTTCATAAGTATATTTCTGCCTGTCCTGATATGGCTTTCTTTGTTCATATGGCTTTTTGCCATCATTCTTTGGCATCCACTGTTGTTGTCCATTTGTCCTTTGATGTTGGCTACTTCTAGCATCTGGATGATCCTGACTCACAGCCGCAACTTGAGTTGAACCATACCTGTAGTCTGGCCTTTCGTATCTTCTTTTGCTTCTATACTCGGTTCTTTCCTAGCGCCTTTGCGACCCGGTCGCCTCATAGATCTGAGTCTCAGTCATCCTGTCTGACGACATGAGCAGAGGTTGAGTCGGATAGCCTAACGCATACAAATCTGTGATTCTTATTGTTTCTGCCAAGCTTGTCGGCATATCTCTCTGTAGCCTTTGCCACAGTACGCTTCCATGTCTACACCCCTGTGCAAACCATGCAATGGCTTGAGACTCGATTACCCCTTTGCAAGAGTTGCGCATTATGCACCACCTTGTGAGGAATTCCATGTTTGTTTCATTCGGCCTTTGCTTGCACATAGCTAACTATTGTGGGAGATTCAGCCTCTTGTAGGTGCTTGTGAAATTGCTCACAAAAGCATCCTGAAAATCGAACCCAGCTGTTGATGCTTCCGGGTGGCAAGTTATTCAACCACACCCTTGTTGGTCCATCTAGCATCTGCGGCATATATCGCACTGCCCATCTCAAATTTCCCTGTGCGATTTTTACAGCAATTTCATAATCTATGAGCCAGTCTTCTGGCTTTGTGCTTCCATCGTAAGTCTTTGTCCCTCTGGCCAGCTGGAAGTTTGGCACTGGCGGCTCCAACTGGTAGAACTTGCTATACTTCACCTCCATTTATAAGAATATAGGATGAGTAAGTTAGTAGAGTGATCAAGTGTGTCAAATTTTATGTACGTTTGCAAGAATTTTTGAAGGACATGAATTTTCATGAAATAATATAAGTGATAAGAATGAGAATAGGTTTTCATAAATACTCACTTATTTTGTTTTGAAACTAAGTTTTTGATTCAAGCGTCTATTCTAACTAGGGTCTCCTATGGTCAGGATGGCTCTGATACCAACTTGTCAACACCCGGATTTTTAATCCCAGATGCCTGTTATTCCATACATCGCAATCCCAGGATTACCATTTTTGCGAGACATAATAGATTGGTACCATAGTTCATCATCCATTACAAACCATAATAAAGGTCTTACAAATAAAAGATCTCATGATCCAGTCTTAATACAATCAACACAGCGGAAATAAATAATAATGGTAGCATGGTTGAAGCTCCATCTTCAGGATCACAAGCAATACAGACGATGGGAGATGCTCCTAGTTGTCATAGACTTCATGTTGTCCATCATCCTAGTAGTCCTTCTCATAGTCTGGCCATAGGAATAGCCAGGGACAAATCCGTGAGTACTCTTTAAGTACTCGCAAACTATCACTAGAAAGTAAAGTGGTTCAAGTAGGAATCCTAAGCTCTAGGTTTATTTGCAAAAAGGCAGATTTATCTCTACCTGAGTTTAGAAGTAAAGAAAACTAACTTAAAGTTTTACAACACCTAAGTGGGAACTTAGTTTTCATGTTCACAACCCTGTTGTGGTCAAGTCAAAGTCATAGTTCATTTCGCAAGTCATTTTGAAAACATCTGACGACGGAACAGTATGGCCACTCCAACTGTCCATAACTGCGGATGCGGCTATTCGGATAGTTTGACACTCTGCGGAGATTGCACACTTTCACCACAACATTCGATACATCCTTCAGGAACAATACTGAATCACCATACTCAGTATGCGGATAATCAATCCTAACCTTTCAATTACACACCCTAGTATAGGCACCTCCCCTGAGTTTGGCCTTGCAACCATGACCATCTGTCATCTTGGGAACTACACAGGTAGACAATCATCACGAGGTAGCCTCAGCTCAAACCTATTCCACAAGGGAACCCATACTAAGATATATAAACTTCCAGTCAAGCCCTACCCAAATTCGAGTATTGTGGTTGTATGGTAAAATTGGAATGGTATCGCATCCGAACCCAACCATCAGTTTTACAAAGGGGCTAAGGATCATGCCTCAACATTTTCATCATCAAATCATCTGGTGTTCACAACACACGTCCAAAACATTTCATTAGAATGACTCATCATTCTAAGGTTTTCATAATCATTTTCACCAAGTATTCCCATCTAAAGTGATCAAGTTTTATGCTTATCACTAGCCACTAAAGTTGAGGGTAATCACTAATGAGGGTGCTAATCAAGTGTGACTATCTAGATCTAGATCTCATGCCTCAGTATGACATCTAGTTCTATCTAACTTAGGCCAAGTTTTATGCTCTTTATGCTACCTATAATATCTTTTCAAAACTCACTAAATACTAACTAGAAGTAATAAAGAACTTTGAATAAGAAATAAAAGAATAAAGCTTGCAAGTAAAACTGGGATTTGGTATAATAATGTGGTATAACCAAATATGCCTAAGGCATTGCATAGGTTAATTGGTATTGTTGGGCTTGCAAGTATTAGCTTGCATTAGATAGCTTGCTAGGATGGCTTGCCTTGAGTAGTGCAGTGGTTGAAGTTCTCCTCCCCTTCTTCCTTGTATTAGTACTCCTCCTCTTCGTATCCTTGGTTGGTACTAGCGTCTATAAATAAATACGAGGTACGCAATCACCAAATAATACTTAACTACTTCTATTTCACACAAAAAGGTTCACACTAGATGATCTAGCATCATCACAATCATCACACGGATTAATGGCTTAGTCTTATTTATTTTATTTTAGAAAAGTAATTTCTACTCATTGAAAACTACTTAAGATTTAATATTCTCCAATTAAAATATGGGATCATATTGACCATGTCATCACCACCTAATTTAATACTTGGGAATGTGATTTAAAGTGGTGTCACAATTTAATAAGGTTTACCATTATTATTTATATTAATTAAAGTGACTAAAAATACCTATGGGGCATTCTTTTAATACTTGTCTATTATTACTGCAAGTAAACCTAGATATTTTTATATATTCAGAAAGATCTTGTCAAATGTGATTTTTGAGAGTTCGAATCAACTCAAAAGCATTTATGGTTGGTTTTTGAAAAATGTTTGAATACAGAAAAGTCTCTGCCTTGTTATTTTTGCTATAGGTGATCTATAATTCCAAATGGTTTGAATCCAATGGGCTTGGATTAATAATTTCAATACCTTTCTAACAAAATTGGTTTCATGCAATTTGGTTCAGTGAATCTCTCTGAATTGATTTTTGAATCCACTGACAGAACTAGGTTTGAACTAAATTGGAAAATCTATACTTGAATTACTGGGTTGTGCGGGAGAGCTAAATGGGTCGGCCCAGCAGCACATCACGCGCGCAGCGGGCTGCTACCTGAGCGGTCCCACGCATCAGCGGATCTAGCTATGCGAAGCGGTAAGTTTCAACCTGGGTCGTGCGATTAGATTAGATCCTACGGCTGGGGTGTGTCGTCTCCGTCTGGCAGCGCCTGCGAGACTGAACCCTAACGCAGCGGTGGGGGTCGTGTGAGGCTCACCAGGGCTCCATCTAGGGTCGACGTTAGGGGCAAACTACGTTGTCGATGACGGCGGTTCGAACGGTGGTCGCGGTGGCTCCTGGGGTGGCTCCAATCAACGGCTCCGCTCCTCCTCCTCCGCGGCAGACTCCGGTGAAATTCTGGCGATGCGGAGCTCGCCTTGCTCCGAGGAGAGGTGTGGGAGGTTCTGTGAGAGGTGGGGAGTGAGATGGTGTGGCGAATTGAGGCTGGGTGGCCTCCTTTTATAACTGAGCGAGAGAGGCAGTGCGGCATGGGCAGAGCTCGTCGGGGTCGACGGTAAGTGAGCTAACGGCACGGAGAAAGGCGTAGACCGGTGCGCGGTCTCCTGGCGATGCTCAAGGACTTCATGGCGCTGCAAGGGGCAGTTGAGAACGGTCGGGAACGGTCCATGCTCTGCGTGGCATCGACGGAAATTTCGACGACGCACAGTGGCTACGGGTCGCGCGGTGGTGAACGGGGATGTTTGGGAGCTAGCTGGGGTTAAGGCGAGTGTGTGCACGCACGGTGAGGGCGAGGCGTGGCGTACGCAAGCTGGTCGGGTGCGGCGCTCTAGCACGCTCTCGGCACGACGCGGAGACAGTGGCACGGTGTTTCCTCTGTGGTCCAGGGTCTGGCTGCGTGCGAGGGCTAGACAGGGGGTGGCGGTGGACGGTGAGCTGCCTCCTGGATATGGTGGACGGGCGCGACGTTCGCTCCAGCATGCTGGCCATGGCCGACTGGCAAGGGGAGGCTCGGGTGACACGGCATGGTGCAAAGGGGTAGAGGGATAGCTGCTTAATTGCACTGGTAGTCACTGTGGGAGACAAAGGAAGAGAATTGGGGACAAGAGTTTGAATGATCACTGCTCAAAACGGTGTAGTTAGGCAGATTTGAAATGTGTCTCCAGGTGTTTGATGAAATGGCCAAAAGAATTCAAGTTGGAAAATTTTGAATGAATTTTGGTGGGTGCTCTGGTCACATGCTTGGTAGTATTTGGTTGCTTGGATTTGGCAAGGGGAACTGGTTTGTGTGGTTTTTGAGAAATGGTGATCTTAGTACCTACACTTGATTCAATTTTGAATTGTCATTTGAATAGATTTGAAATATGTTTCTGTTGGTTTGCAAAGTGGGCTTGGGTTCACTTGTACTTGTTCTAGCAAGGAGTGAAAAGAATTGGATTTGTTTCTGTTAGAAAACTTGGACTAGAAATACTCGAAGTGGTCTAGTGAACAAGTTTGGCCAAAATGATCATTTGCTCATAATGTTTATATTTGAATTTCTCTTGATTTGATTCTGCTTGAAAATGATTACATGATGTTGTTTTCATCTTTAAACCAATCCTTGCCATTCATAGCCATCAAACATGGCAATACAAGCATTTATGCATTCATCACATACACACATGCATTCATATTGATTTTAATAACAAAAGTTTTTATTAGCCCTAAACTTGGGTGATTAGAACTTGATAATCTTGATTAATATTTTTGGGATGTTACACATATCAGGACTGGTGATTTCATTGAGATCGCGCAAAAACTTTCAGGTCGGTCTCATAGGATAGTGTGGGTTTGCTTTTCTGCGTTGACTTGGACTCTTTGGGTTATTTACAATAAGATGACTATCGAAAACTCCTTCATAAACAAACCTGCTGATTGTATATTCCAAATGGTGCTATTCCTGTAGAACTGGATATTGTTGAGCAAGGGGCAGGACCGACAAGCATTGGAGGTTGTGTTAACGACGCTCAGAAGCTTGTATGCGAGGCTGCAATCTTAACTTTGTTGTTCATGTTTTTGGCATGCGACCTTTTGGGTTATACCCTATGTAATAGTGAGTAATTTTTCCTCTAAACTTTGGTAACCATGGTTGTAATCGTCTGTGAACTTGTGTTGCTTTATTATATAAAGCTGGGTCGAGGCCTTCAGTTTAAAAACATGTTACTCTTACATTTAGTTCTTTTGTATAGTTTGCATAAGGCATAATTTTCTGTTGAAGAACAAGAATGTGCATGTGGAGTTGTTCTAAGAGACTGTCATGGAAGCCTTGTGGCGGTTGCATCAAGTTTCTTACTACATGTGTCCTTAGCCGCTATGGCGGAGGCCCTAGCCATGTTGCATGGTCCGTCTGTCCTGGCAATGCATTGGGTTGCAGTATGGTAAAAGCAGAATCGGCAAGCATGAATCATTGGTAAAGTCGATTATTTTCTTTCAAAATCATCTTATAATTAGGCCAATGAACCACTAGTTTTTTACTTCAAATCCTTCTAAACGATGTACTCCTTCTAAACTAGTAACTGTTATTTGATCTTAATAAAGCTAGCTATGATGACTTTTTCTATTTTATTTTATTTTTACTAATTCTAGTGCATCAATCTCAAGATGAGCGGGTTGTATAGAAAACTGGCTAGAACTTAAATTCCCTAGTGTTCCTACACCGTGTTCAACGTATCTGCTCCTTAGCTTATACTCCCCCATTTTATAATACTTCCTCCGTCCTAAAAAGGACGTCCTAAGTTTGTTTAAACTTGAATGTATCTAGCCACTATTTAGTATATAGATACATCCAAATTCAAACAAACTTGGAACATCCTTTTTAGAACCGAGGGAGTATAAGATATTTTAATTTGTAAAGATAATATATCTAGACATATTTTAGTTTGTAGGTTTGGAGAGGTTCATTATGAATCTATACACTAAAAAATATCTAGATACATTATCTTTTTAAACTTAAAACGTCTTATACTTCCTCCATCTTAAAAAAGATGTCTCAAGTTTGTCTAAATTTGAATGTATCTCAAGTTTATCTAAATTTGAATGTATCTAGACACTATTTAGTATATAGATACATTCAAATTCAAACAAACTTGTGACATCTTTTCTAGGACAGAGGGAATATTTTAAAACGAAGGGAATACGGTATAAAGATTAAAATAAAGCCTTCAGAACATAAGTGCCTATGCGTTGTGGGTCCCTAGTCACTTCAACTAACACAGGATGCCTCACCCCGTGAGCGTGTGTAAACATGAAAGCAAGCAGTGGTTATCCATTCTTCTTGGGTCGCGAGTCTTTCCGAATCCATTCTTGCAAAACAAGTTGGTCGAAGAGGAAAAGGAAAAGAAGAAAAAGAAATGGAAAAGACTCGGGGACAGCGACACGCCTATATCACCGCAGGAAAATCCCCCATTCTATTTCCATTTCCACTTCAACCGGGGTCGCCACAAACCCCCACCACCACTTCTCCCCTCCCCTCACTTCCCTTTCCCACAGCCGACGCCCATGGCGACCCTCCTCCGGCGATCCGCTGCCCCCGCGAGGCAGCTCCTCCTCCTCCCCCGCCAGCTCGGCCCCGCCCGCTCCATGTCGCGCTACTATGCCCGCGACGAGGTCTCCCGGTAGCGTCTTAAACCCTAGCACCGCACTTCCTTCCTCCATTCCGGGGACCTGCTAGGGTTCTGAAGTTTCGCGCTGCCGTTGTAGGTTCGACGCGCTTAGCACGCCGGTGAACTGGGGCGTCAGCATCGTGCCGGAGAAGAAGGCCTTCGTCATCGAGCGCTTCGGCAAGTACCTCAGGACGCTCGGCTCCGGGATCCACGGGCTCGTCCCCCTCGTCGACCGCATCGCATACGTGCACTCGCTCAAGGAGGAGGCAATCCCCATCCCCGACCAGTCCGCCATCACCAAAGACAACGTTTCGATCCAGATCGACGGCGTTCTCTACGTCAAGGTATACCTCGTTCAGGCCTTTGCCTTTTTGTTGGCACCCGTGATGTTGCATTGCTGTTGTTACTTTGTTGGTGGTTTTGGTGCCTTCCTCTGGTCGAGAGTAGATAGTTGTGTTAATGTTGTGCGTTTTGGTACAAGTTCTGTGTGAAATGTTGTCATGAGTCACATTCGCACTGAATTAGGACATATCATCTGGTCTTAGAAACATATGTCATGATGCCTTTTTGTAACTTCGATCTTATGATGTATTGCTGCCCTTACATGTTAGAGGTTTGGTTCTTGGTAGTTCGGAAATTTCTACTTATGTTGGCATATCGAGCTGCATCCATGTAGAGTTTGGGACAAATCATCTGGATTTAGACATGCTGCCTATTTTCTTATAATACAGTAGTAGACTTTGAGGCTCCTCCTCTTTTGGCCACTTTCCAAGCAAACCTGGTATTTTTGTACACCTTAATTATCCACTTCTGAAAAATTCTCATGAGTAAGATTACCTTGTATTTGGCAGCACAGATTATGTCATATACCTAGGTAGTATCGTTTGTCTGGTATTTATGAGCATATGAATAGTGGGGTCTATTGTGGCACTGGGTTTGCAGTCCGTACAGACTGCAGGACTTGCTCTTTTAAGTCTTTCAAAGCAAGCACATGATTTTTGTTTACCTTAGTTATCCACTTCTGAAAAATTCTCATGGGTCAGACTGCCTTGTATTAGGCAGAACAGAAGTGCCATAGTTGGCACCCTTCCTCTGGTATTTATGAGCATAGTGATATTGCGGTTTAGTGTGATACTGGTTTTGCAGTTGCTGCAGGCTGTTCTACTTCTATTGGACGTGAGGATTGGTATATCGTGCCCCTTGTTCTCACTGCATAGCGCTGTAGGTTCCGTAGCTTATGTTTAATGTGATCAACGTGTGTCACTATCCATGACTGTAGCATGCTTAAGGTGCTGCACAACATCATCATGTACAACCAGTTAGTTGCAGAATACCTACCAATGTTTTTCCTTACCGCTTCTATTATTTATATTTTCAGTGGCTGCACAAGCTCTTGGGTCATTCTTGCAGTTTTGGTCCATTTTGTATTTTCTACAAAATTAGGTGTTCATAGTTTTGACGAGATGTTGTCATTTGTATCGTTCATTCATATCTTGCTTGGTGTCCGTGTCAATTTGGGTTATGTGCATTTGCAAAAGTGATGAGTTAAATGGACAAGATTCTGGATTTGTGGTACAAAAAGTATTAGGTCTACATAGGGTAGTAACAGTTGGCAAAATTGTAAAAGAAAAGTTTGTAGTGCTTTCTGAATTTCATTGGTAGAGGGTGCATACATTTGTAATTTAGTTAGGTGCCTTCTTGGTGACTTGCAGCTACAATGTTCAAGTGTTTCACATGGATTACATATATACTTTTTTTTTGGCATATCTTGTTTAGATAACTTAGGGAGCTATAGATGGTATAGCTCCGTTGCATGGACTTTATGTATTCGTAAATATAATCCTCATTTTCTTTTCATGTAATCTTCATGGGATCACTCTTGGTTATATTTGATTAGAAATTAATCCCTCTGTCCAGAAATAACTGACTTGGTTTTGTCTAGATTCAAATGTATCTAGACCATTTTAGTGTATAGATACATTCGAATCTAGACAAACCTAAGTCAGTTATTTCTGGACGGAGGGAGTAGATGTTATTAAATGCTTCATGTTGGCAGGGGAGTAGATGTTATTAAATGCTTCATGTTGGCAGGGTACTATGGGGATTCACTTAACTGCAGTTTAGACTTTTATCTTTGGGATTTGTTATTGTTTGTTTGATCATACACGTTCTAATGGACATAACTGATGTACTTCCATAGAAGTTAATAACCCTGTCTCTGCTATGGTTTGATAAAATACTTTTGTTAATATCAGCTGCTTGAATAGTTATGTCTGTTGTCTCTCTTGCAACTCAACTAGGTTTATTTAGCATATTTCTATATAAGTGTAGTATTAGTAATGTTTCTGCAGTGAAGTATTGAGGGATTTGCTAAATTAACATTGCAAGGAACAGATTAACATATCTCCTGTAAGTAAATGATTCATGATAATTTTACCTGGTGAATTGTTTAGGGATTTGCATTTCAACTGTCAACCTTCTGGAAATCAGAGGCTGTTGCAGGCAAACTAGCAGTGTTAATTCAAACCTTTACTATTTTGTGAACTTTGCAGATTGTTGATCCCTACCTTGCTTCCTATGGCGTGGAGAATCCTATTTTCGCAGTCATTCAACTTGCGCAGACAACCATGAGAAGTGAGCTTGGAAAGATAACATTAGACAAGACTTTTGAGGAGAGGGACACACTGAATGTGAAGATTGTGGTATGAAAAATCTGTTAGCATATTAGTTATTTGTTTTACTTCCTATACAACAAGAATTGCTGTAGAGAACAATGCTTACAAGTTGGTAGTTAAATATGCAGTGGGGGTATTATCATATATTAACTGTAGTACCATAGTCTGGACTTCTTGAATATACCAAGAAATCAATGTTTTATTGCCTCGGCTATTCTGCATTGCTAGTCTACTTAGTTCATGGTTGTTTACATTCTCTTGATGCTAAAATAAAAGTTGATTTATCGAAATCCTACGCTAGGATGCATCAGCCTACTAATTTGAACATGAAATATAAGTAGAAATATATGGAGAGCTGTTGCAAATTCAGTATGTACTTGACAGCCCACTTTATACAGTATCACCACAAGTGACAAGTAAATATTAGACATGTATTGCATCTAAGTTTTCAGCAACAATGCTCTTGTTCGTATGAACCATTTCTCTGTGTAGAGCTCCTTTCTGAAGAACAATTGTACAATTCTGAAGTTTGCTTGCCTTATTTTCTGTGGATCAAACCAAATGTTTGTGTACTATATTTACTATTAATGAAGGGAAAGAACTGCGATATTAGGGAGTTGTTTATCCATATTATTTTGTTCTGTAGTTGTACTTATTTGTAATTCATGCCCCTAACAAGTAGTCAACTTCTAGTACTAATCCAAGCAATATGTGCGTGTTCAGTTTATGTTACTTGTTTTGTCATAATCTGATGTTCTGAAATTCCTTTTTTCTGCAGATGTCTATAAACGAGGCGGCGACGGATTGGGGGCTGAAGTGTCTCCGTTATGAGATCAGGGATATATCTCCTCCTGTCGGGGTGAAGAAAGCTATGGAGATGCAAGCAGAGGCAGAAAGGAGAAAAAGGGCTCAAATTCTTGAATCAGAAGGTGATACAATCTAATCCCTTATTTTTTCTGAAATGAATATTTGCTCTAATACTTGAAATATTTCCTTAACCCACTTCAATTCATCCAAAATGCTTTGGTTTAATGTGTTATCTCAATCTGTGCGAAATGATAGTGATGGATTTTTTTTGACACTTTCCATTGGTTCTTCCAGGTGCTATGTTGGATCAGGCCAACCGAGCGAAGGGTATGTGATATATGCTCTCTTGAGATTTACAATTTCCCACATTTGCGATGATAGTCTGCTCCTTATATTTGTTTGGCATGTATTGTTTTTAGTTCTGTTTCCTCAGCAGCTATATGCTTGCTTTCAACTCAAAAATCTGTTCGCTGTCCTAACCTACAATTGTTCAATATGCATCTTCTGTTTTGTTCTGTTATCATTGTGCTTGCATCATGCATCCCTATCTTTGTTCTATTTATTTTGTCATCTTTCTCACTTTGAAAATTGGGTTCCTAGTGTGGATTGGTTTGGTTAGTTCGTATCATTTTTTTTTGCCTTCCTTCTGAAGGGCAATTTCTGTGCCATCTGAACTCATTTGATTATGGTTTTTTAATTTCAGGTGAGGCTGAAGCAATTCTTGCCAGGTCACAAGCTACTGCTGAAGGGATCAGAATGGTTTCCGAGTCCATGAGTGCCGAAGGCAGCACTGAGGTATCTTTACTTGCTGACTTTCAAACCAATAGTGTTCAGTTCACTATTGCATTTGGTGTAGTAGTTCTATACCGCAGTGCTTATTTAAAGTTCTACCGTTTCATGATGTGATGTTCATTCATTCTCTCGCTCGATCTCTCTTTCAGGCTGCGAACCTGAGAGTCGCCGAACAGTACATAAAGGCATTTGCTTCCCTGGCCAAGAATGTAAGATATTGGAAGTTGTGTTTCCCTGTTACATAAATCCCTAGCGTGTTTAGTGCTGACATTGTGATATTATATGTAGACGACTACAATGATTCTTCCAAGCGACGCTGGCAACCCATCAGCTATGATAGCCCAGTCTCTGAACATATACAAGCATATCTTCAAGTCCAGCGACCCGAAAGGAGGGAGCCACCAGGCAGAACAAGCTGAGGAAGCAGATCAAGACCAGCCTTCTGTGACCAGCGGGATGCCACCTCTTGGCGATCATGGCAGTACTTTCACTCTGCAGAAGGGCAGAAGTCCCCAGAACTGATCAGTTCAAGTACCTCAAGGGAACCCTTTTTTGGTCCATCCTTTCTTTTTTCCAAATGATGGTGCTAGATAGGAGGGTGTTACTGAAAACACTAGCAGCATTAGAGGTTTTGATCTTCGGCAGTTGATTCAAGAGATGTTGAGTTGGTTTAGGACAATTGACATGTCATTGGCTATCTGGGTGCCAAGTGTGGGGAGGCTGGGTGACTGGAAGTGTTTTGATTGTGTCCTAGGAATGGATGCTTACGATAACAACATCACTTGTCCCTGAGGTTCTGTTTCCTTTATACTTCATATAGCTGCTATGGTGGCACCACTGGTGGTACATCGGTTTGTCATTCCAAGCTTTGTGAAATATAATTTCATTGTTCTTTTTGGGGAAAAAAGTCTTGATTTCAGTTTTGGCAATTCCGAGTTAAGAATTTTATTCAGGGGGGAGGGAAGGGGTTTGGGAGTCGGAACTACAGTTCCTGTTAGTCTCTCATAAGGCCATGAGAAGGCTTTTTAAGTTAGCTTAGCCTGTGATGCACCATAGATCAGTGGTAAGGAGCAAGCGAGGCTCACTGTTACTCACAAAAATCACAGGAAACTAGCCCTGCTGAGGACAGAACAGAAGAACATATAAGAGAGTTCACCGAAGCAGCCATGCACATGCACGCACTGAGAGAGCTAGCCACATCTTAGGTGAAGTGGTAGATTTGAGGGCACGATTCTACACGGTAAAGCAACGGCACACGGGTCCGTCTAAGAAGAATCTAGAGAGAACTTGGTACGAGCAGTAAGAGCACTGTCACCTCACCTGAAGGCATCATCTAGAGAAATGTTCCACCCTCCAATTTGAACTAAAACTATGACAAGCATTATGAAATGGAGGGAGTTTCTTCGTCTGAACTTCAGCCTTCTCCATGTGGTTGTAGTAATATAGTGCTAGACTGGACTTACTTTGCCCTCTTATCAACTGCTCCGAAAAAACCCCTAGATGTAGCATTGTTATAAACCCGTAGGTTTGATCCGGAAGGAGAATGGCTGTAGATGTAGCATTCTTGTGCTGGGAGTAATGAATTAGCACACGCTATAACAGCGTTGGGTGCGAGCGGGTGATAGATATCCTAGGCTGCTGTGGCTGTCATACTCTGTTTAGGTGCTGATGATGGCCAGCGAGTTTGCTACGCCTATGAACTATGATTAAGTGGAATCGTGGTGTTCCATCTTGAGAAAAAGAGATGCGTCCACATGCGTGTAACACCCTCAGAATCGGCCCTATACAAGTTTGAGCTCAACCCGCCAAACCCGCATAGAAACGATTCAAAGGTGCCCACCAGGCACTTTCGTGCGGGTGAAAAACAAAGTAATAACATTACACAACAGTCCTCGATGGGACCCCCAGAACAGATATATATACAACAGTGACTCCATGAGTCAAGAATACAGAGATACGGTACAAAGATCCAAATCACCTGTAAAACGATACAGCGTCCGACTACGGACAAGATGCAAATGGGGCTAAGAGCCCTGAAGAATAACCAATGGCGTCCATAACCCTGCCCAGGCCAAGCCGGAAGGGTAACCCTGCTAACGACGTCGATCTCAAAACCTGCTTAAACAAAAGGGGTGCCGACAAAGGGCAAAGGAAAAAGAGGAGCGTCAGTAATGAGGCCAGTACACGGCGAGACTAGAATTCGGCGGTCCTCGCCTACATAGGTATGGTGGACTGAAGCGGCAGCGGCAGCATGCACTAAACACCCTATAGAGACTCGATGCAACTGGCGGTTATCAGAGAGGGATAAGAATGACCTATCCGGATCCAACCTGAAGCTAACACCAAACAAACCCTTCCTGGTGTTTCCCCCTCGAGACCAAACGAGAAAGTCAACCGAGGAACTCACACAGTTGGCAGTTTTATTTATTCAGTTATCGTTGCAGCAATTACTAGTCAGATTTGGATAATCATCCTGATAAAATAAGCCGTGGGCACTTTTAGTTAATCATTTCGTTGTAGTTGCAACAATTACTAATCAGATACAATAGCATGAGATAACCCAAAAAGCCAGCAGTTGTTGGTACTTTTATTCAGCCATTCCGTTGTAGTTGCCATAATTACTAGTCAGGTACAATGGTCGCAGGCGACACTCCAAACAAGCAATTGTGGGCAGTATTATTTAGCCATTCCGTTGTAGTGAAGCTGACTACTAGTCATTATGAAGTCAAATTTATAGCACTACTTTAGTTATGCTTGTCTATGGTCGAGATACTGTGCTCCAAGTCGTCCATAACCGCGGACACGGCTTTCAGAAAGTTTTACCCGGCCGGGGTGCACCAATAGCAACACACACTCGATCAACCTCGGAAAAACCAAATCAAAACCCAACGAGGCTTTCACGACAAAGCAATCACAGGATTCAGAAATATTTCAGGGGGCCACCCCTTGAAGTCTTACCCGCAACGAAGTAAGCTAGCTCCGAGACGGACCCAAGGTTTGCGACAATGGCTGTAAACGATTGGGAACCCGAAAACTCGGGGTGTCGATACCGCGAAAACACTCCGCTTACCTAAACAGTACAGTGTGCTATCCATCGCACAATCGTAAATAAAGCAGTAAAGCATGGCATAAGTACAGGATCGTAAATAAAACCTCAAACTAGTTTGTGGCCCCAAGAAATAAGACTGAATCAAGCTCTGGCTAAGGAGGGTCCCATATACCTCCCGGATGTGGATAGCGCGATAAATCAAGGAACAGGTATCAAGTACTCGGGGTCCTACGGGACACAAGTGGGCGTTCGAAAACCAAATATTATCTATCACCCACCGATTCCTCTGCTTACTTCAATTTTAGTTGTTAAACAGGAATTAAAGTGAACGATAAGTAAAACTATGATCACCTCCAACATCAACATGCGGCAAAACATCAACAACTGTGGCACTGGACGACACGCAACAGCACTTGAGCAAGCGACTACGACGCGCAAGTCCATCTATCTACCAAACAACAGGTAATGGGATGTGTCCAAGGCAATATAGGGCTGCACGGTATATCCAGGTACGGAAACTAAAGCATCGCAACACAGATAGCAATAGATCAACAGGAGGGAATAAATACTATAAAGTAAGATAGGTAGAAAGGGGGAGATGCTCGCCTGAAAAACATTGTCGAAGGTTCATCTGAAGATCGGGGCGAAGCTCACATCAACTCAACGGCCTCATCCGCGAAGAAGCAAAACACTAGAATAACCACCGGATGCAATATTTAATACTACGGCGAAAGATCGGGCATGATGCATGAATGAGGTATGGCATGGCAAAGGTGCGATGCAATTAGGTCATATTAAGCAGAACCGGGGTCCCGACAATTAATTAAATGGTTCATGTTATTTATCTACCCCGCAAATTAAATGTTGTTTAACAAGGCAGAATATATCGGTTTGATGCACAAATTTAAATGAGGCCAATATGAGACCAGATTTGCCCGCATATGGGCCCCATATTCAATTATTAGGTGAACCGACATAAGGCCCCCAACCACACAAACAAGTATGCATGCATGAACATTTAATATGCCACAAGTTGTATTATGTTATGAAATAGGGTTTCGGGAAGGGGTCCACACATTAGGGTTCGGCGATCTTAGGGTTTCCGGGGTTCGGGGTCCGGTCTCGGGGTTCGACGGAAGCGGGGTTCGGACTCCGGGATCGTTCTCGGATATCGGGGGTCGATCTTGTCGCCTCCAGGAAGCAGGACTTGGGTCGGTGTCGGGGCGCATCGGATGCTTCCGGGTCGGTGCCGTTCTTGTCGTCGTGACGATCTTGTCGGGTCCGCGCTTCGGATTCCGTGGGGCGATCTTGCCGTCCCGTGTAGGCGTTCTCGAGGTCGATGGCGAACTTGTCCGGTACCGGGGTTTGGGTCCGAGAAGGAGTACTCGTCGCGTCGGGGTCTCGGCCAACGGATCCTTGAAGGAGGTCATGGCGTCCGTGAGGCGATCTGGGCGTTCACTGAGAGGGGATCGACAGGGTTCGGGTCTTCGGACGCTGCGAGGACGATCTTGAGGAACCGGCGGGTTCGGTGTCGATCTTCGGGGTCCCGGCGTCCCGTGACGAAGGCCTTGAGGTACCACCTTATTCGCCGGTGGCGAACTTGGGATGGACACCAAGGTTCGGGTTGTCTTCAGCTTCCGGGAACCTCGCCTTCGGATGTCGCGAGGACTTGGAGTTCGTGATAGACGTCTTCTCGCTTGTCCGGGGAGAACTTGGTGTACCACAGAGCATCACGACGGATGAAGCTCTTGTCGATAACAACTCGAACGACTTGTACTTGGCAACATCACCACCAAACTTCAACACCACCCCTCGAATACTGAAAAAGTTGTGGCTGCTCCAATCTCACTCCAACATGGCCTGGGCGCGACTGCGGCTTGCGGAGCTGGCAGCACGCGGGGAGAGCTCGGCAGCAGGCAGCGCTCGACGCTGGCCAGGAAACCGGTTGCTGACGGGGAGGGGGCCTGCACGGAGGTGGGGGCGCGGCCGACGGAGCTCGGGGCTGCTCGGGGACGGCACGGGCACGCTAGCAGAGGGGCCCGCCGGAGAAGGGCGAGAGGAGGCGCTGGCGGGGCTCGGCGAGGCGGGCCTGCCGGCGACGGCGGCGCCAGGGGGAGCGACGTGGCTCTGCGAGGATGGCCGGGAGGAGGGAGAGGCGGAGGGTCGGCGGAGCGGCGGGCTCCGGGCGCGGGGACGCTGGCCAGAGCACGCGGGGTCGGGGCGGCGCGGCGACCTGCTCGCAGGGACGCGTCGGGGGCCGGCAGCGGCGGCGGGCTCGGTCTCCCTGGCGGCGCGCGCAGAGAGCGCCGCGGCCGGCGGAGGGCGCCATGGCTGGGGAGGCGGAGGACGAGGCGTGACGGAGGGGGCGCCGCGGGCGAGGCTGCTGGGAAGCGGGTAGGCGGAGCGGCGGGCGGCCGGAGGGGGGAAGGGCGAGCTCGGGCGGGGCAGAGAGGAGGGAGGCGACGAGAGGAGGTCGGGCGGAGGCGGATGATGCGGCGGCGGCGGTGGCTGTTGGAGACAGAGAGAGGAAGGAGAGAGAGAGAAGAGGGACGGGGGTTGGTGGGGGTCGAGCGGGTCGGTGGGGGAGCGTGCGGGCGCTGGGGTGCGTGGGTCTGGGTGGGCCAGGTGTGTCGGTGGGGTGGGGGTTGAGGCAGGTGGGCGGGGCCACGTGGGCGAGTGGTGAGGCGGGGCGGTGGGGCCCGGGGATCTGTGAGAGGAGGGGAGGGGGGTGTACGTGTATGCTGTGTGTGAGAAGTGGGCTGTGGGGAGAGAGAGAGAGAGGGAGAGAAGGACAGGTGGCTGCGTGGGATTGGTCAGAGGGGAAGAGAGGGGTGAGGTGGCATATGGTGATTGGCCAGGGTGAGGTGGAGGCAAGGGTGGGTAGATTAGGACTGGTAGGTTTAGGAATTAGGTGGACCGTTTAATTCCTGGGGGTGGTCGTTCGGGTCGAATCGGCCCGTTCGACTGCCCCCACTAAAATAATATAATAATTTTATTTAATTTGTAATAAGCTTTTGTAAATAGTTTTTAGACAACAAAATATCCGGAAGCATCCGAGGTTTAATTTGAAATAGAAGGAGGGCTAGTTTCAGAAAACCATAGACTTTCACAAATAGTTTTAGGCAAAATAATATGCATGATGATGACGATGCTCAAATGCAATGTGGCATGATAACATGAGCATGCGGTCATGATGATGCAATGCACAAAAACAACGCGATTTTCTAGTAGTGGTTTTCGCGGGATGCCACAATGCGTCTCTACCTTGTGATATAAAAAAAAGAAATTAAAAAACAGCGCTCAGATTTGACTATCCGAGCAGTGAATTCCTTCTACAAAAAAATATTTAAGTAAATCCATGCAGCTTTTGAGCTTTGACGCGTAAGCATTTCCAAAACAACACTTGTATTGTACCCCAGTTACAGAATTGCAGAAGTAGGGGTGCCGATTAGAGGTACCAACCGTCAGCATCGATTGCAGGATTTCTTACATAAACACCCAAAATGGCGATTGTGCCTCTAAGTTAGCCGACGGACAGTGCTATCTGATCCCTGTAGTCCATCCTCGCTCTTGCTATCTTTGATCCGAGCCATCTGAGAGGTTAGCAGATGATGCACTCTTTGCTTTAGCTAGAGAGACAGAGAGGGATGATCATTATTAGTATGGATGGGGTTTTGGCTGTTAAATCATATATAATTCGGAATGAGGCTGTCCCGCAGTTTGCTTACCTCTCCCGTGCCAATTTGGCTCTGCACGGATACTCGGATGGCATCTTCGGGGCCAAACATTCTGTATCTCCTTACTTCGTCATCGTCACAGTCGAAGCTGGAGGGTACGACCTTGTCCAAAAGATCGCATTTCGATATAACGTTGATCCACAGGCGATCACCGAATCGTTCTTTTATATGCATGTACGTGGTGTACTACAGAAGAAAGGTGTCTTTATTAGAACCACTGAAGTAGGAGAATGCAAAGCTGCTGACTTGGACCGACTGATTGCTTGATTTTCATATGTTTCATCTTTGGAAGTTGGCATAAATAAATGACACGGAAAGCTTCACGGAGGGAGGAGGTGGGGGGAGGGGAGGGAGGGAGGGAAAGGTAAACAAAAGATACCTGATCAGCCACCTTAGTTCCACAGTCTTCAGATAGATCGTGAACATACAGGACAGCAATTGGTAAGTAAGAAAGGACAGCGAGTGTCAATCTCTCTATGTTATTCCTGTCATCTGTCAACCCCAAATTCAAAATGGATAAGAGGAATGTGAATGTCAGAATAATATAACTGTACTGACTTAGCACGGGCCATAACATTTTTTGCTAAAGTATGCTTTGGGGAACATAGTTAGGCCCAGCCTCCTGAGTAGCATGCATATACTCCCTCCGTTTCAAAATATAAGATGTTTTAGGTTTGTGAAGAAAATGAATCTAGACTTGTTTTAGTATGTAGGTTCACTCAACTTTGGGATGAATCTACATACTAAAAGAAGTCTAGATTCATCTTCTTCACAAACCTAAACCATCTTATATTTTGAAACGGAGGGAGTACGTGTTACCAACAAAGTTGGAATCTCAAGAGTCTTTTATATACAGACCTGGAGTTGAACAGATTTATTTACTACAGAACATATGCTCTGGATTATCTATATCTACATTTCATGTCAATACTGGACCCATGCCACCAGAGTTTGCAAAAGATTGCAAGGTTCCGATTTCCCATATCTTATTAAAGCACATGAGTATAGTAAACCTCTGTCAAGAGGAAGAATACTACAAAAAGATCCATGAAAGCTGGTCTTTCAAGTAATTACTTCAACAAGGGGAATCTGACTGACCGTCGTGTCTTGTAAGAAGTCCCGGAGTGTCAGTAACCTGCAAATGTTTTGCTTGTTCAGTGGTGCTAGATCTCCGACGGAAAGAATGAGACAAACCTTGCAATCTAATTTTTCTACGAGTAGAGGAAGTGGAATTCATATTATTTTAACCTGAAAACGTTCATGATTGGATACAATATGACCCATTAGAATGCCTCTTGTTGTGAAAGGGTAGCTGCAGACCTACAGAAAGGTGAGTAGATCAAGACAACAGAAATAATAACTTGCATCAAATTATAGAAATGCGAGTAAAACGAGACTATAAAAGTACTCAATCGGACTAAGAATAAAGAAAGGACATCCTAGACATGGGCTAAAAGTAATCAATCACATTCTGACTACGCTAGAAAACATCCTAAGCATTCAGGGATATGCTCACCTCAGGTTTTCCAGTTGATAATATGCGAACTAATGATGATTTCCCCACATTGGGTGATCCAACAAGACAAAGTGTTGGTATATGTGGATCAACAACTGGCATAGAACGCAAAGCCTGTAATATCTCACTGACCAATCAGAAGTGCTTAACAATGTAATGAATAACATAGAAAACTCAGAAGCGTAACTAAGTGTTCATTGTATCAAATTGCAAAGTAAAGTATGGATTGTACCTTTGCAACGTTTATTAAATCTTCAATAGCATGTTGACCACGCTGAAAAACTTCCTCGAGTTCCTTCCGGCCCTGAAAAGTAGTAGATGGAAGGAAAGTAACATATCAAACAGAGAAAATACAGTCACAATTAGCAAATTATAAACTTGCACAAAAATGAGAAGACAGATCAGGAATTTAGGAGGACTTTGAAACAAACCTCAGTGAGTCGCTCCTCTGCTTCACGCTTTGTTAATGACTGTCAATGTCAAATGTAAATCCTGAATCAATTGACAAATTGTGTGCCTACTATTTTGCTAAAACAAGAAGCTTAGGAAGGCTTCAAAAGTAGCTAAAAGATCTTAAATGTCGGCGGTTCACAACAATGCCCTACTCAAATTATGAGGACAATGAAATGTGTACACAACTTTTGTATGAAATGTGCAAGGACCACATATGTATGCAGCACAGTTTTTTGACAAAAGATCCTACTGAATTCTGGTTAAAGTTATGCATCAACAGGACCCAATACTGAAATCGTGAGACAGTCTGCGCAACGTTTGGTGTTACATACCAACAAGGCACCAGCAGGATACAAATTATAGAAGAGTTTGGAAGAGGATTGGAATGGGATTGATAATAGTAAGCAGAGGGATCTGGGACGCCGATATTGAAGATAAGAATGATAAGAATCTGAAAGAGAAGGATGGTGGAGAAGCAGATCTTAAACTTTTCTCTATATGTCCAATGCCCTCACATCAACTCAGCAAGGATGTTTTAGCTTCCCCACCATCATCAAACCCTTTATTGGCCCATTTAGTCCATATGGCCGACCAGGTGCCTCTGCTAGAGAATACAGGACCAGAGTGCCTAATGGTGCCACAACAGTGAAAATTTGCTCTTTTCCAAAGAAAAAATTCTAACCAGTGTCCTGGGCACCACCCCCTAGCTACATGTGGATCCGCTCTTGTGGCTGACAAGCTAAATGAAATGAGCCATAGAGAACAAGCCCGCAACATTTGGGGGTTTGCCTATCTAGGTTTACGATCTAGTCTGCAAAATACCAACGAATAACATATATATAAAGGAGGTTACTAGTTTGGCAAATAACAACTGCAGCTGTGTTGTTTCCATTCCAAGTAAATGACCAAAGTACCTTACTAAGCATGATAGGATGTAATCGCATTCCCTTGTTACGTACGTGCTCATTTGAGTCATTTCCTATCAGAATGGAACATTTCTTGTTGTCTAAGTTCATATTACGTCAAGTGTGCTCATGTTGTAATGCTGAAACAATAATAGTCTTACATGTCAGCCATGGTAATTGGTTACTATGCGCTGGTAAGAAAAAGGTACACGAATTATTGGAATTGTAGAAGATTGACACATTGTAATTGATTAACAAAGCAGGATGTGTGTCAGTAGTGCGGAGGCAGATTATCTGATTGAGTCGTTGTGTAATTGCCGTCGCGCAATCAGTTTTGATTGAATATTTTATTCTTTTGTCAAAAAATTTCGCTACTTCATTATGTGACTGCTGGACATCAGTAGTGCTTTAAGCTGAGCGTACTGTTTTAACTTTTTTTTGGGGGGGGGGGGGGGGGGGAGGGGGGGGGTGTAAGCGACAGGAGTCACATGATAAGGTTTGGTTTCAACAAATCAAGATGGGATAGACCCTCGAGGTACAAAATAATATACTCCCTCGGTCCCAAATTAATTGACGCGGATTTGTCTAGATACGCATGTATCTAGACGTGGTTTTGTGTATAGATATATGAAAATCTAGACAAATCTGTGTCAATTAATTTGGGACGGAGGGAATACTATAAACTAATTGGCACCTAAACTAACCTTAGCACAGACAGAAGCATGTTGCTTCCCGACAGAAGTTATCTTTTTTCTGAGAGCATCCACTCGTCCAAGTACCTGTCAGAGCACTACCAACAACATCATAATAACTCAAGAAGTAATACGTGTAGCTTTCATGACAAACACACTTAAAACATACAGGGTTAGCAAAATTTCTAATTTTGAAGTTTGTTTCTGTAATCATGAATCCGACACTTATACTCAGAACCAAGAGGGGCTTGTTATATAAGAAACATACCTTTTCATAATATCCCTCCCCAAAAGTCAACTCAATTAGAGATCTCTCGTAAGGATGCAAATCTCTCCTCCTAGGAAAGTTCTCCGTGTATGTTCTCAGTGGCACAGAAAGTTCCTGAAAAGTAAACAGCTTCCATAAGCCAGTTGCACAATTTGCATTGACAAGACAACATCACAGATGACCTACTTTCATTAAGGCATCAAGTTGTTTTGCTCCTTTGTTCCGTTCACACTTGGCGATGTTTGTTATACCTTCAAAACATATGGATCACAAAGCAAACTTAGGGAGATCGAACGCTATGTGAAATGGCATGGCATCACAGGGGAAAATGCTAAGATTAATGGCAATATAGTGAAAAGTACCTTTTGTGGGCGGTACATTTCTAGATTTCCTTTGTGCCGACATAAGTATATCAGTTGCAGGCATCACCATCGGTATTTTTTGAAATGCACCGACCATCTCACTTTTGTGCACAATATCTCCCTGAATACACATATAATAGCAAACAAACGAATTTGATACATCTGGTAGAAAAGATACAAAATATGCTAATCAAAGAGAAGAAAATCTTCCTATGAAACTGCAGATGATCCAATTAAAGAACTACACTGAAGCACATGTCAGCTCTTGAGCTGCCCAGAATTCACTACGCCGGAAACAGTGGACCTCAATGTTCACATCGCTGAATGTTTATATATTAAACTAGTAGCCAGCTTCTTGTTCTTTAGCATTAGTGAAGCGCCCAGCATCATGGTTCTTGTAAATTAGGTGGCTTAGATATACTTAGGAAGTTGGAACGAGACAATAAACAGCCACACTTCTAAGTATCCAAAATATATCTGCACTCCTACCATAAGCACTAAGCAGAGCAGAAACTCTGCTCTGATGTATCTAATTTCGATTGAAAAGGGCACAGGAAACTACATAATCTACACGAGAACAAAATTCTGTAAACAATTGACTCAAGGTTCAAGAAAGCACTGGGCGTAAATTTCTAGCTTTGCCTCTGCCTAGTGACTATCGCGCTTAGGCGCACTTTTTAAAATCATGATAGTCATTAAGCATCTCCAGGTACACACAAAAAAATTCCACAGAATCATAGGAAGCTAAATGTGAATATTGGTGCACGTGCAAATAGCAAGCAGGAGCTCTTGACAGTTTTAATATCCTAAATGTATTGGTTCAAAATGATGCCTACCGAAGTATAAATATGCAAAGGCAGGAAACAACAGGTAGGTACGTGTATAGAAGTACCGTTTGCAATTCAGCATTGCATGGTACAATGCAACTCTGAATATGGATTACAAAATAAATTTGAAAAGCCGTGCTAGGTGAAGGATTGGAAAAGAATGTACATTTGATCCATCTGTTAATCCTGCTTTTGACCTGTCATCTAAGGAAACAGTAGATGTTGCAGAATGGACCCGGCGGCACATGTAGACTGTAGAAACTCCCGGCTCCAGAGTTGGCAAAAAACCTGAGTTAACAACGATAAGGACATAGTCAGAACACAGGCCCGTCTGAGAAGCATGTGCAAGGTGTGCGCTAGCACAGGGCCTCCAAATAAATGGGGCCCCCAATTTATATTTATTTAGTTGGAGTTTACATGATAATGATGCATTACTATTGCTTGGAGAAAATAGACCTAAACTACTAGTGCACGCCCCACTCTCTCCAAGTTGGAGGCCCTCATTGTTCACCTCCCCTAATTAATTAATTTCCAATTCCCAAAAGCACAACAATAAATAGCTTTAGTAGTAGTAGTAGGCTTTATTCTCGATCTTCCCCCTAAGACGAGCCTTAGCGCTCTAGGATCTACAATGACAAAAGAAATAGGGAGGAAAACAATATTTGGAAAGATTGTGTAGGAAAAACTAATTGAACATGATGTACTGCTCCATATTTTTTAAGTAGATGAAGTTTTTGGATTTTCCTCGGTCTGAACTAGAAAAATCAACTGATTTTAGAAATACGTAAATGATTAGGAAAAATATGAAATATTTTCCATGTCAAATCTAATGGCACAAATGTATCCTTATGCTTTTTAGAATTTTAGTAATTTGCTTAGCTGTCAAATATATAAAATTTGACTGCATTTTTGTAGTACACAGTGGACTCTGGAACGGGGGTAAGTAAGTAGTTTCAAACAATGCTTAAAGAATATTCAGTTGTCGTTCAAAAACAAAGATATTTAGAGATCAAACTTCTAATATTTTGTGTTTAGTAAGATCTATTTTCGGGATGTATTAACCATATGAAAATATAAAAATTGTTAAAATCTTCTTTTATATAGTACTATATTTGCAAACAAAAACTTATGTTATACCTAGGGCCCAATTTTATTTTTGCACAGGGCCTCCAATTTATCAGGTACGGCCCTGTCAGAACAGATTCAGTAAAATGAATAATACATGATGACAGACACGCTCGCATCAGCAGAGCTTGGTTTGGAATGTCAAGACAGAGAAGCCCCGACTGGTGATCCCTCTTTTATCAAAAACTTCACCGATAATCAATGGCCAGGATAAAGGAGGAGGATCCACAGGGGGATTAAAAAAGATCCATGTGGTCTCATATTAGCAAGAAGATGTCAAGCATGAATCGTTTTGTCTGCCTTCTCGGTTTGTTCATGTCCAAAGAATGGCAGACGGAACAGCACCAACAGTAAGAGGAAGCCTAGGCCAGGAAACGTTCGACAGAGTAGCGCATGGGAGCAAAGCCACGGAAACGGCATGCCTGTGTCTTCCTCTACCCAAAAACGTGCTACACCGGCTGTGGGAATTTGGTCGAATACCCTACGGGCGGATGGGCGGGTGGCCGCAGTGATGCTACACAGATGAGGAGGAACCAACCTCTGGGGAGGCGACGTTGGTGGAGGCGCTCCGCGGAAGTAGAGTGGAAGAGAGGAGCGGTTCCGGTGGTGGAAGGAGAAGGAGGTCTCCATGCTCGGCGCGGGCAGAGGAGGTGGAGCTGGAAGGCGCGGCCGCCTGCCGCTGCTCGCATCTTGGTCGCTTACGTTGCCGCAAAGGGATAGTCGGGGTTCGGATAAACGGGGTCAAAAATCGGATTCGATATACACGTGCCATGGCACGGTTACTTGGCCCATCCCCCTCATTGCGGGCTGTGCAACTTTTTTATTTAAATCGTGTGAGCAAGGTTTTAAACTCAAAGAACTATTGGTTTTTTTTTTATGAAAAAGACATCAAGCCATATATTATCTAAAATCTGTCTTTACAATAACATTCTTACAAAAAAAATACGTATACGTGAAAAATTCAACACCATCTTCCTCTGCATCTCTCGAAGGCGCGCTGTGAGCAAAGCTTGATGTCACTTCTAGGCCTCCAGCATAGCAAAACACATGTCGGAGAAAACTTAAAAAAATCTAAACGCTTGTGTCGAAAAGTTGTCGGCGTAGACTAGAAGATGTTTACGATCGCGATTTTAAGAGATCGATGCCCTGGAGAAGCTAGTGCCGAGAAGGCCCAGGAGCTAATCCTAACTCCGGCCAGGTAAAGATGGGAGACACTAATGTGGCTCGGTTGACGTAGAGCCAGTTGGAAGACCCCAAGAGCAAGGTGTGATGAGTACAACAACAAGTTTTCTCTCAGTTATGAAACTAAGATTATCGAACCAGTAGAAGTAAGGAAAGAACTTCAAGGTGTTGCTACCAACTTGGAACCTGCATAACACAAATTCAAAACTTTGCCTAAACTTACAATGAGGTTGTCAATCTCATCGGTTTGCTAAAAACAAAAGATTAAACGTATAATGTGGAAGATAGTGATTGCTTGCAGAAAGTAAACAGTAACAGTAGATGACGTATCAATGATAAAGATTGGACCGGGATCCACAGTTCACTAGAGGTGTTCTCCTTAAGATAGATAGCATGTTGGATGAACAAATTACAGCGGGCCAATTGATAGATTGAGAAAGCATGACAATGCATATACTAGACATCTTGACTCCTACGAGATTTGATTGGGCATTACTGTTGGAGATATGCCCAAGAGGCAATAATAAAGGGGAAATGATAGTATTCCCCCGGGGGATTGGGTGATTTTATCCCCCGGGTCGCTGCCCGCTGCTCTGTTCGTACGTACCAGGTCGTGGTGGACCTGGCCATCGTGATAGGCCCGTGTACAGACTAAGGAAGTCTCCCACCGTCTTCCTTATCCCCAATTTCTCTTCTAAACACAGCCATGAAGCCTACGCGCTGCCGCCGCCGTGCGCTGTCGCCACAGCAGCCTCGCCTCCACCGCCAGCAGGGAGTGAGATCAGGAGGAGGGATGCCTCACTCTGCTCCTTCGTTCAATGGCAAAGCTCGAGCACCCTCGCCGGGAAGCCCCGTGCGCCATGGAGGTCGGCGACCTCCACAGCGACTCCCTACGCACCTTCGCTGGGAAGCCCCTTGCGTCATGGAGGTGCGCCTCCATCCGGGCGCACGCGAGCTCCGGCATCCTGCCGTCCACCGGTCAGCTTCTTTACAGAGATGGACTTTTTTTGGCATGGAAGTGCTCGTGTAGATGGAGTGGCCATGGCCCCGACGACGACGTTGCTACGTACGGTGTCCGTTGTTGCTATTTGCAGTATTGATGCTTGCTACATACGGCCAGCGATGGTGCTACTGTGATCGAACGACGGTGCTACAAACAGCCACGCGTTTTGCTACTTACGGCAGGCGGAGGTGCTATAAACGGCCACGAGTTTTGCTACAAGGTCTCCGGCGAAGTTGCTTTTTGGGACAATTACTAATTTTTCTGCTACATACCTTTTGTGATTTTGCTATAATAGAGTAAATTTTTTGCTACACGGTCTCCGGCGAAAGTCTCCGGCGAAAATCTCCGGCGAGGTCTCTGTCGAAAGTCTCCGGTGAGGTCGGGTTTGCTAAATTAATAGATTTTTTTGCTACAACCTTGTACTAGTTTTGCTACAATAGCGTATAGGTTTTGCTACGGGTCCGGTGAAAGTCTCTGGTAAAATTGTTTTTTTGCTACATTGGTTTTTGCTACATTAGCACTTTTTTTTTTGCTACCACAGTTTTATGGTTTTGCTACAATAGCATAAAATTTTTGCTACACGGTGTCCGGAGGTCTACCGGCGAAAGTCTCCGGTGAGATCTCCGGCGAGGTCGGGTTTGCTACATTAGCATAACTTTTTTGCTACACGGTCGCCGGCGATGTCTCCAGCGAACTCTCCGGTGAGGTCCAGTCTAATTTTCTATTTTCTGGATCGAACCGTTTTTTGCTATGTTGTAGCAAAAGCGGGACTATTTGTAGCAAAAACGAGTATGTCTGTAGCAAAAGCGGGATTTTGAACAAAAAAGAGGACACGTGGTTGGCTGGGGCCCGGGGGATAAAAAACACAAATCCCCCGGGGGACGCGTAGTACTGCCCATAATAAAGTGGTTATTATCATATCTTCGTACTTATGATAAATGTTTACATACCATGCTATAATTGTATTAATCGAAAACATTAATACTTGTGTGGTTTGTAAACATAAAAGAGTCCCTAGTAAAGTCTCTTGTTAAACTAGCTTGTTGGTTAATATATGATCATGGTTTTCTGATCATAAACATTGAGATGTTATTAACAACAAGGTCATATAATTAGGATAATAATATGGTGAACATACTCCTATAGTTAAGCGTAGCATAAGATCAAGTCGTTTAAATAGTTCACTTACTATAAGCTTTCAAATACATAATAACCTAAATCCTTCGACCATCAGATCATGTTAATCACCATCACCGGATGGATGCTTTGATGACATCAAACACCACTTCATAACTAGGTGGTTATAAAGGTGGCATTGAGTGTTCGTATGTGTTAATGCACATGGATCAAGAGTGAGATTTGTCCATCCATATGACGGTTATATATACTATGGGCCTTCTCGGTGGAATGTCATCCAATTGGCTTGCAAGCATGTGACTGGCTCACTAATGATGCTCGATGTGGCACTTCATTGGTAACCCCAAGCGTAGGGTGCGAAGAGCAAGCAGCAAGTTTTTCCTCAGTTGAGACCGAGGTTGTTGAACCAGAAGGATGAAGGAAACGCCACACAGGTGTTGCGAGCAACACGGAGACCTACACAACACAAACTCAAGACTTTGCCCCAACGAATCAGCGAGGTTGTCAAACTCACCGGTTTGCTATAACAAAGGATTAAATGTATGGTGTGGAAGGCAATGGTTTGCAGCAAGTAAACAAGTAACAGTGGAAGATGTATCAATGGTAAAGATTGGACCGGGGTCCATAGTTCACTAGAGGTGCACTCCTTAGATAAACAACATGGCATGAAGGGTAAACAAATTACAGCAGGGCAATTGACAGGATCTGAGCAAGGCATAACAATGCAATTACTAGTCAGAAAGATCCTATGAGATTCGATTGAGCAATACAACAATATGCATAGACCGCCATCCAGCTGCATCTATGACTAGAAGTCCACCTTCAGGTTATCATCCGAACCCCCTCCAGTATTAAGTTGCAAGCAACAGACAACTGCTTTAAGCAAAGTGTGTAAGGTAAACAGTCCACATGTTTGTCAACACCCAGATTCTTAATCCCAGATGCCTGTTATGCCATACATCGTAATCCCAGGATTACCATTTTTGCGAGACATAACAGATTTGGATATCACAGTACATCATCCATTACAAACCATACATAAGGTCTTACACAAATAAGGATCTCATGATCCAGTTCTTAATACAACTCAAGCAGCGGAATAACGTAATAGTAATGATAGCGTAGGCGAAGCTCCATCTTCAGGGTCACATGCAATGCTAACGATGGGAGATGATCCTAGTTGTCGTAACCTTCCTGCGGTCCATCATCCTGGTACTCCTCTTCATAGTCTGGCCACGGGAATAGCCAGGGACAAAGCCATGAGTACTCTTTAAGTACTTGCAAACTAATACTAACAAGTTAAGGGGTTTTTTGTGTAGTAGGATGCTAAGCTCTAGGGTTGTTTTGCAAAAATCCAGATTTAACTCTACTAAGTTCAAAAGCAAAGAAAGCTAGTTGAAAGTTTTATAACACCTAAGTGGGAATTTGAATTTTCATATCACAACTCTGTTGTGGTCAAGTCAAAGTCTAAATTCATTTCATAAGTCTTTTTGAAAACATCTGACGGGCGAACAGTATGGCCACTCCAACTGTCCATAACCGCGGACGCGGCTATTCGAATAGTTTGACACTCTGCAGAGATTGTACACTTTCACCACAACAGTCGATACATCCGTCAGGAACAATCCTGAATTCACCATACTCAGTATGCGGATAATCAATCCTAACCTTTCAATTACACGCCCAAGTATAGGCACCTATCCTGTGATTTTGACCTCCCAACCATGACCAACTGTCATCTTGGGTACTGCACAGGTGGACAATCTTCACAAGGTAGCCTCAGCTCAGACCTTGGCCGCGAGGGAACCCATACTAAGGTATATAAATTTCCAGTCAAGCCCTATCCTATTTTCGGGTATTGTGGTTGTACGGTAAAATTGGAATGGTATCGCATCCAGATACCATTAGTTTTATAAAGGGTTAAGGCTCATGCCTCAACATTTTTGTCACCAAAATCATTTGGTGTTCGGAAACACATGTCAGAACATTTCAGTAGAATGACTTATCATTCTAAGGTTTTTATAACCATTTTCACCAAGTATTCCCATCTAAAGTTGATCAAGTTTTATGCTTAGCACTAGCATCTACAAGTGGTGGTAACTACTAATTAGGGGTGGTAAACAAGTGGGGATTTGATAAGTTCAATCTCATGCCTTAAGATGACATCAAGATTATCTAACTTAGGCCAAGTTTTATGCTTTTTATGCTACTTTTAGTTATCTTTCTAGAATCTACAAGTCACTTAAGTAAAATCTAAGAGAAGCTTTGGTAAAGAAAATGAAGTATTAAACTTGTAAGTAAAACTAGGATTGGGTATCATCAAATGTGTCTAACCAAGCATGCTTAATGCATTGCGTAGGTTATCTAACTTTCATAGTTGCAAGTGTTAGCTTGCCTTGTGCAGAGCAGTGGTTGAAGTTCTCCTCGGCTTCTTCCTCGTAGTATCCTCCTTCCTCCTCGTATCCTTGGTCGGTACTAGCGTCTATAAATAAATACGAGGTACACAATCACCAAACAATACTTAACTATTTTCAATCATCACACCAAGGTGCACTATAGATGATATAGCATCATCACTAACATCACAAGGATTAAAGCATTTGTCTTATTTATTTTAATTTGAGAAAATTAATTTCTACTCATTGAAAAACTACTTAAGATTTAATATTCTCCAACTCAAACATGGGATCATGTTGACACATGTAATCACCACATATTTCAGTACATGGGAATGTGATTTAAAGTGGTGTCACAATTTAATAAGGTTTAACCTTTTTATTTTAAATAAATAATGTGACTAAAAATGCCTATGTGGCATTCTTTTATTACTTGAACGTTATTTCTGTAAGTAAACCCATATGTTTTTATATATTCTGAAAGGTATGATCAAATGTGATTTTTGAGAGTTGGAATCAACTCAAAATCTTTTATGGTTGAATTTTGAAAAATGTTTGAATGAAGAAAAGCTTTTGCCTTGTTATTTTTACCATGGTTGATCTATAACTCCAAAGGGTTTGAATCTAACGGGCTTGGATTAAGCATTTCAGTACCTTTCTAACAAAATTAGTTTCATGCATTTTGGTTTAGTGAGTCGAGCTGGTTTGATTTTTGAATCTATGTACATAACTGTGTTTGAAATTAAATGGAAAATCTAAATTTAAAATGTTGGGTCGCGCGGGAGACGCTAATAGGCCGGCCCAGTGTCACTCCGCAGCGCGGGGTTCAGCTGACAGGGGGGTCCACCAGTTAGTGGCTCCTGACGCACGAAGCGGTACGGGGCGGTGTGGGATGTTGGATTAGAGTGGGGATCAACGGCTGTGGATCATCGTCGATGACAGACCTGTCGCCAGTGAGCTGTAACCCTAGCGGCTCGGTGGGGGTGCATAGGGGGCCTACCAGGGCTCCAGCAACGACGGCGAGGCGGACAAACGGACTGGTGGTCGACGGCGAGCTCAGGGACGATCGAGACAGCTCCGAGGGTGGTCGCAATCAGCGGCGCCCTTCTCCCCTAGAGGCGGCCTGCTCCGGTACAATTCCGGAGAGCTGCTACTCCCCGTGCTCCGGCTAGAGGTGTGGGACGATCAATGAGGTGAGGGGAGTGGAGTGGTGTGCTGCAAACGGCCGGGAGTGCCCTCCTTTTATAGGCTCGACGGCGAGACCGAGAGGGATGGGCAGGTGACGGTGGCGACATGGCTACGGGCTGCTAGCGGTATGGATGAGGGTGGCGATCGACACGGGGACTCCTGGCGGTGCTCTAGGACTTTAATGCAGGCTTAGGGGCGGCGGTAAGTGGTCGGGCGGAGCTGGCGCTCTGAGCGGCAGAGGCGGCGGCGGCGGCTTCGACGGCGAGCGGTGGCTGTGAGGCATTGGACGGTGAATGGGGGTGTCTGGCGTGCTCCCTGGGTCGTGGCGACGCGGTGGGCGCGGGATGAGGTCGAGTGGCGGCTTGTGCACGCGTGCCGGGTGCGGCGCTCTGACGCGTTCTCGGCATGGCGCAATGGCACTGGGCGCGGGGATTTCTCTGTGGTCCATGGCTGGGCCTGGCTCGGGGAGGGGACAGTGGGCGGCGGTGAGGTTATGGCTATCTCCTAGACATGGAGAGATAGGGGGAGGCGGTCTGTTGTGGCGGCGACCAAGTTGGCCGGCGAGGTGGGGATCGGCTTGGCATGGCCATGCTGCTAGGAGGTAGGGGATGGGGTAATTATGCCCTGGTTTGATCGAGAGGGGACAATGTGAGAAAATGGGGGTCAAATGGGAGACAAGTTTGGCCAGAACACAATTCAAAATAGTGAATTTGGTTTTGTTTGAATTCTGTCTACCAAATGTTTGATGAAATGGCCGCAAGAAAATTCTTTTTGAATTTTGAAAATATTTTTGGTGGGTGTGCTAGGCATAAGCTTGAGACTCTGTGGTTGCTTGGGTTTTGAAAATTGAGCTTGCTTGAGTGGTTTTTGAAATAGTGGGATCTTCCCATATGAAATAGATTCAATTTTAAACTGTCATTTAAACTTAGCATCTGAGTGTTTTTGGCAGATCACAAAGGGGGCCTTGGTACCTCATTATGTGTACTAGCAAGGGGGTGCAAAGATCCACAATTGTTTCTATTAAGTTTTGAGTACTAGGAATACCCAAAGTAGGCATGATAGTTAATTTGGCAAAAATGACCATTCACTTCATTTATTTATTTTGAGTTGTTTTTCTTTGGGAAAAGTTTGGGAAAGATTTAGATGATGTTTATTTCATCTAAGAATCATTTTACAAGCAATGAATCACAGAACCATGGCAATTCAAATGAACTCCTAATTTGAATGCACATACACATGAATGCTTTCATATTTTGAGATGGAAAAGTTTTTGTTAACCCTACTTTTGATGATTTGGATCTTGATCAACTTGGATTAAAGTTTTGGGATGTTACAAACCTTCCCTCCTTAAACAAAATCTCGTCCCGATATTTGAGAAAGAAGAACAAAGATTACCTAGGATTTAAAGAGATCGGGGAACTCCGTCCTGATGTGATCTTCGCGCTCCCAGGTAACTTCTTCTTCCGTGCGGTTGCTCCACTGAATCTTGAGAAACTTGATGCTTCGGGTTCTGGTAGTTCTAATAGATTCTTCCAAAATACGGATGGGTACTTCGGGATAGGTCAGGTCATCATTGATTTCTATGGTCCGGTGATCAATATTCTTGAAAACTCCAGTCTTCTACGGAACTTCGAGGCATTTACGAAGTAACGAGATATGGAACACATTATGCACGGCTGACATTTCTTCTGGTAGTTCCAATTGATATGATACTTCTCCTTGACGATTCAGAAACTTGAAGGGTCCGATATATCTGGGGGCTAACTTTCCCTTCAGCTGGAAACACTGCATTCCTTTCAAGGGCGACACTTTAAGATACACAAATTCTCCGATATTGAAAGCGAGGTCTCGACGTCTTTTATCGGCGTAACTCTTATGTCTTGACTTGGCGGTCTTGAGGTGCTCACGAATCTTGTGAACTTTCTCTTCTGCTTCTCGTAGGATGTCGGGTCCGAAAATCTGACTCTCTCCTACTTCCGACCAATTCAAAGGGGTGCGACACTTCCTTCCATACATGAATTCAAATGGGGCCATTTGCAAACTAGCTTGATAACTGTTGTTGTATGAAAATTTTGCGAACGGTAGACAGTCTTCCCATTTAGATCCATACTCTAACACACATGCTCTCAACATATCTTCGAGTATTTGATTTACTCGCTCCGTTTGTCCATCGGTCTGAGGGTGATAAGCTGTGCTGAAATCTAGTCGGGTTCCTAAACCTTTTTGGACTTTCTTCCAGAATTTCGAGGTAAACTGCATTCCGCGATCCGATACAATGTTCTTGGGGAATCCGTGCAAACTGACTATTCTAGCGATGTATAACTCCGCTAGCTTCGAACTCTGGTATGTGGTCTTGACTGGTAAGAAATGGGATACTTTGGACAATCTGTCAACTATGACCCAGATAGAGTCATTTCCCCTACTAGAAGTAGGCAATCCGGTGATAAAGTCCATTCCAACTGAATCCCATTTCCATTCCGAAATCTCCAATGGTCGCAACAGTCCTGCGGGTCTTTGATGTCCCGCCTTGACTCTCTGACATATATCAAACTTGGCGATATAGCTTCCGATTTCTCTCTTCATCTTATGACACTAGAATTGTTCTTTCAAATCCTGATACATCTTTGTTCCTCCGGGGTGGATAGAATAAAGAGTATCATGAGCTTCCTTCAGAATAACTTCTTTCAACTCTGAATCTGCTGGTACACAAAGACGTCCTTTGTACCACAGAACTCCTTCTTCGTCTTCGGTAAATCCGGGTACTTTGCCTGTACCGATACGACGCTTGATTCCGTCGATACTAGCATTTCCTTTCTGCGCCTCTTTGATCTGGCTGTTAAAAGTGGGTTAAAGTTCTATACTAGCCAAAAATCCTTCACTCGCTAATTCCATTTGGAAATCTTCCATCTCTTTGTGCAAACTTGGTTGCTCCTTCAAAATCATGGAGTTCAAGCGGCACGGCAATCTGCTAAGGGCATCTGCTACCACATTGGCTTTACCGGGGTGATAGTGAATGTCCAGGTCGTAATCCTTGATTAGCTCAATCCATCTTCTCTGTCTCATATTCAGCTCCTTCTGAGTGAATATATACTTTAGGCTCTTGTGATCCGAATAAATCTCACAACGGTTTCCCATGAGATAATGCCTCCATGTCTTCAGGGCTAGAACTACGGCGGCGAGCTCGAGGTCATGGGTTGGGTAGTTTTGTTCATGCTGCTTCATTTGTCGAGATAGATAAGATATAACTTTTCCTTCTTGCATCAACACACATCCTAGGCCGATATTGGATGCGTCACAATACACATCGAAGGGCTTCGTGATATCCGGCATGATCAAGATGGGGGCTAAAACCAATCTTCTCTTGAGTTCTTGGAAACTCGCTTCACATTTGTCCATCCATTCAAACTTCTTGTCCTTCTTCAGCAATTGGGTCATGGGTCTGGCGATACTCGAGAATCCTTCTACGAACTGGCGGTAGTATCCCGCTAATCCGATAAAGGCACGAACTTGGGTTTGAGTGGTTGGGGCTTGCCAATCTTTGACATCTTTCACCTTTGCAGGGTCAACAACAATTCCTCCGGCTGATAGAATGTGGCCGAGGAATCCTACCTCCTATAACCAGAATTCACATTTGCTAAACTTGGCATACAACTGATGCTCTCTAAGGGTTCCAAGAATGGTCCTTAGGTGTAGCTCATGTTCTTCCTCTGATTTGGAATAAATCAGAATGTCGTCGATGAAAACAACGACAAACTTATCCAGGAAGTCCATAAAAATCTTATTCATGAGATTCATGAAATAAGCGGGGGCATTGGTTAATCCAAAAGACATGACAGTATACTCGTGTAATCTATATCTGGTTGTAAACGCAGTCTTTGGAATATCCTCTGCGCGAATCTTGAGTTGATGATAGCCAGTTCTAAGATCAATCTTAGAAAACACCTTGGCACCAGTCAACTGGTCAAACAGATCTTCTATCTTTGGCAATGGGTACTTGTTCTTGATAGTGACATCATTCAACTTCTGATAATCCGTACACAAACGGTTACCTCCATATTTCTTGTCCACGAACAAAACAGGTGATCTCCATGGTGACGCACTTGGTTGAATCAATCCAATTTCCAGCATGGCATCCAGTTGCTTCTTCAGTTCTGCTAGATCAGACGGGTTCATACTATATGGTCTCTGAGCTATGGGTCCTGTTCCAGGGATTAGTTCAATGATAAACTCGATATCCCGATCTGGGGGAATACCGGGCAAAACATCTGGAAATACATCGAGGTATTCACAGACTATCCGGACTTGGTCAATGGTAGGTTGGGCTATACTCTTGTTGCACTTGAATTGACGAGGTAAGGTTTCAGATACATGCTCGACTGATACTTCGGCTGTAGTGGTCATGGTTATGGATTTCTTGGCACAGTCAATTAATCCTTTATGTTTGGACATCCAATCCATTCCTAGTACTACTTCCAAACCTTTAGTTCCGAGTACTATTAGATTAGCATAAAAATCTATGCCATGGATTCGAATAGGGACGGCTTTGCAAATTTGCCTAGCTTTGGTGGTTGAACTAGGGATTTGAACAATCATAACATGCTTCAGTTTGGTTGGTTGAATCTTACTAGTGCATGCAAATTCTTCGGTGACAAATGATTGCGATGCTCCAGAATCAAACAACACTCTTGCAAGTACTGAGTTAACAGAAAACATACCCAGCACGACGTCTGGCGCTTCCTGGGCTTCTTCAGCATGCATGAGAAAAAGACGGCCGTTGTGGTTGAGCGAGTTCCCTGGGGAAAACCTTCTTCCGGGCTGAACACGACGTTGTTGCTGAGCTGGGGCATTTGCATTGGGGGATGCAGCATTCTTCTTGGGGCACTCATTGGAGTAGTGACCCTTGGTTCCACATTCATAACAAGTCACTTGCGACTTGTCCTTCGCTGCAACAGGCACAACATTGCTTCCAGTCCTTGGGGCAGTGTTGGCGTTGGTGGCGGCATTGTTATTGTTGAACTTGGGTGGTGCACGGTTGAAATTTCTAGAGTTGCCGGGGTGGTTGTGGTTTCCTCCGAGCCTTGGGTTTTCACGGTTGGGATAGGTCGGACGGTTCATCGGGGGTCTGTTGGTTCTCGGGGCAAATCCTGGAGATGGGTTGGGGCGATACATTGGGGTCTGGTGGGTTCCTGGTTGATGCATCATGCGGCACTTGCGGTTCTTATTGGCTTGGTTGATCTTTCCTTCCATCTGAATGGCAGAGTCGACTAGGGGTTCAATATCAGCAAAGGGGATATTGACCAACACCGTCTGCATCTCATCTCATCGTGCAGACCATTCAAGAATCTCTCTTTCTTCTTGGCTTCAGTGTCGATCTCATCTGGGGCATACCTAGCTAATGACAAGAATTTGTCACGGTATTCCACTACGGTCATCCTTCCTTGCTTCAGTTCTCTGAATTCATCTCTCATCCTCTTGATCAAACCCGGTTGCACATGGGTTCTGCTGAACTTGACCTTGAATTCATCCCTGGTCATCATCTGACCTCCGGTCATTGCACGAATGCTGTTCCACCATGCTCTTGCATCTCCAACTAGGTAGTGGGTGGCGAACAGAACTTTCTCGTTAGCTTCCACTCCGGCGACTTCCAGATTATTCTCCATTGTTTGCAGCCAATCATCTGCATCTAGGGGTTCCTCTGACTTAGTGAAAACAGGTGGATTGGTGTTCTGGAAATTCTTGAGCTTAGATCCATGGTTGTCCTGATTTCCTTGGCCTTGATTGTTGTTGGCCATCTGAGCTATGTGTTGAAGGGTGGCTAGGTTGGCTTGACGTTCGGCTCTTTCAGCTTCGCGGTTAGAAACCAACATTTGCAAGATGTGCAACATTGGGTTCGGGGATGATCCGCTTCCTCCGCGAGGCATCTGAAGATTGAGATAGATCATGAGAAAAGAGGGAAATTTCTAAGGTTCAGAGGTAGTTGAAATTTTTTTAAAGTTTGACTCAGATTTTTCTAGCAACTTGCTTTTCATTCATTCATAGCACATGATACAAACACACTCCACAACAAAGGAAAACAGATGGTTTTAAGAACCATTCTGGAAACTACGATACAGTGGGACCGAATACAACTCACCAACGCTAGTGATCAAGTGCTACTACTCCTCGGAGTCAGTGTACTCATCATCCTCATGATCATCATCGTCATCGATGAAGGAGAAATCCTCCTCATCGGTGAAGAAGTCCATGGCCTGATCCTCCAGAAAGTCATCATCATCGCTGAGATAGGAGTAGGGATCTCCACGAAGGTCTTCTCTGGCATTCTCCCTTTCCTCCAACTGCATGTATCTCTCGTGGATGGTATCCTCCAAATCCGTGATCCGGTGGCAAAGATGGGCAATGATGCACTCCTTCTTGTCGAGCTGACGGCGATGAGACTTGCGATCCTTTACTAGCATGGCGAGGGTCTGATCCTTCTTCTTGGCGATGGCGTATGCATGGGCGTTGTCCAACTCCTTCTGACAATCATACATCATGAAGCTGAGGTGGTCCACTTGACTCTTCAGCTCGGGATGATGTGGGGCCTCCAGTGGATGTCCCATAACATCACGCCTTGGGTAGAACTCAAAGCGGGTACCCTTGATCTGATTGATACTCTGCCCACATAGACGGGCAAGAGCTTCCTGCATTGCCCTGGACAGTCCATCGAGCCAGTTGTTTTCTCTTAAGGTGAACTGAATTCCCTTGGCAGTGGGAGGTTCAATCTTTCCTCGGAGACTTGCAACAACTAGCCACTGCAGATATTCTCCTTCCTGATCATTGGGCTGAGCTCCGAAGAACTCGGGGTGTGGACGCTCCAGAAGTTCCGAAAGCTGGTCCAAGTCACGCTCAAAGATGAGGTCTCCTCCATTCCCAACTGATAAAACTTGTACTTCACGTCCATCTATAAGAATATAGGATGAGTAAGTTAGTAGAGTGATCAAGTGTGTCAAATTTTATGTATTTTCCAAGAATTTTTGAGGAACATGAATTTTCATGAAAGAATCCAAGTGATAAGAATGAGAATAAGTTTTTGTAAATACTCACTTCCTTTGGTTTTGAAACTAAGTTTTTGATTCAAACGTCCATTCTAATTAGGGTCTCCTATGTTCAGGATGGCTCTGATACCAACTTTTCAACACCCGGATTCTTAATCTCAGAAGCCTGTTATGCCATACATCGCAATCCCAGGATTACCATTTTTGCGAGACATAACAGATTTGGATATCACAGTACATCATCCATTACAAACCATACATAAGGTCTTACACAAATAAGGATCTCATGATCCAGTTCTTAATACAACTCAAGAAGTGGAATAACGTAATAGTAACGATAGCGTAGGCGGAGTTCCATCTTCAGGGTCACAGGCAATGCTGACGATGGGAGATGATCCTAGTTGTCGTAACCTTCCTGCGGTCCATCATCCTAGTACTCCTCTTCATAGTCTGGCCACGGGAATAGCCAGGGACAAAGCCATGAGTACTCTTTAAGTACTCGCAAACTAATACTAACAAGTTAAGGGGGGTTTTTGTGTAGTAGGATGCTAAGCTCTAGGGTTGTTTTGCAAAAAGCCAGATTTAACTCTACTAAGTTCAAAAGCAAAGAAAGCTAGTTGAAAGTTTTATAACACCTAAGTGGGAATTTGAATTTTGATATCACAACTCTGTTGTGGTCAAGTCAAAGTCTCAATTCATTTCATAAGTCATTTTGAAAACATCTGACGGGGGAACAGTATGGCCACTCCAACTGTCCATAACCACGGACGCGGCTATTCGAATAGTTTGACACTCTGCAGAGATTGTACACTTTCACCACAACATTCGATACATCCATCAGGAACAATCCTGAATTCACCATACTCAGTATGCGGATAATCAATCCTAACCTTTCAATTACACGCCCTAGTATAGGCACCTCTCCTGTGAGTTTGGCCTCCCAACCATGACCAACTGTCATCTTGGGTACTGCACAGGTGGACAATCTTCACAAGGTAGCCTCAGCTCAGACCTTGGCCGCGAGGGAACCCATACTAAGGTATATAAATTTCCAGTCAATCCCAACCCAATTTTCGGGTATTATGGTTGTACGGTAAAATTGGAATGGTATCGCATCCAGACAACCACCAGTTTTATAAAGGGTTAAGGCTCATGCCTCAACATTTTTGTCACCAAAATCATCTGGTGTTCGGAAAGACATGTCAAAACATTTCAGTAGAATGACTTATCATTTTAAGGTTTTCATAACCATTTTCACCAAGTATTCCCATCTAAAGTTGATCAAGTTTTATGCTTAGCACTAGCATCTACAAGTGGTGGTAACTACTAATGAGGGGTGGTAAACAAGTGGGGATTTTCTAAGTTCAATCTCATGCCTTAAGATGACATCAAGATTATCTAACTTAGGCCAAGTTTTATACTCTTTATGCTACCTTTAGTTATCTTTCTAGAATCTACAAGTCACTTAAGTAAACTCTAAGAGAAGCTTTGGTAAAGAAAATGAAGTATTAAACTTGTAAGTAGAACTAGGATTGGGTATCATCAAATGTGTATAACCAAGCATGCTTAATGCATTGCATAGGTTATCTAACTTTCATAGTTGCAAGTGTTAGCTTGCCTTGTGCAGAGCAGTGGTTGAAGTTCTCCTCGGCTTCTTCCTTGTAGTATCGTCCTTCCTCCTCGTATCCTTGGTCGGTACTAGCGTCTATAAATAAATACGAGGTACACAATCACCAAACAATACTTAACTATTTTCAATCATCACACCAAGGTGCACTATAGATGATCTAGCATCATCACTAACATCACAAGGATTAAAGCATTTGTCTTATTTATTTTAATTTGAGAAAAGTAATTTCTACTCATTGAAAAACTACTTAAGATTTAATATTCTCCAACTCAAACATGGGATCATGTTGACACATGTCATCACCACATATTTCAGTACATGGGAATGTGATTTAAAGTGGTGTCACAATTTAATAAGGTTTAACCTTTTTATTTTAAATAAATAAAGTGACTAAAAATGTCTATGTGGCATTCTTTTATTACTTGAACATTATTTCTGTAAGTAAACCCATATGTTTTTATATATTCTGAAAGGTATGATCAAATGTGATTTTTGAGAGTTGGAATCAACTCAAAATCTTTTATGGTTGAATTTTGAAAAATGTTTGAATGCAGAAAAGCTTCTGCCTTGTTATTTTTACCATGGTTGATCTATAACTCCAAAGGGTTTGAATCCAACGGGCTTGGATTAAGCATTTCAGTACCTTTCTAACCAAACTAGTTTCATGCATTTTGGTTCAGTGAGTCGAGCTAGTTTGATTTTTGAATCTATGTACAGAACTATGTTTGAAATTAAATGGAAAATCTAAATTTAAACTGTTGGGTCGCGCGGGAGACGCTAATGGGCCGGCCCAGTGTCACTCCGCAGCGCGGGGTTCAGCTGACAGGGGGTCCACCAGTTAGTGGCTCCTAACGCGCGAAGCGGTACGGGGCAGTGTGGGACGTTGGATTAGAGTGGGGATCAACGACTGTGGACCGTCGTCGATGACGGACCTGTCGCCGGCGAGCTCTAACCCTAGCAGCTCGGTGGCGGTGCATAGGGGGCGTACCAGGGCTCCAGCGACAATGGCGAGGCGGGCAAACGGATTGGTGGTCGACGGCGAGCTCAGGGACGGTCGAGGCAGCTCCGGGGGTGGTCGCAATCAGCGGCGCCCTTCTCCTCCAGAGGCGGCCTGCTCCGGTACAATTCCGGCGAGCTGCTGCTCCCCGTGCTCCGGCTAGAGGTGTGGGACGATCAGTGAGGTGAGGGGAGTGGAGTGGTGTGCTACAAATGGCTAGGGGTGCCCTCCTTTTATAGGCTCGACGGCGAGACCGAGAGGGATGGGCAGGCGACTGTGGCGACATGGCTACGGGCTACTAGCGGCATGGCTGAGGGTGGCGATCGACGCGCGGACTCCTGGCGGTGCTCTAGGACTTTAATGCAGACTTAGGGGCAGCGGTAAGCGGTCGGGCGGAGCTGGCGCTCTGAGCGGCAGAGGTGGCGGCTTCGACGGCGAGCGGTGGCTGTGAGGCGTTGGACGGCGAATGGGGGTATCTGGCGTGCTCCCTGTGTCGTGGCGACGAGGTGGGCGCGGGATGCGGTCGAGTGGCGGCTTGTGCACGCGTGCCGGGTGCGGCGCTCTGGCGCGTGCTTGGCATGGCGTGGTGGCACTGGGCGCGGGGATTTCTCGGTGGTCCACGGCTAGGCCTGGATCAGGGAGGGTACAGTGGGCGGCGGTGAGGTACTGGCTATCTCCTAGACATGGCGAGAGAGGGGGAGGCGGTCTGCTGCGGCGGTGACCAAGTTGGCCGGCGAGGTGGGGCTCGGCTTGGCATGGCCATGCTGCTAGGAGGTAGGGGATGGGGTAGTTATGCCCTGGTTTGATCCAGAGGGGACAATGTGAGCAAATGGGGGTCAAATGGGAGACAAGTTTGGCCAGAATACTATTCAAAATAGTGAATTTGGTTTTGTTTGAATTCTGCCTGCCAAGTGTTTGATGAAATGGCCGCAAGAAAATTCTTTTTGAATTTTGAAAATATTTTGGGTGGGTGTGCTAGGCATAAGCTTGAGACTCTGTGGTTGCTTGGGTTTTGAAAATTGAGCTTGTTTGAGTGGTTTTTGAAATAGTGGGATCTTCCCATATCAAATAGATTCAATTTTAAACTGTCATTTAAACTTAGCATTTGAGTGTTTTTGGCAGATCACAAAGGGGGCCTTGGTACCTCATTATGTGTACTAGCAAGGGGGTGCAAAGATCCACAATTGTTTCTGTTAAGTTTTGAGTACTAGGAATAGCCAAAGTAGGCATGATAGTTAATTTGGCAAAAATGACCATTAACTTCATTTATTTATTTTGAGTTGTTTTTCTTTGGGAAAAGTTTGGGAATGATTTAGATGATGTTTATTTCAGCTAAGAATCATTTTACAAGCAATGAATCACAGAACCATGGCAATTCAAATGAACTCCTAATTTAAATGCGCATACACATGAATGCTTTCATATTTTGAGATGGAAAAGTTTTTGTTAACCCTAATTTTGATGATTTGGATCTTGATCAATTTTGATTAAAGTTTTGGGATGTTACAATGTTCCATGAACAAGAGACCATTGTTTTATCCCTAGTGGCAACAACACATCTACAACCGAAGAGATTTTTGTCACTTCCCTTGGAAACTAGAGGCATGAACCCACTATCGAGCATAAATACCCCCTCTTGGAGTCACTAGCAACTACTTGGCCAAGATGTCTACTAACAACGGAGAGCATGCAAGATCACAAACAACACAGACATGATAGAATCATAAAGACAAAACCATTAATCAAACTAACATAATAATCTCAATATCCATTGGATCCCCGCAAACACAACATGCATGATTACAAATAGATTAGATCTTGATCATGAACGGAGCTCACAAGATCTATACATGAAAGCACAAAGGAGGAGATACAACCATCTAGATACTACATGGACCCATAGTCCAAGGTTGAACTACTCACGCATCATACCAGAGAGAAGGCCTCCGGGATGATCTCGCCTCCGGCAGGGTGCCGGGAAGAACCTCAGATCCCCCCGATCTAGTGATGATGGTGGTGGTGGATACAGACGGTTTCGTGGATATTTGATTGGGTACTTAGGGTTTCTGCATCGGGGGCTTATTATAGGAGAAGGGGGAGGCCGAGGAGGCGGCCAGGGTATTCAAACCCTAGCCAGGCGCGGGGCTAGGCCCACCCGCGCCTGGGGTGGGTCTGGCCCCTGGCTGGCCCCTCCGGCTCCCTTCTAGACTTCTTTTTACCCATGGAAAGTAACTGACTTTGATGTTTGTCCCGTCCAATTCCAAAAATATTTCTTTACTAACTTTTCTGAAACAAAAAAAACAGAAAACAGGCATCTGGCACTGTTGCAACTTGTTAGTAGGTTAGTACCAGAAAACATGTAAAAATCACCTCAAAGTGTGGACAAGTAAAGAAAAGTAGATACTAAACAAGCATGGAGCATCAAAAATTATAGATACGTTTCCAACGTATCAACATCCCCAAGCTTAACTCTTGCTCGTCCTCGAGTAGGTAAGTGATAAACAGAATAATTTTTGAGGTGACATGCACCCTCACAATAAAGATCCAACCATTTGCAAGCATTGAAAGCTGGGATCAAAGAACTCTAAACATATGCATGAAAGATGGAGTTCTAACAATAGGACATAGTAACTATGCATGCAACATGAAAGACTACAAACAAAAATCATGAATAACATGCATTGAAAAACGTTTGTTTGTTTCACATACAGAAAACATGGCATAGTGGCAACCAGTTTGTCCCTCATAGAGTAGCAAATAGATGCATAGGACACCTTCAAAGTTCACAAGGGTGACTAGAAACAAATAGCACAAGAACAAGTAATAACACAATATGTATCAATTAATAAGCTTTGGAACACTGCACACAGAATGACAACTATGCTCTCTTAAAGGTGCCTAAAGGTAGAAGGTGGAGACTCAATATAATGGAAGAAAGGCCCTTCATAAAGGAAGCAGGGATTACAATTTTCAAAAAGAGCTTCCAAAAATTATGGTACTTGTTAGCTTTCAGCCCTCATTGCCCCTATCATAAGCATCTTGAAGTGGTTAAGGTTAAAGTGGCAAAGCTGGAGTATATGCTTGACAAAGTATAAGTTGGCAATCTCAAGTCCCTTGAATACGAGGGCCACACCTCATGCATACTCAACTTTGGGTCCAGGTAAGTTCTTGTCACTGTAAGTATTTGCATATCATCGAGAACCGCTATGGGGTACCCCTTGCACATGGTATAGGAGCTTTTCCATAACCAAAATGACAAGGCAAGCAGACAATGAGCATCTTAGCAATATTTTTATTTACCATATGCATAGCTTTTTATTGAGGATGCTTCATAGATATCTCATTATGGTGATGCTGCAAGTTTCCACCATGATTAGGCATGGCTTAGGCTAGCGGCCCAGGCGTTTCTCTAACACAGGATACAAACTCCATGGACTTACAAGTTCCCTCTTTATTTCACACCGGTGACATCCATAGACAAAAAAACATGATATCAACTTAGTACAAAGTACAAGTGCAATGTTGAAAACGTTCCTCGTGACAGCACGGTTCTGCTAATTCCAACTTATAAGTGCAATCATATACAACAAAGTTGTCACAATGGTTCAAGTTTATTAGGGGCAAAGAAACGTGTGCCATCAAGTTCGTGAGGGCTTTAATCACTAAGTTTGCACATAACAAAATAGTTTTTAATTGGAAGATAGCTGAAAACACGAATATACTTGGAATGGTGTAACACACCATGCATAGGAGTTTATAGTGGACACTTTGGAATAATTTGGTTTCTTGGGAGTTGGAAGCATGAGTCGAACTTACTCATATAAGTGGAGGCTAGCAAAAGACTGGGAGCAACCAACTAAGAGAGCTTAATGGCCAAAATCATGCAGTGCAACAAAACATACTAATCAAAGCAAAGAGTGGTACTACAAGTCAAGGACTAAATGATCATAGAGGCTAATGGTGACTTGTCATAGTCATAACATGGTGTAAGCATGTGCCAAGTCAACCCAAGCAAAGCATCAGACGAGAATACCACAATACTATGCTTTTGCATGCTAAAACAACGTATAATTTCTTCAAGGAACACTAAGCAATCCCAATTGTTTGGAACAAGACATGATACAGCAATAATCACTAATCATAATGCAAAAACAACACCTAGCATGTCATGCTAAAGTCTAATTCACAGTCAATGCAAGCTCCTCTTGCACTTCAAGTAAGAACTTACTACTCCTTTCCAACACCAAGCAAACTTATTTGCAAAACAACACAGCGAGAACGGGGGTCCAAACTACTCAAGCAAACTAAACAAACTAAGAAAAGCAAACGAAAACTAAGACGCTCCAAGAACAACACAACTGTGCATGAAACATTAAAAACGAAGTGTCTAGACAGACCTGAGCTTTTTATTAATGAAAAAGGGGATGTCTTGGGCATCCCCAAGCTTTGACGCTTGTACCTCTTGGATATTTCTTGGGGTGACACTATGGTGGCATCCCCAAGCTTGAGCTTTTGTCCATTCTTCATCTCATTGCATCATTCTCTCTCTACACCTGAAATTTTTCCTTCATACAAAACTTCACACAATCTTCATTAGCAACATTAGTGTATTCAAAATATATTAGACCTCTGGCAAAGCTTTGGAACAGCAAGGATTTTCACTAAAAATACAAGCTACTGTAGTAACTCCTTCAAAAAGCTCAATTCACCTAAAGAGAACTCAAAAAGGAATCAATAAGAAGCAAATGCAAATAATGGCAGAAATCTGTCAAAACAGACCAACGGGTAGAAATCGATTTTTTCGAACATCTTATGTTGCTCAAATCAAAAAGTGCTGAACTAACTAAAGTTAGATAACATACTGAGGGATTTATTCGTAAATTTTGAGCTCAATCCGAGTTACAGAGCCTCCTCACGAAATTTTTGGTGGAGGACATAAATCTGTTTCGGGACAGCAACTCCCCAAATCTTACTTCCCTCTCATTAGAGGTCATTCTTGGCACAAAAAGCAAACAAGAAGGATAAGGAGAGGTCATTACTGAAGTAATAACTTACAAGACTCAAGGAAACTCTTGGGTTAGCTCCCAACAAGTACTTTTCTTTAACACCTTTAAGTTAGGCACAAGAAGCAAGAAGAATCAATTATTTTCAAATGAAGAAGCAACCTTCTTGTTCTTTCCTTTCTTACCTCTCTTCTTTTCCTTAGGGAATATATGATTGCTTACCGGAGGAGAAAAATGCATGATGCCTTTCCCACATCTATTACTGCCCCAAGGTGTTTCAGTAGAGATCTTCCAAGTGTGATTTGTCCCTTGCCTACACATTCAATAACAAGATAATCAGTAGTCACCATTTTCCCTGAGTTTTTTGTAAACACACCTTCATCTATTTCAATGGGTAATATAGTGGCATTGTTGGTAAGAGATATTTCCTCTCCTCCTTCAATAAGCCCCCAAAGACTCAAGGAATCAAAAATATCTTTAGGCATGAGACAAAATTCAGACTTGATATCACAACGAGCATCAAAAAGTGTAGTGTTTATTGAGACTTTGATTGTGGGAAACCACTTTGAAGGCTCAGAATTTATGGGAACACAATCATGGTAAGCCCTAAGCGTGTGATAGCAACTATTCATAGCAGCAATACCGGTCTCAAGAGTGTTCAACCTAGGAGAGCTGTGGCCCGAGCAAAAAAGAAAAAAAGCTTCTCGCGTCGCCTCCTTCGGGCGAGCGGGGAGCGAAACCCCAGCCCACCGCCACCGCCACCACCCTCCACTGCCCCCTCCCCTCATCGCCCCTGAGGCCGCCACCGGAGAATCTGGGCGCCGCTGATGAAGTGGCAGCGGGGACTTAGGGCCTCTCGCCCCCCTAGCACGATGGTTAGGAGGGAGACCACTCTACTGGGATCCAGATGTCGTTGGATGGGTTGCGCATGGCGGCGTGGCATGGAGGAGGAGCGGTGTGGCAAAGAGGAGATCTGGGTGAGGGCGCGATGTTGGGAGGCCTCGTCCTGTGCTTGGGTTCGTGAGGTGGCGGCGCGTGCCTGTCCTGGGCCCGATCTAGGCCCAGAGGGCCGTGGCCGCTGCACGCGCCACCGTGCAGGGGCTAGGGCGGATGTTGCGCGGGAGATGGAGGCTCCTGGCCGTGGTGGAAGGTGGGCTTAGCGGCGCGAGATGCGACTCTGGCCATTCTCGGTCAGGTCGGTTTGCCAGAGATGCGCGTGAAGGTCCCGTGTCGCAGCTGATGGTCGGCGCGACGAATGTGAAGGTGGCCATCTGGGCTACCTACGTAGGAGGGAAAGGGGGTGCTGGCGTCTGCTCCTCCGATGCAGCGGTGGCAGGGATTTGTGTGTGCAGCCGTGGAGGCAAAGGAAGATGGACTGTCTTAGCGTCGCTACAGTGTGAGTTCGGTGGTGGTGGTGGGCGGGAGACGAATGGTGCCGCATTGGACGGGCGTTGCATCCTCTCGTCCATTGCGGGGATGAGGAAGGAGGAGGGCTTGTAGCACGCCAAGCTTTTGAGAAGTTGCTCTAGGCGGTCTTCGCCTCCCTCGTCGGTGATAGTGGTTGTCCTCTCATCGGTGGTGTGTCCAGCCTTTTGATCCGACTAGCCTGTTCTAGTGGATGGTGGGATTGATGTTAGGGCTGGTAGAAATCCCCATGCGGTTGCGGACGACGGCGACGCCTGCGGGCGCCGTTACCTTCTTGAAGGCGTTGTCTAGGCCCTTTTCGTTGTTTCTTGTCCTGTGTAACGGGGGAAACCCTAGATCCAGCTCGCTGGTTCAGGCAGTGGCGACGCCATGGCGTCGTCCCCTCCTTGGAGGCACTGTTCGGGTTGCACGAGGAGTCCCTAGACGACAGTTCATGTCGAGGTTGGCGACTACTATGAGCGAGGTCCTCTAGGGCGCAATGGACACTGATGTGGCATCTCTTCGGCGACACCCGCCTTGGGTCCGGTCGGGTCCTGCAGCCCACTTGCCACTACTTCTTCTTGGCGTCAAGAGTGGGTTATACGTTGCACGTGTTGTGCTAGAGTTTGGGTGGTGCTTCCGAGATGTATCCTTCGGTTGTGAAGCGGTCTTGTGGCTCTGTGTCCTATCCTCCTGCCTTCTCGGCTGGGGTTAGGCACATCGTTGTCGTATCCTTTTGGGTGTGTGTTGTAAGCTGAAAGGCATCTTTTGTATGGTTTTTGGGTTCAGTTTCCCTCATAAACTGGATCAACTTTCTATCTGTTCAATGAATTTAGCAGCTCTCCTGCTAACATTCAAAAAAAAGAGTGTTCGACCTAGCAAAAATATATGTGAAAGAGGAATCAGACTTGCCAGGTGTACCATAGATCATGATTAATTTCCTTATGGCATCAAAAGCTTCATCCTCAGTACATAGCAAAAAATCTTTCTCAGCCACAGAATCCAAAGCATATCTATAACAAAGAGCAATACCGCGGTAAAAACTATCAATAACCAAGCTGAGGCTTACCTCAAGCTCAATTTCCCTCTGGAAAGCAGAGATTCTAGACCAAGATTCCTTAAAATTTTCTTCACTTTTTTGCTTAAAAGTGGAGATTTCTACCATAGGGGAAACAAAGGTTGATCCAAAACCAGACATGGTAGCAACTAGAGTAGTAACTAATTTTTTTGTGTTTTTGAATAAAGAAAGCAAACCAAACTAGACTAATTTTTTTGGGTTTTTTGGAAAGAGGCAAACAAAACCAAGCAAAAGAAACAAAGTAAAGAGAAAGTAAGTGAAGGACTCCCCTAGTGAAGGCGTCCTTAGCCTCCCCGGCAATGGCGCCAGAAAGTCTTGATGATGCTCGACGTGGCACTTCGTTGGTAACCCCAAGCACAGGGTGCGAAGAGCAAGCAGTAATTTTCCTCTTAGTTGAGACCGAGGTTATCGAACCAGAAGGAGGAAGGAAACGTCACACAGGTGTTGCAAGCAACGCGGAGCACAACACAAACTCAAGACTTTGCCCCAATGAATCAGTGAGGTTGTCAAGCTCACCGGTTTGCTGTAAAAAAGGATTAACGTATGGTGTGGAAGGTAATGGTTTGCAGCAAGTAAACAGGTAATAGTGGAAGATGTATCAATGGTAAAGATTGGACCGGGGGTCCATAGTTCACTAGAGGTGCTCTCCTTAGATAAACAACATGACATGAAGGGTAAACAAATTACAGCAGGGCAATTGACCGGAACCGAGCAAGGCATAACAATGCAATTACTAGTCAGAAAGATCCTATGAGATTCCATTGGGCAATACAACAATATACATAGACCGCCATCCAACTGCATCTATGACTAGAAGTCCACCTTCAGGTTATCATCCGAATCCCCTCCAGTATTAAGTTGCAAGCAACAGACAACTGCTTTAAGCAAAGTGTGTAAGGTAAACAGTCCACATGTTTCATGAACAAAAGACCGTTGTTTTCTCCCTAGTGGCAACAACACATCTACAACCGAAGATATTTCTTTCACTTCCCTTGGAAACTAGAGGCATGAACCCACTATCGAGCATAAATACCCCTCTTGGAGTCACTAGCAACTACTTGGCCAAGATAGCTACTAACAATGGAGAGCATGCAAGATCACAAACAACACAGACATGATAGAATCATAAAGATAAAACCATTAATCAAACCAACATAATAATCTCAATATGCATCGGATCCCGCAAACACAACATGCATGATTACAAATAGATTAGATCTTGATCATGAACGGAGCTCACAAGATCTATACATGAAAGCACAAAGGAGGAGATACAACCATCTAGATACTACATGGACCCATAGTCCAAGGTGGAACTACTCACGCATCATACCAGAGAGAAGGCCTCCAGGATGATCTCCCCTTTGGCAGGGTGCCGGGAAGAACCTTAGATCCCCCGATCTAGGGACGATGGTGGTGGCGGCTACAGACGGTTTCGTGGATATTTGATCGGGTACTTAGGGTTTCTGCGTCGGGGGCTTCTTATAGGCGAAGGGGGAGGCCGAGGAGGCGGCTAGGGTAGCCAAACCCCAGCAAGGCACAAGGCTGGGCCCACCTGTGCCTGGGGTGGGTCTGGCCCCCTGGCTGGCCCCTCCGGCTCCCTTCTGGACTTCTTGTTCCCCACGGAAAGTAATTGACTTTGACGTTTGTCCCGTCCAATTCCGAGAATATTTCTTTACTAACTTTTCTGAAACCAAAAACAGCAGAAAATAGGCATTTGGCACTGTTGCAACTTGTTAGTAGGTTAGTACCAGAAAACATGTAAAAATCACCTCAAAGTGTGGACAAGTAAAGCATAGTAGATACTAAACAAGCATGTGCATCAAAAATTATAGATACGTTTCCAACGTATCACTCGCAAGGGATCACATATCACAGGAACGAGTAAAGAGTACTTATTGGTAATGAGGTTGAACTAGGTATGCAGAGATACCGCCGATCTAACCTCGGATAAGTAAAGTATCGTGAGACAAAGGGAAATTGGTATCATATGTAAATGGTTCATTCGATCACGAAGTAATCGTAGAAATATATGGGAGCCATATGAATTTCCAGATTCCTATATTGGTCATGTCTGCATAATTCACGAACCGTAGGGAGACACACTTAAGGATTTGATGTTGTTTATTAGATATAGAATGTGAGTAAGAAGACCGAATGTTGTTTGGAGTATCGGATGAGATCCGGGATATCACGAGGATATCCGGAATGGTTCGGAGAATAAGATTCATATAAGTAAAGTCCAATTCCGGAGTTCAGGAATGGTTTCAGTGTTTTCACCGGAATGTTCTAGAATGGTCTACAAGGTCCACCAAACCGGAAGGTGAAGGGTACATGTATGTGTCATAACAAATTGGAATGGTTGAATCATGTCCTAGGTCACTTGGCTGGACACTTGGAAGAGAGAAATCAAACACTAATTTGAAAGTCAAAAAGGCAGTTTGAAAAAGTCAAATCCCAACATGGTTTCCGAGTTAGGGAGGGTTTCCACCTGGGCTGGGAACACCCTTGGACGCCCCCACCTATATAAGGAGGGGTGGGGGCGCACCCCAAGGTATCCCCCTTGCCCTAGGCGCCCAAGACCCAATTCCTAGGCCGCCGCTGCCCCCCAAGCCGTTGGCACCCTAGATCCCCTCTAAACCGCCGCTACCGTCTAGCCTAAACCCTAGCCGCCGGCTGCCCTCTTCCCTCGACATATAAAACACAATGGTGCTTTTATTATCAATTGCTTCTTGTGTACTTTGCATCTTGCGGTATGGTGGGATGAAGCGGCCCGGGATAACCTTACATGACATCATTCATGAGACTTGCTCCACGCTCAACATGGAACTTGTATTGCATAAGTGGCTTTGCGGGTGTCTGTCTCTCCCATCATAGTAAAGATTCAATTTACAACGAGCACTTGATAGTTCAAGCATCAACATTGTGGTTCTTGTTCGTAAGTTAGAATGGTACTTATTGAAAGCCCCAAACCACGTAAAATATGCAAAGAAAATTAGAGGTGTCTAAATTTGTTTTGCAGGGATGTGCTGTGATGTGATATGGCCATGGTTGTGATTATATGTGATGTATGAAATGATCCTTATTGTAAGTCGACAACCAGCAGGAGCCTTATGGTTGTTTTTAATTTCATTAAGACCTGCGTGTCTATTATTCAAAGTAGTTGTAATAGTTGATGCTGGTGGACGACAACCATGGGGCGGTGCCATTGACCTTGACGCCACGCCGGTGATGATGGAGATCATGTTCGTGCTTGAAGATGGAGATCGGAAGCAGAAGAAGAAAGGCCATATCATATCACATATTATGAATTGCATGTGATGTTAATCCTTTTATGCATCTTGTATTGCTTAGATTGTGACAGTAGCATTATAAGATGACCCCTCTCACAAAATATCAAGTTATAGAGTGTTCATCCTTAGTAGGCACCGTTGCCAAAGCTCGTTGTTTCGAAGCACCACGTGAGGATCGGGTGTGTTAGATTCTGCGAGTGTATACAACGGGAGCAAGCCAGATTTGCTCATGCGGAAATTAAGGTTACATCTTGACGAGCCTAACATGTACATACATGGTCTCGTAACACGGATTACCGAAAGTTAAATCATGAGTCATATAGATGATATGATGAACATGATGATTGTTCGCCTTTGAAACTACATCATGTCACGTGATGATCGGACTTGGTGTAGTGGATTTGGTTTGTGTGATCACTAAAACAATGTGAGAGATATTTTTTTGAGTGGGAGTTCAACAGTAATATGATTAAAAGTTGAACACTATTTATCATAAATTAAATCAAAGTGAATTTGCATAGTTTTATAGTCATTGGCATCCGTTTACCACCTTGCGCTTAGTTATAATTGAGATAATAGAACTATAGAATTCTGGTTAGTTACTTTACGAACTGGTATCGTATTGTTTTGAAGTGTTAATCTAAAGTTTAAAAGTCCTATTGCAAACTTTCAGTAAGTTCCGGTTACTCCGTGAAGTTTAATAATTGGTATTAAATCAAGAGTAACAATTCCAATGTTAGTATATAAGTATCATGTTTGTCTCCATGATTCTTGATATTCAAAGATTGTTTTAATATCAAGGTTATCAGGGAGCTGAATGTTGGGGATATGCTATATGGGTATCCTCATAGCATGTCTCTTATCCAGATAACCTGGGTGGCCCACAGTTGGTAGCATGGTCCATGGCCTCCTGGGCGGCCCAGTTAGATGGATCTAGAAGGGAGGCCCATGCCGGATAAAATAAGGCTACAATGGAGTCACCGACGTACCCAGAGCCTTGGTGTACAGGACACGATAGACTAGTAATAGACAGTGTAGGACTCTGTAACCTGTCCGGCTAGGACTTTTCCCTGTAACCCTAGGACCTGGCGACTATATAAGTCGGCCTATGGGAGCCTTTAGGACACAACCTCAGACAATCGTATACGATCTAGTGACGACTATGACGCACCTCGCATAGCGAACCAATCCCTGTAACTTGGCGTATTGCCATTATAGTGATTTATAGCAGGAGTAGGATTCCGCCACCGTCGTGGGATCTGAACCTGGGTAAGCTATGTTACCTCGTACCCGTCAACCGTCCGCCTTCCCCCACGTCTCTAAACATGCACTGTGAGGACCCCTCCATGGCGTACTCATCAGCAATACCATGACAGCTGGCGCCCACCGTGGGGCAAGAGGCTCTTCAGGCTCTTCAGCGGGCGAGGACCAAGATCTTCGTGGGAATAGGTGAAACCGTAGCCATCGGTCGCGTTCTCTTCTCCGGCAATGTTCCGATCGTCCCTCCCGACAAGTTCTGGATCCCGACGAAGACGAAGCCTACACGGTGTTCGATTGTTCCTATCGGAGACATCCACCTCTTCATTGGCGAAACCGACTGAGACACTAGTTCCCTGGGAGTCGGAGGAGCATCAAGACCCGCACGAACCGCCTACGGGCAGGATACGTTGGCAGAAGGATCGATGTCGGATCTCTCCTCGGAGTTTTCCGAAAAAGATCGGAAAAATTCAAGGCCCACCCAAAACGACCCCGTGCGGGATATAACGGTGAAAGATCACTGCAAGTCCACCGGCTTCGTCCGTGCGTATGGACAACAAAGATCCAAGTTCGTCGGCATGGTTACCATCTTCAATCTGGCGCGTTGCGTTCAGAGAGAGGGCGAAAAACCTCGCGATTACCTTGCCAGGTGGCTCCGTATACGATACGATCTGGCCCACTACCCCAATGATGATGCTATATATCACTTTGTGGAAGGACTCGACCAGGGAACGCTTCTCCGGCATTCTCTAAGGCGGCAACAAGATTCAGGATGCCTCACCTTCGAAAGCATGGTGAACACCGTCAACAGCTACACAGAGGCCGAGGGGCAGCTCAGGCAGATCTTGCACTCATTGGCGGAGCGCCGCCGCCTCAGCAACTGCCCACACCGCCTCCGGCAGCCATCACCGCTACTGCTCCACCACCTCTAGTCATCGCCGCTGCTATTGCACCTCCACCCCCCGTCATTGAGGAAGTCCTGACACCCTATGACTCCGTGATTGACGCGCTATACGCCCACTTCAGTGCAGATTCAGAGGAGATAGATTTCAGTCCAGAGGAACTTGACTTCGCCATGCATGAGATGGAGGAGTACACGCGCGACGAGCAAGCCAACAACGTCGTCATGTCTCGAGAGGTGTTCTTCACCATTGGGACGGCGATGGATGAAGATCAGCCTAGACGAGATCCGCCTACAGCTCTGGACAAAGGGAAGGGACCACCTATTGCTGTCGATAATGATCGCGCAAAAGGCATGCCCCCGCCGCCTAGCCCAGTGCAACAGCCGCATGAACTCGGTACCAGCCCGAGCAGCAACAACACCGCAAACTTGCCGCTTCCAGCATCTACGTCTGCTGCTGCCCAAGTTACTCCAGCTGATAGAGTGATGTACGACAATCTCCTCGTTGAGCCACTGACTGTAGCTCATATCCGGAACGTGACCCAGCTTGACGAGAAGCGCCAGCAGCTGCTGGAGGAAGCGCATGCCATCGCGGAGCAAGGCGCAAAACTAGATTGAGATCTGGTCAACGCGTAGAAATCCATAGAGAAAGCTAGAGCAATGGAGGCCGAGTACAAGACTCTACTGCAGCAGCAGAAGGCCAAGAAAGCTCTGGCTCGCGTCATTAACGATCCTGGTGTACGGCGAACCTAGGATGGGCTCCCCCGAAGCCGGCATAGGCCAAGCCATACATTGACAGTGAAGGAAGGCAGGTGATGCCCACTCCTCTCCTCAAGCTCGCCGTCACCAAGACCCTTCTGGAGCAGGATAGATCGCCTGAGGCGGTGGACCAGGTCTATGACCTAGTAGCCAAGGCAGTAAAACAGCAGGAAAAGACCACCTCTCAGAGGCTTGAGTCTGACCCAGCGTTTTGCCAGTCTAGCCAGCATAAACCGCCAAGGGACAGATCTCCTCTTGATGTCGGGTCTCAGACAGGTTCATCAGAACAAAGACGGAGGGATGCACGCAACAGGAAGGATGCTATCCCCATATCCTCTGACCACGGAGGTAAGGCCCAACCTCGTCGCCCATCGCCACCGCCCCGCTCACCCCGACATCGCGAAGACACCAAGGCTCACCATCGTACGGATATGCCCCCGCCAAGGCAGGGCGACATCGTCATCCGCGATAACATGGAGCAGACCCGTCATGACGGAGAGCGCAACCAGGGACACAAGAGCAGGTCGCGCCATGACCCTTCGTGTCCGACAAGCAACCGCGACAAGCGTGAGGCATCGCAGGAGGGTAATAGCAAGAGGTCTAACCCACTGCCACCTCCGCCTCTGTCGCCACCTAGCAGTCACCATGGAGGAGGAGGCCCGCGTCGTTCACGCAGCCCATCCCCTTTTGACAAGAAGAAAAGAAGCCCGGAGCCATACGACGCATGTTCACGGATAGACAAGATCCACGAGGCCCGGGAAGGACCATACCTGGGACCACGTTGCTTTGGACCTGCGATACGGTCCGCAACTTACTCCAAAGGTTTCCGGATTGACAAGACCATCAAACCCTATGATGGCACCGCTAAGCCAGCTACATGGTTGCAGGACTACGACAACACGGTGGAGATCGCCGGGGGTAAACCCCATCGTTGCCGTCAAGTACCTCCCATTGATGTTGGCGGGCATGGCCCGTTAGTGGATTGATGACTTGCCGGAGAAATCCATCTACAATTTGGTTGGACATGCAAGAAGCGTTCACCAAGAACTTCGAGGGTACGTACAAACGTCCCTGCACTGTTGGCGATCTACAGCGGTGCGTGCAAGAGAAAGACAAGACATCTCGCGCCTACCTCTCCCGCTGGCTGGATATGAAGAATTCCTACGCAGGAGTGCATGCTCAGACCACCATGGCCGCCTTCATCGATGGGTTGGAAAGGGGCACGTTGCTCCAACATAAACTGAAGCGCTTGCAAGACAATCACCAACTAGACTTGAATCAGATGATTCAGTTGGCCAGTGAGTTCGCAGCTGCCGATGACGATGCTCGTGGTCCCTGCCGGCAACGGCCGTTCCAACTCAGGCTCGGAGGAACAACAGCACAAAGCGGAAAACCGCTCCAGAAGAAAAGCAAACTCCCGACATGGTCACTATGACCTTCGCAGGATGAGGTGATGGCGGACAACATGGCCGAGGACGGGGAGCTGGTCGTGGGCAGCAGCGAGGAAGTGAAACTACCTCGGCAGCTCTCCACGTTCCCCAAACCTATGAAGAGTACCGCGATATGCCGTGCCTCGTACACCTCGATGTCAATGGCAAGGCCACCCATACCAATCGACACTACAAGTTCGTCAACGACCTCAAGGAGGACCTGGAGTCCGGCTACAAGCAAAGTCGGAAGAACAGACCGCGAGGCAAGGGCAAGGGGAAGAAGAAGGAGGAGGATTCCAAGGATTCAAGTGACATGGACGAGGACATTGACCCCAAGCATGCCGCCAAGAGCGACGGCAAAGGCAAGAACCCCTTCAAGAAGAAGGCGGCAGTTTTCCATACTTTCCTTGGCACCCCCACCGTCCGACAACAGAAGACCTCCATGAGGATACTGATGGCTACTCTACCCCTAGTTCCCCAATTCCTGCGTTGGTCGGAGATTCCAATTAGTTGGGACATGAAGGATCACCCAGACCTTATCCCTACGCAGAACCTATATGCCATGGTCATCAACCCTTTGATTGACGGCAATGAGTTCACCAAATGTATGGTGGATAGTGGAAGCAGCATAAACATCATGTACCTGGATAACACTGCAGAAGATGAACTTGACGGAGGCAAACCTAAGGCGGACCAACACCATCTTCCATGGCATAGTTCCGGTTGGTAGGCTAGGTCCCTTGGGTGTATCACACTTCAGGTAGCCTTTGGCAATGTTATTAATTACCGCCAAGAGCGCATGACCTTTGAGGTGGTCCCCTTCAAGAGCGTGTACCACGTCATATTCGGCTGAGACATATTCCACACCTTCATGGCCAAGCCATGCTTCGTCTACAACAAACTCAAGAGACCCAGACCAAACGGTGTCATCACCGTATCCAGAAGCTTTGCCAAAGCTAGGGACTGCGAGATTGGAGAAGTAGCCTATGCGGAAGATGTCCTCTGCAGCGAAGAATTCAAGGAGATCCAGAGAAAGGTCGATGCCTCGGAGATGCTCGCATCGAAGAAACAGATTTCCGACTCCGCTCCAACATTCAAGGCCGCCATCGAGACCAAGCCGGTGGAACTTGTGGTAGTCGATGCCTCCAAGACCAACGCCATTGGGACGAACCTGGATCCCAAATAGGAAAGCGCGCTCGTCGAGTTCCTCCGTGAGAATAGGGACATCTTTGCCTGGCAACCTGCCGACATGAAAGGTGTACCTAGGGAACTTGCCGAGCACAGCTTGAACATTGATCCAAAATGCAAACCAGTGAAGCAACCTCTACGACGCTTTGGAGATGAGAAGAGACACGCCATAGGCAAAGAGATAGCTAGGTTACTTAAGGCTAGTTTTATCCGAGAAGTCCTTCACACCCAATGGGTGGCCAATCCTATACTTGTCCCCAAAAAGGGAACCAAAGAATCAAGAATGTGCGTTGATTACACCGACTTGAACAAAGAATGCCCCAAAGATCTGTTTGCTTTTCCTCGCATTGACCAAGTCGTTGACTCGACGGCTGGCTCGGAACTTTTGTGTTTTCTCGATGCATACTCAGGATACCACCAGATCAAGATGAGGAAGTCGGACCAATTGGCCACTTTGTTCACTACCCCCTACGGCATGTTTTGCTATGTTACGATTCCCTTTGGGATAAAAAACACAGGTGATACGTACCAGCGGACAATGCAATGTTGCCTACACAATCAAATTGGTCGAAACATTCATGATATAGCGGTGATGTCTAAAAAGTCAAATGACTTAATCTCCGACTTAAAAGAAACCTATGATAATCTCCGAAAATACAACATGATGCTTAACCCTAAGAAGCGTCTTCGGGGTTCCAGCCGGCAAATTGTTGGGCTTCATCGTTTCCCAGCGTGGAATCGAGGTCAACCCAGAGAAACTCAAGGCCATCTTAAGCATAAACCGTCCGACATGCCTAAAGGACATGCAACGACTAACAGGTTGTATTGTAGCAGTTAGTCGATTCGTCAGCCGACTTGGAGAGAAGGCTTTGCCGCTGTACAAGTTGCTGAAGAAGGCGGACAAATTCACGTGGACGGACGAGGCAGATGCAACATTGAAGCAGCTCAAGGAGATTGTTCCCTAAGCGCCTATCCTTGCAGCACCCGAGCCTGGAGAACCCATGTTAATTTACATGGCGGCCACCAACCGGGTAATCAGCATCATCGTCATGGTAGAGCGGAAGGAACCAGGCTATGAGCACGGAGTTCAACCACCAGTTTACTATGTAAGCGAGGTCTTGACGGAGTCCAAGCAGCGTTACCCGCACTACCAGAAGATAGCTTATGGAGTATTCCTTGCTTCTCGAAAGCTGAGGCACTATTTCCAGGAGCACCCCATCACAGTGGTGAGCAAAACTCCATTGTCCGACATCATCAACAACAGCGACGCTACAGGAAGGGTCGCGAAGTGGGGCATTGAACTTGCCGCCTTATAGATCACCTACAAGCGACGCGATGCTATCAAATCACAAGCCTTGGTGGATTTTATCGCAGATTGGATGGAGATGCCAGATGCTACCCCATTGCCGGAACCAGAATACTGGGTGATGCACTTTGACGGATCAAAGCTGCTCAACTGGGGACAAGCTACTCTACGTTTTGCAAATCCACTTCGAGGCTATGAACAACATGGCGGAGTATGAAGCACTCATTCACGGATTACGCGTAGCCAATGATATTGGCATTAAGCGCATAGTTTGATATGGAGATTCCGACTTGGTTGCCCAGCAGGTGGCTGGCACCTGGAATGCGCGAAACCCTATGATGGCGGCATATCGAGACGAAGTGGATGAGATAGCCAAGATCTTCTTGGGCTATGAGGTCAAGTATGTACCTAGGGAGCAAAACAAGGCGGCTGATCTGCTGTCTAAGCTTGGATCAGAGCACAAACGAATTCGGCCAGGAGTTTTTCTAGAGCATCTACGGACACCATCCTTGAAGGGAGCAGACATCGACAACCCGGAGAGAGTAGACTCTTTCGTCCACATCGTGGCAAAGGTCCCTACGGCTTGGACAAAACCGTTCATGGAGTATCTCGAACACAGAACTTTGCCCGACGACAAAGTCAAAAGATGGCAAATAGTACATCGAGCAAAGGGCTATACCATAATCAATGGACAACTCTACAAAAGAAGCACAACCTTAAGTGTGTTTCCTAGAAGGAAGGTATTGAAATCCTACGCGAAATCCATCTCGGAGATTGGGCAAGGATTCTACTGGCTGACTACGAAGGCGGACGCCGACAAGCTGGTGGAGACATGCATGGGATGCCAATATTATGCCCGACAACCACATGTTCCTGCTGAAGAATTGCAAACAATACCAATAACTTGGCCGTTTGTAGTCTGGGGGCTGGACATGGTTGGTCCGTTGCAGACGACACCATGTGGGTTTACGCATCTGCTAGTAGCAGTTGATAAATTCACTAAATGGATAGAAGCTAAACCCATTAGAAAGCTCGATGGGGCAACTGCCCTTAGGTTTGTCCGGGATCTAGTGGTGAGATTTGGTCTCCCACATAGCATTATCACCGACAACGGCAACAACTTGTCACTCGGAGAAGTGGAGGCTTATTGTTGGGAGAAGAGCATCTGACTTGACCTTGCATCTGTGGCACACCCACAATCCAATGGTCAGGTTGAGCGAGCCAATGGATTAATTCTGCAGGGAATAAAGCCACGTCTTGAGGTACCACTGCATAGAGCAGCTGGAGCCTAGGCAGAAGAATTGCCATCTGTGTTGTGGAGTTTACGAACTACACCCAACAGATCCACCGGCTACACCCCTTACTTCATGGTATATGGAGCAAGAGCCATCCTGCCTTCCGACATGCTTCATGATGCACCACGAGTCGCCGCCTACGACGAAGATGACGCTGCGGAATCCATACACCTAGATGTGGACCTTCTCGAGGAGGAGCGCATTTTGGCATGCCAAAGATCTGCCATCTACCAGCAGAAGCTATGCAGCTACCATAGTCGCCACGTCTGGCATCGCTCGTTTAAAGAGGGGGATCTGGTGCTCCGACTTAAGCAGAAGAAGTCACACAAATTATCCCCGCCATGGGAAGGACCGTTCATCATAAGCAAGGCGCTACTCAATGGGTCTTACTACCTCGTTGACAATTGTGAACTGAAGGATAGACCCAACGAGGATCATAAGCGTAAGCGACGTGACCCGGATGATGACTACCGGAAGCTTGATCGGCCATGGAACATAGCACAACTACGTCCTTTCTATACTTAGCATTTTTTATCTATTGTGTATCTCTTATATGATCAATGAAATAAAGTTCTCTAGTTCACTCATATTTCTGAGTCTTTTACCTCCTTTAGTGTTCATTTTTGGATCGTATAAAAACTTTTATGCACAAGCTTTGCGATTGCACTTGTGAAAATTCCGCCTACCGGCGTTAGCTTAAGTTTTATGGTCTACACGTTCTTTGTCGTTTTTATGCGGATTCTGGAGTAGTGACTTTCAGCACTTATTGTCGGCGATTTTGTGCTTAGGTTATTTACGGTGCCATTGGGCATCATCACCTGAGCGCATGGTTTTGACAACGAGTCTTCCTACTCACAAAAAGTCAAGCATAAAAACCAGAGTAATGGATAAGCCAACACTTGCTTAAAAAAATATACATGCTGGAACCAGTTCTTGAGTAGCAAGAAATAACAACCATTGTTTTCCGCCTTAAGTTAACACATAATTTTTCCGCATACACATTACAGAGGAAACAAATATTACAAATTGTTTTTATTCCTCTGGCGCAGGTGACTTGGAGGCAGCATCGTCGGTAGCAGGAGAGTCACCTTCCTCGAAGTCGGAAGTGTTGAGGGACTCGGAGGAGCTTTGGTTGCCGCCATTGATGGTTTTCATGGGCACAAAGACATTAACGTCGACCAACTCAGCGACTCTGGTGTCATAACCCGCGAGTGGCGCCAAGATAGATTCGTGGTTTATATTTTGGCCTTCGTCATCTACGTCGGGGATACCGGAGGTTACCGTGTCGATGTCGGCATTTTCGTAATGTGCCTTGACCATGGACAGCGCCATCCTTGCACTGTCCCGTGCACATGAAGATTTCCAGCTTGCGATACGCTCGGGGGCTCGGCGCAGGATATCCGATAACTTCGCCACAGAGTCCGATGCCTTGATATTAATCTAGAGGGGCTTAGCTATCTCCTTGGCTTGCTTAATGGCGGTGTTGATAAAGTTGCCGGCAAGAACCATGCATTCCTTTGGCGGAGGAGGCGACCGGGTTAAACCCATAGGAGCTGCGAATTTCCGACAAAGGAGCACATAAGTTCAAAAATTCAAAGTATTCAGCTTACAGAAATCAAAAGACGGAGAATCACTTACTAAAGATGCTTATCTCAGCTTGCTGGATAATCTCCGCCATGGAGTCCCGTTCTTGTCGGAGGATCTTGTACGCTTCATGATGGCGTCGATTTTGCTCATCAGAAGCTTTCTTATGATCTTTTAAGATCGCGATTTCCTCCTTCAAGTGGTTCATCTCCTCACTGGTGGAGTCTTGCAGGGCTTTCATCGAGTCTTCATGCATCTTCAGCATGTCCTTCCTCTCCTGCTTAAGGATCTTGTTTTTGCTATCCAGCTGCTGAATGTGCTTGGATTGCTCGACAATATCCTTGGCCTTGGAAATGGTTTCTGCAAGTCGAAGAAATAAAAGTACACAATGAGTACTCGGAGAATACACAAGACCAAGTCGGAATATGAAAAAGAAAGGAAAAATAGACGCTTTCTCTTGATGATCTGTTCCTTCAAGAAGGCAGTTTTACCCTTTTCAGCTTCCAATTCCGCGCGCATCTTCTGGTACTTGTCTTTGGCGACACCCCTCCGAGAATTCTCATTCTATGGAAAGAAGAAAGTTAAACATTGTTTGGTCTACTTGGAGCATCTAGCTGGAAAATTTCCACCTAGAAGCTCGAGGGCTACAGCGAGAGTTTTTAACTTAACAATATGCTTAGTCTTTCTTTAAGCATCTAGTCGGAACTAATTCAGTTTTCAACTAGAAGCTTGGGGGCTACAGTATAAAGTTTTTTAACTCAGTCATATGCTTAGCTTCTCTTTAAGCATCCAGTCGGAACTAATTCAGTTACAACTAGAAGCTTGGGGGCTACAATATCGAAATTTATAAACACTACGTATGCTACTCTGAAAGCATCTAGTCAGAATAATTCATTCAAACTATATGCTTGGGGGCTACAGTGAGAAGTTTTCTAGCTTAGTCACTCTTAGAGCATTTAGACGCAAAGACCTATGGTTTTTCGTCTAAATCCTCGGGGCTACAGTGGGATACCCATATGAAAATAAAAAGGCAAATAAAACATACAAGCGCATTGATCTTGAGGTTTGTAGCACTCTCAGCAAGCAACTTGCCAAAGGACAAACTATTTCCTTGCAAGATTTCTGCTTGCTGGAGAAGCTCCTCAAAGCCACACGTTGGAGATGTCGGCGCCGCACCAGGAACCAGAGCAGTGCTACCCGGCGTTAGTACCAGATAGACTATCTTCGGGAACTCTATGGTCTACTTGGGTGCGGAGGTGCCGCTTTAGGCAGATGTACCACCTTCCACCACCGCCTTACCGCTATCGATGGCATCCTTAGCCGGAGCTTCAGCCATTTGGTGTGCGGCACTCTCCTGCGTCGCCTGTTCGCCGACAACAGCGAGCTCGGTGGAGGCACCTGAGTCCACTTCCACGGCGGAAGGGCCAGATGCTTCTTGGGCCTGTGAGCTTGTCAGAGCAGATGCAGGCTTGACGATGGGAGTGCCAGGGGCGATGGCGGGATATGCGTGGGGAGAAACGTCACGATGCAACATGTCCTTGATGGTTCTAGAAGCCCCCAAAGTCCTGGAGGTCTTCTTTAAACTGGTTGTGGCCTTCTTCCTGAAACGCACAAAAAGTATAAGTACAGAAATAAGACAAACAATGGACAATGTCGGAGGGAAAGAAGCTTACACAAGAGGGGGTGCTTTGGCAAAGGGGATCCCTGTAACCTTTCGTTTCTCCGCCTCCAGGGCGGCGGTAGTCTTCTTGGAGGCTCCACCTTCTTGCCTCCGTCGACAACATCAGAGGTGGAGCTCTTCCGGTTTCACGCCAACGAAGCATCGTCGTCGGACACGACAGTGACTTCCTTCATCTTTGGATCATAGGTTTGAGGAGCCATGTTATCCTCATCTATGTCGCTAAGCTGTTAAGTGAAGAACCACCGTGTTAGATGAGATGGTAATGGCTAGACGGAAGAACTGGAGTATATGTCATACATGGAAAATAAACAGTTACCTTTGGGCACTTGCTCTCTACAAACATGTCGTAGGTGATGGTGAAGCCACGCTTCTTATCCTTCACCTTGACAATGTCCTTGAGGCGGAGCTTGACGGAGTCGCTCGAGAAGTTGTCCTCGGAGATACGGAGGCTATCCCTTCTATCGTTGGAATACTCGTGCATCAGCTTCAAGCGGTGCCGCAGAGGCTGGATCCGCCTGACGAACCAGCACATGGCCAGGTCCAATCCGGTTAGACCCGTCTCTACGAACCACTCTATCGTCCTTGCCGGCTCCGGCTTCGCGCTTGACGGTGAAGAAATAAATTAAGAGGTCTAGCCTAGGCCTAATCCCTAGATAACCCTTGCAAAGCACCGGGTAATTGCTAAGCGCTAAGATGCTATTGGGGGAAAGGTTCTGAGGCTGTACTCGGTAATGATTCAGGACAGCAAGGAAAAAGTTGGAGATGGGCTGGGAGACGCCGCGTACCAGTTGCGCTTTGAGGTACACTTTTTCTTCGGCTTGGGGAGAAGGTGTGACCTCGCTGGCTGGCGCCGCCCGCCAGGCGAGCCCCTCCGTCGCAGGAAGGTAGCCCTCGATGATCATTTCTTTGATATCGCGGTCCGTGATATCTGAACCGTGCCAATCGCCCTTGTGGGAGTCATACTCCTCCTGCAGCAGCTCCAACACCGCTAGATTATGGTCGCCGCCGGTGGCTTCGACCACTACGGACTTGGGGATAATCAGACCCTCTGGAGGCACAACGACGGAGCTCGCCGACTTCACCACGGCTTTGCCTGACGCCGCCATGGAGGGAGAGGAGATGCTGCTGGCCATTGGGTGTGTTTGGTGGTGACTAGGAGAGATTGGGGAGCTAGGGTTTTTCGCACGTTGCGCAAAGAGCTCGAGGAGGCGCTCGCTGGAGAAAGAAGACGATGCAGAGGAGAATGAGGTGAAAAGTAAAATTTCCACCGTAGTTACTATTTATAACCTCTGGCATCAAGATTCATGCAACATGATCAAACGGTTTCCGCGTAGGCGACGTGTGCGGGGACGTGCGCAGAAATTTCTCCACGTTACCAACCGTCGCCGCCAACGGTTCGTATCTCTCGCGCGGGAAAAACGGACACGATTGCGTTCTCTGCATGTGTAAGTTACGAGGCATTGCTGACCTATGTCTACGTCGCCCTAGCTGTCATAGGCAGATGAGCCATCACATCGGAAGATTCCGGCATGGACGGATCCAATCCGGCTACGGAAGAGTACGATGGAAGATTCAGCAATTCTCCGACTTACAAATTGAAGATGGAGAAAGCCTTGCAGGGTTCTTTGGGAGGACTACAAGATATTGCTTGAAGATTTGCCGACATCCATCTAGACGGAGCATTCAACCTGAAGAGGCAAGATAGCTCAAGATCTCGGAGTTCTCCGGGGGCTACTGTTGGGGATATGCTATATGGGTATCCTCATAGCATTTCTCTTATCCGGATAACCCGGGTGGCCCACAGTTGGTAGCATGGCACATGGCCTGCTGGGCGGCCTATTTAGATGGATCCAGAAGGGAGGCCCATGCCATATAAAAGAAGGCTACGAAGGAGTCACCGACGTACCCGGAGCCTTGGTGTACAAGACACGCTAGACTAGTAATAGACAGTGTAGGAGTCTGTAACCTATCCGGCTAGGACTTTTCCCTGTAACCCTAGGACCTGGCGACTATATAAGTCGGGCCTATGGGAGCCTTTAGGACACAATCTCAGACAATCGTAGACGATCTAGTGTCGAATACGACGCACCTCGCACAGCGAACCAATCCCTGTAACTCGGCGTATTGACATTATAGTGATTTATAACAGGAGTAGGATTCCGCCACCGTCATGGGACCTGAACCTGGGTAAGCTGTGTTACCTCGTACCCGTCAATCGTCCGCCTTCCCCCACGTCTCTAAACACGCACTGTGAGGACCCTTCATGGCGTACTCGTCGGCAATACCACGGCACTGAAAGAATTGTTTCAGAAACCATCATGTGTGGAAGATATTGCGATATCTGAAACAAAGTTTTGGTTGCAACATGATGGAGTGTAATATGACAAAATTTATGTTCTCATATTTGATGAAAATTTACAAAAGGTTGGAGACACTAGTTGTCCTAATCCTCCAAAGGTATTAGAGAACAACATTATACTCGCGATTCACCGTTATAAGCTAAAGTAGCTTGATCATGAAGAGTTCCATGATAAGGATGAATATTTGATGTAGGTAAAATGTTTACTACACTAAAAGATTACTAAAGAATGTAATTTGAAAGAACACCAAACATTTGATGATGATGATCTACTTCAAAGTGCAAGTCCAAAGACATTGGTATTTAATTATACATGCTTTGGACTATGTGTCATGAGTATGGCACCACTGTTGATGTTGATAGATTATTTTGAAAGGATAAAGAAATACTGAAAGAGAAATCTAAGAAATATTTGGCAGAAGAGAAAATACTAGAATTGTTCAGCTTAGGTATATAGATGATATACATGTTATGGCTATATTCTTTGCTTGTTAGACAATGTGGTTTTTAAGTATTTGATACTGAATTTGTTGGTATGAATCGTCATACCAAACAACACAATTCATGAACTACAATGGCCTAAGTAACTAGCAAAAGAATATGTGATGATATTCATCAAAAACAAAATAAAGAGTTATTATGTTTCTCGTTGAAATCAAAACTTACCTTCAAGATTTGTTTCAATAATTGTTATTTCGATCAGGTATTATAAGAAAAAAAGGGTTGTTCAAATAATTTCCATATCCATAAAAGATGGATGATTTACAAATATCGTTGGAGAAATCACATCCATAAAACTAGTGCTAAAAATGTCGAAAGACAAATTGATTGAAAGATCACTTAGGAAGTGACATCGGCGTTTAAATTATATTGGAAAGAAAACATGAAGAAACTCCATGTGGATGGAATTTTGGAGTCTTTTGATTTTGATCAAATGACACTTGTGAAACTTTCTTAGAGATAATTAAACTTTGTTCATAGGCCAAAAGTGAACGAATGACTAGCTTATTGGAACTTATACATATAGATGTATGAAGCCCATTATGTGTAGTCAAGAGATATGGATTTCAAACTTCATATGCTTTCTCCGAAAATTTGAGTGAATATATGAGTATTTACTCAATGAGGATGAAGTGTGAAACATTTCAAAAGTTTAAAGACTTTCAATATGAAGTGCAAAAATCAATATAACAATAAAATAAATAATTTATGATAGGGAAAAATATTTGAGTTACAAGTTTAGCATAACACCTAAGATTTGAGGAATCGTTCCATGGATTTGTGTTTCCCGAAACACCATATGAGTATGGAATAATCGAGATATGAAATGAAACCTTGTTTGACATGGTAAGATCAAAGGTGTAATTCATAAAACTGCCATTATATTTTAAAGATTAAAAGCTTTAGAGACTACCGCTTTTTCACTGAAAAAAGAACTCCTTCATGATCCGTTGAAATGACACTGTATAAAGTTATGATTTGGGATAAAACCCAAGTTGTCATTTCTTAAACATTGGTATGCTATGCATAAGTGAGATGTTTACTACCAAAGTCGGATGAACATGTCTTTGTATGTTATTTTGAATAATCGTTGAGTATTCCTCCATAACACCGAAGAAAAAAAAATCTTTGTCGCTTAAAACGTCAAGTTTCTTTGAGAAGGAATTTTCCGTGAAAAGTTAAGTGGGAGGACAATAGAACTTTGATAAGGTTAAACGAACCTTAGCTATATGTGCAAAGTTGCGCAACGCCAAAAAGTGTTCCGGAGGAAGCAACAATGCTCATGGCTCACGTGCCTCAAAGGTTGTGGTCACGAAGGTCTAAGTTCCTATTGAACCAAGTAGGTCGGGTAAACAATAAAATACCAAGATTTGAGGGTTGAATCATTATTTGACAATAATGAACCGACTACATGCAAAGAAGCGATGATGGGTCCTGACTCCGTCAAATGGCTTGAAGTCATAAAATCCGTGATAGTCCATACACGAGAAATCAAGCTTTGAACTTGAAAGACCCTTTGGAAAGGTGCAAGACCTTACAGTCATGTTTGGATCTATAAAGAAATAGACATGGATGTTTCACATCTATGAAATAGTCGACATGTTGGGAAAGAGTTCACAACAATGTTCAAAGGTTGACTATGACAAGATTTGATCTTTCATAGCGATATTTAGTCTATAAGAATTAATGTAGCAACCACTACATATAATTCTGTTATATGGTAGTTGAACAAACAACACATAGTTATTTTAATAGAATTGTTACCTAGGACGTGTACATAACATGATCCAGAGGGTTTTGTTAATTCAAAAGGATGCTGAAGGTGTATGCAAACTTCAATGGTTGAAATAAGCATCGAGGAGTTGGAATCTTCACCATGATGAAATTGTTAAAGAGTTTAATTTTATCGGAGACGATGCTTGCATTTGCAAGAAATTAAGTGGGAGATCTAATACATATTTCTAATACATTATGTGGAAGACATATTGTTGGTTAGAAATGTTGTATCTTTTATTGACACAGGTTAAGAATTTCATCTCGATGACAGACTTAGGCAAAAACCGAATATTAGGCATCAATGTCTATAAGGATAGATTAAGGCGCTAATATGGTTGTGCAAAATGTACATAGATGAGATATTGAAAGAGTTTAGTATGGAAATGACAAGAAAGGTTCTTACCACACATAAAGGATTAAATCGAAATTCAAGTGTATCGATGCTTGATAAGTGAAAAGAAGATTCGAGTATTTTTTATACTTGATGAATAAAATCACAGAGAGCATATTAATCATAATATGATATGTACACATCCAGATATGTCCTATGCTCTAAATGTTGTGAGCATATACCAGAATGATCCATAAGATGATCATTGAACGATAGTAAAAAGATATTCTTATAATCTTTTGGAAGAACTAAGAATATATTTGTAGAGGTGACAAATAGATGGTTAGTTCATTGTAAAAGTACTACATTGATACTAGTTTTGTCACAAAGTACAAACTAAGTTTATCTCAATCTAAACTAAGGGTGGCACAGTATAATGGAAAGTAAGTTCCATAACGGATTTGGATGAGTTCCAAAGTTAAGACATTGTGACAGATACTACAACAAAAGGCTAAGTATATGACTGCTATTATAGCATCAAAAGAGGGCATTTGTGTAAGTAGTTTGTTATCAAACTAGGTGTGCTTCACAGCGGGATAGTACTATGAAGATATATTGTACGACAATATTATCAACATGTTTTAACCCCAAGGAACTAAAGGTATAACCAAAGGACCAAATTTATACAAAGCCATCTCATTAGAGAATTAGTGATGCATAGAGATGCAAATACATGCAATTACACACGAACCTAAAAGAGTCGGATCCGAAGATCAGTTGACCACTAGCAATCGTGTAAATACAACACCGGAAAGACATAGGTGTTGAATACACAAAGTTTTGAAACTAGATTATTGTCTGTAGTGCAAGTGGGATACTATTGGAGATATGCCCAAGAGGCAATAATAAAGTGGTTATTATCATATTTTCGCACTTATGATAAATGCTTACATACCATGCTATAATTTTATTAACCGGAAACATTAATACTTGTGTGGTTTGTAAACATAAAAGAGTCCCTAGTAAAGCCTCTTGTTAAACTAGCTTGTTGGTTAATATATGATCATGGTTTGCTGATCATGATTATTGAGATGTTATTAACAACAAGGTCATATCATTAGGATAATGATGTGATGTACATACTCCTATAGTTAAGCGTAGCATAAGATCAAGTCATTTAAATAGTTCACTTGCTATAAGCTTTCAAATACATAGTAACCTAAATACTTCGACCATGATATCATGTGAATCACCATCATCGGATGGATGCTTTGATGACATCAAACACCACTTAGTAACTAGGTGGTTATAAAGGTGGCATTGAGTGTTCGGAAAGTATGTGTTGAGGCACATGGATCAAGAGTGGGATTTGCCCATCCATATGATGGATAGATGTACTATGGGCCCTCTCGGTGGAATGTCATCCAATTGGCTTGCAAGCATGTGACTGGCTCACAAGGGATCACATATCACAGGAACGAGTAAAGAGTAATTATCGGTAACGAGGTTGAACTAGGTATGCAGAGATGCCGACGATCAAACCTTGGATAAGTAAAGTATCGCGAGACAAAGAAATTGGTATCGTATGTAAATGGTTCATTTGATCACGAAGTAATCATAGAAATATGTGGGATACATATGAATTTCCATATTCCTCTATTGGTTATTGATCGGAGAAGAGTCTCGGTCATGTCTACATAATTCACGAACCATAGGGAGACACACTTAAGGATTCAATGTTGTTTAGTAGATATAGAATGTGAGTAAGAAGACCGAATGTTGTTCGGAGTCTCGGATGAGATCCGAGATATCATGAGGATATCCGGAATGGTCCGGAGAATAAGATTCATATAAGGAAAGTCCAATTCCGGAGTTCGGGAATGGTTTCAGTATTTTCACCAGAATGTTCTAGAAGGGTCTAGAAGGTCCACCGAACCGGAAGGGGAAGGGTACATGGATGTGTCATGACAAAGTGGAATGGTTGCATCATGTCCTTGGTCACTTGGCTGGATGCTTGGAAGAGAGAAATCAAACTCTAATTTGAAAGTCAAAAAGGCAGTTTGAAAAAGTCAAATCCCAAAATGGTTTCCGAGTTAGGAGGGTTTCCACCTGGGCTGGGAACACCCTTGGACGCCCCCACCTATATAAGGAGGGGTGGGGCGCACCCCAAGGTATCCTCCTTGCCCTAGGCACCCAAGACCAAATCCCTAGGCCGCCGCTGCCCCCCAAGCCACCGGTGCCCTAGATCCGTTCTAAACCGCCGTTGCTGTCCAGCCTAAACCCTAGCCATCGGCTGCCCTCTTCCCTCGGTATCTAAAACCCAGATCGCCGAGGCCCTCTTCTACTCCACCATACTCGCTCTGGCTTAGGCAAAGCCCTGTGGGATCTCCCCTCTACTTTCGACACCACGCCATCATGCTGCCGGAATCGCGAGGAGAGAGTTACAACCTCCGCTGCCTGCTGGAACAAGGGAGAGGAAGGTCTTCACCGAGTACTGTACATGTGACCGACTGCGGGAGCGCTGCCGAAACGCGGCGCCGGAAGGATCCTCTACATGATCTTGAGATCGGCAAGTGAATGACTACATCACCCACGAGAATCTGCTCTCCTTAACCGCTTTGGATCTTCGAGGGTTAGTACTCTATCGACTCGTTGCTACAATCTAGTAGATAGATCTTGGCTTGTGTGTGTTCACGTGATAGAATTTTTTTGTTTTCCATGCTACGAACCCCTACAATAGACCGTAATCCAACTACATCTATGACTAATAATCCACCTTCAGGTTATCATCTGAACCCCTTCCAGTATTAAGTTGCAAGCAACAAATAATTGCATTAAGAAATGTGTGTAAAGTAAACAATACAATTGCCCCATGGAGAAATGATTGTTGTTTTTCCCTAGTAGCAACAACAAATGTACAACCTTAGAGATTTCTGTCACTTCCCCAGCTTACTAGAGTCATGAACCTACTATCGAACATAAATACTCCCTCTTGGAGTTGCAAGCATCTACTTGGCCAAGATAGCTACTAACAACGGATAACATGCAAGATCATAAATAACATAGACATGATACAATCAATAATCAATCTGACATAGTATCTCAATATCCATCGGATCCCCGCAAACACAACATATATGGTTACAAATAGATGATCTTGATCATGAACGGAGCTCACAAGATCTAAACACGATAACACAAAGGAGGAGAAACAACCATCTAGCTACTGTATGGCCCATAGTCCATGGGTGAACTACTCACGCATCACTCCGGAGGCTGGCATGGTGATGAAGAAGGCCTCCGGGATGATCTATCCCCTCTGACAGGGTGCCAGGAAGAGCTTCAGATCCCCCTGATCTAGGGACGATGGTGGCAGTGGCTATGGACTATTTCCTGGAGATTTGATCGGGTCCTTAGGGTTTCTGCATATGGGTGCTTTTATAGGCGAAGGGGCAAGGTCGATGGGATCCCGAGGGGCCCACACCTAGGGCTGACACACCCCCTAGCCGCGCCGCCACCAGGTGTGGCCGCCTCGAGGCCCCACTTCAGATGCCCTCGGGACTTTGTGTTCCTTCTGGTAAAATATTGACTTTGGCTTTTGTCCCATCCAATTCCGAGAATATTTCCTTACTAGCTTTTCTGAAACCAAAAATAGCAGAAAACAGGCAACTGGCACTGCGGCACCTTGTTAATAGGTTAGTCCTAGAAAATGTATAAAAATACCACAAAGTGTAGACAAAACATAAGAAAAGTTGATACAAAACAAGCATGGATCATCAAAAATTATAGATACATTTACGACGTATCAAGCATCCCCAAGTTTAACTCCTGCTCGTCCTTGAGTAGGTAAGTGATAAAAAAATAATTTTTGAGGTGACATGCACCATCACAACCTTGATCAAACTATTGTAAAGTATTGATAGCTGGGATCAAGGTACTCTAAACATGAGAATGAAAGATGTAGTTCTAACAATAAGACATAGCAACTATGTTGTAACATGAAAAGGTAAAAAAAAAAGATCATGAATAACAATGCATTGAAAGATGTTTGTTTGTTTCACATATAGAAAACATAGCAAGAGTGGTATTCAGCTTGTCCCTCATGGAATAGCAAAATATAAATGCATAGGACACCTTAAAAGTTCATAAGGGTGACTAGATACAAATAGTTTAAGAACAAGCAATATCAACATTATGAATCAATCAATAAGTTTTGGGACAATGCACATAAAACTAAGAATGACAACTATGCTCTCTTAATTGTTTCATAAAGATAGAAGATGGAGACCCAATATAAAAGTAAAGAGAAAGGCCCTTCATAGAGGGAAGCATAGATTTCAAGTTTCATAAAGAGCTTCCAAATATGGAGTGATTAAGGTTAAAGTGATACAAATATGGAGTATATGCTTGAAAAATCATAAGTTGGCAATCTCATGTCCCTTGAGTACGAGGGCCGTTCCTCATGCTACTCAACTTTAGTCACAAGCAAGTTCTTGTCATTGTAAGTATATGTGTATCATAGAGAACCGCCAATGGGGTACCCCTTGCCCCATGACGCAGGAGCTATCCCGTATCTAAATGACAAGGCAACGGATTGTGAGCATCTCAGCAATCTTTTATTTACCATGAGCATGGTGCTTATTTTTTTTCTATATTTTTTTCTGAAGATGCTTCATAGATTGCTCACTATGGTTATGATGCAAGTTTCCACCATGATTAGGCATGGCTTAGGCTAGCTGCCTAGGTGTTTCTCTAACACATATACAATACTCCATGGACTTACAAGCTCCCCTTTTATTTCACACCGCCAACATCCGTAAACAAAAGATCATGATATCAACTGGGTAATATGGACATGTGTTGAAAGCGTTCCTCATGATAGCATGGTTCTGCTTATTCCAAACTTATAAGTGCAAGCATATAAAACATAGATGACACAATGGTTCAAGTTTATTAGGTGCAAGAAAGTAAAATGTGCCATCAAGTTTGTGAGAGATTTAATCACTAATTTTCACATAACAAGTTTAATTTGGAAGATAGATAAAACATGAATATACTTGGAAAGGTGTAGCACACCATGTATAGGAATTTATAGTGGACTCTTTGGAATAACTTGGTTTCTTGGGAGTTGGATGCATGAGTAGAGCTTTCTCAGAACAAGTGGAGGCAAGCAAAAGACTGGGAGCGACCAACTAAGAGAGCAATAATGGCCATAATCATGCAAAGCGACAAAACATTATCAATTAAAGCATAAAGTGGTATCACAAGTCAAAAACCAAATGATCATAGAGGCTAAGCTATCTGGTTCATAGTCTTAACATGGTGTAAGCATGTGACAAGTCAACCCAAATAAAGCATCAAAGGAGAATACCACAATATTATGCTTTTGTATGCTAAAACAATGCATGATTCTTTCAAGGCACATTAAGCAATATCAATTGTTTGGAACAATTCATGCTACAACAATAATCACTAATCATAAGGTTAAAGGAACATCTGACATGACATGATAAAGTCGAAGTCACAGTCAAGACAAGCTTCCTTTCTGTACCACTATAAGCATGAAACTTTCTACTCCTCTCCAACACCAGTCAAATTATTTGAAACAAAACAAGAATGCGGGGGTCCAACTAATTTATTCAGAAAACCAAACAAACGAAAACTAAAAATGAAAACTAAGACGCTCCAAGAACAACATAAAAGTGCATGAAACAATAAAAATGACGTGTCTAGAAAGCGACCTGAGATTTTTATTGATGAAGAAGGGGATGCTTTGGGCATCCCCAAGCTTTGACGCTTGTACCTCTTGAATATTTCTTGGGGTGACATGGGGTGGAATCCCCAAGCTTGAGCTTCTGTCCATTCTTCATCTCATCACATCGTTCTTTCCCTACACTTGAAAATTTCCTTCATACAAAACTTAACACAATCTTCATTAGCAACATTAGTGTATTCAAGATAATAAGCCTTTGGGTTTAGTTTCAACATAAGTAAAACTTTCAATAAAACACAAGCTACTGTAGAAATTCTTTTAAAAGCTCAAGTGATCAAAAAGAACTAAAAAAGAAACTGATAAGAGGCAAATGCAAATAATGGTAGAAATATGTCAAAACAGACCAGCAGGTAAAAACCGATTTTTTAGAAGACCTTCTGTTGCTCAAATAGAAAAGTGTTAAACTAAAGAAAGTTGTATAATAAACTGGGGCATAAGATCAGAAAATTACAGCTCAATCCGACGTACAAGGATTTTTCAATAATTTTTACAGTGAAGCACGAAAATCTGTTTTTCAGGACAGCAACTTCCCCAAATCTTACTTCTCTCTCATTAGAGGTTATTATTGGCAAAAAAAACCACACAAAAGGATAAGTAGAGGTTATTACATAAGTAATAACTTCCAAGACTCAACAAAAGAAAAACCTATTGAAATTTGGGTTATTCCCAATTAGTACTTTTCATTAACGCATTTAAGTTAGGCATAGAAAGCAAGGATCAAGTATTTTCAAATGAAGAAGCATTAACATAAATTTTTTCTTTAATAGGAGGATCAAAATGTATATTCTCTCTATTCTTAGGGAAGTGTTCTATACCTTTCTTGAGTGGGAATTGATATTTAATGGTGTCTTCCTTCATATCAATAATGGCACCAACATTTCTAAGAAAAGGTCTTCCCAAAATAATAGGACAAGAAGCATTGCATTCAACATCCAAAACATAGAAATCAACAGGGACAAAGGCATTGTTAACCATAATAATAATATCATTAATACTCCCCATGAGTTTATTTTTAGCATTATCATGAAGATGGACATCCAAATAACAATCTTCCAATGGTGGCAAATCAAGCATTTCATAAATTTTTCTAGGCATAATAGAGACACTACAACGAAGTGTTGGAATTATGCCCTAGAGGCAATAATAAAGGTGTTATTATTATAATTCTTGTTCATGATAATGTTTATATTCCATGCTAGAATTGTATTAAGCGGAAACTTTAATACTTGTGTGGTTTGTGAACAACACCGTGTCCCTAGTACGCCTCTATGGACTAGCTCATTGATTAATGATGGTTAAGGTTTCCTAACCATGGACATGAGTTGTCAATTAATAATGAGATCATATCATTGGGAGAATGATATGGTGGACAGACCCAAACTAAGCGAAGCAATTAGATCGTGTCATCATGTTCGTCTTTGCGAAGCTTTTCTTATGTCAAATATTGTATTCCTTAGACCATGAGATAATACAACTCCCTGGTATCGGAAGAAAGCTTTGAGGTCATCAAACGTCATCCTATGAGAGGGTGATCATAAAGGTGTCTCTCAGGTGATCGGAAAGTATCTGTTGGGTTGTATGTATCGAGATGGGATTTGTCCCTCCCAAGTCGGGGAGATATACTTCGGGCCCACTCGGTAATCGATATCAACACCGCTTGAAAGCATGTGGTTAAGGAGTTAATCACAAAGTGATATCGGATTACGGAACGAGTAAAGTACTTGCTGTGAACGAGATTGAACTAGGTATGACGGTACCAACGATCAAATCTCGGGCAAGTAAAATATCGCGAGACAAAGGGAATATAAATATGGGATTGATTGAATCCTGGCATCGTGGTTCATCCGATATGATCATCGATGAATGTGTGGGAGTCAATATGGGTGTCCAGACCCCGCTGTTGATTATTGATAGAAGATCATGTCTGCATATTCTCGAACCCGCAGGGTCACACACTTAACGTGTCTCGACACTAGGATAGATTGGATAATTGGTTTATGAGTTTTTGTTCAGAGTCTCGGATGGGATCCGGGACATCACTAGAGGTTCCGGAGTGGTCCGGAGAATAAGATTCATATAAGGCACTGCAGTTTTTGGAGTTCGGAATTGTTCCGGGTTAATCGGTATTGTACCGGAAGCTTGTAGAACCTTCCGGAAGGGGACCAACGTGGCCCCACCTTCCGGGAGGGGGCATGGGCCTATGAGGGATTTCCCTGTCCGCATTGGGCCAGGGGCACAAGGCCCCATAGGGCCCAGCCGACCAAGAGGGTTTTAAACTCGAGATAGAGCTTCTAGAAGGGGGGGTTTCCTTGCCCCCCACTCCTCCTTCTTGGGGCCGCCGGTTTGGGCTTGGGGGAGGGGCTAGGGCTGCGCCCCCTCTATATAAATAGGGGTGGGGGCGCACCACCCCCTTACACCTTCCCCTCCAACCCTAGCCGCCCTGCTGCCCTTCCTCTCTCCCTCCCGACTGTTTGTAGGCGAAGCCCTGCTGCAGAAATTCTCCACCATATACACCACGCCGTTGTGTTGTAGATCCAATCCGTCTCTCCACCATACTTGCTGGACCGAGGAAGGAGGAGACGTCGAGGTGCTGCACGTGTGCATCTCACGGAGGCACCGCCACTTGTGGTGCTAGATCGGATCGGATCGCGAGGAGGAGAAGCGAGTACGACTACATCACCCACGTTCCGACGAACGTTCCGCTATACGAATCTTCAAGGGTATGAAGATCTAATCCAATCTCTCTCGTTGTTTGCATATCCTAGATTAGATCTTGGCTTTCCCTCTGTTCGCATCCGTAGAAAATTTTGATTTACTATGCCGCGAAACCCATCAGTGGTATCAGAGCTAGATCTATGCGTAGATGTGTTTCACGAGTAGAACGCAACATGGTTGTTGCGGGCATTGATGTTTTCTGTTGCAAGCCTCTTGTTTGTGTTCTTCTTATGACGCGGGATAGTGAGATTGAAGCGGTCCAGGCCAACCTTACGTGACGTCGTTCGCGAGACCGGCTCCGCACTTGACGTGTGGCTTGTTCCACACATGCGGCTGGTGGATGCCAGTTTCTCTCACTATAGTTGTCATGGGATTAACACCGGAGTTTGGCAACCATTATATCACCGTTGTGGATTTCCGTAGGTAAGAATCGTTCTTAGCATCTACTCCCATAAGCCACGTAAAACATGCAACAACAAAGTAGAGGCGTCTAACTTGTTTTTGCAGGGAGTGTTTTATGTGATATGGTATTGCCCAAGATATGATGTGTATAATGTATGCGATGATCATGTTTTGTAATGTTTCACGACTTGCATGTCGATGAGTACACAACCGGCAGGAGCCATATGGTTGTCTTTATAATTGTGTATGACCTGTGTGTCAACTTCTTATGCGCCATGTAATAGTTTCACTTTATCGCTAAGTAGTTAGCAATAGTTGTAGTTGCTATTCGTGGTGGAGGCAATCATGGTGGAGTGATGGAGATCATGTCGGAACACACAAGATGGAGATCATTGCGCAAAGATTGGCTATACCATGTCACATAAAGTTATATGCATGTGATGTTTATCCTTTTATGTATCTTATTATGCTTAGATCGCGACGGTAGCATTATAAGATGATTCCTCAATTAAAGATCAAGATAAAGACTATGTTCTCCCCAAGTATGCACCGTTGCTAAAGTTTGTCGTGTCCAAGCATCACGTGATGATCGGGTGCTATAGACTCTACGCTCACATACAACGGGTGCAAGCCAGTTTTTCACACGCGGAAATACTTGGGTCTAACTTGACGAGCCTAGCATGTACAGACATGGCCTCGGAACACATGAACCGAAAGGTTAAGCATGAGTCATATGAATGATATGATCGACACTTCGTTGTCCACCATTGAAACCACATCTCTTCTCGTGAAGATCGGATTAGGTGTGGTGAATTTGGATCGTGTTCACTAAACAACTTGAGGGATGTTGAATTTAGTGGGAGTTCATCTAGTAATTTGATTAAAAGTTGAACTAGTTATCATGAACATAGTCTAATTTGTACTTGCAAATATTGTAGATCAAATGGCTAAGTCCAACTTCAACTTCAACGTTTTTGCTGAGAAGGAAAAGCTTAGAAACAATGGGTCTAACTTCACCAATTGGTTCCGCAATCTAAGAATCATTCTCTCTGGCGGTCAAAAGGACTATGTCCTTGGGAAAGCGTTAGGTGACCCCCCCTGCTGCAACTGCGCCGGCTGATGAGAAAGATGTCTATCAGTCGCGCAAAGATGATTATGGTGTGATTAAGAGCACCATGTTGTTTGCTATGGAACCGGAACTTCAAAATCGTTTTGAAGACTATCCCGGGCCCTTTGAGATTCTCGAAGAGCTGAAAACCATGTTTCAGACTCAGGCCCGTTCTGAGAGATATGAGATCTCTGAGAAGTTCTTTAACTGCAAGATGGAGGAAGGGAGTTCCGTTAGTGAGCACGCCATTAAGATGACGGGCTACACTCAACGCCTTGAGCAACTGGAATGCACGATTTCAGAGGAGCTCAAGATTGACAGGGTTCTGCAATCACTCCCTCCCAGCTACAAAAGTTTTGTAGTGACTCATAATCAGATTGGTTCCACTGATACGATCACCGAGCTCTTCGCAAAGCTGAAGTCCACGGAAGTGGACATCAAAAAGGATAATCATGTGTTGATGGTCAACAAGCCCACCTTTAAGAAAGGTAAGGGAGCAAAGAAGCCCTTCAAGAAGGGCGGCGGCAAGCGCACTGCCCCTGCTGAGAAGAAGCTCAAGTCTGGTCCTAAGCCAGACACTGAGTGCTTCTATTGCAAGGACAAGGGTCACTAGAAGCGCAACTGTCTGAAGTACTTAGCAGACAAGAAGGCTGGCACCATCAAAGGTATATTTGATATACATGTTATTGATGTTTTCCTTACTAGCCCTTGTTGTAGTGCCTGGGTATTTGATACTGGTTCAGTTGCTAATATCTGTAACTCGAAACAGGAGCTACGGAATAGACGGCGGCTTGCGAGGGATGAGGTGACGATGCGCGTTGGCAACGGATCAAGAGTTGATGTGATGGCCGTCAGCACGCTCTCCTTAGTTTTACCTTCGGGATTAGTTTTAAACCTTAATAAATGTTATTATGTGCCTGCGTTGAGCATGAACATTATTTCTGGATCGTGTTTATTGCAAGACGGTTATTCATTTAAATCGGAGAATAATGGTTGTTCTATTTATATGAGTAACATCTTTTATGGTCATGCACCTCTTGTGAATGGTTTATTTCTTCTAAATCTCGAAAGGGATGAAACACACATCCATAACACTGAGGCTAAGAGATGCAAAGTAGATAGTGATAATACTACTTATTTGTGGCACTGTCGTCTAGGTCATATTGGTGTAAAGCGCATGAAGAAACTCCATTCTGATGGACTTTTGGAGTCTCTTGATTTTGAATCATTTGACACATGCGAACCATGCCTCATGGGCAAGATTATCAAAACCCCGTTCTCCGGTATGATGGAGCGAGCAACGGACTTGTTGGAAATCATACATACCGATGTATGCGGACCGATGAGTGTTTCGACGCGCGGTGGATATCGCTATTTTCTCACTTTTTCCGATGACTTAAGTAGGTATGGGTATATCTATTTAATGAAACATAAATCTGAAATGTTTGAAAAGTTCAAGGAATTTCAGAATGAAGTGGAGAACCATCATAACAGAAAGATTAAGTTTCTACGATCCGATCGTGGAGGTGAATATTTGAGTTATGATTTTCTCACGCATCTTAAAGCAAGCGGAATCGTTTTGCAACTCACGCCACCCGGAACACCACAGCGCAATGGTGTGTCTGAACGCCGGAATCGAACCCTATTAGATATGGTCCGATCGATGATGTCTCTTACTGATTTGCCATTATCATTTTGGGGTTATGCATTAGAAACCGCTGCATTCACTTTAAATAGGGCTCCATCTAAATCCGTTGAGACGACACCGTATGAACTATGGTTTGGTGCTAAACCTAAGTTGTCGTTTCTTAAAGTTTGGGGATGCGAAGCTTACGTCAAGAAGTTGATGCCGGACAAGCTCGAACCCAAAGCGGAGAAATGCGTCTTCATAGGATACCCTAAGGAAACTATTGGGTATACCTTCTATCACAGAACCGAAGGCAAAGTGTTTGTCGCAAAGAACGGTTCCTTTCTTGAGAAGGAGTTTCTCTCGAAAGAAGTGAGTGGGAGGAAAGTAGAGCTAGACGAGGTTATTGAACCTTCTCTTGAATTGGAGAGTAGCGCAGCACCTGGAATTGTTCCAGTGCCGCCTGCACCAACAATAGAGGAAGCTAATGACAAGGATCATGAAGCTTCGGACGATGCTGCTACTGAACGTCGCAGGTCGACAAGGTCGCGTGCCCCTCCTGAGTGGTACAGCAACCCTGTCTTGACTGTCTTGTTAGTAGAAGACAGTGAACCTACGAACTATGAGGAAGCGATGATGAGCCCAGACTCTGAGAAATGGCTAGAAGCCATGAAATCCGAATTGGGATCCATGAGCGAAAACCAAGTATGGACTTTGGTGGACCCTCCTAGCGACCGAAAGGCCGTTGAGTGCAAATGGATTTTCAAGAAGAAAACGGACGCGGATGGTAATGTTACCGTCTATAAAGCACGGCTTGTCGCGAAAGGTTTTCGACAAGTTCAAGGTGTTGACTACGATGAGACTTTCTCTCCCGTAGCGATGTTTAAGTCCATTCGGATTTTATTAGCAATTGCTGCGTTTCATGATTATGAAATATGGCAGATGGATGTCAAGACTGCTTTCCTCAATGGCAACATTGATGAAGAGTTGTATATGATGCAACCCGAAGGTTTTGTCGATCCTAAGGATGCTGATAAAGTATACAAACTTCAGCGTTCTATTTATGGACTGAAGCAAGCATCTCGGAGTTGGAACCTTCGTTTTGATCAAGTGATCAAGAGCTTTGGATTTGTTCCAAATTGCTACGAAGCTTGCATCTACAAGAAAGTGAGTGGGAGCTCGGTGAGGTTTCTGGTACTATATGTGGATGACATATTGATTATTGGAAATGACATCAACATGCTTAACGATGTGAAGAGTTATTTGAACAAGTGTTTTTCAATGAAAGACCTAGGTGAAGCTGCTTATATATTGGGCATCAAAATCTATAGAGATGGACAAAGACGCCTGATAGCTTTAAGCCAGAGTACATACCTAGACAAAGTTCTGAAAAGGTTTAGAATGGATAAGGCAAAGAAAGGTTCGGTGCCTATGTTGTCAGGTAAGATATTGAGCAAGGCTCAGTGTCCAGCTACGGTAAATGATAGGGAAGCTATGAGCAAAGTGCCTTATGCCTCGGTCATAGGTTCTATCATGTATGCCATGCTGTGTACTAGACCGGATGTGTCCAATGCTCTTAGTTTGACGAGCAGATATCAAAGTGATCCAGGAGTGGAACACTGGACAGCCGTGAAGAACATCCTAAAGTACCTAAATAGGACTAAAGAAATGTTCTTAGTCTATGGGGGTGATGAACAACTTGTCGTAAAAGGTTACGTCGATGCTAGTTTCGACACCGACAAGGATGATTCTAAATCTCAGACAGGATACGTTTATATTTTGAATGGAGGAGCTGTGAGCTGGAGAAGCTGCAAGCAAAGCGTGATCGCGGGATCTACAGTAGAAGCGGAATACATGGCTGCTGCAGAAGCGTCAAGTGAAGGAGTTTGGATCAGGAACTTCATCACTGAGCTTGGCGTGGTTCCAAGTGCATTGGACCCACTGCAGATATTGTGTGACAACACTGGCGCCATAGCACTCGCTAAGGAACCAAGATATCATCCAAAGACCAAGCATATCAACCGCAAGTTTCATATAATCCGAGATTATATAGCTGAAGATCAGCAAAGTACATACAGATCTGAATGTCGCAGATCCATTGACTAAACCTCTTCCACGTGTAAAACATGATCAGCACCTCAATGCCATGGGTGTGAGATTGTTGCCAAATGTAAACTAGATTATTGACTCTAGTGCAAGTGGGAGACTGTTGGAATTCTGCCCTAGAGGCAATAATAAAGGTGTTATTATTATAATTCTTGTTCATGATAATGTTTATATTCCATGCTAGAATTGTATTAAGCGGAAACTTTAATACTTGTGTGGTTTGTGAACAACACCGTGTCCCTAGTACGCCTCTATGGACTAGCTCATTGATTAATGATGGTTAAGGTTTCCTAACCATGGACATGGGTTATTCCCAATTAGTACTTTTCATTAACGCATTTAAGTTAGGCATAGAAAGCAAGGATCAAGTATTTTCAAATGAAGAAGCATTAACATAAATTTTTTCTTTAATAGGAGGATCAACATGTATATTCTCTCTCTTCTTAGGGAAGTGTTCTATACCTTTCTTGAGTGGGAATTGATATTTAATGGTGTCTTCCTTCATATCAATAATGGCACCAACAGTTCTAAGAAAAGGTCTTCCCAAAATAATAGGACAAGAAGCATTGCATTCAACATCCAAAACATAGAAATCAACAGGGACAAAGGCATTGTTAACCATAATAATAATATCATTAATACTCCCCATGAGTTTCTTTTTAGCATTATCATGAATATGGACATCCAAATAACAATCTTCCAATGGTGGCAAATCAAGCATTTCATAAATTTTTCTAGGCATAATAGAGACACTAGAACGAAGTGTTGGAATTATGCCCTAGAGGCAATAATAAAGGTGTTATTATTATAATTCTTGTTCATGATAATGTTTATATTCCATGCTAGAATTGTATTAAGCGGAAACTTTAATACTTGTGTGGTTTGTGAACAACACCGTGTCCCTAGTACGCCTCTATGGACTAGCTCATTGATTAATGATGGTTAAGGTTTCCTAACCATGGACATGAGTTGTCAATTAATAATGAGATCATATCATTGGGAGAATGATATGGTGGACAGACCCAAACTAAGCGAAGAAATTAGATCGTGTCATCGTGTTCGTCTTTGCGAAGCTTTTCTTATGTCAAATATTGTATTCCTTAGACCATGAGATAATACAATTCCCTGGTATCGGAAGAAAGCTTTGAGGTCATCAAACGTCATCCTATGAGAGGGTGATCATAAAGGTGTCTCTCAGGTGATCGGAAAGTATCTGTTGGGTTGTATGTATCAAGATGGGATTTGTCCCTCCCAAGTCAGAGAGATATACTTCGGGCCCACTCGGTAATCGATATCAACACCGCTTGCAAGCATGTGGTTAAGGAGTTAATCACAAAGTGATATCGGATTACGGAACGAGTAAAGTACTTGCTGTGAACGAGATTGAACTAGGTATGACGGTACCGACGATCAAATCTCGGGCAAGTAAAATATCGCGAGACAAAGGGAATATAAATATGAGATTGATTGAATCCTGGCATCGTGGTTCATCCGATATGATCATCGATGAATGTGTGGGAGTCAATATGGGTGTCCAGACCCTGCTGTTGATTATTGATAGAAGATCATGTCTGCATATTCTCGAACCCGCAGGGTCACACACTTAACATGTCACGACGCTAGGATAGATTGGATAATTGGTTTATGAGTTTTTGTTCAGAGTCACAGATGGGATCCGGGACATCACTAGAGGTTCCGGAGTGGTCCGGAGAATAAGATTCATATAAGGCAGTGCAGTTTTTGGAGTTCGGAATTGTTCCGGGTTAATTGGTATTGTACCGGAAGCTTCTAGAACCTTCCGGAAGGGGACCAACGTGGCCCCACCTTCCGGGAAGGGGCATGGGCCTATGAGGGATTGCCCTGTCCGCATTGGGCCAGGGGCACAAGGCCCCATAGGGCCCAGCCGGCCAAGAGGGTTTTAAACTCGAGATAGAGCTTCTAGAAGGGGGGGGGGTTTCCTTGCCCCCCACTCCTCGTCCTTGGGGCCGCCGGTTTGGGCTTGGGGGAGGGGCTAGGGCTGCGCCCCCCCTCTATATAAAGAGGGGTGGGGGTGCACCAGCCCCTTACACCTTCCCCTCCAACCCTAGCCGCCCTGCTGCCCTTCCTCTCTCCCTCCCGACTGTTTGTAGGCAAAGCCCTGCTGCAGAAATTCTCCACCATATACACCACGCCGTCGTGTTGTAGATCCAATCCGTCTCTCCACCATACTTGCTGGACCGAGGAAGGAGGAGACGTCGAGGTGCTGCACATGTGCATCTCACGGAGGCACCGCCACTTGTGGTGCTAGATCGGATCGGATCGCGAGGAGGAGAAGCGAGTACGACTAAATCACCCACGTTCCGACGAACGTTCCGCTGTGCGAATCTTCAAGGGTATGAAGATCTAATCCAATCTCTCTCGTTGTTTGCATCTCCTAGATTAGATCTTGGCTTTCCCTCTGTTCGCATCCGTAGAAAATTTTGATTTACTATGTCGCGAAACCCATCAGTGGTATCAGAGCTAGATCTATGCGTAGATGTGTTTCACGAGTAGAACGCAACATGGTTGTTGTGGGCGTTGATGTTTTCTGTTGCAAGCCTCTTGTTTTTGTTCTTCTTATGACGCGGTATAGTGAGATTGAAGCGGTCCAGGCCAACCTTACGCGACGTCGTTCGCGAGACCGGCTCCGCACTTGACGTGTGGCTTGTTCCACACATGCGGCTGGTGGATGCCAGTTTCTCTCACTATAGTTGTCATGGGATTAACACCGGAGTTTGGCAACCATAATATCACCGTTGTGGCTTTCCGTAGGTAAGAATCGTTCTTAGCATCTACTCCCATAAGCCACGTAAAACATGCAACAACAAAGTAGAGGCGTCTAACTTGTTTTTGCAGGGAGTGTTTTCTGTGATATGGTATGGCCCAAGATGTGATGTGTATAATGTATGCGATGATCATGTTTTATAATGTTTCACGACTTGCATGTCGATGAGTACACAACTGGCAGGAGACATATGGTTGTCTTTATAATTGTGTATGACCTGTGTGTCAACTTCTTATGCGCCATATAATAGTTTCACTTTATCGCTAAGTAGTTAGCAATAGTTGTAGTTGCTATTCGTGGTGGAGGCAATCATGGTGGAGTGATGGAGATCATGCCGGAACGCACAAGATGGAGATCATTGCGCGAAGATTGGCTATACCATGTCACATAAAGTTATATGCATGTGATGTTTATCCTTTTATGTATCTTATTATGCTTAGATCGCGACGGTAGCATTATAAGATGATTCCTCAATTAAAGATCAAGATAAAAACTGTGTTCTCCCCAAGTATGCACCGTTGCGAAAGTTCGTCGTGTCCAAGCATCACGTGATGATCGGGTGCTATAGACTCTACGCTCACATACAACGGGTGCAAGCCAGTTTTGCACACGCGGAAATACTTGGGTCTAACTTGACGAGCCTAGCATGTACAGACATGGCCTCGGAACACATGAACCGAAAGGTTAAGCATGAGTCATATGAATGATATGATCGACACTTCGTTGTCCACCATTGAAACCACATCTCTTCTCGTGAAGATCGGATTAGGTGTGGTGAATTTGGATCGTGTTCACTAAACAACTTGAGGGATGTTGAATTTAGTGGGAGTTCATCTAGTAATTTGATTAAAAATTGAATTAGTTATCATGAACATAGTATAATTTGTACTTGCAAATATTGTAGATCAAATGGCTAAGTCCAACTTCAACTTCAACGTTTTTGCTGAGAAGGAAAAGCTTAGAAACAATGGGTCTAACTTCACCAATTGGTTCCGCAATCTAAGAATCATTCTCTCTGGCGGTCAAAAGGACTATGTCCTTGGGAAAGCGTTAGGTGACCCCCCTGCTGCAACTGCGCCGGCTGATGAGAAAGCTGTCTATCAGTCGCGCAAAGATGACTATGGTGTGATTAAGAGCACCATGTTGTTTGCTATGGAACCGTAACTTCAAAATCGTTTTGAAGACTATCCCGGGCCCTTTGAGATTCTCGAAGAGATGAAAACCATGTTTCAGACTCAGGCCCGTTCTGAGAGATATGAGATCTCTGAGAAGTTCTTTAACTGCAAGATGGAGGAAGGGAGTTCCGTTAGTGAGCACGCCATTAAGATGACGGGCTACACTCAACGCCTTGAGCAACTGGAATGCACGATTCCAGAGGAGCTCAAGATTGACAGGGTTCTGCAATCACTCCCTCCCAGCTACAAAAGTTTTGTAGTGACTCATAATCAGATTGGTTCCACTGATACGATCACCGAGCTCTTCGCAAAGCCGAAGGCCGCGGAAGTGGACATCAAAAAGGATAATCATGTGTTGCTGGTCAACAAGCCCACCTTTAAGAAAGGTAAGGGAGCAAAGAAGCCCTTCAAGAAGGGCGGCGGCAAGCGCACTGCCCCTGCTGAGAAGAAGCTCAAGTCTGGTCCTAAGCCGGACACTGAGTGCTTCTATTGCAAGGACAAGGGTCACTGGAAGCGCAACTGTCCGAAGTACTTAGCGGACAAGAAGGCTGGCACCATCAAAGGTATATTTGATATACATGTTATTGATGTTTTACTTACTAGCCCTCGTTGTAGTGCCTGGGTATTTGATACTGGTTCAGTTGCTAATATCTGTAGCTCGAAACAGGAGCTACGGAATAGACGACGGCTTGCGAGGGATGAGGTGACGAGGCGCGTTGGCAACGGATCAAGAGTTGATGTGATGGCCGTCAGCACGCTCTCCTTAGTTTTACCTTCGGGATTAGTTTTAAACCTTAATAAATGTTATTATGTGCCTGCGTTGAGCATGAACATTATTTCTGGATCGTGTTTATTGCAAGACGGTTATTCATTTAAATCGGAGAATAATGGTTGTTCTATTTATATGAGTAACATCTTTTATGGTCATGCACCTCTTGTGAATGGTTTATTTCTTCTAAATCTCGAAAGGGATGAAACACACATCCATAACATTGAGGCTAAGAGATGCAAAGTAGATAGTGATAATACTACTTATTTGTGGCACTGTCGTCTAGGTCATATTGGTGTAAAGCGCATGAAGAAACTCCATTCTGATGGACTTTTGGAGTCTCTTGATTTTGAATCATTTGACACATGCGAACCATGCCTCATGGGCAAGATGATCAAAACCCCGTTCTCCGGTATGATGGAGCGAGCAACGGACTTGTTGGAAATCATACATACCGATGTATGCGGACCGATGAGTGTTTCGACGCGCGGTGGATATCGCTATTTTCTCACTTTTTCCGATGACTTAAGTAGGTATGGGTATATCTATTTAATGAAACATAAATCTGAAACGTTTGAAAAGTTCAAGGAATTTCAGAATGAAGTGGAGAACCATCGTAACAGAAAGATTAAGTTTCTACGATCCGATCGTGGAGGTGAATATTTGAGTTATGATTTTCTCACGCATCTTAAAGCAAGCGGAATCGTTTTGCAACTCACGCCACCCGGAACACCACAGCGCAATGGTGTGTCTGAACGCCGGAATCGAACCCTATTAGATATGGTCCGATCGATGATGTCTCTTACTGATTTGCCATTATCATTTTGGGGTTATGCATTAGAAACCGCTGCATTCACTTTAAATAGGGCTCCATCTAAATCCGTTGAGACGACACCGTATGAACTATGGTTTGGTGCTAAACCTAAGTTGTCGTTTCTTAAAGTTTGGGGATGCGAAGCTTACGTCAAGAAGTTGATGCCGGAGAAGCTCGAACCCAAAGCGGAGAAATGCGTCTTCATAGGATACCCTAAGGAAACTATTGGGTATACCTTCTATCACAGAACCGAAGGCAAAGTGTTTGTCGCAAAGAACGGTTCCTTTCTTGAGAAGGAGTTTCTCTCGAAAGAAGTGAGTGGGAGGAAAGTAGAGCTAGACGAGGTTATTGAACCTTCTCTTGAATTGGAGAGTAGCGCAGCACCTGAAATTGTTCCAGTGCCGCCTGCACCAACAATAGAGGAAGCTAATGACAAGGATCATGAAGCTTCGGACGATGCTGCTACTGAACGTCGCAGGTCGACAAGGTCGCGTGCCCCTCCTGAGTGGTACAGAAACCCTGTCTTGACTGTCTTGTTAGTAGAAGACAGTGAACCTACGAACTATGAGGAAGCGATGATGAGCCCAGACTCTGAGAAATGGCTAGAAGCCATGAAATCCGAATTGGGATCCATGAGCGAAAACCAAGTATGGACTTTGGTGGACCCTCCTAGCGACCGAAAGGCCGTTGAGTGCAAATGGATTTTCAAGAAGAAAACGGACGCGGATGGTAATGTTACCGTCTATAAAGCACGGCTTGTCGCGAAAGGTTTTCGACAAGTTCAAGGTGTTGACTACGATGAGACTTTCTCTCCCGTAGCGATGTTTAAGTCCATTCGGATTTTATTAGCAATTGCTGCGTTTCATGATTATGAAATATGGCAGATGGATGTCAAGACTGCTTTCCTCAATGGCAACATTGATGAAGAGTTGTATATGATGCAACCCGAAGGTTTTGTCGATCCTAAGGATGCTGATAAAGTATGCAAACTTCAGCGTTCTATTTATGGACTGAAGCAAGCATCTCGGAGTTGGAACCTTCGTTTTGATCAAGTGATCAAGAGCTTTGGATTTGTTCCAAATTGCTACGAAGCTTGCATCTACAAGAAAGTGAGTGGGAGCTCGGTGAGGTTTCTGGTACTATATGTGGATGACATATTGATTATTGGAAATGACATCAACATGCTTAACGATGTGAAGAGTTATTTGAACAAGTGTTTTTCAATGAAAGACCTAGGTGAAGCTGCTTATATATTGGGCATCAAAATCTATAGAGATGGACAAAGACGCCTGATAGCTTTAAGCCAGAGTACATACCTAGACAAAGTTCTGAAAAGGTTTAGAATGGATAAGGCAAAGAAAGGTTCGGTGCCTATGTTTTCAGGTAAGATATTGAGCAAGGCTCAGTGTCCAGCTACGGTAAATGATAGGGAAGCTATGAGCAAAGTGCCTTATGCCTCGGTCATAGGTTCTATCATGTATGCCATGCTGTGTACTAGACCGGATGTGTCCAATGCTCTTAGTTTGACGAGCAGATATCAAAGTGATCCAGGAGTGGAACACTGGACAGCCGTGAAGAACATCCTAAAGTACCTAAATAGGACTAAAGAAATGTTCTTAGTCTATGGGGGTGATGAACAACTTGTCGTAAAAGGTTACGTCGATGCTAGTTTCGACACCGACAAGGATGATTCTAAATCTCAGACAGGATACGTTTATATTTTGAATGGAGGAGCTGTGAGCTGGAGAAGCTGCAAGCAAAGCGTGATCGCGGGATCTACAGTAGAAGCGGAATACATGGCTGCTGCAGAAGCGTCAAGTGAAGGAGTTTGGATCAGGAACTTCATCACTGAGCTTGGCGTGGTTCCAAGTGCATTGGACCCACTGGAGATATTGTGTGACAACACTGGCGCCATAGCACTCGCTAAGGAACCAAGATATCATCCAAAGACCAAGCATATCAACCGCAAGTTTCATATAATCCGAGATTATATAGCAGATGGAGATCTGAAGATCAGCAAAGTACATACAGATCTGAATGTCGCAGATCCATTGACTAAACCTCTTCCACGTGTAAAACATGATCAGCACCTCAATGCCATGGGTGTGAGATTGTTGCCAAATGTAAACTAGATTATTGACTCTAGTGCAAGTGGGAGACTGTTGGAATTATGCCCTAGAGGCGATAATAAAGGTGTTATTATTATAATTCTTGTTCATGATAATGTTTATATTCCATGCTAGAATTGTATTAAGCGGAAACTTTAATACTTGTGTGGTTTGTGAACAACACCGTGTCCCTAGTACGCCTCTATGGACTAGCTCATTGATTAATGATGGTTAAGGTTTCCTAACCATGGACATGGGTTATTCCCAATTAGTACTTTTCATTAACGCATTTAAGTTAGGCATAGAAAGCAAGGATCAAGTATTTTCAAATGAAGAAGCATTAACATAAATTTTTTCTTTAATAGGAGGATCAAAATGTATATTCTCTCTCTTCTTAGGGAAGTGTTCTATACCTTTCTTGAGTGGGAATTGATATTTAATGGTGTCTTCCTTCATATCAATAATGGCACCAACAGTTCTAAGAAAAGGTCATCCCAAAATAATAGGACAAGAAGCATTGCATTCAACATCCAAAACATAGAAATCAACAGGGACAAAGGCATTGTTAACCATAATAATAATATCATTAATACTCCCCATGAGTTTCTTTTTAGCATTATCATGAAGATGGACATCCAAATAACAATCTTCCAATGGTGGCAAATCAAGCATTTCATAAATTTTTCTAGGCATAATAGAGACACTAGAACGAAGTGTTGGAATTATGCCCTAGAGGCAATAATAAAGGTGTTATTATTATAATTCTTGTTCATGGTAATGTTTATATTCCATGCTAGAATTGTATTAAGCGGAAAATTTAATACTTGTGTGGTTTGTGAACAACACCGTGTCCCTAGTACGCCTCTATGGACTAGGTCATTGATTAATGATGGTTAATGTTTCCTAACCATGGACATGAGTTGTCAATTAATAATGAGATCATATCATTGGGAGAATGATATGGTGGACAGACCCAAACTAAGCGAAGCAATTAGATCGTGTCATCGTGTTCGTCTTTGCGAAGATTTTCTTATGTCAAATATTGTATTCCTTAGACCATGAGATAATACAACTCCCTGGTATCGGAAGAAAGCTTTGAGGTCATCAAACGTCATCCTATGAGAGGGTGATCATAAAGGTGTCTCTCAGGTGATCGGAAAGTATCTGTTGGGTTGTATGTATCGAGATGGGATTTGTCCCTCCCAAGTCGGAGAGATATACTTCGGGCCCACTCGGTAATCGATATCAACACCGCTTGCAAGCATGTGGTTAAGGAGTTAATCACAAAGTGATATCGGATTACGGAACGAGTAAAGTACTTGCTGTGAACGAGATTGAACTAGGTATGACGGTACCGACGATCAAATCTCGGGCAAGTAAAATATCGCGAGACGAAGGGAATATAAATATGGGATTGATTGAATCCTGGCATCGTGGTTCATCCGATATGATCATCGATGAATGTGTGGGAGTCAATATGGGTGTCCAGACCCCGCTGTTGATTATTGATAGAAGATCATGTCTGCATATTCTCGAACCCGCAGGGTCACACACTTAACGTGTCTCGACGCTAGGATAGATTGGATAATTGGTTTATGAGTTTTTGTTCAGAGTCTCGGATGGGATCCGGGACATCACTAGAGGTTCCGGAGTGGTCCGGAGAATAAGATTCATATAAGGCAGTGCAGTTTTTGGAGTTCGGAATTGTTCCGGGTTAATTGGTATTGTACCGGAAGCTTCTAGAACCTTCCGGAAGGGGACCAACGTGGCCCCACCTTCCGGGAGGGGGCATGGGCCTATGAGGGATTGCCCTGGCCGCATTGGGCCAGGGGCACAAGGCCCCATAGGGCCCAGCCGGCCAAGAGGGTTTTAAACTCGAGATAGAGCTTCTAGAAGGGGGGGGTTTCCTTGCCCCCCACTCCTCCTCCTTGGGGCCGCCGGTTTGGGCTTGGGGGAGGGGCTAGGGCTGCGCCCCCTCTATATAAAGAGGGGTGGGGGCGCACTAGCCCCTTACACCTTCCCCTCCAACCCTAGCCGCCCTGCTTCCCTTCCTCTCTCCCTCCCGACTGTTTGTAGGCAAAGCCCTGCTGCAGAAATTCTCCACCATATACACCACGCCGTCGTGTTGTAGATCCAATCCGTCTCTCCACCATACTTGCTGGACCGAGGAAGGAGGAGACGTCGAGGTGCTGCACGTGTGCATCTCACGGAGGCACCGCCACTTGTGGTGCTAGATCGGATCGGATCGCGAGGAGGAGAAGCGAGTACGACTACATCACCCACGTTCCGACGAACGTTCCGCTGTGCGAATCTTCAAGGGTATGAAGATCTAATCCAATCTCTCTCGTTGTTTGCATCTCCTAGATTAGATCTTGGCTTTCCCTCTGTTCGCATCCGTAGAAAATTTTGATTTACTATGCCGCGAAACCCTTCACGAAGGTCACATAAAGCTTTGAGATCAAAATCATTCACTTTCATATTAATGATGGGTTCCCAACTATATTCTAATTTCCTAGGAATAGAAGCTTTATGTTTCAATTTTCTTCCTTAATTTTCATGAGAGCATCTATAATGTGTTTTGTAAAAGCCATATGCATAGCACTAGCATTAGAACTTCTAGCATTGCAGGAACATAATCACTTTAGAAGTATTGCAACCATCAAGATCAAAATCAAACTTATCATCCAAGGTAGTAGAACTATTGTTTCCCATATTTCGAAAAATTTCAGCATTCTTGTTGGGTTTAGGCATTATTGCAAAAGGAGTGGGGACTTCTTGTGGTTTGCTAGAATCAACATTGGTGGTGGTAATAGTACAAATACTATTATTTCTAGCAATTTCATCTTCTCTTTCCCTCTTAGCATGCAATTTAGCTAATAGTCTAACATTTTCATCAATTCTAACTTGTATGGCATTAGCAGCAGCAAAGGTATTTTCCATGGTTTCAGGTTTAGCAGCCATTTTATTATTCAAAAAGGATTGTGCTTCAGACAAAGCTGAAATATTTTTCTCAACATTCAAAAGCTTTTCCTCCATAGTTTTGTTGAAAGTAGTTTGTTTACTAATAAAGTCTTTAAGCATGACTTCAAGTTCATAGGGAGCACTTCTATTGTTGTTGTAGGAATTTACATAAGCCTTACCATCATCGGGAGGATATGGCCTATAATTATTATTACCAAAATTAGTCCTATAGGAATTGTTGCTAAAATTGTTATTTCTAATGAAGTTCACATCAACTTGCTCTTCTTGAGCAACCAAGTAGGCTAAAGGAGCATTATTTGGATTAGTATGAGCCTTTCCATTAACAAGCATAGACATAATAACATCGATTTTATCACTCAAGGAGGAGGTTTCTTTAACATAATTTACCTTCTTACCTTGTGGAGCTCTCTTAGTGTGCCATTCAGAATAGTTAACCATCATATTGTCAAGGAGCTTTGTTGCAACACCCAAAGTAATGGTCATAAAGGTACCTCCAGCAGCTGAATCCAACAGATTTCTTGAAGAAAACTTAGTCCTGCATAAAAAGTTTGGATAATCATCCAAGCAGTCAGTCCATGAGTGGGACAATTCTTTACCAAAGATTTTATTCTTTCCCAAGCCTGAGAAACATGTTCATTATCAAGTTGTTTAAATTTCATTATTTCACTTATCATAGATATAATCTTAGCAGGAGGATAATATTTTCTAATAAAAGCATCTTTGCATTTAATCCAAAAATCAATACTATTTCTAGGCAAGGATAGCAACCATTCTTTAGCTTTTCCTCTCAAGGAGAAAGGAAACAATTTAAGCTTAATAATATCTCCATCTATATCCTTATATTTTTGCATCTCACAAAGTTCAACAAATTTATTAAGTGGAGCAGCAACATCATCAGAACTAGCACCAGAAAATTGCTCTTTCATAACAATATTCAGCAAAACAGGTTTAATTTCATAAAAAGTAGCATCAGGAGCAGGTGGAGCAATAGGTGTGCAAAGTAAATCATTGTTGTTTGTGCTAGTGAAGTCACACAACTTGGTGTTTTCAGGAGTGTTCATTTTTGCAAAGTAAAGAAAGCCAACAGAAGTAGTAACTAATATTTTTGTGTTTTTGATAAGAAAAAGCAAACCAAACAAAACTATTTTTTTTGTAATTTTTCAAAAACAAAAACAAGCAAAACAAAACAAAAGAAACTAAGCAAAAGAAAAACAAAGTAAAGGGATTGGTTGTGAGAGACTCCCCTTGCAAGAATCTTCTTTCTGCCTAAAAGGTGACTGACGAGGAGGAAGAGATTGAAGTTGCCCTTATCTCCCCGGCAAGTGCCAGAAAATCTTGATGTGGCTCGGTTGACGTAGAGCCTGTTGGGAGACCCCAAGAGCAAGGTGTGATGAGCACAATAACAAGTTTTCCCTCAGTTATGAAACCAAGGTTATCGAACCAGTAGGAGTAACGAAACAACTCTAAGGTGTTACCAACAACTTGGAACCTGCACAACACAAACTTAAAACTTTTCCCCAACTTACAGTGAGGTTGTCAATCTCACCGGTTTGCTGAAAACAAAGGATTAAACGTGTGGAAGATAGTGATTGCTTGCAGAAAGTAAACAATAATACTAGATGATGTATCAATGATAAAGATTGGACCGGGTTCCACAGTTCACTAGAGGTGTTCTCCTTAAGATAGATAGCATGTTGGGTGAACAAAATATAGCGGGGAAATTGATAAATTGAGAAAGCATAACAATGCATATACTAGACATCTTGACTCCTACAAGATTTGATTGGGCATTACAACATAATACATAGACCGTAATCCAACTGCATCTATGACTAATAATCCACCTTCAGGTTATCATCTGAACCCCTTCCAGTATTAAGTTGCAAGCAACAAATAACTGCATTAAGCAATGTGTGTAAAGTAAACAATACAATTGCTCCATGGACAAAGGATTGTTGTTTTCTACCTAGTAGCAACAGAACATCTACAACCTTAGATTTTTGTGTCACTTCCCCAGATTACTAGAGGCATGAACCTACTATAGAGCATAAATACTTCCTCTTGGAGTTGCAAGCATCTACTTGGCCAAGATAGCTACTAACAACGGAGAGCATGCAAGATCACAAATAACATAGACATGATAAAATCAATAATCAATCTGACATAGTATCTCAATATCCATCAGACCCCCGCAAACACAACATGTATGATTAGAAATAGATGATCTTGATCATGAATGGAGATCACAAGATCTAAATATGATAGAACAAAGGAGGAGAAACAACCATCTAGCTACTGTATGGACCCATAGTCCAAGGGTGAACTACTCCCGCATCACTCCGGAGGCTGGCATGGTGATGAAGAAGGCCTCCAGGATGATCTCTCCCCTCTGGCAGGGTGCTGGGAAGAGCTTTAGATGCCCTCGATCTAGGGACGATGGTGGCGGCGGCTACAGACTGTTTTATGGAGATTTGATCGGGTCCCTAGGGTTTCTGCATCAGAATGCTTTTATAGGCGAATGGGAAAGGTCGGTGGGCGCCCGAGGGGCCCACACCTAGGGCTGGCGCGCCCCCTGACCGCGTCGCCACCAGGTGTGGCCGCCTCAAGGCCCCACTTCGGCTGTCCTCTTGACTTCGTGTTCCTTCTGGTAAAATATTAACTTTGGCTTTTGTCCCGTCCAATTCCGAGAATATTTCCTTACTAGCTTTTCTGAAACCAAAAAAGTAGAAAACAAGCAACTAGCACTGCGACATCTTGTTAATAGGTTAGTCCCAGAAAATGTATAAAAATATCTCAAAATATAGACAAAACATAATAAAGTTGATACAAAACAAGCATGGAGCATCAAAAATTATATTTACGTTTAGGACGTATCAGACACCAAACACACAAGTTCCCCGACAAAGTCTTACTTGGCCGAGCTTCATCAAGCAGATGCGAACCTTGAGGACACCAATACGATATGGTATTGTCCTGTCCACTGAAAGTTGTCTTATCACACCAGCCCTATGCTCTACGATCAACTCCAAACTCTAGGTTGTGGATGCTCCTTCGAAAAATAACAGCGATTCGAATAGGCTGAAGGACCTTTATTCTCATCGTCGCCTATACCCCTACACTAAAGACCATCTAAATTAGAAACATTATTTGAAAAATTTGCACTCTCTGAACAACTTCAGGATAATGACATGAATAAAATATATCCAACATTTTTTCGACAAAAGGAATATACTAATATCACGTAGATAATAATTACATTCAGCCTCTACATCAGTAAGATGCACAAAAACATCCAGGATACACACATAAAAAAAGAAAGAGAAAAAGACTCTGACACAATGATCAATCATCCGCGGAAGTAACAGTCTAACCACCACCAAAGAATTACCCGTACTCTAAAGGAGGTTATTCAAAAGCAACGTCTCCAAGAAGTAAACAATGCACAAGCGTTGTCGTCGTCTCACCAAAGGTTTTAAATTTTTGCCCTAAAGAAAGACCACATACTCAAAACAACGTCTTCATCAAGGTTACTATTGTATAACCAATAAAGGCCAGACCTTAAATTTTTACCATAAAATTATAACTCGGTATCGAGTAGCACACCAACAAAGAAGTCCACCGGTGTTGTTGCTCCACTTATGGAGGCCGCTACTACAATTCATACCATCAATCTCACAAGAACTCGTGCCCCGTCTAGATGGATGTCCGAACAACAACACGTGAAGTAAAGTCTTCTAAAGCATTTTTCACAAAAATGTACTTCTACATCATATGAAAACTTAATCTTACAAAAATATATATGTATATAGTCGACATCCATAGTACTTGGATTTTTTTAGAATTTTTTAAACAAAAAAATGAAGTTTTTCAGCCATCCTTTATTCCCGTTGCTTAGCGTACTTAGATACACAACGAGCACTTCAACTCCCACGCTCCCGTCCCCCTCAAAAATTAAAATACATTGTATTTTGTGTGCAGTAAAAAAGATAAATATAAAAAATTCTGTAAAAAGAAGGCCCATTCAAAAATTGCATCGTTCACACTCAAGATCGGAATTGTTCTCTTTTTTAGCGAGGCAAGAATACAAAATACTTTTCACATAATCTTTTGCAAACACATATTATAAATCATTATCTATCTTCCTATATTTTTTTCAAAAATTTTGAATCTCTAAATTTTGATTTTTTTTAAGTCCTACATGGAGCCCGTCCTCCAAATCGACGTACTCCCCGTTATTAGTGTGCACGGTTGAGTAGTATCAGTTGGCGCGTTGCTATTTTGACAGACGCAACAATAAATGTCAATGCGGACAACCCATCTCAATCAAGAGCGCTCATATGACAGCAAGTCAGTGGATTAACTTGCTGCTACCTTAGCCGTTAAGCAACACATGACCCTTACTTATATAGTACTACCTTCAGCTTCCAAGTTCCAACTACTCAACACAAGTTAATAGAGGTAGATTTCACATTTGAGATCGAAGGTAAAATGGTGGCCGTGGACCCGAAAGCCGTTCCCTCAGCCGCAGCCGCAGCCGCAGCAGTCCACCACCAGTTCATCGTGGTCATCGACGGCGCCGAGACGACCATCCACGAGGGCGTGCAGCGGTGCAACGGCGGCACGCTCACCGTGGTCAGCCCGGGCGTCCTAGAGGTCAACAGGTTCCAGCACGTCGTGGTGCGCGGCGGTGGGGGCGGTGACGTCCGCTTCGCCCGGTGCGGCTTCGCTGCAGCCGAGGCGTGCGGCGCCGCGTCGTTCCACAGGTGCGAGGCGGTGCGCGTCGACGGGGCGGGGCAGGTGGCCGTGCGGCGGTGCCGGTCCGCTGACGTGGAGCGCGCGGGCACGGTTTCTATCCGGAGGTGCAAGGGGGCCGCGCGCGTGCACGGCGCCGGTGAGCTGCGCGTCGGGCGGTGCCGGGAGGCCGAAGTGGGCAGCTGCTCGGACGTGGCGCTGGGTCGGTGCCGCGAGGCGCGCGCCGACTGGTGCGGCGCGCTCGGCATCGAGCGATGCCGGTCAGCGGACGTCAGCCGGTGCGGCGCCGTGCGCGTCGGCCGGTGCGGCGCTGCGAACGTGTCGAGCTGCGGCAGCGTGACGGTTCGACGTGGCAAGGTGAACATGGTGGATGCGCATCAGCAACAGGTTTGGCCGGACCAGCAGCCCTCCTCGTATCAGAAAGCAGAGCCAGACTACGCCCTGCCTATGGAAATGGTGAGCAAATGAAGAACCTATATACCTGATGAAATATATTGCGATGCTATCAGTGTGGCACTACTATTTGTGCAGTGTGTATTTCTGTGATCTGTATGTTCCTGTTGTGCTAGTACGTTATGTTCTGGAGTCTGTGCATGTTTGGTTTGTATGGAAATATTGGAGCACCAGCGTGTGATATAAGTGCTTTTATTTCAAAATGGACAAGGTTGTACTTGTACATGTCGGAATATTGGGGGTGCATAAAGTGTGCTTTCCTACTGGTGGCTAGATTCTAGACATAGGAATTCTCGGACGGGGTATTCCGAATATAAATACTTTTGTCAAAGCCAAGCATTTAACTCCACAGTAGCAACAACCGATGAAATTAGCAAGCCTTGCGGTTGCAATTGACCCTTAAAAAAACTATGATTTTTTTTAAAAAAAGTATATATTAATATCACAGGGATACCAATTACACTCAGCCTCTGCAACAACGCATGCTCTAGCGACGGCATACGGATGCACACAACCCAGAAAAAAAGAAAGAAGAATTGAAAAAAAAGTCCCGCTACAGAGAACTAATCCTTAAAGCAACGACACTGACACCATCAGAACAACATCATTAGTCCTCCACTCCAATAATAACGTCTTCAAGAAGGAAACAGTGCCCAAGCACCGTCGTTGCCCAATCAAAGATCATAGGTTTTCATCCTGGAGAAAGTTCTCGTTTGCAAAACAATGCCTTCAACAAAATCATTGCCAGACACAACCAGTTAAGGCCAGACCTTGGATTTTCACCCTGTAAGGTAAGACTGGGAACTCCCCTAAACCCTATCTTTCCGCACCAATAGTCGCTGCAACGAGTCCCAGATCACGCAGCCAGTTCTCTGTCGCCACAAGAACAAAAATCACAATCGCTACCCTTATATTTCCGCTTTCCTGACACTCTCCGCATTTGACTTCACCATGGCTCTAAGAATGACACTTGGTGGGAACAAATAACAGAGCTTCACAACGCTCCCGCTGAAACCAAACGGCCAGAAAAACAAGGTGCGCATGACCGAATACCTTCTGATCCAGCAATCTCCAGGCATATACGCCCATGGGAGTTTGCCGGCGGAGTCTTCCGGAACCCGCCTCTCCAGACCAGATCAATGAGGGCAGACATCAAGCAGATTTTCGTCTTCGTACGAAAGAAACCAAAGGACCCCCTCCTTTATTGGATCAGACACAACGATCCCCACACCACCGGCTGGTTTCTGGAGAACGGATCAAGCAAGCAATTAGGGTTAGAGAGCCAATCGTCTTTCAACGGAATCCCATCACCAGCACCTCCTCCACCAGATCGCCACCATAGTGAGCCGCTTCCTCCACCCCGACGGAGGGACGCCGCCCAGGTCCCGCGCTTCAGCCTCCGCCGCCGCCACAGCAGCTCCGGCTTCCGCCTCTGACGCACCGCCCCCCAGCCACCTTCGGCAGCTAGGCCCGCCGCCACCGCGGCGAGGGCCGGCGGCAGTGGCGGCGATTGGATCCAGATGGGATCTCTGGCGGCTGCGGGAGACTCCTCCGACGCGAGGGGGGAGGTTTGTCTCAATTGTGGTGGTCTTTTTGCAATTTAGTAACACAGCATATCTTAGAGAAACTAGCTATCTTTAGTTTTCACCGCATGTTTATGATCACTATGGTATGGTTATTCGTAAGACTATGTTATGCTTATTCAGTATTTGGTTATCCAGTTCAGTGCAAATTCGTTCATGTATTTGGTTATCTAGTTCAGTGCAAATTCGTTAATGTATTATGTATTCTTCAAGTTATGTTTCCTTATGCTCCAGTGGGTAAACATGTTTAGTGCAAATTCAGACTATTTATCACACACATGACACTGATTCGGCTACCCAAACTTCAGTGCGTTTGAACAATACAAATAGTACTATACATTCAAACGATAAATATTTTGGAAGCTCCGCAACACTAGAAACTAAGAGATACGAGCAGAACAAGCTCTCAGTCATGGTGGAGCTGGAGACAAAGAACCCGCTGCCAGAACGCACACTTCAAATTGATTCTGAATGATTCCAAATTAGCCAGCTCTGCCACGACACCTCCAACCGTGTCCCCAACACAGTAGCCACGAGAACGCGGCCCCGAATCCCCGCCTCTCAAATTGGTGAGGAGAGCGGAGTCAAGAAGGATCACCGTGAAGGTATTCTCATCCCATCTCCTTGCCATGGTGATGACGAGCTCCGATTTGGGGAGGGGAACAGGGATACAGTGAAGAATAGGAAATGGATGTGGCGTCAACCCGATGTTGTCTACATGGCAGCCGAGATGGCTAAGAAATAACGGTGAAAATCTAACAAGACGACCCAATGAGAGTGACATCACAAAGATATGAGTTCATACATTTTCTCATGTGTTAGAAGAATTCACAACAACTCTAGGTAGTTGGCCCTATCAAGTACATACGAAGATATTTCAAGTGGCGTTCCAGCTTCCGGATCTAGTTACAGACCAATCCGAAGGATTTGCATCTCCACAACTTTAAGGAACCAACCACTTATTGGAGGTATCTTTACATTTCATGCTAGAATTGTATTAAAAGTAAACATAATACTTTTGTGGTTTTGTAAACAACACAAAGTCCCCAGTAAGCCTGTACTTGGCTAGCTTGTTGATTAATGATGGTTACGGTTTGCTAACCATAGACATGGGTTGTCAAATTTAACCGAATCATGGCATTAGGAGAATGACATGATGAACATGCCCAAACTAAGCAAAGCAATTATACCGTGTCATAAATTTCCTAGATCTTCATTGTCAAGTTTCATGTTCCTCGGATCATAAGATTATGTTATTCCCGAGTACCGGGAGAATACTTGGGGGGAATCAACCGGTACTTGGTAAATGGGTGATCATAAATATATCTTTTAGGTATCTCGAAAGTACTTGTTGAGTTGCATGAATCAAGATCGTGAGTTTTCCATCCATGTGATAGAAATATATACTCTTGCCCACTCGGTAAAGCACATTCTAAATCCCTTGCAAGCACGTGATCAATGAATTTGATTACAAGGAATGGTGCATTACGGAACGAGTAAACAGTACTTGCTAGGAATGAGATTTGTCGAGATTGAACTAATTATAGAGATACCAACGATCAAATCTCGGGCAAGTAAAATATCGCGGGACAAACACTACAAGAAAAGTTGCAATCCGCAACGGTTTGATCCACCGAGCATGATGAGATTGAATTAAGTATAGAGTTTATCTTTCCATCACATTCTATATCGTTCTTTTTCCTGTGGTAGATGTATTTTTTTGCTTTCGCGGTTCTCTATTGCAATGGAATAATTAGAAACGTGAAAGAAGCTCAGCCAGTTTGTGGTAGATGTTAGATTTTCAGTTTCTCGTGATTTTGACTCTGGTCGATGCCACTGAAGTTTTTTTTGAATCCCATCGGGTGTTGGGGATATCCTAAATGGGTGTCACCATTGCATGTCTCTAATCCGGATAACCTGGGTGTCTCACAGTTGGTAGCAAGGCCCATGGCCTGCTGGGCGGCCCAGTTAGAAGGATCCATAAGGGAGGTCCATGCTAGATAAACGAAGGCTACAGAGGAGTCACCAGCGTATCCGGAGCCTTGGAGTGCAAGACACACTAGACTAGTTAGTACTCGTGTAGGACTCTGTAACCTGTCTGGCTAGGACTTTCCCTGTTACCCTAGGATCTGGTGACTATATAAGCCGGACATAGAGGAGCCTTTAGGACATAAATCAACTCATATTGCGCACAGCGAACTGATCCCTATAACTCGGCGTATTGCCATTATAGTGATTTATAGCAGGAGTAGGATTCTGCCACCATCGTGGGATCTGAACCTGGGTAAGCTGTGTTACCTCGTACCCGCCAACTTGCCGCCTTCCCCTACCTCTCTAAACATGCTCTGTGAGGACCCCTCCATGGCGTACTCGTCGGCAATATCACGACAGTTGGCACCCACCGTGGGGCAAGAGGCGCTTCAAGCTCTACAACAGGCGAGGTCCAAGCTCTTCGCGGAAATCGGTGAAACCGTAGCCATTGATCGCGTTCTCTTCTCCGGCAACGTTCTGATCATCCCTCATGACGAGTTCTGGATCCCGGCGAAGACGAATCCCACCCGCTGCTCGATCGTTCCAATCGGGGACATCTACATCTTCATCGGGGAAACCGACTTGGGCGCTAGTTCCCTGGAAGTCGGAGGATCGTCAAGGCCCGCACGGACCGTCTATGGGTAGGATACGTTCGCGGAAGGATCGAAGTCGGATCTCTCTTTGGTGTCTTCTAGCTTAGATTGGAAAAATTCAAGGCCTACCCAAACCGCCCCTGTGCAGGAAATAATGGTGGAAGATCACTGAAATCCGTCGGCTTCGCCCGTGCGTCTGGAAAGTAGTGTTCACACTTCGTCGGTGTGGTGACTATCTTCGATCTGCCGTGATGCGTCTAGAGAGAGGGTGAAATACCCCGCGAGTACCTCGCCAGATGGCTCCGGATACAACCTGATCTAGAGAATTACCCCGATGATGATGCTATTTATCACTTCGTGGAACGACTAGACCGCGGCACACTTCTCCGACATACGCTAAGGCGGCAGCAGGCTGCGGGTCTCCTCACTTTCGAGGGCATGATTGGCACTGTCAACAGTTTAGCTGCTGCTGACGGAGTCGTCGTGGCACCGCCCATTGCTGTACCCGGCCTACCATCGCCACCGCCACCACCGCCACCTCCGGCCAACAACCCCGCTGCCTCAGCATCATCCTCCATTGTCGAGGAAGCCCCCGCACCCTCCGAGTCCGTTCTGGATGCGCTTTACGCCGACATCAGCGTAGACTCAGAGGAGATGGACATCAACCTGGAGGAACTCGACTCAGCCATGAAAGAGATGGAGGAGGATATCAAGCGCAAGGAGCAGGCCGACAAGGCCGTCACATCCCGACAGGTGTTTGTCGCCATCCAGAGTGTGATGGAAGAAGACCAAACCGGAAAAGCTCCGCCTAAGCCGCGAGATAAGGGGAAGGGACCAGCCGATGACGCCGATAATGAGCATGCGAAGGCCATGCCCCCTCCGGCTAACCCAGAGCAGCAGCCGCAAGAACTTCCCACCGGTCCGAGTAACGCCAACACCGCGAATCCGCCGCCACCTGCATCTACGTCTGTGGCCGCCCAAATCACTTCAGCTAATATAGTGATTGTAACATCCCAGCATTTAGGACCTAACGAAGGGTAGATTTAGGAATATGGATTGTTGCATGCATTCATCTGTGAAAATGTGGGTAAAATTTTTGCCAAATAAAAACCTAAGTGATCAATATTTCTTTCATACTTTGAGATTAGGTTTAGTCTTAAAGAATGATTGTTATAAACTTTGAGATGATCTTAAGGAGCTATGTGTTTTCAAATGAATTTGAAATATAAGACTTGAGTGTTTGAATTATAATTCAAATGAATTAGATATAAGTTTTGAATCTTAATTCAATTAAGAGATAAATATTAGAACTTGAATTCTATCTAATGAAAAACAATAATGAATATAAGGTTTATTTATTATCATCAATAAATATAATCAAGTTATAAAATTATAACTTATTTGAATCATCCACACAACTTACAAAAGTAAATATACAAAGAATAGGAATATTCTTTATTAATAATAATATAATCTTTATTACAATTGAATAAATTAAAGATTACAAGAATAATAAAAGAAAATTACAAAAGAATAAGAAAATTACATTGGAATATTTACTAACTATCCTATATCTAAATCTAAACTAAATCTTCATCTTGTCTTTGTACCTTCAAAACAAAGACATAAAAACAAAAGAAGATTAGTGTTAGTATTATTTCTCTCAGATATGTCAGTGAAATGCACTTGACAAATTCATCATTGATAAATGTTATAAAAGGGGCAAGTTTCACCAATAGGAAAGATTCCATGTTTCATAAATTTAAAGCCAGAAGTCAGATGATAGCCAAGAGGGACAAATTCACCAGCCAGATGAAAGTAACCAGGTAAAAGTAAATATCCAGATTCTGAACATATCCACAAGTGCATAGCAGGCACACAAGCAGGACACACACCAGCATGCATATGGTGTGCTGTCGACCTCACAAGCATAGCCCAATCTTAAAAAACCACAACACAACCATGGGGGGCACTAGTGCACGACCCCACTGCACAGCACACAAGAACATCCAGTGTAGAAAGCAGCTAAACCAAGCACCATAGCCAACAACCACACCAACTAAGGATCAACCAAACATCACCAGAATGGTGACATAAGGAGGGGGATGAATCAGGTGGACAACAAGATCAAGCCCAGGAGCTAGGAGGAGCAGGCTAGCTCAAGAGCAAGCAAAGTAGTCCAGCAAAACCAGATCAAGATCATCATCACCAACTTACTACACCATCATCAGATTTTGTGGTGAGTTTCATAAAACCTTCACATGATCTAATCATCTTATTCAGAGACAAACATGTGTTGTTTTATAAAACAAAACCTCAGAAAGCACCCAAGAGGGGTGAATCCATCATAGGGATTTCTGAAACTCGAAAGGAAAACCACTAAGTACCAAGGTTCAACCAGAGCTCAGAGCAACATCCTTGCTCTGGTTGTCCAACAATATTTTACCAATCAATCATGCATATACCTATGATCTATTTCTAGGCAGATCCCTAAAGGAAGGGTAGCACCTTAGGAACAAATCCATAGGATCCATAACATGATCAAGCTCACTATCATTTTTCCAAGCTTTGATTTAATCAAGAATAACTAGTACTACTACCAGAACTATCTAGATGAACCAATTAGATAAGATTTGAATCCCTAAGCCTCAAACCAACATCATTGGTCTTAGGAAATTTAGATAAGAACATCTATATTTATCTTTCAAAGCCAAGATTGCCTTAAGCATAAACTAACCAAATGCATGGTTTTGAATCAAACTTGTGTGCCATACATGATGGTGTCACAAGAACAATCCAATATGAATCAGGAGAGACCGTAAATCATCATAGATCCAGACAATCAACTAACTAATCATTTTCCTATAAAACAGGAATCATAACTAGGATATTCCTATAATACACTTCACTGTTTGAGATCATAATGATCTCAAACCACATGTTAATTCCCAAGCTAACAGCACTAAGACAGTAGCTGTATCTTATCATAATCATGACCATGAATCAAATAAACAGTGGAAAGCTATCAGATCATTAGCTTAACCAAGCATGCTTCCCAAACAACTACATCATCTGAATCAGATGCAATCCCAAGCATCAAATCATCTAGTAAGTCACCAGAAACATCATAGATCATTTTTAACAACAAGCCTCAGGCTAATAAGCATTTAGCATGTGTACAGACCATCCAAACATGAATCAAATCATCCAGTACATGATCAATCACATAACAGAAACCCTAAATGGATAATCATCCTAAACTGAATTAGACAATAGACAGAGAGGACACTGCCAGCCTCTCACATCGAATCAACAAGCATAGAAAGCACCAAGGGAGAAGAATCAAACTCACCGTAGGTCCTCGCTAAAGAAATTGAAGAGGAGGCAGATTGGCCGACGAACCCGTGGCGGCACAGGGAGCACCCAGGGGGCGCTGCAACCTGCACCAGCCACGGCGGCGGCCATAACAGCACACGAATCCACCACACCATCATAGTCAGGACCACGGCGGTGGCAGCACTTTTCCCTAACCCTAGGGTTCGGGAACGGGGTGAACCTGGCCACGGAGAAGCCCCGAACTCAAATCTAATTGGATAGAACGAACAAGCGTCGTTGATAACCCCCTAATGCACCACGGCGGCGGCCGAAACGGCCGACAACGGCGGGAATCGATGGTGGCGGCATCGCTGGCCACGGGGTCGGGGTCAGAGGAGGAAGGATAAGCTCGAGGGAGAGAGAGAGACAGTGAGGAGTGGGCCGAGCTGGGCCAGACCCTTCATGTAGGGGTTCGTAGCATGGAAAACAAAAAATTTCTACCGCATGAACACACAATCAAGATCTAATCTATGATCAAGCCAAGATCTATCTACTAGATTGTAGCAACGAGTCGATAGAGGAACTCACCCTCGAAGATTCCAAAGCGGTTAACGAGAGCAGATTCTCGTGGGTGATGTAGTCATACACTTGCCGATCTCAAGATCGCGTAGATGATCCTTCCGGCGCTGCGTTCCGGCAGCGCTTCCGCAGTCGGTCACACGTTCGGTACTCGATGAAGACCTTCCTCTCCCTTGTTCCAGCAGGCAGCGGAGGTTGTAGCACTCTCCTCGCGATTCCGGCAGCACAACGGCGTGGTACCGGAAGTAGAGGGGGGATCTCGCAGGGCTTCGCCTTAAGCCGGAGCGAGTATGGTGGAGTATGAGAGAGCTCCTCGGCGATCTAGGTTTTAGACACACCAAGGAGGGGGTGCTAGAGCCGGCGGCTAGGGCTTGGGGCAGCCCAAGTCGGCGGCTAGGGCAAAAACCCTAGGTGGCGGCGGCGGCTATGGTGGGCAGCAGCTGCTAGGGTTTGAGGAGAGGTACTTGTGTGTCCTAGGAGGGAGCCCTGCCCCTCCTTATATAGGTGGAGGGGCCGGCCGGCCAAGGGGAGGGAGGGGAGTCCCTCCCCAACTCGGCTTGGGTGGTGCGCCGCCGGTTGGAGGAGGGATTCCCTCCCCAACTCGGTTTCCCACTCCTCCTCTTTTCCTCTTTCCAAATTTAGCCGTTTGACTTTTCAATTTAGCTATTTGACTTTTCAAACTAGGATTTGAATTAATCCTTTATTTGGAACAGCGATGACACTTAGTACATGATGCAATCATTCCAACTTGCAATGACACATTCATGTACCCTTCCCCTCCGGAGTGCCGGACATTCCGGAACATTCTAGAACATTCCGATGAAAACACCGGAAACATTCCCCAACTCCGAAATGGGACTTTCCTTATATGAATCCTATTCTCCGGACCATTCCGGATCTCCTCGTGATATCCCGGATCCCATCCAAGACTCCGAACAACATTCGGTCTCTTACTCATCATTCCATAACTACTCAACAACATCGAATCCTTAAGTGTGTCTCCCTACGGTTCGTGAATTATGCGAACATGTCGAGACACTTCTCTGAACAATAACCAATAGAGGAATCTGGAAATTCATATGGCTCCCACATATTTCTACGATTACTTTGCGATCGAATGAACCACTTACATACGATACCAATTTCCCTTTGTCTCACGATAGTTTACTTATCCGAGGTTTTGATCGTCGGTATCTCTGCATACCTAGTTCAACCTCGTTACCGATAAGTACTCTTTTCTCGTTCCCGTGATATGTGATCCCTTGTGAGCCAGTCACATGCTTGCAAGCTAATTGGATGACATTTCACCGAGAGGGCCCAGAGTATATCTATCCGTCAATGGATGGACAAATCCCACTCTTGATCCATGTGCCTCAACCCATACTTTCCAAACACTCAATGCCACCTTTATAGCCACCCAGTTACGGTGTGGTGTTTGATGTCATCAAAACATCCTTCCGGTGATGGTGATTAACATGATCTCATGGTCGAAGGAATTAGGTTACTATGTATCAGAAAGCATATAGCAAATGAACTATATTAAATGACTTGATCTTTATGCTACGCTTATCTATAGGAGTATGTCCATCACATCATTCTCCTAATGATATGACCCTGTTGTTAATAACATCTCTATGTTCATGATCAGGAAACCATGATCATATATTAACCAACAAGCTAGTTTAACAAGAGGCTTTACTAGGGACTCTTTTATGTTTACAAATCACACAAGTATTAATGTTTCCTGTTAATACAATTATAGCATGGTATGTAAACATTTATCATAAGTATGAAGATATGATAATAACCACTTTATTATTGCCTCTTGGGCATATCTCCAACAGTCTCCCACTTGCACTAGAGTCAATAATCTAGTCTCAAACCTTTGTGTATTCAACACCTATGGCTTTCTGGTGTAGTATGTACACGATTACTAGTGGTCAACTGATCTCCGGATCTGACACTTCCAGGTCCGTGTGTATTGCATGTCTTTGCGTCTCTACGCATCACTCATTCTCTAATGAGATGGCTTTGTATAAATTTGGTCCTTTGGTGAGACCTTTAGTTCTTTTGGGGTTAAAACATGTTGATAATATTGTCGTACAATATATCTTCATAGTACTACCCCACTGTGAACTACACCTAGTTTGATAACAAACTACTTGACACAAATGCCCTCTTTAGCTGCTATCATAGCAGTCATATACTTAGCCTTTTGTTGTAGTATCTGTCACAATGTCTTAACTTTGGAACTCATCCAAATCCATTATGGAACTTACTTTCCATTATATTGTGCCACCCTTAGTTTAGATTGAGATAAACTTAATTTGTACTTTGTGACAAAACTAGTATCAATGTAGTACTTTTACAATGAACTAACCATCTATTTGTCACTTCTACAAACAATATATTCTTAGTTCTTCCAAAAGATCATAAGAATATCCTTACTATTGTCCAATGATCATCTTATGAATCATTCTGGTATATGCTCATAACATTTAGAGCATAGGACATATCTGAATTTGTACATATCACAGTATGATTGATATAAATACTCTTTGTGATTTCATACATCAAGTATCAATCTATACTTGAATCTTTGTTTCACTTACCAAGTGTCAATACACTTGAATATATCATCAATATTGAACTCATTCAATCCTTTCTGTGCGACAAGAACCTTTCTTGTAGTTTCTATATTGAACTCATTCAATATCTCATCTATGTACTTCTGGCACAACCATATTGGCGTCTATTGATGCCAAATATTTGGGTTTTGCCTAAGTCTTTCATCAGGATGAAATTCTTAATATGTGTTAATAAAATATACATCTTTTCCAATCAACAATATGTCCTCCACATAATGTATTAGAAATATGTCTTAGCGCTCCCACTTAATTTCTTGCAAATGCAAGCATCTTCATTGTCTCTGATGAAATTAAACTCTTTTAACAGTTTCATCATAGTGAAGATTCTAACTCCGCTATGCTTACTTCAACCATTGAAGTTTGCATACGCTTTTAGCATCCTTTGAATTAACAAAACCCTATGGACCGTGAGTATGCACATGTCCTAGGTAACAATTCTATATTAGAAGAACTTGTTTTGTTTATTCAACTACCACATAACAAAATTATATGTAGTGGTTGCTATATTAATCCGTCTAGACTAAATATCGCTATGAAAGATCAGATCTTGTCATAGTCAACCTTTGAACATTGTTGTGAACTCTTTCCCAACATGTCGACTATTTCATAGATGTGCAACATCCATGTATATTTATTTATAGATCCAAACACAACTGTAAGGTCTTACACCTTTCTTGAGGGTCCTTCAAGTTCAAAACTTGATTTTTCGTGTATGGAACTATCACGGATTTTATGGCTTCAAGCCATTAGACGGAGTCAGGGCCCATCATCGCTTCTTTGCATGTAGTCGGTTCATTATTCTCAAATAATGATTCAACCCTCAAATCTTGGTATTTGATTGTTTACCCGACCTACTTGTTTCAATAGAAACTTAGATTTCCGTGACCACAACCTTTGAGGCACGTGAGCTATGAGCATTGTTGCTGCCTCCGGAACACTTTTCGGCGCTGCGCAACTCTGCACATATAGCTAAGGTTCTTTTAACCTTATCAAAGTTCTATTGTCCTCCCACTTTACTTTTCACGAAAAATTCCTTCTTAAAGAAACTTGACGTTCTAAGCGACAAACACTTTTGTCTCCGGTGTTTATGGAGGAATACTTAACAGTTATTCGAAATAACATACAAAGACAGGTTCATCCGACTTTGGTTGCAAACATCTTTCTTATGCATAGCATACCAATGTTTAAGAAAGGACAACTTGGGTTTTATCCCAAACCATAACTTTATATGGTGTCATTTCAACGGATTATGATGGAGCTCTTTTCAGTGGAAAAACGGTAGTCTCTAAAGCTTTTAATCTTTAAAATATAATGGCAGTTTTATGATTTACACCTTTGATCTTACCATGTCAAACAAGGTTTAATTACATATCTCGAACGCTCCATACTCTTATGGTATTTCGGGAAAATGCAAATCCACGAAACGATTCCTTAAATCTTAGGTATTATGCTAAACTTGTAACTCAAAGATCTTCCTTTATGATCTTATCATAAACTATTTATATTCTTGTTACAAATGATTTTGCACTTCATCTTGAAAGTCTTTGAACTTTTCAAATGTTTCATACTTCATCCTTATTAAGTAAATATTCATATATTCACTCAAATTTTCGGAGAAAGCATATGAAGTTGAAATCCATCGCTCTTGACTATACATAATGGACTTCGTACAACAATATGCACAAGTTCCAATAAGCTAGTCATTCGTTCCCTTTTGGCCTATGAACGAAGTTTTAATTATCTCTAGGAAAGTTTCACAAGTCTCATTTGATCAAAATCAAATAGACTCCAAAATTCCATCCATATGGAGTTTCTTCATGTTTTCTTTCCAATATAATTTAAACGGCGATGTCACTTCCTAAGTGATCTTTTAATCAATTTGTCTTTCGGCATTTTTAGCACTAGTTTTATGGATGTGATTTCTCCAACGAGATTTGTGAATCATCCATCTTTTATGGATTACGGCAATTATTTGAACAACCCTTTTGTTCTCATAATACCTGATAAAACAAATCTTGAAGGCAAGCTTTGATGTTTTAACGAGCAACACAATAACCCTTTATTTGTTCTCGATGAACATCATCACATATTCTTTTGCTAGTTACTTAGGCCATTGTAGTTCATGAATTGTGTTGTTTCGTATGACGATTCACACCAACAAATTCAGTATCAAATACTTAAGAACCACATTGTTTAATAAGCAAAGAATATAGCCATAACATGTATATCATCTATATACTGAAACTGAACAATTCCAGTCTTTCCTTTTCTGCCATATATTTATGAGATTCTCTTTCAGTATTTCCTTTTCTGTTTGAAAGAATCTATCAACATCAACAGTGGAGTCATACATATGACACATAGTCCAAAGCGTGTATAGTTAAATACCAATGTCTTTGGACTTGCACTTTGAAGTAGATCACCATCATCAAATGTTTGGTGTGCTTTCAAATTCCATTATTTAGTAATCTCTTGGTGTAGTAAACATTTTACCTACATCAAATATTCACCCTCATCATGGATTTATCCATGATCAAGCTACTTTTAGCTTGTAACGGTGAAACGCGAGTATAATGTTGCTCTCTAAAACCTTTTGGAGGATTAGGACAACTAGTGTCTCCAACCTTTTGCAACTTCTCATCAATCATGAGAATATGACTTTTGCCATATTATACTCTATCATGTTGCAACCAAAACTTCGTTTCAGATATCACAATATCTTCCACACATCATGGTTTCTGAAATAACTCTTTCAGATCCTAGATAACCTTGATATTAAGACAATCCTTTGAATATCAAGAATCATGGAGACAAACATGATACTCATACACTAACTCTTGGAATTGTCACTCTTGTTTTAATACCAATTATTAAACTTCATGGAGTAACCGGAACTTACTGAAAGTTTGCAATAGGACTTTTAAACTTTAGATTAACACTTCAAAACAATACGATACCAGTTCGTAAAGTAACTAACCAGAATTCTATAGTTCTATCATCTCAATTATAACTAAGCGCAAGGTGGTAAACGGATGCCAATGACTACAACAACTATGCAAATTCACTTTGATTTGATTTATGATAAATAGTGTTCAACTTTTAATTACATTGCCGTTGAACTCCCACTCAAAACAATATCCCTCACATTGTTTTAGTGATCACACTAACCAAATCCACCACATCAAAACCGATCATCACGAGAGTTGATGCAGCTTCAATGGCGAACAATCAACATGTTCATCATATCTACTATATGACTCATGCTTTACCTTTCGGTGATCCGTGTTCCGAGACCATGTCTGTACATGCTAGGCTCGTCAAGATCAACCTTAGCTTCCGCATAAGCAAATCTGGCTTGCTTATGTTGTATACACTCGCAGAATCTAACACACCCGATCATCACGTGGTGCTTCGAAACAACGAGCTTTAGCAACGGTGCTTACTAAGGATGAACACTTTAATACTTGAAATTGCGTGCTTGAGGGATCATCTTATAATGCTACCGTCGTGAACTAAGCAATACAAGATGCATAAAAGGATTAACATCACATGCAATTCATAATATGTGATATGATATGGCCTTTCTTCTTTGTGCTTCCGATCTCCATCTTCAAGCACGAACACGATCTCCATCATCATCGACATTGCATCAAGGTCAATGATGCTTCTCCATGGTTGTCGTCCACCGACTTCAACTATTACAACTACTTTGAATAGACACGCGGGTCTTAACAGAAATTAAAGACAACCATATGGCTCCTGCCGGTTGCCGACTTACAATAAGGAACATTGCATACATCATATATAATCACAATCATGGCCATATCACATCACTGCACACCCCTGCAAAACAAAGTTAGACGCCTCTACTTTCTTTGCATATTTTACGTGGTTTGGGGCTTTCAATAAGTGTCGTTCTAACTTACGAACAAGAACCACAACATTGATACTAGTATTGTTAATCACCCGTTGTAAATTGGATCTTAACTATGCTAGGAGAAACAGGCACCCGCAAAGCCACTTATGTAATACAAGTTGCATGTCAAGGGTGGAGCAAGTCTCATGAACGATGTCATGTAAGGTTAGCCCGGGCCGCTTCATCCCAACATACCGCAAGATGCAAAGTACACAAGAAGAAATCGACAATAAAAGCATCAACGCCCACAATGACCATTGTGTTCTACTCGTGCAACAGATCTACATATAGACACGGCTCTGATACCACTGTAGGGGTTCGTAGCATGGAAAACAAAAATTTTCTACCGCATGAACACACAATCAAGATCTAATCTATGATCAAGCCAAGATCTATCTACTAGATTGTAGCAACGAGTCGATAGAGGAACTCACCCTCGAAGGTTCCAAAGCGGTTAACGAGAGCAGATTCTCGTGGGTGATGTAGTCATACACTTGCCGATCTCAAGATCGCGTAGACGATCCTTCCGGCGCTGCGTTCCGGCAGCGCTTCCGCAGTCGGTCACACGTTCGGTACTCGACGAAGACCTTCCTCTCCCTTGTTCCAGCAGGCAGCGGAGGTTGTAGCACTCTCCTCGCGATTCCGGCAGCACAACGGCGTGGTACCGGAAGTAGAGGGGAGATCTCGCAGGGCTTCGCCTTAAGCCGGAGCGAGTATGGTGGAGTATGAGAGAGCTGCTCGGCGATCTAGGTTTTAGACACACCAAGGAGGGGGTGCTAGAGCCGGCGGCTAGGGCTTGGGGCAGCCCAAGTCGGTGGCCAGGGCAAAAACCCTAGGTGGCGGCGACGGCTATGGTGGGCAGCAGCTGCTAGGGTTTGAGGAGAGGTACTTGTGTGTCCTAGGAGGGAGCCCTGCCCCTCCTTATATAGGTGGAGGGGCCGGCCGGCCAAGGGGAGGGAGGGGAGTCCCTCCCCAACTCGGCTTGGGTGGTGCGCCGCCGGTTGGAGGAGGGATTCCCTCCCCAACTCGGTTTCCCACTCCTCCTCTTTTCCTCTTTCCAAATTTAGCCGTTTGACTTTTCAATTTAGCTATTTGACTTTTCAAACTAGGATTTGAATTAATCCTTTATTTGGAACAACGATGACACTTAGTACATGATGCAATCATTCCAACTTGCAATGACACATTCATGTACCCTTCCCCTCCGGAGTGCCGGACATTCCGGAACATTCTAGAACATTCCCGATGAAAACACCGGAAACATTCCCCAACTCCGAAATGGGACTTTCCTTATATGAATCTTATTCTCGAGACCATTCCGGATCTCCTCGTGATATCCCGGATCCCATCCAAGACTCCGAACAACATTCGGTCTCTTACTCATCATTCCATAACTACTCAACAACATCGAATCCTTAAGTGTGTCTCCCTACGGTTCGTGAATTATGCGAACATGATCGAGACACTTCTCCGAACAATAACCAATAGAGGAATCTGGAAATTCATATGGCTCCCACATATTTCTACGATTACTTTGCGATCGAATGAACCACTTACATACGATACCAATTTCCCTTTGTATCACGATAGTTTACTTATCCGAGGTTTTGATCGTCGGTATCTCTGCATACCTAGTTCAACCTCGTTACCGATAAGTACTCTTTTCTCGTTCCTGTGATATGTGATCCCTTGTGAGCCAGTCACATGCTTGCAAGATAATTGGATGACATTTCACCGAGAGGGCCCAGAGTATATCTATCCGTCATATGGATGGACAAATCCCACTCTTGATCCATGTGCCTCAACCCATACTTTCCAAACACTCAATGCCACCTTTATAGCCACCCAGTTACGGTGTGGTGTTTGATGTCATCAAAGCATCCTTCCGGTGATGGTGATTAACATGATCTCATGGTCGAAGGAATTAGGTTACTATGTATCAGAAAGCATATAGCAAATGAACTATATTAAATGACTTGATCTTTATGCTACGCTTATCTATAGGAGTATGTCCATCACATCATTCTCCTAATGATATGACCCTGTTGTTAATAACATCTCTATGTTCATGATCAGGAAACCATGATCATATATTAACCAACAAGCTAGTTTAACAAGAGGCTTTACTAGGGACTCTTTTATGTTTACAAATCACACAAGTATTAATGTTTCCTGTTAATACAATTATAGCATGGTATGTAAACATTTATCATAAGTATGAAGATATGATAATAACCACTTTATTATTGCCTCTTGGGCATATCTCCAACTCTTCGGGGTGTCTCTTTTGCCTAAAACTAAATGGGCCACTAGGGCCCAATAAGAATAATCAGCCCAGAAACAATTCCAGGCCTGTTTTAATAAACAGGAAAAGACCAAAATACCCCTAGACTTAAATAAATTTTAGAAAATCAAATGTAAGTCCAAAAATTATAGATTAAATACTTTTTGATTCACAATAATCCACTCTATCCAAATAAAATTAAATATAAAATTTTAGACATTTAACTTTTATTAGGAATTTTGTAAATTATATATTCCTTATGGAATTTTACAAAATTATTGAAGGATGATAAATTAATTAAAATTCACTTTCATTATGTATTAATATTGTAGTATTTTAGAAAGGGAATTACCATTTTTAATCACCATTTTTAATGTATAATTAATAATTCTTAAAAGAATTATTAAATCAATAAAGGTCAAATAAAAGGGAAATAAAATAAAATAACTCAATATATTTTATAAATATTAAAAAGTAATATTTATAAATCCTTTATTAATAAAAAGGATCTTTTTGGGGTAAATACATATAAAATTAAATAATGCATTACATTACTTGCAGCATATGGGTGGGAACCCTCATCGTCCCACGATGGTTCTGGCATCTAACGGTTTGTACAAACCATTGCCGTAATTCATTATGTGGGCATGGTGTACACCAAGGAGGCATGCGGGGTCGTGAAGGGGGCAGTGATTGGCTTGGACCAACTACTAGGCCCCACATTATGGAATTGTGGACGGGAAAGTACGCCAGGTTGTGCAACAAGGAGTTGATCTCTCATGGGTAAAGTAACGCACCTCTGCAGAGTGTAAGAACTGTAACTTGTTACTCCCTGTTCCGGGAAGGAGCTACGAACGCGTCAGGAAAGGAACTCCATGAAAGTTCTGGTCAACCTGTGAAGGCTGATGGTCATAGATTTTCATAATAAAATTAATCTTTGAAGAAAGATTTACAAAAAGTGCATAGTGCCAAGGATTTATAATCCGAGGTGGTAGTTAGAGCATCAAACTTCCCACCTTGCATATAATGAACTTGTTGGGTAACGCTGTTACTCATTCTTTCCTTTGATCCCTTGCTTAGACTCTAAGGATCCCGAAGACGTGCCAATGTATGCAGCCGAATGTCAAGAAAATGTGTTCTATGAGGAACCTGACCTGTCCGGAGGAGTTGAAGGAGTGGATTACGAGATCCGCTACGGTGTCGATGAGAACGAGTCAAATTAAGTACCTAGTTAGTAGTAACTAACGGAGACGAGCAGCATGAACTCTATAGAATAAGCTGCTGAGCTCAACTCCTAGTTGGAGTTGCTACTTTGAAAATTTCCGCTGAACACTTCATATTTTGGTTTGTAAGTTGGATCTTTTGGAAGTCTTGAACTTCCGGTATTGTAATAATAATGTGTGTATATTTGTAATATGGACTCGCAATGTTTCTGTTGTACCACTCTATGGGATGTGATATTTACGGAATGGTGCTCTGTGGATGTCATGTCAACGACTATAGTGTACTACACATGAAGTGGTATGCTGGGTCACCGCAGTTGGTATCAGAGCAAATTGCTTTGACCTTAGGTTGGAAACCTAGTAAAGGGTATTACCTGTAGGAAAATTTAGCAACAATAAAGAATTCTCTAAAAGAGATATAATGGGTATTCAAATGAGAATATCCCGTTATATATTTTAGTGCGATAATTCTTTGTTATGATGCAAAATATCATTGGATACTAATCAAAAATTATTTTTCTAATTTACAGAGATATGGCACCAAAGTTTCCAAAATAGACTTTGGTAAGGAAAGAGGAGACTCTTGATGATTATCAAGGATCATTCACAGACCAACTTCGTCAACTTTTACAGCTTTTTAGTTGTCCAACTAGAATTCCAGTGAACACTATCACTTACCCTGATGGCCGGATGTTATCCAAGTATCGTGTGAGTATCCAACTTCCAGAGAAGCTTGGATTATATCAAGATTTACCTATAGGAGAAGGTAGGAGTCATTTAGCAGCATATCATGTCGCTATTGTGGAGGCGATAGCTAATATCCGGGAGCAGAAAACCAAGGAGCTAGAAGGTAGCACATTCTCTGTGATACCTCATGATTCTATAGACTCGGAGCCTATACCGGATCATCTTACTGTAGTTAAGAAGCATCCTAAGTTAGCTTCCAAGTTTATGGATAGATATCGAACACTCGTTGCGTCTTTTTATAAGACCCATCAAGTGATTGTCGAAGATAAAAATGACATGTTGGAGGATCTAACTGATCCAGAACGGAGGAAGCAGTTATCATTCCAGTTAGAGAAAGAAGCAAGTAGTAGTGCAACACCTATCTTTAAGAATATACCTATAGATCCTGAATCTTTTATACCATATCCTTATTCACCAAGACCTGAACCTATACATGATCCTACTATGGATATGCGGTATGCAGTACCACAGGGCTCAGAGGAGGGTTCTGACTCAGAACTTCCTATTGAGAATTCAGATGGTTGGAGAATGTGTAGGGTTCGCAGCATAGAAAACAAAAATTTTCCTACGATGTGAACTATATACCAAGATCTATCTACTAGATACAAACAACGGGCGGATGTATATCCGTAGAGAACATACCCTTGAAGACCGATAAAGCTTAACGAGTTCAACTCGTGGTTGATGTAGACGATCTCTTGCCGATCTCAAGATCGAGAGGAAGTCCTAGCACCGCAAATCAGCAGCGCATCCGTGCTCGCACACACGTTCGAGGCACCGAGAAACCTCCGCCTCCTCGCTCCAGCGATGCAGCGGAAGCACAACTCTTTCTTGCCGAATAGCCACCGGGAACATGTATCTCGCTAGTCCGAGACCATGGGGGATAAATTCTAGAGGGGGAGAGAGATCCTTCACGAGGAGGTGTGAGAGACAAGTGAGGAGGGGGGCTCCTTTTATAGGAGGAGGGGGGGGGGGAACCCCAAGGGGGTGGCCGGCGCATGGGGGCTGCCCCCTTGCCCTCCCCTCTTCATGTGGGTGGACACTCCACTCACAAATCTCCTTTAAATTCCCTCCACTCAAAAGTCCACTCAAATTCCCATTAAATTTCCACCAAATTTAATGCAAACTTTCATTAAATAAAACTCTTTTATTTTATTCAGAATTTTGTCAATTACTTTAATGACAAACATTCACAAATAACCCCTTGCTAGAATTCTATTTCACATGCATAACCACTTTATGCAATTTCACCCGAAAACCTGTTTCGGTATCTAGTGAAATAAATTCCTGCGCTTGTTCATTCTTTCGGCATGAAACATTTGCTCCAATTGGATGTCGGTGTCTCTTAAGTGTGTCACCCTACGGTTCGTGAATAATGCGGACATGATCGAGACCCCTCTCGGATCAATAATCAGAAGCGGGATCTGGAGACCCATACTGACTCCCACACATTCAACGATGACTTTCTTGTGATCGTCGGAACCTTTTACGCTAGTACCTTAATCCCTTTGTTTCACGATATATTACATGTCCGAGATTCGATCATCGGTATCTCCATACCTAGTTTGATCTCGTTACCTACATGCACTCTTTTCTCGTTCCTGTGATATAACATTCTAGTGATCAAATCACTTGCTTGCAAGCTAATCAATGTGATATCACCGAGAGGGCCCAGAGTATATCTATCCGTCATCGGGATGAACAAATTACACTCTCGATCCATGAGCCTCAACATAACACTTTATTAGTTCTGAATCCATCTTTATAATCACCCTGTTACGGTGTGACGTTTGATGTTATCAAGAAACTCTTCCGGTGTTAGTGATTAACATGATCTCATGGTCTAAGGATTAGGATCACTTCGTAAGTTGTTATAGCAATATAAACTCAATGACTTTGATCGTAATGCTATACTTCGGATGAATGTTCATCACACCATTACACTAATGTTGTGATCCCGTTATTAACAACATCCAATGTCCATGATCAGGAAACCTTGATCATCTTGTTAATCAACGAGCTAGTTTATGAGAGAGGCATAACTAGGAACTTTCTGTTTGTTTATTAAACACACATGTATTAACGTTTCCGTATTAATACAATTATAGCATGCAAAATAAACATCTATCATATACTTGGAATACACATAATAAACACTTTATTATTGCCTCTCAGGGCATATTCCCTTCAGTCTCCCACTTGCACTAGAGACAATAATCTAGTTACATAGTGATAAATCTAACACCCATTGAGTTCTGGTGTTGATCATGTTTTGCTCTTGGGAGATTTTTAGTCAACGGATCTGCTACATTGAGATCCGTATGTACTTTACAAATCTTTATATCTCCATCCTTGACATGCTCGCGGATGGAGTGAAACCGGCGCTTAATATGCTTGGAATGCTTGTGAGACCTTGGCTCTTTGGCATTGGCAATGGCACCATTGTTGTCACAATAGATCACCATTGGGTCCAACGCGTTTGCCACCACTCCTAGTTCGGATATGAACTCCTTCATCCAAACTGCTTCCTGAGCCGCTTCTGAAGCAGCAACATATTCGGCCTCCGTTGTTGATCTCGCTACCACAGGTTGTTTGGAGCTCCTCCAACTAACCGCTCCGCCATTCATGAGAAATACGTATCCGGATTGAGACTTAGAGTCATCCGGATCGGTGTCAAAGCTAGCGTCGACATAACACTTAGCGACGAGCTCTTCTTCACCCCCGTATACAAGAAACATATCCTTAGTTCTTCGTAAGTACTTAAGGATATTATTGACCGCTATCCAGTGTTCCGAACCTGGATCCGATTGGTACCTACTAGTCAAACTAATAGCATGTGCCACATCCGGTCTTGTACATAGCATGGCGTACATTATAGATCCTATGGCTGAAGCATAGGGGACTTTGTCCATTATCTCTCTTTCTTCCGCCGAAGTCGGACTTTGAGTCTTACTCAATGTCTTGCCTTGCAACATAGGTAAGAACCCCTTCTTACTTCCGTCCATTTTAAACTTCTTTAAAATCTTATCAAGGTATGTACTTTGTGATAGCCCTATTAGGCGCCTAGATCTATCTCTATAGATCTTTATGCCTAATATGTATGACGCTTCACCTAGGTCCTTCATTGAAAATTTGCTGTTTAGATAACTTTTAACACTGTTAAAAAGATCTATATCATTTCCGATCAATAATATGTCATCCACATATAATATCAGAAATGCCACATTGCTCCCACTCACTTTCTTGTAAATACAAGATTCTCCATAAGTTTGGACAAATCCAAACTCTTTGATCACCTCATCAAAGCGAAGATTCCAACTTCGTGATGCTTGCTTCAATCCATAGATGGATCGCTGAAGCTTGCACACCTTCTTAGCATCCTTAGGATCGACAAAACCCTTTGGTTGTATCATATACAACTCTTCTTCAATATTACCATTGAGAAACGCGGTTTTGACATCCATCTGCCATATCTCATAATCGAAATATGCAGCAATTGCTAACATAATCCTAACTGACTTTAGCATCGCTACGGTAGAGAAAGTCTCATCGTAGTCAACTCCTTGAATTTATCGAAACCCCTTTGCGACAAGTCGAGCTTTATAGACGGTCACATTACCATCAGCATCAGTTTTCCTTTTGAAAATCCATTTGTTCTCCACGGCCTTTCGGTCGTGAGGTATTTCCACCAAGTTCCAAACTTGATTTTCATACATGGATTCCATCTCGGATTTCATGGCTTCTAACCATTTGTTGGAATCCGGGCTCATCATCGCTTCTTCATACGTCTCAGGGTCATCATTTTCATCAACCATGAAATTCATGACAGGATTTCCGTACAGCTTGGGAGCTGCACGCGTCCTGTTTGAACTGCGAGGTTCGGTAGTACTCTCTTTCGGAGTTTCATGATCATTATCATTAGTTCCCTCTTCAACAGCTGGAGCCAATTCCGGAACAACTTCCGGCGCTGCGCTACTCGCCATACTTTGAAGAGAAGGTTCCACAACCTCTTCGAGTTCTACCTTCCGACTACTCACACCTTTCGTGAGAAACTCTTTCTCTAGAAAGGATCCATTCTTGGCAACAAAAACCTTGCCCTCGGATCTGTGATAGAAGGAATACCCAATAGTTTCTTTAGGGTATCCTATGAAGACGCATTTTTCCGCTTTGGGTCCGAGTTTATCCGGTTGAAGTTTCTTCACATAAACATCGCATCCCCAAACTTTAAGAAATGACAGCTTAGGTTTGTTTCCAAACCACAATTCATACGGTGTCTTTTCAACGGATTTAGATGGTGCCCGATTTAAAGTGAATGCAGCAGTTTCTAGTGCATAACCCCAAAATGACAACGGCAAGTCCGTCAGAGACATCATTGATCGAACCATATCTAATAAAGTACGATTACGACGTTCCGACACACCATTTCGCTGTGGTGTTCCGGCAGGTGTGAGTTGTGAAACAATTCCACACTCTTTCATGTGAGTGCTAAACTCGTAACTTAGATACTCACCTCCACGGTCGGACCGTAGAAATTTGATCTTTCTATTACGATGATTTTCCACTTCATTCTGAAATTCCTTGAACTTTTCAAAGGTTTCAGACTTGTGTTTCATCAAGTAGATATAACCGTATCTACTCAAATCATTCGTGAAAGTAACAAAATAACGATATCCACCTCGCGCCGACACACTCATTGCACCACATACATCAGAATGTATGATTTCCAATAAATCTGTCGCCCGTTCCATTGAACCGGAAAACGGCGTTCTAGTCATCTTGCCCATAAGGCATGGCTCACATGTATCAAATGATTCATAATCAAGTGATTCCAAAAGTCCATCCGAATGGAGCTTCTTCATGCGTTTAACGCCAATATGACCTAGACGGCAGTGCCACATATATGCGGATATATCATCATTAAGTTTAATCCTTTTAGCATCAACATTATGAATATGTGTAACATTATCATCGAGATCTAATAGAAATAAACCATTCATCATCGGTGCATGACCATAAAAGATTTCATTCATATAAATGGAACAACCATTGTTCTCGGATTTAAATGAATAACCACTTCGCATCAAACACGATCCAGATACAATGTTCATGCTCAGTGCAGGCACCAGATAACATTTATTCAAGTTTATAACTAATCCCGACGGTAAGTGGAGAGGCAGCGTTCCGACGGCGATCACATCAACGCTTGATCCATTGCCGACACGCATCTTGACCTCACCCCTTGCTAGCGGTCGCTTGTTCCGCAGCCCCTGATTCGAGTTACAAATATTAGCAACTGAACCGGTATCAAATACCCAGGTGCTACTGCAAGCACTAGTCAAGTACACATCAATAACATGTATATCATATATACCTTTGTTTGCCTTGCCGGCCTTCTTGTCTGCCAGATACTTGGGGCAGTTGCGCTTCTAGTGGCCAGTCCCTTTACAATAGTAGCACTCGGAATCAGACTTAGGTCCAACTCGGGGTTTCTTTTCAGGCGCGGCAACAGGCTTGCCGCCCTTACTTCCCTTTCGTTTTCCCTTCTTGTCTTTCTTGAAACCAGTGTTCCTATTGATCATCAACACTTGATGTTCCTTTTTGATCTCCACTTCTGCAGTTTTAAGCATTGACAAAAGCTCGGGGAGAGACTTCTTCATGCCTTGCATATTATAGTTCATCACGAAGCTCTTATAGCTAGGTGGCAGAGACTGCAGAACACGATGGATGCCTAAGTCAATGGGAATCGATATTCCCAAGGACACAAGCTTATCGGCGTAACCCGACATCTTGAGTACATGCTCACTAACGGAGCTGTGCTCTTCCATCATGCAGCTAAAGAACTTTTCTGAAGCGTTGTAGCTCTCTACAGCAGCATGTGTGTCGAAAATCATTTTCAACTCACCCATTGTATCAAATGCATTGCCGTTTTCGAAACGCTTTCGAAGTTCCGGCTCTAGCCCATACAATATGCCGCAATGAACTAAGTTGTGGTCCTCCTGACGAGTCTGATAGACATTCTTCTCCTCGTTAGGGGAATCATCAAAAGGTGGGGGGCCTAATGGCGCTTCTAGCACATATTGCTTTTGTGCAGCAGAGAGGAGAATCCTCAAATTCATGGCCCATTCGGTAAAGTTGCTACCGTTCGTTGCTAGTTTCTCTTTCTCCATGAACACATTGAAATTAAAAGCAGGTGGTGCCATCTACAACAGAATTTGTAAAGTTTAGACAAAGTGTATGATAGATTGAGTTCAACTAATCTATATTACGAATGAACTCCCACTCAAAAACGACATCCCTCGTGCCTTTTTGGTGATTACATGAACCAAATCCACTACACCAAGTCCGATCATCACGTGAGTCGGTATAGCTTCAAAGGCGAGCATCAAATGGGCATCATATCAACTATATGACTCATGCTTAACCTTTCGGTCCGTGTTCCGAGGCCATGTCTGTACATGCTAGGCTCCCCAAGTTAGAACCTTAGTATTCGTGTGTGTAACTGTTTTACACCCGAAATATGGTCGTGGATCCAAGAACACCCGATCATCACGTGATGTCTTGGAGCGACGAAAACATAATCGGTGCATACTAAAGGAAGAACACATTCTTATCTTGATATTTAAATGAGGGATCATCTTATTATGCTAACAAAGCGCTAAACAAGCAATATAAGATGCTATCAAACATCATATGTTTATTAGTGAAATTATATGGTTCCCGCAGATGATCTCTATCATGTGCATCATGGTATGATCACTATCATACCTATATGTGTAAATCCAAGGTCTATGGATTTTACACGCTATGTGTGTTGTAAGAGTATCATCTCATACTTCTACTTACAACACTACCATATCATAACACTAGCCCAGCAACAATCTAAACTAGACACCTCTAATTTATCCATTGCAAGTTTTACGTGGCTTAGGGCTTTCGAGATAGAACCGTTCTTACCTACAAACATGAACCACAACGAGGATAATCAAATTGTTGACAACTCGCTTGCAAAATAGATATTGACTATAGTAGGAGAGACAGACACCCGCTAGCCACTTATGCAAACTAGTTGCATGTCAAGCGTGGAACAGGTCTCATGTGCGAGGACATGTAAAGTTTGTCCGGGCCGCTTCATCCCACTATGCCACCAATATCCAAAATTACAACAAAGGAGCAACAACATGATCATCATCGCCCACATACTCATATGTGTACTACCCGTGTAAAGTATCTACACATAGATCCGGCTCTGATACCACTGTAGGGTTCGCAGCATAGAAAACAAAAATTTTCCTACGATGTGAACTATATACCAAGATCTATCTACTAGATACAAACAACGGGCGGATGTATATCCGTAGAGAACATACCCTTGAAGACCGACAAAGCTTAACGAGTTCAACTCGTGGTTGATGTAGACGATCTCTTGCCGATCTCAAGATCGAGAGGAAGTCCTAGCGCCGCAAATCAGCAGCGCATCCGTGCTCGCACACACGTTCGAGGCATCGAGCAACCTCCGCCTCCTCGCTCCAGCGATGCAGCGGAAGCACAACTCTTTCTTGCCGAATAGCCACCGGGAACATGTATCTCGCTAGTCCGAGACCATGGGGGATAAATTCTAGAGGGGGAGAGAGATCCTTCACGAGGAGGTGTGAGAGACAAGTGAGGAGGGGGGCTCCTTTTATAGGAGGAGGGGGGGGGGAACCCCAAGGGGGTGACCGGCGCATGGGGGCTGCCCCCTTGCCCTCCCCTCTTCATGTGGGTGGACACTCCACTCACAATTCTCCTTTAAATTCCCTCCACTCAAAAGTCCACTCAAATTCCCATTAAATTTCCACCAAATTTAATGCAAACTCTCATTAAATAATACTCTTTTATTTTATTCAGAATTTTGTCAATTACTTTAATGACAAACATTCACAAATAACCCCTTGCTAGAATTCTATTTCACATGCATAACCACTTTATGCAATTTCACCCGAAAACCTGTTTCGGTATCTAGTGAAATAAATTCCTGTGCTTGTTCATTCTTTCGGCATGAAACATTTGCTCCATTGGATGTCGGTGTATCTTAAGTGTGTCACCCTACGGTTCGTGAATAATGCGGACATGATCGAGACCCCTCTCGGATCAATAATCAGAAGCGGGATCTGGAGACCCATACTGACTCCCACACATTCAACGATGACTTTCTTGTGATCGTCGGAACCTTTTACGCTAGTATCTTAATCCCTTTGTTTCACGATATATTACATGTCCGAGATTCGATCATCGGTATCTCCATACCTAGTTTGATCTCGTTACCGACATGCACTCTTTTCTCGTTCCTGTGATATAACATTCTAGTGATCAAATCACTTGCTTGCAAGCTAATCAATGTGATATCACCGAGAGGGCCCAGAGTATATCTATCCGTCATCGGGATGAACAAATTCCACTCTCGATCCATGAGCCTCAACATAACACTTTATTAGTTCTGAATCCATCTTTATAATCACCCTGTTACGGTGTGACGTTTGATGTTATCAAGAAACTCTTCCGGTGTTAGTGATTGACATGATCTCATGGTCTAAGGATTAGGATCACTTCGTAAGTTGTTATAGCAATATAAACTCAATGACTTTGATCGTAATTCTATACTTCGGATGAATGTTCATCACACCATTACACTAATGTTGTGATCCCGTTATTAACAACATCCAATGTCCATGATCAGGAAACCTTGATCATCTTGTTAATCAACGAGCTAGTTTATGAGAGAGGCATAACTAGGAACTTTCTGTTTGTTTATTAAACACACATGTATTAACGTTTCCGTATTAATACAATTATAGCATGCAAAATAAACATCTATCATATACTTGGAATACACATAATAAACACTTTATTATTGCCTCTCAGGGCATATTCCCTTCAGAATGGGATCATATAATGGATCTCATGAACACCAATATCCACAGATGGTTCCGACAGGAATGTTGGATAATCTAGTTGGATGGGTGCAAGGATGAACCCTAATAATAGTAGTAGTAAATTAAAAATAGAGCCTAATTAAGATGGCGACCCTCTCACCCACCCACCCACCCACCCATGGCGATTCCTTGGCGATCTAGGGTTTTTTCTCCCTCTCCACGACAATGGAAACCCTACTCCACTGGGATTTCTCTCCTGGCCAGGCTTTGGCTAATCAGGTGCGTCGACGCTTTGGATCTACGGTTCACTTCCTCCCTTCCTCGACTGCCAATGAGTTCTTCTTGGTGGTTTCCTTCTCCTCGGCCTCTTTTTCTCTGAATGTTGAATCTATGGGTCTTGCTCTTCAATGTTGCATTGGTGGAATTGCTGCTAGATTCAAGGTTTTTCAATTAAGTGATCGAAGATTTCGGTTCTCTGTTGCTTCAAATAAAGTGGGACACTTCATCTATAGTTTGAGAGATAGAGTCTGGCCTGATTTTGTGTGCCATTTCAGTTTATTTCGGGGCTCCCATCCTCATATCTCTGGCTTCACACATGATCACTCGTGTTCTGGTTTGCCCTTTGATATTAATGTGAAGATCTCTCCCACTAATCCTGTCCGTTTTAAGCCAAATTTGGACTTCCTCAAGAAAAGTGTTGCACAAGATCTTCATTCGGATTCATCACATGAATTGGCTAAATTTGGTTTTCATCAACAAGGACCTCCCGTGATATCTTCGTTTGGATCTGATCAGGTTAGGCATCTGTTTTTTGGAAGTTTCTCTGATCCTATTTTGGTGGATCATGAACGTGATCATAAGGAATTTTTTACTGGTTCAAAGTTTGTACGTCATTTTTGCATGCAACTGCCTTTTGTCACGTTAGAGAAGATAGAAGATATGAGACATGCCCTCTACTCTGACCAAGACATCATGCATGCTTTGGACTTGAAATTTGTACCTAACAAAGCTATGGTTTTTGAAATTCTAGGACGCTGCTCAAATTGTGGAGATCATGATCATCTTGTGGATTCTTGCCAGAAAAATTGCGAGTGTATTATTGCTCTGGACCATAAATGTTCGAATTGCTATAATCTGCAGCCCATGGTGTGTTAAATGTTTAATTTCTGGTCACCTGGCGAGTAAATGCGTCTTGGGCTGGCGCTGTCGGAATAGTCATTTATTGGGCCACTGGGCCAGGAGTTTCCCAAAGAGGATACAAAGGGTTTGGCAAAAAAAGAAAACAGCATTAAACAATCAGGCCGATATTTCTAGTCGGAATATCTGGGTAGTTAAGAAGCAGCCAGTTTTTTCACCTGGAGTTTCACCCCTCCCTCTCCTACCGCTTCATCTCCTTCTCCGCCGACTGACGAAGTTTCTCTCTCCACCACAACAATGGCCAACTTTCCTGTGAACCCCTTAGCTTTTCTCCCCAATGGCTTGACTATTGATCCAGGGCCAGTTGATCGCTTGGTGAGGTCTCATATGGTGGTACCAGCCGAAGCTCCCCTGCAGCATGACCGAAAGGTAATTGCTGAGACCAACAGATTTATTCCGATTCAGCTTAGAGAAGACTATAGGGTTCAGGTGATGAATCTTCTCAATGAGTCTCAGCTGTTTGTCAGTCGCTTTGATGATCATCCTTTAGGACTTGGCATTTTTACTATGACTGAAACCCTGATTGCGGATGCTACAGTTGGAACAACCTTTGAGATTGATGAAATTACCACTTTCACCTTTGTGAAACACAATGAAGCCAGAAATATGCGTCTTACTGCTTTTGGCAGGGAAACCTGGATACAATTTTTAGCTTTTTCCCTTGATTATCAGACTAGCCATTATATTCATAGTGCTGTTCAGGAGTTTGGTCTGTTGTCTATGTGGCATAACCCTAGAGGGGATGATAAATCTGTATTGGTCAAGGTGTCGATTGTTCATCCTAAGTTTGTGCCCAAAAGCTTGGTTATTCATCAGCTTGGGGGGGGACAGACACTCCTGGACTGTTCCTGTTATCTTACTCAGATGTGCAGACTGGAATGCTCATTTGCCTGAAATCCTGCCCCCTCCTGAAGATCCCGAACCTGATGATGGCAATCCCCATCCCATGCATGGTGAAGGTTTATCAGCTGAACATCTCTACCAACAACAGCTTGACAATTGGAATCAGCAGAACCAGATGCCTGGAGGTGGACATGCTCAAGGTGGGAATGCTGGAGGTATGAACAATGCTACTCTGTTTCATCAACATGGACAATTTGTCCCTGCTCAAGTGATTGCTGCATTGTTTGATAATAATGTTGCACAAGATGAAAATATTGTTGCACCAATGGTAGAGGATGCTGCAGTAGTTCCCAACCCTCCTTTGATAAACTTTCAGCAGATCCTAGCTGCACAGGGGGTTTCTTTTCAGGATGGTGTGCCACCCCCTATCACCAATGTTCAGGACAGTCCTATGCAAGCTTGGCTAGACAGTATATCTGATGTATCTGATGGAAATTCTTCTGGTTCAGATTTGATGCAAGTTGACACCACCTTATCCATCAACTATGCTCTGGTTGATGACAACCTTTTGGATGTCAGTTCTGAAATTTGGATGACAAGGAACTTTGCTAAATCTGCATTCAAGGAGTTTTTCTTCCCCAACTCTGCTCTGGATAATGCCAAGCTCCTTCCTATCACTCTCTCTCTGCCAAAGTTTATGCAGTTTGAGTTGGTTGATGAATGGGAGTTACTGCTCCATTCAAGGAAGGGGCAGGAAATGAACTATGATAGAAATTTGGTGTCTTATGATATGTTACCTTTTAATCAAGCTGGCACCAAAAGGAAGATTCCTGAGCTTGATGACACAGAAGTGGTTTCCTTTGGGACACCTATCTCTACTAACCAAGTCAGAAGAAGCTCAAGGTCTACTAGATACAGGGGCTTTAAGCCTAAAATCATTTGTGACTCCAAGCTCACTAAATCTAAAGTTCTAAAGTGAAACCAAGGAAGATTCCAGAAGTTCAGGATGTTGAAGTCACAGAAGAAACTGCCCAGATAAATCCTGGCCAGGTTGACATGATTTCTGACAGGACTCTCCTTGCAACTCCAATCCCAGTGCTCCAGTCTATTGGAATCTCTCTTTGTGGTGTTCCTCAGGAAGATCTCACTCCTTTGAAGCTTATGGAAGGCTGGCAGGAGAAGGAGAATGTTGACAGTGCCTAGTGCCTGTCTATTTCTACTTTGATTTCTTTACTTTTGAGTTGTAATAATGTCACTACTTAAACAATGGGTTATTTTGTGCTGGAACATCAGAGGGATTAATGCTAGAGAGAAACAATTAGCCTTAATGAATGCTATTAATGTAAGTGGATGTTCAGTTATTTGCCTTCAAGAAACAAAAAAGGAGGATTTTGATCTGTAGTTTATTAAAGCTTGCTGTCCAGCAAGATTTGATGAGTTTGTCTTTGTGCCTTCTGTGGGGGCTTCTGGTGGCCTCATTATTATATGTAATAGTTCAATTTTTTCTGGAATGGTCATGCATTGTGAAAAATTTGCTCTCTCTGTTCATTTCACTTCAACCCATTCTGGGCAGTCTTGGACTTTATTAACATCTATGGCCCTTGTAATGGTGATTTGAGGGAGAAATTTATTGAATGGATGTTTGAGGTGAATATTCCTGATGATGAAGACTGGATCTTAATGGGGGACTTTAATTTTATTAGGTCCCCTGCTAATAGGAATAAACTTGGGGGAATGTTAATGACATGCTTATATTCAATGACTTCATTAGAGAACAACATCTCACTGAATTGCCAATTAAAGGAAGAAAATACACCTGGAGTAACATGCAACAAGATCCTCTGTTGGAGCAACTTGATTGGTTTTTTACTTCCATCCACTGGACAACTAGTTTTCCCAACACAGTTGTTTCAACACAAGGCAAACCAACCTCTGATCACACTCCCTGTGTTGTCTCTATTCAGACTAAGATCCCTGGCAGTAGGATTTTTATATTTGAAAACTTTTGGGTAGCTCATCCTGGATTTCTGGAAGTTGTTGCAGAATGTTGGAGTAAACCAACTAATAAATCTAACAGTGCTGCAAATCTTAATGCAAATCTAAAAAAGCTGAGATATGATTTGAAATTTTGGAGCAAATCAATTTCAAAGTTGTCCACTTGTATTGAAAATACCAATAGAGTTCTCTCTAAACTTGATAATCTGGAGGACAGAAGACATTTGTTCTGTCAAGAAACAAATTTCAGGAGAATTCTAAAAGCTCATCTAGCAAGACTATTAAAATACCAAAATGCTTATTGGAAGAAAAAATGCACAGTTAGATGGACAAAGTTTGGAGATGAGAACACAAAATACTTTCATAACTTTGCTACTGAAAGATATAGAAAGAACAATATTGCCTCCCTCAAACTTTCAGATGGTTCTTTTGTCACTGAGCATGCTGACAAAGAAAAAGCTATTTATCAAGTCTATAAAGAAAGATTGGGCACTTCTACTCAGCCTGAGATGCTTTTTGATCTTCAACATCTGATTACTCCAACTGAGGGCCTTGAAGTTTTATCCATGCCATTTACCAAAGAGGAAATTGACAAGGTGGTGAAAGAGATGCCAAGTGATAAATCCCCAGGCCCAGATGGTTTTAATGGTCTCTTCCTAAAAAGTTGTTGGCACATCATCAAGGAAGACATCTATTTCTTATGCTTTCAATTCTATGAAGGAGATCTGAATCTAGAAAGTATAAATATGGGCCATATTACACTCATTCCAAAGATAGGTTCACCTAAATCTATCAATGATTTCGAACCAATAACTCTACTAAATTGTGTTCTGAAGGTGATAACCAAAATATTGGCTAATAGGCTACAGAAGGTAATATTGAGGATTATTCATAGAAATCAGTATGGTTTTTTAAAAGGCAGAAACATTCAGGATTGCCTTGCTTGGGCATTTGAATTTCTTTATCAATGTGAAGCTTCTAAGAAAGAGATCATTTTACTTAAGTTGGATTTTGCCAAAGCATTTGATACCATTGATCATATGGCTATGATGAAAATTATGAAACAGATGGGTTTTGATGATAAATGGCTAAAATGGATTGAAATTATTTTTGGCACTGGAAAGTCTACTGTCTTGCTCAATGGAGTACCTGGGAGACAATTTCACTGCAAAAGAGGTGTTAGACAAGGAGACCCTCTGTCCCCCCTAATTTTTGTGCTTGTTGCTGATTTACTACAATCTTCAATCAATAATGCATTCAGAGAAAACATACTCAGGGCCCCTTTCTCCCCTGATTTTGGACAAGATTTTCCAGTTGTTCAATATGCAGATGACACTTTGATTGTAATGCAAGCAGACAAAGATCAAATACAGATAATGAAAGGGATTCTTCAGAATTATGCTGTTTCTAGCGGTTTATAGATCAATTTTCATAAGTCTCACCTAATACCAATAAATCTGGCTGGCAACATCTCTAAGGAAATTGCAGATATATTGGGATGTGCAATTGCCAAAATGCCTTTCACTTATTTGGGGCTTCCTCTTGGCACCACTAAACCCACAGTTTATGATCTTATGCCACTGATTGACAGAGTTGAGAGAAAGGTGTCTGCTTCATTCATGATGATGTCTTATAGTGGGAGAGTAACTGTGATTAATTCTTTACTGGCTTCAATTGCAACTTTCACAATGTGTGCAATCAAATTGCCAGATAAGATTGTGGGGCACATAGAAAAAATTCAGAGACACTGTTTGTGGAACAAGAAAACTGAAGAGGGTGAAAAATGCAATTCTCTGGCTGCTTGGGATATGATTTGCAGGCCAAAAAGTAAAGGAGGTGTTGGCATCCTCAACCTTAGAATTCAGAATGAAGGCCTGCTGCTTAAATTCCTGCATAAGTTTTATAATAAGGATGACACACCATGGGTCTCCCTGGTATGGAATGCATATTACAGCAACAATATTCCTCATGCTTCTGGGCCTTGTGGCTCTTTCTGGTGGAGATATGTTTCTAGACTTTCACATTTATTTAGAGGAATAGCTAAAAGCTCTATTGGTAATGGGACTACTGCACTGTTTTGGAAGGATCAGTGGTCTGCAACTATCTTAGAAGAGAGTCACCCGATCATTTACTCCTATGTAAGGAATGAAGATATCTCTGCACAAGAGTTTCTTATAGCTGATAGTTTGGCACATTCCTTTGTCACCTGAAGCACTAGCTGAATTGAGAGAAATTCAAAATAGTTGTAGAAAAATACAACTAAGAGAGCATTCACATGACACTTGGAGCTATGGTTGGGGGGCCAAAGATTACACTTCCAGCAAATATTATCAATATAATTTCAGAAATATAAGCCCACACATATCCTTTAAATGGCTATGGAAATCGAAGTGCACTGCAAAAGTGAAGTTCTTTGGGTGGCTGGTTCTGTCTGATAGATTTAATACAAGAAACATGCTCAGAAGAAGACATTATGCACTGGGGACTGGATATGACTGTTTTATGTGTAATCACAATACTGAGGAAACAATTGAACACTTGCTTTTTCACTGCCCCTTTAGCCAAGCTTGCTGGATTTCAATTAACATCTATTGGTCTGTGGCTAACTCTAGACTTCAGATCATTGAGCAAGGAAAAAAGAGCTGGAATAAAAAGCTATTTATGGAAATTACCTTGCCTGGCTCTTGGAACATCTGGAAAGAGAGAAACAACCTCTGGTTTAATAACATACAACCCTCTGTTCAGGCTTGGAAGTCAAGATTAGCTGCTGATCTGTCACTGCTGATTCATAGGACAAAAGAGGATCTACACCCACTTATCAAGAGCATTATTCATAGTTTGTAAATCTTTTGAGATCCTAGACCGTTCTAACCTAACTTTTGGAGACCTTTCTTACCCCTCTGTCTCTATGTAAATATGTAACTTTACAGACTCTGATCTTTTATTAATGAAAATGAGGCAGTAGGAGCCTTTCCTACTGTTATTACCCTAAAAAATAATAGTAGCAGAAATACCATGTCAATAGATAACCAGGATGAAGAAGAAGATCCCGAGGAGAGAGTGTTTGAATCATCAACATCTTCTCAAAACCCAGGGAATATACATTATCCAGTGTTTAACTATCTTGCCCACGAGAGCACCTGGGGAGCAGCAGGATCTGCGTATCCTGTTGACAACTCAAGAAATGAAGCTTAGGAGATGCAGGCTGGAGATAATGTTGAATATGTTTCTGAAGACTTTTCAGCTGAGCTGGAGGGAGTCAATGCGCTCAGGTTGAGTAATGACTCAAGTCCTGACACTTCAGATACCGAGTATGTTCCTTCTGGAAGGCCATATGTTCCACAAAACGAACAACACGTCATCATGGTTGGACATCAGGCATGTACGATGAACGTAGTTACTATTAGAAGTAGACAATCAGTCAGTAGTATCAAATACTGTGTATTGTACCAAAGTAATAAGGTAGTTTTGTAATGATACCTATATGGTATATGTTGTAATGACTTTGTATCATTATGATATTATGTAAAATATGTGAAATGCATATTGGGATTTTCTTTGGATCTTCATTGTGTGACTAGTTCTGTGCGTAAAGTCGAGCTCAGAACACATGTGCATGATGTAACTATGAGTATTCGCTTTATGTTGCAGGACTAGAGGGTCATGGATACGGGAGTAGGAATGGAAACTGAGCATCAGTGGATGGAGCGAGAGGCCAAGGAAAAGGCCGATGCAGATGCAGCAAACCAAGAAGCATTACCACCACCACCAATGAGGCCGTTAGTGCAGCAGAACTTTATGCAATGCATGCAAATGATGAAAGAGACCCAGAACAAGTTCAAGGAAGAGCTGCTGGGACGAGCACATCAGAGGGCACCTGAAGGTGGAGGAGTGAGTCTATCTGATTTCTAGAATGCAAGGCCGTTACCTTTTGCATCAGCCCCTGAACCAATGGATGCAGAAGACTGGCTAGCAGATACTGAAAGGAAGCTGAAAACTGTGGGTTGCAATGATGAGGAAAAATTGAGGTATGCAACTCATCTGCTGACTGGACCTGCAGCATCATGGTGGGAAAATCAGTTAGCCATGCAACAGCCAGGAAGGGAGTTTACCTAGGAGGAGTTCAAGCAGAGATTCCGTGAATATCATGTTCCGGAAAGTGTCATGGAGTTGAAGCGGAGAGAATTTGAGGAGCTTCAGCAAGGATATACTAGTGTCATGAAGTACATCCGGGAGTTTAGCCAACTGTCTCGTTATGCTGAGGAGGATGTTAATACTGAAGAGAAGAGGAAGAAGCGTTTCTTGCATGGATTAAACCCATTTGTGAAGATGCAACTAAGGTTAGCCAATAAGCAAACTTATCAGCAGTTGTTGGATGCAGCCATTACTTTTGAGGATGACTACAAGAATGTCCAAGAGGATCGGAGGAAGAGAGCCAAGAAGGAAACCAAGAGAATTCAGGCAAGCAAACCTAAACCTAACCTGGAGTTCAAACCTCGGAATAGGAATTATGGCAACAATAACAATAACAATAACAATAACAAGGGCAGTGGTGGAAATCAATCCAATCCGAGAAGGAATGTTATCTATAACAATTGTGGAATTCCAGGGTATTTCTAGAGGGAATGCAAAAAGCCTGTAGTGATCTGTTATGGTTATGGTCAGAAGGGGCATATCAAGCCAGATTGTCCGAGCAAACCACCAGGAGGATGGCATACCAAGGGAGGAGGGCAAGCCAGTGGAGGTAATGGACAACCCAATAAAGGAGGAAATAATGGCAAGAACAACAATGGCAAGAGAAACCAACCTAACGGAAAACTGAATTGTGCAACCCTCGAGGAGGTGGATAATTCGGAGCATGCAGTAATAGGTACGCTCAATATCCTTACCAATCCCGACAAAGTTCTATTTGATACTGGTGCAACTACTTCATTCATTTCTGAAGAATTTTGTGATAAGTTCGGATTAGAAGGGCAACATTAGAAAGTCCTATGACCGTAGTTATGGCAGGAGGGAATGTGATTGTACGCCACACAAAACAAGATCAGGTTATCTCGATCTGTGGCTGTACATATTTCGCAGACCTTTATGTGATTCCTTTGAAGGGAATTGCAGTAGTGCTGGGGATGGATTGGATGATGGAACACGGAGATCAGATAAATTGTGAGGAGAAAACTATCTCAATCAAAACTCCAAGTGGAGCAAGAATAGTTTACCAAGCAGATAAACACAGTCATATCATGGTGGATCTGCAGTTGAATTCAATGAAAGAAGTTAAATTAGAAGAGATTCCTATAGTTAATGAATTCCAAGATGTTTTTCCACAGAGTTACCGGGAATGCCACCAGACCGGGAGATAGAGTTGACCATTGACCTAATACCTGGTACAACACCAATAGCTCAAGCACCATATAAAATGGGACCCAAAGAGTTGAAAGAACTCAAAGAGCAAATTGATGAGTTAGCAAGAAAAGGATTTATACAGGAAAGTGTATCTCCATGGGGAACACCCGTAATATTTGTGGATAAGAGAGATGGTGGAAGACGGATGTGTGGTGATTATAGAAATCTGAACAACGTGACTATCAAGAATAAGTATCCTTTACCAAGAATTCACGATTTTTTTGACCAAGTGAAAGGAGCTGGAGTATTTTCAAAGATTGATTTAAGATCTGGATACCATCAAATAAAAATCAAGCCGGAAGATGTTCCAAAAACAACATTTGTCTCAAGATATGGACACCATGAGTATCTGGTAGTACCATTTGGTTTGACCAATGCACCGGCAATATTCATGAATCTGATGAACAAGATTTTCATGCCATATTTGGACAAGTTTGTCATCGTCTTTATTGATGATATTCTGATATATTCCAAGGATAAGGAAGAGCATGCTGACCATTTGAGAATAGCATTGCAAACTTTAAGAGAACATAAGCTTTATGCTAAGTTCAGTAAGTGTGAGTTCTGGCTAGATGAGGTAGAATTCCTCGGTCATGTGATCAGTAAGGATGGGATTGCTGTGAATCCATCTAAAGTTCAGTCAGTACTAGAGTGGACTGCACCGACCAATGTGAAGCAAATTCGAGGTTTCTTAGGGATGGCTGGTTATTATCGGAGATTCATTGAAGGTTTCTCCAAAATAGCCGGACCAATGACCAAATTATTAAGGAATAATACACCATTCACGTGGGATGAGAAATGTTAAGCAAGTTTCCAAGAGTTGAAGACTAGATTAACCATAGCTCCAATCTTAGCAGTTCCTGAAACAGGGAAGGATTTCACCGTTTACTGTGATGCATCTAAGGAAGGTTTGGGTTGTGTGTTAATGCAAGATCGGAAAGTGATTGCTTATGGTTCAAGACAATTGAAACCACATGAAGTCAACTATCCAACTCATGATTTAGAGTTAGCAGCAGTAGTTTTAGCATTGAAAGGATGGAGGCATTTTCTTTATGAAGCCAGATGTGAGTTACACACATACCATAAAAGTCTCAAATATTTCTTCACTCAAAAGGAATTAAACATGAGGTATAAGCGTTGGTTGGAACTAATCAAGGATTATGATCTAACAATCAAATACACTCCAGGGAAAGCAAATGTTGTGGCAGATGCTTTAAGCAGAAAGAGTGCAGATACTCAGCCTAGCAACAGGGAGCTACCAAAAGAGTTACAAATGGACTTGGAAAGGTTAGAACTTCAATTCATCAGAACAGAGGTTCTTGGAGGATTAGCTACTATGCAGGTAGTTGTAGAGCAGGACAGTGATCTTAAGCAAGAAATTTTTAGACAGCAAGATGAAGATCCTTTTATTACTGAGGAAAATTCGGAGGATATCTCAAGGGCAAAAATCAGTTTTTCGCCTTGGGGATTATGGGTCTTTATGGTTCCAAGACCGTCTATGTGTTCCAGATGTGACTAAGATCAGAAATGTCATACTCAGAGAAGCACATGATACTCCGTATTCTATACATCCAGGGAGTACTAAGATGTATATGGATTTGAAAGAATTATTCTGGTGGAATAACATGAAGAGAGATATTGCTAAATATGTATCTGAATGCCATACTTGTCAAAGGGTGAAAGTTGAACATCAAAGTCCAGCAGGACCATTACAACCCTTGGAAATTCCTGAATGGAAATGGGAGGAAATAGGTATGGACTTCATCACAGGATTGCCCATGACACGAAAAAGGAAGGATATGATATGGGTAATTGTGGACAGACTTACAAAGAGTGCACATTTCATTCCGGTGAACCAAAAGGATAATGCCGAGAAGTTAGTTGAAGTATATGTCAAAGAGATCGTAAGTAAGCATGGAGTACCCAAAAAGATCATAATTGACAGGGGATCAATGTTTACTTCAGCATTTTGGAAGCAATTGCATGAAGCACCAAAGTTAGATTTCAGCACGGCATATCATCCTGAGACAGGAGGCCAAACTAAAAGAACAAATCAAATCATAGAAGACATGTTAAGGGCTTGTGCATTAGATTTTGGAGGAACATGGGAAGATCACCTACCATTGGCAGAATTTTCTTACAATAATAGCTATTAGAGTAGTCTGAAGGTAGCTCCATATGAGGTTTTGTATGGAAGGAAGTGTAGATCACCAATATGTTGGTATGAACCTAGAAGCAGCAAAGAATTTGTGCTAGATTATATCAAGGAGAGACATGCCATCATTGATAAGATCAGGGATAGACTGAAAATATCCCAGAGCAGGCAGAAAAGAAAGTCGAAGATCATGGCATCCAGAATTGGGAGATATGGTCTATTTTAAAGTAAGTCCAATGAAAGGAGTAAAAAGATTCGGAGTTAAAGGGAAATTGAGTCCAAGATATATCGGACCATTCAAGATACTGAGTCAAAATAGAACTATAGCGTATGCTTTAGAGTTACCATCAAGATTGGCTCAAGTGCATAATGTTTTCCATGTGTCACAACTTCACAAATGTTTGAAAGTTCCAGATGATGCAATCACACATCAAGAGATAGAACTACAAGCATACCTGACTTATATTGAAAAGCCCTGTAAGATTCTTGAAGAAAACTGGAAAAGATTAAGGAATAGATCAATCAAATATTGCAAGGTACAGTGGGAACATCACCCTGAAAGGGAAGCCACTTGGGAGAAAGAAGAGGATTTAAGAAAAGCTTATCCAGAACTATTCAGGTACATCTCCACAAACTTCGGGACAAAGTTTAATTTAAGGGGGGAAGTCTGTAACATCCCAGCATTTAGGACCTAACGAAGGGTAGATTTAGGAATATGGATTGTTGCATGCATTCATCTGTGAAAATGTGGGTAAAATTTTCGCCAAATAAAAACCTAAGTGATCAATGTTTCTTTCATACTTTGAGATTAGGTTTAGTCTTAAAGAATGATTGTTTTGAACTTTGAGATGATCTTAAGGAGCTATGTGTTTTCAAATGAATTTGAAATATAAGACTTGAGTGTTTGAATTATAATTCAAATGAATTAGATATAAGTTTTGAATCTTAATTCAATTAAGAGATACATATTACAACTTGAATTGTATCTAATGAAAAACAATAATGAATATAAGGTTTATTTATTATCATCAATATATATAATCAGGTTATAAAATTATAACTTATTTGAATCATCCACACAACTTACAAAAGTAAACATACAAAGAATAGGAATATTCTTTATTAATAATAATATAATATTTATTACAATTGAATAAATTAAAGACTACAAGAATAATAAAAGAAAATTACAAAAGAATAAGAAAATTACATTGGAATATTTACTAACTATCCTATATCTAAATCTAAACTAAATCTTCATCTTGTCTTTGTACCTGCAAAACAAAGACATAAAAAACAAAAGAAGATTAGTGTTAGTATTACTTCTCTTGGATATGTCAGTGAAATGCACTTGACAAATTCATCATTGAGAAATGTTATAAAAGGGGCAAGTTTCACCAATAGGAAAGATACCATCTTTCATAAATTCAAAGCCAGAAGTCAGATGACAGCCAAGAGGGACAAATTCACCAGCCAGATGAAAGTAACCAGGTAAAAGTAAATATCCAGATTCTGAACATATCCACAAGTGCATAGCAGGCACACAAGCAGGACACACACTAGCATGCATATGGTGTGCTGTCGACCTCACAAGCATAGCCCAATCTTAAAAAACCACAACACAGCCATGGGGGGCACTAGTGCATGACCCCACTGCACATCACACAAGAACATCCAGTGTAGAAAGCAGCTAAACCAAGCACCATAGCCAACAACCACACCAACTAAGGATCAACCAAACATCACCAGAATGGTGACATAAGGAGGGGGATGAATTAGGTGGACAGCAAGATCAAGCCCAGGAGCTAGGAGGAACAGGCTAGCTCAAGAGCAAGCAAAGTAGTCCAGCAAAACCAGATCAAGATCATCATCACCAACTTACTACACCATCATCAGATTTTGTGGTGAGTTTCATAAAACCTTCACATGATCTAATCATCTTATTCAGAGACAAACATGTGTTGTTTTATAAAACAAAACCTCAGAAAGCACCCAAGAGGGGTGAATCCATCATAGGGATTTCTGAAACTCTAAAGGCAAACCACTAAGTACCAAGGTTCAACCAGAGCTCAGAGCAACATCCTTGCTCTGGTTGTCCAACAATATTTTACCAATCAATCATGCATATACCTATGATCTATTTCTAGGCAGATCCCTAAAGGAAGGGTAGCACCTTAGGAACAAATCCATAGGATCCATAACATGATCAAGCTCACTATCATTTTTCCAAGTTTTGATTCAATCAAGAATAACTGGTACTACTACCAGAACTATCTAGATGAACCAATTAGATAATATTTGAATCCCTAAGCCTCAGACCAACATCATTGGTCTTAGGAAATTTAGATAAGAGCATCTATATTTATCTTTCAAAGCCAAGATTGCCTTAAGCATAAACTAACCAAATCCATGGTTTTGAATCAAACTTGTGTGCCATACATGACGGTGTCACAAGAACAATCCAATATGAATCAGGAGAGATAGTAAATCATCATAGATTCAGACAATCAACTAACTAATCATTTTCCTGTAAAACAGGAATCATAACTAGGATATTCCTATAATACACTTCAATGTTTGAGATCTCAAACCACATGTTAATTCCCAAGCTAACAACACTAAGACAGTAGCTGTATCTTATCATAATCATGACCATGAATCAAATAAACAGTGGAAAGCTATCAGATCATTAGCTTAACCAAGCATGCTTCCCAAACAACTACATCATCTGAATCAGATGCAATCCCAAGCATCAAATCATCTAGTACGTCACCAGAAACATCATAGATCATTTTTAACAACAAGCCTCAGGCCAATAAGCATTTAGCATGTGTACAGACCATTCAAACATGAATCAAATCATCCAGTACATGATCAATCACATAACAGAAACCCTAAATGGATAATCATCCTAAACTGAATTAGACAATAGACAGAGAGGGCACTGCCAGCCTCTAACATCGAATCAACAAGCATAGAAAGCACCTAGGGAGAAGAATCAAACTCACCGTAGGTCCTCGCTAAAGAAATTGAAGAGGAGGCAGATTGGCCAACGAACCCGTGGCGGCACAGGGAGCACCCAGGGGGCGCTGCAACCTGCACCAGCCACGGCGGTGGCCACAACAGCACACGAATCCAACACACCATCATAGTCGGGACCACGGCGGCGGTGACAACACTTTTCCCTAACCCTAGTGTTCGGGAACGGGGTGAACCTAGCAACGGAGAAGCCCCGAACTCAAATCCAATTGGATAGAACGGACAAGCATCATCGATAACCCCCTAATGCACCACGGCGGCGGTCGAAACGGCCGACATCGGCGGGAATCTACGGTGGCGGCATCGCCGACCACGGGGTCAGGGTCAGAGGAGGAAGGATAAGCTCGAGGGAGAGAGAGAGTCAGTGAGGAGTGGGCCGAGCTAGGCCAGACCCTTCGGGGTGGCTCTTTTGTCCAAAACTAAATGGGCCACTAGGGCCCAATAAGAATAATCAGCCCAGAAACAATTCCAGGCCTGTTTTAATAAACAGGAAAAGACATAAATACCCCTAGACTTAAATAAATTCTAGAAAATAAAATGTAAGTACAAAAAGTATAAATTAAATACTTTTGGATTCACAATAATCCACTCTATCCAAATAAAATGAAATATAATATTTTAGACATTTAAATGTTATTAGGAATTTTGTAAATTATATATTCCTTATGGAATTTTACAAAATTATTGAAGGATGATAAAATTAATTAAAATTCACTTTCATTATGCATTAATATTGTAGTATTTTCGAAAAATACTAAATAAATATTTAATCACCATTTTAATGTATAATTAATAATTCTTAAAAGAATTATTAAATCAATAAAGGTCAAATAAAAGGGAAATAAAATAAAATAACTCAATATATGTTATAAATATTAAAAAGTAATATTTATAAATCCTTTATTACTAAAAAGGAACTTTTTGGGGTAAATACATATAAATTAAATAATGCATTACATTACTTGCATAATCATTTTTGCTTCTTTAAATATTGTCCTTACCGGGAAATAATGATGTTTTTGTAGAACTAGAAGCTCAAGGTCCAGTGCAAGCATCAGACTTCACTACCTTGCCATCACAAGGCAAGTTCATCGCTTGCTTATGTCCTTTGAAGAGTCTTTATCAAAGTATTTGCAAATTGTGTTGTATCATATATGCTATAAAAGAAAGAAAATATTATTTTCACAAATAAAGAAATCATAGATATCATCCTAAGTGGTGATATAATGCAGCAATAGAACTTAGGGTTCTATTTGCAACAATGATGATCAAGTAGGGACTTAATAACCCCTGACATCAGTGATTCTAGCGCCGTATATTACGCGTTAGCCATGAGATTTGGAATGGGATAGAGAAGTCAGCTGTATCTTCTTCCTCTCGCATGAAGCCGGATGTGCAGGTCGTGGCTGTTATCCTCGTAGCATGCATATTAATTGGTAATTCGTAGAGGATATGCATCATATGGGTGGGAACCCTCATCGTCCCACGATAGTTCTGGCATCTAACGGTTTGTACAAACCATTGTCGTAATTCATTATGTGGGCATGGTGTACACCAAGGAGGCATGAGGGGTCGCGAAGGGGGCAGTGATTGGCCTGGACCAAATACTGGGCCCCACATCATGGAATTGTGGACAGGAAAGTACGCCCGGTTGTGCAACAAGGAGTTGATATCTCATGGGTAAAGTAACGCACCTCTGCAGAGTGTAAGAACTGTAACTTGTTACTCCCTGTTCCGGGAAGGAGCTACGTACGTGGCAGGAAAGGAACTCCATGAAAGTTCTGGTCAACCTGTGAAGGCTGATGGTCATAGATTTTCATAATAAAATTAATCTTTGAAGAAAGATTTACAAAAAGTGCATAGTGCCAAGGATTTATAATCTGAGGTGGTAGTTAGAGCATCAAACTTCCCACCTTGCATATAATGAACTTGTTGGGTAACGCTGTTACTCATTCTTTCCTTTGATCCCTTGCTTAGACTCTGAGGATCGCGAATACGTGCCAATGTATGCAGTCGAATGTCAAGAAAATGTGTTCTACGAGGAACATGACCTGTCCGGAGGAGTTGAAGGAGTGAATTACGAGATCCGCTATGGTGTCGATGAGAACGAGTAAAATTAAGTACCTAGTTAGTAGTAACTAACGGAGCCAAGCAACATGAACTCTATAGAATAAGCTGCTGATCTCAACTCCTAGTAGGAGTTGCTACTTTGAAAATTTCCGCTGAACACTTTATATTTTGGTTTGTAAGTTGGATCTTTTGGAAGTCTTGAACTTCTGGTATTGTAATAATAATAATGTGTGTACATTTGTAATATGGACCCGCAATGTTTCAGTTGTACCACTCTGAGGGATGTGATATTTACGGAATGGTGTTCTGTGGATGTCATGTCAACGACTATAGTGTACTACACATGTAGTGGTATGCTGGGTCACCGCAGTGACGTACGGCAATCTGCTCGTCAAGCCAATGAATGTGGCCCATATACGGAACATAGTCCATCTTGATGAGAAGCGCCAACAGCTACTGGAGGAAGCACAAGCCATCGCGGAGCAAGGCAAAGTTAGATCGAGATTTGGCCAAGGCGTAGAAATCGATTGAAGCAGCTAGAGCCATGGAGGCCGAGTACAAGACTCTGCTCAAGCAACAGAAGGCTAGTAAATCTCCGGCTCACGTTGTCAACGACCCTAACGTACGATGCAACTTGGGGTGGGCTCCCTCGAAGCCGGCACAATCCAAGCCATACATTGATAGTGAAGGAAGGCAAGTCATGCCCACACCGATCCTCAATTTGGCTATCGCCAAAACCCCACTGGAGCATGATAGATCACTCGCAGCTGTGGAACAGGTCCATGACCTTGTCTCCAAGGCTGTCAAACAGCAGGAAAAGGTCACCTCTCAGAGGCTTGAGTATGATCTAGCATATTGCTAGTCTAGCAATTCCAAACGGCCAAGGGAAAGATCTCGTCACGATGTCGGGTCCCAGACGGGTTCATCTGAACAAATACGGAGGGACACGCGCAACAGGAAGGACGCTATCCCCATATCCTCTGACCATGGAGGCAAGGCTCACCCTCGTCGCCCGTCTCCACCGCCCTGCTCCCGACATCACGAAGACCCAAAAGCTCACCATCGTACGAGCATGCCTCCGCCTAGACGCCCTCTGTGGCATCCCGCAAAACCACTACTAGAAAATCGCGTTGTTTTTGTGCATTGCATCATCATGACCGCATGCTCATGTCATCACGCCACATTGCATTTGAGCATCGTCATCATCTTGCATTGGCTTGCATAAAACTATTTGCAGAAAAACCTATCTTTATTCTCTAAACTCCCCGTCTTCGTTTCAAACGCAAACCCCGGGTCCCCGGATTATTTTTGTTTTGTCCGATATCGGGTTGTAAAAGCCTCGTGTTAAACAAATAAAATATTAAATTATTTTAGTGGGGGCAGTCGAACGGGCCGATTCGACCCGAACGACCACCCCCAGGAATTAGAACGGTCCACCCCAAATCTTTTCTTACCCAACTCTAATCCTACCCACCCCAGCCACCTCACTCCCTCCAATGCCCTCTCGCCACCTCACCTCTTCCCAAACCCCCCACCACTCACACGCTGCCACATCACCCAGCCACCTCTCTCTTCTCTCACCCCACTCCCCACTCAACCCTGCCCCACACACACCACACACGCACACAGGACCACACGCACCCACCCACTCCTGCCGCTGCCCCTGGGTCCCACCCCCTGACCCCACGTTCCTCCCCTGGCCCACCTCCTTTCCTCTCTCCTTCCCCTCTCTTCCCCACCGCGCTCTACCCTCCCTCTCCCCCGTCCGGCTCACCTCCCCTGCCCCTCACCCGAGCGCGCCACCCCGTCGCTCCCTCCCCGCCTCACCGGCCGCCGCGCCCTCCACCTTGCCTCCCCGCCGCCTAGGCGCGACCGCTCCGCCGGCCCGCCTCGGGCTCGTCCCCGTCTGCCCCGCCCCGCCTCTGCGCCCCTCCACTCTGCTCCTCCTCGTCCCGCCGCCCGCCGGCGCCCATCTCCGTCGCTCGCCCCTCCTCTTCCCTCTCCGCGGCGCCGCCTCGCCAGGCTCGCCGGAGCCTCCCTCCCTCCGCCGTGCTCGCGGCAGCCCGCGGTGCTTCCCGCCGCGGCTCCGCTCGCCCCACCGACCACGCCGGGCAACCGCCGCCGCCGCGTCCTCTGCAACCGCCCGGCGCCGAGCCGCCCCTCCTCCTCCCTGGCGCGCGGCCGCGACCGACCTGCGCCGCCGCCGCGAAGTCCGCCTCCCCTCCGTCTCCGGCGCCGTCTCCGGCGCCTCCCGGCGAGCCCCGCCGTCTGCCGCTCGACCGGCTCCTCCTCCCGCGTCGCCCCGTCGCCTCTCGGCGGGCCCGCTCAACCACCTCGGCCTCTGTCCGTGCTTCTCTCTCTGGTGCGCCACTGCCAGGGGCCGGCCATACTTGCCTATGCGCCGTCCTCCAGCAGTTGTTTTTGCTGCCCCGCTTCATCCAGTCAAGTTGTTTGCTGCTGCCATGCAATCTCGCTTATAACATGTCGATGAACAGCTATAAGGAGAAAAGCCGACAAGATTCGTCAAGGTCTCCTTTGACGTGGCCAACCCACTGACAAGTTCTCCTTCGTCAACAAGATCGCCATCAGGAATCGAATATCTCCTTACCAAACACAAGTTCGACGTCTTGGAACAACAAGTACTCCCTCACGGAACCGAAGACCGCTGAACCCCAAGATCGGCGAACGCCAAGATCGCCTCACGGACGCGCCACGGATTTGGAGGAACCCTCGGACGCCAAGTTCGCCTCATGGACCCCGAAGACCCGAACCTCGATGAACCATGATCTCCGCTGCAGAACAGCAAGCCCTTCGGAGTGAAACCAACAAGATCTACCGCCGCACGCCAAGTACTCCTTCACGGACCCGAGGATCCGAAGGCCTTCTTCCCGGATCCGGAGACCGAACCCGGGCGCGCCAAGCTCTTCGAACCAAGACCCCGGTGCGACAAGTACTTCATCCCGAACGCCATGACCGTCTACGCGGACCCAAAGACCACGGATGCGACAAGGACGACACCGAACCGGAAGAATCCGATGCGCCCCCGACACCGAACCAAGTCCTGCTTCCCGGATGCGACAAGACCTCCCTCTGTTATCCGAGAACGTTTTTCGTCGAACCCTGGACCCTGTCGAACCCCGAACCCCCGGAACCCCAAGTTCGTCGAGACCCCCTAATGTGTGACCCCTTTTCTCGAACCCTATATTAAAATGATATTAATTGTTGCATATAAAATTGTCATACTCGCATGCATCTTATCATGTGGTTTGGGGGCCTTATGCCGATTCACCTCATAATTAAATATGGGGCCCATATGCGGGCAAATCTAGTCTTATATTGGCCTCATTTAAATTGGTGTAGCGAACCAGTGCTATCTTTTGCCTTGTTAAGACAACATTTAAATTGCGGGGGTTCTAAACAACTTGAACCATTTAACTAATTGTCGGGACCCCGGTTCCGCCTAATCTTGCCTAATTGCATCGCATCTTTGCCATGCCATACATCATACATGCATCATGCCCGATCTTTTCCCGTAGTATTAAATATTGCATCCGGTGTTTATTCTAGTGTTTTGCTTCTTCGCGGATAAGGCCGTTGAGTTGATGTGAGCTTCGCCCCGATCTTCGGTTGAACCTTCGACAATGTTTTCAGGCGAGCATCTCCCCCTTTCTACCTATCTTACTTTTATAGTATTTATTCCCTCCTGTTGATCTATTGCTATCTGTGTTGCGTTGCTCTAGTTTCCGTACCCGTGAAATCCCTTGCAGCCATATATTGCCTTGGACACATCCTATTACCTGTTGATTGGTAGATAGTTGGACTTGCGCGTCGTAGTCGCTTGCTCAAGTGCTGTTGCGTGTCGTCAAGTGCCACAGTTGTTGGTGTATGGCCGCATGTTGATGTTGGAGATGATCATGGTTTTACTTATCGTTCACTTTAATTCCTGTTTAACAACTAAAATTGAAGTAAGTAAGCAGAGGCATCGGTGGGTGATAGATAACATTTGGTTTCCGACCGCCCACTTGTGTCCCGTAGGACCCCGAGTACTTGATACCTGTTCCTTGATTTTTCGCGCTATCCACATACGGGGAATTATGGCCCCCCCTTAGCCAGAGCTTGATTCAGTCTTATTTCTTGGGGCCACAAACTAGTTTGAGGTTTTATTTACGATCCTGTACTTATGCCATGCTACTGCTTTATTTACAATTGTGCGAGGAGCACACTGTACTGTTTAGGATCGGGACACGATTCCGCGGTGTCGACAAGCTCAGATTTGGGTTCCCAGTCGTTCACAGCCGTCCACCCAAACCTCGGGTCCGTCTCGGAGCTAGCTTACTTTGTTGCGGGTGTACTCCAAGGGGTGGCCCCCTGAAATATTTCTGAATCCTGTGATTGCTTTGTCGTGAAAGCCTCGTTGGGTTTTGATTTGGTTTTTCCGAGGTCGATCGTGTGTGTGTTGCTATTTGTGCACCCCGGCCGGGTTAAAACTTTCTGAAAGCCGTGTCCGCGGTTATGGACGACTTGGAGCACAGTATCTCGATCATAGACAACTATAACTAAAGTAGTGCTATAAATTTGACTTTATAATGACTAGTAATCAGCTTCACTATAATGGAATGGCTAATTAAAACTGCCAACAATTGCTTGCTTGGGTCGTCGCTTGCGACCATTGTAACTGACTAGTAAGTATTGCAACTAAAACGGAATGGCTAAATAAAAGTACCAACAACTGCTGGGTTTTGGGTTATCTCATGCTATTTGTATCTGACTAGTAAGTGTTGCCACCATAACGGAATGGTTAACTAAAAGTGCCCACTGCTTATTTTATCAGGACGATTATCTCTACCTGACTAGTAATTGTTGCAACGATAACTGAATAAATAAAACTGCCAACGGTGTGAGTTCCTCGGTTGACTTCCTCGTTTGGTCTCGAGGGGGAAATACCAGGATGGGTTTGTTTGGTGTTAGATTCATGTTGGTTCCGCATAGGTCTTTCTTACCCCTCTCTGATTGTCGTTAGTTGTATCGAGTCTCTATAGGTTGTTTAGTGCATGCTGCCGCTGCCGCTTCAGTCCACCATACCTATGTAGGCGAGGACCGCCGAATTCTAGTCTCGCCGTGTACTGGCCTCAGTACTGACGCTCCTCTTTTTTCCTTTGCCCTTTGTCGGCACCCCTTTTGTTTAAGCAGGTTTTGAGATCGACGTCGTTAGCAGGGTTACCCTTCCGGCTTGGCCTGGGCAGGGTTATGGACGCCATTGGTTATTCTTCAGGGCTCTTAGCCCCATTTGCATCTTGTCCGTAGCTGGACGCTCTTTCATTTTCAAGGTGATTTGGATCTTTATATATTCTATCTGTATTCTTGACTCAATGAGTCGCTGTTGTAAATATATCTGTTCTGTGGGTCCCATCGAGGACTGTTGTGTAATGTTATTACTTCGTTTTCCACCCGCACGAAAGTGCCTGGTGGGCACCTTTGAATCGTTTCTATGCGGGTTTGGCGAATTTCGCTAAAACTTGCATAGGTCCGATTCTGAGGGTGTTACACCCTCAGGGCAACATCGTCATTCGCGACAATGCGGAACATCCTCGTCATGGCGGGGAGCACAGTAGCAATCATGGACACAAGAGTAGGTCACATCATGGCCCTCCACATCCGACAAGCATCCACGACAAACGCGAGGAGTCACAGAAAGGGAACAACAAGAAGGCTAACCCACCGCTACCTCCGCCTTCATCGCCCCCTAGCAGCCACCATGGTGGAGGAGGGCCGTGTCGCTCACTCAGCCCTTCCCCTGATGGCAAGAAGAAAAAGCAAACCCGGAGCCATACGACGCGCGTTCATGCTTGGACAAGATTCAGGAAGCCCGGGAAGGACAGTATTGGGACCACATTGCTTTGGACCTGTGATATGGACCGCAACTTACCTCAAGGGTTTCCGGATTGACAAGACGATCAAGCCCTATGACGGTGACATGGTTATACCGCCAAGCCAACTACGTGGTTGCAGGATTACAGAAATGTGGTCGAGATCGCCGGGGGAAACCCCAACGTTGCCGTCAAGTACCTCCGACTGATGTTGACGGGCACGACCCGCCAATGGATCAACGAATTGCCGGAGAAGTCCATATGCAATTGGTTGGACATGCAAGAAGTGTTCACCAAGAATTTTGAGGGTACTTACAAATGTCCCTGCACTATCGGCGATCTACAACGGTGCGTCTAGGAGAAGGACGATACATCTCGAGCCTACCTCTCCCGCTGGTTGGATATGAAAAATTCCTGTGCAGGAGTTCACGATTAGACTTCTATGGCCGCCTAAATTGATGGTTTGTAAAAAGGCACCTTGCTCCGACATAAGTTGAAGCGCCCACGAGACAATCACATGCTGGATCTCAATCAGATGATCTCCCTGGCCAGTGAGTTCGCGGCTGCCGACGACGATGCTTGCGACTCTTTGCCGGCAATTGGCATTCCAACCCAAGCTAATAGGAACAACAACACTAAGCGGAAGAGTCCGCCAGAAGAAAAGCCAACCTCCGACATGGTCGCAATGACGTTTGCAGGAAGAGGTGATGGCGGACAGCATGACCAAGGTCGGGGGGCTGGTCGTGGGCTGTAGCGCGGTAGTGAAAATATCCCGGCAGCGCCCTGTGTTCCCCAAACATATGAGGAATACCATGATATGCCATGCCTCGTACACCTCGACACCAATGACAAAGCCACCCACACAAATCGCCATTGCAAGTTTGTCAATGATCTCAAAGAAGACCCGGAGTCCGGCTACAAACGAAGCCGGAAGAACCGACCGCGAGGCAAGGGAAAAGGGAAGAAGAAGGAAGTGGAGTCCAAGGATTCAAGTGACATGGACGAGGATGTTGACCCCAAGCACTCCGACAAGGGAGATGGCAAAGGAATGAACCCCTTCGAGAAGAAGGCCCTCGTCTACCACACTTTCCTTGGCACCCCAACTGTCCGGGCACAAAAAACCTCTCTGAGTATACTGATGGCCATGATACGTCCAAAACGTATCTACTTTCTCGAACACTTTGCTATTGTTTCTTCTCTAAAACTTGTGTGATTTGGATACAACTAACACGGACTGACGCTGTTTTCAGCAGAATTACCTTGGTGTCTTGTTTTTGTGCAGAAAATGAACTATCAGGAAAAATCCTAGAAAATATGCCAACAATTTTATTTGACCAGAAAATCCACGGAGCCAGAAGACGAGATGGAGAAGGGGCCTGGGGGGCCCACACCCATGCCAGGCGCGAGCCCACCACTAGCCGTGCCTAGGGGGGGGGGTGCAGCCACTCCAGGCACCCCCTCGGCCCCCCTCTACGCCTATAAGTTGCCTTTCGACCTTAAAACCGAGGGGGGTTCGATAGTTTTCCAGAAAGAGTTCTGCTCCACCGCTGTCACCAGAAACCAAGATTCGGATCCAGAAACTCCGTTCTGGCACCCTGCCGGGACGGGGAATTTGGATAGGATCATCGCCATCGTCATCACCAACGCATCTCCATCAACCACCGATGTTTCCCTTATCCATGAGTGAGTAATCCCCCGCTATAGGCTTGGGGATGGTAGGGATTGGATGAGTTCTATCATGTAATCGAATAAGATTTGTTAGGGCATAGTGCCTAGTATCTCCATAGTGCTATTTGACTTTGTTGCAACTGGTTGTGCTTAATGCTTGTCACTAGGGCCTGAGTGCCATGATCTCAGATCTGAACTTATTATTGAATCATTATGATAGTATTGTTTTTGATCTTATCTGCAAGTTGTGTACACATATCATTGTCTGGATCCAAAGGCCCCAAAGTGACAATAATTGGGACAACTAGAGGGGATGGATGTGGTGTGAGGATCACATGTGTTCACGGAGTGTTAATGCTTTGCTACGGTGCTCTATTAAAAGGAGCACCTTAATTGCAGTAGTTCCCTAGAGGCCCCGCTGCCACAGGCTGGCTGGACAGAAGATGTTGTGCAAGTTCTCACTGTGAGCACGTATGACTATATTTGGAGCACATGCCTAGGATTGTTTAGTACTTGGATGCTTGTTATTATTTATCTACAATGCCCTATATCTTGAAGTTACATGTTTATACTCGTCCATGCAACGCCCGTCCATCCATCCCTATGCCTACCGCACTCGAATCCTACTGTCACTGTTACTGTTACTATTGCTCCTGTTCTAATGTTGCTGTTGCTTTACTGTTTCTACTACCAAACTGTTGCTACTGATAAAATTCTGTGAGCAAGAACTATTTCGTGCAGCTGAACTGACAAGTCAGTTGTTAAGGCTTGCAAGTATTCTTTGGCTCCCCTTGTGTCGAATCAATAAATCGGGTAATACTAGCCGCGAAGACTGTTGTGATCCCCTATACTTGTGGGTCATCAAGACTATTTTCTGGCGCAATTGCCGGGGAGCATAGCTTTATTTGTAAGTTCACTTGGATCTATTATTGTTCACTGCTACTCCTTTCATCATGGGGAAGTCTCATGATGGAAATTTCCCTATTTTTGAAGGGTTTCGTAGCATGGAAAACAAAAATTTTCTATCGCATACAAACAAACAAGCCAAGATCTATCTACTAGATTGTAGCAACGAGTCGATGGAATAACTCACCCTCGAAGATTCCAAAGTGTTTAACGAGAGAGGATTCTCGTGGGTGATGTAGTCGTACTCTTCCCGATCTAAAGATCGCGTAGACGATCCTTCCGGCGCTGCGTTCCGGCAGCGCTCCCGCAGTCGGTCACACGTTCGGTACTCGACGAAGACCTTCCTCTCCCTTTTTCCAGCAGGCAGCGGAGGTTGTAGCACTCTCCTCGCGATTCCGGCAGCACAACGGCGTGGTACCGGAAGTAGAGGGGAGATCTCGTAGGCCATCGCCTTAAGCCGGAGCGAGTATGGTGGACTATGAAAGAGATCCTCGGCGATCTAGGGTTTAGACGCACCAATGAGGAAGCTTGGCCGGCGGCTCGGGTTAGCTAGGAGGCGGCGGCTTGCCCTAGGCGGCGGCGACAGCAGGAGGTGGCGGCGCCGGGCTAGGGTTTTGGGTGGAGGTGTTGGGTACTAGGAGGGGCAGCCCTGCCCCTCCTTATATAGGTGGAGGGGGCGCGCCAGGGGAGGGGAGTCCCTCCCCAACTCGGTTTCCCAATGGGACCGGCGGTGGAGGGGAGGAACTCGTCCCCAATTAGGTTTCCTACTTCCCCTCCACCTTCCAAAATAGCCGTTTGACTTTTCAAATTGGCGTTTGACTTTTTAAAACTAGGATTTGATTAAACCCTTTATTTTGTTCAGCGATGACACCTAGTACATGATGCAATCATTCCAACTTGATATGACACATTCATGTACCCTTCCCCTCCGGAGTGCCGAACATTCCGGAACCTTCTAGAACATTCCCGATGAAAACACCGGAACCATTCTCCAACTCCGAAACAGGACTTTCCTTATATGAATCTTATTCTCCGGACCATTCCGATCTCCTCGTGATATCCCGGATCTCATCCGAGACTCCGAACAACATTCGGTATCTTACTCATCATTCTATAACTAATCAAACAACGTTGAATCCTTAAGTGTGTCTCCCTACGGTTCGTGAATTATGCGGACATGATTGAGACACTTCTCCGAACAATAACCAATAGAGGAATCTGGAAATTCATATGGCTCCCACATATTTCTACGATTACTTTGCGATCGAATGAACCACTTACATACGATACCAATTTTCCTTTGTCTCATGATAGTTTACTTATCCAAGGTTATGATCGTCGGTATCTCTGCATACCTAGTTCAACCTTGTTACTGATAAGTACTCTTTTCTCGTTCCCGTGATATGTGATCCCTTGTGAGCCAGTCACATGCTTGCAAGCTAATTGGATGACATTTCACCGAGAGGGCCCAGAGTATATCTATCCGCCATATGGATGGAATAATCCCACTCTTGATCCATGTGTCTCAACCAAAACTTTCCGAACACTCAATGCCACCTTTATAGCCACCCAGTTACGGTGTGGTGTTTGATGTCATCAAAGCATCCTTCCGGTGAAGGTGATATGCATGATCTCATGGTCGAAGGAATTAGGTTACTATGTATCAGAAAGCATATAGCAATTGAACTATTAAAATGACTTGATCTTTATGCTACGCTTATCTATAGGAGTATGTCCACCATATCATTCTCCCAACGATATGATCTTGTTGTTAATAACATCTCAATGTTCATGATATGGAAACCACAATCATTTATTAACCAACAAGCTAGTATTATAAAGAGGCTTTACTAGGGACTCTATTTTAGTTTACAAATCACACAAGTATTAATGTTTCCTTGTTAATACTATTATAGCATGAATGTAAACATTTATCATAAACACAAAGATATAATAATAACTACATTTATTATTGCCTCTAGGGCATATCTCCAACAGTCTCCCACTTGCACTAGGGTCATCTAATCTAGATTACATGGTAATATACCAAACACCCATGGCAGTTTGGTGTTGGTCATGTTTTTCCCTCGGGAGAGGTTTAGTCAACGGATCCGCCACATTCAGATCTGTGTGTACTTTGCAAATCTTTATGTCCCCATCTTGGACATGTTCTCGAATAGCGTGAAAACGTAGCTTGATATGCTTCAACTTCTTGTGTGACCTTGGTTCTTGCGCATTGGGTATGGCGCCCATGTTATCATAGTAGATAGACATTGGGTCCAGCGCACTTGGAACCACATCTAGCTCTGTAATGAACTCTTTCATCCATATAGCTTCTTGTGAAGCCTCCGAAGCAGCCATGTATTCCGATTCAGTTGAAGATCTCGCCACAACGCTTTGCTTTGCACTCCTCCAGCTAACTGCTGCACCATTCAAAGTAAATACGTATCCAGATTGTGATTTAGAATCATCCGGATCGGTGTTCCAACTAGCATCGGTGTAACCATTAACAACGAGTTGTTCATCACCTCCATAAGAAAGAACCATATCCTTAGTTCTTCTCAAGTACTTAAGGATGTTTTTGACCGCTGTCCAATGATCCACTCCTGGATCACTTTGATATCTGCTAGTTAAACTAACAACATATGCAATGTCGGGTCTAGTACATAGCATGGCATACATTAGAGATCCTATGGCTGAGGCATAGGGAGTCTTACTCATCCTTTCTCTATCTTCTGCCGTTGTCGGACTTTGAGTTTTACTCAAGGTCGTATTGGGCAACATGGGCAAGAACCCTTTCTTGCTATCTTCCATTCCAAACCTCTTTAGAACCTTGTCCAAATATGTACTTTGTGACAATGATATTAGGCGTCTCGATCTATCTCTATAAATCTTTATGCCTAATATGTAAGCTGATTCGCCAAGATCTTTCATTGAAAAACTATTATTCAAATATTCCTTGACACTATTAAGAAGGTCTACATCATTCCCAATCAACAATATGTCATTTACATATAGTATTAAGAATGCTACAGAGCTCCCACTCACTTTCTTGTAAATACAAGCTTCTCCATAAGTTTGTATAAAACCAAAACTTTTGATCACCTTATCAAAACGTCGATTCCAACTTCGTGATGCTTGCTTCAATCCATAGATGGACCGTTGAAGTTTGCATACCTTGTTAGCATCTTTAGGATCGACAAAACCTTTGGGTAGCATCATATACAACTCTTCATCAATGTTTCCATTGAGGAATGCTGTTTTGACATCCATCTACCATATCTCATAATCATAATATGCAGTGATTGCTAACATAATCCTTACAGACTTTAGCTTCACTATAGGTGATAAAGTCTCATCGTAGTCAACTCCTTGAATTTGTCGAAACCCTTTTGCGACAAGTCGAGCTTTATAGACAGTAACATTACCATCAGCATCTGTTTTCTTCTTAAAAATCCATTTGTTCTCGACAGCCTTCCGGCCATCCGATAAGTCCACCAAAGTCCATACTTAGTTTTTGTACATGGATCCAATCTCGGATTTCATGGCTTCTTGCCATTTATTGGAATCTAGGCTCATCATCGCTTCCTCATATGTCGAAGGGTCGTCGGTGTTGTCCACCAACATGACACTCATAACGGGATCATACAAATCAGGAGTGGTACGAGTTCTCGTTGACCTGCGAGGCTCTGTAGCAACTACAACCGAAGTTTCATGATCATCATCATTAGCTTCCTCTCTTATTGGTGCAGGCACCACAGGAACTTCTTCCGGTGCTGCGCTAATCGCAAGTTCGAGAGAAGGTTCGACAACCTCGTCGAATTCTACTTTCCTTCCAGTCACTTCTTTCGAGAGAAATTCCTTCTCTAGAAATGATCCATTCTTGGCAACGAAGATTTTGCCTTCGGATCTATGATAGAAGGTATACCCAATAGTTTCCATCGGGTATCCTATGAAGACGCATTTTTCCGCTTTGGGTTCAAGCTTGTCCGGCTGTAACTTCTTTACATAGGCTTCGCAACCCCAAACTTTAAGGAACGACAATTTAGGTTTCTTCCCAAACCATAATTCATACGGTGTCGTTTCAACAGATTTAGATGGTGCCCTATTTAAAGTGAATGCGGTTGTTTCTAATGCATAACCCCAAGATGATAGCGGTAAATCTGTAAGTGACATCATAGAACGAACCATATCTAAGAGAGTTCGATTACGTAGTTCGGACACACCATTACGCTGTGGTGTTCCCGGCGGTGTCAATTGTGAAAGTATTCCGCATTTCTTCAAATGCTCGCCAAACTCGTAACTTAGATATTCACCTCCACGATCAGAACGTAGAAATTTAATATTCTTGTTACGTTGATTCTCTACCTCACTTTGAAATTCCTTAAACTTCTCGAAAGTTTCAGACTTATGTTTCATGAAATAGATATACCCATATCTACTCAAGTCATCCATGAAGGTAAGAACATAACGATAACCACCGCGCGATGCTACACTCATTGGACCACACACATCGGTATGTATGATTTCCAATAAGTCCGTAGCTCGCTCCATCATACCAGAAAATGGAGTCTTAGTCATTTTACCCATCAGACATGCTTCGCATCTATCAAATGATTCGAAATCAAGTGATTCAAGAAGTTCATCGGAATGGAGTTTCTTCATACGCTTCACTCCAATGTGACCAAGATGACAGTGCCACATATAGGTCGAGTTATCGCTCGATTTCAAACGTTTAGCCTCAAAGTTATTAATATGTGTATTTCCACTATCGAGATTCAATAAGAATAGACCATCTATCAAAGGTGCATGTGCATAAAACATATTACTCATATAAATCGAAAAACCATTATTCTCGGACTTAAACAAGTAACCGTCTCGCAATAAACAAGATCCCGATATAATGTTCATGCTTAACGCAGGCACCAAATAACAATTATTTAAGTATAAAACTAATCCCGATGGTAGATGAAGAGGTAGCGTGTCGACCGCGATCACATCAACCTTTGATCCGTTTCCCACGCGCATCGTCACCTTGTTCTTCGCTAGCTTCCGTTTATTCTGCAGCACCTGTTTCGAGTTACAAATATGAGCAACCGAACCAGTATCAAATACCTAGGAACTACTACGAGTACTAGTGAGATACACATCAATAACATGTATATCGGATATACCTTTCTTCTTGATGTTGCCATTCTTCAAATCCGCCAAGTACTTTGGGCAATTCCGCTTCCAGTGACCTTCTCCCTTGCAGTAAAAGCACTCAGTATCAGGCTTAGGTCCAGCCTTGGTCTTCTTCTTCGGTGCGGTAACTTTCTTACCACCCTTCTTGAAGTGTCCCTTTTGCTTAGACTTGCCTTTCTTGAATTTGGTGGTCTTATTGACCATCAACACTTGGTGCTCTTTCTTGATCTCCACTTCTGCAGATTTCAACATGGCAAAGAGTTCTGGCAACTGCTTGTTCATGTTTTGCATATTTTAGTTCATCACAAAGTTCTTGTAACTTGGTGGTAGTGATTGGAGGACACGATAAATCCCCAAAGCATTAGGAATCACTATACCAAAGCTTTGAAGTTTGTTTGCGTGCCGAGACATCTTAAGCACATGCTCACTGACGGAGCTGCCCTCTTCCATCTTGCAGTTAAAGAACTTTTCAGAAGCCTCATAGCTCTCAATTGCCGCGTGAGTCTCAAAGATCAATTTGAGATCACGAAAAATATCATGTGGGTCTGAATTCTCAAACCTTTTCTGAAGCTCCGATTCTAAACCATACAAGATAGCACACTGAACTGTGGAGTACTGAGTCTTTCGAGCGAGGTAAACATTCTTTACTTCATCGGTAGCAGTAGCTGCAGGTGGGTCACCCAGCGGTGCATCCAGCACATAGGTCAAATTACCAGCTGTGAGGATAATCCTCAAACTGCGGAACCAATCCGCGAAGTTGCTTCCATTGTTTTTCAACTTTTCTTTCTCTAGGAACGCATTAAAATTGATGGTAGGGGCTGCCATTGATCTACAACATATTTGCAATAGTTTAGACTAAGTTTATGACAAATTGAGTTCTAACTAATAGTTAAATTAATCTAGGTGAACTCCCACTCAAAACAATATCCCTCACATTGTTTTAGTGATCACATGAACCAAATCCACTACATCAACACCGATCATCACGAGAGTTGATATAGTTTCAATGGCGAACAATCGACATGTTCATCATATCTTCTATATGATTCATGCTTTACCTTTCGGTGATCCGTGTTCCGAGACCATTTCTGTACATGCCAGGCTCGTCAAGATCAAACGTTAGCTTCCGCATGAGCAAATCTGGCTTGCTCATGTTGTATACACTTGCGGAATCTAAAACACCCGATCATCACGTGGTGCTTCGAAACAACAAGCTTTAGCAACGGTGCTTACTAAGGGTGAACACTTTAGAACTTGAAATTCATGTGCATGAGGGATCATCTTATAATGCTACCGTCGTTATCTAAGCAATACAAGATGCATAAAGGATTAACATCACATGCAATTCATAATATGTGATATGATATGGCCTTTCTTCTTTGTGCTTCCGATCTCCATCTTCAAGCACGAACATGATCTCCATCATCACCGGCATTGCATCAAGGTCAATGACGCTTCTCCATGGTTGTCGTCCACCGGCTTCAACTATTACAATTACTTTGAATAGACACGCGGGTCTTAACAGAATTTAAAGACAACCATATGGCTCCTGCCGGTTGCCAACTTACAATAAGGAACATTGCATACATCAAATATAATCACAATCATGGCCATATCACATCACTGCACACCCCTGCAAAACAAAGTTAGACGCCTCTACTTTCTTTGCATGTTTTACGTGGTTTGGGGCTTTCAATAAGTGTCGTTCTAACTTACGAACAAGAACCACAACATTGATACTAGTATTGTCAATCACCCGTTGTAAATTGAATCTTAACTATGATGGGAGAAACAGGCACCCGCAAAGCCACTTATGCAATACAAGTTGCATGTCAAGCGTGGAGCAAGTCTCATGAACGATGTCATGTAAGGTTAGCCCAGGCCGCTTCATCCCAACATCCCGCAAGATGTAAAGTACACAAGAAGCAATCAACAATAAAAGCATCAACGCCCACAATGACCATTGTGTTCTACTCGTGCAACAGATCTACATATAAACCTGGCTCTGATACCACTGAAGGGTTTCGTAGCATGGAAAACAAAAATTTTCTATCGCATACAAACAAACAAGCCAAGATCTATCTACTAGATTGTAGCAATGAGTCGATGGAATAACTCACCCTCGAAGATTCCAAAGTGTTTAACGAGAGCGGATTCTCGTGGGTGATGTAGTCGTACTCTTCCCGATCTCAAGATCGCGTAAACGATCCTTCCGGCGCTGCGTTCCGGCAGCGCTCCCGCAGTCGGTCACATGTTCGGTACTCGACGAAGAACTTCCTCTCCCTTGTTCCAGCAGGCAGCGGAGGTTGTAGCACTCTCCTCGCGATTCTGGCAGCACAACGGCGTGGTACCGGAAGTAGAGGGGAGATCTCGCAGGGCTTCGCCTTAAGCCGGAGGGATTATGGTGGACTATGAGAGAGATCCTCGGCGATCTAGGGTTTAGACGCACCGAGGAGGAAGCTTGGCCGGCGTCTAGGGTTAGCTAGGCGGCGGCGGCAGCAGGAGGTGACGGCGCCGAGCTAGGATTTTGGGTGGAGGTGTTGGGTACTAGGTGGGGCAGCCCTACCCCTCCTTATATAGGTGGAGGGGGCGCGCCAGGGGAGGGGAGTCCCTCCCCAACTCGGTTTCCCAATGGGGCCGGCGGTGGAGGGGAGGAACTCCTCCCCAAGTAGGTTTCCTTATTCCCCTCCACCTTCCAAAATAGTCGTTTGACTTTTCAAATTGGTGTTTGACTTTTTCAAACTAGGATTTGATTAAACCATTTATTTTGTTCAGCGATGACACCTAGTACATGATGCAATCATTCCAACTTGATATGACACATTCATGTACCCTTCCCCTCTGGAGTGCCGGACATTCCGGAACCTTCTAGAACATTCCCGATGAAAACACCGGAACCATTCTCCAACTCCGAAACAGGACTTTCCTTATATGAATCTTATTCTCCGGACCATTCCGGATCTCCTCGTGATATCCCAGATCTCAACCGAGACTCTGAACAACATTTGGTATCTTACTCATCATTCCATAACTACTCAAACAACGTCAAATCCTTAAGTGTGTCTCCCTACGGTTCGTGAATTATGCGGACATGATCGAGATACTTCTCCGAACAATAACCAATAGAGGAATCTGGAAATTCATATGGCTCCCACATATTTCTACGATCACTTTACGATCCAATGAACCACTTACATACGATACCAATTTCCCTTTGTCTCATGATAGTTTACTTATCCGAGGTTATGATCGTCGGTATCTCTGCATACCTAGTTCAACCTTGTTACTGATAAGTACTCTTTTCTCGTTCCCGTGATATGTGATCCCTTGTGAGCCAGTCACATGCTTGAAAGCTAATTGGATGACATTTCACCGAGAGGGCCCAGAGTATATCTATCCGCCATATGGATAGACAAATCCCACTCTTGATCCATGTGTCTCAACCAACACTTTCCGAACACTCAATGCCACCTTTATAGCCACCCAGTTATGGTGTGGTGTTTGATGTCATCAAAGCATCCTTCCGGTGAAGGTGATATGCATGATCTCATGGTCGAAGGAATTAGGTTACTATGTATCAGAAAGCATATAGTAATTGAACTATTAAAATGACTTGATCTTTATGCTACGCTTATCTATAGGAGTATGTCCACCATATCATTCTCCTAACGATATGATCTTGTTGTTAATAACATCTCAATGTTCATGATAGGGAAACCACAATCATTTATTAACCAACAAGCTAGTATTATAAAGAGGCTTTACTAGGGACTCTATTTTAGTTTACAAATCACACAAGTATTAATGTTTCCTTGTTAATACTATTATAGCATGAATGTAAACATTTATCATAAACACAAAGATATAATAATAACTACATTTATTATTGCATCTAGGGCATATCTCCAACAATTTTACCATCCACTACAAGAAGAGGTATAGTCCTAAACACCTCTGCTGCTCTTGATTCACCGCCTGTTATAAGTAAGCTTGTTACACCACCACCACATACACATGTTACACACACTCCTACTACTGCTGAGTCTGAAACTGCTTTTGATACTCATGATGTTACTTCTACTGTGCTTGATGCGAGTGGTTCATTAGGTACTTTTCTAGATGCTACTATGGCTAGTCTAGGAAATACCAAAACTCCTAGTAAAGACACTGTTACACCTATTAGCTTACCTGTGGCTAGTGAGAGTTATGATATTAATGATGATTACGTTGAGTTCACTAATGATTTTTCTGAAGAGTGCCGAAACACACATGGTACTATTGCTATTAAGAGTCTCCTTGCTAGACGTACTATTATGCCTAAGTTGTCCTCTGATCCTAAGTTTGCCACTTATCCCATAGATATTAAAGATAAAGATTATGATTTCTCTCTTGATTTATCTTATTTAGATATTGTTGAGAAAGAACCTTTCCGTGGGACTAAAAATGAGAGTGCTGTGGCTCATATGAATGAGCTTTCTACTATGAGTGCTTTATTGTCAACACCCAGATTTTTAATCCCAGATGCCTGTTATGCCATACATCGCAATCCCAGGATTACCATTTTTGCAAGACATAACAGATTGGATATCATAGTATATCATCCATTACAAACCATACCTAAGGTGTTACACAAATAAGGATCTCATGATCCAGTCTTAATACAATTCAAGCAGCGGAAATAACGTAATAATAACGATATCGTAGGCGAGGCTCCATCTTCATGGTGACAGGCGATGCTGACGATGGGAGATGATCCTAGTTATCATAACCTTCATGCTGTCCATCTTCCTGATAGTCTTCCTCATAGTCTGGCCACGGGAATATCCAGGGACAAGCCATGAGTACTCTTTAAGTACTCACAAACTAATACTTACAAGTGAAGTGGTTTTGAGTAGGATACTAAGCTCTAGGGTTGTTTTGCAAAAAGCCAGATTTACCTCTACTAAGTTCAGAAGCAAAGAAAGCTAGTTGAAAGTTTTATAACACCTAAGTGGGAACTTGAATTTCATATCACAACCCTGTTGTGGTCAAGTCAAAGTCATGAATCATTTCACAAGTCATTTTGAAAACATCTGACGACGAAACAGTTTGGCCACTCAAACTGTCCATAACTGCAGACGCGGCTATTCGAATAGTTTGACACTCTGCAGAGGTGGTACACTTTCACCACAACATTCGATACATTCGTCAGGAACAATCCTGAATTCACCATACTCAGTATGCGGATAATCATTCCTAACCTTTCAATTACACGCCCTAGTATAAGCACCTCTCATGTGAGTTTGGCCTCCCAACCATGAACAACTATCATCTTGGGAACTGCACAGGTGGACAATCTTCACAAGGTAGCCTCAGCTCAAACCTTGGCAGCAAGGGAACCCATACTAAGGTATATAAATTTCTAGTCAAGCCCTACCCAAATTTCGGGTATTGTGGTTGTACGTTAAAATTGGAATGGTATCACATCCATACAACCATCAGTTTTATAAAGGGATAAGGCTCATGCCTTAACATTTTCATCATCAAAATCATCTCATGTTCAAGAAAACATGTCAAAACATTTCAGTAGAATGACTCATCATTCTAAGCTTTTCATAACCATTTTCACCAAGTATTCCCATCTAAAGTGATCAAGTTTTATGCTTAGCACTAGCATCTACAAGTGGGGGTAAACACTAATGAGGGGTGGTGAACAAGTGTATCTTATTTAAGTTCAGTCTCATGCCTTAGGATGACATCAAGATTATCTAACTTAGGCCAAGTTTTATGCTCTTTATACTACCTTCAAATATCTACAAGTCACCAAGTAAACTCAAATAAAAGATTTGGTAAAGAAATAAAATACTACGATTGCAAGTAAAACTAGGATTGGGTATCATCAAATGTATCTAACCAAGCATGCTTAATGCATTGCATAGGTAAGATAACTTGCAAGTGTTAGCTTGCTTAGTTAATAGCTTGCCAAGTCAACTGGTAGTATTAGGCTTGCAAGATTGCAAGTATAGGCTTACCTTGTGCAGAGCAGTTGTTGAAGTTCTCCTCGGCTTCTTCCTCGTATCCTTGGTCGGTACTATCATCTATAAATAAATACGAGGTACACAATCACCAAACAATACTTAACTATTTCTATTTATCACACCAAGGTTTTCACTAGATGATATAGGATCATCACAAGCATTACAACCATTAGGGCAAATAGTTTTATTTCCTTTATTTTAGAAAATTAATTTCTACTCATTGAAAAACTACTTAAGGTTTAATATTCTACAACTAAAACATGGGATCATGTTGACACACGTCATCAGCACATATTTCAGTACATGGGAATGTGATTTAAAGTGGTGTCACAATTTAATAAGGTTTAACCTTTTTATTTTAATTACTTAAAGTGACTAGAAATGCCTATGGGGCATTCTTTTATTACTTGATCATTATTTCTGCAAGTAAACCTATATATTTTTATATATTTTGAAAGGTATGGTTAAATGTGATTTTTAAGAGTTTGAATCAAGTCAAAAGCTTTTATGGTTGAATTTTGAAAAATGTTTGAATGCAGAAAAGCTTCTGCCTTATTATTTTTACCATAGGTGATCTACAGATCCAATTGGTTTGAATCCAACGGGCTTGGATTAAGCATTCTAGTACATTTCTAACAAAATTTGTTTCATGCATTTTCGTTTAGTGAAGTGGGTTGATTTTTGAATCTGGGTATAGAACTGAGTTTGAAACAAAAAGAAGAAACCTAAATTTGAATTACTGGGTCATGCGGGAGGTTAATTGGGCCGTCCCACTACACACAACGCACGCGGGCTGGTTAAGTGGCTATCCCCACTCGTCAGTAAGACAGAGAGTGGTGAAGCGGAATGGGGGGATGTGGACCGCATGATCAAGCTCTAATCGAACAACTATGGTTCATTGTCCTCGTCTGGCAACGCCGGCGAGACAGAACCCTAGCGCGGCCAGTGGGGGTCGTGGGAGGATCACCGGGGCTCAGGCGATGGTCGGCGATGGGGGCGAACGACGAAGTCGACGACGGTGATCCTCCTGGTACCGGAAGCTCCTCCTGGGGCGACTCCAATCGACGGCGCCCTTCTCCTCCAGTAGCGACAGACTCCGGCCAAATTTCGGCGATGTGCTGCTTGCCATGCTCTGAGAGTGAGGTGGGGTGCTTCTGAGAGAGAGGGGAGTGAGATGGTGTGAAGAATCAGTGCTGGGGTGGCCTCTATTTATAGTGCCTAAAGGGGACTGACGGGCACGGGCTGAGATCGTCGTGGTCGTCTGCACAACGAGCTAAAAGGCATGGGCGACTATAGGGGGCGGTGCGGTGCTCCCTGGATAATCTCAACGGCATGGCTACATGACGTGGGGCGGTGCGAAACGGTCGGAATGTCGCGGCGCTCTAGGAGGGTCCGACGGTGGTTTTAATGGCGTACAACGTATACGGTCCACTTTTGGCGGCGAACGGGCATGCCCACGGTGTTGCTGGGGTGCTGGCGATCCTGCTTGTACGCGGCGAGGGCGACACGTGGTCTGTGGGCGTGTGCCGCGGTTGGCGCTCTGGCACGCTCTCGGCTCGCTTGCAGAGAGGCTTGGCATGCTCGGGTTGTGTGGTCCAGGGGCTGGCAGTGCTCGAGGCTTGGACAGGGGGTGGCGGTGGACGGTGGAGAGTGTCCCAGACATGCTTGCTAGGATTGGTGCTGCTCGTAGCTTGTTGTCGACATGGGGGTGGAAAGTTAGGCTCGACATGGTCAACATTGATGGCTATGACATGCTCACAGTGGTGCTAAAGCTTGTTAATTGAGTTAGATCATCTATTGAGAGTGTAGTGTGAGCTATAGAGGGAACAAGGTTGGGCAAATCACTGCTCACTATAGTGTTTTGTGTTTGTTTGTTTGCTGATTACAAGGTGTTTGATGAAATGGCCGCAAGAGATTCAAATTTGAATTTTGGATTCAAACTTGGTGGGTGTGCTGGTTACCTACTAGGGAGTCTCTGGTTAGTTGGATTGGTCAAGGTGCACTGGTTTGGTTGGGTTTTGAAAATGTGGGATCTTCACATATGAATCAGATTCAATTTTGAATTGTGATTTAAATCAAGTTGCCAAATGTTTCTGCAAGTTTGAAAGGTGGGCTTTGATTCACTTTTACTTGGTATTGCAAGGGGTGAAAAGAAATGGAAAAGTTTATGTTTGAAATCTTGGACTAGAAACACTCAAAGTGGTCTAGTGAGCAAGATTGGCAAAAATGACCATTTTCTTTATTTGTTTTGTTTTTGATTTTCTCTTGATTTGTTTTGGTTTGGAAATGTTTTAGATGATGTTGTTTTCATCTTTAATACATCCCTTGCTATTTAGATCAATCACACAAGTCCATTCATGCATTCACACAATCATCACATACACACATGTATTCATAATGATTTGAATTAACAAAAGTTTTTGTTAACCCTAATTTTGGTGATTGGAATTGGATAATCATTGTTCAATATTTTTGGGATGTTACAAACCTTCACTCCTTAAAAAAATCTCGTCCCGAGATTTTTGAAAGAAGAAAGAAGAAAACTAGGATTTAAAAAGACCAGGAAACTCCGTCTTGATGTGATCTTCTTGCTCCTAGGTAGCTTCTTCTTCAGTGTGGTTACTCCACCGAATCTGGAGAAAATTGATGCTTCAGGTTCTGGTGGTCCTGAAAGCTTCCTCCAAAATACGGATGGGTACTTCGGGATATGTCAGGTCATCGTTGATCTCTATGGTGCGGTGATCAATGTTCTTGAAAACTTCAGTCTTCTCCGGAACTTCAAGGCATTTGCAAAGTAACGATATATGGAACACATTGTGCCCGGCTGACATCTCCTCTGGCAGATCCAATTGATACGATACTTCTCCTCGACGATTCAGAATATTGAAAGGTCCGATATATCTGTGTCTAACTTTCCCTTGAGCTGGAAATGCTGCATTCCCTTCAAAGGCGACACTTTGAGATACATAAAATATCCGATATTGAAAGCGAGGTCTCGACGTCTCTTGTCGGCATAACTCTTCTGTGTTGATTGGGCGTTCTTGAGGTGCTCACGGATCTTGTGAACTTTCTGTTTTGCTTCTCGTAGGATGTCGGGTCCGAAAATCTGACTCTCTCCTACTTCCGACCAATTCAAAGGGGTACGACACTTCCTTCCATACATGAATTCAAATGGGGCCATTTGCAAACTAGCTTGATAACTGTTGTTGTAAGAAAATTCTATGAAAGGCAGACAGTCTTCCCATTTAGATCCATACTCTAGCACACATGCTCTCAACATACCTTCGAGTATTTGATTTACTCGCTCCGTTGTCCATCGGTCCGAGGGTGATATGTTGTGCGGAAATCTAGTCGGGTTCCTAAACCTTCTTGGACTTTCTTCCAGAATCTCGAGGTAAACTAAGTTCCTCAATCCGATACAATGTTCTTGGGGACTCCGTGCAAACTGACGATTCTAGCGATGTATAACTCCGCTAGCTTCAAACTCTGGTAGGTGGTCTTGACTGGTAAGAAATGGGCTACCTTGGATAGTCTGTCAACTATGACCCAAATAGAGTCATTTCCCCTACTAGAAGTAGGAAATCCGGTGATAAAGTCCATTCCAACGGAATCCCACTTCCATTCCGGAATCCGCAATGGTTGCAACAGTCCCGCGGGTCTTTGATGTCCCGTCTTAACTCTCTAACATATATCACACTTGGCGATATAGCTTTCGATTTCTCTCTTCATCTTATGCCACCAAAATTGCTCCTTTAAACCCTGATACATCTTCGTTTCTCCGGGGTGGATAGAATAAAGAGAATCATGGGCCTCCTTCAAGATAGTTTCCTTTATCTCTGAATCTGCTGGTACACAGATACTTCCTTTGTACCACAAAACTCCTTCTTCATCCTTGGTGAATCCGGGTACTTTGCCTGTACTGATACGACGTTTGTTTCCGTCGATACTAGCATTTCCTTTCTGAGCCTCCTTGATCTGACTGATCAAAGTGGGTTTAAGTTCTATGCTAGCCAAAAATCCTTCACTTACTAATTACATTCTGAAATCCTCCATCTCTTCGTGCAAACTTGGTTGCTCCATTCAGAATCCTGGAGTTCAAGCGGCACGGCAATCTACTAAGGGCATCTGCTACCACATTGTCTTTATCGGGGTGATAGTGAATGTCAAGATCATAGTCCTTGATTAGCTCAATCCATCTTATCTGCCTCATATTCAGCTCCTTCTGAGTGAATATATACTTCAGGCTCTTGTGATCCGAATAAATCTCACAACGGTTTCCCATAAGATAATGCCTCCATGTCTTCAGGGCTAGAACTACGGCTGCTAGTTTAAGGTCATGGGTAGGATAATTCTGTTCATGCTATTTCAGTTGTCGGGATAGATAAGATATAACTTTTCCTTCTTGCATTAACACACATCCGAGACCAATCTTGGATGCGTCACAATACACATCAAACGGTTTCATAATATCCGGCATGATCAAGATTGGGGCTGAAATCAATCTCCTCTTGAGTTCTTGAAAACTCGCTTCGCACTTGTCCGTCCATTCGAACTTCTTATCCTTCTTCAACAATTGGGGCATGGGTCTGGTGATGCTTGAAAATCCTTCTACAAACTTGCGGTAGTATCCCGCTAATCCGAGAAATGCACGAACTTGGGTCTGAGTGGTTGGGGCTTGCCAATCTTCAACATCCTTCACCTTTGCAGGGTCAACGGCAATTCCTCCGGCTGATACGATATGTCCGAGGAATCCTACCTCCTGTAACCAGAATTCACATTTGCTAAACTTGGCATACAGCTGATTCTCTCTAAGGGTTCCAAGAATGGTCCTTAGGTGTAGCTCATGTTCTTCTTCTGATTTGGAATAAATCAGAATGCAATTGATGAAAACAACGACAAACTTATCCAGGAAGTCCATAAAAATATTATTCATGAGGTTCATGAAATAAGCGGGGGCATTGGTTAATCCAAAATACATGACAATATAATCGTATAATCCACATCTGGTGGTAAAGGAAGTCTTTGGAATATCCTTTGCGCGAATCTTGAGGCGATGATAGCCAATTCTAAGACCAATATTAGAAAACACTTTGGCACCAGTCAATTGGTCAAATAGGTCATCTATCTTTGGCAACGGGTACTTGTTCTTGATGGTGACATCATTCAACTTCCGATAATCCGTACATAAACGGTTATCTCCATCTTTCTTGTCCATAAATAAAACAGGTGATCTCCATGGCGACGCACTTGGTTGGATCAATCCAATTTCCAGCATATCATCTAGTTGCTTCTTTAGCTCTAGTAACTCAGACGGGTTCATACTATATGGTCTCTGGGCTATGGGTCCGGTTCCAGGTATTAGTTCAATGATAAACTCGATATCTCGATCTGGGGGCATACCGGGCAAAACATCTGGAAATACGTCGGGGTATTCACAGACTATCCGAACTTGGTCAATGGTTGGCTGGGCTATACTCTTGTTGCATTTGAATTGACGGGGCAAGGTTTCAGATACATGCTCTACTGATATTCCGGCTGTACTGGTCAATGTTATGGCTTTCTTGGCATAGTCAATTAATCCTTTATGTTTGGACATCCAATCCATTCCTAGTACTACTTCCAAACCTTTCGTTCCGAGTACTATTAGATTAGCATAAAAATATATGCCATGGATTCGGATAGGCACAGCCTTTGCAAATTTGTCTAGCTTTGGTGGTTGAAACAGGTATTTGAACTATCATAACATGCTTCAATTTGGTTGGTTGAATCTTACTAGTGCATGCAAATTCTTCAGTAACAAACGAGTGCGATACTCCAGAATCAAACAACACTCTTGAAAGTACTAAGTTAATAGAAAACATACCCAGCATGACATCTGGCGCTTCTTGGGCTTCTTCAGCATGAATGAGAAAGAGACGGCCGTTGCGGTTGAGCGAATTCCCTGGGGCAAACCTTCTTCCAGGCTGAACACGACGCTTCTTCTAAGCTGGGGCATTTGCATTGGGGGCTGCGGAAATCTTCTTAGGGCACTCATTGGAGTACTGACCTTTGGTTCCACATTCATAACAAGTCACTTGGGACTTGTCCTTCGCTGCAACAGGCACAACATTGCTTCCAGTCCTTGGGGCAGTATTGGTGTTGGTAGCGACATTGTTGTTGAACTTAGGCGGTGCACGGTTGAAATTGCTGGGGTTGCCGGGGTTGTTTTGGTTTCCTCTGGGCCTTGGGTTTCCACGGTTGGGATAGGTTGGATGGTTCATCGGGGGTCTATTGTTTCCTGGGGCGAATCCTGGAGATGGGTTGGGGCGATACTTTGGTGTATGGTGGGTTACTGGTTGATGCATCATGCGACGCTTGCAGTTCTCATTGGCTTGGTTGATCTTACCTTCCATTTGAATGACAGAATCTACTAAAGCTTCAATATCAGCAAAGGGGATATTGACTAACACTGTCTGCATCTCATCGTGCAGACCATTCAGGAATGTCTCCTTCTTCTTGGCTTTAGTGTCTATCTCATCTGGGGCATACCTAGCCAATGAAAAGAATTTGTCACGGTACTCAACTACTGTCATCCTGCCTTGCTTCAGTTCTCTGAATTCATATCTCATCCTCTTGATCAAACCCAGTGGCACATGGGTTTTGCTGAACTTGACTTTGAAATCTTCCCAAGTCATCATCTGTCCTGCAGTCATGGCGCGAACGATGTTCCACCATACTCTTGCATCTCCGGCCAGTTAGTGGGTGGAAAACAGTACCTTCTCGTTAGCTTCCACTCCTGCAACTTCCAGGTTGTTTTCCATGGTTTGCAGCCAATCATCTGCGTCTAGGGTTCTTCAGACTGAGTGAAAATGGGTGGATTGGTGTTTTGGAAATTCTTGAGCTTAGATCCATGGTTGTCCTGATTTCCATGGCCTTGATTGTTGTTGGCCATCTGAGCTATCCGTTGAAGGGTGGCTAAGTTGGCTTGACGTTCGGCTCTTTCGGCTTCGCGGTTAGAAACCAACATTTGCAAGATTTGCAACATTGGGTCCGGGGATGAGTTGCTTCCTCCGCGAGGCATCTGAAGATTGAGATAGACCATGAGAAAAGAGGGAAATTTCTAAGGTTCAGGGGTTTTGTGTTTGAAAAGTTTTCAAAGTTTGGATCAGATTTTTTTAGCAACTTGCTTTTCATTCATTCATTATCACACAATACAACACACACCACAACAAAGAAAACAGATGGTTTTAAGAACCATTATAGCAAACTACGATACAGTGGGACCGAATACAACTCACTAACGCTAGTGCTCAAGTGCTACTACTCCTCGGAGTCAGTGTCCTCATCATCCTCATCATCATCATCGATGAAGGAAAAGTCATCCTCACCAGTGAAGAAGTCCATGGCCTGATCCTCCAGAAAGTCATCATCGTCACTGAGATAGGAGTAGGGGTCTCCACGAAGGTCTTCCCCTGCATTCTCCCTCTCCTCCAACTGCATATATCTCTTGTGGATGGTCTCCTCCAAATCCGTGATCCGGTGGCGAAGACGGGCAATGATGCGCTCCTTCTTGTCGAGCTGACGGCAACGAGACTGGCGATCCTTCACTAGCATGGCAATAGTCTGATCCTTCTTGGCGGCGATGGCGTACTTGTGGTTGGCGTAGGAGCGGGCACTGTCTAACTCCTTCTGACAGTCATACATCATGAAGCTGAGGTGGTCCAATTGACTCTTCAGCTCGTGGTGGTATGGGGTTTCCAGTGGTTGTCCCATAACATCACGCCTTGGATAGAACTTAAAGCAGGTACCCTTGATCTAATTGATACTCTGCCCACATAGACGGGCAAGAGCTTCCTGCATGGCCCTGGCAAGCCCATCGAGCCAGTTTTTCTCTCTCAAGGTGAACTGAATTCCCTCTGAGGTGGGGGCTTCAATCTTTCCTTGGATACTTGCAAGAACTAGCCACTGCAAATCCTCTCCTTCTTGATCATTGAGCTGAGATCCGAAGAACTTGGGGTGCGGACGCTCCGGCATCTCTGACAGCTGGTCCAAGTCACGCTCAAAGATGAGGTCTCCTCCATTCCCCAACTGATAAAACTTGCTGTACTTCATGTCCATCTATAAGAATATAGGATGAGTAAGTTAGTAGAGTGATCAAGTGTGTCAAATTTTATGTAATTTTGCAAGAATTTTTGAGGAGCATGAATTTTTCATGAAAGAATCCAAGTGATAAGAATGACAATAGGTTTTCATAAATAATCATTTCCTTGGTTTTGAAACTAAGTTTTGGTTCAAACGTCCATTCTAAACTAGGGTCTCCTATGGTCAGGATGGCTTTGATACCAACTTGTCAACACCCGGATTTTTAATCCCAGATGCCTGTTATGCCATACATCGCAATCCCATGATTACCATTTTTGCGAGACATAACAGATTGGATATCATAGTACATCATCCATTACAAACCATACATAAGGTCTTACACAAATAATGATCTCATGATCCAGTCTTAGTACAATTCAAGCAACGGAAATAACGTAATAATAACGATAGCGTAGGCGAGGCTCCATCTTCATGGTCACATGCAATGCTCACAAGGGGATATGATCCTAGTTGTCGTAACCTTCCTGCTGTCTGTCTTCCTGATAGTCCTCCTCATAGTCTGGCCATGGGAATAGCCAGGGACAAGCCATGAGTACTCTTTAAGTACTCGCAAAAAGCCAGATTTACCTCTACTAAGTTCAGAAGCAAAGAAAGCTAGTTGAAAGTTTTATAACACCTAAGTGGGAACTTGAATTTCATATCACAACCCTGTTGTGGTCAAGTCAAAGTCATGAATCATTTCACAAGTCATTTTGAAAACATCCGATGACGGAACAGTATGGCCACTCCAACTGTCCAGAACTACGAACGCGGCTATTCGAATAGTTTGACACTCTGCAGAGGCGGTACACTTTCACCACAACATTCGATACATCTGCTAGGAACAATCCTGAATTCACCATACTCAGTATGCGGATAATCAATACTAACCTTTCAATTACACGCCCTATTATAAGCATCTCTCCTGTGAGTTTGGCCTCCCAACCATGACCAACTGTCATCTTGGGAACTGCACACAGGTGGACAATCTTCACAAGGTAGCCTCATCTCAAACCTTTGCCGCAAGGGAACCCACACTAAGGTATATAAATTTCCAGTCAATCCCTACCCAAATTTCGGATATTGTGGTTGTATGGTAAAATTGGAATGGTATCGCATCCAGACAACCATCAGTTTTATAAAGGGCTAAGGCTCATGCCTTAACATTTTCATCATCAAAATCATCTGGTATTCAAGAAGACATGTCAAAACATTTCAGTAGAATGAGTCATCACTCTAAGGTTTTCATAACCATTTTCACCAAGTATTCCCATCTAAAGTGATCACGTTTTATGCTTAGCACTATCATCTACAAGAGGGGGTAAACACTAATGAGGGGTGGTGAACAAGTGTATCTTATATAAGTTCAATCTCATGCCTCAGGATGACATCAAGATTATCTAACTTAGGCCAAGTTTTATGAACTTTATGCTACCTTAAAATATCTACAAGTCACCAAGTAAACTCAAATAAAAGCTGTGATAAAGAAATAAAATACTACGCTTGCAAGTAAAACTAGGATTGGGTATCATCAAATGTATCTAACCAAGCATGCTTAATGCATTGCATAGGTAAGGTAACTTGCAAGTGTTAGCTTGCTCAGTTAATAGCTTGCCAAGTCAACTGTTAGTATTAGGCTTGCAAGATTGCAAGTATAGGCTTGCCTTGTGCAGAGCAGTGGTTGAAGTTTTCCTCGGCTTCTGCCTCGTAGTATCCTCCTTCTTCCTCGTATCCTTGGTCGGTACTATCGTCTATAAATAAATACGAGGTACACAATCACCAAACAATACTTAACTATTTCTATTTATCACACCAAGGTTTTCACTAGATGATATAGGATCATCACAAGAATTTCAACCATTAGGGCAAATAGTTTTATTTCCTTTATTTTAGAAAAGTAATTTATACTCATTGAAAAACTACTTAAGGTTTAATATTCTCCAACTAAAACATGGGCCCATGTTGACACATGTCATCAGCACATATTTCAGTACATGGGAATGTGATTTAAAGTGGTGTCACAATTTAATAAGGTTTAACCTTTTTATTTTAATTACTTAAAGTGACTAGAAATGCCTATGGGGCATTCTTTTATTACTTGATCATTATTTCTGCAAGTAATCCTATATACTTTTATATATTCTAAAAGGTATGGTTAAATGTGATTTTTGATAGTTGGAATCAACTCAAAAGCTTTTATGGTTGAATTTTGAAAAATGTTTGAATGAAGAAAAGCTTCTGCCTTGTTATTTTTACCATAGGTTATCTATAGATCCAATTGGTTTGAATCCAATGGGCTTGGATTAAGCATTCCAGTACTTTCTAACAAAATTGGTTTCATGCATTTTGGTTCAGTGAATCGAGCTGGGTTGATTTTTGAATCTGGGTACAGAACTGAGTTTGAAACTAAAAGAATAAACCTAAATTTGAATTACTAGGTCACGTAGGAGGTTAATTGGGCTGGCCCACTAAGCACAACGCACGCGGTCTGGTTAAGTGGCTGTCCCCACTCGTCAGTGAGATAGAGAGTGGCGAAGCGGTATGGGGGATGTGCACCGCACGATCAAGCTCTAATCGAACGGCTGTGGTTCATCGTCCACGTCGGGCAACGCCGGCAAGACAGAACCCTAGCGCGGTCAGTGGGGGTCGTGGGAGGCTCACCGGGGCTTAGGCGATGGTCGGCGACGGGGGCGAACGACGAAGTCAACGACGGCGATCCTCCTGGTACTGGTAGCTCCTCCTGGGGCGGCTCCAATCGATGGCGCCCTTCACCTCCAGCAGCGGCAGACTCTGGCCAAATTCCAGCGATGCGCTACTCGCCTTGCTCCAGGAGTGAGGTGGGGTGCTTCTGAGAGAGAGGGGAGTGAGATGGTGTGAGGAATTCATTCTGGGGTGGCCTCTATTTATAGTGCCTGAAGGGAACCGACGGGCACGGGCGGAGCTTGTCGTGGTCGTCGGCACATCGAGCTAAAAGGCATGGGCGACGATAGGGGCAGTGCTGTGCTCCCTGGCGAAGCTGAACAGCATGGCTACGAGGCGTGGGGCGGTGTGAAACGGTCAGAACGTCACGGCGCTCTGGGCGGATCCGATGGTGGTTTTAATGGCGTACAACGTCTACGGTCCGTGCGGCAGCGAACGTGCATGTCCGTGGTGTTGCTAGGGTGCTGGCGATACTGCTTTCATGCGGAGAGGGCGGCACGTGGTCTGTGGGCGTGTGTCGCGGTTGGCGCTCTAGCGCGTTCTCGGCTCGCTCACAGAGAGGCTTGGCATGATCGGGCTGTGTGGTCCAGGGGCTAGCAGTGCTCAAGGCAAGGTTGGCCAAATCACTTCTCACTATAGTGTTTTATGTTTGTTTGTTTGCTGATTACAGGGTGTTTGATGAAATGGCCGCACGAAATTCAAATTTTAATTTTGGATTCAAACTTGGTGGGTGCGCTGGTTATCTACTAGGGATTCTCTGGTTAGTTGGATTGGTCAAGGTGCACTGGTTTGATTGGGTTTTGAAAATGTGGGATCTTCACATATGAATCAGATTCAATTTTGAATTGTGATTTAAATCAAGTTGCCAAATGTTTCTGCAAGTTTGAATGGTGGGCTTTGATTCACTTTTACTTGGTCTTGCAAGGGGTGAAAAGAAATGGAAAAGTTTCTGTTTGAAATCTTGGACTAGAAACACTCAAAGTGGTCTAGTGAGTAAGATTGGCAAAAATGACCATTTGCTTTATTTGTTTTGTTTTTGATTTTATCTTGATTTGTTTCTGCTTGGAAATGTTTTAGATGATGTTGGTTTCATCTTTAATCCATTCCTTGATATTTAGATCAATCACACAAGTCCATTCATGCATTCACGCAATCATCACATACACACATGTATTCATAATGATTTGAATTAACAAAAGTTTTTGTTAACCCTAATTTTGGTGATTGAAATTGGATAATCATTGTTCAATATTTTTGGGATGTTACATTTATTCTCTAAAATTTTTAAGATGCGCAAGTACTTTGTTACTAAGATCTTCTCTTTTTCACTAAAAGGAAAAGCTAGGGCTTGGTTTAATAGATTACCTCCTGGTTCCATTGATAGCCCTGATTGCTTGATTGCTTCTTTCTTCCAGAAATATTTTCCTCCCAGTGCTAGACATGCTGCTTTGCAGAGACTTTTTGATTTTAAACAGGGAGAAGAAGAGAAATTTCCTAAGTCATGGCCAAGGTTTTGTGCCTTGATTCATTCACATCCTGGATGTCCATTACCTAAGAATGAGCTTCTTGATATTTATTATAATGGACTAACTGATGATTCTAGGACATACCTAGATAGCTTTGCTGATTGTGTTTTTAGGAAAAGAACTCCTACAGATGCTGAAGAATTAATGGCTAAAATAAGCATGAATTATGATGATTGGACTTCAACTGAGATGAATACACCTGAGCCTATTACTCCTGAACCAGTTGTGCCTGAACCAGTTCAAACACCAACACCAAAGAAGAGGGGAGTTATTGCATTAAATGATGAAGTGATGAAGGAAGCTAAGAAGTGTCTAAAGGAGAAATGTATTAGAGCTGAAGATGTGAAGAATCTACCTCCTATAGAAGAATTATGTAAGCCAATTCCCCACTCACCACTATTGAGGTACACTAACACTTTGATGAAGGTGATATTCCCTATGGTAAGCCTCCTGATCAATGTTTAGAGGAACTTGACATTTTTATTGTTAAACAAGGTAATTTTAATAAACAAGTTCATAATCATTTATTGGAAAACTCTAGAGCTATTCATTAGTTGAAAGATATTGTGGAAAGAACTTCTAATGATATTAAAATTCTTTGTAAACACTTTCAAATGGTTCAAACTCAACATGATCAACTTGCTAAGGTACAAAAGGATATGCTAGTTAATGCTTCAGGAGAAAAACATGCTTATGGAATTAGAACTAGGAGTGGTATAGCTACTCAAGATCCTTTATATCCTGAAGGACACCCTAAAAGAATTGAACAGTATTCTCAACAAGGTGAGAGTAGTGGTAGTCCTCATAAGAGAAAGAAAAAGAAACATAGAATAGTTGAGGAACCACTTGAACTTGCTATAGATCCTAATAGTATATATGTCTCTGATGCTGAAACTGAGATGGTAATGATAAAAATGAGTCTCCTGACAAGGAGGAAGTTGAGGAAGAACCTGAGAAACACACTAACAACACTAGGTACACAAAGGAAGATTTTATTGCTAATAAACATGGTAAAGAGAGAGAACCTTGGGTGCAGAAACCTATGCCTTTCCCAGGTAAGAAACACAAGTCAAAGGAGGAAGAACACTACAACAAGTTTTGTGAGTGGATGCAACCCTTATTTTTGCAAATTACTTTGACTGATGCTATTAAATTGCCTCCTTATTCAAAGTATATGAAGGATATTGTCTCTAATAAAAGGAAGATTTCTAATGAGGAGATTTCTACTTTGCTTGCTAATTATTCCTTCAATGGTAAGGTTCCAAAGAAACTTGGTGATCCAGGTATACCAACTGTTCCTTGCTCTATTAAGAATAATTATGTTAGAACTGATTTATGTGACTTGGGAGCTGGAGTTAGTGTTATGCCTTTTTCTCTCTATAAGAGACTCCAGCTAGAAAAGTTGATACCAACTGATATATCTTTAGAAATGGCTGATAAGTCAACTACTATACCTGTTGGTATATGTGAGGATGTTCCTGTTCAAGTTGCTCATAATTGCATGGTTTTAACTAATTTCGTTGTGCTTGAAATGCCTGAAGATGATAATATGTCTATTATTCTTGGGAGACCTTTTCTTAATATTGCAGGTGCTGTCATCAATTGCAATCAAGGGAAAGTAACATTCAATATTAATGACAAAGAGGACACTATCTATTTCCCCAAGAAGACTGCTAAGAGATATTGCCTGAATTCCATTGAAAATATTGAGGGCATCAAGGTTGAAGAAATATATTGTCCCATTCCACAAGAAAACTTTGAAACTATTATGATTGGGACCATTGCTATCAAGTATGAGGAAACATAATCACCTTGTGGAATGCAAAGTTTTGTTTCATATAAGATTGTTTTGGTAAGAAGACTTGATCAACCTTGTTAACAAAAGGATTTTAATGAACAAAATAATGTTTCCACTTTGGTTATACTTGCTTTCTTTTACTTTTCTCCTTCCTAGTCTTTGCTTTTCTTTTGCTAGCTTTGGTTTTGTTAGTTGTTTGCTTGTTAGAGTTTCTTAGAGATCCTGTAGTTTGTCTTTTGGTTTGCCTTTTCTTCTTCTGAAAAAACTGTTTCTGCAAGAAAATCAATTTTGATACCCTGAAAATTGGCCAAAAATAAAGTTTCTCAAAAAATCCCAAAAAATTCAAAATAATTTTTCCTCGAAAAAAGGGGCAGAGAGACACCTGAAGTGACCCAGGGGCCACCCCAGTCCACCACACCCATGGTAGGCGCGGCCTACCTAGGGGTGGCGCCTAGGGGGAGTTTGGCCCACCTGGGCCCCTCCAGGCTGCCTCCTCAAAGCCACCTTCTTTCTCTCTCCCGAAAAACACCGGAAAACTTGCTCAAGCTCGAGTTCTTGCTGTTCTTGCTCGCGATTTTCGATCTCCTTGTTCATCCCATCTCAAGTGCTGATTTTTGGAGGGATTGCTCCTTTGTATGTGCCTCCTCCACTTGTCCAATTAGATTTGTGATTGGTAGATTGTATCTTGAGTATTTTGCTACTATAGGTGATAGGTTGTTTGAGCTTGCATGCTTGTTCTATGCTTAGAAACTTTATTTTGATGCATGTGTAGTCCTCAGCAAGTTCCTATAGTAGTTTCTCATCATTTATCAACTTAGAAATCACTTGGTTTGATGTTTGTCTAAAAATTTCAGAATTAAAGAAAGGTCATGGACAACCATACATTTGGTGAAATATTTGAGAGTGATGCACCTAAAAGGGCAAGGGTTCCAAGGTCATCCACCAGTACTATACCCTCATACAATGAGGATCTCATTACTCCGCGATTTGGTGACGAGGGAGATGAAGGGGATGCGAACCCCTCCACCTTTCCTTGCCAAACTTTCTTGCGGGATGCTGGGATTCTTAATGATTTTATGACTTTGGTTCGGAAGGCTGGACTAACAAGTTACATGCAGGATGAGAGCGCACAATATGCTTTGCTCACTAAAACATTTGTGGAGAGTTTTTCTTTTACTAACAGTGTGTTCAAGCCAGCTGTGTCTTTCAAAATTTATGGCAGGGCTCATTCTATGACTTTGAAGCAATTTTGTAAGGCCCTGGGACTTGGTACATCTAGGTCAGCAAAGAAGATTCCAGCTCTACCCGCTGATTTTTTGGAGCTTTACAGAGGGATAACCAATGATGATGACCGCAGAGCTCAACAAGGAAAGATAAAGAATATTCAATTCCCAGCCATCAGGTACTTTGCCTACTATCTTGCCACCAGTGTTCTTGGTATGGAGAACACTAGTAATATTTACAACTATCAATTGGCCTTCTTAGCTACTGCGCTCAACAATGAAGATAAGTATAATCTTGGTTCTCTCATTGCTCGTCGCTTAGCTGCTAAGGGACCCATTTATGGGGGAATTATTGCTACTCGTATTGCTGCTGCCTTGAACATTGCTGTTGATCCACATGATATAGTTTTGGCTCCTCACCGGCTTGATCTTGCTTCCATGAAGGCACATCACCTTGTCATTTCTGGCTCTACCCTTGAGAACTTGGTTTATAGAATACTATTTATTAACGGGGAAGAGAGAGAGAGAGAGATCCCTCTACCCCAAACCACTTTGTTCAATATTTCTTAGGGACCATTGTCACGCTCGAAGGCGGAGATGGATGACAAGATGCACTCTCTTAACTTCCACGAGCACTATCAGGAGGAAGCACCATCATACGACCCCTCTATGTACTACATAGGGGAGGACTCGAGCTCATACCAGGACGAGGGAGCTTCCTCGACATACTACGGAGATGCATCCTCTTGGACACCATGGGATTGAGCCCCACTTAGGCCAAAATCCTAAGCTTGGGGGAAGGTATACCGACATCACACTCATTTATATATCATGTTCGGCCGGTTCTTTGTATATCCATTGTTTCACTTTCTTTTTGGTTCTTATTGCTTCTTTCTCAAAAACACAAAAATACCAAAAATATTTTTGTTGTTTCTCTTGGTTTGATTCTTTGCTTTGGTTTGCCTTAAAAGAAAAATCCAAAAATATTTTTCTTTGTTTGCTTCTTGTTTGGTTTTCTTTTCTTTGTTTGCTTGTTTCTAAAAATTGAAAACACCAAAAATATTTGTTCTTATTCTTTGGTTTTGTGAGTTCTTTGCAGGGTTCAGCCGTCCTCAGTGGAGTTTGGTTTCTTGTTATTATTGAAGTCACACAAGTGAAGGGCAATAGTGAAGATTAAGACAACTTGAGGTGTGGTAAGAGGCTGGTAACGAACTCTATTTGTTTCATTTTTGTACATATACTCATCATTGTGAGCATGCTTAGCATGTTTGTGTAAGGTGTATGTCATTATGGATGCTTAGTAGTTCTTGCTTGTCTATGATTAGCTCCAGCTTGCTAATAGTTTGTAGCATGTCATATGAACGTTTGCTTGCATTGTTTTATCCATACTTTGGTATGATATTGTGGTATCCTCCTTTGACTGTTCATATGAATCGACTTGGCACATGCTCACGCATGCATATGACTAATCAATAGTCAGTAAGCCTCGATGATTTATTTTGCCTCAGAGTTCTTGTATCACTTTCATGCCATAATTAGTCATGTTTTCTTGCAAGCATGATTATGACAGTTATTGCTCTTACGTTTGTCGCTCCCTATCTATTGCTAGCCTTTACTTGCACTGAGTATGAGGTCTGCCTGTGCTTCCAAACTCCCAAAACAAATATTGCCGGCTGTGTCCACCATACCTACCTATTAGCATCATTTGCTACTTCAGCGCATATTCTATATGCCGTGTTTTCTTCCAAAATAAAATGTTTGTCTGTTTTGAGAAAGTTAGTTAGTAAAGCTCTCACGAACTTGATGGCACACTTTATTCCTTGCGCTTAATAATTCTGAACCATTGTGACATGTCCATGAAAGTTATATTCTTGCAAATTATATGCTGGGAGTCAGCAGAACCGTGCTGTCACGGGGAACGCTTTCAACACTTTTTGGATACCTCATCCAGTTGATTCCTTGCTCTTTTGTTTGCGGATGTCGACGATGTGAAATGAAAGGGGAGCTTGTGAGTTCATGGAGTCTATACATTGTGTTAGAGAAACGCCTGGGCCACTATCCTAAGCCATGCCTAATCATGGTGGAAACTTGTAGCATCACCATAATGAGCTTTTATGAAGCATCCTCAATAAAAATCTATACACATAGTAAATAAAAAGATCGCTGAGATGCTCATTGTCTGCTTGCCTTGTCATTTTGATCACGGGATAGCTCCTGTATCATGTGCAACGGGTACCCCGTTGGCGGTTCTCTATGATATGCATGTATTTATAATGACAAGAACTTTCAGGTAACCAAAGTTGAGTAGCATGCGGAGCAACCCTCATACTCAAGGGACTTGGGATTTCCAGTCTATGGTCTGTCAAGCATATGATTCAGAGTGGACCTCACTTTCACCTTAACCACATGAAGATGCCTATGATAGGGGCAATGAGAGCTCACAGCTAATGATTACCTTCCTTTCAGCATTTGGGAGCCTTTCAAACTTTCCAAAACCTTTTTCACAACCTTGTTGAGTCACCACTTATTCTATGAGCGCCTTCTTGAGAGCATAGTTGTCATTCTTGTGTTTGTTCCAAAACTTGGTTAATTATGTCATGATTTTGATGCTTGTATCTCTGACATATTTATCTCTAGTCTTCACTTGAACTTCAGAGGTACCTTGACATTTATATTGTGCTCTTCAAACAAAGGCAAGCGAGATACCACTCTATCATACCTTATTATGAGCATTGCAATGTTGCTTATGTTTATGTTTCATGCTACTTATTATTATTGAGTTGATTTCTCTTCATAGCTTGCAATGACTATTGAGTAGACTTAGTTGCATACTCTTTATTATGAATTGTCTAAGCATCTACTCCTGTGCTGAGAATAGTTACATCATGTGAAGCAAATGTGTTCGTGAAAGTTCTTTTATCGCACTCAGTTTTCAACTGAATTGCTTGAGGACAAGCAATAAGCTAAGCTTGGGGGAAGTTGATACTTTCTCGAACACTTTGCTATTGTTTGTTCTCTAAAACTTGTGTGATTTGGATACAACGAACACAGACTGACGCTGTTTTCAGCAGAATTACCTTGGTGTCTTGTTTTTGTGCAGAAAATGAACTATCAGGAAAAATCCCGAGAAAATATGCCAAAAATTATATTTCACCAGAAGATCCACGGAGCCAGAAGACGAGACGGAGAAGGGGCCTGGGGGCCCACACCCATGCCAGGCGCGGGCCCACCACTGGCCGTGCCTGGGGGGTGCAGCCACTCCAGGCACCCCCTCGGCCTCCCTCTGTGCCTATAAGTTTCCCATCGACCTAAAAACCGAGGGGGGTTCGATATTTTTCCAGAAAGAGTTCCGCTCCGCCGCCGTCACCAGAAACCAAGATTCGGATCCAGAAACTCTGTTCTGGCACCCTGTTGGGACGGGGAATTTGGAGAGGATCATCGCCATCATCATCACCAACGCATCTCCATCAACCACCGATGTTTCCCTCATCCATGAGGGAGTAATCCCCGCTGTAGGCTTGGGGATGGTAGGGATTGGATGAGTTCTATCATGTAATCGAATAAGATTTGTTAGGGCATAGTGTCTAGTATCTCCATTAGTGCTATTTGACTTTGTTGCAACTTGTTGTGCTTAATGCTTGTCACTAGGGCCCGAGTGCCATGATATCAGATCTGAACTTATTATTGAATCATTATGATAGTATTGTTTGTGATCTTATCGGCAAGTTGTGTACACATATCATTGTACGGATCCAAAGGCCCCAAAGTGACAATAATTGGGACAACCGAGGGGATGGTTGTGGTGTGAGGATCACATGTGTTCACAGAGTGTTAATGCTTTTCTCCGATGCTCTATTAAAAGGAGCAACTTAATTGCCAGTAGTTCCCTAAAGGCCCCGCTGCCACGGGCTGGCTGGATATAAGATGTTGTGCAAGTTCTCATTGCGAGAACGTATGACTATATTTGGAGCACATGACTAGGATTGTTTAGTACTTGGATGCTTGTTATTATTTATCTGCAATGCCCTAGATCTTGAAGTTACATGTTTAGACTTTTCCATGCAACGCTCATCCATCCATCCCTATGCCTACCGCACTCGAATCCTACTGTTACCATTACTGTTACTATTGCTCCTGTTCTACTGTTGCTGTTGCTACTACCAAACTGTTGCTACTGATAAACTTCTGTGAGCAAGAACTATTTCCAGGTGCAGCTGAACTGACAACTCAGTTGTTAAGGCTTGCAAGTATTCTTTGGCTCCCCTTGTGTCGAATTAATAAATTGGGTAATACTACCCGCGAAGACTGTTGCGATTCCCTATACTTGTGGGTCATCAGTCCACCCTACCCCAAGTTCCCCAGTACCTGTGCTGGTCAGAAGTTCCAATCACATGGGATAGGAAGGATCACTCGGACCTCGTTCCAACGGAGAACCAGTATGCCATGGTCATTAACCCTTTGATTGACGGCAATGAGTTCATCAAGTGCATGGTGTATAGCGGAAGAAGCATCAACATTATGTACCTGGATACACTGCACAAGAGGAACTTGACGGAGACCAACCTAAGGCGGACCAGCACCATGTTCCATGGTGTAGTCCCTGGTCAGGAGGCTTGGTCCCTTGGGTGCATCACGCTTCTAGTCGCTTTTGGCGATGTTAACATCTACCGCCAAGAACGCATGACCTTTGAAGTGGTCCCCTTCAAGAGCGTGTACCACGTCATATTCGGACGCGACATCTTCCACTCCTTCATGTCCAAGCCATGATTCGTCTACAAAAACTCAAGATACCCGGACCAAACGGTGTCATCACCTTATCCGGAAGCTTTTCAAGGGCAAGGGACTGCGAGTTTGGAGAAGAAGCCGTTGCAAAATCTATCCTCTACAGCGAAGAATTCAAGGAGATCCAGAGCAAGGTCGACGACTTGGAGATGCCGACATCGAATAAGCAGATCTCTGACTCCGATCCCGCCTTCAAGGCTGCCATTGAAACTAAGTCGGTGGAACTTGTGGTAGGCGATCCCTCCAAGACCACCGCCATTGGTACAAACCTAGACCCTAAATAGGAAAGCACGCTCGTCGAGTTCCTCCATGAGAATAGGGACATATTTGCCTGGCAACCTGCCGACATGAAAGGTGTACCTAGGGAACTTGCCTAGCATAGCTTGAATATTGATCCAATATGCAAACCGGTGAAACAACCTCTACGACGCTTCGGGGACGAGAAGATACGTGCCATAGGCAAAGAGATAGCTAGGTTACTTAAGGCTAGTTTTATCCGAGAAGTCCTTCACACCCGATGGGTGGCCAATCCTGTACTTGTGCCCAAAAAGGGAACCAAAGAATTAAGAATGTGCGTTGATTACACCGGCTTGAACAAAGCGTGTCCGAAGAATCCGTTTGCTTTGCCTTGCATTGACCAAGTAATTGACTCGACGACTGGCTCGGAACTTCTGTGTTTTCTAGATGCATACTCAGAATACCACCAGATAAAGATAAGGAAGTCGGACCAATTGGCCACTTCGTTTACCACACCTTACAACATGTTTTGCTATGTCATGATGCCCCTTGGGCTGAAAAACGCAGGCTACGTACCAGCGGACGATGCAACATTGCATGCACGACCAAATTGGTCGGAACGTTCACTCCTATGTGGACGATATCTCGGTGATGTCTAAAAAATCAAATGACTTAATCTCTGACTTAAAGGAAACCTTTGATAATATCCAGAAATACAACATGATTCTCAACCCCAAGAAGTGCGTCTTCGGGGTTCCAGCCGACAAATTTTTGGGCTTCATCGTTTCCCAACATGGAATCGAGGTCAACCTGGATAAGATCAAGGCCATCCTAAACATCAATCATCCGACATGCCTAAAGGACATCAACGGCTCACAGGTTGTGTTGCAGCGGTTAGCCGGTTCGTCAGCCGACTTGGAGAGAAGGCTCTACCGCTATACAAGTTGATGAAGAAGGAGAACAAATTTGTATGGACAGACGAGACAAATGCCGTTCTTAAGGAGCTAAAAATGATACTTTCTTCGGCACCTATACTTGTAGCACCTGAGCCAATGGAGCCTATGTTGATCTACATGGCGGCCACCAACCGGGTTATCATCATCGTCGTCATGGTGGAACAGAAGTAACCAACGCATGAGTACGGAGTACAACAACCAGTTTACTATGTAAGCGAGATCTTGACGGAGTCCAAGCAGCGGTACCCGCACTACCAAAAACTAGCTTATGGAGTGTTCCTTGCTTCTCGGAAGCTAAGGCACTAATTTTAGGAGTACCCTGTCATAGTAGTGAGCAAGGCTCCACTTTCCAACATCATCAACAACAGTGACGCTATGGGATGAGACGCGAAGTGGGGCATTGAGCTTTCCGCCTTCGAGATCACCTACAAGAGATGTGACTCTATCAAGTCACAAATCTTGGCGGATTTTATTTCAGATTGGACGGAGATGCCAGATGCTACTCCTCTACTAGAGCCAGTATATCGGGTGATGCACTTTGGTGGATCAAAGCTACTCAAAGGCTCGGGGGCTGGTGTGCTACTACAGTCACCAACAGGAGAAAAACTGCACTATGTCCTGCAAATCCATTTTGAGGCTACAAATAACATGGCGGAATATGAAGCACTCATTCATGGACTTCGCGTAGATAAGAATATTGGCATCAAGCGCATAGTTTGCTGTGATATTCCGACTTGGTTACCGAGCAGGTGGCTAGCACCTGGAACGCGCGGAAGCCTATAATGGCGGCATATCGAGACGAAGTGGACGAGATAGCCAAGTTCTTCGAAGGCTATGAAGTCAAGTATGTCAAGAGGGAGGAAAATGAGGCGGCTGATCTATTGTCAAAGCTTGGATCAGGACACAAACCAATTCTGCCTGACGTTTTTATGGAGCATCTAAGGACTCCATCCGTGAAGGTAGCATACCTGATGGCTATGAAATACCACCTCTTTTAGCCATATAAAATGTGTCATTTATCTCTCATATCATATTTCTTCTAGCTATAGCTATGCCTTATATCCATGACTTCTAGTTTTGATTCTACTTTCATATGAGCTTTGCACATTTAGTAGTTTAGGTATAACTTTATCACATTCCTTGTCTATGACATGTGTGTAGGTGCTGATGATTATTATGGATAAAGTAGAGGCAAAAGTAACAAAGAGAGCATAGTATGGAGGAGCTGCAGGGGCCAGACTTAGCCATTTGAGAGGTTGAAAAAGTGTTTTTTTCAAACTTCTCAAAATAAAGATCCAATACCATGGGGTTGTATCCCTTGTCAATACGAATCCAATGAGCCTAATAACACCCAAAACGGAGTTCGTATAAATAAATGGCGACCAAAATACGAAAGGATGCTGAAGGTATGATGACCAACTATACGGTCGGAGGCCGTATAGCTCCGGCCGTATAGTTGCCAAAAACATCGGGAACAAGGGGATTTATCCCCAGAAAAGCTCCAGAAGCTTCCCAAAGTCATATGACGGTATTAGGGATATCCTAGGGCAACCCCAAGGCCTATATAAAGAGGGGAGGGGTCAAGAAACAAGGACACAACCTCATAGCCCTCCAGGGGCGGAGCTCTGCCGCTGTCGCCACCCATCCAATCTCCATAGCAGCGGAGATATGCCTCAACCACACCTCCGAGATCTAGTTTTCCCTCAACACCATCACCATCAAGGCATCCAAGCAAGAAGAAGAGGAGGAGAAGGAAGACATCACCACCACCACGCATCGATCTCCATCTCCATCATCATCTCCATCTCCCTCTCTCACTCTCTCTCTTGTGTTTGGTAATTGCAAGATTGAACACGGTTATGACATCATTATATATTTATATGTTTTTCCGTTCATCCATGTGTGAGTGATTGATTCAATTCTAGGTTGAGGTATGATCTAGTGCGCTAAGTTAGAATTTATTGTGATCTAAGATGAGTTTATGTGATCCTTTGGTCCGGAAGTACCTTTTGCCTTGCGGTGACGCACGAGAATCATGCATAGTGCATACAGAGTGATAGCTCGGTAATCAATTGGGAAACATTTATTTGTCTAAGTAACCTCTTATAGATCACACATATATTTGCCCATCTAGTACTAGTGAGACCAAAACCCTAGAAGCCCTCTCTCATTCCATTCAATCCTACAACTACAATCTCTTTAATTCAGTTCATAATCTTGTTTACTTTCCGTCTTAGTTTATTTTGATATTAAAAGTTCTTTGTTATTAGATACTTTAAACCTCTCTCAATTATTGCTGTTCTAGTAACTTATAGAATAGGCTATTTCCAAACCACGGTTTGGGTGTGAAACATGGCCGCATTGACAACGTGGCTGCGGGGCCGTGTTGTTTCCGTTCGTCGATCTCCCATCGAAACAAACTCTTAAATATTTAATGCTACAGGTACTGCAATAACCCTGTTGTTGGTGCAAGAATCCAGTCATCAAATTGGCGTCGTTGCCGGGGAGATAAGCGTCCGGTTATTACCTTCCTACTCGCACATAGTTTATTTCTGTTTGTTGCTATTTATCTTACTGCTTCTGATTATTTGAAAAAAAACAAAAAAATTAGTTTACCTTTTGTTAGTAGCCTTGTTATTTATTTTGGTTATATGAAATTCAAAAACATAGGAACTATGGAAAGCAAAAGTCTTGCAGAGTATGCTTCTCCGAGTGTTGATAATTTATATGCTCCTATTGTTCAGCCCGCTATTGATGCGGATGGATATGAGATTAATCCTATGTGGGTAAATATGATCATGGAAATAACATTTGCAGGAGATCCAGACAATTATCCACATGAGCATATTGACAAATTTACTTCATTGTGTTCTACGGTGAAGGCAAATGGATGGACAAATCATAAGCTGAAGTTATATCTTTTCTGGTTCTCGCTGAAAGGAAAAGCTAAAGATTGGCTAAAATCGCATCCCGCGGGACACTTCAATTCATGGAAAGGTATATCCGAAGCTTTTCTCGGTAAGTATTTCTCACAAAAGCAAACTTATGAGTGTAGGCTTCATATCCTGAATTTCAAGGAAAGCAACAATGAGAATTTAATACAAGCTTATAGTATGTTCTCAAAATTGATGCATGATTGTCCACATTATAATTTACCTGATTGGTTATTGTTGAATCACTTTTATGGAGGCTTAAATCACTCTTACAAGTATAAGCTAGATATGATGTGTGATGGTGCATTCCTTGGAAAAACTTTGGAAGAATCTTGGCAGCTCTTAAGAAATATACATAATAATTTTCATCAATGGCAATGTGAATTATGCATGAATAAAAACCTCTCCCTACTGATCTAGAGAACTTGGTCAATGAGTTTCTTAAAGATGAAAATAGAAGAGGAAAAATCCTTATGATGATATCTTAGTTAGAGATGTTCTTTCTAAAGAAATGCCTTTCATAGATGATTATTTTAATCATATTAGAACTGCTTCTACTAATGATGGAGAACAGCCCTCTACTGTTACTCCCATATCTCCCACTTGTTCCATCATTGAATCAGGAAAGAAGGGTAAATCCAAGAAGCATAAAACCAGGAAAAATAAAAAGCCTAGTGTTGAATATCCCACATATCTGACACCTGCAGATGAAGTGAAACGGAATTATGAAGAGTATCGGAGAAATCAAAGACATATCAAGGAGAAAGAAGAAAAAGAAATCAAGGAATGGAATAAATTGAAAGCAGATATCAAACCTTATCCCCCACCTATTCCCATCTATTCCTGATCTTTATTTTTTTTGACTCTAGTGATGATGAGGACTTAAATTATTCTATAATCCCTGATAATTGCCCTGAAGAAGTTTTTGATGATTCTAGTAGTGTTTGTTTAAATACTGTTTTCAGGGAAATCAATTATGATGAGCCAAAGACGAAATCCTGTGTGCCTCCCATACCTGTTTGCTATGACTTTTGTTTTACTAATGAGGTGCAGGAAATTCTGGAGGCAAAGACCAAGCTACTGGATCCAAAAGGAAATTATGAGTTGTACCCTCAAGATAGTAATCAAGGTAAAGATTCAAAGTTTGATAATAAATCTTTAACACCCTCTATACAGGAAGGAAAGAATACATATTTACCGCGCTTGGTGCATCCATCCTCATGTGGCAACAAGAACATTTACAAGATACCGATGCACCGCAAGAGGGTACATCTGAGAAGAAAAAATATGATATAAATCATGAAAATACTTGTTGGAGGTAAGCAAAACTACTACTATAGTTTCCTCCATTGCTGAATAAATGTGGTGTATAAAAGCCTGGCTACTTGGTTATAAGAAAGCGCTTTCCGGGAGGCAACCCGGAAGTCATTAGGCGTCTTTCTTAGTTTTCTGTCTTGAGTCTAGTTGCATTCATGTTGCACTGGCACTTTTATTCTTTGAATGTATTGCTATTAGAGTAATCTTGTGGTAGTTTTCAAAAGGTAGAATTTATTATCACTATATTATGTGTTGCATAACTCGGTTGTACTTAAATCCTGTTTTATACATGCTGTTGTTGGTTGAAAATTAAAGTTGTTATTTTTTGTCAAAAACGTGGTGTTTCGCTAAGTTTTAGGTTAAGAAAGAATTCTCGAAGAAATAATTTTTTTTTGATGAGGACAGAAGGCTTAACGACCAACTATATGGCGGAAATAAAAATTCAGTCGTATAGTTGCGGCCGTATAGTTATCTATGCCATCATCAAAATTTTCTTTTTTAGGTATAGAAGGTTTAACGACCAACTATACGACAGGAATAAAAATTCCGGACGTATGGTTGTGGCCGTATAGTTATCAATGCCTTCGACAATATTCTTTTCAGTTTACTGCATGTTTGACGACCAACTATACGACGGGAAATATTTTTCCGGCCATATAGTTCCGGCCGTATAGTTTCTACGAACACGATTCCAAGGTCTGAGTAAGGTAACTAAAGGTCAGAGATTATTCTATTTTTATTTCTTCTTCCTCTAAAACGTCGAAACACCACCTTGGAGCTTCTCCCATGATCTAGAGAAGCCAAGCATATGTAAGCAATAAAATTCTAACTCAGAAACCTCCTAGACTGTAATTATCTATATAAGTTCATGTTTTCTTTTTTACTTTTGTTAGTTGGGTTAACGGAATTCGTTCGTACACCAAACCGATGTATTTTATTTTGTGTGTTATTTTCGCAGGGACTTTAACCTTTCATGACGACGTGTACGGTAGTGCCAACCGTGCAAACACGTGCATGAGCCACTTGGATGCTTAAATTAAACATGCCTACCTATCAATTTACCAAGCAAGTTCTCAAGGAAGGCATCCACCAGGCTATATTAAGAAATATATGTTAAAGCAAAGGTTCTTTGTCCATCAAAAGAGAGGTTACTTGTACCTCAACGGTAAAGTGTGTCACCCTTGTTTCCAACTAAGCTTGGGGAGGTAACCACTTATTACACTCTCTTTTGGAAACTGCATTTTCTCTTTTCTGTTGGTGATATACTAAAGTTTGGTTCTTGTAAAGTTCTAAGCTTGGAGAGGTTACTTCTTCATGTGTAGAGTCTTGTGCAATGTTCATATTCGATGAAGGTTTAATGCAATCATGTATCTCGCTATTTTTGAATGCTTGCGTAAGTGAGTCCAGTTTTGTATTTATATGGGGATACACTTGCTCATGATAGGCACCATAGGGGTTGACTTAGAGCTTGTATGCATCTTGCCAAATTGTCTATCAAGCTTGTGACAATATTTGTGATCCTCTAGAAAACATTACCACAATCTCTACACTTGGAAAGAAAGAATACTTGATTAAGATCTTTTTAAATTTGTTGTATGTCACCTAATAGCTTTATCTTAAATAAATAAGTTATGCTCGACCCCATAGTGTCAAAGCAATAGACTTGGTAGTTTGCTTACGGAAGGAGTTGTCAATTGGAAATTATATTTCAAAGTTTTGAGTTATATGCTAAATAAGGCATTGTTTAATTGTCTTAAGAGTTTAGCCTTAAAGATGCTCAACACCATAGATGTGATGATCGACTTGATAACTTTGAAAGGATTTGTTTGAAGAAACTAATGTTTAGCGGTAATTGAGATGCATGCCAAATCTTGACCAGTTGATTAAAGTATGATATTTCTTTACGCGTGTCTGCACCACTATCGCACAACATGGGATGCTAACAACTCCGCTGCCTTTGAACAATCCAAAAAGAGGAAACTCTTGGAGTTTGGCTATGAGTTGCCCAACATATGTAGCAGAAATGCTATATTTGGGTATGCATTGGTATTCTCATGGGCATGCGTTCAAAGAGAAAGAGGGAATAATCCTCTGAACATTATGAGAAATCATTATACCAAAAAGGCAAATATTGGTAATGGTCACGAGTATCCATTCTTAGCCTATACAGTCTGATTAAACACACTAAGTTTTGATATGATATCATTACTGATGTACTAAAGTTTTAGAAAGACAAAGAATAGAAAATGAGTGTTTGATAGCCATAATTCATTGATGTGGATGACCAAATGAGACACTCTAATACTATGCTTCTTTTGACATGTTCTCACCTTTCCTTTTGGCATACATCTCGCTACTAAGAGATAAACTTTCTGAAAGTTCAATAACTGATGTTTGCACTTGAGAGCCTTAACTGAATGACATGATTGGGTAGAATCGATAAAATTTATTCCTATTTATGCTTGACATCTATTTGTGACTAAGTTTTGTCTCATAAAAATAATGATATGAAAAGTCATACAAAAGGTGCAATAAGAGGATCACAGGTTTATTTGCAAGTTAGATTCACTGTTGACATGGATCATATAAGTTTTGGTGAATCTTTAGTGGTCTTATAACTGAGCTTGTGTTGCCTTGTATGAATACATGTTTTCTCTCTTCGAGCTTGTAGAAGAAATAAGGATGCAAGGCATTAATTTCCAATGATAAGCTATTTCACAACCATTAATTTATTATCGACCCTTCCTGCTCGAGGATGAGCAAGGTCTAGCTTGGGGAGGTTGATGACTATGAAATACCACCTATTTTAGCCATATAAAATGTGCCATTTATCTCTCATATCATGTTTACTCTAGCTATATCTATGCCTTATATGCATGACTTCTAGTTTTCATTCTACTTTCATATGAGCTTTGCACATTTAATAGTTTAGGTAGAATTTTATCACTTTCCTTGTCTATGACATGTGTGTAGGTGTTGATGATGATTATGGATAAAGTAGAGGCATAAGGAACAAAGAGAGCATAGTATGCAGGAGTTGCAGTGGCCAGAGTTAGCCATTTGAGAGGTTGGAAAAGTGTTTTTTCAAACTTATCAAAATAAATATCCAAAACAATGGGGTTGTAGCCCTCGTCAATATGAATCCAACGAGCCGAAGAACACCCAAAACTAAGTTCGTATGAAGAAATGATGACCAAAATACGAAAGGGTGCTGAAGGTATGACGACCAACTATACGGCCGAAGCTCCGGCTGTATAGTTGCCAAAAAGGTCGGGAACGACGAGATTTGGCCCTAGAAAAGCTCCAGAAGCTTCCCAAAGTCATATGACGGTATTAGGGGTACCATAGGTCACCCCTAAGACCTATATAAAGAGGGGAGGGGTCAAGAACCAAGGACACAACATCATAGCCCTCCAGGGGCGGAGTTCTGCCGCTGTCGCCACCCATACAATCTCCGTAGCGACGGAGATCTGCCTCAACCACACCTCCGAGATCTAGATCTCCCTCAACAACATCACCATCAAGGCATCTAAGCAAGAAGAACAGGAGGAGAAGGAAGACATCACCACCAGGCATCGATATCCATCTCCATCATTATCTCCATCTCCCCCCTCTCTCTTGTGTTTGGTAATTATAAGATTGAACACGGTTGTGACATCATTATATATTTATATGTTTTGAAGTTCATCCATGTGTGAGTGATTGATTCAATTCCAGGTTGAGGTATGATCGGATACGTCGGAAACGTATCTATAATTTTTGATGTTCCATGCTTGTTTAGTATCTACTTTGCTTTGCTTTGTCCACACTTTGAGGTGCTTTTTATATGTTTTCTGGTACTAACCTATTAACAAGATGCCACAGTGCCAGTTGCATGTTTTGTTCTGTTTTTGGTTCCAGAAAGGCAGAAAATCAATATTCTCAGAATTGGACGGGACAAAAGCCAAAGTCAATAATTTACCGTGGGGAACATAGAGCCAGAAGACGAGAGGGAGGAGGGCCTCGAGGGGGCCACACCCCCTGGCCACACAGGTGGTCCCACCCCGCGCCTAGGGGGGGTGCAGCCGCCTCCGGCACCCCTTCAGCCTCCCTCTTCGCCTATAATAAGCCCCCGATGCCTAAACCCTAAGTACCGGATCAATATTCCACGAAACCGTCTGTAGCCACCGCCAACATCGTCCCTAGATCGGGGGGAGGGGATCTGAAGCTCTTCCTGGCACCCTGCCGAAGGGGAGATCATCCCGGAGGCCTTCTTCTTCATCATCATGCCAGCCTCCGGTATGAAGCGTGAGTAGTTCCATCTTGGACAACGTGTCCATGTAGTAGCTAGATGGTTGCATCTCCTCCTTTGTGCTTTCATGTCTAGATCTTGTGATCTCCGTTCATGATCAAGATCTCATCTTTTTGTAATCATGCATGTTGTGCTTGCGGGGATCCGATGGATTTTGAGATTAGTATGTCAGATTTATTAATGGTTTTATCTTATTGATTCTATCATGTCTGTGTTGTTTGTGATCTTGCATGCTCTCCGTTGTTAGTAGCTATCTTGGCCGAGTAGTTGCTAGTGACTCCAAGAGGGGTTATTTATGCTCGATAGTGGGTTCATGCCTCTATTTAATCAAGGGAAGTGACAAAAATCTCTAAGGTTGTCGATGTGTTGTTGCCACTAGGGAGAAAACAATGGTCTCTTGTTTATGGAACAAGTGGATTGTTGACCTTACACACTTTGCTTAAAGCAGTTGTCTTTTGATTGCAACTTAATAATGGAGGGGGTTCGAATGATAAACCAAAGGTGGACTTCTAGTCATAAATGCAGTTAGATGGCGGTCTATGTATCTTGTTGTATTGCCCAATCAAATATCATAGGATCTTTAGGTCTAGTATTGCATTGTTATGCCTTGCCCAGTCCTGTAAATTGCCCTGCTGTAATTTGTTTACCCAGCATGCCATGTTTGTTTATCTAAGGAGAACACCTCTAGTGAACTATGGACCCCGGTCCAATCTTTACAATTGATTCATCTTCCACTATTGCTGTTTACTTTCTGCAAACCACTTTCACCTTCCACACCATACAGTTAATCCTTTGTTACAGCAACCAGCGAGATTGACAACCTCACTGTTAGTTGGGCAAAGTCTCGAGTTTGTGTTGTACATGTTTCCATGTTGCTTGCAACACCTTTGAGACGTTTCCTTCCTCCTACTGGTTCGATAACCTTGGTTTCTTACTGAGGGAAGACTTGCTGCTGTGCTGCATCATACCTTGCTCTTAGGGTTTCCCGACGAAGCGCTCCACGTTGACGCAGCACCATCATGATCTAGTGCGCTAAGTTAGAATTTATTGTGATCTAAGATGAGTCTATGTGATCCTTTGGTCCGGAAGTGCCTTTTGCCTTGCGGTGACGTGCGAGAATCATGCATAGTGCACACCGAGTGATAGCCCGGTAATCAATTTGGGAACGTTTATTTTTCTGATTAATCTCTTATCGATCACACATATATTTGCCCATCTAGTACTAGTGAGACCGAAGCCTAGAAGCCCTCTCTTATTCCATTCAATCCTACAACTACAATCTCTTTAATTCAGTTCATATTCTTGTTTACTTTCTGTCTTAGTTTATTTTGTTCTTAAAATTTCTTTGTTATTAGATACTTTAAACCTCTCTCAATTATTGTTGTTCTAGTAACTTATAGAATAGGCTATTTCCAAACCACGGTTTGGGTGCGAAACGTGGCCGCATTGACAACGTGGCTGCGGGGTCGTGTTGTTTCCGTCGTCGATCTCCCATCGGGACAAACTCTTAAATATTTGCTGCTACAGGTACTACAATAACCCAGTTGTTGGAGTAGGAATCCAGTCATCAGGACCTCGAGAACCCGGATAGAGTTGACTCATTTGTTAATGCAGTAACAATAGTCCCTCTGGCTTGGAAAAAACCGTTCATGGAGTATCTTGTACATGGAACTTTTCCCATCGACGAGGTCGAATGTCGGAAAATAGTATGTCGAGCAAAGGGCTATACCATAATTAATGGGTAGCTCTATAAAAGAAGTACCACTAGCTTATATCTAAAGTGTGTATCCTAGCAAGAAGTTATTGATATCCTTCAAGAGATCCATCTTGGAGATTGCAGGCATCACGTCGCTTGTCGAGCTTTGGTCTCCAAAGCCTTTTGGTAAGGATTGTACTGGCTAACCGCGAAGTCAGACGCCGACAAGATGGTCGAGACATGCATATGATGCAAATATTATGCCCGACAACCACATGTACCAGCTCAAGAATTGCAAACTATACCAATAATTTGGTCGTTTGCAGTCTGGGGGCTTGACATGGTTAGACCATTACAAATGGCACCTTGTGGGTTTACACATCTGCTAGTAGCAGTTGATAAATTCAAAAAATAGATAGAAACTAAACCCATTAGAAAGCTTGATGGGGCAACTGCCCTTAGGTTTGTCCGGGATCTAGTGGTGAGATTTGGTCTTCCACATAGCATCATCACCGACAACGGCAGCAACTTATCAATCGGAGAAGTAGAGGCTTATTGTTCGGGGAAGGAGATCCGACTTGACCTAGAATCTGTGGTGCATCCACAATCCAATGGTAAAGTTAAGCGAGCCAATGGATTAATTTTGCAGGGAATAAAGCCATGTCTAGAAGCACCGCTACATAGTGCAGCTGGAGCCTGGGCGGAGGAGTTGCCATCTGCTTTGTGGAGTTTACGAACTACTCCCAACATATCCACCGGCTACACCCCTTTCTTCATGGTATATGGGGCAGAAGAAATTCTACCATCCAACATCCTCCACGATTCACCAAGGGTTGTCGCCTACGACGAAGATAACACTGAAGAGTCCAGACGCCTAGATGTAGACCTTCTCGAGGAGGAGTGCGTACTGGCCTGCCAGAGGTCCACCATCTACCAGCAGAAGCTACACAACTATCATAGTCTCTGTGTTCAACATCGCTCGTTCAAAGAGGGGGGTTTGGTGCTCTGACTTAAGCAGAAGAAGCACACAAATTATCCCCGCCATGAGAAGGACCGTTCATCATTAGCAAGGCGCTACTCAATGATTCCTATTACCTAGTTGACAATCATGAATTATAGGATAGGCCAAACGAGGATCATAAGCGTAAGCGACGTTACCCGGATGATGACTACTCAGAGCTTGATCAGCCATGGAACATAGCACAGATACGTCCTTTCTACACTTAGTATATTTTATTATCTATGGTGTACTTCTTATATGATCAATGAAATAAAGGTCTTTGGTTCACTCATATGCTTGAGTCTTTTACCTCCTTTAGTGTTCATTTTTGTATCATATAAAACCTTTATGTGCAAGCTTTGCATTTGCACTTGTGAAAATTCCGCCTATAGGCGTTAGCTTAAGTTTTCTGGTCTATACGTTCTTTGCTATTTTTATGTGGATTCTGGAGTAGTCACTTTCAGCACTCGAAGTCGGCGATTTTGTGCTTATGTTTTTGATGGTCCCATTGGGTATCATTGCCTGAGCGCATAGTTCCGACCAAGGGTCTTTCGACTCACGAAAAGTCAAGCATAAGAACTAGAGTAATGGATAAGCCATCACTTGCTTAAAAAATATATACATGCTAGAATTAGTTCTTAAGTAGCCGAAAACTTATAGCAATAGTTTTCCACCTTAAGTAAAAACATTGTTTTTTCCGCATACATAAATCAACCAGAGGTGACAAATATTACAAATTGTTTTCACTTCTCTGGTGTAGGGGACTTTGAGGCTGCATCATCAGGGGCAGGAGAGCCATCTTGTCCATCAACAAAGTCGGCAGTTTTCAGAGACTCGGAGCTACTCTGGTCGGCATCAAGTACCTCAAGAGGCACGAAGACATCCGCCTTGACCAATTGGGCGACCCTGGTGTCATAGCCAGCGAGCGAATCCTAGATTGTATCATTATCGATCTTCTATCTGTCTTCGTCCATGTCCGGCAGACTAGAGGTTACCATGTCGATGTCGGCATCGTCATAGTGGGCCTTGACCATGGCTAGAGCCATCCTAGCACCAGCCTGAGTACATGAAACTTTCCAGCTTACAATACGCTCGGGGGCTCGGCAAAGGATCTCCGAGTGTTTCATGATGGACTCTACTGCCTTGATGTTGATGTCCAAGGGCTTGGCAATCTCTTTGGCCTAGGTGATTGCGGTGCTAATGAAGTTGTCGGCAAGAACCATGCATTCCTTTGGAGGAGGAGCATTATTGGTCAAAACAATAGGAGCTGCATTTCCTACCAAGATGTTTGAGTGCATGAGTTCAACACAATAATATCGAAGTACCTGATTTACAAAAGTACAAGATGGAGAATTCTTACCAAAGACACCGCTCTCAGCTTGCTGGAGAACCTCCACCATGGAGTCCCGTTCCTTTCGGAGGGTCTTATACGCCTCAAGGTTATGAGCATTTTGCTCTTCGGTAGCTTTGTTCTGCTCCTTGAGGATCTCAATCTCCTCCTTAAGGTGGTTGATCTCCGTGTCAGTGGATTCTTGCATGGTAGACAAAGCTTTTTCATGCATCTTCAAAGAATCAGCCCTCTCCTACTTCAAGATTCTTTTTTTGCTGTCCAGCTCTTGGATATGCTTGGACTGCTCAACAATATCTTTGGCCTTGGTGATAGCTTCTACAAGTCGGAGAAATGCCAGAGCACAATGATTAGTCGGAATATAACAACATAAGATCAAGTTGAGCATGAAACTAAAAAGATAACAGACTCTTGCCCTTGGCGATCCGTTCCTTCAAGAAGGCGGTTTTACCCTTTTTCAGCTTCAAGATCCTTGCGTCTTGTGGAACTTGTCGTTGGCGGAAACCCTCCGAGCATTCTCATTCTGCAAAATAAAAAGAAGGATACTTAGTTTACTTAGAGCATCTAGCCGGACAACCTAGAAGCTCGGGGGCTACAGTATGAGTTGTTAACTCAAAGCTATGCTTAGTCTTTCTTTAAGCATCTAGTTGGAACAAATTTTGTTTCAACTAGAAGCTTGGGGGCTACAATATCGAAATTTACAAACACTACGTATGATACTATAAAATTATCTAGTCGGAATATTCCATTCAAACTATATACTTGGGGGCTATAGTACAAAGTTTCTTGCTTAGTTCCTCTTAGAGCATTCAAACCCAAAGACCTATGGTCTTCCATCTAAATCCTCGGGGGCTACAGTGGGATATTATGTATGAAATACAAAAGGCATATAAAAATTACGAGTGCAATAATCTTGAGGTTGATGACACTCTCAGCAAACAGTTTTCCAAAGGCAACTGTGTTAACCCGGACAATTTCTGCCTGCTTGAGCAGCTCCTCAAGACCGCACGAAGGAGAAGTTGGTGCATCACCAGGAGCCAGAGCAGAGCTACTCGAAGTAAGCACTGGAAATACAATGTTTGGAAGCTCAGTCTAGATCATGGGCGCAGAAGTTCCGCCTTCCACAGAAGTTCTGCCTTCCACCATCAACTCCTTACCAGTTCTAGTGGCCTTAGCCGGAGCTTCAGTCGCTTTGGAGGAGGTGCTCTCCTGCATCGCCTGTTCGCCGGCAACTTGGATCATCGCGGCAACATCTGGGACCTCTTGAGAAGGAGTATTGTCCACTTCCATGGCGGAAGGTTCAGATGATACCATTGCGGAGATCTAGCGGGTGCGGCCAAGGGTTGAACAGCAGGAGTAGGAGGAGCGATGGCGGGAGAAGCTTGTACAAGCATATCTCTAATGTTCAAACTCAGGCTAGCCTTCTTCCTAAAACATGCAAAAGTATAAGTACAGGAATAAGATAAAAAAAGACGATGTCAAATGAAAAGAGGCTTACACAACATTTGGTGCCTTGTTCAAGGGATACTGGTTAATCTTATTTTCTCCGCCTCTAGAGAGGCGGTGGATATCTTGGAGGCTCCACCCTCCGTCTTCTTTTTCTTGCCTCCGTCGGCAGCATCATAGGTGGAGCTCTTCCGCTTTTGCGCCAACATGACTTCATCATCGGACACGACAGTGACTTCCTTCATCTTGGGGTCATAGACTTGGGAAGCCATGCTGCCTTCATCCAAGTCCCCCAGCTGTTAAGTGAATCCTAAGTGTTAGACACAAAGCTATGTGCAAGACATAAGAATTGGAGTACATGTCAAAAAGCAATGTACATGAAATAAATGAGTACCTTTGGGAACTTGCCGCCCTCGAACATGTCATAGGTTATGGTGAAGCCACGCTTCCAATCCTTCACCTTGACTATGTCCTTGAGAAGAAGATTGAAAAAGTCACTGGAGAAGTTGTCCTAGGAAATCCGGAGGCTATCCTTTATATATTTGGAGTACTGGTGCATAACCTTATCACGGTGCTGCAGAGGTTGGATCCGCCTAACGAACCAGTACATGGCTAGGTCCAAGCCGGTCAGACCTGTCTATACGAGCTAGTCAATCCGCCTTACGGTGTGAGAGGATTCATCGTCGGAGGGGAAAGGGCTTGCGATCGCCATGTCGGGGCTTCAGCGGCGGCCCTGTCAATAAAGTCCGGGTACGACGCTTCTCGGCCAGCCAGAGGGATATCTGGGCCATAGAAGTACGCCAGTTGCCAGTTCTTGCAAGACTGATGTCCTACGATGTCGGGGAATCACCGTCCAGGACGGATCTTGAAGCTAATCGTTCCACAGTTTCTGAGTTCCTCTTTACTCACTCCGGCTTCCCTTGATACGTTGCAAACTCATCTATAATTTTTGATGCTCAATGCTTGTTTTATATCATTTGTCTTATGTTTTGTCTACACTTTAAGGTATTTTTATACACTTTCTAGAACTAACCTATTGACAATATGCCGCAGTGCCAGTTGCCTGTTTTATGCTGTTTTTGGTTTCAGAAAAGCTAAAAAATTAATATCCTCGGAATTGGACGGGAAAAAAAGCCAAAGTTAGTATTTTCCCAAAGCAATACGGAAACAGGAAGCAGAGACGGAGTAGGGAACCAGGGTGGGCACACCCTAGGGTGGCTCGGGCCCACCCTGGCCGCGCCACCAGGGGTGTGCCCCCCTAGCTTCCTCCTCGCCTCGGTTCTTCGCCTATAAGAAGCCCCCGACTCAAAAACCCTAAATCGTCCAGCAAACATCCATGAAAAGTTCCGCTGTGCTGCCGCCACCGAAGGGGAGATTCGAGGGACATAAGTCTCTATTCCGGCACCCTGCCGGGACGGAGAATTGCCCCCGGAGCCATCTCCATCGATCTCCACCACCATCTCCATCGCTGTTGCTGATTCCCATGATGAGGAGGGAGTAGTTCTTCCTCGAGGCTAAGGGCTCTACCAGTAGCTATGTGTTCATATCTCTCTCTATGTGTGATCTTATTGTGGTCATGAGCTTTGTAATCAAGTAGATCTACTCTGCTACTCAAGTGCTTTAATAGATCTCTGGCTCTCCCCACGTGTGTGAAAGTGACAACATGCACACCGTTGGCACTTAGGCTATAGATTACATAAATACTTGTCATGAGTTATATTTGGAGTTGGATGTCTTTATGAAATTGTGGTGTTTGAAGGAACCATCTAGTGCTCAAGGTGACAGTGTGGGGTTATCTAGATGGGGATTGTAAATTTAAGGAGTGCTTTTTTAGCCCTACCGTGGATTAGAGTTGTCCAACCGGAGAGTAGTTCAGAGTAGTATCATGAAGAGAATATATTTATATGAGAGTGTTCACTAGTGAAAGTATGATCCCTAGGCCTTGTTTCTAAACATTTAAACACTGTTTGCAACTAGATATGTTACATGTTTGCTTGCTTCCATCTAATTGCGTTTAGTATTTTCCTCCCCATCATAAGCTCTTTTATGGAACAGTTGTCTTATAATCATCCATACTACTTGTATTTCACTATTTCTTCGCCGAACTACTGCACCTATACACCTGACAAGTGTATTTGGTGTGTTGGGGACACAAGAGACTTCTTGTATCTTGATTGTAGGGTTGCTTGAGAGGGATACCTTTGACCACTTCCTCCCCGAGTTCGATAAAACTTGGGTAATCCACTTAAGGGAAACTTGCTGCTGTTCTACAAACCTCTGCACTTGGAGGCCCAACAACTGTCTACAAGAATATAAGCGTGCGTAGACATCATCCCTCTTCACAGTGAAGAAATAAATGAACAAATATAACCTAGGCCTAATCCCTAGGTATCCCTCGCATAATCCTGCATAATTTCTAAGCGCGAGGATGCTATTTGGAGAGATGTTCTGAGGTTGAACCCGGAAGTGCTTAAGGACTTGGATGCAGAAGTTGGATATTGGAAGGGAGATGCCGCACACAAATTGAGCCTTAAGATATACCTTTTATCTGACTTGGGGAGAAGGAGTGACCTCGCCGGCCGGCACCGCCCGCCAGACCAGGCCCTCCGTCACAGGGAGGTACCCCTCAAAGATCATCTCCTTGATGTCACACAAATGAAAGGCAATAATGATGATTAGTGACAACTCGAGGTGTGGTAAGAGGCAGGTAATGAACTCTATTTGTCTTCATTTTTGTACATATACTCATCATTGTGGGCATGCTTAGTCTGTTCATGTAAGGTGTATGTATTTATTGGATGCTTAGTAGTTGTTGCTCTCTTATGATTAGCTCCAGCTTGCTAATAGTTTGTAGCATGTCATATGAATGTTTGCTTGCATTGTTCTATTCATAACTTGGTATGACATTGGGGTATCCTCCTTTAAATGCTTCATTTGAATCGACTTGGCACATGCTCACGCATTCATATAACTGAACAAAAGTTAGTTAAGCCTCGATGATTTATTTTGCCTCAGAGTTCTTGTATCAGTTTTATGCCATAATTAATTCTGTTTTGTTGCAAGCATGATTATGACAGTTATTGCTCTCTCTTTTGTCGCTACCTTTCTATTGCTAGCCTTCACTTGCATTGATTATGAGATCTACTCGTGTTCCCAACTCCCTAAAACCAATATTGTCAAAAGTGTGCACCATTCCTACCTATTAGCATCATTTGCTATTCTGTGCATATTTACTATGCCTCGTTTTCTTCCAAATAAAATGTTTTCTTGTTATGGGAAAGTTTGTTAGTAAAGCTCTCACGAACTTGATGGCACACTTTATTTTCTTGCACTTAATAAACATGAACGATTGTGACTGTCCATGAAAGTTATATGCTTGCAAATTATAGGTTGGGAGTTAGCAGAACCGTGATGTGGGGAACACTTTTAACACATGTAAATCCAGTTGATATCATGCTCTTTTGTTTACGGATGTCGTCGGTGTGAAATAAAATGGGATCTTGTAAGTCCATGGAGTTATGTATATATGTTAGAGAAATGCCTGGGATACTAGCCTAAGCCATGCCTAATCATGGTGGAAACTTGCAGCATCACCATAGTGAGCAATCTATGAAGCATTCTTCTTATAAAAAAAGAGCGATGAGAAAAGAGGAAAGAGAGAAAAAAGCACCATTTTCCAATGGTAATAAGTAGATTGCTGAGATGCTCATTGTCTACTTACCTTGTCATTTTGATATGGGATAGCTCCTGTATCATGGGGCAAGGGGTACCCCGTTGGCAGTTCTCTATGATACACATGTACTTACTATGACAAGAACTTATCGGTAACTAAAGTTGAGTAGCATGAGGAGCGACCCTCGTACTCAAGGGACATGAGATTTCCCGTTTATGATCTGTCAAGCATATAACTCATATTGGACCTCACTTTCACCTTAACCATCTAAAGATGCCTATGATAGGGGCAATGAGAGCGCAAAGCTAATGAGTACCATACCTTCAGCATTTGAAGCATTTCAAACTTTTCAAAACCTTTTCACTTCCCTGTTGAGTCACCATTTATTCTATGAGCACCTTCTTGAGAGCATAGTTGTCATTCTTAGTGTAATATTATGTCTCAAAACTTTTTTTTGAGCTATGAGACTGTGAGGCAAAAGCCCCACAGCAATTTATTAATACCAAAAAAGCCAAGTAAAAGTTACAAAGCTATACAAAAAAGGAACCAAAAGAGAGAGAAGAAGAAACTACCTATACAGACTAACCCATCAAAATATAACTAATATAAGCTGCGTATCCAGGCCATAAAGGTAGTATGGTGCTTCCTTTTAATCCTATACCCAAGCAAGGACATATCATGCAGGAAGTCTCTCCGTCACCCAGAGAATGTGGGCCTTTGATTATCAAAAATCAATCTGTTGCGTTGTTTCCATATGTGCCAACAACCCATCATAACTGCCTCCATGAAGAAAGGTTTACCAAAATCTGCTTTAGCAACAACAAAAGCAGTTTCAAAATCTTGTCCCAGAGACCAGTCAATCTGCAAGTAATTCCAAACTCTCTGACTAAAGTTACATTCGAAGAACAAATGTACTGTATCTTCATGAGCTCTTGTTGGACAAAGAACACAATGTTTGTCTTTAGTGACCTTCCAATGTCTTCTGTGCAATAAATCCCTAGTGTTCAGCCTATTCAAAAGCAATAGCCAAGAAAATAAATTAATCCTCATCATACAAGAAGATCTCCATATCCATTTAAACACACCCATGACAGGAATATTTGCATGAATATATTTTTAAAACATGGAAGGTGTGTAGGTGCAGCCCCAAACATATGTCCAAGAATACCTGTCAGAGGAAAGAGGATTGACTCTCATTTGATCCAAAAGGGTGGAATACTCACTAAAAGCCTGTGCAGACAACGGTAAGTAGAACAAACCAGACATGTCTCCAGATCTAAAAACCTCTGCAGCTGAAAGCTTGGGATTAAGAGCATATGTAAACAACCTGGGAAACCTCTCTGATAGGGGTGTAGTAGAACCAGCAAACTCCCACTTATCTGACCAAAAAATAAAACTGTCCCCTTTACCAGGTTTAATAACAGAGACATCTCTAAATTGTTCCACAAGCTTAAGAACATCCCTCCACCAAAAGGAGCCACACAGATTTTCAGCATGGAGCACAGCATCCACATAACAGGAATCCCAGATCAACTTCACCCATGGAATGTCAGCCCTGTTATAAAATTTATCCAAGTGCTTCGGAAGCAGAGCCTCATTTTTCCTTTTAAAATTTACAATACCAACTCCACCTTTGTCCTTTGGCTTGACAAGCATTTCCCATGCAGCAAGGGACTGTTTAGGGGTATCAGTGTTACCCCTCCAAAGGCATTTTCTCAAGATACTCTCAATAGGCTTTATGATGCCAGGAGCCAATTGGAACATGTAGAGGAAGAAAACATGCATGGAGGCAAGAGCATATTTAATTAATTGCAACCTAGCACCCTAAGATAAGAAGCTCGAAATGCATGTAAGTCTTCTTTCCAACTTACAGACAACAGGCATCATATCCTGTAGGTGTGGTTTAGTTGTCCCCAAGGGCAAACCCAAATACGTGAAAGGCAGTGTAGCAATCTGACAACCAAAAGCTGTCGCCGGATCCTTTATTTTTTCACCAGAGACATTAATTGACACTATATTAGACTTATGAAAATTCACCTTCAGACCAGTAGACAGAGAAAAATCATTAAGCAACCCTTTTAAAGACATCAACTGATCTAACTCAGCAGGTAGGATCATCAAAGTGTCGTCAGCATACTGCACAATTGGGAAATCTGGATCTCTAGTCTGAATAGGCAAGGAAATCAAACCTTGATGCATCAGGTCATTAACAACACACTGCAACAATTTAGAGCCTAACACAAATAAAGCAGTGGAAAGAGGGTCACCCTGCCTTATTCCCCTCTTGCATTGAAATTGCTTTCCAGGAACACCATTCAAAAGAATTTTCGAGGTTCTAGAGCTTAAAATATCTTTCACCCATCTCAGGAAAATAGTGTCAAAACCCATGTGCTGTAACACCTGAGTGATAGCTGCATTCTCAATTGTATCGAAAGCCTTAGAAAAATCTAGCTTTAGAATGACAATATGTTTCTTGGACATATGACACTGGTACAGATATTCAAAAGACCAAACAACATAGTCCTGAATAGTCCTAGACTTCAAAAAACCATATTGGTTCTTGTGAACACAACTCAAAATCTTACTCTGAAGTCTATTAGCCACCAGTTTAGTAAGAAACTTTAAGCAAAGATTTGTCAAAGAGATAGGCCTAAAATCGTTGACATCCTCAGGAGTTTGAACTTTAGGGACCAAGGTGATAAAAGATTCATTAATATTTTTTAAGTTTATAGTCCCATCATGAAAATATTTTGCCAGCTCATAATATTCCTCCCTCACCAGAGACCAACACTTTTTCAGAAACAACCCATTGAAACCATCTGGTCCAGGTGCCTTATTAGAAGGCATTTCCTTAACAACAAGATCCATCTCCTCTTTCAAGAATGGCATAGATAAGTCCTCCAAGCCATCCACCCTTTTAATAAGTCTATCTAAATCAAATCTCATGTCAATTCCTTCAGTTCTACCCATTATATCCTTATAGCAGGACCACAATAATCCAGCCATCTCATCGTGGTCTGAAACCACTCTTCCATCCACATATTTTAACATGGAAATAGTATTTCTTCTAAATCTCTTTGTTGCCATAGCATGAAAAAATTTGGTATTATCCTCAGATAACTTAATCCACCTCACAGTGCATCTCTTTCTCCAATAATTACACACAATAGACAAAAGATTTTCCAAGTGCAATTTAACAATAGCCCTGAAATTAAATTCAGTCACATATAATGGCCTTTGCTCTTCCATATTATCCAACAACAAAATCACTCTATTACAATTTTGAATCAGCAGCTTTAGTTTTGACAAACTCAAATGCCAATGTTTTAGCGCATGCCTCAGGGATTTTAGCTTATCAGCAATAATAGCTGAACTATGATTCTTGTAAGAAGGTTGTTCCCAAGATTGTTTCACACAGTCCAGGAAACCAGGCTGGTCCACCCAAAAGTTTTCAAATCTAAAAATATTGGACTTTGGGATAAAAGTATCAATGTTAACAACATAGGGGACATGATCAGACTTTGTATGAGCAAGAGGCAGCACCAGGGAGTTTGGGAAAGAAATAATCCAATTTGCACTAGTAAAGAACCAGTCAAGCTGCTCAAGCAGGGGCTGCTCCTGCATGTTAGACCATGTGAATTTTCTGCCTTTTAAAGGTAACTCCAACAAATCTAAATGTCCAATAATCTCATTAAATAACAGCATATCATTGACATTTCCCCCAGGCTTATTTCTATTTGCATCCGATCTTATAAAATTAAAATCTCCCAACAATAGCCAATTACTATCCACAGGTATTTGAATGTTATATAGCCACTGAACAAAATTATCCCTCATAACACCCTGGCAAGGACCATAAAAAGACACAAGAGTATAACTCTCACCATTATGTGTGGAACAAAAATTTATAGTTATACCAAAACTCTACATATCAAGCAGGGTCCTAGAGAACACAACAGAGTTCCACAACACAATCAAACCCCCAGATGCACCAACGGAAGGGGAATAAACAAAATTGTCAAATCTTTTGGGGAAAAATTTCCTAATAAAATATTGATCAAAGAAATCACACTTGGTTTCTTGTAAGCAAATGATAGAGCATTGACATTCTTCCACCTTAGCTCTGACTTCTCTTTGCCTTTCTTTAGAATTTAAACCTCTCACATTCCAGCACAAAACCTTCCACTTTCTGAAATATTTTGTATTCATTTGATAACAAAATAAGCAAAGAGCAAAATAGGTCCGGTGCATCTAGACCAGAGGTAAAACCCAACACAATGTACATATAAGTAGATCAACACCAACTCATCAACAATAAATAAAGACCATAATTTCAATATAACCACACAGTTCACAACCAACCAGAAACGGTTCCATATTACAGACCAGAGGCTCCAACAAAATAACCCCATAAGAATAGTGAAAATTACCAGCTGAGCAAGGAAAAAGGAGTGCCCACTCCCATTAACAGCCAACAAATTATTCATCATTTTTACCAATCTTTGGCTTCTTTCCCTTAGGAGTAGCCTTAAGCTTCTACTCAGTCAGCTGCTCTGGTGGAATCCCCAAACCTTCACCAATCTGCTGAAGAAGCATCAGAGGGGTCTCTAGCATAGCTTGGTTCTCCCTGCCCTATCTTCCATCTTCTCCTTCTGTGTCCAAATGTTGCACTTCCTCATTTAACTCTACAATATGCACAGAGGACTTAACTTTCTTCCTTGGCCTGGGAATAGTGTCACTCATAGATTTTTTTCCTACAGCCACTGTTCACCACACACTTCCTTGTGCTTCTCCTCAAATCTTCATCTGAATAAGGTGTAACCTGCTTTCTCCCTCTGCCTGTACCCTTCTTCTTCACCATAGAGGCTGGAGAGGCAGAGAAAACACATTGTGGCATATCCGTAGCATTATCCATAGATTCCTCAAAAGAAAGGGACCTTGCAACTTTTCTAGTGGCAACAACAAAAGTTCTGTCCTGAACTCTAGCCTTCAACTTAACATTTCCCAAACTGGAAGTTATCAGATCAAACTGTCCAAAAGTTTGCTGCCAACTTCTCTTGGACAGAGTGACTAATAAAGACATGTCAGTCACAGGCCTCTCAATATTATTTGCAAGCAAGTTAAAAAGAGTAGGCTTGAAATTCCTCTCCCAAAGCATATCAGGTGGAAATTCAGGCACAAAAGTAGTCCTAACCAAGTTAACCTGAATAACCAGCTGCTGATCAGGCTCTAACTAGATAGGTTGTAGCTGAAAAGGCTGTAATTCCTGGTCTACCTCTTGGTTGACCAAATTCAGATTTCCTGATCCATCAGTTGAAACAGAGTCCAAGGAGGGGTTAAAAACCACTGAGTCATCAATCTGAACTTCCTTTGGCTCCTGCATATTGTTCTGCTCACCCTCCTCATTGTGTTGTTGCTGCTACATTGGATCAGCATCCCCATTCTACTGCTGCTGCATATGATCAACATCCCATCCTATTTCCGGGTATTGAGGCCCCACAAGCAGGTTGTTATTGGGCTGCAATTGTCCTGGCATAGGATGCAGATTGCCATCAAAAGACATAGGATCTTCATCAGGTGGCAAAACTGTAGCTGCCTCCATAATGTAGACAGCAGCAGTCCAGGTCTCCCTGACATCACCTAAGTCAGCATACCTACCAAAGACCACATCCCTCGACACCAAATCAGGAGAAGGATAAGAAGCAAAAACCATAGTACGATCCAGGAGTACATCATCTTGGTGCGAGTGGTGATAGGTACCAAAAGTTGCGATAGCATTGGAGATATCAAAAGTATTGCGGTAATCTAAGGGCGGTCCCAAAAACATCAACCATCCTGATTTATGACCCTGAACAACACGATGATTCAACCTATCATTATGAGGCACAAATCTGACAAAGATATCATCATCAAGCTCAAACGGGTTTCGTTGCAACAGAGCAACCACAGATGCAGTACTGCGAAGCTGACATAAGCCTAACCCAAACAAAGCCGGTTGCACACTATCAACTGCTCTGTGATGATGCTGAGCAATGAAATCTCTAACATGATCATGCCAGATTGGCGCATCAGCAGCAGGAGGAGAAGGTTCGAGAATAGCCAAAACGTAATTACCATGTGTTGCCGGTGGTGGTTCAGAGGGACTGTAGAAGGTGCGGGGAAGCCTCGTAGGACTTCCATCGATAATGTGGTGCCCAAGAGGCAGCCACCTTGCAGGGTCAATCTCAAAGTTCGCCATGGGTGGATCCTCTTCAGGTATGGTTATCTGAGGTTCAGGTGGCGGCGAAGGCGAAGAGACGGGAGGCGATAAAACAGAGTCGTTCTGAACCGAAACGTCGCCCTCTATATTACCTAAAACGGGGGTGATAAGGTCTCGTTGTTCCTGTTTAGGAGCCCACCGCATGGCAGATTTGGACAACCAGTTAAAACAATTCTTTTTAATGTGGCCATAATGGAAACAAAAATGACAACGGATATCATTCGTGCACTGAGAACGTTTATCACCAAAACTAAGACACCGACCACAATTATAAACCTGAAAAACCATGTCATCAATCATTGCCTCAAAATCCGCATCATCATGTGTTGTTGGTAAATTTGGCCCAATAGGAGTGGGCTCAGAGGAGAACGAAGGGGTTCTGTCTTGTGAATCCAAAGGAGCAGCTTGATCAGGCCTAGAAGTATCAAGATCACCGACTTCCACCTGTGGAACAGGTAACTTTTGTAGTGTACCAAAAGTGATACATGGCTGGGTGTTAGTTTTTAGAAGATCAGGTAAAACCACGCCAGATTTTGTCACACCATTAGGACCCTGGTAACCCTTACAAGTAGAGTAACAAATAGACTCAGCAAACAAAAGCTTCTTTTTTGGATTAGCAGAGGACTTAAAAATGGAACAAGGCTTTGTTTTCATAGCAGCAAGACCCAATCGAGAAAACCTTTTGGAAGGGCTTATTAGAGTCCACTCTTCCTTACATTCCTTCTGCCAATAATGAAATTACTTTACCCAATTCGGTACTCCATAACCCCATAAGTGAAAGTGACATTTGAAATGAGGAAACTCAAAATATCTGAGATTTAAAACCTGAAAACCAACTTGCTTGTTGAAAACACAAAAGGAGAAGACCCTGTCAGCCAGAGCAGAGACTTTAAGCTCACCACAAAAACCTCCTAAAGCTGCCTCTAGAGCAATGCTCACATATTCGTCATCAAGACGGAAATTGGCTCTCCCAAAAGACACAAACATGATAAAGTTTCCTGAGGAAGCAGTTGGGTGAACCGAGGAATTAAAACTCCTTTTAATCTGTTTAGCAAAATTCAGTCCTGTAGAAAAATTCAGTCCCATAATCAAGGATGAATGAACCGCAGATCTTATAGGAGAATCCAATTTTTTTAGATCAGAACTAACATCCACATCACAAGTACCAAAAAGCTCATCCAAAACTTGAACCTGATCAGCCAGAATGGTAACACCAACTCTGACAGTATGATCTTTAAAAAGGATCTTTGAGCCCAACTTGAAACAATCAGATCTATGCAACGATTTACGAGCAATTGGCACACCCTTAGCATTTTTTAAAACCAGCCAATTATCCCGCGTCCAAAGTACTAGTGAGGCATCATAAGGCTTCATGCGACCTCTATCAAGATCCTTCATAGTGGAGTACGTAATTTTCCAAACTTTAGCTCGTGGCGGATCAAGGACAGAATGATCCAAACAAACACCAGGAGTAGATTGGACAATCTTTGAACCAGATGCGGACTCACTCCTCAGGGGCGGCCAAACCAAAGAATGATCACCATTCGTCATGATCTTGCATGACCCAACCAACACAACGTGGGAAGAAAATTTTACCTCCAATCCCAAGGAGATCAACTCTCCAGGAAGAAGACGTTTGCCGATGATACCAGTACCTTTAGCATTGATCAGGGAGATCCAATCCGACCAGATGCAAACAACGCCATCATGATTATTGGTGTTCCCAAGATCCAAATCTTTGGAAGAGAGATACGCCGCCTTCCAGATCCACGTGGGAGGCAACATGATCTAGGGGATATGAATGTAGGGAGAGGGTGGGTCTAGAGGATGGTTGGGAAGGATTGGGGCGACGATCACCAGAAATGGAGATCACCAGCGGCGAGGGCTATCTAGGGCTAAGGTTTCGGCAGCGCTATAGTGTCCCTAGTCCTCCTTAATGCACGGGTATTTGCATCCAACCGCAATCGGTGAGGCTTGTCTCAAAACATGGTTAATTATGTCATGACTTTGATGCTTGTATCTTTGATATCTTTACTTCTAGTCTTCACTTGAACTTCAGAGGTTCCTTGGAATTTATATTTTGCTCCACAATCAAAGGCAAGCGAGATACCACTCTATCATACCTTCTTATGAGCATTGCAATGTTGCTTATGTTTATGTTTCATGCTACCTATTATTATTGTGTTGGAATCTCTTCATAGCTTGCAATGACTATTGAGTAGACTTAGTTGCATAATCCTTATTATGAATTGTCTAAGTACTGATCATATGTTGAGAATATATACATTACATGAAGCAAATGTGTTAGTGAAAGTTTCTTTTATCGCACTCAGTTTTCAACTGAATTGCTTGAGGACAAGCAATAAGCTAAGCCTGGGGGGAGTTGATACGTCCGAAATGTATCTACTTTCCCGATCACTTTTTCTATTGTTACTCCTCTAAAATTGTGTGATTTGGATACAACTAACATGGACTGACGTTGTTTTCAGCAGCATTGCTTTGGTGTCTAGTTTTTGTTCAGAAAATTAACTTTCAGGAAAAATCCTAGAAAATATGACAAAACTCCTATTTTACCAGAAGATTCACGGAGCCAGAAGATGAGACGGAGGAGGGCCACGAGGAGCCCACACCCCTGGCCGCGCGGGTCAGCCTGGGCCGCGCCTGGGAGGGGTGTGGCCACCTCGGGCATCCCTTCGGCCTCCCTCTTCGCCTACATAAAGCCTTCTGACCTAAAAACAAAGGGGGGTTCGATGTTTTTCTAGAGAGAGTTCCGCTGCGCCGCCACTACCAGATACCACGATTCGGAACCAGAAACTCCGTTCTGGCACCCTGCCGGGACGGGGAATTGGAGGAGATCGTCGCCATCATCATCACTGACGCCTCACCATCAACCATCCATGTTTCCCCCATCCATGAGTGAGTAATACCCCGTTGTAGGCTATGGGGATAGTAGGGATTAGATGAGATCTATCATGTACTCGAATAAGATTGTTAGGGCATGGTGCCTAGTATCTTTGTTAGTGCTTTTTGACATTGTTGCAACTTCTTGTGCTTAATTCTTGTCACTAGGGCCCAAGTGCCATGATCTTAGAGCTGAACTTGTTATTGATTCATGATGATAGTATTGTTTGTGATCTTATCTGTGTGTACACATATTATTGTCCGGAACCAAAGGCCCCGAAGTGACAGAAATTGGGATAGCCGGAGGGGATGGTTGTGATATGAGGATCACATGTGTTCATAGAGTGTTAATGCTTTGCTCTGGTGCTCTATTAAAAGGAGTACCTTAATTGTCAGTAGATTCCCTTGAGGCCCCGCCGCAACAGGCTGGCAGGACAAAAGATGTTATGGAAGTTCTCATTGCGAGCATGTATGACTATATATGGAACACATGCCTATGATTGTTTAGTACTTGGATGCTTTATCTTATTTATCTACAAATGCCCTAGATCTGGAAGCTATATGAATAGTCTCGTCCATGCAACGCCTGTCCACCCATCCCTATGCCTACCGCACTCATATCCTACTGTTTGCTACTATTGTTACTACTGCCTTTGTTTTACTGCTACTATCACTTTGCTATTGCTACTACAAAACTGTTGCTACTGATAAATTACCGTGAGCAAGATTATTTCCAGGTGCAGCTGAATTGACAACTCAGTTATTAAGTCTCTTATAAGTATTCTTTGGATCCGCTTGTGTCGAATCAATAAATTGGGTTATACTACCCTCGAAGACTTTTGCGATCCCCTATTCTTGTGGGTCATCACATGTAGAGGTCCGAACCTGATAAGGTAGAGATACCTGTGTTTACAGTGCTAGTCCCTGGATCGAATAGCTAGCACCCAGAGTTTAAGATGTAATATCAATAAACAAAGGTCATATTACAACTTATAACCAGGAATAAAATAGTTCATTACAACTTACATAGCTCATATGGCTATCTTATTACAAAGGAGTAGATATAACTATATAGCATGGAGTCCTTCATCTTCATGTGCCACAGGCAATCATGTTGGTTGTAGACTTGTAATCCCTGAAGGGAATATGCCCGAGAGGCAATAATAAAGTGGTTATTATCGTATTCCTTATTTATGATAAATGTTTATTTTGCATGCTATAATTGTATTAATAAGGAAACGTTAATACATGTGTGTTTAATAAACAAATAGAAAGTTTCTAGTTATGCCTCTCCTATAAACTAGCTCGTTGATTAACAAGATGATCAAAGGTTTCCTGATCATGGACATTGGATGTTGTTAATAACGAGGTCACAACATTGTTGGAATGATGTGATGAACATTCATCCGAAGTATAGCATTACGATCAAGGTCATTGTGTTTATATTGCTATAACATCATACGAAGTAATCTTAGTCCTTAGACCATGAGATCATGTCAATCACTAACACTGGAAGAGTATCTTGATAACATCAAACATCACACCATAAAAGGGTGACTATAAAGATGGGTTCAGTGCTACGAAGGTTTTATGTTGAGGCTCATGGATCAAGAGTGGAATTTTTCCATTCCGATGACAGATAGATATACTCTAGGCCCTCTCGGTGATATCACATTGGTTAGCTTGCAAGCAAGTGATTTGATCACTAGAATGTTATATCACGGGAACGAGAAAAGAGTACATGTTGGTAACGAGATCAAACTAGGTATGGAGATACCGATGATCGAATCTCGGACATGTAATATATCGCGAGACAAAGGGATTGAGTTACATGCGTATAAGGTTCACACGATCACAGAAGTCATCGTTGAATATGTGGTAGTCAGTACGGATCTCCAGGTCCCGCTGCTGATTATTGATCAGAGAGGGGTCTCGATCATGTATACATTATTCGTGAACTGTAGGGTGACACACTTAATGGATACTGAAACCATTGGGAGCAAATAATATGCCAGAGAAAGAAAAAGGAAAGCGCATGAATTTATTTCACTAGACACCGAAACTGTTTCGGTTGAAATTGGTTCTGCATGTGAAATTGAATACTAACAAGGGTTTTATGTGAATGTTTGTTAATTAAAGTAATTAAAAAAATCTGAATAAATAAATAAAAGAGTTTTATTTAAATGAGAGCTTGCATTAAATTTGGTGGAAATTTAATGCATGTGAGTGGAGTTTTGAGTGGAGGCTCTTTTATGGGAGTGGAGGCTTTTCATTTTGAGTGGGAGGTCCACCCACATGAATGTGGAAGAGGTGGGGGTAGCCACCATGGCTGGGCGCCATGCCCCTTGGGGTGCCCCCCTCTCCCTATAAAAGGACCCCCTCTCCTCCTCTCAAAGCACACCTCCTCGTGAAGGATCTCTCTCCCCCCTTTAAAAATTCCCCATGGTCTTGGAACAGCGAGATACATGTTCCCAGTGGCTTTTTCTGGAAGGATTTGTTGCTTCCGCTGCTTCCCTAGAGCGAGGGCGTGGAGGTTGTCGGGATACCCGGACGTGTGTGCGATCACGGATGCACCACTGCTTTGCGGTGCTGGACGTGATGGTGCTGGACCGGCTGAACCAGATGGACTTCATCACGATCTTGAGATCGGGAAGCGTTCGACTACATCATCCATGAGTACAACCTCGTTAACGCTATACGGTCTTCGAGGGTATGTATTCTATGGATGTATATCCACTCGTTGCTTGTATCTAGTAGATAGATCTTGGTGCTTTGTTCCCATCGTAGGAAATTTTTTGGTTTCTATGCTGCGAACCCTTCAGTGGTATCAGAGCCGGATCTATGCGTAGATACTTTGCATGGGTAGTACACATATGAGTATGTGGGCGATGTTGATCATTTTATTGCTTCTTTGTTGTACTTTAGATATTGGTGGCATAGTGGGATGAAGCGGCCCGGACAAACTTTACATGTCCTCGCACATGAGACCTGTTCCACTTTTGACATGCAACTAGTTTTGCATAAGTGGCTAGCGGGTGTCTGTCTTTCCTACTATAGTCAATATCTAATTTGCAACGATTTGTGAACAATTTGGTTATCCTCGTTGTGGTTCATGTTCGTAGGTAAGAACGGTTCTATCTTCGAAAGCCCTAAGCCACGTAAAACTTGCAATGGATAAATTAGAGGCGTCTAGTTTAGATTATTGCTGGGCTAGTGTCATGATATGGTGATGTTGTAAGTAGAAGTATAAGTCGATACTATTACACCACACATAACGTGTAAGTTCCATAGACCTTGGCCTTACACATAGAGGTATGATGGAGATCATACCACGATGCACATGATGGAGATCAAATGCAAAAACCATATCATTTCACTTATTAACATGTGATGTTTGTTGCATCTTATATTGCTTGTTTGGCGTTTTATTAGCATAATAAGATGATCCCTCATTTAGATATCAAGATAAAAATGTGTTCTCCCTTAAGTATGCACCGATTATGTTTCGTCGCTCCAAGACATCACGTGATGATCGGGTGTTCTTGGATCCACGATCATATTTCGGGTGTAAGACAGTTCACACACGAATACTAAGGTTCTTACTTGGCGAGCCTAGCATGTACAGACATGGCCTCGGAACACGGACCAAAAGGTTAAGCATGAGTCATATGGAAGATATGATGCCCATTTGATGCTCTCCTTTGAAGCTACACCGACTCACATGATGATCGGATTGGTGTAGTGGATTTGGTTCATGTAATCACCAAAAGGACACGAGGGATGTCGTTTTTGAGTGGGAGTTCATTTCTAATTTGGATTAGTAGAACTAAATTTTCATAAATTAAATCAAAGTGAATTTGCATAATTTGTCGTAGTCATTGGCATTCGTTCACCACCTTATGCTTAGTTGTAAATGAGATAATAGAACTATAGAATTCTGGATATATACTTTACGATCTGGTATCGTATTGTGTTGAGTGTCAATCTAAAATTTAAAGTCCTATTGCAAACTTTTATCAAACTCTATTTACTCCGTGAAATTTAATAGTTAGTATTAAATCGAGAGTAACAATTTCAGTGTTAGTATCTTAAGTATCATGTTTGCCTCCATGATTCTTGATTGTTTTTAAATATCAAGGTTATCTAGGAGCTGAAAGAATTGTTTCAGAAACCATCATGTGTGGCAGATATAATGATATCTGAAACAATGTTTTGGTTGAAATATGATAGAGTATAATATATGTTCTCATATTGGATGAGAATTTGCAAAGGTTGGAGATGCTAGACGTCCTAATCATCCAAAAGGGTTTTGGAAAGTAATGTTATACTCACGGTTCGTCTTTATAAGCTACATTAGCTTGATAATGAAAGTTTTCATGATAAGGATGAATAGAAGATGTATGTAAAATGTTTACTACACTAAAAGATTACTAAAGAATGGATTTTGAAAGAACGCCGATCATTTGATGATGGTGATCTACTTCAGAGTGCAAGTCCAAAGGTATTAGTATTTGAATATACACGCTTTGGACTATGTGTCATGTATATGATGCCACTATTGATGTTGATAGATTCTTTTAAAAAGGAAAAGGAAATGCTGAAAGAGAATCTATAAAATATATTTGGCAGAAAATGAAAGATTGGAAATATTCAGTTTTAGGTATATAGATGATATACATGTTATGGTTGTATTCTTTGCTTGCTAAACAATGTGGTTCTTGGGTATTGGATACCGAATTGGTTGGTATGAAATTTCATATAGACCAACGCGATTCATGAACCACAATGGCCTAGGTAACTAGCAAGAGAATATGTGATGATGATCATCGAAAATAAACAAGCCATTGTTTGTATTTCTTGTTGACATCAAAGCTTGCCTTCAAGATTTGTTTCAATAATCGTTATTTAAATTAGGTATTATGAGAACAAAGATTGTTCAAATAATTACCATATTCCATATAAGATGGATGATTTACAAATCTAGTTGGAGAAATAACATCCATAAAAACTAATGCTAAAATGTCGCAAGACAAATGATTGAAAGATCACTTACGAAGTGCCATCGCCGTTTAAATTATATTGGAAAGAAAACATGAAGAAACTCCATATTCATGGATTTTTGGAGTCTTTGATTTTATCAAGTGACGCTTGTGAGACTTTCCTCAGGATAATTAAAACTCCGTTCAAAGGCCAAAGAAGAACAAACGACTAAAATATTGGGAACATATTGATGTATGTAGTCCATTATGTGTAGTCATAAGCGATGGATTTCAACTTCATATACTTTCTCCAGAAATTTGAGTGAATATTCACTTAATGAGAAAGAAGTATGAAATATTTGAAAATGTTCAAAGACTTTCAAGATTAAGTGGAAAATCATTGTAACAAGAAAATAAATGATTTATGGTTTTATCCTAGAGCGATTTATTTGAGTTGCAAGTGTAACAAGAAAATAAATGATTTATGATTTCATCATAAAGGGATTTATTTGAGTTACAAGTTTAGCAAAAACACCTAGATTTGCATCTCCCGAAACACCATAGGAATATGGAGTGTTTGAGATTTGTAATGAAACCTTGTGTGACATGGTTAGATCAAAGGTGTTATTTATAAAACTGTCATTATGTTTTAAAATATTAAAGCTTTAGAGACTACCGCTTTTACATTGAAAAGAGCTCCATCTTGATCCGTTGAAATGACACCCGGTTTGGGGTAAAACCCAAGTTGTCCTTTCTTAAAATTTTGGTATGCTAAGCATAAGTAAGATGTTTACAACCAAAATCGAATGAGCATGTCTTTGTATGTTATTTCGAATAACCATTGGGTATTCCTCCATAACACCGAGGACAAAATGGTTTGTCGCTTGAAATGTGAAGTTTCTTGAAAAAGGAATTTTTTGCAAAAGTTAAGTGGGAGGACAATAGAACTTTGATAAGGTTAACGAACCTTAGCTATATGTGCTGAGTTGTGCAGCCCCGGAAAACATTCCGGAGGCAGCCAGAATGTTCATGGCTCAAGTGCCTCAAAGGTTGTGGTCACGAAGGTCTAAGTTCCTATTGAACCAAGTAGGTCGGATAAATAATCAAATACTGAGATTTGAGAATGAATCATTATTGTTTGACAATGATGAACCGACTACATGCAAGAAGCGATGATGGGCCCTGACTCTGTCAAATGGCTTGAATCCATAAAATCCGTGATAATTCCAAACACGAAAAATCAAGTTTTTTGAACTTGGAAGACCCTTCGGAAAGATGTAAAAACCTATCGGTCGTATTTGGATCTATAAAGAAACAGACATGGATGTTTCACATCCATGAAATAGTTGACATGTAATAAAGTATTTTATGACAATGTTCAAGGAGTTGACTATGACAAGATTGGATCTTTCATAGCGATACTTAGTCTGGACGGATTAATGTAGCAACCACTACATATAATTTGGTATATGGTAGATGAATAAACAGAACAAGGTTCTTCTAATAGAATGGTTACCTAGGACGTGTGCATAACATGGTCCAAAGGGTTTTGTTAATTCAATGGATGCTAAAAGGCATGCAAACTTCAATGGTTGAAGTAAGCATCACGGAGTTAGAATCTTCATCGTGATGAAAAGGAGTTTTCATCAGGAGACGATGAAGATGCTTGCATTTGAAAGAAATTAAGTGGGAGCACTAAGACATATTTCTAATACATTATGTGGAAGACATCTTGTTGATTGGAAATGATGTATCTTTTATTGACAAAGGTTAATAATTTCATTTCGATGAAAGATTTAGGCAAAACCCGAATATTTAGCATGAATCTCTATATGGATAGACTTTGACGCTAATATGGTTGTGCCAAACATACATATATGAGATATTGAAGGAGTTCAATATAGAAACGACGAGAAACGGTTCTTGTTGCATGGAAAATAATTGAATCAAGATTCAAGTGTATCGACACTTGATAAGTGAAGCAAGATTCAAGTGCTTTGACACTTGATGAGTGAAATCACAAGAATGTTTTGATCAATCATACCATGATATGTACACATCCAGATATGTCCTATGCTCTAAGTGTTATGAGCATATACCAAAATGAATCACAAGATGATCATTGGATGATAGTAAGAAAATTATTATGATCTTTTGAAGAACTAAGAATATATTTGTGTCGAGGTGACAAACAATTACAAATAGTTCATTGTAAAGCGTTACATTGATACTAGTTTTGTCACAAGATACAAATTAAGTGTATCTCAATTTAAACCATGAGTGTCACAATGAAATGGAAAGGAGTTTCCATGACGGATTTGGATGAATTCCAAAGTTAAGACATTGTGACGGATACTACAACAAAAGGCTAAGAATATGACTGCTATAGTAGCATCAAAGGAGGGCATTTGTGTCAAGTAGTTTATTATCAAACTAAGGTGTGGATCGCAATGGGATAACACTAAAGATCTATTGTACGACAATAGTATCAACATGATTTAACCCCAAGGAACTAAAGGTCTCACCAAAAGACCAAATTTATACAATTCCATCTCATTGGAGAATGAGTGATGCGTGAAGACGCAAAGACATGCAAATACACACGGACCTGAAAGCGTCAGATCCGTAGATTATGTTAACCAATTGCAATCGCGTATATGGAACACTAGAAAGCCATAGGTGTTCAATACGCAAAAGTTTTCAAACTAGATTATTGTCTCTAGTGCAAGTGGGAGACTGAAGGGAATATGCCTGAGAGGCAATAATAAAGTGGTTATTATCATATTCCTTATTTATGATAAATGTTTATTTTGCATGCTATAATTGTATTAATACGGAAACGTTAATACATGTGTGTTTAATAAACAAATAGAAAGTTCCTAGTTATGCCTCTCTTATAAACTAGCTCGTTGATTAACACGATGATCAAAGGTTTCCTAATCATGGACATTGGATGTTGTTAATAACGAGGTCACAACATTGTTGGAATGATGTGATGAACATTCATCCGAAGTATAACATTACGATCAAGGTCATTGTGTTTATATTTCTATAACATCATACGAAGTAATCTTAGTCCTTAGACCATGAGATCATGTCAATCACTAACACCGGAAGAGTATCTTGATAACATTAAATGTCACACCATAACAGGGTGACTATAAACATGGGTTCAGTGCTACGAAGGTGTTATGTTGAGGCTCATGGATCAAGAGTGGAATTTTTCCATCCTGATGACAGATAGATATACTCTGGGCCCTCTCGGTGATATCACATTGGTTAGCTTGCAAGCAAGTGATTTGATCACTAGAATGTTATATCACGGGAATGAGAAAAGAGTACATGTCGGTAACAAGATCAAACTAGGTATGGAGATACCGATGATCAAATATCGGACATGTAGTATATCGGGAGACAAATGGATTGAGTTACATGCGTATAAGGTTCACACGATCACATAAGTCATCGTTGAATATGTGGGAGTCAGTACGGATCTCCAGGTCCCGCTGCTGATTATTGATCAGAGATGGGTCTTGATCATTTCTAAATTATTCGTGAACCATAGGGTGACACACTTAAGGGATACCGACACCATTTGGAGCAAATAATATGCCAGAGAAAGAAAAAGGAAAGCGCAGAAATTTATTTCGCTAGACACCGAAACTGTTTCAGTTGAAATTGCTGAAACTGGTTATGCATATGAAATTGAATACTAGCAAGGGGTTTTATGTGAATTTTTGTTAATTCAATTATTTAAAAAAATTCTGAATAAATAAATAAAAGAGTTTTATTTAAATGAGAGATTGCATTAAATTTGGTGGAAATTTAATGCATGTGAGTGGATTTTTGAGTGGAGGCTCTTTTATGGGAGTGGAGGCTTTTCATTTTGAGTGGGAGCTCCACCCACATGAATGTGGAAGAGGTTGGGGAAGCCACCATGGCTTGGCTCCATGCCCCTTGGGGTGCCCCCTCTCCCTATAAAAGGCCCCCTCTCCTCCTCTCAAAGCACACCTCCTCATGAAGGATCTCTCTCCCCCCTTTAGAAATTCCCCATGGTCTCGGATCAGCGAGATACATGTTCCCGGTGGCTTTTTCTGGAGCGAGGGCGCGAAGGTTGTCGGGATACCCGGACATGTGTGCGATCACGGATGCACCACTACTTTGCGGTGCTGGAGGTGATGGTGTTGGACCGGCTGGACTAGTTGGACTTCGTCACGATCTTGAGATCGACAAGCGTCCAACTACATCATCCATGAGTACAACCTCGTTAACACTATACGGTCTTCGAGCGTATGTACTCTATGGATGTCTATCCACCCGTTGCTTGTATCTAGTAGATAGATCTTGGTGCTTTTTCCCATCGTAGGAAAATTTTTGTGTTCTATGTTGCGAACCCTTCAATCCCTAATCAAAAAACTGCACTAACATCAAACAAACCTGCAACATAATAAGTTACAGCCACAAGGGTCAGTACATTTGAATTGTATTGTCAAGTGATATCATATTGATATGGAGAATCTATCATCTATATGAATATATGTCTAAGTGGAGTTTTGGCTGGCCTTTGCATAAAATAAGTTTTCCCTATCCTTTGAAAATTGTTTTTCTCTTTTTCAAAACACTTTATCACACAAGGCACACTGGTTACACACCAGGTGCTTCCCTTGTTCACCCAACAAGTTTTAACTTAGAGAAATTGGGATGAGGAGATCCTTGATCATTTCAATGTCTTTGATGCTCAAAATTTCCATTACTCGGGACACGGCTAAGTACTTAGGTTTTACCCTCTCGAGAGGTGGTGCACTTTTCCCACAAGACTCGACATGCATCAAGACGAGACTTTTTAGAAACAATCCCTCAGATCAGCACAGACGCGTTCCATCCTATCATCACTACCACCAACTATCTGGCCGTCTGAGTTCTTGCAACCTAGTTGGTCAAGGCAGAGCCCATATGCCATGTGGCTGTACTGGAAGCTTCTCAACACAAAACATCTCAAACCTCTTTGTTCCTAGGTGGTGTTGGGGATATGCTATATGGGTATCCTCATAGCATGTCCTCTATCCGGATAACCCGGGTGGCCCACAGTTGGTAGCATGGCCCATGGCCTGCTGGGCGGCCCAGTTAGATGGATCCATAAGGGAGGCCCATGCCGGATAAAGGAAGGCTACGGAGGAGTCACCGACGTACCCGGAGCCTTGGAGTGCAAGACACGCTAGACTAGTTGTAGGCTATGTAGGACTTTGTAACCTGTCCGGCTAGGACTTTTCCCTGTAACCCTAGGACATGGCGACTATATAAGTCGGGCCTATGGGAGACTTTAGGGCATGTTAACTTAGACTTTCTAGTCACCTCGCACAGCGAACCAATCCCTATAACTCGGCGTATTGCCATTATAGTGATTTATAGCAGGAGTAGGATTCCGCCACCGTTGTGGGATCTGAACCTGGGTAAGCTGTGTTACCTCGTACCCGTCAACCATCCTCCTTCCCCCATGTCTCTAAATATGCACTGTGAGGACCCCTCCATGGCGTACTCGTCAGCAATACCACGACATTTGGCGCCCACCGTGGGGAAAGAGGCGCTTCAGGCTCTTCAGTGGGCAAGGACCAAGATCTTCGTGGGAATCGGCGAAACCATAGCCATCGGTCGTTTTCTCTTCTCCGGCAACATTACAATTGTCCCTCCCGACGAGTTCTGGATCCCGGCGAAGACGAACCCTACGCGGTGCTCGATCGTCCCCGTCGAAGATATCCATCTCTTCGTCGGCGAAACCAACTCGGGCACTGGTTCCCTAGGAGTCGGAGGAGCATCAAGACCCGCACGGACCGCCTACGAGCAGGATACGTTCTCAGAAGGATCGATGTCGGATCTCTCTTCAGAGTTTGCTGGCAAAGATCGGAAAAATTCAAGGCCCACCCAAACCGCCCCTGTGCAGGATATACGGAGGAAGATCACTGCAAGTCCCCCGGCTTCGTCCGCGCATCTGGACAACAGAGATCCAAGTTCGTCAGCATGGTTACCATCTTCAATCTGGTGCGTTGTGTTCAGAGAGAGGGCGAAAACACCCGCGTTTACCTTGCCAGGTGGCTCCGTATACGGGCCGATCTGGCTCATTACCCCAATGATGATTTTATGTATCACTTTGTGGAAGGACTGGACCAAGGTACGCTTCTCCGGCATACGCTACGACGGAAGAAGTCTTCAGGACACCTCACTTTCGAAAGCATGGTGAACACCATCAATAACTACGCGGAGGCCGGAGAGGTAGCTCAGACAGCTCTTGCGCTCATTGACGGAGCCCCTCCGATTCAGCCACCACCACCACCGCCTCCTGCCGCCATCGCCGTAGCTGCGCCACCACCTCCCGTCATCGAGGAAGCCCTGGCACCCTCCAACTCTGTGATTAACGCGCTCTATGCCGACTTCAGTGCAGATTCAGAGGAGATAGATTTTAGCCCGGAGGAGCTGGACTCCTCCATGCAGGAGATGGAGGAGGAGTACACGCGCGACGAGCAGGCCAACAACGTTGTCACGTCCCGAGAGGTGTCCGTCACCATTGGGAGAGCGATGGATGAAGATCAACCCGGAAGAGCTCCTCCTACAGCACTGGACAAGGGGAAGGGACCACCTGTTGCTGCCGACAATGATCGCGCAAAGGACATGCCCCCTCCGCCTAACCCAGTGCAATAGCCACAGGAGCTCGGCACCGGCCCAAGAAACAACAACACCGCAAACTTGCCGCCTCCGGCATCTATGTCTGCTGCTGCCCAAGTCACTCCAGCTGATAGAGTGATGTACGACAATCTCCTGGTCGAGCCTATGACCATGGCTCATATTCGCAATGTAGTCCAGCTTGACGAGAAGCGCCAGCAGCTGCTGGAGGAAGCGCAGGCCATCGTGGAGCAAGGCGCAAAGCTAGATCGAGATCTGGCCAACGCGCAGAAGTCCATAGAGAAAGCTAGAGCAATGGAGGTCGAGTACAAGACTCTGCTGCAGCAGCAAAAGGCCAAGAAAGCTCCGGCTCGCGTCATCAACGATCCTGGTGAGCGGCGAAACCTAGGATGGGCTCCCCCGAAGCCGGCACAAGCCAAGCCATATATTGACAGTGAAGGCAGACAGGTGATGCCCACTCCTCTCCTCAACCTCGCTGTCGCCAAGACCCTTATGGAGCAGGATAGATCGCCTGAAGCGGTGGACCAGGTCTATGACCTAGTTTCCAAGGCGGTGAAACAGCAGGAAAAGGCCACCTCTCAGAGGCTTGAGTCTGACCCAGTGTTTTGCCAGTCTAGCCAGCATAAGCCGCCAAGGGACAGATCTCCTCTTGATGTTGGGTCTCAGATGGGTTCGTCAAAACGAAGACGGAGGGATGCGCGCAACAGGAAGTATGCTATCCCCATATCCTAAAACCACGGAGGTAAGGCCCAACCTCGTCGCCCATCACCACCGCCCCGCTCACCCCGACATCGCGAAGAAACCAAGGCTCAACGTCGTACGGATATGCCCCCGCCAAGGCAGAGCGGCATTGTCATCCGCGACAATGCGGAGCAGACCCATCATGACGGAGAGAGCAACCAAGGACACAAGAGTAGGTTGCGCCATGACCCTCCGCGTCCGACAAGCAATCGCGACAAGCCTGAAGCGTCGCAGGAGGGTAACAGCAATAAAGCTAACCCACCACCACCTCCGCCTCTGTCGCCACCTAGCAGCCACCATGGCAGAGGAGGCCCGCGTCGATCACGCAACCCATCCCCTGATGGCAAGAAGAAAAGAATCCTGGAGCCATACGACGCATGTTCGCGTATAGACATGATCCACGAGGCCCGGGAAGGACCATACCTGGGACCATGTTGCTTTGGACCTGTGATACGGTCTGCAACTTACCCCAAAGGTTTCTGGATTGACAAGACCATCAAGACCTATGATGGCACCGCCAAGCCAGCTACATTGTTGCAGGACTACGCCAACATGGTGGAGATTGCCGGGGGTAACCCCAACGTCGCCGTCAAGTACCTCCCATTGATGTTGGCGGGCACGACCCATCAATGGATTGATGACTTGCTGGAGAAATCCATCTGCAATTGGTTGGACAAGCAAGAAGCGTTCACCAAGAACTTTGATGGTACGTACAAGCGTCCATGTACTGTTGGCGATCTACAGTGGTGCGTGCAAGAGAAAGACGAGACTTCTCGTGCCTACCTCTCCCGCTGGATGGATATGAAGAATTCCTGCATAGGAGTGCACACTCAAACCGCCATAAGCTGAAGCGCCTGCAGGACAATCACCAGCTCGACTTGAACCATATGATTCACTTGGCTAGTGAGTTCGTAGCTGCCGATGACGATGCTCGCGGCTCTCTGCCGGCAACAGCCGTTCCAAGTCAGGCTCAGAGGAACAGCAACACAAAGCGGAAAATCGCACCAGAAGAAAAGCAAACTCCCGACATGGTCGCTATGACCTTTGCAGGACGAGGTGATGGCGGACAGCGTGGCCGAGGACGGGGAGCTGGTCGTGGGCAGCAACGAGGAAGCGAAACTACCTCGACAACTCTCCGCGTTCCCCAAACCTACGAGGAGTACCACGATATGTCGTGCCTCGTAATCCTTGATGTCAACGGCAAGGCCACCCACACCAATTGCCACTGCAAGTTCGTCAACGACCTCAAGGAGGACCCGGAGTCCGGCTATAAGCAAAATCGGAAGAACAGACCGCGGGGCAAGGGCAAGGGGAAGAATAAGAAGGAGGAGTCCAAGGATTCAAGTGACATGGACGAGGACGTTGACCCCATGCACGCCGCTAGAAGCGACGGCAAAGGCAAGAACCCCTTCGAGAAGAAGAAGGCAGTTTTCCACACTTTCCTTGGTACCCCCACTGTCCGACAACAGAAGACTTCCATGAGGATACTGATGGCTACTCTCCCCCCAGTTCCCCAGTTCTTGCGCTGGTCGGAGATTCCAATTACTTGGGACAGGAAGGATCACACAGACCTCATCCCTACGGAGAACCAATACGCCATGGTCATCAACCCCTTGATTGACGGCAATGAGTTCACAAAATGTATGGTGGATAATGGAAGCAGCATCAACATCATGTACCTGGATACACTTTAGAAGATGACCTTGACGGAGGCAAACCTAAGGTGGACCAACACCATCTTCCACGGCGTAGTTCCTGGTCAGGAGGCTCAGTCCCTTGGGTGCATTACACTTCAAGACGCCTTTGGTGATGTTAATCATTAACGCTAAGAGCGCATGACCTTTGAGGTGGTCCCGTTCAAGAACGTGTACCACGTCATATTCGGCCGCGACATATTCCACACCTTCATGGCCAAGCCATGCTTCGTCTACAACAAACTCAAGATACCCGGACCAAACGGTGTCATCACCGTATCTGGAAGCTTTGCCAAAGCTAGGGACTGCGAGATTGGAGAAGCAGCCTACACGAAAGCTATACTCTACAGCGAAGAATTCAAAGAGATCCAGAGCAAGGTCGATGCCTCGGAGATGCCCGCGTCGAAGAAACAGATTTCTGACTCCACTCCAGCATTCAAGGCCACCATCGAGACCAAGCCGATGGAACTTGTGGTAGGCGATGCCTCCAAAACCACCGCCATTGGGACGAACCTGGATCCCAAATAGGAAAGCGCGCTCGTCGAGTTCCTCCGTGAGAATAGGGACATCTTTGCCTAGAAACCTGCCGACATGAAAGGTGTACCTAGGGAACTTTCCGAGCACAGCTTGAACATTGATCCAAAATGAAAACCAGTAAAACAACCTCTAGGACGCTTTGGAAATGAGAAGAGACGCGCCATAGGAAAATATATAGCTAGGTTACTTAAGGCTAGTTTTATCCGAGAAGTCCTTCACACCCAATGGGTGGCCAATCCTGTACTTGTCCCCAAAAAGGGAACCAAAGAATTAAGAATGTGCGTTGATTACACCGGCTTGAGCAAAGCATGTCCCAAAGATCCGTTTGCTTTACCTCACATTGACCAAGTCATTGACTCGACGGCTGGCTCGGAACTTTTGTGTTTTCTTGATGCATACTCAGGATACCACCAGATCAAGATGAGGAAGTCAGACCAATTGGCCACTTCGTTCACTATACCCTATGACACGTTTTGCTATGTCATGATGCCCTTTGGGCTGAAAAACGCAGGTGCTACGTACCAGCGGACAGTGCAGTGTTGCCTACATGATCAAATTGGTCGGAACGTTCACGCCTATGTGGCCAATATAGCGGTGATGTCTAAAAAGTCAAATGACTTAATCTCCGACTTAAAAGAAACCTTTGATAATCTCCGAAAATACAACATGATGCTTAACCCTAAGAAGTGCGTCTTCGGGGTTCCAGCCGGCAAATCATTGGGCTTCATCATTTCCCATCATGGAATCGAGGTCAACCTGGAGAAAATCAAGGACATCCTAAACATAAACCGTCTGACATGCCTAAAGGACATACAACGACTAACAGGTTGTGTTGCAGCAGTTAGTCGGTTCGTCAGCCGACTTGGAGAGAAGGCTCTGCCGCTATACAAGTTGCTGAAGAAGGCGGACAAATTCACATGGACAAACAAAGAAGATGCAGCATTGAAGCAGCTCAAGGAGATCCTTTCCTCAGCGCCTATCCTTGCAGCACCGGAGCCTGGAGAGCCCATGTTAATTTACATGGCGGCCACCAACCGGGTAATCAGCATCGTCGTCGTGGTAGAGCAGAAGGAACCAGCCTATGAGCACGGAGTTCAACGACCAGTTTACTATGTAAGCGAGGTCTTGACGGAGTCCAAGCAGCGTTACCCGCACTACCAAAATATAGCTTATGGAGTATTCCTTGCTTCTCGGAAGCTGAGGCACTATTTCCAGGAGCACCCCATCACAGTGGTGAGCAAGTCTCCACTGTCCGACATTATCAACAACAGCGACACTACAGGAAGGTTCGCGAAGTGGGGCATTGAACGTGCCGCCTTCGAGATCACCTACAAGAGACGCGACGCTATCAAGTCACAAGCCTTGGCGGATTTTATCGCAGATTGGACGGAGATGCCAGATGCTACCCCATTGCTGGAGCCTGAATACTGGGTGATGCACTTTGACGGATCAAAGCTACTCAACGGCTCGGGGGATGGTGTACTGCTACAGTCACCAACGGGGGACAAGCTACACTATGTTCTGCAGATCCACTTCGAGGCTACGAACAACATGGCGGAGAATGAAGCACTCATTCACGGATTACGCGTAGCCAAGGATATTGGCATCAAGTGCATAGTTTGATGTGGAGATTCCGACTTGGTTGCCCAGTAGGTGGCTGGCACCTGGAATGCGCGGAACCCTAGGATGGCGGCATATCAAGACGAAGTGGACGAGATAGCCAAGAGCTTCTTGGGCTACGAGGTCAAGTATGTACCTAGGGAGCAAAACGAGGCGGTTGCTCTGCTGTCTAAGCTTGGATCAGGGCCCAAACGATTTCCGCCTGGAGTTTTTCTGGAGCATCTACGGACACCATCCGTGAAGGGAGAAAACATCGACAACCCGGATAAAGTAGACACTTTCGTCCACATGGTGGCAAAGGTCCCTCCGGCTTGGACAAAACCGTTCATCGAGTATCTGGAACACGGAACTTTGCCCGATGACAAAGTCGAAAGACGGCAAATAGTACGTCGAGCAAAGGGCTATACCATAATCAATGGACAGCTCTACAAAAGAAGCACTACTGGTGTATACCTTAAGTGTTTTCCCAGCAAGAAGGTATTGAAATCCTACGTGAAATCCATCTCGGAGATTGCGGGCATCACGCCGCTCCTCGATCTTTGGTCGCTAAAGCCTTCCGGCAAGGATTCTACTGGCTGACCACGAAGGCGGACGCCAAGATATCTACCATAGTCGCCACGTCTGGCATCGCTCGTTTAAAGAGGGGGATCTGGCGCTCCGACTTAAGCAGAAGAAGTCACACAACTTATCCCCGCCATGGGAAGGACCGTTCATCATAAGCCAGGCGCTGCTCAATGGGTCTTACTATCTCGTTGACAATCATAAACTGAAGGATAGACCCAATGAGGATCATAAGAGTAAGCGACATGACCCGAATGATGACTACCCAGAGGTTGATCGGCCATGGAACATAGCACATTTATGTCCTTTCTACACTTAGCATTTTTTATCTATTGTGTACCTTTTATATGATCAATGAAATAAAGCTCTCTGGTTCACTCATATTTCTAAGTCTTTTACCTCCTTTAGTGTTCATTTTTGGATCGTATAAAACCTTTATGCACAAGCTTTGCGATTGCACTTGTGAAAATTCCGCCTACGGGCGTTAGCTTAAGTTTTCTGGTCTACACGTTCTTTGTCGTTTTATGTGAATTCTGGAGTAGTGACTTTCGGCACTTGTTGCCGGCGATTTTGTGTGTAGGTTATTGATGGTGACATTGGGCATCATCACCTGAGCGCATGGTTCCGACAACAAGTCTTCCGACTCACAAAAAGTCAAGCATAAAAACCAGAGTAATGGATAAGCCAACACTTGCTTAAAAATATATACATGTTGGAACTAATTCTTGAGTAGCAGGAAATAACAACCATTGTTTTCCGCCTTAAGTTAACAAGTAGTTTTTCCGCATAAACATTACAAAGGAAACAAATATTACATAATTTTTTTATTCCTCTGGCGCAGGCGACTTGGACGCATCATCGTCAGCAGCAGGAGAGTCACCTTCCTCGAAGTCGGCAGTATTGAGGGACTCGGAGGAGCTCTGGTTGCCACCGTCAATGGTTTTCATGGGCACAAAGACATTGAATCGGCAGTATTGAGGGACTCGGAGGAGCTCTGGTTGCCACCGTCAATGGTTTTCATGGGCACAAAGACGTTGGGTATCAAAACCCGCCAGCGACGCTAAGATAGCATCGTGATCTATCTTTTGGCCTTCCTCGTCTACGTCGGGGATACCAGAGGTTACCCCGTCGATGTCGGCACCTTCATAGTGTGCCTTGACCATTGAAAGCGCCATCCTTGTGCCGTCCCATGAACAAGAAGCTTTCCAGCTTGAGATACGCTCGGGGGCTCGGCGTAGGATCTCCGAGAATTTCGTCACAGAATCTGACGCCTTGATGTTAATCTGGAGGGGCTTGGCTATCTCCTTGGTCTACTTGATGGCGGTGTTGATAAAGTTGCCGGAAAGGACCATGCATTCCTTTGGCGGAGGAGGCGATCGGGTTAAACCTATAGGAGCTGCAAATTTCCGACAAAGGAGCACATGAGTTCAATAACACAAGAAGTTCAGAGTATCTAGCTTGCAGAAATCCAAGACGGAGAATCACTTACTAAAGATGCTAATCTCAGCCTGCTAGAGAGTATCCGCCATGGAGTCCCGTTCTTGTCGGAGGATCCTGTACGCTTCAAGATGGCGCTGATTTTGCTCATCGGCAGCTTTCTTCTGATATTTCAAGATCACGATTTCCTCCTTCAAGCAGTTCATCTCCTCACTAGCGGAGTCTTGCAGGGCTTTCATTGAGTCTTCATGCATCTTCAGCATGTCCTTCCTCTCCTGTTTAAGGATCTTGTTTTTGCTATCCAGCTGCTGAATATGCTTGGATTGCTCAACAATATCCTTAGCCTTGGAAATGGTTTCTAAAAGTCAGAGAAAAGAATAGTACAAAGTGAGTACTCGGAGAATGTTGGCACAAGACCAAGTTGGGATACGAAAAAGAAAGGAAAAACATACACTTGTTCTTGGTGATTTGTTCCTTCAAGAAGGCAGTTTTACCCTTTTCGGCTTCCAAGTCCGCGCTCATCTTCTGGTACTTGTCGTTGGCCACGCCCCTCTGAGCATTCTCATTCTGTGGAAGAAAAGGTTTAGCGCTGTTTTAGTCTACTTGGAGCATCTAGCCGGATAAATATCCACCTAGAGACTTGGGGGCTACAGTGAGAGTTTTTAACTTAACAATATGCTTGGTCTTTCATTAAGCATCTAGTCGAAACTAATTCAGTTTTCAATTAGAAGCTTGGGGGCTACAGTATACAGTTTTTAACTCGGTCATATGCTTAGCTTCTCTTTAAGAATCTAGTCAGAACTAATTCAGTTACAACTAGAAGCTTGGGGGCTACAATATTGAAATTTATAAACACTGCGTATGCTACTCTGAAAGCATCTAGTCGGAATAATTCATTCAAACTATATGCTTGGGGGCTACAGTGAGAAGTTTTCTAGCTTAGTCACTCTTAGAGCATTTAGATGCAAAGACCTATGGTTTTCCATCTAAATCCTCGGGGGCTACTATGGGATACTCATATGAAATGCAAAAGGCAGATAAAACTTACAAGTGCGATGATCTTGAGGTTTGTAGCACTCTCAGCAAGCAACTTGCCAAAGGACTAATTGTTTCCTTGCAAGATTTCTCCTTGACGGAGAAGCTCCTCAAGACCGCATGTTGGAGATGTTGGTGCCGCACCAGGAACCAGAGTGGTGCTACCCAGCGTAAGCACCGGGTAGACTATCTTCGGAAACTCTATGGTCTTCTTGGGTGCGGAGGTGCCGCCTTCGACAGACGTACCACCTTCAACCACCGCCTTACCGCTACTGATGGCATCCTTAGCCCGAGCTTTAGCCATTTGGGTTGCGGCACTTTCCTGCATCGCCTGTTCGCCGACAACGGCAAGCTCCATAGAGGCACCGGAGTCCACTTCCATGGCGGAAGGGCCAGATGCTACTTTGGCTTGTGAGCTTGTCGGAGCGGGCGAAGGCTGGACGCTAGGAGTGACAGGGGCGATGGCGGGAGATGCGTGGGGAGAAACGTCATGATGCAACATATCTTTAATGTTTCTAGAAGCCCCCAAAGTTTTTGAGGTCTTCTTCAAACTAGTAGTGGCTTTCTTCCTGAAACGTACAAAAAGTATAAGTACAGGAATAAGATAAACAATGGACAATGTCGGAGAGAAATAAGCTTACACAAGAGGGGGTGCTTTGGCAAAGGGGATCCCAGTAACCTTTCTTTTCTCCGCCTCCAGGGTGGCGGTAGTCTTCTTGGAGGCTCCACCCTCCGTATTCTTCTTCTTGCCTCCGTCGGCAGCGTCAGAGGTGGAGCTCTTCCTCTTTCGCGCCAACGGGACCTCGTTATCGGACACGACCATGACTTCCTTCATCTTTGGATCATAGATTTGGGCAGCCATGCTATCCTCATCTATATCGCTGAGCTGTTAAGTGAAATTCGCTGTGTTAGATGAGATGTTAATGGCTAGACGGAAGAACTGGAGTATATGTCATACACGGAAAATAAACAGATACCTTTGGGCACTTGCTCTCTACGAACATGTCGTAGGTGATGGTGAAGCCACACTTCTTATCCTTTACCTTGACGATGTCCTTGAGACGGAGCTTGACGGAGTCACTCGAGAAGTTGTCCTCGGAGATGCGGAGGCTATCCTTCCTCTCGTTGGTATACTCGTGCATCAACTTCAAGCGGTGCTGCAGAGGCTGGATCCGCCTGATGAACCAGCACATGGCTAGGTCCACTCCGGTCAGACCCGTCTCTATGAACTACTCTATTCGCCTTATAGCGCGGGAAGCGTCGATGTCAGAGGGAAGGGAGGCCTGGGATATCCATGTCGGGGCTTTAGCGGCGGCTCCATCGACGAAGTCCGAGTACGTTAGATCTCGGCCAGCCAGAGGGATATCTGGGCCGTAGAAGTACGTCTGTTGCCAGTTCTTGAGGACTCATGGCCGACGATGTCGGGGAAGCGCCGGCCAGGCCGAATCTTAAAACTAATGGTGCCACAATTCCTGAGCTCGTCCTTGCCGGCTCCGACTTCGCGCTTGACGGTGAAAAAGTATATAAAGAGATCTAGCCTAGGCCTAATCCCTAGGTAACCCTCACAAACGCCGCGTAGTTGCTAAGCGCGAGGATGCTATTGGGGGAGAGGTTTTGAGGCTGTACTCGGTTATGGTTGAGGACAGCCAGGAAGAAATTGGAGATGGGCAGGGAGACACCGCGTACCAGTTGGGCTTTGAGGTACATCTTTTCTCTGGCTTGGGGAGAAGGAGTGACCTCGCCGGCCCGCGCCGCCCGCTAGGCGAGCCCCTACGTTTCAGGGAGGTAGCACTCGATAATTAGCTCCTTGATGTCGCGGTCCGTGATATTCGAACCGCGCCAGTCTCCCTTGTGGGTGTCGTATTCCTCATACAGCAGCTCCAGCGCTGCTGAGTTATGGTCACCGCCGGTGATTTCTACCACCATGGATTTGGGAATAACCATGCCCTTAGGGGGCACGATGACGGTGCTCGCCGGCTTCGCTGGAAGGGGTGGAACTGCTGCTGGCCATTGGAGGGATTACGGTGGTGACTGGGAAGGTCCAGAAGTTAGGGTTTTTCGCAAGGTGCATGGAGATCTCGAGGAGGCGCTCGCTGGAGGAAGAAGACGATGTAGGGAGAATGAGGCAAAAAGTAAAATTTCCATCGCTATTATAATTTGTAACCTCCAGCATCAAGATTCGTGCGGAATGATCGAACAGTTGACGCGTGGATGACGTGTGCACGCACGTGCGTGGAAATTTCGCCACGTTACCAACCGTCGCCGCCAATGGTTTGTATCGCTCGCGCGGGAAAATCGGACATGATTGCGTTCTCTACACGTGTGAGTTATGAGGCGTTGCTGACCTATGTCTACGTCGCCCTAGCTGTTAGTGGCAGATGAACCATCACATCGGAAGATTCCGCCATGGACGGATCCAGTCCGGCTACGGAAGAGTATGGTAGAAGATTCAGCAATTCTCTGACTTACAAATTGAAGACGGAGAAAACCTTGCAGGGTTCTTTGGGAGGACTACAAGACGTTGCTTGACAATTTGCCGACATCCATCTAGACAGAGCATTCAACATGAAGACGCAAGACGGCGCAAGATCTCAGAGTTCTCCGGGGGCTACTGTTGGTGATATGCTATATGGGTATCCTCATAGCATGTCCTCTATCCGGATAACCCGGGTGGCCCATAGTTGGTAGCATGGCCCATGTCCTGCTGGGAGGGCCAGTTAGATGGATCCAGAAGGGAGGCCCATGCCGGATAAAGTAAGGCTACGGAGGAGTCACCGACGTACCCGGAGCCTTGGAGTGCAAGACAAGCTAGACTAGTTGTAGGCGGTGTAGGACTCTATAACCTGTCCGGCTAGGACTTTTCCCTATAACCCTAGGACCTGGCGACTATATAAGTCGGGCCTATGGGAGCCTTTAGGGCACGATAACTTAAACTTTCTAGTCACCTCGCACAGCGAACTAATCCCTGTAACTCGGCGTATTGCCATTATAGTGATTTATAGCGGGAGTAGGATTCCGCCACCATTGTGGGATCTGAACCTGGGTAAGCTGTGTTACCTCGTACCCGTCAACCGTCCGCCTTCCCCCACATCTCTAAACACACACTATGAGGACCCTCCATGGCGTACTCGTTGGCAATACCACGACAGGTGTCCATCCACAAGTGTGATACACAAGGTAAACCATAGACATGGGCCTTGTGTAACCACTCAACACAAACCAATCTTCCCATTCCATAGACATGGGCCTTTTATTAAATAAAGACATAGTCATGGACTTTGCATAATATCATAGTATGAATATTCCACCCTTGTATTCTAATAGCTAGGCTAAGCATACTAGCATAACTTTTCTCTTGACTTAGGAAGATTGCTACCAAGATATATTCTATAGGATCTACTATAGCATAGCAATATATAAAAATAGTCCTATCATGCATACTACAAAAATATCACTAATGCAATATTGAAAAGATAGGACTTTTGATGACCAAAGTATCACTTTCCTTTTTAGTATAGAATCTAGGTACTCTCCTTGATCTTGCAATTGTCACACTTCTCAAGGTTCACTACATACAATCAAGCAAGCACTCATTCAAAACTAGCACACAAACAATTAACAAAACAAAACAATAAAAACAAAGAAATGCATGAAAGCATGCAAAAGATTGTTTTATTGAAAAAGTGGTTTCTAACAAGGCTCTAAACATTTTAAAACACTTACTGGTCATTTATAAAAGTGGGAATTCCATTTGAGACCAAGTTAGTGAAAACAAGCCTTTTAAATCATTTTTTATTTTACTAGAAATGCTTTTATTTCAAAGGAATAATTCCTAGTGTCACAAAATATATTTTTAATTCCAAATGTTGGTGTTTAGGGTTAGAGGGTTCAAAACAAAATTATTTGCAAAAGGTTTTACTCAAAACATAATTTTTAGAACAATTTTTATGTCCAAATTAGTCCTAAACAAGTCTCTGCATAAAAACCTAATTTCTCGGAAGCAAATGTCCAAAATAGGGCCACAGTTGCAAAGTACTCATTTTTCTGAATCCATAGACACCAAATTTGCAATTTTTGGACAAACATATTAAAATTTATGATTTTTGCAAGTTTAAACATCTAAAATCATTTTATGGAATTTTGTCTGAAAGTCTCAGCCATGTGGCGTGTTTCTACTGGCCGATACCGTTTCATACGGTTCATCTATGCACACTGTTGGATCTAAGTGGAATCGCACGGTGTAGATAGATTGATATCGCTTCGTCTAAGTGATCTATCCCAGCCACTAGATCTACATCCAACGGATCAAGATGCATTGACCAAAGATGGGCGGCGCTGGCGACGGTGCACGGCGGCGCGTCTGGTGGATGGCGTTCCGGTGATTCTATGGGGAAAGAGAGAGGGCATAGGGAATTACCACGTTCGTGAGGTCGAGGCGGTTCTCAAGGTGGTCATGGCTGGCGAAGGAGCGCATGGAATCGACGGGGATTCCTCGCGGGAGTCGGGCTCGTCATCGGGTATGCACGGGCGTCATCGAAGGCGGCGCTACGGAGCACGATAAGACCAACAGAGGCGGCATTAGATGCGCGAGATAAAGGTGAGTACGAGAGGGAGAGGGGCGGTCGGAGCTCATCGGGAAAACTTGCCGGAGTTGTGCGCTCTGTCGGTCGTTTGCAGACAATGACAGGGGCGAGCGTCTAGGGCACAAGCAGGCAGGGCAAAGGATCAGTGAGGTGTGCAAGAGGATGAGGGTCACAACAATGCGAGGTAGAGGGCAAGGGGTGTACCGTGCTTGCCGAAATCGGCACCGGAGTGCGACAGGAACTGTGGCGGTGTGAGGTAAATTGGTGGTAGCCTAGGGGCGTTCGGGTGTGGGAGAATGAGGGGAAATGGAGAGGAGGGGAGGCGGATAAGTGAGCGTGGTCGAGGGAGTAATTCATGCACACAGTTATGCAAATTGATTCGAATAAATTCAAGTAGAAACGGCGGAGGAGAGGGGAAGAACTGGTCCGCGCGTTTGAAGACGACGACGGTGACATGGACGTGGGTCCAGTGTAATATCCCATAAATCACGATTTATAAAGTTGCATAGCATTGATGCATTCATAAGTATTGGATCTTTTTCAAATGAATTTTCAACATAAGAAACTATATTTTGCCTATTACCTATTCAAGTAAGGCAAGGTTTATATTTTACATTCTCAATATGATTAGGCTCAGTAATGATTGGAAAGTAAATACCAAAGCCTACCAAATCCATACAAAAGATTCAAAACAATTCAAACATAAAACAATTTATGTGCCTATTATAAAATATTTAATTAAGGCATGATTTTAACTCTATTTTTAATGGACCAAAGTATTTGTGATCAAACAGCAATGTTTTATACACAAATATATGCTTGGATTATTTTACAAAAATCCAGAGGAAGTTTGAATTCAAACTCATTTGAATATCATTTGAAAATGGGTTCAGAAAATCAAAATCAAAAAAGAAAAAGAATAAGAAAATAAGAAAAGGCCGGCGCCACCTATTCGGCCCAGCAACAGAAGCAGCCCAGCAAGCCCACTCGGGCCTTTTCTCTCTCTTTCTCAAGCGAAGCAAGCTTACCCCGTGCTCACTGACCGGTGGATCCAGACGCCACGCAGTCATCGTCCCCAAACCCCGCACCCCCACGGCCCCGTCGTCGCTGCCGTTACCACCATCACTGTCCTGATTGAAGCGGGCTTAATTGCTGATCAATGCCGCATAATACCCTTGCCCCTCACCGGCTATTTAACCCCCTCCCCTCTCTACTCCTTTCCCCTCACTTAGCGCTCCTTCTCCGCCACTAGGCTGCCCGCAATTCCATTTACGCCGCCATTGTTTGAGCAGCTCCGGCGACGTATTCCGGTGAGCACAGTGCCCCCCTTCACCTCTAGTTCATACGAGTTTGTTCACCTGATGATTGCGCGTATTCACACCCTCTCCGTTTGCTCTGTAATGCCCCAGGAAGTCGCCTCCGTCGAGCCCAGTGAATGACCGACGCCCCTCTCGTCTCCGGCGAGAAATTTGGTAAGAAATCGAGCACCCCTTGACTTCTAGGTCAAACGCCCGTGTGTGTCGCATCTTTATGCAGCCACTGATGTGGTTTATTTGTCCTAGGAGGCCCAGAGCGTCGCCATCATCTCCGTCAAGCCGTGCCCGACGCCTGCAAGCTTTCCGACGAGCTCCTCTAGCCAACACAGCGCACCCCCGTCCACACCAGCGATACGTTGAGCATCAGCGTGACCTCGTGAGTCTGGTAAGCATCTCTGCCAACCCCAGCCCCCTCTGTAGCCATCGGAACTCTGCTTGCAGTGCGCCGCCGCCACGCCGCCGTCGCTAGCGCCGCTAGGAAATGGTCACGTGCTTAGCAGCCGTCAGATCTAGATCATGTGGCCACAAATAGATCACTTAACGAAGCGTTTTCTTTAGATCTGAGCCGCATAGTGTCACTTAAATCCTACGGCTCTGGATGATCGATCCATCCGAAACGGTATCAGCCAATCAGACACGCCCACGTGTCTGGGTTTTAAATTTAAAATCTGGAATTTCATCTATTAGTTATTTGAACTTGTAAATTTAATAACTTTTGTTTTGTTTATCCAAAAAATACAAATAATATACCATTGGAATCACAAAAATAAATCCTACACATATTTAGGCTTAGTTTTGTGATTTTCTTCTGTTAAATTAGAATTTTATGAAGAGACATTTGTAGGCCTATTTTGTGTATAAAAATTATTTGGAAAATGTTTTAAAGGACAAATTAAGTTTAATTGGTGTATAAATGTTTAGTTTATTGATCAGTACTGTTTTACTTGTCTTGTTCAGTTTAGAAAAATCATCACATGGAATTTTCATGCATTCTTATATTTTTTCTTGATTATTTGAAATATGAATTTGGTGCTATCATTTTATGTGTAGATTTTGGTGCTAGTGGTGATTGTGACTGTGAGGAATGTTGTTACTCCCCCAACTACCAAGGCAAGTGGTGCTTCATATTTTTGTCCAATATTTTGACTATGCATTAGTGGTATTTTGTATAGGGCTTGCATGATAATTTTGCTAAGTATCTATATGCTATGCTTGGGAAATCCTAGTAGTAGTAGAATTGTTAGAATTTTCTCTAAACTTAAGATACTTGCTATTGCCATGCTTAGGCTAGCTATTAGTAACCAAGGGTGGAATATATACATGCTATGGAAAATATTGCTAAGTCATTTGACTTGTGTTTTGCTTAATAAAACAACTAAGTGAATGAATCACCTGGGTGGAATGGTATGTTTGGGTTATGTTGAGTGGTTACACAAGGCCCATATCTATGGCCTACCTTTTTTATCACACTTGTGGAAAGCCACCCAGGAACAAAGGGATTTGAGATGCCATATGTTAAGAAGCTTCTAGTGCAGCCACATGGCATTATGGGCTCTGCCTGGATCATATAGGTTGCAATAACTTATACAAATGGACAGTTGGTGGTAGGGGGTGATAGGTTTGGAGCGTGTCCATTCTGGTATGTAAGGTTCCCAACCCTTAATAAGGTAGAGATCCCTGTGTTTACAATGCTAGTCCCTGGATCAATAGCTAGCATCCACAGTTAATATGTAATATGAAGAAACAAAGGTCATAATACAACTTTATAACTAGGAATAAAATAATTCATTACATCTTACATAGCTCATTTGGCTATCACATTACAATGCAGCAGAATATAACAATAGCATGGGGTCCTTCATCTTCAAAGTGCCACAGGCAGTCATGTTGGTTGTAGACTTGTAATCCTAATCAATAAACTTCACTAACATCAAACAAACCTGAAACATAATAAGTTGCATCCACAAGGGTCAATACATTTGAATTGTATTGGCAAGTTTCACTACTATGTAGAAATAAGTGGATCCTATCATTACATGCATATTTGGCTAAGTAGGGTTTAGGCTCTTTTGCAGAAAGCAATATAGTTTTATCCTATCTTTTCAAAATAGTTTTGATCTTTTGTCAAATCTTTCTGAACTTCTTGGAAAACTCCAAGTGCTTCAAATCCCTTGTTGTCACCATCAAGTTTTACTTTGAGAAATTGGAATGTCAAGATCTTCCGTAGCTTTAGGCCTTAGTTGCTCAGTATTGTCCATAACCGGGGACACGGCTAAGTACTTAGAATTTGATCTTCTGCAGAAGTTCTACACTTTACCCACATGACACAATCTCGTCTTGATGCCACCAGTGGCCGCTGGATAAGTACCCACCAAGATGGAGTACTGGAAGATCGAGAATGTGACAAAGTCTTTCCATAGGAGTCCTCCCAATACACAATGCTAGCTTGTCAACCAGGCACCAATGTAGGGATAATTTCCCTTACACAATTCTAGTTAACATGAAGATGCCAATGCATGGGTCTTCCACTATGTAGTTGACTAAGCCAGAGCCCATTTAGCATGTGGCTGTACACGGAAGCCACTATACGAGAAACATGTTCAATCTCTAAGTCCCTGGGTGGTTTTCTTCTAGTGCTCATACAAAAAGAGGTAGCCATATAAACATGGTTCCTTTTGTTGCCACCTTGTCCAATCTTGAGTATCCTTGTCCACCCAGGTGGTTCATTGAGTACTTGTTTTATTATATAAAACATATGTCTTTTCAACTCTTCATATAATCATATCATGTATCCCATCCCAATATATAGCAGGGCTAAGCATACTACAACTACAATGTTTCCACTAAGGGAGATATAAGGGTATCCTATTAGGATTTAGCATAGCATAAAATATAGTAGTCCTTATCATGCATGTTACAAAAATCCACTAAGTGTAATGAAAATAGTAGGACTTGTATGATAGTGTCACTTGCCTTTTTAGTAGGGAATGTTGGTTCACTTCTTGATCTTGCAAATATCACACTCTTCTAATTCCACTACAATCCAATCAAGCAAACACAAATTCAACTAGCATTCCAACCAATTTATCACACATAAAATAATAGAAACAAGGTCATGCATGCAAGCATGCAAAAGATAGTTTTATTTGCAAAAGTGGTTTCTACTAGGCTCTAAACATTATAAAGTTCAAAGTGGACATTTATCAAAGTGGTAAAACCATTTGCAAAAGGTTTTATCTATAAACCATTTTTAAATCAAATCAATATTTTATGTGGTTGAAAAATGCTTTTAGCAAATCAATATTCTTTAAAGAGTTCATAAAATATATTTTAATTCTCAAAACTTGGTGTTTAGGGTCAGAAGGTTTGAATCAAATAATTTCCCAAAGGTTTCACTCAAATATCATTTCTAAATCAAAAACAATATTTTTATTTGACTAGAAATGCTCTCACTCTAATATTTATTCCTTAACTTCACATAATACATTTTAAATCCATAAGTTGGTTACTAGGGTCAGTAGGTTCAAAACAAACCATTTTGCAAAGATTTCACATTAAAATTATATCTAGAACAATTTTTATATTCAAAATAAGCCTACACATGTTTCTGCAAATTCAACCAATTTTCCAGAAGCAAAACATTAAACAAAGTGCATGGTTGCAAAGTACTTGTTCTGCTGAATCCATTGATATAAAATTTGCAAAATTTGGACGTGTAGAATTAAAGTTATGAATTTTACAAGTTTGCAATTCTATTAGAACATTTTCTGGTTTTTATTCAAACAGTCTAGCCACGTGGCACAATCTAACTGGACGGTACCGCTTCTGCGGATCAGCCTCTGTGAGTCGTTGGATCTAATTAAGATCGTGCGGTTCTGGTTCAACTCATACCCCTTCGCTTAAATCTATTCTCAGCCAACGGATCAAGATCTAACAAACGAGGTTACTTGGTCAAAGACTGGCGGCGCTGCGCGGCGGCGAGCGGCGGAGCACACTCTCGCGGTGGCGTCGCGGCGATTGCAGGAAGAAAGGGAAGGAGGGAAGTAGCTCACCGTGATCAGGGGATCGTGGCGATGCTCAACATGGTCGCGAGGAGGCAAGGGGCGCTCAGGAACGGAGGGGATTTCTCGTGGGAGTCGGTGGCGGCGTCGGCTTGCTCAGTTGTCAATGAGGGCGATGCTTGGGAGCGAGCTAAGACAAACGGGGCACATGGTTAGACGCAGGCGAGCATGGGGAGTATGGGAGCATCATCAGGAGAGCTTGGGGTGGTCGGAGCTTACTGGGGAGCTCGACGGAGACGAGACAGATGGAGGTGGCGCTCAGGTGTTGACGAAGCCGAGGCTGTGGGGCACACGCGGGCTAACTAGCTGCACTGGAAGATGCGCCAGGAGGTGGGGAGCAAGTGTGCATGCAGTGGGAGGCGAGGGGCGGCGGGATGTGGCCGGAATCGCTCGGAGACGTCGTCGGAGACAGAGTTGGTGTGGGGACAAATTCGAACATCCCTGGGGCAGAGATGGAGGGGCGAGTGAGGGGAAAGAGAGAGGAGACATGGGCGCTTATGTACGCGTGATCACAGCGAGGAATAACTCCAGCAATAACTCGTATTCATCGCCAGAGTTAATGGCAGAAACGGCGAGGCGACGTGGTCGCGAGGGAGACGATTACTCAGTGAAAAATGGTTCACAGCGGGTGAGAGCTGGTGGGCTGCGCTGCTGGGCTGGCCAGATGGGCTGGGTCTGTTTCATTTTTTTTATACAAAATGCTTTTTCTTTTTTATTTGAATTTCTGTTTTGATTTTCAAACAAATAATTCAAACACCAATTCAAATCAAACCAACACCAAACTTTAGGTATAAATTAATTCTGTTTAACAACATAATCCAAAGTCCAAAACAAAATAATTTTTATTCTTTTTAGGATCCATTAATAATTAAATAAATAGACTTTAGTCATTAATTCAAATAGGATTAATTTATTTAAAAACTCTATTTGAAATCTAAATAATATCAAAACCATTTCAGTAAGTTTTATTTGAAAACATAAAACACTTAGAATTCTTATTTAAAATAAATTAACAAGTTTTAGTGTTTATTTAAAATGGAAAAGCCTTTACTTTAATAAAATTGGATATTAATTAATCCTCATTATTTTATTTAAATAAACCTTTACTCTTTTTATCAAATATAAATATTTTATTTCAAAAGCTTGGCCAAGATTTAATTTGGCTCTACAAAATAATCCTTATTTATAATTCTACCTTTTCTTTTGAAAACCAAATCTTTTTATTAGAAGATCCAAAAATAGTGATTCCAACTTTTATAACTTTATTTATTATTTGTTTATCTTTTTAAATCCCTTTAGGATTTTATTTGATCAAAATAGGTTTTGATGTTTCCAATTGGAATCAAAAAGTTTCTTCTTACCCTAAATTTCAACAAAATTTTATTTTGATTATTTATTTTTCACATTTCAAAATTTGGAAAATTTTGGGATGTGACATGGTCTAAGGGAAGGCTTCTGAAAGGTCTTGTCTCGATGCATGTCGAGTCTTGTGGGGAAAGTGCACCACCTCTCGAGAAGGAAGAATCTAAGTACTTAGCTGTGACCCCGGCAACAGACAATTTGAGCATCAAGACATGGAAGCTATCAAGAATCTCCTCATCCCAATTTCTAAGTTAAAAACTTGTGGTTGAACAAGGGTAAAGGTTCACCAATGTCTATTGGTGGTTCCTTGGGAGTTTTTGCCAAACAAAAACTTAGTGTTTGCAACTGATAGGTAAAACCCTATTTTGAGCAAAGCAAGCCTAAGCTACACTTAGCCAAATTCATGTAGAAGCTAGAAACTATTATTCTAGTAAGGTATCACTTACCAATACTATTCCAATGTATTGACCCACTGTGGCTGTAACTTGTGATGTTGCAGGTTACTCTAATGAGGATTAGGGTTATGATTCTACACTCAACATGCTTGCTTGTGGCACATGAAGATGAAGACTTTTATTTATATTATTGTTAAGTTAAACTCATGTACTAGCCTATGGCTATGGAGTTGTAAAAGACTATGTTATCTCTGGAATGACGATGTAATAATGACCTTTGTTTCTGTGTACTTCATCTTAAACTGTGGATCCTAGCATTTGATCCAGGGACTAGCATTGCAATCACAGGGACCGTTAGCTTTATAAAGGTGGGGTCTTACATCTAGTATGTCAGCGAGAGGCTGGGTGGAGGTCGCGGTGAGAAAGGGATCTACGGGGAGAGAGGGGTGGTCGGGTGGGCTTAGCTGGGCTGGCAGTTGGGCCTGGGTTGGGTTTGTTTCCTATTTTTTTCTTATTCTTTTCCTTTTTCTGTTTATATTTTTTTGTTTTTATTCAAAACATTTGATTCAAGTTTCAATTTGAATTCAAATCTTTTCCAAAACTTTTTAGTAGGTTTATACTATTTATTAGTGTGTTATTTAATCCAACTCAAATATTTTTCTTGCGATTTAATATCCATTTAAAATAAGTGAGGAATTTTGTATTTATTTAAATAAAATTGAATATGGTTCATAAACCCATATAATTTTATTTAAATAATCTTTTATTCTTTTATTTTATTTAATAAACTTTTATTCCATTTACTTATGGATTTTAACCATGATTTAAATTGTCTTTGCAATAATTCTTTCTTTGCAATAATTCTCATATCTTTTTATTTATAGTTCCAAAAATAGTGATTCCAATTTGTATAATTTTATTTAATATTTATTTATCTTTTTAAATCCCTTTAGGATTACTTTTCTCTAAATTTGATGTTGGTTGTAGTTAGGAGATTTATTAGCCTTGGGAATTACTTTCTTTTATCTTATTAAAATCATAAGTTTTTATCCATGGCTCCAAATGGAGTGAAACCAATTCCCATGGTTTTGCAATATTTTTTTTTACCATTTTTGATCATTTAGAAATGTTTGTTGCTAAATTTTTATATGGAACAAAGCCATAGTCTTAGATTGATCTTGGAGTTGATTTCTTTCATTAGGGTTTAGGGTTTTGGTTTAACTTTTGCAAGTGTTTTTAAATTCAAGATATTTTCTATGCTCAAATGCATTTGATTTGTTTGAAATTTTGTTTGTTGATTTTTCATTCAAATTTTTATTCAATAAAGGTTTTTGATGTTTCCATTTAGAGACAAAATGTTTCTTTTCACCCTAAATTTTATCATTTGTTTCTTTTGTTTGTTTATTTTTCACATTTCAAAATTTGGAAAATTTTGGAATGTGACATCACGCCGCTGAGATATGGTCACCGCCGGTGGACTCGACCACCACAGACGAGGCACCACCATGCCCTCCGGTGAAACGTGGACAGTGCTAGATGGCTTGGTCTAGGCTTCATCAGACACTGCCATCAATGATGTGCTGCTGCTTGCCATTGCAGAGGAGGGAGATGGGTTGGAGATTTGGAGGATTTAGGGTTTCCTCTGTGTGTGTGATGGACTCGAAGAGGTGCTTGGGCTGGAGGAAGATGATGACACGAGGGAGAATGAGGTGAAAAGTTTAAAAATCACCGCAGTTAAAATATATAGCCCTCAACGTCAAGATTCATGCAAGTTGATCCAATGGATGAAGCATGGACACCACGTGCATGAACGTGTGCGGAAATTTTTCTATGTTCCCACCACAACCGCCAATGTTTTGGATCCTTCACATGTGAAAACGGCTATGATTATGTTCTCTGCATGTGTGAGTTACGAGGCGCCGCTGACCTAAGGTCTATGACATCTTGCTGACACGTGCAGGCGAGCGGTCCCATCTGAAGATTCTGGCATGGACGGATCCTGTCCGACTACGAGAAGAGTATGATGGAAAGCTCAACGATTCTCCGACTTGCATATCAAAGACGGGGAATTTTGCAGGGTTCTTGGGAGGACTACAAGATGTTCCTTGACGATTTGCTGACATTCACATAGACGGAGCATTCAATCTGAAGAGGCAAGACGGCACAAGATCTCGAAGTTCTCTAGGGCTGCTGTTGGGGATATGCTAAATGGGTGTCACCATTGCATGTCTCTAATCCAGATAACGCGGGTGGCCCACAGTTGGTAGCAAGGTCCATGGCCTTCTAGGTGGCCCAGATCCAGAAGGGAGGCCCATGCCGAATAAAGGAAGGCTATAGAGGAGTCACCAGCGTACTCGGAGCCTTGGAGTGCAAGACAGGCTAGACTAGTTAGTACTCATGTAGGACTCTGTAACCTGTCTAGATAGGACTTTCCTTGCAACCCTAGGATCGGGTGACTATATAAGACAAGAGCAGAACAGAGCGAAGAGAATGGGTATCAGCAGTCTACCTGCCATTTAGAATCAATCTAAATAGCTAAGGGCCCTGTTCAACTACCGCTTGGTAAAAAAGATCCGAACCTAGAGGAGCCTTTAGGGCATAACTGAACTCATATTGCGCACAGCGAACCGATCCCTTTAACTCGGCATATTTTCCATTATAGTGATTTATAACTGGAGTAGGCACCGTCATGGGATCTGAACCTAGGTAAGCTATGTTACCTCGTACCTGCCAACTTGCCGCCTTCCCCCACCTCTCTAAACATGCTTTGTGAGGACCCCTCAATGGCGTACTCGTCGGCAATACCACGACATCAGGCCATGATGTTAGTTCTCTAGTGGACCATTTTTTGGTCGCCTACCTATTTTAAACTTGATAACGTTGCTCGATGCACCAGCCATTTAGTTAGGCAACGGGGTCCCGGATGTCAGCCTCTACAAAAAAAGCATGTGTATGATTAAAAAAATCTAGCCATGCCTCCCTGTTCTAAACTAGATAACCTTTGCTCGACACATGAGCCGTTTAGTTAGGCTGCTGGGTCCTAGATATCAGCCTCTCTATAAAATACATGTGTATGATAAAAAAAATCTGATTGCACCTTTTTTAACTTAATAATGTTTGCTAGATGCATCAACCATTTAGTCAGTCTGTTGGTTCCCAAATGCCAGCCTCTTTATAGATGAAACCTGTATATGATGAAATTTCTTTCTGATCACGTCTTCCTATTTTATAATTGATAACGTTTGCTCGATGTATAAACCGGACCCCCCGCTCCCGTGTCGCCCCCGCTCGGGCGGCACTAGAGCTCCGCCCCAATCGTAGGCGCCACCGGCAGCCCTCCCCTCTCTCCTCTCCGCCTTCGTCAGAGGACATGACCGGGAAAATCTCACGCCGCCAATGATGGATTCGGGGGCTACTCAAAGGTTTTGGTCATGGAGGTCTAAGTTCCTATTACCCAAGTAGGTCGGGTAAAACAATCAAATACTAAGAGTTGAGAGTAAATCATTATTGTTTGATAATGATGAACCAACTACATGCAAAGAAGCGATGATGGGCCCTGACTCTGTCAAATGGCTTGAAGCCATAAAATCCGTGATAATTCCATACATGAGAAGTCAAGTTTTGAACTTGGAAGACCATCTAGAAAGGTGTAAAATCTTTTAGTCGTATTTGAATCTATAAAGAAATAGACATGGATGTTTCACATCTATGAAATAGTCGACATGTCGAGAAAGAGTTTACGACAATGTTCAAGGAGTTGGCTATGTCAAGATTTGATCTTTTCATAGCGATATGTAGTCTAGACATATTAATGTAGCAACCACTATATATAATTTTTTATATGGTAGTTGAACAAACAAAACAAATTTCTTCTAATAGAATGGTTACCTAGGACGTGTACATGACACGATACAAAGGGTTTTGTTAATTCAAAGGATGCTAAAAGAGCATGCAAACTTCAATTGGTTAAAGTAAGCATCGCAGAGTTGGAAATCTTCTTCATGATGAAACTATTAAAAGAGTTTAATTTCATTAGAGACAATGAAGATGCTTGCATTTGCAAGAAATTAATTGGGAGCGCTAAGACATATTTCTAATACATTATGTGAAAGACATATTGTTGATTGGAAATGATGTATCTTTTATTAACACAGGTTAAGAATTTCATTAAATTTGATTTTGATGAAAGACTTAGGCAAAACCCGAATATTAGGTACCAATGTCTATATGGATAGATTGAGACACTAATATGGTTGTGCCATAAGTACATAGATGAGATATTGAATGAGTTCAATATGGAAATGACAAGAAAGGTACTTTTCACATGGAAAAGATTGAATCAAGATTCAAGTGTATTGACACTTGGTAAGTGAGATGATATCCAAGTGTTTTTGACACTTGGTGAATCAAGAATATTTTGATCAATAAGTCTATGATATGTACACATCCAGATATGTCCTATTCTCTAAATGGTATGAGCATATACCAAAATGAATGATAAGATGATCATTGATGACAGTGAGGATATTCTTATGATCTTTGGAAGAACTAAAGAATATGCTATTTATGTAGCGTTGACAAATAGATGAATTGTTCATTGTAAAGTATTACATTGTAAGGTTCCCAACCTTTAATAAGGTAGAGATCCCTATGATTGCAATGCTAGTCCCTGGATCAATAGCTAGCATCCACAGTTAAGATGTAATATCAAGAAACAAAGGTCATAATACAACTTTATAACCAGGAATAAAATAATTTATTACATCTTACATAGCTCATTTAGCTATTTCATTACAATGCAGCAGAATATAACAATAGCATGGGGTCCTTCATCTTCAAAGTGCCACAGGAAGTCATGTTGGTTGTAGACTTGTAATCCTAATCAATAAACTTCACTAACATCAAACAAACCTACAACATAATAAGTTACAGCCACATGGGTCAATACATTTTAATTGTATTGGCAAGTGATACTATGGTAATATTGGTGGACTAGATACTATATGCATTTGGCTAAGTGGAGCTTAGGCTTGCTTTGCTCAAAATAGATTTTCCTTATCATTTGAAAACAGTAAGTTTTTGCTTGACAAAATCAGCCAAGGCATCTCCCAATACAAATTGGTGATCCTTCAACCCTTGTTCAACCACAAGTTTTAACTTAGAAATTTGGATGAGGAGATTCTTGATAGCTTCCATGTCTTGATGCTTAAATTGTCCTTTACCAAGGACATGGCTAAGTACTTAGATTTTACACTCTGCAGAGGTGGTGCACTTTCCCCACAAGACTTGGTTTCACCAAGACAAGATCTTTCAGAAGCCTTCCCTTAGACCATAATGGACGCGTTCCAACCTATCATCCCCTACCACCAACTGTCGATTTGGCTAAGTTATTGCAACCTATATGATCCAGGCAGAGCCCATAATGCCAAGTGGCTGCACTTGAAGCTTCTCAACATTTGACATCTCAAATCTCTTTGTTCCTGGGTGGCCATCCAAAAGTGAGATACACAAGGTAAACCATAGAAATGGGCCTTGTGAACCACTCAACACAAACCATTCCTTCCATTCCACCCAGGTGATTCATTCACTTAGTTGTTTTTATTAAATAAAACACAAGTCCTTGACTTAGAAATATTCCATAGCATGAAATATAATCCACCGTTTTTTTCTACTAGCTAAGCTAAGCATGGTCGTAGTAGTAATCTTAACTTAGGAAATTTCTACTAAGGTTTCATCTACTAGGATTTCCCATGGCATAGTTTATCCTTAGCAAAAATTCCATGCAAGTCCTACTTAGAAATATCACTAATGCATATTGAAAATAATGGGACAAAAGTATGAAGCATCACTTGCATTTTTGGTAGAGAATATAAGTTCACTCATTGATCTTGCAATATTCACACTCTTCAAATCACTACAATTCAATCAAGCAAGCAATATATCAAACTACCATTCAAGCAAACATCACATAAAATAATAGAAACAAAGTAATGCATGCAAGTATGCCAAACTTTGTTTTATTTATAAGAGTGGTTTATAATAGGTTATAAACATTCTAAAACACTTATTGGTCATTTTATAAAGTGGCAAAACTATTTGCAAAAGATTCTACCTATAACTATTTTTAAACCAAAGAATTATTTTATGTGGTGGAGAAATGCTTTTAATAAGGCAACAATCTATAGGTTTCACAAAATATGTTTTCAAATCATAAAACCTTGTGTTTAGGGTCAGAGAGTTTAAATCAAAACATTTCCCAAAGGTTTTGTCCAAAAAGCATTTTTAACAAATAAACAATATTTTATTTGACTAGAAATGGTTTAAATCAAAGATTTATTCTTTTGCTTCACCAAATATATTTTTGAAACCACCAACTGATTTCTATGGTCAGTAGGTTCAAAACACTCCATTTGCCAAAGGTTTTATCACAAGAATAATTTTAGAACAAATTTTATATCCAAAATATACCTACACAAGTTTCTATAAAAACAACCGTTTTATCAGAAACAATTTACTAAAAAAAGGGCATGGTTGGGTAGGATTTGTCTTGCTGATTCCATTGATAAAAAATTTGCAAAATTTGGATGTGTGGTTTGAAAGTTATGAATTTTTCAAATTGGAACATCAAATAGAACACAATTTCTGTTTTAAATCATCTCTGGGCCACGTGGACTAATCTGATTGGCTGAAAACATTTTGCGTGGATCGACAGACACATACCGCAGGATCCAACTTGATCGCACGGCACAGATCGCATACCCCTTCGATTTTAAGTGAATCTATCAACGCCACAGGATGAGGATCTAACGGCTGCCGCGCGTTTGACCAAAGGTTGGCGGCTGGCGGCAGCGACTGGCGGCGCGTGGTCAGACGGAGGCGTTCCCGGCGATTCAGGAAGCAAGGAAGGAAGAGAGGTAGCTCACAGGGTTCGCGGGGCGATGCTGATGCTCAAGGTGGTGGTAGCTCGTCGAGGGGCGCACGGTGGTGACAGCAATCGCTCGCCGGAGGTCCGCCTGGCATCGGGTTTGTCTGTTCGTCGTCGGAGGCGAGTGTATGGTTCATGCGAAACCAAATAAACAACGCTATTAGGTTCGCGCGAGAAAGGCGGATACGGGAGTATCAGTCAGAGGGGATGGGGTGGTCGGGAGTTACCAGGGGGTCTCGCCGGAGAGCTAGCAGACGACGGCAGCGTGCAGAGGTCGTTCTTGCCGAAGCTCTGGGGCAAGCGCGGCCGAGCAGATGATACGAGTAGGTGCGCAAGGTTCTGGTGAGCAAGTTAGTGTGAAGCAGGGACGGTGGGGTGGGTCGTGTTCGTCGGAATTTGTCGGCGAGCTCGCCGGAGCAGTGAGGCGCGAGCTTGGAATTATGGCGGCCTGGGGGCGTAGAGGATCTGGCGAGTGAGGGGAAATAGAGAGGGGGCGAAGGCGCTTTAGTACGCATGATCACGGGGCTGAATCAATGCACGATTGAAGAGGAATCAAGTGAGCTATTAACGGCAGAAACCGCCGGCGAGGTTAGCGCGCGGGTGAGAACGAAGGTTGCTGGCGGTGGGTCCTGGCGTCAACGAATGAGTGAGAGTGGGGGTAGGGTCCAGTAGTCATTGCCTCTGCGGGTAGAACTCCGAGTACGAAGCGTTTTTCTCGCGAGAGGGAGATGGGCTAGACTGGGCTTAGTGGGCTGGGCTGGCTAGATTCATTTTTTTGATCTGAATGTTTTCCCTTTTTATTTTTCTAATAATCTGTTTTGATTTTGTTTAATCAATTCAAACAACTATTTAAATTCAAACTTCTCTCAAACTTTGTGTGCAATCAAATACTGATTATTTATACATTCTGAAGTCAATTTTGGAATAAATCTTTTATTCTTTTTAAGGTCTTTTAATTATTTAAAACAAGCCCTTGCTTTAAATTCAAATAAGATCAAATATATTTTTAATCCTTATTTAAATTTCATTTTTCCATAAAACCTTTTTAGTAAGTCTTATTCATTAATATGGTGTCAAATAATTCACTTTGAATTGATTGGAATATTTTTAATAGGATTTATCAATCATTTTAATTTGGATACTTGTTTTAATTCCAATGAAATTAAATATAGTTTTATTTCCATAATTTTATTGGGAAGATTTCTTTGTTCTTATTTAAGTTAATTAAAAAACTATTTAATCCACTTGGGTAAATTCCAAATATTATTTTCCCATGATCTAATTAATCATTTCTAATAGGAATCTTATCTTTATTCAAATAGAATAGGATTTGTTTAATGCCCTTTCAATCAATTTGAAAACTCTTTATCCATTATTTTATTTGGATTTATAATTATTCCATTTGCTTATGGATTAGGTCAAGATATAATTTGGTCTTTAAATATTCCTTATTGAAAAATCCATATATTTTTATTTATAGATCCAAACTTGGTGATTCCAATTTGTAAAATCTTATTTAATATTTATTTATCCTATTAAACCTTTTTAGGATTAATTGCTCACCATTTGGTATGGATTTTAGATAAGTGCTTTATTAGCTTTGGAAATCCAATTTCCTTATCTTATTAAATTTATAAGATTTTATCTATGGCTCCAATTCAAGTGAAACCAATTTATATGGTTTTATAATATTTTTATTTGTCATTCTTGATCATTTGTAAATGTTTGTTACCAAATTTTTTATATGGATCAAATCCATAGTCTTAGAGATATCTTGGAAATGATTTTATTCCATTAGGGTTTTAGGGTTTTGGTTTATTTTCCAAGTGTTTAAATTTCCAGATGCATTTATGAAGAATGCATTTCACTTGATTTGAATATAGCTTGGATTCAAATATTAAACAATGTTTGTTCAAGATGGTATTTTAAAGTTTTCCATTTAGAAACAAAAGTTTCTTTTCACCCTAAATTTCAACAATTATTTATTTTGTTTATTTATTTTTCACATAACAAGATTTGGAAAATCTTGGGATGTGACAGGCTACCACCCTTAAAATAAATCTCGTCCCGAGATATGGGAAGGATAGGGTTACAAGTTGGCTCAAAGCAACTAGGGTACTACCACCCTTAAAAATTTTCCAACCAGATTACTTCTTGGCTTGCTTGGGATCTTGTTGAAACCTCTCTGGGCAAACATCTGCATAGTGTCCTTTGTTTCCACACTTGAAACATGTGACAAGGCTGAGATCCTTCATAGGCTTTATCTTGTGCTTCATCTTTTATGGACAATTGCTTGTATAATGTCCTTGATTACCACAATTGTAACATGTGATAAGATTGAGTTCTTCACGTATCTTCTGTGGACAAGTTGACACATAATGTCCTAACTCTTTGTAGTTGTTGCACCAAACTTGGCTAATCTCCTTATACTTTTTATTCTTCTCTCGACATTCATTGGCATAGTGTCCCATCTCTTTGCAATGGCAACATTGCACTTGGCTTTTGTCCTTCTTCTTCTTGGGTTTCTCCAAAGCTAAGAGTGCTTCTAGTTCATGCTCTTCATATCTTATCTCAAAGGTGGGAAAGTTTCCTGGTCTCCTTGACCTTTTACTTGGATAATACATATGTCTCCTCTTTGGTCCTTTAAATTGAGTCATATTGCATGGAGGTGCAAGCTGAGATTTACCTTTGTCTTCATCCTTCTTGGTAGAAGTTGTTTTCTCATGGTAGTCTGCAATCAGTTGTTGCACTCCACCTTGTTTCCTTTGTTGAACTATGGAATAGATGGGGCATTGGATAGGGACATGATTATTTCCTTCACACAGGAAACAAGTAGCTTGGGTTGTGGGGCATTGATTAGCTGGATGTTTCTCTTCACAATTGGGGCATTGATCTTCATGCTCTTTGGAAGTGTGATCTTTGTCTCCACAAATATTGCAAGCTTGGGTTCCTTCTAGAATATCATCCTTGACATCCTTGTTGTCACAAACTCCTTGGGAAGTGTTGTCTCCCATATTGATCATTTGATCTGTCACCTTATGCAACAATTGGGTTTGGGTTTCCAAAAATCTTTGCATGGTTGGATCTAACTCACTGGTGTTGGCTAAAAACTGAGTTGTCACTTGGTTCAACTGGGTTTGGGTTACTATGAGTTCCCTCATGTTGATCTCTTGGTTGTTGTTGTCACCATCCTTGATGTTGGAGTTTCTTGGAGTAGTCATCTGTTTGGGTTGGATTGGGATTAGAATAGGCAAAATATTTCTAAGGGAAAAATTCTAATCACACATCACAATTCATTCAAGCAATGTGCAAGCAATCACAAACAAACACTCCACTCAAACAACAAGTTTCAAGCACATTTTTAGGCAACAAAATATTTTTGCTACACCTCATAGGTTGGTGTGTTTGACTTAAAATAAATATGGAGATCCAACTATATGGTTCACTTGAAATCTTTCCCTCCTTCTTTGTTGATTCTTCTTGCATGAGATCATGGTTTCTTTGGAAAAATTCTTGTGTCTTGGTCACAAAACTCCAAAGGTGATGATGATTCCTTCTAAGTTGTGTTTCCTTAGTCTTCAAGTCTTGAGCAATATTTCTTGTCTCACTTGTAGTCCTTAGTGATATCCAAGTTTGAAGTCCTTGGCAAAAATAAAGTTGAAATCACTTGAAGATGTTGAAGTCATTTGAGTTGATGAAGTCCTTTGCACATGGTGAAGTCTTTGGCCATGGGGTAGGCTTTGTCCATCAAGTTTGAAATAGAAGAGATGTAGAATCAAAACCAAAAATGGTTGAGGAAAGAGTTTACAAGATTGTTTGTAAATAAGTTTTGGAACAAATACAACTCCTATTTTTCTAAGGGGTTTTGTCCAATCCTAGGGTTACAATCCTACAGGCAACACAATGCTCTGATACCATATGTAAGGTTACCAACCTTTAATAAGGTAGAGATCCCTGTGATTGCAATGCTAGTCCCTGGATCAATAGCTAGCATCCACAGTTAAGATGTAATATCAAGAGACAAAGGTCATAATACAACTTTATAACCAGGAATAAAATAATTTATTACATCTTACATAGCTCATTTGGCTATTTCATTACAATGCAACAGAATATAACAATAGCATGGGGTCCTTCATCTTCAAAGTGCCACATGCAGTCATGTTGGTTGTAGACTTGTAATCCTAATCAATAAACTTCACTAACATCAAACAAACCTGCAACATAATAAGTTACAGCCACATGGGTCAATACATTTTAATTGTATTGGCAAGTGATACTATGGTAATATTGGTGGACTAGATACTATATGCATTTGGCTAAGTGGAGCTTAGGCTTGCTTTGCTCAAAATAGATTTTCCTTATCATTTGAAAACACTAAGTTTTTGCTTGACGAAATCACCCAAGGCATCTCCCATTAGAAATTGGTGATCCTTCAACCCTTGTTCAACCACAAGTTTTAACTTAGAAATTTGGATGAGGAGATTCTTGATAGCTTCCATGTCTTGATGCTCAAATTGTCCTTTACCAGGGACATGGCTAAGTACTTAGATTTTACACTCTCCAGAGGTGGTGCACTTTCCCCACAAGACTTGGTTTCACCAAGACAAGATCTTTTATAAGCCTTCCCTTAGACAAGAATGGACGTGTTCCAACCTATCATCCCCTACCACCAACTGTCCATTTGGCTAAGTTATTGCAACCTATATGATCCAGGCAGAGCCCATAATGCCAAGTGGCTGCACTTGAAGCTTCTCAACATTTGACATCTCAAATATCTTTGTTCCTGGGTGGCCATCCACAAGTGAGATACACAAGGTAAACCATATAAATGGGCCTTGTGAACCACTCAACACAAACCATTCCTTCCATTCCACCCAGGTGATTCATTCACTTAGTTGTTTTTATTAAACAAAACACAAGTCCTTGACTTAGAAATATTCCATAGCATGAAATATAATCCACCCTTGTTTTCTACTAGCTAAGCTAAGCATGGTAGTAGTATGAATCTTAACTTAGGAAATTTCTACTAAGGTTTCATCTACTAGGATTTCCCATGGCATAGTTTATACTTAGCAAAAATTCCATGCAAGTCCTACTTAGAAATATCACTAATGCATAGTGAAAATAATGGGACAAAAGTATGAAGCATCACTTGCCTTTTTGGTAGATAATATAAGTTCACTCCTTGATCTTGCAATATTCACACTCTTCAAATCACTACAATTCAATCAAGCAAGCAAAATTTCAAACTACCATTCTAGCAAACATCACATAAAATAATAGAAACAAAGTAATGCATGAAAGTATGCCAAACTTTGTTTTATTTATAAAAGTGGTTTATAATAGGTTATAAACATTCTAAAACACTTATTGGTCAATTTATAAAGTGGCAAAACTATTTGCAAAAGATTCTACCTATAAACCATTTTTAAACCAAAGCATTATTTTATGTGGTGGAGAAATGCTTTTAATAAGGCAACAATCTATAGGGTTCACAAAATATGTTTTCAAATCATAAAACCTTGTATTTAGGGTCAGAGAGTTTAAATCAAAACATTTCCCAAAGGTTTTCTCCAAAAAGCATTTTTAACAAATAAACAATATTTTATTTGACTAGAAATGGTTTAAATCAAAGATTTATTCTTTTGTTTCACCAAATATATTTTTGAAACCACCAACTGATTTCTATGGTCAGTAGGTTCAAAACAATCCATTTGCCAAAGGTTTTATCACAAGAATAATTTTAGAACAAATTTTATATCCAAAATATACCTACACAAGTTTCTATAAAAACAACCATTTTATCAGAAACAATTTACTAAACAAAGGGCATGGTTGGGTAGGATTTGTCTTGCTGATTCCATTGATATAAAATTTGCAAAATTTGGACGTGTGGTTTGAAAGTTATGAATTTTTCAAATTGGAACATCAAATAGAACACAATTTCTGTTTTAAATCATCTCTGGGCCACGTGGACTAATCTGATTGGCTGAAAACGTTTCGCGTGGATCGACAGACACAGACCGCAGGATCCAACTTGATCGCACGGCACAGATCGCATACCCCTTCGTTTTTAAGTGAATCTATCAACGCCACAGGATGAGGATCTAACGGCTGCCGCGCGTTTGACCAAAGGTTGGCGGCTGGCGGCAGCGACTGGCGGCGCGCGGTCAGACGGAGGCGTTCCCGGCGATTCAGGAAGCAAGGAAGGAAGAGAGGTAGCTCACAGGGTTCACGGGGCGATGCTGATGCTCAAGGTGGTGGTAGCTCGTCGAGGGGCACACGGTGGTGACAGCAATCGCTCGCCGGAGGTCCGCCTGGCATCGGGTTCGTCTGTTCGTCGTCGGAGGCGAGTGTACGGTTCATGCCAAACCAAATAAACAACGCTATTAGGTTCACGCGAGAAAGGCGAATACGGGAATATGGGGTGGTCGGGAGTTACCAGGGGGTCTCGCCGGAGAGGTAGCAGACGACGGCGGTGTGCAAACGTCGTTCTTGCCGACGCTCTGGGGCAAGCGCGGCCGAGCAGATGATACGAGTAGGTGCGCAAGGTTCTGGTGAGCAAGTTAGTGTGAAGCAGGGACGGTGGGGTGGGTCGTGTTCGTCGGAATTTGTCGGCGAGCTCGCCGGAGCAGTGAGGCGCGAGCTCGGAATTATGGCGGCCTGGGGGCGTAGAGGATCTAGCGAGTGAGGGGAAAGAGAGAGGGGGCGAAGGCGCTTTAGTACGCATGATCGCGGGGCTGAATCAATGCGCGATTGAAGAGGAATCAAGCGAGCTGTTAACGGCAGAAACCGCCGGCGAGGTTAGCGCGCGGGAGAGAACGAAGGGAGCTGGCGGTGGGGCCTGGCGTCAACGAATGAGTGAGAGTGGGGGTGGGGTCCAGTAGTCATTGCCTCTGCGGGTAGAACTCCGAGTACGAAGCATTTTTCTCGCGAGAGGGAGATGGGCTAGACTGGACTTAGTGGGCTGGGCTGGCTAGATTCATTTTTTTTATCTAAATGTTTTCCCTTTTTCTTTTTCTATTAATCTGTTTTGATTTTGTTTAATAAATTCAAACAACTATTTAAATTCAAACTTCTCTCAAACTTTGTGTGCAATCAAATACTGATTATTTATACATTCTGAAGTCAATTTTGGAATAAATCTTTTATTCTTTTTAAGGTATTTTAATTATTTAAAACAAGCCCTTTCTTTAAATTCAAATAAGATCAAATATATTTTTAATCCTTATTTAAATTTCATTTTTCCATAAAACCTTTTCAGTAAGTCTTATTCATTAATATGGTGTTAAATAATTCACTTTGAATTGATTGGAATATTTTTAATAGGATTTATCAATCATTTTAATTTGGATACTTGTTTTAATTCCAATGAAATTAAATATAGTTTTATTTCCATAATTTTATTGGGAAGATTTCTTTGTTCTTATTTAAGTTAATTAAAAAACTATTAATCCACGTGGGTAAATTCCAAATATTATTTTCCCATGATCGAATTAATCATTTCTAATAGGAATCTTATCTTTATTCAAATAGAATAGGATTTGTTTAATGCCCTTTCAATTAATTTGAAAACTCTTTATCCATTATTTTAATTTGGATTTGGATCATAATTATTCCATTTGCTTATGGATTAGGTCAAGATATAATTTGGTCTTTAAATATTCCTTATTGAAAAATCCATATCTTTTTATTTATAGATCCAAACTTGGTGATTCCAATTTGTAAAATCTTATTTAATATTTATTTATCCTTTTAAACCTTTTTAGGAATAATTTCTCACCATTTGGTATGGATTTTAGGTAAGTTCTTTATTAGCTTTGGAAATCCAATTTCCTTATCTTATTATATTTATAATATTTTATCTATTGCTCCAATTCAAGTGAAACCAATTTATATGGTTTTATAATATTTCTATTTGTCATTCTTGATCATTTCTAAATGTTTGTTGACAAATTTTTTATATGGATCAAATCCATAGTCTTAGAGATATCTTGGAAATGATTTTATTCCATTAGGGTTTTAGGGTTTTGGTTTATTTTCCAAGTGTTTAAATTTCCAGATGCATTTATGAAGAATGCATTTCACTTGATTTGAATAAAGTTTGGATTCAAATATTAACCAATATTTGGTCAAGATGGGATTTTTAAGTTTTCCATTTAGAAACAAAAGTTTCTTTTCACCCTAAATTTCAACAATTATTTATTTTGTTTATTTATTTTTCACATAACAAGATTTGGAAAATCTTGGGATGTGACATACATTGATACTAGTTTTGTCACAAGATACAAATTAAGTTTATCTCAACTTAAACCATGGGTGGAACAATATAATGGAAAGGAAGTTCCATAACGGATTTGAATGAGTTCCAACATTAAGACATTGTGACAGATACTACAACAAAAGGCTAAGTATATGACTGCTATTGTAGCAGAAAAAGAGGACATTTGTGTCAAGTAGTTTGTTATCAAACTAGGTGTGGTTCATAATGGTCTAGTAATATGAAGATATATTGTACGACAATTGTATCGACATATTTTAACCCCAAGGAACCAAAGGTCTCACCAAAGGACCAAATTTATACAATGCCATCTCATTAGAGAATGAGTGATGCGTAGAGATGCAAAGACATGCAAATACACACAGACCTAGAAATGTCAGATCCGAAGATTATGTTTACCACAAGAAATCATGTATATACAACACCAGAAAGCCATAGGTGTTGAATGCACAAAGTTTTTCAAACTAGATTGTTGACTCTAGTGCAAGTGGGAGACTGTTGGAAATATGCCTAAGAGGCAATAATAAAGTGGTTATTATTATATCTTTGTGTTTATGATAAATGTTTACATCCCAGGCTATATTTGTATTAACCGTAAACATTAATACTTGTGTGTTTTGTAAACATAAAAGAGTCCCTAGTAAGCCTCTTGTTAAACTAGCTTATTGATTAATAGATGATCATGGTTTCCTGATCATGGACATTAGATGTTATTAATAACAAGGTCATATCATTAGGAGAATGATGTGATGGACACACACCCAAAGTAAGCATAGCATAAGATCACGTCATTAAGTTTGTTTTTCCACAAGCTTTTAGATACATAGTAACCTAATCCTTCAACCATGAGATCATGTTAATCACCGTCACCGAATAAGTACTTTGATGGCATCAAACGCCACTTCCGTAACTGGGTGGTTATAAAGGTGGCATTGGGTATTATTAATGTATGTGTTTAAGCGCATGGATCAAGAGTGAGATTTGTCCATCCATATGATGGATAGATATACTCTCAGCCCTCTCGGTGAAATGTCATCCAATTGGCTTGCAAGCATGTGACTAGGTCATAAGGGAGGTCATATCACGGAACGAGTAAAGAGTACTGACATGGATATACCCTACGAGTACCTCACATTAGTATACCCGGTCCAACCCAGTGAAGGCCCACACCAAGACTTGCTGCCCAAGGAGACTATGGATGGCCCAAGCCCGGTAGAAGTTCGACTCCTTGAAGAACACGACCAAGATATAGATATAATATTCAATGATGAAACCGTAACTTGTAACCAACTCGACCTACCCTAGACCTGTCCTCCCCATACAAAGTCCAAGAGGGCACGGCAAGGAGGATCTCTCCCAACTCATACACACACCTCATGCCAGATTGCATCTACGCACCCCTGTGATATCTTCGATCCGGATTACGGATGTAGTATAGCTCTTTTTCCCTAGTAGACCTTGGTTTATCGAATCCTCGGGAAGCGAAAGAAAAGTGAGATTACTTAAACGGACCTTCGAGAGTTTTAGAATTCCTATTGCATTTTCACCAGATCAATAGTTGTTGACGATGGAGAGAGAGGACCTAGGGTCTTCGGTTTTCACTAGTAGCTGTGCAAATCATCTTATGGGAATAATATATAATAATAAAGTATACATGTAATTGTTAGATCAAGATAATTATATGTGGGCAGTGCATCCATAATTTTTATCGCCTCCGTAACCGCTTATAGCAATAACCTACTAGTCTCATCCATAGAAGAAAGAGAACTAATGATATGCATCGTGATGTCACCGTTAATCCCGAATAAATTCCTCACACAAAACCGTACTACCCTTTCTGTCACTGGGGTTCCTATCCTGTAGATTAGTCATTACTCACACTCCCTTTACCTGGATCAATCCTCGGGGTCCTGGGTACCTCACAAGTCCTTATATTGAGGCAAGAGAGGGTACTATAATCATCATGTCATACAAACTAATACATGATCCCATCTATGATAAATAACATGCACAAAAGCTACATGGCTAGGCCAAAGCCCTTAGCCCAAGGAGAATTACTCACACATAGAGATGAAATCGATAATCATAAACATTGTAATAGAGATCATAAGATTGATAGCAAATAGTCTTACAATGTCGCCAATTGGAGAAGAGATCCACTATTACAAGTGGTGGAAGATGGCTATGGTGGTGGAGAAGGTCTCAGAGGTTTAGATCTAGATCTATTCCTCCGGTGTGGTGGCTTCTGGTGGCAGGGAGAGTTGAGGTCAAAAAGAACCATTGTTTCCCGTCGCCCGAAGCCTCTTTTTATAGGGGTCCCTTCATGAAAGTTGTTCTATTTGACCTAATGAGGTCGGTGCAAACTATACGGTGGCAACTATACGGCAACGGCCCGTATAGTTGGTCGTTAAGCTTGTAGTATTGGCTTCACGGCTCCTAGTTTCCTTGATGTGTTGGAAATCTCATATCTTTGGCATTTATGTAGTGATTCCCATTATCATACGTCATTATCTGCGCAAGGAAAAATAGCAAGAAAGGATTGCATACCCCTTTGATCATTAGGCATTAGTGGCAGGTTTTAGAGAGATATTTCATCAAATATATGAATAATATCTAGTTTAAATGCGGACGTGGATGGCTATATTTCATAGCCATCAACCTCCCCAAGCTTAAACTTGATCGTCCCGAGCAAGAAAACCAAAATCAAAAGGGAACTCAGCATTTAAACTGAAATAACGAGATGATGATCTTACTCATGATTGGTAGTCTCATGTTTCCTCCACTTTATTTGTAACATCCCTAAAATCATGTTTTCAAAGATTGCATATCATCCATGCATGCATAATTCTTTAGGGATCATTTTCAAAGTCATTTAAAAAACAGAAGCATTTGGGTGCTTATTATTTTATGTAAACAAGCATTGATCCAATGCTTCTCTCTAGTGAGAGAATATTTGTTTTAAACCAATGTTGTGTGTTCATAGGATTGTTTGATGAATTCCAAAGCTTGGGCAAACATTTCCAAAACAAAATATGGTTTTAAAACCATTTCCATATCTTTATTAAATCTTGTGCTAAGGCACTGTTTATTTTAAAAATTCAAAGGAACCAAGCAAGTCTAGTGAGACAGCATGGTTTTGTACTAAAAAATGTGCAGGTTTCATTTTACAAAAAACCAGAACAAGTTTGAAATCAAACACATTTGAAAACATTTGAATTTGATTCCTGGAAAATCAAACAAAAATGGAAAAAGAGAAAAGAATTAGAAAAGGGCCGGCGCTACTAATCTAGCCCAGAACCAGATCCAGCTCAAAAGCCCACCCAGGCCATTCCCCCTCTGCTTTTTCTCTCACCCGCACCGAACCGACCCACCCAGTCACTGGCTAGTGGCCCCTCTCCACGTCACCTTCTTCTTCCCCAAAATCACGCGCGCAGTCACTGCTCGCCGTTACCTTGCCGCAGTTAAGCCCCCGCTTAAATCCCATTGATGCAGGGAGTAATCCTCGCCCCCGCTCCGGTTATTTAGTCCCCTTCCCTCTCCGCATCTTTCCCCTCACTCAACGCCTCTTCTCCGCCACCAGGCTGCCCACAATCCCACTTGCACCGCCGCGGTACCGAGCATCTCCGGCGTGCGATTCCGGTAAGCATCGACCGCCCCCTGTCTCTGATTCATACGAGCATGATTAGTGTGTCCTTGCGCATCTTCTCATGCCCTTCTTTTGCTCTGTATCACCCTCGAGCGTCGCCATCGTCCACCTCTGGAAGCAACCGAAGCTCAGCGCAACTCCGGCGACACCCACTGGTAGTTCCCGACCGCCCCTTTCTCTCTAATGGATACTCACATATTCACCTGCCTTGTGCGCATCTAACAGCACCCCTGGTTTATCTTAGCACGCACCACAACCTCGCCCCCGACGACGCTAGAGCTTGCCCGACGACAGGCTTCACTCCGATGAGCAATAGCAGCCAAGTTCGTGCGCCCCCGAGTATCTGACCCCACCTTGAGCTTCACTGCAGTCCCATGAACACGGTAAGCATCTCCACTCCTCCCCGCGCGATCTAAATCTCCGGCAACCTCTCTGACAGAACTGCACCGCCGCACCGCCGCCGCTGGCGCCGCCCGTCTATGGTCGTTTGATCAGTAGCCGTAGGATCTAGATCCAGCGATTAGAATTAGATCTGTAGCGAAGCGGTATGTGTTGATCTGAGCCATGCGTGTTAAGTTAGATCTAACGGCCCGCGAGTGTGATCCGGTGCGAAACGATATCAACCAATCAGGACATGACGCGTGGCCAGTTCTCTGTTTTAAAAATCTGAATTAGATCTATTAGTGTTTCAAACTTGTAAAATTCATAACTTTTGATCCGCACGTTCAAATTTTCTAAATTTTATATCATTGGAATCAGGAGAAAGAATCCTATCTTTTTATGCAATGTGTTTAATGTTTTGCCTCTGTAAAAATGGTTATTTTTGCAGATACATATGTAGGCTTAATTTGAGTATGGAAATTATTTGAAAAATGTTTTAAAGATCAAATAAGGTTTATTTTGAGTATCTTGGTCTTGTTTATGTTTCAGTACTATTTACTTGTCTTGTTTGGTGTAGAAAAATCATCACATGGCATTTGCATACATTCATATTTTTTGTTTGTATATTTTGTTATGTGATTTTGGTGCCATTATTTTATGTGTAGATTTTGGTGCTAATAGTGATTGTGGTTGTGAAGATTGTTGCTACTCCCCAAACTACCAAGGCAAGTGGTGCTTCATGTTTCTATCCCAATATTTTACCTATGCATTAGAAATATTTTGTATAGGACTTGCATGATTATTTTGCTAAGTATCTATAGCTATGCTTGGGAAATCCTAGTAATTGTAGCAAATTTAGAATTTCCTTTAAGTTAAGATACTTGCTATTGCCATGATTAGCCTAGCTACTAGCAACCAAGGGTGGATTATATAATCATGCTATGAGAAATATTTCTAAGTCTTTGGGACTTATGTTTTGCTTAATAAAACAACTAAGTGAATGAAACACCTGGGTGGAATGGAAAGATTGGTTTGTGTTGAGTAGTTACACAAGGCCCATTTCTATGGTTTACCTTGTGTATATCACTTGTGGAAAGCCACCCAGGAACAAAGGGATTTGAGATGCCAAATGTTAAGAAGCTTCTAGTGTAGCCACATGGCATTATGGGCTCTGCCTGGATCATATAGGTTGCAATAACTTAGCCATTTGGACAATTGATGGTAGTGGGATGATAGGTTGGAACGCGTCCATTTGGTCTAAGGGAAGGCTTCTGAAAGGTCCTATCTTGGTGAAAATCAAGTCTTGTGGGGAAAGTGCACAACCTCTGCAGATGGAAGAATCTAAGTACTTAGCCATGTCCCTGGTTTTGGACAACTTGAGCATCAAGGCATGGAAGCTATCAAGAATTTCCTCATCCAAATTTTCTAAGTTAAAACTTGTGGTTGAACAAGGGTGAAGGTTCTCCAATTTCTATTGGTGGTTCCTTGGGAAAGTTTTGTCAAAGAAAAACTTAGTGTTTTCAACTAATAGGTAAAACCTATTTTGTGTAAAGCAAGCCTAAGCTACACTTAGCCAAATTCATATAGTATTTGGATGTTAATATTCTACTAAGGTATCACCTGCCAATACTATTCCAATGTATTGACCCACTGTGGCTGTAACTTGTGATGTTGCAGGTTATTCTGATGATGATTAGGGGTTATGAGTCTACACTCAACATGCTTGCATGTGGCACATGAAGATGAAGACTTATTTATATTGTTATGGTTAACTCTTGTATTAGGCCTATGGCCATGGAGTTGTAAAAGACTATGTTTGTCTCTGGAATGATATGTAATAATGACCTTTGTTTCTGTGTACTTCATCTTAAACATTGGATGCTAGCATTGATCCAGGGACTAGCATTGCAATCACAGGGATCCTCACCTTTAAAAGGGAGGGATCTTACAGATGGTATCAGAGCACTGTGTTGCCTGTAGGATTATAACCCTAGGATTGGATTAGAAACCACTAAGGAAAAATTTCAACACTTTGAAAAAATTTCTACACTTGTCTTTTCTTCTCGTAAACTTTTCTAATCTTCTTTCTCATCTCTATTGCTAGAAGGATGCTTTGATAGCCTTTATACTAGAGAGTGAGAGATGTAATGTGCTTTGTTAGTTGGACCACTGAAAGGGTAATTGCCCCTATGTGTGGTTTTGGTGATTAATGACAATCCCTATGGACTAATGTTTTCAATGAGTTTTATATGAAGGCATATTCCATAGGTCATGCTTGTAGTCCATGTGTTGGATTCAAGTATGGATGCCATGAAGATAAAGATATACCTTGAGTATTGGCATCAAAATCATCGAGTTGAAGAGAAGAATATGATATGATCAAGATCTTGAGAGTGTGATCTCAATAGAAGAATTCAAGATATGGCTCTAAGTAGGTGTCATGATAGCCTCATTAGTTGAGCTATGGTTGACTAAGATTTAGAGAATGTAATCAAATGAAGAGTTCCTTATGTACCTCAAGATATTAAGATGGAGCACGAGAAGATACTTGGTTGACCAATACAAAGAGTGAAGAGTTTCAAGTTGGTCAACACATGAAGCATAAAGAATGTACCACATGGTATTGTGGTATGGTAAGCCTTGTCAATTATGCATCATGAAATAATCCATTATATATTTGCCTTTGCGTTTTCTATATGGACAGGTATATTTCCATGGGCATGCTTCAAAAATGAAGATATTATATAGCCCATGAGAGGATGACATCAAGTGTAGGGGTCTCAACCTAATAAGGTAGATTCCTCCTGTGTTTTACAATGCTAGTCCCTGGATCAATAGCTAGCATCCACAGTTAAGATGTAATATCAAGAAACAAAGGTCATAATATAACTTTATAACCAGGAATAACATAAGTTTATTACATCAAACATAGCTCATTTGGCTATTACATTACATTGCAGCGGAATAACTATAAGTATGGGTCCATCATCTTCAAAGTGCCACAGGCAGATGTTGGTTGTAGACTTTGTAATCCTAATCAATCAATCTTCACTAAAAACAATCAACCTGCAACATACAAGTTACAACCACAAAGGGTCAATACATTTGAATTGTATTGGCAAGTGATACTATGATATTATTGTGGAGTCTATCAACTATATGCATTTGGCTAAGTAGAGTTGAGGCTTGCATTGCTCAAAATAGATTTTTATTATCATTTTGAAAATACTAAGTTTTTGCTTGACAAAATCATTTTCTCAACCAAAGATTGAAGATCCTTTCCAAGGCATCTACCAATCAAAGATTTAAGATTTCAAACAACCCTTGTTCAAACCACAAGTTTTAACTTAGAAATTTGAATGATGAGATTCTTGATTGCTTCCATGTCTTGATGCTCAATTTGTCCTTTACCAGGGACATGGCTAAGTACTTAGATTTTACACTCTGCAGAGGTGGTGCACTTTCCCCACAAGACTTGGTTTCCCAAGACAAGATCTTTCAGAAGCTTTCCCTTAGACAAAATGGACGCGCTCCAACCTAACAAACACTACCACCCACTGTCCATATGGCTAAGTTCTTGCAACCTATATGATCATGGCAGAGCCCATATTGCCAAGTGGTTGCACTTGAAGCTTCTCAACATTTGACATCTCAAATCCCTTTGTGCCTGGGTGGCATTCCACAAGTGAGACACACAAGGTCAACCATAAACACGGGCCTTGTGAACCACTCCACCAAAAACCACCAAGCAAGCCCATTCCACCCAGGGGATTCATTAACTTAGTTGTTTTATTAAACAAAAACATAAGTCCTCAGACTTAGAGATTTTTCCATAGTGTGAATATATTTTCCACCCATGTTTTCTATTAGCTAGGCTAAGCTTGATAGTAATAGGAATCTTAACTTAGGAAAATCCTACTAAGGATTCATCTACTAGGTTTTACTATAGCAAGGTCTATACTTAGCAAAATCCATGCAAGTTTACTTAGCAAAATCACTAATGCATAGTGAAAGTAATAGGACAAAAAGTATGAAGCATCACTTGCCTTTTTGGTAGGGAATGGTGGTTCACTCCTTGATCTTGCTAGTCTCACACTTTCTAACTTCACTACAAGTCAATCAAGTAGACACAAAATCAACTAGCATTCCAAACCAATAAATCAATCAAACAATTTAACACACACAAACAATGGGATCTAAGTCATGCATGGGAGCATGCACAAGATAGTTTTATTTTGCAAAGAGGGCCTCTATTGGGTTTCTAAACTTTGTAAGATCCAAATTGGTCATTTACCAAAGTGGCAAAGTCATTAGCAAGAGGGTTTTGTCCAAAACCATTTTTAAATCCATTCATCATTTTATGTGGTGGAAATTTAGTTTTATCAAGTCTAAAACCTTTAAATCTTCACCAAAAGTTTCTAACTCTTAGGACTTGGTGTTTTGGGGTCAGTAGCTTTGAATCTCAATATTTTCCCAAAGTTTTTGTTCCAAAATCTTTTCCATAACAATTCCATTATTTTCACTTGGCTAGAAATGGACCAAATCTAATATTCCATCCTAATCTTTTCCAAATCCATTTTCAAAACCATGGTTTGGTTCCTAGGGTCAGTAAGGTCACAACAAATCATTTTGCAAAGGGTTTAATCCAAAAATCATTTTTAAACAATTTTATACTCTAAACAAGCACACATTTGATTCTGCAAAAACAAGCAAGTTAACAGATACTATTTACTAAACCAAGGGCATGGTTTGCTAGGGCTTGCTCTCCTGAATCCATTGATATAAAATTTGTAATTTTTGGACGTGTGGTTTGAAAGTTACAGGGGTTTGAAAATGGTATTTAAATCCTGTTTCTAATTCTGTTTTTAATCAGAACAGGGACACGCGGCACGAATTCATTGGGTGGTACCGGTTCGTCTGGATCGAGTAACACAGACCACAGGATTAAAGGGGCAGGTGCGGCTCAGATCAACGCGTACCCCTTCGTTCAGTCAATCTATCGTGGCCACGCGATTAAGATCCTACGGTACTGATTCACTCGACCATAAGTGAGCGGCGCCGACGGCGGCTTAGCGGCGGCGCACGGCCAGGCGAGGTGCTTGCGGTCGTTCTAGGAAGCAAAGATCGAGATGGGAATGCTCACCGTGAATGCGAGGACGAGGTGATGCTCGGGGCGTGGTCGTGGGGCGTTCTGGAACAACAGGGATTGCTCGCCGGAGTTGAAAACAACGTCGGACGGCTCTGTCCGTGGTCGAAGACGAGGCTACTGATCACGAAAAGACAAACAGAGGTCATGGTTAGTTGCGCAAGACCGAGGCGAGTGAGGGAGCGTGAACGAGGAGGCTCGGGGTGGTCAGCTTTTACCAGGGGAGGTCATCGGAGGGGTTGCAGACGGCGGCGCTGCGGGTCGTCGACATTGCCGACGCTGTAGGGTACCCGCAGATGAATGAATGGCACAGAAAGATGCGCCAGGGTGTGGTGAGCGTGCTCATGTGCTCGGGGAGGCAGGAGGTGGCGTCGAGTCGCCGGAATCAGCTCTGGACTTCGTCGGAACAGAGGGTGCTCGGGGAGAAATTGGGACGGCCTGGGGGCGTGATTGGGGAAGGAGCCAGAGGGGAAATGAAGAAGGGACGCTGGCGATTTATCCTGCGTGGTCAAGGCGAGGTAAAGGCGCGGCATTATGGCGTATTGAATCCGCGGATTGAAGGCAGCAACGGCAGCGAGGGAGGAAGAAGGGGTCATGCGGGTGGGAAAGAAGAACAGTGACAAGTGGGGTCGGTCAGTCAGTGGGAAAGAGAGGGGGAAGAAGGTCCACATGTCAGTTGCTCCGTGGGTTCAAAAAGGAGTGCGAAACGTTTTCTTTCTGGAGGGGAGCTGGGCTGCTTTGCTGGGCTTATTGGGCTTGCTGGGTTGGGTCGACAAAACTTTATTTTTTTTCTTAATCTGAACCCTTTTCTTTTTCTGAATTTATTTTTGTGTTTTGAATTTTCAAATAAACAATCAATGTCCAAATCAAATCAAACAACACCCAAACTTTGTAATATTGAAATTAGTTCTGTTTAGTAACATGAACCAAAATCCAAATTCAAATTAATAATTTTAATAATAGGGGCTATTACTATTTAATTAAATGGATGTACCAATTATTAAATCCATAGGTTTTGATTTAATTCAAAGCTCCACTTGAGAACTAAATAATTTTTAAACCATTCAGTAGGTTGTATTTGAAATAAAGAATATTTGTAAAACTTGTTTAAAACAAAATAACCTTTTACTCTAGGGTCCATTAATAATTAAATAAAATGGGCCTTAGTTATTAAAATAGAGTTTGATTTTATTAATAAAATATTTATTTGAAACATAAATATTTTCAAAACCAAATCAGTAGGTTTGTTTGGGAAATATAGAATACTTGGAAACTTGTTTTAAAACAAAATAACCTTTTATTTTAGAGTCCATTATTAACTAAATATAATAGACTTTCATTATTAAATCAAATAGGATTTGTTTTATTGGGATATTTATTTTGAAATCTAAGATAAAGCCAAAACACTTTAGTAGGTTTTATTTGTGAATATCAAATATTTGGAAAACTTATTTTAAATAATTTTAATAAGTTTTGATGTTTCAATTAAATTGGTAAACCTTTTATTTAAATAAAGTTGGATATTAACTCCTTATTAATTTATTTAAATCAGCTTTTGCTAAAATAAAATGTTTTAATTCCGAAGCTTGGCCAAGGTTTAATTTGGCTTTATAAGATAATCTTTATTTATAAATCCACCTTTTCATTTGAAAACAAAATCTTTTATTAAAGATCCAAAGTAGTAATTTTAAATATTCAAAATGTTTTCTTTATTAAATGTTGTATCTTTTAAATTTCTTTAGGATTTTATTTAATTCAAATGGGTTTGGAGTTCCAATTGAATTCAAAAAGTTTCTTCTGGATCTGAAAATCAAACAAAGTTTCATTTTATTAATTTATTTTCACATTACAAGATTTGGAAAATCTTGGGATGTGACAGGCTACCACCCTTAAAATAAATCTCGTCCCGAGATTTGGGGAAAGTTAGGGTTACAAGCAGGTTCGAAACCACTAGGGTACTACCACCCTTAAAAATTTTCAAACAAGAATTACATATTGGCCTTCTTGGAATCCTGGGAAAAACTTCTCTAAGCAAAATTTTGCATGTGTCCTTGGTTTCCATGCTTGAATCATGGGCCAAGGTTGAGATCCTTCATAGACTTGTTTAACTTGTTCTCCATCCTTTCTGGACAATTGTTTGCATAGTGGCCTAGTTCCTTGCATTTGAAACATGTGACAAGGCTGAGATCCCTCATAGGCTGGTTTATCTTATGCTTCATCTTTTCTGGACAGTTGCTTGCATAATGTCCTAACTCTTTGCAGTGTTTGCACATCACTTGGCTAATATCTTTCTTTTCCTTGGGTATCACTACATCTTGTTTGTTGCCTTGGTTCTTCTTCTTTTCTGGGCATTCACTGGCATACTGTCCCATCTCTTTGCATTTGAAACATTGTACTTGTGTAATATCCTTCTTGCTAGTGTTGGGGAATTTCTTCTTCTTCTTGGGTCTCTCCAAAGCTAGGAGTTCTTCTAGTTCATGTTCTTCATGAGTGGGAGATCTTTCTCTCTTCTTGGGGTATTGATCTTCATGCTTCTTGGATGCATGATCCTTATCCCTACAAATATTGCTAGCTTGGGTTCCTTCTGGATTAACATTTTTGCCATCCTTGTTATCATTAGCTCCTTGGGAAAAGTTTTCTCTCATGTTGATCACTTGAGTAACCAATCCTTGCAACAATTGGGATTGAAGTTTCAAGATCCTTTGTATGGCTGGGTCTAGTCCATTGTTGTTGGCTAAAAGCTGAGTTGTCTCTTGGCTCAACTGGTTTTGGTTTGCTATAAGTTCTCTCATGTTGTCCTCTTGGTTGTTGTTGGTGTCACCATCCTTGATATTGGTGTCTCTTGGAGTAGTCATCTGTTTGGGTTGATTTGGGATTAGACTAGGCAAAAATATTTCTAAGGGAGTATCACAATTCACACAAGCAATGTTCATGCAATCACAAACCAAACATTTCACTCAAACAAGGTTCAAGCACATACTAAGGCAACAAAATATTTTTGTCACACCACACAAGTTGGTGGTTTTGTCTTAGCTAAAATATGGTGGTCCATCTATAGGGTTCACTTGTGATCTTTCCATCCTTCTTGGTTGCTTCTTCTTACATGAGATCATGGTTTCCTTGGAAAAACTCTTGGTTACAATACTTCAAAGTTGTTGATGGCTCCTTCTTATTTTGCATTCCCTCAGTCTCTAAATATTGAGCAAGATTTCCTTGTCTCACTTGTAGTCCTTAGTAGTTTCCAAGTTGGAAGTCCTTGGGGAATATGCTGAAGATGTTGAAGTCATTAGAGTTGAAGAAGTTGAAGTCATTAGAGTTGAAAATGTTGAAGAAGTCCTTTGTACATGGTGTAGTCCTTGGCTAAGGGTAGGTTTTTCCATCAAGTTGAAGTAGAAGAGATGTAGAGTTGAAACCAAAATGGTTAAGGAAAGAGTTTACAAGTTCTTGTAAATAAGTTTAGGATCAAAATATAACTCCTATTTTGCTAAGGGTTTTTGTCCAATCCTAGGTTTACAAATCCTACAGGCAACACAATGCTCTGATACCATCTGTAGGGGTCTCAACCTAATAAGGTAGATTCCTCCTGTGTTTTACAATGCTAGTCCCTGGATCAATAGCTAGCATCCACAGTTAAGATGTAATATCAAGAACAAAGGTCATAATATAACTTTATAACCAGGAATAACATAAGTTTATTACATCAAACATAGCTCATTTGGCTATTACATTACATTGCAGCGGAATAACTATAAGTATGGGTCCATCATCTTCAAAGTGCCACAGGCAGATGTTAGTTGTAGACTTTGTAATCCTAATCAATCAATCTTCACTAAAAACAATCAACCTGCAACATACAAGTTACAGCCACAAAGGGTCAATACATTTGAATTGTATTGGCAAGTGATACTATGATAGTATTGTGGAGTCTATCAACTATATGCATTTGGCTTAGTAGAGTTGAGGCTTGCATTGCTCAAAATATATTTTTCTTATCATTTTGAAAATACTAAGTTTTTGCTTGACAAAATCATTTTCTCAACCAAAGATTGAAGATCCTTTCCAAGGCATCTACCAATCAAAGATTTAAGATTTCAAACAACCCTTGTTCAAACCACAAGATTTTAACTTAGAAATTTGAATGATGAGATTCTTGATTGCTTCCATGTCTTGATGCTCAAATTGTCCTTTACCAGGGACATGGCTAAGTACTTAGATTTTACACTCTGCAGAGGTGGTGCACTTTCCCCACAAGACTTGGTTTCCCAAGACAAGATCTTTCAGAAGCTTTCCCTTAGACAAAATGGACGCGCTCCAACCTAACAAACACTACCACCCACTGTCCATATGGCTAAGTTCTTGCAACCTATATGATCATGGCAGAGCCCATATTGCCAAGTGGTTGCACTTGAAGCTTCTCAACATTTGACATCTCAAATCCCTTTGTGCCTGGGTGGCATTCCACAAGTGAGACACACAAGGTCAACCATAAACACGGGCCTTGTGAACCACTCCACCAAAAACCACCAAGCAAGCCCATTCCACCCAGGGGATTCATTAACTTAGTTGTTTTATTAAACAAAAACATAAGTCCTCAGACTTAGAGATTTTTCCATAGTGTGAATATATTTTCCACCCATGTTTTCTATTAGCTAGGCTAAGCTTGATAGTAATAGGAATCTTAACTTAGGAAAATCCTACTAAGGATTCATCTACTAGGTTTTACTATAGCAAGGTCTATACTTAGCAAAATCCATGCAAGTTTACTTAGCAAAATCACTAATGCATAGTGAAAGTAATAGGACAAAAAGTATGAAGCATCACTTGCCTTTTTGGTAGGGAATGGTGGTTCACTCCTTGATCTTGCTAGTCTCACACTTTCTAACTTCACTACAAGTCAATCAAGTAGACACAAAATCAACTAGCATTCCAAACCAATAAATCAATCAAACAATTTAACACACACAAAACAATGGGATCTAAGTCATGCATGGGAGCATGCACAAGATAGTTTTATTTTGCAAAGAGGGCCTCTATTGGGTTTCTAAACTTTGTAAGATCCAAATTGGTCATTTACCAAAGTGGCAAAGTCATTAGCAAGAGGGTTTTGTCCAAAACCATTTTTAAATCCATTCATCATTTTATGTGGTGGAAATTTAGTTTATCAAGTCTAAAACCTTTAAATCTTCACCAAAAGTCTCTAACTCTTAGGACTTGGTGTTTTGGGGTCAGTAGCTTTGAATCTCAATATTTTCCCAAAGTTTTTGTTCCAAAATCTTTTCCATAACAATTCCATTATTTCACCTGGCTAGAAATGGACCAAATCTAATATTCCATCCTAATCTTTTCCAAATCCATTTTCAAAACCATGGTTTGGTTCCTAGGGTCAGTAAGGTCACAACAAACCATTTTGCAAAGGGTTTAATCCAAAAATCATTTTTAAACAATTTTATACTCTAAACAAGCACACATTTGATTCTGCAAAAACAAGCAAGTTAACAGATACTATTTACTAAACCAAGGGCATGGTTGGCTAGGGCTTGCTCTCCTGAATCCATTGATATAAAATTTGTAATTTTTGGACGTGTGGTTTGAAAGTTACAGGGGTTTGAAAATGGTATTTAAATCTGGTTTCTAATTCTGTTTTTAATCAGAACAGGGACACGCAGCACGAATTCATTGGGTGGTACCGGTTCGTCTGGATCGAGTAACACAGACCACAGGATTAAAGGGGCAGGTGCGGCTCAGATCAACGCATACCCCTTCGTTCAGTCAATCTATCGTGGCCACGCGATTAAGATCCTACGATACTGATTCACTTGACCATAAGTGAGCGGCGCCGACGGCGGCTTAGCGGCGGCGCACGGCCAGGCGAGGTGCTTGCGGTCGTTCTAGGAAGCAAAGATCGAGATGGGAATGCTCACCGTGAACGCGAGGACGAGGTGATGCTCGGGGCGTGGTCGTTTGGTCGTGGGGCGTTCTGGAACAACAGGGATTGCTCGCCGGAGTTGAAGACAACGTCAGACGGCTCTGTCCGTGGTCGAAGACGAGGCTACTGATCACGAAAAGACAAACAGAGGTCATGGTTAGTTGCGCAAGACCGAGGCGAGTGAGGGAGCGTGAACGAGGAGGCTCGGGGTGGTCAGCTTTTACCAGGGGAGGTCGTCGGAGGGGTTGCAGACGGCGGCGCTGCGGGTCGTCGACGTTGCCGACGCTGTAGGGTACCCGCAGATGAATGAATGGCACAGAAAGATGCGCCAGGGTGTGGTGAGCATGCTCGTGTGCTCGGGGAGGCAGAAGGTGGCATCGAGTCGCCGGAATCAGCTCTGGACTTCGTCGGAACAGAGGGTGCTCGGGGAGAAATTGGGACGGCCTGGGGGCGTGATTGGGGAAGGAGCCAGAGGGGAACTGAAGAAGGGACGCTGGCGATTTATCCTGCGTGGTCAAGGCGCGGCATTATGGCGTATTGAATCCGCGGATTGAAGGCAGCAACGGCAGCGAGGGAGGAAGAAGGGGTCGTGCGGGTGGGAAAGAAGAACAGTGACAAGTGGGGTCGGTCAGTCAGTGGGAAAGAGAGGGGGAAGAAGGTCCACATGTCAGTTGCTCCGTGGGTTCAAAAAGGAGTGCGAAACGTTTTCTTTCTGGAGGGGAGCTAGGCTGCTTTGCTGGGCTTATTGGGCTTGCTGGGTTGGGTCGACAAAACTTTATTTTTTTTCTTAATCTGAACCCTTTTCTTTTTCTGAATTTATTTTCTGTTTTGAATTTTCAAATAAACAATCAATGTCCAAATCAAATCAAACAACACCCAAACTTTGTAATATTGAAATTAGTTCTGTTTAGTAACATGAACCAAAATCCAAATTCAAATTAATAATTTTAATAATAGGGGCTATTACTATTTAATTAAATGGATGTACCAATTATTAAATCCATAGGTTTTGATTTAATTCAAAGCTCCACTTGAGAACTAAATAATTTTTAAACCATTCAGTAGGTTGTATTTGAAATAAAGAATATTTGTAAAACTTGTTTAAAACAAAATAACCTTTTACTCTAGGGTCCATTAATAATTAAATAAAATGGGCCTTAGTTATTAAAATAGAGTTTGATTTTATTAATAAAATATTTATTTGAAACATAAATATTTTCAAAAACAAATCAGTAGGTTTGTTTGGGAAATATAGAATACTTGGAAACTTGTTTTAAAACAAAATAACCTTTTATTTTAGAGTCCATTATTAATTAAATATAATAGACTTTCATTATTAAATCAAATAGGATTTGTTTTATTGGGATATTTATTTTGAAATCTAAGATAAAGCCAAAACACTTTAGTAGGTTTTATTTGTGAATATCAAATATTTGGAAAACTTATTTTAAATAATTTTAATAAGTTTTGATGTTTCAATTAAATTGGTAAACCTTTTATTTAAATAAAGTTGGATATTAACTCCTTATTAATTTATTTAAATCAACTTTTGCTAAAATAAAATGTTTTAATTCCCAAGCTTGGCCAAGGTTTAATTTGGCTTTATAAGATAATCTTTATTTATAAATCCACCTTTTCATTTGAAAACAAAATCTTTTATTAAAGATCCAAAGTAGTAATTTTAAATATTCAAAATGTTTTCTTTATTAAATGTTGTATCTTTTAAATTTCTTTAGGATTTTATTTAATTCAAATGGGTTTGGAGTTCCAATTGAATTCAAAAAGTTTCTTCTGGCTCTGAAAATCAAACAAAGTTTCATTTTATTAATTTATTTTCACATTACAAGATTTGGAAAATCTTGGGATGTGACATCAAGTGGTGATCGTCATCAAGGTTGAGAAGGGCAAGTTCAAGATAAGCATCTCGATAAGATCATTTTCTTGAAGCTTGCCGTCCATATTGGTGATAATGGACATGTGAAGACATGTATTAATGAAGCTATCCCATAGTGGTGTATGGGGAGCAAATTAGGAGTCTTCATGAAGCAACAATGATCAAGTGTAAATATTGATACAATTTAGATACAGATTAGTGGATATCTCTTTTTTTGTTTCTTTGATGCTTTATGCATCTAGATGTAAATATTTCTTGGTTATTAATATAGTACCACAGTAGGAGCGTCTCCTACTGTTTATGGTCAAAAAAAACAATGATCAAGTGTTGCATTCCGGCTTGGGTGGAGCTTGAAGCGTTGTCATCAACATCAAGCGGTTTGCGTAAGGCAAAGGTATGGCCTTGCTAGGTTTTCCTTTTACCAGTCTCAGGGTGGTTGTTGGGAGACCTGGTTATAGGATAGATAGCCGCACTATCAAGAGGGGCTTTCGGTTGTGTAACTTGATAACATCGTCATAGGGAGCTCAATCCTTTGCATACTTTGCATCTTCCTATTTTGTTGCTTCTTGGTGTTTCTCCATGTGAGGTTCTTGAGCTTGTTGCTAGCTCTTCAACAATCCCAAGTTGATCGAAAACGGAATTCGTATGCATCTTCTATGGCGTTTTCGAGTTTGAAGGTTTTATCGGTTCTTATTTAGGGAGGCTTCTGACCTTTCTTCAATTGGTTCTATCCTACTTTGTTGGGCTATGATGTTTCTCTGCACAATCTTGTAAAGCTTGTTGTCCTCATCAAAACAAGCCCAAGATCATCGAAATCGGAGTCCGGATGCAAAAGTTATTGCGTTTTTCGTGAAGCCTGGTTCATCCCGGCTGTGGATTCGGTTCAACCGGCTCCCAGACCGGGTGGTCCGGTGTCAGGACCGGAAAACCGGATCTGAAACCGGGATTTTCGGTTTTTCTATACCGAGTCTATCCGAGACTGTGTACTGACCCTAATTCTAGTTTTAAGTTCGGTTTTCCGGTCCAGGAACCGGACCGTCCGGTTCTGGAGCCGGTCCAACCGAACTTTCAACCGAGTTCGCACAGATTTCTTCCAACGGCCATATTTGCTTTCCACTATAAAAGGGGGGTTCTTCCCCCAACGTTTTAGGGTGTTCTTGACCACGAAATTGACCTCCATTGTTCAACCTCTTGAGCTTGCTTCCTCCCCATTCCCTCCTATGATTCTTGCATCTTTTTGAGGGCTTTGGAAGAGGATATCTAGATCTACAATCCCCACCAATCAATTCCTCCTCTAAGTGAGGGGAACCCATTGGATCTAGATCTTGGAGTCATTGGTTGACTTCCACCATTGTTCTTCCTCTCTAATTCCTCCCTAGCACTTGTTGCTTTGGTGGGATTTGAGAGTGAAGGATTTGAGCACCCTTGGTGGTCTTGCTTTGCATTCTTGCATAAGTGTTGAGCTTTCCATTACGATTTGTTCGAGTGAGAGACCGTGAGCTTGTTACTCTTGGAGGGTGACCTCCTAGTTGGCTTGGCGGTTGGTACCACGGTGTTCTCTTCGTGGAAGATTGTGAAGAGACCCGGGATTCTCCTTCGTGGAGCTCGTGAAGTGGTTGTGGAGCTTGCCATCTCCGGAGTGGAGGAAAATCTAGCCATAAGGAAAGGGCCTATTCCTTTGTGGGATAGACTCGGAGAAGAAGGTGGGCCTTTGTGGCGCGTGAGGAATCCTTCGTCGAACCTCACACCTCTCCAACGTGACGTAGCCCCCTTCCCAAATGTGGTGAACACGGGAATATATCTTCGTCTCCGCATGCCTCAGTTATCTCTAGATCCGAGCTTACTTTCCTTGTGATAGCCATCGAGCTTGAAGTATATCTTGCTTATCACTTGTGGTATATTTATCTTGTGCTATCTTGCTTAGATTAATTTGTTGTTGGTGCACTTAGTTGAGCCTAGTGTATTTAGGTTTTGTGCTTGTAAAATAAACGTTAGTTTAATTCCGCATTCTATCAAGCCAAAACCGTAATAGTTTTGAAATTGCCTATTCATCCCCCCTCTAGGCGACATATCTATCCTTTGAATTGGTATCAGAGCAAGGTCTCTCCTTTGTTTAGGCTTCACCGCCTAGAGTGTAAAGATGTCGGCTAGTAGTATAGTGCACAATGACACAATTATCTTTGATGGCACAAATTATGCTTTGTGGAGAAATTGCTTGCTTTGTAATCTTCGGACCTTGTGTCCAAATATTGAGCGATTTCTAGATGTAGGTTTTTCTCCTCCTATGGATCCTCAAAATCTATATTTAGAGGATGAGAAAAACTTACATCTCGAAGCTCAAGTATCTAATGAGCTTATTTTCTCTTTGAGCCCCATGGTTAATTTGTTCTTGATGATTGTAAAGCGCAAGTCGTCTCATGAGAAGTGGACCAAGCTTAAAGAAATATTTGGTGGTTCCATTTCTAATATTGTTAGTGGTTTCTCCGAGGAGATCTCTTTTCCTTCACATCATGAAGAGCTCCAAGTTGCTTACACCTCCGGCCGCGATGAGTTCTCATCTTCACCCACTTCACCAATGTGTGGCAAGACACAAGGTAAAGATATGGTGAGTGGTGTTGGGAATTGCAATGTTGATATTGTGCTCGCTAATGATGATCCTTCATCTCTATCCCATTGCAATGTTTCTTCTTTGGACTTAAGCACTTCTTGCAACAATAATTCTATATCCCCTTGTGTTGCTAGTCCTTGTATATCATCTAGAAATTATTTGAGTACTAGTGTAGATGATACGCTTGATTTGCCTTGTTACCATGAACAAAATGCTTCTATTTCCTCTAGTTGTTTATCTAACAATGTAGAGGAAATCAAACATTATATGAAGCAAGACATGATCATGAATGAAGATTCAAGAATATCCTCATCTTCATGCTCCCATGCTCACATGTGCCTTATGGCAAGAGGATCAAAGGTATCTCCTACTTTGGATCCCAATATATCTTGTAAATATAATATCAATGATAATGATGATAGTGATGATGACATTGATGAGGATACTAGTGCTCTCTTGCTTGAGTTGAATTTTTTGTGTACCTCTCTTCGTGGTAATAATAAGGCCGTTACTTGTCTCAAACACGTTATGGACACCATAACTAAACAAACGGGAACCATAGAGGAGTTGGATTTCCAACTTGATGATATGAGTCAGAGATTCAATCTCCTTAAGCAAGAGCTTGCCGAGGAGAAGCACACTAATTGTCTCCTCACACAAAAAATTGAATCTTATGAGCATGAAAAGGAAAATTCCATTAATGATGCTTGTGCTACTAACTCTACTTCTTGTGAAGCATCTATCCTAAAGGAGAATGTTGAGCTAAGGGCTCAACTTGAGTTGCTAACTAACAAGTATAGGAAATTGGAAGAAAGTCACGAAAAGCTCTCGGGCTCTCATAATGATCTTCTAATCTCTTATGATGGGATAAAGTTATCTCATGAGGCAAGTACTACTAAGGTAACATCTTGTGAGCCTCTTTTGGACATTAGCACAAATTCTACTCAAAATGCTATTTTGCCATGTGCTAGTCCTAGTTATTCATCTAGCCATACTATTGATAAACCTTGTGTTGGATTAATTGCTTTGCCTTGTTGCTCTAACAATGAAGCTTCTACTTCCTCTAGTACTTGTATTTATACTAACCATGTAGAGGAAATCAAAGAGCTCAAGGCTCAAGTCACTTCCTTGAGAAATGACTTGGAAAAGAGTCATGAAGGGAAATCCACACTCGATAATATCTTGAGTGTGCAAAAATCCCCTAATGATAAAAGTGGACTTGGATTCAACTCCAATAACAAGAACAAGTCCAATATAAATAAGAAGAAGGGCCAAAACCAAGTCAATAATTCATCCAAGATTATTTGCTTCAAGTGCAAGGTTGAAGGACATCATGTAAGATCTTGTCCATTGAAGAAAAAGCACTTGAGTGAGAAGCAACAAGGGAAGCGGCCACAAGTTCATGTTCAAGCCCAAGTTGAAGTTAGGCCACTTCTGAAGAAAAATCAAGATGATGCTCCCCAAGCCAAGAAATCAATGAAGAAGAGAAAGGGGAGCACTTGTTGCTACATATGTCGTGTGAAGGGGCACTTTGCCTCTTCATGTTCAAACGGTACCTTATCTAACCCTATCATTGTTGATGATGATTATTGTCTTAGGAAGGATAAGGATGGCAATGTGTTTGCCAAGTTTGTTGGAACTCAAAGTGGTGTCAAGAAAAGAACCATTTGGGTTGCCAAGCCTATTGTGACTAACCTCTTAGGACCCAACTTGGTTGGGTACCAACTAGCTCAAACTTGATCAATAGGTGTTTATGGAGGGCATTGGAGACTTGGCTAACTCTTGAAGAATTAAGGGATCTTCATATATTATATTTGATCAAGCCAAGTTATAAGGATTATTATTTCCCTATCTTATATCCAATGTGCCTCTTCGCGGTAACTTGTACTTAACTCATTTATATTGTAAGTTACTTGACCCTTTACATGTTTTGGTTTTGAACCAAGTATGTGTTTGTATTTGGTGTGCCTCATGCTTGATTATTTTGTGTATTCAAGTATGTCTAGGTGATTGGCACATCATTTACTCGTGTGTTTTATTTTGAGCCTCTAATGCATCTTGATGATATCTTATTTGGCTCTTTTAGAGTGGTTAATGGAACATACCATTTTGGGGGAGTGACATGCCTCGCGCATCTCTCAAACCTTAAAATATGTGTACATGAGTACTACCACTTAGTATTGATATTGAAAGCTTATCTAGTCACTATGTGGTGTATCATACTCATGAGAAATTCAAATTCTAAATGTCCATTAATTATCTCTAGATGAGATTGTTTTGCCTCTTATAAAAAAAATGAATATCACATTATGGGGGAGTAATATGCTTCTTTTGCATATCACAATCCTAGGAAATGTGAACATATGAGGTAGTGCCACTTAGAGTTGATATTGTTGATTATATTGTTTCTAGGTGGCATGTTGGCTCAAACAAGGTCCTATTTTTGTTAGAAGCTTTTATTGCTTGTCTTTTTGGTCTTTGTTTGAGTAAGAAATTCTTGGTGCGGTCTTTCTTAAATACATATCTATATATCTTATTTGGGATACCATTTGCTTCAAGTTATTCTAATCATTGTTTTGCATAATTGTGTGACTAGTTGAAGCTATCAAGAATCTCTATCTTTGCATAGTGCTTAATATTTTTATTTCTATCTTATGCTTTTTATTGTGAAGATTTATCTTTAATATCCGTGCAATATAACACCGAAAATCTATTCCAATACAATCATTGTCTTCGACAATTGATATACTTGTGTGTGGTAGCATTTGTGGATCATCTTCACTTTGGAGTTAACCTCTTATTGCCATACTTTCTTTCCAAAAAAAAATGTGTGGCTCCCATTGTCTTCCTTGGCTTTTGAACATATATTTGATGATGTTTTTGATTATTATCAAATGTGTTTTAGTGGAAGACAAACCTTTTCTTCTCGGAACCTTGTGCCATTGTGAAAAGTGTTAAGGGTTTGGTTTATTTGTTAAAACCTTGCTCTTTTGGGAGTTTGTTCTCTCATTCTTTATTATCTATTTTATTTTCTTGAATGAGATAAATCTTTGAGCATTTGTGTTTTTAATTCATCTTTCATGCTTAATAGTTTTTGCTCGGTTCATTCGTTGAACTTTGTTGAACAAATCTTGTGTTGATTTGATTCTTTGATATAGTTTGGACAACAAATGTGTTTTGTCACACCTTGTATGCCTTCTTGAATATTTTTGGTGATTTCTCCAAAGTATATCTTCGTTGGATCTTGAAATTCTCGCGCATGCATGTTTAATAAATGTATATCTTATGTCATGTTTTGCTTTCTTTGATCCAATATATAGGGTATACTCCATCAAATCCTTAAACGGCTAAGATGTGCATGAAATTCAAATTTCATCTCTAAATATGCACATATTGTTATGGAGTGTATCCTATGTGTTGTGGTTATTCTAACCACTTTGGACCCAATAAGTTTGGGGACCAAGATGTACTTGAATGTTGTTTTAGGTACATTCAAGATGCAATGGATACTTGTCTCGTCTATAAAGAAAGTTGTCACCACATGATAATTGGAGCCAAGCTAGGATGATCTAAAAATTCTTATCTACTACATCATACCATTGCTATCTTGGTAACAAGTATCTTATTCATGCATACTATTCTTCCATCCAATCTCTTGTAGGTTGCATCTTGGCATGAATTTATTTGGTTGTAAATGTTCGATTCTTGCAATTATCTTTGAAAGACTTATGTATCCTTATTTCTTATCTGAGTAATTTGAGATGATTCATATACTGGAGAGTATATAAAATCATGTTCATGATTCACCAATTCCAAATATGCCTTCTAGCAATTTATTGCATATCAACTCCTCAAGGTACTATCATGTGCAATATTGTTGGAATTGCATTGAATCATTCCTTTTGATACTTGTTGCCTTTCTCAAAGTATCCCAACTAGCATTAATTCCCTTAGTGTTAGTTGAGATGGTTTTGAGATTTTTTTGTTTATTCTTTGGTGAAGTTCATTGATATACCATAAGATAAAATAGAGCCATGGGATATATATGCACTTAAGCAAAGTATACTTTTTGGTATATCTCATGACTTCCGCTTGGATATCATGTATTATTTTTATTAACCTCTTATGTGTGGATGTTTCTTTGTGGATTATTCTCATGTTTTCCCCTTAGAAACTTATATACACGAGAGTGTTAATCTCTCCCCTTGATATGCTCGCTCTTTTCCGACCATCACTCTTATCCTCTTGATTTTTAATGGTTTTAGTATGGTATTGATTTATGAGTGCTTGGTTTACTTTTATTTCATCTTCATGCACTCATATCTCATATTTGGTTTCTCTTGGACTTAAGATTGTCTTGACAAGTGTATTGGTTTATATCTAATCCATGTATCTTGGTTGTGTTCTAAATAATATAGAGGGAGTGAGGATTCCATGTTTGTGCATATTGTATTCAAATGAAACAACTAATTTATGCACGAACCTTGGGGAGCTTCCTTATTTCACTTAGAGCACTATTTGTCCATTTGATTATTTGGATCTTTTGATTGCTTGCTTCATCCGTTGAAGTTCCTTCACCTTGTTATCCTTTTAGCAGTCCTTGATCCTCAATATAGTTTGATTTCCTCCAAGTGTTCGTCATTGGGTATGTGCATGTGATTTCACTCATATTACGAGTAATGCACACCTTGTGTAGGAACCCATACTATATTGGCATTCTAACCTTGTTATCCATTTTGGCACTTGTTGTCAATGGGGGAGAAGTTTAGAGGGTTTTAAGGGAAATGGTTTCTACTTAAGATTGGTTTGTTCTTAAGTGTTTGCCTTTCATGCATTTCATCTTTATTATGTTTTGCATGGTTGTATATATAGTGGAAACTCTCCCAAAGGTTATGCTTAACAATGTATGCAATGAAATTAAAGATCATCACACATGCATATATTGTGGGGGAGTTTGCTCTATATATGTTAGTTCTACTCACATCTCATGCACTAGTTGTAGTTTATGTAATTAGAATCAGTTTTGATATGGGCTAGTATCTTTGTGTTACTTAACCATATAAAATACAACCTCTTGTATACAACTTATTCTCAGATAAGTTGTGTACTTGTTTCTAATATTCATTATATAAACCCTCTTGTTGTGATTGTCATCAATTACCAAAATGGGGGAGATTGAAAGGGTAATTGCCCCTATGTGTGGTTTTGGTGATTAATGACAATTCCTATGGACTAATGTTTTCAATGAGTTTTATATGAAGGTATATTCCATAGGTCATGCTTGTAGTCCATGTGTTGGATTCAAGTATGGATGCCATGAAGATAAAGATATACCTTGAGTATTGGCATCAAAATCATCGAGTTGAAGAGAAGAATATGATATGATCAAGATCTTGAGAGTGTGATCTCAATAGAAGAATTCAAGATATGGCTCTAAGTCGGTGTCATGATAGCCTCATTAGTTGAGCTATGGTTGACTAAGATTTAGAGAATGTAATCAAATGAAGAGTTCCTTATGTACCTCAAGATATTAAGATGGAGCACGAGAAGATACTTGGTTGACCAATACAAAGAGTGTAGAGTGATTTCAAGTTGGTCAAAACATGAAGCATAAAGAATGTACCACATGGTATTGTGGTATTGTAATCCTTGTCAATTATGCATCATGAACTAATCCATTATATATTTTCCTTTGCGTTTTCTATATGGACAGGTATATTTCCATGGGCATGCTTCAAAAATGAAGATATTATATAGCCCATGAGAGGATGACATCAAGTGGTGATCGTCATCAAGGTTGAGAAGGGCAAGTTCAAGATAAGCATCTCGAGAAGATCATTTGCTTGAAGCTTGCCGTCCATATTGGTGATAATGGACATGTGAAGACATGTATTAATGAAGCTATCCCATAGTGGTGTATGGGGATCAAATTAGGAGTCTTCACGAAGCAACAATGATCAAGTGTTGCATTCCGGCTTGGGTGGAGCTTGAAGCGTTGTCATCAACATCAAGCGATTTGCGTAAGGAAAAGGTATGGCCTTGCTAGGTTTTCCTTTTACCGGTCTCAGGGTGGTTGTTGGGAGACCGGGTTATAGGATATATAGCCGCACTATCAAGAGGGGCTTTCGGTTGTGTAACTTGATAACATCGTCATAGGGAGCTCAATCCTTTGCATACTTTGCATCTTCCTATTTTGTTGCTTCTTGGTGTTTCTCCATGTGAGGTTCTTGAGCTTGTTGCTAGCTCTTCAACAAGCCCAAGTTCATCGAAAACGGAATTCGTATGCATCTTCTATGGCGTTTTCGAGTTTGAAGGTTTTATCGGTTCTTATTTAGGGAGGCTTCTTACCTTTATTAATTTGGTTCTATCCTCCTTTGTTGGGATATGATGTTTCTCTGCACAATCTTTTAAATATTGTTGTCCTCATCAAAACAAGCCCAAGATCATCGAAATCAGAGTCCGGATGCAAAAGTTATTGCGTTTTTCGTGAAGCCTGGTTCATCCCGGTTGTGGATTCGGTTCAACCGGCTCCCAGACCGGGTGGTCTAGTGTCAGGACCAGAAAACCGGATCTGAAACCGGGATTTTCGGTTTTTCTATATCGAGTCTATCCGAGACTGTGTACTGACCCTAATTCCGGTTTTAAGTTCGGTTTTCCGGTTCAGGAATCGGACCGTCCGGTTCTGGAGCCGATCCAACCGAACTTTCAACCGAGTTCGCACAGATTTATTCCAACGGCCATATTTGCTTTCCACTATAAAAGGGGGTTCTTCCCCCAACATTTTAGGGTGTTCTTGAACACGAAATTGACCTCCATTGTTGAACCTCTTGAGCTTGCTTCCTCCCCCTTCCCTCCTATGATTCTTGCATCTTTTTGAGGGCTTTGGAAGAGGAGATCTAGATCTACAATCCCCACCAATCAATTCCTCCTCTAAGTAAGGGGAACCCATTGGATCTACATCTTGGAGTCATTGGTTGACTTCCACCATTGTTCTTCCTCTCTAATTCCTCCCTAGCACTTGTTGCTTTGGTGGGATTTGAGAGTGAAGGATTTGAGCACCCTTGATGGTCTTGCTTTGCATTCTTGCATAAGTGTTGAGCTTTCCATTACGATGTGTTCGAGTGAGAGACCGTGAGCTTGTTACTATTGGAGGGTGACCTCCTAGTTGGCTTGGCGGTTGGTACCGCGGTGTTCTCTTCGTGGAAGATTGTGAAGAGACCCGGGATTCTCCTGCGTGGAGCTTGTGAAGTGGTTGTGGAGCTTGCCATCTCCGGAGTGGAGGAAAAGCTAGCCATAAGGAAAGGGCCTATTCCTTCGTGGGATAGACTCGAACAAGAAGGTGAGCCTTTGTGGCGCGTGAGGAATACTTCGTGGAACCTCACACCTCTCCAACGTGACATAGCCCCCTTCCCAAAGGTGGTGAACACGGGAATACATCTTTGTCTCCGCGTTCCTCGGTTATCTCTATATCCGAGCTTACTTTCCTTGTGATTGCCATCGAGCTTGAAGTACTTATATCTTGCTTATCACTTGTGGTATATTTATCTTGTGCTATCTTGCTTAGCATAATTTGTTGTTGGTGCACTTAGTTGAGCCTAGTGTATTTAGGTTTTGTTCTTGTAAAATAAACGTTAGTTTAGTTCCGCATTCTATCAAGCCAAAACCATAATAGTTTTGAAATTGCCTATTCACCCCCCCCCTCTAGGCGACATCTCTATCCTTTCAACCACCACACTTATCATTTTATTTCCAAAAGTTTGTCTAAGTTATGTGGAACCTTGGATGCTTGTAATAGGTTTATGTATACCATTACTTGTGTGTTTGTTTGCCAATGATATGCTTGTGCTACCTTGTCTTGTCTATTTCTGTTGATGTTGTTTCTAACTTTTCTCTATCTTATAAAATAGATGCCTAATGTTACTATCAGCACGGCTGAAGAGTTCAAGGGAACTCATTTTGGCACTCGTCTTATTGAGCTCACTAGTGTGCTCAATCTTCCGCTTCCTAGCATTATGATGCTTCCCCTCACCAAGTTTGAGAGGAAGGACCTTTGGGGCTTCAAGGTTATTCAGCCAGGACGCCAGAATTAGCCAGCCATGGAGGCCATCACTTTCAAGATAATGCATGATGACAAAGAGAGAGGCCTAGAGGTAGTCATGCAGGATTTACTTGGGCATTTGCTAGGGAGACACTCTCGGGAGATTAGAGGTACTCACTTCCACGCTTTCGATAGACGCGACGAGGATGGTGAGGCTATTGAGTTCGAGGATACTGCTAGAGAGACGGCAGAGCCGATTCGTCTGTACCTTCAGGACCTAGAGGTTCTACTTAGGCACCTAGGTACTGATAGGACCAACGTCATGCTTAGCAATGACGAGCTCCAGGTGCAGCTTCGCGAGAAGGACAAGCTCTTCGCGGAACAAGACGAGATAGTCAAGGAAATGGAGGCCAAGTTTGAGATTCAGGATAGGAAGTTCAAAAGCCAAGAGAAGAGAGTCCAAGACAGGAACAAGAGGATTCGAGAGATGACTGCAGAACTAGAGGCCAAGGACTTCGAGCTCGAGCATCAGCAGGGTGTGATTGAGAGACTTCGTTCACAGAAGAGGGCTCTCAAAGCCAAGGTAGAGGCCTTGACTACCAATGTCGAGGAGTACAAGACCGCTATGGAGAATGCAGGTCTTACACTTGTCGATGGGGAGGTTGATGCAGAGGAGTAGTGATGACTAATCGTTTATTTATCATTTACCATACTTATGATTTTGAGTCGCAATGACCATCCAACATGTGGATGGCTTGCTATTGGTGTGTTTGCTTTTCAAAACTTGTTGTCTATGTTGTTGAACTTTTGTTATTTTGATGCTTGTTTGATGATTATTCATGTGATGTAATGTGCATGTTAAGCATCTATGGGTATCTCATTCTTATCCTTATGGAAACCACAGATGCCTCCTCGACGTGCCAACCCCAACACGAACAACAACAATGTCACCCCCGAGATGCAGCAGCTGATGACAGCACAGACACAGCTGATGCAGATGATGAGTACCTTCATGCAGAATCATAACAACAACAACAACAACAACAATCAGAACAACCCACCAGGTTTTGACATTCTCACCAGATTCCTAAGACTGAGGCCTGCAAAGTTCTCGGGAACTACTAATCCCATGATGGCCAATGATTGGCTATGTTCAGTGAACAAGGATTTGGTAACTGTCGGCTGTACCGACGAGGAGAAAGTCAGGTTTGCAGCACACATGTTGGAAGGACCAGTAGCTACTTGGTGGAATAATTTCCAGATCACCACTCCCATTGAGGATGTGACATGGGCTATCTTTGAATATGGTTTCCGTATAACTCACATCTCATCCGGAGTGATGAGCTTGAAGAAGAAGGAATTTCACAATCTGAAGCAGCGCCACCGTAGCGTGGCTGAATATATTGTGGAGTTCAACAATCTGGCGCGTTATGCACCGGATGAAGTTGATACCGATGCCAAGAGGAAAGAGAAGTTCCTCGAAGTACTAAACAATGAACTGAACCTGCAATTATCTGTGACCTATGTACCCACCTATCAATCTCTTTGTGACAAGGCTGCCATCTTGGAGAGCAAGATGAAACAGGTTGAAAGCAGGAAGAGGAAACACAACTCTGACAAGCACAGCTCGGGATCGTCTCACAAGCGTTCCCATTATGATGATAGTGGGAGTTCTGGATCCCACAAGCATGGAAAGTACAACAGCCACCACAACCACAACCGTCATCATGACAAAAAGCATCACCGCAGTCATGACAATGACAAGTACAAGAACCACAAGGGTGGATACAAGAGCCACCACAATGGAAGTGGAAGTGGTAGTGGAAGCCAGCCTGTCAAGAAGGATCTCAGTCAGGTTGAATGCTTCAAGTGCAAGAAGATGGGGAATTATGCAAATGAATGCCTAGAAAAGAAAGTTGAAGGACCCAACAAGCCCAACCCTTTCCAGAAGGGACAGGTGAACCACATCAATGTGGAAGAGATCTATGAGGAACCTGATGCTGTTGCTGGTAAGTTCAAACTCAATTCCGTACCAGCATTTGTTCTCTTTGATACCGGCGCATCGCATTCATTCATATCAAGAGCATTTGTTGAAAGAAATGAACTACCAGTAGAAACTATTGGGTGTCCTATAAAAGTAAGTTCTCCTGGCGGAGAAATGATAGTGAACTCAGGGTGTCATGATCTAGTCATAGAGTTTGGGAAGTATAAGTTTCCCGCTAATCTGATAATCTTAAATTCCCAAGGATTGGATGTCATTTTGGGAATGGACTGGATGACTAAGCACAAGGGAGTGCTAGATTGTGCCAACCATACCGTCACACTCACAACCCCAGAAAACAAAAGGATTAGATTCAAGACTAACTTTGAATCGAAAGGGAGTAAGCTAAATTCTCTTAAGGGGATTAGCATAGACAGTGTGCCAATTGTGAGTGAATATCCGGATGTGTTTCCGGAAGAATTGCCGGGAATGCCACCAGATAGGGATGTGGAATTTATTATTGATTTGCTACCAGGATCGGGACCAATAGCAAAGAGACCTTACAAGATGTCAGTTGATGAGTTGAAAGAACTCAAGAAACAACTTGGAGAACAGTTGCAGAAAGGATTTATTCAACCAAGTTCTTCATCCTGGGGAGCACCAGTTTTGTTTGTGGAAAAGAAATATAGAAGCCAAAGGTTATGCATAGATTACCGTTCACTCAATGAGGTGACTATCAATAACAAATACCCTTTGCCTAGAATCAATGACTTGTTTGATCAGTTAGAAGGAGCCTGTGTGTTCTCAAAGATTGATCTCCGGTCAGGTTATTTCCAGCTCAAGATAAGAGAACAAGACATACCTAAGACAACTTTCACCACTAGGTATGGATTGTATGAGGACACCGTAATGCCATTTGGTTTGACCAATGCACCAGCTTATTTCATGAATATGATGAACAAAGTGTTCATGGAGTTCCTTGACAAGTTTGTTGTCGTTTTCATCGATGACATTTTGATCTACTCCAAGAGCAAAGAAGAGCATGAAGGACATTTGCGTTTGATACTTGAGAAGCTTAGAGAGCATAAGCTGTATGCCAAATTCAGCAAGTGTGACACGTTGTGTCAGGAGATGGTGTAGCAGTTGATCCCACTAAAGTGTCAGCTGTAACTGAATGGGAATCTCCTAAGTCCGTAAAAGAGGTTTGTAGTTTCCTTGGCTTGGCAGGATACTACAGAAGATTTATTGAGAATTTCTCCAAGGTAGCTAAGCCAATGACAGAGTTACTAAAGAAAGACAACAAATTTTCTTGGTCTGAAGGATGTGAGCTCAGTTTCCAAGAATTGAAGAAGAGACTAGTGACAACACCAGTCTTATGTCTGCCAGGTTTGGAGAAAGATTTCCAAGTGTATTGTGATGCATATCATCATGGATTAGGTGCAGTGCTAATGCAATAAGGGAAAGTTGTGGCTTATACAACTCAAAACTCATGAGGTAAATTACCCTACTCATGATTTAGAGTTAGCCTCGGTTGTCCATGCACTCAAAACATGGAGACACTATCTTTTGGGAAAGCGATGTGAAGTGTTCACATATCATAATAGTTTGAAGTATATCTTCACCCAGAAGGAAATCAATATGAGACAAAGAAGATGGCTAGAACTCATCAAGGACTATGACTTGAGTTTGCAATACCACCCCGGTAAAGCAAATGTTGTAGTAGATTCTCTAAGCCGTAAGGTATTTGTGAATGGCCTTACTAAGGGAGAATTGCCAGAAGATCTGTGTGCCCAATTTAGAGACCTCAGATTGGAGATTGTGCCTGAAGGACATCTCATGTCATTGGATGTCCAACCTACATTGTTGGACAAAATCAAAGAAGCCCAATAGACGGATAAGGAAATTGAAGATATTAAGGAAAAGATTGGCAAAGGAAAAGCCAAAGGATTCCATGAAGACGAACAAGGTACTTTATGGTATGGAAAACGTATCTGCGTTCCGCAAGATCCGGAGCTTCGGAAACTGATTTTACAGGAAGCACATAACTCACCATATTCCATTCATCCGGGTAACACCAAAATGTACATGGATATGAAGGAAAGATTTTGGTGGAATAATCTCAAAAAGGACATCGCCGAACATATTGCTTTGCGTGATGTATGTAGTAGAGTGAAAGCGGAACATCAGAAACCAGCAGGATTGCTACAACCACTACATATTCCTGATTGGAAGTGGGACAAGATTGGCATGGATTTCATCACCGGATTGCCAAGGACCAGGTCGGGATATGATTCTATTTGGGTAGTAGTGGATCGCCTCACTAAAGTGGCTCATTTCATACCCGTGAAGACGACCTACACAAGTGCTAAGTTGGCCAAGATCTACATGAATAGGATTGTATGTCTGCATGGTGTACCCAAGAGTATTGTGTCTGATAGGGGAACTCAATTCACTTCTCATTTTTGGAGGCAACTACATGAGTCATTGGGAACGAGATTGGAATTCAGCACTGCTTTTCATCCTCAGACTGATGGACAGACAGAAAGGACCAACCAGATTCTTGAAGACATGTTGAGAGCATGTGCTCTAGATTATGGAGCTAGTTGGGATGAAAGTCTGCCTTACGCAGAATTCTCTTACAATAACAGCTATCAAGCCAGCATTGAGATGGCACCCTTTGAGTTTCTCTATGGGAGAAAGTGTACCACCCCATTGTTATGGAATGGTGTGGGAGAAAGAAATTTGTTTGGACCGGAACTAATCAAAGAGGCTGAAGAGGAAGTCAAGCTAGTTAAGGACAGATTGAAGATAGCACAGTCCCGACAAAAGAGCTACGCAGATCCTAAGCGTAGAGAAGTCACCTACGAAGTGGGTGATAGAGCTTACCTTAGAGTGTCACCACTTCGTGGAGTGAAGAGATTTGGATTCAAAGGAAAATTGGCCCCAAGATATGTGGGACCGTTCATGATTCTGAGTCGTAAGGGAGAAGTAGCTTATGAAATTGAATTGCCAGAATCATTGTCTGCAGTACACAATGTGTTTCATGCGAGTCAGCTAAAGAAATGCCATCCAGAGATGGAAGAGACTTCTTTGAAGGATACTATACCTTTGGAGGAAGTTCAATTGAAAAGTGATCTCACTTATGAGGAAAAACCTATCAAGATTCTTGAGACTACAGAAAGAGTTACTCAGACTATGATTATCAAGTCCTGCAAAGTTCAATGGAACCATCATTCCGAAGAAGAAGCAACATGGGAAAGAGAAGATGATCTTCGGAAAGACCACCCTCACCTATTTTCGAGCCAATCCGAATCTCGAGGGAGAGATTCACCTTAAGGGGGTTAGATTTGTAACATCCCTAAAATCATGTTTTCAAAGATTGCATATCATCCATGCATGCATAATCCTTTAGGGATCATTTCAAAAGTCATTTCAAAACACAGAAGCATTTGGGCTTGCCTTTGAACAATAAAGTATGATCATATAAAATTGAGGGCTTGAGATTTTGTCATGAAAAACATATACACTAAACTATCTCAATTCTCCCACATCAATAAATTAAGACTTTACAAGCACTACATTTTTATTCATTGTCCTTCAAGAATTTTAGTTCTTAAGTAATTGAGAGCATGCCAAAAAAAATCATTAGTTTATCTGGCTGTGATGGACACTCATGGCACCACTAAGGTTTTTTGTTCCTTTTGCACAATGATTACTCATACCATCCAGAGGAGTGATTCCATCGTGTTACAGCTACCCGGGAGTGCCAAGAATCTTACCCATTATAGCATTACTGCTACATATGTTTAATCAACTCATAGCCGAAATCTAGGAGTTTCCTCAATGAAGATCGTTCGTAGGCTAGCGGAGTAGTTGGCATCCCATGAAGTTTGGCACGCATAAAGCTATATCATTCTTATGATTCACAAGTCAAACTTTGGCATGCTCACAAAAAGTGCTAAACATTAATTCAATTGAACAAATTCTTTCAAAGAGAGCTAACAAGTCAATCAATATTTTCCGTGGTGTTGAGTGTCTCTAGGAATAAGCTTTCAAGACTAAACACTACAACACCCAAGTCTTCAATTGTAAGACTTTTTCTTATTTCAATTGTTTAGCAAATTTTTAGGCAAGACTTGGTTAACTACAAGAGCTGGAATAAAACATACTCAATTAAATACCCATGCAAACAAAATTTTACTACAATATAGAGACTCACTCCACCGATATAACATCTCAACATTACTACTAACTAGCTTGAGTTTCTCAAACTTCAAAAGTGGGAACTCATCAGGCATACCTCTCATGTTTGTGTCACATCCCAAGATTTTCCAAATCTTGTAATGTGAAAATAAATTAATAAAATGAAACTTTGTTTGATTTTCAGAGCCAGAAGAAACTTTTTGAATTCAATTGGAACTCCAAACCCATTTGAATTAAATAAAATCCTAAAGAAATTTAAAAGATACAACATTTAATAAAGAAAACATTTTGAATATTTAAAATTACTACTTTGGATCTTTAATAAAAGATTTTGTTTTCAAATGAAAAGGTGGATTTATAAATAAAGATTATCTTATAAAGCCAAATTAAACCTTGGCCAAGCTTGGTAATTAAAACATTTTATTTTAGCAAAAGTTGATTTAAATAAATTAATATGGAGTTAATATCCAACTTTATTTAAAAAAAAGGTTTACCAATTTAATTGAAACATCAAAACTTATTAAAATTATTTAAAATAAGTTTTCCAAATATTTGATATTCACAAATAAAACCTACTAAAGTGTTTTGGCTTTATCTTAGATTTCAAAATAAATATCCCAATAAAACAAATCCTATTTGATTTAATAATGAAAGTCTATTATATTTAATTAATAATGGACTCTAAAATAAAAGGTTATTTTGTTTTAAAACAAGTTTCCAAGTATGCTATATTTCCCAAACACACCTACTGATTTGGTTTTGAAAATATTTATGTTTCAAATAAATATTTTATTAATAAAATCAAACTCTATTTTAATAACTAAGGCCCATTTTATTTAATTATTAATGGACCCTAGAGTAAAAGGTTATTTTGTTTTAAACAAGTTTTACAAATATTCTTTATTTCAAATACAACCTACTGAATGGTTTAAAAATTATTTAGTTCTCAAGTGGAGCTTTGAATTAAATCAAAACCTATGGATTTAATAATTGGTACATCCATTTAATTAAATAGTAATAGCCCCTATTATTAAAATTATTAATTTGAATTTGGATTTTGGTTCATGTTACTAAACAGAACTAATTTCAATATTACAAAGTTTGGGTGTTGTTTGATTTGATTTGGACATTGATTGTTTATTTGAAAATTCAAAACAGAAAATAAATTCAGAAAAAGAAAAGGGTTCAGATTAAGAAAAAAAATAAAGTTTTGTCGACCCAACCCAGCAAGCCCAATAAGCCCAGCAAAGCAGCCCAGCTCCCCTCCAGAAAGAAAACGTTTCGCACTCCTTTTTGAACCCACGGAGCAACTGACATGTGGACCTTCTTCCCCCTCTCTTTCCCACTGACTGACCGACCCCACTTGTCACTGTTCTTCTTTCCCACCCGCACGACCCCTTCTTCCTCCCTCGCTGCCGTTGCTGCCTTCAATCCGCGGATTCAATACGCCATAATGCCGCGCCTTTACCTCTCCTTGACCATGCAGGATAAATCGCCAGCGTCCCTTCTTCATTTCCCCTCTGGCTCCTTCCCCGATCACGCCCCCAGGCCGTCCCAATTTCTCCCCGAGCACCCTCTGTTCCGACGAAGTCCAGAGCTGATTCCGGCGACTCGACGCCACCTCCTGCCTCCCCGAGCACACGAGCACGCTCACCACACCCTGGCGCATCTTTTTGTGCCATTCATTCATCTGTGGGTACCCTACAGCGTCGGCAACGTCGACGACCCGCAGCGCTGCCGTCTGCAACCCCTCCGACGACCTCCCCTGGTAAAAGCTGACCACCCCGAGCCTCCTCGTTCACGCTCCCTCACTCGCCTCGGTCTTGTGCAACTAACCATGACCTCTTTTTGTCTTTTCATGATCAGTAGCCTCGTCTTCGACCACGGACAGAGCCGTCCGACGTTGTCTTCAACTCCGGCGAGCAATCCCTGTTGTTCCAGAACGCCCCACGACCAAACGACCATGCCCCGAGCATCACCTCGTCCTCGCGTTCACGGTGAGCATTCCCATCTCGATCTTTGCTTCCTAGAACGACCGCAAGCACCTCGCCTGGCCGTGCGCCGTCGCTAAGCCGCCGTCGGCGCCGCTCACTTATGGTCGAGTGAATCAGTACCGTAGGATCTTAATCGCGTGGCCACGATAGATTGACTGAACGAAGGGGTACGCGTTGATCTGAGCCGCACCGGCCCCTTTAATCCTGTGGTCTGTGTTACTCGATCCAGACGAACCGGTACCACCCAATGAATTCGTGCCGCGTGTCCCTGTTCTGATTAAAAACAGAATTAGAAACCAGATTTAAATACCATTTTCAAACCCCTGTAACTTTCAAACCACACGTCCAAAAATTACAAATTTTATATCAATGGATTCAGGAGAGCAAGCCCTAGCCAACCATGCCCTTGGTTTAGTAAATAGTATCTGTTAACTTGCTTGTTTTTGCAGAATCAAATGTGTGCTTGTTTAGAGTATAAAATTGTTTAAAAATGATTTTTGGATTAAACCCTTTGCAAAATGGTTTGTTGTGACCTTACTGACCCTAGGAACCAAACCATGGTTTTGAAAATGGATTTGGAAAAGATTAGGATGGAATATTAGATTTGGTCCATTTCTAGCCAAGTGAAAATAATGGAATTGTTATGGAAAAGATTTTGGAACAAAAACTTTGGGAAAATATTGAGATTCAAAGCTACTGACCCCAAAACACCAAGTCCTAAGAGTTAGAAACTTTTGGTGAATATTTAAAGGTTTTAGACTTGATAAAACTAAATTTCCACCACATAAAATGATGAATGGATTTAAAAATGGTTTTGGACAAAACCCTCTTGCTAATGACTTTGCCACTTTGGTAAATGACCAATTTGGATCTTACAAAGTTTAGAAACCCAATAGAGGCCCTCTTTGCAAAATAAAACTATCTTGTGCATGCTCCCATGCATGACTTAGATCCCATTGTTTTGTGTGTGTTAAATTGTTTGATTGATTTATTGGTTTGGAATGCTAGTTGATTTTGTGTCTACTTGATTGACTTGTAGTGAAGTTAGAAAGTGTGAGACTAGCAAGATCAAGGAGTGAACCACCATTCCCTACCAAAAAGGCAAGTGATGCTTCATACTTTTTGTCCTATTACTTTCACTATGCATTAGTGATTTTGCTAAGTAAACTTGCATGGATTTTGCTAAGTATAGACCTTGCTATAGTAAAACCTAGTAGATGAATCCTTAGTAGGATTTTCCTAAGTTAAGATTCCTATTACTATCAAGCTTAGCCTAGCTAATAGAAAACATGGGTGGAAAATATATTCACACTATGGAAAAATCTCTAAGTCTGAGGACTTATGTTTTTGTTTAATAAAACAACTAAGTTAATGAATCCCCTGGGTGGAATGGGCTTGCTTGGTGGTTTTTGGTGGAGTGGTTCACAAGGCCCGTGTTTATGGTTGACCTTGTGTGTCTCACTTGTGGAATGCCACCCAGGCACAAAGGGATTTGAGATGTCAAATGTTGAGAAGCTTCAAGTGCAACCACTTGGCAATATGGGCTCTGCCATGATCATATAGGTTGCAAGAACTTAGCCATATGGACAGTGGGTGGTAGTGTTTGTTAGGTTGGAGCGCGTCCATTTTGTCTAAGGGAAAGCTTCTGAAAGATCTTGTCTTGGGAAACCAAGTCTTGTGGGGAAAGTGCACCACCTCTGCAGAGTGTAAAATCTAAGTACTTAGCCATGTCCCTGGTAAAGGACAATTTGAGCATCAAGACATGGAAGCAATCAAGAATCTCATCATTCAAATTTCTAAGTTAAAATCTTGTGGTTTGAACAAGGGTTGTTTGAAATCTTAAATCTTTGATTGGTAGATGCCTTGGAAAGGATCTTCAATCTTTGGTTGAGAAAATGATTTTGTCAAGCAAAAACTTAGTATTTTCAAAATGATAAGAAAAATCTATTTTGAGCAATGCAAGCCTCAACTCTACTAAGCCAAATGCATATAGTTGATAGACTCCACAATACTATCATAGTATCACTTGCCAATACAATTCAAATGTATTGACCCTTTGTGGCTGTAACTTGTATGTTGCAGGTTGATTGTTTTTAGTGAAGATTGATTGATTAGGATTACAAAGTCTACAACCAACATCTGCCTGTGGCACTTTGAAGATGATGGACCCATACTTATAGTTATTCCGCTGCAATGTAATGTAATAGCCAAATGAGCTATGTTTGATGTAATAAACTTATGTTATTCCTGGTTATAAAGTTATATTATGACCTTTGTTTCTTGATATTACATCTTAACTGTGGATGCTAGCTATTGATCCAGGGACTAGCATTGTAAAACACAGGAGGAATCTACCTTATTAGGTTGAGACCCCTACAGATGGTATCAGAGCATTGTGTTGCCTATAGGATTTGTAAACCTAGGATTGGACAAAAACCCTTAGCAAAATAGGAGTTATATTTTGATCCTAAACTTATTTACAAGAACTTGTAAACTCTTTCCTTAACCATTTTGGTTTCAACTCTACATCTCTTCTACTTCAACTTGATGGAAAAACCTACCCTTAGCCAAGGACTACACCATGTACAAAGGACTTCTTCAACATTTTCAACTCTAATGACTTGAACTTCTTCAACTCTAATGACTTCAACATCTTCAACATATTCCCCAAAGACTTCCAACTTGGAAACTACTAAGGACTACAAGTGAGACAAGGAAATCTTGCTCAAGATTTAGAGACTGAGGGAATGCAAAATAAGAAGGAGCCATCAACAACTTTGAAGTATTGTAACCAAGAGTTTTTCCAAGGAAACCATGATCTCATGTAAGAAGAAACAACCAAGAAGGATGGAAAGATCACAAGTGAACCCTATAGATGGACCACCATATTTTAGCTAAGACAAAACCACCAACTTGTGTGGTGTGACAAAAATATTTTGTTGCCTTAGTATGTGCTTGAACCTTGTTTGAGTGAAATGTTTGGTTTGTGATTGCATGAACATTGCTTGTGTGAATTGTGATACTCCCTTAGAAATATTTTTGCCTAGTCTAATCCCAAATCAACCCAAACAGATGACTACTCCAAGAGACACCAATATCAAGGATGGTGACACCAACAACAACCAAGAGGACAACATGAGAGAACTTATAGCAAACCAAAACCAGTTGAGCCAAGAGACAACTCAGATTTTAGCCAACAACAATGGACTAGACCCAGCCATACAAAGGATCTTGAAACTTCAATCCCAATTGTTGCAAGGATTGGTTACTCAAGTGATCAACATGAGAGAAAACTTTTCCCAAGGAGCTAATGATAACAAGGATGGCAAAAATGTTAATCCAGAAGGAACCCAAGCTAGCAATATTTGTAGGGATAAGGATCATGCATCCAAGAAGCATGAAGATCAATACCCCAAGAAGAGAGAAAGATCTCCCACTCATGAAGAACATGAACTATAAGAACTCCTAGCTTTGGAGAGACCCAAGAAGAAGAAGAAATTCCCCAACACTAGCAAGAAGGATATTACACAAGTACAATGTTTCAAATGCAAAGAGATGGGACACTATGCCAGTGAATGCCCAGAAAAGAAGAAGAACCAAGGGAACAAACAAGATGTAGTGATACCCAAGGAAAAGAAAGATATTAGCCAAGTGATGTGCAAACACTGCAAAGAGTTAGGACATTATGCAAGCAACTGTCCAGAAAAGATGAAGCATAAGATAAACCAGCCTATGAGGGATCTCAGCCTTGTCACATGTTTCAAATGCAAGGAACTAGGCCACTATGCAAACAATTGTCCAGAAAGGATGGAGAACAAGTTAAACAAGTCTATGAAGGATCTCAACCTTGGCCCATGAGTCAAGCATGGAAACCAAGGACACATGCAAAATTTTGCTTAGAGAAGTTTTTCCCAGGATTCCAAGAAGGCCAATATGTAATTCTTGTTTGAAAATTTTTAAGGGTGGTAGTACCCTAGTTGTTTCGAACCTGCTTGTAACCCTAACTTTCCCCAAATCTCGGGACGAGATTTATTTTAAGGGTGGTAGCCTGTCACATCCCAAGATTTTCCAAATCTTGTAATGTGAAAATAAATTAATAAAATGAAACTTTGTTTGATTTTCAGTGCCAGAAGAAACTTTTTGAATTCAATTGGAACTCCAAACCCATTTGAATTAAATAAAATCCTAAAGAAATTTAAAAGATACAACATTTAATAAAGAAAACATTTTGAATATTTAAAATTACTACTTTGGATCTTTAATAAAAGATTTTGTTTTCAAATGAAAAGGTGGATTTATAAATAAAGATTATCTTATAAAGCCAAATTAAACCTTGGCCAAGCTTGGGAATTAAAACATTTTATTTTAGCAAAAGTTGATTTAAATAAATTAATAAGGAGTTAATATCCAACTTTATTTAAATAAAAGGTTTACCAATTTAATTGAAACATCAAAACTTATTAAAATTATTTAAAATAAGTTTTCCAAATATTTGATATTCACAAATAAAACCTACTAAAGTGTTTTGGCTTTATCTTAGATTTCAAAATAAATATCCCAATAAAACAAATCCTATTTGATTTAATAATGAAAGTCTATTATATTTAATTAATAATGGACTCTAAAATAAAAGGTTATTTTGTTTTAAAACAAGTTTCCAAGTATGCTATATTTCCCAAACAAACCTACTGATTTGGTTTTGAAAATATTTATGTTTCAAATAAATATTTAATTAATAAAATCAAACTCTATTTTAATAACTAAGGCCCATTTTATTTAATTATTAATGGACCCTAGAGTAAAAGGTTATTTTGTTTTAAACAAGTTTTACAAATATTCTTTATTTCAAATACAACCTACTGAATGGTTTAAAATTTATTTAGTTCTCAAGTGGAGCTTTGAATTAAATCAAAACCTATGGATTTAATAATTGGTACATCCATTTAATTAAATAGTAATAGCCCCTATTATTAAAATTATTAATTTGAATTTGGATTTTGGTTCATGTTACTAAACAGAACTAATTTCAATATTACAAAGTTTGGGTGTTGTTTGATTTGATTTGGACATTGATTTTTTATTTGAAAATTCAAAACACAAAAATAAATTCAGAAAAAGAAAAGGGTTCAGATTAAGAAAAAAAATAAAGTTTTGTCGACCCAACCCAGCAAGCCCAATAAGCCCAGCAAAGCAGCCCAGCTCCCCTCCAGAAAGAAAACGTTTCGCACTCCTTTTTGAACCCACGGAGCAACTGACATGTGGACCTTCTTCCCCCTCTCTTTCCCACTGACTGACCGACCCCACTTGTCACTGTTCTTCTTTCCCACCCGCACGACCCCTTCTTCCTCCCTCGCTGCCGTTGCTGCCTTCAATCCGCGGATTCAATACTCCATAATGCCGCGCCTTTACCTCGCCTTGACCACGCAAGATAAATCGCCAGCGTCCCTTCTTCATTTCCCCTCTGGCTCCTTCCCCAATCACGCCCCCAGGCCGTCCCAATTTCTCCCCGAGCACCCTCTGTTCCGACGAAGTCCAGAGCTGATTCCGGCGACTCGACGCCACCTCCTGCCTCCCCGAGCACACGAGCACGCTCACCACACCCTGGCGCATCTTTCTGTGCCATTCGTTCATCTGCGGGTACCCTACAGCGTCGGCAACGTCGACGACCCGCAGCGCCGCCGTCTGCAACCCCTCCGACGACCTCCCCTGGTAAAAGCTGACCACCCCGAGCCTCCTCGTTCACGCTCCCTCACTCGCCTCGGTCTTGCGCAACTAACCATGACCTCTGTTTGTCTTTTCGTGATCAGTAGCCTCGTCTTCGACCACGGACAGAGCCGTCCGACGTTGTCTTCAACTCCGGCGAGCAATCCCTGTTGTTCTAGAACGCCCCACGACCAAACGACCACGCCCCGAGCATCACCTCGTCCTCACGTTCACGGTGAGCATTCCCATCTCGATCTTTGCTTCCTAGAACGACCGCAAGCACCTCGCCTGGCCGTGCGCCGTCGCTAAGCCGCCGTCGGCGCCGCTCACTTATGGTCGAGTGAATCAGTACCGTAGGATCTTAATCGCGTGGCCACGATAGATTGACTGAACGAATGGGTACGCGTTGATCTGAGCCTCACCTGCCCCTTTAATCCTGTGGTCTGTGTTACTCGATCCAGACGAACCGGTACCACCCAATGAATTCGTGCCGCGTGTCCCTGTTCTGATTAAAAACAGAATTAGAAACCAGATTTAAATACCATTTTCAAACCCCTGTAACTTTCAAACCACACGTCCAAAAATTACAAATTTTATATCAATGGATTTAGGAGAGCAAGACCTAGCCAACCATGCCCTTGGTTTAGTAAATAGTATCTATTAACTTGCTTGTTTTTGCAGAATCAAATGTGTGCTTGTTTAGAGTATAAAATTGTTTAAAAATGATTTTTGGATTAAACCCTTTGCAAAATGGTTTGTTGTGACCTTACTGACCCTAGGAACCAAACCATGGTTTTGAAAATGGATTTGGAAAAGATTAGGATGGAATATTAGATTTGGTCCATTTCTAGCCAAGTGAAAATAATGGAATTGTTATGGAAAAGATTTTGGAACAAAAACTTTGGGAAAATATTGAGATTCAAAGCTACTGACCCCAAAACACCAAGTCCTAAGAGTTAGAAACTTTTGGTGAAGATTTAAAGGTTTTAGACTTGATAAAACTAAATTTCCACCACATAAAATGATGAATGGATTTAAAAATGGTTTTGGACAAAACCCTCTTGCTAATGACTTTGCCACTTTGGTAAATGACCAATTTGGATCTTACAAAGTTTAGAAACCCAATAGAGGCCCTCTTTGCAAAATAAAACTATCTTGTGCATGCTCCCATGCATGACTTAGATCCCATTGTTTTGTGTGTGTTAAATTGTTTGATTGATTTATTGGTTTGGAATGCTAGTTGATTTTGTGTCTACTTGATTGACTTGTAGTGAAGTTAGAAAGTGTGAGACTAGCAAGATCAAGGAGTGAACCACCATTCCCTACCAAAAAGGCAAGTGATGCTTCATACTTTTTGTCCTATTACTTTCACTATGCATTAGTGATTTTGCTAAGTAAACTTGCATGGATTTTGCTAAGTATAGACCTTGCTATAGTAAAACCTAGTAGATGAATCCTTAGTAGGATTTTCCTAAGTTAAGATTCCTATTACTATCAAGCTTAGCCTAGCTAATAGAAAACATGGGTGGAAAATATATTCACACTATGGAAAAATCTCTAAGTCTGAGGACTTATGTTTTTGTTTAATAAAACAACTAAGTTAATGAATCCCCTGGGTGGAATGGGCTTGCTTGGTGGTTTTTGGTGGAGTGGTTCACAAGGCCCGTGTTTATGGTTGACCTTGTGTGTCTCACTTGTGGAATGCCACCCAGGCACAAAGGGATTTGAGATGTCAAATGTTGAGAAGCTTCAAGTGCAACCACTTGGCAATATGGGCTCTGCCATGATCATATAGGTTGCAAGAACTTAGCCATATGGACAGTGGGTGGTAGTGTTTGTTAGGTTGGAGCGCGTCCATTTTGTCTAAGGGAAAGCTTCTGAAAGATCTTGTCTTGGGAAACCAAGTCTTGTGGGGAAAGTGCACCACCTCTGCAGAGTGTAAAATCTAAGTACTTAGCCATGTCCCTGGTAAAGGACAATTTGAGCATCAAGACATGGAATCAATCAAGAATCTCATCATTCAAATTTCTAAGTTAAAATCTTGTGGTTTGAACAAGGGTTGTTTGAAATCTTAAATCTTTGATTGGTAGATGCCTTGGAAAGGATCTTCAATCTTTGGTTGAGAAAATGATTTTGTCAAGCAAAAACTTAGTATTTTCAAAATGATAAGAAAAATCTATTTTGAGCAATGCAAGCCTCAACTCTACTTAGCCAAATGCATATAGTTGATAGACTCCACAATACTATCATAGTATCACTTGCCAATACAATTCAAATGTATTGACCCTTTGTGGCTGTAACTTGTATGTTGCAGGTTGATTGTTTTTAGTTAAGATTGATTGATTAGGATTACAAAGTCTACAACTAACATCTGCCTGTGGCACTTTGAAGATGATGGACCCATACTTATAGTTATTCCGCTGCAATGTAATGTAATAGCCAAATGAGCTATGTTTGATGTAATAAACTTATGTTATTCCTGGTTATAAAGTTATATTATGACCTTTGTTTCTTGATATTACATCTTAACTGTGGATGCTAGCTATTGATCCAGGGACTAGCATTGTAAAACACAGGAGGAATCTACCTTATTAGGTTGAGACCCCTACACTAGATTTGCTGCAATGGAAGGCAGAGAACGGTGTGACTGACAACGCATTTTCAAAGTTGTTGGTAAAAATGAAGAATCTTCTTCCAAGAAATAATGAGTTGCCCGACAGTACATACCAAGCAAAGAAGGTTGTCTGCCCTCTAGGATTAGACGTGCAGAAGATACATGCCTGCATTAATGACTACATCCTCTACCGCGGTGAGAAGTACGAGAATTTGGATGCATGCCTGGTATGCACTGCACTGCGGTATAAGATCAGACGAGACGATCCTGGCGATGTTGAGGGAAAGGCCCCTAGGAAGAAGGTTCCTGCCAAGGTTATGTGGTATGCTCCTATAATACCACGGTTAAAACGTCTCTTCAGAAATAAAGAGCATGTCAAGTTGTTGCGATGGCACATGGAAGACCGTAAGAAAGACGCGATGTTGAGACACCCCGCTGATGGGTCACAGTGGAGAAAAGTCGAGCGAGAGTACCCGGACTTCGCACGTGACGCAAGAAACTTAAGGTTTGGTCTAAGTACAGATGGCATGAATCCTTTTGGTGAGTAGAGCTGCAGTCACAGCACCTGGCATGTGACTCTATGTATCTATAACCTTCCTCCTTGGTTAGATGAGATACAATGCATGCACACACTGTTTAGATGAGACTGAAAGTGTATATTTGGATAAATGAAAGAAGGTTGTGTACCTAGGGTATCGTCGATTTCTTCCGAACCTGCATTCAGTAAGAAAGAAAGGCAAGCATTTCAAACGTCTGGCAGAACCCCGGAGCAATCCTGTCCTCCGTACCGGTGAGGAGGTATTTGGTATGGTCAAGGACCTCGAAGTAATCTTTGGAAAAGGTCCTGGCAGTCTATCTGTTCCGAATGTGGAAGAAACAATCTATATTTTGGGACCTACCCTACTGGAAAGTCTTAGAGGTCCGCTCTTCAATCGACGTGATGCCCGTGATGAAGAATGTTTGCGTGAACCTGCTAGGCTTCCTAGGAGTGTATGGGAAGACAAAAGATACACCGGAAGCACGGCAGGACCAGCAACGTCTGAAAGACCCTGATACGCCTATGCATCCTGAGAACGAGAAGGGTAAACAATGCCACTTAACTCCTGCCAGCTACGCTCTTACCAAAGCAGAGAAGGAAATCTTTTTTGAATGCATGAGCAGTATCAAGGTCCCGTCTGGCTTCTCGTCGAATATAAAGGGAATAATAAATATGGCAGAGAAAAAATTCCAAAACCTGAAGTCTCATGACTGCCACGTGATTATGACACAATTGCTTCTGATTGCATTGAGGGGGCTTCTACCTGAAAATTTTCGAGTACCCATTGTGAAGCTATGTGCATTCCTCAATGCAATATCTCAGAAGGTAATCGATCCAGAAAGCCTACCAGGGTTATAGACAGATGTGGCCCAATGTCTTGTCAGCTTTGAGTTGGTGTTCCCACCATCCTTCTTCAATATTATGACGCATCTCCTGGTTCACCTAGTAGAAGAGATTGCCATTATCGGTCCTGTATTTCTACACAATATGTTCCCCTTTGAGTGAACACATGGCGAGTTTTGGTGGCTGGCTGCAAAGAATTCTCACGAATAACACCACTGTTGGGGATCATCTGTACTTGTTGGCCAGGACACCATCTTCGACTGTATGTACTTTCCAAGGGTACGAGATAAATGGGAATACATTTTACACGATAGGCCAAGATAAAAAGAGCACCAACGAAAATAGTGGTGTCCGCTTCGATGCATCAGAAGACAATGGGCAAAATACCACGTATTATGGGTTCATAGAGGAGATATGGGAACTTGACTATGGACCTAATTTTAAGGTCCCCTTGTTTCGATGCAAATGGGTCAAGCTAACAGGAGGAGGGGTTGAGGTAGACAAGAAGTACAGAATGACAACAGTGGATCTCAATAATCTTATGAAGGTAGACAAGAACTGAGACGAACCATTCGTCTTAGCCAATGATGTGGCTCAGGTTTTCTATGTGAAGGACATGTCTACCAAACCGAAAAAAATAAAAAAAAAGCAAACAGATACATCACACGATGAGCCAAAGCGTCACATAGTTCTTTCAGGGAAAAGAAACATCGTGGGAGTGGAGGACAAGACAGACATGTCAGAAGATTATAATAAGTTTGATGAAATTCCGCCCTTCAGAGTGAAGACTGACCCTACCATCCTGTTAAACGGTGTTGATACTCCATGGTTACGGCCGACGCGATCATAAGATTGACTATATGTATTAATTGAGCCATTTTTGGCACACATATGTATCTCAACATGGAAATCAATGTCATATTTCTTCTGTTAACAGTATATGTATTAAATGAGCCATTTTTCTTCCTTCTATTTCTTCCCACCATTTATCTTCCCGCCAGTTTTCTTCCCGCCATTTTTTCCGGCCATTTTTCTTCCCGCCATTTTTCCCCCGCCATTTTTTCCCGCCAGTTCTTCACTATATATATATATGTAGGGTTGGCCTCCATTCTCATTGCACATCTCTAGACTCATATCTGCAACCTCATCACTCTTTCCCATGGCTTACACCATAGCACTAACCCCCAGGGAGGCTGAGGCGCTTTGCGCCTTGAACTACCCCTGCCCGCCGGGCTACTGTGTCCCAGTCGGCTGGATGCTGAGCACTGGAGGCGTGCCGGTTCCTCCTGTCCCTCTAGGTGTGGCGCGCCGGATGGCCATCACGAACCACTACTACTTCGAGCTCATGCCGGAGCAGCGGAGGAATCCCAGATGGCATCCCGACTATTTCCCTACTTGGGAAGCCTTCTTCGTGGATCGGCGTGAGAGGGCGCTCGCCAGGCACGAGGAGGACGACCCACCTCCTCCGAACTTCAACGAGGCCGGCCGTTGGCTATGGTGGAGCGGTCGGACTCTCTAGAGCGTCATGGCCTATGACACTGCCGCCGACTCTAACCCCCATCTGCGCTACCCTCAAGTCCAGCCCACGCGTACTCAGCCTTCAATGTTCAATTACGGCGACCTCGACGACGACAGCGATGACGGCTGTGGCGAGTACGAGGACTACAGTGGCGAGTATTACAGGTGTAGGCAGGAGCATGACTGAATCACTCCAACATTCCGAAACAAGTTCGGCCGATTGTTACTTAATCTGGCCATGTATCTTAATTTTCAATTCTTTTATGTATCATAATTTTCAGTCGTGCTTTATGTAACTTACTATTAGTTGCATTCTGTATTTTAATTCCGGTGTTAAAGGGGGGTGCGGGCGCGAAACGAAATAAATGCGCCCCCCCTTTAACACCGGTTCGTGGCACAAACCAGTGTTAAAGGGGGGATTTATAACGCGTGCCTTCCCCTCTTCCTTCTTCCCCCCAGCGAGATCGAAAATCGCGCACGCAGAGGAGCAGAGTAAGAGCCGTGCCGTCGCCGTCCAGCCCTCGCCGTCGCCGTCCACCAGTCGTCGCCCCCCGTCGCTCGGATCCGCCGCCAGTCGACGCCTCCCGCCGCGCCAGCACGGTCCGCCACCGCGCTCGCCCGCGCGCATCGGCCGCCACCCGCCACCGCGCTCGCCGTCGCCGTCCACCAGTCGTCGCCCCCCGTCGCTCGGATCTTCCGCCAGTCGACGCCCCCCGCCGCTCCAGCACGGTCCGCCACCGCGCTCGCCCGCGCGCGTCGGCCGCCACCCCCGTCGTCGCCGCTCGGATCCATCGCCGCCAGAGTCGTCGCCGCCGCTCGGATCCACTGCTGCCAACCCACCGCCGCTCGGACCCCTGTTCGAGTTTGCCGCCACCGGCGGTGAGCTCTCTGTTGCTGGATATGAATATGGGATGGATATTAATTGGATATTGGATAAATGTTATTTGTGTGTATATATATTGGATAAATGTTGCATATATGTATATATATTGTTGTGTATGAATAATTTTATTTGTGTGTAATTTTATCCTAATATGTATATAAATGTTGCATATATGCATATATGTATATATATTGTTGCATATAAATATCCTAATATATATTGGATTGAATAATTTTATTTGTGTGTATGAACAAAAAAAAGGATTATTAGGAAAGTGTATGTATATGTATATATAAGAAAGTATATGTATATATATTGTTGCGTATGAACAAAAATAAAGGGTATGTATATTTTTTTGTATGAAAAAAAGAAAGGATTATTAAGAAAGTGTATGTATTATAGTTTCTTTATTTTCTTTATATAGGTCCTTTTCCTATTAATATTTTGTAGAGGCTTTTGTTATGAATTTGATTTACCTATATAAACCATAACTTATTAAAGGATGTATTACTATTAATTCATGAGATTTGATTCTTAATTAATAACTTATAATATTAAAGAAATTTTATGGTGATCCTTCATTATTATATGACACATAAAGTTCTGAGGAATTAAGATGGTTAATATTATTCCCACGAGCTTAAGTGATATTAAGATAAATAGTTTGTTATAACTTGCATAGAAGTTACGGTTTAAAATTATAAATGTCTACCATGATCTTACTCTAGAATATTTATTATGAATCCAAGTCCACTTGAATGTTTACTCTCTTACTCTAGATAATATTATTATTTTAGAAACTATGGATCCACTTAGTAGAAACCTTGAAGATGAAGAAATAATGGAGAACATTATCCATGAGGACACGTCACAATATCTGAACTTGGAGGGACATGATGACAGCTCAAGTAGTCATGGAGAAGATGAAGACTCCGGTGAACGCAATTTAGTGATTACAAAGTCTGGCGAGGTATATGCATTTATTAAGCCTCTGCTGACTTCCACCAACAATCTTCTTCTACATGTATTAATTAACGCTTCTTTCTTCTTTTAGCCCTCTGGATCGACCAGCCAGCAACAATCTTCTTCTACGAAAAAGAGCAAGCGAGGCGCGAGACATCGGTTGAAAGATTGTGCAAAGTTCACGATCGAAGCAGTCCGTGTTGATGGCAGGCCGATGGAGCCCAAGAAGGCCGCAGACAAATTTGTACGTCAGGCCGGAGTTCTTGTTAGGGACCAAATCCCAATCATAATTGAATATTGGAATAATCCAAGAAGGGCGACGGTACCTTTGTCGATGAAAGATCCAAAGAAACGCTTTGGAATTCGTTGTTGGTAAATTTCACCCTTCCGTCAGAGGAGGATGAAAACAAACCGGTTATAAAGGAAAAGTTCAAAGAGTGGACTCTAAAGAAGATGGCTGACGCTTTCTGCAATTGGAAGACAAAATTGAACAAATTTGTCAAAGATCGCGAGACTCCAAATTTCGAAGACGCATTTTATGCGAAGATAAGACCTCACTGGCCCGAATTTGTGGCATATAAGGAAGGTGCTATAGCTAAAAAGAGGTCAGAAACCAATACGCTAAATGCCCATAAGAAGGAATATCACCAGAGGACGGGGTCAGGTTGCTACATATCTCAGAGGCCTAAGTGGGAGGAAGCTGAGAAGGCCCTGCGCACTAGAGGGATCACACCCCAGACAGATGGGTGGGACCTACGTGCAAAGACTTGGTTCTACGGAATCGGGGCAAGGTTGGACCCAGAAACAGGATTGTGTATCTTCCCAACCCTCCTTGCCAAACCCGTCACTGAACTCATCACGGCATACGAGGAAACAGCCGCCAGGACCTTCCATACCGATAGAGAGAATGACCAGCTCACACGCGCCATCGGTAAAAAAGAACACCCTGGACATGCACGAGGCACAGGGGGTATGACGTGGAAGGATGGGTTTGCCGAGTGGAGCGACTCTTACAGATAGCGCGGCAGAAAAGAAAACGAGCGTACAAAGTGGATGACACAGATAGAACATGCACTTGTGGCGCTGCAGGCGCAAGTGAATGCACAACAGAGCCATCAAGCTACCGGCCCATCTCAGCGGCACGAAGAGCCTGCATTGGAAGCTGCCGGCGGCCCAGACTCTGCGCGGAAAAGCAGCGTGGCTTCCACGGAGAATGTGCAGCCCACGCTTGAAATGGCGGGTCCTCGATACCCCGTGGATGAGATCACGGAGAGCAAACACGCTGAGCTTGATGGGGATATGCCTACCGGGGTATACCCAGCAGGACGTTTCCGACTGGCCCAGGCGCCTGCGAGTGGGCCTGCAGAAACGGCGACTGGATCAAGACCTGGCGTGGACTCAAGCGACTGGAAGCTGAAGGCCCAGAAGCGTAGATAGGCCCAGTCGGATTAGGTTAAACGATTGGTAAAACCTTAACTGATTCGGTTGAGATCTGTAAACCCTAGGGGGTGAGTCTATATAAACCTCCCTAGAGGGTGTGTAGAGGATACGTTCCATCATCCACCCAAGCGACTCGCTGCCTAGCCGCCGAGCTCGCCCCATTGTACTTCCACCGTAATACAATCTAGCAGGAGTAGGTCTTTACCCTCCGGGGGGCCGAACCTGGGTAAATCCTTGTGTCTCTGCCCTCATCTCGCACCGCAGATGGCTGGCCGCCCTTGCCCCATGTTCTACTACTCGCTGCCGATTGCAGCATCTGCCGTGGTCATTCCCACGACAGTGGCGCCCACCGTGGGGCCTGGCCGGTGTTCTGCGGCGAGATCCAATCTACCCATCAACGAGTCGATCGCCACCGGCCGCATGATAGCGATCGGCGAGATGCTCCAAATCTTGCCAAGAAGCTACGTCCCGGCGGTGCGACCCGTCACGCATAGCATGATCCTGCCGGTCGGCACGATCAGTCTCTTCGTCGGCCTCACCGATGTCATCGTCTCGGAGGACTCGGCTAGCATCCGCGAGTCGCTGCCACGCGACCGGCTCTCTGAGAGTCAGGTCCGCACGATCCACCGCCTCGCCTCCGAGTACGACTCAGCCCACAACGACGTGGCTGAAACCACCATGGTCACGAAAGACGCATCCCTCAACGACGACGCCGACTCGGCGACCCCGGCGTCACTCGCCGGATCCATCGTCGCCGCGTCGCCCGCGGGCTCCATCACCCAGGTCTCGAACGTCGGAGACTTCGAGGATCCCTCCATCCTTGGGATCTTCAACTTCGACTCCGGGTCGGAGAACTCCGCCGATATCCGCGACGGGACCGGTCGCCACGCCGCGACCTACATGGCGACTGGCACCGACCCGCCGGAGGATCCATTCTCCACTCCTATCCCTCCCAACGCAACGACAACGGAGGTCGAGGAACTCCGCCTGAAGCCGGCGGAAGCAGTCCGCAAAGAGCAAGCCGAGCGCGAAAAATTTCGCCTCGAGCAGGTGACGGCGCAGGAGCTGTCGCGCTACCACCAGCAACGAATCAGGTCGCGCCTGAACCCCACCGTCCAGGGGCGTGCCCTGAATTTCGACGACGAGAGCGACCCGACCCACGCGGCCGAGCGCGTGATCTGTGAGAATGCGCCACCAGGAGGAAGCGCCCGGCCCCCACCAGGGTCGACGGCGAATGGCACCCCACCACCACCCAACCGCGCACCCCCCAGGGACCAGCCGCGGATCGTGGTCTCCTCACGGGAGCGAGACACGAACGGCCTACCACTGTTCTCCACCCCGATGGACAACCTCGTCGCGGGCCGAGCAGAAGTCGACAACATCGTGGCCACCGGTGACGGCGCCCTACAGATCCAGTACGTCAAGGCCTTGCTCGCAAAGGCGGTCGAGCAACAAAATGCAGGCGTCGACTCACAGGGTCGGATGTACTCGCGTTCATCGGGCAGCAGAGCAGCCTCAAGCGGCCGCCCCATGGCGGCAAACACCCTCAACTGCCCGCCACCCGAACCACTGCAGCTCCAACACCGACCCGCGAATGCGGCACTCTCCACCAACGACCCCCGTCCGGCGACCAACTTCGTCGCCGCCAACGGTCAGCCCGTCGACGCCCGCACCCAAATCGTCAACAACCAGAGCTGGCGTGCACGCCAGCCCGACGACCTGCGGCATACCCTAACCAACCGCCGCGACGGCGAGCCGAGGGGGTCGCTAAGCCGACTCGGGCCTCGGTGCTTCGGACTGATGATCCGAGGCGAAAGATACCCGGCGAACTTCAAAGTGCTGAACGAAATAGAGAAGTACGACCCCTCGTATGATCCCTCTGTGTGGCTGGATACTTACCTCATGGCAATGGGGATCGCCGGCCATACCGATCTACTAGCCGCCCGCTACCTCCCCATGATGATGGAGGGGGCGTGCAGGCAGTGGATCAACACTCTCCCCGCGGATAGAATCGACTCCTGGGAAGAGATGCGTGACGCCTTCGTCAGGCACTTCGAGGGTTCATACACCCGCGCCACCACCATCGAGGACCTGGAACGATGCGTCCAGGGACTTCGCGATTTGACCCGCAGCTGGGTCCAACGGTGGCAAGAACTGTGGTACAAAGCGGTCGGCATCCACCCAGACACCGCAATCCACTGATTCAAGACCTCGTGCCGCTACGAGCACCTGGTCGCCAAGCTCAAACGAGCATACCGCACACTCGACAACATACCGGACCTCCTAGAGATCGCCAAAAGATACGCGGAGGAAGACCCAAACCAAGAAACCGACGACGAGTCAGGAGGACAACGCCACACGAGTGGCAACGACAACGGACGACGATCCGATCTACGCTACAGCAACACTCGCCTCACCGGCAAGCGCCACAGTGACGGGCGAGTCGACTTCGTCGCCAACGCTGGGTACGCGCAGCGCGAGCCCAAGAGGTTCCGCCGCGACGGAGGGCAACGCCGCGACGGCGACAACTACAAGGCGAAGCCAAGGTTCGACCCCGCGGCCCTCCTTAACCAACTGTGTGTATTACACAGCAGGGAAGGGAAGCCCACTACGCACACGACCGCCGACTGCCACTCTCTCAAGGAGATCGAGAAGGCACGACGAGCGCGGGAAGACCCCGACAACAACCCACCAAACGGCGGAAAATTCGGCAGCGCGGCCGACTCGCTCCACACCTTCACAGGCTTCAACACGAAGTGCGAGAAGAAGGTCATCGCCCGCGCTGTCGCCATCAACGCGGTGGCCCAGGTGGACGTTCCCCAGTTCCTCAACTGGTCGGAGAAACCAATCACGTGGAGCCGCCAGGACCACTCGCCACGCATCGAGTACCCAGGCCGAGTCGCCCTGGTGGTCAAGCCCAAGGTGGGAGACTACTGGCTCCCCAAGACATTGATTGACGGCGGCAACTCCATCAACATCCTATACCTGGACACCTTCAGGCGACTGCGGCTCCCGCAGTCGATGGTCGAGACGACCTACACCACGTTCCACAACATCGTCCCTGGTCGGAAGGCGTACCCGATCGGCAAGGTCACGCTCCCAGTCACCTTTGGCACACCGGCAAACTTCCGCACCGAGCGGGTCGTCTTCGAACTGGTGCCCTTCGACAGCCCCTACCACTGCGTCCTGGGGCGCCAGGCGTTCGCCAAGTTCATGGCGGCGCCCCACTACGCGTACAACGCGATGAAGCTCCCCGGACCGCATGGCGTCATCACCATCCACGGCGACCCCGACATGGCCGCCGAGTGCGAGGCCAAAGGAGCCGAACTCACCGACGCCGTCATCGTGGTAGAGGCCAAGCACGCCGACGAGCTCGCCAAATACGCGAGCAGGGTCAACAACGACGACCTCACTATACTCAAGAAGCCCAAATCGGAGGGCGGCAACACCTCAGCCTTCGAGGCAACAACACATACCCGCACCGTCGAGCTGGTCCCAGGCGACTCGAGCCAGACGGTGACGATCGGGACGGGCATGAGCCCAGCATAGGAAGGCGCGCTCATCGAGTTCCTCTGTGAGAACAGGGACATCTTCGCATGGAAGCCCTCTGACATGCCTAGTGTCCCTAGGGAACTCGCTGAGCACAAACTCAACGCCGACCCCAAAGTGCGACCTGTCAAGCAATCGCTGCCGCCCTTCAATGAAGAGCGCCACCGAGCAATCGCCGAGGAGGTGCAGTGTCTACTCGCTGCAGGCTTCATCCGACCAATCAAATACTCCAAGTGGCTGGCAAACCCAGTCCTGGCCGAGAAGAAAAATGGGACCTGGAGGATGTGTATCGATTACACAAACTTAAACAGCGCCTGCCCGAAGGAGCAATTCGTCCTCCCGCGGATCGACCAAATAATCGATTCCACCGTGGGCTCGGATTCGCTATGCTTCCTCGCCGCCTACTCTGGGTACAACCAGATTAAAATGGCCGTTGAGGACGAAGAGAAGACGGCGTTCATCACGCCATTCGGATCCTTCTGCTACACTGACATGACCTTCGGCCTCAAGCGGGGCAACCTACCAGCGGTGTATGCAGGAGTGCCTTGCGAGCCAAATTGGTCGCAATATCCATGTCTACATCGACGACGTGGTAGTGAAGTCCGCTCGCCAGGGCAACCTACTCGCCGACCTGGCGAAAACATTCGCCAACCTGCGGAAATACAAGATAAAGCTAAACCCAGGAAAATGCATCTTTGGTGTACCAGCAGGGCAGCTACTGGGATACGTCGTCTCCAAGCGCGGGATCGAGGCGAATCCCACCAAGATCGACATGATCGCTCGACTCGGCAAACCCGAGTGCCTGCGCGATGTCCAGAAGCTGGCCGGGCGAGTCGCGTCTCTCAGTCGCTTCATCCCCCGATTGGGCGAAAAGGCGATGCCCCTATACCGCCTGATGCGCAAGAACCCCACCTTCCAGTAGGACAAGGAGGCGGACGATGCGCTCCGCGACCTCAAGAAGGTGCTACTCGCAGAACCGCTACTCGCCGCCCCCGTCGACAAGGAACCCATGCTGGTCTACGTCGCGGCTTCCGAGCGCGTCGTCAGCGCCGTCATGGTCGTCGAGCGACCAGAGGAAGGAAAGGAGCGCCCAGTGCAGCGACCAGTGTACTATATCAGCGAGGTCCTCACCGAGTCGTGCCAGCGCTACCCGCAATACCAGAAACTGGTATACGCGGTCTTCATAGCACAACGCCGACTGCCACACTACTTCCAGGAGCACCTGATAACGGTCGTCTCCTCAGCACCGTTGCAGGACATCATCCGCAACCGTGAGGCGACCGGGCGAGTCGCCAAGTGGGCCGTCGAGATTGGCGTCCACAACATCAAGTACGAGTCGCGCAAAGCGAGCAAGTCGCAGGCTCTCGCAGACTTCATCGCCGACTGGGAGGAGGCCCAGCAGCCAGAAAAGCTTCCATACCTCCACTACTGGAGTTTACACTTCGACGGTTCCAAGAATGCGGACAGCGCAGGAGCAGGGATCGTGCTAACCTCTCCGAAGGGCGACAAGCTACGCTACGTCCTCTACCTCGACTTCACCCCCTGCACCAACAACATGGCCGAGTACGAGGCACTACTCCACGGCATGCGAGCTGCCAAGGAAATGAATGTCAACCACCTACGCTGCTACGGAGACTCCGACCTCATCGCTGGACAAGTCGCCGGCACCTGCGACGCCATCTCCCCCACCATGGCGGCATACCGCCAAGCAGTGGACAAGCTGGGCAGACACTTCGCAGGCTACTCCGTCGAGTGGATCGACAGGCGGAAGAACGAGGAGGCTGACGCACTCTCTCGTATCGGCTCGGCTCGACTCGCACCACCTGCCGGCATCTTCCTCGACACCATCACCAAGCCTTCCGTCTCTCCCCCAAGGGAGATCGACATCGGAGTCCCGCTGCAACCAGAGGCAGCCCTGGTCGCACTCATCGCCGAGCCAGAGGACTGTACTATGCCGTACATCGCCTACCTGGAGGGAGGCACCTTGCCAGCAAACGAAACAGACGCCAGGATGATTGCACGCCGCTGCAAGTCCTTCGTCATCATCGACGGCGAGCTCCACAAGCGCAGCGTGACCGGCGTGTTCCAACGCTGCGTCCAACCCGCTAAAGGACGCAAAATCCTCCACAACATCCACTCCGGCGACTGCGGCCACCACGCCGGCGCCCGCTCTCTGGTCGCAAAGGCTATGCGACATGGCTTCTACTGGCCCACCGCACACGCAGACACTGTCGACATTGTCCAGCGGTGCGCCGTGTGCCAGAAATACGCCAAACAGACCCACGTGCCGAGTTCGGCGCTCAAGAAAATCCCCTTCACCTGGTCGTTTTCCGTGTGGGGTATGTACATGGTAGGCCCTTTCAAAAAGGCCCCCTCCGGCTTCACCCACCTCTGGTCACAGTCGACAAATTCACAAAATGGGTGGAGGCCAAGCCAGTCCGGAAATGCGACGGGAAGACCGCCACCAAGTTCCTACGCGAGCTCATCTATCGCTACGGGTTCCCAAACAGCATCATCACGGACAACGGCACCAACTTCGCCAAAGGAGCCATGGCCGAGTTCTACGAGGAACATCACATCCGACTCGACCTCGCCTCAGTCGCTCAACCGGAGTCCAACGGCCAGGCGGAACGAGCCAGCCAGAGCATCCTCCATGGCCTGAAGCCACGGCTCCAAGTACCACTCGAGCGCACTGCCGGGTGCTGGGTCGAAGAGCTACCGTACGTCATCTGGGGCATCCGCACCTCTGTCAACAGGTCGACAGGGTTCACCCCTTCTTCATGGTGTATGGTGCCGAGGCAGTCATGCCCACCGACCTAGAGCAGGACTCGCCCAGGGTTGTCAACTACACGGAGGCTGCAAACGAACTCGCACGCCAGGATGGAGTCGACCAACTCGACGAGGCACGCGACCTAGCTCGCTCCCGCACCGCCATCTACCAACAAGGGCTCCGCCGCTACCATAGCCGGCGAGTAAGGACTCGCACTTTCCAGGAAGGCGATCTGGTGCTACGCCTCATCCAGGACAAGAAGGGCATGCACAAGCTATCCCCCCCTTAGGAGGGACCATTCGCCATCGGGCGAGTCCTCGGCAACGACGCCTACTACCTTATCGACATCTGAGGAGACGGGAAACTCAACGTCAAGCTACCGTGGAATGTAAACCTCCTACGGAAATTCTACTCCTAGAACTCCATACATGTACTCTCCACCTGCTATGAAATAAAATAGATTGGTTACCGCAAATTGCGTCTACTCCCCATGCCTTGTGCCACTCGCACTCGTAATAACAGCGTCAAGCTAACCGCAGAAGTCAACCTCTGGTACAGCGACCGACATGCCCAAGTAGTGCGTTCCGAGGGCACTGGGTTACCCCAGGACTCATAACGTCCATGAAAAACGCCAACCCGGAGCCCCATTGGAGTCGCCTAGCTCGACTGGCTTAACGAGCCAAGACAACTGCCCTCGTTCCTCACAGCGACCAAGGTCCTCCGCATCCTCGGCACAGCGACTCGAACGGCCAAGTTCCACGCTCGGGGACTGACGACCAGTCGAGCACGAGCGACTAGGGAAAAACGCCAAGTATGAGAGCATGCCCAGGACTCGCCATGCGACTGACCCTTCGGGTCAGGCAGGAGTGACGCGCTTACTCTAACGCGCTCAGTCCTCACCCACCCTAGAGCTGCGACTAGAACCACCAAGTACCACGCTCGGGGACTCGGCCACCCGACCTCTTTCGTGCAAGGGAAAACTGTCAAGTTAAGAGCACTCATGGGAGTCACCCTGCAACTGGCTCTCCGAGCTCGGGCGAGTCGACCTCAATAGCAAAATAACTGACAAAACATTCAAAACCACAAACACATAACAAACGAGGTAAACCCCATAAAAAGGGCGGACGCGCTCGGGGACTCGTCCAATCAGCATTTAAAATCACGAAACCATTCACAAAATAACACGAAGTTTCATTACAGCAGAACAAAGTCGTTCCAAAATACAAGTTGAGTCTTATGACCAATTGTTACTAACGCCCCAGGGCACAATGTTTCTACTCGCCGCCACCCCTGCGGTTGCGAATGAAGGGCGTGTACGGGTTCGACGGGTACGTCATCAACTCGCCCGCCATCGCCGCACGGAATGGCTGCTCGACCTTAAAGTCCCGATGCGTCGGCTCAGGATCGTTGGGGGCGATAGTCGTCTCCTGATAGGGGAGGAGGTCGCCCATCGCCCAGACGCGATCGGAGTACACCGCGGCCCGGTCCGTCAGCTTCAGCACCTCGGCGATCTCCACAGAGCCCGTCGACGAGGGGTAGCCACTCGTCAAAGTCCTCCGGGAAGTGGGCAAGCCCAAGGCTGAGAGTCGTCGCCGCCCCGCGCCGGAACGCCGACCGCGTCATGAACTCGACGAATGACGGCGCCTTCTCCAGATACCGCCATACTTCGATGAGGTCACTGGGAATCACTTTCGTGGGCGATATCTCCTGCAGATATGCTCGAATTCAAGCTGCGGACAACGTGGCCGAGTCGACCAGAGTGGTCACACACTGCCACGCGTCGTACGACTGCGCCTCCTCCGAGCTGTCAATACCTGTGGACAGAGGTCGGCAGTGAGTACAACAACAACTTCACAATACAGCTACTACAGGCAGAGGCAGAAAGTTTACCAATTAAAGGACGGCAGAGGCCCGTGATGAAGCTTTGAAGCAAGGAGAAGTCGTTCTGCAGCCCAACAATGAGGGCGTCAGAGACCTTTCGCTCTTCAGCAGCAGCCGTAACAGCAGCTTTTGCTCGCCCATCCGCCGAGCTCGCCTCCGCCTTCGCTTTCTTGAGCTCGCGCTCCAGATCAGCGATCCGCTTCTTAGCCGTAATCAAAGTAGATTGAGCCGCCGTCAGCTCACCCGCCGGGACAAGGCCCTGGCGGACCTCCTCTGCCTTGGCAACAAGTTCCTTCTGCACGCGACACTTTGCAGCAAGCCGATCGGCCGATTCACGCTGCAAGCCCTGCACACAAATCAAACTGTCAACAACAATAGAATCCTAAGTGCCCACCCGCTGAAAGTCAGCGAGTAGGCACTCGGGGACTGGAGGTCAAAAATCCTAAGTGCCCACCCGCTGAAATTCAGCGACTAGGCACTCGGGGACTGGAGGTCAAAAATCCTAAGTGCCCACCCGCTGAAATTCAGCGACTAGGCACTCGGGGACTGGAGGTCAAAAAACCTAAGTGCCCACCCGCTGAAATTCAGCGACTAGGCACTCGGGGACTGTACGCTACAAAAACACTAAAAGAATCCGACCACTGAAATTCAGTGGCCCGATCCTCGGGGACTGGACATACCTGGATGGCTGCGCCCAGCATGCCGTGGATCTGTAGCGCGTCCATAGACGCAAGCAGAGCTGGAGTGTGTCCGCAACACTGCTCTACCTCCATCTCGATGACCCCAGGCGTCTGGCTTGTTGGCATTGCGCCACTCGCTGTGGCCGCTTTGGCCATGAAACGGGGGAAGGTCGCAGCAGATGCCCCAGCGCCACTAGGAATCGACTCGGTCACTCTGGGCGAGGAAACAGCCTCCTTGTTCTTCAAAGACACCTCCGCCGCAGTCGGAGGATCGCTTGGAGCAACTGCCATGTCGTCAGAGACCGTGATGACATCGTCGCCCTTCGCCCTCTTAGCGTTGTCTGCAGGAGTAGCGACTTCATCAGCTTTCCTCTTTCGTGAGGGGTCCTCCTCGGTGACGACTGGCGGAACCTTGGACACGGAAGGGTGGCCGATCTTTTTAACTCCAGTCCTGTGAAACAACGATATGAGCAAAATTGTCCGATTACAATGGAAGGCAAGCAGACGAACAAGACTTACTTGGCGGCTGGTATGAACCGCAGTCCCGTGCAGATGCTGGCCGGCTTCTCCAGCTCGGGGCCCAGTTTCCGACTGAGGCCCATCTCAAACACATCATGTGCCCAAGACACAGAGGGCCTCTTCGAAGACGAGGCCGTGGCAGGAGCCTCCGTGATGACGTCTATGGGAGCTCTCCTGGGAGGCGAAGCTGCTGCGGCTGGAATAACCCCCAACCCAGAGACCAGGGCTAATGGGGGTGGAAGCGAGGCCATAGGTACCTCATCCAGGAGGTCGGCGGCGTCCGGTGCTGCTGTCGTATGCGTCGCTTCACCCTTAGCCGAGCTGCTGGCGTCGAAATTAGTCGTAGAACGAGGCGGAGACGCCTGCTTCGCCGGCTTCATCTTCCTCCTTGGCGGAGCCTTCACCTCCTTCTTCTTCTTCTTCGACGGCGTAGCCTCACGACGCGAGATGTGCTCGGGGAGCTCGTCGTCATCGTCATCATGACGTTCGAGGCTCCTACTTGCCTCGAGCTCGCGCTGATGTTGCCCGCGAGTTTTGCGAACCATCGGGGCGGCGTCTTCCACGGGCTCGTCTTTGTCATCATCGTCGTCATCACCCGCGTCGCTCCCGACGTCGCCTTTGGCGGGTGGCGACTCGCTCCCGTCCTGAACGGACGAGCTAGAGTTTTCATCATCTGTGGGTGGGAGCCATCCTTCCACCAGTTGGAACAACTACAATAAAAATGAAACAACGTCAGCATAACCGCGACTACATCATCTGCGACTGTGAATGGTGACGAAAATGGCGACTTACTGTCGGAGCTGGGCGCCTTGCGGTATAGGGGGCGACCCCGGCCTTCGCGTCCAGGTACGCCTCCTGGGTGATCTTCTTCAGAGCCAGGATGTAGTCCTCGAGCTTCCACTCGACGAGGCAGGATTTTGTTGGGTCGTCCCTACCCGCATACTCGTACATATAATGGTCGCGGCGGGCCAAAGGAACGAGCCGCCGCCTGAGCTAGCAGTTGTAAAGATTGATGGTTTGGAGGCCCTTCTTCTTCAGGCCGTGGCTGGTTTGCAACATTTCGTCAACAACCATCCGCTGGTCCAGCGGGAGCTTGCCAACCTGGAGCGGACGCGGTTCGGGCCGGTTGGCGGAGTAACTTGGAAGCGCCACCTCACCGTCTGGAGTCGCCTCGGTGACGTAGAACCAGGATTTCTTCCACTCGTTTGCCGCCTTGGCCGGCAGCATCAGGTCGAAGAACGACGCCTTCGACTTCAGCTGAAATGTCAGGCCACCCGCAGCCAGCATCGGGCCGCCTGATTCTTCGCGACTAATCCTCCGTGGAATAGATCTTGCCACAGGGGGAAGTAGAGCCTGCATCCCAGATAGCACTCGCAGAACGCCACGAAAATGGCGAGTTGCTCGATGCTATGCGGGCCCAGGTCCGACGGCTGGATCCCGTAGAAGACGCAGAAGCGCCGGAAGAAGAGAGAAGTGGGAAATCCCAGCCCCCGCTCCAGGTGGCTGGTGAAGCAAATGAATTCTCCCTCGCGCGGGTCTGGAGTCACATCTCCGGCCGCGGGGATGCTCCATCTGCCGACGCGCAGGATCCCGGCCTCCTCGAACGACGCCAGTAGCGCCCTGGTGCACTTGGATCGGCCCCATGGTTCGGTGGAGGGGGCCATTGGTTGGAATATTTGTGGAGGTCGGGGCTCTCTGGATCGGTTGGATCGCGATGCGGAGTGGAAACGGAGATGGGCGAGATCGGAGGAAAGATGAAGGAGTGTTTCCCCGCTCGCCTGTCATTCTCCTTATATAGCGGTTGTTACCCACCAATTTCGGGAGCCGTTTCTACGTGGTGATTACGCCAAAAGTTACCGTTGGATTACCCCAACGGCTAGTTTTGACCCCACTTGACGGTCCAACTTCATCCACTCGACTCGTCGCGCCGCGCGACTTGATTATTTGCCGACCCGATCACTACAACAGTGACTAAATATTCGCCGACCCGTTCGCCGAGCTGCGACCCAATCGGTCACTGTTAGTGCGACTAGAATAACTGGATTTCCCTTTATTCAGGAGTCTGCCGCCGATTCGACTGGGCATCCGCATTGGAGCCGTATACACCGACTGCCAGCGACCACCTGCGACCAATCAACGACGGCCTCGGGGACTACTGATGGGGATATGCCTATCGGGGTATACCCAGCAGGACGTTTCTGACTGGCCCAGGCGCCTGCGAGTGGGCCTGCGGAAACGGCGACTGGATCAAGACCTGGCATGGACTCAACCGACTGGAAGCTGAAGGCCCAGAAGCGTAGATATGCCCAGTCGGATTAGGTTAAACGATTGCTGAAACCTTAACTGATTCGGTTGAGATCTGTAAACCCTAGGGGGGTGAGTCTATATAAACGTCCCTAGAGGGCGTGTAGAGGATACGTTCCATCATCCACCCAAGCGACTCGCTGCCTAGCCGCCGAGCTCGCCCCATTGTACTTCCACCATAATACAATCTAGCAGGAGTAGGTCTTTACCCTCCGGGGGCCAAACCTGGATAAATCCTTGTGTCTCCGCCCTCATCTCGCACCGCAGATGGCTGGCCGCCCTTGCGCCATGTTCTACTACTCGCTGCCGATTGCAGCATCTGTCGTGGTCATTCCCATGATAGAGCTGCATGTGAGATTAATGGGCTTATCCATTAAGGTGGCTGTTGGTTATGCCTTACCTCCTGTAGCTGGTGGAACTTACCACTGCCGATCGATTCCAGATGGCTATGCTATTGTCAGGGTGGATGAGGTTGTGAAGGAATATGTGGAAGCACAGCTTGACCATGCTACAGGTGAAGGGGAAACTCAACTCAAATTTGCAGTGAAAACAACCATTCTTTGGAAGAAGGAACACATCGTGCTTCCAAATTGGAGGCCACTGGCACCCCCGCCGTCTCCGCAGCGTCAGCAGTCTGAGCCGCTTCAGCCATCTCGTGCGCGGCAGCCATCCCCGGCGCGCCAGCCATCTCCTGCCCGTCAGCCATCTCCGGCGCTTCAGCCATCTCCTCAGCGTAAGCGGAAGAGCACTGCCACGAAGAGCATCACTAGCAGTGCCACAAAGAAATCCGCAGGAAACCGTACGCCAAAGAGTTCAAAAAACTACGTCCCGCAGCCTTCCGCCAAGCCATTGCTGGTTTTATCGTGGAATCGCAGCGACGAGGAGACCAATAAGATCTCGGAAGAAGAGGTCAATAAATTCTTTGCACCTAGACGGGCCGAGCCAAAGGAGAAAATAGATCCGGTGGTGGTGGAGAAGTTTTACAAAAATCTTTTGAAACCTGAAACCCCACTTGTGCCGGACTACGAGCGCCAGATTTTGAAGGGGGATGCAAGGCGTCGTAGGGAGACTAAAAGTAGCAGTCGTGCGGCACCCCAGAAAACAGTTCCCATGCCCGGAGAGCAGGAAAACCAATCATGCGCCCCGCTCCAAGTGTTCGACACACGGGACGCTCCTCCTGTAAATGATTACGAGGCAGAGCTACAAAGAAAGGCCAATGAGATAGGGATGACTTACATTGAATACTTGAACATCATGGGAGACAACTTTCCCAAATGCGATGCCAACCCCATACAGCCATGGAAGTATGGGAAGAATCTCGTCAAGAAAGAGGAGCTCAAGAATCTACCAACAAAGATGCGAAGATTGCACAAGTGGTACCTTGATTTCTGCAAGACGAGAAAGGAAGAATGGATCACGGCGCATATAAGAGATTAGATTTTCTTTTTCGGAGACGACGGGATCGACTTCAACATTCAAGACATGCATTTTCTATTCAATCAGAAGGAACTCGACAAAGCTGCCATCAGCCTTTATTGTGTGTAAGTACTATTTCTGTAATTTCTATCTCATCTCATTCACTTCATTAATTGCATGTATATACTATTATGCAGGAAAAAGGTTATGGAATGCATGAAAGGAGGCCCTTTTGACATTGGGTTGGTTGACCCAAATAGAGTTCATGAAGAAGTGGTAAGAACCAAACCCGGGCAAACAGAAGATTACTTGATAAGGTCTTTACTGAGACAACAAACCAAAAGGGAAATACTATTTCCTTACAACTTCTCGTGAGTACTGTTACCCTCTCTTGTACACATTCTGTTTCGGCTTACTCGATGTTAAGTGTAACTGATGATGAGTTATGCGTGCATAGGATCCACTTTATTCTACTAGTCATTCAACCCGACTCAGGAAAAGTCCTTGTCATGGACTCGTTACGAAAAGAAAAAGAGCTATGGGCAGACTTTAGAGAGATGCTCCAGAGGTAATTTCAATCATATTATCGCACTAGATCGGCAACTTTCGTGACAACAAGTAATTAATTACTCCTTTATCCATTTTCTTTGCCGGACAGGGTTTGGAAAAGGTTCACGGGCAGGGCCGTGGGTGAATGGTCAGAAGAACTAAAATTTGTAGACCAAAATGTAAGTAATGCTAGCTAGCTAGGTCTGCGTATCTCTTTGATTCTCCTTCCAATTCCATTGTATCATGCTTTATTGATTTTTATTTTTATTGAACTCTCTATTCTCGTAAAGTGCGCGCATCAGGGACACGGCAATAACTTATGTGGGTACTATGTTTGCGTGTTCATTCGCAACACGATATGTGCGACGGGCCAAGCCGCACTAGAATAACTTAGAGTAAGTAAACAAAGTACACAACATTATTTTATTACCATCAATTGTGTTGAATTTTATTCTTATATATATATTGACCCCATTCTTCATATATATTCAGATCGAACGGATGCAGGACCAACTCCTACCATTTGACCGCATACGAGCCATTCAAGAGGAATTGGCGGGGTTCATACTTGATGAGGTCGTCATGCCTGGCGGAGAACTCTATAGATATCCACCAAAATAAACGTTGTATATATGCTTGAACGTGTTTGTCTTGTACTTGATGCTTCAACGTTTACGGAGAATACCACACAATGACGATGTTTTGTATAATAATAGTTGCTTAATTATTCATGTACTTGTATGTACCGATGACGATGTATGTGTATACCGCTCCCGATCGATTCCCCCTCCCCCTCCCCGTCCCCGCCGTGCCGCAGAAATACGCCCAGAAAGGGGCAGGGGCAGAACTCTGCCGCGACAGATATTTAGGCCGTTTTCCTGCTGTGGCAGAAAACCTTTAACACCGGTTCGTGTTACGAACCGGTGTTAAAGGGGGGGCTGAGCGCTGCGGCAGCCCCACGTGCGCCACCCTTTAACACCGGTTCGTATAAGAACCGATGTTAAAGGGCGGGCCCCTCTAACACCGAACCCTCAACAGCGGTTCTACAACCGCTGTTAGAGGGCCCTCCAAACCGGTGTTAGAGGGGGGGTGTGCACTAGTGATCTATTCCTCCAGCATGGCGGCTTCTGGTGGCAGGGAGAGTTGATGTCGAAAAACAAGCGATGTTTCCCATCGCCCGAAGCCTCTTTATATAGGGGTCCCTTCACGAAAGTTGTTCTGTTTGACCTAATGAAGTTTGTGCAAACTATACGGCGGAAACTATATGGAGGCAGCCCGTATAGTTGGTCGTTAAGCTTGCAGTATTGGCTTCACGACTTCTAGTTTCTTTAACGTATTGGAAATCTTGTATCTTTGGCATTTATGTAGTGATTGCCATTATCTTACATAATTACTTGTGCAAGGCAAAATAGCAAGAAAGGATTACATACCCCTTTGATAATTAGGCATTAGTGGTAGGTTTTAGAGAGATATTTCATCAAATATATGAAAAATATCTAGTTTAAATGCGGACGTGGATGGATATATTTCACAGCCATCAGGAGGCGTAGTCACTAGTTTAGCATTCGAAGGACCCTAAAAGTGCACAGATGACAGAGCATAAATAAAAAGACAATTGACAGCAGTCAAAAGAGACACTTATATTTACATCGATCAACCACTACGTGGTAAAGTCAATCTTGTCCAGCATGAAGCATTACATGAACGCTGGAAAGCAAAATCAAAATACAACTAATAAAACTACGACGTAGAAGACCTAAGTAGTTGCATCCGGAGCAGCTTCAGACTCCAATACCCTAGCCTTGGTTGCCCGCTGCTGCTCTAGCACATATGTGGCCAGAAGGTCAATAAGCATTGGTCCAAAATGCTTGCAGCGGGAGGGGAACGGAACAAAAGCTACATCAGTGCCATCTGCTACCGTCAGCATCCTAGAGGTGATCTGAGGAAGATCCATCTGCGCACCATATGCCACCACCATCGCCAGCCCCATGGTGGCAGCCACACCCTTCTGAGCCCTCTTGTAGCTCGTAGGGGCATCGCCCGCCAAGGCCTCCGCTAGGGAGTCGACATCATCAAGAGCGACGCCCTTCGGGTTCACCTCCTTGTAGAAGCGGGTGAGGACCTCCTTGGCCTTGCCTAGCGACTCCACAACAAAGCTGCAGCGATCTTCGATCGCTGCAATGGCATCCGCCATGGGATCCCCATGCTCCAAAACGCTGCGATCAAACGCAACGCCAGTAGAATCTACAAGATGTGGTAAAAAATTCGGATGAGACAAAGGAATCATACCAGAAGAAAAACAAGCTCAAGCAGAGGAACGCATGGTCACTCACCGGACAATGCTTTGGCAGCAGCCATAAGCTTCTCTGCCATGGCTTTCTCCTGAGACGTCGTGGCAGCCCGAAGCTGCTGCTCACGATCCTAGGCCTCCTACAGATGGCGCTGAAGGGCCTCCATGACATCTTTCGCCTTGATCTCCACCTGGATGTGAATATTTTCGAGTGCATTCAGCTTCCAGAGGGCCTCATTGTTCTTGTCTGCAACATTCAATAAAGAAAAGGTCAGTAAAACCGGTACTCGTCAGTACTCACAATCAAACAGAAAAAATAGATACACCATGGAATTGCTGAAGGTCGCCCTCCAAGGCAAGGTATTGCTGGCCAAGGCGATTGACGTCACGGATGAAAGGCTACAAACAGGAAACATGAAACATTAGATAAACAAAAGGGCTCATGGGCTCGCCCGTGTCAAATTTAAATAAACTACTTACGTGGTCACCCGAAGACTCCGAGGGTTTCACTTGTGTCTTCCGAGCAACAACAGCATGAGTCCTTGTCCTCAAGGAGCTCGAAGCTTCATCGTTGGAGTCGGCCACCATCTTCGGGGAAGCCACAGCAATCTTTGACTCCTCGTGCATCTCATCAAGTTCCTCCTTGAAGGATTCATCTGAGGAGTTCCTCCTAATAGCACACGAAGTATATTAGGCTAAACGATAAAATAGTAAGCTAATACTTAGCACAGTACACATGCAAAGGTGACAAAAAACTTACGACGGAATGTCAGAGAGGTCGAAGACCAGCGTCTCCTTATTCTTCTTCTTCTTCTTGGCTGGTGGCTGAGGAGCCACGGCCTGGAGGGAAACCACAGGAATGGGGGAGGTTGCACCTCCATCCCCAGTATGATGCTCAAGGAAGGCAGGTCCCCTCTGTGTTGGCGGCACCTCCCCATCCGAACTTTCACTCCGAGCCCTCTTTCGAGATAGCCCTTCGCTAGGCTCGGGGGCTTCCATCTTTGGCGACTGCACAGGGGGCGTGCAATCAGACTCCGCGTCCCTGCCATCGGACGCAGTTGTATATTTCTCGGGAAGGGGAGGCATCATGATATCCACCTTGAACTCCTGCGGGGTGAAAGATATACATAACCTAAAATAAAATAAAAAACACAAGAAAGAAGCAGACAAAGGCTCACAACATGCAGACAAGAAATTCACCTGGGGAACTTCCTTCTTGGCAGAAAAGGGGGCAGTCAGAGACTTCCCCGGCAACTCCTCATCGGCCTTATGCTTCAACAAGGGTCGAAGTGCTCGGTCGAGGTCGGTCAAGGACATATCCTCTTCCGACACTCTCTTCGGGTCGCTGGCACTGGAGTATAAGAACATCGGATGCGCCCTCGCTTGGAGAGGCTGCACCCGATGCTTAAGGAAAGTCCAGATGATATCGACGCCACTGAACTCCTTGCCTCACACCAGCTGAAGCGCCTCTACCCGCTGGTACAACTTCTCCACCTCCGCGGCTTCATCCTCCATGATGTTATTCGACCATGAGCTCTTTCGGGTGACCACCTTGCTGGCGTCGAAGGGGGCTAGCAGATAATGTTGGCTGTCGAGCTTGACATTGCGGATGTAAAACCATTTGTTCCGCAATTGCTGGACGCGCTCACAGAGATAGAAGGAGAAAAAATTGATGGTGAGGCGGATGGAAATCCCGCACCCACCCGGTGGATAGACGCCACTGGTACCAGACTGCCTTCAGAGAATAGAGTCTTCTGAAGAGGCCAAAGTTTGGCTCGATATCGAGCCAGCACTCGCAAAGCGTGATAAAAACACGATGTGAATAAGAGAATTGGGCGACAACTGGTGGAGTTTGTAGCCCATAAAGAAAGAGAAGCCCACGAAGAAATTCGTGGGCAGGCAGAGAAAGAACATGAACAACAAAGGCATAAAACATGACCCAGAAACCTTCGGGTGGGTCCGGAATTACCTCCTCGCGAGGAAGGAAGGCGTCGTTCTTGTCCTTCGAGATGAGACCAGCCTCGCGCAGGCGGCGCAGGTCCGCATCCCTGATTGCAGATCGCCGCCACCCACCATCGGTGACACGGCCAGCGGTGGAGGTCTTCTTGGAAGCGACGGCGGAGCTCATCCCCGCAGAAGCAGAAGCGATCTTCTTTGGTTTGCCCATCTTGGCAGCACGGCATGCAATACGATGAGAATGGAGGAAGGATGAGGGAAAGACGCGAAGAACGTCCAGTGCGCGGTATGAGCAAGCTCTGGAAATGGCGAAGGAAACAAGAAGAAAGCAAATGGCAGGGGAAAAAGATTACTTTGATCCCTCCATAGTATAAAAGGATGAAGAAGACGAAGTGGAGCCGTTATTTCACAAGACCTAACGAGTGCCCCTCATCGCACCATACATGTGTCGTGTCATGACCCGGGATCAGGGCTAGAAAAATACCAGATCCTCATCTGACATAAGCCTAACCTAGATTTCGAAGTGTGTAGGGAATGATCGGTAACATTACAGAACATACAAACCATACATTAATAAGGTAAACTCTTAAGAGAGTTACAAACTAGTCATACAAGCCAGGGGTCATAGACCCATCATTACAACAAACAACGAAAACAAACAAGTTGTTCTAAACAACAAACTTAGCAAAGGGCCTAATAGGCCTTAAACAGAAGTAGCGACCCTTCATAGATCCTAGGCTGCTGCCCGGGATCCCCGACTACTCGTCGACATCGACGTAGAAACCACCTTCAGTTGGATTAGCTTCATTTGTAGAGAAACATCAACGAGGCAAGGCTGAGTACAGGTTGTACTCCGCAAGACTTATGGCTAGTGGAGTTATTTTGCATAAAGACATCTTTTGTTTTCAAAACAAGAAGGAGAAGAAGCTCGTCTAGTCAGATCATTTTCAAATGGGATAAGAAGACTACAACTCTAGCTGTTAGAATCATCTTCGATATCCACCAAGTACCATCATTAATTGACCTCTCTTCCTGGACTACCCCCTCAAACAACCTCGAGGAAGTATTTCGGATCTCACATTAGTCGGCCAAGTTTTACCATTCGCTTATAGTTTTCTATGATCACAGAATCCGTTCGCAAGTCGTTCATAACCGTGGACATGGATTTTCGAAAGTATTATAACCCTACAGGGGTGCACAACTTTACCCACACATACCAACTGATTCTTAATGCCAAATTATTAGCCCTCTTCCTTGGAAGGCCGGCAAAGAGTGGTTGACCACGACCTTTACCCTTCTTTCGCCGAGACCATGAGTCACGCACTAGAGAGATGTCGCTGTAATGGGTCGAGTCCCAAAGCCGGTCCATAATGATGTGCGCAGGGTTCAAGAATACGGATGTCGGGCATCTCTTGTTCCTAGCCATGCTTACCTACCTGTATGAATGCACCTCCTTCACCTCCATTCAAGAACAACCAAAAACGTGTATGTCGAATGGAACGCCCGAACTATGTGACTCATGGAATCTACTAGGCAAGTTACTGAGTCGAGGGGGTTTCTAGGCCCCCGTGTGGTTGTACGCTCATCTTGGTTCAAGAGGCGAGAACTCAGTTCCTAAGGGTGGCAATTATGGGACTACAAAAACCACAACCCGCGTGTCCTCCCATACAAGCCTTAGCATGTTTATTATCCATCTCTGATCACATCACCACCTCCTACCATACTAGATTCATTCACATCTCTAGTGCATCATCTGAATGATCGATACTGGACCACTAAGCATGGCTAAGCTCGACCGAACTGGGGCACTAGCAATTCTCAAGCCAAACCCTAGTTATCCTAGCAGTAGTGGATCAGGTATTTAGTTCACAAAGGGAAACATGCATCAGATAGGATTACTTGATCTACTGATAAAAGACTGTTTAACCGAATGCATATGGCGAGAATGAAATACTTTGTAAACATAGGGTTCATATGTATGAGTGGGCTTCACTTTCCTTGTCCGTTGTTGGACTGGTACTGCTCTTCGGTGGTGTTGACTTCAGTCTCGGGTTTGGTTCCTATTCGCGAAGAACAATTCACCGGAAAAGAAAGGAAACATTCAACGCATGGCATGTGCAATGCTCATACAATATGTATGATATGATATATTACATGTAATATAGTAGCCCTAGATGCATCATCGATTTAAATGAATTCTGGAATGCCCTATCTAGGCAAACCATCGGACCCATGGTACTTAGGGGGTGTCCGTGTTCCTCTAAATAAGTTAAGGTTCAAAGTTGTATGAATGTGGATCCTTACATTTTTAAATGATAGAGCTCATTTTTGAACATTTTGATATATTATTTGTATTTTTATGATTTAAAATGAATTAGTTATGAATTTCTCCAATTTTAATTCATTTTAAATCATGTTTGGAATATTTAAATTAATTTCCAACTTGGGCCCACATGTCATATATTTAACAATTTCAGAAAACATTTATGAAAAAGATTAAACATCTTACATGTAGGGTCCACATGTCAGGGATTTCTTATTTAGAAAAATTATTTACTGAAAACAATTAAAATAAAAGGAAAAGGATTTATTGCCTCATGCTGACGCCAGCATGACGTCAACAATGGCCAAGCTCTCGGATCGAGAGCAAGGCTGCTGCTAGGGAGCTCGCAGGGCTGCGCGGAGGGGTGCGTTCGATGCGGGCTGACGCGCTGAACACACTGGTGGTGGCGCCGCTCCTTATTGGTCACCAGAGCGTCGTCTCCGACGAGCTCCAGCGGCGGCAGCGGGATCACGCAGGGAGAGCGATACAGCGAGAGGGGGAGAAACAGAGGGCACTATAGTGACGAGAAGCTCACCATGAGCATGACGGTGAGGTCGAGGAGGCAAGGCGAGCTCTGGAACAGCGGGGATCGACAGAGACCGACGGCGGCAGGAGGTATAGATTCGGTCGATTGGGGTCACGCGCGAGGGAGAGGAGGGGCTAGGAAGAGAGAGTCGAGCATGGGGAGCTCAACGGTGGCATCGGCTTGGGCTATGGTGGCCGGAGACAGCGAGGACGACGGTGACTGGCGGCTAGGGTTCATCGACCATGGCACTGAAGCGAGAGAGGGGGAGTAAGAAGACAAGTGGGGAACGGCTAGGATTGTCCGGCGGCGTCCAGTGGTACTTGTAGGCGCTCGGGGGCGGCGGCGTGGATCTTGGCACGCGGCGGCCGGCGGCGAGGCGACGCGTAGCAGCTTTGGGCGATGCGCGAGGTAGACGACGACGATAGGCGCGATGAAATTGTACCAGGCTAGATAGGCCGCTCCTGGGCTGGCTGCAGCGCGCGCGGGCGACGGGGGGGGAGAGGAGAAGCTGGGTTGTGGCCTAGTAGAGCTAGGGTTAGGTTTTTTCTGTTAAACTTTTTTATATTTTTGTTTTTCAATTTCTCTTTATATTTTGAATTCAAGTTCTGTTTTGAATAATTCAAAAATATCAAAGACTTTTATAAAATGTATAAAATACTCAGGGGCCCTTGTAAACCATTTTGGGATCCATTTGGGAACAAAATTAGGGTTTTGTTTTTGTTTATTTTGATTAAATCAAGGTGCAAGTTTAATGCATGCATAAAATGCTCAAACATGTCTTTATTTATATTACACAAAAGGTGGTATGTTACCGTTCTACCCCACTTACAAGAATCTCGACCCGAGATTCCTAGGATTTAGAAAAGAAGGCAGGGTACTCAGATCGAATACGATCTTCACATTCCCAGGTTGCTTCTGACTCAGAGTGATGAGACCGTTGAACTTTCAGGAACTTGATGGTTTGACGATGAGTCTTGCGCTTGGTTTCATCAAGAATACGAACAGGGTATTATCGGTAGGTTATATCATCTTGGAGATCCAAAGTTTCATGGTCCACACCATGAATGGGATCTTTGAATCAACGCTTGAGTTGAGAGACATGAAAAACATCATGTACCTCTGGAAAGGTTGAAGGTAGATGAAATTGGTAGGCAAGCTCACCCCGCTTGGACAGAATGCGAAAGGAACCAACATAGCGAGGAGCCAATTTGCCTTTGATACCGAATCGATGGACACCCTTCAGAGGAGTGACCCAGAGGTAAACTTGATCACCAACTTCATAATAAACATCAAGATGATGACGACCATAGTTGGCCTTCTGACGAGATTGAGCGGCCTTCAGACGCTCTCGAATTATGCGGACTTGATCTACTACTTCTTGGATCATGTTCGGACCAAAGAATTGTCTTCCACCGGTTTCTGTCCAGTTCAGCGGTGTTCGACATGTTCTCTGATATGTTGGAAACATATCTATAATTTTTGATGCTCCATGCTTGTTTAGTATCTACTTTGCTTTACTTGTCCACACTTTGAGGTGCTTTTTACATGTTTTCTCGTACTAACCTATCAACAAGTTATTTGGCGCCGTTGCCGGGTAGGCTAAGGACGTCTTCACTAGGGGAGTCCTTCACTTCCTTTCTATTTACTTTGTTTTTAGTTTGCTTTGCTTCTTTTGCTTGGTTTTGTTTGCCTCTTTTCAAAAAACCCAAAAAAATTAGTCTAGTTTGGCTTGCTTGCTTTATTCAAAAACACAAAGAAATAGTTCTTGCTCTAGTTGCTGCCATGTCAGGGTCTTCCTTTATTTCCCCTATGGTAGAAATCTCCACTTTTAAGCAAAAAAGTGAGGAAAGTTTTAAGGAAGCTTGGTCTAGAATCTCTGCTTTCCAGAGGGAAACTGAGCCTGAGGTAAGCCTCAACTTAGTTATTGATAGTTTCTACCATGGTATTGCTCTTCGTTATAGATATGCTTTGGATGCTGTGGCTAAGAAATATTTTTTTCTTTGTACTGAGGATGAAGCTTATGATGCCATAAGGAAATTAATCATGATCTATGGTACACCTTGCAAGTCTGATTCGTCTTTCACAAGTATTTTCGCTAGGTTGAACCATCTTGAGACCAGTATTGCTGCCATGAATAGTTGCTATCACACTCTTAGGGCTTACCATGATTATGTTCCCATAAATTCTGAGCCTTCAAAATGGTTTCCCACAATCAAAGTCTCAATAAATACTACACTTTTTGATGCTCGCTGTGATATCATGTCCGAATTTTTTCTCATGCCTAAAGATATTTTTGATTCCTTGAGTCTTTGGGGGCTTATTGAAGGAGGAGAGGAAATCTCTCTTACCAACAATACCACTATATCACCCCTGGAATAGCTGAAGGTGTGTTTACAAAAATCTCAGGAAAAAAGGTGACTACTGATTATCTTGTTATTGAATGTGTAGGCAAGGACAAATCACACTTGGAAGGTCTCTACTTAAATACCTTGGGACAGTGATAGATGTGGGGAAAGGTATCATGCACTTTGCTCCTCCGGTAAGAAATCATATCTTCCCTAAAGAGAAAAATAAAGGTAAGAAAGGAAGGAACAAGAGGGAAAATTCTTCATTTGAAAATACTTGATTCTTCTTGCTTCTTGTGCCTAACTTAAAGGCGTTAAAGAAAAGTACTTGTTGGGAGATAACCCAAGAGTTTCCTTGAGTCTTGGAAGTTATTACTTCTGTAATGACCTCTCCTTATCATTTTTGTTTCCTTTTTGTGCCAAGAATGACCTCTAATAAGAGGGAAGTAAGATTTGGGGAGTTGCTGTCCTGAAACAGATTTCTGTCCTCCACAAAAAAAATTCGTGAGGAGGCTCTGTAACTCTGATTGAGCTCAAAATTTACGAATTAATCCCCCAGTATATTAGCTAAATTTCTTTAGTTCAACACTTTTTTATTTGAGCAACAGAAGATGTTCTAAAAAAACGGTTTCTACCTGCTGGTCTGTTTTGACAGATTTCTGCCATTATTTGCATTTGCTACTTATTGATTCCTTTTTGAGCTCTCTTCAGGTAAATTGAGCTTTTTGAAGGATTTAGTACAATAGCTTGTGTTCTTAGTGAAAATCCTTGCTATTCCAAAGCTTTGCCAGTGGTCTAATAACTTTTGAATAAGCTAATATTGCTAATGAAGATTGTGTGAAGTTTTGTATGAAGGAAAAATTTCAGGTGTAGAGAGAGAATGATGCAATGAGATGAAGAATGGACAGAAGTTCAAGCTTGGGGATTCCACCACGGTGTCACCCCAAGAAATATCCAAGAGGTACAAGCGTCAAAGCTTGGGGATGCCCAAGGCATCCCCTTCTTCATCAATAAAAAGCTCAGGTCTATCTAGACACTTCATTTTTATTATTTCATGCACAGTTGTGTTGTTCTTGGAGCGTCTTAGTTTTCATTTTCTTTGCTTAGTTTGTTTAGTTTGCTTTAGTAGTTTGGACCCCCTTTCTTGCTGTGTTGTTTTCCAAATAAGGTTGCTTGGTGTTTGGAAAGGAGTAGTAAGTTCTTGCTTGAAGTGCAAGAGGAGCTTGCATTGACTGTGACTTAGACTTTATCATGGCATGCTAGGTGTTGTTTTTGCATTATGCTTAGTGATTATTGCTGTAGCATGTCTTGTTCCAAACAATTGGGATTGCTTAGTGTGCCTTGAAGAAATTATGCGTTGTTTTAGCATGCAAAATCATAGTATTTTGGTATTCTCCTTTGATGTTTTGCTTGGGTTGACTTGGCGCATGCTTACACCATGTTATGACTCTCACAAGTCACCATTAGCCTCTATGATCATTTAGTCCTTGACTTGTAGTACCACACTTTTCTTTGATTAGTATTGCTTTGTTGCACTGCATGATTTTGGCCATTATTGCTCTCTTAGTTGGTTGCTCCCAGTCTTTTGCTAGCCTCCACTTGTATGAGTAAGTTCTACTCATGCCTCCAACTCCCAAGAAACCAAGTTATTCCAAAGTGTCCACTATAAACTCCTATGCATGGTGTGTTACACCATTCCAATTATATTCTTGTTTTCAACTATCTTCCAAATTAAAAACTATTTTGTTATGTGAAAACTTAGTGATTAAAGCCCTCACAAACTTGATGGCACACTTTATTCTTTGCCCCTAATAAACTTGAACCATTGTGACAACTTTGTTGTATATTCTTGCACTTATAAGTTGGAATTAGTAGATCCGTACTGTCACGGGGAATGTTTTCAACATTGCACTTGTACCTTGTTGTACTCAGTTGATATCATGTTCTTTTGACTATGGATGTCACCGGTGTGAAATAAAGAGGGGACTTGTAAGTCCATGGAGTTTCTATTCTGTGTTAGAGAAATGCCTGGGCCGCTAGCCTAAGCCGTGCCTAATCATGGTGGAAACTTGCAGCATCACCATAATGAGCTATATATGAAGCATCCTCAATAAAAAGCTATGCATATGGTAAATAAAAAGATTGCTGAGATGCTCATTCTCTGCTTGCCTTGTCATTTTGGTTATGGGAAAGCTCATGTACCATGTGCAAGGGGTACCCCGTTGGCGGTTCTCAATGATATGCAAATACTTACAATGACAAGAACTTACCTCGACCCAAAGTTGAGTATGCATGAGGTGTGGCCCTTGTCTTCAAGGGGCATGAGATTGCCAGCTTATACTTCGTCAAGCATATACTCCAGCTTTGCCACTTTAACCTTAACCACTTCAAGATGCTTATGATAGGGGCAATGAGGGATGAAAGCTAACAAGTACCCTAATTTTTGGAAGCTCTTTTTGAAACTTGTAATCCCTGCTTCCTTTACAAAAAAGGCCTTTCTTCCACCACTATTGAGTCTCCACCTTCTACCTTTAGGCACCATTAAGAGAGCATAGTTTTCATTCTGTGTGTAGTGTTCCAAAGCTTATTAATTGATGCATATTGTGTTATTACTTGCTCTTGTGCTACTTGTTTCTAGTCACCCTTGTGAACTTTGCAGGTGTCTTATGCATCTATTTGCTACTCTATGAGGGACAGGCTGATTGCCACTATGCTATGTTTTCTGCATGTGAAACAAACAAACGTTTTTTAATGCATACTATTCATGATCTTTGTTTGTAGCTTGTCATGTTGCATGCATAGTTACTATGTCCTATTGTTAGAACTCCATCTTTCATGCACATGTTTAGAGTTCTTTGATCCCAGCTTTCAATGTTTGAAAATGGTTGGATCTTTATTGCGAGGGTGCATGTCACCTCAAAAATTATTCTGTTTATCACTTACCTACTCGAGGACGAGCAGGAGTTAAGCTTGGTGATGTTGATACATTGGAAACGTATCTATAATTTTTTATGCTCCATGCTTGTTTAGTATCTACTTAGTTTTACTTTTCCACACTTTGAGGTGCTTTTTACATGTTTTCTGGTACTAACCTATCATTCTCCCATACAGGAATTGGAATGGTGCCATACCCAAACTAGATTGAAAACTGTTGTTGTAGAGAACTCCGCAAAAGGAAGACATTTCTCCCGGTTCTTTCCAAAGGATATGACACATGCGCTGAGCATGTCTTCAAGAATTTGATTCACTCTTTCGGTTTGGCCACTGGTTTTAGGATGATAGGCTGTGCTAAAAGAGACATTACTTCCCATAGTTTGTTGGATACTAGCCCAGAATTTGGAAGTGAAAAAACTTCCACGATCAGATATGATCTTCTTGGGAACACCATGAAGAACGACTATCCGGGATACATATAGCTCTGCCAACTGGCTTGCAGTAATGCTTTCTCGAATAGCGAGGAAGTGAGCAACTTTGGACAGTCGATCAATAACTACCCATATGGAATCATGTCCAGATTGTGTCTTTGGAAGTCCAGTGATAAAATCCATACCAATTTCATCCCATTTCCACTCAGGAATTTTCAATGGCTGCAGAAGTCCAGCAGGTCTTTGGTGTTCAGCCTTCACGTGACGACAAACATCGCATTCTGCAACAAAGCGAGCAATTTCTGGTTTCATTCCACTCCACCAAAATCTTTGACGGAGATCTCGGTACATCTTGGTACCACCAGGATGAATAGATAGAGGGGATTCATGAGTGTAAGGGTCCCAACCTTTAATAAGGTAGAGTCCCCTGTGTTTACAATGCTAGTCCCTGGATCAATAGCTAGCATCCACAGTTAAGATGTAATATCAAGAAACATAGGTCATAATACAACTTTATAACCAGGAATAACATAATTTATTACATCTTATATAGCTCATTTGGCTATTACATTACATTGCAGCAGAATATCTATAAGCATGGGGTCCTTCATCTTCAAAGTGCCACAGGCAGACATGTTGGTTGTAGACTTTGTAATCCTAATCAACACACTTCACTAAATCAATCAAACCTGCAACATAACAAGTTACAGCCACAAGGGTCAATACATTTGAATTGTATTGGCAAGTGATACTATGGTAGTATAGTGGAGTCTATCATCTATATGCATTTGGCTAAGTGGAGTTGAGGCTTGCATTGCTCAAAATAGATTTTTCCTTAACATTTGAAAACACTAAGTTTTTGCTTTGACAAAAATCACTTTTCTCAATCAAAGATTGAAGATCCTTTAACCCTTGTTCAACCACAAGTTTTTAACTTAGAAATTTGAATGATGAGATTCTTGATTGCTTCCATGTCTTGATGCTCAAATTGTCCTTTACCAGGGACATGGCTAAGTACTTAGATTTTACACTCTGCAGAGGTGGTGCACTTTCCCCACAAGACTTGGTTTCACCAAGACAAGATCTTTCAGAAGCCTTCCCTTAGACCAAAATGGACGCGTTCCAACCTATCAAACTCTACCACCAACTGTCCATATGGCTAAGTTCTTGCAACCTATATGATCCAGGCAGAGCCCATAATGCCAAGTGGCTGCACTTGAAGCTTCTTAACATTTGACATCTCAAATCTCTTTGTTCCTGGGTGGCCATCCACAAGTGAGATACACAAGGTCAACCATAAACATGGGCCTTGTGAACCACTCAACCAAAATCCACCAAGCAATTACCATTCCACCCAGGTGATTCATTAACTTAGTTGTTTTATTAAACAAAAACACAAGTCCTCAGACTTAGAAATTTTTCCATAGTATGAATATATTTCCACCCTTGTTTTCTATTAGCTAAGCTAAGCATCATAGTAGTAGGAGTCTTAACTTAGGAAAATTTCTACTAAGGTTTCATCTACTAGGTTTTCCTATAGGAAGGTTTATACTTAGCAAAATTCCATGCAAGTTTTACTTAGAGAAAATCACTAATGCATAGTGAAAGTAGTGGGACAAAAGTATGAAGCATCACTTGCCTTTTTGGTAGAGTATAGGTTCACTCCTTGATTCTTTGTAATGTTCACACACTTCAAGTCACTACAAATCAATCAAGCAAACAATATTTTAATCTACCAATCAAGCAAAACAACACATAAAATCATAGAACCAAGATAATGCATGCAAGCATGCCAAGGATTGTTTTATTTGGAAAAGTGGTTCCTAATGGGACATAAACATTTGAAAACACCTAATGGTCATTTTGTAAAGTGGTAAAGTCATTTGCAAAAGAGTTCACTTCAAAAACCATTTTCAAAACAAGGCATTATTTTATGTGGTGTAGAAATATTTTTACTAAGGCATTAATCTATAGGGTTCACCAAATATGTTTTCAAACCATAAAACTTGGTGTTTGGGGTCAGAGAGTTTAAAACAAAACATTTCCCAAAGGTTTTCTTCCTAAACCATTTTTAATAAATAAACTATATTTTTATTTGACTAGAAATGGTTTTAAATCAAAGAATCATTCTTTTGTTTCACCAAATACATTTTTGAATCCACAAAGTGTTTCCTATGGTAAGTAGGTTCAAATCACACCATTTGCCAAAGATGTTATCCCCAAAATCATTTTTGAACAATTTTTACAATCTAAACAAGCATAGAAATGTTTCTACAAAAACAAACATTTTAACAGAATCTTTTTGCTAAACAAATGGCATGGTTGGCTAGGGATTGTTCCACTGATTCCATTGATATAAAGTTTGCAAAATTTGGACGTGTGGTTTAGAAGTTGTGCAATTTACAAAATCTCAAGTCTAATTGATCAAATTCTGTTTTTAAAACAACTCTGGGACACGCGTCTGATTCCTATTCGTCGAAAACGTTTCGCGTGGATCGACTAACACAGACCGTTGGATCAAGTCATATCGCACGACGCGCAGGCTACTTACCTCTTCACTTATTTCTAATCTTATCCGTCAGATCGAGATCCAATGGACCCTATTGCTTTGACCATTTGGCAGCGGCGCTGACGCGGTGGCGACTGGCGGCGCGGTCAGACGTGGACAGTGCCGGCGATCTAAGAAGCGAGGGAGGAGGTGAGGGTGCTTACAGTGATCGCGGTGATGTTCTGATGCTCAAGGTGCTCGTCGTTGGGCAGGGGACTTACGGGAACGGCGGCGATTGCTCGTCGGATACGTCGTCGGCGTCGGGCTTGCTCAGGCATCGTCGAGGAGGAGGCTACAGCGCGTACTAGGGCAAACGGAAGACAGGGTCAGATGCGCACAGTCCTGGCGAAGATGCGTGCGTGAAGGAGAAGGAGAGGCGCGGTCGGAACTACCTGTGGGGCTCGTCGGAGTTGGAGCGGACGGCGGCGTCGTTCAGTCGAAGACGAAGTCGATGCTACAGAGCACGCGCGAGCGAGGGGAAGGTACTGGCAGGTGCAGGAGATGATGGCGAGCAAGCCAGTGTGCTCTGGAAGCAGTGGGGCTGGCGGTGGTGGCTGGAACTTAAACGGGAGCTCGCCGGAGACTGTGGTGGTTCGGGGAGGATTCCGAGCAGCCTGGTGGCCGAGAGAGCCGGGCAAGAGAGGGGAAATGGAGAGGCGGAGTGGGCGCTTAAGTGAGCGAGTTTACCGTGCGGAATCAATGCCGCAATTAAGTGAATTTACTCGGGGATTGATTGACAGAGAACGGCAGCGAGGTCTGGGGAAGAACAGGTCGTGGGTGGGGAAGATGACCGCGTGGCTGTGGGGTCCACTGGCAGCGAGAGAGAAGGAAAGGGAGCGGGGTCCACCTGTCATTCACTGCACGGGTCGTCTGGTGAGTGAGAGAAAAACGCTTCGGGGGATAGAGGGAAATGGGCTGTTGGGCTTAATGGGCCAGGTTGGGTTGGGTCGAGTCCAATTCTATTTTTTTTCTATTCTGAAACCTTTTTCTTTTTCTATTTCTTTTTCTGTTTTGAAATTCAAACAAACAAATCAAACAACCAATCAAGCATTCAAATCTATTCAAACATTCACTACATTTGTAATTGAATTTGGTTCTGTTTAACAACATAAACCAATTCCCAAAATAAAATAATATTTTTATTTTAGAGTCCATTTATAATTAAATAAAATGGACCTTAGTTATTAAATCAAATAGGATTTGTTTTATTAAAATATTTATTTTGAAATCTAAAATAAAACCAAAACACTTCAGTAGGTTTTATTTGAGAATATAAAATACTTGGAAAACTTATTTAAAATAAATAAATAAGTTTTAGTGTTTATTTAAAATGGTAAAAGCCTTTACTTAAATAAAATTGGATATTAAATCCTTATTATTTTATTTAAATAAACCTTTAATATTTTTATCAAAACAAAATGTTTTTATTTCAAAACCTTGGCCAAGGTTTATTTTGGCTCCATAAAATAATCCTTATTTATAAATCTACCTTTTCTTTTGAAAACCAAATCTTTTATTTAAAGATCCAAATATAGTAGTTCCACTTATTCAAAATATTTCTTTATTAATTGTTTAACTTTTCAAATCCCTTTAGGATTTGTTTGATCAAAAAGGTTTGAAGGTTTCCAATTGGAATCAAAAAGTTTCTTCTCACCCTGAAAATCAACAATGTTTTATTTTATTCATTTATTTTTCACATTACAAGATTTGGAAAATCTTGGGATGTGACAGGCTACCACCCTTAAAATAAATCTCGTCCCGAGATTTGGGAAGGCTAGGGGTTACAAATTGGCTCAAAGCATCTAGGGTATTACCACCCTTAAAATTTTTAAACTAAATTACATATTGGTCTTCTTGGAATCTTGGGGAAACTTCTCTGGGCAAACATCTGCTTGGTATCCTTTGTTTCCACACTTGACTCATGGGCCAAGGTTGAGATCCTTCATAGGCTTGTTTAACTTGTTCTTCATCTTTTCTGGACAATTGCTTGCATAATGTCCTGGTTCTTTGCAATTGAAACAGTTGATATCTTTGAGTTCTTTACGTGTCTCTTGTGGACAAGTTGCTGCATAATGGCCTAGCTCTTTGCAGTTGTTGCACCATACTTGGCCAATCTCCTTATTCTTCTGGTTCTCTGGGCATTCACTGGAATAGTGTCCCATTTATTTACAACGATGACATTGCACATGGCTTTTGTCCTTCTTTTGCTTTTTGGGTTTCTCCAAAGCTAGGAGTGCATCCAGTTCATGTTGTTCATATGTTATCTGGTAGGTAGGAATGTCTACATGTTTCTTGGACCTTCTATTTCTCTTTGGATAATTCATATGCCCTTTCTTTGGTCCTTTGAATTGGGTTGTTTTGCTTGGAGGTATAAGTGGACCTTTTCCTTTGTCATCAACCTTCTTGGTAGACTTGGATCCTTCTGGATAGTTTGCAATCATTTGTTGCACTCCACCTTGTTTCCTTTGTTCAACTATGGAATAGATGGGGCATTGGATAGCGACATGGTTATTTCCTTCACATAGGTAGCAAGTAGCTTGAGAGGTGGGACATTGTCCAACTGGATGTTTCTCTTCACAACTGGAGCATTGATATCCATGCTCCTTGGAAGTGTGATCCTTGTCTCCACAAATAATGCAAGCTGGGGCTCCATCTAGAATAACATTTCTGTCATCCTTGTTGTCACAAACTCTTTTGGAATAGTTGTATTCCATGTTGATCATTTGATCTGTCACCTTAAGCATCAATTGGGCTTGAGTTTCCAAAAATCCTTGCAGGGTTGGATCTTCCCCACTGGTGTTGGCTATGAATTGAGCTGTCATTTGGTTCAACTGGTGTTGGGTTGCTATGAGTTCTTTCATGCTGTCCTCTTGGTTGGTGTTGGTGTCATCAACCTTGATGTTAGAGTCTCTTGGAGTAGTCATCTGTTTGGGTTGAACTGAGATTAGAATAGACAAAAGATTTGTAAGGAAATATTTCTATTCACACACATCACTATTCACACAAGCAATGTGCAAACAATCACAAACAATTTTTCACTCAAAGTTCAAGCACATTTTTAGGCAACCAAATATTTTTGTTACACCACATAAGTTGGTGTGTTTGACTTAACTAAAATATGGTGGTCCATCTATATGGTTCACTTGTGATCTTTCCATCTTTCTTGGTTGATTCTTCTTTCTACATGAGATCATGGTTTCCTTAGGAAAAATTCTTGGTTACAATACTTCAAGTGAAGTGAACTCCTTCTAATTTTGCATTTCCTTAGTCTCCACATCTTGAACAAGATTCCTTGTCTCACTTGTAGTCCTTAGTAGTATCCAACTTGGAAGTCCTTGGTAAACATGCTGAAGATGTTGAAGTCATTAGAGTTGAAGAACTTGAAGTCACTAGAGTTGATGGAGTCCTTTGCACATGGTGAAGTCTTTGGTCATGGGGTAGGCTTTTATCCATCAAGTTGAAATAGAAGAGATGTAGAATCAAATCCAAATTGGTTGAGGAAAGAGTTTACAAGATTGTTTGTAAATAAGTTTTGGAACAAATACAACTCCTATTTTTCTAAGGGGTTTTGTCCAATCCTAGGTTTACAAATCCTACAGGCAACACAATGCTCTGATACCATCTGTAAGGGTCCCAACCTTTAATAAGGTAGAGTCCCCTGTGTTTACAATGCTAGTCCCTGGATCAATAGCTAGCATCCACAGTTAAGATGTAATATCAAGAAACATAGGTCATAATACAACTTTATAACCAGGAATAACATTATTTATTACATCTTATATAGCTCATTTGGCTATTACATTACATTGCAGCAGAATATCTATAAGCATGGGGTCCTTCATCTTCAAAGTGCCACAGCAGACATGTTGGTTGTAGACTTTGTAATCCTAATCAACACACTTCACTAAATCAATCAAACCTGCAACATAACAAGTTACAGCCACAAGGGTCAATACATTTGAATTGTATTGGCAAGTGATACTATGGTAGTATAGTGGAGTCTATCATCTATATGCATTTGGCTAGGTGGATTTGAGGCTTGCATTGCTCAAAATAGATTTTTCCTTAACATTTGAAAACACTAAGTTTTTGCTTTGACAAAAATCACTTTTCTCAATCAAAGATTGAAGATACTTTAACCCTTGTTCAACCACAAGTTTTTAACTTAGAAATTTGAATGATGAGATTCTTGATTGCTTCCATGTCTTGATGCTCAAATTGTCCTTTACCAGGGACATGGCTAAGTACTTAGATTTTACACTCTCCAGAGGTGGTGCACTTTCCCCACAAGACTTGGTTTCACCAAGACAAGATCTTTCAGAAGCCTTCCCTTAGACCAAAATGGACGCGTTCCAACCTATCAAACTCTACCACCAACTGTCCATATGGCTAAGTTCTTGCAACCTATATGATCCAGGCAGAGCCCATAATGCCAAGTGGCTTCACTTGAAGCTTCTTAACATTTGACATCTCAAATCTCTTTGTTCCTGGGTGGCCATCCACAAGTGAGATACACAAGGTCAACCATAAACATGGGCCTTGTGAACCACTCAACCAAAATCCACCAAGCAATTACCATTCCACCCAGGTGATTCATTAACTTAGTTGTTTTATTAAACAAAAACACAAGTCCTCAGACTTAGAAATTTTTCCATAGTATGAATATATTTCCACCCTTGTTTTCTATTAGCTAAGCTAAGCATGATAGTAGTAGGAGTCTTAACTTAGGAAAATTTCTACTAAGGTTTCATCTACTAGGTTTTCCTATAGCAAGGTTTATACTTAGCAAAATTCCATGCAAGTTTTACTTAGAGAAAATCACTAATGCATAGTGAAAGTAGTGGGACAAAAGTATGAAGCATCACTTGCCTTTTTGGTAGAGTATAGGTTCACTCCTAGATTCTTTATAATGTTCACACACTTCAACTCACTACAAATCAATCAAGCAAACAATATTTCAATCTACCAATCAAGCAAAACAACACATAAAATCATAGAACCAAGATAATGCATGCAAGCATGCCAAGGATTGTTTTATTTGGAAAAGTGGTTCCTAATGGTACATAAACATTTGAAAACACCTAATGGTCATTTTGTAAAGTGGTAAAGTCATTTGCAAAAGAGTTCACTTCAAAAACCATTTTCAAAACAAGGCATTATTTTATGTGGTGTAGAAATATTTTTACTAAGGCATTAATCTATAGGGTTAACCAAATATGTTTTCAAACCATAAAACTTGGTGTTTGGGGTCAGAGAGTTTAAAACAAAACATTTCCCAGAGGTTTTCTTCCTAAACCATTTTTAATAAATAAACTATATTTTTATTTGACTAGAAATGGTTTTAAATCAAAGAATCATTCTTTTGTTTCAGAAAATACATTTTTGAATCCACAAAGTGTTTCCTATGGTCAGTAGGTTCAAATCACACCATTTTCCAAAGATTTTATCCCCAAAATCATTTTTGAACAATTTTTACAATCTAAACAAGCATACAAATGTTTCTGCAAAAACAAACATTTTAACAGAAGCTTTTTGCTAAACAAATGGCATGGTTGTCTAGGGCTTGTTCCACTGATTCCATTGATATAAATGTTGCAAAATTTGGACGTGTGGTTTAAAAGTTGTGCAATTTACAAAATCTCAAGTCTAATTGATCAAATTCTGTTTTTAAAACAACTCTGGGACACGCGTCTGATTCCTATTCGTCAAAAACGTTTCGCGTGGATCGACTAACACAGACCGTTGGATCAAGTCATATCACACGGCGCGCAGAGGCTACTTACCTCTTCGCTTATTTCTAATCTTATCCGTCAGATCGAGATCCAATGGACCCTATTGCTTTGACCATTTGGCAGCAGCGCTGACGCGGCGGCGACTGGCGGCGCGGTCAGACGTGGACAGTGCCGGCAATCTAAGAAGAGAGGGAGGAGGTGAGGGTGCTTATAGTGATCGCGGTGACGTTCTGATGCTCAAGGTGCTCGTCGTTGGGCAGGGGGCGCACGGGAACGGCGGCGATTGCTCGTCGGAGACATCGTCGGCGTCGGGCTTGCTCAGGCGTCGTCGAGGACGAGGCTACAGCGCGTACTAGGGCAAACGGAAGACAGGGTCAGATGCGCACCGTCCTGGCGAAGATGCGTGCGTGAAGGAGAAGGAGAGGCGCGGTCGGAACTACCTGTGGGGCTCGTCGGAGTTGGAGCGGACGGCGGCGTCGTTCAGTCGAAGACGAAGTCGACGCTACAGAGCACGCGCGAGCGAGGGGAAGGTACTGGCAGGTGCAGGAGATGATGGCGAGCAAGCCAGTGTGCTCTGGAAGCAGTGGGGCTGGCGGTGGTGGACGGAATTTAAACGGGAGCTCGCTGGAGACTGTGGTGGTTCGGGGAGGATTCCGAGCAGCCTGGTGGCCGAGAGAGCCGGGCGAGAGAGGGGAAATGGAGAGGGGGAGTGGGCGCTTAAGTGAGCGAGTTTACCGTGCGGAATCAACACTGCAATTAAGTGAATTTACTCGGGGATTGATTGACAGAGAACGGCAGCGAGGTCTGGGGAAGAACAGGTCGTGGGTGGGGAAGATGACCGCGTGGCTTTGGGGTCCACTGGCAGCGAGAGAGAAGGAAAGGGAGTGGGGTCCACCTGTCATTCACTGCACGGGTCGTCTGGTGAGTGAGAGAAAAACGCTTCGGGGGAGAGAGGGAAATGGGCTGCTGGGCTTAATGGGCCAGGTTGGGTTGGGTCGAGTCCAATTCTATTTTTTTTTCCTATTCTGAAACCTTTTTCTTTTTCTATTTCTTTTTCTGTTTTGAAATTCAAACAAACAAATCAAACAACCAATCAAGCATTCAAATCTATTCAAACATTCACTACATTTGTAATTGAATTTGGTTCTGTTTAACAACATAAACCAATTCCCAAAATAAAATAATATTTTTATTTTAGAGTCCATTTATAATTAAATAAAATGGACCTTAGTTATTAAATCAAATAGGATTTGTTTTATTAAAATATTTATTTTGAAATCTAAAATAAAACCAAAACACTTCAGTAGGTTTTATTTGAGAATATAAAATACTTGGAAAACTTATTTAAAATAAATAAATAAGTTTTAGTGTTTATTTAAAATGGGAAAAGCCTTTACTTAAATAAAATTGGATATTAAATCCTTATTATTTTATTTAAATAAACCTTTACTATTTTTATCAAAACAAAATGTTTTTATTTCAAAAGCTTGGCCAAGGTTTATTTTGGCTCCATAAAATAATCCTTATTTATAAATCTACCTTTTCTTTTGAAAACCAAATCTTTTATTTAAAGATCCAAATATAGTAGTTCCATTTATTCAAAATATTTCTTTATTAATTGTTTAAATTTTCAAATCCCTTTAGGATTTGTTTGATCAAAAAGGTTTGAAGGTTTCCAATTGGAATCAAAAAGTTTCTTCTCACCCTGAAAATCAACAAAGTTTTATTTTATTCATTTATTTTTCACATTACAAGATTTGGAAAATCTTGGGATGTGACAATGAGCTTCTAGTAGGATTAGATCTTTGATTTTCCGATTGTTTGGCACCGCTAGACGGCTACCAAAATAGAAAGTACCTTGATCATGGATGAAGAAACATTTAGCTTCACCACTTGCAACACGTTCTTTGATCTTGGTAACCTCTTCATCTTGTTTTTGAGCTTCCTTGATTTGGTCCTCGAGAGAAGATTTTATTTCAAGGTTAGCAAGGAATCCACAAGGAACCACTTCAATGTTAAGATGCTTGATTTCCTCGTAGAGAACATGTTGAGCTTGTGAAATCATTAGATTATTGCAGTAAGACTTCCGACTTAGCGCATCAGCAATGACGTTGGCTTTGCCGGGTTGATAGTTGAGACCCAAATCATAATCTTTGATGAGTTCCAACCATCGTCTTTGCGTGAGATTCAGATCTGGCTGGGTAAAGAGGTACTTCAGGCTTTGATGATCCGAATAAAGTTCGCAATGGTTACCGATGAGGTAATGTCACCATTTCTTAAGATCATGAACAACAGCAGTGAGTTCGAGATCATTGGTTGGATAATTGTTCTCATGTGGCTTCAACTGCCTAGAAGCATAGGCCACTACATGACCATCTTGCATCAACACACAACCGAGCCCTTGAAGAGAAGTGTCACAATAGATGACGAAATCCTTGCTTGTGTCTAGAAGGACAAGCATAGGAGGAGTGGTTAGCTTAGTTTTCAAGGCTTGGAAGCTTTCTTCTACCTTTTCTGACCATTCAAACTTCTTATCTTTCTTAAGAAGATCATTCATAGGCTTGGCTATCTTGGAGAAGTTCTCGATGAATCGGCGGTAATATCTAGCCATTCCAAGAAAACTTCGGACTTCCTTGACTGAAGTAGGTGACTTCCCTTCCGGAATGGTCTAAACCTTATCCGGTATGACAACAACACCACTTGTGGCCACAACATGGCCAAGGAAGATGATCTCTTGCATCTAGAACTCACATTTGCAAAACTTGGCGTAGAGAAGATGTTCAGGAAGTTTAGTCAACACCAAATGTGGATGTTCAGCATGCTCTTCTTCAGTCTTGGAGTAGATTAGAATATCATCGATGTATACCATGACGAACTTGTCGATATATTCCATGAAGACGGAGTTCATCAGCCTCATAAATGTGGCAGGGGCATTGGTTAACCCGAAGGACATCACTGTATACTCGTAAAGACCAAAACGAGTTGTGAATGCTTTCTTTGGGATATCCTCCTTCCTGATCTTGATTTAATGATACCCTGATCTTAAGTCCATTTTGGAGAAGACAGTGGAACCACTTAATTGATCAAAGAGGTCATTTATCCGGGGAAATGGGTACTTATTCTTGATTGTCACCGCATTGAGTGGACGGCAATCAAGAACCAATCTTGGAATATTTGTATCCCGCTTCTTAACAAAGATGGTAGGGCAACCCCAAGAGGATGTGCTAGGTTGGGTGTACCCTAAACCTTCTAGCTCTTCTAGTTGCTTCTTCAACTCTACCAACTCATGAGGAGGCATACGGTAAGGTCTTTTGGAGATAGGAGCAGTTCCAGGAACTAGCTCTATGACAAACTCCACACTTTGATCAGGTGGCATGCCAGGAAACTCTTCAGGAAAGACATCCGGTAAATTGCAGACTACATGGACATCTTGGACCTCGAGAGTAGGTAAAACATCCTTGGCATACAACTCCGAGAAGGGTTTCAGAACTGCAGACGAAGACTTTGAACCATCAGTCCAGTACTTGACAGTTATGCCAGCAGGAGAGGTCACAGTAACTGTTCTGAGTGCACAGTCAATGACGAATTGATACTTGGTTAACCAGTCCATGCCCACAATGACATCAATGTCAGTTGACTTGAGTGCAATGAGGGAAGTGGGAAACTTCTGATATGATATATCTATCTCGACCCCATGAGTAACCCAGATGGTCTGTCAACGAGACCAGGAGTGGTAGTCTCTAGAGGGGAAGACATTGCTTCAAAAGGTATATCATGCACCCGTGCAAACTCATGTGATATGAATGTATGCGATGCTCCAGAATCAAACAAGACTGTTGCTAGAATTGAATTGACACGGAGCATACCCATAATGACGTGTGGATCTTCCTGAGCTTCTTCTACAGTGACATGGGTCAGGCGACCACGTCCAGCACCTTGAGATTTAACATTCTTCTTTGTCGGTTGATCATTGCGACCGATATCCCTTTGGGGACACTCCCTTGAATAGTGACCAGGCTGACCACGGGAGTAGTAGGTAACTCTGGTGTAAGAACCAGCAGGAGGATGATAATTTGCTACACCAGTATTTGACTGTGGCTGACGAGAAGCATTGCCAGAAGTCGTGGGTGCATAAGGAGCACGAGGCACAGCACTGTATGGAACAAAGACACGGTGATTCTTATTACCAGATGAAGAAGCACAAGAATTTCCTTCTTCACGCTTCTGAGAAACCTCCATATCCTTCCTTCCATGCTCCAAGGTAAGAGCCTGATTGTGCAGTTCCTGGAAAGACTGGAACTTGAAGGGTAGCAAATCATAGCGAAGTGCAGGGTTAAGTCCCTTACGAAACAGCTCTTGCTTATCTTCATCATTGGTTACATACCTGGTTGCATAACGATCCAGGCGAGTAAACTCACGCCCATATGTTTCAATATCCCTGCACCCCTGGGTCAGATCTAGAAACTCCCTCCTTTTGAGATCCATGATGGGCTTAGGAATATAAGAGGCACGGAATGCTACAACAAACTCTTCTCAAGTAACAAACATGTCCCTGAGCTTGCAGATTCAAAAAACCTTCCCACCAAACACTAGCCTCACCTTCCAGTTGATAGGTGGCGAAGTTACGCGGTCATCGGGACAGACACAAAGAGCACTAAACTTGCACTGTGACACCCCTGGGAACAGGGCTAAACAAATCTCAGACCTCCGTCTGACATAAGCTTAACCTTGAGCTCGAGAATATCCAGTGAAGAATCGATAACACAACAGTGACCCCATGACACAAAAATTATTACAGCAAGCTCATAACTGAGCAGAGAACCAAATTATTACAAGCAGAGGTCACTGACCACAAACATCAAACAATGTAAGGCAAGTTATGCTATTCAGTATAGCAAACTTAACAAATGGCCTAAGAGGCCTGAAGCATAACGATGACGTCCCAGCCCATAGATTCCAAGATGTTGTCCGGGAACCCCAAGCTACTCGTCGATGCCGATGTAGTACGGAACTCGTCTTCAGGGGAGCACTTACTCTACAAAAAGTATCAACAAAGCAAGGGTGAGTACAGAGTGTACTCCGCAAGACTTATGTCATTCATAAGCATTGCATTGCATTCATGAAAATTTGAATTGCAAAACCTCATTTATAAACCCTATCTCGAATTACTAAAATGCACCTACAAAGGATTATGCAAGGATTTAAAAATCCACTATTTGCAAACTAGTGGAAAAGATAGAAAAATGATCCTATGTTGATCCTCTGAATTTTAGAAAAAATTGAAAACAAAAATTAATTTAATTGGATTATCTAATTAAAAGTTATAAAATAAATAGGAAAACAGAAAATAGAAAAAGAATAAAACAAAAGGAAAAAAACATTCCTAAACTAACCGGAGCCGACCAGCCCCAGCCAAGCCATCCCACCCAGCGGCCTAACCTGCCTACCGCCGCGCCCGCCCAACACGCAAGCCGGCCGAGCAGAAGCCCAGCAGCCCGCCTCCCTCCCCTCTCACTCTAACCGCTAGGGACCACCCCGTCTCCTTCCTCCGAACGGTGACGAACCGAACACGGTTCGATCCTGATTGATTTCCCCGCCGATTTCGTCGTTTAGTTTGATTTGGTCGCCCCTCTAGCACGCCATCCATCCCTATAAATCCCACTGCATCCTTCCCCATTGTTTTTTTGCCGATTTGGTAACACTAGCCGCCGCGGGAGCGAGTTCCGATCTTGCCCGCCGTCGCCGCCATTACCATAGCCAAGACGTGCTCGAACAAGAGGTTTCCAAGACGCCGCACCCTCCCCTTAAGCTCTTCCCCTCGTTTTTTCCGCACCTCCTTGACCTTGTTTCCCCGAAGCAGGAGCATCTGAGCGACCTCCCGACACCACCAGAGCACCACCGTGGTCGCACCGCTCCATTCGCCCTTCGCCACCGCTCTGGGAAGCAACGCAGAACACCAACACCACCCAGACTCTCGCCGAGGCCGCCCGCATCTCGTGGACCGCCTCGCCCTCGTCGAAGACCGCCGTAGACGCTGCCTGCGCCGCCGCCACGTCATCCTCGCTAGTGAGTCTCGCCACAGACGCCCTCCACCGTCAGATCGGCATAAGATCCAACGGCCAGAATCGGCTCCAGCACCGAAGAGGTACCCGCTAACCAGAATGTGCCACGTGTCAGCGCCAGTCAGCGTAGCCAATCTGCGAATTAAGAAAATGATTAAAATTTGCAGGAAATTGTATAAACTTGCGAAAATCATATAAAAAGATCCGTAGATCCAAAAATAGTAAATTATATATCAATGGATTCATAAAATTGCGTAGAATATTAATATCAAGTTGGATCTAACTTTTACAGTACATGTTTACTATAATAATTAAATTAGTTTTAATGGTCCTTTAGGTTAATAAATTCATAGAAAAAGATCTACTGGTCCAAAAATCGCAAATAATATACTGATGGAAAGCTAGTTCCAAATAGATCATCAATATGCAAATGGTTCCGGCAAATACTGTAAGATTTTGTGGCAATTAAATAAATAGATTAATGGCTTATTTAGAGTATTAAAATCATAGTAATTCGAGTACTGCTCAGAAAATTACAAATAATATGTCCCTAGAATCATAATCCTGTGAAGAGTATGGATCTGATTTTAGTTTGATTTTTAGACAATAGACACTAGTTAAATGATTTAAAACTCATTAAACATGTTTTAAATCATAAGAAAAGATCTATAACTCCGATTAGGGTGAATCCAACACCTACTGGTTCGTATTAAAGTTCTCTATCCAGTACACTTCGGATCCAAATTTAATTCTACAATTAGAACAGGTGTTACAACGGAACTATTAAAAACCCTATATTGGCAAGTAATTATTAATAACAAGTACTCCATTGCATTAATTGATCTCCTGCATGCATCATATACTTCAGTAATGTTTAGAGAACGAAAACAAAAACCATCACAATTTATTAAATTGGCATGCATGCATTTGTTGCATTTGTTTGATCTCTATGTGCTATTGTTTATGTTGTATGCATTTGTTTGATCGATAGATTGCGAGAAGTGCAACGTGTGTGATTGCAACGAGTGCTTGAATGAATTCAGCTGCAACCAAGGCAAATAGATGCTAATTTATTCATGAATATTGTCCTACTATTTTCAATGCATTGTGGTTTATTTTGTAGCTGCATGTTAGGGATTACTATCGCTATGCTATATCCTATTATATGGTAGGGATCTCTTGTAGTTGAGCCACCGTTGGTAGATGTGCTTAGCTGTGCTATGATGAACGAGGGCTGGGTTACATCACTGGAAGTTGTTTCTAAAAGTGTTGGTTTGCAAAAACTGAAAACAACTTAATCAATGAACCTCCTGGGTGTGATGGGATTGATAATTTTTTGTGGTATCATTGCGGAAAGGCACCCAGGTATCAAGAGAAAATGATTGAATTCTTTATTTGGTAGCTTACGTGTACAACCATGTGCCAATAATGAAATGGGCGGTTGGTTGGACTCAGTAGATTATGGTAACTCGAACCCACGTAGCCAGAGATGTAGAATTTTGGTAGGTTGGTACGATGCGTGTCGGGTTTGGGGAGCTACTTCCCAAATGGTCCCTTCTTGGAATTCTCCCTATCATCACCCAATATGAGAGTGGTGGTACGAGCTGGGCTGGCCAAGTCGCATGGGTAAAGTGTACTAACCCCTGCAGGGTGTATAAAATAATCCATTAGCCGTGTCCCTGGCTATGGACATCTGAGTTGCTTGATATTGAGTTCATGACATGTTTCTCGCTCATTCCAATTTCCTAATTGCTTTAATGTTGATGGGTTAACTTAATTGGGATCTTTTCAAAGAAAGACAAAACTGTTTATGAAAGTAGGACAAAGGTATTTGAAAATGCAAGTTAGCCACAGCTCCACTTGCCAAATATGCATGTAGATGCTAGTTCTATTGTCTCCTTTAATAGCTCTACTTGCAATACATTCCAATTATTGACCCTTCGGGGCTGTTATGTTTTATGTTGCAGGTTATGTTTATTATTCTGAGTGATCGACTAGGTTGCGATACTCCACTCAACATTTGTTCGCTTGTGGGCAATTGAAGATGGAGTCTACTATATATTTAAGCTTCCGTTTGCTATTGAACTATTTGAGATATCCTGCGTGCTAAGATTTATTGTAATAATTGCAAATTCTGGATCAATTCGTTAATTATGATGCACTGTTAAATTCTTTGGTATTCATCTATACTGTGTGTGTCAGTGACCCGATCCATGGATTGACACTATACACATGAACTCAGCCTTATCAGGCGAGGGTGTTACAGGATGGTATCAGAGCCCGTGTGTCAACTGTAGGATCGTGACCTAGGTTTGAAATAGGAAGCCATATGAAATTATAAACCCTATTTGATTCTATCTATTCTCTTCTTACACTTCTTTCTAGTATTTTCTTATCACTTCAATTCTCATACTCTTCCCTTATAAAATATAGAAGGAAGGCTCTCTCTAGCAATGAACTCATAATTTTGTACTTATTAGATTCTTGTAATCCTTCATCTATCTTTTATAATCTCATCTTGTTCAAACTTGTTGATGACCACTTGTGCAAGAAAGTGCAAGATTTAGAATAGTTAGATGATAACCACCATATAGTTTGATATGATCTCGTTTAGATATAGCAATCGATCATTGCAAGAACTTGTTTGAAAGTTGATTTATTGTGATTAGGTTGTGCTATTTTTGTGAGATTCCATAATATATTAATGAAGGTTTTGATTAGAAATTCGTGATAGTTTCGCTGCAGTTTTCTACTAAACCAGCTGTACTGTATGATTTTTCATGTTTTTTTGGTAACTGCGAAAAATCTGAAAAAGTAGGGTATGGTGCGAAACTTCCCGTACAATATGTACAAAAATTGGATAAAATTCCTCATGAGTTTAAGGTGCCCAGAAAAATTCGTGAACACTGCTGTAGTTTCAGGACAGAGTCATTGCCTTTATGATTTTAGGTTCACCCCCAAACTAATATTAGTCAATGGAAACTATTTTGTAGATGGTATGCCACTAAAACAAAACTTCTGGAACAAAAACAAAACTATTTTGTATAGAGTGTTGTTTGCAATGATTGTTTGCTTGTGTGCTAATTGCTTGTTTCATATAGTTATGGGTAGTATTACTTATCTAGTCTTTCTATCTATAACTTGTCTATGTTATAACAATAGATTCCACCCTGTTGTCAATCCACTAAAACGGAGAAGCTCATTGAAGCACAAGAACATCTTGAACAAATGATGATGCATGGCCAATAACAAGCCACTGCCTCAGTAGGACCTACTCAGCAATTTTCTAAATGCTCGAACCACCAACATACTCAAGCTTTTCTAAGCCTACAGTGGCGGATAATTGGTTGCAAAGAGTGAACAAGAGCCTAATGACCGTTGATTTCCTAGATGAAGAGAAGGTGAGGTTTGCAGCTCGCTTATTGGAAGGACCTGTAGCAAAATAGTGGTACAAGTATCAAGCCACTCACCCCGTAGTACAAGTAACAAGGGACATGTTTCAGAAAGCATTCCGTGATGCACATATTTCATCTAAAGTCATGAATTCACGTCAGATAGGATTCAACAATCTATGCCAAGGAAAGCATACTATTGCGGAGTACATTGAAGCTTTTAGCAAGGCATCCTGTCGTGCGATGGATGATGTGAATTTGGACCATACAACTTGGTGGAGGATGCATGGAGCCATCTACAACAGAAAACTAAATTGGGAAGAGTTCAATGAAGTTATACTACGAACTTATCCCGTCACCCAATCAACGACTGGAGAGGATGTTCTGAAGGAGTTTCAATCTTGCAAAGTCTGTGGATACTTAGGACACACATACAAGGAGCATCAGGATTAGTGCCCCTATTGTGATGGAAACCATCTAGTTGGAGAGTGCCCCACACCCCAAGTCACTTGATTTCTATGTGAAGGGAACGATCATGTCCGTGTTCATTGTCACCTTTACCCCATGGTACAACAAGTGAATAAAGGAGTCAAGGATGGAGTGTATCAAGCTCTCAAGAAGGCCCACGTAGAATCAGGCCCTATGGCGGAGGCCGAAGTCAGAGTCGTGCCTCATAAGGCCGCACCCAATGTGACCACAAAGTGTTGTTACTCATGTGGAGAAGAAGGTCATATCTCTAGTGACTGCCCCAAGAAGCGAGAAAGGTTTCCTGAATTTGTGGTAAAATATGAAGAAGAAGAACTAAGATAACTCCTAGCCTTGGAGAGACCTAGGAAGAGGAAGAACTGCTACAACTCCCATGCGAGGGATATTAGCCAGTTGTTGTGCTACAATTGCAAAGAGACAGGGCATTATGCGTCACACTATCCAGAAAAGAAGAATCACAAAGGAAATAGGAAAGGCGAATATGCTAACAAAATGAACCATGTAAGGGATCCCAGCCTTGTCACCTGCTACAAGTGCAATGAGTCAGGACATTATGCCTATAAATGCCCAGAGAAGGAGCTTCAAGCAAGACCTCGTGACTAGTAAGTCCCTGGTTAATTCATACAACACAGTCGTAATGTTGTCAATACTGTTGCATCATGTTCATTCATATTGAGGCATTCATGGATAAGAATAGTTACATAGGGAGTTAGTTAGAGGATCTGTTGAAGAGAACCTACTAGAAAGGATTGATAGCTAACACAAGATTCCATAATTAAGTATTAGATGTTGGAGATGCCAAGTTCAGTTTTCTTAAGGGGGTTAGCCTCAACAACAACACCCATACCCTTGCTAGCCATTCTGAATCTCCGGACGAGATTCATCTTAAGCGGGTTAGTCTGTCACATCCGAAGATTTTAGAAATTGGGACTAGAAAAAAATCATTTGCATGTCATTCATAAACATTGCATTGAATTCATGAAAATTTGAATTGCAAAACCTCATTTATAAACCCTATCTCGAATTACTAAAATGCACCTACAAAGTATTATGCAAGGATTTAAAAATCCACTATTTGCAAACTAGTGGAATAGATACAAAAATGATCCTATGTTGATCCTCTGAATTTTAGAAAAAAAATTGAAAACAAAAATTAATTCAATTGGATTATCTAATTAAAAGTTATAAAAGAAATAGAAAATGAATAAAACAAAAGGAAAAAAACATTCCTAAACTAACCGGAGCCGGCCAGCCCCAGCCAGCCCAGCCCACCCAGCGGCCTAACCTGCCTACCGCAGCGCCCTCCAAGCGCGCAAGCAGGCCCAGCAGCCCGCCTCCCTCCTATCTCTCTCTGACTGCTGGGGACCACCCCTTCTCCTTCCTCCGAACGGTGACGAACCGAACACGGTTAGATCCCGATTGATTTCCCCGTCGATTTTGCTGTTTAGTTCGATTCGGTTGCCACTGTAGCATGCCATCCATCCCTATAAATCCCACTGCATCCTTCCCCGTTGTTTTTTTTCCGATTTGGTAACCCTAGCCGCCACAGAGCGAGTTCCGATCTTGCCCGCCATCGCCGCCATTACCGTCGCCAAGACGTGCTCGAACAGGAGGTTTCCAAGCCGCCGCACCCTCCCCCTTTCCCCTAAGCTCTTCCCCTCGTTTTTTCCGTACCTCCTTGACCTTGTTTTCCCTGGAGCAAGAGCATCTGAGCCACCTCCCGACGCCACCGGAGCACCACCATGGCTGCACTGCTCCAGTCGCCCTTCGCCGCTGCTCTGGGAAGCAACTCAGAACACCAACGCCACCCAAACTCTCGCCGAGGCCGCCCGCATCTCGTGGACCACCTATCCCTCGTCGGAGATCGCTGTAGACGCTGCCTGCGCCGCTGCCACGTCATCCTCGCCAGTGAGTCTCACCACAGAAGCCCTCCACCGTCAGATCGGCTTAAGATCCAACAGCCAGAATCGGCTCCAGCAACGAAGAGGTACCCGCTAACCAGAACGTGCCACGTGTCTTCCCAGTCAGCGCCAATATGAGAGTGGTGGTACGAGTTGGGATGGCCAAGTCACATGGGTAAAGTGTACTAACCCTTGCAGGGTGTATAAACTAATCGATTAGCCGTGTCCCCGGCTATGGACATCTGAGTTGCTTGATATTGAGTTCATGACATGTTTCTCGCTCATTCCAATTTCCTAATTGCTTTACTGTTGATGGGTTAACTTAATTGGGATCTTTTCAAAGAAAGACAAAACTGTTTATGAAAGTAGGACAAAGGTATTTGCAAATGCAAGGTAGACACAGCTCCACTTGCCAAATATGCATGTAGATGCTAGTTCTATTGTCTCCTTTAATAGCTCTACTTTCCATACATTCCAAGTATTGACCCTTCGGGGATGCTACTTTTTATGTTGCAGGTTATGTTTCTGATTCTGAGTGATCGACTGGGTTGCGATACTCCACCCTACATTTGTTCGTTTGTGGGAAATTCAAGATGGATTCTACTATATATTTACAATTTCGTTTGCTATTAAACTATTTGAGCTAGCATTCATGCTAAGCTTTATTGTAATAATTGCAAATTATGGATCAATTCGTTAACTATGATGCACTATTAAATTCTTTGGTATTCATCTGTACTATGTGTGCTAGTGAACCGATCCAGGGATTAGCACTATACACATGAACTCAGCCTTATCAGGCGAGGGTGTTACAACTTATGGTTGGTGGAGTTGTTTTGCATAAATCCATCTTTGTTTTGTAAGACAAGAGGGAGAAGAAGCTCGTCTAATCAGAATATTTTAAAAGGGGATAAGAGAGCGACATCTCTGAAATATTGATCATCATATTTTGATATCCACCAAATCATCATCCTCTGAATCCTAACAGGGATCACCCCCTCGTACCCATGAGGAATCATCCTTAAGCACACGTTGATCTGCCAAGTTTTACAATTAGGTTATAGTTCTCTATGATCTTAGAATTTGGTCACCAAGCGTTCATAACCATGAACATGGCTTTTCGAAAAGATTTAACCCTGCAGGGATGTACAACTTTACCCACACGTACGAACCGACTCTTAATGCCAACGTTTTAGCCCTCTTCCTTGGAAGGCCGGCAAAGGGTGGTTGGCCACGACCTTTACCTTGATTTCTCCAAGACCATGAGTCACGCAATAAGGATGGTTCCGCCGTAACGGGTCAAATCCCTAAGCCGGTCCTTAAAGATGTGAGGCGAGGTTGGTTTACCAGGGGATCTATCTACCCCAAGCAACCCGGTCCACGCTTCCCTACCACCTTCGAGAAGATCCAGAATGCATGTCGAATGGAAGGCCCAAACTATGTGACTCATGGAATCTACTAGGCAAGTAATCAGGCGAGGGTTTCCCAAGCCCCGTGTGGTTGTACACTCATCTCGGTTCCAAAGGCAAGAACTTAGGTCCTAGTGGTGGCGAGCATGGGACTAGAAAAAACACATCCCACCGTGGCCTCCCATGCAAGCCTTAGCATTTTTAACCTTTACCACTGATCTCATCTCATCACGTTCTCATGTCATACTAGATTCTCTGCATTTGATACATCATATGGATGAACTAGCACTGATAGCTATGCATGGCTAAGCAGGACACAAATATTAGCTCTAGCAGTGCACACAAGCCAAACCTAGTTATGCTAGGAGCAGTGGATCAGGTAATATAAGCTTAAAGAGAGTATGCAACAGATAGGATACTCTATCTATCGATAAAATACCACAGTAGAATCATATGCATCATGGCAGGAATTGAAATGCTTTCGAAATCATAGGATTATATCATGGTAGGGCTATGCTTGCCTTTGCCTGTTGATAACCAATAGACAGTTCTTCGGAAGCCTTGTACTTGACTTGATTATAGTTGGTCAAGTATTGGTCTTTGAGCTTCGATGGTGCTGACCTCGGGCTTCGATCTCGATCTCGATATCGTATTCTACCGGGAAGAACCAAACACCAGAAAGAGAGAGAAACAATCAACACATGGCATCGATGCAATGCTCAAGCAATAATGATGATATGACAAGTTGGTTAGTATTTAAATGTAACCCTAAGACATGCTCGACCATTTAATCGGGGTTCTGAGGGGTACAAACCCTAACTCGAGGAAACTCCGGAAATACCTATGAGGGGTTACTATTTTATTCTAATTATAATTGTCATTGAAGTTGTCGATCAATGCATGATTATAGCTTAAATAGCTAGATTTTACTTTTCTAAACATTTTGATATATTATTTATATTTTTCTGAGTTAATATGAATTAGTTATTAAATTTACAATATTTAAACCATTTTTTAGAATTATTAAACCCTTTTAAATTAGTTACTGCATCACCATGACGTCAGCGAGGGCGTTAAATCCTTTTTACACCGCTACTGGGCCTAGCCACTGTGGATGACTGTGGGCTAGGGGCCACGTTACTGCCACCTAGACGGTCAAAGGTCAGCGGGCCCGTGGGCCACGTCACCCTGACGCGAGCATGACGTCAGCACGACGTCCACCCTCACGCGGTGGCCGCCGGCGACGACAGTGGCCACGCCAGCTCGCGTGGATGAGCTTGTTAGGACGAGAGGGATGAAACAAACCTAGCTATAGTGGCACCGCCTCAATATGGTCACCGAAACACGATATACGGTGGCGTGCGGCGGTGGGGCTTGCAGATCGATGACGAGCAGCGGATACAACAAGCGAGCGAGGCAACCAGATGGTGCTTGAGCACCAGAAGCTCACCACGGGACGATTGGTGATAACGACGAAGGCTGGGGAGGACGGAGGCGCGGGAATCGACGGCGGTGAGCTTCGTTGGGGTCGGGAAGAAGAGACCGGTGGCGACTATTGGAGACGTGCGGCCCCGATTCCTTCGAGTAGGTGATAGATTCCACCATGGCGGAGCTTCCAGACACCTCATCTAGGCAAGGGGAGGCCAGTGATGGCGGGGCAGACGATGACCTACGGGGGTAGGGTTCGGGCACGTCACGAAGAGTGAGAGGGAGAGGGCGCGGGAGGGGATAAGGCCAGGGGTGAGGGAGAGAGGCGTGCGGGGCTCCTCCTTATCTTCCTCCGAAGCGGCGGCGAGGATCTTGACGAACGACGGCGGATCTCACACGGCCAGCGAGATGCTTCGGCGACGGCGCGAGGTTGATGCTGGGGATTGTGTGGACAAAGCGGTACGGGCCAGGGTGGGCTTCTTCTAGGCCGCGGGCTACGCTGGCTGCTGCGCGTGTAGGAAAGAGGGGGAGGAAGAGATGGGTCGGCCTGGGCTGCTGATTTGCTCATTTTTTTTTGTAAAAACTGTTTTTCCATTTAGTTTTCTGTTTGTATTTCAAATTCAAATACTGTTTTGAACATTTCAAAATACCAGAGGGTTTACAAAATATATAAAATAATGAGGGTCCCTTTTATTCCATTTGGGATCCCTATTTTGTGATTTCAAAATCAAAACCATTTGAATGTATTTTCAAATAGAAAGAGAGGGATTAGGGTTTAGGTTTTTGCATTTCTATTTTATTCAATGCATTTTTAAGAGATGATGCTTATGCAATGCACAATCAAAACCCTAATATATAATTAGCTAAAAGTGGGGTGTTGCAGCTCTATCTCCCTTACGAGAATCTCGACCCGAGATTCCAAAGGTAGGAAGAGAGATAGAGAGAGAAAGAAACAGGCTCACTCTAAGATAAGAGGGAAACACACTAAACATCGCACAAAGTATCTCATGGTCAACTCATGGATGGAGTGTTCAGAACAATTCTGAGATGACGAACATGAAACACGTCAAGGTAATAGAGGAAACAAGAGGAGATGGTTTCAAGTTGTTAGATAGATGGTCTTCATAAGGATTGAGACCACAGAGCTCACAGAAGATATAAGCTTCTGAGAAGGGAGGTTTCAACAGAAAGAACATGACCACAGACTTCGGTAAAGAACCTCTACTAAAAGACTTAAGTAGAGATTTCAAGTTGCAGAGATATGTACCAACAAAACCAAGCTGTTGAACTACTTTTGACACAGAAGGGTCACTCTTTCATTCAACAGAAGGCCTAGATAGAAAGGTGTTTTGGTGGAGAGGACTCATAAGAGTCACAAGGAACATGTATCAAGGGAATCTTCTGATTACCAAAATCTTAGTCTCTCTTAAGACACGGTTGAGAACATGAAAGAAACTCTTTATTCATCCAGGTCCATCAAAATCTTTGCCAAAGATTGCGGTATCACTTTACACCACTGAGACGAATTGGTAAGAAGATTCCTGATGACACGAGAATAAAGAAACTTCATTCTCAGACTTCAATTACTTGGCACAACAAAATGCTTGCCATCATAAAAGGGTCTGGAGGATCGACCGAGAGACATTTAGCAACACTACCTCAAATGTTCTCCTTGATGTTCGAGTAACTAAGCATCAAGTAAAGGTCGGACTTCGAATACAAAGGAAACCATAATGACAACTTCTATAACAAATCATAGAATAAGCCTCATGAAGAGTGGTTGTTATTGCTGATTCAAGGGAGTGTGGCAATAGGTCTTCCGACTGTTTGTGCCAACCATTACATCAATCTTGCCAGAGTTACAATAGACCTATGTTATAACCTTGAGGAACACCAACCATCATTGCTGCTTGAGATTCAGATTTGGTTAGGTGAGATGATATTTCAGACTCAGCATGTCCGAAATAGAAAGTTCGTAACATTTACCACCAGGCAAAGTTACTAGATTCTCAAGACAGTGACTACAATGTCAAGCTCTAAAAGAATGAGCTAGATTGCTAGACCCATGTATTTAGCAACTTGTCGAAAGACAACTGCATACACATAAGGTACTAACAATAAAACACACATATATCCTTAAGGAACAGAGATAACTCTACTCGAATCCACGGCGACATCTTTCAACAGTTGCTCTTGAATCAGAGAAGGTTACTTCTAACATCCGGAACGCATACTTCGAGATGACACGAAGATGGTTCTTAGAAGTTTCCAACATTAATGCCAAATGTTTCATATGAATCCAGTCTAATATGGAAAGGATAAGGATATTGTCGATGGGCGCAACAACCAACTTATCGGGGCACTCCAAGAAGATGGACTCATATGTCGTATGAGAAAGGCAAATTTATTGGTCAGATCAAAGAACATGAGGATGCACTAAAGTGAAACATCACAAGTAGCAACATCATCAAAATAGTCTTTGGAACTGAGTTTGATTTGACGATAACCCAAATCAAATCAAAGGTGGAGGAGATAACATATCCGCAAAGGAAATACTATCTTTCTTCAATACGAACAAAATTAGATATCCCTTTAAGGATGAACTGAGTGGGATAGAACTTTTGTCTTACAACTCTCCAAGTTGTTGTTTTAGATCAACCAACTAGTTCAGGGGTATCCAGTACGGATCCTTGGAGAAAACAGCAGTTCAGAGAACTTGCTTGCTCAAGAACTTGACAACACAGTCATGTGGCAACAAGGTGATACTTCTAGTAGACATCTAGAACATCACGAACCACCGATATATCACTTAGTTCGAGAGGGAACTTGCTTAATAAGGCAAGAAGACATAGTCTCAGAGTTTTGGCACAAGCCTAACTCTTTGACCGAAGAGGTTGTAACAGAATAACTGACTTGGTGGAACAATCATCCTTTGCTTAGTGTTGGGATTAACGAATAACGCTAAGAATGACACAAATGTCCTTGGAGTTCTAAGCAATGGAAATTGCTAGGAATCTAAGATAGCCACATTATTACGCACACGCATCTCTCACGAGCGCGAGACCTCGAGGGAGGTTGGGTAAATATGTGTAAGAGTATCACTTCATTAAGGGGTCATGGAACTCGGCACGACCTCTTAGTATAAAAGAGTGTGATACTTTAAGTTAGTACAGATGAAAGACAATCAATGCCTTTTGATCTGCGGATTACATCACTTTGACCTGGTCCTAGAAATGATGAGGTACTGGAGTTTGTTTCTCATGACATTCCGAAATGGTTTGTCTTGACGGACCACAAGAGTATCTTGCATCGGAAGACACCAATACACGTTTACATCTTGGCTACCAACTGGTATACAAAGGTCGAAAAACAACAAGGGGAAAAAGGAACATGCTCAGGATAGAATCCCGAGATGTGGATGCATAAGTCAACAATCTCCTGAAAACAAATGCATAGAAAAGGTAAGGTGTGGCAGGGTCACGAATATAGATGCGAGACTCTCAAGGAGTACTCTTGTCGTGATCTATTTGGTTCCATTAAAAAACATTTGCCATGGCTAGTGGTAGGGGAAGTCCTTAGTTGTCACAATTCCATCGCGACAAAAACCACAAGCTTGAGGGCTAGAATTATAGTACCAGCCATCCTGAGGTAATGTGTGAACATTAACGACAAAGGTCAAAGGATTGGATCTTGGATTAAAGGTCAGCTTCATGTACAAGATTCACAACACCAGAATCCGGCACAGTCAGGGATCTTCGGTTCAAGTCCATGGGAGTGGCGGACCCAGGATTTTAGTAGAGGGTATGCCACGTCAAAATTTTAGCTTGCCTACTATTAAATTTTTTCTCTAAGAGGATAAAGAATAAATGATGATTGCGAATGACAACTTAATTAAATAAAAAAGAATTTTGCATTATATTGAACTATATTCTTGCAATTGCCGGGAAACCCTAAATTTCAAAAGTATTCGGACGAGGGTAATCTTCCAGCAAAATATAAAATACAGAAAATTAATTGTCATATTGGACTAAAATAAATAACAAAATTTGTAAAACAATGTGACAAAAAGCCAGAATGGAACATATACCTGACTACCGTAGACTAATCATAGTTGGCTAAATTATTAGGTGATGTTACGCACCTAACCCATATACCGCTAAAAGAAATACTCCATTTGGAAAAGGTTGTCACGGATTTGTTGGATATACATGTGTGTAGATGTATTTTCGGGTATAGTTACATGTATAGACGTATTTTAATGTATAATTACATAAAAATCTAGGAAAATATATGCTATTTTCTAGACGAAGCAAGAATAATAATATAATAGTTAGATATTTTCTTTGCTTAGTTATCATAATGTCAAATCTATTACCAAAATGGCTAGGTTCATCACATGCACGGTGCATGACGCTAGACCATCTTAATAACATACTACTAGCTGAATGGTTAAGTAGTACTAGTACAAGACTCGTGCCCAAAGCGGACCTAGTAATTAGCAGATGGTAAAGTAGTAGTACTCCTACTCCCTGAACGAGCCATGCATCTCTGCAAGCTGCATGCATTAAGTCAGGCTGATTAATCAGCGAGTTGATTAAGAGTACTTGCATTGCATGCTTGGCCGCAGGGTATGCCACGGCATATCCGGCATACCCTGTACGCCCTCCACTGGTCCATCGGTTAAACCCAAAAAAAAAGTAATTACTACTTAAGTGACATAGCGTACACTGCAAGATAGTAATCGTGAGGTAGCTTCCAAAAGAAGAAACAATTTCTGAAGTACCCAAACAAATAAAAAGGAGGCATTCGAGGCAAAAGGAATCCTCGAAGCCTAGAACATTGCACTATGAATCATTATATTGTAGGATCCATAAAACAGAGAGATCATGATGGAAAGGAATCTCTCATTTGAACAAGAGCAAAGGTAACAAGGAATTCACAACACACACAACTCTAGAGAACTCAACGCTAGGTCAACTGGTTGAGAAACGACATGCCCAAAAGGCACCTAAAGTTTGAAAGACTGGAAGAGGTATCGAAACTTTTCTAAAATCAACACCAGATAAGATAACCCAGAGTTAGAGCGAAACTGGATAAGGAGAAAAATAACCATACTAGAGTTTTCGCAAATACCTTTCATCTTTGAAATAGTTTTCACAAACACTAGACTCAACATTGAACAATAGCAAGGTTTTTTCTACGGTCGGTACTGTTCTGATACCAAAACCTGTGACACCCCCGGGATCAGGGCTAAACAAATCTTAGACCTCCGTTTGACATAAGCTTAACCTTGAGCTTGAGAATATCCAGTGAAGAATCGATAACACAGTAGTGACCCTATGACACAAAAATTATTACAGCAAGCTCACAACGGAGTAAAGAACTAAATTATTACAAGCAGAGGTCACTGACCACAAACATCAAACAACGGAAGGCAAGTTATGCTATTAAGTATAGCAAACTTAACAAATGGCCTAAGAGGCCTGAAGCATAACGATGACGTCCCAGCCCATAGATTTCAGGCTGCCGGCCGGGAACCCCAAGCTACTCGTCGATGTCGATGTAGTATGGAACTCGTCTTCAGGGGAACACTTACTCTGCCAAAAGTATCAACAAAGCAAGGGTGAGTACAGGGTGTACTCCGCAAGACTTATGGCTGGTGGAGTTGTTTTTCATAAAGCCATCTTTGTTTTGTAAGACAAGAGGGAGAAGAAGCTTGTCTAATCAGAATATTTTAAAAGGGGATAAGAGATCGACATCTGTGAAATATTGATCATCATCTTTTGATATCCACCAAATAATCATCCTCTGAACCCTAACTAGGATCACCCCCTCGTACCATGAGGAAGCACCCTTAAGCACACGTTGATCTACCAAGTTTTACAATTAGGTTATAGTTCTCTATGATCTTAGAATTTGGTCACCAAGCATTCATAACCGTGAACACGGATTTTTGAAAATATTTAACCCTGCAGGGGTGTACAACTTTACCCACATGTACCAACCGACCCTTAATGCCAATGTTTTAGCCCTCTTCCTTGGAAGGCCGGCAGAGGGTGGTTGGCCACGACCTTTACCTTGCTTTCGCGAAGACCATGAGTCACGCAATAAGGATGGTTCCGCCGTAACGGGTCAAGTCCCGAAGCTGGTCCTTAAATATGTGAGGTGAGGTTGGTTTACCATGGGCACTATCTACCCCAAGCGACCCGGTCCATGCTTTCCTACCTGTTATGAATGCACCTCCTTCACCGCCTTCGAGAAGATCCAGAATTTGTCGAATGGAAGGCCCGAACTATGTGACTAATGGAATCTACTAGGCAAGTTAATCAGGCGAGGGGTTCCCAAGCCCAGTGTGGTTGTACGCTCATCTCGGTTTCAAAGGCAAGAACTCAGGTCCTAGTGGTGGAGAGCATGGGACTAGAAAAACCACATCCCACCGTCGCCTCCCATACAAGCCTTAGCATGTTTAACCTTTACCACTGATCTCATATCATCACGTTCTCCTGTCACACTAGATTCTGTGCATCTGATACATCATCTGGATGAACCAGCACTAATAGCTATGCATGGCTAACCAGGACTCGGATATTAGCTCTAGAAGTGCACACAAGCCAAACCTAGTTATGCTAGGAGTAGTGGATAAGGTAATATAAGCTTAAAGAGAGTATGCAACAGATAGGATACTCTATCTATCAATAAAAGACCACAGTAGAATCGTATGAATCATGGCAGGAATTGAAATGCTTTCTAAATCATAGGATTATATCATGGTGGGGCTATGCTTGCCTTTGCCTGTTGATAACCAATAGACAGTTCTTCGGAAGCCTTGTACTTGACTTGATTATAGTTGGTCAAGTATTGGTCTTCAAGCTTCGATTGTGCAGACCTCGGGCTTCGATCTCGATCTCGATATCGTATTCTACCGGGAAGAACCAAACACCAAAAAGAGAGAGAAACAATCAACACATGGCATCGATGCAATGCTCAAGCAATAATGATGATATGACTAGTTGATTAGTGTACTTAAATGTAACCCGAAGACATGCTCGACCAGTTAATCGGGGTTCCGAGGGGTACAAAACCTAACTCGGGTAAACTCTGGAATCACCTGTGAGGGGTTACTATGTTCTTCTAATTATACTTGTCATTGAAGTTGTTGATCAATGCATGATTATATCTTAAATAGCTAGATTTCACTTTTCTGAACATTTTGATATATTATTTATATTTTTCTGAGTTAATATGAATTAGTTATTGAATTTACAATATTTAAACCATTTTCTGGAATTATTAAACCCTTTTAAATTAGTTACTACATCACCGTGACATCAGCGAGGGCGTTAAATCCTTTTTACACCGCTACTGTTGGGGATATGCTATATGGGTATTCTCATAGCATGTCGCTTATCCGGATAACCCGGGTGGCCCACAATTGGTACCATGGCCCATGGCCTGCTGGGCGGCCCAGTTAGATGGATCCAGAAGGGATGCCCATGCCGGATAAAGGAAGGCTACGGAGGAGTCACCGACGTACCCGGAGCCTTGGAGTGCTAGACACGCTAGACTAGTTGTTTGCAGTGTAGGACTCTATAACCTGTCCGGCTAGGACTTTCCCTGTAACCCTAGGACATGGCGACTATATAAGTCAGACCTATGGGAGCCTTTAGGGCACAACCTAGTATCGATTTAACATACACCTCGCACAGCGAACCAATCCCTGTAACTTGGCATATTGCCATTATAGTGATTTATAGAAGGAGTAGCATTCCGCCACCGTTGTGGGATCTGAACCTAGGTAAGCTATGTTATCTCGTACCCGTCAATCATTCGCCTTACCCCACGTCTCTAAACACGCATTGTGAGGACCCCTCCATGGCGTACTCGTTGGCAATACCATCACAGTTGGCTAACCTAAGGCGGACCAGCACCATCTTCCACGACGTAGTTCCTGGTCGGGAGGCTCGGTCCCTTGGGTGCATCACACTTCAGGTCACTTTTGGCGATGTTAATAATTACCGCCAAGAATGCTTGACCTTTGAGGTGGTCCCCTTCAAGAGCGTGTACCACGTCATATTCGGCCGCGACATCTTCCACACCTTCATGGCCATTCGTTTATAACAAGCTCAAGATACCAGACCAAACGGTGTCATCACCGTATCTGGAAGCTTTACCAAGGGAAGGGACTGCGAGATTGGAGAAGCAGCCTTTGCAGAAGCTGTCCTCTATAGCGAAGATTTCAAGGAGATCCAGAGCAAGGTCGATGCCTCGGAGATGCCGGCATCGAAGAAACAGATTTCTGACTCCGCCCTAGCTTTCAAGGCCGCCATCGATACCAAGCCGGTGGAGCTTGTGGTAGGCGATGCCTCCAAGACCACCGCCATTGGGATGAACCTAGATCCCAAATAGGAAAGCGCGCTCATCGAGTTCCTCCGTGAGAATAGGGACATCTTTGCGTGGCAACCTGCCGACATGAAAAGTGTACCTATGGAACTTGCCGAGCATAGCTTGAATATTGATCCAAAATGCAAAACCGGTGAAACAACCTCTACGACGCTTCGTAGACGAGAAGAGACACGTCATAGGCAAAGAGATAGCTAGGTTACTTAAGGCTAGTTTTATCTGAGAATTACTTCACACTCGATGGGTAGCCAATCATGTACTTGTCCCCAAAAAGGGAACCAAAGAATTAAGAATGTGCGTTGATTACGCCGGCTTGAACAAAGTGTGTCCCAAAGATCCGTTTGCTTTGCCACGCATTGACCAAGTCATTGACTCGATGGCTTGCTCGGAGCTTTTGTGTTTTCTCGATGCATACTCAGGATACCACCAAATCAAGATGAGGAAGTCGAACCAATTGGCCACTTCGTTCACCACACCTTACGGCACGTTTTGCTATGCCGCGATGCCCTTTGGGCTGAAAAACGCAGGTGCTACCTACTAGCGGACAATGCAACGTTGCCTACATGATCAAATTGGTCGGAACGTTCACGCCTATGTCGACGATATAGTGGTGATGTCTAAAAAGTCAAACAACTTAATCTCCGACTTAAAAGAAACCTTTGATAATCTCCGAAAATACAACATGATGCTTAACCCTAAGAAGTGCGTCTTCGGGGTTCCAGACGGCAAATTGTTGGGCTTCATCATATCCCAGCGTGGAATCGAGGTGAACCCAGAGAAAATCAAGGCCATCCTAAACATAAATCGTCCGACATGCTTGAAGGACATACAACGGCTAACAGGTTGCGTTGCAGCAGTTAGTCGGTTCGTCAGCCGACTTGGAGAGAAGGCTCTACCGCTATACAACTTTCTAAAGAAGGCAGACAAATTTACATGGACGGACGAGGCAGATGCAACACTGAAGCAGCTAAAAGAGATACAATCCTCGGCGCCTATGCTTGCAGCACCTGATCCTGGGGAGCCTATGTTAATCTACATGGCGTCCACCAACCGGGTAATCAGCATCGTCGTCGTGGTATAGCGGAAAGAACCAGGCTATGAGTACGGAGTCCAATGGCCAGTTTACTATGTAAGCGAGGTCTTGATGGAGTCCAGGCAGCGTTACCCGCACTACCAGAAGATAGCTTATGGAGTGTTCCTTGCTTCTCGGAAGTTAAGGCACTGCTTCCAGGAACACACTATCACAGTGGTGAGCAAGGCTCCACTGTCTGACATTATCAACAAAAGCGACGCTACATGAAGGGTCGCGAAGTGGGGCATTGAACTTGCCACCTTCGAGATCACCTACAAGAGACGCGACGCTATCAAGTCACAAGCCTTGGTGGATTTTATCGCAGATTGGACGAAGATTCCAGATGCTACCCAAATGCCGGAGCCAGAATACTGGGTGATGCACTTTGACGGATCAAAGCTACTGAATGGCCAGGGGGCTGGTGTACTGCTACAGTCACCAACTAGGGAGAAGCTACACTATGTTCTCCAGATCCACTTTGAGGCTACGAACAACATGGCGGAGTATGAAGCACTCATTCATGGACTACGCGTAGCCAAGGATATTGGCATCAAGCGCATAGTTTGTTGTGGAGATTCCGACTTGGTTGCCCAGCAGGTGGCTGGCACCTGAAACATGCGGAACCCTATGATGGTGGCATATCGAGACGAAGTGGACAAGATAGCCAAGAGCTTCTTGGGCTATGAGGTCAAGTACGTACGTAGGGAGAAAAACGAGGCGGCTGATCTGTTGTCTAAGCTTGGATCAGGGCGCAAACGAATTCTGCCTGGCGTTTTCCTAGAGCATCTACGGACACCATCCGTAAAGGGAGCAGACATCGACAACCCGGATAGAGTTGATTCTTTCGTTCACGTGGTGACAAAGGTCCCTCCGGCTTGAACACAACCGTTCATGGATTATCTCGTACACGGAACTTTGCCCGACGAAAAAGTCAAAAGACGGCAAATAGTACATCAAGAAAAGGGCTATACCATAATCAATGGATAGCTCTACAAAATAAGCACCACTGGTGTATACCTTAAGTGTGTTTCCCAACAAGAAGGTATTGAAATCCTCCATGAAATCCATCTCAGAGATTGCGGGCATCACGCCGCTCCTCGATCGTTGGTCGCTAAAGCTTTCCGGCAAGGATTCTACTGGTTGACCCCGAAGGCGGATGCCGAAAAGCTTCTTGAGACATGCATGGGATGCCAGTATTATGCCCGACAATCACATGTTCCAGCTGAAGAATTGCAAATAATACCAATAACTTGGCCGTTCGTAGTTTGGGGGCTGGACATGGTTGGTCCATTGCAGATGAAACCATGTGGGTTTACGCATCTGCTAGTAGCAGTTGATAAATTCACCAAATGGATAGAAGCTAAACCCATTAGAAAGCTTGATGGGGCAACTGCCCTTAGGTTTGTCCGGGATCTAGTGGTGAGATTTGGTCTCCCACATAGCATTATCATCGATAACAACAGCAACTTGTCACTCGGAGAAGTGGAATCTTATTGTTGGGACAAGGGCATCCAATTTGACCTAGCATATGTGGCACATCCACAGTCTAATGGCCAAGTTGAGCGAGCCAATGGATTAATTCTGCAGGGAATCAAGCCACGTCTTGAGGCACCGCTACATAGAGCATCTGGAGCCTGGGCGGAGGAACTACCATCTGTGTTGTGGATTTTACGAACTACACCCAATAGATCCACCAGCTACACCCCTTATTTCATGGTATATGGAGCAGAAGCCATCCTGCCTTCCGACATACTTCACGATGCACCAATAGTTGCTGCATACAATAAAGATGACGCTGAAGAATCTCGACGCCTAGATGTGGACCTTCTCGAGGAGGAGCGCGTTTTGGCATGGCAAAGATCCGCCATCTACCAGTAGAAGCTATGTAGCTACCATAGTCACCATGTTCGGCATCGCTCGTTTAAATAGGGGGATATGGTGCCCCGACTTAAGCAGAAGAAGTCACACAAGTTATCCCCGCCATGGGAAGGACCATTCATCATAAGCAAGGCACTGCTCAATGGGTCTTACTACCTTGTTGACAATCGTGAACTTAAGAATAGACCCAGGGAAGATCATAAGAGTAAGAGACATGACCCAGATGATGACTACCCGGAGCTTGATCGGCCATGGAACATAGCACAGCTACGTCCTTTTTACACTTAGCATATTTTTTATCTATTGTGTACCTCTTATATGATCAATGAAATAAAGCTCTCTGGTTCACTCATATTTATGAGTCTTTTACATCCTTTAGTGTTCATTTTTGGATCGTATAAAACCTTTATGCACAAGCTTTGCGATTTCACTTGTGAAAATTCCGCCTACGGGCGTTAGCTTAAGTTTTCTGGTCTACACGTTCTTTGTTGTTTTTATGTGGATTCTGGAGTAGTGACTTTTGGCACTTGTTGTCGGCGATTTTGTGCTTAGGTTTTTTACGGTTCCATTGGGCATCATCACCTGAGCGCATGGTTTCGACTACGAGTCTTCCGACTCACGAAAGGTCAAGCATAAAAACCAAATTAATGGATAACCCAACACTTCTTTAGAAATATATACATGCTGGAACCAGTGCTTAAGTAGCAGGAAATTACACCTATTATTTTTTCGCCTTAAGATAACTTAGTAGTTTTTTCCGCATAAATTAAACCAGAGGAAACAAATATTACAAAGTGTTTTCATTCTTCTAGCGCAGGAGACTTCGATGCAGCATCATCAGTAGCAGGAGATCCATCCTCCTCGAAGTCGGTGGTTTTGAGGGACTCGGAGGAGCTTTGGTTGTCGCCGTCAATGATCTCCATAGGCACGAAGACATTATGGTCGGCCAACTTGGAGACTCCGGTATCATAACCCGCGAGCGACGCCAAGATAGATTTGTGATCTATTTTCTGGCCATCGTCGTCCACGTCGGTAATACCGGAGGTCACCGTGTCGATGTCGGCATTTTTGTAATGCGCCTTGACCATTGACAGCGCCATCCTCATGCCAGCCCGGGTACATGAAGCTTTCCAGCTTACAATACGCTTGGGGGCTTGGTGCAAGATCTCCAAGAAATTCATCATGGAATCCACCGCTTTGATGTTAATCTGGAGGGGCTTGGCTATCACCTTGGCCTCCTTGATGGCGGTGCTGATAAAGTTGCCGTCAAGGACCATGCATTATTTTGGCGGAGGAGGTGACTGGGTCAATCCAATAGGAGCTGTAAATTCCGACAAGGGAATGCATGAGTTCAATAACACAAAAGTTCAAAGTATCTAACTTACAAAAGTACAAAACGGAGAATCACTTATCGAAGATGCTAGTCTCGGCCTGCTAGAGTGTATCCGCCATGGAGTTCGTTCTTGTCGGAGGATCTTATATGCTTCAAGATTGCGTTGATTTTGCTCATCAGCGGCTTTCTTCTGGTCTTTCAGCATCACAATCTCCTCTCCTCCTTCAAGCGGTTCATCTCCGTGTTGGCGCATTCCTACAGGACCTTCATGGAGTCCTCGTGCATCTTTAGAATATCCTTTCTCTCCTGCTTAAGGGTTTTGTTTTCTCTATCCAGCATCTCAATGTGCTTGGATTGCTCAACAATGTCCTTGTCCTTGGCAATGGCTTCTGCAAGTTGGATAAAGAACAGTACATGGTGAGTACTCGGAGAATGTTGGCACAAGACCAAGTCGGAGTACGAAAACGAAAGGAAAAACAGACTCTTTCTCTTGGTGATTTGATCCTTCAAGAAGGCAGTTTTACCCTTTTCGGCTTCCAAATCCGCATGCATCTTCTAGAACTTCTCGTTGGCCACGCCGCTCCGAGCATTCTCATTCTGTGAAAAGAAGATTTAAAAGCCGTTTAGTCTACTTGAAGTATCTAGTAGGATAACTATCCACCTAGAAGCTTGGGGGCTACAGTGAGAGTTTTTAACTTGGCAATATGCTTTAGTTTTTCTTTAAGCATCTAGTCGGAACTCATTCAGTTTTCAACTATAAGCTTGGGGGCTACAGTATAAAGTTTTTTACTCAGTCATATGCTTAGTATTTCTTTAAGCATCTAGTCGGAACTAATCCAGTTACAACTAGAGGCTTGGGGGCTACAGTATTGAAATTTACAAACACTATGTATGCTACTTTGAAAGTATCTAGTCGGAATAATTGATTCAAACTAAATACTTGGGGGCTACAGTGAGAAGTTTTCTAGCTTAGTCACTCTTAGAGCATTCAGATGCAAAGACCTATGGTTTTCCGTCTAAATCCTTGGGGGCTATAGTGGGATGCTCATATGAAATGCAAAAGGCAAATAAAACTTACAAGTGCGATGATCTTGAGGTTGGTAGCGCTCTCAGCAAACAACTTGCTGAAGGAAAGGCTGTTTCCTTGCAACATATCTGCTTGTCGGAGAAGCTCCTCAAGACCGCATGTTGGAGATGTCGACACTGCACCAGGAGCCAGAGTGGAGCTACTCGGTGTAAGTGTCGGGTAGACTATCTTCGGGAACTATGTGGCTATCCTAGGTGCAGAGGCGCCGCCTTCAACAGACATTCCAACCACCACCATCGCCTTGCCGCTACCAATGGCATCCTTAGCCGGAGCTTCAGCCATTTGGGTTGCGGCGCTTTCCTGCATCGCATGTTCGCCGACAACGGCAAGCTCCGCGGAGGCAGCTAAGTCCACTTCCATGACGGAAGGGCCAGATGCATCCTTGGCCTGAGAGCTTGTCGGAACAGGTGTAGGCTGGACTTTGGGAGTGACGGGGGCGATGGCGGGAGATACTTGGTCAGACACGTCGCGATGCAACATATCCTTAATATTTCTAGAAGCCCCCAAAGTTTTGGAGGTATTCTTCAAACTAATACTGGCCTTCTTCCTAAAAAATGCAAAAAGTATAAATATAGGAATAAGACAAGCAATGGACAATGTCGGAGAGAAAGAGGCTTACACAACAGGGGTGCTTTGGCAAAAGGAATCCCGGTAACCTTTCTTTTCTCCACCTCCAGGGCGGCAGTGGACTTCTTGGAGGCTCCACCCTTCGTCTTTTTCTTCTTGCCTCCGTCGGCAACGTTAGAGGTCGAGCTCTTCCGCTTTCGCACCAGCGGGACATCGTCGTCGGACACGACGGTGACTTCCTTCATCTTGGAGTCATAGATTTGGACAGCCATGCTATCCTCCTCTAGACTTCTAAGTTGTTAAATGGAATCCCAAAGTGTTATATGAGATGATAATGGTTAGACGGAAGAACTGGAGTATATGTCATCCACGGAAAATAAACGTCCTACCTCTAGGCACGTGCCATCAACGAACATGTCGTAGGTGATGGTGAAGCCACACTTCCTATCCTTCACCTTGACGATGTCCTTAAGGTAGAGCTTGACGGAGTCACTCGAGAAGTTGTCCTCGGAGATGCGGAGGCTATCCTTCCTATCCTTGATGTACTCATGCATCAGCTTCGAGCGGTGCTGCATAGGCTGGATCCGCCTGATGAACCAGCACATGGCTAGGTCCAACCCGGTCAGACCCGTGTCTACAAGCCACTCTATCCGCCATATGGCGCGGGAGGCGTCGTTTCGGAGGGAAGAATGGCCTGGGATCTCCATGTCGGTGCTTCAGCGGCGGCTCCATCGACGAAGTTCGGATACGTCTCTTCTCGGCCAGCCAGAAGGATATCTGGGTCGTAGAAGTACGTCCCCTGCCAGTTCTTGCAGGACTCATGGCCGACGATATTGGGGAACCGTCGGCCATGCCGGATCTTAAAACTAATTGTCCCACAGTTCCTGAGCTCGTCCTTGCCGGCTCCGGCTTCGCTCTTAACGGTGAAAAAGTAAATAAAGAGATCTAGCCTAGGCCTAATCCCTAAGTAACCATCACAAAGCGCCATGTAGTTGCTAAGCGCGAGGATGCTATTCGGGGAGAGGTTTTGGGGCTGAACTCGGTAAGGGCTAAGGACAGCTAGGAAGAAATTGGAGATGGGCAAGGAGATGCCGCGTACCAATTGGGCCTTCAGGTACACCTTCTCTCCGTCTTGGGGAGAAGGGGTGACCTCACCAGCCGGCGCCGCCCTCCAGGCAAGCCCCTCGATCGCAGGGTGGTAGCCCTCGATGAGCAAATCCTTGATGGCGTTGTCCGTGATGTCTGAGCCGCGCCTGTCCCCCTTGTGGGAGTCGTTCTATTCTTCTAGCGGCTCTAGCGCCGCTGGATTGTGGTCGCTGTTGGTGGATTCAACCACCGCGGACTTGGGCAGCACCAGGCCCTCCTGGGGCACATGGACGGTGCTTGCCGGCTTCGCCGCAGCATTGCCTAACGCCGCCATGGAGGGAGCAGAGCTGCTACTTGCCATTAGAGAGGCAGAAGTGGTGACTGGAAAGATTGGGAGGCTAGGATTTTTCGCGTGCGCGCGGAGGGCTCGAGGAGGTGCTTGCTGGAGGAAGAAGATGACGCAGGAGGAGAATGAGGTGAAAAGTAAAAATCCACCGCAGCTACAACTTATAACCCCTGGCGTCAAGATTCGTGCTAGACGATCGAATGGTCGGCGCGTGGACGACGTGTGCGGGCGCGTGCGCAGAAATTTCGCCAAGTTCCCAACCGTCGTGGCCAATGATTCGTATCTCTCGCGCGGGAAAAATGGACATGATTGTGTTCTCTTCATGTGTGAGTTACGAGGCGTCGCTGACCTATGTCTATGTCGTCCTAGCTGTCACTGGCAGGTGAACCATCACATCAGAATATTCTGGCATGGACGGATCCAGTCCGGCTACGAGAAGAGTACGATGGAAGATTCAAAGTTTCTCTGACTTACACATTGAAGATGGAGAATATTGCAGGGTTCTTGGGAGGAGTGCAAGATATTGCTTGACGATTTGTCGATATCCATCTAGACAGAGCATTCAACCTAAAGAGGCAAGATGGCGCAAGATCTTGGAGTTCTCCGGGGGCTACTCTTGGGGATATGCTATATGGGTATCCTCATAGCATGTCTCTTATCCGGATAACCCTAGTGGCCCATAGTTGGTAGCATGGCCCATGGCCAGCTGGGCGGCCCAGTTAGATGTATCCAGAAGGGAGGCCCATGCCGGATAAAGGAAGGCTACGGAGGAGTCACCGACGTACCCGGAGCCTTGGAGTGCAAGACACTCTAGACTAGTTGTATGCAGTGTAGGACTCTGTAACCTGTCCGGCTAGTACTTCCCCTGTAACCCTAGGACCTGGCGACTATATAAGTCGGGCCTATGGGAGCCTCTAGGGCACAACCTAGTATCGATTCAACATACATCTCACACAGCGAACCAATCCCTGTAACTCGACGTATTGCCATTATAGTGATTTATAGCAGGAGTAGGATTCCGCCACCATTGTGGGATCTGAACCTAGGTAAGATGTGTTACCTCGTACCCATCAACCGTCCACCTTGCCCCACGTCTCTAAACACGCACTATGATGACCCCTCCATGGCGTACTCGTCGGAAATACCATGACAGCTACTGGGCCTAGCCGCTGTGGCTGACTATGGGCCAGGGGCCACGCCACTGCCACCTAGACTGTCAAAGGTCAGCGGGCCCATGGTCCACGTCAACCTGACACGAGTGTGATGTTAGCACGACATCCACCCTCAAGAGATGGCCGCCGGCGATGACAGTGGCCACGCCAGCTCATGCGGATGGGATTGTTAGGACGAGCGAGATGAAACAAACCTAGCTATAGCGGCGCCGCCTCGATATGGTCGCCGGAGCACAATATATGGTGGCGCGCGGAGGCGGGGCCTGCAGATCGACGGCGAGCGGCGGATACAACAAGCGAGCGAGGCAACCAGATGGTGCCTCAGCACCAGAAGCTCACCATGGGGCGATTGGTGATGACGGCGAAGGCTGGGGAGGACGGAAGCGCGAGAATCGACAGTGGCGAGCTTTTTCAAGGTCAGGGAAGAAGAGACCGGCGGCGACGATTGGAGACACGCGGCCCCGTTTCCTTCGGGTAGGTGATAGAGTCCACCATGGCGGAGCTTCCAGACACCTCAGCTATGCAAGGGGAGGCCGGTGACGGCGGGGAAGACGATGACCTGTGGGGGTAGGGTTTGGGCACGTCGCGGAGAGTGAGAGGGAGAGGGCACGAGAGGGGATAAGGCCAGGGGTGAGGGAAAGAGGCGTGCGGGGCTCCTCCTTATCTTCCTTCGAAGCGGAGGCGAGGATCTTGACGCACAACGGCGGCTCTCGCTTGGCTAGCGAGATGCTTCGGCGATGGTGCGAGGTTGACGATGGGGATTGTGTGGACAAAGCGGTATGGGCCGGGGTGGGCTTCTACTGGGCTGCGGGTTGCGCTGGCTGTTGCGTGCCTGCAGGAAAGAGGGGGAGGAAGAGATGGGTCGGCATGGGCTGCTGATTTGCTCATTTTTTCTATAAAAACCGTTTTCCATTTAGTTTTCTGTTTTCTGTTTGTATTTCAAATTCAAATACTGCTTTAAACATTTTAAAATACCAGAGGGTTTACAAAATATATAAAATAACGAGGGGCCCTTTTATTCCATTTGGGATACCTATTTTTGTGATTTCAAAATCAAAACCATTTGAATGTATTTTCAAATAGAAAGAGAGGGATTAGGGTTTAGGTTTTTGCATTTTTATTTTATTCAATGCATTTTTAAGAGATGATGCTTATGCAATGCACAATCAAAACCCTAATATATAATTAGCTAAAAGTGGGGTGTTACATGCGCTCTATGGTGCAAAGACAATCATCAGCATCAAGGGGCTCCTTGGGGTGGGTGAAGATTGGAGGAAAAGAGCAGATGAAATCTCCAAGTGTGACACAGTCGTCAGGACGACGTTTAGTGTTCTGTGCCACACGCTCCAGAAGGCGTTCATTCGTCAGACGGTTGGTCTCAATGTTGTTGAGAACCTCAGCCATTGTGGGAGGTGGCGGAAGTTCATGTTCAGCATTATTGTTCCCTCGACGGCCAACAGAACCACGAGTACCAGACGACATCCTGAGGAGAAAAAGAAAACCATGAGAATGGATTCACCCAAAAGGGTACATCAGAGGATGACATAAACCATGTATAAAGATCATGGTAGAGGTGAACATGTGGACGAAGATTATATCAATGCATTAAGTATGGAAGTAGAACAAGCATACGAAACGTATACTCTACCAACTTAGATACAAACCATAACAATGGAATGCAAGCATGACATGATACCAACAAGTCACAAAAGAATAGAGAGTGGGATTATAAGCATCCTTAGAAAAGTTGAAAAACATTACTTAAGTTGCATGGATGTATCTTGGAAACTCTAAGCCTTGCAACCGAGTATGGAGTACTAGGGAAAACAACCCAAACCCGTATATCCTGAAAGTTTGAAATGATAGACGAGAAATGAAAACTTTGTGAAGCAAACGAGGTAAGATAACTCAGTAATAGAACAACCTTGGATAAGGAGTACAAGAGTCATATTCAAAGTTTTTCAAATAGTTTTTTGCTTTCAAATAGTTTTCTCAAACTCTAGACTCAACATCGACCAGCTAGAAGGGTTTCCTACAGGCATTCCTGTCTCTGATACCAAAATCTTTCACAACCCGAGATTAGGGCTAGACAAATATCAGATCCTCATCTGACATAAGTCTAACCTAGATTCCGAAGCGCGCAGGGAATGATCGGTAACATTACAGAACATACAAGCCATACATTAATAAGGTAAACTCTTAAGAGAGTTGCAAACCAGTCATACAAGATAGGGGTCATAGACCCATCATTACAACAAACAACGGAAACAAACAAGTTGTCCTAAACAACAAACTTAGCAAAGGGCCTAAGAGGCATTAAACAGAAGTAGCGACCCTTCTATAGATCCTAGGCTGCTGCCTGGGAACCCCGACTACTCATCGACATCGATGTAGAAACCACCTTCAGTTGGAGTAGCTTCATCTGTAGAAAAACAACAACAAGGCAAGGCTGACTACAAGGTGTACTCCACAAGACTTATGGCTAGTGGAGTTATTTTGCATAAAGCCATCTTTTGTTTTCAAAAAAAGAAGGGGAAGAAGCTCGTCTAGTCAGATCATTTTCAAAGGGGATAAGAAGACTACAACTCTAGCTCTTAGAATCATCTTCGATATCCACCAAGTACCATCATCAACTGACCTCTCTTCCCGGACTACCCCCTCAAACAACCCCGAGGAAGTATTTCGGATCTCACATTAGTTGGCCAAGTTTTATCGTTCGATTATAGTTTTCTATGATCACAGAATCCATTCTCAAGTCGTCCATAACCATGGACACGGCTTTTCGAAAAGATTATAACCCTGCAGGGGTGCACAACTTTACCCACACGTACCAACCGATTCTTAATGTCAAATTATTAGCCCTCTCCCTTGGAAGGCCAGCAGAGAGTGGTTGACCACGACCTTTACCCTACTTTCGCCGAGACCATGAGTCACGCACTAGGGAGATGCCGCCATAACGGGTCGAGTCCCGAAGCCGGTCCCTAATGATGTGCGCAGGGTTCAAGATTACGGATGTCGGGCATCTCTTGTTCCCGGGCATGCTTACCTACCTGTATGAATGCACCTCCTTGACCTCCATTCAAGAACAACCAAAATTGTGTATGTCGAATGGAACGCACGAACTATGTGACTCATGGAATCTACTAGGCAAGTTAGTGAGTCGAGGGGGTTTCCAGGCCCCCGTGTGGTTGTACGCTCATCTTGGTTCAAGAGGCGAGAAGTCAATTCCTAAGGGTGGCAAGTATGGGACTGCAAAACCACAACCCATGTGGCCTCCCATACAAGCCTTAGCATGTTTATTATCCATCTCTGATCACATCACCACCTCCTACCATACTAGATTCATTCGCATCTCCAGTGCATCATCTGAATGATCGATACTGGACTACTTAGCATGGCTAAGCTTGGCTGAACTGGGGCACTAGCAATGCTCAAGCCAAACCCTAGTTATGCTAGGAGCAGTGGATCAGATATTTAGTTCACAAAGGGAAACATGCATTAGATAGGATTACTTTATCTACGGATAAAAAACTATTGAACCGAATGCATATGGAGAGAATGAAATACTTTGTAAACATAAGATTCATATGTATGAGTGGGGCTTCGCTTGCCTTCTCCGTTGTTGGACTGGTACTTCTCTTCGGTGGCGTTGACTTCAGTCTCGGGTTCGGTTCCTATTCGCGAAGAACCATTCACCGGAAAAGAAAGGCAACATTCAACACATGGAATGTGCAATGCTCATACAATATGGATGATATGATATATTGCATGTAATATAGTAGCCCTAGATGCATCATCGATTTAAATGAATTCCGGAATTCCATATCTAGGCAAACCATCGAACCCATGGTACTTAGGGGGTGTCAGTGTTCCTCTAAATAAGTTAGGGTTCAAAGTTGCATGAATGTGGATTCTTACATTATTAAATAATAGATCTCATTTTTCTGAACATTTTGATATATTATTTGTATTTTTATGATTTTAAATGAATTAGTTATGAATTTCTCCAATTTTATTTCATTTTAAATCATTTTTGGCATATTTAAATTAATTTCCAACTTGGGAACACATGTCATATATTTAACAATTTCAGAAAACATTTATGAAAAAGATTAAACATCTTACAGGTAGGGTCCACATGTCAGGGATTTCTTATTTACAGAAATTATTTACTAAACACATTTAAAATAAAAGGAAAAGGATTTATTGCCTCATGCTAACGCCAGCATGACGTCAGCAATGGCCAAGCTCTCAGATCGAGAGCGAGGCTGGCGCTAGGGAGCTCGCGGGGCTGCGTGGAGGGGTGTGTTCAACGTGGGCTGACGCGCTGAGCACACTGGTGGTGGCGCCGCTCCTTATTGGTCACCCGAGCGTCTTCTCCGACGAGCTCCAGCGGTGGCGGCGTCGGGCTCGCGCAGGGAGAGCAATACAGCGATAGGGGAAGAAACGGAGGGCACCGTAGTGACGAGAAGCTCACCATGAGCATGACGGTGAGGTCGAGGAGGCGAGGCGAGCTATGGAATAGCGGGGATCGACAGAGACCGACAGCGGCAGGAGGTGTCGATTTGGCCGATTGGGGTCGCGCGCGAGGGAGAGGAGGGGCTAGGAAGAGAGAGTCGAGCACGGGGACCTCAACGGTGGCGTCGGCTTGGGCTAGGGTGGCCGGATACCGCAAGGACGACGGTGACTGGCGGCTATGGTTCGTCAGACATGGCGCTGAAGCGAGAGTGGGAGAGGAAGAGGAGAAGTGGGGCACGGCTAGGGTTGTCCGGCAGTGTCCAACGATACTTGTAGGCGCTCGGGGGCTGCGGCGTGAATCTTGGCGCGCGGCGGTCGGCGGCGAGGCGACATGCAGCAGCTTCTTGTAAGGCGCGAGGTAGACGACGATGATAGACGCGACGAAACGGTTCCTGGGCCGGATGGGCCGCTCCTGGGCTAGCTGCAGCGCGCACGGGCGATGTGGAGAGAGAGGAGAAGCTAGGCTGCGGCCCAGTATTTCTAGGGTTAGGTTTTTTCTGTTAAACCTTTTTCTATTTCTGTTTTTCAATTTATCTTTGTATTTTCAATTCAAGTTCTGTTTTGAATAATTCAAAAATATCAGAGACTTTTATAAAATGTATAAAATACTCAGGGGCCCTTATAAGACATTTTGGGATCCATTTGTTTGATAGTTTTCAAAATATTTCAAAACCATTTGAATGGTTTGAGAGGGAACAAAATTAGGGTTTTGTTTGTGTTTATTTTGATTAAATCAAGGTGCAAGTGTAAAGCATGCATGAAATGCTCAAACATGTCTTTATTTATATTACACAAAATGTGGTATGTTACATATCGCGAGCATCCCGAACCGTCACAAGCACTTCGCCCACTATGCATGGGAATCGAGGAGACGCCGTAATTATCGCAAAAATTACGCATGAATAGTCAAATCCAGGTCAGAAAATTCGACCCACGGTCGTCCCGTCACGTCGCTACTACTGCCGCAGACGGTTGAGCTCACCAGGCGTCAGCAATGACGTCATCAAAGCAAAACGCTAGCAACGTCTAGAAACTTTCGACTAAACAAAAGTACTTACTCGAGTCTATGACTCAACCAACTACTCGGGGGCTACTCCTATTAGGAGCGCTGGTTGTGCACCTGAAAAATTAACATGGTGGAAACACTTCTTCGAAGAAGTCTTTGAGTCCTTCGTCGAGTCTGCGACTCCACTACGGACTCAGGGGCTACTCCCATAGGAAGCATTGATCGGGCATTCGAAAAAGCACTAGAGTTGATGACATTCGCAGATTTGAAGTCGCCGCTCGAGTCTACAACTCAAACAGACACTCGGGGGCTACTCCCATAGGGAGCGCTGGCCGTGCACCCTATGAACTATTCAGATGAGATCATTTGGATGACATGTGAAAAAAACCTATTTGGCAACTTTGCCCAAACTAACGCTGAGGTAGATATCGTCTTCTTGGTCACCTGAAACACCTACGCGGTGATAAATTTTTGAATGTTGTGTCTGCAACGCAAAGATAAGACCTATAGATATCATCTGAGGGCCTGGTATCACACCTGACTGCGCTCTACCAGTAACATACCGTGTCAGCAGGCATGATGAAAATTCCCAACGGACGCGTTTGGTACTCAACTTAAACACTGAAATTCGACTCCTGTAAGACCTCCATGACCTGAGTCGAATTACGCCAGCATTGTTCCGGTTTCGAGTCCGGGGACTCGAGTCTGAAGTAGATCGTGTTGTTTTGTCCGAAGACAGCTAACTGACCCTGGTTCATCGGGCGAGTCAGGAACACGTATCAAAAATCCCTATGAACTAACATATTCACTCGAAAACGTGTTTGGATGTGAAGCACTCGTAAGACTATAAAGTCTCCATTCGAATCTACGATTCGGCTGAACACTCTAGGCTACTGATATGGATATACCCTACAGGTACCTCACATTGGTATACCCGGTCCAGCCCAGTAAAGGCCCACACGAAGACTTGCTGCCCAAGGAGACTATGGATGGCCCAAGCCCGGTAGAAGTTTGACTCCTTGGAGAACACGACCAAGCTATAGATAGAATATTCAAGGGTGAAACCCTAACTTGTAACCGACCTACCCGAGACCTGGCCTCCCCATATAAAGGCCAGGAGGGCACGACAAGGAGGATCTCTCCCAACTCATACACACACCACATGCCAGATTGCATCTGCGCACCCCTGTAACCTTCGGTTCCGCCATCAATCAAGAAAGACAAGAAGGAGTAGGGTTTTCCCTTCGGGGGCCTGAACCTGGGTAAACATCATGTCCCCTTGCTGCGTGTCTCTTAACTGTCTCACGATCTCTAGCATCCCCATCTTCTCCAAAACCCAAGTCCATAACAATGAGAATTGACGAGTCAAACCCTCGTCAAGTACTTATCGGTAGTGAGGTTGAACTAGGTATGGAGATACTGACGATCTAACCTCAAATAAGTAAAGTATCACGAGACAAAGCGAATCAGTATCGTATGTTTAATGGTTCATTCGATCACAAAGTCATCGTTGAATATGTGGGAGCCACTATGGATCTCCAGGTCCCGCTATTGGTTATTGACCGGAGAGGTGTCTCGATCATGTCTGCATAGTTCGTGAAATGTAGGGTGACATACTTAAGGTTCGATGTTGTTTAAGTAGATATGGAATATGATTTGGAGACTGAATGTTTTCTGGAGTCTTGGATTGGATCCAGGACATCACGAGGAGATCTAGAATGGTCTGGAGAATAAGATTCATGTAAGGAAAGTGGTTTTCCGGGGATCAGAAAAGTTTTCGGTATTTTGACCGGACCTTCTAGAATGTTCTAGGGGGACCACCAGTGGGTCCACCACCCCGGGAGGGGTCACTCGGGCTGTGGCATGACGTGAGGGACCTAGGGGCCAGCCGCAACAATCCCAAAGGGCCAACGTCCAGCACTAGGAAATTAGGGTCAAACCCTAGTTTGGAAAGAGGGGAGACTTGGGGGGCCAAGTCCCCAACTCTTTCCCCTTGGCCGAGTTGGGGGGACTCCACTTGGGATGGGAGCTGATGACTTCAAGTGCACAGGTCGTTTGTAGCAAGTTTTCAAATAAAGATATCGATCCCACATGGAGCAATAGGCGAAAGACTAAAATGCTTTTAACTAAAACTAAACGAAGCACTTAAGGAATAATTATTAGATGCAAGAAAGGTAGAATTGTTTTTGGGGTTTTGATTGAGAAAAACAATAAAGTAAAGTGAATTAAACTTAATCCAAAAAGTAAGAATCGCATTTGTAAGAAAGCTTGGAACTACAATAGGGAAAAAGGCGTTCTCGGGGAGTGGTGGATACACCGCTAGCAATTTAGAAAGAATGGTCAACATTATTATAAAAGATATTCTCATGACATGTATGTATGTGGGAGGAGCTCCATATATGTACGAATATGTAGCAACCACTGATCACATCTTTCGTCTTAACCACAGCTGACAGATAAATGACATCAATCGTATTACCTCGCTAATAAGGGATTTCTCCCATGGCATGGACATGGAATAATGAATTCTCCTTGATTCTCCAAGTTATTACATAAATAATGACAACTAATTTATAGTCACAATAAGTTCTATCATCCTTCCGTCTACCAACAAGTAATCCTCTTCATCAAGTCCTCGTAAGAGGCAAATATTAAGGAGGTGCACAACTCTCAACATCAAGATGAAGACAATTAACACATACACATAATGATGTATAACATAATAATTTCTATCTCATCTCAATCATATGCTAGGGTTTCTCCATCTCCCCAAGAACTAAATGATCTACTCAGACATGGAGGCAAGCATCATCATGCAATGGTAATGGAAACAATTATAGATGAATAGTTCTTGTAGAAACCCACAACTAGTGCTAGAATTACCACCAGATCTATATGGGATGGATGGAGATGATGGTGGTGCAGCGGTTGATGAAGATGGAGATTGATGCCTTGGCATCCTAGATCTGCATAGGTCGAAGATGGCTCCCTAGGGCAAGTTCCCCCTCTAGATCCCTTCCGGAGGTGAGGTTTTTGGCGATTTCTAGGTGTTCTATATGTCGTCTCCCCGATCTAGTTGCACGGGGTGAAACTATTTGACGAGGAGAAGGCCGAACCAACTATACATCGGGAACTATACGGCCGAAAAAGTTCATCCCGCCGTATAGTTTGTCGCTAAAACTTCTGTATCCTCCAATCGATTCGGGTTTTCTTCTAGTGTTATTAATATTTCCCAAATAAGCGATTTACGTTGTTTTTTAATCCTTTTCGCTCCAGTACAGCTCGTCCAAGAGTTGTGTCCATTGTATCCATCATCTGTCCTGATCCTGGTGAAAGTAAACATAAAAGATGGACGCAAACGCTGTAAAATACCAAGATCCTACAACTACAATGCAAAATAGTAGTATAAAACATGATGCAAATATGCACTCATCAACTTCCCCAAGCTTACACTCTTGCTCGTCCCGAGCAAGGCTGACTTAATGAATGTGATCCTCATATTAATGAAGCTGAGTCGATAAAATAAATGAGGTGGTTGCAGCATGTGTTTATTATATAAGATACATAGGAATAAGTTCATGAGTAGTACCTTACTCAGACCATCCAAATAGTATTAGCAGGCTTCCACCACCTTAGTAATCAACAGTTCACAAAATATGAATCTCAATATGATGTAAGGTGTTTCGGTTCGATCAAATGAGTTAGCGAGGTAGTCCCAAGTGTTTTTAGGATTAACATATTCACTTGGAATTCAAAATCACAAACGTTCCTTCGTCTCACCACAAGACAGTGGTGTATGCCTATTTTCTCTTTGCACATTCGCTCTTTTTATTCTTTTTTTCTTGTTATATATATGCTCACACTTTTTTAAGTGTTGTGCAATGGAGCTAGCCATACATTCCATTTCATGTAGGAATTCAAAGTTTAACGATCTCAATTACCAAATTCCAATTGTATACGAAGCATCTTTATGGCTTGAAGACTCTACCTCGACTTGTTCTCACTCTAATTTGATAGCACTTTTATTTTTCCTTTGTTCAAGGTTTCTTTCTTATGTCTACGCACTTCTATTCTTGTAGACAGTTGTCGGGCCTCCAAGTGCAGAGGTTTGTCGAACAGCGGCAAGTTTCCCTTAAGTGGATTACCCAAGGTTTATCGAACTGAGGGAGGAAGTGGTCAAAGGTATCCCTCTCAAGCAATCCTGCAATCAAGATACAAGAAGTCTCTTGTGTCCCCAACACACCCAATACACTTGTCAGGTGTATAGGTGCACTAGTTCGGCGAATAGATAGTGAAATACAAGTGGTATGGATGATTATAAGACAACAGTGCCAGAAAAGAGCTTGACGGGGTGGAAGAGACTGGAAGCAAGCAAACATGTAACAGATCTAGTTGTAAACAGTGTTTCAATGCTTAGAAACAAGGCCTAGGGATCATACTTTCACTAGTGAACACTCTCAATAAATATATTGTAACACCGCGGTTCTGAAAAGACCGAGGCTTCTATGTGACATGCCAATCCCTGGATCGGTTCATTGGCCCACAATAGAATAAGATAGATAACATAGAAAAATATCCGTGTATCATGAATAACAAAGATCCAGAGTACCATTATTACAATAAAAGCTTAGCACAAAGCTAGCTCAAATTATTCAGGTAGCAACTTAAATCAAGTAAATCCTCCATTCTTCAAATTTCCCACAAGTGAACAAGTGCCGAGTGGAGTACCGTGGCCTATATCGATTACTCAGAATCGGAATAACCTGCAACATGAAACGTAGCAGCCCCGAAGGGTCAATACATGGAATGTATGGCAAGTAGAGCTAGTAATGGAGACAATAGCACTAACATCTACATGCATATTTGGCAAGTGGAGCTCTGTCTCGCTAGCATTTGCAAATACCTTTGTCCTACTTTCATAAACAGTTTTTGATTTTCTTTGAAAAGATCCCAATTAAGTTAACCCAACAATGTTAAAACAGTTATGAAGTTGGAATGAGCGAGAAACATGTCATGGAATCAATATCAAGCAACTCAGTTGTCCATAACCAGGGACACGGCTAATTGATTAGATTATACACCCTGCAGGGGTTAGTACACTTTACCCATGTGACTTGGCCAGCCTAGCTCGTACCATCACTCTCATTTTGGGTGATGATAGGGATAAGTCCAAGAAGAGACTATTCGGGAAGTAGCTCCTCAATCCCGACGCGCACCGGTCCAACCTACCAAAATTCTACATCTCTGGATACGCGGGTTCGAGTTACCACAACCTACTAAGTCCAACCAACCGCCCATTCCATTATTGGCACATGGCTGTACACGTAAGCTACACAATAAAGAAGCCAATCATTCTCTCTTGATACCTGGGTGCCTTTCCGCAATGAAACCACTGAAAATTATCAATACCATCACACCCAGGGGATTCATTGATTAAGTTGTTTTAGTTTTCACAAACCAATACTTTTAGAAACAAGTCTCGATGATGTAACCCATCCCTCGTTCATAGCATGGCTAAGCACATCTACCAACGGTGGTTCATCTACAAAGAGGGTCCTACCACATAATAGGACATAGCATAGCGATAGTATCATCCTACACATGCATCTACAAAATACACGACAATGCATTGAAAATAGTAGGACGATATCATGAACAAAGTAGCATCTACTTGCCTTGGTTGTAGCGGTCGGAAGAACAATCCACACACGAGCAAGCGTTGCACTCGTCACAATCTACACGATACAATTGCAATCATAAACAAACAATCCACAAGCATATGCAACAGATATGATGCATGAAGGTATGCAAGACAAGTGAATTGGTGCTACAGCTGCACCACATAATCCTATTCCATAATACTACTGATTGCATGCATGGAAAATAGTTTTAGCGCAAGGAAAACTATTATGCAAAATATAGTGCTCAAAACTAGAGCTAGAACTCAAATAATTCACTACCGGTAGTATACTGTTTGTAAAATCTTGGGAAAATTCTACCGCATAGGCATCGCTGATTAGAAACAGCACCAACTGGAATTACTCAAAAATGAATTATAAAACTCCCCGAGTAATTAAAACACTGTAGAAAGCCACTAGGCAGTTTCTGCAGAAGTTTTTACTGTAAGCCTATCTTTTTAATTCACGATGAGATTCCCCTCGTTCCACTGAATCCAGGGACATATCATACGTGATTTTTGGAGCTACGGATCTTTTTCTACGAATTAATTACTCCGAAAAGGCCACTAACTAGTTTGATTAAACTGTACTAAACCTTGCTGCAAAAGTCTGAACCAAAGGTACAGCGAGATTCTACACGACTCACTGAATCTACACATATTTTATTTGTAATTTTTGGCCCAGCGGTTTAATTTCTATGCAATTTACAAGTTTCTACCGAAATCTGTCAACTAAAACGATTAACGGAAATAACCAGTCAACTGTGTCTGTTGACTTGTCAACGCGTCTGCTGAATGGGCGCTGACTGGCGTCTAACTAGTCAACGCCTGAGTCTGACCAGTCAACGGCTGATCTGAACCACTGATCTGAGATCTAACGGTGGCTGCAGGCTTACCGGAGACGAACAGCGGAACGGACGGCGACGATTTTCGGACGGTGGCGGCAATCGGTTCCGGCGTCGGCGTTTATCCTGCGCGGAGGAAGACAGTCAGCGCGATGGATCAACACGGTCAACACGACGGCGACGGCGCGTGCGTCGGCGAGCCACGGACGAGCGGGCGCGGCGCAAGGCGCGCGAGGCGGCGGCGCTGCGAGCGGCTGCGCGCGCGGCTGTGCGTGCGTGCGTGCGGTGTGCTGCAGCAGTAGCGGCGATGGCGGCGCACGGCGGCGACGCTGAAGTGGCGAGGCGGCGGCGGGTGGCGGCTCGCTGGCGGCGGGGCGCTACACGGCTGCGGGGAGGCGGCACGCTGCGGGGCGGCGGGGCAGCGGCCGAGGCGGCGCGGCGGCACGCGGGCGGCGGGGCAGGGTGGCGACGGCGGCGGCCTTACCTGGTGGCGGCGGCGGCGCGTGGAGGAGGAGGCGGCGGGCGGCGGCTCGCGGGTGGAAGGCGGCGCGCGGGGAGGCGATCGAGGCGGCGGGGTTGGTGGGCACGGGGGCCGAGGCGGCGGGGCTGCCTCTTATGTGGGGCCCCTTCGCGGGTCCTAATCCGATTCGGCGCGGATTTGGTTACGGACTCGGAAATCGGTCCGAAATTCGGACCGTTTTTCCGATGTTTCATAAAACGGCGATAATTTTTCCGTACGATCTCCGAATCGAGCGATTCTTGCTCCTATGGTTTTGTAAAATCTAGGGGAACAATCTAGGGTCAAGGTTTGAGCGAAACCACTAGGCTACAAGGGTGGACAATGCTAGTCCTACTAAAGCCTCCCGCAGGAGCCTCGTAGCAAAGTAGAATAGGGGTTTCGAAAATAGTGTTTCGTCGATTCACTTCGATCGACGGTTTTGTATGGAAAAGCATGATGTGATGAAATGAATGATATGCAGAACCAAATCTAAAATTTGGGATGTGACAAGACTAACCCCCTTAAGATGAATCTCGTCCTCGAGATTCGGCGCGGCTAGCAAATAGGTGTGGGTAGTCTCGGATGTCATCCTCACGCTCCCAAGTGGCTTCCTCTTCGGTGTGGTGGCTCCACTGCACCTTGCAGAACCTGATTGTCTTGGTACGGGTAATCCTTTCTGCTGTCTCCAGAATTTTGACCGGTTTCTCCTCATAGGTCAAGTCGTTCTCAAGCTGAACCTCCTCTAGCGGTACTGTGTCTCTCAACGGTGTATCTGCCATCTCCGGATGGCACTTCTTCAGCTGGGATACGTGGAACACATTGTGAACAGCGGACAGAGCCTCTGGCAACTCCAACTGATAAGCAACTTCTCCTTTGCGTGCTAAGATCCGATACGGTCCAATAAACCGAGGTGCCAGCTTACCCTTAATTCCAAATCTCTTGATTCCACGAAGTGGCGATACTCTGAGGTATGCTCTATCACCTATCTCATACACCACTTCCTTGCGCTTGGCGTCAGCGTAGCTCTTCTGCCTTGATTGTGCTACCTTCAGCCTATCTCTAATCAAGGCGACCTTCTCCTCAGCATCCTTGATCAAATCAGGTCCAAACAACTGACGTTCTCCTACTCCGTCCCATAGCAATGGTGTTCGGCACCGTTTCCCATATAGCACATCAAACGGTGACGTCTTGATGCTGGTTTGATAGCTGTTGTTGTAGGAAAACTCCGCATACGGCAAATTCTCATCCCAACTAGAGCCATGAGCCAAGGCGCAAGCTCTCAGCATGTCTTCCAAAATCTGATTCACCCTCTCGGTCTGTCCATCGGTCTGTGGGTGAAACGCTGTGCTAAACTCCAATCTAGTACCAAGTGACTCGTGCAATTGGCGCCAGAAGTGTGAGGTAAATTGGGTGCCTCTATCAGATACGATACTCTTGGGAACTCCGTGTAGGCACACAATCCTGTCCATGTAAATCTTGGCCAACTTTGCACTCGTGTATGTCGTCTTCACCGGTATAAAGTGGGCTACTTTGGTCAAATGGTCGACCACTACCCAAAGAGAGTCATATCCTGATATGGTCCTAGGCAATCCTGTGATAAAGTCCATTCCCACTCTATCCCACTTCCAATCCGGCACAGGCAATGGTTGTAGTAGTCCTGCTGGCTTCTGGTGTTCCGCCTTCACTCGGCTGCACACATCACATAGGGCAATATGCTTGGCGATATCTCCCTTCATGTTGTTCCACCAAAATCTGCTCTTCAAATCCATATACATCTTTGTGTTGCCCGGATGTATGGAGTATGGCGAGTTATGAGCCTCCTGCAGAATCAACTCCCTTATCTCCGGGTCGCTGGGCACACACAAACGATCTCCATACCACAAGGTACCATGCTCATCCTCGCGAATATCCTTTTCCCGATTCTCCTTCATCTTTTCCTTTATCTCCTCTATTTCCTTGTCTCCCACCTGAGCTTTCCTGATTCTGTCCTGTAACGTCGGTTGAACATCCATCGTAGCCAAGTATCCTTCAGACACTACTTCCAGTCTAAGGTCCTTGAATTGCCTGCACAAATCCTCAGGCAATTCACCAATTGTCAATCCATTGGCGTAAACCTTCCGGCTCAGAGCATCTGCTAGTACATTGGCCTTTCCTGGGTGGTATTGTAGATTCATATCATAATCCTTGATAAGTTCCAACCATCTCCTTTGTCTCATGTTCAGTTCCTTCTGTGTAAATATGTACTTCAGGCTCTTGTGGTCGGTGTACACATCACAGTGTTTTCCCATTAAGTAATGCCTCCATACCTTGAGCGCATGAACCACTGACGCTAACTCCAAGTCGTGTGTGGGGTAATTCCGCTCATGGTGCTTGAGTTGTCGCGAGGCATATGACACTACTCTCCCATCTTGCATCAGCACACTCCCAAGTCCCTGTCGAGAAGCATCACAGTACACTTGGAAACCCTTCTAAAGATCTGGTAAACACAGAACATGCACAGTCACTAGTCGACGCTTCAGTTCCTGAAAGCTGGCTTCACATGTGTCTGACCATTCAAACTTCCTCTCCTTCTTCAGAACTTCAGTCATCATCTTAGCAATCTTGGAAAAGTTTTCAATGAACCTCCTGTAATATCCAGCAAGTCCCAAAAAGCTTCGAATCTCTCCCGCATTCTTGGGTGCTTCCCACTCAGTTACTGCAGTCACTTTGCTTGGATCAACAGCAATTCCTTCTCCTGACACTACGTGTCCAAGAAACCCAACAGTGCTAAGCCAGAATTCACACTTGCTGAATTTGGCATACAGCTTGTGTTCCCTCAGTTTCTCCATAATCAGTCGCAGATGTTTCTCATGCTCAGCATCATCCTTGGAATATATCAGTATGTCATCAATAAACACCACCACGAACTTGTCCAAGTACTCCATAAATACCTTGTTCATCATGGTCATGAAGTATGCCGGAGCATTCGTTAGTCCAAAAGACATAACTGTATACTCATATAAACCATACCTAGTGGTGAAGGCGGTTTTTGGTACGTCCTCCTCCCGGATCTTCAATTGGAAGTAGCCTGATCGCAGATCAATCTTGTTGAACACCTTCGCTCCTTCCAGTTGATCAAACAAATCATTTATGTTCGGCAGAGGGTACTTGTTCTTGATGGTTACCTCATTCAGTGAGCGATAGTCCACCACTAATCTCTTGCTGCTATCTTTCTTCTCCACAAACAGAACAGGTGCACCCCATGACGACGAACTAGGCTGAATGAATCCCTTTTCCAGCTGCTCTTTCAACTGCTTCTTCAATTCCTTCAGCTCATCCACATCCATCTTATATGGCTTCTTTTCTATAGGTCCTGTTCCCGGCATCAGGTCGATAAGAAACTCTACATCCCTGTCAGGTGGCATCCCTGGCAGCTCTTCCGGAAACACGTCGGGGTAATCCCTAATCACTGGCACAGTATCCATGCTAACCCCCTTAAGAGAATTCAAATTACACCTTCCTGGTCGTGCAGCCGACTTGAATCTAATCCTCTTACCAGCCGGGGTTTTGAGTGAAACAGCTCGCTGTGCACAATCTATGTGTCCCCCATGCATAGACATCCAATCCATACCCAGAATAACGTCTAATCCCTGTGATTCCAACACTACTAGATGTGCAATGAAGTTGTGTGCTCCAATCCTCACAGTTAAGTCGCGGCATCCCGCGCTAGCTATCATATCTCCTCCAGGTGAACTCACTCTAATAGACCTTTTCATAGACTCAGTAGGTAACTTATACTTATCCACGAATGCCCTTGATATGAATGAATGCGATGCACCAGTATTGAAAAGTATAAGTGCAGGGTAAGTGTTGATTGGGAACTTACCAATCACAAGGTCAGGCTCATCTGGAATCTCCTCCACATTCATGTGGTTCACTGTGGCCTTCTCGTTGTTGGTTGGCTTCAGTCCTTTCCTCTCCGGACAGTTGTCAGCATAGTGTCCCTTCTGTTTACATTTGAAGCACGTCACCTCACTCAGATCCTTCTTCACAAAGCTGCGATCACGGTTGCGGTCATGTCCACCGTGTCCTCCAGAGTGGTGAGAGTGTCCTCCCTTGTGGTTGTGGTGGGTGCTCCTATGGTTGTCATGACGATGTCCATCGCCTCCATGGTGGTGGCGATCATGGCTCCCATGGTCACTCCCTACATGCTTGGAGTATCCATCATATGAAGTGCGCGACTTGTGGTGTGAACCAGAGTGGTGATTATTGTTCTTCCTCTTGCGGCTTTCTACTTGCTTGTGCTTCCCTTCCAAGATCCTAGCCTTGTCCATAAGCTCCTGGAAAGTGGGGCAGTAAACCACCAGTAGCTGCACTGAAAGCTCATCACTGAGGCCATCCAGGAATCTCTCCCTCCTTTTTGCATCAGTGTCAACATCCTCAGGTGCATAACGGGACAGGTTGTTGAACTCCTCAATGTACTCGGCCACGGTGCGATTGGTTTGGCGCAAGTTGCGGAACTCCTTCCTCTTCAGGCTCAGAACTCCTGAAGACACGTGGTTGGTCCTGAAACCTTCCTCAAACATTGCCCAAGTCACAGTATCCAGTGGGTGGGTGATCTGAAATGTGTCCCACCAAGAAGCGGCTGGTCCCTCCAGTAAGTGAGCGGCAAACCTCACCTTCTCAGCATCAGTGCATCCAACAGTTACCAGATCCTTGTTGACTGAACGCAACCAGTCGAGAGCAACCATTGGTTCCGTTGCAGTAGAGAACTTAGCTGGCATTAGCCTCAGAAATCTGGTGAGAGCATCTCCCTGAGGCTGATTGTTTCCATTGTTGTTGTTCTGATTTACCATGAACTGAGTCATCACTTGGTTCAGCTGTGCCTGAGCTGCCATGAGCTGCTCCAACTCAGTGGGGTGACGGCGAGGAGGCATCTGCGGTTCAGCACAGGTAAGTTTAGAAAGAATCAACTACGATAATAGGATTCTACCCATGCATATGATCAATCAACAACAAACAATAGCAGACAATCACAAGCAAGCAACACATCAACAAACAAGTGATCCAGCAACATCCCAGGGATTATCCTAGTAGTATATACCTACTGAAATAGTTTTACAAGAGTTGTCAATGGTTAACTAAACAGTTGATCCACTAAAAAACAAAAACAGCAATCTGCCAGAACAGTCCAGGAGCGTTCACGAATTTTTCCGCCTGACTTAAACTCGTCAGAAAATTTAGCTGATTTTTTCACATATAGTACAGAGAGTTTCGCATCAGCCCAATTTTTTTCAGATTTTTCAGAGTTACCAGAAAAATATGAAAAATAGCGCAGTACTGCTGTATCAGCAGAAAACTGCAGCGAAAATAACACAGATGTTAACCAAAATTGTCATAACTCTTTCATAAAATTTGCACAAATAATTCCTGGGATATTGGAGTACACAAATAAGCAACTAAACAATCTTAAACTAACACGAACTAAGCTTCACATCGATCGAGACTAATCCTAACGAATTTGCCTAACATGGACTAATTGGTGGACTTCTATCTACTTCTTGAAGAGGTTGCGGTAGGTCCTTGCTGTCATGCGTTGGCGCTTCGGCTCGCGGTACAACCATGGCGGCGGAGTGTACACCTCTCCTGAATCATCACTTGAGATCTCAAACTCCACCTCTTCTGGATCCTCCTCTTCTTCACTCTCAGCTGCAACTGCAACAGCTTCATCTCCTCCACCATCATCGTCTCCATCATCATCATCCTCGTCCTCATCATCATCATCGTCTCCACTGTCATCATCATCTCCATTGTTGCCATCATCTCCATTGTCATCATCAGAGGGTGGATTCAGCTGTGCTTGGAGGGCGGCAATATGGGCTGTCATAGCTTCAATAGTTTGATCCCTTTCCTGGACGGTCCCTTGCAACTGTTGTATGTTCTGGGTGTTCTCCTGCACAGTACCATGAAGATGAGCTATGGTTGCATCTCTGGCTATCAGGGCATTCTCCAAAACTCCCATAGCTTCATGCAAGGTGTCAATCTCCTGTCCTTGGACCACCATACCATTGCTAGCAAAATCTGCAATCTCCTTTATCATCATCACTTTCTCAGCTAGAGCTCCATTCTCCTTTTCCATGTCCTCTATGTGTCTCCGACGGGGCGGCATGTTGTTCCTGTCGCCTGGGGTAACCACAATGTTCCCATCTTCATCACGCCTTCCATAGTCATGGTAGGGTGAATCCGCTGGCAGTAGGTGTCGGACATTATGGCACTAGCGAGACAGGGCTTCATGTATGGCCAAGTTGATTCCAAGTCCCCAGTTGCAGTATGTCTTGGTGTAGACCAAGTGCACGGGGTTTGGCAAGGCGGCATCTCTGAATATGAAGGTAGTGATCTCCCATGCATCCTCTCCATATCCATAGGTGTACAACCTTCTTCCCTTGAACATGGGAAATGGCAATCCCAATGACTGTGAGAGCTGTGCTAACTGCCTTGCAAAGGGCCTTGGTGACTCCATGGTTGCATACTCAGTCCTGACTTCTCCCATCTATCAAGTAAAAGAGGAAAGTGTGAGAATAGCATATGGTAAGAATTTACGAGGGTGAAAGGCATAAGATGAAAGACAGAGTTAATATAGGCTTTAATAAATCTATGGCTTCCTAATCCAATCCTAGGTCACGATCCTACAGTCGACACACGGGCTCTGATACCATCTTGTAACACCGCGGTTCTGAAAAGACCGAGGCTTCTATGTGACATGCCAATCCCTGGATCGGTTCATTGGCCCACAATAGAATAAGATAGATAACATAGCAAAATATCCGTGTATCATGAATAACAAAGATCCAGAGTACCATTATTACAATAAAAGCTTAGCACAAAGCTAGCTCAAATTATTCAGGTAGCAACTTAAATAAACTAAATCCTCCATTCTTCAAATTGCCCACAAGTGAACAAGTGCCGAGTGGAGTACCGTGGCCTATATCGATTACTCAGAATCGGAATAACCTGCAACATGAAACGTAGCAGCCCCGAAGGGTCAATACATGGAATGTATGGCAAGTAGAGCTAGTAATGGAGACAATAGCACTAACATCTACATGCATATTTGGCAAGTGGAGCTGTGTCTGGCTAGCATTTGCAAATACCTTTGTCCTACTTTCATAAACAGTTTTTGATTTTCTTTGAAAAGATCCCAATTAAGTTAACCCAACAATGTTAAAACAGTTATGAAGTTGGAATGAGCGAGAAACATGTCATGGAATCAATATCAAGCAACTCAGTTGTCCATAACCGGGGACACGGCTAATCGATTAGATTATACACCCTGCAGGGGTTAGTACACTTTACCCATGTGACTTGGCCAGCCCAGCTCGTACCATCACTCTCATTTTGGGTGATGATAGGGAGAAGTCCAAGAAGACTGTTCGGGAAGTAGCTCCTCAATCCCGACGCGCACCGGTCCAACCTACCAAAATTCTACATCTCTGGATACGCGGGTTCGAGTTACCACAACCTACTAAGTCCAACCAACCGCCCATTCCATTATTGGCACATGGATGTACACGTAAGCTACACAATAAAGAAGCCAATCCTTCTCTCTTGATACCTGGGTGCCTTTCCGCAATGAAACCACCGAAAATTATCAATACCATCACACCCAGGGGATTCATTGATTAAGTTGTTTTAGTTTTCACAAACCAATATTTTTAGAAACAAGTCTCGATGATGTAACCCAGCCCTCGTTCATAGCATGGCTAAGCACATCTACCAACGGTGGTTCATCTACAAAGAGGGTCCTACCACATAATAGGACATAGCATAGCGATAGTATCATCCTACACATGCATCTACAAAATACACGACAATGCATTGAAAATAGTAGGACGATATCATGAACAAAGTAGCATCTACTTGCCTTGGTTGTAGCGGTCGGAAGAACAATCCACACACGAGCAAGCGTTGCACTCGTCACAATCTACACGATACAATTGCAATCATAAACAAACAATCCACAAGCATATGCAACAGATATGATGCATGAAGGTATGCAAGACAAGTGAATTGGTGCTACAGCTGCACCACATAATCCTATTCCATAATACTACTGATTGCATGCATGGAAAATAGTTTTAGCGCAAGGAAAACTATTATGCAAAATATAGTGCTCAAAACTAGAGCTAGAACTCAAATAATTCACTACCGGTAGTATACTGTTTGTAAAATCTTGGGAAAATTCTACCGCATAGGCATCGCTGATTAGAAACAGTACCAACTGGAATTACTCAAAAAGGAATTATAAAACTCCCCGAGTAATTAAAACACTGCAGAAAGCCACTAGGCAGTTTCTGCAGAAGTTTTTACTGTAAGCCTATCTTTTTAATTCACGATGAGATTCCCCTCGTTCCACTGAATCCAGGGACATATCATACGCGATTTTTGGAGCTACGGATCTTTTTCTACGAATTAATTACTCCGAAAAGGCCACTAACTAGTTTGATTAAACTGTACTAAACCTTGTTGCAAAAGTCTGAACCAAATATACAGCGAGATTCTACACGACTCACTGAATCTACACATATTTTATTTGCAATTTTTGGCCTAGTGGTTTAATTTCTACGCAATTTACAAATTTGTACCGAAATCTGTCAACTAAAACGATTAACGGAAATAACCAGTCAACTGTGTTTGTTGATTGGTCAACGCGTCTGCTGACTGGGCGCTGACTGGCGTCTGTCTAGTCAACGTCTGAGTCTGACCGGTCAACGGCTGATCTGAACCACTGATCTGAGATCTAACGGTGGCTGCAGGCTTACCGGAGACGAACGGCGAAACGGACGGCGGCGATCGGTTCCGGCGTCGGCGTTTATCCTGCGCGAAGGGAGACGGTCAGCGCGATGGATCAACACGGTCAACACGACGGCGACGGCGCGTGCGGCGGCGAGGCACGGACGAGCGGGAGCGGCGCAAGGCGCGCGAGGCGGCGGCGCTGCGAGCGGCTGCGCGCGCGGCTGCGCGTGCGTGCGTGCGGCGTGCTGCAGCAGCAGCGGCGATGGCGGCGCGCGGCGGCGGCGCTGCAGCGGAGAGGCGGCGGCGGGTGGCGGCTCGCTGGCGGCGGGGCAGGCAAGCGGCGGCGGGGCGCTGCGCGGCTGCGGGGAGGCGGTGGCGTGGCGCGCGGCGGCGGGGCAGCGGCCGAGGCGGCGCGGCGGCACGCGGGCGGCGTGGCAGGGCGGCGACGGCGGCGGCACGCGGGCGGCGTGGCAGGGCGGCGACGGCGGCGGCCTTACCTGGTGGCGGCGGCGGCGCGTGGAGGAGGAGGCGGCGGGCGGCGGCTCGCGGGTGGAAGGCGGCGCGCGGGGAGGCGATCGAGGCGGCGGGGTTGGTGGGCACGGGGGCCGAGGCGGCGGGGCTGCCTCTTATGTGGGGCCCCTTCGCGGGTCCTAATCCGATTCGGCGCGGAGTTGGTTACGGACTCGGAAATCGGTCCGAAATTCGGACCGTTTTTCCGATGTTTCATAAAACGGCGATAATTTTTCCGTACGAGCTCCGAATTGAGCGATTCTTGCTCCTACGGTTTTGTAAAATCGAGGGGAACAATCTAGGGTCAAGGTTTGAGCGAAACCACTAGGCTACAAGGGTGGACAACGCTAGTCCTACTAAAGCCTCCCGCAGGAGCCTCGTAGCAAAGTAGAATAGGGGTTTCGAAAATAGCGTTTCGTCGATTCACTTCGATCGACGGTTTTGTATGGAAAAGCATGATTCGATGAAATGAATGATATGCAGAACCAAATCTAAAATTTGGGATGTGACATATATTCTCTTCATGATACTACTATGAACTACTCTTCGGTTGGACACTCTAATCCATGGTAGGGCTATAACAGCACTCCTCAAAGTCCGCCTTATCCATCCAGATAACCCCACACTATCACCTTGAGTGCTAGATGGTTCCAACAAACACAAAATTTCATAAAGACATCCAACTCAAAATATACTCATGATAAGTATTTATAAACTCTAGCCTAAGTGCCACCACGGCGTGCACGCTGTCACTTTCACACACGTGGGGAGAACAGAGATCTATTGAAGAACTTGAGTATTTATGTAAAATATAGCCTAAGTGCCACCACGGTATGCACACTATCACTTTCACACACGTGGGGATAGCCGGAGATCTATTAAAGCACTTGAGTAGTAGATTAGATCTACTTGATTACAAAGCTCATGATCACAATATTATCATGCATAGGGAGATAGATGAACACATAGCTATCGGTAGATCCCTTATCCTCGAGGAAGAACTACTCCCTCCTCATTATGGGAAGCAGCCACGGCGATGGAGATGGTGGTGGAGATTGATGGAGATGTGTAAGACCCCACCTTTATAACGTAAAGGCCCCTATGATTGCAATGCTAGTCCCTGGATTGAATTGCTAGCATCCACAGTTTAAGATGAAGTACACAGATACAAAGGTCATTATTACATCGTAATTCCAGAGATAACATAGTCTTTACAACTCATTAGCCCAAGGCTAATACATAGAGTTCATAACATAAAGTAAATAAATAGAATTCTTCAACTTCATGTGCCACAGGCAAACATGTTGAGTGTAGACTCATAACCCTAGTCTCCATCAGAGTAACCCGCAACATCATATGTTACATCCACAGAGGGTCAATACATTTGCAATTGTATTGGCAATTGATACCATAGTAGTATAGTAGCATCTAATAACTATATAAATTTGGCTAAGTGTAGTTCAGGCTGGCTTTGCTCAAAATAAGGTTTTTCTTATTAGTTGAAAACACTAAGTTTTTGTTTGACAAAACACCCAAGGAACCACCAATAGACATTGGTGAACCTTTACCCTTGTTCAACCTGAAGTTTTAACTTAGAGAAATTGGGATGAGGAGATTCTTGATCACTTCAATGTCTTTGATGCTCAAATTGTTCGTTGCCGGGGACACGGCTAAGTACTTAGGTTTTACCCTCTCGAGAGGTGGTGCACTTTCCCCACAAGACTCGACATGCATAGGGACGAGACTTTTCAGAAGCATTCCCTTAGACCACCATGGACGTGTTCCTTCCTATCAACCCTACCACCAACGGTCCATCTGGCTAAGTTCTTGCAACCTAGTTGGTCAAGGCAGAGCCCATATGCCATGTGGTTGCACTACAAGCTTCTCAACACTAAATGTCTCAAATCCCTTTGTTCCTGGGTGGCCATCCACAAGTGTGATACACAAGGTAAACCATAGACATGGGCCTTGTGTAACCACTCAACACTGACTAATATTTCCATTCCACCCAGGTGATTCATTCACATGTTGTTTTATTATTCAAAAACAAAGTCATAGATTTTGCATAACAACATAGTATGAATATTCCACCCTTGTTTAATACTAGCTAGGCTAAGCATACTAGTATAGCAAGTTTCTTATCTTAAGGAAAACTACTAAGACAACATCTATAGGATTTCCAAAGCATAGCATATACTTAGAAAATTAACCATGCAAATCCTACTCAAAGTATTACTAATGCATAGATAAAAAATAGTAGGACAAAATATGAAGCATTACTTTCCTTGGTAGTTGGGGGAATAGGAACAATCCTCACAATCACAATCACCACAATCACCAAAATCTACACATAAAATCATAACACCAAATTCACATTCAATATACAAACAAAAATATATATGAATGCATGCAAATGCAATGGAATGATTTTCCACACTAAACAAGTCAAACTAAACAGTACTGAACACAAAGTAAACTTTCTAAAGTCTAAATAAACCAAAGATTACTTTAAAATAATTTTCTAGACATTTTATAGAGTCAAATTAAGCCTACCAATGTTTCTATTCAAAATCCTAATTTTACAGAATCAAATGGCCAAACCAAGGCCATAGATGCAAAGAGTTTATTTTTCTGAATCCAATGATATATTATTTGTAATTTTTGGACAAACAGATCAACAGTAATGAATTTTACAAGTTAATTCATCTAATAGATCAAAATTCAGATTTTAAATCTAATTCAGTGACATGCGGCGCTTCCTGATTGGTGCGTACCAATTCGCGCTGGATCACGTTTCTGTGCCATTAGATCTAAAGTGAATCCTGTGGCTCAGATCAAAACTTACCCCTTCGCTCTAAATCTAATCCTGGCCGCTAGATCTAGATCCAAAGGGCCAGATCTAATTGACCAAAGTATGGCGGCAACGGAACATCCGGTGACACGCTGGCGATTCTAGGGGGAACAGCGGGTGGTGCGGATGCTTACAAGAGTCACGTGGATGCGAGGAAGCTCAAGGTGGTCGTGGACGGGGCTGGGGCGCACTGACACGGCCGGAAAAACTCGTCGGAGTTCTCATTGGTATCGGGTGCTCGCTGGCGGAGACGAAGGCGACAACCTAGGTCACCAAAAGGCAAACACTAGACATTAGCAGGTGCACAAGTTCACGGTGAACACGCTGGTGTGAATCTGGGGGCAAGGGGCGCTCGGGTTTTACCTTAATTGCTCGCCAGAGACGAACGACGCCTCTGGTGCTTGCAGTCGTCAACAGGGACGACGAACTAGGGTAACATAGGATAAACCAGAGGTGTGAGAAGATGCGTAAGGGCAAGAGGGACATGCTCGCGTGAACAAGAGGCGGAGGCGAAAATGGAGCTCACCGAAATGCGTCGTCGGAGCTGCTCGGTACTGCGGCGGTGCGAACGAGAATTAGAGGACCCTGGTTGCGCTTAGTGTTGGCTAGCTGGGGGGAAATGACCGTGAGGGGTTGGGGGTTAAGTAGCCGGAGTAGGGGCAGAGATCACGCGCTCATTCATCGCCAATTAATCGAATCAATTCACGGCAGTGAAGGGGGAAGAAACGACGGAGGAACAGGTCGCGGCATGGCGTTTGGGGACGACGACGCTGATGTGGCACGGGCCCAGTAGCAGTGAGAGGGGGGTGCGCGCGGGTGAGAAAGAGAGAAGAGAGGGAAAACCCCGAGTGGGATAGATGGGCTGCTGGGCCAGAATGGGTGTGCCTGTTTTCTTTTTTTCTCTTCGTGTTTTTCCAATTCTGTTTTGATTTTCAAGAATTAATTTGAAATGCTATTTCAAATCTGTTTAAACTCAAACTTTCACCAAGTTTTTGTACTATGATCCTAGTGTCAAAAAGTGTGCCAAACACATCTAACCACTCAAAAACACTTTGAGGTTATAAAATAAAATAAAAAACCAAGCCCCATATGTATATAATAAAAGGGGTATAAATATGGTTTTATTTAGGGTTTTGTTTTGAAAAAATTTGTGCAAGATCAAAATGTCATGATGATATGAATGCAATTACATGACTTTGCATTTGATGAAATTTGGGATGTTACAAATATAACCCCCTTAAGATGAATCTCTCCCTCGAGATTCGGATTGGCTAGCAAATAGGTGAGGGTGATCTTTCCGAAGGTCATCTTCTCTTTACCAAGTTGCTTCTTCCTCAGTATTATGATTCCACTATACTTTGCAGAATTTGATAGTCTTAGTACGAGTAACTCTTTCAGCTGTCTCAAGAATCTTGACAGGTTTCTCTTCATAAGTGAGATCACTCTCCAACTGAACCTCTTCCAATGGTATAGTGTCCTTCAATGAAGTTTCTTCCATTTCTGGATGACACTTCTTCAACTGACTCACATGAAACACATTGTGAACTGATGACAGTGATTCAGGCAATTCAATCTCATAAGCCACTTCTCCTTTGCGGCTTAAAATCTTGAATGGTCCAACATATCTTGGTGCCAATTTTCTTTTGAATCCAAATCTCTTCACACCACGAAGTGGTGAGACTCTAAGATAAGCTCTATCACCTACCTCATAGGTGACTTCCCTACTCTTTGGATCTGCGTAACTCTTTTGTCAGGATCAGGCTATCTTCAATCTGTCCTTAACCATTCTGACTTTCTCTTCAGCTTCCTTGATCAATTCTGGTCTGAATAAATTTCTTTCTCCTACCCCATTCCATAGTACGTAATGGAGTAGTACACTTCCTTCCATAAAGTAATTCAAACGGATCCATCTCTATGCTTGCTTGATAGTTGTTATTGTAAGAGAATTCCACGTAAGGCAGACTTTCATCCCAACTAGATCCATAATCTAGTGCACAAGCTCTCAACATATCTTCCAAAATCTGATTGGTCCTTTCTGTCTATCCATCAGTCTGAGGATGAAATGTTGTGCTAAATTCTAGCCTTGTTCCCAATGATTCATGCAGTTGTCACAAAAAACGCGAAGTGAATTGAGTTCCTCTATTAGACACAATACTCTTAGGTACTCCATGTAGACATACAATCCTATTCATATAAATCTTAGCCAATTTAGCACTTGTATAAGTAGTCTTCATGGGTATGAAATGAGCCACTTTAGTTAGGCGATCCAAAACAACCCAAATAGAATCATATCCAGATATGGTCCTTGGCAATCTGGTGATAAAATCCATACCAATCTTATCCCACTTACAATCATGTATAGGTAGTGGTTGCAATAGTCCTGCCGGTTTTTTATGTTCCACCTTTACTCAACTACACACACCACACAAGGCAATATGTTCCGCAATATCTTTCGTGAGATTGTTCCACCAAAATCTTTCCTTCACATCCATGTACATTTTGGTGTTACCTGGATGAATAGAATATAGTGAATTGTGTGCTTCTTGCAGAATCAATTTCCGAAGCTCCGGATCTTGCGGAATGCAGATGCGCTTTCCATACCATAAAGTTCCTTCATCGTCTTCATGGAATCCCTTCACCTTTCCTTTGCTAATTTTACTCTTAATCTCATCTATTTCCTTGTCCAACTTTTGGGCTTCTTTGATCTTATCCAACAATGTTGGTTGAACTTCCAAGGACATGAGATATCCTTCAGGCACTATCTCCAATCTTAGCTCTTTGAATTGGGCACACAAATCATCTAGCAATTCTCCTTTAGTAAGGCCATTCACGTAAACCTTACGGCTTAAAGCATCGGCTACAACATTTTCTTTACTGGGATGGCATTGCAAACTCAAGTCATTGTCCTTGATGAGCTCTAGCCACCTTCTTTGTCTCATATTGAGTTCCTTCTGGGTGAAAATATATTTCAAACTCTTATGATCTGTGAACACTTCACAACGCTTTCCCAAAAGATAATGTCTCCATGTTTTGAGTGCATGGACAACAGAGGCTAACTCTAAGTCATGAGTAGGATAATTCACTTCATGAGTTTTGAGTTGTCTCGAGGCATAAGCCACAACTATTCCTTCTTGCATCAAAACTCCACCCAATCCTTGGTGAGATGCATCACAATAGTCTTTCTCTAGATCACCGGAATATACCAAAGATCAACGGAATGCGTCACCAGAGCTGCTCGGTACTGCGGTGGTGCGAGCGAGAATTAGAGGAGCCTGGCAGCGCTTAGTGCTGCTAGGTGAGGGGAAGTGGCCGCAAGGGGGGGGCTAAGTAGCCGGAGCAGGGGCGGAAATCACGCGCTCATTCTTCGCCTATTAATCGAATCAATTCGCAGCAGTGAAGGGCGGAGAAACGACGGAGGAACAGGTCGCGGCGCAGGGTTTGGGGACGATGACGCTGATGTGGCACGGGCCTAGTGGCAGTGAGAGGGGGTGCGCGCGCGGGTGACAAAGAGAGAAGAGGGAACCCTGGGTGGGATAGATGGGCTACTGGGGCTTGCTGGGCCAGAATGGGTGTGCCTGTTTTATTTTTTTATCTTTGTCTTTTTCCAATTCTGTTTGATTTTCTAGAATGAATTTGAATTGCTATTTCAAATCTGTTTGAACTCAAACTTTCACCAGTTTTTGTATTGTGATCCTAGTGTCAAAAAGTGTGCCAAACACATCTAACCACTCACATGAGGTTATAAAATAAAATAAAAAAACCAAGCCCCATATGTATATAATAAAAGGAGTATAAATATGGTTTTATTTAGGGTTTTGTTTTGAAAAAAATTGTGCAAGATCAAAATGTCATGATGATATGAATGCAATGACATGAGTTTTCATTTGATGAAATTTGGGATGTTACAAGATGGCTTCGGGGGCAATTCCCCATCCCGGCAGGGTGCCGAAACAGAGACTTTTGTCCCCCGAATATCCACTTCGGTGGTGGCGGCTCTGCGGAGGTTTTTGTGGATGGAGGCCGGATGATTTAGGGTTTTCTCCTCGGGGGCTTCTTATAGGCGAAGGGGCAAGAGGAGGAGGTAGCCAGGGGGGCACACCTCCTGGTGGCCCGGCCTAGGTGGGCCCGTGCCACCCTAGGGTGTGGCCACCTTGGTTCCCTACTCCATCTCTGCTTCGATTTTCCGTACCATTCTAGGAAAAATAGTAACTTTGGCTTTTGTCCCGTCTAATTCTGAGAATATTCATTTTTTAGCTTTTCTGAAACCAAAAACAGCAGAATACAGGCAACTGGCACTGTGGCATCATGTTAATAGGTTAGTTCCAGAAAGTGTATAAAATACCTCAAAGTGTAGACAAAACATAAGACAAATGATATATAACAAGCATGGAGCGTCAAAAATTATAGATACATTTACGACGTATCAAGCATCCCCAAGCTTAACTCCTGCTCGTCCTCGAGTAGGTAAGTGATAAAACTAATATTTTTTTAGGTGACATGCACCATCACAATCTTGATCAAACCATTTGCAAGCATTCAAAGCTGGGATCAAAGTACTCTAAACATGAGCATGAAAGATGTAGTTCTAACAATAAGACATAGCAACTATGTTGTAACAAGAAAGGATACAAATAAAGATTATGAATAACAATGCATTGAAAGATGTTTGTTTGTTTCACATATAAAAAACATAGGATAGTAGCATTCAGTTTATCCCTCATGGAGTGGCAAAACATAAATGCATAGGACACCTTCAAAGTTCTTAAGGGTGACTAGATACAAATAGATCAAGAACAAGCAATATCAACAATATGAATCAATCAATAAGTTTTGGGACAATGCACATGGATCTAAGAATGGCAACTATTCTCTCTTAATTGGTGCCTAAGGATAGAAGGTAGAGACTCAATATTAAAGTGGAAGAAAGGCCCTTGAAAGGGAAGCAGGGATTTCAAGTTTCATAAAGAGCTTCCAAAAATTATGGTACTTGTTAGCTTTCAGTTCTCATTGCCCCTATAATAAGCATCTTAAAGTGAACAAAATATGGAGTATATGCTTGACAAAGTATAAGTTGGCAATCTCATGTCCCTTGAGTACGAGGGCCTCTCCTCATGCTACTCAACTTTAGTTACCAGTAAGTTCTTGTCATAGTAAGTACATGTGTATCATAGAAAACCACCAACGGGGTACCCCTTGCCCCATGACACAGGAGCTATCCCATATCAAAATGACAAGGAAGCAGACAATGAGCATCTCAGTAATCTTTTTATTTACCATGGGAAGATGGTGCTTTTTTCTCTCTTTCCTCTTTTCTCATCTCCTTTTTTTCTTTTTCTCAATCTTTTTTCTATCTCTTTTTTTATAATAAGAATGATTCATAGATTGCTCACTATGGTGATGCTGCAAGTTTCCACCATGATTAAGCATGGCTTAGGCTAGCGGCCCAGGCATTTCTCTAACACACATACATAACTCCATGGACTTACAAGCTCCCCTTTTATTTCACACCGACGACATCCATAAACAAAAGAGCATGATATCAAATGGGTAGATATTTACAGGTGTTGAAAGCGTTCCCCGTGACAGCACGGTTCTACTAATTCCAACATATAAGTGCAAGCATATACAACATAAATGACACAATGGTTCAAGTTTATTAGGGGCAAGAAAAATAAAGTGTGCCATCAAGTTTGTGAGAGCTTTAATCACTAATTTTCACATAACAAGTTTAATTTGGAAGATAGATAAAACAATATACTTGGAATGGTGTAACACACCATGCATAGGAATTTATTTTGGACACTTTGGAATAACTTAGTTTCTTGGGAGTTGGATGCATGAGTAAATCTTACTCAATTCAAGTGGAGGCTAGCAAAAGACTGGGAGCGACCAACTAAGAGAGCAACAGTGGCCATAATCATGCAGAGCAACAAAACATTATCTCACATGGTTATACCCCATGGGTACACAACCTCAGCATACCTAGTCCAGCCCAAGGAAGGCCCACGACAAATATACGCCGGCCCATGAAGACTTTCGGGTGGCCAAGGCCCATGACGCCTTCGGATCCTTGGAGAGCAAGACTAGAGTAGATAGAAAATTCAAAGGGGTAAACCCTAAAACCTGTAACTGACTCGGTCTGTGCCTGGGACCTTCCTAACTCTATATAAAGGCTAGGAGGGCACGACCTAGATCTCTCACAATCTTCCGCATGCACACCTCCACGCCAGATTGCATCTGCGCACCCCTGTAACCTTCGGTTCCACCATAATTAGAGAAGACAAGCAGGAGTAGGGTTTTCTCTCTGGGGGCCTCAACCTGGGTAAATGTGTCCCCGTGTTGCTTGTTTGCTAACCGTTCCACGATCTCCAGCATCCCCATCTTCTCCAAAACCCAAGTCCATAACAATGGGCATTGACGAGACCAAACCTCGTCAATTGGCGCCGTCTGTGGGAAACGGGGACGCTGATTGTGCGATCGTGACGGTCCCAACCCGAGCGATCTACAACTCCGCGGCGACGGAGAATCATCTCCTCTTCGGCGCCTTCGACTTCACCGCTCACTCACCGGCCACCATGAAGGACTTCGAGCCCGTTGGCGACGGGCTCGAGATCCTGTTCGGGAGCTTCTGCTTCCAAGTGGGGCAGATCGGCACTCTCCGCCTCCCAGAGCGGGTGCCCCTGCCATCGATCAGGCCCGCTTCATGGGCTCCACACCCCGTGCTACGCACCACCTCGTCAATAGACGAGTCCTATGACAGCAGCAGCTGCAACTCCGATCTATGCGGCCCGCCATCGGATGAAGGGACCTACGGTTCCGGATCCAAAAGCTGCGGCAGCAGTGATCCGATCTACAAGCGCTACCAGTGCGCCGCGGTCGTCTAGGATCAAGAGCACAATCCGCTACCCAACCCGCCAGGTAGGAACGGTGGAAACAGAAGAAGCCAATCCCCCCCACCCAACGGGGAAAACAACAATCGGGTCATCCACCTCAACAAGGAAGGATGGGCTCAAGCACGCGAGGCCATGGCGGGCAACAAGGTCCTGCCCGCTGATGCCTCACGAGATCTACTGATGGCATACCACATGCTCCTCATCGAGGAGCACAAGAAGCAGATCAAGATGCAGGAAGTGCTCGACAAGCGCAAGCAAGCAGCTTCAGAGTCTAGTGCGCGACGAGCTGCGCTCTCCGCCATGGGCATCGGCTCCATCTCACATGGCAACAACGGGAACAAGCACCGTTCTCGGATGGAGAACATGGACCCCAAAGAGCGCCGCGAGGTGACCCGAGCCCTCAACGCGTCCTTCATGGAGATGGACGCCGACGGCAACGTCATCCCAAAAACGCCGCAAGCTGCGATCATGGCAGCCACCGCGTACCTCGCGTCCCACCCACCTCCGGAGTGGGACCCGAAAAGGGCCATGCACAGGTCCGCGCTTACCGGGCTCAGACTCGTCGGAGCTGCGCTCCACGGAGAAGCTGCTGCGGAGCCGAAAAAGAAGGCCGCGGTCAGATTCAACCGCAGCCCCACGCCCTCATCCGAGGACGAAGAGCATGACCTTCCTCGAAGGCATAAGAGATCATGCCATCGCAGCCGCGACTACGACGCTCGAAACGAGCTAATGCAGCGCAAGATCGACAAGGCGAAGGAGAACTCTGCGGAGCTCGATGCTTCAGTAGATCTGTCCGATGGACAAAGATGCCGTGAAACTTCAAGCTCCCTTCGGACACTCCAAAATTCGACGGCACAAAGGACCCCAAGGCGTGGCTCAGTGACCACTTGTCATCCGTCAATCTGCACGGCGGAAGCAGGGAAACCGCCATGCAATGCCTTCAGCTGCAGCTGACAGGCGTAGCTCGGATCTGGCTAGGCATCCTATCCTCAGGGTCCATCCGAAGTTGGGAGGAGCTGGCATACAGTTTCGTTCGAAACTTCAAAGGCACCAGCAAGAGGCCTGCCTCGATCGAGGAGTTGCGAGCCTGCACCCAACGAATGGGTGAATCCATTTGCTCGTACATACTGCGCTGGTCCAACACCAAGAACTCCGCGGCACACATCTCCGAAGAAAGGGCCATCGACGCCTTCAAGGACGGTGTCAAACGCCAGGACTTCAAGGAAGAACTTGGGCGCGTCAAGCCCAAGACACTCGACCACCTCATGGACATCGCCAACAGGTGGGCCGATGGCGAGGACTCCATCCACCGAGCACACTCGGAGGAGGAAGATGACTACAGCCGGCGACGTGAACGCCGTAGCAAGAGAAGATCGCGCGTCTACGACGATCGCGACGGACCCAACATGGTCGCGGCTGGCTACGCCAACCGCCGCAACGATGGCAACTGAAACAGCGGCGGATACCGCGAAAACAATTTCCACGACGGAGGACGCCCAGCACAGTCGTGGCAACGCCGCGGTCGCGACGATGGACCCTCAGCATATGAAAAACTGTCGGGTCCATGCACCATCCACTTCTACATTGACAAGCAGGATGGTAAGAAGAAGGCAAGCCACATGCTCAAGGACTATCGCGAGTTCCATAAACTCAGCGAAAGCATGGCTTAGATGAGGCAGCAAGCCCCAAACCCTGGATTCGGGAATGCGCCCACACCAGGCGAGATAGCGCATGGAGATCCTCCACCACCACCGGTAGGCGGCCCGAACCACCCAGTGGCACCCGCACAAAATAACGGTGGGCACGTGTATCCCCTGCCGAAAGGGTCGCTGATGATCCAAAAAGGGCGCCCCACGAATAGGGTGCAGAAGAAAATCACCCATCAGATCAACCTAACAGCTCCACCCGCCATCCCTGAGTATCTCAGCGGACCGGAGTCCTGCATCACGTTCAGCCGTTCGGATCACCCTTGCCAGATCCCTCGTCCAGGTCATGCTGCCCTGGTGCTAGAGGCGCAGATCGGAGGGTTCGAGATGATCCGCGTCTTCATGGACCGCGGCAGCGGCATCAACCTGATGTTCGCAAGCACCCTAGCAGCAATGCGGATCCCGTTGTGCAGCCTGGAATAGTCAGACACAACGTTCCATGGCATCGTTCTAGGAAAGGGCATATTCCCACTGGGAAAGATATGGCTCGACATCATCTTCGGCAAGCCGGATAACTTACGATGCGAACGGCTCGAGTTCGAGGTGGTGGACTGGCCATCACAATACCACGCCATCCTCGGGCGTGTAGCATTCGCAAGATTCCTGGTAGTACCGCACTACGCGTACCTGCTACTCAAGATGCCAGGACCCAAGGGCGTCATCACGGTCCACGGGAGCTTCACCCGATCAGACCACTGCGACAGGGACTTCAACAGAATCTCCCAGTCATTCGGCATGCAGGAGGAGCTCGCAAGGCTCCGCGAGGTGACAGACAATGGGGAACCCTCAGTCGCATGGCAAAACGCACCTGGCATGTCCTTCGACTCCACCGTCAACACAACGAAGGTGCATGTCCACCCGATGGACGCCTCCAAGACGGCGCTGATCGCCAACGATCTCAGCCCCGCATAGGAAAGCGCGCTCGTCGAATTCCTCCGTGAGCACTGGGAAATCTTCGCCTGGTGTCCTGCGGACATGCCAGGAGTTCCCAGAGAATTCGCCGAGCACGCACTCAATGTCTTTCCAGACACCAAGCCCGTCAAACAGTCCATCCGGAGACTGTCCGAGCCGCGGGCCGAAGCCATCGGGATTGAAGTCAACAGACTACTCACAGCAAACTTCATCAGGGAGATCAAGGAGAGCGAGTGGTTCGCCAATACTGTGATGGTCCCTAAAAAGGACACGGACATCCTGCGGATGTGCGTGGATTTCACATCGCTAAACAAGCACTGCCCAAAGGACCACTTTCCTCTCCCTCGGATCGACTAGATCATCGATTCAACTGCAGGATGCGAGAAGCTCTCCTTCCTCGACGCCTACTCAGGCTACAACCAGATTCGACTAAAGGTCAAACATCAAGAGAAAACGGCGTTCATCACGCCGTTCGGGGTGTTCTGCTACAACACAATGCCTTTCGGACTAAAGAACGCAGGTGCTACATACCAGCGGTGCATGCAGGCATGCCTCAAGGACCAGATCGGCCGCAATGTCCAAGTCTATGTCGACGACATAGTCATCAAAACCAGGGAAGCGAGAACGCTCATCGACGATCTCCGCGAGACATTCGATAATCTCGACCGCTACAGGATCAAGCTTAACCCCGAAAAGTGAGGGATCGAGGCGAACCTAAAGAAAATACGGGCGATCATGGCTATGGAGAAGCCAAAAAAATTCAAAGGTGTCCAGCAACTTGCAGGACGAATAGCGGCATTAAGCAGATTCATCAGCCGCATGGGCGAGAAGGCACTGCCATTCTACCAGCTGTTGCGCAAGGACAACAAATTCGAGTGGACGCCCGAGGCGGATGACGCATTCGAAGATCTAAAGCGGCTGCTTTCTACCTCGCCCGTCCTGGTCACGCCAAAGGAGCGCGAACCCCTACTATTGTACATAGCAGCTACACACCAGGTGGTGAGCACCGTACTGGTGGTCGAGCGACCCGAAGAGGGCAAGACCCATGGGGTCCAACGCCCAATCTACTTCCTCAGCGAGGTATTGACACCAACAAAGGAGAGGTACCCTCAGTACCAGAAACTCGCCTACGGCATGTTCATGACGGCTCGTCGGCTGAGCCATTACTTCCAGGAGCACCAGGTGATGGTCGTCAACGAAGCACCCCTGAACAGCATCCTGAACAATCCGGAGGCCATAGGACACGTGGCCCTGTGGGGCATCGAGCTGTCACCCCTAGACATCATCTACGAGAAACGACTCGCAATCAAATCTCAAGTCCTCCCGGACTTCCTTGTACATTGGATGGAGCTACAGCTGCCAGACACCCCAGATATGTCGCAGTCATGGACGATGCATTTCGACGGCTCCAAGCGCGAAGCCGGAGCGGGAGCCGGGGTCATACTGACCTCCCAGCAGGGTGAAAAGATGAAGTATGTCCTCCGGATGAAGTTTCGAGCTTCCAACAACGAGGCAGAATACGAAGCCCTCATCCACGGCATGAGGATGGCAAAGATCTGTGGCGCAACGCGCCTGGTCATCTACGGTGACTCCAACCTCGTCGTCCAACAAACGATGAAACAGTGTGACGCACACGCCGAAAACATGATCGCGTACCGCGCACTCTACAACTCACTTGAGGGAGAATTTGACGGCTGTGAGCTTCGACACATCGGGAGAGAAAGCAATGAGGAGGCCGACAGACTTGCCAACATTGGCTCCACCTGCGCACGAGTACCACCAGGTGTGTTCCTCGAACAGATTTGCGTACCATCCATCAAGCGAAAGTTCCCCAAGGGATCACCCGAAGAAGTAGAGCACTCGGCAGCTGCGCTACCCGACGGTCAGGAAGGACCCGAAAAGCTGGACACAGAGGTCGCCGTGGTCAGCCTGATGCAGGTCATGGCAGTCGAATAAACTTGGACACGACCATACCTCAGGTACTTGATAGACGGAGAACTGCCTGATAGCCCGACGGATGCCTGGCGCATATCTCGTCGATCCAAAGCCTTCACCATCATCAATGGCGAGCTTTACAAGCGCAACATTTCAGGTGTACTGCAAAGGTGCGTCACCATCGGTGACGGAAAAACCATCCTCCAAGACATCCACGAGGGCATCTGCGGCCATCATGCAGGCAGCCGCTCCCTTGTCGCCAAAGCTCTACGAGCTGGATTCTACTGGCCAATAGCCATGAACGACGCCAAGGACATCATCCGAAGATGCAACGGGTTCCAAAGGTTCGCCGACAAACCGAACGCACCCGGGTCAGAGCTCAGGCCCATACCTTTGGCCTGGCCTTTCGCCCAATGGGGCCTTGACATGATCGGCAAACTGCCAAAGTCCTCGAAAGGAGGACATGTCTACCTCCTGGTCGCAGTTGACAAATTCACCAAGTGGATTGAGGCCATGCCTGTGACTAACCAAAAGGGCAAAACCGCCGTCAAGTTCTTTGAATCTATTGTGTCGTGGGAATGACCACGGCAGATGCTGCAATCGGCAGCGAGTAGTAGAACATGGGGCAAGGGCGGCTAGCCATCTGCGGTGCGAGATGAGGGCGGAGACGCAAGGATTTACCCAGGTTCGGCCCCCCGGAGGGTAAAGACCTACTCCTTCTAGATTGTATTATGGTGAGAGTTCAATGGGACGAGCTCGGCGGCTAGGCAGCGAGTCGCTTGGGTATATGATGGAACGTATCCTCTATGCGTCCTCTAGGGAGGTTTATATAGACTCACCCCCCTAGGGTTTATAGATCTCAACCGAATCAGTTAAGGTTTCAGCGATCGTTGAACCTAATCTGACTGGGCCTATCTATGCTTCTGGGCTTTCAGCTTCCAGTCGCTCGATTCCACGCCAGGTCTTGATCCAGTCGCCGTCCCGCAGGCCCACTCGCTGGCACCTGGGCCAGTCGGAAACGTCCTGCTGGGTATACCCCGGTAGGCATATCCCCATCAGTAGTCCCCGAGGCCGTCGTTGATTGGTCGCAGGTGGTTGCTGGTAGTCGGTGTATACGGGTCCAATGCGGACGCCCAGTCGAATCGGCGGCGGACTCCTGAATAAAGGAAAAACTAGTTATTCTAGTCGCACTAACGGCGACCGATCGGGTCGCAGCTCAACGAACGGGTCGGCGAATATTCAATCACTGTTGTAGTGATCGGGTCGGCGAATCGTCAAGTCGCGCGGAGCGACGAGTCGAGTGGATGAAGTTGGACCGTCAAGTGGGGTCAAAACTAGCCATTGGGGTAATCCAACGGTAACCTTTGGCGTAATCACCGCGTAGTAACGGCTCCCAAAATTGGCGGGTAACAACCGCAATATAAGGAGAATGACAGGCGAGCGGGGAAACACTCCTTCATCTTTCCTCCGATCTCGCCCATCTTCGTTTCCACTCCGCATCGCAATCCAACCGATCCAGAGAGCCCCGACCTCCACGAATCTTCCAACCAATGGCCCCCTCCACCAAACCATGGGGCAGATCCAAGTGCACCAGGGCGCTACTGGCGTCCTTCGAGGAGCCCGGGATCCTGCGTGCCAGCAGATGGCGCATCCCCGCGGGCGGAGAAGTGACTCCGGACCCGCGTGAGGGAGAGTTCGTCTGCTTCGCCAGCCACCTAGAGCGGGGGCTGGGGTTTCCCACTTCTCTCTTCTTCCGGCGTTTCTGCGCCTACTACGGGATCCAGCCGTCGGACCTGGGCCCGCATAGCATCGAGCAGCTCGCCATTTTCGTGGCGTTCTGTGAGTGCTATCTGGGCTGCAGGCCCTACTTCCCCTTGTTGCAAGATCTGTTCCATGGGAGGATCAGTCGCGAAGAATCAAGCGGCCCGATGCTGGCTGCGGGTGGCCTGACATTTCAACTGAAGTCGAAGGCCTCGTTGTTCGACCTGATGCTGCCCGCCAAGGCGGCAAACAAATGGAAGAAATCCTGCCATGTCACCGAGTCGACTCCAGATGGCGAGGTGGCGCTTCCAAGGTACTCTGCCGACTGGCCCGAACCGCGTTGGCTCCAGGTCGGCAAGCTCCCGCTGGATCAGCGGATGGTTGTCGACGAAATGTTGCAAACCATCCGCAGTCTAAAGAAGAAGGGCCTCCAAACCATCAACCTCTACAACTGCTGGCTTGGGCGGCAGCTCGTGCCTTTGGCTTGCCGCGACCATTACATGTACGAGTATACGGGTAGGGACGACCCGACAAAATCCTGCCTCGTCGAGTGGAAACTCGAAGACTACATCCTGGCCCTGAAGAAGATCACCCAGGCGGCGTACCTAGACACGAAGGCCGGGGTCGCCCCCTATACCGCAAGGCGCCTAGCTCCGACGGTAAGTCGCCATTTTCGCCAGCATTCGCAGTCGCAGATGATGCATTCGCGGTTATGCTAACGTTGTCTCATGCTTATTGTAGTTTTTCTAAGTGGTGGAAGGATGGCTCCCACCCGCAGACGACGAGAACTCGAGCTTGTCCGTCCAGGACGGGAGCGAGTCGCCACCCGCCAAAGGCGACGTCAGGAGCGACGCGGGTGATGACGACGATGACGAAGAAGACGAGCCCGTGAAAGACGCCGTCTCGATGGTCCGCAAAACTCGCGGGCAACATCAACGCGAGCTCGAGGCGAGTAGGAGCCTCGAACCTCACGATGACGATGACGACGAGCTCCCCGAGCACACCTCACGTCGTGAGGCCACGCCGTCGAAGAAGAAGAAGAAGAAGGAGGAGGTGAAGGCTCCGCCGAGGAGGAAGACGAAGTCGGCGAAGCAGGCGTCTCCGCCCCGTTCTGCGACTAGTTCTGACGCCACCAGCTCGGCTAAGGGTGAAGCGTCGCGCACGACAGTAGCACCGGATGCTGCCGCTCCCCTGGATGAGGTACCTCTGGCATCGCTTCCACCCCCATTCGCCCCGGTCTCTGGTTTGGGGGCTACTCCAGCCGCAGCAGCTTTGCCTCCCAGGAAAGCTCCCGCAGATGTCATCACGGAGGCTCCTGCCACGGCCTCGTCTTCGAAGAGGCCCTCTATGTCTTGGGAACACGATGTGTTCGAGATGGGCCTCAGTCGGAAGTTGGGTCCCGAACTGGAGCAGCTGGCCAACATCTGCATGGGTCTGCGGTTCATAGCAGTCGCCAAGTAAGTCTTGTTCATCTACTTGCCTTCTGTTGTAATCAGACAGTTTTACTCATATCGTTGTTTCACAGGACTGGAGTTAAAAAGATCGGCCATCCTTCCGTGGCCAAGGTTCCGCCAGTCGTCACCGAGGAGGACCCCTCGCGGAAGAGGAAAGCTGACAAAGTCGCTGCTCCCGCAGACAGCACTAAGAGGGCGAAAGGCGACGACGTCATCACGATCTCTGACGACACGGCAGTTGCTCCAAGCGATCCTCCGACTGCGGCGGAAGTGGCCTCGAAAACCAAGGAGGCTATTTCCTCGCCCGGAGTGGCCGAGCCGGCTCCTAGTGGCGCTGGGGCGTCCGCTGCGACTTTCCCCCGCTTCATGGCCAAAGCAGCCACAGCGAGTGGCGCGGCGCCAACGAGCCAGACGCCTGGGGTCGCTGAGACGGAGGTTGAGCAGCGTCGCGGACGCCTGGGGTCGCTTGCATCTGTGGACGCGCTGCAGCTCCACGGCATGTTGGGCGCAGCCATCCAGGTATGTCCAGTCCCAGAGGATCGGGCCACTGAATTTCAGTGGTCGGATTCTTTAGTGTTTTTGTAGCGTCCAGTCCCCGAATGCATAGTCGCTGAATTTCAGCGGGTGGACACTTAGGATTTTTGATCTCCAGTCCCCGAGTGCCTAGTCGCTGAATTTCAGCAGGTGGGCACTTAGGATTTTTGATGTTGTTGACGGTTTAATTTGTGCACAGGGCCTGCAGCGCGAATCGACCGATAGGCTTGCAGCAAAGTGTCGCATGGAGAAGGAACTTGTTGCCATCCAGGGGACGAACAAGGGGCTGCAGGCCGTTGTAGCCGAGGCGGAGGAAGTCCGCCGGGGCCTTGTCCCGGTGGGTGACTTGACGGCGGCTCAATCTTCGTTGAGTGCGGCCGAGAAACGGATCGCTGACCTAGAGCACGAGCTCAAGGAAGCGAAGGCGGAGGCGAGCTCGGTGGAGGGACGAGCGAAAGCTGCTGTCACTGATGCTGCTGAAGAACGGAAGGTGTCGGACGCACTCGTTGTTTGGCTGCAGAACGACTTCTCCTTGCTTCAAAGCTTCATCACGGGCCTCTGCCGTCCGCTTATTGGTAAACTTTTCTTCCTCTTCCTGGAGTCGTTATGGAGTCGTTGGTGTACTCACTGCCGGCTTCTGTCCACAGGCCGGATTATTGACAGCTCAGAGGAGGCGCAGTCATACGACGCGCGGCAGTGTGTGACCACTCTGGTCGACTCGGCCGCGTTGTCTGTGGCTTGCATTCGAGCGTATCTTCAAGAGATATCACCCATGGAAGTGATTCCTAGCGACCTCGTCGAGGTATGGCATTATCTGGAGAAGGCTCCGGCAGTTGTCGAATTCATGGCGCGGTCGGCCTTCCGACGTGGGGCGGCGACAGCTCTGAGCCTGGGGCTTGCCCATTTCCCGGAGGATTTCGACCTTGATGATGTGACGAGTGGCTACCCCTTGTCGACGGGCTCTGTGGAGATTGCCGAGGTGCTGAAGCTGACGGACCGGGCCGCGGTGTATGCCGATCGCGTTTGGGCGATGGGCGACCTCCTCCCCTACCAGGAGACGACTGTCGCCCCCAATGATCCTGAACCGAAGCATCGGGACTTCAAGGTCGAGCAGCCTTTCCGTGCGGCGATGGCGGGTGAGTTGACGACGTACCCGTCGAACCCGTACGTGCCCTTCATTCGCAACCACGGGGGTGGAGGCAAGTCGGCGTCGGAACCTGCGGAGTAAAAGCATTGTGCCCTGGGGCGTTAGTAGTAAATAGTCATTGGACTTATCTTGTATTTTGGAACGACTTTGTTCTGCTGTAACGCGAATTCGTGTTATTTTGTGGATTGTTTCGTGACTTTGATTGTTGATTGGACGAGTCCCCGAGCGCATCCGCCCTTTTTATGGGGTTTACCTCATTTGTTATGTGTTTGCGATTTTGAATGTTTTTCGATTGTTTCGTTATTGAGGTCGACTCGCCAGAGCTCGGAGAGCCAGTCGCCGGGAGACTCCCGTGGGTGCTCTGTACTTGACCGTTTTCCCGTGCGCGAACGAGGTCGGGTTAGCCGAGTCCCCAGCGTGGTACTTGGTGTTTCTAGTCGCAACTCCAAGGTAGGTGAGGACTAAGCGCGTTAGAGTGAGCGCGTCGCTCCTGCCTGACCCGAAGGATCAGTCGCATGGCTAGTCCTGGGCACGCTCTCATACTGGGCGTTTTTCCCCAGCCGCTCATATTTGACTGGACGTCAGTCCCCGAGCGTGGTACTTGGCCGTTCGAGTCGCTATGCCGAGGATGCGGAGGACTTGGTCGCTGTAAGAAGAGAATGCAGTTGTCTTGGCTCGGTGAGCCAGTCGGGCTAGGCGACTCCAATGGGGCTCCGGGTTGGCATTTTTCGTGGACGTTACGAGGCCTGGAGTTTTCCAGTGCCCTCGTGCCGCACTACTGATGGGGATATGCCTACCGGGGTATACCTAGCAGGACGTTTCCGACTGGCCCAGGTGCCAGCGAGTGGGCCTGCGGGACGGCGACTAGATCAAGACCTGGCGTGGACTCGAGCGACTGGAAGCTGAAGGCCCAGAAGCGTAGATAGGCCCAGTCGGATTAGGTTAAACAATCGCTGAAACCTTAACTGATTCGGTTGAGATCTATAAACCCTAGGGGGGTGAGTCTATATAAACCTCCCTAGAGGATGCATAGAGGATACGTTCCATCATATACCCAAGCCACTCGCTACCTAGCCGCCGAGCTCGCCCCATTGAACTCTCACCATAATACAATCTAGCAGGAGTAGGTCTTTACCCTCCGGGGGCCGAACCTGGGTAAATCCTTGCGTCTCCGCCCTCATCTCGCACCGCAAATGGCTGGCCGCCCTTCCCCCATGTTCTACTACTCGCTGCCGATTGCAGCATCTGCCGTGGTCATTCCCACGACAGTGGCGCCCACCGTGGGGCAAGCGGTGCTTGGAGGGTGATAATCCGGGTGGGATCGCTTACCATTAACGCCAACCAGATTGATCCGGGCGTTTCCAGCTGATCGCCGTTTGACGCGACTTCACGCTGATAAAGCCACGCACGTAATAATTGCGGTTTGGCCAGGCCGCGGATCAAAGTCCCAGGGCAGATATTACTACTTGACTGCATCGAGATCTGCTAGAGACAAAAAGTAAAATGTCTTCCGATAGATACATGCACGCCAATTCAGGTACGTACTAGTGTTCAATCTAGTACAAACTAATAGTGCCGATCTATTTCATAATTGCAGCATCGTATCAAACTCAAACTCCTGACCGCATGCGGGTGCGTGTTTAAGTTTTCTTTCCTAATCTAGGATAATGGCAGACTAAATTATCAATGCTAATCATTGTTATTTTTATTTGTAAACCTGTGCGAGGAATAAATTCGGGGAACCTGATCGAGTCGACCTCGAGGTTACGCGCATCCGTCTGCCTGGAGGTGGTGGCGCCCCCTCCGACGGTGTTGCATAGCGGTACTTGATAGCCTCATCGGTTCGTCCGCAAGCAGCGCTCTGCGACACGCGCACTCGCCATCGTGGACTTCCCTCGTCGACTCGCTCATCACGGATTCGTCCAGCGAGGACTCCACCGTCGCGGACACTCCATACTAACAGCTAAGTTTTTCATACATTCATATATACTATGAGTCCAAAACATATATGCATCTTCATTCATTATCCAAAGCCGACCATGCAGTCGCATATGACCCTTTCAGGGACCAAAATCATATTTGGGATCGGTTTCAGTTTGTCTGTTGTTTATTCGCGTCCGTCGAAATAGTGAGGCTGGGTACCAAAAGGCCGACCTTGTCTCCGGGTTCAATAGTCTGGCATCGCGTCCCTGTTACCCAGCAAGCGTTTGATGCTGGAGGTCTTCCTACTCATGAAAAGACTTCCTATCGATGCACATAACAAATGTTCATTTTCTTTAACGTCTACAATTTACACGTCTTACAAATGTTCAATATATTTCATAAATACACCTTATTGCAGTCGTACTTTTTCCTTCTTCTCAGCAAAACAATGTCTTTCTCGCTACTCGCCGCGCTCGGGGACTCGGCGCTCACCGGTCGCTCGACCTCACTCCTCGCCGTGCTCGGGAACTCGGCGCTCGTCGGTCACTCGACCTCGCCGCTCGCCGCGTTCGGGGGGACTCGGCACTCGAAAGGTTGCTCGACCTTGCCACTCGCCGCGCTCGGGGACTCGGCGCTCGCCGGTTGCTCGACTTTGCCGCTCGCCGTGCTCGGGGACTCGGCGCTCGCCGGTCTCTCGGCCTTGCCGCTCGCCACGCTTGGGGACTCGATGCTCTTCGGTCGCTCGACCTCGCCCCTCGCCGAGCTTGGGGCTCGGCGCTCGGCGGTCGCTCGACCTCACCGCTCGCCGCGCTCGGGGATTGGAGCTCGCCGATCGGTCGACCTCGCTGCTCGCCGCTCTTAGGGACTCGGCGCTCGTCGGTCGCTCGGCCTCGCCGATCGCCATGCTCGGGCATTTGGCGCTCGCCAATCGATCGACCTCGCCGCTCGCCGTGCTCGGGGACTCAGCGCTCGCCGGTCGCCCGACCTCGTCACTCGCCGCGCTTGGGGACTCGGCACTCGCCGATCGCTCGACCCCGCCACTCGCCATGCTCGGGGACTCGGCACTCGCCGGTCGCCCGACCTCGTCACTCTCCATGCTCGACAACAACCGCTACTTATGTTTAGAATAGGCATCTCTAAAGAGCCTCAAGTCGCCTCTACAAGCCAACTCGAGCCTCGGGGACTACTCCTAGGTATGATGCGTGTACGCGTGGTTCCAAGACCGCGGCTCGCCCTCGTCGACTCGCCACCGCGGACTCTCCACTCGCGTACTCTCCACGCTCGGGGACTCGCCCTCGCGTACTCAACGCGCTCGGGGATTCGCCCTCCGCGGTCTCACCTCTCCATGCTCAGGGACTCGCCGCCGCGAACTCGTCCTCGCGTACTCAACACGCTCAGGGACTCGCCACCGTGGACTCTCCACTCGTGTACTCTCCACGCTCGGGGACTCAGCACGCTACAGACAGCGCCACTCGCCGGTCGCCCAACCTCGCCACTCGACGCGCTCAAGGACTCAGGCACTCGCCGGTCGCTCAACCTCGCCACTCGTCGCGCTCTGGGACTCGGCACGACCCACGTTCAGGGACTCGCCGCAACTGGCGGCTTTACCGACACCCTGCGTATTTCGCCAACTGGTCATCACCAACTGGCTCATGCCGACTGCCTCTCGTTTCAAGGTTCTTTTCTCTGTTCAGGAGCTCGTCGCAGATTCGCCACGACCCATCGTCAAGACTCTCTGCGCCCTGCCTCAAGCCCACATCGAATCGACAACGCGCTCGGGGACTACTGATGGGGGAATACCAATCGGGGTATACCCACGAAGCGGTTTCGCCAGCTGGATCGCCAATGCCAGAGCAGGTCCACTCGCCAAGTACGGCGACTGGCGCATGCTGGACCCAGGCGACTGGTGCCGACTGGAGGCCCAAGATGGCGACTTCAATACAAAGCCCACTAGCACTTGTAAACCCTAACTGGCTGCATATATAAAGCCACCAGGGGCACCCCCACGGGGAGGCTCTCCCATATTAGATTAGATCTAGTCTCTCCCCCCGCCTACGGCGGCTCCCATGTAAACCAATCTATGATCATATACTGGATTGATAGCAGGACGTAGCGATCCTCCACCAAGGGGACGTGAACCTGGGTACATCGTGTGCCAATCTCGCTCCCGGATTCTCCTACGTCGCCTTGCTCCCTCTACGTAAGCTACCCCAGTAGCATTTGCCATGCAATACCACGACAGGTTCGGCGTGCTGCACAGCATCATCACCGACAACGGGTCGAACTTCATCTCTAAAGAACTCCAGGACTTCTGCGAAGACCTCGGAATCAACATCACATACGCCTTCGTGGCGCACCCGCAAACAAACGGGCAGGTCGAAAAGGCCAACGGCCTCGTCGGTGCCGGCATCAAGAAGCGCTTAATTAGCCCACTCGAACGACTCGCGGGTGCCTGGACACAAGAGCTACCTTTGGTACTGTGGAGCCTGCGCACAACGCCAAACAGCTCAACTGGCTACACGCCTTTCTTCATGGTGCACGGAGCCGAAGCTGTGCTGCCAGCAGAGGTAGGCCCCAATGCCCCACGGGTCGTCGCCTACAGCGAAGCCGAATCAACGGCCGCACTCGAAGACGCCGTCGACACGCTCGACAAAGCGCGAGACATAGAAGCAGCTCGATCAGCGGCGTACCAACAGTCTCCGCAACTACCACAGCCGATGGCTGCGCCCAAGGTCCTTCGTCGAAGGAGACCTAGTCTTGCGACTCAAGCAAGAACGACCGAAAAAATTCGAGTCACCCTGGGAAGGACCCTACATCGTCACTGAAGTCATCCCAGGTGGCGCCTATCGCCTCAAACACGTGGAGTCTGGAGTCGCATACTCCAATCCATGGAACGTCGCACAACTGCGACGGTTCTACCCCTAGCTACTTCCCTCTTTTACTTTCAATAAGGCTATTCAGCCAAGGCTACTCAGCCGAACAATGTACCTCCTCCATTACGATATGAATAAAGCTAAGTGGCTTGCCCCAAAATTTTGTTTACTACTTGCATTTTACTCCATGCTACAAACGCATTCGGGGGCTCCCCCCACCTCACGACTTCGTCGACTGAGGATAACACGTGTACACCTGAGTAGCTGACCACGTCAGGCTAACGAAAAGGGCACGCATACGAACAAAGCATTACGTGCTAGCACAACAACCAAACCTTTATAACAAAGGGCAAAACGCGCCCAGTCAAATATATACAAATTTTACATCTATCTTTTTTTACAGGTACTACCTACTCTAAAGAATTACCTAAGCACGCTGCTCAAACAGATCTACGATCTCTTCGGCATACTGCCTTACAGCCGCGTAATGCGGACGCATATCCCACTCACCACCATCTGGCCGAAGGGGTGGCCCAGCTGCTACAGCTGACAGATCTACGTCAGGACGATGTAACCGCACAAGGGAGAGCGCAGCCTTTACCCCTGCGACGAGCTGATGCCGCACCAATTCCTTGACATGATGCACGTTCCGAAACTTCGACAGTAGACCAGAGAGAGTCGATGGTGCATCATCCAACGGAAACATCACATGCAGAACTGACGCGAGTGAAGTCTTCACCTGACGAAGCACCCGCGATACTTGGTGAACGCGATCTAGCACCGTCGCAAGGACCATAGCACGGTCACGATCCATACAGAAGAACCCGCCGGCTTCCATGTCCTGTTGAGTCAAGCAATTGACCCGAACAGCAACACGCTCCTTCTCCTCCCTTGGAGCAAGGTTAGCACCTGCAATACTTGCAAAAAAAGTAAGATGCAAGGCCAGCAGGCCCATCCGAAGTAACGGGCAACAGCTCGAAAAACTCACACTGAAGCTGCTCGGACAAGCGAAGCAACTCCGCCATCAAGTACTCCTCTCTAGCAGTACCCCGATCCGCCTTGGATTTCCAAACGTCGGCATGACCACGCACCCCAAGCAACTCTTTCTCGAGGATACGAACGCGGTCTCGAAGAAACGCAAGCTGCGATGCATCATCCAAGGATGGCCGCAGCTGCGCTGCAGGCGAAGTGTCAACGGGATCAGAACCCGAAGGACCCTAGATTGACAGAAATACAAGGACATGAACAAGCAGTTGAAGGAGCACGAAATTCAGCACATTCATTAAAATGCAGCAAAAGCCACCACGTGGCACGAGGATTGTTCATCAAAATATTTACAACAAAAGAGTCTACAACTATCTTATAACTACATTGCCTACAAAGCTGCACCCTGAGTAGCCTCAGAGCCTGATTGCCTCGCCTTAGCTTCTCCCTGCTGCCTTATCGCGTACTTGGCCAGCAGATCAATCAGCTTCGGCCCGTAATGCTTACAGCGAGTAGCATAAGTGGCGAAGGCTACCTCGGATCCATCAGGAGCCGTCGGCATCCGAGAAGTGACCTGAGGAAGGTCCAGCTCCGCTCCAGCCGCCAAGGCCATTGCCAGCCCGACGGATGCGCCAATGCCCTTCTGCTTGCGCTTGTATGTCGCAGGTGCGTCGGCTGACAGCGCCTCCGCCAAGGCATCAACATCGTCAAGGGCCACGCCCTTGGGGACAAGCTCCTTGTAAAATCCCCCAAGGACCTCTTTGTCCTTGGCAAGCGAGTTGACACGGTACTGCAGCGGTCTTCGACCGCCGCAGTCGCATCATCGAGAGTTCTCCCATGCTCCAGAGCACCACGGTCAAATTTGATGCCCGCGGTATCTAAGACAACAAAGGAAGCAGCATAAATAAAAGAACAGGAAAAGACTAGGAAATCAAAAGGTGAAAGTGGAGATACTCACCCGAAACAGCCTTGGTGGCCGCCATAAGCTTGCCGGCCACCTCTCTCTCGCGCGAAGCAGTGGCGGTGGTGAGCTGCTCCTCGCGGTCCGTAGCCTCCTGCTGCAGGCGCTCCTTAGCCTCGGCCGCTTGGGCCAACTCCAGCTCGAGGCGCTCCTTTGCACCAACGGCGACCTCGTCCTTCTTCTACGCTTGACCAAGGCTCTTTTTGAGAGCATAAATCTCACGAAGAGAGGCGTTGTGATCATCTGCAGCAAGCAATACAAATGACGGATCGAAGGACAAAATTCAAGAAGAAACAAAAGACCAAGGCATAACAATACCTTGAAGTTGCTTGAGGCTGGCCTCCAACGCCAGATGTTGCTGCACCAGTTGGTTGGCACCTTGCACAAAAGGCTGCACAAAAGACCCACTAGTCAAAAGAAGGACTCGAGGGCTACGCCCAAAAATAATGAGCAGAAGCAAGTCACGCATAGGAAAAATGCTCGGGGGCTCCCCCCGAGATACGAAAAACAAGCAACAAACTACCCTATAGATGCCCGGGGGCTCCCTCTGAGGGGGGAAAGAGAAACAGATCATTCGAAAAAGGCTCGGGGGCTCCCCCCGTGGCAGAAAGCAGGATACTTACATGATTCGACGGCGACTCCGAAGGTCCACTTGAAGCCTTCTGAGGCGCAACCACCCGAACCTCCTTGGAGAAGGATCTGGAGCAGCGCCTTCAGAGGTGGCCACCATCTGAGGATGAGGAAGAACGACCTTCGACTCCCCCATCATCTCCCGAGTAGCATCACTGGAGGAGTCGTTGGAAGAATGGCTGCACCAGGACAAGTTAGAACACGAAAAAAGTAAACAGGCAAGAAAAAGCAATACAGGACTAAGAAAAACTTACGAGTCAAGGTCGCTCAAGTAGAAGACGGGACGAGTACTCCGGACCTTCTTCTCCTCTTTCTTCTCTTCCTTCTTCTCTTCTTTCTTTTCTTCCTTCTTCCGCTTCGCCGGCGGGTGCGGTGCCACAGCCCGCACGGGAACGGCAGGAATCAGAGAGGAAGAGCCTCCGTGCCCATCACTGTGACGTTCAAGCCACAGCGGATTCCTAGGAGTCGGCGGAGTCGAGGCATCGTAAGACTCGCTGGAGCTTCGTGCGCGCTTGCGAGTGTGGTCCTCGCTCGACTCGTTGGCCTCTTCAGCCGGAGACTGCGACGATGGCAGCTCGGACATGGAATCCACCACTTCATTGTCCGTTGCAGCCGGAAACAATTCGGGAAGCGGTGGTGACATGCCTGACACCTTGAACTCCTGCACAAAAGAAGAAAATTTGTTAGCAAACAAATTCAAGTACAATGCAGTCGAAAATAGCGCTACGCGCACGTATCGAATCTACACCTGTGGAACAGGACGCAAAGCAGAGAACGGAGAAGTTAGCGACTTCCACGGGATATCTTCTCCAGCCTTGAACTTCAGCAGCGGACGAAGGATACCGTCGAGATCTCCCCTGGAGAATTCTTCAGCCGAAACCCTCGTCGGGTCATGACGACCAGCATAAAGGAGCATCGGGTGCGTCCTAGCCTCGAGCGGTTGCACCCGACGTTTGAGGAATGTGCGGATGATATCCACACCGTTCACCTCCTTATCAGGAATCAGCTGGATATCCTCCACCCGACGATAGAGAGAATCTATCTCCGCTACCTCGCCATCCAAGATTTGGTTCTTCCAGGACCTCTTCGGCTCGATCTTTTGGGAGGGGTCAAAAGGAACAAGACCAAAATCTTGCCCAGCCACCGTGGAGTCGCGGATGTAAAACCATCGCCTCCGCCAGTGCTGGACATATTCGGACATGGAAAAAGAGAAGAAAAGTAGATTGCGTTTGAGGGAGATGATACAACCCCCAATGGGATAAACACCATCCGAACCAGATTGCCTCTTCACAGAATAGAGTTTCCGGAAGAGGCCAAAGTGCGGCTCGATACCAAGCCAGCACTCGTAGAAAGTGATAAAACAAGCAATGTGAAGAAGAGAATTGGGGGAAAGATGATGCAGTTGGACGCCGTAAAGAAAAAGCAGTCCACGAAGGAAGTCGTGGACTGGGAAGGAAAAGCCCCGAAGGACAAATGCGAGGAACATAACCCGAAACCCAGCGGGGGGACGGGGAATTACCTCATTGCCAGGGAGTTTGATGGCCTCCCTATCCTGCGGGATCAAGCCCCTCTCACGAAGCTTGTGGAGATCACTCTCCCGCGTCTCCGATCGCCGCCAGCCACCGTCGGTGACATGAGTAGCGGCAGCACTCTTCTTGCCTCCAGCAGCGCTGGTACCAACAGCTGAAGAAGACTTCTTTGGTTTCCCCATTGCGGTGCGGATACGCCGGCGGCAAGAACGTAGGATGGAAGAAGGAAATGTCCGAGGATATTCCAGCGCGCAGCAAGAAATCTCAAAGAACAACGGAGCAGTGAAATGAGAATGGCTGCGGTGAAAACAAACTAAGTTTTTCCCCAATGATTATAAAGACGAAGACGACGCATGGTAACCGTCCATCAAGAAGACCTAGCGACAACGGCAAGATCTAACCATACACGTGTCAGCATCACAGCGAACCGTCGCTCACACGCCGTCCACTACGCGCGGAAATCGAACAGACGCCGTAATTATCTCCACGCCGCGCGTGACCGTTCAATTCAAGGTCATAAGGTGGGACCATTGTTCGTCTAGTCAAGTCATCTCTGGCGCAGCAGACGCTTGAGGTCACAGATCGTCAGCACTGACGTCATCAAAAGCTATACTGGCAAAAATCAAAATTCTTCGGCTCCAACGCTAAGAGTACTTGCTCGAATCTACGATTCAACTAACTACTCGGGGGCTACTCCTATCAGGAGCACTGGCCGCGCACCCGAAAAAGAACAAAACTACAGCACTGAACTACTTCTTCGAGTCCTACGTCGAGTCTACGACTCCACTACGGACTCGGGGGCTACTCCCATAGGGAGCATGGATTCAAACATCCGAAAAATTTGTGTCCTTTGGACCTGAAGCTGAACAACGGCTGAATTAAAAGTTTCTGCTCGAGTCTACGACTCGAACAGACACTCGGGGGCTACTCCCATAGGGAGCGCTGGTCGCGCACCCTATGAGTTCTTCGACTGCGATCCTTCAGATCAGCATGCAAAAAAAATCGGCAACTCTGCCCCATATAACGTTAAGTGAGCAACGTCCTCCTTGGCCACCCGAAACACCTCCGCGGTGATAAACATTCGGATGTTGTGTCTGCGACACAAAGATAAGACCTACAGATATCATCTGATGGCCTGGTAACGCACATGACTACGCTCTGCTAGTAAGAATCCATGCCAACAGGCGTGACGAAAAATCCTGACGGATACGTTGGGTACATCATTTAAATTCACTGGAATTCCACTCTTGTAAGTCCTCCGCGGCCTGAGTCGAATTACGCCAGCATATGTTCCGGGTTCGAGTCGAGGGACTCGAACCTGAAGAAGATCGTGTTGTTTTGTCCTAAGACAGTTAACTGACCCTGATCCGACGGGAGAGTCAGGCACACGCATCAACAATCCCTACACGTTCTCTTGAAAGACAGATTGCACCCGAAGGATTTAAGAGTCCTCAGCCGAATCTACGATTCGACTGATCACTCGGGGGCTACTGACATGGTTATACCCCACGGGTACACGACCTTGGCATACCTAGTCTAGCCCAAGGAAGGCCCACGGCAAATATACGCCGGCCCATGAAGACTTTCGGGTGGCCAAGGCCCATGACGCCTTCGGATCCTTGGAGAGCAAGACTAGAGTAGATAGAAAATTCAAAGGGGTAAACCCTAAAACCTGTAACCGACTCGGTCTGTGCCTGGGACCTGCCTAACTCTATATAAATGCTAGGAGGGCACGACCTAGATCTCTCACAATCTTCCGCATACACACCTCCACGCCAGATTGCATCTGCGCACCCTTGTAACCTTTGGTTCCACCATAATTAGAGCAGACAAGCAGGAGTAGGGTTTTCCCTCCGGGGGCCTAAACCTGGGTAAACCTCGTGTCACCGTGTTGCTTGTTTGCTAACCGTTCCGCGATCTCCATCATCCCCATCTTATCCAAAACCCAAGTCCATAACAATGGGCATTGACGAGATCAAACCTCGTCATTATCAGTCAAAGCATAAAGTGGTATCACAATTCAAAAAATAAATGATCATAGAGGCTAAGGTGACTGGTTGATAGTCATAACATGGTGTGAGCATGTGCCAAGTCAACCCAAACAAAGCATCAAAGGAGAATACCACAATACTATGCTTTTGTATGCTAAAATAATGCATGATTATTTCAAGGCACATTAAGCAATCTTAATTGTTTGGAACAAGTCATGCTACAGCAATAATCACTAAGCATATGGTCAAAGAAACATCTAGCATGACATGATAAAGCCTAAGCCACAGTCAAAACAAGCTCCTTTTTGTACCACTTAAGCATGAAGCTTCCTAGTCTTTTCCAACACCAATCGGCTTATTTGAAACAACTCACAAAGATAATAATCAACAAAGATCAGTGAGCTTGTCTCACAAATCCACAAAGAAGAACTAAAAAGTTCTAAGCTGGAAGCACAAGAAAACTAAGGCTAAACACAGTGCTAGCAAAAGAGAACACTCAAAAGACAATAAGAATGAAAACTAGAGTGTTCTAGGCAATGAAAACAGAGTGTGTCTCTCTCTCCAAAAGAAGTGTGCAGGGATCCAACCAACTTATTCAAGAAAACTAAGCAAACGAAAACCAAAAACAAAAACTAAGACGCTCCAAGAACAACACAACAGTGCATGAAACAATAAAAAGGAAGTGTCTAGAAAGAGACCTGAGATTTTTATTGATGAAGAAGGGGATGCCTTGGGCATCCCCATGCTTTGACACTTGTACCTCTTGAATATTTTTGGGGGTAACACGGGGTGGCATCCCCAAGCATGAGCTTTTGTCCATTCTTCATATCATTACATCATTCTTTCCTTACACCTGAAAATTTTCCTTCATAAAAAACTTCACACAATCTTCATTAGCAACATTAGTGCATTCAAAGATAATAGACCTTTTGGTTTAGTTTTAAAAAAGCAAAACTTTCATTAAAAACACAAGATACTGTAGAAATTCCTTCAAAAATCTAAATTTACCAAAGAGAATCCAAAAAGAAATCGATAGGAGACAAATGCAAATAATGGCAGAAATCTGTCAAAACAGACCAGTAGGTAAAACCGATTTTTTTTAAGACATTATTTTGCTCAAATCAAAAAAGTGTTTAACTAAAGAAAGTTAGCTAACAACCTAGGGGATTTATTCAGAAAATTACAGCTCAATCCGACATACAGAGATGTTTCACAAATTTTTACAGTGAAGCACAAAAATTTGTTTCGGGACAGCAACTTCCCCAAATCTTACTTCTCTCTCATTAGAGGTTATTCTTGGCACGAAAATCAAAAAAAAGGATAAGGAGAGGTTATTACAGAAGTAATTACTTCCAAGACTCAAGAAAACTATTGGGTTATGTCCCAAGAAGTACTTTTCTTTAACGCCTTTAAGTTAGGCTTGATAGTTTGAGAAGATGCTCACATAAGAAATATGAATTGAAGTAAAAGAGAGCATCAAGAAGCAAATTCAAACACATTTAAGTCTAACACACTTACTAAGAAAAAATAATCTTGTAAAGAAACATTCATGAAAGCACAAAGCACAAGCATAGGGGAGCAAAACAAGTTCAACTTCAAGATTTTCAACATAAAGAGGGGAAACTTAATATTGTTGAGATGCATAAAACCATGTTTCCCTCTCTCATAATAACTTTCAGTAGCATCATGAATAAAATTAACAATATAAACTATCACATCAAACATTCTTATCATGAGCCACATGCATAAAATAATTATTACTCTCCACATAAGCATAGTCATTCTTATTAATTGTAGTGGGAGCAAATTCAACAAAATATCTATCATTATTATTCTCATCACAATAATCATCAAATATAGGAGGCATACTGTAATCATAATTAATTTCCTCTTCAATAGTAGGTGGACTAAAAATATCATATTCATCATTGTAATCATCATATATTGGAGGGGTTTGGTATCATCATAAGCAATAGAATAGCTATCTTCCAAAGCTGGGGAACTAAAAAGATCATTTTCATAAAAACTAGCTTACCCAAGCTTAGACGTTTCCATAACATAAGCAATAATGGTGTTGAAAGAATTCATACTAATAACATTGTTATTAGCATGCAAATAAAGTTCCATAGGTTTTTTATTTTTCTCTTCAAACACTTCATGTCCTAACTCAAGATAAATACTACAAAGCTCTCTAATTTTTTTCCATTAAGCCTAACTAGTGAAAACAGGAAACGAAAATACAAAATTGCAGAATAACTTCGAGCACTCACACCGGAGGATGTGAGTACCTTTTACCTTACCTCCCCGGCAACGGCGCCAGAAAATAACTTTTAACGGGGAAGAACAGGTTGAAGTGTCATGTAGATCCCCGGCAACGGCGCTAGAAAAGAGCTTGATGTCTGATATGTCGGAAACGTATCTATAATTTTTTATGCTCCATGCTTGTTTTGTATCTACTTTGCTTTACTTGTGCACACTTTGAGGTGCTTTTTACATGTTTTCTGGTACTAACCTATTAACAAGTTGCAACAGTGCCAGATGCCTATTTTCTGCTGTTTTTGGTTTCAAAAAAGTTAGTAAAGAAATATTCTCAGAATTGGATGGGACGAAGGACAAAGTCAATTACTTTCCGTAGCGAACAAGAAGTCCAGAGGAGAGCCGGAGGGGCCGGTCAGAGGGGCCACCCCCCCCAGGCGCGTCCACACGTGGGCCCACGCCTGGCTAGGGTTTGGTGGCCCTGGCCGCCTCCCGGTCTCGCCCCTTCGCCTATAAGAAGCCCCCGATGCAAAAACGCTGGGTACCCAATCAGAAATCCACGAAACCATCTGTAGCCGCCGCCACCATCGTCCCTAGATAGGGAGGATCTGAAGTTCTTCTCGGCACCCTGCCGGAGGGGAGATCATCCCGGAGGCCTTCTCTTATGTATGATTCATGAGTAGTTCCACCTTGGACTATGGGTCCATGTAGTAGCTAGATGGTTTTATCTCCTCCTTTGTGCTTTCATGTATAGATCTTGTGAGCTTTGTTCATGATCAAGATCTAATCTATTTGTAATCATGCATGTTGTGTTTGCGGGGATCCGATGGATATTGAGATTATTATGTTGGTTTGATTAATGGTTTTATCTTTATGATTCTATCATGTCTGTGTTGTTTGTGATCTTGCATGCTCACCGTTGCTAGTGGTTATCTTGGCCAAGTAGTTGCTAGTGACTCCAAGAGGGGGTATTTATGCTCGATAGTGGGTTCAAGCCTCTAGTTTCCAAGGGAAGTGACAATAATCTCTTCGGTTGTAGATGTGTTGTTGCTACTAGGGCAAAAACAAAGGTCTCTTGTTCATGGAACATGTGGACTGTTTACCTTACACACTTTGCTTAAAGCAGTTGTCTGTTGCTTGCAACTTAATACTGGAGGGGGTTCGGATGATAACCTGAAGGTGGACTTCTAGTCATAGATGCAGTTGGATGACGGTCTATGTATATTGTTGTATTGCCCAATAAACCTCATAGGATCCTTCTGGCTAGTAATTGCATTGTTATGCCTTGCTCAGTTCCTGTCAATTGCCCTGTTGTAATTTGTTTACCCTTCATGCCATGTTGTTTATCTAAGGAGAGAACCTCTAGTGAACTATGGACCCCGGTCCAATCTTTACCATTGATACATCTTCCACTGTCACATGTTTACTTGCTGCAAACCATTACCTTCCACACCATACGTTCAATCCTTTGTTACAGCAAACCGGTGAGCTTGACAACCTCACTGATTCGTTGGGGCAAAGTCTAGAGTTTGTGTTGTGCAGGTCTCCGCGTTGCTTGCAACACCTGTGTGACGTTTCCTTCCTCCTACTGGTTCGATAACCTCGGTTTCTTACTGAGGGAAACTTGATGTTGTTCTGCTTCATACCTTGCTCTTGGGGTTTCCAACGAAGCGTCCCACGACAAGTGGTGGGCGCCATTAAGTTATTTTCTGGCGCCGTTGCCGGGGAGGCTAAGGACGTCTTCACTAGGGGAGTCCTTCACTTCCTTTCTCTTTACTTTGTTTTTAGTTTGCTTTGTTTCTTTTTCTTGGTTTTGTTTGCCTCTTTTCAAAAAAAAAACAAAAAAATTTAGTCTAGTTTGTTTTGTTTTCCTTATTCAAAAACACAAAAAAATTAGTTTCTGCTCTAGTTGCCACCTTACTCTAGCCCACCATGTTGCTTCCCAAGTTCACCCAGAAAGACCTTGCAATAGGTAGTGGATCCATATTTGGGAAAGATAATATTGAAGAATTCTTCAATTATGTTAGCAAGCATGAGGATATTGAGGATAAATCTATAGCAGAGCTTGCTCCTAATTATGATATTGCTGCAGCTTCTTTAGTTCATATGTTGGAGGCTAGGTTTGTTAGCCTTAACGCCTTCATGCAATTTTTATTCCTAAAACTAAAAGAAGAGAAGAATGCTGAAAAAAGGGAATTCACCCTTGAAACTTTATCAAAAGAATTCCATGATGTTGCTAGGGAGGCCAAAAAGGTTTTTGAACATTTAAATATGCTAGGTTCAAGTGTAGAAGTTGTGGGTATTTTTGATAAAACTAAGCCTAGAGAGGAATTCAATATACCCATACCCTTTAAGCTTGTTGGAATGCATGAAGCCTTTGAAAAGAACTTTGACTGGATTGCTCCTAAAAATCTTTTTGATGAAGGTAGTAGACCAAAGAGAGATGATAAGGGATCCTCCAAGACCCATTTGGATGAGATACCTTTCATAGTTGAATAATTTGCAAGTATGAATGTTAATGCTTCCTCATTTCAAAATACTTGATTCTTCTTGCTTCTTGTGCCTAACTTAAAGGCGTTAAAGAAAAGTACTTGTTGGGAGATAACCCAAAAGTTTCCTTGAGTCTTGGAAGTTATTAAATTCAGTAATGACCTCTCCTTATCCTTTTTGTTTGCTTTTTGTGCCAAGAATGACCTCTAATGAGAGGGAAATAAGATTTGGGGAGTTGCTGTCCTGAAACAGATTTCTGTCCTCCACCAAAAAAATCGTGATGAGGCTCTGTAACTCAGATTGAGCTCAAAATTTACAAATAAATCTCCCAGTATGTTAGCTAACATTCTTTAGTTCAACACTTTTTTATTTGAGCAACAGACGATGTTCGAAAAAATTCATTTCTACCTGCTGGTCTATTTTGACAGATTTCTGCCATTATTTGCATTTGCTTCTTATTGATTCCTTTTTGAGCTCTCTTCAGGTAAATTGAGTTTATCTAAAGGAGTTGCTATAGTAGCTTGTGTTTTTAGTGAAAAGCCTTGTTGTTCCAAAGCTTTGCCAGGGGTCTAATATCTTTTGAATAAGCTAATGTTGCTAATGAAGATTGTGTGAAGTTTTGTATGAAGGAAAATTTTCAGGTGTAGAGAGAGAATGATGCAATGAGATGAAGAATGGACAAAAGCTCAAGCTTGGGTATGCCACCATGGTGTCACCCCAAGAAATATCCAAGAGGTACAAGCGTCAAAGCTTGGGGATGCCTTGGGCATCCCCTTCTTCATCAATAAAAAGCTCAGGTATGTCTAGACACTTCGTTTTTTTATTGTTTCATGCACAGTTGTGTTGTTCTTGGAGCGTCTTAGTTTTCATTTTCTTTTCTTATTTTGTTTAGTTTGATTTAGTAGTTTGGACCCCCATTCTCGCTGTGTTGTTTTGCAAATAAGTTTGCTTGGTGTTTGGAAAGGAGTAGTAAGTTCTTGCATGAAGTGCAAGGGGAGCTTGCATTGACTGTGACTTAGACTTTAGCATGACATGCTATGTGTTGTTTTGGCATTATTCTTAGTGATTATTTCTGTATCATGTCTTGCTCCAAACAATTGGGATTGCTTAGTGTGCCATGAAAAAATTATGCGTTGTTTTAACATGCAAAAGCATAGTATTGTGGTATTCTCCTTTGATGTTTTTCTTGGGTTGACTTGGAACATGCTCACACCATGTTATGACTATGACAAGTGTAACATCCCAAAAATACTAAACTTGGATCATCAAACTCTAATCATCAAAATTAGGGTTAACAAAAACTTTTCCAACTAAAAATATGAAAGCATTCATATGTGTGTATTAAAATTTGGATTATTTTGAATTGCCATGATTCTGTGTTTCTTTGTTTGTAAAATGATTCTTAGGTGAAATAAACATCAACTAAACAATCCCCAAACTTTTCCCAAACACAAACAAGTCAAAACAAATAAATTAAGTGAATGGTCACTTTGGGCAAATTAACTCCCATGCCTACTTTGGCTATCCTTAACTTTCAGAACTTAACAGAAACATGTATGGATATTTGCACCCTTTGATAGTACTCATAATAAGGTACCAAGGCCCACTTTGTGATCATCCAAAAACATTCAAATGCTAAGTTTAAATGGCAATTTAAAATTGAATCTATCTCATATGGGAAGATCCCACTATTTCAAAAACCACTCAAACAAGATCAATTTTCAAAACCCAAGCATCCACAGAATCCTCAACACATGCCTAGCACACCCACCAAAAATATTTTCAAAATTCAAAACTCAAGTTCATGCGGCCATTTCATCAAACAGGTTGTAGATGAAAATCAACCAAATCAAAAACACTATGTTGAGCAGTGTTTTGGGCCAACCTTGTTCCCTCTCTGGATGCAACTAGCCTTAATAGATCATCTAGCAACCTTTACTAACCTCTAGCACCACTGTGAGATTGCCATTGCCATCAATGGTGAGCAGGCCGAGCCTCACCATGTCACCCCAGTGTGGAAAGCAAGCTAGGAGAAGAACTAGCCATGCCCACCTTGTCTAGCATGCAGCCCATGCCTCACCACCCCCTCTCGACCAGCCCTAGATCGAAGACAGAGATCAGAACTGCCAGGAACACCGCGCCCGCGCTGCTGTCGACCATGCCGACGAGCACCCCATTGCACGCGCCATTCCCACTTAACCCGACCACCTCGAGCCCTCGTCGCCCGCCAGCATGCACCCCACCGTCCCAGGAGACCACCAGACATGTTCGTTTCACCGCCCGTACCCCGTAGCCACTGCTCGCCGCGGAGTTCGCCGCCTCTGCCTCGCAGAGCATCGCACGTTCCCGACCGATTGCCACCGCCCCTACACGCGCATTTAAGCTCTAGAGCATCGCCAGGAGACCGCCCATCGATCGCTGTAACATCCCAAAAATCATGATTCCAAAGCTTGCATATCATTCATGCATTCATAATCATTTTAGGATCATTTCAAATAAGATTTCAAAACCAGGAGCATCTGATGTTCATTATTTTATGTAAGTATGCTATGGCCTTATTGCTACCTTCTAATGAGAAAGGTACTTATTTTAATCATTAATGTTTTGAGTTCAAACTTAAGTGTTGTTTCTAAAGTTTGGTCAAGGGTTCAAAACTAATATATTTTTAAAACCATTTTCAAAACATATTCATATCAAGTGCTATGACACTGTTTATTTTGATTATTTCAAAGGGACAAGCAAGTACAGAGAGAACCACTTGGTTTTATGCCCAAAAACATGAAGGATACATTTTACAAAAATCCAGAAGTGGTTTAAATTCAAACTCATTTCAAACTCATTTGAATTTGGTTCCTGAAAATCCAAATAGAAATAGAAAAAGATTAAAGAAATGGAAATGGGTTGGCGCCAGCATTTCGGCCCAACAACAGAACCAGCCCACCCAGGCCAGTCCCCTCTCACTTCGATTCTCACCCGCGCGAGAACCCCCCTCTCACTGACGCCTCGGACCCACCTGCCCCGTCATCGTTGTCCCCAAACCCCGCCCACGACCGAGCCCTCCGCCGTTTCCTCCCCCGCGTCACTGCCTTTGATTGCGCGAGTTATTGCTGTTGATTCGCCGAGTAACTCCTCGTCCAGATCCGGCTACTTAAACCCCACAGTCTCAGCTCCATTTTCCCCCACTCAATTTCCTCTGAACGCCGCCAGGCTGCTCGCTTTTCTCTCCACATCGTTGATGTCCCGACGAACTCCGGCGACCGATTGTGGTAAGCCTCGTGTGCGCCTCGCTCTCTGGTTCATGCAAGCTTGTCCGCTATCACTTTGCGCATCTCCTGACGTTCGTCGTTTGCTTTATTTTGCACCAGAGCGTCGACTCCGTCGAGCACCACAAACTCCCGATGCCGACTCCAACTCTGACAAGGAATTTCGGTGAGGTTCGACCACCTCGTGCCTTCCCCTTGACCCTATCAAGTTCGCCTGAACGTTGTGCACACACTGATGCCTTCTGTTTGTGTTAGGGCGGATCAGAACGTCGCCAACATCGTCGTCCACCTAAGCCCGACGTTGTCCCCGACTCCGACGAACTTCCACGGCCACAGCAGCTTGCCCCTGTCCATGCCAACAACATCTGGAGCTTCCTCGCAACCTTGCGACGCCGGTAAGCATCACCACTGCCCCTAGCCCTTGCTAGAATTGCCGCGCCATTGCCGGCAGCAGCGCCTCCGCCTCCAGCAACCATTTGCGCCGCCGGTTTTAGGTCAAAGCGTTTTGATCCACTGGATCTAGATCCAGTGGTTTAGATTAGATGCCAGGCCGAAGAGGTACTGTAAGATCCCTCCTTTGTAAAGGAAAAGGATCCCTGTGATTGCAATGCTAGTCCCTGGATCATTGCTAGCATCCACAGTTTAAGATGAAGTACACAGATACAAAGGTCATTTATTACATCCATTCCAGAGATAAAACATAGTCTTTTACAACTCAAGGCCACAGGCCTAATATAAGAGTTTGGAATAAGTAAATAAACATAAGTCTTCATCTTCATGTGTCATAGGCAAGCATGTTGAGTGTAGACTCATGACACCTAATCATCATCGGAGTAACCTGCAACATCACAAGTTATAGCCACAGTGGGTCAATACTTTGGAATAGTATTGGCAAGTGATACCTTAGTAAATTTTATGTGGACTATCTTACTATATGCATTTTGGCTAAGTGTATCTTGGCTTGCTTTGCTCAAAATAGGTTTTTCCTATTAGTTGGAATCACTAAGTTTTTCTTTGTCAAAAACTTTTCCCAAGAAGCCACCAATAGACATTGGGGTCCTTCACCCTTGTTCACCCACAAGTTTTTACTTAGAAGTTGGAGTGATGAGATTCTTGATAGCTTCCATGTCTTGATGCTCAAGTTGTCCATTGCCATGGACTTGGCTAAGTACTTAGATTTTCCATCTGTAGAGGTTGTGCACTTTCCCCACCAGACTTGGTTTCCCAAGACAGGACCTTTCAGAAGCCTTTCCTTAGACCAAATGGACGCGCTCCAACCTATCATTCCCACTACCACCAACTGTCCAAATGGCTAAGTTCTAGCAACTTATGTGATCCAGGCAGAGCCCATATTGCCAAGTGGCTGCACTATAAGCTTCTCAACACTTGGCCTCTAAAATCCCTTTGTGCCTGGGTGGCATACCACAAGTGAGATACACAAGGTAAACCATATCCATGGGCCTTGTGTAACCACTCAACCAAAAACCACCATTCAAGTCCCATTCCACCCAGGAGATTCATTGACTTAGTTGTTTTATTAAGAAAAACATAAGTCGAACGACTTAGAAATATTTTCATCATAGCATGTATATACTTTACCAACCCTTGTTTGCTACTAGCTAGACTAAGCATGGCATAGTAACTTAACTTAGGAATTTCCTAGCAATTCTATATCTACTTAGGATTTCCCAACATGGCATTTGGCAAAAATAGTAACATGCAAGACTTAGCAAAATATTTCTAATGCTTGTACAAAATATAGGGATGGAAATATTCATGAAGTACCACTTGCCTTGGTAGTTGGGAGAGTAGCACTCTTCACAATCACAATCACTAGCACCAAAGTCTACACAAAGAATATAACCACAATCACATACAAGTCATATACAAACAAAAATATATATGCATGCATGCAAAAATGCTAAGTGATGATTTTTAAAACTCCACCAAGCAAGTGCATAGTACTGAACCATAAACAAGTCAAAATGTTTCCAAACCAAGTTTATTTAGCACTAAAACAAATTCCTAAGCAATTTCTATACTCAAATAGCCTTAAACAAGTTTCTGCAAATAAAGTCATTTTAACAGGAACTTTTCACTAAACACATTGCATAAACAGAAAGGGCTTGTCTTCCTGATTTCAACGGTATAAAATTTGCAAAAATCTAACGTGGGAATCAAAAGTTATAGCCTAATCAAATTTGAATCTAAATCTGTTTTAAACTCAAACCCTAGCCATGTGTCTTAACCTTACTGGCGCGTACCGCTTCGCACCGGATCACGCACGCGAGCCGTAGGATCTAAGTGGCGATGCACGGTTCAGATCAAAACGTAACGCTTCGCTAAGTGGTTCTATCGCACGCGTTGGATCTAGATCCAACGGCTCTCGATCAAGCGACCATGTTCTGGCGGCGTGCGGCGATGGCGAGCGGCGGAGTGCTCTGTCAGCGGAGGCGCTGGCGTTCTAGGTCGCTTGGGGAGGGAAGGGTGTGCTTACCAGAACCGCAAGGTCGAGGCGAAGCTCAACATGGAGGTGGCTGGGCAAGGGGCGCACGGCAGGGGCTGCTGGAGCTCGTCGGAGTCGTGCACGGCGTCGGAAGGTTGCTGTCGAGTTGGTTGCCGAGGTTTCGCGTCGCCCTAGCACGAACCAGAGGGATTAGGAGATGCACAAGACGAAGGCGAACATCCTCGTATGCAAGAGGGGCAAGGGGCGCTCGGGACTTACCGCGATTGGTCGCCGGAGTTGAGCGGCGGCTCGGTCGGCTGCGGGCACGAACGGGGATGGCGTCCTGGGTCACGAGAATGCAAACGAAAGGTGTCAGGGGATTCACGAGACCACGCTGGACACGATAGTTTGAACCAGAGAAAGGGGGGCGGTCGAGGCTCACAGGAATTAGTCGCCGGAGTCATCGGTGCTGCGGGGTTTCGAGGTCAAATGCGCGTAGCCTGGTGGCGGAGTGAGCGAGGAGAGTGGGGGAAAATGACCGTGGCGGCGAGGGGTTCTTATAGCTAGAGCAGGGGCGGAGATTACGCACGCATTCATCGCCTATTAAGAGGATTAAAATCACGGCAGAGGCGGGGAAGAAACGGGCGGCGACGTGTTCCTGCGCGGGATTTGGGGAAGACGACGGTGACGTGGACGGGGCCCGATTGTCAGCGAAATAAGCAGAAGGGAGGTGGGGTCTGGGTGTCAGTGGCTCTGCGGGTGCGTCTGTGCATGCGAGAGAGAGAGAGGGAGGCCGGGTGGGCTAGCTGGGCCGGTTCTGCTGTTGGGCTAGAATAGGGGCGCCTGGCCTTTTTCTTTTCTTTAATCCTTTTTTTCCAGGATGAATTTCAGGAATGGTTTTCAAATGAATTCAAACTCTTTTTGAATTCAAATTTATTTGGGATTTTTGCAGTGTGCATTAGTCACCAAACTTGGCATAAAATCAGGTGGCCACTTTGAAAAGGCTTGGTCATCTTTGGAGAAACAAAATAACAGGGACTTTGCACTTGATTTGCATCAGTTTCAAAATGGTTTTTGAAACCATTTCCATTTTGTAAAGTTTGGTTCAAATTCCACACTCAATCCATTCAACAAGGGAGACAAACAATCTAGGTTTAAAACATTCAAACTCTCAAATGGGGATGGCTATTTGATTTAAGTATGCTCACATGAAATGATAGCACTCTGTTTTCTGAAATGAGTTTGAAATTGATCTCAAAACTATATGCATGCATGAATGATATGCAATCTTTTGAAATCATGAATTTAGGGATGTTACAAATCTAACCCCCTTAAGGTGAATCTCGCCCTCGAGATTCGGATTGGCTAGCAAATAGGTGAGGGTGGTCTTTCCGAAGATCATCTTCTCTTTCCCATGTTGCTTCCTCTTCGGAATGATGATTCCACTACACTTTGCAAAACTTGATAGTCTTTGTCCTTGTGACTCTTTCTGCGGTCTCAAGAATTTTTATAGGTTTCTCTTCATAAGTGAGGTCACTTTCTAGTTGCACTTCCTCCAAAGGTATAGTATCCTTCAAAGAAGTTTCTTCCATTTCTGGGTGACATTTCTTAAGCTGACTCACATGAAACACATTATGGACAGCTGACAGAGATTCTGGCAATTCAATTTCATAGGCAACTTCTCCTTTGCGACTTAGAATCTTGAATGGCCCAACATATCTTGGTGCCAACTTTCCTTTGACTCCGAATCTCTTCACTCCACGAAGTGGTGATACTCTAAGATAAGCTCTATCACCAACTTCGTAGGTGACTTCTCTACGCTTAGGATCTGCGTAGCTTTTCTGTCGGGACTGTGCTATCTTCAACCTGTCCTTAACCAACTTGACCTTCTCTTCGGCTTCTTTGATAAGATCTGGCCCGAACAAACTTCTTTCTCCCACACCATTCCATAACAATGGGGTGGTACACTTTCTTCCGTAGAGAAACTCAAATGGTGCCATCTCAATGCTGGCTTGATAGCTGTTGTTATAAGAAAATTCTGCGTAAGGCAGACTTTCGCCCCAACTGGCTCCATAGTCTAGGGCACATGCCCTCAACATGTCTTCCAGAATTTGATTAGTCCTTTCTGTTTGTCCATCGGTTTGAGGATGAAAAGCAGTGATGAATTCCAACCTCGTTCCCAATGACTCATGTAGCTGTCTCCAAAAATGGGAAGTGAATTGAGTTCCCCTATCAGACACAATACTCTTGGGCACACCATGTAGACATACAATTCTACTCATGTAGATTTTGGCTAACTTGGTACTTGTATAGGTTGTCTTCACGGGTATGAAATGAGCCACTTTGGTTAGGCGATCCACTACTACCCATATTGAATCATATCCTGACCTGGTCCTTTGTAATCCGGTAATGAAATCCATCCCAATTGTGTCCCACTTCCAATTAGGAATAGGTAGTGGTTGAAGCAAACCTGCTGGTTTCTGATGTTCCGCTTTCACTCTACTACACACATCACACAAAGCAATATGTTCGGCAATGTCCCTCTTGAGATTGTTCCACCAAAATCTTTCTTTCATGTCCATGTACATTTTGGTGTTACCCGGGTGACTAGAATACGGAGAGTTGTGTGCTTCCTGCAAAATCAGTTTCCGCAACTCCGGATCTTGTGGAACACAGATACGTTTCCCATTCCATAAAGTACCTTGTTCGTCTTCATGGAAATTTTTAGCTTTTCCTTGGCCAATCTTTTCCTTAATCTCTTCAATTTCCTTATCAGTCTTCTGGGCTTCTCTGATCTTGTCCAACAAAGTGGGTTGAACATCTAGTGACATGAGATGTCCTTCAGGCACAATCTCCAACCTGAGTTTTCTGAATTGGGTACACAGATCATCTGGCAATTCTCCTTTGGTAAGGCCATTTACAAAAACCTTACGACTTAGAGCATCTGCTACAACATTTGCTTTATCGGGGTGGTATTGAAAACATAAGTCATAGTCTTTGATAAGTTCTAGCCATCTTCTTTGTCTCATATTAATTTCTTTCTGGGTGAAGATATACTTCAAACTTTTGTGATCAGTGAACACTTCACAACGCTTTCCCAGAAGGTAGTGTCTCCATGTTTTGAGTGCATGGACGACAGAGGCCAACTCTAAGTCATGAGTAGGATAGTTCACTTCATGAGTTTTGAGTTGTCTCGAGGCATAAGCTACAACTTTACCGACTTGCATAAGTACTGCACCCAAACCTTGATGAGATGCATCACAATAAACTTGGAAATCCTTTTCCAAATCTGGCAGACATAAAACTGGTGCTATCACAAGTCTTTTCTTCAACTCCTGAAAGCTGACTTCACAACCTTCAGACGAAGCAAACTTCTTGTCTTTCTTTAACAATTCAGTCATGGGCTTGGCTAACTTAGAGAAATTTTCAATGAACCTTCTGTAGTAACCTGCTAAGCCAAGGAAACTACGAACTTCTTTCACGGACTTGGGAGATTCCCATTCAGTCACAGCTGAAACTTTAGCAGGATCAACTGCTACACCATCCTTTGTCATAACATGACCAAGAAAACCAACTTCCTCCAACCAGAACTCACACTTGCTGAATTTGGCATAAAGTTTATGCTCCCGTAACTTCTCAAGTATCAAACGCAAGTGTCCTTCATGTTCTTCTTTGCTCTTGGAGTAGACTAAGATGTCATCGATGAAAACGACAACAAACTTGTCAAGAAATTCCATGAACACCTTGTTCATCATATTCATGAAGTATGCTGGAGCATTGGTCAAGCCAAAAGGCATCACAGTATACTCATACAATCCATACCTTGTGGTGAATGTTGTTTTAGGTATGTCTTGTTCTCTTATCTTGAGTTGAAAATAGCCTGACCGGAGATCAATCTTTGAGAACACACATGCTCCTTCTAGCTGATCAAACAAGTCATTGATTCTAGGCAAAGGGTATTTGTTCTTGATAGTTACCTCGTTGAGTGAACGGTAATCTATGCATAACCTTTGGCTTCTATCTTTCTTCTCCACGAACAAAACTGGGGCTCCCCAAGATGAAGAACTTGGTTGAATAAATCCTTTCTGCAACTGTTCTCCAAGTTGCTTCTTGAGCTCTTTCAGTTCATCAACTGACATTTTATATGGTCTCTTTGCTATTGGTCCAGACCCTGGTACCAAATCTATCAGAAACTCCACATCTCTATCTGGTGGAATTCCTGGCAATTCTTCCGGAAACACATCCGGATACTCACTCATAATTGGTACACTGTCCATGCTAACCCCCTTAAGAGAATTTAGCTTACTTCATTTAGATTCAAAGTTGGACTTGAACTTAATCCGTTTCCTTTCCGGGGTTGTGAGTGCAACAGTACGATTAGCACAATCTAGTACTCCTTCATACTTATCCATCCAATCCATTCCCAATATTACATCCAGTCCTTGGGAATCTGGGATTATCAGACTCACTGGAAATTTATGTTTTCCAAACTCTATTTCTAGATCCCGGCATCCAAGACTTACTATCATATCTCCACCCGGAGAACTAACTTTTATTGGACACCCAATGTTTTCAGTTGGAAACCCATTTCTATCAACAAATGCTTTTGATATGAATGAATGCGATGCTCCAGTATCAAAAAGAACAAATGCTGGAACAGAATTGAGTCTGAACTTACCAGCAACAGCGTCAGGATCCTCATAGACCTCCTCCACACTGATGTGGTTCACCTGTCCTTTCTGGAAAGTATTGGGCTTGACAGGTCCTTCAACTTTCTTTTCGGGGCACTCATTTGCATAGTGTCCCATCTTCTTGCATTTGAAGCATTCAACCTCACTGATGTCCCTCTTAACAGGCTGACTTCCACTTCCACTACCATTACCACTGTGGTGGTTCTTATGTCCACTCTTGTGGTTCTTGTACTTGTCATTGTCATGACTGCGATGATGCTTGTTGTCATGACGGTTGTGGTTGTGGTGCTTGTTGAATTTCCCATGCTTGTGGGATCCTGAGCTTCCACTGTCATCATAGTGAGATCGTTTGTGAGACGATCCCGAGCTGTGCTTGTCGGAGTGCTTTCTCTTTCTACTCTCGACTTGCTTCATTTTGTTCTCCAATATAGAAGCCTTGTCACAGAGCGACTGATAAGTGGGAACATATGCCACAGCCAATTGCAGATTCAGCTCATCATTCAAGCCTTCCAGAAATTTTTCCTTTCTCTTGGCATCTGTGTCAACTTCATCCGGTGCATAACACGCCAGATTTTTGAACTCTTCAATGTATTCAGCCACGCTGCGGTGGCGCTGCTTCAGATTGTGGAACTCCTTCTTTTTCAGGCTCATTATTCCTGATGAGATATGGGCAGTGCGAAAGCCATCCTCAAAGATAGCCCATGTCACCTCATCTATGGGAGTAGTGATCTGGAAGTTGTCCCACCAAGTGGCGGCTGGCCCTTCCAGCAGATGTGCTGCAAATCTGACTTTTTCAGCATCCGTGCAGCCCACGGTTACTAAGTCCTTGTTTACAGATTGTAGCCAATCATTGGCCACCATGGGATCAGTCGTTCCCGAGAACTTAGCTGGCCTCAATCGCAAAAATCTGGTGAGCATATCAAAGCCCGGAGGGTTGTTGTTGTTACTGGGGTTGTTGTTGTTGTTTTGGTTCTGAATGAATGTTGTCATCATCTGCATCAGCTGTGTTTGAGAAGTCATCATTTGTTGCATTTCTGGTGTGATGTTGTTGTTGTTGTTGGGGTTGGGGTTTGGGCGACGGGGAGGCATCTGTGGTTTGTTCAAATAGAGATAAGAATGAGATACCCATAAATGCTTTCATGCACATTACATCACATAAGCAAACACATAGCATGCAACACAAAGATAAAAGTTCAACAACAAGATAACAAGTTCACAAAGTAAAACACACAAGTAGCAAGCCATCCACATGTCGGATGGTCCAATAACAAGTTCTCAAATAACAAGTATGGTAATAAAAGACAAACGAGTAGTCAAGTCTACTCATCAGCATCAATCTCCTCCTCGACAAAGGTAAGACCTGCGTTCTCCATCGCGGCCTTGTTCTCCTCAATAGTAGTGGTCAAGGACTCAATCTTGGCCTTGAGAGCCCTCTTCTGGGAACGAAGCCTCTCTATCACCGTCTGCTGCTGCTCTAGCTCGAAGTCCTTGGACTGCAGTTCTTCAGTCATGTCCCGGATCTTCTTGTTCCTATCCTGGACACGCTTCTCCTGGCTCTTGAACTTCCTGTCCTGGGTCTCGAACTTCGCCTCCATTTCCTTGACTATCTCGTCCTGCTGTGCGAAGAGCTTGTCCTTCTCGCGAAGCTGCACCTGTAGCTCGTCATTACTGAGCATGACATTGGTCCTGTTCGTGTCCACGTGCCTAATGAGATACTCTAAGTCCTGGAGGTACAGACGTATCGGCTCTGCTGCGTCCCTCGAGTCGTCCTCGAAGTCGATGGACTCTCCGTCCTCATCACGTCTTCCGAAGACGTGGAAGTGGGTGCCTCTAACCTGTCGGGAGTGTCGTCCTAGCAGACGTCCTATCAGGTCCTGCATAACTACCTCCATGCCTCTCTCCCTGTCATCGTGCATAAGCTTGAAGACGATGGCCTCCGTAGTAGGCTCTGTCTGGCGTCCGGGATGGTTCACCTTGAAGCCCCAGAGGTCCTTCCTCTCGAACTTGGTAAGTGGATGCACCATGATGGTGGGAAGAGGGAGATTGAGCAAAGTGGTAAGCTCAATGATACGAGGACCAAAGCGGGTAACCTGGAACTCCTCAACAGTGTTGATGGTAATAGGCATCTATTTATAAGATAGAAAAGTTAGAACAACACAAATTAAGATAAACAAAAGCCATAACATCACATACATATCCTTGGAAAGCAAAATCACACAAGTCAAGCATACATGAATCCATTACATCAACCAAGGTCCAATCTTATTTTAAGGTATCATTTTGGAAAATAAGGTGATAGGTGGTGGTCCAACTAACGAAGTACGTTTACAATCCTATCTCACTGGATCTGTTGTCTAACACAATGTTCCTAGAAGCAATCAGCCTATCTTGCTCACATGATTCCATCACTAAGTCTATAATATCTCCTCTTAATGTTTGGTTGGTAGCTTCCAACTCTTGGGTAAGTTCCTTCTCTTTCATCAAGTCTTTTTGGAGGTTGAGCATTCTGCACTTGACTCTAGCACTAAGTTCTTTGATAGTCCTCCAAGCTGCTTCTCTTGCTGACTCAAAGAATGTGGTGTGCACCACAGTGTTGGTGTACATGCAGAATCCTGTTTCTTTGTGGTTGTCTTCCTTGTTTTTGTACAAGTGAAGTTGCACCCACCAGTACTCAACTCCTTCATCCATCACTGGAAAGCCTTTGTACACAGCTGCACCATGTATTTCCATTGCCACCATGAGGTCCTTGAGAATTTTGGGAAACTCAGTCTCACACTCCAAGGTCATGGTCATGAGTGGTCCTTTCCTTACAGCTTCGTTGATGGAGTTCATCTACAAATAGAGATGAGATAGAGAAGATTAGAAAAGTTTTACGAGAGGAATAGACAAGTGTAGAAGTAGTTGAAAATTTTCCTTAGTGTTTTCCAATCCTAGGGTCATAATCCTACAGGCAACACAGTGCTCTGATACCATCTGTAAGATCCCTCCTTTGTAAAGGAAAAGGATCCATGTGATTGCAATGCTAGTCCCTGGATCATTGCTAGCATCCACAGTTTAAGATGAAGTACACAGATACAAAGGTCATTTATTACATCCATTCCAGAGATAAAACATAGTCTTTTACAACTCAAGGCCACAGGCCTAATATAAGAGTTTGGAATAAGTAAATAAACATAAGTCTTCATCTTCATGTGTCATAGGCAAGCATGTTGAGTGTAGACTCATGACACCTAATCATCATCGGAGTAACCTGCAACATCACAAGTTATAGCCACAGTGGGTCAATACTTTGGAATAGTATTGGCAAGTGATACCTTAGTAAATTTTATGTGGACTATCTTACTATATGCATTTTGGCTAAGTGTAGCTTGGCTTGCTTTGCTCAAAATAGGTTTTTCCTATTAGTTGGAATCACTAAGTTTTTCTTTGTCAAAAACTTTTCCCAAGAAGCCACCAATAGACATTGGGGTCCTTCACCCTTGTTCACCCACAAGTTTTTACTTAGAAGTTGGAGTGATGAGATTCTTGATAGCTTCCATGTCTTGATGCTCAAGTTGTCCATTGCCATGGACTTGGCTAAGTACTTAGATTTTCCATCTGCAGAGGTTGTGCACTTTCCCCACCAGACTTGGTTTCCCAAGACAGGACCTTTTAGAAGCCTTTCCTTAGACCAAATGGACGCGCTCCAACCTATCATTCCCACTACCACCAACTGTCCAAATGGCTAAGTTCTAGCAACTTATGTGATCCAGGCAGAGCCCATATTGCCAAGTGGCTGCACTATAAGCTTCTCAACACTTGGCCTCTAAAATCCCTTTGTGCCTGGGTGGCATACCACAAGTGAGATACACAAGGTAAACCATATCCATGGGCCTTGTGTAACCACTCAACCAAAAACCACCATTCAAGTCCCATTCCACCCAGGAGATTCATTGACTTAGTTGTTTTATTAAGAAAAACATAAGTCGAACGACTTAGAAATATTTTCATCATAGCATGTATATACTTTACCAACCCTTGTTTGCTACTAGCTAGACTAAGCATGGCATAGTAACTTAACTTAGGAATTTCCTAGCAATTCTATATCTACTTAGGATTTCCCAACATGGCATTTGGCAAAAATAGTAACATGCAAGACTTAGCAAAATATTTCTAATGCTTGTACAAAATATAGGGATGGAAATATTCATGAAGTACCACTTGCCTTGGTAGTTGGGAGAGTAGCACTCTTCACAATCACAATCACTAGCACCAAAGTCTACACAAAGAATATAACCACAATCACATACAAGTCATATACAAACAAAAATATATATGCATGCATGCAAAAATGCTAAGTGATGATTTTTAAAACTCCACCAAGCAAGTGCATAGTACTGAACCATAAACAAGTCAAAATGTTTCCAAACCAAGTTTATTTAGCACTAAAACAAATTCCTAAGCAATTTCTATACTCAAATAGCCTTAAACAAGTTTCTGCAAATAAAGTCATTTTAACAGGAACTTTTCACTAAACACATTGCATAAACAGAAAGGGCTTGTCTTCCTGATTTCAACGGTATAAAATTTGCAAAAATCTAACGTGGGAATCAAAAGTTATAGCCTAATCAAATTTGAATCTAAATCTGTTTTAAACTCAAACCCTAGCCATGTGTCTTAACCTTACTGGCGCGTACCGCTTCGCACCGGATCACGCACGCGAGCCGTAGGATCTAAGTGGCGATGCACGGTTCAGATCAAAACGTAACGCTTCGCTAAGTGGTTCTATCGCACGCGTTGGATCTAGATCCAACGGCTCTCGATCAAGCGACCATGTTCTGGCGGCGTGCGGCGACGGCGAGCGGCGGAGTGCTCTGTCAGCGGAGGCGCTGGCGTTCTAGGTCGCTCGGGGAGGGAAGGGTGTGCTTACCAGAACCGCAAGGTCGAGGCGAAGCTCAACATGGAGGTGGCTGGGCATGGGGCGCACGGCAGGGGCTGCTGGAGCTCGTCGGAGTCGTGCACGGCGTCGGAAGGTTGCTGTCGAGTTGGTTGCCGAGGTTTCGCGTCGCCCTAGCACGAACCAGAGGGATTAGGAGATGCACAAGACGAAGGCGAACATCCTCGTATGCAAGAGGGGCAAGGGGCGCTCGGGACTTACCGCGATTGGTCGCCGGAGTTGAGCGGCGGCTCGGTCGGCTGCGGGCACGAACGGGGATGGCGTCCTGGGTCATGAGAATGCAAACTGTAACACCCTCAGAATCGACCTTATGCAAGTTTCAGCGATTCCCGCCAAACCCGCATAGAAACGATTCAAAGGTGCCCACCAGGCACTTTCGTGCGGGTGGAAAACGAAGTAATAACTTTACACAACAGTCCTCGATGGGACCCACAGAACAGATATATATACAACAGCGACTCAAAGAGTCAAGAATACAGATATAATATACAAAGATCCAAATCACCTTGAAAATGATAGAGCGTCCGACTACGGACAAGATGCAAATGGGGCTAAGAGCCCTGAAGAATAACCAATGGCGTCCATAACCCTGCCCAGGCCAAGCCGGAAGGGTAACCCTGCTAACGACGTCGATCTCAAAACCTGCTTAAACAAAAGGGGTGCCGACAAAGGGCAAAGGAAAAAGAGGAGCGTCAGTACTGAGGCCAGTACACGGCGAGACTAGAATTCGGCGGTCCTCGCCTACATAGGTATGGTGGACTGAAGCGGCAGCGGCAGCATGCGCTAAACAACCTATAGAGACTCGGTACAACTAGCGGCTATCAGAGAGGGGTAAGAAAGACCTATTCGGAACCAACCTGATGCTACCCCCAAACAAACCCATCCTGGTGTTTCCCCCTCGAGACCAAACGAGGAAGTCAACCGAGGAACTCACACAGTTGGCAGTTTTATTTATTCAGTTATCGTTGCAGCAATTACTAGTCAAGTGTAGATAATCATCCTGATAAAAATAAGCAATGGGCAGCTTTATTTAACCATTCCGTTGTAGTTGCGACACTTACTAGTCAGATACAATTAGCATGAGATAACCCAAAACCCAGCAGTTGTTGGTACTTTTATTTAGCCATTCCGTTGTAGTTGCAATACTTACTAGTCAGATACAATTGTCGCAAGCGACAAACCAAACAAGCAATTGTTGGCAGTTTTATTTAGCCATTCCATTTTAGTGAAGCTGATTACTAGTCATTATAGAGTCAAATTTATAGCACTACTTTAGTTATAGTTATCTATGATCGAGATACTGTGCTCCAAGTCGTCCATAACCGCGGACACAGCTTTCAGAAAGTTTTACCCGGCCGGGGTGCACAAATAGCAACACACACTCGATCAACCTCGGAAAAACCAAATCAAAACCCAACGAGGCCTTCACGACAAAGCAATCACAGGATTCAGAAATATTTCAGGGGGCCACCCCTTGGAGTACACCCGCAACGAAGTTAGCTGACTCCGAGACGGACCCGAGGTTTGGGTGGACGGCTGTGAACGACTGGGAACCCAAAACTGGGCTTGTCGACACCGCGAAAACGTGTCCCGATCCTAAACAGTACAGGTGCTATCCATTGCACAATTTAAATAAAGCAGTAAAGCATGGCATAAGTACAGGATAGTAAATAAAACCTCAAACTAGTTTGTGGCCCCAAGAAATAAGAATGAATCAAGCTCTGGCTCAGGGGGGTCCCATAAGCCTCCCGGATGTGGATAGCGCGAATATTCAAGGAACAGGTATCAAGTACTCGGGGTCCTACGGGACACAAGTGGACGGTTAACAACCAAATAACATCTATTGCCCACCTGTGCCTCTGCTTACCTACTTCAATTTTAGTTGTTAAACAGTAATTAAAGTGAACAGTAATTAAAGCCACGATCATCTCCAACATTCAACGTGCGGCAACACTCCAACAACTGTGGTACTCGACGACACGCAACAGCACTTGAGCGAGCGACTACGACGCGCAGGTCCAACTATCTACCAAACAACAGGTAATAGGAGGTGTCCAAGGCAATATACGGCTGCAAGGGATATCACGGGTACGAAAACTAGAGCATCGCAACACAGATAGCAATAGACCAACAGGAGGGAATAAATACTATAAAAGTAAGATAGGTAGAAAGGGGGAGATGCTCGCCTGAAAACATTGCCGAAGGTTCAACCGAAGATCGGGCGAAACTCACATCAACTCAACGGCCTTATCCGCGAAGAACCAAAACACTAGAATAAACACCGGATGCAATATTTAATACTACGGCAAAAGGTCGGGCATGATGCATGTATGATGTATGACATGGCAGAGGTGCGATGCAATTAGATCATATTAAGCGGAAACCGGGGTCCCGACAATTAAATATATGGTTCTAGTTGTTTAGATACCCCACAATTTAAATGTTGCATTAGCATGGCAAAATATATCACCGGTTCGCTACACAATTTTAAATGAGGCCAATATGAGACTAGATTTGCCCGCATATGGGCCCCATATTTAATTATATGGTGAAACGGCATAAGGCCCCCAAACCCACATGACAATATGCATGCATGAACAATTTAATGTGCACGAGTTTATATTTCACATTTGTAAAATAGGGGCTCGGTAAAAGGTTCACACATTAGGGTTCGACGATCTTGGGGTTCGATGGGGTTCGGGGTCGGTCTCAGGGTTCGGATCTGGGGTTCGGTCTCGGCGGGAGCGTTCTCGGATAACGGGGTATATCTTGGCGCATCCATGGTCTTCGGGTCATGTCGACGGTCGTGGCGTTCGGGATGAAGTACTTGTCGCCCCGGGGTCTCGGGTCGAAGAACTTGGCGCGCCCGAGAAACGATCTTGTCGCATCCGCGTCGACCACCTTGGCGTTCAGGGAGGAGTTCTCGGTGTTCCGTGAGGAAGGCCGCGAGGGTTCGGTGACGGAGATCTTGACGGGTCCGGGAGGAAGAATTTGACGTCATTCGGTTCCATGTCGACGGTCTTGGCGTCCGTGAGGTAGATCTTGTGGTTTCACCTTGAAGTCCTTGGGGTGATCCTTGTACCACTTATTGCGTTGGTCGATCTTGGCGAAACTTGCATCGCGAACTTTGGAACGGCCACAAGTACACGACACCCGCAAAGAAGATCTCGAACAGAATTTGCAGCATCACCTCACCACATCGTCCTTGTGCTCCAACAGGAATAGCAAAACATAGGTAGGCCAAAACACACTCCAATCGAGAGGGCCCTCGCACCCAAACACACAGGCAACAACCGAGCATCATGCAGTCCGGTTACTACAGGGGAACGACGAGCTCGGTGGCAACATGGGGCCCGGCGAGGCGGCGCTCGGGGTCGCGGCCCGAGGACGCGCGGGAGGCCGACGGGCGTCGGGGCGCGGGCGGCGAGGCGGTCGGGCTCGGGCGGGGTCGTCCGCGGAGGAGGGGCAGCGAGAGACGGATGTTGGGGACGGGGTCTGGGGAGGCGCAGGGGGCGACGGCCTGGGCGCCGGAGGGGAGGCGGCGGACGGCGGCGCTGGGTGGCGAACTGCGGGGCGAGCCGGCAGAGGGGAGGCCACGTACGGCTCAAGCTGCAGAGGCGACGGTGAGGGTCGGAGGTAGACGACGGCGAGGGCGGGCGACCGACGGCGGTTGAGGAGGACGCGAGGAGGAGCTCTGGGGGCCGGCGGAGCTCGGGAGAGGTGGCGGGCGATGGGGAAGGCGAGCTTGGCGGCGGCCGGAGAGGGGCGAGGAGAGGGCCGCGCGGCGGGGCCGAGGAAGGTGGGGAGCGGCGGAGAACTGGGGAGGGAGGAGCGGCGCACGCAGGGGGAGAGAGGGAGGCCGAGCGAGGGGAGGAAGAAGGTGGAGGCAGGGCGAGCTCGGGAGGAGGGAGGCAGGCGGCGACGCGCCGGGGCGGAGTAGAGGCGGGGCAGACGGGCGAGGCCGGAGGGGGAGGAGAAGGCCCGCGGGGCGGTGGTGGGAGCGTGGGGGAGAGAGGAGGGAGTGGGGGGAAGAGAAGGGTGGGACCCAGGGGCGTGGGTCCAGACGGGGTGAGTGGGGGGGTTGGCTGTGTGGTGTGCTGAGTGTGTGTGTGTGGCGTGGGGCCAGGGTGTAAGAGAGAGAGGGTAGATGGGGCTGTGTGAGAAAGAGAGAGAGGGGGAAAAAGAGGGGGATTGGTGAGGTGGCAAGGTGGGTAGGGATTGGGTCCAGGGGTGAGGTGGCGAGCTGTGATTGGTGGGTAGGTTAGGATTGGGTGGGAATAGGATTTAGAGTTTGGGTGGACCGATTTTATTCTGGGGATGGTCGACTGGGTCGGATCGGCCCGTTCGACTGCCCCCCTAAAATAATTAAATATTTTATTTATTTCAAACAGGGCTTTTGCAAACCGATAGCAGACAAAACAAAATAATCCGGAGACCCGGGTTTTGTGTTTGAACAAAGACGGGGCGTATAGAAAACAAGAACAGGTTTTTCCGCAAATAGTTTTATGCAAGCAAATGCAAGATGATGACGATGCTCAAATGCAATGCGGCATGATGACATGAGCATGCGGTCATGATGATGCAATGCACAAAAACAACGCGATTTTCTAGTAGTGGTTTTGCGGGATGCCACAATTCGACACCACTAACAATGGATCTCGCCCTCGAGATCCGCCTCATGGTACCGGGAAGGAAGGTCGGCGATCTGCGTCTTCTCGCTTCGTGTAGATCCTCGCGACACCACTAACAAGAGGTCGTTGTCCGCGATCGTCGAGAGAACACTCCGGGAACAAAGGGCGAAGGTATCCACAAATAAAGCCACCTCTAACTTCGATAGAAGGAGAGAAAAGATGCGGCCTATCCCACTTCAATGTACAAGAGCGAATAGAAAGGGTAGTTGGCATGGGGGCCAATCCATCACGCACCCAAACTATTACTCTGCACAATCAGTAGATAAGCGTGCAACCATTCTCGGAATCAGACTGAAGATCTCGACAATCGAGGTTCAGAAACAAAGGAGTGATGCAGACTCTGCATCGGATCTGGCGTAGATGATGTCGTCGCGTCGGAAAACAATGGAAGGCACGGGAAGGAACAAAGAGAAGGCCACCAGACGAAGGATTCCTCGGATAGCATGAAGACCAGATCTAGCAACACCGTTACCAAAGGAGGAGGCGAAACCCTGAAGGTACGATGGAACCCAACCACGAGAAATCCTGGACTCGAAGAGAGAGAAGAGAGCGGATTTAAAACACGCAGAGGTGAGAGGAGAGCAGCAGAGGGGTAAGGAGTAAAATCAGACCTACTCAGAACTATCCAACCGATTTTGCAAAAATAGTTTTGACACTCTACATCGGCCGTTAGCTAGGTTATCCTACAGGCTGGACTTGTGGGGTATCACAACTGCTGAGCTCTGATACCACTCTGTAACACCCTCAGAATCGACCCTATGCAAGTTTCAGCGATTCCCGCCAAACCCGCATAGAAACGATTCAAAGGTGCCCACCAGGAACTTTCGTGCGGGTGGAAAACGAAGTAATAACTTTACACAACAGTCCTCGATGGGACCCACAGAACAGATATATATACAACAGCGACTCAAAGAGTCAAGAATACAGATATAATATACAAAGATCCAAATCACCTTGAAAATGATAGAGCGTCCGACTACGGACAAGATGCAAATGGGGCTAAGAGCCCTGAAGAATAACCAATGGCGTCCATAACCCTGCCCAGGCCAAGCCGGAAGGGTAACCCTGCTAACGACGTCGATCTCAAAACCTGCTTAAACAAAAGGGGTGCCGACAAAGGGCAAAGGAAAAGAGGAGCGTCAGTACTGAGGCCAGTACACGGCGAGACTAGAATTCGGCGTCCTCGCCTACATAGGTATGGTGGACTGAAGCGGCAGCGGCAGCATGCGCTAAACAACCTATAGAGACTCGGTACAACTAGCGGCTATCAGAGAGGGGTAAGAAAGACCTATTCGGAACCAACCTGATGCTACCCCCAAACAAACCCATCCTGGTGTTTCCCCCTCGAGACCAAACGAGGAAGTCAACCGAGGAACTCACACAGTTGGCAGTTTTATTTATTTACTTATCGTTGCAGCAATTACTAGTCAAGTGTAGATAATCATCCTGATAAAAATAAGCAATGGGCAGCTTTATTTAACCATTCCGTTGTAGTTGCGACACTTACTAGTCAGATACAATTAGCATGAGATAACCCAAAACCCAGCAGTTGTTGGTACTTTTATTTAGCCATTCCGTTGTAGTTGCAATACTTACTAGTCAGATACAATTGTCGCAAGCGACAAACCAAACAAGCAATTGTTGGCAGTTTTATTTAGCCATTCCATTTTAGTGAAGCTGATTACTAGTCATTATAGAGTCAAATTTATAGCACTACTTTAGTTATAGTTGTCTATGATCGAGATACTGTGCTCCAAGTCGGCTTTCAGAAAGTTTTACCCGGCCGGGGTGCACAAATAGCAACACACACTCGATCAACCTCGGAAAAACCAAATCAAAACCCAACGAGGCCTTCACGACAAAGCAATCACAGGATTCAGAAATATTTCAGGGGGCCACCCCTTGGAGTACACCCGCAACGAAGTTAGCTGACTCCGAGACGGACCCGAGGTTTGGGTGGACGGCTGTGAACGACTGGGAACCCAAAACTGGGCTTGTCGACACCGCGAAAATGTGTCCCGATCCTAAACAGTACAGGTGTTATCCATCGCACAATTTAAATAAAGCAGTAAAGCATGGCATAAGTACAGGATAGTAAATAAAACCTCAAACTAGTTTGTGGCCCCAAGAAATAAGAATGAATCAAGCTCTGGCTCAGGGGGGTCCCATAAGCCTCCCGGATGTGGATAGCGCGAATATTCAAGGAACAGGTATCAAGTACTCGGGGTCCTACGGGACACAAGTGGACGGTTAACAACCAAATAACATCTATTGCCCACCTGTGCCTCTGCTTACCTACTTCAATTTTAGTTGTTAAACAGTAATTAAAGTGAACAGTAATTAAAGCCACGATCATCTCCAACATTCAACGTGCGGCAACACTCCAACAACTGTGGTACTCGACGACACGCAACAGCACTTGAGCGAGCGACTACGACGCGCAGGTCCAACTATCTACCAAACAACAGGTAATAGGAGGTGTCCAAGGCAATATACGGCTGCAAGGGATATCACGGGTACGAAAACTAGAGCATCGCAACACAGATAGCAATAGACCAACAGGAGGGAATAAATACTATAAAAGTAAGATAGGTAGAAAGGGGGAGATGCTCGCCTGAAAACATTGCCGAAGGTTCAACCGAAGATCGGGCGAAACTCACATCAACTCAACGGCCTTATCCGCGAAGAACCAAAACACTAGAATAAACACCGGATGCAATATTTAATACTACGGCAAAAGGTCGGGCATGATGCATGTATGATGTATGACATGGCAGAGGTGCGATGCAATTAGATCATATTAAGCGGAAACCGGGGTCCCGACAATTAAATATATGGTTCTAGTTGTTTAGATACCCCACAATTTAAATGTTGCATTAGCATGGCAAAATATATCACCGGTTGTCTACACAATTTTAGATGAGGCCAATATGAGACTAGATTTGCCCGCATATGGGCCCCATATTTAATTATATGGTGAAACGGCATAAGGCCCCCAAACCCACATGACAATATGCATGCATGAACAATTTAATGTGCACGAGTTTATATTTCACATTTGTAAAATAGGGGCTCGGTAAAAGGTTCACACATTAGGGTTCGACGATCTTGGGGTTCGATGGGGTTCGGGGTCGGTCTCAGGGTTTGGATCTGGGGTTCGGTCTCGGCGGGAGCGTTCTCGGATAACGGGGTAGATCTTGGCGCATCCATGGTCTTCGGGTCATGTCGACGGTCGTGGCGTTCGGGATGAAGTACTTGTCGCCCCGGGGTCTCGGGTCGAAGAACTTGGCGCGCCCGAGAAACGATCTTGTCGCATCCGCGTCGACCACCTTGGCGTTCAGGGAGGAGTTCTCGGTGTTCCGTGAGGAAGGCCGCGAGGGTTCGGTGATGGAGATCTTGACGGGTCCGGGAGGAAGAATTTGACGTCATTCGGTTCCATGTCGACGGTCTTGGCGTCCGTGAGGTAGATCTTGTGGTTTCACCTTGAAGTCCTTGGGGTGATCCTTGTACCACTTATTGCGTTGGTCGATCTTGGCGAAACTTGCATCGCGAACTTTGGAACGGCCACGAGTACACGACACCCGCAAAGAAGATCTCGAACAGAATTTGCAGCATCACCTCACCACATCGTCCTTGTGCTCCAATAGGAATAGCAAAACATAGGTAGGCCAAAACACACTCCAATCGAGAGGGCCCTCGCACCCAAACACACAGGCAGCAACCGAGCATCATGTAGTCCGGTTACTACAGGGGAACGACGAGCTCGGTGGCGACGTGGGGCCCGGCGAGGCGGCGCTCGGGGTCACGGCCCGAGGACGCGCGAGAGGCCGACGGGCGTCGGGGCGCGGGCGGCGAGGCGGTCGGGCTCGGGCGGGGTCGTTCGCGGAGGAGGGGCAGCGAGAGACGGAGGTTGGGGACGGGGTCTGGGGAGGCGCAGGGGGCGGCGGCCTGGGCGCCGGAGGGGAGGCGGCGGATGGCGGCGCTGGGTGGCAAACTGCGGGGCGAGCCGGCAGAGGGGAGGCCACGTCCGGCTCAAGCTGCAGAGGCGACGGTGAGGGTCGGAGGTAGACGATGGCGAGAGCGGGCGGCCGACGGCGGTTGAGGAGGACGCGAGGAGGAGCTCTGGGGGCCGGCGGAGCTCGGGAGAGGTGGCGGGCGACGGGGAAGGCGAGCTTGGCGGCGGCCGGAGAGGGGCGAGGAGAGGGCCGCGCGGTGGGGCCGAGGAAGGTGGGGAGCGGCGGAGAACTGGGGAGGGAGGAGCGGCGCACGCAGGGGGAGAGAGGGAGGCCGAGCGAGGGGAGGAAGAAGGTGGAGGCAGGGCGAGCTCGGGAGGAGGGAGGCAGGCGGCGACGCGCCGGGGCGAAGGAGAGGCGGGGCAGACGGGCGAGGCCGGAGGGGGAGGAGAAGGCCCGCGGGGCGGTGGTGGGAGCGTGGGGGAGAGAGGAGGGAGTGGGGGGAAGAGAGGGGTGGGACCCAGGGGCGTGGGTCCAGACGGGGTGAGTGGGGGGGTTGGCTGTGTGGTGTGCTGAGTGTGTGTGTGTGGCGTGGGGCCAGGGTGTAAGAGAGAGAGGGTAGATGGGGCTGTGTGAGAAAGAGAGAGAGGGGGAAAAAGAGGGGGATTGGTGAGGTGGCAAGGTGGGTAGGGATTGGGTCCAGGGGTGAGGTGGCGAGCTGTGATTGGTGGGTAGGTTAGGATTGGGTGGGAATAGGATTTAGAGTTTGGGTGGACCGATTTTATTCTGGGGATGGTCGACTGGGTCGGATCGGCCCGTTCGACTGCCCCCCTAAAATAATTAAATATTTTATTTATTTCAAACAGGGCTTTTGCAAACCGATAGCAGACAAAACAAAATAATCCGGAGACCCGGGTTTTGTGTTTGAACAAAGACGGGGCGTATAGAAAACAAGAACAGGTTTTTCCGCAAATAGTTTTATGCAAGCAAATGCAAGATGATGACGATGCTCAAATGCAATGCGGCATGATGACATGAGCATGCGGTCATGATGATGCAATGCACAAAAACAACGCGATTTTCTAGTAGTGGTTTTGCGGGATGCCACAATTCGACACCACTAACAATGGATCTCGCCCTCGAGATCCGCCTCATGGTACCGGGAAGGAAGGTCGGCGATCTGCGTCTTCTCGCTTCGTGTAGATCCTCGCGACACCACTAACAAGAGGTCGTTGTCCGCGATCGTCGAGAGAACACTCCGGGAACAAAGGGCGAAGGTATCCACAAATAAAGCCACCTCTAACTTCGATAGAAGGAGAGAAAAGATGCGGCCTATCCCACTTCAATGTACAAGAGCGAATAGAAAGGGTAGTCGGCATGGGGGCCAATCCATCACGCACCCAAACTATTACTCTGCACAATCAGTAGATAAGCGTGCAACCATTCTCGGAATCAGACTGAAGATCTCGACAATCGAGGTTCAGAAACAAAGGAGTGATGCAGACTCTGCATCGGATCTGGCGTAGATGATGTCGTCGCGTCGGAAAACAATGGAAGGCACGGGAAGGAACAAAGAGAAGGCCACCAGACGAAGGATTCCTCGGATAGCATGAAGACCAGATCTAGCAACACCGTTACCAAAGGAGGAGGCGAAACCCTGAAGGTACGATGGAACCCAACCACGAGAAATCCTGGACTCGAAGAGAGAGAAGAGAGCGGATTTAAAACACGCAGAGGTGAGAGGAGAGCAGCAGAGGGGTAAGGAGTAAAATCAGACCTACTCAGAACTATCCAACCGATTTTGCAAAAATAGTTTTGACACTCTACATCGGCCGTTAGCTAGGTTATCCTACAGGCTGGACTTGTGGGGTATCGCAACTGCTGAGCTCTGATACCACTCTGTAACACCCTCAGAATCGACCCTATGCATGTTTCAGCGATTCCCGCCAAACCCGCATAGAAACGATTCAAAGGTGCCCACCAGGAACTTTCGTGCGGGTGGAAAACGAAGTAATAACTTTACACAACAGTCCTCGATGGGACCCACAGAACAGATATATATACAACAGCGACTCAAAGAGTCAAGAATACAGATATAATATACAAAGATCCAAATCACCTTGAAAATGATAGAGCGTCCGACTACGGACAAGATGCAAATGGGGCTAAGAGCCCTGAAGAATAACCAATGGCGTCCATAACCCTGCCCAGGCCAAGCCGGAAGGGTAACCCTGCTAACGACGTCGATCTCAAAACCTGCTTAAACAAAAGGGGTGCCGACAAAGGGCAAAGGAAAAGAGGAGCGTCAGTACTGAGGCCAGTACACGGCGAGACTAGAATTCGGCGGTCCTCGCCTACATAGGTATGGTGGACTGAAGCGGCAGCGGCAGCATGCGCTAAACAACCTATAGAGACTCGGTACAACTAGCGGCTATCAGAGAGGGGTAAGAAAGACCTATTCGGAACCAACCTGATGCTACCCCCAAACAAACCCATCCTGGTGTTTCCCCCTCGAGACCAAACGAGGAAGTCAACCGAGGAACTCACACAGTTGGCAGTTTTATTTATTTACTTATCGTTGCAGCAATTACTAGTCAAGTGTAGATAATCATCCTGATAAAAATAAGCAATGGGCAGCTTTATTTAACCATTCCGTTGTAGTTGCGACACTTACTAGTCAGATACAATTAGCATGAGATAACCCAAAACCCAGCAGTTGTTGGTACTTTTATTTAGCCATTCCGTTGTAGTTGCAATACTTACTAGTCAGATACAATTGTCGCAAGCGACAAACCAAACAAGCAATTGTTGGCAGTTTTATTTAGCCATTCCATTTTAGTGAAGCTGATTACTAGTCATTATAGAGTCAAATTTATAGCACTACTTTAGTTATAGTTGTCTATGATCGAGATACTGTGCTCCAAGTCGGCTTTCAGAAAGTTTTACCCGGCCGGGGTGCACAAATAGCAACACACACTCGATCAACCTCGGAAAAACCAAATCAAAACCCAACGAGGCCTTCACGACAAAGCAATCACAGGATTCAGAAATATTTCAGGGGGCCACCCCTTGGAGTACACCCGCAACGAAGTTAGCTGACTCCGAGACGGACCCGAGGTTTGGGTGGACGGCTGTGAACGACTGGGAACCCAAAACTGGGCTTGTCGACACCGCGAAAATGTGTCCCGATCCTAAACAGTACAGGTGCTATCCATCGCACAATTTAAATAAAGCAGTAAAGCATGGCATAAGTACAGGATAGTAAATAAAACCTCAAACTAGTTTGTGGCCCCAAGAAATAAGAATGAATCAAGCTCTGGCTCAGGGGGGTCCCATAAGCCTCCCGGATGTGGATAGCGCGAATATTCAAGGAACAGGTATCAAGTACTCGGGGTCCTACGGGACACAAGTGGACGGTTAACAACCAAATAACATCTATTGCCCACCTGTGCCTCTGCTTACCTACTTCAATTTTAGTTGTTAAACAGTAATTAAAGTGAACAGTAATTAAAGCCACGATCATCTCCAACATTCAACGTGCGGCAACACTCCAACAACTGTGGTACTCGACGACACGCAACAGCACTTGAGCGAGCGACTACGACGCGCAGGTCCAACTATCTACCAAACAACAGGTAATAGGAGGTGTCCAAGGCAATATACGGCTGCAAGGGATATCACGGGTACGAAAACTAGAGCATCGCAACACAGATAGCAATAGACCAACAGGAGGGAATAAATACTATAAAAGTAAGATAGGTAGAAAGGGGGAGATGCTCGCCTGAAAACATTGCCGAAGGTTCAACCGAAGATCGGGCGAAACTCACATCAACTCAACGGCCTTATCCGCGAAGAACCAAAACACTAGAATAAACACCGGATGCAATATTTAATACTACGGCAAAAGGTCGGGCATGATGCATGTATGATGTATGACATGGCAGAGGTGCGATGCAATTAGATCATATTAAGCGGAAACCGGGGTCCCGACAATTAAATATATGGTTCTAGTTGTTTAGATACCCCACAATTTAAATGTTGCATTAGCATGGCAAAATATATCACCGGTTGTCTACACAATTTTAGATGAGGCCAATATGAGACTAGATTTGCCCGCATATGGGCCCCATATTTAATTATATGGTGAAACGGCATAAGGCCCCCAAACCCACATGACAATATGCATGCATGAACAATTTAATGTGCACGAGTTTATATTTCACATTTGTAAAATAGGGGCTCGGTAAAAGGTTCACACATTAGGGTTCGACGATCTTGGGGTTCGATGGGGTTCGGGGTCGGTCTCAGGGTTTGGATCTGGGGTTCGGTCTCGGCGGGAGCGTTCTCGGATAACGGGGTAGATCTTGGCGCATCCATGGTCTTCGGGTCATGTCGACGGTCGTGGCGTTCGGGATGAAGTACTTGTCGCCCCGGGGTCTCGGGTCGAAGAACTTGGCGCGCCCGAGAAACGATCTTGTCGCATCCGCGTCGACCACCTTGGCGTTCAGGGAGGAGTTCTCGGTGTTCCGTGAGGAAGGCCGCGAGGGTTCGGTGATGGAGATCTTGACGGGTCCGGGAGGAAGAATTTGACGTCATTCGGTTCCATGTCGACGGTCTTGGCGTCCGTGAGGTAGATCTTGTGGTTTCACCTTGAAGTCCTTGGGGTGATCCTTGTACCACTTATTGCGTTGGTCGATCTTGGCGAAACTTGCATCGCGAACTTTGGAACGGCCACGAGTACACGACACCCGCAAAGAAGATCTCGAACAGAATTTGCAGCATCACCTCACCACATCGTCCTTGTGCTCCAACAGGAATAGCAAAACATAGGTAGGCCAAAACACACTCCAATCGAGAGGGCCCTCGCACCCAAACACACAGGCAGCAACCGAGCATCATGTAGTCCGGTTACTACAGGGGAACGACGAGCTCGGTGGCGACGTGGGGCCCGGCGAGGCGGCGCTCGGGGTCACGGCCCGAGGACGCGCGGGAGGCCGACGGGCGTCGGGGCGCGGGCGGCGAGGCGGTCGGGCTCGGGCGGGGTCGTTCGCGGAGGAGGGGCAGCGAGAGACGGAGGTTGGGGACGGGGTCTGGGGAGGCGCAGGGGGCGGCGGCCTGGGCGCCGGAGGGGAGGCGGCGGATGGCGGCGCTGGGTGGCGAACTGCGGGGCGAGCCGGCAGAGGGGAGGCCACGTCCGGCTCAAGCTGCAGAGGCGACGGTGAGGGTCGGAGGTAGACGACGGCGAGAGCGGGCGGCCGACGGCGGTTGAGGAGGACGCGAGGAGGAGCTCTGGGGGCCAGCGGAGCTCGGGAGAGGTGGCGGGCGACGGGGAAGGCGAGCTTGGCGGCGGCCGGAGAGGGGCGAGGAGAGGGCCGCGCGGTGGGGCCGAGGAAGGTGGGGAGCGGCGGAGAACTGGGGAGGGAGGAGCGGCGCACGCAGGGGGAGAGAGGGAGGCCGAGCGAGGGGAGGAAGAAGGTGGAGGCAGGGCGAGCTCGGGAGGAGGGAGGCAGGCGGCGACGCGCCGGGGCGAAGGAGAGGCGGGGCAGACGGGCGAGGCCGGAGGGGGAGGAGAAGGCCCGCGGGGCGGTGGTGGGAGCGTGGGGGAGAGAGGAGGGAGTGGGGGGAAGAGAGGGGTGGGACCCAGGGGCGTGGGTCCAGACGGGGTGAGTGGGGGGGTTGGCTGTGTGGTGTGCTGAGTGTGTGTGTGTGGCGTGGGGCCAGGGTGTAAGAGAGAGAGGGTAGATGGGGCTGTGTGAGAAAGAGAGAGAGGGGGAAAAAGAGGGGGATTGGTGAGGTGGCAAGGTGGGTAGGGATTGGGTCCAGGGGTGAGGTGGCGAGCTGTGATTGGTGGGTAGGTTAGGATTGGGTGGGAATAGGATTTAGAGTTTGGGTGGACCGATTTTATTCTGGGGATGGTCGACTGGGTCGGATCGGCCCGTTCGACTGCCCCCCTAAAATAATTAAATATTTTATTTATTTCAAACAGGGCTTTTGCAAACCGATAGCAGACAAAACAAAATAATCCGGAGACCCGGGTTTTGTGTTTGAACAAAGACGGGGCGTATAGAAAACAAGAACAGGTTTTTCCGCAAATAGTTTTATGCAAGCAAATGCAAGATGATGACGATGCTCAAATGCAATGCGGCATGATGACATGAGCATGCGGTCATGATGATGCAATGCACAAAAACAACGCGATTTTCTAGTAGTGGTTTTGCGGGATGCCACAATTCGACACCACTAACAATGGATCTCGCCCTCGAGATCCGCCTCATGGTACCGGGAAGGAAGGTCGGCGATCTGCGTCTTCTCGCTTCGTGTAGATCCTCGCGACACCACTAACAAGAGGTCGTTGTCCGCGATCGTCGAGAGAACACTCCGGGAACAAAGGGCGAAGGTATCCACAAATAAAGCCACCTCTAACTTCGATAGAAGGAGAGAAAAGATGCGGCCTATCCCACTTCAATGTACAAGAGCGAATAGAAAGGGTAGTCGGCATGGGGGCCAATCCATCACGCACCCAAACTATTACTCTGCACAATCAGTAGATAAGCGTGCAACCATTCTCGGAATCAGACTGAAGATCTCGACAATCGAGGTTCAGAAACAAAGGAGTGATGCAGACTCTGCATCGGATCTGGCGTAGATGATGTCGTCGCGTCGGAAAACAATGGAAGGCACGGGAAGGAACAAAGAGAAGGCCACCAGACGAAGGATTCCTCGGATAGCATGAAGACCAGATCTAGCAACACCGTTACCAAAGGAGGAGGCGAAACCCTGAAGGTACGATGGAACCCAACCACGAGAAATCCTGGACTCGAAGAGAGAGAAGAGAGCGGATTTAAAACACGCAGAGGTGAGAGGAGAGCAGCAGAGGGGTAAGGAGTAAAATCAGACCTACTCAGAACTATCCAACCGATTTTGCAAAAATAGTTTTGACACTCTACATCGGCCGTTAGCTAGGTTATCCTACAGGCTGGACTTGTGGGGTATCGCAACTGCTGAGCTCTGATACCACTCTGTAACACCCTCAGAATCGACCCTATGCATGTTTCAGCGATTCCCGCCAAACCCGCATAGAAACGATTCAAAGGTGCCCACCAGGAACTTTCGTGCGGGTGGAAAACGAAGTAATAACTTTACACAACAGTCCTCGATGGGACCCACAGAACAGATATATATACAACAGCGACTCAAAGAGTCAAGAATACAGATATAATATACAAAGATCCAAATCACCTTGAAAATGATAGAGCGTCCGACTACGGACAAGATGCAAATGGGGCTAAGAGCCCTGAAGAATAACCAATGGCGTCCATAACCCTGCCCAGGCCAAGCCGGAAGGGTAACCCTGCTAACGACGTCGATCTCAAAACCTGCTTAAACAAAAGGGGTGCCGACAAAGGGCAAAGGAAAAGAGGAGCGTCAGTACTGAGGCCAGTACACGGCGAGACTAGAATTCGGCGGTCCTCGCCTACATAGGTATGGTGGACTGAAGCGGCAGCGGCAGCATGCGCTAAACAACCTATAGAGACTCGGTACAACTAGCGGCTATCAGAGAGGGGTAAGAAAGACCTATTCGGAACCAACCTGATGCTACCCCCAAACAAACCCATCCTGGTGTTTCCCCCTCGAGACCAAACGAGGAAGTCAACCGAGGAACTCACACAGTTGGCAGTTTTATTTATTTACTTATCGTTGCAGCAATTACTAGTCAAGTGTAGATAATCATCCTGATAAAAATAAGCAATGGGCAGCTTTATTTAACCATTCCGTTGTAGTTGCGACACTTACTAGTCAGATACAATTAGCATGAGATAACCCAAAACCCAGCAGTTGTTGGTACTTTTATTTAGCCATTCCGTTGTAGTTGCAATACTTACTAGTCAGATACAATTGTCGCAAGCGACAAACCAAACAAGCAATTGTTGGCAGTTTTATTTAGCCATTCCATTTTAGTGAAGCTGATTACTAGTCATTATAGAGTCAAATTTATAGCACTACTTTAGTTATAGTTTTCTATGATCGAGATACTGTGCTCCAAGTCGTCCATAACCGCGGACACGGCTTTCAGAAAGTTTTACCCGGCCGGGGTGCACAAATAGCAACACACACTCGATCAACCTCGGAAAAACCAAATCAAAACCCAACGAGGCCTTCACGACAAAGCAATCACAGGATTCAGAAATATTTCAGGGGGCCACCCCTTGGAGTACACCCGCAACGAAGTTAGCTGACTCCGAGACGGACCCGAGGTTTGGGTGGACGGCTGTGAACGACTGGGAACCCAAAACTGGGCTTGTCGACACCGCGAAAACATGTCCCGATCCTAAATAGTACAGGTGCTATCCATCGCACAATTTAAATAAAGCAGTAAAGCATGGCATAAGTACAGGATAGTAAATAAAACCTCAAACTAGTTTGTGGCCCCAAGAAATAAGAATGAATCAAGCTCTGGCTCAGGGGGGTCCCATAAGCCTCCCGGATGTGGATAGCGCGAATATTCAAGGAACAGGTATCAAGTACTCGGGGTCCTACGGGACACAAGTGGATGGTTAACAACCAAATAACATCTATTGCCCACCTGTGCCTCTGCTTACCTACTTCAATTTTAGTTGTTAAACAGTAATTAAAGTGAACAGTAATTAAAGCCACGATCATCTCCAACATTCAACGTGCGGCAACACTCCAACAACTGTGGTACTCGACGACACGCAACAGCACTTGAGCGAGCGACTACGACGCGCAGGTCCAACTATCTACCAAACAACAGGTAATAGGAGGTGTCCAAGGCAATATACGGCTGCAAGGGATATCACGGTTACGAAAACTAGAGCATCGCAACACAGATAGCAATAGACCAACAGGAGGGAATAAATACTATAAAAGTAAGATAGGTAGAAAGGGGGAGATGCTCGCCTGAAAACATTGCCGAAGGTTCAACCGAAGATCGGGCGAAACTCACATCAACTCAACGGCCTTATCCGCGAAGAACCAAAACACTAGAATAAACACCGGATGCAATATTTAATACTACGGCAAAAGGTCGGGCATGATGCATGTATGATGTATGACATGGCAGAGGTGCGATGCAATTAGATCATATTAAGCGGAAACCGGGGTCCCGACAATTAAATATATGGTTCTAGTTGTTTAGATACCCCACAATTTAAATGTTGCATTAGCATGGCAAAATATATCACCGGTTGTCTACACAATTTTAGATGAGGCCAATATGAGACTAGATTTGCCCGCATATGGGCCCCATATTTAATTATATGGTGAAACGGCATAAGGCCCCCAAACCCACATGACAATATGCATGCATGAACAATTTAATGTGCACGAGTTTATATTTCACATTTGTAAAATAGGGGCTCGGTAAAAGGTTCACACATTAGGGTTCGACGATCTTGGGGTTCGATGGGGTTCGGGGTCGGTCTCAGGGTTTGGATCTGGGGTTCGGTCTCGGCGGGAGCGTTCTCGGATAACGGGGTAGATCTTGGCGCATCCATGGTCTTCGGGTCATGTCGACGGTCGTGGCGTTCGGGATGAAGTACTTGTCGCCCCGGGGTCTCGGGTCGAAGAACTTGGCGCGCCCGAGAAACGATCTTGTCGCATCCGCGTCGACCACCTTGGCGTTCAGGGAGGAGTTCTCGGTGTTCCGTGAGGAAGGCCGCGAGGGTTCGGTGATGGAGATCTTGACGGGTCCGGGAGGAAGAATTTGACGTCATTCGGTTCCATGTCGACGGTCTTGGCGTCCGTGAGGTAGATCTTGTGGTTTCACCTTGAAGTCCTTGGGGTGATCCTTGTACCACTTATTGCGTTGGTCGATCTTGGCGAAACTTGCATCGCGAACTTTGGAACGGCCACGAGTACACGACACCCGCAAAGAAGATCTCGAACAGAATTTGCAGCATCACCTCACCACATCGTCCTTGTGCTCCAACAGGAATAGCAAAACATAGGTAGGCCAAAACACACTCCAATCGAGAGGGCCCTCGCACCCAAACACACAGGCAGCAACCGAGCATCATGTAGTCCGGTTACTACAGGGGAACGACGAGCTCGGTGGCGACGTGGGGCCCGGCGAGGCGGCGCTCGGGGTCACGGCCCGAGGACGCGCGGGAGGCCGACGGGCGTCGGGGCGCGGGCGGCGAGGCGGTCGGGCTCGGGCGGGGTCGTTCGCGGAGGAGGGGCAGCGAGAGACGGAGGTTGGGGACGGGGTCTGGGGAGGCGCAGGGGGCGGCGGCCTGGGCGCCGGAGGGGAGGCGGCGGATGGCGGCGCTGGGTGGCGAACTGCGGGGCGAGCCGGCAGAGGGGAGGCCACGTCCGGCTCAAGCTGCAGAGGCGACGGTGAGGGTCGGAGGTAGACGACGGCGAGAGCGGGCGGCCGACGGCGGTTGAGGAGGACGCGAGGAGGAGCTCTGGGGGCCGGCGGAGCTCGGGAGAGGTGGCGGGCGACGGGGAAGGCGAGCTTGGCGGCGGCCGGAGAGGGGCGAGGAGAGGGCCGCGCGGTGGGGCCGAGGAAGGTGGGGAGCGGCGGAGAACTGGGGAGGGAGGAGCGGCGCACGCAGGGGGAGAGAGGGAGGCCGAGCGAGGGGAGGAAGAAGGTGGAGGCAGGGCGAGCTCGGGAGGAGGGAGGCAGGCGGCGACGCGCCGGGGCGAAGGAGAGGCGGGGCAGACGGGCGAGGCCGGAGGGGGAGGAGAAGGCCCGCGGGGCGGTGGTGGGAGCGTGGGGGAGAGAGGAGGGAGTGGGGGGAAGAGAGGGGTGGGACCCAGGGGCGTGGGTCCAGACGGGGTGAGTGGGGGGGTTGGCTGTGTGGTGTGCTGAGTGTGTGTGTGTGGCGTGGGGCCAGGGTGTAAGAGAGAGAGGGTAGATGGGGCTGTGTGAGAAAGAGAGAGAGGGGGAAAAAGAGGGGGATTGGTGAGGTGGCAAGGTGGGTAGGGATTGGGTCCAGGGGTGAGGTGGCGAGCTGTGATTGGTGGGTAGGTTAGGATTGGGTGGGAATAGGATTTAGAGTTTGGGTGGACCGATTTTATTCTGGGGATGGTCGACTGGGTCGGATCGGCCCGTTCGACTGCCCCCCTAAAATAATTAAATATTTTATTTATTTCAAACAGGGCTTTTGCAAACCGATAGCAGACAAAACAAAATAATCCGGAGACCCGGGTTTTGTGTTTGAACAAAGACGGGGCGTATAGAAAACAAGAACAGGTTTTTCCGCAAATAGTTTTATGCAAGCAAATGCAAGATGATGACGATGCTCAAATGCAATGCGGCATGATGACATGAGCATGCGGTCATGATGATGCAATGCACAAAAACAACGCGATTTTCTAGTAGTGGTTTTGCGGGATGCCACAATTCGACACCACTAACAATGGATCTCGCCCTCGAGATCCGCCTCATGGTACCGGGAAGGAAGGTCGGCGATCTGCGTCTTCTCGCTTCGTGTAGATCCTCGCGACACCACTAACAAGAGGTCGTTGTCCGCGATCGTCGAGAGAACACTCCGGGAACAAAGGGCGAAGGTATCCACAAATAAAGCCACCTCTAACTTCGATAGAAGGAGAGAAAAGATGCGGCCTATCCCACTTCAATGTACAAGAGCGAATAGAAAGGGTAGTCGGCATGGGGGCCAATCCATCACGCACCCAAACTATTACTCTGCACAATCAGTAGATAAGCGTGCAACCATTCTCGGAATCAGACTGAAGATCTCGACAATCGAGGTTCAGAAACAAAGGAGTGATGCAGACTCTGCATCGGATCTGGCGTAGATGATGTCGTCGCGTCGGAAAACAATGGAAGGCACGGGAAGGAACAAAGAGAAGGCCACCAGACGAAGGATTCCTCGGATAGCATGAAGACCAGATCTAGCAACACCGTTACCAAAGGAGGAGGCGAAACCCTGAAGGTACGATGGAACCCAACCACGAGAAATCCTGGACTCGAAGAGAGAGAAGAGAGCGGATTTAAAACACGCAGAGGTGAGAGGAGAGCAGCAGAGGGGTAAGGAGTAAAATCAGACCTACTCAGAACTATCCAACCGATTTTGCAAAAATAGTTTTGACACTCTACATCGGCCGTTAGCTAGGTTATCCTACAGGCTGGACTTGTGGGGTATCGCAACTGCTGAGCTCTGATACCACTCTGTAACACCCTCAGAATCGACCCTATGCATGTTTCAGCGATTCCCGCCAAACCCGCATAGAAACGATTCAAAGGTGCCCACCAGGAACTTTCGTGCGGGTGGAAAACGAAGTAATAACTTTACACAACAGTCCTCGATGGGACCCACAGAACAGATATATATACAACAGCGACTCAAAGAGTCAAGAATACAGATATAATATACAAAGATCCAAATCACCTTGAAAATGATAGAGCGTCCGACTACGGACAAGATGCAAATGGGGCTAAGAGCCCTGAAGAATAACCAATGGCGTCCATAACCCTGCCCAGGCCAAGCCGGAAGGGTAACCCTGCTAACGACGTCGATCTCAAAACCTGCTTAAACAAAAGGGGTGCCGACAAAGGGCAAAGGAAAAGAGGAGCGTCAGTACTGAGGCCAGTACACGGCGAGACTAGAATTCGGCGGTCCTCGCCTACATAGGTATGGTGGACTGAAGCGGCAGCGGCAGCATGCGCTAAACAACCTATAGAGACTCGGTACAACTAGCGGCTATCAGAGAGGGGTAAGAAAGACCTATTCGGAACCAACCTGATGCTACCCCCAAACAAACCCATCCTGGTGTTTCCCCCTCGAGACCAAACGAGGAAGTCAACCGAGGAACTCACACAGTTGGCAGTTTTATTTATTTACTTATCGTTGCAGCAATTACTAGTCAAGTGTAGATAATCATCCTGATAAAAATAAGCAATGGGCAGCTTTATTTAACCATTCCGTTGTAGTTGCGACACTTACTAGTCAGATACAATTAGCATGAGATAACCCAAAACCCAGCAGTTGTTGGTACTTTTATTTAGCCATTCCGTTGTAGTTGCAATACTTACTAGTCAGATACAATTGTCGCAAGCGACAAACCAAACAAGCAATTGTTGGCAGTTTTATTTAGCCATTCCATTTTAGTGAAGCTGATTACTAGTCATTATAGAGTCAAATTTATAGCACTACTTTAGTTATAGTTTTCTATGATCGAGATACTGTGCTCCAAGTCGTCCATAACCGCGGACACGGCTTTCAGAAAGTTTTACCCGGCCGGGGTGCACAAATAGCAACACACACTCGATCAACCTCGGAAAAACCAAATCAAAACCCAACGAGGCCTTCACGACAAAGCAATCACAGGATTCAGAAATATTTCAGGGGGCCACCCCTTGGAGTACACCCGCAACGAAGTTAGCTGACTCCGAGACGGACCCGAGGTTTGGGTGGACGGCTGTGAACGACTGGGAACCCAAAACTGGGCTTGTCGACACCGCGAAAACATGTCCCGATCCTAAATAGTACAGGTGCTATCCATCGCACAATTTAAATAAAGCAGTAAAGCATGGCATAAGTACAGGATAGTAAATAAAACCTCAAACTAGTTTGTGGCCCCAAGAAATAAGAATGAATCAAGCTCTGGCTCAGGGGGGTCCCATAAGCCTCCCGGATGTGGATAGCGCGAATATTCAAGGAACAGGTATCAAGTACTCGGGGTCCTACGGGACACAAGTGGATGGTTAACAACCAAATAACATCTATTGCCCACCTGTGCCTCTGCTTACCTACTTCAATTTTAGTTGTTAAACAGTAATTAAAGTGAACAGTAATTAAAGCCACGATCATCTCCAACATTCAACGTGCGGCAACACTCCAACAACTGTGGTACTCGACGACACGCAACAGCACTTGAGCGAGCGACTACGACGCGCAGGTCCAACTATCTACCAAACAACAGGTAATAGGAGGTGTCCAAGGCAATATACGGCTGCAAGGGATATCACGGTTACGAAAACTAGAGCATCGCAACACAGATAGCAATAGACCAACAGGAGGGAATAAATACTATAAAAGTAAGATAGGTAGAAAGGGGGAGATGCTCGCCTGAAAACATTGCCGAAGGTTCAACCGAAGATCGGGCGAAACTCACATCAACTCAACGGCCTTATCCGCGAAGAACCAAAACACTAGAATAAACACCGGATGCAATATTTAATACTATGGCAAAAGGTCGGGCATGTTTCATGTATGATGTATGACATGGCAGAGGTGCGATGCAATTAGATCATATTAAGCGGAAACCGGGGTCCCGACAATTAAATATATGGTTCTAGTTGTTTAGATACCCCACAATTTAAATGTTGCATTAGCATGGCAAAATATATCACCAGTTCGCTACACAATTTTAGATGAGGCCAATATGAGACTAGATTTGCCCGCATATGGGCCCCATATTTAATTATATGGTGAAACGGCATAAGGCCCCCAAACCCACATGAAAATATGCATGCATGAACAATTTAATGTGCACGAGTTTATATTTCACATTTGTAAAATAGGGGCTCGGGAAAAGGTTCACACATTAGGGTTCGACGATCTTGGGGTTCGATGGGGTTCGGGGTCGGTCTCAGGGTTCGGATCTGGGGTTCGGTCTCGGCGGGAGCGTTCTCGGATAACGGGGTAGATCTTGGCGCATCCGTGGTCTTCGGGTCATGTCGACGGTCGTGGCGTTCGGGATGAAGTACTTGTCGCCCCGGGGTCTCGGGTCGAAGAACTTGGCGCGCCCGAGAAATGATCTTGTCGCATCCGCGTCGACCACCTTGGCGTTCAGGGAGGAGTTCTCGGTGTTCCGTGAGGAAGGCCGCGAGGGTTCGGTGACGGAGATCTTGACGGGTCCGGGAGGAAGAATTTGACGTCATTCGGTTCCATGTCGACGGTCTTGGCGTCCGTGAGGTAGATCTTGTGGTTTCACCTTGAAGTCCTTGGGGTGATCCTTGTACCACTTATTGCGTTGGTCGATCTTGGCGAAACTTGCGTCGCGAACTTTGGAACGGCCACGAGTACACGACACCCGCAAAGAAGATCTCGAACAGAATTTGCAGCATCACCTTACCACATCGTCCTTGTGCTCCAACAGGAATAGCAAAACATAGGTAGGCCAAAACACACTCCAATCGAGAGGGCCCTCGCACCCAAACACACAGGCAGCAACCGAGCATCATGCAGTCCGGTTACTACAGGGGAACGACGAGCTCGGTGGCAACGTGGGGCCCGGCGAGGCGGCGCTCGGGGTCGCGGCCCGAGGACGCGCGGGAGGCCGACGGGCGTCGGGGCGCGGGCGGCGAGGCGGTCGGGCTCGGGCGGGGTCGTCCGTGGAGGAGGGGCAGCGAGAGACGGAGGTTGGGGACGGGGTCTGGGGAGGAGCAGGGGGCGGCGGCCTGGGCGCCGGAGGGGAGGCGGCGGACGGCAGCGCTGGGTGGCGAACTGCGGGGCGAGCCGGCAGAGGGGAGGCCGCGTCCGGCTCAAGCTGCAGAGGCGACGGTGAGGGTCGGAGGTAGACGACGGCGAGAGCGGGTGGCCGACGGCGGTTGAGGAGGACGCGAGGAGGAGCTCTGGGGGCCGGCGGAGCTCGGGAGAGGTGGCGGGCGACGGGGAAGGCGAGCTTGGCGGAGGCCGGAGAGGGGCGAGGAGAGGGCCGCGCGGCGGGGCCGAGGAAGGTGGGGAGCGGCGGAGGACTGGGGAGGGAGGAGCGGCGCACGCAGGGGGAGAGAGGGAGGCCGAGCGAGGGGAGGAAGAAGGTGGAGGCAGGGGCGAGCTCGGGAGGAGGGAGGCAGGCGGCGACGCGCCGGGGCGGAGGAGAGGCGGGGCAGACGGGCGAGGCCGGAGGGGGAGGAGAAGTCCCGCGGGGCGGTGGTGGGAGCGTGGGGGAGAGAGGAGGGAGTGGGGGGGGAGAGAGGGGTGGGACCCAGGGGCGTGGGTCCAGGCGGGGTGAGTGGGGGGGGTTGGCTGTGTGGTGTTGTGTGGTGTGCTGAGTGTGTGTGTGGCGTGGGGCCAAGGTGTAAGAGAGAGAGGGTAGATGGGGCTATGTGAGAAAGAGAGAGAGGGGGAAAAAGAGGGGGATTGGTGAGGTGGCAAGGTGGGTAGGGATTGGGTCCAGGGGTGAGGTGGCGAGCTGTGATTGGTGGGTAGGTTAGGATTGGGTGGGAATAGGATTTAGAGTTTGGGTGGACCGATTTTATTCTGGGGGTGGTCGACTGGGTCGGATCGGCCCGTTCGACTGCCCCCCTTAAATAATTAAATATTTTATTTATTTCAAACAGGGCTTTTGCAAACCGATAGCAGACAAAACAAAATAATCCGGAGACCCGGGTTTTGTGTTTGAACAAAGACGGGGCGTATAGAAAACAAGAACAGGTTTTTCCGCAAATAGTTTTATGCAAGCAAATGCAAGATGATGACAATGCTCAAATGCAATGCGGCATGATGACATGAGCATGCGATCATGATGATGCAATGCACAAAAACAACGCGATTTTCTAGTAGTGGTTTTGCGGGATGCCACACAAACGAAGGGTATCAGGGGATTCACGAGACCACGCTGGACATGATAGTTTGAACCAGAGAAAGGGGGCGGTCGAGCCTCACCGGAATTAGTCACCGGAGTCGTCGGTGCTGCGGGGTTTCGAGGTCAAATGTGCGTAGCCTGGTGGCGGAGTGAGCGAGGAGAGTGGGGGAAAATGACCGTGGCGGCGAGGGGTTCTTATAGCCAGAGCAGGGGCGGAGATTACGCACGCATTCATCGCCTATTAAGAGGATTAAAATCGCGGCAGAGGCGGGGAAGAAACGGGCGGCGACGTGTTCCTGCGCGGGATTTGGGGAAGACGACGGTGACGTGGACGGGGCCCGCTTGTCAGCGAAATAAGCAGAAGGGAGGTGGGGTCTGGGTGTCAGTGGCTCTGCGGGTGCGTCTGTGCGTGCGAGAGAGAGAGAGAGGGAGGTTGGGTGGGCTAGCTGGGTCGGTTCTGCTGTTGGGCTAGAATAGGGGCGCCTGGCCTTTTTCTTTTCTTTAATCCTTTTTTTTCCAGGATGAATTTCAGGAATGGTTTTCAAATGAATTCAAACTCTTTTTTAATTCAAATTTATTTGGGATTTTTGCAGTGTGCATTAGTCACCAAACTTGGCATAAAATCAGGTGGCCACTTTGAAAAGGCTTGGTCATTTTTGGAGAAACAAAATAACAGGGACTTTGCACTTGATTTGCATAAGTTTCAAAATGGTTTTTGAAACCATTTCCATTTTGTAAAGTTTGGTTCAAATTCCACACTCAATCCATTCAACAAGGGAGACAAACAATCTAGGTTTAAAACATTCAAACTCACAAATGGGGATGGCCATTTGATTTAAGTTTGCTCACATGAAATGATAGCACTCTGTTTTCTGAAATGAGTTTGAAATTGATCTCAAAACTATATGCATGCATGAATGATATGCAATCTTTTGAAATCATGAATTTAGGGATGTTACAGGTACGGGCAGATCTGAGCCATTGTATTTTATTTAGATCTGACGGTGCGCGAGTGTGATCCAGTGCGAATCGGCACCAACCAACCAGATGCTGCCGCGTGGCATGTGTTTCGTTTTAAAAATATGAATTAGATCTATTAGATGTTTAAACTTGTTTAATTCATAACTTTTGATTCCCACGTCCAAATTTGACAAATTTTATATCATTGGAATCAGGGGAGAAAATCCTTTCCATTTATGCAATGTGTTTAATGTTTTGCCTCTGTGAAAATGGTTGTTTTTGCAGAAACATTTGTAGGCATAATTTGGGTATAATAATTATTTGAAAAATGTTTTATTGTTCAAATAAAGTTTATTTGGCAAGTTTTGAACTTGTTTATGATTCAGTATTGTGCACTTGTCTTGTTTGGTGTAGAAAATCGTCACATAGCATTTTGCATCCATTCATGTATTTTTGATTGTATATATTGTGTATGTGATGTTGCGCCATTATTTTATATGTAGATTTTGGTGCAAATAGTGATTGTGATTGTGAGGATTGTTGCCACTCCCCAAGCTACCAAGGAAAGTGGTGCTTCATGACTTTATACCTATGTTTTTCAACTATGCATTAGAAATATTTTGCTAGTCTTGAATGAATATTTTGATCAATATGCTATGCTTGGGAAATCCTAGTAGTTGTAGAATTGCTAGAAATTTATAAGTTAAGATTCTTATCAATACCATGCTTAGCCTATCTAGTAGCAACCAAGGGTGGTTATATATTCATGCTATAAGAAAATATTTCTAAGTCTTTGGACTTGTGTTTTGTGTAATAAAACAACTAAGTGAATGAAACACCTGGGTGGAATGGAAGGAATGGTTTGTGTTGAGTGGTTACACAAGGCCCATTTCTATGGTTTACCTTGTGTATCTCACTTGTGGAAAGCCACCCAGGAACAAAGGGATTTGAGATGCCATATGTTAAGAAGCTTCTAGTGCAGCCACTTGGCAATATGGGCTCTGCCTGGATCACATAGGTTGCAATAACTTAGCCATTTGTACAGTTGGTGGTAGTGGGATGATAGATTGGAACGCGTCCATTTGGTCTAAGGAAAGGCTTCTGAAAGGTCCTGTCTTGGTGAAAATGAAGTCTTGTGGGGAAAGTGCACAACCTCTGCAGATGGAAGAATCTAAGTACTTAGCCATGTCCCTGGTATTGGACAACTTGAGCATCAAGACATGGAAGCTATCAAGAATCTCCTCATCCCAATTTCTAAGTAAAAACTTGTGGTTGAACAAGGGTGAAGGTTCCCCAATTTCTATTGGTGGTTCCTTGGGAAAGATTTTTATCAAAGTTAAACTTAGTGTTTTCAACTGATAGGTAAAACCTATTTTGAGCAAAGCAAGCCTAAGCTACACTTAGCCAAAATGCGTATAGTATCTAGACTACCAGAATTCTACTAAGGTATCACTTGCCAATACTATTCCAATGTATTGACCCACTGTGGCTGTAACTTGTGATGTTGCAGGTTATTCTGATGATGATTAGGGGTTATGAGTCTACACTCAACATGCTTGCCTGTGGCACATGAAGATGAAGACTTATTTATCTTATTATATATTTGAACTCTTGTATTAGGCCTATGGCCATGGAGTTTGTAAAAGACTATGTTTGTCTCTGGAATGATATGTAATAATGACCTTTGTTTCTGTGTACTTCATCTTAAACTGTGGATGCTAGCATTGATCCAGATAGCATTGCAATCACAGGGATCCTTACCTTTATAAAGGGAGGGATCTTATAGATGGTATCAGAGCACTGTGTTGCCTTTAGGATTATAACCCTAGGATTGGAAACCACTAAGGAAAAAATTTAACAACTTCCACACTTGTCTTTTCTTCTCGTAAACTTTTCTAATCTTCTTTCTCATCTCTATTTGTAGATGAACTCCATCAACGAAGCCGTTAAGAAGGGACCACTCATGGCTATGACTTTGGAATGTGAGACAGAATTCCCCAAGGCTCTCAAGGATCTCATGGTTGCCATGGGAATACATGGTGCAGCTGTGTACAAAGGTTTTCCTGTGATGGATGAAGGAGTTGAATACTGGTGGGTGCAACTTCACTTGTATAAAAACAAGGAAGACAACCACAAAGAATCAGGATTCTGCATGGTCACCAACTTAGTGATGCACACTACATTCTTTGATTCAGCAAGGGATGCAGCTTGGAAGGCCATCAAAGAACTTGGTGATAGAATCAAGTGCAGAATGCTCAACACCCAGAATGACCTTAAGGAAGAAAAGAAGCATACCCAAGAGCTAGAGGCTACCAACCAAAGTTTAAGGGAGGACATCGTAGACTTAGTAATGGAGTCATGTGATTTAGATAGACAGATTGCCTCTAGGGATGCCCTGTTAGCCAACTTGGCAAGTGAGATGGGATTGTAACATACTTCGTTAGTTGGACCACCACACCTATCATTTTATTTCCCAGTTGTTGTTTAAAATAAGTTGAACCTTGGATGCTTGTAATGGTTTTATGTATGCCATGACTTGTGTTTTGATTGTCAAAGATATGCATGTAATGCCTTGTCTTGTGATTTATCTCTATGTATGTTGATTCTAACTTTTTCTATCTTATAAAATAGATGCCTAATGTTACCATCAGCACGGCTGAAGAGTTCAAGGGAACTCGTTTGGCACTCGTATTATTGAGCTCACTAGTTTGCTCAATCTCCCACTTCCTACCATCATGGTGCTTCCCCTCACCAAGTTCGAGAGGAAGGACCTTTGGGGCTTCAAGGTTAATCAGCCAGGACGCCAGACTGAGCCTACCACGGAGGCAATCATCTTCAAGCTCATGCATGATGACAAGGAGAGAGGCCTAGAGGTAGTCATGCAGGATTTGATTGGACGTTTACTAGGAAGACACTCTCGAGAGATTAGAGGTACTCACTTCCACGCCTTCGGTAGACGTGATGAGGATGGTGAGGCCATTGACTTCGAGGATACTGCTAGAGAGACGGCAGAGCCGATTCGTCTATACCTCCAGGACTTAGAGGTTCTTCTTAGGCATCTAGATACTGATAGGACCAATGTCATGCTCAGCAATGACGAACTCCAGGTGCAGCTGCGTGAGAAGGACAAGCTCTTCGCGGAGCAAGCTGAGATAGTCAAAGAAATGGATGCCAAGTTTGAGAGTCAGGATAGAAAGTTCAAGAGTCAAGAGAAGAGAGTCCAAGATAGGAACAAGAGGATTCGAGACATGACTGCAGAACTAGAGGCCAAGGACTTCGAGCTCGAGCATCAGCAAGGTGTGATTGAGAGGCTTCATTCACAAAAGAGAGCTCTCAAGGCCAAAATAGAGACCTTGATCACCAATGTCGAGGAGTACAAGACCGCTATGGAGAATGCAGGTCTTACACTTGTTGATGAGGAGGTTGATGCAGAGGAGTAGAGATGACTACTCATTTACCTTTATTTATCATGCTTTTGATCATTGAGTCGCAATGACCATCCAACATGTGGATGGCTTGCTATTGGTGTGTTTTATTTTCCCAAAAACTTGTTGTCTTTGTTGTTGAACTTCTACTACTATGATGCATGATTGTGATTTGTTATGTGATGTATTGTGCATGTTAGCATCTATGGGTATCTCATTCTTATCCTTATTGAAAACCACATATGACTCCCCGACGTGCCAATCCCAACCCCAACAACAACAACAATATCACCCCTGAGATGCAGCAAATGATGACAGCTCAGACGCAGCTAATGCAGATGATGACCATGTTCATAACAACAACAAACAACAACAACAACAAACAACAACAACAACAACAACAACAACAACAACAACAACAACAACAACAACAACAACAACAACAACAACAACAACAACAACAACAACAACAACAACAACAACAACAACAACAACAACAACAACAACAACAACAACAACAACAACAACAACAACAACAACAACAACAACAACAACAACAACAACAACAACAACAACAACAACAACAACAACAACAACAACAACAACAACAACAACAACAACAACAACAACAACAACAACAACAACAACAACAACAACAACAACAACAACAACAACAACAACAACAACAACAACAACAACAACAACAACAACAACAACAACAACAACAACAACAACAACAACAACAACAACAACAACAACAACAACAACAACAACAACAACAACAACAACAACAACAACAACAACAACAACAACAACAACAACAACAACAACAACAACAACAACAACAACAACAACAACAACAACAACAACAACAACAACAACAACAACAACAACAACAACAACAACAACAACAACAACAACAACAACAACAACAACAACAACAACAACAACAACAACAACAACAACAACAACAACAACAACAACAACAACAACAACAACAACAACAACAACAACAACAACAACAACAACAACAACAACAACAACAACAACAACAACAACAACAACAACAACAACAACAACAACAACAACAACAACAACAACAACAACAACAACAACAACAACAACAACAACAACAACAACAACAACAACAACAACAACAACAACAACAACAACAACAACAACAACAACAACAACAACAACAACAACAACAACAACAACAACAACAACAACAACAACAACAACAACAACAACAACAACAACAACAACAACAACAACAACAACAACAACAACAACAACAACAACAACAACAACAACAACAACAACAACAACAACAACAACAACAACAACAACAACAACAACAACAACAACAACAACAACAACAACAACAACAACAACAACAACAACAACAACAACAACAACAACAACAACAACAACAACAACAACAACAATAATAATAATAATAATAATAACAACAATCAGAATAACCCACCGGGTTTTGACATGCTTACCAGATTCTTAAGGCTGAGGCCAGCAAAGTTCTCAGGAACTACTGATCCCATGGTGGCCAATGATTGGCTACGCTCAGTGAACAAGGATTTGGTAACTGTTGGCTGTACTGATGAAGAGAAAGTCAGATTTGCAGCTCACTTGTTGGAAGGACCAGCAGCCACTTGGTGGGATAACTTCCAGATCACCACTCCCATTGAGGATGTGACATGGGCTATCTTTGAAGATGGTTTCCATACTGCTCACATTTCATCTGGAGTGATGAGTTTGAAGAAGAAGGAATTTCATAACTTGAAGCAGCGCCACCGCAGCGTGGCTAAATATATTGAGGAGTTCAACAATCTAGCGTGTTATGCACCGGATGAAGTTGACACTGATGCTAAGAGGAAGGATAAGTTCCTTGAAGGATTGAACGATGAACTGAACCTGCAGCTATCTGTGGCCTATGTTCCCACTTATCAGTCTCTTTGTGACAAGGCTGCTATTTTGGAGAGCAAGATGAAACAAGTTGAAAGCAGGAAGAGAAAGCACTCTGACAAGCACAGCTCGGGATCGTCTCACAAGCGTTCCCATTATGATGATAGTGGGAGTTCTGGATCCCACAAGCATGGGAAGTACAATAAGCACCACAACCACAACCGTTATCATGACAACAAGCATCACCATAGTCATGACAATGATAAGTACAAGAATCACAAGAGTGGATATAAGAGCCACCACAATGGAAGTGGAAGTGGCAGTGGCAGCCAGTCTGTCAAGAAGGATCTTAGTCAGGTTAAATGTTTCAAGTGCAAAAAGATGGGGCATTATGCAAATGAATGCCTAGAAAAGAAAGTTGAAGGACCCAACAAGCCCAACCCTTTTCAAAAGTGACAAGTGAAGTGCATCAATGTGGAGGACATCTATGAGGAACCTGATGCTGTTGCTGGAAGTTCAAACTCAATTTTGTTCCAGCATTTGTTCTCTTTGATACTGGTGCATCTCATTCATTCATATCAAGAGCATTTGTTGAAAGAAATGAACTACCGGTAGAAACTATTGGGTGTCCTATAAAAGTAAGTTCTCCTGGTGGAGAAATGATAGTGAATTCAGGATGTCATAATCTAGTCATAGAGTTTGGGAAGTATAAGTTTCCCGTTAACCTGATAATCCTAAGCTCCCAAGGATTGGATGTCATTTTGGGAATGGACTGGATGACTAAGAACAAGGGAGTATTAGATTGTGCCAACCATACTCTCTCGCTCACAACTCCAGAAAACAAAAGGATTAGATTCAAAACCAACTTTGAATCAAAAAGGAGTAAGCTAAATTCTCTTAAGGGGGTTAGCATGGATAGTGTGCCAATTGTGAGTGAATATCTAGATGTGTTTCCGGAAGAATTGCCGGGAATGCCACCAGATAGAGATGTGGAGTTTCTTATTGATTTGCTACCAGGATCTGGACCAATAGCAAAGAGACCGTACAAGATGTCAGTGGATGAGTTGAAAGAACTCAAGAAGCAAATTGGGGAACAGTTGCAGAAAGGTTTTATCCAACCAAGTTCTTCATCTTGGGGAGCACCAGTTTTGTTTGTGGAAAAGAAAGATAGAAGTCAAAGGTTATGCATAGATTACCGTTCACTCAATGAGGTGACTATCAAGAAAAAATACCCTTTGCCTAGAATCAATTACTTGTTTGATCAGTTAGAAGGAGCCTGTGTGTTCTCAAAGATTGATCTCCAGTCAGGTTATTTCCAGCTCAAGATAAGAGAATAAGACATACCTAAGACAGCTTTCACCACTAGGTATGGATTGTATGAGTACACCGTGATGCCATTTGGTTTGACCAATGCACCAGCTTATTTCATGAATATGATGAACAAGGTGTTCATGGAATTCCTTGACAAATTTGTTGTCGTTTTCATTGATGACATTTTGATCTATTCCAAGAGCAAAGAAGAGCATGAAGGACATTTGCGTTTGATACTTGAGAAGCTTAGAGAGCATAAGTTGTATGCCAAATTCAGCAAGTGTGAGTTTTGGTTGAATGAAGTTGGATTTCTTGGACACGTTGTGTCAGGAGATGGTGTAGCAGTTGATCCTGCTAAAGTTTCAGCTGTAACTGAATGGGAATCTCTTAAGTCAGTGAAAGAGATTCATAGTTTCCTTGGCTTGGCAGGATACTACAGAAGGTTCATTGAGAATTTCTCCAAGATAGCTAAGCCAATGACAGAATTGCTAAAGAAAGACAAGAAGTTTGCTTAGTCTGAAGGATGTGAACTCAGTTTTCAAGAATTGAAGAAGAGACTAGTGACAGCACCAGTCTTATGTCTGCCAGATTTGGAGAAGGATTTCCAAGTGTATTGTGATGCATCTCATCATGGATTAGGTGCAGTACTTATGCAAGAAGGGAAAGTTGTGGGCTTATGCCTCGAGACAACTCAAAACTCATGAGGTAAACTACCAAACTCATGATTTAGAGTTAGCCTCTGTTGTCCATGCACTCAAAACATGGAGACACTATCTTTTGGGAAAGCGATGTGAAGTGTTCACAGATCACAAAAGTTTGAAGTATATCTTCACCCAGAAAGAAATTAACATGAGACAAAGAAGATGGCTAGAACTCATAAAGGACTATGACTTGAGTTTGCAATACCACCCCGGTAAAGCAAATGTTGTAGCGGATGCTCTAAGCCGTAAGGTTTTTGTAAATGGCCTTGCTAAAGGAGAATTGCCAGATGATCTGTGTGCCCAATTTAGAGATCTCAGATTGGAGATTGTGCCTGAAGGACATCTCATTTCATTGGATGTTCAACCCACCTTGTTGGACAAAATCAAAGAAGCCCAAAAGACAGATAAGGAAATTGAAGAGATTAAGGAAAAGATTGGCAAGGGAAAAGCCAAAGGATTCCATGAAGATGAACAGTGAACTTTATGGTATGGGAAACGTATCTGTGTTCCACAAGACCCGGAGCTTCGAAAACTGATTTTACAAGAAGCCCACAACTCACCATATTCCATTCATCCGGGTAACACCAAAATGTACATGGATATGAAGGAAAGATTTTGGTGGAATAATATCAAGAAGGACATCGGCGAACATATTGCTTTGTGTGATGTATGTAGTAGAGTGAAAGCGGAACATCAGAAACCAGCAGGATTGTTACAACCACTACCTATTCCTGATTGGAAGTGGGACAAGATTGGCATGGATTTCATCACCGGATTGCCAAGGACCAGGTCAGGATATGATTCTCTTTGGGTAGTAGTGGATCGCTTAACTAAAGTGGCTCATTTCATACCCGTGAAGACAACCTATACAAGTGCTAAGTTAGCCAAGATCTATATGAGTAGAATTGTATGTCTACATGGAGTACCCAAGAGTATTTTGTCTGATAGGGGAACTCAATTCACTTCTCATTTTTGGAGGCAACTACATGAGTCATTGGGAATGAGGTTGGACTTCAGCACTGCTTTTCATCCTCAGACTGATGGACAAACAAAAAGGACCAACCAGATTCTTGAAGATATGTTGAGGGCATGTGCCCTAGACTATGGAGCCAGTTGGGATGAAAGTCTGCCTTACGCCGAATTCTCTTAAAATAACAGCTATCAAGCCAGTATTGAGATGGCACCATTTGAGTTTCTCTATGGGAGAAAGTGTACCACCCCATTGCTATGGAATGGTGTGGGAGAAAGAAGTTTGTTCGGACCAGAACTAATCAAAGAGGCTGAAGAGAAAGTCAAGCTAGTTAAGGACAGGTTGAACATAGCACAGTCCCGACAGAAGAGCTACACAGATCCTAAGCGTAGAGAAGTCACCTATGAAGTGGGTGATAGAGCTTATCTTAGAGTGTCACCACTTCGTGGAGTGAAGAGGTTTGGAGTCAAAGGAAAATTGTCCCCAAGATATGTTGGACCATTCAAGATTCTGAGTCGTAAAGGAGAAGTAGCTTATGAGATTGAATTGCCGGAATCTTTGTTTGTCGTACACTGACATGGTTATACCCCACGGGTGCGTGACCTCAACATACCTAGTCCAGCCCAAGGAAGGCCCATGTCGAAAGTACGTTGGCCCATGAAGATTTTCGGGTGGCCCAGGCCCATGGTGCCTTCGGATCCTTGGAGAGCAAGACTAGCGTAGATAGGAAATTCAAAGGGGTAAAACCCTAGAACTTGTAACCGACTAGGACTATGCCCGGGACCTGCCTAAGTTTATATAAAGGCCAGGAGGGCACGACCTAGATCTCTCGACTCATACTTTCGCATACACACCTCCATGCCAGATTGCATCTGCGCACCCCTGTAACCTTCGGTTCCGCCGTAATCAAGAGCAGACAAGCAGGAGTAGGGTTTTCCCTCCGGGGGCCTGAACCTGGGTAAACCTTGTGTCCCCGTGTTGCTTGTTTGCTAACCGTTCCATGATATCCAGCATCCCCATCTTCTCCAAAACCCAAGTCCATAACAATGGGCATCGATGAGATCAAACCTCGTCAATTGGCGCCGTCTGTGGGAACTGGGGGCGCTGATTGTGCGATCGTGACGGTCCCAACCCGATCGATCTACAACTCTGCAGCAACGGAGAGCCATCTCCTCTTCGGTGCTTTCGACTTCACCGCCCACTCGCCGGCCACCATGAAGGACTTCGAGCCCGTAGGCGACGGACTCGAAATCTTGTTCGGGAGCTTCTGCTTCCAGGTGGGGCAAACTGGCACCCTCCGCCTCCCTAAGCGGGTGCCCCTACCATCAATCAGGCCCGCTTCGTGGGCCCCACACCCCGTGCTACGCACAACATCATCAGCAGATGATTCCTATGACAACAGCAGCTGCAACTCCGATCTGTGCGATCCGCCATCGGATGCAGGGACCTACGGTCCGGACCTGAAAGCTGCGGCAGCAGCGGGCCAATCTACGAGCGCTACCAATGCGCCGCAGTCATCCAAATCGACGTGGATCAGCAAGCACCCAACCCGCCAGAACGAAACGGTGGGAACAGAAGAAGCCAATCTCCCCCACCCGAAGGGGAAAATAATGGCGGCCACGCCATCCGCCTTAGCAAAGAGGGATGGACCCAGGTCCGCGAAGCTGTGGCAGGCAACATAGTACTGCCCGCAGACGCTTCGCGAGATATGCTGATGGCCTACCACCTGCTCCTAATCGAGGAGCACAAGAAGCAGGTCAAGATGCAGGAGGTGCTTGACAAACGCAAGCAAGCAGCCTCAGAGTCCAGCGCGCGACGAGCCGCGCTCTCCGCCATGGGCATCGGCTCCAGCGCGAACGCCAACCCAGGCAACAAGCACCGCTCTCGGATGGAGAACATGGATCCCAAGGAGCGCCGCAAGTTGACGCGAACTCTCCACACATCCTTCATGGAGATGGACGCCGACGGCAATGTCATCCCGAAAACGCCGCAGGCTGCGATCATGGCAGCCACTGCGTATCTCGCGACCTACCCACCTCCCGAGGGGGACCCGAAGAGGGCCATGCATAAGTCCGCACTTACCGGACTCGGACTTGTCGGAGCTGCGCTCCACCAAGACGCTCCTACGGAGCCGAAGAAGAAGGCTCCGGCCAGGCACGACCGGAGCCCCACCCCTTCATTCGAAGAGGAAGAGGAACACGATCTTCCTCGAAGGAAGAAGAGCTCGCGTCACCATAAACGCGACTACGACGCCAGAGATGCGCTCACACAGCGCAAAATCGACAAAGCGCGAGCTAAGCGCGCATGCTCGTCTGAATCAGAGATGGACAAAGATGAAGGAGAACTCTGTGGAGCCCGATGCTTCAGCAGATCCGTTCGGCGAACGCGAATGCCACGCAATTTCAAGCTTCCTTCGGATACTCCGAAGTTCGACGGCACGCAAGATCCAAAAGCATGGCTTAGTGACCATATGTCATCCGTCAAACTGCACGGCGGTAACAAAGAAACCGCCATGCAATGCCTTCAGCTGCAGCTGACAGGCGCGGCACGGATCTGGCTCAGCAGCCTATCATCAGGGTCCATCCGAAGCTGGGAGGAGCTAGCTTATAGCTTCATCCGAAATTTCAAGGGCACCAGCAAGAGGCCCGCCTCAATCGAAGAATTGCGCGCCTGCACTCAACGAACGGGCGAATCCATTCGCTCATACATACTACGTTGGTCCAACACCAAGAACTCCGCAGCACACATCTCCGAAGAGAGGGCCATCGACGCCTTTAGGGACGGCGTCAAGCGCCAAGACTTCAAGGAGGAGCTTGGGCGCGTCAAACCCAAAACGCTCGATCACCTCATGGACATCGCCAACAGGTGGGCTGACGGAGAAGACTCCATTCACCGAGCACAATCGGAAGAAGAGGACGACTATGGTCGACGGCGAGAGCGTCGTAGCAAGAGAAGATCGCGCGTCTACGACGATCGCGACGGACCCGACATGGTCGCGGCTGGCTACAACGATCGCCGCAACGACGCCAACCGCAACAGCGGAGGATACCGCGGAGGAAACTTCCGTGATGGAGGACGCCCAGCGCAGTCGTGGCAACGCCGCGACCGCGATAACGGACCCTCAGCATACGAAAAGCTTTCGAGTCCATGCACCATCCACTTCTACATCGACAAGCAGGATGGCAAAAAGAAGGCGAGCCACATGCTCAAGGACTACCGCGAGTTCCAGAAGCTCAGCGAAAGCATGGTGCAGATGAGGCAGCAGGCTCCAATCCCTGCATTCGGAAACGCACCCGCGCCAGGTGAGATAGCGCATGGAGCTCCTCCACCGCCACTGGTAGGAGGCCCGAACCAACCAGTTGCACCAGCACAGAACAACGCTGGAAACGGGTATCCCCTGCCAAAAGGATCACTGATGATCCAGATGGGGCGCCCTACGAATAGGGTGTAGAAGAAAATCACCCGACAGATCAACCTGGCCGTGGCAACTCCACCCGCAATCCCTGAGTACCTCAGCGGATCGGAGTCCTGCATCACGTTCACTCGTTCGGATCACCCTTGCCAGATCCCTCGCCCAGGTCATGCTGCCCTGGTGCTGGACGCGCAGATCAGAGGTTTCGACATGAGTCGCGTATTCATGGACGGCGGCAGCGGCATCAACCTGATGTTCGCAAGCACTCTAGCAGCAATGCGGATCCCGCAGTGCAGCCTGGAACAATCAGACACAACGTTCCACGGCATCGTTCCAGGGAAGGGCATATTTCCCCTGGGCAAGATATGGCTCGACGTCATCTTCGGCAAGCCGGACAACTTCCGACTGGAACGGCTCGAATTCGAAGTGGTGGACTGGCCATCACAGTACCACGCCATCCTCGGGCGTGTAGCATTCGCAAGGTTCCTGGCTGTCCCACATTATGCATACCTGCTACTCAAGATGCCAGGACCGAAGGGCGTCATCACAGTCCACGGGAGCTTCACCCGATCGGGCCAATGCGACAGAGATTTCAACAGAATCTCCCAATCATTCGGAATGCAGGAGGATCTCCTCAGGCTCCGCGAGGTGACGGACAATGGGGCAGCCCCAGTCGCACGACAAAACGCACCTGACATGTATTTCGACTCCACGGTCAACACAAAGAAGGTGCAGATCCACCCGACGGCTGCCTCCAAGACGGCGCTGATCGCCAACGACCTCAGCCCCGCATAGGAAGGAGCACTCGTCGAATTCTTCCGTGAGCGCTGGGAAATCTTCGCCTGGTGTCCTGTGGACATGCCAGGAGTTCCCAGGGAATTCGCCGAGCACGCACTCAACGTCTTTCCAGACACCAAGCCCGTCAAACAGTCCATCTGAAGACTGTCTAAGCCACGAGCCGAAGCTATCGGCAAGGAAATCAACAGACTACTCGCTGCAGACTTCATCAGGGAAATCAAAGAAAGCGAGTGGCTTGCAAACACAGTCATGGTCCCAAAGAAGGACATGGACATCCTGCGGATGTGCGTGGATTTCACGTCGCTAAACAAGCACTGCCCAAAGGACCACTTTCCCCTTCCTCGGATCGACCAGATCATCGATTCGACTGCAGGTTGCGAGAAACTCTCCTTCCTCGACGCCTACTCAGGCTATAACCAGATTCGACTCAAGGTCGAAGACCAGGAGAAAACGGCGTTTATCACACCGTTCGGAGTATTCTGCTACAACCCAATGCCTTTCGGGCTAAAGAATGCAGGTGCCACGTACCAGCGATGCATGCAGGCCTGCCTCAAGGAACAGATCAGTCGCAACGTCCAAGTCTACGTTGATGACATAGTCATAAAAACCAAGGAGGCAAGGACACTTATCGACGATCTCCGCGAGACGTTCGACAACCTTGACCGCTACAGGATCAAGCTAAACCCCGAAAAGTGCGCCTTCGGCATCCCATCGGGTCAGCTGCTTGGGTACTTCATCTCTCAGCGAGGGATCGAGGCGAACCCGAAGAAAATCAGAGCCATCATGACGATGGAGAAGCCGAAAAACCTCAAAGGCGTCCAGCAGCTCGCAGGACGATAGCAGCGTTAAGCAGATTCATCAGCCGCATGGGCGAGAAGGCCCTACCATTCTACCAGCTGCTATGCAAATCAGATAAATTCGAGTGGACGCCAGAAGCCAACGATGCATTCGAAAGCCTTAAGCGGCTTCTCTCCACCTCGCCCGTCTTGGTCACGCCAAAGGAGCGCGAGCCTCTGCTGCTGTACATAGCAGCCACACACGAAGTGGTCAGCACCGTGCTAATGGTCGAATGACCCGAAGAAGGCAAGACCCACGGGGTCCAGCGCCCAATCTACTACCTCAGCGAGGTACTGACACCAACAAAGCAGAGGTACCCTCACTACCAGAAACTCGCCTACGGCGTGTTCATGACGGCTCGACGGCTGAGCCATTACTTCCAGGAGCACCAGGTGATGGTCGTCAACGAGGCACCCCTGAACAGCATCCTGAATAACCCAGAAGCCACAGGACGCGTGGCCCTATGGGGCATCGAGCTGTCACCCCTGGACATCATCTACGAGAAGCGACTCGCAATCAAGTCTCAAGTCCTCCTGGACTTCCTCGTACATTGGATGGAGCTGCAGCTGCCAGACACTCCAGACATGTCGCAGTCGTGGACCATGCACTTCGACGGTTCCAAGCGCGAAGCTGGAGCAGGAGCCGGGGTCATACTGACCTCCCCGCAGGGCGACTAGATGAAGTACATCCTCCGGATGAAATTCCGAGCCTCCAACAATGAGGCCGAATACGAAGCCCTCATCCACGGCATGAGAATGGCAAAGATCTGCGGCGCAACGCACCTGGTCATCTACGGTGACTCCAACCTCGTCGTCCAACAGACGATGAACGAGTGCGACGCACACGCCGAAAACATGATCGCGTACCGCGCACTCTACAACGCACTCGAAGGAGAATTCGACGGCTGCGAGCTTCGACACGTTGGAAGAGAAAGCAACGAGGAGGCCGACAGACTCGCCAACATCGGCTCGACCTGCGCAAAGGTGCCACCGGGTGTGTTCCTTGAACAGATCTGCGTGCCATCCATCAAGCGGAAATTTCCCAAGGGATCACCCAAAGAAGCAGAACACTCGGGGGCTACGCTGCCCGAAGGACATGAAGGACCCGAGAAACTGGAGATAGAAGTCACCATGGTAAACCTAATGCAGGTCATGGAAGTCGAAGAAACTTGGACGCGACCATACCTCCAGTTCTTGATAAACGGAGAACTGCCTGACAGCCCGACAGATGTCCGGCGCATATCTCGTCGGTCAAAAGCCTTCACCATCATCAATGGCGAGCTGTACAAGCACAGTATTACGGGTGTACTACAAAGGTGCGTCACCATCGGTGACAGGAAAGCCATCCTCCAAGACATCCACGAGGGCATCTGCGGCCATCACGCAGGCAGCCGCTCCCTTGTCGCCAAAGCTCTACGAGCCGGATTCTACTGGCCAACGGCCATGAGCGACGCAAAGGACATCGTCCGAAGATGCAACGGGTGCCAACGGTTCGCCGACAAACCGCACGCACCCGGGTCGGAGCTCAGACCCATACCTATAGCCTGGCCCTTTGCTCAATGGGGCCTCGACATGATTGGCAAACTGCCGAAATCCTCGAAAGGGGGACATGTTTACCTCCTAGTCGTAGTCGACAAATTCACCAAGTGGATCGAGGCCATGCCGGTTACCAACCAGAAAGGCAAAACTGCCGTCAAATTCTTCGAGTCCATTGTCTACAGGTTCGGCGTACCGCACAGCATCATCACCGACAATGGATCGAACTTTATCTCCAAGGAGTTCCAGCACTTCTGCGAAGTCCTTGGGATCAACATCACGTACGCCTCAGTGGCACACCCGCAAACGAACGGGCAAGTGGAAAAGGCCAACAGCCTAATCGGCGCTGGCATCAAGAAGCGCCTCATGAGTCCACTCGAACGGAAAGCAGGAGCCTGGACGAAAGAGCTACCATCCGTCCTGTGGAGCTTATGGACTACGCCAAACAGCTCCACAGGCCACACACCGTTCTTCATGGTGCACGGAGCTGAGGCCGTGATACCAGTCGAAGTACGCCACCAGGCCCCCCAGGTCGTCGCTTACAGCGAAGCCAAATCAACGGCTGCACTCGAAGACGCCGTCGACACACTCGACGAAGCAAGAGACATAGCAGCATCTCGATCAGCGGTGTACCAGCGGAGTCTCCGCAACTACCACAGCCGCCGGCTGCGCCCAAGGTCCTTCGTCGAAGGAGACCTCGTCTTGCGACTCAAGCAAGAGCGACCGAAGAAATTCGAGTCACCATGGGAAGGACCCTATGTCATCACCGAAGTCATCCCGGGTGGCGCCTATCGCCTCAAGCACGTGGAGTCTGGAGTCGCATACTCCAACCCATGGAACATCGCGCACTTGCGACGATTCTACCCCTAGCTACCTACCCCTTTACTTTCAATAAGGCTTTTCAGCCAAGGCTATTCATCCAAACAATGTACTTCCTCCATTACGATATAAATAAAGCTAAGTGTCTCGCTCCAAAACTTCCGTTCATTATTTGCAACTTTACTTTATGCTACAAACGCACTCGGGGGCTCCCCCCACCTCACGATTTCATCAACCGAGGATTACGCGTGTACACCTGAGTAGCTGACAACGTCAGGCAAACGAAAAGGACACGTACCCCAACAAAGCACTGCGTGCTTACAACAAACAAATCTTTACAACAAAGGGCACAACACGCCCAGTCGAAATATACAAATTTTACATCTATCTCTTTTGCAGGTACTACCTATTCTGAAGAATAACCTGAGCACGCTGCTCAAACAAATCTACGACCTGTTCGGCATACTGCCTTACAGCTGCGTAATGTGGACGCATGTCCCACTCACCACCATCCGGCCGAGGAGGCGGCCCAGCTGCCACAACAGCCAAATCTACATCAGGCCAGTGCAGCCTTACAAGAGACAAAGCAGCCTTCACTCCTACGGCGAGCTGTTGCCGCACCAACTCCTTGACATTGCTCACGCTCCGAAACTTCGACAGAAGTCCCGCAAGGCTCGTCGGTACGGCATCCAAAGGAAACATGACATGCAACACCGAGGCAAGCGACGTCTGCACTTGGCGAAGCACCCGTGAGACCTGGTGCACACGATCCTGTACCGTCGCTAGAGCCATGGCACGGTCACGATCCATCTAGAAGAAGCCACCGGCCTCCATGTCCTGCTGAGTCAAGTAATTGACCCGAACAGCGACACGCTCTTTCTCCTCCCTCGGAGCAAGGTTAGCACCTGCGACAATTGTACAAAATAAGGGGCAAGGCCAGCAGGCTCATCCGAAGAACTGAGCTACAGCTCGAAACAAAGAACAACTTACATTGAAGTTGCTCAGATAGCCGAAGCAGTTCCGCCATCAAGTACTCCTCTCTGGCTTCACCGCGATCCGCCTTGGACTTCCAAACATCGGCGTGACCACGCAATCCAAGCAACTCCCTCTCAAGACTACGAACACGGTCCCGAAGAAAAGCGAGTTGCGACGGATCATCCAAAGATGGCCGCAGCTGCACTGCAGGCGAGGTGTCAACAGGGTCAGCACCCGAAGGAACCTAGAGCAGCAGAAAAAGAAAAGGACACAAACATTCAGACAATGATAGAGCGCAACTCAGAAGAATTCATTAAGCATATAAGGCCACTACGTGGCACAAGGACTGTGTTCTTCAAGATATTTACAGCAAAAGCACACTACAAACTATCCTACATCTACAACGCCTAAGACGCGGCACCCTGAGTCTCCTCGGAGCCGGATTGCCTAGCCTTGGTCTCCCCTTGCTGCCGCAGCGCATACTCAGACAGCAAATCAATGAGCTTCGGCCCATATCGCTTGCAGCGAGCAGAGTAGGCAGCAAAGGCTACCTCGGATCCGTCTGCGGTCGTCGGCATCCGGGAGGTGATCTGGGGCAGGTCCAACTCCGCTCCAGCCGCCAAAGCCATCGCCAGCCCGATAGACGCGCCGATGCCCTTCTGCTTGCGTTTGTATGCCGCAGGCGCTTCGGCTGACAAAGCCTCCGCCAGAGCATCCACATCATCAAGGGCCACGCCCTTAGGGACAAGCTCCTTGTAGAAGCGGCCAAGGACCTCCTTCGCCTTGGAAAGCGAGCTGAGGACGGTGCTGCAACGATCTTTGACCGCTGCAGTAGCATCATCTAGAGCACTCCCGTGCTCCAGAGCGCCTAGGTCAAACTCGATGCCTGCGGCATCTGAGACAAAAAAAAAGGGGGCATGACGAAAAGCAACACACAAGAAGACAAGAACACAAGAATAAAGAAGCACAAATACAACACTCACCCGAAATAGCCTTGGCAGCAGCCATGAGCTTGCCTGCCACCTCTCTCTCGCGCGCAGCCGCAACAGTGGCCAGCTGCTCCTCACGGTCTGCGGCCTCCTGCTGCAGACACTCCTTAGCTTCGGCTGCCTTGGTCAGCTCTAGCTTGAGGCGTTCCTTCGCACCAACGGTGGCCTCAGCCTTCTTCTCTGATTGACCAAGACTCTTCTTGAGAGCATCGATCTCACGGAGAGAAGTATTATGCTCCTCTGCATTTGAAGAAAGCAAACGTCAGAGAGCAGGACCGGAATAAATAAAAGAAGCACCAAAAACAAACAAGTACCTTGGAGCTGTCGGAGGTTAGCCTCTAGCACCAGGCGCTCCTGCACCAGCCGCTTGGCCTCCTCCACAAAAGGCTGCAGAAAAAGAAGCACCAGTAAGAACAAGGACTTGGGGGTTGTGCCCAACACAAAGGAATAAAGGCAAAATTCGAACACGAAGACACTCGGGGGCTTCCCCCCCGAAGATTCGAAAAACAAACAAGACAAGAAATTTTTTAGACACCCAGGGGCTCCCCCCGTGGCGCGAAGCAGAAATACTTACATGCTCTGATGGCGACTCCGAAGGCCCGCTGGCGAAATTCTGAGGCGCAACCACCTGCACCTCCTGCAAAGGAGGATCCGGAGCGGCGCCCCCCGACCTTGCCACCGTTTGAGGAGGAGGAGACGCAACCTTCAACTCCCCCATCATCTCCCGAGCACCATCGCTGGAGGAGTCGTCGGAGGAATGCCTGCATACAAATCAATCAACACAAGTACAAAATCAAGAAGGAAAAAGAACAGCAGTATAGCGCGAAACTTACGAGTGCAGCGAGCTAAGATCAAAGACAGGAGGAGTCCTTCGGGCTCTCTTCTCCTCCTTCTTCTCCTCCTTTTTCTCTTCCTTCTTTTCTTCCTTCTTCCGCTTCACTGGCGGGTGCGGTGCTACAGCCTGCACAGGAATGGCAGGAATGGGAGAGGAAGAATCTCCATGCCCGTCACTACGACGCTCAAGGACCAGAGGGTTTCTGGGAGTCGGAGGAGTAGAGGCATCCGAAGACTCGCTGGAGCTCCGTGATCTTTTGCGCGTATGGTCCTCACTCGACTCGTCGGCATCTTCCGCCGGAGATCGCGCCGACGGCAGCTCGGACATGGAATCCACCACGTCATTATCCGTGGCATTCGGATATTTTTCAGGCAATGGCAGTACCATGCCCGGCACCTTGAAGCTCTGCAAAACCAGAAGGAACTTTGTTAGCAAACAAAGGAAAATAAATACGCAGTCGACCAAAAGCGCTACGCGCATAAATCTACACATGTGGAACATCCAACGCCGAAGAAAACGGCGGAGTCAGCGACTTCCCCGGGATTTCCTCACCGGCCTTGAACTTCAGCAGCGAGCGAAGGGTCCTGTCAAGATCCCCCTCGGAGATTTTCTCAGCCGAAACCCTCGTCGGATCACGGCGCCCAGAATAAAGAAACATCGGGTGCGCCCTCGCTTGGAGAGGCTGCACCCGACGCTCGAGAAATGTCCGGATGATGTCCACGCCGTTCACTTCCTTCTCCGGAATCAGCTGGAGATCCTCCACCCGACAATAAAGGGCATTTACCTCCGCCACCTCGCCATCCAAGATGTTGTTTTTCCAAGATCTTTTCGGCTCGATTATTTGGGAGGGGTCGAAAGGTGCAAGACCAAAATGCTTCCCAGCAACTGTAGAGTCGCGAATGTAAAACCATCGCCTCCTCCAGTACTGGACAGATTCGGACATAGAGAAAGAAAAGAAGAGAATATTGGCTTTGAGGGAGATGATGCAACCCCCAATGGGATACACACCATCCGAACCGGATTTCCTCTTCACGGAATAGAGTTTCCGGAAGAGGCCAAAATGCGGCTCGATGCCGAGCCAGCACTCGCAAAAAGTGATGAAGCAAGCAATGTGGAGAAGATAATTGGGCGACAGATGATGAAGTTGAATGCCATAGAGAAAGAGCAGTCCATGGAGGAAGTTGTGGACTGGAAAAGAAAACCCACGCATAACGAAGGCAAGAAACATAACCCGATACCTAGCTGGGGGATGGGGGATTACCTCGTTGCCGGGGAGTCTGACGGCCTCCCTATCTTGCGGGATCAAACCCCGCTCGCGAAGCTTGCGGAGCTCACTCTCCCGCGTCTCTGATCGCCGCCAGCCACCGTCGGTGACACGGGTAGCGGTGGCGCCTTTCTTTCCTCCAGCGGTGCTGGTCCCAACTGCAGATGACGATTTCTTCGGTTTCCCCATCGCGCTGCGGCGGCACCGGCGGTGAAAGCGTAGAAGGGACGATGGAAATGTGGAAGAATCCCATCGCGCAGCAAGAATCGCTAGAGCACAAGGAGGAAGTGAAAGCAAGAACTGATACGGTGAAAACAAACTGCAGCTTTCCCCAATGATTATAACAGCGAAGACGATGCACGGCAGCCGTCCATCCAGAAGACCTAACGCCAACGGTAGATCTGACCATACACGTGTCAGCATCACAACGAACCGTCGTTACCACGCCGTCCACTACACGCGGAAATCGAGGAGACGCCGTAATTATCTCCACGCCGTGCGTGACTGGTCCATTCAAGGTCGGCAAGTGGGACCCACGTTCGTCCAGTCAAGTCATCTCTGGCGTAGCAGACGCTTGAGGTCATTGATCATCAGCACTGATGTCATCAAAAGCTATACTAGCACCAACTACAATTCTTTGGCTCCACAGCTAAGAGTACTCACTCGAATCTTCGATTCGACTAAATACTCGGGGGCTACTCCTATCAGGAGCACTGGCCGCGCACCCGAAAGACGAATAAAGACGAACTATTTCTTTGAGTCCTACGTCGAGTCTACGACTCCACTACGGACTCGGGGGCTACTCCCATAGGGAGGATGGATTTAAGCATCCGAAAATTTTTGTGTCCTACGGACTTAACAACCGAACAATGTTTGAACTAAATTCTCCGCTCGAGTATACGACTAAAACAGACACTCGGGGGCTACTCCCATAGGGAGCGCTGGTCGCGCACCCTATGAAATATTCGACTGCGATCTTTCGGATCAGCATGCAAAAACTCTTCGGCAACTCTGCCCCAACAAAACGCTGAGTGAGCAACGATATCCTTGGCAACCCGAAACACCTCCGCGGTGACAAATGTTCGGATGCTGCGTCTGCGATGCAAAGATAAGACCTACAGATATCATCTGGTGGCCTGGCAACGCACCCGACTGCGCTCTGCTAGTATGAATCCGTGCCAGCAGGTGCGATGAAAAATTCCGATGGACGCGTTGGGTACATCAATTAAATTCACTGGAATTCAACTCCTGTAAGTCCTCCGCGTCCTGAGTCGAATTACGCCAGCATATGTTCCAGTTTCGAGTTGAGGGACTCGAACCTGAAGAAGATCGTGTTGTATCGTCCTAAGACAGTTAACTGACCCTGATCCGTCGGGTGAGTCAGGCACATGCATCAACAATCCCTACACATGAACTATTGAAATACATAGTTGCACCCGAAAGACTGAAGAGTCCTCAGCCGAATCTATGATTTGACTGATCACTCGGGGGCTACTGACATGGTTATACCCCGCGGGTGCGTGACCTCAGCATACCTAGTCTAGCCCAAGGAAGGCCCATGGCGGAAGTACGTTGGCCCATGAAGATTTTCGGGTGGCCCAGGCCCATGGTGCCTTCGGATCCTTGGAGAGCAAGACTAGCGTAGATAGGAAATTCAAAGGGGTAAAACCCTAGAACTTGTAACCGACTAGGACTATGCCCGGGACCTGCCTAAGTCTATATAAAGGCCAGGAGGGCACGACCTAGATCTCTCGACTCATACTTTCGCATACACACCTCCATGCCAGATTGCGTTTGCGCACCCCTGTAACCTTCGGTTCCGCCGTAATCAAGAGCAGACAAGCAGGAGTAGGGTTTTCCCTCCGGGGCCTGAACCTGGGTAAACCTTGTGTCCCTGTGTTGCTTGTTTGCTAACTGTTCCACGATCTCCAGCATCCCCATCTTCTCCAAAACCCAAGTCCATAACAATGGGCATTGATGAGATCAAACCTCGTCATACACAATGTGTTTCATGTGAGTAAACTTAAGAGATGTCATCCAGAAATGGAAGAGACTTCTTTGAAGGATACTATACCTTTGGAAGAGGTCCAATTGGAAAGTGATCTCACTTATGAGGAAAAACCTATCAAGATTCTTGAGACTGCAGAAAGAATTACTCGGACTAAGACTATTAGATTCTGCAAAGTTCAATGGAACCATCATTCCGAAGAAGAAGCAACATGGGAAAGAGAAGATGACCTTCGGAAAGACCACCCTCACCTATTTGCTAGCCAATCTGAATCTCGAGGGCGAGATTCACCTTAAGGGGGTTAGATTTGTAACATCCCAAAAATCATGATTTCAAAGCTTGCATATCATTCATGCATTCATAATCATTTTAGGATAATTTCAAATAAGATTTCAAAAACAGGAGCATCTGATGTTCATTATTGTATGTAAGTATGCTATGGCCTTATTGCTACCTTCTAATGAGAAAGGTACTTATTTTAATCAGTAATGTTTTGAGTTCAAACTTAAGTGTTGTTTCTAAAGTTTGGTCAAGGGTTCAAAACAAATATAGTTTTAAAACCATTTTCGAAACATATTCATATCAAGTGCTATGACACTGTTTATTTTGATTATTTCAAAGGGACAAGCAAGTACAGAGAGAACCACTTGGTTTTATGCCCAAAAACATGAAGGATATATTTTACAAAAATCCAGAAGTGGTTTAAATTCAAACTCATTTGAATTTGGTTCTTGAAAATCCAAATTGTTGGGGAGGTGACCTTGGATAGGGTAAGGACGGGGAAAGACGAAAGGATGTCCCCCATACTGTTTCCGAGTTACAGTCTGAGTCGGCCGAATCAGGTAGAGGTCGGCCGATATAGGAAAGGGCAGGACCCTTATAGTAATGGCAAGGCATTACCCGGCCGAGGTACTGTGTAAGTCGGCCGGGTTAGCCCGAAAAATCTTAATGCAGGTGAAGGACGAGCCGAGTTATGCGAGGCGGAGCCGAATGATGCGAAGCTTGCAAGAGAAGGAGTAGCCTAGAGTCAAACTCTAGGCTTAGGCTAGGGAGAATCTGAGTGGAGCCAAGCGCAAGGGACAAATGCGCAGAGCGACAGAGGGGCAGAAGGAGGTCACGGAGGTGACAGTCCTGAAGCCCGAGGCACGCAGGAGGGGCCCTCTGGAACCTTGCCGTTGTTAGAAGGGCGACAGGGAAAGGAGGCCGCCGAACTACTATTTTGGGACAAGCATATTCCTCGAATATGCTTGCCATGTCAGCCCTAAAGGAACCCAAGGCTCTCCTTTATAAGGGGAGGATAGGACCGTGAAGGGGGCATCGGCTCATTTAGTACCGTTAGGCTGGTAAAGTTCTTCCTTTCTCCTTGTATACAGCTCAAGGAGCACTTGTAGCCCAAGGAAGGAGAAATAAAGATCTTTGCCTTAGTCTTTTGTATGTAGAATCAACTGCATCTTCCCTCCCCAGATCCCACTAGCATCCATTGGCCCCTTACTTTAGCCTACCCATGGCATCTGCCGTGTCACCACCACGATAGTTGGCGCCCACCGTGGGGCCAGCAGCGGTGCTAGCTGGAGTCATGATCCAGACGGGAAACTTCATCAACACTGGCGAGCGCATTGTCTCTGGCTTGGTCCGGAGACTTGATCTCTGTGACTACGTCAGCGACAACACAGGCAGCTTCAGGGGAAAAACTCCCCCACGCAATGGAGTCTTCATCAGCTTGGGAATGCACCAGGTCTACGTCGGCGTCGACGTCTCCGGCGTTTATCCTCACCAGGTGGTTATTGCAGGAGAATCTCCCCTTAGCGCCGCGAGCCGTCCGCGCGGGGCGCGCCCAGTCAGCAGCGTCGAGGTGATGGTCGCGGCCGGGGCAAAGGCTGGAGCAGCAGGCGCCGGATCAAGCAGAGATCCAGCGGCGGGTGTGCCGGTTGCACCCAGGCAGATAACTCCACAACCCACCGAGGTAATCCCCCCGCGGCCAACCAAACCGAGGTGTAGGAAACAACCCCAAAGGCACCAAGGGTAAGAGGGCCACCTCTGGAAAGACCAGAAAACATTCTTCAGGCAACTATAGATAACTTGACTACACCTGTAGCGCCGATACTTGATCCGGCAAATGCTCAGGCGGAATTGGAAGAAACCAGGAAAAAGGTGCTAGTAGAGGCAAAAAAGGTGTCGGCCTTGCGGGAGTCCTTAAACAGGACCCTGCGAGAGTATGCCAAAGAAAACAAGCTCGACGTCGCCCCCGAGCGGGTTGACGAGATGAGGTTAAGAGGAAAGAACCTCATAGATGATATCAACAAGGAGCATGATGCTCATAAGGCAGAATCAGTTCATTTAGGCTTGCCGAGGTACAGTACCCCAGCAAAGAACCTGAGAGCGGCAAATGCTGCAGCGTTAGAGTTAGAGGGATTGACCGGCGAAGCCCGGCAGAAACAGCAAGAAAGAGTGAATGAGCTGGTACGCATTGCGAACCAACAGAATGAAGAGATGCTCAGGGCAGGTCCGGCAAGGCCAGGGGCTTCGCGGATGGTTCACTCGGCTGGAGCGGCACCTGCCTTATCTGTGGCGGTAGCATCTTCACCCGGAAACAATGCACGAAAGGACAGAGCGGTAACTTTGGTAAAAAGAAACAAGCAAATTGTTCCATATGATCCGGTGATAGCCGGGAAAGCAAACGAGAACAGAGGCAATGGAAGCCGAGGTAACAATGGCGAGAGGAACCCCGGCCGTGCTGAGAAAGGCGGCGGAAGCCGAGGCAATGGAGATCTCGGCAAAGCAGAACTCGGAAGAGGAAATCATGAGAACAATATCCCGGTCGAAGAAAGGAGAGAACCGCCGCACAACCCGCAGCCGAGACATGAACCTCGGCAGGAAAGAGAAGCGAGACCAGCTCGTCACAATCAGGTAAATGAAAGGTACAATGATGGTTATTCCAAGATGGAATATGCGATCCATGGTGGAAATAACCACTATGGAATGCAGGACAGAGTTCTGTACAGAGATTTGCCATCAAATGATGCCAGAGTAAAGCTAGACCGGCTATACCGATCCGAGTTGCTGGAAGAACAGGGTCCACCGGGTCCGACATGCTTCGGACCACAGATCATGGGCAAACCACCTGTGCCGAACTTTCAGCTGGCAAGAGGCACAAAAACATATAATGGGAGCACCAAACCACAAGACTGGTTGATTGATTATGCCACTGCTGTGAAAATAGCAGGTGGGAACTTACGATGGGCAGTACGGTATGTCCCACAAATGTTGGAAGGACCAGCTACAGTATGGCTGAATAATCTGCCAGCAGGCAGCATCAACTGTTGGTTGGATTTTGAAGAAATGTTCGTTAGCAACTTTACCAGTACTTACAAGAGGCCAAACAGGCCGCAGCAATTAGCCATGTGCAAGCAAAGACCGAATGAGATGGACAGAGAGTTTTTAACTTGGTGGTGTAACCTGAGAAACTCGTGTGAAGGAGTTATAGAATCACAAGCAATAGCTTGGTTCGCTCAAGGATGCCGCTATGGCAGTGTGTTATGGCAGCGACTGCAAAGAGATATGCCAACCACATTGGCAGAAACCATCAGGATAGCGGATTCCTATGCACTGGGAGATCCGACGCAACCAGAGTTAATGTCGGCGGATCATCGGGAGCTTCAAGATCAATATGCAAGAGATATGGCCGGGTCATCCAGGTGCAATGACTTCAGAGGAAGAAGAAGAGAAGAGAGACCGGATTATAGATATGGTTCAGCCCAGGTGGCAGCAGTAGCGCAAGATCTGCCGAATCACGGAACCACTCAACGGCAAAAGAATGGTCCTCACCAGTGGACACCAAGGAATGAAGGAAAAAGACAGTGGACACCAGAACAAAAGAAGCAATGGCAGGAGAGGCCGAAGTACACGTTCGAGTCTATGTTAGATCAGTCGTGTAAATTTCACACGTCAAACCCAGCCAGGCCAGCCAACCATACGACCCGCCAATGTGCATGGATGAAAAATGCAATGGGGAACCCCGCAGGCATACAGGCAGCGCCTCTCCAGGCACATCCGCAGCATCATCCGCAGTTGACTGGAGCAAATGCACAGCAACTGATGTTACCACCTCCTCCCCCGAGGTATGACAACTCGGACCGGAGGGATGCGGTGCATCAAGTGATGAACCAAGGTCCGGATGGAAGGACAAATCCAGGAAATAATGGACGCAATGATTACAGAGAACATCATCAGTCGTATTGCGTGTTCACAACAGAACAGCAAGACAAGCAGAGTGCAGCGCCGGCATATGGAAGTAAATGCAGTGATGCCGACAGTACCAAGATATGTGCCTTGGTCGGATCAGGAGGTAACCTGGAGCATAAAGGATCACCCCAAGATAATGCCAAGTCCAGGGTCGTATGCACTCGTGTTAGATCCGACATTTGTTGGACCAAGCATTAATGTGAAATTTTCAAAGGTACTCATTGACAATGGCAGCAGTATCAACATCATGTACAAAGATACAATGCATAAACTCGGAATATCGCAGAACATGCTGCAATCCACGAGGACCACTTTCCATGGGATAGTACCAGGACTTTCATGCGAACCCATTGGTAAAGTTCGAGTGGATGTGTTATTCGGCACAAGAGATAACTGCAGAGCAGAAAACTTAGAGTTTGAGGTGGTGGATCTAGAAAGTTGTTATCATGCTCTACTCGGACGGTCAGCGTTGGCCAAATTCATGAGCATCTGCCATGTAAGTTATCTGAAAATGAAGTTACCTAGACCACAAGGGGTGATAACAGTAGCAGGGGATTACAGGAAGTCAATGGAATGTGCTTCAGCCGGGTCAAATTTGGCCGAATCATTGGTAATAGCAAGGGAAAAAAGAAGGATTCAGGAGGTAGCAGCCCTCACTCAGTCGGCACAGCTGAATATGCCGGCATTAGCCAACCCAAATGGAAGTGTCTCCTTTCAGCCGACTAAAGAAACAAAAAAAGTTCCATATAGATGAGCAAAGCGCACCGTCACTATTGGTGCCGGCCTAGATGCTAAATAGGAAAGCGAGCTCACCAACTTCCTCCGTGAGAATCGGGATATCTTTGCATGGTCAACTCAGGACCTGCAAGGTGTGCCGAGGGAGTTGGCTGAGCACTCTCTAAATGTAAGGCCAGGAGCAAGGCCGGTGAAGCAACCTCTCCGCCGCTTCGCCGAAGACAGGAGAAAATAATAGGGGATGAAATAGCTCGGCTCCTTGCAGCCGGATTCATCATGGAGGTGTTGTATCCGGATTGGCTATCAAACCCGGTGCTAGTAGAAAAGAAGAAGGATGATCCAAATGTAGCCATTGTATGGCGAATGTGTATCGATTACACGAACCTGAACAAGGCGTGTCCAAAAGATCCTTTTCCTTTACCTAGAATAGACCAAGTCATTGATTCGACCGCTAGTTGTGAACTATTATCATTTGTAGACGCGTATTCTGGTTTTCACCAGATACCGTTAAATCCGGCCGATCAAATAAAGACTGCGTTTATTACCCCGTACGGGGCTTATTGCTATCGCACAATGCCATTCGGCCTGCGCAACGCAGGAGCGACATATCAGAGATGCATGCAAAAATGTCTACATGACCAGATAGGAAAAAACATACAAGTATACGTCGATGATGTGGTTATCAAAACCAGAGAAAGCAAAATGCTACTGGATGATATACGGCAGACTTTCGCGAACCTGAGAAGGTTCCGAATGAAGCTTAACCCGGAAAAATGCACATTGGCATGCCAGCGGAAAATTGCTCGGTTTTCTTGTATCTAGCCGAGGTATAGAGGCCAACCACACTAAGATAAAAGCAGTGGAAAGGATGGAATTACCAAGATGTCTAAATGATGTACAAAATTTCACAGGTTGTTTAGCTTCGCTCAGCCGATTTGTATGTCGGTTGGGAGAGAAAGCACTACCACTTTACCAGCTGATGAAAAAATCGGATAAGTTCATTTGGACTCCACAAGCAGACAGTGCATTTCATGAATTGAAAAAGATGTTGGTCACAGCGCCCGTCTTAGCTTCTCCATTATCGAAAGAGCCTATGTTACTCTATATAGCGGCCACCAACAGAGTAGTGAGTGTTGTGATTGTAGTAGAGCGAATTGAAGACGATAAATCAGTACAAAGGCCGGTGTATTACCTAAGTGAGGTACTATCCGCCTCAAAACAGAATTACCCACATTATCAGAAGATGGCTTATGGAGTGTACATGTCGGCAAAGAAACTTAAACATTACTTCGAAGAGCACCCCATCAAAGTGATTTGTGAAGCACCCATAGCCGACATATTGAGCAACAAAGATGCAAGTGGCCGAATAGCAAAATGGGCAATTGAATTGTCACCTTATGCTCTGCAATTCGATAGGAGAGATGCAATCAAATCTCAGGATGTGGCCGACTTCTTCGTAGATTGGGCCGAGGTGAAATATGAGCCACCATTGCCAGATCCGAACTATTGGACGATGCACTTTGACGGCTCCAAACTGAGAAATGGTTTGGGGGCAGGAATAGTGTTAACCTCGCCAAAAAGAGATCAGCTGAGATATGTGCTGCAGATTTTGCCGCGTCAAACAATGTAGCCGAATATGAAGCACTAGTCCATGGATTAAAGGTGGCAAAAGAGATTGGCATACGCCGAATCTTATGCTATGGAGACTCAGATCTAGTAGTACAGCAAGTCTCAGGCAATTGGGATGCGTTGGATGATAATATGGCTTTGTATAGATTTCATGTGCAAAAACTCAGTGGATACTTCGAAGGATGTGAATTTGACCATGTACCTTGGGCAGAAAACGACACCGCGGACACGTTGTCAAAACTAGGATCAACTAGACAGTCAATCCCCCCAGGTATTGCCCTAGAGCACTTAAGGAAGCCATCAATAACACCATCACCAGAGTGCGAATCTATATTTGTTCCGGCAAAATCAAGAGAAGATAATATGCCGATGGAAATTGATAAGCAATATAACCCGGAATTCCCCAAAATAAAGACAGCTGATGCAAGCATGAGTATGGAGAAATCCGAGGTAGTTATGTCGGCAGAAAATATGGAAATATATAGTGAGACTACACCAGAGAAAATCACACCTATATGGGCGCAACCCATATTCTCTTTCCTTAGAGATGCGATTTTGCCGAATAACGAGGTATTGGCAAGACAGACAGTGAGAATATCTAAAGCTTATACAATCATAAACAATGAGCTGTATAAAAGGAGTGTCACAAGTGTATTGCAAAGATGTGTGAGCTTAGCAAAAGTCCAGGAGATCCTCCTAGATATACATCAAGGAGAATGTGGATATCATGCCTCATCCCGAGCCTTAGTGGCCAAAGCGTTCAGGCATGGATTTTATTGGCCAACAGCGTTGAAAGAAGCCAAAGAACTGGTCGAAAAATGTAATGGTTGCCAGAGATATGCAACCAAGATACACATGCCATCATCCGAGTTAAAAACAATACCAATTACCTGTCCATTTTCTGTATGGTGCTTAGATATGGTGGGACCATTTAAGCTGGCCCGAGGTGGGATGACCCACATATTGGTCATGGCGGACAAATTCACAAAATGGATTGAAGTGAAACCAATAAAGAAATGTGATGGGCCCACAGCAGTGAAATTCCTCAAAGATATTATCTTAAGATATGGATACCCACACAGTGTTATTACAGACAACGGTACAAACTTTGCAGAAGGAGCCTTCGCTCGATTTTGCCAAGAAAAGCACATAAGATTAGATGTCGCCTCTGTGGATCACCCAGCATCCAATGGGCAAGTGGAAAGGTCTAATGGACTAGTACTGTCCGGGATAAAACCACGACTCGTCGAACCACTGCAAAGGTCGGCAGGATGTTGGATTGAGGAACTACCAGCAGTACTATGGAGCCTCAGGACTACCCCAAACAGATCAACAGGTTATACACCATTTTTTCTAGTGTATGGGGCAGAAGCTGTACTTCCAGCCGACATAATACATGACTCGCCAAGGGTTACCCAGTATACAACCGCTGAAGTAAATGAGGTAGCTCGGCAAGATGATGTCGATCTGCTAGAAGAAGCCAGAGAGCTGGCGTTATCAAGGTCAGCCATCTACCAGCAGGACTTGCGACGATATCACAGCAAGAAGGTGAATCCAAGAGTGTTCAAGGAAGGAGATTTAGTTCTCCGGCTGGTGCAACGCACGGCCGGCATGTACAAACTGTCGCCTCCATGGGAAGGACCATTCATTGTGAGCAAAGCATTGCACAATGATGCATATTACCTAATCGATGCTCAATCACCAGGAAAGAACAGGGCAGACAAAGTCGGCGAAGAATCGAAAAGACCATGGAACGTAGCCTTACTTCGTCCATTTTACTCGTAGGAGTCACCCATGACGTATTGTAAAATGGTGCTTCGGAGGAAGCACCAGCTATGTATTGAACCTCGGCATCCAGAGCAGTGACTCGGGGACTGCCATATGTTGTTTTTAAATTTCATGTTATGTATCAAACCACGGCGTCCAGAGCAGTGACTCGGGGACTGCCGCATATTATTTTCAATTTCATGTTATGCACCAAACCTCGGCGTCCAGAGAAGTGACTCGGGGACTGCCATATGTTGTTTTTAAATTTCATGTTATGTATCAAACCTCGGCGTCCAGAGCAGTGACTCGGGGACTGCCGCATGTTATTTTCAATTTCATGTTATGCACCAAACCTCGGCGTCCAGAGCAGTGACTCGAGGACTGCCGCATGTTGTTTTTAATTTCATGTTATGTATCAAACCTCGGCACCATGAGCTGTGACTCGGGGACTACCCCATATTGTTTCTAAGTTTGATTCAGGTAATGAACCTTGGCGCCAAAGCAATGGCTCAGAGACTGACATATATTAAACCTCGGCACCTTGAGCAGTGACTCGGGGACTGTCATATATTGTTTCTAAGTTTGGTTTATATATTCAATATCGTTGCCTTGAGCGGTGGCCCGGGGACTACCCTACGTTATTCCTAAGTCTGGGTTATCCTTTGTCGCAAGAGTGGGTATCAAACTTCGGTTCCCAGAGTGATATTATTTCGCTCCCCCAAAATACGGTCTTCAGGCTTTACACCCAGATTAACAGTCCAAACCACAGTGGTCAAGTGGCAAAGTTTATCAAAAGCTGGAGATATTGCACGCCGAACTACGAGAGCACAAAGGCACATATATACTCCAAACTCAAGAAGTTGAAGGCCGCCAAAGCAAGGATTCGGACAAACCAGACCAGTTAAACAAAGTAATAACGATTACAACCATATATGTCTCAGCGGCACACGGCAAAAGAAATTCATACCGTACAAAAGACGGACAAATATTCCACGTACATCTCACGCCTGGCATACCAGGGGTAAGAAATGACTTAGAGGTTTTTAGCTGGAGAGGCAATAACTTGTTCAGGGGCTGGGCACTCCGAGGTAGGGGGAACTTCGGCCGAGGTTGCCTCGCCCTCCACAGACCCAGGAGCGACTTCGGAGGAAGCCCGAGGCTGCTGAGGAGCGTCAGCTTGCGCAGTAGAATGCCCAGTACCTTTGGAGGAGGATCGCGCGTCGCCGTTACCATCTGAGCTCGAACTAGAATCACCAGAAGTAGTCGAGTCACCCTCATCTTCTCCTTGTTCAGCGGAGTTGTTATCCGAGGCATCCTCAACTACGACCTCGTCCTCTGGGTTAGGAAGGAAACTCGGACCTTCGTTCCAGGTATGCACGTCGGCATACTCAACAAGCTGGAAGGCACGAGCTTGCCGAAGAGCGACAAAGTCTGGGTCCTCAACCCAACGGGAACCAGTGCGTAAATTTCTCAAAATATCAAGAGAAATATCTTCATACCATGACATGATGACAGTGAGAGCCATATCAGCACCAGCTCGTCCGGTCGATTCCCTCCAAAGACTTAGCTGCCTCTCAGATGCCATTAATCTTTCCACCAACAATTTGACCTCATCAATATTAGGGGTCCCAGAAGTATTCGGCCAGAGAACATGGTAAGCTCGGATAGCTGCTTGCACCAAATCTCTGCCCATAATCTTCATCGGACCAACTGCAGCGCCAACAGCAACCAAGAAGTCTTCCATCGAGTACTCTGAGTCCGCATCAACAGGAACACCTCGGCGCACACGAGCACTAATCACCGCTTTAGAGCTCACAGGCTTAACTTCTGGAAAATGGTCTGCGCAGAACACAAGTGCGTCAGTAAGCAGTAAGTAAGGGAAAAGATAACTCGGCCGCGGTCAGAAGCTTACGATGAATATATTTTAGCATTATCTGGAGATCTTTAGCCCAGTCAATCTTGCTCTTCTCAAAGCAGGTGATCTCCTCGCTCATCCCCCGTGTCTTCAGTTCAGCAGCCTCGAGGAGCTCTTTATTTTTCTGCAATTGCAGAGCTAGCCGATTTTTCTCCTCGGAGAACTCCTGGTCGACCTTTTCTAATTCATACTTCTGAGAGAGCTTAAGGGACTCCACCTCGGCACGCAAGCGAGCTATCTCGTCATCTTTTTCTTTCAGCTGCGCCGAATGAGTAGCGCTTTGTTCTAAAAAATGCAGCATCACATCAGGCATGGGCGTGCAATCTTGGTGAGATACTGCAAAGGTTTGTAACTCGGCTTTACCAGAGCCAAAAGAGTTAAGAGAAACTTAGTGCACATTTCAAAAGGGAGTATATAAAGTAAAAAAGTAACTAACCTTCCAGGGCCTTAACCTTCTTCTCAAGATGGATGTTAAGATTATTGATGTTCCCTGTTTGCCAACAAAGTGAGCCAACATCTCGTATACAAAACAATGAGAGCTTCGGAGATAACGCAAGAGTTTGTCGACTTACCAGCTTTCTTTACCATAGGAATAACCTTCTCGTACTTTTCTTCCAATTTCCTATGCGCAAAAAGCAGCCTTTGGAATTCGGCAGTCCGCCGATCATGCGCAACCTAAGCAATAGAGCAAATGGTAATTAGGTATTTGAGCCTAAGACAGATCCGAGTCAAGCAAAACTTAACCCGGATCTAGGTGGCTGGATATTCAAAGGATAGACAGATCCGAGTCAAGAAAAACTTAACCCGGATCTAGGTGGCTGGATATTCAAAGCCTAAGACAGATCCGAGTCAAGCAAAACTTAACCCGGATCTAGGTAGCTGGATATTCAAGGCTTAGACAGATCCGAGTCAAGAAAAACTTAACCTGGATCTAGGTGGCTGGATATTCAAAGCTTAGACAGATCCGAGTCAAGCAAGACTTAACCCGGATCTAGGAGGCTGGATATTTAAAGCTTAGACAGATCCGAGTTAAGCAAGACTTAACCCGGATCTAGGAGGCTGGATATTCAAGGTTTAGACATACCCAAATCAAGCAGAATTTAATGCAGATCTAGTTGGACAGAGGTTCGAACTCTAAGATAAAACTGAACTAAGTAAAGCATCATAAAACTTCCAAACGAATAACAAGTTATTCGCTTGCAAGCTTCGGGGACTAGAGTATATATAATAGTATCCGGAGAACTAATCAACACTCCATAAAAAACAATTACCTCATTCATCTTGTTACTTTCAAGGACGATCTTGGCAGCCTGATGCAGACGGCTGCTGATGTCGGATAGTTGAAATGGCTGGCTGCTTGGATTACCCTCGAATTGATCGGCAGCATTCCAATTATTGGCATACTCAACCAGCGAGCCGAGGCTGTTCCCACTCTCCGTGTGAGTTAGGATTTTACCTCGAACATGCTGTGTAACCACCGCGGCCGCAGGGCTTTTGTGAAGAGCGAGCTGGGTGCTGGCGGCCGGGGCAACAGAGGCTTTGGCAAAAGCAACCCCTTTGCGCAGCGCATCGGCAATACAAGGCTGAGAAGAGCCAGCAAGACCTTTCTGAGAGGAGGAAGCCTTGATGACGACAACCTTTCTTGTTTTAGAAGAGGCATCGGTAGGAGCCGATACCTCGGCACTAGGAGCGGCGTCTTTAGGAGCCGGAGGAATCACGGTTGCAAAGGGCGCCGAGATATTGACGTCCTCTGACGGAGTAGGAGTCACTACAGAGACCGCGGGGGTCGAAAGAGGCTCAGTGGAAACATTAGGGTTAACAGAGGAGGCAGCAGGTTCGGTGGAAATGTCTATTGGCTGAGTGGAATCGACATCAACGGGAGGAATCTCAGGCGCATCATGGCGAGGTGGCGTCCGATTCGGAGCTGGAGGAGATGCAGCGCGAGCAGGACTCGGAATCCTGGTATCTTCAGTAGGCGGAGGGGACGGCTGCCGAGTCGTACCATTCGTCATGCTGGGACCGCTGGGCTTAACAGAAAGTGGAGCACTGCGAAAACAAAAAAGGTCAAGTCAAAAAGCAGAAAGAGAAAAGCAAGAAATACGAGCAAAAGAAACTCACTCAGTGACCCCGGGCATGGTCTTGCGCCTGGGAGGATTCGGATCTGACTTCTTCATTCGCTTCTTGGGAGCCGTTTCGGAGGCACCAGCAGGAGCACCATGTTTCCCCGAGGTAACAGGAGGCCGGGAGGCAAGAGGCTCGGCGTCGTGAACCTGACCGGCCGGATTAGCTGAGAAAGTAGAAGCCGGAAATGCATAAGAAATTGGCATTGCGGCAACTACCTCTAGAACTTGGACCTCATCCGAATCACCTTCCTCCTCGTGGGCCAGGGTCTTGCCACGAGCGCGAGACGGAGCAAGATCAGACTTGGGGACGAACTCTTCTGAGTCCGGCTCCCCACTATCCGGAGTATTCCGATCCATAGGCCACGGGAGTGACAAAACCTCGGCGTCCTCATTCTTCTGCTCCTCAAACCTCTGCAGGACAAGAAGGAGAAAAATTAGCAAAGAGAGTTACGAACGCAATTAAGGAGCAAAACACTAAAGAGTAAACTTACTTCGGGTGAGGGACGCTTGCGGGTGAACGGCTTCAGTCCCCAAGCCCAATCCTCCAGCATCTCCGTCTTAAAAATAGCCCGGACACGCTTGAAGATGAGGTAGTTGTCCAGCTCCACCATCGAGACTCGGTTGGGGTCGAGGGGACCGCTCATATAGCAGAGTTTGTGTGTGCGTTTCTGCAAGGGGCAGATTCGGCTGCTGACAAAGGTAGTCATCGGATCCTCGCCGCGTAGCCCGGAGCGGATCAGTTCCTTCAGCCGAATCTCAAAAGCCTCGGCCAAAGCATGACTCTTCCTCGGATTATAGGTCCAGTTCTTCTTGGAAGGAGTGCCAATGGAGAAAGCAGGGAGCCAAATCTTATCCTCATTCCCCGTGTTCTTGACATAAAAGAAGGACTTGTGCCACTTCTTACATGATTCTAGCCCCACGACACGAGGAAATTCGGATTTCCTCCGAGGTGTGATGGACGCTGCTCCACATTGGGTAAGCAACTTCTCGGAGGGGTGCAGATATTTGTCCGGGATGACATTGAAACGAATCTGGAAAAACTTTGACCAGACATGCACGGACGGCCATAGGCCGAAGTATCCCTCCGAGGCAGAGATGAAGGCAGAGAGAGAGGCAATGGCGTTGGCTGGAAGATGATGTGGCTGAACGACGAAATAATCAAGAAACTCCCTAGCAAAGTCACTAAGAGGGAGACCAAAGCCACGTGCGAAATGCGACATGAAAACTACATACTCGCCTTCCCTAAGGTCTGGAGAGGACTCGCTGCCGGGTAAGCGACAAGCTACCTCGGCAGGAATACGACGAGTCCGGATCAGCCACTCGATCTCGCGGCGAGTGACGGAGGAGCCCTGCCACGAGCCCCGTTCGGGCCCAGATGCAGTATCGTCATCCTCAACAAGCGCTCCGCTGACCGAGCTCGACATGAGATCGCCGGAGAAATTCAGGGAGGAGGAGATAGCGGCGGAGGAAAATCTAGAACTGCAAGGCCCCGTCGTGGTTCTACCCAAAAACGGCGGCGGAGCAGAGAAAGAACTGTCGCGCGAGTACAAAAGAAACACAGAGATCTCTAGAGGAAAAGCTAGGTGATTGGACCGATGGAACTCACTGGCGATGGTGCCGGAGCGAGCGAGCAGGGACGAAGGCGACGGAGCAGTACGGCGGGATCCCTGCCGTCAAGGACTCAGACTAGCGCACGGCGGCGGAAGCACTAACGGACGCAGAGGCAAGAGGTAGGAGAAGGGCGCAGGTGAGCGAAGGAGGAAAGTGAATCCCCCAGCACCGCGCCCCTCTTTATAACCGAGCCGCCCGCGAGGTAGTGGGATCGTGGGTGTGGCAGTTGACCGTGTAGATCGTGTGCGCCGCATGAATGCACGCCTCTAGGTGGAACCGCACCAAGGACCACACCATGGAAGAGAACATCACGGTCCCCGACGGAAATGGCTCACGAGGCGTCGCAGCGCCGACGCGACAGGCGCAACAGTAACTGTAGCTTGTCAGTAATTACTGTAGAGGAACAAAAAACTAGAGAAACAATGATGAGTATGACACGTAGGATGAGGCGTACACAAGAAAATACGATGATACCTCGAACGAGAAAATTATAACTCGGAAACAATGCAGAACGAATATCGTGAAACTAATACGACCCGGCTGAAGTTATCAGCGGGGTCGCACCAGCTTTGGGGACTAATGTTGGGGAGGTGACCTCGGATAGGGTAAAGACGGGGAAAGACGAAAGGATGCCCCCCGTACTGTTTCCGAGTTACAGTCTGAGTCGGCCGAATCAGGTAGAGGTTGGCCGATATAGGAAAGGGCAGGACCCTTATAGTAATGGCAAGGCATTACCCGGCCGAGGTACTGTGTAAGTCGGCCGGGTTAGCCCGAAAAATCTTAATGCAGGTGAAGGACGAGCCGAGTTACGCGAGGTGGAGCCGAATGATGCGAAGCTTGCAAGAGAAGGAGTAGCCTACAGTCAAACTCTAGGCTTAGGCTAGGGAGAATCTGAGTGGAGCCAAGCGCAAGGGACAAATGCGCAGAGCGACAGAGGGGCAGAAGGAGGTCACGGAGGTGACAGTCCTGAAGCCCGAGGCACGCAGGAGGGGCCCTCTGGAACCTTGCCGTTGTTAGAAGGGCGACAGGGAAAGGAGGCCGCCGAACTACTATTTTGGGATAAGCATATTCCTCGAATATGCTTGCCACGTCAGCCCTAAAGGAACCCAAGGCTCTCCTTTATAAGGGGAGGCTAGGACCGTGAAGGGGGCATCGGCTCATTTAGTACCGTTAGGCTGGTAAAGTTCTTCCTTTCTCCTTGTATACAGCTCAAGGAGCACTTGTAGCCCAAGGAAGGAGAAATAAAGATCTTTGCCTTAGTCTTTTGTATGTAGAATCAACTCCATCTTCGCTCCCCAGATCCCACTAGCATCCATTGGCCCCTTACTTTAGCCTACCCATGGCATCTTCCGTGTCACCACCACGACACAAATAGAAATAGAAAAAGATTAAAGAAATGGAAATGGGCTGGCGCCAGCATTTCGGCCCAACAACAGAACCAGCCCACCCGGGCCAGTCCCCTCTCACTTCGATTCTCACCCGCGCGAGCACCCCCCTCTCACTGACGCCCCGGACCCACATGCCCCGTCATCGTCGTCCCCAAACCCCGCCCACCACCGAGCCATCCGTCGTTTCCTCCCCCGCGTCACTGTCGTTGATTGCGCGAGTTATTGCCGTTGATTCCCCGAGTAACTCCTCGTCCAGCTCCGTCTACTTAAACCCCACAGTCCCCGCTCCATTTTCCCCCACTCAATTTCCTCTGAACGCCGCCAGGCTGCTCGCTTTTCTCTCCACATCGCCGCTGTCCGGACGAACTCTGGCGACCGATTGTGGTAAGCCTCATGCGCGCCTCGCTCTCTGGTTCATGCAATCTTGTCCGCTATCACTTTGCGCATCTCCTGACGTTTGCCGTTTGCTTTATTTTGCACCAGAGCGTCGACTCCGTCGAGCACCGCAAACTCCTGACGCCGACTCCAACTCCGACAAGGAATTTCGGTAAGGTTCGACCACCTCGTGCCTTCTCCTTGACCCTATCAAGTTCGCCTGAACGTTGTGCACACACTGATGACTTCCGTTTGTGTTAGGGCGGATCAGAACGTCGCCAACGTCGCCATCCACCTAAGCCTGACGCTGTCCCCGACTCCGACGAACTTCCACGGCCACAGCAGCTTGCCCCTGTCCACGCCAACAACATCTGGAGCTTCCTCGCAACCTTGCGACGCCGGTAAGCATCACCACTGCCCCTAGCCCTTGCTAGAATCGCCGCACCATCGCCGCCAGCAGCGCCTCCGCCGCCAGCAACCATTTGCGCCGCCGGTTTTAGGTCAAAGCGTTTTGATCCACTGGATCTAGATCCAGTGGTTTAGATTAGATGCCAGGCCAAAGAGGTACGGGCAGATCTGAGCCGTTGGATTTTATTTAGATCTGATGGTGCGCGAGTGTGATCCAGTGCGAATCGGTACCAACCAACCAGATGTTGCCGCGTGGCATGTGTTTCGTTTTAAAAATATGAATTAGATCTATTAGATGTTTAAACTTGTTTAATTCATAACTTTTGATTCCCACATCCAAATTTGACAAATTTTATATCATTGGAATCAGGGGAGAAATTCCTTTCCATTTATGCAATGTGTTTAATGTTTTGCCTCTGTGAAAATGGTTGTTTTTGCAGAAACATTTGTAGGCATAATTTGGGTATAATAAATATTTGAAAAATGTTTTATTGTTCAAATAAAGTTTATTTGGCAAGTTTTGAACTTGTTTATGATTCAGTACTGTGCACTTGTCTTGTTTGGTGTAGGAAATCGTCACATGGCATTTTGCATGCATTCATGTATTTTTGATTGTATATATTGTGTATGTGATGTTGCGCCATTATTTTATGTGTAGATTTTGGTGCAAATAGTGATTGTGATTGTAAGGATTGTTGCCACTCCCCAAGCTACCAAGGCAAGTGGTGCTTCATGACTTTATACCTATGTTTTTCAACTATGCATTAGAAATATTTTGCTAGTCTTGCATGAATATTTTGATCAATATGCTATGCTTGGGAAATCCTAGTAGTTGTAGAATTGATAGAAATTTCTAAGTTAAGATTCTTATCAATACCATGATTAGCCTAGCTAGTAGCAACCAAGGGTGGTTATATATTCATGCTATAAGAAAATATTTCTAAGTCTTTGGACTTGTGTTTTGTGTAATAAAACAACTAAGTGAATGAAACACCTGGGTGGAATGGAAGGAATGGTTTGTGTTGAGTGGTTACACAAGGCCCATTTCTATAGTTTACCTTGTGTATCTCACTTGTGGAAATCCACCCAGGAACAAAGGGATTTGAGATGCCATATGTTAAGAAGTTTCTAGTGCAGCCACTTGGCAATATGGGCTCTGCCTGGATCACATAGGTTGCAATAACTTAGCCATTTGGATAGTTGGTGGTAGTGGGATGATAGGTTGGAATGCGTCCATTTGGTCTAAGGAAAGGCTTCTGAAAGGTCCTGTCTTGGTGAAAATGAAGTCTTGTGGGGAAAGTGCACAACCTCTGCAGATGGAAGAATCTAAGTACTTAGCCATGTCCCTGGTATTGGACAACTTGAGCATCAAGACATGGAAGCTATCAAGAATCTCCTCATCCCAATTTCTAAGTAAAAACTTGTGGTTGAACAAGGGTGAAGGTTCCCCAATTTCTATTGGTGGTTCCTTGGGAAAGATTTTTATCAAAGTGAAACTTAGTGTTTTCAACTGATAGGTAAAACCTATTTTGAGCAAAGCAAGCCTAAGCTACACTTAGCCAAAATGTGTATAGTATCTAGACTACCAGTATTCTACTAAGGTATCACTTGCCAATACTATTCCAATGTATTGACCCACTGTGGCTGTAACTTGTGATGTTGCAGGTTATTCTGATGATGATTAGGGGTTATGAGTCTACACTCAACATGCTTGCATGTGGCACATGAAGATGAATACTTATTTATCTTATTATATATTTGAACTCTTGTATTAGGCCTATGGCCATGGAGTTTGTAAAAGACTATGTTTGTCTCTGGAATGATATGTAATAATGACCTTTGTTTCTGTGTACTTCATCTTAAACTGTGGATGCTAGCATTGATCCAGGGACTAGCATTGCAATCACAGGGATCCTTACCTTTATAAAGGGAGGATCTTACAATCACCAACCTCAGCCATGCCGCTAGCCGCCCGGAGCCGTGTCGCCACCGTCACCTTCCCATCCCTCTCGGTCTCGCCGTCGAGCCTATAAAAGGAGACGACCCCCGCTCGATTTCTTCACACCATCTCACTCCCCACCTCTTACTGAGCCTTCCCACTTCTTCCCAGAGCAGGGCGAGCAGCGCATCGCCGGAATTTGGCCGGAGCTCGCCGCTGCAGAGGAGGAGAGGAGCCATCTATTGGAGCCGCCCAAGGAGGAGCTGTCGGTGCCAGGAGAATCACCGTCATCGACTTCGTCGTTCGCCCCCATCGCCGACCCTCGCCTGAGCCCCGGTGAGCCTCCCACGACCCCCACTGAGCCGCTAGGGTTCGAGCTCGCCGGAGACTTGTTCATCGTCGACGACGACCCTTAGCCGTTGATCTCACTTCTAATCCAACGCACCACATCGCCCCGTACCTGTTCGCGTGTTATGAGCCAGTGACGGGTGTAACCCCCCTGTCAGCTGAGCCCCGCGCTGCGGAGTGACACCGGGCCGGCCCATTAACCCTTCCCGCGCAGCCCAACAGTTTGAATTTAGATTTTTCTATTTATTTCAAACATAGTTATGTACTTAGTTTCAAAAATCAACCCAGCTCGATTCAGTTAACCAAATTGCATGAAACCAATTTTGTTCGAAAGGCACTAAAATGCTTAATCCAAGCCTGTTGGATTCAAATCATTTGGATCTGTCTATCAACCTTGGTAAAAATAACAAGTCAGAAGCTTTTCTGCATTCAAACATTTTTCAAATTTCAATCATAATAGCTTTTGAGTTGATTCCAACTCTCAAAAATCACATTTGACCATACCTTTTGGAATATATAAAAACATATGGGTTTACTTACATAAATAATGTTCAAGTAATAAAAGAATGCCACTTGGGCATTTATAGTCACTTTATTTTATTTACAATAAAAGGTTAAACCTAAATTGTGACACCACTTTAAATCACATTCCCATAGACTGAAATATGTGGTGATGACATGTGTCAACATGATCCCATGTTTGGTTTGGAGAATATTAAATCTTAAGTAGTTTTTTCAATGAGTAGAAATTACTTTTCTAAAAATAAATAAATAATGCAAATGCTTTATTCTTGTAAGGTTAGTGATGATGCTAGATCATATATAGAACACCTTTGTGTGATGATTGAAAATAGTTAAGTATTGTTTGGTGATTGTGTACCTCGTATTTATTCATAGACGCTAGTACCGACCAAGGATACGAGGAGGAAGAAGGATACTACGAAGAAGAAGCCGAGGAGAACTTCAACCACTGCTCTGCACAAGGCAAGCCTAATACTACTAGTTGATTGAGAAAGCCAATACTTGCAAGCTATTAACTTAGCAAGCTTATACTGATACCTATGCAAGCAAATACTTGCTTGTTACCATGCCAACTATATGCCTTAAGCATATATGATCATACCCACTTGATAACCCAATCCTAGTTTTACTTGCAAAGTTTCTACTTTATTTCTTTATCAAAGCTATTACTTAGAGTTTAATTAAGTGACTTGTAGATTCTAGGAGGATAATTGAAGGTTGCATAAAGAGCATTAAATTTGGCCTAAGCTAGATAATATTGATGTCATCCTAAGGCATGATATTAAACTTAACTAATCACCACTTGTTTACCACCCCTCATTAGTACTTACCACACTTGTAGATGCTAGTGCTAAGCATAAAACTTGATCAACTTTAGATGGTAACACTTGGTGAAAATGGTTATGAAAACCTTGGAATGATGAGTCATTCTACTAAAATGTTTTGACATGTGTTTCCGAACACCAGATGATTTTGATGATGAAAATGTTGAGGCATGAGCCTTAGCCCTTTATAAAACTAATGGTTGTCTGGATGCGATACCATTCCAATTTTACCGTACAACCACAATACCCGAAAATTGGGTAGGGCTTGACTGGAAACTTATATACCTTAGTATGGGTTCCCTCACGGCCAAGGTCTGAGCTGAGGCTACCTTGTGAAGATTGTCCACCTGTGCAGTACCCAAGATGACAGTTGGTCATGGTTGGGAGGCCAAACTCATAGGAGAGGTGCCTATACTAGGGCGTGTAATCGAAAGGTTAGGATTGATTATCCGCATACTGAGTATGGTGAATTCAGGATTTGTTCCTGACGGATGTATCAAATGTTGTGGTGAAAGTGTACAATCTCTGCAGAGTGTCAAACTATTCGAATAGCCGCGTCCGCGGTTATGGACAGTTGGAGTGGCCATACTGTTCCCCCGTCAGATGTTTTCAAAATGACTTGTGAAATGAATTGAGAATTTGACTCGACCACAACAGAGTTGTGACATGAAATACAAGTTCCCACTTAGGTGATATAAAACTTCAACCAGCTTTCTTTGCTTCTGAACTTAGTAGAGGTAAATCTGGCTTTTTGCAAAACAACCCTAGAGCTTAGTGTCCTACTACAACCCCCCCCCCCTGAACTTGTTAGTATTAGTTTGCGAGTACTTAAAGAGTACTCATGGCTTTGTCCCTGGCTATTCCCGTGGCCAGACTGTGAAGAGGAGTACCAGGACGAAGGACCCCAAGAAGGTTACGACAACTAGGATCATCTCACATCGTCATCATTGCATGTGACCCCGAAGATGGAGCTTCGCCTACGCTACCTTTATTATTACGTATTTCCGCTGCTTGAGTTGTATTAAGAACTGGATCATGAGATCCTTATTTGTGTAATACCTTATGTATGGTTTGTAATGGATGGTGTAGTGTGGTATCCAATTCTGTTATGTCTCGCAAAAATGATAATCCTGGGATTGCGATGTATGGCATAACATGCATCTAGGATTAAAAATCTGGGTGTTGACAACAAGTCACCATTAGCCTCTATTATCATTTAGTCCTTGACTTGTAGTACCACTCTTTGCTTTGATTAGTTTTCTTTGTTGCGTTGCATAATTTTGGCCATTATGCTCTCTTAGTTGGTTGCTCCCAGTCTTTTGCTAGCCTCCACTTGTATGATTAAGCTCTACTCATGCCTCTAACTCCAAAGAAACCAAGTTATTCCAAAGTGTCCACTATAAACTCAGAATTTCATAAATGGGATCGACTATTCCTTAAGGGAATATAAATGATGTAAACTTTATTTTTAAACTCAAACTAATGTAAGATAAAAAAATAGTAATATAAAGCTTATAAGATAGATTAGAAGGTCTTAAATATCTCCCCAAGCTTGGAATCAAGCCAGGCGGGATCAAATAACTCCTTGTTGGTACCGATTCCTCATTATGGGTAAGAAGAGTATTGCCTTCTTCCCCTATGTTGCAAACTTTAACTATGCTTGTAAGGTGATGACCCACAAGTATAAGGGATCGCAACAGTCTTCGAGGGTAGTATTACCCAATTTATTCATTCGACACAAGGGGAGCCAAAGAATACTTATAAGCCTTAACAACTGAGTTGTAAATTCAGTTGCACCAGGAAATAGTCTTGCTCACAGAAGTTTATCAGTAGCAATAGCAAAGCATAAACAGTAGTAAAACAAGAGGAATAGTAACTGTAGTAGCAAACAGTAGGATATGAGTGCGTTAGGCATAGGGATGGATGGACGGGTGTTGCATGGACAAGTCTAAACATGTAACTTCAAGATCTAGGGAAATTGCAGATAAATAAGATAAAGCATCCAAGTACTAAACAATCATAGGCATGTGCTCCATATATATTCATGTGTGCTCGCAATGAGAACTTGCACAATGTCCTGCCAGCCCGTTGCAGCGGGGCCTCGAGGGAACTACTGGCAATTAAGGTGCTCCTTTTAATAGAGCACCGGAGCAAAGCATTAACAATCCGTGAACACACGTGATCCTCACATCACAGTCATCCCCTCCGGTTGTCCCAATTTCTGTCACTTCAGGGCCTTTGGATCTGAACAATGATATGTGTACACAACTTGCAGATAAGATCACAAACAATACTATCGTCATGAATCAATAATAAGTTCAGATCTGAGATCATGGCACTCGGGCCCTAGTGAAAAGCATTAAGCACAACAAGTTACAACAAAGTCAAATAGCACTAATAGAGATACTAGGCACCATGCCCTAACAATCTTATTTTATTACATGATAGAACTCATCCAATACTTACCATCCCCATAGCCTACAGCGAGGGATTACTCACACATGGATGAGAGAAACATGGATGGCTGATGGAGAGGCATTGTTGATGATGATGGCGATGATCCCCTCCAAATTCCCTGTCCCAGCAGAGTGCCAGAACGGAGTTTCTGGTTCCAAATTGCGTTTTTTGGTGGAGGCGGCGCAGCGGAACTCTTTCTGGAAAAACGTCAACCCCCTGAGTTTTTAGGTCAGAAGTCAACTTATAGGCGAAGAGGAAGGCCGAGGGGGTGCCTGGGGCAGCCAAACCCCCTCCAGGCGCGGCCTAGGCCACCCGAGCGGCAGGGGGTGTGGGCCCCTCAGGCCTCCACTCCGTATCGTATTCTGGCTCCGTGAATCTTCTGGTGAAATAGGATTTTTGGCATATTTTCCGGGATTTTTCTTGATAGTTGATTTTCTGCACAAAAACTAGACACCAAGGTAATTCTGCTGAAAACAGCGCCAGTCTGTGTTAGTTGTATCCAAATCACACAAGTTTAGAGGAGAAACAATAGCAAAAGTGTTCGGGAAAGTAGATACGTTTTGGACGTATCAACTCCCCCAAGCTTAGCTTATTGCTTGTCCTCAAGAAATTCAGTTGAAAACTGAGTGCGATAAAAGAACTTTCACGAACACATTTGCTTCATATGATGTATATATTCTCAGCACATGATTAGATACTTAGACAATTCATAATAAGGAGTATGCAACTAAGTCTACTCAATAGTCATTGCAAGCTATGAAGAGATTCCAACTCAATAATAATAAGTAGCATGAAACATAAACATAAGCAACATTGCAATGCTCATAAGAAGGTACGATAGAGTGGTATCTCGCTTGCCTTTGTTTATAGAGCACAACATAAATGCCAAGGCACCTCTGAAGTTCAAGTGAAGACTAGAAGTAAAGATATCAGAGATACAACCATCAAAGTCATGACCTAATTAACCAAGTTTTGAGATAAGCACATTACACTAAGAATGAGAACTATGCTCTCAAGAAGGTTCTCATAGAATAAGTGGTGACTCAACAAGAAAGTGAAAAGGTTTTGAAAAGTTTGAAAGGCTTCCAAATGCTGAAAGTATGGTACTCATTAGCTTTGAGATCTCATTGCCCCTATCATAGGCATATTTAGATGATTAAGGTTAAAGTGAGGTCCAATATGAGTTATATGCTTGATAGACCATAAACTGAAGATCTCATGTCCCTTGAATATGAGGGCCGCTCCTCATGCTACTCAACTTTAGTTACCGGCAAGTTCTTGTCATAGTAAATACACGCGTATCATAGAGAACCACCAACAGGGTACCCCTTGCACATGATACAGGAGCTATCCCATAATCAAAATGACAAGGCAAGCAGACAATAAGCATCTCAGCAATCTTTTTATTTACTATTTGCATAGGGTTTTTTATTGAGGATGCTTCATAGATTGCTCATTATGGTTATGTTGCAAGTTTCCACCATGATTAGGCATAGCTTAGGCTAGCGGCCCAGGCGTTTCTCTAACATATATATAACTCCATGAACTTACAAGCTCTCCTTTTATTTCACAACGATGACATCCGCAAACAAAAGAGCATGATATCAACTGGGTACAATGTACAGGTGCAATGTTGAAAGCGTTCCCCGTGACAGCACGGTTCTGCTAACTCCCAGCCTATAGTTTGCAAGCATATAACTTTGATGGACAGTCACAATGGTTCATGTTTATTAAGTGCAAGAAATAAAGTGTGCGATCAAGTTCGTGAGAGCTTTACTAACTAACTTTCTCAACACAGTCAAACATTTTGTTTGGAAGAAAACAAGGCATAATAAATATGCGCGGAATAGCAAATGATGCTAGTAGGTAGGTATGGTGGACACTGTTGGCAATATTGGTTTTGGGGGAGTTGGAAGCACGAGTAGAGCTCATACTCAGTGCAAGTGAAGACTAGAAATAGAGAGGGAGCGACAAACCAGAGAGCAATAACTGTCATAATCATGCTTGTAGCAAAACAGGACTAACTATGGCATGAAAGTGATACAAGAGCTCTGAGGCAAAATAAATCATCGAGGCTTACTAACTATTGTTCAGTCATATGCATGCGTGAGCATGTGCCAAGTCGACCCAAATGAAACATTCAGAGGAGGATACCACAATATCATACCAAGTTATGAATAGGACAATGCAAGCAAACATTCATATGACATGGTACATACAAATAGCAAGCTGGAGCTAATCATAAGAAAGCAAGAACTACTAAGCATCCATAAATAACATACACCTTACATTAATATACTAAGCATGCCCACAATGATGAGTATATGTACAAAAATGAAAACAAATAGAGTTCGTTACCAGCCTCTTACCACACCTCAAGTTGTCTTAATCTTCATTATTGCCCTTCACTTGTGTGGCTTGAATAATAACATGAAACCAAACTCCACTGAGGACTGCTGAACCCTGCAAAGAACTTCACAAAACCAAAGAAGAACAAAAATATTTTTGGTGTTTTTGATTTTTTAAAGCAAGCACACAAAGCAAAAACGAACAAAGCAAAATCTTTTTGGATTTTTTTCTTAAGGCAAACCAAAGCTAAAAAGCAAAGAAACAAACCAAGAGAAACAACAAAAATATTTTTGGTCTTTTTGTGTTTTGGGAAAGCAGAAACAAGAACCAAAAAGAAAGCGAAACATGGATATACAAAGAACCGACGAAACATGATATATAGATGAGTGTGATGTCGGTGTACCTCCCCCCAATCTTAGGCTTTTGGCCTAAGTGGGGCTCAATCCCAAGGTCACCAAGAAGGTGCACCTCCGTAATACGACGAAGAGGCTCCTTTGTCCTGGTATGAGCTCGACGACGCCCCTGTGTAATGCACAGAGTGGTCATAAGAGGGCGCGTCCCCCTGGTAGCGTCCGTGGAAACCACGAATGCGTAGATGCTCGTCCATCTCATCCTTGGAGCGTGACCAAGGTCCCTGGCAAATACTGAACAAAGTGGTTTGAGGCAAAGGAATTTCTCTCTCTTCCCAGTCAGTAAACATCATCTTGTACACCAAACTATCAAGGGTAGATCCAGCAGTGACAAAGTGATGTGCTTTTATGGCAACTAAATCAAGCCTCTGAGGAACCAAAATTGTATCATTTGGATCAACAGAAAGGTCTAAGGAAGCAGCAACACGTGCAGCAATAATACCCCCATAAATGGGTCCTCTAGCGGCTAAGCGACGAGCAATGAGAGAACCAAGATTATACCTGGTTTCATTGTTGAGTGCAGCAGCTAGAAAGGCCAAATGATAATTGGAAATATTGCTAGTGTTCTCCCTACCGTGAATACTAGTGGCAAGATAATAAACAAAATATCTGATAGCTGGGAGTTGAATATTTTTTATCTTTCCGCGCTAGGCTCTGCGGTCATCATCATTGATTATCCCGTGGTAGAGCTCCAACAAATCAACGGGTTGAGCTAGAATCTTATTCACCGTATCAGCCATGCCAATACCCAAGATTTCGCAAAATTTCTTCATTGTCATGGTGAAGGGCCTATTATAGATTTTGAATGACACCTATGACCTGAAATGATTGTTGGTAAAATAGAAACTCTCCACAAAAGTTTTAGCGAGCACAGCATATTGCTCACTCTCATCATGCATATAACAAGTTAGTCCAACCCTCCAAAACAAGGTTATGAAATCATTGAGAATCCCCGCAGCCTGCAAAAAGGTAGGACAAGGGAAGGTAGAAGGGTGCGCATCCCCCTCATCTCCCTCGTTGCCAAAACACGGTGTAATGAGATCCTCATTGTATGATGGTCTAGCTTGGGAGGATGATCTTGAAGGCCTTGTCCTCCTTGGTGCATCACTCTCAAACACTTCTCCAAAGGTGTGGTTGTCCATGACCCTTTTTTCTGAAATTTTAGACAAACATCAAACCAAGTAATTTCCAAGTTGATAAATGATGAGGAACTACTATAGGAACTTTCTAGAGGGCTAAACATGCATCAAAATGAAATCTCTAAGAATAGAACGAGCATGAAAGCTCACACAACCTGACACCTATAGCAGCAAAATACTCAAGATATAATCTACCAATCAAAAATCTAATTAGACAAGCGGAGGAGGCACATACCAAGGAGCAATTCCTCCAAAAATCAGCAGCAAAGATGGGCTGAGCAAGGAGATCAAAAATCGGGAGAATGAACAGCAGGAACTCGAGATTGAGAAAGTTTTCCGGTGTTTTTCGGGGGAGAGAAAGAAGTGGCTGGAAGGAGGCATCTTGGAGGGCCACGGGTGGGCCCCACCCAGGCCAGGCGCCACCTAGGGATAGCCGCGCCACCATGGGGTGTGCTGGCCAGGTGGGTCCCCCTGGGCCACTCTAGGTGTCCATCTGCCCCTTTTTTCGAGGAAAAATTTAATATGAATTTTATGGGATTTTTCGGGAAACTTTATTTTTGGCCGATTTTCAGGGTATGAAAATTGATTTTCTCGCAGAAAAAGATTTTTTTAGAAGAATCAAAAGCAAACAAAAACCAAAACTACATAAGTTCTAAGACACTCTAACAAGCAAACAACTAGCAAAACTAAAGCTAACAAGAGAAAGAGCAAAGACTAGGAAGGAGAAAAATAAAAGTGAGCAAGTATAATCACTATGAAAGCATTGTTTTGTCCATTAAAATCCCTTTGTTAGCAAGGTTGATCAAGTCTTGTTACCAAAACAATATTATATGAAACAAAACTTTGCATCCCACAAGGTGATTATGTTGCCTCAAACTTGATAGAAATAGTCCCAATTATAATAGTTTCAAAACTTCCTTGTGGAATGGGACAATATATTTCTCCAACTTTGATGATCTCAATATTCTCAATAGAATTCAGGTAATAGCTCTTATCAATCTTCTTGGGGAAATAGACAGTATGCTCTTTGTCATTAATATTAAAAGTTACTTTTCCTTGATTACAATTGATGACAGCACCTGCAGTATTAAGAAAAGGTATCCTAAGAATAATAGACATATTATCATCTTCAGGCATCTCAAGCACAACAAAATCAGTTAAAACCATATACCAAAAGGAATAGTAGTAGACTTATCAGCCATTTGCAAAGATATATCAGTTGGTACTTTTCTAGCTGAAGTCTCTTGTAGAGACAAAAAGGCACAACACTAACTCCAGCTCCCAAATCACATCAAGTAGTTCTAACATAATTATTTTTAATATAGCAAGGAATAGTTGGAATACCTGGATCACCAAGTTTCTTTGGAACCTTACCATTGAAGGAATAATTAGCGAGCAAAGTAGAAATTTCCTCATTAGGAATCTTACTTTTATTAGAGACAATATCCTTCATATACTTTGAATAAGAGGCAACTTAATAGCAACAGTCAAAGGAATTTGCAAAAAATAGAGGTTTCATCCACTCACAAAACTTTTTATAGTGTTCTTCCTCCTTTGACTTGTGTTTCTTATTGGGAAAAGGCATAGGTTTCTGCACCCAAGGTTCTCTCTCACTACCATGTTTATTACCAATGAAATCTTCCTTAGTGTACCTAGTGTTCTTAGTGTGCTTCTTAGGTTCTTCCTCAACTTCCTCCTTATCAGGAGCATCATTTTTATCATTACCACTCTTAGTTTCAGCATCAGAGATAGATATACTATTAGGATCTACAGCAGGTTCAGGTGGTTCCTCAACTATTTTATGTTTATTTTTCTTTATCTTATGAGGACTACCACTGTTTTCACCTTATTGAGAATCCTACTCAATTCTTTTAGGGTGTCCTTCAGGATATAAAGGATCTTGAGTAGCTATACCACTCCTAGTTCTAATTCCATAAGCATGTTTATCTCCAGAAGCATTAACTAGCATATCTTTTTGTACCTTAGCAAGTTGATCAATTTGGGTTTGAACCATTTGGAAGTGGTTACAAAGCATTTTAACATCATTAGCAGTTCTTTCCACAATATCTTTCAACTCATTAATACCTCTAGAGTTTTCCAATAAATGATTCTGAACTTGTTTATTAAAATTACCTTGCTTAACAATAAAAGTGCCCAAGTTCCTCTAAACATTGATTAGGAGGTTTACCATAGGGAATGTCACCTTCATTAAAGTGGAGAGAGTGTACCTCAATAGTGGATGAGTGGGGAATTGGCTTACATAATTCTTCTATAGGAGGTAGATTATTCACATCTTCAGCTCTAATACCTTTCTCCTTAAGACATTTCTTAGCTTCCTTCATCACTTCATCATTTAATGCAATCACTCCCCTCTTGTTTGGTGTTGGTGTTGGAGTTGGTTCAGACACAATTGGTTCAGGAGTAATGATCTCAGGTGTATTTAGCTCAGTTGAAGTCCAATCATCATAATTCTTGCTTATTTTGGCCATTAATTCTTTAGCATCTATAGGAGTTCTTTTCCTGAAAACACAATCAGCAAAACTATCTAGGTATGTCCTATAATCATTAGTTAGTCCATTATAATAAATATCAAGAAGCTCATTTTTAGGTAATGGACATCCAGGATGTGCATGAACCAAGGCACGGAACCTTGTCCATGACTCAAGCAATTTCTCTTCTTCTCCCTGTTTAAAATCAAAAAGTTTCTGCAAAGCAGCATGTCTAGCACTGGGAGGAAAATATTTCTGGAAGAAATAAGCAATCAAACAATCAGGGCTATCAATGGATCTAGGAGGTATTCTATTAAACCAAGCTTTAGCTTCTCCTTTCAGTGAAAAGGGGAAGATCTTAGTAACAAAGTACTTGCGCATCTTAAAATCATCAGAGAATAAGGCACTCATGGTGGAAATCTCATTCATATGTGCCTCAACACTCTCATTTTCAGTCCCACGAAAAGGTTCTTTCTCAACAATGTCTAAATAGGATAAATCAAGAGAGAAATCATAATCTTCATCTTTAATATCTATGGGAGAAGTGGCAAATTTAGGATCAGAAGACGGTTTAGGAATAATGGTACATCTCTCAAGGAGACTCCTAATAGCACTAGCACCATGTGTGTTTTGGTACTCTTCAATAAATTCATCAGTCATTTCAATGTAACCATCACTAATATCATATCTCTCTCTAGACTAAGGTGATCTAATAGGTGTAATAGTGTCTACACTAGGAGTTTCAGTGTTTCCCAAAATAGTTCTAGCAATAGTAGCATCTAGGAAAGGACCTAATGAACCATTTGCATCAAGCACGGTAGAAGTAACTGAAGGGAATATGCCCGAGAGGCAATAATAAAGTGGTTATTCTCGTATTCCTTATTTATGATAAATGTTTATTTTATATGCTATAATTGTATTAATACGGAAACGTTAATACATGTGTGTTTAATAAACAAAAAGGAAGTTCCTAGTTATGCCTCTCTTATAAACTAGCTCGTTGATTAACATGATGATCAAAGTTTCCTGATCATGGACATTGGATGTTGTTAATAACGAGGTCACAACATTAGTGTAATGATGTGATGAACATTCATCCGAAGTATAGCATTATGATCAAAGTCATTGAGTTTATATTGCTATAACAACTTACGAAGTTATCCTAATCCTTAGACCATGAGATCATGTCAATCACTAACACCGGAAGAGTTTCTCGATGACATCAAACGTCACACCGTAACTGGGTGATTATAAAGATGGCTTCAGAACTACTAAAGTGTTATGTTGAGACCCATGGATCGAGAGTGGAATTTGTTCATCCCGATGACGGATAGATATGCTCTGGGCCCTCTCGGTGATATCACATTGATTAGCTTGCAAGCAAGTGATTTGATCACTAGAATGTTATATCACGGGAACGAGAAAAGAGTGCATGTCGGTAACGAGATCAAACTAGGTATGGAGATACCGATGATCGAATCTCGGACATGTAATATATCGTGAAACAAAGGGATTAAGATACTAGCGTAAAAGGTTCACACGATCACAGAAGTCATCGTTGAATGTGTGGGAGTCAGTATGGATCTCCAGGTCCCGCTACTGATTATTGATCGAAGAAGGGTCTCGATCATGTCCGCATTATTCGCGAACCATAGGGTGACACACTTAAGGGATACCGACACCATTCGGAGCAAATGATATGCCAGAAAAAGAAAAGGAAAGCGCAGGAATTTATTTCACTAGACACCGAAACAGTTTCGGTTGAAATTGCTGAAACTGGTTCTGCATGTGAAATTGAAATGTTGTAAGGGGTTTTATGCGAATGTTTGTTAATTAAAGTAATTAACAAAATTCTGAATAAATAAATAAAAGAGTTTTATTTAAATGAGAGCTTGCATTAAATTTGGTGGAAATTTAATGCATGTGAGTGGATTTTTGAGTGGAGGCTTTTTAATGGGAGTGGAGGCTTTTCATTTTGAGTGGGAGCTCCACCCACATGAATGTGGAAGAGGTGGGGTCAGCCCCCATGGCTGGGCTCCATGCCCCTTGGGTGCCCCCCCTCTACCCTATAAAAGGCCCCCCTCTCCTCTCAAAGCACACCTCCTCGCGAAGGATCTCTCCCCCCTTTAGAATTTCCCCATGGTCTCGGATCAGCGAGATACATGTTCCCGGTGGCTTTTTCTGGAAGGATTTTTTGCTTCCGCTGCTTCGCTGGAGCGAGGGCGCGGAGGTTGTCGGGGTACCCGTATGTGTGTGCGATCACGGATGCACCACTGCTTTGAGGTGCTGGACTTGATCGTGCTGGACCGGCTGGACCAGATGGACTTCATCACGATCTTGAGATCGGCAAGCGTTCGTCTACATCATCCACGAGTACAACCTCATTAACGCTATTCCGTCTTCGAGGGTATGTATTCTATGGATGTATATCCACCCGTTGCTTGTATCTAGTAGATAGATCTTGGTACATAGATGTTCCCATCGTAGGAAAATTATTGTTTTCTATGTTGCGAACCCTACAGTAACATCATGAGTATCAGAAGCAGTTTCACATTCAGTAGTAGTAGCAGTGTGTGTAGCATGAGTATGTGGTGGTGGTGTGACAAGCTTACTTATAACGGACGGTGAATCAAGAGCAGCAGAGGTGTTAAGGACTGTACCTCTTCTTGTAGTGGATGGTAAAATAGGAAACTTTCCATCACGAGACTTCCCCATGATGAAAGGAATAGCAGTGAACAATAATAGATCCAAGTGAACTTACAAATAAAGCTATGCTCCCCGGAAACGGGGCCAGAAAATAGTCTTGATGACCCACAAGTATAGGGGATCGCAACAATCTTCGAGGGTAGTATTACCCAATTTATTGATTTGACACAAGGGGAGCCAACGAATACTTATAAGCCTTAACAACTGAGTTATCAATTCAGCTGCACCTGGAAATAGTCTTGCTCACAGAAGTTTATCAGTAGCAACAGTTTGTAGTAGCAATAGCAAAGCAATAGTAGCAGTAAAACAAGAGCAATAGTAATTGTAGTAGCAAACAGTAGGATATGATTGCGGTAGGCATAGGGATGGATGGAGGCATTGCATGGACGAGTCTAAACATGTAACTTCAAGATCTAGGGCAATTGCAGATAAACAAGATAAAGCATCCAAGTACTAAACAATCATAGGCATGTGCTCCATATATAGTCATGCGTGCTCGCAATGAGAACTTGCACAACATCTTTTGTCCTGCCAGCCCGTTGCAGCGGGGCCTCAAGGGAACTACTGGCAATTAACGTGCTCCTTTTAATAAAGCACCGGAGCAAAGCATTAACACTCTGTAAACACACGTGATCCTCACATCACAGCCATCCCCTCCGGTTGTCCCAATTACTGTCACTTTGGGGCCTTTGGATCCGGATAATGATATGTGTACATAACTTGCAGATAAGATGACAAACAATACTATTGTCAACAACCGGATTTTTAATCCCAGATGCCTGTTATGCCATACATCGCAATCCCATGATTACCATTTTTGCGAGACATAACATATTTGGATACCACAGTACATCATCCATTACAAACCATACATAAGGTTTGACACAAATAAGGATCTCATGATCCAGTTCTTAATACAACTCAAGCAGCGGAAATACGTAATAATAACGGTAGCGTAGGCGAAGCTCCATCTTCGGGGCCACAGGCAATGCTGACGATGGGAGATGATCCTAGTTGTCGTAACCTTCCTGGGGTCCATCCTCCTAGTACTCCTCTTCATAGTCTGGCCATGGGAATAGCCAGGGACAAAGCCATGAGTACTCTTTAAGTACTCGCAAACTAATACTAACAAGTGAAGGGGTTTTTGTAATAGGATTCTAAGCTCTAGGGTTGTTTTGCAAAAAGCCAGATTTACCTCTACTAAGTTCAGAAATGAAGAAAGCTAGTTGAAGTTTTATAACACCTAAGTGGGAACTTGTATTTCATATCACAACTCTTTTATGGTCAAGTCAAAGTCTCAATTCATTTCACAAGTCATTTTGAAAACATCTGACGGGGGAACAGTATGGCCACTCCAACTGTCCATAACCGCGGACGTGGCTATTCGAATAGTTTGACACTCTGCAGAGATTGTACACTTTCACCACAACATTCGATACATCCGTCAGGAACAAATCCTGAATTCACCATACTCAGTATGCGGATAATCAATCCTAACCTTTCAACTACACGCCCTATTATAAGCACCTCTCCTGTGAGTTTGGCCTCCCAACCATGACCAACTGTCATCTGGGGTACTGCACAGGTGGACAATCTTCACAAGGTAGCCTCAGCTCAGACCTTGGCCGTGAGGGAACCAATACTAAGGTATATAAGTTTCTAGTCAAGCTCTACCCAATTCTCGGGTATTGTGGTTGTACGGTAAAATTGGAATGGTATCGCATCCAGACAACCATCAGTTTTATAAAGGGCTAAGGCTCATGCCTCAACATTTTCATCACCAAAATCATCTGGTGTTCGGAAACACATGTCAAAACATCTCAATAGAATGATCCATCATTCCAAGGTTTTCATAACCATTTTTCCACCAAGTATTCCCATCTAAAGTTGATCAAGTTTTATGCTTAGCACTAGAATCTACAAATGGGAGTGAGTATTAATGAGGGGTGGTAAACAAGTGGAGTTTCAACTAAATACAATCTCATGCCTTAGGGTGACATCAAGATTATCTATCTTAGGCCAAATTTTATGCTCTTTATGCAACCTTCAATTATCTTTCTAGTATCTACAATTTACTCAAGTAAACTCTAAGTAAGAGCTTTGATAAAGAAATAAAGTAGCAAGCTTGTAAGTAAAACTAGGATTGAGTATCATCAAATGTGTCTAACCAAGCATGCTTAGTGCATTGCATAGGTTATTTAACTCTCCTAATTGCAAGTGTTAGCTTGCCTTGTGCAGAGCAGTGGTTGAAGTTCTCCTCGGCTTCTTCTTCGTAGTATCCTCCTTCCTCCTCGTATCCTTGGTCGGTACTAGCGTCTATAAATAAATACGAGGTACACAATCACCAAACAATACTTAACTACTTTCAATCATCACACACAAGGGTTCTATAGATGATCTAGCATCATCACTAATATTACAAGATTAATTCTTTTATTTTTAGAAAAGTAATTTCTACTCATTGAAAAACTTCTTAAGATTTAATATTCTCCAAACCAAACATGGGATCATGTTGACACATGTCATCACCACATATTTCAGTACATGGGAGTGTGATTTAAAGCGGTGTCACAATTTAATAAGATTTAACCTTTTATTTTTAATAAAAATAAATGACTAGAAATGCCTATGTGGCATTCTTTTATTACTTGAACATTATTTCTATAAGTAAACCCATATATTTTTATATATTCTGAAAGGTATGATCAAATGTGATTTTTGAGAGTTGGAATTAACTCAAAAGCTATTATGGTTTAAATTTGAAAAATGTTTGAATGCCGAAAAGGTTCTGCCTTTTTATTTTTACCAAGGTTGATCTACAGATCCAAATGATTTGAATCCAACGGGCTTGGATTAAGCATTTCAATATCTTTCTAACAAAATTGGTTTCATTCAATTTGGTTCACTGAATCGAGCTGGGTTGATTTTTGAAACTGGGTACAGAACTATGTTTGAATTAAAATGGAAAAAGTTAAATTCAAACGACTGGGCTGCGCGGGAACTGCTAATGGGCCGGCCCAGTGTCACTCCGCGGCGCGGGGCGCGACTGACAGGGCGGGTCTACTGGTCAGTGACTCTTTAAATGCGAAGCAGTACGGGGCAATCTCATCCGCACGATCCAAGTCTAATCGAACGGCTGCTACTCATCGTCCACGTCGGGCGGCGCCGGCGAGACAGAAACCTAACGCGGCAGGTGGGGGTCATCGGGGGCTCACCGGTGCTCAGGCGAAGGTCGGCGATGCGGGCGAACGACAAAGTCGACGACGGCGAACCTCCTGGTACCGGCAGCTCCTCCTGGGGTTGACGAAATCAACGGCGCCCTTCTTCTCCAGAGGCGGCCTGCTCTGACGCAATTCCGGCGATGCGCTGCTCACCTTGCTCCGGCTACGGGGTGGAACGATCAGTGAGGTGAGGGGAGTGAGATGGTGTGCTTCAATCGGCTGGGGGTGGCCTCCTTTTATAGGCTCGACGGTGAGACCGAACGGGATGGGCAGGCGACGGTGGCGACACGGCTACAGGCTGCTAGCGGCATGGCCGAGGGTGGCGATCGATCGGTGGTCTCCTGGCGATGCTCTAAGGTGTAAATGCGCTTGTAGGGGCGGTGGCAAACGGTCGGGAACGCTCGATGCTCTGCGAGGCAGAGGCGGCGTCTTCGACGGCGAGCGGTGGCTACAGGGTACGGGCGGTGAAATGGGCATGTCTGGCGGTCTCCTGGGACGGTGGGAAGCATGCTGGCGGGCGGCGAGGGCTCGAGGTGGTCGGGTTGCATGGGAACGGTGCGTGCTCTGCGGTGCACGTCGGCATGGTCGACAGCGGCACGGGCGCGGCGTTCCTGGCGGTTCTGGTTGCTGTCTGCAAGGCAGGGTTGGTCGAGAGGGGGCGGTGAGACATGGGCTACCTCCCAGACAAGGTTGGCATGGCTAGTTCTTCCTCTAGCCTGCTGTCCACACTGGGTGACATGCGTGCTCTCGGCCTGTTCACCATTGATGATATTGGCAAGCTTACAGTGGGGCTAGAGCTTAGTTAAGTTTGCTAGATGATCTACTGAGGTTGCTGTGAGCTAGAGAGGGAACAAGTTTGGCCAGAATCACTGCACACTATAGTGTTTAGATTTTGTTTGATTTGTATCTGCAAGGTGTTTGATGAAATGGCCGCATGAATTCAAGTTTTGAATTTTGAAAAGATTTTTGGTGGGTGTGGTAGGCATGTGCGGGTGAGTCTGTAGATGCTTGGGTTTTGAAAGTTGAGTTGGTTTGAGGGGTTTTTGAAAAAGTGGGATCTTCCCATATGAAATAGATTTAATTTTAAACTGTCATGTAAACTATGCATTTGAATGTTTCTGGATGATCACAAGGTGGGCCTTGATACTTTGTTATGAGTGCTATCAAGGGGTGCAAAGATCCAAATAAGTTTCTGTTAAGTTCTGAAAGTTAGAGATAGCCAAAGTAGGCATGGGAGTTAAATTGGCCAAAGTGACCATTCACTTAATTTGTTTGCTTTGATCTGTTTGTCTTTGGGAAAAGTTTGGGGATTGTTTAGATGATGTTTATTTCACCTAAGAATCATTTTACAAGCAAAGAAACACATAATCATGGAAATTCAAAAGAATCCAAATTTCAATACACACACATATGAATGCTTTCATATTTTTAATTGGAAAAGTTTTTGCTAACCCTAATTTTGGTGATTAGAGTTTGATGATTCTAGTTTAATATTTTTGGGATGTTACAAACATTCCCCCCTTAAACAAAATCTCGTACCGATATTTGAAAAAGGACGAAAAGATTACCTAGGATTTGTAGAGATCGGGAAACTCTGTCCTGATGTGATCTTCGCGCTCCCAGGTAGCTTCCTCTTCTATGTGGTTGCTCCACTGAATCTTGAGAAACTTGATGCTTCGGGTTCTGGTAGTTCTGAAAGCTTCTTCCAAAATACGGATGGGGTACTTCGGGATACGTCAGGTCATCGTTGATTTCTATGGTCCGGTGATCGATATTCTTGAACACTTCCGTCTTCTCTGGAACATCGAGACACTTGCGAAGTAATGAGATATGGAACACATTGTGCACGGCTGACATTTCTTCGGGTAGTTCCAATTGATACGACACTTCTCCTCGACGGTTTAGAATTTTGAAGGGTCCGATATATCTGGGGGCTAACTTTCCTTTCAGCTGGAAACGTTGCATTCCCTTCAATGGAGACACTTTCAGATACACAAAATCTCCTATGTTGAAGGTGATGTCTTGACGTCTCTTGTCGGTGTAACTCTTTTGTCTGGACTGGGTTGTCTTGAGGTGCTCACGAATCTTGTGAACCTTCTCTTCTGCTTCTCGTAGGATATTGGGTCCGAAAATCTGACTCTCTCCTACTTCCGACCAGTTCAAAGGGGTGCGACACTTTCTTCCGTACATAAATTCAAATGGGGCCATTTGCAAACTAGCTTGGTAACTGTTGTTATATGAAAATTCTGCGAACGGCAGACAGTCTTCCCACTTAGATCCATATTCTAGCACACACGCTCTCATCATATCTTCGAGTATTTGATTTACTCGCTCCGTTTGTCCATCGGTCTGAGGGTGATAAGCGGTGCTGAAATCTAGGCGGGTTCCTAAACCTTCTTGGACTTTCTTCCAGAATCTCGAGGTAAACTGAGTTCCTCGATCCGATACGCTTGGGGGCTCCATGCAAACTGACGATTCTAGCGATGTATAACTCCACTAGCTTCAAACTCTGATATGTGGTCTTGACGGGTAAGAAATGGGCGTCTTTGGACAACCTGTCCACTATGACCCAGATAGAGTCATTTCCCCTACTAGAAGTAGGCAATCCGGTGATAAAGTCCATTCCAACTGAATCCCATTTCCATTCCGGAATCTGCAATGGTTGCAACAATCCAGCGGGTCTTTGATGTCCCGCCCTGACTCTCTGACATATATCACACTTGGCGATATAGCTTCCGATTTCTCTCCACATCTTATGCCACCAAAATTGCTCTTTTCAATCTTGATACATCTTAGTTCCTCCGGGGTGGATAGAATAAAGAGTATCATGAGCTTCCTTCAAAATAACTTCCTTCAACTCAGAATCTGCTGGTACACAAAGGCGTCCTTTGTACCACAAAACTCCTTCGTCTTTGGTGAATTCGGGTACCTTGACTGTACCGATACGACGCTTGATTCCGTCCATACTAGCATTTCCCTTCTGCGCATCTTTGATCTGGCTGATCAAAGTGAGTTGAAGTTCTATGCTAGCCAAAAATCCTTCACTTACGAATTCCATTCGAAAATCTTCTCTCTCTTTGTGCAAGCTTGGTTGCTCCTTCAAAATCATGGAGTTCAAGCGGCACGGCAATCTGCTAAGGGCATCTGCTACCACATTGGCTTTACCGAGGTGATAGTGAATGTCCAGATTGTAATCCTTGATTAGCTCAATCCATCTTCTCTGTCTCATGTTCAGCTCCTTCTGAGTGAATATATACTTCAGGCTCTTGTGATCCGAATAAATCTCACAACGGTTTCCCATCAGGTAATGCCTCCATGTCTTCAGGGCTAAAACTACGGTTGCGAGTTCGAGGTCATGGGTTGGGTAATTTTGCTCATGTTGTTTCAGTTGTCGAGATATATAAGAGATAACTTTGCCTTCTTGCATTATCACACATCCAAGACCGATCTTGGATGCGTCACAATACATGTCGAAGGGCTTCGTGATATCCGGCATGATTAAGATTGGGGCTGAAATCAATCTCCTCTTGAGTTCTTGAAAACTCGCTTCACATTTGTTGGTCCATTCAAACTTCTTGTCCTTCTTCAGCAATTGGGTCATGGGTCTGGCGATACTCGAGGATCCTTCTACGAACTTGCGGTAATATCCCGCCAATCCGAGAAATGCACGAACTTGGGTTTGAGTGGTTGGGGCTTGCCAATCTTCTACATCTTTCACCTTTGCAGGGTCAACGGCAATTCCTCCGGCTGATACAATGTGGCCGAGGAATCCTACCTCCTGTAACCAGAATTCACATTTGCTAAACTTGGCATACAACTGATGCTCTCTAAGGGTTCCAAGAATGGTCCTTAGGTGTAGCTCATGTTCTTCTTCTGATTTGGAATAAATTAGAATGTCGTCGATGAAAACAATGACAAACTTATCCAAGAAGTCCATAAAAATCTTATTCATGAGATTCATGAAATAAGCGGGGGCATTGGTTAATCCAAAAAACATGAGGGTATACTCGTATAATCCATATCGGGTGGTAAAGGCAGTCTTTGGAATATCCTCTGCGCGAATCTTGAGTTGATGATAGCTCTAAGATCAATCTTAGAAAACACTTTGGCACCGGTCAACTGATCAAACAAATCTTCTATCTTGGGCAATGGGTACTTGTTCTTGATAGTGACATCATTCAACTTCCGATAATCCGTACACAAACGGTTACCTCCATCCTTCTTGTCCACAAACAAGACAGGTGATCTCCATGGTGACGCACTTGGTTGAATTAATCCAATTTCCAGCATGGAATCCAGTTGCTTCTTTAGTTATGCTAGTTCTGACGGGTTCATACTATAGGGTCTCTAGGCTATGGGTCCTGTTCCGGGGATTAGTTCAATGATAAACTCGATATCCCGATCTGGGGGCATACCGGGCAAAACATCTGGAAATACATCGGGGTATTCGCAGACTATCCGGACTTGGTCAATGGTAGGTTGGGCTATACTCTTGTTGCACTTGAATTGACGAGGTAAGGTTTCATATATATGCTCGACTGATATTCCGGCTGTACTGGTCATGGTTATGGCTTTCTTGGCACAGTCAATCAATCCTTTATGTTTGGACATCCAATCCATTCATAGTACTACTTCCAAACCTTTAGTTCCGAGTACTATCAGATAAGCATAAAAATCTATGCCATGGATTTGGATAGGGATGGCTTTGCAAATTTGCCTATCTTTGGTGGTTGAACCGGGGATTTGAACAATCATAACATGCTTCAGTTTTGTTGGTTGAATCTTACTAGTGCAGGCAAATTCTTCGGTGACAAATGAATGCGATGCACCTGAATCAAACAACACTCTTGCAAGTACTGAATTAACAGAAAACATACCTAGCACGACGTCTGGCGCTTCCTGAGCTTCTTCAGCATGCATGAGAAAAAGACGGCCATTGCGGTTGAGTGAATTCCCTGGGGCAAACCTTCTTCCAGGCTGAACACGACGCTGCTGCTGAGCTGGGGCATTGGCATTGGGGGCTGCGGCATTCTTCTTGTTGGGGCACTCGTTGGAGTAGTGACCCTTATTTCCATAGTCATAACAAGTCACTTGCGACTTGTCCTTTGCTGCAACAGGCACAGCATTGCTTCCGGTCCTAGGGGCAGTGTTGGTGTTGGCGGTAGCATTGTGGTTGGTGAACTTGGGTGGGGCACGGTTGAAATTGCCAGAGTTGCCAGGGTTGTTGTGATTTCCTCCGGGCCTCGGGTTTCCACGGTTGGGATAGGTCGGACGGTTCATCGGGGGTCGGTTGGTTCTCGGGGCAAATCCGGGAGATGGTTTGGGGCGATACTTTGGGGTATGATGGGTTCCTGGCTGATGCATCATGCGACGCTTGCAGTTCTCATTGGCTTGGTTGATCTTTCCTTCCATCTGGATGGCAGAGTCGAAAAGGGCTTGAATATCTGCAAAGGGGATATTGACTAACACCGTCTGCATCTCATCATGCAGACCATTCAAGAATCTCTCTTTCTTCTTGGCTTCGGTGTCGATCTCATCCGGGGCATACCTAGCTAATGACAAGAATTTGTCACGGTATTCCACTACAGTCATCCTTCCTTGCTTCAGTTCTCTGAACTCATCTCTCATTCTCTTGATCAAACCCGAGGGCACATGGGTTCTGCTTAACTTGACCTTGAATTCCTCTGAGGTCATCATCTGTCCTCCGGTCATCGCACGAACACTGTTCCACCATGCTTTGGCATCTCCGGCAAGATAGTGGGTGGCAAACAAAACTTTCTCGTTAGCTTCCACTCCAGCGACTTCTAGGTTGTTTTCCATGGTCTGCAGCCAATCATCGGCATCTAGGGGCTCTTCCGACTTAGTGAAAACAGGTGGGTTGGTGTTCTGGAAATTCTTGAGCTTAGATCCATGGTTGTCCTGATTTCCGTGGCCTTGATTGTTGTGGGCTAACTGAGCTATTTGTTGAAGATTGGCTTGATGTTCCGCTCTTTCAGCTTCGCGGTCAGAAACCAACATTTGCAGGATCTGCAACATCGGGTCCAGGGATGAACCACTTCCTCCGCGAGGCATCTGAAGATTGAGATAGATCATGAGAAAAGAGGGAAATTTCTAAGGTTCAGGGAATTTGAAAAGTTTTTAAAGTTTCACTCTGATTTTTTTAGCAACTTTCTTTTCATTCATTCATTCATAGCACACGATACAAACACACACCACAAAGCAAGAAAAGCAGATGGTTTTAAGAACCATTCTGGAAACTACGATACAGTGGGACCGAATACTACTCACTACGCTAGTGCTCAAGTGCTACTACTACTCGGAGTTGGTGTAGTCGTCATCCTCATCATCCTCATCGTCATTGATGAAGGCGGAATCATCCTCATCGGTGAAGAAGTCCAGAGCCTGATCCTCCAGAAAATCATCATCATCGCTGAGATAGGAGTAGGGGTCTCCACGAAGATCTTCTCCGGCATTCTCCCTTTCCTCCAACTGCATGTCTCATGGATGGTCTCCACCAAATCCGAGATACGGTGGCGAAGACGGGCAATGATGCGCTTCTTCTTATCGAGCTGACGGCGACGAGACTTGCGATCCTCGCTAGCATGGCAATGGTCTGATCCTTGGTCTTGATGATGGCGGACTTGTGGTTGGAGTAGTCACGGCAATTATCCAACTCCTGCTGATGATCATACATCATGAAGCTGAGGTGGTCCAATTGGGTCTTCAGCTCGTGGTGGTATGGGGCTTCCAGTGGCTGTCCATTAGCATCACGCCTTGGACAAAACTCAAAGCGGATACCCTTGATCTGGTTGATACTCTGCCCACACAGACGGGCAAGAGCTTCCTGCATGGCCCTGGCAAGTCCATCGAGCCAGTTGTTTTCTCTTAAGGTAAACTGAATTCCCTCCGCAGTGGGAGGTTCAATCTTTCCTCGGAGAATTGCAACAATTAGCCACTGCAGATCTTCTCCTCCTTGATCATTGAGCCGAGCTCCGAAGAACTCGGGGTGCGGACACTCTAGAAGTTCCGAAAGCTGGTCCAAACCCCGCTCAAAGATAAGGTCTCCTCCATTTCCCAACTGATAAAACTTGTTGTACTTCACGTCCATCTAAAATAATATAAGATGAGTAAGTTAGTAGAGTGATCAAGTGTGTCAAATTTTATGTATTTTGCAAGAGTTTATGAGGAACATGAATTTTTATGAAAGAATCAAGGTGATAAGAATGGGAATAAGTTTTTGTAAATATTTGTTTCCTTTGGTTTTGAAACTAAGTTTTTGATTCAAACGTCTAGTCTAACTAGGGTCTCCTATGGTCAGGATGGCTCTGATACTAACTTGTCAACACCCGGATTTTTAATCCCAGATGCCTGTTATGCCATACATCGCAATCCCAGGATTACCATTTTTTGCGAGACATAACAGATTTGGATACCACAGTACATCATCCATTAGAAACCATACATAAGGTCTTACACAAATAAGGATCTCATGATCCAGTTCTTAATACAACTCAAGCAGCGGAAATACGTAATAATAACGGTAGCGTAGGCGAAGCTCCATCTTCGGGCTCACAGGCAATGCTGACGATGGGATATGATCCTAGTTGTCGTAACCTTCCTAGGGTCCATCCTCCTAGTACTCCTCTTCATAGTCTGGCCATGGGAATAGCCAGGGACAAAGCCATGAGTACTCTTTAAGTACTCGCAAACTAATACTAACAAGTGAAGGGGTCTTTGTAATAGGATACTAAGCTCTAGGGTTGTTTTGCAAAAAGCCAGATTTACCTCTACTAAGTTCAAAAATGAAGAAAGCTAGTTGAAGTTTTATAACACCTAAGTGGGAACTTGTATTTCATATCACAACTCTGTTGTGGTCAAGTCAAAGTCTCAATTCATTTCACAAATCATTTTGAAAACATCTGACGGGGGAACAGTATGGCCACTCCAACTGTCCATAACCACGGACGCGGCTATTCGAATAGTTTGACACTCTGCAGAGATTGTACACTTTCACCACAACATTCGATACATCCGTCAGGAACAAATCCTAAATTCACCATACTCAGTATGCGGATAATCAATCCTAACCTTTCAATTACACGCCCTAGTATAAGCACCTCTCCTGTGAGTTTGGCCTCCCAACCATGACCAACTGTCATCTTGGGTACTGCACAGGTGGACAATCTTCACAAGGTAGCCTCAGCTCAGACCTTGGTCGTGAGGGAACCAATACTAAGGTATATAAGTTTCCAGTCAAGCCCTACCCAATTCTCGGGTATTGTGGTTGTACGGTAAAATTGGAATGGTATCGCATCCAGACAACCATCAGTTTTATAAAGGGCTAAGGCTCATGCCTCAACATTTCATCAGCAAAATCGTATGGTGTTCGGAAACACATGTCAAAACATCTCAATAGAATGATCCATCATTCCAAGGTTTTCATAACCATTTTTCCACCAAGTATTCCCATCTAAAGTTGATCAAGTTTTATGCTTAGCACTAGCATCTACAAATGGGAGTGAGTACTAATGAGGGGTGGTAAACAAGTGGAGTTTCAACTAAATACAATATCATGCCTTAGGCTGACATTAAGATTATCTAGCTTAGGCCAAATTTTATGCTCTTTATGCAACCTTCAATTATCTTTCTAGTATCTACAATTTACTCAAGTAAACTCTAAGTAAGAGCTTTGATAAAGAAATAAAGTAGCAAGCTTGTAAGTAAAACTAGGATTGGGTATCATCAAATGTGTCTAACCAAGCATGCTTAGTGCATTGCATAGGTTATTTAACTCTCCTAATTGCAAGTGTTAGCTTGCCTTGTGCAGAGCAGTGGTTGAAGTTCTCCTCGGCTTCTTCTTCGTAGTATCCTCCTTCCTCCTCATATCCTTGGTCGGTACTAGCGTCTATAAATAAATACGAGGTACACAATCACCAAAAAATACTTAACTACTTTCAATCATCACACACAAGGCTTCTATAGATGATCTAGCATCATCACTAATATTACAAGATTAATTCTTTTATTTTTAGAAAAGTAATTTCTACTCATTGAAAAACTTCTTAAGATTTAATATTCTCCAAACCAAACATGGTATCATGTTGACACATGTCATCACCACATATTTCAGTACCTGGGAATGTGATTTAAAGTGGTGTCACAATTTAATAAGATTTAACCTTTTTTTAATAAAAATAAATGACTAGAAATACCTATGTGGCATTCTTTTATTACTTGAACATTATTTCTGTAAGTAAATCCATATATTTTTATATATTCTGAAAGGTATGATCAAATGTGATTTTTGAGAGTAGGAATTAACTCAAGAGCTATTATAGTTTAAATTTGAAAAATGTTTGAATGCAGAAAAGATTCTGCCTTGTTATTTTTACCAAGGTTGATCAACAAATCCAAATGATTTGAATCCAACGGGCTTGGATTAAGCATTTCAATATCTTTCTAACAAAATTGGTTTCATTCAATTTGGTTCACTGAATCGAGCTGGGTTGATTTTTGAAACTGGGTACAGAACTATGTTTGAATTAAAATGGAAAAAGTTAAATTCAGACGACTGGGCTGCGCGGGAACTGCTAATGGTCCGGCCCAGTGTCACTCCGTGGCGCGGGGCGCGACTGACAGGCGGGTCTACTAGTCAGTGACTCTTTAAACGCGAAGCGGTACGGGGCAATCTCATCCGCACGATCCAAGCCTAATCGAACGGCTGCTACTCATCGTCCACGTCGGGCGGCGCCGGTGAGACAGAAACCTAACGCGGCAGGTGGGGGTCGTCGGGGGATCACCGGGGCTCAGGCGAAGGTCGGCGATGCGGGCGAACGACGAAGACGACGACGGCGAACCTCCTGGTACTGGCAGCTCCTCCTGGGGTGGACGAAATCGACGACGCCCTTCTTCTCTAGAGGCGGCCTGCTCCGGCGCAATTCCGACGATGCGCTGCTCGCCTTGCTCCGGCTACGGGGTGGAACGATCAGTGAGGTGAGGGGAGTGAGATGGTGTGCTTCAATCGGCTGGGGGTGGCCTCCTTTTATAGGCTCGACGGTGAGACCGAACGAGATGGGCAGGCGACGGTGGTGACACGGCTACGGGATGCTAGCGGCATGGCCGAGGGTGGCGATCGATCGGTGGTCTCCTGGCGATGCTCTAAGGTGTAAATGCGCTTGTAGGGGCGGTGGCAAACGGTTGGGAACGCTCAATGCTCTGCGAGGCAGAGGTGGCGCCTTTGATGGCGAGCGGTGGCTACGGGGTACAGGCGGTGAAATGGGCATGTTTGGCGGTCTCCTGGGACGGTGGGGAGCATGCTGGCGGGCGGTGAGGGCTCGAGGTGGTCGGGTTGCGTGGGAACGGTGCGTGCTCTGTGGTGCACGTCGGCATGGTCGACAGCGGCACGGGCGCGGCGTTCCTGGCGGTTCTGGTTGTTGTCTGCGAGGCAGAGCTGGTCGAGAGGGGGCGGTGAGGCATGGATACCTCCCAGACAAGGTTGGCATGGCTAGTTCTTCCTCTAGCCTGCTGTCCACACTGGGGTGACATGGGTGCTCTCGGCCTATTCACCATTGATGATATTGGCAAGATTACAGTGGGGCTAGAGCTTAGTTAAGTTTGCTAGATGATCTAGTGAGGTTGTTGTGAGCTAGAGAGGGAACAAGTTTGTCCAGAATCACTGCACACTAGTGTTTAGATTTTGTTTGATTTGTATCTGCAAGGTGTTTGATGAAATGGCCATGAATTCAAGTTTTGAATTTTGAAAAGATTTTTGGTGGGTGTTCTAGGCATGTGCGGGTGAGTCTGTAGATACTTGGGTTTTGAAAGTTGAGTTGGTTTGAGGGGTTTTTGAAAAAGTGGGATCTTCCCAAATGAAATAGATTCAATTTTAAACTATCATGTAAACTATGCATTTGAATGTTTCTGGATGATCACAAGGTGGGCCTTGATACTTTGTTATGAGTACTATCAAGGGATGCAAAGATCCAAATAAGTTTCTGTTAAGTTCTGAAAGTTAGAGATAGCCAAAGTAGCCATGGGAGTGAAATTGGCTAAAGTGACCATTCACTTAATTTGTTTGTTTTGATTAGTTTGTCTTTGGGAAAAGTTTGGGGATTGTTTAGATGATGTTTATTTCACCTAAAAATCATTTTACAAGCAAAGAAACACATAATCATGGAAATTCAAAAGAATCCAAATTTCAATACACACACATATGAATGCTTTCATATTTTTAATTGGAAAAGTTTTTGCTAACCCTAATTTTGGTGATTAGAGTTTGATGATTCTAGTTTAATATTTTTGGGATGTTACAACTACTGTCAAGAATCAATAAAAAGTTCAGATCTGAGATCATGGTACTCGGGCCCTAGTGACAAGCATTAAGCACAACAAGTTGCAACAAAATCAAATAGCACTAATAGAGATACTAGGCACCATGCCCTAACAATCTTATTGGATTATATGATAGAACTCATCCAATCCCTACCATACCCATAGCCTACAACGGGGGATTACTCACTCATGGACGAGAGAAACATGGATAGTTGATGGAGAGGCGTTGTTGATGATGATGGCGATGATCCTGTAACACCCTCGGATCGGTCCTATACAAGTTTCAGCGATTCCCGCCAAACTCGCATAGAAACGATTCAAAGGTGCCCACCAGGCACTTTCGTGCGGGTGGAAAACTAAGTAATACCGTTACACAATAGTCCACGATGGAACCCACAGAACAGATATATACAACAATGACTTAAAGAGTCAAGAATACAGATATACAATACAAAGATCCAAATCACATTTAAAACGATACAGCGTCCGAGTACAGACAAGATGCAAATTGAGCTAAGAGCCCTGAAGAATAACCAATTACGTCCATAACCCTGCCCAGACCAAGCCGGAAGGGTAACCCTGCTAACGATATCGATCTCAAAACCTGCTTAAACAAAAGGGGAGACGACAAAGGGCAAAGGAAAAAGAGAGCGGTCAGTACTGAGGCCAGTACACGGCGAGACTAGAATTCGGCGGTCCTCGCCTACATAGGTATGGTGGACTGAGGCGACAGCGCAGCATGCACTAAACAACCTATAGAGACTCAATACAACTGGCGACTATCAGATAGGGATAAGAAAGACCTATTCGGATCCAACCTAAAACTATCACCAAGCATACCCATCCTGGTATTTCCCCCTCGAGACCAAACAAGGAAGTCAACCGAGAAACTCACACAGTTGGCAGTTTTATTCATTCTGTTATAGTTGCGGCAATTACTAGTCAGACATAGATAGCATGAGTCATCCTGATATTATAAACAGTGAGCAGTTTTAGTTAACCATTCCGTTGTAATTGCAATACTTACTAGTCAGATACAATGATAACAGGTAACAACCCAAATCCAGCAGGTGTTAGCACTTTTATTTAGCCATTCCATTATAGTGAAGCTGATTACTAGTCATTATAAAGTCAAATTTATAGCACTACTTTAGTTATAGTTATCTATGATCAAGATACTGTGCTTCAAGTCGTCCATAACCGCGGACACGGCTTTCAGAAAGTTTTACCCTGCATGGGGGCACAAATAGCAACACACGCATGATCAACCTCGGAAAAAACCAAATGAAAACCCAACGAGGCATCACGACAGAGCAATTGCAAGATTCATATAATATTTCAGAGGGCCACCCCACCAAGCTACCCGCTACGAAGTTGGCCGGCTTCGAGACGGACCCAGAGGTTTGTGACGACGGTTGTAAACGACTGGAAACCCAAAAGTGTGACTGGGCTTATCGATACCGCGAAAACGTGGCACGGGTTCCAAAACAGTACAAGCGCTCCACGCGCAATCATAAATAAAGCAGTAAAGCATGGCATAAGTACAGGATAGTAATAAAGCCCCAAACTAGTTTGTGGCCCCAAGAAATAATATATGACTCAAACTCTGGCTAGGGGGATTCATGGTTCCACATGTAGATAGTGCGAATATTCAAAGAATAGGTATTAAGTACTCGGGGTCCTATAGGACACAAGTGGACGGTTAAAAACCAAATAACATCTACTGCCCACTTGTGCCTCTGCATTATTTACCTACTTTCAATTTTAGTTATTAAACAATAATTAAAGTCATGATCATCTCCAACATTAAACATGCGGCATTACTCCAACAACTGTGGTACTTGACGACACGCAACCGCACTTGAGCAAGCGACTACGACACGCAAGTCTATCTATCTACCAAACAACAGGTAATAGGATGTGTCCAAGGCAATTTAAGGCTGCAGGGAATATCACGGGTACGAAAACTAGAGCATCCCAACACAGATAGCAATAGATCAACAGGAGAAAATAAAGACTATAAAGTAAAATAGGTAGAAAGGGGGAGAATGCTCACCTGAAAACATTGCCGAAGATTTATCCAAAGATCGGGTCGACACTCGCATCAACTCATCGGCCTAATCCGTGAAGAAGCAAGGCACTAGCAGAAACATCGGATGCACTATTTAATACTACGGGAAAAGATCGGGCATGATACATGTATGATGTATGGCATGGCAAGGATGCGATGCAATTAGGCAATATTAAGCAAAATCGGAGTCCCGATAATTTATTGGATGGTTCATGTTGTTTAGATACCCCGCAATTTAAATGTTGTCTTAACAACGCAAAATTATATCACCGATTCGATGCACAAATTTAAATGGGACCAATATTAGACTAGATTCGCCCGTATATGATCTCCATTTAATTATAAGATGAATCGGCAAAAAAAAAACCAATCCACATGATATGTGTGCTACTTCAATTTAAATGGAAGAGGGACTTCTTATTTAATATCCCTCATGTTCCATATTAGATTATTATGTGCAATTAACCAAATTTGAAAGATAAACGTGGAAAAATGCATGTGAATGGTATAAACATGCTCAATGTTGTTTCTCATAAGTTTTCGTATGTAACGCATTTTAAATAGATGTATAAATTAAGAGATATAGAATAAGCAGATTTACACAAGGAAAACAAAAAATAGAAAAGAAAGGATAGATGGGGTCGGGTTAGAACTGGGGCAGACATGAGTAGAGGCGTCAGTGTCCAGATACATGGTGCATGGCCAAGAAAACTCAGGAAAAGTCCTCCAAAAATATTGGACTTTTAGAGGATGAGACCCAGGTCACAAGGAGACTTATATGGGACAAGACCAGGGTGAATATTGATTTGTGTCCAAGGTGCAATCGTAAAGAAAAATGAATTAGTATGCAAAGATTACAGAGAATTTAGACGGCAAAGATTGTGCATTTGAAATGTGAACTGTTAATTGATTGGTTCGGCAAGAAGCCCACGAGTCGACTTGCGCGTATAATACAAGAGATGAAAGCGATTGTACTTGATGCTGTCTAAAAAGAGAATGGTTTGAACCTGGACCTGCACGATTGGATAATTGCTCTTGGCACTAAGTTACTTATCAAGTTTATTATGTCTTATAAAGGGGATAACTGCGTATTTAACTGCATCTGGAGGGAGTCCATCAGTCTGACGAAACTGAAGAATACGGAGGATTCTACAGCGTTTTACTTAGAGTTTAAACGCGGGGAGGCAATGGAAGATGGCGCACGCGTGCAGCAGAGCAAAACAGAGAGCGCCGGGAACATACTAGCGTATGGGACTTGGACAAAGTGGCGCCGGAAAGAGTTCCCCGACGATGGCCGACGGTGGCAGGTGCACATGGGCGCGATGAATTAAACAAGCATTTGGAAGGGAAACTAGGGGAGGAGAACAAGGAGGACAACCTGAAGCTGCTGGCATGCTTGGTTAGGTCGGGGAAGCTCAGGACCGATGTCGACGACGATGTCCTGCGGCGGCTCTCCCGGGATTGAAGGGGAACAGGTGCTGTAGGTACTCCCAGCTCCTCCCGCGGGGCACGCTTGACGCAGGCGAGGATGGCGAACCTGCTGTTGGTCTTGGCTGGTACTTGCGGTGGCTACTTCGTCGGCGGGAAGCGGCGCGAGCCCGCGGCCAAGGCAGAGAGAGGTGGGGGTTTAGAGGGGGAAAAGAGGGGTGCTAGGTATGGAAAATAACTCGATCTGATCCAGGGCTTATGTGGACAGGAGTAGAGGAGGTGGGTGACGTGGGCAGAGGCGATGGTGGTCGCGGGGTGCACGCCTCCTGCGTGTGCCGCGCTGGAGAAGACGCCAAGGAGGTGAGCGACTCCCTTGCTCGCACAGGTAAGGAGGCCACCAGTTGAGGCCTTGGTCCAGGTGTATTCCGGCTGAGACAAGAGGAAAAGTATGCAGATAGGCTCATGGAGATGGCCAGGCTACTGGGTGTGTGCTACATGGATCAATATGGATCACGATTTGAGCTTTACTACAATGAAAATTCAGGCAACATATAGAGGCGGAGGAATTGGAGCAAGAAATCAAAAGAGAGCTCCTGGCGTCATGGACAAAAGAAAGAAGGGGACTTTTATAAGACACAAGTGGTGAATTTTGGATCAAGTTTTGGATAGACTTTGGACTGGTTTTCAAAAGGAAGAAAGGGTACATTGGAATATATATCTAGTCCAAAATAGACTAGATGGGGCTAGTTTTGGGTTAAAACTTTAGACGGCATTTTTTTGTCTTTTTTTATTTTTATAAACAAATGACAAAACCTTTTTATGGCCACCTAACGGACCAGAAAATATTATTTTATTTCAATTTGAAATAGGAAAAGGGGAACGGTTTAATAAAAAGCGAGGATATTTTAGTAAAAGAAAAATATGTTTTAACCAAAATAATTTTCCATTTAAATATGTGAACTAAATATGCATGATGATATGATGATGCTCAAATACAGTGTGGCATGGCGACATGAGCATACAATCATGATGATGCACAAACACAAATGATTTCTGGTAGCGGTTTTACCCAGATGCTACAGATCCCCTCCAAACTCCCTGTCCCGACAGGGTGCCATAACGGAGTTTCTGGTTCCGAATCGCGGTTTTTGGTGGTGGCGACGCAGTGGAACTCTTTCTGGAAAAACGGCAAACTCCCCTGAGTTTTTAGGTCAGAAGGCAATTTATAGGGGAAGAGGGAGGCTGAGGGGGTGCCTAGGGCAGCCACCCCCTCCAGGCGCGGCATGGGCCCACCCGCGCGGGAGGGGGTGTGGGCCCCTCAGGCCTCCACTCCGTCTCGTATTCTGGCTCCATGAATCTTCTGGTGAAATAGGATTTTTGGCATATTTTCTGGGATTTTTCCTAATAATTGATTTTCTGCACAAAAACTAGACACCAAGGTAATTCTGTTGAAAACAGCGTCAGTCCATGTTAGTTGTATCCAAATCACACAAGTTTAGAGGAGAAACAATAGCAAAAGTGTTCGGGAAAGTAGATACGTTTTGGACGTATCATAAGGCGAATGTTGAGCTCGGCCATGTCGTATTGAAGCTTCAAAATTTTCTTTTGGAGGAATTTCTTCTCATCTGTCAACTCAAAAACAGTTTTAATCAAGAAACCAACTCTACCATCGATGTCATTGACCTTTTTCTCAAGGTCTTTGATCATCATCCAATAGGAGTCAATCCCTTCTCCAATAGTTTCAACACATGCTTTCAAAGCTTTTTCCAACTGACAGACCTTATCATGAATCTCATCTTGTCAAACCTTCCTAGACTTAAGAGGTGACAGACCGAGAGGAGGTTTATAATAAGATCCTATGTTGTGACGATAGGGATTAGGGAGATACTCAGCCTTTCTATTTCTCTTCTTTGCTTGCCTCATCATCTCCATCCTTTGCGGGAACATTCCCTCCCAATTTGGGAGAGGCTTGATCTCCGAGCTGGATGACGATGATGCTTCTTTAGGTTCTGCTTCCTCGATCCTCTTCACGGGCTTCTCTTCTTTCTTCATCCCAATCCTGTTGACATGGAAAGGCTGCATCGCTTTGCTGCGCGGATATTGTTAGAAGGGGATTGTATAGAGATGGTGGGGATTTTTCGAGGCTGGAGGTTATAGCTCTGCGAAAACTTAATGAAAAAGGTTAGATGCAATCATTTTTAAAAGGGGAGGTCAAAAACCCTATCCATCGCTTGTAACAAGCAACTATATGGGTGCGACTCGTATAGGTCCCGCCGTATAGTTGTGAACCGACTTAAATTCTTTTATTTTTCCTATGGCGGTAACGACTATACGGCCGGAACTATACGGCCGGGATTTTTCATCCCGCCGTATAGTTGGTCGTTAACCTACTGTACCTTCGAATAGATTTTCGGAGACGGCGTCGATAACTATACGATGCAACTATACGGCCAGAACTTTTATTCCCGCTGTATAGTTGGTCGTTATACCTTCTGTACCTAGGAATATATTTTCGGAGACGGGGTCGATAACTATATGACCAAAAAATTTATTTCCGTCGTATAGTTGGTCGTTAAAACTTCTAAAATCACCAAAAATTACCTGTTTCTCCGAGAATTCTTTATTAACCTGAAACTTAATGAAATACCAAATTTTGATAGAAAAATAGCAACTTAAATTTTCCACCAACATTAACATCTATTGAACGAGATTTTAGCATCATCAAAATTATTCTACTTCACTAGAGCTTAAGTGTTCCTTATTCAACACAACTAAATCTTAATTGAAAGTTTAAAATTTACTCAAACCTTTTATTTCAAATGGGTTGTCTCCCATGCAGCACTCTTTTATGGTTAATAGCTTGGTCGTAATGTTGCTCACTTAGTCTCGATTTTATTCTTCTTCCAGTTGTCATTCCTTCCATACTTTTTCTCAATCATTTCTTATGGGGTAATCATAAGTATTATGACTGCAATTATATCTTATTTTGCTCAATAATGCTTCAAGCGTTGTCCACTTACCACCCATGAAAGAGAGGGTATTTTCCCCTGGAGCTTCACTGCTCCTAATACATAAGCTTCTTCAACTATATAGGGGCCTTTCCACTTTGATCTGAGCTTTCCTGGAAACAACTTAAGACGATAATTATAGAGAAAAACCTTGTCTCCACTCTCAAAAACCTTATTTTCTATTTTTCTATCATGCCATCTTTTTAATTTTTCTTTAAACAATCTAGCATTTTCATAAGTCTCACTTCTAAACTCATTTAAAGCATGAATGTCTAATAAACGTTTTTCTCTTGCTGTTTTAAAATCATAGTTTAAGTTCTTGATTGCATAAAAGGATTTATGTTCCAATTCTAAGGGTAAATAGCACGCCTTACTGTAAACCATCTTATATGGTGTCATACCCATTGGATTTTTAAATGCAGTTTGGTATACCCAAAGAGTGTCATTTAGCTTGTATGACCAATATTTTCTTGATTTATCCATCTTCTTCTCGAGTATGGTCTTTAGTTCTCTATTAGATAGTTCTACTTGACCACTCGTTTGAGGATGATATGGTGAAGCAACGCGGTGAGTTACTCCATATTTATAGAGGATCTTCCTGAAATTTCCCTTCATAAAATTAGAACCACCGCCAGTGATTAAAAATCTAGGAACTCCAAACCTGGGGAATATGACATCCTTGATCATCTTCACTGAAGTAGCTGCATCATCATGGCTTGTTGGAATAGCTTCAACCCACTTAGTAACATAATCGACAGCAACTATAATATGAGTGTAACCATTTGATTCTATAAAAGGTCCCATGTAGCCCATTCCCCATACATCAAAGGGTTCAATTATAAGACTATAATTCATTGCCATATCTTGTCTTCTACCTATATTACCTCTTTTCTGGCAAGCATCACAGTGTTCTACATACCTGTGTGCATCCTTGAACAAGGTGGGCCAATAGAATCCAGATTGAAGTACCTTTGCCGCAGTTCGCTTGCCTGCATGATGTCCTCCATACGGGCTGTCATGACAAGCTTGTAAAATTGCATTCATTTCATGGTTAGGAACACACAGATCATTCCAAAAGTAATATTTAAGATCATTAAAGAATTTCATTATTTTATTTCTTGTCATACCAGGAGGTACAAATTTTCCTAAGATAATTAGCATAATCTGCAAACCAAGGATCAGCGATTTCGATATTTGCTAAATATTCTCCCGGAAATGACTCATTTATAGGTACGGGGTCAGTAATATTGCCTCCATCCTAGAGAGATGATCTTCTAACGGATTATCCTTACCCCTCCTATCTACTATTTGCAAATCATATTCTTATATTAATAAAACCCATATAATCAACCTGGGATTCGCATCCTTTTTCACAAGGAGGTGACGCAAAGCTTGGTGATCTGTATGAACTATTACCTTAAAATTAATAATGTAAGATCTAAATTTGTCACAAGCAAAAATTATAGCTAGGAACTCTTTCTCTGTAGTAGCATAATTTTTCTTAATCTTATTAAGAGTTCTACTAGTTTAAATTTTTCCCGTCTCGCTGTCCTAATACAGCTCCTAAAGCATAGTCACTAGCATCACACATGATTTCGAAAGGTTCATCCCATTTTGGAGATTGCATGATAGGTGCTGAAACTAATTTGTTTTTAAGGTTTTCAAAGGCTACAATGCCATCATGATCTAGGTAGAATAGAGTTTCTTTCTCAAGAAGGTTAGTGAGAGGCATAGCTATTTTAGCAAAATCTTATATAAAACGCTTGTAAAAACCTGCATGTCCCAAAAACATTTTTAAGTTTTTTATGTCCTGGGGTATTGGAAGATTTTCTATAGCATTTATATTAGTCTTATCTATTTCTATACCCTTTTCTGAAACCTTATGTCCCAAAAATTTACCTTCTGTTTCCATGAATCAACATTGCTCCCAATTCAAAACTAAATTCAATTGCCTGCATCTCTGTAAAACTTTGGTTAAATTGTAGAGGCAATTATCAAATGTTGTTCCACAAACAACGAAATCATTTGTTAGAACTCCCATAGTCTTCTCAACAAGATCATCAAAGAATTTTAAAATGCATTCTTGAAAAGTTGCAGCTGCATTACATAAGCCAAACAGAATTAATCTATAATCATATGTACCATAAGGACATGTGAAAGTTGTTTTCTCTTGATCTTCAGATTGTATAGAAATTTGAGAATAACCGGAATAATCATCAAGAAAACAAAAATAATAATTATTGTTGAGTCTTTCTAAAATTTTATCCATGAATGGTATAGGTTTATGATTTTTTCCGTGTCTCACGATTTAGTTTTCTGAAATCAATGCACATACGATATCCAATAATTTGTCTTATAGGAACTAGCTCACCATCATCATTCATGGCAGCATCAAGACCCCCATGTCTTGGTATTCAATGAGCCGGTCTAACCCATTTACTATCAAAAATAGGATATATTATGTCGGCATCTAATAAGCGTATAACTTATTTTCTTACTGCTTCTTTCATTTTTGGATTAAGCCTTCTCTGTGTGTCAACTACAGGTACATCATCTTCAAGCATGGTAATCTTATGTGTCACAGTAGATGGATCTATTCCTTTAATATCACTTAGAGTATACCCAAATGCTTCACGATGCTTGATCAAGACCGAAATGAGTTTATTTGTTTCATTTTCTAATAAATTTTTACTAATAATAACAAGATATTTATTTTCATTATCTAAAGACCCATACCTCATATTGTCTGGAAGTCGTTTTAATTCAATTGGCGGAGGTTCTCCGTCTCCTTTTCTTACCAGTTCTTCATAGTCATGTGGATTTTGTGCTTCCAGAATGGAATCAAGATAATCATCCATGTCTTATCTTTCCTCATCATCTGGTGCCTCTTCCCAATTAATTAAGCTCCTCTCTAATTCATCTTGTAGAGTGATGAAAATGAATTGCGACTAGCTCAGGAATTGTTTTCCCTAACTTTATATCTTCCACTTCATATGGCCTCTTCTTTAGTTTGACAAAGTGGAATGTCATTTCCTCTTCTCCAAACATCATTGAAATAGTCTCCTTATTATTATCAATTCAAGCTTTGGTTATAGAGATAAAAAGCATGCCTAAAAGAATAGGAAAAAAAGTATCTCGAGGCATATCAACTATATAAAAATCAAGGGGGTACATGAGTGATCCAATAAAGACATAGATATTTCTAATAACACCTTCTAGTTTTATATTAGCTCTATTTGATAGTTTAATAGTAGAGTCTATTGGTTCCACATCTAGATTATTTATATTGTAACGAAGTTCCTCATAAAGTGATGAAGGCATAATGTTTATAGTGGAGATTGGCTCACAAATTCCGTATAAGAAGGTTTCTCCATAATATATAGGAGTCATAGGATTATAAGTTTCATTACCTCGTATCTTACCTTCGATGAATTTCGAAGTTTCACAGTCTAGCATAACCACTTCATTATCCATAGTTCGTGCTTCCATAAGATCCTTAAATATAACAATATTTGCATTGGTAGCTTCAGGGTTCTTTTCTGGTTTCTTTAATCTTCTCCTTATGTGTTCTTCCTCCCTGCACTTTTTCTTAATATTCTCTTGAATAGGTTCAAAGGAAAACTCTACCATGGATGCACTTTCTCTTGCACGCTTCTTTTCTTCGAGGGGTTTATAAGGTTCCCATTTTTTAGGTACCTGTAGATGCCCTGCATAATTCTCAATAATTTTCTTTACTGAATAAGAATCAATACCGAGGGTTTTAATCATCGCACAAGTCCTTTCATCTACAAGGAAATCGTTAACACAAGTATATTCAGAAGAACTATTCATAATGTTCTCCTTACCTTTAAGATTTTCCGTTGTCTCCCTCATTTTTATTATTAATTTCTAGGCTTCATCATAGGTATAAGATAGAAAACTACAATTAGAAGCGGTATCTAGGCTTATTCTATTTTTATTATTGGGATTTCTATTTTCGTGCCACTGGTTCGTTAGCTGTACTCACTTTTCCCCAAACGCTTAAATTTTCCTCACTTTTGCCTAGCTCCTTGTCCGAAACTCTCATATCGGTCTAAAACTCGCTCTTCGTCAGGTCCCGTTAGTGGACTCTCGTTGTTACGTGCCGATAAGTGGGACGCATTCAGGTAGGTCCCGTACTCGCCGTTACGTGCTGACAAATAGGACCCCTCTTACGTGCTGATAGGTGGGGCCACGTTTAGTCGGGTCCCATAGTAGGACCCTCCATGTTGGACTGCCACTACTAGAAAAACGCCTATTCGTGGCGCACCTGAAAAGGCCTTCCGTGGCGCACTAGTAGTGCGCCACGGGCCTCGCGCTACGGCTATCTCGTAGCCATGGCGCACTGCATGGTGCGCCACAGTTATATCGAGATAGGCGTGGCGCACTACCAGGTGCGCCACGGGTAGGGGTACAGGTGCGCCACGGATGTTTTTTTCAAAAATCAAAAAAAATGCAAAAAACACCCTCGTTTTGAATTGCGAAAGCAATCGGGTCCGCATCGCCGCCGTCGTGTCGCCTCGCTGGAGCATGGTGGCCGTGGCCACAACCTACCACCGCAGGGAGGTGCGGGAGGCCGTGGTCATGCTACTCCTCACCGGCATCGAGGAAGAGAGGGAGAAGGAGGTGTGGCTGGAGAAGGGAGGAGGTCGCCGCAAGGAGAAGGAGGTCGTCGGCGGTCGTCGGAGCTCGTCGTCGCTCTTCGTGACTGCAAGGAGGAGGCCGCAAGGAAGGAGGTCGTCGCCGTCGTGACTGCAAGAAGGAGGAGAAGGTCGCCGCCGCCATCGCCATCGTCACTGCAAGGAGAGGAGGATGCCGGAGCAAGGAGGAGGAGAAGGCCACCGTCGCCATCATCAGTGCAAGGGAAGGAGGAGAAGGAAAGGAGGAGGATGAGAAGAGAGAAGGAAAAGGAGGAGGAGAAGAGAGAAGGAAAAGGAGGAGGGAGGAAAATGAAAAGGAGAAGAGGGAGGGAATAGGGGTAGGTGGGCGGGGTGGGGATTCGAAATTTGAATCTCGCCCAAGCTTATCCGTGGCGCACTAGGTGGTGGTGCGCTACGGGTAAGTCGCCCTCTATTTTTTTTCTGCAGGAACGTTTTACTCTTTTCGAATTTTGAAAATCTAAAAAATCGCTAAACGACCAGAGGTGGTTGCGAGCAGATGCAAAATCTCGTTCTCGTCATTTTTGTATATTATACGATTTTTTTCGATATCGTATGCAAAAGTTACGGCCTTTTTACCGTGACATGACTTTTTTTTGCAAATAAAGTCGAAACTCATGTTTGTTAATTTTACTAGAAGCTATACCACATTACCTACCTAAATATGAAAGGATTTAATTTTTTAAAGTGTTTATCATTTTCTTTTATTTTTTGTAAAGCCTAAAAAGGCGATCCAAGGGGGGGTGTGGAGTTGGTGCAGGATAGTTAGGCGTAGGGCACTAGGAAAAGGTGCCCTACTACTAAGTTTATACATCCGTGGCGCACATGCCATAGTGCGCCACGGATGTGTCTGGCCGTTTCACAGTAGAGAGGGGCATGCGCTTAGTCGTAGCGCACCCCCTCCATGTGCGCCACGGTTGACACTAACAACCGTAGCGCACCTACCCTATGGGCGCTACGGATGTTTGGCGTGCGGCCAACAGGGCCCTGGCCCACACATATCTGTGGCGTACTATGGTCATGTGCGCCACAGTTGTTCTAGTTACTAGTAGGGCACTGTCCATAGGTGAGCCACGCCTGTTTTAGCCATGGGGCATTTCAACCATGTGAGCCACGGATGTGTTGATTACCTATAGCCATTTTCCTAGTAGTGTGCGTGGGGCCGGTTTGTTGGGAACGCGTTTTGGGGATGTGATGTGGGACCATGTGGGGCGTATTTGGTAGTTACGTGCGCCCTGTCGCCTAAATTGGAAGATTTGTTTTGTTATTTTTATGATTGGCCTTTTTAAGAGCGTCTTTTCTCCTTTATGTCACTAACAGTTGTTATTTTTGCCCAAAAAGGTAGCGAATCTAGAGCAGCTTCTCTCTTCATTCATGGTTCCTTTTGGCCCTCGTATTTTCCCAATCTGTCAGCAAATCTAACTAGCACCATAAATATGTAGATAAACAGAGCAGATGTAGATAAAACAACTAATAAAGGATTATATTGTATGATACTTAAACCAGGTTCGACAATTAGGATGCTTAGCAGTAGCATCTTACAAGTTCAACACAAACAACAAACACAAAAGAAGCTGCTTTACATCAGCAGCATCAACACAAGATCAGTGGCCCCTCATGGCCTCCGTTAGGACGGCCTCCGCCTCCTTCCTCTGGCGCTTCCTCCACTTCCTGCTGCCCAGTCCCTTGACCTTGGGCGCCTTGGGATTGATCGGGGGCATGCGACCCTCCTCTATGGCCACCTTATGGAGGCCGCGGAGGTGAAAACCAAGCACCTGGTACTTGGCTCTGAAGGCGTTGACGTTCTTTGATAGGTCGCAGGTCTTCACGCCCTTGGAATGCCTCACGAGGGAGTTGAAGTTGGTGGCGAGGCCCCTGGTGCAGAAGGGGCACCTGTAGACATCGCCAGTGAGGAAGGCGTTGAACTGGCCGGACTTTAGCTTCCTAAGCACCTGACGAGTCTTGGTGTTCGTGGACTCGTCGTCGCTGCGGACGTCGCTGCTATCCACCTATTACAAAAAACAGTAGCGTGCAATAAGGACATGATTGAGATACCGTGATTATCAGGATTAATTAATTGCATAAATTAGTCGATTGACATCCCCTGATTATTCCCCAATCCCCAAATCTCAAACCAAATCAAATACTGATCCCAACTACATATCGGTGCTAGCATTGATCCCAACTATATATCAGTGCTAGTACTGATCCCAACTACAGATTGGTGCTAGTACTGATCCCAACTAGGGGCATTCATCAAAATACAAGATCTAACACAAGAGGATTAGCTACTATAAAAATACCTAGCATCCAATGATTGAAAATACGAACAGCTGAGCCCTAATAACACACGATCTAGCATCCAACAATGGGAATGGGGGAAGAACAAACGAAGGGGATAAAATCCTAGTTACCTCCGACCATGGGTCGGCTAAGCTGGTGTCGAAGGGGTTCTCCGGCCTGATGTAATCGTTGTCCATGTAGGGGTCCCAGCCATGTGGGATCTGCAGGAGAACGACGGGGGGCATGTACGGGGACGGGGACCTCCTCGCTGGCGGCTATTGCGGAAGCGGGGACAGGGGTCTAGACGTGGATGGCGGCTGCCTTCAATGCCTCGATGGGGGCCTATATGGGGACGGGGGGGCCTCCTCGTCGGTCGCCTTGGAGGCGACGATGGCCATCGCGCCGTTCTTCTCCATCGCCAGCGTGGTTGGGGTTTTCTTGGGGGTTTGCAGAAGGTGATGTGATAGCGGAGATGGTTGCATGAGTGAGTGAGTGATGAGTGAGAGTGATGAGGCCTCTATAAAGGTGAAGGGAGGAGACGTTTCATTGCACCAACGTGCACCACGTAACCGCATACACTACTGCATCGTGCACGGCCACACGCGTCCGCTACCGCCCCGTGCACCGCGACATGTGTACCGTGCGTCATGTTTTCCCCCTTGTGTCTAACCTTGGCCACTTAGTTGTGCTCAGTTATACCCTCGGGTGTAGCACTGGCAGTTTGGTGTACTCGGTTTTTGCCCTCCGGTACTAACACTGTCGTGTGCAATATACTCACTTTTACCCTTCGGTGGCTGGTCAACAGAGAGTCGACGAATGTGTTTTAGCTAGCTAATTGAGTCATTTTATGCACAACAAATTCAAAAAGATCAAAACATAGTGGCATCTATCCAGGGAGTCTTATTATGTGTCCTGCCACCATAAGAAATGTATATAAATCAAGTTTTAACCTAAATCACCACTTCTCAAATCACCTACTATCTATTAAGGTTCATGGCTTTCTACTCAAGCCTCTCCCCAAAACATCCCTCCCCAAAACATAATTTGTCAAACTGATATATATTTGAATATTGTATAAAAGAAGCATTTTCCATTTTCTAAATCTCTTTTTGTTTTCTATTTGAACCCCCTTGTCAGTTTTGCCCTTGGTTTTAAAGTTCAACTCAGTTTTGCCCTTGATTTTTAAGTTCTACTCAGTTTTCCCCTCCCTCTTAGTCACAAACTCTCACACATGTGCTCATCTTGGCTGCTACGCTCTGATTGGTCGAGACAGTTGTCATGCGGATCGTACCCACCAACTGTTGATCCTCTGTGATCTAGTGGACAGGATAACCTCTGTATCTATCGGGGGCACCCTCTATCCATGCAAAATAACAAGTTCGCCACCGATTCTTTAACTCCATAAACAAACGATTTTGAATATAATTTGAAGGGATAGTGTTCAAAGGTGTATAATTTTTGCATTATATTTCACTCCATGTCCTAAGTGTTATCAAAGAGTTCAAAGGTGTATAATTTTTTCCATATGCAATTTTATGCATTACATTCTATGAAAACGATAATCTCTCAAGATTTTCTTAGCACATCATTATCATGTATTAAGTATGATTTTACAGTGTTCAAAGGTTTATAATTTTCGTATACGCAAGTTTAGGGATCACTTTTCACACTATAAAAATGGTAAACACCCTTTTATATTAAGAGTTGTATAATTTTTCAATTTTAAAGTGTTCAAGAGTTGTGTCAATTATAAACACTCTTTTACATTAAGAGTTGTATGATTTTTTAATTTGAAAGTGTTCAAGAGTAGTGTCAATTATAAACACTCTTTTACATTAAGAGCTGTACATTTTTTAATTTGAAAGTGTTCAAGAGTAGTGTCAATTATAAACACTCTTTTACATTAAGAGTTGTATATTTTTTTCAATTTGAAAGTGTTCAAGAGTTGTGTCAATTATAAACACTCTTTTACATTAAGAGTTGTATGCTTTTTTTAACTTTAAAGTGTTCAAGAGTAGTGTCAATTATAAACACTCTTTTACATTAAGAGTTGTATAATTTTTTCAATTTGAAAGTGTTCAAGAGTTGTGTCAATTATAAACACTCTTTTAGATTAAGAGTTGTATGATTTTTTCAATTTGAAAGTGTTCAAGAGTTGTGTCAATTATAAACACTCTTTTACATTAAGAGTTGTATGATTCTTTTTAATTTGAAAGTGTTCAAGAGTAGTGTCAATTATAAACACTCTTTTACATTAAGAGTTGTATAATTTTTTCAATTTGAAAGTGTCCAAGAGTTGTGTCAATTATAAAAACTCTTTTACATTAAGAGTTGTATGATTTTTTTTTAATTTGAAAGTATTCAAGAGTTGTGTCAAGTATATTTTTTTTAATTTGAAAGTGTTCAAGAGTTGTGTCATTTATAAACACTTTTGTACATTAAGAGTTGTATAGTTTTTTTAATTTAAAAGTGGTCAAGAGTTGTGTCATTTTCTTATTTATTATACATCCATGTCCCTAATTTTTTATTATAAACACTCTTTCACTTGATTGCAGCCGAGACATTAACTCGATAAACCAATTAAATCATCGGAACATCTCGCCGGCCGCATTCTCCACAACAAGCGTCCGGGTTGCCATTTTCGTGCGAGATTTTGGTGCATTTTGGTGCAAGATCTAACCTTCTCTGCGCACATTTGCCATTGTCATCCTTCGTATAGGTCAACGGGACGACACCATACTGCGGCCAGGATGAACGGGAGGCCGAAGTGAATCTCGACAAAGGGACATCGTCACCGGAGAAGGGCCAGCGTCGCCGGAGAAGAAGAAGAAGAAGAAAGGAGAGTCAACGGCATGGGCACGGGCACGGGGCTGGCTCACGTGGATAAGTTGTGGGTCTGGCGCTCACGTGGATAAGCTATGGGTCCCATGCTGATCTGGATAAGTGGAGAGAGGTGTCCACTACAGGAACCTACTAAACGCGGCCCCACTTGTCAGCATGTAACGGCACGAGTCCACTACGGGACCTGACAAACCGCAGCCCCACTTGTCAGCACATAACGGCGAGGGTCCACTACGGGACCCGACTGAATGTGGCCCCACTTGTCAGCATCTAACGGCAAGGCTGACAAAGAGCGAGTTTCAGACCGTGCAATAGTTCCATAACAAGAGCTGGGCAAAATTGAGGAAAAACTAAGCGGCTGGAGAAAAATGAGTACAACTAAGGAACCAAGGGCACGAAAATAGAAATCCCTTTATTATTAAGCTCTCCATAGAAAGTATGAGTGATTAACCAATCAGGAAAACGGTGATGTGGGCAATTATCTAGATAGCTTTTATACCTTAGATAGCCTTCATATAAACTCTCATCAGGATTATTTTTGAAACTGATAATAATACCTCTCATCGTGTGAGCTTTGCTTTCTGAATAATATTTTAATAGGAATTTGGTTGTCAATTCCGTCCACGTCCTTGGTGCTTCTGCACAAAAAGATCTATACAAGTTGCAAACATTATTGGAGAAAGTTTATCTAAGTAATTGGATTTTAATCTTATCAAGGTCACAGTCATCAAATATGAAGGAACCAAAAACATCTTCAAAGAATTATAAGTGTCATATGGAATCTCTTCATCGGTTCCTACAAACTTCTTAGAGTTAAGTAATTCAAATAATAAGGAATGGATCTCAATACCATCAGGGTTTATGCTTTTATTGGCAGTTATAAAAGCGTCCATGGGAGAATCCATTTTCCTTACTGCCTCAAGCTGGATTAAATGCTGAGTGTTGTCCATTGTTATGGTCCTGCAACTCAAATAAAAAATCAGTACAACAAAAGTAAATAACTAAAAGTAAAGTGACTTATAGCACTAAGATCCCTGGCAACGGCGCCAGAAAATAGCTTGATGACTGCAAGTGCACAGATCGTTTGTAGCTAGTTTCGAAATAAAGATATCGATCCCACATGGAGCAATAGGCGAAAGACTAAAATGCTTTTAACTAAAACTAAACAAAGTATTTAAGGAATAATTATAAGATGCAAGAAAAGTAGAATTGTTTTGGGGTTTTTGATTGAGCAAAACAATAAAGTAAAGTGAAGTAAACTTAATGCAGAAAGTAAGAATCGCGTTTGTAAGAAAGCTTGGAACTATAATAGGGGAAAAGGCGTTCTTAGAGAGTGGTGGATACACCGCTAGCAGTTTAGAAATAATGGTTAAGATTATTATAACAAATATTCTCATGACATATATGTATGTGGGAGGATCTCCATATATGGACGAATAGGCAGCAACCACTGCTCACATCTTCCGTCATAACCACAGCTGATAGATAAACGACATCAATCATATTACCTCACTATTAAGGGATTTCTCCCGTGGCATGGACATGGCTTAATGAGTTCTTCTTGATTCCCCAAGTTAGTACGTAAAAAAAGGACAACTACTTTATAGTCACAATAAGTGCTATCATCCTTCCGTCTACCAATAAGTAATCGCCTTCATAAAATCCCCGTAAGAGGCAAATATTAAGGAGGTGCACAACTCCCAACATCAAGATGAAGACAAAACACATATACATAATGATATATAACATACTAATCTCTATCTCATCTCAATCATATGCTAGGGTTTCTCCATCTCCCCAAGAACTAATGGGCTACTCAGACATGGAGGCAAGCATCATCATGGCAATGGTAATGGAAACAATTATAGATGAATAGTTCTTGTATAAATCCACAACTAGTGCTAGAATTACAACTAGATCTAGATGGGATGGATGGAGATGATGGTGGTGCAGCGGTTGATGAATATGGAGATCGATGCCTTGGCCTCTTGATGAAGATGGAGATCGATGCCTTGGCCTCCTAGACCTACGTAGGGCGAAGATGGCTCCCTAGGGAAAGTTCTGTATGTCGTCTCCCTGATCCAGTTGCATAGGGTGAAACTATTTGAGGAGGCGGAGGCGGCACCAACTATACGGAGGGAACTAAAGGCCAGAAAATTTCCTCCCGCCGTATAGTTGGTTGTTAAACCTTCTATATCCTCCAATCGCTTCGGATTTTCTTCTAGTGTTATTAATATTTCCCAAATAAGCGATTTACGTTGTTTTTGACTCCTTTTCTCTCTAATACAGCTGGTCCAAGAGTTGTGTCTATTGTATCCATCATCTATCCTGATCATGGTGAAAATAAACATAAAAGATGCGTGCGAACGCTGTAAAATACCAAGATCCTACAACTACAATGTAAAATAGTAATATAAAACATGATGCAAATATGCACTCATTAGGAACCCCTTGGCTACCGCCCCTCCATATAAGGAGGGGAGGGGAGCACCCCCTTGGTCCCTAGCCCCTTCACCTCTAAACCCTGGTGCCTCCTAACCCTAGCCCCTTCACCTCTAAACCCTAGCGCCTCCTAACCCTAGCCGCCTCCCTCCTCCTTCCTCCTTCTCCGGCTTAGGCGAAGCCATGCAGGAAGATCTCCTCCATGACCACCACTACACCATCGTGCTGCTGGGATACCGAGGGGATCTACTACCTCCGCTGCCTGTTGGAACAAGGAGAGGAAGGTCTTCATCGACTCCGTACATGTGACCGAGTGCAGAAGCGCTGCCGGAACACGGTGCCGGAAGGATCGTCTACGCGATCTTGATATCGTCAAGTCATTGGCTATATCAACCATGAGAATCTGATCTCGTTAAACGCTTTGGATCTACAAGGGTTAGTTCTCTTCAATCTCGTTGCACCGATCTCATGGATTAGATATTGGCTTTGCCATAGATTGGATCTTGGTTTTATGTGTTCTTGCGATAGAATTTTTTTGTTTTCCATGCATCAAACCCTACAGCGGTCATGGGCAGTTTCGTGTCTGCCTCTTCTCGGGTTCTGGGGGGAACCGTAGGTTTGGGTCACCAGACTAGGCGGCAACGGTGCCATGGTGTCGTGATCTTCTTTAAGACGCTTTCGAGCCTGCCTGGGAAGGGCCCGATGTTTTGGAGTTTGGGGTGGCGAGGTGCTGTAGGTGTTGGATGCTGCTCTAGGCGTGGGCATCAGAGGCGCAATATACATCATGGGAGACGCTTCCTAGTAGATGTCTTCCTCAAGTCCGGGTGGATCCTACTGACTTCTTGCCTATCTCTTCTAGGTGTATGAGGAGGAGGTTCGTTGATCCGTGCGGCCTTGGAGTCTTGGTCGTGCCTTGGAGTCTCGCTTTGATCGTCACGCGATCTAGTTGCTTAATGCCTTGTCTCCTCACCTTGGTAGGGGACTTGGCAGGGCGGGGTCTCGTCGTCGGGTCATGGTGGAGAGCATGTGGTGTGCCGCTTGGCGTTGTATCCAGGAGCGTACCCACGTTAGGCCAGCAGGAGGACACCGGGTCCAAATTGATTTCCTTCATATGTTTGATCAATTTATAGTGCGTGACACCCCTAAATCTTGTTGAAAATCATGTGTTATTCATATTTTTTTTTGGAAAAGAGTATATATTAATATCATAGGGATACCAATTACACCCAGCCTCTGCAACAACGCATGCCCTAGCGGCCCTACGGATGCACACAACCCAGAAAAAGAAAAAAGAATTACAAAAAAGAAAAAGTCCCACTACATAGAACTATTCCTCAAAGCAATGACACTAACACCATCAGAACAACACCAGTACTCATCCACTCTAATAACAATGCCCTCAAGAAGGAAACAATGCCCAAGCGCCGTCGTTGCCCGATCAAAGATCATAGGTTTTCACCCTAGAGAAAGTTCTCGCTCGCAAAACAATGCCTTCAACAAGGTCATTGCACGGCACAACCAGTTAAGTGTAGGGTTCGCAGCATCGAAAACAAAAAATTTCCTACGATGGGAACATCTAAGTACCAAGATCTATCTACTAGATACAAGCAACGGGTGGATATACATCCATAGAATACATACCCTCGAAGACCGAATAGCTTTAACGGGGTTGTACTCGTGGATGATGTAGACGAACGCTTGCCGATCTCAAGATCGTGATGAAGTCCATCTGGTCCAGCCGGTCCAGCACGATCAAGTCCAGCACCTCAAAGCAGTGGTGCATCCGTGATCGCACACACGTACGGGTACCCCGACAACCTCCGCACCCTCGCTCCAGCGAAGCAGCGGAAGAAACAAATCCTTCCAGAAAAAGCCACTGGGAACATGTATCTCGTTGATCTGAGACCATGGGGAAATTCTAAAGGGGGGGAGAGAGATCCTTCGCGAGGAGGTGTCAGAGACAAGTGAGAGGAGGGGGTCCTTTTATAGGGGAGGGGCAGCCCAAGGGGGCATGGACACCGAACATGGAGGGTGCCCCCACCTCTCCCTCATTCATGTGGTGGAAGCTCCACTCACATAAAAACCTCTCCACTCACAATTCCACTCACATGCATTAATTTACCACCAAAATTAATGCAAGCTCTCATTTAAATAAAACTCTTTTATTTATTTATTCAGAATTTTGTTAATTACTTTAATTAACAAACATTCACATAAAACCCCTTGCTAGTATTCCATTTCACATGCAGAACCAGTTTCAGCAATTTCAACTGAAACAGTTCCGGTGTCTAGTGAAATAAATTCCTGCGCTTTCCTTTTCTTTTTCTGACATATCATTTGCTCTGAATGGTGTCGGCATCCCTTAAGTGTGTCACCCTACGGTTCGCGAATAATGCGGACATGATCGAGACCCTTCTCCGATCAATAATCAGTAGCGGGACCTAGAGATCCATACTGACTCCCACACATTCAACGATGACTTCTGTGATCGTGTGAACCTTTTACGCTAGTATCTTAATCCCTTTGTTTCACGATATATTACATGTCTGAGATTCGATCATCGGTATCTCCATACCTAGTTTGATCTCGTTACCGACATGCACTCTTTTCTCGTTCCCGTGATATAACATTCTAGTGATCAAATCACTTGCTTGCAAGCTAATCAATGTGATATCACCGAGAGGGCCCAGAGCATATCTATCCGTCATCGGGATGAACAAATTCCACTCTCGATCCATGGGTCTCAACATAAAACTTTAGTAGTTCTGAAGCCATATTTATAATCACCTAGTTACGGTGTGACGTTTGATTTCATCGAGAAACTCTTCCGGTGTTAGTGATTGACATGATCTCATGGTCTAAGGATCAGGATCACTTCGTAAGTTGTTATAGCAATATAAACTCAATGACTTTGATCGTAATGCTATACTTCGGATGAATGTTCATCACATCATTACACTAATGTTGTGACCTCGTTATTAACAACATCCAATGTCCATGATCAGGAAACTTTGATCATCATGTTAATCAACGAGCTAGTTTATAAGAGAGGCATAACTAGGAACTTCCTTTTTGTTTATTAAACACACATGTATTAACGTTTCCGTATTAATACAATTATAGCATGTAAAATAAATATTTATCATAAATAAGGAATACGATAATAACCACTTTATTATTGCCTCTCGGGCATATTCCCTTCAGTCTCCCACTTGCACTAGAGACAATAATCTAGTTTGAAAACTTTGCGTATTGAACACCTATGGCTTTCTGGTGTTCCATATACGCAACTGCAAGTGGTTAACATAATCTACGGATCTGATGCTTTCAGGTCCGTGTGTATTTGTATGTCTTTGCGTCTCCACGCATCACTCATTCTCTAATGAGATGGCATTGTATAAATTTGGTCTTTTGGTGAGACCTTTAGTTCCTTGGATTTAAATCACGTCGATACTATTGTCGTACAATATATCGTCAGCGTTATCCCGTTGCGAACCACACCTTAGTTTGATAACAAACTACTTGACACAAATTCCCTCCTTTGCTTCTACTATAGTAGTCATATACTTAGCCTTTTTGTTGTAGTATTCGTCACAATGTCTTAACTATGGATTTCATCCAAATCCATCATGGAATCTCCTTTCCATTACATTGTGCCACCCATAGTTTAAATTGAGATAAAATTAATTTGTATCTTGTGACAAAACTAGTATTAATGTAACGCTTTACAATGAACTATTTGTAATTGTTTGTCACCTCTACACAAATATATTCTTAGTTCTTCCAAAAGACCATAAGAATATACTTACTATAGTCCAATGATCATTTTACGATTTATTCTGGTATATGCTCATAACACTTAGAGCATAGGACATATCTGGATGTGTGCATGTCATGGTATGATTGATCAAAATATTCTCGTGATTTCACTCATCAAGTGTCAAAACACTTGAATCTTGTTTCACTTATCAAGTGTCGATACACTTGAATCTTGATTCAATTCCTTTCCATGCGACAAAAACCGTTTCTAGTCGTTTCTATATTGAACTCCTTCAATATCTCATATATGTACGATTGGCACAACCATATTAGCGTCACATTCTATCCACTATAGACATTCATGCTAAATATTCGGGTTTTGCCTAAGTCTTTCATCGAAATGAAATTCTTAACCTTTGTCAATAAAAGATACATCATTTCTAATCAACAAGATGTCCTCCACATAATGTATTAGAAATATGTCTTAGCGCTCCCACTTAATTTCTTGCAAATGCAAGCATCTTCATCGTCTCCTGATGAAAAACTCCTTTTTTATTATGGTAAAGATTCCAACTCCGCGATGCTTACTTCAACCATTGAAGTTTGCATGCCCTTTTAGCATCCTTTGAATTTAACAAAAACCCTTTGGACCGTGTCATGTACACGTCCTAGGTAACCATTCTATTAGAAGAACTTTGTTTTGTTTATTCATCTACCATATACCAAATTATATGTAGTGCTTGCTACTTTAATTCGTCCAGACTAAATATCGCTATGAAAGATCAAATCTTGTCATAGTCAACTCCTTGAACATTGTCATAAAATACTTTACGACATGTCGACTATTTCATAGATGTGAAACATCCATGTCTGTTTCTCTATAGATCCAAATACGACCGATAGGTTTTTTACACCTTTCCGGAGGGTCTTCCAAGTTCAAAACTTGATTTATCGTGTATGGACTTATCAGGATTTTATGGCTTCAAGCCATTTGACGGAGTCAGGGCTCATCATCGCTTCTTTGTATGTATTCGGTTCATCATTGTCAAACAATAATGATTTACTCTCAAATCTTAGCATTTGATTGTTTAACCGACCTACTTGGTTCAATAGGAACTTAGATCTCCGTGACCACAACCTTTGAGGCACATAAGCTATGAGCATTATGGCAGCCTTTGGAACGATTTCCGGCGCTGTGCAACTCAACAGATATAGCTAAGGTTCGTTAACCTTATCAAAGTTCTATTGTCCTCCCACTTAACTTTTACGAAAAATTCCTTCTCCAAGAAACTTCACGTTTCAAGCGACAAACCCTTTTGTCCTTGGTGTTATGAAGGAATAACCAATTGTTATTCGAAATAACCTACAAAGACATGCTCATCTGACTTCGGTTGTAAACATCTTACTTATGTTTAGCATACCGAAATTTAAGAAATGACAACTTGGGTTTTACCCCAAACCATAACTTCCATGGTGTCATTTCAACGGATCAAGATGGAGCTCTTTTCAGTGTAAAAGGGATAGTCTCTAAAGCTTTAATCTTTTAAAACATAATGGCAGTTTTATAAATAACACCTTTGATCCAACCATGTCAAACAAGGTTTCATTACAAATCTCAAACACTCCATACTCCTATGGTGTTTTGGGAGATGTAAATCTATGTGTTTTGCTAAACTTGCAACTCAAATAAATCCCTTTATGATAAAATCATAATTCATTTATTTTCTTGTTACACTTGTAACTCAAATAAATCCCTTATGTTAAAATCATAAACTATTTATTTTCTTGTTACAATGATTTTTCACTTCATCTTGAAAGTCTTTGAACCATTTTCAAATATTTCATACTTCTTTCTCATTAAGTGAATATTCACTCAAATTTCCGGAGAAAGCATATGAAGTTGAAATCCATCGCTTACGACTATACATCATAATGGACTACATACATCGATATGTATAAATTCCAATATTTTAGTCGTTCGTTCTTTTTTGGCCTTTAAACGATGTTTTAATTATCCCGAGGAAAGTCTCACAAGCGTCACTTGATCAAATCAAAGACTCCAAAAATCCATGAAAATGGAGTTTCTTCATGTTTTATTTCCAATATAATTTAAACAGCAATGTCACTTCGTAAGTGATCTTTCAATCATTTGTCTTGCGACATTTTAGCATTAGGTTTTATGGATGTGATTTCTCCAACAAGATTTGTAAATCATCCATCTTATATGGAATATGGTAATTATTTGAACAACCTTTGTTCTCATAATACCTGATTCAAATAACAATTATTAAAACAAATCTTGAAGTCAAGCTTTGATGTCAACGAGAAATACAAACAACAGTTTGTTTGTTTTTGATGAACATCATCACATATTCTCTTGCTGGTTATTTAGGCCATTGTGGTTTATGAATTGCGTCGTTCCGTATGAAATTTCATACCAACCAATTCGGTATCCAATACCCAAGAACCACATTGTTTAACAAGCAAAGAATACAACCATAACATGTATATCATCCATATACCTAAATTGGATATTTCCAATCTTTTCTTTTCTGCCAAATATATTTTATAGATTCTCTTTCAGCATTTCCTTTTTACTTTTTAAAAGAATCTATCAACACCAAAGTGGCGTCATATACATGACACATAGTCCAAAGCGTGTATATTCAAATAATAATACCTTTGGACTTGCACTTTGAAGTAGAACACCATCATCAAAATGATCGGTATTCTTTCAAAATCAATTCTTTAGTAATCTTTTAGTGTAGTAAACACTTTACATACATCTTCTGTTCATCCTTATCATGACGACTTTCATGATCAAGCTAATGTAGCTTATAAGGAGAATCATGAGTATAATGTTGCTTTCCAAAACCCTTTTGGATGATTAGGATGTCTAGCATCTCCAACCTTTGTAAATTCTCATCCAATATGAGAATACATATTATACTCTATCGTATTGCAACCAAAACATTGTTTCAGATATCGTTATATCTGCCACACATGATGGTTTCTGAAACAACTCTTTCAGCTCCTAGATAAACTTGATATTAAAATAATCAAGAATCATGGAGGCAAACATGATACTTAAGATACTAACACTGGAATTGTTACTCTTGATTTAATACCAATTATTAAATTTCACGGAGTAAATAGAGTTTGCTGAAAGTTTGCAATAGGACTTTAAACTTTAGATTGACACTCAACACAATATGATACCAGTTCGTAAAGTATATATCCAGAATTCTATAGTTCTATTATCTCAATTACAACTATGCATAAGGTGGTGAACGAATGCCAATGACTACAGCAAATTGTGAAAATTCACTTTGATTTAATTTATGATAAATTGAGTTCTACTAATCCAAATTAGAAATGAACTCTCACTCAAAAACGACATCCCTCGTGTCTTTTTGGTGATTACATGAACCAAATCCACTACACCAAGTCCGATCATCACGTGAGTCGGCGTAGCTTCAAAGGCGAGCATCCATATGGTCATCATATCAAAACATATGACTCATGCTTAACCTTTCGGTCCGTGTTCCGAGGCCATGTCTGTACAAGCTAGGCTCGCCAAGTAAGAACCTTAGTATTCGCGTGTGTAACTGTCTTACACCCGAGATGTGCTCGTAGATTCAAGTACACCCGATCATCACGTGATGTTTTGAAGCGACGAAACATTGTCGGTGCATACTTAAGGAAGAACACATTTTTATCTTGATATCTAAATGAGGGATCATCTTATTATGCTAATAAAACGCCAAACAAGCGATATAAGATGCTATCAAACATCACATGTTTATTAGTGGAATGATATGGTTCCCGCATATGATCTCTATCATGTGCACCGTGGTATGATCACTATCATACCTATATGTGTAAGTCCAAGGTCTATGGAGATTACACGTTATGTGTGTTGTAAGAGTATCATCTCATACTTCTACTTACAACATCACCATATCATAACACTAGCCCAGCAACAATCTAAACTAGACGCCTCTAATTTATCCATTGCAAATTTTACGTGGCTTAGGGCTTTCGAATATAGAACCGTTCTTACCTACGAACATGAACCACAATGAGGATAACCAAATTGTTGACAACTCGTTGCAAATTAGATATTGACTATAGTAGGAGAGACAGACACCCGCTAGCCACTTATGCAAAACTAGTTGCATGTCAAGCGTGGAACAGGTCTCATGTGCGAGGACATGTAAAGTTTGTCCGGGCCGCTTCATCCCACTATGCCACCAATATCCAAAGTACAACTAAGAAGCAATAAAATGATCATCATCGCCCACATACTCATATGTGTACTACCCGTGCAAAGCATCTACGCATAGATCCGGCTCTGATACAACTGTAGGGTTCGCAGCATAGAAAACAAAATTTTTCCTACGATGAGAACATCTAAGTACCAAGATCTATCTACTAGATACAAGAAACGGGTGGATATACATCCATAGAATACATACCCTCGAAGACCGAATAGCGTTAACAAGGTTGTACTCGTGGATGATGTAGACGAACGCTTGCCGATCTCAAGATCGTGATGAAGTCCATCTGGTCCAGCCGGTCCAGCACGATCAAGTCCAGCACCTCAAAGCAGTGGTGCATTCGTGATCGCACACACGTACGGTTACCCCGACAACCTCCGCGCCCTCGCTCTAGCGAAGCAGCGGAAGAAACAAATCCTTTCAGAAAAAGCCACCGGGAACATGTATCTCGCTGATCCGAGACCATGGGGAAATTCTAAAGGGGGAGAGAGATCCTTCGTGAGGAGGCGTCAGAGACAAGTGAGAGGAGGGGGTCCTTTTATAGGGGAGGGGGGCAGCCCAAGGGGGCATGGCCGCCGGCCATGGAGGGTGCCCCCACCTCTCCCTCATTCATGTGGTGAAAGCTCCACTCACATAAAAACCTCTCCACTCACAATTCCACTCACATGCATTAATTTTCCACCAAAATTAATGCAAGCTCTCATTTAAATAAAACTCTTTTATTTATTTATTCAGAATTTTGTTAATTACTTTAATTAACAAACATTCACATAAAACCCCTTGCTAGTATTCCATTTCACATGCAGAACCAGTTTCAGCAATTTCAACCGAAACAGTTCCGGTGTCTAGTGAAATAAATTCCTGCGCTTTCCTTTTCTTTTTCTGACATATCATTTGCTCTGAATGGTGTCGGCATCCCTTCAGTGTGTCACCCTACGGTTCGCGAATAATGCGGACATGATCGATACCCTTCTCCGATCAATAATCAGTAGCGGGACCTGGAGATCCATACTGACTCCCACACATTCAACGATGACTTCTGTGATCGTGTGAACCTTTTACGCTAGTATCTTAATCCCTTTGTTTCACGATATATTACATTGTCCGAGATTCGATCATCGGTATCTCCATACCTAGTTTGATCTCGTTACCGACATACACTCTTTTCTCGTTCCCGTGATATAACATTCTAGTGATCAAATCACTTGCTTGCAAGCTAATCAATGTGATATCACCGAGAGGGCCCAGAGCATATCTATCTGTCATCGGGATGAACAAATTCCACTCTCGATCCATGGGTATCAACATAACACTTTAGTAGTTCTGAAGCCATCTTTATAATCACCTAGTTATGGTGTGACGTTTGATGTCATCGAGAAACTCTTCCGGTGTTAGTGATTGACATGATCTCATGGTCTAAGGATTAGGATCACTTTGTAAGTTGTTATAGCAATATAAACTCAATGACTTTGATCGTAATGCTATACTTCGGATGAATGTTCATCACATCATTACACTAATGTTGTGACCTCGTTATTAACAACATCCAATGTCCATGATCAGGAAATTTTGATCATCATGTTAATCAACGAGCTAGTTTATAAGAGAGGCATAACTAGGAACTTCCTTTTTGTTTATTAAACTCACATGTATTAACGTTTCCGTATTAATACAATTATAGCATGTAAAATAAACATTTATCATAAATAAGGAATACGATAATAACCACTTTATTACTGCCTCTCGGACATATTCCCTTCATTAAGGCCAGACCTTGGATCTTCACCCTGCAAGGTAAGACTGGGAACTCCTCCTGTGTTGTCTTCCTGCACCAACAGTCGCTGCTACGAGTCACAGATCACGCAACCAGTTCTCCATCGCTGCAAAAACTAAAATCACCATCGCTACCCTCATATTTCCACTTTCTTGACATTCTTCGCATCTGACTTCACCATGGCTCGATGAATGGCACTTGGTGGGAACAACCAACAGAGCTTCTCAACGCTCCCGCTAAAACCAGACGGCCAGAAAAACAAGGTATGCACGACCGAATACCTTCTGATCCAGCAATCTCCCGGCATGATACACCTATAGGAGTTCGCCGGCGGAGCCTTTCGGAACTCGCCTCTCCAGTCCAGATCAACGAGGGCAGACATCAAGCAGATCTTCGTCTTCACGCGAAAGAAACCCAAGGACCACCTCCTTTATTAATGCTGATGCAGCGATCCCCACACCGCCGACCGCTTCCCGGTGAACAGATCGAGCGTGCCGACTCAGCCACCTGAATGGTCGATGCTTCCACCTCTATGTCGCCTTAGGAAGGAGAACGGCGCCCGCAGCGTCGTCGACATCGTGGCCGCCGTCGGCCAAGGGTTTCCCCCGGTTAGCCCTGCCTCTAGCACCCACTAGCCGCCAAAACAAGGTCTAGGGCTGTGGAGGAGAAGCACAGGGAGGAGCAGCCCTCTTCAGATCAAGTGACCTCCGCACGTCGATGCCGTCCACCCGCGCGAGGCCACCGCCTCGGATCAGAGGCTCTCCAGTGTAGGAGACTTCGTCCATTCAGTCGCGCGAGAGCCACCAAGACAGATCCCCGCCGCCCCCTTCACCGGATCCACGCGTGCCTTAGGCCGGCGGCCTTTCGGGGGTGACGAGGTAGGAGAAGAGAGGGTGGCGGCGGGCGCTAGGGTTGGCCCCCTCGATCGCCTGGAGGGCAACGCGAGGAGGGGAGAGTTACGCCTTAAAATGGAGGGAGTATTTCGTTTCTCCGGCCTCTGCACCAACTAGGGATGCACACAGCCATTAAGCATAAATACCAGTATTTTTAAAATTGGTTAAGCACCAAGCCTGGTCCTGAAGATAAAGTGCATGAGTACCAGAAAAGCAAGGTCCTCAAGTATAAATAGGAACCTTAATTTTCTTTCGTGAGGATTTGAACTCAGGTGTTGGGTTTATACATCCATTCCCCAACCAGTTAAGCTAGGCTCACTTCCTATGCGTTACTCATATAGTGACACCAAGTTAATTTGCTCTAGGTCCGCCCCTGGTTGTATTGTGTGGTTTGTATCGGGTTATGTGTGTGTATGATGTTTTTGCTTTTTGGTGTTGTATCGTCCGTCAGCCTCTTTCTCTTCTATGTGTTTGGTATGTCTCCTAAGACCGTATTAAAAAAAAATACTACTAAGACGTGTGTATGGTAGGATCGCTAGTGCAGAAGGCCGAGCGACCAACTTCAATGCGGCGAGAGACGCTGCCATGCGGGTCAGGGCAGGACATACACTCTGTTTTGGGCATGCACTGGTCCGAGGCAAACCTGGCCAACAGGCCAGCCCGTGGGCGCGCAAAAAAGCCCGACACAGCCTGTGAAGCACCAGGGTCGTGAGCTTAGGCACGCAGGCCTGGCCGGCACGACCCGTCAATTTCTCAGCAGGTGAAATTCTGTTAAATATAGGCAAAATAAGAGGTGGCGAGGGGTCAAACTCCCAACCTCCTGCTTTCGCGCGCACGCGTTAACCAACATGCTAACTCTTTGTGTCCAACAGAAAAATAGAAAGCCCGCGTGCCTCACGCCATGGCCGGCCCGTTAGGCCTACGTGCCGTGCTCGGGCCTCAAGGCCAGGCCCCGTGCCAGCCCGGCACGGCACGTGAGTTAGACGGGCCACGGCGGGCCGTGCCGGGCCAGGCACGTTTAGCACGTGCCGGGCCTGGGCCGTCCGGCCCGTTGGGCAGATTTGGTGCGAGGTCTCTGATCCGTCCGGGTCGTCTGGGGACTGGATTTTGCGGTCCGCCGTTTGGGTCGCCTGTTAGGTCTGAAATGTCTGAAACTACTGAAGTACTACTCCGCATCTCGCCTCTCTGCTCCGTCTCGACTTCGGCGGGCTCCGATCTCGCCACCGCCGCCACCGGCCATGGAGTTCATCGACGACGACTGGGACTCCCAGCCGCGCGCGCGCGTCGTCCATTCCCGCGCCAACGCCGTTGCTAACTCCTCCTCCTCCTCCGCCACGGCTGACCCCGCGTCGCGCTCGCTCCCCCACGCCGCCGCCTGCGCTGCATCGGCTGTGCTCCTCCTCGCCGGCGCCTACTCCCTCGACGCGGCCTACCAGGTCTTCTCCTCCTTCCTCATCTGGATCGCATTCTCCCTGCTCCTTGCCCCATTCGCGCCCTCCTCCGCCACCGGCGGCGACATCTCCGTCGGCCGCGGCAGCCTCCTCCCCGACCAGGAACCATCCGAGGAGCCCACCCCGGATCCTGTCGCCACCTCCCGCCGGGGTCGCCGCCAGAACGCGGCCCAGCCGCCCCCAAAGTCGTCAGATCCGATCGCTCCTCCCATCCAGACGCGTGCGCCGCGGCAGGAGGCAACGGGTGCGGGGGCTGCTGTCCTGGACTCTGGGGAGAGGGAGGAGGATGGTGGCGAGTGGACCGACCAAGAAATGGAGCTTCTCCGGCGGCAGATGGTGAAGCACCCGGCTGGGGAGCCCCAGCGTTGGGAGGAGATCTCATCCGTGTTCGGCGGCCGCCGCACGCCGGAGAGCGTCATCCGCGTGGCGAAGTCAGGCGCCACCGCAGCAGCAGGGGGCTCATTCGAGCAGTTCCTGCGCAAGCGCAAGCCGCTGGATCCAAGGGCTGAGGCGGCCGATGCCGATGCAGGTGGCAATGCTAGAGGAGGGGATGGTGGAGACAGTGGTTGGAGTGCCGGTGATGATCGTGCTTTGCTGAATGCGCTCAAGGAGTTCCCGAAGGACACAGCAATGAGGTGGGAGAAGGTTGCTGCGGCAGTGCCTGGGAAGACGAAGGCCGGGTGCATGAAGCGGGTCACTGAGCTCAAGCGTGACTTCCGGAGCAGCAAGGTGCCGTCAGAAGCTTGAATGCTTCCTTCCTTGGCTGCAACTGCATTTCTCGGAGGGTTAGACTGGTACAATCCCTTTTACTTCTGCATTTTGATTGCAGTAATGGCATTATATGCTGGTGATCTTTATATGTTGCTACTTGAGAATAGGTTTCTGTTTTCTTGATGTGAGCTAACGATGTTGAAGTCAATGCTATATTTTGACCAGAGAATAAAAATGATAGTGGTGCAATTTCTGAGAATTGATCATAGTGAGCAATCATATTTACTAGCGGTGGTGTACATGTCTTTGGATTGCTGTGCTGGCTGCTACCCACCTCATGATATGCTTTTTGTTTATGTTGCTTGCATCAAAAGATGACCAGTTGGGCCGTTACTCATCTTTACCAGGATTATTAGCAAATTTGATGTCACAATTACCACAAACAGCAGAATGCAGTCTATCATCTATAAACATTCCACCAGTCTATGTTTTCATCTCCAGCAGATAGTCTAAATTCCATCCTCTATATTCTTCCTCATCATATTTTAGTAATATCCTATAACTACCAATTATTTTCTTCGAGTGTGTTTGGTTTACATGGACTATTTTCAGTTGGCATAGTCTATTCTTTCCCAATCCAGCTGAAGTTTTGCAAAGTACCCGAGTTCATTTCATTGGCCTTGTTTCCAGGTCGCAATCAGCGTTCATCTAGCAATTTACATATGTGCACGTAATAAGCAACAACAAAAAATCAGTGTTCATTATTGTCCCAAACTTACCTGTTCTTTCTCTTTCCCAGAGCAGCAAAACTCAATCCAATCTCAGCTCTCTCTTCCTGAACCTCTCTGCTCTCAATCCCTAGCGCCATACGAGCATCTCTCTTCTTCCCTGCCCCTGCTGCCCTACTCCTTCGCAATCCTCCTCACCATGCCCCGACCTCAGACTGGGTTTCTATAAAAAAAATGGGTTCAATGGTTCATGGCCTGTGTTAGACCACTGAAGTTCATGGTGCAAGGTAACCTAAACGAAGAGATCTCCCCGTCACGTGGCTTGAGACAGGGGGATCCCCTCTCCCCTATCTCTTCCTCTTTGTTGCTGATTGCCTCTCCAAGATAATTCAAAGAGCAGTTTACAAGCAAGAGTTGCAAGACCTCAGAATCTGCAGGCAATTCCAAACTATGTTATGAGTGTTTTCAAACTGCCAGCCGGATTCCACGACCACTACATGCGTATGGTACGTAACTTCTGGTGGGGAGAAGGTGAGAACAAGAGGAAAGCCCATTGGGCAGCTTGGGATGTCCTGACTAAACCGAAATATCTTGGAGGTGTGGGGTTTAGGGATCTAAAACTCCTAAATCAAGTCCTGCTTGCTAGGCAGTGCTGGAGAATCATTAAAAAATCCAGAGAGCCTTTGTGCTAGACTCCTGAAATCCATTTATTTTCCTCGAGGAAACTTTATTGACACTGTTTTCCGACAGGATGCATCCCCTTCATGATGAGGCATCAAATATGGCCTAACTCCTCCAGAAAGGTCTTGTTTGGAGAATCGGAAATGAAGAAAAGGTTTTGGAGGGATAACTGGTTACTGAGAAGTTACAGCTTAAAAGCAAGAGCTGGGAAGACAAGGTCTAGGATTAGATACGTCAAGCAACTCATGTTGCCTGGCACCAAGCAATGGAACAAAGATTTAATAAAAAAGGCATGTTCCCGGAAGACACAGATTGGATCCTTCAACAAAAACTCCCGAACCATGGCAGTGAAGACGTTATAGCTTGGCACTACGAGCGATCAGGTCAATTCTCAGTTAAAAGTGAGTATAAGCTCGCATACAACCTCAGTAATTATGTAAGAATGCAGGCGGGATCTAGGAGTGGTCAAGAGAGCTCTAGGAGTATTTGGAAGCTCATTTGGTCTGCTCCAATTCCAAACAGAGTTAAAATCCTTGGTTGGAGGACACCTTGGGACAATCTAGCCATGACAAAGAACAAGTTTAGAAGAACTTTAGAAACGTTGAGAACATGGCCTATCTGTGGTACAGCTGACAGAAGACAGCTTCGATGCTACAGTCGCGTGCTCGAAGGCGAGAGCCTTGAGAGAAGAAAGATGAGAGTTTTGAGACCTCCCCCCAGAGAGTATGTTCAGAAGCACAAGTTGGGACTGGCTTCTCGTCCTTGATTGCTGCAAGCAGACCCAGCGAGGGCTAGTCCTCATGCTTCTATGAGAGATCTTGGAACCTCAGATGCAATGCGATCCATGAAAAGGGCCAGGAAACTACTACTAGAAAGCAGTCCATCATGTTCCTCAGAAGCTATGTTGATCACCTAAGCAGCCATGTTCCAGCTGCGACAAATGAAAAGGTAAAACCCCTCTTGGACAGGTTAATCTCATCTAACCACAAGAATTGTCCTGATTCCAGCAGGGAAACAAGTTTGCTGATAGAGCGCTGCAAAGCTTTATTGCAGCGCTCTGGCACAAGACTGGGCGATGCCATGGTATGGAAGAAGCTGAAGCAAGGGCGACCCAGGCTAGGTTTCAGTTTGGCATCGACCTAAACCTGAACCTGTCTATTATAGCGTCAGACTAGAGTACAGCAATCAAGGCGGTGAATTACTCAGGCCCCAATCTCTCAAACAACTGGGGAATCTACTACTACGAGGAGATTAAACTGTTGAGGTCCCTGGTCCCCTGTTGTCTTGTGGTTCACACCAAGAGGAAGCTCAATGCTGTTGCACACGAGCTTGCTCTTTCCCTCCCCGGCTGCCATTGTTGCTAAAAAAGCTTATATTGTGAAACAGAGGGAGTGACAGAAAAGGATATTGTAAACACTGTTTTGGGGTAATATATATGAGCGTTCCCCTAGAAAAAACTTATCTGAGATGAGCAGACAAGTCACTCATCTCTCAAAATGTGAAAACCTGTCAAACTCATGTTATGACTTATGGTGTTTTGGTCACGAACCAGCTCCAAAGCGTTTTTCTGTCCACGTGGTGTATAGGCGGAGTATTTTGGCGAAAAAAATGTCACGTGTGGTGCACGTGAGAGTGAGCAGGGGTTGATTACAAGGGGGGCTCTTTGTAAAATAGCCATTACGGTAAAATCTTTAACTCTCGAGTTGTGTTCAACGCAAAATTCCTAAATCCTAATTTTTTTTAGAAACACGGTATAATCCTACACGCTCATAACATGTATATGCACCCATCCTATGAACCCGTGCACACACACACATTTTACCCTTATGAGTACCTCAGTCTTAGCAACTCCGAGAGACTGAGCCGGCGGATCGGATTTTAATATTAATGAAATCACTCTGAGCGCCTCGCTATCGAAGAAAGGTTGCCTCCCACTGAAAGAATATTACGCCTTTTATGTAATATACAGTATCAAACATAGAGTTTGTACTTTAGTGGCTAAGAGTACAACCACCCTCACCCAACTACATGTTGGTTTGCCCAAACCCTAATCCTCGAAACAACATGTCTACATACAAAAAATGGGACTAGACTCCGTTGAAGCTGCCGCCATTGCTCTAGCATGTGTCTCAAAGTTAACTAAGCACGGTTCTGAGTTTTCTACCTGTACCATAGAAAAATCCAGCACGATACATTTCAAGGTGAGCATAGTTTAACAAATACTCCATCCGTTTCAAAATATAAGATATTTTAGATTTGTAAAGAAAATATACTCTCTCCATCCTAAATTAGATGTCTTAGATTTGTCAACATTTCGATAAACCTATATACTAAACAGTTAAATATTGTCTAGATTTATGTAAATTTTAACAAATCTAAACAAATCTAAGACATCTATTTTGGAATGGAGGAAGTATTTTTTTTAGTACGTAGATTCACTCTAAACCCGAGTGAACCTATATATTTCACTAAAAAAATCTAGATACATTTGTTTCACAAAGCTAAAACATTTTACTATATTTTAAAACGGAGGGAGTACAATAATAGCACTTGGTATCAAACTTAGGGCTAGTTCGGGATTTTTTTTCAGGCGCGGCAACGGATTTGCCGCCCTTCTTTCCCTTCTGTTTACCCTTTTTGTCTTTCTTGAAATCGGTGGTTTTATTGATCATCAACACTTGATGTTCTTTCTTGATCTTCACCTCTGCAGTCTTAATCATTAACAGAAGTTCGAGGAGAGACTTTTTCATGCCCTACATGTTATAGTTCATCACGAAGATATTGTAGCTAGGTGGGAGAGATTGGAGAACATGATGTATGTCTAAGTCAAGGGAATCGTTATTTCCAAGGACACAAGCTTATCGGCGTACCCAGACATTTTGAGTACGTGGAGCTTTTCTCTACCATCATGCAATTAAAGAAATTTTTAGAAGCATTATAACTCTCTACGGCAGCATGGGTATCGAAAATCATTTTCAAATCATCCATTGTATCAAAGTCATTGCCATTTTCGAAATGCTTTCGAAGTTCTGGCTCTAGCCCATACAGTATGCCGCAATGAACTGAGTTATGGTCCTCTTGACGAGTCAAATAGACGTTCTTTTTTTTTTGTCAGGGGCATCATCAAGTGGTGGGAGGCCTAGCGGCTCTTCTAGCACATATTGCTTTTGTGCAGCAGTGAGGAGAATCCTCAAATTCATGGCCCAGTCGGTAAAGTTGCTGCCATTCAACGCAAGTTTCTCTTTCTCCATGAACACATTGAAATTAAAAACAGGTGGTGCCATCTACAACATAATTTGTAAAGTTTAGACTAAGTTTATGATAGATCGAGTTCAAATAATCCAAACTATGAATGAACTCCCACTCAAAAACAACATTCCTCATGTCTTTTTGGTGATTACATGAACCAAATCCAATACACCAAGTCTGCATCTATATGGGCATCATATCAAATATATGACTCATGCTTAGCCGTGTTCCGAGGCCATGTCTGTATATGATAGGCTCGCCAAGTAAGAACCTTTGTTTTTGCGTCTGTAAAACTATCTTACACCAGAAATACGATCGTGGATTCAAGTACACCCGATCATCACGTGATGTCTTGAAGCGGCGAAACATAATCGGTGCATATTTAAGGGAGAAGACATTTTTATCTTGATATCTAAATGAGGAATCATCTTATAATGCTACTAAAACGTCAAACAAGTAATATAAGATGCAAAAACATCATATGTGAAAAGTGAAATGATATGGTTCTTGCATTTGATCACTATCATGTGCATCGTGGTATGATCTTTATCATTACTTTGTGTGTAAGGCCAAGGTCTATGGAACTTACACGTTAGGTATGTTGTAAGAGTATCAATTATACATCAACTTAAAATATTACCATATCATGACGGAAAAAGTCTATTTTCAACCCTGAATTCATAGTGCTTCGGCGATTTGAACCCTGAACTCAAAATCCCTGTCTTTTGCACCCTAAACTAATTGATCCCGGTCTAAATTAAACCCTTAACCCGTTTGACCAAGTTAACCAACACCACATACGCAATTTTTTTTTTGAAAAAACTCCTACATAATTTTCTATTTAAATCGCTCGGTCCCTCACTCACTCTCACGTTGTTATGACTCAATCGCGTCTTTTTGTCGGGTAAAGTTGATTAAAATCCGATCGTGAATCTCTCAAATTAGGAAAATAATTTGGCTACCAAATTTATTAGTCCATAAATCTCTCAAATTAGGCATAATTTTGCTACCAAATCTGCTCGGCAGCAATAATTTCGCTCATGGAGGCCGGCGGTGCTTGGCTGCAGGCATGTCGCTGGGATGGGATTTCCATTGTTTATTTCAAAGCAAAGAGCGGCCGTGTGTGTGGATTGACAGTCTGGGCGGCAGGGAGTACTCCATGCGTGACGGCGCCCCAGCCTGCAGAACTACTCGCGGCGGCGCCCTACTCCGGCACTCCGTAGAGGAACAGGTCCTCACCCAGCGAGCGCGTGTCGGCGAGCAACTCCAGCCTGTGGGAGTGGGACGGCGGGGGAACGGCATCCTACTGCGACATGGGCCATACAACAACGCAGTCTTGGGTGGTCGGTGACTACGTGCTCGAGCTCGGCGGCCGGAGAGGAATGGCGGGACAGCGAGATGGGCCCGTTCATACAGCAGCGCGACGGTGCCCAACTGGTTCGATCCGGCTGGTCTGCAGCTCGATGGCCTTTCGGGCGCTTCACCGACTGCCCGTCCGTCACCGTGGCGGCGCTCCTCTCGATTTGTTCTGCGACGAGCTCCAACGAGCTCCAACCGACGCCATGTCCCTCTCATCTCCTGTGTTTCTGAATTTTTTTACAAGTAAACCCCAAAACTAGGATCGGTATGAACGAGAGAAAGTAATAATTAGTAAAAGAAGAGGAATATGACAGGTGGACCCTACTGTATGTGAGAGTAACATGAAATCCCGGTCAGGATTGTTATTTTCCTGGTGTACCAAACAGCTTCATGGTTTAATTTAGACCGGGATTGAATAATTTAGGGTGCGAATGACAGGGATTTTGAGTTCAGGGTTCAAATCGCCGAAGCACTATGAATTGAAGGTTGAAAATCCGATCGTGAATCTCTGTCGGTCTAAGTACCATTGGGGGGTTCAAATGCCATGAGTCTACACTAGCCCAACAACAATCTAAACTAGACGCTTCTAATTTATCCATTGCAAGTTTTACGTGGCTTAGGGCTTTCGAAGATAGAACCGTTCTTACCTATGAACATGGAACCACAACGATGATAATTAAGTTATTAGCAACTCGTTGTAAATTAGATATTAACTATAGTAGGAGAGATAGACACCCGCTATCCACTTATGCAAAACTAGTTGCATTTCAAGCGTGGAACATGTCTCATGTGCGAGGACATGTAAAGTCGGTCCGGGCCGCTTCATCCCACTATGCCACCATGTAGTGACCTTGGATCAATAAAGATCCTAAGTCCCTGTGATTTTACATGCTAGTCCCTGGATCAATAGCTAGCACTCACAGTCGATGAATATCATGTAAAACACAAAGTCTTTATTACACGGAGAATCCAGAGTATGAATCTATTACAAATTTGCTTAGCATTAAGCTAGCTCAAATAGCAGCGGAAACATAAAAGCAGCTTGAGTCCATCAACGCCCCAGGCTTGTCGAGTGTAGACTCACGATCTCTATGCATCTTTCATTCTTCGGATTCTGCACATAAGACGTGCAGCCAACAAGTTGGGTCAATACTTTGAATGTATTGGCAAATTACACCAAGGAAAGAAAAGACTATCTCTACATGCAAGGCTAGTTTAGGACGTAGAGTTTATTTGCTCAAAGCTAGTTTTCTTAAGTATGGAGAAGAAGAGAAGATTTTCCCTACTTTGTAAACTTTTGTTTAAGTAATATATGGTCGAATGGCACACGAGGATATTACTCACCAAGTGTCCAATCAACCTAACACTTGGATATTACTCACCAAGTTCCCAAAACCCTCCCAATAGCGATATGACTCACGCCTTGGGTTTTTAGAAAACTTTAAGTTTTGAAAGAGAGAGAGGAAGATCCTTCAGAGGCTCCATCCTTCAGATGCTCAATGTTGTTCTATTTCCGTGAACACGGCTGTTCGATCAGATTGCAATACTCTTGAGAGTCTGTGCACTTTACCCACAATCCACGATCAAGTCCTTTTATAGACAAGACCATGGCGAGGCTTTCCCTTAGTAGCCGCTCTACCTTCTGGATCCAACCGTGCCAAGAACCTCCAAATGTTGGTACCCATGTGAGGTTTCACACTAAGTACTAGGCCAAGACAGAGCCCATATGTATTGTGGTTGCACTGGAAGCTTTTGAATTCTGAAACATGGCAGACTTATTTGATTCCTGGGCGGCCGTCCTCCACCAAAATCTCACTCGTTATCCCGACAACCATTTCGCCCAGAAGAAAACTTAGTTTTATTTTAAAGTGGATTTGAGAAGAAAGGTTTGCTCAAGAGAGCCTTTATACTTAGAAATTTCATTGTCTTTCGAACCCCCCAACGATACTTTTCTTATAAATAGCATAGCAAGCAATACTTAGCAAAACAGGGGTAACCTATTAGGAAGGGAAAATCCTATGTATAGAGCTACTCATGGCATACTACAAAATCATCGCACTTGCAAAATAATACCAAGGAAAAATTCTACTAAAACATCCTACACATGCATACTACAGAATTTTGAAGATCACATGCATAGAATCAAAACTGGGACAAAAGATATGAACAAGTGGTGTAACTTGCCTTGATCCGAGCAGCACTCTACACAATAGCACTCCTCAGCGCACTCCGAACAATCTAACGAAACACAAACATAGATCTAATCACAACTTGCACAAAATATGCCACAGAGATAACATGCATGCATGCAACATGGTACTTATGCAAGATTTGTTTTCTAAATTGACCAAGGTAGTCTAATTGGATTTCAATTGTGTTAGGATGTTATTAGTATTGATTTCCCACGGGTTTAAACTAATTTGGGTCATAATTCTAACTCATAGGCTCACTAGAAGATCCAACCATCTAACTAGCCCCAAATAAGATCTAATGCTCTTAAGCAAGGTTCTATAATTTTTTTCAGTAGGTATTGTAAAAACAAAGTCAACGCAACAAGAATCAACTAAAACGGGGTTTTAGTTATTTTTCTATGGATTAAACACTCTAATCTAGAGATTAATTTCTACACAGAAAAACTTACTGCAAACTTGTAATATTATTATAGATCTGTGTCCTACACAATTTTGTGAATCCAACGGTATATTATACTCAAAATTTGGCCAAGTATTTGATTTTCTATGAATTTCACAAGATTTAACCTAAATCTGCCAATTAAATTCAACCCTAGCGAGAACGCGACAAGTGGCAAAATCTGACTGGGCCAGCTAGGCAAGGCGGTGCTGACGCGGCACGCTGTCGCGACTTGCCACGCGGCAGCGCGGGATTCGCCGATACCCCTTTGTTTTAAGCTTCTAATCCACACCATCTATCCTAGATCTAAGGGCTAAGAAGCAAGGATAGACTCACCTACCTTGCTGGCGGCGGGTGGCGCAGTGGTGGTCGACGTCGGCGTTTCGGCGTCCTTGGGGAGGATGAGGTAGGTACAGGTGGTCGCCTCCTCCTCGCGGTTTCGACCGTGGTATTGGATAGAGGCCTCTCCTTCTCGAGTGGTGGCAGCGACGTCGACCCTCCCGCAGCTCCGGCGAGAAATCGAGGGCGTGAGGCTGCAGTAAAACCGATTAGGAGGGGGTGAGCCGATGATGTCGAGCGAGAGGTTCAATATAGGAGAAAGAAAATAGGGGGAGGGAGCTCTTGTTGTCGGTTTACGAACTCACCGAGGTCGGCGGTGGCTCGAGTTTGAGAGATCGGGGACGGAGGGCTAGGGTTATAGTTTTTTGCAGGTTTAGAAACAGGGTCGCGGCGCTGGGCTTTTATATGCTGTCTGGGGGAGTCCTGGTTGGACACGGCGACGAGGAGGGGGCGTGGCCGGCGAGGATTCTGTTTAGATACTCGTCAGGGGGGGGGGAAGAGAGGGATGACAGGTGGGGGCTGGTGTCAACGGGAGCAGGCGGTGTGGGCTGGCGCGGGGCGCTGGCTAGTTAGCTGTCGCGCGGGCGCGGGTGGGTTGGCGCAGCCGGCCCAACTAGGTTAGGCCGTTGCTTCTTCTTTTTTTTTATTCCCTATTTTTTTTCCATTTTCTGTTTCATTAAAACCTCAATAACTTTTGCATACTAAGGCCAAAATCAGTAAAACTAGTTTCTAAATTTTTGTAAAAATGGGGTGGTTATCTTAGGGCCAGAGAATTTTCATTTTGGCATTGTTTTTAGTAGGGTCAACCAAGATTGCTTCATTCTTGCTCACCGGGGGATTTTGTTGTTAGGGTTTTGTTAGGGTTTGATGCAACTTGAATTTGTAGGATGCAATGATGCAATGATGATGCATGCTTCTAATAACATCCTATTACAAAATCTGGGATGTTACACACCAATATTCAAAGTACAAACAAGAAGCAATAACATGATCATCATTGCCCAGATACTCATATGTGTACTACCCGTGCAAAGCATCTACGCATATATCCGACTCTGCTACCACTATTGGGTTCGCAACATAGAAAACAAAAAAATTCTATGTTGGGAACTACTAAGCATCAAGATTTATCTACTATATACAAGCAACGGGTGGATATACATCCATACAGAACATACCCTTGTAGACCAATAAAGTTTAACGAGGTTGTACTCGTGGATGATGTAGTCGAACGCTTGTCGATCTCAAGATCGAGAAGAAATCCAGCGCCGCAAATCAGCAGCGCATACATGATCGCACACACGTTCAAGCAACCGAACACCTCCGCCTCCTCGCTCTAGCGATGCAGCGGAAGCAGCAACTCCTAGACGAAAAGCCACCGGGAACATGTATCTCGCTAGTCTAAGACCATGTGAAAATAATTCTAGAGGAGAAGAGAGATCCTTCACGAGGAGGTGTGAGTGAGAGATAGGGAGAGGGGGCTTTATATAGGAGGAGGGGGCACCCCAAGGGGGTGGACGACGCATGGGGTCTGCCCCACCCCTCCCTCCATTCATGTGAGTGGAGCTCCCACTCACAAATTGCCTCTCCATTTTCTCCACTCAAATTCCCATTAGATTTCCACCAAATTTAATGTAATCTCTCATTAAATAAAAATCATTTTATTTATTTATTTAGAATTTTGTTAATTATATTAATTAACAAACATGCACATAAAACCCCTTGCTACTATTCAATTTCACATGCAGAAACAATTTCAGCTATTTCACCCGAAACAATTCCGGTGTCTAGTGAAATAATTCCTGCGCTTTGTAATTCTTTCGTCTAGAACATATTTGCTTCAAATGATGCCGGTATCCCTTAAGTGTGTCACCCTACGGTTCGCGAATAATGCATACATGATCGAGACCCTCTCGAATCAATAATCAAAAGTGGGACCTGGAGATCCATACTGACCCCCACACATTCAACGATGAATTCTATGATCGTGAGAACCTTTTACGCTAGTAACTTAATCCCTTTGTCTCGCGATATATTACATGTACGAGATTCGATCATCGGTATCTCCATATCTAGTTTGATCTCGTTACCGACATGCACTCTTTTCTTGTTTCCGTGATATAACATTCTAGTGATCATATCACTTGCTTGCAAGCTAACTAATGTAATATTATCGAGAGGGCCCCGAGTATATCTATCTGTCATCGGGGTGGAAAAATTCCACTCTTGATCTATGAGCCTCTACATAAAACCTTCGTAGCACTGGATCCACCTTTATAGTCACCCTGTTATGGTGTAACGTTCGATGTTATCAAGATACTCTTCCAGTATCAGTGATTGACATGATATCATGGTCTAAGGATTAGAATTACTTCATATGATGGTATAACAATATAAACACAATGATTTTGATCATAATGATATACTTCGGATGAATGTTCATCACATCATTCCAACAATGTTGTGACCTTATTATTAATCCAATGTCCATGATCAGGAAACCTTGATCATCTTGTTAATCAATGAGATAGTTTATAAGAGAGGCATAACTAGGAACTTTCTATTTGTTTATTAAACACACATGTATTAACGCTTCTGTATTAATATAATTATAGCATGCAAAATAAACATCTATCATATACTTGGAATATTTATAATAACAACTTTATTATTGCCTCTCAGGGCATATTCCCTTCAAGTATAGGGACAAAGGCACCATGGAACTAAAGACAATAAATGTTACTAGAGATCTGGTGAGGGAATATCTTTGTGAAAAACTTGTCCTAGCTATTGTGGAACTATGTCCCGAGGATGGACATGAGGGACCAATCTTCATTCAGCAGGACAATGCTAGGACGCATGTTCTGCCGGATGATTCCACTTTTATAGCGTCCGTCAATGCTACATGAATGGATATCCAAATGACTTACCAACCACCAAATTCATCGGACATGAACGTATTGGATCTTTTCTTCTTCAGTTCAATTCAGTCCTTGGCATTTGATAGTGCACCTAACACTCTCAAAGAACTAACTGAATCTGTTGAACAGGCTTATGATGCATATGAGGTGGACATACTTGCAAAAGTGTATATAACATTGCAGTTTGTCTTGGTGGAGGTGATGAAAGACGGAGGAGGAAACAAAAACAAGAAACTGCACATGGGCAAGGACAAACTCCAGAGGGAGGAATGTTGCCACACTCTAAATGTTGATGGTGAACTCTACCGACAAACATTGGAGCTGATAACTGGCTATGAGAAACAAGTCATAGCACCAGCTCAAACAACAACTCGAAAAGCACGCTGGACGGGCCTGATGGAAATATGCCCTAGAAGCAATAATAAATTGTATTATTCTATATTTCCTATTTATGATTAAGTTTATTATTTTGTGCTATAATTGTATTAGTTCCGAATAATGAGTATTTGGAGGAAAACCCTAATACATGTGTGGAATTATAAACACCATTTAGATATCCCTAGTCTCGTCTCTAAGACTAGTTCATGTATCATTGATAGTCCCGGTTTCCTGGCTATGGGAAAAACGACAATGTGTTGTGGAGTTGCCGGTGATATATGAGATCGGAGTTGTTAGGAGAACAATGATGATGGATAGACCCAACATGATATACCGTGAAACACATCGTCAATATTGTTATAGGTAATTTCTCATAAACAATATATTATCTTTACTAAAGATCGTTTGACCGTGAGACATATATGAACTTGGGTACAATATGGACGTGGCAATATTCTTCAAACGTTGCTCTTAATGGAGTAATCATAAAGTTGATACTTGCTCTTACCGGATGGTACGCCAATTATTCACATGGGATGCTTGCGGGAATTGCTACTCCTGACGATGGAGAGATACACTCTAGGCCCACTCATGTACTATAATGTTCGTCATCATCTGGCTAGACACATGACCAAGTTGCTGAATACATGAACATCGATAGTGCGGTATTAGTAAAGAGTACATGTCGGGTAACGAGAATAACTTAGTGTTTCATCTCGGGCAATGTAAAGTATCGACAGAGCAATACGACATGTATCAGACATAATACAACGGTTCACACGATAAATATCTTCGTTTTATTTGCGGGGGTTACTACGTGTATCAAGACGCCAATAGTAATCATTGTCGCGAAATGAGTTCCGGACATATCCACAAATATTCAAACCCATAGGGTCACACACTTAAGAGTTCAATGGAATTTAGAATATGAGTGTGAATGAAGATTTAGGAAGAGAAGTAATTCCGAAGGTTTTCAGAGTGTCTTGGTATATATCGTAGGTGTCTGGAATATTGCCGAGAGTGTTCGAAATAAGTATTGAGAATTAATGATATGAGATAAAGATCCCAAGACGGTCTCGGATAGTCTCGAAATGGTTCTGATAGGTCCCGGATGATCCCGGAAGTGTCCGGAATGGTCCCAGGAGTGTCTGGAATGGCCCTAGACATATATGGAAGGTTTTGGATGGAGCGGAAGGTTCCAGAAGGTTTTGGAAGGTTTCAGAAGGGTGCGGGATGGCTCGGGCTATCTTAGGTAGCCCAAAAGGTTCCATAATAGGCGAATCCAAGCTTTCCTTAAGGGATAAGGAAAGTTCCCCAAGGCAATTTAGGATTGGCAAAATAAGGCAGTTTTGAAGTAGGTTTGGATTGGAGGAATCCTAACGGAACTCGACAAAACTTTCAGGTTGGCTTTTGGCCGATCCAAGGGGCCTTGCCACCTATATAAAGGCACCAAGGGGCACCCAAAGTGGCACTCAAGTCGTGGTCTTATCCTCCCTAAGCCGTTGCACCTCCGCCGCTCCAAAACCCTAGCCATCGTCGCCCTGCGCCCGCTGTTGCCGCGCCGCCACTTGGTGCACCTCCGTCCCCCAAAAATCCTAGCCGCCGCATGCCCTAGATGTGTCGCCTCCTAGTGCATCGCCGTCACCTCCCTCATCTCTTCTCCACCTTCATGGTGTGGTGCTCAACCTTAGGGTGGGTGTGCCCTAGGTACTTCTTCTTCTACTACGACGTTGGAGCGTTGACCGAGTTCTACCTCCATTTGGATATAATCTAGATGAAACTGCGGAAGCGCTGCCGGATCTTCATCGACATGTTACCACTTTGATCGTGTGATCTTGATCACACCTTGATGTGGTGTCGCTGATCTTGTACGTGTGGATACCGGTGGAGGTGCGACACTTAGATCACTTGATCATGCAAATCTTCATAGGAGAAATATTCTCGCTGGTAATTGACTAGCTGAGGGAATCGATGTACCGACTACTTCGACAACAACGTCTTCATCGATGCATGTTCATGGGAGGTGTCCGTGGGATAATACATATCCTCGCGACTCGCTAAGGCTTGTTGCGGGGATCGACGCATGACCAACTGATGGTTGTGAAATCACCTCTTTTAGCCATATAAAATGTGCCATTTATCTCTCATATCATGTTTCTTCTAGCTATAGCTATGCCTTATATGCATGACTTCTAGTTTTCATTCTACTTTTATATGAGCTTTGCACATTTAGTAGTTTAGGTAGAATTTTATCACTTTCTTGTCTATGACATGTGTGTAGGTGTTGATGATGATTATGGATGAAGTAGATGCAAAAGTAACAAAGATAGCATAGTATGGAAGAGTTGCAGGGGCCAGACTTAGCCATTTGAGAGGTTGAAGAAGTGATTTTTTCAAACTTCTCAAAATAAATATCCAAGACCACGGGGTTGTAGCCCTCGTCAATACGAATCCAATAATCCAAAGAACACCCAAAACGGAGTTCGTATGAAGAAATGACGACCAAAATACGTAAGATGCTGAAGGTATGATGGCTATACGGCCGGAGCTCCGGTCGTATAGTTGCCTAAAAGGTCAGGAACAACGGGATTTGGCCCCAGAAAATCTCCAGAAGCTTTCCAAAGTCATATGACAATATTAGGGGTACCCTAGGGCACCCCAAGGCCTAAATAAAGAGGGAAGGAGCCAATAGAGAGCCACCAAGCCATATCCTCCATCATGGAGGTACCCTACCGCCGTGCTACTGGCATAGATGTGACACCCCCGGGATCAGGGCTAAACAAATCCCAGACCTCCCATCTGAAATAAGCTTAACCTTGAGCTCGAGGATATCCAGTGAAGAATAGGTAACACATCAGTGACCCTACGGCACAAAATTATTACAGCAAGCTCATAACTGAGCAAAGAATCAAATTATTACAAGCAGAGGTCACTGACCACAAACATCAAACAACGGAAGTCAAATTATGCTATTAAGTATAGCAAACTTAACAAATGGCCTAAGAGGCCTGAAGCATAACGATGATGTCCCAGCCCATAGATTCCAGGCTGCCGGCCGGGAACCCCAAGCTACTCGTCAATGTCGATGTAGTCCGGAACTCGTCTTCAGGGGAACACTTACTCTGCCAAAAGTATCAACAAAGCAAGGGTGAGTACAGTGTGTACTCCGCAAGACTTATGGCTGGTGGAGTTGTTTTGCATAAAGCCATCTTTGTTTGTAAAACAAGAGAGAGAAGAAGCTCGTCTAGTCATAGTATTTTAAAAGGGGATAAGAGAGCGACATCTCCGAAGTATTGATCATCATCTTTTGATATCCACCAAATCATCATCTCAACCCTAACTAGGATCACCCCCTCGTACACATGAGGAAGCATCCTTAAGCACACGTTGATCAACAAGTTTTATAGTGGTTAAAGTTATCTATGATCTTGAGTCCGGTCGCCAAGTCGTTCATAACCGTGAACACGGATTTTAGAAAATATTATTACCCTGCAGGGGTGTACAACTTTGCCCACACGTACCAACCGATTCTTAATGCCAGATCATTAGCCCTCTTCCTTGGAAGGCCGGCAGAGAGTGGTTGACCACGACCTTTACCTTGCTTTCACCGAGACCATGAGTCACGCAATAATTATGGTTCCGCCGTAACAGGTCAAATCCCGAAGCCGGTACTTAAAGATGTGAGGCGAGGTTGGTTCACCAGGGGCTCCATCGACCCCAAGCAACCCGGTCCACGCTTCCCTACCTGTTATGAATGCACCTCCTTCACCTCCTTCTTTCGAAAACGTTTTCAATGTGTATGTCAAATGGAACGCCCGAACTATGTGACTCATGGAATCTACTAGGAAGTTAGTTAGTCATGAGGTTGTCCAGGCCCCGTGTGGTTGTACGCTCGTCTTGGTTCCAAAGGCAAGAACTCGGGTCCTAGTGGTGGCGAGCATGGGACTAGAAAAACCACATCCCACCGTGGCCTCCCATACAAAACATAGCATGTTTAATCTCATATCACGGATATCATCTCATCACGATCTCCTGTCATACTAGATTCTCTGCATCTGATACATCATCTAGATGGACCAGACTCAACAACTATGCATGGCTAAGCAAACACATATATAAGCTCTAGCAGTGCACACAAGCCAAACCTAGTTATGCTAGGAGCAGTGGATCAGGTAATATAAGCTCAAAGGGAGTAATGCAACAGATAGGATACTCTATCTATCGATAAAAGACCACAATAGAATCATATGCATCATGGCAGGAATTGAAATGCTTTCGAAATCATACGATTATATCATGGTGGGGCTATGCTTGCCTTTGCCGGTTGATAACAGATAAGCAGATCTTCAGGAGCCTTGTACTTGACTTGGTTACAGTTGGTCAAGTATTGTTCGTCGATCTTCGATGGTCTTGATCTCGGTCTTCAATCTCGATCTCGATATCGTATTCTACCGGGAAGAAGCAAACACCAGAAATAAAGGGGAAACAATTAACACATGGCATCGATGCAATGCTCAATCAAGGATGATGATATGACAAGTTGAATTGTATCGAAATGTAACCCTAAAATATGCTCGACAGTTTAAACGGGGTTCCGAGGGGTGAAAACCCTAACTCGGGGAAACTCTGGATGTATACGAGAGGGTTGATTTTGTTCTATAATTAAACTTGTTATGAAAGTTGTTGAACAATGCATGATTATATCTTAACTAGATATAGCTCATTTTTTTGAACATTTTGATATATTATACATATTTTTCGGACCTATAAATATTAAGTTATTGAATTTACAAGATTTATATCAATTTCTGGAATTATTTAAAACCTTTTAAATTGGTTTATTGCGTCAGCATGACAGAGGCTGATGTCACCAGAGGGGGTGGGGCTATTTTCACTGGGGTTGTCTCTAGCCAGAGAGGCTGACGGGTGGGGCCTTGGCCACCTCAGCCTCCACGTGGGCAGGGTGGAACCTACCTCGGCTTTGACTGCGCTGACCGCGCGGTGGACGGTGGCCGACGCCGTCGACCACCCAGCGGCGACACTACGGCGCACGCGGACACATACATGTGTGGATTGGAAGCGCCTAGTTATGGGAGACCTAAACAGGGCGGTGCGGTTTCCTGGGGTGGCCGGGGGCCTCACCGGCGGTGATCAGAGAGGAGGCCGCACGGCGGCGCTCGAGGCTAGAGAAAACCAGAGGCAGAGGAAAGGAAGGGAAGGGTCCGGGAGGACCAGAGGCTCACCCTGAGGACGATGGTGAGGTCGGCTTGGCCAGAGGAGGACGGAGGCGTGAGAATCGACGACATCGAGCTTCATTGGGGTCGGGGAAGAAGAGACCGGTGGCGATGATTAGATACGCGCGGCACCGATTCCTTCATGTAGGTTACCGAGTCCACCACGGCGGAGCTCCCAGTCCACTCAGCAGGGCTCGGGGCAGCAGCTAGCGGCAGCGATTCGTCGCCAAGGATCGGCTAGGGTTTCGGCCTCTAAGGAACAAGAGAGAGAGGGAGGTCGGGAGAGAGAAGGGGAGGGGATAAGGACGGAACAGGGGGTCGGCGTGGCTCTTATCCTCACCCCAGAGCGCGACAGATGGCGGCGAGGAAGCGGCAAAGATCGATGGCAACGCCGGCGACACGGTGCTGCTTCCTCGTCGTCGAGGAAGACGACGAACAGGGGCGAAGGGGTATCGGGCCTTAGCTGGGCCGCGGCTGGGCTGCGGCGGTTGCTGGCTGCTGCGCAGGTGTTCGGAAGGAAGGGAGAAGAGGGAGTTGGGGCGGCCTGGTTGGCTGGTTGCTCATTTTTTCTGTAAAAACTGTTTTTCCATTTCTGTTTTGATTTCTCTCTTTGCAATTTGAATTCCAAATCTGTTTTGGGTACTTTTAAAACATAAGAGGCTTTTATAAAATATGTAAAATATTTATGAGCCCTTGTAATCCATTTGGGCTCCAATAATTTTGTACTTTTCAAAATATGAAAACCGTTTGAATGTATTTCAAAGAGAGGGAGAGGGTAGGGTTTAGGGTTTTTTCTGTTTATTTCGTGCATGCAATTTTTGAAGATGATGCTAATGAATGCACAATCAAACCCTAAATAATGTTTATCTAAAACTGGGGTGTTACAATAGACGCCTCCTATCAGATCTACACCATCACGACCATATAAGAGGAGAAGGGACTAGGATCTTAAAGGCCTCCACATCGATCTACATTGTCATCTCCATCAACAACGTCTCCATCACCAATCTCCTTTGGTTACTTGTTATAATTCTAGATTGAATCTTGTATTTGCACTTGTTCTCAATTGTATCATCATACTTCATCCATATTCTATCCATGATGTTGATTGCCTTCATATGTGAGTAGTTTCCTTTGTTCTTGGAGATGGAGAAACCCTAGTATGTGATTGAATTGAGATAAAGATTATTATGTGATACTGTTTATTATGTGTCTGTGTTAATTGTCTTCATCTTGATGTTGGGAGTTGTGCACCTCCTTAATATTTGTCCCTTGCGGGGACTTGATGAAGGGGATTACTTGTTGGTAGACAGAAGGATGATAACACTTATTATGACTATAAAGTAGTTGTCATTCTTTACGTACTAACTTGGGGAATCAAGGAGAACTCATCAAGCCATGTCCATGCCACGGGAGAAATCCTTTAATAGCGCAGTAACACGATGGTTGTCGGTTATTGTCTGTTTTGGTTATGACGGATGATGTGAGCAGTGGTTGCTGTCTATTCGTCCATATATGGAGCTCCTCCCACACATATCATAACTAGTCTTATTCATCATAATAATTTTGATCACTCTTTCTAATTACTAGTGGTGGATCCACTAGTCCCTGAGAACTCTTTCCATCATCTGCAAACCTTCATAATCATAATCGCATGCTCTTGTTTACTTACAGCTTTAGTTTACTTATTTTTATCCTATTTGAAAACCCAAAAATATCTTTTACACAAAACTCGCATTTTATATTGTTACTTAGAACGCTATTTAGCATTACTATTTTAGTATTTAGTTCAAGAGTTATTTAGACTTCAGACTCCTACTCCTTGTGGGATCGATATCTTTATTTTGAAACTAGCTACAAACGATCTGTGCACTTGTAGTCATCAAGCTATTTTCTGGCGCCGTTGCCGGGGAGCTAAGCGTTGTAGGTCTTTTAGCTTTTGTTTATTTATTTTAGTTTTGCTAGATTTTGTTTTAAGCTTTCTTTATTTGCTGCATTTCTCTTTTTTGCTTTTGTTTACAAACCAAAAACCCATAAAAATATTTGTTACTAATCATGTCTTCCGAGATGACTACCTTTGAACAGGAATAGCTCGCAAGGGAGGAGGATTATCTACTAAATAAGCAAGAAATACTGAATCAATGGATGATAAGGGTAAATGATTATTCATCCATACTATGTGCCTCATACAAGCAATTTGTTTGTAGATTCTGCGGATCCAAAGTTCATATCGCTTACCAATGTATGTATAATATTGATCCCGCATTAGAATATTACAATAGAGATAAGTTTAAAAGCTTAGTTGATATGAATGTTCTAGAATTTGTGGTTTATACTGGTTGTTTAGAGTTTCCTTTTGCTATGAAAAGTATTCGAAAAATATGCCAGAAGCATGATAACATCTATAAATACGTTCATCTCATGTTTTCATTATGCTATAAGAAATTTATGGATAATGATTTATTGATCACTATTGATGAGAAGATTTTAGCCCGCATGGAAAAGCCTAGCCTTTTGCAGGAACAGAAATTTAAAGAGAAGGCAACATCACTCAAAGAGCCTCCACCGAAACCGCCTGAACATAATGCTAATGAAGAGGTGACGCTTGACGTTTCACCCTCTCGACTAGTGGAATGTAAGCCCGAGAGTAAGACTATCGCTGAACTATTCACGGATTATCTTAGTAAGAATGAAGAGGATCAACTTCAACCACTTGAATCTCCTACTTCTGAAAATAACCTTCCACACACAAATAGTATGCATGCAAACGATATCTCATTATCTAGTAATGATTTCTATAAGTCCCAAACTTATGATGATTGTTCTGAGGCGGATTCATGCCTAGACAATGATTTTGGGGACTTTGGTAATGAACTAGAAAATCATTATTATTATGAATATTGTGATGCTACTAACATGGCACAGGAAATCTCATTGGAGAAGGACGAAGTTCCTTCCCAATAAAAGGATGAGCACGAAGAGGAACCACTAATCCTTGAGGATATGCAACTACTGGACATGTGGAAGCAGGTGGATTACTGTTCTGGTGATTTGTTTAGTTTATTTGAAGGGATGATGCAATATAATGGTAAGCCTAACAAGCTTTATGATTATGAATGCATTCCTTTCTATAAAGAATTTTTATCAACCAATAATCACAGATGGTAATTATATAGAACTCTTGGAATATATAGTTTATGAAGGGTCTCATGAGCTGCTTAGAAAATTGGTATTATTATGAAAAGTAGCGACGATGAGGATTTAGCATGGTATTATGGATTATATTGTCAATTATTGTCAAGAACATTTAGTGGGAATGCACTTATGATAAAGAGTAAAGAGCTATGTGAAACAATAGTTCCCGAAACTAACATTTTGCAGGAACCACTAGATAACGAGGAGGAACACCAAAAAGGTGAGGTTGAAGACAAACATCATTCTAATAATAATAAGTTTGTTTATTATGCCTCAATCTCTAGTAATGATTCTTATTGTGTTGAAACTGAAGATAATTTATCTACAGAGGCTTTATGCCAAGGTACTCATTTGGAGAACACTAATAATGATGAACTGGAGATAAATCCTTGTAGTATTAATGAGCAGATTTCGGGACATCACATCTTTGATGAAATATTTGTTGATGATGCTTCTTTTTGTGATTGGATTGGTAACTCTAGAACTGATGAACTTGTTAGCAAGGGTGATGAACTAGAGAATAGATACACTTTTGAATTTTCCCCTATTGTTAAAGATGAGTATTATGAAGTGTTCCCTCGTGATAGTGTAGCCCAAGAAGAGTACTATGAATTGTATCCCGATGATGCTATCAAAGGTAAAATGTTTGAATTTATATGTTATTATCTAATCCTTTTGTTGAAGCTATATAGGGAGGTATGCTCACCACACATGGCACATCAATCATCATCTATGAGTAATAACACATTTATCTACATGACTCTGATGCATCGTAAGCGGGTGAGACTTCGACCAACACTACTAGGAAAAGGGCTATATGTAATCCGCACTTCCGTGGCTCATGTGGTTGAAGTGCCCCACAGGTAAAATAGGCATTGCTCACCTGTGGGCAGTGTCCTACTAGTAACTAGAACAACCGTGGCACACATGGTGATAGTGCGCCACAGAAATGTGTGGGCCAGGGACCTATCGGCCGCATGCCACATACCCGTAGCGCACATGGGGTATGTGTGCTACGGTTGTTAAGGGTAGCCGTGGCGCACACGGGGCCCATGCGCTACGCCTAAGTTAAGGGCCCTCTACTCTGTAAATGGGAAAACACATATGTGGCGCACTCCTGGCATGTGCGCCACAGTTGTGATTAGTTCCTGTGGTGCACTAGGGCCATCTGTGCCACGGATGTGTCGACCATTTTTTGGCAGCTCCACTTTGCACATGTGGCTATCCACTACCACACCCACACTTCACTTTCCCCTCCTTCTTCCTCCTTAGATCTAGTAGGGATCCTCCTCCTTCCCACCTCAATTTCTCCACTCATTCACCATTTTTAGCATGTAGAACTTACCTTGGATGCTACATACATAATAGAGGAAGCTCTCCTTCCGGACACGCCATCCTCTCGGTCTCGCACCTCTCCTTTCCATCTTCTTGATCAGTCTCTCATCTCGGTAAGTTGTCCATGTAAGGATGTGTTCATGTGTATATGGATGATATGCCATATGTATGTAGAGGATCGATGCTCATGTGTGTATGGAGAGGATCGATGCTCATGTGTGTATGGAGAGTATGATATGTTCATGTGTATGGATCGGTCTCTCTCTTGTGTTTGTGTGTGAATGAGTTGCCATTTATTTTGCCAAAATGTTGATTCATTTCCATTTTGGCAAGACTTTGGCATTTCGCAAAGGTCCTTATTTTAGGATAGGTCATGCCGAAATTTTCTATCGAACATTGCATGCATGCATTGATTATGTGGTTCTAATAAACTTCTAATTGTACCGTGTACACCGCGCAGGCAACCATGGTCCGCATAATGAGCGAAGGCATTGTGGCTAGGTTTTTGAAATGCGCGACGGTCGACATGATACGAAATAACAAGAAGGAGATAAGATGTCCGTGCAGAAGATGCAAACTCAACTGGCTGATCGACCCAGATTCCGGGCATCTGCAGCCGCACCTGCTCCGCTATGGTTTCATGGATGGATACACTCGTTGGATAAGCGATGGCGAATACGATGGAGACAGTGAAGGTGGGCAACATGATGATGATCATCACGGCAAGGACGGGCGAGATGATGAAGAGTCTCCTGGAGATGGTGAAGGTGCGGAAGCAGACCGGGATGATGATGATGATCTAGATGCCGGAGGAGCAGACGATGATGGAACAATGTCAGGCTGGGTGCGGGACCCTTATGTGCAAGAGCTGCTTCTCAAGCAGACGAGTAACGCCAGGGCTGCCGCTAGAGAGAAATCCAAGCTTGCGCAACTTGAGAAAGACGCGGCTACTCCATTGTATGAAGGATGCAGGCCTGATGATACCCGGTTGAATGTAACGCTCAAGGCTATGGAGATGAAGGCAAAACACAAATTGACCGATGCAAGCTTCGATGATATGATGGCATTCAGGCACGATCGTCTCCCGGAGGGGAACACATGTCCAACTAGTATCGAGGACGCCAAGAAAATCGTCTGTCCTCTCGATCTACCGCATGTTAGATACCACATACGCATCAACGATTTCATCATTAATCGGGGCGAGGACATGGAGAAAACCACATGTTTGGTGTGCGGCGTGAGTCGATACAAGAAAGGGAAGAAAGCACCTCGAAAATTGGTATGGTACTTTCCTATCACTCCTCGTCTGCAGCGCTATTTCGAGGACCCTAAGGAAGCGAAGCTCATGTGATGGCATGCGTAAAGGAAGAAGCCAGGAGATGACGATGACCCCGAAAAGGACGAGCTGCTGACGCACCCTTCAGATGCTAGCCAGTGGAAAGCATTGGACCTCGAATTCCTAGAATTCGATGGATATTCGAGGAACATTAGGCTTGGTGCAAGCACCGATGAACTCAATCCGTTCGGTAGCCAGAGCAGCACGCATAACACTTGGCCCGTGTTTGTATGGATGTACAACCTACCTCCATGGTTGTGTATGAAGAAGAAGTACATACACATGAGTATGCTAATTCAAGGGCCAAAACAACCTGGTACCAACATCAATCTGTATCTCGAGCTGTTGAAAGAGGAGCTAGCCATGTTATGGGAATCTGGAGCCAATACGTACGACACCGTCGCACAAGATTATTTCACTATGAGAGCCGCATTGGTCACTACGGTGCAAGACTATCCAGGTTGCGGGTATATCTCGGGGCAGGTTATCCAAGGATTTTCCGCATGCGTTAGGTGCATGGATAACACAAGCTATCTCCAACTAGAGAAAGATCCAGGGTCTTCGAAAACCGTGTTCATGGCGCACCGAGTTGGCTCGGCAAGAATGATCCATGGAGAAAACGTGGAGATCTGTTCGATGGCAAATCCGAGACCCGAGGAATCCCAAATCGGAGGAGCAGCGAAAAAGTGGAAGAATTGCTGAAAAACTGGAAAGATTGTCCTAAGCCTGGAAAGAAGCAAAAGAGGCAGCAAGATAAGCCACTGCTGAAGGTATGGAAAACAAGGTATGTTTTCTAGGAGTTGCCATACTGGAAGTTTCTCCGCACGCCTCATAGCCTTTTACATCATGCATATCACGAAAAACATGTGCGAGAGTCTGGTCGCCACCATAATCAACATGCCAGATAGGACGAAAGATGGTCCGAAAGCAAGGCACGACCTGATATTCATGGGCATCCGGAAGGAGCTTCACAGAGGACGCACTACTCCTGATGATTGGGAAGATGACGATGATCATGAGTCAGAGGCGACACAAGGTCGTCGGAAGGGTAAAAAGGTCAAGAAGAACGAATATTACTACCCTCCTTCTTGCTTCACTCTAAGCCAGGATGAGATCAAATAGTTTTTCAAGTGCCTTCTAGGAGTCAAATTTCCTTACGGCTACATGGGCAAGATAAGCAGATACCTAGACGAGGCGAAGCAGAGGTTCAGTGGCATGAAGTCTTACGACTGTGTCGTGCTAATGACGCAGGTACTTCCAGTTGCACTAAGAGGGATAATGGACAAGCACGTCCGTGAAATGTTGTTTGGCCTCTGCAAGTTTTTCAACGTCATCTCTCGAAAGTCGATTGGCGTGAATCAGCTCGAGAGGCTACAAGAGGAGATCGTGGTGATACTATGCGAGCTTGAGGTCTATTTCCCGCCCGCATTCTTTGACATTAGGTGCATCTGCTGGTCCATGTTGTGGAGGACATCGTCCAACTCTGGTCGATGTTCCTCCGCAGCATCATGGTGTTCGAAAGGATGAATGGATAGATCAAAGGATACGTTCGCAACAGGTCCCGTCTATATGGAAGCATAGCCAAGGGCTTTCTGGCCGAAGAGTGCATCTCTTTCCGCACGAATTATCTAGACATCGAGAACCCTGTCAGTCTTCCCGTCAACAGGCACCTTGGCAAGCTCGACGGATCTGGTCACCGAGAGGGTCGTCGCGTACTGCATGCAGACTTTGATTGTCGACGCGCAGACTTTGGTCGAGCAAACCTCGTCGCGCTACAACATTTAGAACTGGTCGATCCTTGGGTACAGAAGCACAAAAGGTTAATCGAGAAGAAGTATAGTGACCGGGGCATACAGAGGATGCAAGGAGAAATAATCAAAGAGCACAACTCATATTTCACGCGTTGGTTTAGGAAGATGCTCCTTGATAATCCCCCGTGATCACATTCTTATGACACGGAAAAGATCATATTCACCTTGTCGCAGGAACCCATGCAAAACCTGGTCCCTCCCAGGGTTAGCATGCATAGGGTTAAAATTAGTCGGGTGCTAAGGGGCTGCGACGACCTGGAACCTCCCATTCAACCCCCAGGAGCGGATGAAGAAGAGTCGGCTGTCCTTAGAAGTTGCTTCAGCTTATTATTGCAATGGCCAAAGAGCATGATTCGTTTGGGGGCGGCGAGGGCCATCACGCCATAGACAACAACACCGCATGTCGTGCCAGCGACAAGCGGTGGAAAGGCCCCCTTACCGCCCTTGTCGTCGCCTCCACGCAGTGGGTCAGATGATCATGTTGATGATATGCACATGGCGCAGGATCTAGCCGAGGATGACAAAGACTTCCATGATCAGTTCTTCAACACTCAGTTTTGCAACGAAGACCTAGCTAGTGGCCCCATAGAGAAACCCATGATGTGCCTGAGAGCGCTTCGTCGGGAAACCCCAAGAGAAAGGTGTGATGCAGCACAGCAGCAAGTCTTTCCTCAGTAAGAAACCGAGGTTATCGAACCAGTAGGAGGAAGGAAATGTCTCAAAGGTGTTGCAAGAAACGTGGAAACCTGCACAATACAAACTCAAGACTTTGCCCCAATTAACAGTGAGGTTGTCAATCTCACCGGTTGCTGTAACAAAGGATTAATTGTATGGTGTGGAAGGTGATGATGGTTTGCAGCAAGTAAACAGTAATAGTGGAAGATGCGACAATGGTAAATATTGGACCGGGGTCCATAGTTCACTAGAGGTGTTCTCCTTAGATAAACAAACATGGCATGCTGGGTAAACAAATTACATCAGGGCAATTGACAGGACTGAGCAAGGCATAGCAATGCAATACTAGACATAAAGATCCTATGAGATTTGATTGGGCAATACAACAAGATACATAAACCGCCATCCAACTGCATCTATGACTAGAAGTCTACCTTTGGGTTATCATCCGAACCCCCTCTAGTATTAAGTTGCAAGCAACAGACAACTGCTTTAAGCAAAGTGTGTAAGGTAAACAATCCACTTGTTCCATGAACAAGAGACCATTGTTTTCTCCCTAGTGGCAACAACACATCTACAACTGTAGAGATTCCTGTCACTTCCCTCGATTAAGTAGAGGCATGAACCTACTATCGAGCATACATACCCCCTGTTGGAGTCACTAGCAACTACTTGGCCAAGATAGCTACTAACAACGGAGAGTATGCAAAATCACAAACAACATATACATGATAGAATAAATAAGACAAAACCATTAATCAATCTGACATAGTAATCTCAATATCCATCGGATCCCCGCAAACACAACATGCATGATTACAAATAGATGAGATCTTGATCATGAACGGAGCTCACAAGATCTAGACATGAAAGCACAAGGAGGAGATACAACCATCTAGCTACTACATGGACCCGTAGTCAAAGGTGGAACTACTCACGCTTCATACCGGAGGCTGGCATGATGAAGAAGAAGGCCTCCAGGATGATCTCCCCTCCGACAGGGTGCCGGGAAGAGCTTCAGATCCCCCGATCTAGGGGCGATGGTGGCGGCGGCTATAGATGATTTCGTGGAATATTGATCGGGTGCCTACAGTTTAGGCATCGGGAGCTTCTTATAGGCGAAGAGGCGAGGCAGGAGGGCCACCAGGGGGCCCACACCCTGCCCAGGCACGGGCCCACCCTAGGCCGCGCCTGGGGGGGGGGGTGCAACCGCCCTGTGGCGTGATGACTCCTTGATGGCGCCAAAGAACTTGGTGCTTGATGTGGAGTCTGTTGGAAACCCCAAGAGAAAGGTGTGAAGCAGCACAAAAGAAAGTCTTCCCTCAGTAAGAAGCTGAGGTTATCGAACCAGTAGGAGGAAGGAAACATCACACAGGTGTTGCTAGCAACGCGGAGACCTGCACAACACAAACTCAAGAATTTGCCCCAATGAATCAGTGAGGTTGTCAAGATCACCGGTTTGCTGTAACAAAGGATTAAACGAATGGTGTGGAAGGTAATGGTTTGCAGCAAGTAAACAAGTAACAGCGGAGGATGTATCAATGGTAAAGATTGGACCGGGGTCCATAGTTCACTAGAGGTGCTCTCCTTAGATAAACAACATGGCATGAAGGGTAAACAAATTACAGCAGGGCAATTGACAGGAACTGAGCAAGGCATAACAATGCAATTACTAGTCAGAAAGATCCTATGAGATTCGATTGGGCAATACAACAATATACATAGACCGCCATCCAACTGCATCTATGACTAGAAGTTCACCTTCAGGTTATCATCCGAACCCCCTCCAGTATTAAGTTGCAAGCAACAGACAACTGCTTTAAGCAAAGTGTGTAAGGTAAACAGTCCACATGTTCCATGAACAAGAGACCGTTGTTTTCTCCCTAGTAGCAACAACACATCTACAACCAAAGAGATTATTGTCACTTCTCTTGGAAACTAGAGGCATGAACCCATTATCGAGCATAAATACCCCCTCTTGGAGTCACTAGCAACTACTTGGCCAAGATAGCTACTAACAACGGAGAGCATGCAAGATCACAAACAACACAAACATGATAGAATCATAAAGACAAAACCATTAATCAAACCAACATAATAATCTCAATATCCATCGGATCCTCGCAAACTCAACATGCATGATTACAAATAGATTAGATCTTGATCATGAACGGAGCTCACAAGATCTATACATGAAAGCACAAAGGAGGAGATACAACCATCTATCTACTACATGGATCCATAGTCCAAGGTGGAACTACTCACGCATCATACCGGAGAGAAGGCCTCCGGGATGATCTCCCCCGGCTGGGTGCCGGGAATAACTTCAGATCCCCCCTGATCTAGGGACGATGGTGGCGACGGATATAGACGGTTTCGCGGAGATTTGAACGGGTGCTTAGGGTTTCTGCATCGGAGGCTTCTTATAGGCGAAGGGGGAGGCCGAGGCGGCGGCTAGGGGCCCCACACCACTCCCAGGCACAAAGCAGGGCCCACCCGCGCCTAGGGGGGTCTGGGCGCCCTATCCCGCCTCTTCGGCTCCCCTCTGGACTTCTTGTTCCCCACGGAAAGTAATTGACTTTGACGTTTGTCCCGTCCAATTCCGAGAATATTTCTTTACTAACTTTTCTGAAACCAAAAACAATAGAAAACAGGCAACTGGCACTGTGGCAACTTGTTAATAGATTAGTACTAGAAAACATGTAAAAAGCACCTAAAGTGTAGACAAAGCAAAGCAAAGTAGATACTAACAATCATGGAACATAAAAAATTATAGATACGTTTCCGACGTATCATGGCGCCCTTCCGTCTCTCCTCTAGACTCCGTGTTCTCCTCGATGAAATATTGACTTTGGATTTGTCCCGTCCAATTCTGAGAATATTTCCTTACTAGCTTTTCTAGAACCAAAAACAGCAGAAAACAGGCAACTGGCACTGCGACAACTTGTTAATAGGTTAGTACCAGAAAACATATGAAAAGAACCTCAAAGTGTGGACAAAGCAAAGCAAAGTAGATACTAAACAAGCATGGAACATCAAAAATTATAGATACATTTTTGACGTATCAAGCATCCCCAAGCTTAACTCATGCTCGTCCTCGAGTAGGTAAGTAATAAAAGAATAATTTTTGAGGTGACATGCACCATCAAAACCAAGATCAAACCATTTGCAAGCATTGAAAGCTGGGATCAAAGAACTCTAAACATGTGCATGAAAGATGGAGTTCTAACAATAAGACAAAGTAACTATGCATGCAACATGAAAGGCTACAAACAAAGATCATGAATAACATGCATTGAAAACGTTTGTTTGTTTCACATACAGAAAACATGGCATAGTGGCATTTAGCTTGTCCCTCATGGAGTAGCAAATAGATGCATATGGCACCTTCAAAGTTCATAAGAGTGACTAGATACAAATAGCACAAGAGTAAGCAATATCAACAATATGCATCAATCAATAAGTTTTGGGACACTACACGTATAACTAAGAATGGAAACTATGCTCTCTTAACTGGTGCCTAAAGGTAGAAGGTGGAGACTCAATATAATAGTCGAAGAAAGGCCCTTCACAAAGGGAAGCGGGGATTTCAAGTTTCAAAAAGAGCTTCCAAAAATTATGGTACTCGTTAGCTTTCATCCCTCATTGCCCCTATCATAAGCATCTTGAAGTGATTAAGGTTAAAGTGAACAAACTATGGAGTATATGCTTGACAAAGTATAAGTTGGCAATCTCATGTCCCTTGAATACGAGGGCCTCACCTCATGCTACTCAACTTTATTCACCTGTAAGTTCTTGCCATAATAAGTACATGTGTATCATAGAGAACCGCCAATGGGGTACCCCTTGCACATGGTACATGAGCTATCCCATAACCAAAATGACAAGGCAAGCAGACAATGAGCATCTCAGCAATCTTTTTACTTTCTATTTGCATAGGTTTTTATTGAGGATGCTTCACAGATTGCTCATTATGGGGATGCTGCAAGTTTCCACCATGATTAGGCATGGCTTGGGCTAGCGGCCCAGGCGTTTCTCTAACACAAAATACATAACTCCATGGACTTACAAGAGCCCTTTTTATTTCACACCTGTGACATCCATAGACAAAAGAGCATGACATCAACTGCGTACAAAGTACAAGTGCAATTTTGAAAACGTTACCCATGAAAACATGGTTCTGCTAATTCCAACGTATAAGTGCAATCATATACAACATAGATGATACAATGGTTCAAGTTTATTAGGGGCAAGGAATATAAAGTGTGCCATCAAGTTCGTGTGGGATTTAATCACTAAGTTTTCACATAAAAAATACCTTTTTAATTGGAAGATAGATGAAAACAAGAATATACTTGGAATGGTGTAGCACACCATGCATAGGAATTTATAGTGGACACTTTGGAATAACTTGGTTTCTTGGGAGTTGGAAGCATGAGTAGAGCTTACTCATACAAGTGGAGGCTAGCAAAAGACTGGGAGCAACCAACTAAGAGAGCAATGATGGCCATAATCATGCATAGCGACAAAACATTACTAATCAAAACATAGAGTGGTACTACAAGTCAAGGACTAAATGATCATAGAGGCTATGGTGACTTGTTCATAGTCATACCATGGTGTGAGCATGTGCCAAGTTAACCCAAACAAAGCATCAAAAGAGAATACCAAAATACTATGCTTTTGTATGCTAAAATAACACATAATTCCTTCAAGGCACACTAAGCAATCCCAATTTTTTGGAACAAGTCATGCTACATAAATAATCACTAAGCATAAGGTCAAAATAACACCTAGCATGGCATGCTAAAGTCTAAGTCACAGTCAATGCAAGCTCCTCTTGCACTTCAAGCAAGAACTTTCTACTCCTTTCCAACACCAATCAACTTATTTGAAACAACACAACGAGGGGGGGGGGTCCAAACTACTTTATTCAAGCAAACTAAACGAAAACTAAGACGCTCCAAGAATAACACAACAGTGCATGAAACAATAAAAACGAAGTGTCTAGAAAGACCTGAGCTTTTTATTGATGAAGAAGGGGATGCCTTGGGCATCCCCAAGATTTGACGCTTGTACCTCTTGGATATTTCTTGGGGTGACACCGGGGTGGCATATCCAAGCTTGAGCTTTTGTCCATTCTTCATCTCATTACATCATTCTCTCTCCACGCCTAAAACTTTCCCTTCATACAAAACTTTACACAATCTTCATTAGCAACATCCGTGTATTCAAAAGATAATAGACCCTTGGGTTTAGCTTTAGAACAGCAAAACTTTTCACTAAAAACACAAGCTACTGTACCAACTCCTTCAAAAAGCTTAATTTCCCAAAAAGAACCCAAAAAGGAATTAATAAGAAGCAATTGCAAATAATGGCAGAAATCTGTCAAAATAGACCAGCAGGTAGAAACCGATTTTTTTGAAGACCTTATATTGCACAAATCAAAACGTGTTGAACTAACGAAAGTTAGCTAATATACTGGGAGATTTATTCATAAATTTTTAGCTCAATCCGACTTACAGAGACTCCTCACGAATTTTTATGGTGGAGGACAGAAATCTGTTTCGGGACAGCAACTCCCCAAATCTTACTTCCCTCTCATTAGAGGTCATTCTTGGCACAAAAAGCAAACAAAAAGGATAAGGAGAGGTCATTACTGAAGTAATAACTTGCAAGACTCAAGGAAACTCTTCGGTTATCTCCCAACAAGTACTTTTCTTTAACGCCTTTAAGTTAGGCACAAGAAGCAAGAAATTAAGTATTTTCAAATGAATAAGCATTACCTCTCTAGCTCCTACCTTTCTTACCTTTCTTCTTCTCGTTAGGGAAAATATGATTGCTTACTGGAGGAGCAAAATGCATAATGCCTTTTCCCACATCTATTATTGCTCCAAGGTGTTTTAGTAGGGATCTTCCAAGTGTAATCTGTCCTTTGCCTACACATTCAATAACAAGATAATCGGTAGACACCATTTTCCCTGAAATTTTTGTAAACACACCTTCAGCTATTCCAATGGGTAATACAGTTGCATTATTGGTAAGAGATATTTCTTCTCCTCCTTTAGAAAGTCCCCAAAGATTCAAAGACTCATAAATATCTTTAAGCATAATAAAAAATTCAGACATGATATCACATCGAACATCAAAAGTTGCACTATTTATAGAGACTTTGATTGTGGGAAACCACTTTGAAGGCTCAAAATTTATTGGAACATAATCATGATATTCCATAAGTGTGTGATAGAAACTGTTCAAAGTAGCAGTACTGGACTCAAGAGTTTTCAACCTAGCAAAAATGTCTATAAAAGAGGAATTAGACTTGCCAGGCATATTATAAATTATAATCAATTTCTTTATGGCATCAAAAGCTTCATCCTCAGTACATCAAAAAATATATTTCTCAGCCACAGCATCCAAACATATCTATAACAAAGAGCAATACCGTGGTAGAAACTATTAATAACTAAGCTAACACTCATCTTAGGCTCAGTTTCCCTTTGTAAAGCAGAGATTCTAGACCAAGCTTTTTTGAAACTCTCTTCACTTTATTGCTTGAAAGTAAAGATCTTTTCCATAGGTGTCACGAGATTGGACCAAAACCAGACATGGTAGCAACTAGGGCAGGAACTAAATTTTTTGTGTGTTTTTTATAAGAGAAAGCAAACCAAACTAAACTATTTTTTTTGGAGTTTTTGATAAAAAGAGGCAAACAAAACCAAGAAAAAGAAACTAAGCAAACTAAAAAAAGTAAAGATAAAGGTTGAGGATGACTCCCCTTGTGAAGACGTCCTTAGCCTCCCCGGCAATGGCGCTAGAAAACTTGTTGATGGCGCCTGAGAGCGCTTCGTCGGGAAACCCCAAGAGAAAGGTGTGATGCAGCACGACAGCAAGTCTTCCCTCAGTAAGAAACCGAGGTTATCGAACCAGTAGGAGGAAGGAAACATCTCAAAGGTGTTGCAAGCAACGTGGAAACCTGCACAACACAAACTCAAGACTTTTCCCCAACTAACAGTGAGGTTGTCAATATCACCGGTTGTTGTAACAAAGGATTAATTGTATGGTGTGGATGGTGATGATGGTTTGCAGCAAGTAGACAGTAACAGTGGAAGATGTATCAATGGTAAATCTTGGACCGGGGTCCATAGTTCAGTAGAGGTGTTCTCCTTAGATAAACAAACATGGCATGCTGGGTAAATAAATTACAGCAGGGCAATTGACAGGACTGAGCAAGGCATAACAATGCAATACTAGACATAAAGATCCTATGAGATTTGATTGGGCAATACAAAAAGATACATAGATCGTCATCCAACTATATCTATGACTAGAAGTCCACCTTTGGGTTATCATCCGAACCCCCTCTAGTATTAAGTTGCAAACAACAAACAACTTCTTTAAGAAAAGTGTGTAAGGTAAACAATCCACTTGTTTCATGAACAAGAGACCGTTGTTTTCTCCCTAGTGGCAACAACACATCTACGACCTTAGAGATTTCTGTCACTTCCTTTGATTAAATAGAGGCATGAACCCACTATCGAGCATAAATACCCCCTCTTGGAGTCACTAGCAACTACTCGGCCAAGATAGCTACTAACAATGGAGAGCATGCAAGATCACAAACAACACAGACATGATAGAATCAATAAGACAAAACCATTAATCAATCTGACATAGTAATCTCAATATCCATCGGATCCCTGCAAACACAACATGCATGATTACAAATATATGAGATCTTGATCATGAACGGATCTCACAAGATCTAGACATGAAAGCACAAGGAGGAGATACAACCATATAGATACTACATGGACCCGTAGTCCAAGGTGGAACTACTCATGCTTCATGACGGAGGCTGTCATGATGAAGAAGAAGGCATCCGGGATGATCTCCCCTCCGGCAGGGTGCCGAGAAGAGCTTCAGATCCCCCCGATCTAGGGACGATGGTGGCGGCGGCTACAGATGGTTTCGTGGAATATTGATCAGGTGCCTAGGGTTTAGACATCGGGGGCTTCTTATAGGTGAAGAGGCGAGGCAGGGGGCCACCAGGGGGCCCACACCCTGCCCAGGCGCGGGCCCACCCTAGGCCGCACCTGGGGGGTGCAGCTGCCCTGTGACGCCCCTCCGTCTCTCCTTCGGACTTTGTTTTCTCCTCGATGAAATATTGACTTTGGCTTTTGTCCCATCCAATTCCGAGAATATTTCCTTACTAGCTTTTCTGGAACCAAAAACAGCAAAAAACAGGCAACTGTCACTGTGGTAAATTTTAATAGGTTAGTACCAGAAAACATATGAAAAGCACCTCAAAGTGTGGACAAAGCAAAGAAAAGTAGAAACTAAACACGTATCAACCCACTATCACCAAGCGTCTTTTTGGTTCTCAGGAGATGCCTCCAGCTTGCGCCTTCACCGATCCATCTGATACAAGCAACCGACCCTTTATTCTAATCCCTGACACACTACATAGGGCGGCCGGTGCTCAGATTGCGGTGCCTGCCCGCTCTCCAAAAGGAAAAAAGGCCAGGAAAAGAAAATCTAGTACCTTGAGCGAGCCGGTGGCATCAACTACGAATCCGATCAAGTTTTGGGACGGGCCACCAAGACCCAGGGTATTATGTGGAGGATTCATGTGGCGGGTGAGCCCATGCTACCTAAGAATTTGCGGAGGCTCGCCAGTTCGGAATTGAAGAGTGTGCATGATGGTGTGCGGATGATAGAGAGACGCCTCTGGCGGAGAAAGATCCCTCGCACCCGGTATTCGTGGTTAAGGTGCCACTAGGCTTGGGCTTCATCGATAATGCCCATGCGGATTTGTTCTTCCTGCGGTTTGACGACATCTTCAGTATGTTCCACCTGTACCCGCTGCACTATACCATGGTCCGCCTGTTTTCTCTTAGCCTGGCCATGCAGATCATTAGAGAGAACACCCCGGGCATCGCGGTAGTGGACCCCTACTACATGCGTGACGGCTGCTTGGGAAGCGCCATTGAACGATGATTCTTGGCCTCGTACCTAAAAGGAATCTTTGTGGCGAATAAGACAAAGGAATACATTCTCGTGTCTTACTTTCCCGAGTAAGTCATTATTCACTCGCCACCATCGATTGGCTTTATTAGATTATCATCATTCTTTTTCCAACACATTCCATTTGAATTTTTTTGAGCAGAGATGAACATTGCACACTCATATCCTTATCGCCAAAGCATTCGCACGCCACGTATTTCGACTCGGGGAATCTAGAAAAGAAGAAAAACTACGACAAGATCAAGGAAGTTCTTGATGATGCTCTCACTGGCTATGCCTCGACGGGGCACCACCTTCATGCGTAAGAAGGTCAAGTTCGGCAGGCACGTCTTCAACCACATAACGGAGTTCCCCTACGTGAAACAGCCGAAAGGCAGTAAGAAGGAAGCCTACTATGCACTCCATCACATGAGGGCGTTCCTACTAGACCGGCAGAATTCTACGCTGCCAGATCATCTCAAACAGTGGGCCGAAGCCAAGGCCAAGATCACTGATTCAGATATCAAACAAGAGATGTATCACATCTAGAAGCAAATAAGGGGCAATCATCTTTCGTGATGTCATGGCTTCAGGGGGGATCTTCTACGGAGGAAATCTCCCGAATAACCGTGACATAGAAGATCGCCTAGAGATACATGGTGACTATAGGAAGTTCATGACGAGACAAGGCGTCCTCCCGTTCCCTGAGCCAAGACAGAAGTCTTGATGTTGGCCTAGTTGTATATAGTTCCAAAATATATATGACCTTTGTGTGTGTGGACAAGTACATGCTACTACTTAGCTTATTAGGTTTATGAATCATCGCTTACTTCTTTTGCTTATTATTATTATATATGAATCAGTGCTTGGTTTTTTTTGCTTACTCTTTGGTCCTTTGCTTACTTTGGTCCTTCTTTTTTCCTTACTTTATTCTTTTTTCGAGAATGTCGATGATTAAAATGTCGTGGTACATACTATATATGTGAATGTGCTGTGATGGGATCGTGAGCCTTGTGCCATGAACAAGTCCAAGTCTTGTGCATCCTACTAGTCTGACGGTTCCATCATAGCATATTCCTGTGTCCAACGACCTAGTTATATATGAGGCATTCTTTTTGAGTTACTTTGGTCTTTTTTCGAGAATCCCGATGATTGAAATGTCGTGGCACACTATATGTGAATATGCTATGACGGGATAGTGAGCCTTGTGCTATACACAAGTCCAGGTGTTGTGCATCCTACTTAGCTAACTGTTTTGTCGTAGCATATTCCTGTGTCCAACGACCTAAAAGGAATATATATATATATATATATATATATATGAGGCATTCTTTTTGAGTTACTTTGGTCTTTTTCGAGAATAATGCCGATGATTGAAATGTCGTGCCACACTATATATGTGAATGTGCTGTGACAGGATTGTAAGCCTTGTGCTATGCACAAGTACGGATGTTGTGCATCCTACTTGGCTTATAGTTCCGTCATATCATATTCCTGTGTCCAATGACCTAGTTATATATGAGGCATTCTTTTTGAGTTACTTTGGTCTTTTTCGAGAATGCCGATGATTTAAATGTCGTGGCACACTATATATGTGAATGTGCTGCGACGGGATTGTACGCCTTGTGCTATGCACAAGTCCAGGTGTTTTGCATCCTACTTGGCGTATAGTTCCATCATAGCATATTCCTGTGTCCAACAACCTAGTTATATATGAGGCATTCTTTTTGAGTTACTTTGGTCTTTTTCGATAATTCCTATGATTGAAATGTCGTGGCACACTATATATGTGAATGTGCTGCGATGGGATTGTACGCCTTGTGCTATGCAAAAGTCCAGGTGTTGTGCTTCGTACTTGGCGTACAGTTCCATCGTAACATATTCACGTGTCCAACAACCTAGTTATATATGAGGCATGCTTTTTGAGTTACTTTGGTATTTTTGAGTAGGGAGTACTTTCTATAAGTGTATCTTCATGTGCGACTTTAATTATACATGTTCTTTCAATCACCGGTTAATTATGGTTGCCAACTTGTAGATGACATGGTACATCGCGTACAAGGGACGGGTTCCCAGAGTTTATGATGATTGGGAAGACTACCGGAGACAGGTGCACCATTTCAGCGGCAATAGCTACAAAGGATACAACACTATGGCGGAGGCAGAAGATAGATACACACGCTATCTAGCGGGAGTTAGGACGAGGAACCAGATGAGGACCTGCACCTTCGTTGCGGTGATGCTTATCGTCTTTGGTTGTTTATCCCGCGCTTGTTTCTAGTTTAGATGTCTAGGAGAGCTTCCGAGCTCTAACTTGTTCGAGACACATGTATTCGCATGTCACTAACTACTTTGTAACTTGATCGAAACAATATAACTTATACTATGTATTCATGTATGAGACTTATCTATATGTATTTGTTTCAATATTGTTTTGTGAATTATGTATTCATATATATAACGGTTTATCTTATATATGTGTGTGTATATCTGCCTTAAATATTGTATATAATATGTATAGAATATCATCTAGATCTGAATTAAAAAAACAAAAAAATTCCCGTGGCGCACATGGCATGGATTTAGTGGCGCACATGATCTAAAGCGCATGTGAAGAACATTAGTGGCCCACTTCCCTATGCGCCACAGGGAAGATAGTGGAAGCGCACTATCCTTTCTAGCCATGGCGCACTGGCAGGTGCACTACAGATGTGTCCAGGTAACTGTATCGCACCAGACAGTGCGCTACGGGTATATTTTAGCCGTAGCGCAGGGATGGTGGCGCAGCACTAGTGCGCCACGGATGGGCATTTCAGGTGCGCCACGAACATCATGTTTCCTAGTAGTGCAGGCTATAATACTAAGTGCTCCAAACTTATTTTGGATGTAAGAATAAATAATTCTCTGGCTCCTATCTATTGAAATAATAATGGAGAAAAGTCTGCCTACTTGGTTATAAGAAAGCACTTCCCGGGAGGCAACCCGGAAGTCATTAGGTGTCTTTCTTAGTTTTGTGTCTTGAGTCTAGATGCATTCATGTTGCATTGGCATTTTTATTCTTTGCATGATTTGCCATCAGAGTTATCTTTTTGTAGATTTCAAAAGGTAAATTTATTGTTACTATGTGTTGTATAACTTGGTTGTATTTAAATCCCATCAAATACATGTTGTTGTTGGTCGACAATTTAGACTGTCATTTTTCTATCAAAACACGGTGTTTCGCTAAGTTTTACGTTAAAAAGGAATTCTCGAAGACACATAATTTTTTTGGCGAGTACAGAAGGTTTAATGACCAACTATACGGCGGGAATAAAAATACCAGCCGTATAGTTACCTATGACTTCGTTAATTTTATTGCAAAGGATACAGAAGGTTTAACGACCAACTATACGGCGGGAATAAAAATTTCGGCCATATAGTTCCGGTCGTATATTATCGATGCCTTTGTAAAATTTTCTTTCCCAGGTATAGAAGGTTTAACGACCACCTATACGGCGGGACCTATTTGGTCCGGCCGTATAGATATCAACACCTCCTTCAAATTTTTATTTCAATTTACTGCATGTTTGACGACCAACTATACAGCGGGAAATAATTTTTCGGCCGTATAGTTGCTACGAACACGATTCTAAGGTCTGGGTAAGGTAACTAAAGGTCCGAAATCCTTCTATTTTTATTTCTTCTTCCTATAAAACCTCTAAACACCACTTAGGAGATTCTCTTATGTTCTAGAGAAGCCAAGCATATGTAAACAATAAAGTTCTATCTTAGAAACCTCCTAGACTGCAATTCTCTATAGAAGTTCATGTTTTCTTTTTACTTTTTTTTTGTCGGTTGGGTGAACGAACTTCGTTCATACACCAAACCAATGTCTTTTATTTTGTGTGTTGTTTTTGCAGGGACTTGAACCTTATATGATGATGTGTACGGTAGTGCCAACCGTGCAAATACTCGCATGAGCCACTTGGTTGCTTCAATTCAACATGTATACCTATTAATTTTTGGTAAAACTTTCCAACTCGAACCTCTTTTAATAAGCACATAGGATATGCACACTCGTGTTTCATATTTTTTCTCACTTGCACTTCATCAAAATATAGGAGTATGTACAACTCTTGAACCTAATTTGTTGACTTAAGCGTGGTGCTTAGGTTGATTAACCGACTCAGTGGGACTTGTATTTTTACCACTTTGAGCTAATCCCCGTGTTTTCAAAAACACAAAATATTTTATTTTCTTCTTAGTTTCCAAGCAGGTTCTCAAGGAAGGCAACCACCAGGTTATATCAAGAAATATACGTTAAAGTAAAGGTTCTTTGTCCATCAAAAGAGAGATTACTTGTACCTCAACGGTAAAGTGTGTCACCCTTGTTTTCAACTAAGCTTGGGGAGGTAACCACTTATCACACTCTCTTTTGGAAACTGTATTTTCTCTTTTATTTTGGTGACATACTCAAGTCTGGTTCTTGCAAAGTTCTAAGCTTGGGGGGGGGGGTTACTTCTGCATGTGTAGAATCTTGTGCAATGTTTATATTCGATGAAGGTTTAATGCAATCATGTATCCCACAGTTTTTGAATGCTTGCTTAAGTGAGACTAGTTTTGTATTTATATGGGGATACACTTGCTCATGATAGGCACCATAGGAGTTAACTTAGAGCTTGTATGCATCTTGCCAAATTGTTTATCAAGCTTGTGACAATATTTGTGATCCTCTAGAAAACATTGCTAGAATCTCTACACTTGGAAAGAATGAATACTTTATCAAGATATTTTGAAATTTGTTGGTTGTTACCAAATAGATTTGTCTTAAATGAATAGGTTATGCTCGACCCCATAGTGTCAAAACAATAGACTTGATACTTGCTTATGGAAGGAGTTGTCAATTAGAAATGATATTTCAAAGTTTTGAGTTATATGCTAAATAATGTGTTGTTTAATTGTCTTAAGATATTAGCCTTAAAGATACTCAACACCATATATGTGATGATCGACTTGATATTACTCTTTTAAAGGATTTGTTTGAAGAAACTAATGTTCAGCGGTAATTGAGATGCATGCCAAATCTTGACCTGTTGATTAAAGTATGATATTGCTTTACACGTGTCTGCACCACTGTCGCACAACATGGGATGCTAACAACTCCGCTAGCCTTTGAACAATCCAAAAATAAGAAACTCTTGGAGTTTGGCTATGAGTTGCCCAACATATGTAGCAGAAATGCTATATTTGGGTATGCATTGGTATTCTCATGGGCCTGCATTCAAAGCAAAAGAGGGAATATTCCTCTAACCGTTATGAAAAATCATTATACCAAAAAGGGAAACCTTGGTAATGGTCATGAGTATCCATTCTTAGCCTGCACAGAATGATTAAACATGCTAAGTTTTGGCATGATCTCATTACTAATGAATTGGAGTTTTAGAAAGACAAAGAATAGAAAATGAGTGTTTGATAGCCATGATTCATTGATGTGATGACCAAATGAGACACTCTAATGATATGCTTCTTTTGACATGTTCTCACATTTCCATAGATCTCGTTACTAAGAGATAAACTTTCTGAAAGCTCAATAACTGATGTTTGCACTTGAGAGCCTTAACTAGATGGCATGATTGGGTAGAATCGATAAACTTTATTCCTATTTATGCTTGACATCTATTTGTGACTAAGTTTTGTCTCATAAAAATAATGATAGGAAAATTTATACAAAAGGTGCAATAAGAGGATCACAAGTTTGTTTACAAGTTAGACTCACTGTTGACATGGAGCATATAAGTTTTGATGAATCTTTAATGGTCTTTATAACAGAGCTTGTGTTTCCTTGCATGAATACATGTTTTCTCTCTTCGAGCTTGTATAAGAAATAAGGATGCAAGGCATTGAATTCCAATGATAAGGTATTTCACAACCATTAATTTATTATCAACCCTTCCTGCTCGAGGACGAGCAAGGTCTAGCTTGGGGAAGTTGATGGCTGTGAAATCACCTCTTTTAGCCATATAAAATGTGCCATTTATCTCTCATATCATGTTTCTTCTAGCTCTAGCTATGCCTTATATGCATGACTTCTAGTTTTCATTCTACTTTCATATGAGCTTTGCACATTTAGTAGTTTAGGTAGACTTTTATCACTTTCCTTGTCTATGCCATGTGTGTAGGTGTTGATGATGATTATGGACAAAGTAGAGGCAAAAGGAACAAAGATAGCATAGAATGGATGAGCTGCAGGGGCCAGACTTAGCCATTTGAGAGGTTGAAAAAGTGATTTTTTTCAAACTTCTCAAAATAAATATCCAAGACCATGGGGTTGTAGCTCTTGTCAATACGAATCCAATGAGCTGAAGAACACCCAAAACATAGTTCGTATGAAGTAATGACGACCAAAATACGAAAGGGTGCTGAAGGTATGACGACCAACTATATGGTAGGAGGTCGTATAGCTCCGACCGTATAGTTGCCAAAAAGGTCGGGAACGACGGGATTTGGCCTTAGAAAAGTTCCAGAAGCTTGCCAAAGTCATATGACGGTATTAGAGGTACCCTAGGGCACCCCCAAAGCCTATATAAAGAGGGGAGGAGCCAAGAGAGAGAGCCACCAAGCCATATCCTCCACCACGGCGGTGCCCTGCCGCCGTGCTACCGCCATAGACGCCTCCAATCAGATATACACCATCACCACCACATATGAGGAGAAGGGACTAGGATCTTGAAGGCCTCCACATCGATCTACATCGTCATCTCCATCAACAACGTCTCCATCACCAATCCCCTTTGGTTACTTGTTGTAATTGTAGATTGAATCTTGGATTTGCACTTGTTCTCAATTGTATCATCATATTTCATCCATATTATATCCATGATGTTGATTGCCTTCATGTGTGAGTAGTTTCCTTTGTTCGTTGGGAGATGGGGAAACCATAGTATGTGACTGAATTGAGATAACGATTATTACGTGATATTGTTCAATATGTGTCTGTGTTAATTATCTTCATCTTGATGTTGGGAGTTGTGCACCTCCTTAATATTTGCCTATAGCAGGGACTTGATGAAGGGGATTACTTGTTGATAGACGAAAGGATGATATCACTTATTGTGACTATAAAGTAGTTGTCATTCTTTACATACTAACTTGGGGAATCAAGGAGAACTCATCAAGCCATGTCCATGCCACGGGAGAAATCCTTTAATAGCGCAGTAACACGATGGTTATTGGTTATTGTATGTTGTAGTTATGACAGATGATGTTAGCAATGGTTGCTGCCTATTCGTCCATATATGGAGCTCCTCCCACACATGTCATAAGTGGTCTTATTCATTATAATAATTTTGATCACTCTTTCTAATTACTAGTGGTGTATCTACTACTCCCTGAGAACTCTTCCCATCATCTGCAAACCTTCATAATCATAATCGCATGCTCTTGTTTACTTACAACTTTAGTTTACTTATTGTTCTCCTATTTGAAAACCCAAAAATATATTTTAGACAAAACTCACATTTTATCTTGTTACTTAGAACGTTATATTTAGCATTACTATTTCAGTATTTAGTTCAAGAGTTATTTAGACTTCAGACTCCTTCTCCCTGTGGGATCAATATATTTATTTCGAAACTAGCTACAAACGATCTATGAACTTGCAGTCATCACCAACCTTGCCATCGACAAACTTCTGCTAGATCAATCTTAGAGGGTATGATCTGTTGCTTATCCCCTTGCATATGATCCTAGTTATGCCCTAGATTTACTTTTTTGCGTAGCGCGTTCCCCAACAGGGCCCCCAAGTAATTTTGGATGATCAGATAATGATCCTAGGAAATATATCTGACATGGTTGAATGATCCATCAAGTCTTGCCCGTATAAGGCGTCGAGTCATATGTGTATGTCAAGATAGGCGAATTGATATCATCCAAAGAAAAGATCGACCAAGTAGAAGCTCGGACGAGGGGAAGCTCGGAGAAGATCATCCAAGTAGAAGCTCAGAGAAGGAGGAGCTCAGAGAAGCTCGGAGAAGGAGAAGATCAGATAAGGAGGAGCTTGTCCAAGTAGAAGCTCGGACGAGGAAAATCTCGAGTAGTCACTAAAGGAGAATTTCAAGTCAATTATGTGTACTTGTGTTGTAATTTTATCATAGAGTAACAAAACCACAACATATTCATAGGTACTCAATGATTACTACTAGTATAGATGGATTTGCTGCTGTAGCCATGTAAACCATGTAAAATACTAGTAAATTCAAAGAGGACTATTTTTAAAACAGATGGTCTATTTTTAAACAAAAGTATGTCATCCATGTAAACCATGTAAAATACCAGTTTGATATTTCAAAGAGGCATGTAGAGGCACTCGTGTTCACCTAGTAAGTCATTGATGTAAACCACTAAATTCAAATGGACACTAGCACTCAAAGGAATATTGTTGCTGTAGTTTGTTCATTAATTTGTGAAGATAGGTTCTCAGTAATACATGTGCATTTATCTTTGTAGTAGTAGCACTAGCATATGGTTTTCAGTTTTTAGGTCGAAGGAGTACCATTAACAGTGCCAGGATCGACATAGTATTATAGTTGCATTTCATTGATGGCACTAGAGTTAGACAATGAACAAAAAGAAGCTAAAGTGAAGAATTTCTTAGCTATGTGCAACAAGATGGCACCATGACAAATAGAGTATTTTCTACAGACCGTAGAATTCTTTAAGGCTACTGGAGATTAGGATGACATCTCGAATATACATGCATTATAGTATACTTGTAAAGATCCAAGGTTTCCGAAAGGAAGCACCACATCATTACTATTACAGATGAGTACCAGACATACTAAGTTACTAACAGTGATCCACAATTTCCATTCAACATCACCAGTACTTCTAGATAAAGAGAGCAGACTACTTTAAGCATAAAAATCCAACTGCTCACAAGCTAAAGTTAATTAGTATACATAACTGAAAGTATTTAGAAAGTATTCATAGTCGCATTGAATTGTTCCTAATTCATCTGGTAGAACACTGCTTTACCTAATTCAAATATAATCCCACAAGAGAAGTATTTATCCTAGGAGAGAAGCTTTTCAGACATGGCAGCAACAGGTACATACATGGGATCCCCGCAAACACAACATGCATGATTAAAAATAGATGAGATCTTGATCATGAACAGAGCTCACAAGATCTAGACATGAAAGAACAAAGGAGGAGATACAACCATCTAGCTACTACATGGACCCGTAGTCCAAGTTGGAACTACTCACGCTTCATACCGGAGGCTGGCATGATGAAGAAGAAGGCCTACAGGATGATCTCCCCTCCGGCAAGGTGTAGGGAATATCTTCAGATCCCCCCGATCTAGGGACGATGGTGGCGGCAGCTACAGACGGTTTCGTGGAATATTGATCGGGTACTTAGGGTTTAGGCATCGGGGGCTTCTTATAGGCGAAGAGGGAGGCCGAGGGGGTGCCCGAGGCGGCTACACCCCCCAGGCGCGAGGATGGCCCACCCACGCGGCCAGGGGGTGTGGCCCCCTCGAGGCCCTCCTCCGTCTCATATTCTGGCAACTAGCACTGTGGCAACTTGTTAATAGGTTAGTACCAGAAAACATATGAAAAGCACCTCAAAGTGTGGACAAAGCAAAGCAAAGTAGATACTAAACAAGCATGGAACATCAAAAATTATAGATACGTTTCGACATATCAAGCATCCCCAAGCTTAACTCCTGCTCGTTCTTGAGTAGGTAAGTGATAAAAGAATAATTTTTGAGGTGACATGCACCATCAAAACCAAGATCAAACCGTTTGCAAGCATTGAAAGCTGGGATCAAAGAACTCTAAACATGTGCATGAAAGATGGAGTTCTAACAATAAGACAAAGTAACTATACATGCAACATGAAAGGCTACAAACAAAGATCATGAATAACATGCATTGAAAACGTTTGTTTATTTCACATACATAAAACATGGCATAGTGGCATTCAGCTTGTCCCTCATGGAGTAGCAAATAGAAACATAGGACACCTTCAAAGTTCATAAGAGTGACTAGATACAAATAGCACAAGAACAAGTAATATCAATGATGACCCACAAGTATATGGGGGTGTATCGTAGTACTTTCGATAAATAGGAGTGTCGATCCCAACGAGGAGCAGAAAATGTTGACTAGTGGTATGGAGCAGGAAATCTCTCTAAATACTTAGCAAACAGATTTTTAGGGGTTTTCTGATAAAGCAACAAAACAAATTGCAAGTAATAAAGACAACGAACAACTGCAGCAAGTGGCCCAATCCTTTCTTACCAAAGGACAAGCCGGTGGAAATACTTATAAGGACCAAACGTTCTCGAGGACACATGGGAATTTTGTCAAGTGCTTTCGCTTCAAATAGCTGGTACTCTTCTTTGGTGTTGTAAGTGTTGTGTGGGTGAACCTATGATAATGTACCGACCTTACTTGGACTAATAAATACTTGTGATTAAACCCCCTTCAAGCATCCGCAACTACAGGAAAGCAATTAAGATATAAACCTAACCACAGCCTTAAACTCTGAGATCCTACACTCCCTTGTGCAATGGTGTCCTAACGGGGGTTCAGGTTTCTGTCACTCCGGCAACCCCACAATTAGTAGCCAAATACACAATGCACTCCCCTAGGCCCATAAATGGTGAAGTATCATGTAGTCGATGTTCACATGACACCACTAGAAGAATAGCACCACAACTTAAATACTAAACCATTGAATAATATCTCAACACAAATCCACTACTAACAACATGACTTCTCCCATGTCCTCAAGAACTAAATGAACTACTCACAAGACATCATATGGATCAAGATCAAAGATGATATGGTGATGGATAACAATCTGAACATAAACAATAATCCAATGGTTCCACTCACAAGCATCAACTACAATAGTAATCAATACCGGGAAAGTTTCCCCTAAGAACTATGCAAGTATTCAACATGATTGTTACAGCGGGATGGAGTGGTGATGATGGTGCTGGTGGAGATGATGGTGTGGATGATGATGATCCCGATGAAGCCTAGCTTTATGATGGTGTTGATGGCGACAATCTCCCCTCTACGGGAAGGAATTTCCCCGGCAGAAAAATCTGTCTGCCAGAGAGCACTTTCTCTCTCGGTGTTTTTCGCCCCGTAGAGGCGGCGGAAGTCTTTTTGTGGTCGCTCCCCTGGTATTAGGGTTCTGAGAGGAAGATATAGGCGAGAGGGCGGAGTCGGAGGTCGGCCAGGTGGTCCACACCTGCCCTAGGCACGGCCCATGGGGACCCACGCCTTGGGGGGTGTGGCCCCCCTATGTCCCACATACGCCTCCCCTTCTGGCTTCCATCGTCTTCTAGTAAAATATAATTTTCCAATATTTTTCTGGTATTTTTACGATCTTCGAAAAATTGCATCAAAACACCGATTTTTCAGCACAAACCTGACTCCGGCAGTCCATCCTCCAAGAATCATCCAACATGCAAAAACAGAGGAAAAGACATAAGTAACACCTCATAATAAGACACATATCAATGAATAGAGGCAAATTATGATATACAATGGTGATGCAATTTGGACGTATCAACTCCCCCCAAGCTTAGATATTTTCTTGTCCCCAAGCGAAAACTAAGCTCAGTAAACATGTCCATAGGTTTATGGAGTGAAGTGTCGATAAAAGAATACAGATAAGAAGCATCACACTTACCATTACACAACTCATAGAATAAAGCAACTCACCATTATATAACTTAGCTTGCAATAAGTACAGGAGTCACAATAGAGATGCATAAAGATAAATCACAATTGGAATTGGCAATTTTTTTTATTGGTCAGAGAATAGCTGGCAAAAATTTTCACAAAAATCTTTTTGTAGAAGTCTTCAAAAACAGGAGCACTCTTTGCTCAAAAAGGTTTTTCACAATGATGGCCTTCAAAGTAATACTCAATAGATAAGAGTCTTGTGCAAACAAGGAACATAGAGAACATGAGTGAATAAATCATCATATGAACGCTTGCAACACAACTACTCAAATGTTTGATGGAGATAGAGAGGAAGTAGGTTTACTAACTCAACTTAAAAATAGGATAAAGGTCCCTTCATAGTGGGAAGCAGGGATTTCAAGTCATAAAGAGCTTCCAAAAGATTATGGTACTTACTAGCTTTGATCCCTCATTTCCCCTATCATAGGCATCTTGACATGATTAAGGTTAAAGTGAACAAGGATGGAGTATATGTTTGACGAAATATAAGTTGGCAATGTCATGTCCCTTGAGTACGAGGGACGCTCCTCATGCTACTCAACTTTAGTCACTAGTAATTTCTTGTCATTGTAAGTACATGTGTATCATAAAGAACCGCCAACGGGGTACCCCTTGCACATGGTACATGAGCTATCCCATAACCAAAATGACAAGGCAAGCAGACAATGAGGATCCCATTGATCTTTTTTATTTACTATTTGCATAGATTTTATTAAGGATGCTTCACAGATTGCTCACTATGGTGATGCTACAAGTTTCCACCATGATTAGGCATGGCTTAGGCTAGCGGCCCAGGCGTTTCTCTAACACACATACATTACTCCATGGACTTACAAGCTCCCTTTTTATTTCACACCGATGACATCCGCAAACAAAAGAGCATGATATCAACTGGATACGTATCCATAAGTGTTGAAAGCGTTCCCCGTGACAGCACGGTTCTGCTAATCCCAACGTATAGATGCAAGCATATACAACTTCGATGACACAATGGTTCAAGTCTATTAGGGGCAAGAAAATAAGGTGTGCCATCAAGTTCGTGAGAGCTTTACTAACTAGTTTTCTCATAACAAAATAGTTTTTAATTCGAAAGATAGATGAAGCTAGAGAATTTGCTTGGAATAGCAATAATGCTACTAGGTAGATATGGTGGACACAAATGGCATAGGTTTTGGTTCAAAGGGATTGGAAACATGAGAAGTATGCCATCTCAAAACAGGTTTTTGGCTAGCAAGGCTGGGTAGCAAGCAAAAGAGTTGAAGGAAACAAGCAAAACTACAAGTGATAAAGACAAACATGCAATCTTCCTTGAAGACACAAAAGATCTTAAATAAAGAATACTAAGCTTATGAGCCAATCAAGAAAGAAAATAAATGATACAAAATACCTGTAAGCTTTTTATCTTTTTCTTTCAAACCTCAAAAATTGTTGCTACTGACCAGAACTTGGTTTGCCAAAACAAATTTAGATTTACTTGATGCTACCAAAGCGATGCCAATACTGATCAACAAGATCAATCATATAATAGAGATTTCAAACTAAAATAAGAAGTGCAAAAAGTAAAAGATGAAACTTCTCATTAATATTCCATAAAGGCACTCACCCCAAGGGGTACATAGATAATGAACTAAAGGAGAGATACTTCCACATGCAAACCAAACTATAAGATAACCTCTCTACCAAAGATATGAATCCACTAAAAAGGTAAAAGATAAAAGATAATGATGGTGATACCGCGGCACTACCCTAAGCTTGGAACAAGCCAAGGGGATGCCAAACCTGATGACAAATTACTCCTTCGGTGGTGGTGGTGTTCTCTTGATAAGCTCCTCAATCATTTTCCTCAAATCCTCAATCTCGAAGGTCAGAGTACGAATCAACTCTAAATTTTTCTCAATGCGGTTCATGAGCATATCGGAACAAGAGTCCCAGTCCTTGCTATTCTTTCCCCACTCTTCCTTAGTGTGTTCCTCCCTTGCATGGTTAGAACGAGGAAAATCCCAAAACGAGGGCAAGTTCCTTTTGGGCACCTGTTGGTATTGATGCTCATGTATAAGAGTATGGAAGGGATTCTTGGTACGTGGAGGAGGTGACCATGGAATGAAGATAAGACGTGGAGGTTTGCCTCCTGTAGACATCCGTGCTGTCCTTCTAAGCTTGGTAGGGTTTGCCACCACTCCAATGCTTGCAACGGTAGCACGGGTGTCCGGATACTCGTACTCCTCCATGTCTTCCTCATCCCCTACCAAAATCTCCTCCTCCTTGGGGATTTGAGGATCATCTTCCCAGGGCTTCTTGCCTTTGTTGTTGGCGGAGACCATGGTGTTCTAACTTGAGAAAAATTCCTGACAGAAACAGATCAAAACGACAACACGACGACAACACAATGCATGAACCTCGGGGAACCCGGGGGGGTTATATATTACGAAGTTTCAAAGCATAAGTAAGGTATTGGTATTAAAACGAGGCGGAGACGGAGCTCGGGGGGCTCACACCCCCTCCAGGCGCGGCCAGCTGGGGCCCACGCCTGGGGTGGGTGTGGCCACCCCGGCCTTCGTTTCCTCCTCTGTTCTGTCTCGTAACCTTCCTTATGTAATAAAAACATCAAAAATATAAAAAGATTGGGTTTTCACGAACCTTCTGTTTTCACCACTTTTACCTATTCAAAAGACGAACTCTGCTGATTCCTTTTTCTCCTTCTCCTGGAAATTCCTTTCCTACAAGGTCTCACACAAACCTCAATGGAAACATTAGTGTAAGAAAAAACAATAAACCTTTAGGTACACACTTTAACTGAAATCCATCAAAACAAAGGCTTCTGTAAGAGGCAAATGCAAATGATGGCAGAAATCTGGCAAAACAGACCAGTAGGTAAAGATTGATTTTTTTGAAAACCATCTATTGCTCAAATCAAAAAGTGCAAAACTAATGCAAATTGGGGAACAACTTGGAGAACAAGCACAGAAAAATACAGCTCCATCTGAATTACTGAACCCCCTCACAAATTTTTACAATGCATCACAAAAAACTGTCCTGGGACAACCACTTTTCATAACTCCTCCACTTCTCAAAAGTAGTGGAACTTGACACAAAACCAAAACAAAAAGGATAAGGAGCGGTTATTACAGAGGTAATAACTTCCACGACTCAACCAAACTCTTGGGTTATCTCCCAACAAGTGATTTTCTTTAATGCCTTTAAGTTAGGCTTCAAAGTTTCAAAGACGCTCACAAAGGAGATATATATTTGAAGTGAAGAGAGCATCAAGAAGCAAATAACCAACACATTTAAGTCTAAACCACTTCCTATGCATGAGGGTATCATGAGAAAACAAATTGTTGAAATAAAAATCCACTAGCATAGGAAGACAAAACGAATGAAACTTCAAAGCTTTCAACATAAAACGGGGAAACTTAACATTTTTGAGATGCATAAAACCATGTTTCCCTCTCTCATAATAACTTTCAGCAGCACTTTGAATAAAGTTGACAATATAACTGTCGCTGGCAACAACTTTATCATAAGAATGAGCATACTCACAATCACCAAAAAGAAGTCCAAGGTCATAAACAGGATCAATAGAAGTAAGTTGTTCCATCCTAAAATCTTCATTAGGCAAGCTATTTTCACAAGGAGGTTTAGCAAATTTGGAAAAGTTACTCATAAGAATCTCCATCAAACTTAGTCAAAACTTTTTCCTTTTAACAATCTATAATAGCTCCACAAGTGTTCAAGAAGGGTCTACCAAAAATGATAGGGCAAGTTTTGCTGGCTGCTGAATTAAGAACTAGAAAATCAATAGGATATTTAATCTTACCACAAAGAACCTCCACATCTCTAACAATACCAATAGGGCAAATGGTCTCCTTATTAGCAAGGTGAATAACCACATCAATGTCCTCAAGCTCACAAGGACCAATTTCATGCATAATTTCCCTATAAATCTCATAAGGAATAGCACTAGAACTAGCACCAATATCACATAAACCATAGTAGCAATGATCACAAATTTTATCAGAAAGCACATGAACACTAGATTTTCTAGCCTTACTAGGATGAGAGATAATATTAGAAGCGTCTTCACAGAAGACAATGTGCTCATCCTCTATACTTCTAGTGACAGGGTCTTTCACAATAGCTACCACAAGCTCAATATTAATTTGCTCATCAGGTTCCACGGTTTTATTTGTACCTTTGTTATTCGCACTAATCATCATAGAGTACTCCTTTACCTTAGTTGGGAAAGGGATTTTCTCAACATAAGGTTCAGGCACAATATGATCAGTAGTACAAACTTCGATGCTTCTAACAGGAACATGACTAACAACATCCTTATAAGGTGCATGGTACTTGTTCCACTTCTTTTTGGGAATTTCTATGTAAGAGGCAAAGGCTTTAAAACAATTGGCAATACTTTGGGAATCAAGACCATACTTAGTAGTAATATCACGGAAGTCATAAGTTCCCATAAAGGATTTAATGCATTCATAATCATAGTTTATACCTGACTTTCTTCCTTTGTCATTCTCCCAAGCTTCAGTGTTCTCTTGAATATGGTCTAGGAGATCCCATTTAGCTTCTTCCTTCATACGTGTGAATGATCCAACACAAGAAGCATCTAGTAACTCTTTATCATGAAGAGAAAGCCTAGCATAAAAATTATTGATAATAATATTGTTACGGAGTTCATGAATAGGACATTTAAGCATTAGTAACTTCAATCTCCCCCAAGCTTGAGTTGTACCCTCTCCATCACGAGGCCAAAAGTTATATATCAGATTTCTATCCTTATGAATCTCACTGGGAGGATAAAATTTAGAATAAAAGAGAGATGCCATTTCCTCCCATTCCATGGATTGCCCATTCTTCACCAGCTTATACCATTCTTCAGCTCTCCCTCTCAAGGATATAGAGAGTAACTTCTTCTTCACCTGTTCAGTTGTGATACCTGCACACTTAAACAACCCGCATAATTCATGGATAAAAAGCAAGTGATCACCGGGATGGACAGTTCCATCCCCTAAATAATAATTATCCATAACATGATCAACAATACTTGTGGGTATCTTAAAAGGATCTATCTCAACAGGTCGTGGTTCATCTACTACCCTAACAGTGGTAGTAGTTTTCCCAAACAGAAAACCAAGTGGGTTATCCATATTGGAAACAAAGTAACAAACAGAAACAAAAAGCAATACTCATAGTAGAAGTTTCCTTTACCAATTCCACTCTTCAATAGCGCTTCACTCCTTGGCAACGACGCCAGAAAATAGTCTTCATGACCCACAAGTATAGGGGGTGTGTCAACACCCAGATTTTTAATCCCAGATGCCTGTTATGCCATACATCGCAATCCCAGGATTACCATTTTTGCGAGACATAACAGAATTGGATACCATAGTACATCATCCATTACAAACCGTACATAAGTTCTTACACAAATAGGGATCTCATGATCCAGTTCTTAATACAACTTCAACCAGCGGAATACGTAATAATAACGGTGGCGTAGGTGAAGCTCCATCTTCGGGGTCACAGGCAATGCTGACGATGGGAGATGATCCTAGTTGTCGTAACCTTCCTGGGTCCATCCTCCAGGTACTCCTCTTCATAGTCTAGCCACGGGAATAGATAGAGACAAAGACATGAGTACTCTTTCAGTACTCGCAAACTAATACTAACAAGTGAAAGGGTCTTTTGGTAATAGGACACTAGGCTCTAGGGTTATTTTGCAAAAGCCAGATTTATCTCTACTAAGTTTAGAAGCAACAAATGCTAGTTGAAATTTTATAACACCTAAGTGGGAACTTGTATCTCATATCACAACCCTGTTGTGGTCAAGTCAAAGTCTCAATTCATTTCACAAGTTCTTTTAAAACATCTGACGGGGGAACAGTATGGCCACTCCAACTGTCCATAACTGCGGACACGGCTATTCGAATAGTTTGACACTCTGCAGAGATTGTAGACTTTCACCACAACATTCGATACATCCGTCAGGAACAAATCCTGAATTCACTGTACTCAGTATGCGGATAATCAATCCTAACATTTCAATTACACGCCCTAGTATAAGCACCTCTCCTGTGAGTTTGGCCTCCCAACCATGACCAACTGTCATCTTGGGTACTGCACAGGTGGACAATCTTCACAAGGTAGGCTCAGCTCAGACCTTGGCCGTGAGGGAACTAATACTAAGGTATATAAGTTTGCAGTCAAGCCCTACCCAATCTTCGGGTATTGTGGTTGTACGATAAAATTGGAATGGTATCGCATCCAGACAACCATCAGTTTTAAAAAGGGCTAAGGCTCATGCCTCATCATTTTCATCACCAAAATCATTAAGTGTTCGGAAACACATGTCCAAAACATTTCAATAGAATGATCCATCATTCCAAGGTTTTCATAACCATTTTTCCACCAAGTATTCCCATCTAAAGTTGATCAAGTTTTATGCTTAGCACTAGCATCTACAAGTGGGGGTAAGCACTAATGAGGGGTGGTAAGCTAGTGGAGTTTAACTAAGTTTAATCTTATGCCTTAGGATGACATCAAGATTATCTAGCTTAGGCCAAATTTTATGCTCTTTATGCAACCTTCAATTATCTTTCTAATATCTACAATTTACTTAAGTAAGCTAAGTACTAGCTTTGATAAAGAAATAAAGTAAAGCTTGTAAGTAAAACTAGGATTGGTTTATCAAGTGTATATGATCACATATGCTTAAGGCATATAGTGGTCATGGTAACAAGCAACTATTAGCTTGCATAAGTATCAGTATAAGCTTGCATTAGTAGGGTATCTTGCAAGTGTTAGCTTGCATTGGTAAACTTGATTACTAAATCTTGCTAAGTTAATAGCTTGCAAGTATTGGCTTGCCTTGTGCAGAGCAGTGGTTGAAGTTCTCCTCGGCTTCTTCTTCGTAGAATCCTCCTTCCTCCTCGTATCCTTGGTCGGTACTAGCATCTATGAATAAATACGAGGTACACAATTACCAAACAATACTTAACTACTTGCAATCATCACACAAAAAGGGTCCTATAGATGATCTAACATCATCTCTAACATTACAAGATTAAGGCTTGGTTTAATTCCTTTTATTTTTAGAAAATTAATTTCTACTCATTGAAAAACTACTTAAGATTTAATATTCTCCAAACCTAACATGGGATCATGTTGACACATGTCATCACCACATATTTTAGTCCATGGGAATGTGATTTAAAGTGGTGTCACAATTTAATAAGGTTTTACCCTTTTATTTTAATTAAATAAAGTGACTAGAAATGCGTATGGGGCATTCTTTTATTACTTGAACATTATTTCTGTAAGTAATCCTATATATTTTTATATATTATGAAAGGTATGGTTAAATGTGATTTTTGAGAGTTGGAATCAACTCAAAAGCTATTATGGTTTAAATTTGAAAAATGTTTGAATGCAGAAAAGTTTCTTCCTTGTTATTTTTAGCATGGATGATCTATAGATCCAAATGACTTGAATCCAACGGGCTTGGATTCAGCACTTCCAGACCTTTCTAACAAAATTAGTTTCATTCGATTTGGTGTACTGAATCGACCAGGGTTGATTTTTGAAACTGGGTACAGAAGTGTGTTTGAAATAAAATGGAAAAGGTTAAATTCAAATAGCTGGGCTGCACGGGAAGCGATACTGGGCCGGCCTGCTAAGCACAACGCTTATGCGGGCTGGTTAAGTGGCTGTCCCCACGCGTCAGTGAGACGAGTGGGTGCGAAGAGGTATGGAGCGATGTGGTGCGTTCGATCTGGTTCTAATCCAACGGCTGAGAGTCATCGTCGATGTTGGGCAACGCCGGCGAGACAGAAACCTAGCATGGCCAGTGGGGGTCATTGGGGGCTCACCGGGTTCAGGCGAGGGTCGGCGATGCGGGCGAACGACAAAGTCGACGACGGCGAACCTCCTGGTACCGGCAGCTTCTCCTGGGGCGGCTCCAATCGCTGGCTCCCTTCTTCTCGAGTAGCGGCGGGCTCCGGTGAAATTCCGACGAAGTGCTGCTCGCCTTGCTCCGGGAACGGGGTGGCACGATCAGTGAGGAGAGGGGAGTGAGATGGTGTGCTTAATTCGGTTGGGGTGGCCTCTATTTATAGTGGAGCGAGGGGACCGACGGGGCGCAAGGTGAGCTCGTCGTGGTCGACGGTACAGACGGCTATCGGCGTGGGCGACGGTAGGGGGCGGTGCGGTGCTCCCTGGAGATGCTCAATGACACGGTGGCGAGACGTGGGGCGATGTGGTTTGGTCGGAACGCGACGGTGCTCTGCGCGTGCCCGACGGAAGATTTAATGGCGCACAACGCGCGTGGTCCGCGCGGCGGCGAACGAGCATGTCTGCGGGGTTGCTGGGACAGTGGTGATCACGTATGCACGCGGCGAGGGCGGCGCGCGGTCTGTGGGCTTCGGTCGAGGGTGGCGCTCTGGCGCATGCTCGGCATGGTTGCTGGCGAGCTTGGCATGGTTCGTGCGCGTGGTCCAGTGGCTGGCAGGGTTCGAGCGCTGGACAGGGAGTGGCGGTGGGGTGCTGGCTGCCTCCTAGACATGTTGTTTAGGCTTGGTGCTTGCTCTGGCTAGCTAGCCATTGTCGGCTAGCAAGGGGATGCTCGGGTTGGCATGGCATGGGGCAAAGGGTAGGGGCTAGGGTTTTTCTAAGCACTGGTTGGCACTGGGGGAGACAAGGGTGATCAATGGTGAACATTGCTTAGCCCAATTACTGCTCCAAACTGTGAAGTTAGGCCAGTTTGATTTGTTTCTGCCAAGTGTTTGATGAAATGGCCGCAAGAATTCAAGTTTTGAATTTTGAAAAGATTTTTGGTGGGTGTGCTAGGTTGGTGCTGGTGAGTCTGCAGATGCTTGGGTTTTGAAAGTTGAGCTTGTTTGAGTGGTTTTTGAAAAAGTGGGATCTTCCCATATGATAAAGATTCAATTTTGAACTATCATTTAAACTATGCATTTAAATGTTTTTGGATGATCACAAAGTGGTCCTTGATACTTTGTTATGAGTACAATCAAGGGGTGCAAAGATCCAGAAAAGTTTCTGTTAGGTTCTGAAAGTTTGAGACAACCAAAGTAGGCATGGGAGTTAAATTGGTCCAAATGACCATTCCCTGATTTAGCTTTGTTTTGATTTATTTGTCTTTGAGAAAAGTTTGGGAATTGTTTAGATGATGTTTATTTCACCCAAGAATCCATTTACAAGCAAAGGAACACAAAAACAAGGTGGTTCAAAAGAATTCCAAATGAAATGCATACACCATGCATGCTTTCATATTTTTATTTAGAAAAGTTTTTGTTAACCCTAATTTTGATGATTAGAGTTTGATGATCCAAGTTTAGTATTTTTGGGATGTTACAAACCTTCCCCCCTTAAACAAAATCTCGTCCCGAGATTTGAAAAAGGATGAAAAAGATTACTTAGGATTTGAAGAGATCGGGAAACTCTGTCCTGATGTGATCTTCGCGCTCCCAGGTAGCTTCCTCTTATGTGTGGTTGCTCCACTGAATCTTGAGAAACTTGATGCTTCGGGTTCAGGTAGTTCGAAAACCTTCTTCCAAAATACGGATAGGTACTTCGGGATAGGTCAGGTCATCGTTGATCTCTATGGTCTGGTGATCGATATTTTTGAACACTTCGGTCTTCTCGGGGACTTCGAGACACTTGCGAAGTAACGAGATATGGAACACATTGTGCACGGCTGACATCTCTTCGGGCAGTTCCAATTGATACGACACTTATCCTCGACGGTTCAGAATCTTGAAGGGTACGATATATCTGGGGGCTAACTTTCCTTTCAGTTGGAAACGCTGCATTCCCTTCAATGGCGACACCTTCAGATAAACAAAATCTCCTATGTTAAAGGCGAGGTCTCGACGTCTCTTGTCGGCGTAACTCTTCTATCTGGAGTGGGCGGTCTTAAGGTGCTCACGAATCTTGTGAACCTTCTCTTCTGCTTCTCGTAGGATGTCGGGTCCGAAAATCTGACTCTCTCCTACTTCCGACCAGTTCAAAGGGGTGCGACACTTTCTTCCGTACATGAATTCAAAGGGGGACATTTGCAAACTGGCTTGATAACTGTTATTGTATGAAAATTCTGCAAACGGCAGACAGTCTTCCCACTTGGATCCATATTCTAACACGCATGCTCTCAGCATATCTTCGAGTACTTGGTTTACTCGCTCCGTTTGTCCATCGGTCTGAGGGTGATAAGCGGTACTGAAATCTAGGCGGGTTCCTAAACCTTCTTGAACTTTCTTCCAGAATCTCGAGGTAAACTGAGTTCCTCGATCCGATACAATGTTCTTGGGGACTCCATGCAAACTAACTATTCTAGCGATGTACAACTCTGCTAGCTTCGAACTCTGATATGTGGTCTTGACGGGCAAGAAATGGGCGACTTTGGACAATCTGTCCACTATGACCCAGATAGAGTCATTTCCTCTACTAGAAGTAGGCAGTCCAGTGATAAAGTCCATTCCAACGGAATCCCATTTCCATTCCGGAATCTGCAATGGTTGCAACAATCCAGCGGGTCTTTGATGTCCGGCCGTGACTCGCTGACATATATCACACTTGGCGATATAGCTTCCGATTTCTCTCTTCATCTTATGCCACCAAAATTGCTCCTTTAAATCTTGATACATCTTAGTTCCTCCGGGATGGATAGAATAAAGAGTATCATGAGCCTCCTTCAAAATAACTTCTTTCAACTCAGAATCTGCTGGTACACAAAGGCGTCCTTTGTACCACAGAACTCCTTCTTCGTCTTCGGTGAATCCGGGGTACTTTGCCTGTACCGATACGACGCTTGATACCGTCAATACTAGCATTTCCTTTCTGCGCCTCTTTAATCTGACTGATCAAAGTGGGCTGGAGTTCTATGCTAGCCAAAAATCCTTTACTTACTAATTCCACTCGAAAATCTTCCATCTCTTTGTGCAAGCTTGGTTGCTCCTTCAAGATCATGGAGTTCAAGCGGCACGCCAATCTGCTAAGGGCATCGGCCACCACATTGGCTTTACCAGGGTGATAGTGAATGTCCAGATCGTAATCCTTGATTAGCTCAATCCATCTTCTCTGTCTCATATCCAGCTCCTTCTGAGTGAATATATATTTCAGACTCTTGTGATCCGTATAGATCTCACAACGGTTTCCAATCAGGTAATGCCTCCATGTCTTCAGGGCTAGAACTACGGCTGCGAGCTCGAGGTCATGGGTTGGGTAATTTTGCTCATGTTGCTTCAGTTGTTGAGATAGATAAGATATAACTTTGCCTTCTTGCATTAGCACAATCCGAGACCGATCTTGGATGCATCACAATACACATCGAAGGGCTTCGTGATATCCGGCATGATTAAGATTGGGGCTGAAATTAATCTCCTCTTGAGTTCTTGAAAACTCGCTTCACATTTGTCGGTCCATTCAAACTTCTTGTCCTTCTTCAGCAATTGGGTCATGGGTCTGGCGATACTCGAGAATCCTTCTACGAACTTGCGGTAATATCCCGCCAATCCGAGAAATGCACGAACTTGGGTTTGAGTGGTTGGGGCTTGCCAATCTTCTAGATCTTTCACTTTGGCAGGGTCAACGGCAATTCCTCCAGCTGATACAATGTGACCGAGATATCCTACCTCCTGTAACCAGAATTCACATTTGCTAAACTTTGCATACAGTTGATGCTCTCTAAGGGTTCCTAGAATGGTCCTTAGGTGTAGCTCATGTTCTTCTTCTGATTTGGAATAAATCAGAATGTCATCTATGAAAACAACGACAAACTTATCCAGGAAGTCCATAAAAATCTTATTCATGAGATTCATGAAATAAGCGGGGGCATTGGTTAATCCAAAAGACATGACGGTATACTCGTATAATCCATATCGGGTGGTAAAGGCAGTCTTGGGAATATCTTCTGCACGAATCTTGAGTTGATGATAGCCAGTCCTAAGATCAATCTTAGAAAACACTTTGGCACCGGTCAACTGATCAAACAAATCTTCTATCTTGGGCAAGGGGTATTTGTTCTTGATAGTGACATCATTCAACTTCCGATAATCCGTACACAAACGGTTACCTCCATCCTACTTGTCCATGAACAAAACAGGTGACCTCCATGGTGACGCACTTGGTTGAATCAATCCTATTTCCAGCATGGCATCCAGTTACTTCTTCAGTTCTGCTAGATCAGACGGGTTCATACTATAGGGTCTCTGGGCTATGGGTCCGGTTCCAGGGATTAGTTCAATGATAAACTCGATATCCCGATCTGGGGGCATACCAGGCAAAACATCTGGAAATATATCAGGGTATTCACAGACTATCCGGACTTGGGTCAATGGTAGGTTGGGCTATACTCTTGTTGCATTTGAATTGACGAGGTAAGGTTTCAAATATATGCTAGACTGATATTCCGGCGGTACTGGTCATGGTTATGGCTTTCTTGGCACAGTCAATCAATCCTTTATGTTTGGACATCCAATCCATTCCTAGTACCACTTCCAAACCTTTAGTTTCGAGTACTACCAGGTTAGCATAAAAATCTATGCCATGGATTCGGATAGGGACGGCTTTGCAAATTTGCCTAGCCTTGGTGGTTGATCCGGGAATTTGAACAATCAAAACATGCTTCAGTTTGGTTGGTTGAATTTTACTAGTGCATGCAAATTCTTCGGTGACAAATGAGTGCGATGCACCAGAATCAAACAACACTCGTGCAAGTACTGAATTAACAGAAAACATACCCAGCACGACGTCTGGCGCTTCCTGAGCTTCTTCAGCATGCATGAGGAAAAGACGACCATTGCGGTTGAGCGAATTCCCTGGGGCAAATCTCCTTCCTGGCTGAACACGACGCTGTTGCTGAGCTGGGGAATTGGCATTGGGTGCTGCGGCATTATTCTTGTTGGGGCACTCGTTGGAATAGTGGCCTTTATTTCCACAATCATAACAAGTCACTTGCGACTTGTCCTTTGCTGCTACAGGCACAACATTGCTTCCAGTTCTCGGGGCAGTGTTGGTGTTGGCGGTAGCATTGTTGTTGTTGAACTTGGGTGGGGCACGGTTGAAATTGCTAGAGTTGCCGGGATTGTTGTGATTTCCTCCGGGCCTAGGGTTTCCACGGTTGGGATAGGTCGGACGGTTCATCGGGGGTCTGTTGGTTCTTGGGGCAAATCCGGGAGATGGGTTAGGGCGATACTTTGGGGTCTGATGGGTCCTGGTTGATGCATCATGCGACGCTTGCGGTTCTCATTGGCTTGGTTGATCTTTCCTTCCATTTGGATGGCCGAGTCGACAAGGGCTTCAATATCAGCAAAGGGGATATTGACTAATACCGTCTGCATCTCATCATGCAGACCATTCAGGAATCTTTCTTTCTTCTTGGCTTCGGTGTCTATCTCATCCGGGGCATACCTAGCTAATGACAAGAATTTGTCACGGTATTCCACTACAGTCATCTGTCCTTGCTTCAGTTCTCTAAACTCGTCTCTCATTCTCTTGATCAAACCCGGTGGCACATGGGTTCTGCTAAACTTGACCTTGAATTCCTCCCAGGTCATCATCTGGCCTCTGGTCATTGCGCGAACACTGTTCCACCATGCCCTGACATCTCCGGCTAGATAGTGGGTGGCGAACAGAACTTTCTCGTTGGCTTCCACTCCAGCGACTTCTAGGTTATTTTCCATGGTTTGCAGCCAATCATCGACGTCTAGGGGTTCTTCTGACTTAGTGAAAATAGGTGGGTTGGTATTCTGGAAATTCTTGAGCTTAGATGCATGGTTGTCCTGATTTCCGTGGCCTTGGTTGTTGTGGGCAAGCTGGGCTATCTGTTGCAGTGTGGCTAGGTTGGCTTGACGTTCCGCTCTTTCAGCTTCACGGTCAGAAGTCAACATTTGCAGAATCTGCAACATCGGGTCCGGGGATGAACCACTTCCCCCGCGTGACATCTGAAGATTGGGATAGATCATGAGAAAAGCGGGAAATTTCTAAGGTTCTGGGACTTTGAAAAGTTTTTAAAGTTTTACTCAGATTTTTCTAGCAATTTGCTTTTCATTCATTCATTCATAGCACACGATACAAACACACACCACAACAAAGGTAAACAGATGGTTTTAAGAACCATTCTGGAAACTACGATACAGTGGGACCGAATACTACTCACTACGCTAGTGCTCAAGTGCTACTACTCCTCGGAATCTGTGGCTTCATCATCCTCATCGTCATCAATGAAGGCAAAATCATCCTCATCGGTGAAGAAATCCATGGCCTGATCCTCCAGAAAATCATCATCATCGCTGAGGTAGGAGTAGGGGTCTCCGCGAAGGTCCTCTCCGACATTCTCCCTTTCCTATAACTGCATGTATCTCTCGTGGATGGTCTCGTCCAAAGACGAGATACGGTGGCGAAGACAGGAAATAATGTGATCCTTCTTGTCGAGCTGACGGCGGCGAGACTTGTGATCCTTTGCAAGCATGGCGATGGTTTGGTCCTTCGTCTTGATGATGGCAGACTTGTGGTTGGAGTAGTCACGGCAGTTATCCAGCTCCTGCTGACGATCGTACATCATGAAGCTAAGGTGGTCCACTTGGGTCTTCAGCTCAGGGTGATATGGGGCTTCCAGTGGTTGTCCATTTGCATCACGGCTTGGGCAAAACTCAAAACGAGTACCCTTGATTTGGTTGATACTCTTCCCACACAGACAGTAAAGAGCTTCCTGCATGGCCCTGGCAAGTCCATCGAGCCAGTTGTTCTCTCTTAAGGTAAACTGAATTCCTTCCGCAGTGGGAGGTTCAATCTTTCCTTGGATACTTGCAACAATTAGCCACTGCAGATCTTCTCCTCCTTGATCATTGAGCTAAGCTCCGAAGAACTCGGGGTGCGGATGCTCCAGAAGTTCCGAAAGCTGGTCCAAATCCCTCTCAAAGATAAGGTCTCCTCCATTCCCCAACTGATAAAACTTGCAGTACTTCACGTCCATCTATAAGAATATAGGATGAGTAAGTTAGTAGAGTGATCAAGTGTGTCAAAATTTTATGTATTTTGCAAGAGTTTTTGAGGAACATGAATTTTCATGAAAGAATCAAAGGGATAAGAATGAGAATAACTTTTTGTAAATATTTGTTTTATTTGGTTTTGAAACTAATTTTTTGATTCAAACATCCAGTCTAACTAGGGTCTCCTATGGTCAGGATGGCTCTGATACCAACTTGTCAACACCCGGATTTTTAATCCCAGATGCCTGTTATGCCATACATCGCAATCCCAGGATTACCATTTTTGCGAGACATAACAGAATTGGATACCATAGTACATCATCCATTACAAACCGTACATAAGTTCTTACACAAATAGGGATCTCATGGTCCAGTTCTTAATACAACTTCAAGCAGCGGATTACGTAATAATAACGGTGGCGTAGGCGACGCTCCATATTCGGGGTCACAGGCAATGCTGACGATGGGAGATGATCCTAGTTGTCGTAACCTTCATGGGGTCCATCCTCCAGGTACTCCTCTTCATAGTCTGGCCACGGGAATAGCCAGGGACAAAGCCATGAGTACTCTTTAAGTACTCGCAAACTAATACTAACAAGTGAAAGGTTTTTTTATCTCAAAAAAAAAGTGAAAGGGTTTTTTGGTAATAGGACACTAGGCTCTAGGGTTATTTTGCAAAAGCCTGATTTATCTCTACTAAGTTTAGAAGCAACGAATGCTAGTTGAAATTTTATAACACCTAAGTGGGAACTTGTATCTCATATCACAACCCTGTTGTGGTCAAGTCAAAGTCTCAATTAATTTCACAAGTTCTTTTAAAACATCTGACGGGGGCACAGTATGGCCACTCCAACTGTCCATAACCGCGGACGCGGCTATTCGAATAGTTTGACACTCTGCAAAGATTGTACACTTTCACCACAAAATTCGATACATCCGTCAGGAACAAATCCTGAATCACCATACTCAGTATGCGGATAATCAATCCTAACCTTTCAATTACACGCCCTAGTATGAGCACCTCTCCTGTGAGTTTGGACTCCCAACCATGACCAACTGTCATCTTGGGTACTGCACAGGTGGAAAATCTTCACAAGGTAGCCTCAGCTCAGACCTTGGCCGTGAGGGAACTAATACTAAGGTATATAAGTTTCCAGTCAAGCCCTACCCAATCTTCGGGTATTGTGGTTGTATGATAAAATTGGAATGGTATCGCATCCAGATAACCATCAGTTTTAAAAAGGGCTAAGGCTCATGCCTCATCATTTTCATCACCAAAATCATCAAGTGTTCGGAAACACATGTCCAAAACATTTCAATAGAATGATCCATCATTCCAAGGTTTTCATAACCATTTTTCCACCAAGTATTCCCATCTAAAGTTGATCAAGTTTTATGCTTAGCACTAGCATCTACAAGTGGGGGTAAGCACTAATGAGGGGTGGTAAGCTAGTGGAGTTTAACTAAGTTTAATATTATGCCTTAGGATGACATCAAGATTATCTAGCTTAGGCCAAATTTTATGCTCTTTATGCAACCTTCAATTATCTTTCTAATATCTACAATTTACTTAAGTAAGCTCTAAGTACTAGCTTTGATAAAGAAATAAAGTATAAAGCTTGTAAGTAAAACTAGGATTGGTTTATCAAGTGTATATGATTACATATGCTTATGGCATATAGTGGTCATGGTAACAAGCAAGTATTAGCTTGCATAAGTATTAGTATAAGCTTGCATTAGTAGGGTATCTTGCAAGTGTTAGCTTGCATTGGTCAACTTGATTAGTTAAGCTTGCTAAGTTAATAGCTTGCAAGTATTGGCTTGCCTTGTGCAGAGCAGTGGTTGAAGTTCTCCTCGGCTTCTTCTTCGTAGAATCCTCCTTCCTCCTCGTATCCTTGGTCGGTACTAGCGTCTATGAATAAATACGAGGTACACAATCACCAAACAATACTTAACTACTTGCAATCATCACACAAAAAGGGTCCTATAGATGATCTAACATCATCTCTAACATTACAAGATTAAGGCTTGGTTTAATTCCTTTTATTTTTAGAAAAGTAATTTCTACTCATTGAAAAACTACTTAAGATTTAATATTCTCCAAACCTAACATGGGATCATGTTGACACATGTCGTCACCACATATTTTAGTCCATGGGAATGTGATTTAAAGTGGTGTCACAATTTAATAAGGTTTTACCCTTTTATTTTAATTAAATAAAGTGACTAGAAATTCCTATGGGACATTCTTTTATTACTTGAACATTATTTCTGTAAGTAATCCTATATATTTTTATATATTATGAAAGGTATGGTTAAATGTGATTTTTGAGAGTTGGAATCAACTCAAAAGCTATTATGGTTTAAATTTGAAAAATGTTTGAATGCAGAAAAGCTTCTGCCTTGTTATTTTTACCATGAATGATCTATAGATCCAAATGACTTGAATCCAACGGGCTTGGATTCAGCACTTCCAGACCTTTCTAACAAAATTAGTTTCATTCGATTTGGTGCACTGAATCGACCTGGGTTGATTTTTGAAACTGGGTACAGAAGTGTGTTTGAAATAAAATGGAAAAGGTTAAATTCAAATAGTTGGGCTGCGCGGGAAGTGATACTGGGCCGGCCTGTTAAGCACAGCGCTTACGCGGGTTGGTTAAGTGGTTGTCCCCATGCGTCAGTGAGACGAGGGGGTGCGAAGCGGTATGGGGCGATGTGGTGCGTTTGATCTGGTTCTAATCCAACGGCTGAGAGTCATCGTCGATGTTGGGCAACGCCGGCGAGACAGAAACCTAGCGCGGCCAGTGGGGGTCGTTGGGGGCTCACCGGGTTCAGGCGAGGGTCAGCGATGCGGGCGAACGACGAAGTCGACGACGGCGAACCTCTTGGTACCGGCAGCTTCTCCTGGGGCGGCTCCAATCGCTGGCTCCCTTCTTCTCCAGTAGTGGCGGGCTCCGGTGAAATTCTGGTGAAGTGCTGCTCGCCTTGCTCCGGGAACAGGGTGGCACGATCAGTGAGGAGAGGGGAGGAGATGGTGTGCTCAATTTGGCTGCGGGTGGCCTCTATTTATAGTGGAGCGAGGGGACCGACGGGGCGCAAGGTGAGCTCGTCGTGGTCGACGGTACAGACGGCTATCGGTGTGGGCGATGGTAGGGGGCGGTGCGGTGCTCCCTGGCGATGCTCAACGACACGGTGGCGAGACGTGGGGCGGTGTGGTTTGGTCGGAACGCGACGGTGCTCTGCGCGTTCCCGACGAAAGATTTAATGGCGCACAACGCGCGTGGTCCGCGCGGCGGCGAACGAGCGTGTCTGCGGGGTTGCTGGGACAGTGGTGATCATGTATGCACGCGGCGAGGCGGCGCGTGGTCTGTGGGCTTCGCTCGAGGGTGGCGCTCTGGCGCATGCTCGGCATGGTTGCTGGCGAGCTTGGCATGGTTCGTGCGCGTGGTCCAGTGGCTGGCAGGGTTCGAGCGCTGGACAGGGAGTGGCGGTGGGGTGCTGGCTGCCTCCTAGACATGTTGTTTAGGCTTGGTGCTTGCTCTGGCTAGCTAGCCATTGTCGGCTAGCAAGGGGATGCTCGGGTTGGCATGGCATGGGGAAAAGGGTAGGGGCTAGGGTTTTTCTAAGCACTGGTTGGCACTGGGGGAGACAAGGGTGATCAATGGTGAACATTGCTTAGCCCAATTACTGCTCCAAACAGTGAAGTTAGGCCAGTTTGATTTGTTTCTGCCAAGTGTTTGATGAAATGGCCGCAAGAATTCAAGTTTTGAATTTTGAAAAGATTTTTGGTGGGTGTGCTAGGTTGGTGCTGGTGAGTCTGCAGATGCTTGGGTTTTGAAAGTTGAGCTTGTTTGAGTGGTTTTTGAAAAAGTGGGATCTTCCCATATGATAAAGATTCAATTTTGAACTATCATTTAAACTATGCATTTAAATGTTTTTGGATGATCACAAAGTGGTCCTTGATACTTTGTTATGAGTACAATCAAGGGGTGCAAAGATCCAGAAAAGTTTCTGTTAGGTTCTGAAAGTTTGAGACAGCCAAAGTAGGCATGGGAGTTAAATTGGTCCAAATGACCATTCCCTGATTTAGCTTTGTTTTGATTTATTTGTCTTTGAGAAAAGTTTGGGAATTGTTTAGATGATGTTTATTTCACCCAAGAATCCATTTACAAGCAAAGGAACACACAAACAAGGTGGTTAAGAAGAATTCCAAATGAAATGCATACACCATGCATGCTTTCATATTTTTATTTAGAAAAGTTTTTTTTAACCCTAATTTTGATGATTAGAGTTTGATGATCCAAGTTTAGTATTTTTGGGATGTTACAGGGTGTATCGTAGTACTTCCGATAAATAGGAGTGTCGATCCCAATGAGGAGAAGAAGGTGTTGACTAGTGGTATGCAGCAGGAAATCTCTCTAAATACTTAGCAAATGGATTTTTAGGTTTTTTTTGATAAAGCAACAAATCAAAGTGCAAGTAATAAAGACAACGAACAACTGCAGCAAGTGTCCCAATCATTTCTTAGCAAAGGATAAGCCGGTGGAAATACTTGTAAGGACCAACCGTTCTCGAGGACACATGGGAATTCTGTCAAGTGCTTTCGCTTCAAATAGCTGAGTACTCTTCTTTGGTATTGTAAGTGTTGTGTGGATGAACCTGTGCTAATGTACCGACCTTACTTGGACTAATACATACTTGTGATTAAACCCCCTGCAAGCATCTGCAACTATAGGAAAGCAATTAAGATATAAACCTAACCATAGCCTTAAACTCTGAGATCCTACACTCTCTTGTGCAATGGTGTCCTAATGGGGGTTCAAGTTTCTGTCGCTCCGGCAACCCAACAATTAGTAGCCAAATACACAATGCACTCCCCTAGGCCCATAAATGGTGAAGTATCATGTAGTCTATGTTCACATGACACCACTAGAAGAATAGCACCACAACTTAAATACTAAAACATTGAATAATATCTCAACATAAATCCACTACTAACAACATGACTTCTCCCATGTCCTCAAGAACTAAACGAACTACTCACAAGACATGATATGGATCAAGATCAAAGATGATATGGTGATGGATAACAATCTGAACATAAACAATAATCCAATGGTTCCACTCACAAGCATCAACTACAATAGTAATCAATGCCAAGAAAGTTTCCACTAAGAACTATGCAAGTATTCAACACGAGTGGTACAGCGGGATGGAGTGGTGATGATGGTGCTGGTGGAGATGATGGTGTGGATGATGATGATGATCGGGATGAAGCCTAGCTTGATGATGGTGTTGATGGCGATGATCTCCCCTCTCCGGGAAGAAATTTCCCTGGCAGAAATCTGTCTGCCAGAGAGCTCTTTCTCTCTCGGTGTTTTCCGCTCCGCAGAGGCGGCGAAAGTCTTTCTGTGGTCTCGCCCCTGGTATTAGGGTTCCGAGAGGAAGATATAGGCGAGAGGGCGGAGTCGTAGGCCGGCCAGGTGGTCCACACCTACCCTAGGCACGGCCCAGGGGGACCCGCGCCTAGGGGGTGTGGGCCCCCTGTGGCCCAGCTACGCCTCCCCTTCTGGCTTCCTTCGTCTTCTGGGAAAATATATTTTCCAATATTATTCTGGTATTTTCCGATCTTTGCGAAATTGCATCAAAACACCTCTTTTTCCATCAGAAACTGACTCCGGCAGTCCATCCTCCAAGAATCATTCAACATGCAAAAAAGAGGAAAATATATAAGTAACACCTCTTTTATTCTAAAGAATCTATCCTCAATATCCTCATGCTTGCTAACATGATTAAATAATTCTTCAATAGTTTCTTTCCCAATTATATAGCCACTACCTATCGATAGATCCTTCAGGGTGAACTTGGGGAACAACATGGTGAGCTAGAGCAAGGTGTCAACTAGAGTAGGAACTAATTTTTTTTGTGTTTTTGATAAGAGAAAGCAAACCAAACTAAACTAATTTTTTTGAGTTTTTTTATAAAAAGAGGCAAACAAAACCAAGCAAAAGAAACTAAGCAAACCAAAAACAAAGTAAAGAGAAAGGTTGTGGAGGACTCCCCTTGTGAAGACGTCCTTAGCCTCCCCGGCAACGGCGCTAGAAAATCTTGATGGCGCTGCGTGATACGTCAAATTTGCATCACCATTCTATATCATAATTTGCCTCTATTCATTGATATATTTCATATTAAGAGGTGTTACTTATGTCTTTTCATCTGTTTTTCCATTGTGGATGATTCTTGGAGGATGGACTGCCGGAGTCAGGATTCTGATGGAAAAAGAGGTGTTTTGATGCAATTTCGCGAAGATCAGAAAAATTACGGAAAATCATATTTTACCAGAATATGAAGGAAGCCAGAAGGGGAGGCGGAGAAGGGCCACAGGGGCCCCACACCCCCCAGGCGCGGGCCACCCCTAGGTCGCGCCTATAGGGGGTGTGGCCCACCTGGTCCACCTCCGGCTCTGCCCACTCGCCTGTATCTTCTACTCAAAACCCTAAAACACAGGGGAGCAACCACAAAAAGATTCCGCCGCCTCTGCGGGGCAAAAACACCGAGAGAGAAAGAGCTCTCTGGCAGACAGATTTTTGCTGGAGAAATTCCTTCCCGGAGAGGGGAGATCGTCGCCATCAACACCATCATCAAGATAGACTTCATCGGGATCATCATCATCCACACCATCATCTCCACCAGCACCATCATCACCACTCCATCCCGCTGTAACAATTGTGTTGAATACTTGCATAGTTCTTAGGGGAAACTTTCCCGGTGTTGATTACTATTGTAGTTGATGATTGTGAGTGGAACCATTGGATTATTGTTTATGTTCATATTTTTACCCATCACCATATCATCTTTGATGTTGATCCATATGATGTCTTTTGAGTAGTTCATTTAGTTCTTGAGGACATGGGAGAAGTCATCTTGTTAGTAGTGGATTTGTGTTGAGATATTATTCAATGGTTTAGTATTTAAGTTGTGGTGATATTCTTCTAGTGGTGTCATGTGAACGTCGACTACATGATACTTCACCATTTATGGGCCTAGGGGAATGCATTGTGTATTTGGCTACTAATTGTTGGGTTGCCGGAGTGATAGAAACCTGAACCCCTGTTAGGACACCATTGCACAAGGGAGTGTAGGATCTCAGAGTTTAAGGATGTGGTTAGGTTTATATCTTTAATTCCTTTCCTATAGTTGCGGATGCTTGCAGGGGGTTTAATCACAAGTATGTATTAGTCCAAGTAAGGTTGGTACATTAGCAGAGGTTCACCCACACAACACTTACAACACCAAAGAAGACTACTCAGCTATTTGAAGCGAAAGCACTTGACAGAATTCCCATGTGTCCTCGAGAACGTTTGGTCCTCATAAGTATTTCCACTGGCTTGTACTTTGCTAAGAAAGTATTGGGCCACTTGCTGCATTTGTTCGTTGTCTTTATTACTTGCACTTTATTTATTTGCTTTATCAGAAAACCCCTAAAAATTCGTCTGCTAAGTATTTACAGAGATTTCCTGCTCCATACCACTAGTCAACACCTTCTGCTCCTTGTTGGGATTGACAATCCCATTTATCGAAAGTACTACGATACACTCCCTATGCTTGTGGGTCATCAAGACTATTTTCTGGCGCCGTTGCCAGGGAGTGAAGCGCCATTGAAGAGTGGAACTGGTAAAGCAAACTTCTACTATGAGTATTGCTTTTTATTTTTGTTTGTTACTTTGTTTCCAATATGGATAACCCACTTGGTTTTCTATTTGGGAAAACTACTACCACTGTTAGGGTAGTAGATGAACCACCAGCTCTTGAGATAGATCCTTTTAAGATACCTACAAGTATTGTTGATCGTGTTATGGATAATTATTATTTAGGGGATGGAACTGTCCACCCTGGTGATCATTTTATTTTTATCCATGAATTATGCGGGTTGTTTAAGTGTGCAGGTAGCACAACTGAATAGGTGAAGAAGAAGTTACTCTCTATATCCTTGAAAGGGAGAGCTGAAGAATGGTATAAGCTGTTGAAGAATGGGAAATCCATGCAATGGGAGGAAATAGTACCTCTCTTTTATTCTAAATTTTATCCTCCCAGTGAAATTCACAAGGATAGGAATCTGATATATAACTTTTGGCCTCATGATGGAGAGAGTACAGCTCAAGCTTGGGGAAGATTGAAGTTACTAATCCTTAAATGTCCTATTCATAAACTCTCTAACAATATTATTATCAATAACTTCTATGGTAGGCTTTCTCTTCATGATAAATATTTACTAGATGCTTCTTGTGCTGGATCATTGACACCTATGAAGGAAGAAGCTAAATGGGATCTCCTAGACCGTATTCAAGAGAACATTTAAGCTTGGGAGAACGACAAAGGAAGAAAGTCAGGTATAAATTATGATTATGAATATATAAAATCTTTTATGGGAACTGATGACTTTCGAGATATTATTAATGAGTATGGTCTTGATTCTCAAGTTCTTGCAATTTTTTTAAGGCCTTTGCCTCTTATATTGAAATTCCAAAAAAAGAGTGGGACAAGTACCATGCTCCTTATAAAGACATTGTTACCCATGTTCCTGCTAGCATAGAAGTTTGTACTGTTGATCCTATTTTGCCTGAACCTTATGTTGAGAAAATCCATTTTCCTGCTAAGGTAAAGGAACATTCTATCATAGCTAATGTGGTTAGAAAAAGTACAAAGAAAATTGTGGAACCCGATGAGCAAATAAATATTGAACCTATGGTAGCTATTGTGAAAGATCTTGTCACTAAAAATATAGAGGATGAGCACATTGTCTTCTATGAAGACGCTTCTAATATTGTCTCTCATCCTACAAAGGCTAGAAAAGCTAGTGTCCCTGTGCTTTCTGTTAGAATTGGTGATCATTGCTATTATGGTTTATGTGATATTGGTGCTAGTTCTAGTGCTATACCTTATGAGCTTTACAGGGAAATTATGCATGAAATTGGTCCTTGTGAGGTTGAGTACATTGATGTGGTTATTCACCTTGATAATGTAACATCCCAGGATTAGCACCTAGAATTATAGAGGACGTAGGTGTGTGCATTGCATTCATGCATCAGAAAATCCGGGGAATTTTCACGCAAAACAAAAGGAGCTATAGAGGAATCGAGGTCTCTCTTGTTCTGATGGAAACATCAGAACAAGCGCGATGGATTTCGACATGACCCCTACTATACTTTTGTGTTGGAGGGGAAGACAATTCAAGATTTGAATATTTAATTAATAAATTTGAATACAAAAAGGATTTGAAATAAAATAGTAAATGGAAATTGAATTGTATTAGTTAATAATAGATGAACTTTATTTATAAATAAGATACAAGAGTTACAGATATCCAATTAGAAAAGATAATTGAAATGTAAATACAAAAGGAAAAATAATTACAACAATAATAAGAATGGAATTCATATTTTGTTTTTTTAAAACAAGATATAAATATTACAAGAATTTAGATTACAAGTAGAAAGAAAAATTAACTTTATTAATATTATACAATATTACATTGTCTTTCCAAATGAACCATAAAAGAAAAGGAAAACAAGTAATTTTATTAAATAAAGTACAATAATACAATGTCTTTACAATAACCAAACAGAAAAGAAATTACATTGATTGAGAAAAAAGAAAACCTAAAGTATTTTCCTATATTATTTCTTGAACCTTTTTTCTGCTTATCCTTCTGTACCTGTAAAACAACTCAAAAGAAAACAAAGTTCCAGAAATGGAAAGCAAAACAGAGATTATGTGGGGTTATGCTACTCTCAGATTAGGCAATGAAGTGCATTGCAAAACTCATCATTGAGTAACTGATAAAAAGGGGCCAAAGTGTGCAATCTGTTCTTATTCCAAAAAGGGCCTCAGTCTATGCATCACAGGCATGGGGCAAGTTTCACCAAACTAGTAACAGGTAAAAGGAAAACCAGTAATTCCAGCAAAAGATCTAGTGTACTTGATCTGATCCACATGATGGATGAAGCATGCAAGTAGCTCACACAACACATGCATGGCATGTGTTGTCACTACCACAGTAAGTGGTATAACAGTGCAAAGGTAGCATAAGGGAACTTCCAGGGGCTGTTCTCACATATCAAACTATTCCAGCCGAAACCACATCTCTCTCTCCCTGTAGTAAAGTGTATCAAGAACACTTCTCTGAGCAAGACAAGAACACATACTTATCTATAATCAGAGCCACCCACTGGATAATAACCACATAGATTATTCCACCATCTCACCACATCTCTAATTCTGGTTGCTCACTGGAGCCATCCAAGAGCTAGGAGGGGCAAGTATACCAGAAGAAAAAAACCATAGCAAATCCAATAGATCAAGTCAGGAACTAGGAGAAGAGGGATGTATCAGCAGTTGAATCACAAGCTTACCAGGACATCAACAACATCAGTAGGACAAGTTTCCCAAGAGCAACCACAGCTTCAGAACCACAGGTTATCCATTTAAGATCATGCCTTTATATCTGATCTTACTATTGCATCCTAGAAAATGGATGGGGATAGAAAAATCCTCAGATCTGTACTCAAGTGGGTACCAGATCATCACTGGATAATTTTCATAAGCAAGCAATAACTAATTTATCCAAGCATCATCAAAACCTCAGCCTATGCATCATGGGCTGAGCCAAGAAATTAAGCACTTATCCATTTCTATCAGTATATCAAGACAACCTTTAGTATCTGTTCTTATCATATTGTTTAGAGCATGAAGTTGGAGAGAGAGAGAGCTCTCAGACTGGGTAGAAGTGCTACTCCAATATCATCCTAGAGCTAAGATCAATGCAAGAGAAAGAATCTGCATTTTTAGCCACCAAATTAGCTTCAGCCTTTTGCATCACAAGCTAAGTTTCACTCTTGTTTATATCAACATCAACTACACCACTGTAGTTATTCTTTGTAGCAAGCCATGCTACATGGGCTACTATTGTGCACTCTCCAAGGTTGGAGGCACCACAATAGCATCCCAAAGTCAGCTAAAGCCACCAGAAGGATCCTTACATATTAACTAGCTCACAAGTTATCCAAACCCAACAAATTCTATCATTTTCCTAGTTCAGTAAGCTAGGAATCATTTGTTTTTATATTTGATTAATATCACTACTGGACCATGGGTTAAGTTCAGCATGCACCTTTCATATATAAACTCAACATTGAGCCAAGTACATCATTTATAATCTACCACCAGAAAATTGGATCGAATCATCTCCCTAACATTTTAGGGATCATTTTTTTTACAAGTTGCCAATGGATTTACATCCATCAGGAGGGTACGATCTATTGGATAGAATATATCCTCAGAGACACACTCAGATGAAATGTTTATCAACATGTATAACTAGAGGAGGGTCTAACAACATTTTTCCATCTGTGGACAAGGTCTCAGATCATACACCATTGACCTAAACTACTGTTCACTAGTTTAGAACTAGGTGACAACAGATTTTTTTAATGAACTACTACAGGGCACATTCCATGGAATGGTAGCACCTTTGAAGCAGTTTCATTTCTTTTTAACCATTTCTCAAAATCAGAAGTACAAGCATAAGAAATTACACCAAGTTATTCAAATCATCTTCCTAAGTCACACCAGCTAGGAATCATTCAACTAATCACATCTGCAAGCCATTCCTCAATAAACCAGACCACTAGACTGAAGCACATCTAGTAAACCAATATTCATAAGCTAGTAATCTTACTGAAGAACATTGATCATATACAAGATCAAAGACCATGTATAAAGGACAATACCAAGGATTCAATAATCTTAACTCAATCGAACCACATGTCACAAGTAATTTTGTCAAGCAAATGAACCCTAGAACATGGGATTATACCCAATTTGAATCAATTAGAGTAGCAATAAGGAATCTAATGGGAGACTGAGGACACGGGGGAGGAGAATCATTACTTACCCGTGGTCCTCGCTTAGAGTTCGAAGAGGAAGCAGACCGGCGGTGATGAAGAGGCGGCAGCACGGGGAGCACCCCCGGAGGGGCGCTGCAACCCGCATCTACAGCTCATCAGGAGCAACCTGTGGAGAAGGGGTGAGGGTTGTGAGCAACCCAGCACAGCGTCGACGAAGCACCAAGGCAGCTGAACCCTAACCCTAGCCTCGGGCGAGGGTCAGCGCGGACGGGAGAAGACCCCAGAGGGGAATCAGCTTGGACAGGATCGGGCGGCGGCATAGACTCTGCCGTAATCGAGCAGTGCCAGGGGGCGGCCATGGCAACACTAGATCGAGGACGAGAGAGATAAGGTCGAGCGTAGGGAAGGGGGAGTAAGGGCTGATTATGTCTCTGCCTTGGACCAGATGGGCCAAGTTGGGTCCAGATGGGCCAGTTGGTGAACCTGGCCCAATTCCAAAGGAAAATAATAATAATAAGATATTTATCAAATCAATAAATGACCAAACTACCCCTAAACATAATTTATACCATAGAAAAATATAGAAAAATCCCAAAAATACATATGATATATCAAAATGACCACAAAAATAATATCTACCTAATAAAACTATAATTTCAATTATTTAAAATAAATATAAAGTAAAATCATTATTAACACCATTAAATCTTAAATGAAATTTTATAAAATAAAACAAAAACCCTGAAAATAAATATAAAATCATTTTTGTGTATCAAAATAACTCTACTATTTTATAAAAATACTAACTTAGAGTTTTACAAATAAAACATAAAGAAAATATTTTAAAGTCACTTAATTCTTTGATGAATTTTATAAAAATAAAGATAATACTTTAAAATAAATAAAATTCATTTTTAAGGTTTTGAATAAATATATTACACTAGAAAAATATTAAATATATTATTAGAAAATTCTTTAATATTTTAAATAATAAATCCTTACCTAATACCTATTTTGTGAATTCTTTAAAAATAATTGTTAAGTAAGAAATAATAACAATTCTTATAAAACCTTGAGCAATTAGTGTCTTTGTACTAAATTCCAAACCCATAACTTAAATTCATAATCAAATTTAAGTATAACTTTTAACTTTAAAATATTCTTTTTAAAATCTTATTAAGAATCCTTTTAAATAAACATTGGGTATCACCCATTTATAAAATATGGTGAATAATCATTATATCTTAACCACTATTAACATAACTTTAAATTCTAACAAATTGCTAAGATCATCTAATTATGCTCCCATTAAATAAATACAAATTATTTTCTTAATAAGCAAAACAAATTTAATCTAAATCATTCACTTAAAATATAAAGTGAATAATTCCACACCTTAGTTATACCCATCATAAATCTAAAACTTGGGAATAATTAAAATATATTACATCTTAAGTTTACTTACGCTTTTAAAGTTTACTTTAGTCTCAAAGCTTATAAACATCAGGTCTAATAAATCACTTATGTTTTTATAGTTAACTTTGGTCTATTTAACTTAAGACATAAAGCATCTCAAGTCCAAACTAATAAATCAAACACCAAAAGACATTAATCATGTTCTATTAACAATGATGATTGTTTAAACCTTAGAAAGGAAATCTTTTCTTCAAATGTTATTCTTTTTGCCACTTCAAGCAACAACTCTAGTATAGTTCTTTCAAACCTTAATAATCCAATACATAGACTTCCATCCTAATCACCAAATAGCAACTAATCTAAATCTTAAATTACTATTGCACTCTACTTTTATATCTTGAATATCAAAACTTAAAATCCCTATAGATGCACTTCATGTGAAGTAAAAATTTGAAGATAAACTAACTGTTAAAGGAATCACCTAAGTTCACTTCACTTACAGTATTAGGGATTCACTTTGGGAATTTTACAAAATGCATATCATTACTTATACATAACATCATCTTGCTTCTTTAAACTTTAGTCCTTACCGGACCAATGATGCTGATTTCAGATATTGGATCTTATATTGTCTCGAAGACCGTGAATGCATAATCTTGCAATCACAAAAGGGAAGTTCACACTTGCTCATGTCCTTTGATTATTTTCTGTAAAGTATTTTGAAAATCCAGTGTTGTCATCACCTGCATTTGAAAAAGGTCCGAAAACACTATTTTCATATTAATGTGATTATAGGTTATTTACCATGAGGTAATAACCTACTATGAAAGTTCCGGTGGTAAAGGAACATATTATCTAGGATTTAACAACCAATGTCGCCAGTGATTCTTGCGCCATATATCACGCGTTAACCATGAGATTTGGAATGGGATAGAGAAGTTAGCTGTATCTTCTTCCTCTCACATGTAGCCGGATGTGCAGGTCGTGGCTGTTATCACTCGTAGCATGCATATTAATTGGTAATTCGTAGAGGATATACAGCATATGGGTGGGAACCCTCAACGTCCAACAATAGTTCTGGCATCTAACGGTCTGTACAAACCATTGCCTTAATTCAATATGTGGGCATGGTGTACACCAAGGAGGCATGTGGGGTCACGAAGGGGGCAGTGATTGTCTTGGATCTTAGACTGGGCCCCATACCAAGGAAGTATGGACAAGTTCATGACTTTGTTGTGCAACAAGGCTAAGGTCTCTCATGGGTAAAGTAACACACCTCTGTAGAGTGTAAGAACTGTAACTTGTTACTCCCTGTTCCGGGAAGGAGCTGCGAACGCGGCGGGAAAGGAACTCCATGAAAGTTCCGGTAAACCCGTGAAGGCTGACGGACATAGCTTTTCAGAATAAAAGCAACTTTTGAAGAAATGTTTACGAAAACTTGCATTGCCTACGACCTACGGTCTGTGGCTGTAGATATAGTGCATCAAACACTCCTTTTCTAGTGAACTTGCTGAGTACGCTCGTACTCAAAGTATCTTCTTAACCCTTGCTAGGTTCTAAAGTCATTACAGATGACATCTACATCAAGTTATGCTCCAGGAATAATAAGCAAAAGTTAAAACTCTTCAATGAAGTCAAGAAAGTCAACATATACACCAACTCAAGTGAAGACGAAGTTACTGATTAGACAGGAATATAATCTCTAGCCATAGAACCTATTTCTGTAGTGTATTGCAATAGCAGCAATGCTAGACCATTAGTTAAGATACTAGTCTTGATAGGATGATAGATTCTGAGTTATTTATTTCTGATTCTTCTTTGTAAGAAATTTATTTCTCTCTCTTTAACCTATAGTGTTCACTGGATCTTGTGTAAAGAGTTGAGTTGTAACCTATAGTCATGTCTTGGACCTGATGTGTTTCTGTTGTGCCACTCTGAGGGATGTAATACTAGTGAACGGTGTTTCATTGGTGTTATATCAATGACTATAGTGTACTACATCATGCAGTGGTATGTTGGGTCACCGCAGATAATAAGGAAACCATTTGCCCTATTGGTATTGTAAGAGATGTGGAGGTCCTCTACGGTAAGATTAAGTATCCTGCTGATTTTCTAGTGCTTAATTCAGCAGCTAGCAAAACTTGTCCTATCATTTTTGGTATACCTTTCTTGAACACTTGTGGAGATATTATAGATTGGAAAAAGGAAAAAGTTTTAACTAAGTTTGATGGAGATTCTTATGAGTTTAACTTTTCCAAATTTTCTAAAGCTCCTTGTGAAAATAGCTTGCCTAATAAAGATTTCAGGATGGAACAACTTGCTTCTATTGATCCGGTTTATGTGGACCTCTTTTTGGTGATTGTAAGTATGCTCATTCTGATGATAAAGTTGTTCATAGTGACAATTATATTGTCAACTTTATTCAAAGTGCTACCAAAAGTTATTATATGAGAGGGAAACATGGTTTTATGCATCTCAATAATGTTAAGTTTCCCCGTTTATGTTGAAAGCTTTGAAGTTGCATTTGTTTTGTATTCCTATGCTAGTGGCTTTTTGTTTCAACAATTTGTTTTCTCATGATACCCCCATGCATAGGAAGTGGGTTAGACTCAAATGTGTTAGTTATTTGCTTCTTGATGCTCTCTTTCACTTCAGATATTTATCTCCTATGTGAGCATCTTTGAAACTATCAAGCCTAACTTAAAGGCATTAAAGAAAAGTACTTCTTGGGAGATAACCCAATAGTTTTGTTGAGTCTTGGAAGTTATTATCTCAGTAATAACCGCTCCTTATCCTTTTTTTTGGTTTTTGTGTCAAGATTAACTACTTTTGAGAAGTAGAGGAGTTGCGAAAAGTGGCTGTCCTGGGACAGATTTTTGTGCTGCATCATAAAAATTCTTGAAGGAGCTCAGTACAATGGATGGAGCTGTATTTTTCTGTGCTTGTTCTCCAAGTTGTTACCCAACTTTTATTAGTTTTTCACTTCTTGATTTGAGCAACAGAAGGTTTTTGAAAAAATCAATATTTACCTGTTGGTCTGTTTTGGAAGATTTCTGCCATCATTTGCATTTGCCTCTTATATTGATCCCCTTCCAGGTTCTTTGGGTTTTTGGAAAGGAGTAGCTATAGTAGCTTTTGTTTTGATGGATTTCAGTTGAAGTGTGAACCTAAAGGTCTATTGTTTTTGCTTACACAAATGTTTCCATTGAGGTTTGTGTAATGCCTTGTGAGAAAAGGAATTTCCAGGAGAAGGAGAAAAGGAATCTACAGAGTTCGTCTTTGAATAGGTAAAATAGGTGGAAACATAAGGTTCGTGAAAACCCTATCTTTTTATATTTTTGATGTTTTTATTACATATGGAAGGTTACGAAACAAAACATAGGAGGAAACGGAGGCCAGGGTGGCCACACCCATCCTAGGCATGGGCCCCAGCTGGCCGCGCCTGGAGGGGGTGTGAGCCCCCTGAGCTTCGTCTCCACCTCATTTTCGTACCAGTACCTTCCTTATGTTTTGAAACTTCGAAATATATAACCCCCCCCCCCCCCCCCCCCGGATCCCCCGAGGTTCGTATATCGTGTTCTCGTCATGTTTTCGTTTCGATCTATTTCTATCAGGAAATCCTCTCAAAGTTTAGAGAACCATGGTCTCCGCCAATGAAAAAGGCAAGAAGCTCGAGGAAGATGATTCTCAAAACCTCAAGTACGAGGAGATTTTGGTAGGGGATGAAGAAGACATGGAGGAGGACGAGCATCCGGACACCCGTGCTACCGTCGCAAGCATTGGAGTGGTGGCAAATCCTACCAAGCTTAGGAGGACAACACGTATGTCTACAGGAGGGAAACCTCCACGTATTTTCTTCGTTCCACGGGCACCTCCTCCACATACCAAAAATCCCTTCCATACTCTTATACATGATAAACAATACCAACAGGTGCCCAAAGGGAACTTGCCCTCAGTTTGGGATCTGCCTCACTCTAACCATGCAGGGAAGGATAGCACTAAGAAGGAAGAGTGGGGAAAGAATAGCAAGGACTGGCACTCTCGGTCCGATATGATCATGAACCGCATTGAGAAAAATTCGGAGTTGATTCGTACTCTGACCTTCGAGATTGAGGATTTGAGGAAACTGATTGAGGAGCTTATCAAGAGAACACCACCATCATCGAAGGAGTAATTAGTCATCAGGTTTGGCATCCCCTTGGCTTGTTCAAAGCTTGGGGGAGTGCCACGATATCACATCATTATATTTTATCTTTTACCTTTTTAGTAGATTCATATCTTTGGTAGAGAAGTTATCTTATAGGTTGGTTTGCATGTAGAAGTATCTCTCTTTTAGTTGATTATATATGTATCCCTCGGTGTGAGAGCCTTTATGGAATATTAATGAGAAGTTTCATCTTTTACTTTTTGCACTTCTTATTTTAGTTTGCAATCTCTATTATATGATTGATCTTTTTGATCAGTATTGGTATCACTTTGGGAGCATCAAGTAAATCTAAATTGGTTTTGGCAAACCGAGCTCTGGTCAGTAGCAACACTTTTTGAGGTTTGAAAGGAAAAGAGAAAAAGCTTACAGGTATTTTGTATCATTTATTTTCTTTCTTGATTGTCTCATAAGCTTAGTATTCTTTATTTAAGATATTTTGTGTCTTCAAGGAAGATTGCATGTTTGGCTTTATCACTTGTAGGTTTGCTTGTTTCCTTCAACTCTTTTGCTTGCTACCCAACCTTGCTAGCTAAAAACCTGTTTTAAGAAGGCATACTTCTCATGCATCCAACCCCTTTGAACCAAACCTGTGCCATTTGTGTCCAGCATATCTACCTATTAGCATTATTGCTATTCCAAGCAAATTCTCAAGATTCATCTATCTTTCAAATTAAAAATTATTTTGTTATGTGAAAACTAGTTAGCAAAGCTCTCACGAACTTGATGGCACACCTTATTTTCTTGCCCCTAATAAACTTGAACCATTGTGTCATCGAAGTTGTATATGCTTGCATCTATACATTGGGATTAGCAGAACCATGTTGTCACGGGGAACGCTTTCAACACCTATGGATACATATCCAGTTGATATCATGCTCCTTTGTTTGCGGATGTCGTCGGTGTGAAATAAAAGGGGAGCTTGTAAGTCCATGGAGTTATGTATGTGTGTTAGAGAAACGTCTGGGCCGCTAGCCTAAGCCATGCCCAATCATGGTGGAAACTTGCAGCATAACCATAGTGATCAATCTGTGAAGCATCCTCAATAAAAACCTATGCAAATAGCAAATAAAAAGATCGCTGAGATGCTCACTATCTGTTTGCCTAGTCATTTTGATTATGGGATAGCTCTTGTATCATGTGCAAGGGGTACCCCGTTGGCAGTTCTTTATGATACACATGTACTTACAATGACAAGAACTTACCGGTAACTAAAGTTTAGTAGCATGAGGAGTGGCCCTCGTACTCAAGGCATGAGATTGCCAACTTATATTTCGTCAAGCATATACTCCATGTTTGTTCACTTTAACCTTAATCACTTCAAGATGTTTATGATAGGGGCAATGAGGTATCAAAGCTAGTAAGTACCATAATCTTTTGGAAGCTCTTTATAAACTTGAAATCTCTGCTTCCCTCTATGAAGGGACCTTTCTCCTATTTCTAAGTTGAGTTAGTAAACCTACTTCCTCTCTATCTCCAGCAAGCATTTGAGTTATTGTGTTTCAAGAATTCTTACGATGATTTATTAAATCATGTTCTTTATCTTCCTTGTTTGCACAAGACTCTTATCTATTGAGTATTACTTTGAAAGCCATCATTGCGAAAAATCTTTTATGTTTGAGCAAAGAGTACTCTTGTTGTGAAGACTTCTATAAAAGCTTGTTGTGAAATTGTTGCCAGTTGTTCTCTGACCAAGAACAAAGTTTGCCAATTCCAATTATGATTTATCTTTATGCATCTCTATTGTGACTCCTGTACTTGTTGCAAGCTAAGTTATATAATGGTGATTTCCTTTCTTCTATGAGTTGTGTAATGGTAAGTGTGATGATTCTTGTCTGTATTCTTTTATCGACACTTCACTCCATAAACCTGTGGACATGTTCACCGAGCTCAGTTTTTGCTTGGGGACAAGCGAAGGTCTAAGCTTGGGGGAGTTGATACGTCCAATTTGCATCACCATTCTATATCATAATTTGCCTCTATTCATTGATATATTTCATATTAAGAGGTGTTACTTATGTATTTTCATCTATTTTTGCATGTTGGATGATTCTTGGAGGATGGACTGCCAGAGTCAGGATTCTGATGGAAAAAGAGGTCTTTTGATGAAATTTCGCGAAGACCAGAAAAATTATGGAAAATCATATTTTCCCAGAAGACGAAGGAAGCCAGAAGGGGAGGCAGAGATGAGCCACAGGCCCCCCCCCCAGGCGTGGGACACCCCTAACCAGTGCCTACAAGGGGTGTGGCCTACCTCCTCGAAACCCTAAAACACAAGGGAGCGACCACAGAAAGATGCCGCTGCCTCTGCGGGGCGGAAAACACCGAGAGAGAAACAGCTCTCCGACAGAAAGATTTTTGCCGAGGAAATTCCTTCCCGGAGAGGGGAGATCATCGCCATCAACACCATCATCAAGCAGATTTCATCGGGATCATCATCATCCACACCATCATCTCCACCAGCACCATCATCACCACTCCATCCCGCTGTAACAATTGTGTTGAATACTTGCATAGTTCTTAGGGGAAACTTTCCCGGTGTTGATTACTATTGTAGTTGATGCTTGTGAGTGGAACCATTGGATTGTTTATGTTCAGATTGTTATCCATCACCATATCATCTTTGATCTTGATCCATATGATGTCTTGTGAGTAGTTTGTTTAGTTCTTGTGGACATGGCAGAAGTCATGTTGTTAGTAGTGGATTTTGTGTTGAGATATTATTCAATGGTTTAGTATTTAAGTTGTGGTGATATTCTTCTAGTGGCGTCATGTGAACGTCGACTACATGATACTTCACCATTTATGGGCCTAGGGGAATGCATTGTGTATTTGGCTACTAATTGTGGGGTTGTCGGAGTGATAGAAACCTTAACCCCCGTTAGGACACCATTGCACAAGGGAGCGTAGGATCTCAGAGTTTAAGGTTGTGGTTAGGTTTATATCTTAATTGCTTTCCTATAGTTGCAGATGCTTGCAGGGGGTTTAATCACAAGTATGTATTAGTCCAAGTAAGGTTGGTACATTAGCACATGTTCACCCACACAACACTTACAACACCAAAGAAGACTACTCAGCTATTTGAAGCGAAAGCACTTGTCAGATATCCCATGTGTCCTCGAGAACGTTTGGTCCTCATAAGTATTTCCACCGGCTTGTCCTTTGCTAAGAACAGATTGGGCCAGTTGCTACTTTTTTTCGTTGTCTTTATTACTTGCACTTTATTTCTTTGCTTTATCAGAAAACCCCTAAAAGTCTGTTTGCTAAGTATTTACAGAGATTTCCTGCTCCATACCACTAGTCAACACCTTCTGCTCCTCGTTGAGATCGACATTCCTATTTATCAAAAGTACTACGATACACCCCCTATACTTGTGGGTCATCACTGCATCAACGTGGGAGCGTTTCGTCGGGAAAACCCAAGAGAAAGGTGTGATGCAGCACAGCAGCAAGTCTTCCCTCAGTAAGAAACCAAGGTTATCGAACCAGTAGGAGGAAGGAAACACCTCAAAGGTGTTGCAAGCAACATGGAAACCTGCACAACACAAACTCAAGACTTTGCCCCAACTAACAGTGAGGTTGTCAATCTCACCGGTTGCTGTAACAAAGGATTAACTATATGGTGTGGAAGGTGAAAGAGGTTTGCAGCAAGTAAACAGTAACAGTGGAAGATGTATCAATGGTAAAGATTGGACCAGGGTCCATAGTTCACTAGAGGTGTTCTCCTTAGATAAACAAACATGTCATGCTGGGTAAACAAATTACAGCAGGGCAATTGACTGGACTGAGCAAGGCATAACAATGCAATACTAGACATAAAGATCCTATGAGATTCGATTGGGCAATACAACAAGATACATAGACCGCCATCCAAATGCATCTATGACTAGAAGTCCACCTTTGGGTCATCATCCGAAACCCCTCCAGTATTAAGATGCAAGCAACAGACAACTGCTTTAAGCAAAGTGTGTAAGGTAAGCAATCCACTTGTTCCATGAACAAGAGACCGTTTGTTTTCTCCCTAGTGGTAACAACACATCTACGACCTTAGAGATTTCTATCACTTCCCTTGATTAAATAAAGGCATGAACCCACTATCGAGCATAAATACCCCCTCTTGGAGTCACTAGCAACTACTCGGCCAAGATAGCTACTAACAACGGAGAGCATGCAAGATCACAAACAACACAGACATGATAGAATCAATAAGACAAAACCATTAATCAATCTGACATAATAATCTCAATATCCATCGGATCCCCGCAAACACAACATGCATGATTACAAATAGATGAGATCTTGATCATGAACGGGGCTCACAATATCTAGACATGAAAGCACAAAGGAGGAGATACAACCATCTAGCTACTACATGGACCCGTAGTCCAAGGTGGAACTACTCACGCTTTATACCGAAGGCTGGCATGGTGAAGAAGAAGGCCTCCGGGATGATCTCCCCTCCGACAGGGTGCCGGGAAGAGCATCAGATCCCCCCAATCTAGGAACGATGGTGGCGGCGGCTATAGACGGTTTCGTGGAATATTGATCGGGTACTTAGGGTTTAGGCATTGGGGGCTTCTTATAGGCTAAGAGAGAGGCCCAGGGGTGCCCGAGGTGGCTGGCGCGGGGTGGGCCCACCCGCGTGGCCAGGGTGTGTGGCCCCCTCGAGGCCCTCCTCCGTCTCGTCTTCTGGCTTCGTGTTCCCCATGGTAAAATATTGACTTTGGCTTTTGTCCCGTCCAATTCCGAGAATATTGATTTTCTGCCTTTCTGGAACCAAAAACAGAATAAAACAGGCAACTGGCACTGTGGTATCTTGTTAATAGTTTAGTACCAGAAAACATATAAAAAGCACCTCAAAGTGTGGACAAAGCAAAGCAAAGTAGATGCTAAATGTAGTGGGAATGACCACGGCAGATGCTGCAACCGTGGCACCGGACGCTACCGCCCCCAGGGACGAGGCTCCGCTGGCGTCGTTACCACCTCCATTTGCCCCAATCGCTGGTTTGGGCGATGCTCCAGCCGCAGGGGCCTCGCCTCCAAGGGAGGCTCCCGTGGCAATTATCGCGGAGGCTCCTGCCGCGGCTTCGTCTTCGAAGAAGCCGTCAGTGTCTTGGGCACACGATGTGTTCGAGACGGGCCTCACTCGGAGGTTGGGGCCCGAGTTGGAAAAGCCGGTTAGCATCCGCACCGGTCTGCGGTTCATACCAGTCGCCAAGTGAGTGTTGTTCATCTGCTCGTTTTTCGTTGTAGTCGGATAGTCTTATTCATATCGTTGTTTCACGGGACTGGTGTTAAAAAGATCGTCCATCCTTCCGTGGCCAAGGTTCCGCCAGTCGTCACCGAGGTGGACTCCTCGCGGAAGAGGAAGACCGACGTAGTCGCTGCTCCCGCCGAAGGTGTCAAGAGGGCGAAAGGCGACGACGATGTCACGGTCTCTGATGACCCGGCGGTTGCTCCAAGCGAACCTCCGACTGCGGCGGAAGTGGCCTCGAAGACCAAGGAGGCTGTTGCCTCACCCGATGTGGCCGAGCTGGCTCCGAGTGGCGCCACGGCATCTGCAGCAACCTTCCCTCGCTTCATGGCGAAGGCGGCCGCAGCGAGTGGCTCGGCGCCAACGAGTCGGATGCCTGGGGTCGCCGAGGTGGAGGTCGAACAGCGTCGCGGCCACACTCCGGTCGTGCTTGCATCTGTGGATGCGCTGGAGCTTCACGGCATGCTAGGCGCTGCCATCCAGGTATGTCCAGTCCCCGAGGATCGGGCCACGGAATTTCAGTGGTCGGATTCTTAATGTTTTTATATCATCCAGTCCCCGAGTGTCTAGTCGCTGAATTTCAGTGGGTGGGCACTTAGGATTTTCAATGTCCAGTCCCCGAGTGCCTAGTCGCTGAATCTCAGCGGGTGGGCACTTAAGATCTTCAATGTCCAGTCCCCGAGTGCCCGGTCGCTGAATTTCAGCGAATGGGCACTTAGGAGTTTCGTTGTTGTTGACGTTGTAGTTTGTGCGCAGGGCCTGCAGCACGAATCGGCCGATCGGCTTTCTGCAAAGTGTCGCTTGGAGAAGGAACTCTTTGCCATCCAGGAGACGAACAAGGGGCTTCAAGTAATTGCAGCCGAGGCGGAGGAGGTCCGCCGGGGCCTTGTCCCGGTGGGTGACTTGACCGCGGCTCAGTCTGCTTTGAGCGTGGCCGAAAAGCGGGTCGCTGACTTGGAGCGTGAGCTCAAGGAAGCGAGGGCGGAAGCGAGTTCAGCAGAGGGGCGTGCGAAAGCGGCTATCACTTCTGCCGCTGAAGAGCGGAAATTATCTGACGCGCTCGTTGCTGGGCTGTAGGATGACCTTTCTTCTCTTCAAAGTTTCATTACGGACCTCTGCCATCCGCTGATTGGTAATTTCTCCTTCACCCAATTTCTCCTTCACCCAATTATCTGACGCGCTCGTTGCTGGGCTAAAGTCGACGAGTCGCTTACTGTTTATTGATGTGCTGCAGGCCGGATTACTGACAACGTGGAAGAAGCGCAGTCGTATGACGCGCGGCAGTGTGTGGCCACACTGGTCGACTCGGCCGCGTTATCGGCGACTTGCCTTCGAGCATATCTTCAGGAGATATCGCCCACGGAGGTGATCCCCAGTGACCTTGTTGAGGTATGGCTCTATCTGGAGAAGGCTTCGTCGGTGGTCGAGTTCATGACACGATCGGCCTTCCGGCGTGGGGCAGTGACGGGGCTCAGCCTTGGGCTTGCCCATTTCCCGGAGGACTTCGACCTTGACGATGTCACAAGCGGCTACCCCTCGTCAACGGGCTCGGTGGAGATTGCCGAGGTGCTGAAGCTGACGGACCGGGCCGCGGTGTACTACGACCGCGTTTGGGCGATGGGCGACCTCCTCCCCTATCAGGAGACGGTTGTTGCCCCCAACGATCCTGAGTCGAAGCATCGGGACTTCAAGGTTGAGCAGCCGTTCTGTGCGGCGATGGCGGGTGAGCTAACGACGTACCCGTCAAACCCGTACGTGCCCTTCATTCGTAACCGCAGGGGTGCCGGCGAGTCTGCGTCAAAACCTGCGGAGTAGAAGCGTTGTGCCCTTGGGCGTTAGTACAACAGAACTATTGAACTTTCCTTGTAGTTTGGAACAACTTGTGCTGCTATGAAGGAAATTCATGTTGTTTTGTCATTTGTTTTGTGATTTTGGATTTTGATTGAACGAGTCCCCGAGCGCGTCCGCCCTTTTTATGGGGTTTAACTCGTTTGTTATGTTTTTGCGAATGTTTAATGGATTAAGGTCGACTCGCCAGAGCTCGGAGAGCCAGTCGCAGGGCGACTCCCATGGGTGCTCTTTAGTTGACCGTTTTCCCGTGCGCGAACGAGGTTGGGTAGCCGAGTCCCCGAGCGTGGTACTTGGTGGTTCTAGTCGCAGCTCCAAGGTATGTGAGGACTAAGCGCGTTAAAGTAAGTGCGTCACTCCTGCCTGACCCGAAGGATCTGTCGCATGGCGAGTCCTGGGCACGCTCTCATACTGGGCGTTTTTCCCTAGTCGCTCATATTGACTGGACGTTAGTCCACGAGCGTGGTATTTGGCCGTTCGAGTCGTTGTGCCAAGGATGCGGAGGACCTTGGTCGTTGTGAGGAGCGAGGGCAGTTGTCTTGGCTCGGTAAGCCAGTTGAGCTAGGCGACTCCAATGGGGCTCCGGGTTGGTGTTTTTCGTGGACGTTACGAGGCATGGAGTTTCCCAGTGCCCTCGTACCGCACTACTTGGCCACGCCGGTCGCTTTACCAGAGGTTGACTTCTGCGAGTAGCATAACGTTGTTACTACGAGTGCGAGTGGCACAAGACACGGAGAGTAAACACAATTTTCGGTGACCGATCAGCTTTATTTCATAGCGGGTGGAGAGTACATGTATGGAGTTCTAGGAGTAGAACTTCCGTAGGAGGTTTACATTCCATGGCCGCTTGACGTCGATGTTCCCGTCCCCTCGGACGTCGGTGAGGTAGTAGGCGTCGTTGCCTAGGACTCGCCCGATGGCGAATGGTCCCTCCCAACGGGGGGAGAGCTTGTGCATGCCCTTCTTGTCCTGGATTAGGCGCAGTACCAGGTCGCCTTCCTGGAAAGTGCGAGTCCTTACTCGCCGGCTATGGTAGCGGCGGAGCCCTTGCTGGTAGATGGCAGTGCGGGAGCGAGCTAGGTCGCGTGCCTCGTCGAGATGGTCGACTCCATATTGGCGTGCAAGTTCGTTTGCAGCCTCCGTATAGTTGACCACCCTTGGTGAATCATGCTCGAGGTCGGTGGGCATGACTGCCTCGGCACCGTACACCATGAAGAAGGGGGTGAATCCTGTTGACCTATTGACGGAAGTGCGGATGCCCCAGATGACGGAGGGTATCTCCTCGACCCAGCACCCGGCGGTGCGCTCCAGTGGGACTTGGAGCCGTGGCTTCAGGCCATGGAGGATGCTCTGATTGGCGCGTTCCGCCTGGCCATTGGACTCCGGGTGCGCGACTGAGGCGAGGTCGAGTTGGATGTGGTGTTTCTCGCAGAACTCGGCCATGGCTCCTTTGGCGAAGTTGGTGCCGTTGTCCGTGATGATGTTGTTGGGGAAGCCGTAGCGGTATATGAGCTCACGGAGGAACTTGGTGGCAGTCTTCCCGTCACATTTGCGGTCTGGCTTGGCCTCCACCCATTTTGTGAATTGGTCGACTGCGACTAGGAGGTGGGTGAATCCGGAGGGGGCCTTCTTGAAGGGGCCTACCATGTCCATGCCCCATACGGAAAATGGCCAGGTGATGGGGATTGTCTTGAGCGCCGAACTCGGCACATGGGTCTGGTTGGCGTATTTCTGGCATCCGGCGCACCTCTGGACGATGTTAACCGCGTTTGCGTGTGCGGTGAGCCAGTACAAGCCATGTCGCATAGCCTTTGCGACCAGAGAGCGGGCGCCGGCATGGTGGCCGCAGTCGCCGGAGTGAATGTCTTGGAGGATTTTGCGTCCTTCGGCGGGTTGAATGTAGCGTTGGAACACACCGGTCACGCTGCGCTTGTGGAGCTCGCTGTTGATGATGACGAAGGACTTGCAGCGACGTGCTATCATCCAGGCGTCCGCTTTGTTTGCGGGCTGGGTGCCTCCCTCCAGGTAGGCGACGTATAGCGCGGTCCAGTCATTTGGCTCGGCGATTAGTGCGACTAGGGATGCTTCCGGTTGCAGCGGGATCCCGATGTCGATCTCCCTTGGGGGAGAGACGGAGGGCTTGGTGATGGTGTCGACGAAGACGCCGGCAGGTGGCGCGAGGCGAGCCGAGCCGATGCGAGAGAGTGCGTCGGCCTCCTCGTTCTTCCGCCTGTCGATCCACTCGACGGAGTAGCCTGCGAAGTGGCCACCCAGCTGGTCCACTGCTTGGCGGTATGCTGCCATGGTGGGGGAGACGGCGTCGCAGGTGCCGGCGACTTGCCCAGCGACTAGGTCGGAGTCTCCGTAGCAGCGCAGTCGGTGGACGTTCATCTCCTTGGCAGCTTGCATGCCGTGGAGTAGCGCCTCGTACTCGGCCATGTTGTTGGTGCAGGGGGTGAAGTCGAGGTAGAGGACGTAGCGAAGCTTGTAGCCCTTCAGAGATGTTAGCACGATCCCTGCACCTGCGCCGTCCGCGTTCTTGGAGCCGTCAAAGTGTAGGTTCCAGTAATGGAGGTATGCCAGCTTCTCTGGCTGCTGGGCCTCCTCCCAGTGGGCGAGGAAGTCTGCGAGAGCCTGCGACTTGATCGCCTTGCGCGGCTCATACTTGATGTTGTTGACGCCGATCTCGATGGCCCACTTGGCGACTCGACCGGTCGCCTCGCGATTGCAGATGATATCCTGCAACGGCGCCGAGGAGACGACCGTTATTGGGTGCTCCTGGAAGTAGTGCGGTAGTCGCCGATGTGCTCTGAAGATCGCGTATACCAATTTCTGGTATTGCAGGTAGCGCTGGCGCGACTCGGTGAGGAATTCGCTGATGTAGTACACTGGACGCTGCACCGGGCGCTCCTTTCCTTCCCCTGGCCGTTCGACGACCATGACGGCGCTCGGAAGCCGCGACATAGACCAACATGGGTTCCTTGTTGACGGGGGCGGCGAGTAGCAGTGCTGCGAGTAGCACCTCCTTGAGATCGCGGAGCGCGTCGTCTGCCTCCTTGTCCCACTGGAAGGAGGGGTTCTTGCGCATTAGGCGGTAGAGGGGCATCGCCTTTTCGCCTAGCCGGGGGATGAAGCGACTAAGAGTCGCGACTCGCCCGGCCAGCTTCTGGACGTCGCGCAGGCACTCGGGTCTGCCGAGGCGAGCGATCGTGTTGATCTTGGCGGGGTTCACTTTGATCCCGCGCTTGGAGACGATGTATCCTAGTAGCTGTCCAGTTGGGCACACCGAAGGTGCACTTCCCTGGGTTTAGCTTTATCTTGTATTTCCGCAGGCACTCGGGTCTGCCGAGGCGAGCGATCGTGTTGATCTTGGCGGGGTTCACTTCGATCCCGCGCTTGGAGACGATGTATCCTAGTAGCTGTCCAGTTGGGCACACCGAAGGTGCACTTCCCTGGGTTTAGCTTTATCTTGTATTTCCGCAGGTTGGCGAATGTTTCCGCCAGGTCGGCGAGTAGGTCGTTCTGGCGAGCGGACTTTACCACCACGTCGTTGATGTAGACGTGGATATTGCGGCCAATTTGGCTCGCAAGGCACTCCTGCATGCATCGCTGGTAGGTCGCCCCGGCGTTCTTGAGGCCGAAGGTCATGGCAGTGTAGCAGAAGGCTCCGAATGGCATGATGAACGCCGTCTTCTCTTCGTCCTCGACGGCCATTTTGATCTGGTTGTACCCAGAGTAGGCGTCGAGGAAGCATAGCGACTCCGAGCTCGCGGTGGAATCGATGATTTGGTCGATCCGCGGGAGGACGAATTGCTCCTTCGGGCAGGCGCTGTTTAAGTTTGTGTAATTGATACACATCCTCCAGGTCCCGTTTTTCTTCTCGACCAGGACTGGGTTCGCCAGCCACTTGGAATACTTGATTGGCCGGATGAAGCCTACAGCGAGTAGACGCTGCACCTCCTCGGCGATGGCTCGGCGGCGCTCTTCATTGAAGGGCCGCAGCGACTGCTTAACAGGTCGCGCTTTGGGGTCGATGTTGAGTTTGTGCTCAGCGAGTTCCCTCGGGACACCAGGCATGTTGGATGGCTTCCATGCGAAGATGTCCCTGTTCTCACGGAGGAACTCGATGAGAGTGCCTTCCTATGCTGGGCTCATGCCCGTCCCGATCATCACCGTCTGGCTGGAGTCGCCTGGGACCAGCTTGACGGTGCGGGTATGCGTCGTTTCCTCGAAGGCGTTGGAGTTGCTGCCCTCTGAGTTGGGCCTTTTGAGTATGGTGGGGTCGTTGTTGTTGACCCCGCTCGCGTACTTGGCGAGCTCCTCAGCGTGGTTGGCCTCTGCCGCAATGACGGCGTCAGCGAGTTCGGCCTCTTTGGCCTCGCACTCGGCGGCCATGTCGGGGTCGCCGTGGATGGTGATGATGCCGCACGGCCCGGGAAGCTTCATCACGTTGTACGCGTAATGGGGCGCTGCCATGAACTTGGCGAACGCCTGGCGCCCCAGGACGCAGTGGTAGGGGCTGTCGAAGGGCACCAGCTCGAAGACGATCCGCTCGGTGCGGAAGTTTGCCGGTGTGCCGAAGGTGACTGGCAGCGTCACCTTGCCGATCGGGTACGCCTTCCGACCGGGGACGATGTCGTGGAACGTGGTGTAGGTCGTCTCGATCATCGACTGCGGGAGCCGCAGTCGCCTAAAGGTGTCCAGGTACATGATGTTGATGGAGCTGCCGTCGTCCATCAATGTTTTGGGGAGCCACTAGTCTCCCACCTTGGGCTTGACCACCAGGGCGACTCGGCCCGAATACTCGATCCGTGGCGAGTGGTCCGCGCGGCTCCAAGTGATTTGTTGCTCAGACCAGTTGAGGAACTGGGGAATATCTATCTGGGCCACCGCATTGATGGCAACAACGTGGGCGATGACCTTCTTCTCGTGCTTCGTGTTGAAGCTTGTGAAGGTGTGGAGCGAGCCGGCGACGCTGCTGAATTTTCCGTCGTTTGGCGGGTTGTTGTCGGGGTCTTCCCGCGCACGCCGTGCCTTCTTGATCTCCTTGAGAGAGTGGCAGTCGACGGTCATGTGCGTGGCGGGTTTTTCTTCCCTGCTGTGAAATACACAAGGTTGGTTAAGAAGGGCCGCGGGGTCGAACCTCGGCTTCGCCTTGTAGTTGCCACCATCGCGGCATTGTCCCCCGTCGCGGCGGAAGCTCTTAGGCTCGCGCTACGCGTATCCAGCGTTGGCGACGAAGTCGACTCGCCCGTCACTGCGGCGCTTGCCGGTGAGGCGAGTGTTGCTGTAGCATAAGTCGGGTCGTCTCCCGTTGTCGTGGCCGCTCGTGCGGCGCTGTCCTCCCGACTCGTCGTCGGTTTCTTGGTTTGGGTCCTCCTCCGCGTACCTTTTTGAGATCTCCAGGAGATCCGGTATGTTGTCGAGTGTGCGGTACTCTCGTTTGAGCTTGGCGACCAGGGGCTCGTAGCGGCACGAGGTCTTGAAGCAGTGGATCGCGGTGTCTGGGTGGATGCCGACCGCGTGTTACCACAGATCTTGCCACCGTTGGACCCAGTTGCGGGTCGACTCGCGGGGTCCCTGGACGCACCGTTCCAGGTCCTCAATGGTGGTGGCGCGGGTGTATGAACCCTCGAAGTGCCTGACAAAGGACTCGCGCATCTCTTGCCAGGAGTCGATGCTATCCGCGGGAAGGGTGTTAATCCACTGCCTGCATGCCCCCTCCATCATCAGGGGGAGGTAGCGGGCGGCTAGTAGGTCGGTGTGGTCGGCGATCCCCATCGCCATGAGGTAGGTATCCAGCCACACGGAGGATCGTACGAGGGGTCGTACTTCTCTATTTCCTTCGGCGCTTTGAAGTTCGCCGGGTATCTTCCGCCTCGTATCATCGGTCCGAAGCACTGGGGCCTGATGTGGCTCAGCGACCCCCTCAGCTCACCGTCGTGGCGGTTGGTGAGGGTGTGCCGCAGGTCGTCAGGCTGGCGTGCGCGCCAGCTCTGGTTGTTAATGATGTGGGTGCGGGCGTCGACGGGTTGTTCGTTGGCGGCGACGAAGTTGGTCGCCAGCCTAGGGTCGTTGGTGGAGAGTGCCGCGTTCGCGGGTCGGTGTTGGAGCTGTAGGGGTTCGGGTGGCGGGAAGTTGAGAGTGTTCGCCGCCATGGGGGGCGCTTGAGGCCGCTCTGCTGCCCGATGAACGCGAGTACATCCGACCCTGCGATTCGACGCCTACGTTTTGTTGCTCGACCGCTTTGGCGAGCAGAGCCTTGGCGTATTGGATCTGCAAGGCGCCTTCCCCAGTGGCTGCAATATTGTCGATTGCTGCTCGGCCCGCGACGAGGTTGTCCATTGGGGTGGAGAACAATGGGAGGCCGTTCGCTTCTCGCTCCTTGTGGAGACCACGATCCTTGGCTGGTCCCTGGGAGGTGCGCGGTTGGGTGGTGGCGGGGCGCCATTGGTCGTTGCTCCTGGTGGGGGCCGATTGCTTCCTCCTAGCGGCGCATTCTCGCATATCGCGCTCTCAGCCATGCGGGCCGGGTCGTTCTCGTCGTTGAAATTCAGGGCGCGCCCTTGGACGGTGGGGTTCAGGTGCGACCTGATTCGGAGTTGGTGGTAGCGTGACAGCTCCTGCGCTGTCACCTGCTCGAGGTGAAATTTTTCGCGCTCGGCTTGTTCCTTGTGGACTACCTCCGCCAGCTTCAGGCGGAGTTCCTCGACCTCCGTCGCCGTCGTGTTTGGAGGGATCGGCGTGGAGAATGGGTCTTCCGGTGGGTTGGCGCCAGTTGCCATGAAGGTCGCGGCGTGGTGGCCGGTTTCGTCGTGGAGGTCGGCGGAGTTCTCCGACCCGGAATCAAAATTGAAGATCCCGAGGATGGAGGGATCCTCGAAGTCTCCGACGTTGGATACCTGGGTGATGGAGCCCGCGGGTGACGCGGCGACAATGGATCCGGCGAGTGAAGCCGGGGTCGCCGAGTCGGCGTCGTCGTTTAGGGCCGCGTCATCCGCGGCCGCGGTGGTTTTGGCCACGTTGCTGTGGGCCGAGTCGTACTCGGAGGCGAGGCGGTGGATCGTGCGGACCTGGCTCTCAGAGAGCCGGTCGCGTGGCGGCGATTCGCGGATGCGAGCCGAGTCCTCCGAGATGATGACGTCGGTGAGGCCGACGAAGAGGCTGATCGTGCCGACCGGCAGGATCATGCTATGCGTGACGGGTCGCACCGCCGGACATAGCTGCTCGGCAAGATCTGGAGCATCTCGCCGATCGCGATCATGCGGCCGGTGGCGATCGACTCGTTGATGGGCAGATTGGATCTCGCCGCAGAACACCGACCTGACCGGCCAGGCCCCACGGTGGGCGCCACTGTTGTGGGAATGACCACGGCAGATGCTGCAATCGGCAGCGAGTAGTAGAACATGGGGCAAGGGCGGCCAGCCATCTGCGGTGCGAGATGAGGGCTGAGAAACAAGGGTTTACCCAGGTTCGGCCCCCCGGAGGGTAAAGACCTACTCCTTCTAGATTGTATTATGGTGAAAGTACAATGGGGCGAACTCGACGGCTAGGCGGCGAGTCGCTAGGGTGTATGGTGGAACGTATCCTTTATGCGTCCTCCAGGGAGGTTTATATAGACTCACCTCCCTAGGGTTTACAGATCTCAACCGAATTAGTTAAGGATTCGGAGATTCTATGACCTAGTCCGACTGGGCCTAGCTACGCTTTTGGGCCTTCAGCTTCCAGTCGCTCGAGTCCACGCCAAGTCTTGATCCAGTCGCCGTCCTGCAGGCCCACTCGCTGACGCTTGGGCAAGTAGGAAACGTCCTGCTGGGTATACCCCGGTAGGCATATCCCCATCACTACACAAGCATGGAACATCAAAAATTATAGATACGTTTTCGATGTATCAGCCATCTCCTCTCCAGAGCTTATCCTCGCTGTCGGAGAGCAGATCAAGTAGCTCTGCACATAGTGTTGGAGATATACCCTAGAGGCAATAATAAAAGTGGTTATTATTATATCTTTGTGTTTATGATAAATGTTTACATTCATGCTATAATAGTATTAACCGGAAACATTAATACTTGTGTGATTTGTAAACTAAATTAGAGTCCCAGGTAAAGCCTCATTATAATACTAGCTTGTTGGTTAATAGATGATCGTGGTTTCTCGATCATGAACATTGAGATGTTATTAACAACAAGATCATATCATTAGGAGAATGGTATGATGGACATACTCCTATAGATAAGCGTAGCATTAAGATCAAGTCATTTCAATAGTTCGTTTGCTATAAGCTTTCTGATACATAGTAACCTAATTCCTTCGATCATGAGGCTTTCAAATGAACTATTAAAATGACTTGATCTTTATGCTACGCTTATCTATAGGAGTATGTCCATCATACCATTCTCCTAACGATATGATCTTGTTGTTAATAACATCTCAATGTTCATGATAGGGAAACCACAATCATTTATTAACCAACAAGCTAGTATTATGAAGAGGCTTTACTAGGGAATCTAATTTAGTTTACAAATCACACAAGTATTAATGTTTCCTTGTTAATACTGTTATAGCATGAATGTAAACATTTATCATAAACATAAAGATATAATAATAACTACATTTATTATTGCCTCTAGGGCATATCTCCAACAGTCTCCCACTTGCACTAGAGTCAACTAATCTAGATTACATGGTAATATTCCGAACACCCATGGCAGTTTGGTGTTGGTCATGTTTTGCCCTCAGGAGAGGTTTAGTCAACGGATCCGCTGTAGGGCTTCGTAGCATGGAAAACAAAAAAATTCTATCGCATACAAACAAACAAGCCAAGATCTATCTACTAGATTGTAGCAACGAGACGATGGAATAACTCACCCTCGAAGATTCCAAAGTGTTTAACGAGAGCGGATTCTCGTGGGTGATGTAGTCGTACTCTTCCCGATCTCAAGATCGCGTAGACGATCCTTCCGGCGCTGCATTCCGGCAGCGCTCCCGCAGTCGGTCACACGTTCGATACTCGACGAAGACCTTCCTCTCCCTTGTTCCAGCAGGCAGCGGAGGTTGTAGCACTCTCCTCGCAATTCCGGCAGCACAACGGCGTGGTACCGGAAGTAGATGGGAGATCTCGCAGGGCTTCGCCTTAAGCCGGAGCGAGTATGGTGGAGTATGAGAGAGTCCCTCGACGATCTAGGGTTTAGACATGCCGAGGAGGATGCTTGGCCGGTGGCTAGGGTTTAGCTAGGCGGCGGCGGCGGTTTGCCCTAGGGCCGGCGGCGGCTATAGAGGCGGCGGCGGCTTGGGGCTAGGGTTTAGAGGTAGGGAACTTGTGTCTATAGGAGGGGAGCCCTGCCTTTCCTCTTATAGGTGGAGGGAGGCGCGCCAGGGGAGGGGAGTCCCTCCCCAACTCGGACCCAAGGTGGGCCGGCGGTGGAGGTGGAGGGACTCCTCCCCAACTCGGATTCCACCTCCCCTCCACTTCCCAAAAACTAGCCGTTTGACTTTCAAATTGGTGTTTGACTTTTCAAACAAGGATTGGATTAAATATTCTATTTTGTTCAGCGATGACACTTAGTACATGATGCAATCATACCAACTTGATATGACACATTCATGTACCCTTCCCCTCCGGATTGCCGGACATTCCAGAACTTTCTAGAACATTCCCGACGAAAACACCGGAAACATTCCCCAACTCCGAAACAGGACTTTCCTTATATGAATATTATTCTCCGGACCATTCCGGATCTCCTCGTGATATCCCGGATCTCATCAGAGACTCCGAACAACATTCGGTCTCTTTCTCATCATTCCATAACTACTCAAACAACGTCGAATCCTTAAGTGTGTCTCCCTACGGTTCGTGAATTATGCGGACATGATCGAGACACTTCTCCGATCAATAACCAATAGAGGAATCTGGAAATTCATATGGCTCCCACATATTTCTACGATTACTTTGCGATCGAATGAACCACTTACATACGATACCAATTTCCCTTTGTCTCACGATAGTTTACTTATCCGAGGTTTTGATCGTCAGTATCTCTGCATACCTAGTTCAACCTCGTTACCGATAAGTACTCTTTTCTCGTTCTCGTGATATGTGATCCCTTGTGAGCCAGTCACATCCTTGCAAGCTAATTGGATGACATTTCACCGAGAGGGCCCAGAGTATATCTATCCGTCATATGGATGGACAAATCCCACTCTTGATCCATGTGTCTCAACCAATACTTTCCGAACACTCAATGCCACCTTTATAGCCACCCAGTTACGGTGTGGTGTTTGATGTCATCAAAGCATCCATCCGGTAAAGGTGATATGCATGATCTCATGGTCGAAGGAATTAGGTTACTATGTATCAGAAAGCATATAGCAATTCAACTATTAAAATGACTTGATCTTTATGCTACGCTTATCTATAGGAGTATGTCCACCATATCATTCTCCTAACGATATGATCTTGTTGTTAATAACATCTCAATGTTCATGATAGGGAAACCACAATCATTTATTAACCAACAAGCTAGTATTATGAAGAGGCTTTACTAGGGACTTCAATTTAAGTTTACAAATCACACAAGTATTAATGTTTCCTTGTTAATACTATTATAGCATGAATGTAAACATTTATCATAAACACAAAGATATAATAATAACTATATTTCTTATTGCCTCTAGGGCATATCTCCAACAGTCTCCCACTTGCACTAGAGTCATCTAATCTAGATTACATGGTAATATACCGAACACCCATGGCAGTTTGGTGTTGGTCATGTGTTGCCCTTGGGAGAGGTTTAGTCAACAGATCCGCCACATTCAGATCTGTGTATACTTTGCAAATCTTTATGTCCCCATCTTGGACATGTTCTCGAATAGCATGAAAATGTAGCTTGATGTGCTTCAGCTTCTTGTGTGACCTTGGTTCGTGCGCATTGGCTATGGCGCCCATGTTATCACAGTAGATAGACATTGGGTCCAGCGCACTAGGAACCACACCCAGCTCTGTAATGAACTCTTTCATCCATATCGCTTCTTGTGAAGCCTCCGAAGCAGCCATGTATTCAGATTCAGTTGAAGATCTCGCCACAACGCTTTGCTTTGCACTCCTCCAGCTAACTGCTGCACCATTCAAAATAAATACGTATCCAGATTGTGATTTAGAATCATCCGGATCGGTGTTCCAACTAGCATCGGTGTAACCATTAACAACGAGTTGTTCATCACCTCCATAAGAAAGAACCATATCCTTAGTTCTTCTCAAGTACTTAAGGATGTTTTTGACCGCTGTCCAATGATCCACTCCTGGATCACTTTGATATCTGCTAGTTAAACTAACAGCATATGCAATGTCGGGTCTAGTACATAGCATGGCATACATTAGAGATACTATGGCTGAGGCATAGGGAGTCTTACTCATCCTTTCTCTATCTTCTGCCGATGTCGGACTTTGAGTTTTACTCAAGGTCGTATTGGGAAACATGGGCAAGAACCCTTCTTGCTATCTTCCATTCCAAACCTCATTACAACCTTGTCCAAATATGTACTTTGTGACAATGATATTAGGCGTCTCGATCTATCTCTATAAATCTTTATGCCTAATATGTAAGCTGCTTCGCCAAGATCCTTCATTGAAAAACTATTATTCAAATATTCCTTGACACTATTAAGAAGGTCTACATCACTCCCAATCAACAATATGTCATCTACATATAGTATTAAGAATGCTACAGAGCTCCCACTCACTTTCTTGTAAATACAAGCTTCTCCATAAGTTTGTATAAAACCAAAACTTTTGATTACCTTATCAAAACGTTGATTCCAACTTCGGGATGCTTGCTTCAATCCATAGATGGACCGTTGAAGTTTGCATACCTTGTTAGCATCTTTAGGATCGACAAAACCTTTGGGTTGCATCATATACAACTCTTCATCAATGTCTCCATTGAGGAATGCTGTTTTGACATCCATCTGCCATATCTCATAATCATAATATGCAGCGATTGCTAACATAATCCTTACAGACTTTAGCTTCGCTACAGGTGAGAAAGTCTCATCGTAGTCAACTCCTTGAATTTGTCGAAACCCTTTTGCGACAAGTCGAGCTTTATAGATAGTAACATTACCATCAGCATCTGTTTTCTTCTTGAAAATCCATTTGTTCTCGACAGCCTTCCGGCCATCCGATAAGTCCACCAAAGTCCATACTTGGTTTTCGTACATGGATCCAATCTCGGATTTCATGGCTTCTTGCCATTTGTTGGAATGTGGGCTCATCATCGCTTCCTCATACGTCGCAGGATCATCGGTGTTATCCACCAACATGACACTCATAACGGGATCATACCAATCTGGAGTGGTACGAGTTCTCGTTGACCTGCGAGGCTCTGTAGCAACTACAACCGAAGTTTCATGATCATCATCATTAGCGTCCTCTTTTATTGGTGCAGGCACCACAGGAACTTCTTCCGGTGCTGCGCTACTCGCAATTTCGAGAGAAGGTTCGACAACCTCGTCGAGTTCTACTTTCCTTCTAGTCACTTCTTTTGAGAGAAATTCCTTCTCTAGAAAGGATCCATTCTTGGCAATGAAGATTTTACCTTCGGATCTATGATAGAAGGTATACCCAATAGTTTCCTTCGGGTATCCTATGAAGACGCATTTTTCCGCTTTGGGTTCAAGCTTGTCCGGCTGTAACTTCTTTACATAGGCTTCGCAACCCCAAACTTTAAGGAACGACAATTTAGGTTTCTTCCCAAACCATAATTCATACGGTGTCGTCTCAACGGATTTATATGGTGCCCTATTTAAAGTGAATGCGGCTGTTTCTAATGCATAACCCCAAAATGATAGCGGTAAATCTGTAAGTGACATCATAGAACGAACCATATCTAAGAGAGTTCGATTACGACGTTCGGACACACCATTACGCTGTGGTGTTCCCGGCGGTGTCAATTGTGAAAGTATTCCGTATTTCTTCAAATGCTCGCCAAACTCGTAACTTAGATATTCACCTCCACGATCAGCACGTAGAAATTTAATCTTCTTGTTACGTTGATTCTCTACCTCACTTTGAAATTCCTTAAACTTCTCGAAAGTTTCGGACTTATGTTTCATGAAATAGATATACCCATATCTACTCAAATCATCCGTGAAGGTAAGAACATAACGATAACCACCGCGCGATGCTACACTCATTGGACCACACACATCGGTATGTATGATTTCCAATAAGTCCGTAGCTCGCTCCATCATACCAGAAAATGGAGTCTTAGTCATTTTACCCATCAGACATGCTTCGCATCTTTCAAGTGATTCGAAATCAAGTGATTCAAGAAGTCCATCGGAATGGAGTTTCTTCATACGCTTCACTCCAATGTGACCAAGACGACAGTGCCACATATAGGTCGAGTTATCGCTCAATTTCAAACGTTTAGCTTCAATGTTATTAATATGTGTATCTCCACTATCGATATTCAATAAGAATAGACCATCTATAAAAGGTGCATGTGCATAAAACATATTACTCATATAAATCGAACAACCATTATTCTCGGACTTAAACAAGTAACCGTCTCGCAATAAACAAGATCCCGATATAATGTTCATGCTTAACGCAGGCACCAAATAACAATTATGTATGTATAAAACTAATCCCGATGGTAGATGAAGAGGTAGCGTGCCGGCCGCGATCACATCAACCTTTGATCCATTTCCAACGCGCATCATCACCTCGTTCTTCGCTAGTTTCCGTTTATTCTGCAGCACCTGTTTTGAGTTACAAATATGAGCAACCGAACCAGTATCAAATACCCAGGAACTACTACGAGTACTAGTGAGATACACATCAATAACATGTATATCGGATATACCTTTCTTCTTGATGTTGCCGTTCTTCAAATCCGCCAAGTACTTTGGGCAATTCCGCTTCCAGTGACCTTCTCCCTTGCAGTAAAAGCACTTAGTATCAGGCTTAGGTCTAGCCTTGGTCTTCTTTGTCGGTGCGGTAACTTTCTTACCACCCTTCTTGAAGTGTCCCTTTTGCTTAGACTTGCCTTTCTTGAACTTGGTGGTCTTATTGACCATCAACACTTGGTGCTCTTTCTTGATCTCCACTTCTACAGATTTCAACATAGCAAACAGTTCTGGCAACTGCTTGTTCATGTTTTGCATGTTATAGTTCATCACTAAGTTCTTGTAACTTGGTGGTAGTGATTGGAGGACACGGTAAATCCCCAAAGCATTAGGAATCACTATACCCAAGCTTTGAAGTTTGCTTGCATGCCCAGACATCTTAAGCACATGCTCACTGACGGAGCTGCCCTCTTCCATCTTGCAGTTAAAGAACTTTTTAGAAGCCTCATAGCTCTCAATTGCCGCGTGAGTCTCAAAGATCAATTTGAGTTCACAGACAATATCATGTGGGTCTGAATTCTCAAACCTTTTCTGAAGCTCCGATTCTAAACCATACAAGATAGCACACTGAACTGTGGAGTACTGAGTCTTCCGAGCGAGGTAAACGTTCTTTACTTCGTCGGTAGCATCAGCTGCAGGCGGGTCACCCAGCGGTGCATCCAGCACATAGGTCAAATTACCAGCTGTGAGGACAATCCTCAAATTGCGGAACCAATCCGCAAAGTTGCTTCCATTGTTTTTCAACTTTTCTTTCTCTAGGAACGCATTAAAATTGATGGTAGGGGCCGCCATTGATCTACAACATATTTGCAATAGTTTAGACTAAGTTTATGACAAATTGAGTTCTAATTAATAGTTAAATTAATCTAGGTGAACTCCCACTCAAAATAATATCCCTCACATTGTTTTAGTGATCACACGAACCAAATCCACCACATCAACACCGATCATCACGAGAGTTGATATAGTTTCAATGGCGAACAATCGACATGTTCATCATATCTACTATATGATTCATGCTTTACCTTTCGGTGATCCGTGTTCCGAGACCATGTATGTCCATGCTAGGCTCATCAAGATCAAACCTTAGCTTCCGCATGAGCAAATCTGGCTTGCTCACGTTGTATACACTTGCGGAATCTAACACACCCGATCATCACGTGGTGCTTCGAAACAACAAGCTTTAGCAACGGTGCTAACCAAGGGTGAACACTTTATGACTTGAAATTCATGTGCATGAGGGATCATCTTATAATGCTACTGTCGTTAACTAAGCAATACAAGATGCATAAAGGATTAACATCACATGCAATTCATAATATGTGATATGATATGGCCTTTCTTCTTTGTGCTTCCGATCTCCATCTTCAAGCACGAACATGATCTCCATCATCACCGGCATAGCATCAAGGTCAATGATGCTTCTCCATGGTTGTTGTCCACCGGCTTCAACTATTACAACTACTTTGAATAGACACGCGGGTCTTAACATAAATTAAAGACAACCATATGGCTCCTGCCGGTTGCCAACTTACAATAAGGAACATTGCATACATCAAATATAATCACAATCATGGCCATATCACATCACTGCACACCCCTGCAAAACAAAGTTAGACGCCTCTACTTTCTTTGCATGTTTTACGTGGTTTGGGGCTTTCAATAAGTGTCGTTCTAACTTACGAACAAGAACCATAACATTGATACTAGTATTGTCAATCGCCCGTTGTAAATTGGATCTTAACTATGCTAGGAGAAACAGGCACCCGCAAAGCCACTTATGCAATACAAGTTGCATGTCAAGCGTGGAGCAAGTCTCATGAACGATGTCATGTAAGGTTAACCCGGTCCGCTTCATCCCAACATCCCGCAAGATGCAAAGTACACAAGAAGCAATCGACAATAAAAGCATCAACGCCCACAATGACCATTGTGTTCTACTCGTGCAATAGATCTACATATAGACACGGCTCTGATACCACTGTAGGGTTTCGTAGCATGGAAAACAAAAAAATTCTATCGCATACAAACAAACAAGCCAAGATCTATCTACTAGATTGTAGCAACGAGACGATGGAATAACTCACCCTCGAAGATTCCAAAGTGTTTAACGAGAGCGGATTCTCGTGGGTGATGTAGTCGTACTCTTCCCGATCTCAAGATCGCGTAGACGATCCTTCCGGCGCTGCGTTCCGGCAGCGCTCCCGCAGTCGGTCACACGTTCGGTACTCGACGAAGACCTTCCTCTCCCTTGTTCCAGCAGGCAGCGGAGGTTGTAGCACTCTCCTCGCAATTCTGGCAGCACAACGGCGTGGTACCAGAAGTAGAGGGGAGATCTCGCAGGGCTTCGCCTTAAGCCGGAGCGAGTATGGTAGAGTATGAGACAGTCCCTCGACGATCTAGGGTTTAGACACGCCGAGGAGGATGCTAGGCCGGCGGCTAGGGTTTAGCTAGGCAGCGGCGGCGGTTTGCCCTAGGGCTGGCGGCGGCTATGGAGGCGGCGGCGGCTTGGGGCTAGGGTTTAGAGGTAGGGAACTTGTGCCTATAGGAGGGGAGCCCTGCCCCTCCTCTTATAGGTGGAGGGAGGCGCGCCAGGGGAGGGGATTCCCTCCCCAACTCGGACCCAAGGAGGGCCGGCGGTGGAGGTGGAGGGACTCCTCCCCAACTCGGATTCCACCTCCCCTCCACTTCCCAAAAACTAGCTGTTTGACTTTCAAATTGGCGTTTGACTTTTCAAACAAGGATTTGATTAAATCCTCTATTTTGTTCAGCGATGACACTTAGTACATGATGCAATCATACCAACTTGATATGACACATTCATGTACCCTTCCCCTCCGGAGTGCCGGACATTCCGGAACCTTCTAGAACATTCCCGACGAAAACACCGGAAACATTCCCCAACTCCGAAACAGGACTTTCCTTATATGAATCTTATTCTCCGGACCATTCCGGATCTCCTCGTGATATCCCGGATCCCATCCGAGACTCCGAACAACATTCGGTCTCTTTCTCATCATTCCATAACTACTCAAACAACGTCGAATCCTTAAGTGTGTCTCCCTACGGTTCGTGAATTATGCGGACATGATCGAGACACTTCTCCGATCAATAACCAATAGAGGAATCTGGAAATTCATATGGCTCCCACATATTTCTACGATTACTTTGCGATCGAATGAACCACTTACATACGATACCAATTTCCCTTTGTCTCATGATAGTTTACTTATCCGAGGTTTTGATCGTCAGTATCTCTGCATACCTAGTTCAACCTCGTTACCGATAAGTACTCTTTTCTCGTTCCCGTGATATGTGATCCCTTGTGAGCTAGTCACATGCTTGCAAGCTAATTGGATGACATTTCACCGAGAGAGCCCAGAGTATATCTATCCGTCATATGGATGGACAAATCCCACTCTTGATCCATGTGTCTCAACCAATACTTTCCGAACACTCAATGCCACCTTTATAGCCACCTAGTTACGGTGTGGTGTTTGATGTCATCAAAGCATCCATCCGGTAAAGGTGATATGCATGATCTCATGGTCGAAGGAATTAGGTTACTATGTATCAGAAAGCATATAGCAATTGAACTATTAAAATGACTTGATCTTTATGCTACGCTTATCTATAGGAGTATGTCCACCATATCATTCTCCTAACGATATGATCTTGTTGTTAATAACATCTCAATGTTCATGATAGGGAAACCACAATCATTTATTAACCAACAAGCTAGTATTATGAAGAGGCTTTACTAGGGACTTCAATTTAAGTTTAGAAATCACACAAGTATTAATGTTTCCTTGTTAATACTATTATAGCATGAATGTAAACATTTATCATAAACACAAAGATATAATAATAACTATATTTATTATTGCCTCTAGGGCATATCTCCAACATCCGCCACATTCAGATCTATGTGTACTTTGCAAATCTTTATGTCACCATCTTGGACATGTTCTCGAATAGCGTGAAAACGTAGCTTGATGTGCTTCAGCTTCTTGTGTGACCTTGGCTCTTGCGCATTGGCTATGGCGCACATGTTATCACAGTAGATAGACATTGGGTCCAGCGCACTTGGAACCACACCGAGCTCTGTACTGAACTCCTTCATCCATATCGCTTCTTGTGAAGCCTCCGAAGCAGCTATGTATTCCGATTCAGTTGAAGATCTCACCACAACGCTTTGCTTTGCACTCCTCCAGGTAACTGCTGCACCATTCAAAGTAAATACGTATCCAGATTGAGATTTAGAATCATCTGGATCGGTGTTCCAACTAGCATCGGTGTAACCATTAACAACGAGTTGTTCATCACCTCCATAAGAAAGAACCATATCCTTAGTTCTTCTCAAGTACTTAAGGATGTTTTTGACCACTGTCTAATGATCCACTCCTGGATCACTTTAATATCTGCTAATTAAACTAACAGCATATGCAATGTCGGGTCTAGTACATAGCATGGCATACATTAGAGATCCTATGGCTGAGGCATAGGGAGTCTTACTCATCCTTTATCTATCTTCTGTCGTTGCTGGACTTTGTTTTACTCAAGGTCGTATTGGGCAACATGGGCAAGAACCCTTTCTTGCTATCTTCCATTCCAAACCTCTTTAGAACTTTGTCCAAATATGTACTTTGTGACAATGATATTAGGCGTCTCGATCTATCTCTATAAATCTTTATGCCTAATATGTAAGCTGCTTCGCCAAGATCTTTCATTGAAAAACTATTATTCAAATATTCCTTGACACTATTAAGAAGGTCTACATCATTCCCAATCAACAATATGTCATCTACATATAGTATTAAGAATGCTACAGAGCTCCCACTCACTTTATTGTAAATACAAGCTTCTCCATAAGTTTGTATAAAACCAAAAATTTTGATTACCTTATCAAAACGTTGATTCCAACTTCGGGATGCTTGCTTCAATCCATATATGGACCATTGAAGTTTGCATACCTTGTTAGCATCTTTAGGATCGACAAAACCTTTGGGTTGTATCATATACAACTCTTCATCAATGTCTCCATTGAGGAACGCTGTTTTGACATCCATCTGCCATATCTCATAATCATAATATGCAGCGATTGCTAACAAAATCCTCACAGACTTTAGCTTCGCTACTGGTGAGAAAGTCTCATCGTAGTCAACTCCTTGAATTTGTCGAAACCCTTTTGCGACAAGTCGAGATTTATAGACAGTAACATTACCATCAGCATATGTTTTCTTCTTGAAAATCCATTTGTTCTCGACAGCCTTCCGCCATCCGGTAAGTCCACCAAAGTCCATACTTGGTTTTCGTACATGGATCCAATCTCGGATTTCATGGCTTCTTGCCATTTATTGGAATCTGGGCTCATCATCGCTTCCTCATATGTCGCAGGGTCAACGGTGTTGTCCACCAACATGACACTCATAACAGGATCATACCAATCAGGAGTGGTACGAGTTCTCGTTGACCTGCGAGGCTCTGTAGCAACTTCAAACGAAGTTTCATGATCATCATCGTTAGATTCCTCTCTTATTGGTGCAGGCACCACAGGAACTTCTTCCGGTGATGCGCTACTCGCAAGTTCGAGAGAAGGTTCGACAACCTCGTCAAGTTCTACTTTCCTTCCAGTCACTTCTTTCGAGAGAAATTCCTTCTCTAGAAAGGATCCATTCTTGGCAACGAAGATTTTGCCTTCGGATCTATGATAGAAGGTATACCCAATAGTTTCTTTTGGATATCCTATGAAGACGCATTTTTCCGCTTTGGGTTCAAGCTTGTCCGGTTGTAACTTCTTTACATAGGCTTTGCAACCCCAAACTTTAAGGAACGACAATTTAGGTTTCTTCCCAAACCATAATTCATACGGTGTCGTTTCAACGGATTTAGATGGTGCCCTATTTAAAGTGAATGCGGCTGTTTCTAATGCATAACCCCAAAATGATAGTGGTAAATCTGTAAGTGACATCATAGAACGAACCATATCTAAGAGATTTCTATTACGACGTTTGGACACACCATTACGCTGTGGTGTTCCCGGCGGTGTCAATTGTGAAAGTATTCTGCATTTCTTCAAATGCTCGCAAAACTTGTAACTTAGATATTCACCTCCACAATCAGAACGTAGATATTTAATCTTCTTGTTATGTTGATTCTCCACCTCACTTTGAAATTCCTTAAACTTCTCGAAAGTTTCGGACTTATGTTTCATGAAATAGATATACCCATATCTACTCAAGTCATACGTGAAGGTATGAACATAACGATAACCACCGCGCGATGCTACACTCATCGGACCACACACATCGGTATGTATGATTTCCAATAAGTCTGTAGCTCGCTCCATCATACCAGAAAATGGAGTCTTAGTCATTTTACCCATCAGACATGCTTCGCATCTTTCAAGTGATTCGAAATCAAGTGATTCAAGAAGTCCATCGGAATGGAGTTTCTTCATACGCTTCACTCCAATGTGACCAAGACGACAGTGCCACATATAGGTCGAGTTATCGCTCAATTTCAAACGTTTAGCTTCAATGTTATTAATATGTGTATCTCCACTATCGATATTCAATAAGAATAGACCATCTATAAAAGGTGCATGTGCATAAAACATATTACTCATATAAATCGAACAACCATTATTCTCGGACTTAAACAAGTAACCGTCTCGCAATAAACAAGATCCCGATATAATGTTCATGCTTAACGTAGGCACCAAATAACAATTATGTATGTATAAAACTAATCCCGATGGTAGATGAAGAGGTAGCGTGCCGACCGCGATCACATCAACCTTTGATCCATTTCCAACGCGCATCGTCACCTCGTTCTTCGCTAGTTTCCGTTTATTCTGCAGCACCTGTTTCGAGTTACAAATATGAGCAACCGAACCAGTATCAAATACCCAGGCACTACTACGAGTACTAGTGAGATACACATCAATAACATGTATATCGGATATACCTTTCTTCTTGATGTTGCCGTTCTTCAAATCCGCCAAGTACTTTGGGCAATTCCGCTTCCAGTGACCTTCTCCCTTGCAGTAAAAGCACTCAGTATCAGGCTTAGGTCCAGCCTTCGTCTTCTTTGTCGGTGCGGAAAATTTCTTACCACCCTTCTTGAAGTGTCCCTTTTGCTTAGACTTGCCTTTTTGAATTTGGTGGTCTTATTGACCATCAACACTTGGTGCTCTTTCTTGATCTCCACTTCTGCAGATTTTAACATGGAGAAGAGTTCTGGCAACTGCATGTTCATGATTTGCATATTGTAGTTCATCACAAAGTTCTTGTAACTTGGTGGTAGTGATTGGAGGACACGGTAAATCCCTAAAGCATTAGGAATCACTATACACAAGCTTTGAAGTTTGTTTGCGTGCCCAGACATCTTAAGCACATGCTCACTGACGGAGCTGCCCTCTTCCATCTTGCAGTTAAAGAACTTTTCAGAAGCCTCATAACTCTCAACTGCCGCGTGAGTCTCAAATATCAATTTGAGTTCACGGACAATATCATGTGGGTCTGAGTTCTCAAACCTTTTCTGAAGCTCCGGTTCCAAACCATACAAGATAGCACACTGAACTGTGGAGTACTGATTCTTCCGAGCGAGGTAAACATTCTTTACTTCATCGGTAGAATCAGCTGCAGGTGGGTCACCTAGCGGTGCATCCAGCACATAGGTCAAATTACCAGCATTGAGGACAATCCTCAAATTGCGGAACCAATCCGCGAAGTTGCTTCCATTGTTTTTCAACTTTTCTTTCTCTAGGAACGCATTAAAATTGATGGTAGGGGCCGCCATTGATCTACAACATATTTTTAATAGTTTAGACTAAGTTTATGACAAATTGAGTTCTAATTAATAATTAAATTAATCTAGGTGAACTCCCACTCAAAACAATATCCCTCTCATTGTTTTAGTGATCACACGAACCAAATCCACCACATCAAAACCGATCATTACGAGAGTTAATGTAGCTTTAATGGCGAACAATCGACATGTTCATCATATCTACTATATGATTCATGCTTTACCTTTCGGTGATCCGTGTTCCGAGACCATGTCTGTACATGCTAGGCTCGTCAAGATAAAACCTTTAGCTTCTGCATGAGCAAATCTGGCTTGCTCACGTTGTATACACTTGCAGAATCTAACACACCTGATCATCACGTGGTGCTTCGAAACAACAATCTTTAGCAATGGTGCTTACAAAGAATGAACACTTTAGAACTTGAAATTTATGTGCATGAGGGATCATCTTATAATGCTACCGTCGTTAACTAAGCAATACAAGATGCATAAAGTATTAACATCACATGCAATTCATAATATGTGATATGATATGGCCTTTCTTCTTTGTGCTTCCGATCTCCATCTTCAAGCACGAACATGATCTCCATCATCACCGGCATTGCATCAAGGTCAATGACGCTGCTCCATGATTATCGTCCACCAGCTTCAACTATTACAAATACTTTGAATAGACACGCGGGTCTTAACAGAAATTAAATACAACCATATGGCTCCTGCCGGTTGCCAACTTACAATAAGGAACATTGCATACATCAAATATAATCACAATCATGGCCATATCACATCACAGCACATCCCTGCAAAACAAAGTTAGACGCCTCTAATTTCTTTGCATATTTTACGTGGTTTGGGGCTTTCAATAAGTTTCGATCTAACTTACCACAACGTTGATGTTTGAACTATCAAGTGCCCGTTGTAAATTGGATCTATACTATAATGGGAGAGACAGACACCTGCAAAGCCACTTATGCAATACAAGTTGCATGTTGAGCGTGGAGCAAGTCTCATGAGCGATGTCATGTAAGGTTAGCCCGGGCCGCTTCATCCCATCATACCGCAAGATGCAAAGTACACAAGAAGCAATTGATAATAAAAGCACCACCGCCCACAATGACCATTGTGTTCTACTCGTGCAACAGATCTACATATAGACACGGCTCTGATACCACTGTAGGGGTTCGTAGCATGGAAAACAAAAAATTTCTACCGCATACAAACAAACAAGCCAAGATTTATCTACTAGATTGTAGCAAAGAGTCGATAGAATAACTCACCCTTGAAGATTCCAAAGTGTTTAACGAGAGCAGATTCTCGTGGGTGATGTAGTCGTACTCTTGCCGATCTCAAGATCGTGTAGACGATTCTTCCGGCGCTGCGTTCCGGCAGCGCTCCCGCAGTCGGTCACACGTTCGGTACTCGATGAATACCTTCCTCTCCCTTGTTCCAGCAGGCAGCGGAGGTTGTAGCACTCTCCTCGCGATTCCGACAGCACGACGGCGTGGTACCGGAAGTAGAGGGGAGATCTAGCAGGGATTCGCCTTAAGCCGGAGCGAGTATGGTGGACTATGAGAGAGGCCTTGGCGATCTAGGGTTTAGAGGCACCAAGGAGAGAGGGATAGGACGGCGGCTAGGGCAAGGGGAGGGCCCCAACTCGGCGGCTAGGCAAACCCTAGTGGCGGCAGCGACTTGGTGGAGGCCAGCGGCTAGGGCTAGGGTTTAGAGGAGAGAGGTGTGTATCTAGAGGGGCACCCCTGCCCCTCCTTTTATAGGTGGGAGAGTGCCGGCCAGGGGAGGAGAGTCCTCCCCAAGTCGGCCTCCTTGGTCGGCGGGTGGAGGGAGAGGAACTCCTCCCCAAGTAGGTTTCCTACTCTCCCTCCACCAAGCAAACTTGCCGTTTGACTTTTCAAATTGGCGTTTGACTTTTCAAACTAGGATTTGATTTATCCCTTTATTTTGCTCAGCGATGACACCTAGTACATGATGCAACCATTACAACTTGTTATGACACATTCATGTATCCTTCCCCTCCGGAGTGCCGGACCTTCCGGACCCTTCTAGAACATTCCCGATGAAAACACCGGAATCATTCTCCAACTCCGAAACAGGACTTTACTTATATGAATCTTATTCCCCGGACCATTGTGGATCTCCTCGTGATATCCCGGATCCCATCCGAGACTCCGAACAACATTCGGTATCTTACTCATCATTCCATAACTACTCAACAACATCGAATCCTTAAGTGTGTCTCCCTATGGTTCGTGAATTATGCGGACATGATCGAGACACTTCTCCGAACAATAACCAATAGAGGAATCTGGAAATTCATATGGCTCCCACATATTTCTACGATTACTTTGCAATTGGATGAACAACTTACATACGATACCAATTTCCCTTTGTCTCACGATAGTTTACTTATCCGAGGTTTTGATCGTCGGTATCTCTGCATACCTAGTTCAACCTCGTTACTGATATGTACTCTTTTCTCGTTCCCGTGATATGTGATCCCTCGTGAGCCAGTCACATGCTTGCAATCCAATTGGATGACATTCCACCGAGAGGGCCCAAAGTATATCTATCCGTCATATGGATGGACAAATCCCACTCTTGATCCATGTGTCTCAACCCATACTTTCCGAACACTCAATGCCACCTTTATAACCACCCAGTTACGGTGTGGTGTTTGATGTCATCAAAGCATCCTCCTGGTGATGGTGATAAGCATGATCTCATGGTCGAAGGAATTAGGTTACTATGTATTAGAAAGCATATAGCAATTGAACTATTAAAATGACTTGATCTTTATGCTACACTTATCTATAGGAGTATGTCCATCATACCATTCTCCTAACGATATGATCTTGTTGTTAATAACATCTCAATGTTCATGATAGGGAAACCACAATCATTTATTAACCAACAAGCTAGTATTATGAAGAGGCTTTACTAGGGACTCTAATTTAGTTTACAAATCACACAAGTATTAATGTTTCCTTGTTAATACTGTTATAGCATGAATGTAAACATTTATCATAAACACAAAGATATAATAATAACTACATTTATTATTGCCTCTAGGGCATATCTCCAACAGTTGCTACCTTGCTCTATCTCACCATGTTGTTCCCCAAGTTCGCCCGGAAAGATCTTGCAATATGTAGTGGCTCCATAATTGGGAAAGATAATATTAAAGAATTCTTTAATAATGTTAGCAAGCATGAGGATATTGAGGATAAATCTATAGCAGAGCTTGCTCCTAATTATGAAATTGCTTCAGCTTCTTTAGTTCATATGTTGGAGGCTAGGTTTGTTATCCTTAACCCCATGATGCAAATTTTGTTCTTAAAACTAAAAGAAGAAAAGAATGTTGAAAATAGAGATTTTATTCTTGAAACTTTACTCAAAGAGTTTCATGATGTTGCTAGGGAAGACAAAAAGGTCTTTGAGCATTTCAATATGCTAGGCTCATGTGTAGATGTTGTGGGTACTTCTAATAAAACAAAGCCTAGAGATGAATTTAAGATACCCATACCCTTTAAGCTTGTTGGGATGCATGAGGCCTTTGAAAAGAATTTTGATTGGATTGTTCCTGAAAATCCTTTTGATAAAAGTATTAAACCAAAGAGAGATGAGAAAGGATCCTCCAAAACTCATTTGGATGAGATACCTCTCATAGTTTAAGACTTTGCAAGTATTGATCTCGATTCTTCATTTGAAAATACTTGATTCTTCTTGCTTCTTGTGCCTAACTTAAAGGCGTTAAATAAAAGTACATGTTAGGAGATAACCCAAGAGTTTCCTTGAAACTTGGAAGTTATTACTTCAGTAATGACCTCTCCTTACCCTTTTTGTTTGCTTTTTATGCCAAGAATGACCTCTAATGAGAGGGAAGTAAGATTTGGGGACTTGCTGTCCCGAAACAGATTTCTGTCCTCCACCAAAAACAATTTGAGGAGTCTCTGTAACTCGGATTGAGCTCAAAATTTATGAATAAATCCCCCAGTATGTTAGATAACTTTCATTAGTTCAACACTTTTTTATTTGAGCAACAGAAGATGTTCGAAAAAATCGGTTTCTGCATGCTGGTCTATTTTGATAGATTTCTGCCATTATTTGCATTTGCTTATTATTGATTCCTTTTTGAGTTCTATTTTGGGTAATTGAGTTTTTTTAAGGAGTTAATACAGTATCTTGTGTTTTTATTGAAAATCCTTGCTGTTCCAAAGCTTTTCCAGAGGTCTAATATCTTTTGAATAAACTAATGTTGCTAATGAAGATTGTGTGAAGTTTTGTATGAAGGAAAAAATTTCAGGTGTAGAGAGAGAATGATGCAATGAGATGAAGAATGGACAAAATCTCAAGCTTGGAGATGCCACCATGGTGTCAGCCCAAGAAATATCCAAGAGGTACAAGCGTCAAAGCTTGGGGATGCCCAAGGCATCCCCTTCTTCATCAATAAAAAGCTCAGGTCTGTCTAGACACTTCGTTTTTATTGTTTCATGCATAGTTGTGTTGTTCTTGGAGCGTCTTAGTTTTCGTTTGATTTGCTTAGGTTGTTTAGTTTTCTTGAATAAAGTAGTTTGGACCCCCGTTATCACTATGTTGTTTTGCAAATAAGTTGCTTGGTGTTGGAAAGGAGTAGTAAGTTCTTGCTTGAAGTGCAAGAGGAGCTTGCATTGACTGTGACTTAGACTTTAGCATGACATGCTAGGTGTTGTTTTGGCATTATGCTTAGTGATTATTGCTGTAGTATGTCTTGTTCCAAACAATTGGGATTGCTTAGTGTTCCTTGAAGAAATTATGCGTTGTTTTAGCATGCAAAAGCATAGTATTGTGGTATTCTCCTTTGATGCTTTGCTTGGATTGACTTGGCTCATGCTCACACCATGTTATGACTATGACAAGTCACCATTAGCCTCTATGATCATTTAGTCCTTGACTTGTAGTACCACTCTATGATTTGATTAGTAATGCTTTGTTGCTCTGCATGATTATGGCCATTATGCTCTCTTAGTTGGTTGCTCCCAGTCTTTTGCTAGCCTCCACTTGTATGAGTAAGCTCTACTCATGCTTCCAACTCCCAAGAAACCAAGTTATTCCAAAGTGTCCACTATAAACTCCTATGCATGGTGTGTTACACCATTCCAAGTATATTCTTATTTTCAACTATCTTCCGATTAAAAACTATTTTGTTATGTGAAAACTTAGTGATTAAAGCCCTCACGAACTTGATGGAACACTTTATATTCTTTGCCCCTAATAAACTTGAACCATTGTGGCGCAATGTTTTATATGCTAGCACTTATACGTTGGAATTAGCAGAACCGTGTTGTCACGGGGAACGTTTTTAACATTGCACTTGTACTTTGTACTCAGTTGATATCATGCTCTTTTGTCTGTGGATGTCACCGGTGTGAAATAAAGAGGGAACTTGTAAGTCCATGGAGTTTGTATTCTGTGTTAGAGAAATGCCTGGGCCGCTAGCCTAAGCCATGCCTAATCATGGTGGAAACTTGCAGCATCACCATAGTGAGCTATCTATGAAGCATCCTCAATAAAAAAACTATCCATATAGTAAATAAAAAGATTGTTGAGATGCTCATTGTCTGCTTGCCTTGTCATTTTGGTTATGGGAAAGCTCCTGTACCATGTGCAAGGGGTACCCCGTTGTCGGTTCTCAATGATATGCAAATACTTACAATGACAAGAACTTACCTGGGCCTGTAGTTGAGTAGCATGAGGTGTGGCCCTCATATTCAAGGGACTTGAGATTGCCAGCTTATACTTTGTTAAGCATATACTCCCTAGTTTTTTCACTTTAACCTTAATCACTTCAAGATGCTCATGATAGGGGCAATGAGGGCTGAAAGCTAACAAGTACCATTATTTTTTGGAAGATCTTTTTGAAACTTGAAATCCCTGCTTCCTTTACAAAAAGCCCTTTCTTCCACCACTATTGAGTCTCCACCTTCTACCTTTAGACACCATTAAGAGAGCATAGTTGTCATTCTATGTGCAGTGTCCCAAAGCTTATTGATTGATGCATATTGTGATATTACTTGTTCTTGTGCTATTTGTTTCTAGTCACCCTTGTGAACTTTGAAGGTATCCTATGCATCTATATTGCTACTCTATGAGGGACAAGCTAATTTCCACTATGCTATGTTTTCTGTATGTGACACAAACAAACGTTTTTCAATGCATGTTATTCATGATATTTTTTTGTAGCCTTTCATGTTGCTGATGGTGCTGACGTGGAGAACTTTGTTGGAAACCCCAAGAGCAAGGTGTGAAGCAGAAAGCAACAAGTCTTCCCTCAGTTGAGACCGAGGTTATCGAACTAGAAGGAGGAAGGAAACGTCACACAGGTGTTGCGAGCAACACGGAGACCTGCACAACACAAACTCAAGACTTTGCGCCAACGAATCAGTGAGGTTGTCAAGCTCATCGGTTTGCTGTAACAAAGGTTTAAACGTATGGTATAGAAGGTAATGGTTTGCAGCAAGTAAACGGGTATCAGTGGAAGATGTATCAATGGTAAAGATTGGACCGGGGTCCATAGTTCACTAGAGGTGCTCTCCTTAGATAAACAACATGGCATGAAGGGTAAACAAATGTTGGAGATATGCCCAAGAGGCAATAATAAAGTGGTTATTATCATATCTTCACACTTATGATAAATGTTTACATACCATGCTATAATTGTATTAACCAGAAACATTAATACTTGTGTGATTTGTAAACTAAAATAAGAGTCCCTAGTAAAGCCTCTTGTTAAACTAGCTTGTTGGTTAATATATGATCATGGTTTCCTGATCATGAACATAGAGATGTTATTAACAACAGGATCATATCATTAGGAGAATGATGTGATGGACATACTCCTATAGATAAGCGTAGAATAAAGATCAAGTCATTTCAATAGTTCAATTGCTATATGCTTTCTGATACATAGTAACCTAATTCCTTCGACCATGAGATCATGCATATCACCTTTTCCGGATGGATGCTTTGATGTCATCAAACACCACACCGTAACAGGGTGGCTATAAAGGTGGCATTGAGTGTTCAGAAAGTATTGGTTGAAACACATAGATCAAGAGTGGGATTTGTCCATCCATATGACGGATAGATATACTCTGGGCCCTCTCGGTGAAATGTCATCCAATTAGCTTGCAAGCATGTGACTGGCTCACAAGGGATCACATATCACGGGAACGAGAAAAGAGTACTTATCAGTAACGAGGTTGAACTAGGTATGCAGAGATACCGACGATCATAACCTCGGATAAGTAAACTATCGTGAGACAAAGGGAAATTGGTATCGTATGTAAGTGGTTCATTCGATCGCAAAAGTAATCGTAGAAATATGTGGGAGCCATATGAATTTCCAGATTCCTCTATTGGTTATTGTTCGGAGAAGTGTCTCGATCATGTCCGCATAATTCACGAACCGTAGGGAGACACACTTAAGGATTCGACGTTGTTTTGAGTAGTTATGGTATTATGAGAAAGAGACCGAATGTTGTTCGGAGTCTCGGATGGGATCCGGGATATCACTAGGTGATCCGGAATGGTCCGGAGAATAAGATTCATATAAGGAAAGTCCCGTTTCGGAGTTCGGAAATGATTCCGGTGTTTTCATCGGCATGTTCTAGAAGGTTCCGGAATGTCCGGCACTCCGGGAGGGGGAGGGGTACATGAATGTGTCATTACATATTGGAATGATTGCATCATGTACTAAGTGTTCTTGCTGTTCCAAATAAAGGATTAAATTGAATCCTAAAACAGAAAAGTCAAATGGCCAGTTTGAAAGTCAAACGGCTAAAACAGGAAACTGTGGGAAACAAGCAAGAGGTGGTTGGAACCGACTTGGGGGAGGAGTCTCCTCTCCAAGCCGGCGCGCCACCCAAGGCCGACTTGGGGAGGGACTCCCTCCCCTTGGCCGCCCTCCCACCTATAAGAGGAGGGGCAGGGCCTCCTCCTCTAGACACACAAGTTCCTATCCTCTAATCTCCGGTTTAGAGCCGTTTTGGTTTAGAGCTTCTAATTGCCCTAGCCTTCGGTTTAGAGCCTTATAATTGGTGTGTCTAAACCCTAGACCACTAATAGTTCTCTCTCATACTCCACCATACTCGCTCCGGCTTAAGGCGAAGCCCTGCGGGATCTCCCCTCTACTTCCGGTACCACGCCGTTGTGCTGCCGGAATCGCGAGGAGAGTGCTACAACCTCCGCTGCCTGCTGGAACAAGGGAGAGGAAGGTCTTCGTCGAGTACTGAACGTGTGACCGACTGCGGGAGCGCTGCCAGAACGCAGCGCCGGAAGGATAGTCTACGCGATCTTGAGATCGGAAAGAGTACGACTACATCACCCACGAGAATCTGCTCTCGTTAACCGCTTTGGAATCTTCGAGGGTGAGTTCCTCTATCGACTCGTTGCTACAATCTAGTAGATAGATCTTGACTTGTTTGTTTGTATGCGGTAGAAAATTTTTGTTTTCCATGCTACGAACCCCTACAACAAATTACAGCGAGGCAATTAACAGGAACTGAGCAAGGCATAACAATGCAATTACTAGCCAGAAAGATCCTATGAAGTTGATTGGGAAATACAACAATATACATAGACCGTCATCCAACTGCATCTATGACTAGAAGTCCACCTTCAGGTTATCATCCGAACCCCCTCCAGTATTAAGTTGCAAGCAACAGACAACTGCTTTAAGCAAAGTGTGTAAGGTAAACAGTCCACATGTTCCATGAACAAGAGACCGTTGTTTTCTCCCTAGTAGCAACAGCACATCTACAACCAAAGAGATTTCTATCACTTCCCTTGGAAACTAGAGGCATGAACCCACTATTGAGCATAAATACCCCCTCTTGGAGTCACTAGCAACTACTTGGCCAAGATAACCACTAGCAACGGAGAGCATGCAAGATCACAAACAACACAGACATGATAGAATCATAAAGATAAAACCATTAATCAAACCAACATAATAATCTCAATATCCATCGGATCCCCGCAAACACAACATGCATGATTACAAATAGATTAGATCTTGATCATGAACGGATCTCACAAGATCTATACATGAAAGCACAAAGGAGGAGATACAACATCTAGCTACTACATGGACCCATAGTCCAAGGTGGAACTACTCACGAATCATACCGGAGAGAAGGCCTCCGGGATGATCTCCCCTCCGGCAGGGTGCCGGGAAGAACTTCAGATCCCCCGATCTAGGGACGATGGTGGCGACGGCTACAGACGGTTTCATGGATTTCTGATCAGGTACTCAGGGTTTCTGCATCGGGGGCTTCTTATAGGCGAAGGGGTGAGACCGGGAGGCGGCTAGGGCCACCAATCCCTAGCCAGGCGTGATCCCACCTGCCCTGGCGCCTGGGGTGGGTCTGGCCCCCCTGGCCGTCCCCTCCGGCTCTCCTCTAGCCTTCTTGTTCCCCACGGAAAGTAATTGACTTTGACATTTGTCCCGTCCAATTCCGAGAATATTTCTTTACTAACTTTTGTGAAACCAAAAACAGCAGAAAACAGGCATCTGACACTGTTGCAACTTGTTAATAGGTTAGTACCAGAAAACATGTAAAAAGCACCTCAAAGTGTGGACACGTAAAGCAAAGTAGATACTAAACAAGCATAGAACATCAAAAATTATAGATACGTTTCCAACGTATCAGTTGCATGCATAGTTACGATGTCCTATTGTTAGAACTCCATCTTTCATGCACATGTTTAGAGTTCTTTGATCCCATCTTTCAATGCTTGCAAATGGTTGGATCTTTATTGTGAGGGTACATGTCACCTCAAAAAATTATTCTTTTATCACTTACCTACTCGAGGACGAGCAGGAGTTAAGCTTGGGGATGCTTGATACGTCGGAAACGTATCTATAATTTTTGATGTCCCATGCTTGTTAGTATCTACTTTGCTTTGCTTTGTCTACACATTGAGGTGCATTTTATATGTTTTCTGGTACTAACCTATTAACAAGTTGCCACAGTGCCAGATGCCTATTTTCTGCTGTTTTTTATTTCAGAAAAGCTAGTAAAGAAATATTCTCGGAATTGGACGGGACAAAAGCCAAAGTCAATTACTTTCCGTGGGGAACAAGAATCCAGAAGACAAGACGGAGACGCAAGCCAGCGCGGCCAGACCCTCCTAGGCGCGGGTGGGCCCTGCCCCGCACCTGGGAGGGGTGTGGGGCCCCTGGTCGCCTCCTCGACCTCCCTCTTCGCCGATAAGAAGCCCCCGATGCAGAAACCCTAAGCACCCGATAAAATCTCCACGAAATGGTTTGTAGCCGCCGCCACCATCGTCCCTAGATCGGGGGATCTGAAGTTCTTCCCGGCACCCTGCCAGAGGGGAGATCATCCCGGAGGCCTTCTCTCCGGTATGATGCATGAGTAGTTCCACCTTGGACTATGGGTCCATGTAGTAGCTAGATGGTTTTATCTCCTCCTTTGTGCTTTCATGTATAGATCTTGTGAGCTCCATTCATGATCAAGATCTAATCTATTTGTAATCATGCATGTTGTGTTTGCGGGGATACGATGGATATTGAGATTATTATGTTGGTTTAATTAATGGTTTTGTCTTTATGATTCTATCATGTCTGTGTTGTTTGTGATCTTGCATGCTCTCCATTGTTAGTAGCTATCTTGGCCAAGTAGTTGCTAGTGACTCCAAGAGGGGGTATTTATGCTCGATAGTGGGTTCATGCCTCTAGTTTCCAAGGGAAGTGACAATAATCTCCTCGGTTGTAGATGTGTTGTTGCTACTAGGGAGAAAACAACGGTCTCTTGTTCATGGAACATGTGGACTATTTACCTTACACACTTTGCTTAAAGCAGTTATCTGTTGCTTACAACTTAATACTGGAGGGGTTCGGATAATAACCTGAAGATGGACTTCTAGTCATAGATGCAGTTGGATGGCGGTCTATGTATCTTGTTGTATTGCCCAATCGAATCTCATAGGATCTTTCTGACTAGTAATTGTATCGTTATGCCTTGCTCAGTTCCTGCCAATTGCCCTGCTGTAATTTGCTTACTCTTCATGCCATATTGTTTATCTAAGGAGAGCACCTCTAGTGAACTATGGACCCCGGTCTAATCTTTACCATTGATACATCTTCCACTGTTACTTCTTTACTTGCTGCAAACCATTACCTTCCACACCATACGTTTAATCCTTTGTTACAGCAAACCGGTGAGCTTGACAACCTCACTGATTCGTTGGGACAAACTCTTGAGTTTGTGTTGTGCAGGTTTCCATGTTGCTTGCAACACCTTTGAGACGTTTCCTTCCTCCTTCAGGTTCGATAACCTCGGTCTCTACTGAGGTAAACTTGTTGATGTGCTCATCACACCTTGCTCTTGGGGTTCCAACGAAGTGTCCCACGTCAACACTGGGTGCACGCATCAGCGGCCTCTACCTCAGCGGCCGTAGCCACATGTTCCTCCTTTTCCGCCACGTCGGCGGCGTGCTCGCGCTGCGCCGTTTCCACCTCCCTGTGCGTGGCGGCGGCGTGGCAAAGCTTGCGCACGGCGACCTTGGCGACCTCTTCCAGCGTGGTCATGGCCGCCTCGTGGAGGATCTCGCGGAGGGCCGCTGATGCAGCCTCCTTGGCCACTGCCTCCTTGGCGGCAACATGGTGAATCTCACGCACCGCCCATTGGGCGGCTACCTTTGAAGCCGACTCCACCACCTGCTCTAGCGCCTCCTCGGCCACATGGCCTTCCTCCTTGAAGGACACCACCTCCGCCTCGGCCATGCGCTAAGCCAGGAACATGGCCTATAGGACGACAGCGTCGATGTCGGCCTTCGGGAAGCGGGTGCGGCCCATCTCCCTGATCTTGGTCCATTTGGTGATCTTGCGGCAAGGCATGGATGCTTGTGGCTGGCGCTTTTACCGGTTGGTGGTTTGCTCTTACTTGGGCTTGTTGTCTCCGCCATGCCGGTGGCCGTCTTTTATAGACCGCGGTAGAGGCGGGAAACGTACGGAGAGGCGTGGTAAGTTTTCTGGCCGCGGAAGGAAGACGCATGTTGGAAACGGAAAGCTACGATGGCGGAAAATGCCGGCTGCGGGAAGCCGTCGGCGTTGATAGCCAACGCCGCGTCGCCATTAACATCCCATCATCGAGGATGTCAAACGATGATAGCGGGGGAGACAGACAGATGGATCGGACCGTTGGGCGCGATTGGCCGGACAGACCGGACCACGACCCAAAATGGACCGTGGTGTAACCCAAATAGACAGAAACATATGTTTTGGATTGCCGTTTGGGTCGGCCTGGTGGAGATTTCCTAATGTGTCTAATCTCTTGCCTTGCTAGTGCACCCTTCTTGAATCTTCTCTTCCTTATCTTTTGGCTTCACGTCTATCTGGCTGCCTTCTGTCCACCTTCCATCTCAGACATGTCCAACCGGCTTCCCAATATTCGACTGACTTTCCTCTTAGAGCAAAGTCCAAATCACCCCTCCCCCACCCACCCAAATAAACTTCGCACATGGCTCATAAACGGGTCAAGGGGACCAAAATAGACCATTAGTGATAGTTTAGGGCGGTTTAGTGAGCCATGTAAAGTTTGAGAGGAAAATACGAGCCATTTGAATAGTTTGTGTGGGAGGGGTGACATATTGGTTTTTTTCAATTGAAAAACTGGTGTTTCTATTTACATCCCAAAATTCTTGAAACAATCCATCCGAAAAAGGATCCTTGAAAAACCGACTCATCTCATCTCATACTGGTGTTTAGACTGACCGACTTTGCTCATTTCATAGTCGCCGTAATCATTAAAAGATCCATACTTAAAAAATTACTCGCTCCATTTCAAAATATAAGATATTTTAGCTTTATAAAACAAATGTATCTAGATGCATTTCAGTATAAATTTAGAGTAAATCTAAACACAAAAAGTCTACATACAGCTAAAACATCTTATATTTTAAAATGGAGGTGGTACTATTTCAAATTACGGAAAGAGCCGACGCTTTTAGCCAAAAAAAATCGGTACGAATTGTGCTATATACCGATCACGAGGGGAGGATGGATCGCCCGCCCGATCGGCTGACCATATATTTTTTGGCCTTGCGTACAACCACACTAACATGAAGAATGACGCCAACAAGAGGAGAGCAAACATTATTTAGAGCATCCCCACGGTGAGCCGCATATGCATTGTTTATGTCCGCGACCCAAAAACGAGCTTTCAAGAGGGTCGCAAACGGTCTGCAAGCCTTGGATCGGCGCATTTGTAGCCCAATTTTGGGGTGGGTTTGCGCTCGCTCATATCCGCTCAACGTCACACACGTCCTACATCCGTCCACCCTGACACACACGGCAGCAACCCATAACGGTCTTCTGCACTGCCAATTAATGGTGGGTGTTGAACCTCCTGCGCCAGCCTATCTCCTTACTCGTTGACCCCAAAGCTGGCCCCGCCGCCTAATGCCCGCATGCCACGCGCTGCCCGACGCCTGTGCTACTCTTAAACATGCCATCCAAGGCCATTCCCCACACTCCCACCTTCCACCACCACAGCCGTTCCCAACAGCAGAGCCGTGGCCCGCAGCATAGGATCGAGAGGGGGCGTCTAGGATGGCCTCCTGGCCCGGGACGCCGAGGCCGGCGAGGAAGGGGTGGACAAGGCCAAAACCTTTTGCCACCACCGTCCCCATCGCCACCATCGTCGCCTGAGACCATCGCCATCGACCTCTCCGGGTTCGAGTTCGGCGTCACCATCTAGTTGGGCATGACCTGGGAAAGACTACAACTCTTCCAGAAGTTCGCGTCAGTGCTCAATGGGCAAGATCCCCACAATCTCGTGTTGCGGGTGCCCGATGGCTCCACCGGCCTGTAGTCCGTGGTCGTGCAGATTGACCGCATCAGGCAAATGTACCTCCACCCCGTTGGAGTAAGTTTGCCCGCACACATGGCATTGAAGCCGGGCACTACGTCGTCTTCAAGTACAACGGCAAAAGCGTGCTCGTCGTCAAAGTATTCAACGAGACCATGTCCTGACGCCACTACCACGGCAACGATGATGAGTAGGCGAGGACCGGGGCTGAGTACCGCGGCTCATATGCTAGGTCTTGTTTATTTAAGTTTTTCTACCTTCTTTTTATGTCTTTGCATCAAGCAAAATTTGCAAAAACTATATATACAAAGCAATTGTAACAAAATCTTAAAATAATTTTCTTTTACTCCCCATAGGCGCACACGCGGACAGGAAATGACATTGTTTCCATGGACCGCCCTAAATAGACAAAAGCAGACACGGCCTAAATGCTCACCACCGCTAGGATGCTCTACCTATACTAGATGACCCGTTGCGCCGTTGGCGCATAGGCAGAAAGCTGGACAGCACGTTTACACCATATTTATAGCTTGTTAGATGCAAGAAACATAATCACCATTTTTTGTGAACCGAATGATCTTGTAGCCGGAGGAAGAACAATAATTCTGTCCGGCGTAGGGTTCCGTGGCTCACGAACACCAAAGGATCAAACTGTGAGGCAAAAGGTTGTTAATTGTCAGAATAAACGGGATAATATATGTTGTAAGGCCGAATGCTGGACAACACGCTTATATGACGTTTTTAGCTTATCAGATGTAAGTAACATATTCACCATTTTTTTGACCAAAGCCTCATAGGAAGTACAATTAATCTGTACGATGTAGGATTTTGGTGAAACGAAATTTTAATATTAAATAATAGGATTGCAGTCAACAACTATTAGCTAGGTCTGTATCATGCTTTGACGCATTTTGTAACTGACTGTTTATCTGCTACACACGCCCTGAACATTGTGAATTCGTAACCATAATCATGTGAAAAGTAAATAATAAAATATGTGCTAAATACAAAATCTCTAGTCTGAGCAACACGGTACCAGACAAAGAGTGTAATCCTAAGACATCAGATTACTCATAACACACTACTTCAGGTTTGTGCATAGCCGAAGCGGATACACAAATACAATGCACAAGAATATCCCTTAAACTTCAGTTTAGAGGTAATTATAAAATTAGTTTATCAATTATGAAAGAAATATAGTTCTTCATGTTCTGTATATTTTTATGTAATGGTGCTCGAGGATAGGACAGAAAAAGGTTTTCCCTCAACACCACTAAATCCAAGAAAATTAACATGTGAAAAAATACAGAGTAATTCTAGAAGTAGAGATGCAAAGAAGCCATATCTGCATAAAGAAAGATGCTCATCTGAGAAGCATATTCACATGTAGCTAACCTCCAAATGCCAGCAGCTCACATGGACCAGCTAGCAGCTAACCTCCAAAAGCATGCAGCAGCCAAAGCCAGCAGCTACAATAATAGAGGCATAGAAGCACCACGGGTATACAGAACAGAGTAAAGAGCCATGAGCATTCAGAAACAGGAGTAGAGAGGGCGGAGAGAAGAGATTCGACGGGGGAAGAGAGAGGAGCCATGCATTGTGCCCTGCTGAGAGAGGGTTGCGCCAGAGGAGGAGAAGCTTGGCCAGAGAGGAAGAGGTTGGCAAGGGAGACATAGCTGGCGCACAAGAGTGCTGGTGCAGGTCTGGCGGAGGAGCCAGCTAGCTGCTGCCTAAGGAGAGTGCTGGTGGAGGAGAGTGCTGGTGCAGGTCTCCATCAGTTTCCGTGGAATGGTTTGCTCCTTTCTCTCTCTCTCCATCCTCTCTCTTTTCCTTACTCTGTGCGCCAATTCTCTAGTATAGCAAACACAAAAACCAATGAGGGGTGAATGAAGTTGATGTGCAGTCTGGGGAGGATTAGAAGAAGTGCTTGAAGACCTCAACTCAGAGAAGGTATATATGTTCATGCACCTTTGTTGCATTTCTACCTATATCTGTAGAAAATAAGCCTACAGTGGCTTTGATTTGGTTTCTAACTTCCATGATCAAAGGCCTGAACCTAAATTGTAGGGTAATACATGTGCATCTATACAAATACGCGTTAACCAATCACATTTCCCCTCTCAAATCATAATTATTAATTCATTACTATCCTCTCTACACTTAGACACCAAAACTCAATAGATTTGCATTAGTTTTAAGTAACATAGGCTCATATATAGTGAACTTGTTGCCAGCACGGATATAGCAAAGCACATGAGATTTAGTCCCCAATAAATAGTACAAGCTATGTAGCCCAGGTCACCTATTGTTCAGAGAAACACAAAATTTAATAGACTAACGTAGAGCACAACGAATATGGTCGTGCAGCGAAAAAAGCATGGGAGAAAAGTTAGGTAATGTTGAAGCCAAATAAGCACTATAGACGCACTGCCCTGTAAACAAAAGAAACCCACGGCCAACTGCCCAACAAATGAACTAACATAGTGAATCAACGTGGTAACAACAAAGGGTAAAGAGCACCTGGGGGATTATATAGTCAGCATCTCATGATCTGAATGCATGTCACCTCTTTTCTAGTTGAGCACATCCACATCCACATCCACGCGCAACATAGTTAGGCATCTATGAATAATATTGCACAAAAAAGGAAAAATAATATAGCAGATTAGATCGAACTTTAGCTAGGGAAAGGATATGCAAAGCATAGAGGGCATCAACATTCCTAGGAGACATTGGAGGGTAAAAAGGACAATTACAAAATACGAGGAAAAACGAATTAAAATCATTATATTTTTAGCAAAGTAGGTGCAGGCCTAAAAATTTCTTACTTTTCAAAACTAAAATAACCAATTCAGTGGTAGCAGCTCTGTAGGACAACATTGTTTATGAGTGAAGACTGAAAGAACCCAAACATCCCTCGAGATATTAATCTAGTTTTTTCAGTTAAATAATAGAGAGCCTAAATAGTCTGACTTTCATGTTTCCGCATTTTCTTTATGGTTATCTGCAAACCTATGTGACTCTAGGATCTGGTTGTTATTATAACTTCCATCCCTTTCGTCTTTCTTATTTCCAGAACCAGACTCTTCTCTCAAATTTAGCGGACAATCTTTCCATGAAAAATAATTTCCTCTCCACCACTAAGGAAGTGATTCAGGAGGTAAAGGTATCCATACTTCTAGAACTGCAGTTAAATAATAGAGAGCCTAAATTATATTAGTTTGTTTGACAAACTCAACCGTTTCATCCTAATTATAGGAAAGCGGATATAAGAGTTCACAAAATTCCACTTTCAGATAGAACTACAGCTACCATATCAGCTAGGTACCATAATGCACAGACATGTAAACACCAATTCTGATGTTACCTACATATATCTTCTCTAGGTGTTATTTTTTACTATTTGGCATGCATGCAGTTTCCCCATAAGCTCAGGAACACCAAAGTAAAGCAAACTTAATCCTTGGAAGTTGGAAACGAGCAAATATAAGTGACTGGCCAAACTATGATCCTTTTAAGTTCACAAAAATAGAATCCTGACATGCTTGTTAGCACCCTGGTTTTAGGTAATTTTTAAAGAATTCAGCAACCGGAGGAACCAGCATAGTAGCTTCTAGCCTCCTACATCAATCTCTTTGGTAGGGAATTACACGGTAATGTAGATGAAGTGTAATGGCGCCGAGGCAAAAAAACAAGACAATATGTTAGACATAAGTTGTAACTACTAATGTAGGAGATCTCAATTGGAAACAATAATATACCTATTATAATCTTAAATGAAACCATATTGAGTAACATGAGTGTAACCTGCATATACAACTATAATAGAAGGATTTTTAGTCATGAAATTTATCGGAAGCGAGATAATATTATAGTCATCAATTTTATACATGGTTGACATTCATTTATGTTGCGTTGACAGATATCTTAAAATTAGAGGCATCACGATTCAAAAATATCAGACCCATCTCTAGTTAAAGGTACCAGGAAAGAATCCTAGGCTAACAAAACATAAGATTTTGTAGATAAACGCAAATGAGCTGGATTGGTAAGTTTTCAATTTAGGATTTTTTTGTGTGTGTCCTATGATCCATAAAAGTGCAGTACTAAAATGAGCGATTGAGATAAAAAGGGGTGAAATTAACCAAGTTATTTCCCTATACGAAGCTCACATGTAAATCATGATTCATCAAGTTCACTGGCTTTAGTTAATAATTATAGGGGAAATGGCCGGTCATCGATACCGAATATTATGCAAGGAACAACGCCGAAATTTGCAAAGCTTTGATCTGTGCCGCTTCGACTACACCGGATGGAAAAACAACAACCATCTATATTAATTGGTAGTAGCAACATCTAAACACGGCAAAGGCTTAGAATCATGAAGTGAGCAAGCGCCAAAAGCTAAGTGAAAATAAGCAGTCATCAGTGTAACCTCCACTTCAGATATCCTGCTCAATGTTCTGAAACCCATCCAAAGGAAATAACTAACCTTGTGTGAATCTCTATAGCAAATTAGGTTGAGTAACATAATTAGGGAAAAGCATACCTGCTTTAGATTGAGAAGATTGCAGGTTGTGCCATTGGTGCGATGGGCAGAATGAAGACATGATTTAAGCCTTGAGTTTTATCTTGTTTACAATCCATGTATGATGTAATAAGTGGGCCAATAATATCAATACATGAGCAAGAACAAATGATTGAATCATCTCAATCAAGTGCACTAACAAATCCACCAACTATGAAATCATGATGAACATTTATATTCTTGAGCAGATCTACAGAAATAACACAATATAGATTTGATTTAGTTCTGGCAGACTATGTAAAAAAATTTAAGCAAGAGCTATAAGCATATCACAAATTTCAGGAGGTATTGTTACAAGATTCTAGCCCTTTGTTGCTGTGTTCTGCTAGATGAGAGGACTCGATCTTTCGTCCATCCAACCAGAACCAGTAAACAAGGAATGCAATTAACACATACAGGACACAAAGCAATCCAAAATTAAGAGATGATTCAGAGAACCGACCACATTTGTTCTTTAATTATAAAATTGGCACCGCAACAGAAATGAAAATATGGTATATTATCATTTGCTAGCAACAATGGTAAAGAAGCTGGCCTATGAATATTAAATCATATTATTATTTGAGCGAACAACCAATAGGTACAAACAGGTGCATGAATGATAGGTTGTAGGGCGGCGTCAATCAATTGCCGAATAACACAATAGTAAATTGTATCTAGAGTATGCATAATTTATTTCATTGTGAATCCATGGGCAACTACCCTGTCTAGTTCTGTGCCCTGATAAGCCACTCCTGCATCCTGAACAAGTCCACAAGGCAGAATATCTGAACCCGGTAAAAGCCTATTCAGAAAACTTTGTTTGAGCAGCAAACTACAAGCATTACATGAAAGGGATCAAGCACAATATACATATTATTTTCAACCTAAAGGTACAAACAAATTAAACCTAGACAAGAAAGAATTAGGACATGGGTAATGAACCAACAGACATTGCAAAACCTAGAAGAGAGGGATCAGGGGCGGATGCGATGGACCAGGAGATGCTCACCTTGGTGTCACAGGAATTAGCCGATCTCACCCTCAAACGAGCGCACGAGGTCGCTTCCAGCACGTGCTGCTACGCGTTCATGTTCCCAACATCGTGGTGCCTGAGTTTTTAGTCAACTAACTACTCACAATAGATGCACATATGTATAGAATGATGTGACCTGGGTTTTTTATCAATACTGAAACAAATGTAGGCAAAACAACAAAAAACACATGGAGAAAAACCGGTGCAAGAATCATAATTAGCCATGGCAATGATAAAAAATAGAGGTTCCTAGGCACCAAGAACAGCTGCGAGATTATATGAATAATTCATCCTGATACCCTTCGGAAACTTACCATGTAAAAAAATAAGAATATATCAATTGAATGGGATGTCAACCAGCTATAAGATCAATAGAAGTCCTCTCCTGTAAGAAACACTCCAGCTTAGCAAGTTGCCTCGAAGGCACAAAAAGGTCATGCTCTGAACCTCCATGTAGCCCAAGCAGAAAACTGTTGTATATCTTGCAGAAAGTTGTACTGCTCATGTAAATGACCGGAACACTATCAAATTGTACACATGTCCTATTTATTTTACTCCTCATGTATTTTACTCTGTTTTTCAAGGAGATGTGCCAAAGTTGTACTGCTGCCAGCGCATAAGAAGTTAGCATGCACATTTCAGACCGGTACATATATAATCTCCCAAGTTAACCAAAGAGAAAAAACAACTACCTGCCCAAAACATCAGCTTCTGGTCCATATTTCTTGCACATCACTGAAAACACCAAGGAATCTGTATTGATGGACACCACAACACTAAAAACAACCATGGCAGTTCTTTGTCTGAGTCAACATTCCATTCTGCACTCTATAAAGCTCCGTCCTAACAAGAAAATGACATGCCACAGAACTGGATTTACTTTCTAATTTTTTGCTTCTGAAACATTAACTATAAAAATCAATAATTATGTCATATTCTAGTATGAAAACTTTGGCTTGAAAGCATGAAGATAACACACTTCGAGGCCATTTAATGATAGCAGATTGCAAAACATGGAAAATTCATTTACTGATAGCAGACTACAACAATCTTGCAAATCAGTTGCAAGACCTGACAGTTTTTTGTTGTTTTTATTATGGTTGTGAAATTGCATGATTGATAAGCTGGAGAGTATATTAGTAATAAGGTACATATTCTTGCAACTATTAGAAATTGCATGGCCGAATCTTCTGGTAACTCTGCCAGTGGATTCAGTTGTTACCACCTATCACCAATTATAAAATCAAATTACATAATGAAAAAATGCATAATCTAAGTACTGCAGTAATGGTTACGCAACTACACTAACAATAAAACCTACAAACTCCAGGTCCACTTAAGCAATAGAAGCGAGCCTACTGCTGAACAGCTGAAGTGTGAGTGCGGTATGATAAAGGCTTGTGGGAAGTGGGCACTCAAATTGAAGAATATAAATACCTGGTCTGTTGAACCAGCATTTTAGGACAAGAAAAATATTTGTCGACTGGCAGTTATACCCATGGACATGGATGTGAATAATTTTGACAATTTGGGACGTGATCATCGGCCATGTCAAACTAACTGGACATTCCATGGCTGTGAATAATTTTGACAAAGGACATGACTATGATACCTGCCTGCAAAATTACAAGTAGAATATATTAGAAGAAGCAAGTTGTAACAAAGAATACCTGGCTTACTTGACAAGGAGGAAATTACTAAGCACCTAAACAAACGTGGCTATAGTGCACAGAAAATTATTACTATAGCATTATAGGACAGATGCCAATAAAGCACCAGGATCAAGTGTAAATTTACCTAATAGAAGGAAGTCAGATTTACCTGAACTAAAAAAGAACGAGGATTAGGTGTAAATTTTAAAATTTACATACACTGATAAAAACCTCAAGTTGGTAGACCATATAGCTTTTTTGCGGGTAAGTAGACCCTGTAGCTTTAATATTTAATGAGTACACATTGTAGACATGCAGTTTCGTGGAAACATATGCAGTGTGACCTAATGAGAATTAGTGATGACTAATGATAGATCACAGGGTTTGTTTCTTCACATACCCAATATACAGAGATAACACCAAAATACAGCTAGTCGTTGAGTGATTTAACAAACATCAAGGTAACCAATTGTGTATTTTGCAAAAAGATATTGAGAGGAGCACATATCTGCATACAGCTGACTTAAAACAAACTGGATAATTCTTTTCGACGGGACCAACATGATAATAATTTCATATAGTGGAATTATTAACATATAAGAGTGAAGAACAACTTTCCTCCTAGGAGATCAGCTACAACTCCAACAAACCAAACCTCCAACCTTATCAACCACAAGCACATCTGAATATGGTCCAACATTTTCCATAGACAACAAGAGAGAAAGTGCATCAACTCGTATAAACCTAGGAGCCCATCAAAGGCCTCATAACAAAAATAAGGGTTATAATTTTACACATCTCTTGCTTTGATGCAACAACACAAATACTGAATGAATATCAGTACGATGATGATGTCAAAAAGAGGCTGGCAATCAAAAGAAATGAAAGAAAAGTTTTTACCCAGTTCTTATATAATCCATCACTGAACCGGTACCATCACCACCGCCTAAACCACCAGGAAATCAAATAACCAACTCCTAAAGAACCCACTGAAAAGGCAATGGTCTACACATTCTGTAGAAGATCAATTGGTTGTACAGAACCAGCCCATGGAAAGCGAGATGGAAATAAAGGAAATACATTTGTATCACCGGACATACACCAAGTAACCTAAGATCCCCATTCAAAGAACAAAGCAACCTAAGATCCCCGTGCAGTTGCATTAGGAAACAAACATGTATTAGCAACTTAAATCGCATGTATATGTTCAGTAGCTCACTACCGTTACATGCCAACACAGAAAGCAACTTTCTACCTTTATTTTGTCAAATAAAATCATTTCATACATGGTTTTATATGATTAAAATGACAAGGAAATAACTGCATAATCATCCAGGCTACCAAAACCAGGAAAACTTCTTGACTTTCTGCTCCTTTCTAACTCCTACAATGAGGAAAAAATAAATGCAGGCAGAGTTAATTCCATAAAAAAGTAAATGCAGGTAGAGCTATTATTTCAGGATGATATCAGCATGATATTTCTCTTACATTGATCATTATCCGGTCCAAACAGTCTTATTTATCATTAAGCTACAAAGGGAGAAAATATCTATGGTATAATTAATACAGCTACAAATAAAGATTACCAATGCTTATAGAGCCAAGAACCGGCCCAAACAGTTCCGCTAATTAGTAGGATTCAAGCATGGTTTTAAACGTAGAGTAATAGATTTCCAGGGCTAACCTTCGACAATGACAAAAGGTAGCATGACCATGACACTAAATTTTGATTTCATAAAATGGAAATATAAAATGTTATCATGGTACTAAACTACAAGATAAATGTGCAACACAAAAATAAGAAGGGAAACCCAATTTACCATGTATTCTCTCCATGGAGCCATCGAGAAGACGACCCTGAGTATGAGTTACCCACCAGCTTCTTAGAAGATTGGATCCATTTTGGAAGCCGTTCTGATATCAAAAAAAAAGTAGAAACTATAGTGAGCTAGAGGGTACAGCTGTTTTGCTGATATAAATATTCAAGAAACAAACAAATAAATTTACTGAAGCGTAAGACTTGCGAACTGCCTCGTTATATTTCAAAACTCTTATCTAATCAACCCTGAATTCCAGAAGTCACACGTATCATATGAATCATGAATTGGAACACTGACATACACACCTCTCCTCCCGCTCTCTTACGGTCACCACCAGGTCTAGCACCACCACCGGGTTCTGCAAATCAGACCATCAATCAGTAGTCCATAAACCTTTCAATATAAGTGTGAAATAGGAAAACGTGAAATAGTGAATCGACCATTAGCTTGGTACAGAGAACATGAGATCCGGTGAAGACAAGCTAGCAAAATCAGAAATTGTTGAAACAATGAAATAAAAGAGCAAGAGCACTCCCGAAATTGTACTTTAGACCTAGGAGGCTGTGGGCGACCGACAACCGGCCGTCCCCACCTGCTCGCCACAGCCCTCTGGGATGCGCCCCTGCAGCGGTTGCTCCCTCCCACCACCATGGATGTCCTAGTCCGCTCGCCGCGGTCCTCCGAGATGTGCTTAGCAGTTTTAGTGAGTCATGGTCGCCTCCCTCTCCAAAGCACCTTCACGTGACTTTTCTCTCCTTGAACAAATCCATATCAAAGCTGCAAAAACAGCAGCAAACAATCATAAACATCAGTTTCAACGAGCTGAATAACAGGCTGACCAAATCGATTAAGAACTCCAAGGTCTGGAAATCACGCACAAGTTTCATTTGCTCATGTTTCATGTTTAACCTAGCCAAAACCAACAAGATCCACCGCTCGTCTCCCCCTTCTCCAGTATCTGTAGCCCTAGGTTGAGAGCCCGCACGTCTCCTCCCTGCCGCTGCAACTCCAGGCCAAGAGCAAAGAAGGCAGTGGTTTGGCGGAGCAGCGGGTCGGGAGATGGCGGCCATACGGGAGGAGATCTCAAACCTGAGGCGGCTGTGTGCGACTATGTGGAGAAGATGTGCCATGCCGGCGTTAGGGACTCCACTCACGCCGCCTCCACCTCGCGCCACCGCCCTCCTCCGTGCACGCTCCAACAGCGCCTCCTCCATCCTGCCACCGCGGCCATCCTGTGCGGCTCCATCCGCTTTCTGCTTGCCCTTCGCGCTCCTGCATCGATTGGGGGATGAGAGGGAGGAGATGAGGTGGCGATTGGAGTAAGAAGAGGATGCAGGGATTGGAAGGAAAGGGGCTGGCGGCACCGGAGGAAGAAGAGGTTGAGAGAGGAGGGGTGCGGGGCTGGAGGGGATTGGGCGCTTGGTTGGTGGGCTATGCTTTTACCGCGTCATCTATGTCTACCAAATCAGCGAGACCCCTGCCTTAATATCACGGTGTACACTCTCTTGGTCCCATCTGCCATGGACCTTTTTACCTAGACAAGAAGTGAAACAAGTAACAACTGCATCCAACGGTTGGAGTGAAAAGCGAGGGCGGAACGCGACGGTCGTGGGTAAATCGGACGGACGACGAACGGGTGCGCGCGGGGAAGCTCCCAGGAGGCGGGTTGGCTAGGGCCTATTATAGGTAGTAATTTCCCCAGTCCTATAAAAACAGAAAAGAAAACCTTGGTTGTCATTTTCGTTTCGTCATTATGTTTCTTTCATCGGCATGCATCCAAAGGGGATAAGCAAGATGCTTGAAACTACTCTAGTGCAGCTAAAGATGCTTGTGCGATGGATCCACTGGAGTACAAGTACATGCAAGTAGGCGGTTGGTCTCTGGTGTCATCCCTCTAGTGCATTCCACTCCTGCCGTGTCGCACCACATGTCTCGAAGAGTGCGGAGCGTGTCAAGCATATAACATACTAGATGGTTAGGCGCGCTTCGCCACGCCATCTAAAGTCCATTTGATATTTTTGTGGTATAGGCGATGGGCTTGCGGGGATGTTCGGCTTTGGTATGTTTCTTCCTTGCCGAGACACATGTGTTATGTTGTGTTTCACCTGGTGCTCATGTGTTTTCATGTGCAAGTTAGTACGGAATTGTTGGCAGATTATACTCTTTCCTTCGGTGGAGATTCTCAGTAGTTTATCTTGTAGAAAAATGATTTAGAATGAGTTTTTAACCCGAGGTCATGAGGAGATAGATTGAGACCATCCTTGTTATCCAAATGGAATTATGGGGAATAAAACATACAACTCTTCGACTCTTCGAGATCGGTAGAATCAATAAAAGTAAAGACTAAAATGTTGTTAGTAATAATAAAACTATGTACATCCAATACACATGACAAAGAACATGCTTCCATAATAGTATTCGTATTCACTAAAGCTTGACAACCTTTAGAATTTGATAGGAGTATAACACTTCATGCATGCTTCTGCAATACGTGGGAAACTGACAAAATAAACTTCACATGATTGTATAAGGATCCAATCATATTAAGATTAAGAACCATGGTCCTAGATAAGGGTTAAAAACTAAAATGGCTATGAGCTCTTAAACAAAGCAGGATGCATAGGCCACACATATGTCGAGAAGTGCAGAACAATAATTATTATTGTAAATTGTAATAAAGGATATTATCCTACTCATGAGCACTAATTATACAAATAGAATTTTTTCTAGCAAACCAGAGGCACACTCGCCTAAACAAAGGAATGGTAGTATTTTTCTGAACTTGTGCTGCTTTTGCCTGCAATATTCTAGGAAGAGACTACACATAATTTAGTATTTTTCATGAGAATGCACGCTTCGCTGATAGCGGGAATTGCTACTTTAAACATTCGGTTGCAATGATTTTGGTTGTGCTGGACTGTTTGCTATAGATATGTGTTGGTGAAGCAGACAATGTGGCAGATAAGCATTGCAATGTACACCAATTTGTTTCAATACTATGTGACATGTTCAGAACACATACTAAGTAAATGTGATTAATTTGGAGCATATATAATCATTTGCATGTTACAACACTTGCCTTCTAAAGCAAATGAACGAAATATAAAATAATTATATATGTACCCGTAACATCTCTGTAACAAAAAAGGGAGTATAACCAAACTTATTTACTATGATTTAAACATGCTCATACCTTCCAAGGTTATGTTCTTGCTTTCTCAGCTCTCAAACTGATGGCCATGAAGTAAATAGTATGAATGTAAGTATCACCTTTTTGAGAAATACATTAATGCATGGATTTAACATGTTAACAATGTTGGAATTTGAGGCATATTTAATGTTGGGCTTTTGGCCCATAACAAATACAAATTCTGAAATTCTCTTTAGCCCATTATTATGGCAGCTCATGTGTGTTCTAGTGGTGCCAAAGTTTAGTCCCACATTGCTAGTGGAAGAGGAGTTGGACCACCTTATATAGCAGAGTGTTGCACCACTCACTAAGGTGTGACAAGAAGAGAAGCCCTCGCGCACTCCTCCTTCGACGCCGCCCGCCTAGCCACGTCGCGCGTGCGCCGTGGGTTGCGGGAATCTCGTCGAGCCGAGCTTTATTTTGTTGTTTGGGAAAATTAATTATGTATTAATTATGAGTCATTAACGTGTTATTAACGGACGCATTAATCAACCGGCCGTTTCCACATCGTGGGCTGATGTTGACTCGGTCGTGGGTTGTTGCCCACATCCTACCCGACCCGCACTATATAAGCAGGCAGACGCAAACCCTAGTCGTCACCAGCAATCAGATTGCATCTACCTACCTGCGCATCGCTGACATGGTTATACCCTATGGGTACACGACATCAGCATACCTGGTCCAGCCCGATAGAAGGCCCACTCGACGACCTGCCAGGGTCCATGGCGCCTACGACGTTTCGGCTGCTATGAAGTCTATATGGACACGGACTCCCAAGCGCACAAGACAAGGAAACATCAAGACTAGAGTTTGAATACAACTTGTAACCTACTCGTATCGGTACCTGAGACCTAGCCTCCCTATGTATAAATGCTAGGAGGGTCCAACGAGGATGGCGCGACCTACAGATGCCATAACCCCCGATAGACTAGACCACAATAGATCTACAGATCTAGATCTCTCGACTCATACCACCGCATACACACCTCCACGCCAGATTGCATCTGCGCACCCCTGTAACCTTCGGTTCCGCCATAATCAAGAGCAGACAAGCAGGAGTAGGGTTTTCCCTCCGGGGGCCTGAACCTGGGTAAACCTTGTGTCCCCATGTTGCTTGTTTGCTAACCGTTCCACGATCTCCAGCATCCCCATCTTCTCCAAAACCCAAGTCCATAACAATAGTCATTGATGAGATCAAACCTCGTCAATTGACGTCGTCTATGGGAACTGGGGACGCTGATTGTGCGATCATGACGGTTCCATCACCTGCAATCTACGATTCATTGGCTTCCGGCGAGAAGATCCACTTCGATTCCAATCTGGAGGCGCTGAATTTCTTTATCGAACATGTTCACAACAGCCGTCTTTTCCTTCACCAGCACGAATGCAAGGATCGAGAAATAATATAGAGCCAACCAAGTGCACAGATCGACTCTTTCCGATTGGTTATACGCCTATGGCTGGACGGCCATACGTGCGGTCAGAAGCATCGATTGCTGTCAGCGCAACAACTAGCTGAGTTCAAATCGTATGTGTCCCTATATCAAGATCCAAGACAATCAGATAAAAAGAGGTAGACACACGTTTGGTCTTGGAAAAATTGATCAGCGAGCTGAGCCATATAGGATCTGCGAAGATTTGATTACATCGAGTTGCGTGCATTGAAATTTAAGCAAGATCAGCCATGAGGTGATCAGAAAACCAGTACTAGCTCGCATCGTTTTGCAAGTGCTACTCACCAATAAAAAGGATCAAAGGCATAGCTAGCCTCAGACGGATCAGCTTCAGTAGGAACGAAAAAAGCGCTGGTGTTATTCAACGTGAAGATCAAGTCATACAACAATTCGAGCAAAGAAAAAAACTCGATAGAGCTGCTAGCTACATACATACATCAACGTGTACCAATTGAAGATCAAGCCCGTATGTTCATACATCTATAAATTGAAGACGGTGGTATATTACATCTGTAGTCACCGGGCAACGTGGGTAAACTCAATTTCGCCACAACCATCACCCGGGAGCTGTGCTGACCCGCTACCGCATCGACTCCATATGCCGCATGACCTACCGTGATCTTCGATTGCAGAAAACTGCTACCACCGTCGGCCTCAGTGACCCGCTGCCGCGTTGACTCCGGTCCGCCGCATCGGCTCTCAGACACCGCCTCGACCACATTAACTCCACGCTCGGGGGCTGCGCCCACTTGTCCACATGACTCGCGACCATCGACCTGTTGCGTTTATCGACTGCGACGACCCGATGCGATCTTCGATTGCGGCGACCGGTCGAATCAGCTTCGACGACAGCGAATTGGGGGCTCCTTCGACTCCGGTCATCCTCTACGATCTTCGGCTCCGACGACTCGGGGGCTCCCTCCGCCTCGGCGACCAGCCGCGGCTTTCGGCTACGGTGATCCGGTGTGGTCTTTGACTCGGGGGCTCCCTCGACATTAGTCACCCGATGCGGCTTTCGGCTGCGATGACTCGATACATCCTTTGGATGCCGGTAATCTTCGGATGCGGAGCTCGCTACCACCATCAACTCCGTAAACCCGTCGTCGCTATGACTGTGGTTGGCCGCATCGACCACGTCCGCGCGCGACCCACTACCGCGTCGACTCTGTCCACGACAACTACAACTAAAGCTAAATTCTCTACTCAGAGTAGATTTTCTTTCTTACTTTAATCGCACTCGAAACACTCAGGGGCTGCACCCCTTTCGAGTAATCTAATGTGCCATCGGCTCCATGCACTCGAGCACCTCATACGAGACAGCCCGAGTAGCTGATTCTTCCTGATCGTCGAATCCTTGAACTCCGAGTGCCTCGGCAAGGTACGGATACTAAGGATAATCAGGCTAACGAAAAGGCCTAGCATACAGTGCAACAGTGTCGACTCGATCGGCACCAGAATCTTACTATACAAGTCGACAGGCAAATATTCTTTACAAGATACAAGTACTTCACAATTTTGCATGTTTTCTGCAGCCTACAGGGACGTCGAACTACATCGCGCTATTGTTTCGGGTCCTTTAACAGAGTCGACGCATTCCTCGGATGACCACATCAATCATCGACAAAAGCGGCGCAGGCCGCGCACCCGACCGAAGAAACATCGTCGACTTCATTCGCAACGTGGGGTCCTTCCGGCTAAACGCCGCACGACCCCGCCACGTCAACTCCGACTGCATCGTCGATTCTTATGCATGAGACGCTAACTCGATGCACTTCCGGATCAGTGGTTTCTCCTCGCATGAGTCTCCACTCGAGTCTGCGACTCGACTAGACACTCGGGGCTACTCCTATCAGGAGCGCTGGTCGCGCACCCGATGTACTTCCGGGTCAGCGGTACGCCCACGAGATATCCTACTACAACTCCATGATACAAGACTCGAGTCTCTGCCCGAGTCTACGACTCTGGCAGACACTCGGGGGCTACTCCTATCAGGAGCGCTGGCTGCGCACCCGACGCATGATTAAGGTAGCACACCAATGTTGATTCTTTGAGTCCTATGTCGAGTCTGCGACTCCACTACGGACTCAGGGGCTACTCCCATAGGGAGGATGGATTCAAGCATCCGAAAAATTTGTGTCCTACGGACCTAAAGTCAACAACAACTGAATTAAAGTCTCTGCTCGAGTCTACGACTCGAACAGACACTCGGGGGCTACTCCCATAGGGAGCGCTGGTCGCGCACCCTATGAATTCTTCGACTGCGATCTTCGGATCAGCATGCAAAAACTTTTCGGAAACTCTGCCCCAATTAACGCTAAGTGAGCAACATCCTCCTTGGCCACCCGAAACACCTCCGCGGTGATAAACATTCGGATGCTGTGTTTGCGACACAAAGATAAGACCTACAGATATCATCTGATGGCCTGGTAACGCACACGACTGCGCTCTACTAGTAAGAATCCGTGCCAACAGGCGTGATGAAAAATCCCGACGGACGCGTTGGGTACATCATTTAAAATTCACTGGAATTCCACTCCTGTAAGTCCTCCGCGGCCTGAGTCGAATTACGCCAGCATATGTTCCGGGTTCAAGTCAAGGGACTCGAATCTGAAGAAGATCGTGTTGTTTTGTCCTAAGACAGTTAACTGACTCTGATCCGTTGGGAGAGTCAGGAACACGCATCAAAAATCCCTACACACTCAAATCATTCTCTAGTAAACAGAGACAGCTGCACCCGAAAGATTGAAGAGTTCTCAGCCGAATCTACGATTCGACTGAACACTCGGGGGCTACTGACATGGTTATACCCTATGGGTACACGACATCAGCATACCTGGTCCAGCCCGATAGAAGGCCCACTCGACGACCTGCCAGGGTCCATGGCGCCTACGACGTTTCGGCTGCTATGAAGTTTATATGGACATGGACTCCCAAGCGCACAAGACAAGGAAACATCAAGACTAGAGTTTGAATACAACTTGTTTCCTACTCGTATCGGTACCTGAGACCTAGCCTCCCCATATATAAAGGCTAGGAGGGTCCAACGAGGAGGGCGCGACCTACAGACGCCATAACCCCCGATAGACTAGACCACAACAGATCTACAGATCTAGATCTCTCGACTCACACCACCGCATACACACCTCCACGCCAGATTGCATCTGCACACCCCTGTAACCTTCGGTTCCGCCATAATCAAGAGCAGACAAGCAGGAGTAGGGTTTTCCCTCCGGGGGCCTGAACCTGGGTAAACCTTGTGTCCCCGTGTTGCTTGTTTGCTAACCGTTCCACGATCTCCAGCATCCCCATGTTCTCCAAAACCCAAGTCCATAACAATGGGCATTGATGAGATCAAACCTCGTCAATCGACGTTCCACCTCTCTATGCTGCCCTCTGCTACTCCATCCCGTCGGCTACGTGCACGGATGTCCGGGAGAGCAGGCCTCCGGAACCCCGTCTCTCTGATCCTGCACCGGGAGAGAGGCGATAAGGTTTTTGGGGAGCGTCTAGGCGCGACTGCTCAAGCTCTTCTTCGTCCTCTACGTCTGGCTTCCTCGACTCCATCACCATGTCTGACGATGCTACCAAGAAGGATGTTGCTGCCACCGGTGGCGGATCCACTTCTGTTGCGTCGTCATACCATCGACGAACTCATACGTGTTCTTTGCCCTCCTGTTATTTCCTAACTTTGATGATCACTAGTATTGCAGTATATGTAGATGTGCTAGGTTTTCACTTGCCTGTATGGTGCATGTCTACTATGCGTATGCTAGTTAATCTTGGAAATTGTTCATTCATGATTTATACTTGGATTAAATTAATGCGAAAATTGCTAATTATTTCAACAATCCAAAAACCTTATTTAGGTTGTTTTCGCGGCAAGGCTTTGCCGCTTGTCTGAAACCGAACCCATTTACGGGTGCGCACTTTAAGCGCTGGCAAACCAAGTGTACCCTCTGGCTGATGGCTATGGACGCCTTCTGGGTATCGGCTGGTAATCCTGAAGGAACGGTTACTCCTGAACAGGAGAAGACGTTCAAGGAGACCACCATATTCTTTGTGGGCTATGTCATAAGCGTCATTGGGGACAATCTGGTGGACGCATATTTACATATGCGCAATGCCAAATAACTGTGGGATGCACTCGAACCAAAATTCGGTGCTACTGATGCTGGCAGTGAACTGTATGCCATGGAGCAGTTTCATGACTATAGGATGGTTGAAAACCGTTCTGTCGTTGAACAGGCTCATGAGATTCAGTGCATTGCAAAAGAACTTGAGCTCCTAAAGTGTGCGTTGCCTGGCAAAAATTTTGCAGGATGCATTATTGCAAAGCTTCCTCAATCCTGGAGGAGTGTTGCCACTAACCTCAAACACCAGAGGCAAGAGATGTCTTTTGAGAATCTCATTGGGTTTCTGGACCTTGAGGAAAAGGCAAAGGCAAAAGACGCACACCCAAAGGGAGCCGAGGCACCCCAGTCAAGCACCAATGTGGTGGAGAAGAACTTCCACAACAAGTTCAAGGGGAAGACCAAGGCCGTTCATACTACCAACTTCAAAAATAATAAGAAGGACAGGTCACAGGATCCCTGCTTTATGTGCGGCGAGGTTGGACATTGGGATCCAAACTGCAAGCAGCGCAAAGGAAGGAAGAATCCAAATGGACAGAACTCTAAGTCTGTCAACATTACTATGAGCAACAATGATAAGGGTGCATCCGGGTATGGTAATTTACCTACTGTTTTGTCAATTTGTCAATCTATAGATTGGTGGATCGACATCGGTGCTAATATTCATGTGTGTGCTGATATCTCTTTGCTTTCTTCTTATCAGGTCACAAGAGATCTCTCCGTCTTGATGGGAAACGGATTGCATGCTTTTGTTCATGGTGTTGGAACGGTGGATCTGAAGTTTACTTCGAAAAAGATCGTGCAGCTGAAGAACGTGCAACATGTGCCCTTAATAAATAAGAATCTCGTTAGTGGTTCCCTTCTTTGTAAAGAAGGTTTTAAGTTGGTATTTGAGTCCAATAAAGTAGTCATCTCTAAGTATGGACAATTTATTGGTAAAGGTTATGAGTGCGGCGGTTTCTTCCGTCTTTCCCTATCAGACTTTTGTAATAAGGTTGTGAACCATATTTGTGCCCCTGGCAATGATATCGATGTTTGGCATTCACGACTTTGTCACATTAATTTTGGTTGTATGACGCGGCTATCTAAGATGAATTTAATTCCGAGTTTCACTCTAGCCAAAGGTTCTAAATGTCAAGAGTGTGTTCAAGCTAAGCAACTGTAAGATCCCTCCTTTATAAAGTAAAAGGATCCCTGTGATTGCAATGCTAGTCTCTGGATCAATTCTAGCATCCACAGTTTAAGATGAAGTACACAGAAACAAAGGTCATTATTACAGTCATTCCAGAGACAAGATAGTCTTTACAACTCCAAGGCCACAGGCCTAGTACAAGAGTTTAAATAAGTAAATAGGTAAAAGTCTTCATCTTCATGTGCCACATGCAAACATGTTGAGTGTAGACTCATGACTCCTAATCCTCATTAGAGTAACCTGCAACATCACAAGTTACAGCCACAGTGGGTCAATACATTGGAATAGTATTGGCAAGTGATACCTTAGTATAATTTTGGTGGACTAGATACTATATGCAATTTGTCTAAGTGTAGCTTAGGCTTGCTTTGCTCAAAATAGGTTTTGCCTATTAGTTGAAATCACTAAGTTTTTCTTTGTCAAAACTTTTCCCAAGGAACCACCAATAGACATTGGGGTCCTTCACCCTTGTTCACCCATAAGTTTTACTTAGAAATTGGGATGAGGAGATTCTTGATAGCTTCCATGTCTTGATGCTCAAGTTTTCCTTTTCCAGGGACATGGCTAAGTACTTAGATTCTTCCATCTGCAGAGGTTGTGCACTTTCCCCACAAGACTTGATTTTCACCAAGACATGACCTTTCAGAAGCCTTCCCTTAGACCAAATGGACGCGTTCCAACCTATCATCCCACTACCACCAACTGTCCAAATGGCTAAGTTCTTGCAACCAATATGATCCAGGCAGAGCCCATATTTCCAAGTGGCTGTACTAGAAGCTTCTTAACATTTGGCCTCTCAAATCCCTTTGTTCCTGGGTGGCTTTCCACAAGTGAGATACACAAGATAAACCATAGAAATGGGCCTTGTGTAACCACTCAACATAAACCATTCCTTCCATTCCACCCAGGTGTTTCATTCACTTAGTTGTTTTATTAAGTAAAAACTCAAGTCCAAAGACTTAGAAATATTTTATCATAGCATGAATAGTTTCACCACCCTTGGTTGCTACTAGCTAGGCTAAGCATGGCATAGATAAGCATCTTAACTTAGAAATTACTAGCAATTCTACAACTACTAGGATTTCCCAAGCATAGCATATAAGCAAAAATATAACCATGCAAGACTAGCAAAATATTTCTAATGCATAGTAGAAAACATAGGGATAAAAATATCATGAAGCACCACTTGCCTTGGTAGTTTGGAGAGTAGTTACACTCCTCACAATCACAATCACTATTGGCACCAAAATCTACACATAAAATCATAGCAACAAATCACATACAAAATAAATACAAGCAAAAATATATGGATGCATGCAATATGATATGTGATGATTTACTAAACACAACAAGACAAGTTCACATTACTGGTTCATAAACAAGTTCAAAACTTGCCAAACAACATTTATTTAAACACTAAAACATTTCTCAAATAATTTATATACACAAAATAGGCCTACACATGTTTCTGTAAATAAAACCATTTTAATAGAAGCAAAACATTAAACACATTGCATATTTAGAAAGGGCTTGCTCTCCTGATTCCATTGATATAAAATTTGTCAAATTTGAACGTGGGAATCAAAAGTTATGGCTAAAACAAAATCAAACAACTAATAGATCTAATTCAAAATTTTAAAACGAACTCTGTGCCACGCGACGTGTTTCTATTGGCTGGTACCGGTTCGGGCGGATCGATCAACGAGAGCCACACGATTTAAGTGAAGATGCACGGCCAGATCTAGCGCGTACCCTTTCGTTAAGTGAATCTAACACAGCCGATGGATCTAGATCTAACGGTCTGTGATCAAGCGACCACAGATGGGCGGCACTGGCGGTGGCAACTGGAGGCGGCGAGCTCTGTCTACGGCGGCGCGGCACTACAGGGGGTTCTGGGGTCGTCGGAGACGCTTACCAGGTTCGCAGCGATGCACTGATGCTCAATGTGGCGACGGCTTGGCAAGGGGCGCACGGACACGGCTGCACGGGCTCGTCGGAGTTGCTGATAGCGTCGGGCTCGGGTGGACGGCGACGTTGGCGACGCTCCTGGTCACCCTAGCATGAATAAAAGGCATCAGGAGATGCGCAAGGCTACGACGAACACGCTCGTGTGAATCAGAGGCGAAGGGGAACAAGGGGCTCACCGAATTTAGTCGCCGGAGTTGGAGACGTCGTCGGGAGCTTGCTGCGCTTGATGGAGTCGACGACCTGGGGCGGTATAGGATGAACCAACGGTGTCAGAAGGTGCGCAAGGAAGTTGCGAATCTGTCTGCATGGACTAGAGGAGAAGGGGCGCACGGGGCTCACCGGGATTGGTCGCCGGAGTGAGCTCTGTCTGCGACGGTGCAAGAGCGATTGCGGGCAGCCTGGTGGCGGAGTGGTGGCGCTAGGTGAGGGGAAATGCCCGCTGTGCAGAGGGGGTTAAGTAGGCAGACGGGGGGCGGCGATTACGCGCAGAATCAATGGCAATTAAGCCCGCAATGACTGCGGCGAGGTAACGGCGGAGCGAGCGCCTCGGCCGCGCGTGATTGACGACGACGACGTGGTCACAGGGTCCACTTGTCAGCGAGTGAAACAGAGAGGAGGTGGGGTCAGGCGGTCAGCGACCTGGCGGGTTTGTCTGCGAGTGAGAGAGAGAGGGGGAACCCGGGTAGGCTTAGTGGGCTGGTTCTGTCGTTGGGCTAGATAGGTGGCGCCGGCCCTTTTCTATTTATTCTCTCCTTTTCTTTTTCTGTTTTCAATTTCAGAAATCAAATTCAAATGACTTCAAAAGCTGTTTGAATTCAAATCTTTTCAGGATTTTTGTAAGGTGCAATACTCACAAATCTGGACACAAAACCAAGTGGTCACCTTGAATTGGCCTGGTCACTTGAAATAAAACAAAATAAGCAGTGGCATAGCACTAGTTCGAATAGGTTTTGAAATTGGTTTTCAAATCATATTTGTTTTCAAACTGGTTTAAATCTTTAGCAATCTAGCAATACAACCTGAGAGCAATAAGACAACAAAGTTTGGTTCAATGAACAACAATCTCTCATTGGAGAGTAGCATTTGTTTCAAATGTTGATCACATAAAATAATGAGCTCATATGCTCCTGTTTTTGAATTGATTTGTTTGAAATGAATTCTACATGATCATGGATGCATGGATGTTATGCATGAGTTTGAAACATGATTTTAGGGATGTTACAGCAACCGCGCAGGCCTCACAAGCCTGTGCAGGAAGCAAGAAACTTGGCACCACTGGAGCTTATACATTCAGATCTATGTGAGATGAATGGTGTGTTGACTAAAGGTGGAAAGAAATACTTCATGACGTTGATGATTCTACTATATTTTTCTATGTATATCTTTTGAAAACTAAAGATGAGGCTCTACACCACTTTAAAAACTATAAAGCAGAAGTTGAAAATCAGCTTGAGAGAAAAATTAAGAGAGTCCGGTCAGATCGTGGTGGAGAGTATTTCTCTAATGAGTTTGATTTGTTTTGTGCGGAACATGGCATTATTCATGAGAGGACGCCTCCCCATTCTCCCCAATCTAACGGGGTTTCCGAAAGGAAAAAACCGTACTCTAACAGACTTGGTTAACGCCATGTTAGGTACTTCGGGTTTATCCAAGGCATGGTGGGGGAAGGCGATATTGACATCATGTCATGTCCTGAATAAAGTTCCCACAAAAGACAATGAAACTGCTCCCTATGAATTATGGGAGAAGAGGAAGCTTAACACTCTCGTACTTACGTACTTGGGGCTGTTTGGCAAAGGTGAATTTACCAATTCCTAAAAAGCGTAAACTTGGACCAAAGACCGTAGACTGTGTATTTCTTGGCTATGCTCATCATAGCGTTGGATACAAATTTTTAGTAGTGAAATCTGAGGTACCTGACATGAAGGTCGGTACAATTATGGAGTCTAAGGATGCTACATTCTTTGAGGATATTTTTCCGATGAAAGATATGCCTAGTACATCTAGACAGGAATCTGTTGAAACTCCTGAACCTGCCATTCCCATGGAATATTATGAACGAGCACATGATGAAATTCCCGAGGAGGTAGACACTGAAATTCCTTTAAGGAACAAGTGACAGAGGATTGCAAAGTCCTTTGGTGATGATTTCATTGTCTATCTCGTGGATGATACTCCCACCTCTATTTCATAGGCTTATGCATCTCCTGATGCAGACTACGGGAAAGAGGTTATTCGTAGCGAGATGGATTCCATCATGGCTAATGAAACTTGGGAGATCACTGATCGTCCCTATGGGTGCAAACCTGTAGGATGTAAGTGGGTGTTCAAAAAGAATCTTAGGCCTGATGGTACGATTGAAAAGTACAAGGCTCGGCTTATTGCCAAGGGTTATACCCAAAAAGAAGACGAATACTTCTTCGACACTTACTCTCATGTGGCTAGATTGACCACTATTCGAGTTCTACTCTCATTGGCCGCCTCACATGGTCTTATCGTTCATCAAATGGACGTCAAGACAACTTTCCTTAATGGAGAGTTGGATGAGGAGATTTATATGGATCAGCCAGATGGTTTTGTAGTAGATGGTCAATAAGGCAAGGTGTGCAAGCTATTGAAGCCTTTGTATGGACTGAAACAAGGACCTAAGAAATGGAATGAGAAGTTTGATCAAACTTTAACATCTGCTGGCTTTGTTGTAAATGAAGCCAACAAATGTGTATATTATCGCCATGGTGGGGGCGAAGGAGTTATACTTTGTTTGTATGTTGATGACATAATGATTTTAGGGATAAATATGATTGTCATCGAATAGGTCAAGAGTTTTGTGGCATCCCGCAAAACCACTACTAGAAAATCGCGTTGTTTTTGTGCATTGCATTGTCATCATCATGCATTGTTTGCCTAAAACTATTTCTAAACGCCCCGTTTTGTTTCAAAATGCAAACCCGGGTCTCCGGAATAGTTTATTTGTCTGCTACTGGCTTGCCAGAAGGCCTGTTTGAATTAAATAAAATCTTTAATTATTTTTCTTAGTGGGGCAGTCGAACGGGCCGGATAGACCCGAACGACCACCCCAGAAAATAAAACGGCCCACCCTATTAATCCTACAGCTACCAACTAACCTACCCATCCCTCTGGCCACATCACCCCGGCCAACCCCGTCGCGCCACCTCACCACTCCTCTCTCACCCCTCTCACCCTGTCCCCACCACACACCCACGCTACACGCACCCAGTCCCAGCCTCCCCCGGTCCACCCCGTTCCCCTGTGCCCGCCGGGACCCACCCGACCCCCTCCTGTCGTTCTCCTCCCCCACGCGAACCGCCCCACCGCCCGTCTCTCCCAGGCCCCGTCCTCCACCCCTCCCCCTCCCTCGGTCCACCTGCTCCCTCTCCCTGGCGCCGCTCCGCCTCCCCTTCCCCGCGCCGGCGCGCCGGGCCGCACCCCGTCGACCCCGCCGCCGCGTGGTTCCGGCCGCCACGCCCCTCGCCCTCTCCGCGCGTCCCCGGCCCCGCCCCCTCCATCTCCTCCGCCGCCTGCGTCCGGCCGGACCGCCTCGCGCTTCGCGCGCCCTCGCCTCCCCGCCCGGAGTCGGGCCCGCCCCCGAGCCGCGCCCCCGTGCTTCTTCCCCGGCGCCGGTGCATCCTCGCCGTCCCCTGCCGACCTCCATCTCGTCGAGCTCCGCCAGCGCCCCTCTCGCCCTGCTCCGGCCTGAGCCCCCTCGCTGCGCCGGCCAACCTCGGCGCACCCCGTCGGCCTCGCCCCGCCCTGCTCCTCCTCGCCTCGTCCGCGCCCGCGACGGCCTCCTCCGGTCCGCCCCCTCCGCGTGTGGCCATCCCCGCCGGCGAGCGGTCCTCGAGGCGCCCGTTCCCGCGCCGGTCAGCGTCCCCTGCAGCACCAGTCGCTGCCCGCGCGCCCGGCGAGCGCCGACCGCCGTCGTCGCCGAAGCCATCTGCCCCTACCGTGTCGGGTCCCCGTGTAGTACCAAGTTGGTGTCATGCGGTTTGCTGTTTGTAACCTCTTGGAGGCTGTAGCAGAGCAGCGACCGGATCCTGTCGTGCAGGTTTTTGCACTGCTCGGCCAAGTGGGGTTCCAGATCGAGTTGATGTATCTAGTAGGTGCTCCACACGATGTTTCTTCCAAGTCCAAGATCTCCCGGAGGCCTTCGACAAGAACACCAAGAACGCCTACATGGACACCGAGACGCTGGACCCTCAAGTTCTCCTTCACGGACAACAAGTACTTCCTCGAACGCCTAAACCCGAACCGGACGCCAAGGTCGCCCTCCCGGAACGCTAAGTACTCCCCCCAAGGACGCCGAGTACTTCCCTGAATCCGATGAACCCCGGTACCCATCCGAGCCCGACATCGACCACCCCGACGCAGAGGACGCCAAGTTTGCCACGAGAACGCTTCCGAGCGCTAGCACCGACCCGATGGCGCGGGCCCGACAAGACCATCGCAACGGCAAGTTCGACCCCGTGGGACCCGACAAGATCGGCATGACGACAAGAACGACACCGACCAGAGCGGGTCCGATGCGCCCCCGATGCCGAACCAAGTCCTTCCTCGCGGAACGCCAAGATCTACCCCGGAGCCGAGAACGTTCCGTCGAACCCTGAGACCGACCCCGAACCCCGAACCCCCGGACCAAGACCGTCGAGACCCCTCAATGTGTGAATCCCTTCCCGAAACCCTATTTTATAACATAATATAACTTGTCGCATAATAATTGTCTTGCATGCATACATTCATGTGGTTTGGGGGCCTTATGCCGATTCACCTAATAATTAAATATGGGGCCCATATGCGGGCAAATCTAGTCTCATATTGGCCTCATTTAAATTGATGTAGCGAACCGGTACCATATTTTGGCCATGTTAATACAACATTTACATTGCGGGGTAGGTAAACAACTTGAACCGTTTAACTAATTGTCGGGACCCCGGTTCCGCTTAATATGACCTAATTGCATCGCACCTTGCCATGCCATACATCATGCATGCATCATGCCGATCTTCTGCTGTGTATTGAATATTGCATCCGGTGTTTCTTCTAGTGTTTTCGTTCTTCGCGGATAAGGCCGTTGAGTTGATGCGAGTGTCGACCTGATCTTCGGATGAACCTTCGACAATGTTTTCAGGCGAGCATCTCCCCCTTTCTACCTATCTTACTTTTATAGTATTTATTCCCTCCTGTTGATCTATTGCTATCTGTGTTGCGATGCTTTAGTTTCCGTACCTGTGATATCCCTTGCAGCCTTATATTGCCTTGGATACATCCTATTACCTGTTGTTTGGTAGATAGTTGGACTTGCGCGTCGTAGTCGCTTGCTCCAGTGCTGTTGCGGTGTCGTCCAGTGCCTCAGTTGTTGATGTATTGCCGCATGTTGATGTTGGAGATGATCATGGCTTTACTTATCGCTCACTTTAATTCCTGTTTAACAACTAAAATTGAAGTAAGCAGAGGCATCGGTGGGTGATAGATAATATTTGGTTTCCGAACGCCCACTTGTGTCCCGTAGGACCCCGAGTACTTGATACCTGTTCCTTGATTTATCGCGCTATCCACATCCGGGAGGTATATGGGACCCCCCTTAGCCAGAGCTTGATTCAGTCTTATTTCTTGGGGCCACAACTAGTTTGAGGTTTTATTTACTATCCTGTACCTATGCCATGCTTTACTGCTTTATTTACGATTGTGTGAGGAGCACGCTGTACTGTTTTGGAAGCGGAGTGTTTTCGCGGTATCGACAGTCCCCGTTTGGGGATCTGCTGTCGCTTACAGCCATTGTCGCAAACCTTGAGTCCGTCTCGGAGCTTGCTTACTTCGTTGCGGGTGTACTCCAAGGGGTGGCCCCCTGAAATATTTCTGAATCCTGTGATTGCTTTGTCGTGAAGGCCTCGTTGGGTTTTGATTTGGTTTTTCCGAGGTTGATCGAGTGTGTGTTGCTATTGGTGCACCCCGGCCGGGTAAAACTTTCTGAAAGCCGTGTCCGCGGTTATGGACGACTTGGAGCACAGTATCTCGACCATAGACAAGCATAACTAAAGTTTATTGCTATAAATTTGACTTTATAATGACTAGTAATCAGCTTCACTATAATGGAATGGCTAATAATACTGCCCACCATTGCTTGTTTGAATTGTCGCTTGCGACCATTGTATCTGACTAGTAAGTATTGCAACTACAACGGAATGGCTAAGTAAAAGTACCAACAACTGCTGGGTTTTGGGTTATCTCATGCTACCTGGATCTGACTAGTAAGTGTTGCCACTATAACGGAATGGTTAACTAAAAGTGCCCACTGCTTACTTTATCAGGACGATTATCTAAACCTGACTAGTAAAGTGCCGCAACTATAACTGAATAAGTAAAACTGCCAACTGTGTGAGTTCCTCGGTTGACTTCCTCGTTGGTCTCGAGGGGGAAACGCCAGGATGGGTTTGTTTGTTGATAGTATCAGGTTGGTTCCGGATAGGTCCTTCTTACCCCTCTCTGATTGCCGCCAGTTGTATCGAGTCTCTATAGGTTGTTCAGTGCATGCTGCCGCTGCCGCTCAGTCCACCATACCTATGTAGGCGAGGACCGCCGAATTCTAGTCTCGCCGTGTACTGGCCTCAGTACTGACGCTCCTCTTTTTCCTTTGCCCTTTGTCGGCACCCCTTTTGTTTAAGCAGGTTTTGAGATCGACGTCGTTAGCAGGGTTACCCTTCCGGCTTGGCCTGGGCAGGGTTATGGACGCCATTGGTTATTCTTCAGGGCTCTTAGCCCCACTTGCATCTTGTCCGTAGTCGGACGCTGTATCGTTTTACAGGTGATTTGGATCTTTGTACTGTATATCTGTATTCTTGACTCATGGAGTCGCTGTTATATATATCTGTTCTGTGGGTCCCATCGAGGACTGTTGTGTAATGTTATTACTTCGTTTTCCACCTGCACGAAAGTGCCTGGTGGGCACCTTTGAATCGTTTCTATGCGGGTTTGGCGGTTTTCGCTAAAACTTGCATAGGTCCGATTCTGAGGGTGTTACAAGTTTCTTGTCTCTAAGTTTTGACATGAAAGACCTTAGAGAAGCTGATGTTATTCTAAACATCAAGCTGTTGAGAGATGAGAATGGCGGAATTACACTTCTGCAATCTCACTATGTGGATAAGTTGTTGAGTCGCTTTGGCTACTCAGATTGTACTCCTTCGCCGACACCATATGATCCTAGTAAGATGCTTCGAAAGAACAAAACAACAACTAGAGATCACCTGAGATACTCTCAGATAATTGGCTCGTTAATGTATTTAGCTAGCGCAACAAGGCCTGACATCGCGTTTGCTCTGAGCAAACTTAGACGGTTTGTTTCCAATCCGTGAGATGATCATTGGCAAGATCTTGAGAGAGTAATGCGCTATCTAAAGGATACATCGAGTTATGGTATTCACTATACCGGAGACCCTGCGGTACTTGAAGGGTATAGTGACTCAAATTGGATCTCTGATGCTGATGAGTTGAAGGCCACAGGTGGATATGTATTCACTCATGGTGGTGGCGCTGTTTCATGGAAATCTTGCAAGCAGACCATCTTAACGAGGTCAACAATGGAAGCAGAACTCATAGCACTAGATACAGCTACTGTCGAAGCAGATTGGCTTCATGAACTCTTGATTGACTTGTCGGTTGTTGATAAACCTATGCCGGCTATCCTTATGAACTGCGACAATCAAACTGTGATCGTCAAAGTGAGTAGTTCAAAGGATAATATGAAGTCATCAAGACATATAAAGAGAAGATTGGCATCTGTTAGGAAAATAAGAAACTCTAGAGTAATAGCATTGGATTATATCCAAACAGCTAAGAATCTAGCAGATCCTTTCATAAAAGGTCTATCAAGAAATGTGATAGATATTGCATCAAAGGAGATGGGTTTGAGACCCACATGAGTTACCGTGGTAGTAACCCAACCTATGTGATAGGAGATCCCGTGAATTTGGACCTAGGGAAACAAGCCAGTGGCTAACTGGAGGAGAGTAACTTTTATTAACCCACTCCGCTAAAGATGCATTACTCTCACGATATGTATGGCAAGTTGACTTAGTTTTAATGTGTTCATAGGCTTGTATAAGCCAAGATGCTATCCTACAGAGCAGTCTTGAAAGAACACACCTATGTGAGCCCGACTGCTGGTCACAGTCTATGAGATAGGGTAATCTCTAGGAAGCTCATGAAAAGGGACAGGAGTGTGACTTATATGCTCCACCCGAGGGGTAGCCTTCGGCAGCCTAGTATCAGTATGACATTAGGTGAAACTCATTTACACAAAACTGGCAATTCAAGGCTTAGTCCATTGACAGTTGTGGATGAGTGTAGTCTAATGCTCTAGGTGGAAGTTCAACTTAACAGTCTCTACCGAAAAACGCTGGTATATCAAAACAGTGATTTGGAACAGAATGATGTGATGTGCCAATGAGACTTTGTGGGGGATTATTGGAATTTGAGGCATATTTAATATTGGGATTTTGGCCCATAACAAATACAAATTCTGAAATTCTATTTGGCCCATTATTATGGCAGCTCATGTGTGTGCTAGTGGTGCCAAAGTTTAGTCCCATATTGATAGTGGAAGGGGAGTTGGACCACCTTATATAGTAGAGTGTTCCACCACTCACTAAGGTGTGAGAAGAAGAGAAGCCCTCGCGCACTCCTCCTCCGACGCCGCCCGCCTCGCCTCACCACGTCGCGCGCGCGCCGCGGGTTGCAGGAATCTCGTCGAGCCGAGCTTTATTTTGCTGTTTGGGAAAATTAATTGTGTATTAATTATGAGTCATTAACGTGCTATTAACGGACGCGTTAATCAACCGGTCGTTTCCACATCGTGGGCTGATGCCGACTCGGTCGTGGGCTGTTCCCCACGTCCTACCCGACCCGCACTATATACGCAGGTAGACGCAAACCCTAGCCGTCACCAGCAATCAGATTGCATCTGCCTACCTACGTATCGCCGTTACACCTCTCTATGCTGCCCTCTGCTAATCCATCCCGCCGGCTGCGTGCACGGCCGTCCGGGAGAGCAGGCCTCTGGAACCCCGTCTCTCTGATCCTGCACCGGGAGAGAGGCGATAAGGTTTTTGGGGAGCGTCTAGGCGCGACTGCTCAAGCTCTTCTTCGTCCTCTACGTCCAGCTTCCTCGACTCCATCACCATGTCTGACGACGCTACCAAGTAGGCTGTTGCTGCCACCGGTGGCGGATCCACTTCTATTGCGCCATTTGTCATACCATCGACAAACTCGTACGTGTTCTTTGCCCTCCTGTTATTTCCTATGATGATCAGTAGTATTGCAGTATATGTAGATGTGCTAGGTTTTCACTTGCCTGTATGGTGCATGTCTACTATGTGTATGCTAGTTAATCTTGGAAATTATTTATACTTGGATTAAATTAATGCGAAAACTGCTAATTATTTCAACAAACAACACTTCCTATGTTCAAGTACTCCGCAGCGCAAGTGAGATTGGAACATCATATTGTGAAATAGAATTAATTTGGCCTTGCAGAAAGAAGTATACCTAAATTTACATGGTATCAATCAGGTCCTAGCACTATGTAATCTAATAAACAAAAATGTCAAAATAAAATAGTGTATTGTAGTTTCTGTCCATATTGACTGATAACATCTAGTCTCATGAAGTACTTCATACCGGACTTAGCGTATTATAACTTAGGAATTAGGATCTTTTCAACCAAAGAACATGAGAAAACTCATAAGGATCTCATGTTAAAATTACATGTTCTAAGCTACATGCATGTACTCATTATTTAACATTAGATAACACAGTTTTATAGACCACCAACTCAAATCGGTATAATGGAAAGGCTAGATGCATATTTTAGTGATGTAAAAAATGTTATATGGAATGGAATTATCAAGAAAGCGGTTAAATTATGTTGGCAATATGTATTTCCTTAGACCGAAGGAAAATAATGATATCAATAAATTAATGTTGGTTATCCCTTCTTGCATAAATTAACAAATAAATACTATCTTTAGCAGATATTTTTCTCATTACCACATCGAAGGGCATAAAGTAAAAAGCAGATAATTTGGTACTGTCAAAATAACCTATAAATCTTGGACTCACGCCTCGGTAAATCAAGCATATTTCTCAATTCTCTCAACGATTATAGTTACAATCGAGCTTCAAATTTGGTATGCATATACTTCGTCTCTCATCCTTCCCCTTTTTCTATGCGTGAGAATTTTTTTTTGGCAATATGCTGGCTAGCTAATAGCTTTTCATACCAGTGCGCAGACCACCATGCACAGTGCCACCAGCCATCCATAGCGCCGCCGCTTGCTCGCTTCCATCTCCAGCCTTCCTCTCACCCTTCGATCCGAGCTGCAACCGCGTCTTTCCCACCAGCGTAGGGCTGCCTGCCTCCTCCTACATACATGCGCACGCCCGCGCGACGTGCTGCTCCGCCTCCAAATGACCCTGCTACCCAACTCGTCATCCGCCCCATGTCCACCTTCTGACCGCGTCTCCAAGCCCCTGACCCCCACCCCTCCACATCCGCCAGCAACCCCTCCCCTCCTCTCTCACCACCATGGACCGACCTGGAATTAAATTTCGAGAGAATCAAAGAAAATAAATAGCGAGGACAAACCTAGTGGAGCATGTGGTGGCGGGAGGACTCTTTGTCGAGCGAGCGGTTTCTCTTGGGCGTGGATAGGGCAGGCCTCCAGCGCCCTGATGTTGAGGTGAGAGAAGGAGGGATTGGGTTGGGGCGTCAGACAGGGAATCGTCATAGAAGCAGGAGATGGACTTTGCTTTTACACCTTAGTAGAAACACATGCCCATATGGCAGCATTATGGTAGCAACAGATAGTCTAAGAATGCTTGCATGTCACCACGGTTAAGCCTATAGATAAAAGGTCAAGAAGATCTCCATCAAGAATTGCATTTTGCTGAAACCATACGTCCATTGAAGTCGTGAGCTCTCTCTATTTCTTCTCAGCAGGATCATCTTCTCAGAGAGCTCATGTTCTGTCACATCATCAGGTCTAGAGGTCTCTATTTCTTTCCCCTCCTCATACTTGTCTTGGAGACCTGCAACTGCGGCATGCCTTGGTTTACCTTGCCAAGAACCGCAAGTTTTCCTCCACCAACCTGGCAATTTCAATTCCATATTTAATTTAATGAACAAAATATATATCAAATAATTGAATACTAAGAAGTGTTGTGCACTAAAGAGAAAACATGTTATAGTTGCAAAACATCGAAGGCGGCAGTAGGTCTCATCTTGCAAGAAAAAAGAATAGTAAGCATATTGGCATAGGAATGGTAAAAAACTCAGAGAGAACAAAAAAAACAGAACACCAATAATTATAGAATCCACATAAGTTTAAAAAAATAAGGAGCTAAGATCTTCATGTTCAATCAGGACACGGTGTATTTGCACACCAAAAACAACAAATATTAAGGTTAATGACCGTTCTGCCGATAACACAGTTTGCAATAATGCACTAGATATTAATAGGTTAAGAACACACAACGACCTCTAATTCAAGACAGAGGGAGTAGTAGTTTCCCTCTCATATACAAAAGGGTGAGCTATAGAGCCATAGTAGAGGTAGTTCCTCAATTCATTTATAGTATGTAAGCAGGAGGCTTAAGAATAATAATAAAAGGACATATGTGTCTAATGTAAACTTTAAACACCAAATCAGCAATCTAACAGTGAAAGGCAAGGCAAATATCCTGTGCAAATATACCTCACCCAGCCTATTGCTCACCCTCTTGTCTTTTCGAGACTTCCTGAACCACATGGAGATCACTTTGAGAATTTTGTGAACACTTAGATTATACTCGCGGGGATTTAAATTGAAGATATCCAGAAGCGTAACATAATTTTATGAAACAATGCGACCAGTTAGTTATACAGATTTCATTCCATTTTTTATAAGTTGTCTACTGTCTCGTCCTCCGGCATACAATTTAGTGTATCGTAACAATGATGAAACAGTGTTTTTCTGAAGAAAACAAAATGATTGAATATGATTGTTGCCCCATGTAATTGTGTCAAATTTTCATAGACAATAATTCTCATGTTAAAGACAATTTGAATCATTAAACACATGGGGATTAGTCTCTGTGTCTTGGTGATTCAGAAGTAGACAATCCATAAGATTATCCCTTCTCCTAAACCAAAGCAGAGTACTATTCATGGAATACAAGTTATAAATAATTGCAAGGTTGTGACATATTTTCCATGATAAACTTTTGATGTAAAGATTGTCACTTCTAGCCTCATCCTGAAGCTAGGAGCAATTAGAAGATGTAATACCTTCCAAGAAAATCCCTGAAACTGCAAGAATTGATGTGTCGACTCTGCTGCACTTATGTCAGTACATTAAGAAAATTCTTAGTAATTTTGAATGTTAAGTTCTTAGCAAATCATAAGGAAATATCAGCCGTCAATCATCATCGAAATTAACGATAACAACATTGATGACCTCATAACGAAAGAACCTCCGAATCAAATTTTACAATGTTATACATATAAAGTAATTGGGCATGGAAGAGTAACAAACAAATCCACATGACTAAATGCTCTCCAGATATTGCCGATAATTTTTGCCAAATCTACTATATAGTGCATTGAGCAGAAAAAACACAAGGAGAAAAGGCTTCACAACATCATACCTCGAACATTTAGTCAATAATCTTGAAGCCTAGATCTACAATGCATATTGCCAATCGTTATGTTAAACGACATTTGAACTGTAGAGGTATCATTGCAACAACTACCACAAACCTGTAACTGTAGAGGTATCATTGCAACAACTACCACAAACCTGTAAAACATAGTGAAACAAAGTAATAATTTAAAATCCAAACATGAAAGCCTCCTTTTATTCGAGCACAGTTGCCTGAAAGGATTTCAGGCATGCATTAAATTATTGTACTGCTAACGTATCAGTTTTTGCACATCCACCGGTTGTTAAATAAGCAATAGCTTATTAGCTTCATGGGAGGATAATTGGCGTTTTACCACGGAAGGTCAACATCATGGCATGTATTATTTGACAATAGAATGAGAAGAAAAGTATAAAAAACGTTGACCCCTGGGGAATGATTCCTCGCGGGCTATACGTTGTTAGGTAGGTGAGACTCCCAGTTTATTCAAGTATGCCTCAGCTAGGACTTAATTTTTCGAGTAGCCACAGCTGGGACTCGAACCCGGGTTGGCTGACTCCACATGAGAAGAGAAGTATAAGAATAGGTCAACCTAAATTATAACTTGATTTGCATTTTTTTAACATGTTCGCACCAATGCAAATTTCTCGTCCTAGAAAATAGATGGCTCATCTCACGACCGCGTAAACTCTACCAATTGTCTTATAGTAGATGGCTCCAAATGTTTGATAAAAGTACTAGCCACTTAGGAAAATGTGCCATGATGTTGGTCAGTTCCAGTCTGCAATGATACTCATATAGTTCGATGCAACATTGGGATGCCTATATAACATTGATATAAGATCAAGCATTTGGAGACAAAATTTTAAAATAAATTGTACCACCTTAAAGATGACAGTACATAGCCTGATGAACTCATTAGAAGATAGCACTTCATAAGCACGCTTGCGTACAAAGAGAAGAACAAAACTCATCCTAGGAAGATAAGAAAAAAAATATAGCAAGACTAAAGAACCAAAATAAAATCCTAGGATAATCAGTAATCCATTAATCTTGAACAGAAATAGGTTCACTCTTACACTGTCATATGAGTTGATTTTAAGGGTAACCAAACTTTAATAAATCAGAAAGAAGGTTAGCAAATTTTAGATACCCAAAAGAAGTTATTTCACATTACAAAAATGAAACTCATAATCGATGTAGAGATATAATGGATATTGGATATTGGAATATGAAATGTCAGAGTTCGCAATACATGTTATGCTCACCTGCAACCAAAACAATAAATTGGATGATTTCAGAAAGTGGCCAAATAGTTGCATGTTGCAGTAAAATCAGATAAAAAGGCATGATTTTGGTCTTGACCCCGGGGTTAAAGTAGAAAAAGTTGACCTATGGTACACAAATTTAGAAAACACAAAAAAATCTAGTTATGTATAAGAACAGATAACAATACTCCAAGAAAATTGTTCACATGTTGAACACACGTATCTTTTCTCTACTCGTTGATACCACCGCAGAAATCTTGATCTCTTCTCCTCACAAACTGACGTGTGAGGAAATCGACCATCCATAGATGGATGTGGCATGCATAGCAGCAACAGGAAGAAGTGTGCACAGTATGTTTCCAGAGGTGGAAAGATCCTGCTTTTTTAATGTCAATTTTCTCCTAGAAATCATGAGCATTCAAGAACAGATACTTGCTCATTTGTTGCTCGAAGGATGGCTTCTTAATCAGCAGGTAATTAGATAACTTTCTATACTCGGTTGCAATGTAAGCGCTAACTCCCGGATATGTATGTATGCATAAATCACATCACATCAGGAAAATTTCATAAGAAGAAAAAATTAGCAGAAAGAAGAGATATGTATGTATGCGTACTTGATGGCAAGCATGGATAGGACTATGAGGACAATGCGGATGCCATAAACTTTGTCTGCCTTTATCCATGTGCCAGTAGACCAACACAAGTTGCCTTATATATAAGCTGTCGAGATCACACCACACCACATGTAGCCGCCCCGATGCTGCTGCAAGCAGATCAGAACCGGCACCGGCATCTCCACCAGGCCTGATTCATATACATTCACATGGAAAATAGCCATTTAACGTTCATGTTACCTGAAAATTTCAATTAGACAAAGGAAACCACGCATGCATGTCATGTCTTCTTCAGTACATATGTCTCAACCAAGTTAAGTACGCTAGCTCAGGTGAATTAAATGAATTAGCAAGTGGCACTCACCAATCTTATTTGTCTCTCAGTATTCAGTAGAAAGCCGGCACATGCAGTGCAGATGCTTCTCCCATATGTAGTCTCCAGCCCTGTCTAGGGATCACATGGTATTGAACTATTGCAGGGTCCATCTTTGCCATATAGTAGAGAAAAGAACAATCCATCTTGTAAATCTTCTCCGCTTCTGATGATCTATCAACACACAGTCCATGCTCTATCACACCAATAAGATGAATATATTTGCAAATGTGGCAGGAGCATTACTATCACCACTGGACTTGATGTCCCTTGATCTTAACTGCTTGGCGGCTTCAGCTCATTCTGTTGGGCAAGAATCTGAAAGGCTGAATACCCCAAAAATTAGATAGCATAATAAAAATTCGAAAACAATTAACACAAAAGGAAAATATCATTTAGTGGTTGACCATAAAATAAATATCCTAGTAGTGTACAGAGACGCTAATGCATTGACTGTTTACACACAATTATGGATATCCGGTAAGATCATAATACTCGTGCACTGTTCAGAATATCTCAAGATCATTACGGTTTTTCAAGAGTAAGAAAAAAATCATGAGTAGCCATGAAATGTCAAAAGGAATTTGTGGATTAAATGGACCCATAAGTGCCGACTTGAGTTTCCGATTCTCTTCCTCTAGTTCATGGTTCAGCTCTCCCAAGAACGAATCAAACGGCATTCTAAATCAGGATTTGGAAACCATTAGTTGGCTGCTGGACTGGGTACGGGATGAAGGGGATCTGCAACTTTCAGTGCTAGGACGTACAGAAAAATTGAGAGGAGGAAGCATTCAGATAGCCTGTTCGTTGACACATCTGGCAACACCTGCAAGCCACCCGTGCGCCGATCCCGCGGGGACATCGTCTTGCCGCGGTGGAAACGCCGCCCCGAGCATCTTCGCTGGCGCGTCGTCTGAGGAGGACGGCACAGGGAGTCATACCAATCGAATACCCTCCGGACGCACAACCTGAGATTGAGGCCGCTCATGCGGTAGCGACAGGCTTGAGTCGGTCGGTGGTGATGCGCGCCTGGTTGTGAAGATTCCTGACGCCGGTGCATCACTCCGTGGACGGGACTGGCCGCCGCGGGTGAAGGGAAGGCACAACCGCACCTTGGGGTACACCTGTCCGCAGGTGATGGCCACGGTTGCGCAGCCCACCAGGGCGTCGGCAGCAGCCATCAGCACGATTGGGGAGGAAGAGAAGATAGGACAGGGCGAGCACGATTGGTTTGGCCCCTGAATGACAGGTTGTCGGCGGCGGCGTTGGGTCAAGAAAAGAGCAGCGATGGAGCTAATTTTTCCCACCGCTTTAACCGATCCGTCGAGAGGACACGAGATTAATGGGCAAACAAGTTCTATTCCACCTAGACAATCAAAGAAACACAAATCTGTAAGGCCACAACTCTCGTTCCATACTAACATTTTCCCCGAAACCACCATGCCGCAACGGAAACTAAAGAAACAACAGGAGGAAAACAGATCAGGCAAACCTTAGAGAAGAAAAGAAACCACCACGGCGAGGCAGGCCCGCCTAGGCGGCGGAAGGACCGGGAGCAGAATAGAGCACCACCGCCGTCGCTAACAAACACTCCTGCCGCACCGAACCGGCGCAATAAAAACAGAGAGTCGACCGAGTCAATGCACCGGAGATAACCAGGAACAATCCCCTACCTCCACAAAGGAACATGCAAAAAACCAACCCACCGAAACAATCTAAAAGTATAATAGGGACACCCTCTGTCTCTAACCACAGCGATTAGCACTTTTCAGCCATTAGATCGAGCGATTACATCAGTTCCGCACCGTTGGATCACGGTAAGACAGTTTTACCCAAACGACCAGTAAATATTGAATCTGCTGAGCGTACCAACTCCTCGTACGCACGTTAGTGCCTCTCTGTCCAGCCTTGTCATGTCCCCGCCAGAAATAGTCTGGACCCGTACGTCGGCCTCGTAGGTAATATTTACAGTGAGCAGTTACTGGGTGCTCCGGGTTTTGGCAGGGGCAAAGCCGAGTGCGGCGCGATTGGGTGAAAACCCTAGCTAGCCACACAAACTTCCTCCTCCAATCCCCCATGCCGCATCTCCCTCGCCTCCCTCGTGCCGCCCTCTCCTCCCCCGCTCCCTGCGCCGCCCTCTCCTCCCACACTCCCATCCCGAACGAGCCACCGTTGTGCCGCCTGTGCCTCCCCATCTTCCGAGCGAGCTCGTCAGTGTCTGTCCCCTGGTTCCGCGCCGCCGCCACGGCGAGTCCCGGTCGCTCGTTTTCTTCACCGCGGCGGCCTATTGCCCCCAATCCACGCCTCTCCGCCCGCACCACCACCAGAGCACCCCAGTCACGCGACCCTCCCCTCTCAAGCTTCCCTTCCATCTGCGTTGAGGGAGCATGGGGATGGTGGCGTTGGAACTTCGGCAGGGCTTCTCGCCATGAACTAGGGCGGGGCTGGGAGGAGGCAGTGCTTGGGGGAAGGATCGAGGCAGAGCCTCTGCCTCTCTTCGTCGTGCATAGCTCCATGGACAATGATGTGATAGACAGTGGCTCTCTCTCACTTTCTCTCTTTTTCTCTAATTCCCAAGAACTTTATATTTGTTTGTGCAGATTCTATTTTATCTATGCCTACAAGGTGTACGCTCATGTCTCTCTGCTGGACGAGGTACTGCTGATCTGAAGATGTATCCAGGATTGGTCAATGTGCGTTGAATGATCAAAGGTCTGCACCTTGTCGGTGATTGTAGGAAGCGAAGAGGCGGATGCGGGACTAGGAGTACGAGGACTCCTACGACGGTGATGGCGAGGATGCCGACAGCGTGAAGCGGCTCGCCCGGATAACACACATGTTCTGCAAGAAGCTCACGGCTTCAGACACCGGCATGCACGGGTGTTCTGTGCCATGTGGTGCTGCTGAGGGCTGCTTTCCCGCCGCTGATAAATATAATGTCAGTTTGTGATTAGAGCTTTTGTTCACTCGAAGTGACTTGGTAGTCACTATTTTGCTTGACTGGTGCAGGATTACAGCCGTCACATGAGCTCACGGCCAAGAATCTGCACGACACCGCGTGGAGGTTCCAACATATCTATTGAGGTACTGCAAGAGTGATTTGCTGGCTTACCTTAGCTTCAGCTTATTTCTTAGGCTGGGGATGCACATTCAGCTGTCACTCTGTGTCTGAGATACAATCTTCCCTAGAGTGACATTTCTCCCCATATTTTAAGTTCAGTTTTGATTTGCTATAGTTTGTCTGATATTGTGCAGAACGAGAGTTCTCGTCATTTTTATGTGAGCCTGCTCAGCTCAGCTTCTCAGTTATTCCCTTGTGTTGTTCAATTTTTTAGCTATATGTTCTTTTTATAAATCGACTTCTCTTGGTTTTGCGTTAGTGTACCAAGTCTTGGGATTTGATATCTTAAAGTTTACTGATTACAGAATTTACTCCTATATATTGGTCTATCATAAAATGCTTTATATTAAAGATCTCTACACTGTCAAAATAATTGTACATGACTGCTTTATTGTTGTTTGGAGAACGACTACCTATATGTCATGGTATAAAATGGATTCCATAACCAATTTATGTGAAGAATGAACTGTTTTGTGATTCTTGTTTCAAGAAATCTGGACTAGCAGAGAGAGAGAGAGGGAGAGGGATAGGGAGCAGGTTGGTGGTTTTAGTCCTACTGATAGCGCTAATTAATCTTGTAGATATGCAACCATGATTCTCCGAATCAACTATTTTCTTTAATAGTAAGTGCACTACACAACTGATGTGTATAATTAGTGATAGTAGGGAGTTCATTCCCCTGATAATATCATTGTGTCATCAAGAAGACCAACATCGTTGATGGCAGCCTTGACTGGCCACCTGCTTTCAGCTGAAGAGGTTGACCTTGGTTGTTGTTGCACGGATGCGTTGTTTTCTATTGTGTCTCGTCAAATATTGTAGGCCAATTTTTATTTCTCTAAGCATGTGCCCATCTATTGTTAAGTGCTTGTTCTAAGTTATCTTTTACCGTGTGATGAATAGATTTTATCTAGGGCTCTCAATCTAAAAGGAATTAGAAATTTTACTTTTTTAGTATTTACTGACATCCAGGCCAAAGAAACATTTCTTGTGCTGGGTTTGTGTCCGCCTTTTGTTCATCTCGCTTTTTTTCCTTTTGCAGGTCCTTTCATGTGCAGTGTCGAGTGGCAGTGACAACGGTTCTCCGCACAAGTTCCAAAGCATGCAACTCTCGGCAACAATGTGTATGCTTCTCCATTCTTGAGCCCTTCTTAGTGTGGTTTGATAAATTGGATAGAATATCATGCCATTTGTGAATCCTTATGGTCAATATAGGAATTTATGCATGGATGTATGATAAGTAGCCTTATATCTTTGTGGGATACAACATCACCATCACATGTTTGTTAAAATTATTTCGAAGGATGGGTTGCTTGTCTTATTATTTAGACCGACCTTAGTTTTATATAGATATAGTCTCTATGCTTAATTTTTTATAGTCGAATTCAGAGAATAAAACAGGCTAAGAAATTATAAAAATTATAACTAAGAAAGGTATCGATGACACATTAAGTTGGATACTAGGCAGTGTAGACAATATTACTGAATGTGAAGCACGGGATACTTCTTCAGTGCATCAATTGAGTGATAAGCATACGGTTCTATTTCTATCTATACTGCTTGAACTTAGCTTTGCTATTTCAGAAATTGCGTGAAGTGCTAGGGGTTTCAAATCTTACAATCTGTTACTTCAAAAAAAATCTTACAATCTGTTTGAACCAAGGGTAGGTTCAGATGGTTCCTCATCAAAGCCCGTGCATCCCATTATCGAATTTCCACAGCTGTTGCTTCGCTATCCAACACATTATACTTCTGAAGGCTTGACCTTGCGATCTTGAGTTGCTGTTTCCCTACATGCAACCTGACATTCTTTACCGTGGGGTTACCTGGATGATACGTACGAATCTTGTGCTACGAGATGAAAGAGCAGATCATAGCTCTTCTCTATGTGATGAGTGCAGACGTTGCATCCCGGCTGTTTTCCTGAAAACCTTCTCAAAGTGCAGTTTTATCTCCTCACATCGATAATCATCCAACACTTCTATATTCAGTGGGTCACGTGAAATTTGGTGTTGTGCAGCCTCTGCCGCTTCACTCTGTGCTTCATACACAGAAACATGTTTCGGTCCAGACACGCTAACAGTTTCATGTTGCACCCAGACATATCAAGCGGGAGAGTGAACTTAACGTGCTGCTGGAACATACCACCTTTTGTTTCGACGCTGTTGCAGATAGGCTCAAATCCTGCCAGTTCTTTCACCGCCTCCAGAAGGGTCGGTTTCCAACATATGTGTACCTTGGTCAACTCACTATACAGAGAATGAAGAGACTTCTGTTTCCGGTTCATGCAATGAAAATACTTCCATGGTTATTTGGTTCTTCCAATCTTCCTCACCAACCGGACACGATCACCTTTTGTCACGATTTAGGGTTTAGATTTTCACATTATTCCTGACAAATTTGTGATCACATCTCATTACGATATTTCTCTTCATAGGTTTTTCGCTGGCGATTATACAACAAACATTTTTTTCATGCTCTGTATTTATAATCGCAACACACACGATCTAAATTAACACGGATATCACGGGGTTGTGCGCCAAGGCGCACCCCTAAATCTAGTAATATTAATGACTGACCAGGCCCCGAAAGAGTGGCCCACCCGTCAGTCGTTAAAAAAACAAACGCCCACACCTACACGTCCCTGGACCAACACGAAGAGAGGCCCATGCACAGCAACGGAAAATGGCACGATGCACCGCAGGAGACCTAAGAAAGCTCCCTGCATCTCACGCTTAAGCTACTTAGTAATACTTAATGGCCGGCCGAAAAAGCTTAGATAGTTAATGAGAACGAATAACCTCGTTACCAAACTTACGATATTTTTTGTCAGAAAAACATCAAGATGGTTAGGGTGGTACTCTAGTCTACCAGCGATTAAACCTCAGGTTCACGCTTTGGCAGTGGCAGATTTAGGATTTTACTAACGGCTATGCCACAATTTTTTTAATATGCATCAATACTTTAAGATAAATGTATTGCATTATTTGTTTCGAAGATGCATGCCGTATCAAATTATATATGTTTAGCTATACAAAACGAGCTTCACTAGACCTTAATCGGCTAAGTTTTTTCTGTATGTTTTTCAAATAATGAAATTTCTATTATATCAAAAGTCACCGAAGGAAAACTGTATGCAAAGTTCTTCAACCAATTTGACAATCCATTCTCTCATATGCAGAACCAACACTACAAGAATGGCTCGCTACGCCGAGAGGCAAAAGCTGTCGACGTAGCCTATATAACCTTGCCTTCGACATAGTCCCGCCGGCAATAGACTAACAGGCAAACAAAAAAAATATTTATTTAATTTTTTCTTAACTTTTTTTATTTTTTGAATTGTTTGAATTATTAATCTCTCGCTTGGAACCTTTTTAACACTAATACACTTAATTTTTCTTTGAGAAACACAATACAAACGCAGACGCTCACAATGCGTATATACACTCACCCCTATGAACACACGTACGCACACCCTACTCCTATGAGCACCTCCGAGAGACTGAGCCGGCGGATCTTGAGATTGACGAAGTTACCGCAGGCACCTCGCTATCGACGGGAACGTCGCCTCCCACTGAAAAAATATTATGCCTGTATAAGATACCAAAGAGTCAAACCTCGGATTTAAACTCTGATGGGCTATGGGTACCACTGCCCTCCTAACCATCCAACCATGGGTTGGTTCTCTAATACACTTAATCTTTGATCAAATTGTAATCTTGGTCAAACTTTCCGGTTGGTGACCCATCCGCACACTACTCCCTCTCTAGTATGTTTAACTTTCCCGTTCCTTCTGAATCAGTTTTCGCAAAGAAATTTGTATGTCAATACTATGATATCAATCATATTAACTCTTATATCATTATGTCACTTTTTTTTTGAAATTACAAACAGTTATTTAAGTAAACAACAATGAATAAGTAAAAATATTATTAAATTTAAATAAAAATATAATGATTTTACTTTTTTGTATTTTTCTATTTAATATGGAATAATTAATATCTTTAAATCCGTAAATCGTAATTCCAAAAATAATATGTCTAAATTGATCATAAAAATGAGAGGAATCCAAATATGATATCCATATCAACTTATCACAAACTATGTCTTTATTCTAGCCATAACATTAGTCATTCGACCCGAAAGTCGGGAAACCTCGAATGAGATAGATCATTTTGTGAAGGTTTTTTTAGACATAATCAATACACCAAGTGAAAGTACAAAGGAAGTCGCCTAGAGGGGGTGAATAGGCTTTTAAAAATATTACGGTTTATGCTCAAGTAAATGCGGAATAAAACTAACGTTTAATTTATTGAGCATAAAACCTAGCCACTAAGTTCACCTAAGTGCACCAACAACCTATGCTACGCAATACAAGTAACAAGGTGATAGCAAGGTATAAATACTTCAAACACGATGGCTATCACAATATAAAGTGCATAAGTAAAGGGCTCGGTAGAGAGATAACCGATAGACGCGGAGACGAAGATTTGTTTCCTGAAGTTCACTTCCAAAGAAGCTACGTCTCCGTTGGAGAGGTGCAATAGCGCAATGCTCTCCGAACGCCAAAAATGGCTCACCTCAAGGTGTGGTGGCTCGATGCTCACCCAACGCCACACAAGGCCTCACCCCGGATGCAAAAGCACGCAACTCACCGACGCCACAAAAGACTCACCCTATTCTCCCTAGTGCGCACCACAAAAGGCGGGCACTCGCTCCAACTATGGGACGCTTGAGGGCGGTCACCGAACCCGTACAAGATTGGGGATAACTCCACAACTCAATTGGAGGCTCTCAACAACAAAGCCACACCAGGCTACAATGCCACAAAAGGCCAACAACGTCACAAAAGGCTGCAAGACCACAAAAGGTCAACAAGACCACAAAAGGTCAACAATCCAACCACACAACCGTCTAGGGTTCCAAAGAACCCAAGAGTAACAAGTTCTCAAGCTTGTACTCGCCGAATATCCAAGGAGAACTCAAACCTATGCAACAAAAGCAAGAGGAAAGTCCTTCTCTCTCAAATTCCACCAAAGCTACAAAAGTTATTGGGGGAATAAGAAAGGAAGAACACAAGAGGAGAATACAAAACTCTCCAAGATCTCCCAATGATTCCATCACAAAGAAGGGATTTGGCTTGGGGGGATTGTAGATCTAGATCTCCTCTCTCAAATCCCTCAAAAAGATGCAAGAATCATAGGAAGGGAAAGGGAGAGGGAAAGCTTCTTCAAGGTCAACAATGGAAGAGAGAGAAATCCAAGAACCAAGAAGAAAAGCTAGTACCCACGAAGGGGAAGATGGGCCCCTTTTAAGGGCTCCCAGATCTGCCTGTTACGGGCATTCGCGACCCCTGGCCGGAACTTCCGGTGGGAGGCCAGAAGTTTCGGTGGCACACATCCAACGGTCAAAAACTACGAAGCGAGAATCTGAAAATGCGAGTCTTGGTCGGAACTTCCGCCGGTCCATCGGAACTTCTGGTGGAAGTTCTGACAGAAGTTCCGTCAAATAGTCACAACCGAAATAGAAGATTACTGAACGTGAGCGGAACAAGAGCCGGAATTTCAATCGGTACTTTCGGCGGCAACTAGGCCCGAGCGGAACTTCCGGTCCCTGGCCGGAACTTCCGGTGGGAGCGGAACTACCGGTGGAAATTCTGACTAAAGTTCCGTCAAATACAACAACCAAACAGAGAGAATACTGATCGTGAGCGGAAGAAGAACCAGAACTTCCACCGGAACTTCTGGCGGCAAAAATGCCCTAGCGGAACTTCCTATGGGAAGCCGGAACTTCCGGTCAGGGAAATTCCAGAAACCAGAAAACCAGAAATGCAATAACTTTTGCATCCGAACTCCAAACGGGATGAAACCAATTTTGTTGGAAAGATAACGACGAATAGAATCCAAGGTGAAATATCATGAATCGAAATATTGGGTATCACCTTGGGAGAAAATACCATGAATATATATGTGAAGTATCCCCCAAGGTGTGGAGCCAGAAAACTCGCAACATCAAAAACTTCAATAAGATATGCAAGTGAAATACTTATTTGATGAACTAGAGCTTTTTATGATGATGACCACAAGATCTAGATCCTCTCATGGATAAGAACCAAATAACAATCAAGAAAGATGATGCTATGAATGCAAAGGTTTGAGCTCTCTCCGAACGATGCAAACGAGACACCCGCTTGAGAGCTCCTCTTGATAGAACGACTATCTATCATAAACCCGGTCTCCCAACTAACAACACGAGACCGGCAAAATAAAAGACCTATCAAGAACATACCTTTGCCTTGAGCATCCCACTTGAACTTGAATGTAGACCGTCTTGTTCTTCTATAGTGGGAACCCCTTTCTTGTTTGCTCTTGCTCGCTCTTGCTTGATGAAGACTTGCAAATTGCTCCCCCATACCATGGGGAAACTCTTCTTGAACTTGTCTTCATCACTCCATGAACACGAGGATGGTGCATCTTGAGCTTGCCCCTTCATCCCTTCTTGAGGTTGATCCAACTTGATGCCACTCTTTGCACTTGTCTTGATCAACCTTCGAGCTCCTTCTTTCTTTATGATGCCAATGGGCACAAAGCCCTTGGATAATTCTTCAACTTTCAACCTTGAGACCAACACATGGCCCAAGCGATGCCAATGGACAAACCTACAAGTGAAACTCAATTTACACATTAGTCCATAGAGATTGTCATCAATTACCAAAAACACACATGGGTGCATACATGCCCTTTCACCAAGTTTGATATTTTTTCTTCCAACTATGTCACGTAATATGACACCACACGAAAGTTTCGCATTTTTTGGATCTTTTTGAATTTCGTATGCCCGTTTTAAACTATCGTCAAACTTTGTTGAACGATTGTCATAAAGATTCTTAGCTTAGGCTGAGCCTCACTAAACTTGTATTGAATCTTTGATAAAATATCATATTGTGAACCTAAAAATGATTTTAAAAAAATCATGAGCATCGGATCATGTACTTGTAGTTCATATTTGACCCACTTCCTGCCGATTTGGCAAGAATTTGTCTTTTTCACCTGGGGTGGACGGAAAGGTTTAAGACCCCCCTATTGTGTCATTGTCCATATAAGGTGGTCTAATATTTTTTAAAAATAAGGTGGTAGTATTTTGAATTAGCCATTTGGTGGTTGTTTCACAAAACCCCCTGTTTTTTGCGTTCAGAAAATGGAAAATAGCTTTTTGGTGCGACCAAAAGAAAAACTTCCTCCCGCAACATTTTTCGTCATCCCATGATGCACATGCATGCATAATATGGGCACATTATCACAAACTATGCATTGATTTTATCCATAACATTGGTCATTTGACCTGAAAGACAAGAAACCTCGAATGAAATAGGTCATTTTGTGAAGGTTTTCTGAGACATAATAAATGTACCAAGTTTTATATTTTTTTCTTCAAACTATATCACATAATATAACACCACGCGAAGGTTTCGCATTGTTTCGATCGTTTTTGAACTTTTTATGCCCGTTTTAAACTATCGTCAAACTTTGTCGAATGGTGGCATTAAGGTTCTTAGCTCGAGGCTAAGCCTCGCTAAACTTGTATTGGATCTTTGATAAAATAGCATATTGTGAACCTAAAAATGATTTTTGTAAAAAATCATGAGCATCATATCATGTACATGTAGTTCATATCTGACCCACTTCCTACCGATTAGGCAGGAATTTGTCTTTTTATCAGGGGTGGACGGAAAGGTTTGAGATCCTCTGTTGGGACATTTTCCATATAAGGTGGTCTAGTATTTTTTAAAAAAATGGGGTGGTAGCATTTTGAATTAGCCATTTGGTGGTTGCCTCACAAAATCCCCCTTTTTTGTGCTCGGAAAATGAAAAATGCCTTTTTGGTGCGACAAAAAGGAAAATTTCCTCCTGCAATATTGTTTGTCATCCCATGATGCATATTCATGCACAATATGAGCACATTATCAGAAACTATGCCTTGATTCTAGCCATAACATTGGTCATTTGACCCGAAAGCCAAGAAAGCTCGAATGAGATAGGTCATCTTGTGAAGGTTTTTTTGACACATAATCAATATACCAAGTTTGATATTTTTGTTTTCAACTATGTCACATAATATGACACCACGCGAAGGTTTCACATTGTTTCGATCGTTTTTGAATTTTTTATGCCTGTTTTAAACTATCATCAAAACGACGAGCATGAAGATTCTTTTTCAACTTAAATATCTAATATTTGAGTGTAGATATATAGATCTTATTTTCTGCAAATTTTGATATATTATTTGTATTTTTCTAAATTAGAATGATTTATTTATGATTTTTCTAAGATTAATGAGGTAAAAAGGAAAATAACTATGTCGAGGGTAGACGCCTGTAGGGGTTCGTAGCATGGAAAACAAAAAAATTCTACCGCATTAACACACATAAGCCAAGATCTATCTACTAGATTGTAGCAACGCGTCGATTAGAGTACTCACACTCGAAGATTTCAAGCATTTAACGAGAGCAGGTTCTCGTGGGTGTTGTAGTCGTACACTTGCCGATCTTAAGATCGCGTAGACGATCCTTCCGGCGCCGTGCTCCGACAGCGCTCCACAGTCGGTCACACGTTCGGTACTCGAGGAAGGCCTTCCTCTCTGTTGTTCCAGCAGGCAGCGGAGGTTGTAGCTCTCTCCTCGCGATTCCGACAGCATGACGGCGTGGTGTCGGAAGTAGATGGGAGATCCCGCAGGGCTTCGCCTTAAGCTGGAGCGGGTTAGGATGGATTAGAAGGGTTCCCTGGCGTTCTAGGGTTTAAAGGCCGGAGAGGAGGCGGCGCGACGGCGGCAACGGCGGCGCGACGGCTTCGTGGGGAGGGGTCGTGGTGGTGTTGCGGTTTGGGGCAGCCCCCTCTCCTCTATTTATGAGAGGAAGGGGAAGCTAGAGAGGGGAGGTTGAATCCTCCTCCAACTTCCTCTCCTGAGTCTCCTCCTTGGTGCGTGGTGGAGGGAGAGGAGATTTTCTCTCCTCCCTCCACCAGGATACATTGTCTGTTTGAGATATGCCCTAGAGGCAATAATAAATATAGTTATTATTATATCTTTGTGTTTATGATAAATGTTTACATTCATGCTATAATAGTATTAACAAGGAAACATTAATACTTGTGGGATTTGTAAACTTAAATTGAAGTCCCTGGTAAAGCCTCTATATAATACTAGCTTGTTGGTTAATAAATGATTGTGGTTTCCCTATCATGAACATTGAGATGTTATTAACAACAAGATCATATCGTTAGGAGAATGATATGGTGGACATACTCCTATAGATAAGCGTAGCATAAAGATCAAGTCATTTTAATAGTTCAATTGCTATATGCTTTCTGATACATAGTAACCTAATTCCTTCGACCATGAGATCATGCATATCACCTTTACCGGATGGATGCATTGATGACATCAAACACCACACCGTAACTGGGTGGCTATAAAGGTGTCATTGAGTATTCGGAAAGTATTGGTTGAGACACATGGATCAAGAGTGGGATTTGTCCATCCATATGACGGATAGATATACTCTGGGCCCTCTCGGTGGAATGTCATCCAATTAGCTTGCAAGCATGTGACTGGCTCACAAGGGATCACATATCACGGGAACGAGAAAAGAGTACTTATCGGTAACGAGGTTGAACTAGGTATGCAGAGATACCGACGATCATAACCTCGGATAAGTAAACTATCGTGAGACAAAGGGAAATTGGTATCGTATGTAAGTGGTTCATTCGATCGCAAAGTAATCGTAGAAATATGTGGGAGCCATATGAATTTTCAGATTCATCTATTGGTTATTGTTCGGAGAAGTGTCTCGATCATGTCCGCATAATTCACGAACCGTAGGGAGACACACTTAAGGATTCGACGTTGTTTGAGTAGTTATGGAATGATGAGAAAGAGACCGAATGTTGTTCGGAGTCTCGGATGGGATCCGGGATATCACGAGGAGATCCGGAATAGTCCGGAGAATAAGATTCATATAAGGAAAGTCCTGTTTCGAAGTTGGGGAATGGTTCCGGTGTTTTCATCGGGAATGTTCTAGAAGGTTTCGGAATGTCCGACACTCCGAAGGGGAAGGGTACATGAATGTGTTATATCAAGTTGGTATGATTGCATCATGTACTAGGTGTCATCGCTGAACAAAATAAAGGGTTTAATCAAATCCTAGTTTGAAAAAGTCAAACGCCAATTTGAAAGTCAAATGGCTATTTTGGGAAGTGGAGAGGGAGGTGGAAACCGAGTTGGGGAGGAGTTCCTCCCCTCCACCGCCGTCCCCCTTGGGAAACCGAGTTGGGGAGGGACTCCCTCCCCTTGGCCGGCGCCTCCCACCTATATAGGAAGGGGCAGGGCTGCCCCTCCTAGTACACAAGTTCCCTACCCCAAAACCCTAGCCCGGTGCCGCCACCTCCTGCTGCCGCCGCCTAGGGCTCCCCTAGCCGCCGACTTGGGCACCTCCAAGCCCTAGCCGCCGGCCCTAGCACCTCTTCCTCGGTGTGTCTAAACCCTAGATTGCCGAGGGCTCTCTCATAGTCCACCATACTCGCTCCGGCTTAAGGTGAAGCCCTGCGGGATCTCCCCTCTACTTCCGGTACCACGCCGTTGTGCTGCCGGAATCGCGAGGATAGTGCTACAACCTCCTCTGCCTGCTGGAACAAGGGAAAGGAAGGTCTTCGTCGAGTACTGAACGTGTGACCGACTACGGGAGCGCTGCCGGAACGCAGCGCCGGAAGGATCGTCTACGCGATCTTGAGATCGGGAAGAGTACGACTACATCACCCACGAGAATCCGCTCTCGTTAAACACTTTGGAATCTTCGAGGGTGAGTTATTCCATCGACTCGTTGCTACAATCTAGTAGATAGATCTTGGCTTGTTTGTTTGTATGCGGTAGAAATTTTTTGTTTTCCATGCTACGAAACCCTACATTGTCCCAGTTTGACTTTTCAAACTTGCCTTTTGACTTTCAATTTTGGAGTTTGATTTCTCACTTGTATTTTCATAGTCCTTTGACTTAGGAAATGATGCATTCATTCCACTTTGTCATGACTCATTCATGTACCATTCCCCTTCTGGTTCGGTGAACCTTCTAGACCCTTCTAGATCATTCCGGTGAAAACACCGGAATCATTCCCGAACTCCAGAATTGCACTTTCCTTATATGAATCTTATCCTCCGGACCATTCCAGATCTCCTCGTGATATCCCGGATCCCATCCGAGACTTCGAATATCATTCGGTCTTCTTACTCATATTCCATATCTACTAAACAACATCGAATCCTTAAGTGAGTCTCCCTACAGTTCGTGAATTATGCAGACTTGACCAAGACTCTTCTCCGATCAATAACCAATAGAGGAATCTGGAAATTCATATGGCTCTCATATATTTCTATGATTACTTTGTGATCGAATAAACCATTTATATACGATACCAATTTCCCTTTGTCTCGTGATATTTTACTTATCCAAGGTCTGATCGTCGGTATCTCTGCATACCTAGTTCAACCTTGTTACTAGTAAGTACACTTTACTCGTTCTTGTGATATGTGATACCTTGTGAGATAGTCACATGCTTGCAAGCTAATTGGATGACATTCCACCGAGAGGGTCCAGAGTATATCTATCCGTCATATGGATGGAAAAATCCCACTCTTGATCCATCTGCCTCAACACATACTTTCCGAACACTCAATGCCACCTTTATAATCACCCAGTTACGAAGTGGTGTTTGATGTCATCAAAGCATCCTTCTAGTGATGGTGATTAGCATGATCTCATGGTCGAAGGAATTAGGTCACTATGTATCTAAAAGCTTATAGCAAATAAACTATTGAAATGACTTGATCTTTATGCTACGCTTATCTATAGGAGTATGCCCATCACACAATTCTCCTAATGATATGGTCTTGTTGTTAATAACATCTCAATATTCATGATCAGGAAATCATGATCATCTATTAACCAACAAGCTAGTGTTACAAAGAGGTTTTACTAGGGACCCTAACAAGTTTACAAATTACACAAGTATTAATGTTTCCGGTTAATAAAATTATAGCATGGATGTAAACATTTACCATAAATACAAAGATATAATAATAACTACATTTATTATTGCCTGTAGGTCATATCTTCAACACCGTCGGCGTAGGCTACGCCGAGAGCAGCCGTTCGCGTATGCTATCTACGCCGAGAGCAATTTTACACTCACGACCAGGTTAGTGGGGCGCCCAGTTCATGGCCTACGCCGACGACCCCGACTTTTGGCCGTTGGCGTATCCTCTGGCCGTCAGCGTAGTTCTGGCCGTCAGCGTCTAGCTCCATTCCTAGTGCAAGTTCGTCAACTAATTAATCGTATGCTAGTTGGACTAGTAGATTTTACATGACCCATTAAGAAGAACTAAATACTTTTTTTCATAAAAAAGGATTAAATATAGTGAAGGAGACCATTGAACGCATATAAGTATACCTTTAGATTTAAATATGGAGGACTAAAATATGTTGATCGTCGTTAATACCTCCAGTCAGTTCATAGCAACCAGATCAATGAAATGGCGAAGTAGCATTCCCCAGCTAACCTGACGGCCCCGGTCTCTTGGTGACAACAAGGGCTATGGTTTAGTGGCGGCCGGCGGCGGCAGAAGGATCGAAACTGGGTTTGGGTAAATGACAAATATAGAAAATAGTTTCCGGGCTTCTAGGTGATGGTCTACCCATTAAACATGGGCTTGGTTTAAGAAGTAGGACATTAGGCCTTTCACAATGCATTGTATCTTAGTATATTATCATAGACATAATAAATAATTAAGATACAACCTCTATAATGGGTTGTTTCTACATTTAATGAATTTGGTGATATGTAGACATGAGATTGAGGCTAACCATTTTTTTGCCTATGGTTTCGTGTAAGAGTTGTATCTTAGTTACTAAGATACAACACCATTCTTTTTCTTCATTAACTATAGTGCCACATAATCAAAATGTCTATGATACCGCGCTAAGATATTACCATTGTCAACGGCCTTAGAGCAAGTACAATAGTGGGCTATAAGCCTGCTCACTAGACATTTTTTGTCTATGTGGAGGAGAGAGATAAACAAAAATGTATGTTGTTGGCTTCCATGCAAGAGCCAGCTCTATACTTGCTCCTAGGCAAAAACATTAAATGAGAGAAAAAAGAAAGAGAGAAGATAACAACTAGTACTAATCTAATAGCCAATCTTATAACCAACACTATTATATAAGCTAGCTCTTGATGACATGGCAATCTCATATAGCCAACTTGCTAGCTATATTATTGTCCTTGCTCTTAGACCGGTCTTAGTGGGAGTATCATAACTAGTATCATGCATGCAATGTTGACAAAAATCTGACGTGTCACAACAATTAATGAAGAAAGAGATGATTGAAGTATCATATATAGATACCGTATCATAGTACGTAAAACTAGAAAATCCTCATACAAATAAATCTTGTACTACCTCTATCCCAGTTTATAAGACTTACGCGTATACCTAGGTCGTCCGCATGAGCTATATAATATAAATTATATAATATAAAAATTATATCATTAGAAAATATAACATTTGAAGTTTCTAATAGTATAATTTTTATCTTACGTACCTCATGCTAACTTGGTTAATTTATCGACCTAGAAATACGCGTAGGTCTTATAAACCGAGAAGGAGGGAGTACACAATTTTGTATTAAGATTCTATAAATCATTAAATATGATACTAGTATGATACTATTATATGATAACATGCACTATGAAGATAATATTATATACACCAGTATCATATGCATAATACTAGTACACTATGACCAGCCTTAGATATGGACATAGGCTAATTAATTATTAATTATCTCCAGCCAATAGCGCATCTACAATTCTACCTAATTAGTAGTACAACCGGATGACTATCGGTGCTCTGATATCTCATAAAAGATACAATATTTATACCATGGAAGCGGCCGTTTTCGTTTACAACGAGGCCTTTGAGGTCATCAATTTTTAAGGCCCATTAGTTAGGATATTCTCATACGGGAAGGACGTGCACGTCTATATGTTTATATAAGAGTGAGTGTATATATGTATTTATTTATTAATATTTATGTTTTTTTTCAAAAAAAAATGTTTTTATAGGAAATAAAGTATACTAGATATTTGTATTTTTTAATTATATTTGGAAATTTGCAAATCAAACAGTTCATTTAAAGCGAGTACACATGTAAACGAGTAACAGTTCACAGTTCAGTTTGGGCACGGGGTACCCCACTTCTTCCTGGAATTCTTTTGTGCCGATATTCGCCGGAAATTCCGAATTTCCGATCCCCTCCCATCCCGGATCGATCGACAAACGCAGGGTCGGTCAAAGGCGATTCCTGTCCGCCGTACCTTTCCCGAGCTGATGCGCGCTGCCTGAGGCCGGTGACGTCTCTTGCCCCCTCGGAGGAGGAGGAGGCGCCCGCTCAATCAGTCGATCGCTGCATCCGGCCATGGCGTGCAGGGGCTTCTTCGAATGCATCCTCAAGCTGCTCAACCTCGTGGTCATGGTGGTCGGCCTGGCCATGACGGGCTACGGCGGCTACCTGCTCGTCATGTGGCTCCAGGTGCTGACTCCGTCGCCGGCACCGCCGCCGTCGGTGGCTCCTAGCGGTGACCTCGTGCGGCTTGGGCGGCCGATGCTTCTTCTTCTTGATGCGTCTTTGTCAGATGGGACCGTGGAGCGGCTCTCCAGCGCCTGGTGCGTCGTCTCTTGATCACCTTTTGTTTGCTAAAACTTTTCTTCATGTGGTTATACAATTGATGTGATTAACACTATACATGTTTTCTTAATTACTTATATTCAGATATTTGTCAGAATTTTTCTATTCAATGACTTTATTTGTATTACCATAGAAAAAAATCACTGTGATGGTCTTTGTTTAACCGGATACAGATCTTAGTCTATGTATTTATTGTCAGTGATTGTTCTTGGCTATAGGATCTTCGTACCGTATTGAGAATTTGAATAGTCATAACTTCAAATTAGATTGAGTCTAGTTTATATGCAAGTGCCCATGCAGGGTTGAGAATGTCTTGCATTGTGGATTCTTGATGTGGTTATGGAACTGATGTCTCCACATGTTCTCTTAGTTACTTATGTCCAGATACTTGTACTTGTCAGAAACTTGTCTTTCAATGACTTGATTGTTCATATTACTGCAGAAAGAATCACTGGAGTGGGGGTACTGTACCTGGGGACAGATCTTAGTTTATGTATTTAGTAATTGTTCTTGTTATAGGATCTTCGTACCGTATTGAAAATTTTGAAGATGTCATAATTTTTAAATTTGAACGAGTCTAGTTTATATGCAAGTTCTCATGCAGGGCTGATAATGTCTTGCTTTGTGGATATTCTTTTACATATTTTCCCACCTTCTTTATACTTGCCACAGGTTTATTTTTGCGTTTATCGGCATCGGTGTTATACTCTTCATTACCTCCATCTTTGGCTGTGCTGGAGCGTCAACTAGGAGCGGATGCTGCTTATCCACTGTATCCAGTAGTAGATATATTGTTATGAACATAATTTTTACGTGTTTTGTTGCATGTCAATTTTCTATCAAGTTGCATGTCAATTTTGTATCAAATATCAAGCTGTTGTATTCCCACTCACCGTGCAGTAGGGTATCAATTTGTAAAAGACATCTATATGAATTCTTGTCCCCGGGGGGGCGAATATATATTACTGCTGACAAACTGACACGAGACAACAATTAGTTGGATGTTCAATAGTATGATTAAGCAAGAAACATTTCATATGCAGTTCTATATGTTTAGTTTTACACTTTGTGATTGATTTAGGCTACTATAGCAACATATCCTACCTTATTTACCTATATTTGCATGTTTCGATTTCCTTGACATTCACAAAAGTATTCATTCCTCATCATTTTGTTCATAATAGTAGAGCTTGCTGCAGGATGCTTCATTTTCTTCGACCATAGCTGGAAAGATGTGAGTAGCCCTCATCTCTCATTTGTTGAAGATGATTCTTTTCCTAGGAACTTGGATTTTAGTCCTTACTATTTTGCAGGTGATTCCAGTTGATAAAACTGGCAACTTTGACATGATCTACGGTTTCCTGAAAGAAAATTGGAAAATCGCAAAATGGGTTGCACTTGGAGCCGTTGTGTTTGAGGTAAACGCAGAACAGCTTTGCATTACACCCTTGTGGGTATAATTCGATAAGGCATCTGTGAAACGACCTAGATATATACTTATTATTGTGACATTTATTAAATCTTCTCCAAATAAAAAAAAAGGGTTATATGAACAGTTTAACAGTCAGGGAATTAGTACCTTGCTACTGTTTACATGCTTATGATTTGTGTCACACATTCTTAATAAGCCTATTAACGGGTAAATAGTTGTATGGTAGTACTGTTGTTCAGATAACAATGCTATCTCTGACTCTTGATTATCCTCAGAGATCTTACTCATCTGACGAGAAAACTACAACATCTGATCTTCCAGTTTCTTATTGTGTTATCTTCAGGTTCTCTGCAAAGCTTATCGTCACTAGTACTAAAGAAAACAATGTTGTCCTAACGGAAGTCTTTGTTTGGTAATTTAGACATCAAAATGAACAATATGCAATAATATGTAAAATGACAAATCTTACTGATGCCATGTTATGCCACAAATGAATTCCATCTCATCATGTGCAGATCTGGGTATTGCATTTTCGTGAAAGAAGAGACAGCTGTTGTTATTTTCTTACTTAACTCAATATGTATACTTAAGATCATCACATAGTGTGTGTGCCATAAACAACATAAAAAAGATGGAGGATCTACAATGTAATTATTCTGGATTTCAGATTTCATGCCCTCGATCAGTAATAGGCTAATACTATCCCATGCGTCTTAACTAACATCGTCTTTGCAGGCACTGTTGTTCACTGTAACCCTCATAGTGCAGTCAGGCAATCAAGATGATTACGACAGTGATGATGAGTACATTGGCCCAAGGTCCGGAGTCCGTCAGCCATTAGTGAACAATAAGCAAACTGTTACCGATCCTAGGGTTCCTAATCTTGACTACCGTCCAATCAGGAATGATGCATGGAGCCAAAGAATGAGAGACAAGGTATAGCGCAGCATGTATCCTTATTACTGCCAGTAATAAGGATACATGCTTATGATTTGTGTCACTCCTTTAGTGCACATGTCCTTTTGTTGTTTTTAACTGGTACCTTGACTTGTGGCAGTACGGGGTGGATACCTTTGATGCAAGCAGGTTTCAACAGGCGACGATATCTCCGGCAGAACAAAGAAGCCGATGCACAATCCTCTAATGCCTTGTTGATACAAGTGCCTCTGAATTTACATGGGCTCCTGTGTAACATGTGCCTGGGTAATCTGATGTTTCACAGTTTGTGTTGGATGTGGTGAGCCTTTCAGTTGCTTCATTTACAGAGACAGAAACCTATATCATCAGGTGTACATGCTGCATCCTTCATCAGTTTTGCAATAATCGAATTTAGATTTTGGTCACATAGAACATAATCTATTGTGTATATGTTTCCGTAGAACCTTATATGGAACTTCTGTTTGTGAACTGGTTTGCATTGCACAATTTCGGGTGTTTGGTCCTTATCAACCGATTTGTGTTGAGCAAGATACTGTGCTTGAGCTATGGTTGGACAGCACTGATTTTCCTTTTTCGACCGGCCTCTGCATGACTGCATCAAGTATTGCACACGGCCTTCTTTTATTGCAATGTTTGGATAGAGTAAATTATTACAATCACGGATCAGTTAATGTTGAGACATGTATCAACCATAAAAATGAAAAGCACAAGAAGCTACACATTCTGAAGTCTAGTAATGTGCCGCAGTCTAGGCTACTGGACGGTTGCATCCAGGACCACAATTGGATTGGTGCGCAGCAAAATTTTTTTACTCCCTTCGTTTATAAATAACTAACTTGAGTTTGTTTAGATTTAAATGTATCTATACACTAAAATGCGTCTAGATACATTCAAATTTAAACGAACTCAAATCAATTATTTTTGGACGGAGGGATTACCTGTTTGCTTGTTAAAAATAATGTTATTTCTACTCGTCCAAATTGACCACATAAAGCTGATACGGATACACCAATGCAGATTCTAGCCTTTTCCTTTTATCTATCACATTCAAGCAATTACAAATTATATTAGTAATATTTGTTGTTGGTGGTATGTTGTATCCCTTCGTCTTATAATAGATGTTAGAAATTTGTCAAAATTTAGATGTATCTATATACTAAGTAGTGTCTAGATTCATTCAAATTTTATCAAATCTGCAACATCTATTTTGAGATGGAGAAAGTATGTGAAATAGATCATATGTCAAACTAGATGATACCTGCGCGTTGCTGCAGGACATTATGATATTCTGATTTGCTTTACATATGAAGCAGCATGGTGACACTAATCAAATAACTAAAAGTAATATTTCATCACAAAAGTTTAAAAATACCAATAAATCTGCTATAAGTAGGTGAAGATACTATTTAGTAGCAAGTATTATTCAGGTGCTATGTGTACATGAAGAGAGGAAATATCTATATAAGGATAAAACTGACAAAGTGTCGCCCAATCTATTATGGTGAGGAACTCCAGCGCTCATTGGTGAAAGGAGTAGTATGAGTATCTTGTAAACATTATACCTGAGCGTGATAGACTCATTGCTATTCGTCTGTATATACTTGATTAAATTAATGTTGTCCTCTTGTGGCAAACCAACACATACTTAACTTCAAGCAAGTTTAAAAAAATGTTGCCAAGAAATCTAGCGTAAAGAAACCTTTGTGCTTGAATTTACCATTATAAACTACCAAGCAAATCCCAAGTCCATTAAAACTCGGTCATTCAGGTTACCTAATTTGAAGAGAGAAATCATGATAGGAAAATACGAAAAGTTAGTAGAGATCATGGCATATGAGTTACTGTAAAACCTAAAAGAACCTTCTGTAGTTGAAAAATATATAAAAACACATGCATATCGTATAACTTTAGTAAGAAAAATATTTAGAATCTTACCTTTGCTAGACTCGCGTAAAAGAACAAAAACACCCTAGAATCGATATTCATTTTCTAACTCATGAGCACCCAACTTTCATATATGATCAAAATACATGAAAGCGCCAATGCTAAAGCAGACTTGGCAGCGAATGACTGATTGCTGCACACCACCATGATGTATGCCGACGATAAATATGTTACTACAGAAAAATAATTAACACCACATGCATATATAAGCAAGAATTTGGAGAAACAAGGATAAATAGTTAGCCCGGGAATCAGCTACAGCTGGTGTCACTTGGTAGACAGGCTCGAGAAGGATTGCTTGCTTGCTTTACATCCATTCATGGCAAAAGTAGGAATCTGTCCAGTATAGGCCGCATAAGCACATGAGCCATGAAGTAGCTTGACCTGCCCTAAGACCGGAACCAAACAAACCATTCAAAACATAGATCTCGTGGTCTTCACTGCCTAGGCACCAAAATGTCCAATGCCATAGTAGTAACCTAGTAGGTAGGAGATATGTTCTAGTCTATGAAGCAGAGAGAGACTCCAGGAGGATGGATGTGCAGCCGGGAAAGTTCAGGGCGCCGCTAGGAATTTATAGCCATGATTCATCACCATTTAATACTCATCATAACTTGTTTCATGACTCCCAGAATCAATGGTCACAATCGAGGGACTACTGGAGAAGCAGGAAGACTTGCGATCTTATTTTCAGTTACTACTACTCCCTCCGTTTCAAAATATAAGATGTTTTAGGTTTGTGAAGAAGATGAATCTAGACTCCAGTATATAGGTTCACTCAACTTTAGGATGAATCTACATACTAAAAGGAGTCTAGATTCATCTTCTTCACAAACCTAAAACATCTTATATTTTAAAATGAAGGGAGTACAAAGCAAGAGTTAAGCCGCAACATTATTAGTGGAGGAACAGGATTTGAGGAGTCATGCGCCCATGCATGCGGGGAAATAAGTGAAGGTAGTGGAGGGACACTCTGATATCTTGATGGATGATATTTTTTGCTAAAATATAAAATAATAAAGGAGAAAAGAAAACCCAAAAGAAACCGAAGATAAAGTGATGGCACTGGAACCGTATTTGGTCTGCATGCAAGGATGACATGGACTCCAATTGGGTGTGTGGTGGGACCGCCGAGGTGGCATAGCTGCATGTTTAGAGAAATAGGATAGTGGGGGTGATCTTCTTAGTTATATAGGATTATTTGTGCAAAGGGACATAAAAAATAAGTGTTCTAGGTCTCCATTGAGTCACAAAAGCAACATTTTTAATGATATATGATCTAGGTAGCCCGATATTTTAATTTTTGAAACTTTAAAATTTTGAAATTTGAAGATTCAAAAAAAAATACAAAAATACTAGCATGTTGATAAAGATATACATTACACACGTTAACAAAAATCGTATAAAAATACATTGTATTTTAGGCTCAGCAGAAAAGAGAAATTTTCAGATCTGGAACGTGAACATTACACATATGAAATTCATCAAATTTGTCTTTTTTTGCTGCTCCAAAAAATATAAGGAATTTGGGATTGAAATCTTTTAGATGTGTAGTGCGAGTTCTTGGCTATATGTAGGTATTTTGTCAGATTTTTTTTGAAGCTTTTTCAAAAAAAGACCAAAATCAGCACAAGTAGAGATGAACGACCAAGATTAAAAGCTGCCGCTCGCGCCCCATTGTGCTTATTCGCACTTCTAACACCCATTCTAATTACCTTTAGCTAGGTTACATTTTATTAGCCGGACTTTATTATTAAGGGACCATATAAAAAATTGGTAGATCAGGCAGGCAGTCTACGTGATTAGGAGATGCTCTGTTGTATTGCAGGACATTGATCATAATCATTTCCATTCATTCGATTTTTTTTATTACTAGGAAATAAGAATATTTGCACACATACAGATTTATTACGTACTATTAGGAAGAGAGAAGCATTCCATTAGAATGATCTGGAATATGTCTTCAGCTAATCAGCTGTACATTCCTTGGACGATTGATTTGGAGGGTGAAGAAAGCGGACAAACATGACCCGGTGCCCCTTCATCGCCGCTGCTCTGCCTACGCCTTGGCCCGAGGATGCCGTTTGCCTTTTCCTTGCACTTCGACTGCGGGTTGCTGGTCATGGCCGCAGTTCGGCGAACCTGTCATTGGCCCTCGTGCAATCGTCTCCGTTTCTCCTCCAAAGCCATAGCGCCCGAGACGGCGATCTCGCACTCTAGCCGCTCCTGGCCGGCACCGCACCGGCAGCCACGCCGACGGCAGGCGAGCGTGATCCCATATTCTGCTTATCACCAAGCTGGCTTCGTCCCTGAGGGCCCAGAATTCTGCTTCATCGCACAAGCTCGTGCATCGCCATCGCTGATTCGCAGTCGTCCATGCTCCAGTACGCCTCAATTTTTTATTTTCTTGACCTTGAACTCGCGGCAGGTATTTGAACCGGTAAAGCTATCTCTACCTTAGGTCTAAGGCTTTATATATCAAGAAAATATTTGCTTGCGTTTGCCAAAATATACTGCCGGAATGTGTCTTTGTTAAGTATTATTATAATTTCATGACACGTTTGCCAGAACACACTGCATGTCGCAAATAAAAAGTTTAACTAATTTTATTAGGATGACCATCATACGTCTTGTTTGAACAATTTTTTTCTCTAATTCAAATTCACCAAATCCAGCATACACACATACGGAACAAAATCGAAGACTATACGGTCAGTTCACATGGCCGCATGCAGCGTCGTGATCAAGAAAAAAATTCAGCGAGGGAATTGGGAAAAATCTAGATATTTTTTCTATCTAAAACATCTTGCATTTCATTTAAAATTTTAGACATATTTGCAAAAAAGTAAAAGGTAATATGATACATTAAACTTTCCGTTTTGGGCAGTATAGTGTGTTCCAGCAAATTTTCACGAAATAATAATGGTACTGGACAAAGCCACATTCTAATAGTGTGTTTTAGCAAACGTCAGAAAATAACGGTGTCTTCTAGCAAATTTTCTCTATATAAGACCTATGTCTAAAGCGATTACATGATTGTGGTTCATAAAAGAATCGAGAATTAAGCCTAATTACTCCCCAATTTTTGATTATTTCTTGATAATTTGGAGATTAGGGATTAGACAATTAGAGATTGATATGTTTACGAACTTCCTATGCATAGGTTCTTGGTTGTTTGGAAATTAGGGATTAGCCGGTTAGAATTGCACCTAACACATTTTTAGTGGCTCCCTCTCTTTACTAATATTAGATGTTTTGGCAGGGCAAACCGAAAACATAGTTTTGCCAAAAAATCAAATATTAGTGAAATAATGGAGTAGTTTTCAATGAGTCAGAAAATTTGATTCATGCATATTCTTCACACTTTTAAAGAACTGAAGTATATTTTTTTTCAGTAGTTCGGTATATTTGTGTTTATGAAAAGTTTTGACCATTGTAGTTTAGCCCCGGTCATAAAAGGATCCTAGGTCTGCCACTGAACACACCTTGACTGGCCATAGGATGATATTAGGGACAATGTCGTCAGAGTTTATAGCTAGTGAACCGGGCCCTTTTATGAGACACAATAATTCGACACCGGATTGCAATTGCAGGACACGCCGTATGGGGATGAAGCTCAATTTCCAAACAATTTATGGATCGGTTCTTTTTGGATGCAGCATCTACGAAAAATATCTTAAGCTTAGCTCTACAAAGAAAAAAGTCAAAAAAACTATAGAGAAACTACAGTCCAATTCTTTTCAGATTCTACAGAAACGGATGCATTATTTGTAAGGTTGTAACCGCTGGTGATAAGAGACCATCTGTATGGTAGTGAAAGAGTAATTGCCCTTATATGTGGTTTTGGTGATTAATGACAATCTCTATGGACTAATGTTTTCACTGAGTTTTGTATGAATAAATATTCCATAGGTCATGCATGTAGTCTATGTGTTGGATGCAAGTATGGATGCCATGAATATAAAGATATATCTTGAGTATTGGCATCAAGATCATGGAGTTGAAGATAAGAATATGGTATTATCAAGATCTTGAGAGTGTGATCTCAATAGAAGAATTCAAGTTATGGCTCTAAGCCGGTGTAATGATAGCCTCATTAGTTGAACTATGGTTGACTAAGATTTAGAGCATGTAATAAAATAAATAGTTCTTTATGTATGTACCTCAAGATATTGAGATGGAGCATGAGAAGATACATGGTTGACCTATACAAAGGGTGAAGAATGATTTCATGTTGGTCAACACATGAAGCATAAAGAATGTACCACATGGATCTTGTGGTATGGTAAGCCTTGTCAATTATGCATCATGAACTAACCCATTATATATGTGCCTTTGCGTTTTCTATATGGATAGGTATCTTTCCATGGGCATGCTTCAAAAGTAAATATCTTATATAGCCCATGAGAGGATGGCATCAAGTGGTGATCGTCATCAAGGTTGAGAAGGGCAAGTTTAAGATAAGCATCTCGAGAAGATCATTTGCTTGAAGCTTGCCATCCATATTGGTGATAAAGGACATGTGAAGACATGTATTAATGAAGATATCCAATAGTGGCGTATGGGGGAGCAAATTAGGAGTCTCCACGAAGCAACAATGATCAAGTGATGCATTCCGGCTTGGATGGAGATTGAAGTGTTGTCATCAAGATCAAGCGGAATGCGCAAGGCAAAGGTATGGCCTTGCTAGGTTTTCCTTTTACCGGTCTCAAGGTGGTTGTTAGGAGACCGGGTTATAGGATACATAGCCGCACTATTAAGAGGGGCTTTCGGTTGGGTAACTTGATCATATCGTCATAGGGAGCTCAATCCTTTGCATACTTTGCATCTTCCTATTTTGTTGTTTTTGGGTGTTTCTCTATGTGAGGTTCTTGAGCTTGTTGCTAGCTCTTCAACAAGCCCAAGTTCATTGAAAATGGAATTCATATGCATCTTCTATGGCGTTTTCGAGTTTGAAGGTTTTATCGATTCTTCGTGTAGGGAGGCTTCTTACCTTTCTTTATTTTGTTCTATCCTTCTTTGCTGGACTATGATGTTTCTCTGCACCATATTGTAGAGCTTGTTGTCCTCTTCAAAACAAGCCCAAGATCATCGAAATCGGAGTCCAAACGCAAAAGTTATCGCCGTTTTCGTGTGCCGTGTTCTGTTTCGGCGGGAATTCCAGCGGGACCGAGCCTGTGGCCGGAATTTCTGGCGACCTCCAAAAATTTCCGGCAAACCGCCGAAAAGCTGTTTTATATGTTGTTTCGGTTTGTACCGGAACTTTCGGTTTTGACCAGAAATTTTGGCGGCTGATCCGGCGGCGCCGGTTTCATCGCCGGAACGTGTTCGTCTGGCGCATCTTGCTTCCAACGGTCATCCTCCTTTAAGGGGTATAAAATGGGGGCTTCTTTCCCAAAGTTTCAAGGATCTTTAGCATATTTTTGACCTCCATTGTTGACCCCTTTGAGCTTGCTTCCTCTTCCTTTCCTCCTATGATTCTTACTTCTTTTTGAGGGCTTTGGAAGAGAAGATCTAGATCTACAATCCCCACCAATCAATTCCTCCTCTAAGTGAGGGGAACCCATTGTATCTAGATCTTGGAGTCATTTGTTGGTTTCCATCATTGTTATTCCTCCCTAATTCCTCCCTAGCACTTGTTGATTTGGTGGGATTTGAGAGTGGAGGATTTGAGCATCCTTGGTGTTCTTGCTTTGCATTCTTGCATAAGTGTTGAGCTCTCCATTTCGATTTGTTCGAGTGAGAGACCGTGAGCTTGTTACTCTTAGAGGGTGACCTCCTAGTTGGCTTGGCGGTGGATGCCGTGGTGTCCTCTTCGTGGAAGATTGTGAAGAGATCCGTACTTCTCCTTCGTAGAGCTTGTGAAGTGGTTGTGGAGCTTGCCATCTCTGGAGTGGAGGAAAAGCTAGCCATAAGGAAAGGGCCTATTCCTTCGTGGGATAGACTCGGAGAAGAAGGTGTGACTTCATGGCATTGGGAAATCCTTCGTGGAATCCCACACCTCTCCAACGTGACGTACCTTACTTGTAAGGGAACACGGGAATACATCTTCGTCTCCGCGTGCCTCGGTTGTCTCTATACCCGAGCTTACTTTCCTTGTGATAGCCATCAAGATTGAAGTACTTATATCTTGCTTAGCTTAACTTGTTGTTGGTGCACTTATTTGAGCCTAGTGTATTTAGGTTTTGTGCTTGTAAAATAAACGTTAGTTTAATTCCACATTTTATCAAGCCAAAACCATAATAGTTTTGAAATTGCCTATTCACCCCCTCCTCTAGGCGACATCTCTATCCTTTCAATTGGTATCAGAGCAAAGTCTCTCCTTGTTTAGGCTTCACCGCCTAGAGTGTAAAGATGTCGGCTAGTAGTATAGTGCATAATGACACAATTATCTTTGATGGCATAAATTATGCTTTGTGGAGAAATTGCTTGCTTTGTAATCTTAGGACCTTGTGTCCAAATATTGAGCGATTTCTAGATGTAGGTTTTTCTCCTCCGATGGATCCTCAAAATCTATCTTTAGAGGATGATAAAAATTTACATCTCGAAGCTCAAGTATCTAATGAGATTATTTTCTCTTTGAGCCCCACAGTTAATTTGTTCTTGAAGATTGTAAAGCGCAAGTCGTCTCATGAGAAGTGGACCAAGCTTAAAGAAATATTTGGTGGTTCCATCTCTAATATTGTCGGTGGTTTCTCCGAGGAGATCTCTTTTCCTTCACATCATGAAGAGCTCCAAGTTGCTTCCACCTCCTGCCGCGATGAGTTCTCATCTTCACCCACTTCACCAACGTGTGGCAAGACACAAGGTAAAGATATGGTGAGTGGTGTTGGTAATTGCAATGTTGATATTGTGCTCGCTAATGATGATCCTTCATCTCTATCCCATTGCAACGTTTCTTATTTGGACTTAAGCACTTCTTGCAACAATAATGCTATATCCCCTTGTGTTGCTAGTCCTTGTATATCATCTAGAAATTATTTGAGTACTAGTGTAGATGATATGCTTGATTTGCCTTGTTCCCATGAACAAAATGCTTCTATTTCCTCTAGTTGTTTATCTAACAATGTAAAGGAAATCAAACATTCTATGGAGCAAGACATGATCATGAATGAAGATTCAAGAATATCCTCATCTTCATCCTCCCATGTGTAGGGGTTCGTAGCATGGAAAACAAAAATTTTCTATCGCATACAAACAAACAAGCCAAGATCTATCTACTAGATTGTAGCAACGAGTCGATGGAATAACTCACCCTCGAAGATTCCAAAGTGTTTAACGAGAGCAGATTCTCGTGGGTGATGTAGTCGTACTCTTTCCGATCTCAAGATCGTGTAGACGATCCTTCCGGCGCCACGTTCCAGCAGCGCCCCCGCAGTCGGTCACACGTTCGGTACTCGACGAAGACCTTCCTCTCCCTTGTTCCAGCAGGCAGCGGAGGTTGTAGCACTCTCCTCGCGATTCCGGCAGCACAACGGCGTGGTACCGGAAGTAGAGGGGAGATCCCGCAGGGCTTCGCCTTAAGCCGGTGCGAGTATGGTGGAGCTTATGAGAGAGGCTATTAGTGGTCTAGTAATTAGACACACCAATTAGAGGGCTCTAAACCAATTAGAAGGCTCTAAACCAAAATAGCTCTAAACCGGGGTTTTAGATCTAGGGTTTAGTTTAGAGGGTAGGAACTAGTAGTGTTGTGTAGAGAGGGGAGCCCTGCCCCTCCCTTTATAGGTGGGAGGGCCGGCGGCCAAGGGGAGGAGTTCCTCCCCAACTCGGCCTTGGGAGGTGCGCCGGCCAAGGGGAGGAACCCTCCTCCAACTCGGCCTCCACCTCTCCTCCTCTTTCTCCTCTTTCCGAAAACTGGCAGTTTGACCGAAAACTGGCAGTTTGACTTTTTCAATTAGGATTTGAATTAACCCTTTATTTCGGACAGCGAGAACACTTAGTACATGATGCAATCATTCCAACATGCAATGACACATTCATGTACCCCTTCCCTCCCGGAGTGCCGGACATTCCGGGACCTTCTAGAATGTTCCCGATGAAAACACCGGAATCATTCCCGAACTCCGAAACGGGACTTTCCTTATATGAATCTTATTCTCCGGACCATTCCGGATCACCTCGTGATATCCCGGATCCCATCCGAGACTCCGAACAACATTCGGTCTCTTTCTCATAATACCATAACTACTCAAACAACGTCGAATCCTTAAGTGTGTCTCCCTACGGTTCGTGAATTATGCAGACATGATCGAGACACTTCTCCGAACAATAACCAATAGAGGAATCTGGAAATTCATATGGCTCCCACATATTTCTACGATTACTTTGCGATCGAATGAACCACTTACATACGATACCAATTTCCCTTTGTCTCACGATATGTTACTTATCCGAGGTTATGATCTTCGGTATCTCTGCATACCTAGTTCAACCTCGTTACTGATAAGTACTCTTTTCTCGTTCCCGTGATATGTGATCCCTTGTGACCCAGTCACATGCTTGCAAGCTAATTGGATGACATTTCACCGAGAGGGCCCAGAGAATATCTATCCGTCATGTGGATGGACAAATCCCACTCTTGATCCATGTGTTTCAACCAATACTTTCCGAACACTCAATACCACCTTTATAGCCACCCTGTTACGGTGTGGTGTTTGATGACATCAAAGCATCCATCCAGTAAAGGTGATATGCATGATCTCATGGTCGAAGGAATTAGGTTACTATGTATCAGAAAGCATATAGCAATTGAACTATTGAAATGACTTGATCTTTATGCTACGCTTATCTATAGGAGTATGTCCACCATATCATTCTCCTAACGATATGATCTTGTTGTTGATAACATCTCAATGTTCATGACAAAGAAACCACATCATCAATCAACCAACAAGCTAGTGAAGTATAGAGGCTATACTAGGGACTTCAAATTAAGTTTACAATTCACACAAGTATTAATGGTTTCCTTGTTAATACTATTATAGCATGAATGCAAACATTTATCATAAACACAAAGATATAATAATAACTATATTTATTATTGCCTCTAGGGCATATCTCCAACAGTCTCCCACTTGCACTAGAGTCATCTAATCTAGATTACATGGTAATATACCGAACACCCATGGCAGTTTGGTGTTGGTCATGTTTTGCCCTCGGGAGAGGTTTAGTCAACGGATCCGCCACATTCAGATCTGTGTGTACTTTGCAAATCTTTATATCCCCATCCTGGATATGTTCTCGAATAGCGTGAAAACGTAGCTTGATATGCTTCAGCTTCTTGTGTGACCTTGGTTCTTGCGCATTGGCTATGGCGCCCATGTTATCACAGTAGATAGACATTGGGTCCAGCGCACTAGGAACCACACCCAGCTCTGTAATGAACTCTTTCATCCATATCGCTTCTTGTGAAGCCTCCGAAGCAGCCATGTATTCCGATTCAGTTGAAGATCTCGCCACAACGCTTTGCTTTGCACTCCTCCAGCTAACTGCTGCACCATTCAAAATAAATACGTATCCAGATTGTGATTTAGAATCATCCGGATCAGTGTTCCAACTAGCATCGGTGTAACCATTAACAACGAGCTGTTCATCACCTCCATAAGAAAGAACCATATCCTTAGTTCTTCTCAAGTACTTAAGGATGTTTTTGACCGCTGTCCAATGATCCACTCCTGGATCACTTTGATATCTGCTAGTTAAACTAACAGCATATGCAATGTCGGGTCTAGTACATAGCATGGCATACATTAGAGATCCTATGGCTGAGGCATAGGGAGTCTTACTCATCCTTTCTCTATCTTCTGCCGATGTCGGACTTTGAGTTTTACTCAAGGTCGTATTGGGCAACATGGGCAAGAACCCTTTCTTGCTATCTTCCATTCCAAACCTCTTTAGAACTTTGTCCAAATATGTACTTTGTGACAATGATATTTGGCGTTTCGATCTATCTCTATAAATCTTTATGCCTAATATGTAAGCTGCTTCGCCAAGATCCTTCATTGAAAAACTATTATTCAAATATTCCTTGACACTATTAAGAAGGTCTACATCATTCCCAATCAACAATATGTCATCCACATACAGTATTAAGAATGCTACAGAGCTCCCACTCATTTTCTTGTAAATACAAGCTTCTCCATAAGTTTGTATAAAACCAAAACTTTTGATTACCTTATCAAAACGTTGATTCCAACTTCGGGATGCTTGCTTCAATCCATAGATGGACCGTTGAAGCTTGCATACCTTGTTAGCATCTTTAGGATCGACAAAACCTTTGGGTTGCATCATATACAACTCTTCATCAATGTCTCCATTGAGGAATGCTGTTTTGACATCCATCTGCCATATCTCATAATCATAATATGCAGCGATTGCTAACATAATCCTCACAGACTTTAGCTTCGCTACTGGTGAGAAAGTCTCATCGTAGTCAACTCCTTGAATTTGTCGAAACCCTTTTGCGACAAGTCGAGCTTTATAGACAGTAACATTACCATCAGCATCTGTTTTCTTCTTGAAAATCCATTTGTTCTCGACAGCCTTCCGGCCATCCGGTAAGTCCACCAAAGTCCATACTTGGTTTTCGTACATGGATCCAATCTCGGATTTCATGGCTTCTTGCCATTTATTGGAATCTGGGCTCATCATCGCTTCCTCATATGTCTCGGGGTCATCGGTGTTGTCCACCAACATGACATTCATAACGGAATCATACCAATCTGGAGTGGTACGAGTTCTCGTTGACCTCCGAGGCTCTGTAGCAACTTCAACCGAAGTTTCATGATCATCATCATTAGCTTCCTCTCTTATTGGTGCAGGCACCACAGGAACTTCTTCCGGTGCTGCGCTACTCGCAATTTCGAGAGAAGGTTCGACAACCTCGTCGAGTTCTACTTTCCTTCCAGTCACTTCTTTCGAGAGAAATTCCTTCTCTAGAAAGGATCCATTCTTGGCAACGAAGATTTTGCCTTCGGATCTATGATAGAAGGTATACCCAATAGTTTCCTTTGGGTATCCTATGAAGACGTATTTTTCCGCTTTGGGTTCAAGCTTGTCCGGCTGTAACTTCTTTACATAGGCTTCGCATCCCCAAACTTTAAGGAACGACAATTTAGGTTTCTTCCCAAACCATAATTCATACGGTGTCGTTTCAACGGATTTAGATGGTGCCCTATTTAAAGTGAATGCGGCTGTTTCTAATGCATAACCCCAAAATGATAGCGGTAAATCTGTAAGTGACATCATAGAACGAACCATATCTAAGAGAGTTCGATTACGACGTTCGGACACACCATTACGCTGTGGTGTTCCCGGCGGTGTCAATTGTGAAAGTATTCCGCACTTCTTTAAATGCTCGCCAAACTCGTAACTTAGATATTCACCTCCACGATCAGAACGTAGAAATTTAATCTTCTTGTTACGTTGATTCTCTACCTCACTTTGAAACTCCTTAAACTTCTCGAAAGTTTCGGACTTATGTTTCATGAAATAGATATACCCATATCTACTCAAATCATCCGTGAAGGTAAGAACATAACGATAACCACCGCGCGATGCTACACTCATTGGACCACACACATCGGTATGTATGATTTCCAATAAGTCCGTAGCTCGCTCCATTATACCAGAAAATGGAGTCTTAGTCATTTTACCCATCAGACATGCTTCGCATCTTTCAAGTGATTCAAAATCAAGTGATTCAAGAAGTCCATCGGAATGGAGTTTCTTCATACGTTTCACTCCAATGTGACCAAGACGACAGTGCCACATATAGGTCGAATTATCGCTTGATTTCAAACGTTTAGCTTCAATGTTATTAAGATGTGTATTTCTACTATCGAGATTCAATAAGAATAGACCATCTATCAAAGGTGCATGTGCGTAAAACATATTACTCATATAAATCGAACAACCATTATTCTCTGATTTAAACAAGTAACCGTCTCGCAATAAACAAGATCCCGATATAATGTTCATGCTCAACGCAGGCACCAAATAACAATTATTTAAGTATAAAACTAATCCCGATGGTAGATGAAGAGGTAGCGTGCCGACCGCGATCACATCAACCTTTGATCCGTTTCCCACACGCATCGACACCTCGTTCTTCGCTAGCTTCCGTTTATTCTGCAGCTCCTGTTTCGAGTTACAAATATGAGCAACCGAACCAGTATCAAATACCCAGGCACTACTACGAATACTAGTGAGATACACATCAATAACATGTATATCAAATATACCTTTCTTCTTGATGTTGCCGTTCTTCAAATCCGCCAAGTACTTTGGGCAATTCCGCTTCCAGTGACCTTCTCCCTTGCAGTAAAAGCACTCAGTTTCAGGCTTAGGTCCAGCCTTGGTCTTCTTCGTTGGCATGGTAACTTTCTTACCACCCTTCTTGAAGTGTCCCTTTTGCTTAGACTTGCCTTTCTTGAATTTGGTGGTCTTATTGACCATCAACACTTGGTGCTCTTTCTTGATCTCCACTTCTGCAGATTTTAACATAGCAAATAGTTCTGGCAACTCTTTGTTCATGTTCTGCATGTTGTAGTTCATCACAAAGTTCTTGTAACTTGGTGGTAGTGATTGGAGGATGCGGTAAACTCCCAAAGTATTAGGAATCACTATACCCAAACTTTGAAGTTTATTTGCGTGCCCAGACATCTTAAGCACATGCTCACTGACGGAGCTACCCTCTTCCATCTTGCAGTTAAAGAACTTTTCAGAAGCTTCATAACTTTCAATTGCCGCATGAGTCTCAAAAATTAATTTGAGATCCTCGACAATATCATATGGATCTGACTCTTCAAACCTTTTCTGAAGCTCCGATTCTAAACCATACAAGATAGCACACTGAACTATGGAGTACTGATTCTTCCGAGCGAGGTAAACATTCTTTACTTCATCGGTAGCATCAGCTGCAGGTGGGTCACCTAGCGGTGCATCCAGCACATAGGTCAAATTACCAGCTGTGAGGACAATCCTCAAATTGCGGAACCAATCCGCGAAGTTGCTTCCATTGTTTTTCAACTTTTCTTTCTCTAGGAACGCATTAAAATTGATGGTAGGGGCTGCCATTGATCTACAACATATTTGCAATAGTTTAGACTAAGTTTATGACAAATTGAGCTCAAATTAATTAATGAAATTAAACTAGGTGAACTCCCACTCAAAACAACATCCCTCACATTGTTTTAGTGATCACACGAACCAAAACTACTATATCAACACCGATCATCACGAGAGCCGATATAGTTTTAATGGCGAACAATCATCATGTTCATCATATCTACTATATGATTCATGCTTTGCCTTTCGGCGATCCGTGTTCCTGAGGCCATGTCTGTACATGCTAGGCTCGTCAAGATCAAACCTTAGTTACCGCATAAGCAAATCTGGCTTGCTTACGTTGTATTCACCCGCGGAATCAAAGACACCCGATCATCACGTGGTGCTTCGAAGCAACAAGCTTTGGCAACGGTGCATACTAAGGGTGAACACTTCAGAACTTGAAATTTATGTGCATGAGGGATCATCTTATAATGCTACCGTCGTCTACTAAGCAATACAAGATGCATAAAGGATTAACATCACATGCAATTCATAATATGTGATATGATATGGCCTTTCTTCTTTGTGCTTCCGATCTCCATCTTCAAGCACGAATATGATCTCCATCATCACCGGCATAGCATCAAGGTCAATGACGCTTCTTCATGGTTGTCGTCCACCAGCTTCAACTATTACAACTATTTTGAATAGACACGCAGGTCTTAACAGAAATTAAAGACAACCATATGGCTCCTGCCGGTTGCCAACTTACAATAAGGAACATTGCATACATCAAATATAATCACAATCATGGCCATATCACATCACTGCACACCCCTGCAAAACAAAGTTAGACGCTTCTACTTTCTTTGCATATTTTACGTGGTTTGGGGCTTTCCATAAGTGTCGTTCTAACCTACGAACAAGAACCACAACATTGATACTAGCATTGTTGATTACCCGTTGTAAATTGGATCTTTACTATGCTAGGAGAAACAGGCACCCGCAAAGCCACTTATGCAATACAAGTTGCATGTTAAGCGTGGAGCAAGTCTCATGAACGATGTCATGTAAGGTTAGCCCGGGCCGCTTCATCCCAACATACCGCAAGATGCAAAGTACACAAAAAGCAATCTACAATAAAAGCATCAACGCCCACAATGACCATTGTGTTCTACTCGTGCAACAGATCTACATATAGACACGGCTCTGATACCACTGTAGGGGTTCGTAGCATGGAAAACAAAAATTTTCTATCGCATACAAACAAACAAGCCAAGATCTATCTACTAGATTGTAGCAACGAGTCGATGGAATAACTCACCCTCGAAGATTCCAAAGTGTTTAACGAGAGCAGATTCTCGTGGGTGATGTAGTCGTACTCTTTCCGATCTCAAGATCGTGTAGACGATCCTTCCGGCGCCACGTTCCAGCAGCGCCCCCGCAGTCGGTCACACGTTCGGTACTCGACGAAGACCTTCCTCTCCCTTGTTCCAGCAGGCAGCGGAGGTTGTAGCACTCTCCTCGCGATTCCGGCAGCACAACGGCGTGGTACCGGAAGTAGAGGGGAGATCCCGCAGGGCTTCGCCTTAAGCCGGTGCGAGTATGGTGGAGCTTATGAGAGAGGCTATTAGTGGTCTAGTAATTAGACACACCAATTAGAGGGCTCTAAACCAATTAGAAGGCTCTAAACCAAAATAGCTCTAAACCGGGGTTTTAGATCTAGGGTTTAGTTTAGAGGGTAGGAACTAGTAGTGTTGTGTAGAGAGGGGAGCCCTGCCCCTCCCTTTATAGGTGGGAGGGCCGGCGGCCAAGGGGAGGAGTTCCTCCCCAACTCGGCCTTGGGAGGTGCGCCGGCCAAGGGGAGGAACCCTCCTCCAACTCGGCCTCCACCTCTCCTCCTCTTTCTCCTCTTTCCGAAAACTGGCAGTTTGACCGAAAACTGGCAGTTTGACTTTTTCAATTAGGATTTGAATTAACCCTTTATTTCGGACAGCGAGAACACTTAGTACATGATGCAATCATTCCAACATGCAATGACACATTCATGTACCCCTTCCCTCCCGGAGTGCCGGACATTCCGGGACCTTCTAGAATGTTCCCGATGAAAACACCGGAATCATTCCCGAACTCCGAAACGGGACTTTCCTTATATGAATCTTATTCTCCGGACCATTCCGGATCACCTCGTGATATCCCGGATCCCATCCGAGACTCCGAACAACATTCGGTCTCTTTCTCATAATACCATAACTACTCAAACAACGTCGAATCCTTAAGTGTGTCTCCCTACGGTTCGTGAATTATGCAGACATGATCGAGACACTTCTCCGAACAATAACCAATAGAGGAATCTGGAAATTCATATGGCTCCCACATATTTCTACGATTACTTTGCGATCGAATGAACCACTTACATACGATACCAATTTCCCTTTGTCTCACGATATGTTACTTATCCGAGGTTATGATCTTCGGTATCTCTGCATACCTAGTTCAACCTCGTTACTGATAAGTACTCTTTTCTCGTTCCCGTGATATGTGATCCCTTGTGACCCAGTCACATGCTTGCAAGCTAATTGGATGACATTTCACCGAGAGGGCCCAGAGAATATCTATCCGTCATGTGGATGGACAAATCCCACTCTTGATCCATGTGTTTCAACCAATACTTTCCGAACACTCAATACCACCTTTATAGCCACCCTGTTACGGTGTGGTGTTTGATGACATCAAAGCATCCATCCAGTAAAGGTGATATGCATGATCTCATGGTCGAAGGAATTAGGTTACTATGTATCAGAAAGCATATAGCAATTGAACTATTGAAATGACTTGATCTTTATGCTACGCTTATCTATAGGAGTATGTCCACCATATCATTCTCCTAACGATATGATCTTGTTGTTGATAACATCTCAATGTTCATGACAAAGAAACCACATCATCAATCAACCAACAAGCTAGTGAAGTATAGAGGCTATACTAGGGACTTCAAATTAAGTTTACAATTCACACAAGTATTAATGGTTTCCTTGTTAATACTATTATAGCATGAATGCAAACATTTATCATAAACACAAAGATATAATAATAACTATATTTATTATTGCCTCTAGGGCATATCTCCAACACCATGCTCACATTTTCCTTATGGCAAGAGGATCAAAGGTATCTCCTAATTTGGATCCCAATATATCTTCTAAAGATAATAACAATGATAATGATGATAGTGATGATGGGATTGATGAGGATACTAGTGCTCTCTTGCTTGAGTTGACCTTTTTGTGTACCTCTCTTCGTGGTAATAATAAGGCCGTTACTTGTCTCAAACACGTTATGGACACCATAACTAAACAAACGGGAACCATAGAGGAGTTGGATTTCCAACTTGATGATGGGAGTTGGAGATTCAATCTCCTTAAGCAAGAGCTTGCTGAGGAGAAGCACACCAATTGTCTCCTCACACAAAAAATTGAATCATATGAGCTTGAAAAGGAAAATTCCATTAATGATGCTTGTGCTACTAACTCTACTTATTGTGAAGCATCTACCCTAAAGGAGAACGTTGAGCTAAAGGCTCAACTTGAGTTGCTAACTAGCAAGTATAGGAAATTGGAAGAAAGTCATGAAAAGCTCTTGGGCTCTCATAATGATCTTATACTCTCCCATGATGTGCTAATGTTAGATCGTGAGGCAAGTATTACCAAGGTAACATCTTGTGAGCCTCTTTTGGACAATATCACAACTTCTACTCAACATGCTATTTTACCGTGTGCTAGTCCTAGTAATCCATCTAGCCATACTATTGATAAACCTTGTGTTGGATTACTTGCTTTGCCTTGTTGCTCTAACAATGAAGCTTCTACTTCCTCTAGTACTTGTATTTCTACTAACCATGTAGAGGAAATCAAAGATCTCAAGGCCCAAGTCACCTCATTGAGGAATGACTTGGAAAAGAGTCATGAAGGGAAATCCACACTCGATAATATTTTGAATGTGCAAAAATCCCCTAATAATAAAATTGGACTTGGATTCAACTCCAATAACAAGAACAAGTCCAAGAGAAACAAGAAAAAGATCCAAAACCAAGTCAAGAATTTGGCCAAGATTATTTGCTTCAAGTGCAAGGTTGAAGGACATCATGTAAGATCTTGTCCATTAAAGAAAAATCACTTGAGTGAGAAGCAACAAGGGAAGCAGCCACAAGTTCATGTTCAAGCCCAAGTTGAAGTTAGGCCACTTCCGAAGAAGAATCAAGATAATGCTCCCCAAGCCAAGAAATCAATGAAGAAGAGAAAGGGGAGCACTTGTTGCTACATATGTCGTGTGAAGGGGCACTTTGCCTCTTCATGTTCAAACGGTACCTTATCTAACACTATCATTGTTGATGATGATTATTTTCTTAGGAAGGATAAAGATGGCAATGTGTTTGCCAAGTTTGTTGGAACTCAAAGTGGTGTCAAGAAAAGAACCATTTGGGTTGCCAAGCCTATTGTGACTAACCTCTTAGGACCCAACTTGGTTGGGGACAAACAAACTCAAACTTGATCAATAGGTGTTTATGGAGGGAATTGGAGACTTGGCTAACTCATGAAGAATTAAGGGATCTTCATATATTATATTTGATCAAGCCAAGTCATAAGGATTATCATTTCCCTATCTTATATCCAATGTGCCTCTTTGCGGTAACTTGTACTTAAATCATTTATTTTGTAAGTTACTTGCCCCCTTTACATGTTTTGGTTTTGTACCAAGTATGTGTTTGTATTTGGTGTGCCTCATGCTTGATTATTTTGTGTATTCAAGTATGTATAGGTGTTTGGCACATCATTTACTCATGTGTTTTTCTTGGAGCCTCTAATGCATCTTGATGATATCTTATTTGGCTCTTTTCGAGTGGTTAATGGAACATCCCATTTTGGGGGAGTGACATGCCTCGTGCATCTCTCAAACCTTAAAATGTGTGTACATGAGTACTACCACTTAGTATTGATATTGCAAGCTTATCTAGTCACTATGTGGTGTGGCATACTCATGAGAAATTCAAATTTTAAATGTCCATTAATTCTCTCTAGTTGATGTGGCTTTGCCTCTTATTAAGAAAAAATGAATATCATATTATGGGGGAGTAATATGCTTTTGCATATCACAATCCTAGGAAATGTGAACATATGAGGTAGTGCCACTTAGAGTTGATATTGTTGATTATCTTGTTTCTAGGTGGCATGTTGGCTCAAACAAGGTCCTAATTTTGTTAGAATCTTTTATTGATCGTCTTTTTGGTCTTTGTTTGAGTAAGAAATTCTTGATGCGGTCTTCCTCAGATACATATCTCTATATCTTATTTGGGAGACCATTTTGCTTCAAGTTATTATAATCATTGCTTTGCATGATTGTGTGACTAGATTGAAGCTATCAAGAATCTCTATCTTTGCGTAGTGCTTAATATTTTTATTCCTATCCTATGTTTTTTTTGTGAATATTTATCTTTAATATCCATGCAATATACCACCAAAAATCAATTCCAATACACTCATTGTCTTCGACAATTGATATACTTATGTGTGGTAGCATTTATGGATCATCTTCACCTTGGATTTCACCTCTTATTGCCTTATTTTCTTTCCAAAAATTTGTTGTGGCTCCCAATGTCTTCCTTGGCTTTTGAACATCTCTTTGATGATGTTTTTGATTATTATAAAATGTGTTTTAGTGGAAGATAAACCTTTTCTTCTCGGAACCTTGTGCCATTGTGAAAAGTGTTAAGGGTTTGGTTTATTTGTTGAAACCTTGCTCTTTTGGTAGTTTGTTATCTCATTCTTTCTTCTCTATTTTATTTGCTTGAATGAGATAAATCTTTGAGTATTTTTGTTCATATTTTTTCTCAATAGTTTTTGCTTAGTTCATTTGTTGAACTTCGTTGAACAAATCTTATGTTGATTTAATTCTTTGATATAGTTTGGGCAAGAAATGTGTTTTGTCACACCTTGTATACCTTCTTGAATATTTTTGTGTTTTTCCAAATTATATCTTCTTTGGATATTGAAAGTCTCCATGTGTTTGCTTTCTTTGATCCAATATATAGGGTATAATCCATCAAATCCTTAAACGGCTAAGATGTGCATGAAATTCAAATTTCATCTCTAAATATGTACATATTTTTATGGAGTGTATCCTGTGTGTTGTGGTTAGTCTAACCACTTTGGACCCAATAATTTTGGGGACCAAAATTTACTTCAATGTTGTTTTAGGTACATTGGAGATGCAATGGATGCTTGTCTCGTCTATAAGGAAAGTGTTGTCACCACATGATAATGGGAGCCAAGCTAGGATGATCGAAAAATTCTTATCTACTACATCATACCATTGCTATCTCGGTAACAAGTATCTTATTCATGCATACTTTTATTTCATCCAATCTCTTGTAGGTTGCATATTGGCATGAATTTATCCATTTGTAAATGTTGTGGTTCTTGCAAGGACCTTTGAAAGACTTCTTTATCCTTATTGCTTATGTGAGTAATTTGAGATGATGCATATAATGGGGAGTATATAAAATCATGTTCATGATTCACCAATTCCAAATATGCCTTCTAGCAATTTATTTCATATCAATTCCTCAAGGTACTCTCATGTGCAATATTGTTGAAATTGCTTTGAATCCTTCCTTTTGCTACTTGTTGCCTTTCTCAAAGTATCCCAACTAGCATTTGTTCCCTTAGTGTTAGTTGTGATGTTTTTGAGGTTTTTCTTTTTTCTTTGGTGAAGTTCATTGATATACCATAAGAGAAAATAGAGCCATGGTCTATATATGCACTTGAGCAAAAAAATCATGTTTGGTATATCTTATGACTTTCTCTTGGATATCATGTTTTCTTATTTTATTAACCTCTTATGTATGGTTTTTTATTTGTGGATTATTCTCATGTTTTGTCCACTTATAAACTTATATACACGAGAGTGTTAATCTCTCGCCTTGATATCATCGATCTTTGCCGACCATATCTCTTATCGTCTTGGTTTTTAATGGTATTGGTAAGGTCTTGACTTATGAGTGCTTGGTTTACTTTTATTGCATCTTCACGCACTCATATCTCATATTTGGTTTTTTTTGGACTTAAGCTTGTCTTGACAAGTGTATTTATTTATATCTACTCCTTGTATCTTGATTGTGTTCTAAATAATATAGAGGGAGTGAGGATTCCATATTTGTGCATATTGTATTCAAATACAATAATTAAAATTTATGCACGAACCTTGGGGAGCTTCCTTATTTCATTTAGAGCACTATTTGTCCATTTGATTTTTTGGATCATTGGATTACTTGCTTCATCCGTTGAAGTTTCTTCACTGTTTTATCCTTTTAGCAATCTTTTATCCTCAATATAGCTTGATTTCCTCCAAATATTCGTCATTGGATACGTGCATTTGATTTCACTCAAATTATGAGAAATTCACACCTTAGGGAGGAACTCATACTATATTGGCCTTCTAACTTTGTCATCCATTTTGGCACTTACTGTCAATTGGGGAGAAGTTTAGAGGGTTTAAGGGAAATGGTTTTATACTTAAGATTGGTTTGTTCTTAAGTGTTTGCCTTTCATGTATTTCATCTTTATTATGTTTTGCATGGTCGTATATATAGTGCAAACTCTCCCAAAGTTTATTCTTGACAATGTATGCAATAAATTCAAGTTCATCACACATGCATTTATTGTGGGGGAGTTTGTTCTAATATATGTTGGTTCTACTCACATCTCTTGCATTAGTTGTGGTTTCTATGAGTAGAATCAATTTTGATATGGGCTAGTAGCTTTTGTACTTGACCATATCAAATACAAACTTTTGTACACAACTTATTCTCGGATAAGCTGCGTACTTGTTTCTAATATTCATTATATAAAACCTCTTGTTGTGATTATCATCAATTACCAAAATGGGGGATATTGAAAGAGTAATTGCCCCTATGTGTGGTTTGGGTGATTAATGACAATCCCTATGGACTAATGTTTTCACTGAGTTTTATATGAATGAATATTCCATAGGTCATGCATGTAGTCTATGTGTTGGATTCAAGTATGGATGCCATGAATATAAAGATATACCTTGAGTATTGGCATCAAGATCATGGATTTGAAGATAAGAATATGATATTATCAAGATCTTGAGAGTGTGATACCAATAGAAGAATTCAAGATATGGCTCTAAGCCGGTGTCATGATAGCCTCATTAGTTGAGCTATGGTTGACTAAGATTTAGAGCATGTAATAAAATGAATAGTTCTTTATGTACCTCAAGATATTGAGATGGAGCATGAGAAGATACATGGTTGACCTATACAAAGAGTGAAGAGTGATTTCAAGTTGGTCAACACATGAAGCATAAAGAATGTACCACATGGATCTTATGGTATGGTAATCCTTGTCAATTATGCATCATGAACTAACCCATTATATATGTGCCTTTGCGTTTTCTATATGGGATAGGTATCTTTCCATGGGCATGCTTCAAAAGTGAAGATCTTATATAGCCCATGAGAGGATGACATCAAGTGGTGATCGTCATCAAGGTTGAGAAGGGCAAGTTCAAGATAAGCATCTCGAGAAGATTATTTGCTTGAAGCTTGCCATCCATATTGGTGATAATGGACATGTGAAGACATGTATTAATGAAGCTATCCAATAGTGGCATATGGGGGAGCAAATTAGGAGTCTCCACGAAGCAACAATGATCAAGTGATGTATTCCGACTTGGATGGAGATTGAAGTGTTGTCATCAAGATCGAACGGGATGCGCAAGGCAAAGGTATGGCCTTGCTAGGTTTTCCTTTTACCGGTCTCAAGGTGGTTATTGGAAGACCGGGTTATAGGATACATAGCCGCACTATTAAGAAGGGCTTTCGGTTGGGTAACTTGATCACATCGTCATAGGGAGCTCAATCCTTTGCATACTTTGCATCTTCCTATTTTGTTGTTTCTTGGTGTTTCTCCATGCGAGGTTCTTGATCTTGTTGCTAGCTCTTCAACAAGCCTAAGTTCATCAAAAACGGAATTCGTATGCATCTTCTATGGCGTTTTCGAGTTTGAAGGTTTTATCAATTCTTCGTGTAGGGAGGCTTCTTACCTTTCTTTATTTCGTCCTATCCTTCTTTTCTGGACTATGATGTTTCTCTGCATCATCTTGTAGAGCTTGTTGTCCTCTTCAAAACAAGCCCAATATCATCGAAATCGAAGTCCGGACGCAAAATTTATCGCCGTTTTCGTGTGTCTTGTTTTGTTCCGGCGAAAATTCCGGCGGGACCGAGCCTGTGGCCGGAATTTCTGGCGATCGCCGGAAATTTCCGGCAAACCGCCGAAAAACTATTCTGTATGCTATTTTGGTTTTGACCGGAAATTTCGGCGGCTGATCGGCGGCGCCAGTTTTGTCGCTGGAACATGTTCGTCCAGCGCTTCTTGCTTCCAATGGTCATCTCCCTTGAAGGGGTATAAAAAGGGAGCTTCTTCCCCAAGTTCCAAGGCTCTTTAGCACGTTTTTGACCTCCATTGTTGACCCCTTTGAGCTTGCTTCCTCTCCCTTCCCTCCTATGATTTTTACATCTTTTAAGGGATTTGGAAGAGGAGATCTAGATCTACAATCCTCACCAATCAATTCCTCCTCTAAGTGAGGGGAACCCATTAGATCTAGATCTTGGAGTCATTTTTTGGTTTCCACCATTGTTCTTCGTCCCTAATTCCTCCCTAGCACTTGTTGTTTTGGTGGGATTTGAGAGTGGAGGATTTGAGCACCCTTGGTGTTCTTGCTTTGCATTCTTGCATAAGTGTTGAGCTCTCTATTTTGATTTGTTCGAGTGAGAGACTGTGATCTTGTTACTCTTGGAGGGTGACCTCCTAGTTGGCTTGGCGGTGGGTGCCATGGTGTCCTCTTCGTGGAAGATTGTGAAGAGACCCGGGCTTCTCCTTCGTGGAGCTTGTGAAGTGGTTGTGGAGCTTTCCATCTCCGGAGTAGAGGAAAAACTAGCCATAAGGAAAGGGCCTATTCCTTCGTGGGATAGACTCGGAGAAGAAGGTGAGCCTTTGTGGCATTGGGAAATCCTTCGTGAAATCCCAGACCTCTCCAACGTGACGTACCTTATTTGTAAGGGAATACGGGAATACATCTTCATCTCCGCGTATCTCGATTATCTCTATACCCGAGCTTACTTTCCTTGTGATAGCCATCGAGATTGAAGTACTTATATCTTGCTTAGCTTAACTTGTTATTGGTGCACATAGTTGAGCCTAGTGTATTTAGGTTTTGTGCTTGTAAAATAAACATTAGTTTAATTCCACATTCTATCAAGCCAAAACCATAATAATTTTGAAATTTCCTATTCACCCCCCCTCTATGCGACATCTCTATCCTTTCAGGTAGGCTTTTGGTTTTGGTAAAAATTGAAATGGTTACGATGGGGCCATCCAAAATAGGCCACACTGGTACGCAGAGAGAGCATGTCTTCTTTTAGTCCTCTACATCATCTAGAGAAGTTATTAGAAATAAGTCGTACAATGTATTATCCCTTAGTGCCATCTCTACCAATTAATAAGAATTGTCTATTTTTAGTAAAAAATTAATTTGCTAAGGTAAGACATATGATACAACCAAAAAATTAGCCTTCTCTTATTTCTAAGAGATCATCTGACAATTTAGAAGAAGTCATCGCCTATGACTATTTCCATAGTAAATGTTCAAAGAAATGCTTATGGACGGATAGAAATATGGCCGGATGGAAATGGTCAATATATAGTAGTTCAATTTAGTTGATCAGATTGGGAATCGAATTAATTAACTTTTCAGGAAGTTCCGGAATGTGGTCTACTAGCGCTAGCCTGACTTGGTCATATACGATCGAGTGATATGTTTCCTGATGCATGCATGGATAAGGTTAACAGGCCGGCCTTGTGATCGATTTGTACTAGTCAACGTACGGAACTTTTCATTGATATATGCATCTGATGCCTGGATCTTGCTTGCCAAGTGTGAACAAAATTTCCATGAGCAGAAATTATGGATCTTCTCCGTACTAATCCATTCATGAATGTCATGCATGACGATGATGAACTCTTCCCGCTGAATCTATCAATTTAAACCTGCTTCAGGCTTATTATCTACACATGCACGACCAAGTCGAACCAAATAGCTAGTCATCTACTTGGGGAAGTAAACACCATGCATGAGGAGAACCGGCCCGTTTAGCCGCGTTCAAGGCATATGTTAAATTGTTAATTTAGGTTCGAACGCGTGCTCTCCAAGAGAGAGCTAATTACAGTTTTAGTCTCACAATTTGCTTCCCAGGTGCAAAATAGTCCCACATCTTACAAAATAGACAAAACTAGTCCCACAACTTGCACCTTGCAAACTAGTCCAATTCAAGCAAATTTGATTATTTTTGAACGAATTCAACAGGAGCGAGCTAGTCCGACCGAGGCTTTATTGTAAAACGGTCCAGAAAATACAGATGCCCTTACCAGAGGCCCCTCCACGCGCTGTCTCATTGAACAATTTGAAAAAACATCCTCACCTAGTTTTTTAGCGTTTCTTGAGGAACAGGAAGGCCTCGTCAGTTGCGGCGAGTTAGTTGCGCGGAGACGGCTACGGCGTGGCGACGGTTCTGTGATCTCGGCGGCGATGCACTACCGCAATCATGGGGAAGACCCGCCGCACTATGGTATCATCTTCTCGTCCTTGAGCACCATTTTCTTTGTCTTCTTGTCGTGTCCATCTTCTCGTCCTTGAACACCATGATCGTCCATCTACAGGAGCCGAGCTTTGGTCCATGAGCAAGAAACGTACTCTAGTTCAAGAAATCGTGGAGTTCATGTACAGGCTCCGATCGGTTTCACGTATAGAGTGCTAGTCTGTTTTTCACGATCAGTTTTCAGGCTGATCTATGGGTTTCAGAGATGAAAAATTCAGTTAATTTGTGCCCTGTTTTACAGTACCTTTTACTGGTCTCATAAGTATGAGAAGTATGTTTTGCACCTGCGGTTGAGATCAATTGGTCCAGATTAGGCCCAACAAGCCCGATATTCGTTAAGTTTCAGGTAAAGTAAAAAATATCCGTTTTGCTAAAAAAAAATAAAAAAGATCCGTGACCTCCTGGTAGAAACCGCCGCCGCCGCGACCTCCTGGAAGACGCCGCCGCCGGCGCCTGGCAGACGCTGCTGTCGCAACCTCCACCTGACCCGCGGGTTTCGCTTCCACCTGGCACACGCGGCCATCACATCGACGCCGGCCGCCATCTCCACCTCGGACACGGAGATCGCCTCGACCGAACAGCTGCGCCCCAATCTGCAGCATAGGCAATCGGTATGAGTTCCTCTCCATCCTCCCTGCTCTTGTATTAATCATGGCTGTTGCGTTTGTATTAATCATGAACACGTAATGTAGTTCTGATGGTGCTACTTTGCTACGGGTAGTATTAAATCCATGATGTTTCCTGTCTACTTAATTTCACCATGTAGCACTGTGCTATTAGAACAAGAGCTGAGAAGTTTGGATAATATTCAGATGTAAACTTGTAGCACTTGTTCTTACGGTTAGAGTGGAAATATATTACTCCCTCCGATCCATATTAGTTGAATCCAATATGGATGTATCTATCACAAAAACTAGTCTAGATACATCCAAATTGGAGTCAACTAATATGGATCGGAGGGAGTAATAACATATGATTTTTTTAGACTAAAAGGGATTTAACAACAGATGATTAACTACTATAAAAACCTGGATATTAAAATGTGCTTTTCATATTTTCTTGATTTTACCAGTATAGACGATAACATATAGCAGCTACTCTTGCAATTAGATCTCGGATTGTCACATTGATCCTTCTTGTTTGGTATGTTTGTTATAAAATTGCATGGCCAACTGATCGTTTTTTCTTCCACGGATAATAGAAATATTGGCGAGACTGAAACGTCTAATGTTTTTATAGGTTACTTAAGATGAACTGTATCTGATCTGTCACTAACTTTTAACAAAGAAGAAAATAAAACTCTAACGTGGTTCGTCTAGAAAACCTGTGTATGTCTACAGAACTTCCAAGAATTGCATAATGAATTAGTAAACGAAGTTTGATTGACATCATAGGGGGTCTCACAAGCCTCTTAAACTGCATGTATGGGATTTGTCACTAACTTATGTTACAAAAATGAATAGGAACCTCTAAACGTTGTTGGTCTAAAAATTTAGGACCATCTGCTAGTACTCTTAATAATGGATCACATATGAGAATTTGATTGGAGTGATGATTGTGAAGTATGGTTAGAAGTTGTCGCGGACATCGCAATATGGCTAATACATCTTTGTATAAAGCTTCATTGAGCGTGGAGGAAACAAATAGACTAATAGAATTTTTCAAGACCATTTCGTTTGAGGAGACCGACAATGACGAGAATGCTGAGGCTGGCGAGAGTAACGACAATATGGAGGCGAGAACATTTGGTCCGTTGCTTGCATATTTTCCAGGTTCACAACAAGCTTTCTCTGGCAAAGTCATGGATCCAATACCGATAAAACCGAGAGGTGCTCCATGTAAGAAGAGGCCAAAGGCATTTTACGAGAGATGGAGTTCCAGTGACAAAGGTAACTGTATTTAAATAAATATTTGTTTGCTCCTGGAAACAATTCTTATCTATACTGTTCTGCCAATTGCATTTCTGGTATAGCATGCATATTACTTATTGTCTCTTTGTTTATATACCAGGCGGTTTGTGATTTAAGGAAACATGAAGTTTGGTGTGCGATAATGTTTTATATTCTGGTGAGTATTTGATCTTATACCACTCACCTCTTCACTCTTCCTGGGTTAATATTGCCAATATTATTTAAGATGTTGCAGCCGTATATGTCAAACGATATAACACTCATATGTGAGCAATCTTTGAGTTTAAACAGATCTGTACATGATGTTCAGATGTCCTAATTCTTATAGGGAATACAGAGAATCTCAAATGAAGCTTTTTTTCATGTTTGGTGGTTTTGACACATAATCTCAAATGAATCTCAAATTAATACAGAACAATCTTTTTTCTCTGATGTTGACCGTTGGATTTTCCTTCCATTTGTTTATAGGATGAAAATTGAGCTGAAAAGAATTATTCATCTGGGCTAGCGATGACAAACGTAACAGAAATGAAGATCAAAAGTATGATGGCAGGCTGCCTTGCTGTTTGGTTCTGCTATTTGTGACAGAAATGAGTCATATTCATAGAATTGATGAACCATTTTTCACTCTGTTGCTTTCTTCACATGAGGCTACTTAAACTGTGGTTGTATGGCTTGCTCCCAGTAATGAGTTAACATCACCATATTCATGTGAAATCTACCTGTACCATTTCTGGTTTAACGAATTCTCTGTTCTACTGGTTAATTAAGAGTTCGTGTGTTGTTTCCGCACATGATGTGATTTTTACTGAGCTGTGTATTCATGGGAATTCACAATTCATCAAGAATGGTGGTTTAACATATTCCTGATGTTTATTCGTTGTGTAGATTTCAGTATATGCATTCTGTGATAGTGATCACTCCCAGCAACTTGTATCCATCAAGCCTGTAAAACACGTTATAATTTCATAGTACTATTGAACAAGTATCAAGCAGGTTCCTACATTTATATGTTTCTTCTTGAAGTCTCTTGCTTTGTGAGATGTCATGACGTATGTGCTTCTCCTTGCAAGTAGGCATATGGCACCGTTAGGGCTCCTTTGTGGGTTGAGGCTATTGCCGAGGGTGCCCCTCGGCGGGCTCTGTCCCGGCGTGGCTGGCAAGTGCCACCCGTCCATCCCGTACACCGATGGCCATGGGATGCCGAGGGTGGCCATTGGCATAGTGATTCGTACGCCGACGGCAGCCGAGGGCTTGTTACTGGGGCTGGCCTGGCCTAGTCCTACGCCGACGGCCGGCCGTCAGCGCATCTCGCTGTTCCTGTAGTGAGTCCTCATTATTCTCAAACAACGCATCCTCGGATGGCAAATCCCAGCAGTGTCTCATTAGTTTCAATAGGCCGCGTGCATGAGGGCACTTAATCATTGCATGGAAAGTTGTTTCCGCTTCCCTTTCCGCAGATTACACAGGTTGCGTGCATAGTCATACCTCGTTTTGCCATGTTTGCTTGGGTGGCAGAGAGTTTTTGGCGAGCTTCCATACAAAAGTTCGGACCTTCGACGGACTTACACTGCCAAATCATCTTCCACTCTGGGGTCGTGCCAAGCGGCCGGCTGCTTGTCGCTTCTCGACCTGCTGCTCTCAGCTGCTCCTCATAGGCAAGGCAATAAGCGCTTCTTACTGTGAACACGCCAGTGCGTTCAGGATTCCACGCTATGAAATCAGCTTCGTTCCGTTTTGACGTGCAGATTTTAAGTATTTCCTGTACATCTATTGGCAAGAACCAGCGCTGCAATTTTGTTTCAATTATCAACAGTCCCAAGATAATTCTTGCCCTGGAGCACTGGACATACTTCTTGTTCCAATGGCTGCAAGGCGATTCTGGGAAGCATCTTAAGTATATGGGGGATATGTTCATTCATTCATGCATGAGTTTTCTCGTGGTTGGAACCGCTCGCGAGTACCAACACATTCAGTCACTATGTGATGGAAATGAATAGACTCTCCTTATGACAGAAAGCTACTAAGAAAGTCTCAGTTTTCTGGATTGAAAATTCAGGATTCGTCTGAGAATTTGTATCAATTTTCATTACTCACATGAGCTCAGGAGCCCTTGTTCCAATGGCAGCAGTTTCGGGTCGCGGTGGATGAGGATGGCCTCCCTGCCGATGACGATGAGCCCCACGAGCATGAGTGGCGCCATGGAATCTCAAATCGGGTGCGAGGCGAGGGGGCGTCGCGGGCGAGTCATGGATTGGGGCCGGGGAAGAGGAGGGCGGCACCGTCGGGTCCTGCATCGGGGGAAAGGCGACGGGCGTCACGTGCGTGTAGGACAGCATCGTCGGGTCCTTGATCGGGGTCGGGGCGGAGGGCGCTGTGGGCGAGTAGGTCGGGGCCGTTGGCTCCTTGTCGATCTTTGCCAAGGCGAAGGGCGCTGCGGCGGAGGAGGGCGGCGCCGCCGGGTCCTGGATCGGGGCCAAGCCGGAGGGACTCGCGGGCTAAGAAGGCGGCACCGGTTCCTGGTTCGTTGGCCGGGGGCAACGGCGTCGGCGAGTGCGACGGCAAGGAAGCTGGGGGCGAGGGCGCCGGCGAGACGCCGGGCTGCGGGGCTCCGGAGTAGCCCTGCGAACGGCGGCGGAAAATCCGGGTACTCCGTGAAGGAGAGTTCTAAAAAAAATTATCCATCGGCAGCACATTGCACTCAACTTGGTTTTCTTGGGCTCTTTGGCCACGGCCCGTCTACGGCCGGCCCGTGGTACGAGTGGAAATTTAACATAAGTATGAATAGTACTTCTTATCTATTTAGCACAAGTATGAATTGATATAGACCATTGGATGGACCAAAATAAAGGGCTATTATTTATTTAGGGGTACCATAAACTTGCGCTTGAGTGGATTCTAGAGGCAAAAAATTCGTCAGAATATACAGCACGTAGGGTTGTGGGTGCACGGTCAGTTGGAAGTTTTAACAAAATTCAGAGAGATATGTGAGCTTGTGCACACACAGATTTTGAGTTAACTGTCGACGAGACTTCAGAAATATCTAAATTTTGCTGTCAGTTTGCCTTTAAGTGTTTGCGAAATCAGTACTTTTAGAAAATCTCAGTTTGCCTTAAGTATTTTCTAAACTCCTGATTACTCTTTCCCTTTTGCCTTCTCTGAAATTGATAAATACAATGCCAAGTTTCACTACAAAACTGATACTCGTCCACACACATAACACATTCAGACCAAAAAAGGAGCAACAAAAGCAACCTTTCATTGCCTGACCATGGCAAACAAGGATTTGGGACAGACGATGATGCATACGTAAGCTGCTTCCTCCATCGCAAACTGAAGCACGGGGCCGGGTGAGAGGTGGAGACGTGGGGAGCAGTCGCCGCCGCCGTCAGTCGCCACCGCCAGGTAGTTCCTGCAGTCACTGCCTCCAGGTGAGAGGTGGGGAGGTGGTTGTAGTACTTGGGCGCTGAAGCAGTCGTCGCCTTTCTCCGGCGGCGCGCAGGTGCCGCAGGGGCACGTTCCGGCGTCCGTAGGCGAGGAGGGCGAGCCCGTGGAGCGGTTCGCGGTGCGTGCGGACCTGCTGCGCCGTCCGGACTTCGCAACGCTGCTCATGCGCGCCTCTGCATCCCCTGCCGTGTCGTCGACTTCCGCCGCCTCCTGGTCCGCCTCTCGCAAAATCCCCTGCCCTGTGCGACGTGGGAGGGCCTCGTTACTGATGTCCTGTATTTCCTGGACTAGATCGCAAAACCGCAGCTCGCTCCCATCGAATTCGTTCAAAAATAATCAAATTTGCTCGAATTGGACTAGATTGCACCCGGGGTGCAAGTTGTGGGACTAGTTTTGTCTATTTTGCAAGATGTGGGACTATTTTGCACCCGGAAGCAAATTGTGGGACTAAAACTGTAATTAGCGAGAGACCATTTCAAGTCAAGTCTGGAACTGGCTTCACCAAACAACAAATCGGGCTTACCTATATAGAAGCTGGACACATACCTACAGGTAACAACATCTGCACGAGAGAAAATGGCCTCGTCCTACTTCCTCCTCTTAACGGCTGTCCTTGCACTGGCCTCATGGCAAGCCGCAGCTTCGGATCCTAGCCCACTCCAAGACTTCTGCGTCGCAGACAGCAGCTCACGAGGTATGTTCTTCTCGCGTCAGCTAATGTCCTCTGAATAAATTCGCTAAGCAATACTGTCAAATAACTTCTGAGTTTGCCATACCATATTTTCCTTGCATCATATGCAGTGCTTGTAAATGGATTCGTTTGCAAAGACCCAAAGGATGTGAAAGCGGAGGACTTCTTCCTGGCGGCCAGACTCGACGTGCCGAGGGACACAAAGACGAACAAGGTCGGGTCCAATGTGACTCTGCTCAACGTCATGAGGATTCCTGGCCTCAACACTCTTGGCATCTCCCTAGCACGCATCGACTACGCACCTCTAGGCGAGAACCCACCACACACGCACCCCCGTGCCACCGAGATCCTCACCGTGCTTGAGGGCACGCTCTACGTCGGTTTCGTCACGTCCAATCCCGACAACAAGTTCTTGTCCAAGGAGCTCAACAAGGGAGACGTGTTTGTTTTCCCACAAGGACTCATCCACTTCCAATTCAATCCCAACCCTTACAAGCCGGCGGTCGCAATTGCTGCACTTAGCAGCCAGAACCCGGGGGCAATTACCATTGCGAATGCTGTATTTGGGTCTAAGCCGATGATCTCAGATGATGTTCTCGCCAAGGCCTTTCAGGTGGAAAAGAACACCGTGGATTGGCTCCAAGCTCAGTTTTGGGCTGACAACCACAATTAATTAAATGTTGAACTAGCTTCTTGTTAATAATGTAACATTCGTGTGCAATAAATTAGTTGTGTGTGTGTGTGTGATTAGCATACAAATAGTACTTATGATGTACTATTGATTTGTTCAAAAAGTGAATAAAGGATTGATCTATTTTTTTTCTTGGTGTATATATATATATATATATATATATATATATATTTCGTAGACTCATAGATGTGTTGCTGTTCAGTCTGTTTCTGAACTGTTGCTAACACCAGACACCACTGAGTAGTAGTGACTCGACCGAATAGTGAACACCATCAAGGCCTTTAATCATTGTGTTCTTTTTCTTCTGAACTTTTGCATAGCTTTGCTGCCAATAATTGGATCAGTGTTGATAGAGTGATCACGGACTGACAGTCCTTGTCAGGATGATCTATCATCCACACCAGCAGTGCACTCACTCAATGCTCAGATCAGATGCATCATATGCCATCAGATCACTGCAAGCTGTTTGCTGGCTGGGACAGAGAGGAGGGCGGTGTCGGGCAGACATCAGAGATTCAGAGTTGGACAAGAGTCGGAGAGATGGCGCCCAGCACCCACCCAATCCTGTGTCCTGGCAAGTAACACCGGCTCTGATCCATAGCTATCTTTCCTTCACCTCCCATATGATGTGTTTGCACAACCTGATTCCGCAGCGTTTGGATTCCTACGTGTTGGTGTTTATGCATTGTCGTATTGTCGATGTTACTGTTCACGATCATGCCAGCAGTATACGATTCCGTCCAAGAATCAGCACGGGAAAGCACGAAAGAAATTATTCAGATAATAATCACAAGGGAAAATATTTTAACACAGACATAGTGAGTTTATGTATGTGTCCGATCCAGTTATACAGATGATTCGACGAATTTTCGAGCGCTAAGTATTACCAAAAACTCTCGTTTATTCCGCAAGCTCGCCAGGTCCAACGAAGGAAGGGAGAAATGGAGATTGCTTCTGGGAAGAACTCTATACATGTGCACTCAAAGCATCATTTTCTGGGGAAGCTTCTTCCTTCATGATAATCTTGCGCCATCTCAGTTGCTGGGCTTCTGGTCTGTACCAGGTGATGCCTGAGAAGGGTATTAATCAGTAATAGTAGCGTTTAAAGTCCAGGTTTCTCAACAACACTGTCAATTGCATGATGTAAAATCAATAAAACATATAGTGCTCTGATGATGAATACTTACCCCAACTGATGTCACAAAACTGCAGACTGCACATTTGACAGACCTTGCGCCGTACTGGTACATGAGCAGCATCCGGCAGTTCCCACAGTTTACATGTGCGACCTGATTCGCTGCGGCCAAGAACAAGATAGTTTGTCATTCATAGTGTTTTGGGCACGGACACCCGTAGTAACTCCAGCAGATCTAGGATATCCTTGAGGAACCTTTTGTTTTCTGAATGACAACAAATGTGCACGTCCTACTGTACAATTTCAGTGAGTGCGACTTCAGGATAAGCCAATACTACGACATTAACAGGTATCGACTGATTGCTAGAGCTTTTTCCAACCTCAGAATACATTCTGTTCAGAAAGAGGGTTCTAAATACAGGAACCATTGCCAGGTGCATTTCGGAAAAAGGAATCAAAACCAGTACTAGAATATACCACTTGACCCGAGGAAGAGAAGAGAAAGAAAATCTTACCTTCCATTGACAGGTTGACAGTATGGCAGCAAGAACATTGTACACTTGTCGCGCCACGTATGTACATCAGAAGAGTGTGGCATCCTCCGCAAACTAGCTGTGCCATCTCGGTCCCTGTGCAGAATATTTTCCAGCTAATGTAAAGCTTTTTGAATTGGTTCCAGGGAAAACAATTTATCCCCTTTGATCTGTCTTATATTATTGTGAAGCTAACTGGATGCATTTAGAAAATAAGTAAAATCCTCCATTTGTTTGTAACTTCAGAAGCGAAGTACACAGAGCAACTAGTATATGCTAAGCTTTTAGTTTTTGAAAAGAAAATGTTACTTCTTGTCACAGGATACACACTACTACTATTCTTTCAGGCATGGAACTCAATGTTCAGCTGCACATTACTTACAAATACATGAGGAGGCAAATGAGTTTGATTCATGTGCATACCGGGAGACGGCACAGTAGTCACGGTACTGCAAACTGCGCAGCATACCGACGTCGCCCCGGCAGGATACATGAGCAGATTCCGGCACCCGGAGCAGACAACCTGGCTTTGAGCCCCTGAAATTGCCAGTCATGGAACCTCACTTCAGTGGCTTAATCTCACCTACCAATAACTGAAAGTTTCATTTCAGAAAAGCATTTCCATGCATTGCATGTCAAATAACTAGAAACTTCTGTGGCTTAATTGATTCTTCCGCATATCTTGAGCTTATTCTGTTCTGTTCGAAATTCGGAGAACAAACTTGGCATAAGGAACTGCAATACTCCCTCAGTTTCAACAAATAATGCCTATATTTTTTTTTTGATAAGTCAAAGTACAAAAGTTTTACCAAACTTCTAGAAAAAAAACTATCAACAACCAAATGAAAAGATATTTCACTATGTATCAAAGGATATTGATTTGTATTGTACATGCTAATGATTTGTTCTATAAACTTGGTCAAACTTTATGTAGTTTGACTTTTTTAAAAGAATATATAAACCTCATTCACTGGAACAGAGGTAGTATGAAACTTTAGCTCCCAGACTTCTAGTCTAAAAATGATGAAATAGCCTGAACCTTATGCTATTTATATCTTGTCTTTACAGGTGGCGAAGAAACATCAAATAGTTTGTCGAAACGTAAAAGGAAAACATCAAAGGTTGCCAAAGCTGTCTCTTTTCTTGCAGTACCCAGTCGGAGAACATACCTGCATTGGGAGTGGGTGGTGTGAATGGCACAGGAGGAGTTGGGTAAGGGGCAAGGGGAACCGGCATCGCCGTGCCGGTGGCTGCCTTAATCGTTGCTGTCCTCGAGGCTACACAGACTCCGGCGGCAATCGAGGACTAAGAACAGCTTGCCTTCCCCTACATGAAATCCTGCAAAAATTGTAATAGATTTTGATGAGAACACTTCATTTTTCCAGAAAATAGTAAGAGATTTACTTTCTAGAGCATCACTTCACTATCAAAAAGCAGTTTCAGAACTCTTCAGACAACACAAAACTGATTCTCCAATGCACATCAAGTGCTAGACAGCTAGAGTATCAGCTCCCTGCTAGAAATCTCGATCAAATATGATGTTTCAAGATAGTATAGAGAGAAGTACTCCAAAACTCATCAATGGATACACAACCTTGAGAAATAGCTATTTAATTCCTTCTGGCTTTCTCAAATTTGAAGTTCTGACCAAACATTTCTCGCAAAACAAGTTCCAACCAATCGTTTTTAAACTTCTATAGATTTGGAGATATTTGCCATAGCAGTCGGAATTCCCATGGCTACCACATTCAGACGAATTATTATCCATTGCTGGACTAACAAAAGATTAGTAAGAACATGTCCAGGATAACATAGGAGAACATAAACGACAGCTAATCTATGGACGAACCGAAAGAACAAAAATAATTCTTGCCATTTCCAGTCGAGAACAGGTAAGGAATCATCCACAAGAACAGAGCAAAACGAAGAAAAGTTGAGTAATTAAAGATGCAGATATCAGTTAGCTGCCCAATAACACAGAAAAAAGACAAGGGAGGGGGATTAAGAAAGATTAAGAGAAGAAGCACCTAGGAAAGATTCTTAGGAGGAAATTCTATGATAAATTACAGAATGCATAAGAACAGCTCATCAGTTAGTACATTTCCCTCCCTCTCTGTCTTGTCTCTGTCTCTGTCTCTATCCTTTACTCCCTCAAACAGCGTGGGAGTAGAGGTTGACAACTTTATAGGGGAGAAGAAAAAAAGGGAGAGCTTATGATAGGTGGCGACAAAGGTATCCAAAAGCTTTTCTCCGCTTGGAGGGCCTTTTCTCTTTGTGAATTCAAAGAATTTTCATATATTATCATCATATTTCGTTTGTAGATGAAGAGGCCGGGAAGTTTAACCTACATTTAAAAAAAAAATCATATCATTTTAATAATTTCTAGAAAATATGCACTCAGATTAAAAGATTTTGTTTGACAAAACTCCACGACCAAAATTAAAAATTACTTCAGGTTGGTATAAATAGGAAACGTCTTAAGCAACATATGTGACTTATTAGTGTTGTTAAATTGGTGACCGTACTTCCAGATCTTAGAAATATTGCATTATTTGTATGACGTTGGAGCAATCCCCAAATTGTACACCCCAACATCCTAGTCAGCCATGATGTAATCATTTCCCCGAAATAGGATACATCTAGAAGCAGGTGTGTCACCAATCAATTCATCTTTGTTCCGCCCCTGGTTTTGCGAGTTACACACACGGCAAAAGAAGCCATCACCAGAGAAAAGATACGCATGCAACAATCTCCACACATACTTTTTTTTCACATAAATTCTCAATACAATTGAACTTATAGAGAGGTTAACAGTTTCGAAATTTGATCTGGACCTTTGGATTCTAGTATATGTCACCAGATATCGCTTTAAACAACCATATAAGTTAGGGTTAATTATTCGTTTGCCACTAGAGGCATATATGTACTCAGTTTTACCGATAGGCCAAAATCGTGCTTAGTTTTACCACTGCTTCGAGCGCACCTGCTATGGCGAGGCCAAAGGGCCAGGTTTGGCCCGATTCCGTCCCGTGCCGTTAGTGATAGGTGGGTCCGGATCTTACAGGTGGGACCGCGCGACTTTGCCAAATCGGACACAGCCCCCCTCCCCTCGTTCTCGCTTCCGGCCTGCTCAGTTTTCTCCCCGGCGCCGCCACCACCTACGTCACCGCGACCGTCCCGCGTGTCCACCTCCACCTCCCCCTCCTCTGACGCTACCTGCTCCACCCCCCTCCTCCGCCGCCACCGTATTGAGACGCAACCGATGGGGCGCTCTTTCCGCCAGTGCGCCCCCCACCTGCTCGATGAAATGGCGAGCGAAAGCAACGACCTTGGCGAGGCAGGCATCGGGCCGGTGACCCTCCGCGTCCACGATTGGGTTCCCGACGGGTAAGTATTGTTACTATTGAGCGGTTTTGTGCATTTCAACAGCTGATTCCACATGGCGTAATTAGTTTTTCTAATTGCGTTTCTATTTTTCGTTTGTTAGGATGGAGTTGCGGTTTGCTTTCTTCGTGAACATTAGAAGCTAAATGCATGGTGTGTTAAAGTGCCCAAAGATAAATGGGTACTCAAGATAAAGAAGTGTATTGAAAAATGTTCATTCCCAAACGATCTTTATGTGTGTTGAAAATCACAAACACGAGATGCATTTTAAAGCCCGAACCAGATAACGAACTCACTATAGGTAGCGTTCTTCCCTTTTCTTCTCAATATCTTTCAATCCTCCCCATCGGTTACCAGAGCAACCATTCACGCTACCAAACCATGCGGTCGTGGGTTCGATTACAAGCCACACCCCACCTTTTTTTGTTCATTTTTCAACCATGGCCTACCCGGGATGCCCCGAATGGGCCTAAGTGTTTAACGAGAGCGGATTCTCGTGGGTGATGTAGTCGTACTCTTCCGATCTCAAGATCGCGTAGACGATCCTTCCGGCGCTGCGTTCCGGCAGCGCTTCCGCAGTCGGTCACACGTTCGGTACTCGACGAAGACCTTCCTCTCCCTTGTTCCAGCAGGCAGCAGAGGTTGTAGCACTCTTCTCGTGATTCCGGCAGCACGACGGCGTGGTACCGGAAGTAGAGGGGAGATCTCGCAGGGCTTCGCCTTAAGCCGGAGCGAGTATGGTGGACTATGAGAGAGCCTCGGTGATCTAGGGTTTAGACACACCAAGTAGAAGGGGCTAGGCCGGAGGCTAGGGCAACTAGAAGCCCCAACTCGGCGGCTTGGGAGAAACCCTAGGGCGGCGACGGCTATGGTGGGCGGCGGTGGCTAGGGTTAGGGTTTAGAGGGGCTAGGTGTGTGTCCTGGAGGGGCAGCCCTGCCCCTCCTTATATAGGTGGAGGGTGCGTGCCAAGGGGAGGGGAGTCCCTCCCCAACTCGGCTTCCAAGGCCGACGGTGGAGGGAGAGGGACTTCCTCCCCAAGTAGGTTTCCTACTCTCCCTCCACCAAACAAAATAGCCGTTTGACTTTTCAAATTGGCGTTTGACTTTTCAAACTAGGATTTGATTTAACCCTTTATTTTATTCAGCGATGACACCTAGTACATGATGCAATCATTCCAACTTGTTATGACACATTCATGTACCCTTCCTCTCCGGAGTGCCGGACATTCCAGAACCTTCTAGAACATTCCCGATGAAAACACCGGAACCATTCTCCAACCCCGAAACAGGACTTTCCTTATATGAATCTTATTCTCCGGACCATTCCGGATCTCCTCGTGATATCCCGGATCCCATCCAAGACTCCGAATAACATTCGGTCTCTTACTCATCATTCCATAACTACTCAACAACGTCGAATCCTTAAGTGTGTCTCCCTACGGTTCGTGAATTATGCGGACATGATCGAGACACTTCTCCGAACAATAACCAATAGAGGAATCTGGAAATTCATATGGCTCCCACATATTTCTACGATTACTTTGCGATCGAATGAAACACTTACATACGATACCAATTTCCCTTTGTCTCACGATAGTTTACTTATCCGAGGTTTTGATCGTCGGTATCTCTGCATACCTAGTTCAACCTCGTTACTGATAAGTACTCTTTTCTCGTTCCTGTGATATGTGATCCCTTGTGAACCAGTCACATGCTTGCAAGCCAATTGGATGACATTCCACCGAGAGGGCCCAGAGTATATCTATCCGTCATATGGATGGACAAATCCCACTCTTGATCCATGTGTCTCAACCAATACTTTCCGAACACTCAATGCCACCTTTATAGCCACCCAGTTACGGTGTGGTGTTTGATGTCATGAAAGCATCCTTCCGGTGATGGTGATATGCATGATCTCATGGTCGAAGGAATTAGGTTACTATGTATCAGAAAGCATATAGCAATTGAACTATTAAAATGACTTGATCTTTATGCTACACTTATCTTATAGGAGTATGTCCATCATATCATTCCCCTAACGATATGATCTTGTTGTTAATAACATCTCAATATTCATGATAGGGAAACCACAATCATTTATTAACCAACAAGCTAGTATTATGAAGAGGCTTTACTAGGGACTTCAAATTAAGTTTACAAATCACACAAGTATTAATGTTTCCTTGTTAATACTATTATAGCATGAATGTAAACATTCATCATAAAAACAAAGATATAATAATAACTATATTTATTATTGCCTCTAGGGCATATCTCCAACAGGAGTACGTCTCGTTTGGAGAGGGGGTGGTATCAAACCACCAACACCACAAAAGGCCTCCCTTATTCTCCGGTGAATCTCACCCCAATGGGATCGATCCACGCTTCCACTATCGGTGCACTTGTCGATGGCAACCGGAACCTCTCACAAGGTTGGGGCACTTCTCCAAAACTTAATTGGAGGCTCCCAACAAACGCCACCAAGGCCACAAAACCGTCCAGGGTTCCAAGAACCCAAGAGAGACAAGCTCCAATGAGTAACTCAAACCAAATCCTCCGAGGAGAACTCAAACCGATGCACCGAATGCAAATGGCAAGAACACCACAAAGATGCTCCAATCCCTCACTCTCAAGTTCCAACAATGCTACTAAAGCAATTGGGGGAACAAGAGAGGAGGAATCAAAGAGGGACACAAAATCCCCCAAAATTTAGATCCCCAAAGATATACGCACAAAGAGATGAATCGGTTAGGTCAAAACGTGGATCTAGATCTCCTCTCTCTTCCACTCAAATATGGGCAAGAATCATCGGAGGGGAAGAGATTAGTCAAGCTTCAAACTCCAGAGAAACTGTGGACAAATCTTAGACTAATAGAAGAGGAAGAAGCTAACTAAACTGAAAACGGGCAAAAGGTATAAATAGTGGCCCCAGAAAATCTGCCCGTTGGGCTCTTTTTCGAAACGGTCCATGCGGTGACCCAGCATACCACTGCATGATGTAGTACACTATAGTCGTTGACATAACACCAATGGAACACCGTTCCATTCGCATTATATCCCTCAGAGTGGTACAACATAAACATCGCGGGTCCAAGACAACACTTTAGATTACATATAACATATTACAAAAGATCCAGAGAACTTCCTCGAACAGTGAGGAATATTATACAGAAAGAACCAGAAAGATCCACTCGGAGTTACTTTAGAAGTAGTACTATTAAGATATGTATAAGGCTTGAAAGTACTACTATAGTATTCTTCTACAGAAGTAGGTTCTAGATTCTAGGAGTTTTATTTATATTCTATGCTTCAGCTTGTCTTTGATAGATTCCGGTAAGGTCTTCGACTCTGTTGATCTCCCTTAGATATCTTCAACTCTTCAAGTGACTTATTTCCTGAGAACGTCATTGGTTTCTTCGAGATCTACCAAGGGTTAAGAAGATACGTTGAGTACGAGCGTACTCAGCAAGTTCACTAAGAGAAGTGTTTGATGCACTATCTACAGCCATAGACCATAGGTCATAGGCAATGCAAGTTTTCGTAAACATTTCTTCAAAGGTTGCTTTTATTATAAAAAGCTATGCCCATCAGCCTTCACGGGTTTACCAGAACTTTTATGGAGTTCCTTTCCCGCAGCGTTCGCAGCTCCTTCCCGAAACATGGAGTAATAAGTTATAGTTCTTACACTCTTCAGAGGTGTGTTACTTTACCCATGAGAGATCTTAGCTTTGTTGCACATCCGAGTTATAGGCTCGTCCACACTTCCTTGGTGTGAGGCCCAGACTAAGATCCAAGCCAATCACTCTCCTTCTTCGCGACCCCGCATACACCATAATTGTTGGATGTCCAAACTCAAGGTAGACTTTTCCCCGTATAAAACGGCTATACCTTAGTTGGATACAGACAACAACCATTAACACTAGTAATCTGTCTTTTGTAGGCCCAGATCCACGGTAGACCCCCGTATAAAACGGCTATACCCATGATCTGCAACTTACAAATGCCCAGAATAGTGTCCAATACATGCGAAAGGGAGCCGATCCAGCTGACTTCTCCGTCCCGTTCCAAATCTCATGGTTAACGCGTAATATACGGCGCAAGAATCACTGGCGACATTGGTTGTTAAGTCCTAGATAATATGTTCCTTTACCACCGGAACTTTCATAGTAGATTATTACCTCATGGTAAATAACCTATAATCATATTATTATGAAAATAGTGTTTTCTGACCTTTTTCAAATGCAAGTGATGACAATACTGGATTTGCAAAATACTTTACAGAAAATAATCAAAGGACATGAGCAAGTGTGAAATTGCCTTTTGTGATTGCAAGATTATGCACTCACGGTCTTCGAGATAATATAAGATCCAATATCTGAAATCATCATCATTGGTCCGGTAAGGACTAATATTTAAAGAAGCAAGATGCCATTATGCATAAATAATGCTATGCAATTTTATAATTCCCAAAGTGAAACCCTTAGTATTTTTAATAAGTTGATCTTAGGTATCTTCTTTAAGATTGGGTTTATCTATAAGTTTATTTCATAAGCAATGACATTGATAAGAAACTTAAGTGTTAACAATCCAAAATATACAAATACGGATAGAGTAATGTGATTATGATTAATTGTTATTTGGTGACTGGGATAAAAAGTCCTTGAGTTGAGTTCTTAAGAGCTGAAGGAACTATTATATACTTGTTTGTGTGAAGTGGCAAAAAGAATAAGATTTGAAGAAACTAGTATTTAGTTAAGGTTAATTAGTCTTAAGGTTTATTAGGGTTTGTGAGGGTTACAACTAATGTTGAGTTATCATATTTCAATTGTTGATAAAAGTGACTTAAGTTAACTTTAAAAACATGAATAAACTTTAAAATGAGATGTTTATAATTGTTTAGACCAAAGTTAACTATAAAAATAGAAATGAAATTTAAGATATAATGATTTTTTAGAATATCATCTGCTTGAGGGTTTTGACAAATATGATTATGAATGATCTTATTTAATGTAAGTGAAAGGTGGGTTTAATAACATGCAATTTATTAATGGGAGCATAATTAGATGATCTTATAAATTTATTAGAGTTTAGAGTTATTTTTAAGAGTGGTTAAGAGATGGAGATTATTCACCATCTTATACATGAGTGATATGTAATATTTATTTAAAAGGAGTTTAATTTGAATTTAAGATTTAAAAAATTTAAAGGCTAATAGTTATATTTAAGTTCTATTTTGATTATGGATTTAGACTTAGTAATTGAAGTTTAAAGGTTTTAGTATTTTATAAGAAAATGTGATTATTTCTTACTTAAGAAATAATTTTAAGAATTACCAAAGTGGGTATTTTATTTGAGTAATAAAGTAGTGAATTTTATTTATCTTAAAATATTTTTGAATAATATACATAGTATTTTTCTAGTGAAATATACTTATTAAAGATCTTAAAAATGAATTTTATTTATTTTTAAGTCTTACCTTTATTTTTATAAAATTCTTCAAAAAATTAAGTGTCTTTAAATATTTGATTTATATTTTATTTTTAAAAACTCTAAGTTAGTATTTTTATAAAATAGTAAAGTTATTTTTTATACACAAAAATGATTTTTATTTATTTTTAGGATTTTTCCTTATTTAATGAAATTTCACTTAAGATTTAATAGTGTTTAATCTTTATTTGCATTTTATTAACTTAAATAAGTAAAGTTATATTTTTCTTAGGTGGATATTATTTTTGTGATAATTTTAACATTTAAATGTATTTTTATGATTTTTCTATAATTTTCTATAGCTGAAAATGTTTAAAGGTTATTTTGGTAATTTATTTATTTTACTTTTATTTCATTTCTTATTTTATTTAACTTGGTCTGTTTTGGGTTGGGTACATGGGCTGGCCAGGCCCAGCTAGACCAGGCCTGGCACTACACACCAACCACCCCTCTCCACACCAACCACGCACGCACACATACCCCTTCTCCTCGTTCCCCTCCTGGTGCGTACGCCGCCGCCTGCCTCCACTCCGGCCAGTCGCCGGCTAAGTCCAGGGCCGCCACTCGCCGTTCCAGCTCTGCCTCGACCTCCTCCCTCTTTTCCTCGCCACCTCGTTGTTCCTTTGCTTGCTGCGCTCGACGCCATGGCTGGCGGTTAAAATCTGGCGAGCACCTACCGTTGCGGCCACTACTAACGGCCGCCGAAGCTTTGCCACTCAAAGGCCTTCACTTCAGACCAACTCAATTTGAAAGGTAAGCTCACTTAATCTCTCTCCCCCTCCTTTATTTCCTGACTAGGGTTCGGTTTTGTCTCCTCATGGTTACGCGTCTGCTACTCAGATTAACCATGGCCTCTTACCTCCTCAACTATGGCCATGCTGCTGCAAATTTGATGCCAGTGGGACGGTGACCATGGTTGCAACCTGGTGTCCTTCGATTATGAACGCTGCTGTACTGATGGTGCGCTGGGAATTGGCTGTCTCGGTTCTGGCACCAGCGGGATGGCGCTGCAACTGCGCAACCCCGGCGTCGAACCTGTTGTGCTCCTGCCACCTCTTCCTCCACTCTAATTCAAGTAATCCCTGTGTGATTGGCCTTCGAGCCGATGAACTGCATTGGTGGTGAAACTATGAGAATGGTGATATCCTGATTGTGAGCTCAAGGTTGTGGTTTGCTGGTGTGGAGGTTGGCTATGTTTTATCTTAAATACTAAAACATTTCTATGCTCTAGAGCTGATACTGGTACTCTGTTTTGGCTTGCTCTTCACTTATCTATGTGTGGCATCAATGTGTTTACTTCTGTTGTTATCTGAATATGCTAGAGTTTCTCTTTGCTGAATCCTCTGAGCTGATTCCTAGTATAAGCTAGGAAGTTGATATGAACTTATTCATAAGTGAGATGGTGGTTTATTTGATAAGGTCATATACTGTATGATTCCATGATGAAAAGTAAGGTGGATAATTGCATTGCCAATGATTTGGGAAAACTGAACTAAAGTTGTGATGCTTGTTACTAGGCTTGAGATATCTAGCTTCCAAATGTTCTTAATTCCAGAATTTACAGTTATGTTCTATACTGACCAACTGGTTCAGTATAGGTTGAGGTTGATCATGCTCTGTCCTATATTGACAGTTAGAAATTTTCTAACTGATTCCTGGGTAGAATGCTTAAGAAAATGATGTGTTCTATATTGGTTAGTGTTTATGGATGAAATGGTATATCATCTATGGCTGATCCATATGGCAGTGATGCTTTTAGAATGATTCCTAATGCTCATATTTAGGAAAATGATTTGAATGCTTAATAAGTGAGGAAGTGACCAATTATGTATACTATCAACATGATAGTCAGATAATTATAAATGATTCCTAGGATTTGGCTAGGAAGATTATTTTCTTTCATTTGGGCTGATGTGATTGTCTCATTTAGCAAGGCTTATGCTTAATAGATACCACTGTGGTGCCTCCATTGGAGTGTGCATATTGGTTTTCTATTTGCATGAACTGCTGTGAGCTTGATTGACTAAAACTTGATAAGATCCTATACCTGGCCTATGATGCAAAGGCTGAGGACAAACTCTTAATAAGAACAGATACTAAAGTTTGACTACCAAACTCTCTATGATGACTCAACATAGCATTACTATGTGGATCTGAGAGAAATATCTCCTCACAACCCATAGTTGTGAAGGATGTGGTTGCTAATTGTTTGATTTCTGGACATGATCTATTTGTTGGATTTGACTGCTTGACTAGCTAAAAAGAGACTCATGTGTGGCTTCCAATGATGCATGGTTTGAGGCTTGATTATGTTTGTATATACAAATAGATGCTTGAATGGTTTTTCCTAGCTCAATGATGATACTGGTGTAGCATTTCTACACTAGTCTGAGAGCCTCCAATTTTCCCCACTAAAACTTATGCTCTAAAAGATGAAATGAGCATGTGCTATTACTATTATAAGTTGGTAACCTGATATGCAGAGTAGATCAGCTTGACTTGGTGAGATTATGGATAAGCTGCAGCTTCTCTTGATCTACTGATGTTGTTGTCTTGCCCTTGTGATGGATCTTGATGGATTCATGTCCATTCTGCTGTATATTATTCTTGCCTTGGTACATATGGCCTTGATTTCCCCTTGTCCTATATCTAGGATGGCTCCTGGGAGCAACCAGAGCTAAGGTGTGATGGTTTGGTCTAGATTGGTGATCTTGTGGTTGTTTATGTGTGGGCTTGGGATAAAAATAGAGGTGTGAGACTTGGTCTGGTTGTGGATGTGAAAAGAGGATAGAGTAGTAGCTCTACTACGGCTGGTGCTTTTCCTCTACTTGTTGTTTCCTTGTGGTGTGGACAGCACATATACATGCATGCATGCATGTGTGAGCTGCATGTTTGTGTGTTGCTGGTCCTGATACCTCCCCCTTGTCTAAGTTTCATCCATGAGATCTTTTTGCTATGGATGTGCTCGGCTGGTTTGGTGTTACCTGAAGTTGAGCTATATTTTTGGATGTTGCCAAGTGGATTCTTAGATAGCCAATGATGGTGTCCTGAGGCAAAATACTGATATGAACAGATGCTACTATTTGGTGAAATTTGCCCCTTCTAATTTAAGCTCAATGATGAGACAAACAGTGCATTACACTGTAATTCTGAGAGCACCAAAACTAACACTAACCCTTGTGTTTTACTTTTAGTTGTTTGTTTTTGCAGGAACCAATTAGGATAAAAGATACCAGATGAAGAAGTGGCTTAGGAACAATAGTTTAGGATTTTCTTTGTAATAAACATTGTAGTTTATTTTTATGTTTTCAATATTGTAAAAACATAGTATTATTGTATTCAATTCAATAAAGTTTACTTATTTCATTTTTCTTTTACAATTCTTTTGTAAAGACAAAGTCATATATATTTTGTTGTAATAAAGAATTCTGTGATTTATTTCAATTATGCAATTCTTTTTCCTACATATTTGTTTCCTAATACTTTACTTTTATTTATTCATTGTAAAAATTCAATATAATATTATATGTATATAATATAAAGAATCCTTTTTATATCATTTAAGTAATCATTTTAGTTCAAGTTATTAAATATTTCCAATTCCTATTTGTGAATTTTTGTAAATTCATTTGAATTTCATATTTGAAATTCAAATACATGTTTGAACAAATTTTCCCCGAAACCCAGAATTCTACAAAGGTCATGTCAAAATCTATCGCACTTGCTCCGAAGTTTCCTTCAGTACAAGAGAGATCCCGATCCCTCTATAGCTCTTTTAATTTTGTGCGAAAATTTTTCGGATTTTCTTATGCATGAATGCAACGCATAAACCTGTTCTTATGCATGAATGCAACGCATAAACCTGTGTCCTCTCTATTTCTAGGTGCTAATCCTGGGATGTTACAGTCCGGTAGTACCGGTTTTAAACGGTAGTACCGCACCAGTCCCAGGCCCAGCGAAGGAAACACGTCAGCGAGCGAGGAAAAGGGGGGGCCAATGCTGGGCGCGCGCACGGCAGCTTGCAAGCAGCGGCAGCGCAGCCGCGTATCAGGCGGGCCTAGCGAGCGGGTGCGGCAGGTGAAGCGAGCGCGCAGCACGCGGGCGAAGCGGATGCAGCAGCGTGCGCGGGAGCGAGCATACGCAGCGGTCGAAGTGAGCGAGCGCAGCAGGGCGCGACCCAGTACACGCGCGCTGCAGGGCCAGCAAGCTTGGCGGGCCTGCCTGGCAGCAACAGCGCAGGTTAGCGCGGGAATTGGGGCGGCGGCACATGCGCGGCGCGCGAGCGGGAGTCTGAGCGCGGGCGGGCTGACGCGGTGAGGCGGGCTGGGCTGGAGCGGGAAGGTTAGCCGAATGGGCCGGCCGGTAGTACCGGCCCACCCGGGCGGTACTAACTATCGCCTGGGCCAGAAGGGGAGCGGGCTGGGTCAGGCGTGTCCGATACTGGGCCCGGTAGTACCGGACGACCCCGTAACACTGTTTTTCCTTTTTCTTTTTAAAATTAAATCGGCAAATATTCTAACGGTCATAACTTTTAAACGGTAGCTCCGATTGATCCTGGGCCCGGTACTACCGGACGACCCAGTAACACTGTTTTTCCTTTAAAAAAAATTAAATCGGCAAATATTCTAACGGTCATAACTTTTAAACGGTAGCTCCGATTGATCCAATTCCAATTGCATTGAAAATATTGGTTATCACCAAGTGAGAATGTATCAAGTACAATAATGTGAGATACCTCACTTGGTGAGAAACCGAAAAACCGCATAGATCAAAATCACAATAAGATATAAAAGAGTGATCCGATTTTTATGAACAAGAGCTTGTTATGGATATTACCATAAGCTCTATATCCTCACATGGGTAAGACCAAATAACAATCAAATACGATGATGCAATTGTGCAAAGGTTTGAGCTCTCTCCGAACGATGTGATCGAGTTACTCATTCGAGAGCCCCTCTTGATAGTACGGTTATCTATCCTAAACCGGTCTCTCACTAACAACATGAGACCGGCAAAAGGGAAAACCTATCAAGATTATACCTTTGCCTTGAGCATTCCACTTGAGATCGATGTAGACGAACTTGACCTTCTCAAGATGGGACGCCTTTCTTGATTCCTCATCATCGATCCATGATCACCAAGGATGGCAAGCATCAAACATGAGATCTTCTATAGATGGTGCATATTGAGCTTGCAAAACATATCTTCTTCGCATTTCATCGACCTTGAAGCCAACATATGCTCCAAGTGATGCCAATGGACAAATCCTACAAGTGCAACTTAATACATACATTAGTCCATAAAGATTGTCATTAATTACCAAAACCACACATGCGGGCCCACATGTTCTTTCACTTCCTAATCTTCTGGTTCACCCTACTTAGCTCCACAGCTACCTCTCTGTCAATGAGTGCTCCGCCCTCCATCTCTCCTGCCGGAGTTTGCGCTGCGGCCGCTGCCATATGTGGCAGGATAGGCAACCATTCTCCGTGCTCTTCTACGAGCTCATTTATCAACGTCTGGGCTAAATCATCGACCCAAAGTAAAAAAGCATTTCACCTGCAAGCACGCCAAATAGATCAAAGGAAAACCGTATTGCTCAAGGATCCCGACCAAAAAAATAGTGAATATGCGCGTGTCTTACCCCATTCAGGCTGCACACGTAGAACAAACGATTGGTGTTCTTCGTGGTGCATGAAAGCCTCCGATCAACGCCCGTACGACACCAAGGACAGAGGAAGATCGGCATCTCCATGCGCGCCGAATTCTTGAACTGCCAGGTGGCGTGGGAGCTTGCAGAAGACATGGAGCTCGATTCCTGCTCGGTGCTTCGAGCTCCAACCCCGTCCCCCGCCCCCAATTCCTGCTCAATGCTACGAGCTCTTGTGGTGTGTTCCATCAGTTTAAACGGATGCGGCCAACGAATATGTACTAGGTCCCACAGTTAGCAACAGTTCGATTTTGAAAGGGTGTGCATCTCCACCCGGTCCCACCTGTAAGGGACGAGTCAAGAACGTTGATCTGGCAGAAATGGCAATATGGACGGAACAAGTTGGTGCGCCCAAAGCGGTGGAAAAACTGAGCACAATTTTAGCCTAATGGTAAAACTGAGCACATGTACGCCTCTAGTGGAAAACGAATAATTAACCCCATAAGTTATCCTTTTGGAAGGTAATTTTATGCCTAATGACAAATCCATGTATCTATTTAATGCCTTGATGAATGAGCAGCACTTTGCAGATTCTTAAAACAAAATGGTTACATGCACTTAGGGCATCTCCATCGGCGCCACCCATAGCCCCCGAAATAGGCTATGGGACACCAGACAGAAATCGGGCCGCAAAGGCAGCTCCCATATAGTGCCAGTAGTAGACGTGACCTAGTAATGTGCCCGGCACTCTCGTGCCGACACCGACCCACAGGGACCGTCTTGGAAGCACCGAAAACAATGTCACATTGGATTGGTCTCGCGAGTACCCCTCGATAGTGACCTAGCCATTTTCTCCATCCTAACTCTTCTCCCCCGTGTGCTCGGATCTTCTTCATCCCCATGAATTTTTACTGTTGCTGCCCATGATTCGACGTGCCAACAGTTTGGCAGCATATACGACAACAACTAGGATTCCTCCCGCGTAGGTTGTCACTCTCGTCGTGGTTTAGAGTTGCCGTTGCTTAGGATGGCCGTCGACCACCCTTATAACACCGCCACCACCTTCTCTATTGTTGTCGTCGTTCGCCATGCCGATTTGGAACTACCGAGAGACCTCTAGCAAGTCATGGCTTAGATAGTGAATTCTTCTTCCCTATTTCATTGGAAGGGGTTTAGAAGGGTTCGAATTTAGGAAATTTTTAGTACATTGTGTCTAGCTTCGATTTGGTGCTATTTTCACCGATTTGTAGTACCTTGAGGTGGAATACGCCGACCCAACATGGTGCACGATTGCTGAGATGCTGATTCAGTCAAGATTTTCCACATCCATAGGTGTGCACCGGGGAAAGCTGTTGCTTTCAAAGGGACAAACACAAGACGAGATTATATGCATTTTCGCATGATGATGTAAGTAGTGTGCTATATCACTTGAAATAAATATGTAATGCATTGGTAGTATGATGATTTTCTTAAATTTTCCACCATTTATATATGTGGTTTTGTATGTTCGGTTGATCCTTAGTGGCCTTACCATGCAACGTGCAGTATCTACTTTGTGGGGCGTATATGAGACGAACAACAGTGCAAGCATTATAGAGAAAATGCATAATGCTGAGTTAGTTAAGAACTTATTCGAAGAGAAGGACAAGGTGAAATACACCAGTTTATTTGCAGATGTCAAGAAGTGGATGGATGCCATATAGAGTCGTGTGCTGAAGAAAAAATGGCAAAATTAAAGGAGAACTGTGAGAAGCAAGCTATTATTGAGTTGGGCAAGATGGAGGAGGAGATAAATCTGCTGCTATAGGAAAAGAAAAAATGGGACGATGGAAAGGAAAAAACTGAAGGAGGAAAAGAAGAGATTATAATACATGTTGTTTGATCTTCTGAAAGCTAGTGATGCAAATGAGGAATTTGTGAAGAATGATATGCTTTCCCTTAGATCTTGTTCATCATGGGTAGCTCAAAAAAAGCTTTTGTCTAAATTTAGGTGTAATATTATTTAAATTGTTATCTAAGACTAGGTATGAAATGTGTAAGTCAAATATTATTTGTTACATGTACTGTTAAGATCAACTAGTCTAGAAACTTCACGGTAGATCTTTTCCTGTAAAGTTCTAGTCGAAATCTGAGAGGGAGAGGGAGATCGGGAGAGAGGGGCAAACCTTTGGTGCGGGTCGAGGAGCCCGAGCCGGTGACCATCGGGGTGTAGGAGTTCGTAGCATGGAACAAAAAATTTCTACCGCATACAAACAAACAAGCCAAGATCTATCTACTAGATTGTAGCAACGAGTCGATGGAATAACTCACCCTCGAAGATTCCAAAGTGTTTAACGAGAGCGGATTCTCGTGGGTGATGTAGTCGTACTCTTGCCGATCTCAAGATCGCGTAGACGATCCTTCCGGCGCTGCGTTCCGGCAGCGCTTCCGCAGTCAGTCACACGTACGGTACTCGACGAAGACCTTCCTCTCCCTTGTTCCAGCAGGCAGCAGAGGTTGTAGCACTCTCCTCGCGATTCCGGCAGCACAACGGCGTGGTACCGGAAGTAGAGGGGAGATCTCGCAGGGCTTCGCCTTAAGCCGGAGCGAGTATGGTGGACTATGAGAGAGAGCCTCGGTGATCTAGGGTTTAGACGCACCAAGGAGGAGCAAGGCCGGCGGCTAGGGTTTGCCTAGGCGGCGGCGGCTTGCCCTAGGCGGCGGCGGCAGCAGGAGGTGGCGGCGCCGGCGGCTAGGATTAGGGTTTGCGGGGCGTGGTGTTGTGTCCTTGGAGGGGCAGCCCTGCCCCTCCTTATATAGGTGGAGGGGGCGCGCCAAGGGGAGGGAGTCCCTCCCCAACTCGGTCTCCAAGTGGGACGGCGGTGGAAGGAGGGAACTCCTCCCCAAGTAGGTTTCCTACTCTCCCTCCACCTCACAAAATAGCCGTTTGACTTTTCAAATTGGCGTTTGACTTATCAAACTAGGATTTGATTAAACCCTTTATTTTGTTCAGCGATGACACCTAGTACATGATGCAATCATTCCAACTTGTTATGACACATTCATGTACCCTTCCCCTCCGGAGTGCCGGACATTCTGGAACCTTCTAGAACATTCCCGATGAAAACACCGGAACCATTCTCCAAACCCGAAACAGGACTTTCCTTATATGAATCTTATTCTCCGGACCATTCCGGATCTCCTCGTGATATCCCGGATCCCATCCGAGACTCCGAACAACATTCGATCTCTTACTCATCATTCCATAACTACTCAAACAACGTTGAATCCTTAAGTGTGTCTCCCTACGGTTCGTGAATTATGCGGACATGATCGAGACACTTCTCCAAACAATAACCAATAGAGGAATCTGGAAATTCATATGGCTCCCACATATTTCTACGATTACTTTGCGATCGAATGAACCACTTACATACGATACCAATTTCCCTTTGTCTCACGATAGTTTACTTATCCGAGGTTATGATCGTCGGTATCTCTTCATACCTAGTTCAACCTCGTTACTGATAAGTACTCTTTTCTCATTCCCGTGATATGTGATCCCTTGTGATCCAGTCACATGCTTGCAAGCTAATTGGATGACATTCCACCGAGAGGGCCCAGAGTATATCTATCCGTCATATGGATGGACAAATCCCACTCTTGATCCATGTGTCTCAACCAATACTTTCTGAACACTTAATGCCACCTTTATAGCCACCCAGTTACGGTGTGGTGTTTGATGTCATCAAAGCATCCTTCCGGTGAAGGTGATATGCATGATCTCATGGTCGAAGGAATTAGGTTACTATGTATCAGAAAGCATATAGCAATTGAACTATTAAAATGACTTGATCTTTATGCTACGCTTATCTATAGGAGTATGTCCACCATATCATTCTCCTAACGATATGATCTTGTTGTTAATAACATCTCAATGTTCATGATAGGGAAACCACAATCATTTATTAACCAACAAGCTAGTATTTATAAAGAGGCTTTACTATGGACTCTATTTTAGTTTACAAATCACACAAGTATTAATGTTTCCTTGTTAATACTATTATAGCATGAATGTAAACATTTATCATAAACACAAAGATATAATAATAACTACATTTATTATTTCCTCTAGGGCATATCTGCAACAGTCTCCCACTTGCACTAGAGTCATCTAATCCAGATTACATGGTAATATACCGAACACCCATGGCAGTTTGGTGTTGGTCATGTTTTGCCCTCGGGAGAGGTTTAGTCAACGGATCCGCCACATTCAGATCTGTGTGTACTTTGCAAAGCTTTATGTCCCCATCTTGTACATGTTCTCGAATAGCATGAAAACGTAGCTTGATGTGCTTCAGCTTCTTGTGTGACCTTGGTTCTTGCGCATTGGCTATGGTGCCCATGTTATCACAGTAGATTGACATTGGGTCCAGCGCACTAGGAACCACACCGAGCTCTGTAATGAACTCTTTCATCCATATTGCTTCTTGTGAAGCCACCGAAGAAGCCATGTATTCCGATTCAGTTGAAGATCTCGCCACAACGCTTTGCTTTGCACTCCTCCAGCTAACTGCTGCACCATTCAAAGTAAATACGTATCCAGATTATGATTTAGAATCATCCGGATTGGTGTTCCAACTTGTATCGGTGTAACCATTAACAACGAGCTGTTCATCACCTCCATAAGAAAGAACCATATCCTTAGTTCTTCTCAAGTACTTAAGGATGTTTTTTACCGCTGTCCAATGATCCACTCCTGGATCCCTTTGATATCTGCTAGTTAAACTAACAACATATGCAATGTCGGGTCTAGTACATAGCATGGCATACATCAGTGATCCTATGGCTGAGGCATAGGAAGTTTTACTCATCCTTTCTCTATCTTCTGCCGTTGTCGGACTTTGAGTTTTACTCAAGGTCGTATTGGGCAACATGGGCAAGAACCCTTTCTTGCTATCTTCCATTCCAAACCTCTTTAGAACTTTGTCCAAATATGTACTTTGTGACAATGATATTAGGCGTCTCGATCTATCTCTATAAATCTTTATGCCTAATATATAAGCTGCTTCGCCAAGATCCTTCATTGAAAAACTATTATTCAAATATTCCTTGACACTATTAAGAAGGTCTACATCATTCCCAATCAACAATATGTCATCTACATATAGTATTAAGAATGCTACAGAGCTCCCACTCACTTTCTTGTAAATACAAGCTTCTCCATAAGTTTGTATAAAACCAAAACTTTTGATTAATTTATCAAAATGTTGATTCCAACTTCGGGATGCTTGCTTCAATCCATAGATGGACCGTTGAAGTTTGCATACCTTGTTAGCATCTTTAGGATCGACAAAACCTTTGGGTTGCATCATATACAACTCTTCATCAATGTCTCCATTGAGGAACGCTATTTTAACATCCATCTGCCATATCTCATAATCGTAATATGCAGCGATTGCTAACATAATCCTCACAGACTTTAGCTTCGCTACAGGTGAGAAAGTCTCATCGTAGTCAACTCCTTGAATTTGTCGAAACCCTTTTGTGACAAGTCGAGCTTTATAGACAGTAACATTACCATCAGCATTTGTTTTCTTCTTGAAAATCCATTTGTTCTCGACAGCCTTCCAGCCATCCGGTAAGTCCACCAAAGTCCATACTTGGTTTTCGTACATGGATCCAATCTCGGATTTCATGGCTTCTTGCCATTTATTGGAATCTGGGCTCATCATCGCTTCCTCATATGTCGCAGGGTCATCGGTGTTGTCCACCAACATGACACTCATAACGGGTTCATACCAATCAGGAGTGGTACGAGTTCTCGTTGACCTGCGAGGCTCTGTAGCAACTACAACCAAAGTTTCATGATCATCATCATTATCTTCCTCTCTTATTGGTGCAGGCACCACAGGAACTTCTTCCGGTGCTGCGCTACTCGCAAGTTCGAGAGAGGTTCGACAACCTCGTCGAGTTCTACTTTCCTTCCAGTCACTTCTTTCGAGAGAAATTCCTTCTCTAGAAAGGATCCATTCTTGGCAACGAAGATTTTGCCTTCGGATCTATGATAGAAGGTATACCCAATAGTTTCCTTTGGGTATCCTATGAAGACGCATTTTTCCTACTCTCCCTCCACCTCACAAAATAGCCGTTTGACTTTTCAAATTGGCGTTTGACTTTTCAAACTAGGATTTGATTAAACCCTTTATTTTGTTCAGCGATGACACCTAGTACATGATGCAATCATTCCAACTTGTTATGACACATTCATGTACCCTTCCCCTCCGGAGTGTCGGACATTCCGGAACCTTCTAGAACATTCCCCATGAAAACACCGGAACCATTCTCCAAACCCGAAACAAGACTTTCCTTATATGAATCTTATTCTCCGGACCATTCCGGATCTCCTCGTGATATCCCGGATCCCATCCGAGACTCCGAACAACATTTGGTCTCTTACTCATCATTACATAACTACTCAAACAACGTCGAATCCTTAAGTGTGTCTCCCTACGGTTCGTGAATTATGCGGACATGATCGAGACACTTCTTCGAACAATAACCAATAGAGGAATCTGGAAATTCATATGGCTCCCACATATTTCTATGATTACTTTGCGATCGAATGAACCACTTACATACGATACCAATTTCCCTTTGTCTCACGATAGTTTACTTATCCGAGGTTATGATCGTCGGTATCTCTTCATACCAAGTTCAACCTCATTACTGATAAGTACTCTTTTCTCGTTCCCGTGATATGTGATCCCTTGTGATCCAGTCACATGCTTGCAAGCTAATTGGATGACATTCCACTGAGAGGGCCCAGAGTATATCTATCCGTCATATGGATGGACAAATCCCACTCTTGATCCATGTGTCTCAACCAATACTTTCTGAACACTCAATGCCACCTTTATAGCCACCCAGTTATGGTGTGGTGTTTGATGTCATCAAAGCATCCTTCCGGTGAAGGTGATATGCATGATCTCATGGTCGAAGGAATTAGGTTACTATGTATCAGAAAGCATATAGCAATTGAACTATTAAAATGACTTGATCTTTATGCTACGCTTATCTATAGGAGTATGTCCACCATATCATTCTCCTAACGATATGATCTTGTTGTTAATAACATCTCAATGTTCATGATAGGGAAACCACAATCATTTATTAACCAACAAGATAGTGTTTATAAAGAGGCTTTACTAGGGACTCTATTTTAGTTTACAAATCACACAAGTATTAATGTTTCCTTGTTAATACTATTATAGCATGAATGTAAACATTTATCATAAACACAAAGATATAATAATAACTACATTTATTATTGCCTCTAGGGCATATCTCCAACACGGGGAGGGTGACAGTGTGAGCGTGGGCAGTGGTGGCGGCGTCGGTGGTGCTTCCTGTCACTCTGCGCGGAACCTCGATCGGAAGGGCATGGGGAGTGGCACACAACGAACCTCATTAGTTGTGACACCGGACCCCACCTCTTTATATATGCGTAGGTGACAGGGACCCACCAACCGGGAGGTTGGGCGTCCCCGATCATGACGCTGTCAAGGGGTGTGATCGAGCCGTTGGGCTCGGTCACGATTGAGATCAATCTAACATTCTCTCCCTTGATCTCAACTTTAGTTTTAACTTTATACTTTACTCGTTTCATCAAAGATCAGTACATAGAGCATGTTTCATCGTCACAGCTCAATTTCCGATAGAATCAGATAGCCACCATATACTTTTCTAGTTTGAAACAAATCCTATTACTTTTGGGCCTTGGTAGTCCAGAAATCATAGGCTTTCCATTAAACCCATGCCGGCTATGTGTTCCTTGAACACATTGGGTGGTAAGCCTTTCGTTAGCGGATCCGCAAGCATATCCTTTGTCCTTATATGCTCGAGACTTATAGTTTTATCTTGGACTTTGTCCTTCACAACATAATACTTTATATCTATTGACTTTGTAGCATTACTCGACTTGTTATTGTGAGCATATAATACAGTGGGCTCGTTGTCACAGTACATCTTTAGTGGCCTGCTGATGCAGTCTACCACTTTCAAGTCGGGTAGAAATTTCTTTAACCATAACGCATGTCCCATGGCCTCATAACATGCTATAAACTCTACTTACATCGTAGATGATGCAACTATTGACTGTTTGGCGCTTATCCACGAAATAGCACCTCCTGCGAGAGTAAAGACATATCCTGTCGTGGACTTTCTATCATCTTTATCTCTCGCAAAATCCGCATTTGAATACCCTCTTATTTCTAGGGAATCAGATCTTTTATATGTTAGCATGAGGCCTCTTGTGCCTTGCACATAACGCAAAGCTTTCTTTACCATCTTCCAATGCTCTATGCCTGGATTCTCTTGATATCTACCGAGTACCCCGGTGATAAAAGCTAAGTCAGGGCGAGTGCACACTTGTGCATACTGTAAGCTTCCAACGGCTGAAGCATATGGTACTGACTTTATTTGATCGATCTCATATTGGTTCTTTGGACATTGGAATTTTCCAAAAATATCGCCCTTGACTATGGGAGCAGGTGTTACATTACTCGCATGCATATTGTATTTCTTTAGAATCTTTTTACAATAGGCTTTCTGCGACAGTCCTAACACTCCATTCTTTCTATCTCGGTGAATTTCTATGCCCAAAACATAAGAAGCTTCACCAAGGTCTTTCATGTCAAAATTTGAAGACAAGAACTTCTTTGTTTCTAGTAGTAGACTGACATCGCTGCTAGCAAGTAAGATATCATCCACATACAGAATTAGGAAAATATATTTCCCACTTTTAAACTTTGCATAAATGCAGTTGTCCAACATTCTCTTTAAATCCAAATCTTTTGATTGTATCATTGAACTTTAAATACCACTGCCTAGAGGCTTGCTTTAACCAATAAATGGATTTCTTTAGGCGGCATCCCATATGTTCCTTCCCCTCCATGAAAAAACCCTTGGGTTGCTTCATGTATACATTTTCTTCTAAATCTCCATTTAGAAATGTCGTCTTTACATCCATTTGATGCAACTCTAAATCAAAATATGCAACTAGAGCCATTATGATTCCGAAGGAATCCTTACATGAGACCGGAGAAAAAGTCTCACTGTAATCTACCCCTTCTCTTTGCGGAAAGCCTTTTGCCACAAGTCTAGCTTTGTACTTTTCTACATTCCCATTGGATTCATACTTTGTTTTGTAGACCCATTTGCATCCTACTGTTTGGCTCCTTTAGGAATTTCCTCTAAGTCCCAAACATTGTTAGAACTCATCGATTTCATTTCATCTTCCATTGCCTCCACCCACTTGGCTGAGTGAGGGCTTCTCATAGCTTCTTCATATGAGGTAGGATCTCCCTCCATATGAACTGTTTCTGTGTTATAAACTTTGTAAATTTCTTTAGAAATGGCTGGTCTTCGTTCTCTTTTAGACCTTCTGAGTTCATCAGACTCTTGCTCATTTCTTGCCTTAGGTTCTGGCACATTTGATGAGTGTGGCTGTCCCGGCTCCCTTTCGTGCTCAACAGTGGGTTAAGGTGGCTCCTGATGGACAGGTTCCGGACCTTCTTGCATTGCTGTCACATGTGGAGTCACAACAGGTGCCGGCACCACAACCTCAGGGGTTGTAGATGGTGGCACAACAGGTAGCGAGAAAAATGGCTCCTGAATCATCGGATTAGGTGCATGCACCCTCTTCTCCTCAATATCAATTTTTCGAGCTACCGTGCTCCCCCTCATCAATTCGTCCTCCAAGAAGACTGCATGTCTCATTTCTACAAACTTTGTGTATCTGTCAGGACAGTAAAAACGATAACCTTTTGATCTATCTGGATAGTCAATGAAGTGGCAACACACTGTTTTGTGATCTAACTTTGCAATGTTTGGATTGAAAACTTTTGCCTCGGCTGGGCTCCCCCAGACCCTCAAGTGGCGCAGAGAGGGGACTCTGCCTGTCCACAACTCGTACGGTGTTTTGGGCACCGACTTACTTGGTACTCTGTTGAGAATGTGAATGGCGGTTTTAAGCGCCTCCATCCACAATCCCAATGGGAGGGTGGAATATCTCATCATGTTGTGCACCATATCCATAAGGGTACGGTTACGCCTTTCAGCTACTCCATTTTGCTGAGGTTCGCCTGACATAGAATACTGGGCGACTATTTTATTTTCCTGTAGGAACCATGCAAAAGGTCCAGGTACTTGACCATATGGTGTATGCCGACCGTAGTACTCCCCCCCCCACGGTCGGACCAGACTATCTTAATTCTTTTATCATGCTGATTTTCAACTTCAGCTTTGAAAATTTTAAATTTATCCAATGCCTCAGATCTTTCTTTAATAGGATAAATGTAACCATACCGGGAGTGATCATCCGTGAATGTTATGAATGAATCATAACCATCCACACTTTTCATAGGAAACGGTCCACAAATATCAGTGTGGATGATTTCTAGTGTTGCTATACTTCGGTTTGCACCCTTTTGATTTGCTTTACATATTTTCCTTTTATGCAATCTATGCATTGTTCGATATCTGAGAACTCTAACAGAGGAAGAATATCATTTTTAACGAGGCTTTCTATTCTTCCCCTCGAAATATGGCCTAATCGATAGTACCATAACTTCGACAAGTCATGAGTTTGCTTTCTTTTCTTTTGTACACACATAAAACACTTTTTCTCATAGTGATAACAAATAAAGCTCATAGTGAAGCAAAACAACACCCACATAAGCATTATTAAAGCATATGGCACACTTGCCATGTCCAAACACTCATAGTTATCTTTGTCCACATGGGATACTTATCAAGTTTGTATGTAATGAAGGCTTTTAGTCTTTTCTATGTCCCATTTTTCTGGGGACATGCTATAATTGACAAAAAAAGTGTCAAACTATTGAGGCAGTGAAGCCATCACCAAGTGAATAAGGAGTGCAGCCTTTAGCTCCAAATCAACATCCATGGGTTTAAGCTTGGCTGCCATGTTGCTCATCCGGAGTCTCTTATGCCATGTGCACCTCCATTGTACCTTTCTGTCACCAGCTGTTTCAACAGGTGGGGCATATGTCTTTTGAAGAACCAGTGAAATGGCTCTTTATCTTTTCTATAAACTCTCATGCGGAAGCACACTTTGCAATTGAGCCCGCATTAGCGTTCTCAATTGTGTTCTTTATAAAAATAATGCAACTTTTGTTGGTATTAAACATCTTTTGGTCCTCTAAGGTATATGCCATCTCCAATAGAGCATGGTACCTTTTCTTTTCCTGCCATGCAACATCATCATCTTTTCTTCTTTAAACCACAAAGATGTGTAACCATAACAACAATTGCATGCATTAATCCAACGTTGGTATAAATTAAAACATACAACTGTTTATGCAATTAAATCTATATCACTGTTGGGCAGATAATAAAGATAAATACACATATTATTGCAACAAACATGATCATATTATTAATAACATTGGTCATAAAATAACAGAACCATAATTGTTTCAATAATCACTTTAACAAACTTTTTGAAATTTAATTCACTTTAAACCTTTAATAAACACTTTAACTATTTACATATATAAATGCACCTTTTAACATAAAATAACAAATCATGATCATGCTATTAATAACGTTGGTTATATAATAACAGAATCATAATCACATTTTAATATCACTTTATCACATCTTTTAAAAATTTAATTATTACTTTATTGCATTTAGGCAATTGCCTTTAACTATTTGCAGCGGAATATGAATAAAAATTCATGAACTTTTATACTTACAGAAATAAATTTCTGTCACTTTTGGGTTCTCTAAACAAATTTTCATTGGATAAATTTGAATAGACAAAACTATACAAAATTTGCTAAAAAAACTGAACAAAAAACAATAAAACTGCCTCTGTAAAAAACAAAACAGAAAAATTGTGCTATTACACCCTTTTGGGCCTTTCATGTGCGCGGCGAGGCAACACAACGCGCGTGCACTGCCGCTAGTGGCCCATGTCGGCCCGTAGCTGCTGTGCGCGGCTCTCTTTGCATGCCGCTCGCTTGCCCACGGCCCAACTGCGGCCCAAAACGGCCCATGCGGCCTGTCCCGCGCACCGCCCTTGCAGTGGCCGTCAGATCCAGCCGAGCGACATCCAACGGCCGTGCGCGACTATCGCCAGGTCAAAAGCGACCCGACCCGACCCCAGAGCGAAACCCTAGCCCCCACTCTCCCCCACGTGCTCAACTCTCTGTCCCACTAGCGGCGGCGCTGCTCGAGACGAGGCGGCGCTGCCCGGCTGAGCCGGCGGCCCCCCTTCCTCTCCTTCGCGAGCACACCTTCCCCTCCATGCTCTGTTACCACACCTGCTGAACCCCGCCCCCGCTTCGAAGAAAAGGAGCACAGAGGAGCAGCAAGCAGCGGCGCCCCCTGGCCCCTTGCCGGCGCGCGCATCCACCCTGGGTGGGTGCGCCGTGGTCAAGCGGCCCAGGCGGCGGTGCCCTTTTGTCGGTGGTGGCCGGCGATGAACCCCTTCTGCCCGTTCACGCCAGCGTCCGCGTGGTCTGGTGGTGCCCCCGTCGGCCCAACGGCTGGCGGCGAGTCTTTGCCCCCGAAGGGGTCACTCCCTTTCGGCTGTGGAGGAGGCGGGGTGCCCCCTCCACTGCCCTATTCTTCCTCCAATGGCTCGGCTTGCCGATGCCCGTCGGTTGGAGAGGAACGACACGCCCGGGATGGCTGCGCACTTTGCCGTCGAGCCCGAGGCTGCTAGGTAAGTCTTTGCCCTTTTCCCCTTTCTCTCTGTTAGGGTTAGGGTTCCGAATTTGGGGATTTTCTTTTGACTTTTCTTTTAGGGATTGGGGATTTGTTTTGGGATGAACTCGGGGGGAACTAGGGTTTTGAAATCGAAAACTTTTCTATGATTTATTTCTACCGGAAAAAATCTAGAGCCTAGAAGCGCTCTGATACCAATGTTAGATGTACTATTAAGATCAACTAGTCTAGAATCATCACGGTAGATCTTTTCATGTAAAGTTCTAGTCGAAATCTGAGAGGGAGAGGGAGATCGGGAGAGAGGGGCAAACCTTCGGTGCGGGTCGAGGAGCCCGAGCCGGCGACCATCGAGGAGGGTGACGGCGTGAGCGTGGGCAGTGGTGACGGCGTCGGTGGTGCTTCCCGTCACTCTGCGCGGACCCTCGATCGGAAGGGCGTGGGGAGTGGCACACGACGAACCTCGTTAGTTGTGCCACCAGACCCCACCTCTTTATATATGCGCAGGTGACAGGGGCCCACCAACCCGGAGGTTGGGCGTCCCCGATCAGGACGCGGGCTCGGTCACGATTGAGATCAATCTAACATTATTTTGTGTAGAAAATGAAAAAAAACATATTGGGTGGTTGTATTAGGAACGCCGCCGTGTGCAACCCCAAAACCCACAGTAGATTCTATCGGCATCCCCAAATCACTTTTTCGACACCATTGTCGGACACCCTATTGACTGTGACGACGGTGGTGCCCTTACAAAAAAACATTACATATGATGCATATCAAAGGGACAGAGTGTTTTGGTTTTGGAGTGCTTATGCTCCTTTTATTTGAAATGTATTTTTTAAAAAACTAAAATTTTAAAAATATCAGAACAAATACCCGCACGTACATCTCAACATAATGGATGCGTACAAAGTTGTTTTAGGGAAACCCGAATTTTCTGTGGCTTGCGTAAAAAGACAAATTTCGATGTTAAAATAAAGATTATGAAGAGACATTTGTTTGTCTTTTTTGCACAGCTCGCAAAAAATATTTGTTCTTCGTGAAACTTTACAAGACAACACAAAATGTGGGGACACGCACACAACATTTTTTATGGAATTTGTTTAACAAATTGAACCATGTGTTTTTTTTGTAAAGGGAGCATATGCATCAAAACTGAATTTCCTGCATTAAAGCCATTACTCCAAACGGAGTATTATTATTTTCGACGTCATACAAATAAAAACCAAATTGGCGCTCACTGGTGACCCCAAAACCAAAATGGTTACATGAGAACAAAGAATAAAACTTCTATGGGGCCACAAGTCAGTGAGATGAGATGCCAATGCTGCAGTAGTTCACGTTTCAGATTTAGAAAATAGTGGCTTAGGAGGAGCCACGTGCACACCAAACAACTCAGGATGCTCGTACACAAAATCCTGGGTCCACACACATTGTCGCACAGTAAAAGTGATGAAGTATGTCTATATGCAAGTTGTCATGCACATTACAGTGACCTCTAGCATAGCTAATGCATGCGTCATAATAACGTAGACTATCTGAGAGAAACACATATACTGACTTATTTAGTACCCGTTAATCAGAGAACGGTTGAACTTCATAATTAGTGTGTCAGCATGGGTTAGACAAACATGATTTGTCCCCAACTGAAATAATGGAACATACGATTCTTAGTTTACACTCAAAATAATAATTTGAAATTTCTTATGTCAAATCAAAGTTAAGCTACAACATACAATATATGACACTAGTCTTGGTGTTTATTTTTTACAAGGCACGTTTTGATTGGTTAAGTAAAAATGGTGACAAACAATTAGTCTATTTATTTGCAATTTATGTGAGATAAAAGTTGGTGAAAATATATCTGTATCAAAATATACTTGCTACTGCAATTGTAATTATATATCAAGTAAATGACACATCAAAAAACTAATTGTTGGTCGAAAATTATTTGGTCCCATCAAAATACGTCTTGTTTTCATGCAAAAATTGATGTAAATTACACCACATCATTACTCTGGCCAATTATACATGCACGACCCACAAAATTGATGTAAACAAATTACTCTGGCCAAATCATACATGCATGACCCAATTATACATGCATGACCCACAAAATTGATACAAAAATTGATGTAAACAAATTACTCTGGCCAATTATACATGCATGACCCACAAAATTACCTTTTGTCTATCCAAATCATCCATGCTACCATGACAAAATAAAAATTCCGCACACAAATCACGTAATTGATTAGACTTGTACGACCTGCAAATATCACATGAAAATATTGTGAAAAGATTGGGAAGAGAAGATAAGCTAGCCCAGCTGATTTGGCATTATGGCTGAGACCAAGTTGGCGTATGTCACAGGGTAGAGGTGCGGCAATACTCCTTGTGTCCTTTTGTTGTGGTAACTGAAGCAATTAATAGGATAAGTGGCTGCCAATGGGCACGTCCCCATTGGTAGATCTACATGATCTCTTGGACCCCCACATATAAACAATTCCTCTGTGTCTATTATACATCATTTCTCTATCACGAATCGTTACATTACCATTCCCCTTGGAAGAAATAAGTGCAAAATATTAGACATATAAAAACAAAAGTAGGGAACTAATGGTTTCATACCATAGACTGGGCGCGATAATGTGATTTCATACCGCCATAGCCTGGCCATCATAATATGGTTGGTGGTTTCGTATCATATAGGCTATTTTGTGTGATAAGGCTAGTCGCAAAATCTAAGTATTCAAAAATATATTTGCTTGTGTTCTGTGTTTCTTTCTTCCGAAGGTTAGTCCCATGTTAGAGATTGCCCAAATTGACATACCTAGCTAACAACTTTCGAAGTGGATAATAGGATAAGGCATGCAATCCATAACTTTCCCATCTAGTATCCAAGAAGGGACACATACTTGCAAAATGTCAACACAGATCCGGGTCACAGTACCACATGCGGGAATTAAGAGTAATTCATGAGAGGCGGCCAAACATTGTCATTATCATGGGTCAAAATCATAGCCATACTCTCTTCGTCCACAATTACCCTTTGTTTTGGGTTTAATCAAAGCCAAACTTTATAAAGTTTGACCTAACATCTAGAAAATAATATCAACATCCACAATAAAAATCTATGGTAATCGAATCATAATTAAGAATATTTTTATGTTATATGCGTTTGTATCGTGGACGTTTATACTAATTTCATACACTTGGTCAAACATTGTAAAGTTTGACTTTAACTAAACCCATAACATAGGATAAATAAATAGGGAGTAGGATTCACTATCTCCGGTTCAAGTAAAGGATGTTCACAAAAACCAGAGTCAACTGACGAGGATCGATCTCGTCAATGCCCATTGTTATGAGCTTGGGTTTTGGAGAAGATGGGGGTGCTGAAGATCGCGGAACGGTTAACAGACAAGCAACCAGGGGACACGAGATTTACCCAGGTTCAGGCCCCCGGAGGGAAAACCCTACTCCTGCTTGTCTGCTTTTCATTACGGCGAAACCGAAAGTTACAGGGGTGCGCAGATGCAATCTGGCGTGGAGGTGTGTATGCGGTGGTATGAGAGGTGCCCTCCTCTTCGTGCCCTCCTGGCCTTTATATAGAGGTAGGCAGGTCCCAGGCACAGATCGAGTCGGTTACAGGTTTAGGGTTTGCCCCTTTGAATATTCTATCTAATCTAGTCTTGCTCTCCAAGGATCCGAAGACGTCATGGGCTTGGGCCACCCGAAAATCTTCATAGGCCGCATATATTCTCATGGGCCTTCCTTGGGCTGGACTAGGTATGCTGATGTCATGTACCTGTAGGGTATAACCATGTTAGTAGCCCCCGAGTGTTTAGTCGAATCGTAGATACGGCTGAGGACTCTTTAATCTTTCGGGTGCAGCTGTTTCTATTCATCAGAGAATGATTTTAGTATGCAGGGATTGTTGATGCATGTGCCTGACTCTCCCGACGGATCAGGGTCAGTTAAATGTCTTAGGACAAAACAACACGATCTTCTTTAGATTCGAGTCCCTCAACTCGAACCCGGAACAGATGCTGGCGTAATCCGACTCAGGCCGTTGAGGTCTTACAAGAGTCGAATCCCAGTAATTTTCGAATGATGTACCCAACGCGTCCGTCGGGATTTTCATCGCGCCTGTTAGCACGGATTTTCACTAGCAGAGCGTAGTCGTGTGCATTGCCAGGCCATCAGAGGATATCTGTAGGTCTTATCTTTGCGTCGCAGATGCAACATCCAAAATTTTATCACCGCAGAGGTGTTTCGGGTGGCCAAGGAGGATGTTGCTCGCTTAGCGTTGATTGGGGCAAAGTTGCCAACAAGTTTTTGCATTCTGATCCGAAGGACCGCAGTTGAAGAATTCATAGGGTGCGCGACCAGAGCTCCTTATGGGAGTAACCCCCGAGTGTCTGTTCGAGTCGTAGACTCGAGCAGAGACTTTAATTCAGCCGTTGTTTGCTTTAGGTCCGTAGGACACAATTTTTTCTGATGCTTGAATCAATCCTCCCTATGGGAGTAGCCCCCGAGTCCGTAGTGGAGTCGTAGATTCGACGTAGGACTCGAAGAAATAGATCATTGGCGTAGTACGCTATTCATGCTTCGGGTACGCGGCCAGCGCTCCTGATAGGAGTAGCCCCCCCTAGTAGTTGCTCGAATCGTAGATTCGAGTGAGTACTTTAGCTGTTTAGACAAAAATTTGTAACCGTTGCTAGTATAGCTTTGATGACGTCAGTGCTGACGATCGGTGACCTCAAGCGTCTGCGGCTCCAGAGGTGACGTGACTGGATGAACGTGGGTCCCACTTTCTGACTTGGAGTTGACTGGTCATGCGCGACGTGGCGATAATTACGGCGTCTCCTTGATTTCCGTGCGTAGTGGACGGCGTGCAAGCGACGGTTCGCTGCCGTGCTGACACGTGGACGGTTGGATTTGATGCTGGCGCTAGGGCTTCCCGATGAACGGTCCCTGTTCATCATCTTCGTCCTTATAACTGTGGGGAATTTTTTTTGTTTGTTTTCACCGCAGCCACTTGCTTTCTATTGCGTCCATTTTCTTGAGCTTTTCTTTCCACGCGCTGGAAGTTCTATGATCATTCCCCTCATCCTTCCTACGCTCGTACCGCCGCCGTCGTCGCGCTGCCATGGTGAAACCGAAGAAGACCTCCACCAGTGCCGCCGCTGGCGGCAAGAAGGGCACCGCCGCCACTCGTGTCACCGATGGTGGGTGGCGGCGCACGGAGACGCGCGAGGGCGAACTGCGCAAGCTTCGTGAGCAGGGTTTAATCCCGCAGGACAAGGAGGCCGTCAAAGTCCCTGGCGACGAGGTATTTCCCCGTCCTCCTGCAGGGTTTCGGGTGATGTTCATCGCCTTCATTATTCGCGGCCTTTCTTTCCTAGTCCACTACTTCCTTCGTGGACTGTTGTTCTTCTATGGCATTCAACTCCACCATCTTTCCCCCAATTCTCTTCTTCACATTGCTTGTTTTGTTGCATTTTGCGAGTGCTGGCTTGGTATTGAGCCGCACTTTGGCCTCTTCCGAAAGCTCTATTCCATGAAGAGGCAATCCGGCTCCGACGGAGTTTATCCAATTGGCGGCTGCGTCATTTCTCTTCGATCCACTGTTCTTTTCTTCTCTTTCTCTATGTCCAAGTCCGTCCAGAACTAGCGGAGGAAGTGGTTTTATATCCGCGACTCCATATTAGACGGGCAAAACTTTGGCCTTGCCCCTTTCGACTCCACCCAGAAAATCCAGCCGAAGAGGTCCTGGAAGAACCATATCCTGGAGGGTGAGGTGGAGGAGATAGAGGAGCTCTATCGTCGGGTGGAGGACCTCCAGGTGATTCCGAAGAAGGAGGTGAACGGTGTGGATATCATCTGCACCTTCCTCAAATGTCGGGTGCAGCCGCTCCAGGCTAGGGTGCATCCGATGTTCCTTTATTCTGGCCGCCACGACCCGACGAGAGTTGTGGCTGAGGAGCTCTCTAAAGGGTACCTCGGCAGGGTCCTTCGTCCTCTGCTGAAGTACAAAACTGACGAGGACCGTCCGGGGAAGTCACGGGCCCCTCCGCTCAGTGCCTCTCGGCCCGTTCCACAAGTGTAGATCTGGAACATGCGCGTAGCGCTATTTTCGAGTGCGTTTTCTTTGCAGTTATTTTTTCTGAACGTTCTCTTCGTTGTGCAGGAGTTCAAGGTGCCTGGCATGGTACCCCCTCTACCCGAACGGATTCCGTATGTGCCGGACAATGAAATCCGGATGATGTGTCGCAACTTGTTGTTCTTCGTGACCGCGTCCGCAGTCTTGAGAAGGAGCTGCTTGGCATCCGAGGCCACGCGGACGTTTGGAAATCGAAGGCGAAGCGGGGCACCGCCAGAGAGGAATATCTGATGGGGGAGCTGCGATAGTTGGCCGAGCAGCTGAAGTGTAAGTTTCTTCGAGTTGCTGCTCCTTTTCGGATGCGCTTGTTGGCAGACCATCTTACTTTGTAATTGTTGCAGGTGCTAACCTTGTTCCGAGGGAGGAGAAGGAGCGCGTTACAGTTCGGATCAATTGCCTGACCCAGCAAGATATGGAGGCTGGTGCCTTTTTCTGGATGGATCGCGACCATGCCATGGTCTTCGCGACTGTGCAGGATCATGCCCACCAAGTGTCACGGGTGTTGTGGCAGGTGAAGACTTCCTTGGCGTCGATCCTGCACGTCATGTTTCCTCTAGATGAGGCGCCATCGACGCTCTGGGGCTTGTTGGCAAAGTTTCGATATGTGTGTCATGTCAGGGAGCTGGTGCGGCACCAGTTAGTTGAGGGGGTGAAGGCCGTTTTTTCCCTTGTGCGGCTGCATCGCCCTGACGTAAATCTTGCGGCTGTTCAGCTGGGCCGCCTCCTCGACCAGATGGTGGCCTATGGGATATGCGCCCGCACTATGCGGCTGTGAGGCAGTATGCCGAGGAGGTTGTAGATCTCTTTGAGCACTGTGCGCAGGTGATCCTTCAGAATAGGTAGGACCTGTAAAAAGATAGATGTAAAATTTGTATATATTTTAACTGGGCGTGTTGTGCCCTTTGTTGTGAAGGTTCATTGTTTTTAGCACGTTGTGCTTGGTTGTATGCATGCCCTTTTCGTTAGCCTGACGCGATCAGCTACTCAAGTGTACATGCGTTATCCTCAGTCGACGAAGTCATGAGGTGAGGGGGAGCCCCCAAGTGTGTTTGTAGCATAAAGGAATGCGATAAAGATATAGATTTTGGGGCGAGACACTTAGGTTTATTCATATCGTAATGAGGAGGTACATTGTTCGGCTGAGTAGCCTTGGCTGAATAGCCTTATTGAAAGTAAAGGGGGGATAGCTAGGGGTAGAAGCGTCGCAGTTGTGCGACATTCCAAGGGTGGGAGTGTGCGACTCCAGACTCCACGTGCTTGAGGCGATAGGCGCCACCTGGGATGACTTCGGTGATGACGTATGGTCCTTCCCAGGGCGACTCGAGCTTCTTCGGCCGCTCTTGCTTGAGTCGTAAGACGAGGTCTCCTTCGACGAAGGACCTTGGGCACAGCCGACGGCTGTGATAGTTGCGGAGGCTCTACTGGTAGACCGCCGATCAAGCCACGGCGATGTTGTGCCTCGTCGAGTGTGTCGACGGCGTCTTCGAGTGAGGCCGTCGATTCGGCTTCGCTGTAGGCGACGACCCGTGGGGCCTTATGGCGTACCTCTGCAGGCAACACGGCTTCGGCTCCATGCACCATGAAGAAGGGCGTGTAGCCAGTTGAGCTGTTTGGCGTTGTGCGCAGGCTCCAGAGGACGGAGGGTAGCTCTTCTGCCCATGCTCCCGCGAGCCGCTCGAGTGGGATCAGTAGGCTCTTCTTGATGCCACTGCCGACGAGGCCGTTGGACTTTTCGACCTATCCGTTGGTTTGCGGGTGCGCCACGGAGGCATATGATATATTGATCCCGAGGCCTTCGCAGAAGTCCTGGAATTCTTTGGAGATGAAGTTCGACCCGTTGTCGGTGATGATGCTGTGTGGCACGCCGAACCTGTAGACGATGGATTGGAAGAATTTCACGGCCGTTTTACCCTTTTGGTTGGTGACGGGCATGGCTTTGATCCACTTGGTGAACTTGTCGACTGCTACCAGGAGGTAGACGAGACCTCCTTTCGAGGATTTGGGAAGTTTGCCGATCATGTCGAGACCCCATTGGGCGAAGGGCCAGGCCAAGGGTATGGGTCTGAGCTCCGATCCTGGTGCGTGAGGTTTGTCTGCGAACCTCTGGCACCCATTGCATCTTCGAACGATGTCCTTGGCGTCGTTCATGGCCGTTGGCCAGTAGAACCCAACTCATAGAGCTTTGGCTACGAGGGTGCGGCTGCCCGCGTGATGGCCGCAGATGCCTTCATGGATGTCTTGGAGGATAGTTTTGCCGTCACCGATGGTGACGCATCTTTGGAGCACACCCGAAACACTGCGCTTGTACAACTCGCCATTAATGATGGTGAAGGCTTTGGACCGACGAGATATGCGCTGGGCATCTGTCGGGTCATCAGGCAGTTCCCTGTTTATTAGGTACCGTAGGTACGGCTGCGTCCATGTCTCTTCTACTGCCATGACCTACATCAGGTTGACCACTGCGACCTCTGTGTCGAGTTTTTCGGGTCCTTCCCGTCCTTTGGGTAGTGCAGCCCCCGAGTGCTTAGCTTCTTCCGGTGATCCCTTGGGGAATTTCCTTTTGATGGATGGCACACAGATCTGTTCGAGGAACACACCTGGTGGCACCCGTGCGCAGGTGGAGCCGATGTTGGCGAGTCTATCGGCCTCTTCGTTGCTTTCTCTTCCAACATGCCGAAGATCGCAGCCGTCGAAGTCTCCTTCGAGTGAATTGTAGAGCGCACGGTATGCGATCATGTTGGCGGCGTGCGCGTCGCACTCGTTCATCGTCTGCTGGACGACGAGGTTCGAGTCACTATAAATGACCAGGCGTGTTGTGCCGCAGATCTTGGCCATCCTCATGCCGTGGATGAGGGCCTCGTATTCGGCTTCGTTGTTGGAAGCTCAAAATTTCATCCGGAGGACGTACTTCATCTTGTCGCCCTGTGGGGAGGTCAGTATGACTCCGGCTCCTGCTCCTGCCTCGCTCTTGGAGCCATCAAAGTGCATCGTCCATGACTGTGTCATGTCCGGGGTGTCCGGCAGCTGCAGCTCCATCCAGTGGACGAGGAAGTCCGGTAGTACCTGCGACTTGATCGCATGGCGCTTCTCGTAGACTATGTCTAGAGGGGACAGCTTGATGCCCCACAGGGCCACACGTCATGTGTCCTCCGGGTTGTTCATGATGCTGTTCAGGGGTGCCTCGTTGACGACCATCACCTGATGCTCCTGGAAGTAGTGGCTCAGCTGACGAGCCATCATGAACACGCCATAGGAGAGTTTCTGGTAGTGAGGGTACCTCTGTTTTGTCGGTGTTAATACCTCGCTGAGGTAGTATATAGGGCGTTGGACCCCATGAGTCTTGCCATCTTCGGGCCGTTCGACCACGAGTACAGTGCTTACCACCTTATATGTGGCTGCTATGTATAGCAGTAGGGGCTCGCGTTCCTTTGGCGTGACCAGGACGGGCGAGGTGGAGAGCAGCCGCTTCAGATCTTCGAGTGCGTCGTCCGCTTCAAGCGTCCATTCGAATTTGTCTGCTTTGCGTAGCAGTTGGTAGAAAGGCAGGGCCTTTTCACCCATGCGGCTGATGAACCTGCTCAGCGCCGCGATGAGCCAGCAAGATGCTGGACCCCTTTGAGGTTCTTTGGTTTCTCCATGGCCATTATGGCCCGAATTTTCTTCGGGTTCGCCTCAATACCTCGCTAGGAGATGAAGTAGCCAAGCAGTTGGCCGGATGGGACGCCGAAGGTGTACTTTTCTGGATTCATCTTGATCTTGTAGCGATCAAGGTTGTCGAACGTCTCACGAAGATCGTCGATCAGTGTCTTGGCTTCTCTTGTTTTAATTACTATGTCGTCGACATATACCTGTATATTGCGGCCGATCTGGCTCATCAGGCATGCCTGCATGCATCGCTGGTACGTGGCACCTGCGTTCTTCAGCCCGAAGGGCATTGTGTTGTAGCAGAATACTCCGAACGGCGTGATGAACGTCGTTTTCTCCTGGTCTTCGACCTTCAGTTGAATCTGGTTGTAGCCTGAATAGGCATCGAGGAAGGAGAGTTTCTCGCATCCTGCAGTTGAATCAATGATCTGATCGATCCGAGGGAGAGGGAAGTGATCCTTCGGGCAGTGCTTGTTCAGCGAGGTGAAGTCAACGCACATCCGCAGGATGTCCGTGTCCTTTTTAGGGACCATCACGGTGTTGGCCAGCCATTCGCTTTCCTTGATCTCCCTGATGAAATCGGCGTCGAGTAGTCTGTTGACTTTGACTCCAATGGCTTAGGCCCGTGGCTTGGACAGTCGTCGGATGGACTGTTTCACGGGCTTGGCATCTGGGAACACATTGAGTGCGTGCTCGGCGAATTCCCTGGGAACTCCTGGCATGTCCGTAGGACACCAGGCGAAGATTTCCCAGCGCTCACGAAGGAATTAGACGAGCGCGCTTTCCTATGCGGGGCTGAGGTCGTTGGCGATCAGCGCCGTCTTGGAGGCGTCCGTCGGGTGAACTTGCACCTTCTTCATTTTTGACTGTTGAGTCGAACGACATGTCATGTGCATTATGCCTCGAGACCGGGGGTGCCCCGTTGTCTGTCACGTCTCGGAGCCTTATGAGATCCTCCTGCATGACGAATGACTGGGAAATTCTGTTGAAGTCCTGTCGCAGTGATCTGATCGGGTGAAGCTCCCATGTACCATGATGACGCCCCTAGGTCCTGGCATCTTGAGTAGTAGGTACTCATAGTGCAGTACTGCTAGGAACCGTGCGAATGCTACGCTCCCGTGGATGGCGTGGTATTGTGATGGCCAATCCACCACTTCGAACTCGAGTCGCTCGCACCAAAAGTTATCGGGCTTGCCGAAGATGACGTCGAGCCATGTCTTTCCTAGGAGGAATATGCCTTTCCCTGGGATGATGCCGTGGAACGTTGTGTCGGATTGTTCCAGGCTACACAACGGGATCTGCATTGCTGCTAAAGTGCTAGCGAACATCAGATTGATGCCGCTGCCACCGTCCATGAAGACGCGACTCATCTCGAACCCTCCGATCTGCGCCTCGAGCACCAGGGCAGCATGACCTAGGCGAGGGATCTGGCGGGGGTGATCCAAACGGCTGAACGGGATGCAGGACTCCGAACCGCTGAGGTACTCAGGGATGGAGGGTGGAGCGGTCATAGCCAAACTGACTTGGCGGGTGATTTTCTTTTGCACCCTGTTTGTTGGGCGCCCCTTTTGGATCATCAATGACCCATTCGGCGGGGGGTACCTGTTTCCGCTGTTGTTCTGCGCGGGTGCGATTGGGTGATTCGAAGGTCCCATGGGTGGTGGTGGAGGAGCTCCATGGGTGATGTCACCTGGTGCGGGTGCGTGCCCGTACCCAGGGTTTGGGGCTTGCTGTCTCATCTGGGACATGCTCTCGCTGAGTTTCTAGAACTCGCGACAATCTTTGAGCATATGGCTGTCCTTCTTCTTTCCATCCTGCTTGTCGATGTAGAAGTGGATGGTGCAGGGGCCCGACAATTTGTCGTATGCCGAAGGTTCATCGTCGCGTCCGTGGCGTTGCCATGTTTGCGTTGGGCGTCCTCCATCGTGGAAGTTGTTTCCATGGTATCCGCCGATGCTGCGGTTGTTGTCTCTGCGGCGATCGGCGTAGCCAGCCGCGACCATGTCGGGTCCATCGCGGTCGTAGTAAATGCGCTATCTTTGCTTGCTACGGCGTTCGCGTCGGCGGCCGTAGTCATCCTCCTCTTCCGAATGTGCTTGGTGGATGGAGTCCTCGCCATCTGCCCACCTGTTGGCGATGTCCATGAGGTGGTCGAGTGTCTTGGGCTTGACGCGCCCAAGTTATTCCTTGAAGTCCTGGCGTTTGACGCCATCCTTGAAGGCGTCGATTGTTCTCTGCTCGGAGATGTATGCCGCGGATTTCTTGAAGTTGGAACAACGTAGTATATATGAGCGAATGGATTCGCCCGTTCGTTGAGTGCAGGCCCGCAGCTCTTCGATCGAGGCTGGCCTCTTGCTGGTGCCCTTGAAGTTTCGGATGAAACTATATGCCAGTTCCTCCCAGCTTCGGATGGATCCCGAGGATAGGTGCTGAGCCAGATCCGGGCTGCGCCAGTCAGCTACAGCTGAAGGCATTGTAGGCCGGTGTTTTTGTTGCCGCCGTGTAGTTTGAAGGACAACAGGTGGTCGCTGATCCACGCCTTAGGGTCATGCGTGCCGTCAAACTTCGGAGTGTATGAAGGAAGCTTGAAGTTCCTCGGCATCCGCGTCCGCCGAACAGATCTGCTGAAGCATCGAGCTTCGCAGAGTTCTCCTTCATCATCATCCTCTTCGGATTCGGATGAGCACACGCGCTTGGCGCGTGCCTTGTCGATCTTCCGTTGAGTGAGTTCGCTTCGGGCGTCGTAGTCGCGGCTGCGATGTCGTGAGCTCTTGTGCTGTCGAGGTAGGTCGTGTTCCTCCTTGTCGGATGAGGGTGTGGGGCTGCGGTTGAATATGACCGCAACCTTCTTTTTCGGCTCCGCGGGAGCTTCTCCGTGGAGCGCAGCTCCAATGAGTCTGAGTCCGTCTAGTGCGGAGTTGTGCATGGCCCTTTTCGGGTCCCCCACTGGAGGTGGATGGGACGCCAGATACGTAGGTGGCTGCCATGATCGCAACTTGCAGCGTATTCGAGATGACGTTGCCATTGGCGTCCATCTCCATGAAGGACGTGTTGAGGGTTCGGTTCACCTCGCGACGCGCAGTGGGGTCCATGTTCTCTACGCGAGAACGATGCTTGTTGGCGTTGTTGCCGTGCGAGCTGGAGCCGCCCATGGCGGAGAGTGCAGCTCGCCGTGCGCTGGACTCCGAGGCCGCTTGCTTGCGTTTGTCGAGCACTTCTTGCATCTTCACCTGCTTTTTGTGCTCTTCGATGAGGAGCAGGTGGTATGCCATCAGTAGGTCCCATGAGCCACCTACATGCAAGATTTTGTTGCCTGCCACAGCTTCGCGTGCTTGGTTCCATCCTTCCTCGCTGAGGTGGATTACCCTATTGGCCTCAGGGTCGTCCTCGTTGGGCGAGGGGGGGGGGATTGGTTTCTCCTGTTTTCGCCGTTTCTACCCTGCGGGTTGGGTGGCGGTACGTGAGCACCCGAACCTGGTGGCTGCTGCTCCACGTCACTTTGGATGACCACGATGCATTGGTAGCGTCCGTAGGTTGGATCGCTGCTGCCGCAGCTTTCGGATCCGGAACCGTAGGTTCCTTCATCCGACGGAGGATCGCACAGATCTAAGTTGCAGCTGCTGCTGTCGTATGACTCATCTGTCGATGTTAACGTGCATAGCACGGGATGCGGAGCCCACGAGGCGGGCCTGATCGATGGCAGTGGCACCCGCTCTGGGAGGCGGAGAGTGTCGGTCTGTCCCACCTGGAAGCAGAAGCTCCCAAATAGGATCTCGAGCCCGTCGCCTACGGGCTCGAAGTCCTTCATGGTGGCTGGCAAGTGGGCGGTGAAGTCGAAAGCACTGAAGAGGAGATGGCTCTCCGTCGCCGAGGAATTGTAGATCGCTTTGGTTGGGACCGTCACGATCGCACAATCAGCGCCCCTAGTTCCCACAGACGACGCCAATTGACGAGGATCGATCTCGTCAATGCCCATTGTTATGAGCTTGGGTTTTGGAGAAGATGGGGGTGCTGGAGATTGCGGAACGGTTAACGGACAAGCAACCAGGGGACACGAGATTTACCCAGGTTCAGGCCCCCGGAGGGAAAACCCTACTCCTGCTTGTCGGCTCTTGATTACGGCGGAACCGAAAGTTACAGGGGTGCGCAGATGCAATCTGGCGTGGAGGTGTGTATGCGGTGGTATGAGAGGTGCCCTCCTGGCCTTTATATAGAGGTAGGCAGGTCCCAGGCACGGATCGAGTCGGTTACAGGTTTAGGGTATGCCCCTTTGAATATTCTATCTAATCTAGTCTTGCTCTCAAAGGATCCAAAGACGTCATGGGATTGGGCCACCCAAAAATATTCATAGGCCGCGTATATTCTCGTGGGCCTTCCTTGGGCTGGACCAGGTATGCTGATGTCGTGTACCCGTAGGGTATAACCATGTAATCAACATTTTATAACTTTTACTATGTATATAATTGGAAGATGGTCTTGAGATTATCGTCTTCGGCGGCATAATTGGTATCACGGTACCCAAAGGAGCCTCAACACGTGTCGTCCCTAGGGGCAGCCCAGGGGAGCAATCCCCGAGCACTCGATGTCTCCAACACTGCGCCTTCCTCGCCACCACTGCCGCTGACGTTGGCCGTGGTGGCGGTGGGCCCCTCTCCTAAAGGGACGGGGATCCCCTAACTGTTTCCTTGGGAGTAGAGGAGATTGGGATCTCGGGCAGCCCCCCCCCCTCAATTTTCTTGGAGGCGGCGGTGACCATGGTGGTGGCCTCCGCTGGCCCTGATCGCGGGTAGGCTACCTCGCCTCTACCAGCCATGCTGCTGGTGGGGATCCGGGTGGCCGGTTCTGCTCGGTCCGTGGCGGCTGCTCCGACCTCGGCCATTGCGGCGACCGCTATTCTCTATCCCCTAGCCAACGATGGAGGCCGTCCGATGGCAAATGGCAGCGATGGGGACGACCCCTAGTATTTAGTCAACACCAATTCCTTGCCGAGATCCAATAGCTTTCGAGCACATCTCGCTAGAAGATTTTGCCACGGACGCCCGCACGGATGTTGTCGCTTGCGTTGTGATCGCCCAAATCCATGCCCATGAGGCTGGGGCGTTCCATGATGGATACGGTTCTAGTTGGGCAGCCCTTGGGATAAAACTTGACAAGCAGATGGCTACCTGGTGCTGTTCGAGAATTGAAGGCTCTAAGATCCACTTTATGTCGATTACGGCTATTAGCCACGATTACAATGGTATGTCCGGGGATGCGAATGTCAAGAGGTTCGATGGCTAGAGGTTCTCCATGCTCAAGGATCAAGAAGGATGCGGTGAAGACGTATGTGTACCTAGTAATCGGCAATTTGCAGATTTAGCAGCGACTTCTTTTTCTGCGGTGCTTTTACAGTTACATGTCTCTTATTCGGGGCTAAAACCCAAGGTCTGACATTCGGATGTTGTACCTGGCAATGGTGGCTCCTGAGTTATCTCCTTGTTGGGGACATTGTTTGGAGTTTCGACCTTCTCTAGGGTGAAAACCTAGAACCGTACGATGATGGTGTTCGTGCACTATTTTCTTTTTAAGGCATTTTTTGAGAAGCTTTCTAGTAGTCGAGGGACAGTGGTGTTGTTGCTGCGAGTCATGTTTATTTTGGCGGCGTCTTTTGCTTTTTTCTTTCTCGGTTGTGTGCTTCCTAACTGTGTGCAGAGGGCGGGTGCTATCATATTGATGTAACCATTTTGAGTCTAATAAAATGACTTTATCAAAAATAAATATACACTTATGCTTCTGTACACCCTCCCCAAAGTCAAACATAATAATCGCTAAGATCGCACTGTACCCTTGATAATGAAGGGCATGATAGTGATTAGAACAAGATGCTTGCTCCCCTCCCCCAAACTCCAGCAAATCCCTTATTAGAACAAACAAACCCAAATTCAGTTTGTAACGGTCGACATCTGTGTTTAAATTGGAGGCTATCGGTCGACATTTACGCAGCATGTCCCGCCATTAGCCGGCCGGCAGCGCATCAGGATTCTACGCCAAGAATTATCCTCAAGTGAAAACAAGGTTAGCTATGGAGTCTCCGCGTACAACAAGACAAATGCATGGATGGATTAGTGGCTAGGTCATACTACCTCAGAGAATAAAATACATTGTTGCCGATACATTCCATCCTTGAGACAAAAAACCTAAAAAATTAAAAAATGGCGGATGCAGACATGAGTGTTGTTGTGACCCTCCGGCGTACGTGCTCCCAAGCTAGGTCGTTGTCTGCAGCAACTTTCACCGGCGTTGCTGTTAGTTTTCACGAGACCCGGGGGCTAGCGATCGAGAGCCCGTCGTCCATGGCGCTGGTTAATCGCCACACTACCCGTTTCCCATCCCGGGGAAACAATCCGCGATCTGTCTTTTGATAGCTGCCTCACGGAATTCTTCTTTTTTTTTTTTCCTTTTTTCTTTTTTTTTTGTGAATGAATAGCTGCCTCACTGTCACCGTGTCATGACATGATACCTGACGGGTAAAGGTATTCCGTGGCAAATGTTAATCTGAACTATTCGATGCTGCTTGTTGCGAGTGACCGATTAATAGAGCGACAGAAAGGAAATCTCGGGTACATATTGTTGCACATGGCAGCCACCGTGACAATTCCATCTATTGATCTACCTTTATGTATGAATGAAGGAAGGAGCAGTGGATGATTCAGCTGTCGTGTCAAATGAAATCTGACGAGTGAAAAACAGGGTGCGGCGGGGCGCACACCGCTCACACGATGGTATCGAGATTCTTTTTCCTGAGTGAATGGATAAACAGGAGGGATCTAGTTAATCTGGACCACTAACTCGAGATTTGCAGCGCGCGAAAATATCCGGAGACGCTTGTGTGGTCAAAACACGGAAGGCAGCCATCGGAGGATCAGATCAGGGCGGGGCAACTCGCCATAAATCGCATGCAGCTAAATCTCGTGTTACATCGATGGTCTCACGTCACACCTGCCTGGGCAAGATATGAAAAACTACTCCCAAGGAGTAGTATAAACTATAGGTGGAGAGCTACTCTAATTGATTTTAAGTTTAACTCTGGACTAAAATCACGGCAAGAATTATAAAAACAAAGAGAGTAGCGGTAATATAGAAGTACAATACTGTACATGTACTCCTACGGATTTTGTGAGGTTGCTTAATTATTTTTGATTCCACCGACCTGTCATGCGGTAAAACGAACTAGACCTAACTGATTCTCACCATGGCCATACGGGAAGACTTGAATCCCTATGAAATTCTTCCGAAGCGGAAACACGTGACTTGTACTAGTAGAACAGTTCCAGGGTCCCTCAAAAAAAGAAGAAGAGTTCCAGTGTACCTGCTGCCTTACCTAACTAACAGGGCAAGCACAGGACCAGCAGCTAGCGGCCTTGCTCTGTTTCGCTCCTCCCTAATCCAGTAATCCCAGCCTTATCTGGTATATCAGCTCTTAATCCTGTCGCACTCATCAGTAAATGAACACGACACGAGGTATGGAATATAAAGGCATACGATGATCGAGTATCGATCGATCCGTGTCGCCGTGTATGCCAACAGCTCCCATTTGCAGCAGTGCATTATTGCGCCTATCTCGTTGGCCCCACGAATGCTTCCACCCGACCTGAGAGGGCGAGGGGCCATGAGTCCACGGGACGCCCGACGAATATTCCGGCCGCTTTCGGATCGCCACACGACACGATTGCGCGTGGCCGGCGGCGAGTCGGTGACATTTTAGGCCGCTTGCTCGCGGCCACAAGCAACTCGACGGAGCAGATTAACTTCAGCATTTCCTGCTTGCCAGTGACTCTCTCGAAACAGGCTTGCCAGTGAGTAATAAGAGCAGAGCTGGCTTACTTGTACGATTTCACTGAAAAGATGAGTGAGGTAGTACGTGCAAGCTATGGAGAGCACATCCACCTCATCCACGTGAGGTTTCTGGACGATTCAGTTACGCTCCGAACCAAAACGGAGCCGGAGCATGCAAATTCGGGGACCATTTCCCGTAGCAAATTGGCATCGATAAAAAAAATAGTAGAGCAGGACAAAGATTGCCATGATGCGCGGGCGCACGGTCCACACTCCACACGACGACGGGCGATGCCGATGCGGACGCCATCGAAACTGACAGATACGCGTATGTGCGAGGGAGCACAAGCTGTCCGATGGCGGATCAAATGGGCAGGATCGGACCCGCGAGATGCCTGCAGTTCTTTTTTTTTTAATTTTGTGTGTGTGTGAGGTGAGCGAAATGCATAATGGGGGTCCAGTTCAAGAGTTGGCCAGAGCATTTTGGACTTGTATTTGCAGCCCAGCAAAGTAGCCTTACATTAGCATTGGGAAGAAATTTATAGGCCCAAGTGGATAGCTGGCATAACAGCATCTCCATCAAGCCTTTTTAGTGGCGATCCCAGAGCGAGTTTGCGGTTTCCGCTAAAATTTGACGAATCACGACGAAATTTACACTAATTCAGGCCATTATATTAAAATATCAGAGAGTTCATACATATTGTGCAAATTCGAACATATACCTGAATTTTGACTGCAGTAGATTAAGATAAATTAAAAATAATAGAAACTATACAAATATGTGAGCTTCGCCTCGCCGTCTGCATCTCGTTTCGATACGGCATGGCTGTCTAGGTAGAACTGCAGGTTGTCTTCGTTGTGCCACTGCCATAAATAACACTATCATGAATCTTATATTTCATATGACAGTGGAGATGTTAATAGAGTTGAATAGGATATCAGTATGTAATATATGCTCAGATGCACTTTATATGTTTCACCGTACGGACATCACCTTTTGCATACTTGAAAGTACCAATAATGGATTCAGGACAAACATTGTATCTATCTACCGTATTTTCTAGAAGAATTTATCACAGTGCAGTCCAAGTGCAAAGAAATATTATCACAAGAGCTAAATAGGACATACAATGAACATCAGTCCCATGAAACATGAAATGATGCACATAAGTTCAAATATGAAATACATACTCTATTAGACTGCACACCATTTTCACAACTACACTGTCATGATGGTGTGCAAACCACCTTATAGAAGTCATTGACATATCATTCTGTTGAGAAAAATTGAGTAAGCTAAAAGACGGAGTTTGAAAATACAAACATGTCCATGCCACTGGAAAAAACAAAAAGAAATATTGCTCACCCGGGGAAATATAACCCTTTTACGTCCTCAACACTAAGAGGCATGCAGTAACCAGAAACCCAATGGTGTAGGTATACATGTGCCTTCATCATACTAAGCAAATCAAACACACTACTCTGCACTTCCAAGATACTGAAAATTGGTCAAGCGCAGACATGAACTCTTGAAGATCGTTCTCGGGCCCAGTAGCGGACCCAAGAAAATTTCAAAGCCCGGGAAAACTATAGAATTAGAGGTCTAAAATACAATTTTTAGTTAAATCTTTATGAAAATAGGCTTTGTCGGCCAGCCCAAAGCCCGTGCAAGTGCCCGGGCTGGAGGGGTGCTGTGTCCGCCTGTGCTCAGGACATTGTTTTCATCATATGCTTCACGGATTCAATTCTTTGCCGCAACTCCTAAAGATCATGCTTTGGTGCAACATCCATCATAACGCGATTCACCCTGGAAGTGTAACTCATCTTAGCTGACAAATAGCATGGTGATACCACTTGTACACAGAAGTATGAAAGAGCTCAGGAATACCCCAATTTATTGGCAAAATAAAGAATAAGTCCATGAACAATCAACTCTTGTGATAACCCAAGGTTCCCATTCATACCAAGGGGTTTGTTTCCTAGGAATGACACATCAGCGATACTTGATGTAGTACTCTCAAATATCTTGTTGCATGGAACAACCTAAACATCTGTCCTAATTGAAAAAACAACACATAGACATCATTTGTTCTCTTCACATACCATGGTTCAAAATGCTAGGAGAAGTCAAGTACATGAGTTTCATGCATGCATGCATATGAATGAAAAAGAACCCAATGAAAAGTGTCAATCCCATGGCATGTTTTGTAAGAAAAAAAATACAAGACTATAACTTAGAACAAACAACTAACAATCGTCACTGCCCTCAATAACTACTAATTATAACAGAAATGAGCAAATCGTAATTAACAAATGGAAAATAGCATACACTAATCTCGGAATGCAGACCGGTATGCTTACTAATTAACTATTTAAATGGACTGATTGCATCTGTAGGTCCTAGCATTTACAGATGGACATGTGCACAAAACAGGGCATGAGCCAATCCAAACCAACACCAATGGACTAACTAATAAACATGTATATCCGTATATTAGAAAGAGGCTAATGACCAGTTCCACCACTTTCTCAGCTAGGATCTCTTCTGCATCAGTTTCTGAAAACTCCAGCATTTTAATTAGCCTCCTAAATCATAAATCCATGTTGGATTGTTCCTTCAGAACAGACATAGAGGCCAAGCTGGGCTATCATGTTGTATGCCATCAATTTGCGAGATAGCTGAATAACCTGAAAACAGTGATTTCTAATTAGTAAATCAAATCAAAAAAATTATGCTAGCTTACAGCCATTGAATCGGTGCATTCACAAAGTAGCCAAGTAGCAAAACAATTAGCACCATCCTAGAATGGCTACTGGCGTGCAGTCATTTTGTACTGGGTAATGCAAATAATTTAATCAACAATGGTATCAACTCAGACATACGACCTATCCTCAAGGAGTTAAGATGTACGAAAAAAACCAAGCAAATCAACAACGTGAGAGCTTTTTACCGATTTAGCAAAGCTCACGATTACCACTAGGTCTCTGGTCCAAGTCAAACAAATATAGAGCAAACTGAGACCACGATCAAAAGCTCCATCTCTCCACTCAATCTGGTAAAGCATAGGATGCCGCACATGACTGCCCTCCCAAAAGCATATGTAGACACATATGCAGATATCACCCACATATGCCGAGTAAATGGTCAGTGAAAGACCAAACTAATCGTGCTAGCGTCAGTCAAATGGGGAATCACCTACTTACAATTAGAGAAGACGAAGAAAGAGAATAGAGACCACTCACCTAGGGCCATTCACCAAAACCGACTCTTGGAGAACCACCACGGCCGACGGGTACAAGGACGATAGCAACATTGGCGGCAACCCTGCACCCGAGCGCCGCCGGATCGTGCTTGTGCGCGTCGTCCTTGCCGGCGGAGGCCCCCGACCTCTTCGCAGCCTCCACCTCCAGATCCAACCGGGAAGCAACCCATCCTAGCCGAATTGACTGCCAAAGTGCCCCCACCTGGCCCGGACCCACTATCGTAGGCCTATAAATAATTATATATGCTGAGACGTGTCGATCGCATGCCCCGCATGCCGAAGTTGCGGTAGAAGATGGTGTAGTCGGCATTGCGTGTGTAGTCGTTGTTGCTTGGCGGCTGTGGTGGCCCGGACCTGCCCTGGCCGGCGTCACCGCAGGGCCACGGCTGTGATGAGGGTCTGTCCTCATCTTCATCGTCATCGTCGAGGAGGACACCTCGACAAGCGGCGCGTCTTGTTAGCCATGCTGCCGGCAAGCGCCGCGGGACTTGGTGCTCGGCCTGCAGATGTAGATGGCTAACGTGCTCGGCTTCCTCCCGCTCCCGGTCCTGCCTATACCAGTGCATGCATCGTCCCCCCTCACCGGCGGGACGCCATCCAGGGACGCCTTCATCGCCATTTTGAGGAGGAAATCCGCGGCGACGGGCACAACGCACTCTGCTGGATCAAGAACCTTCGGCGAGCAGAGGCCGGAATCCTTCTTCAGCCTCACCAGGTGTAGACGCCCGCTCAACGGCAACGTAGCTCGACACTCGTTGATGACGATGCTGTGGGAGCGCGTGCGCGGCGGGGAAGAGCGCGCCGGAGACTCTGGATCCCGCTTAACCGGCCAGAGCGACGCCTTGGGCTATGGCGACGATGTTGATCCGGACGAGCGTGAACCCAAGGTCGAAGACGACGATGAGAAGGTCATCCTCCTCAGTAGCCAAGAGGCCTCCCCATGGTGACGCGAGAAAGCTGGCGGCGAGCGCGGAGGATAACCCAACCACGGGGTGTTCCTGGCAGTGATGTGCTCGAGGACGGCGGCGAGTGTGCGGCTGGGCGCGGTCCAACACCTCCACCATCCTATGGCGTTGTTGCATTCCAGCGGCGGTCCTCGGCCCTTGTAGTCGGCAAGCTGCTGCTAATGGCGGTCAATGAATAACTGCTCCCAATAGGCGTGGTTGCCCGGATTCTCGGTGAGCTCGGGGTCGTCCATGGAGGCGATAACCGCCTGGACATCGTCCACCCTTTCGGGTCCATCCGGCACCGGCAGCACGGGCACACCGACTGCGCTTAGCTTCCATGTCGACGGGCACTGGAAGTCGGGCGGCGCTGGATAGCCGGCGTCGTGGAGGAGCTAGGCCTCCCATGACTGGAGTGAGCGGCGACCGAAGCCATTCGGCGCCGCTGGATCGCGTAGGTATCTCTCCACCATAGCTTCGCAGCTGAGCTTTCTTGGTCGTTCGGGGTGAGGAGGTGGAGAATTGGTGCCAAAGACGGCTATGCTTGTTGGATTTTATAGACAAAAGGAGAAGGTCGGTGACGAGGTTTAATCTCGTCAATGCCCATTGTTATGGACTTGGGTTTTGGAGAAGATGGGGATGCTGGAGATCGCGGAACGGTTAGCAAACAAGCAACACGGGGACACGAGGTTTACCCAGGTTTAGGCCCCCGGAGGAAAAACCCTACTCCTGCTTGTCTGCTCTTGATTACAGCGGAACCGAAAGTTACAGGGGTGCGCAGATGCAATCTAGCGTGAGGTGTGTATGAGGTGATTTGATTGTCCTCCTCGTCATGTCCTCCTAGCCTTTATATAGATAGGAAGGTCCCGGGCGTGGGTCGAGTCGGTTAAGATTAGGGTTGGCCCTTTGAAATTCTATCTACTCTAGTCTTGTTCTCCAAGCATCCGAAGGCGCCATGGGCTTGGGCCACCCGAAATCTCCATGGGCCGTGTATTCTGTCACGTGCCTTTCCTTGGGCTGGACTAGGTATGCTAATGTTGTGTACCCGCGGGGTATAATCATGTCAGTAGCCCCCGAGTGTTCAGTCGAATCGTAGATTCGAATAAGGACTCTTTCATTCTTTCGGGTGCAGCTTGGACCTGTTTGTAAGAGGAAATAATTAAGCTCGTAGGGATTGTTGATGCGCGTGCCTGACTCTCCTGACGGATCAGGGTCACTTAACTATCATAGGACAAAACCACATGATCTTCTTCAGATTCGAGTCCCTAGACTCGAATCTGGAACAGATGCTGGCGTAATTCGACTCAAGCCGTTGAGGTCTTACATGAGCTAAATCCCAGTGTTTTTAAAGTGATGTACCCGACGCGTCCGTCAGGATTTTTCATCGCGCCTGTTGGCACAGATTTTTACTAGCAGAGCACAGCAGGTGCGTTGCCAGGCCATCAGATGGTATCTGTAGGTCTTATCCTTGCGTCGCAGACACAACATCCGAAACACCGCGGAGGTGTTTCAGGTGGCCAAGGAGATTTCTTCTCACTTAGCATTGGTTTGGGCAAAGTTGTCAGAAGAAGTTTATATTTTGATCCGAAGGATCGCAGTCGAAGAAATCATAGGGTCCGCGGCCAGCGCTCCCTATGGGAGTAGCCCCCGAGTGTCTGTTCGAGTCGTAGACTCGAGCAGAGACTTTAGTTCAGCTGTTTTTAACTTTAGGTCCGAAGGACATAATTTTTTCGGATGCTTTGAACAGTCCTCCCTATGGGAGTAGCCCCCAAGTCCTTAGTGGAGTCGTAGACTCAACATGGGACTCGAAGACAGATGAGAGATGCAGTACTTTAATCATGTCTCAGGTGCGCGGCCAGCGCTCATGATAGGAGTAGCCCCTGAGTAGTTTCTCGAATCGTAGATTTGAGTGAGTACTTTAGTCATCAGCCGAAGATTTCCAACAATTTCTAGGTTGGTCTTGATGACGTCAGTACTGACGATCGATGATCTCAACCGTCTGCGGCGCCTGAGTTGATGCGACAGGACGAGCATGGGTCCCACTTTCTGACCTAGAGTTGACTAGTCATGCGTGTCGTGGCAAGAATTACGGCGTCTCCTCGATTTCCGTGCATAGTGGACGGCGTGCTGGCGATGATTCGTTGCCGTGCTGACACGTGTACGGTTTGATTTGTCCTGGACGCTAGGGCTTCTGGATGAACGGCTCTTGTTCGTCGTCCTCATCCTTATAACCGTGGGGAAAACGGTGATTTTGTTTTCACCCCTTGCCAATTGCTTTCCACCATTGCCTCCATTTTCGCGAGCACTTGCTTTCTTGCGCGCACTGGACGTTCTCAAATCATTCCCTGCCTCGTTTATCCGTGCTCATCGCCGCACTCACCACCGCATCATGTGAAAGTCGAGGAAGGGCGCTGCTGGAGCTGGCTCAAGGGCCGCTGCCGGCGGCAAGAAGGTTGCCGCTCCTGCGTGCAACACTGACGGCAAGTGGAGGCGCTCCGACATGTGTGACACCGATCTGCGCAAGATGCGCGATGCGGGATTAATATCGCAAAACAAGGAGGACGTCAAGATCCTCTGTGATGAGGTAATCCCCCGCCCACGAGTTTTAGGTGATCTTTGTTTCCTTCATTCTACGCGGTTTTTCGCTTCCTGCCCACGAGTTCCTTTGTGGGCTCCTTTTTCTCTATGGGATTCAGATTCATCATCTGTCTCCCAATTCTCTTCTTAACATCGCGTGCTTCATCGTGCTTTGCGAGTGCTGGCTCGGCATAGAGCCACACTTTGGTCTCTTCCGGAAGCTCTATTCCATGAAGAGGCAGTCCGGCACAGGCGGAGTCTATCCGCTTGGCGGTTGCGTCATCTCCCTTCGTCCTTTTGTCCAAGTTTTCTCCTTCTCTATTTGCGAGTCCGTCCAGTATTGGCGTCGCAAGTGGTTTTACATCCACGATGTTAAGCTGGACGGTCAGCAGTTTGGTCTTGGCCCCTTCGACTCCGAGCAGAAAATTGTCCCGAAGAGATCATGGAAAAACCACATCTTGGAGGGCGAAGTTGCGGAGGTGGAGAGGCTCTACAAGCGAGTAGAGGCTCTTCAGCTGGTGCCGAGCAAGGAGGTCAACGGTGTCGACATCATCCGCACCTTCCTCAAGCGTCGGGTGCAGCCGCTCCAGACCAGAGCGCACCCGATGTTTCTCTACGCCGGCCCCAGTGATCCAACTAGAGTGTCATCCGAAGAGTTATCTTTGGGTGATCTTGATAGGGCCCTCCGTCCTCTGCTGAAGTTCAAGGCTGGCGAGGACCTTCTAGGGGAGTCGCATACCCCCTCTTAGCGCCAGTAAAGGGGCTTCAAAGGTGCAGTTTGCTCGTGCGCGTTGCGCTTTTCCGTGCTTTTTGTTTGTTGCAGTTTCTCATGTTATTGTTATTTTTGTTTGCAGCGCCTCCAGGTTACGGGGTCTATGCCCCCTTTGCCTAAGAAGTACAGGGAGGCACCAGACAAAGAGGAGGTGGACTCCGAGTCTGAGATTCCTCCAGCTTAGTCGCCGACTGCGGATGTTCCTGAGGCGAGCGAGGGGCAGACCCGAAAGCGACCGCGGAGCGAATCATCAGACGCGTCTACCCCACCAACTCCTAGGGGCCTGCCCTTCCTTGAGCGGCATGGCGAGGATGATGGTGCTTCGTCCACACCGTTTCCGGCTGTGCCTCTTCGAGCGATGGCGGCGCAACCGCCCGCCAAGAAGAAGAAGAAGGAGAAGGCACCTTCTGCCTTCAACTTGTCAGACATTGACTCGTAAGTGGTTTCGAATGTGTTTCTGTTCTGTAAGTTGCATGTGCGATGTTTTCTCTTGTTCTTGATCAATACTTTTCTTGCAGCCACTCCTCGGAGGGCTCTCTTGATGAGGGCACTCAGGAGGCCATAGGAGGGTCCAAGCCGACGACCCCTCCCTTTCAGATGGTGGCCGACTCTAAAGATAACGCTCTGAATCCCTCTCCGCGAGGCGATCGTGTAGTCATTACTCAGAAGATCGCACATGGACCTTTGGAGTCTCCATCTGAGCACGTAAGTTTTCTGCTCCTTTGTTTTGTAGGGGGGGGGGGAGCCCCTGAGCCTTTTTGTTGCCGGATGACCTGTTGGACGACTTTTGCTCTTGTGGGGCGTAGCCCCCGAGCCCTTTGTGATGCTTGTTTGTGTATTCTGCAGCCCTTCGTGCATAGTGCTAATCTTCTGATTCATCAACACCTGGCGTTAAAGGCCAGCATGCGGAAGCTGGGAGGTGCGTGTTTTGATCATCCCTTTGTTTGCCTTGGCTATCCTTTTCATCTTTCCTTCTATTGATGCTTTTCTCTTGATGTTCGTAGATGAAAATAATGCGGCTCTCCGTCGACTGGACGCTCTTGAAAAGAGTCTTGGTCGCGCGGAGAAGCAAGCTACAGATGTTGCGGAGGCGAAGGAGCGCCTGCAGGAGGAGGTGGCCGATGCTACTGAGGCCCAGGAGCGCCCGCGTAAGGAGTCTGTGGATCGCGAGAAGCAACTTGCTTCTGCGGCTGCCACTCGCGAGAAGGAGATGGCCGACAGGCTGATGGCCACGACCAAGGCTTTCTTCGGTGAGTTTATTTCACTTGGTTTGTCCTTGTTCTTTCGGCTGCTTCTTGTCTTGTTCTTATTCGGGCCCTTTTCTTCTTTCTTTGGCTCAGATGCTGCAGGCATCGCGTTTGATCGCGGTGTGATGGAGCACGGGAATGCTCTGGATGATGCCACCGCAGCGGTCGAAGACCGCTATGGTACTGCTGCTGGCTCCTTAGCGAAGGGCAAGGAAGTTCTTCAACGCTTCTACAAGGAGGTCGTCCCCAAGGGCGCTGCTCTTGAGGATGTCGACGCTCTGGCGGATGCTCTGTCGGAGGACGCACCTACAGCCTACAAGCGTAAGCAGAAGGGCATCGGCGCTACCATGGGGTTGGCTATGGCCATGGCATCCGGAGCGGAGCTAGATCTGCCTCACATCACCTCCCAGATGCCAACGGCTCCAGACGGATCAGAGGTATCCTTTGCTCTCTTCGCTTCCCGCTGCAAGCGTTATGGGCCGAAGCTCATTGACCTGCTGGCGGTGTATGCGACGAAGCAGCAGGAGGAGGCCAAGAGCAGGCAGTCTGGCTCTGAGGCTACTCCGGATGCTGGTGCCTAGGCTTTGATGTTGTAGTTTAGGATAGTTTATCCTCTATCTTTTGTACTGTACGCTTTGTTGGTGAATAGTCTTTCCTTGTGCCACACAGTGGCTTTTAACGTATATAAGTTATTTTTCAAGCTATCTTCAGAGATGTACGTGATGTTCATCTTCCTTACTTGTTTGTCTTTAGGGTCCTTTAGGTGAGATTCCCGTAGATACTTCAACTGCTCCTAAGCCGCGACCATCGTTGGATGATGCGTCACAACTTGTTTTCCTTCGCGACCGTGTCCACATCCTGGAGAAGGATATTCTCGGCATTCGAGGCCACGCTGACATCTGGAAGTCGAAGGCCGAGCGGGCCACTGCTAGGGAGGAATTTTTGATGGGGGAGCTGCGGACGATCAGCGAGCAGCTTCAATGTGATTCTCCATGAACTATTGTTATTTTTGGATGCGCCTTTCTTATGTGTCATCTTCTTCTTGTGTTTGGTGCAGGAGCCAATCTTGTTCCGAAGGAGGAGAAGGAGCGTGTTGCTGTTCGGATGAATTGCCTGACCCAGCAGGACTTGGAGGCTGGAGACTTCTTTTGGATGGACCACGATCGGGCCATCGTTCTTGCAACGGTTCAAGATCATGCGCATCAGGTTTCTCGGGTGCTTAGGCAGGCGAGAATTTCCCTGGCATCCATCTGGGTTGTTATGTTTCCCCTGGATGAGGCACCTTCCAACCTTTGGGGCCTGCTGGCAAAGTTTCGGGACGTGGGTCACGACAAGGAATTGGTGCAGCGTCAGCTGGCTTCTGGGGTGAAGGCCGCTCTTTCACTTGTTTGTCTGCATCATCATCACATTGATCTTGCGGCGGTGGCGACTGGGCCACCCTTTCGGCCAGATGGTAGTCTCTGGGATATGCGTCCGCATTATGCGGTTGTAAGGCATTATGCCGAAGAAACTGTTGATCTGTTCGAGCAGCGGGCGAGTGTAATACTCCAGAATAGGTAGAACCTGTAAAGAAAACAAATAGATGTAAAATTTGTATGTATTCGTGTGGGCTTATTATACCCTTTGTAAAGTTTATTTGTATTAGCACGTTGTGCTTTGTTGTGTGCATGCACTTTTTTTTATCCTAACGTGGTCAGCTACTCAGGTTGTATGCGTTTGTTCTTAGTCGACAGAGTCATGAGGTGAGGCGTAGCCCCCGAGCATGTTATAGCGAAAAGTAAGGAAAATAGTTTTCGGCCGAGGAACTTAGCTTTTATTCATATCATAACGAGGAGGTACATTGTTCCGCTGAGTAGCCTTGGCTGAGTAGCCTTATTGAAAGTAAAAGGATAACTAGGGGTAGAAACATCGCAGACGCACGACGTTATAGGGGTTGGAGTATTCGACTCCTGACGCGATGTCCATGAGGTGGTAAGCACCGCCTGAGATGACTTCTGTGACGATGTAGGGTCCTTCCCAGGGTGACTCGAGCTTCTTCGGCCGCTCTTTCTTGATTCATAGGATGAGGTCTCCTTCGACGAAGGACCTTGGGCGCAGCCTTCGGCTGTGGTAGTTGCGGAGGCTCTGCTGGTAGACTGCTAAGAGAGCCATGGCGATGTCACGTGCTTCGTTGAGTGTCTCGATGGCGTCTTCGAGTGCGGCCGTTGATTCGGCTTCGCTGTAGGCGACGACCCGTGGGGCCTTGTGGCGTACCTCGGCAGGTAGTACGGCTTCGGCTCCGTGCACCATGAATAAAGGTGTGAAGCCAGTTGCGCTGTTCGGCGTTGTGCGTAGGCTCCAGAGGGTGAAGGGTAGCTCCTCTGCCTAGGATCCCGCAAGCCGTTCGAGTGGGCTGAGCATGCGTTTCTTGATGCCGCCGCCTATGAGGCCGTTGGCCTTTTCGACCTGCCCGTTGGTCTGTGGGTGCGCCACGGAGGTGCATGATATGTTGATGCCAAGGACCTTGCAAAAGTCCTGGAATTCCTTCGATATGGAGTTCGATCAGTTGTCCGTGATGATTCTATGCGGCACGCCGAACCTGTAGACTATGGACTCGAAGAACTTGACGGCCGTTTTGCCGCTTTGGTTGGTGACGAGCATGGCCTCGATCCATTTGGTGAATTTTTCGACTGCGACCAGGAGGTAGACGTGGCCTCCTTTCGAAGATTTGGGCAGTTTGCCGATCATGTCGAGGCCCCATTGGGCAAAGGGCCAGGCCAATAGTATGGGCCTGAGCTCCGATCCTGGTGCGTGTGGCTTGTCTGCGAACCTTTGGCAGCCGTTGCACCTTCGGACGATGTCCTTAGCATCATTCATGGCCGTTGTCCAGTAGAATCCAGCTCGTAAATCTTTGGCGACGAGGGCGCGGCTGCCTGCGTGATGACCGCAGATGCCCTCATGGATGTCCTGAAGGATGGTTTTGCCGTCACCGATGGTGACACACCTTTGGAGCACACCCGAAATTCTGCGCTTTTACAACTCGCCATTGTGGAGGGTGAATGCTTTGGACCGACGAGATATGTGTCGGGCATCTGTTGGGTCATTAGGCAGTTCTTTGTTTAGTAGGTATCAAAGGTATGGCTGCGTCCATGTTTCCTCGATTGCCATGACCTGCATCAGGCTGACGAGCTCGGCCTCTGTGTCGAGCTTTTCGGGACCTTCATGTACTTCGGGTGGCGTAGCCCCCGAGTGCTCTACTTCTTCGGGTGATCCCTTGGGGAATTTCCTTTTTATAGAGGGTACGCAAATTTGTTCGAGGAACACACCTGGTGGCACCCGTGCATAGGTGGAGCCGATGTTGGCGAGTCTATCTGCTTCCTCGTTGCTTTCCTGTCCAACATGCCTGAGCTCGCAGCCGTTGAAGTCTCCTTCGAGTGAGTTGTAGAGCGCGCGGTACGCGATCATGTTGGCGTTGTGCGCGTTGCATTCGTTCATCGTCTACTGGACGACGAGGGTTCGAGTCACCGTAGATGATTAGGTGCGTAGCGCCGCAGATCTTGCCATCCGCATTCCATGGATGAGGGCCTCGTATTCGGCCTCGTTGTTGGAGGCGTGAAATTTCATCCGAAGGACATATTTCATCTTGTCGCCCTGAGAGGATGTCAGTATGACACCAGCTCCTGCTCCGGCCTCACGTTTCGATCCGTCGAAGTGCATCGTTCATGATTGCATCATGTACGGAGTGTCCGGCAGCTGGAGTTCCATCCAGTGGATGAGGAAGTCAGGGAGGACCTGAGATTTGATGGCCTTGCGCCGCTCATAGACTATGTCTAGAGGGGATAGCTCGATGCCCCACAAGGCTACGCGTCCCGTGGCCTCGGGTTTTTTTAGGATGTTGGATAGTGGCGCCTCGTTGACGACCATTATCTTATGCTCCTGGAAGTAGTGGCTCAGCCGACGAGCCGTCATGAACACGCCGTAGGCGAGCTTATGGTAGTGAGGGTACCTCTGATTTGTTGGTGTTAGTACCTCGCTGAGGTAGTAGATTGGGCGTTGGACCCCATGGGTCTTGCCATCTTTGGGTCGTTCGACCACGAGTATGGTGCTTACCACCTGGTGCATGGCTGCAATGTGTAACAGCAGAGGTTCTTGCTCCTTGGGCGTTACCAGGACATGCGAGGTGGAGAGTATCCGCTTGAGTGCTTCGGATGCGTCGTCTGCTTCAGGTGTCCACTCGAATTTGTCCGTCTTGCGCATCAGTTGGTAAAAGGGCAGGGCCTTCTCTCCCATGCGGCTGATGAATCTGCTTAGCGCCGCGATGCGCCCAACTAGTTGTTGGACACCTTTGAGGTTCTTCGGCTTCTCTATGGTTAGTATGGCCCGGATTTTCTTTGGATTCGCCTCGATCCCTCGTTGGGAGATGAGGTAGCCGAGTAGTTGGCCGGATGGGACACTGAAGGAGCACTTTTCTAGATTCAACTTGATCTTGTAGTGATCAAGGTTATCGAATGTCTCGCGAAGATCGTCAATCAGTGTCTTGGCTTCCCTGGTCTTGATGACTATGTTGTCGACATAGACTTGGATGTTGCGGCCGATCTGGTTTTTTAGACATGCCTGCATGCACCTCTAGTACGTGGTACCTGCATTCTTCAGCCCGAAAGGCATGGTGTTGTAGCAGAACACTACGAACGGCGTGATGAATGTCGTTTTCTCTCGATCTTCGGCCTTCAGCCGAATCTGATTGTAGCCTGAGTAGGCGTCAAGGAAGGAGATTTTCTCGCAACCTGCTGTCAAATCGATGATCTGATCAATCCGAGGTAGAGGGAAGTGGTTCTTGGGGTAGTGCTTGTTGAGTGACGTGAAGTCCAGGCACATCCGCAGGATGTCCGTGTCCTTTTTTGGGACCAGCACAGTGTTGGCCAGCCACTCGCTTTCCTTGATTTCTCGGATGAAGTTGGTGTCGAGCAGTCTGTTGACTTTGATTCCAACTACTCCGGCTCGTGGTTCGGACAATCATCGGATCAATTTCTTGACTGGCCTTGCGTCGGGGAACACATTGAGTGCGTGATCGGCGAATTCCCTGGGAACTCCTGGCATGTCCGTAGGACACCAGGTGAAGATTTCCCAGCGCTCGCGGAGGAATTCAATGAGCGCGCTTTCCTATGCGGGGATGAGGTCATTGGCGATCAACATCGTCTTGGAGGCATCAGTTGGGTGGACTTGCACCTTTTTTGTGTTGACCATAGAGTCGAACGACATGTCGGGTCCGTTTTTCCTGGCGACTGGGGGTGCCCCGTTGTCTGTCACCTCGCGGAGCCTCGTGAGCTCTTCTTGCATGCCGAATGACTAGGAGATTATGTTGAAATCTATCGCAGTGGTCCGATCGGGTGAAGCTTCGTTGAACTGTGATGATGCCCCTAGGTCCTGGCATCTTGAGCAGCAGGTACGCATAGTGCGGTACTGCCAGGAATCTTGCGAACGCCACGCGCCCGAGGATGACGTGGTACGGTGATGGCCAGTCCACCACTTCGAACTCCATTCGCTCGCATCGGAAGTTTTCGGGCTTGCCGAAGATGACGTCGAGCCATATCTTTCCCAGGGGATAAATGCCTTTCCCTGGGAATATGCCGTGGAACTTTGTGTTGGATTGTTCCAGGCTGCACAGCGGGATCCACATTACTGCGAGGGTGCTGGCGAACATCAGGTTGATGCCGCTGCCGCCATCCATGAAGACGCGATTCATCTTGAATCCTCCGATCTGCGCCTCGAGCACCAGGGCTGCATGACCTAGGCAAGGGATCTGTCGGGGGTGATCCGAACGATCGAACATGATGCAGGACTCCGAGCCACTAAGGTACTCAGGGATGGCAGGCGGAGTAGTCACAGCCAGGCTAACTTGGCGGGTGATCTTCTTTTGCACCCTGTTGGTGGGGCGTCCCTTCTGGATCATCAGGGACCCTTTTGGCAGTGGGTATCCCCTTGTACCATTGTTTGGTGCATGTGCGATCGCTGGATTCGACGGTCCCACGGGTGGTGGTGGAGGAGATCCGTGGGAGATGTCACCTGGTGCGGGTGCTGGCCCGAACTCAGGGTTCACGATCTGGCGCCGCATTTAGGTGAGACCCTCGCTGAGCTTCTGGAACTCGCGGCAGTCCTTTAGCATGTGGCTGGCCTTCTTTTTGCCATCCTGCTTGTCGATGTAGAAGTGGATGGTGTAGGGACCAGACAACTTGTCGTATGCCGAGGGTTCATCGTCACGGCCGTGGCGTTGCCATGTTTGCGTCGGGCGTCCTCCGTCGTGGAAGTTTCCTCCGCGGTATCCTCCGCTGCTGCGGTTGCCATCATTGCGTCGATCGGCGTAGCCAGCCACAACCATGTCGACTCCGTCACGGTCATCATAGACGCGCGATCTTCGCTTGCTATGGCGTTCTCGCCTGCAGCCGTAGTCGTCCTCGTCATCCGAATGCATTCGGTGGAGGGAATCCTCGCCACCTGCCACCTATTGAAGATGTCCATGAGGTGGTCGAGTGTCTTGGGCTTGACGCGCCCAAGTTCTTCCTTGAAGTCCGGGAGCTTGACACCATCCTTGAAGGCGTCGATTGTCCTTTCCTCGGAGATGTGCGTGGCTAAGTTCTTGATGTTGGACCAGCGCAGGATGTACGAGCGAATGGATTTGCCGGTACGTTGGGTGCAGGCCCGTAGTTTCTCGATCGAGGCTGGCCTCTTGCTGGTGCCCTTGAAGTTTCGGATCAAACTGTACGCCAGCTCCTCCCAGCTTCGGATGGAGCCTGAGGACAGACTGCCGAGCCAGATCCGGGCTATGCTTGTTAGCTGCAGCTGAAGGCATTACAGGGCGGTGTTCTTGTTACCACCATGCAGCTTGACGGACGAGAGGTGGTCGCTGAGCCAGGCCTTCGGATCCTGCGTGCCGTCGAACTTTGGAGTGTCCGAAGGAAGCTTGAAATTTTTTGGCATCCGTGTGCACCGAACAGATCTGCTGAAGCATTGGGCTCCACACATCTCTCCATCGTCATCCTCTTCGGATTCGGTTGAGAACGCGTGTTTGGCGCGTGCCTTGTCGACCTTGCACTGGGCGAGGTCGTTTCGAGCGTCATAGTCGCTCCTGCAACGCCTTGGGCTCTTGCGACGTCGAGGTATATCGTGCTCATCCTCGTCGGATGAGGGTGTGGGGCTACGATTGAATCTGACCGCAACCTTTTTCTTCGGCTCCGCAGGAGCTTCATTGTGGAGCGCAGCTCCGACGAGTCCAAGTCCTGCTAGCGCGGACTTGTGCATGGAACTCTTCGGGTCCCCCACCGGAGGTGGATGGGACGCGAGGTACGTGGTAGCTGCCATGATCGCAGCCTGTGGCGTCTTCGGTATGACGTTGCCGTTGACGTCCATCTCCATGAAGGACGTGTTGAGGGTTTTGGTGACCTCACATTGTGCGGCGGGGTCCATATGCTCTGTGCGAGAGAGATGCTTGATGGCATGATTGCCGTGCGATCTGGAGCCTCCAGCAGCGGAGAGCGCAGCTCGCCGCGCGCTAGACTCCGAAGCTGCCTGCTTGCGTTTTTCAAGTTCCTCCTCTAGTTTTACCTGCCGATTGTGCTCGCCGATGAGGAGTAGGTGGTATGCCATGAGCAGATTCCGTGAAGAATTCACAGGTAGAATCTTGTTGCCCGCCACGGCTTCGCGTGCCTGGCGCCATCCGTCCTTGTTGAGGTTGATCCGCTGGTAGGCGCCAGCGTCGCCTTCATTGGGCTGGAGTGTGTGGTTTCCTCTGTTCCCTCCGTCCTGCGGGTTGGGCGGTGGATTGGGTGGTGGGTTGGGGTTGGCCGAGCCTGGTGGCAATTTCGAGTCACCCTGGATAACCACGGTGCAATGGTAGCGCCCGTGGATTGGGTCGCTGCTGCCACAGCTTTCGGATCCTAAACCGTAGGTTCCTTCGTCTGATGGAGGGCCGCACAAATCTGAGTTGCAGCTGTTGCTGTCATAGGACTCATCTGTCAGCGTTGACGTGCATAGAATGCCGATAGGCGGGACCTACGAAGCGGACCTGATGGATGGCAGTGGCACCCTCTCTGGGAGGCGGAGGGTGCCGGTCTGTCCCACCTGGAAGCAGAAGCTCCCGAACAGAAACTCGAGCCCGTCGCCTACGGGCTTGAAATCCTTCATGGTGGCTAGCGAGTGGGCGGTGAAGTCGAAAGTGTCGAAGAGGATATGGCTCTCCATCATCGATGAGTTGTAGATCGCTTCGGATGGGACCTCCACGATCGTACAATCAGCGCCCCCAGTTTCCACAGACGGCGCCAATTGACGAGGTTTAATCTCGTCAATGCCCATTGTTATGAACTTGGGTTTTGGAGAAGATGAGGATGCTGGAGATCGCGGAACGGTTAGCAAACAAGCAACACGAGGACACGAGGTTTACCCATGTTTAGGCCCCCGGAGGGAAAACCCTACTCCTTCTTGTCTGCTCTTGATTACGACGGAACCGAAAGTTACAGGGGTGCGCAGATGCAATCTGGCGTGAGGTGTGTATGAGGTGAGTTGATTGTCCTTCTCGCCGTTCCCTCCTAGCCTTTATATAGATAGGTAGGTCCCGGGCGTGGGTCGATTTGGTTACAGATTAGGGTTGGCCCTTTGAAATTCTATCTACTCTAGTCTTGTTCTCCAAGCATCCGAAGGCGCCATGGGCTTGGGCCACCCGAAATCTCCACGGGCCGTGTATTCTGTCATGGGCCTTCCCTTGGGCTGGACCAGGTATGCTAACGTTGTGTACCCGCGGGGTATAACCATGTCAGTCGGCGAGGGCGGGAAAAAGTGAAACGACGGGAAGGTGGGCGGGCGGTGGCGTGCTATTACGACGACGCGTGGGCGAGTGGACATGCGATCGTTGCCCAACGATTTGTTGCGGGAGTCAAGGCGACGGGACGAGGACGAATCGTTTTATTCGCTGACAGGACGGGGCCACCAGCGTGGATTTCTCCATCAATTCAGTTTCGTCCGGTGTTCTCAGGACACACCCGGCGCCCGTGTTCGTCCTGTGAACGCTAGATGTAATTTGGGCTGAATCCGGTAAAAATTAGGCTCTTAGGAATACAACTGTGCGAATTTTCATCGTCCGGATAAAAAATCGGTCTAGAGGCTCTCTTAAAAATGGTAATGAAGATCTTCTAGAAAGTACGACTAGCATAATTCAAATTGGCTAGAAACAATGCATCCTTTAAGGTGTTAGTACATTTTTTAGGTCCTGATCGTGGCACGCTGTGAGAAGATCCAGTACAAAATAGCTTTTGAACTGAATGGCCAAATCATAATCTGTTTTCATAGTTGTGTTCCTCTTGTTGAGCTTTTCAAAACTAGATCCTATGTTAGGATATGTTTCCATGGCTGTGCTTCTCGTGTCAAGCTTCAAACTGCAGCACAACACACGTTTATGTTGATGGTGGCTGGGATTCTTGGAGTAAGAATGGAAGTATGGGGATGATTGTGTTGTGTGGGACAGTCAAGGTGTGGTTAAACTTACGGAATGGAAGCATCTCCTAGGATGTGCTAATGCAGAGCACGTTGAAGCCTTAGCTTGTTTGGAAGGCGTGAAACAAGCTATTGAACTGGAGTATTGGATCAGTTCAAAAAAAAAAAAACTGGAGTATTGGCCGGCTATTATTGAAACTGATTGTATCATGGTGGTACAGGGAACCACGTCAAACTCTTTTGATCGATCGCCCTACTGGAGCATCTACAGGAAGATTCAAGAGCTGATAGGTTTCATCCATATATCCATATTCATAAAGTAAGCTGTAAGTGTAATAAGGTAGCGTACAGTTTGGCACACTAGGCAAGGATTTTTCATGTAGAGTTGATTCAGCACCGACCTGTGTGTCCACTCTGATCACGAATGATTGTAATGTTTTTGTTGTCTAATTAATAAAGCTCACAGTTCCTTAAAAAGTGTGTATGTGTCTTTTTTTCTTCATGCATTTGCCTTCAATATTTAGCACCGGCTTAGGGCATCTCCATCGGACCAACCCAAACTGTTCGTTTGGATCGGGCTGCGGTCACTTTTGGGTCGGGATTTGGCCTGTCCGGTCAGCCGCGCCACTCATTTGTCCGCACCTGGCAAACATGGTGACGTTTTTTTTTCAAATTCAAACAAAGACGGTTCTCGCTAAACAATAGCACAATTCGTATATATTCATATGTAATTATATTCATAATACAAAAACGAAATTAAACTAGCTCTAGCCCAAACCCTAGCTACCAATCTTCGCGCACCGCCGCTGCCGCGTCCATCTAGGGGTCGAGGTCGATGTACTCCGGCGGCGTCCAGAGGTTGGGCGGTAGCAGGGCTGGAGCGGGCGCGGGCACCGGCGGGTCGATCGCTTGCCCAGGCCATGCTACCGGCGGCGCCGTGCGGTGGTGGAGGTGCGCCAACTCCATCCTGAAGGAAATATGTCCTAGAGTCAAATAATAAAGAAGTTTATTATCATATTTTATTAGTTCATAATAGTTTTATATTATGCTATAACTATATCAAAAGGAAACATTGATATAAGTGTGATATGTAAACAAACACATGTCCCTAGTAGCCTCTATTTAACTAGTTCATTGGCCAACAGATGGTCAAGGTTTTCTGACCATGTTGGGGCTTCGGTACCTATTGAAAATAGAGCCATCTTACTGGAGAATGAGATGGTGGACATTTCCCACAGATGATTATTGCAACACGGACACGATCATATCACAAAGTTCACAGTTGCAATTGTCAAAAACATAGTGACTTGTTCCTCAGACCGTGAGACCATATTTAATCACTATCACCCGATAGGGCTTAGAGAGGATCAAACTCACTCCGTGAAATAATGATCATAAAGATGTTGTTAGGTACTAAGTGGTAGGTAGAGGCGTATGTGTCAAGAGCGGGATTTATACATCCGCGTGATGGAAGATACTTTGGCCCACTCGGATAAGTTATATCAAATATGTTGCGCAACATGTGACTAGGTCATAGAGATATCACTTATCAATACGAGTAAAGTAGCATTTGTTGGTAACGAGGTTGAACCCGACATTGTGATATCGATGATCAAATCTCGAAGAATGCAAGTATCACATAGACAAAAGGAATATGGCATATTGTTTAAGGTTCTACACGATGGTGACTCGTGGAGTGCGTAGGGGTCAACATGGGCATCACAGTCCCGCTATTGATCACTGGTAGAGATCATGTCTATGATATTCCCGAACCATAGGGACACACACTTAAGGGAATTACAACGCTTAGTGATCGTCTTGTAAGAAGGAATCACAAAAGAGAGAGAAACCAACGTTGTTCTGGAGAAATCCGAAGTTGTTCGGAGAAAGAAAGGGAAAAGACTGAAGGAGTTTCAGATAAATAGAAATTTATAATATATATTTATTATATGTTAATTAATATATACTAAATAATATTTAAATTAAAATTTATAAAGGAAATTTTTTCATTAGGCCAAAATCCTAGAGGAATTTGACCTAGGAGAAAGCTGCAACAAAAAGAAAAAAACAACAACTGCTGGTGGGTCGTATAACCCACCTAGGCAAGCAGGAGGACAGGCGGGCGGCAGATACAACGTGTCGCCGAGGGCGGTATCATGCAGCGTGCGCCCCTAGGCCGTGGCCGACAGTCGGCCCACCTGGGCAGGCGACGACTCACGCTAGCTCCAGGCCCCACCCGGGGCCGCTTCCCTCCACGCTAGGCCACCACGCGCCGGGAGGCCGGCCCACCTGAGCGCGCGTCGCAGGCTGCAGCGTTGCGCGCCAGCAGGCCATGCGTGCGCCGGGCAGCCCACATGGGCGGGCTAGCTGCAGTTGCCGTTGTGTGCTGCTGCGCTGGGCTAGGCCTGGCAGGGTGGTCCACCCGACCACCCATTTGGCCCAGCTGGCCAGCAGCCTAGTTTTTTTTCTTTTTGTAACATCCCGGCATTAGAGTTTAGAAATAAGCCGAACTCAGATGTGTGCATTGCATTCATGGATAAAAAATCTAAATAATTTTCGTGCTTTTGAATAATTTTTTTCAAAGTGATTGAAGCTTCTCTTAACTTGGTGGAACTGAAGTGGATCATCAAGTTAATTGCGATAAGTTTCAATATGATCTTTGCTAAAACCTTATCTTGGGTAAAGATGATTTGATCTAAGGGTAGATCAAATGTAATAAAACTAAACCAGAAACACATTGCTTAATGATTAATACATGATCTTTAAGAGATCATATCATGGTATTGATTACAAAAATTCTTGGATACCAAGTTAAGTATAAAACTCAAGTAACAAGAATGTAATAACTAAATCTTGATCTATATTATTCTTGTCCATTCCTACAATCAGCATTATGATAGTTCTCAAACACTAATATCATATCACTGATTGAGTAGGTAGGAAACCAAGTCAAGACCATTCACCACATACCTTTATTTCCATATCAATTCATATCATCTCTATTGAACCTTATTCTAATATTTCATGAACATCAATGTTGAGTAATGAACTATTGATCTATCAATTCTAGATCTATCTGCTCTTGTCCTTGTCATAGCATTCACTTTAAAGCCTTTAGAGAAAGAAGTAAGAAGAGGCAAGAACGAATGCTAGTTTTAGATATCATCTATAGGATGAGAGTGTTTGAAGAAAATCAATTCAATAAGATAGTTGATGGGGTTAACTCATTCCTGAATGGATAGAAGAGTTATCTGAAATAAAGATATAGGTGGTAACAAAGAGGATCATAAGGATGAATTTTGGAGATAGTTACCAAGGACTATCCTTATTGGATCAAGTAGGCATGGACAATGAATATTATCTCTTAGTCCAATGGAGATTGTAAGAGGATAATTATAATACAACTGTAATGTTTTATTTATGAAGCCTTGATTAGCCAACTGGAAACCTAAATCATGAATGATCAAATGATTATAATGATCATGCACAAGTCACTAAGAGTGAATGACTGTATGATGCATAAGTGACGTTGGTGGGTATAACATGATTAAACCCTAATATAGATATGTTAGAATAGTATAGTCATGGAAAGCCACAATAATATAATATGAAGTTGGAGTATGAGTTACTGAGGTAACTAAAGATAAGATACTATGACCAAGCTCATACTAGAGAAACATTGAGTTATAGAAGTATTATTATTCCTCATAAAAGAATAGTAAACACTTGAGGTGAAGTAGTAATTGATATATACCTACTAGAGTAATATTAGTGATGGATGATTAAGAAAGAGTATGAATGGAGTTAGAAGTAACTACTTGTTGGATTGGAGGTTATCATTAGTAGAGTAGTTGATATAACCAAGTGTAGATATGAGAATATTATGAAAAGCTTCAATGACAAGATTCTGAGATTTATAAGTGAGATTACAAAGTAGTTGTGAAGTAAGAGAGTAATCATTCAAGTGGGTTTGGATTCATTAGAAATATTCTAGAGATGTGAGTTATCTTTTGGAGGAGATCATATAAAGATTTAGTGTCAAGCTCATTAGATTCACAAATGGATTTAGGAGAAGGGAATTATTGGTAAGAATATACTTGCGAAGTAAAGATCATCATGTTAATACATGATGATGGATGTATATTAGTAGTATATCTAGGAAAGGAATTCCTTAAGTAAAGATAGGTTTAGTAAAGTATTAAGGATAGGAATTCCTGAGAAACCTTCAATAAAGATTATATCAAGCCATGACAAGTCCAATGTCATCTTTATTGTTTGAAACCCTATAATCAAGTTGGAAATGGAACCATTTATTATTTATAGATCCTCATTGAGTAATATCTCTTAGTTAAATGAAGTTATTAAGAGATAATTAGAATAAAAGATGAGTGTTTATAAATGAAAGCCTTGTCTACCTTAAAATCTTAAACTCTAGTAAAACCATATTCTCATGAACCCTCAAGATCACATCAGGAAGTAATCTACACATCTCACTCTAAAGTTAAGATGTCATCCATGATCATAAATTCCAAAGGTAATTCCTTAAACTTTGATCCTTAGCATCATTAACAAATAGATAAGAGGGTAGTGTATCCTCTAAGGATAATAATAATAAGAGTGGTATTATCAAACCTAAATAAATGTTGCATGGCATTTAAATCACATGTGCCACATAAATGTAAATTGCCATTAACCATTATATCCTAATATTAAATCCATACAGTAACCATACTAAGTCCTGAGGATTTATGTAGCAAATAATACTGTAGGACCACCATTAGAAAGTTCCCTTATAACTATAAGTTAATAAGAACCAAGTTTTATGAATAACTAGTAATGTATCCTTTAATAAGTTCAAGGTATATTATGTAAAGGAAATTCATAACAAAGGTCCCTACAAAATATTAAAAGGTTAAGTATTTATAAAAATAAAATAAAGAAAATTACATTATATTATTAAGGGATCATGAAAGGACCCTACATACAGCTCATTATGTCTGCAACTATTTAGCAAATAAATTCTATAAAGAAATATCCAAACAAATGTGTAAATTCAAAATTAGAAATGAAAACAGAAAATAGAAAAATATAAAGGACCATAAAAAATAGGAGAAAACCGTTTCCAGCCCATGACCCATTTTGTCCTCGTAGCTATCTGTCGTCCGCGTGCAACAGCAACTTCCTCTCGCTCGCTTCGCCACAACCCAACACGACCCAATCGCAGCCCAGCCGCAGCCCATACCGCTTCACGCCCTGTCACCCCATCGTCAGCCTCACGCACCTAGGCAGCGGAGTGCCGACATTGCCACTGTCGATCCTCATCGTGCTGTGATGTGCGCCACCACTTTTGGAGGTGAGGATAAGAATGACCACACTCTCCTCTATCTTATCATAACCATTTCATTCATTATCGTGCTCTCTTGCAAGTTTCCCCTTCTGGCCGAAACCCTAGCCTCACAGCCACCTTGAATTGTCGGAGCTTTAGGTCTCCTAGAGCCTCGCCGTGGTGACCTGAAGCTCTATCACCTCATCCTCAATCATCTGGCAAATGGAATCGGGTTCTCTCAATCGCAATCATCGTTGGCGTCTTCAACCTTCCGCCGGTCACCGTTGATGATAGCGCGTTGTCCGACCTCACCTCGCCTCACCATCACCCTCTTCGTGTTCCTGGTGAGTTTGCGCTCCTCCTAGCCTCTCCGATTCGCCCCTCGCCCTCTTTGTTTCCTCCACCACGGAAGCCTTCACAAGCCACCGTCAGAGCTCATTGGAGCTGAAGCTCCGATGACCATTTGCTAGCGGCACTGGCATTATTAGGTTCGAGATGACACGCTTATTCGAACTACACTAGCCGCACTTATTACCGCGCCCTAGATCTTTGCCGGTGACCACCAACTGGCGGCGGTGGCCGTGCTGACGTCACGACGACGTCGTCCATACGTCGTTGTTGACCGGGTGCGTGTGTTGACCAGTCCATGCCAATGTGGCGTGCCAACGTGTCCACTCGCCCACGGGTCAGTGACCTAGGGTAGATTTAGTCCGGGTATAAAAGGTATTTCCCTATTTAAAATTTAATTAGAAAATGAATAAATCTAATAAATTCAATATCTTTTGTTAAGTAATAATTATTTAATAAAGATTTTATAAGTAATAATACTTTGAAAACTCATATTTTAATATTGGTAAATGAGAAAAATATAAATAATATACTAAAATTCTTAGAAAAATAAGAACTATGATATAAAACTATAAACATAAAATATTATATCACTTAACTAAATATTTATTATTTATTAAGCGATTATAAAGTAATAAACCTTATAAAAATCATATCTTAATATTTAAAAATAATAAAAACACTATAACATATCAAAATGATCACAAAAATTATATTTACATGTTAAAAATATAACAATCCACTTTTGAAGTAAGTAAAAATTTAATAGACTAATAAATTGAATTCAAACTTATTTCCTTAGTTGATGATTCATAAAAGTATGTATAAAATTGCTAATACCTCTAATATTGTCCATTCAAGGTCTAAAAATAGTACTAGTCTTAAGTATTAATAACACGAAGTAAAAATAGTTCAAAACATCTTAGATACAATTTTATGAAACTATCATTCACCAGTAAGTGTATATTATTTTCCAAAAGGATAAATACAAAATATAAAATCTTCAAGTGTGATATTTTTGACTTAATAAAATCTTTCACCATTACTTCAACAACAAGTTTATAAATATACTAAAAATCCAAAGATAATTCATAAGTAACTAAATAACATGTTTCCATATTATAAATCATAACCACTCATTTATAAAATGATAAATGATTTTATTCAATCATAATGTTAAGAAAGAATTTAGAAGTATTACCACTCTTAATTAACCTTAAAGAAACATTATGAAGTGAACAAATTATAATATCATCTAATGACCAAGATAGATAAGTCTCAACTACTAGTGTGGTCCTTATTCAAATGAAGTAATTCTTTCTTCCTTGAGAACTATAGTTAGTAAGAAACATAAAAATGTTAACTTAAAGTTTAAATGCTCGTTTTAGTTAAGTAAGCTTTCTTCGAAAGTTATTCTTTTAAGATACATTATAAAGCAAGACATAAGCATTTCCAGAAAAGCTCCGATTGATTAACAATCTTTATATACACAGTCTTTGGAGACATTCCACACTTGAGTATTCTATTATTGTGTGTACTTTATTATACCTACATGTTGTTTTAACACGCACACATTCCAAAGAATTCATCTCAAGATTCCAAACCCTAGATTATCAACACTTATTCTAGGATTCGAGTTTATCAAATCGCATTACAATACTTATGCATAATAGCATCTTGCTTCTTTAAACATTAGTACTTAATGGACCAATGATGATGTTTTCAGATATTGGATCTTCTATTGTCTCGAAGACCGTGGGTGCATAATCTTGCAATCACAAAAGGCAAGTTCACACTTTCTCATGTCCTTTGATTATTTTCTATCCAATATTTTGCAAATCCAGTGTTGTCATCACCTGCATTTCAAAAAGGTCAGAAAACACTATTTTCATAATAAAATGATTATAGGTTATTTACCAAGAGGTAATAACCTACTATGTAAGTTTTGGTGGTAAAGGAACATAATACCTAGGACTTAACAACCAATGTCGCCAGTGATTCTTACGCCGTATATTAGGCGTTAACCATGAGATTTGGAATGGGACAGAGAAGTCAGCTGAATCTTCTTACTTTCACATGTAGCTGGATGCGCAGGACGTGGCTATTTTTTTTGAAACGCGGCAAAAAGCTTTGCATATTATATTGATAAAGGAGAAGCAAACATGGATGGCCTTGGCCGAAAAGGAAACACCCATGGAGGGGAAAAGGATAAAATTGAAATCTAAGATATAATCTCCTCTAGATGTTTGGCACCCGCTATAATCCAATTTTTGCTCTCGTCCTTTATCTTCTGAATGAGAATCGCTGGCGTAGAAAACTTGTTGTTGAAGACTCGATTGTTTCTTTCTTTCCAGATCTCCCATGTAATTAGCGTGACTGCAGATTTCAGGCCCTGAGTACATGCCGACGGCGTCTGTGTGGAAGCTTCCCAGTATTGAAGAACAATGGAATGGTCTTCCCCAATGCTCTAAAGAAGTGAAGGGCATCCAAGCCAGGAGCCGGCGGCCTCCCAGATCCTTCTGGAGTAGCAGCATTCGAAAATAATGTGTTTGGCAGTCTCAGCCTGGCACCTGCATAGTGGGCAAGCCGGCTGATGAGGCCAACCCCGCTTAGCGAGACGATCTGAGATCCAAAGCCTATTCTGCACTGCAAGTCAGGCGAAAAAACGACACTTAGGAGGCGCCCAAGTCTTCCAAACAAGCCAATCAAAGGAGCACGGAATGGCACCCAGGAATTGAGCTTTGTAAGCAGAGTCCGTAGTGTATGATCCGGAGGTCGTGAGGGTCCAAATGATGCTGTCCTCGATGCCAGGCAGAAGAACAATACCCTGCAGCATTCCCTAGAGAGCGACATATTGAGCGAGGTGCTGCATAGTGAAAGGATTCACACAAATATCAGTGATCCACCGAGAGTTCTGCAGGGCACTGTGCACCTTGCACTTCTTCCTTTTTGATGCCGCGTAGACTAAGGGTGCCAAGGACCGAGGGGAGGATCCGTTGAGCCAGGAGGAGTTCCAAAAGGAAGCCTTTTTCCCATCCCCAACGTGTATTATCCTTGTAGGACGTGGCTGTTATCCTTGTAGCGTGTATTAATTGGTAATTCGTAGAGGATATGCATCATATGAGTGGGAATCCTCAACGTACCACGGTAGTTCTGGCATCTGAACGGTCTATAGTAACGATTGTCGTAATTCAATATGTGCGCATCGCGTATACCAAGGAGACATGCAGGATCACGGAGAATGGCAGTGATTGGCTTGCATCATCTACTAGGCCCCACATCATGGAATTGTGGACGGGAATAAGCTGACCGGTTATGCAACAAGGATTTGATCTCTCATGGGTAAAGTAACGCACCTCTGTAGAGTGTAAGAACTATAACTCCTTGTTCCGGGAAGGAGCTATGATGTGGTAGGAAAGGAACTCTATGAAAGTTCTGGTAAACCTGTGAAGGCCGACGGACATAGCTTTTCAGAATAAAAGCAACCTTTGAATAAATGTTTATGAAAACCTGCATTGCTTACGACCTATGGTCTGTGGTTGTAGTTAGTGCATCATACACTCCTTTTTAGTGAATTTGCTGAGTACGCTAATATTCAAAGTATCTTCTTAACCCTTGATTGATTCTGAAGCCAATACAGACAACGTCTACATCGACTCATGCTTAAGGAATCATTATCAAAAGCTAAATCCCTTCAATGAAGTCAAGAAGGTCAACATATACATCCACAGAAGTGAAGACGAAGTTGCTGATTAGATAGGAATAAAATATCTAGCCATAGAACCCACTTCTGTAGAGTATTGCAATAGTAGCAATGCAAGTCAGATATTTAGATGCTAATCTTATTAGCATGATATTTAGATGCTAATCTTATTGCAATAGTATCAGAACCTACTTCTGTAGAGTATTGCAATAGTAGCAATGCAAGTCTACACCAACTTATGCTCAAGGAATCATCATTAGAAGATAAAGCTCTTCAATGAAGTCAATACATACAACAACTAAAATGAAGGTGAAGTTCCTGATTAGATAGGAATATAATATCTAGCCATAGAACCTATTTCTATAGAGTATTGCAATATGTAACATCCCAAATTTCATGAAATACAAAATCTTGTATTGCATTCATATCAGCATAGCATTTTGATCTTGCACAAAAATTTGCAAAAAAAAACCATAAAATAAAATCATATTTAGACTCCTCTTTATATATTTTATATGGGGCATGGTTTTATTTTTATTTCAAAGGCCAAAGTGTTTTTGAGTGGTTAGATGTGTGTAGCACACTTTTTAACACTAGGATAAGTGATAAAACTTGGTGAAGATTTGAATTCAAACATATTTAAATTAGGGTTTCAAAACCATTTCTAAAAATCAAAACAGAAAAGAAAAAGGAGAAAGAAAAAAATAAAACGAGTGCTACCTATCTAGCCCAACCCCACTTGCGGCCCAGTAAGCCTACTTAGGAATTCCCCCTCCCCCTCTCTCTCACCCGCGTGTGCACCCCCTCGCTCACTACCACTGGGCCCTGCGCCACGTCGACACAGTCGTCTTCAATCCCGCACCCTCACCGCCTGTTTCTTCCCCTTCACTGCCGCGATTCAATTCGATTAAATTGCGTTGATTCACCGCGTGATTGCCGGCCCTGCTCTGGCTACTTAACCCCCACCTCGCTGTAGCCATTTCCCCTCAAACCCCATCGCCCGAGCGCCCCCAGGCTGCGAGTAATTGAGCTCACACCGCCGCAGACCCGAGTAGCTCCGGTGACGCATTCCAGTGAGCAGCGTGTTCGCCTCTGTCTCTCGTTCATGCAAGCGTGTTCCTATTACTCTTGCGCGTCTAACCATGCCCCTGGTTCGTCCTTTATCGCCCCAGGTCGCCGTCCCCGTCAACCTCTATGAGCACCCGAGGCGCCAATCAACTCCGGCGAGTAATTCCGGTAAAGTCCGCATGCCCCTTGCCCTCTGGTTCAAACCATTATGTGCGCCGCGACCTTGTGCACCTCCTGATGCCATTTGCTTGCCTTCTGGTGACCTAGGTCATCGCCTTCATCTCCGCCAACAACCCTGCAATCCCGCAATCCTCAGAGAGGAAGTGGTCAAAGGTATCCCTCTTAAGCAACCCTGCAATCAAGATACAAGAAGTCTCTTGTGTCCCCAACACACCCAATACACTTGTCAGGTGTATAGGTGCACTAGTTCGGCAGAGAGATAGTGAAATACAAGCGGTATGGATGATTATAAGCGGTAACGGTGCCACAAAAGAGCTTCTGACGGGGAGGAAAAGACTAAAGGAAAAAAGATGGAAGCAAGCAAACATGCAACGGATCTAGATGCAAACGGTGTTTCAATGCTTAGAAGAAGGCCTAGGGATCATACTTTCACTAGTTAACACTCTCTCATATAAATATCTTCTCTTAGTGATACTACTCTTAACTACTCTCCGGTTGGACACTCTAATCCATGGTAGGGCTATAACAGCACACCTCAAAGTTCGCCTTTCCCAATCTAGATAACCCCACACTATCACCTTGAGCGCTAGATGGTTCCAACAAACACCACAATTTCATAGAGACATCCAACTCCAAATATAACTCATAACGAATATATATGTAGTCTAGCTTAAGTGCCACACAGGACGTGCACGCTATCACTTTCACACACGTGGGGAAAAGTATAGATCTATTAAAGCACAATGAGTATTTATATAGACTCTACCCTAAGTGCCTTCATGGCGTGCATGCTGTCAGTTTCACACACATGGGGAGAGCAAAGATCTATTAAAGCACTCGAGTAGCAGAGTAGATATACTTCATTACAAAGCTCATGACCATAATATGATCACGCATAGAGAGAGATGAACACATAGCTACCGGTAGATCCCTTATCCTCGAGGAAGAACTACTCCCTCCTCATCATGGGAATCAGCAACGGCGATGGAGATGGCGATGGAGATCGATGGAGATGGCTCCAGGGGCACTTCCCCATCCAGGCAGGGTGCCGAAACAGAGACTTTCTGTCCCCTGAATCTCCCCTTCAGTGGTGGCGGCACTGCGGAGGTTTTCGTGGATTTCTTCTGGATGATTTAGGGTTTTTGGGTCGGAGGCTTCTTATAGGCGAAGGAGGCAAGGTCGATGGAGGGACATGGGGACAACATCCCCTGTGGGCGCGGCCAGGGTGGGCCCCTCGCCCACCTAGGGTGTGGCCACCCTGGTGTCCTCCTCCGTCTCGTCTTTGATTTTCTGTATCGTTCAGGGAAAAATATAAACTTTGGCTTTTGTCCCGTCCAATTCCGAGAATATTCATTTTCTAGCTTTCTGAAACCAAAACAGCAGAAAATAGGCAACTGGCACTGTGGAGTCTTGTCAATAGGTTAGTTCCAGAAAGTGTATGATACGTCCAATTTGCATCACCATTCTATATCATAATTTGCCTCTATTCATTGATATATGTCTTATTATGAGGTGTTACTTATTTCTTTTCCTCTGATTTTACATGTTGGATGATTCTTGGAGGATGGACTGTCGGAGTCAGGTTTCTGATGGAAAAAGAGGTGTTTTGATGCAATTTCGCGAAGATCAGAAAAATACCAGAAAAATATTGGAAAATTATATTTTCCCAGAAGACGAAGGAAGCCAGAAGGGGAGGTGTAGCTGGGCCACAGCGGGCCCACACCCCCCAGGCATGGGTCCCCTGGCCCGTGACTAGGGCAGGTGTGGCTCACCTGGCCGGCCTCCGACTACGGCCTCTCACCTATATGTTCTTCTCAGAACCCTAATACCAGGGGAGCGACCACAGAAAGATTTCCACCGCCTCTGTGGGGCGGAAAACACCGAGAGAGAAAGAGCTCTCCGGTAGAAAGATTTCTGTCAGGGAGATTCCTTCCTGGAGAGGGGAGATCATCGCCATCAACACCTTCATCAAGCTATACTTCATCGGGATCATCATCGTCATCCACACCATCATCTCCACCAGCACCATCATTACCACTCCATCCCGCTGTAACAATTGTGTTAGATCTTGCATTAGTTCTTAGGGGAAACTTTCCCGGTGTTAATTACTATTGTAGTTGATGCTTGTGAGTGGAACCATTGGATTACTGTTTATGTTCAGATTGTTATCCATTACCATATCATCTTTGATCTTGATCCATATGATGTCTTGTGAGTACTTCGTTTAGTTCTTGAGGACATGGGAGAAGTCATGTTGTTAGTAGTGGATTTGTGTTGAGATATTATTCAATGGTTTAGTATTTAAGTTGTGGTGCTATTATTCTAGTGGTGTCATGTGAACGTCGACTACATGATACTTCACCATTTATGGGCCTAGGGGAATGCATCGTGTATTTGGCTACTAATCGTGGGGTTGCCGAAGTGACAGAAACCTAAACCCCCGTTAGGACACCATTGCACAAGGGAGTGTAGGATCTCAGAGTTTAAGGGTGTGGTTAGGTTTATATCTTAATTACTTTCCTGTAGTTGCGGATGCTTGCAGGGGGTTTAACCACAAGTATGTATTAGTCCAAGTAAGGTTGGTACATTAGCACAGATTCACCCACACAACACTTATAAAACCAAAGAATATTAATCAGCTATATGAAACGAAAGCACCTGACAGTATTCCCATGTGTCCTCGAGAACGTTTGGTCCTCATTAGTATTCCCACGGGATTGTCCTTTGCCAAGAAAGGATTAGGCCACTTGCTGCAATTATTTGTTGTCTTTATTTACTTGCACTTTATTTCCTTGGTTTATTAGAAAACCCCTAAAAATCCGTTTGCTAAGTATTTATAGAGATTTCCTGCTCCATACCACTAGTCAACACCTTCTGCTCCTCGTTGGGATCAACACTCCTATTTATCGAAAGTACTACGATACACCCCCTATACTTGTGGGTCATCAAGACTATTTTCTGGAGCCGTTGCCGGGGAGTGAAGAGCTATTAAAGAGTGGAACTGGTAAGTCAGACTTTCACTGTGAGTATTGCTTTTTGTTTATGTTTGTTACTTTGTTTCCAATATGGATAACCCACTTGGTTTTCTGTTTGGGAAAACTGCTACCATTGTTAGGGTAGTAGATGAACCACCACCTGTTGAGATCGATCCTTTTAAGATACCTACAAGTATTGTTGATCATGTTATGGATAATTATTATTTAGGGGATGGAACTGTTCATCCTGGTGATCATTTGCTTTTTATCCATGAATTATGCGGGTTGTTTAAGTGTGCAGGTATCACAACTAAACAGGTGAAGTATAAGTTACTCTCTATATCCTTGAAAGGGAGAGCTGAAGAACGGTATAAGCTGCTAAAGAATGGATAATCCATGGAATGGGAGGAAATGGCTTCTCTCTTTTATTCTAAATTTTATCCTCACAGTGAGATTCATAAGGATAGGAATCTGATATATAAAATTTGGCCTCGTGATGGAGAGAGTACAGCTCAAGCTTGGGGGAGATTAAAGTTACTAATGCTTAAATGTCCTATTCATGAACTCACTAACAATATTATTATCAATAACTTTTATGGTAGGCTTTCTCTTCATGATAAAGATTTACTAGATGCTTCTTGTGCTGAATCATTCACACATATGAAGGAAGAAGATAAATGGGATCTCCTAGACCGTATTCAAGAAAACACCGAAGCTTGGGAAAATGACAAAGGAAGAAAGTCAGGTATAAACTATGATTATGAATGCATAAAATATTTTATGGGAACTGATGAATTCTGTGATATTAGTAATGAGTTTGGTCTTGACTCCCAAAGTATTGCCAATTGTTTTAAAGCCTTTGCCTCTTACATAGAAATTCCCAAGAAGAAGTGGAATAAGTACCATGCACCTTATAAAGATGTTGTTAGTCATGTTCCTATTAGAAGCACCGAAGTTTGTACTACTAATCATATTGTGCCCAAACCTTATGTTGAGAAAATCCCTTTCCCATCTAAGGTAAAGGAATAATCTATGATAATTAGTGTGAATAACAAAGGTACAAAGAAAACTGTGGAACCTGATGAGCAAATAAATGTTGATCCTGTGGTAGCTATTGTGAAAGATCTTGTCACTAAAAATATAGAGGGTGAGCACATTGTCTTCTGTGAAGACGCTTCTAATATTGTCTCCCATCCTAGAAAAGCTAGAAAATCTAGTGTCCCTGTGCTTTCTGTTAGAATTGGTGATCATTGTTATTATGGTTTATGTGATATTGATGCTAGTTCTAGTCCTATTCCTTATGAGCTTTACAGGGAAATTATGCATGAAATCGGTCCTTGTGAGCTTGAGGACATTGATGTGGTTATTCACCTTGCCAACAGAGAGACAGTCTGTCCCATTGGCATTGTAAAATATGTGGAGGTTCTTTGTGGTAAGATTAAATATCCTGCTGATTTTCTAGTACTTGGTTCTGAAACTAGTAAAACCTATCCTATTATCTTTGGTAGACCTTCTTGAACACTTGTGGAGCTATTATAGATTGTAAAAAGGAATTTTTTTAACTAGGTTTGGTGGATATTCTTATGAGTTTAACTTTTCCAAATTTGCTAAAGCTCCTTGTGAAAATAGTTAGCCTAATGAAGATTTCAGGATGGGACAACCTGCTTCTATTGATCCAGCTTATGACCTTGGTCCTCTTTTTGATAATTTTAAGTATGCTCATTCTGATGATAAAATTGTTTCTTGTGACAGTTATATTGTCAACTTTATTCGAAGTGCTATAGAAAGTTATTATGAGAGAGGGAAATATGGTTTTATGCATCTCAATAATGTTAAGTTTCCCCGTTTTGTGTTGAAAGCTTTGAAGTTGCATTTGTTTTGTCTTCCTATGCTAGTGGCTTTTTGTTTCAACAATTTATTTTCTCATGACACCCCCATGCATAGGAAGTGGGTTAGACTCAAATGTGTTGGTTATTTGATTCTTGATGCTCTCTTTCACTTCAAATATATATATCTCCTTTGTGAGCATCTTTGAAACTTTCAAGCCTAACTTAAAGGCATTAAACAAAAGTACTTGTTGGGAGATAACCCAAGAGTTTGGTTGAGTCTTGGAAGTTATTACCTCAGTAATAACCGCTCCTTATCCTTTTTGTTTTGGTTTTTGTGTCAAGATCAACTTCTTTTGAGAAGTGGAGGAGTTGTGAAAAAGTGGCTATCCTGGGACATATTTTTCTGCTGCATTGGAAAAATTCGCGAGGGAGCTAAGTCCTTGGGATGGAGCTGTATTTTTCTGTGATTATTCTCCAATTTGTTACCCAACTTTCATTAGTTTTGCACTTTTTGATTTGAGCAACAGAAGGTTTTCAAAAAATCAAACTTTACCTGCTGGTCTGTTTTGACAGATTTCTGTTATCAATTGCATTTGCCTCTTACAGAAGCCTTTGTTTTGATGGATTTTAGTTGAAGTGTGAACCTAAAGGTTTATATTTTTTGCATACACTAATGTTGCCATTGAGGTTTTGGGTGAGATATTGTAGGAAAGGAATTTCCAGGAGAAGGAGAAAAGGAGTCTGTAGAGTTCGTATTTGAATAGGTAAAAGTGGTGAAAACAGAAGGTTCGTGAAAACCCTATCTTTTTATATTTCTGACGTTTTTATTACATATAGAAGGATACAAAACGAAACAGAGGAGGAAACGGAGGCCGGGGTGGCCACACCCACTCCAGGCGCGGGCCCCGGCTGGCCGCGCCTGGAGGGGGTGTGAACCTCCCGAGCTCCGTCTCCGCCTCGTTTTCGTACCAGTACCTTCCTTATGCTTTAAAACTTCATAATATATAACCCCCCGGGTTTCCCGAGGTTTGTGCATCATGTTCTCATCGTGTTTTCATTTCGATCTGTTTTTGTCAGAAAATCTTCTCAAGATTAGAGCACCATGGTCTTTGCTAACGACAAAGGCAAGAAGTCTATGGAGGAAGTAAAGTTGGAGGAACAAACCGCCGCAGGGTCAAGGGCAAGGAAACCTACTTTTGTAGGAGCAATTAACACTGGACGTGCTTTTTCTCGTCACATGCAGGGGATCATAGCCTCCATTCCAGACTTCAGACCCTGCCCTGAGGCAGTGGAAGCCCTTCGAACCACTGACAAGTTTTGTGATAAGTATCGTGCTTTGAGGATGAAGGTGGATATAATTCAAGAAGAGAATGACAGGCTTCTGTAACATCCCAAAATTCATGAATTGTAAAAGCACGCATTGCATTCATATTGTCATAGCATTTTTGTCTTGCACAAATTTTTTCAAACCAAAACACCCAAATAAAACCATTATTGTGCCCTTTTACTTATATACATATGAGGCATGGTTTTATTTTTTTATTTTCAAAGGACCAATTTGTTTTTGAGTGGACAGAGGTGTTTTCACACTTTGGAATGCAAGGTTCACTGCATAAAAATCTAGAAGAGATTTGAATTCAAACAAGTTTGATTTGGGTTTCAAATTCATTCCTGAAAATCAATTTAGAAAAGAAAAGGACAAAAGAAAAAAATAAAAGCCAGCCATATATTTTTAGCCTAGCACCAGAAACGGCCCAGCAAGCCCACCCGGGCCATTACCCCTCTACTCCCTCTATCACCCGCGCGCGCGTACCCCCCTCGCTGACTAGTGACCGCAACGCCACGTTGTCATCGTCTTCCCACAAATCTCGCGCGATGACCACGCCGTTGCCGCCCGTTACCTCGACGATTCAATTCGAATCAATTCCTTTGATTCAGGCAGTAATTCGCTCGGCCCTCACCTGCTACTTAAACCCCACCTAGCCACGGTCATTTCCCCTCAACCCACATCGCCAGAGCACCCCCAGGATGCCAACATTTGAGCTCGCATCGCCACTGCCCGACGAACTCCGGCGATCAATCCCGGTGAGCACCGTCCACCCCGTGCCTTCTGATTCTTGCTTTCGTGCTCCCCTTGTTCTTGCGCTTCTTCTCATGCCCTTTTTTTATCTGCTTGTGACCCAGAACGTCGCCTTCGTCAAGCACCGTGAGCATCCAACGTCGTTCTCAACTCCGGCGAGTAATTCTGTCCACGTTCGCATGCCCCTCGACCTCTGACTCAAACCATCTTGTGCGCCTTGTCATTGTGCATGTGCTGATGCCTTTGTTTTACGCTAGGGTGGCCCAGGTCGTCGCCTCCGTTGACGTTCGCAAAAGCCCGACGCTTCCCGCAACTCCGACGAGATTTCACGGCCACAGCAAACAACCCCTGTCCAAAACCAAGGACACGTTGAGCATCCTCGCAACAGTGCGATGCTGGTAAGCTACTACACCGCCCCTAGCCCCATCTAGAATCACCAGAGCATCACCGGCAGTAGCGCAACCGCCAGTAGCCATTCGCGCCGCCCCTCTTTGGTCGCTTGATCGAGCATCGTTAGATATAGATCCTAAGGTTTAAATTAGATCGCCAGGCCGAAGCGTTATCGCCAGATCCAGACCGCAGGATCACACTTAGATCCAACGGCCCACGCGCTTGATCCGCGTGAAGCGGTACGGGCCAATCAGACACGGCCACGTGTCTGTGTTTTTATTTTAAAATCTGTTTTTGAATCTATTAGAGATTTAAACTTGTAAAATTCAAAACTTTAGTTCTGTTTGGCCAAATTTTGCAAATAATATATCAATGGATTCAGAAAATTGAGCCCTACATTACTGTGGGATTGAATTTGTATTTTTCTTCTGAAAAAATAGGATTATTTGCAGAACACATTATATGCTTATTTTGGCTTTATAAAATGATTATAAAATTATTTTGAGGAAAATTTAAGTTTGTTTAGACTTTAGATAGATTACTTTGTGTTCAGTACTGTTTGGTTTGATTTGTTTAGTGTAGAAAATCATGCCATTGCATTTGCATGCATTCATGTATATTTTTGTTTGATTATTTGAATGTGAATTTGGTGCTATGATTTTATGTGTAGATTTTGGTGCTAGTGGTGATTGTGATTGTGAGGATTGTTGCTACTCTCCCAACTACCAAGGCAAGTGGTGCTTCATGTATTTTGTCCTATTATTTTTACTATGCACTAGTGATATTTTGAGTACGGCCTGCATGGAATTTTTGCTAAGTATATATATGCTATGCTTTGGGAAATCCTAGTAGTTGTAGTTTTAGTAGAAGGTTCTCTAAGTTAAGAAACTTGTTATGTTATCATGCTTAGCCTAGCTAGTAGAAAACAAGGGTGTAATAATCATGCTATGGAATTTTGCTAAGTCTATGACTTGTGTTTTTTATTAATAAAACAACTAAGTGAATGAATCACCTGGGTGGAATGGTATGATGGTTTATGTTGAGTGGTTACACAAGGCCCATGTCTATGGTTTACCTTGTGTATCACACTTGTGGAAAGCCACCCAGGAACAATGGGATTTGAGATGTTTAGTGTTGAGAAGCTTATAGTGCAACCACATGGCATATGGGCTCTTCCTTGACCACATAGGTTGCAAGAACTTAGCCAGATGGACAGTTGGTGGTAGGGTGATAGGTTGGAACGCGTCCATGGTGGTCTAAGGGAATGCTTCTGAAAGGTCTCGTCTCGATGCATGTCGAGTCTTGTGGGGAAAGTGCACCACCTCTCGAGAGGGTAAAACCTAAGTACTTAGCCGTGTCCCCGGCAACGGACAATTTGAGCATCAAAGACATTGAAGCTATCAAGGATCTCCTCATCCCAATTTCTAAGTTAAAACTTGTGGTTGAACAAGGGTAAAGGTTCACCAATGTCTATTGGTGGTTCCTTGGGTGTTTTTGACAAACAAAAACTTAGTGTTTTTTAACTGATAAGAAAAACCTATTTGAGCAAAGCAAGCCTAAGCTACACTTAGCCAAATTCATATAGATGTTAGATACTACTATTATACTATGGTATCACTTGCCAATACAATTCCAAATGTATTGACCCACTATGGCTGTAACTTATGATGTTGCAGGTTACTCTGATGGAGATTAGGGTTATGAGTCTACACTCAACATGCTTGCCTGTGGCACATGAAGATGAGGACTTATAGTTAATTACTTTATGTTATGAACCCTTGTACTAGCCTTTGGCTATTGAGTTGTAAAGACTATGTTTATCTCCGGAATGACGATGTAATAAAGACCTTTGTATCTGTGTACTTCATCTTAAACTATGGATGCTAGCATTTGATCCAAGGACTAGCATTGCAATCACAGGGGCCTTTACCTTTAAAATGTGGGGTCTTACAAATGGTATCAGAGCACTGTGTTGCCTGTAGGATTATGACCCTAAGTTGGATTAGACTAAGGAAACCACTAGGATGAAAAAAATGCAACTCTTTGCAAATTCCACACTTGTCTTTTTCTTCCCGTAAACCTCTTCTAATCTCCTTTCTCATCTCTATTTGTAGATGGCCACCATCAACGAAGCCATCAAGAAGGGACCACTCATGACCATGACTTTAGAATGTGAGACGGAGTTTCCCAAAGCACTCAAAAACCTTATGGTTAGCTTGGGGATACATGGTGATGCCATGTACAAGGGATTCCCAGTGATGGATGAAGGAGAAGAGTATTGGTGGGTGCAACTCAACTTGTACAAAAACAAGGGAGACAACCACAAAGAGTTGGGATTCTGCATGGTCACCAACTCAGAAATGTATACAACATTCTTTGACTCTGCAAGAAATGCAGCTTGGAATGCTATCAAGGAGCTTGGTGAAAGACTCAAGTGTAGAATGCTGAACACTCAAAATGACCTTAGTGAGGAGAAAAAGTATACCCAAGACTTAGAGACCGCCATAAAACGTCTAAGGGAAGATATCATAGACTTAGAATATGAGTGAGGATTGGGACGTATTCCAATAGTTGGACCACCATACTTGTCGTTTTCTCGCAAAAATTTGTCTAAGTTATGTTTACACTTGAGTGCTTGTGGTAGGTTTTTGTATGCCATGACTTGTATGTTTTTATTGATGAATGTATGATTTCGGCTTTTTTTCACTATCTTATGTTTCTCTCTACTTGTATTGTTTCTAATTTTTCTCTATCTTATGCAATAGATGCCTAGCCTTGTTATCAGTGCTGCCGAGGAGTTCAAGGGAACTCGTTTCGGTTCTCGTCTTGTGGAGCTCACTAGTGTGCTCAACCTCCCACTCCCTAGTATTAAGGCACTTCAGCTCACCAAGTTCGAGAGGAAGGATCTTTGGGGCTTTAGAGTCTCGCATCCTGGACGCCAGACAGAGCCACCCACGGAGGAGATTACCAGCTGATGCATGATGACAAGGAGAAGGGACTAGATGTAGTCATGCAGGAGCTACTTGGATGCCTCTGCGGACGACACTCCACCGAGCTCCGGGGCCTCTACTTTCACCCATTTGGGAGACGTGACGAGCAGGGTGAGGCTATAGTGTATGATGACGGTACTAGAGAGACGACTGAGCCTGTACTTTGATGACCCACAAGTGTAGGGGATCGCAACAGTCTTCGCGGGTAGTATTACCCAATTTATTGATTCAACACAAGGGGAGCCAAAGAATACTTGCAAGCCTTAACAACTGAGTTATCAATTCAGCTGCACCTGGAAATAGTTCTTGCTCACAGAAGTTTATAAGTAGCAACAGTTTGTAGTAGCAACATCAAATCAACAGCAAAGCGACAATAACAGTGAAATAGGAGCAATAGTAACAGTAACGATAACAGTGGGATTCAAGTGCAGTAGGCATAGGGATGGATGGACGGGCGTTGCATGGATGAGTCTAAACATGTAACTTCAAGATCTAGGGCATTGAAAATAAATAATAACAAGCATCCAAGTACTAAAAAATCCTAGGCATGTGCTCCAAATATAGTCATACGTGCTCACAATGAGAACTTGCACAACATCTTCTATATAGCCAGCCCGTGGCAGCGGGGCCTCTAGGGAACTACTGGCAATTAAGGTGCTCCTTTTAATAGAGCAACAGAGCAAAGCATTAACACTCCATGAACACATGTGATCCTCACACCACAACCATCCCCTACGGTTGTCCCAATTATTGTCACTTTGGGTCCTTTGGGTCTGGACAATGATATGTGTACACAACTTGCAGATAAGATCACAAACAATACTATCATAATGATTCAATAATAAGTTCAGATCTGAGATCATGGCACTCGGGCCCTAGTGACAAGCATTAAGCATAACAAGTTGCAACAAAGTCAAATAGCACTAATAGAGTTTCTAGGTACTATGCCCTAACAGATCTTATTCGATTACATGATAGAACTCATCCAATCCCTACCATCCCCAAGCCTAAAACGGGGGATTACTCACTCATGGATGAGGGAAACATCGGTGGTTGATGGAGATGCGTTGGTGATGACGATGGCGATGATCCTCTCCAAATTCCCCGCCCGACAAGGTGCCAGAACGGAGTTTCTAGATCCGAATCTTGGTTTCTGGTGGCGGCGGTGGAGCGGAACTCTTTCTAGAAAACTATCGAACCCCCCTCGGTTTTTAGGTCGAAAGGAAACTTATAGGCGTAGAGGGAGGCCGAGGGGGTGCCTGGAGTGGCTACACCCCCCAGGCGCGGCCAGTGGTGGGCCCACGCCTGGCATGGGTGTGGGCCCCCCAGTCCCCTTCTCCGTCCCGTCTTCTGGCTCCGTGGATCTTCTGGTGAAATATAATTTTTGGCATATTTTTCGGGATTTTTCTTGATAGTTGATTTTATGCACAAAAACAAGACACCAAGGTAATTCTGCTGAAAATAGCGTCAGTCCGTGTTAGATGTATCCAAATCACACAAGTTTAGAGAATAAACAATAGCAAAGTGTTCGAGAAAGTAGATACATTTTGGACGTATCAACTCCCCCAAACTTAGCTTATTGCTTATCCTCAAGCAATTCAGTTGAAAACTGAGTGCGATAAAAGAACTTTCACGAACACATTTGCTTCACATGATGTAGATATTCTCAGCACAAGAGTAGATGCTTAGACAATTCATAATAAAGAGTATGCAACCAAGTCTACTCAATAGTCATTGCAAGCTATGAAGAGAAACCAACTCAATAATAATAAGTAGAATGAAACATAAACATAAGCAACATTGCAATGCTCATAATAAGGTATGATAGAGTGGTATCTCGGTTGCCTTTTTTTGAAGATCACAATATAAATGCCAAGGCACCTCTAAAGTTCAAGTGAAGACTAGAGATAAAGATGTCAGAGATACAAGCATCAAAATCATGACATAATTAACCAAGTTTTGGAACAAACACAAGAATGACAACTATGCTCTCAAGAGGGTGCTCATAGAATAAGTGGTGACTCAACAAGGTTGTGAAAAAGGTTTTGGAAAGTTTGAAAGTCTCCTGAATGCTGAAAGGAAGGTACTCATTAGCTTTGAGATCTCATTGCCCCTATCATAGGCATCTTCATGTGGTTAAGGTGAAAGTGAGGTCCACTCTGAATTATATGCTTGACAGACCATAGACTGGAAATCCCATGTCCCTTGAGTACGAGGGCCGCTCCGCATGCTACTCAACTTTGGTCACCTGAAAGTTCTTGCCATTGTAAATACATGCATATCATAGTGAACCGCCAACGGCGTAACCCTTGCACATGGTACAGGAGCTTTCCCATTACCAAAATGACAAGGCAAGCAGACAATGAGCATCTCAGCAATCTTTTTATTTACTATATGCATAGTTTTTATTGAGGATGCTTCATAGATAGCTCACTATGGTGATGCTACAAGTTTTCACCATGATTAGGCATGGCTTAGGCTAGCGGCTCATGCGTTTCTCTAACACAATGTATAAACTCCATGAACTCACAAGCTCCCCTTTTATTTCACATCGTCGACATTCGTAAACAAAAGAGCAAAGTATCAACTAGATAGGATATCCAAAAAGTGTTGAAAGCATTCCCCGTGACAACACGGTTCTGCTGACTCCTAGCATATAATTAGCAAGCATATAACTTTCATGGACAAGTCACAATGGTTCAGGATTATTAAGTGCAAGGAATAAAGCGTGCCATTAAGTTCGTGAGAGCTTTACTAACTAACTTTCTCAAAACAGACAAACATTTTATTTTGGAAGAAAATACGACATATAGAATATGCACTGAAATATCAAATGATGCTAATAGGTAGGTATGGTGGACACTGTTTACAGTATTGGTTTTGGGAGTTTGGGAACACATGTAGAGCTCATACTCAGTGCAAGTGAAGGCTAGCAATAGAGAGGGAGCGACAAACGAGAGATCAATAGCTGTCATAATCATGCTTGCAACAAAACAAGACTAACTATGGCATGAAAGTGATACAAGAACTCCGAGGCAAAATAAATCATCGAGGCTTACTGACTATTGATTAGTCATATGCATGCGTGAGCATGTGCCAACTCGATTCATATGAACAGTCAAAGGAGGATACCACAATATCATACCAAAGTATGAATAAAACAATGCAAGCAAACATTCATATGACATGCTACAAACTATTAGCAAGCTGGATCTAATCATAGACAAGCAAGAACTACTAAGAATCCATAATGACATACACCTTACACAAACAGGCTAAGCATGCTCACAATGATGAGTATATGTACTAAAATGAAACAAATAGAGTTCGTTACCAGCCTCTTACCACACCTCTAGTTGTCTTAATCTTCATTATTGCCCTTCACTTGTGTGACTTGAATAATAACATGAAACCAAAATCCACTGAGGACGGCTGAACCCTGCAAAGAACTCACAAAACCAAAGAAGAACAACAAATATTTTTGGTGTTTTTGATTTTTTTAAACAAGCCAACAAAGCAAAAAAACAAACAAAGAAAAAGCAAACCAAAATCTTTTTGGATTTTTCTTTTAAGGCAAACCAAAGCAAAGAAACAAATAAACAAAGAAAGAGAAACAACAAAAATATTTTTGGCATTTTTGTGTTTTTGAGAAAGAAGCAACAAGAACCAAAAAATAAAGTGAAATAATGGATATACAAAGAACCGACCGAACATGATATATAAATGAGTGTGATGTCGGTATACCTCCCCCCAAGCTTAGGCTTTTGGCCTAAGTGGGGCTCAATAGCGCGGGTAATAACCCCATGCCGGTGGGTCATCATAGGAATGATCATAGTCAGGCGCCTGCGATGAAGAAGAAGATGCGTCCCAATCAAATGAGGGCTACTGGTATGAAGACTCTCCCAAGTTGGTGGGCTGAACCGAATTGTCTTCGGCATCCTCTTGAACATTCTACTCTTGCTGGGAGAGCTCCGCCACATATGTGTCAACCTTCTCCTTCGTAAGTGACCATCCTTGCCTGTTATCAAAATTAAACAAAGCAGGTGCAGGCAAATAAACTATTTTCTCAGTCCTACCCTTTCTCCGACCTTGCTGGGCAAAAGATAATTCATACGGTAAACTTCTCACATTAGTCCCCAAGGAAGCAAAACCATGCTGAATCATGGATTCAATATTAAGCCTCTCTATGGGGAATTGATAATCTAAATAATAAGGCTCTAAACTATGGAAATCTAGCAACCTAGAAGCAATGAAACCCCACAAATTCCACCCTTCTCGCGGTTGGTGGTGAGACGGTGAGCTATCAGTGCACCCAGGCTATAAGATCTATTCCTATTCAGAGAAGCTACGATAAAAGCTAGATCAAAAGAAGATAATTTCCTAGCAATCTTTCTAGCAAGAACACACTTGGTAATAAAATAGGAAAAATATCTAATGGCTGTGAACTGAATGTTCCGAATTTTACCACTTTCCTTTGAGAAGTTGAAACCTTTGAAAATCTCAGCGTATAAATCCATAAGTGACTTGGGCCTTTCCTTGATATTCTCACAAGATTCCCACTGAGGTACTCTAATTGCTGCACAGAAATCAACAAAAGGTAGGTCGACAGGTATATTATATATTTTGTAATGAACCATCGGATTAGATGTAGACCAAATGAACCAGAAGTCCTGCACAAAAGCCATGGTTAGCTTAACATATTGGAATGGTTCACCTTCAACAAAGTGTTCCAACCCTGCATTTGTAACCATAGTTTGGAAATCTTGGAGGATCCCCGCAGTTCTCATAAATTCATGGCATGGATATATGGAAGGAAAAACTGCCTCCTCACGATGAACCATCATTGGCTCATGCACCATCAAGTCATACTGATTCAGTGGATAAGCACTCATCTTCCTTGCTGAAATTTTTAGACAACCATCAAACAAGTGATTTCTAAGTTGATAAATGATGAGCAACTACTATAGGAACTTGCTAGAGGACTACACATGCATCAAAATAAAGTTTCTAAGCATAGAACAAGCATGCAAGCTCAAACAACCTGACACCTATAGCAGCAAAATACTCAAGATACAATCTACCAATCACAAATCTAATTGGACAAGTGGAGGAGGCACATACCAAGGAGCAATCCCTCCAAAAATCAGCACTTGAGATGGGCTGAACAAGGAGATTGAAAATCGGGAGCAAGAACAGCAAGAACTTAAGCTTGAGCAAGTTTTCCGGTGTTTTTCGGGAGAGAGAAAGAATGTGGCTTTGAGGAGGCAGCCTAGAGGGGCCCAGGTGGGCCAAACCCCCCTAGGCGCCACTCCTAGGTAGGTCGCGCCTACCATGGGTGTGGTGTCCTGGGGTGGCCCCCTGGGTCACTTCAGGTGTCTCTCTGCCCCTAGGATTTTCTAAGATTTTTGAGGAAAAATTTATTTTGAATTTTCTAGGATTTTTCGGGAAACTTTATTTTTGGACAATTTTCAAGGTATGAAAATTGATTTTCTCGCAGAAACAGTTTTTTTAGAAGCAAAAGCAAACCAAAAGCCAAACTACAGCAGCTCTAAGAAACTCAAACAAACAAACAACTAACAAAACCAAAGCTAGAAAAGAAAGGCAAATACTAGGTAGGAGAAAAGTAAAAGAAAGCAAGTATAACCACATTGGAAACATTATTTTGTTCATTAAAATCCTTTTGTTAACAAGGTTGATCAAGTCTTGTTACCAAAACAATCTTATGTGAAACAAAACTTTGCATTCCGCAAGGTGATTATGTTACCTCATACTTGATAGCAATGGTCCCAATTATAATAGTTTCAAAATTTTCTCGTGGAACGGGACAATATATTTCTCCAACCTTGATGATCTCAATATTTTCAATGGAATTCAGGAAATAGCTCTTAGCAACCTTCTTGGTGAAATAAACAGTATGCTTTTTGTCTTTAATATTGAATGTTACTTTCCCTTGATTGCAATTGATGACAGCACCTGCAGTATTAAGAAAAGGTCTCCCAAGAATAATACACATATTATCATCTTCAGGCATTTCAAGCACAACGAAATCAGTTAAAACCATGCAATTATGAGCAACTTGAATAGGAACATCCTCACATATACCAACAAGAATAGTAGTTGACTTATTAGCCATTTGCAAAGATATATCAGTTGGTATCAACTCTTCTAGCTGGAGTCTCTTATAGAGAGAAAAAGGCATAACACTAACTCCACCTCCCAAGTCACATAAAGCAGTTCTAACATAATTATTCTTAATAGAGCAAGGAATAGTTGGTATACCTGGATCACCAAGTTTCTTTGGAACCTTACCATTGAAGGAATAATTAGCAAAAAGTAGAAATCTCCTCATTAGGAATCTTCCTTTTATTAGAGACAATATCCTTCATATACTTTGAATAAGGAGGCAACTTAATAGCATCAGTCAAAGGAATTTGCAAGAATAAAGGCTTCATCCACTCACAAAACTTGTTGTAGTGTTCTTCCTCCTTTGACTTGTGTTTCTTACCTGTAAAAGGCATAGGTTTCTTCCTTTGTGTACCTAGTGTTCTTAGTGTGTTTCTCAGGTTCTTCCTCAACTTCCTCCTTATCAGGAGACTCATTTTTATCATTACCACTCTCAGTTTCAGCATCAGAGACAAATATACTATTAGGATCTACAGCAGGTTCAAGTGGTTCCTCAACTATTCTATGTTTCTTTTTCTTTCTCTTACGAGGAATACCACTACTCTCAACTTGTTGAGAATCCTGCTCAATTCTTTTAGGGTGTCCTTCAGGATATAAAGGATCTTGAGTAGCTATACCACTCCTAGTTCTAATTCCATAAGCATGTTTATCTCCTGAAGCATTAACTAACATATCCTTTTGTACCTTAGCAAGTTGATCAAGTTGGGTTTGAACCATTTGAAAGTGTTTACAAAGAATTTTAATATCATTAGAAGTTCTTTCCACAATATCTTTCAACACATTGATAGCTCTAGAGTTTTCCAATAAATGATTCTGAACTTGTTTATTAAAGTGACCTTGTTTGACAATAAAAATGTCAAGTTCCTCTAAACATTGATCAGGAGGCTTACCATAAGGAATATCACCTTCATCAAAGTGTTGGAGAGAGTGTACCTCAATAGTGGATGAGTGGGGAATTGGCTTACATAATTCTTCTATAGGAGGTAGATTCTTCACATCTTCAGCTCTAATACCTTTCTCCTTTAGACACTTCTTAGCTTCCTTCATCACTTCATCATTTAATGCAATAACCCCCCTCTTCTTTGGTGTTGGTGTTGGAACTGGTTCAGGCACAACTGGTTTAGGAGTAATAGGCTCAGGTGTATTCAGCCCAGTTGAAGTCCAATCATCATAATTCTTTCTTATTTTAGCCATTAATTCTTCAGCATCTGTAGGAGTCCTTTACCTGAAAAGACAATCAACAGAGCTATCTAGGTAGGTCCTAGAATCATCAGTTAGTCCATTATAATAAATATCAAGAAGCTCATTCTTAGGTAATGGACATCCAGGATGTGCATGAATCAAGGCACAGAACCTTGTCCATGACTCAGGCAATTTCTCTTCTTCTCCCTGTTTAAAATCAAAAAGTCTCTGCAAAGCAGCATGTCTAGCACTGGGAGGAAAATATTTCTGGAAGAAAGAAGCAATCAGGGCTATCAATGGAACCAGGAGGTAATCTATTAAACCAATCCCTAGCCTCTCCTTTTAGTGAAAAAGGTAACATCTTAGTAACATAGTACCTGCGCATCTTAAAATCATCAAAGAATAAAGCACTCATAGTAGAAAGCTCATTCATATGAGCCACAACACTCTCATTTTCAGTCTCACAGAAAGGTTCCTTCTCAACAATATCTAAATAAGATAAATAAAGAGAGAAATCATAATCTGTATCTTTAATATCTATGGGAGAAATGGCAAACTTAGGATCAGAGGACAACTTAGGCATAATAGTACGTCTAGGAAGGAGCCTCTTAATAGCACTAGTATCATGTGTGTTTCGGCACTCTTCAACAAAATCATTAGTGAACTCAATGTAACCATCATTAATATCATAACTCTCACTAGCTTCAGGTGAGCTAACAGGTGTAACAGTGTCTTCACTAGGAGTTTTGGTATTTCCTAGACTAGCCATAATAGCATCTAGAAAAGGACCTAATGAACCACTCGCATCAAGCACAGTAGAAGTAACATCATGAGTATCAAAAGCAGTTTCAGACTTAGCAGTAGTAGCAGTGTGTGTAGCATGAGTATGTGGTGGTGGTGTAACAAGCTTACTTATAACAGACGGTGAATCAAGAGCAGTAGAGGTGTTTAGGACTGTACCTCTTCTTGTAGTGGATGGTAAAATAGGGAACTTTCCATCAAAAGACTTCCCCATGATGAAAGGAGTAGCAGTGAACAATAATAGATCCAAGTGAACTTACAAATAAAGCTATGCTCCTCGGCAATGGCGCCAGAAAATAGTCTTGATGACCCACAAGTGTAGGGGATCGCAACAGTCTTCGCGGGTAGTATTACCCAATTTATTGATTCGACACAAGGGGAGACAAAGAATACTTGCAAGCCTTAACAACTGAGTTGTCAATTCAGCTGCACCTAGAAATAGTTCTTGCTCACAGAAGTTTATCAGTAGCAACAATTTGTAGTAGCAACAGCAACAACGACAACAACAGTGAAACAGGAGCAATATTAACAGTAACGGTAATAGTGGGCTTCGAGTGCGGTAGGCATAGGGATAGATGGACGGGCGTTGCATGGACGAGTCTAAACATGTAACTTCAAGATCTAAGACACTGCAGATAAATAACAACAAGCATCCAAGTACTAAACAATCCTAGGCATATGTAACACCACGGTTCTGAAAAGACCGTAGCTTCTATGTGACATGCCAATCCCTGGATCGGTTCATTGGCCCACAATAGAATAAGATGAATAACATAGCAAAATATCCGTGTATCATAAATAACGAAGATCCAGAGTATCATTATTACAATAAAAGCTTAGCTCAAGGCTAGCTCAATGTTATTCAAGTAGCAACATAAATATAGTAAATCCTCCATTCTTCAAATTGCCCACAAGTGAACAAGTGCCGAGTGGAGTACCGTGGCCTAAATCGATTACTCAGAATCGGAATATCCTGCAACATGAAACATAGCAGCCCCGAAGGGTCAATACATGGAATGTATGGCCAGTAGAGCTATTAAAGGAGACAGTAGTGCTAACATCTACATGCATATCTGGCAAGTGGAGCTGTGGCTAGCTTGCATTTACAAATACCTTTGTCCTACTTTCATAAACAGTTTTTTTGATTTTCTTTGAAAATATCCCAATTAATTTAACCCAACAACATTAAAGCAATTACGAAATTGGAATGAGCGAGAAACATGTCATGGATTCAATATCAAGCAACTCAGATGTCCATAACCGGGGACACGGCTAATCGATTAGATTATACACCCTGCAGGGGTTAGTACACTTTACCCATGTCACTTGGCCAGCCCAGCTCGTACCATCACTCTCATTTTGGGTGATGATATGGAGAAGTCCAAGAAGAGACCGTTCGGGAAGTAGCTCCCCAATCCCGACGCACACCGGTCCAACCTACCAAAATTCTACATCTCTGGATACGCGGGTTCGAGTTACCACAACCTACTGAGTCCAACCAACCGCCCATTTCATTATTGGCACATGGTTGTACACGTAAGCTACAAAATAAAGAAGCCAATCATCTTCTCTTGATACCTGGGTGCCTTTCCGCAATGATACCGCCAAAAATTATCAATCCCATCACACCCAGGAGATTCATTGATTAAGTTGTTTTAGTTTTCGCAAACCAACACATTTAGAAACAACTCTCAGTGATGTAACCCAGCCCTCGTTCATCATAGCATGGCTAAGCACATCTTTCAACGGTGGTTCATCTACAAGGAAAGCCCTACCACATAATAGGACATAGCATAGCGATAGAAATATCCTACACATGCATCTACAAAATAAACGACAATGCATTGAAAATAGTAGGACAACATCATGAACAAGGTAGCATCTACTTGCCTTGGTTGTAGCGGTCGGAAGAACAATCCACACACGAGCAAGCGTTGCACTCGTCACAATCTACACGATACAATTGCAATAATAAACAAACCATCCACAGTCATATGCAAACAAAGATGATGCAAGATGCATGCATGACAAGTGGATGGATGATACAGCAGCATCACATAATCTTATTTAGTATAGCTACTGTATGCATGCATGGAAATTATTTTTAGCGCAAAGAAAACAAGTATGCAATTTATAATGCTCAATAATAGAGCTAGAAACTAAATAATTCAGCACTGTTAACATACTGTTTCTAAAATCTTGGAAAAATTCTACTGTGTAGGCAATACTAAATAGGAATAGTACCAACTGAAATTTCTCAAAAAGGATATATATAACTCCCTGAGTAATTAAAATACTGCAGTAAGCCTTTAAATAGATTCTGCAAAAATTATTACTGTAAGCCTAACTTTTTAATTCACTTTGAGATTCCCCTTGTTCTACTTATTCCAGGGACATCTTATTTGCAATTTTTGGAGTTACAGAACTTATTCTATGATTTAATTACTCTAAAGAGAGTATTAAGACATTTAATTATTCTGGACAAAACCTTTCTGTAAAAGTGTAAAACAAATGTACAGCAAGATTCTACATGCGTTACTGAATCTACACATATTTTATTTGTAATTTTTTGCCCAGTAGATCTAAAGATATTGATTTTACAAGTTTTAAGTGTTTTCTGCCAATTAAAACAAATTAAAACTAACAGTCAACCCTGACAGTTGACTCTGCCCACGTGCGGCTGACGTGGCGCTGACTGGCAGTTGACCAGTCAGCTGCCCGTGCTGAATAATCAACGGTCCGCCTGGACCGTTAGGTCGCGATCAAACGACCGGGGAGGCACGCGAGGTGAGGACTCACCGGCGGCGTCGGGGGCGGCGGCTCCGGCGAGTCCCGACGGCGGCTGGGCGGCGTACGGGGTCGGGGGCGTAGCGGCGGAGCTTTCCGTGGCGGCGGCGTTGGTAGGCGGGCACGGTGGCGACGGCGGCGCCCAGCTGGAGCGGCGGCGGCGTCGGTGGCGTGGGCGACGACGGCGGTGTGGCGGGGGCGTGCTCCTGCGGGGAAGGAGAAAGGAGGGGGGGGGGTCAGCGGCGGCGGGCGAGGTCGCGGGGTCGCAGAAGGGGGTGAGGCGACGGCGAGGTGAGAACTTACCGCGAGCAGCGGCGGAGGTTGCTAACTCCGGCGAGAAATCGCCGGAGATTGAGGGCGCGAGACAGGCGAGGGTTTAGGGGGTCGCATAGGGGAAAGGCTAGGGTATAAGAGAGGGGGTCGCGGCGGCGTGCGGGGGTCGCAGTCGTGGCCGGGTCGGCCTCGGCGTCCGTGCCAGAGCCGGCTCGCGCTGACGTGCGGGCCCCGGCTGGCGGTGGTTGTGGCCGCGTGGGCGGCGCATAGCGCGTTCCGCGTGGGCGGCGCATAGCGCGTTCCGCGCGGGCGGGCTGTAGCTGCTTGCCGCTGCGCGGCTGCTGCGCAGGCTGGGCCTGGGCCGCGGCAGGCCGGCCGGCTGCCGCGCTGCTGCGCCCCTTTTGTTCTTTTTCTTTTAATCTTTTCTGTTTAGTATTTCTATTGTAACTTTTTCATACGAACTCCAAATTGAGTGATTTTCGTCTCTAAATTTTTATAAAAACCAGAGGATCAACATAAGATCAAGTTTGTAATCCATTTCAATAGTTGAGGTTAGTGGATTTATATAATCCTAGTATATCCTCTGGTAGGTGCATTTTAGCAATTCAAAATAGGGCTTTGAAAATATTGTTTCGCCAGAATCCTTCCAAACTGAAATTTTGCATGGATGATCATGATGCAATGACATGAATGATATGCAGTACCAAATCTAAAATTTGGGATGTGAGAAGACTAACCCCTTAAGATGAATCTCGTCCCCGAGATTCGGCGCGGCTAGCAAATAGGTGTGGGTGGTCTTCTCGGATGTCATCCTCACGCTCCCAAGTGGCTTCCTCTTCGGTGTGGTGGCTCTATTGCACCTTGCAAAACCTGATCGTCTTGGTACGGGTAATCCTCTCCGCTGTTTCCAGTATCTTGACCGGCTTCTCCTTATAGGTCAAGTCATTATCAAGCTGAACCTCCTCTAGTGGTACTATGTCTCTCAGTGGTGTATCCACCATCTCCGGATGGCACTTCTTTAGCTGGGACACGTGGAACACATTGTGGACAGCGGACAGAGCTTCTGGCAACTCCAACTGATAAGCAACTTCTCCTTTGCGTGCTAAGACCCGATATGGTCCAATAAACCGAGGTGCCAGCTTACCCTTGACTCCAAATCTCTTGATTCCACGAAGTGGCGACACTCTGAGGTATGCTCTATCACCTATCTCATACATCACTTCCTTGCGCTTGGCGTCTGCGTAGCTCTTCTGCCTTGATTGTGCTACCTTCAGCCTGTCCCTAATCAAGGCGACCTTCTCCTCAGCGTCCTTGATCAAATCAGGTCCAAACAGCTGACGTTCTCCTACTCCATCCCATAGCAGCGGTGTCCGGTACCGCTTCCCGTATAGCACATCGAACGGTGACGTCTTGATGCTGGTTTGATAGCTGTTGTTGTAGGAAAACTCAGCATACAGAAAATTCTCATCCCAACTAGAACCATGAGCCAAAGCGCAAGCTCTCAGCATATCTTCTAGAATCTGATTTACCCTCTCGGTCTGTCCATCAGTCTGGGGGTGAAACGCTGTGCTAAACTCCAACCTAGTCCCAAGTGACTCGTGCAGCTGGCGCCAAAAGTGTGAGGTAAATTGGGTGCCTCTATCAGATACAATGCTTTTAGGAACCCCATATAGGCACATAATCCTGTCCATATAAATCTTGGCCAACTTTGCACTCGTGTAGGTCGTCTTCACCGGTATAAAGTGGGCTACCTTGGTCAAATGTTCGACCACTACCCAAATGGAGTCATATCCTGACCTGGTCCTGGGCAATCCTGTGATAAAATCCATTCCCACTCTATCCCACTTCCAATCCGGCACTGGCAATGGCTGTAGTAGTCCTGCTGGCTTCTGGTGTTCCGCCTTCACTCGGCTACATACATCACATAAGGCAATATGCTCAGCGATGTCTCCCTTCATGTTGTTCCACCAGAATCTGTCCTTTAGGTCCATATACATCTTCGTATTGCCTGGATGTATGGAATACGGCGAGTCATGAGCTTCCTGCAGAATCAACTTCCTTATGTCCGGATCGTTGGGAACGCATAAACGATCTCCATACCACAAGGTTCCTTGCTCATCCTCGCGGAATTCTTTTGCTCGATCCTCCTTCATCTTTTCCTTTACTTCATCTATCTCCTTGTCTCCTACTTGAGCCTTCCTGATCCTGTCCTGTAGCGTTGGTTGGACTTCCATTGCCGCCAAATATCCTTCAGACACTACTTCTAGTCTAAGGTCCTTGAATTGCTTGCACAAATCTTCGGGCAATTCCCCAACAGTCAATCCATTGGCATAGACCTTCCGGCTCAGAGCATCCGCTACTACATTGGCCTTTCCCGGGTGGTATTGCAGATTCATGTCATAATCCTTAATAAGTTCCAACCATCTCCTTTGCCTCATATTCAGTTCCTTCCGTGTAAATATGTATTTCAGGCTCTTGTGGTCGGTGTACACATTGCAGTGTTTCCCCATTAAGTAGTTCCTCCATACTTTGAGCGCATGCACAACCGATGCTAATTCCAAGTCATGCGTGGGATAATTCCTCTCATGGTGTTTAAGTTGCCGCGAGGCATACGACACCACTCTCCCATCTTGCATCAGCACACTCCCAAGTCCCTGCCGAGAAGCATCATAGTACACTTGGAAATCCGTCTGAAGATCAGGTAAACACAGAACAGGTGCGGTCACTAGTCGACGCTTCAGTTCCTGAAAGCTGGCTTCACACGCATCCGTCCATTCAAACTTTCTCTCCTTCTTCAGAAGTTCGGTCATCGGCTTAGCAATCTTGGAGAAATTTTCAATGAACCTCCTGTAATATCCAGCAAGTCCCAAAAAGCTACGAATATCTCCCACATTCTTGGGCGCTTCACACTCAGTCACTGCAGTCACTTTGCTTGGATCAACTACGACTCCTTCTCCTGACACCACGTGTCCAAGAAATCCAACAGTGTTAAGCCAGAATTCACACTTGCTGAATTTGGCATACAGCTTGTGTTCCCTCAGCTTTTCCATAATCAGTCGCAGATGTTTCTTATGCTCAGCATCATCCTTGGAATATATCAGTATGTCATCAATGAACACAACCACGAACTTGTCCAAGTACTCCATGAATACCTTGTTCATCATGGTCATGAAATATGCCGGGGCATTCGTTAGTCCAAAAGACATAACTGTATACTCATATAAACCATACCTAGTAGTGAAAGCGGTTTTTGGTATGTCCTCCTCCCGGATCTTCAGTTGGAAATAGCCCGATCGCAGATCAATTTTGCTAAATACCTTTGCTCCTTCCAGTTGATCAAACAAATCATTTATGTTTGGCAGGGGGTATTTGTTCTTGATGGTCACTTCATTCAGCGAGCGATAGTCCACCACTAATCTCTTGCTGCTGTCTTTATTCTCCACAAACAGAACAGGTGCACCCCATGACAATGAACTAGGCTGAATGAACCCCTTGTCCAACTGCTCCTTTAGCTGTTTCTTTAGTTCCTTCAGTTCATCCACATCCATCTTGTATGGTCTCTTTGCTATAGGTCCTGTTCCTGGCATCAGATCGATGAGAAACTCCACTTCCCTGTCAGGTGGCATCCCTGGCAGCTCTTTCGGGAACACATCGGGATACTCCTTAATCACAGGTACAGTATCCATGCTAACCCCCTTAAGAGAATTCAGCTTACACCTTCCCGGCCGCACAACCGACTTGAACCTAATTCTCTTACCATTCGGGGTTTTGAGTGAAACATCTCGCTGTGCACAATCTATGTGTCCCCCATGCATAGACATCCAATCCATGCCCAGTATTACATCTAGACCTTGTGATTCTAAAACTACCAGATGTGCAATAAAATTATGTGCTCCAATCCTCACGGTTAAGTCGCGGCATCCCGCACTAGCTATCATATCCCCTCCAGGCGAACTCACTCTAATAGACTCTTTCATAGATTCCGTAGGTAACTTATACTTATCCACAAATTCCCTTGATATGAATGAATGTGATGCACCAGTATCGAAATGTATAAGTGCAGGGTGAGTGTTGATTGGAAACTTACCAATCACAAGGTCAGGCTCATCTGGGATCTCCTCCACATTCATGTGGTTCACTGTGGCCTTCTGGTTGTTGGTTGGCTTCAGTACCTTATTCTCCGGACAGTTGTCTGCATAATGTCCCTTCTGACCACACTTGAAGCATGTCACCTCACTCAGATCCTTCTTCAGAAAGCTGCGATCACGGTTGCGGTCATGTCCACCGTGTCCTCCAGAATGGTGAGTGTGTCCTCCCTTGTGGCTGTGGTGGTTTCTCTTGTGGCTATCATGGCGATGTCCATCTCCTCCATGGTGGTGGCGGTCATGGCTCCCATGGTGCCCATGGTCACTCCTTCCATGCTTGGAGTATCCATCATAGAAGTGCGAGACTTGTGGTGAGAACCAGAGTGGTGATTGTTGCTCTTCCTCTTGCGGCTTTCCACTTGCTTGTGCTTCCCTTCTAAGATCCTGGCCTTGTCCATAAGATCCTGTAAAGTGGGACAATAAACCACCAGCAGCTGCACTGAAAGCTCATCACTGAGGCCATCCAGGAATCTCTCTCTCCTCTTTGCATCAGTGTCAACATCCTCAGGTGCATAACGAGACAGGTTGTTGAACTCCTCAATATACTCAGCCACGGTGCGGTTGGTTTGGCGCAAGTTGCGAAACTCCTTCCTCTTCAGGCTCAGAACTCCTGAAGATACGTGGTTGGTCTTGAAACCTTCCTCAAACATTGCCCAAGTCACAGTGTCCAGCGGGTGGGTGATCTAAAAAGTGTCCCACCAAGAAGCGGCTGGTCCCTCCAGTAGGTGAGCGGCAAATCTCACCTTCTCAGCATCAGTGCACCTAACAGTTACCAGATCCTTGTTGACTGAACGCAACCAGTCGAGAGCAACCATTGGTTCCGCTGCAGTAGAGAACTTTGCTGGCCTTAGCCTCAGAAACCTGGTGAGAGCATCTCCCTGAGGCTGGTTGTTCTCATTGTTGTTGTTGTTGTTGTTGTTGTTGTTGTTCTGAGCCTCCATGAACTGGGTCATAACTTGGGTCAGCTGTGCCTGAGCTGTCATGAGCTGCTCCAACTCAGTGGATTGACGGCGGGGAGGCATCTGCGGTTCAACACAGGTAAGCTTAGAAAGAGTCGATTACGAAAACAGGATTCTACCCATGCATTATGATCAAACAACAACAAAAAATTGCAGACAATCTCAAGCAAGCAACACATCAACAAACAAGTGATCCAGCAACATCCCAGGGGTTATCCTAGCAGTATACATCTACTGAAATAGTTTTTAGAAGAGTTGGAAATGGTTATCTACACAATAGATCAACAAAGCATTAAAAACAACAATCTGCCAGAACAGTCCAGCAGTGTTCACGAATTTTTCTACCTGACTTAAACTCGTCAGGAATTTTTTCTGATTTTTGTGCATACATTACAGAGAGTTTCGAACCATCCCTATTTTTTTCAGATTTTTCCCAGATACCAGTAAAATATGAAAAATGGTACAGTACTGCTGTGTCAGCAGAAAACTGCAACAGGAATAACTCAGATATTAACCAAACTTGCCATAACTCTTCCATAAAATTCGCACAAGTAATCCTGGGATATTGAAGTACACAAATAAGAAACTAAACACTCTTAAACTAACAGTAATTAAGTTTTACATCAATCGACACTAATCCTAATGATTTTTACCTAATGAAGACTAATTGTGGACTTCTATCTACTTCTTGAAGAGGTTGCGGTAGGTCCTTGCACTCATGCGTTGGTGCTTCTGTCCACGATCCAACCATGGCGGAGGGGTATACACCTATCCTGTGTCATCACTTCAAATCTCAAACTCTACCTCTTCTGGATCCTCCTCTTCTTCTTCATTCACTGCTGCAGCTGCAACAACTTCATCTCCTCCACCATCATCGTCTCCATCATCATCATCCTCGTCCTCATCATCATCATCGTTCCCACTGTCATCATCATCATCATTGTTGCCATCATCTCCATTGTCATCATCAGAGGGTGGATTCAGCTGTGCTTGGAGAGTGGCAATCTGGGCTGCCATATCTTCAATAGTTTGATCCCTTTCCTGGACGGCCCCTTGCAACTGTTGTATGGTCTGGTTGTTTTCCTGCACAGTTCCATTAAGCTGAGCTATGGTTGCATCCCTGCCTACCAGGGCATTTTCCAGAACACCCACAGCTTCATGCAAGGTCTTTATCTCCAGTCCTTGGACCACCATACCATTGCTGGCAAAATCTGCAATCTCCTTTACCATCATCACTTTCTCAGCTAGAGCTCCATTCTCCCTTTCCATGTCCTCTATGTGCCTCCGACAGGGCGGCATGTTTTTCCTGTCGCCCGGGGTAACCACAATGTTCCCATCTTCATCACGCCTCCCATAGTCACGGTAGGGTGAGTCTACTGGCAGTAGGTGTCGGACAAGATGGCACTGGCGAGACAGGGCTTCATGCAGGGCCAAGTTTATTCCAAGTCCCCAGTTGCAGTATGTCTTGGTGTATATCAGATGCACAGGGTTTGGCAAGGCGGCATCCCAGAAGATGAAAGTGGTGATCTCCCATGCATCCTCGCCATATCCATAGGTGTACAACCTTCTTCCCTTGAACATGGGCAGTGGCAATCCCAATGACTGCGAGAGCTGTGCTAACTGTCTTGCAAAGGGCCTTGGTGACTCCATGGTTGCATAGTCAGTCCTGACTTCTCCCATCTATCAATTAAAAGAGGAAAGTGTGAGAATAGCATATGGTAAGAATTTACGAGGGTGAAAGGTATAAGATAAAAGACAGAGTTAACATAAGCTTCAATAATTCTATGGCCTCCTAATACAAACCTAGGTCACAATCCTACAGTCGACACACGGGATCTGATACCATCTTGTAACACCACGGTTCTGAAAAGACCGTAGCTTCTATGTGACATGCCAATCCCTGGATCGGTTCATTGGCCCACAATATAATAAGATGAATAACATAGCAAAATATCCGTGTATCATAAATAACGAAGATCCAAAGTATCATTATTACAATAAAAGCTTAGCTCAAGGCTAGCTCAATGTTATTCAAGTAGCAACATAAATATAGTAAATCCTCCATTCTTCAAATTGCCCACAAGTGAACAAGTGCCGAGTGGAGTACCGTGGCCTAAATCGATTACTCACAATCGGAATATCCTGCAACATGAAACGTAGCAGCCCCGAAGGGTTAATACATGGAATGTATGGCAAGTAGAGCTATTAAAGGAGACAGCAGTGCTAACATCTACATGCATATCTGGCAAGTGGAGCTGTGGCTAGATTGCATTTACAAATACCTTTGTCCTACTTTCATAAACAGTTTTTTTGATTTTCTTTGAAAAGATCCCAATTAAGTTAACACAACAACATTAAAGCAATTACGAAATTGGAATGAGCGAGAAACATGTCATGGAATCAATATCAAGCAACTCAGATGTCCATAACCGGGGACACGGCTAATCGATTAGATTATACACCCTGCAGGGGTTAGTGCACTTTACCCATGTGACTTGGCCAGCCCAGCTCGTACCATCACTCTCATTTTGGGTGATGATAGTGAGAAGTCCAAGAAGAGACCGTTCGGGAAGTAGCTCCCCAATCCCGACGCGCACCGGTCCAACCTACCAAAATTCTACATCTCTGGATACGCGGGTTTGAGTTACCACAACCTACTGAGTCCAACCAACCGCCCATTTCATTATTGGCACATGGTTTTACACGTAAGCTACAAAATAAAGAAGCCAATCATCTTCTCTTGATACCTGGGTGCCTTTCCGCAATGATACCACCAAAAATTATCAATCCCATCACACCCAGGAGATTCATTGATTAAGTTGTTTTAGTTTTCGCAAACCAACACATTTAGAAACAACTCTCAGTGATGTAACCCAGCCCTCGTTCATCATAGCATGGCTAAGCACATCTACCAACGGTGGTTCATCTACAAGGAAATCCCTACCACATAATAGGACATAGCATAGCGATAGTAATATCCTACACATGCATCTACAAAATATACGACAATGAATTGAAAATAGTAGGACAACAAATCATGAACAAGGTAGCATCTACTTGCCTTGGTTGTAGCGGTCGGAAGAACAATCCACACACGAGCAAGCGTTGCACTCGTCACAATCTACACGATACAATTGCAATCATAAACAAACCATCCACAATCATATGCAAACAAAGATGATGCAAGATGCATGCATGACAAGTGGATGGATGCTACAGCAGTATCACATAATCTTATTCAGTATAGCTACTGTATGCATGCATGGAAATTATTTTTAGCGCAAAGAAAACAAGTATGCAATTTATAATGCTCAATAATAGAGCTAGAAACTAAATAATTCACCACGGTTAACATACTATTTGTAAAATCTTGGAAAAATTCTACTGTGTAGGCAATACTAAATAGGAACAGTACCAACTGGAATTTCTCAAAAAGGATATATATAACTCCCTGAGTAATTAAAATACTACAGTAAGCCTTTAAATAGATTCTGCAAAAATTATTACTGTAAGCCTAACTTTTTAATTCACTTTGAGATCCCCTTGTTCTACTAATTCCAGGGACATCTTATTTGCAATTTTTGGAGTTACAGAACTTATTCTATGATTTAATTACTCTAAAAAGGGCATTAAATCATTTAATTATTCTGGACAAAACCTTGCCGTAAAAGTGTAAAAAAAATGTCAAGCAAGATTCTACGTGAGTTACTGAATATACACATATTTTATTTGTATTTTTTGGCCTAGTAGATCTAAAGATATGGATTTTACAAGTTTTAAGTGTTTTCTGCCAATTAAAACAAATTAAAAACTAACAGTCAACCCTGACAGTTGACTCCGCCCACGTGGCGGCTGACGTGGCGCTGATTGGCAGTTGACCAGTCAGCTGCCCGCGCTGACTAATCAACGGTCTGCCTGGACCGTTACATCGCGATCAAACGGCCGGGGAGGCACGCGAGGTGAGGACTCATCGGCGGCGTCGGGTGGCGTCCGGGGCGGCGGCTTCGGCGAGTCCCGGCGGCGGCTGGGCGGCGTACGGGGTCGAAGGCGTGGCGGCGGAGCTTCCCGTGGCAGCGGCGTTGGTAGGCGGGCACGGTGGCGACAGCGACGCCTAGCTGGAGCGGCGGCGGCGTCGGTGGCGTGGGCGACGGCGGCGGTGTGCTCCTGCGGGGAAGAAGAAAGGAGGGGGGTCAGCAGCGGCGGGCGAGGTCGCGGGGTCGCGGAAGGGGGCGAGGCAGCGGTTGCTAACTCCGACGAGAAATCGCTGGAGATTGAGGGCGCCAGAGAGGCGAGGGTTTAGGGGGTCGCATAGGGGAGAGGCTAGGGTATAAGAGAGGGGGTCGCGGCGGAGCGCGGGGGTCTCGGTCGTGGCCGGGTCGGCCTCGGCGTCCGTTCCAGAGCCGGCTCGCGCTGACGTGCGGGCCCCGGCTAGCGGTGGCTGTGGCCGCGTGGGCGGCGCATAGCGCGTTTCGCACGGGCGGTCTGTAGCTGCTTGCCGCTGCGCGGCTGCTACGCAGGCTGGGCCTGGGCTCCGGCAGGCCGGCTGGCTGCCGCGCTGCTGCGCCCTTTTTTTTTCTTTTTCTTTTAATCTTTTCTGTTTAGTATTTCTATTGTAACTTTTTCATATGAACTCCAAATTGAGTGATTTTCATCTCTAAATTTTTATAAAAACCAGAGGATCAACATAAGATCAAGTTTGTAATCCCTTTCACTAGTTGAGGTTAGTGGATTTATATAATCCTAGTATATCCTCTGGTAGGTGCATTTTAGCAATTCAAAATAGGGCTTTGAAAATATTGTTTCGCCAGAATCCTTTCAAACTGAAATTTTGCATGGATGATCATGATGCAATGACATGAATGATATGCAGTACGAAATATAAAATTTGGGATGTGACAGCATATGCTCCAAATATAGTCATACGTGCTCGCAATGAGAACTTGCACAACATCTTCTGTCCAGCCATCCCGTGAAAGCGAGGCCTCTAGGGAACTACTGGCAATTAAGGTGCTCCTCTTAATAGAGCACCGAAGCAAAGCATTAACACTCCGTGAACACATGTGATCCTCACGCCACAACCATCCCCTCCGGTTGTCCCGATTATTGTCACTTTGGGGCCTTTGGATCCGGACAATGATATGTGTACACAACTTGCAGATAATATCACAAACAATACTATCATAATGATTCAGTAATAATTTCAGATCTGAGATCATGGCACTCGGGCCCTAGTGACAAGAATTAAGCACAACAAGTTGCAACAAAGTCAAATAGCACTAATAGAGATACTAGGCACTATTCCCTGACAGATCTTATTCGATTACATGATAGAACTCATCCAATCCCTACCATCCCCAAGCCTATAGCAGGGGATTTCTCACTCATGGACGAGGAAAACATCGGTGGTTGATGGAGATGCATTGGTGATGACGATGGCGATGATCCTCTCCAAATTCCCTGTCCCGGCAGGGTGCCAGAACGGAGTTTCTGGATCCGAATCTTAGTTTCTGGTGGCGGCGGCGGAGCGGAACTCTTTCTGGAAAACTATCGAACCCCCCTCGGTTTTTAGGTCGAAGGGAAACTTATAGGCGCAGAGGGAGGTCGAGGGGGTGCCTGGAGTGGCTGCACCCCCGGCGCGACCAGTGGTGGGCCCGAGCCTGGCATGAGTGTGGGCCCCTCGGCCCCTTCTCCGTCTCGTCTTCTGGCTCCGTGGATCTTCTGGTGAAATATAATTTTGGCATATTTTCCGAGATTTTTCTTCATAGTTGATTTTCTAAACAAAAACAAGACACGAAGGTAATTCTGCTAAAAACAACGTCAGTCTGTGTTAGTTGTATCCAAATCACACAAGTTTATAGAAGAAACAATAGCAAAGTGTTCGAGAAAGTATATACGTTTTAGACGTATCATACGTCTCTACCTCTAGGACCTAGAGAGTCTCGTTAGACACCTCGACACAGATAGTACCAACTTCATGCTTAGCAATGATGAGCTTCAGGTTCAGTTGAGGGAGAAGGACAAGCTCTTCGTGGAGGAGGACGAGATCGTCAAGGAGATGGAGGCCAGATTCAAGAGCCAGGACAAGAAGTTGAAGAATCAGGAGAAGAGAGTCCATGAAAAAAACAAGAAGATCAAGGACATGAGAGCCGAGATAGAGGCCAAGGACTTTGAGCTAGAGACACAGTAGGGAGTGATAGAGAGGCTACACTCGCAGAAGAGAGACCTTCGGGCGAAGGTCGAGGCTTTGACCACTAGCGTGGAGGAGTACAAGACAACCATGGAGACAGCCGGACTTACTCTTATGGACGTGGAGGTCGACATGGAGGAGTAGATATGATTTTTCGTCTATATATTTATCTATCATGCTTTGATTTATCGAGTCGCAATGGTCATCCAACATGTGGATGACTTTCCTAGTATGTTTATCTTTTCCAAAACTTCTTGTTTATGTTGTTAAACTCTAAGTTTATCTTGTATTAATTTTATGTGATTGTTTCTATGTGATGTATTGTGCATGTTAGCATCTATGGGTTATATATCATTACTTATCCTTATTGAAACCACAAATGCCTCCCTGTCGTGCCAATCCCAACCCAAACAACGACAATAATGTTAATCCCGAGATGCAGCAACTGATGACAACTCAAACTCAACTGATGCAGATGATGACCCAGTTCATGGCAAATCAAAATCAGAATTAAAACAGTAACAACAACAATAACAACAACAACCAAAACAATCCACCAGCCTTTGACATGCTTACAAGGTTATTGAGGTTGAGACCAGCCAAGTTCTCGGGAACCACTGATCCCATGTGTGGTGACCCAGCATACCACTGCATGTTGTAGTATACTATAGTCATGGACATAACACTCATGGAGTACCATTCCACAAATATTATATCCTCAGAGTGGTACAACAGAAACAAAGTGGGTCCACAACATACATTGTCATTATTACAATCAGAAATTTACATGACGACTTCGAGATCCTCCTAGGTCCATAGAGGTATCCCGATGACTCGGGGCTAAACTATAATAACTCGGAGATATTAATAAAGAAATAACTAAGCCTAGCTTCTCTATCTGACTCCCTTTTTGCATTCTAGTGCTTTAGTAGGATCAACATAATCCTCAAGATTGTATCCAACTCCTGGACTAGAACCTTAATGTGTGCTATGATAGGTACTGAATAATGTCCTTTTATGATCTATGTATTCGGAAGCTAAGGTAGATTTAGTCTGCACAAGTGCAGCATGATCCAACTTAAGTTCCGAATTTATGGAATCTTGAGGTATAGTAGCATGAGTACTACCTACCAATCTCCTTGGATTTCTGTTATCGAAGCCTGATTATTGCTTCTAAAATTGCAATTTGATACGCCGCTGCCATACATCTCATCTTCCTAGTTGACATTACTTATCTTATCCCCAACTTTTTGGTAAGATAAGCACAGGAAACTTGACTAACACTTTCCTGTAATGGAAACTATAAACCTTGACAGAAAGTCGAGATTTGCAATTCCATATTCCATAAGAGTTATCTCAAAAGTTTTGTCCAATCACCAACATGGTAATCTAAAGTCCTATACATCACTTGAACATTCCCGTTTAAATACCGAGATGCCATTCCCTACTGTAGGTAAGAGATTATAATTAGTCCTTGTAACATCCCAAAAATACTAAACTTGAATCATCAAACTCTAAGCATCAAAATTAGGGTTAACAAAAAAACTTTTCTAAATAAAATTATGAATGCATGCATATGAGTATGCATTGAATTTTAAAAATTCTTTTGAACCAACTTGTTTGTGTGTTCCTTTGCTTGTAAAATGTTTCTTAGGTGAAATAAACATCATCTAAAACATTTCCCACCCTTTTCCCAAAGACAAGTAAATCCAAACAAATAAAATAAAGGAATGGTCAGTTTGACCAATTTAACTCCCATGCCTACTTTGGCTGTCTCAAAATTTCAGAACCTAATAGAAACTTTTCTGGATCTTTGCACCCCTTGAGTGTACTCATAACAAAGTATCAAGGCCCACTTTGTGATCATCCAGAAACTTTCAAATGCATAGTTTAAATGACAATTCAAAATTGAATCTTTATCATATGGGAAGATCCCACTTTTTCAAAAACCACTCAAACAAGCTCAACTTTCAAAACCCAAGAATCTGCAGACTCACCAGCACCAATCTAGCACACCCACCAAAAATCTTTTTAAAATTCAAAACTTGAATTCATGCGGCCATTTCATCAAACACTTGGCAGACACAAATCAAACAAAATCAAAACACTAGTGTGTAGTGTTTTGAGCCTAACTGGTTCCCTATCTAGCTCACAACCAGCTTAGTAGATCATCTAGCAAGATTAACCAAGCACTAGCACCACTGTGAGCTTGCCAAAACCACCAAAGGTGAACAGCCGAAGCCACCCTTGCCACCCCAGTGTAGACAACAAGCTAGGAAGGAAACTAGCCATGCAAACCTTGTCTGGGAGATCACCCATACCTCACCGCCCCCTCTCGACCAGCCCTTCCTCGAAGACACCGACCAGAGCACCCAGGAACGCCGCTCCCGTGCCTCTGCCAACCGTGCCGAGCATGCGCCAGAGTGCCACCCTCAACCGAAGCCCACAAACCACGCGCCGCCCTCACCGCGTGCATACACGATCACCACCGACCCAGGAGACCGCCAGACATCCCCGTTCGCCGCCCCATGCCGCACAGCCACCGCTCGCCGTCGAAGACGCCGCCTCTGCCGCGCAGAGCGTCACGTGTTCCAGACCAAACCGCACCGCCCCTACAAGCGCATTAAAGCCGTAGAGCATCGCCAGGAGACCACCAAGCGATCGCCACCGCCGTCCATGCCTCTAGAAGCCCGTAGCCATGTCGCCACCGTCGCCTGCCCATGCCGTTCGGTCTCACCATCGAGACTATAAATAGAGGACTCCCCCGCTCGAATTCTTCACACCATTCCACTCCTCTCTCACCCAGAACCACCCCACCTCAGCCCCAGAGCAAGGCGAGCAGTGCATCGCCGGAATTTCACCGGAGCCCGCCGCCTCTGGAGAAGAAGGGCGCCATCGATTTCGTCCACCCCAGGAGCTGCCGCGACCACCCCTGAGTTCGCCGTCGTCGACTTCGTCGTTCGCCCGCCTCGTCGACCCTCGCCTGTACCCCGGTGAGCCCCCAGCAACCCCCACTGGCCGCGCTAGGTTTCTGTCTCGCCGGCGTTGCCCAACGTCGACGATGACTCCCAGCCGTTGGATTAGAACCAGATTGAACGTGCCACGTTGCCCCGTACCGCTTCGCACCCCCTGTCTCACTGACGAGTGGGGACAGCCACTTAAGAAGACCGCTTAGTAGGCCGGCCCGTTAACTTTTCCCGCGCAGCCCAGTTATTTGAATTAAACCTTTTCCATTTTATTTCAAACACGCTTCTGTACCTAGTTTCAAAAATCAACCTAGATCGATTTAGTGCACCAAATTGAATGAAACTAATTTTGTTAGAAAGGTCTGGGAATGCTGAATCCAAGCCCGTTGGATTCAAGTCATTTGGATCTATAGATCACCCATGGTAAAAATAACAAGGCAGAAGATTTTCTACATTCAAACATTTTTCAAATTTCAACCAGAATAGCTTTTGAGTTGATTCCAACTCTCAAAAATCACATTTAACCATATCTTTCAGAATATATAAAAATATATAGGTTTACTTGCAGAAATAATGTTCAAGTAATAAAAGAATTCCCCATAGGCATTTCTAGTCACTTTATTTAATTAAAATAAAAAGGTAAAACCTTATTAAATTGTGACACCACTTTAAATCATATTCCCATCGACTAAAATATGTGGTGATGACATGTGTCAACATGATCCCATGTTTGGTTTGGAGAATATTAAATCTTAAGTAGTTTTTCAATGAGTAGAAATTACTTTTCTAAAAAAATAAAAGGATTTAAACCAAGCCTTAATTTTGTAATGTTAGAGATGATGTTAGATCATCTATAGGACCCTTGTGTGTGATTATTGCAAGTAGTTAAGTATTGTTTGGTGATTGTGTACCTCGTATTTATTCATAAACGATAGTACCGACCAAGGATACGAGGAGGAAGGAGGATTCTACGAAGAAGAAGCCGAGGAGAACTTCAACCACTGCTCTGCAGAAGGCAAGCTTATATTGCCACTAATGCAAGCCCAATGCTACTAGTTGAATGTGCAAGCTAATAACCTTGCAAGATAACACTTGCAACTTAGCAAGCTTATACTGATATTGTGCAAGCCAATACTTGCTTGTTACCATGTCAACTATATGCCTTAAAGCATATATGATCATAACCACTTGATAAACCAATCCTAGTTTTACTTGCAAGCCTCTTACTTCATTTCTTTATCAAAACTCTTACTTAGATGTTACCTAAGTAAATGGTAGGTACTAGAAGAATATGTGAAGGTTGCATAAAGAGCATAAAATTTGGCCTAAGCTAGATAATCTTGATGTCATCTTAAGGCATGAAATTGAACTTAGTTAGAACTCCACTAGTTTACCACCCCTCATTATTGCTTAGCCCCACTTGTAGATGCTAGTGCTAAGCATAAAACTTGATCAACTTTAGATGGGAATACTTGGTGGAAAAATGGTTATGAAAACCTTGGACTGATGGATCATTCTATTGAGATGTTTTGGACATGTGTTTTCCGAACACCTGATGATTTTGGTGATGAAAATGTTGAGGCATGAGCCTTAGCCCTTTATAAAACTGATGGTTGTCTGGATGCGATACCATTCCAATTTTATCGTACAACCACAATACCCGAAGATTGGGTAGGGCTTGAATGGAAACTTATATACCTTAGTATCAGTTCCCTCACGGCCAAGGTCTGAGCTGAGGCTACCTTGTGAAGGTTGTCCACCTGTGTAGTACCCAAGATGACAGTTGGTCATGGTTGGGAGGCCAAACTCACAGGAGAGGTGCTTATACTAGGGCGTGTAATTGAAAGGTTAGGATTGATTATCCGCATACTGAGTATGGTGAATTCAGGATTTGTTCCTGATGGATGTATCGAATGTTGTGGTGAAAGTGTACAATCTCTGCAGAGTGTCAAACTATTCGAATACCCGCGTCCGCGGTTATGGGCAGTTGGAGTGGCCATATTGTTCCCCCGCCAGACTTTTCAAAATGACTTGTGAAATGAAGTGAGACTTTGAATTGACCACAACAGGGTTGTGATATGAAATACAAGTTCCCAATTAGGTGTTATAAAACTTCAACTAGCATTCGTTGCTCCTTACCGTAGTAGATATAAATCTGGCTTTTGCAAAATAACCCTAGAGCCTAGTGTCCTATTATCAAAAACTCCTCTCACTTGTTAGTATTAGTTTGCGAGTACTTAAAGAGTACTCATGGATTTGTCCCTGGCTATTCCCATGGCCAGACTATGAAGAGGAGTACCTGGAGGATGGACCCCAGGAAGGTTACGACAACTAGGATCATCTCCCATCGTCAGCATTGTCTGTGACCCCGAATATGGAGCTTCGCCTACGCTACCGTTATTATTACGTATTCCGCTGCTTGATGTTGTATTAAGAACTGGATCATGAGATCCCTATTTGTTTAAGAACTTATGTACGGTTTGTAATGGATGATGTACTATGGTATCCAATTCTGTTATGTCTCGTAAAAATGGTAATCCTGGGATTGCGAGGTATGGCATAACAAGCATCTGGGATTAAAAATCCGGGTGTTGACAGTCCTAATAGTTTATAACTTACTATTATTACCCAAATTTCATCATAATAAAGAATTGTCGCATGAGAAACATGACAATGTAATTATCAAGTGAATTCTCATCATATTTCTAGAGAACTCTTTACCGTTGCTAGCATACTTCCTACAAGTTCTACCCATTTAATAGGTTTCCAACCTAAGGTCAAAGCTTATGCTCTAATACCAGCTGTGGTGACCCAGCATACCACTGCATGTCGTAGTATACTATAATCATGGACATAACACTCACGGAGTACCATTCCGCAAATATTATATCCTCAGAGTGGTACAACAGAAACAAAGCGGGTCCACAACATACATTGTCATTATTACAATCAGAAATTTACATGACGACTTAGAGATCCTCCTAGGTCCATAGAGGTATCCCGATGACTCGGGGCTAAACTATAATAACTCGGAGAACAGAATAAAGAAATAACTAAGGTTTATACGAGATTTAATATAGATAGAGGATAGAGATCTATGCTACTGGACTAGATCACTATATATGCTACATCTATACTTCAGATACGTCGGGTCTCCATTCCATAGATGTTTTCGTAATTGTTCCCTTCGACGCTTCCGGATACTTCTGGTTCTTCATAGCGGAATTTTTCTTGGTCTTCAATAGGATATAGTATTTCCTCTATCTGACCGTTAATGTCTTCAGAATCTAGCAAGGGTTAAGAAGATACGTTGAGTACGAGCGTACTCAGCAAGTTCACTAAAAAGGAGTGTTTGATGCACTATATCTACAGCCACAGACCATAGGTCGTAGGCAATGCAAGTCTTTGTAAAAATTTCTTCAAAGGTTGCTTTTATTCTAAAAATCTATGTCCGTCAGCCTTCACGGGTTTACCAGAACTTTCATGGAGTTCCTTTCCCGCCGCGTTCGCAGCTCCTTCCCGGAATAGGGAGTAACAAGTTACAGTTCTTACACTCTGCAGAGGTGCGTCACTTTACCCATGAGAGATCTTAGCTTTGTTGCACATCCGGGCGCGCATTCCCGTTCACACTTCCTTGGTATGAGGCCTAGACTAAGATCCAAGCTAATCACTGTCCTACTCTGCGACCCCGCATACACCACAATTGTTGTATGCCCAAACTCAAGGTAGACTTTTCCCCGTATAAAATGGCTATACCTTAGTTGGATACACACAACAACCATTAACACTAGATATCTGTCATTTGTAAGCCCAGATCCACGGTAGACTTTTCCCCGTATAAAATGGCTATACCCATGATCTGCAACTTACAAATGCCCAGAACAGTGTCCAATGCATGCGAAAGGGAGCCGATCCAGATGACTTCTTCGTCCCATTCCAAATCTCATGGTTAACGCGTAATATACGGCGCAAGAATCACTGGCGACATTGGTTGTTAAGTCCTAGATAATATGTTCCTTTACCACCGGAACTTTCATAGTAGATTATTACCTCATGGTAAATAACCTATAATCATATTATTATGAAAATAGTGTTTTCTGACCTTTTTCAAATGCATGTGATGACAGCACTGGATTTGTAAAATACTTTACAGAAAATAATCAAAGGACATGAGCAAGTGTGAACTTGCCTTGATATAGCGAAGTATTGTAGTCGAATGTCTCGACTTGACCCAGGACCTCGATTTCTACAAAATTACCATCATTGCCCGGTAAGGATAATGTTTAAAGAAGCAATATGTTTTTATGCATAAATAATGCTATGCATTTTGTAAAATCTTAAGTAATTCCTCAACATTACATGTGAGTTGGATTTAGATGATTTGTTTAGGGTGTGAGTTATCTTTAAGTTTATTTTATAAAGGAGTGTAGTTGTAAGGGTTTCTGGATAACATATAAGATATGAAAGTAAGGTTCAATTGTAATACAATTCTAAGATTGGGTGATACCATGTAATCATTACAAGGTTTATGTTTATTTTTGTTATGGTTTAAAAGAAATGGTATAGTGTTTCTTTTGAAAGTGGCAAAAAGAATAACATTTAAAGAAAATATTATTTATGTTAAGTTAATCTACTCTGAAGATTAATAAGATTAAAGTTATGGTTTAGCATAAGGTTTGAATGATTTTGAGTCATTATATATCTAGCTTATGATATGTCAGACCAAAGTTAACCATACAGATATAATTGGACTTGGGATATAATATTTATCGTATTAACAACAATTAGTGTTTTTCCTAAGTATAATGAAACTTAGTCTTAAAGACTTAAAAATAGTATATTTAATATTCATAGATTATACTATAAGATCTTTCTATATAAAGCAACTGGTGAATTTATTTTATAATATATTTAATGAATACTAATTTTGTTAATATGATTATATATGAAGTGAGATTACTTCCTTCTAATTTAAGTTAATGATTTGCAAGACTAACCTTGTAATTCTTGGACTTATAGTAGATTAAATATTTTAAAAGAATATTAAAAAAATTGATTATTTAAACTTGGATAGTATCCTAAATTATAATTATAGGTTAGACTATTTTAGAGTTAACAGATTGTGTTTTGAACATGATTATTTCTTACTTAGGAAATAATGTTAAATATTTAATAAAGCAACCATCTCATTTTAATAATTGAAGATATATGATCTAAGAATTTTAAAATGTTTTTGGAATAATATATTTAGTATTATCCTAGTAAGTATTCTTATTTAAAATATTAAAAATTGAATTTTATTTATCTTTAGAATTTTTTTTATAAAATTTCACAATTATTGAATGTCTTTAAATATTTGTTTTAAGTTTTATTTGCAAAATTTTGAATTAGTATTTTTATTAGATAAGAGATTTATTTTTATGCATGGAAGTGATTTTTATTTATTTTTAGGAATTTTTCTGAATTTATTAAATTTCATTTAGTCATTTAAGGTTGTTAATGTTTATCTACATTTTATTAACCTTAAATAAATATGATAATATTTTTCTTAGGTGGAGATTATTTTGATAAGAATTTAGATGTATTAAATATATTTTTAGGATTTTTAATACATTTTTCTAGAAATAAAATAGTGTACAGGGGTATTTTGGTCATTACTTTATTCTAGCCTTTTCTTATACCCTTTTTTTATTTTAGTATGTTTGGTTGGTAACATGAATGGCCCGGCCCGTCCAGGTCTGGCTCGGGGTGAACACGACCCAAACCCACTCCATCTCGCTCACGAGCATACATAGGCACTTCCCCATCTTCTTTCACTCGACTCCACCGCCGCCAGCGCCGCCGCCTGCTCCCCATGGCCCTCGCCGGCCACATCCAACACCCCCACTTGTTGATGAGGCCCCGACTAGATCTCCTCTATCAATTCCCATCGCCACGCTGTCGCTCTGCTTCCATGCGCGCGACTCCGCGAAACCCTAATTCGTGATTCAATTCAGTCACTGGTGCTGGGGATGGGGAGACCCGGCATCCCCAGATCCTTGCCGCCACTCACGCGCTTCTACAGATCGAGGACCGCCTCCTGCTGCCCCATCACGGCGACCTCAACCCCGACACCGGCGGGACGGCAGCAGGTTTCTGTAACCCCGACGTCCTACGCCACCGTCTCGCGGCCCTGCTGTGGTGGATATGATGGTGTGGTGGTGTTCAGGTGATGCGGATAGGATCTGGTGGTGTTGCTTGATGCAGGTTGCATCTCGGCGCAGGGCTAGCACATAGTTCTCCCTGTGCCGCTGTGCCACTACTCGATTTGGTTTTATTCCTGCCTCCTCTTCGACGATCAGCAACTTGTCAAAGGTAGGTGATCCTTTACTCACCCCTCCCTTTCTGTTCTACTCCTGCCACTTAATCTGTGTCCAACCCTAGCTCAGGTAATCTCTCTCTGTGACCGGCCCTCGAGCCGATGAATAACTCTAGGTATAGGATTAGGTTTAAGTAATTTTGGAATTGGGGCTGTGATGATGATCTTCTGACCAAATATTGGGTGATAATTGAGATTTTGCATTGTAGGTTATATCTATATTACTAAGTAATATTGGTTTGATTGTATTTGTTTTCTGGACCTGCTCGTGAATGCCTTGTTTTAGTTCAGTCCAAGTTGATCATTTATTCACTGTTTTTATCTGATCCTAAGAATTGAACACAAGCTTGTTGATTAAGTTTTGGTAACTCCTGCTAGTAGATTAAGGGCTTGGCTTAATCTGTTGTGGTGGATAAATATTGTAGCTCATATGATCCATGCTTTACTGATGAAACAATGCCTTACTTTGGATAGTTTGTTCCTCTTGTATATAACTGGTTTGTTGTGATTTACTTGTAATAAAATGATGTAGTGCTTTAAGTACCTTTCTTAGTACCTTCCTACTTGATTTGAATGGTCATATACTATCTGATCATAGGCTTATAATATCTTGGATAGATTTGTGTTGTCAAGTGCAAAGTGTGCTTGTTTTTCATTTAAAATTTTGTAGGTGTTATGCTTAAAGGATACACTTCTCTTTGTTTCGGAATATGTGGTATATGTGTTGTACAGTAGTGCTGCTCTTCTCACTATATCTTACTGTTCTATTTTTTTTGTATGGTTAGGGTATGAGCTCCTGGTTACACCAGGGATCACCAGCTCAACTGATTGATCAAGCTTCCCTCTCTTCTTGACTTTCTTTCTCCCCCTCTCTATAAACTGATAAGAACATGTATTATGCTTGATTTATTGGCTTGGCCTATGATGCAAAGTCTGATGCTCTAGTTTTAAGAATAGGAACAGATTCTATTATTATTGTTCGTATCTGCTGCCCTTGCTGCTGCTGTGGTGCCTCCATACCTGGAGTGTGCATATCAATGGCTAGGTAGCAGAATTGGTTCCTTTAAGATTTTTCCCAAGCCAATGATGCAACAGACTGAGGCCAAATCTTTCTAAAATAAGAACATATACTTTGTTGGCCTTTAACAGCTCTGGGATGAACTAGTGTAGCACTTCTACACTATACTGAGAGCTCCCTCTCACCCAAAACCATCTTGGGAAAAGTAGGAGAAGAATTGATATTAAATACTCAGGCTGGCTTAGAGATGAATAGCAACCTGATGTTGAGCAGTATATGATGATGCTTGGTGTGTCTTGAGTTTATCTTGAGTAGCTCTTCCTGGTACTTTGGTTTTGATCAAGTTGACCTCCTCCTCCCTGATCTGCTACTGCCTCCTTCTTGATTACATAACCATCGTTGCTCTGGTATATGTGTGGTTTGCTGGTGGCTGTAATCAAGCAGTGCTCTGTATATGTGTGGAAATGGATAATATGGTGGTGTTCTTATGTGATCTTGAGAGAGATCTGATGATGGTTCTGTGAATTGTGACTAAACTTTGATGGGTTTCTGGAATAGAGAAAGAAATAAGCTAGCAGAGGCTATGCTACGGCTGCTCCCTATTCTTATCTACTTTTCCAGTGCTCCTGGTGTGTTGACAACACACTTGTCTGCATGTGTTGAGTAAGCTACTTACTTGTGGGTCCTATAGGTTCAAGTTTCAAGGTTTTGGAAATATCTTTTATGGATGAGCTCAAGTTGAGAAGTGAATTTCCTGCTTCTTTTACTATGCCTCTCTCTTTGTAGTTGGATCTCTAAATGGTGAAACTTGCCCCTGATTGCCTATGATGTTGAACCGAGGCCAGTACTATACTGATAAGAACAGATGTCATTTTTGGTGAAACTTGCCCCTATTTAAATATGCTCAATGATGTGAATAGCAATGCATTTCATTGCCATACTGAGAGCAAAACTTATTCAACACTAACTTTGTTTATTTTTTTATATTCTATTTGGTTTACTTTGTGATTTTTCAGGAACAAGATCAGAAATTGAGAAGATGTGAAATGAAGATTAGTTTTAGGATTTTCTTATTATTTCATTTATAATTTATAATATTCATAATTGTTGTAACATATTCCTTGGAATATATTTACTTGTACCTATTAGTTCTTATTGTAATACTCTTATCTGTTTGAATAAATATAAGGACATTGTAATATTTTTTATTACTGTAATAAAGCATTCCTTTATTATAAAGGAACATTGTTACATATATTATTGTAATAAAGAATTATTTTTATTTATTTCATTCTTGTAATTTATTTTCCTTTTCTTTATTCACTTATTTGTTTCATTTTAATTTTCCTTCATTCTTTCATTTATAAAAGAATACTCTAATGTTGGTTTTAAATAATCTTTATACTTTTATAATCATACTTGTATTAGTATTATTATGAATAACTATTCATAAGTCAAATTTCTCCCCTCATAACCCAACAAAACAATAGAGGTCATGTCAAAATTCATCTCACTCCCCTTCTGATAACACTAAACCTAATTCATCAGAGTGAGAATTCTGATCACTCTACTCTTTTTATTTGGCGAAAAATTTATCCGGATTTTTAGATGCATGCATGCAGATGCACAAAATCCTAAATCTACCCTTTGTTTAGTCCTAAATGCTGGGATGTTACAGACTTCCCCCCCTTAAATTAAACTTTGTCCCGAAGTTTGTGGTTTCTTGTTCAAGAAGATTTCCAATAGTCTTGTCCTGAGTTTTCTTCTTTTCTCCCAGTTTCTTGTCCTTCCAAAGTAATGTCTAAATAGACTCAGCACTCCTTGAGTTTCACTCTCAACCTTGATTCGGTTATTGTTAATTCCTAATGCTAATTTATACTTTCTCCCAAAGCTTCATAAGATTACTTTTAACCCTGAACAATATTATTGACAAAGGACTACTGATGCTAAGCATACCTATTATAGACTTGTTGGTGTTGTTCCATCCGAAATCTCCACCTCTTGATGGTAATTTTACTCCTCGAGTAACCATCTTGTTGGGACATTCACATCTCTTATGTCCGTCCAGACCACACCTATAACACACCTTATCGGTCTTCCAACAATTCCTGCTTAGGTGACCTGAAGTTCCACACTTATTGCATATGATTTGTTTCTTTCGTTTTGATGCCTCATGTTTTGATATACCATTTGCGGATAAGAATCTAGGCATAAAACTTAAGTTTGATGTTGATTCTGGAGATTGAGTCTTCTTTGGTTCTCTTATAGCTTGTTCCTTGGCTAATTTCTTCCTCTCTTCCAATAGCATCTTGTAATCATCCTCGAAAGTAATTGCCACATCAACTAGCTCTTGGAAACATCGTGTTGAAGCCCCTCGTATTTTCATCTTCATATAAGGGTTTAGTCCTTCCAAGAACCTTCTCTTGCGCTTCTCCTCCGTATTTATCTCATCAACTGCATAAAGAGATAATTGGCTAAACTTGCTAATATATTTCATCACGGTTTCATCATTTTGCCTTAGGTCCTTGAATTCTCTCCTCTTAAATTCCATAATTCTCTCTGGAACATGATACTCACGAAACTTCCGCTTGAATTCTTCCCAAGTGATTATCTCTTCTAGTGTGAGCATGGCTAATTGATTTTCCCACCAATTTGCGGCAGGTCCTGATAGAAGAAATGTTGCATAACGTAACTTATCCTCATCATTGCATCCAACTGTTTTAAGCTTCCTTTCTGTATCCATAGGTTCTGGTGCGGATATAAAAGGAACTGGTTTGGCATTTTGGAAATCAGAAAGACTTACTCTGATATCTTTATTGCCCTCTTCTGGTCCAATTCGTTTTAGTACTCTTGCATGAACTTATTCTGGTACTCTTGCATCATTTGCATGTATTGCATGAAATTGTCCTCTGTCAACGGACGAGTTGATCGTACAGTTGCGGGTACATCCTCATTACTTTCCCTCTTCTTAGCTTCTTGCTCTATACGCTGTCCTTCAGACCTAACATCTACTTGTTGGAGATATGTCCTAGAGGCAATAATAAATGTAGTTATTATTATATCTTTGTGTTTATGATAAATGTTTACATTCATGCTATAATAGTATTAACAAGGAAACATTGATACTTGTGTGATTTGTAAACTAAAATAGAGTCCCTAGTAAAGCCTCTTTATAATACTAGCTTGTTGGTTAATAAATGATTGTGGTTTCCCTATCATGAACATTGAGATGTTATTAACAACAATATCATATCGTTAGGAGAATGATATGGTGGACATAGTCCTATAGATAAGCGTAGCATAAAGATCAAGTCATTTTAATAGTTCAATTGCTATATGCTTTCTGATACATAGTAACCTAATTCCTTCGACCATGAGATCATGCATATCACCTTCACCGGAAGGATGCTTTGATGACATCAAACACCACACCGTAACTGGGTGGCTATAAAGGTGGCATTGAGTATTCAGAAAGTGTTGGTTGAGACACATGGATCAAGAGTGGGATTTTTCCATCCATATGACGGATAGATATACTCTGGGCCCTCTCGGTGGAATGTCATTTAATTAGCTTGCAAGCATGTGACTGGCTCACAAGGGATCACATATCATGGGAACGAGAAAAGAGTACTTATCAGTAACGAGGTTGAACTAGGTATGCAGAGATACTGATGATCATAACCTCGGATAAGTAAACTATCGTGAGACAAAGGGAAATTGGTATCGTATGTAAGTGGTTCATTCGATCACAAAGTAATCGTAGAAATATGTGGGAGCCATATGAATTTCTAGATTCCTCTATTGGTTATTGTTCGGAGAAGTGTCTCGATCATGTCCGCATAATTCACGAACCGTAGGGAGACACACTTAAGGATTCGACGTTGTTTGAGTAGTTATGGAATGATGAGTAAGAGACCGAATGTTGTTCGGAGTCTCGGATGGGATCCGGGATATCATGAGGAGATCCGGAATGGTCCGGAGAATAAGATTCATATAAGGAAAGTCCTGTTTCGGGTTTGGAGAATGGTTCCGATGTTTTCATCGGGAATGTTCTAGAAGGTTCCGGAATGTCCGGCACTCCGGAGGGGAAGGGTACATGAATGTGTCATATCAAGTTGGAATGATTGCATCATGTACTAGGTGTCATCGCTGAACAAAATAAAGGGTTTAATCAAATCCTAGTTTGAAAAGTCAAACGCCAATTTGAAAAGTCAAACGGCTATTTTGGAAGGTGGAGGGGAAGTAGGAAACCTACTTGGGGAGGAGTTCCTCCCTTCCACCGCCAACCCACTTGGGAAACCGAGTTGGGGAGGGACTCCCCTCCCCTGGTGCGCCCCCTCCACCTACATAAGGAGGGGCAGGGCTGCCCCTCCAAGACACAACACCTCCACCCCGCAAACCCTAGCCCGGCGCCGCCACCTCCTGCTGCCGCCGAGGGCAACCCTAGCCGCCGATTTGGGCTGCTCCAAGCCCTAGCCGCCGGCCCTAGACCCTTCTCCTTGGTGCGTCTAAACCCTAGATCGCCGAGGATCTCTCTCATAGTCCACCATACTCGCTCCGGCTTAAGGCGAAGCCCTGCGAGATCTCCCCTCTACTTCCGGTACCACGCCGTTGTGCTCCCGGAATCGCGAGGAGAGTGCTACAACCTCCGCTGCCTGCTGGAACAAGGGAGAGGAAGGTCTTCGTCGAGTACCGAACGTGTGACCGACTGCAGGAGCTCTGCCGGAACGCAGCGCCGGAAGGATCGTCTACGCGATCTTGAGATCGGCAAGAGTACGACTACATCACCCACGAGAATCCGCTCTCGTTAAACACTTTGGAATCTTCGAGGGTGAGTTATTCCATCAACTCGTTGCTACAATCTAGTAGATAGATCTTGGCTTGTTTGTTTGTATGCGGTAGAAATTTTTTGTCTTCCATGCTACGAAACCCTACAGTGGCATCAGAGCCGTGTCTCTATGTAGATCTGTTGCACGAGTAGAACACAATGGTCATTGTGGGCGTTGATGCTTTTGTTGTCAATTGCTTCTTGTGTACTTTGCATCTTGAGGGATGGTGGGATGAAGCGGCCCGGGCTAACCTTACATGACATCGTTCATGAGACTTGCTCCACGCTTGACATGCAACTTGTATTGCATAAGTGGCTTTGCGGGTGCCTGTTTCTCCCAAAATAGTTAAGATTCAATTTACAACGGGTGATTGACAATGCTAGTATCAATTATTGGAGATATGCCCAAGAGGCAATAATAAAGTGGTTATTATCATATCTTCATACTTATGATAAATGTTTACATTAATACTTGTGTGATTTGTAAACATAAAAGAGTCCCTAGTAAAGCCTCTTGTTAAACTAGCTTGTTGGTTAATATATGATCATGGTTTCCTGATCATGAACATAGAGATGTTATTAAACAACAGGGTCATATCATTAGGAGAATGATGTGATGGACATACTCCTATAGTTAAGCGTAGCATAAAGATCAAGTCATTTAAATAGTTCATTTGCTATAAGCTTTCTGATACAAAGTAACCTAATTCCTTCGACCATGAGATCATGCTTATCACCATCACCAGAAGGATGCTTTGATGACATCAAACACCACACCATAAATGGGTGGCTATAAAGGTGGCATTGAGTGTTCGGAAAGTATGGGTTGAAACACATGGATCAAGAGTGGGATTTGTCCATCCATATGACAGATAGATATACTCTGGGCCCTCTCGGTGGAATGTCATCCAATTATCTTGCAAGCATGTGACTGGCTCACAAGGGATCACATATCACGGGAACGAGAAAAGAGTACTTATCGGTAACGAGGTTGAACTAGGTATGCAGAGATACCGACGATCAAAACCTCGGATAAGTAAACTATCATGAGACAAAGGGAAATTGGTATCGTATGTAAGTGGTTCATTCGATCGCAAATTAATCGTAGAAATATGTGGGAGCCATATGAATTTCTAGATTCCTCTATTGGTTATTGATCGGAGAAGTGTCTCGGTCATGCCCGCATAATTCACGAACCGTAGGGAGACACACTTAAGGATTCGATGTTGTTGAGTAGTTATGGAATGATGAGTAAGAGACCGAATGTTGTTCGGAGTCTCGGATGGGATCGGGGATATCACGAGGAGATCCGGAATGGTCCGGAGAATAAGATTCATAGAACGAAAGTCCTGTTTCGGGGTTGGAGAATGGTTCCGGTGTTTTCATCGGGAATGTTCTAGAAGGTTCCGGAATGTCCGGCACTCCGGAGGGGAAGGGTACATGAATGTGTCATAACAAGTTGGAATGGTTGCATCATGTACTAGGTGTCATCGCTGAGCAAAATAATGGGATAAATCAAATCCTAGTTTGAAATGTCAAACGCCAATTTGAAAAGTCAAACGGCAAGTTTGCTTGGTGGAGGGAGAGTAGGAAACCTACTTGGGGAGGAAGTCCCACTCCCTCCACCCGCCGGCCAAGGAGGAGTTGGAGGAGGACTCCCTCCTCCTAGGCGCCTCCCTCCCACCTATAAAAGAAGGGGCAGGGGTGCCCCTCTTCAACACACCTCAAACCCTAGCTTTGGCGCCTCCACCTCCAAGTGCAGCCGCCGCCGCCACCTAGGGTTTCCCCTCCAACTCGGCGAGTTGGGGCTCTCCCCAAGCCCTAGCCGCCGGCCAAGCTTCCTACCTTGGTGCCTCTAAACCCTAGATCGCCAAGGCCTTTCTCATAGTCCACCATACCCGCTCCGGCTTAAGGCGAAGTCCTGCGAGATCTCCCCTCTACTTCCGGTACCACGCCGTCGTGCTGCCGGAATCACGAGGAGAGTGCTACAACCTCCGCTGCCTGCTGGAACAAGGGAGAGGAAGGTCTTCATCGAGTACCGAACGTGTGACCGACTACGGAAGCGCTGGCGGAACGCAGCGCCGGAAGGATCGTCTACGCGATCTTGAGATCGACAAGTGTACGACTACATCATCCACGAGAATCTGCTCTCGTTAACCGCTTTGGATCTTCGAGGGTTAGTATTCTATCGACTCGTTGCTACAATCTAGTAGATAGATCTTGGATTGATCATAGATTAGATCTTGACTGTGTGTTCATGCGGTAGAAATTTTTTGTTTTCCATGCTACGAACCCCTACAGTGGTATCAGAGCCGTGTCTATATGTAGATCTGTTGCACGAGTAGAGCACAATGGTCATTATGGGCGTTGATGCTTTTGTTGTCAATTGCTTCTTGTGTACTTTGCATCTTGCGGGATGGTGGGATGAAGCGGCCCGGGCTAACCTTACATGACATCGTTCATGAGACTTGCTCCATGCTTGACATGCAACTTATATTGCATAAGTGGCTTTGCGGGTGCCTGTTTCTCCCAACATAGTTAAGATTAAATTTACAACGGGTGATTGACAATACTAGTATCAATGTTGTGGTTCTTGTTCGTAAGTTAGAACAACACTTATTGAAAGCCCCAAGCCACGTAAAACATGCAAAGAAAATTAGAGGCGTCTAACTTTGTTTTGCAGGGGTGTGCTGTGATGTGATATGGCCATGATTGTGATTATATATGATGTATGCAATGTTCCTTATTGTAAGTTGGCAACCGGAAGGAGCCATATGGTTGTTTTCCATTAAGTCCTTCATGTCTATTATTCAAAGTAGTTGTAATAGTTGATGCTGGTGGAAGACAACCATGAAGCGGCGCCATTGACCTTGACGCCACACCGGTGATGATGGAGATCATGTTCATGCTTGAAGATGGAGATCGGAAGCACAAGAAGAAAGTCCATATCATATCACATATTATGAATTGCATGTGATGTTAATCCTTTTATGCATCTTGTATTGCTTAGTTCATGACAGTAGCATTATAAGATGATCCCACAATAACACAAATTTCAAGTTTTAAAGTGTTCATCCTTAGTAAGCACCGTTGCTAAAGATCATTGTTTCGAAGCACCACGTGATGATCGGGTGTGTTAGATTCTGCGAGTGTATACAACGTGAGCAAGCCATATTTGCTCATGCAGAAGCTAAGGTTTGATCTTGACGAGCCAAGCATGTACAGACATGGTCTCGGAACACGGATCACCGAAAGGTAAAGCATGAGTCATATAGTAGATATGATGAACATGATGATTGTTCGCCATTGAAGCTGCATCAACTCTCGTGATGATCGGTTTTGATGTGGTGGATTTGGTTCGCGTGATCACTAAAACAATGTGAGGGTTATTGTTTTGAGTGGAGTTCAACGGCAATGTAATTAAAAGTTGATCACTATTTATCATAAATTAAATCAAGTGAATTTGCATAATTGTTGTAGTCATTGGCATCCGTTTACCACCTTGCGCTTAGTTATAATTGAGATGATAGAACTATAGAATTCTGGTTAGTTACTTTACGAACTGGTATCGTATTGTTTTTGAAGTGTTAATCTAAAGTTTAAAAGTCCTATTGCAAACTTTCAGTAAGTTCCAGTTACTCCATGAAGATTAATAATTGGTATTAAATCAAGAGTGACAATTCCAAGTGTTAGTGTATGAGTATCATGTTTGTCTCCATGATTCTTGATATTCAAAGGATTGTCTTAATATCAAGGTTATCTAAGATCTGAAAGAGTTGTTTCAGAAACCATGATGCGTGGAAGATATTATGATATTTGAAATGAAGTTTTGGTTGCAACATGATAGAGTATAATATGGCAAAAGTCATGTTCTCATATTTGATGAGAATTTGCAAAAGGTTGGAGACACTAGTTGTCCTAATCCTCCAAAAGGTTTTGGAGAGCAACATTATACTCGTGATTAACCGTTATAAGCTAAAAGTAGCTTGATCATGGATAAATCCATGATAAGGGTGAATATTTGATGTAGGTAAAATGTTTACTACACCAAGAGATTACTAAAGAAAGGAATTTGAAAGAACACCAAACATTTGATGATGGTGATCTACTTCAAAGTGCAAGTCCAAAGACATTGGTATTTAACTATACATGCTTTGGACAATGTGTCATGTATGTGGCTCCACTATTGATATTGATAGATTCTTTCAAACAGAAAAGGAAATACTGAAAGAGAATCTCATAAATATATGGCAGAAAATAAAAGACTAGAATTGTTCAGCTTAAGTATATAGATGATATACATGTTATGGATATATTCTTTGCTTATTAAACAATGTGGTTCTTAAGTATTTGATACTAATTTTGTTGGTGTGAATCGTCATATGAAACAACACAATTCATGAACTACAATGGCCTAAGTAACTAGCAAAAGAATATGTGATGATGTTCATCGAGAACAAATAAAGGGTTATTGTGCTGCTTGTTAAACATCAAAGCTTGCCTTCAAGATTTGTTTTATAAGGTATTATGAGAACAAAAGTGTTGTTCAAATAATTGCCGTAATCCATAAAAGATGGATGATTCACAAATCTCGTTGGAAAAATCACATCCATAAAACTAGTGCTAAAAATGTCGAAAGAAAAATTGATTGAAAGATCACTTAGGAAGTGACATCGCCGTTTGAATTATATTGGAAAGAAAATATGAAGAAACTCCATGTGGATGGGACTTTGGAGTCTTTTGATTTTTGATCAAATGACGCTTGTGAAACTTTCCTAGAGATAATTAAAACTTCGTTCATAGGCCAAAAAGGGAACGAATGACTAGCTTATTGGAACTTTTACATATTGTTGTACGAAGTCCATTATATGTAGTCAAGAGCGATGGATTTCAACTTCATATGCTTTCTTCGAAAATTTGAGTGAATATATGAATATTTACTTAATAAGGATGAAGTATGAAACATTTGAAAAGTTCAAAGACTTTCAAGATGAAGTGCAAAATCGTTGTAACAAGAATATAAATAGTTTATGATAATATCATAAAGGAATATATTTGAGTTACAAGTTTAGCATGATACCTAAGATTTAAGGAATCGTTCCGTGGATTTGCATTTCCCGAAACACCATAAGAGTATGGAGCGTTCGAGATATGTAATTAAACCTTGTTTGACATGGTAAGATCAAAGGTGTAATTCATAAAACTGCCATTATATTTTAAAGATTAAAAGCTTGAGAGACTACCGTTTTTCCACTGAAAAGAGCTTCATCATAATCCATTGAAATGACACCATATAAAGTTATGGTTTGGGATAAAACCCAAGTATTCCTTTATTAAACATTGGTATGCTATGCATAAGAAAGATGTTTGCAACCGAAGTCGGATGAACCTGTCTTTGTATGTTATTTCGAATAAATGTTCCTCCACAACATCGGAGACAAAAGTGTTTGTCGCTTAGAACGTCAAGTTTCTTTGAGAAGGAATTTTCCGTGAAAAATTAAGTGGGAGGACAATATAACTTTGATGAGGTTAAAAGAACCTTAGATATATGTGCAAGGTTGCGCATCACCGAAAAAGTGTTCCGGAGGCAGCAACAATGCTCATGGCTCACATGCCTCAAAGGTTACGGTCACAGAGGTCTAAGTTCCTATTGAAACAAGTAGGTCGGGTAAACAATCAAATAACAAGATTTGAGAGTTAAATCATTATTTGACATTAATGATCCAGCTACATGCAAAGAAGCGATGATGAGCCCTGACTCCGTCAAATGGCTTGAAGCCATAAAATCCGTGATAGTTCCATACACGAGAAATCAAGTTTTGAACTTGAAGGACCCTCGAGAAAGGTGTAAGACCTTACAGTTGTGTTTGGATCTGTAAAATAGACATGGATGTTTCACATCTATGAAATAGTCGACATGTTGGGAAAGAGTTCACAACAATGTTCAAAGGTTGACTATGACAAGATTTGATCTTTCATAGCGATATTTAGTCTAGACGGATTAATGTAGCAACCACTACATATAATTTTGTTATGTGGTAGTTGAATAAACAAAACAAGTTCTTCTAATAGAATTGTTACCTAGGACATGTGCATAACACGGTCCATAGGGATTTGTTAATTCAAAGGATGCTAAAAGCATATGAAAACTTCAATGGTTGAAGTGAGAATCGCGGAGTTGGAATCTTCACTATGATGAAACTATTAAAAGAGTTTAATTTCATCAGAGAAAATGAAGATGCTTGCATTTGCAAGAATTAAGTGGGAGCGCTAAGACATGTTTCTAATACATTATGTGGAAGACATATTGTTGATTAGAAATGATGTATCTTTTATTAACACATATTAAGAATTTCATCCCGATGAAAGACTTAGGCAAAACCCAAATATTTGGCATCAATAGACGCTAATATGGTTGTGCCGAAAGTACATAGATGATGTATTGAATGAGTTCAATATAGAAACTGCAAGAAAGGTTCTTGTCGCACAGAAAGGATTGAATGGGTTCAATATTGATGATATATTCAAGTGTATTGACACTTGGTAAGTGAAACAAAGATTCAATTATAGATTGATACTTGATGTATGAAATCACAAAGAGTATTTATATCAATCATACTGTGATATGTATAAATCCAGATATGTCCTATGCTCTAAATGTTATGAGCATATACCAGAATAATTCATAAGATGGTCATTGGACGATAGTAAGGATATTCTTATGATCTTTTGGAAGAACTAAGAGTATATTATTTTGTAGAAGTGGCAAATACATTGTTAGTTCATTGTAAAAGTATTACATTGATACTAGTTTTGTCACAAAGTACAAATTAAGTTTATCTCAATCTAAGCTAAGGGTGGCACAATATAATGGAAAGTAAGTTTCATAATGGATTTGGATGAGTTCCAAAGTTAAGACATTGTGACAGATACTACAACAAAAAGGCTAAGTATATGACTGCTATAATAGCAACTAAAGAGGACATTTGTGTCAAGTAGTTTGTTATCAAACTAGGTGTAGTTCACAGCGGGATAATACTATGAAGATATATTGTACGACAATATTATCAACATGTTTTAACCCCAAAGAACTAAAGGTATCACCAAAGGACCAAAATTATACAAAGACATCTCATTAGAGAATGAGTGATGCATACAGACGCAAAGACATGCAATTACACACGGACCTGGAAGTGTCAGATCCGGAGATCAGTTGACCACTAGCAATCGTGTACATACGACACCAGAAAGCCATAGGTGTTGAATACACAAAGGTTTGAAACTAGATTATTGACTCTAGTGCAAGTGGGAGACTGTTGGAGATATGCCCAAGAGGCAATAATAAAGTGGTTATTATCATATCTTCATACTTATGATAAATGTGTACATTAATACTTGTGTGATTTGTAAACATAAAAGAGTCCCTAGTAAAACCTCTTGTTAAACTAGCTTGTTGGTTAATATATGATCATGGTTTCCTGATCATGAACATAGAGATGTTATTAAACAACAGGGTCATATCATTAGGAGAATGATGTGATGGACATACTCCTATAGTTAAGCGTAGCATAAAGATCAAGTCATTTAAATAGTTCATTTATTATAAGCTTTCTGATACATAGTAACCTAATTCCTTCGACCATGAGATCATGCTTATCACCATCACCGGAAGGATGCTTTGATGACATCAAACACCACACCGTAACTAGGTGGCTATAAAGGTGGCATTGAGTGTTCGGAAAGTATGGGTTGAAACACATGGATCAAGAGTGGGATTTGTCCATCCATATGACGGATAGATATACTCTGGGCCTTCTTGGTGGAATGTCATCCAATTAGCTTGCAAGCATGTGACTGGCTCACAAGGGATCACATATCACGGGAACGAGAAAAGAGTACTTATCGGTAACGAGGTTGAACTAGGTATGCAGAGATACCGACGATCAAAACCTCGGATAAGTAAACTATCGTGAGACAAAGGGAAACTGGTATCGTATGTAAGTGGTTCATTCGATCGCAAAGTAATCGTAGAAATATGTGGGAGCCATATGAATTTCCAGATCCCTCTATTGGTTATTGATCGGAGAAGTGTCTCGGTCATGTCCGCATAATTCACGAACCGTAGGGAGACACACTTAAGGATTCGATGTTGTTGAGTAGTTATGGAATGATGAGTAAGAGACCGAATGTTGTTCGGAGTCTCGGATGGGACCTGGGATATCACGAGGAGATCCGGAATGGTCCGGAGAATAAGATTTATATAAGGAAAGTCCTGTTTCGGGGTTGGAGAATGGTTCCGGTGTTTTCATCGGGAATGTTCTAGAAGGTTCCGGAATGTCCGGCACTCCGGAGGGGAAGGGTACATGAATGTGTCATAACAAGTTGGAATGGTTGCATCATGTACTAGGTGTCATCGCTGATCAAAATAAAGGGATAAATCAAATCCTAGTTTGAAAAGTCAACCGCCAATTTGAAAAGTCAAACGGCAAGTTTGCTTGGTGGAGGGAGAGTAGGAAACCTACTTGGGGAGGAAGTCCCACTCCCTCCACCCGCCGGCCAAGGAGGAGGAGTTGGAGGAGGACTCCCTCCTCCTAGGCGCCTCCCTCCCACCTATAAAAGAAGGGACATGGGTGCCCCTCTTCAACACACCTCAAACCCTAGCTTTGGCGCCTCCACCTCCAAGTGCAGCCGCCGCCGCCGCCTAGGGTTTCCCCTCCAACTCGACGAGTTGGGGCTCTCCCCAAGCCCTAGCCGCCGGCCAAGCTTCCTCCCTTGGTGCCTCTAAACCCTAGATCGCCAAGGCCTTTCTCATAGTTCACCATACTCGCTCCGGCTTAAGGCGAAGCCCTGCGAGATCTCCCCTCTACTTCCGGTACCACACCGTCGTGCTGCCGGAATCACGAGGAGAGTGCTACAACCTCCGCTGCCTTCTGGAACAAGGGAGAGGAAGGTCTTCATCGAGTACCGAACGTGTGACCGACTACGGAAGCGCTGCCGGAACGCAGCGCCGGAAGGATCGTCTACGCGATCTTGAGATCGGCAAGTGTACGACTACATCATCCACGAGAATCTGCTCTCATTAACCGCTTTGGATCTTCGAGGGTTAGTATTCTATCGACTCGTTGCTACAATCTAGTAGATAGATCTTGGCTGGATCATAGATTAGATCTTGATTGTGTGTTCATGCGGTAGAATTTTTTGTTTTCCATGCTACGAACCCCTACATCAATGTTGTGGTTCTTGTTCGTAAGTTAGAACGACACTTATTGAAAGCCCCAAACCACGTAATGTGGCGCCCCGCAAAAACCACTAATAGAAAATCGCGTTATTTTTGTGCATTGCATCATCATGACCGCATGCTCATGTCATCATGCCACATTGCATTTGAGCATCGTCATCATCATGCATTTGTTTGTCTGAAACTATTTTCGAAAAGCATATTTTGTTTTCTAAATACCCCGCCTTTATTTCAAATCCAAAACCCGGGTCTCCGGATTATTTTGTTTCGTCTACCAATGGATTTCAAAAGCCCCGTTTTAAATAAATAAAGATTTTAAATTATTTTTAGGAGGCAGCCCGCTAGGCCCGAAAGCCCGGCTGGCCACCTCCAGTTAAAATCCTAGCTACCCCAAATCTTTTCCTACCTAATCCTAATCTACCCATACCCAGCCACATCACCCCGGCCAATCACCAACCGCCACCTCACCACTTCCTCCACCCCATCCACTCCTAACCTGCCACCTCACTCCACCCCACACTCCCCAGCAGCCGACCCACTCCCCAACCCCTCTCCCTTCCACTCCGGCCCCACCTCCCACCTCGCTCCTGGCCCACCCCGAGACCACCTGCCCCGCCCCGCGTCGATCCCCACCTCCTCGTCACCATCCTGTCGCCACCTACCTCGCGAGGCCCCGCTCACCACCCCTGCCTCGCCTCCTCCTCGTCGGGAAGCCATGGCGCCGCCCCAGACGCCACCCTCTCCTCTCCCCGCGTCGGCGCCTGCTCCGACTGCCCCTTCCCGACCCGATGCAGGTCCCCCCCCCCCCCCGTCTGCGTCCCTCCGATCGCCTCCCTCGCCCCGGCCCCTCCGGCGCCTCTCTCCCGTCCCCAACCTCAATCCCCTGAGCCTTGCTTGTATCCTTCCCATATGTCACCGCTACCAGCGCTCTCTCCCTCCCCCGCATCGACCTCCACTTCGCTGTCGCTGCCCGTCGACCCTGTCCTCGCTCCATCGCTGTCGGCAGCGAGCATCGCTGCCCTCTGTTTGCCCGTGTCTGCCCGCACCAGGCACCCGTTGTTGCCCTCCTTCTCGCGGTCAGGGCGCCGCTGTACGACTCTCGCGGGATCCTGCCCCGTCGTCTCACCTCCTCCGTCGAGCTCCCTCCGTCGCCAGCGCCTTCCTCCGTTTCCCTGCAAGCCGCGCTCCGACGGCCGTCCTCTCCGTTGCAAGGCCTCGCCGCCCGCGAGCACCTCTGGCCGCCTTTCTCCGAGCCGCCGCTGCTCGCGTCTGGCCACACGCTTTCCTCACTGCCCTGCAGCCCGGCCAGGGTCCAGCCCTCCTTGCCCTCGTTCTGCATCCTACCATGTTCCGCCGCCAGCCGTTGCTTGTCCTCTCGCGCTTGTCAACCTCCTGCGCGGGTGCGTCCTCATGTGCATCGTCGTCCTGTCACAGCCGCGTAGCCCGGGTTTGACCCCCTCGATGAACGCCTTCATCTGTGGTGCATGGCCTGCTGGCTTGCCCAAGGCGTGCACTCGCGTGTATGTGTGTTCCCTAAACAAGTCTGTCTCCTTTGGCTTCCAGTGACTCGTGGGTGACCTCGATGTTATTGTTCTGCTGTTCCAGTGTGTTGATATGGTGATGTGGCTATCCAAGATCGACCACATGGAACGACAAGCTCTCCTTCCGGATCCGAAGACCGATCCCGGCGCTTGAAGACCGAACCCGAACCCCGACGAACCCCGAACCGCCAAGATCGCCGATATCCCAACGTGTGACCCTAAGCCCATATTTTTATAAATGATATTACTTGTTGCATATAAAATTGCCATGCTTGCATACATATTGCCATGTGGGTTGGGGGCCTTATGCCGATTCACCTTATAATTAAATATGGAGGCCATATGTGGGCGAATCTAGTCTAGTATTGGCTCCATTTAAATTTGTGTAGCGAACCGGTGTTATAATTTTTGCCTTGTTAAGACAACATTTAAATTGCGGGTTATCTAAACAATATGAACTTAGTAATTAATCGTCGGGGCCCCGGTTCCGCTTAATATTGCTCAATTGCATCGCATCTTTGCCATGTCATACATCATACATGCATCATGCCCGATCTTTTGCCGTAGTATTAAATAGTCCATCCAGTGTTTCTTCTAGTGCTTTGCTTCTTCACGGATTAGGCCGATGAGTTGATGTGAGTGTCAACCCGATCTTCGGATGAACCTTCGGCAATGTTTTCCAGGCGAGCAATCTCCCCCTTTCTACCTATCTTACTTTTATAGTGTTTATTCCCTCCTGTTGATCTATTGCTATCTGTGTTGCGATGCTCTAGTTTTCGTACCCGTGATATCCCTTGCAGCCTTATATTGCCTTGGACACATCCTATTACCTGTTGTTTGGTAGATAGTTGGACTTGCGCGTCATAGTCGCTTGCTCAAGTGCTATTGCGTGTCGTCAAGTACCACAGTTGTTGGAGTTTTGCCGCATGTGTAATGTTGGAGATGATCATGGCTTTAATTATTGTTTAATAACTAAAATTGAAAGTAGGTAAATGCAGAGGCACCGGTGGGTAATAGACAATATTTGGATTTTAACCGCTCACTGGTGTCCCGTAGGACCCCGAGTTCTTGACACCTGTTCCGAGATCGAGCGTGCTAACCACAGGTGGGTTGTATGGGCACCCCCATCGATTAGTACCTGATTTCAAAGTATTGTACCGGGGGCCACAAGTAGTTTGGGGCTTTATTACTATCCTGTACTTATGCCATGCTTTACTGCTTTATTTAAGATTGTGCGAGGAATGCACCTGTACTGTTTAGGTAAGCGGAGTGTTTTCGCGGTATCGACAAGCCCAGTCACACTTTCGGGTTCCCAGTCGTTTACAGCCATTGACGCAAACCCTGAGTCCGTCTCGGAGACCGGCCGACTTCGTTGCGGGTAGCTTAGTGGGGTGGCCCCCATGTACTTGCTTTGGGTCTGGGAAACATCATGACTTAGGCCCCGCCGACATACCGATGGGTGTATGTTAACTGATCTGGCAAAAAGGGTCGAAGTGCGTGTGGATACTTTGGTGCACCCCTGCAGGGTTAAATCTTTTCGAAAAGCCGTGTCCGCGGTTATGGACGACTTGGAGCACAGTTCTCGATCATAGACAACTATAACTAAAGTTTACTGTTATAATTTGACTTGTATCCGATATGACTAGTAATCAGCTTCACTACAACGGAATGACTAAATAAAAGTACCAACAACTGCTGGGTTTGGGATGTCTCATGCTAATCGTATCTGACTAGTAAGTGTTGCAACTACAACGGAATGTTTAACTAAAACTGCCCACTGCTTATTATATCAGGATGACTCATGCCATCTTTATTTGACTAGTAATTGCCGCAACGATAACTGAATAAATAAAACTGCCAACTGCGTGAGTTCCTCGGTTGACTTCCTCGTTTGGTCTCGAGGGGGAAACACCAGGATGGGTATGTTTGGTGGTAGTATCAAGATGGTTCCGAATAGGACTTTCTTATCCCTCTCTAGTAGCCGACAGTTATATCGAGTCTCTATAGGTTGTTTAGTGCATGCTGCGCTGCCGCTCAGTCCACCATACCTATGTAGGCGAGGACCGCTGAATTCTAGTCTCGCCGTGTACTGGCCTCAGTACTGACCGCTCTCTCTTTTTCCTTTGCCCTTTGTCGGCACCCCTTTTGTTTAAGCAGGTTTTGAGATCGACGCCGTTAGCAGGGTTACCCTTCCGGCTTGGCCTGGGCAGGGTTATGGACGCCATTGGTTATTCTTCAGGGCTCTTAGCTCAATTTGCTTCTTGTCCGTACTCGGGCGCTGTAGTGTTTTCAAGGTGATTTGGATCCTTGTATGGTATATCTGTATTCTTGACTCTTTGAGTCGCTGTTGTATATATATGTTTTGTGGGTTCCATCGAGGACTATTGTGTAATGATATTACTTCGTTTTCCACCCGCACGCAAGTGCCTGGTGGGCACCTTTGAATCGTTTCTATGCGGGTTTGGCGGGAAGCGCTGAAACTTGCATAGGGCCGATTCTGAGGGTGTTACAGAGTGGTATCAGAGCTCAGCAGTTGCGATACCCCACAAGTCCAGCCTGTAGGATAACCTAGCTAACGGCCGAAGTAGAGTGTCAAATCTATTTTTGCAAAATCGGTTGGATAGTTCTGATTAGGTCTGATTTTACTCCTTACCCCTCTGCTGCTCTCCTCTCACCTCTGCGTGTTTTGAATCCGCTCTCTTCTCTCTCTTCGAGTCCAGGATTTCTCGTGGTTGGGTTCCATCATACCTTCAGGGTTTCGCTTCCTCCTTTGGTAACGGTGTTGCTACATCTGGTCTTCATGCTATTTGAGTGATCCTTTATCTGTGGTACCATTCTTTGTTCCTTGTTTGTGCCTTCTGGTGTTTTCCGACGCGACGACATCCTCTACGCTAGATCCGATGCAGAGCCGCATCACCCCTCTATTCCGAACCTCGATTGTCAAGACCTTCAGTCTGATTCCGAGAATGGTTGCACTCTTCTCTACTGATTGTGCAGGGTAATAGTTTGGGTGCGTGATGGATTGGCCCCATGCCGACTACTCACTCTATTCGCTTGTGTACATTGAAGTGGATAAGAATGCATCGGTTCTCTCTTTCTATCGAAGTTAGAGGTGGATTGATTTGTTGATACCTCTACCTTCGCCTTTTGTTCCCGGAGTGTTCCCTCGACGATCACGGACAACGACCTCTTGTTAGTGGTGTCGCGAGGATCTACACGATGCGAGAAGATTCAGATCGCCTCCCTTCTTCCCGGTACCATGAGGTGGATCTCGAGGGCGAGATCCATTGTTAGTGGTGTCGAATTGTGGCGCCCCGCAAAAACCACTACTAGAAAATCGCGTTATTTTTGTGCATTGCATCATCATGACCGCATGCTCATGTCATCATGCCACATTGAATTTGAGAATCGTCATCATCATGCATTTGTTTGTCTGAAACTATTTTCGAAAAGCATATTTTGTTTTCTAAATACCCCGCCTTTATTTCAAATCCAAAACCCGGGTCTCCGGATTATTTTGTTTCGTCTACCAATGGATTTCAAAAGCCCCGTTTTAAATAAATAAAGATTTTAAATTATTTTTAGGAGGCAGCCCGCTAGGCCCGAAAGCCCGGCTGGCCACCTCCAGTTAAAATCCTAGCTACCCCAAATCTTTTCCTACCTAATCCTAATCTACCCATACCCAGCCACATCACCCCGGCCAATCACCAACCGCCACCTCACCACTTCCTCCACCCCATCCACTCCTAACCTGCCACCTCACTCCACCCCACACTCCCCAGCAGCCGACCCACTCCCCAACCCCTCTCCCTTCCACTCCGGCCCCACCTCCCACCTCGCTCCTGGCCCACCCCGAGACCACCTGCCCCGCCCCGCGTCGATCCCCACCTCCTCGTCACCATCCTGTCGCCACCTACCTCGCGAGGCCCCGCTCACCACCCCTGCCTCGCCTCCTCCTCGTCGGGAAGCCATGGCGCCGCCCCAGACGCCACCCTCTCCTCGCCCCGCGTCGGCGCCTACTCCGACTGCCCCTTCCCGACCCGATGCAGGTCCCCCCCCGTCTGCGTCCCTCCGATCGCCTCCCTCGCCCCGGCCCCTCCGGCGCCTCTCTCCCGTCCCCAACCTCAATCCCCCGAGCCTCGCTTGTATCCTTCCCATCTGTCGCCGCTACCAGCGCTCTCTCCCTCCCCCGCATCGACCTCCACTTCGCCGTCGCTGCCCGTCGACCCTGTCCTCGCTCCATCGCTGTCGGCAGCGAGCACCGCTGCCCTCTGTTTGCCCGTGTCTGCTCGCACCAGGCACTCGTCGTTGCCCTCCTTCTCGCGGTCAGGGCGCCGCCATACGACTCCCGTGGGATCCTGCCCCGTCGTCTCACCTCCTCCGTCAAGCTCCCTCCGCCGCCAGCGCCTTCCTCCGTTTCCCTACAAGCCGCGCTCCGACGGCCGTCCTCTCCGTTGCAAGGCCTCGCCGCCCGCGAGCACCTCTGGCCGCCTTTCTCCGAGCCGCCGCTGCTCGCGTGTGGCCACACGCTTTCCTCGCTGCCCTGCAGCCCGGCCAGGGTCCAGCCCTCCTTGCCCTCGTTCTGCATCCTACCATGTTCCGCCGCCAGCCGTTGCTTGTCCTCTCGCGCTTGTCAACCTCCTGCGTGGGTGCGTCCTCATGTGCATCGCCGTCCTGTCACAGCCGCGTAGCCCGGGTTTGACCCCCTCGATGAACGCCTTCATCTGTGGTGCATGGCCTGCTGGCTTGCCCAAGGCGTGCACTCGCGTGTATGTGTGTTCCCTAAACAAGTCTGTCTCCTTTGGCTTCCAGTGACTCGTGGGTGACCTCGATGTTATTGTTCTGCAGTTCCAGTGTGTTGATATGGTGATGTGGCTATCCAAGATCGACCACATGGAACGACAAGCTCTCCTTCCGGATCCGAAGACCGATCCCGGCGCTTGAAGACCGAACCCGAACCCCGACGAACTCCGAACCGCCAAGATCGCCGATATCCCAACGTGTGACCCTAAGCCCATATTTTTATAAATGATATTACTTGTTGCATATAAAATTGCCATGCTTGCATACATATTGCCATGTGGGTTGGGGGCCTTATGCCGATTCACCTTATAATTAAATATGGAGGCCATATGTGGGCGAATCTAGTCTAGTATTGGCTCCATTTAAATTTGTGTAGCGAACCGGTGTTATAATTTTTGCCTTGTTAAGACAACATTTAAATTGCGGGTTATCTAAACAATATGAACTTAGTAATTAATCATCGGGGCCCCAGTTCCGCTTAATATTGCTCAATTGCGTCGCATCTTTGCCATGTCATACATCATACATGCATCATGCCCGATCTTTTGCCGTAGTATTAAATAGTCCATCCGGTGTTTCTTCTAGTGCTTTGCTTCTTCACGGATTAGGCCGATGAGTTGATGTGAGTGTCGACCCGATCTTCGGATGAACCTTCGGCAATGTTTTCCAGGCGAGCAATCTCCCCCTTTCTACCTATCTTACTTTTATAGTGTTTATTCCCTCCTATTGATCTATTGCTATCTGTGTTGCGATGCTCTAGTTTTTGTACCCGTGATATCCCTTGCAGCCTTATATTGCCTTGGACACATCCTATTACCTGTTGTTTGGTAGATAGTTGGACTTGCGCGTCGTAGTCGCTTGCTCAAGTGCTGTTGCGTGTCGTCAAGTACCACAGTTGTTGGAGTTTTGCCGCATGTGTAATGTTGGAGATGATCATGGCTTTAATTATTGTTTAATAACTAAAATTGAAAGTAGGTAAATGCAGAGGCACCGGTGGGTAATAGACAATATTTGGATTTTAACCGCTCACTGGTGTCCCGTAGGACCCCGAGTTCTTGACACCTGTTCCGAGATCGAGCGCACTAACCACAGGTGGGGTGTATGGGCACCCCCATCGATTAGTACCTGATTTCAAAGTATTGTACCGGGGCCAAAAGTAGTTTGGGGCTTTATTACTATCCTGTACTTATGCCATGCTTTACTTCTTTATTTAAGATTGTGCGAGGAATGCACCTGTACTGTTTAGGTAAGCGGAGTGTTTTCGCGGTATCGACAAGCCCAGTCACACTTTCGGGTTCCCAGTCGTTTACAGCCATTGACGCAAACCCTGAGTCCGTCTCGGAGACCGGCCGACTTCGTTGCGGGTAGCTTAGTGGGGTGGCCCCCATGTACTTGCTTTGGGTCTGGGAAACGTCATGACTTAGGCCCCGCCGACATACCGATGGGTGTATGTTAACTGATCTGGCAAAAAGGGTCGAAGTGCGTGTGGATACTTTGGTGCACCCCTGCAGGGTTAAATCTTTTCGAAAAGCCGTGTCCGCGGTTATGGACGACTTGGAGCACAGTTCTCGATCATAGACAACTATAACTAAAGTTTACTGTTATAATTTGACTTGTATCCGATATGACTAGTAATCAGCTTCACTACAACGGAATGACTAAATAAAAGTACCAACAACTGCTGGGTTTGGGATGTCTCATGCTAATCGTATCTGACTAGTAAGTGTTGCAACTACAACGGAATGTTTAACTAAAACTGCCCACTGCTTATTATATCAGGATGACTCATGCCATCTTTATTTGACTAGTAATTGCCGCAACGATAACTGAATAAATAAAACTGCCAACTGCATGAGTTCCTCGGTTGACTTCCTCGTTTGGTCTCGAGGGGGAAACACCAGGATGGGTATGTTTGGTGGTAGTATCAAGATGGTTCCGAATAGGACTTTCTTATCCCTCTCTGGTAGCCGACAGTTATATCGAGTCTCTATAGGTTGTTTAGTGCATGCTGCGCTGCCGCTCAGTCCACCATACCTATGTAGGCGAGGACCGCCGAATTCTAGTCTCGCCGTGTACTGGCCTCAGTACTGACCGCTCTCTCTTTTTCCTTTGCCCTTTGTCGGCACCCCTTTTGTTTAAGCAGGTTTTGAGATCGACGCTGTTAGCAGGGTTACCCTTCCGGCTTGGCCTGGGCAGGGTTATGGACGCCATTGGTTATTCTTCAGGGCTCTTAGCTCAATTTGCTTCTTGTCCGTACTCGGGCGCTGTAGTGTTTTCAAGGTGATTTGGATCCTTGTATGGTATATCTGTATTCTTGACTCTTTCAGTCGCTGTTGTATATATATGTTTTGTGGGTTCCATCGAGGACTATTGTGTAATGATATTACTTCGTTTTCCACCCGCACGCAAGTGCCTGGTGGGCACCTTTGAATCGTTTCTATGCGGGTTTGGCGGGAAGCGCTGAAACTTGCATAGGGCCGATTCTGAGGGTGTTACACGTAAAACATGCAAAGAAAGTAGAGGCGTCTAACTTTGTTTTGCAGGGGTGTGCTGTGATGTGATATGGCCATGATTGTGATTATATTTGATGTATGCAATGTTCCTTATTGTAAGTTGGCAATCGGCAGGATCCATATGGTTCTCTTTAATTTCTGTTAAGACCCGCGTGTCTATTCAAAGTAGTTGTAATAGTTGAAGCTGGTGGACGACAACCATGGAGCAGCGTCATTGACCTTGATGCAATGCCGGTGATGATGGAGATCATGTTCGTGCTTGGAGATGGAGATCGGAAGCACAAAGAAGAAAGGCCATATCATATCACATATTATGAATTGCATGTGATGTTAATCCTTTATGCATCTTGTATTGCTTAGTTAATGACGGTAGCATTATAAGATGATCCCTCATGCACATGAATTTCAAGTTCTAAAGTGTTCATCCTTAGTAAGCACCGTTGCTAAAGCTTGTTGTTTCGAAGCACCACGTGATGATCGGGTGTGTTAGATTCCGCAAGTGTATACAACGTGAGCAAGCCAGATTTGCTCATGCGGAAGCTAAGGTTTGATCTTGATGAGCCTAGCATGTACAGATATGGTCTCGGAATACGGATCACCGAAAGGTAAAGCATGAATCATATAGTAGATATGATGAACATGTCGATTGTTCGCCATTGAAACTATATCAATTCTCGTGATGATCGGTGTTGATGTGGTGGATTTGGTTCGTGTGATCACTAAAACAATGTGAGGGATATTGTTTTGAGTGGGAGTTCACCTAGATTAATTTAACTATTAATTAGAACTAAATTTGTCATAAACTTAGTCTAAACTATTGCAAATATGTTGTAGATCAATGGCGGCCCCTACCATCAATTTTAATGCGTTCCTAGATAAAGAAAAGTTGAAAAACAATGGAAGCAACTTCGCGGACTGGTTCCGCAATTTGAGGATTGTCCTCATAGCTGGTAATTTGACCTATGTACTGGATGCACCGCTGGGTGACCCACCTGCAGCTACTGCTACCGATGAAGTAAAGAATGTTTACCTCGCTCGGAAGACTCAGTACTCCACAGTTCAGTGTGCTATCTTGTATGGTTTAGAATCGGAGCTTCAGAAAAGGTTTGAGAATTCAGACCCACATGATATTGTCCGTGATCTCAAATTGATCTTTGATACTCACGCGACAATTGAGAGCTATGAGGCTTCTGAAAAGTTCTTTAACTGCAAGATGGAAGAGGGCATCTCCGTCAGTGAGCATGTGCTTAAGATGTCTGGGCACGCAAACAAACTTCAAAGCTTGGGTATAGTGATTCCTAATGCTTTGGGGATTTATCGTGTCCTCCAATCACTACCACCAAGTTACAAGAACTTTGTGATGACCTACAATATGCAAAACATGAACAAGCAGTTGCCAGAACTCTTCGCCATGTTGAAATCTGCAGAAGTGGAGATCAAGAAAGAGCACCAAGTGTTGATGGTCAATAAGACCACCAAATTCAAGAAAGGCAAGTCTAAGCAAAAGGGACACTTCAAGAAGGGTGGTAAGAAAGTTACCGCGCCGACGAAGAAGACCAAGGCTGGACCTAAGCCTGATACTGAGTGCTTTTACTGCAAGGGAGAAGGTCACTGGAAGCGGAATTGCCCAAAGTACTTGGCGGATTTGAAGAACGGCAACATCAAGAAGAAAGGTATATCCGATATACATGTTATTGATGTGTATCTCACTAGTACTCGTAGTAGTGGCTGGGTATTTGATACTGGTTCGGTTGCTCATATTTGTAACTCGAAACAGGTGCTGCAGAATAAACGGAAGCTAGCGAAGAACGAGGTGACGATGCGCGTGGGAAATGGATCAAAGGTTGATGTGATCGCGGTCGGCACGCTACCTCTTCATCTACCATCGGGATTAGTTTTATACTTAAATAATTGTTATTTGGTGCCTGCGTTAAGCATGAACATTATATCGGGATCTTGTTTATTGCGAGACGGTTACTTGTTTAAGTTCGAGAATAATGGTTGTTCAATTTATATGAGTAATATGTTTTATGCACATGCACCTTTGATAGATGGTCTATTCTTATTGAATCTCGATAGTGGAAATACACATATTAATAACATTGAGGCTAAACGTTTGAAATCGAGCGATAACTCGACCTATATGTGGCACTGTCGTCTTGGTCACATTGGAGTGAAGCGCATGAAGCAACTCCATTCCGATGGACTTCTTGAATCAATTGAAAGATGCGAAGCATGTCTGATGGGTAAAATGACTAAGACTCCATTTTCTGGTATGATGGAGCGAGCTACGGACTTATTGGAAATTATACATACCGATGTGTGTGGCCCAATGAGTGTAGCATCGCGCGGTGGTTATCGTTATGTTCTTACCTTCACGGATGACTTGAGTAGATATGGGTATATCTATTTCATGAAACATAAGTCCGAAACTTTCGAGAAGTTTAAGGAATTTCAAAGTGAGGTTGAGAATCAACATAACAAGAAGATTAAATTTCTATGTTCTGATCATGGAGGTGAATATCTAAGTTACAAGTTTGGCGAGCATTTGAAGAAATGCGGAATACTTTCACAATTGACACCGCCGGGAACACCACAGCGTAATGGTGTGTCCGAACGTCGTAATCGAACTCTCTTAGATATGGTTCGTTCTATGATGTCACTTACAGATTTACCGCTATCATTTTGGGGTTATGCATTAGAAACAGTCGCATTCACTTTAAATAGGGCACCATCTAAATCCGTTGAAACGACACCGTATGAATTATGGTTTCGGAAGAAACCTAAATTGTCGTTCCTTAAAGTTTGGGGTTGCGAAGCCTATGTAAAGAAGTTACAGCCGGACAAGCTTGAACCCAAACGGAAAAATGCGTCTTCATAGGATACCCGAAGGAAACTATTGGGTATACCTTCTATCATACATCCGAAGGCAAAATCTTCGTTGCCAAGAATGGATCCTTTCTAGAGAAGGAATTTCTCTCGAAAGAAGTGACTGGAAGGAAAGTAGAACTCGACGAGGTTGTCGAACCTTCTCTCGAACTTACGAGTAACGCAGCACCAGAAGTAGTTCCTGTGGTGCCTGCACCAATAAGAGAGGAAGCTAATGATGATGATCATGAAACTTCGGTTGTAGTTGCTACAGAGCCTCGCAGGTCAACGAGAACTCATACCACTCCTGATTGGTATGATCCCGTTATGAGTGTCATGTTGGTGGACAACACCGATGACCCTACGACGTATGAGAAAGCGATGATGAGCCCAGATTCCAATAAATGGCAAGAAGCCATGAAATCCGAGATTGGATCCATGTACGAAAACCAAGTATGGACTTTGGTGGACTTACCGGATGGCCGGAAGGCTGTCGAGAACAAATGGATTTTCAAGAAGAAAACAGATGCTGATGGTAATGTTACTGTCTATAAAGCTCGACTTGTCGCAAAAGGGTTTCTACAAATTCAAGGAGTTGACTACGATGAGACTTTCTCACCGGTAGCGAAGCTAAAGTCTGTGAGGATTATGTTAGCAATCGCTGCATATTATGATTATGAGATATGGCAGATGGATGTCAAAACAACATTCCTCAATGGAGAAATTGATGAAGAGTTGTATATGATGCAACCCAAAGGTTTTGTCGATCATAAATATGCTAACAAGGTATGCAAACTTCAAAGGTCTATCTATGGATTGAAGCAAGCATCCCGAAGTTGGAATCAACGTTTTGATAAGGTGATCAACAGTTTTGGTTTTATACAAACTTATGGAGAAGCTTGTATTTACAAGAAAGTGAGTGGGAGCTCTGTAGCATTCTTAATACTATATGTGGATGACATATTGTTGATTGGGAATGATGTAGACCTTCTTAATAGTGTCAAGGAATATTTGAATAATAGTTTTTCAATGAAGGATCTTGGCGAAGCAGCTTACATATTAGGCATAAAGATTTATAGAGATAGATTGAGACGCCTAATATCATTGTCACAAAGTACATATTTGGACAAAGTTCTAAAGAGGTTTGGAATGGAAGATAGCAACAAAGGGTTCTTGCCCATGTTGCCCAATACGACCTTGAGTAAAACTCAAAGTCCGACAACGGCAGAAGATAGAGAAAGGATGAGTAAGACTCCCTATGCCTCAACCATAGGATCTCTAATGTATGCCATGCTATGTACTAGACCCGACATTGCATATGCTGTTAGTTTAACTAGCATATATCAAAGTGATCCAGGAGTGGATCATTGGACAGCGGTCAAAAACATCCTTAAGTACTTGAGAAGAACTAAAGATATGGTTCTTTCTTATGGAGGTGATGAACAACTCGTTGTTAATGGTTACACCGATGCTAGTTGGAACACCGATCTGGATGATTCTAAATCACAATGGATACGTATTTACTTTGAATGGTGTAGCAGTTAGCTGGAGGAGTGCAAAGCAAAGCGTTGTGGCGAGATCTTCAACTGAATCGGAATACATGGCTGCTTCAGAGGCTTCACAAGAAGCGATATGGATGAAAGAGTTCATTACAGAGCTGGGTGTGGTTCCTAGTGCGCTCGACCCAATGTCTATCTACTGTGATAACATGGGCGCCATAGCCAATGCGCAAGAACCAAGGTCACACAAGAAGCTGAAGCACATCAAGCTACGTTTTCACGCTATTCGAGAACATGTCCAAGATGGGGACATAAAGATTTTCAAAGTACACACAGATCTGACTGTGGAGGATCCGTTGACTAAACCTCTTCCGAGGGAAAAACATGACCAACACCAAACTGCCATGGGTGTTCGGTATATTACCATGTAATCTAGATTAGATGACTCTAGTGCAAGTGGGAGACTGTTAGAGATATGCCCTAGAGGCAATAATAAATGTAGTTATTATTATATCTTTGTGTTTATGATAAATGTTTACATTCATGCTATAATAGTATTAACAAGGAAAAATTAATACTTGTTTGATTTGTAAACTAAAATAGAGTCCCTAGTAAAGCCTCTTTATAATACTAGCTTGTTGGTAAATAAATGATTGTGGTTTCCCTATCATGAACATTGAGATGTTATTAACAACAAGATCATATCGTTAGGAGAATGATATGGTGGACATACTCCTATAGATAAGCGTAGCATAAAGATCAAGTCATTTTAATATTTCAATTGCTATATGCTTTCTGATACATAGTAACCTAATTCCTTCGACCATGAGATCATGCATATCACCTTCACCGGAAGGATGCTTTGATGACATCAAACACCACACCGTAACTAGGTGGCTATAAAGGTGGCATTGAGTATTCAGAAAGTGTTGGTTGAGACACATGGATCAAGAGTGGGATTTGTCCATCCATATGACGGATAGATATACTCTGGGCCCTCTCGATGGAATGTCATCCAATTAGCTTGCAAGCATGTGACTGGCTCACAAGGGATCACATATCACAGGAACGAGAAAAGAGTACTTATCAGTAACGAGGTTGAACTAGGTATGCAGAGATACCGACGATCATAACCTCGGATAAGTAAACTATCGTGAGACAAAGGGAAATTGGTATCGTATGTAAGTGGTTCATGCGATCGCAAAGTAATCGTAGAAATATGTGGGATCCATATGAATTTCCAGATTCCTCTATTGGTTATTGTTCGGAGAAGTGTCTCGATCATGTCCGCATAATTCACGAACCGTAGGGAGACACACTTAAGGATTCGACGTTGTTTGAGTAGTTATGGAATGATGAGTAAGAGACCGAATGTTGTTCGGAGTCTCGTATGGGATCCGGGATATCACGAGGAGATCTGGAATGGTCTGGAGAATAAGATTCATATAAGGAAAGTCCTGTTTCAGGTTTGGAGAATGGTTCCGATGTTTTCATCGGGAATGTTCTAGAAGGTTCCGGAATGTCCGGCACTCCGGAGGGGAAGGGTACATGAATGTGTCATATCAAGTTGGAATGATTGCATCATGTACTAGGTGTCATCGCTGAACAAAATAAAGGGTTTAATCAAATCCTAGTTTGAAAAGTCAAACGCCAATTTGAAAAGTCAAACGGCTATTTTGGAAGGTGGAGGGGAAGTAGGAAACCTACTTGGGGAGGAGTTCCTCCCCTCCACCGCCGGCCCACTTAGGAAACCGAGTTGGGGAGGGACTCCCCTCCCCTGGCGCGCCCCCTCCACCTATATAAGGATGGGCAGGGCTGCCCCTCCAAGACACAACACCTCCACCCCGCAAACCCTAGCCCCGGCGCCGCCACCTCCTGCTGCCGCCGCCTAGGGCAACCCTAGCCGCCGACTTGGGCTGCTCCAAGCCCTAGCCGCCGGCCCTAGACCCTTCTCCTTGGTGCGTCTAAACCCTAGATCGCCGAGGATCTCTCTCATAGTCCACCATACTTTCTCCGGCTTAAGGCGAAGCCCTGCGAGATCTCCCCTCTACTTCCGGTACCACGCCGTTGTGCTGCCAGAATCGCGAGGAGAGTGCTACAACCTCTGCTGCCTGCTGGAACAAGGGAGAGGAAGGTCTTCGTCGAGTACCGAACGTGTGACCGACTGCGGGAGCGCTGCCGGAACGCAGCGCCGGAAGGATCGTCTACGCGATCTTGAGATCGGCAAGAGTACGACTACATCACCCACGAGAATCCGCTCTCGTTAAACACTTTGGAATCTTCGAGGGTGAGTTATTCCAACAACTCGTTGCTACAATCTAGTAGATAGATCTTGGCTTGTTTGTTTGTATGCGGTAGAAATTTTTTGTTTTCCATGCTACGACTACCTACACTACTCCCGTATCCATACCCTCTCTAGTCCTGTTACATAAAGCGAATACTCATACTTACATCATGAATATGTTTTCTGAGCTCAACTCTATGCACAGTGCTAGTCACACAAGGAAATCAAGAACCAAATCAAGGAAACCTATACCATGTATTATACATGGTTTTTTTATAAACTATTACAAATAATCCTCACCATTATGGCTTAACTCTCAACGAATACATTACTCGTATTTTCCGAACCTCGCTTATGCACATGAGCATACTCTCACTTATTATTCCATGCCTCTCAAACACTACGATGCACATTGATGAATTATGTACATCATTTAGGCCCTTTACTTCTATGGATTGCCTCTTCTTAGTACTTCCTGGAATTCCATCCATGATGGCATGCAGTCCGATAACCACCTTCTAGAGTACATAAACATCCAGAGGGTGTGCACTTTTGGTTATAAGTACTAAGATTGAGATTAGCCATTGAGAAATGATGAGAAAATGCGTGTTCTCCCATGGAATTCTCAGGTCCACCTTCAAACGCACTTTCAAAGTAAGATGTATTTTCGCCTTTTCCTTGATTCAGTCATACATATAGATGTAAGAACTGTCAATGCCTTCTTTCATGTCGACAGGATTGGTACTACCCCAATATGGATCATAGGTTCCATGCAAATCTTGCTGGTTTCTACTCCTTTCTTAAAATCACAGGGTATAGGATTCTCCCTGGTTTCAGTCTAAGATTCTACTCCCCATCCATCATAATTCCAAACTAGATTACTTGGATTGGTTGTTTCCTAAGGTTTCCTATTTTGTTTTATACTCGTCCATGGTCTACATGTTTATAAAACCCATTCTGATACTTAGGCATAGGTTTTGGACTATGGTCCCTCAAATTCATTCTCTTCATACACCACTCTTGAAAAGACTATTCTAAGATGCCTAGCTTCTCTATCTGACTCCCTTTTTGCATTCTAGTGCTTTAGTAGGATCAACATAATCCTCAAGATTGTATCCAACTCCTGGACTAGAACCTTAATGTGTGCTATGATAGGTACTGAATAATGTCCTTTTATGATCTATGTATTCGGAAGCTAAGGTAGATTTAGTCTGCACAAGTGCAGCATGATCCAACTTAAGTTCCGAATTTATGGAATCTTGAGGTATAGTAGCATGAGTACTACCTACCAATCTCCTTGGACTTCTGTTGTCAAAGCCTGATTATTGCTTCTAAAATTGCAATTTGATACGCCGCTGCCATACATCTCATCTTCCTAGTTGACATTACTTCTCTTATCCCCAACTTTTTGGTAAGATAAGCACACGAGACTTGACTAACACTTTCCTGTAATGGAAACTATAAACCTTGATAGAAAGTCGAGATTTGCAATTCCATATTCCACAAGAGTTATCTCAAAAGTTTTGTCCAATCACCAACATGGTAATATAAAGTCCTATACATCACTTGAACATTCCCGTTTAAATACTGAGATGCCATTCCCTACTGTAGGTAAGAGATTATAATTAGTCCTACTAGTTTATAACTTATTATTATTACCCAAATTTCATCATAATAAAGAATTGTTGCACTAGAAACATGACAATGTAATTCTCAAGTGAATTCTCATCATATTTCTAGAGAACTCTTTACCGTTGCTATCATACTTCCTACAAGTTCTACCCATTTAATAGGTTTCCAACCTAAGGTCAAAGCTTTTGCTCTGATACCAACTGTGGTGACCCAGCATACCACTGCATGTTGTTGTTGGAGATATGCCCTAGAGGCAATAATAAATATAGTTATTATTATATCTTTGTGTTTATGATAAATGTTTATATTCATGCTATAATAGTATTAACAAGGAAACATTAATACTTGTGTGAATTGTAAACTTAAATTGAAGTCCCTAGTATAGCCTCTATACTTCACTAGCTTGTTGGTTAATAGATGATTGTGGTTTCCCTATCATGAACATTGAGATGTTATTAACAACAAGATCATATCGTTAGGAGAATGATATGGTGGACATACTCCTATAGATAAGCGTAGCATAAAGATCAAGTCATTTCTATAGTTCAATTGCTATATGCTTTCTGATACATAGTAACCTAATTCCTTCGACCATGAGATCATGCATATCACCTTTACTGGATGGATGCTTTGATGTCATCAAACACCACACCGTAACAGGGTGGCTATAAAGGTGGTATTGAGTGTTCGGAAAGTATTGGTTGAAACACATGGATCAAGAGTGGGATTTGTCCATCCATATGACGGATAGATATTCTCTGGGCCCTCTCGGTGAAATGTCATCCAATTAGCTTGCAAGCATGTGACTGGGTCACAAGGGATCACATATCACGGGAACGAGAAAAGAGTACTTATCAGTAACGAGGTTGAACTAGGTATGCAGAGATACCGAAGATCATAACCTCGGATAAGTAACATATCGTGAGACAAAGGGAAATTGGTATCGTATGTAAGTGGTTCATTCGATCGCAAAGTAATCGTAGAAATATGTGGGAGCCATATGAATTTCCAGATTCCTCTATTGGTTATTGTTCGGAGAAGTGTTTCGATCATGTCCGCATAATTCACGAACCGTAGGGAGACACACTTAAGGATTCGACGTTGTTTGAGTAGTTATGGTATTATGAGAAAGAGACCGAATGTTGTTCGGAGTCTCGGATGGGATCCGGGATATCACGAGGTGATCCGGAATGGTCCGGAGAATAAGATTCATATAAGGAAAGTCCCGTTTCGGAGTTGGGGAATGGTTCCGGTGTTTTCATCGGGAACATTCTAGAAGGTCCCGGAATGTCCGGCACTCCGGAGGGGGAAGGGTACATGAGTGTGTCATTACATATTGGAATGATTGCATCATGTACTAAGTATTCTTGCTGTCCCAAATAAAGGATTTATTTAAATCCTAAATTGAAAAGTCAAACGGCTAGTTTGAAAGTCAAACGGCAGTTTTGGGAAGTGGGAAAAGAGGAGGAGAGGTGGAGGCCGAGTTGGAGGAGGGTTCCTCCCCTTGGCCGGCGCACCTCCCTAGGCCGAGTTGGGGAGGAACTCCTCCCCTTGGCCGGCCAGCCCTCCCACCTATATAAGGAGGGGCAGGGCTCCCCTCCTAGACACACAAGTTTCCTATCCTCTAAACTAAACCCTAGATCTAGACCCCGGTTTAGAGCTATTCGGTTTAGAGCCTTCTAATTGGTTTAGAGCCCTCTAATTGGTGTGTCTAATTACTAGACCACTAATAGCCTCTCTCATAAGCTCCACCATACTCGCACCGGCTTAAGGCGAAGCCCTGCGGGATCTCCCCTCTACCTCCGGTACCACGCCGTTGTGCTGCCGGAATCGCGAGGAGAGTGCTACAACCTCCGCTGCCTGCTGGAACAAGGGAGAGGAAGGTCTTCGTCGAGTACCGAACGTGTGACCGACTGCGGGAGCGCTGCTGGAACGTGGCGCTGGAAGGATCGTCTACGCGATCTTGAGATCGGAAAGAGTACGACTACATCACCCACGAGAATCTGCTCTCGTTAAACACTTTGGAATCTTCGAGGGTGAGTTATTCCATCGACTCGTTGCTACAATCTAGTAGATAGATCTTGGCTTGTTTGTTTGTATGCGATAGAAAATTTTTGTTTTCCATGCTGCGAACCCCTACAGTGGTATCAGAGCCGTGTCTATATGTAGATCTGTTGCACGAGTAGAACACAATGGTCATTGTGGGCGTTGATGCTTTTATTGTAGATTGCTTTTTGTGTACTTTGCATCTTGCGGTATGTTGGGATGAAGCGGCCCGGGCTAACCTTACATGACATCGTTCATGAGACTTGCTCCACGCTTAACATGCAACTTGTATTGCATAAGTGGCTTTGCGGGTGCCTGTTTCTCCTAGCATAGTAAAGATCCAATTTACAACGGGTAATCAACAATGCTAGTATCAATGTTGTGGTTCTTGTTCGTAGGTTAGAACGACACTTATGGAAAGCCCCAAACCACGTAAAATATGCAAAGAAAGTAGAAGCGTCTAACTTTGTTTTGCAGGGGTGTGCAGTGATGTGATATGGCCATGATTGTGATTATATTTGATGTATGCAATGTTCCTTATTGTAAGTTGGCAACCGGCAGGAGCCATATGGTTGTCTTTAATTTCTGTTAAGACCTGCGTGTCTATTCAAAATAGTTGTAATAGTTGAAGCTGGTGGACGACAACCATGAAGAAGCGTCATTGACCTTGATGCTATGCCGGTGATGATGGAGATCATATTCGTGCTTGAAGATGGAGATCGGAAGCACAAAGAAGAAAGGCCATATCATATCACATATTATGAATTGCATGTGATGTTAATCCTTTATACATCTTGTATTGCTTAGTAGACGACGGTAGCATTATAAGATGATCCCTCATGCACATAAATTTCAAGTTCTAAAGTGTTCACCCTTTGTATGCACCGTTGCCAAAGCTTGTTGCTTCGAAGCACCACGTGATGATCGGGTGTCTTTGATTCCGCGGGTGAATACAACGTAAGCAAGCCAGATTTGCTTATGCGGTAGCTAAGGTTTGATCTTGACGAGCCTAGCATGTACAGACATGGCCTCAGGAACACGGATCGCCGAAAGGCAAAGCATGAATCATATAGTAGATATGATGAACATGATGATTGTTCGCCATTAAAACTATATCGGCTCTCGTGATGATCGGTGTTGATATAGTAGATTTGGTTCGTGTGATCACTAAAACAATGTGAGGGATGTTGTTTTGAGTGGGAGTTCACCTAGTTTAATTTCATTAATTAATTTGAACTCAATTTGTCATAAACTTAGTCTAAACTATTGCAAATATGTTGTAGATCAATGGCAGCCCCTACCATCAATTTTAATACGTTCCTAGAGAAAGAAAAGTTGAAAAACAATGGAAGCAACTTCGCGGATTGGTTCCGCAATTTGAGGATTGTCCTCACAGCTGGTAATTTGACCTATGTGCTGGATGCACCGCTAGGTGACCCACCTGCAGCTGATGCTACCGATGAAGTAAAGAATGTTTACCTCGCTCGGAAGAATCAGTACTCCATAGTTCAGTGTGCTATCTTGTATGGTTTAGAATCGGAGCTTCAGAAAAGGTTTGAAGAGTCAGATCCATATGATATTGTCGAGGATCTCAAATTAATTTTTGAGACTCATGCGGCAATTGAAAGTTATGAAGCTTCTGAAAAGTTCTTTAACTGCAAGATGGAAGAGGGTAGCTCCGTCAGTGAGCATGTGCTTAAAATGTCTGGGCACGCGAATAAACTTCAAAGCTTGGGTATAGTGATTCCTAATACTTTGGGAGTTTACCGCATCCTCCAATCACTACCACCAAGTTACAAGAACTTTGTGATGAACTACAACATGCAGAACATGAACAAAGAGTTGCCAGAACTATTTGCTATGTTAAAATCTGCAGAAGTGGAGATCAAGAAAGAGCACCAAGTGTTGATGGTCAATAAGACCACCAAATTCAAGAAAGGCAAGTCTAAGCAAAAGGGACACTTCAAGAAGGGTGGTAAGAAAGTTACCATGCCAACGAAGAAGACCAAGGCTGGACCTAAGCCTGAAACTGAGTGCTTTTACTGCAAGGGAGAAGGTCACTGGAAGCGGAATTGCCCAAAGTACTTGGCGGATTTGAAGAACGGCAACATCAAGAAGAAAGGTATATTTGATATACATGTTATTGATGTGTATCTCACTAGTATTCGTAGTAGTGCCTGGGTATTTGATACTGGTTCGGTTGCTCATATTTGTAACTCGAAACAGGAGCTGCAGAATAAACGGAAGCTAGCGAAGAACGAGGTGTCGATGCATGTGGGAAACGGATCAAAGGTTGATGTGATCGCGGTCGGCACGCTACCTCTTCATCTACCATCGGGATTAGTTTTATACTTAAATAATTGTTATTTGGTGCCTGCGTTGAGCATGAACATTATATCAGGATCTTGTTTATTGCGAGACGGTTACTTGTTTAAATCAGAGAATAATGGTTGTTCGATTTATATGAGTAATATGTTTTACGCACATGCACCTTTGATAGATGGTCTATTCTTATTGAATCTCGATAGTAGAAATACACATCTTAATAACATTGAAGCTAAACGTTTGAAATCAAGCGATAATTCGACCTATATGTGGCACTGTCGTCTTGGTCACATTGGAGTGAAGCGTATGAAGAAACTCCATTCCGATGGACTTCTTGAATCACTTGATTTTGAATCACTTGAAAGATGCGAGGCATGTCTGATGGGTAAAATGACTAAGACTCCATTTTCTGGTATAATGGAGCGAGCTACAGACTTATTGGAAATCATACATACCGATGTGTGTGGTCCAATGAGTGTAGCATCGCGCAGTGGTTATCGTTATGTTCTTACCTTCACGGATGACTTGAGTAGATATGGGTATATCTATTTCATGAAACATAAGTCCGAAACTTTCGAGAAGTTTAAGGAGTTTCAAAGTGAGGTAGAGAATCAACGTAACAAGAAGATTAAATTTCTACGTTCTGATCGTGGAGGTGAATATCTAAGTTACGAGTTTGGCGAGCATTTAAAGAAGTGCGGAATACTTTCACAATTGACACCGCCGGGAACACCACAGCGTAATGGTGTGTCTGAACGTCGTAATCGAACTCTCTTAGATATGGTTCGTTCTATGATGTCACTTACAGATTTACCGCTAACATTTTGGGGTTATGCATTAGAAACAGCCGCATTCACTTTAAATAGGGCACCATCTAAATCCGTTGAAACGACACCGTATGAATTATGGTTTGGGAAGAAACCTAAATTGTCGTTCCTTAAAGTTTGGGGATGCGAAGCCTATGTAAAGAAGTTACAGCCGGACAAGCTTGAACCCAAAGCGGAAAAATGCGTCTTCATAGGATACCCGAAGGAAACTATTGGGTATACCTTCTATCATAGATCCGAAGGCAAAATCTTCGTTGCCAAGAATGGATCCTTTCTAGAGAAGAATTTCTCTCGAAAGAAGTGACTGGAAGGAAAGTAGAACTCGACGAGGTTGACGAACCTTCTCTCGAAATTGCGAGTAGCGCAGCACCGGAAGAAGTTCCTGTGGTGCCTGCACCAATAAGAGAGGAAGCTAATGATAGTGATCATGAAACCTCGGTTGAAGTTGCTACAGAGCCTCGGAGGTCAACGAGAACTCGTACCACTCCAGATTGGTATGATTCCGTTATGAATGTCATGTTGGTGGACAACACCGATGACCCCGAGACATATGAGGAAGCGATGATGAGCCCAGATTCCAATAAATGGCAAGAAGCCATGAAATCCGAGATTGGATCCATGTACGAAAACCAAGTATGGACTTTGGTGGACTTACCGGATGGCCGGAAGGCTGTCGAGAACAAATGGATTTTCAAGAAGAAAACAGATGCTGATGGTAATGTTACTGTCTATAAAGCTCGACTTGTCGCAAAAGGGTTTCGACAAATTCAAGGAGTTGACTACGATGAGACTTTCTCACCGGTAGCGAAGCTAAAGTCTGTGAGGATTATGTTAGCAATCGCTGCATATTATGATTATGAGATATGGCAGATGGATGTCAAAACAGCATTCCTCAATGGAGACATTGATGAAGAGTTGTATATGATACAACCCAAAGGTTTTGTCGATCCTAAAGACGCTAACAAGGTATGCAAGCTTCAACGGTCCATCTATGGATTGAAGCAGGCATCCCGAAGTTGGAATCAACGTTTTGATAAGGTAATCAAAAGTTTTGGTTTTATACAAACTTATGGAGAAGCTTGTATTTACAAGAAAGTGAGTGGGAGCTCTGTAGCATTCTTAATACTGTATGTGGATGACATATTGTTGATTGGGAATGATGTAGACCTTCTTAATAGTGTCAAAGAGTATTTGAATAATAGTTTTTCAATGAAGGATCTTGGCGAAGCAGCTTACATATTAGGCATAAAGATTTATAGAGATAGATCGAAACGCCAAATATCATTGTCACAAAGTACATATTTGGACAAAGTTCTAAAGAGGTTTGGAATGGAAGATAGCAAGAAAGGGTTCTTGCCCATGTTGCCCAATACGACCTTGAGTAAAACTCAAAGTCCGACATCGGCAGAAGATAGAGAAAGGATGAGTAAGACTCCCTATGCCTCAGCCATAGGATCTCTAATGTATGCCATGCTATGTACTAGTCCCGACATTGCATATGCTGTTAGTTTAACTAGCAGATATCAAAGTGATCCAGGAGTGGATCATTGGACAGCGGTCAAAAACATCCTTAAGTACTTGAGAAGAACTAAGGATATGGTTCTTTCTTATGGAGGTGATGAACAACTCGTTGTTAATGGTTACACCGATGCTAGTTGGAACACTGATCCGGATGATTCTAAATCACAATCTGGATACGTATTTATTTTGAATGGTGCAGCAGTTAGCTGGAGGAGTGCAAAGCAAAGCGTTGTGGCGAGATCTTCAACTGAATCGGAATACATGGCTGCTTCGGAGGCTTCACAAGAAGCGATATGGATGAAAGAGTTCATTACAGAGCTGGGTGTGGTTCCTAGTGCGCTGGACCCAATGTCTATCTACTGTGATAACATGGGCGCCATAGCCAATGCGCAAGAACCAAGGTCACACAAGAAGCTGAAGCATATCAAGCTACGTTTTCACGCTATTCGAGAACATATCCAGGATGGGGATATAAAGATTTGCAAAGTACACACAGATCTGAATGTGGCGGATCCGTTGACTAAACCTCTCCCGAGGGCAAAACATGACCAACACCAAACTGCCATGGGTGTTCGGTATATTACCATGTAATCTAGATTAGATGACTCTAGTGCAAGTGGGAGACTGTTGGAGATATGCCCTAGAGGCAATAATAAATATAGTTATTATTATATCTTTGTGTTTATGATAAATGTTTATATTCATGCTATAATAGTATTAACAAGGAAACATTAATACTTGTGTGAATTGTAAACTTAAATTGAAGTCCCTAGTATAGCCTCTATACTTCACTAGCTTGTTGGTTAATAGATGATTGTGGTTTCCCTATCATGAACATTGAGATGTTATTAACAACAAGATCATATCGTTAGGAGAATGATATGGTGGACATACTCCTATAGATAAGCGTAGCATAAAGATCAAGTCATTTCTATAGTTCAATTGCTATATGCTTTCTGATACATAGTAACCTAATTCCTTCGACCATGAGATCATGCATATCACCTTTACTGGATGGATGCTTTGATGTCATCAAACACCACACCGTAACAGGGTGGCTATAAAGGTGGTATTGAGTGTTCGGAAAGTATTGGTTGAAACACATGGATCAAGAGTGGGATTTGTCCATCCATATGACGGATAGATATTCTCTGGGCCCTCTCGGTGAAATGTCATCCAATTAGCTTGCAAGCATGTGACTGGGTCACAAGGGATCACATATCACGGGAACGAGAAAAGAGTACTTATCAGTAACGAGGTTGAACTAGGTATGCAGAGATACCGAAGATCATAACCTCGGATAAGTAACATATCGTGAGACAAAGGGAAATTGGTATCGTATGTAAGTGGTTCATTCGATCGCAAAGTAATCGTAGAAATATGTGGGAGCCATATGAATTTCCAGATTCCTCTATTGGTTATTGTTCGGAGAAGTGTTTCGATCATGTCCGCATAATTCACGAACCGTAGGGAGACACACTTAAGGATTCGACGTTGTTTGAGTAGTTATGGTATTATGAGAAAGAGACCGAATGTTGTTCGGAGTCTCGGATGGGATCCGGGATATCACGAGGTGATCCGGAATGGTCCGGAGAATAAGATTCATATAAGGAAAGTCCCGTTTCGGAGTTGGGGAATGGTTCCGGTGTTTTCATCGGGAACATTCTAGAAGGTCCCGGAATGTCCGGCACTCCGGAGGGGGAAGGGTACATGAGTGTGTCATTACATATTGGAATGATTGCATCATGTACTAAGTATTCTTGCTGTCCCAAATAAAGGATTTATTTAAATCCTAAATTGAAAAGTCAAACGGCTAGTTTGAAAGTCAAACGGCAGTTTTGGGAAGTGGGAAAAGAGGAGGAGAGGTGGAGGCCGAGTTGGAGGAGGGTTCCTCCCCTTGGCCGGCGCACCTCCCTAGGCCGAGTTGGGGAGGAACTCCTCCCCTTGGCCGGCCAGCCCTCCCACCTATATAAGGAGGGGCAGGGCTCCCCTCCTAGACACACAAGTTTCCTATCCTCTAAACTAAACCCTAGATCTAGACCCCGGTTTAGAGCTATTCGGTTTAGAGCCTTCTAATTGGTTTAGAGCCCTCTAATTGGTGTGTCTAATTACTAGACCACTAATAGCCTCTCTCATAAGCTCCACCATACTCGCACCGGCTTAAGGCGAAGCCCTGCGGGATCTCCCCTCTACCTCCGGTACCACGCCGTTGTGCTGCCGGAATCGCGAGGAGAGTGCTACAACCTCCGCTGCCTGCTGGAACAAGGGAGAGGAAGGTCTTCGTCGAGTACCGAACGTGTGACCGACTGCGGGAGCGCTGCTGGAACGTGGCGCTGGAAGGATCGTCTACGCGATCTTGAGATCGGAAAGAGTACGACTACATCACCCACGAGAATCTGCTCTCGTTAAACACTTTGGAATCTTCGAGGGTGAGTTATTCCATCGACTCGTTGCTACAATCTAGTAGATAGATCTTGGCTTGTTTGTTTGTATGCGATAGAAAATTTTTGTTTTCCATGCTGCGAACCCCTACAGTTGTAGTATACTATAGTCATGGATATAACACTCACGGAGTACCATTCCGCAAATATTATATCCTCAGAGTGGTACAACAGAAACAAAGCGGGTCCACAACATACATTATCATTATTACAATCAGAAATATACATGACGACTTCGAGATCCTCCTAGGTCCATAGAGGTATCCCGATGACTCGGGGCTAAACTATAATAACTCGGAGAACAGAATAAAGAAATAACTAAGGTTTATACGAGATTTAATATAGATAGAGGATAGAGACCTATGCTACTGGACTAGATCACTATATATGCTACATATATACTTCAGATACGTCGGTCTCCATTCCATAGATGTTTTCGTAATTGTTCCCTTCGACGCTTCCGGATACTTCTGGTTCTTCATAGCGGAATTTTTCTTGGTCTTCAATAGGATATAGTATTTCCTCTACCTGACCGTTAATGTCTTCAGAATCTAGCAAGGGTTAAGAAGATACGTTGAGTACGAGCGTACTCAGCAAGTTTACTAAAAAGGAGTGTTTGATGCACTATATTGTAACACCCTCGCTTGATAAGGCTGAGTTCATGTGTATAGTGACAATCCCTGGATCGGTTCACTGGCACACACAGTACAAATGAATACCAAAGAATTTAACAGTGCATCATAAATAACGAATTGATCCAGAATTTGTAATTATTACAATAAATCTTAGCACACAGGCTAGCTCAATATCAAGTAGCATACGGAAGCATAAACAATTGATAGGCTCCATCTTCAATTGTGCCACAGGCGAACAACTGTTGAGTGTAGTATCGCGACCTATTCGATCACTCATAATCGGAATAACAACCTGCAACATAAAACGTAGCAGTCCCGAAGGGTTAATACTTGGAATGTATGGCAAGTAGAGCTATTAAAGGAAACAATAGAGATAACAACTACATGCATATTTGGCAAGTGGAGCTGTGGCTAGCTTGCATTTGCAAATACCTTTGTCCTACTTTCATAAACAGATTTTGATTTTCTTTAAAAAGATCCCAATTAAGTTAACCCATCAACATTAAAGTAATTAGGAAATTGGAATGAGCGAGAAACATGTCATGAAATCAATATCAAGCAACTCAGATGTCCATAACCGGGAACACGGCTAATCGATTAGTGTATACACCCTGCAGGGGTTAGTACACTTTACCCATGTGACTTGGCCAGCCCATCTCGTACCACCACTCTCATATTGGGTGATGATATGGAGAAGTCCAAGATGGGACCGTTCGGGAAGTAGCTCCCCAAACCCGACACGCACCGGTCCAACCTACCAAAATTCTACATCTCTGGATACGTGGGTTCGAGTTACCACAACCTACTGAGTCCAACCAACCGCCCATTTCATTATTGGCACATGGTTGTACACGTAAGCTACAAAATAAAGAATCCAATCATTTTCTCCTGATACCTGGGTGCCTTCACGCAATGATACCACCAAAAATTATCAATCCCATCACACCCAGGAAGTTCATTGATTACGTTGTTTTAGTTTTCGCAAACCAACACATTTAGAAACAACTTCAGTGATGTAACTCAGCCCTCGTTCATCATAGCATGGCTAAGAACATCTACCAACGGTGGCTCATCTACAGGAAAGCCCTACCACATAATAGGACATAGCATAGCGATAGTAATATCCTACACATGCATCTACAAAATACACGACAATGCATTGAAAATAGTAGGACAACATCATGAACAAAGTAGCATCTACTTGCCTTGGTTGTAGTTCAAGTCGTTCAAACACTCGTTGCAATCACACACATTGCACTCCTCGCAATCTATCGAACAAACAATTGCATACAACATAAACAATAGCACATAGAGATCAAAAAAATGCATGCATGACAATTTAATAAGTCATAATGGTTTTTACTTTAGTTCTCTAAACAATACTGAAGTATATGATGCATACAAGAGGCCAATTAATGCAATGGAGTACTTGTTATTAATAATTACTTGCCAATATAGGGTTTTTAATAGTTCTGTTGTAACGCCTGTTCTAACTGTTGAATTAAATTTTTTTCTTGGATTTACTGGATAGAGGACGTTAATATGAACCAGTAGGCGTTGGATTCACCCTAATCGGAGTTATAGATCTTTTTGTATGATTTAAATAGTGTTTAATGGGTTTTAAATGATTCATATAGTTTCTTTTGCCTAAAAATCAAACTAAAATTATATCTATAATCTCCACGGAATTGTGATTCCAGGGACATATTATTTGTAATTTTCTGAGCAATATTTATTTTCTTATGAATTTATTACTCCAAACAAGACATTAAACCATTTATTTAGTTACTGCGAAACCTTATAGTATTTGCCTGAACCATTTGCATATTCATGATCTATATGGAACCAGCTTTCCATCAGTATATTATTTATATTTTTGTGATATGCAAATAATTTACAATGAATTTAATGATTTCTAAAGCCCCTATAAATAATTAAATTACTATGGGGTAAATAATCAGCAAAGGCTGGATCCAACCAGATATTATTAATCTACATTATAATAGCTTCAATTTGATATATCGTTCATATTTTTCGGAGTTACAGATAATTTCCTATGAATTTATTAACCTAAAAGACCATTAAAACTAATTAAGTTACTGCAGTCACCACGTATAGTAAAAGTAGAATCTAATGCCATATTAATATTTTACACGTTTTTCTGAATCCATTGATATATTATTTGCTATTTTTGGTTCTACGGATCTTTTTATATGATTTTTGCAAGTTTACACAATTTTCTGCAATTTAAATTCAATTTCATATCTATAGGGAATATTCTCTGGGAATATTCTATGCTGACTGGGACGCGGGCTGACCTAGTGTTGACACGTGGCGAGATCCGGTTGGCTCGTACCCCTTCCTGGAATCGATATAATCCTGGCCGTTGGGATGATATCTAGTGGTTAGGAGAGGAGATTGACCCAATTTCGGCTCAGAATAGACAAGAAATAGATTTGTGCTAGAGAGACAAATCCATAGGTCAAATCGAAAAACTTATAACATGAAAGTTGTGGGGAATCGTTAGTCCTACCTTCTCACCCAAGGAATTTGGATTTGAAGAAACGGGTGCGAGTACATCTTGGATTTACACCGTCATATCTGAAATATTGCGGTGCGAAATTCTCCGGCTGTGGTGGATGAAAAGAGGTCAGGTTTGTCGGGACTGAAAGATTTTGATGAGTTCTACAACTTTCTTTTTTGGCCGAAGGCAAACAACGAAGTCTAGATGGGTTAAAAAGCGAAATAAGATTCAGGCATGTATAGATTCAGGATTTCAAGAAGAGAAACTCGTATAGCTGTGGCTCCACGAGTTTATATGGAGATTTAGGATGGTGTAGAGATAGGTCTTTGAGTAAGGAACAAGTAAAAACAAACGGAAGTCAATTCGGAGTTATAGATAAAAAGTTATAAGAGTTTGAATAGAGATAGATTTGACAAAAACTGTTTTGCACGAAAATTAAAGCAACCTGGGACACCGATCGCACGTACGCGTCCTGGCTGGCTGGTTCGGTCCAGATGGGCCGGCCCGTTAAACTTTTTTTATTGTTTTTATTTACTTGTTTCCCTCATATCTTTTGCATACAAACTCCAAATGACATGATTCTTGTTTCTAAAATTTTATAAAATCGAATAGATCATTGTAGGATCGTATTTGTAATCTTTTTACTAGTTTGCAAATAGTGGGTTTATAAATCCTTGTATATTTCATTTTATTTATATCTTTATTTGTTTGTATTTATTCCATAACTTTTTCATAATAGCTCCAAATGAGCTCAATTTTGTTTCTAAAATTTTGTAATATTTATTAGCTCTTTTTAGGCTATAATTTAGCAATAATCGCTGCCTTAGCAATAGTGGGTTTTTATAAAGCCAATTTAATTCCCTTTAGGAACAAAGTGGCACATACTATTTGGGGTTTTAGTCCTTTATTTTTATTTAGGAATTTTTCTTGATGCAAATATGCAATGCAATGCTCATGAATGTCATACAAATGCAAATTTTTTTCTAGTACCAATTTTCAAAATCTTGGGATGTGACATATATCTACAGCCACATACCATAGATCGTAGGCAATGCAAGTTTCTGTAAACATTTTTTCAAAGGTTGATTTTATTCTTAAAAGCTATGTCCGTCAGCCTTCACGGGTTTACCAGAACTTTCATGGAGTTCCTTTCCCGCCGCGTTCGCAGCTCCTTCGCGGAACAGGGAGTAACAAGTTACAGTTCTTACACTCTGAAGAGGTGCGTCACTTTACCCATGAGAGATCTTAGCTTTGTTGCACATCCGGGCACGCATTCCCGTTCACACTTCCTTGGTATGAAGCCCAGACTAAGATCCAAGCCAATCACTGTCCTTCTCCGCGACCCCGCATACACCACAATTTTTGTATGCCCAAACTCAAGGTAGACTTTTCCCGGTATAAAACGGCTATACCTTAGTTGGATACACACAACAACCATTAACACTAGATATCTGTCTTTTGTAAGCCCAGATCCACGGTAGACTTTTCCCCGTATAAAACGGCTATACCCATGATCTGTGTAAGATCCCTCCTTTGTAAAGGAAAAGGATCCCTGTGATTGCAATGCTAGTCCCTGGATCATTGCTAGCATCCACAGTTTAAGATGAAGTACACAGATAAAAAGGTCATTTATTACATCCATTCCAGAGATAAAACATAGTCTTTTACAACTCAAGGCCACAGGCCTAATACAAGAGTTTTGGAATAAGTAAATAAACATAAGTCTTCATCTTCATGTGCCACAGGCAAGTATGTTGAGTGTAGACTCATGACACCTAATCATCATCGGAGTAACCTGCAACATCACAAGTTACAGCCACAGTGGGTCAATACTTTGGAATAGTATTGGCAAGTGATATCTTAGTAAATTTTAAGTGGACTATATTACTATATGCATTTTGGCTAAGTGTAGCTTGGCTTGCTTTGCTCAAAATAGGTTTTTCCTATAAGTTGAAATCACTAAGTTTTTCTTTGTCAAAAACTTTCCCAAGAAACCACCAATAGACATTGGGGTCCTTCACCCTTGTTCACCCACAATTTTTACTTAGAAGTTGGAGTGATGAGATTCTTGATAGCTTCCATGTCTTGATGCTCAAATTGTCCATTGCCATGGACTTGGCTAAGTACTTAGATTTTCCATCTGCAGAGGTTGTGCACTTTCCCCACTAGACTTGGTTTCCCAAGACAGGACCTTTCAGAAGACTTTCCTTAGCCAAATGGACGCGCTCCAACCTATCATTCCCACTACCACCAACTGTCCAAAAGGCTAAGTTCTAGCAACCTATATGATCAAGGCAGAGCCCATATTGCCAAGTGGTTGCATTATAAGCTTCTCAACACTTGGCCACTAAAATCCCTTTGTGCCTGGGTGGCATACCACAAGTGAGATACACAAGGTAAACCATGTCCATGGGCCTTGTGTAACCACTCAACCAAAAACCACCATTCAAGTCCCATTCCACCCAGGAGGTTCATTGACTTAGTTGTTTTATTAGGAAAACATAAGTCCAAAGACTTAGAAATATTTTCATCATAGCATGTATATACTTTACCACCCTTGTTTGCTACTAGCTAGGCTAAGCATGGCATAGTAACTTAACTTAGGAAATTTCCTAGCAATTCTACAATTCTACAACTACTTAGGATTTCCCAACATAGCATTTGGCAAAAATAACAACATGCAAGACTTAGAAAAATATTTCTAATGCTTGTACAAAATATAGGGATGGAAATATTCATGAAGTACCACTTGCCTTGGTAATGGGGAGAGTAGCACTCTTCACAATCACAGTCACTAGCAAAATCTACACAAAATTTGTAGCACAAAATTACACACAATTCATATACAAACAAAAATATGAATGCATGCATGCAAGAAAATGCTAAGTGATGACTTTTGAAAACTCCACCAAGCAAGTGCATGATACAGAAACATAACCAAGTCAAAAACTTGCTAACTAAACTTATTTAGCACTAAAACAATTTACTAAACAAATTCTATACTCAAAATAGTCCTAAACAAGTTTCTTCATAAAAATTCATTTTAACAGAAACTTTTTGTTAAACACATTGCAGATTCATAAAGGGATTGTCTCCCTGATTCCAACGGTATAAAGTTTGCAAAAATCTAACGTGGGAATCAAAAGTTATAGCCATTTGAAATTTGGATCTAAATCTGATTTGAATTCTGTTTTTGATTTAAACTCTAGCCACGCATCATGTTTCTATTGGCGCATACCGATTCACTCCGGATCGCGTTTGCTAGCCATAGGATCTAACTAACGATGCACGGTTCAGATCTAGCATAACGGTTCGATTATTGGATCTATCGCAAGCATTGGATCTAGATCCAACGACTCTCGAGCATGCGACCATGTCCTGGCGGCGTGCGGCGTCAGCGAGCGGCGGAGCGCTCAGTCAGCGGCGGTGCTGGCGTTCTAGGTCGCGTGCGAGAGGGGGAAGGGTCTTACCAGAATCGCGGTGGCGTGCTGAAGCTCAACGCAGCGTTGGTTTGCGAAGGGGCGCGCTGGCACGGTCTCAGGGGCTCGTCGGAGTTGCGGCGGCGGCGTCTGTTGCTTGCAGATGAGGTCACTGGCGAGGTTTGGCGTCGCACTAGCACGAACCAGAGGGGTCAGACGATGCACAAGACACAGGCGAACAATCTCGTATGAAAGAGGGGGCAAGGGGCGCTCGGGTTTTACCTCAATTGGTCGTCGGAGTCAAGCGGCGGCGCAGGTGGTTGCGATCGTGAACGGAAACGACGACCTGGGTCACGAGCAGGCAAAAGAAAGGTGTCAGCAGATGCGCCAGATCATGCTGAACAAGATATCTTGAACCAGAGAGAGGGGGGCGGTCTTGGCTCACCGGAATCGGTCGCCGGAGTCGTCGGTACAGCGGGGCTTCGAGAGCAAATGCGCGCAGCCTGGTGGCGGAGTGAGCGAGGAGATTGGGGAGAAATGACCGCTGCGGGGTGCGGTTTATATAGGCTCAAGCGCGACAAGAAACGCCTGCGGCATCAAGGCTAATTACGCCGTGCCATTACCGGCATTGACAGCAGCGGTGACGCGGTCTGCGGGCACGGTTTGGGGAAGACGAGGGCGATGTGGAGAGGGCCCGCTCGTCAGCGAAACGCGCGAAGAGGAGGTGGGGTCTGGTTGTCAGCGGCTGTTCGGGTGCGCTGGCGCGTGCGAGAGAGAGAGAGAGGAAGGCCGGGTGGGCTAGTTGGGCCAGTTCTGTTGCTGGGCTAAAATCCTGGCGCCGGCCCTTTTCCATTTCTTTCTCCTTTTCTTTTTCTGATTCGATTTTTTGAATTGGTTTTCAAATGAATTCAAGTTATATTTGAATTCAAATTTTCTTGGGAGTTTTTCAGTGTGCTGTAGTCTCAAATACAGGCATAAAATCATGTGGTTGCTTTGCAAAGGCTTGGTCAAACTTGGAGAAACAAAATATCAGAGGCTTGCATCTGATTTGCAAAAGTTTGAAAAAGGGTTTTTGAAACTATTCCCAATTTGTAAAACTTGGTCCAAAACACACTCAATCCTTTCTATAAGGAAGACAAACAAGCTAGGTTTAAAAATCATTCAAACTCTCAAATGGGGATGGCCATTTGATTTAAGTTTGCTCACAGAAAATCATAGCACTATGTGCTTCTGTTTTTCTGAAATGAGTTTGAAATTGATCTCAAATCTATATGCATGCATGAATGATATGCAAACTTTGAAATCATGATTTTAGGGATGTTACAATCTGCAACTTAAAAATGCCTAGAACAGTGTCCAATGCATGCGAAAGGGAGCGTATCCAGCTGACTTCTTCGTCCCATTCCAAATCTCATGGTTAACGCGTAATATACGGCGCAAGAATCACTGGCGACATTGGTTGTAAAGTCCTAGATAATATGTTCCTTTACCACTGGAACTTTCATAGTAGATTATTACCTCATGGTAAATAACCTATAATCATATTATTATGAAAATAGTGTTTTCTGACCTTTTTCAAATGCATGTGATGACAACACTGGATTTGTAAAATACTTTACAGAAAATAATCAAAGGACATGAGCAAGTGTGAACTTGCCTTGATATAGCGAAGTATTGTAGTCGAATGTCTCGACTTGACCCAGGACCTCGATTTCTACAAAATTACCATCATTGCCCGGTAAGGACAATGTTTAAAGAAGCAATATGTTTTTATGCATAAGTAATGCTATGCATTTTGTAAAACCTTAAGTAATTCCTCAACATTACATGTGAGTTGGATTTAGATGATTTGTTTAGGATGTGAGTTATCTTTAAGTTTATTTTATAAAGGAGTGTAGTTGTAAGGGTTTTTGGATAACATATAAGATATGAAAGTAAGGTTCAATTGTAATACAATTCTAAGATTGGGTGATACCATGTAATCATTACAAGGTTTATGTTTTAATTTTGTTATGGTTTAAAAGAAATGGTATAATGTTTCTTTTGAAAGTGGCAAAAAGAATAACATTTAAAGAAAATATTATTTATGTTAAGTTAATCTACTCTAAAGATTAATAAGATTAAAGTTATGGTTTAGGATAAGGTTTGAATGATTTTGAGTCATTATATATCTAGCTTATGATATGTCAGACCAAAGTTAACCATACAGATATAATTGGACTTGGGATATAATATTTATCGTATTAACAACAATTAGTGTTTTTCCTAAGTATAATGAAACTTAGTCTTAAAGACTTAAAAATAGTATATTTAATATTCATAGATTATACTATAAGATCTTTCTATATAAAGCAACTGGTGAATTTAATTTATAATATATTTAATGAATACTAATTTTGTTAATATGATTATATATGAAGTGAGATTACTTCCTTCTAATTTAAGTTAATGATTTGCAAGACTAACCTTGTAATTCTTGGACTTATAGTAGATTAAATATTTTAAAAGAATATTAAAAAAATTGATTATTTAAACTTGGATAGTATCCTAAATTATAATTATAGGTTAGACTATTTTAGAGTTAAAAGATTGTGTTTTGAACATGATTATTTCTTACTTAGGAAATAATGTTAAATATTCAATAAAGCAACTATCTCATTTTAATAATTGAAGATATATGATCTAAGAATTTTAAATGTTTTTGGAATAATATATTTAGTATTATCCTAGTAAGTATTCTTATTTAAAATCTTAAAAATTGAATTTTATTTATCTTTAGAATTTTTTTTATAAAATTTATCAATTATTGAATGCCTTTAAATATGTGTTTTAAGTTTTATTTGTAAAATTTTGAGTTAGTATTTTTATTAGATAAGAGATTTATTTTTATGCATGAAAGTGATTTTTATTTATTTTTAGGAATTTTTCTGAATTTATTAAATTTCATTTAGTCATTTAAGGTTGTTAATGTTTATCTACATTTTATTAACCTTAAATGAATATGATAATATTTTTCTTAGGTGGAGATTATTTTGATAAGCATTTAGATGTATTAAATATATTTTTAGGATTTTTTATACATTTTTCTAGAAATAAAATAGTGTATAGGGGTATTTTGGTCATTACTTTATTCTAGCCTTTTCTTATACCCTTTTTTATTTTAGTCTATTTGGTTGGTAACATGAATGGCCCGGATCGGCCAGGTCTGGCTCAGGGTCAACACGACCCAGACCCACTCCATCTTGCTCACGAGCATACAGAGGCACTTCCCCATCTTATTTCACTCGACTCCACCGCCGCCGGCACCGCCGCCTGCTCCCCATGGCCCTCGCTGGCCACATCCAGCACCCCCACTTGCTGATGACGCCCCGACTAGATCTCCTCCATCAATTCCCGTCGCCTCGCTGTCGCTCTGCTTCCATGCGCGCGACTCCGCGAAACCCTAATCCGTGATTCAATTCAGTCACTGGTGCTGGGGATGGGGAGACCCGACATCCCCAGATCCTTGCCGCCACTCACGCGCTTCTACAGATCGAGGGCCGCCTCCTGCTACCCCATCACGGCGACCTCAACCCCGACACCGGCGGGACGGCAGCAGGTTCCTGCAACCCCGGCGTCTTACGCCACCGTCTCGCGGCCCTGCTGTGGTGGATATGATGGTGTGGTGGTGTTCAGGTGATGCGGAGAGGATCTGGTGGTGTTGCTTGCTGCAGGTTGCAGCTCGGCGTGGGGCTAGCACATAGTGCTCCCTGTGCCACTGTGCCACTACTCGATTTGGTTTTATTCTTGCCTCCTCTTCGATGAGCAGCAACTTGTCAAAGGTAGGTGATCCTTTACTCAGCCCTCCCTCTCTGTTCTACTCCTACCACTTAATCTGTGTCCAACCCTAGCTCAGGTAATCTCTCTCTGTGACTGGCCCTCGAGCCGATGAATAACTCTAGGTATAGGATTAGGTTTAGGTAATTTTGGAATTGGGGCTGTGATGATGATCTTCTGACCAAATATTGGGTGATAATTGAGATTTTGCATTGTAGGTTATATCTATATTACTAAGTAATATTGGTTTGATTGTATTTGTGTTCTAGACCTGCTCGTGAATGCCTTGTTTTAGTTCAGTCCAAGTTGATCATTTATTCATTGTTTTTATCTGATCCTAAGAATTGAACACAAGCTTGTTGATTAAGTTTTGGTAACTCCTGCTAGTAGATTAAGGGCTTGGCTTAATCTGTTGTGGTGGATAAATACTGTAGCTCATCTGATCCATGCTTTACTTATGAAACAATGCCTTACTTTGGATAGTTTGTTCATCTTGTATATGACTGGTTTGTTGTGATTTACTTGTAATAAAATTATGTAGTGCTTTAAGTACCTTTCTTAGTAGCTTGCTACTTGATTTGAATGGTCATAGACTATCTGATCATAGGCTTATAATATCTTGGATAGATTTGTGTTGTTAAGTGCAAAGTGTGCTTGTTTTTCATTTTAAAATATGTAGGTGTTATGCTTAAAGGATACACGTCTCTTTGTTTTGGAATATGTGGTATATGTGTTGTACAGTAGTGCTGCTCTTCTCACTACATCTTACTGTCCTATTTTTTTGTATGGTTAGGGTATGAGCTCCTGGTTACACCATGGATCACCAGCTCAACTTATTGATCAAGCTCCCCTCTCTTCTTGACTTTCTTTCTCCCCCTCTCTATAAACTGATAAGAACATGTATTATGCTTGATTTCTTGGCTTGGCCTATGATGCAAAGTCTGATGCTCCAGTTTTAAGAATAGGAACATATTCTATTATTATTGTTGGTATCTGCTGCCCTTGCTACTGCTATGGTGCCTCCATACCTAGAGTGTGCATATCAGTGGCTAGGTAGCAGAATTGGTTCCTTTAAGATTTTGCCCAAGCCAAGGATGCAACAGACTGAGGCCAAATCTTTCTAAAATAAGAACAGATACTTTGTTGGCCTTTAACAGCTCTGGGATGAACTAGTGTAGCACTTCTACACTATACTGAGAGCTCCCTCTCACCCAAAACCATCTTGGGAAAAGTAGGAGAAGAACTGATATTAAATACTCAGGCTGGCTTAGAGATGAATAGCAACCTGATGTTGAGCAGTATATGGTGATTCTTGGTGTGTCTTGAGTTGATCTTGAGTAGCTCTTCCTGGTACTTTGATTTTGATCAAGTTGACCTTCTCCTCCCTTATCTGCTACTGCCTCCTTCTTGATTGGATAACCATAGTTGCTCTGGTATATGTGTGGTTTGCTAGTGGCTGTAATCAAGCAGTGCTCTGTATATGTGTGGAGATGGATAATATGGTGGTGTTCTTATGTGATCTTGAGAGAGATCTGATGCTGGTTCTGTGAATGTGACTAAACTATGATGGGTTTCTGGAATAGAGAAAGAAATAAGCAAGCAGAGGCTTTGCTACGGCTGTTCCCTATTCTTATCTACTTTTCAGTGCTCCTGGTGTGTTGACAACACACATGTTTGCATGTGTTGAGTAAGCTACTTACTTGTGGGTCCTATAGGTTCAAGTTTCAAGGTTGTGGAAATATCTGTTATGGATGAGCTCAAGTTGAGAAGTGAATTTCCTGCTTCTTTTACTATGCCTCTCTCTTTGTAGTTGGCTCTCTAAATGGTGAAACTTGCCCCTGATTGCCTATGATTTTGAACTGAGGCCAGTACTATACTGATAAGAACATATATCATTTTTGGTGAAACTTTCCCCTATTTAAATATGCTCAATGATGTGAATAGCAATGCATTTCATTGCCATACTGAGAGCAAAACTTATTCAACACTAACTCTGTTTCTTTTTTTATATTCTATTTGGTTTACTTTGTGCTTTTTCAGGAACATGATCAGAAATTGAGAAGATGTGAAATGAAGATTAGGTTTAGGATTTTCTTATTATTTCATTTATAATTTGTAATATTCATAATTTTTGTAACATATTCCTTGGAATATATTTACTTATACCTATTAGTTCTTATTGTAATACTCTTATCTGTTTGAATAAATATAAGGACATTGTAATATTTTTTATTAATGTAATAAAGCATTCCTTTATTATAAAGGAACATTGTTACATATATTATTGTAATAAAGAATTATTTTTATTTATTTCATTCTTGTAATTTATTTTCCTTTTCTTTATTCACTTATTTGTTTCATTTCAATTTTCCTTCATTCTTTTATTTATAAAAGAATACTGTAATGTTGGTCTTAAATAATCTTTATATTTTATTGTCATACTTGTATTAGTATTATTATGAATAATTATTCATAAGTCAAATTTCTCCCCTCATAACCCAACAAAACAATAGAGGTCATGTCAAAATTCATCTCACTCCCCTTCTGATAACACTAAACCTAATTCATTGGAGTGAGAATTCTGATCACTCTAGTCTTTTTATTTGGCAAAAAATTTATCCGGATTTTCAGATGCATGCATGCAGATGCACAAAATCCTAAATCTACCCTTCGTTTAGTCCTAAATGCTGGGATGTTACACCATGGTAGCCAATGACTGGCTACGCTCTGTGAATAAGGAATTGGTCACTGTTGGCTGCACCGATGATGAAAAGGTCAGATTCGCAGCACATCTGCTGGAAGGACCATCATCAAGATGGTGGGATAACTTCCAAATTACCACTCCCCTTGAAGATGTGACTTGGGTCATATTTGAAGATGGTTTCCGCACTGCCCACATCTCATCAGAGGTGATTAATTTGAATAAGGAGTTCCACAATATGAAGCAGCGTCACCGCAGTGTGGCGGAGTATATTAAGGAGTTCAACAATCTGGCACGCTATGCGCCGGATGAGGTTGATACTCATGCCAAGAGGAAGGAGAAATTCCTCGAGGGACTGAATGATGAGATGAACCTGCAGCTATCTGTTGCCTATGTCCCAACATATCAATCACTGTGTGACATGGCCACCATCTTGGAAAGCAAGATGAAGCAGGTTGAGAATAGGAAGAGGAAGCATCACTTTGACAAGCACAGCTCGAGATCGTCACAAAAGCGTTCCCTTGGTGATGATAGTGGAGGTTCTGGATCCCATAAGCATGGGAAGTATAGTATCCACCACAACAGTAACCGCCACCATGATAACAAGCACCACCATAGTCATGACAATGATAGATATAAGAACCACAAGAGTGGACACAAGAGCCATCACAGTGGGAATGACAATGGAAGTCAGCCTGCTAAGAGAGACATCAGTCAGGTTGAGTGCTTCAAGTGCAATAAAACGGGGCACTATGCAAATGAATGCCTAGAAAAGAAGGCTGATGGAGCTAACAAGCCTAATTGAAGTAAGCTCTCTAGGTGGAGAGATGATGCACTATGAGGAATCTAATGCTGTGGCTGGTAAGTTCAAGCTTAATACATTTCCAGCACTTGTTCTTTTTGATACCAGCGCATCGCATTCATTCATATCAAGAGCATTTGTTCATAAAAACGGACTTCCAATTGAAACTATTGGGTGCCCTATTAAATTAAGCTCTCTAGGTGGAGAGATGATAGTAAATTTTGGATGTCATGATCTAGTGATAGAATTTGGAAAGTATAATTTTCCAGTTAGTCTGATAATCCTAGATTCCCAAGGATTGGATGTAATTTTGGGCATGGATTGGATGACTAAGTTGAAGGGGTAATAGGTTGTGCCAATCGTATAGTTACACTCACAACCCCGAATAAGAAACGGATTGGGTTCAAGTCTAACTTTGAATCAAAAGGGAGTAAGCTAAATTCTCTTAAGGGGATTAGCATAGACAATGTACCAATTGTGAAGGAATATCCGGATGTGTTTCCGGAGGAATTACCAGGAATTCCACTGGATAGTGATGTGGAGTTTCTGATTGACTTGCTACCAGGATCAGGACCAATAGCAAAGAGACCCTACAAGATGTCAATTGATGAGTTGAAAGAACTCAATAAACAACTTGGAGAACAGTTGCAGAAAGGGTTTATTCAACCAAGTTCTTCGTCTTGGGGTGCACCAGTTCTGTTTGTTGAGAAGAAGGATAGAAGTCAAAGGTTATGCATAGATTACCGTTCACTCAATGAGGTGACTATAAAGAACAAGTACCCTTTGCCTAGAATCAATGATTTATTTGATCAGCTAGAAGGATCCCATGTGTTCTCAAAGATTGATCTCCGATCAGGTTACTTTCAGCTAAAGATTAGAGAGCAAGACATACCTAGGACTGCTTTTATCACTAGGTATGGGTTTTATGAGTATACCATGATGCCATTTGGATTGACAAATGCACCAGCCTATTTCATGAACATGATGAACAAGGTGTTCATGGAGTTTCTTGACAAGTTTGTTGTTGTATTCATCGATGGCATTTTGATCTATTCCAAGAGCAAAGAAGAGCACGAAGAACATTTGCGTTTAATACTTGAGAAGCTCAGCGAGCACAAGTTGTATGCCAAGTTCAGTAAGTGTGAATTTTGGTTGAATGAAGTTGGATTTCTTGGACATATTGTGTCAGGAGATGGTATAGCTGTCGATCCCGCAAATTTTGTCACCTGTAACTGAGTGGGAATATCCCAAGTCAGTTAAATTAAGAAAGATAAGAAGTTTGATTGGACTGAAGGATGTGAAATAAGTTTCCAAGAATTGAAGAAGATACTTGTATCAGCACCAGTCTTATGTTTGCCAGATTTGGAGAAGGATTTCCAAGTCTATTGTGATGCATCTCACCAAGGATTGGGTGGAGTTTAGGGAAAGTTGTGGCTTATGCCTCGAGACAACTCAAAACTCATGAAGTGAATTATACTAATCATGATTTAGAGTTAGCCTCTGTTGTCCATGCACTCAAAACATGGAGACATTATCTTTTGAGAAAACGTTGTGAAGTGTTCACTGATCACAAGAGTTTGAAATATGTCTTCACTCAGAAGGAACTCAATATGAGACAAAGAAGATGGCTAGAGCTCATCAAGGACTATGACTTGAGTTTGCAATACCATCCCGGTAAAGAAAATGTTGTAGCAGATGCTTTAAGCTGTAAGGTTTATGTGAATGGCCTTACTAAAGGAGAATTGCTAGATGATCTGTGTGCCCAATTCAAAGATATCATATTGGAGATAGTGCCTGAAGGATATCTCATGTCATTGGGCGTTCAACCAACATTGTTGGACAAGATCAAAGAATCCCAAAAGTTGGACAAGGGAATTGAAGAGATTAAAGGCAAAATTAGTAAAGGGAAGGCTAAAGGATTCCATGAAGATGAACAAGGTACTTTGTGGTATGGAAAGAGTATCTGCATTCCACAAGATCCGGAACTTCGGAAATTGATTCTGTAGGAAGCACACAATTCACCATATTCTATTCATCTGGGTAACACCAAAATGTACATGGATGTGAAGGAAAGATTTTGGTGGAACAATCCCAAGAAAGATATCGCGGAACATATTTCTTTGTGTGATGTGTGTAGTCTAGTGAAAGCGGAGCATCAGAAACTGGCAGGGTTATTGCAACCACTACCTATTCCTGATTGGAAGTGGGATAAGATTGGCATGGATTTTATCACCGGATTGCCAGGGTGGTTGTGGATCGCTTAACTAAAGTTGCCCATTTCATACCCGTGAAGACTACATATACAAGTGCTAAGTTAGCCAAGATCTATATGAGCATGATTGTATGTCTACATGGAGTACCTAAGAGTATTGTGTCTGATAGAGGAACTCATTTCACTTTGCATTTTTGGTGACAACTACATGAATCATTGGGAACAAGGTTAGAGTTCAGCACATCGTTTCACCCCCAGACTGATGGACAGACATAAAGGGCCAATCAGGTTTTGGAGGATATGTTGAGGGCATGTGCCCTAGACTATGGTGCTAGTTGGGATGAAAGTCTTCCTTACGCAGAATTCTCTTAGAATAACAGCTATCAAGCAAGCATTGAGATGGCACCGTTTGAATTTCTGTATGGAAGGAAGTGTACTACGCCATTGCTATGGAGTGGTGTAGGAGAAAGAAATTTGTTCGGACCAGAACTGATCAAGGAAACTGAAGAGAAAGTTAAATTGGTAAAGGACAGATTGAAGATAGCCCAGTCCCGAAAAAAGAGCTACTCAGATCCAAAGCATAGAGAAGTCACCTATGAGGTAGGTGATAGAGCTTATCTTAGAGTCTCACCACTTCGTGGTGTGAAGAGATTTGGAGTCAAAGGAAAATTGGCACCAAGATATGTTGGACCATTCAATATTTTGAGGCGCAAAGGAGAAGTGGCTTATGAGATTGAATTACCTAAATCACTGTCAGTAGTTCACAATGTGTTTCATGTAAGTCAGTTAAAGAAGTGTCATCCGGAGATGGAAGAAATTTCATTGAAGGACACTATATCTTTGGAAGAGGTTTAGTTGGAAAGTGACCTTACTTATGAAGAGAAACCTATCAAGATTCTTGAGACTGCAGAAAGAGTTACTTGTACCAAGAATCTCAAATTCTGCAAAGTTTAGTGGAATCATCATACCGAAGAAGAAGCAACTTGGCAAAGGGAAGATGATCTTCAGAAAGACCACCCTCACATATTTGCTAGCCAATCCGAATCTTGAGGGCGGGATTCATCTTAAGGGGGTTAGATTTGTAACATCACAAAATTCATGAATTGTAAAATCATGCATTGCATTCATATTGTCATAGCATTTTTGTATTGCACAAATTTTTTCAAACCAAAACCCTAAATAAAACCATTATTATGCCCTTTTACTTATATAAATATGAGGCATGGTTTTATTTTTTATTTTCAAAGGACCAATGTGTTTTTGAGTGGACAGAGGTGTTTGTCACACTTTATAATGCAAGGTTCACTGCATAAAAATCTAGAAGAGATTTGAATTCAAACAAGTTTGATTTGGGTTTCAAATTCATTCCTGAAAATCAATTTAGAAAAAGAAATGGAGAAAAGAAAAAAAAAAAGCCAGCGCCAAAAACGGCCCAGCAAGCCCACCCGGGCCATTCCACCTCTGCTCCCTCTCTCACCCGCACGCGCGTACCCTCCCCTCGCTGACTAGTGGACCCAACGCCACGTCATCATCGTCTTCCCCCAAATCTCACGCGATGACCACGCCGTCGCCGCCCATTACCTCGCCGATTTAATTCGAATCAATTACTTTGATTCAGGCAGTAATTTGCTCGTCCCTCACATGCTACTTAACCACCACCTCGCCACGGTCATTTCCCCTTAACCCACATCGCCAGAGCGCCCCCACGCTACCAGCATTTGAGCTCATACCGCCGCTGCCCGACGAACTACGGCGATCAATCCCGGTGAGCACCGTCCACCCCGTGCCTTTTGATTCTTGCTTACATGCTCCCCTTGTTCTTGCGCTTATTCTCATGCCCTTTGTTTATCTGCTTGTGACCTAGAACGTCGCCTCCGTCAAGCACCATGAGCGTCCGACGCCGTTCTCAACTCCGGCGAGTAATTATGTCTAGGTTCGCACGCCCCTCGACCTCTAACTCAAACCATCTTGTGCGCCTTGTTCTTGTGCACATGCTGATGCATTTTTTTTGCGCTATAGTGGCCCAGGTCGTCGCCTCCGTCGATGTTCGCAAAAGCCCGACTCCGCCCACAACTCCGACGAGCTTTCACGGCCACAGCAAACCGCCCCTGTCCAAACCAAGGCCACGTTGAGCATCCTCGCAACCGTGCGACGCTGGTAAGCTACTGCACCACCCCTAGCCCTCACTAGAATCACCGGAGCATCATCGACAGTAGCGCCGCCGCAGCCAGTATCCATTCACGCCACCCCTCTTTGGTCGCTTGATCGAGCACCGTTAGATTTAGATCCAAAGGTTTAGATTAGATCGCCAGACCGAAGCGGTACTGCCAGATCTAGACCGCATGATCACACTTAGATCCAACGGCCCACGCGCTTGATCCACGCGAAGCGGTACGGGCCAATCAGACACGGCCACGTGTCTGTGTTTTTGTTTTAAAATCTGTTTTTGAATCTATTAGAGATTTAAACTTGTAAAATTCATAACTTTAGTTCTATTTGGACAAATTTTACAAATAATATATCAATGGATTCAGAAAATTGAGCCCTAGATTTGTTTAGTTTAGAAAATCGTCCCATTGCATTATCTTGCATTCATGTATATTTTTGTTTGATTATTTGAATGTGAATTTGGTGCTATAATTTTATGTGTAGATTTTGGTGCTAGTCGTGATTGTGATTGTGAGGATTGTTGCTACTCTCCCAACTACCAAGGCAAGTGGTGCTTCATGTATTTTGTCCTATTATTTTGACTATGCACTAGTGATATTTTGAGTAGGGCCTGCATGGAATTTTTGCTAAGTATATATATGCTATGCTTTGGGAAATCCTAGTAGTTGTAGTTTTAGTAGAAGGTTCTCTAAGTTAGGAAAATTGTTATGTTATCATGCTTACCATAGCTAGTAGAAAACAAGGGTGAAATAATCATGCTATGGAATTTTTCTAAGTCTATGACTTGTGTTTTTGATTAATAAAACAACTAAGTTAATGAATCACCTGGGTGGAATGGTATGATGGTTTATGTTGAGTGGTTACACAAGGCCCATGTCTATGGTTTACCTTGTGTATCACACTTGTGGAAAGCCACCCATGAACAAAGGGATTTGAGATGTTTAGTGTTGAGAAGCTTCTAGTGCAACCACATGGCATATGGGCTCTGCCTTGACCACATAGGTTGCAATAACTTAGCCAGATGGACAGTTGGTGGTAGGGTGATAGGGTAAAACCTAAGTACTTAGCCGTGTCCCCGGCAACGGACAATTTGAGCATCAAAGACATTGAAGCTATCAAGGAGCTCCTCATACCAATTTCTAAGTTAAAACTTGTGGTTGAACAAGGGTAAAGGTTCACCAAATTCTATTGGTGGTTCCTTGGGTGTTTTTTACAAACAAAAACTTAGTGTTTTTCAACTGATAAGAAAAACCTATTCTGAGCAAAGCAAGCCTAATCTACACTTAGCCAAATTCATATAGATGTTAGATACTACTATTCTACTATGGTATCACTTGCCAATACAATTCCAAATGTATTGACCCACTATGGCTGTAACTTATGATGTTGCAGGTTACTCTGATGGAGATTAGGATTATGAGTCTATACTCAACATGCTTTCCTATGGCACATGAAGATGAAGACTTATAGTTAATTAATTTATGTTATGAACTCTTGTACTAGCCTTTGTCTATTGTATTGTAAAGACTATGTTTATCTCTGGAATGACGATGTAATAAAGACCTTTGTATATGTGTACTTCATCTTAAACTATGGTTGCTAGCATTTGATCTAGGGACTAGCATTGCAATCACATGGGCCTTTACCTTTAAAAGGTGGGGTCTTACAGCTTCGTAAGATACTGGAGGGTTTCCTTACCCTAAACAAGAGAATACCACCACCACCGAAGGAGTAATTCGTCATCAGGTTTGGCATCCCCTTGGCTTGTTCCAAGCTTGGGGGAGTGCCGTGGTATCACATCTTTATCTTCTATCTTTTACCTTTTTAGTGGATTCATATCTTTGGTAGAGAAGTTATCTTATAGGTTGGTTTGCATGTGGAAGTATCTCTCCTTTAGTTGATTATCTATGTATCCCTTGGTGTGAGTGACTTTATGGAATATTAATGAGAAGTTTCATGTTTTACTTTTTGCACCTCTTATTTTAGTTTGCAATCTCTATTATATGATTGATCTTGTTGATTAGTATTGGCATCACTTTGGGAGCATCTAGTAAATCTAAATGGTTTTTGGAAAACTGAGCTTGGTCAGTAGCAACACCTTTTGAGGTTTGAAAGAAAAAGATAGAAAAAGCTTACAATTATTTTGTATAATTTATTTTCTTTCTTGATTGGCTCATAATCTTAGTATTCTTTATTTAAGATCTTTTGTCTTCAAGGAAGATTGCATGTTTGGCTTTATCACTTGTAGGTTTTCTTGTTTCTTTCAACTCTTTTGCTTGCTACCCAGCCTTGCTAGCCAATAACCTATTTTGAGAAGTCTTTCTTCTCATGCAACCAATCCCTTTGAACCAAAACCTGTGCAATTTGTGTCCACCATATCTACCTATTAGAATTATTTCTATTCCAAGCAAATTCTCAAGCTTCATCTATCTTTCGAATTAAAAATATTTTTTTATGTGAAAACTAGTTAGTAAAGCTCTCACAAACTTGATGGCATGCCTTATTTTCTTTCCCCTAATAGACTTGAACCATTGTGTCATCGAAGTTGTATATGCTTGCATCTATACGTTGGGATTAGCAGAACCGTGCTGTCATGGGGAACGCTTTCAACACTTATGGATACTCATCCAGTTGATATCATGCTATTTTGTTTGCGGATGTCGTCGGTGTGAAATAAAAAGGGAGCTTGTAAGTCCATGGAGTGATGTATGTGTGTTAGAGAAATGCCTGGGCTGCTAGCCTAAGCCATGCCTAATCATGGTGGAAACTTGCAGCATAACCATAGTGAGCAATCTGTGAAGCATCCTCAATAAAAATCTATGCAAATAGTAAAGAAAAAGATCGCTGAGATGCTCACTGTCTTCTTGCCTTGTCATTTTGGTTATGGGATAGCTCCAGTACCATGTGCAAGGGGTACCCCATTGGCGGTTCTTTATGATACACATGTACTTACAATGACAAGAACTTACCGGTAACTAAAGTTGAGTAGCATGAGGAGCGGCCCTCGTACTCAAGGGACATGAGATTGCCAACTTATATTTCGTCAAGCATATATTCCATCCTTGTTCACTTTAACTTTAATCACTTAAAGATGCTTATGATAGGGGCAATGAGGGGCTCAAAGCTAGTAAGTACCATAATCTTTTGGAAGCTCTTTATGACTTGAAATCCCTTCTTCCCTCTATGAAGGGACCTTTCTTCTATTTCTAAGTTGAGTTAGTAAACCTACTTCCTCTCTATCTCCAGCAAGCATATGAGTTGTTGTGTTTCAAGCATTCATATGGTGATTTATTCACTCATGTTCTTTATCTTACTTGTTTGCACAAGACTCTTATCTATTGAGTTTTACTTTGAAAGCCATCATTGTGAAAAACCTTTTTGAGCAAAGAGTGCTCCTATTGTGAAAACTTCTACAAAAGCTTTTTGTGAAACTGTTTGCCAGCTATTCTCTGACCAGGAACAAAGTTTGCCAATTCCAATTATGATTTATCTTTATGCATCTCTATTTGTGACTCCTGTACTTGTTGCAAGCTAAGTTATATAATGGTGAGTTGCCTTTTTCTATGAGTTGTGTAATGATAAGTGTGATTCTCTTGTATTTATTATTTTATCGACACTTCACTCCATAAACCTGTGGACATGTTTACTGAGCTCAGTTTTCGCTTGGGGAGAAGCGAAGGTCTAAGCTTGAGGGGAGTTGATACGTCCAATTTGCATCACCATTCTATATCATAATTTGCCTCTATTCATTGATATATGTCTTATTATGAGGTGTTACTTATGTCTTTTCCTCTATTTTTGTATGTTGCATGATTCTTGGAGGATGGACTACTAGAGTCAAGTTTTTGATGGAAAAAGAGGTGTTTTGATGCAATTTCGCGAAGATCAGAAAAATACCAGAAAAATATTGGAAAATTATATTTTCCTAGAAGACGAAGGAAGCCAGAAGGGGAGGCGTAGCTGGGCCACAAGGGGCCCACACCCCCAGGCACGGGTCCCCCTGGGCTGCGCCTAGGGTAGGTGTGGCCCACCTGGCCGGCCTCCGACTCCGTCCTCTCGCCTATATCTTCCTATCGGAACCCTAATACCAGGGGAGCGACCACAGAAAGATTTCGACCGCCTCTGCGGGGCAGAAAACACCGAGAGAGAAAGAGCTCTCCGATAGATAGATTTCTACCGAGGAAATTCCTTCCCGGAGAGGGGAGATCGTCGCCATCAACACCGTCATCAAGCTAGACTTCATCAGGATTATCATCATCATCACCACTCCATCCCGTTGTAAGAATTGTGTTAGATCTTGCATTAGTTCTTAGGGGAAACTTTCCTGATGTTAATTACTATTGTAGTTGATGCTTGTGAGTGGAACCATTGGATTATTGTTTATGTTCAAGTTGTTATCCACTACCATATCATCTTTGATATTGATCCATATGATGTCTTGTGAGTAGTTCGTTTAGTTCTTGAGGACATGGGAGAAGTCATGTTGTTAGTAGTGGATTTGTGTTGAGATATTATTCAATGGTTTAGTATTTAAGTTGTGGTGCTATTCTTCTAGTGGTGTCATGTGAACGCCGACTACATGATACTTCACCATTTATGGTCCTAGGGGAATGCATTGTGTATTTGGCTACTAATCGTGGGGTTGCCGGAGTGACACAAACCTGAACCCCCGTTAGGACACCATTGCACAAGGGAGCGTAGGATCTCAGAGTTTAAGGCTGTGGTTAGGTTTATATCTTAATTACTTTCTTGTAGTTGCGGATGCTTGCAGGGGGTTTAACCACAAGTATGTATTAGTCCAAGTAAGGTTGGTACATTATCACAGGTTCACCCGCACAACACTTACAACACCAAAGAAGAATACTTAGCTATATGAAGCGAAAGCTTCATAGATTGCTCACTATGGTGATGCTGCAAGTTTCCACCATGAATAGGCATGGCTTAGGATAGCGGCCCAGACGCTTCTTTAACACACATACATAACTCCATGGACTTACAATCTCCCCTTTTATTTGACACCGACAACATCCATATACAAAAGAGCATGATATCAACTGTGTACAATGTACAAATGCAATGTTGAAAGTGCTCCCCGTGACAGCACGGTTCTGCTAATTCCAATGTATAAGTGCAAGCATATACAACATAGATGACACAATGGTTCAAGTTTATTAGGGGAAAGAAAAATAAAGTGTTCCATCAAGTTCGTGAGAGCTTTAATCACTAAGTTTTCACATAAGAAAGAGACTTTTTAACTAGAAGATAGATGAAAACAAGAATATACTTGGAATAGTGTGACACACCATGCATAGGAATTTATAATGGAAACTTTGGAATAACTTGGTTTATTGGGAGTTGGATGCATGAGTAGAGCTTACTCATACAAGTGGAGGCTAGCAAAAGACTAGGAGCGACCAACTAAGAGAGCAATAATGGACATAATCATGCAGAGCGACAAAACATTACTAATCAAAGCATAAAGTGGTACCACAAGTCAAAAGCTAAATGATCATAGAGGCTATGGTGACTTGTTCATAGTCATAACATGGTGTGAGCATGTGCCAAGTAAACCCAAACAAAGCATCAAAGGAGAATACCACAATACTATGCTTTTGTATGCTAAAACAACGCATGATTCCTTCAAGGAACATTAAGAAATCCCAATTATTTGGAACAAGTCATGCTACAGCAATAATCACTAAGCATAAGGTCAAAGCAGCATCTAGCATGACATGATAAAGTCTAATCCACAGTCAAAACAAACTCTCTTTTGTACCACTATAAGCATGGAACTTTTCTACTCTTTTCCAACACCAATCAACTTATTTGAAACACCTCACAAAGATAATAATCAATAAAGACCAGTGAGCTCGTATCACAAATCCACAAAGAAGAACTAAAAAGTTCTAAGGAAAAAGCATAAGAGAACTAAGGCTAAACACAGTACTAGCAAAAGTGAACACTCACAGAATAATAAGAATGAAAACTAGAGTGTTCTAGGCAATGAAAACGGAGCGTGTCTCTCTACAAAATAATTGTGCTATGATCCAACCAACTTATTAAAGCAAACTAAGCAAACAAAAACCAAAAACAAAAACTAAGATGATCCAAGAACAGCACAACTGTGCATGAAACAATAAAAACGGAGTGTCTAGAAAGACCTGCGATTTTTATTGATGAAGAAGGGGATGCCTTGGGCATCCCCAAGATTTGACTCTTGTACCCCTTGAATATTTCCTTGGGGTGACATGGGGTGGCATCCCCAAGCTTGAGCTTTTGTCCATTCTTTATCTCATTACATCATTCTTGCCCTACACCTGAAAATTTTCCTTCATACAAAACTTCACACAATCTTCATTAGCAACATTAGTGTATTCAAAAGATAATAGACCTTTGGGTTTAGCTTTAGAACAGAAAATCTTTCACTAAAGACACAAGATACTATAGAAATTCCCTCAAAAAGCTCAATTTCCCAAAAATAACCCAAAAAGGAATCAATAAGAAGCAAATGCAAATAATGGCAGAAATTTGTCAAAACATACCAGCAGGTAGAAACCGATTTTTTTGAAGACCTTCGGTTGCTCAAATCAAAAAGTGTTTAACTACCAAAAGTTATCTAACATACTGGGGAATTTATTAGTAAATTTTCAGCTCAATCCAACTTACAGAGACTCCTCACGAATTCTTATGGTGGAGGACACAAATCTATTTCGGGACAGCAACTCCCCAAATCTTACTTCCCTCTCATTAGAGGTCATTTTTGGCACAAAAATCAAACAAAAGGGATAAGAAGAGGTCATTACTGAATTAATAACTTCCAAGACTCAATAAAACTCTTGGGTTATCTCCCAACAAGTACTTTTCTTTAACGCCTTCAAGTTAGGCACAAAAAGCCAGAAGATGCTCACATAAGAAATATGAATTGAAGTAAAAGAGAGCAGCAAGAAGCAAATTCAAACACATTTAAGTCTAGCCCACTTCCTATGCATAGGAACCTTGTAAATAAACAAGTCATGAAAGCATAAAGCAACAAGCATAGGAAAGCAAAACAAGTGCAACTTAAAGACTTTCAACATAAAGAGGGGAAACTTAATATTGTAGAGATACATAAGACCATGTTTCCCTCTCTCATAATAACTTTCAGTAGCAACATGAATAAAATTAAAAATATAAATATCACATAAAACATTCTTATCATGAGACACATGCAGAAAATTATTATTACTCTCCACATAAGCGTAGTCATTCTTATTAATTGTAGTGGGTGCAAATTCAACAAAATAGCTATCATTATTATTCTCATCACCATAATCATCAAATATAGGAGGCAGATTGTAATCACAATTAACTTTCTCCTCAATAGTAGGCAGACTGAAAATATCATACTCATCATTGTAGTCATCATATATTGGAGGTTTGGTATCATCATAAGCAATAGAATAGCTATCTTCCAAAGTTGGGGAACTAAAAATATCATTTTCATAAAAACTAGCTTCCCCAAGCTTAGACGTTTCCATAGCATTAGCAATAATGGTGTCCAAAGAATTCATACTAATAACATTGCTATTAGCATGCAAATAAAGCTCCATAGGTTTTCTTAATTTTCTCTTCAAACACTTCATGTCCTAACTCAAGATAGATACTATAAAGCTCTCTAATTTTTGTTGTTGTTTTCCATTAAGCCTAACTAGTGAAAACAAGAAAGAAAAAAACAAAATTGCAAAATATAAAGGAAATAAATTTGAGCACTCACACACCAAGAGGATGTGAGTACCTTTTACCTTACCTGCCTGGCAACGGCGCCAGAAAACAGCTTGATGTCTACGCACTTCTATTCTTGTAGACAGTTGTTGGGCCTCCAAGTGAAGAGGTTTGTAGAACAACAACAAGTTTCCCTTAAGTGGATCACCCAAGGTTTATCAAACTCAGGGAGGAAGTGGTCAAAGGTATCCCTCTCAAGCAACCCTGCAATCAAGATACAAGAAGTCTCTTGTGTCCCCAACACACCCAATACACTTATCAGGTGTATAGGTGCACTAGTTCGGCGAAGAGATAGTGAAATACAAGCGGTATGGATGATTATAAGCGGTAACGGTGCCAGCAAAGAGCTTCTGACTGGGAGGAAAAGACTAAAGGCAAAAAGATGGAAGCAAGCAAACATGCAATAGATCTAGATGCAAACGGTGTTTCAATGCTTAGAAACAAGGCCTAGGGATCATACTTTCACTAGTGAACTCTCTATCATTTAAATATCTTCTCTTAATGATACTACTCTTAACTACTCTTTGGTTGGACACTCTAATCCATGGTAGGGCTATAACAGCACAACTCAAAGTCCGCCTTTCCCAATCTAGATAACCCCACACTGTCACCTTGAGCGCTAGATGGTTCCAACAAACACCACAGTTTCATAGAGACATCCAACTCCAAATATAACTCATAACAAATATATATGTAGTCTAGCTTAAGTGCCACACACGGCGTGCACGCTGTCACTTTCACACACATGGGGGAAAAGCATAGATCTATTAAAGCACAATGAGTATTTATGTAGACTCTAGCCTAAGTGCCATCATGGCGTGCACGCTGTCACTTTCACACACATGGGGAGAGCATATATCTATTAAAGTACTTGAGTAGAAGAGTAGATCTACTTGATTACAAACCTCATGACCACAATATGATCACGTATAGAGAGAGACATGAACACATAGCTATCGGTAGAGCCCTTAGCCTCGAGGAAGAACTACTCCCTCCTCATCATGGGAATCAGCAACGGCGATGGAGATGGCGATGGATATCGATGGAGATGGATCCGGGGGGCACTTCCCTGTCCCGGCAGGGTGCCAGAACAGAGACTTTCTGTCCCCCGAATCTCCCCTTCGATGGCGGCGGTGCTGCGGAGGTTTTCGTGGATTTCTTCTGGATGATTTAGGGTTTTTAGGTCTGAGGCTTCTTGTAGGCGAAGGAGGCAAGGTCGGTGGAGGGCCAGGGGGCCCACACCTCCTGTGGGCGCGGCCAGGGTGGGCCCCGCACCCACCTATGGTGTGGCCACCTTGGTGTCCTCCTATGTCTCGTCTTCGATTTTCCGTATCGTTTAGGGAAAATATGAACATTGGCTTTTTTCCCGTCCAATTCCGAGAATATCCATTTTTTATAGATACTAAACAAGCATGGATACCAAAAACAGCAGAAAACAGGCAATTGGCACTGTGGCATCTTGTCAATAGGTTAGTTCCAAAAATTGTATAAAAATACCTCAAAGTGTAGACAAAACAAAGAAAAGTAGATACTAAACAAGCATGGAGCATCAAAAATTATAGATACGTTTACGATGTGTCATCTGCATGCCCCTTGCCCTCTGGTTTAAACCATTGTGTGCGCCGTGACCTTGTGCACCTCCTGATGCCATTCGCTTGCCTTCTGGTGACCTAGGTCGTTGCCTTCGTCTCCGCCAGCAACCACCCGACGCCAGTGAGGTCTCCGACGAGCTCCTACGCTCGCGTCTGTGTGCCATTGTCCAAGCCAGTTGCACGATGAACTTCACCGTGTCCTCGCGACTCTGGTAAGCACCAGCACCCTTCCCCTAACCCCCTAGCCTCGCTGGCGAGTCACCAGCAGTAGTGCTGCTGCCGCTAGTGCCATGCGCGCCGCCAGTCTTTGGTTAGTTGGATCTGGCCCGTTGGATTTAGATCTGGCGGTTAAGATTAGATTTAGAGCGAAGGGGTAAGTTTTGATCTGAGCCGCAGGATCCACTGTAGATATAATGGCATGGAAGCGCGATCCTGAGCGAAGCGGTATGGGCCAATGAGATGACGCCGCGTGTCTGGATTTTTGTTTTAAAATCTAGATTTGAATCTATTAGATATTTAACTTTGTAAAATTCATAACTTTTGATCTGTTTGTCCAAAAATTACAAATAATATATCATTGGATTCAAAAAATTAATCCCTACACATATATTGCATTGGTTTGGCTATTTTCTTATGTAAAATTGTGATTTTATGAAGAACCATTTGTAGTACTATTTTGCATATAAAAAATTATTTAGAAAATTATTTTAAAGTAAATTTGAGTTTGTTTAGACTTTAGAAAGTTTACTTTGTGTTCAGTACTGTTTTATTTTACTTTTTTAGTGTAGAAACTCATTTCATTGCATTTGCATGCATTCATAAGTATTTTTGTTTGAATATTGAAATGTGAATTTGGCCTTATGATTTTATGTGTAGATTTTGGTGATTGTGGTGATTGTAATTGTGAGGGCTGTTGCTACTCTCCTATCTACCAAGGCAACTGATGCTTCATATATATTGTCCTACTATTTTATCTATGCACTAGTGATATTTTGAGTAGGATTTGCATTGGAAATTTTCTAAGTATATACTATGCTATGCCTTCGAAAATCCTAGTAGATTTTGTCTTATTAGTTTTCCCTAAGATAAGAAAGTTGCTATACTTGTATGATTAACCTAGCTAGTAGGAAACAAGGGTGGATTATTCATACTATGTTGTTATGCAAAATCTATGACTATGTGTTTTTGATTAATAAAACAACATGTGAATGAATCACCTGGGTGGAATGGAAAGAATGGTTTGTGTTGAGTGGTTACACAAGGCCCATGTCTATGGTTTACCTTGTGTATCACACTTGTGGATGGCCACCCAGGAAAAAAGGGATTTGAGACATTTAGTGTTGAGAAGCTTCTAGTGCAACCACATGGCATATGGGCTCTGCCTTGACCAACTAGGTTGCAAGAACTTAGCCATATGGACATTGGTGGTAGGGTTGATAGGATGGAACACGTCCATGGTGGTCTAAGGGAATGCTTCTGAAAAATCTCGTCTCGATGCATGTCGAGTCTTGTGGGGAAAGTGCACCACCTCTCGATAGGGTAAAACCTAAGTACTTAGCCGTGTACCCGGCAACGGATAATTTGAGCATCAAATACATTGAAGTGATCAAGAATCTCCTCATCCCAATTTCTCTAAGTTAAAAACTTGTGGTTGAACAAGGGTAAAGGTTCACCAATGTCTATTGGTTGTACCTTGGGTGTTTTTGTCAAACAAAGACTTAGTGTTTTCAAACTAATAATAAAAACCTTATTTTGAGCAAAGCCAGCCCGAACTACACTTAGCCAAATTCATATAGTTTTTAGTTGTTGCTATACTACAATGGTATCACTTGCCAATACAATTCCAAATGTATTGACCCTCTGTGGCTGTAACTTATGATGTTGCAGGTTACTCTGATGGAGACTAGGGTTGTGAGTCTACACTCAACATGTTTGCCTGTGGCACTTGAAGATGAAGACTTTTATTTATCTACTTATGTGTGAACTCTATGTATTAGCCTTGGGCTAATGAGTTGTAAAGACTATGTTATCTCTAGAATGACGATGTAATAATGACCTTTGTATTTGTGTACTTCATCTTAAACTGTGGATGCTAGCAATTCGATCCAGGGACTAGCATTGCAATCACAGGGGCCTTTACCTTAAAAGGTGGGGTCTTACAGATGGTATCAGAGCACTGTGTTGCCTGTAGGATGTAACGTCCAAGCATTAGAGCTTAGAAATAAGATGAACACATATGTGTGCATTGCATTCATGCATAGAAAATCTAAATAATTTTCGCGCTTTTGAACAAAACTTATCGAAGTGATTGAAGCTTCTTTCAACTTGATGGAATTGAAGTAGATCATCAAGTTGACTGCGATAAGTTTCAATATGACCTTTGATAAAACCCTATTTTTGGATAAACATGATTTGATCTAAGGGTAGATCAAATGTAATAAAATTAAACCCTAATACATTTCTTAATGGTTTATATGTGATCCTTAAGTGATTATCTTAGTATTCATTACACAACTCATGAATACCAAGTTATAAATATAACTTAAGTAATAGTAATGTAACAACTAAATCTTGATCTATCTTAATCTCATCTGCTTATACCATGAGTATCATGGTAATACCTAACCTTAAATCTTTAGTTATATTGAGTAGGAAGGAAATCAAGTCAATATCATTTACCATATATCTTTCTATCCATATCAATCTTTACCATCTTTACTGAACCATGTTCTAATATTTGTTGTTCATCAATGTTGAGTAATCAACTATTAATTCACCAATTCTTAACCTATTAATTCTTAACCTAGCAATTCTTGTCCTTATCATAGCATTCACTTCATTCCTTAAGAGAATGAAGTAAGAAGAGGTAAGTGGGAATGCTAGTTTAAAATATCATTTATAGGATGGGAGATTTGGAGGAGAATAAGATCAATGTGATAATTGATGGAGTTAACTCACTCCTGAAATGATAGAAGAGTAATATGGAAACTATAATTATATGGTGATAAAGAAGATTACAAGGGTGAATCCTGAAGATAGTTTCCAGGAGTAATTTTATTGGATCAAGTAGGTTTAGTTAAATAATAATATCTTCTACTCAGTGAGAGATACTAAGAAGATAATTATAATACAACTGTAATGTTGTATTGATGAAGGGCTTTATTAGCCAACTAGAAACCTAAGTCATAAATTATCAAAGGATTATAATGATCATGTTTTAGTCACCAAGATTGAATGCTTATATCATGTATAAGTGACATTGGTGGATAGAGCATGATTGAACCCTAGTATAGATATGTTATTCTAGGTTAGCCATGACAAATCACCATGATATAATGTGAAGTTGAATATAAGTTATTGGAGCCAAGAAGAGATAAGATGTTAGGAACAAAATTATGCTTAAAAGCATTGAGTTATTGAAGTAGTGTTATTCCTCTTAAAGAATAGTAAGCTTTAGAGGAAAGTAGTTTGATATATACATCTAATGGAGTAATATTAGTGGTGGATGATTAAGGAAGAGTATGAATGGATTTAGAAGTAACTACTTGATGGATTGGAGATTATTATTAGTAGAATAGTTTGATAACCAAGTATAGATATGAGGAGATTATGAAAGGCTTTAGTGTCAAGCTCATTGGATTTATAAATTGATTTAGAAGAATAAAAGGTGGATAAGAATTTCTTGTGAAGTAAAGCTCATCATGTTAACACATGATTATGGATATGAAGAAGTAGTAGATCTAGGAAAGGAATTCCTTAATTAGAAGTCCAGGATTGTGAATTATGGAAGATAGAAATTCTTGGTAAACCCTAAACCCTAAATTTATAATCAAGCTTAACATCCATCACATTTGTTGGATAAATCATTTTATTTTCACAATGCTTTATAGGAATATTTTCCTATAGCAAATCACTTAAACACATCTCTGTCAATTCCAATTATCATAACCATATGTGCTTAGGAGTTATCTTTATCAATATTTTTCCATCAGACATTCAAGATAATAACTTTCTATTTTAAAGGGTGATATCAATAAAGATCACCAACATAAAGACAATATGTTTAGACATTAATCTTTATTCACATCAACAAATGAATATAGTGTACTTAGTATCTTAAACCCTAGGGTAAGCATTTATAATTTCAAACCCTAATTAGTATGTTAGTTATAATAAAATATATACATTTCTATTTCCTAGATTCATGGGAATAATATTAACCATATTAATTCTTTAGTATATCATGCATCAAATAATAATGAAGGATCACTGGATATAAAAGTTTCTTTAATATTATAAGTTAATAAGAATCAAATCTCATAAGTTAATATTCATGCATTCTTTAATATGTTATGGATATTAGATAAAATAAATTCATATGAAAAGATCCTACAAATACTAAGAGGAAAAGTATATATATAATGAAAATAAGGAAATGATAACATTACACAATAAAAGTTCACAAATGATATTGAATACATTTTAAGATTTCTACAATTAGCTAGCATATACAATTCTTTGGGAAATATTGAAACAAATAAGTAATATACAAATCTGAAAGTAAAATACAAAACAGAATATAGAAGACAGCAAAGAAAAACAAGCAAAAACAGCTTCTGGCCGCATCCCATCTTTCCTTCTCTTTATCTGCTACTCACGCGCAGCCCGTAGCAGCCCACTTCGGCACACACAACCCACACAAAGGCTCATAGGTGACTGACAGGTGGGACCACAGGAGGGTTCGCGGGTTGAGAGTAAAGATTTGCCAGGGGGTTTTCCGCAAATACTCGTTGTCGTCTTCCTCGTGCGTCACAAGAAGCTCGCTGGAAGAGTCCGCCGCCGCCCGATGTCGTCGCCGTCGTCAGCGATGCGTGGAGATCCTCACCGCCATCCGAGAGGTGGATAAGAAGGCCACCACGACACCCTGCATCATCCTTATCCCCATTTCTCTCCTCTTCCTCTCTGTATCCTCTATACCGAAACCCTAACTCGCCGGAGTTGGTTGCCGTTGCCGCCACAGACCACCCGTTTGCCATCTGAGCTCGCCATTGAACTCGCCATGCCCGACTTGTTAATCTCCCCAGAGGAATCGGAGCCGTTCGACCTAAATCGAGTTCACCGTCACCGATGTTCCGCTGCCAGTCGACGCCATTCCCGTCGCTTCCTGGTGAGCTGCTGATCATGCTACTATCCTCTGTTGATTTGTTTGCTTCCAAAATCGAGCTACCACCATGCGTTGATGTGCACCGTCGCCAGTCGCCGCCGTGCCCTATCTTCCGATGACCAAAAACAAGCGGCGCAGCCACTATTTAGCTCCCCATCACATGCTCTTTCCAACGAGCCCATCCATTGCCCCGCGTGCGCATTAGATCGATCGATCGATCCTCAACCAGTGAGGATCAACTCGTGTGATGTCAGCGTGACGTCATTCCTACATCAGATCCCAGCCACGTCAGCTAGTTTGACCACTTGCTAGCGTGGCGTGTGACGTGGCCCTTGGCCCATCTGTCATTGTCTATGAGCAGGAACAAACCGAGTAACAAACATTTTAATCAAACTATGCATGCCATGTGGCATGTGGCCCACTAGTCAATGACTAGGCTAGATAAAGTCTGGGTGTCAAATGTAATTTCCTGTTTGCAATATTTAGAAAATGATTTAGGAAATAATTAAATCTTGTTAAATTAATAAATTTTGTTTTACAATTCAGAAAAATACATATAATATATGAAACTGTTTAGAAAAATAAAATCTACAACTTAAAACTATTATTAAACATTATTATGCCAACAATTTAAATAGTTATTATTTTATAAGTTTTAATACTTTAAAAATTCATATTTTAATATTGGTAAATGTTAAAAATATAAATAAAATATCAAAAATCTTAGATAAATAAACACTATAATTTGAAACCATAATCATACATTATTATTTCACTTAATTAAATATTTGTTATTTATTAAATATTTATAAAGTAATAAATTTTATAAAACGCATATCTTATTATTTATAAATCACAAAAAATAAATGTAATATACCAAAATGATACCAAAAATAATACCTCCATGTTAAAATATAACATTCCACTTTTAGAGTAAATAAAAAACTTAATACCTTAATAACTTGAATTTAAACCTATTTCCTTAGTTAATAATTCATATAAGGGTAAATAAAAATTGCTAATATTTCTAAAAAAATAGTCAATTGAGTCTAATAAATAGTATTTGTAGGGGTCCCAACCTTAGATAAGATTGATCCCTCCTGTGTTTACAATGCTAGTCCCTGGATCAATAGCTAGCATCCACAGTTTAGATGTAATATCAAGAAACAAGGGTCTTAATATAACTTTATAACAAGGAATAACATAATTTTATTACATCAAACATAGCTCATTAGGCTATTACATTACTTTGCAGCGGAATAAATATAGTCATGGGTCCTTCATCTTCAAAGTGCCACAGGCAGATGTTGGTTGTAGACTTTGTAATCCTAATCAATCAATCTTCACTAAAATCAATCAAACCTGCAACATACAAGTTACAGCCACAAAGGGTCAATACATTTGAATTGTATTGGCAAGTGATACTATATTTGTATAGTGGAGTCTATCATCTATATGCATTTGGCTAAGTGGAGTTGAGGCTTGCATTGCTCAAAATAGATTTTTCTTATCATTTTGAAAATACTAAGTTTTTGTTTGACAAAATCATTTTCCTCAATCAAAGATTTCAAGATCCTTGTACCAAGCCATCTCTCCATCAATTATTGAAGAATTCAAACAACCCTTGTTCAAACCACAAGATTTTAATTTAGAAATTTGAATGATGAGATTCTTGATTGCTTCCATGTCTTGATGCTCAAATTGTCCTTTACCAGGGACATGGCTAAGTACTTAGATTTTACACTCTGCAGAGGTGGTGCACTTTACCCACAAGACTTGGTTTCCCAAGACAAAATCTTTCAGAAGCCTTCCCTTAGACCAAAATGGACGCGTTCCAACCTATCAAACACTACCACCCACTGTCCATTTGGCTAAGTTCTTGCAACCTATATGATCATGGCAGAGCCCATATTGCCAAGTGGTTGCACTTGAAGCTTCTCAACATTTGACATCTCAAATCTCTTTGTTTCCTGGGTGGCATACCACAAGTGAGATACACAATCCAAGTCTATGGCATTGTGAACCACTCAACCATTCTCCACCAAGCAAGCCCATTCCACCCAGGTGATTCATTAACTTAGTTGTTTTATTAAACAAAACTTAAGTCCTCAGACTTAGAATATTTTTCCATAGTGTGAATATATATTCCACCCATGTTTTCTATTATCTAGGCTAAGCTTGGTAGTAGTAGGAATCTCTAACTTAGGAAAATCCTGCTAAGGATTCATCTACTAGGTTTCCCTATATCAAGATCTATACTTAGCAAAATCCATGCAAGTTTACTTAGCAAAATCACTAATGCATAGTGAAAGTAATGGGACAAAAAGTATGAAGCATCACTTGCCTTTTTGCTAGGGAATGGTGGTTCACTCCTTGATCTTGCTAGTCTCACACTTCACTACAAGTCAATCAAGCAAACACACATTCAATTCTCATTCCAAACCAAAGTCAAACAAACAATTCTTCACACACACAAAGTAATGGAATCTAAGTCATGCATGGGAGCATGCACAAGATAGTTTTATTTTGCAAAGAGGGCTTCTATTGGGTTTCTAAACTTTGTAAGATCCAAATTGGTCATTTACCAAAGTGGCAAAGTCATTAGCAAGAAGGTTTTTTCCAAATACTATTTTTAATTCCATTCATCATTTCGTGTGGTGAAAAATGTTTTTATTAAGGCAAAACTCTTAAGTTGTTCACCAAATGAGTTGCTATTGCAAAACTTGGTGTTTTTGGGTCAGTAGGTTTGGTCAAAAACATTTCCTTAAAGTTTTCTTTCCATAAACATTTTTATAACCAAAAACCATTCTTTTTATTTGGCTAGAAAATGACTAAGTCAAGTAATCTAACCTAAATCTTACAAAAATCATTTCCAACACCAAGGGTTGGTTCCTAGGGTCAGTAAGGTCACAACAATCCAATTAGCAAAGGTTTTATCCTTAAATTCAATTTTAAACAATTTTTATACTCTAAACAAGCATACAAATGAATCTGCAAAAATGAGTAAACAAACAGATACTATTTGCTAAACTAATTCCACAGTTGGCTAGGGCTTGTTCTCCTGAATCCATTGATATAAAATTTGCCAAATTTGGACGTGTGGTTCCAAAGATATAAGGGTTTGAAGTTTGCAAAAGTTTTTGTTTTCAAATTCTGTTTTAAACCAAATAGGCGACACGCGGCGTGTTCTTACTGGTCCATACCGTTTCGGTTGGATCGCGGCTGTGGGGCGTTGGATCTAGTTAGATCGAGTTGTTCTGGAAGCGTACCCCTCCGGCGTTAAATGATTCTATCGTGCCCGCCCGATCTAGATCGAACGGTTGCGGCAGGCTCGACCTAAAGTGGGCGGCGCTGCGGTGGCTAGCGGCGGCGGAGCGGTCGGTCATCGACGGTGCCGGTGCTAATGGAGTTGAGGGAGAAAGGGGAGATGCTCACCGGGCTCAGGGGCTCACGGCGATGCTCGAGGAGGTGTTGGTCGGACGAAGGGCGCTCGGGGGCAGCTGCGATTGCTCGCCGGAGTAGAGGACGGCGTCGGGCGCGTCAGGTGGTCGTCGTGGACGGCACTGTGGATCACCTCAAAGCGAAATGATGACACGGTTAGATGCGCAGGAACAAGACAGAGTCGTGTGCGTGAACTAGAAGGCGCGGGGTGGTCTGGAATTACCGGAGGAGCTCGTCAGAGGCGAGACAGACGGCGGCGGTACTGGAGGTTGTCGTTGGCGAGGCTCAGGGGTGCCCGCGGGGAAGCTGAGGTTTCAGAGCGGTGCTCCTGGGTCTGGCGAATCTACCTGCTTGCTCGGGAAGACAAGGGCGAGGAGATGCCGCCGAAATTTGGCCGTGAACTCGTCGGAGACGGCGACGGTGTAGTGAAGATTGGCGTCAGCCTGGTGGCTCTCGAGACATGGGGTTTGGGGGGAATGAAAGAGGAGGAAGAGGTGATTTAACTCGCATGATCACTGCGAGGTTTAATCGTGGCATTAAGTCGAATTGACGACGCGAAATTTACTGTCAGGAACGGGGAGGAACGGTCGAGCGGGGTGGAGAGGAAGAACAGTGGAGTGGGGCCGGTCAGTCAGTGGGAAAAGGGAAGAGGGGGAGTTCCACATGTCAGTTGCTCCGAGGGTTCTTTCTACGGTGGAAAACGCTTCGCTGCGGTGGGGTGGGAATTGGGCTAGGTGGGCTGTTTGGGCCGGGGTAGTTGGGCTGCTGTTGTTTCCCTTTTTTTTGTACAGAAACATTTTCCTTTTCTATTTCTATTTGCTGATTTGATTTTCAATCAACATTTCAAACATTCAAACCATTCAAACAATTCAAACTATTGTAATGATTTTTTGGTTCTGTTTAGTAGTATAACCAACTTTCAAAATAAAATAAAATAATATTTTAAATCTTTTTAGGTTCCATTTATTAATTAAATAAAATGGACCATGGTTTATTAATTAAATGGAGTTTTTGTTGTTTATTAATAAAATCTTCATTTGAAATCCAAATGTTTTCAAAATCAAATCAGTAGGTATCATTTGGAAGTAAAGGATACTTGTTTAATATTATTTTACTTTAGGGTCTAATATTAATTAAATAAAATGGGCCAAGGTTTACTAATCAAATAATGTTTGATTTTAAAAATCTTTATTTGAAACTTAAATATTTTCAAAATCAAATTAGTAGGTTTAATTTGGGAAGTACATAATATTTGGAAATTTGTTTTAAAACAAATAACATTTTAGAGTCTATTATCAATTAAATATAATAGACTTTCGTTATTAAATCAAATAGGATTTGTTTTATTGAGATATTTATTTTGAAATCCAAAATAAGGCCAAAACACTTTAGTAGGTTTTATTAGAGAATATAAAATATTTGGAAAACTTATTTTAAATAATTTAATAAGTTTTGATGTTTAAATTTAAATTGGTAAAACCTTTTATCTTCAAATAAGATTTGATCTTTATTACTTTATAAACTTTTATTATTTTAATCAAAGAAAACTCTTTTGTTTCAAACTCTTGGCCAAGTTTAATTTGGCTTTATAAAATAATCCTTATTTATAAATCCATCTTTTCTTTTGAATACCAAATCCTTTTATTAAAAGATCTAAAATAGTAGTTTCAAAACATTTTAATTTCCTTTATTAAATGTTTATCTTTATGAATCCCTTTAGGATTTTATTTATTTCAAATGGGTTTGAGGTTCCAATTGGGTTCAAAAAGTTTCTTCTGGCTCTAAAATCAAACAAAGTTTTATTTTATTCATTTATTTTCACATTACAAGATTTGGAAAATCTTGGGATGTGACAGTATTACTCTTGAATATTGATAGTATGAAGTCCAAATGATTTAACACATTTTAAATACAATTTTATTGAATTGTCCTTCAACCATAAGTGTAGATTATTTTATAAAAGGATCCTTATCCAATATAAATCTCCAAGAATAATTTGTAGTGAAATAAAACCTATTCCTTTACTTTAACCACAAGTTTATCAACATATCAAAACACTATAGGAATCCATAAGTAGTTAAGTAATATTACTTCCTTGTTTACAAACTATAACCACTCATTTATAAAAAGGTAAAGGATTCTATTCCATTATAGTGTTTGGAAACCACTACTCAAATAGAAGTAATGCCATTCTTAAATAACTTTAAGGAAATATTATAAGATGAGCAAGTACAATATCATAAGCATTACACCTTAAGTTCATCTATTTTTTTAAGTTAACTTTAGTCTACAAAACTTTAAATGTAATGCTAAAGACTTTATTATTTGTTTTATAGTTAACTTTGGTCTATTATAATTAAGTCATAAAGCATCTCAAGTCCAAAATATTTAAGCAAGAACAAACAACATCGACGACATTTAATTAACCACAAAGATTGTTTAGACCTTAGAGAAGAAATATTTTCTTCAAATGTTATTCTTTTTGCCACTTCAATCAACAGATGACAACTAATCACAATCACATTACTTTATACTTTAATTATATACTTAGGATTGTTAACACTTAAGTTCCTTACAAATTCCATTACTTGCAAAGTAAAATTTGAAGCTAAAACAATTCTTATATAAGTAGTATTTGAGTAGCATTCCACATGTGTGTATCCTATTGTTGCATGATGTTATAAATACATGTTGTTTCACACACACTCACAAGCCTTAATAAAAAGCACAAGTATTAAACTTATCTAAAAGGACAACACATTCTAAAGAAACCATTTCAAGTTTCCAAACCCTAGATCAACGTTATCCCCGAGATTCGAGTTTACGAAAATGCATTACATTACTTATGCATCATAGCATCTTGCTTCTTTAAACATTAGTCCTTACTGGACCAATGATGCTGATTTCAGATATTGGATCTTATATTGTCTTGAAGACCGTGAGTGCATAATCTTGCAATCACAAAAGGCAAGTTCACACTTGCTCATGTCCTTTGAATATTTTCAATAAAGTATTTTACAAATCCAGTGTTGTCATCACCTGCATTTGAAAAAGGTCAGAAAACACTATTTTCATAATAATATGATTATAGGTTATTTACCATGAGGTAATAATCTACTATGACATTTACAGTGGTAAAGGAACATATTATCTAGGACTTTACAACCAATGTCGCCAGTGATTCTTACGCCGTATATAACGCGTTAACCATGAGATTTGGAATGGGACAGAGAAGTCGGCTGTATCCTTTTCCTCTCATATGGAAGCAAGACGACATTAACGTGATGTTGTGATTCCTTGTGCGGATCCAACATATGGGTGGGCACCCTTACGCCCCACACTTTTGGTGTCTAGATTATCTATGAATGGTGTTTAGGGGTATAGTCCATTTAATATGGTACTTGCCCGGGCATCACTAGGTCATAGAGTCTTCGGGAACTCATCAGGGTTTTAGCCTACCCGAAAGGTGCCTTAACGGAGGTGAGCCTGCCCCGAAGGATCATGCAGACATATGAGGTCGTGGAGAGGGCAGTGATTTGCTTGGATCTTAGTCTGGGCCTCATACCAAGGAAGTATGAACGGGTTCGCAGCCCGGATGTGCAACAAAGCTAAGATCTCTCATGGGTAAAGTAACGCACCTCTGCAGACTGTAAGAACTATAACTTGTTACTCCCTGTTCCGGGAAGGAGCTACGAACGCGGCAGGAAAGGAACTCCATGAAAGTCTGGTAAACTCGTGAAGGCTGACGGACATAGCTTTTCAGAATAAAAGCAACCTTTGAAGAAATGTTGATGGAAACTTGCATTGCCTACGACCTTTGGTCTGTGGCTGCAGATATAGTGCATCAAACACTCCTTTTCTAGTGAACTTGTTGAGTACGCTCGTACTCAACATATCTTCTTAACACTTGCTAGATTCTAAAGCCAATACAGACGACGTCTGCATCAACTTATGGTCAAGGGAATCTTCATCAACAACTCAAGCTCTTCATTGAAGTCAAGGAAGTCAACATATATATCAATTAAAGTGAAGATGAAGTCACTGATTAGATAGAAATATAATCTCTCGCCATAGAACCTATTTATATAGAGTATTGCTATAGCAGCAATGCAAGCCCTATAGTTCAGATACTAGTATTATTAGTATAATAGTTTTTGAGTTGTTTATCTCTGATTCTTCTTTATAAGAAGTTCTTTCTCTCTCCTTAATCTAGAGTGTTCTCTGGATCTTATGTAAAGAGTCGAGTTGTAACCTATAGTCATGTCTTGGACCTGTTGTGTTTCTATTGTACCACTCCGAGGGATGTAATACTAGTGAATGGTGTTTCATTGGTGTTATGTCAACGACTATAGTGTACTACATCATGTAGTGGTATGCTGGGTCACCGCAGTTGGTATCAAAGCATATGCTTTGACCTTAGGATTAAAACCCTTTTAGGAAGATCTGTAGGTTGGATAGGGACTATAGAAGCCATCATATCTAAACCAGATATTCTTATGAATAGTCATCAGTATCCACTTGAGGATAATCTTGTCGCACTTAAGTTGGATGCTTTGGTCATCTTTCTTAGGAGTAATTATTTTATCTTTTCTCAGTATAGTGCTATTTAGTGTCTTCCGAAGGAGACGTAACCTACCAAGATACTGTAGGAAAGTCAATCAGCTACAGTAGATTAGGATCAAGTGCAAGACATCAATTGAAGTAGTCCTAATAGTATAGCCTAACCCTAGAATTTAAGTAATATCAGTAAAATCTTATTGTTAGTTGATAACCAAAGACAACATGATGAATATCATTAGGATAAATGTTAATGAAATGAGTAGTAATCATGTGGTATTCATTTGAGAATTCTACGTGATGAAGTGAAATTATGTTATGACTTAATAATAGTGTAGTGAGATGTAAAGTTATCATGGTTAGATTAGCTCTTGAATCATGTAAATAGGTAAAACATAACAAGATCATGGTGAGAATAGATCCGAAACCATGATGAGAATATAATTATGACAAGAAATTAGTAAATTAGCCTGAAGTAGAAGTAAGGAAATAACATGGTAGAACTACGATAGAAGTCATAGGTGTCATAAAATAGTGATAACCTTCAATTTTAGGGGTTCAATAGAAACTTATTAGTATTTTTCTGAGATCATGTGAGGTTAGTTACTAAATAAGAAAGGTTGGTCATAGTTAATCATTGCAAAAGGTGAGACAAAAGGTTAGTTAGAAACCAAATTGAGACCACTTTGCTTAAGATTAACCTGTTGCACTTGAGAAATTTGGGTAAATATTGAGATAAAGAATAGTTTGACCCTATGTGCTAAGTATCACGATGTAAACCTATATGAGGAGGTGTCATATACTACACAACTAAGCCTGAATTCTAGAGATATTATACTCAACTACTATATTCTAGGTTTAGAATATTGTGTGTTATATGTACCACATTTGGATTTATTTGTTTTTATTGGATCTTCTTGATTGACTAGATCCGTACATGAAGTTTGACTTGATGTGCAAATGCATTTTGCAACATCCAGTTACTAGTTGATGTTATAGACCTATATAGGAATGGGAATTCGTGTAAGGGAGTGATGAGTTCCAAAGACTAAGATGAAGACTTACATGAAGGATGAAGAAAAATATAAGGAGTATTAGTGCAGTTTGAAGGATAGATCAAGTTCAAGTTATTCTTAGCCAGATATAAGAAGGAAGTCTAGTGTAGAAAATACTTGGAGCAATAAGGAGTCATGAACTTAGAGTTCACCTAAAATAGGTGATGTTGATAGGAAGTTAATAAAGTAATTGTACCAAGTTCATGGAAGCATTATGAATAAATGCAAATACGAAGTTTCAGAGAAAAATGGTATTCAAGCTCCGATAGTTCAGAGAGAATGCCATAAGGATGTTTGAAGCCGTAGGGTAATACCTACAACCTAGGATGATCCGCAGCTGATATTTGATCCATAGTCGGTATTCTGATCCACAGTTGGTATCTTGTCCGCAGCCGGTGTTGGTTGACATAGTTAACCAGATCATCTTAATGGTTGCATAAAGAGCATAAAACTTGGCCTAAGTTAATTAAGACATAAATGAGTATAAACATTAAAGCGACCGTCTTTAGAGACTCTTCGCGAAGTCAGATTATCAAAGCGAAAATGACCAAGTAGTAAGTAAAACTAATAATGTTGAAAGATTTGCTTCGGAGATCCACAATTGTGTGGATACACCGTACAATCTTCCATAAGATCCTAACTAGGTAGAGTACCAGCTGAACAAGGACCAAGAATCTAATTATAAAGCCAATATTTACTATATATGCAGTTCAGAGGCCATTAGTAAACCCTAAGGGGGAGACTAAACAGTAAACGGAAGTATTGTTATCCAAATTCCAAGTAAAGGTTGGAGAGGAAATACTAACCTATAACAACATTGAGAATTATTTTCATAAGGTTAAAAGAAGTAATCATTATTAAAGTATTTTCGGAAGTATGTCCGGATGAAAGATCGAAGTGTACTTCAAGGTAGTAGAACTCAAACCTTAAGGTAATTAGTAAATGAAAGTTGAAGAAGTACTATAGGTAATAACAAAAGATTGTCCAAAATCCTGATAAGGTAAAATTTTGAAGGAGATAAAATAGACTAGTCCTAACAAACTAATTCTAGAAGAAGTAAATCCTAAGTGATCCTTAAGAAGTAATAAAGCATATCCAATTGGACATGTGTAGAGAAGCAAGAAATTCCAATGGGTATGGACTAAATGTGTTCAAAACTAATGTTCAGAAGGACCACCAGTATAAACCATAAAATGACAATCCAAAAATTTAGTCTTTTGGCCACAACTATTGTGTTATAACAATTAAAATCCTGTTTTAGTGAGACTTCCTATACCTTACACAGTATAGTAAGAAAGTTCAATGATTAAATAAAAGGAGTTGGATTAGGATACCTAATTAGGTTAAGGAACTAAAGAAGAAACCCTAGATTAAGGAGTTTATAATAAGGATATATCCTTAAATATGGATAGTAAAAGGAACCTTGGAGTGTTTAAGAAAACAAGTTGGAGATTGCCAAGTATGGTGAGAATTCAAGGAAAGGATTTGGATATGGAATAATACAATTATTTCCATCTGAGGTTACCATGGAGTTGACAAATGCCATAACCAACATAAGTCAATTACTTGCTACGAAACGTGAGAGTTTATCAACTTCGGGGACGAAGTTTATTTTAAGGGGGAGAGTCTGTAATGTCCCAGCATTAGATCTTAGAAATAAGCTGAACACAGATGTGTGCATTGCATTCATGCATAGAAAATCTGAATAATTTTCGCTCTTTTGAACAAAACTTGTCAAAGTGATTGAAGCTTCTCTCAACTTGATGGAATTGAAGTAGATCATCAAGTTGACTGCGATAAGTTTCAATATGACCTTTGCTAAAACCTTATTTTTGGGTAAACATGATTTGATCTAAGGGTAGATCAAATGTAATAAAATTAAACCCTAATACATTGCTTAATGGTTTATATGTGATCCTTAAGTGATTATCTTAGTATTCGTTACACAACTCATGAATACCAAGTTATAAATATAACTTAAGTAATAGTAATATAACAACTAAATCTTGATCTATATTAATCTCATCTGCTTATACCATGAGTATCATGGTAATACTTAACCTTAAATCTTTAGTTATATTGAGTAGGAAGGAAATCAAGTCAATATCATTTACCATATATCTTTATATCCATATTAATCTTTACCTTCTTTACTGAACCATGTTCTAATATTTTTTGTTCATCAATGTTGAGTAATCAACTATTGATTCACCAATTCTTAACCTAGCAATTCTTGTACTTATCATAGCATTCGCTTCAGTCCTTAAGAGAATGAAGTAAGAAGAGGTAAGTGGGAATGCTAGATTTAAATATCATTTATAGGATGGGAGAGTTGGAGGAGAATACGATCAATGTGATGATTGATGGAGTTAACTCACTCCTGAAATGATAGAAGAGTAATATGGAACCTATAATTATATGGTGATAAAGAAGATTACAAGGGTGAATCCTGGAGATAGTTGCCAGGAGTAATTTTATTGGATCAAGTAGGTTTAGTTAAAGAATAATATCTTCTACTCAGTGAGAGATACTAAGAAGATAATTATAATATAGATATAATGTTGTATTGATGAAGGCCTTGATTAACCAACTGGAAACCTAAGTCATAAATGATCAAAGGATTATAATGATCATGTTTTAGTCACCAAGATTGAATGCTTATATCATGTATAAGTGACATTGGTGGATAGAGCATGATTGGACCCTAGTATAGATATGTTATTCTAGTTAGCCATGACAAATCACCATAATATAATGTGAAGTTGAATATAAGTTATTGGAGCCAAGCAGAGATAAGATGTTAGGAATAAGATTATGCTTAAAAGCATTGAGTTATTGAAGTAGTGTTATTCCTCTTAAAGAATAGTAAGATTTAGAGGAAATTAGTTTGATATATACATCTAATGGAGTAATATTAGTGGTGGATGATTAAGGAAGAGTATGAATGGAGTTAGAAGTAACTACTTGTTGGATTGGATATTATTAGTAGTAGAATAGTTTGATAACCAAGTATAGATATGAGAAGATTATGAAAGGCTTTAGTGTCAAGCTCATTGGATTTATAAATGGATTTAGAAGAATAAAAGGTCGATAAGAATATTCTTGTGAAGTAAAGCTCATCATGTTAACACATGATGCTGGATATGAAAAAGTAGTAGATCTAGGAAAAGAATTACTTAATTAGAAGTCCAGGATTGTGAATTATGGAAGATAGGAATTCTTGGTAAACACTAAACCCTAAATCTATAATCAATCTTAACATCCATCTCATCTATCAATTTATTTTCACAATGCTTTATAGGAATATTTTCCTATAGCAAATCACTTAAGCACATCTCTGTCAATTCCAATTATCATAACCATATGTGCTTAGGAGTTATCTTTATCAATCTTTTCCATCAGACATTCAAGATAATAACTTTCTATTTTAAAGGGTGATATCAATAAAGATCACCAATATAAAGACAATATGTTTAGCCATTAATCTTTATTCACATCAACAAATGAATATAGTGTATTAAGTCTCTTAAACCCTAGGGTAAGCATTTATAATTTCAAACCCTAATTACTATGTTAGTTATAATAAAATATATACATTGCTATTTCCTAGATTCATGGGAATAATATTAACCGTATTAATTCTTTAGTATATCATGCATCAAATAATAATGAAGTATCACTATGTATAAAAGTTTCTTTAATATTATAAGTTAATAATAATCAAATCTCATAAGTTAATAGTCATGCATTCTTTAATAAGTTATGGATATTAGATAAAATAAATTCATATGAAAAGATCCTACAAATACTAAAGGGAAAATTATATATATAATGAAAATAAAGAAATGATAACTTTACACAATAAAAGTTTACAAATTATATTGAATACATTATAAGATTTCTAAAATTAGCTAGCAGATTATTTTTTTGGGAAATATTCAAACAAATAAGTAATATACAAATCTGAAAGTAAAATACAAAACAGAATATAGAAAATAGAAAAGAAAAACAAGCAAAAACAGCTTCTCGCCGCAGCCCATCTTTCCTTCTCTTTATCTGCTACTCAGGCGCAGCCCGTAGCAGCCCAATTCGGCCCACACAGCCCACACAACGGCTCATCGGTGACTGACAGATGGGACCAGAAGAGGGATCGCGAGTTGAGAGTAAAGATTTGCCAGGGTTTTTTCCGCAAATACTCATTGTCGTCTTCCTCATGCGTCACAAACAGCTGGCTGAAGGAGTCCGCCACCGCCCGATGTCGTCACTGTCATCAGCGATGCGTGGAGATCCTCGCCGCCGTCCCGGAGGTGGATAAGCAGGCCACCACGACACCCTGCATCATATTTTTCCCCATTTCTCTCCTCTTCCTCTCTATATCATCTATACCGAAACCCTAACTCGCCGGAGTTGGTTGTCGTCGGCGCCAGAGATCACCCCTTTGCCATCTGAGATTGCCAGTGAACTCGCGATGCTCGACTTGTTCATCTCCCCAGAGGAATCGGATCTGTTCGACCTAAATCGAGTTCGCCGTCACCGCTGTGCCGCCGCCAGTCAACGCCGTTCCCGTCGATTCCGGTCACGATTTTCTTCACCAAGCCTTCCACGAGCTTCCTGGTGAGCTGCTGATCACGCTACTATCCTCTGTTGATTCGTTTTCTTCCAAAATCGATCTACCACCTTGCGTTGATGTGCACCGCCGCCAGTCACCGCAGTGCCCTATCTTCCGATGACCAAAAACAAGCGGCACAACCACTATTTAACTCGCCATCACATGCTCTTTCCAACGAGCCAATCCACTGCCCCGCACGCGCACTAGATCGATCGATCCTTAAACAGTGAGGATCAACTCGTGTGATGTCAGCGTGACATCATGCTTACATCATATCCCAGCCACGTCCGCTAGTTTGACCAGTCCTTGGTAGCGTGGCGTGTGATGTGGCCCTTGGCCCATCTGTCATTGTCTGTGAGTAGGAACAAACCCAGTAACAAACATTTTAATCAAACTGTGCGTGCCATGTGGCATGTGGCCCACTTGTCAGTGACTAGGGTAGATTAAGTCTGGATGTCAAATGTAATTTCCTGTTTGCAATATTTAGAAAATTATTTAGGAAATAATTAAATCTTGTTAAATTAATAAATTTTGTTTTATAATTCAGAAAAATACATATAATATATGAAAATGTTTAGAAAAATAAAATCTAGAACTTAAAACTATTATTAAACATTATTATGCCAACAATTTAAATAGTTATTATTTTATAATTTTTAATACTTTAAAAATTCATATTTTAATATTGGTAAATGTTAAAAATATAAATAAAATATCAAAAATCTTAGATAAATAAAACTATAATTTAAAACCATAATCATACATTATTATTTCACTTAATTAAATATTTATAAAGTAATAAATTTTATAAAAGTCATATCTTATTATTTATAAATCACAAAAAATAAATGTAATATACCAAAATGATCACAAAAATAATACCTCCATGTTAAAATATAACATTCCACTTTTAGAGTAACTAAAAAACTTAATCCTTAATAACTTGAATTTAAACCTATTTCCTTAGTTAATAATTCATATAAGGGTAAATAAAAATTGCTAATATTTCTAAAAAATTAGTCAATTGAGTCTAATAAATAGTATTACTCTTGAATATTGATAGTAGGAAGTCCAAATGGTTTAACACATTTTAAATACAATTTTATTGAATTGTCCTTCACCACAAGTGTAGATTATTTTATAAAAGGATCCTTATCCAATATAAAATCTCCAAGAATAATTTGTAGTGAAATAAAACCTATTGCTTTACTTTAACCACAAGTTTATCAACATATCAAAACACTATAGTGAATCCATAAGTAGTTAAGTAATATTACTTCCTTGTTTACAAACTATAACCACTCATTTATAAAAAAGGTAAAGGATTATATTCCATTATAATGTTAGGAAACCACTACTCAAAGAGAAGTAATTCCATTCTTAAATAACTTTAAGGAAATATTATAAGATGAGCAAGTACAATATCATAAGCATTACACCTTAAGTTCATCTATTTTTTTAAGTTAACTTTAGTCTACAAAACATTAAATGTAATTCTAAAGACTTTATTATTTGTTTTATAGTTAACTTTGGTCTATTATAATTAAGTCATAAAGCATCTCAAGTCCAAACTATTCAAGCAAGCACAAACAACATTGACCACATTTAATTAACCACAAAGATTGTTTAGACCTTAGAGAAGAAATATTTTCTTCAAATGTTATTCTTTTTGCCACTTCTATCAACAGATGACAAATAATCACAATCACATTACTTTATACTTTACTTATATACTTAGGATTGTTAAAACTTAAGTTCCTTACAAATGCCATTACTTGCAACGTAAAATTTGAAGCTAAAACAATTGTTATATAAGTAGTCTTTGAGTAGCATTCCACATGTGTGTACCCTATTGTTGTATGATGTTATAAATACATGTTCTTTCACACACACTCACAAGCCTTAAAAAAACACAAGTATTAAACTTATCTAAAAGGACAACACATTCTAAAGAAACCATTTCCAGTTTCCAAACCCTAGATCAACGTTATCCCTGAGATTCGAGTTTACGAAAATGCATTACATTACTTATGCATCATAGCATCTTGCTTCTTTAAACATTAGTCCTTACCGGACCAATGATGCTTATTTCAGATATTGGATCTTATATTGTCTTGAAGACCGTGAGTGCATAATCTTGCAATCACAAAATGCAAGTTCACACTTGCTCATGTCCTTTGAATATTTTCAGTAAAGTATTTTACAAATCCAGTGTTGTCTTCACCTGCATTTGAAAAAGGCAGAAAACACTATTTTCAAAATAATATGATTATAGGTTATTTACCATGAGGTAATAAGCTACTATGAAAGTTCCGGTGGTAAAGGAACATATTATCTAGGACTTAACAACCAATGCCGCCAGTGATTCTTGCGCCGTATATAACGCTTTAACCATGAGATTTGGAATGGGACAGAGAAGTCAGCTGTATCCTTTTCCTCTCATATGGAGGCAAGACGACCTTAACGTGACATTGTGATTCCTTGTGCGGATCCAACATATGGGTGGGCACCCTTACGCCCCACACTTTTGGTGTCTAGATTATCTATGAATGGTGTTTAGGGGTATAGTCCATTTAACATGGTACTTGTCCGGGCATCACCAGGTCATAGAGTCTTCGGGAACTCATCAGGGTTTTAGCCTGCCCAAAACGGGGCTTAATGGAGGTGAGCCGGCCCCGAAGGATCGTGCAGACATATGAGGTCGCGGAGAGGGCAGTGATTGGCTTGGATCTTAGTCTGGGCCTCATACCAAGGAAGTATGAACGGTTTCACGGCTCGGATGTGGAACAAATCTAAGGTCTCTCATGGGTAAAGTAACGCACCTCTGCGGAGTATAAGAACTGTAACTTGTTACTCCCTGTTCTGGGAAGGAGCTATGAACGCGGCGGGAAATGAACTCCATGAAAGTTCTGGTAAACCCGTGAAGGATGACAGACATATCTTTTTAGAATAAAAGCAACCTTTGAAGAAATGTTTCTGAAAACTTGCATTGCCTATGACCTTTGGTCTGTTGCTGTAGATATAGTGCATCAAACACTCCTTTTCTAGTGAACTTGCTAAGTATGCTCGTACTCAATGTATCTTCTTAACCCTTGCTAGATTCTAAAGCCAATACAGACGACGTCTGCATCAACTTATGCTCAAAGGAATCTTCATCAACAACTCAAGCTCTTCACTAAAGTCAAGGAAGTCAACATATATATCAATTAAAGTGAAGACGAAGTTAATGATTAGATAGAAATATAATATCTCGCCATAGAACCTATTTCTGTAGAGTATTGCTATATCAGCAATGCAAGCCCTATAGTTCAGATACTAGTCTTATTAGTATAATAGTTTTTGACTTGTTTATCTCTGATTCTTCTTTATAAGAAGTTCTTTCTCTCTCCTTAACCTAGAGTGTTCTCTGGATCTTATGTAAAGAGTCGAGTTGTAACCTAGAGTCATGTCTTGGACCTGATGTGTTTCTGTTGTACCACTCTGAGAGATGTAATACTAGTGAACGGTGTTTCATTGGTGTTATGTGAACGACTATAGTGTACTATATCATGCAGTGGTATGCTAGGTCACCGCATAGGATTATGACCCTAAGATGGATTAGAATAAGGAAACCACTAGGAAATGCAAACTCCTTTACAAAATTTCTACACTTGTCTCTTTTCATCTCGTAAAACTTCTCCTAATCTTATTTCTCATCTCCATTTGTAGATGAATTCCATCAATGAAGCCTTCAAGAAGGGACCACTCATGACCATGACTTTGGAGTGTGAGATGGAGATTCCCAAAGCACTCAAGAACCTTATGGTTACCATGGGGATACATGGTGAAGCCGTGTACAAGGAATTCCCAGTGATGGATGAAGGAGAATAATATTGGTGGGTACATCTCCACTTGTACAAAAACAAGGAGGACAACCACAAAGAGTGTGGATTCTGCATGGTCACCAATTCTGAAATGCACATCTCATTCTTTTATTCTGCAAGGAATGTAGCATGGAATGCCATCAAGGATCTTGGAGATAGACTCAAGTGTAGAATGCTCAACACTGAAAATGACCTTAGAGAGGAAAAGAAGCATACCCAGGACTTAGAGGCTACCAACCAACATCTAAGGGAAGACATCATAGATTTAGCATTGGAGTCTTGTGACCAAGACAGACAGATTACCTCCAACAATGCCCTGATAGCTATTTTGACAAGTGAGTGAGAGTTGTGACGTACTCCAATAGTTGGACCACCACACTTATCGTTTTTCTCGCGTTTATAATTTTGATCATACCAATCTATGTGGTATGGCAAAAATTTGTCTAAGTCATATGAACCTTGGTGTTTGTGATTGAATATTGTATGCCATGGCTTGCGTGTTTTATGAATGCTATTGGATTTTGTTTCACTACCTTATGTTTTTCTCTTTACTTGTGTTGTTTCTAATGTTTCTCTATCCTATGCAATAGATGCCTAAATTTGTTATCAGCACCGCCGGGGAGTTCAAGGGAACTCGTTTTGGCTCACATATTGTGGATCTCACTAGTGTGCTCAATCTCCCCCTCCCTAATATTAAGGAACTTCAGCTTACGAAGTTCAAGACAAAGGATCTATGGGGATTTAGAGTCTCGCAACCAGGACGTTAGTCGGAGCCACCCACCGAGGAGATTGCCTTCAAGTTGATGCATGATGACAAGTAGAAGGGACTCGACGTGGTCATGTAGGAGCTACTTGGACGCCTTTGTGGACGTCACTCCATCGAGCTCAGGGGCCTCTGCTTCCACCCATTTGGGAGATGTGACAAGGAGGGAGAGGCTGTAGTGTATGATGACACTACTAGAGAGACTATTGATCCAGTGCGTCTCTATCTTCAGGACCTAGAGAGCCTCGTTAGACACCTCGACAAGGATAGGACCAACGTCATGCTTAGTAATGACGAGCTATAGGTTCAGTTGAGGGAGAAGGATAAGGCCTTCGTGGAGCAGGACACGATCATCAAGGAGATGGAGGCTAGGTTCGAGAAGCAAGACAAGAGGTTCAAGAACCAAGATAAGAGAGTGCAGGATAGGAATAAAAGGATCAATGAGATGAAGGCCGAGGTAGAGCTCAAGGATCTTGAGCTAGAGACATAGTAGAGAGTGATAGAGAGGCTAAGCTCGCAGAAGAGAGCCCTCCGGGCTAAGGTGGATGCTTTGACCACCACCGTGGAGGAGTACAAGACAACCATGGAGACATCATGACTTACTCTAGTGTACGAGGAGGTCGACATGGTGGAGTAGTGTTGACTACTTGGCTGCCTATCTATCTATCATCCTTTTATTTACCGAGTCTCAATGATCATCCAACGTGTGGATGGCTTTGCTAGTGTGTTTACTTTTCCAAAACTTGTTGTTTACGTTGTTTAAACTCTACGTTTATCTCGTGCTTGTTTATTTGTGATTGTTGCTATGTGTTGTAATGTGCATGTTAACATCTATGGGTTATACCTCATTACTTATCCTTATTCAAACCACAGATGCCTCCGCGTCGTGCCAATCCCAACACTAACAACAATAACAACAATGGCAATGAGATGCAGCATCTGATGACAGGCCAGACTCAGTTGATACAAATGATGACCCAGTTCATGGAGACTCGAAATCAGAACCAAAACAACAACAACAACAAAAATAACAACAACAATCAAAACAACCCACCAGCCTTTGATATGCTTACAAGGTTTCTGAGGTTGAGGCCTGCAAAGTTCTCGGGAACCACTGATCCTATGGTAGCCAATGACTGGCTACGTTCTGTGAACAAGGACTTGGTTACTGTGGGCTGCACTAATGAGGAAAAGGTCAGATTTGCAACACATATGCTTGAAGGAACAACAACTACATGGTGGGATAATTTACAAATCACCACTCCTATTGAAGATGTGACTTGGGCAATATTTGAGGATGGATTTCACACTGCTCATATCTCATCAGGAGTGATGAGTATGAAGGAGAAAGAGTTCCACAACCTTAAGTAACGTCACCGCAGTGTGGCAGAATATATTGAGGTGTTAAACAATATGGCACACTATGCACCGGATGATGTTGACACTGATGCTAAGAGGAAGGAAAAATTCCTTGAAGGGCTGAATGATGAGATGTGCATGCAGCTATCTATTGCATATGTCCCAACTTATCAATCACTGTGTGACAAAGCCACCATCTTGGAAAGCGAGATGAAACAGGTGGAGAATAGAAAAGGACGCATCACTTTGATAAACATAGTTCTGGATTGTCACACAAGCGTTCCCATGGTGATGATAGTGGAGGTTTTGGATCCCACAAGCATGGGAAGTATAATAGCCACCACAACAGTAACCGTCACCATGATAACAAGCACCACCATAGTCATGACAATGATAGATATAAGAACCATAAGAGTGGACACAAGAGCCATCACAGTGGGAATGGCAATGGAAGTCAGCCTGCTAAGAGAGACATCAGTCAGGTTGAGTGCTTCAAGTGCAAGAAAACTGGGCACTATGCAAATGAATGCCCATAAAAGAAGGCTGATGGAGCCAACAAGCCAAACCCATTTTAGAAGGGTCAAGTGAACCACATCAATGTGGAGGAAATCTATGAGGAATCTAATGTTGTGGCTGGTAAGTTCAAGCTTAATTCATTTCCAGCACTTGTTCTTTTTTATACCGGCGCATCGCATTCATTCATATCAAGAGCATTTGTTGATAAAAACGGACTTCCAACTCAAACTATTGGGTGCCCTATTAAAGTAAGCTCTCCAGGTGGAGAGATGATAGCAAATTTTGGATGTCATGATCTAGTGATAAAATTTGGAAAGTATAAGTTTCCAGTTAGTCTGATAATCCTAGATTCCCAAGGATTGGATGTAATTTTGGGCATGGATTGGATGACTAAGTATGAAGGGGTAATAGGTTGTGCGAATCGTATAGTTACACGCACAACCCCGAATAAGAAACAGATTAGGTTCAAGTCTAACTTTGAATCTAAAGGGAGTAGGCTAAATTATCTTAAGGGGTTTAGCATAGACAACGTACCAGTCGTGAAGGAGTACCCAGATGTGTTTTCGGAGTAATTACTAGGAAGGCCACCAGATAGAGATGTGGAGTTTTTGATTGACTTACTACCAGGATCTGGACCAATAACAAAGAGACCCTACAAGATGTCTGTTGATGAGTTGAAAGAACTCAAGAAACAACTTGGAGAACAGTTGCAGAAAGGATTTATTCAACCAAGTTCTTCGTCTTGGGGTGCACCACTTCTGTTTGTTGAGAAGAAGGACATAAGTCAAAGGTTATGCATAGATTATCGTTCACTCAGTGAGGTTACTATAAAGAACAAGTACCCTGTGCCCAGAATCAATGATCTATTTGATCAGCTAGAAGGAGCCGGTGTGTTCTCAAGAATTGATCTCCGATCAGACAATTTTCAGCTAAAGATTAGGGAACAAGACATACCTAAGACTGCTTTTACCACCAGGTATGGATTGTATGAGTATATCGTGATGCCATTTGGACTAACAAATGCACCAGCTGATATCATGAACATGATGAACACGGTGTTCATCGGGTTTCTTGACAAGTTTGTTGTCGTATTCATCAATGACATTCTGATCTATTCCAAGAGCAAAGAAGAGCATGAAGAACATTTGTGTTTGATACTTGAGAAACTCAGGGAGCACAAGTTGTATGCCAAGTTTAGTAAGTGTGAATTTTGGTTGAATGATGTTAGATTTCTTGGACATATTGTGAGTGTCAGCTGTAACTGAGTGGGAATCTCCCAAGTCAGTTAAAGAAGTTTGTAGTTTCCTAGGCTTGGCATGATACTATAGAAGGTTCATTGAGAATTTCTCAAAAGTAGCTAAGCCAATGACGGAGTTACTTAAGAAAGGGAAGAAGTTTGATTGGACTGAAGGTTGTGAAATCAGTTTCCAAGAATTAAAGAAGAGACTAGTGTCAGCACTAGTCTTGTGTCTGCCTGATTTGGAGAAGGATTTTCAAGTCTATTGTGATGCATCCCACCAAGGATTGGGTGGAGTTTTGATGAAAGATGGGAAAGTTGTGGCTTATGCCTCGAGACAACTCAAAACTCATGAAGTGAATTATCCTACTCATAATTTAGAGTTAGCCTCTGTTGTCCATGCACTCAAAACATGGAGACACTACCTTTTGGGAAAGCGTTGTGAAGTGTTCACTGATCACAAGAGTTTGAAGTATATTTTCACTCAAAAGGAACTCAATATGAGACAAAGAAGGTGGCTAGAGCTCATCAAGGACTATGACTTGAGTTTGCAATACCATCCAGGTAAAGAAAATGTTGTAGCGGATGCTTTAAGCCGTAAGGTTTATGTGAATGGACTTACTAAAGGAGAATTGCTAGATGATCTGTGTGCCCAATTCAAAGATATCATATTGGAGATAGTGCCTGAAGGATATCTCATGTCATTGGAAGTTCAACCAACATTGTTGGACAGGATCAAAGAAGCCCAAAAGTTGGACAAGGAAATATAGGAGATTAAAGGTAAAATTAGTAAAGGAAAGGAGGATGAACAAGGTACCTTATGGTATGGAAAGCGTATCTGCATTCCGTAAGATCCGGAGCTTCAGAAATTGATTCTGCAAGAAGCACACAATTCACCATCTTCTATTATCTAGGTAACACCAAGATGTACATGGATGTGAAGGAAAGATTTTGGTGGAACAATCTCAAGAAAGATATTGCGGAACATATTGCCTTGTGTGATGTGTGTAGTCATGTAAAAGCGGAACATCAGAAACCAGCAGGGTTACTGCAACCACTACCTATACCTGATTGGAAGTGGGATAAGATTGGTATGGATTTTATCACCAGATTACCAAGGACCAGGTCTGGATACGATTCAATATGGGTTGTTGTGGATCGCCTAACTAAAGTGGCTCATTTCATACCCATGAAGACTATCTATACAAGTGCTAAATTGGCTAAGATCTATATGAACAGGATTGTATGTCTGCATGGAGTAACTAAGAGTATTGTGTCTGATAGAGGAACTCAGTTCACTTTGCATTTTTGGCGAAAACTACATGAATCATTGGGGACAAGGTTAGAATTCAGCACGGCTTTTCAACCTTAGACGGATGGACAAACTGAAAGGGCCAATCAGATTTTGGAAGACATGTTGAGAGCTTGTGCACTAGACTATGGTGCTAGTTGGGATGAAAGTCTTCCTTACGCATAATTCTCTTTATGGAAGAAAGTGTACTACACCATTACTATGGAGTGGAGTAGGAGAAAGAAATTTATTTGGACCAGAATTTATCAAAGAAGTTGAAGAAAAATTTAGAATGGTAAAGGACAGATTGAAGATAGCCCAGTCCCGACAGAAGAGCTATGTAGACCCAAAGAAGTCACCTATGATGTAGGAGATAGAGCCTATCTTAGAGTCTCACCACTTCGTGGGGTGAAGAGATTTGGAGTCAAAGGAAAATTGGCACCAAGATATGTTGGACCATTCAAGATTATGAGCCGCAAAGGAGAAGTAGCTTATGAGATAGAATTGCCAGAGTCACTGTCTACTGTTCACAATGTGTTTCATGTGAGTTAGTTGAAGAAGTGTCATCCGGAAATGGAAGAAACTTCATTGAAGGACACTATACCTTTGGAAGAGGTTCAGTTGGAGAGTGATCTTACTTATGAGGAGAAACCTAGCAAGATTCTTGAGACTGCAGAAAGAGTTACTCGTACTAAGACTATCAAATTCTGCAAAGTACAGTGGAATCATCATACCGAGGAAGAAGCAACTTGGGAAAGAGAAGATGACCTTCGGAAAGATCACCCTCACCTATTTGCTAACCAATCCGAATCTCAAGGGCGATATTCATCTTAAGGGGGTTAGATTCGTAACATCCCAAATTTCATGAAATACAAAATCATGTATTGCATTCATATAAGCATAGCATTTTGATCTTACCCAAAAATTTGCAAAGAAAAACCCTAAAATAAAACCATATTTAGACCCCTCTTTATATATTTTATATGGGGCATGGTTTTATTTTTATTTCAAAGGACAAAGTGTATTTGAGTGGTTAGATGTGTGTAGCACACTTTTTGACACCAGGATCATAGTGCAAAAAGTTGGTGAACATTTGTATTCAAACATATTTGAATTAGGGTTTCAAAACCATTTCTAAAAATCAAAACAGAGAAGAAAAAGGAGAAATAAAAAAATAAAAACAAGTGTACCTATCTAGCCCAGCCCCACTTGCGGCCTAGTAAGCATTGCTCAAAATAGATTTTCCTTATCTTTTGAAAACACTAAGTTTTTGCTTGACAAAATAATCTTTCCCAAGGCATCTCCCAATAGAAATTGGTGATCCTTCAACCCTTGTTCAACCACAAGTTTTTAACTTAGAAATTTGGATGATGAGATTCTTGATAGCTTCCATGTCTTGATGCTCAAACTGTCCTTTGCCAGGGACATGGCTAAGTACTTAGATTTTACACTCTGCAGAGGTGGTGCACTTTCCCCACAAGACTTGGTTTCACCAAGACAAGATATTTCAGAAGCCTTCCCTTAGACCATAATGGATGCGTTCCAACCTATCATCCCCTACCACCAACTGTCCATTTGGCTAAGTTATTGCAACCTATATGATCCAGGCAGAGCCCATAATGCCAAGTGGCTGCACTTCAAGCTTCTCAACATTTGACATCTCAAATCTCTTTGTTCCTGGGTGGCCATCCACAAGTGAGATACACAAGGGTCACCAGTCCCCTGGCCTTGTGTAACCACTCAACACAAACCATTCCTTCCATTCCACCCAGGTGATTCATTTACTTAGTTGTTTTATTAAACAAAACACAAGTCCTCAGACTTAGAAATTTTCCATAGCATGAATATATATTCCACCCTTGTTTTCTACTAGCTAAGCTAAGCATGATAGTAGTAGGAATCTCAACTTAGGAATTCCTACTAAGGTTTCATCTACTAGGATTTCCCATGGCATAGTTTACACTTAGCAAAATTCCATGCAAGTCCTACTTAGAAAATATCAGTAATGCATAGTGAAAATAATGGGACAAAAGTATGAAGCATCACTTGCCCTTTTGGTAGAGAGTATAGGTTCACTCCTTGATCTTTGCAATATTCACTTACTTCAAATCACTACAATTCAATCAAGCAAACAATATTTCAATCTACCATTCAAGCAATTCATCACATAAAATAATAGAAGCAAACAATGCATGCAAGCATGCCAAAAATGGTTTTATTTGAAAAAGTGGTTTCTAATGGTTCATAAACATTTGAAAACACCTAAAGGTCATTTTATAAAGTGGTAAAATCATTTGTATAAGATTTTACTTCATAAACCATTTTTAGATCAAGTTATTATTTTATGTGGTGAAGAAAGGCTTTTAATAAGGCAAAATTCTATAGGTTTCACAAAATAAGTTTTCAAACCATATAACCTTTTGTTTAGGGTCAGAGAGTTTATTTCCAAAACATTTCTCAAAGGTTTTCTTCCAAAACCATTTTTAATAATTAAACTATATTTTTATTTGACTAGAAATGGTTTAAATCCAAGATTCATTCTTTTGCTTCACCAAATACATTTTTGAAACCACAATTTGTTTCCTATGGTCAGTAGGTTCAAAAAACACCATTTGCCAAAGGTTTTATTTCAAAAATCTTTTTAGAACAATTTTTATATTCTAAACATGCATTCATAAGTTTCTGCAAAAACACACATTTTACCAGAAGCTTTTTACTAAAAAAATTGCATGGTTGGATAGGGCTTGTCTTTCTGAATCCATTGATATAAAATTTGCAAAATTTGGACGTGTGGATTAAAATTTATAGATTTTACAAAATCTAGCATCTAATAGATCAAATCTGTTTTAATTCAAACGAGCAGAGCCACGTGGCGTGTTCTAATTCGTCGGTACCGGTTCGCGTGGATCAGCAACGTGAGGCATTGGATAAAGTTACATCGCACGGCACAGATTGCGTACCCCTTCGGCGTTAAGTGATTCTATCGCATCCTTACGATCTGCATCTAACGGCTGGAGACGACCTGACCAAACTCTGGCGGCGCTCAGCGGCAGCGCGCGGCGGCGACGCTCGGCTAGCGGCGGAGCTGGCGATAGAGGAAGCAAGGAAGGAGGAGAGGTGGCTCACCGTGATCGCCGTGGCATGGGGATGCTTAACCTGCTCGTTGTTGACGAAGGGGCGCACAGGGTTGCTGATAATTGCTCGTCGGAGTTGCGTCTGACGACGGCCACACTCTGTCGTCGTCGAGGGTGGCGCTACGGGTCACGAGGGAGCAAACAGAAGACATAGTTACATGCGCGAGGACGCGACGATGATGCATGCGTGAAGGAGAAGGAGAGGGGCGGTCAGGTTCTTACTAGAGGAGTCGCCGGAGAAGAAAGCAGACGGTGGCGGCGCTTGGTGTCGTCTTTGTCGAGGCTCTGGGGCGCGCGCGAGCGAGCTAATGCCACTGGGAGATGCGCCAGGGCTTGGGGGTCACGTCCGTGTGCTCGAGGAGGCGAGGGGAGAAGGAGGCTGGCCGGAATCGGGTGTGGAGCTCGCCGGAGACAGTGGCAATGCAAGGCAGAATTGACGCAGCCTGGTGGCTCTAGGGAGGTGGCGTCTGGGGGGAAAGAGGGAGGAGAGCCTGGCGATTAATACAGTGTGGTCACGGCGAGGAATAAACGCAGCATTATGGCGAATTCAAGCAGAGGAATCAACGGCACGAAACGGCCAGGCGTGTTCATCGCGGGGAGGAAGAAGGTGAGGTGGCAGTGGGGTCGTCTCGTCAGCGATAGAGGAAGCAAGGAAGGAGGAGAGGTGGCTCACCGTGATCGCCGTGGCACGGGGATGCTTAACCTGCTCGTTGTTGACGAAGGGGCGCACAGGGTTGCTGATAATTGCTCGTCGGAGTTACGTCTGACGACGGCCACACTCTGTCGTCGTCGAGGGTGGCGCTACGGGTCACGAGGGAGCAAACGGAAGACATAGTTACATGCGCGAGGACGCGGCGATGATGCGTGCGTGAAGGAGAAGGAGAGGGGCGGTCAGGTTCTTACTAGAGGAGTCGCCGGAGAAGAAAGCAGACGGTGGCGGCGCTTGGTGTCGTCGTTGTCGAGGCTCTGGGGCGCGCGCGAGCGAGCTAATGCCACTGGGAGATGCACCAGGGCTTGCGGGTCACGTCCGTGTGCTCGAGGAGGCGAGGGGAGAAGGAGGCTGGCCGGAATCGGGTGTGGAGCTCGCCGGAGATAGTGGCAATGCAAGGCAGAATTGACGCAGCCTGGTGGCTCTAGGGAGGTGGCATCTGGGGGGAAAGAGGGAGGAGAGCCTGGCGATTAATACAGTGTGGTCACGGCGAGGAATAAACGCAGCATTATGGCGAATTCAAGCAGAGGAATCAACGGCAGGAAACGGCCAGGCGTGTTCATCGCGGGGAGGAAGAAGGTGAGGTGGCAGTGGGGTCGTCTCGTCAGCGATAGGGGGAAAGGGGGAATGGGTCCAGGCTGTCAGTGAGGCGTGGGTTAAGTCTGCGGTGAGAAAACGTTTCGCTCGTGAGAGGGAGAGGTGGACTGGACTGGGCCTAGTGGGCTCGCTGGGCTGGGCTGCACCTTTTATATATTTTTTTGTTCTGTTTGTTTTTATTTTTCCTTTCTGAATATTCTGTTTTGATTTCATTTAATCAATTCAAGCAACCATTTGAATTCAAAACTTTGCCAAAATTTGTGTAGGTTTAAATATTGAGTAATAGAACATTCTGAAATCATTTAAGAATAATTTATTTATTATTTTTAAGGTCTTTTAATTATTCATAATAGGCTCTAGTTTTAAATCATATAAGATTTAATAATATTTCTAAACACCATTTGATTTTCCAAAACCTTCCAAATCTTTTCAGTAGGTTTTTATTTGGTTATTTGGGTGTCAAATAATTCATCTTGAATCATTTGGAATAATTTAATATGATTCATAAATCATTTGGATTGGGTATTTGTTTTAATTCCAATGGAATTTAATATGGTTTTAATTCCCTAAATTTTATTTGGAAGACTTATTTTAATCTTGTTTAAGTTGAATGAACCAACTTTTATTTCATTTGGGTAATTTCCAAAATACTATTTTCTCATGCATTATATAATTATTCTTATTAGAGATTTGTCTTTATTAAAATAGGGATAGAATGGTTAATGCCATTTTTATTTTACCTTATTTTGGAAATTCTTTATCCTTTTATTTTATTTGGTTTTGGATTATAATTCATTCCATTTGCTTATGGATTTGGCCAAAATTTGATTTGGTCTTTAAATAATCTTTATTTAATATTTCTTTCATCATCTTATAAAATTCATATCTTTTTATTTATAGATTCAAACTTGGTGATTCCAATTTGTAAAATCTTATTTAATATTTGTTTATCCTTTCAAATGTCTTTAGGATTATTTTCTCACCATTTGGTATGGATTTGTAGATAGGTTCTTTATTAGCTTTGGAAATTTAATTTCCTTATCTTATTATATTCTAAATATTTTATTTATGGTTCCAAATTAAGTGAAACCAATTTATATGGTTTTATAATATTTCTATTTGTCTTTCTTGATCCTTTGTAAATGTTTGTTGATAAGATTTTATATGGATCAAATCCATAGGCTTGGAGTTAACTTGGAAATGATTTTTATTCCATTAGGGTTTAGGGTTTGGATTTATTTCGAAGTGTTTAATTTCCAGATGCATTTTATGAGGAATGCATTTCTCTTGATTTGGATTTTGTTGAATTCAAACTTTAATTAAAGTTTGTTCAAGATGGGATTTTAAGTTTCCATTTAGAAACAAAAGTTTCTTTTCACCCTAATTTTCAACAATAATTTATTTTGTTTATTTATTTTTCACATTACAAGATTTGGAAAATCTTGGGATGTGACAGGCTACCACCCTTAAAATAAATCTCGTCCCGAGATTTGGGGAGGCTAGGGGTTACAAGTTGGCTCAAAGCATCTAGGGTACTACCACCCTTAAAAATTTTCCAACTAGATTACATCTTGGCTTGCTTGGGATCTTGATGAAACCTCTCTGGGCAAACATCTGGATAGTGTCCCTTGTTTCCACACTTGAAACATGTGACAAGGCTGAGATCCTTCATAGGCTTGTTTATCTTGTGCTTCATCTTTTCTGGACAGTTGCTTGCATAATGTCCTTGGTTACCACAATTGTAACATGTAATAAGATTGAGTTCATCACGTATCTTCTGTGGGAAAGTTGCTACATAATGGCCTAGCTCTTTGCAGTTGTTGCACCACACTTGGCTAATTTCCTTATACTTTTTCTTCTCTGGACATTCACTGGCATAGTGTCCCATTTCTTTGCAATGACCACATTGCACATGGCTTTTGTCCTTCTTTTTCTTGGGTTTCTCCAAAGCTAGGAGTGCTTCTAGTTCATGTTCTTCATATGTTATCTCAAAGGTAGGAACAGTTCCTGGTCTCCTTGACCTTCTATTATTCCTTGGATAATACATATGTCTCCTTTTTGGTCCTTTAAATTGAGTCATGTTGCATGGAGGTGCAAGCTGAGATTTTCCTTTGTCTTCATCCTTCTTGGTAGACTTGGCTCTCTCATGGTAATCTGCAATCAGTTGTTGCACTCCACCTTGTTTCCTTTGTTCAACTATGGAATAGATGGGGCATTGGATAGGGACATGATTGTTTCCTTCACATAGGTAACAAGTAGCTTGAGATGTGGGGCATTGCTCAATTGGATGTTTCTCTTCACAATTGGGGCATTGATCTTCATGCTCCTTGGAAGTGTGATTCTTGTCTCCACAAATATTGCAAGCTTGGGTTCCTTCTAGAATAACATATTTGTCATCCTTGTTGTCATAAACTCCTTGGGAAGAGTTGTCTCCCATGTTGATCATTTGATTTGCCATCCCTTGCAACAATTGGGATTGAGTTTTCAAAACTTCTTGCATGGTTGGGTCTAACTCATTGTTGTTGGCTAACAGCTGAGTTGTCTCTTGGTTCAACTGGGTTTGTCTTGCAAGCAGTTGGTCTCTCATGTTGATCTCTTGGTTGTTGTTGTTGTCACCATCCTTGATGTTGGAGTCTCTTGGAGAAGTCATCTGTTTGGGTTGGATTGGGATTAGAATAGGCAAAATATTTCTAAGGAAATAATTCTAATTACACACATCACAATTCACACAACCAATGTGCAAGCAATCACAAACGAACACTCCACTCAAACAACAAGTTTAAAGCATATTTTTAGGCAACCAAAAATATTTTTGTTACACCACATAAGTTGGTGGGTTTTGACTTAAACTAAATATGGTGGTCCATCTATATGGTTCACTTGAAATCTTTCCATCCTTCTTAGTTGATTCCTTTTGAACAAGGTGTTTGTATCCTTAGAGAATTTCTTGCATCTTGATCTCAAAACTTCAAGGTGATGATGGTTCCTTCTAAGTTGTGTTTCCTTAGTCTTCAAGTCTTGAGCAATATTTATTGTCTCACTTGTAGTCCTTAGTAATATCTAAGGTTGAAGTCCTTGGTGAAAATGTTGAAGATGTTGAAGTCATTAGAGTTGAAGATGTTAAAGTCATTAGAGTTGATGATGTCCTTATCTCATGGTGGAGTCTTTGGCCATGGGGTAGGCTTTATCCATCAAGTTGAAATAGAAGAGATGTAGAGTTAAAACCAAAATGGTTGAGAAAAGAGTTTACAAGATTGTTTGTAAATAAGTTTTGGAACAAATGCAACTCCTATTTTTCTAAGGGGTTTTGTCCAATCCTAGGTTTACAAATCCTACAGGCAACACAATGCTCTGATACCATCTGTAAGGTTCCCAACCTTTAATAAGGTAGATATCCCTGTGTTTACAATGCTAGTCCCTGGATCAATAGCTAGCATCCATAGTTAAGATGTAATATCAAGAAACAAAGGTCATAATACAACTTTATAACCAGGAATAAAATAATTTATTACATCTTACATAGCTCATTTGGCTATCTCATTACAATGCAGCAGAATATAACAATAGCATGGGGTCCTTCATCTTCAAAGTGCCACAGGCAGACATGTTGGTTGTAGACTTGTAATCCTAATCCTTAAACTTCACTAATATCAAACAAACCTGCAACATAACAAGTTACAGCCACAAGGGTCAATACATTTGAATTGTATTGGCAAGTGATACTATGGTAGTATAGTGGAGTCTATCATCTATATGCATTTGGCTAAGTGGAGCTTAGGCTTGCATTGCTCAAAATAGATTTTCCTTATCTTTTGAAAACACTAAGTTTTTGCTTGACAAAATAATCTTTCCCAAGGCATCTCCCAATAGAAATTGGTGATCCTTCAACCCTTGTTCAACCACAAGTTTTTAACTTAGAAATTTGGATGATGAGATTCTTGATAGCTTCCATGTCTTGATGCTCAAATTGTCCTTTGCCAGGGACATGGCTAAGTACTTAGATTTTACACTCTGCAGAGGTGGTGCAGTTTCCCCACAAGACATGGTTTCACCAAGACAAGATCTTTTAGAAGCCTTCCCTTAGACCAGAATGGATGCGTTCCAACCTATCATCCCCTACCACCAACTGTCCATTTGGCTAAGTTATTGCAACCTATATGATCCAGGCAGAGCCCATAATGCCAAGTGGCTGCACTTGAAGCTTCTCAACATTTGACATCTCAAATCTCTTTGTTCATGGGTGGCCATCCACAAGTGAGATACACAAGGTTCACCAGTCCCCTGGCCTTGTGTAACCACTCAACACAAACCATTCCTTCCATTCCACCCAGGTGATTCATTTACTTAGTTGTTTTATTAAACAAAACACAAGTCCTCAGACTTAGAAATTTTCCATAGCATGAATATATATTCCACCCTTGTTTTCTACTAGCTAAGCTAAGCATGATAGTAGTAGGAATCTCAACTTAGGAATTTCTACTAAGGTTTCATCTACTAGGATTTCCCATGGCATAGTTTACACTTAGCAAATTCCATGCAAGTCCTACTTAGAAACTATCACGCATCACTTGCCTTTTTGGTAGAGAGTATACTCCTTGATCTTTGCAATATTCACTTACTTCAAATCACTACAATTCAATCAAGCAAACAATATTTCAATCTACCATTCAAGCAATTCATCACATAAAATAATAGAAGCAAACAATGCATGCAAGCATGCCAAAAATGGTTTTATTTGAAAAAGTGGTTTCTAATGGTTCATAAACATTTGAAAACACCTAAATGTCATTTTATAACGTGGTAAAATCATTTGTATAAGATTTTACTTCATAAACCATTTTTAGATCAAGTCATTATTTTATGTGGTTAAGAAATGCTTTTAATAAGGCAAAATTCTATAGGTTTCACAAAATATGTTTTCAAACCATATAACCTTGTTTTTAGGGTCAGAGAGTTTATTTACAAAACATTTCTCAAAGGTTTTCTTCCAAAACCATTTTTAATAATTAAACTATACTTTTATTTGACTAGAAATGGTTTAAATCCAAGATTCATTCTTTTTCTTCACAAAATACATTTTTGAAACCACAATTTTTTTCCTATGGTCAGTAGGTTCAAAACACACCATTTGTCAAAGGTTTTATTTCAAAAATCTTTTTAGAACAATTTTTATATTCTAAACATGCATTCATAAGTTTCTGCAAAAACACACATTTTACCAGAAGCTTTTTACTAAACAAAGTGCATGGTTGGCTAGGGCTTGTCTTGCTGAATCCATTGATATAAAATTTGCAAAATTTGGACATGTGTATTAAAAGTTATAGATTTTACAAAATCTAGCATCTAATAGATCAAATCTGTTTTAATTCAAACGAGCAGAGCCACGTGGCGTGTTCTAATTCGTCGGTACCGGTTCGCGTGGATAAGCAACGTGAGGCGTTGGATCAAGTTACATCGCACGGCACAGATTGCGTACCCCTTCGGCGTTAAGTGATTCTATCGCATCCTTACGATCTGCATCTAACGGCTGGAGACGACCTGACCAAACTCTGGTGGCGCTCAGCGGCAGCGCGCGGCGGCGACGCTCGGCTAGCGGCGGAGCTGGCGATAGAGGAAGCAAGGAAGGAGGAGAGGTGGCTCACCGTGATCGCCGTGGCACGGGGATGCTCAACCTGCTCGCGGTTGACGAAGGGGCGCACAGGGTTGCTGATAATTGCTCATCGGAGTTGCGTCTGACGACGGCCACGCTCTGTCGTCGTCGAGGGCGGCGCTACGGGTCAAGAGGGAGCAAATGGAAGACATAGTTAGATGCGCGAGGACACGGCGATGATGCGTGCGTGAAGGAGAAGGAGAGGTGCGGTCAGGTTCTTACCAGAGGAGTCGCCGGAGAAGAAAGCAGACGGTGGCGGCGTTTGGTGTCGTTGTTGTCGAGGCTCTGGGGCGTGCGCGAGCGAGCTAATGCCACTGGGAGATGCGCCAGGGATTGGGGGTCACGTTCGTGTGCTCGAGGAGGCGAGGGGCGAAGGAGGCTGGCCGGAATCGGGTGTGGAGCTCGCCGGAGACAGTGGCAATGCAAGGCAGAATTGACGCAGCCTGGTGGCTCCGGGGACGTGGCGTCTGGGGCGAAATAGGGAGGAGAGCCTAACGATTAATATAGCATGGTCATGGCGAGGAATAAACGCAGCATTATGGCGAATTCAAGCAGAGGAATCAACGGCAGGAAACGGCCAGGCGTGTTCATCGCGGGGAGGAAGAAGGTGAGGTGGCAGTGGGGTCGTCTCGTCAGCGATAGGGGGAAAGGGGGAATGGGTCCAGGCTGTCAGTGAGGCGTGGGATAAGTCTGCGGTGAGAAAACGTTTCGCTCATGAGAGAGAGAGGTGGACTGGACTGGGCCTAGTGGGCTCGGTGGGTTGGGCTGCACCTTTTATATATTTTTTTGTTCTGTTTGTTTTTCTTTTTCCTTTCTTAATATTCTGTTTTGATTTCATTTAATCAATTCAAGCATCCATTTGAATTCAAAACTTTGCCAAAATTTGTGTAGGTTTAAATATTGATTAATAGAACATTCTGAAATCATTTAAGAGTAATTTATTTATTATTTTTAAGGTCTTTTAATTATTCATAATAGGCTCTAGTTTTAAATCATATAAGATTTAATAATATTTCTAAACACCATTTGATTTTCCAAAACCTTCCAAATCTTTTCAGTAGGTTTTTATTTGGTTATTTGGGTGTCAAATAATTCATCTTGAATCATTTGGAATAATTTAATATGATTCATAAATCATTTGGATTGGGTATTTGTTTTAATTCCAATGGAATTTAATATGGTTTTAATTCTCTAAATTTTATTTGGAAGATTTATTTTAATCTTGTTTAAGTTGAATGAAACAACTTTTATTTCATTTGGGTAATTTCCAAAATACTATTTTCTCATGCATTATATAATTATTCTTATTAGAGATTTGTCTTTATTAAAATAGGGATAGAATGGTTAATGCCATTTTTATTTTACCTTATTTTGGAAATTCTTTATCCTTTTATTTTATTTGGTTTTGGATTATAATTCATTCCATTTGCTTATGGATTTTGCCAAGATTTGATTTGGTCTTTAAATAATCTTTATTTAATATTTCTTTCATCATCTTATAAAATTCATATCTTTTTATTTATAGATTCAAACTTGGTGATTCCAATTTGTAAAATCTTATTTAATATTTGTTTATCCTTTTAAATGTCTTTAGGATTATTTGCTCTCCATTTGGTATGGATTTGTAGATAGGTTCTTTATTATCTTTGGAAATTTAATTTCCTTATCTTATTATATTCATAATATTTTATTTATGGTTCCAAATTAAGTGAAACCAATTTATATGGTTTTATAATATTTATATTTGTCTTTCTTGATCATTTGTAAATGTTTGTTGATAAGATTTTATATGGATCAAATCCATAGGCTTGGAGTTAACTTGGAAATGATTTTTATTCCATTAGGGTTTAGGGTATGGATTTATTTTCCAAGTGTTTAATTTCTAGATGCATTTTATGAGGAATGCATTTCTCTTGATTTGGATTTTGTTGAATTCAAAATTTAATTAAAGTTTGTTCAAGATGGGATTTTAAGTTTCCATTTAGAAACAAAAGTTTCTTTTCACCCTAATTTTCAACAATAATTTATTTTGTTTATTTATTTTTCACATTACAAGATTTGGAAAATCTTGGGATGTGACATATTCTTAGTTCTTCCAAAAGATCATAAGAATATCCTCACTATCGTCCAATGATCATTTTATGATTCATTCTGGTATATGCTCATAACACTTAGAGCATAGGACATATCTGGATGTGTACATATCATGGTATGATTGATCAAAACATCCTTGTGATTTCACTCATCGAGTGTAAAAGCACTTGAATCTTGTTTCACTTATCAAGTGTCGATACACTTGAATCTTAATTCAATTCCTTTCCATGGACAGGAACCGTTTTTATTGTTTCTATATTGAAATCCTTCAATATCTCATATATGTACGTTTGGCACAACCATATTAGCGTCACAGTCTATCCACTATAGTCTTTCATGCTAAATATTGGGGTTTTGCCTAAGTCTTTCATCGAAATGAAATTATTAACCTTTGTCAATAAGATATACATCATTTCTAATCAACAAGATGTCCTCCACATAATGTATTAGAAATATGTCTCAGCGCTCCCACTTAATTTCTTGCAAATGCAAGCATCTTCATCGTCTCCTGATGAAAAATCCTTTTCATCATTTTGAAGATTCCAACTCTGCGATGCTTACTTCAATCGTTGAAGTTTCCATGCCTTTTTAGCATACTTTGTATTAACAAAACCCTTTGGACCGTGTCATGTACACATCCTAGGTAACCATTCTATTAGAGAACTTTGTTTTGTTTATTCATGTACCATATACCAAATTATATGTAGTGGTTGTTAGTTTAATCCGTCCAGACTAAATATCGCTATGAAAGATCAAATCTTGCCATAGTCAACTCCTTGAACATTGTCATAAAATACTTTACGACATGTCGACTATTTCATAGATGTGAAACATCCATGTCTGTTTATTTATAGATCCAAATATGACCGATAGGTTTTTACACCTTTCCGGAGGGTCTTCCATGTTCAAAACTTGATTTCTCGTGTATGGAACTATCACAGATTTTATGGCTGCAAGCCATTTGACGGAGTCAGGGCCCATCATCGCTTCTTTGTAGTCGTTTCATCATTGTCAAACAATAATGATTTACTCTCAAATCTCAATCATTTGATTGTTTATCCGATCTTCTTGGTTCAATAGGAACTTTAGACCTTCGTGACCGCAACCTTTGAGGGACGTGACCCATGAGGATTCTGGCTTCCTCCGGAACATTTTCCGGCGCTGCACAACTCAGCACATATAGCTAAGGTTCGTTAACCTTATTAAAGTTCTATTGTCCTCCCACTTAACTTTTGCAAAAAAATCTTTTTTAAGAAACTTCACATTTCAAGCGACAAACCCTTTTGTCCTTGGTGTTATGGAGGAATAACAAATTGTTATTCTAAATTACCTGCAAATACATGTTCATCCGACTTTGGTTGTAAACATCTTACTTATGCTTAGCATACCAAAATTTAAGAAATGACAATTTGGGTTTTACCCCAAACCACAACTTCCATGGTGTCATTTCAACGGATCAAGATGGAGCTCTTTTCAGTGTAAAAGCGGTATTCTCTAAAGCTTTTAATCTTTTAAAACATAATGGCAGTTTTATAAATAACACCTTTGATCCAACCATGTCACACAAGGTTTAATTACAAATCTCAAACACTCCATACTCGTATGGTGTTTCGGGAGATGTAAATCTAGGTGTTTTGCTAAACTTAAAACTCAAATAAATCCCTTTATGATAAATCATAATTCATTTATTTTTCTTGTTACACTTGTCACTCAAATAAATCCCTTTATGATAAATCATAATTCATTTATTTTTCTTGTTACACTTGTAACTCAAATAAATCCCTTTATGATAAAATCATAAATCATTTATTTTCTTGTTACAATGATTTTCCACTTCATCTTGAAATTCTTTGAAACGTTTTTCAAATATTTCATACTTATTTATCATTAAGTGAATATTCATTCAAATTTCCGGAGAAAGCATATGAAGTTGAAATCCATCACTTACGATTATACATAATGGACTATATACATCGATATGTATAAGTTCCAATATTTTAGTCGTTCGTTCTTCTTTGGCCTTTGAACGAAGTTTTAATTATCCCGAGGAAAGTCTCACAAGCATCACTTGATCAAATCAAAGACTCCAAAAATCCATGAATATGGAGTTTCTTCATGTTTTCTTTCCAATATAATTTAAACGGCGATGTCACTTGGTAAGTGATCTTTCAATCATTCGTCTTGCGACATTTTAGCATTAGGTTTTATGGATTTGATTTCTCCAACTAGATTTGTAAATCATCCATCTTATATGGAATACGGTAATTATTTGGACAACCTTTGTTCTCATAATACCTGATTTAAATAACAATTATTAAAACAAATCTTGAAGTCAAGCTTTGATGTCAACAAGAAATACAAACAATGGTTTGTTTGTTTTTGATGAACATCATCACATATTCTCTTGCTAGTTACTTAGGCCATTGTGGTTCATGAATTGCGTCATTCCGTATGAAATTTCATACCAACCAATTTGGTATCCAATACCCAAGAACCACATTGTTTAACAAGCAAAGAATACAATCATAACATGTATATCATCTATATACCTAAACTGGATATATCCAGTCTTTTCTTTTCTGCAAATATATTTTATAGATTCTCTTTCAGCATTTCCTTTTTCATTTTAAAAGAATCTATCAACATCAAAAGTGGCGCCATATAGATGACACATAGTCTAAAGCATGTATTTTCAAATAATAATACCTTTGGACTTGCACTTTGAAGTAGATCACCATCATCAAAATGATCGGCATTCTTTCAAAATCCATTCTTTAGTAATCTTTTAGTGTAGTAAACACTTTACATACATCTTCTATTCATCCTTATCATGAAGACTTTCATGATCAAGCTAATGTAGCTTATAAAGACGAATCGTGAGTATATCATTACTTTCCAAAACCCTTTGGGATGATTAGGATGTCTAGCATCTCCAACCTTTGTAAATTCTCATCCAAATATGAGAACATACATTATACTCTATCATATTGCAACCAAAACATTGTTTCAGATATCGTTATATCTGTCACACATGATGGTTTCTGAAACAATTCTTTCAGCTCCTAGATAAACTTGATATTAAAATAATCAAGAATCATGGAGGCAAACATGATACTTAAGATACTAACACTAGAAAATTGTTACTCTCGATTTAATACCAATTATTAAATTTCACGGATTAAACAGAGTTTGCTGAAATTTTGGAATAGGACTTTAAACTTTAGATTGACACTCAACACAATACAATACCAGTTCATAAAGTAAATATCCAGAATTCTATAGTTCTATTATCTCAATTACAACTAACCATAAGGTGGTGACGAATGCCAATGACTACAAAAAATTATGCAAATTCACTTTGATTTAATTTAAGATAAATTGGGTTCTACTAATCCAAATTAGAAATAAACTCCCACTAAAAAACGACATCCCTCATGTCTTTTTGGTGATTACATGAACCAAATCCACTACACCAAGTCCGATCATCACATTAGTCGGTGTAGCTTCAAAGGCGAGCATCCATATGGTCATCATATCAAAACATATGACTCATGCTTAACCTTTCGGTCCGTGTTCCGAGGCCATGTCTGTACATGCTAGGCTCACCAAGTAAGAACCTTAGTATTCGCGTGTGTAACTGTCTTACACCCGAGATATGCTCGTGGATTCAAGTACACCCGATCATCACGTGATGTCTTGAAGCGACGAAACATTGTCGGTTCATACTTAAGGAAGAACACAATTTTATATTGATATCTAAATGAGGGATCATCTTATTATGCTAATAAAACGCCAAACAAGCAATATAAGATGCAATCAAACATCACATGTTAATAAGTGAAATGATATGGTTCTTGCACTTGATCTCCATCATGTGCATCATGGTATGATCGCCATCATACCTCTATGTGTAAGGCCAAGTTCTATGGAACTTACATGTTATGTGTGTTGTACGAGTATCGACTTATACTTCTACTTACAACATCACCATATCATGACACTATCCCAGCAACAATCTAAACTCGACGCCTCTAATTTATCCATTGCAAGTTTTACGTGGCTTAGGGATTTCGAAGATAGAACCGTTCTTACTTACGAATATGAACCACAACGAGGATAACCAAATTGTTGAAAATTCGTTGCAAATTAGATTTGACTATAGTAGGAGAGACAGACACTAGCTAGCCACTTATGCAAAACTAGTTGCATGTCAAGCGTGGAACACGTCTCATGTGCGAGGACATGTAAAGTTTGCCAGGGCCGCTTCATCCCACTATGCCACCAATATCCAAAGTACAACTAAGAAGCAAAAAAATGATCATCATCGCCCCCATACTCATATGTGTACTACCCGTGCAAAGCATCTACGCATAGATCCGGCTTTGATACCACTGTAGGGTTCACAGCATAGAAAACAAACAATTTCCTACGATGGGAACAACTATGTACCAAGATCTATCTACTAGACACAAGCAACAGGCGGATATAAATCCGTAGAGAACATACCCTTGAAGACCGACGAAGCTTAATGAGTCCAAACTCGTGGTTGATGTAGATGATCTCTTACCGATCTGAAGATCGAGAGGAAGTCCTACCGCCGCAAAATAGCAGCGCATCCGTGCTCGCACACACGTACAAGACACTGAGCAACCTCCGCCTCCTCGCTCCAGCGATGCAGCGGAAGCACAACTCTTTCTTGCCGAATAGCCATCGGGAACATGTATCTTGCTAGTCCGAGACCATGGGGAATAAATTCTAGAGGGGGAGAGATCCTTCACGAGGAGGTGTGAGTGAGAGAGAGGGAGGGGGATCCTTTTATAGGGAGATGGGGGCACCCAAGGGGCCATGCGCCCAGCCATGGGGCTGCCACCTCCTCTCCTTTAATTCATGTGGGTGGACACTCCACTCACACAAAAGCCTTTCAATTTCCTCCACTAAAAAAACCACTCAAATTCCCATTAAATTTCCACCAAATTTAATGCAAACTCTCATTAAATAAAACTCCTTTTATTTATTAGGATTTTTTTCAATTACTTTAATGATAAACACTTTCTAGTATTTCATTTCACATATAACCCCTTACTAGTATTTCATTTCACATGCAAAAACACTTTCTGCAATTTCACCCGAAAACCTATTTCGGTATCTAGTGAAATAAATTCCTGCGCTTGTTATTCTTTTTGGCATGAAACTTTTGCTCCAATTGGATGTCGGTGTCTCTTAAGTGTGACACCCTATGGTTCGCGAATAATACTGACATGATCGAGACCCCTCTCCGATCAATAATCAGAAACGGGACCTGGAGATCTGTACTGACTCCCACACATTCAACGATGACTTTCTTGTGATCGTGAGAACCTTTTACGCTAGTATCTTAATCCTTTTGTTTCGTGATATATTACATGTCCGAGATTCGATCATAGATATCTCCATACCTAATTTGATCTCGTTACTGACATGCACTCTTTTCTCGTTCTCGTGATATACATTCTAGTGATCAAATCACTTGCTTGCAAGCTAATCAATGTGATATCACCGAGAGGGCCCAGAGCATATCTATCCGTCATCAGGATGAACAAATTCCACTCTCGATCCATGGGCCTCAACATAACACTTTAGTAGTTCTGAAGCCATCTTTATAATCACCCAGTTACGGTGTGACGTTTGATGTCATCAAGAAACTCTTTTGGTGTTAGTGATTGACATGATCTCATGGTCTAAGGATTAGGATCACCTCGTAAGTTGTTATAGAAATATAAACTCAATGACTTTGATCATAATTCTATACTTCGGATGAATGTTCATCACACCACTACACTAATGTTTTGACCTCGTTATTAATAACATCCAATGTCCTTGATCAGGAAACCTTGATCATCTTGTTAATCAACGAGCTAGTTTTATGAGAGAGGCATAACTAGGAACTTATTTTTGTTTATTAAACACACATGTATTAACGTTTCCATATTAATACAATTATACCATGTAAAAAAACATTTATCATAAACAAGGAATACGATAATAACCACTTTATTATTGCCTCTTGGGCATATTCCCTTCACACCCAATCTTCCCAAGCACTTCTCCATAGCACCATCACTCCCCCTGGTAGTGCTACACTGTATCATAGCACGGTTCCCTTTTGTCCTCTAGCCCTTGGAGAAGAAGTGAGGGAGAGAGGGTGGCCACACAAGACTTGTCCAATAAAAATCTCCACCCTCCAGCCCTGCCACCACCCCTCTGCCCTCACAGGCCCCACACACACCCTCTCCACCGCCACTGACAACCAATAGACAGCCCTGGACTAGCCCTACCCCCTCCATGGTCCAAGCCCACCATGAACCACTCTACCTTGGTATAAGAGGGCCAAAGTCTCTCCAGCACCTCTCAGTGCCCTCATTTGCATCCTACCACTCCACCACACCTCCCCAGAGCTCCCTCCCCCGCTCACTTGCACTGTACTGCCCAGGAGAAGGAGGAGAAGGCACCTTGGCCTCCACAAAGAACCGAGCCTTGAGCTCCCCTCTCCACTTCTCCCTCTCTACATGTGACATTGCCAAGCTCCCCTCTTCTCCCTGCATCTAACTCTCTCCTCATTTTTTCTCAGGACCCTCTGTATTTGCACGGCCGACGAGCTCCGGCGAAATTCCCCTCGTCCCCGTCACACGAGACTACTCCTGGCGTCTACCCTGACCGTCTCGCACCTCGTTCTGCTTCCCATGCCGGCCCGCATCCCCTCCTTCACCTCCAAGTCGTCAGAGCGCCTCCGGCGAGCGCCCCCACGCCTCCTAGGCCGCGCTAGGGTTTCCTGCCGCCGGCCAGGACGCGAGGAAGGAGACAGCACCGCGACCGTGGATCTCCTTTAAATCGGACGGCCGACGACGCCCGATACCTCTTCGGCGCACTGGGCCGCGGGCCTGCAGGCCCACCCCGCGGCTCCCCTCTCCCTTCCGCACATATGCGGCGTCGCCCTGCTGGGCTGGATTCGCTCCAAGCGGCCCAGTCCGCTCAGGTTCTAGCCCGCGCCACCCCTTCTTCTTTTCTTTTAGTCCTGTATTCCAGATATGGTACAACATGTTTGGTTTAAATGCAAACAAAAACGAAAAATAATCCAAATTACCCAGATCTATATTTCCTTGGATAAACTGTTGTCCTCTCTAACATGCAGAGCCATTTATTACCCCTTTTCACGTATAGAATAAATATGATAAATCATCTACTTAAATGTGTCCTTTTCAATATTAAAATCTTCCAGAGAGTTTGGTATTCCCAAATGGAGAAAAACCAATTGGTACTGAAAGGTATTGACCATACCTTGCATGTCCCATTGGTCCCACCTAAAATGGCTTCCTGGTTTGCCCACAATAAAAATAGCAAATTCTGGCCTTTTCTGCCTTTAGAAAATTATCTAGGTTAAACCAAATTAGGTTTTGACCTAACTCCAACTCCCAGTAAACCTATATACCAATATGTACCAAAACCCAGGAGCCCAAGATTTATTGATCTTTTACTGAATTATGGTGAATTGAACATTCTATGCATGGTTTGCTCACGAAAAAATTCATTATTTAAGTTATGTAAGTCCAAAAAGAGTGATTCCAATTTGTTCAGAAAGGTAATCTAAGTACCTAACCTGTGTCCTTGGAAGCACCTCAAAATCTTGTATAGAGTTAATTTGGTGAAAAAGACAATTAGTAACCAGTACTGTCTTTGGGAATTTATCAAGGGCATTTATGATAATTATTTTGAGGTGATTCCAACTCCTCTTAAATCAGTACATAAAATACTATCTAACCATCCAAGGAAATTATTTTTGGCGCTCCAGATTTGGTATGGTGAATTATTTCCTAAAACTAGAGTTTTATTCACTATAAAAACCATTATAAATCATTGAAAATTGATAAAATAGTGAAACAACTTTTGTTGGATTCATTTTATCAATACCTATCTGATAGGTATCATTTTTATCCAACGATATCATACAGAACTTGTCCTTTCTCAAAAACCCCTCTCTGAGGTATTTCCTAGACCTCAAATCCGAAGGGATCATCTTCCCATGCTTCCACACCTTCTACCAATCTAATCAACCCAATCATCCAGCACCCTACTGATGTTTATCATATATTTATCCCTTGCTTGTTTTATGGTTTGATTCTTGTACGCATTGTATTGATTTTGGTGTTGTTTGTTTGCATGTATGATCGATAACGGCGATAGTTGCGATTGTGTTCCGTCGAGAAGAAGGAAGCCTAGGAGCGTTATTATCGCTATCATTATTATTATGGGTTTTCTGGTATTCTAAAGAAGTCACGGGATTTCTCGCTGGTCACAGGCAATTCACCTTCTTGCTCATATTCCGTGTCCTATTATTTTACCTATGCATGTTTTATTTACTCTTTTATGCAAATTGCATTGTTTTACTATACTATGTTTTATATGGGAAAGGTTTGGCTCCTCCAAACTATTTCCCCTTGGTACCATTAGGTACAACTCCCTTTTATGATACCTACCTGCCCCTAGCATGATAGATGGTGACATACCACCATAACCCCTTGGAGACCCCGTTTTAGCCGAAGCAAAAGTATAGAATGGGAGGACCCCAGGAAAAAGGTTTGCAAAAATGTTTTATGAGAAAACCTTGGGAGGCTTGGCCTACCAAGTGATGTTAAAAATGAGAAAGGTTTTGGTTTACAAAATGGTCGGACAAATGATGGAGGAAAAATGTTTACGAAAACGCACCCGGTTCTTTGCAGTTTTGCTAGAACAATTAACCTGTGCAACCACATTACTCTGGAATGAGACGGGGTTGGGCTGAAGTTTATATAATCTGCTATAGGTGCCTCACACTACTATAGGGGTAAACAATCCCTGGAGGGTGGGCCTTCTTTGTCCAACGATCCATGCGTAGCATCGACCGGGAGAAGGAATGAAGGGTCTACGGGCATCCGCGCAATACTATGAGCCCCTCATTGAAAGAGCACACCTGTCGAGGTGCAAAATGCGCTCTGGTTGACTGGTTACTATATAGGGCATCCCAGTTTTGAGGGGATTAACCTCATAGGGAAGGCACTTGTATCGGAGGGGGCATCCGAAAGGTCTTGACCGGTTATTCGACCCACGATCGGTGTAGATCAGGGACGGGTAATCGGATGATGTGGGTACAGTGTACAACCTCTGCAGAGTGTAAATCTATTTGAATAGCCGTGTCCATGGTCATGGACGGTTGGGAAGGTTGCTGTAGAGCGGTGCTGGTTTTTTTCAAAAAGGACTTCAGAAAAGTGATGGCTTGAAAATGATTTGACCATGGGATGGTCGGAAAAAAGAGGAAGAAGTTTGGTCATGAGATGACTGGAAGGAAAACAAATGGGTGACCCAAATCCTAGTGTTTTCTTAAAACTTTTCAAAAAGGTTTCCAAATGTTTTACAAAAGTTTTTCAACAAAGATATAGAGATATGCTATATCTACAAGAGAAACTAATTTACAAAAGAACTTCTTATGGAGCCATCCTACCACAGCCATATTGCATATCCTTTAGTATTTTTCTCTTAAGGTGGGTTGCGCGTACATTCAAAGTACTCACCGGCTTTGTCCCTGGCTATTTACTTGGCCAAACTATTCAGAGGCAAGAGGAACGATGGACGTCGCTGACGTCTATGCGAGCTAGGCCATCTTCCCAGTCAGTCGCCTGTAGGTTAAGGCATGACATGGGCTCTACGCTTGAAGACTTCCGCTATTCATGTTGTATCGCCATAATGTCACATTTGTAAGTACTTGTACTCATTATTCATGGATGTTGTAATGATACTTGTCGGTTATGCTCACGGCTCACTGATCATGGGAACGTGAATTGCAGGCATAATGGGTATTCTCGGACCGTAAATCCGGGGTGCCACAGAGAGGATCATCGCCACCATCATCAACAACGCCTCTCCATCAACCATCCATGTTTCCCTCATCCATGAGTGAGTAATCCCTCGTTGTAGGCCATGGGGATGATAGGGATTGGATGAGTTATATCATGTAATCGAATAAGATTGTTACGGCATGGTGCCTAGTATCTCTATTAGTGTTATTTGACGTTGTTGCAACTTGTTGTGCTTAATGCTTATCACTAGGGCCCGAGTGCCATGATCTTAGATCTGAACTTATTATTGATTCATGATGATAGTATTGTTTGTGATCTTATCTGCAAGTTGTGTACACATATGATTGTCCGAATCCAAAGGCCCCGTAAGTGATAGAAATTGGGATAACCTGAGGGGATGGCTATGATGTGAGCATCACGTGTGTTGACGGAGTGTTAATGCTTTGCTCCGGTGCTCTGTTAAAAGGAGCACCTTAATTGCCAGTAGTTCCCTTGAGGCCCCACTGCAACGGGCTGGCAGGACAAACGATGTTGTGCAAGTTCTCACTACGAGCACGCATGACTATATATGGAGCACATGCCTATGATTGTTTAGTACTTGGATTCTTTATCCTATCTATCTCCAATTTCCCTAGATCTTGAAGTTACATGTTTAGACTCATCCATGCAACTCCCGTTCATCCATCCCTATGCCTACCGCACTCATATCCTATTGTTTTCTACTACTGTTACTATTGCTCTTGTTTTACTGTTGCTGTTGCTTTTTTGTTGCTACTACAAAACTGTTGCTACTGATAAACTACTGTGAGCAAGAACTATTTCTAGGGGCAGCTGAATTGGCAACTCAGTTGTTAAGGCTTGCAAGTATTCTTTGGCTCCCCTTGTGTCGAATCAATAAATTGGGTAATACTACCCTAGAAGACTGTTGCGATCCCCTATACTTGTGGGTCATCAGGTACGCGGTGGCTCACCTGGGCTCCAGCTAGGGTCGGCGATGGGGGCGAACGACATTTTTGACGATGGCGGTTCGAACGGTGGTCACAGCGGCTCCTGGGGTGGCTCCAATCGATGACTCCTCTTTTCCTCTGCAGCGGCAGACTCCGGTGAAATTCCGGCAGGCTGGTGCTTGCCTTGCTCCGGGGAAGGGTCAGGGGTGGTTTTGAGCGAGAGGGGAGTGAGATAGTGTGGAGAATGAGGGCTGCGGTGGCCTCTATTTATACACCAACAAGAGGGGCAGAGCAGCATGGGCTGGCTCCTCCGGCGACGTTTTTAAAGTGAGCTACGGGCATGGCTGAGGGCATAGGACGGTGCGGTGTTTCCTGGCCGTCGTCACGGGCTTAAAGGCGTGACACGGGGTGGTCGAGGATGGTCAGGAGCGGTCTGTTCTCTGCGTGGAAACAGCGTTGTTCGAGACGGCGTACAAGTGCTACTGGTCGGGCGGCGGTGAACGGGCATGTCTGGGAGGTAGCTAGGGTCATGGCGAGTACAGGTACGTGCGGTGAGGGCGAGGCGCGGCGTGTGCATGCATGTAGGCTCCGGCGCTCTGGCGCGCTCTCAGCATGGCGATAGAGAAATGGGCACAGCGTTTCTCGGGTGCTCCACGGCTGGGATGCGATCGAGGGGTGGACAGGGAGTGGCTGTGGACGGTGGCCTATCTCCTAGACATCGTGGACGGGTGTGGTGTTGCGTGTGGCGACTTTCCCATGGTCGACCGACAAGGCTGGCTCGGGTGGCACGACACTGGTGAAAATGGCAGAGGAGGTGCTGGTTCAATGCAGTGTTGGGCACTGGGGGAGACCAGGGGAGTGAAATGGGGGCAATGGTTTGATCAGTTACTACTCACCACAGTAGAAGTTAGGCAAGGTTTATCTGTGTCCACCAGGTGTTTGATGAAATGGCCCATGAATTCAAAGTTTGAATTTTTGGATGAATTTTGGTGGGTGATCTTGTCATAAGCTTGGTAGTCTGTGGTTGCTAGGGTTTGCCAAAGGGTATTGGTTTGTTTGGTTTTTGAGAAATGGCTATCTTAGTACCTATTAAGGATTCAATTTTTGAATGCCTCTCAAATGGATTTGAAAATAGTTTCTGTAAGTTGGTGAGTTTGCTTGGGTTCACTTTTACTTGGTCTAACAAGGGGTGAAAATAATTGGATTTGTTTCTGTTGGAAATCTTTGACTAGGAACACCCAAAGTGGTCTAGTGAACAAGTTTGGTCAAAATGACCATTTTCTTATATTTCTTATTTTTTATTTTCTCTTCATTTGATTCTGCTTGGAAATGATCTAGATGATATTGTTTTCATCTTGAAACCAATCATTATAAATCATAGCAATCAAACATGGAAAATACAATCATTCATGCATTAATCACACACACACACACATGCATTCATATTAATTTTAATAATAAAAGTTTTTGTTAACCCTAAACTTGGGTGATTAGAACTTTATAATCTTGTTTAATATTTTTGGGATGTTACAGGATCAGCCTGAGCCAGATGCTGAACCTAGAGAAAAACACTAGGAGCAAGAAAATAAATTGAATTTGAACTATTACTTTGAATTTGTATAATGAATTTGAACTACTATCAATGTTTGTATTGAATTCGAACTAGTGTGACACTCCCAAGTTTGTTTGTTGAATAATCCCATAATTTATGTGTTATTCCAAGTTTTCTATGGTCATCTACCTAGTTTCTTATCACTTCTCAGTTTTTCCCTTGATAGGTGGTCAACAGATGGGGTTTTGCTAGTTCATGGCTTAAACCGTAGCAAATGTTGACCAATTGATCAGAAATTTAGAACAGTTGTGTATCTTGGATTGATCCACCATATGATACTGAAAATTTTGGATTTATTTGTAATTAGCCACATTTTTATTTTTCTAAGTGACTAAATTCAAAAAAATAGTTTACGGGTTAATTTAATTCAAAAAAGTCAAAACATAGTGCAACCTTTGCATGGAGTCTTGCTATGTTACCTACAACCTAGCATAAATAAGAAAGGAAAAGGAAATAAAGAGAAATGGAGTTTTCCCCTAAACCACTTCTTAGTCCCTTCTTGGAATGAGCTACTAGCTATGAAGGTGCATGGCTTTCTACTCAACCCACCTCCCAAATAACCCTTCCCAAAACATACTTTGTCTAAATGGGGCCAAATTTGTAAAACTTCTTAGACCCTTCTTAGTCCCTTCTTATTCTAAATGACACATCCCAAAACCACTTCTTAGTCCCTTCATTTTTGTTCAAATAACACATTTCCATTTTTTATGCCAAAAGCTTGAATTTCCTTACTCATTTTTTTATTTTAGTGTCTTTGTTTTACTTATATCTCCTCACTTTTACCCTTTTGCTAAACTTTTCCTCACTTTCCCCCTTGCCCTTGTCTTACGCCATCACAATATCTCAACTTGTGCTCAGTTTGGGTGCGCTCTGATTGGTCGAGATGTATGTCACACGGATCTTGGCCAACCACCATTGGATACATCATGATCTGAAGGGCTAGAAGTCTCTCTCTCCCGATGGACGTACATACCATGTACGGAGAGGAGAACCAACAGGCTAGATGTCTCTCTCTCCCTTTACCTGTCGCACGTATACCAGCCACATTAACTAGCGCTTAGTTTGGCTGTGCTATGATTGGTAGAGATGTATGTCAGACGGATCTTGGCCAACCACCCTTACATACATCATGATCCAACGGACTGGACTTCTCTCTCTGTCCTGATGGATGCACCTACCCTGTACAGAGAGGAGAGCCCAATGGGCTGGATGTCTCTCCCTCCCTTCCCCTGTCGCATATATACCAGCCGCATTTTCCTTCCCTCCTATCAACGTGCGGCGGTGCAGATATAAGCGCGATGGTCCGAACATCGTGTGGACGCGTGGACCAAAGCGTGGAGGTTGGAACAATGTGCAGCGGCACGAACCTAAGCGTGGTCGTCCGAACGACATGCAGCGGCGTAGATCTAAGCATGGCGGTCCAAACAGCGTGCAACACCGCGAATCTAAGCACGGTAGTCCAAATGTCGTCCGGCGGCATGGACCTAAGCGTGGAAGTCGGAGCAGCGTGCGGAGGCACGGATATTAGCATGGCGGTCCGAACAACATGCAGTGCCGCGGATCTAAGCTCGGTGGTTCGAACACCGTGCGATGGCGCGAACCTAAGCGCGGCGGTCCGAACACCGTGTGGCGGCGCGAACCTAAGCATAGTGGTCCAAACACCGTGCGACGGTGCAAACCTAAGTGTGGCGGTCAGAATGCCGTGCAATGGCGCAAACCTAAGCGTGGCGATCAGAATGTGATACGTCGGAAACGTATCTATAATTTTTTGTGTTCCATCCTTGTTTAGTATCTACTTTGCTTTGCTTTGTCTATGCTTTGAGGTGTTTTTATATGTTTTCTAGTACTAACCTATTAACAAGATGCCACAGTGCCAGTTGCATGTTTTCTTCTATTTTTTGTTCCAGAAAGGCAAAAAATCAATATTCACGGAATTGGACGGGACAAAATCCAAAGTCAATATTTTACCGTGGGGAACACGGAGCCAGAATACGAGACGGAGGGGAGGCACCAGGGGGCCACACCCCCTGGCGGCGCGGGCTAGCCCTAGCCGCGCCTGGGGGGGTGTGACCACCCTGGCTGCCTCCTGTCTCGCCTCTTCGCCTATAAATACACTCGATGCCAAAACCCTAAGTACCCGATCAATCTTCCACGAAAACCATATGTAGCCACCGCCACCATCGTCCCTATATCAGGGGGATCTGAAGCTCTTCCTAGCACCCTTCCGGAGGGGATATCATCCCGGAGGACTTATTCTTCATCTTGCCAGCCTCCGGTATGAAGTGTGAGTAGTTCCACCTTGGACTACGGGTCCATGTAGTAGCTAGATGGTTGTATATCCTCCTTTGTGCTACCATGTTTAGATCTTGCGAGCTCCGTTCATGATCAAGATCATCTATTTGTAATCATGCATGTTGTGTTTATAGGGATCTGATGGATATTGAGATTACTATGTCATATTGATTAATGGTTGTGTCTTATTGATTCTATCATGTCTGTGTTGTTTATGATCTTGCATGCTCTCCGTTTGTAGTAGCTATCTTGGCCAAGTAGATGCTAGTGACTCTAAGAGGGGGTATTTATGATAGATAGTGGGTTCACGCCTCTATTTAATCTAAGGGAAGTGACATAAATCTCTAAGGTTGTAGATGTGCTGTTACCACTAGGGAGAAAACAATGGTCTCTTGTTCATGGAACAAGTGGATTGTTTACCTTACACAATTTGCTTAAAGCAGTTATCTATTGCTTGCAACTTAATACTGGAGGGGGTTCGGATGATAATCTGAAGGTGGATTTCTAGTCATAGATGCAGTTGGATGGCGGTCTATGTACTTTGTTGTATTGCCCAATCAACTCTCATAGGATCATGAATGTCTAGTATTGCATTGTTATGCCTTTCTCAGTCCTGTCAATTGCCCTGCTGTAATTTGTTTACCCAGCATGCCATGTTTGTTTATCTTAAGGAGAACACCTCTAGTGAACTATGGAACCCGGTCCAATCTTTACCATTGATACATCTTCCACTGCTACTGTTTACTTTCTGCAAACTACTATTACCTTCCACACCATATAGTTAATCCTTTGTTACAGCAACCGGTGAGATTGACAACCTCACTGTTCGTTGGGGCAAAGTCTTGAGTTTGTGTTGTGTAGGTCTCCAAGTTGCTAGCAACACCTTTGAGACATTTCCTTCCTCCTACTGGTTTGATAACATCGGTTTCTTACTAAGGGAATACTTGCTGCTGTGCTCATCACACCTTACTCTTGGGTTCTCCCAACGAAGCGCTACTACGCACCATCAACAACTTTTCTGGCGCCGTTGCCGGGGAGCTAAGGACGGCTTCACAAGGGGAGTCCTTCACAACCTTTCTCTTTACTTTGTTTTGTTTTGCTTAGTTTCTTTGGCTTGGTTTTGTTTGCCTCATTTTATCAAAAACTCCAAAAAAATAGTTTAGTCTGGCTTGCTTTCTCTTATAAAAACATAAAAAATTAGTTTCTGCTCTAGTTGCTGCTGCTGTTGGCTTACTCCACTTTTGCCAAAATGAACTCTGCTGAGAACACCAAGTTGTGTGACTTCACTAGCACAAACAACAATGATTTCCTAAGTACTCCTATTGCTCCACCTGCTCCTGATGCTACCTTTTATGAAATTAAGCCTGCTTTGTTGAATCTTTTGATGAGAGAGCAATTTTCTAGTGCTAGTTCTGATGATGCTGATGCCCACCTCAATAACTTTGTTGAAATTTGTGAGATGCATAAGTATAAGGATGTAGATGGAGATATGTCACATCCCAATATTTTCCAAATTTTGTAATGTGAAAAATAAATAAACAAAATAAATAATTGTTGAAATTTAGGGTGAAAAGAAACTTTTTGTTTCTAAATGGAAACTTAAAAACCCCATCTTGAACAAACTTGAGTAATATTTGAATCCAACTAAATTCAAATCAAGTGGAATGTATTCTTCATAAATGCATCTTGAAATTTAAACACTTGGGAAATAAACCAAAACTCTAAAACCCTAATGGAAGAAAAACAATTCCAAGTTATCCCCAAGATCATGGATCTGATCCATATAAAAATTTGTCAACAAACATTTACAAATGATCAAGAACGACAAATAGAAGTATTATAAAATCATGTGAATTGGTTTCACTTAATTTGGAGCCATAGATAAAATCTTATGAATTTAATAAGATAAGGAAATTGAATTTCCAAATCTAAAAAAAGCACCTATCTAAAAATCCATACCAAATGGTGAGAAAATAATCCTAAAGACATTTAAAAGGTTAAACAAATATTAAATAATATTTTACCAATTGGAATCACCAAGTTTGGACCTATAAATAAAAAGATATGGATTTTATAAGATAAAGATAGAAATATTAAATGAGGAATATTTAAAGGCCAAATTAAATCTTGACCTAATCCATAAGAAAATGGAATAAATATAATCCAAATCCAAATAAAATAAAAGGATAAAGAATTTTCCAAATAGAATAAAATGGAATTAACCAAATTCTATCTCTATTTGAATAAAGACAAATCCACAAAAAGTTTGATTATTTAAATCATGGGAAAATAGTATTTGGAATTTACCCAAGTGGACTAAAGTCATTTAATTAACTTCAATGGAATCAAGGAAATCACCCAAATAAAAATTATGGAATTAAAACCATAATTGATTTCATTAGAATAAAAACAAATACCCAATTTAAATGATTAATAGATCATATTAAAAATATTCCAAATAATTCAAGGTGAGTTATTTGGCACCCTAATAAATAAATAAAACCTACTGAATAGGTTTGGTAAAAATATGGATTTCAAACAAAGTTTTAAAACACATTAAAACCTATTTGAAATAAAGACAAATGTCTATTTATAAAATAAATAAAAGACCATAAAAGAATAAAATAATTATTCTAAATTTGACTTCAGAATGTATTATTAATCAGTATTTGAATACACACAAAGTTTGGTTGAAGTTTGAAATCAAATTGTTGTTTGAAAAGTTTAAACAAAATCAAAACAGATAAATAGAAAATAAAAAGGAAAAACAAATCTGTACAAAAAAAATGAACTAACCAGCCAAACCCAACCTGGCCCACTAAGCCCATCATCAGCCCATCCCTCTAACCCCCGAGCGAATCGTTTTCCACCCAGACTCCCACCCGCTCACTCGCTGACTGCTGGCCCCCACCTCCCCTCTCTCTCTCTCGCTGACACCCAGACCCCACCGCCAGGTCATCATCTCCCTCACCGCGCGAAGACCACGCCCTCCTCCCCCGGCCGTTCTGTCGCCGTTTCTTCGATTGATTACGCGGTAATGACGCCATTTAACAACCCCGCGACCACGCCCTCTTAAGCGCCTCTCCCTCCTCTCCGTTTCCCCCTCAACCTCCCATCCTAGAGCACCCCCAGGCTGCCTAATTTTGCGCTGCACCGCACTGTCTTCGGCGACCGTTTTCAGTCGATTCCGACGACGCCAGCCCGCCCCACTGTACCTAACCGCGATGGGGACATTCCCCATCTCCCGGTGAACCTCTCCATAGCGCCAGCTCGCCTGCGTGAGCACTGTGAGCTCGGCAACGTCTTCCCAGAGCAGCGCCGCCGTCTGTCTCCTCTCCGGCGACGTTCCCTGGTAAAATCCGACCACGCCTCTCCCTCTAGATGACACACGTACATTCACCGACCCCGTACGCATCTAACGCAGTTGTTATTTTTCCGTTTTGAGCTGTGTAGCCTTGCCAACATCGACGTACAGAAGTGTCCGACGCTGTCGTGAAGACCGGCGAGCAATTCCCTTCATCCTCGTGCGCCCCCTGCCTCCTCGCGAACACGTTGAGCATCAGCAGCATGCGGCGAACTCAATGAGCCCCCTCTCTCTCTGTCTCGCACCCTGCATCGTCGGCAACGACACTGCCAGAGCACACTCCGCCGTCCGTCGCCGCTAGCGCCGCTCAGATATGGTCAGGCCCCTGTACACCGTTGGATCTAGATCGCGTGGATATGATAGTTTCACTTAACGAAGGGGTATGCGATGATCAGAGCCGCACAGATCTCTTTTAATCCAACGGCCTGTATCTGTTGATCCACGCGAACCGTTTTTTCCCAATAGAATCACGCCACGTGGCCTAGGTTTAGATTTAAAATCCAGAAACTATTCTATTAGATGATTAAACTTGTAAATTGCATAAATTTTGATCCACACGTCCAAAATGGGTAAATTTTATATCAATGGAATCAGCAGGACAAGTACTTTCCAACCATACATTTTGTTTAGTGAATTGCTTCTGGAAACTTGGTTGTTTTTGCAGAAACTTGTGTAGGCATATTTAGAATATAAAATTCATTCTAAAATTATTTTTGTGATAAAATCTTTGGCAAATGGTTTTTTTGAACCTACTGACCTTATAAGCCAACTTGTGGTTTCAAAAACATATTTTGTTAGGCAAAAGAATAAATCTTTGATTTAGAACATTTCTAGTCAAACAAAATGTTGTTTATATGTTAGAATTACTTTTTGGAGAAAAACCCTTTGGGAAATGTTTTGATTTAAACTCTTTGACCCTAAACACAAGGTTTTATGATTTAAAAATATATTTTGATGAACCCTATAGATTATTACCTTGCTAAAAAGAATTTTCAACCACATAAAACATTGATTTGGTTTAAAAATGGTTTATACGTAAAATCTTTTGCCAGTGGTTTTGCCACTTTTATAAAATGACCAATAGGTGTTTTAGAATGTTTATAACCTATTAGAAACCACTTTTACAAATAAAACAATCTTTAGCATGCTTGCATGCATTGCTTTGTTTTTATTATTTTATGTGATGTTTGCTTGAATGGTACTACCTTCGATCCTAAATAAGTCTCGCCATTTTGAACTAAAGTTAGTTCAAAACCGTGACACTTATTTAGGATCGGAGGGAGTAGATTGAATTCTTGCTTGCTTGATTGAATTTTAGTGATTTTAAGAGTGTGAATATTGCAAGATCAAGGAGTGAACTTATATTCTCTACCAAAAAGGCAAGTGATGCTTCATACTTTGTCCCATTATTTTCACTATGCATTAGTGATATTTCTAAGTAGGACTTGCATGGAATTTTTGCTAAGTATAAACTATGCCATGGGAAATCCTAGTAGATGAAACCTTAGTAGAAATTTCCTAAGTTAAGATTCCTACTACTATCATGCTTAGCTTATCTAGTAGAAAACAAGGGTGGATTATATTCATGCTATGGAATATTTCTAAGTCAAGGACTTGTGTTTTGTTTAATAAAACAACTAAGTGAATGAATCACCTAGGTGGAATGGAAGGAATAGTTTCTGTTGAGTGGTTACACAAGGCCCATTTCTATGGTTTACCTTGTGTATCTCACTTGTGGATGGCCACCCAGGAACAAAGAGATTTGAGAGGTCAAATGTTGAGAAGCTTCAAGTGCAGCCACTTGGCATTATGGGCTCTGCCTGGATCATATAGGTTGCAATAACTTAGCCAAATGGAAAGTTGGTGGTAGGGGAATTGATAGGTTGGAGCGCGTCCATTCTGGTCTAAGGGAAGGCTTCTGAAAGATCTTGTCTTGGTGAAACCAAGTCTTGTGGGGAAAGTGCACCACCTCTACAGAGTGTAAAGTCTAAGTACTTAGCCACGTCCCTGGTAAAGGACAATTTGAGCATCAAGATATGGAAGCTATCAAGAATCTCCTCATCCCAATTTCTAAGTTAAAAACTTGTGGTTGAACAAGGGTTGAAGGATCACCAATTTCTATTGGGAGATGCCTTGGGTGATTTTGTCAAGCAAAAACTTAGTGTTTTTCAAATGATAAGGAAAAATCTATTTTGAGAAAAGCAAGCCTAAGCTACACTTAGCCAAATGCATATAGATGATAGTCTCCACTATATTACCATAGTATCACTTGCAAATACAATTCAAATGTATTGACCCTTGTGGCTGTAACTTATTATGTTGAAGGTTTGTTTGATATTAGTGAAGTGTGTTGATTAGGATTACAAGTCTACAACCAACATGTTTGCCTGTGGCACTTTGAAGATGAAGGACTCCATGCTATAGTTATTTCTGCTGCATTGTAATGAGATAGCCAAATGAGCTATGTAAGATGTAATGAATTATTTTATTCCTGGTTATAAAGTTGTATTATGACCTTTGTTTCTGGATATTACATCTTAACTGTGGATGCTAGCTATTGATCCAGGGACTAGCATTGTAAACACAGGGATCTCTACCTTATTAAAGGTCGGGACCTCTACAGATGGTATCAGAGCACTGTGTTGCCTATAGGATTTGTAACCCTAGGATTGGACAAAACCCGTTAGAAAAATAGGAGTTGTATTTGTTCCAAAACCTATTTACAAACAATCTTGTAAACTCTTTCCTCAACCTTTTGGTTTTAACTCTACATCTCTTCGATTTCAAACTTGATGGATAAAGCCTCAACCATGAGCAAAGACTTCAACATGAGCAAAGGACTTCAACAACTCCAATGACTTCAACTTTATTTTCACCAAGGACTTCAACTTGGATATCACTAAGGACTACAATTGAGACAAGAAATATTACTCAAGATTTGAAGGCTAAGGAAATATAAATTAGAAGGAACCATCATCACCTTTGAAGTTTTGTGACCAAGATGCAAGAAATTCTCCAAGGATACAAATATATTGATCAAGAAGAACCAACTAAGAAGGATGGAATGATCTCAAGTGAACCATATAGTTGGACCACCATTTGAAGTTTAGATCAAACACACCAACTATTGTGGTGTAGCAAAAATATTTTGTTGCCTAAAAATGTGCTTAAAACTTGTTGTTTGAGTGGAATGTTTGTTTGTGATTGTTTGCACATTGCTTGTGTGAATTGTGTTGTGTGTGATTAGAACTATTTCCTTAGAGATCTTTTGCCTTTTCTAATCCTAATCCAACCCAAACAGATGACTACTCCAAGAAACTCCAACATCAAGAATGGTGACAACAACAACCAAGAGGTCAACATGAGAGAACTCATAGTAACCCAAACCCAGTTGAACCAAGTGACAACTCAGTTTTTAGCCAACTACAATGAGTTAGACCCAACCATGCAAAAGTTTTTGGAAACTCAAACACAATTGTTGCAAAGGATGACAAATCAAATGATCAACATGGGAGACAACCCTTCCCAAGGAGTTTATGACAACAAGGATGTCAATGATGATATTCTAGAAGGAACCCAAGCTTGCAATATTTGTGGAGACAAGGATCACACTTCCAAAGAGCATGAAGATCAATGCCCCAATTGTGAAGAGAAACATCCAACTAATCAATGCCCCACCTCTCAAGCTACTTGTTTCCTATGTGAAGGAAATAATCATGTCCCTATCCAATGCCCCATCTATTCCATAGTTTAACAAAGGAAACAAGATGGAGTGCATCAACAGTTTGTAAACTCTCATGAAGGAACAACTTCTGCCAAGAAGAATGACGGCAAAGTCAGAACTATGCATTATAAGGCCAAATCCAAAGTGACCACAAAGTGTTGCTACTCTTGTGAAGAAGAAGGTCATATCTCTAGTAACTACCCCAAGAAGAGAGAAAGATTTCCCACCTTTGTGGTGAAATATGAAGAGCATGAACTAGAAGAACTCCTAGCTTTGGAGAGACCCAAGAAGAAGAAGAAATTCCCCAACCCTAGCAAGAAGGATATTACCCAAGAGCAATGTTACACTTGCAAAGAGATGGGACACTATGCCAATGAATGCCCAGAAAAGAAGAACCAAGGAAACAAACAAGAGGCAATGATACCAAAGGAAACGAAATATATCAGCCAAGTGATGTGTTTCAAATGCAAAGAACTAGGCCATTATGCAAACAAGTGCCTAGAGAAATTTCGTCAAGACCCCAAGCAAGACAAGATGTATTCTAGTTGGAAATTTTTAAGGGTGGTAGTACCCTGGTTGTTTTGAAGCCAACTTGTAACCTCTACCTTTCCCAAATCTCGGGACGAGATTTATTTTAAGGGTGGTAGCCTGTCACATCCCAAAATTTTCCAAATTTTGTAATGTGAAAAATAAATAAACAAAATAAATGATTGTTGAAATTTAGGGTGAAAAGAAACTTTTTGTTTCTAAATGGAAACTTAAAAACCCCATCTTGAACAAACTTGTCAACACCCGGAATTTTAATCCCAGATGCCTATTACGCCAAACATCGCAATCGTAGGATTGCCATTTTTGCGAGACATAACAGAATTGGATACCACAGTACATCATCCATTACAAACCATACATAAGGGCTTACACAAATAAGGATCTCATGATCCAGTTCTTAATAAAACTCAAGAAGCGGAAATACGTAATAATAACGGTAGCGTAGGCGAAGCTCCATCTTCGGGGTCACAGGCAATGCTGACGATGGGAGATGATCCTAGTTGTCGTAACCCTCCTGGGGTCCATCTTCCAGGTACTCCTCTTCATAGTCTGGCCATTTGAATAGCCACGGACAAAGCCATGAGTACTCTTTAAGTACTCGCAAACTAATACTAACAAGTGAAGGGGATTTTTGTAGTAGGACACTAAGCTCTAGGGTTGTTTTGCAAAAATCCAGATTTACCTCTACTAAGTTCAGAAGCAAGAGAAAGCTAGTCAAATTTTATAACACCTAAGTGGGAACTTGTATTTCATATCACAACTCTGTTGTGGTCAAGTCAAAGTCTCAAGTCATTTCACAAGTCATTTTGATAACATATGACGAGGGAACAGTATGGCCACTCCAACTGTCCATAACCGCGGACGCGGCTATTTGAATAGTTTGACACTCTGAAGAGATTGTACACTTTCACCACAACATTCGATACATCCGCCAGGAACAAATCCTAAATTCACCATACTCAGTATGCGGATAATCAATCCTAACCTTTCAATTACACGCCCTAGTATAAGCACCTCTCATGTGAGTTTGGCCTCCCAACCATGACCAACTGTCATCTTGGGTACTGCATAGGTGGACAATCTTCACAAGGTAGCCTCAGCTCAGACCTTGGCCATGAGGGAACTAATACTAAGGTATATAAGTTTCCAGTCAAGCCCTACCCAATTCTCGGGTATTGTGGTTGTACGGTAAAATTGGCATGGTATCGCATCCAGACAACCATCAGTTTTATAAAGGGCTAAGGCTCATGCCTCAACATTTTCATCACCATAAATCCTCATGTGTTCAGAAACACATGTCCAAAACATTTCAATAGAATGATCCATCATTCCAAGGTTTTCATAACCATTTTTCCACCAAGTATTCCCAACTAAGTTGATCAAGTTTTATGCTTAGCAATAGCTTCTACAAGTGGGGGTAAGTACTAATGAGGGGTGGTAAACTAGTGGAGTTTAACTGAGTTCAATCTCATGCCTTAGGATGACATAAAGATTATCTAGCTTAGGAAAAATTTTATGCTCTTTATGCAACCTTCAAGTATCTCTCTAGAATCTACAATTCACTTAAGTAAGCTCTAAGTACTAGCTTTGATAAAGAAATAAAGTATAAAGCTTGCAAGTAAAACTAGGATTGGTTTATCAAGTGGTTATGATCATATATGCTTAAGGCATATAGTTGGCAGGGTAACAAGCAAGTATTTTCTTGCACATTCAACTAGTAGTATTAGGCTTGCATCAATATCAGTATAAGCTTGCTAAATTGCAAGTGTTAGCTTGCCTTGTGCAGAGCAGTGGTTGAAGTTCTCCTCGGCTTCTTCTTCGTAGTATCCTCCTTCTTCCTCGTATCATTGGTCGGTACTAGCGTCTATAAATAAATACGAGGTACACAATCACCAAACAATACTTAACTATTTTTAATCATCACACAAAAGGGCCCTATAGATGATCTAGCATCATCACTAACATTACAAGATTAAAGCTTGGTTTAATTCCTTTTATTTTTAGAAAAGTAATTTCTACTCATTGAAAAACTACTTAAGATTTAATATTATCCAGACCAAACATGGGATCATGTTGACACATGTCATCACCACATATTTTAGTCCATGGGAATGTGATTTAAAGTGGTGTCACAATTTAATAAGGTTTAACATTTTATTTTACTTAAATAAAGTGACTCGAAATGCCTATGTGGCATTCTTTTATTACTTGAACATTATTCCTGTAATAAAACCCAAATGTTTTTATATATTCTGGAAGGTATGATCAAATGTGATTTTTTAAAGTTGGAATCAACTCAAAATCTTTTATGTTTTAAATTTGAAAAATGTTTGAATGCAGAAAAGGTTCTGCCTTGTTATTTTTACCAAGGATGATCTACAGATCCAAATGATTTAAATCCAACAGGCTTGGATTCAGCATTTCCAGACCTTTCTAAAAAAATTGGTTTCATTGAATTTGGTTCACTGAATTGAGCTGGGTTGATTTTTGAAACTAGGTGCAGAAGTGTGTTTGAATGAAAATGGAAAATTCCAAATTCAAACAAATGGGCTGCGCGGGAAACGATACTGGGCTGGCCTGCTAAGCAGAGCGCTTACGCAGCCTAGTTAAGTTGCTGTCCCCACGCGTCAGTGAGACGAGGGGGTGCGAAGCGGTACGGGGCAATGTGAGCCATGGGATCTTGTTCTAATCTAACGGACCTGGTTCATCGTCCACGTCGGGCAGCGCCGGCGAGACAGAACCCTAACGCGGCAGGTGGGGGTCGTCGGGGGCTCACCGGGGCTCAGGCGAGGGTCGGCGAAGCAGGCGAACGACGAAGTCGACAACGGCGAACCTCCTGGTACCGGTAGCTTCTCCTGGGGCGGCTCCAATCGCTGGCTCCCTTCTTCTCCAGCAGCGGCGGACTCCGGTGAAATTTTGGGGATGCGCTGCTCGCCTTGCTTCGGGACTGAGGCGGGGTGGTTCTGGGTGATTGGGTAGTGAGATGGTGTGCTCAATTCGGCTGGGGGTGGCCTCTATTTATAGTGGCGAGAGGGGACCGACGGGCGCAAGGTGAGCTCGTCGTGGTCGACGACACAGAGGGCTATTGGCGTGGGCGACGGTTGTCGTGGTATTACCGACGAGTACGCCATGGAGGGGTCCTCACAGTGCGTGTTTAGAGACGTGGGGTAAGGAAAACGGTTGACGGGCATGAGGTAACATAGCTTACCCAGGTTCAGATCCCACGACGGTGGCGGAACCCTACTCCTGGTATAAATCACTATAATGGCAATACGCCGAGTTACAGAGATAGGTTCGCTGTGAGAGGTTGTCTGAGATTGTCTATGAACGTGCCCTAAAGGCTCCCATAGGCCCGACTTATATAGTCACCAGGTCCGAGGGTTACAGGGAAAAGTCCTAGCTGGACAGGTCACAAAGTCCTACACCGTCTATTACTAGTCTTGTGTATCTTGCACTCCAGGGCTCCGGGTACGCTGGTGACTCCACTGTAGCCTTCCTTTATCCAGCATGGGCCTCCCTTCTGGATCCACCTAACTGGGCCACCCAGTAGGCCATAGGCCATGCTACCGACTATGGGCCACCCGGGTTAGTCGGGTAAGAGACATGCTATAAGGATACCCATATAGCATATCCCCAACAGTAGCCCCCGGAGAACTCCGAGATCTTGCGCCGTCTTGCCTCTTCACATAGAATGCTCCGTCTAGATGGATGTCGGAAGATCGTCAAGCAATATCTTGTAGTCCTCCCAAAGAACCCTACAAGGTTTTCTCTGTCTTCGAATGGTAAGCCGGAGAAATGCTGAATCTTCCATCATACTCTTCCGTAGTCGGATTAAATCCGTCTATGCCGGAATCATCGATGCGACGGCTCATCTACGCATGTCAGCTAGGACGACGTAGGCTTAGGTCAGCGACGCCTCGTAACTCACACATGCAGAGAACGCAATCATATCTGATTTTCCCGCGCGAGCGATACGAACCGTTGGCGGCGGCGGTTGGAGACGTGGCGAAATTACCGCACACGTTCACGAACACGTCGTATACGCGGCAACCGTCTGATTGGCTGCACGAATCTTGACACATAGCATGATAAATAGTAACCGTGGGACACTTTCCACTTTTTACCTCATTCGTCTCACGTCATCGTCTTCTTCCTCCAGCCGCACGCCTCCTCGAGCTCTCCGCGAGAAACCTCGAAAACCCTAGCCTCCCTTTGCGTCAGTCGCGTCCTTCCAACACTCCATGGCCAGTAGCAGCTCCTCCCCATCGATGGCGGCATCGAGCGAAGCCGTGGCGAACCAGCGAGCTCCGTCGTCATGCCCCCGGAGGGCCTGGTCATCCCCGCATCAGCGGTGATTGAGACCACCGGCGGCGACCATAATCTGGCGGCGCTGGAGCCACTGGAAGAAGAGCCAAACTCGCACTAGGGTGACTGGCGCAGCTCGGACATCACCGACCGCGACATCCAAGAGATGGTTGCCGAAGCCTACCTCCTTGCGACGGAGGGGCTCACCTGGCGGGCGGAGCCGGTCGGCGAGGTGACACCTTCTCCCCAAGCTGGAGAAAAGGTGTACCTCAAGGCACAGCTGGTACGCGGCGTTTCCCTACCCATCTCCCACTTTTTCCTCTCCGTCTTGAACCACTACAAGGTCCAACCCCATAACCTCTCCCCCAATAGCATCTTAGTGCTTAGCAACTTCGCGGCACTTTGTGAGGGTTACCTAGGGATTAGGCCTAGGTTAGACTTGTTCGTGTATTTCTTCACCGTCAAACGTGAAGCCGGACATAGTAGGGAGGAGCTTAGGAACTGCGGCACCATAAGCTTCAAGATTCGACCTGGCCGTCGGTTCCCCGACATCGTCGGCCACGAGTCCTGCAAAAACTGGCAGGGGACGTACTTCTACGGCCCCGACATTCCTTTGGCAGGCCGAGAAGTAACATACCCGGACTTTGCGGATGGAGCCGCCGCTAAAGTTTCCACATGGAGGTCCCATGCCTCCCTTCCCTTAGACCTCGACGCTTCTCGTGCAATAAGGCAGATCGAATGGTTCGTAGAGACGGGTTTGACCGGCTTGGACCTGGCCATGTGCTGGTTCATCAGGCGAATCCAACCTCTGCAGCACCGCGCGAATTTCATGCACGAGTATACCAGTGATTGAAGGGAGACCCTCCGGATCTCCGTGGATAACTTCTCGAGTGACTTCGTCAAGATCCGCCTGAAGGACATCGTCAAGGTGAAGGACAAGAAGCGTGGCTTCACCATCACCTATGACATGTTTGTAGACGGCAAGTGCCCAAAGGTAGATATGTATTTTCTGTGTACGACCTATGCTCCAGTTTCTCCATCTTGCCATTACCATCTCATCTAACATGGTGATTTCTTACTTAACAGCTTAGCGATCTAGATGAGGACAACTTGGCTGCCCAAATCTACGATCCAAACATGAAGGAAGTCACGGTCGTGTCCGACGACGATGTCCTGTTGGCGCGAAAGCGTAAGAGCTCCACCTCTGACGCTGCCGACGGAGGCAAGAAGAAGAAGACGGAGGGTGGAGCCTCCAAGAAGACTACCGCTGCCCTAGAGGCGGAAAAGAGAAAATCCACCAGGATTTTTGCCAAAGCACCCCCCCTAGTGTAAGCTTCTCATTCTCCGGCATTGCCTATCTGTCTGTTTTGTTTCTGTACTTATGCACTTTGCACGTTTCAGGAAGAAAGCCACAACCAGCCTCAAGAAGACCTCCAAGACTTTGGGGGCTTCTAGAAATATCAAGGATATGCTGCATCGTGATGCCTCCCCCGCCATCGCCCCTGCTACTCCTGCCGTCAAGCCTTCCTCTACCCCGACAAGTTCTCTAGTCCAGGAGGCACCAGGCCCTTCTGCCATGGAAGTGGATTCTGGCGCCTCTACCGAACTCGCTGTTGTCGGCGAACAGGCGACGCAGGAGAGCACTGCTCTACAAATGGCTGAAGCTCTGGCTAAGGATGCCATCGGTAGTGGCAAGGCGGTAGTGGGAACTGGTACCTCTTCCGAAGGCGGCGCCCCTACTCCCCAGAAGCCCTTCGAGTTCCCGAAGATAGTTTACCCGACGCTCACGCCGAGTAACACAACTCTGGTTCCTGGAGGAGTGCCGTCGTCTCCGACATGCGGTATTGAGGAGCTTCTCCGACAAGCGGATATCTTGCGAGGAAATAGCATTTCCTTTGGCAAGCTGCTAGCCGAAAGCGCTACAAACCTCAAGATTATTGCACTTGTAAGTTTTACTTTACCTTTTTGCATTTCATATGAGTATCCCACTGTAGCCCCCGAGGATGTAGACGGAAAACCATGGGTTTTGCATCTATATGCTCTAAGAGTGACTAAGTTAGAAAGAACTCTCACTGTAGATCCCCAAGCATTTAGATGGAAGAAACTATTCCGACTAGATGCTTTAAGAGTAGCATACGCAGTGTTTATAATTTTCAATACTGTAGCCCCCAAGCTTCTAGTTGTAACTGAATCAGTTCCGACTAGATGCTTAAAGAAAAGCTAAGCATTTTCTGAGTTAAAACTTTATACTGTAGCCCCCAAGCTTCTAATCGAGAACTGAATTAGCTCCGACTAGATGCTTAAAGAAAAGCTAAGCATATTGCTAAGTTAAAAACTCTCGCTGTAGCCCCCGAGTGTCTAAGTGGAAAGATTCTGACTAGATGCTCCAAGTAGACTAAACAACGGTTTAACTTTTTTTCCTTTGTTCCACAGAACGAGAATGCTCGGAGGGGCATGGCAACGACAAGTACCAGAAGATGCGCGCAGATCTTGAAGCCGAAAAGGGTAAAAGTGCCATCTTGAAGGAACAGATCATCAAAAACAAGAGTCTGTTTTCTTTTTTGCGCATTCCGTCTTGGTTTTATGCCGTCATTCTCTGAGTACTCACTGTGTACTTTGTTTTCTCCGACTTTGCATAACATGTCGCCAAGGCCAAGGATATTGTCAAGCAGTCCAAGCACATCTAGCAACTGGACAGCGAGAACAGAATCCTTAAGAAGGAGAGGGAAGAGATGCTGAAGATGCAGGAGGATTCCATGAAATCCCTGCAAGATTCCGCCTCCGTGGAAATAAATCGCTTGAAGGAGGAGCTTGCGATCTTAAAAGATCAGAAGCAAGCTGCTAATGAGCAAAACCAACGACACAACGAGGCGTTTAAGCTCCTCCAACAAGAGAAGGAATCATTGGCGGACACCGTCTGGCAGGCCAAGGCCAGCATCTTCAGTAAGTTTCCTCCGCCTTGTATTTCTGTAGTCTGGATACTTAGAGTTTATTGAACTCATGCGCTCATTGTCAGAATTTTCAGCTCCTATGGGTTTAACCCGCTCGCCTCCTTCGGACAAGGAATGCATGGTTCTTGTCGGCAACTTTATCAACACCGCCATCACCCAAGCCAAGGAGATTGCCAAGCCTCTCCAAATATACATCAAGGCCTCGGACTCTGTGACGAAGTACTCAGAGATTCTGCGCCGAGCCCCCGAGCGTGTTACGAGCTGGAAAGCTTCATGTGCACGGGCTGGCGCAAGGATGGAGCTCTCAATGGTGAAGGCACACTACGAAGATGCCGACATCGACACGGTGACCTCTGGTATCCCCGACGTTGATGATGACGGCAAAGAGATTGACCATGAAGCCATATTGTCATCACTCGCGGGTTATGACACCAGAGTTGCCGAGTTGGTGGACATCGATGTCTTCGTGCCCATGAACACCATCGACAGCGCCAACCAAGATTCTTCCGAGTCTCATCATAGCGCCGACGTCGAGGGTGATTCTCTGGCTGGGGACGATGCTGCTTCCAAGTATCCTGCGCCCAAAGAGTGAAAAACACTATGTAATATTTGTCTCGCCTTTGGTGTATGTGCGGAAAAAACTTGATGATGTAACTAAAGGCAGAAAACAATGGTTGTTATTTCCTGCTACTTAAGAACTTAGTTCCTAGCATGTATATAATTTTAAGCAAATGCTGGATTATCCATTACTTTGGTTCTTATGCTTGACCTTTCGTGAGTCGGAAGACTCGTTGTCGGAACCATGCGCTTAGGTGATGATGCCCAATGGCACCGTCAATAACCTGAGCACAAAATCGCCGACAATATGTGCCGAAAGTCACTACTCCAGAATCCACATAAAAACGACAAAGAACGTGTAGACCAGAAAACTTAAGCTAACGCCCGTAGACAGAATTTTCACAAGTGCAAACGCAAAACTTGTGCATAAAGGTTTTACATGATCCAAAAATGAACACTAAAGGAGGTAAAAGACTCAGAAATATGAGTGAACCAAAGAGCTTTATTTCATTGATCATATAAGAGGTACACAATTAGATAAAAATGCTAAGTGTAAAAAGGACGTAGCTGTGCTATGTTCCATGGCCGATCGAGCTCCGGGTAGTCATCATCCGGGTCACGTCGCTTACGCTTATGATCCTCGTTGGGTCTATCCTTTTGTTCACGATTGTCAACAAGGTAGTAATACCCATTGAGCAGCGCCTTGCTTATGATGAACGGTCCTTCCCATGGCGAGGACAATTTGTGTGACTTCTTCTGCTTAAGTCGGAACACCAAATCCCCCTGTTTAAACGAGCGATGCCGAACGCGGCGACTATGGTAGATGCGTAGCTTCTGCTGGTAGATGGCGGATCTTTGGCATGCCAAAACGCGCTCCTCCTCGAGAAGGTCCACATCTAGGCGTCTGGATTCTTCAGTGTCATCCTCGTCGTAGGCGGCAACTCCTGGTGCATCATGGAGGATGTCGGAGGGCAGGATGGCTTCTGCTCCATATACCATGAAGTAAGGGGTGTAGCCGGTAGATCTGTTGGGTGTAGTTCGTAAACTCCACAGCACAGATGGCAATTATTCCGCCCAGGCTCCAGCTGCTGTATGTAGAGGTGCCTCGAGACGTGGCTTGATTCCCTGCAGAATTAATCCATTGGCTCGCTCAACCTGACCATTGGATTGTGGGTGTGCCGCAGATGCAAGGTCAAGTCGGATGCCTTTCTCCCAGCAATATGCCTCCACTTCTCCGAGTGATAAATTGCTGTCATTGTCGGTGATAATTCTATGTGGGAGACCAAATCTCACCACTAGATCTCGGACAAACCAAAGGGCAGTTGCCCCATCAAGCTTTCTAATGGGTTTAGCTTCTATCCATTTAGTGAATTTATCAACTTCTACAAGCCGATGCGTAAATGCACAAGGTGCCGTCTGTAACGGTCCCACCATGTCTAGCCCCCAGACTGCAAATGGCCAAGTTATTGGTATTGTTCTCAGTTCTTCAGCAGGAACATGTGGTTGTCGGGCATAATACTGGCATCCCATGCATGTCTCAACCATCTTGTCAGCGTCCGCCTTCGCGGTCAGCCAGTAGAATCCTTGCCGGAATGCTTTCGCGACCAACGATCGAGGAGCGGCGTGGTGCCCGCAATCTCCGAGATGGATTTCGCGTAGGATTTCCATGCCTTCTAGCTGGGAAACACATTTTAGGTATACACCAGTAGTGCTCATTTTGTATAGTTGCCCATTGATTATGGTATAACCCTTTGCTCGTCGTACTATTTGCCGTCTTTCGACTTCGTCGTCAGGCAAAATTCCGTGTTCGAGATATTCCATGAACGGTTTTGTCCAAGACGGAGGGACCTTAGGCACCATGTTGATGAAAGAGTCCGCTCTATCCGGGTTATTGATGTCGGATCCCTTCACGGATGGTGTGCGCAGGTGCTCTAGGAAAACTCCTGGCGGAATTCACTTGCGCCCTGATACTAGCTTAGGTAGCAGAAAGGCCGCCTCGTTTTGCTCCCTAGGCACATACTTGACTTTGTAGCCCAAGAATCTCTTGGCTATCTCGTCCACTTCGTCTCGATATGCCGCCATCATAGGGTTCCGCGCATTCCAGGTGCCAGCCACCTGCTGGGCAACCGATTCGAAATCTCCACAGCAAACTATGCGCTTGTTGCCAATATCTTTGGCTACACGTAGTCCGTGAATGAGTGCTTCATACTCTGCCATGTTATTTGTAGCCTCGAAATGGATCTGCAGAATGTAGTGTAGCTTGTCTCCTGTTGGTGACTGTAGCAATACACCAGCCCCCGAGCCGTTGAGCAGCTTTGATCCGTCGTAGTGCATCACCCAGTACTCTGGTTCTGGCAACGGAGTAGCATTTGGCATCTCCGTCCAATTTGCAACAAAATCCGCCAAAGCTTGTGACTTGATAGCGTCACGTCTTTTGTAGGTGATCTCGAAGGCGGCAAGTTCAATGCCCCACTTCGCGACCCTTCCTGTAGCGTCGCTGTTATTGATTATGTCGGACAGTGGAGTCTTGCTCACCACTGTTATTGGGTGCTCCTGAAAGTAATGCCTCAGCTTCCAAGAAGCAAGGAATACTCCATAATCTATCTTTTGGTAGTGCGGGTAACGCTGCTTAGACTCCGTAAAGACCTCGCTCACATAGTAAACTGGTCGTTGAACTCCGTGCTCATAGCCTGGTTCCTTCCGCTCTACCACGACGACGATGCTGATAACCCGGTTGGTTGCCGCCATGTAAATTAACAGGGGCTCTCCAGGCTCGGGTGCTGCAAGGATGGGAGCTGAGTAAAGAATCTCCTTGAGCTGCTTCAATGCTGCATCTACTTCGTCCGTCCACGTGAATTTGTCCGCCTTCTTCAGCAACTTGTATAGCGGAAGAGCCTTCTGTTATCGCCATATTTTGGCCAAAGGAGGAGATGGGCCGTAATCAAGATGGGCTTGGAAGATACATATATGCAACGTGTTGTTGAATCGGCCTTGTGCATGGATTTGGGCTAAATTGCCCGTGTATCTTATATTGTAGTAGGTTCCGTTTCGGTTTAAGTAAGAGATAGAGTTGTTAGGGTTATTCCAAAGAGAGAAAGTCTCCGGACTATAAATATGTACCTAAGGTTATTGAGAAAAGGAGGACGATCACGTTCACAACAAACACAATCTCGGCGCATCGCCACCCCTTGTTTCTAGGGTTTTTCTCGGGTAAGTGTCATGCTGCCTAGATCGCATCTTGCGATCTAGGCAGTATCTGCTTATGCGTTATTTGGTGTTACTCGTACTGAAGCCTTGTTGATGGCGAGTAATACTATTATCATAGATCTATTTGGGCTAGCATCGGTACCTTTTTGTTATGATTGCTTAAACTATGCTGCCTTTACTTATCTCGCTGCCTTTGCACCTTTTTTGGGGTGTAAGGGTAGCACCTTGCTTGATCTTTATTCAGTCGATTTGATATGTTATAGTTATGCCTTGTTCTCCAAGGTTTAGTTTGATATCCACATGATCAGGCCTTGCAAACGGGTTGAACGATCCAGTGGCATGTAAGGATATGGTTTGCCAATTCGAGAGGAGTTGTTCCGGGAATTGACTTTACGTCGGTTGTTAGGCCTTCTCTAGGGTTAGTTTTCTATCATCTTTCATGTCCACCAGGCTCAATTACGTGTAGGATGTTCCAATTATGTGGTGAAAACGTTAAACTGTCGTAGATCGAGTTAACTTGTATTGATGAAGCAAAACCCCATGTTATCGTAGATTTAATGCAGAACCATGGAATAATCGGCTCCAGGAGCCGATTCACAGGGAAGCCTGGGAGCCGGTCGCGGATCGAATTTTACGTATGTTTGTTTTCCATGCAGGAAACCAATCGAAGCAATCCATCACCTTCCTGACCAGGTATAGGTCAGGTGGCACGCCCTTACATCAGCCAGAACGTGTGCCGGAGTTTTGCGGGCCGTTGCTCGAGGGACCAGGGCCCACCAGCAGTTCTGGGAGCCTCCCGGCTCTTCGTGTTGCCCGTCGCTGCTCGCCGGTGGGTTTTGGAAGGCAACACATTCTGGCACGCCCGGTGGGACATTCAACAACGTCTACATCAACATCCGACACTGCGATGGAGAACAGACCGGTCACATACGACGATCTGCCTGAGGAGCACAAGGCGAAGTATGATGATATCAAAGCTCTCTTCGAAGCCGATCTCATCGGCTCTTTTGAGAGGACCCGTAAGCATGGCATCAGGTGGAAAGGGTTCTCACCTGAAGGTGCTCTTGACGAGGTGGATCTGTCTGTTCCTTCAGAGGAGCGCACCAGAGCTCTGCGACAGGAAGTCAATTACATGGTGGCTCATTCTCTTCACCGCCATTCTGAGAGCCTAGTGAACGCTTTCGAGCGCGTCGCGGTTCGTGTAGTTCAGGAGATCATGAAACATCAGTACTCTCCGTCGGGGCCTACTCTAGGGACTCACCAGGGAGAAAGACCGCTCCAGACCAGGCCACAGCTGCCATTCACGCTTGCAGCTCCGGAGCCACCAGGGGCACCGGCGTACGTCGTCTACAAGGTTGGAGGTGACCCCGGCGATTGCCAATTCCTGTTTGAACCACCTAAAGAAATCCCACATGGATATGTGTGCACCTACGTGCCGGACTGCAATAACCTTACGCGCACGAACCAGGTGGCAACTGCAGGGATTTCTGGGACAGGAGTTTCTGGAGCAGGGGCTTCGGGGGCAGGTATTTCCGGAGCAGGGATGTCTGGGATGGACGCTGATAAACAGGCATGGCTAGCCAAGTACGCCACCGGAGAGAGTTCTGAGAATTTAGCCCCTGCAGCTCAAACAGTGGAGCAAATTCGTACCATCCTGAGAGACCAGTTCGGCTTCGTGCCAAAGAGAAGGACAATCGGCTACTCCAAGCCGTACCCCAACGAGTTTGATCTGATTCCGCTGCCACCCAAGTATCGACTCCCTGAGTTCTCAAGGTTTAGCGGATCAGAAGGGTCGAGCTCGATCGAGCATGTGAGCCGATACCTGGCACAGTTAGGCATGATTTCGGCATCGGATCAGTTACGCGTAAGGTTCTTTGCGCAATCTCTGACCGGACCAGCTTTTGGGTGGTACACCTCGTTGCCACCGGATTCGATCCAGACTTGGAAGCAACTGGAAGAGCAGTTCCACATTCAGTATCATTCAGAAGCTACCGAGGCTGGCATTGCAGATCTGGTGCAGGTGCGGCAAAAGCGGGGAGAAACGGTAGCTGAGTACATTCAACGTTTCAGGACTGTCAAGAACCGATGTTATTCGACTCGTTTAACTGAGAAAGAAGCGGTCGAGCTAGCAGTGTTGGGTCTCTCAGCACCTATCAAGGATCTGGCTTTCCAAGTAGAGTACAATTCATTGGCGCACATGGCCCAGAAACTGACGATGTATGAACAGCGCCACCCTGAGTTGTACCAAGACAAGTTCAAACGTCCGATAAGCCTGGTCGATACAGAAGAAGAGGATCCCGTACAAGACCAGGAGGTGGCCGTGGCTGAATGGGCTCGGGGGGCAGATCCTGTGTCCTGCAAATGGGTGAAGCAGCAAGGGCCTGCAAAAGGGTTTGACTTCGATGTGAGCAAAGCTGAGCAGATATTCGATTTACTGCTGAAAGAAAAGCAGCTGAAGTTACCCGAAGGCCACAAAATCCCTACGGCTCAAGAGATGAACGGGAGACCATACTGCAAGTGGCATCACTCGTTCACCCACACCACCAATGACTGCAAAGAGCTACGTCGCCAGATCCAAACAGCGATAGAACAGGGCCGTCTGATCCTTGGGCAATTCGCCATGAAAGTAGACACAAACCCATTTCCCGGCGTCAACATGGTAGAACACAGCCACTCCACGAGGCGTCAGTTGGATTTCTCGTTCGATGTTAATATGGCCGGACCTGTGTACCACCATGGCACATATAAGGAGGAAGACGGTCGCTCTCGGGGCAAGGAAAGAGAGGAGGCTGGTCCACGCGACCGGCCCCGTTATGACGACAGGCGGTATTTAACCGAGGAGCAAGTGAGAAGCGTGCGGTATCAGAAGCCACACTCCACACATCTCCTTAACAAGTATGAGCGTCAGTATGACCGACATCGCCGGCGCGATAGGGATGATGAAAGATATGAGCACCTCGCTAGGGGAAAGTCAAAGGAAAAGGAAGGTATGGACAAACATTGGGATTGTCCCTTCTTCAAGTATTGCTGGGATGCCGGAATGAGCCGATTGCCTACAATCGACAACTGCCCAGAATGTGGACAGCAGAAGGATGACACAGGTCCAGTCTCAGTGTTCAAGCGCCTAGGGCCTCTCCCTCCTCGAGCAAAAGACCTCGAGGAGCCAATGGGTGGAAAAGAAGAAGACAGATATCACCGGCCAAGGTGGTGCCCCGATGGACTCAGGCACACCCAAAAGCGTCGAGTTCAGCGGCTGCGTAACTTGGAGGAAGCCGAAGCGCAGTACCTCCACGCTTTAAGGAAGGCACGGCCCGATCTGGCCGTGAAAGTTCGGCAAACCTTGGAAACGGAGGCTCGTCCGAAAAGAAAAGAGTGGCGCCCCAAACCAGTAAAAGCAGATGCGAAGACATCGGCTGGCACAAACGTGGTGTTCACACTTCCGTCGGAATTTTGCGCTCCAAGAACCAAAGAACTACCAGTGGCACAGTTTGACTGCGGCCCACGGCCGGTTATCTTTGAAAAGCCACAAGAGAAGGGCTACAAACATCTGAAAGCTCTGTACCTGCGAGGTTATATCAATGGGCAGCCTGTCCGCAAGATGTTGGTTGACACCGGAGCGGCAGTCAATATAATGCCATACTCCATGCTACGGCGTTTGGGACGCTCCACTTCAGATCTGATCAAAACCAACGTCACGTTAAGCGACTTCAACGGCCAAACTTCAGAGATGCAAGGCGTTCTGAATGTAGACCTGACCGTGGGCAGAAAAACCATCCCTACGTCATTCTTCATCGTTGGCAGCAAAAGCACCTACGCCGTCTTGCTGGGGAGGGATTGGATTCACGCCAACTGCTGCATTCCATCCACGATGCACCAGTGCCTGATACAGTGGGATGGAGATGAAGTGGAGGTCATTCATGCAGATGATTCGATCGAGATCTCCATAGCTGGCATGAACATCTGGGAAGCAGGAGACCAAGAGCCGATCTCTGGAGTCAGTCTAGACGGCTGTGAGCGCATTGAAGCTACAAAAAACGGGGTGAGGCTGGTCTTATCCACTGGCCTGACAGAGTAGCGATGTCCACGATTGCACGTGGTACGGCCGATCCCTGCGATCGGCCACAAAAAATAAAAAGCAGCAATCTTACGACAAACAGGTCATGCAGTCGTAGTAGGGAGGTTCCCCGCCATTGTAGAGCATAGATAAGTTGTAAACCTTCCTTGACTAATGCAATCAAAAAGGGGGCCGATTCCGGCAATCGGCCCAAATTACCTTTGTTATCCTCACCAACTGTTTGCCCCGTGTTTAGCATCGATTTAGCAGGTGCCGGAAAGCTAGGGTATGGGTTTACCTCCGCTGATGAGCTAGAGGAGATTGACATAGGTCCTGGGGATAAGCCACGACCAACATTTATCAGCAAGAAGTTAGATCCGAATCTGCGGGGTCCGATGATAGCTTTGTTGAAAGAATATCCAGATCGCTTTGCCTGGGATTATACAGAGATGCCCGGGTTAGACAGGAGCATCATTGAGCATCGACTCCCGCTTAAAAAGGGGTTTCGGCCATTCCAGCAGCGAGCACGACAGATGAAGGCCGAAATTTTGAAAGAAGTCAAGAAAGAGATCGAGAAAATGTTGACAACTAAGTTAATCAGGCCATGCAGGTATGCTGAGTGGATTTCTAGTATCGTACCTGTAGAGAAAAAGGATGGCCGCTGGCGTGTTGCCATAGATTTTCGGGATCTCAATAGAGCCACTCCAAAGGATGAGTATCCGATGCCGGTAGCAGAGACATTAATCAACGCAGCTGCTGGTCATAAGGTTTTGAGCTTCATGGATGGCAATGCCGGTTACAACCAAATTTTTATGGCTCCGGAAGATATACACAAGACTGCATTCAGAGTCCCAGGTTCGGTGGGGTTGTTTGAATATGTAGTCATGACGTTTGGACTGAAGAATGCCGGCGCCACATACCAAAGAGCCATGAATTACATTTTCCATGATCTGATCGGCAAGCTGGTGGAAATTTATATCGATGACGTGGTGGTCAAGTCTGCTTCAGTACAAGGACACTTGGACGATCTGCGACGCGTCCTGGACCGAACAAGGAAATTCGGGCTACGAATGAATCCAAAGAAGTGTGCCTTCGGGGTGACGGCCGGTCAGTTCTTGGGTTTCTTGGTCCATGAACGCAGAATTGAGATCGGCCTGAAAAGTCAGGAGGCAGTGCGAACAATGAAGCCACCTACCACGAAGAAAGAACTGCAGTCTCTCATCGGCAAGATCAACTTCGTCAGAAGATTCATCTCCAATCTGTCAGGAAGAATAGAGCCGTTCATGGGACTGGTGAAAATTAAATCTGATGAAGAGTTCCGCTGGGGGACAGAACAACAACGAGCCTTCGACGAGATCAAAGAATATCTAACGAAGCCGCCAGTATTGGTTCCGCCCCAGCCGGATAGGCCGTTCTACATTTACTTGTCAGTAGCTGACACGTCCATCGCCTCGGTGGTGGTGTAGGTTTATGATGGTCTGGAGCGAGTGGTGTTTTACATCAGCAGAAGGATGCTGGATGCAGAGACAAGGTATCCTGAGATCGATAAGTTGTGCCTCTGCCTGTTTTTCACCTGCACCAAGCTGCACCACATCTTGCTCTCAGCAGAGATTATCATTATATGCAAATCAGATGTCATAAAGCACATGCTGTCGGCTCCTATGTTGAAAGGCCGACTCGGCAAATGGATGTTTGCATTATCGGAATTTGACATCCGGTATCAACCCGCGAAAGCGGTTAAGGGTCAGGCATTGGCCGACCTTATTGCTGAAAGGATCAACACTGATATAGCAGCGCTGTCTATACGAGCGTGGGCTATGTTTTTCGATGGATCGGTTTGTGATGATGGTTGCGGCATTGGCATTCTACTCGTGTCGCCCCGGGGGGCAACATATTCCTTCTCCATCAGGCTAGCTACCCCTCGCACCAACAACGTCGCCGAGTATGAGGCGATACGCAAGGGAATGGAGTTGCTCATCGAAGCTGGAGCAAAGGCAGTGGAAATTTTTGGAGACTCCAAATTGGTGATTTCCCAACTCACGGAGGAATACAAGTGTGAGAGCGAGTCGCTCTTCCCATTATGGTTGCAATGCCGTGAGCTCATGGCACAGTTCCGGTACATAAACTTTAACTGGATCCCACGATCGCAGAATACAGAGGCGAATGATCTCGCACAAATGGCTTCAGGCTACAAGGACGTAGCAGAGGGAACTGATGTTCAAGTACAGTTCCTGGAGGCGGACGACTGGAGAGCCGATATCTTCAATTATTTGAAAGATTCGGCTCGGGGGGCACCTAAACGGATAAGGTACAAGGCCATGAAGTATGTGCTTATCGGGGACGACATGTTCTACAGGACTCTGGAAGGATTACTGCTCAAATGTCTGGGGCCAACCGAGGCCAATCGGCTTCTACACGAGGTACACGAAGGCGCCTGTGGAACTCACCAATCGGCTCACAAGATGAAATGGTTGATCAGGCGATCAGGGTTTTATTGGCCCACCATGCTTGAGGACTGCTTTAAGTACTACAAAGGGTGTCAAGCATGTCAGAAATTTGGAAAAATTCAGACGGTACCCGCGTCAGCAATGAACCCCATCATCAAACCTTGGCCATTCCGGGGTTGGGGCATGGATATGATTGGCAAGATCAACCCTCCATCAAGCAAAGGCCACATGTGGATTTTGGCCATTACGGATTATTTCACTAAATGGGTGGAAGCCGTCCCGATGAAGTCAGTGACCTCGAAGGATGTTATCGATTTTGTGAAAGAACATGTCATTCATAGATTCGGGATTCCCCAAACTATCACGACCGATGGAGGTTCGGTCTTCACTTCTCACGAGTTTAGAGAGTTCTGCGAGGACACGGGAATTAAGCTGATCCGATCATCTCCATACTATGCTCAAGCAAATGGGCAAGCTGAAGCATCCAACCAAAGCCTTATCAAGTTGATCAAGAGGAAAATCGATGAGCACCCTAGGCGTTGGCACGAGGTTTTGTCAGAGGCTTTATGGGCCTATCGCATGTCATGTCATGGAGCGATAAAAACCTCGCCATACCATCTAGTCTATGGACAAGAAGCCGTATTGCCCTGGGAGATTACGGCTGGAGCCAGACGTGTCACTTTTCAGAACGATCTAACAACTGAAGAATATGCGGCCCTGATGAGTGACAGTGTTGAGGATGTGACTGAGCTTAGGCTGTGGTCGCTTGAGAAAATCAAAGAGAACAAGGCCAAGGTAGCTCGTGCATATAATAAGAAGGTGAGACCGAAGGAGTTCCACGTTGGCGATCTGGTATGGGAAGCTGTATTGCCATTGGGGACTAAGGATGCAGCATATGGTAAATGGTCTCCAAATTGGCACGGGCCATACAGGGTCGGTCAAGTTTTAAGGGGGAACGCGTACATGCTTGAGGAGCTGGACGGCGTGAAATTCCCAGTGGCTGTCAACGGTCAGCATCTCAAGAAATATTTCCCAAGCATGTGGGATGATGGACAGTGAAATATGGGGGCCGATACATGAAATCGGCCAATAAAAAAACAAAAATATATAGCCGATGCACAGCCATCGACTCTAGAGGTTCAAACTGCTACGAGCAGGTGTCAGTTTACGTGAAGAAGCTACTGAAGGAATGCCTCGAAGGCGTGGAGGGCGTCAGCGCGGACACGATCCACCTCAGCGATCTCGGCTTCGTCATCTTCGTCCTTGCCCATCACTAGCTGCTTGTTCAGGGCACGTATTTCCGCCAGATCAGTCTTCAGTTGAGCTTTGAGGCCTTCCACTTCGTCTTGAGAGCGGGCGATGAATGCTTCCTTGTCACGGATGAGCTGTTTAGTCGCCCGGACCTTCTCTTCAAGATCTCCCAGTTCCTTTTTCAAGGATGCAAGCTCGGTGGTGCTGACAGAGGTGTCAGTTTTGGCATCCAGAGACGCCTTTTTCTCGTTGAGCTGCTGACATTTGTCTGCAATGTTGGCCTTCAGTGGGAGTTGGGCGCGGTGTAGATTAATCCTCTCGCGAGCCAACTTCACCCTTGACCCGTAGAAAGACAGAGTTACAACTGGCCAAAGCTTCACCTGCAGTGCTACTGGGAGTTGGTCCTTGATTTCAGCAAGAACACTCTTCACCTCTTCAGAACCCTCGATCAACTTCTCGATCGGGGAGGACAGCAAGGCTTTGAGACGCTGGAATTGAGGTAGAACAGCCCTTGCTCGTGGTTCATCGTTGGCAACAGGGAGGGTTGGTTCGATGGATTCAGGGTCGAACGTCAGCAGGCCTGAGATATCACAACCCTGGCAGGCCGAAATGGCGTCAGTATGCGTCCAACACGGAAGGAAGAGCCGAACGAAGCGAACGTACCTCTCCTAAGGTCAAGGGGATAGCAGATGACGAGACCATCGGCTTGTGTGTTGTTGCTGGGGGCTTGGCCAAAGTGGTAACCGTTTCAGCTACACCTTCAGGGATTACTAGATCCAGCCTTGCGGCAGGCATCGGCACTTCCCCGGCTTTTCCACTAGAAGTGCCAGTCGTCTGCATGGAAGGTGCTTAGCCGATGTAAATAAGTGATGAATCGGCAGATATAAAAAATAATAATTGGTAAGAGCATCGAGGGTGATGACTTTCGAAACCTCCTGGCTTGACGAAGAAGTTTGCAGCCCCTTGCGAGCCCTCTTGGGGCTCACAGCTGGCCCCGCCTCGACTGATGCTCGGGGGGCAGTAGGTGCAGGAACCGGCCTTTTCCTGGAAGCCGATGGTGGCAAATCTGGCTGGCTCGGTGTGGTGGTCCTTTCAGAGTCTGTTGGGCCCGATTCTCCTCGATTGGATTGTGTGTCCCCGCTGGAGGTGTCTTCGATGGAACCCTGTAAGAAAAGGAGAGCTAGTAAACACAAGCATGTTTGCAAGGATGAAAGAGATCAACCAAGGCATGGATCAGCGTACATGCGGACTTTCTGGAGAAGGGCTCCGGCGCTTCAAAGTCTTCCTGGCAGCTACCTTCCTCACCACCGTTCTTGTTTTAGTTGGAACTCGAGAGGCCGCGGACCCAGAAGTGGCTTGGATCTTGGAAGCCGATTGTGGTGATATCGGCTGGTTCTGCATCACGACCTTTTTAGAAGGTGGCGAATTTTTGCAGAAAAGGACCACAGGAGCTGGTAGGAAGAATTCGAAGGGGGAGCCATCATCGTGTGTAGGTTCAGGACCATCTTGTTGCTGCAAGGAGACAGAGCGGGTTATTAGAAGGATCATTGGGGAGCTGCATCAAGAAAATTTACAAGTAATAGTACCTGTTCTACGGGGATATCATAGTCAGCATCGAGCTGTTCCAGCAACGGTCCCAGAGCTCTCCTAAAGGCATGAGTCTTCCACATCGCCCACCAGTTCTCAAAACCATCGGTTGATGAAGTAAAGATGAGGTTGTTGGGAATTGGGATGGTCAGAGCATCAAAGAAGGAATAACACCTTTGACTGGTGAGAGGATCGGGCAGGTCAGCTCTGCTCTCCGTAAGATGGTGGAGAAAGAAATGGGGAGGTACTTGTCCAAGGCCAAATTGCCGAGCCACTACGACTGGCTGGTAGAATTCATATCCAGGCTTGATTATTCTGTTGGATGTGCTCATGCCAACTGGAAGAAAGCAGGGACGGATCACAGTGGAAAATAGCTGCCGAGTGTTGGTGTCATCGACAAAGTTGTCTAGCCTGAAGGAGATTGGATTTTCAAAATGTTCCGATTCTTCCGTGTAAGGAAAGAAGATAGGATTATCCAGGCCTTGGAAGAAAATGCTGAACCATTTGGATGCTTCCTGAGGGATCAGTTTGCTACCTGGCAGTCTGTACAGAGCTTGGCCATAGCTGGTGCATCGGATCTGCTTCCCTTTGACATTTGGAAAGGTGCAACTCGCCAAAAGGGGGAAGTTTGGGACATGGTTTTGAAAATACAGCTGAGACCATAGCTGGATGAACCACCAAGGACCTCCTGTTTTGACTGCTATGCCGGAGAATAATTTGACAGACATCAACTGGAGATATCGATAGACTTCTCCAAGGAACAGTTTGCCGACGCCGAGTTGAGTGCCTTTGGCAAGTTCGTAGGCCAAGGAGAGGTAATTCTTGGTTGGAGCCAGGGAAGGGCCACAGAATATGAAATGTTCCAGCCAGAAGTTGAGGAAAGCCGTGTGTTCCTTCTCTGTGATAGGGCCTTTAGTTTTCATGTGTTTTTGAAGATAGGCACCCCAGTTCGTGCAGTCTGTTTTGGAAGAAAGCTTGTAGGGGACCTTTGTCAGCTTAAAAGCAGAGGGGCTGGGTGATGTAACGTCCAGACCAGTAATCATCACCACGTCTAACAGAGTTGGTGTCATGGGGCCATGACCAAACGTGAAGCAGTTCAGAGCATCGGACCAGAAATAGCCGATGGTTTTTAGAAGATTTTCATGTTTCTCCAGGGGAGACAATGACAAATGCAAGGCATCAGCTATTCCCGTGGTTTCCCATTGAGATTGGTAAGTTTTGGCTACCCTGTTGAACCAAGAGACCCAATGTTCAGGAGGATTAGGCCAGGCTCGCAAGCAGTCGGCCCAAGAATTCAAATCTAGGTTTTGGCTTGCGAAGGGGATTCTGTTTGCCTCGCAAGAGATCAGATGGGCAGGACTAGATTCTGTCCGGGGGCCAAGATAGAGAGAATTTGGGTGAGAAGGATGCGGCAGCAGGATGTCTGAAACCTAAAAAATTTTAACGGTGGAATAAAGCATTAATTCAGGTGTTTGCTATTAATTCTAGCGCCGTGTTCAGACTACGAGGAGCAGGCGTACCTTCAGACCAGAGACCGCTGTGTTGATATTGGACGATTCCGCCATCTGGTTTGCCGGCGGAGATGGATCTATGCGATTGGGGATCGAGGGTTCTTGTCGCTGTAAGCTCGATCTATGCGGTGAGGAAATTGGAGATCTGGTCTAGCCTTTTTGAAGAGGGTCGCAGGATACCGTTTGAAGTTGGAGAGTGGCCGCTCAGATTTATCTAAATATGCGACCAAATTTGACCTTGTCAACGTTTGTGGGGAAAGTCGATGTGTTACCATCGGCTCGTTGGGCTTTGACTTGGTTGACCATATGAGTGTAGTATGGTGAAAGCCGATACATTGCTATCGGCTTCTGGAGCGTTGACCTATTTTGACTATTGGCAAAAGCGAATCGGAAAAGCAATCTTTGTTGATTCAAAAGACGATTGTTTACAATGGAGCCGATTGCTTACAAAAGGAAATCTACTACTAGTGCTACTACTACTAGTTCCTAATCTAGAGGTCGGTGTCGTCACCGCTGTCTTCGTCGTCGTCGTACTCGCTGTCATCAGCGCTGCTGCCGGCGTCGTCTTCGTCGCTGCTGCTGAGGATGTCAGCGGAGGCCTCCTCGTCGTCGTCTTCGGTGTCCTCGCTGGACCCGGCGCGGAAGCGCTTCACCGGCGGGTATTCATCGGAGGAGGTGTCCTCCTCCGCTTCCTCCTCCTCGTCGGAGGATTCGACGCCATCCCAGGACCAGGCGTCGTCGGAGCTCTCCACCTCCAGTTCCCCGTCGACAAGGAACTGGAGGCCCTCCTCGCCGTCGGTCAGGGACTCGTCGTCCTCCGACCAGGCGGCGAAGTCCCAGTCCCTCTCGTCCCACCATTGTGGGGCGAGAGCCTCGTACGCCGCCATTGGCGGGTGCTCCGGCGTCGGCTCTCGGTTGCTCATCGTGTTGGAAGATTGGGAGGAAAGGGCGGATGATTTGGAGGAAGAAGAGGAGGCCATGGCAGAGGAAGAGGGTTTTTTCGGCGGAGGAAGAGGGTTTTTTGGCTAATGGAGGAAGATGGGGGCCGCAAACTGCTCAGATGAATTTAAATAAGGGGAATAGTGGGAGACGTTTCAATGCCATAGCAGTTTCCATAATGTGGTGCCAAAACGGTCAAATCATGCACTGCGGAGGAGTTGAGAAGACAGGGCATCATGATGAGGGGGTGGCGTGACGATTCTGCTCTGCAACGCGTAACCCGATATAAAAAAAAGGGGAAGAAAAAACATCAGCAGAGTGGTTTTGGAATTATTATTGCCAAAACCAGGGGGGCATGTGTTATCGCCATATTTTGGCCAAAGGAGGAGATGGGCCGTAATCAAGATGGGCTTGGAAGATACATATATGCAACGTGTTGTTGAATCGGCCTTGTGCATGTATTTGGGCTAAATTGCCCGTGTATCTTATATTGTAGTAGGTTTCGTTTCGGTTTAAGTAAGAGATAGAGTTGTTAGGGTTATTCCAAAGAGAGAAAGTCTCCGGACTATAAATATGTACCTAAGGTTATTGAGAAAAGGAGGACGATCACGTTCACAACAAACACAATCTCGGCGCATCGCCACCCCTTGTTTCTAGGGTTTTTCTCGGGTAAGTGTCATGCTGCCTAGATCGCATCTTGCGATCTAGGCAGTATCTGCTTATGCGTTATTTGGTGTTACTCGTACTGAAGCCTTGTTGATGGCGAGTAATACTATTATCATAGATCTGTTTGGGCTAGCATCGGTACCTTTTTGTTATGATTGCTTAAACTATGCTGCCTTTACTTATCTCGCTGCCTTTGCACCTTTTTTTGGGTGTAAGGGTAGCACCTTGCTTGATCTTTATTCAGTCGATTTGATCTGTTATAGTTATGCCTTGTTCTCCAAGGTTTAGTTTGATATCCACATGATCAGGCCTTGCAAACGGGTTGAACGATCCAGTGGCATGTAAGGATATGGTTTGCCAATTCGAGAGGAGTTGTTCCGAGAATTGACTTTACGTCGGTTGTTAGGCCTTCTCTAGGGTTAGTTTTCTATCATCTTTCATGTCCACCAGGCTCAATTACGTGTAGGATGTTCCAATTATGTGGTGAAAACGTTAAACTGTCGTAGATCGAGTTAACTTGTATTGATGAAGCAAAACCCCATGTTATCGTAGATTTAATGCAGAACCATGGAATAATCGGCTCCAGGAGCCGATTCACATGGAAGCCTGGGAGCCGGTCGCGGCTCGAATTTTACGTATGTTTGTTTGCCATGCAGGAAACCAATCGAAGCAATCCATCACCTTCCTGACCAGGTATAGGTCAGGTGGCACGCCCTTACATCAGCCAGGACGTGTGCCGGAGTTTTGCGGGCCGTTGCCCGAGGGACCAGGGCCCACCAGCAGTTCTGGGAGCCTCCCGGCTCTTCGTGTTGCCCGTCGCTGCTCGCCGGTGGGTTTTGGCAGGCAACACCTTCTCTCCAAGTCGGCTGACCAACTGCCTAACTGCTGCAACACATCCTATTAGTCATTGAATGTCCTTTAGGCATGTCGGACGGTTTATGTTTGAGATGGCCTTGATTTTCTCCGGGTTGACTTCGATTCCACGCTGGGAAACGATGAAGCCCAACAATTTGCCGGCTGGAACCCCGAAGACACACTTCTTAGGGTTAAGCATTATGTTGTATTTCTAGATATTATCAAAGGTTTCTTTTAAGTCGAAGATTAAGTCATTTGACTTTTTAGACATCACCGCGATATCGTCCACGTAGGCGTGAATGTTCCGACCAATTTGGTCGTGAAGGCAACGTTGCATTATCCGCTGGTAGGTAGCGCTTGCGTTTTTCAGCCCAAAGGGCATCGTGACATAGCAAAACATGTCGTATGGGGTAGTGAACGAAGTGGCCAATTGGTCCGACTTCCTCATCTTAATCTGGTGGTATCCTGAGTATGCATCGAGAAAACACAAAATTTCCGAGCCAGCCGTCGAGTCAATGACTTGGTCAATGCGAAGCAAAGCAAACGGATCTTTGGGACATGCTTTGTTCAAGCCGGTGTAATCAACGCACATTCTTAATTCATTGGTTCCCTTTTTGGGGACAAGTACAGGATTTTCCACCCATTGGGTGTGAAGGACTTCTCGGATAAATCTATCCTTAAGTAACCTAGCTATCTCTTTGCCAATGTCGCGTCTCTTCTCATCTCCAAAGCGTCGTAGAGGTTGTTTCACTGGTTTGCATTTTGTATCAATGTTTAAGCTGTGCTCGGCAAGTTCCCTAGGTACACCTTTCATGTCGGCAGGTTGCCAGGCAAAGATGTCCCTGTTCTCAGGGAGGATCTCGACGAGCGTGCTTTCCTATTTGGGATCCAGGTTCGTCCCAATGGCGGTGACCTTGGAGGCATCGCCTATCACAAGTTCCACCGGCTTGGTCTCGATGGCGGCCTTCAAAGCAGGAGCGGAGTCGGAGATCTGCTTCTTCGATGCGGGCATCTCTGAGTCATCGACCTTGCTCTGGATCTCTTTGAATTCTTCGCTGTAGAGGACAGCTTCTGCAAAGGCTTCTTCGTTGATATCGCAGTACCTTGCCTTGGTAAAGCTTCCGGATACGATGATGATGCCGTTTGGTCCGGGTATCTTGAGCTTGTTGTAGACAAAGCATGGCTTGGCCATGAACGTGTGGAAAATGTCGCGGCCGAATATGACGTGGTACACGCTCTTGAAGGGGACCACCTCGAAGTTCATGCGCTCTTGATGATAATTATTAACATCGCCAAAGGCAACCTGAAGTGTAATGCACCCAAGGGATGGAGCCTCCCGACCAGGAACTACGCTGTGGAAGATGGTGTTGGTTCGCCTTAGGTTTGCCTCCGTCAAGTTCATCTTTTGTAGTGTATCCAGGTACATGATGTTGATGCTGCTTCCACTATCCACCATACACTTGGTGAACTCCACGCCGTCAATCAAGGGGTTGATGACCATGGCGTACTGGTTCTCCGTGGGTATAAGGTCTAGGTGGTCCGTCCTGTCCCAAGTTATTGGAACCTCCGACCAGCGTAGGTACTGGGGGACTGGGGGGAGAGTTGCCATCAGGATCCTCAAAGAGGTTTTCTGTTGTCGGACGGTGGGGGTGCCAAGGAAAGTGTGGTAGAATGGGGCCTTCTTCGCGAAGGGGTTCTTGCCTTTGTTGTCGCTCTTGGCGGCGTGTTTGGGGTCAACGTCCTCGTCCATATCACTTGAATCCTTGGACTCCTCCTCCTTCTTCTTCCCCTTGCCCTTGTTGCGCGGTCTGTTCTTCCGACTTTGCTTGTAGCCGGACTCCGGGTCTTCCTTGAGATCGTTGACGAACTTGAAGTGTCGATTGGTATGGGTGGCTTTGCCGTTGACGTCGAGGTGTACGAGGCATGGCATATAGCGGTACTCCTCGTAGGTTTGGGGAACGCGGAGCGGCGCCGAGGTGGTTTCACTGCCTCGTTGTTGTCCACGACCAGCTCCCCTTCCTCGGCCACGTTGTCCGCCCTCTCCTCTTCCTGCAAAAGTCATATCGACCATGTCGGTAGATTGCTTTTCTTCTGGGGCGGTTTTCCGCTTTGTACTGCTGTTCCTCCGAGCTTGAGTTGGAATGGCCGTTGCTGGCAAGGAGCCACGGGCGTCGTCGTCGGCAGCTGCGAACTCACTAGCCAACTGAATCATCTGGTTCAAGTCAAGCTGGTGATTGTCCTGCAAGCGCTTCAGTTTATGTCGGAGCAACTTGCCCCTTTCCAACCCATCGATGAAGGCGGCCATGGCGGTCTGAGCGTGCACTCCTGCGCAGGAATTCTTCATGTCCAGCCAGCGGGAGAGGTAGGCGCGAGATGTCTCGTCTTTTTCTTGCACGCACCGCTGTAGATCGCCCACAGTGCAGGGACGCTTGTACGTACCCTCAAAGTTCTTGGTGAACTCTTCCTGCATGTCCAACCAGTTGTAGATAGATTTCTCCGGCAAGTCGTCGATCCATTGACGGGCTGTACCTGCCAACATTAATGTTAGGTACTTGACGGCGACGTTGGGGTTGCCTCTGGCAATCTCCACCGCGTTGCCGTAGTCCTGCAACCATGTGGCTGGCTTGGCGGTGCCGTCATAGGGCTTGATGGTCTTGTCAATGCGGAAACCTTTGGGGTAAGTTGCGGACCGTATTGCAGGTCCAAAGCAACGTGGTCCCAGGTATGGTCCTTCCCAGGCCTCGTGGATCTTATCGATCCGCGAACGCGCATCGTATGGCTCCGGGTTCTTCTTCTTGTCAACAGGGGATGGGCTGCGTGAACGACGCGAGCCTCCTCCGCCATGGTGACTGCTTGGTGGTGACGGAGGCGGAGGTGGCGGTGGGTTAGCCTTCTTGCTTTTACCCTCCTGCGACGCCTCACATTTGTCACGGTTGCTTGTCGGATGTGGAGGGTCATGGCGCGACCTGCTCTTATGTCCTTGGTTGAGTTATCCCTCATGACGGGTCTGCTCCACGTTGTCGCGAATGACGATGCCACACTGCTTTATTGGGGGCATATCCATACGATGGTGAGCTTTTTAATCTTCGCGATGTCGGGGAGATCGGGGCGGTGGCGATGGGCGACGAGGTCGGGCCTTTTCTCCATGGTCGGAGGATATTGGGATAGCATCCTTCCTGTTGCGTGCATCCCTCCGTCTTCGTTCTGATGAACCCGTCTGGGACCCGACATCAAGAGGAGATATGTCCCTTGGCGGTTTGTACTGGCTAGACTCGCAGAGCAGTGGGTTAGACTCAAACCTCTGAGAGGTGGCCTTTTCCTGCTGCTTCACCGCCTTGGCCACTAGGTCGTAGACCTGTTCCACTGCTTCAGGCGATCTATCCTACTCCAGAAGGGTCTTGGCAATGGCGAGGTTAAGGAGTGGGGTGGGCATCACCTGCTTTCCTTCACTGTCAATGTATGGCTTGGCCTGTGCCGGTTTAGAGGGAGCCCATCCTAGGTTGTGCCGTACACCAGGATCGTTGATGACGCGAGCCGGAGCTTTCTTAGCCTTCTGCTGTTGTAGCAGAGTCTTGTACTCGGCCTCCATTGTTCTAGCTTTTTCTATGGACTTTTGCGCGTTGACCAGGTCTCGATCTAGCTTAGCGCCTTGCTCCGCGATGGCTTGCGCCTCCTCCAGCAGCTGCTGGCGCTTCTCATCAAGATGGGTCACGTTCCGGATATGAGTAACGGTCAGTGGCTCGACGAGGAGATTGCCGTACATCACTCTATCAGCTGGAGTAACTTGGGCTACTGCAGATGTGGATGCTGGAGGCGGCAAGTTTGCGGTGTTGTTGTTGCTCGGGCCGGTGCCGAGTTCCTGCGGCAGCTGCACTGGGTTGGGCGGAGGAGGCATGACTTTTGCGCGATCATCGTCAGCAGCAATAAGTGGCCCCTTCCCCTTTTCCAACGCCATAGGCGGAGCTCGCCCGGGTTGATCTTCATCCATCGCCATCCCAATAGTGACGAACACCCCTCGGGACACGACGGCGTTGTTGGCCTGCTCGTCGTGTGTGTACTCCTCCTCCATCTCCTGCATAGCGGAGTCTAGCTCTTCTGTACTGAAGTCTATCTCCTCTGAATCAGCACTGAAATCAGCATAAAGCGCGTCAATGACAGAGTCGGAGGGTGCTAGGACTTCCTCGATGACGGGCGGTGGAGGTGCAACAGGCTCGACGATGACTGAAGGTGGTGCTACTGCTACGACGATGGCGGCGGGAGGCGGTGGCGGTGGCTACTGAGCCGGAGGTTCTCCGTCTCTGAGCGCGAGCTCCATCTGGGCTGCCGTGTCAGCTGCCGCGTAGCTGTTGACGGTACTCACCATCTCTTCGAGGGTAAGGCGTCATGTTGCCTGCTACCGTCTTAAAGAATGTCGGAGAAGCGTGCCACGGTCCAGTCCTTCCATGAAGTGATACAGAGCGTTATCATCGGGGTAGTGGGCTAGGTCAGCTCGTATACGGAGCCACATGGCCAGGTAATCGTGGGGGTTTTCGCCTACTCTCTGAACGCATCGTGCCAGATCGAAGATGGTAACCACGCCGAAGAACTTGGATCTCTGCTGTCCATATGCACGGACTAAGCCGGCGGATTTGCAGTGATCTTCCACCTTTATATCCTGCATAGGGGCGGTTTAGGTGGGCCTTGAATTTTTCTGATCTTTGTCGGCAAACTCTAAAGAGAGATCCGACATTGATCCTTCCACGAACGTATCATGCCCGTAGGCGGTCCGTGCGGGTCTTGATGCTCCTCCGACTCCCAGGGAACTAGTGCCCGAGTCGGTTTCGCCAATGAAGAGGTGGATGTCTGATAGGAACGATCGAACACCGCGTAGGGTTCGTCTTCGCCAGGATCCAGAACTCGTTGGGAGGGACGATCGGAACGTTGCCGGAGAAGAGAACGCGACCGATGGCTACGGTTTCACTGATTCCCGCGAAGATTTTGGTCCTCGCCCGCTGAAGAGCCTGAAGCGCCTCTTGCCCCATGGTGGGCGCCAACTATCATGGTATTGCCGACGAGTACGCCATGGAGGGGTCCTCACAGTGCGTGTTTAGAGACGTGGGGTAAGGCGGACGGTTGACGGGTACGAGGTAACACAACTTACCCAGGTTCAGATCCCACGACGGTGGCGAAATCCTACTCCTTCTATAAATCACTATAATGGCAATACGTCGAGTTACAGAGATAGGTTTGCTGTGCGAGGTTGTCTGAGATTGTCTATGAACGTGCCCTAAAGGCTCCCATAGGACCGACTTATATAGTCACCAGGTCCTAGGGTTACAGGGAAAAGTCCTAGCCGGACAGGTCACAGAGTCCTACACCGTCTATTACTAGTCTTGTGTATCTTGCACTCCAAGGCTCCGGGTACGCTGGTTACTCCACCATAGCCTTCCTTTATCCGGCATGGGACTCCCTTCTGGATCCACCTAACTAGGCCGCCCAGCAGGCCATAGGCCATGCTACCGACTATGGGCCACCCGGGTTAGTCGGACAAGAGACATCCTATAAGGATACCCATATAGCATATCCCCAACAATGGTAGGGGGCGGTGCTGTGCTCCCTAGCAAAGCTCAACGACGTGGTGGCGAGGCGTGGGGCGGTGCGGATTGGTCGGAATGCGGCGGTGCTCTACGCGTGCCCAACGGAATTTTTTATGGCGCACAGCGGACGTGGTCCACGCGACGGCGAACGAGCGTGTCTGCGGGGTTGCTGGGACGGTGGTGATCACGTATGCACGCGGCGAGGGCGGCGCGCGGTCTGTGGGCATCTGTCGAGCATGGCGCACGGGGCGCGCTCTCGGCATGGTTGCTGGCGAGCTGGGCACAGTCTGTGCGTGTGGTCCAGGGGCTGGCATCGCTCGCGGCTGGGACAGGGAGTGGCGGTGGGGTGTTATCTTGCTCCCAGACATGTTGGCTAGGCTTGGTGCTTCTCCTGGCTCGCTGCCGACATGTGGGTGGCAAGGGTGCACTCGGCCTGCTCACAATTGATGACAATGGCTGACTTACTGTAGTGCTAGAGATTAGTTTAGGTTGTTAGATGATCTACTAAGTCTAGTGGTGTCCAGAGAGGGAACAAGTTAGGCTCAAATAACTTCTCCAAATAGTGTTTAGATTTTGTTTGATTTGTATCTCCAAGGTGTTTGATGAAATGGCCGCAAGAATTCAAGTTTTGAATTTTGAAAAGATTTTTGGTGGGTGTGCTAGGTTGGTGCTGGTGAGTCTGCAGATACTTGGGTTTTGAAAGTTGAGCTTGTTTGAGTGGTTTTTGAAAAAGTGGGATCTTCCCATATGATATAGATTCAATTTTAAACTGTTCTTTAAACTATGCATTCAAATGTTTTTGGATGATCACAGAGTGGGCCTTGATACTTTTTTATGAGTACTATCAAGGGGTGCAAAGATCCAAACAAGTTACTGTTAAGTTCTGAAAAGTTTGAGACAACCAAAGTAGGCATGGGAGTTAAATTGGTCAAAATGACCATTCACTCATTTTGTTTGTTTTGATTTATTTGTATTTGGGAAAAGTGTGGGAATTGTTTAGATGATGTTTATTTCACCTAAGAATCCTTTTACAAGAAAAGAAATACATAAACAAGGAAATTCAAAATAATCCAAATTGGAATGCATACACACATGCATGCTTTCATATTTTTATTTAGAAAAGTTTTTGTTAACCCTAATTTTGAAGATTAGAGTTTGATGATTCAAGTTTAGTATTTTTGGGATGTTACAAAACTTGAGTAATATCTGAATGCAACTAAATTCAAATTAAGTGGAATGCATTCTTCATAAATGCATCTTGAAATTTAAACACTTGGGAAATAAACCAAAACTCTAAAACCCTAATGGAAGAAAAACAATTCCAAGTTATCTCCAAGATCATGGATTTGATCCATATAAAAATTTGTCAACAAACATTTACAAATAATCAAGAATGACAAATAGAAATATTATAAAACCATGGGAATTGGTTTCACTTAATTTGGAGCCATAGATAAAATCTTATGAATTTAATAAGATAAGGAAATTGAATTTTCAAAGCTAAAAAAAGCACCTATCTAAAAATCCATACCAAATGGTGAGCAAATAATCCTAAAGACATTTAAAAGGTTAAACAAATATTAAATAAGATTTTACCAATTGGAATCACCAAGTTTGGACCTATAAATAAAAAGATATGGATTTTATAAGATAAAGATAGAAATATTAAATGAGGAATATTTAAAGGCCAAATTAAATCTTGACCTAATCCATAAGCAAATGGAATAAATATAATCCAAATCCAAATATAATAAAAGGATAAAGAATTTTCCAAATAAAATAAAATGGCATTAACCAAATTCTATCTCTATTTGAATAAAGATAAATCCCAAAAAAGTTTGATTATTTAAATCATGGGAAAATAGTATTTGGAATTTACCCAAGTGGACTAAAGTCATTTAATTAACTTAAATGGAATCAAGGAAATCACCCAAATAAAAATTATGGAATTAAAACCATAATTGATTTCATTAGAATAAAAACAAATACCCAATTTAAATGATTAATAGATCATATTAAAAATATTCCAAATAATTCAAGGTGAGTTATTTGGCACCCTAATAAATAAATAAAACCTACTGAATAGGTTTGGTAAAAATATGGATTTGAAACAAAGTTTTAAAACATATTAAAACCTATTTGAAATAAAGAAAAATGTCTATTTATAAAATAAATAAAAGACCCTAAAAAGAATAAAAGAATTATTCTAAATTTGACTTCAGAACTTATTATTAATCAGTATTTGAATACACCCAAAGTTTGGTTGAAGTTTTAAATAAAATTGTTTTTTGAAAAGTTTAAACAAAATCAAAACAGATAAATAGAAAAAGAAAAAGGAAAAACAAATCTGTACAAAAAAATGAACTAACCAGCCCAACCCAACCTGGCCCACTAATCCCATCATCAGCCCATCCCTCTAACCCCCGAGCGAATCGTTTTTCCACCCAGACTCCCACCCGCTCACTCGCTGACTGCTGGCCTCCACCTCCCCTCTCTCTCTCGCTGACACCCAGACCCCACCGCCAGGTCATCGTCTCCCTCACCGCGCGAAGACCACACCCTCCTCCCCTAGCCGTTCTGTCGCTGTTTCTTTGATTGATTACGCGGTAATGACACCATTTAATAGCCCCGCGACCACGCCCTCTTAAGCGCCTCTCCCTCCTCTCCGTTTCCCCCTCAACCTCCCATCCTAGAGCACCCCCAAGCTGCTTAATTTTGCGCTGCACCGCACAGTATCCGGCGACCGTTTTCAGTCGATTCCGACGACGCCAGCCTGCCCCACTGTACGTAACCGCCACGGGGACATTCCCCATCTCCTGGCGAACCTCTCCATAGTGCTAGCTCGCCTGCGCGAGCACTGTGAGCTGGGCAACGTCTTCCTAGAGCAGCGCTGCCGTCTGTCTCCTCTCCGGCGATGTTCCCTAGTAAAATCCGACCACGCCTCTCCCTCTAGATGACACACGTACATTCACCGACCCCGTACGCACAGTTTTTATTTTTCCGTTTCAAGCTATGTAGCCTCGCCAACATCGACGTACAGAAGTGCCTGACGCCGTCGTGAAGACCGGCGAGCAATTCCCTTCGTCCTCGTGCGCCCCCTACCTCCTCGCGAACACGTTGAGCATCAGCAGCATGCGGCAAAATCGGGGAGCCCCCTCTCTCTCTCTGTCTCGCACCCTGAATCTTTGGCAACGACACCGCCAGAGCGCGTGCCGCCGTCCGCCGCCGCTAGCGCCGCTCAGATATGGTCAGGCCCCTGTACACCGTTGGATCTAGATCACGTGGATAGGATAGTTTCACTTAACGAAGGGGTATGCGATGATCAGAGCCGCACAGATCTATTTTAATCCAACGGCCTGTATCTGTTGATCCACGTGAACCGTTTTTCCCCAATAGAATCACGCCACGTGGCCTAGGTTTAGATGTAAAAACCAGAAACTATTCTATTAGATGATCAAACTTGTAAATTGCATAACTTTTGATCCACACGTCCAAATTTTGTAAATTTTATATAAATGGAATCAGCAGGACAAGTACTTTCCAACCATACACATTTTTAGTGAATTGCTTCTGGAAACTTGGTTGTTTTTGCAGAAACTTGTGTAGGCATATTTAGAATATAAAATTCATTCTAAAATTATTTTTGTGATAAAATCTTTGGCAAATGGTTTATTTTGAACCTACTAACCTTATGAGACAACTTGTGGTTTCAAAAACATATTTTGTTAGGCAAAAGAATAAATCTTTGATTTAGAACATTTCTAGTCAAACAAAATGTTGTTTATATGTTAAAATTACTTTTTGGAGAAAAACCCTTTGGGAAATGTTTTGATTTAAACTCTCTAACCCTAAACACAAGGTTTTATTATTTAAAAATATATTTTGATGAACCCTATAGATTATTACCTTGCTAAAAAGCATTTTCAACCACATAAAATATTGAATTGGTTTAAAAATGGTTTATAGGTAAAATATTTTGCAAATGGTTTTGCCACTTTTATAAAATGACCAATAGGTGTTTTAGAATGTTTATAACCTATTAGAAACCACTTTTCCAAATAAAACAATCTTTAGCATGCTTGCATTCATTGCTTTGTTTTTATTATTTTATGTGATGTTTGCTTGAATGGTAGATTGAATTCTTGCTTGCTTGATTGAATTGTAGTGATTTGAAGAGTGTGAATATTGCAAGATCAAGGAGTGAACTTATATTCTCTACCAAAAAGGCAAGTGATGCTTCATACTTTGTCCCATTATTTTCACTATGCATTAGTGATATTTCTAAGTAGGACTTGCATGGAATTTTTGCTAAGTACAAACTATGCCATGGGAAATCCTAGTGGATGAAACCTTAGTAGAAATTTCCTAAGTTAAGATTCCTACTACTATCATGCTTATCTTAGCTAGTAGAAAACAGGTGGATTATATTCATGCTATGGAATATTTCTAAGTCAAGGACTTGTGTTTTGTTTAATAAAACAACTAAGTGAATGAATCACCTGGGTGGAATGGAAGGAATGGTTTGTGTTGAGTGGTTACACAAGGCCCATTTCTATGGTTTACCTTGTGTATCTCACTTGTGGATGGCCACCCAGGAACAAAGAGATTTGAGAGGTCAAATGTTGAGAAGCTTCAAGTGCAGCCACTTGGCATTATGGGCTCTGCCTGGATCATATAGGTTGCAATAACTTAGCCAAATGGACAGTTGGTGGTAGGGGAATTGACAGGTTGGAGCGCATCCATTCTGGTCTAAGGGAAGGCTTCTGAAAGATCTTGTCTTGGTGAAACCAAGTCTTGTGGGGAAAGTGCACCACCTCTGCAGAGTGTAAAATCTAAGTACTTAGCCATGTACCTGGTAAAGGACAATTTGAGCATCAAGACATGGAAGCTATCAAGAATCTCCTCATCCCAATTTCTAAGTTAAAAACTTGTGGTTGAACAAGGGTTGAAGGATCACCAATTTCTATTGGGAGATGCCTTGGGTGATTTTGTCAAGCAAAAACTTAGTGTTTTTCAAATGATAAGGAAAAATCTATTTTGAGCAAAGAAAGCCTAAGCTGCACTTAGCCAAATGCATATAGATGATAGACTCCACTATATTACCATAGTATCACTTTCCAATACAATTCAAATGTATTGACCCTTGTGGCTGTAACTTATTATGTTGCAGGTTTGTTTGATATTAGTGAAGTGTGTTGATTAGGATTACAAGTCTACAACCAACATGTTTGCATGTGGCACTTTGAAGATGAAGGACTCCATGCTATAGTTATTTCTGCTGCATTGTAATGAGATAGCCAAATGATCTATGTAAGATGTAATGAATTATTTTATTCCTGGTTATAAAGTTTTATTATGACCTTTGTTTCTAGATATTACATCTTAACTATGGATGCTAGCTATTGATCCAGGGACTAGCATTGTAAACACAGGGATCTCTACCTTATTAAAGGTTGGGACCTCTACAAGATATTATTAAGCTCAAGTTGTTTCCTTTCTCCTTGAGAGGAAAAGATAAAGAATGGTTTCTATCCTTTCCTAGAAATAGTATTGATTCTTGGATTAAGTGCAAATATGCTTTTACTGCAAAGTACTACCCTCCTACTTAGATTATATCTATGAGAAGTGATATTATTAAATTTAAACAACTTGATAATGAACATGTTGCTCAAGCTTGGCAAAGAATGAAATCTTTGGTTAAGAATTGTCCCACTCATGGACTTACTTCTTGGATGATTATCCAAACTTTTTATGCAGGTTTGAACTTCTCTTCAAGAAACCTATTGGATTCAGCTGCTGGAGCTACCTTTATAACCATCACCTTGGGTGCTGCAACAAAACTCCTTGATAATATGATGGTTAATTATTGTGAATGGCACACTGAGAGAGCTCCACGTGGTAAGAAGGTAAATTATGTTGAAGAAACCTCTTCTTTGAGTGATAAGATTAATGTTATCATGGCTATGCTTGTTAATGGAAAAGCTACTTTAGATCCTAATAATGTTCCCTTAGCCTCTTTGGTTGCTCAAGAGGAGCAAGTTGAACTTCATTAGAAACAACAATTTCAACAACAATACCTATAGGAATAATTTTGGTAGTAACAATAATTATAGGCCTTATCCTCCTAATAATGGCAATACCTATGGAAACTCCTACAACAATACTAGAAGTGCTACCTCTGAACTTGAAGTCATGCTTAAAGACTTTATTAGTAAACAAACCGCTTTCAACAAGACTGTGGAGGAAAAGCTTTTGAATGTTGAGAAAAATATTTCCTCTTTGTCTGAATCACAGTCCTCTTTGATTAATAAAATGGCTGCTAAACCTGAAACTTTGGAAAGTACCTTTGCTGCTACTCATGCCATACAAGTTACTATTGATGGAAAAGTTAGACTGTTAGTCCAACTACACGCTAAGTGGGAAAGAGAAGTTGAAATTGCTAGAAACAATAGTGTGTGCACTATCACCACCATCAATATGGATGCCACTAAACCACAAGAAGTCCCTATTCCTCCTACCACAATGCCTAAACCCAATGAGCTTACTACTAGTGATGCTAAGTTTGATTTTGATCTTGATGATTGCAATATTTCTGAAGTGATTATGTTCCTACAAAAGATTGCCAGAAGTCCTGATGCTAGTGATATGCATGTAGCTTCACCAAACACATTACAGATGATCTTATTAAAATTAATAAGATAAGTTGAAACACAGATCCTCTATTCCTAGGAAAGTAGAAGATAGTTGGGAACCCATTATTAATATGGAAGTGAATGACTTTGATCTCAAAGCTTCATGTGACATTGGTTCTAGTGTCTCTATTATGCCTAGAAAGATTTATGAAATGCTTGATTTGCCACCTTTGGAAGATTGTTATTTGTATGTCCCACTTAATGATAATTCTAAAAAGAAACTCATGGGGAGTGTTTATGATGTTCTTATTATGGTTAACAATGCTTATGTCGCTGTTGATTTCTATGTTTTGGATGTTGAATACAATGCTTCTTGTCCTATTACTTTGGGAAGACATTTTCTTAGAACTGTTGGTGCCATCATTGATATGAAAGAAGGCACCATTAAATATAAATTTCCATTCAAGAAAGGTATTGAACACTTCCCTATGAGGATAGAGAAGTTTCTTTTTGCTCCTCCTTTGAAAGCAAGGTTTGATGTTAATGCTTCTTCATTTGAAAATACTTGATTCTTGCTTCTTGTGCCTAACTTTAAGGCTTTAAAGAAAAGTACTTATTGGGAGATAACCCAGGATTTTTCTTGAGTCTTCAAAGTTATTACTTCAGTAATGAACTCTCCTTATCCTTTTTGTTTGCTTTTTGTGCCAAGAATAACCTCTAATGAGAGGAAAGTAAGATTTGGTGAGTTGATGTCCCGAAACAGATTTTTGTGCTCCACCATAAAAATTCGTGAGAAATCTCTGTAAGTATGATAGAGCTGATATTTTATGAATAAATCCCCCAGTATGTTAGATCACTTTCGTTAGTTCAAAACTTTTTGATTTGAGCAATAGAAGGTCTTCTAAAATATCGGTTTGTACCTGCTGGTATGTTTTGACAGATTTCTGCCATTATTTGCATTTGCTTCTTATTGATTTCTTTTTGGGTTCTTTTTGGGAAATTTAACTTTCTGAGGGAATTGCTACAGTAGCTTGTGTTTTTAGTGAAAGTTTTTCTGTTCTAAAGCTAAACGCAAGGGTCTATTATCTTTTGAATACACTAATGTTGCTAATGAAGATTGTGTGAAGTTTTGTATGAAGGAAAAATTTCAGGTGTGGAGACAGAATGATATAATGAGATGAATAATGGACAAAAGATCGAGCTTGGGGATGCCACCCCGTGTCACCCCAAGAAATATTCAAGAGGTACAAGCGTCAATGCTTGGGGATGCCCAAGGCATCCCCTTTCTTCATCAATAAAAAGCTCAGGTCTTTCTAAACACTTCGTTTTTATTGTTTCATGCACTATTGTGTTGTTCTTGGAACGTCTTAGTTTTAATTTAGTTTTCTTAGTTTGCTTGAATAAAGTAGTTTGGACCCCCGTTCTTACTATGTTGTTTCAAATAAATTGATTGGTGTTGGAGAGGAGTAGAAAGTTCTTGCTTCAATAGTACAAGACAAGCTTGCTTTGACTGTGACTTAGACTTTATCATGTCATGCTAGGTGTTGTTTTGACCTTATGCTTAGTGATTATTGCTGTAGCATGACTTGTTCCAAACAATTGGGATTTCTTAGTGTGCCTTGAAGGAACCATGCGTTGTTTTAGAATAACAAAGCATAGTATTGTGGCATTCTCCTTTGAAGCTTTGTTTGGGTTGACTTGGCACATGCTCACAACATGTCATGACTATGAACAAGTCACCATAGCCTCTATGATCATTTAGTCCTTGACTTGTAGTACCACTTTATGCTTTGATTAGTAATGTTTTGTCGCTCTTCCTGATTATGGACATTATTGCTCTCTTAGTTGGTCGCTCCCAGTCTTTTGCTAGCCTCCACTTGTATGAGTAAGCTCTAATCGTGCATCCAACTTCCAAGAAACCAAGTTATTCCAAAGTGTCCACTGTAAATTCCTATGCATGGTATGTTACACCATTCCAAGTATATTATTGTTTTCATCTATCTTCTAATTAAAAAGTATTTTTTTATGTGAAAACTTAGTGATTAAAGCTCTCACAAACTTGATGCACACTTTATTTTTCATGCCCCTAATAAACTTGAACCATTGTGTCATTTATGTTGTATATTCTTGCACTTATACGTTGGAATTAGCATAACTGTGCTGTCACGGGGAAGGCTTTCAACATTGCACTTGTACTTTTGTACACAGTTGATATCATTCTCTTTTGTCTATGGATGTCGCCGGTGTGAAATAAAGGGGGATCTTGTAAGTCCATGGAGTTATGTATGTGTGTTAGAGAAACTCCTGGGCCGTTAGCCTAAGACATGCCTAATCATGGTGGAAACTTGCAGCATCACCATAATGACATCTATGAATGTTTCTTCTTATAAAAACAGAGACATATTGAAAATAGGAAAGAGATAAAAAAACACCATTTTCCCATGGTAAATAAGATGCTCATTGTTTGCTTGCCTTATCATTTTGATTATGGGATAGCTCCTATATCATGTGCAAGGGGTACCCCGTTGGTGGTTCTCTATGATACACATGTACTTACTATGAGAAGAACTTACAGGTGACTAAAGTTGAGTAGCATGAGGAGCAGCCCTCGTATTCAAGGGACATGAGATTGCGAACTTATACTTCGTCAAGCATATACTCCATAGTTTATTCACTTTAACCTGAATCACTTCAAGATGCTTATGATAGGGGCAATGAGAGCTGAAAGCTAACAAGTACCATAATGTGTGGGAGCTCTTTTTGAGACTTGAAATCCCTGCTTCCCTTCATGAAGGGTCTTTCTTCCACCATTATATTGAGTCTCCACCTTCTATCCTTAGGCACCAGTTAAGAGAGCATAGTTGCCATTCTTGTTCTCTGTGCATTGTCCCAAAACTTATTGATTGATGCATATTGTTGATATTACTTGTTCTTGTGTTATTTGTATCTAGTCACTCTTATGAACTTTGAAGGTGTCCTATGCATCTATTTGCTATTCCATGAGGGACAAGCTGAATTCTACCATGCTATGTTTTCTGTATATGAAACAAACAAACAAACGTTTTTCAATGCATGTTATTCATGATCTTTGTTTGTAGCCTTTCATGTTGCATGCATAGTTACTTTGTCTTACTGTTAGAACTCCATCTTTCATGCTCATGTTTAGAGTTCTTTGATCCCAGCTTTCAATGCTTGCAAATGGTTTGATCTTGATTTTGATGGTGCATGTCACCTCAAAAATTATTATTTTTATCACTTACCTACTCGAGGACGAGAAGGAGTTAAGCTTGAAGGGAATATGCCCGAGAGGCAATAATAAAGTGGTTATTATCGTATTACTTGTTTATGATAAATTTTTATTTTACATGCTATAATTGTATTAATATGGAAATGTTAATACATATGTGTTTAATAAACAAAAGGAAATTCCTAGTTATGCCTCTCTTATATACTAGCTCGTTAATTAACAAGATTGTAAGATCCCACCTTTGTAAAGGAAAGGATCCCTGTGATTGCAATGCTAGTCCCTGGATCAATAGCTAGCATCCACAATTAAGATGTAATATCAAGAAACAAAGGTCATAATACAACTTTATAACCAGGAATAAAATAATACATTACATCTTACATAGCTCATTTGGCTATCTCATTACAATGCAGCAGAATATAACAATAGCATGGGGTCCTTCATCTTCAAAGTGCCACAGGCAAACATGTTGGTTGTAGACTTGTAATCCTATTTCAACACACTTCACTAATATCAAACAAGCCTACAACATAATAAGTTACAGCCACAAGGGTCAATACATTTGAATTGTATTGGCAAGTGATACTATGGTAATATAGTGGATTATATCATCTATATGCATTTGTCTAAGTGGAGCTTAGGCTTGCTTTGCTCAAAATAGATTTTCCTTATCATTTGAAAACACTAAGTTTTTGCTTGACAAAAATCACCCAAGGCATATCCCAATAGAAATTGGTGATCCTTTAATCCTTGTTCAACCACAAGTTTTTAAATTAGAAATTGGGATGAGGAGATTCTTGATAGCTTCCATGTCTTGATGCTCAAAATGTCCTTTACCAGGGACATGGCTAAGTACTTAGATTTTTACACTCTGCAGAGGTTGTGCACTTTCCCCACAAGACTTGGTTTCACCAAGACAAGATCTTTCAGAAGCCTTCCCTTAGACCAGAATGGACGCGTTCCAACCTATCATCCCCTACCACCAACTGTCCATTTGGCTAATTTATTGCAACCTATATGATCCAGGCAGAGCCCATAATGCCAAGTGGCTGCACTTGAAGCTTCTCAACATTTGACATCTCAAATCTCTTTGTTCCTGGGTGGCCATCCACAAGTGAGATACACAAGGTAAACCATAGAAATGGGCCTTGTGAACCACTCAACACAAACCATTCCTTCCATTCCACCCAGGTGATTCATTCACTTAGTTATTTTATTAAACAAAACATAAGTCCTTGACTTAGAAATATTCCATAGTATGAATATATATTCCACCCTTGTTTACTACTAGCTAAGCTAAGCATGATAGTAGTAGGAATCTTAACTTAGGAAATTTCTACTAAGGTTTCATCTACTAGGATTTCCCATGGCATAGTTTTCACTTAGCAAAATTCCATGCAAGTCCTACTTAGAATTATCACTAATGCATAGTGAAAATAATGGGACAAAAAGTATGAAGCATAACTTGCCTTTTTGGTAGAGAATATAAGTTCACTCCTTGATCTTTGCAATATTCATACTCTTCAAATCACTACAATTCAATCAAGCAAGCAATATTTCAATCTACGATTCAAGCCACATCACATAAAATAATAGAAACAAAACAATGCATGCAAGCATGCCAAACTTTGTTTTATTTACAAAAGTGGTTTATAATAGGTTATAAACAATCTAATACACGTATTGGTCATTTTATAAAGTGTCAAAACTATTTGCAAAAGATTCTACCTATAAACCATTTTTAAACCAAATCTATACTTTATGTGGTTAGAAAATGTCCTTAGTAAAGCAATAATCGTCATAGGGATCACCAATTATATTTTTAAATCATAAAACTTGGTGTTTGGGGTCAGAGAGTTTAAATAAAAACATTTCCCAAAGGTTTTTCTCCAAAAGCATTTTTTACAATTAAACCATATTTTTATTTGACTAGAAATGCTTTAATTCAAGGTTTTATTCTTTTGCTTCACCAAATATGTTTTTGAACCCACAAATGGATTTCTATGGTAATTAAGTTCAAAACAAACCATTTGCCAAAGGTTTTATCTCAAAAATCATTTTAGAACATTTTTTCTGTTCTAAATATGCCTACACAAGTTTCTAGAAAAACAAACCATTTAACAGAAGCAATTTAGTAAAAAAAAGTGCATGGTCAGAAAGTACTTGTCTTGTTGATTCCATTTATATAAAATTTGCAAAATTTGGACGTGTGGTTTGAAATTTATGAATTTTTCAAATTGTAACATCTAATAGGCAAGTTTCTGTTTTTAAAACAAATCACTGGACACGTGGACTGTTCTGATTCACCGAAAATGGTTCGTGCGGATCGTGCTATGTGGTGCGTTGGATCTAACTGAATTGCACAGATCAGATCAGCGCATACCCCTTCGATTAGTCAATCTATCTAAGCCATCAGATGAAGATCTAACGGTCCACGGTCGATTGACCATAGGTTGGTGGCGCAGCGACGATGGTTGGCGGCGGCGCGGTCTGTCAGCGGCGGAGCCGGCGATACAAGAAGCGAGAGGGGACGTGGTGTGGCTCACCGAGATCGCCGTGGCAAGGGGATGCTCGCCGTAGATGTGTCTGTCGACGGCTTCTCCGTTCGTCGTCGCTGGTGAGATCTGTAGGTCACGAGAACTTATGGGGAGAGGTCGTCGGAATGACAGCAGATGGTGGCGCTGCTTTGGCGGAGACGTTGCCGAGCCTGCAGGGCGAGCGCGAGCGAGGGGAAGGTACAGGGAGGTGCAGGGAATGCTGGCGAGCAAGCTCGTGTGCTCAGGATGCAGTGGGGCTGACGGTAGTGGTCGGAATTGCCGCCGGAAGGCGTCAGAGGCAGCGGCGGTGTAAGTGATAATGGGGACGGCCTGGGGGCTCTCTTGCCGCGGTGTTTGAGGGGAAATGAAGGGGAGAGAGGGGTGATTAGTAGGGCATAGTAGCAACAGCGATTACTCGCGGCGTTTATGGTGAATTTAATCCGCGGGTTTCAAGCAGAAACGGGACAGAGGGAGAAGAAGAACTGGTCGCGCGTGGTTGAAGATGGTGACATGGCTGTGGGGTAGCATCGTTAGCGAGAGAGGAAGAGGGGAGGTGGGGTCCAGTAATCAACGACACTGCGGGTCAAATCACGAGTGAAAAACGATTCACTTCGGGAGAGAAGGAGAGGGCTGGACTGGGCTTAGTTGGGCTTGCTGGCTGGGCTGAGTCCTTTCATTTTTTTTGTTCCTGTTTCTTTTTATTTTTCAATTAATTTGTTTTGATTTTAATTAAGTATTTCAAACATCAATTTGATTTCAAACCTCAACCAAAATTTGTGTAGATTCAAATACTGATTGATAGTTCATTTTAGAGTCAAAATTAGAATATTTCTTTTATTCTTTTAGGGTCGTTTAGTTATTTAAAAATAGGCTCATGTATTTAAATTCAATTAATATCAAATATATTTTAATCTCTTATTTAATTTCAATTCTCACAAAACCTTTTCAGTAGGTTTATTTATTTAATAGGGTGTCAAATAATTCACCATGACTTATTTGGAAAATGATTTATTAATCATTTTTAATTTGGGTACTTGTCCTTTATTTTAAAGAAATTAAATATGGTTTTAAATCCATAATTTTTATTTAGAAGATTTCTTTGATCTCATTTGAGTTAATTAAATAACTTTTAATCCTCTTGGGTAAATTCCAAATTCTATTTTCCCATGATTTATTTAATCATTTCTAATAGGGATTTTATCTTTATTCAAATAAGATTTAGTTAATACCCTTTTAATTAATTTGAAAACTCTTTATCCATTATTTTATTTGGATTTGGATTATATTCATTCCATTTGTTTATGGATTAGGCCAAGATTTTATTTGGTCTATCAAATATTCCTCATTTAATATTTCTATCTTTATCTTATAAAATCCATAACTTTTTATTTATGGATCCAAAATTGGTGATTCCAATTTGTATATTTTATTTAATATTTATTTATCCTTTTAAATATATTTAGGATTATTTGCTCACCATTTGGTATGGATTTATATATGGTTGCTCTATTAGCTTTGGAAATTCAATTTCCTTATCTTATTAAATTCATAAGATTTTACCTATGGCTCCACATTGAATGAAATCAATTTATATGGTTTTATAATATTTCCGTTTGTCATTCTTGGTCATTTTGAAATGTTTGTTGACAAATTTTTATATGGATCAAATCCATAGGCTTGGAGATAACTTGGAAATGATTTTCTTCCATTAGGGTTTTAGGGTTTTGGTTTATTTCTCAAGTGTTTAAATTTCCAGATTCATTTAAAGAGAATGCATTCCACTTGATTTGAATTTAGTTAGATTTAAACATTGACCAAAGTTTGTTCTAGATGGGATTTTTAAGTTTCCATTTAGAAACAAAAGTTTCTTTTTTCCCTAATTTTCAACAATTAATTATTTTGTTTATTTATTTTTCACATTACAAGATTTGGAAAATTTTGGGATGTGACAGGCTACCACCCTTAAAAATAAATCTTGTCCCGAGATTTGGGGAGGATAGGGGTTACAAGTTGGCTCAACGCAACTAGGGTACTACCACCCTTAAAAATTTTCCAACTAGATTACATCTTGGTTTGCTTGGGGTCTTGATGACACTTCTCTGGGCAAACATCTGCATAGTGTCCTTTGTTTCCACACTTGAAACATGTGACAAGGCTGAGATCCTTCATAGGCTTTATCTTGTGCTTCATCTTTTCTGGAAAATTGCTTGCATAATGTCCTTGGTCACCACAATTGTAACATGTGATAAGATTGAGTTCTTCACGTATCTTCTTTGGACAAGTTGATACATAATGGCCTAGTTCCTTGCAGTTGTTGCACCACACTTGGTTAATTTCCTTATACTTCTTCTTCTTCTCTGGACATTCATTGGCATAGTGTCCCATCTCTTTGCAATGACAACATTGCACTTGGCTTTTGTCTTTCTTCTTCTTGGGTTTCTCCAAAGCTAGGAGTGCTTCTAGTTCATGTTCTTCATATCTTATCTCAAAGGTAGGAAAGGTTCCTGGTCTCCTTGACCTTTTCCTTGGATAATACATATGTCTCCTCTTTGGTCCTTCAAATTGAGTCATACTGCATGGAGGTGCAAGCTGAGATTTTCCTTTGTCTTCATCCTTCTTGGTAGAAGTTGTTTTCTCATGGTAGTCTGCAATCAGTTGTTGCACTCCACCTTGTTTCCTTTGTTGAACTATGGAATAGATGGGGCATTGGATATGGACATGATTATTTCCTTCACATAGGAAACAAGTAGCTTGAGATGTGAGGCATTGATTTGTTGGATGTTTCTCTTCACAATTGGGGCATTGATCTTCATGCTCTTTGGAAGTGTGATCCTTGTCTCCACAAATATTACAAGCTTGGGTTCCTTCTAGAATATCATCCTTGACATCCTTGTTGTCACAAACTCCTTGGGAAGAGTTATCTCCCATGTTGATCATTTGATCTGTCACCTTATGCAACAATTGGGTTTGGGTTTCCAAAAACCTTTGCATGGTTGGATCTACCTCACTGGTGTTGGCTAAAAATTGAGCTGTCACTTGGTTCAACTGGGTTTGGGTTACTATGAGTTCCCTCATGTTGATCTCTTGATTGTTGTTGTTGTCACCATCCTTGATGTTGGAGTTTCTTGTAGTAGTCATCTGTTTGGGTTGGATTGGGATTAGAATAGGCAAAAGATTTCTAAGGAAATAATTCTAATCACTCACATCACAATTCACTCAAGCAATGTGCAAGCAATCACAAGCAAATATTCCATTCAAACAACAAGTTCAAGCACATCTTTGGGCAATAAGATATTTTTATTACACCACATAAGTTGGTGTGTTTGATCTATACTTAATATGGTGGTCCATCTATATGGTTCACTTGAGATCTTTCCATCCTTCTTAGTTGATTCTTCTTGAATGAGATCATGTTTTCCTTGGGAAAATTTCTTGTGTCTTGGTCACAAAACTTCAAAGGTGATGATGGTTCCTTCTAAGTTGTGTTTCCTTACTATTCATGTCTTGAGCAATATTTCTTGTCTCACTTGTAGTCCTTAGTGATATCCAAGTTGAAGTCCTTGGTGAAAATAAAGTTGAAATCACTTGAGTTGGTGAAGTTCTTTGCTTGCTCATGTTGAAGTCTTTGGTCATGGGGTAGGCTTTACCCATTAAGTTGAAGTAGAAGAGGTGTAGAATCAAAACCAAAAAGGTTGAGGAAAGAGTATACACGATTGTTTTTAAATAAATTTTGGAACAAATACAACTCCTATTTTTCTAAGGGGTTTGTCCAATCCTAGGGTTACAATTCTACAGGCAACACAATGCTCTGATACCATCTGTAAGATCCCTCCTTTATAAAGGAAAGGATCCCTGTGATTGCAATGCTAGTCCCTGGATCAATAGCTAGCATCCACAGTTAAGATGTAATATCAAGAAACAAAGGTCATAATACAACTTTATAACCAGGAATAAAATAATACATTACATCTTACATAGCTCATTTGGCTATCTCATTACAATGCAGCAGAATATAACAATAGCATGGGGTCCTTCATCTTCAAAGTGCCACAGGCAAACATGTTGGTTGTAGACTTGTAATCCTATTTCAACACACTTCACTAATATCAAATAAACCTGCAACATAATAAGTTACATCCACAAGGGTCAATACATTTGAATTGTATTGGCAAGTGATACTATGGTAATATAGTGGAGTCTATCATCTATATGCATTTGGCTAAGTGGAGCTTAGGTTTTCTTTGCTCAAAATAGATTTTCCTTATCATTTGAAAACACTAAGTTTTTGCTTGACAAAAATCACCCAAGGGATCTCCCAATAGAAATTGGTGATCCTTTAACCCTTGTTCAACCACAAGTTTTTAAATTAGAAATTGGGATGAGGAGATTATTGATAGCTTCCATGTCTTGATGCTCAAATTGTCCTTTACCAGGGACATGGCTAAGTACTTAGATTTTTACACTCTGCAGAGGTTGTGCACTTTCCCCACAAGACTTGGTTTCACCAAGACAAGATCTTTCAGAAGCCTTCCCTTAGACCAGAATGGACGCGTTCCAACCTATCATCCCCTACCACCAACTGTCCATTTGGCTAAGTTATTGCAACCTATATGATCCAGGCAGAGCCCATAATTCCAAGTGGCTGCACTTGAAGCTTCTCAACATTTGACATCTCAAATCTCTTTGTTCCTGGGTGGCCATCCACAAGTGAGATACACAAGGTAAACCATAGAAATGGGCCTTGTGAACCACTCAACACAAACCATTCCTTCCATTCCACCCAGGTGATTCATTCACTTAGTTGTTTTATTAAACAAAACATAAGTCCTTGACTTAGAAATATTCCATAGTATGAATATATATTCCACCCTTGTTTACTACTAGCTAAGCTAAGCATGATAGTAGTAGGAAGCTTAACTTAGGAAATTTCTACTAAGGTTTCATCTACTAGGTTTTCCCATGGCATAGTTTTCACTTAGCAAAATTCCATGCAAGTCCTACTTAGAATTATCACTAATGCATAGTGAAAATAATGGGACAAAAAGTATGAAGCATCACTTGCCTTTTTGGTAGAGAATATAAGTTCACTCCTTGATCTTTGCAATATTCACACTCTTCAAATCACTACAATTCAATCAAGCAAGCAATATTTCAATCTACCATTCAAGCCACATCACATAAAATAATAGAAACAAAACAATGCATGCAAGCATGCCAAACTTTGTTTTATTTACAAAAGTGGTTTATAATAGGTTATAAACAATCTAAAACACTTATTGGTCATTTTATAAAGTGGCAAAACTATTTGCAAAAGATTCTACCTATAAACCATTTTAAACCAAATCTATATTTTATGTGGTTAGAAAATGTCCTTAGTAAAGCAATAATCTTCATAGGGTTCACCAATTATATTTTTAAATCATAAAAATTGGTGTTTGGGGTCAGAGATTTTAAATCAAAACATTTCCCAAAGGTTTTTCTCCAAAAGCATTTTTTTACAATTAAACCATATTTTTATTTGACTAGAAATGCTTTAATTCAAGGTTTTATTCTTTTGTTTCACCAAATATGCTTTTGAACCCACAAATGGATTTCTATGGTCAGTAGGTTCAAAACAAACCATTTTCCAAAGGTTTTATCTCAAAAATCATTTTAGAACAATTTTTATATTCTAAATATGCCTACACAAGTTTCTGCAAAAACAAACAATTTAACAGACGCAATTTACTAAACAAAGTGCATGGTCAGAAAGTACTTGTCTTTCTGATTCCATTGATATAAAATTTGCAAAATTTGGACGTGTGGTTTGAAAGTTATGAATTTTTCAAATTGTAACATCTAATAGGCAAGTTTCTGTTTTTAAAACAAATCACTGGACACGTGGACTGTTCTGATTCGCCGAAAACGGTTTGTGCGGATCGTGCTATTTGGTGCGTTGGATCTATCTGAATTGCACGGATCAGATCAGCGCATACCCCTTCGATTAGTCAATCTATCTAAGCCATCAGATGAAGATCTAACGGTCCACAGTCGATTGACCATAGGTTGGCGGCGCAGCGACGGTGGTTGGCGGCGGCGCGGTCTGTCAGCGGCGGAGCCGGCGATACAAGAATCGAGAGGGGACGTGGTGTGGCTCACCGAGATTGCCGTGGCACGGGTATTCTCAACCTGCTCGCGTTGGTCGAAGGGGCGCATGGGTTTAGTCGGAATTCCTCGCCGGAGATGTGTCTGTCGACGGCTTCTCCGTTCGTCGTCGCTGGCGAGATCTGCAGGTCACGAGAAGACGTGTGAAGAGGGTCATTAGATGCGGAAGAGTTTGGCGACTATGCGTGAGTCATCTGGAGAGGGAGGGGAGGACGGAACTTATGGGGAGAGGTCGTCGGAATGACGGCAGACGGTGGCACTGCTCTGGTGGAGACATTGCCGAGCTTGCAGGGCGAGCGCAAGCAAGGGGAAGGTACAGGGAGGTGCAGGGAATGCTGGCGAGCAAGCTCGTGTGCTCAAGAGGCAGTGGGGCTGACGGTGGTGGTCGAAATTGCCGCCGGAAGGCTTCGGAGGCAGCGGCGGTGTAAGTGATAATGGGGACGGCCTGGGGGCTCTCTTACCGCGGTGTCTGAGGGGAAATGAAGGGCAGAGAGGGGTGATTAGTAGGGCGTAGTTGCATCAGCGATTATGGTGAATTTAATCCGTGGATTTCAAGCAGAAACGGGAGAGACGGAGAAGAAGAACTGGTCGTGCGTGGTTGAAGATGGTGACATGGCTGTGGGGTAGTGTCGTCAGCGAGAGAGAAAGAGGGGAGGTGGGGTCCGGTAATCAGCGACACTGCGGGTCAAATCGCGAGGGAAAAACCATACACTGCGGGAGAGAAGAAGTGGGCTGGACTAGGCTTAGTTGGGCATGCTGGCTGGGCTGAGTCCTTTTTTTGTTCCTGTTTCTTTTTCTTTTTCAATTAATCTATTTCGATTTTAATTAACTATTTCAAACATCAATTTGATTTCAAACCTCAACCAAAATTTGTGTAGATTCAAATACTGATTCATAGTTCATTTTAGAGTCAAAATTAGAATATTTCTTTTATTCTTTTAGGGTCTTTTAATTATTTAAAAATAGGCTCATGTATTTAAATTCAATTAATATCAAATATATTTTAATCCCTTATTTAATTTCAATTATCACAAAACCTTTTCAGTAGGTTTATTTATTTAATAGGGTGTCAAATAATTCACCATGACTTATTTGGAAAATGATTTATTAATCATTTTTAATTTGGGTACTTGTCCTTTATTTTAAAGAAATTAAATATGGTTTTAAATTCATAATTTTTATTTAGAAGATTTCTTTGATCTCATTTGAGTTAATTAAATAACTTTTAATCCTCTTGGGTAAATTCCAAATTCTATTTTCCCATGATTTATTTAATCATTTCTAATAGGGATTTTATCTTTATTCAAATAGGATTTAGTTAATACCCTTTTAATTAATTTGAAAACTCTTTATCCATTATTTTATTTGGATTTGGATTATATTCATTCCATTTGTTTATGGATTAGGCCAAGATTTTATTTGTTCTATCAAATATTCCTCATTTAATATTTCTATCTTTATCTTATAAAATCCATAACTTTTTATTTATAGATCCAAAATTGGTGATTCCAATTTGTATATTTTATTTATATTTATTTATCCTTTTAAATATCTTTAGGATTATTTGCTGACCATTTGGTATGGATTTCTATATGGTTGCTCTATTAGCTTTGGAAATTCAATTTCCTTATCTTATTAAATTCATAAGATTTTACATATGGCTCCACATTGAATGAAATCAATTTATATGGTTTTATAATATTTCCCTTTGTCATTCTTGGTCATTTTGAAATGTTTGTTGACAAATTTTTATATGGATCAAATCCATAGGCTTGGAGATAACTTGGAAATGATTTTCTTCCATTAGGGTTTTAGGGTTTTGGTTTATTTCTCAAGTGTTTAAATTTCCAGATGCATTTAAAGAGAATGCATTCCAATTGATTTGAATTTAGTTAGATTCAAACATTGACCAAAGTTTGTTCTAGATGGGATTTTTAAGTTTCCATTTAGAAACAAAAGATTCTTTTTACCCTAATTTTCAACAATTAATTATTTTGTTTATTTATTTTTCACATTACAAGATTTGGAAAATCTTGGGATGTGACAAAGATGATCAATGATTTCCTGATCATGGACATTGGATATTGTTAATAACGAGGTCACAACATTAGTGTAATGGTGTGATGAACATTCATCCGAAGTATAGCATTACGATCAAAGTCATTGATTTTATATCTCTACAACAACTTACGAAGTGGTCCCTAATCCTTAGACCATGAGATCATGTCAATCACTAACACCGGAAGAGTTTCTTGATAACATCAAACGTCACACCGTAGCAGGGTGATTATAAAGATGGGTTCAGAACTACTAATGTGTTATGTTGAGGCCCATGGATCGAGAGTGGAATTTGGTCATCCCGATGATGGATAGATATGCTCTGGGCCCTCTCGGTCATATCACATTGATTAGCTTGCAAGCAAGTGATTTGATCACTAGAATGTTATATCACGGGAACTAGAAAAGAGTGCACGTCAGTAACGAGATCAAACTAGGTATGGAGATAATGATGATCGAATCTCGGACATGTAATATATTGCGAAACAAAGGGATTAAGATACTAGCATAAAAGGTTCCGATGATCACAAGAAAGTCATCGTTGAATGTGTGGGAGTCAGTATGGGTCTCCAGATCCCGCTTCTGATTATTGATCTGAGAGGGGTCTCGATCATGTCCACATTATTCGCGAACCATATGGTGACACACTGAAGAGACACCGACATCCATTTGGAGCAAAAGTTTCATGCCGGAAATAATATCAAGCGCAGGAATTTATTTCACTAAATATCAAAACAGATTTTCGGGTGAAATTGCAGAAAGTGTTTTTGCATGTGAAATGAAATACTAGCAAGGGGTTATATGAGAATGTTTGTCATTAAAGTAATTGACAAAATTCTGAATAAATAAAAGGAGTTTAATTTAATGAGAGTTTGCATTAAATTTGGTGGAAATTTAATGGGAATTTGAGTGGGTTTTCGAGTGGAGGGACCTGAAAGGCATTTGAGTGAGTGGAGTATCCACCCACATGAATGTGGAAGAGGTGGGGGCATCCCCCATGGCTGGGCTCCATGCCCCTTGGGTTCCCCCTCTCCACTATAAAAGCCCCCCCCCACTCATCCTCTCAAAGTACACCTCCTCATGAAGTATTTATCCCCATGGTCTCGGACTAGCGAGATACATGTTCCCGGTTGATTTTCGGCAAAAAAGAGTTGTGCTTCCGCTGCATCGCTGGATCGAGGAGGCGGAGGTTGCACGGTGCCTCGTATGTGTGTGCGAGCACGGATGCGCTGTTGTTTTGCGGCGCTAGGACTTCCTCTCGATTTTGAGATCGGCAAGAGATCGTCTACATCAACCACGAGTTTGGACTCGTTAAGCTTTGTCGGTCTTCAAGGGTATGTTCTCTACGGATGTATATCCACCCGTTGCTTGTATCTAGTAGATAGATCTTGGTACATAGTTGTTCCCATCGTAGCAAATGTTTTGTTTTCTATGCTGCGTACCCTACAGTGGTATAGATTCGGATCTATGCGTATATGCTTTGCACGGGTAGTACACATATGAGTATGTGGGCGATGATGATCATTTTATTGCTTCTTAGTTGTACTTTGGATATGGGTGGCATAGTGGGATGAAGCGGCCCGGACAAACTTTACATGTCCTCGCACATGAGACCTGTTCCATGCTTGACATGCAACTAGTTTTGCATAAGTGTCTAGCGGGTGTCTGTCTCTCCTACTATAATCAATATCTAATTTGCAACAAGTTGTCAACAATTTGGTTATCCTCGTTGTGGTTCATGTTCGTAGGTAAGAACGGTTCTATCTTCGAAAGCCCTAAGCCACGTAAAATTTGCAATGGATAAATTAGAGGCGTCTAGTTTAGATTGTTGCTGGGCTAGTGTCATGATATGGTGATGTTGTAAGTAGAAGTATAAGTCGATACTCTTACAACACACATAATGTGTAAGTTCCATAGACCTTGGTCTTACACATAGAGGTATGATGGCGATCATACCATGATGCACATGATGGAGATCAAGTGCAAGAACCATATCATTTCACTTATTAACATGTGATGTTTGATTGCATCTTATATTGCTTGTTTGGCATTTTATTAGCATAATAAGATGATCCCTCATTTAGATATCAAGATAAAAATGTGTTCTTCCTTAAGTATGCACCGACAATGTTTCGTCGCTTCAAGACATCACGTGATGATCGGGTGTACTTGAATCCACGAGCATATCTAGGGGTGTAAGACAGTTACACACGCGAATACTAAGGTTCTTACTTGGCGAGCCTAGCATGTACAGACATGGCCTCAGAACACAGACCGAAAGGTTAAGCATGAGTCATATGTTTTGATATGATGACCATATGGATGCTCGCCTTTGAAGCTATACCGACTCACGTGATGTAGTGGATTTGGTTCATGTAATCATCAAAAAGGCACGAGGGATGTCGTTTTTGAGTGGGAATTCATTTCTAATTTGGATTAGTAGAACTCAATTTATCATGAATTAAATCAAAGTTAATTTGCATAATTTGTTGTAGTCATTGGCATTCGTTCACCACCTTATGCTTAGTTGTAATTGAGATAATAGAACTATAGAATTCTGGATATTTACTTTACGGACTGGTATCATATTCTGTTGAGTGTCAATCTAAAGTTTGAAGTCCTATTGCAAACTTTCAGCAAACTCTGTTTACTCCATGAAATTTAATAATTGGTATTAAATTGAGAGTAACAATTCCAGTGTTAGTATCTTAAGTATCATGTTTGCCTCCATGATTCTTGATTGTTTTAATATCAAGTTTATCTAGGAGCTGAAAGAATTGTTTCAGAAACCATCATGTGTGACAGATATAACGATATTTGAAACAATGTTTTGGTTGCAATATGATAGAGTATAATGTATGTTCTCATATTGGATGAGAATTTACAAAGGTTGGAGATGCTAGACATCCTAATCATCCAAAAGGGTTTTGGAAAGTAACATTATACTCACAATTCGTCTTTATAAGCTATATTAGCTTGATCATGAAAGTCTTCATGATAAGGATGAATAGAAGATGTATGTAAAGTGTTTACTACACTAAAATATTACTAAAGAATGGATTTTGAAAGAATGCCAATCATTTTGATGATGGTGATCTACTTCAAAGGCAAGTTCAAAGGTATTATTATTTGAATATACACGTTTTGGACTATGTGTCATGTATATGGCGTCACTTTTAATGTTGATAGATTCTTTTAAAAGGAAAAGGAAATGCTGAAAGAGAATATATAAAATATATTTGGCAGAAAAGAAAATATGGGAAATATCCAATTTAGGTATATGGATGATATACATGTTATGGTTGTATTCTTTGCTTGTTAGACAATATGGTTCTTGGGTATTGGATACCGAATTGGTTGGTATGAAATTTCATACAGACGACGCAATTCATGAACTACGATGTCCTAAGTAACTAGCAAGAGAATATGTGATGACGTTCATCGAAAACAAACAAACCGTTGTTTGTATTTCTCGTTGACATCAAAGCTTGACTTCAAGATTTGTTTTAATAATTGTTATTAAAATCAGGTATTATGATAACAAAGGTTGTTCAAATAATTACCATATTCCATATAAGATGGATGATTTACAAATCTAGTTGGAGAAATCACTTCCATAAAACCTAATGCTAAAATGTCGCAAGACAAATGATTGGAAGATCACTTACGAAGTGACATCGCTGTTTAAATTATATTGGAAAGAAACCATGAAGAAACTCCATTTTCATGGATATTTGGAGTCTTTGATTTGATCAAGTGACGCTTGTGATACTTTCCTCGGGATAATTAAAACTCCGTTCAAAGGACAAATAAGAACGATCGACTAAATTATTGGAATTTATACATATCGATGTATGTAGTCCATTATGTGTAGTCGTAAGTGATGGACTTCAACTTCATATGCTTTCTCCAGAAATTTGAGTGAATATTCACTTAATGATAAAGAAGTATGAAATATTTGAAAATGTTCAAAGACTTTCAAGATGAAGTGGAAAATCATTGTAACAAGAAAATAAATGGTTTATGATTTTATCACAAGGGATTTATTTGAGTTGCAAGTGTAACAAGAAAATAAATGATTTATGATTTTATCATAAAGGGATTTATTTGAGTTACAAGTTTAGCAAAAACACCTAGATTTGCATCTCCCGAAACACCATAGGAAAATGGAGTGTTTGAGATTTGTAATGAAACCTTGTGTGGCATGGTTGGATCAAAGGTGTTATTTATAAAACCACCATTTTGTTTTAAAATATTAAAGCTTTAGAGACTACCGCTTTTACGCTGAAAAGAGCTCCATCTTCATCCGTTGAAATGACACCATATGCGTTATGGTTTGGGGTAAAACCCAAGTTGTCATTTCTTAAATTTTGGTATGCTAAGCATAAGTAAGATGTTTACAACCAAAGTCAGATGAGCATGTCTTTGTAGGTTATTTTGAATAACAATTGGTTATTCCTCCATAACACCAAGGATAAAAGGGTTTGTCGCTTGAAACGTGAAGTTTCTTGAAGAAGGAATTTTTCGCAAAAGTTAAGTGGGAGGACAATATAACTTTGATAAGGTTAATGAACCTTAGCTAAATGTGCTGAGTTGCGCAGCACCGGAAAATGTTCTGGAGGCAGCCAAAATGCTCGTAGCTTAAGTGCCACAAAGGTTGTGGTCACGGAGGTCTCAGTTCCTATTGAACCAAGTGGGTCGGATAAACAATCTAATGTTGAGATTTGAGAGTAAATCATTATTGTTTGACAATGATGCATGCAAAGAAGCGATGATGTGCCCTAACTCTGTCAAATGGCTTGAAGCCATAAAATCCGTGATAGTTCCATACATGAGATATCAAGTTTTGAACTTGGAAGACCCTCCGGAAAGGTGTAAAAATCTATCGGTCGTTTTTGGATCTATAAAGAAACAGACATGGATGTTTCACATCTATGGACATGTTGTAAAGTATTTTATGACTATGTTCAAGGACTTGACTATGACAAGATTTGATCTTTCATAGCGATATTTAGTCTCGATGGATTAAAGTAGCAACCACTACATATAATTTGGTATATGGTAGATGAATAAACAAAACAAAATTCTTCTAATAGAATGGTTACCTAGGACGTGTACAAGAAACGGTCCAAAGGGTTTTGTTAAATTCAAAGGATGCTAAAAGGGCATGCAAACTTTAATGGTTGAAGTAAGCATCGCGGAGTTGGAATCTTCACCGTGATAAAAAAGGAGTTTTCATCAGGAGACGATGAAGATGCTTGCATTTGCAAGAAATTAAGTGGCAGTGCTGAGACACATTTCTAATACATTATGTGGTCGACATCTTGTTGATTAGAAATGATGTATCTTTTATTGACAAAGGTTAATAATTTCATTTCGATGAAAGACTTAGGCAAAACCTGAATATTTAGCATGAATGTCTATAGTGGATAGACTGTGACGCTATGGTTGTGCCAAACGTACATATATGAGATATTGAAGGAGTTCAATATAGAAACGACAAGAAACGGTTCTTGTCGCATGGAAAGAAATTGAATCAAAATTCAAGTGTATCGACACTTGATAAGTGAAACAAGATTCAAGTGCTTTGACACTTGATGAGTGAAATCACAAGGATGTTTTGATCAATCATACCATGATATGTACACATCCAGATATGTCCTATGCTCTAAGTGTTATGAGCATATACCAGAATGAATCATGAAATGATCATTGGATGATAGTAGGGATATTCTTATGATTTTTTGGAAGAACTAAGAATATATTTGTGTAGAGTGACAAAAAGTTACAAATAGTTCATTGTAAAGCGTTGCATTGATACTAGTTTTGTCACAAGATACAAATTAATTTTATCTCAATTTAAACTATGGGTGGCACAATGTAATAGAAAGGAGATTCCATGATGGATTTGGATGAATTTCAAAGTTAAGACATTGTGACGGATACTACAACAAAAGGCTAAGTATATGACTACTAAAGTAGCAGCAAAGGAGGGCATTTGTGTCAAGTAGTTTGTTATCAAACTAAGGTGTGGTTCGCAACGGGATAACACTAAAGATATATTGTACGACAATAGTATAGACATGATTTAACCCCAAGGAACTAAAGGTCTCACCAAAAGACCAAATTTATACAATGTCATCTCATTGGAGAATGAGTGATGCGTGAAGACGCAAAGACATGCAAATACACACGGACCTGAAAGTGTCAGATCCGTAGATTATGTTAACCACTTGCAGTTGCGTATAGGGAACACCAGAAAGCCATAGGTGTTCAATACGCAAAGTTTTCAAACTAGATTACTGTCTCTAGTGCAAGTGGGAGACTGAAGGGAATATGCCCGAGAGGCAATAATAAAGTGGTTATTATCGTATTCTTTGTTTATGATAAATGTTTATTTTACATGCTATAATTGTATTAATATGGAAATGTTAATACATGTGTGTTTAATAAACAAAAGGAAGTTCCTAGTTATGCCTCTCTTATAAACTAGCTCATTGATTAACAATATGATCAAAGATTTCCTGATCATGGACATTGGATGTTGTTAATAACGAGGTCACAACATTAGTGTAATGGTGTGATGAACATTCATCCGAAGTATACGATTACGATCGAAGTCATTGAGTTTATATTGCTATAAAAACTTACGAAGTGATCCCTAATCCTTAGACCATGAGATCATGTCAATCACTAACACCAGAAGTGTTTCTTGATAACATCAAACGTCACACCGTAGCAGGGTGATTATAAAGATGGGTTCAGAACTAATAAAGTTTTATGTTGAGGCCCATGGATCGAGAGTGGAATTTGTTCATCCCGATGACAGATAGATATGCTCTGGGCCCTCTCGGTGATATAGAATTTGATTATCTTGGAAGCAAGTGATTTGATCACTAGAATGTTATATCACGGGAACAAGAAAAGAGTGCATGTCAGTAAAGAGATCAAACTAGGTATGGAGATACCGATGATCGAAATCGGACATGTAATATATCACAAAACAAAGGGATTAAGATACTAGCATAAAAGGTTCCGACGATCACAAGAAAGTCATCGTTGAATTTGTGGGAGTCAGTATGGGTCTCCAGATCCTGCTTCTGATTATTGATCCGAGAGGGGTCTCGATCATGTCTGCATTATTTGCGAACCGTAGGGTGACACTCTTAAGAGACACCGACATCCATTTGGAGCAGAAGTTTCATGCCAGAAAGAATAAAAAGCGCGGGAATTTATTTCACTAAATACCGAAACAAGTTTTCGGGTGAAATTGCAGAAAGTGTTTTTTCATGTGAAATGAAATACTAGCAAGGGGTTATATGAGAATGTTTGTCATTAAAGTAATTTACAAAATTCTTAATAAATTAAAGGAGTTTTACTTAATGAGAGTTTGCATTAAATTTGGTGGAAATTTAATGGGTATTTGAGTGGGTTTTTGAGTGGAGGGAATTGAAAGGCATTTGAGTGAGTGGAGTGTCCACCCACATGAATGTGGAAGATGTGGGGGCAGCCCCCATGGCTGGGTGACATGCCCCTTGTGTGCCCCCCTCTCCCCTATAAAAGGCCCCCCTCTCATCCTCTCAAAGTACACCTCCTCGTGAAGGATCTCTCTCCCCCTCTAGTATTTATCCCCATGGTCTCGAACTAGCGAGATACATGTTCCCGGTGGCTTTTCAGCAAAAAAGAGTTGTGCTTCCGCTGCATCGCTGGAACGAGGAGGCGGAGGTTGCTCGGTGCCTCGTTAGTGTGTGCGAGCACGGATGCGCTTCTATTTTGCGGCGCTAGGACTTCCTCTCGATCTTGAGATCGGCAAGAGATCGTCTACATCAACCACGAGTTTGGACTCGTTATGCTTTGTCGGTCTTCAAGTGTTTGTTTTCTACGAATGTATATTCGCCCGTTGCTTGTATCTAGTATATAGATCTTGGTACATAGTTATTCCCATCGTAGGAAATTTTTTGTTTTCTATGATGCGAATCCTACAAATCTTGGGGATGCTTGATACGTCAGAAAGGTATCTATAATTTTTTATGTTCCATGCTTGTTTAGTATCTACTTTTCTTTGCTTTATCTACATTTTGAGGTGTTTTTATATGTTTTCTGGTACTAACCTATTAACAAGATGTTAATGTGCCAGTTGCCTAATTTTTTCTATTTTTGGTTCCAGAAAGGCAGAAAATCAATATTCTCAAAATTGGAAGGGACAAAATCCAAAGTCAATATTTTACTGTGGGGAACATGGAGCCATAATACGAGACGGAGGGGAGGCACCAGGGGACCACACCCCCTGGCGGCGAGGGCTAGGCCTAGCCGCGCCTGGGGGGTGTGACCACCCTAGCCGCCCCTTGCCTCGCCTCTTCGCCTATAAAGACCCCCGATGCCAAAACCCTAAGTTCCCGATAAATATTCCACGAAACCGTCTGTAGCCGCCGCCACCATCGTCCCTAGATCAAGGGGATCTGAAGCTCTTCCTGGCACCCTACCGAAGGGGAGATCATCCCGAAGGCCTTCTTCTTTATCATTCCAGCCTCCGATATGAAGTGTGAGTAGTTCCACCTTAGACTATGGGTCCATGTAGTAGCTAGATGGTTGTATCTCATCCTTTGTGCTACCATGTTTAGATCTTGTGAGCTCCATTCACAATCAAGATCATCTATATGTAATCATGCATGTTGTGTTTGCAGGGATCCGATGGATATTGAGATTACTATGTCAGATTGATTAATGGTTTTGTCTTATTGATTCTATCATGTCTGTGTTGTTTGTGATCTTGCATGCTCTCCGTTTCTAGTAGCTATCTTGGCCAAGTAGATGCTAGTGACTCCAAGTGGGGGTATTTATGCTAGATAGTGGGTTCATGCCTCTATTTAATCTAAGGGAAGTGACAAAAATCTCTAAGGTTGTAGATGTGCGGTTGCCACTAGGGAGAAAGCAACGGTCTCTTGTTCATGGAACAAGTGGATTATTTACCGTACACACTTTGCTTAATGCAGTAATCTGTTTCTTGCAACTTAATACTGGAGGGGGTTCGGATGCAGTTGGATGGCGGTCTATGTACCCTGTTGTATTTCCCAATCGAATCTCATAGGATCATGAATGTATAGTATTGCATTGTTATGTCTTGCTCAGTCATGTCAATTGCCCTGCTGTAATTTGTTTATGAGCATGCCATGTTTTTTTATCTTAAGGAGAACACCTCTAGTGAACTATGGACCCCGATCCAATATTTACCATTGATACATCTTCCACTGTTACTGTTTACTTTCTGCAAACCACTATTACATTCCACACCATACAGTTAATCCTATGTTATAGCAACCGATAGATTGACAACCTCACTGTTTGTTGGGGCAAAGTCTTGAGTTTGTGTTGTGCAGGTATCCAAGTTGCTAGCAACACCCTTGAGACGTTTCCTTCCTCCTACTGGTTCTATTACCTCGGTTTCTTACTAAGGGAAGACTTGCTGCTGTGCTCATCACACCTTGCTCTTGGATCTAAGCATGCCTCCTGGAACATCGTGCGATGGTTAGGATCTTAGCATCTGAAATTTATGTAACGTCTCTGTCTGTCTCACTTCCGTTCACATCCTTAGATGCTTTGCTGTAAGACCACCTTTATAAAGGTAAAGGCCCCTGTGATTGCAATGCTAGTCTCTGGATCAAATGCTAGCATCCACAATTTATGATGAAGTACACAGATACAAAGGTCTTTATTACATCGTCATTCCAGAGATAAACATAGTCTTTTACAACTCAATAGCCAAAGGCTAGTACAAGAGTTAAAATCATAAGTAAATAAAGTAAAGTCTTCATCTTCATGTGCTGCATGCAAGCATGTCGAGTGTAGACTCATAACCCTAATCCTCATCAGAGTAACCTACAACATCATAAGTTACAGCCACAGTGGGTCAATACATTTGGAACTGTATTGTCAAGTGATACCATAGTAGAATAGTAGTATCTAACATCTATATGAATTTGGCTAAGTGTAGCTTAGGCTTGCTTTGCTCAAAATAGGGTTTTTCCTATCAGTTGAAAACACTAAGTTTTTGTTTGACAAAAACTCCCAAGGAACCACCAATAGACATTAGTGAACCTTTACCCTTGTTCACCCACAAGTTTTAACTTAGAAATTGGGATGAGGAGATCCTTGATAGCTTCAATGTCTTGATGCTCAAATTGTCCGTTGCCCGGGACACGGCTAAGTACTTAGGTTTTACCCTCTCGAGAGGTGGTGCACTTTCCCCACAAGACTTGACATGCATCGAGACGAGATCTTTCATAAGACTTCCCTTAGACCAACATGGACGTGTTCCATCCTATCACCCTACCACCAACTGTCCATCTGGCTAAGTTATTACAACCTATATGATCAAGGCAGAGCCCATATTCCATGTGGTTGCACTAGAAGCTTCTCAACACTAAATATCTCAAATCCCTTTATTCCTGGGTGGCTTTCCACAAGTGAGATACACAAGGTAAACCATAGACATGGGCCTTGTGTAACCACTCAACATAAACCATCATACCATTGCACCCAGGTGATTCATTCACTTAGTTGTTTCATTAGTCAAAACAGAAGTCAAAAGTCTTAGCAAAAATCCCATAGCATGAATATATTCCACCCTTGTTTTCTATTAGCTAGACTAAGCATGATAAAATAACAATTATCTTAACTTAGAGAAAATTCTACCAAGACTATAACTACTAGGATTTCCCAAGGCATAGCATATATATACTTAGCAAAAATTCCATGCAAGCCCTATTCAAAATATCACTAGTGCATAGTCAAAATAATAGGACAAAATAAATGAAGCACCACTTGCCTTGGTAGTTAGGGGAGTAGCAACAATCCTCACACTCACAATCACCACTAGCACCAAAATCTACACATAAAAAGATAACACCAAATTCACATTCAAATATTCAAGCAAAAATAATATGAATGCATGCAAATGCAATGAAATGACTTTTCTATACTAAACAAGTCAACCAAACAGTACTAAATACAAAGCCATCTATTGAAAGTCTAAACAAACCTAAATTTGCTTTAAAATCATTTTATAAACATTTTATATAGTCAAAATAAGCCTATAAACTGTTTTGCAAATAAACCCATTTTTTCATAAGCAAAATACAAATTTAAGCCCACAATAATGTAGGGCTCATTTTTATGAATCCAATGATATATTATTTACATTTTTTTGGATAGACAGAACAAAATATATGAATTTTACAAGTTTGCAAATCTAATAGATTCAAAAACAGATTTTAAAACAAAATCAGAGACACGTGGCCGTGTCTGATTGGCCCGTACTGCTTCGCGCGGATCGATCAATGTGGGCCATAGGATTTAAGTCAGATCCTGTGGCTCAGATATGGCGATACCATTTCGTTAAGTGAATCTATCCGCAGCGTCAGATCAAGATCTATCGGCTCTAACGCACACGACCAAAGTTGGGCGGCGCAAACGGCCATTGGTGGCGGCGCTACTGGCGGTGGTGCTCCGGCGATCCCAGAGGGGGCTAGGGGATGTGGTGATGCTTACCAGCGTCGCAAGGTCGCGAGGAAGGTCAACATGGCCTTGGTTCAGACGGGGGTGAGCTGCTGCGGTTGCTGGAGCTCATCTGAGTTGCGGGCAGCGTCGGGTTCGTGCAGACGGCGACAGAGGCGATGACTTGGGTCACCCTAGAACAAACCAGAGGCATCAGTACATGCGCAAGGTTCATGCGAACAAGTTAGTTTGGTTCAGAGGACAAGGGGCGGTCGCATCTTACCGGGATTTCTCGTCGGAGATGGGGATGGCGTCGGATGCTCACGGTGCTCGACGAAGCCAACGTACTGGGTCACGAGCAGATGAACAAAGGGCGTGAGAAGAAGCGCAAGAAGCAGAGGATCATCATCGTATGAACGAGGGATGGGCACGAGTGCAAGTCTAATTGAGAGCAGCCTGGCGACGCTTGAGCGTGGGTGTTTGGGGGAAAATGACCGCGGCGGTGTGGGGATTAAGTAGCCGGCGGGGGCGAGGGCATTACGCAGAGAATCAATGGCAATTAAGCCCGAAATCAATGTGGCGGTGATGGGAGAGGAAATGGGCGGCGACGTCGTCTGCACGTGGGGGTTTGGGGAAGACGATGCTGAGATGGCTTGGGCCCAGTGGCAGCGAGCGCAGGGTAGGGAGGGTGCGGGTGAGAGAGAGGGGGAGGGGAAATGGCCTGGGTGGGCTTTTGGGCTAGATCTGCTGCTGGGCCAAAAGTGCAGCGCAGTGTTTTATTTTTTTATTTCTCTTTTTCTTTTTCTGTTTGATTTTTCAGGAATGGCTTTGAAACCTTTTTCAAACTTGTTTGAATTCAAATCTTTTCTAGATTTTTGTAGTGTGATCCTTGCACTCAAATGTGTGCCAAACACTACTGTTTACACAAACCAACCTTGGTCCTTTGAAAATAATAGCAAAACCATTCCTCATATGAATATTAAAGTGGGCATATAAATGGTTTTGTTTGATTTCAAACTTTGAATTTTTTCCAACCCTAAATGCTATGATAATATGAATGCAATGCATGCTTTGACAATTCATGATTTTTGGGATGTTACAAATCTAACCCCCTTAAGATGAATCTCGCCCTCGAGATTCGGATTGGCTAGAAAATAGGTGTGGGTGGCCTTTCCGAAGATCATCTTCTCTTTCCCAAGTTGCTTCCTCTTTGGAATGATGGTTCCACTGAACTTTTCAGAATTTGATAGTCTTAGTACGAGTAACCCTTTCTGCAGTCTCGATGATTTTGATAGGTTTCTCCTCATAGGTGAGATCACTCTCCAACTGAACCTCTTACAAATGTATAGTGTCTTTCAAAGAAGTTTCTTCCATCTCCGAAAGGAATTTCTTCAACTGACTCACATGAAACACATTGTTAACTTCTGACAGTGATTCAGGTAATTCAATATCATAAGGCACTTCTCCTTTGCAACTCAAAATCTTGAATGGTCCAACATATCTTGGTGCCAATTTTCCTTTGACTCCAAATCTCTTCACACCACGAAGTGGTGAGACTCTAAGATAAGCTCTATCACCTACCTCATAGGTGACATCTCTATGCTTTGGATCTGCGTAGATCTTCTGTCAGGACTATGCTATCTTCAACCTATCCTTTACCAATTTGACTTTTTCTTCAGCTTCCTTCATCAATTCTGCCATGAACAAATTTCTTTCTCCAACACCACTCCATAGCAATGGCGTAGTATACTTTCTTCCATAAAGAAATTCAAATGGTGCCATCTCAATGCTGGTTTGATAGCTGTTATTATCAGAGAATTCTGTGTAAGGAAGACTTTCATCCCAACAAGCACCATAGTCTAGGGCACATGCCCTCAACAGATCCTCCAAAATCTGATTGGTCCTTTCTGTCTGTCCATTAGTCTGGGGGTGAAAAGCTGTGCTAAACTCTAACCTTGTTCCCAATGATTCATGCAGTTGGCACAAAAAATGCAAAGTGAACTGAGTTCCTCTATCAGACACAATACTCTTGGGTACTCCATGCAGACATACAATCCTGTTCATATAGATCTTGGCTAACTTAGCACTTGTATAGGTTGTCTTCACGGGTATGAAATGAGCCACTTTAGTGAGGCGATCTACAACAACCCAAATAGAATCATATCCGAATCTAGTCCTTGGCAGTCCGGTGATAAAATCCATACCAACCTTATCCCACTTCCTATCAGGAATAGGTAGTGGATGTAATACCCCTGCCGGTTTCTAATGTTCCGCTTTTCACTCTACTACACACATCACACAAAGCAATGTTCTGCCATTTCCTTCTTGATATTATAACACCAAAATCTTTCCTTCACATCCATGTACATTTTGGTGTTACCTGGATGAATGGAATATGGTGAGTTGTGTGCTTCCTTCAGAATCAGTTTCCAAAGCTCTGAATCTAGCAGAATGCAGATACGTTTTCCATACTATAAATTACTTTGTTCGTCTTCATGGAATCCCTTAGCCTTCCCTTTGCTAATTTTACCTTTAATCTCTTCAATTTCCTTATCCATCTTTAGAGATTCTTTGATCTTGTTCAACAATGTGGGTTGAACATCCAATGACATGAGATGTCCTTCAGGTACTATCTCCAATCTGAGATCTATGAATTGGGCACACAGATCATCTGGCAATCCTCCCTTAGTAAGGCCATTCACATAAACCTTATGGCTTAAAGCATCCGCTACAACATTTGCTTTACCTGGGTGGTATTGCAAACTCAAGTCATAGTCCTTGATGAGCTCATGCCATCTTCTTTGTCTCATATTGATTTCCTTCTGAGTGAAGATATATTTCAAACTTTTGTGATCCGTGAACACTTCACAGCATTTTCCCAAAAGATAATGTCTCCATGTTTTGAGTGCATGGACAATAGAGGCTAACTCCAAATCATGAGTAGGATAATTCACTTCATGAGTTTTGAGTTGTCTTGAGGCATAAGCCACAACTTTCCCATCTTCCATCAAAAGTCTGCCCAATCCTTGGTGAGATGCATCACAATAAACTTGGAAATCCTTCTCCAAATTTGGCAGACATAAGACTGGTGCTGATACAAGTCTCTTTTTCAATTCCTGGAAACTGACTTCACAAACTTCAGTCTAGTCAAACTTCTTATCTTTCTTAAGTAACTCCATCATTGGCTTGGCCACCTTTGAGAAATTCTCAATGAACCTTCTATAGTATCCTGCCAAGCCTAGGAAATTGCGAACTTCTTTCACGGAGTTGGGAGATTCCCACTCAGTTACAACTGACACCTTTGCGGGATCGATAGCTATACCATCTCCTAACACAATATGTTCGAGAAATCCAACTTCACTCAACCAGAATTCACACTTGCTGAACTTGGCATACATCTTGTGCTCCCTGAGCTTCTCAAGTATCAAATGCAAATGTTCTTCATGCTCTTCTTTGCTCTTGGAATAGATCAAAATGTCATTGATGAATACGACAACAAACTTGTCAAGAAACTCCATGAACACCTTGTTCATCATGTTCATGAAATAGGCTGGTGCATTGGTCAATCCAAATGGCATCACTGTATACTCATACAATCCATATGTGGTAAAAGCAGTCTTAGGTATGTCTTTCTCTCTAATCTTTCGCTGAAAATAGCCTAATCATAGATCAATTTTTGAGAACGCTCGGGCTCCTTCCAGCTGATCAAAAAAATCATTGATTCTAGGCAAAGGGTACGTGTTCTTTATAGTCACCTCATTGAGTGAACGGTAATCTATGCATAACCTTTGACTTATATTCTTCTTCTAAACAAACAGAACTGATGCACCCCAATACGAAGAACTTGGTTGAATAAATCCAGATCCTGGTAACAAGTCAATCAAAAACTCCACATCTCTATCTGGTGGCATTCCTGGTAATTCCTCTGGAAACACATCTGAATATTCTTTCACAACTGGTACACTGTCTATGCTAACCCCCTTAATAGAATTTAGCTTACTCCCTTTAGATTCAAAGTTAGACTTGAACCTAATTCGTTTCTTGTCCGGGGTTGTGAGTGTAACAGTACGCTTGGCACAATCTAGTACTCATTCATACTTAGTCATCCAATCCATACCCAAAATTACATCCAATCCTTGGGAATCTAGGATTATCGGATTAACTGGAAACTTATACTTTCCAAATTCTATCACTAGATCATGACATCCAAAATTCACTATCATCTCTCCACCGGGAGAGCTTACTTTAATAGGACACCCAATAGTTTCAGTTGGAAGTCCATTTTATCAACAAATTCTCTTGATATGAATGAATGCGATGCGTCGGTATCAAAAAGAACAAGTGCTGGAAAAGAATTAAGCTTGAACTTACCAGCCACGACATCAGACTCTTCATAAATTTCTTCCACATTGATATGGTTCACTTGCACCTTCTGAAAGGGATTGGGCTTGTTGGCTCCTTCAACTTTCTTTTTTGGGCATTCATTTGCATAGTGCCTAGTTTTCTTACATTTTAAGCACTCAACCTGACTGATATCTCTTTTAGCAGGCTGACTCCCATTGCCATTCCCACTGCGGTGGCTCCTGTGTCCACTCTTGTGGTTCTTATTCTTATCATTGTCATGGCTGCGGTGGTGCTTGTTGTCATGGTGATGGTTAATGTTGTGGTGGCTGTTATACTTCCCATGCTTGTGGTACCCAGAACCTCCACTATCATCACCATGGGAACGTTTATGAGATGATCCCGAACTGTGTTTGTCAAAGTGATGCTTCCTCTTTCTGTTCTCAACCTGCTTCATCTTGCTTTCCAAGATGGTGGCCTTGTCACATAGTGATTGATATGTTGGGACATAGAAAAAAATATTTGCAGGTTTCTCTCATCATTTAATCCCTCGAGGAACTTCTCCCTCCTCTTGGCATCAGTATCAACTTCATCTGGTGCATAGCGCGCCAGATAGTTGAACTCCTCAATGTATTCAGCCACACTACGGCGACGCTGTTTCAGATTGTGGAACTCCTTCTTCTTCAAGGTCATCACTCCTAATGAGATGTGAGATGTACAAAATCCATCCTCAAAAATAGCCCATGTCACATCCTCAATAGGAGTGGTGATCTGAAAGTTATCCCACCATGTTGCTGTTGGTCCATCGAGTAGATGTGCTGCGAACCTGACCTTTTCTTCTTAGGTGCAGCCAACAGTGACCAAGTCTTTATTCACAAAGTGTAGCCAGTCATTGGCTACCATGGGATCAGTGGTTCCCGAGAACTTGGCTGACCTCAACCTCAAAAACCTAGTAAGCTTGTCAAAGGCTGGTGGGTTGTTGGGATTGTTGTTGTTATTGTTGTGATTATGATTTTGATTAGCCATGATCTGGGTCATCATCTGCATGAGTTGAGTTTGAGCTGTCATCAACTACTGCATCTCGGGATTGACGTTATTGTTGTTGTTGTTGTTTTTGTTTGGGTTGGGATTGGCACGACGGGGAGGCATCTATGGTTTCAATAAGGATAAGTAATGAGATATAACCCATAGATGCCATGCACAATACATCACATAGCAACAAACACAATAAATAATCACAAGATAAACATAGAGTTTACACAACATAAACAACAAGTTTTGGAAAAGTAAACATAATATCAAGCCATCCACATGTTGGATGATCATTGCGACGTGATAAAACAAAGGATGATAGATAAATAGGTAGCTGAATAGTCAAACTACTCCGCCATGTCGACCTCCACGTCCACAAGAGTAAGTCCGGCTGTCTCCATAGCTGACTTGTACTCCTCCACGTTGGCGTGGTCAAGGCCTCAATCTTCGCGCGAAGGGCTCTCTTCTGTGAGCGAAGCCTCTCTATCACTCCCTTCTGAGTCTCTAACTCAAAGTCTTTGGCCTCTATCTCGGCCCTCATGTCCTTGATTTTATTATTTCTGTCCTGAACTCTATTCTCCTGATTCTTGAACTTCTTGTCCTGGCTCTCGAATCTGGCCTCCATCTCCTTGACGATCTCGTCCTGCTCCGCGAAGAGCTTGTCCTTCTCCCTCAACTAAACCTGAAGCTCGTCATTCCTAAGCATGACGTTGGTCCTATCCGTGTCGAGGTGTCTAACGATACTCTCTAGGTCCTAGAGGTTGATACGTACAGGCTCAATCGTCTCTCTAGTAGCGTCATCATACACTACGGCCTCAGCATGCTCGTCACGTCTCCCAAACGGGTGAAAGTAGAGGCCCCGGAGCTCGGTGGAGTGTTGTCCACAGAGACGTCCAAGTAACTCCTGCATGACCACATCAAGTCCCTTCTCCTTGTCATCGTGCATCAGCTTGAAGGTAATCTCCTCCGTGGGTGGCTCCGTTTGGCGTCCTGGCTATGAGACTCTAAAGCCCCAAAGGTCCTTCCTCTCAAACTTGGTGAGCTGAAGTGCCTTAATACTAGGAAGTGGGAGGTTGAGAAAACTAGTGAGCTCCACAAGACGAGAACCGAAACGAGTTCCCTTGAACTCCTCGGCACTGCTGATAACAATGCTAGTGATGGGGATATGCCTACCGGGCTATGCCCAGCAGGACGTTTCCTATTGGCCCAAGCCGCCAGCGAGTGGGCCTGCAGGACGGCGACTGGATCGAGACTTGGCAAGGACTCGGGCGACTGGAAGCTGGAGGCCAAGAAGCGTAGCTAGGCCCAGTCGGACTAGGTCTAAGACCCTCCAAATCTTCTAATTCGGTTGTAATCTTTAAACCCTAGCGAGGTGAGCCTATATAAACCTCCATAGGGTACGCATAGAGGATATGTTCCATCATACACCCAAGCGACTCGTCGCCTAGTCGTCGAGCTCGCCCCTTGTACTCTCTCCATAATACAATCTAGCAGGAGTAGGTCTTTATCCTCCGGGGGGGCGAACCTGGGTAAAACCTTGTGTCTCCGCCCTCATATCGCACCGCAGATGGCTGGCCTCCCTTGCCCCATGTTCTACTACTGGCTGCCGATTGCAGCATCTGCCGTGGTCATTCCCACGATAGTGACGCCCACCATGGGGCCTGGCCGGTCAGGACGGTGTTCTGCGGCGAGATCCAATTTTCCCATCAATGAGTCGATCGCCACTGGCCGCATGATCGCGATCGGCAGAATGCTCCAGATCTTGCCGAGCAGCTACGTCCCGGCGGCACGACCCGTCACACACAGCGTGATTTTTCCAGTCGGCACGATCAGCCTCTTCGTCGGCCTCACCGACGTCATCATTTCGGAGGACTCGGCTCGCATCCACGAGTCACCACCACGCGACAGGCTCTCTGAGAGCCAGGTCCGCACGATCCACCGCCTCGCCTCCGAGTACGACTCAGCCCACAGCAACATGGCCAAAACCACCGTGGCCACGGACGACGCGGCCCTCAACGACGACGCCGATTCGGCGACCCCGGCGTCAGCTTCCGGATCCATCGTCGCCGCATCGCCAGAGGGCTCCATCACCCAGGTCTCCAACGTAGGAGACTTCGAGGACCCCTCCATCCTTGGGATCTTCGACTTCTACTCCGGGTCGGAGAACTCCGCCGACCTCCACGACGTAACCGGTCGCCACGCCAATCCCACCAAACACGACGGCAACGGAGGTCGAGGAACTCCGCCTGCGGGTGGCGGAGGCGGTCCACAAGGAACAAGCCGAGTGCGAAAAATTTCGCCTCGAGCAGGTGACAGCACAGGAGCTTTCGCGCTATCACCAACTCCGAATCAGGTCGCGCCTGAACCCCACCATTCAGGGGCGCGCCCTGAACTTCGATGATGAAAACAACCCGGCTCGTGCGGCCGAGCGCGTGATCTGCGAGAACGCGCCGCCAGGAGGGAGCACCCGACCCCCACCAGGCGCGACGGCCAACGGAGCCCCACCACCACCCAATCGCGCGCCCCCAGGGACCAACCAAGGATCGTAGTCTCCTCACGAGAGCGAGATGAGAACAGCCTCCCGCTATTCTCCACCCCAATGGACAATGTCGTCGCGAGCCGAGCAGCAGTCGACAACATCCAAGTCACCGGGGAAGGCGCCGACTCGCAGGGTCGGATGTACTCGCGTTCATCAGGCAGTAGGGCGGCCTCGAGCGGCCGCCCAATGGCGGCGAATACCCTCAACTGCCCACCACCCGAGCCCCTGCAGCTCCAACACCGACCCGCGAACGCGGCACTCTCCACCAACGACCCACGGCCGGCGAACAACTTCGTCGCCGCCAACGGGCAGCCCGTCGACGCACGCACCCACATCATCAACAACCAGAGCTGGCGCGCCCGCCAGCCCGACGACCTGAGGAATACCCTCACCAACCGCCGCGATGGCGAACCAAGGGGATCGCTGAGCCAAGTCGGACCCTAGTGCTTCGGACCGATGATCCGAGGCGAAAGATACCCGGCGAACTTCAAAGCGCTGAAGGAAATCAAGAAGTACGACCCCTCGTACGATCCGTCTGTGTGGCTGGACACTTACCTCATGGCGATGGCGATTGCCGGCCACACCGATCTACTCGCTGCCCGCTACCTTCCCCTGATGATGGAGGGAGCCTGCAGGCAGTGGATTAACACCCTCCCCGCGGATAGCATCGACTCCTGGGAGGAAATGCGCGACGTCTTTGTCAGGCACTTCGAGGGTTCCTACACCCGCGCAACCACCATCGAGGACCTGGAGCGATGCGTCCAGGGACCCCGCGAGTCGACCCGCAGTTGGGTCCAACGGTGGCAAGACCTGTGGTATAATGCGACCGGAATCCACCCGGACACCGCGATCCACTGCTTCAAGACCTCGTGCCGCTACGAGCCCCTGGTCTCCAAGCTCAAGCGATTGTACAGAACACTCGACAACATGCCGGACCTCCTGGAGATCGCAAAGCGGTACGCGGAGGAGGACCCAAACCAAGAAACCGATGACGAGTCGGGAGGAAATCGCCGCACGAGCGGCCACGATAACGGGAGGCGACCCGAGCTACGCTACAGCAACATTCGCCTCACCGGAAAACACCGCGGTGACGGGCGAGTCAACTTCGTCGCCAACGGCAGATACGCGCCGCGCGAACCCAAGAGCTTCCACCACGACGGAGGCCAGCGTCGTGATGGTGGCAACTACAAGGCAAAGCCGAGGTTCGATCCCACAGCTCTCCTCAACCAACCTTGTGTGTTTCATAGCAGGGAAGGGAAGCACACCACGCACACGACCGCCGAATGCCACTCTCTCAAGGAGATTGATAAGGCACGGCGCGCGGGAAGACCCCGACAATAACCCGCCAAATGGAGGAAAGTTCGGCAGCATCGCCGGCTCGCTCTACACCTTCACAGGATTCAACACGAAGCGCGAGAAGAAGGTCATCGCCCGCGCCGTCGCCGTCAACACGGTGTCCCAGATAGACATCCCCTAGTTCCTCAACTGGTCCGAGCAACCAATCACCTGGAGCCGCGAGGATCACTCGCCACGGATCGAATATCCGGGCCGAGTCGCCTTAGTGGTCAAGCCCAAGGTGGGGGACTACTGGCTCCCCAAAACACTGATGGACGGCGGCAAATCCATCAACATCCTGTACCTAGACACGTTCAGGCGACTGCGGCTCCCGCAGTCGATGATCAAGACGACCTACACCACCTTCCACGGCATCGTCCACGGTCGGAAGGCGTACCCGATCGGCAAGGTGACGCTGCCAGTCACCTTCGGCGCACCAGCAAACTTCCGCAGCGAGCAGATCGTCTTCGAGCTGGTGCCGTTCAACAGCCCCTACCACTGCGTCCTGGGGCGCCAGGCGTTCGCCAAATTCATGGCAGCGCCCCACTACGCGTACAATGCGATGAAGCTACTTGGGCCATGTGGCATCATCACTGTCCATGGCAACCCCGACATGGCCGCAGAATGCAAGGCCAAAGGCGCTGAACTCGCTGACGCCTTCATCATGGCAGAGGCCAACCACGCCGAGGAGCTTGCCAAATACGCGAGCGGGTTCAACAATGACGACCCCACCATACTCAAGAAGCCCAATTAGGAGGGTGGAAAATCCACCGCCTTCGAGGCAACGACACACACCCGCACCGTCGAGCTGGTCCCAGGCGACTCCAGCCAGACGGTGACGATCGGGACGGGCATGAGCCCAGCATAGGAAGGTGCGCTCATCGAGTTTCTCTGTGAGAATCGGGACATCTTCGCATGGAAGCCATCCGACATGACTGGTGTCTCGAGGGAACTTGCTGAGCACAAACTCAATGCCGACCCCAAAGTGCGACCTGTCAACCAGTCGCTGCGGCCCTTCAATGAAGAGCGCGCCGAGCCATCGCCGAGGAGGTGCAGCGTCTACTCGCTGCAGGATTCATCCGGCCAATCAAATACTCCAAGTGGCTGGAAAACCCAGTCCTGGTCGAGAAGAAAAACGGGACGTGGAGAATGTGTATCGATTACACTAACTTAAATAGCGCCTGCCCGAAGGAGCAATTCGTCCTTCCGCGGATCGACCAAATCATCGATTCAACCGCGGGCTCGGAGTCGCTATGCTTCGTCGACGCCTACTCTGGGTACAACCAGATCAAAATGGCTGTCGAGGACGAAGAGAAGACAGCGTTCATCACGCCATTCGGAGCCTTCTGCTACACCGCCATGACTTTCGGCCTCAAGAACGCCGGGGCTACCTACCAGAGGTGCATGCAAGAGTGCCTTGCGAGCCAAATTGGCCGCAATATCCATGCCTACATCGAAGACGTGGTGGTAAAATCCACTCGCCAGGGCGATCTACTCGCCGACCTAGCGGAAAACTTCGCCAACCTGCGAAGGTACAAGATAAATCTAAACCCAGGAAAGTGCACCATCGGTGTACCTACGGGACAGCTACTGGGATACATTGTCTCCAAGCGTGGGATCGAGGAGAACCCCTCCAAGATCAACACGATCGCCTGACTCGGAAGGCCCCATTGCCTGCGCGACGTCCAGAAGCTGGCCGGGTGAGTCGCGGCTCTTAGTCGCATCATCCCCCGGCTAGGAGAGAAGGCGATGCCTCTCTATAGCCTAATGCGCAAGAACCCCACCTTCCAGTGGGACAAGGAGACAGACGACGCGCTCCACGCTCTCAAGAAGGTGCTGCTCGCAGCACCGCTACTCGCCGCCCCCGTCGACAAGGAGCCCATGCTGGTCTACGTCGCGGCTTCCGATCACGTTGTCATGGTCGTCGAATGGACAGAGGAAGGGAAGGAACGCCCGGTGCAGCGACCCATATACTACATCAGCGAAGTCCTTACCGAGTCAAGCCAGCGCTACCCGCAGTACCGGAAACTGGTATACGCGGTCTTCAGAGCACAGCGGCGACTACCGCACTACTTCCAGGAGCACCCAATAACATTCGTCTCCTTAGCACCGTTTCAGGACATCATCCGCAACCGCGAGGCGACCGGGCGAGTCGCCAAGTGGGCCATCGAGATCGGCGTCCACAACATCAAGTACGAGCCGCGCAAGACGATCAAATCGCAGACTCTCGCAGACTTCCTCGCCGACTGGGAGGAGGCCCGGTAGCCAGAGAAGCTGTCGTACCTCCATTACTGGAGCCTACACTTCGACGGCTCCAAGAACGCAGATGGTATAGGAGCGGGGATCGTGCTAACATCTCCGAAGGGCGACAAGCTCCGCTACGTCCTCTACCTCGACTTCACCCCCTGCACCAACAACATGGCTGAGTACGAGGTGCTACTCCACGACATGAGGGAAGCGAAGGAGATGAACATCAATCGCATGCTCGGCTACGGAGACTCCGACCTTGTCACCGGGCAAGTCGCCGACACCTACGATGCAGTCTCCCCCACCATGGAGGCATACCGTCAAGCAGTGGACCAGATGGGAGGACACTTCGCAGGCTACTCCGTCGAATGGATCGATAGACGGAAGAACGAGGAGGCGGACGCTCTCTCTCGCATCGGCTCGACTCACACCACCTGCTGGCGTCTTCCTCGACACCATCACCAAGCCCTCCGTCTCTTCCCCAAGGGAGATCTACATCGGAATTCCGCTGCAACCAGAAGCAGCCCTGGTCGCACTAATCGCCGAGCCAAGCGACTGGACCGCACCATACGTCACTTACCTGGAGGGAGGCACCCTACCCCCAGACGAAACGGAGGCCCGGATGATAGCATGCCGTTGCAAATCCTTCGTCATCATCAACGGTGAGCTCCACAAGCGCAGCGTGACCGGCGTATTCCGACGCTGCGTCCAACTCACTGAAGGACGCAAGATCCTCCAGGACATCCACTCCGGGCGACTGCGGCCACCACGCCGGCGCCCGCTCTCTGGTCGCCAAGGCCATGCGGCACGGCTTCTACTGTCTCACCGCACATGCCGACGCAATCGACATCGTCCAGCGATGCATCGGGTGCCAGAAGTACGCCAACCAGACTCACGTACCGATCTCAGCACTCAAGACAATCCCCATCAGCCGGCCTTTCGCCGTATGGGGCATGGATATGGTAGGCCCCTTCAAGAAGGCCCCCTCCGGCTTCACCCACCTCCTAGTCACAGTCGACAAATTCACAAAATGGGTGGAGGCCAAACCAGTCCGCAAGTGCGACGGGAAGACCGCTACAAAGTTCCTACGCGAGCTCATCTATCGCTACGGGTTCCCAAACAGCATCATCACGGACAACGGCACCAACTTCTCCAAGGGAGCCATGGCCGAGTTCTGCGAGGAGCACAACATCCGACTCGACGTCGCCTCAGTCGCCCACCCGGAGTCCAATGGCCAGGCGGAACACGCTAATCAGAGCATCCTCCATGGCCTTAAGCCACGGCTACAAGTCCCACTCGAGCGTACCGCCAGGTGCTGGGTCAAAGAACTCCCCTCTGTCATCTGGGCATCCGCACCTCCATCAAGAGGTCGATAGGGTTCACCCCTTCTTCATGGTGTACGGGGCCGTGGCAGTCATGCCAACTGACCTCGAGCATGATTCACCTAGGGTGGTCAACTACACGGAGGATGACAACGAGCTCGCACGCCAAGACGGAGTCGACCAGCTCGACGAAGCACGCGACCTAGCTCGCTCTCGCACCGCCATCTACCAGCAAGGGCTCCGCCGCTACCACAGCCGACGAGTATGAACTTGCACTTTCCAGGAAGGCGACCTGGTACTGTGCCTAATCTAGGACAAGAAAGGCATGCACAAGCTCTGACCCCCTTGGGAGGGACCATTCGCCATCGGGCCAGTCCTGGGCAACGACGCCTACTACCTCACCGACGTCCGAGGCGAGGGAAAACTCGACGTCAAGCGGCCATGGAATGTAAACCTCCTACAGAAGTTCTACTCTTAGAACTCCATACATGTACCCCCTACCCGCTATGAAATAAAACAGATTCGTTACCGCAAATTGTGTCTACTCCCCGTGCCTTTTTCCACTCGCACTCATAATAACAGCGTTACGCTATTCGCAGAAGTCAACCTTTGGTAAAGCGACCGGCACAGCCAAGTAGTGCGGTACAAGGGCACTAGAAAAACTCAGGCCTCGTACCGTCCACGAAAAAAGCTAACCCAGAGCCAAGACAAAAGCACTCGCTTCCCACAACGACCAAGTCCTCCGCATCCTCGGCGCAGCGACTCGAACGGCAAAGTACCACTCTCGGGGACTGAGACCAGACCAAAGACGAGCGGCTAGGAAAAAACGCCAAGTATGAGAGCGCGCCTAGGACTCGCCATGCGACTGATCTTACAGATCAGGAAGGGGTGACGCACCTAACATAACGCGCTTAGTCCTCACCTACATTGGGCTTGCGACTAGAACAGCCAAGTACCATGCTCGGGGACTCGGCGACCCGACCCCGTTCGCGCCCGGGAAAACGGCCAAGTAAAGGGCACCCCTGGGAGTCGCCGTGCGACTGGCTTTCCGAGCCATGGCGAGTCGACCCTAACTCACTAACAGTTCACACAACATATAAAAATGAGGTAAACCCCATAAAAGGGCGGACGCGCTCGGGGACTCACACAACCAACATTCAAATCAAAAAACGACTGACAAAATAACACGAGCATTCCTTCATAGCAGCAAATTTGTTTCGCATACAAGGATAGTTACATGGTTATCCTATGCTAACGCCGAATGGCAAAACATTCTATTCTGCAGGCTTTGATGAAGATGCGCCACCGTCCCTGCGGCTGCGGATAAAAGGCACATAAGGGTTCGACGGGTACATCGTCAGCTCGCCCGCCATCGCTGCACGGAACGGTTGCTCCACTTTGAAGTCACGGTGCTTCGGCTCAGGGTCATTAGGGGCGATGATCGTTTCCTAGTAGGGAATGAGGTTGCCCATCACCCAAACGCGGTCGGAGTACACCGCGGCTCGATCCATCAGTTTCAACACCTCAGCAATCTCCACCGAGCCTGTCGACGAGGGGTAACCGCTTGTGACGTCTTCGAGGTCGAAATCCTCCGGGAAGTGTGCGAGCCCAAGGCTGAGCGCCGTCGCCACTCCACGATGGAAGTCCGACCGTGTCATGAATTCCACGACCGACGGGGCCTTCTCCAGGTAGCGCCATACCTCGACGAGGTAGCTGGGAATCACCTCTGTGGGCGAGATCTCCTGAAGGTATGCCCGAAGGCAAGTCGCCGACAGCGCGGCTGAGTCAACTAGGGTGGTCACACACTTTCGCGCGTCGAACAACTGCGCCTCTTCCGCATTATCAGTGATCCGGCCTGCAGCACACAAATAAACAGTAAGCAAAGCACCAAAACGACAACGCGGTACGTGCAATTGGAAGTCGGCTGAAGGAAAGCTTACCAATCAGCGGGCGGCAGAGGTCCGTGATGAAACTTTGAAGAGAAGAGAAACATTTTGCAACCTGGCAACAAGCGCATCAGACACCTTCCGTTCTTCAGCGGCAGAAGTGACAGCGGCCTTGGCTCGTTCTTCTGCCGAACTAGCTTCCGCCTTCGCCTCCTTGAGCTCACGCTCCAGATCGGCGAGTCTCTTCTTCGCCACGCTCAAACCGGACTGAGCCGCCGTCAAATCACCTATCGGGACAAGGCCTTGGCGAGCTTCCTTCACCTCAGCCGCACTACTCTCTGTTTGAAAAACAAAATGGTCAACACTGCAAAAACTCAGTGACAAGCGCCGAACAAGGTAAATACTCACCCGCAGCCGCTCGAAGCTCCTCGTTCGTCTCCTGGACAGCGATAAGTTCCTTCTCAACGCGGCACTTCGCAGCAAGCCGCTCGGCCGATTCGTGTTGTAGGCCCTGTGCAACAATCACAGCGTCAGCAACCAAAACTTCCTAAGTGCCCAGCCACTCAAATTCAGCGACTAGGCACTCGGGGATCGGATGACAAACTTCCTAAGTGCCTAGCCGCTGAAATATAGCGACTAGGCACTCGGGGACTGGATGAAAAAATTCCTAAGTACCCAGCCGCCGAAATTCAGCGACTAGGCACTCGGGGAATGGATAACGCAAAAAATATTAAAGAATCCGACCATTGAAATTCAGTGGCCAGATCCTCGGGGACTGGACATGCCTGGATGGCGGCACCTAGCATGCCGTGAAGCTCCATTGCGTCCACCGACGCAAGCACAAGCGTAGTATGGCCGCGACAATGCTCAACCTCCATGCCAGAGGCACCAAGGAGCTGGCTCGATGGCACCGAGGCACTCGCCGCGGCGGCCCTCGCCATAAAGAGAGGGAACGTGGCCACCGCGGCCCCCGTGCCACTCGAGGGCAACTCGGTCTCCTCGGTCAAACCCACGGGCACCGTATGCTTCGACCCCGCGTCCTCCTTGGCCTTCAGAGCTACATCCGTTGCAGTTGGAGGTTCGCTCGGGGCAGTCGCCGGCTCGTCAGAAATCGTGACGACGTCATCTCCCTTTGTTCTTTTAGCGCCTTCGGCGGGAGCAGCGACTTCGTCGCCCTTCCTCTTCTTCGAGGGGTCAGCTGGCGCCTCCGTGGTGACTGGTGGGACCTTGGCCACTGAAGGGTGACCTATCTTCTTAATCCCAGTCCTGCAAAACAATTCTGTCAATAAAAGTCTCCGATCAAAACACAAAGCAAGACTGATAAAAGTCAGGGAACATGATCTTGGCGACTGGAAGAAATCGCAAGCCGGTGCGGATGCTGGCCGACTTCTCCAGTTCTGGCCCCAGTTTCTGACTGAGGCCCGTCTCGAACACGTTGTGTTCCCAAGACACTGATGGCTTCTTCAAAGACGAAGCCGCGGCGGGAGCCTCCGTGGCAATTGTTGTGGGAGCCCCCCTCGGCGGCGAGGCCCCTGTGGCTGGAGCGGCCGATAAACCGGCGACTAGGGCGAACGGCGGCGGCAACGACGCCAGTGGCGCCTCTACGGCGGCGGCGCCAGTCGTCGCGGCCACGTGCGCTGCTGTCTCCTCGGCCGAGTTGGTAGCATCGGAGCTACTCGCGGACCGAGGCGGAGACGTCGGCTTGGTCGGCTTCACCTTCTTGTTTGGCAGCGCCTTCTTCTTCTTCGATGGCGTAGCCTCACGGTGTGAGGTATGCTTAGGGAGCTCGTCGTCATTGTAATGGGCCTCGAGGCTCTTGCTGGCCTCGAGTTCGCGCTGGTGCTGCCCATGAGTCTTGCGGACCGTGGGGGCAGCAACCTCCACGGGCTCGTCGTCATCATTGTCGCCAACAACACCCCCGTCACTTTCGACATCGCCCTTGTCAGGCCATGACTCGCTCCTGTCCTGGGCGGACGAGCTTGAGTTCTCATCGTTTGCGGGCGGAAGCCACCCTTCCACCACTTGAAACAACAGCACCAATCAAACAACATTAGCACAACCGCGAATGCACAAACTGCGACTGCGAGTGCAAAGGGAATAACAGCTTACCGTTGGAGCTGGGTGCCTTGCGGTGTAAGGTGCAACCCCGACCTTCGCGTCGAGATACACCGCCTGGGTGATCTTTTTCAGGGCCTGGGTGTAGTCGTTGAGTCTCCACTCAACGAGGCAGGACTTCGTCGGGTCGTCCTTGCCCGTATACTTGTACATGTAGTGGGCGCGGCTGACCAGGGGCACGAGCCGTCGCCTAAGCCAGCAGTTGTAGAGGTTGATGGTTTGAAGGCCTTTCGTCTTCAAATTGCGGATGGTCTGCAGCATCTTGTCGACGACCATCCCCTGCTCCAGCGGGAGTTTGGTAACTTGGAGCCGACGCGGCTCGGACCGGTCGGCGGAATACCTTGGAAGCACCACCTCGTCGCCTGGAGTCGACTCGGTCACATAGAACCAGCTTTTCTTCCACTCGTTCGCTGCCTTGGCAGGCAGCATCAGATCAAAGAATGATGCCTTCGAATTTAGCTGGAAAGTCAAGCCGCCTGCGGCTAGCATTAGGCCGCCTGCCTCCTCGCGGCTGATTCTCCCATGGAATAGATCTTGCCATAGGGTAAAATAGGGCCTGCAGCCCAGGTAGCACTCGCAGAACGCCACGAAAATGGCGAGCTGCTCGATGTTGTGCGGACCTAGATCCGATGGCTGGATATCGTAGTAGGTGCAGAAGCGGCGGAAGAAGATGGAAGTGGGGAATCCGAGCCCCCACTCCAGATGACTGGTGAAGAAGACGAACTCCCCTTCACGCGGATCTGGAATTACTTCTCCGGCCGCGGGGATGCGCCATATCCCGGCACGGAGGATCCCCGCCTCCTCGAATGATTTTACTAGCACCTTCGTGCACTTGGATCTGCCCCATGGTTCAGCAGGAGCCATCGGTTGGAGGGTTGTGGGATGCGGATCACTCTGAGTCGTTCTGGTCGCTGCGCAGAATGGGGAAACGAAGATGCGCCAGTTCGGAGGAAGTGTGGGAAGCGTTTTCCCCTTCACCCTTCACTCTCCTTATATAGCGGTTGTTACCCGCCATTTTCGGGAGCCGTTACTACGCGGTAGTTACTCCAATATTACCGTTGGATTACCCAACGGCTAGTTTGACCAAAGCTGATGGTCCAACTTCGACTACTTGACTTGCTGCCTCCAGCGACTCAATGATTCGCCGACCCGATCACTATGACAGTGACTAATTACTCGCCGACCTACTCGCCAAGCTGTGATATGATTGGTTGCCATTATTGTGACTAAAATGACTAGTTCTTTCCTTTGTTCACGAGTCCGCCGCCGATTCGACTAGGCGTCCGTATTGGACCAGCATACTCCGATTGCCAGCAAACGCCTGCGACGTATCAACGATAGCCTCGGGGACTACTGATGGGGATATGCCTACCGGGGTATGCCCAGCAGGACGTTTCCTATTGTCCCAAGCCGCCAGCGAGTGGGCCTGCAGGATGACGACTGGATCGAGACTTGGCGAGGACTCAGGCGACTGGAAGCTGGAGGCCCAGAAGCGTAGCTAGGCCCAGTCGGACTAGGTCTAAGACCCTCTGAATACTTAACTAATTCGGTTGTAATATGTAAACCCTAGCGAGGTGAGCCTATATAAACCTCCCTAGGGTACGCATAGAGGATACGTTCCATCATACACCCAAGCGACTCGTCGCCTAGTCGTTGAGCTCGCCACTTGTACTCTCTCCATAATACAATCTAGCAGGAGTAGGTCTTTACCCTCTGGGGGCCGAACCTGGGTAAAACCTTGTGTCTCCGCCCTCATCTCGCAACGCATATGGCTGGCCGCCCTTGCCCCATGTTCTACTACTCGCTGCCGATTGGAGCATCTTCCGTGGTCATTCCCACGACATCTAGGCATCTATTTAATAAGATGGAGAAAGATTAGAAACAATACAAGTAGAGTGAAATCACAAGATTACAAAGCAAAAAAGCACATTTTCAACAATAAAACATACAAGTAATGGCATAAAAAAATCCATTACAAACACTAAGGTTCACACATAACTTAGACAAATTTTTGCCATACCACATAGGTTGGTATGATCAAAGTTATTAACGCGAGGAAACGATAAGTATGGTGGTCCAACTATTGGGGTACTTCACAACTCTCACTCACTTGCCAAAATAGCTATCAGGGCATCCCTAGAGGCAATCTGTCAGTCTTGGTCACAAGATTCCAAGGCTAAGTCTAGGATGTCTTCTCTTAGACATTGGTTGGTAGCCTCTAAGTCTTGGGTATGCTTCTTCTCCTCTCTAAGGTCATTTTGAGTGTTGAGCATTCTACAGCTGAGTCTATCACCAAGTTCCTTGATGGCATTCCAAGCTGCATTCCTTGCAGAGTCAAAGAATGACATGTGCATTTTAGAGTTGGTGACCATGCAGAATCCTGACTCTTTGTGGTTGTCTTCCTTGTTTTTGTACAAGTGAAGTTACACCAACCAATACTCCCCTCCTTCATCCATCACAGGTAATCCTTTGTACATAGCTGCACCATGTATCCCCTTGGTAACCATAAGGTTCTTGAGTGCTTTGGGAAACTGCGTCTCACACTCCAAAGTCATGGTCATGAGTGTTCCCTTCTTGACGGCTTTGTTGATGGAGTTCATCTACAAATGGAGATGAGGAAGAAGATTCTAAAAGTTTACGAGAAGAAAAAAGACAAGTGTGGAATTTTTCAAAGAGTTGTATTTCTCCTAGTGGTTTCCTTAGACTAATCCAACTTAGGGTCATAATCCTACAGGAAACATAGTGCTCTGATACCATCTGTAAGACCCTACCTTTATAAAGGTAAAGGCCCCCGTGATTGCAATGCTAGTCCCTGGATCAAATGCTAGCATCCACAGTTTAAGATGAAGTACACAGATACAAAGGTCTTTATTACATCGTCATTCCAGATATAAACATAGTCTTTTACAACTCAATAGCCAAAGGCTAGTACAAGAGTTCAAATCATAAGTAAATAAAGTAAAGTCTTCATCTGTATGTGCCACGGGCAAGCATTTTGAGTCTAGACTCATAACCCTAATCCTCATCAGAGTAACCTGCAACATCATAAGTTACAGCCACAGTGGGTCAATACATTTGGAACTGTATTGGCAAGTGATACCATAGTAGAATAGTAGTATCTAACATCTATATGAATTTGGCTAAGTGTAGCTTAGGTTTGTTTGCTCAAAATAGGATTTTCCTATCAGTTGAAAACACTAAGTTTTTGTTTGACAAAAACTCCCAAGGAACCACCAATAGACATTGGTGAACCTTTACCCTTGTTCACCCACAAGTTTTGAACTTAGAAATTGGTATGAGGAGATCCTTGATAGCTTGAATGTCTTGATGCTCAAATTGTCAGTAGACGGGGACACGGCTAAGTACTTAGGTTTTACCCTCTCGAGAGGTGGTGCACTTTCCCCACAAGACTCGACATGCATCGAGACGAGATCTTTCAGAAGCCTTCCCTTAGACCACCATGGGCGTGTTCCATCCTATCACCCTACCACTAACTGTTCATCTGGCTAAGTTATTGCAACCTATATGATCAAGGCAGAGCCCATATGCCATGTGGTTGCACTAGTAGCTTCTCAACACTAAATATCTCAAATCCCTTTGTTCCGGGGTGGCTTTCCACAAGTGAGATACACAAGGTAAACCATAGACATGGGCCTTGTGTAACCACTCAACATGAACCATCATACCATTCCACCCAGGTGATTAATTCACATAGTTGTTTTTTAGTCAAAAGACTTAGCAAAAATCCCATAGCATGAATATATTCCACCCTTGTTTGCTACTAGCTAGACTAAGCATGATAACATAACAAGTATCTTAACTTAGAGAAAATTCTACCAAGACTACAACTACTAGGATTTCGCAAGGCATAGCATATATATACTTATCAAAAATTCCATGCAAGACCTATTCAAAATATCACTAGTCCATAGTCAAAATAATAGGACAAAATACATGAAGCATAACTTTCCTTGGTAGCTGGGGGAGTAGCAACAATCCTCACTCTCACAATCACCACTAGCACCAAAATCTACACATAAAAAGATAACACCAAATTCACATTCAAATATTTAGGGAAAAATAATATGAATGCATGCAAATGCAATGAAATTAATTTTCTATACTAAACAAGTCAACCAAATAGTAATGAATACAAATCCATCTATTTAAAGTCTAAACAAACCTAAATTTTCTTTAAAATCATTTTATAAACATTTTATATAGTCAAAATAAGCCTATAAAGTGTTCTGCAAATAAACCCATTTTTTCAGAAGAAAAATACAAATTTAAGCCCACAATAATGTAGGGATCATTTTTCTGAATCCAATGATATATTATTTGCATTTTTTGGATAAACAGAACAAAATATATGAATTTTACAAGTTTGCAAATCTAATAGATTCAAACACAGATTTTAAAACAAAATCACAGACACATGGCCGTGTCTGATTGGCCCGTACCGCTTCGCGCGGATCGGTCAACATGGCCCATAGGATTTAAGTCAGATCCTGTGGCTCAGATCTGGCGATACCGTTTCGTTAAGTGAATCTATCGGCAGCGTCAGATCAAGATCTAACGGCTCTAACGCACGCGACCTAAGTTGGGCGGCTCAAACGGCCACTGGTGGCAGCGCTACTGTCTGTGGTGCTCCGTCGATCCTAGAGGGGGCTAGGGTCTGTGGTGATGCTTACCAGCATCGCAAGGTCGCGAGGAAGCTCAACGTGGCCTTGGTTCGGACGGGGAAGAGCTGCTGCGGTTGCTGAAGCTCGCCGGAGTTGCGGGCAGCGTCGGGTTCGTGTAGACGGCAACAGAGGCAACGACTTGGGTCACCCTAGCACAAACCAGAGGCATCAGGACATGTGCAAGGTTTAGGCAAACAAGTTACTTTGGTTCAGAGGCCAAGGGGCGGTCGCATCTTACCGGGATTTCTCGTCAGAGATGGGGACGGCGTCGGATGCTGACGGTGTTCGACGAAGCCGACGTAATGGGTCACGAGAAGATGAACAAAGGGCATGAGAAAAGGCGCAAGAAGCATATGATCATCATCGTATGAATGAGGGATGAGCGCGAGCACGACACTCACCAGAATACCTCGTCCGAGATGCTCAGGCAGCGGCAGTGCAAGTCTAATTGCGAGCAGCCTAACGGCGATTGAGCGTGGGTGCTTGGGGGGAAATGACCACGGTGGTGTGGGGATTAAGTAGCTGGTGGGGCGAGGGCATTACGTAGAGAATCAATGGCAATTAAGCCCGAAATCAACGCGACGGTGATGGGGGAGGAAACGGGCAGTGACGGCGTCTACGCGTGGGGGTTTGGGGGAGATGATGTTGAGCTGGCTTGGGCCCAGTGGCACCGAGCGCGGGGTAGGGAGGGTGCGGGTGAGAGAGAGAGGGGGAGGGGGAGGGGAAATGGCCCGGGTGCGCTTTTGGGTTGTATCTGCTGCTGGGCCAAAAGTGCAGAGCAGTGTTTTATTTTTTTCTTTCTCTTTTTCTTTTTCTGTTTGATTTTTCAGGAATGGTTTTGAAACCTTTTTCAAACTTGTTTGAATTCAAATCTTTTCTAGATTTTTGTAGTGTCATCCTTGCACTCAAATGTGTGTCAAACACTACTATTTACACAAACCAGCCTTGGTCCTTCGAAAATAGTAGCAAAACCATGCCTCATATGAATATTAAAGTGGGCATATAAATGGTTTTGTTTGATTTGAAATTTTGAAATTTTTTGTGCCAACCCTAAATTCTATGACAATATGAATGCAATGCATGCTTTTACAATTCATGATTTTTGGGATGTTACAGTTGCTGATGAAAGACACCAAAACGGGGGCGATGCCGATAGTGGTCATTCATGCGACGATGATAAATGACATCATCCGCAACATCAATGAGACGGCGGTGGTGCCGACAGTGTTCATCAATGTGACGAGATTGAATTCATCATCCGCAACATCATTGCGATAGCGCAGATCCAGCCCTCGTGACCGAAGTTGTGGGAAATAGGCTGCGGCCACGGCTGGCACGTCGAGGTGCACTTCGACGGTGAAGGCCAGATGTATCTCGTGGCCGGATGGATGGGATAAATTTTCCCGTACTTATTGGAGCACACATACGGGTAGGAGGGCGGCAAGCTCACCATCAACGGCGTGAATGGCGCACAAAGTAGTCGTTTTTAGGGTCCATTTTTTATATTTCAATTTAAGATTGGGACAAATTTGAGCCCAATTTAAAAATCTGTCACTTAAAATATATAAGCCAAAGTTCAATAAATTTTTAGGATAAATTTGATTGATATATGTATGGTTTGAATAAGAATGATATGTATTTGAGCCTTGAGGCTGGTGGATATGCTCTAAAACTGATTCATAAGTAGTAGTACTTGCTTTGATAATATTTAGGGGGCTTGTATAAATTTGATCAAAATATGTATGTTGAATCAAAAATGATATGTATTTGTGCGGTGAGGACGGTGGATATTCTCTAAAGCTGATTCATAATATGTAGTACTTTCTTTGAAAATATCCAGTGGGCTTTTATAAATTTGATAGTAATATGTATGATTTGAATCAAAATTTATATGTACTATTAAACCTTGAGGCCAAGGAATCGATGTCCCAGCTCTGCACCATGGCCGCGACCATAGATCACCGCTCTAGAGAAGAAGAATGCAGTGTCAAGAAGAATGGGGAATGGATGCGGCCACCAACGCTACAAGTCTACATGGCATCCACGATGGAGAAGACAACGGTAAAAAATTATAGGGCCCCAACTTGACCGTCTAAGCATTTGGCACGCTAAATATGGGCACCTCGATCCAGTCGCAAGAAATTCGGTCCCCCAGATGCATTCTCTCGACAACTTTGGGACCGCAAAGTGACTAAATTAGCAGGAACTCACAACCATCCATTGAATAACAGTTCTACTCTATAAATTATCTACATATTCAACTAGTCATTACATGTGCCACCCTTCACTAGAACCGCATACTGTAAATGCTATGACAGGGATGACAACTATTAAAACTTCCCACATGAATCTACTCTTCTCCTCCCCCTTCACTTGAAGATCATGTTTTATATTTTCTACCACTTGATCAGATATTGCAAGATCAGCCTCAAGTATCAACTTCTCCTTGCAAATAAGATCTGAATTGTTCTTTGCTTCCTCGACAGTACGCTTCACCTTGAATATCAACATGTTACGGGCCAATTCATAACCTAAATTGGCAACCATCTCCTCCAAATCCATCCGCTGGCTAGACCACTTGGTTGATTCATCTTGGTATGCAATGTACCATGGATCATCAGCCTGCATAACACACTGTAACAATCCCCAAAACAAACCCAATTGAAATCACTCCGACGGGCCATGGTGGCACTTCAAAACCAATGATAGTACAAAGAGAAGGTGCTTCCTACACTTCCAACATGGTAGGAGAAGGAGAATGTGGCCACGAAATGATCGAATCCCCACCCTTGCGGGCGTACCCGCTACAACCAGACATTGATGATAATTTTGCACCTACAATCTCAAGGAAATTACAGGAACCGAATCGATTAGAGTGGGAAGAGAAGGAGCGAAGGTCTTACCAACCACTACTAGCAATTGCTGTGAACGTTCATTGGGCTATGGCGGCAGACCAAAATCCCGGTCATCATGGGCGGTGGATCTGCCTGCGGTCGGTACTTCCTCAGCATACAATGCATGCAGACGAAATAGCTGTTGGAGCCGTGGTTGAAGTGGAGCGCCGCAGTACATCCAATGCCATCGTAGGATGGAGCCAATGTGACGAGGCGCCAGCGATGGCTGCTCTGTCCGATAGTGGGATAGGAGCCACTCGGGGCTGGGAGCAGATGAGAGAGAGCCGACCTCACGTGTCATACATGACCCCACCTATCAATGTTTTGGGAGTAGCTACTCCGGCCCCACATTATGGCGATCATTGGCTTCAGCAGCTCTACAGAACGGACCCAATTGTCATTCGTTGCATCATCGACACAATTAAGAAATAAAGCGGCCCATAAGTCAGCGAGAGATGAATGGCTTGAAGGGAATATGCCCTGAGAGGCAATAATAAAGTGTTTATTATGTGTATCCCAAGTATATGATATATTTTTATTTTCCATGCTATAATTGTATTAATACGGTACGTAAACGTTAATACATGTGTGTTTAATAAACAAGCAGAAAGTTCCTAGTTATGCCTCTCTCATAAACTAGCTTGTTGATTAACAAGATGATCAAGGTTTCCTGATCATAGACATTGGATGTTGTTAATAAAAAGGTCACAACATTAGTGTAATGGTGTGATGAACATTCATCCGAAGTATAGCATTACAATCAAAAGTCATTGAGTTTATATTGCTATAACAACTTACGAAGTGATCCCTAATCCTTAGACCATGAGATCATGTCAATCACTAACACCGGAAGAGTTTCTTGATAACATCAAACGTCACACCGTAACTGGGTGATTATAAATATGGGTTTAGAACTACTAAAGTGTTAAGTTGAGGCCCATGGATCGAGAGTGGAATTTGTTCATCCCAATGATGGATAAATATGCTCTGGGCCCTCTCGGTGATATCACATTGGTTAGCTTGCAAGCAAGTGATTTGATCACTAGAATGTTATATCACGGGAACGAGAAAAGAGTGCATGTCAGTAATGAGATCAACTAGGTATGGAGATACCGATGATCGAATCTCAGACATGTAATATATCGCAAAACAAAAGGATTAAGATACTAGCGTAAAAGGTTCCGACGATCACAAGAAAGACATCGTTGAATGTGTGGGAGTCATGTCCGCATTATTCGTGAACCGTAGGGTGTCACACTTAAGAGACACCGACATCCATTTGGAGCAAAAGTTTCATGCCGGAAAGAATAACAAGCGCATGAATTTATTTCACTAGATACCGAAACAGGTTTTCGGGTGAAATTGCAGAAAGTGTTTTTGCATGTGAAATGAAATACTAGCAAGGGGTTATATGTGAATGTTTGTCATTAAAGTAATTGACAAAATTCTGAATAAATAAAAGGAGTTTTATTTAATGAGAGTTTGCATTAAATTTGGTGGAAATTTAATTGGATTTTGTGTGGGATTTTGAGTGGAGGGATTTGAAAGGATTTTTTTGGTTGGAGTGTCCACCCACATGAATGAGGGGAGGGCAAGGGGGTAGCCCCATGCACCAGACACCCCCTTGGGGTTCCCCCTCTCCTATAAAAGGCACCCCCTCCTCACTTCTCACTCACACCTCCTCCTGAAGGATCTCTCTCCCCCTCTAGTATTTATCCCCCATGGTATCGTACTAGCGAGATACATGTTCTCGTTGGCTATTCGGCAAGAAAGAGTTGTGCTTCCGCTGCATCGCTGGAGCGAGGAGGTGGAGGTTTCTCGGTGCCTCGAACGTGTGTGCGAGCACGGATGCACTGAAAAGTTGCGGTGCTAAGGACTTCCTCTCGATCTTGAGATCGACAAGAGATCGTCTACATCAACCACGAGTTTGACTCATTAAGCTTAGTCGGTCTTCAAGGGTATGTTCTCTACGGATATAGATCCGCCCGTTGTTTGTATCTAGTAGATAGATCTTGGTAAATAGTTGTTACCATCGTAGGAAAAAATTTGTTTTCTATGCTGCGAACCCTACATGGCTGGTCCGATGTGTATCCTGTGCCCACCCGTCAGCATTTAACGGCCATGGCAGGACCCGTCCCAACGTGGTCCCACCGGTCAGTATGTAACGGTCAAGCCTTTGACCTGATGGCATCCCTCCATCCGAGCGTCTGCGGAGGTTTTAGAATAGATGAAGGGGAAAAGTGAGGAAAAGTTAAGAGGCTAGGGAAAACTGAGTACAACTAACGAACCAGGGGCACGGAAATAGAAATCCTATTAAAAATTGGGGATTTTGAATCTTTTTCACCTTGTAAAGTTATGGCCAATTGTGATCCTACAATTTTAAGTGTTTCAAAGGTGTGAATTAATTTGCAGGAACATAGCACACCTGACTCTGATTTTATACATCCAATTTTTTGAACTTTGATGTTTCAGGAAGCGAGCAGCACCATTTTTTCTGAAAATGTGTGTTGTACAGATTTCGAGAATGATTCAGTTTTTGGATCACCAATTGCTGATGATTTTCCTGCATCGGGGTCTTTCCCAAGTGCTACTGCAGTTGTCTTAGGACATGCCCCTGTCCAACCTATCTCATTGGGTGTGGGCACGGTCACGTTTTCCCTTAGCGACGCATAAGAGGTGGCGGTAACTCTGAGCCAGCCATGTGGAGCGCATATAAATGAATGACTGATCGTTGGACGCATCACTGTTAATGCATGCACCAGTGCTGCTGCTTGTCTCTGCTGATCTGCATGTAGTGGATAAGATGTCCTAGGGATCTTATGTGTCAATGAAACATGTAGGTATTACTATTGTTTTTGTGTGTTGTACAAATGACAAGGCAATATCTCCACTTGTGGTTAAGAGGATTTTTAGGTGATTTATTTACCACACCAACATCAGCTGTTGAGATAAAAAAGGTAGAAACATATTGGGGGGAGCGCTCCCACCCATCCACCCACCCAGCTCCGGCCATATCCTCCGGCGATCTAAGTGATTACTGGATCTTTCTGATCCTATCAAATTAATCCTCTCTTTAAGATCTACACAATGGAGGGTCTTTTGCATTGGGATTTATCTCCGGGTTTTTCTTTTGAAGATTAGATGCATCATAAGTTCGGTTCTTCGGTCCACTTTTTTCCTTCCCCTTCCAACAAGAATTTTTCTTGGTGGTCTCATTCTCCTCGGCATCCTTTCCTCTATTTGAGGATTTTGTGGCAGTTGCTCTTCGGTGTTGCATTGGTGGTGATCAAAAGGGTTTCAGAGTGTTCAAATTAAGCGATCACCGTTTTTAGTTTTCTTTGGATTCTAGTAAAGTTGGGAATTTTGTGTATGGCCTTAGAGATCGTATTTGGCTAGACTTTGTGTGCCATTTCAGTCTTTATCAGGGAATTCTAGCTTTGGATGTTGCTAATGACGCGGAGAAATCATGGTTCATGAGCTCTCAAAATATTGATGTTGCATAGAGAATCCCTTTGTTTTTCAAGGCAAAGTTAGATTGTCTTTTACAGAGTTCTAAAAGGGATTCTTATAAGAGATTAGTGCAGGAGCTTTCTAAGTTTGGATAATTTGATCTGATTATGCATCACAATTCCACTCCAAAATTCAGTTGGATCATCAAGTTGTCAATCTCGAGATGGCATGATCAGGTTTGGTGTGTTCTGTGATCCGGGTCCTTTGAATCGTATAGTGATTCAAAATTCAAAATTTGTGAGGAACAACTTCTTCCGAGATTTTTGTAATCAGTTTCCTAATATCACTCTTGCCTGTATTATTGATCTTCGTCGAGCTGATTATTCGGATGATGACATTATCAACGCATTATCGTTGAGCTACCCGACTATACTATCGTACGATTTAATTTTTGAACACTTGGGACAATGCTCTCATTGTGGTTTATTGGACGATCTTCGGAATGAATGCCTGGGCCTATGTCTGAGTTGCCGTCATCTGGACTGAAATGTATGAGGTGCTCTAGCTTTTACCCTCGCCTATCCTACACTAACTGATTGGGCCTTGATCATCTATCTGGTGCTTGTCAAGTTGGTTGGCATTGTAAGCGTTACTCTGAGATTGGTCACTAGGCCAGAAATTGCCGCAACTACCCCAATCTAGCCTAGATTGGAAAGAGCCTAATTTGGCAACCGAAATATAAACAAATCAAGGCGATTCAGGCACTATTAATGGGCCAACTAAAATGGGTAGTTAAGGCGAAAGTACGGCTTCAAGTGAGACTAAAAGGGAAGAAAATCTTCTCGTTGCACCTGCCTCTTCATCTGCTTCACTACCCCTTGATACAGTGCAATCATTTGGGGGATACTTGGAGAACTTCCCCTTCAATCCTCTGGCCTTCATCCACGATGGTATGTCCATTGATCATGGCCCTGTGGATTGCCGAGTTTGGTCAGTTCTGGTTGTGGACCCCATTGCTCCTCTTCACCATGTGACAATGTTGTAGTATCTTAACTGAGTAGATTCATCCCCATCTAGTTTGAGGGGGGATATGAGGGAAACTGTAACATCCCAAAAATACTAAACTTGGATACTCAAATTCTAATCATCAAAATTAAGGTTAACAAAAACTTTTCCAATTAAAAGTATGGAACCATTCATATGGGTGTGTATTAAAATTTGGATTCTTTTGAATTTCCATGGTTCTGTGTTTCTTTGCTTGTAAAATGATTCTTAGGTGAAATAAACATCATCTAAACAATCCCCAAACTTTTCCCAAATACAAACAAGTCAAAATAAACAAATTAGGTGAATGGTCACTTTGGCCAAATTAACTCCCATGCCTACTTTGGCTATCTCTAACTTTCAGAACTTAACAGAAACATGTATGGATATTTGCACCCCTTGATAGTACTCATAATAAGGTACCAAGGCCCACTTTGTGATCATCCAAAAACATTCAAATGCTTAGTTTAAATGACAGTTTAAAATTGAATCTATTTCATATGGGAAGATCCCACTATTTCAAAAACCACTCAAACAAGCTCAAATTTCAAAACCCAAGCATCCACAGAACCCTCAACACATGCCTAGCACACCCACCAAAAATCTTTTCAAAATTCAAAACTTAAGTTCATGCGGCCATTTCATCAAACAGGTTGCAGATTCAAATCAACAAAATCAAAAAACACTATGTTGAGCAGTGTTTTGGGCCAACCTTGTTCCCTCTCTGGTTACAACTAGCCTTAGTAGATCATCTAGCAACCTTAACTAATCTCTAGCACCACTGTAAGTTGGTCATTGTCATCAATGGTGAGAAGGCCGAGAGCACCCATGTCACCCCAGTGTGGACAGCAAGCTAGGAGAAGAACTAGCCGTGCCAACCTTGTCTAGCGTGCAGCCCATGCCTCACCGCCCCGGCTCGACCAGCCCTAGCTCGAAGACAACGACCAGAACCGCCAGGAACACCGCGCCCGTGCAGCTGTCGACCATGCCGACGCGCACCGTAGAGCACGCGCCATTCCCACGCCACCTGACCACCTCGAGCCCTCCGCCCACCATCATGCACCCCATCATCCCAGGAGACCACCAGACATGCTCGTTTCACCGCCCGTACCCCGTAGCCACCGCTCGCCGCGGAGTTCGCCGCCTCTGCCTCGCAGAGCACCGCGCGTTCCCGACCATTTGCCACCACGCCTACACGTGCATTTAAGCTCTAGAGCATCGCCAGGAGACCACCCGTTGATCGCCAACCTCGGCCATGCCTCTAGCCGCCCGTTGCCGTGTCGCCACCATCGCCTGCCCATCCCTCTTGGTCTCGCCGTCGAGCCTATAAAAGGAGACGACCCCCGCTCGATTTCTTCACACCATCTCACTTCCCTCATCTCACTGAACATTCCGCCCCTTAGCCGGAGCACGAGGTGCAGCAGTTCGCCAGAATTGCGCCGGAGCAGGCCGCCTCTGGCGAAGAATGGAGCCGTTGATTTCGACCACCCCCGGAGCTGCCGTGACCACCCCTGAGTTCGCCGTCGTCGACTTCTTCATTTGCCCGCCTCGCCGTCATCACTGGAGCCCCGGTATGCCCCCTATGCACCCCCACCGAGCCGTTAGGGTTCGATCTCGCCGGTGACTTGTTCATCGTCGACGACGACCCTCAGCCATCGATCTTCATTCTAATCCAACGCACCACATCGCCCCATACCGCTTCGCGTTTTATGAGCCACTGACCAGTAGACCCCCTGTCAGTTGTGCCCTGCGCTGCGGAGTGACACTAGGCCGGCCCAATAACCCTTCCCGCGTAGCCCACTCGTTTGAATTTAGCTTTTTTTATTTATATTCAAACTCAGTTTTGTACCTAGTTTCAAAAATCAACCCAGCTGGATTCAGTGAACCAAATTGCATGAAACCAATTTTGTTAGAAAGGTGTTGAAATGCTTAATCCAAGCCTATTGGATTCAAATCATTTGGATGTGTAGATCAACCTTGGTAAAAATAACAAGGCAGAAGCTTTTCTGCATTCAAACATTTTTCAGATTTAAACCATAATAGCTTTTGAGTTGATTCCAACTCTCAAAAATCACATTTGATCATACCTTTCAGAATATATAAAAACATATGCGTTTACTTATAGAAATAATGTTCAAGTAATAAAAGAATGCCACATAGGCATTTCTAGTCACTTTTTTTATTTAAAATAAAAGGTTAAATCTTATTAAATTGTGGCACCACTTTAAATCACATTCTCATGTACTGAAATATGTGGTGATGACATGTGTCAACATGATCCCATGTTTGAGTTGGAGAATATTAAATCTTAAGTAGTTTTTCAATGACTAGAAATTAGTTTCTAAAAATAAAATAAATAAGACCAAAGCTTTAATCTTGTAATGTTTGTGATGATACTAGATCATCTATAGTGCATCTTTGTGTGATGATTGAAAGTAGTTAAGTATTGTTTGGTGATTGTGTACCTCATATTTATTCATAGACGCTAGTACCGACCAAGGATACGAGGAGGAAGGAGGATACTACGAAGAAGAAACCGAGGAGAACTTCAACCACTCCTCTACACAAGGAAAGCCTAATACTACTAGTTGATTGAGCAAGCTAACACTTGCAATTATGAAAGTTAGATAACCTATGCAATGCACTAAGCATGCTTGGTTAGACATAGTTGATGATACCCAATCCTAGTTTTACTTGCAAGCTTTATACTTTATTTCTTTATCAAAGCTTTCTCTTAGAGTTTACTTAAGTAAATTGTAGATACTAGAAAGATAACTGAAGGTTGCATAAAGAGCATTAAATTTGGCCTAAGCTAGATAACCTTGATGTCATCCTAAGGCATGAGATTGAACTTAGTTAAACTACACTTGTTTACCACCCTTCATTAGTACTTACCCCCACTTGTAGATGCCAGTGCTAAGCATAAAACTTGATCAACTTTAGATGGGAATACTTGGTGGAAAATGGTTATGAAAACCTTGGAATGATGAGTCATTCTACTGAGATGTTTTGACATGTGTTTCCGAACACCAGATGATTTCGATGATGAAAATGTTGAGGCATGAGCCTTAGCCCTTTACAAAACTGATGGTTGTCTGGATGCGATACCATTCCAATTTTACCATACAACCACAATACCCGAAAATTGGGTAGGGCTTGACTGGAAACTTATATACTTTAGTATGGGTTCCCTCAAGGCCAAGGTCTAAGCTGAGGCTACCTTGTGAAGATTGTCCACCTATGCAGTACCCAAGATGACAGTTGGTCATGGTTGGGAGGCCAAACTCACAGGAGAGGTGCTTAACTAGGGCGTGTAATTGAAAGGTTAGGATTGATTATCCGCATACTGAGTATGGTGAATTCAGGATTTGTTCCTGACGGATGTATCGAATGTTGTGGTGAAAGTGTACAATCTCTGCAGAGTGTCAAACTATCCGAATAGCCGCATCCGCGGTTATGGACAGTTGGATTGGCCATACTGTTCCCCCGTCAGATGTTTTCAAAATGACTGATGAAATGAATTGAGATTTTGACTTGACCACAACAGAGTTGTGATATGAAATACAAGTTCCCACTTAGGTGTTATAAAACTTCAACTAGATTTCTTGCTTCTGAACTTAGTAGATGTAAATCTGGCTTTTTTCAAAACAACCCTAGAGCTTAGTGTCCTACTACAAAACCCCCCTTCACTTGTTAGTATTAGTTTGCGAGTACTTAAAGAGTACTCATGGCTTTGTCCCTGGCTATTCCCATGGCCAGACTATGAAGAGGAGTACCAGGACGAAGGACCCCAGGAATGTTACAACAACTAGGATCATCTCCCATCGTCAGCGTTGCATGTGACCCCGAAGATGGAGCTTCCCCTACGCTACTTTTATTATTACGTTATTCTGCTGTCTGAGTTGTATTAAGAACTGGATCATGAGATCCTTATTTGTGTAAGACCTTATGTATGGTTTGTAATGGATGATGTACTGTGGTATCCAAATCTGTTATGTCTCGCAAAAATGGTAATCCTGGGATTACGATGTATGGCATAACAGGCATCTGGGATTAAAAATCCAGGTGTTGACAAGTTGGTATCAGAGCCATCCTGACCATAGGAGACCCTAGTTAGACTGGCCATTTGAATCAAAAACTTAGTTTCAAAACCAAAGGAAGCAAATATTTACAAAAACTTATTCCCATTCTTATCACATTGTTTCTTTCATAAAAATTCATGATCCTCAAAAACTTTTGCGAAATACCTAAAATTTGACACACTTGATCACTCTACTAACTCATCCTATATTATTATAGATGGACGTGAAGTACAGCAAGTTTTATCAGTTCGGAAATGGAGGAGACCTTATTTTTTAGCGGGATTTGGACCAGCTTTCGGAACTTCTGGAGCGTCCGCGCCCCGAGTTCTTTGGAGCTCAGCTCAATGATCAAGGAGGAGAAGATCTGCAGTGGCTAATTTTTGCAAGTCTTCGAGGAAAGATTGAACCTCCCACTGCCGAGGGAATTCAGTTCACCTTAAGAGAGAACAACTGGCTCGATGGACTTGCCAGGGCCATGCAGGAAGCTCTTGCCCGTCTGTGTGGGCAGAGTATCAACCAGATCAAGGGTACCCGCTTTGAGTTTTGTCCAAGGCGTGATGCTATGGGACAGCCACTGGAAGCCCCATACTACCCCGAGCTGAAGACTCAGTTGGACCACCTCAGCTTCATGATGTATGATCGTCAGCAGGAATTGGATAATTACCGTGACTACTCCAACCACAAGTCCACCATCATCAAGACGAAGGATCAGACCATCTCCATGCTAGCGAAGGATCGCAAGTCTCGCCTCCGTCAGCTCGACAAGAAGGAGCTCATCATTGCTCGTCTTCGCCACCGTATCTCGGATTTGGAGGAGACCATCCACGAGAGAGACATGCAGTTGGAGGAAAGAGAGAATGCCGGAGAGGATCTTCGTGGAGACCCCTACTCCTATCTCAGCGATGATGATGATTTTCTGGAGGATCAGGCTATGGACTTCTTCACCGATGAGGATGATTTAGCCTTCGTCGATGACGATGAGGATGAAGACTACACCGACTCCGAGGAGTAGTAGCACCTGAGCACTAGCGTAGTGAGTTGTATTCGGCCCCACTGTATCGTAGTTTCCAGAATGGTTCTTAAAACCATCTGTTTTTCTTATTTTGTGGTGTGTGTTTGTATCGTGTGCTATGAATGAATGAATGAAAAGCAAGTTGCTAGAAAATCCGAGTCAAACTTTAAAAACTTTTCAAAATCCCTGAACCTTAGAAATTACCCTATTTTCTCATGATCTATCTCAATCTTCAGATGCCATGCGGAGGAAGTGGTTCATCCCCGGACCAGAAGAGGGCTCTCAAAGCCAAAATAGAGATCTTGACCGCCAACGTCGAGGAATACAAGACTGCAATGGAGAATGCAGGTCTTACCTTTGTTGAGGAGGAGGTTGATGCCGAGGAGTAGATTTGACTACTGATTTATCATTTATTTATCATACTTTATTTGTGTCACAATGACCATCCAACATGTGGATGGCTTGTTATTTGTGTGTGTTTTACTTTGCGAACTTGTTATCTGGTTGTTGAACCTTTATCATTTTGTTGCATGTTTTGTGATTATTTATGTGATGTGTTGTGCATGACACATCTATGGGTATCTCATTCTTATCTCTATTGAACAAACCACAGATGCCTCCCCGCCGTGCCAATCCCAACCCCAACAACAACAACATTACTCCAGAAATGCAGCAAATGATGACAGCTCAGACTCAGCTGATGCAAATGATGACGACGTTCATCCAGAACCAAAACAACAACAACAATAACAACAATAACAACAACAACAACCCACCAGGTTTTGACATGCTTACCAGGTTCTTGAGATTGAGGCCAGCAAAGTTCTCAGGAACAACTGATCCCATGGTGGCCAATGATTGGCTACGCTCTGTGAACAAGGACTTGGTAACTGTGGGCTGTACTGATGCAGAAAAGGTCAGATTTGAAGCACATTTGCTGGAAGGACCAGCCGCCACTTGGTGGGATAACTTCCAGATCACCACTCCCATAGAAGATGTGACATGGGCTATCTTTGAGGATGGCTTTCGCACTGATCATATCTCATCTAGAGTGATGAGTCTGAAAAAGAAAGAGTTCCATAATCTGAAGCAGCGCCACTGTAGCGTGGCTGAATATATTGAGGAGTTCAACAATATGGCGCGTTATGCACCGGATGAAGTTGACACTGATGCCAAGAGGAAGGAAAAGTTCCTTGAAGGGCTGAATGATGAACTGAACTTGCAGCTATCAGTGGCCTATGTTCCCACTTATCAGTCTCTCTGTGATAAGGCTGCTATTTTGGAGAGCAAAATGAAGCAAGTTGAGAGTAGAAAGAGAAAACACTCGGACAAGCACAGCTCGGGATCGTCTCACAAACGTTCCCATTATGATGATAGTGGAAGCTCAGGATCCCACAAGCATGGGAAATTCAACAAGCACCACAACCACAACCGTCATGACAACAAGCATCACCGTAGTCATGACAATGACAAGTACAAGAACCACAAGGGTGGATATAGGAGCCACCACAGTGGTAATGGAAGTGGCAGTGGAAGCCAGCCTGTCAAGAAGGACATTAGTCAGTTTGAATGCTTCAAGTGCAAGAAGATGGGGCATTATGCAAATGAATGCCCAGAAAAGAAAGTTGAAGGACCCAACAAGCCCAACCCTTTTCAGAAAGGGCAAGTTAACCACATTAATGTGGAGGAAATCTATGAGGAGCCTGATGCTGTTGCTGGTAAGTTCAAACTCAATTCTGTTCCAGCATTTGTTCTCTTTGATACTAGTGCATCTCATTCATTCATATCAAGAGAATTTGTTGAAAGAAATGAACTACCGGTAGAGACTATTGGGTGTCCTATAAAAGTAAGTTCTCCTGGCGGAGAAATGATAGTGAATTCAGGATGTCATGATCTAGTCATAGAGTTTGGGAGGTATAAGTTTCCCGTTAACTTGATAATTATAAACTCCCAAGGATTGGATGTCATTTTGGGAATGGACTGGATGACTAAGCACAAGGGAGTGATAGATTGTGCCAACCATACTGTCTCACTCACAACTCCAGAAAATAAAAGGATCAGATTCAAGACCAACTTTGAAGCAAGAAGGAGTATGCTAAATTCTCTTAAGAGGGTTAGCATAGACAGTGTGCCAATTGTGAGTGAATATCTGGATGTGTTTCCGGAAGAATTGCTGGGAATGCCACCAAATAGAGATGTGGAGTTTCTTATAGATTTGCTACCAGGATCTGGACCAATAGCAAAGAGACCATATAAGATGTTAGTAGATGAACTGAAAGAACTCAAGAAAAAACTTGGAGAACAGTTGCAGAAAGGATTTATTCAACCAAGTTCTTCATCTTGGGGAGCCCCAGTTTTTTTCGTGGAGAAGATAGAAGTCAAAGGTTATGCATAGATTACCGTTCACTCAATGAGGTGACTATCAAGAACAAGTACCCTTTGCCTAGAATCAATGACTTGTTTGATCATCTAGAAGGAGCCTTTTGTTCTCAAAGATTGATCTTCGGTCAGGTTATTTCCAACTCAAGATAAGAGAACAAGACATACCTAAGACAGCTTTCACCACAAGGTATGGATTGTATGAGTATACTGTGATGCCATTTGGTTTGACCAATGCACCAGCATACTTTATGAATATGATGAACAAGGTGTTCATGGAATTCCTTGATAAGTTTGTTGTCGTTTTCATCGATGACATTTTAATCTACTCCAAGAGCAAAGAAGAGCATGAAGGACATTTGCGTTTGATACTTGAGAAGATTAGAGAGCATAAACTGTATGCCAAATTCAGCAAGTGTGAATTCTGGCTAAATGAAGTTGGATTTCTTGGACACGTTGTGTCAGGAGATGGTGTAGCAGTTGATCCTGCTAAAGTTTCAGCTGTAACAGAATGGGAATCTCCTAAATCAGTGAAAGAAGTTCGTAGTTTCCTCGGCTTAGCAGGTTACTACAGAAGGTTCATTGAGAATTTCTCCAAGGTTGCTAAGCCTATGACAAAAATTGCTAAAGAAAGACAAGAAATTTGCTTGGTCTGAAGGTTGTGAACTCAGTTTTCAAGAATTGAAGAAGAGACTTGTGACAGCACCAGTATTATGTCTGCCAGATTTGGAGAAGGATTTCCAAGTATATTGTGATGCATCTCATCATGGTTTGGGTGCATTACTTATGCAAGAAGGAAAAGTTGTGGCATATGCCTCGAGACAACTCAAAACTCATGAAGTGAACTACCCTACTCATGATTTGGAGTTAGCCTCTATTGTCCATGCACTCAAAACATGGAGACACTATCTTTTGGGAAAGCGATGTGAGGTGTTCACAGATCACAAGAGTTTGAAGTATATCTTCACCCAGAAAGAAATTAATATGAGACAAAGAAGATGGCTAGAACTCATCAAGGACTATGACTTAAGTTTGCAATACCATCCCGGTAAAGCAAATGTTGTAGAGGATGCTTTAAGCCGTAAAGTTTTTGTGAATGGCCTTACCAAGGGAGAATTGCCCGATGAATTGTGTGCCCAATTTAGAGATCTCAGATTGGAGATTGTGCCTGAAGGACATCTCATGTCTTTGGATGTTCAACCTACTTTGTTGGACAAGATCAAAGAAGCCCAGAAGACTGATAGTGAAATTGAAGAAATTAAGGAAAAGATTGGCAAAGGAAAAGCCAAAGGATTCCATGAAGACGAACAGGGTACTTTATGGCATGGGGAACATATCTGTGTTCCACAAGATCCGGAGCTTCGGAAACTGATTTTGCAAGAAGCACACAACTCACCGTATTCCATTCATCCGGGTAACACCAAAATGTACATGGACATGAAGGAAAGATTTTGGTGGAATAATCTCAAGAAGGACATCGCCGAACATATTGCTTTGTGTGATGTGTGTAGTAGAGTGAAGGCGGAACATCAGAAACCAGCAGGTTTGCTTCAATGTAACACCCTCGCCTGATGAGGCTGAGTTCATGTGTATAGTGCCAATCCCTGGATCGGTTCACTGGCACACACAGTACAAAATGATACCAAATATAACTGTGCATCATAAATACAACGAATATGATCCAGAATTTACATTATTTATTCAAGTACACAGCGGAAAACGAATACAAGGTAGATCTCCATCCTTCAAATGTGCCACAGGCGAACAATTGTTGAGTGGAGTCTCGCGACCTATGAACGATCACTCAGATACGATATAACCTGCAACATGAAACGTTGCATCCATGAATGGTCAATACATTGAATGTATGGCAAGTAGGCTAAAGTGGTTAACAACAGATCTATCAACTACATGCTTATTTGGCCAAGTGGAGTTCAGGCTCATTTGCATAAAGCAATAGTTTTATCCTAACATTTGTAACAAAGTAGTTTTCCAATACGATAAATAGGACACTCTGGTTCACTCCCAAGTACTCCTACCCAATTATGTTCACCCAACAAGTTTTAAGTAATTAAGAAATAAGGATGAGTGAGAAATATCATAGCATCAATATCAGGTCGCTCAAATTGTCCATAACCGGGGACACGGCTAAGTACTTAGTTTATACACCCTGTAGGGGTTAGTACACTTTACCCATGTGACTTGGCCAGCCCAGCTCGTACCACCACTCTCATATTGGGTGATGATAGGGAGAAGTCCAAGAAGGAACCGTTCGGGAAGTAGCTCCCCAATCCCGACGTGCACCGGTCCAACATACACTATCTACATCTCTGGATACGCGGGTTCGAGTTACCACAACCTACTGAGTTCAACCAACCGCCCATTTCATTATTGGCACATGGTTGCACACGAAAGCTTCCAAACAAAGAAACCAATCCTTTCTCAGTGTCCTGGGCGGCATTCCCCACCATAAATCCACACTCGATGACCCAATCAATGCCATTCCGCCCAGGTGGTTCATTAAAACATATTGGTTTGTCATTTAGCAAAACATAAGCCTTTCAAAACATATAACTTTTCATGATGTGATTCCCTTCCTCGTCTAAATAGCATAGCTAAGCAATCTACCAATACGATGACTCATAAACAAGGAATGCTAGGGAATAATATGGGACATAGCATAGCATATACACATCAATTCCTACATATGCAATTCTACAAAAATAATCTACAATGCATAGGAAAACAGTAGGACATTTATGACCAAGATAGCACCACTTGCCTTTGTTGTAGATGTAGTCGATTAGATAATCCTCACAATTATAATGGCCTCTTTCGCAATAACCACAATACTTGCAATCATAGTAGTTGCAATCACAGTAGTTGCACTCCTCGCAATCTAACGTTTGAAGCAAACACAACAAAGACCATTCAAAACATTGCAAACATGCAACAGTGCAACATTACAAGAAAACAATGATGAACAGATACATGCATGACAATTTAACGAGTCACAATGGATGCATTTAGTGTTCTAAACATGGTTAGATTACATGATGCATGTGGAAGGTCATTTAATGCACTAAAGCTTTTATTACTAAAGTTGTATCGATTTAATATAGTGTATACCACTTTAATTGAACTAAAGATGTTTATGTCGTATTAAATTGTGAACTAGATGCTACTGGATAGATAATGCAATTTAGAGATAGTGGAAATTTGAATCACCTACAAAGGAGTTATAGATATTTTCCTATGATTAAAACACTATTTCAATGGGTTTAAATATTTCTGTATGAATTTCTGTTTTAACAGTACCACATAATTTGTCATGCCATTTCTCTATATAGCTAATGTCAATACAAAACCTTAGCACTTGGATTCACCCTAATCGGAGTTATAGATCTTTTTGTATGATTTAAATAATGTTTAATGGTTTTAAACGATTCCTATAGTTTCTGTTGTCTAAAAATCAAACTAAAATTATATCTGTGATCTCCACGGAATTGTGATTTCAGGGTCATATTATTTGTAATTTTCCGAATAGTATTTATTTTCTTATGAATTAATTACTCTAAATAAGCCATTAAACCATTTAAATCTTCACGGCAAAACCTTACAATCAAAGGCTGAACTAATTGCATATTGATGATTTACATGGAACCAGCTTTCCATCGGTATATCATTTATATTTTTGTGACAAGCAATTAATTTTTAATGAATTTAATGATTTATAAAGCCATTAAAACAAATTAAATTGCTACGGGTTAAATATCGGCAAAGGCTAGATCCAACCAGATATTATTAATGTACATTACAGTAGCTTCAATTTGATATATTGTTCATATTTTTCAGAGTTACAGATAATTTCTTATGAATTTATTAACCTAAAAGACCATTAAAACCAATTAAATTACTGCAGTAACCACGTACAGTAAAAGTTGGATCTATTCAGATAATATGATTCTACGTAAAATTATCTTCAATTTGATATATTATACGCAATTTTTGGACGTGGTATGAATTTCTAATGAATTTTACAAGTTAGATCTATAATATACAATTTTAAATTCGAACGGAATATTCCAGGGAATATTCCGCTGACTAGACAGGTTGACTTTGCATGCTGACTGGGACTAGATGTTGACCTTACGTTGACGTGGCGTTGATGAGGAAGATGACCGGGATGATGACATGAGACGCACCGGTTTGATTGGATCTCGACCGTCTGGATAGGATCCGGTGGCTAGAAGAAGAGATTGACCCGATTTTGGCTTAGAATAGACAAGAAATAGATCTATGTTAGAGAGACAAATCCGTAGGTCAAATTGAAAAACTCAGAACATGAAAGTTGTGGGGAATCACTATTCCTACCTTCTCTCCAAAGGAATTTGGATTTGAAGAAACGAGCGCGAGTAGATCTTGGATTTACACCGTAAGATCTGAAATATTGCGATACGAAATTCTCCGGCTGTGGTGGATGAAAAGAGGTGAGGTTTGTCGGGATTGAAAGATTTCGACGATCCCTACAACTTTCGGTTTTTGACCGAAGGGAAAATACGAAGTCTAGATGGGTTAAAAAGCGAAATAAGATTCGGACATGTGTAGATTCGGGATTTCGAGGAAAGAAACTCGTACAGCTGTGGCTCCACGAGTTTATATGGAGTTTTGAGACGTTATAGAGATAGGCCTTGGAGTAGGGAACAAGTAGAAATAAACGGAAGTCAATTCGGAGTTATAGATAAAAAGTTACAAGTGTTTGAGTAGAGATAGGTATAGAAAATCAGTTTTCGCACGTTTTTTAAAGCAGTGGGATCGATTTCCTGTACGTGCGCGCTGGTAGCCTGGCCGGCTGGCTCGGTCCGGTCGGACCGGGTGGGCCGGCCCTATTTTTTATTATTATATACTTTTTTCCTCATATCTTTTGCATACGAACTCTAAATGACATGATTCTTGTTTCTAAATTTTTCTAAAATCGTATAGATCATTATAGGATTAAATTTTAATATTTTTACTAGTTTGCAAGTAGTGGATTTATAAATCCTTGTATATTCCATTTTATTTATATCTTTATTTGTTTGTATTTATTCCATAACTTTTTCATACTAGCTCCAAATAAGCTCAATTTTGTTTCTAAAATTTTATAATATTAATTGGATCCTTTTAGGCTATAATTTAGCAATAATCATTGACTTAGCAATAGTGGGTTTTATAAAGTCAATTTAATTACCCTTAGGAACATTTGGGCGAATCAACTATAGGATTTAGATAACAGGATTTGGATTTAGTTTGTGAGAACTTTGCATGGATGTAATGAAATGCTTATGAATGCTTCATGATTTTCATTTTGAAATCTTGCACACCAATTCTACAATCCATAATCAATCTATGCCCTTTTGCCTATATGTCTACTTAGGTCATAACAAAAGAATATAAGATTTTGAATTCAAGGTTGAGAGGATTTTCTATTCAAAAAGTTTCTTTTCATTGATAATTTTCAACATAGTCAAACAATCAATCAAACTTATTTATTTATTTCACATTCCAAAATTAGAAGAATTTTGGGATGTGACATTCAACCACTACCTATTCCTGATTGGAAGTGGGACAAGATTGGTATGGATTTCATTACCAGATTACCAAGGACCCGGTCAGGATATGATTCTATTTGGGTAGTAGTGGATTGCCTAACTAAAGTGGCTCATTTTATACCCGTGAAGATAACTTATACAAGTTCTAAGTTGGCCAAGATCTATATGAGTAGAATTGTATGTCTACATGGAGTGCCCAAGAGCATTGTGTCTGATAGGGGAACCCAATTCACTTCCCATTTTTGGAGACAGCTACATGGGTCATTGGGAACGAGGTTGGAATTCAGTACTGCTTTTCATCCTCAAACTGATGGACAGACAGAAAGGACTAATCAGATTCTTGAAGATATGTTGAGGGCATGTGCCCTAGACTATGGAGCCAGTTGGGATGAAATTCTGCCTTACGCAGAATTTTCTTATAACAACAGCTATCAAGCCAGCATTGAGATGGCACCATTTGAGTTTCTCTACGGGAGAAAGTGTACCACCCCATTATTATGGAATGGTGTGGGAGAAAGAAGTTTGTTCGGACCAGAACTTATCAAAGAAGCCGAAGAGAAGGTCAAGTTGGTTAAGGACAGATTGAAGATAGCACAGTCCCGAAAGAAAAGCTACGCAGATCCTAAGCGTAGAGAAGTCACCTACGAAGTTGGTGATAGAGCTTATCTTAGAGTGTCACCACTTCGTGGAGTGAAGAGGTTCGGAGTCAAAGGAAAGTTGGCCCCAAGATATATTGGACCATTCAAGATTCTGAGTCGTAAAGGAGAAGTTGCTTATGAAATTGAATTGCCAGAATCTTTGTCAGCCGTTCATAATGTGTTTCACTTGAGTCAGCTTAAGAAATGTCATCCAGAAATGGAAGAAACTTCTTTGAAGGATACTATACCTTTGGAGGAGGTACAATTGGAAAGTGATCTTACTTATGAGGAGAAGCCTATCAAGATTCTTGAGACTGCAGAAAGAGTCACACGGACTAAGACTATTAAGTTTTGCAAAGTTCAGTGGAACCATCATTCCGAAGAGGAAGCAACTTGGGAAAGAAAAGATGATCTTCGGAAAGACCCCCACACCTATTTTCTAGCCAATCCGAATCTCGAGGGCGAGATTCACCTTAAGGGGGTTAGATTTGTAACATCCCTAAAATCATGTTTCAAACTCATGCATATCATCCATGCATCCATGATCATATAAGTTTCATTTCAAACAAATCATTTCAAAACAGAAGCATATATGCTTATTATTTCATGTAAGTTTGCCCTAGCCTTAGTGCTATCTTCCAATGGGAAGAGTACTTGTTTTGAATCAGTAAGGTTTGAAATTCAAACTTAGACACCATCAAAAGTTTGAACAAGGTTTCAAAACAAAATGAATTAATAAAACCAATGTTATGCCTATTATATATATCATAAAGGCTTGGTTTTATTTTTTATTTCATTTTGATCAAAGTGTTTTGATTAAACAGTAGTGTTTGTCACACATTTGAGTGCAAGGTTTGGAGCATAAAAACCTAGAGAAGATTTGAATTCAAACTCATTTGATTTGGATTTGAAAATCATTTCAGAAAATCAAAACAGAAAAAGAAAAGGAGAAAAGAAATAGAAAAAAGCCAGCGCCACCTATCTGGCCCAACTACGAATCCAGCCCAGTAAGCGCACCCGGGATCCCCCTCTCTCTCTCTCACCCGCAGACACACCCACCAGGTCACTGACGCCAGGACCCCACCCCCTCTCTGTTTTATTCGCTGACAAGTGGACCCCGTGACCACGTCGTCGTCTTCATCAATCATGCGCGGCTGCGACGCTCGCTCCGCCGTTACTCGCCGCAGTCACTGCGGGCTTAATTGCCCTTGATTCCGCGCTTAATCGCCGCTCCCCTCTCGCCTACATAACCCCCTCTGCACCGCGGCCATTTCCCCTCACCTAGCGCCACCTCTCCGCCACCAGGCTGCCCGCAATTGCTCTCGCGCCGCCGCAGACAGACGCACTCCAGCGACGAATCACGGTGAGTACAGGCCGCCCCTCTGCCTCTAGTTCAAACCACCGTGACCAGCATGATCTTGCGCATTCGCTAATGCACTCCGTTTGCTTTCTCATGACCCAGAGCGACGCCTTCGTTCTCACCCGCGAGCACCTGAGCCGCCGCTCGACTCCGATGTACGATTCAGGTAAAACGAGACCGCCCCTTGCCTCCCCTTTGGTACTGCCTTGATCGCCAGGTCCTTGCGCATCTCCTAAACCATCTGGCTTGTTCTAGGTCGACGCAGAACCTCGGCAACGTCTTCGACAGCAAGCATCTTACGCCGCCCGCAACTCCGATGAGCTCCAGCGACCGTCTCCGTGCGCCCCTTGCCAAACCACCGCCACCTTGAGCATCAGCAGCACACGGCGAGTCTGGTAATCCCCTTCCCCCTCTCCCGCACGACCTAGAATGCCGGTAGCATCTCTGACAGAGGCGCCGCCGCCAGCGCCACCACTGGATGGTCAAAGTGCTGAGCGCCGTTAGATTTAGATCGTGCGGATACGATAGAACATAAACGAAGCGGTAAGATTGGATCTGAGCCGCGCAATTAATTTAGATCCAGCGGCTCAGAAGCGTGATCCAACATGAAGCGGTACGGGCCAATCAGATTAAGACGCGTGGCAGCAGTTTAGGTTTAAAAACAGAATTTGAATCTATTAGAAGTTTGAATTTGTTTTGGCTATAACTTTTGATCCCCACGTTAGAATTTGAAAAAATTTATATCATTGGAATCAGGAGAGCAAGCCCTTTCTAAATATGCAATGTGTTTAATGTTTTGCTTCTGTTAAAATGGTTTTATTTGCAGAAACTTGTGTAGGGCTAATTTGAGTATAGGAATTGTTTAAGAAATGATTTGAGGTTTAAATAATTGTTGTTTGGCAAGTTTTGAACCTGTTTATGAACCAGTACTGTACACTTGCTTTGTTGAGTTTTAAAAATCATCACATATCATATTGCATGCATTCATATATTTTTGTTTGTATATGTTTTGTATGTGATTTGTGGCTATGATTCTTTGTGTAGATTTTGGTGCTAGTGATTGTGATTGTGAGGAGTGTAGCTACTCTCCAAACTACCAAGGCAAGTGGTGCTTCATGAATATTTTTATCCCTATGATTTCTACTAAGCATTATAAATTTTTTGCTAGTCTTGCATGCTATATTTTGCTTATATGCCATGTTGGGAAATCCTAGTAGTTGTAGAATTGCTAGAAATTTCTAAGTTAAGATGCTTATATATGCCATACTTAGCCTAGATAGTAGCAACCAAGGGTTGTTGAAATATACATGCTATGATGAAAATATTTCTAAGTCCTTTGGACTTGTGTTTTTCCTAATAAAACAACTAAGTAAATGAAACACCTGGGTGGAATGGAAGGAATGGTTTATGTTGAGTGGTTACACAAGGCCCATTTCTATGGTCTACCTTGTGTATCTCACTTGTGGAAAGCCACCCAGGAACAAAGATATTTTAGAGGCCAAGTGTTGAGAAGCTTCTAGTGCAGCCACTTGGCAATATGGGCTCTGCCTGGATCACATAGGTTGCTAGAACTTAGCCATTTGGACAGTTGGTGGTAGTGGGATGATAGGTTGGAACGCGTCCATTTGGTCTAAGGGAAGGCTTCTGAAAGGCCCTGTCTTGGTGAAAATCAAGTCTGGTGGGGAAAGTGCACAACCTCTGCAGATGGAAGAATCTAAGTACTTAGCCATGTCCCTGGAAAAGGACAACTTGAGCATCAAGACATGGAAGCTATCAAGAATCTTCTCATCCCAATTTCTAAGTAAAAACTTGTGGGTGAACAAGGGAGAAGGACCTCAATGTCTATTGGTGGTTCCTTGGGAAAGGTTTTGACAAAGAAAAACTTAGTGATTTCAACTAATAGGCAAAACCTATTTTGAGCAAAGCAAGCCAAGCTACACTTAGCCAAATTGCATATAGTATCTAGTCCACCTAAATTATACTAAGGTATCACTTGCCAATACTATTCCAATGTATTGACCCACTGTGGCTGTAACTTGTGATGTTGCAGGTTACTCTGATGAGGATTAGGAGTCATGAGTCTACACTCAACATGTTTTCCTGTGGCACATGAAGATGAAGACTTTTATTTATTTACTTATTCAAACTCTTGTACTAGGCCTGTGGCCTTGGAGTTGTAAAGACTATGTTTGTCTCTGGAATGACTGTAATAATGACCTTTGTTTCTGTTTACTTCATCTTAAACTGTGGATGCTAGCATTGATCCAGGGACTAGCATTGCAATCACAGGGATCCTTTTCCTTTATAAAGGAGGTATCTTACATTTGAATTTAGTTGGATTTAAACATTTACTAAAGTTTGTTCAAGATGGGATTTTATGTTTCCATTTAGAAACAAAAGTTTCTTTTCACCCTAAATTTCAACAATTATTTATTTTGTTTATTTATTTTTCACATTACAAGATTTGGAAAATCTTGGGATGTGACAGGCTACCACCCTTAAAATAAATCTCGTCCCGAGATTTGGGGAGACTAGGGGTTACAAGTTGGCTCAAAGCATCTAGGGTACTACCACCCTTAAAAATTTTCCAACTAGATTACATCTTGGCTTGCTTGGGATCTTGTTGAAACTTCTCTGGGCAAACATCTTCATAGTGTCCTTTGTTTCCACACTTGAAACATGTGACAAGGCTAAGATCCTTCATAGGATTTATCTTGTGCTTCATCTTTTCTGGAAAATTGCTTGCATAATGTCCTTGGTTACCACAATTGTAACATGTGATAAGATTGAGTTCTTCACGTATCTTCTGTGGACAAGTTGACACATAATGGCCTAACTCTTTGCAGTTGTTGCACCATACTTGGCTAATCTCCTTATACTTTTTCTTATTCTCTGGACATTCATTGGCATAGTGTCCCATCTCTTTGCAATGGCAACATTGCACTTGACTTTTGTCCTTCTTCTTCTTGGGTTTCTCCAAGGCTAAGAGTGCTTCTATTTCATGTTCTTCATATGTTATCTCAATGGTGGGAAAGTTTCCTGGTCTCCTTGACCTTTTCCTTGGATAATACATATGTCTCCTCTTTGGTCCTTTAAATTGAGTCATATTGCATGGAGGTGCAAGCTGAGATTTTCCTTTGTCTTCATCCTTCTTGGTAGACTTGGCTCTCTCATGGTAGTCTGCAATCAGTTGTTGCACTCCACCTTGTTTCCTTTGTTGAACTATGGAATAGATGGGGCATTGCATAGGGACATGATTATTTCCTTCACATAGGTAACAAGTAGCTTGAGATGTGGGGCATTGATTAGTTGGATGCTTCTCTTCACAATTGGGGCATTGATCTTCATGCTCTTTGGAAGTGTGATCCTTGTCTCCACAAATATTGCAAGCTTGGGTTCCTTCTAGAATATCATCCTTGACATCCTTGTTGTCACAAACTCCTTGGGAAGAGTTGTTTCCCATGTTGATCATTTGATCTGTCACCTTATGTAACAATTGGGTTTGGGTTTCCAAAAACCTTTGCATGGTTGGATCTACCTCACTGGTGTTGGCTATAAATTGAGCTGTCACTTGGTTCAACTGGGTTTGGGTTACTATGAGTTCTATCATGTTGGTCTCTTGGTTGTTGATGTCACCTTTCTTGATGTTGGAGTCTCTTGGAGAAGTCATCTGTTTGGGTTGGATTGTGATTAGGATAGGCAAAACATTTCTAAGGGAATAATTCTAATCACACACATCAAAATTCACACAAGCAAAGTGCAATCAATCACAACCAAATATTCCACTCAAACAACAAGTTTCAAGCACATCTTTAAGCAATAAAATATTTTGTTACACCACATAAGTTGGTGAATTTGGTTTGATCTAAATATGGTGGTCCAACTAAACTATATGGTTCACTTGAGATCTTTCCTTTCTTCTTTGTTGGTTCTTCTTGATCAATATGTTTGTATCCTTGGAAAGTTTCTTGCATCTAGGTTACAAAACTTCAATGGTGATGATGACTCTTTCTAAGTTGTGTTTCCTTAGTCTTCAAATATTGAGAAATATTTCTTGTCTCACTTGTAGTCTTTAGTGATATCCAAGGTTGAAGTCTTTGTTGAGAATAAGGTTGAAATCACCTGAAGATGTTGAAGTCATTAGAGTTGATGAAGTCCTTTGCACATGGTGAAGTATTTGGTCATGGAAAGGCTTTATCCATCAAGTTGAAAATAGAAGAGATGTAGAGTCAAAACCAAAATGGTTGAGGAAAGAGTTTACAAGATTGTTTGTAAATAAGTTTTTGCAACAAATTCAACTCCTATTTTTCTAAGGGGTTTTTGTCCAATCCTAGGGTTATAATCCTATAGGCAACACAATGCTCTGATACCATCTGTAAGGTTCCCAACCTTTAATAAGGTAGAGAACCCTGTGTTTACAATGCTAGTCCCTGGATCAATAGCTAGCATCCACAGTTAAGATGTAATATCAAGATACAAAGGTCATAATACAACATTATAAACAGGAATAAAATAATTTATTACATATTACATAGCTCATTTGGCTATCTCACTACAATGCAGCAGAATATAACAATAGCATGGGGTCCTTCATCTTCAAAGTGCCATAGGCAGACATGTTGGTTGTCGACTTGTAATCCTAATCAATAAACTTCACTAATATCAAACAAACCTGCAACATAACAAGTTACAGCCACAAGGGTCAATACATTTGAATTGTATTGGCAAGTGATACTATGGTAGTATAGTGGAGTCTATCATCTATATGCATTTGGCTAAGTGGAGCTTAGGCTTGCATTGCTCAAAATAGATTTTCCTTATCATTTGTAAACACTAAGTTTTTGCTTGACAAAATCATTCCCAAGGCATCTCCCAATAGAAATTGGTGATCCTTCAACCCTTGTTCAACCACAAGTTTTTAACTTAGAAATTTGGATGAGGAGATTCTTGATAGCTTCCATGTCTTGATGCTCAAATTGTCCTTTGCCACGGACATGGCTAAGTACTTAGATTTTACACTCTTCAGAGGTGGTGCACTTTCCCCACAAGACTTGGTTTCCCAAGACAAGATCTTTCAGAAGCCTTCCCTTAGACCAAAATGGACGCGCTCCAACCTATCAATCCCCTACCACCAACTGTCCATTTGGCTAAGTTATTGCAACCTATATGATCCAGGCAGAGCCCATAATGCCAAGTGGCTGCACTTGAAGCTTCTCAAAATTTGGCATCTCAAATCTCTTTGTTCCTGGGTGGCCATCCACAAGTGAGATACACTAGGGTAGTCCACAGATATGGGCCCTGTGTAACCACTCAACATAACCCATTAACAACCATTCCACCCAGGTGATTCATTCACATAGTTGTTTTATTAAACAAAACACAAGTCATAGACTTAGAAATATTTCATAGCATGAATATAATCCACCCTTGTTTTCTACTAGCTAAGCTAAGCATGATAGTAGTAGGATTCTTAACTTAGGAAATTTCTACTAAGGTTTCATCTACTAGGATTTCCCATGACATAGTTTATAGTTAGCAAAAATTCCATGCAAGTCCTACTTAGAAATATCACTAATGCATAGTGAAAATAATGGGACAAAAGTATGTAGCATCACTTGACTTTTTGGTAGAGAATATAAGTTCACTCCTTGTCTTTGCAATGATCACACTCTTCAAATCACTACAATTCAATCAAGCAAGGCACAATCTCAATCTACCATTCAAGCAAAACAACACATAAAATGATAGAAACAAAACAATGCATGCAAGCATGCCAAACTTTGTTTTATTTACAATAGTGGTTTATAATAGGTTATAAACATTATAAAACACTTATTGGTCATTTTATAAAGTGGCAAAACTATTTGCAAAAGATTTTACCTTTAAACCATTTTTGAACAAAATCAATATTTTATGTGGCTGAAAATGCCTTTAGCAAAACAACAATTTTATGTGGTTCACCAAATACATTTTTAAATCATAAAACTTGGTTCTTGGGGTCAGAGAGTTTATTCCAAAACATTTCCCAAATATTTTCTCCCAAAAGCATTTTTAATAAATAAACATTACTTCTATTTGACTAGAAATGGTTTAAATCAAAAGTTTATTCTTTTGCTTCACCAAATATGTTTTTGAAACATCAAATTGATTTCTATGGTCAGTAGGTTCAAAACAAACAATTTGCCAATGATTTCATCTCAAAATTCATTTTAGAACAAATTTTATATTCTAAATATGCCTACACAAGTTTCTGAAAAAACAAACAATTTAACAGAAGCAATTTACTAAAAAAAAGTGCATGGTCAGAAAGTACTTGTCTTGCTGATTTCATTGATATAAAATTTGCAAAATTTGGATGTGTGGTTTGAAAGTTATGAATTTTTCAAATTGGAACAACACATAGATCATTTCTGGTTTTATTCAAACAAACAGGGCCACGTGGCGCTTTCCTACTGGTGCATACCGTTTCGCGCGGATCAGCATATACGGCCGTTAGATCTAAACAGATCGTGCGGCGCAGAAACAAGCATACCCCTTCGTTTAATATTCTATCGTGTGCGTTGGATCTGCATCCTACGGCTACAGCGTGCTTGCCAGGATCTGGCGGCGCTAACGGTGGCAGGTGGCGGCGGAGCGGTCAGATGGTGGCGGTGCTGGAGATGCAGGAAGCGAGGGAGGAAGGGGAGTGTCTCACTAGGTTCGCGTGGTCGTGGTGATGCTCAAGGTACTCGCGAGGAGGCAAGGGGCGCACGAGGATGATCTGAATCGCTCGCCGGAGTTCTTGCTGCCGTCGGGTGCGCACGATCGTGGTCGAAGACAAGCGCTTGGGATGCAAGTAAGCGAGGAAAGGTATCAGGAGGATGCGCACGGTCTCAGGGGTTATAGAGGTACTCACCAGAACACGAGGGGCGCACGGGTTTGGCGTCAGTAGCTCGCCGGAGTGGATGCGGTCGTCGGTGGCGAGACGGTGTTGTCCTTGCCGACGATTTGGAGCGCGCGCGAGCTAGCTAGGGATGCTGGTGGATGCGTACGGGGATGGGGAGCAGGCTAGTTAAGTCTAGGAGTGGCGATGGAGTCTGGCATCGCCGGAATTTGTCGGGGAGGCTCGTCAGATCAGTGGGGGCGCGTGGAGAAATTCATCCAGCCTGGGGGCTCCTAGGAGGCGTCGACTGAGGGGAAAGAGGGAGAAGAGGGAGGCGTTTAAGGGAGCATGGTCGCGGCGAGGTTTAAGCGATCCGTTTGAGCGAATTAAACCGCGGCATCAATGGCAGGAAATGGCCGGCGCGGTCGTCGTGGGGTGAGGAAGAAGCTTGCGTGGCGGTGGGGTCGCCTGGCAGCGAGAGAGAGAAAAGGAATGTGGGGTCCATCGGTCAGTGTCCTCGCGGGTTCTGTTTGCGGTGAGGAAAAACGTTTCGGGAAGAGAGGGATAGGTGGGCTGCTGGGCCTTAGCTGGGTTGCCGAGCTGGGCTGAGTCCTTTTCATTTTTTTATACTGATGGTTTTTCTTTTTCCCATTTGATTTTCTGTTTTGATTTTTTCTAAACAATTTAAACATTCATTTGAATTCAAACCTTTGCCAAATTTTGTGAAGACTCAAATACTGATTAATAATATATTCTGAAGTCAATTTTGGGAATAAAATTTTATCATTTTTGGGGTCTTTTAATTATTTAATTAGGCCTTTGTTTTAATTCCAATAAGATTTAATAATATCTTCAAAACACCATTTGAATTTCTTAAACCTTCCAAATCTTTTCAGTATGTTTTATTTACTTAATAGGGTGTCAAAATATTCACCTAGAATCATTTGTAATATATTTAATATGATTCATAAATCATTTGAATTGGGTATTTGTTTTATTTCCAATGAAATTAAATATAGTTTTAATTCCATAAATTTTATTTGGAAGATTTCTTTGATCTTATTTAATTTAATTAAACAACTTTTATTCCACTTGGGTAAATTCCAAATATTATTTTCCCATGATTTAATTAATCATTTCTAATAGGTATTTTTGTCTTCATCCAAATAGGATTAGAATTTGGTTAATGCCCTTTATTTTATTCTTTATCCATTTATTTTATTTGGATTTGGATTATATTCATTCCATTTGCTTATGGATTAGGCCAAGATTTAATTTGGTCTTTAAATAATCCTCATTTAATATTCCTTTCTTCATCTTACAAAATCCAAATCTTTTTATTTAGAGATCCAAACTTGGTGACTCCAATTTGTAAAATTTTATTTAATGTTTATTTATCCTTTTAAATTTCTTTAGGATTATTTACTCACCATTTCGTATGGATTTATAGATAAGTTCTTTATTAGCTTTGGAAATTTAATTTCCTAATCTTATTATATTCATAAGATTTTATCTATGGTTCCAAATTAAGTGAAACCAATTTCTATGGTTTTAATAACATTTCTATTTGTAAATCTTGATCATTTTGAAATGTTTGTTTAACTAATTTTTATATGGATCAAATCCATAGGCTTGGAGATAACTTGGAAATGATTTTCTTCCATTAGGGTTTTAGGGTTTTGGTTTATTTCTCAAGTGTTTAAATTTCCAGATGCATTTATGAAGAATGCATCCTACTTGATTTGAATTTAGTTGGATTTAAACATTTACCAAAGTTTGTTCAAGATGGGATTTTATGTTTCCATTTAGAAACAAAAGTTTCTTTTCACCCAAAATTTCAACAATTATTTATTTTGTTTATTTATTTTTCACATTACAAGATTTGGAAAATCTTGGGATGTGACAAATACACAATGCTAGCATGTCTACCAGGCACCAATGTAAGTATATATTTCCAATACATGAATCCAGTTAACCTGAGTAGGTGCCAATGCAAGGGTCTTCCACTATGTAATTGACTAAGCCAGAGCCTATTTAACATGTGGCTGTACACGGAAGCCAGAGCACGAGAAACATGTTCAATCTCTAAGTCCCTGGGTGGTTTTCTTCTAGTGCACATACAAAAATATAGCCATATAAACATGGTTCCGTTTGTTGCCACCTTATCCACAATTGAGTATCCACATTCCACCCAGGTGATTCATTGAGTACTTGCTTTATTATATAAAACATATATTTTTCCGACACTTCATATATTCATTACATGGTATTCCACCCCAAGTCTATAGCAGGGCTAAGCATACTATAACTATTATGTTTTCACTAAAGAATATATAAAGGGTATCCTAATAGGACATAGCATAGCATAGTAACATAGTAGCCATATCATGCATACTACAAAAATACCACTAAGTGTAATGAAAATAGTAGGACATGGATGATAGTGCCACTTTCCTTTTTAGTAGAGAATATTGGTTCACTCCTTGATCTTGCTACAATCACACTCTTAAAATTTCACTACAATTCAATCAAGCCAGCACATATTCAAACTAGCATTCAACCAATTCACCACATAAAACAATAAAAAAAATAATGCTTGCAAGCATGCAAAAGATTGTTTTATTTGAAAAAGTGGTTTCCAATAGGCTATAAACATTTTAAAACTCCTATTGGTCATTTACAAAAGTGGTAATACTATTTAAGTTCAAGTTTAGTGAAAATGGCCATTTAAATCATTTTTGTTTTGCTAGAAATGATTTAAATTAAAGTAATGATTTCTAGTGTTTGCCAAATATATTTTTGAACACAAATGTTAATGTTTTAAGGTCAAAGTATTTTAGACTAACCCATTTGCAAAAGGTTTCATCCAAATTCCATTTTTAAATCAAAGCAATATTTTTATTTGCTAGAAATGTCTTTAAACAAAGTAATAATTCACTAGGGTTCCACAAATATATTTTTCTAAAATCCTAAAACTTGGTGTTTAGGGTCAGAGAGTTTAAATCAAACCATTTTCCAAAGGTTTTACTCAAAAAGCATTTTTAAACCATAATCAATATTTTTATTTAACTAGAAATGCTTTTATTCAAAGATTTATTCCCTAGTATCACAAAATATGCTTTTAAATCTACAAGTTTGGTTTTATGGTCAGTAGGTTCAAAACAATCCATTTACAAAATATTTTACCCTAAAAACATTTCTAGAATAATTTTTATGTTCAAAATATGCCTAAACAAGTTTCTGCAAAAACAACTAATTTTACAGAAGCAATTTACTAAACAAAGGGCATGGTTGTAAAGTACTCTTTTTGCTGATTCAATTGATATAAAGTTTAAAAAAATTGGATGTGTAGATTAAAATTTATGAATTTTGCAAGTTTAAACATCTAATAGATTCATTTCTGTTTTTAAAACAATAGACTATCCACGTGGCTGTGTCACATCCTAAAATTTTCCAAATTTCGATATGTGAAAAATAAATAAGCAAATTAAACAATTGTTAAATTTTAGGGTGAGAAGAAACTTTTTGTTTTCCAATTGGAAACATCAAAACCTATTTTGATCAAATAGAATCCTAAAGGGATTTAAAAAGATAAATAAATAATAAATAAAGTTATATTAGTTGGAATCACCATTTTTGGATCTTTAAATAAAAAGATATGGTTTTTATAAGCAAAGGTAGAAATAATGATTAAGGACTATTTTTAAAAGAGCCAAATTAAATCTTGGCTAAGCATTTAAAATAAAATATTTTGTTTGATAATAATAGTAAAGGTTTATTTAAATAAAACCATGAGAATTTAGTTATATCCAAATTTCATTCAAGTATAGAATTTTTCCTATTTTGAATGATCATTAAAAACTTATTAAAGTATTTTAAATTATATTTCAAAGTGTTATGTTTTTAATAAAAACATACTGAAAAGATTTTGTAGAAATTTAGATTTCAAATAGAGTTTTTAAAATATATTAAATCCTATTTGAAATAAAGACTAGAGCCCTTTTATTTATTTGAATAAATAATAAATCCTAAAAATAATTGTTCTATTTTGGACTTTGGAATATATTGATAAACAGAATTAAAATTTACCTAGATTTTGGTGGTGATTTGAATTCATTTGGAGTTTGAATTATTTAAATGAAAAATCAAAACAGAAATTCAAAACAGAAAAAGAAAAAGGTTCAGTATAAAAAAACGAATCAAACCCAACCCAGCCAACAGGCCCAGTCCAGTCCAACTCGCAGCCACCTGCTCCCCCTCTGGTGAACCGTTTTTCACTTAGAAAAGAACCCACCCTGTCACTGACAACAAGACCCCACTCCCTCTCCCTCTCTCTCGCTGACAACGCGTCCCACGCCGTCAGATCATCGTCTCCACCGCGACCACGTCCCCCTCGCCGTTTCTGCCATTGATTACAGCGATCAATTCGCGTTGATGGGAGGGTTAATTCCTCCAGAGACCACGCTTGATTAAACGCCTCGCCCTCCTCTATCTTTCCCCCCAAGCCACACCTCCCCTCTTCCTCCAGGCTGCAAGAATCGCGAGCTCGAACCCCTCTGCTCTGACAAGCTTCTCTAGCAAATTCCGATGGTGTCCAACCGCCCCTCGCCTCCCACTGCTCGCAAGCTTGCTTCCCATCTCCTGGCGCATCTCCCAGTGCCGCTCGTTAAACTGCACGTGCACCATAGCGTCGGCAACAAACTCACCAGGCGCCACCGTCGTCTGCCATTTCTCCGGCGAGTCCCCCTGGTAAGCTCAGACCACCCCTGTTCTTCTCGATGATGCTCCCATGATCCCCAGTGCAGTATGCGTCTAACGCCCCCTCCCGTTTTCCTCGGCACAACCTGCAGCCTCGCCCCGACGACAAACCGAAGCACCCGACGCCGCCGCGGACTCCGACGAGCAATCGTTGCAGTTTTGGTGCGCCCCTCGACAAGCTGACCACGCCTCGAGCTTCACCGCAACCGCGCGAGCACGGTGAGCACCTCCGTTCCCCCTCTTGCTTCCTGGTTCGTCGGCGACGACACTGACAGAGCGCTCCGCCGCTCGCAGCCGCGCCAGCACCGCCAGTTCTTGACCAAGCGACCTCGTCCGTTGGATGTAGATCCAGTGGTTAGGATAGATCATATAACGAACCGTTATCGAGTGATATGATCCGTGCGATTAAGTTAGATCTGACGGCCTGCGCAGCTTGATAAACCCGAAGCGGTATGGACCAGTTATATTAAGACGCCTGGCACTGATTTAGATTTAAAAACAGAAAATGTTCTATTAGATTTGCAAACTTGCAAAATTCATAACTTTAATTCTACATGTCCAAATTTTGCAAATTTTATATCAATGGAATCAGTAGAGCAAGTACTTTGCAACCATGCACTTTTTTTATTGTTTTGCTTCTGTAAAATTGGTTGAAATTGCAGAAACATGTGTAGGCATAATTTGAATATAAAAATTGTTCTAGAAATATTTTTAAGGTGAAATCTTTGCAAAATGGATTGTTTTGAACCTACTGACCATAGGAACTAACTTATGGATTTAAAAATGTACTTTGTGAAGTTAAGGAATAAATATTTGAATTAGCACATTTCTAGTCAAATAAAAATATTGTTTATGGTTTAGAAATGATTTTTGAGTAAAGCCTTTGAGAAATGATTTGATTCAAACCTTCTGACCCTAAACACCAAGTTTTGAGATTAAGAACATGTTTGATGAACCATATAAATTTATTACTTTGCTAAAAGATATTTTCAACAACATAAAATATCACCTTAACGTAATATTTGGTTTATGAGATGAAACCTTTGGCAAATGGTTTTACCACTTTCGTAAATGACCAATGTGAGCTTGAAAATGTTTAGAGCCTAGTAGAAACCACTTTTTCACTTAAAACTGTCTTTTGCATGCTTGCATGCATGACCTTGTTTTTGTTATGTTATGTGTGATAAATTGTGTGAATGCTAGTTGAATATGTGTTGCTTGATTGAATTGTAGTGAAGCTAGAGGAGTGTGATATTTGCAAGATCAAGAAGTGAACCAACATTCTCTACTAAAAAGGCAAGTGACACTATCATCCATGTCCTACTATTTTCATTACACTTAGTGGATTTTTGTAACATGCATGATAAGGACTACTATATTTTATGCTATGCTAAATCCTAATAGGATACCCGTATATCTTCATTAGTGAAAACATTGTAGTTGTAGTAAGCTTAGCCCTGCTATATATTTGGGATGGGATACATGATATGATTATATGAAGTGTTGGAAAGATATATGTTTTATATAATAAAACAAGTACTCAATGAACCACCTGGGTGGAAAAGGATACTCAAGTTTTGGACAAGGTGGCAACAAAGGGAACCATGTTTATATGGCTATCTTTTTGTATGTACACTAGAAGAAAACCACCCAGGGTCTTAGATATTGAACATGTTTCTCGTACAGTGGCTTCCATGTATAGCCACATGCTAAATGGGCTCTGGCTTAGTCAACTACATAGTGGAAGTCCCATGCATTGGCATCTTCAGGTTAGCTAGAATTGTGTAAGGGAAATAAATACCTACATTGGTGCCTGGTTGACAAGCTAGCATTGTGTATTGGGAGGACTTCTATGGAAAGACTTTGTCACAATCTCGATCTGCCAGTACTCCATTCTGGTGAGTACTTATCCAGCGGCCACTGGTGGCATCAAGACGAGATTGTGTCATGTGGGTAAAGTGTACAACTTCTACAGAAGATCAAAAATTCTAAGTACTTAGCCGTGTCCCCGGTTATGGACAATTCTGAGCAACTAAGGCCTGAAGCTATGGAAGATCTCGATATTCCAATTTCTCAAAGTAAAACTTGATGGTGACAACAAGGGATTAGAAGCACTTGGAGTTTTCCAAGGAGTTCAGAAAGATTTGACAAAAGATCAAAACTATTTTGAAAAGATAGGACAAAACTATATTGATTTCTGGAAATGAGCCTACACCCTACCTAGCCAAATATGCATGTAATGATAGGATCCACTTATTTCTACATAGTAGTGAAACTTGCCAATACAATTCAAATGTATTGACTCTTGTGACTGCAACTTTTTATGTTGCAGGTTTGTTTGATGTTAGTGAAGTGTGTTGAATAGGATTACAAGTCTACAACCAACATGATTTCCTGTGGCACTTTGAAGATGAAGGACTCCATGCTATATAGATATTCTGCTGCATTGTAATGTGATAGCCAAATGAGCTATGTAAGATGTAATGAATTATTTTATTCCTGGTTATAAAGTTGTATTATGACCTTTGTTTCTTGATATTACATCTTAACTGTGGATGCTAGCTATTGATCCAGGGACTAGCATTGTAAATACAGGTATCTCTACCTTATTAAAGGTTGGGAACCTTACAGATGGTATCAGAGCACTGTGTTGCCTGTAGGATTGTAACCCTAGGATTGGACAAAACCCTTTAGAAAAATAGGAGTTGTATTTGTTCCAAAACTTATTTACAAACAATCTTGTAAACTCTTTCCTCAACCTTTTGGTTTTGATTCTACACCTCTTCCTTTTCAACTTGTTGGACAAAGCCTTCACCATGACCAATGACTTCAACTTTAGTTCCACCAAAGATTTCAACTGAGACTTCACTAAAGACTACAAGTGAAAACCAAGAGACATTAGATTGCCTACCAAAAAAATTGATATCATGTTAGTGTATGGATCATATTGACCTATGAGGTATGACTACACTAAGTTATTTATTTCAAGAAAACTTGTTCTTTCCTTCAACTCATGAATTAAGGTCATAAGTTGTTAAGTAAATAGTTGCTTGTTGATTGATTGATTGTTTGATTGAACTTGGTTGTTTTGAGTTGTGTGTTAGAACTTCCTTAGGTCTATCTGCCATTACTCATCCCTATCAAACCAACAGATTCCTCCCCGCTGTGCCAACCCCAACCAGAACAACAATAACAACATCACTCCTGAGATGCAGCAGATGATGACAGCTCAAACACAACTGATGCAGATGATGACCACGTTCATACAGAATCACAACAACAACAACAACAACAACAACAACAACAACAACAACAACAACAACAACAACAACAACAACAACAATAACAACAACAACAACAACAACAACAACAACAACAACAACAACAACAACAACAACAACAACAACAACAACAACAACAACAACAACAACAACAACAACAAAAACAACAACAACAACAACAACAACAACAACAATTAGAATAATCCTCCAGCACATGATATGCTCACTAGGTTTCTGAAGCTAAGGCCTGCAAGGTTCTCTGGAACAACTAACCCAATGCTAGCCAATGATTGGTTACGTTCGGTGAATAAGGACTTAGTGACTGTTGGCTGCACCGACGAAGAAAAAGTTAGGTTTGCATCACACCTACTTGAAGGACCAGCAGCAACATGGTGGGACAACTTTCAGATCACCACTCCCCTTGAGGATGTGACTTGGGCTATTTTTGAGGATGGTTTCCGTACAGCTCACATCTCATCTGGAGTGATGCACTTGAAGAAAAAGGAATTCCACAATCTGAAACAACGTCACCTCAGTGTGGCTGAGTACATTGAAGAATTCAACAATCTGGCACGCTATTCACCGGATGAAGTTGATACAGATGCTAAGAGGAAGGATAAATTCCTCGAAGGACTTAATGATGAGTTGAACCTGCAGCTAGCTGTGGCCTATGTCCCAACTTATCAATCACTCTGTGACAAAGCCACCATCTTGGAAAACAAGATGAATCAAGTTGAGAACAGAAAGAGAAAGCATAAACTCAAGTATCACTCAGGATCATCACAAAAGAAGCGTTCATTCAAAAAGAGCAATGAAGATTCTGAACCACATCCGTATCACCACAACAACAATGGAAGTGATATTAATGGAAATGATACTGACAATGGAGATGACCTTGGTCAGAACCAACATGACACTTTCAGGAAGAAAGACATTAGCCAGTTGCAGTGCTATAATTGTAAGGAGCTTGGACACTATGCATTAGACTGTCCTGAGAAGAAAAAGAAAAAGGATGCTAGAAACTCCAATGGAAATGACTCCAATGTGACCCAGAAAGGACATGTGAACCACATTGACATGGATGGGAACTTTGAAGAGATAGAAGAAGTGGATTTCAGGAATTAGTTAACTCAGTTGATTCAAATAAGGATTCCTTGTCAGGATATCAAGTGTTGAACCCATAGTCAAGTGAACCATTAATGTAACCCTATGAGACTTTCTTTTAAGGGTGGTAGTACCCTAGTTGCCTTGAAGCCAACTTGTAACCCTAGCCTTCCCAAATCTTGGGACGAGATTTCCTTTAAGGGTGGTAGCCTGTCACATCCCAAAATTTTCCAAATTTTGATATGTGAAAAATAAATAAACAAATTAAAAAATTGTTGAAATTTAGGGTGAGAAGAAACTTTTTGTTTTCCAATTGGAAACATCAAAACCTATTTTGATCAAATAGAATCCTAAAGGGATTTAAAAAGATAAATAAATAATAAATAAAGTTATATTAGTTGGAATCACCATTTTTGGATCTTTAAATAAAAAGATATGGTTTTTATAAGCAAAGGTAGAAATAATGATTAAGGACTATTTTTAAAAGAGCCAAATTAAATCTTGGCCAAGCATTTAAATAAAATATTTTGTTTGATAAAAATAGTAAAGGTTTATTTAAATAAAACCATGAGAATTTATTTATATCCAAATTTCATTCAAGTATAGACTTTTTCCTATTTTGAATGATCATTAAAAACTTATTAAAGTATTTTAAATTATATTTCAAAGTGTTATGTTTTTAACAAATAATACTGAAAATATTTTGTAGAACTTTAGATTTCAAATAGAGTTTTTAAAATATATTAAATCCTATTTGAAATAAAGACTAAAGCCCTTTTATTTATTTTGAATAAATAATAAATCCTAAAAATAATTGTTCTATTTTGGACTTTGGAATATATTGATAAATAGAATTAAAATTTACCTAGAGTTTGGTGGTGATTTGAATTCATTTGGAGTTTGAATTATTTAAATGAAAAATCAAAATAGAAATTCAAAATAGAAAAAAAAGGTTCAGTATAAAAAAACGAATCAAACCCAACCCAGCCAACAGGCTCAGTCCAGTCCAACTCGCAGCCACCTGCTCCCCCTCTGGTGAACCGTTTTTCACTCAGAAAAGAACCCACCCTGTCACTGACAACAGGACCCCACTCCCTCTCCCTCTCTCTCGCTGACAACGCGTCCCACGCCGTCAGATCATCGTCTCCACCACGACCACGTCCCCCTCGCCGTTTCTGCCATTGATTACATCGATCAATTCGCGTTGATGGCAGGGTTAATTCCTCCAGAGACCACGCTCGATCAAACGCCTCGCCCTCCTCTCTCTTTCCCCCCAAGCCACACCTCCCCTCTACCTCCAGGCTGCGAGAATCGCGAGCTCGAACCCCTCTGCTCCGACGAGCTTCTCCAGCAAATTCCGGCGCCGTCCAACCGCCCCTCGCCTCCCACTACACGCAAGCTTGCTTCCCATCTCCTAGCGCATCTCCCAGTGACGCTCGTTAGCCCGCGCGTGCACCGTAGCATCGGCAACAAACTCACCAAGCGCCACCGCCGTCTGCCATTTCTCCGGCGAGTCCCCCTGGTAAGCTCAGACCACCCCTATTCTTCTCGATGATGCTCCCATGATCCCCAGTGCAGTACGCGTCTAACTCCCCCTCCCGTTTGCCTCAGCACAACCTGCAGCCTCGCCCCGACAACAAACCGAAGCACCCGCCGCCGCCGCAGAATCCGACGAGCAATCGTTGCAGTTCTGGTGCGCCCCTCGACAAGATGACCACGCCTTGAGCTTCACCGCAACCGCGCGAGCACGGTGAGCACCTCCGTTCCCCCTCTTGCTTCCTGGTTCTTCGGCGACGACACTAACAGAGCGCTCCTCCGCTCGCCGCCGCGCCAGCACCGCCAGTTCTTGACCAAGCGACCTCGTCCGTTGGATGTAGATCCATTGGTTAGGATAGATCACATAGCAAACCGTTATCGAGTGATATAATCCATGCGATTAAGTTGATCTGACGGCCTGCGCAGCTCGATCCACCCGAAGCGGTATGGACCAGTAATATTAAGACGCGTGGCACTGATTTCGATTTAAAAACAGAAAATGTTCTATTAGATTTGCAAACTTGCAAAATTCATAACTTTAATTCTACACGTCCAAATTTTGCAAATTTTATATCAATGGAATCAGAAGAGCAAGTACTTTGCAACCATGCACTTTGTTTAATGTTTTGCTTCTGTAAAATTGGTTGAAATTGCAGAAACATGTGTAGGCATAATTTGAATATTAAATTGTTCTAGAAATATTTTTAAGGTGAAATATTTGCAAAACTGATTGTTTTGAACCTACTGACCATAGGAACCAACTTATGGATTTAAAATTGTATTTTGTGAAGTTAAGGAATAAATATTTGAATTAGCACATTTCTAGTCAAATAAAAATATTGTTTATGGTTTAGAAATGATTTTTGAGTAAAGCCTTTGGGAAATGATTTGATTCAAACCTTCTGACCCTAAACACCAAGTTTTGAGATTAAGAACATGTTTGATGAACCATCTAAATTTATTACTTTGCTAAAAGATATTTTCAACAACATAAAATATAACCTTAACATAATATTTGGTTTATGAGATGAAACCTTTGGCAAATGGTTTTACCACTTTTGTATATGACCAATGTGAGCTTGAAAATATTTAGAGCCTAGTAGAAACAACTTTTTCAAATAAAACTATCTTTTGCATGCTTGCATGCATGACCTTGTTTTTGTTATGTTATGTGTGATAAATTGTGTGAATGCTAGTTGAATATGTGTTGCTTGATTGAATTGTAGTGAAGCTAGAGGAGTGTGATATTTGCAAGATCAAGAAGTGAACCAACATTCTCTACTAAAAAGGCAAGTGACACTATCATCCATGTCCTACTATTTTCATTACACTTAGTGGATTTTTGTAACATGCATGATAAGGACTACTATATTTTATGCTATGCTAAATCCTAATAGGATACCCGTATATCTTCATTAGTGAAAACATTGTAGTTGTAGTAAGCTTAGCCCTGCTATATATTTGGGATGGGATACATGATATGATTATATGAAGTGTTGGAAAGATATATGTTTTATATAATAAAACTAGTACTCAATGAACCACCTGGGTGGAAAAGGATACACAAGTTTTGGACAAGGTGGCAACAAAGGGAACCATGTTTATATGGCTATCTTTTTGTATGTACACTAGAAGAAAACCACCCAGGGTCTTAGAGATTGAACATGTTTCTCGTACAGTGGCTTCCGTGTACAGCCACATGCTAAATGGGCTCTGGCTTAGTCAACTACAGTGGAAGACCCGTGCATTGGCATCTTCAGGTTAGCTATAATTGTGTAAGGGAAATAAATCCCTACATTGGTGTCTGGTTGACAATCTAGCATTGTGTATTGGGAGGACTTCTATGGAAAGACTTTGTCACAATCTCGATCTGCCAGTACTCCATTTTGGTGAGTACTTATCCAGCGGCCACTGGTGGCATCAAGACGAGATTGTGTCATGTGGTTAAAGTGTACAACTTCTGCAAAAGATCAAAAACTCTAAGTACTTAGCCGTGTCCCCGGTTATGGACAATTCTGAGCAACTAAGGCCTGAAGCTATGGAAGATCTCGACATTCCAATTTCTCAAAGTAAAACTTGATGGTGATAACAAGGGATTAGAAGCACTTGGAGTTTTACAAGGAGTTTAGAAAGATTTGACAAAAGATCAAAACTATTTTGAAAAGATAGGACAAAACTATATTGCTTTTTGGAAATGAGCCTAAACCCTACCTAGCCAAATATGCATGTAATGATAGGATCCACTTATTTCTACATAGTAGTGAAACTTGCCAATACAATTCAAATGTATTGACCCTTGTGGCTGCAACTTATTATGTTGCAGGTTTGTTTGATGTTAGTGAAGTGTGTTGAATAGGATTACAAGTCTACAACCAACATGATTGCCTGTGGCACTTTGAAGATGAAGGACTCCATGCTATATAGATATTCTGTTGCATTGTAATGTGATAGCCAAATGAGCTATGTAAGATGTAATGAATTATTTTATTCCTGGTTATAAAGTTGTATTATGACCTTTGTTTCTTGATATTACATCTTAACTATGGATGCTAGCTATTGATCCAGGGACTAGCATTGTAAACACAGGGATCTCTACCTTATTAAAGGTTGGGAACCTTACAGGCTGCTTTCTATTGGACGGTAATGGTTTGTGCGGATCGAGCAACACTGACCGTCATATCTAACTAACAACGCACGGCACAGACGCAAACTTACCCCTTCGCTAAGTCATCTATTCCTATGCGTCAGATCTAGATCTAATGCTTCTGAGCATCCTAACCAAGATCTGGAGGCGCTCGACGGTGGCGCACGGTGGCGACGCTCGGCCAGAAGTGTTCCGACGAAGATAGGAAGCGAGGGAAAGTAATAGGGTGCTCACCGCGTTCGCAAGGTTGAAGTGAAGCTCAAGGTGGTCTCGGTTACTCGAGGGGCGCACGGGAACAGCGGCGATTGCTCACCGGAGATGGCTTCGGTGTCGGGCGTCTCTGTTCATCGACGGGGGCGAGGCTACATACCAGAAGGAAAATGGGATGATGGGGATATGCCTACCGGGGTATATGTCAACACCCAGATTTTTCAATCCTAGATGCCTGTTATGCCATACATCGCAATCCCAGGGTTACCATTTTTGCGAGACATAACAAAATTGGATACCATAGTACTTCATCCATTACAAACGATACATAAGTTCTTACACAAATAGGGATCTCATGATCCAGTTCTTAATACAACATCAAGCAGCGGAATACGTAATAATAATAATAACGGTAGCGTAGGCGAAGCTCCATCTTCGGGGTCATAGGAAATGCTGACGATGGGAGATGATCCTAGTTGTCGTAACCTTCCTGGGGTCCATCTTCCAGGTACTCCTCTTCATAGTCTGGCCATGGGATTAGCCAGGGACAAAGCCATGAGTACTCTTTAAGTACTCGCAAACTAATACTAACAGGTAAGGGGTTTTTGGAAAATAGGACACTAGGCTCTAGGGTTGTTTTGCAAAAAAACCAGGTTTATCTTTACTAAGTTCCAAAGCTAGTCACAATTATATAAATTCCTAAATGGGATCTTGTAATTCAGGTCACAACTCTGTTGTGGTCAAGTCAAAGTCTAAATTCATTTCACAAGTCATTTTTAAAAGGTCTGACGGGGGAACAGTATGGCCACTCCAACTGTCCATAATCGCGGACGCGGCTATTCGAATAGTTTGACACTCTGCAGAGATTGTACACTTTCACCACAACATTCGATACATCCATCAGGAACAAATCCTGAATTCACCATACTCAGTATGCGGATAATAAATCCTAACCTTTCAATTACACTCCCTATTATAAGCACCTCTCCTGTGAGTTTGGCCTCCCAACCATGACCACTGTCATCTTGGGTACTGCACAGGTGGACAATCTTCACAAGGTAGCCTCAGCTCAAACCTTGGCCGTGAGGGAACTAATTCTAAGGTATATAAGTTTCCAGTCAAGCCCTACCCAATATTCGGGTATTGTTGTTGTACGCTAAAATTGGAATGGTATCGCATCCAGACAACCATCAGTTTTATAAAGGGCTAAGGCTCATGCCTCAACATTTTCATCACCAAAATCATCAAGTATTTGGAAACACATGTCCAAAACATTTCAATAGAATGATCCATCATTCCAAGGTTTTTATAACCATTTTTCCACCAAGTATTCCCATCTAAAAGTTGATCAAGTTTTATGCTTAGCACTAGCATCTACAGGTGGGGGTGGTACTAATGGGGGGTGGTAACTAGTGAAGTTTCAACTAAGTCCAACCTTATATCTTAGGCTGATATCAAGGCTTCTAGCTTAGGCCAAATTTTATGCTCTTTATGCAACCTTCAGCACAACTGTCTAGTATCTACCAAACTCTTAGGTAGACTCTAAGTAAGCTTTGATAAAGAAATAAAGTAAGAAGCTTGCCATAAAACTAGGATTCGTTTAGCAAGTGGGTATGATCACATATGTTTAAGGCATAAAGTAGTCATGTCACAAGTATGGGTTTGTGGCATCAGTAGGGTATCTTGCAAGTGTTAGCTTGCATAGGTCAACTTGATTAGTAAGGCTGGCATCAATGTCAATATAAGCTTGCCTTGTGCAGAGCAGTGGTTGAAGTTCTCCTCGGCTTCCTCTTCGTAGTATCCTTCTTCCTCCTCGTATCCTTGGTCGGTACTAGCGTCTATGAATAAATACGAGGTACACAATCACCAAACAATACTTAACTACTTGCAATCATCACACACAAGGGTTCTATAGATGATCTAGCATCATCTCTAACATTACAAGGTTAAGGCTTGGTTTAAATCCTTTTTATTTTTAGAAAAGTAATTTCTACTCATTGAAAAACTACTTAAGATTTAATATTCTCCAAACCACATATGGGATCATGTTGACACATGTCATCACCACATATTGTAGTCCAGGGGAATGTGATTTAAAGTGGTGTCACAATTTAATAAGGTTTACCCTTTTATTTTAATTAATTAAAGTGGCTAGAAATGCTTATGAAGCATTCTTTTATGACTTGAACATTATTTATGCAAGTAAACCTATATATTTTTATATATTCTGAAAGGTATGGTTAAATGTGATTTTTGAGAGTTGGAATCAACTCAAAAGCTTTTATGGTTGAAATTTGAAATATGTTTGAATGCAGAAAAGCTTCTGCCTTGTTATTTTTACTATGGGTGATCTACAAATCCCAATGACTTGAATCCAACAGGCTTGGATTAAGCATTCACAGACCTTTCCAAAAAAATTGGTTTCATCCAATTTGATGCACTGAATCGATCTGGGTTGATTTTTTAAGTTGGGTGCTGAAGTGTTTTTGAAATGAAATAGAAAAAGATTTAATTTGAATTGCTGGGCTGCGCGGGAAATTCTAACGGGCCGTCCTGCTAAGCGCAGTGCTCCCGCGGGCTGCTTAATTGGGTGTCCCCACTCGTCAGTGACACGAGGCTGGGCGAAGCGGTATGGGGCAACGTGGATCGTTTGATCTAGTTCTAATCCAACGGCTGTGGGTCATCGGCGACGCGAGACAACTCCGGCGAGAACGAAACCTAGCGCGGCCAGTGAGGGGTGCTGGGAGCTCACCGGGGTACTGGCGAGGGTCGGCGAGGCGGGCGAACGACAAAGTCGACGACGGCGAACCTCCTGGTACCGATGGCTTCTCCTGGGGCAGCTCCAATCGCTGGCTCCCTTCTTCTCCGGCAGCGGCAGGCTCCAGTGAAATTTCGGCGAGGTGGTGCTCGCCTTGCTCCGAGGATGGTGTGGCACGGTCAGTGGAGAGAGGAGAGTGAGATGGTGTGAAGAAATCATGCGGGGTGGCCTCTATTTATAGTTGAGCGAGGGGACCGTCGGGGCGCACGGTGAGCTCGTCGGGGGCGACATTACAGGCGACTAATGGCATGGGCAAGGGTAGGGGACAGTGCTGTGTCTCCTGGCGATTCTCAACGACATGGCCGCGAGGCATGGGGCGGTGTGGTTTGGTCTGGAACGGGCGGTGCTCTGCGCGGCAGAGGCGGCGTCTTCGACGGCGGGCGGTGGCTGTATGGCACGGGGCGGCAAACGGGGGTGTCTGGCGGTCTCCTGGGTCGGTGGTGATCGTGTGTGCACGCGGTGAGGGCGGCGCGCGGTCTATGGATGCTGGTCGAGGGTGGCGCTCTGGCGCACGCTCGGCATGGTCTGGGCGTGTCTTGTGCGCGTGGTCCAGGGCTTGGCAACGCTCGCGACTGGGACAGGCAGTGGCGGTGGACGGTGGGCTGCCTCCCAGACAAGGTTGGCACGGCTAGTTCTTCCTCTAGCCTGCTGTCCACAATGGGGTGACATGGGGGTGCTTGGCTGTTCACCATTAATGACAATGGCAAGCTCACAGGGGTGCTAGTGTTGGGCTAATATTTCTATATGATCTACTGAGGTGTGTGTGAGCTAACTAGGGAACAAGTTAGGCAAGAATCACTGCACACTATAGTGTTTGATGTTTTGTTTGATTTGTGTCTGCAACCTGTTTGATGAAATGGCCGCATGAAATCAAGTTTTGAATTTTGAAATGAATTTTGGTGGGTTTGCTAGATTGGTGCTGGTGAGTCTGCAGATGCTTGGGTTTTGAAAGTTGAGCTTGTTTGAGTGGGTTTTGAAAAAGTGGGATCTTCTCATATGAAGAAGATTCAATTTTGAATTGTCATTTAAACTATGCATTTGAAAGTTTCTGGATGATCACAAAGTGAGACTTGATACTTTGTTATGAGTACATTCAAGGGGTGCAAAGATCCAGAAAAGTTTTTGTTAGGTTTTGAAAGTTTGAGACAGCCAAAGTAGGCATGGGAGTTAAATTGGTCAAAATGACCATTCACTTAATATATTTGTTTTGATTTACTTGTCTTTAGGAAAAGTGTGGGAAATGTTTTAGATGATGTTATTTTCACCTAAGAAACGTTTTACAAGCAATGGATCACACAAACAAGGTGGTTTTTAAAGAAATTCAAAATCCATGCATACACATATACATGCATTCATGATTTTATTTAGAAAAGTTTTTGTTAACCCTAATCTTGATGATTAGTGTTTGTTGATCTAAGTTTGGTATTTTTGGGATGTTACAAACCTTCCCCCCTTAAACAAAATCTCGTCCCGAGATTTGAAAAAGGACGAAAAGATTACCTAGGTTTTGAAGAGATCTGGAAACTCCGTTGGGATGTGATCTTCGCGTTCCCAGGTAACTTCCTCTTCTGTGTGATTGCTCCATTGAATCTTGAGAAACTTGATGCTTCGGGTTCTGGTAGTTCGAAAGGCTTCTTCCAATATACGGATGGGTACTTCGCGATAGGTCAGGTCATCATTGATCTCTATGGTCCGGTGATCGATATTCTTGAACACTTCGGTCTTCTCGGGTACTTCGAGACACTTGCGAAGTAACGAGATATGGAAAACATTGTGCACAGCTGACATCTCTTCAGGTAGTTCCAGTTGATACGATACTTCTCCTCGACGGTTCAAAATTTTGAAAGGTCCGATATATATGGGGGCTAACTTTCCTTTGAGTTGGAAACGCTGCATTCCCTTCAATGGCGACACTTTCAGATAAACAAAATCTCTGATGTTGAAGGCGAGGTCTCGACGTCTCTTGTCGGCGTAACTCTTTTGTCGGGATTGGGCTGTCTTGAGGTGCTCGCGAATCTTGTGAACCTTCTCTTTTGCTTCTCGTAGGATGTCGGGTCCGAAAAGTTGACTCTCTCCTACTTCCGACCAGTTCAGAGGGGTGCGGCACTTTCTTCCGTACATGAATTCAAATGGGTCCATTTGCAAACTGGCTTGGTAACTATTCTTGTAAGAAAATTCTGCAAATGGCAGACAGTCTTCCCACTTGGATCCATATTCTAGCACACATGCTCTAAGCATATCTTCGAGTATTTGGTTTACTCGCTCTGTTTGTCCATCGGTCTGAGGGTGATACGCTGTACTGAAATCTAGGCGGGTTCCTAAACCTTCTTGGACTTTCTTCCAGAATCTCGAGGTAAACTGAGTTCCTCGATCCGATACGATGTTCTTGGGGACTCCGTGCAAACTAACGATCCTAGCGATATACAACTCTGCTAGCTTCGAACTCTGATAGGTAGTTTTGACGGGCAAGAAATGGGCGACTTTGGACAATCTGTCCACTATGACCCAAATAGAGTCATTTCCCCTACTAGAAGTCGGTAGTACAGTGATAAAGTCCATTCCTACAGAATCCCATTTCCATTCCGGAATCTGCAAAGGTTGCAACAATCCAGCGGGTCTTTGATGTCCTGCCTTGACTCGCTGACATATATCACACTTGGCGATATAGCTTCCGATTTCTCTCTTCATCTTATGCCACCAAAATTGCTCTTTCAAATCTTGATACATCTTAGTTCCTCCGGGATGGATAGAACAAAGAGTATCATGAGCCTCTTTCAGGATAACTTCTTTTAACTCAGAATCTGATGGTACACAAAGGCGTCCTTTGTACCACAGAACTCCTTCTTCGTCCTCGGTGAATCCTGGTACTTTGCCTGTACCGATACGACACTTGATTCCGTCGATACTAGCATTTCCTTTCTGCGCCTCTTTAATCTGACTGATCAAAGTGGGCTGAAGTTCTATGCCAGCCAAAAATCCTTCACTTACTAATTCCATTCGAAAATCTTCCATCTCTTTGTGCAAACTTGGTTGCTCCTTCAAAATCATGGAGTTCAAGCGGCACGGCAATCTGCTAAGGGCATCGGCTACCACATTGGCTTTACCAGGGTGATAGTGAATGTCCAGGTCGTAATCCTTGATTATCTCAATCCATCTTCTCTGCCTCATATTCAGCTCCTTCTGAGTGAATATATACTTTAGGCTCTTGTGATCTGAATAAATCTCACAACGGTTTCCCATCAGGTAATGTCTCCATGTTTTCAGGGCTAGAACTACGGCTGCGAGTTCGAGGTCATGGGTTGGGTAATTTTGTTCATGTTGCTTCAATTGTCGCGATAGATAAGATATAACTTTGCCTTCTTGCATTAGCACACATCCGAGACCAATCTTGGATGCGTCACAATACACATCGAAGGGCTTCGTGATATCCGGCATAATCAAGATTGGGGCTGAAATCAATCTCCTCTTGAGTTCTTGAAACTCGCTTCACACTTGTCGGTCTATTCAAACTTCTTGTCCTTCTTCAGCAATTGGGTCATGGGTCGGGCGATACTCGAGAATCCTTCTACGAATTTGCGGTAATATCCCGCCAATCCGAGAAAAGCACGAACTTGGGTTTGAGTGGTTGGGGCTTGCCAATCTTCTACATCTTTCACTTTGGCAGGATCAACGGCAATTCCTCCGGCTGATACAATGTGACCGAGGAATCCTACCTCCTGTAACTAGAATTCACATTTGCTAAATTTTGCATACAACTGATGCTCTCTAAGGGTTCCAAGAATGGTCCTTAGGTGTATCTCATGTTCTTCTTCTGATTTGGAATAAATCAGAATGTCATCAATGAAAACAACGACAAACTTATCCAGGAAGTCCATAAAAATCTTATTCATGAGGTTCATGAAATAAGCGGGGGCATTGGTTAATCCAAAAGACATGACTGTATACTCATACAATCCATATCTAGTGGTAAAGGCAGTCTTTGGAATATCCTCTGCACGAATTTTGAGTCGATGATAGCCAGTTCTAAGATTAATCTTAGAAAACACTTGGGCTCCGGTCAACTGATCAAACAAATCTTCTATCTTAGGCAAGGGGTACTTGTTCTTGATGGTGACATCATTCAACTTTCGATAATCCGTACACAAACGGTTACCTCCATCCTTCTTGTCCACAAACAAGACATGTGATCTCCATGGGGACGCACTTGGTTGAATCAATCCGATTTCCAACATGGAATCCAGTTGCTTCTTCAGTTCTTCTAGTTCTGACGGGTTCATACTATAGGGTCTCTGGGCTATGGGTCCTATTCCGGGGATTAGTTCGATGATAAACTCGATATCCCGATCTGGGGGCATACCGGGCAAAATATCTGGAAATACATCGGGGTATTCGCAGAGTATCCGAGCTTGGTCAATGGTAGGTTGGGATATACTCTTGTTACACTTGAATTGGCGAGGTAAGGTTTCAGATATATGCTCGACTGATATTCCGGTGGTACTGGTCATGGTAATGGCTTTCTTGGCACATTCAATCAATCCTTTATGTTTGGACATCCAATCCATTCCTAGTACTACTTCCAAACCTTTAGTTCCGAGTACTATTAGATTAGCATAAAAATCTATGCCATGGATTCGGATAGGGACGGCCATGCAAATTTGCCTAGCCTTGGTGGTTGATCCGGGAATTTGCACAATCATCACATGCTTCAATTTGGTTGGTTGAATTTTACTAGTGCAAGCAAATTCTTCGGTGACAAATGAATGCGATGCACTAGAATCAAAAAACACTCTTGCAAGTACTGAATTAACAGAAAACATACCCAGCACGACGTCTGGCGCTTCCTGAGCTTCTTCAGCATGCATGAGAAAAAGACGGCCATTGCGGTTGAGTTAATTCCCTGGGGCAAATCTTCTCCCTGGTTGGACATGACGCTGCTGCTGAGCTGGGACATTGGTATTAGGGGCTGTAGCATTCTTCTTGTTGGGGCACTCGTTGGAATAGTGTCCTTTATTTCCACAGTCATAACAGGTCACTTGTGACTTGTCCTTGGCTGCGACAGGCACAGCATTGCTTCCAGTCCTCGGGGCAGTGTTGGGGTTGGTGGTAGCATTGTTGGTGTTGAACTTGGGTGGGGCGTGGGTGAAATTGCTAGAGTTGCCGGGGTTGTTGTGATTTCCTCCGGGTCTAGGGTTTCCACGGTTGGGGTAGGTCGGACGGGTCATAGGGGGTCTGTTGGTTCTTGGGGCAAATCCTGGAGATGGGTTGGGGCGATACTTTGGGGTCTGATGGGTTCCTGGTTGATGCATCATGCGACGCTTGCGGTTCTCATTGGCTTGGTTGATCTTTCCTTCCATCTGGATAGCAGAGTCGACAAGGGCTTCAATATCAGCAAAGGGGATATTGACTAACACTGTCTGCATCTCGTCATGCAGACCATTCAGGAATCTTTCTTTCTTCTTGGCTTCGGTGTCTATCTCGTCCGGGGCATACCTAGCTAATGACAAAAATTTGTCACGGTATTCCACTACAGTCATCCTCCCTTGCTTCAACTCCCTGAACTCGTCTCTCATTCTCTATATCAAACCTGGTGGCACATGGGTTCTGCTAAACTTGACCTTGAATTCCTCCCAGGTCATCATTTGGCCTCCGGTCATTGCACGCACACTGTTCCACCATGCCCTGGCATCTCCGGCTAGATAATGGGTGGCGAACAAGACTTTCTCGTTGGCTTCCACTCCGGCTACTTCAAAGTTATTTTCCATGGTTTGCAGCCAATCATCGGCGTCTAGGGGTTATTCTGACTTGGTGAAAACGGGTGGGTTGGTATTCTGGAAATTCTTGAGCTTAGATCCATGGTTGTCCTGATTTCCATGGCCTTGGCTGTTGTGGGCTAGCTGGGCTATCTGTTGCAGAGTGGCTAGGTTGGCTTGACGTTCCGCTCTTTCAGCTTCGCGGTCAGAAGTCAACATTTGCAGGATCTGCAACATCGGGTCCGGGGCTGAACCACTTCCTCCACATGGCATCTGAAGATTGATATAGATCATGAGAAAAGAGGGAAATTTCTAAGGTTTTGGGTCTTTGAAAAGTTTTTGGAGTTTGACTCAGGTTTTTCTAGCAACTTGCTTTTTCATTCATTCACTCATAGCACACAGTACAACACACAGCACAACAAAGAAAAACAGATGGTTTTAAGAACCATTCTGGAAACTACGATACAGTGGGACCGACTACTACTCACTACGCTAGTGCTCAGTGCTACTACTGCTCGGAGTCTGTGGCTTCATCATCTTCTGCATCATCGATGAAGGCGAAATCATCCTCATCGGTGAAGAAGTCCATGGCCTGATCCTCCAGAAAATCATCGTCATCGCTGAGATAGGAGTAAGGGTCTCTACGAAGATCCTCTCCGGCATTCTCCCTTTCCTCCAACTGCATGTCTCTCTCGTGGATGGTCTCTTCCAGAGATGAGATGCGATGGCGAAGACGGCAATAATGCGCTCCTTCTTGTCGAGCTGACGGAGGCGAGACTTGCGATCCTTTGCTAGCATGGCGATGGTCTGGCCCTTCGTCTTGATGATGGCAGACTTGTGGTTGCAATAGTCCCGGCAGTTGTCCAACTCCTGCTGACGATCATACATCATGAAGCTAAGGTGGTCCAATTGAGTCTTCAGCTCGGGGTGGTATGGGGCTTCCAGTGGTTGGCCATTTGCATCACGCCTTGGGCAAAACTCAAAGCGAGTACCCTTGATCTGATTGATGCTCTGCCCACACAGACAGGAAAGAGCTTCCTGCATTGCTCTGGCAAGTCCATCGAGCCAGTTGTTTTCCCTCAAGGTAAACTGAATTCCCTCCGCAGTGGGAGGTTCAATCTTTCCTCGGAGACTTGCAACAATTAGCCACTGCAGATCTTCTCCTCCTTGATCATTGAGCTGAGCTCCGAAGAACTCGGGGTGCGGACGCTCCAGAAGTTCCGAAAGCTGATCCAGATCCCCCTCAAAGATAAGGTCTCCTCCATTCCCGAGTTGATAAAACTTGTTGTACTTCACGTCCATCTATAAAAATAGAGGATGAGTAGATTAGCAAAGTGATCAAGTGTGTCAAAATTTTATCTATTTTGCAAGAGTTTTTGAGGAACATGAAGTTTTATGAAAGAATTAAAGAGGTAAGAATGAGAATAAGTTTTCGTAAATATTTTTGTTCTTTGATTTTGAAACTAAGTTTTTGGTTCAACGTCCGGTCTAACTAGGGTCTCCTATGGTCAGGATGGCTCTGGTACCAACTTGTCAACACCCGGATTTTTCAATCCTAGATGCCTGTTATGCCATACATCGCAATCCCAGGATTACCATTTTTGCGAGACATAACAGAATTGGATACCATAGTACTTCATCCATTACAAACGATACATAAGTTCTTACACAAATAGGGATCTCATGATCCAGTTCTTAATACAACATCAAGCAGCGGAATACGTAATAATAATAATAACGGTAGCGTAGGCGAAGCTCCATCTTCGGGGTCACAGGCAATGCTGACGATGGGAGATGATCCTAGTTGTCGTAACCTTCCTGGGGTCCATCTTCCAGGTACTCCTCTTCATAGTCTGGCCATGGGAATAGCCAGGGACAAAGCCATGAGTACTCTTTAAGTACTCGCAAACTAATACTATCAGGTAAGGGGTTTTTGGATAATAGGACACTAGGCTCTAGGGTTGTTTTGCAAAAAACCAGGTTTATCTTTACTAAGTTCCAAAGCTAGTCACAATTTTATAAATTCCTAAATGGGATCTTGTAATTCAGGTCACAACTCTGTTGTGGTCAAGTCAAAGTCTCAATTCATTTCACAAGTCATTTTTAAAAGGTCTGACGGGGGAACGGTATGGCCACTCCAACTGTCCATAACTGCGGACGCGGCTATTCGAATAGTTTGACACTCTGCAGAGATTGTACACTTTCACCACAACATTCGATACATCCGTCAGGAACAAATCCTGAATTCACCATACTCAGTATGCGGATAATCAATCCTAACCTTTCAATTACACTCCCTAGTATAAGCACCTATCCTGTGAGTTTGGCCTCCCAACCATGACCACTGTCATCTTGGGTACTGCACAGGTGGACAATCTTCACAAGGTAGCCTCAGCTCAAACCTTGGCCGTGAGGGAACTAATACTAAGGTATATAAGTTTCCAGTCAAGCCCTACCCAATATTCGGGTATTGTTGTTGTACGCTAAAATTGGAATGGTATTGCATCCAGACAACCATCAGTTTTATAAAGGGCTAAGGCTCATGCCTCAACATTTTCATCACCAAAATCATCAAGTATTTGGAAACACATGTCCAAAACATTTCAATAGAATGATCCATCATTCCAAGGTTTTCATAACCATTTTTCCACCAAGTATTCCCATCTAAAAGTTGATCAAGTTTTATGCTTAGCACTAGCATCTACAGGTGGGGGTGGTACTAATGGGGGGTGGTAACTAGTGAAGTTTCAACTAAGTCCAACCTTATATCTTAGGCTGATATCAAGGCTTCTAGCTTAGGCCAAATTTTATGCTCTTTATGCAACCTTCAGCACAACTGTCTAGTATCTACCAAACTCTTAGGTAGACTCTAAGTAAGCTTTGATAAAGAAATAAAGTAAGAAGCTTGCCATAAAACTAGGATTGGTTTAGCAAGTGGGTATGATCACATATGCTTAAGGCATAAAGTAGTCATCTCACAAGTATGGGTTTGTGGCATCAGTAGGGTATCTTGCAAGTGTTAGCTTGCATAGGTCAACTTGATTAGTAAGGCTGGCATCAATGTCAATATAAGCTTGCCTTGTGCAGAGCAGTGGTTGAAGTTCTCCTCGGCTTCCTCTTCGTAGTATCCTCCTTCCTCCTCATATCCTTGGTCGGTACTAGCGTCTATGAATAAATACGAGGTACACAATCACCAAACAATACTTAACTACTTGCAATCATCACACACAAGGGTTCTATAGATGATCTACCATCATCTCTAACATTACAAGGTTAAGGCTTGGTTTAAATCATTTTTATTTTTAGAAAAGTAATTTCTACTCATTGAAAAACTACATAAGATTTAATATTCTCCAAACCACATATGGGATCATGTTGACACATGTCATCACCACATATTGTAGTCCATGGGAATGTGATTTAAAGTGGTGTCACAATTTAATAAGGTTTTACCCTTTTATTTTAATTAATTAAAGTGGCTAGAAATGCTTATGAAGCATTCTTTTATGACTTGAACATTATTTCTGCAAGTAAACCTATATATTTTTATATATTCGGAAAGGTATGGTTAAATGTGATTTTTGAGAGTTGGAATCAACTCAAAAGCTTTTATGGTTGAAATTTGAAAAATGTTTGAATGCAGAAAAGCTTCTGCCTTGTTATTTTTACTATGGGTGATCTACAAATCCAAATGACTTGAATCCAACGGGCTTGGATTAAGCATTCACAGACCTTTCCAAAAAAATTGGTTTCATCCAATTTGATTCACTGAATCGATCTGGGTTGATTTTTGAAGTTGGGTGCTGAAGTGTTTTTGAAATGAAATAGAAAAAGATTTAATTTGAATTGATGGGCTGCGCGGGAAATTCTAACGGGCCGGCCTGCTAAGCGCAGTGCTCCCGCGGGCTGCTTAAGTGGGTGTCCCCACTCGTCAGTGACACGGGGCTGGGCGAAGCGGTATGGGGCAACGTGGATCGTTTGATCTAGTTCTAATCCAACGGCTGTGGGTCATCGTCGACGTGAGACAACTCCGGCGAGAACGAAACCTAGCGCGGCCAGTGAGGGGTGCTGGGGGCTCACCGGGGTACTGGCGAGGGTCGGCGAGGCGGGCGAACGACGAAGTCGATGACGGCGAACCTCCTGGTACCGGTGGCTTCTCCTGGGGCGGCTCCAATCGTTGGCTCCCTTCTTCTCCGGCAGCGACAGGCTCCAGTGAAATTCCAGCGAGGTGGTGCTCGCCTTGCTCTGAGGATGGTGTGGCACGGTCAGTGGGGAGAGGGGAGTGAGATGGTGTGAAGAAATCATGCGGGGGTGGCCTCTATTTATAGTCGAGCGAGGGGACCGTCAGGGCGCACGGTGAGCTCGTCGGGGGCGACGTTACAGGCGGCTAATGGCATGGGAAACGGTAGGGGACGGTGCTGTGTCTCCTGGCGATGCTCAACGACATGGCCGCGAGGCATGGGGCGGTGTGGTTTGGTCTGGAACGGGCGGTGCTCTGCGCGGCAGAGGCGGCGTCTTCGACGGCGGGCGGTGGCTGTATGGCACGGGGCGGCAAACGGGGGTGTCTGGCGGTCTCCTGGGTCGGTGGTGATCGTGTGTGCACGCGGTGAGGGCGGCGCGCGGTCTGTGGATGCTGGTCGAGGGTGGCGCTCTGGCGCTCGCTCGGCATGGTCTGGGCGTGTCTTCTGCGCGTGGTCCAGGGCTTGGCAACGCTCGCGGCTGGGACAGGCAGTGGCGGTGGACGGTGGTTTGCCTCCCAGACAAGGTTGGCACGGCTAGTTCTTCCTCTAGCCTGCTGTCCACAATGGGGTGATATGGGGGTACTCGGCTGTTCACCATTAGTGACAATGGCAAGCTCACAGGGGTGCTAGTGTTGGGCTAATCTTTCTAGATGATCTACTGAGGTGTGTGCGAGCTAACTAGGGAACAAGTTAGGCAAGAATCACTGCACACTATAGTGTTTGATGTTTTGTTTGATTTGTGTCTGCAACCTGTTTGATGAAATGGCCGCATGAAATCAAGTTTTGAATTTTGAAATGAATTTTGGTGGGTTTGCTAGATTGGTGCTGGTGACTCTGCAGATGCTTGGGTTTCGAAAGTTGAGCTTGTTTGAGTGGGTTTTGAAAAAGTGGGATCTTCTCATATGAAGAAGATTCAATTTTGAATTGTTATTTAAACTATGCATTTGAAAGTTTCTGGATGATCACAAAGTGGGCCTTGATACTTTGTTATGAGTACATTCAAGGGGTGCAAAGATCCAGAAAAGTTTCTGTTAGGTTTTGAAAGTTTGAGATAGCCAAAGTAGGCATGGGAGTTAAATTGGTCAAAATGACCATTCACTTAATATATTTGTTTTGATTTACTTGTCTTTAGGAAAAGTGTGGGAAATGTTTTAGATGATGTTCTTTTCACCTAAGAAACATTTTACAAGCAATGGATCACACAAACAAGGTGGTTTTTAAAGAAATTCAAAATCCATGCATACACGTATACATGCATTCATGATTTTATTTAGAAAAGTTTTTGTTAACCCTAATCTTGATGATTAGTGTTTGTTGATCTAATTTTGGTATTTTTGGGATGTTACAGTATACCCAGCAGGGCGTTTCCGACTGGCCCAGGAACTGGCGAGTGGGCCTGCAGGACGGCGACTGGACCAAGACCTGGTGTAGATTTAAGCGACTGGAAGCTGAAGGACCAGGAGAGTAGATAGGCCCAGTCGAATTAGGTTAAACGATTGCTGTAACCATAACTGATTCGGTTGAGATATGTAAACCCTAGGGGGTGAGTCTATATAAACCTCCCTAGAGGGCGTGTAGAGGATACGTTCCATCATCCACCCAAGCGACTCGCTGCCTAGCCGCCGAGCTCGCCCCATTGTACTTCCATCATAATACGATCTAGCAGGAGTAGGTCTTTACCCTCCGGGGGCCGAACATGGGTAAATCCTTGTGTCTCCGCCCTCATCTCGCACCGCAGATGGCTGGCCGCCCTTGCCCCATGTTCTACTACTCGCTGCCGATTGCAGCATCTGCCATGGTCATTCCCACGACATGGGAGGAGGCGTTAGAAGAGCGTGGAAACAGGGATCATCTGAGTATCATCGCGAGAAAGAGGGGGCTCAGGGTTCACCTGGAATGCTCGTCGGAGTGGAGGCAGACGGCGGTAGCGCTCAGTAGAGGTTGCTGCCAACGATGTGGGGCATGCGCAGGCTAGCTCGGGGTACTGTAAGATGCGCAAGGTATGGGGGAGTCAGCTCGCGTGCACGGGGAGGTGGGGTATGGTCAGGCGTCGCCTGAATTGGACGAAACGCTCGCCAAAGTCAGTGGCGTTGCCGCGAGCGATTCGGCAGCCTAGGGGCAGGTAGGGAGTGGTGTCTGGGGGGAAATGGAGAGGGGGAGTGGGCGTTTAAGAGGGGTTGGTCACCGGCGAGGATTGATCATGCATTCACGCGAATTTATGAGAGTTAATCGCGGTAGAAACGGTGAGGTGCGCGGGGGAACGGTCGACGCGGGGTGGAGACGATGACTGGAAGTGTGGGGTCGCGCTGTCAGCGAAGGAGAGGGTTATGCGTGGGGTCACGCGGTCAGCGACTGAGTGGTTGAGCGCTTGAGTGAGAAAACGCTTCGCGGGGAGGGGGAAGAGAGTGGGATTGCTGGGCCAGATGGGCTGGTTGGGCTGGTTTGCTCCTTTTCCATTTTTTTCTGTTTTCTTTTTCCTTTTTATATTTATATTATTTTGTTTTGAATTTATTCAAATGTTTCAAACACTATTTTTATTTCAAAACTTTTCCAAACTTGGAGTATATTTTTAATACTGTTTATTAATATAATCTAAAGTCCATTTTGGGATAATTTCTTTTATTCTTTTAGGGTCTATTATTTATTTAAAAATGACATTTGTCTTTATTTTAAATAATATTTAAATATGTTTTCAAACTCTATTTGAATTCTAATTTTTACCAAACCTTTTTCAGTAGGTTTTATTTATTCTTTAGTGAAAATAATTCAATTTGAATTATTATTTTAAATACTTGGATTCTAATATGTTCATTTAAATTGGGAATTGTCTTTATTTAAATAAAATTGGATTTTAATCAATCATTATGATTTTATTTAAATAATGCTTTACTCCTTTTATTAATCAATAATCTTTCATTTCATTTGTTTGGTCAAGATTTAATTTGGCTTTTAAATATTCCTTATTTATTTCTTCCTTTGCCTTATAAAATCCATATCTTTTTATTGAAAGATCAAAAATTGGTGATTCCAACTTGTATCATTTTATTTATTATTTGTTTATCTTTTCAAATCCCTTTAGGATTTATTTTCTCAAGATTTGGTATGGATTTTAGATAAGGGCTTTATTAGCTTTGGAAATAATTCCTTTTAACTTATTAAATTCATAAGTTTTTATCCATGCTTCCAAATTAAGTAAAACCAATTTCTATGGTTTTATAATATTTTTATTTATCATTCTTGATCATTTATAAATGTTTGTTGCTAAATTTTATATGGATAAAATCCATAGTCTTAGGGAGATCTTGGAAATTATTTACTTCCATTAGGGTTTTAGGGTTTTGGTTTATTTTCCCAAGTTAAAAAATCAAGATACATTCATTGATGAATGCATTTCACTTGATTGAAATTTGTTGTATTCCCTTATATTCAAAAAATTTCAAGAAGGGTTTTGATGTATTATTTTAGAAACAAAAAGTTTCTTTTCAGCCTAATTTCAACAATCATTTCTTTTGTTTATTTATTTTTCACATTTCAAAATTTGGAAAATTTTGGGATGTGACAAAAGGGGGTTTGATTCTCTCTCTAGCAGTACTGAGATAAATGTTCTCAGGAAATCATCTCATTATCTACAGCTAATCCCTTTTGATGTGTTTGATGTCCAGGCACATGATTTTGATGAGGTGGCTATTTCCATTGAACTGACTAATTGCAACTACACCGATAGTGGTAATATCTTTGTTCCTTTGGCTACTATTCAGGTCAGGAGGAGCCATAGATCCAACAAATATGATGGCTTCAAAGTCAATCTTATTTCAGACTCTGAAGTGCACAAGTCCAAGGTGAAGCCAAGGCACACCTCTGCTGTCAAGGATGTAGTGAAGGGCAAGCAGAAGATCAAGTTTACTAAAGATGCTGGCATACCACCTCCTACACCCATTCTAGTGCTGCAGAAGATTGGAGTCAACTTGCGTGGGGTCCTTGCTGATGACATCTCTCCAAAGAAGTTGCTAGACACACCTCAAGAGGATGGAGCTACTTCTAGCTCCAATTAATATTCCGTAGTAGATTATGGTCTATAATAAATGAATTTCCTAAAAAAGTGGTTTATTTTATTTTGGAACATTAGAGGCTTGAACTCTAAAGAGAAGAAATTATCCCTAATGCTATTTTTGTCAGTTATTGTGCTATTATCCATTTGAAAGAGACATATAAATGTGAGTTTGGTATGTCTTTTATTAAGTCATGTTGTCCTAAAAGATTTGATGAGTCTGTTCATATTCCTTCTGTTGGGGCTTCTAGAGGTCTGATTACTATTTGGAATAGTTCACTTTTCTCTAGCCTGGTGATTCATGCTGAGATTTTTTCCTTGTCAATGCAATTCACTTCCACTCAGTCAAATCAATCTTTTACCCTTGTTAATATCTATGGCGCATGTGTAGGGGAAAGAAGGGAAGAATATGTTACATGGTTGTTTGATCTAGTCATCCCAGTTCACGAGGATTGGCTAGTCTTAGGCGACTTCATTTCATCAGATCACCATAAAATAGAAACAATCCAAGAGGGAACTATAATGATATGCTTTTGTTCAATGAGTGGATCAGAGAGTACCAGTTGACAGAAGTTGCCATTAAAGGGAGAAGTTTTACATGGAGCAATATGCAAGAATACCACTCCTAGAACAGCTTGACTGGCTTTTTACTTCCACTCATTGGATTTTATCATTCCCTAACACATTTGTAACTGCACTAGGAAAACCCATTTCAGATCATGTTCCTCTTGTGGTAGATATTCAAACAAATATTCCTGGCAGTAAATTTTCCAGATTTGAGAACTATTGAGTGGCTCAACAGGGGTTCTTTCAAATGGTGTCTGAAAGTATTCCATGTAATGGCTATAGAGAGATCAAAAGGAACAATATTCCAGTTTTTAAGATGCTTCTGGAAATGAGGCCACATCTCGTATGGATAAACAAAAGCTATTATATGTAGCTTATAAGGAGAGATTAGGGACAACCCATTCACATCCCATGCGTTTTGACTTACACTCATTATTAGAACCCATTGTAGGCCTAGATGTCCTATCCACCCCTTTTACCCATGAGGAGATTGATAATGTGGTTAAAACAATGCCAGTTGACAAAGCCCCGGGGCCAAATGGTTTTAATGTCCAATTCCTCAAATCTTGTTGGTATTAAGGATGATATTTATCAACTATGTGGGAACTTTTATGATAGGTCACTCAACTTGGAAAGTATTAATATGTGATAAATCACCCTTGTGCCCAAATTTCAGAGTCCTGAGATAGTTACTGATTTCAAAACCATCACACCACTAAATTGTTGCTTAAAGATTATCACTAAAATTCTAGCCAATGGACTGCAAGACGTTGTTTTCAAAATTGTACATAAAAACCAATATGGTTTCTTAAAGGGAAGAACTATCTAGGACTGTCTTGCTTGGGCCTTTGAATTTATTTATTAGTGTCGAGCATCTAGACAAGATATAATTATCCTTAAGCTATACTTTGCCAAAGCTTTTGACACAATTGATCATGCAACAAATGGTATTGGACAGCAAGTGGATTACATGGAGTGAAATGATATTTGGCTCTAGTATGTCCTCAATTTTGCTTAATGATGTTCCAAATAGACAATTCCATTTGAAACGTGGAGTTAGACTGGGTGATCCACTTTCACCTCTTATCTTTGTCTTGTTAGCAGATCCTCTACAAGATGCTATCAACAAACCTTTTAGAGAATAATTAGTTTCTTTACCATTCTCTCCTGATTGTGGTATGGATTTTCTTGTTATCCAATATGATGATGATACAATCATCATAATGCCAGCTAAATTGGACTAGGTGTTAGAGATACAAAATATAATCTAGACACATATGCATTATCAGTTGGTTTGCATATGAATTATCACAAGTCTCAGCTGGTAGCAATTAATGTATTAGAATAGCTTACAACTTCTCTAGCTGCAGCAATTGATTGTGTTGTGGGTAAGATGCATTTCACATATTTGGGGTTGCCTCTAGGCACCACTAAGCCAACCATCCATGACCTTATGCCACTGGTAGAAATAACTGAAAGAAGGCTTACAGCCAATTATATGATGATGTCCTACACATGGAGGGTTACTATAATCAACTCACTATTGACCTCTATCACCACATATGCAATGTCCACCCTTAAGCTAAATCCAAAAATTATTAAGCATGTGGATAAAATTAGAAGATACTGTGTATGGGAAGAAAAATCAGACGATCGAGAGAAATCCAATTCTGTCATTGCCTGGGATAGGGTCTACAGGCCCAAAAATAAAGGTGGAGTGGGGGTACTGAATTTGAAAAAAGATAATGAGGCTCTTATAATGAAGTACCTTCACAAATTCTATAATAAACACGATGTGCCATGGGTCAATCTGATATGGAAGGCATACTATGAGGACATGATTGCTCACGCAGTTGGCTCATGTGGTTCTTTCTGGTGGAGGGACATTATGGAATTGTCTCCTACATACAGGGGTTTTACCTCCTGCAATATTGTGGATGGAAATTCAGTTCTGCTTTGGAAGAATTTGTGGGGTGATGAAGAGGCACAATATAAATTTCCTAGAGCATTCTTTTCCACTCTTTATCACTATAAGAAAAATGTCCTTTTACAATGGATCATTTTCATGGTTGAGGCATGTTTTTAGTGGTTGAAAATCCTTCTATGACAGATGCCCTTTGTGGTAGAAGACCCGTCACAAATGAATCTACCACGGTTTTTCTGACCATGTCGGATTTCACCCTTCATCCATGAAAAGTCGTTCCGTCGTAGATCTGTTCACCAGCCGCGTTGACTGCTAACGTCATGCAAACTGCCATGTGGCAAATGCCGTTAACGGCCAGTTAGCGCCATTAATTATCAATGAAATATAGGTCGAAGCCAGGCCCAGCCAAGGCCTGATAATTATTAAGTGAGCCGACCCATTAAGAGAGCCTAATAGTATCATGGTCAATTACTGTTTCGTTCTACACTGTTGCATATGGGTCCACTATGTCTGCCCACTGCAGCCTCTAAATTTTTGGGCCCATTACTGTTTCGACCTGCACTGTTTGAAATGGGCCTATTTGTACGACTTGTAAACTATTGGGTCCATTACTATTTCGCCCTGTACTATTTGAAATGGGCTCGTTTGGTTAGCCCATAAACTTTCTAGTCCGTTACTGTATAGTCCTCTACTATTTGAAATGCGCCCATTTATGTGACCCGCTGTGGCCCATAAACTTTCTGGCCCGTTACTGTTCAGTCCCATAAACGGTCTACTCATGCTCTGGCCTGTTATGTTCTAGCCTGGTAAATTTCTCGGCATGTTACTGCTCTGGCCTGATGTAAATTTGGCCTGATACTGTTCTGGCCTGCTACGATCTAGACCTTTTTTTTGGCTTGGCCTGCTACTATTCTAGCCCGTTACTTCTTTTGGCCTTTTAAGGTTCTGGCCCATTACTGTTTTGGCCCATTAGTTTCTGGCCTTTACTGTTTTTGATCTACTATTGTTTTGGCATATTACCATTTTGGCATGTTACTGTTTTGGCATGTTATTGTTTTGGCCTTTTGCTATTTTGCCTACTATAGTTTTGTCCTGCTATAGTTTCTGCCTATCACTGTTATGGTCTATTACTATTACTAAGTACGCTTGTGGTTGGGCCCATTACTTTTACGGTCTTTTATAGTTTGAGCATTCGAGCCCATTCCCATTTCATAAAAGGTGTACAACTTGCGATCAACTTTTACTGTTTATCGTCGGTCCAATACAAGATGGTCAAATAACAAAGTCCTTATACACTAATCGACCTGGCTAGCATGGGTATGGTACCGTCTACCTCTATGTGTGGACTGCATCAACAAAATGCCTACACGGCCTATGCGATTAATCTAGATATTACATCAAATGCAAACTACTTAATTTTTTTTACATATTATCAACTGAAGGGAAAGAAAAATCAACATTTTTTTTGATGATCGAGTTGATAGTAGTCCTCAATTTGCTTTCTCCATCTATCAACTTCATCTTCCTTTTGAGTGTGACATCTATATTCGAAAACAACCTTGAGACATGATCTCGCATCCCCCTCTTTGGTGGCGATAGCAATAATTACAGTCTGAAACTAAGTAATAACAAGTTAATACATCAAACAAGGCAAACTACTCATTTAGATAGAAGCTATGAACTGGAGTTTACTACTGGTCAATGGTTCAAATATATTGACCATCACATCAAACAAACAGGACAAGCAAGTTTTAAGCAAGTGTGCCTATCATGAAACAAGAAATATAACAATATGTGTGGCTTAGAATTTCAGCAAATATAAACTAGCCATGTCATTTCAACAAATATATATAGGTAGTTGCATATCCTGGAATGCAAGAGATGTTGGGTGACTTAGAATTTACGGTAAGCTACACAATGGCATGCAGTTATTGTCGTAGCTAAGAATAAACTAGACAGAAATTATAACAGCATCATGCGAGAACTTGTAGAGTGGGAATGCAAACCATGAACAAACTATACTGTAGAGGATAGTTATGTCATTGCTTAGGACGACCCAGAACAAGATAGGAAATATAATGGCGTCGCTTGTGAACTTGTAGAACTAGAAAAACAAAAATTATACAAGTATGCCTACAATGAAATGAGCAATCAATCAAAGTGTTTCTTATAATTTCAGCAAATATAAACTAGCCATATCATTTTAAAAAATATATATGGAAGCAGTTCTTTATCCTGAAATGCAAGAGATGTTGGCTAACTCAGAATTTGCGGTGAGCTACAGCATGGATTGCAGTTGCTCGCATAGCTAGGAATGAAATAGATAAAAATTATAACGACATTATACGAGAACTTATAGAGCAGGAATGGAAACCACAAATGAACTATATATACATTAGAGGATAGTTATGTCATTGCCTATGACGAACCATTAGATATGAAATATAATGGCATCAATTGTGAACCTGTAGATCAGGACAATCAAGCATTACAGAAGTGTGCCAACAAATGAATTAAGAAATCAAATAGAGTGTTTCTTAGAATTTCAGCAAATATAAACTAGCCAGGTCATTTCAACAAATATATATGGAATCATTTGTGTATCCTGGAATGCAAGAGACGTTGGGTGACTAAGAATTTGCGGTGAGCTATAGAATGGCATGCAGTTAATTTTGTAGCTAAGAATGAACCAGATAGAAATTATAACGACATCATATGAGAACTTGTAGAGCAGGAAGGCAAACCACGAATGAACTCTATATACGGTAGAGGGTACTTATGTAATTGTTTAGGCCAAACTAACACTAGATAAGGAAACAATGGCATCGCTTGTGAACTCGTAGAATAGGCTGTGCAAACCAACATGTTCAGATTTCTCTTTTAAGCTCTAAGCAAAGAAAAAGAAAATAGTCATTGTTGTAGCTTTTGAAGAACCATGTGGCTTATAATCGAATTACTAAGAAGAGTTTGAATGCGTACTACATGTTAGAAGAACGATTCAAGGGAGAAAATAATAGCAGGAACATAGCTCAGGACGAACCAAGTAAATTAAGAACCATGGATCAGGGAATCCACACTAATATTTTCCACTGACTTTACATTTTTTAGGAACTACACAATAGCAGGAAATTATTGTTGAATGGAGTAGATAAGAACATGTGCATGACTTTAAAATTTGTAGATCAGCGAATGCAAACCAACATGTCTAGTGACCTTTGTGTAGCACAAAGAATAGGCATGCGCACTAACTTGGTGTGTAGCACGATTAGAAAAATACAGTTCACCACGACATGCTTGAACCTGCTATGCTGCTGACAAAACAAAAAAAAGAGTTGGGATACTTGGTTACCATGGTCGAAGAGGCTTCTAACCATCATTTGTATCCACGCGGGTGACGTCTAGGTTACCGAGGGTGATGTGGTTACGGTGGCTGTTTGTTACGGGGAAGCAGATCTTGGGCGGTCGATGTCGGCTTGAGCATGGTGGACGAGAGCGTAGCTAAGGCAGAATCGGTGCACTGCACAACAGCTTTGATATGGTATGGTTGGGGTGGATATCGGCGGTGGGGAAGTAGACCTTCAGAAGTCATTGATAGATTCGGCGCCGTGGATGGGAAAGTAGGGAAAGTAACTCAGGTGCGGTGACCTGGATCAGATGCACTAGACATTGGTGAAGCAGTAATGGTGCATTGGATAAGACCGCAGCTGATGCGGCTACATTATACTGGTGGGTAAGGAGTGCATGGTGTTGAGTTCCGGCGGGCAAATCTAGCATGAGAAGTGCTACGAGAGGTCCCGGCCACCGGAGCCGGTGGTCGAAGAGGCAAGAGAGTGTGAGCGGGGCTAGGGTTTTTCTGAGGATCTTTCTTTATGTTTGTGGGGAAGAATCGTTTTTTGAAATATATTGGTACTACTGTAGTACCGACCCGAGAGGGAAATATTATTCATTAGTATTGTTTGTTTGAAACGGAGGGGTGCGAGAAATTTCGTAGTGTTTGAAATAGAGGGGCGCGAAAAATTTCTCAATGTTTGAAATGGAGGGGTGTGAGGAAGTGTGGACCACGTGATTTTGTCCTTCTAGCAATCTTGTTCGTCCATCAAAAATCAATGGGCCAGATCCGATACCTTCCCTACGAAGGCTCTGGCACGGATGCCTATGCAAGCAATCGCTGGGTGTCAACACCCGAATTTTTAATCCCAGATGCCTGTTATGCCATACATCGCAATCCCAGGATTACCATTTTTGCAAGACATAACATTATTGGATACCACAGTACATCATCCATTACAAACCATACATAAGGTCTTACACAAATAAGGATCTCATGATCCAGTTCTTAATACAACTCAAGCAGCGGAAATACGTAATAATAATGGTAGCATAGGCGAAGCTCCATCTTCGGGGTCACAGGCAATGCTGACGATGGGATATGATCCTAGTTGTCGTAACCCTCCTGGGGTCCATCTTCCAGGTACTCCTCTTCATAGTCTGGCCATGGGAATAGCCAGGGACAAATCCATGAGTACTCTTTAAGTACTCGCAAACTAATACTAACATGTGAAGGGGATTTTTGTAGTAGGACACTAAGCTCTAGGGTTGTTTTGCAAAAAGCCAGATTTACCTCTACTAAGTTCAGAAGCAAGAGAAAGCTAGTCAAATTTTATAACACCTAAGTGGGAGCTTGTATTTCATATCACAACTCTGTTGTGGTCAAGTCAAAGTCTCAAGTCATTTCACAAGGCATTTTGAAAACATCTGACGAGGGAACAGTATGGCCACTCCAACTGTCCATAACCGCGAACGTGGCTATTCGAATAGTTTGACACTCTGCAGCGATTGTACACTTTCACCACAACATTCGATACATCCGTCAGGCACAAATCCTGAATTCACCATACTCAGTATGCGGATAATCAATCCTAACCTTTCAATTACATGCCCTAGTATAAGCACCTCTCCTGTGAGTTTGGCCTCCCAACCATGACCAACTGTCATCTTGGGTACTGCGCAGGTGGACAATCTTCACAAGGTAGCCTCAGCTCAGACCTTGGCCGTGAGGGAACTAATACTAAGGTATATAAGTTTCCAGTCAAGCCCTACCCAATTCTCGGGTATTGTGGTTGTACGGTAAAATTGGAATGGTATCGCATCCAGACAACCATCAGTTTTATAAAGGGCTAAGGCTCATGCTGCAACATTTTCATCACCATAAATCCTCTGGTGTTCGGAAACACATGTCCAAAACATTTCAATAGAATGATCCATCATTCCAAGGTTTTCATAACCATTTTTCCACCAAGTATTCCCAACTAAGTTGATCAAGTTTTATGCTTAGCACTAGCATCTACAAGTGGGGGTAAGTACTAATGAGGGGTGGTAAACTAGTGGAGTTTAACTGAGTTCAATCCCATGCCTTAGGATGACATAAAGATTATCTAGCTTAGGCCAAATTTTATGCTCTTTATGCAACCTTCAAGTATCTCTCTAGAATCTAAAATTCACTTAAGTAAGCTCTAAGTACTAGCTTTGATAAAGAAATAAAGTATAAAGCTTGCAAGTAAAACTAGGATTGTTTATCAAGTGGTTATGATCATATATGCTTAAGGCATATAGTTGGCAGGGTAACAAGCAAGTATTTGCTTGCACATTCAACTAGTAGTATTAGGCTTGCATCAATATAAGTATAAGCTTGCTAAATTGCAAGTGTTAGCTTGCCTTGTGCAGAGCAGTGGTTGAAGTTCTCCTCGGCTTCTTCTTCGTAGTATCCTCCTTCTTCCTCGTATCCTTGGTCGGTACTAGCTTCTATAAATAAATACGAGGTACACAATCACCAAATAATACTTAACTACTTTCAATCATCACACGCGGGGTTGCTGGGACGGTGGTGATGACGTATGCACGCGGCGAGGGCGGCGCGCGGTCTGTGGGCGTCTGTCGAGCGTGGCGCACGGGGCGCTCTCTCGGCATGGTTGCTGGCGAGCTGGGCACGGTCTGTGCGTGTGGTCCAGGGGCTGGCATCGCTCGCAGCTAGGACAAGGAGTGGCGGTGGGGTGTTAGCTTTCTCCTAGACATGTTGGCTAGGCTTGGTGCTTCTCCTAGCTCGCTGTCGACATGTGGGTGGCAAGGGTGCACTCGGCCTGCTCACCATTGATGACAATGGCTATCTTACAGTAGTGCTAGAGATTAGTTTAGGTTGTTAGTTGATCTACTAAGGCTAGTGGTGTCCAGAGAGGGAACAAGTTAGGCTCAAATCACTTCTCCAAATAGTGTTTATATTTTGTTTGATTTGTATCTACAAGGTGTTTGATGAAATGGCCGCAAGAATTCAAGTTTTGAATTTTGAAAAGATTTTTGGTGGGTGTGCTAGGTTGGTGCTGGTGAGTCTGCAGATGCTTGGGTTTTGAAGGTTGAGCTTGTTTGAGTGGTTTTTGAAAAAGTGGGATCTTCCCATATGATATAGATTCAATTTTAAACTATTCTTTAAACAATGCATTCAAATGTTTTTGGATGATCACATAGTGGGCCTTGATACTTTGTTTTGAGTACTATCAAGGGGTGCAAAGATCCAAACAAGTTTCTGTTAAGTTCTGAAAGATTGAGACGGCCAAAGTAGGCATGGGAGTTAAATTGGTCAAAATGACCATTCACTCATTTTGTTTGTTTTGATTTATCTGTCTTTGGGAAAAGTTTGGGAATTGTTTAGATGTTGTTTATTTCACCTAAGAATCCTTTTACAAGCAAAGAAACACATAAACAAGGCAATTCAAAATAATCCAAATTGGAATGCATACACACATGCATGCTTTCATATTTTTATTTAGAAAAGTTTTTGTTAACCCTAATTTTGAAGATTAGAGTTTGATGATTCTAGTTTAGTATTTTTGGGATGTTATACTGGGTGTCCTAGAGTAGGCTATGGGGGTAGATGTGTAGGCCACAATATTGTAGTAGTAGTAGCACACCATTAATCGGGCTAGCTGGGGGGCAGGATATTTTGGCGCTCCATGAGTTCAAACTTTTAGTGTACTCCATTTTTAGGACTGAATGCATGCAGCTCAAAAAAACGTACTAACACGTGTTATTTCTATTATGTTAGCACATCGTGATTACATGCATGATAGTAGTTGGTTACTCCATTTTCAGGAGTGAATGCATGGAGCTCAAAAAAATGTACTATGTAACTAGCATGCATTATGCATGATAGTAGTTGGTTACTGAGTTGCATGCATCATGTATTAAGTGGATTCTATTGGGTTAATCATATTACTCGTACTCTCTGTATATTCGTCGATCTCATCATAGTATAGGTACTGAGTTGCATGCATGTGCACACAAGCTCTATTTATTTTGTTGAGTGACATACAATTTTTTGTGCGTTCGAGGCCCCAATCAACTGATGACTCTCGCTAATCAACGCAGCTCACACATACTGTACTTTGCAGGCATAACCAGACTTCTAATGAAATCAGACGAGTAACTCATAAAATAAGTATAGTAACAACCAGAGAGACACAGTTCAATGTCAAGCAATCTTGTCCGTCCATCCAAAATCAATGGGCCAGAGCGGATAGCTTCCCTACAAAGGCTCAGGCGGGAATGACTATGCAATCATCGTTGGGTGTCCCTGGGTATCTATAGGGGTAGATGTTCCTGTGACCCATAGTACTCTAGAAAAAGCTAGGTGTTGCTGACGCTGACGGAAAATTTTCTTTTCTAGATAGGCACATCATCCTAGAGCATATACAACATAGTACTAAAAATTCTGAGTTGGGCATCCGCAAAGTGCAAGAAAGGTTGTCCGTGAGGAATAGAAAAAAGATTTTCCCTCTCTCCCCTATCTTGCATTAAGCAATATGATGATAAGCTATGTGTACTATATATATTGAGCTAAGAAAAAAGTGAAGTCGAGTCGAAAACAAATGGATGCACCAGTTAGACTCAACATGTGAGACCCATTAAACAGAGCATGCAACAATTCTCATCCAACCATGTCATCCTCCCATGAATACAACAAGAATGGAAGTACTTAATAATTTAGTGGGCTACTATACAACCAATTAGTAACTACTATCATTAACAAAAATCTCCACAGAGCACATTCAATTTCTTATAAGAGTGCAATATATTTATGCGAAGACGGAGGAGAAACCAAAAAAAGAGGGTTACTGGAAGGCTTCTCCCTTCCTACCAATTCCTACTCCAAAGCCAAATATTTCCCTGTCTCAGATTCCGAGATTGCAACACTGTGGTCGCCCTTAGGAGGCACGACCTCCACAATGGTAGTGAGCTCGACAGCCAACAAGAGATGGCTTCTCCCTTCCTACTTAGCGGGGCATGACCTCGACGGCATCTCCAATGGTAGAAACTGGCTGCGGAGCTTGGTGACTTCCTTCTTCAAATTATTGCACTCATCACGAAGGCTTGAGGAGTCATGATCATCAGATCGCGCGAGCCTCTTTTCGAAAGACAAATCAGCTCGGAGGCGATCATACTCTAGGTTGAGCTCAAAGTTTTTCTGCAGAATTTTGATGTTATGGATGTTGATTTCATCTACTTTGGCCGAGATTATCGCCATGACTTCCTGCATGGAAAATCCATCATCAGTAAGATAGCATGCATGCAGTGAAGAACATAAAATGCCACTACCTATATAGTGCCTACCTCTTTTTTAGGAGAATGGGCATGATGTCATCATACAAGTCAGGCATATCCATCTTGCTATTGATCTGTGTGGTGGAAAATTCGACGCTCCAGCCGCCTGGCCTGGAAGATATAGGAAGACGGTTCAATAGTAGGAGCTGGTAGCCCAGGAATCACTTCATTGAGGGTCCCCTTCCACAATCCGAGCCTACAGGTCCCCCTGCCAGTGGGGTTTCTCCACCGCCATCTTGTTGTTCTTCTGATGAGACAGGTTATTTTGTGACATTGCTGGATGAAGAACTAAAGAATCAAGGGAAAAGTAGTGGAAGAAAATGGTTTTTGCGAAGGCGGAGCGAGGTCGTACTAGTAGGAAGAGAGTGAATAGTGGAAGCAAGTGCAGTGACCCATCATGCCGCTGCATGTGTATATACTATAGTCATTGACATGGCACTTACAGAACACCGTTCCACAAATATCACATCCCTCAGAGTGGTACAATAGAAATATTGCGGGTCCAAATTACAAACATACACACATTATTATTATTACAATACCAAAAGATTAGAATTTTAGGTTATTCAAACTTACAAACCAAACATAGAAGTTTCAGCGGAAGATCAAAGTTTCAGACTCATACCCAGACTTGAGCTCAACATCTTATCATATAAAGTTTGTGGGGCTCAGCTCATTTGAACTACTATATAATTATAGGCAACTACTCAGACTCGTTGCCTTCTACTCCATAGCGTATCTTGTAGTCCACCCCTTCTACTCCTCCGGACATGTCTGGTTCCTCGTAGTAGATATATTCTTGTCCTTCAGTAGTGTATATTGGAGTGTCTTTCCGCTCCTTAGAGTCTAAGTAGGGGTTCAAAGGAAAGAGTGAGTAACAGTGTTACCCAGCAAGTTCATTACATGCAAGATGGAAAGTTTGATGCTCTATATACCACCTCAGACCATAAGTCCTTGACACTATGCAATTTTTGTAAACATTTCTTCAAAGGTTGATTTTAGTATAAAAAACTATGCCCATCAGACATCACAGGTTGACCAAAACTTCATGGAGTTCCTTTCCTGCCGCATTCGTAGCTCCTTCTCGGAACAGGGAGTAACATGTCACAATTATTACACTCTGCAGAGATGCGTTGCTTTACCCATGAGAGATCAAATCTTTGTTGCACAACCGGGTGTACTTTCTCATCCACAATTCTGTGATGTGGGGCCCATTAGATGATCCAAGCCAATCAATGTCCTTCTCTGCAATCCCACATGGAACATGAATTCCCAAGCAGGAATACGTCCGTTAACCCCCATATAGGCAGATATATCCCTGGCAACCCCTTGGAGACTCCAGTGAGAAGATCATGTCCCTGACAACCCCCACGGAAGTGGAAGATCTACCTCCGACAACCCATCATAGATAATCTAGACACCAATATCGCGGGGACATAAGGGTTCCCACCCATGCTGAGTCCTCGTAGGGGATCTACAGCTTCACGATAAGGTCATCCATTCATGTGAAAGGAAGAAGATCCAGCTGACTTCTCCGTCCCATTCCAAATCTCATGGTTAACGCGTATTATATGGCGCTAGAATCACTGATGTCATGGGTTGTTACTTTCCTATGTGGTGAAATTTTCTGCACATGGAATCCTAGATTCCCTTACCAATCTTATATTTATAACCACTTAGGATGATAATAGAATTTTATTTCTCTGAGAAAATAATATTTTCTTATTATTATTAGAACATAGGTGATAACACACAATTTGCATATACTTTGATAAAACTCATCAAAGGACATGAGCAAGTGATGAACTTGCCTTGTGACTGCAAGGTAGTGAAGTCGGATGCTTGCACTCGACCTTGAGCTTCTATTTGTACAAAACACCATTATTGCCCGGTAAGGAAAATATTTAAAGAAGCAATAATGAATATGCATACTGATGCAATCCATTTATATCTTATTTCCATGTTTTACCCAAATTATTAAAATCTTAAAGTTTCTTTATTGAAATAAAATTAATACTTAATAATTCTAGAATTATTGTAAATAATATATTTAATATTTTTTTGATAATATACATTAATATAAGAGTTTAAAACTAGTTTTTATTTAATTTACACTCTTATTAATATTTTCTCAAAATTCTATTTAAGGATAATTGTTTCAATTTAGTGAATTTTATTTTATTGAACTTGAATAAAATTTAGAATTTTTTAAATACTATACCTATTTAGGATTGTAAAAGTGAATTTTATTTATTTTTAGGTATTTTATTTATTTTGATAAAATCCCATAAGGAATCTATATCATAAAAATAATTAATCTAAATTTATCTCATTAAATTACAATCCATTAATTTTATTGGGTAGATTACATTGTTATGAACACATGGGTATATTATTTGTATTTTTAGGATTCGTATTCATTTTCTTAAAGCTTATTTAGTCGTGGGGCATTTTGGTCTTTTAATAAATAGTCTAGGGTTTCAATTTTCTTTAAAACTGGGCCTATCCCGTTGGGCTGACCTAGCCCGACCCGGCCCAGTGGGTTGGGTCAAACCCACTGTGTCGCCTGGTACTGGCCACGACCGGCCTAGTATCCCACTCTTCCTCTCTCGTGCATGATTCTGCTTTCCTCCTCGCTGGCGGTGTGGTGTCGCCGCCATCGCCGCGTTCAACTCCAGCCACCCCTAGCCTTCTCGGTCGCCGCCATGGTGATGAAAGTTGCAAACACCAATGATGTGCCTTCCTGTCTAGTTCGATTTGCTTCTCGTAACTTCAATCGACATTATCACCACCTCATAGGTACCTAGGGTTTCCACCCTAGCTCCAGCATGTTACTCTGGCGATATGGGAGGTGCTACTCTAGTGTTGTGGTCCCTTCGTGGTGATGCCGGTGCTACTTGTGACTCCATCGCCGCTGTGTCTATGGCTTGGCGCGGGTTGAAGCGCCTTCGGGTGCTCCCCATGGCACCGTGGGCCTCATCGTCGGCCACCCTGCTTCCTCTTCTATAATTTATCGAGGACCTTTGGTAAGTTCACCTCCTCTCCCTTCTTACTCACTATGTCTCTCCTGATACCCTCTATGTTCTTCCAGTGAGGAATCCCTAATTAGGGTTCATCCCTTGTGATAGGGTTCTTCCCTTTTTGCTGTGGTTATCAAAGTTAATGCAAATTACTTTATGCATAAACCACTATAACTAGGCTGTGTAGAATCAGCTTGATCTCTATTACAAGATTATGGCTATGGATATGGAGGAGGTAGGTGATGGAGGTGATAAACTATGGTGGTGTGGATCTCCTTCGGTCGATGGTGGATGAGATCTCAATGGATAATGTGTTCCGCGATTGCTGGAGGGTGCATCTCACCTCGCATGATCTCGCTACCTTCACATGAGTAGTTCAGTTTGACCTAAGAAAGGCTTCGACATGTGGTACAGGCGGGCCTCACCCGTATTGATGCTCGTTATGGCTTATGGAGTTGCCTTTTTTCCCTTGTTGACTTGGCTATGTTGGCAACGACATATTCTTTATATTTTCTCCTAATTTTGTCATAGAAGTGTGATTTTCTGAACATCACAAATCAAGAGAAGAATTTGCACATCTTTGCAATAATTATTCATTAGTATCAAGGCTAGGGTGTTATTTGTTCAATTTCTTGACCTACAATAAGATTTAAACGCGGATAAATATGGCTATTTTCACAGCCATCGAAAATACAAGAAAGGAAAAAAGATTGCTCTCTACTATTGATGCACTTGATACCATAGTAGAAATTACTCATTTAAGTGTAGTGGAGTGTGAGGCATTAAAGAATGTTAATGATCGTATAACTACCCTTCGGCGAGATGAGCAAACTAACTGGGCACAAAGTGCTAACGTAAAGCATATACAAAAAGGGAGGAAACAATATTAATTAAGTACATCAATTTTCTTGCAAATGGGAAACATAGGAAGAAAAAATATTCCAATCAGAACATGAGGAAGGAACCATTGTGGGAGAAGAAAATTTAAAAGTGTATATTATCTAATTCTACAAAAATCTTTTTAGGGAGCCATCCCCAACAAATATTTCTCTTATATATGGAGGGGGTCACTCATGACATACCTCACATATATCTATCATGAGGAGAATAACATTCTAACTACTCATTTTTGTGAAAAGGAAGTGTATGAAGCTATCTCACAGATGGAGCATTGATGGCACTGCGTCAACGTGCAGTTCTTCGTCGAGAAACCCCAAGAGCAAGGTGTGATGCAACACTGCAGCAAGTTTTCCCTCAGTAAAAAACCGAGGTTATCGAACCAGTAGGAGGAAGGAAACGTCACACAGGTGTTGCAAGCAACGTGGAAACCTGCACAACACAAACTCAAGAGTTTGCCCCAACAAATAAGTGAGGTTTTCAGGCTCACCGGTTTGCTGTAACAAAGGATTAAATGTATGGTGTGGAAGCTGATGATGGTTTGCAGCAAGTAAACAAGTAACAATGGAAGATGTATCAATGGTATACAACATGGCATGAAGGGTAAAAGATTACAGCAGGGCAATTGAAAAGAACTGATCAAGGCATAACAATGCAATACCAGACAAAAAGATCCTATGAGATTCGATTGGGCAATACAACAATATATATAGACCGCCATCCAACTGCATCTATGACTAGAAGTCCACCTTCAGGTTATCTTTCGAACCCCCTCCAGTATTAAGTTGCAAGCAACAGACAACTGTTTTAAGCAAAGTGTGTAAGGTAAATAATCCACTTGTCCATGAACAAGAGACCGTTGTTTTATCCGTAGTGGCAACAGAACATATACAACCAAAGAGATTTCTGTCACTTCCCTTGGAAACTAGAGGCATGAACCCACTATCGATCATAAATACCCCCTCTTGGAGTCACTAGCAACTACTTGGCCAAGATAGCTACTAACAACGAAGATCATGCAAGATCACAAACAACACATACATGATAGTATCAAATAGACAAAACCATTAATCAATCTAACATAGTAATCTCAATATCCATCAGATCCCCGCAAACACAACATGCATGATTACAAATAGATTAGATATTGATCATGAACGGAGCTCACAAGATCTATACATGAAAGCACAAGGAGGAGATACAACCTTCTAGCTACTATATGGACCCGTAGTCCAAGGTGGAACTACTCACGCTTCATACCGGAGAAGAAGGCCTCCAGGATGATCTCCCCTCCGGCTAGGTGCCGGGAAGAGCTTCAGATCCCCCCGATCTAGGGACGATGGTGGCGGCGGCTACAGAAGGTTTTGTGGAGTTTTGATCGGGTCCCTAGGGTTTTTGTATAGGCGGCTTCTTATAGGCGAAGGGGCGAGCCAGGAGGGCCACCAGGGGGTTTGGCCGCCCTATGGTGCCTCTCCGTCCCGTATTCTGGCTTCCTGTCGCCCACGGTAAAATATTGACTTTGGTTTTTGTCCCGTCCAATTTCGAGAATATTGATTTTCTGCCTTTCTAGAACCAAAAACAGAAGAAAACATGCAACTGGCACTGTGGCAACTTGTTAATAGGTTAGTTCTAGAAAAGATATAAAAACACCTCAAAGTGTAGACAAAGCAAAGCAAAGTAGATACTAGAAAGCATGGAGCATCAAAAATTATAGATACGTTTCTAACGTATCAAGCATCCCCAAGCTTAACTCCTGCTTGTCCTCAAGTAGGTAAGTGATAAAAGAATAATTTTTGAGGTGACATGCATCGTCAAAACCAAGATCAAACCATTTGCAAGCATTGAAGGCTGGGATCAAAGAACTCTAAACATGTGCATGAAAGATGGAGTTCTAACAATAGGACAAGGTAACTATGCATGCAACATAAAAGGCTACAAACAAAGATCATGAATAACATGCATTGACAAAAGTTTGTTTGTTTCACATACAGAAAACATGGCATAGTGGCATTCAGTTTGTCCCTCATAGAGTAGCAAGTAGATGCATAGGACACCTTCAAAGTTCATAAGAGTGACTAGATACAAGTAGCACAAGAACAAGTAGTATCACAATATGCATCAATCAATAAGTTCTGGGACACTGTACACAGAATGAAAACTGTGCTCTCTTAATGGTGCCTAAAGGTATAAGGTGGAGACTCAATATAATGGTGGAAGAAAGGCCCTTCATAAAGGGAACCAGGGATTTCAAGTTCCAAAAAGAGCTTCCGAAAATTATGGTACTTGTTAGCTTTCAGCCCTCATTGCCCCTATCATAAGCATCTTGAAGTGATCTTGGTTTTGGTGAACAAACTATGGAGTATATGCTTGACAAAGTATAAGTTGGCAATCTCAAGTCCCTTGAATACGAGGGCCACACCTCATGCTACTCAACTTCAGTCACCTATAAATTCTTGTCATAGTAAGTACATACGTATCATAGAGAAACGCCAACGGGGTACCCCTTGCACATGGTACAGGAGCTATCCCATAACCAAAATGATAAGGCAAGCAGACAATGAGCATCTCAGTGATCTTTTTATTTACTATGTGCATATCTTTTTATTGAGGATGCTTCACAGATATCTCAATATGGTAATGCTGCAAGTTTCACCATGATTAGGCTAGCGGCCCAGGCGTTTCTCTAACACAAAATACATAACTCATGGACTTACAAGTTCGATCTTTATTTCACACCGGTGACATCCATAGAAAAAAGAGTATGGTATCAACTGTGTACAAAGTACAAGTGCAATGTTGAAAACGTTCCCCGTGACAACGCGGTTCTGCTAATTCCAACGCATAAGTGCAAGCATATACAACATAAATGACACAATGGTTCAAGTTTATTATGGGCAAAGAATATAAAGTGTTCCAACAAGTTCGTGAGGGCTTTAATCACTAAGTTTTCAGATAACAAAATACTTTTTAATCGGAAGATAGCTGAAAACAAGAATATACTTGGAATGGTGTAACACACCATGCATAGGAGTTTATAGTGTACACTTTGGAATAACTTGCTTTCTTGGGAGTTGGAAGCATGAATAGATCTTACTCATACAAGTGGAGGCTAGCAAAAGACTGGGAGCAACCAACTAAGAGAGCAATAATGGCCATAATCATGCAGAGCAACAAAACATTACTAATCAAAGCATAGAGTGGTACTACAAGTCAAGGACTAAATGATCATAGAGGCTATGGTGACTTGTTCATAGTCATAACATGGTGTGAGCATGTGCCAAGTCAACCCAAACAAAGCATCAAAGGAGAATACCACAATACTATGCTTTTGTATGCTAAAACAATGCATAATTCTATCAAGGCATACTATGCAATCCCAATTGTTTGGAACAAGACATGATACATCAATAATCACTAAGCATAAGGTCAAAACAACACCTAGAATGTCATGCTAAAGTCTAAGTCACAGTCAATGCAAGCTCCTCTTGCACTTTCACGCAGGAACTTCCTACTCCTTTTCAACACCAGGCAACTTATTTGAAAATAACACGGCAAGAATGGGGGTCCAAACTACTTTATTCAAGCAAACTAAACAAACTAACCAAATCAAACGAAAACTAAGACGCTCCAAGGACAACACAACAGTGCATGAAACAATAAAATTGGACCGGGGTCCATAGTTCACTAGAGGTGCTCTCGTTAGATAAACAACATGGCATGAAGGGTAAATAAATTATAGTAGGGCAATTGACAGGAACTGAGCAAGGCATAACAATGCAATACCAGACAAAAATATCCTATGAGATTTGATTGGGCAATACAACAATATACATAGACCGCCATCCAACTTCATCTATTACTAGAAGTCCATATTCAGGTTATCATCCGAACCCCCTCCAGTATTAAGTTGTAAGCAACAGACAACTGTTTTAAGCAAAGTGTGTAAGGTAAACAATCCACTTGTTCCATGAACAAGAGACCGTTGTTTTCTCCCTAGTGGCAATATCACATCTACAACTGAAGAGATTTCTGTCACTTCCCTTGGAAACTAAAGGCATGGACCCACTATCGAGCATAAATACCCCCTCTTGGAGTCACTAGCAACTACTTGGCCAAGATAGCTACTAACAACGGAGAGCATGCAAGATCACAAACAACACATACATGATAGTATCAAATAGACAAAACCATTAATCAATCTCACATAGTAATCTCAATATCCATCGGATCCCCGCAAACACAACATGCATGATTACAAATAGATTAGATCTTGATCATGAACGGAGCTCACAAGATCTATACATGAAAGCACAAGGAGACGATACAACCATCTAGCTACTACATGGACCCGTAGTCCAAGGTGGAACTACTCACGCTTCATACCGGAGAAGAAGGCCTGAGGGATGATCTCCCCTCCGGTAGGGTGCCGGGAAGAGCTTCAGATCCCCCCGATCTAGGGACGATGGTGGCGGCGGCTATAGAAGGTTTCGTGGAGTTTTGATCGGGTGCCTAGGGTTTATGTATTGGGGGCTTCTTATAGGCGAAGGGGCGAGCCAGGAGGGCCACCAGGAGGGCCACACCCTACCCAGGCGCGGTGTGGGACCACCCGCACCTAGGTTGGTTTGGTCGCCCTGTGGTGCCTCTCCGTCTCGTCTTCTAGCTTCATGTCGCCCACGGTAAAATATCGACTTTGGCTTTTGTCCCGTCCAATTCCGAGAATATTGATTTTCTGCATTTCTGGAACTAAAAACATAAGAAAACATGCAACTAGCATTGTGGCAACTTGTTAATAGGTTAGTTCTAGAAAAGATATAAAAAACACCTCAAAGTGTAGAAAAAGCAAAGCAAAGTAGATACTAAACAAGCATGGAGCATCAACAATTTAGATACGTTTCCAACGTATCAAGCATAATAAGGAACCCTATCCGGATGGTTTTCCTACCGAGTTCTATCAAAAGTTTTGGGAAGTACTTAAACATGATCTAATGGCACTATTTAGTTAATTACATAGAGGGGATTTGCCTCTGTTTACATTGAATTTTGGTGTTGTTACTTTATTACCCAAAAAATCCAATACAAGTTCAACAATATATGCTGATATGATTGCGAAATGTTAGTTTCATTTTTTTACTAAGGTGGGTACTAATCGCATTACAGGGATTCCTCCTAAGTTAAATAGAACTACCAGTCAGCTTTTATGCTTGGAAAACATTTCCTAGAGGGGGTAGTTTTCCTTCATGAGATTATCCACGAGCTTCATCAGAAGAAACTGGATGGGGTCTTGTTTAAAACAGACTTCAAAAATGCATATGAAAAAGTAAAATAGTCTTTCCTACAACAAATATTGTTCATGAAGGGATTTGTAGTAGAGTGGAGAAAATCAATTGAGCAGTTTGTACAAGAAGGTAATGTTGGTATTTGTGTGAATGATGATATTAGACATTACTTTCAAACAAAAAATGCCTCCGACAAGGAAATACCGCTATCCCCGATGCTTTTTAATATTATTTTCGATATGCTAGCTATCCTAACTGCAAGGAAAAATAGGATGGACAAGTTCGAAACCTCATTCAACATCTATTTGATGGATGGGTTTCAATATGACTTGCAGAAGGGCATGAACATGGAATTAATATTATGTGTCTTTGAATAGGTTTTAGACTTAAATATTAATTTCCACAAAAAAGAGTTTTTTTTATTTTGGCAAAGCAAAATATGAGGAATAGCAGTACACATAAATTTTGGTTGTGAGGCAGGGACTTTGGCGTTTAGATACTTGGGTGTGCCTATTTAGAGAAAACTTAAAAATTCATATTGGTATCTAGTAGAAACTTGACTCTAAGGAAAGTTGGGTTGCTAGAAGGGTATGTAATTATCCCATGGTGATCGCTTGGTCCGAATCAATTTTGCATTAACAAGTTTACCCATGTTTATGTTGTCTTTCCTAGAAATACCTAAAGGGGTAAGGAAGCGACTTGATTTTTATAGGTCTCTCTTTTTTAGCAAAGTGATGAGAATAAAAAAATATAGATTAACAAAATGGAACATAATTTCTCGACCAAAAGATCAATGTGGCCTTGGTATTGAGGTGTTAAAAATTCAAAATATATGGCTACTAAGTAAATGGATTTTCAAACTAATTGAGTAAATGGCTTTTCAAACTAATTAATGAAGAATGGGTATGGCAACTACATAATAAATATCTAAGTCAAAAAAGTTATCTGAGGTACAACTAAAATCGAATGATTCTGCTTTTTGGAAAGGGCTTATGCAGGTAAAGAATGAGTTCTTTGCTAGAGGTCATTTCAAAATTGGTATGGTTCTAGCACTAGGTTTTGGTAAGATACATTGCTGGGAGATACACATTTAGCACAACAATATCCATATTTGTACAATATTGTGCAACGGAAAAAAATTACGGTCGCACAAGGTCTAGCTCAAGTACCGCTGAACATTGGTTTTAGTAGAGTACTTAGTGGTATTAAGTGGACTCTTGGTTACACTTATGTCAACGACTTTTGATGGTACAATTGGGAGATCAAGATAAGTTTGTATGGAACTTAACATCATCCAGGGTGTTCTCAATTAAGTCCATTTATTAAGATCTTATGAATGATTATATGGTCTTTGTTTAGAAATATCTTTAAAAATTAAAATTCCACTTAAGATTAATATTTTTATGTGGCTTCTAAATAACAAAGTTCTTCTTACAAAGAATAATATGGTTAAAAGGAATTGGACTGGTTGTACCGAATGTTGTGTTTGTGGTTAGCAAGAAACCATATAGCACTTTATATCATGGTCTTTTTCTCATCTTTTGTGGCATATTGTCAATTTTACTTATGGCCTCCCTCCTTCGACTAACATAACAAATATGTTTTGAAATTGGTTGAATGGTGTGAACAAAATATGGAAGGCTAGAATTTACATTGGTGTTTCTGTCTTATGTTGGTCTATTTGGAGATGCAGAAATGACATTATCTTTAAGAAAACAAAAACTTTTAACTTTCTATGAGTTATTCATATGGTGGCCCATTGGGTGCAGCTTGGGAGCTTCTCCAATCGCAATACCAGTGAAATATTATGGCTTCTAGATGTAGCCATCTCCTGATGGTCGTGCGGGATATCTTTGGCCAATTTGGCTGGCAACATATTAGTTGACTACATGATGCTTAGGGGTCGTATGCTTCATATTTTCCGCTGGTTGATACATCTGTCAACTTTAAGTGATCCGTGATGTGTATTTTTGAATTGTAATACCTTTGGGTATTAAAAACTATTAATAAAAGGTTGCGTGCATCGACTGATGCAGATGCCGGGTTCCACTTCTCTTTTCTAAAAAAAAGTCCGACAAAATTCAGATTGAGAGGCGACAAAATAATCTGAATAAGATCGCAAGTACCATGACACATGATTTATGTAGTGTATATACTCTAATCGTTAATGGTACTTGCAAACTATGTACACATGCTATTTTCCATACATCGTACACAAGATCATATTGTCTAAATTTAACAAAACATCAAATTCCATGGTTTCATTGCTGAGTGCAAAACACAAAATAAAAAGGAAAATAATAAATGGGAAATAAAATAAATGGAAAAAATACAAAATAAATTCTCTGCTGCGGCATAAAAAGTGTCCAAAATGCGGCAGAGAAACATCGATCCCGGTCCGTAATACGAACCGGGATAAATGGTGCCCCCCTCGCTCTAGACAGCGGCCACGTGGATCCCTTTTTGTCCCGGTTCGCAACACAACCGAGACTAAAGGGGGAGAGGGTTAGTCATGATTGCCACGTTCCGGTTGCACAACCGGGACAAAAGCCCCTCACGGACCGGGACAACAGGCTCTTCTTCCATCAGTGACATCAAAACAGGAATCAAAATCGGTACCACTTGTTGAATTACGCATTGAAACAATAGAATTCTCAATTGGAAGCCATTTCATTTTGCGCTTGGATTTGGAATTACCACCAAATTCAATTCCAAGCCTTAATTTTTTTTTGAGGTAAAAAAAAACATAATAGTTTACTTCACTTTCGGCTCATTCAAGCGATTTGTTTTGTTAGGATTCCAAGCCTTAATTCTGTGCATCCAAACACAACATAATAGTTTACTTCACTTTTCGTGTATGATGTAATCAGTTTATCCTTACATAAAAAATGGGGACATGAGTAATAAAGCCAACTCTGCAATCCTATAATTTTCTGTATGAAACTGAGCAAATAACTAACCATGATGACCATAGAGAGCTGCTACACACATGACACTTCTTAAACGATTTCTGGCGATGCGCTTCACCTAACCATTCGTTTTTAGGAGAAAATCCTAGCAAACCACCGGATTTACTCGTCGTACATGCATCGTACACGAACCGTCGTCCGCGCAGAGGTTCTTTTTAACCACACATTAGCACGCTTAGTGGAAAAGACAGTACGCATACATTAGCACGCAGTTGTTGGCTATGTGACGCGCGCTAGCTCTTCTGGTGTAGGCATAGCACCTCACTATAAGCAAGAACACTTTATTCTGTAATTAAGTAGAGCACTGGATGTCCACTAATCAGCAGGCAAAGCACACTGCACGCACATAGAACAAGAAACTAGCTTCTCTCGATGAATTTCCAAAAGCGAATATTGATGGGACACTTTGCTCCATATTTTTCTTGCCTAGGCTATGCTCCTCTCTAAATTGTTAAGTAATCAGATGTTACAGTCAAGGTAGGGGCTGATAGATTTCTGCATAATTTATGAAGTCAGCATGAGTTTGTGTACATCCAATCAATAGTACTGCAGTTGCTTTGATCTACACCAGTGTATTTCCCGCAGATAAGAAATATGTGCCTGCATGAAATGATAAACATAGTGCAGTTACCCTAATTTATTCAGAAGCGTGTCTGCTGTAGGGGGTTAATTTTGTGTAAATCAAGATGAATAAGGTTTACGATCGGAATACTAGTAGATTTTTTTCAGCCTCTTTGGATAGATCGTGTAATTGTACATTTACTTATGGTTATAGTACTATTAGTTATATCTGATCTTTCCAAGACCAGTAGAATATAAAGGACCTGGTGGTGGCAAACTCGATCGATGGATGAGACACGCACAAAAAGGACAGCGAGAAGGAATGAAGGACACTTGTAGCTCATGAAATGACACCATTTAATTGAAGTGAAGTGTGAGAGAGACCCGGCCTGGAGAGACGACATACAAGGCATGGATTTGAGAGCCAACATATTGTACTCCAGTCATGCGTGAAAGCATGCATAGTTTTGCTCATTCTGGCCATGCACGCACCCCATTTGGGGAGGAGAGGCAATACAAAGATTCCAAAACAGTCATTTCATGCCTTTAGATAGTTCAAAAAGAAACGATGATAGTCCTCGGTTCATCTCTGATACTCCCTGATTACAAGTTCTACGCGTATATCTAGGTTATCAATTTGACCTATATAATTTAAATTATATAATATAAAAATTATATCATTGGAAAATACAAAGTCTAAAGTTTCCAGTGATATATTTTTTGTAATATATACATCATACTAAGTTGCTCAATTTGGCGACATGGAACTACGTGCAGGACTTGTAAACCGAAACTGAGGGAGTAAAAGAAGTTCGCTGCATCCATGCATCCATCATTTTCTGCAAGGTTAGCAATGGTAATTAAGGAGTATAGGTAGGGTCTCTTCCGTGCACACGTGAATCTAGTAGAAAACATAATAAATGTATATGTATACTGTTATGCACTGTTTGTATTTTATATGTACTGATGACCCCATCTGAGCTACACATGTACTCCGTCCGTCTCGGTTTATAAGACTTACACATATTTCTAGGTTGATAAATTAACCAACTTAGCATTACGTATATAAGATAAAAACTATATTATTAGAAACTTCAAATGTTATATTTTCTAATGATATAATTTTTATATTATATAGCTCATGCGAACGACCTAGATATACGCGTAAGTCTTATAAACTAGGATAGAGGGAGTATTTGCTTTCATTCCTAATTAATGAGTCTATAGAACACGCATACCAACAAGAAAATTATAAAGAAAGTACTCACTTGTAGTCGTATTATAGCCGAACTCTGCAAACATAGCATAGTCATTTCTTAATCTAAGTAATAGCTATCAGAAATTGGTGTTTTATACAACATAGTAATTAGTAAACCCTTCTTTATTTATTTTTCATGGGTTCCATTATTCTTAGGTTTAGAAAATACTAAGAACCAGGGGGATATCAAACACTACAATAAAGTCATTGCAGTTTGTGATCTCGGTTTTCCTACTCCAGTAAATGGTTATCTTTTTTCCCTAGTGTACATGCTTAGATAGACAGGAAGGAACACAGCATGTGAATTTCTTCTTGCTTCTTGAACATTCCATTAGCTAATCTAGTTGTAACCCTATTTTTCTTTTGAGCCAAATCAAGGTTAAAGTTCAAGAAAAAGCAATGTCGCTTCCATATGGTTTGCTCTTTCCCCATTCTATGGTAAGCTTGAATTAAGTAGGAATATGTGATTCTTGCATACTTTGTCAATCACTTATCTCTATCTTGATTTTTTTTTCAACAAACATCAATATATATGCATGTTAATTTTATGATGAGGAGGATCAGGAAATTGAAGTTAAATATAAGCTGCACTTTTGCTAATTATCTCAATCAAACTAGTAATATGAAAAGTAATAACAAATGCAATCAATATATTTTGATAAGCAAGTGTATAAAAAATCTGTGGGATCCATTGTAGAAACACCTGAGAACATTATTCATTACAAACATCCAGATAAATGCTAGCAATCATATACTATACCAGAAGAAAACCAGCTAACAAAGTTAGGAGATAGAAAGCTTGATCATCAATACATATAATTGATGGAGCTCGTTTTGGTATATATTCAAAGATATCAGACAATATAAAATATAGGAAACAATAAGAATTTTGCGCATGCCGTTTGCACTTTAAGAATTCATGTGCTGCAACATTATGCCAACAACTTACTCGGGGTAACTTAATTTGATGAATTTATGAGTGCATGTCCTCACAACATAATCCAACGAAACGAACACGGATCAACAATTAACACCAATTAAGTGTCAGACAGGTTAACACAAAAAAACATCAAAAGAGATCGATCACAAAGAACAAGAGAATAATAGACACTGATAAGAAATCGGTAGAGCCTAATTGGTGTAGACATGTCCATGTCCTCGCACGCACCTGCCGTCCTGACTGCCTGCCAAGATCCATTACGAGAAGGGCGGCCTCCCCACGCCTCCAGCGGCGCCAGGCCAGCCGTTGTGACCGTCCATCGGCATTGGTGGCATGCCCATCGGCAGCTGGTTGAAGAACGGAAGCCCACCAGTCGAGGCGCCGCCCGACGGATCAGCGCCGAACGGCATGCCTCCGCCGGCCTGGTCGGGAGCCGGTGGAGGGACAACCTCGTCGCCTTCCTCGAGAGGAAGTCTCTCGTAGGCCACGTTGCTGAACGATGCGGCCACGACGACAACCGGTCCGGCAGCGACTAGAGCACCGGCCACGCTGCCGCCGACCACCTGCCCCTGCCCGCCAGCGAGGAAGGCCGAGAGGCTTGTGGCCCCCGGCGGCGCCGGAGGCGGCAGGAAGGAGCCGGCGAGGGAGAGTATCTCGAACCTGCCGTGGAGCGTAGCTACCACCGGCGACGTCGGCCCAGTCTGTGCAGACTGTGGCTGTCGGAGAGTCACGTTCGTGACAGTCCCCGCAGCGGAGAGCACACAGATGCCCCGCTGCCGGCGGCGCGCGTAGGCGGTGAGCGCCTCGAAAACGTCGCAGCCGGCGGCGACCTCGAGGATGTGCGCCCTCAGCGCGTTGGCGCTCTCTCTGGTGATGATCACCGGCGGCTTTGGCTTGTTTTTGGATCCTGGTGGCCGGCCGCGGGGGCGTCGGCCTACAACCTCCCCACCACCAATCCCAGCGCCTCCAGCAGTGCTCCCTCCCCCACCGCTGCCCGGAGAGAGCTCGTCCTGGCCGTCGTCGGATCCGCCGGCACCATCATCTTGGCGGAGGTGAAGGTTGTGGTGGTGGTGGTGAAGGTAGGAGCTGGTTCCCAAATCCAGTCCTGACATTCTCTGAGATAGGAGAAGAGCTAATTATAAGTTTAGTAAGCAGCATAGTAGCATTAAAAAGAGTAAAAATAATAGCTAGATAACAGTACCGATAATATTAAGAAATTGGAGATGCAAGAGAAGAAGTGGTGCTTGTGATGATGATAATAGGCCGGAGGAAGAGGAGAGGGGGAGAAGACTAGAACAGTATGTATGTAGTATGTGTTTGTTTAGGGTTTGTGGTGCTGGTTTTCTTGAAGGAGAGTAAAGAATGGGTTTGGCTTTTGGGGATGTGTGGGGTGGGAAGAAGAAAAAGGAGTTGAGAGCAGCTTCTTTGGTGTTTTTCCTTTCCTGTTTAAACAACCTTTGTGGTTGTTTTATCCATGTTGATGGTGTTATCTCTTTTAGATTTGTTGACTAAATATTATAGGATGGAAAAAAGATGCAACAGATTAGGACAACGGAGGAAGGAGGAATTTTTCAAAAAAAAAAAGAAGAAGAAAGAGGAAAAGATGGAAACCAATTAGGATGGAGAGAGAGAGAAAGGAAGATGAGAAAAGGATATGTTAGTGGTCTTTGGGGACGATGGAAGGATGAAATATAAAACAGGAGCTGCAGAGAGAGAGAGCATCATTATTAATTTGTTTTGTGTATGTGTGTCACTGCATAAGGGGCCATGGTGGTTAGGAGGCTCCACATGTCTGTTAGATATGTGCAGTCCATGGAAGTGATACCATACTTTTCTTTCGACATAAGGATGATACAACGTTGGTTCTTATGCACGCAAGTGGGAGTGTGGGACGTTAGTTTAATGCTGCAACTTGGAGGCTACCTCCATTTCAGGACTTAAGGCTTCCAAAATAAAGTTTGATCGAAAGAATTGAGTAACAAAATATTGATTATATTATACATAATTAGTATCGTTGGATTCATATTGAAAAATACTTTTCAGTGATACTAGTTTTATACCAAAACTCTTTACATATTTAGAGTAATTCTTGGTCAAAGAAAAAATACGCAAAACGAGGACGCCTTAAGCCCTGAAACGGAGGGAGTATTAGCATTAGACCAAAGTATTGGGCCATTTGGGTTTGTGCACTGAGACAACTTTGTTTAAGTGGATACCATGTGGGACTAGTAGACTACTCCATTGGCGCCCTCTCTCTGGCTCGCTGCTTGCTGCTTGCTGCATCAACCAACAGGGCTTAATTAAACTTTTTTTTTTGCCGAAGCTTAATTAAACTACTCAAAGGTGCCACGAGGACAGGTTGGAATCTAGTTTGGCTTACCTTTGCTATAGAAATCGACATGATTAGGCCCCTTCTTTTTAGTTTCTTGGCCAGCTTCTTCCAGAAGCTATCCTTGACCAACTTCTTCCATAATCTTATCTGCCAAAATCGTTTATACTTTTAAATTGACATTGAAACTACTAGTTAAAAAGTTTGAACGAATTTTGAAGATGAGATTCTGGGAGAAGCTGGTCGAGAGTAGCTTCTGGGAGAAGCTGACCAAAAAGCTGAAAAGAAGGGGCCCAGCTAGAATGGGTTAGGAGGGTTAAGGCATTACGGGAAAAATTGTCGCTGTCGTCGCTGCCTTCATTGTCGTGTGCCTATAGGCCCAGAATACGGCAAAGGTTGTCGCTGCCGTGTGAGCCTTCACAAGAGGTTTTCAAGGCTTTGCATTAGTGTTTTCTCTTGTTGCATGAGAGTGAACTTTTTGACCATCGGATCAGCTCTTAAACAGAAGTTTCCCGAAAACATAGTCACAAGCTTCAAATAATAATTGTGAAAACCTTTAAACATATAGAGGATATACATACATAGATTGAAGCACATAAATGTGAAAAAAGTAAGAAAATACGATAATTTGCGAGCTGGAGATAGGTCAAAAACAAAGTTAGTGGATGATTAAGAGCATCTTCAAAAGCATCCCTGAATTCGATATCATTTTGTCCGCGCAGACACCGCTTTGGGGAGAAAAAGGACCACGGTTCGCCCTCTATCCTCCCCTTGAACCCAACGGGCCTTCCCAAATCATGTCCGACCCATCGGAAAATTAAACTTAGAACATATATTGCATAAAATGATAAATAGTTCGATACATTAAAGAAAATTTAAACTAACTTGAACTAGACTTAAGCTAAAGTTGCTACACTTGGTCTGGTCTGGCACCCACCAGCGGAGAAACCCTAGATATAGTCTATGAAGATGGTGTCGTCACGGATGGTGACCGCCTTGGGCACCGATGGGTCCCGTGCACTAGTACGAAACATGGCTCTAGTCCCGGTTTGTAAGAGCCTCTAGTCCCGGATGTGTATCCTGGACTACCGTATCGGGACTAAAGGTAGAACCTTTAGTCCCGGTTATGGTACAAACCGGGACTAGAGGATCTCCATGTGGCCCCGCATAGTGCGCTGGGCTGGAGGACCTTTAATTTAGTCTCAGTTCATAACACGAGTCGGGACTAAAAGTGTTCCACCGCCGTAGTATTTTGGGGCAAACGCCTACCGCGGCAGGAGATGGGGTTTTAGGGTTTTATTTTTTATTTTTTTGTACAATTATTTTTCATTTTGTGTTTATATTTCAAACAAGTTTTCGTATACACATTCTATTCTACTGCATACTGTACACGTTGATGCATATATAATATAATTTCTTTCACGGGCATACAGATATATATATATACAACTTGGTATACGAGTCCCAACCGGGACTAAAGCCCGTCTATTTGATTACATAAAGATCATTACATTAGATGGATGCTTTATTTTATATTCAAATTGTATTCTTCTTTTGGGTGTATGACCTCCTTAAGCAAAAATTCCGACAATTCCTCTTGAATTGCTAGTAGTCTTTTTTATGGTAGGAGCTTATCCCGCATCGCATCCAACTATATATAAAGAAGTAGATCATTATGAATGGAACTCAACACAAATTATGATACAAAATAAATTGTGAATTTACGTACTTCAAGAAAGTTCGTGCCCTGCTCAATACATCCGCGAATGAACTCGCATACATAGTATCCATATGAATTAGTCCTCTGCGGCTGCCTCACACACTTTTCAGAAATATAATTCAATCAAATAATAATCAAGCATGATAATTGTATTGAGACTAGAATTGAAGAAATGCGCGGACCTTGCTCTCGTATTACTTACCGGGACCGGCTGAAAAGTAAGCTCCTTACGCCATTCATCCTTAACCTCCTTCGTGAAGTGTTTCCAAACCCCGTCCGGCAAAAAAGAAATGAATGAATGAGTTATGAATTACTTGACATCTCAGAGAATGAAAGAAAGAGACAAATATAGTGCGATAATGATTGAAATTACTTTTTGTCAACACCCGGATTTTTAATCCCAGATGCCTTTTATGCCATACATCGCAATCCCAGAATTATCATTTTTGCGAGAAAGATTGGATATCATAGTACATCATCCATTACAAACCATACATAAGGTCTTACACAAATAAAGGATCACATGATCCAGTATTAATACAAATCAATCAGCGGAATAACGTAATAATAACGGTAGCGTAGGTGAGGCTCCATCTTCATGGTAACAGATAATGTTGACGATGGGAGATGATCCTAGTTGTCATAACCGTCCTGTGTTCCGTCCTCCTGATAGTCCTTTTCATAGTATGGCCACGGGAATAGCCAGGGACAAAGCCTTGAGTACTCTTTAAGTGGTCTCAAACTAATACTAACAAGTGAAGTGGTTTTGAGTAGGAAGTACCAGGCTCTAGGTGGTTTTGCAAAAATCCAGATTTACCTTAACTGAGTTCAGAAGAAAAGAAAGCTAGTTGAAAGTTTTATAACACCTAAGTGGGAACTTGATTTCATATCACAACCCTGTTGTGGTCAAGTCAAAGTCAAGAATCATTTCATAAGTCATTTTGAAAACATCTGACGACGGAACAGTATGGCCACTCCAACTATCCATAACCGTGGACGCGGCTATTCGAATAGTTTGACACTCTGTAGAGGTGGTACACATTCACCACAACATTCGATACATCCGTTAGGAACAATCCTAAATTCACCATACTCAGTATGCAGATAATCAATCCTAACCTTTCAATTACACGCCCTAGTATAGGCACCTCTCCTGGGAGTTTGGCCTCCCAACCATGACGAACTGTCATCTTGAGAACTACACAGGTGGACAATCTTCACAAGGTAGCCTCAGCTCAAACCTTTGCCGCAAGGGAACCCATACTAAGGTATATAAATTTTCAATCAAGCCCTACCCAAAATTCGGGTATTATGGTTGAACGGTAAAATTGGAATGGTATCGCATCCATACAACCATCAGTTTTATAAAGGGCTAAGGCTCATGTCTTAACATTTTTATCATCAAAATCATCTGGTGTTCAAGAACACATGTCAAAACATTTCAGTAGAATGATTCATCATTCCAAGGTTTTCATAATCATTTTCACCAAGTATTCCCATCTAAAGGGATCAAGTTTTATGCTTAGCACTAGCATCTACAGGTGAGGGTGAACACCAAGAAGGGATGGTAATCAAGTGTGAATGATCTAAGTTCAATCTCATGCCTTAGGATGACATCAAGATTATCTAACTTAGGCCAAGTTTTAGCTCTTTACGCTACCTTTAAAATCTTTCTAGAATCTACAATTCACTAAGTAAGCTTAAATAGAAAGCTTTGATAAAGAAATAAAATAACTGGGCTTGCAGATAAACTAGGATTGGGTATCAAGTGATGTAAGCTTGCAAGTAAAACTTGCAATGGTTTAGCTTAGCTTGCTAAGATAGTAGCTTTCTAAGATATTAGTATAAGCTTGCAAGGATTATCTTGCTAAGTTGCAAGTGTTAGCTTGCCTTGAGTAGAGTAGTGGTTGAAGTTCTCCTCGCCTTCTTCCTCGTAGTATTCTCCTTCCTCCTCGTATCCTTGGTCGGTACTAGCGTCTATAAATAAATACGAGGTACACAATCACCAAACAATACTTAACTACTTCTATTTATCACACCAAGGTTTTCACTAGATGATCTAGGATCATCACAAACATCAGAAAGATTAAGGCAATAGTTTTATTTCTTTTATTTTAGAGAAGTAATTTCTACTCATTAAAAAACTACTTAAGATTTAATATTCTCCAACTAAAACATGGGATCATGTTGACACATGTCATCACCACATATTTCAGTACTTGGGAATGTGATTTAAAGTGGTGTCACATTTTAATAAGGTTTAACCTTTTAATTTTAATTAAATAAAGTGACTAGAATTGCCTATGGGGCATTCTTTTATTGCTTGTCCAATTTTTCTGCAAGTAAACCTAGATATTTTTATATATTCAGAGAGGTATAGTTAAATGTGATTTTTGAGAGTTGGAATCAACTCAAAAGCTTTTGTGGTTGAATTTTGAAAAAAATTTGAATGCAAAAAATCTTCTGCCTTGTTATTTTTACTATAGGTGATCTACAATTCCAAATGATTTGAATCTAATGGGCTTGGATTAAGAATTCCAGTACCTTTCTAACAAAATTGGTTTCATGCATTTTGGTTCAGTGAATCGACCTGGGTTGATGTTTTAATCTAGGTACAGAACTGAGTTTGAAACTAAAAGAATAAACCTAAATTCAAACTACTGGGTCACGCGGGAATGTAAATGGGCTAGCCCACGGCGCATAGCGCACGTGCGGGTGAGTTTAAGTGGATGTCCCCACCAATCAGCGAGACAGGGGGGTGCGAAGTGGTACGGGGTGATGCGGACCGCACGATCAACATCTAATCTAACGGTTGTGACTTATCGTCTCCGTCGGGCAACGTCGGCGAAACAGAACCCTAGTGCATCCAGTGGGGGTCTACGGGGGCTCATCGGGGCTCAGGCGAGGGTCGGCGATAGGGGCGAACGACGAAGTCGACGACGACGAACCTCCTGGTACCGGCGGCTTCTCCTGGGGCGGCTCCAATCGCTGGCTCCTTTCTTACTCCTCCGCGGCAGACTCCGGCCAAATTCCGGTGACCTGCTGTTCGCCTTGCTCCGGGGATGAGTGGGGGTGGTTCTAAGAGAGAGGGGTGTATGTTGGTGTGAAGAAATCGAGCGGGGGTGGCCTCTATTTATAGTGCCAAGAGGGGACCAAAGGGCGTGGGTGGAGCTCGTCGTGGTCGTCGGCACAGTGGGCTAATGGCATGGGTGACGGTAGGGGGCGGTGCTGTGCTACCTGGCGAAGCTCAACGGCGTGGTCTCGAGGCGTGGGGAAGTGCAAGACGGTCGGAACGCTGCGGTGCTCTGGGCGGGTCCGACGGGCATTTTAATGGCGCACAGCGGCTACGGGTCGCACGACAGTGAACGGGGTTGTCTGGCGGTCTCCTAGGTCGGTGGTGATCACGCTTGCACGCGGCGAGGGCGGCGCGCAGTCTGTCGGCGCGTGTCGAGTGCGGCGCTCTGGCGCTCTCTTGGCATGGCGCAGAGGCATAGGGCACGGACTTTCTATAGTGGTCCAGTGGCTGGTAGGGCATTGGCGTTGGACAGGGGGTGGCGGTGGACGGTGGTCAATGCCTCAGACAAGGTGTCTAGGCTGGGTGCTGCTCCTAGCTTGCTGTCGACCAAGGGGTGGCAAGGTGAGGCTCGGCATGGTCACCATTGATGGCAATGGCAAGCTCACAATGGTGCTAGAGCTTGATAACTAAGCTAGTTGATCTACTAATAGCCTGTTGTGAGCCATAAAGGGAACAAGGTTGGCCAAATCACTTCTCACTATAGTGTTTGTTGTTTGTTTGATTTGTGTTTGCAAGCTGTTTGAAGAAATGGCCGAAAGAGATTTAAATTTGAAATTTTGGTTCAAACTTGGTGGGTGCACTAGTTACATACTAAGTAGTCCCTGGTTAGTTGGAAAGGTCAAGGTGAATTGGTTTGTTTGGTTTTTGAGAATTGGTGATCTTCACATATGTTAAAGATTCAATTTTGAATTGTCATTTGAATCAAGTTGCCAAATGTTTCTGCAAGTTTCAAAGGTGGTCTTGGGTTCAATTTTACTAGGTCTAGCAAGGGGTGAAAATAAATGAAATTGTTTCTGTTTGAAATCTTGGACTAGAAACACTCAAAGTGTCCTAGTGAGCAAGATTGGCAAAAATGACCATTTGCTTGTTTTGTTTGTTTTTTATTTTCTCTTGATTTGTTTCTGCTTGGAAATGTTTTAGATGATGTTGTTTTAATCTTTAAACCATTCCTTGCTATTTACAACAATCACACAAGTCCATTCATGTATTCATACAATCATCACATACACACATTCATTCATATGATTTAATTAACAAAAGTTTTTGTTAACCCTAATTTTGGTGATTGGAAATTGATAATCATTGTTCAATATTTTTGTTATGTTACACTTTTGGAGCATAGTAAACATGTTGCGGTAGTATTCCATGCTTTTCTTTAAAGAGTCCAAGATTTGACCTCTTGCATGGTCAACATTAATGTTTAGGAGAATCCAGTGGAAGCTGCGCACGTTTATATACATGGGTAACTCATCAGTTACACTTAACATCGAGTAAGCAAAAATTGAATGTGTACAAGACAATAAGACTCTCACCCGTAGTTGTAAGAAAATAGTATTTGCATAGTGTAATGTTGCTCCTTTAAAAACTTTAGCAAGTTAAGCTCCGTTTCCTCGGGCTTCATCATTAGCATATGTTCATTAACTCGATTTGGGTCAACAAACCCAACAAAATAGATTCTCTTTCTTCTACATTCCTAAATCTTCATTCTGCATAATAGCATACAAAAGGATATAGTGAGGATAATTACAGGCAATGAATTGAACGAGCGGACATAGAGACTTAATTACTTATAGACAATAGCAGCTGACGAGGGTCTTGTCGAGGGCTTCTTAGTTGAATAACTGAAATAATTTACAAAGTTCAGTAGAGATCTCATCTAGATGGAAGTACTCATCTCCAACTTTCACTAAGAGAAATTGTAGCTCTTCCTTTGTGACTTTCAAGTACCAGTCATGCAAAAGTCGCATTTGTGTTGGCAGAAGCTGGAATGCCTCATTGCTGACCAGAGGATCCCTGTAGACATATTTCCATGCTATTGGTGACTTGGTGAATTCTTCGGCGCCTATAAAATCTTCAAGGCTCATTTGACACTCCTTGGTTAATTGCTTAGCGTGTTCCATATTTATTGCACCTTGAACGGGCTAGGGTAACACCTTAAGCAGGGGGATCGATTGTTTTGCCTGTTTGCCGAGCTGGGGAACTTCTCTTAAGATTCTCTCGCTTGCACTATTGCTTGATGTCTTCTCTTTCACTGTCTTTGTAATACAGTGTGTATAGTCATCTTCCTATATAACACATTTTGGGGTGGTTGCGGAAGCATTTCCTTAGTGCCGCTTGACTTTCGGATCAATTTGCACCTTTGTATTGGGTTGTTTTGGTGCAAAATGGGCCTTTAGTTCGGCTTGGGAGATCAGCCTATTTTCCATATCGGTCCGGTGGTAAGATAACTTGGGAAGAGGCGGCGGTTGTAACATCCCAATTTCAGCAACCCTGATATTTTGTCAAAAAGGCAAAAATCAGGGGGAACAAAAACTTTTTCTTGTTGAGTGTTGCAATGCTTGTTGCTTGATGCTTGTATTTATATATCTGATTATATATTAGGTCTTATACTCCTTATCTCAACACTAGTTGACCAAAACTATTTTACAAAAGAGAGATCCTGGATCATCTTTTATATTCTCAAATGTTCTAAAAATTCAAACTTGAGCCAAGATGACTTTGAAACAACAAACTATTTCACTAGTTTCTATGTACAAAAACTATGGAGAAATATATATAATCTCCTGATGTTTTCAAGGCAGAACTTCAACTACTCTTATCTCTAGGTTTTTCCAAAACTTTTTTTAAAACATTTTCATTCTAATCTTGGTAGAAATACCAAGAGGTACTTACCTTACTTCAAATCACAACCACTTCAAAACACCTATTCTTACCTCAAGCTAGACTTGATGGTAACCTTAGTAGTAGTTGAATAAGATGATTTGCCATGATCTGCTATTTTCCTTGTTTGCTTAGGAACTAGAGTGGGCTAATTTAGTAGCTCATCCCTTAGGATCACATCAATGGTTAATATTCCCAAATCCGAAACCAAGCCTCCTAAGCAGGATCTATCCTAAGTGACCCTCTAATCCACTTAAGTAGATCTATACTGAGTTAATCCCTTATAATAATTTCCAACTCAATGAAGACCCAACCAAAGCATGGATCCTTCCTTCCCAATCGAAAAATCAACATTACCCACTTTATCATTAGTTTGGAACCTTGCACTCTCTCCAAATCCTCTACTCTTGTAATCTAGTCTAAAACCCTAAATGTGCCAAAATGGTTGTCTGGAAAACTGTTAGCAATGTATCATCTTTGGGACTCTCTTCTTCTCAACCCTTGTGCATTTTTTGAGAAATGCACTTAAACCATCTTGTAAACCATATTAAGTACTACCAAGGACCATGATTGCACTTGTCTAAGACATCCTTTTTCCCACGCATACATGATGGTTTTATAGTCAAGAAAATAATCTTTTCTTCAAATCTTATCATCTTGCCTACTTTGACAGAAGCTCATATCTGTATGCCATCTCCCCTTGACCAACTCTTTGCATGGTTAAGGTATACTAACCATGGTCTATCAATCCCTACTTAAATTGTTTCCATTGGAGCTTTTTTCTTCTTAAACCCACATGGTTTATGAGGCATCATGATGTATCTGTTATGGTAGCCTTATTTTCAACAAAGTTTGCCATCACTCCTAAACCACCTCAAATACAACCGAGCCCAAATCTTTCTTCCATGATCATATATACAACTTGGTCTAGCTACCCATCTATCCCTTGCACCAAGGTGAGATCTGAGCTCACTAATCCCAACATGTTTAGGTGGCATCAAAACATCAAAACTCTAGATTCCCCAAAATCTAGTTTCTTCCAATTTCACCCTAATCCTTCAAAACCCAAGAGGACCATGATGGATTAATCAAGCTTACATCATCTAACTTGGTATATTAACTCACCAAATAATTCCCATAATTATTTGGATTCTAAAACTATTCAATTCCCATTTTTGGCAAAACCCTAGAAACCTTGTTTATAAAGGCAAGTTTGGTTTTCTCCAAATCACTTTGCCAAATAAATTCACATTTGAGTTATATATATTATACCATACCCTCCCATCTCAAAAATAAATATTTTTGAGATTCCTTATTATTTCTTTTTGGACTTTTTCTTAAATGGCAGAAACAAGAAATAATAGCTTAAAAATACTTTTCTTCCAAATAAATTTCAAGAAAAATCTCCAATTTGTGGTATGGTATTTAGGACCATATCACATCCAAAACCCACCTTGTCCTATGTAAAAATTTCAAATGAGCTTCTAGAAACTACTTCTGCACTTTTTGAATAAATGACAATAAATGCATTTAAAATATTCAGAAAAATCCCAAATAATTAGAAGAGGTATATATTGGATATACCTTTCTGCCAGGTCCATTTTCCCATCATGCTCAATGCAAGATTTTTTACTTCCTTCCTAAGCGCTCTCTTGATCAATTTTTATAAGCTAACAAAACCATTGAGTTAAACCAAATCCAACCCATATCCAAGCTTGTCAAATAAACCTCTCCAGCAGCCAACACCCCCACTAGTCGAAATCATTGTAGAATAGCACTATTCACCTTGTCCCTAGTTTTTAGAATTAGAGAGAGAGATGGGAATGTGATCAAACTTGCTAAAATAAAGAGGCAGCAACAAAAACCAATCACTCTCCACTCCCTTCCCTCCCAGGACCCACACTCCACCTCTCCACCGCCACCCTTGCCCAATGGATGGCCACCTCCCTCCCTCCAAACTTCATCATGGACATGATCCACCATGGACCATGGTCATTCGGTTTATAAGACAAGAGACCAGAACCACCAACCCCTGGCTCCCTCATTTCATCCACACACACCCACCTACCACCCCAGGGCCAAGCTCCTTCTCCTCTGCCCTCCCATGCCATGGAAAAGGAGAGATAAAACCCTCTCGGTTTGATGCTTGTATGAAAGCTTGCCAAGGGTATCTAGCTCCCAAACCCCCTCTATTCCCTCAGAACCACTCCCCTCTTCCTGCTGCACCTCCCCCACAAAGCCCGTGCACCCTCATGGCCATGGAGGAGAAGAAAAGCAAGCCTTCGGCCTCCTCCCTAGATCTGAGCATAACTCGATTGTTCTTTCCCCTCTCCCTCTACATGTTCCCATCCCGAGACTCTCTCGGCCATCTAGGTCTAACCTTGCCTCTTTCCTTGTTCAGGAACAAGCACAGCAGCGCTGCCGACGCGCAACCGATGCCTTCCGTCATCGTCGAGCTACAGATCTACCCCTTCAATGGAGTACCGCCCCAGTGTACCTTGCCGCACACCTCCGGACGCGCCATGCTCCCTCCACCGCCTCCCCGTGGATGACAAGACCCCTAGGTGAGCTACCTGGCCTCCCCCGAACATAGCTAGGGTTCCTTCCTCACCATCTGGTCACTGGGAATACGACGTGCACCAGCCGACCATTCCGCTCCAATCCAACGACCACCGCTCCTCCATACTGGTTCATCTCTCCTAGATCGCTGCAATAGGATGACTACGACTTTGACCTCTCTGTGCGCATGGGAGAGAAAAGGGACGGCCCAGTTTAAAATTGGCCAGCCTCCATCGCTTTGGACCCACCCTTCTTCTGAGTTTTATTCAATTTTCCCAAACCTGATCAAAGACCTTTTGGTTTAAATCCGTATAAAATTGGAAACCCCCCTAAATTGACCAGATCTAAAATTTCTCATATACCCACATGTATCTTAAACATGAAGTACCACTGTTTTGACCAGATTGTTCCTAGTGTTGTTCTAATAAATACAATATTACAGGCTATCCCTTTGACTTAATAAATCTTCCAGAAAGTTTGGTAAAACAAATTGCGATTAACCCAACTCCTCTCGAGGGTATTTGAAATACCGAATCATTACACCTGGTACCATGCCAATATGAACAATGGTTTGCCAGGAATAAAAATAACAAAAACCTTAGGTTTATATTTTTAAGAAACTCTCTAGGCAAAACCAAAGATTGTTTTGACCTAATTACAACTCCCACTGGACATGTATATCTATATCCCTAAGATACCAGAAGACCATAATTTATTTAGCCTGTTGTGAATTTTGGTGAATTAAACTATTCTATGTAGGTTTATATCATTAATAAATTCACCCCAGTAATTTTGTACCTCCAAAAATGTTGATTCCAATTCCTACAGAAAAGTATTCAAAATATCTATCATGTGTCCTTGGAATTGCATCAAAGTCCCTTATAGATTTAATCTGGTGAAAAACAAAAATATCATACAAAACTGACTTTGGGATTTTTTCAAGGGCATTCTGGTAATTATTTTAAGTTAATTCCAACTCTACGGGAATCGGTCCACCAAACCTTATATAATCATCCAAGGAATTAATTTTTGGAGGTCCATAACCGTTCTGGTGAATTATTTCCTAAAACTAGAGTCTTTCTCACTAGAAAATTTATTATAAATCAAGGAAAGGTGATAAAATAGTGAAAAGACTTTTGTTGGCTTCATTTTATCAATAAATATCTGATGGTATAATTATAATACAATTATACCATACAGAACTTGGCTTTGGTCCAAAACCCCTCGCTTTGGTAGTTTCTAGATACAATGGCCCTTCCCCCACCTCCGTCTCGTGCTACAGTACATGAGCAACCTCCTCAAGAACTGGGCCGCTCCCTGGTCCTCTCCGCCGGATTAGCCGACCAGAGCTGGACAGGGAGACGTGCCCGAGTAGTTAGGACCTATAGATGTAGTGGTCGTGTGCCAGTAGTGGGCTTCTTGCCCGGTAGGGGATGCGGAGCTCGGGATCTTGTGCGCCAGATCCAGGGCATGCTAGGGCTCTTTGTTGCTGTTGCTCTTCTCCTATGGCTGGAGCAGGGAGGTGGGGGAAGGAGCACCGTATCCATCAATAAAGGCGTTGGTGGTGGGCTCTCTGAGATGTTGGAGGGCCAAGTGGTGGAGCTTCTTCTGGACGGCCGTGGCGGCGAGGGGAAGAAGCGAAGTGGCGTGGCGAGCAGTGCGGCGGAACTTGTCCTGGCCGGCCGTGACGGCGAGGGGGGCAAGGGATGCGGCAGCTGGACCTGTTCTTCTCTGGAGTTCTCACTCAGGTCTGGGCCGCAGCCTGTTTCCCCTGTTCTTCTCTCTTCTGGGTGTCATGGTGATGGCCAGAGGCGAGAGACGGTGGGATCCGTTTGTGGTGGAGAAGATGGTGAAGTTTCGATGGCGGAAGTTCCCAAGCGCCGACGAGATGCGTCGCCGCTATCAATGACCAAGGGGGTCACTCCACGCCCCAGAGTTTTGTGCTCTGAGGATGTTTCTTCCTCCTTCAGGGACGATCTTGGGCACCTGCAAGGCGTTCATCGCCGAATCCACCCCAAGTGGTTCGTCCCCGGCGGTGGGTTCGACGGCTGTTGCAGCGATGCTATTCGGCGATGGTGGAGAAGGCCTCGATCGCGTTTCTCCTTTTTATTTGAGGGCCTTTGTGTAAAATGCGAGGACGAGTTGGTATTACTTTCTATTCTTGATGTCCTTTGTGTAATTGTACCCCACCGCTTGGAATGAAACTTCTGGGTCCTTTCGGACCCTTCTCCGTTCAAAAAAAAGGTAGTTTCTAGATTATATATCCTAGGGGATATTCCCCATGCTTACAAGACCATTCCAAAAACCTTCTAAATCCATTCTCCTCCAAATCATAATGAATTGTAGCTTTGTTTGTTTCTATATGTATTGATTCTTGTATGCCTTGTATTGATTGGTGTATTGTTTGATTGCATGTATGCTCAATAACGGCGATAGTTGCGAATTGTGTGACGCTGAGAAGAAGGAAGCATCGGGTTATTCTATTATGGTTACCATTCCCGAACTCCTTTATTGCCCTACTCCTTTTATTAATGGTTTTGTATCCCGTTTATGAACTTCATGATTACATGCATGGTTTGTTTCAAATAAAATACGTGAGTAACTTGGATCCTCCAAGTTATGAAGGAGTGTCCATTAGGATACTTACCCTTATTGACGCCCACATTTACCCCTTTAGATCGAGGCTAAGATGCTTAGCATCTTCCCTTTTTGGAAACTACGGTTTTTCGAAGATAAAACTATTTTGTATTTTACCCCACTACAAAGTTTTCAAACTAAAACCCTTGGAAAGAGGCATCATTTCCGAGTGGATGTTGTACTAAAGAAAATCATGAAGGGGATAAAGAGGAAGATTTGAGCAAAGGAAAAAGAAGGGATGTTCTACGCCTTTATCAGAACAATTTACCTATGCAACCACACTACCTAGGAGCTGGGGCTTAGCTCGTAGTTTGTTGTCTTTATCCGGGCTGCTTGTACTTTCTTAAGGGGAGAAATCCCTAGAATTACAGGTGGTCTCTACAACAAATATTCGGATTTGGGGCCTGCAGCTTGCTTCGGCAAGAGTGAGCCTGTCTCGGCAGGAGTACCGGTGCAACAATTGGGACTCCCGCGGACGGTATGATTTAGGAGTGGAGAAGGAAGTGGTGTCACCGAGGTTATTGTATATTGCCAAGCTGCGGGTTTGGGTATACGGAAGTGCAGAAGGGAGTACTATGGCCGGGGGCCACATACTCGTTGCTGGGGAGAACAAACCCAAAAGGAAAAGCCGCCTTTGCTAGGGATGGACAAATGAAACGTTAGGTTTGATTATCTGAACCCCCTTCTACCATGTGTAGCATGCCGTGGTTGTATCCTGGTGGATGTATTGATTCTTGTGGGTAAAGTGCACAAACTCTGCAGAGTCTAATCTATTCGAATAGCCGTGTCCATGGTCAAAGACGGTTGGAAAGGTGATTTCTAGGATTACCCTTGGGATATGTTTGAGATGAATAAAAAGGATGTGACTTTGTCATGGGGAAGTATGAGAAAAAGCTTTGTTTTGACCAGGGATGGTCGGAGCTATTTTAAATAGGGTTTTCTACAAAGATTGTTTTCAAAAAGGAGACATGTTTTCACAACTCTATTTCAACAAAGATATAGAGATGCCATTTTAGGATTTTCAAAAACAACTGTAGTGCAGAGCTATCTCGCCATAGCCAAATATGCATTATTCTTGTTTACCTTATCTCGGTGGTCTTGCGAGTACATTCAAAAGTACTCATGACTTTTTCCCTGGCTATTTACTTGGCCAGATTCCCAGAAGATCGAGGAAGGATGAAGGAGTTGACGTCTATGCGAGCTAGACCGTCTGACAGTCAATCGCCTATAGGTTAAGGCATGACATGTGCTCTGCGCTTGAATACTTCTGTTATTTGTGTTGTAATCACCATATTAGCAATACTGTAAGTTATGTAAGCGATCGTTTATGGATATTCAATATTGTAATGATACTGGTCGGTTATGCTCAAGTCGCACTGATCATGGGAGTGTGACTTGTGTGCATAACGGGTACTCTCACACCGTAAATCCGGGGCGCTACAATGGTACTCTTGGGAGGGGCTCTTATCATTTTCCGCGTCGGTTATCCCTTGATGAAGCGGTGCTATTCTTCCGCTTTTGGCCCTTTGAGTTAGTGGTCAGAGGCGGAGGCGCCAAGGATGGAGATGGACTCGCTCTGTGGTCCCTCTCGGGAGGGGTGGACTATTGCTTCTCGGAGGAGACGGTGGCCTCGGAGGTTATGGGTTGCTTCTTGGAGGATATGGTGGCCTCGGAGGTGATGGATTGCTTATCGAAGGAGAAGATGGCCTTGGCGCCCAGCCTGCAAACACGATGTGCTCCTTTTTCCAAAGAATGATGCCACTCTCCACTTCTCCCAGTGTATTATCCCCTTCACCTGCAGGAATGTCAAGCTCCAGTGATCGAAATGCCGGTACAAATTCATCCACACCGACATGAGCATAGCCAGCTGGAATCTAATGGGCAGGGTAGGTCGCTTTCGGTGGAACAGGTAAATCAAAGTTGAGTGCCACCTTCATGGAAATGTTCTTCAGTGTCACATGTATCTCACAAGCTGTCCTTGCCTTGACTTCATCCACGAGATAGCGAATCATCATTGCACTGGCCGTATCATCTATCACGGGTGCATTATTATTGATAAGTAGTACATCATTAGCCTATACCTCCATGGAAGCCACGCTGCTTCTCCGTTGAGATGGGCCGATGATACCTTCGATCCGGATTACGGATGTAGTATAGCTCTTTTTCCCTAATAGACCTAGGTTTATAGAATCCTCAGGAAGCAGAAAGCAAAGTGAGATTACTTAAACAGACCTTCGAGAGTTTTAGAATTCCTATTGCATTTTCACCGGACCAAGATTTTGCGATCTTTTAATTGTTGTTGACGATGGAGAGAGAGAGGGGCTGGGGTCTTCGGTTTTCACCAGTAGTTGTGCAAAACATCTGATGGGAATAATAGATAATAATAAAGTATGCATGTAATTGTTAGAGCAAGATAATTATATGTGGGTAGTGCATCCATAATTGTTATCGCCTCCGCAACCTCTTATAGTAATAACCTACTAGTCTCATCCATAGAAGAAATAGAACTAATGATATGCATCGTGATGTCACCGTTAATCCCAAGTAAATTCCTCACATACAGCCGTACTACCCTTTCTGTAACTAGGGTTCCTATCCTGCAGATCAGTCATTACTCACACTCCCTTTACATGGATCAATCCTCCGGGTCTTGGGTACCTGACAAGTCCTTGGATTGAGGAAAGAGAGGGTACTACAATCATCATGTCATACAAACTAATACATGATCCCATCTATGATAAATAACATGCACAAAAATCTACATGGCTAGGCCGAAACCCTTAGCCTAAGGACAATTACTCACACATAGAGATGAAATAAACAATCATAAACATTGTAATAGAGATCATAAGGTTTATAGCAAATAGTCTCACAATGTCACCAATTGGAGATGAGATCTACTATTACAAGTGGTGGAAGATGGCTATGGTGGTGGAGAAGGGTTTAGAGGTTTAGATCTAGGTCTATTCCTCCGGCGTGGCAGCTTCTGGTGGAAGGGAGAGTTGAGGTCAAAAAGAAGCGCTTGTTTCCTGTCGCTCGAAGCCTCTTTATGTAGGGGTCCTTTCATGAAAGTTGTTCTGTTTGACCTAATGAAGTCGATGCCAACTATACGGACGAAACTATACCACCGGAATAAAATTCCCGCCATATAGTTGGTCGTTAAAGCTGCAGCATTAACTTCATGACTCCTGGTTTCTTTGACGTGTTGGAAATATCGTATCTTTGGCATTTATGTAGTGATTCCCATCATCATACGTCATTATCTGCGCAGGGAAAAATATAAAGAAAGGATTGCATACCCCTTTGATCATTAGGCATTAGTGGCAGGTTTTAGAGATATATTTCATCAAATATATGAATAATATCTAGTTTAAATGCGGATGTGGATGGCTATATTTCATAGCCATCAACCTCCTGAAGCTTAAACTTGATCTTCCTCGAGCAAGAAAACCAAAATCCAAAGGGAACTCAGCATTTAAACTGAAATAACTTGATGATGATCTTAGTCATGATTGATAGTCTCATGTTTCCTCCACTTTATAAATCTGAAAAACTTCAGCATAGATAGAGTAATGGAAAGCATATCATACGGGTTTCATGAATCCTTATAGCGCAGCAAAATTATTGTTAGCATGGATGATTCAAAAGAGTAAACTTTATTCCCTGTCATGTAATCAACTCATAAGATTGCCTTTGAACAATAAAGTGTAATCATGTAGAATTAAGAGTGTGAGAGTTTTTCATGAAAAGCATATACACTAAAGCATCTCAATCCTCCCACATCAATAAATCAAGACTTTTCAAGCACTACTTCTCTATTCATTGTCCTTCAAGAATTTTAGTTCTTAAGTAATTGAGAGCATGCCAAAAAAATCATTAGTTTATCGGGCTGTGATGGACACTCGTGGCATCACTAAGGTTTTTGTTCCTTCTGCATAATGATTTCTTATATCAGCCAGAGGAGTGATTCCATCATGTTTACAGCTACCCGAGAGTGATAATATTCTTACCCATTATAGCATTGCTGCTACATATGTTTAATCAACTCATAGCCGAAATCTAGGATTTTCCTCCATGAAGATCGTTCGTAGGCTAGCGGATTTGTTGGCATCCCATGACGTTTGACACCCATAAAGCTATATCATCCTTATGATTTACAAGTAAAACTTTGGCATGCTCACAAAAACCGCTAAATATTAATTCAATTGAACAAATCTTTTCAAAGAGAGCTATCAAGTCAATAATTATTTTCTATGGTGTTGAGTGTATCTAGGAGTGAGCTTTCAAGACTAAACACTACAACACCCAAGTCTTCAATTTGTGAGACTTTTTACTATTTCAATTTGTTTAGAAAAGTTTAGTCAAGACTCTGGTTAACTAAAAGAGCTGGAATAAAACGTACCAAATCAAATACCCATGCAAACAAAATTTTACTATAATATAGAGACTCACTCCACCGATTTAACATCTTAACATTAATGCTAACTAGCATGGGTTTCTCAAACTTCAAAAGTGGGGAGTCATAAGGCATACCTCTCATGTTTGATTCCACTTCTCTCATCCCTTTTTATTTGTTTCTTGGAAACTCGAAGTCAATCACTCTCGTGTAAATCAACGAGAACTTCAAGGAGAAAAGAAAAGGACACAGGGAAAATAAAGATAAACGGAAAAATCTTTTTGTGATTTTTGAGAAGGGGAATTAAAGAATAAAAAATTGGTGGCAAATCTCGGCTTGAAAATCTCAAACAAAATAAAATAAATAAGATAAAGTGTTGGGAAAACCAACACGAATGCTTATAAACTCAACTAAAAGCATAACCTCAAAAATAAGATAAAGCAAATGAAAACCAAAGTATAAAAATAGATAGAAAACCTCCCCAAGCTTAGGCTTTTGCAAGCCCTTCAAATCACTGTGGTGGGGGAAAAATTGTAACTCCAGTCCGCAAATTGAGTTGAGAGGTTACTTGTTGTTTCTCGGAGGTTCAGGGCGAGATTATGCATTCCCTCCATAGTTCCTCCAAGTTCTTGGAAATCTTGATATGTAGCGAACCGGCTTGGTTGCTGCTGCTCCTGATGAGGGACTTCTTGCTCCTCCTCTTGGTCCTCATCCTCTTCCGAAATCTCTTCCTCTGGTTGGTTTTGGTCAACCTGCAAGTCATAAAGTATGCGTCCTTCCTCGATGGAGAAAAGTCCATTAGGAAAACGGGTGGAGATGCCCAGCTCCAACAATATGCAGATAATAAACATCACCTCTCCTAATGAGTATTCCACAATCCCTCAAAGTAGAGAAACCAACACATCGTTCACCTAGTACTAGTTGTAACTCACCTAGGTCGATGCCTAGGACATTGGCGAGCACGGTGATGACACCTCCACAAGTGATTGGTCCTTGGCTTTGGTTGGATTGGTACTCCAAGTAGCGCACAAGAATTTCACCCAAGTGAAGTGACAAGTTGTCATAGTGGAAAGAAGCTTTTGCGAGGACTAAGATGTCCTCCTCATTGATTCTTGTAAACTCATTACGCGCCTGAAAGGTGTTAGCAATAACATAGAACAAATAGCGAATAGGAGGATGTTGAATATTTTTCCCTTTGCTAACTCTAGAAGTAAAGCTCATTCTATTATAGCAGAGTTCAGGGGAAGGTTCTATGCTGGTGAAAGGTGCGCGCAGAGCATTAGGATCATTGTTGGGTAAACCAAAACAGTTGCACCATTCATCAAGTGATAATGAATAATTATTGTTCATGAGTCAGGAAGAAATTCTATCCTCCCCATTCCATGCTTTAACAATGCTTTTCAAAGAACTAAGGAATTCAATGGTTAACCGGCGACAGGTTGGTGCATCATGAAATACAAAGTGTTGCAGGCCAACTCTATTGCAAAGTAAATTAAGGTCATCAAAAATACCGAGTTGGTTCATTGTGACGGGGAAATCCCACTTGGTTGCCTTGAATTCTCGGTTTTTGATCCTATTGAAACGATCATGGTGGGACTCGTCCTTGCATCGAATCCCCATGCGTTCCTGAGCTGTATCCCGAGAAGAACTAGTGGTGGCAAGAGCACGTGTCTGGATCCTCGTGTTCATCTTCTAAAAATAAGAAAGACAAATATAAAGCTTTTTTATCCAATAGTAATAGTCATAGCATAATCCTCATTATAGCACACTAAAGAATCTCCTCGACATAATAATCTAGGAAAGATAATCATGGAAACTAGTTCAAAATAAGTCTCACCCTAGATTGATAATGAAAATAGATCAGAGATGAATTCGTGAAAAGTAATTGGAGTATCGGAGGAGAAACATACCGTAGATCACTTGTGTGCGAGGAAATCGAACGAAATTGAGTAGGGGTGAAGATCCCTTTAGGTTTTGAGAGAGTTTGGAGGTAGAAGAGAGAAAAAGGATTGATGTTTTGATGTTTTGGTTACCTCCTCGTGCGTTTAAGTGGTCGGACGCAACTATACAGTCGCAACTATATGGTCGGAACACTTTGTTATAGCCATATAGTTGGTCTGACGGCAAAATTTTAGGGTTTCTTTCCTGGCGGCTATATCTATACGGCCGAAACTATATGGCCGGAACTTTTTTTCCCGCCATATAGTTGGTCGTCAAACCTTCTGTATCCTGGGATGAAAAATTGTCGATGGGTCATGTAACTATACGGCCGGAGTTATATGGCGGGAATTTTTATTCCCGCCGTATAGTTGGTCGTTAAAGATTGTGTACACATAAAAAAAAATTCTATTTCTTCAAGAATTACTTTTTAGACTGAAACTTAGCGAAACACCTTGTTTTGACAGAACAATGACAGACTAAATTGTCGACCAACTTTGGCATATATAAAATAGGAATTTTTAGTACCGCTAAATCTCTCCTTCTCGCTAGAATTTTCTAGCACTCTTTATTCTATATAAAACTTAAACTAAAACTTAATAACTTTACTCAAACCTTTATTTCACATGGGTTGCCTCCCATGTAGCGTTCTTTTATGGTCAAAAGCTTGGCCTTGATGTTGTTCACTTATGCCATATGAGTGGAACACTCACTCCAAAGTAGTTGGCCTTCAAAGTGATGGCCTCCTTATCATCTTGCTTGGCTTTCTTTTTCCTGGGGAAATGAATAACAAAATGATCCAGCAAAGGAAATTGGAGCTTCACGTTCCCTTCATGCAAATTGATTATAGACTTAATAGTTCTTAAGAAAGGACGGCCTAATATAATAGGGGCAGTAGCATATTCAGGTATGTCAACAATAACAAAATCAATAAGAGCAGGAGAGCCTTTAATGTACACTAAGGTATTCTCTTTAATGCCTACTGCTTGTTTATAAGTAGAATCTGCTAGATGTAATTTTAGTTCGGTAATTTTAAAAGAGACAAGATTTAACTTGTTAAAAAAATCTTTAGAATTGTTGAAACACTTGCACCTAGATCATAGAGTGCAGCTATTTCATTAGTCCCAATTTTAATCTTAATAGTAAGCTCAAATATATCATCTAGAATAACAGGCAATTTTTCAGCAATTTTCTTATATTGTTCTTCAAGCTCACGTATCTTTATTGCTACCTAATTAACGAAGTGTTGATACATGGCTTCCTCATTACCTTTAGCTGTGTAGTTCGGTGAAGGAGAATTTCTATAATCAAGTTCTTCGGGCTCCTCCCTTTGGATTCTTATAATCAAATTTACCTAGAATGAGAGTTTGACTCTCGGTTATCTTACCTAGTTGTGCCTCAACAATCCTTGTTCTTTCTTGGAGGGCCTGCAAATCATTTCTCAAACTAACAGATTGGTTATATAATTTACCAAGCATAGCATCACGATTCTCCATAATTTTGACTAGAATATTGTTTTGCTCATTTCTTGAATCCATAAAAGATTTAAGAGTTTCTTGGACACTAGTATTACTTGATGCCATATTATTGTTAGAGTTACCTGCAGGACAAGAATAATGTTTCTGAAAGTTTGGATTATAATTCTTTTTCCAAACAGGGTTACAATCATTACGAGCTATGAAGTCTATTTATTCAATAGTTGGTTCGGTATTATCTCTTGCCGAGGTTTCCTTACCATTAATGGCTAATATAGCAACCATTTCTAGGCAAACAATTTAGTCATAAATAAATAAGTACATTCCACCCATGATGCAATAGTATTTCTAAGCAAAGATAGCAACCATTCTTTTGCTATTCCTCTAAGAGAGAAAGGAAATAAATGCAACTTGACCTCGTCGGGGTCAACATCTTTAATGCGCATCATATCACATATTTCAGTGAAAGTATTTAAGTGCATACCTACATGTTCTACAACAGAGCCTCCAAATGATTTTGTTGAACCAAACTTAAATTGTGGGGCTTAATTTCATACTCTTGAGCGACAATTGCTGGCTGAGTAATAGGACTACGAAAACAAACATTGTTAGGAGTTGCAAACTCTCGAAGCTTCTTTTCAGCCATACTTCATATGTTTTTGTATTTTCTTAAACAAGTACTAATGATGATAAAACAAGAATTAAAAGACTTACTAATTTTTTTGGTTTTTCAAATAAAGACTGAAAGCAAACTAACAAAATAAAAAATGAGAATTAAAACTAGCAAAGTTCCTACTAACCTCACCAGGGTTGCTATTGCTTCCCCGGCAATGGCGCCAGAAAAAGGGTTGATGCCTTCAATCCAGATTCCATAGTAGACCTAGGATTATCGAATCCTCGAGAAGCAGAAAGCAAAGTGAGATTACTTAAACGTACCATCGAGAGTTATAGAATTCCTATTGCGTTTTCATCGGACCAAGAGTTTGCGATCTTTTTATTGTTGTTGACGATGGAGAGAGAGGGCCTAGGGTCCTCGGTTTTCACCAGTAGCTCTGCTAAACATCTGATGGGAATAATTGATAATAATAAAGTATGCATGTAATTGTTAGAGCAAGATAAATATATGTGGGCAGTGCATCCATAATTGTTATCGCCTCCGAAATCGCTTATAGTAATAACCTACTAGTCTAATCCATAGAAGAAAGATAACTAATGATATGCATCGTGATGTTACTGTTAACCCAAGTAAATTCGTCACATATAGGCGTACTACCCTTTATGTCACTTGGGTTCCTATCCTGCAGATCAATCACTACTCACACTCCCTTTACCTAGATCAATCCTAGGGGTCCTAGGTACCTAAAAAATCCTTAGATTGAGGCAAGAGAGGGTACTACAATCATCATGTCATACAAACTAATACATGATCCCATCTATGATAAATAACATGCACAAAAATCTACATGTCTAGGATGAAGCCCTTAGCCCAAGGAGAATTACTCACACATAGAGATGAAATCAACAATCATAAACATTGTAATAAAGATCATAAGCTTGATATAAAATAGTCTTACAATGTCACCAATAGGAGATAAGATCTACTATTATAAGTTGTGGAAGATGGCTATGGTGATAGAGAAGGGTTTAGAGGTTTAGATCTAGATCTCTTCCTCCGGCGTGGCGGCTTCTGGTGGCAGGGAGAGTTGAGGTCGAAAAGAAGCGCTTGTTTCCCGTCGCTCGAAGCCTCTTTATATAGGGGTCCCTTCACGAAAGTTGTTTTGTTTGACCTAATGAAGTCGATGCCAACTATACGTCCGGAATAAAATTCCCACCGTATATTTGGTCGTTAAAGCTGTAGTACTAACTTCACGGCTCCTGGTTTCTTTGGCGTGTTGGAAATATCGTATCTTTGGCATTTATGTAGTGATTCCCATCATCATACGTCATTACCTGCGCAGGGAAAAATAGCAAGAAAGGATTGCATACTCCTTTGATCATTAGGCATTAGTGGCAGGTTTTAGAGAGATATTTCATCAAATATATGAATAATATCTAGTTTAAATGCGGACATGGATGGTTATATTTCACAGCCATCAGCCGACCGTAATGTCGAATGCAGGATCTTGCTATCGGACCAGTCCTCTAAGTTCATTATTCTGCTCCTGCTATAGCTTGAACATGACTTGAAATTCCTCTTTCTTTTTTTCAACCGCCTCCAACCGTGCTACCTCCTCCGCCTTCTCTCGGTTCCTTTTTCTTGATCAACTTCTATAAGTGTCAATTTCTTGAGGAAACCCAATCTTCCATGTAAAATATGGTCCAAAGCCTCGTGTTCGTCCGACTTTTTCAGGATTCCCGAGGGCCATTGTCAGCTCATCGTTCTCTCTCTCTCGGGAACAAACTTTCCCTCTTCAACCTCTTTTATCATTTTAATAAGTTCATTCTTTGGTGCAACAATTTCTTACTTTGCAACAATAATGTCCCATGTATCTGGGTCATACGATCCCCCATACCCAAGTAACCAATTTCTTGACCTCAAGGGCCACTTATTTGTAGCTGGAATGATCCATTTAGCATGCAGGGCGGCCTTAGTTTTTGCCCACTTAGGCATGGCACTCTTGTAGCCACCTATCCCCACATTATGGTGATGTTTCTCCTCGACCGCATTTTTCTGATTCTTTCCCGACCTTGCCATAGCTTGTTCCGATTCCTCGTACTCCATAAATGCATTCCAGTTATCCTGCTGCTTCTCTAGGGCGCTAGTGAATGGCGGCGTCAGCGACTTCTTTACATAGTTGTGGTATAATATTTTCTTCTACTCCTTGAATTGTGTGCCCATCTTCTTAAGAGACCATTCCTTGACTTTCAACATCAATTCCGCTGTGAGATCATCAGTCTCCAAGATTGGTAGAGTGAAATATGTCATGAGCGTATTCCAAAGAAAATCTTTGGCTCTGTCATCGACAAAACTTGCTCAAACTTGATCCCTTTTCTTTCCTAGATTATTCGAGTCCCGAGTGGTGATCGGGATGGTCTCCCTAACTATAACTCTGCATTGATGTACAAATGCATTTGCGGCCTCTATTGGCTCCAACGGTTGGCCTAGCTCAAAGACTAGGTCAATTGTGAAACGCGCACCATCGTCCAACTTTCTGGTAGGGCCTCATTTCCTTACAGAATATTGGCCCGATGTAGAGGTCTAAGAGAATAAACAGTCATTAGTATATATATGTACGAATCAATTAATGCATATACTAGTGATCAGTAGAGGCTTTATATACCTTGCCATACTTTGTTAAGGTGTCTCCACCATCGTTTCCCCCGTCGTCTCCACAGTCGTCACCACCAAAGTCTCCACTGCTGGCTCCATCCAAGTTGAGGTATTTGGAGTCATCATCATCATCACCACCGCCGGATGCTCCAATGCAATAATAACCTCATGTACCCTCATCTATCATGTCGTACATGCGCTCTTCATCGTCTCTACCATCCATATCTTAACTAATATAGAAGAAAGATAAAACAATTTTGCTTAATGCAATAAAAAGGAAGATAAAATAATTCAGCTTAACATAAGAAAGATAAAGTACCAATGAAACAATTATACATCTTGAATAATCCAGTTAAAACAATTATAATAAAAGATAATATATCGATAATAGACATCTAGCTCAACCAACTCGACGTCGACACCCGGCTCCTGAGCCGCGGGAGGTGTACACCCAAAGAGAAGGAACCATCACATGGGCATAGCTCAGGGGAGATCCCTGAAGAACCTGCCAGGTATCAGAGACCCTGACGTCCAATGCATACATATAACAACGGACATGTGATGTCTACGCACTTCTATTCTTGTAGACAGTTGATGGGCCTCCAAGTGCAGAGGTTTGTAGAACATCAGCAAGTTTCCCTTAAGTGGATTACCCAAGGTTTATCGAACTCAGGGAGGAAGTGGTCAAAGTTATCCCTCTCAAGCAACCCTGTAATCAAGATGCAAGAAGTCTCTTGTGTACCCAACACACCCAATACAGTTGTCAGTTGTATAGGTGCACTAGTTCGGCGAAGAGATAGTGAAATACAAGTGATATGGATGATTATAAGTGGTAACGGTGCCAGAAAAGATATTCTGACGGGGAGGAAAAAACTAAAGGAAAAAAGGATGGAAGCAAGCAAACATGCAATAGATCTAGTTGTGAACGGTGTTTTAATGCTTAGAAACAGCACACCTCAAAGTCCGTCTTTCCCAATATAGATAACCCCACACTGTCACCTTGAGCGCTAGATGGTTCCAACAAACACCACAATTTCATAAAGACATCCAACTCAAAATATACTCATGATAAATATATATGTAATCTAGCCTAAGTGGCACACACGGTGTGCACGCTGTCACGTTCACATATGTGGGGAAAAGAATAGATCCATTAAATCACGATGAGTATTTATGTAGACTCTAGCCTAAGTGACACCATGTCGTGCACGCTGTCACTTTCACACACATGGGGAGAGCAGAGATCTATTGAAGCACTCGAGTAGCAAGGTAGATCTACTTGATTACAAAGCTCGTGAACACAAAAAGATCATGCATAGAGAAAGAGATGAACACATAGCTACTGGTAGATCCCTTAGCCTCGAGGAAGAACTAATCCCTCCTCATCATGGTAATTAGCAACGACGATGGAGATGGCAGAGGAGATCAATGGAGATGGCTCCGGGGGGGACTTCCCCATCCCGGCAGGGTGCCGAAATAGAGACTTCTGTCCTCCGAATCTCCCCTTCGGTGGCGCCAGCATTGTGGAGGTTTTTGTGGCTTCTTATAGGCGAAGGAGGCAAGGTTGGTGGAGGGCCAGGGGCCCACACCTCCTATGGGCGCGGCAAGGGTGGGCCCGCGCCCACCTAGACTGTGGCCACCATGGTGTCCTTCTCCATCTCGTCTTCGATTTTCCGTCTCGTTCAGGGAAAAATATGAACTTTGGCTTTTGTCCCATCCAATTCCGAGAATATTCATTTTTTAGCTTTCTGAAACCAAAAACAGCAGAAAACGGGCAACTGGCACTGTGGCATCTTGTCAATAGGTTAGTTCCAGAAAGTATATAAAAATATCTCAAAGTGTTGACAAAACATAACCAAGTTGATACTAAAAAAGCATGGAACAATAAAAATTATAGATATGTTTACGACGTATCAACATTCTTGTCCTCCTCCCTAACACGACACTGTACCACCTCATCGGGGGCCAGCTCCCTTTGCACCATGCCTAGACCACGTGACCACCATCAAAGAAGCTCTGGGTCAATGACGACACCCATATTCCTCAACAAGCTACGCCTCACGGCAGGTAACACCTCCCAGTGCCAGCCTAGTGGAGCCTAGTCCCGTACATGCCCGACGGATCCCAGTAGTCCTCTGTCATTCCCGTCAATTCGATGACAAGGATGCGACATAACTCTAAACACTAAATTTACCCTATAAACTTAATTAAACATGACGACAGTAAATATTATCAACTAAAATAAACTAAATTAAACATGATGACAGTAATTATTATTAACTAAAATAAACTAAATTAAACACTAACTAAAATTTCTAAAGTAAATTAATCCTAAACATAAACACTAAGTACATATTATCCCTAAACTCAAATCTCTAAACTAAATTACACTAACTAAAATCTCTAAACTAAATTACACTGACTATAATCTCTAAACACTAACTATACACTATAACTAACTAAAATTTCTAATAAACACTAGTTAAAATTACACTAACACTAGCTAAAATTACACTAGGATCGGATCAGAGCTCACCGGTAGGGGTTGCGCGACTGGGAAGACGGTAGGGGTGGCGAGCGGTGGGGAAGGCTCGGCCGAGGCGGCGGGCAGCGTCCGGCGCGGTGGACGGCGGACGATACACAGCGCGTGTGGCCCCTCCTTTCCTTCTCCACGGGCGCGGGCAGCGGCGGAGACGTGCGTCTCAACAAGGAAGAAGATGAAATGTCGTGCTCAAGTTCGGTGCTCGAATCGGGGTGGACGGGTGCGGGTATTTATACCCACCACCCTCTAGTCCCGGTTTGAGATACAAACCAGAAACCTTTAGTCCCGGGTTTGTATCTCAAACCGGGACTAGAGGTGTTTTCACCCACAGAATTTCGCGCATGAGACGCACCCCTCTAGTCCCAGTTGATAAAAATCAGGACTAAAGGTACCCCTATAGTCCCGGTTTGAATATCAAACCGGGACTAGAGGGTATTTTTGGCTCCAAAATGAAAATAACTACTAACAATTAACAAAATTGTGTATTATATATATCCAAATTTTCAGAAAATGAAGATCTATAATTTAAATCTATTATCATAATCTGTTATACAACTTAAATGAAATAATTTATTGTTTAACAAATATTCTATTAATCTTGGAAAAACATATTTTATTAATAAAAATCAGAAAAATACATATAATATACCAAAATATTCACAACAAACTAATCTACCCATTCAAAATATAATATTTCATATATTGTTTCCTAATATGCAATCTTTTGGATATTTGAGAAGTGTTTGAATGTGAATTTGATTAACTTTTGGATAATTTTTGAATCTCATAAAACTTTCTACATGAAAAGTTTTTGAATTTAAATACCTAATCTAAAACCATTTTCTGTCTTCTAAAATAATTATTCTAACTATTTAAACTATTAACCATTTTTCCATTTGGTCCCGGTTTGTGGCTCAATCCGTGACTAAAGGTTATTTTTTGCGCCAAAATGAAAATAAATACTAACAATTTTGCCATTTTGCCCCGGTTTATGGCTCAATATGGGAATAAAGGTTCTTTTTGGCGCCAAAAAGTTATTTAAGGGGACTTTAGTTCCGGTTGAAGCAACTAACTAGCACTAAATATATTTCCCACCATTCTCAGAGCCGTCAAGCTACGAGCCATGATTTCCCGCTATTTTCCTCTTCTTCCCACCATGTTTTACTAATATTTCCCTTAGCTTCCCGCCATTTTTCCCGCCTTTTCCCTCTATATCTAGGCCGACCAACATGGCAATTCACACTTCCACACATTTCCCCCTCACAATAATGGACACTCATACTAGGACATCATGACCCTCGATGAGACTAGGGAGCTATGCGCCTCCAGCTACCCATGCCCGCCGGGCTATCTGCTATCATTGGCTAGATGCTGAGCGCTGGAGGGGTTCATGTCCCTCTTGTTCCTCAAGGTTCCGCCCTCCAGGCGGCCATGACGAACCACTTCTACCTCGAGCTCATGCTGGAGCAGCGGATGGATCCCCATTGGGATCCCCACAACTACGACACCTGGAATGCCTTCTTTGCTAACCGACAGGAAAGGGAGCTCGCCGGGTATGAGGGTGACGGCCTGCCCCCAGTGAACCACAAAGAAGTCGGCCACCTCCTGTGGTGGGTGAACCGTACTATCATCAGCGTGATGCGCTACATCCCTGGGGAGATCATCCTCACCTGTTATGCCCACACTTTCAATTTCCACAGAGCCACAAGAAGGGTGGTAGTGGCGACATCATCATCCAGGAGCCCCCTCCGCCGCCGTCGTGAATCCGAGGCCGGAGTGGCAGGTGCCCCCGGAATATGCCATGACTGGCTAAGGATCTAGCCGCGTGCGCCTGGCCACGATGACGATGACGATGATACGAAGACAAAGACGACCCTGAAGCTGTGTACTATAGGGGTAGGCATGATTATGACTAAAGGGGGGGGCTTTAGTACCAATTCCGTAGTCCCGTTTTTTAATATTAATAAATTTCTTGAGTGTTAGTCCTGGTTTGTGGCTGGACCGGGACTAAAAGGGGGGCATTTAGTCCCGATCCATAGTCCCAGTTCGGAAATCGGGACTAAAGGCACTTATGAACCGGAACCAATGAACCATTTCCTACCAGTGTTGGTCTCTCTACAACCTTCCCGAAATATGAATTTGTTTTTGTATTCTTGAGTTCGCTCAAGTGCTCAAAAGCCCTTTTTCTTCTACCTGCCTTCAGCAAACTCACAAATTGTAACAAAAACAGGGTTAATTCACAAAACCTTCATAAGAAGACACACAATAGACTATTGAGAGTCAGTTCATATCCATAACACAGTTCCATAGAAGGTTTAATACATTATTACATCACCAACATCCACATCTAGTGTTTTGATTTTATTCTAGTCCATAACCATGGAGCATCTTCCTTATTTAACGGGATGCTTGGGTCAGTGTTCAGTGCGAATGGCAGAATTTCATGAAACTTGTTATAATCTTCTAACATTTCTGTCATGTCCTCAACTCCCACCATGTTTATTTTCCCTAAAAGAACTATGTGGCTCTTTGGCTCATCATATGATATTGTATTCTTTTGCTTATCTTTCCTTTTTCTTGGTTTGGTAGACATGTCCTTCACATAGAAAACTTGAGCCACATCATTGGCTAGGACGAATGGTTCATCTCCGTACGCAAGATTGTTGAGATCCACTGTTGTCATTCCGTACTGTTGGTCTACCTTTACCATGCCTCCTATCAGCTTGATCAATTTTGATCGAAACAATGGGACCTTAAAATAAGATCCATAGTCAAGTTCCCATATCTCCTCTATGTAACCATAATATGTGTCATTATGCCCATTGTCGTCTGATGCATCAAATCAGACGCCACTATTTTGGTTGGTGCTCTTTTTATCTTGGGCGTGTGTGTAATATGTATTCCCATTTACCTTGTACCCTTGGAAAGTCAATATAGTTGAAGATGGTGACCTGGAAAACAAGTATAGCTGATCACCAATAGTGGTGTCATTCAGTAGATGTGTCTGCAACCAACCGCCAAAAGTTGCCATGTGTTCAACCTTAATCCAAGAGTTAGACTGCCCCAGGTTTTTCGAGTGTACTATATTTTGGTGTTCCTCGATATACGGAGCCACCAAGGTGCAATTTTTCAAAACTGTATAGTCTGCTTTAGTGAAAGAATGACCGTCCATACATATCCTTACTTTATTTCCTAGCGTGCCTTTTCCACTCAGTCTCCCCTCATGCTGTGATTCAGGAACACCGATCGACTTAAGGTCAGGAATAAGGTCAACACAAAACTCAGTGACCTCCTCTGTTTCGTAGCCCTTGGTTATGCACATATTTCTGACTCCCATGAATCTCTCAAAGGGGAACATATTGTATAGAAATACATGACCGAGAATGGTAATCTCTTTGACTAGGTGAACTAGGAGGTGCATCATAATGTTGAAGAAGGATGGTGGGAACACCAACTCAAAGATGACAAGACATTGGACCACATCTTTCTGTAACCTTGGTATACTTTCTTGATCGATTACCTTCTAAGAAATTGTATTGAGGAATGCACATAGCTTCACAATGGGTACTCGAATATTTTGAAGTAGAAGTCCCTCAATGCAACCAGAAGCAACTGCGTCATAAGCACGTGGCAGTCATGAGACTTTAGGTTCTGGAATTTTTTCTCTGCCATATTTATTATTCCCTTATTCGATAAGAAGCCAGAAGGGCCTTGATACTACTCAGGCATTTTAAAAGATTTCCTTCTCTTCTTTGGTAAGAGCGTAGCTGGCAGTACCATGAAACAACTCTGGATGCATGCCATTTCGGTCTTTCATACGTTGTTGGTCCTGCTATATTTCTGGTGTATCTTTATTCTTCCCATACATGTCCAAGAAGCCTAGCAGTATCATGCAATGATTATTTGTTAGGTGCATCACGTCCATTGTAGAGCGGACATCTAGGACTTTCCAATAGGGTAGCTCCCAAAATATAGATTTATTCTTCCATATGGGTGCATGTCTGCTAGCATCATTCGAAACATATTGCCTACCAGGTCCCTTTCCAAATATTACTTTTAAATCCTTCACCATATCAAATACATCATCACCAGTACGGCTTGCCTTTCCTTCTTAGGGAATGCATGGGAAGGAAAAAAACGATGATTCTCGGGTACACATTCTTGTTACATTTATCCAAATAAACACTTCCAGACTCACCCAAACAGCGCATGCATGCATTGTATCCCTTGTTTGTATGTCCTAAAATGTTACTAAGAGCAGGCCAATCATTGATGGTTGCGAACAGCAATGCTTGTAGGTCAAATTTCTCCTTTTTGTACTTATCCAACACACGTACACTTTGTCCATGCCACAACTATAAAATTTCTACAACTAATGGCCTTAGGTACATATCAATGTTTTTGTCGGGTTGCTTTGGGCCTTGGATGAGCACTGGAATCATAATGAACTTCTGCTTCATGCACAACCAAGGAGGAAGGTTATAGATACACAGAGTCATAGGCCAGGTGCTACGACTACAACTATGCTACCCAAAAGGATCCATGTCATCTATACTTAGACCAAACCATAAGTTTCTCGCGTTACCTGCAAAGTCCGGGTAGGTTCTCTTAATTTTTCTCCGCTGCGACCCATCAGCGGGGTGTCTCAACATCTTGTCTTTCTTACGGTCTTTTTTGTGCCATTGCAACAAATTGACATGCTCTTCATTTCTGAACAAACGTTTCAACCATGGTATCAGAGGAGCATACCACATAACCTTGGCAGGAACCCTCTTCCTGGGGCGCTCGCCCTCAACATCACCAGGATCATGTCGTCTGATCTTATACCGCAATGTAGTGCATACCGGGCATGCATCCAAATTCTTGTACTCCTCACTATGGTAGAGGATGTAGTCATTAATGCATGCGTGTATCTTCTGCACCTCTAATACTTGTGGGCAGATAACCTTCTTTGCTTCGTACGTACTGGCGGGCAGTTTGTTATCATTTGGAAGCATCTTCTTTATTATTTTCAGCAACATTTTAAATCCCTTGTTAGTCACAGCGATCTCTCCCTTCCATTGCAAAAATTCTAGTATGCTACCCAGCTTTTTGTGGCCATCCTCGCAATTCGGGTACAACAATTTGGTCTGATCCACTAACATCTTCTGAAATTTCAGCCCCTCCCTTTCGCTTTTGCATTCTCCCTTTGCATTAGCAATGACCCGACCAAGATCATCATTTGGCTCATATGATGCTCGTTCTTATGCTTCTTCTTCATCATTGTCTCTCATTATAGTACCATGATACGTCCATTTTGCATCACTATTTTATATCATAATTTACTGTTATCCATTGATATATTTCATATTAAAAGGTGATATTTATGTTATTTCATCTATTTTGCATGTTGGATGACTTTTGGAGCATGAACTGCCAGAGTCAGGATTCTGATGGAAAAAAGGTGTCCAGATGCAATATTCGCGAAGATCAGAAAATTCCAGAAATTATATGGAATTTCCTATTTTTCCAGAAGACGAAGGAAGCCAGAAGGGGAAGTGGAGATGGGCCACAGGAGGCCCACACCACCCCCTGGTGCGGCGCCCCCTGGGTCGCGACACCAGGTGGTGTGGCCACCCTTGCCCACCTCTGGCGTCGCCCTTTCGCCTATATCATCCCCCTGAAACCCTAATACTCAGGGAGCGACCACAGAAAGATTCCGCCGCCTCTACGGGGCGGAAACTACAGAGAGAGAAAGAGCTCTCCGGCATGCAGATTTCTGTCGGGGAAATTCCTTCCCGGAGAGGGGAGATCGTCGCCATCAACACCTTCATCAAGCTAGACTTCATCGGGATCATCATCATCATATTCTTCACCATCATCTCCACCATCACCATCACCATCACCACCACTCCATCCCGTTGTAACAATTGTGTTGAATCTTGCACAATTCTTAGGGGAAACTTTCCCGGTGTTGATTACTTTTGTAGTTGATGCTTTTGAGTGGAACCGTTGAATTATTGTTTATGTTTAGATTGTTACCTATCATTATATCATATCTGATCTTGATCCATATGATGTCTCATGAGTAGTTCATTTAGTTCTTGAGGACATGGGAGAAGTCATGTTGTTAGAAGTGGAATTGTGTTGAAGTAATATTCAATGGTCTGATATTTAAGTTGTGGTGTTATTATTCTAGTGGTGTCATGTGAACGTCAACTACATGATACTTCCCCATTTATGGGCCTAGGGGAATGCATTGTGTATTTGGCTACTAAATTATGGGGTTGCCAGAGTGACAGAAAACTGAACCCCCGTTAGGAAACCATTGCACAAGGGAGTGTAGGATCTCAGAGTTTAATGCTGTGGTTTGGTTTTTATCTTAATTACTTTCTAGTAGTTGCGGATGCTTGCAAGGGGTATAATCACAAGTATGTATTAGTACAATTAAGTTCGGTACATTAGTATACGTTCACCCACACAATGCTTATCCAACCAAAGAAGATTAATCAACTATATGAAGCGAAAGCACTTGATAGTATTCCCATGTGTCCTCGAGAACTTTTGGTCCTCATAAGTAATACAACCGGCTTGTCCTTTGCTGAAGAAAGGATTGGGCCACTTGCTGCAATTATTATTGTCTTTATTTACTTGCACTTTATGGCATTATCAAAACCCCCTAAAAATCCGTTGGCTAAGTTCTATAGGGAATTCCTGATCAAAACAAGTTGCCAACACCTTCTGCTCCTCGTTGGGATCGACACCCCTATTTATCAAAAGTACTACGATACACCCCTATACTTGTGGGTCATAAAGACTATTTTCTAGTGCCATTGCCGGGGAGTGAAGCGCTATTTTGAAGAGTGGAACTGGTAAAGGAAATTTCTACTGTGAGTATTGCTTTTATTTCTGTTTGTCACTTTATTTCTAATATGGATAATCCACTTGGTTTCCTATTTGGGAAAGCTAATACCACTGCTAGGGTAGTAGATGAGCCACCACCTGCCGAAGTAGATCCTTTTAAGACACCTACAAAAATTATTTATTGTGTTATGGTAACTATTATTTTGGGGATGGAACTGTCCATCCTAGTGATCACTTTATTTTTATCCAAGAATTATGCGGGTTGTTTAAGTGTGCAGGTATCACAATGGAACAAGTTAAGAAAAATTTATTCTCTATATCATTGAAAGGAAGAGATGAAGAATGGTGTAAGCCGCTGAAGAATGGACAATCTATGGAATGAGAGGAAATTATACCTCTCTTTTATTCTAAATTCTATCCTCCTAGTGAGATTCATGAAGACCGGAATCAAATATATAAATATTGGCCTCTTGATGTAAAGAGTACAACTCAACCTTGGGGGAGATTGAAGTTACTAATGCTCAAATGTCCTATTCATGAGCTCCCTAATAATATTATTATTAATAACTTTTATGCAAGGCTTTCTCTTCATGATAAAGATTTATTAGATGCTTCTTGTGCTGGATCATTTACACGTATGAAAGAAGAAGCTAAATGGGATCTTCTAGACCGTATTCAAGAAAATACTGAAGCATGGGAGAATGACAAAGGAAGAAAGTCAGGTATAAATTATGATTATGAATGCACTAAATATTTTATGGGATCTTATGACTTTCATAACATTAGTACTGAGTGTGGTATTGATTCTCAAGTTCTTGCAAATTGTTTTATGGCCTTTTCCTCTTATACTGAAATTCCCAAAAAGCAGTGGATCAAGTACCATGCACCTTATAAAGATATTGTTAATCATGCTCCTTCTAGGAATACTGAAGTTTGTACTATTGATCGCATCTTGCCTGAACCTTATATTGAGAAGATTCCTTCTCCTTCTAAGGTAAATGAACATTCTATTATAGATAATGTGGTTAACAAAAGTAGAAAGAAATCTATAGAACCTGATGAACAAATAAATATTGAAATTGTAGTAGCCATTGTGAAAGACCTTGTTACTAAAAATGTAGAAGATGGGCATATTATATTTTGTGAAGATGCTTCTAACATTGTTTCACATCCTAGTAAAACTAGGAGAGATAGTGTCCCTATGCTTTCTGTTAGAATTGGTGATCATTGCTATTATGGTTTATGTGATATTGGTGCAAGTTTTAGTGCTATTCCTTATGAGCTTTACAAAGAAATTATGCATGAGATTGGTCCTTGTGAACTTTAAGACATTGATGTGGTTATTCACCTTCCTAATAGAGAGACCGTCTGTCCAATTGGTATTTCAAGAGATGTGGAAGTTCTTTGTGGTAAGATTAAATATCCTGCTGATTTTCTAGTGCTTGGTAAGGAAGGTAGTAAAACTTGTCCTATCATTTTTTGTAGACCTTTCTTGAACACTTGTGGAGCTATTATAGATTGTAAGAAGGAGAAAATTTTAACTAAATTTTATGGAGAATATTATGAGTTTAATTTCTCCAAATTTGCTAAAACTCCTTATGAAAATGAATTGCCTAATGAGGATTTCAGAGTTGAACAACTTTCTTACATTTCTCTTGCTCCTAGCAAAGCTTTGCTGCAATATATGGAAGATCATGAAAGTGAAGTCTTCATGGAAGAAAGAAATGAGATTGACGATATTTTCCTTTGTCAACCTGAGATGCTTAAGCATAACCTACCTATGGAAGATTTGGGTACCACACTACCACCTAAAGGGGATCCAGTCTTCGATTTAAAACCTCTTCCTGATGATCTTAAATATGCTTATCTAGATTATAAGAAAATATATCATGTTATTATTAGTTCTAAACTTTCAGGAAAGGAAGAGGAAAGATTATTGGAAGTATTGAAGAAACATCGAGGAGCTAGGGTTACACTCTTGATGATTTAAAAGGGATTTCTCGTACTATATGTCAGCATGCTATTAATATAGAACCAGATGCAAAGCCAGTTGTTGAACATCAATGCCGTTTAAATCCTAAGATGAAGGAAGTGGTAAGAAATGAGGTATTAAAACTTCTTGATGCTGGTATTATTTTTCCTATTGCCAATAGTAATTGGGTTAGTCCTGTTCATTGTGTCCCTAAGAAAGGAGGAATTTACAGTTGTGCCAAATGAAAATAATGAGCTTATACCTCAAAAAGTAGTAGTTGGTTATAGGATGTGCATTGATTTTATAAAAGTGAACAAAGTTACTAAGAAGGATCATTATCCTCTACCTTTTATTGACCAAATGCTAGAAATGTTGTCTAAGAAGAGTCATTTTTGTTTTCTTGATGCTTATTCTGGGTTTCTAAAATTGTTGTTAAAGCGCAAGACTAAGAGAAAACAACTTTTATGTGTCCTTATGGAACCTATGCATATAGGCGTATGCCTTTTGGTTTGTGTAATGCTCCTGCTACTTTTTCGAGATGTATGTCTGCTATCTTTCATGGCTTTTGTGAAGAAATTGTGGAAGTATTCATGGATGATTTTTCCTTCTATGGAACTTCTGATGACCCACAATTATAGGGGGTGTATCGTAGTACTTTTGATAAATAGGAGTGTCCATCCCAACGAGGAGCAGAAGGTCTTGACTAGTGGTTTGGAGCAGGAAATCTCTGTAAATACTGAGCAAACAAATATTTAGGGTTTTTTTTGATAAAGAAAGGAAATAAAGTGCATGTAAATAAAGACAACAAATAATTATAGCAAGTGGCCCAATCCTTTCTTAGCGAAGGACAAGCCGGTGGTAGTACTTATGAGGACAAAACGTTCTCAAGTACACATGGCAATACAGCCAAGTGCTTTCGTGTCATCTAGTTGATTAATCTTCTTTGGTTTTATAAGTGTTGACTAGGTGAACTTGTGCTAATGTACCGACCTTACTTGGACTAATACATACTTGTAATTAAACCCCTTGCAAGCATCCGCAACTACAAGAAAGTAATTAAGATAAAAACCTAACCACAGCCTTAAACTTTGAGATCCTACACTCACTTGTGCAAAGGTTTCCTAACGGGGTTCAGGTTTCTGTCACTCTGGCAACCCCTCAATTAGCAGCCAAATACACAATGCATTCCCCTAGGCCCATAAATGGTGAAGTATCATGTAGTCGACGTTCACATGACACCACTAGAATAATAGCACCACACAACTTAAATATTAAACCATTGAATAATATCTCAACACAATTCCACTACTAACAACATGACTTCTCCCACGTCCTCAAGAACTAAACGAACTAATCACGAGACATCATATGGATCAAGATCAGAGATGACATAATGGTGGATAACAATCTGAACATAGACAATAATTCAATGGTTCCACTCACAAGCATCAACTACAAGGGTAATCAACACCGGGAAAGTTTCCCCTAAGAACTATGAAAGATTCAACACAAGTGTTACAGCAAAACGGAGTGGTGATGATGGTGCTGGTGGAGATGGTGGTGTGGATAATGATGATGATGATCCCGATGAAGTCTAGCTTGATGACAGTGGTGATGGCGAAGATATCCCCTCTCTGGGAAGGAATTTCCCCGGCAGAAATCTGTCTGCCGGAGAGCTCTTTATCACTATGTAGTTTCCGCCCCGCAAAGGCGGCGAAATATTTCTATGGTCACTCCCCTGACTTTAGGGTTTCGAGGAGAAGATATAGGAGAGAGGGTGGAGCCAGGGGTGGTCCAGGGTGGCCACACCCCCTGTTCTAGCATCCTTCGTCTTATAGGAAAATATAGTTTTTTGTAGTTTTTCTAGTATTTTTCTGATCTTCGCGAAATTGCATCAAAACACCGCTTTTTTCCATCAGAATCCTGACTCCTGTAGTTCATCCTCCAAGAATCATCCAACATGCAAAAACAGATGAAATAACATAAGTATCACCTCTTAATATGAAATATATTCATGAATAGCAGCAAATTATGATATAGAATAGTGATGCAAAATGGACGTACCAACCCCCCCCCCCCAAGCTTAGACCTTGCTTGTCCCCAAGCAAAAACTAAGCTCAGTAAACATGTCCATAGGTTTATGGAGTGAAGTGTCGATAAAAAAGAATACGGACAAGAAGCATCACACTTACCAATACACCAACTCAAAGTAGAAGGAAACTCACCATTATATAACTTAACTTGCAACAAGTATGGGAGTCACAATAAAGATGCATAAAGATAAATCATAATTGGGAATGGCAAACTTTGTTCTTAGTCAGAGAATAGTTGGCAAAAAGTTTTCAAGCAATGATTTTGTAAAGAAGTTTATAACAGGAGTACTCTTTGCTCAAACATAAATGGCTTTCACAATGATGGCTTTCAAAGTAATACTCATTCAGTTAAGTACAATGTGAAAAACAAGGAAGATAAGGAACATGATTGAATAAATCACCATATGAATGATTGAAACACAACAACTCAAATGCTTGCTGGAGGTAGAGAGGAAAAAGGCTTACTGACTCAACTAAGAAGTAAAAGAAAAGCCCTTCATAGAGGGAAGCAGGGATTTCAAGTTCATAAAGAGCTTTCAAACGATTATGGTACTTACTAGCTTTGAGATCTCATTGCCCCTATCATAAGTATCTTGAGGTGAACAAGGATGGAGTATATGCTTGATGAAATATAAGTTGGCAATCTCATGTCCCTTGAGTACGAGGGCCGCTCCTCATGCTACTCAACTTTAGTTACCGGTAAGTTCTTGTCATAGTAAGTACATGTGTATCATAGAGAACCGCCAATGGGGTACCCCTTGCACATGATACAAGAGCTATCCCATATCAAAATGACAAGGCAAGCAAACAGTGAGCATCTTAGCAATCTCTTATTTACCATGGGAAAATTGTGTTTTTCTCTCTTTCCTCTTTTCAATATGTCTCTCTCTTTTTCTATAAGAAGAAAGCTTCATAGATTGCTTACTATGGTGATGCTGCAAGTTTCCACCATGATTAGGCATGGCTTAGGCTAGTGGCCCAGGCGTTTCTCTAACACACATACATAACACCATGGACTTACAAGATCCCCTTTATTTAACATCGACGACATCCACAAACAAAAGAGCATGATATCAACTGGGTAGATATTTACAGGTGTTGAAAGTGTTCCCCGTGACAGCATGGTTCTGCTAATCCCAACGTATAGGTGCAAGCATATACAACTTCGATGACACAATGGTTCAAGTTATTAGGGGAAAGAAAATAAGGTGTGCCATCAAGTTTGTGAGAGCTTTACTAACTAGTTTTCACATAAGAAAATAATTTTTAATTTGAAAGATAGATGAAGCTCGAGAATTTACTTGGAATAGCAATAATACTAATAGGTAGATATGGTGGACACAAATGGCATAGGTTTTGGTTTAAAGGATTGTATGCACGAGAAGTATTCCCTCTCAGTACAGGTTTTTGGCTAGCAAGGCTGGGTAGACAGCAAAAGAGTTGAAGGAAACAAGCAAACATACAAGTGAAAAAGTCAAACATGCAACCTTCCTTGAAGACACAAAAAAAATCTTAAATAAAGAATACTAAGCTTATGATACAATCAAGAAAGAAAATAAACGATATAAAATACTAGTAAGTGCTTTTCTATTTTCCTTTCAAACCTCAAAAAGTGTTGCTACTGATCAGAGCTCGGTTTGCCAAAACCAATTTAGATTCACTTGATGCTCCCAAAGTGATACCAATACTAATCAACAAGATCAATCATATAATAGAGATTGCAAACTAAAATAAGAAGTGTAAAAATTAAAATATGAAGCTTCGCATTAATATTCATAAAGGCACTCACACCAAGGGATACATAGATAACCAACTAAAGGAGAGATACTTCCACAATGCAAACCAACCTATATGTTAACTTCTCTATTCAATATATGGCTCTACTAAAAAGATAATAGATAATGATGTGATACCGCGGCACTCCCCCAATCTTGGAACAAGCCAAGGGGATGCCAAAACCTGATGAAGAATTACTCCTTCGGTGGTGGTGGTGGTGTTTCCTTGACGAGATTTTAAACCAGCTTCCTCAAATCTTCAATCTTGAAGGTTATAGTACGAATCAATTCCGAATTATGCTCAATGCAGTTCATGATCATGTCGGACTGAGAATCCTAGTCCTTGTTATTATTTCCCCACTCTTCCTTCTAAGAGTGTTCCTTCCATGCATGGTTAGAACGAGGCATATCCCAGCTAGAGGGCAACTTCCCTTTGGGCACCTTTTGGAATTGTTGCTCATGTATAAGAGTATGGAAGGGGTTCTTGGTACGTGGAGGAAGTGACCGTGGAGCGAGGAAATGGCGCGGAGGTTTCCCTCCTGTAGACATCCGTGCTGTCCTCCTAAGCTTGATAGGGTTTTCCACCACTTCAATGCTTGCAACGGTAGCGCGGGTGTCCGGATGCTCGTCCTCCTTCACGTACTCTTCATCCCCAACCAAGATCTGCTCCTCATTGGGGTTTTGAGGATCATATTCCACGGGATTCTTGCCCTTGTCGTTGGCAGAGACCATGGTGCCTCTAAACTTGAGAAAATTTCCTGACAGAAACAGATCGAAATGAAAACACGACGAGAACACGATATAGTAACCTCGGGGGATAAGGGGGGTTATATATTATGAAGTTTTACTGCATAAGGAAGGTACTGTGCAAAAACGGGGCGGAGACGGACTCTAGGGGCTCACACCCGCTGATGGCGCAGCCAGTTAGGGCCCGCACACTGGTGGGTGTGGCCCACCCGGGCTCCATTTCCTCCTCTGCTTTGTCTCGTAACCCTCCTTATGGAATAAAAACATCAAAAATCTAAAGAGATAATATTTTCGTGAACGTTGTTTTCCAGCTCTTTTACCTATTCAAATATGGACTCTGCATATTCCTTCTTTCCAAAACTTGATAGTTCCTTTCATACAAAGCCTCACACAATCTTTATTAGCAACATTAGTAGATGCAAAAGCAATCAATCTTTGGGTTCAAATTTCAACTGAAATCCATCAAAACAGAAGCTATTATAGAAACTCCTTTCAAAAGCCCAAAAGAATCTGAAAGGAAATCGATGTAAGAGGCAAATGCAAATGAAGGCAGAAATCTGTCAAAACAGACCAGCAGGTAAAGATTTATTTTTTCAAAAAACTTCTGTTGCTCAAATAAAAAAATGCAAAACTAACGAAAGTTGTATAACGATTTGGGGCACAAGCACATAAAATTACAGCTCCATCCGAAATACTGAGCTCCTTCACGAATTTTTCCAATGAAGCACAAAAATCTGTCCTAGGACAGAAACTTCTCACAACTCACCTACTTCTCAAAAGAGGTTGATCTTGACACAAAACTAAACAAAAAGGATAAGGAGCGGTTACTACAGAGGTAATAACTTCACGGACTCAAAGACACAAAAACCAAAATCAAAATAAAATGGGTTGTCTCCCAAAAGCTCTTTCTTTATAGCCATTAAGATGTGCTTGATAATTTCAAAGATGTTCACATAGGAGATATGGATTTGAAGTGAAAGAGAGCATCAAGAAGCAAATATCCAACACATTTGAGTCTAACCCACTTCCTATGCAAGGGAGTGTCATGAGAAAACAAATTATTGAAACAAAAGGACACAAACATAGGAAGACAAAACAAATGCAACTTCAAAGCTTTCAACATAAAGCGGGGAAACTTAATATTATTGAGATGCATAAAACCATGTTTCCCCTCTCTCATAATAACTTTCAGTAGCACTTTGAATAAAGTTGACAATATAACTTTCACAAGAAACAACTCCATTGTCAGAATGATCATACTTACAATCATCAAAAAGAGGTCTAAGGTCATAAACTGGATCAATAGAAGCAAGTTGTTCAACCCTGAAATCTTTATTAGGCAATTCATTTTCATAAGGAGATTTAGCAAATTTGGAAAACTTAAACTCATAAGAATCTCCATCAAACTTAGTTAAAACTTTCTCCTTCTTACAATCTATAATAGCCCCACAAGTATTCAATAAAGGTCTACCAGAAATGATAGGACAAGTTTTACTAGCTTCAGAACCAAGCACTAGAAAATCAGCAGGATATTTAATCTTACCACAAAGAACCTCCATATCTCTTACAATTCCAATTTGACAGACTGTCTCTCTATTAGCAAGGTGAATAACCACATCAATGTCCTCAAGTTCACAAGGACCAATTTCAGGCATAATTTCTCTGTAAAGCTCATAAGGAATAGCACTAGAACTAGCACCAATATCACATAAACCATAATAGCAATGATCACCAATTCTAACAGAAAGCATAGGGACACTAGTTTTCCTAGCTTTACTAGGATGAGAGACAATATTATAAGCGTCTTCACAGAAGACAATGTGCTCATCTTCTATATTTTTAGTGACAAGATCGTTCACAATGGCTACTACAGGTTCAATGTTTATTTGCTCAGCAGGTTCCACAATTTTCTCTGTACTTTTGGTAAGAACATTAGCTATAATAATGTACTTTTGCATCACCATTATATATCATAATTTACCTCTATTCATGGATATTTGTCTTATTATGAGGTATTACTTATGGCTTTTCATCTGTTTATGCATGTTGGATGATTCCTGGAGGATGGACTGCCGGAGTCTAGATTTTGATGGAAAAGAAGGCGTATCGGTGCAATTTCACAAAGATCAGAAAAATACCAGAAAAATATGGAAACATATTATTTCTCCAGAAGAATGAGGGAGCTAGAAGGAGGGACTAAGAAGGGCCTCAAGGGGCCCACAACCCCTAGGCGCGGGCCCACCTGACCCCGCGCCTAGGGCAGGTGTGGCCCACCTGCCCGGCCTCCGACTCCGCCCCTTCACCTATATCTTCCTTACGGAACTCTAAGCCTAGGGGAGCGACCATAGATAGATTTCCACCGCCTCTAGGGGGCGGAAAACACCGAGCGAGAAAGATCTCTCCGGCAGACATATTTCTACCGGGGGAATTCCTTCTTGGAGAGGGGAGACCGTCGCCATCAACACCATCATCAAGCTAGGCTTCATTGGGATCATCATCATCATCATCCACATCATCATCTCCACCAGCACCATCATCACCACTCCGTCCCGCTGTAAAAATTGTGTTGGATATTGCTTTAGTTCTTAGGGGAAACTTTCCCAGTGTTGATTACTATTGTAGTTGATGTTTGTGAGTGGAACCATTGGATTATTGTTTATGTTCAGATTGTTATCCATTACCATATCATCTTTGATCTTGATCCATATGATGTCTTGTGAGTAGTTCGTTTAGTTCTTGAGGACATGGGAGAAGTCATGTTGTTAGAAGTGAATCTGTGATGAGTTATTATTGAATGGTTTAGTATTTAAGTTGTGGTGCTATTCTTCTAGTGGTGTCATGTGAACATCGACTACATGACACTTCTCCATTTATGGGCCTAGGGGGATGCATTGTGTATTTGGCTACTAATTTTGGGGTTGCCAGAGTGATAGAAACCTGAACCCCCGTTAGGACACCATTGCACAAGGGAGCGTAGGATCTCAGAGTTTAAGGCTGTGGTTAGATTTATATCTTAATTACTTTCCTGTAGTTACAGATGTTTGCAGGGGATTTAATTACAAGTATGTATTAGTCCTAGGAAGGGCGGTATGTTAGCACAGGTTCATCCACACAACACTTACAAACACCAAAGAAGAGTACTCAACTATTTTAAGCGAAAGCACTTGACAGAATTCCCATGTGTCCTCGAGAACGTTTGGTTCTTATAAGTATTTCCACCGGCTTGTCTTTTGCTAAGAAAGGATTGGGACACTTGCTCCGTTTGTTCGTTACCTTTGTTACTTGCTCCTTGTTTTGTTGCCTTGTCAGAAAACCACTAAAAATCCATTTGCTAAGTATTCATAGGGATATCCTGCTCCATACCACTGTTCAGCACCTTCTTCTCCTCATTGGGATCTACACTGCTATTTATCGAAAGTACTACGATACACCCCCTATACTTGTGGGTCATCAAGACTATTTTCTGGCGCCGTTGCCAGGGAGTGAAGCGCTATTGAAGAGTGGAACTGGTAAGGGAGACTTTTACTGTGAGTATTGCTTTTGTTACTTTGTTTCCAATATGGATAACCCACTTGGTTTTCTGTTTGGGAAAACTACTACCACTGCTAGGGTAGTAGATGAACCACCTCCTATTGAGATAGATCCTTTTAAGATACCTACAAGTATTGTTAATCGTGTTATGGATAATTATTATTTTGGGGATGGAACCGTCCATCCCGGTGATCACTTGATTTTTGTCCATGAATTATGCAGGTTGTTTAAGTGTTCAGGTATCACAACTGAACAGGTGAAGAAGAAGTTACTCTCCATATCCTTGAAAGGGAGAGCTGAAGAATGGTATAAGCTGCTGAAGAATGGACAATCCATGGAATGGGAGGAGATGGCGTCTCTCTTTTACTCTAAATTTTATCCTCCCAGTGAGATTCATAAGTATAGAAATCTTATATATAACTTTTGGCCTCTTGATGGAAAGAGTACAACTCAACCTTGGGGGAGATTGAAGTTACTAATGCTTAAATGTCCTATTCATGAACTCCCTAACAATATTATTCTCAATAACTTTTATGCTATGCTTTCTCTTCATGATAAAGATTTCCTAGATGCTTCTAGTGCGGGATCATTCACACTTATGAAGGAAGAAGCTAAATGGGAGCTCTTAGACCGTATTCAAGAGAACACTAAATCTTGGGAAAATGATAAGGAAGAAAGTCAGGTATAAACTATGATTATGAATGCATTAAATCTTTTATGGGAACTGATAACTTCCGTGATATTAGTAATGAGGTTGGTCTTGATCTCCAAGTGCTTGCAAAATGTTTTAAGGCCTTTGCCTCTTATATTGAGATTCCCAAGAAAGAGTGGGACAAATACCATGCTCCTTATAAAGACATTGTTACCCATGTTCCTGCCAGCGTAGAGGTTTGTACTATTGATCCTATTTTTCCTGAACCTTATGTTGAGAAAACTCCTTTTCCTTCCAAGGGAAGGGAGCATTCTATTATGGCTAACGTGGTTAGCAAAAGCGCAAAGAAAACTGTAGGGTCCGATGAGCTTATTGATATTGAACCTGTGGTAGCTATTGTGAAAGATCTTGTCACTAGAAATATAGAGGATGAGCATATTGTCTTCTGTGAAGACGCTACTAATATTGTTTCTCATCCAAAGAAAGTTAGAAAATCTAGTGTTCCTGTGCTTTCTGTTAGAATTGGTAGTCATATCTATTATGGTTTATGTGATATTCGTGCTAGTTCTAGCGCTATTCCTTATGAGCTTTACAGGGAAATTATGCATGAGATTGGTCCTTTTGAGCTTGAGGACATTGATGTGGTTATTCACCTTGCTAATAGAGAGCAAGTTTTCCCCATTGGCATTGTAAGAGATGTGGAGGTCCTTTGTGGTAAGATTAAATATCCTGCTGATTTTCTAGTACTTGGTAAAGAAGCTAGTAAAACCTATCCTATTATCTTTGGTAGACCCTTTCTGAATACTTGTGGGGCTATCATAGATTGTAGGAAGGAAAAAGTTTTGACTAAGTTTGCTGGAGAGTCTTATGATTTTAATTTTTCCAAATTTGCCAAAACTCCTTATGAAAATGAACTGCCTAATGAGGATTTCAGGGTTGAAGAACTCTCAGCTATTTCTCTTGCTCCTAACAATGCCTTGCAGCAGTTTATGGAAGATCATGAAAGTGATGTCTTCATGAAGGAAAGAAATGAGATTGACGAGGTTTTCCTTCGTCAGCCGGAACAACTTAAGCATAATATACATGTGGAATATTTGGGTACCACATTACCACCTAAAGGGGACCCTGTTTTCGAATTAAAACCTTTACCTAATGATCTTAAATATGCTTATCTTGATGATAAGAAAGTATATCCTGTTATTATTAGTTCTAAACTTTCAGGAAATAACGGAGGTTATTAGAGATATTAAAGAAACACCGAGGAGCTATAGGCTATACTCTTGATGATTTAAAGGGGATTTCTCCTACTATATGTTAGCATGCTATTAATATAGAGCCCGATGCAAAACCAGTTGTTGAGCACCAACGTCGTCTAAATCCGAAGATGAAGGATGTGGTAAGAAATGAGGTATTAAAACTCCATGATGCTGGTATTATTTATCCTATTGCTGATAGCAAATGGGTTAGCTCTGTTCATTATGTTCCCAAGAAAGGAGGAATAACTGTTGTGCCTAATGAGGATAATGAGCTTATACCCCAAAGATTAGTGGTTGGGTATAGAATGTGCATTGATTTTAGAAAGATTAATAAAGTTACTAAGAAAGATCATTATCCTTTGCCCTTTATCGATCAAATGCTTGAGAGGTTGTCCAAAAAGACTCACTTTTTCTTTCTTGATGGTTATTCTGGGTTTTCTCAAATTTCTGTGAAAGCACAGGACCAAGAGAAAACCACTTTCACTCGTCCTTATGGTACTTATGCTTATAGGCATATGCCTTTTGGTTCATGTAATGCTCCTGCTACCTTTCAGAGATGTATGTCTGCTATATTTCATGGTTTTTTTGTGAAGAAATTGTGGAGGTTTTCATGGACGATTTTTCCGTCTATGGAACTTATTTTGATAACTGTTTGCACAACCTTGATAAAGTTTTGCAGAGATGTGAAGAAACCAACCTTGTTCTTAATTGGGAGAAATGCCATTTCTTGGTTAATGAAGGGATTGTTCTTGGACACAATATCTCCGAAAGAGGCATTGAAGTTGATAGAGACAAAATCGAAGCAATTGAGAAGATGCCTTGTCCTAAAGATATCAAAGGTATTCGTAGTATCCTTGGTCATGCTGGTTTCTATAGGAGGTTTGTTAAAGATTTCTCCAAGATTTCAAAGCCCCTTACTAATCTTCTTCAAAAAGACGTACCTTTTGTTTTTGTTGATGATTGTAAGGAAGCTTTTGAAACTTTGAAGAAAGCTTTGACAACTGCTCCTATTGTCCAACCACCTGATTGGAGTTTACCTTTTGAAATTATGTGTGATGGTAGTGAATTTGCTGTGGGTGCTGTCCTTGGACAACGTGTTGACAAGAAGTTAAATGTCATTCATTATGCTAGCAATACTCTAGATGCTGCTCAAAGAAATTATGCTACTACTGAAAAAGAGTTCTTAGCTATAATCTTTGCTTGTGATAAGTTTAGACCTTATATTGTTGATTCTAAGGTTAATATTCATACTGATCATGATGCTATTAAGTACCTTATGACAAAGAAGGACGCTAAGCCTAGGCTTATAAGGTGGGTGTTGCTTTTGCAAGAGTTTCATCTGCATACTATGGATAGGAAAGGTGCTGATAATCTTGTTGCTGATAATTTATCTCATCTAGAAAACATTTCTTTTGACCCATTGCCTGTTAATGATTGTTTTCCAAATGAGCAGTTAGCTGCAATAAGGGTAAGTCCACATGAAAGTCCTTGGTATGCTGATTATTCTAACTTTATTGTTTCCAAGTATTTGCCAACAACCTTTACAGCTCAGCAAAAAAGGAAATTCTTTTATGATCTAAGGAATTACTTCTGGGATAACCCACACTTATATAAAGAAGGAGTAGATGGCATTATGCGAGGATGTGTTCCCAAATTTGAACAACAAGAGGTATTGAGAAAATGTCTTGGCAGTGCTTATGGAGGACATCATGCTAGGGATATGACCGCACAAAAGGTTTTACAATCTGGATTTTATTGGCCTACCCTTTTTAAAGATATAAGGAAGTTTGTCTTATCATGTGATGAATGCCAACGAGTAGGTAACATCTCTAGACGCAATGAAATTCCTATGAATTATTCTCTTGTTATTGAACCTTTTGATTGTTGGGGATTTGACTTTATGGGGCCTTTTCCTCCTTCAAAGGGGTATACTCATATTCTTGTTGTTGTTGACTATGTTACAAAGTGGGTGGAAGCCATACCTACAAACAGTGCTGATGGTAAGACCTCTTTGAAAATGCTTAAAGATGTCATTTTCCTAGGTTTGGTGTGCCTAGATATCTCATGACTGATGGAGGCTCTCTGTCACATCCCAAGATTTTCCAAATCTTGTAATGTGAAAAATAAATGAATAAAATAAAACTTTGTTTGTTTTTCAGGGCCAGAAGAAACTTTTTGAATCCAATTGGAAATCTTCAAACCAATTTGGATCAAATAAATCCTAAAAGGATTTAAAAAGATAAACATTTAATAAAGGAAAATTTTGATTTACTATTTTGGATCTTTTAAATAAAAGATTTGGCTTTCAAAGGAAATAGAAGTTTTATAAATAAATATTATTTTATAGAGCCAAATTAAACCTTGGCCAAGTCTTTGAATAAAACATAATGTTTTTTTTAATAAAAATAGTAAAGATTTATTTAAATAAAATAATAAGGATTTAATATCCAAATTTTATTTAAGTAAAAGCTTTTTCCATTTTAAATAAACACTAAAACTTATTTATTTGTTTTTAATAAGTTTTCCAAATATTTTATATTCTCAAATAAAAACCTACTGAAGTGTTTTGGTTTTATTTTAGATTTTCAAAATAAATATTTTAATAAAACAAAACCTATTTGAATTAAATGAATAAGGTCTATTCATTTAATTATTATTGGACCCTAAAACAAAATGTTATTTTAATTTAAAACAAGTTTTCCAAGTATCTTCTATTTTCAAATAAAACCTACTGATTTGGTTTTGAAAATATTTAGATTTCAAATAGAGATTTTATTAAATAAATCAAACCCTACTTGATTAATAAACCATGGTCCATTTTATTTAATTAATAAATGGAACCTAAAAAGATTTAAAAAATATTATTTCATTTTGAACTTGGTTTATGTTAATAAACAGAACCAAAAACTTATTTGCAAGTGTGGTGATTTGTTTGAATTGCTTGAATTGTTTGAATGTTTGAATGTTGTTTGAAATTCAAAACAGAAATTCAATTTGGAAAAGAAAAGATTCAGGAAAGAAAAAAAATAGAAGTGGACAGCAGCCCAGCAAGGCCCAACTTGCAGCCCAGTCTTTCTCCCCCTCCACGAAACGTTTTCACTTAAAATCTCAACCGCAAGGACACTGACTGGTGGACCTCCCTCACACTTCTTTTCCCACTGATCAGCCGACCCCACCGCCACGTCTCCCTTCTTCCCCACCCGCAGACGACGCCCACCCCTCGCCGGCCGTTGCAGACAGAATAACTCCGGCATAATACGCCTTAATCACGCGTTGAATCAGCCCCTTGACCACGCAAGATAAATTGTCTGCCTCCCCTCTTCCGTTTCCCCCAGACACCCCTCCTCGGCACGCCCCCAGGCTGTCGGATTATGCTCAAACACCGCCACTGTCTAACGACGCTCCGGCGAGAATTCCGGCCGTGTCCTGCCACCCCTCGCCTCCTTAAGCACACTCACATACTCTCCTAGCCCTGGCGCTTCTCCCGGCGCTTTCCATTCACCCGCGGGCGCCCCTGAGCATCGGCAACGACGACACCGAGCGTGCGCCGCCGTCTGCCATTGCTCCGTCGAGCATTCCAGGTGAACTCCGACCACCCCACGCCTCCTAGATCACACACATAGCATCGCCTTGGTCTTGCGCATCTGAACATGCTCTTGTCTTGCCTTAGGGCGATCTGCAGCGACGACTCCGACCGTCGCCACCGTCTGGCTTAACTCTGACGAGCACTTCTGGTAAGCATCTGTCCACCCCTTTCCCTCTCGTTCAGGCATGCAAGATCTACTCTTCCTCGCGCGTCTAACAGACATTTCATCTCGTCCTCCTGTGCCTTGTAGCCTCGCCCCCACCGTCGACCAGGGCCGCCCGACGCCGCCACCTACTCCGGCGAGCAATCCACATCGGACCAGAGCGCCCCTCGTCGAACCATCGGCACGTTGAGCATCGCCGTGACCTCCTGAACCCGGTGAGCATCCTCCCCCTCTACCTCGCGTCCTATTTCGCCAGCGCCGCCGCCGACTGACCTCGCCGCCGCCAGCAACCATCGCTGCGCCGCCAGAGTCTGGTCAGTATGATACTAGCCGTAGGATCTGGATCGAATTTACTGAATAGATCATTTAATCGCCGAAGGGGTACGCTCCCAGAACCGCACGATTCGTTTAGATCCAACGCACCTCGTTGCTGATCCGGCCGAATCGGTACCAGCCAGTCGTTTTGCGCCACGTGGCCAGTTTTGGTTTAGAAACAGATTTGAAAACAGAATTATTTGTGAAATTCAAACCCTTGTAACTTTTTAACCACACGTCCAAAAATTGCAAATTTGGTATCATTGGAATCAGTAGAGCAAGCACTAGCCAACCATGCCCTTAGTTTACCAAATAGTATCTGTTAGCTTGTTTGAATTTGCAGAAACATTTGTATGCTTGTTAAGGATGTAAAATTGTTTAAAAATGAATTTGGGGTTAAAATCTTTGGCAATTGGATTGATTTGAACCTACTGACCCTAGGAAACACTTTGTGGACTCAAAAATGTATTTGGTGAAATAAAAATATGATTCTTTGATTTAAAACCATTTCTAGTCAAATAGAAATGTGGTTTATTTATTAAAATTAGTTTTGGAAGAAAACCTTTGGAAAATGTTTTGTTTTAAACTCTCTGACCCTAAACACCAAGTTTTGTGGTTTGAAAACCTATTTTGTGAGCCCTATAGGTTAATGCCTTAGTAAAAATATTTTTACACCACATAAAATGATACTTTGTTTTAAAATGGTTTATGGACCAAACCCTTTTGCAAATGACTTTGCCACTTTGGAAAATGACCAATTTTGACTTTACAAAGTTTAGAAACCTAGTGGAGACCACCTTTGCAATTAAAACCATATTTTGCATGCTTGCATGCATTACTTTGACTTTGTTATTTTATGTGATGTTTTGCTTGATTGGTAGATTAAGTTTGTGCCTTGCTTGATTGAATTGTAGTGACTTGAAGAGTGTGATTTTTGCGAGGACAAGGAGTGAACCTATACCCTCTACCAAAAAGGAAAGTGATGCTTCATACTTTTGTCCTATTACTTTCTCTATGCATTAGTGATTTTGCTAAGTAAAACTTGCATGGATTTTGCTAAGTATAGACCTTGTTATAAGAAAACCTAGTAGATGAATCCTTAGTAGGATTTTCCTATTTAAAGATTCCTAATACTATCAAGCTTAGCCTAGCTAATAGAAACATGGGTGGAAAATATATTCACACTATGGAAAAATCTCTAAGTCTGAGGACTTATGTTTTTGTGTAATAAAACAACTAAGTTAATGAATCACCTGGGTGGAATGGGCTTGCTTGGTGGTTTTTGGTTGAGTGGTTCACAAGTCCATGGACTTGGCTTGTGTATCTCACTTGTGGTATGCCACCCAGGCACAAAGAGATTTGAGATGTCAAATGTTGAGAAGCTTCAAGTGCAACCACTTGGGAATATGGGCTCTGCCATGATCATATAGGTTGCAGGAACTTAGCCATATGGACAGTGGGTGGTAGTGTTTGATAGGTTGGAGAGCGTCCATTTTGGTCTAAGGGAAGGCTTCTGAAAGATTTTGTCTTGGGAAACCAAGTCTTGTGGGGAAAGTGCACCACCTCTGCAGAGTGTAAAATCTAAGTACTTAGCCATGTCCCTGGTAAAGGACAATTTGAGCATCAAGACATGGAAGCAATCAAGAATCTCATCATTCAAATTTCTAAGTTAAAACTTGTGGATTGAACAAGGGTTGTTTGAAATCTTCAATATTTTGATTGAGAGATGCCTTGTTAAAGGATCTTCAATCTTTGATTGAGAAGAATGATTTTTGCCAAGCAAAACTTAGTATTTTCATATGTTAAGGAAAAATCTATTTTGAGCAATGCAAGCCTCAACTCCACTTAGCCAAATGCATATAGATGATAGACTCCACTATACTATTATAGTATCACTTGCCAATACAATTCAAATGTATTGACCCTTTGTGGCTGTAACTTGTATGTTGCAGGTTTGATTGTTTTTAGTGAAGATTGATTGATTAGGATTACAAAGTCTACAACCAACATCTGCCTGTGGCACTTTGAAGATGAAGGACCCCATGACTATAGTTATTCCGCTGCAATGTAATGTAATAGCCAAATGAGCTATGTTTGATGTAATAAAATTATGTTATTCCTGGTTATAAAGTTATATCATGACCTTTGTTTCTTGATATTACATCTTAACTATGGATGCTAGCTATTGATCCAGGGTCTAGCATTGTAAACACAGGGGGCTCTATCTTATTAAAGATTGGGACCCCTACAGATGGTATCAGAGCATTGTGTTTCCTGTTGGATTTGTAAACCTAGGATTGGACAAAAACCCTTAGAAAAATAGGAGTTGTATTTTGATCCAAAAACTTATTTACAAAAATACTTGTAAACTCTTTCCTCAACCATTTTGGTTTCAACTCTACTTCTCTTCTATTTCAACTTGATGGAAAAACCTACCCCATGGCCAAAGACTACACCATGTGCAAAGGACTTCTTCAACTTCTTCAACTCTAATGACTTCAACTTCTTCAACTCTAATGACTTCAACATCTTCAGCATATTCACCAAGGACTTCCAACTTGGATACCACCAAGGACTACAAGAGAAACAAGGAAATCTTACTCAAGATTTAGAGACTGAGGGAATGCAAAATAAGAAGGAAAGGATGATCTCAAGTAAGAAGAAGCAACCAAGAAGGATGGAAAGATCACAAGTGAACCATATAGATAGACCACCATAATTTAGTTAAGTCAAACACACCAACTTATGTGGTGTAACAAAAATATTTTGTTGCCTAAGTATGTGCTTGAATTTTGTTGTTTGAGTGAATTGTTTGGTTTGTGATTGCATGCACATTGCTTGTGTGAATTGTGATGTGTGTGATTAGAATTGACTCCTTAGAAATATCTTGCCTATTCTAAATCTCCCTTCAACCCAAACAGATGACTTCTCCAAGAGACTCCAACATCAAGGTTGATGACAGCAACAACCAAGAGGACAACATGAGAGAACTTATAGCAACCCAAAACCAGTTGAGCCAAGAGACAACTCAGCTTTTAGCCAACAACAATGGACTAGACCCAGCCATTCAAAGGATTTTGAAACTACAATCCCAAATGTTGCAAGGATTGGTTACTCAAATGATCAACATGAGAGAAAACTTTTCCCAAGGAGATAATGACAACAAGGATGACAAGGATATTATTCTAGAGAGAACCCAAGCTTACATTATTTATGAAGGCAAGGATCATGCACCCAAGGAACATGAAGATCAATGCCCCAAGAAGAGAGAAAGATCTCCCAGCTATGAAGAACATGAACTAGAAGAACTCCTAGCTTTGGGGAGACCCAAGAAGAAGAAGAAATTCCCCAACACTAGCAAGAAGGATATTACACAAGTGCAATGTTTCAAATGCAAAGAGATGGGACACTACGCCAATGAGTGCCCAGAAAAGAAGAAGAACCAAGGAAACAAACAAGAGACAATAATACCAAAGAAAAAGAAGGATATCAGCCAAGTGATATGTTTCAAATGCAAGGAACCAGGCCACTATGTAAACAATTGTCCAGAAAAGATGAAGAACAAGTTAAACAAGTCTATGAAGGATCTCAACCTTGGCCCATGAGTCAAGTATGGAAACGAAGGACACATGCAAATGATTACCATGAGAAATTTCCCCAGGATCCCAAGAAGGACAATATGTAATTTTTGTTTGAGAATTTTTAAGGGTGGTAGTACCCTAGTTGTTTTGAACCTGCTTGTAACCCTAGCCTCCCCAAATCTCGGGACGAGATTTATTTTAAGGGTGGTAGCCTGTCACATCCCAAGATTTTCCAAATCTTGTAATGTGAAAAATAAATGAATAAAATAAAACTTTGTTTGTTTTTCAGGGCCAGAAGAAACTTTTTGAATCCAATTGGAAATCTTCAAACCATTTTGGATCAAATAAATCCTAAAAGGATTTAAAAATATAAACATTTAATAAAGGAAAATTTTGATTTACTATTTTGGATCTTTTAAATAAAAGATTTGGCTTTCAAAGGAAATAGAAGTTTTATAAATAAATATTATTTTATAGAGCCAAATTAAACCTTGGCCAAGTCTTTGAAAAAAACATAATGTTTTATTTTTAATAAAATAGTAAAGATTTATTTAAATAAAATAATAAGGATTTAATATCCAAATTTTATTTAAGTAAAATCTTTTTCCATTTTAAATAAACACTAAAACTTATTTATTTGTTTTAAATAAGTTTTCCAAATATTTTATATTCTCAAATAAAAACCTACTGAAGTGTTTTGGTTTTATTTTAGATTTTCAAAATAAAGATTTTAATAAAACAAAACCTATTTGAATTAAATGAATAAGGTCTATTCATTTAATTATTATTGGACCCTAAAACAAAATGTTATTTTAATTTAAAACAAGTTTTCCAAGTATCTTCTATTTTCAAATAAAACCTACTGATTTGGTTTTGAAAATATTTAGATTTCAAATAGAGATTTTATTAAATAAATCAAACCCTATTTGATTAATAAACCATGGTCCATTTTATTTAATTAATAAATGGAACCTAAAAAGATTTAAAAAATATTATTTCATTTTGAACTTGGTTTATGTTAATAAACAGAACCAAAAACTTATTTGCAAGTGTGGTGATTTGTTTGAATTGCTTGAATTGTTTGAATGTTTGAATGTTGTTTGAAATTCAAAACAGAAATTCAATTTGGAAAAAGAAAAGATTCAGGAAAGAAAAAAAATAGAAGTGGACAGCAGCCCAGCAAGGCCCAACTCGCAGCCCAGTCTTTCTCCCCCTCCACGAAACGTTTTCACTTAAAATCTCACCCGCAAGGACACTGACTGGTGGACCTCCCTCACACTTCTTTTCCCACTGGTCAGCCGACCCCACCGCCACGTCTCCCTTCTTACCTACCCGCAGACGACGCCCACCCCTCGCCGGCCGTTGCAGACGGAATAACTCCGGCGTAATACGCCTTAATCACGTGTTGAATCAGCCCCATGACCACGCAGGATAAATCGTCTGCCTCCCCTCTTCCGTTTCCCCCAGACACCCCTCCTCGGCACGCCCCCAGGCTGTCGGATTATGCTCAAACACTGCCACTATCTAACGACGCTCCGGCGAGAATTCCGGCCGTGTCCTGCCACCCCTCGCCTCCTTAAGCACACTCACATACTCTCCTAGCCCTGGCGCTTCTCCCGGCGCTTTCCATTCACCCGCGGGCGCCCCTGAGCATCGGCAACGACGACACCGAGCGTGCGCCGCCGTCTGCCATTGCTCCGTCGAGCATTCCAGGTGAACTCCGACCACCCCGCACCTCCTAGATCACACACATAGCATCGCCTTGGTCTTGCGCATCTGAACATGCTCCTGTCTTGCCTTAGGGCGATCTGCAGCGACGACTCCGACCGTCTCCACCGTCTGGCTTAACTCCGACGAGCACTTCTGGTAAGAATCTGTCCACCCCTTTCCCTCTCGTTCAGGCATGCAATATCTACTCTTCCTCGCGCGTCTAACAGACCTTTCATCTCGTCCTCCTGTGCCTTGTAGCCTCGCCCCCATCGTCGACCAGAGCCGCCCGACGCCGCCACCTACTCCGGCGAGCAATCCACATCGGACCAGAGCGCCCCTCGTCGAACCATCGGCACGTTGAGCATCGCCGTGACCTCCTGAACCCGGTGAGCATCTTCCCCCTCTTCCTCGCGTCCTATTTCGCCAGCGCCGCCGCCGACTGACCTTGCCGCCGCCAGCAACCATCGCTGCGCCGCCAGAGTCTGGTCAGTACGATACTAGCCGTAGGATCTGGATCGAACGGACTGAATAGATCATTTAATCGCCAAAGGGGTACGCTCCCAGAACCGCACGATTCGTTTAGATCCAACGCACCTCGTTGCTGATCCGGCCGAATCGGTACCAGCCAGTCGTTTTGCGCCACGTGGCCAGTTTTGGTTTAGAAACAGATTTGAAAACAGAATTATTTGTGAATTTCAAACCCTTGTAACTTTTTAACCACACGTCCAAAAATTGCAAATTTGGTATCATTGGAATCAGTAGAGCAAGCACTAGCCAACCATGCCCTTAGTTTAGCAAATAGTATCTGTTAGCTTGTTTGAATTTGCAGAAACATTTGTATGCTTGTTAAGGATGTAAAATTGTTTAAAAATGAATTTGGGGTTAAAATCTTTGGCAATTGGATTGATTTGAACCTACTGACCCTAGGAAACACCTTGTGGACTCAAAAATGTATTTTGTGAAATAAAAATATGATTCTTTGATTTAAAACCATTTCTAGTCAAATAGAAATGTGGTTTATTTATTAAAATTAGTTTTGGAAGAAAACCTTTGGAAAATGTTTTGTTTTAAACTCTCTGACCCTAAACACCAAGTTTTGTGGTTTGAAAACCTATTTTGTGAGACCTATAGGTTAATGCCTTAGTAAAAATATTTTTACACCACATAAAATGATACTTTGTTTTAAAATGGTTTATGGACCAAACCCTTTTGCAAATGACTTTGCCACTTTGGAAAATGACCACTTTTGACTTTACAAAGTTTAGAAACCTAGTGGAGACCACCTTTGCAATTAAAACCATATTTTGCATGCTTGCATGCATTACTTTGACTTTGTTATTTTATGTGATGTTTTGCTTGATTGGTAGATTAAGTTTGTGCCTTGCTTGATTGAATTGTAGTGACCTGAAGAGTGTGATTGTTGCAAGGACAAGGAGTGAACCTATACCCTCTACCAAAAATGCAAGTGATGCTTCATACTTTTGTCCTATTACTTTCTCTATGCATTAGTGATTTTGCTAAGTAAAACTTGCATGGATTTTTCTAAGTATAGACCTTGTTATAAGAAAACCTAGTAGATGAATCCTTAGTAGGATTTTCCTAAGTTAAAGATTCCTAATACTATCAAGCTTAGCCTAGCTAATAGAAAACATGGGTGGAAAATATATTCACACTATGGAAAAATCTCTAAGTCTGAGGACTTATGTTTTTGTGTAATAAAACAACTAAGTTAATGAATCACCTGGGTGGAATGGGCTTGCTTGGTGGTTTTTGGTTGAGTGGTTCACAAGGCCATGGACTTGGCTTGTGTATCTCACTTGTGGTATGCCACCCAGGCACAAAGAGATTTGAGATGTCAAATGTTGAGAAGCTTCAAGTGCAACCACTTGGCAATATGGGCTCTGCCATGATCATATAGGTTGCAAGAACTTAGCCATATGGACAGTGGGTGGTAGTGTTTGATAGGTTGGAGCGCGTCCATTTTGGTCTAAGGGAAGGCTTCTGAAAGATTTTGTCTTGGGAAACCAAGTCTTGTGGGGAAAGTGCACCACCTCTGCAGAGTGTAAAATCTAAGTACTTAGCCATGTCCCTGGTAAAGGACAATTTGAGCATCAAGACATGGAAGCAATCAAGAATCTCATCATTCAAATTTCTAAGTTAAAACTTGTGGATTGAACAAGGGTTGTTTGAAATCTTCAATCTTTTGATTGAGAGATGCCTTGTTAAAGGATCTTCAATCTTTGATTGAGAAGAATGATTTTTGCCAAGCAAAACTTAGTATTTTCATATGTTAAGGAAAAATCTATTTTGAGCAATGAAAGCCTCAACTCCACTTAGCCAAATGCATATAGATTATAGACTCCACTATACTATTATAGTATCACTTGCCAATACAATTCAAATGTATTGACCCTTTGTGGTTGTAACTTGTATGTTGCAGGTTTGATTGTTTTTAGTGAAGATTGATTGATTAGGATTACAAAGTCTACAACCAACATCTGCCTGTGGCACTTTGAAGATGAAGGACCCCATGACTATAGTTATTCCGCTGCAATGTAATGTAATAGCCAAATGAGCTATGTTTGATGTAATAAAATTATGTTATTCCTGGTTATAAAGTTATATCATGACCTTTGTTTCTTGATATTACATCTTAATTGTGGATGCTAGCTATTGATCCAGGGACTAGCATTGTAAACACAGGGGGCTCTATCTTATTAAAGATTGGGACCCCTATAGATGGTATCAGAGCATTGTGTTGCCTGTAGGATTTGTAAACCTAGGATTGGACAAAAACCCTTAGAAAAATAGGAGTTGTATTTTGATCCAAAAACTTATTTACAAAAATACTTGTAAACTCTTTCCTCAACCATTTTGGTTTCAACTCTACTTCTCTTCTATTTCAACTTGATGGAAAAACCTACCCCATGGCCAAAGACTACACCATGTGCAAAGGACTTCTTCAACTTCTTCAACTCTAATGACTTCAACTTCTTCAACTCTAATGACTTCAACATCTTCAGCATATTCACCAAGGACTTCCAACTTGGATACCACCAAGGACTACAAGAGAAACAAGGAAATCTTACTCAAGATTTAGAGACTGAGGGAATGCAAAATAAGAAGGAAACGATGATCTCAAGTAAGAAGAAGCAACCAAGAAGGATGGAAAGATCACAAGTGAACCATATAGATGAACCACCATAATTTAGTTAAGTCAAACACACCAACTTATGTGGTGTAACAAAAATATTTTGTTGCCTAAGTATGTGCTTGAATTTTGTTGTTTGAGTGAATTGTTTGGTTTGTGATTGCATGCACATTGCTTGTGTGAATTGTGATGTGTGTGATTAGAATTGACTCCTTAGAAATATCTTGCCTATTCTAAATCTCCCTTCAACCCAAACAGATGACTTCTCCAAGAGACTCCAACATCAAGGTTGATGACAGCAACAACCAAGAGGACAACATGAGAGAACTTATAGCAACCCAAAACCAGTTGAGCCAAGAGACAACTCAGCTTTTAGCCAACAACAATGGACTAGACCCAGCCATACAAAGGATTTTGAAACTTCAATCCCAAATGTTGCAAGGATTGGTTACTAGGAAAAATTGGGCTAAAAAGTTGAATGACGCTTTATGGGCTTATAGAACTGGCTATAAAAATCCTATGGGGATGTATCCTTACAAAATGGTCTATGGGAAAGCTTGTCACTTGCCTTTAGAATTAGAACATAAAGCTTACTGGGCAGTGAAAGAGTTGAATAGAGATTTTAGACTTGCTGGTGAGAAAAGACTGCTCGATTTAACTAATCTAGATGAGTGGAGAGGGGAAGCTTACGAAAATGCTAGGCTCTTTAAGGAAAAAGTAAAAATATGGCATGATAGGAGAATTCTCAAAAGGGAGTTCCATATTGGTGAGAAAGTTCTTTTGTATAGGTCTCATCTCAGATTTTTTGCAGGGAAACTACTCTCCAAATGGGAAGGACCTTTTGTTATCAAGGAAGTGTAACGTTTAGGTGCCATCAAAAATTTCTTCTCTGAAGGATGACACAACACAGGTGGTTAATGGTCAAAGACTAAAACATTATATTTCTGGAGATTCTTATAATGAAGATGTGGATGTTATTCAAATGGTGACTCTAGAAGAATTTATCTGAAGCCAAACACCAGAAACTGTAGAGTTCGTCCTTGAATAGGTAAAAGTGGTGAAAATATAAGGTTCGTGAAACTCCAATATTTTTATATTTTTGATGTTTTTAATACATAAGGGAAGTTACAAGACGAATCTGAAGAGGAAACGGAGCCCGAGGTGGACAAACCCACCCAGGCGCAGGCCCAGCCTGGCCATGCCTGAGCAGGGGTGTTCCCCCCTCGAACTCCGTCATCGCCTCGTTTCCGTGTCAAAACCTTCCTTATGCACCGAAACTTCGTAATATATAACCCCCCGGGTTCCCTGAGGTTCTTGCACCGTGTTCTCGTCATTTTTTCGTTTTGATCTGTTTCTGTCAGGAAAATTCTCAAATTTGGAGCCTCATTGTCTTCCTCTAGATCACCCACAGAGGGTTCCTCTGCGGACGTTCTCAACCCGTACATGTATGAGTTGAGGATTCATCCCAAAGAGTTGTTCCTCAAGGAGGGTAAGGTACATATGAAAGAAGATCAAGGCCCTAAAGGAGAAGGCAGTCTGGAGGACATGATGGAAGCATTAGAACATGAAGTTTTCAGGTACAAGAAGATGGCAGAACGCGAATTGGATGTTATTCACAATATAAGCTCAAAACTCATCACCAAGCACGAAGGATAAGTAGATGAGCTCCGAGAAGGGATCTTTTCACTCCGTCAGACCACCAACTAATTGCAAGCATAGCTCTATGACATACAGAACCAAAACTGTGTGTATGAGGCTAGATTTGATCGCATAAGCTCTGTTGCTAGTTTCAGGATGGCGGAGACAAGGACATCCTTTTTGGATGGGGAACCATTTCCTTGGAAGTTTTATGATGACAAAAGAACACCACCACCACCGAAAGAGTAATTAGTCATCAGTTTTGGCATCCCCTTGGCTTGTTCCAAGCTTAGGGGAGTGCTGCGGTATCACCACCATTATCTTTTATCTTTTACATTTTTAGTGGATTCATATCTGTGGTAGTGGGGTTATCTTATAGTTTGGTTTGCATGTGGAAGTATCTCTCCTTTAGTTGATTATCTATGTATCCCTTGGTGTGAGTGCCTTTATTGAATATTAATGAGAAGTCTCATCTTTTACTTTTTGCACTTCTTATTTTAGTTTTCATTCTATATTATATGATGGATCTTATTGATCAGTATTGGCACCACTTTGGGATCATCAAGTGGATCTAATTTTTTTTTGGCAAACTGAGTTCTTGTCAGTAGCATTACTATGAAAGAGAAAAAGAAAGAAAAAACTTACAGGTATTTTGTATCATTTGTTTTCTTTCTTGTTGGCTCATAAGCTTAGTATTCTTTATTTAAGATTCTTTTGTGTCTTCAAGGAATATTGCATGTTTGGCTTTATTACTTGTATGTTTGCTTGTTTATATCAACTCTCTTGCTTGCTACCCAACCTTGCTAGCCAAAAACATGTTTTAAGAAGGCATACTTCTCATGTTTCCAAAATCCTTTGAACCAAAACTTTTGCCATTTGTGTCCACCATATCTACCTAGTAGCTTTTGCTATTCCAAGCAAATTCTCAAGCTTCATCTACCTTTCGAATTAAAAAGGATTTTGTTATGAGAAAACTAGTTAGTAAAGCTCTCACGAACTTGATGGCACACCTTATTTACTTGACCCTAATAGACTTGAACCATTGTGAACATTGAAGTTGTATATGTTTGCATCTATACGTTGGAATTAGCAGAACCGTGCTGTCACAGGGAACATTTTCAACATTGCACTTGTACTCTGTACACAGTTGATATCGTGCTCTTTTGTCTATGGATGTCAACAGTGTGAAATAAAGAGGGAACTTGTAAGTCCATGGAGTTTGTATCCTGTGTTAGAGAAACGCTTGGGCCGCTAGCTTAAGCCATGCTTAATCATGGTGGAAACTTGCAGCATCACCATAATGAGCTATCTATGAAGAATCCTCAATAAAAAGCTATGCATATGGTAAATAAAAAGATTGCTGAGATACTCATTGTCTGCTTGCCTTGTCATTTTGGTTATGGGAAAGCTCCTGTACCATGTGCAAGGGGTACCCCGTTGGCGGTTCTCAATGATATGCAAATACTTACAATGACAAGAACTTACGTGTGACCAAAGTTGAGTAGCATGAGGAGTGGCCCTCATATTCAAGGGACATGAGATTTCCAACTTATATTTCGTCAAACATATACTCCATCTTTGTTCACTTTAAGCTTAATCATATCAAGATGCTTATGATAGGGGCAATGAGGGCTCAAAGCTTGTAAGTACCATAATGTTTTGGAAGCTCTTTATGACTTGTAATCCCTGCTACCCTCTAAGAAGGGACCTTTCTCCTAGTTACCAGTTGAGTCAGTAAACCTACTTCCTCTTTATCTCCAGCAAGCATTTGAGTTGTTGTGTTTCAAGCATTCATATGGTGATTTATTCAATCATGTTCTTTAATCTTCCTTGTTTGCACAAAACTCTTATCTATTGAGCATTACTTTGAAAGCCTTCACTTGTGAAAAACCTTTTTGAGCAAAGTGTGCTCCTGTTTTGAAACTTCTACAAAAAGTTTTTGTGAAACTGTTTGCCAGTTGTTCTCTGACCAAGAACAAGTTTGCCAATTCCAATTATGATTTATCTTTATGCATCTCTATTATGACTGTTGTATTTGGTTGCAAGCTAAGTTATATAATGGTGAGTTGCTCTCTTCTATGAGTTGTGCAATGGTAAGTGTGATGCTTCTTGTTCATATTATTTTATCGACACTTCACTCAATAAACCTGTGGACATGTTTACTGAGCTCAGTTTCGCTTGGGTACAAGCAAAGTCTAAGCTTGGGGGAGTTGATACACCCAATTTGCATCACCATTCTATATCATAATTTACCTCTATTCATTGATATTTGTCTTATTATGACGTATTACTTATGGATTTTCATCTGTTTATGCATGTCGGATGATTCCTGGAGGATGGACTGCCGGAGTCTGGATTCTGATGGAAAAGAAGGCGTATCGGTGCAATTTCGCAAAGATCAGAAAAATACCAGAAAAATATGGAAACATATTATTTCTCCAGAAGAATGAGGGAGCCAAAAGGAGGGACGAAGAAGGGCCTCAGGGGGCCCACACCCCCTAGGCACGGGCCCACCTGACCCCGCGCCTAGGGCAGGTGTGGCCCACCTGCCCGGCCTCCGACTCCGCCCCTTCGCCTATATATTACCAACGGAACCCTAAGCCTAGGTGAGTGACCACAGAAAGATTTCCGTCGCCTCTGGGGGGCGGAAAACACCGAGAGAGAAAGATCTCTCCGGCAGACAGATTTCTACCAGGGGAATTCCTTCCCGGAGAGGGGAGACCATCGTCATCAACACCATCATCAAGCTAGGCTTCATCGGGATCATCATCATCATCCACACCATCATCTCCACCAGCACCATCATCACCACTCCGTCCCGCTGTAACAATTGTGTTGGATATTTCTTTAGTTCTTAGGGGAAACTTTCCCGGTGTTGATTACTATTGTAGTTGATGCTTGTGAGTGGAACCATTGGAGTATTGTTTATGTTCAGATTTTTATCCATTACCATATCATCTTTGATCTTGATCCATATGATGTCTTGTGAGTAGTTCATTTAGTTCTTGAGGACATGGGAGAAGTCATGTTGTTAGTAATGAATCTGTGATGAGTTATTATTCAATGGTTTAGTATTTAAGTTGTGGTGCTATTCTTCTAGTGGTGTCATGTTAACGTCGACTACATGACACTTCTCCATTTATGGGCCTAGGGGGATGCATTGTGTATTTGGCTACTAATTGTGGGGTTGCCGGAGTGATAGAAACCTGAACCCCCGTTAGGACACCTTCGCACAAGGGAGCGTAGGATCTCAGAGTTTAAGGTTGTGGTTAGATTTATATCTTAATTACTTTCCTATAGTTATGGATGTTTGCAGGGGGTTTAATTACAAGTATGTATTAGTCCTAGGAAGGGCGGTATGTTAGCACAGGTTCACCCACACAACACTTACAAACACCAAAGAAGAGTACTCAGCTATTTGAAGCGAAAACACTTGACGGAATTCCCATGTGTCCTCGAGAACGTTTGGTCCTTATAAGTATTTCCACCGGCTTGTCTTTTCCTAAGAAAGGATTGGGACACTTGCTCCGTTTGTTCGTTACCTTTGTTACTTGCTCCTATTTTTTTTGCCTTGTCAGAAAACCACTAAAAATCCATTTGCTAAGTATTCACAGGGATTTCCTGCTCCATACCACTATTGAGCACCTTCTGCTCCTCATTGGGTTTGACACTCTTATTTATCGAAAGTACTACGATACACCCCCTATACTTGTGGGTCATTAGAATGTTCCTTTACCTTAGAAGGAAAATGGATTTTCTCAATATAAGGTTTAGGCAAAATAGGATCAACAGTACAAACTTTAGTGCTTCTAACAGGAACATGATTAACAATATCTTTATAAGGTGCATGGTACTTATACCACTTCTTTTTAGGAATTTCTATATAAGAGGCAAAGGACTTAAAACAATTGGAAATACTTTGAGAATCAAGATCATACTCAATACTAATATCATGAAAGTCATCAGTTCCCATAAAATATTTAATGCATTCATAATCATAATTTATACCTGACTTTCTTCCTTTGTCATTCTCCCATGCTTCACTGTTTTCTTGAATATGGTCTAGAAGATCCATTTAGCTTCTTCATTCAAAGGTGTGAATGATGCAGCGCAAGAAGCGTCTAATAAATCTTTATCATGAAGACAAAGCTTTGCATAAAAGTTATTGATAATAATATTGTTAGGGAGTTCATGAATAGGACATTTAAGCATTATTAACTTCAATCTCCCCCATGCTTGGGCTATACTCTCTCCATCATGAGGCAAAAAGTTATATATTTGATTCCTATCCTTATGAATCTCACTCGGAGGATAGAATTTAGAGTAAAAGAGGGGTACTATTTCCTCCCATTCCATGGATTGTCCATTCTTTAGCAGCTTATACCATTCTTCAACTCTTCCTTTCAATGATATAGAGAGTAACTTCTTCTTAACCTGTTCAGTTGTGATACCTTCACACTTAAACAACTTGCACATTTCATGGATAAAAAGCAAGTGATCACCAGGATGGACAGTTCCATTCCCAAAATAATAATTATCCATAACACAATCAACAATTCTTGTAGGTATCTCAAAAGGATCTATCTCAACAGGTGGTGGTTCATCTACTACCCTAACAGTGGTAGTAGTTTTCCCAAATAGGAAACCCAGTGGGTTATCCATATTGGAAAAAAAGTAACAAACAGAAATAAAAAGCAATACTCACAGTAGAAGTTTCCTTTATGAGTTCCACTCTTCAAAAGAGCTTCACTCCTCGACAACGGCGCCACAAAATAGTCTTGATGACCCACAAGTATAGGGGGTGTATCATAGTACTTTTGATAAATAGGAGTGTCGATCCCAACGAGGAGCAGAAGGTGTTGTCCAGTGGTTTGGAGCAGGAAATCTCTATAAATACTTAGCAAACAGATTTTTAGGGTTTTTTTTGGTAAAGGAAGGAAATAAAGTGCAAGTAAATAAAGACAACAAAGAATTGCAGCAAGTGGCCCAATACTTTCTTCGAAAAGGACAAGCCGGTGATAATACTTATGAGGACCAAACGTTCTCGAGGACACATGGGAATACTACCAAGTGCTTTCGTGTCATATAGTTGATTAATATTCTTTGGTTTTATAAGTGTTGAGTGGGTGAACCTGTGCTAATGTACCGACCTTAGTTGTACTAATACATAATTATGATTAAACCCCTTGCAAGCATCCACAACTACAAGAAAGTAATTAAGATAAAAACCTAACCATAGCCTTAAACTCTGAGATCCTACACTCCCTTGTGCAAAGGTTTCCTAACGGGGGTTCAGCTTTCTGTCACTCCGGCAACCCCTCAATTAGTAGCCAAATACACAACACATTCCCCTAGCCCCATAAATGGTGAAGTATGATGTAGTCGACGTTCACATGACACCACTAGAAGAATAGCACCACAACTTAAATATTAAACCATTGAATAATACCTCAACACAATTCCACTACTAATAACATGACTTCTCCCATGTCCTCAAGAACTAAATGAACTACTCACGAGACATCATATGGATCAAGATCAGAGATGATATAATGATGGATAACAATCTGAACATAAACAATAATTCAATGGTTCCAGTCACAAGCATCAACTACAAGAGTAATCAACACCGGGAAAGTTTCCCCTAAGAACTATGCAAGATTCAACACAATTGTTACAGCGGGATGGAGTGGTGATGATGGTGATGGTGGATATGGTGGTGTGGATGATGATGATCCCAATGAAGTCTAGCTTGATGACGGTGTTGATAGCGATGATATCCCCTCTCCGGGAAGGAATTTCCCCGGCAGAAATCTGTCTGCCGGAGAGCTCTTTCTCTCTCTGTAGTTTGCACCCCCAGAGGTGGCGGAATGTTTTGGTGGTCACTCCCCTGAATTTAGGGTTTCGAGGAGAATATATAGGCGAGAGGGTGGAGCCAGAGGTGGTCCAGGGTGGCCACACCCCTGTAGGCGCGGCCCAGGGTGGCCCACGCCTAGGAGGGTGTGGGCCCCCTGTGGCCCAACTCCGCCTCCCCTTCTGTCATCCTTCGTATTTTGGGAAAATATAATTTTCTATATATTGTTTGGTATTTTCTGATCTTCATGAAGTTGCATCAAAACACCGGTTTTTCCATCAGAATCCTAACTCCGGCAGTTGAACCTCCTAGAATCATCCAATATGCAAAAACAGATGAAATAACATAAGTATCACCTGTTAATATGAAATATAACAATGAATAGCAACAAATTATGATATAGAATACTGATGCAAAATGGACGTATCAACTTCCTTTGATAATTGTTTGCACAACCTTGATAAAGTTTTGCAGAGATGTGAATAAACTAATCTTGTTCTTAATTGGGAGAAAGCCACTTCATGCTTAATGAAGGAATTGTTCTTGGACATAAAAATTCTGAAAGAGGCATTGAAGTTGATAGAGCCAAAGTTGAAGCAATTGAGAAAATGCTCTGTCCTAGGGATGTTAAAGGTATTCGTAGCATCCTTAGTCATGTTGGTTTCTATAGAAGGTTTATTAAAGATTTCTCCAAAATATCAAACCCCTTACTAATCTTCTCCAAAAAGATATACCTTTTGTTTTTAATTGTGATTGTAAGGAAGCTTTTGATACTCTAAAGAAGGCTTTAACTACTGCTCCTATTGTCCAACCACCTAATTGGAATTTACCCTTTGAAATTATGTGTGATGCTAGTGATTTTGCTATAGGTGGTGTTGTTGGGCAACGAATAGATAAAAAATTGAATGTTGTCCATTATGCTAGTAAGACTCTTGATTCTGCTCAAAAGAATTATTCTACTAATGAAAAAGTGTTCTTAGCTGTAATCTTTGCTTGTCATAAGTTTAGACCTTATATTGTTGATTCAAAAGTTACCATTCATACTAATCATGCTGCTATTAAGTACCTTATAAAAAGAAATATGCTAAGCCTAGGATTATTAGATGGGTGTTGCTTTTACAAGAGTTCTATCTACATATTGTAGATACAAAAGGTGCTGAAAATCCTGTTGCTGATAATTTATCTTATTTGGAAAACATTTCTTTTGATCCTATGCCTGCTAATAATAGTTTTCCAAATGAACAGTTGGCTGCAATAAAGGTAAACCCGCGAGAGAGTCCTTGGTATGCTGATTATGCTAACTTTTTTGTTTCCAAGTATTTTCCTCCAACCTTTACAGCCCAACAAAGAAGAAAATTCTTTTATGATCTGAGGCATTATTTTTGGGATGACCCACATTTATATAAATGAGTGGATGGCATTATGCGAAGATGTGTTCCAGGATATGAACAACAAGAGATATTGAGAAAATGTCATGGTAGTGCTTATGGAGGACATCATGCTAGAGATAGAACTGCACAAAAGGTTCTACAATCAGGTTTCTATTGTCCTACTCTTTTTAAAGATGCAAGAAAGTTTATTTTATCATGTGATGAATGTCAAAGAGTTGGTAATATTTCTAGACGCAATGAAATGCCTATGAATTATTCGCTTGTTATTGAAGCATTTGATTGTTGGGGATTCGACTTTATGGGTCCTTTTCCTCCTTCAAAAGGGTATACTCATATTCTTATTTCCGTTGATTATGTTACTAAGTGGGTAGAAGCCATACCTACAAAAAGTGTTGATTGTGAGACCTCTTTAAAAATGCTTAAAGATGTTATTTTTCCTAGGTTTGGTATGCCTAGATATCTTATGAATGATGGAGGTTCTCATTTTATTCATGGTGGTTTTAGGAAGACCCTTGCTAAATATCATGTCAATCATAGAATTTCTTCAGCTTATCATCCTCAAACCAGTGGGCAAGTAGAACTTTCTAATAGAGAAATTAAATCTATCTTGCAAAAGACTGTTAATAGATCTCGAAAAAATTGGGCTAAAAAATTAAATGATGCTTTATGGGCTTATAGAAATGCTCATAAAAATCCTATGGGAATGTCTCCTTAAAAATGGTTTATGGTAAATCTTGTCACTTGCCTTTAGAATTAGAACTCAAAGCTTATTGGGCAGTGAAAGAACTAAATAGAGATTTTAAACTTGCTGGTAAGAAAATATTGCTTGACCTGAGTTCTTTAGATGAGTGGAGAAGTGAAGCTTATTAAAATGCTAGAGTTTTTAAAGAAAAAGTAAAAAATATGGCATGGTAGAAGAATTCTTAAGAGAGAGTTCCATGTTGGTGAAAAAGTTCTATTGTAGAGGTCTCGTCTCAGATTTTTTGCAGGAAAACTACTCTCAAAATGGGAAGGGCCCTTCATTATTGAAGAGGTGTATCATTCAGGTGCAATCAAAATCTCCTCATTAAGAGACAACACTATGCAAGTGGTGAATGGTCAAAGGCTTAAACATTACATTTCTGGAGATTCTTATAATGAAGATGTTGATATTATTCAAATGGTGACCCTGGAAGAATTTATTACAGACCAAATTCAGGAACCTGTAGAGCCCGTTTTCGAATAGGTAACAGTTCTGTTAAGAAAAGGTTCGTGAAAAACTTTTCAATTTATATTTTTGCAGTTTTTATTTCATATGGAAGATAACGAGTCGAAAGAGGGAAGCAAACGGAGCCCGGGTGGCCCACGCCACCCCGTGGAGCGAGCCCACCTGGCCACGCCACCAGGGGGTGTGACCACCCCAGAGCCCGTCTCCGCCCCGTTTTCGCCTAGTACCTTCCTTATGTCGTAAAACTTCATAATATATAATCCCCCGAATCCCCCGAGGTCTGTATACCGTGTTCTCGTCGTGTTTTTGTTTCGATCTGTTTTTGTCAGGAACTATTCTCAAGTTTAGAGGCACAATGGTCTCCGCCAATGTAAGACCCCACCTTTTAAGGTAAAGGCCCCTGTGATTGCAATGCTAGTCCCTGGATCGAAATGCTAGCATCCACAGTTTAAAATGAAGTACATAGATACAAAGGTTATTATTACATCGTCATTCCAGAGATAACATAGTCTTTACAACTCATTAGCCAAGGCTAATTGTAGAGGTCCCAAGCTGGTAAGGTAGAGATCCCTGTGTTTATAGTGCTAGTCCTTGGATCGAATAGCTAGCACCCACAATTTAAGATGTAATATCAAGAAACAAAGGTCATATTACAAGTTATAACCAGGAATAAAATTATTCTTTATAGCTTACATAGATCATATGGCTATCTTATTACAAAGCAGCAAATATAACTATATAGCATGGATTCCTTCATCTTCATATGCCACAGGCAATCATGTTGGTTGTAGACTTGTAATCCCTACTCAACAAACTTCATTAACATCAAACAAATCTGCAACATAATAAGTTACAGTGACAAGGGTCAATACATTTGAATTGTATTGGCAAGTGATATCATATTGATATGGAGAATCTATCATCTACATGAATATTTGGCTAAGTGGAGTTTTGGCTGGCCTTTGCATAAAACAAGTTTTCCCTATCCTTTGTAAAATAGTTTTCTCTTTTTCAAAACATTTCATCACACAATGGCACACTGGGTACACACCAGGTGCTTCCCTTGTTCACCCAACAAGTTTTAACTTAGACAAATTAGGATAAGGAGATTCTTGATCATTCCAATGTCTTTGAGGCTCAAAATGTCCATTACCGGGGACACGTCTAAGTACTTAGGTTTTACCCACTTGAGAGGTGGTGCACTTTTCCCACAAGACTCGACATGCATCAAGACGAGACTTTTCAGAAACAATCCCTCAGATCAGCATAGACGCGTTCCATCCTATCATCACTACCACAAAATGTCTGCCTGTCTGAGTTCTTGCAACCTATGTAGTCAAGGAAGAGCCCATATGCCATGTGGCTGCACTGGAAGCTTCTCAACACAAAACATGTCAAATCTCTTTGTTCCTGGGTGGCCATCCACAAGTGTGATACACAAGGTAAACCATAGACATGGGCCTTTTTTAACCACTCAACACAAACCATTCTCACCATTCCACCTAGGTGATTCATTCACATAGTTGTTTTATTAATCAAAAACATAGTCATAGACTTTGCATAAAATCATAGAATGAATATTCCACCCTTGTATTCAAATAGCTAGGATAAGCATACTATCATAACTTGTCCCTTATCTTAGGAAGATTCCTACCAAGATATATTCTATAGGATCTACTATTTCATAGCAATATACAAAAATAGTCCTATGATGCATACTACAAAAATATTACTAATGCAATATTGGAAAGATAGGACTTTTGATGACCAAAGTATCACTTTCCTTTTTAGTAGAGAATCTAGGTACACTCCTTGATCTTTCAATTGTCACACTCTTCAAGGTTCACTACAATTCAATCAAGCAAGGCACACATTCAAAACTAGCATTCAAACAATTCACCACATAAAATAATAAAAGCAAAGAAATGCATGCAATTATGTAAAAGGTTGTTTTATTGAAAAAGTGTTTTCTAACAAGTCTCTAAACATTTCAAAACACCTACTGGTCTTTTATAAAAGTGGAAAATCCATTTAAAAAGAAGTTAGTGAAAATAGGCCTTTTAAATCATCTTTGTTTTACTAGAAATGCTTTTATTCAAAGTAATAATTCCTAGTGTTAACAAAATATATTTTTTAATTCAAATGTTAGTGTTTATGGTCAGAGGGTTCAAAACAAATCCATTTGCAAAAGGTTTCACTCAAAAATCATTTTTAGAACAATTTTTATACTCAAAATAGTCGAACAAATGTTTCTGCAAAAACACCTAATTTTACAGACGCAAATGGCCAAGCCAGGGACATAGTGTCAAAGGTTTCATTTTTACGAATCCATTGATATAAAATTTGTTATTTTTGGCCATACAGATCAAAAGTTATGGATTTTACAAATTCAAACATCTAATAGATCAAATTCTGGTTGTTAAAATAGAGTCTGGCCACGTGTCTGTTTCAAATTGGCCCTTACCACTTCGGGTGGATCGAGAAATGTGAGACGTTAGATCTAACTAACATCGCACAACAAAGATCGAGCATACCCCTTCGTTTAAGTCATCTAATCTACACCCTAGGATTTAGATCTAACGGTGCTAGACCGCTAGGTCATAGACGGGCGGCGCTAGCGACGGTGCGCGGCGGCGGCGCATCAGGTGGTGGCTTTCCGGTGGTTCTAGGGGACAAGGGAGGGGGTGCAGTAGCTTACCAGGTTCGCGAGGTGATACCTCGGAAACGTATCTATAATTTTTGCTTGTTCCATGCTTGTTAGTATCTACTTTGCTTTGCTTTGTCTACACTTTGAGGTGCTTTTTACATGTTTTCTGGTACTAACCTATTAACCAGTTGCCACAGTGCCAGTTGCCTGTTTTCTGCTATTTTTGGTTTCAGAAAAGCTAGTAAAGAAATATTCTCGGAATTGGACGGGACAAACGTCACAGTCAATTACTTTCCGTTGGGAACAAAAAGTCCAGAGGGGAGACGGAGAAGCATGCCAGGGCGGCCAAACCCCCCTAGGCGCGGCCAGGGGTGGGCCCGTGCTTGGGTAGGGTTTGACCCTCCTGGTCGCCTCGTCGGCCTGCCCCTTCGCCTATAAGAAGCCCTCGATGCAGAAACCCTAAGGACCCAATAAAATCTCCATGAAACCATATGTAGCCGCCGCCACCATTGTACCTAGATCGGGGGGGTCTGAAGTTCTTCCCGGCACCCTACCGGAGGGGAGATCATCCCAGAGTCCTTCTCTCCGGTATGATGCGTGAGTAGTTCCACCTTGGACTATGGGTCCATGTAGTAGCTAGATAGTTGAATCTCCTACTTTGTGCTTTCATGTATAGATCTTGTGAGCTCCGTTCATGATCAAGATCTAATCTATTTGTAATCATGCATGTTGTGTTTGCGGGGATCTAATGGATATTGAGATTATTATGTTGGTTTTATTAATGGTTTTTACTTATGATTCTATGATGTCTGTGTTGTTTGTGATCTTTCATGCTCTCCGTTGTTAGTAGCTATCTTGGTCATGTGTTGCTAGTGATTCCAAGAGGGGGTATTTATGCTCGATAGTGGGTTTGTCGTCAGATTGTCGACAAGTACGCCATAGGGGGTCCTAGTGGTGTTGGAAAGAAGGGGTGTGAGACGTCGTATGTTCCAGGAGCGGTGAGCACAAGTTTACCCAGGTTCAGATCCGACTGCGGTGATCAGATCCTACTCCTGCTAGCAACCCAGTAATATATTGGCGTAAGTCGGATGTTATAGGAGATTGCAAGAGAGGTTCTCCTGTGCGAGTTGGTTGTGGTTGTCCATTGAGTTGTGTTGCCCTAAAGGCTCCCATAGGGCCGGTTTATATAGTCACTGAGGCCTAGGGTTACAGGGAGAGACATATCCGGCTACGTTACAGAGTCGGTAACTACGTACAGCTTGGAGTACAAGTAATACTACATGCCTAAGTCGGTAACTCTTATGCGTCTTGTTGTAGCCAGAACTGGCTCCTCCTCTTTCTCTGACTGGGCCACCCGTGAAGCAAAGCTCTAACCCGTTGGTGGGCCACCCTGGTCAGTGAATCCTGTGGGTATACCCGGAAAGTATATCCCCAACAGTAGCCCCTGGAAGCCTCCAAGATCTGAAGTCGGATAAATCATCTAGCTTGATGGTTTCTTTGTCTTGAGAATCTTGAAGGGTTCCCGAAAACTTCTTACATTGATGTAGGATTCCGAATCACTTGAGTCGGATATATTCTGCTCTGACCTTGATTTTTCCATTGCTTGATTTAAAACATAAGCCAGATTTTACAGCGGCGTGCTGACTGACAACTTTACAGGTCAGGTCCGATCACTGACAAGATTTCCATCAGCACGGCCGTTGGTGGGTCAGTTCCTTACAGAACGGAAGGGAACGTCGTTTCAATGCCTGCGTGAAAATCGAGGGGCGGAAGAGTCGCGACGAAGCTAACTCCCCCTCTCCTATACATGTGGCGATAATCGCGCCTCACCGCATGAATCTTGACACAGAAGCAAATAAGAGGAGAGAAAACCCTCCTTCCCAGATTCACTTCTCCGTCGATTCATTCATTCATTGCTTCCTCGTACTCCTCGAGCTCTCCGCACTAGTTCCAATCTGCCCATTGTTAAGAAAAAACTCTCCTTCCCCTACCATCCCATCTTCCTCCAAGAACTATGGCATCTTCTTCGTCCTCTGGAAAGGTGGCGGCGGGTTCGTCGGCGACAGACGAGAAAAAGATGTGAGGTCTCTGGATCCCCGGCGCCATGGACACTACGGAGCTTCAAGTCATGGAGGATGAGGGGTTCATCTTTGCCGGCGCGTGGCGGAGCGCTGCTGGACACGCCATATCCACACCAAAAGACGGCGAGAGGGTGCTATTCGACACTCATGTCGACCGCGGCCTCAGTTTGCCACCGTCCGACTTTTTCGTCGAGGTCCTCAACCATTACGGTTTGCAAGTCCACAATCTTCCTCCCAACTCTCTACTTAAGCTTAGTGCTCACGCAGCTCTATGCGAGGGGTTTCTTGGCATTAGGCCAAGTCTCACCCTTTTTCGGTACTATTATGGTACTCGGAAGAATTCCATCAGTGCTGGTGTGCCTTATGTCACCGGCACTCTTAGCTTAGTCCTTAGGAGGAATCGAATCTATCCTAGGATTAATGCTAGTGAGTCCGTCAAAAGTTGGGCCGAAACTTTCTTTTATCATAAGTATATTCCGGCTCCGGGTAAGGCAGAAGGTCTTCCGGCATTCGCTAATGGCGCCGCTCCCCACCAAGATTCATGCGATGCGGAGGCGCCGGAGCTGTCGGATATTCTTATCCTTGCCAAGAGGCGGATCGAGTTTCTAATGAAGCATGAGGGGCTTCGTGGATCCGACTTGATCCACTGCTAGCTGGAGCGTCGGATTCAGCCTCTCCAGCACCACGGAGACCGCCTCATGCACCAAAAGTTCCTGAAGTTTCCATGAAGATGTATACATCCAGCCGTCCTCTGACTCCGGTAAATATTTCGACTCTGCTTTCGCGTTTCATCGTTTTCTTTGGTTCTTCCTCCGACTCTATTTTCATCGATGCTTTTCTGATTCTGTCAGCTCGAGAAACTCTCCGAGTCCCAGCTAGCTCCACTAGAGGGCTATGCTTCATACGACCCAGAGGCGACGGAGGATGATGAGGTGCAAGAAGTTGTCGCCTCCGCCTCCAAGAAGCGTAAGACGAAGGAAGTTGTCGCTGATGGTAGCCAAGTGCTGCTACTAGTTAAAAAGTAAGTGTCTCACCTTTCATTTTTAGTACTCCTGTACCTTTGTTATCTTTCCAGAGCACACCTAATACTTTAAGATTTCTGTGTTCTAGAGTTAAATCATCGTTAAAGAGCAAGATTAATCCACAAAGCAAGCCAGGCAAGCAGCTGCGTCAGCAGAAGCTTATTGTTTCTCCGGCTATGCCACCATTGACCCCATCCACTGCTCCATCAGCGCATTGAGCTTCTGCATCCCCTGACGCTGGTAAAACCTCGAAATCCCTAGTCATCGTTGATGACCAGGCAACTGACAAGGGTGAACCCCAAAAGGGTAATGATCCCATGGTAATGACCACAGGTACAGTGACTAAAGTGGTCGACGCAGCTGTTCCTAGCCTGAAGAGGAAGGAGAAAGAAGAGATCCTCAAACTGGCTTAGTCCAGTCTTGAGAAACAAATCTTGACCCCAGAAGCAATGAGCCAAGAGGAGGAAGACGTCAAGCTGGTCAGCCTCCTGGACCAAATTTTGGTCCGGGATGCTAAAATCGCATCTGGCAAACTCCAGCGACGGATGTTCCATCCCTCACCCTTATCGAGAAGGTGTTTTACAACACCAAGCTTGGATTTGAAAAGTTGCATCTTGAACACATTGTAAGTTTCTGATTCTTATTTGCATTTATTATCATATCCGCTAGCCCCCAAGCATAAAGTTGGATAAGCATTACTGGATCCGGGTTGATGCCTTTAGGTTGCAAAAGAACGATGTAGTGTAGCCACCAAGGCTAGTGCTATACTTTTACTTAGTTAAATTTGCAAATTCAAAGTTAAAAGTTGAAAAAGATGAAGCAGAAGGTAAACTTTTTTGGCTTCCTATTTATTAGTTAAATGTTTTTGTCATAGTCGGATTTTGTGTTATCCGACTGATATTCTTGTCTTTGCAGAATTGTTGTGCCAATCCAGCAAGATGGTGGAGCAGGACGAAAACTTCAAAGTCTTGGAGGAAGAGAATACTGAACTCCAGAAAAAGCTTGAGACCCTAACTGTGGAGTCGGAGAAATCCGTAGCTACAGTTTTGGAATCAAGCAACCATGAGACGGTGAGGCTCGAGAAGCTCCTAGCCCTCTGAGATAAAGAACTTGCTGATCTCAAGAAGGAGTTTGATATCTAGAAGGATCTTGCCCAAGCCTCAGCAAGTGAACTAGACAGCCTTCGCAAAGAGCATGCTGAATGGAATCACTCTATGCTTGGTAATATTTCCGAATCTTTTCTTTGTGTTATTCATTTTTCGACTATCGTTTTGGTCCAAATTTTGACTTTTGGTTCTTTCATAGCCCCCTTGAATCTTTCCGACTCTTCCACTCCTGAACCTTGCCTTTAGCGCATCAAGCTTGTCGGAGATGTCTTGTTCGACTTCCGCCAAACTCTAGAAGAGGCTGGCGAAGCCGTCAAGCTTTCTGATTTGCACAAAATGTCAGTGCATGAGGTGAGGGACAAAGTGAAGGAGATTCCAAAGCTGATTGAGGACTGGAAGATCTCCTACCTCGGACTGCTGCACAAACAGCTCTGACCATGGTGATGAGCCACCATAGCGAAATGGAAATCTGGCACGTCACCAAAGGCATTGCCGAGGAGGATGATGAGGGTAACCCGCAAGATGTCAAGGCCATCCAAGAATCTTGTGCAGGTTACGCTTTTCGGGTGGGTAGATGACCACCTATACGACGCCATTCTTTGAATCCGTCGTCGTGCCTCCTTCGCCTCAAGAGCCAGAGAACAGTAATGGCTCCAAGTCTAAGATCGAGGGCGACACTGCTGATGACTCCAGTGTTCTACCTGCTTCATCACCATCGCCTGCAGCATAAACATTTCCTATGTGTTATCTGAAACTTATGGTAATATAATGATGGCTACAATATTTAATTTTTCTGCCGGTCTGTAAAAACTGATGCTTTTACTATCTTAGCACTCTTTTTTTTATGTCTATACTTATCGGTTTATCTGGCTCTCTGCCTTGTCCCTTTCATGGGTCATCCAACCTTTATCACGGAAACTTTGCCGAGCAACGGAGCGCAATTGCTAAACCAGTTTAAACTCGGAAACAAAGCCATCCTCCAGTACCAACAACTCATTACTTGGAAAATGCCAGTGTCTAAGCAATCAGATAAAGAATCAAAGTACAAATAATAATTTTAACTTTGTACCCTAAGGTAACATTTTTTTAGATTGTTCAAAAATCATAACCAGAAAAAACATGAGCATAAAGTACTTTCAAGTATTCTGGGATTTTTGAAAAAATTACATGCTCTTTTGGAAATAAAATGGCAAAAACGTCTCAAAAATAACAATATGAGGAAACCAACACTTTATTTCACTTTGAACATGTACATATATGATTACAAGGAAATATAACTAAGAATAGAAGGGACGTAGCTGTGCAATATTCCATGGACGATCAATTTCATCCGGGTCTGTACTGCCACCAGTTGTCTTCCTTTTCCGAGTATTGGGTCTCTCCTTGACTGGTCTCATGTCGGTTAAATAATATGACCCATTATGCAGAACTCTGCTAACCATAAAATGGCATTCCCAAATTGGGGAAAGTTTGTGCTTTCTCTTTTGCACAAGTCGGAGAACTAAATCGCCTTTTCTAAAAGAACGGTTTTGCACTCTCTGACTATGATACTTGCGTAACTTCTGTTGATAGGCTGTAGATCTCTGTTCAGCAATAATGCGTACTTCTTCGATTATATCGAGATCATCTTGCCGAGAAACTTCTGCATCTTCTTCGATATACGGTTTGACTCGTGGAGCTTGAAGGATCAGATCACTCAGAAGAACTGCTTCTGCAACGTAGACCAAGAAGAAAGGAGTATAGCCGGTTGATCTGTTAGGAATTGTACGTACGCTCCAAGTCACAGACGGTAATTCTTCAGCCCAAGCCCCCGCGACACGACGAAGCGGTGCCTCGAGGCGAGGTCGGATTCCTTATAGAATAAGGCCATTAGTTCTTTCGACTTGTCCATTGGCTCTTGGATGTGCGACTGACGCAATATCATGTCGGATCCCTTGCTCTTCGCAGAATTCGGCAAGTTCCCCCATGGAAAAGTTGCTCCCGTTATCAGTAATTATACTGTGCAGATATCCGAATCTGATGATTACGTCCTCGACGAATCTTCTGGCTATGGATCCATCGCAACTTGTTACGGGTTTAGCCTCAATCCATTTTGTGAATTTATCCACTATCACTAGTAGGTGAGTGAATCCATATTTTGCCGTACAAAACAGACCTATCATATCAAGCCCCTAGACCATGAATGGCCATGTAATAGGGATTGTTCACAGCTGTTCAGCCGGAACGTGTGCCTGATAAGCGTACTTTTGGCAGCCTTTGCACGTTTTGACCAGTTTATCTGCATCTGCCTTAGTTGTAAGCCAAAAGAATCCGTGTCGAAAAGCTTTTGCCCCTAAGGATCTGACTGCAGCATGGTGACCACACTCGCCTTCGTGGATTTCTCTTAAGATTTTCACTCCTTCTTCCGAAGAAATACATCTCTGAAACACGCCAGAAACACTCCGCTTATAGAGCTCACCATTTATTATAGCGTATGCTTTTGCACGTTAGACAATCTGTCGGCTCAAGACTTCGTCTTCGGGTAATTTTCCGTCTATTAGGAAATCCAGATAGGGTTTTGTCCATCTGGGAATTACAGCTAGAACTGCTATTAAAGGTGAGTCGGATTTCGTCGAATAGTCCTCATCAACTCCGACTATGTAGGGGACCCTTTAATGCGCTAGAAAAGCTCCATCTGGTACTTTTTTCCGTGCAGAGCCTATCCTTGATAGGGCATCTGCTTTCTCATTTTCTGCTCCAGGGATGTGTTGAACTTCAAAACCCTCGAACGATTTGGATAATCCATCCACAACAGCTTTGTATGCTACCATGTGTTTGTTTGTGTTACAAATGTCGGATACTTGCTGAGCAACTAAATCCGAGTCTCCGTAACACATGAGTCTTGATATGCCAATGTTTTTTGCCATGCGTATTCCATGTAGCAGTGCTTCGTACTCGACAATATTATTGGTTGCCATGAAGTGTATTTACAACACATAGAACAACTTATCTCCTTGGGTGATTTGAGCCCCACGCCAGCCCCCGAGCCTCCTCGTGCTTTTGATCCGTCAAAGTGAAGGGTCCAAAATTCTGAGTCTAGAGGGCCTGTGTTTTCTGCCGTTTCTTTCCAATCAACAACAAAGTCGGCGAGAATTTGGGATTTGATCGTTGTACGTGGTTTGTACTCAATGTCGAAAGCTGCAAGCTCTATTCCCCACTTTGTGACACGTCCTATGGCATTGCGGTTGTTGATTATATCTCGCACAGGAGCCGTGCTCACTACTGTGATATTGTTCTCTTGAAAATAGTGGCGTAGCTTTATGGATGCAAAGAACACTCCATAAGCTAGCTTTTTATGATGTGGATACCGTTGTTTTGATTCTTTCGGGACCTCACTTAGATAATAAGTTATCCGCTGCACCTTATGCTCGTGGCCTTCTTCCTCGCGCTCAACTACTGTTACCATGCTTATGACCTTGTTGGTCGCTGCAATGTAGAGTAACATAGGTTCCTGAGGTTCTGGCACTACGAGAACTAGTGGATTTGAAAGAAAATATTTCAAACTTTGTAGTGCAGTTTCAGCTTCTAGGGTTCAAACAAATTTGTCGGTTTTCTTCAAGAGTTTATATAAAGGTGTGGCTCTTTCACCAAGAAGGCTGACGAACCGACTCACTGCTGCAATGCAACCAGTGAGGCGTTGTACGTCCTTCAGGCGAGTCGGCCTGGTAATATTTAAGATACCCTTGATTTTGTCTCGGTTCACCTTGATTCCTCTCTCAGAGACGATGAAACCTAACAATTTTCCGGCTGGAATTCCAAAGAAACACTTCTTTGGATTTAGCATCATGTTGAATTTTCGTAGACTAGCAAACGTTTCATCCAAGTCGGAAATTAAAGTTTCTTTCTTTTCGGACATAACTGTTATGTCGTCTACGTATACATGGACGTTGCATCCGATTTGGTCGTTGAGACAATGTTGCATGGTACGTTGATATGTTGCTCCTGCGTTCTTTAAGCCAAAAGGCATAGTTTTGTACCAGAAGGTTCCGAAAGGAGTGATGAAAGATGTCTTGATTTGATCCGACTTTTTCATCGGTATTTGGTGATATCCGGAATATGCATCGAGAAAACAGATTAATTCCGACCCTGCCATTGAGTCGATAACTTGATCGGTTCTTGGAAAAGGAAACAGATCTTTTGGGCATGCCTTGTTCAAAGCGGTATAATCAACACGCATCCTTAAATCAATGGTGTCCTTTTTAGGGATGAGTACAGGATTTGCCACCCAATCTGTATGGATGACCTCTGTTATGAAATCCGCTAGCTCTAAGCGGGCTAATTCCTTGGCTATTGCTTTGCGCTTTTCATCACCAAACCGTCGTAAGGACTATTCGACGGGTTTAGCGTCCCGTGCAAATTAAGAGAGTGCTCGGCAAGTTCCCTAGGTACTTCGGTCATGTCAGATGGCTGCCATGCGAATATATCACTATTAGCTTTGAGGAACTCGACGAGCGCGCTTTCCTATGCGTGGCCTAAGCCTACCCCTATGTTCGTCGTCTTGGAGGGATCATCTTCCTTCAGCGACGTCTTCTTCGTCTCTTCCGACGCCTTGAACTGCAACCTTGGCTTCAGCACCTCATTCTTCATAGTGGGCATCTCGGGCGGATTGATGGTCTTCTTGATCTCCTAGTACTCCTGGGCATGCAGCACGGCTTCGGCGAAGGCAGCAGATCCTTCGTCGCATTCTCGCGCCTTCCTCAGATTTCCTCGTACGGTGATTACGCCCTTTGGACCTGGAATTTTAATCATGTTGTAGATATTACAGGGACGGGCCATGAACGCCCAGTAAGCCGGACGCCTGAAGATGGTGTGGTAAGCACTTTTGAACGGTACCACCTCGAAGGAGAGGGGCTCGGTCCGGTAATTTTCTCGGGTTCCGAATGTCACGTCCAGAGTAATCTCACCCAGGGAATTTTCCTAATTCCCTCGTACAATGCCATGGAAAGTTACACTGCTGTAACTCAACTGGCTCTCGTGTAGCTTCATGCGATGGAGTGTCTCGACGTAGAGAATGTTGATACTGCTCCCACCGCCCATGAGTGTTTTTGAGAACTCATAGCCGTCAATAAGAGGATTGACAACCATAGGATACTTTCCTCGACGATGTGTTTTCCTCGAGTAATCTAAACGATGAAAGGTGATGGTCACCTCTGACCAGTCGACGAATTGGGGGACAGCCGAAACCGTGGCATTGAGCTCACGAATAACCACCTTTTTGTCCTTAGCTGGTTGGGATCCAAGGAAGCAGACGTATGCGTCTTTCTTAGTCAGAAAAGTCTTCTTTACATCCGACTTGGGATCTGCGGCGGCTTTCTCCTCTTCCATGTCGGAATCTTCCTTGGGCTCCTTTCCTTTCTTGGAATTTTTCTTTACTTTTCGTCGCTTGACTCTGTAGCCAGCGGATTCGTCTTTCTTGATGTCTTCATTGAAACGACACTCGACATTTCTATGGGTAGATCCTCCGTTACTATCTGGATGGTGGACATATGGATTATTGGCAATGTCAGCCCAGGTATAGGTTCTTCCGGGTTGTTGGTCTCCCCTGCCCTGGATTCGGGAAGTTCCTCGGCCTCTACCACGGCCACCTCCGTGCCCTCGTTGTCCTCTAGATCCGGACGTTGCGTTGACAGCTGCGTTATCCGGAGCCGGATTTTCGTCCGAGGTGTTCTTGCGCTTTTCAGTTTGCCTTGGCTGTTTGGCCGCATTGGGATTGGCTAGAATATTTAGCAGCCCTTCTAAATCATCATCGGCGTCAGCATACTTTCTTGCCGTCTCTATCATTTCTCCCAAATCTGTGACGTGGTCACGCTTCAGCCTGTGATGTAAAAGTCCGACTGGATGTCCTGCAATAAAAGCTTCTATCGCAGTTTGCTCATTTACTCCTTCACAGGAGTTCTTCGTATTGATCCATCATCCGAGGTAATCCTGGCAAGTTTCTCCAGGACTTTGGGTGCAACGCTGCAAGTCTCCGACTGTGCAGGGCCTCCTGTATGTTCCCTCGAAGTTTGAAAAGAACGCGCTTTGCATATCATACCAGTTATGAATTGAATTCTCTGGCAGTTCATTGAGCCATGATCGAGCCGCCTTCCTCAACATCAGCGGGAGATATCGGACTGCAACCAGGCTGTTTCCTCTTTTGGCGATGCAGCAAGCCTGGAAAAAATCTTGGAGCCAAGTATCTGGTCGAGTTGCGCCGTCGTAGGGCTGAATGTGTTTGGCAATGCCAAAGTCAACCGAAAATTTTGTCTGACGTATACGTGGACCAAAGCACTTGGGTCCCACGTACAAATATTCTTCCTCATACCTCTGCGCTTCTATATTTTATTCGATGCGATGACGAGCGTCGTTTGTCGAGAGTGATCTGTGCCTTGGAGGCTCGCGGCTTCTACGCGGTTGACGAGGTTTGATCTCATCAATACCCATTGTTATGGACTTGGGTTTTGGAGAAGATGGGGATGCTGGAGATCGTGGAACGGTTAGCAAACAAGCAACACGGGGACACAAGGTTTACCCAGGTTCAGGCCCCCGAAGGGAAAACCCTACTCCTGCTTGTCTGCTCTTGATTACAGCGGAACCGAAGGTTATAGGGGTGCGCAGATGCAATCTGGCGTGGAGATGTGTATGCGAAAGTATGAGTCGAGAGATCTAGGTCGTGCCCTCCTGGCCTTTATATAGACCTAGGCAGGTCCCGGGCATAGTCCTAGTCGGTTACAAGTTCTAGGGTTTTACCCCTTTGAATTTCCTATCTACGCTAGTCTTGCTCTCCAAGGATCCGAAGGCACCATGGGCCTGGGCCACCTGAAAATCTTCATGGGCCAACGTACTTTCGCCATGGGCCTTCCTTGGGCTAGACTAGGTATGCTGAGGTCACACACCCGCGGGGTATAACCATGTCAGTAGCCCCCGAGTGATCAGTCGAATCGTAGATTCGGCTGAGGACTCTTCAGTCTTTCGGGTGCAACTATGTATTTCAATAGTTCATGTGTAGGGATTGTTGATGCGTGTGCCTGACTCACCCGACGGATCAGGGTCAGTTAACTGTCTTAGGACGATACAACACGATCTTCTTCAGGTTCGAGTCCCTCAACTAGAAACTGGAACATATGCTGGCGTAATTCGACTCAGGCCACGGAGGACTTACAGGAGTTGAATTCCAGTGAATTTAATTGATGTACCCAACGCATCCGTCGGGATTTTTCATCGCACCTGCTGGCACGGATTCATACTAGCAGAGCGCAGTCGGGTGCGTTGCCAGGCCACCAGATGATATCTGTAGGTCTTATCTTTGCATTGCAGACACAGCATCCGAACATTTGTTACCGCGGAGGTGTTTTGGGTGGCTAAGGAGATCGTTGCTCACTCAGCGTTTTGTTGGGGCAGAGTTGCCAAAAAGTTTTTGCATGCTGATCCGAAAGATCGCAGTCGAATATTTCATAGGGTGCGCGACCAGCGCTCCCTATGGGAGTAGCCCCGAGTGTCTGTTCGAGTCGTAGACTCGAGCGGAGACTTTAGTTCAAACATTGTTCGGTTGTTAAGTCCGTAGGACACAAAAAAATTCGGATGCTTAAATCCATCCTCCCTATGGGAGTAGCCCCCGAGTCCGTAGTGGAGTCGTAGACTTGACGTAGGACTCGAAGAAATAGTTCGTCTTTATTCGTCTTTCGGGTACGCGGCCAGCGCTCCTGATAGGAGTAGCCCCCGAGTATTTAGTCGAATCGAAGATTCGAGTGAGTACTCTTAGCTGTGGAGCCGAAGAATTGTAGTTGGGTGCTAGTATAGCTTTTGATGACATCAGTGCTGATGATCAATGACCTCAAGCGTCTGCTACGCCAGAGATGACTTGACTGGACGAACGTGGGTCCCACTTGTTGACCTTGAATTGACTAGTCACGCGCGGCGTGGAGATAATTACGGCGTCGCCTCAATTTCCGCACATAGTGGACGGCGTGGTAACGACGGTTCGTTGTGATGCTGACACGTGTATGGTCAGATCTGCCGTTGGCGTTAGGTCTTCTGGATGGACGGCTGCCGTGCGTCGTCTTCGTCATTATAATCATTGGGGAAAGCTGCAGTTTGTTTTCACCGCATCAGTTCTTGTTTTCACTGCCTCCTTGTGCTCTAGCGATTCTTGCTGTGCGCTGGGATTTCCTTCCACATTTCCATCTTCCCTTCTGCGCTTTCACCGCCGGCGCCGCCGTAGCGCGATGGGGAAACCGAAGAAATCATCATCTGTGGTTGGTACCAATGCCGCCGGAGGGAAGAAAGTCGCCGCCGCTGCCCGTGTCACCGACGGTGGTTGGCGGCGATCAGAGACGCGGGAGAGTGATCTCCGCAAGCTTCGCGAGCGGGGTTTGATCCCGCAAGATAGGGAGGGCGTCTGACTCCCCGGCAACGAGGTAATCCCCCGTCCCCCAGCTGGGTATCGGGTTATGTTTCTTGCCTTTGTTATGCGTGGGTTTTCTTTTCCAGTCCACAACTTCCTCCGTGGACTGCTCTTTCTCTATGGCATCCAGCTTCATCATCTGTCGCCCAATTCTCTTCTGCACATTGCTTGCTTCATCACTTTCTGTGAGTGCTGGCTCGGCATTGAGCCGCACTTTGGCCTCTTCCGGAAACTTTATTCCGTGAAGAGGCAGTCTGGTTCGGATGGTGTTGATCCCATTGGGGGTTGCATCATCTCCCTCAGTCCCAATCTTCTTTTCTTTTCTTTTTCTATGTCCGAGTCTGTCCAGTACTGGCGGAGGCGATGGTTTCATATCCGCGACTCCGTAGTTCCTGGTCAAGATTTTGGCCTTGTTCCTTTTGACCCCTCCCAAAAGATTGAGCCGAAAAGGTCTTGGAAAAACAAAATCTTGGATGGCGAGGTGGCGGATATAGAGGCCCTTTACCATCGGGTGGAGGATCTCCAGCTGATTCCGGAGAAGTAAGTGAACGGCGTGGACATCATCCGGACGTTTCTCGAGCGTCGGGTGTAGCCTCTCCAAGCGAGGGCGCACCCGATGTTTCTTTATTCTGGGCGCCGTGATCCGACGAGGGTTTCGGCTGAGAAAATCTCCGAGGAGGATCTTGACAGGACCCTTCGCTCGCTGCTGAAGTTCAAGGCCAGTGAGGAAATCCCGGGGAAGTCGCTGACTCCGCCGTTTTCTTCGGCGTTGGATGTTCCACAGGTGTAGATTTATGCGCGTAGCGCTTTTGGTCGACTGCGTATTTATTTTCCTTTGTTTGCTAACAAAGTTCCATCTGGTTTTGCAGAGCTTCAAGGTGCCGGGCATGGTACCGCCATTGCCTGAAAAATATCCGAATGCCCCGGATAATGACGTGGTGGATTTCGTGTCCGAGCTGCCGTCGCTGCGATCTCCGGCGGAAGATGCCGACGAGTCGAGTGAGGACCATACGCGCAAATGATCACAGAGATCCAGCGAGTCTTCGGATGCCTTGACTCCTCCGACTCCCAGAAACCCTCTGGGCCTTGAGCGTCATAGTGACGGGCATGGAGATTCTTCCTCTCCCATTCCTGCCATTCCTGTGCGGGTTGTAGCACCGCACCCGCCAGCGAAGCGGAAGAAGGAAGAAAAGAAGGAAGAGAAAAAGGAGGAGAAGAAGGAGGAGAAGAGAGCCCGAAGGACTCCTCCTGTCTTTGATCTTAGCTCGCTGCACTCGTAAGTTTCGCGCTATACTGCTGTTCTTTTTCCTTCTTGATTTTGTACTTGTGTTGATTGCTTTGTATGCAGGCATTCCTCCGACGACTCCTCCAGCGATGGTGCTCGGGAGATGATGGGGGAGTCGAAGGTTGCGTCTCCTCCTCCTCAAACGGTGGCAACGTCGGGGGGCGCCGCTCCGGATCCTCCTATGCAGGAGGTGCAGGTGGTTGCGCCTCAGAATTTTGCCAGCGGGCCTTCGGAGTCGCCATCAGAGCATGTAAGTATTTCTACTTCGCGCCACGGGGGGAGCCCCTAGGTGTCTGAAAAATTTCTTGTCTTGTTCGTTTTTCGAATCTTCGAGGGGGGGGAGCCCCTGAGTGTCTTCATGTTCGAATTTTGCCTTTATTCCTTTGTGTTGGGCACAACCCCCAAGACCTTGTTCTTACTGGTGCTTCTTTTTCTGCAGCCTTTTGTGGAGGAGGCCAAGCGGCTGGTGCAGGAGCGCCTGGTGCTAGAGGCTAACCTCCGACAGCTCCAAGGTACTTGTTTGTTTTTGGTGCTTCTTTTATTTATTCCGGTCCTGCTCTCTGACGTTTGCTTGCTTCAAATGCAGAGGAGCATAATACTTCTCTCCGTGAGATCGATGCTCTCAAGAAGAGTCTTGGTCAATCGGAGAAGAAGGCTGAGGCCGCCGTTGGTGCGAAGGAACGCCTCAAGCTAGAGCTGACCAAGGCAGCCGAAGCTAAGGAGCGTCTGCAGCAGGAGGCCGCGGACCGTGAGGAGCAGCTGGCCACTGTTGCGGCTGCGCGCGAGAGAGAGGTGGCAGGCAAGCTCACGGCTGCTGCCAAGGCTGTTTCGGGTGAGTGTTGTATTTGTGCTTCTTTCTTCTTGTGTTCTTGTCTTCTTCTGTGTTGCTTTTCGTCATGTCCCCTTTTTTTGTCTCAGATGCCGCAGGCATCGAGTTTGACCGAGGCGCTCTGGAGCACGGGAGAGCTCTAGATGATGCTACTGCAGCGGTCGAAGATCGTTGCAGCACCGTCGTCAGCTCCCTTGCCAAGGCGAAGGAGGTCCTTGGCCGCTTCTACAAGGAGCTTGTCCCTAAGGGCGCGGCCCTTGATGATGTGGATGCTCTGGCGAAGGCTTTGTCAGCCGAAGCGCCTGCGGCGTACAAGCGCAAGCAGAAGGGCATCGGCGCGTCCGTCGGGCTGGCGATGGCTTTGGCAGCTAGAGCGGAGTTGGACCTGCCCCAGATCACCTCCCGGATGCCGACGACCGCAGACGGATCCGAGGTAGCCTTTGCTGCCTACTCTGCTCGCGGCAAGCGATATGGGCCGAAGCTCATTGATTTGCTGTCTGAGTATGCGCTGCGGCAGAAAGGGGAGGCCAAGGCTAGACAATCCGGCTCCGAGGCGACTCAGGGTGCCGCGTCTTAGGCATTGTAGATGTAGGATAGTTTGTAGTCTGCTTTTGCTGTAAATATCTTGAAGAACACAGTCCTTGTGCCACGTAGTGGCCTTATATGCTTAATGAATTCTTCTGAGTTGCGCTCTATCATTGTCTGAATGTTTGTGTCCTTTTATTTTTCTGCTGCTCTAGGTTCCTTCGGGTGCTGACCCTGTTGACACCTCGCCTGCAGTGCAGCTGCGGCCATCTTTGGATGATCCGTCGCAACTCGCTTTTCTTCGGGACCGTGTTCGTAGTCTTGAGAGGGAGTTGCTTGGATTGCGTGGTCACGCCGATGTTTGGAAGTCCAAGGCGGATCGCGGTGCAGCAAGAAAGGAGTACTTGATGGCGGAACTGCTTCGGCTATCTGAGCAACTTCAATGTAAGTTGTTCTTTGTTTCGAGCTGTAGCTCAGTTCTTCGGATCAACCTGCTGGCCTTGCCCCTTATTTTGTACAATTGTCGCAGGTGCTAACCTTGCTCCGAGGGAGGAGAAAGAGCGTGTCGCTGTTCGGGTCAATTGCTTGACTCAGCAGGACATGGAGGCCGGTGGATTCTTCTGGATGGATCGTGACCGTGCCATGGCTCTGGCGACGGTACAGGATCGTGTGCACCAGGTCTCGCGGGTGCTTCGCCAAGTGCAGACGTCGCTTGCCTCGGTGTTGCACGTCATGTTTCCTTTGGATGCCGTACCGACGAGCCTTGCGGGACTTCTGTCGAAGTTTCGGAGCGTGAGCAATGTCAAGGAGTTGGTGCGGCAACAGCTCGTCGCAGGAGTGAAGGCTGCTTTGTCTCTTGTAAGGCTACACCGGCCTGATGTAGATTTGGCTGTTGTGGCAGCTGGGCCGCCTCCTCGGCCGGATGGTGGTGAGTGGGACATGCGTCCACATTACGCAGCTGTAAGGCAGTATGCTGAACAGGTCGTAGATTTGTTTGAGCAGCATGATCAGGTTATTCTTCAGAATAGTTAGTACCTGCAAAAGAGATAGATGTAAAATTTGTATATTTCGACTGGGCGTGTTGTGCCCTTTGTTGTAAAGATTTGTTTGTTGTAAGCACGCAGTGCTTTGTTGGGGTACGTGTCCTTTTCGTTTTCCTGACGTTGTCAGCTACTCAGGTGTACACGCGTAATCCTCGGTTGATGAAATCGTGAGGTGGGGGGAGCCCCCGAGTGCGTTTGTAGCATAAAGTAAAGTTGCAAATAATGCACGGAAGTTTTGGGGCGAGACACTTAGCTTTATTTATATCGTAATGGAGGAAGTACATTGTTTGGCTGAATAGCCTTGGCTGAAAAGCCTTATTGAAAGTAAAGGGGTAGGTAGCTAGGCGTAGAATCGTCGCAAGTGCGCGATGTTCCATGGGTTGGAGTATGCGACTCCAGACTCCACGTGCTTGAGGCGATAGGCGCCACCCGGGATGACTTCGGTGATGACATAGGGTCCTTCCCATGGTGACTCGAATATCTTCGATCGCTCTTGCTTGAGTCGCAAGACGAGGTCTCCTTCGACGAAGGACCTTGGGCGCAGCCGGCGGATGTGGTAGTTGCGGAGACTCTGCTGGTACACCGTTGATCGAGCTGCTGCTATGTCTCTTGCTTCGTCGAGTGTGTCGACGGCGTCTTCGAGTGCAGCCGTTGATTCGGCTTCGCTGTAAGCGACGACCCGGGGGGCCTGGTGGCGTACTTCGGCTGGTAGCACGGCCTCAGCTCCGTGCACCATGAAGAACGGTGTGTAGCCTGTGGAGCTGTTTGGCGTAGTCCGTAAGCTCCACAGGACGGATGGTAGCTCTTTCGTCCAGGCTCCTGCTTTCCGTTCGAGTGGACTCATGAGGCGCTTCTTGATGCCAGCGCCGATTAGGCCGTTGGCCTTTTCCACTTTCCCGTTTGTTTGCGGGTGTGCCACTGAGGCGTACGTGATGTTGATCCCAAGACCTTCGCAGAAGTCTTGGAACTCCTTGGAGATAAAGTTCGATCCATTGTCGGTGATGATGCTATGCGGTATGCCAAACCTGTATACGATGGACTCAAAGAACTTGACGGCCATTTTGCCTTTCTGGTTGGTAATCGGCATGGCCTCGATCCACTTGGTGAATTTGTCGACTGCGACCAGGAGGTAAACGTGTCCCCCTTTCGAGGACTTTGGCAGTTTGCCGATCATGTCGAGGCCTCATTGAGCAAAGGGCCAGGCTATAGGTATGGGTCTGAGCTCCGACCCGGGTGCGTGCGGTTTGTCGGCGAACCGTTGGCACCCGTTGCATCTTCGGACGATGTCCTTTGCGTCGCTCATGGCCGTTGGCCAGTAGAATCCGTCTCGGAGAGCTTTGGCGACAAGGGAGGGGCTGCATGCGTGATGGCCGCAGATGCCCTCGTGGATGTCTTGGAGGATGGCTTTCCCGTCACCGATGGTGACGCACCTTTGTAGTACACCCGTAATACTGCGCTTGTACAACTCGCCATTGATGATGGTGAAGGCTTTTGACCGACGAGATATGCGTCGGGCATCTGTCGGGCTGTCAGGCAGTTCTCATTTATCAAGAACTGGAGGTATGGTCGCGTCCAAGTTTCTTCGACTGCCATTACCTGCATTAGGTTTACCATGGCGACCTCTGTGTCCAGTTTCTTGGGTCCTTCATGTCCTTCGGGCAGCGTAGCCCCCGAGTGTTCTGCTTCTTCGGGTGATCCCTTGGGGAATTTCCGCCTGATGGATGGCACGCAGATCTGTTCGAGGAACACGCCTGGTGTCACCTTCGTGCAGGTGGAGCCGATGTTGTCGAGTCTGTCGTCTTCCTCGTTGCTTTCTCTTCCAACGTGCTGAAGCTTGCAGCCATCGAATTCTCCTTCGAGTGTGTTGTAGAGCGCGCTACGCGATCATGTTTTTGGCGTGTGCGTCGCACTCATTCATCGTCTGCTGGACGACGAGGTTGGAGTCACCGTAGATGACTAGGCGCGTTGCGCCGCATATCTTTGCCATCCTCATGCCGTGGATGAGGGCTTCGTATTCGGCCCCATTGTTGGATGCTCGGAATTTCATCCGCAGGACGTACTTCATCCGGTCGCCCTACGGGGAGGTCAGTATGACCCCGGCTCCAGCTCCAGCTTTGCGCTTGGAGCCGTAGAAGTGCATGGTCCATGACTGCGACATGTCTGGGGTGTTCGGCAGCTACAGCTCCATCCAATGTACGAGGAAGTCCGGGAGGACTTGAGACTTGATTGCGAGTCGCTTCTCGTAGATGATGTCCAGGGGTGACAGCTTGATGCCCCATAGGGCCACGCGTCCTGTGGCTTCTGGGTTATTCAGGATGCTGTTCAGGGGTGCCTCGTTGACGACCATCACCTGGTGCTCCTGGAAGTAATGGCTCAGCCGTCGAGCTGTCATGACCACGCCGTAGGCGAGCTTCTGGTAGTGAGGGTACCTCTACTTTGTTGGTGTCAGTACCTCGCTGAGGTAGTAGATTGGGCGCTGGACCCCGTGGGTCTTGCCTTCTTTGGGTCGTTCGACCACTAGCACGGTGCTGACCACTTGGTGTGTGGCTGCTATGTACAGCAGCAGAGGCTCGCGCTCCTTTGGCATGACCAAGACGGGCGAGGTGGAGAGGAGACGCTTAAGGCTTTTGAATGCATCGTTGGCTTTCGGCGTCCACTCGAATTTATCTGATTTGCGTAGCAGCTGGTAGAATGGTAGGGCCTTCTCGCCCATGCGGATGATGAATCTGCTTAACGCCGCTATTCGTCCTGCGAGTTGCTGGATGCCTTTGAGGTTTTTCGGCTTCTCCATCGTCATGATGGCTCTGATTTTCTTCGGGTTCGCCTCGATCCCTCGCTAAGAGATGAAGTACCCAAGCAGCTGACCCGATGGAACGCCGAAGGGGCACTTTTCGGGGTTTAGTTTGATCCTATAGCGGTCAAGGTTGTCGAACGTCTCGCGGAGATCGTCGATAAGTGTCCTTGCCTCCCTGGTTTTTATGACTATGTCGTCAACATAGACTTGAACATTGCGACCGATCTGGTCCTTGAGGCAGGCTTGCATGCATCGCTGGTACGTGGCACCTGCGTTCTTTAGCCCGAAAGGCATTGTGTTGTAGCAGAATACTCCGAACGGTGTGATAAACGCCGTTTTCTCCTGATCTTCAACCTTGAGTCGAATCTGGTTATAGACTGAGTAGGCATCGAGGAAGGAGAGTTTCTCGCAACCTGCAGTCGAATCGATGATCTGATCGATCCTAGGAAGAGGGAAGTGGTCCTTTGGGCAATGCTTGTTTAGCGACGTGAAGTCCACGCACATCCGCAGGATGTCCGTGTCCTTCTTTGGGACCATGACTGTGTTTGCAAGCTACTCGCTTTCTTTGATTTCCCTGATGAAGTCTGCGGTGAGTAGTCTGTTGATTTCCTTGCCGATAGCTTCGGCTCGTGGCTCGGATGCATCGGATGCATTGTTTGACGGGCTTGGTGTCTGGAAATACGTTGAGTGCGTGCTCGGCGAATTCCCTGGGAACTCCTGGCATGTACGCAGGACACCAGGCGAAGATTTCCCAGCGCTCACGGAGGAATTCAATGAGCGCGCCTTCCTATGCGGGGCTGAGGTCGTTGGCGATCAGCGCCATCTTGGAGGCATCCATCGGGTGGATCTGCACCTTCTTTGTGTTGACCGTGGAGTCGAAAGACATGTCAGGTGCGTTTTGTCGTGCGACTGGGGGTGCCCCATTGTCCGTCACCTCGTGGAGCCTAAGGAGCTCCTCCTGCATTCCGAATGATTGGGAGATTCTGTTGAAATCTCTGTCGCATTGGTCCGATCGGGTGAAGCTCCCGTGGACTGTGATGACGCCCTTCGGTCCTGGCATCTTGAGTAGTAGGTATGCGTAATGTGGGACAGCCAGGAACCTTGCGAATGCTACACGCCCGAGGATGGCATGGTACTGTGATGGCTAGTCCACCACTTCGAATTCGAGTCGTTCCAGTCGGAAGTTGTCCGGCTTGCCGAAGATGAAGTCGAGCCATATCTTGCCCAGGGGAAATATGCCCTTTCCTGGAACGATGTCGTGGAATGTTGTGTCTGATTGTTCCAGGCTGCACTGCGGGATCCGCATTGCTGCTAGAGTGCTTGCGAACATCAGGTTGATGCCGCTGCCGCCGTCCATGAAGACGCGACTCATATCGAAACCTCCGATCTGCGCATCCAGCACCAGGGCAGCATGGCCTGGGCGAGGGATCTGGCAAGGGTGATCCGAACGAGTGAATGTGATGCAGGACTCCGATCCACTGAGGTACTCAGGGATGGCGGGTGGAGTTGCCACGGCCAGGTTGATCTGTCGGGTGATTTTCTTCTGCACCCTATTCGTAGGGCGCCCCTTCTGGATCATCAATGATCCTTTTGGCAGGGGGTACCCGTTTCCAGCGTTGTTCTGTGCTGGTGCGACCGGTTGGTTCGGGCCTCCTATAGGTGGTGGTGGAGGAGCTCCATGCGCTATCTCACCTGGCGCGGGTGCGTTTCCGAACGCAGGGATTGGAGCTTGCTGCCTCATCTGTGCCATGCTTTCGCTGAGCTTCTGGAACTTGCGGCAGTCCTTGAGCATGTGGCTCGATTTCTTTTTGCCATCCTGCTTGTCGATGTAGAAGTGGATGGTGCATGGACCCGAAAGCTTTTCGTATGTTGAGGGTCCGTTATCGCGGTCGCGGTGTTGCCACGACTGCGCTGGGCGTCCTCCATCGCGGAAGTTTCCTCCGCGGTATCCTCCGCTGTTGCGGTTGGCGTCGTTGCGGCGATCGGTGTAGCCAGCCGCGACCATGTCGGGTCCGTCGCGATCGTCGTAGACGCGCGATCTTCTCTTGCTACGGCGCTCTCGCCGTCGACCATAGTCGTCCTCTTCTTTTGATTGTGCTCGGTGAATGGAGTCTTCTCCGTCAGCCCACCTGTTGGCAATGTCCATGAGGTGATCGAGCATTTTGGGTTTGACGCGCCCAAGCTCCTCCTTGAAGTCTTGGCGCTTGACGCCGTCCCTGAAGGCGTCGATGGCCCTCTCTTCGGAGATGTGTGCTGTGGAGTTCTTGGTGTTGGACCAGCGTAGTATGTATGAGAAAATGGATTCGCCCGTTCGTTGAGTGCAGGAGCGCAATTCTTCGATTGTGGCGGGCCTCTTGCTGGTGCCCTTGAAATTTCGGATGAAGCTATAAGCTAGCTCCTCCCATCTTCGGATGGACCCTGATGATAGGCTGCTGAGCCAGATCCGTGCCGCGCTTGTCAGCTGCAGCTGAAGGCATTGCATGTCGGTTTCTTTGTTACCGCCGTGCAGTTTGACGGATGATAGATGGTCACTGAGACATGCTTTTGGATCTTGCGTGCCGTCGAACTTCGGAGTATCCGAAGGAAGCTTGAAATTGCGTAGCATTCGTGTTCGCCGAACGGATCTGCTGAAGCATCGGGCTCCACAGAGTTCTCCTTCGTCTTCGTCCATCTCGGATTCAGACGAGCATGCGCGCTTAGCTCGCGCTTTGTCGATTTTGCGCTGTGTGAGCGCATCTCTGGCGTTGTAGTCACGTTTATGGTGACGCGAGCTCTTCTTCCTTCGAGGAAGGTCGTGTTCCTCTTCCTCTTCGGATGAAGGGGTGGGGCTCCGGTCGTGCCTGGCCGGAGCCTTCTTCTTCGGCTCTGTAGGAGCGTCTTGGTGGAGCGCAGCTCCGACAAGTCCGAGTCCGGTAAGTGCGGACTTATGCATGGCCCTCTTCGGGTCCCCCTCGGGAGGTGGGTGGGCCGCGAGATACGCAGTGGCTGCCATGATCGCAGCCTGCGGCGTTTTCGGGATGACATTGCCGTCGGCGTCCATCTCCATGAAGGATGTGTGGAGAGTTCGCGTCAACTCGCGGCGCTCTTTGGGATCCATGTTCTCCATCCGAGAGCGGTGCTTGTTGCCTGGGTTGGCGTTCGAGCTGGAGCCGATGCCCATGGCGGAGAGCGCGGCTCGTCGCGCGCTGGACTCTGAGGCTGCTTGCTTGCGTTTGTCAAGCACCTCCTGCATCTTGACCTGCTTCTTGTGCTCATCGATTAGGAGTAGGTGGTAGGCCATCAGCATATCTCGCGAAGCATCTACGGGCAGTACTATGTTGCCTGCCACAGCTTCGCGGACCTAGGTCCATCCCTCTTTGCTAAGGCGGATGACGTGGCCGCCGTTGTTTTCCCCTTCGGGTGGGGGAGATTAGCTTCTTCTGTTCCCACCGTTTCGTTCTAGCGGGTTGGGTGCTTGCTGATCCACATCGCTTTGGATGACTGCGGCGCATTGGTAGCACTCGTAGATTGGCCCTCTACTGCCGCAGCTTCCGGATCCGGAACCGTAGGTCCCTGCATCCAACGGCGGATCGCACAGATCGGAGTTGCAGCTGCTGCTGTCATAGGAATCATCTGCTGATGATGTTGTGTGTAGCACGGGGTGTGGGGCCCACGAAGCGGGCCTGATTGATGGTAGGGGCACCCGCTCAGGGAGGCGGAGGGTGCCAGTTTGCCCCACCTGGAAGCAGAAGCTCCCGAACAAGATTTCGAGTCCGTCGCCTACGGGCTCCAAGTCCTTCATGGTGGCCGGCGAGTGGGCGGTGAATTCGAAAGCACCGAAGAGGAGATGGCTCTCCGTTGCTGCAGAGTTGTAGATCGATCGGGTTGGGACCGTCATGATCGCACAATCAGCACCCCAGTTCCCACAGACGGCGCCAATTGACGAGGTTTGATCTCATCAATGCCCATTGTTATGGACTTGGGTTTTGGAGAAGATGGGGATGCTGGAGATCGTGGAACGGTTAGAAAACAAGCAACACGGGGACACAAGGTTTACCCAGGTTCAGGCCCCCGGAGGGAAAACCCTACTCCTGCTTATCTGCTCTTGATTACGGCGGAACCGAAGGTTACAGGGGTGCGCAGATACAATCTGGCGTGGAGGTGTGTATGCGAAAGTATGAGTCGAGAGATCTATGTCGTGCCCTCCTGGCCATTATATAGACTTAGGCAGGTCCCGCGCATAGTCCTAGTCGGTTACAAGTTCTAGGGTTTTACCCCTTTAAATTTCCTATCTACGCTAGTCTTTCTCTCCAAGGATCCGAAGGCACCATGGGCCTGGGCCACCCGAAAATCTTCATGGGCCAACGTACTTTCTCCATGGGCCTTCCTTGGGCTGGACTAGGTATGCTGAGGTCACACACCCGCGGGGTATAACCATGTCAGCGGTGGAGTCGGATTTCTGCTTCTTCTCTCACCATTGCCGCCTCCGCCCCTGCGGCTTCCGTGGCTACAACGTGATACTTCATGGTGGCCCTAGTGGATTATTTCCAACTAGGTTTCTTGGTGGTGGCGGTGGAGCCTCATTATGCTGGCTCCGATGCCTGTTTCTTCGGGCACCATCCCTACTAGATTCAGGATGATCCGGATCATCTCTTCGTCCGGCGTTGCTAGCCGGACGGCTCGGTGGTGGCATCCGTAGCCGATCTTGCTCCTCTCGCTGGGGGCGTTTTTCTGGGTCTTCTCTATAGCGATTATTTTGCCGACGATGGTCCTGATGGGGAACCATTGCCCTGATGGCGTCTTCAGCTGCAGCCGGAATAACTCTTGCCCAGTCACATGCCAGCCGGCGAGAGTGGCTGTTGGAGCCGCTCCTGGAATTTTCTTCTTCTCCACGGGGACGGTAGCGCTGAGCCGTATCCCTGCGGAGACTTACGTCGGCGCTTTGGTCAGCGTCAGTGTGGAAAAACTCGGATTTTGAGGTCAGCTTGCCACTGAATGACGCGGTCGTCTTCTGCTGCTTTAATCCTCTGTCCAGCAACGCGACACACTGCTGGACCTGCTGCGGAGACGGATTGTTGGCGAGGATGGCTCGAGCTGTAGCAGCATTTTCCACCAGCGTGCTGTATACTCGGATCTTCTCTCCATATTTTTTGTCGAATAGATATTTGTGGATATCCGGGTTCTTGTTTGCAAGAAACGGACCTCCCCTTGTTTTGTTTGGATGTTGCTTGAAATCTGACTGATATCTGGCAGGATCACTATCTAACTGTTGTCTCATCTCGACGAGACATGCGGCCTCTTCAAGTAGAAACAAGCGGTCCTTTTCCAGGTCCTCCGCCCTTTTCTCTAGTGCCTCCGGCGTAAGATCCGAAGCCATTGGGATTGGAATTGTGAGAGCATCTCCATAGATTCCGCGTGCACCCTTGGTGACAATGTGTCCATCCACAGGAGGATCGATCGGGATGGGATTAATTGGATCTCCGTCCTGATTCTCCATCTCGATCTCTTCATCAAATTTTTCTTTGTTGGTTTCCTCGACGTCCGGCTCTGCCGGAGTCGGATTCTTGTTCTTCCTCTTTGACTGCCTGGTAGCCTTAAAGTGCGTACTAGTGGCAAAGACGACTTTTGGTCCGGTATCGGGGGATAAACTTCCGTCGGTACTTTCCGTCATGGTTGGCTTGTAGACCTCAGAGGAATCTCTGGTGTCCATGTCATCCTGTGAGGTGTAGCTTTCATCCATGCTATCATATGTACTAGGAGGAGTTTCTGGATCACCTGGCGTTTGTCTGGAGACGTGTTGTTGCTCGTACTCCTCTATCTCCTTGTCGAAGTCTCGAAGTTCCTGTGACGTGATTGACTCTGTTGGGGAGCCGGGTAAGTCGGCGTTTTCTTCTATTGCGTCTAGGACCTAGTCGCTACCAGCTCCAGCATCGACAGATTCGGATCCAGTGCTTATGTGGTACACGAAACAGTGCTTAATCTTATTCATCTTCTTGAGGTACTTGTATAACTTGGTTTCCGCTTCGACATCAGCAAAGCTGGATCCGTAGCGGATATAATCCTTGTCTGTGTATCCGATCTCGCTGGAGATATCGGATATGTCTTCTTCTTCCACCTCTTCTTCCACTTCAGTAGTGGGTTGGGTGGGTTTGATTTTCTCCGAGACCTTGAACTCTTCCGCCTCTGCAGACAAAGAAGATCCGGTTTAGGGTTTAGAGTTTAGGGTTGGGCGGTTTCAGCGAAACCGAGATAAATATCGATCTCGCTGATTGACATGATTGTGTAGGTCGTTACGGGCCTGGAATTCAGAATCCAAGTCTCATCTAGGAGGATGAGAGGGATATCACTGGCGTAGACCACGTGACCCATGGCAATTGTTTCGCCGATACCTGCACACGTAGATTCCGCCTGGAACGATGCTCCAAAGGTCACCAGCCCCACGGTGGGCGCCAACTATCATTGGATTGTCGACAAGTACGCCATAGGGGGTCCTAGTGGCGTTGCAAAGAAGGGGTGTGAGACATCGGATGTTCCTGCAGCGATGAGCACAAGTTTACCCAGGTTCAGATCCGACTAAGGTGATCGGATCCTACTCCTACTGGCAACCCAGTAATATATCGGCGTAAGCCGGATGTTACAGCGGATTACAAGAGAGGTTATCCTGTGCGAGTTGGTTGTGGTTGTCTATTGAGTTGTGTTGCCCTAAAGGCTCCCATAGGGCCGGTTTATATAGTCACCGGGGCCTGGGGTTACAGGGAGAGACATATTCGGCTACGTTATAGATTCGGTAACTACGTACATCTTGGACTGCAAGTAATACTACAGGCCTAAGTCGGTAACTCTTCTGGGCCTTGTCGTAGCCAGAACTGGCTCCTCCTCTTTCTCTGACTGGGCCGCCAGTGAAGCAAAGCTCTAACCCATTGGTGGGACACCCTGATCAGCGAGTCCTGTGGGTATACCCGGAAAGTATATCCCCAACAGGGTTCATGCCTATAGTTTCCAAGGGAAGTGACAATAATCTCTTCGGTTGTAGATGTGCTAATGCTACTAGGGAGAAAACAACGGTCTCTTGTTCATGGAACATGTGGACTAATTACCTTACACACTTTTCTTAAAGCAGTTGTCTGTTGCTTGCAACTTAATACTAGAGGGGGTTTGGATGATAACCTGAAGGTGGACTTCTAGTCGTAGATGCAGTTAGATGGCGGTCTATGTATCTTGTTGTATTTCCCAATCGAATCTCATAGGATATTCTAGTAATTGCATTGTTATGCCTTGCTCAGTTCCTGTCAATTGCCCTGCTGTAATTTGTTTACCCTTCATGCCATGTTGTTTATCTAAGGAGAGCACCTCTAGTGAACTATGGACCCTGGTCTAATCTTTACCATTGATACATCTTCCACTGTTACTTGTTTACTTGATGGAAACCATTACCTTCCACACCATACGTTTAATCCTTTGTTACAGCAAACCGGTGAACTTGACAACCTCACTGATTCGTTGGGACAAAGTCTTGAGTTTGTGTAGTGCAGGTTTCCACGTTGCTTGCAACTCCGGCTGCACATAACCGAACCGAAACCGAAAACCGAACCGAGAAAAACCTAATCGCAACCAAAATTTCAGTTTTTTTAGTTTTGTGGTTAGGTTACAGTTAGCAAAAATGCAGACCGAATGACCCTCGGTTATTTTGGTTTTAAACCGGAAAACCGCGGTTTTTACCTAAATTAACCAAACATGCAGTCTGTAGCAAAAAATCGTAATAGGCCTAGCCCAACTTCGGTCATACCGCTAATATAGGGCCCAAAGTGATACTATTTTACAAACGTCTTATGAACCTAGTGGCTTGGACATGCAGTATACTGTTTCCTGAGTACAGGTCGGGAGTTCAATCCTTGGTAAGTGCATATTTTGTTATTTACCGATGTTTTTGTTTTTTTTGTTTCTTTGGAATTGCAACACACCCAGATCGGTCAAACAAGATACAAAACTATTTTGTTTCGGCTAAAATTCATGTTTTATTTTTTGCTTCTTTCTTCCAACACATCTACTTCGGTCATATGAAATGCTAAATTTAAATATACGACCATTCATGTTAGGCGTTATTTAAAAAACCGCGTCAACTATGGTTAGTATGGTTATTACCGAAACCGAACTGAAATTTAGTGGTTATTACCGAAACCGAACCGTATTAACCGAAGTATTAAAATCATATTTACTGTATAACCATATTAACCGAACTGAATTAACCATATTCACAGAATGCGCAGCCGAGCTTGCAACACCTTTGAGACGTTTCCTTCCTCCTTCAGGTTCAATAACCTCGGTCTCTACTGAGGGAAACTTGCTGTTGTGCTCATCACACCTTGCTCTTGGGGTTCCAACAAAGTATCCCATGTCAACACTGGGTGAACGCATCAAGATTTCTGGCGCCGTTGCTGGGGAACTAAAAGACCATCAAACTTCTTCCTCCCCGTCAAGCACCAAGATTTCTGGCGCCGTTGCCGGGGAGGCTAAGGACGTCTTCACAAGGGGATTCCTCCACTTCCTTTCTCTTTAATTTGTTTTTAGTTTTCTTTGTTTCTTTTGCTTGGTTTTGTTTGCCTATTTTCAAAAAACCCAAAAAAAATAGTCTAGTTTGGTTTGCTTGTTTATTCAAAACACAAAAAAATTAGTTCCTGCTCTAGCTACTGCTGCTGTTTTTGGCTTGCCCACCTTTGCCAAAATGAACTCTGCTGAGAATACCAAGTTGTGTGACTTCACTAGCACCAACAACAATGATTTCCTTAGCACACCTATTGCTCCACCTGCTCCTGATGCTACCTTTTATGAAATTAAGCCTGCTTTTTTGAATCTTGTGATGAGAGAGCAATTTTCTAGTGCTGGTTCTGATGATCCTGCTGCCCATCTTAATAGCTTTGTTGAACTTTGTGAGATGCAAAAATATAAGGATGTAGATGGAGATATTATTAAGCTCAAGCTTTTTTCCTTTATCCTTGAGAGGAAAGCTAAAGAATGGTTGCTATCTTTGCCTAAAAATAGTATTGATTATTGGACTAAGTGCAAAGATGCTTTTATTGGAAAGTACTATCCTCCTGCTAAGATTATATCTATGAGAAGTGACATTATGAAATTTAAACAACTTGATAGTGAACATGTTGCTCCAGCTTGGGAAAGAATGAAGTCTTTGGTTAAGAATTGCCCTACTAATGGACTCACTACTTGGATGATTATCCAGACTTTTTATGCAGGTTTGAACTTCTCCTCAAGAAATCTGTTGGATTCAGCTGCTGGAGGTACTTTTATGGGCCTCAATTTGGGTGTTGCAACAAGGCTCCTTGATAATATGATGGTTAACTACTCTGAATGGCATGTTGAGAGAGCTCCACATGGTATTAAGGCAAATTCTGTTGAGGAAACTTCCTCTTTGAGTGAAAAGATTGATGTTATTATGGCTATGCTTGTTAATGGGAAAGCTCCTCTAGATCCTAATAGTGTTCCCTTAGCCTCTTTGGTTGCTCAAGAAGAACAAGTTGATGTGAACTTCATTAGAAATAACAATTTCAACAACAGTGCCTATAGGAATAATTTTGGTAGCAACAACAATTATAGGCCTTATCCTCCTAATAATGGCCATTCCTATGGAAGCTCTTACAATAATGCTAGAAGTGCCCCCTCTAAACTTGAAGTCATGCTCAAGGACTTTATTAGTAAACAAACCACTTTCAATAAGACTATAGAGGAAAAACTTTTAACTGTTGAGAAAAATATATCCTCTTTGTCTCAATCTCAGTCCTCCTTGATTAATAAAATGGCTGCTAAACCTAAAACCATGGAAAACACCTTTGCTTCTGCTCATGCCATACAAGTTACTATTGATGAAATGTTAGGCTCTTAGCTCAACTTCATGCTAGGTGGGAAAGGGAAGCTGAAATTGATAGAAACAATAGTGTGTGCACAATCACCACTAAATCACAAGTAGTCCCTATTCCTCCTACTATGCCTAAGCCTATTGAGACTACTACTAGTAATGCTAAGTTTGACTTTGATATTGATGGTTGCAATATTTCTGAAGTGATTATGTTTCTACAAAAGCTTGCTAGTAGTCCTGATGCTAGTGATATGCATGTTGCTTTCACTAAACACATTACAGATGCTCTTGTGAAGATTAAGGAAGAGAAGCTAAAACACAAAGCTTCTATTCCTAGGAAAGTAGAAGATAGTTGGGAACCCATCATTAATATGCAAGTGAATGACTTTGATATCAAAGCTTCATGTGATCTTGGTTCTAGTGTCTCTATTATGCCTAGGAAGATTTATGAAATGCTTGATTTGCCACCAATGGAAGATTTTTATTTGGATGTCCCACTTAATGATAATGCTAAGAAGAAACTCATGGGGAGTATTAATGATGTTCTCATTATGGTTAACAATGCTTATGTCCCTATTGATTTTTATGTTTTGGATGTTGAATACAATGCTTCTTGTCCTATTACTTTGGGAAGACCTTTTCTTAGAATAGTTGGTGCTATCATTGATATGAAAGAAGGCACCATTCAATATCATTTTCCATTCAAAAAATTATTGAACAATTCCCTATGAGGAGAGAGAAGTTGCTTTTTTCTCCTCCTTTGAAAGCAAGATTTGATGTTAATGCTTCTTCATTTGAAAATACTTTATTCTTCTTGCTTCTTGTGCCTAACTTAAAAGCGTTAAATAAAAGTACTTGTTGGGAGATAACCCAAGAGTTTCCTTGAGTGTTGGAAGTTATTACTTCAGTAATGAACTCTCCTTATCCTTTTTGTTTGTTTTTTTGTGCCAAGAATGACCTCTAACGAGAGGGAAGTAAGATTTGGGGAGTTGCTGTCCAGAAACAGATTTTTTTCCTCCACCAAAAACATTCGTGAGGAGACTCTGTAACTCGGATTGAGATCACAATTTTCCAATAAATCCCCCAGTATGTTAGCTAACTTTCGTTAGTTTAATACTTTTTTATTTGAGCAACATAATATGTTCTAAAAAATCGGTTTCTACCTGCTGGTCTGTTTTGACAGATTTCTGCCATTATTTGTATGTGCTTCTTATTGATTCCTTTTTGAGTTCTCTTTTGGGGAATTAAGATTTTGAAGGAGTTGCTACAGTATCTTGTGTTTTTAGTGAAACGCCTTGCTGTTCCAAAGCTTTGCCAGAGGTCTAATATCTTTTGAATAAACTAATGTTGCTAATGAAGATTGTGTGAAGTTTTGTATGAAAGAAAAAAATTCAGGTGTAGAGAGAGAATGATGTAATGAGATGAAGAATGGACAAACCTCAAGCTTGGGGATTCCATCATAGGTGTCACCCCAATAAATATCCAAGAGGTACAAGCGCCAAAGCTTGGGGATGCCCAAGGCACTCCCTTCTTCATCAATAAAAAGCTCAGGTCTGTCTAGACACTTCGTTTGTATTATGTCATGCACAGTTGTGTTGTTCTTGGAGCATCTTAGTTTTAGTTTTCTTTGCTTAGGTTGTTTAGTTTGCTTGAATAAAGTAGTTTGGACCCCCATTCTCGCTGTGTTGTTTTGCAAATAAGTTGCTTGGTGTTGGAAAGGAGTAGTAAGTTCTTGCTTGAAGTGCAAGAGGAGCTTGCATTGACTGTGACTTAGACTTTATCATGACATGCTAGGTGTTGTTTTGACCTTATGCTTAGTGATTATTGTTGTAGCATGTCTTGTTCCAAACAATTGGGATTTCTTAGTGTGCCTTGAAGAAATTATGCGTTGTTTTAGCATGCAAAAGCATAGTATTGTGGTATTCTCCTTTGATGATTTTCTTGGGTTGACTTGGCAAATGCTCACACCATGTTATGACTATGAACAAGTCGCCATCGCCTCTATGATCATTTAGTACTTGACTTGTAGTACCACTCTATGCTTTGATTAGTAATGCTTTGTTGCTCTACATGATTATGACCATTATTGCTCTCTTAGTTGGTTTCTCCCAGTCTTTTGCTAGCATCCACTTGTATGAGTAAGATCTACTCATGCTTCCAACTCCCAAGAAACCAAGTTATTCCAAAGTATCCACTATAAACTCCTATGCATGGTGTGTTACACCATTCCATGTATATTCTTGTTTTCAACTATCTTCCAATTAAAAAACTATTTTGTTATGTGAAAAATTAGTGTTTAAAGCCCTCACGAACTTGATGGCACACTTTATATTCTTTGCCCCTAATAAACTTGAACCATTGTGACACCTATGTTGTATATTCTTGCACTTATACGTTGGAATTAACAGAACCGTGTTGTCATGGGGGACCGTTTTCAACATTGCACTTGTACTTTGTACTCAGTTGATATCATGCTCTTTTGTCTATGGATGCCACCGGTGTGAAATAAAGAGGGAACTTGTAAGTCCATGGAGTTTGTTTCCTGTGTTAGAGAAACGCATGGGCCTCTATCCTAAGCCATGCCTAATCATGGTGGAAACTTGCAGCATCACCATAGTGAGCTATCTATAAAGCATACTCAATAAAAAGCTATGCATATAATAAATAAAAAGATCGCTGAGATGCTCATTGTCTGGTTGCCTTGTCATTTTGGTTATGGGAAAGCTCCTGTACCATGTGCAAGGGGTACCCCATTGGCTGTTCTCAATGATTTGCAAATACTTACAATGACAAGAACTGAATTTGAGTTTGCATGAGGTGTGGCCCTCATATTCAAGGGACTTGAGATTGCCAACTTATACTTTGTCAAGAATATACTCCATCTTTGTCACTTTAACCTTAATCACTTCAAGATGGTTATGACAGGGGCAATGAGGGCTGAAAGCTAACAAGTACCATAATTTTTGGAAGCTCTTTTTGAAACTTGAAATCCCTGCTTCCTTTACAAAAAGGCCTTTCTTCCACCATTATTGAGTCTCCACCTTCTACCTTTAGGCACCATTAAGAGAGCATAGTTGTCATTCTATGTGCAGTGTTCCAAAGCTTATTGATTGATGCATATTGTGATATTACTTGTTCTTGTGCTATTTGTTTCTAGTCACCCTTTTGAACTTTGAAGGTGTCCTATGCATCTACATTTCTACTCTATGAGGGACAAGCTGATTGCCACTATGCTATGTTTTCTGCATGTGAAAAAACAAACGTTTTTAAATGCATGTTATTCATGATATTTGTTTCTATCTTGTCATGTTGCATGCATATTTACTATGTGCTATTGTTAGAACTCCATTTTTCATCCACAGCTTTGATCCCAGCTTTCAATGCTTGCAAATGGTTGAATCTTTATTGTGAGGGTGCCTGTCACCTCAAAAATTATTGTTTTATCACTTACCTACTCGAGGACGATCAGGAGTTAAGCTTGGGGATGCTTGATACGTCGAAAACATATATATAATTTTTTATGTTCCATGCCTGCTAGTATCTACTTTGCTTTGCTTTGTCTACACTTTGAGGTTCTTTTGACATGTTTTCTGTTACTAACCTATTAACAAATTGCCACAGTGCCAGTTGCCTATTTTCTGCTGTTTTTGGTTTCAGAAAAGCTAGTAAACAAATATTCTCGTAATTGGACAGGACAAACGTCAAAGTCAATTACTTTCCGTGGGGAACAAGAAGTCCAGAGGGGAGACGGAGAAGCGTGCCAGGGCGGCCAAACCCCCTAGTCGCGGCTAGGGGTGGGCCCGCGCCTGGGTAGGTTTTGACCCCCTGGTCGCCTCCTCGGCCTCCCCCTTCGCCTATAAGAAGCCCCCGATGCAGAAACCCTAAGCACACGATCAAATCTCCACAGAACCGTCTATAGCCACCGCCACCATCGTGCCTAGATCGGGGGGGATCTGAAGTTCTTCTCGGCACCCTGCCGAAGGGGAGATCATCCTAGAGGCCTTCTCTCCGGTATGATGAGTGAGGTTCCACCTTGGACTATGGGTCCATGTAGTAGCTAGATGGTTGTATCTCCTCCTTTATGCTTTCATGTACAGATCTTGTGAGCTCCGTTCATGATCAATATCTAATCTATTTGTAATCATGCATGTTGTGTTTGCGGGGACCCGATGGATACTGAGATTATTATGTTGGTTTGATTAATGGTTTTGTCTTTATGATTCTATCATGTCTGTGTTGTTTGTGATCTTGCATGCTCTCTGTTGTTAGTAGCTATCTTGGACAAGTAGTTGCTAGTGACTCCAAGAGGGGGTATTTATGCTCGATAGTGGGTTCATGCCTCTAGTTTCCAAGGGAAGTGACAATAATCTCTTCGGTTGTAGATGTGATGTTACTACTAGGGAGAAAACAACGGTCTCTTGTTCATGGAACATGTGGACTGTTTACCTTACACACTTTGCTTAAAGCAGTTGTCTGTTGCTTGCAACTTAATACTATAGGGGGTTCAGATGATAACCTGAAGGTGGACTTCTAGTCATAGATGCAGTTGGATGGCGGTCTATCTATCTTGTTGTATTGCCCAATCGAATCTCATATGATCTTTTCTGACTAGTAATTGCATTGTTATGCCTTGCTCAGTTCATGTCAATTGCCCTGCTGTAATTTGTTTACCCTTCATGCCATGTTGTTTATCTAAGGAGAGTAGCTCTAGTGAACTATGGACCCCGGTCCAATCTTTACCATTGATACATCTTCCACTATTACTTGTTTTATTGCTGCAAACCATTACCTTCCACACTATACGTTTAATCTGTTGTTAGAGCAAACCGGTGAGCTTGACAACCTCACTGATTCGTTGGGACAAAGTCTTGAGTTTGTGTTGTGCAGGTTTCCACGTTGCTTGCAACACTTTTGAGACGTTTCCTTCCTCCTTCAGGTTCAATAACCTCGGTCTTTACTGAGGGAAACTTGCTGCTGTGCTCATCACACCTTTCTCTTGGGGTTCTAACAAAGTGTCCCACGTCAACACTGGGTGCACGCATCATGAGGTCGTGACGAAGATCAACGTGTCCTATGTTGATCAAGGGGCGCATGGTGTCATTGGGAATCACTCACTGGAGCTAGCGTCGGCATCAGGAACGCACGGGCATCGTCAGAGGTGAGATCTACGTCTGTTGCTGCACAAGTTACTCCAGCTGATAGAGTGATGTACGGCAATCTCCTCGTCGAGCCTATGACCGTGGCTCATATTCGCAATGTAGTCCAGCTTGACGAGAAGCGCCAACAGCTACTGGAGGAAGCACAGGCCATCGCGGAGCAAGGCGCAAAGCTAGATCGAGATCTGGCCAATGCGCAGAAGTCCATAGAGAAAGCTAGAGAAATGGAGGCCGAGTACAAGACTCTGCTGCAGCAGCAGAAGGCCAAGAAAGCTCCAGCTCGCGTCATCAACGATCCTGGTGTGCGGCAAAACCTAGGATGGGCTCCCTCGAACCCGGCACAAGCCAATCCATATATTGACAGTGAAGGCAGACAGGTGATGCCCACTCCTCTCCTCAACCTCGCCGTGGCCAAGACCCTTCTAGAGCAGGATAGATCGCCTGGAGCGGTGGACCAGGTCTATGACCTAGTGGCCAAGGAGGTGAAAAAGCAGGAAAAGGCCACCTCTCAGAGGCTTGAGTCTGACCCAACTTTTTGCCAATCTAGCCAGCATAAGCCTCCAACGGACAGATCTCCTCTAGATGCCGGGTCTCAGACGGGTTCGTCAGAACGAAGACGGAGGGATGCACGCAACATGAAGGATGCTATCTCCATATCATCCGACCATGGAGGTAAGGCCCAAACTCGTCGCCCATGGGCACTGCCCTGCTCACCCCGACATCGCGAAGAAACCAAGGCTGAACGTCGTACATATATGCCCCCGCCAAGGCAGAGCGACATCGTCATTCGCGACAACATGGAGCAGACCCGTCATGACGGAGAGCGCAAAGGACACAAGAGCAGGTCGCGCCATGACCCTCCGCATCCGACAAGCAACCGCGACAAGCGTGAGGCATCGCAGGAGGGTAACAGGAAGAAGGCTAACCCACCGCAAACTCTGCCTCCGTCGCCACCTAGCAGCCAACATGGCGGAGGAGGCCCGCGTCGTTCACGTAGCCCATCCCCTGATGGCAAGATGAAAAGAAGCCCGGAGCCATACGACGCACGAGGCCCGGGAAGGACCATACCTGGGACCACGTTGCATTGGACCTGTAATACGGTCCGCAACTTACCCCAAAGGTTTCCGGATTGACAAGACCATCAAGCCCTATGACGGCACCGCCAAGCCAGCTACATGGTTGCAGGACTACGGTAACACGGTGGAAATCGCCGGGGGTAGCCCCAACATCACTGTCAAGTACCTCCCACTGATGTTGGCGGGCATGGCCTGTCAATGGATTGATGACTTGCCAGAGAGATCCTTCTGTAATTGGTTGGACATGAAGAAGTGTTCACCAAGAACTTCGAGGGTACGTACAAGCGTCCCTGTACTATTGGTGATCTACAGCGGTGCGTTCAAGAGAAAGACGAGACATCTCGCGCCTACCTCTCCCGCTGGCTGGATATGAAGAATTCCTACGCAGGAGTGCACGCTCAGACCGCCATGGCCTCCTTCATCGATGGGTTGGAAAGGGGTATGTTGCTCCGACATAAGCTGAAGTGCTTGCAGGACAATCACCAGCTAGACTTGAACCAGATGATTCAGTTGGCCAGTGAGTTTGCAGCCGCCAACGACGATGCTCGCGGCTCTCTGCTAGCAACGGTCGTTCCAACTCAAGCTCGAAGGAACAGCAGCACAAAGCAGAAAACCACACCAGAAGAAAAGCAAACTCCCGACATGGTCGCCATGACCTTCGTAGAATGAAGTGATGGCAGACAACGGGGCCGAGGACGGGGAACTGGTCGTGGGCAGCAGCGAGGAAGTGAAACTACCTTGGCAACGCTCCGTGTTCCCCAAACCAACAAGGAGTACCACGATATGCCGTGCCTCATACACCTCGATGCCAACGGTAAGGCCACCCACACCAATCGCCACTCCAAGTTCGTCAACGATCTCAAGGAGGACCCGGAGTCGGGCTACAAGCGAAGTCGGAAGAACAGACCATGAGGCAAGGCCAAGGGGAAGAATAAGGAGGAGTCTAAGGATTCAAGTGACATGGACGAGGATGTTGACCCCAAGCACTCCGCCAAGAGTGACGGCAAAGGCAAGAACCCCTTCGATAAGAAGGCGGCAGTTTTCCACACTTTCCTTGGTACCCCCACCGTCCGACAACAGAAGACCTCCATGAGGATACTGATGGCTACTCTCCCCCCAGTTCCCCAGTTCTTGCGCTGGTCAGAGATTCCAATTACTTGGGACAGGAAGGATCACCCAAACCTCATCCCTACGGATAACCAATACGCCATGGTCATAAACCCCTTGATTGACGACAATGAGTTCACCAAATGTATGGTAGATAGTGGAAGCAGCATAAACATGATGTACCTGGATACACTACAGAACATGAACTTGACGGAGGAAAACCTAAGGCGGACCAACACCATCTTCCACCGCGTAGTTCCTGGTCGGGAGGCTCGGTCCCTTGGGTGCATCACACTTCAGGTCACCTTTGGTGATGTTAATAATTACCGCCAAGAGCGCATGACCTTCGAGGTGGTCCCCTTCAAGAGCGTGTACCACGTCATATTCGGCCGCGACATATTCCACACCTTCATGGCCAAGACATGCTTCGTCTCTAACAAACTCAAGATACCCGGACTAAATAGTGTCATCACCATATCCGGAAGCTTTGCCAAAGCTAGCGACTGCGAGATTGGAGAAGCAGCCTTCGCGAAAGCTGTCCTCTATAGCGAAGAATTCAAGGAGATCCAGAGAAAGGTCGATGCCTCGGAGATGCACACGTCGAAGAAACAGATTTCTGACTCCTCTCCAGCATTCAAGGCTGCCATCGAGACCAAGCCAGTGGAACTAGTGGTAGGCGATGCCTCCAAGACCACCGCCATTGGGATGAACCTGGATCCCAAATAGGAAATCATGCTCGTCGAGTTCCTCCGTGAGAATAAGGACATCTTTGCCTGGCAACCTGCCAACATGAAAGGTGTACCTAGGGAACTTGTCGAGCAAAGCTTGAACATTGATCCAAAATGCAAACCAGTGAAACAACCTCTACGTTGCTTTGGAGATGAGAAGAGACACGCCATAGGCAAAGTGATAGCTAGGTTACTTAAGTCTAGTTTTATCCGAGAAGTCCTTCACACCCAATGGGTGGCCAATCCTGTACTTGTCCCCAAAAAGGGAACCAAAGAATTAAGAATGTGCGTTGATTACACCAGCTTGAACAAAGCATGTCCCAAAGATCCGTTTGCTTTGCCTCGCATTGACCAAGTCATTGACTCGACGGCTGGCTTGGAACTTTTTTGTTTTCTTGATGCATACTCAGGATACCACCAGATCAAGATGAGTAAGTCGGACCAATTGGCCACTTTGTTCACTACACCCTACGGCACGTCTTGCTATGTCATGATGCCCTTTGGGCTAAAAAACGCAGGTGCTACGTACCAGCGGACAATGCAGCGTTGCCTACACGATCAAATTGGTCGGAATGTTCACGCCTATGTGGACGATATAGTGGTGATGTCTAAAAAGTCAAATGACTTAATCTCCGACTTAAAAAAAACCTTTGATAATCTCCGGAAATACAACATGATGCTTAACCCTAAGAAGTGCGTCTTCGGGGTTCCAGCCGGCAAATTGTTGGGCTTCATCATTTCCCAGCGTGGAATCGAGCTCAACCCGGAGAAAATCAAGGCCATATTAAACATAAATCGTCTGACATGCCTAGAGGACATACAACGACTAATAGGTTGTGTTGCAGCAGTTAGTTGGTTTGTCAGCCGACTTGGAGAGAAGGCTCTGCCGCTGTACAAGTTGCTGAAGAAGGCGGACAAATTCACGTGGACAGACGAAGTAGATGCAGCATTGAAGCAACTCAAGGAGATTCTTTCCTCAGCGCCGATCCTTGGAGCACCCAAGCCTGGTGAGCCAATGTTAATTTACATGGCGGCCACCAACCTGGTAATCAGCATCGTCGTCGTGGCAGAGCGGAAGGAACCAGGCTATGAGCACGGAGTTCAACGACCAGTTTACTATGTAAGCGAGGTCTTGACAGAGTCCAAGCAGCGTTACCCGCACTACCAAAAGATAGCTTATGGAGTATTCCTTGCTTCTCGGAAGCTGAGGCACTATTTCCAGGAGCACCCCATCACAATGGTGAGCAAGACTCCACTATCCGACATTATCAACAACAACGACAGTACAGGAAGGGTCGCGAAGTGGGGCATTGAACTTGCCGCCTTCGAGATCACCTACAAGAGACGCTACGCTATCAAGTCACAAGCTTTGGCGGATTTTCTTGCAGATTGGACGGAGATGCCAGATGCTACCCCATTGCCAGAGCTAGAATACTGGGTGATGCACTTTGACGGATCAAAGATGCTCAACGACTCAGGAGCTGGTGTACTACTACAGTCACCAACTGGGGACAAGCTACACTATGTTCTGCAAATCCACTTCAAGGCTATGAACAATATGGCGGAGTATGAAGCACTCATTCACGGATTACGCGTAGCCAAAGATATTGGCATCAAGCGCATAGTTTACTGTGGATATTTTGACTTGGTTTCCCAGTAGGTGGCTAGCACCTGTAATGCGCGGAACCCTATGATGGCATCATATCGAGATGAAGTGGACGAGATAGCCAAGAGCTTCTTGGGCTACGAAGTCAAGTATGTACCTAGGGAGCAAAACGAGGCGGCTGATCTGTTGTCTAATCTTGGATCAAGGTGCAAACAAATTCCGCCTGGAGTTTTCCTGGAGCATCTACGGACACCATCCGTGAAGGGAGCAGACATCGACAACCCGGATAGAGTTGACTCTTTCGTTCACATGGTGACAAAGGTCCCCCCGGCTTGGACAAAACCGTTCATGGAATATCTCGAACATGGAACTTTGCCCGACAAAAAAGTCAAAAGACGGCAAATACTATGTCGAGCAAAGGGCTATACCATAATCAATGGATAAATCTACAAAAGAAGCTCTACTGGTGTATACCTTAAGTGTGTTTCCCAGCAAGAAGGTATTGAAATCCTCTATGAAATCCATCTCGGAGATTGCGGGCATCACGTCATTCCTAGATTGTTGGTTGGTAAAGCTTTCCGGCAAGGATTCTACTGGCTGACCGCAAAGTCGGACGCCGACAAGCTGGTTGAGACATCCATGGGATGCCAGTACTATTCCCGACAACCACATGTTCCTGCTGAAGAATTGCGAACAATACCAATAACTTGGCCGTTTGCAGTCTGGGGGCTGGACATGGTTGGTCCGTTGCAGACGGCACCATGTGGGTTTACGCATCTGCTAGTAGCAGTTGATAAATTCACCAAATGGATAGAAGCTAAACCCATTAGAAAGCTCGATGGGGCAACTGCCTTTAGGTTTGTCTGGGATCTAGTGGTGATATTTGGTCTCCCACATAGCATAATTACCGACAACGGCAGCAACTTGTCACTCAGAGAAGTGGAGGCTTATTGTTGGAAGAAGGGCATCCGACTTGACCTTGCATCTGTGGTACACCCACAATCCAATGGTCAGGTTGAGCGAGCCAATGGATTAATTCTACAGGGAATCAAGCCACGTCTTGAGGCACTGCTGCATGGAGAAGCTGGAGCCTGGGCGGAAGAATTGCCATATGTGCTGTGGAGTTTACAAACTACACCAATCAAATCCATCGGCTACACCCCTTACTTCATGGTATATGGAGCAGAAGCCATCCTGCCTTCCGACATCCTTCATGATTCACCAAGAGTTGCCGCCTACGATGAACATGACACTGAAGAATCCAGACGCCTAGATGTGGACCTTCTCGAGGAGGAGCGTGTTTTGGCATGCCAAAGATCCGCCATATACCAGCAAAAGCTACGCAACTACCATAGTCGCCGCGTCCGGCATCGCTCGTTTAAAGAGGGGGATCTGGTGCTCCGACTTAAGCAGAAGAAGTCACACAAATTATCCCTGCCATGGGAAGGACCGTTCATCATAAGAAAGGCGCTGATCAATGGGTCTTACTACCTTGTTGACAATCGTCAACTAAAGGATAGACCCAACAAGGATCTTAAGCATAAGCGACGTGACCCAGATGATGACTACCCGGAGCTTGATCGGCCATGGAACATAGAACAACTACGTCCTTTCTACACTTAGCATTTTTATCTATTGTGTACCTTTTATATGATCAATGAAATAAATATCTCTGGTTCACTCATATTTCTGAGTCTTTTACCTCCGTTAGTGTTCATTTTTGGATCGTATAAAACCTTTATGCACAAGCTTTGTGATTACACTTGTGAAAATTCCGCCTACGGGCCTTACTTAAGTTTTCTGGTCTACACATTCTTTGTCGTTTTTATGTGGATTCTGGAGTAGTGACTTTTGGCACTTGTTGTCAGTGATTTTGTGCTTAGGTTATTGACGGTGCCATTGGGCATCATCACCTAAGCACATGGTTCTAACAACGAGTCTTCCGACTCACGAAAAGTCAAGCATAAGAACCAGAGTAATGGATAAGCCAGCACTTGCTTAAAAATATATATACATGCTGGAACTAATTATTGAGTAGCAGGAAAGAACAACCATTGTTTTCCGCCTTAAGTTAGCGACTAGTTTTTCGGCATACACATTACAGAGGAAACAAATATTACATAATTGTTTTTTATTCGTCTGGAGCAGGCGACTTGGACACAGCATCATCAGTAGCAGGAGAGTCACCTTCCTCGAAGTCGGCAGTGTTGAGGGACTCGGAGGAGCTTTGGTTGCCGCCATCAAGGGTTTTCATGTGCACGAAGACGTTGGGGTTGACCAACTCGGTGACTCTGGTGTCCAAACCCGCGAGCGACGCCAAGATAGCCTCGTGATCTATCTTGTGGCCTTCATAGTCTATGTCGGGGATACTGGAGGTCACCGCGTAGATGTCGGCACCTTCGTAGTGTGCCTTGACCATTGACAGCGCCACCCTTGCGCCGGCCCGTGCACATGAAGCTTTCCAGCTTGCGATACGCTCGGCGGGTCGGCGCAGGATCTCCGAGAACTTCGCCAGAGAATCCGCCGCCTTGATGTTAATCTAGAGGGGCTTGGCTATCTCCTTGGTCTGCTTGATGGAGGTGTTGATAAAGTTGCCGGCAAGGACCATGTATTCCTTTGGCGGAGGAGGCGATCGGGTTAAACATATAGGAGCTGCAAATTTCCGACAAAGGAGCACATGAGTTCAATAACACAAGAAGTTCAGAGTATCTAGCTTACATAAGTCCAAGGCGGAGAATCACTTACTAAAGATGCTAATTTCAGCCTGCTAGAGAGTCTCCGCCATGGTGTCCCGTTCTAGTCGGAGGATCCTGTACGCGTCCAGATGACGCTGATTTTGCTCATCGACGGCTTTCTTTTGATCTTTCAGGATTGCGATTTCCTCCTTCAAGCGGTTCATCTCCTCACTTGTGGAGTCTTGTAGGGCTTTCATCGAATCTTCATGCATCTTCAACATGTCCTTCCTCTCCTATTTAAGGATCTTGTTTTCGCTATCTAGCTGCTGAATATGCTTGGATTGCTCAACAATATCCTTAGCCTTGGAAATGGTTTCTGCAAGTCAGAGAAAAGAACAGTACACAATGAGTACTTGGAGAATGTTGGCACAAGACCAAGTCGGAATACGAAAAAGAAAGGAAAAACAGACGCTTGCTCTTGGTGATTTGTTCCTTCAAGAAGTCAGTTTTACCCTTTTCGGCTTCCAAGTCCGCGCGCATCTTCTGGTACTTGTCGTTGGCCACACCCCTCCGAGCATTCTCATTCTATGGAAGAAGAAAGTTAAACGTTGTTCTGTCTACTTGGAGCATCTAGCCGGAAAATTTCCACCTAGAAGCTCGGGGGCTACAGCGAGAGTTTTTTAACTTAGCACTATGCTTAGTCTTTCTTTAAGCATCTAGTGGGAACTAATTCAGTTTTCGATTAGAAGCTTGGGGGCTACAGTATAAACTTTTAACTCAGTCATATGCTTAGTCTTTCTTTAAAGCATCTAGTTGGAACTAATTCAGTTACAACTAGAAGCTTGGGGGCTACAGTATTGAAATTTATAAACACTGCTTATGCTACTCTCAAAGCATCTAGTTGGAATAATTCATTCAAACTATATGCTTGGGGGCTACAGTGAGAAGTTTTCTATCTTAGGCACTCTTAGAGCATTTAGATGCAAAGAACTATGGTTTTCCGTCTAAATCCTCGGGGGCTATAGTGGGATACTCATATGAAATGCAAAAGGCAGATAAAACTTACAAGTGCGATGATCTTGAGGTTTGTAGCACTCTCAGCAAGCAACTTGCCGAAGGATAAACTGTTTCCTTGCAAGATTTCTGCTTGCCGGAGAAGCTCCTCAAGACCGCATGTTGGAGATGTCGGCACCGCACCAGGAACCAGAGCGGTGCTACCCGGCGTAAGTACCGGATAGACTATCTTCGGGAACTCTATGGTCTTCTTGGGTGCGGAGGCGCCGCCTTCGGCAGACGTACCACCGCCTTACCACTACCGATGGCATCCTTAGACGGAGCTTCAGCCATTTGGGTTGCGGCACTTTCCTGCGTCGTCTGTCCGCCGACAACGGCAAGCTCCGTAGAGGAACCTGAGTCCACTTCCATGGCGGAAGGGCCAGATGCTACTTTGGCTTGTGAGCTTGTCGGAGCAGTCGAACGCTGGACACTAGGAGTGACAAGGGCGATGGCGGGAGATGCGTGGGGAGAAACGTCACGATGCAACATATCCTTAATGTTTCTAGAAGCCCCCAAAGTTTTGGAGGTCTTCTTCAAACTAGTAGTGGCTTTTTTCCTGAAACGTACAAAAAGTATAAGTACAGGAATAAGACAAACAATGGACAATGTCGGAGAGAAAGAAGCTTACACAAGAGGGGGTGCTTTGGCAAACGGGATCCCAGTAACCTTTCTTTTCTCCACCTCTAGGGCGGCGTTAGTCTTCTTGGAGGATCCACCCTCCGTCTTCTTCTTCTTGCCTCCGTTGGCAGCGTCAGAGGTGGAGCTCTCGCTTTCGTGCCAACGGGACCTCGTCGTGGGACATGACCGTGACTTCCTTCATCTTTGGATCATAGATTTGGGCAGCCATGCTATCCTCATCTATATCGCTGAGCTGTTAAGTGAAATCCGCCGTGTTAGATTAGATGTTAATGGCTAGATGGAAGAACTGGAGTATATGTCATACACGGAAAATAAACAGGTACCTTTGGGCACTTGCTCTCTACGAACATGTCATAGGTGATGGTGAAGCCACACTTCTTATCCTTCACCTTGACGATGTCCTTGAGGCGGAGCTTGACGGAGTCGCTCGAGAAGTTGTCCTTGGAGATGCGGAGGCTATCCTTCCTATTGTTGGTATACTCGTGCATCAACTTCAAGCGGTGCTGCAGAGGCTGGATCCGCCTGATGAACCAGCACATGGTCAGGTCCAATCCGGTCAGACCCGTCTCTACGAACCACTCTATCTGCCTTATAGCGCGGGAAGCATCGATGTTGGAGGGAAGGGAGGCCTGGGATCTCCATGTCGAGGCTTCGACGACGGCTCCATCGACGAAGTCTAGGTACATCACTTCTTGGCCAGCCAGAGGGATATCTGGGCCGTAGAAGTACGTTTGTTGCCAGTTCTTGCATGACTCATGGCCGACAATGTCGGGAAGCGCCGGCCAGGCCGGATCTTAAAACTAATGGTGCCACAATTCCTGAGCTCGTCCTTGCCGGCTCCGGCTTCGCGCTTGACGGTGAAAAAGTATATAAAGAGACCTAGCCTAGGCCTAATCCCTAAATAACCCTCACAAAGCGCCGTGTAGTTGCTAAGCGCAAGGATGCTATTGGGGGAGAGGTTCTGAGGCTGTACTCGGTAATGGTTGAGGACAGCTAGGAAGAAATTGGAGAAGGGCAGGGAGATGCCGCGTACCATTTGGGCTTTGAGGTACACCTTTTCTCTGGCTTGGGGAGAAGGATTGACCTCGTCGGTTGGTGCCGCCCGCCAAGCGAGCCCCTCCGTCACAGGGAGGTATCCCTTGATGATTAGCTCCTTGATGTCGTGGTCCGTGATATCCGAATCGCGCCAGTCGCCCTTGTGGGTGTTGTATTCCTCATCCAGCAGATCCAACGCCACTGAGTTATGGTCGCCGCCGGTGGTTTCGACCACCGCGGATTTGGGAATAACCAGGACCTCGGGGGCATGATGACGGTGCTCGCCGGCTTCGCTGCGGCATCGCCTGATGCCGCCATGGTAGGGGTGGAACTGATGCTGGCCATTGGAGGGATTACGGTGGTGACTGGGAAGGTCGAGGAGTTAGGGTTTTTTGCACAGTGCGCGGAGAGCTCGAGGAGGCTCTCGCTGGAGGAAGAAGACGATGCAGAGGAGAATGAGGTGAAAGTAAAATTTCCACCACTGTTATAATTTATAACCTCCGGCATCAAGATTCGTGCGGAATGATCGAACGGTTGACGCGTGGACGACGTGTGCGGGCGCGTGCGTGGAAATTTCGCCACGTTACCAACCGTCTCCGCCAACGGTTCGTATCGCTCGCGCAGGAAAATCGGACATGATTGCGTTCTCTACATGTGTGAGTTACGAGGAGTTGATGACCTATGTCTACGTCGCCCTAGCTGTCACTGGAAGATGAACCATCATATCGGAAGATTCTGGCATGGACTGATCCAGTACGGCGACAGAAGAGTATGATGGAAGATTCAACGATTCTCCGACTTATAAGTTGAAGACGGAGAAAACCTTGCAGGGTTCTTTGGGAGGACTACAAGATTTTGCTTGACGATTTGCCGACATCCATCTAGACGGAGCATTCAACATGAAGAGGCAAGACGGCGCAAGAATTCGGAGTTCTCCGGGGGATACTATTGGGAATATGCTATATGGGTATCCTCATAGCATGTCCTCTATCCGGATAACCCAGGTGACCCACAATTGGTAGCATGGCCCATGGCCTGCTGGGCAGCCTAGTTAGATGGATCCATAAGGGAGGCCCATGCTGGATAAAGGAAGGCTACGGAGGAGTCACTGACGTACCCGGAGCCTTGGTGTGCAAGACAGGCTAGACTAGTTGTAGGCAGTGTAGGACTATGTAACCTGTCCGGCTAGGACTTTCCCTGTAACCCTAGTACCTGGCGACTATATAAGTCGGGCCTATGGGAGCCTTTAGGGCACAATCTCAGACAACCTAGTGTCGACTACGACGCACCTTGCACAGCGAACTAATCCCTGTAACTCAGGGTATTGCCCTTATAGTGATTTATAGCAGGAGTAGGATTCCGCCACCATTGTGGGATCTGAACCTAGGTAAGCTGTATTACCTCGTACCCGTCAACCATCAGCATTCCCCCACGTCTCTAACCATGCACTGTGAGGACCCCTCCATGGTGTACTCATCGATAATACCACGACAATCCTGGGCGTAATAAAGAAACACAACGAGTCATGAAGATGCGCATGCTTGCAGGGGTTGTGAGGGAACCTACCAGAGGGCAAGGGGCGCGCTGAATCGTCGGCAACTTCTCACCGGAGTTGAGACAGATGACGGTGATGTGCAGGCGAGGACGGAGCCGAGCCTCTAGGGCACACGCGAGCAAGCGGGGACTACTTGTAGGTGCGCACGATGAAGGCGAGCAAGTCTGCGTGAGCCAGGGGCAAGGGGCGTGTCTACGCTCATCGAAATTAGCACCGGAGTGCGACAGATATAGCGGCAGGGCAAGACAAATTGGGGGCAGTCTGGGGCATTCGGGTGCGAGAGAGTGAGGGGAAATGGAGAGGGGCAGAGGGTGTTAAACGATCGTGGTCACGAGGCGGAATTGTTGCACCATTTAATCGAATTTACTCGATTTGAATCAAACCAGAAACGACAGAGGAATAAGGGGGAATAACAGGTTTAGCGCGCTGGTGAAGACGACGATGCCAACGTGGCGTGGGTCCACGGGGTCAGCAAGGGGGGTGGGGGTTCTACGTGGTAGTAAAAGGTTTGCGGGAAGGAGAGGAGAGATCCGGGTGGGCTGGTTACTGGGACTGCTGTTGGGCTGGACTGAGTAGGTTCTGTTTTCTATTTTTTTACTTCTTATTCTTTTTCTGTTTCTATTTTCTGTTTTAATTCAAACCATTTGATTCAAGCTTCAATTTGAATTTAAATTTTTACCAAATATTTTCAGTAGATTTAAACCAATTATGAGTTGATGAATTGGTCTACTTTATAATATTTCAAATATTCTCTTATGATTTATTATTTATTTAAATTAGGCATTTGGTCTTTATTTAAATAAAATTGAATATGGTTCCAACCCATATAATTTTATTAAAATAATCTTTTATTCTCTTATTTTATTTGAATTACTTTTATTCTTTTTTCTTAGGGATTTGGCCAATGGTTTAAATTGTCTTTTAAATATTTCTTATTTATTTAATTCTTCCTTTATCTTATAAAATTCATATCTTTTTATTTATAGCTCCAAAATTGATGATTCCACTTTGTAAAATTTTATTTAATAATTATTTTTATTTTCAAATCCTTTTAGGATTACTTTGCTCACAATTTGTTATTGTTTCTAGTTAGGAGCTTTATTAGCCTTGGAAATTATTTCTTTTTATCTTATTAAAATCATAAGCTTTTATCCATTGTTCCAAATTGAGTGAAACCAATTCCGATGGTTTTATAATATTTTTGTTTACCATTTTGGTCATTTATAAAATGTTTGTTGCTAAATTTTTATATGGAACAGAACCATAGTCATTTAGTGATCTTGAAGATGATTTCTTTCATTAGGGTTTAGGATTTTGTTTATTTTTCCCAAGTGCTTTAAATTCAAGATTCTTTCCATGCATGTATGCATTTGATCTTTGAAATATTTGTTTGTTGCTTTCTTATTCAAATTTTGTTCAAGTAGGGTGTTTATGTTTCCATTTATAAGCAAAAAGTTTCTTTTCACCCTAAATTTCAACATTTGTTTCTTTTGTTTGTTTATTTTGCACATTTCAAAATTTGGAAATTTTTGGGATGTGACACTAATACATAGAGTTCATACATAAGTAGATAAATAAAAGTCTTCATCTTCATGTGCCACAGGAAAACATGTTGAGTGTAGACTCATAACCCTAGTCTCCATCAAAGTAACCTGCAACATCATAAGTTACAGCCACAGAGGGTCAATACATTTGGAATTGTATTGGCAAGTGATACCATAGTAGAATAATAGTATCTAATAACTATATGAATTTGGCTAAGTGTAGTTCAGGATGGCTTTTCTCAAAATAAGATTTTTCTTATGAGTTGAAAACTCTTAAGTTTTTTTTTGACAAAAATACCCAAGGAACCACCAATAGACATTGGTGAACCTTTACCCTTGTTCAACCACAAGTTTTAACTTAGAGAAATTGGGATGAGGAGATTGTTGATAACTTCAATGTCTTTGATGCTCACATTGTCTGTTGCCGGGGACACGGCTAAGTACTTAGGTTTTTACCCTCTCGAGAGGTGGTGCACTTTCCCCACAAGACTCTGCATGCATCGAGACGAGACTTTTCAAAAGCATTCCCTTAGACCACCATGGACGCGTTCCTTCCTATCAACCATACCACCAACTGTCCATCTGGCTAAGTTCTTGCAATCTAGTTGGTCAAGCCAGAGCCCATATGCCATGTGGTTAATCTAGAAGCTTCTCAACACTAAATATCTCAAATCCCTTTGTTCCTGTGTGGCAATACACAAGTGTGATACACAAGGTAAACCCTAGACATGGGCCTTGTGTAACCACTCAACATAAACCAACGAAAACCATTCCACCCAGGTGATTCATTCACATAGTTGTTTTATTAATCAAAATACAAGTCATAGACTTAGGAATAATTCATAGCATGAATATTCCACCCTTGTATTCTACTAGCTAGGCTAAGCATACTAGTATAGCAAGTTTCTTATCTTAGGGAAAATCTACTAAGACGACATCTACTAGGATTTCCCAAGGCATAACATAGTAAATACTTAGAAAATTTCCAATGAAAATCCTACTCAAAATATCACTAGTACATAGATAAAATAGTAGGAAAATATATATGAAGCATCACTTGAATTGATAGTTGGGGGAATAGCAACAGTCCTCACAATAACAATCAGCACAATCACCAAAATCTACACAAAAAATCATAACACCAAATTCACATTCAATATTCAAACAAAAATACATATGAATGCATGAAAATGCAATGAAATGATTTTTCTACACTAAACAAGTCAAATCAAACAGTACTGAACACAAAGTAAACTTTCTAAAGTCTAAATAAACTCAAAATTTTCTTTGAAACAATTTTCTAAATAATTTTCTATATGCAAATTAGGCCTACAAATGGTTCTGCATAAAATCCCAAATTTACGGAAGCAAATAGCCAAACCAAGGACATATATGTCTAGGGCTTAATTTTCTGAATCCAATGGTATATTATTTGTAATTTGTGGACAAACAGATCAAAATTTATGAATTTTACAAGTTAATTCATCTAATATATTCAAATCTGGATTTTAAAACAAAAACCCAGACACGCGGCATCGTCTGATTGGCCCGTACCTCTTCCTGTTGGATCACGCTTCCGCACCGTTGGATTAAGTTAGATCCAACGCACCAGATCTAATCATACCTGCTTAGTAAGTGATCTAATCTACACCGCAGGATACAAATCTAAAGGCCTAGATCTAATCGACCAAAACTTGGCAGCGTGCATGGCACTGGTGGCGGCGGCGGCTCTGCCAGTGACACGCCGGCGGTTCTAGGGGGTCAGGGGCGTGTAGATGCTTACCGGAGTCACGTGGACGCGGTGAAGCTCGATGTGCAACTGGCTTGGACAGGGGCGCATGGACGCGGGCGTAGGAGCTCGTCGGAGAATTCACTGGCGTCGGGTGGTTGCTGGCGGTGACCTAGGTCACCACAAGGCAAACAAATGGCATTAGGAGGTGCACAAGGTCACGGCGCACACAATGGTTTGAACCAGAGGGCAAGGGGCGCTCGAGAATTACCTAGATTGTTCGCCGGAATTGAGCGGCGCCTCGGGTGCTCGCAGTCGTCAACGGGGACGACGACCTGGGGTGGAATAGGGCAAAACAAAGGTGTCAGGAGATGCACAAGGAAACGAGGGACACGCTCATTTGAACGAGAGACAGAGGGGAGCACGGATCTCACCGTAATGTCTCGCTAGAGCTACTCTGGTCTGCGGCGGTGCAAGCAAAATTTCGGGGAGCCTGGCGGCGCTTGGGGCTTGCTGTGTTGGCGGAAATGGTCACGAGGTGGTGGGGGTTTAGTAGCTGGAGCAGGGGCGGGGATGGCGCACGCAATCAACGCAATTTAAACAAATTCAATCGCGGCGTCACTTCGAGGCGAAGAAACGACAGAGGAACATGTCGTGGGCGGGGTTTGGGGACGACGAGTCTGACGTGGTGTAGGGCCTAGTGGCAGCGAGAGAGGGGGTGCGCGCGTGAGTGAGAGAGAGAGGGTGAGGGGGGACGCGGGTGGGCTTGCTGGGACGTTAGGCTTACTGGGCAGATAGGTAGCGCTGGCTATTTTTTATCCTTTTCTCTTTTTCATTTTATGTTTTGATTTTCTGAAATGGTTTTGAAAGCTCATTTCAAATCTGTTTGAATTCAAACCTTCTCCAAACTTTTGTATTGTGATCCTAGCATTCAAAAGTGTGGCAAACACATCTAACCACTCAAAAACACTTTGTTCTTTGAAAAATAAAAATAAAACCATGCCCCATATTATAATATATAAGGAGGGGTTTAAATATGGTTTCATTTATGGTTTTGGTTTGAAAATTTTATGCAAGATCAATATGATATGATGCTATGAATGAAATGACATGACTTTGCATTTGATGAAATTTGGGATGTTACAGCCAACGACAAGGGCAAGAAGCCCGGGGAATTTGATCTTCAAGACCCCAAGCAGGAGGAGGAGATCTTGGTTGAGGATGAAGAAGTGGAGGAAGACAAGCATCCACGCACCCGCGCCACTGCTGCGAGCATTGGAGTGGTGGCAAATCCTATCAAGATCAAGAGGACGGCACAGATTTATACTAGAGGCAAACTCTGCATCATTGCCTATGTCACATCCCAAAATTTTCCAAAATTTGAAATGTGAAAAAAATAATAAACAAAATAAATAATTGTTGAAATTTAGGGTGAAAATAAACTTTTTGGTTCCAAATGGAAACATCAAAGACCCATCTTGAAAAAACTTTGAATGAAAAGGGATTTTAAAAGATAAACAAATATTAAATAAAATTTCAAAAGTTGGAATCACCATTTTTGGATCTTTAAATAAAAAGATATGGATTTTATATACAATGGAAGTAATAAATAAATAAAGGCTATTTTAAAAGGCCAAATTGAAACTTGGCCAAGCAAATAAAATGAAAGATTTTTGTTTAATAAAAAGAGTAAAGGATTATTTAAATAAAATCATAAGGATTTATTAATATCCATTTTTATTTAAGTAAAGACATTTCCCAATTTAAATGAACATTAAAACATATTAAAGTATTTTAAATTATAATTCAAAGTGAATTTTTTTAAATAAAACCTATTGAAAAGGTTTGGTAAAATTTAGAATTCAAATAGAGTTTTAAAACATATTTAAATCCTATTTGAAATAAATTCAAATGTCTATTTTTAAAATTAATTATAGACCCTAAAATAATAAAAGAATTATTCTAAAATGGACTTTGGAATATGTTAATAAACAATATTAAAAATATCCTCAAGTTTGGTAAAGGTTTGAATTTAAATGGAGTTTGAATTATTTGAATAAAAATCAAAGCAGATAAATAGAAAAGGAAAAAGAAAAAGATTCAGAATAATAAAAAATGGAAAGGAAGCCAACTAGCCTATCTGGCCCAGTCCAGCCCAACTCGCAGCCCATCTCCTCCCTCTCTCGCGAATCTTTTTCCACTCAGAATCAAACCCGCGAAGTCACTGATCAGTGGACCCCATCTAACCCCCACTCACTTTGCCGACCGCTAGACCCCACCTGCATGTTCATCGTTTCCACCCGCGATGACCCTTCCCCCCATCACACCTCACCGTTTTTGTCAAGATTCAATCCTCGTAAATTTGAGTAAAGGGCAAAGTAAATTCCCCCAGAGACCACGCACACTTAAGCGCCTTGCCCTCCTCTCTCTTTTCCCCTGGCGCCGTCTACTCTCGGCCACCAGGCTGCCGCAATCACTAACTCGAACTCACTGTCCCGACGAGCTACTCCGTCCGATCCACCCCTTCCCTCCCAGTGCATACGATATTGCTCGCCATAATCCCCTGCATCTCCCAGTAACCCCCGCTTGGCTGCTCTTGCTCCAAATCACCGGCAAGAACCACCTCTGAGCATCGCCGTCGTCAACCACTTCTCCGGCTACCCCTTCCTGTAAGTACCGTCCGCCCCTATCCCTCCCGTTGATGCCTTCGTGATCGCCACACACACCCGCGTCTAACGCATCCTTTCTTTTTCCTTCTGGTGGCCTGTAACCTCGCCCCCGTCGGCGAACAGAGGCACCTGGCGCCGCCGCGAAATCCGACGAGCAATCACCGCTACCCTCGAGCGTCCCTCGACGAACTGACCCCACCTCGAGCATCAGCGCTTGCCGGCGAGTATGGTGAGCATCCTCTCTCTCTCTCTCTCGTGTGACCTAGTTCGTCGGCAACCTCATTGTCTGAGCGCGCACCACCATCCGCCGCCGCTAGCGCCGCCCAGTTTTGGTCAGGCTCATGTACACTGTTAGATCATGATCGCGTGGCTATGATAGAATCTTAGTCGAAGGGGTACGTTTGATCCTGAGCCGTGCGATGTGTTTTAAATCCAACAACCCATAGAGCGTGATCCGCGCGAACCTGTATGCGCCAGTAAGAAAGAGCCACGTGTCCAGAGTTTGATTTAAAACAGAAATTTGATCTATTAGATATACAAACTTCCAAAATTCATAACTTTAAATCCACACGTCCAAATTTTGCAAACTTTATATCAATGGAATCATCAAGAAGATTACTTTGCAACCATACACTTTGTTTAATGAATAGCTTATGTAAAATTGGTTGTTTTTACAGAAACTTTTTTAGGCCTATTTTGGATATAAAATATATTCTAAAAATGTTTTTACAGTAAACTCTTTTGTAAATGGATTGTTTTGAACCTACTGACCCTAGGAACCAACTTGTAGATTTAAAAATATATTTGGTCACACTTAGGAATTAAATCTTTGAATAAAAGCAATTCTGGCTAAATAAAAATATTGATTATGGTTTAAAAATGCTTTTAAAGTGAAACCTTTTGGAAAATGATGTGGTTTAAACTCTCTGACCTAAACACCAAATTTTGGGATTTGAAAACATATTAGATGAACCTTAGTAAAATATTACTTTGGTAAAAGCATTTCTAGCAAACAAATATATTGCTTTGAATTAAAAATGGAGTTGGATGAAACCTTTTACAAATGGATTAATATTAAAACACTTTGACCATAAACACTAACATTTGTGTTTAGAGAATATATTTTGCTAACCCTACAAATTATTACCTTGATTTAAACCATTTCTAGCAAAGCAAAATGATTTAAATGGCCATTTTCACCAACTTGAATTTAAATGGTTTTACCACTTTTGCAAATGACCAATATGAGATTTAAAATGTTTAGAGCCTAAAATAAACCACTTTTCCAAATAAAATCATCTTTTGCATGCTTGCATGCATTGCCTTGTTTTTGTTATTTTATGTGGTGAATTGTTTGAATGCTAGTTGAATATATGTTTGCTTGATTGAATTGTAGTGAAGTTAGAAGAGTGTTATATTTGCAAGATCAAGGAGTGAACCAATATTCCCTACTAAAATGGCAAGTGACACTATCATCCATGTCCTACTATTTTCATTACACTTAGTGGATTTTTGTAGCATGCATGATAGGACTACTATAATTCTATGCTATGTTATATCCTATTAGGATATCCTTATATCTCCTTAGTAAAAACATTGTAGTTGTAGTCTTCTTATCCCTGCTATATATTCGGGATGGGATACATGATATGATTATATGAAGTATTGGAAAAATATATGTTTTATATAATAAAACTAGTACTTAATGAACCACCTGGGTGGAAAGAGAATACTCACTTTAGGACAAGGTGGCAACAAAGGGAACCATGTTTATATGGATATCTTTTTGTATGTGCACTAGAAGAAAACCACCCATGGACATAGAGATTGAACATGTTTCTCGTACAGTGGCTTCCATGTACAGCCACATGTTAAATGGGCTCTGGCTTAGTCAACTACATAGTGGAAGTAATAAATAAATAAGGGCTATTTTAAAAGGCCAAATTGAAACTTGGCCAAGCAAATAAAATGAAAGATTTTTGTTTAATAAAAAGAGTAAATGATTATTTAAATAAAATCATAAGGATTTATTAATATCCATTTTTATTTAAGTAAAGACATTTCCCAATTTAATGAACATTAAAACATATTAAAGTATTTTAAATTATAATTCAAAGTGAATTATTTTTAAATAAAACCTACTGAAAAGGTTTGGTAAAATTTAGAATTAAAATAGAGTTTTAAAACATATTTAAATCCTATTTGAAATAAAGACAAATGTCTATTTTTAAAATTAATAATAGACCCTAAAAGAATAAAAGAATTATTCTAAAATGGACTTTGGAATATGTTAATAAACAGTATTAAAAATATATTCAAGTTTGGTAAAGGTTTGAATTTAAATGGATTTTTAATTATTTGAATAAAAATCAAAACAGATAAATAGAAAAGGAAAAAGATTCAGAATAAAAAAAATGGAAAGGAAGCCAACTAGCCTATCTGGCCTAGTCCAGCCCAACTCGCAGCCCATCTCCTCCCCCTCTCGCGAATCGTTTTCCACTCAGAATCAAACCCGCGAAGTCACTGATCAGTGGACCCCATCTAACCCCCACTCACTTCGCTGACCGCTGGACCCCACCTGCTTGTTCATCGTTTTCACCCGCGATGACCGTTCCCCCCATCACACCTTGCCATTTATGTCAAGATTCAATCCTCGTAAATTCGAGTAAATGGCAAAGTAAATTCCCCCAGAGACCACGCACACTTAAGCGCCTTGCCCTCCTCTCTCTTTTCCCCTAGGCGTCGTCTTCTCTCGGCCACCAGGCTGCCGCAATCGCTAACTCGAACTCACTGTCCCGACGAGCTACTACGGCCGATTCCAGCGACTCCGATCCACCCCTTGCCTCCCAGTGCATACGAGATTGCTCGCCATAATCCCCTGCATCTCCCAATAACCCCCGCTTGGCCGCGCTTGCTCCAAATCATTGGCAAGAACCACCTTTGAGCACCGCCGTCGTCTACCACTTCTCCGGTGACCCCTTCCCGTAAATACCTTCCGCCCCTCTCCCTCCCGTTGATGCCTTCGTGATCGCCACACTCACACGCGTCTAACGCATCCTTTCTTTTTCCTTATGGTGGCCTGTAACCTCGCCCCCGTCGGCGAACAGAGGCACCTGGCGCCGCCACGAACTCCGACGAGCAATCACCGCTACCTCCGAGTGCCCCTTGACGAACTAAGCCCACCTCGAGCATCAGCGCTTCCCGGCGAGTCTGGTGAGCATCCTCTCTCTCTCTCCTCCGCGACCTAGTTCGTCGGCAACCTCATCGTCTGAGCGCGCACCGCCGTCCGCCACCGCTAGCGCCACCCAGTTTTGGTCAGGCTCCTGTACACCGTTAAATCATGATCGCTTGGCTATGATAGAATCTTAGTCGAAGGGGTACGTTTGATTCTGAGCTGTGCGATGCGTTTTAAATCCAACAGCCCACAGAGCGTGATCCGCACGAACCGGTACGCACCAGTAAGAAAGAGCCACGTGTCCAGAGTTTGATTTAAAACAGAAATTTTATCTATTAGATATACAAACTTGCAAAATTTATAACATTAAATCCACACTTCCAAATTTTGCAAACTTTATATCAATGGAATCAGCAAGAAGAGTACTTTGCAACCATGCACTTTGTTTAATGAATTGCTTCTATAAAATTGGTTGTTTTTGCAGAAACTTGTTTAGGCCTATTTTGGATATAAAATATATTCTAAAAATGTTTTTAGAGTAAAATCTTTTGTAAATGGATTGTTTTGAACCTACTGACCCTACAAACCAACTTGTAGATTTAAAAATATATTTGGTGACACATAGCAATTAAATCTGTGAATAAAAGCAATTCTAGCTAAATAAAAATATTGATTATGGTTTAAAAATGCTTTTAAAGTGAAACCTTTTGGAAAATGTTGTGGTTTAAACTCTCTGACCTAAACACCAAATTTTGGGATTTGAAAACATATTAGATGAACCTTAGTAAAATATTACTTTGGTAAAAGCATTTCTAGCAAACAAAAATATTGCTTTGAATTAAAAATGGAGTTGGATGAAACCTTTTACAAATGGATTACTATTAAAACACTTTGACCATAAACACTAACATTTGTGTTTAGAGAATATATTTTGCTAACCCTACAAATTATTACTTTGATTTAAACCATTTCTAGCAAAATAAAATGATTTAAATGGCCATTTTCACCAACTTGAATTTAAATGGTTTTACCACTTTTGTAAATGACCAATATGAGCTTTAAAATGTTTAGAGCCTAATAGAAACCACTTTTCCAAATAAAACCATCTTTTGCATGCTTGCATGCATTGCCTTGTTTTTGTTATTTTATGTGGTGAATTGTTTGAATGCTAGTTGAATATATGTTTGCTTGATTGAATTGTAGTGAAGTTAGAAGAGTGTGATATTTGCAAGATCAAGGAGTGAGCCAATATTCCCTACTAAGAAGGCAAGTGACACTATCATCCATGTCCTACTATTTTCAATACACTTAGTGGATTTTTGTAGCATGCATGATAGGACTACTATATTTCTATGCTATGATATATCCTATTATGATATCCTTATATCTCCTTAGTGAAAACATTGTAGTTGTAGTATGCTTATCCCTGCTATATATTTGGGATGGGATACATGATATGATTATATGAAGTATTGGAAAAAAATATATGTTTTATATAATAAAACAAGTACTCAATGAACCACCTGGGTGGAAAGAGAATACTCACTTTTGGTCAAGGTGGCAACAAAGGGAACCATGTTTATATGGCTATCTTTTTGTATGTGCACTAGAAGAAAACCACCCATGTACTTAGAGATTGAACATGTTTCTCGTACAATGGCTTCCGTGTACAGCCACATGCTAAATGGGCTCTGGCTTAGTCAACTACATAGTGGAAGACCCTTGCATTGGCATCTTCAGGTTAACTAGAATTGTGTATTGGAAATATATCCTTACATTGGTGCCTGGTAGACAAGCTAGCATTGTGTATTGGGAGGACTTCTATGGAAAGACTTTGTCACATTCTCGATCTGCCGGTACTCCATTTGGTGAGTACTTATCCAGCAGCCACTGGTGGCGTCAAGACGAGATTGTGTCATGTGGGTAAAGTGTACAACTTCTGCAGAAGATCAAATTCTAAGTACTTAGCCGTGTCCCCAGTTATGGACAACTCTGAGCAACTAAGGCCTGAAGCTATGGAAGATCTCGACATTCCAATTTCTCAAAGTAAAACTTGATGGTGTCAACAAGGGATTAGAAGCACTTGGTGTTTTCCAAGGAGTTCAGAAAGAATGTCAAAAGATCAAAACTATTTAGAAAAGATAGGATAAAACTATATTGCTTTCTGCAAATGAGCCAAAACACTACTTAGCCAAATATGCATGTATTGATAGGATCCACTTATTTCTACATAGTAATGAAACTTGCCAATACAATTCAAATGTATTAACCCTTGTGGCTGCAACTTATTATGTTGCAGGTTTGTTTGATGTTAGTGAAGTGTGTTGAATAGGATTACAAGTCTACAACCAACATGATTGCCTGTGGCACTTTGAAGATGAAGGACTCCATGCCATAGTTATTTCTGCTGCATTGTAATGAGATAGCCAAATGAGCTATGTAAGATGTAATGAATTATTTTATTCCTGGTTATAAAGTTGTATTATGACCTTTGTTTCTTGATATTACATCTGAACTGTGGATGCTAGCGATTGATCCAGGGACTAGCATTGTAAACACAGGGATATCTACCTTATTAAAGGTTGGGACCTCTACAGCCTAGCTCTGCGGTCACTTCCTCCACGTAATAAGAACCCCTTCCATACTCTTATAGATGAGCAACAATTTCAAAAGTTGCCGAAAGGGAAGTTTCCCTCTAGTTGGGATATGCCTCGTTCTAACCATGCAGTGAAAGAATACTCTAAGGAGGAAGAGTGGGGAAATAATCACAAGGACTGGGATTCTCGGTCCGACATGATGATGAACCGCATTGAGCATAATTCGGAGTTGATTTGTACTCTAGACTTTGAGATTGAGGATTTGAGGAAGTTGATTGAAAATCTTATCGAGAGAACACCATCACCACCAAGGAGTAATTCATCATCAGGTTTTGGCATCCCCTTGGTTTGTTCCAATCTTGGGGGAGTTTCGCAGTATCACATCATTATCTTTCATATTTTTACCTTTTTAGTAGAGTCATATCATGAATATAGAAGTTATCATTTAGGATGGTTTGTATTGTGGAAGTATCTCTCCTCTAGTTGGTTATCTATGTATCCCTAGGTTTGAGTTCCATTATGGAATATTAATGTGAAGTTCCATCATTTAATTTTTGCACATCTTATCTTAGTTTGCAATCTATGTTTTATGATTAATCTTATTGATTAGTATTGGTATCACTTTGGGGGACCATCAAGTAAATTTAAATTGGTTTTGGCAAACCTAGCTCTGGTCAGTAGCAACACTTTTTGAGGTTTGAAAGGAAAAGAGAAAAGCACTTATAGGTATTTTATATTATTTTCTTTCTTTCTTGATTGGCTCATAAGCTTAGTACTCTTTAGTTAAGAGATTTTGTGTTTTCAAGGAAGATTGCATGATTGTTTCTATCACTTGTATGTTTGCTTGTTTCCTTCAACTCTTATGCTTGCTACCCAGCCTTGCTAGACAAAAACCTGTAACTGAGAGGGAACGCTTCTCATGCATCCAATCCTTGAACTAAAACATATGCCATCTGTGTCCACATATCTACCTATTAGAATTATTGATATTCCAAGTAAATTCTCAAGTTTTATCTATCTTCCAAATTATTATTTTTTATGTGAAAACTAGTCAGTAAAGCTCTCACGAACTTGATGGCACACCTTTTTTTCCTGCTCTTAATAAACTTAATCCATTGTGTCATCTATGTTGTATATGCTTGCACTTATAAGCTAGGAATTAGCAGAACCATGCTGTCATGGAGAACACTTTAAACACCTGTAAATATCTACCTAGTTGATATCATGATCCTTTGTTTACAGATGTTGGCGGTGTGAAATAAAAGGGGAGCTTGTAAGTCCATGGAGTTATGTATATGTGTTAGAGAAACGCCTGGGAAGCTAGCCTAAGCCATGCCTAATCATGGTGGAAACTTGCAGCATCACTATAGTGAGCAATCCATGAAACATCTTCAAAAAACAAATAGAAAAAAGAGAGAGAGAAAAAGAAAAAAATATAGCACCATACGCATGGTAAATGAGAAGATCGTGATACGTCGGAAATGTATCTATAATTTTTGATGTTCCATGCTTGTTTAGTATCAACTTTGCTTTGCTTTGTCTACACTTTGAGGTGTTTTTATATGTTTTCTAGTACTAATCTATTAACAAGATGGCACAGTGCCAGTTTCTTGTTTTCTTCTGTTTTTGGTTCCAGAAAGGTAGAAAATCAATATTCTCGGAATTGGACGGGACAAAATCCAGTCAATATTTTATCGTGGGCAACACGAAGCCAGAATACGAGACGGAGGAGGCTCACCAGGGGGCCACACCCCCTGGCTGTGCGGGTGGGACCACCCCGCGCCTGGGGGGCGCAGCCGCCCTGGTGGCCCCCCTGCCTCGCCTCTTCGCTTATAAAGTACCCCCGATGCCAAAACCCTAAGCACCCGATCAAAATTCCATGAAACCGTCTGTAGCCGCCGCCACCATCGTCCCTAGATCAGGGGGATCTGAAGCTCTTCCCGGCACCCTGCGGAGGGGAGATCATCCCGGAGGCCTTCTTCTTCATCATGCCAGCCTCCGGTATGAAGCGTGAGTAGTTCCACCTTGGACTACGGGTCCATGTAGTAGGTTGATGGATGTATCTCCTCCTTGTGCTTTCATGTATAGATCTTGTGAGCTACGTTCATGATCAAGATCTAATCTATTTGTAAGCATGCATGTTGTGTTTGCGGGATCTGATGGATATTGGGATTACTATGTCAGATTGATTAATGGTTTTGTCTTATTAATTCTATCATGTCTGTGTTGTTTGTGATCTTGCATGCTCTCCGTTGTTAGTAGCTATCTTGTCCAAGTAGTTGCTAGTGACTCCAAGAGGGGGTATTTATGCTCGATAGTGGGTTCATGCCTCTATTTACCAATGGAAATGATAGAAATATCTCCGGTTGTAGATGTGTTGTTGCCATTAGGGAGAAAACAATGGTCTCTTGTTCATGGAACAAGTGGATTGTTTACCTTACACACTTTGCTTAAAGCAGTTGTCTGTTGCTTGCAACTTAATACTGGAGGGGGTTCGGATGAGAACCAGAAGGTGGAGTTCTAGTCATAGATGCAGTTGGATGGAGGTCTATGTATATTGTTTATTTCCCAATCGAATCTCATATGATCTTTTTGTCTAGTATTGCATTGTTATGCCTTGCTAAGTCCTGTCAATTGCCCTGCTCTAATTTGTTTACCATGCATGCCATGTTTGTTTATCTAAGGAGAGCACCTCTAGTGAACTATGGACCCCGGTCCAATGTTTACCATTGATACATCTTCCATTGTTACTTTTACTTGCTGCAAACCATCATCACCTTCCACACCATACATTAATCCTTTGTTACAGCAAACCGGTGAGCTTGACAACCTCACTGTTTGTTGGGGCAAAGTCTTGAGTTTGTGTTGTGCAGGTTTCCACATTGCTTGCAACACCTTTGAGATGTTTCCTTCCTCCTACTGGTTCGATAACCTCAGTTTCTTACTGAGGGAAGACTTGCTGTTGTGCTCTTCACACCTTGCTATTGGGGTGTCCAACGAAGAGCTCCCACGTCAACATCGGGCGCCATCAGATCGCTGAGATGCTCACTGTCTGTTGCCTTGTAATTTTGATATGGGATAGATCCTGTATCATGGGGCATGGGGTACCGCATTGGAGATTCTCTATGATACCCATATACTTACAATGACAAGAACTTGCTTGTGACTAAAGTTGAGTAGCATGAGGAACAACCCTCGTACTCAAGGGACATGAGATTGCCAACTTATGATTTGTCAAGCATATACTCCATATTTGTTCACTTTAACCTTAATCACCTCAATATTCTTATGATAGGGGCAATGAGAGATCAAAGCTAGTATGTACGATAATCTTTTGGAAGCTCTTTATGAAACTTGAAATACCTGCTTCCTTCTGTGAAGGGCCTATCTTTTACTTTTTATTTGAGTCAGTAAAACTATTCCTTTATTTCTCCACCAAGCAATAGAGTTGTTGTGATTCATTCATTCATATGATGATTTATTCAATCATGTTTCTTGTGGCACCCCGGATTTACGGTCCGAGAATACCCGTTATGCATACAATTCACGTTCCCATGATCAGTGAGCCGTGAGCATAACCGACTAGTATCATTACAACATCCATATAGTAACGAGTACAAAACTTACAAAGTGGCCATTATGGCGAGTACAACACAAATAGTGGAAGTCTTCAGCGCAGAGCCCGTGCCTTAACCTACAGGCAACTGACTGGGAAGACGGCCTAGCTCGCATAGACGTTAGCACCTTCACTCCTTCTTAACATCTGGAGTCTGTCCAAGCAAATAGCCAGGGACAATGCCGGTGAGTACTTTGAAAGTACTCGCAAACCACCTTAATAGAATAGTAATAAAGGATATGTAATATGGCTGGGGTAGGATGGCTCCAAGAGAGGTTCTTTTATAAACTAGTTTCTCTTATAAATATAGCATGTCTCTATATCTTTGTTGGAAAACTTTTGTAAAACATTTTGGAAACCTTTTTGAAAAGTTTTAATAAAGCACTAGGATTGGGTCACCCATTTTCTCTTTCTTCTGGCCATCTCATGACCAAACTCCTTCCTCCTTTTCCTGACCATCCCATGGTCAAAACATTTTCGAGCCATTGCTTTTGTGAAGTCCTTCTTGAAAACAAAACCATCACCCCTGTACAGCAGCCATCATAACCATCCGTGACCGAGGACTCCGATATTCGAATAGATTTACACTTTGCAGGGGTTGTACACTTTACCCACACCATCCTATTACCCGTCCCTTATCTACACCGATCGTAGGTCGAATAACCGGTCAAGACCTTTCGAATGCCCTCTCCGATACAAGTGCCTACCCTATGAGGTTAATCCCCTCAAAACCGGGATGCCCTATATAGTCACAAGCCAACCGTAGCGCGTTTTGCACCCTATAGGGTGTGCGCTTTCAATGTGGGGCTCATAGTATCGTCTGGCCGCCATTTAGACGGTATTTACCAACCCCAGACCAATGTTTCACATGGGCCTTTACAGGGGAAGGCCCAGCCTCCGGGAATTTATTCTTCCCCGTAGTAGTTTGAGACACTTATACCGGATTAGACAACTTCCATCCCAGCCCCGTCCCATTCTAGAGTAATGTGGTTGCACAGGTTAATTGCTCAAGCATTAGAAACTGTATAGCCGGGCATGTTTTCGTAAACATTTTTCCTCCATCTTTTGTCCACCTTTTTGTAAAAAAAATCACTTCTCATTTTACAAACCACTTGATAGGCCAAGCCTCACCAAGGTGTTCTCATAAAACATTTTTTTGTAAGTATTTTCCAGGGGTCTTCCCATCCTACACTTTGGTTTAGGCTAAAACAGGGTCTCCAGGAGGTTCTGGTGTTAAACACCATCTACCATACTAAGGGAAGGTAGGTATTATACAAATGGGTTGTACCTAAGGGTACTCAGGGTAATTATTTGGAGGAGCCAAATATTCTCCATATAAAACATAGTATAGGAAAACAATGCAATTTGCATAAATGAGTAGATAAAACATGCATAGATAAAATAATCGGACAAGGCATATGAGCAAGAAGGTGGCTTGCCTGTGACCAGCGAGAGGTCCCGTGATTTCTTTAGAATACCAGAAATCCAATAATAACGAAATAAAGATGACCCTGATGCTTCCTTCTTCTCGACGTCACACAATCGCAACTATCGCCGTTATCGAGCATGCATGCAAACAAACAATACACCAATCATTGCAAGGCATACAAACATAAAATCATAAAGAAAGATAAGGATAAATACATGATATGAGGCAGTAGGATTTGGGATGATTGGTTGATGATTTTAGCCAAGGATTTGGAGTTATTAGGAAAAAGGATCCCTTTGGATTTCTAGTTTTGGAACTACCTAATATAGGGGTTTGTGACCAAGGGCTTGATCTGTATGATACATTGTGTAAAAATGATACCATCAGATAGGTATTAATAAAATGAAGCCAACAAAAGTGGTTTCCCTATTTTATCAATTTCCTAGGATTTAAAATGGATTTTATAGTGATTAAATCTCTAGTTTTAGGAAATAATTTACCAGAGCTGTTCTGGAGTTCCAAAAATTATTTCCTTGGGTGTAAAGGTAGTATTTGGTGGACTGAATCAAGAGGAGTTGGAATCACCCCAAAATAGTTAACATAATTCCCTTGAGAAATTCCCAAAGACGGTACTGGATGGGATTTGTCTTTTTCATCAGATTCAATTTACAAAGGATTTTTAGGTGATTCCGAAGACACTTATTAGATACTAGAAATAAATTTCTATAGAAATTTGAATCACACTTTTTGGATTTACAGATTTCTAATGGTGAATTTATTGGTGACCAAACCATGCACAAAAAAGTTTAATTCACTTAAAATCAATAGAGGCTCATAAAACTATGAGCTACTGGATTATGAAAGATATAGATGTGTGTGTCATCTGAGAGTTGGAATTAGGTCAAAACCTCATTTGGTTTTTCCTAGGGAATTTTCTAAATGTAGAAATAACCTTATTTTGTTATTTTTTCTACAACCAAACTAAGAAACAAACTAAGGTGGGGCCAGTGGGACTTGAAAGGTATGGTTTATACCTATCAATACCAGTTGGAAGTATGTCATTTGGATATACCAATCTTACTCGAGAATTAAATCAGTGATATAGACAGATCTTGGAAGAAAGTTTTATCCTAATTATTTTATTTATTGTTTTGGTGCAGCACAAAGTTTGCATGTTAGCAAAGAGGCTTGAGCACCTGGGAAAAAATACTATCTCATTTTCTTTGAGTCATTTCCAATTTTATTTTTATTTAAACTAGACCCTTGTTTTCAGATCTAGAGATAACAACCGAAAAAGGAATAGAAAGGGGAGGAGGGCCATGGGCCAGATCTGAATGCAGGCGGGCTGCACAGGAACGGGCCGGCCCGGCATACTGCGGGAAAACGCATGCACGCGCGCGGGAAAGAGTATCTGGCGCGCGGGGAGGGGGCCCGTTCGTCGGCGACTGAGCGCGGAGAAGGGGTAATAGGCGATCCGGGCCGTCGATCTAAAGGGGATCCAATGGCCCCTGGCTCGTCTTCCTCCTCTGGTCGGGTTGCAGGGAAGAAACCTTAGCGGCGGACGGCGAGGCTCAGGAAGGCTTACCAGGGGAAGGAGAGGAGCTGGGAGACGGCGAGGGCGACACGGTGCTTGATGACGACCTCAATGAGGGGCGGGAAGGTGGGGGTCGAGGACGGAGTAGGTTCACGCGGAGGCGCTGGCTGGGTTGCGCTCGGGAGCTCGCCGGACCATGCTTAGGGGGTGCCTGCATGTTGAGGAGAAGCATAGGGTTAGCTTCAGAAGGGTTAGGGGAGCTCGGAGAGAGTGCATGTAGAGGGAGGAAGCAAGAGGAGAGGGGGCTGTGCTTGCAAGAAGAGGGGAGGCCGAAACTCCTTTCTTCTTCTCCCTCGAGCAGGGCAAGGCAAGAGGAAGGAAGGGGGTGGCCTAGGGTGTGAGTGGAGAGGAGAGGGGGTAAATGAGCCAGGGTAGGGGCGCTGCTCTGGCTTGTGACCTTATAAAGTGAGGGAGGAGGGTGTATGATGGACATAGTCCATGGGGAAGGCTTGGAGGGAGGGAGGTGCTCAGCCAATGGGGCCATAGGGGCGGTGGGGGAGGTGTGGGGTAGCCTCTGGTCGGGCTAAGTGATAGGGGGAGCTGCTGCTATGGTTTTTAATGATGTGACAAAACAAGGATGCTTTGTCTCCCTCTCAACAAGAGCAAAAGGAGAAGAACTAGGGTTGGTTACTGTAGACCTTTAGTGCTGCGACCAGGGGGGAGGGGTGCTGGGGTGTAGTGTTTGACAAGGTTTGGAGATGATTGGATTTGGTTTGAAACAAGATTTGACTAGTTTGCCAAATTTGATCAAAGCTTGGGTTGTGAAGGAAGTTTGAAAATTTGCATTGGACAAGATGGGGAAAAGTTACTGGTAGAATGATATGGTCCTTGTACACCTCCAGGATTTATTTGAGATTTTTCTAATGATTAAAAGTCCACTTAAACTCAAATATTCAAATAGTCCAGAAGTAGTTTCTAGGATATTTTTACTTTGGCCAGGGTTTGTTTTTGTTGTGGGATGGTCCTAAATACGAAATTACACTTTGGGGAATTTTATTGGGATTTATTGACATGGAGAAGTATTTTTGGAGAATTATTTCTTGTTTCTTCCATTTAAGGAAAATGGCAATAAGAAATAATAAAGAATCTCAAAAATATTTATTTTTGAGTTGGGAAGATGGGATATGAGATGGAGATGTCAAATATGCACTGAGTTGGAAAGGTGGTTTGGAGAAAAGCAAACTTGTCTTTAAATACAAGGGTTTTGGGAATTTGGTAAGTAAAGGAAATAAAATAGTTTAATAATCCGAATAATTGTGGGAATTATTTGGGATGCTTATATCCAAGTTATATGATGTATACTTGATGTAGGTATCATTGTCAATCTTGGTTTTGAAGAAAAGCGGTGAAAAGGATGGAAACTAGATTCTTGGGGGATCTAGGGTTTAGTTATTCTGATGCCACCTAAACATGGTTGGATTAGGGAGCTCAGAGCTCACCTTGGTACAAGGGGTAGATGGATGGATAAACCATTTCATATAGATGGTCATGGAAGCAAGAGTTGGGCTTGGTTGCATTGGAGGTGGTTTTGGAGAGCTGGCAAACTTGGTTGAAAATAAGGCTGCCATAACAGACACATCATTTAGCCTCCTAAACCATGGGGGTTTAAGAAGCACAAGGCTCCAATGGAAACAAGTGCGGTGGGGTTTGATAGGCCTTTTTTAGAAGATCATAACAAAGAAAGGAGTTGGTCACGGGGAGGTGGCATATAGATGTGAGCTTCTACCAAAGTAGACAAGATGATAAGATTTGCAGAAAAAGGTTACTATCTTGTCTACAAAACCATCAAGGATGAGGGGTAAATAGAATGGCTTAGTCAAGGGCAAGAGTGGGCCTTGGTAGTACTACCGATGTACTACAATATGGTTCAAATATATTTCCAAAAGTGCACATAGGTTGGAAAAGGTGGAGCTCCAAAAATTGAATCTAGATAAGATATCCAGACTTAGCCATTTTGGCAGATTTAGGGTTTTAGACTAGAGTGCAAGTTGAGATGATTTCGAGAGGATGCTAAGTTCCAAACTCATGATCTAGGATATGAAGTTGAAGTGTTAACTATGTAGATGGGATCCAATCTTATATTGGGTCTTCACTGAGTTGGAACTCTTAGAAGGGATTATCCTTGGATTGACCTGAGAAGGAGGGGAGATGATCACCTTAGTGGCTTAGGATAGATCCAGACTTGGATGCTTGATATGAGATTGATGATCCCTAGAATATATTGGTTCCTAAGGGATGAGCTACTAGATTAGCTCACTCTAGTTCCTAAGAAAACATGCCATCAGCAGATCAAGGCAATTCATCAGATAGCAGATCAGTGCAATTCATCCTATCAAACTTATCCAACTAATACTAGGGTTACCATCAAGCCTAGCTTGAGGTAGGGATGGGTATTTTGAATTGGTTATTTTTTGAAGTGAGGTAAGTACCTCTTTGCATTTCTACCAAGATTGGAATGAAGAGGTTTTTAATAGAGGTTTTGGAAACCTAGGGGTAAGCGTAGTTGAGAGTTCTGTCTTGAAAACATAAGGATATTATATTTTAGTTCCCCATAGTTTTATTAATAGAACTAGTAAAATATTTTTGTTTGGTCAAAGTCATCTTGGCTCAGGTTTTGAAATGCCAGAACATTTGAGAATATGAAAGATGAGCCAAGACATCTCTTTTGAAAAATAGTTTTTGTCAACTAGTGTTGAGATAAGAAGTACACAACTACTACACCAGCAGTTGCTTGAGCACAAGCAAACAAGTAAGCAAACATTGCAAGAAAAAGTTTTTGTTCCCCCAGATTTTTGCCTTCTTGACAGTTAATCGGGGTTGCTGAAATTGGGATGTTACATTTCTTATCTTCCTTGTTTTGCACAATGCTCTTATCTGAATGAATATTACTTTGAAAGCTATCTTTGTGAAAATCCCTTTATGTTTGAGCAAAAGGATTCCTGTTATAAACTTCATTACAAAAGCTTTGCTTGAAAACCAAGTATGATTTGTCAGCTGTTCTCTGACCAAGAACAAAGTTTGCCATTACCAATTATGATTATCTTTATGCATCTGTATTGTGACTCCCATACTCGTTGCAAGTTAAGTTATATAATGGTGATTTGTTTTCTATTATGAGTTGTGTATTGGTGAATGTGATGCTTCTTGTCCGTATTATTTTTATCGACACTTCACTCCATAAACATGTGGTCATGTTTATTGAGCTCAGTTTTCGCTTGGGGACAAGAGAGGTCTAAGATTTTGGGGAGTTGATACGTCCAGTTTGCATCACTATTTTATATCAGAATTTACTATTATTCATTGATATATTTCATATTAAGAGGTGATACTTATGTTATTTCATCTATTTTGCATGTTGGATGACTTTTGGAGGATTAACTGCCGTAGTCAGCATTCTGATGGAAAAAATGGTGTCTAGATGCAATATTGGCGAAGATCAGAAAATTCCAGAAATTATATGGAAATTCCTATTTTTCTAGAAGACGAAGGAAGCCAGAAGGGGAAGTGGAGATGGGACAAAGGGGGCCCACACCACCCCCTAGCGTGCCCCCCCTGGGCCGCACCACTAGGTGGTGTGGCCACCCTGTCCCACCTCTGGCGTCGCCCTTTCTCCTATATCATCCCCCCAAAACCCTAATACTCGGGGAGAGATCATAGAAAGATTATGCCGCCTCTACGGCGTGGAAACTACAGAGAGAGAAAGAGCTCTCCGGCAGGCAGATTTCTGCCGGGGAAATTCCTTCCCGGAGAGAGGAGATCGTCGCAATCAACACTGTCATTAAGCTAGACTTCATCGGGATCATCATCTTCACCATCATATCCACCAGCACCATCACTACCACTCCATCCCGTTGTAACAATTGGGTCTTGCATAGTTCTTAGGGGAAACTTTCCCGGTGTTGATTACTTTTGTAGTTGATGCTTTTGAGTGGAACCACTGAATTATTGTTTATGTTCAGATTGTTACCTATCATTATATCATCTCTGATCTTGATCCATATGATGTCTTGTGAGTAGTTCGTTTAGTTCTTGAGCACATGGGAGAAGTCATGTTGTTAGTAGTGAATCTGTGATGAGTTATTATTCAATGGTTTAGTATTTAAGTTGTGGTGCTATTCTTCTAGTGGTGTCATGTGAACGTCGACTACATGACACTTCACCATTTATGGGCCTAGGGGAATGCATTGTGTATTTGGCTACTAATTGTGGGGTTGCTGGAGTGACAGAAACCTGAACCCCATTAGAAAACCTTTGCACAAGGGAGTGTAGGATCTCAGAGTTTAATGCTATGGTTAGGTTTTTATCTTAATTACTTTCTTGTAGTTGCGGATGCTTGCAAGGGGTATAATCACAAGTATTTATTAGTCCAAGTAAGGTCAGTACATTACCATAGGTTCACCCACACAACACTTATCCAACCAAAGAAGATTAATTAACTATATGAAGCGAAAGCACTTGACAGTATTCCCATGTGTCCTCGAGAACGTTTGGTCCTCATAAGTAATACAACCAGCTTGTCCTTTGCTGGAGAAAGGATTGGACCACTTGCTGCAATTATTATTGTCTTTATTTACTCGCAGTTTATTTCTTTGCATTATCAAAAAACCCTAAAAATTCGTGTGCTAAGTATTTACAGAGAATTCCCGATCCAAACCACTTGTCAATACCTTCTGCTCCTCGTTGATATCGACACTCTTATTTATCAAAAGTACTACGATACACCCCCTATACTGGTGGGTCATCATACCACTGTATTCAGGGTACATAGGATAGTTATCATCATTCTCTTATTCTTCGTTGTCATCCATCATAACCCCTCTTTCTCCATGCTTGGTCCAACAATTATAGCCAGACATGAAACCGGACCAAAACAGATGGCCATGAAGGATTCTTGAGGAAGGGTATTCCTTCTGATTTCGACAATCACCACATGGACAACACATAAAACCATTCCGATTGTTTGCATCATCCACAACGAGAATAAAACACATGCCTTTAATGAACTCGCCAGAGATTCGGTCAGCGTGCATCCATGGCCGGCTCATATGCATTATATAAGTACATCAACCAGAATGATGATGCTAAAATTAGTACCAGATTAAAAATAAAAGAACACAATGCGATGACAAACTATGTACTGAAACTATGCACTGATTTAAAAACTTTCTACTCCATCTTTAGCCCCAGTTGGCACACCAACCGGGACTAAAGGGGTTACAGCAGGTTGGGGCCGGCATGAGCCCGTTTAGTTTCGGATGGTGTATCCAACCGGGACTAAACGTGGGTGATGACAGTATTCAGTAGGTGGCGACATAGATACATAGGTTAGTGTCGACACTATGTCATGAGTGGCGGCACTATGCCAGTGAGTGGCGACACTATTTTAGTAGGTGGAGACACTATGACAGGGATGAGTGTCGACATTATGTCGTGAGTGTCAACACTATGTTGTGCTGCTTAATCTATAAATAGGCATCCTTGTGAAGTTATCAGCTGCAAGGAAGATGGTGTACGAGAGTAGAGACACCACTACGGTGAATCTTGTCGAAGATGTCTTAGGATCCCATCCTCAGACATCTTCGAGGAACTCGCCATAGAGGAACTCCCTAATATGTGAAATTAGTTAGCTCCCCCGGCGTATTGATCTAGCTAGAGAAGTTATAAACTGCAAGATGGTGTACGAGAGCAGGGACACCACTATGCTAGAGCTTCTCGAAGATGTCTTAGGATCCCGTCCTCAGACATCTTCGAGGAGCTCGCCATATAGGTACTCCTAATATGTGAAATTTGTTAGCTCTCCGGCGTGTTTATGTTTTTGGTTCTTGCTTGTTGTGACGGCCGATGATTAAAAATGCTAGGGCGCCGCTATATATGTATGCCTTCATTTCGGATGTGATCCTGGGGGCGTTGTGAACGATCCTTGTGATATGCACAAGGACATATATTTGGCATCCTACTTGGCTCGCTTATGCCGTCCCTATGATTTTTCTGTCCAACATAAGTATGAGGCCCTATAATACTTAATCTTTATAGTTTTGGTTCTTATTTTTGTTGCAACGTATTTTGTGAATTAACCCTATTTTTATTACAATTTGTGAGTTTGCTAAAGGTAGGTAGAAGAAGAAGGGAATTTTGTTGTTGGATGGTGGCATGATGCATTTGTGAATCAAATGAATTTCGAGACTAGCTATGTGACAAACCACATATAGATAGAATTCACATATTGAAAATGATATTTAGTTTGGATTTCATTACATTAATACAAGATATATAGAATACAAATTAATACAAGTTCACATCTCATGCTAATTATTGGAAAAATTACTTCCAAACTAATAAACCCACAAATCCCTCCATTTTAGAGCATGAAATGAGCTAAACTAGCAATGGAAGATAAAAGGATGAAGTTGCTAACCTTTTAAAACCTTTGGATAGATGTGGAGCCCAAAAATATTGACAAATATTGACAAAAAATGGCATGAACTCGAGCTTGAAGGGAAGAAACATAGGATGACGACGCACCAGCTTGAAATGATTCGGGCAGAGGGAGGAAGATGATATCGGAGGGACAATAGTCCTGGTTTGTCACTTGAACCGGGACTCCCAGTTTGTTACATGAACCAGGAATAAATGTCCCGTTCGAGCCAGGACAAGTGGCGACCGTGCCCTACGGCTGGGGCATTAGTCCCGGTTTGTAGCAGGACCGGGACTAATGGTCCAGACCAAAGGCCTGTTTTGTACTAGTGCGTGGCGAGAACCCCACCGGCAGCCCGCGCTCCTTAGGGTGGTGTTTGTACATCTCCGAGTCAAACTGCGTCGTGTCCTTGTCATCGGATCCTGGTGGGCTCATGGAGTCGCAGCTGAACCAGTCCGGCGACTCGCTCACGAAGGAGTGGTGGGCCATCTGGTGATCATCCTGGAAGGCCTCGTCCTAGCCCGGGGCGTCCCCTCCGTAGCGGTTGTCGGTGAGGACCTCCGGCAGCGAGAGGCGGAGGCGCTCCTATATCGCGTGCCAGCGCGCGTCTCCGGTGGGTGGTGGGGGCACCATGACCCTATTAGGGTAGAGGTGCCACCCATCGGGCATCCTCGGGCGTGGTGGAGTCGACTCGTATGCCAGCCAGAGCCGACGAGCCTCCGTCGGGGAGATCCAGGACCACAGCAGGTTCGCAGGTGAAGAGGCTGCGCCAGGTAGACAAAACCAGTACCGTGTGACCCGAACACGCGCAAAACTGGTTGTCACACGGACAGGTCGTACGCCCATTCGCGGTAGCACATTACCAGTTGTGTCGTGGGTCCTGATCTCCCATGGAACCAACTGCTGCAAAGTCAACTCGTACTCCTTTTTTTGGAAGCACGTCGTGTATGTGGGGTCACACTTAGTATGTGTGTTTCAGGAAGCATGTCACATATGCGGTGCGCTAAACCAGCTCACCGTCATGCTGTAGTACGCGTGCGGCCTATATTGCCATGGTCGTGTGGTTTGGAAATCTCGCAAAGCAGCGACTAGGGTGATGAGGCCGGGAGAATGGGACACCGTCCCGATGACCACGTGTGTCCTATCAAAGATGGAATTGCAGTTGTTACGCGGAGCTCGACGACATGGCGAAAGTGCATGTCGACTATATAAGAAGCAGCAATTCAAAGGTTGTTTACATGTATCATCGGGCTAAGATAATACTATCGCATAAGAACATGGAGGAAAATTAGTTTCCAGACATTCATCATCATTACAAATACTTACTATTAATGAGCGTTTGTACTCTGAAGGTGGCCAATCGAAGTCCAAGGCTTACCCAGAATTTGAGGTTGCAAAACAGAAAGATTTCTGCCGTTATCCAAGGACAAGTAGACAAATCTGTAGATTGCTCCACTTACCCCAACTTGAAGTGTAGAAATATAGCTAAACTTATGCTACTGTGATAGACAAGATGACACGACAAATCGTATTTTCGCAAGCTACAGTATGATGGCCGAAAACCAAAACATTTGTTGTCATCTTTGTCGTATCATTGCTTCTATCCATTCTCTCCTTGTCTTGCATTGGATGGTCTTTTTTCGTGTCTCTCCAGATACGGCGTCAGTGTTGGTCACTACAAAAAAAGAGAAACAATGGAAGTTAGAGATTAAAGAAAAAATAGATGAAGGAAATGCAAAGTTTAGATAGAGAGATCTCTCCAAACGGAAAAGGCCAAGTTTAGAGGAAAAGGCAAAGTTAGATGCGGGCATACATGCGAAGATATGTCAGCTGACACGTATCGGCAGCGCCGTGTTCTGCACGACTGTGCTGCTCCGAGAATGAGCTCACTGTATAACGCCGACTTTGTTTTAGCATCCGTTTTGGGCCAATTAAAATTACACAGTAAAAGCTAGAAAAGATAATCAGCATATGGACACGTTTTACCAATCACCAAGATTCAGCCATAAACCTGATCAACTCTAAGTCGGTTATGTAAAGTAGGCCCAAAACAGAACACGCCTGTGGAGCTTGCGAAGAGAGAAGACTCTAGAAGTCGGTAAGACCAAGACAACTGTACCAGCACAGAAGAAAAGTGACTCTGAAAAAGGTTGACCGGACGGATTGGAGACCGGCTCCAGTACGAAACCAACATGAGTTATATAGTTTAGAGTTTTTTTTCTACTAAATAATTCGCAATATACTCATGTAGTATTTCACTAGGCTTACATAAAAAGACCAGCCATCCTATATATCGAGTGAAGGGTGCTGGCTGATTGACCTTAAGCACATAATCAATAAATCAATATAATCTATTTTTGCACTACTTTTCACTTTTAACTACTCCTCCCTTGTCCCTGTTTATATTTCTTCGACGAATTTATGTTGCAAAGGATCGGAAACCAAGTTAGTGCTGTCAGGTCGACTAACCCAGCCAATAGTCGCTGGAGTCTCATATGGGCCCTCCTGAGAAACTGGGGCTCCTGGTTCAAAATGTGTCAGCTTACTGTCTTGTGTTTCGCGGTGTCAGATTGGCCTCCTAGGAAAGCATGGGGTGCATCACCTTTTTTTCTCCTAGGCACCCGAGTAAGATCGTATATGTTATCCGGTCAAACATGTTGGCGACTTTGGTAGTCTGACTAGGAGGATACGTTGTGCGAGTGTGAGGGCCCGTTTAAAGCACACACACTTTTTGGCAACTCTGCTAGGAATCACATAGATCGGGCAGCAATGACGGGTCCTACTATCCCCCAGCCAAGCAATATTGATACGGCTAACATCATAAGGCCCGCATATGATGAGTTGTCATACAATCAACATAAAACCTTCGAAGCCATGAAAGCAAAATGCATTGAGCAGATCGAAGAGCTTCGGAAAAAGAAAGAAAAGCAACTCTTCGACGAGATCCCGCAGCTCTAGGAGAATAATGAAGAGGAACATCGGGAGATGTTCCCGTGAACCTTCAAAAAAGACGCTCGAGCAACATCATATCAACCAGCACCGCCCGATTCACACCTCTCATCGACGACTCAACTATAAGTCTTAAAGTTTTATCAGAAGATCTACCGGTCGCCATAGATCTATGATACATTTGATCCGGATTACGGGTGTAATATATTAGCTTTTTCCCTAATAGACCTAGGTTGAATCGAATCCTTGGGAAACAACACTAATAGGAATAAAAATAAGGACACATCTACAAGACTTTGTTTTTTCGATTGTACCTTTGTTTACCGGACCAATCTAGTTTACTTTATATTGTGGTTGAATCGATGGATGGAGATAGGCCAAGGTTGAAGATCCACCTGCAGTTCCATATCATATGGGATAAATGATAAAAATAAGCACAATCATGTGTAAGGTTTCAATAGAGAAAATCTTTTGTGGGCAACACATCCTAATATACTAGAGCCCCTAAGAGGCCAAAGGCATAGAAACAGTCTTTTGATCCAACCAAGTATACCGGGCTATAAAGGAAGTGCAAAACATAGATCAAAGCATTAAGTGCTGATGTTATTGTGATCCTAAATGGGTCGCTAAGCAAAGACCGTACTACCCTTGCTATCAACTGAGGTTCCTAGGAGATCGCCATTTGCTCACCTCAAGCCTTGATCAATATACGGGATCTTGGGTACCTACAAGTCCAAAGATTAAGGCAAGAGACACAAACAAATGATACAAAACCCTCTTATAAACCAAATACACAATTCTCCCATAGATTAGATACACATAAACGATGCGAGGTTTCTCCTCAACCTGCAGCCCGTGAGGACTACTCACTCATCACAATAAGATCAAGGATAGAAAATATAATGCAATACCTAGATTGAAATCAAGTATTCTTATAATGGTCGCCGGATTATAAGGAGATCTCTTGTACAAAGTAATGGCTATGGCTAATGGAGAGGATGGGGATGAAAGAGATGAACTATGGTGTGGATATCCTTTGGTGGCCTTGTGATGCAATCTGAGAATTGCGGTGCTATGTGCAGTAGCAAGGACCTCAAAATATATAGGCGTCTTCATGAGTATTATAGGATTTGACTAGACGAAGCCTCCGCCACCCCGTACGCTCGCGCGGTATGGGCCGGTTGTGCCCATACCAGTGGTCGTTAAGCTGGCTGGCGCCTGGCTTCATATCTAGGAATACTTGGTCGTTAATACTTTCTCAAAATCATCATTTATGACTCCAGATTTTGCAATAAAATTGTGATTTCCTGCACAACATAAATCAAAGGAAGGATTTGCATATCTTTGCAATAATTAGTCATTAGTGAAAAATTAAGAGAGAATAATGTTAATTTTTTGACGAAAACAATGTTTAAACGCGGATAAAGATTGCGCTTTTTGGAGCCATCAACATCCCCAAAGCTCAAACCTTGATCGCCATCGAGCAAGAAGAAACAAAAGAACTATAAGGAATTCAACGTTAAACTTTAAACAATGAGAATATGAATTCACTTACGGGCGGTAGCTATATAAAACACTATACAAGCTTTGATATTTCAAGACAATCAAAATATACTTTAATATAAGTATAAATAACTAGAAGTTTAACAATCAAACCAATTCTTCTAGTTAACTCTTATATTTCTAAGGAACACTAGGATGTTTAATATAGTAATATTGAGTAAGAGAGTTCATGTCCAAAGTAGGATAACAGTGAAGTGTCTTATTGACACCCACATTGGTAAATCAAGACTATATAAAACACTACTATTCCAATCATTTCTTCTCAAGAAAATTCATAAAGTAGTAACAAGATAATGCCAAAGACTTGTTATGTGGATCATCATATCTTTTCTCTTTTCTCTTTTCTCCTTCTCTTTCTTTTCTTCCTTCTTGCGAGGATATTTCTCAATAAGGATCATTGCGTGATGCTTTTAAACAATGGTTTGCACAACTTTCGAGAGTACCAATAATTTTTCCCATATAGTAACATGTATGCCATTGATGTCATAAACTAATAGCTGAAATCTAGGGTTATACCATAGATCGTTCAAAAGCTAGCGAAGTTTTTGGCATCCAAAGGTGTGCATGAGAAACATAGAAATTTTTAAATAGTATCACGGTTTAATCCACAAGGTTATCTTTGTCCTGCAATCACAATTACCACTAGACTTTATTTCAATCAAACAACTTGTTTCAAGAGTGTGGTCAAGTCAATCATAACGTCTATGGGGTTAAGTATCTTCAAAGGTAAACTCTCTAGACAATCACACATCACACAACTCATAAAAATTTAGATTTTTTATTATTGTACTTGTTTGGTAAATATATTTCCAATGCAAGACTCAATTATCTACAAGAACTAGAGTAAAAGCTTCCACAAATAATCATTCATACAAATAATAAGCTTTACTCTAACTATTTCGAATTACTCCCACTAGCATATCATCTTAGCAAATCAACTAACCAAGATAAACAGTTTAAACTAAAAAGTAGGAGACATAGGACATACCTCTCATGAGTGACTTCATAATCCTCTTTCTTATAGGGATGTGTTCCTTCAAAACTCAAGAAAAATCACTTGTAATAATTTTGAAGCAAAGAGCTAAGGTTTAAATCAACTTTCATGGAAAAAAAGGAAAAAGGGAAAAATATTTTTGTGTTTTTTAGGATGGGGTTTAAATAATAGAGAAGTACTTGCGACCAAGAAAGTGACTAGGAAAACAAAAACAAATGAAAAACTAAAGCAAACAAAAAACAAAATCAAAATAAAAAACAAAAGCGAAGTGTTGGAACAGACCAACACGAGTGTTTTGAAGCTCACAAGGAGCTGGAGTACAACCTCGTTATTACACAAATAAAATTTTATAGGGACACATCAAGCTTAGTCTTTTGCAAGCCCTTTTGTTTCTCATTGTGGTGGTGGTGGATAGTTACTTATGTTCCATTGGCTGATCCAATCATTGAACTGAGTGGCGAGTTTGGTACTAGCATCTCGAAGGTTGATGAAGAGATTCTTCATATTTTGGATACTTCCTCGAGGCCATAGATATTATTGTAGGTGGTGTAGTAGTTTGGTGGCTGCACATCTTTTTCGGGCCCTTCTTGTTCCGCTTCTTCACCTTCTTCCTCTCTATCCATGGGTGCTTCTTGTTATGGTAGACTTGCTTCAACCCGCGCGTCATAACGCAAACGTCCCTCCTCGATAGAGAAGAGACTATTAGGCAAAGGAGAATGGATCAAGTCATCCTCTCTGGGTATATCGAATAAATATCTACCATTGATGTTACCTAGGTAGACGTGGAGCGCCCTGTTCAATCATGGTTATGACTCTGCGTTCGTATATGGGACCGCGAGATTCAATCCCCTGATGGTGAATATAAAACAAAATAAGTTTGCCCTAATTTGGTGTCAAATTACAATTAGGAATTGCAGCTTTACCGAGGACCATCATGTTCTCCTTATTGATTCTAGTAAACTCACCACATGCTTGCAAGGTGTTAGCAATAACATAAAACAAATAACGAACATGAGGATGATCAATTTGGTTTCCCTTGGTTGTATTTCCACGAATTCTCATTCTATTAAAGTAGCCCAAGGGTGTAGGATTTACAATAAAAGAAGTGGAGCGTATGTTGGTGTTGTTGTTGGCAAACCCAAGTAGTGAGCCCTGATGGCTCCAATATCTGCCATATTTCTTCATGTTGAAATATTCACTACACCACGGACCAAACCTAAGGGCAGCCTTGCTGTCGGCAAAAGTGGTCTAAGAGGGCAATGGAACTGCCAGCAAAGAGTTTTGGCCGGCAGACTGGCCTGACCTCTAAAACCCTACCGGCAAAAGTCTTTCCTGGCATGTTTCATCTTTGCTAGCAGTTAGCATGTTGTGTTACTGTGACTATTGTCGGCAGTTAGCTCCATGTTCTCTCGGCAGTTTAGTTAGTTCTACTGGCCGATTGATCGCTAGCAAACTTGATACTTCTCTCGGTAGTTAGGATTAGTTTGCCTGGCAGTCAGATTGCCATAAGGCTAGAACAGGCTCAAAAACTTCTCCTTAATGTACACCAATATCTCAACTCAAACACGTAATGCAATCGTACTTCAACAAATAAGATATCTTACAGAAGTAAACATGACCAATATCTCAACTGATACACAAGTCATATTTTCTTCATAAAGCATGGTTCATTCACAAGTCACATTCAAAATGAACTACTTAATCCATCGTGCATGTACAAAACCATAAATATTTCACCCACCGACAATAAAATAAATAGCAACATTACATATGTATGTTTCTAAGACAATGGCAGTGCATATATATTTCTAAGACAATGGTAGTGCATACATATTTCTAAGACAATGACATTCACTCCAAGGAGAATCCGGTACTATATCTTGCGTTGATGATCAACCTCTTGTGGTGTTAAGTAATCTGAAGAAAAGAAAGAGAGAGATGAGAGTTAAAAAGTAGGTACTGCAACCATGTGCAAAGAAAAGTATGCTAACTCTTAACTATGAATTAGCCTGCAATGGTCATATAACTAAACGAGAATTGAACCATACCCAATCACGTGGAATCAAGAACTGCAACTAAACCACACTCCTGGCCACCTGACATAACCATGTTAATGCAAATTCATCAAGTACCACCATGCTCTACTCGCACCAGCCAACCAACAAAATCCTAGCAAACAAAATCAAAATCAAAATTCTAAATACTAGTCTTGTTGTGACGACATCTAGCTAGCAGCTAGGTAGTGTGAAAACTCGTGTAGTTTCTTGACAAACAAAACTATGTAAATACTAGGATGGTACGAGCCTGAATGCCCATATGCAATCCATCGATCATAGCTCAAAGTTCTAGGAGAAAAAAAGAAAAAGGTATAAGCTCACATGCACACAGGAAACATACTGGACCAGTAGACAATTATCAATTTTCTCAACTCACCTACTACCTCCTTCCTTTCATTTTTTTCTAAGATAAAAATTCAAAAACTAGCATAAACGTACCAGAGAAGATAATTAACCAAGAAAACCTTAACTACTAGGAAAACAGCTTCTTGAAAAATAAAAGACAAGTGATTCACAATTAATAGCCAGACCAGAACAACACAGTATTTTCATACATAATTCTAGGAGGAAAATCAAAATGTCTTGAAGTGGATAACTTACACAATCATAAGAGCACAATAAAGGATAAATAATAACAAGGACTCATCACCCAATCCTAGTTTTTATGTAGAGCATCAGGAAAATATGGTTCTTTTATTTCCTCTTGGTAGTTCATTCTGCTTGTGTGGCAAGGCTTGCTTTGTCTTCGACTTGTCCACCACCATATGCATATAAAATAAACATTTGTCGGCAACTTAAGATAATATTAGGTATTCCAACTAAGCAAAATAATCCTACATGTTTATAGTGCCAAGCAATACTTTTTCCTTGAGCATGTCCCATGGTCGTCACGTTCTCGGCTTCCATCTCTGCTATTTGGAGCTTTGTAGATTTAAGCTTATGAGCACCTTGAATACCAAGAGTATCTGATGTTGGTCCTAGTCCAATGCACCTAACATAGCCATTTTTCTCTTTCCCTAAAACCTGTGATAAGATGTCACCTTGCTGGAGGGATTTTTCTAACAGCTCAGGCTGATATTCAATTCCAACATGTATATCCTTCTACAAATAGCAATAATATAAATTACTACATCAGTCTGATCGAGTGATTGGTCAAGAATAGAATAGAAAAGTTCACCGCATAAGTAAACCTTGTAAGATTGATTATGGAGGGAGTATCATTATCGATTAATAGTAGCACAAAGATATATTTGGAGATATTTCGATTTTATAAATGACAATAATAATGAACGTCTAGTTACCTACCAAAGCCTAAACAACTGTCCCCAGCATAGACCAAAACAACCAAAATCAAAATAGCTCAAGTTATACAACACTACAAATGTAGCTCAACTATATAAGTACAGTAGATGGGGGGAGGGAAAAACATTGGGAGTACATACAACTCATGCTCCACTACTGCAAGGTTCAATAATTCACACAGCAATCTGAAGGGAATATGCCCTAGAGGAAAATAATAAAAAGGTTTATTATTGTCATATCCCAATAAGTTCGTAATAGTTTAATGTTGTGCTATAACTGTATCAACTGGGAATATTGATACAGGTGTGATATAAAACATAAAGTCCCTAGTAGCCTCTATTGATACTAGTTCGTTGGGCAACATGATGATCAAGGTTTCCTGATCATAAAATGATAGCGCTGGACAACGAGGTCATATCATTGGTGAATGATGTGATGGAAATTTCTTGAAGATTGCAACATGATCAAGTCACAAAGTTCATCGTTGCCATAGTCATAAACAAAGTATCCTTCTCCTTAGACTAAGATATCATATCATAATAACTGTCTCCCGAGGCTGCGTTGACTGCATCAAACATTACTTAGTGAAATGGTGATTATAAAGGTGTATGTTGGGTATCCGGGGTAACAAGTAGAGGAGACTATGTCAAGAGAGGGATTTGTTCACCAAGTGACGGGTAAGAAACAATTAGGACGACTTGGTAAGATTACATCCATATATGTTGCAACATGTGACTAGGTCACGTGGATGTAATATCGCGGGAACAAGTAAACAATACTTGTCGATAACGAGATTGAACAAGGTATGGAGATACCTAAAGATCGGATCTCGGACAAGTATTATCGAATAAAACAAAGGGAATTGGACTCAACGTTTACGGTTCAAATGACATTGTCAATCTAGAATGCATAGGGATCATTATGGACATCACAGTCCCGATGTTGATCATTTGACGCAAGAGGAGTCTTGGTCATGTCTATGTCATTCCCGAGCCGTGAGGGGATCCACATAAGGGTGCGATGTGCTTGAGATTATCCGTAAGATGGAATCTTAGATGAGAAAGAGAAATACGGAATTGTTCCGTGGAGAGAGATCCGAAGTTGTTCATAGACAGAAAGGAAATCGGAAAAGTTTCGGTGAGAGGACTGGAATCGTTCAGAAAATTCTGAAGTTGTTCAGAGGATATAGAAGAGGAACCGAAAGGTGTTTCGTGTCGAATCGGATTTCGTAATATGTATTTACATATTAATTAGCATCATTAATATTAAATATAATATTAAAATATAATTTGAAAGGTTATTCTACTAATGTGCCAACTTCCTTAGGGAAAAAGGGCCCATGAGGAAAACCGGAAGGGAGAAGGGCCTCGGGGCCTAGGGTTTGGCGCCTAGGGCTTCCTCCTCCCTTGTCGGCGGCTAGGGTTAGGGTTTGGGGCACCCTAGGGCTGTCCCCCTTTGGTTGCCGCCTCTCTCCCACCTTAGGCCGCCGCTTGGTTGCTTGGGGTTGGGGCAAGGCTGCCCCCTCCCCCCTATATAAAGAGGCCCCCTCTCCCCTTTGGAGGACACACAAATACTATAGATCCCATGAGTTGGGATCTCTCATCCTCCTCCTCTCCAATCTCTCTCTCTAGTTGTCTCCGCGCGCTGGTACAACCCAGGGCTATTCGCGCAAGAGAAGACGCATCCGCAACACGTCGTTGCGCTGCAAGGATTCCATAGACAGAGATCTACTTCTGCACTCCCGCGTGATCGGGGAGACTGAGGTTCTCGTTGTACACCGTATGTGTACAAAGCCACGAGATGCAACACTTGGAGCACTTTGGATGTTGTGAGCCGGACTGCTGCATGGTGATGGAACAAGGGGTGACCTGCAAGGAGCATTCGGACCTGGAGGTCAGCTACGACCACGAATACTATGACCACATTTCCCTCAGAACGTTAACCTCTTTCGGACTACAAGGGTATGTATCTGAAACGTCTTAGCCGTTACTGCATTACTAGTAGTTAGATCTTGGGCATCGGGGCAATTCGTCGTAGTAAAATTTTTATTTTCAGCCCCGGAACCCCAATAGTGGTATCAGAGCCGATCTATCCGTCGTAGTGTTGTACAGCCAGTACGCACATGTGTTGAAAGGGCATTGATGCTATAGTTATTTGAAGGGAATATGCCTGAGAGGCAATAATATAGTGGTTATTATCGTATTCCTTATTTATGATACATGCTTATTTTTGCATGCTATAATTGTATTAATACGGGAACGTTAATACATGTGTGTTTAATAAACAAAAGGAAGTTTCTAGTTATGCCTCTCTTATAAACCAGCTCGTTGATTAACAATATGTTCAAAGGTTTCCTGATCAAGGACATTGGATGTTGTTAATAACAAGGTCACAACATTAGTGTAATGGTGTGATGAACATTCATCCGAAGTATAGCATTACGATCAAAGTCATTGAGTTTATATTGCTATAACAACTTACGAAGTGATCCTTATCCTTAGACCATGAGATCATGTCAATCACTAACACCGGAAGAGTTTCTTGATAACATCAAACGTCACACCGTTACAGGGTGATTATAAAGATTGGTTCAGAACTACTGAAGTGTTATGTTCAGGCCCATGGATAGAGAGTGGAATTTGTTCATACCGATGACGGATAGATATGCTCTAGGCCCTCTCGGTGATATCACATTGATTAGCTTGCAAGCAAGTGATTTGATCACTAGAATGTTATATCACGGGAACGAGAAAAGAGTGCATGTTAGTAACGAGATCAAACTAGGTATGGAGATACCGATGATCGAATCTCGGACATGTAATATATCGCGAAACAAAAGGATTAAGATACTAGCGTAAAAGGTTCTCGCGATCACAAGAAAGTCATCGCTGAATGTGTGGGAGTCAGTATGTGTGTCCAGATCCCGCTTCTGATTATTGATCTGAGAGGGGTCTCGATCATGTCCGCATTATTCGTGAACCGTAGGATGACACACTTAAGAGACACAGACATCCATTTGGAGCAAAAGTTTCATGCCGGAAAGAATAACAAGCGCAGGAATTTATTTCACTAGATACCGAAACGGGTTTTCGAGTGAAATTGTAGAAAGTGTTTTTGTATGTGAAATGAAATAGTAGAAAAGGGTTATATGAGAATGTTTGTCACTAAATTAATTGACAAAATTCTGAATAAATAAAAGGAGCTTTATTTAATGAGAGTTTTTGAGTGGAGGAAATTGAAAGGCATTTGTGTGAGTGGAGTGTCCACCCACATGAATGAAAGGAGGGGAGGGGGAAGCCCCATGGCTGGGAGCATGACCCCTTGGGTTCCCCGCTACAACACAACATAGCTTTGGTAACACAATCATGTAACACATGGTGGTATATGTTACAGGTAATAATTCAGTAACACAACATTTCTGTGCAAACGATTCACAGTAACACAAACTATATAGGGTCCAAAAATATGTTACAGATATAGCAATATGGTAACATACAAGTATGTGTGAGAGGTACTATGTTACAGGTATATTGACTAAGTAACACATATATATGTGTTGGTGGGAGTGTGTTACAAACTTTAGTTGGAGTAACATAATCCTATGTTGATCCATGGTGTTACAAGCTCTATTGTAGGTGCAATTAGAAAAACTAAGATAAATTGCCTGTGTATATCACCATTATCATACACACAGGTCTCACGTTAGAACGTGAAATTGTTATTTTAAATTAATAAATAGATTTTTGAGATAAATACGGTAGATGACATACATCTCATTTTGGTAAATACGGAACTATTTTGTCACGGTTTTAGTAAATACAATATTAATAAAATTCGGATGATTCGGTGACCATATACATGATAGCATGGTATATTTTCCTACCTTTTCTGTTTTGACACACATGGTACATTTTCCTATTCTTTTTATAAGGTACATTTTTCAACCGTTAAGCTACAACTAAGAAAAAGGAGAAATAGTGTGTGTGTGCAGTTTATAAGATAACCCGGCGAGCTACTAGCTTGGGGGCCTTGGTTCCACAGGACACAAGACAGCCACCCGTCCCACCCTGCCCCTGGATCAGGATTGCCAGCACCCAACTTGCAAGTGAAATATGGTAAAGCAAGCCAAGCCAGCTGAAATCTCGTCGCCATCCGTCAGCCCGACAGTTTCAACAGTCGTGCTAGCAAAAACAATGGCAAACAGCAAAGCTACACATAACCCAGACTTGCTCAGCACCAAAGCTCACAGTTTCTAAGTACGTAGGCTTAAGGGACTACATTACAACAAAGTAATGATCGAAAGCTTAACCATCTTAATAATCCCGTATGATCCAAAACACAGGTCGTTACAAAAATGGCATCACAATGCGTACATGAAAGAAGACACACGCATGAGTTACACACGCATAGGATGGCTCACAAAAACTGAATCAAATGTCTATTTTTTCACACCAAACATACATACCACATAAATAAGAGAATGTCCATTTCAAAATAGGGCAAGATTGGTGTACAAGATGGTAATCTGACATAATAAATCTTTGACATAGTCTCTATATCGCTACTCCCTCCGCGCGAAATGGTCGGAACCAGGCCTGTATTAATTGACTTAAATTTGTCTAGATTTGAATGAATCTAGACACTATTTAGTATATAGGTTCATTCAAATTTTAATAAATCAAAGTCAATTAATATGGATCGGAGGGAGTAATAAAAATATGCCATGCATGCAGCTTGACTTAGTACCAATTTTCTGAATTTTCCCAAGATTCATGTCGAAGAGCAGAAACCAAACAAAGATATAAAATTTCGCTGATAGAATGCATCGCTTCATCCGTCAGTTCAGAACAATTCTTCTAATCTCCACTTGCAAAAATTCCTGAAAATAAAGATTCAATGATGCATTTTAGCAGAAGTTCATCACAAATCAGAAGTCATGTTAAATTCAATAAATATATGAATTATAAAATATTGTTAACTTACTCTCATATTATAACATCACAAATCAGAAGTCAAGTTAAATTCAATAAATATATGAATTATAAAATATTGTTAACTTACTCTCATATTATAACATGAGATATTCTAGTTTGCAAGAAGTTCATATTTTTCGGGTACGCAAAACATGTATGATCTAATATATATGCTGAACCCCACAATATGGGCAGAAACACAAGAGGGCCAGCGAAAACATTATCATGCATTGAGATAGTGTGAAATATACCAGGACCACAACATGCATCTCTAGGAAAAGGAAACTCTAGAAATAGACATATCTTTAGTAATAGGAGAATAATTGAACAACATCTCATATAGCTTCCGAAAAGAAGTAAAATGCATGAGGAGCACATATGTACTGCTACAACTCAGTAAATTACCTTCCATTATTCTTCATCTCTCAAAGCATTGGTGTTATCATCATCGACTTCTGTTCCTTCAATGTCAGTTCTTACCCAATGTTTGTCATGCCTTTTTTTTGAACTTCTTCGCAAGGTGCGAAACATGGAAGGACTCTATGTCCTCTGCATACTCCTCGTTGCCAGTGTCATTGAGACCTCTAGGTTTCGGTGGCTTCATTACAACAGACCAACCCGGGTTTGTTTCGTCATCCACATAAAACACTTGCTCAGCTTGGTTCGGAAATATAAAGGGTTCATGCTCGATATTGTCTCCACTGTGTATCAGATGTGAGAAGTTCACAATTGTGTACCTGTACATATCCTTTTGAATTGCATTTTTAGAAAAACATTAACCAACTCACATTTAAACAACACAACTGAAAATAGTCTGGAGTAGTTTAGCTCGACAATATCAATTATTCTTCTGTAGTACGTCACATCACCAAGAACTGGATTTGCATCACGAGGTGTAGCATAAGTAGATGTTTTTGCTGTTACCATGACTCCACTATTTTGTGTCATTCTATCCAAGCGCTTAGGCCTAAAACACATGCCTCGAGAGATGAAACCACGATAGCTTTTTGCTGCATCAATTGGGCCCTGAGCTAGCCATCTAACATCATTTTCAGTATTGGAAATATCATTTTCCGTCTCCAATTTCATTATCTAAATATTTAGAAGTAGCTTAGTTAATAGAACTAGTAAATTAATGTATCCAAACCCAACTTTAATTAGATCATAATAATAAATACATGAAATTCAGGATGGCCATTTCCCCTGATTCTCCCGCTACAGTCCCCAACTTCAGTAAAGCAATGCATTCAAATACAACCTTAATTAAACCAAACTTCAGACAATATGTCCAGAACTAACTGTACTAGTCTACAAAACCAATACGAGTACACATCTTGGGAGATTACACTACCTCGTTCTATGTTCTGGGGTCAATTTTACAGAAGGACACACATGTACTTGATAATATGTTCTGACAGTTAATCCCCATGAAGGAGCACATAGACCCACACAAAGCGAAGGAGTTTACCTCTAAGAAATTTGGAGTGTTGCAATGGTCTAGCAGCCACGGGCAATTCCTTTTATTCCATTACCACATTCCTAGGAAGGATTGACAGCCAAATCATAAGGGGAATAGAGTAGAGCTCAATCAGATCACGATAAACACGGGAAATTCAGGACGACCCTTTCCGCTGATTCATTACCACCACTCGGCAGGTAGGTAGAGCTAGGGGCACGCACGTCCAGCAAAATCTAGAATAGGGAAGAGGCATGAAAGACTTACGAGCAGACGTAGATGCCGTCGTGGAGAGTTAGATCGGGTCGGGTCGACGTGGAATGGGAAGAAGCTGAGAGTCGATGCTGAGGGTCGACGCGGTTGGCGGTACAGCGGCGGAGGCTCGTGGAGTCGGGGGCCACTGGCGGCGGAGGCTCGTGGAGTCGGGGTAGAGACCACAACGAGATTTGAGGGGAGAAAAGGAAAAAAAGTAAAGAATAAGAGCGGCGTCCGTGGATGGACCGGCAGATGCTCACCTGGTATGTCTGGTACAAATAACTTGGTGTCTTCCCATATACAACAGCTCTTTGTAGTTCAATTGGTTCGGACTTGTAGAAACTTGAATTCATCCAAAGTTCGATTACACCTTGTCCATATTTCCTGTTTTGTTTATTTAATCTTTTTTGAAATATTGTGTTTCAATCTCGTTTGTTAGTATTTTTATTAATAATTTTTGTTAGAGTATATCATGGTTTGGACTATATTTGGTAGTTTAAGTTTGTAATTTAATTTTATCTCCAGTAGTCTTCTTGCTTCCCAAGTTTTGTAATCTATATAAACAGCCCTTTGAGACCACAATCAATACAGTTAATATTTTGTAATTCTACGTGGTATCAGAGCGGTTCGCTCCGTCTAGGGTTTAGCCACCTCTTCCGCCATGCCGCCCCCGGGGAGATCGTTCTCCGCCGGGAGCTGCGCAATAATAGATTAGATCTTACTTCACCAAAATTTTCTTGTCGGACGCTTGACCGTCGTTTCTTCTTCTTTCGCCGAACATAGATCGGATTGCGTCGTCCACAACCACATATCGTCATCACGCGCCTCTACTTCAACCTCGGCGTTGACTCATCTCCGGCAAATCATCGCCAACGATCGTGCCAAGGAGGCTCCGCGCGGCACCCAAGGGACGTCTTCACGCGATGTGTTGGCTTCTTCGTCCTCACGTCGTCACCACGCCGGCCCATCTTCGCCAACATCGACCGGGACACACGTCCCGAGTACGCGCCTCGCCATCAACAAAGGGCTGCACCTTCATCACCCGTGGTCATCATCGCCGACAACCATCTACACCAACAACATCGTCGCATCGTCGCCGCCACCACCAATCGTGGTCAACGTCAACGCCAACAAAAAGTTCTTCTTCACGAGCGATGTCGCGCTCATACAAGCGGAAAATACGGGTCTAATTCCCGAAATCGACTACCACAACAACTTAATCGCCATCAACAACTACCTCGTCGTCTTCGTCCACCACGACCTCGCCGCCTGAGTCGCAGTCTAATTTTTATTTTTGCACTAAATCAATTTTCTTCTTGCAACTACTTCATTTACTCCGATAAATCGGCGGACAACTTCTACTCACCGACCGTTCACGGAGAATTTCTCTGCTGCTCCCTCTGGCTCTGGCTCGCATGGCTCGTGATGGTCCCTGTCTTCGCACGTCCGATATTGACAACATCGACGCGTTCCTTCGTCACCAGCATGCTCCCGAGTTTGGCAAGCTCGGCAAGGCGTGTCGCCTACCTCGACTACTTCAACTCAAACTACATCTACCTCAACTACTACGATGAAATTCTCTAGGTTCAATAACGACATCGACCACAACACAACGACATCATCAACTTTATCGACTTCATAAACGGCGACTACATCACCAATGGTATCATCGACCACGACGACAACGCCTTACTTCTGGCTACATCGACATTGACATTCTCTCCAATCTTCGCCTTCCGATTATGCTTCAGTCAGACCGTTCGCGTCACTACCGATCCGACTGTGGGGGAGTGTTAGAGTATATCACGGTTTGGACTATATTTGATATTTTAAGTTTGTAATCCAATTTTATCTCTAGTAGTTTTCTTGCCCCCAAGTCTTGTAATCTATATAAACAACCCTTTGAGGCCACAATCAATACAGTTAATATTCTGCAATTCTACAATTTTTTTCCAAAATATTTGCTTTTAAATACAAATAATACTTCCATTATAATACGCCCTCCAATGTTGGTGGACATCCCCTGCCCAAGTTTACGCATTGCACACCTTCTCTAGATCTAGAGCTTGGGCGCCGCCGGCCTTTAATGCTTGGCTATGCAGCTTCTTCTGTCCGGGTTCAAGACCCCGCTCTCACCTCGCACTGCCGTTTTGGATGACCTCCATGGTGCGTCAGGGCGGTCAGGTTGCATGATGCCTCCTGGATCAAGGTGGAGATGGGTATCCAGGTGACCTTCCGCATAGTGACCAAGAACCAAAGTATAAGAGGGATAGCAATTGTTATGTAAACATGCGAAGGAGTGGCAACTAGCGCAGGGAGGAACTTAGGCGGAGTTTTTTTTTTGCGTCTCCTTGCCGGAAGAAGAGTTTTATCTATATCACATGCCTTTTCATCAATGTATACTATGATAAAAGAAAATAATTATAGTTTTGTGTACTCACATAGGTTAGTATTATGGTCCATGCATGTTAGAACATCGACTGTCTATCCAAATCGGTATCGGCAAGCATTTATAAGATATGATGCTCTAAAAATTATGAATAAACACATGACGTCATGAGTCCGTGACGACGCATGGGCACATAAACCATGAGTTACACACTTGCCATGACCTTCTCCACAGTGACCAAGAACCAAAGTAGAAGAGGGAGATTAATTGTTCTATCGACACGTGAAGGAGTGGCGGCCGCATGAGTCTTTATGCGTCTCCTTGTCGGAAGAAGAGGAAGATGTTGCATCGAGATGATAATGACCATGATATTGCACGAGTAGGAGGGCAACAAGAGACACATATGTGGTTCTTATTTAGGGCATGTCAGACGTGCATCTTGATCGGGGAGGCAACAAGGATTCTATTTGCGCGACCTACCTTCCGTGATTATTTGTCAGGTGCTTCTATGAAATAAAATTTCAGGAGATTGAATATTCGGTGGATTTCAAAAACCAAATTTGGATTTGAATAGAAGATTGACATAGGCATCGACCATCTATCACACTTCCCAAAAATAATTTTCTCGCCCTTTTCTTTGTGCAAATTGTAAATTGCATATCAAAATGTTTCCTGATGCTAAACTTTTCCTCCAGTTATATATGTACGAAGATTACATCCTGATTGGGAGGATACAATCACCCAAGGGATCTCGATGTATTTTTTTTATTTTGTAGGAGTAGCTGTTTTGCTAGTTTGTTCAATAGATTTAAGGTTCTTTTTGCAAAACATAAAATCGTTTTGCCGCGCCAATTTAGTCTTTTTGGCTGACAAAAACAAACGTAGGGAAAAAAATGCTTTCCGCTAATACACATTTTCCCACCATTAATAGGTCTTATATATAGAGCCATTGTAATTAATCATCATCAAACAAATTAACCGCAATTATCTAATCTGCCTCCGTCGTCCTCCCACCACCGCGCCGCCCCCATCACCCTGCCACCACCGCGCCTCCCCCATCTCCCTTCCACCACCGCGCCGCCCCCATCTACCTCCCACCACCGTGCCGCGCCGTCCTGGCCCCTCTCCCTCCCACCACCCTGCCGCCCCATCGTCTTCCTCCCACCAAAGCACAACCTACCATCTCCCTCCCACATCTTGTTGTTCTCCGTCGCCCATGCCACCCCGCCGGCTTCTCCCGTCGCGCCGACCAGCAGACCAACCCGTCAAGTTCAGGTATTTCTTTAGGTCCCTGCACCACGAGGCAAACCCTCAAGAGCACTTGCCCCTTTCTAATCGGTTAGCGCATCTGGTATTGTTAGTTTGTTGGTCTCATCTCCTTGTTCTGTACACTGCAACAGAAATTACTTCTGTCGTAGCTGATCATTGTTATGCAGTAAGGTTATAGTTGTTCATTGTTATGCAATAAGAAAAAGCTTCAGACTTTGTACCTTATCTAAATTTCATCTAGAAATTTCCTTTATACTTTATCTAAAGGATGACAAAGCAGTTAAAATTCTGAAGCATCTGAGAAACTAATGTCAGCGTGTTGCTTGAACATCGATGAGAGTACCATATCAATATCTGGATAGATAGTGCATGTTACGTGTACTGTACCCATCTTCACCCATCTTCAGAGAACCACACCAAATACTGTTCATGCATGATTGGGTAGTGGATATTTTGTACTCTTCTTTTAAAGTTTCTGACTCAAGCATGCCGGTAGTGTTTTGATTCTTTTACATCTTCCAACATAGTATGAATATAGAATAAGCAATGTTAGGAACAATGTTGATAGGATTTACTGTTTGGATTTTTGGTGCTTATCGCAGCACTAGTCTCACAAGCATATGTCTTGGAGGATTAGATGGTAAGCAAGCATGTATTTAGCTGAGAACAAGCTATCCGAGTTAGTTTTTTAGTTATTGAGTCCCTACGTGCAGGTTTAGGCAAAGCCTGCTTGCCATGTCCGCGTCCAAATTAGCATCTAGTGCTAGTCACTTTAGGAATTTGTGTGCGAGTAAGTAGGTCGTCTATGGGTGGGTATGGTTAGTTTTAAGGTCTAACCGCGTTATAAGCTCAACAGTGTTTTGTGCTTATAACATGAATATTGAGAAGTTAAAAATAAATACCTTATGCTAGTTAGAACTGCATTTTAGGAATTCTCGGAACGCGACAATTATTTGATGGCATTTTAGGAATTTACTCATAAACAAATACTTAGGCAGACCCCCATCCTTTATGCTAGTTAGAACTACATTTCTTCTAGTCTAATTCAATTGTACCTAATAGTTAATTTTCTATCAAACTTTAAGTCTATGACAGAACCACATGTATCTTGTTCAGAAGCTAGAGTAAAGTTAGATTTGAAACCTCTGTTGAAAATGGGCATACAGATAGTACTGTGAAACCATACTAACACTGACAATCCTTTTTTCATCTACACACCATGTAGTCCAGAGGAAGGTCTGATTGACATTTTTATTTATATGTAGGATGGTGATGGATTTGTTGACTATATACTTGCACTATGAAGATGAAAATCAAGAGGCCCACATGCATTGTACAAAGATCTATGAGGCGTCATGTCTCGCATTATGATTTCATCTTGATGATTGAGGAAGTTGGATTCAATTCAATTGACTCCCTATGCTATACGAAAAAACACAAGGCAACAACTACTTAGTTCACATCGATGATCCAAGTGTTGTGATAAAAATGTTGTCCGGCCCTGAGATTGAGAAAAATGTCCACCTTTATGTGTCTAAGGAGAAGGCTACGGATGATATTGCTCCATCTAACCATCCAAATGAGAGTGTTCTCTTACAGGATGCTGGTGCCTCTGCTGAAAGGGTATAGCAACTTCTTGTGAGAAGTTCGCAAAGTATCCCCCTTCCTACTGAACCGGAATTATAATGAAGACTTGCTTATTACATATATGTATGTCTTGTTCTCATTATTGGAATAAACGATCTATTGGTTGTTTTGCAGGACCTGTTGAAGCACGCTCGTCTATGCAATGTGGCATGAGTAGGGATAATAATATATTGCTTTCACGCAAAAAGGTTATTACTACTCTTACTCATGGCACAAAGATAGAATATAAAATAATTGCTTGATTAACATTGTTGTCACCTAATCAGGATATAGGAGCATGATAATGTCAATCAAGATGGCGAGCATGATAATGCCAATCAATTACTGATTCAACGAAAATCATCATTGCCACAAGACCCTGTTATTGACTCTGTGCCAGAGGTGACATTTTGTGCTTTTGAGTTTTGAAGTTGCAACTTTCTTGGAGAGGTGTGCTTATCAGATTGTGTACTCTTGTTAATTCAAATTCGATGAGTCTAAAAAATTGAGTTGACAACTTAGTGATTCTTGTGCCTGGATCACTGTTTTTAGCCCAAGATAGATCTCGATCTTTGTCATGCTCTCTATGATTTGAAACTAGTGTATGTAAGCTTGGAAATCCATGGAAATCCAGTCTCTCTATAGTATGCAATTTATTATTCTTTGATTCTATGATCTGTTCTTTTTTTAGCTTGATTATATGTTCTCTTTTGGCTTTCATAGTATGAGTAGAAGCAGGAGAACCGTCACTACTTTTGTTCTCTCTATTCCATTTAAGCTTCTCTGCTGCACTATTTCTATACTCCTATATAGTGTAGCAATTTTTATTTGACACATATCATCAACCCTGACCATTGGGATGCAAAATCCAATGGTGTAGACCAGCTGGATTCATGGTGAACAGTACCAGAGAAAACTCCACCATGTTCTGGAACCATCAGGTCACCCTTTCCCCAAAAGTTTCCATAGCTCTATAGGCTGTAGTCAAGAGTAGAGGATGAATGACTCGCAATCATCAATTGGAAGCTACTACGGGGAGATGCGACCAGCTAGGCTAGCAGAGTTTTCTTGGTAGCTGGAAGCTGCTAGAGGATACAAACTTCCAAAGCCACATTGGTTGCACTAAGCAAAATAGAAAAATGTAATATATAGGTGCAATGTTGTGAATCTTTCGCTTTCTGCATATTAGTGCTACAAATACGTGGGGATGAGATCAATGTCAACTAAAGGGATGTGGACAATGTGTAGCATGCGAGCATGAGACATACAAGTTTTTTTATCACCCTTTTTGTTTGCTGACCCACGGGATTGCACTTGCATTTCGACAAAGAGTATTTGCGCTTACCTCTTACCTATCAAATTTTATTCATTGCCAGTAGGTTTTCCTTTACATCGTACTATCATTTTGTACGTATATGAATGCTAGTTCTTATAATGTAAAATTTTGTTTAGTCATGGAGCACTGATGTAGACCCTCATGTGTTTCTTTTTAGTACAGATTTTCTTCAAGAATGAATCTTTACACAAATTTGAGATATCAGACTAAGCTCTATTATGTTTAGTGTTAGAACTTGCATCTTTTGTCATGCACAACACACATGCACATTATTTTCTTTCACGGATTCTTTCATTGCCATAAAAAGTAGCGATTTCCTAAAACAAAAGAGCTATCTTAGTCCCAGGTTTGTTAGAAGGCTGCCACTTACATGGTAGTTCCTATATTTTTAGGTTAGTTGCGGGAGATCCAGTTAGTGCGCTGACTCATTTTGTTACACGAGGTTTATGGTGGATGCAATAGGTTATTACAGTAGTACTGTCCACTCATGTACAGTAAAAGTATCTCAACTAACATATGTTTTTGCCTGGTTTTAGTTCTGATTATTTCTAGTCTGCCTTTTAGCTAATATTGTATGTTTATAGGTGAGGGAAACGAGGGACCGGATAGGTAAATCTTTTGCAAGACTAGACTAGAAGGGGACTAAAAATAAAATCTCCACAAAAAGAAGGCATACTTCTTCACTCGAGGTAAAGCTATTACCATGTGTATCCATTGGCATATTGTTCATGTAAATTATATCATTGTGGCCAAACAAACAGACTATTGCATATGCTACCATCAGGAATACAGTTAATGAGGAGTTGGTAAGGGAAGTATCTCACTGCAAGACGAATGTCGATGCTTTTGCTGAAGGATTCTATATTGGCTTGGTCTTCAGCTTTTGTAAGTTAATTTTCTTCTTACATTTTCGAGAATCATTTTGTACGCATTTAATCATAAAAATGTAAGTTCCAATTTTATTTTACAGATTCAAAAGAAGGATAATTGAGTTGCAGCTGAATACTCCGGCTCGATCAAGAAGATATTGTTTGAAGATTTACTTAGGAATGATTTGAGTTTTCATTGATAGGTTGAAAAATGTAATATCATTTAAATATTTTTTCCTTTGGTTGAATTCATGAAAATGCCATTGTCTAATATCTGTTATAGTTGTGTTATCTCACAGTTGTGTTATCAGTGGTCAACTCGGTATGAGTGCTATTATGTCACAGTTGTGTTATCTATAATCAACTTGGTATGAGTGTTATTATGTTGGATCAACGATACTGGTTTTTATATATTGTATAATGCATATGTACCATACACTCTTCTATTTGTAATAAATATCTTAATATATTTGATTTGTGGATGTGTCGTGCTTCAATATCCTATCATTTTAATGGCACGGAGCGTCGTAATAAATTAATTGACGAGCGCGTGAGTGATTTATTAAATAAATGTATATTCCATATATTGGTACATAAATTCATGTTTAACAATAATAATAAATACATTATGTTGCGGTAATGATATTGTAGTGCTAATGTTGGTGTTACTATAGTTATAAAATGTGTTACCAGGGTAGTTGGCGACTATAAATTATAGTGTTACAAGATTTGGATATTATGTTACTAATTGGGTCTTAAAACTAAAAAGAATATTACTTATTATGTTACAGTAGTTACAAAAAAATGTTACCACCAACTTCCTACATCTATGAAAATATGTTACTATCAGTGTTACTATAGTTATAAAAACGTGTTACCGACATATCTAGTAACACACAATATGCATGTTACTACAATATAAATTGTAACACAATATTTGACATATGGTAACAATTATGATATGTGACTAGGAAACCCACTTAGTAACACGGACTAATGGAACACATGTCACAATCTGTTACTGGATGGGCTAGTAACATAGTTTTGGACCTATAGTAACACAAGACCGTGTTACCAAAGCTCTGTCCTATAAAATGAGCCCCCCTCTCTCTCACTCACATCTCCTCATGAAGGATCTCTCTCCCCCTCTAGTATTTATCCCCCATGGCCACGGACTAGCGAGATACATGTTCCCGGTGGCTATTGACAAGAAAGAGTTGTGCTTCTGCTGCATCGCTGGAGCGAGGTGGCGGAGGATGCTCGGTGCCTCGGACGTATGTGCGAGCACGGATGCGCCGCTAAGTTGCGGTGCTAAGGACTTCCTCTCGGTCTTGAGATCATCAAGAGATCGTCTACATCAACCAAGAGTTTGGACTCGTTAAGCTTTGTCGGTCTTCAAGGGTATGTTATCTACGGATATACATCCGGCCGTTGTTTGTATCTAGTAGATAGATCTTGGTACATAGTTGTTCCCATCGTAGGAAATTTTTTGATTTCTATGCTGTGAACCCTACAGTGGTACCAGAGCCGGATCTATGCGTAGATGCTTTGCACGGGTAGTACACATGTGTGTATGTGGGCAATGATGATCATTTTATTGCTTCTTAGTTGTACTTTGGATATTGTGGAATGGTGGGATGAAGCAGCCCGGACAAACTTTACATGTCCTCGCACATGAGACCTGTTCCACGCTTGACATGCAACTAGTTTTGCATAAGTGGCTAGCGGGTGTCTGTCTCAACTACTATAGTCAATATCTAATTTGCAACAAGTTGTCAGCAATTTGGTTATCCTTGTTGTGGTTCATGTTCGTAGGTAAGAACAGTTCTATCTTCGAAAGCCCTAAGCCACGTAAAACTTGCAATGGATAAATTAGAGGCGTCTAGTTTAGATTGTTGTTGGGCTAGTGTCATGATATGGTGATGTTGTAAGTAGAAGTATAAGTCGATACTCTTACAACACACATAACATGCAAGTTCCATATACCTTGGCCTTGCACATAGAGGTATGATAGTGATCATACCGTGATGCACATGATGGAGATCAAGTGCAAGAACCATATCATTTCACTTATTAGCATGTGATGTTTGTTGCATCTTATATTGCTTGTTTGGCGTTTTATTAGCATAATAAGATGATCCCTCATTTAGATATCAAGATAAACATGTGTTATCCCTTAAGTATGCACTGATTTTGTTTCGTCGCTCCAAGACATCACGTGATGATCGGGTGTTCTTGGATCCACGATCATATTTCGGGTGTAAGACCGTTACAAACGTGAATACTAAGGTTCTTACTTGGCAAGCCTAGCATGTAACATTGCCTCGGAACACAGACCGAAAGGTTAAGCATGAGTCATATGGAAGATATGATGCCCATTTGATGCTCGCCTTTGAAGCTACACTGACTCATGTGATGATCGGACTTGGTGTAGTGGATTTGGTTCATGTAATCACCAAAAAGACACGAGGGATGTCATTTTTTAGTGGTAGTTCATTTCTAATTTGGATTAGTAGAACTCAATTTATCATAAATTAAATCAAAGTGAATTTGCATAATTTTTTGTAGTCATTGGCATTCGTTCACCACCTTATGCATAGTTGTAATTGAGATAATAGAACTATAGAATTCTGGATATATACTTTACGAACTGGTATCGTATTATGTTGAGTGTCAATCTAAAGTTTAAAGTCCTATTGCAAACTTTCAGCAAACTCTGTTTACTCCGTGAAATTTGATAATTATTATTAAATTGAGAGTAACAATTCCAATGTTAGTATCTTAAGTATCATGTTTGCCTCCATGATTCATGATTTAAATATCGAGATTATCTAGGAGCTGAAAGAATTATTTCAGAAACCATCATGTGTGGCAGATATAACGATATCTGAAACAATGTTTTGGTTCCAATATGATAGAGTATAATATATGTTCTCATATTGGATGATAATTTGCAAAGGTTGGACATGATACACATCCTAATCATCCAAAAGGGTTTTGGAAAGTAATGTTATACTCACGATTTGCCTTTATAAGCTACATTAGCTTGATCATCAAAGTCGTCATGATAAGGATGAATAGAAGATGTATGTAAAGTGTTTACTACACTAGAAGATTACTAAAGAATGAATTTTTAAAGAATGCCGATCATTTGATGATGGTGATCCACTTCAAAGTGTAAGTCTAAAGGTATTAGTATTTGAATATACACGCTTTGGACTATGTGTCATGTAGATGGCGCCACTGTTGATGTTGATAGATTCTTTTAAAAGGAAAAGGAAATGCTGAAAGAGAATCTATAAAATATATTTGGCAGAAAAGAAAAGATTGGAAATATCCAATTTAGGTATATGGATGATATACATGTTATGGTTGTATTCTTTGCTTGTTAAACAATGTGGTTCTTGGGTATTGGATACCGAATTGGTTGGTATGAAATTTCATACAGAACGACGCAATTCATGAACCACAATGGCCTAAGTAACTAGCAAGAGAATATGTGATGATGTTCATCGAAAACAAACAAACCGTTGTTTGTATTTCTTGTTGACATCAAAGCTTGCCTTCAAGATTTGTTTTAATAATCGTTATTTAAATCAGGTATTATGAGAACAAAGATTGTTCAAATAATTACCATATTCCATATAAGATGGATGATTTACAAATCTAGTTGGAGAAATCACATCCATAAAAACTAATGCTAAAGACAAATGATTGAAAGATCACTTACGAAGTGACATCGCCGTTTAAATTATATTGGAAAGAAAACATGAAGAAAGTCCATATGCATGGATTTTTGAAGTCTTTGATTTGATCAAGTGACGCTTATGAGACTTTCCTCGGGATAATTAAAACTTCGTTCAAAGGCCAAAGAAGAATGAACGACTAAAATTATTGGAATTTATACATATCGATGTATGTAGTCCATTATGTATAGTCGTAAGCGATGGATTTCAACTTCATATGCTTTCTCCGGAAATTTTAGTGAATATTCACTTAATGTGAAAGAAGTATGAAATATTTGAAAACGTTCAAATACTTTCAAGATGAAGTGGAAAATCATTGTAACAAGAAAATAAATAATTTATGATTTTATCATAAAGGGATTTATTTGAGTTGCAAGTATAACAATAAAATAAATGGCTTATGATTTTATCATAAAAGGATTTATTTGAGTTGCAATTTTAGCAAAACACCTACATTTACATCTCCTGAAACACCATAGGAATATGGAGTGTTTGAGATTTGTGATGAAACCTTGTTTTACATGGTTGGATCAAAGGTGTTATTTATAAAACTTCCATTATGTTTTAAAAGATTAAAGCTTTAGAGACTACCGCTTTTACACTGAAAAGAGATCCATCTTGATCCGTTGAAATGACACCATGTAAGTTATGGTTTGGGATAAAACCCAAGTTGTCCTTTCTTAAATTTTGGTGTGCTAAGCATAAGTAAGATGTTTACAACCAAAGTCGAATGAGCATGTCTTTGTAGGTTATTTCGAATAACAATTGGTTATTCCTCCATAACACCGAGGACAAAAGGGTTTTTCGCTTGAAACGTGAAGTCTCTTGAAAAAGGAATTTTTCGTAAAAGTTAAGTGGGAGGACAATAGAACTTTGATAAGGTTAACGAACCTTAGCTATGTGTGCTTAGTTGCACAGCACCGGAAAATGTTCCGGAGGAAGCCAGAATGCTCATGGCTCACGTGCCTCAAAGTTTGTGGTCACGGAGATCTAAGTTCCTATTGAACCAAGTAGGTCGGATAAACAATCAAATGTCGATATTTGAGAGTAAATCATTGTATGACAATGATGAACCGGCTACATGCAAAGAAGCGATGATTGGCCCTGACTCCGTCAAATGGCTTGAAGCCATAAAATCCGCGATAGTTCCATACACGAGAAATCAAGTTTTGAACTTGGGAGACCCTCCGGAAACGTGTCAAAAACCTATCGATCGTATTTGGATCTATAAAGAAACAGACATGGATGTTTCACATCTATGAAATAGTCGACATGTCGGTAAAGTATTTAACGACAATGTTCAAGGAGTTGATTATGACAAGATTTGATCTTTCATAGCGATATTTCGTCTGGACGGATTAAAGTAGCAACCACTACATATAATTTGGTATATGGTAGATGAATAAACAAAACAAAGTTCTTATAATAGAATGGTTACCTAGGACGTGTACATGACATGGTCCTAAGGGTTTTGTTAAATTCAAAGGATGCTAAAAGAGCATGCAAACTTCAATGGTTGAAGTAAGCATCACGGAGTTGGAATCTTCACCGTGATGAAAAGGAGTTTTCATCTGGAGACGATGAAGATGCTTGCATTTGCAAGAAATTAAGTGGGAGTGATGAGACATATTTCTAATACATTATATGGAGGACATATTGTTGATTAGAAATGATGTAATTTTTATTAACAAAGGTTAAGAATTTCATTCCGATGAAAGAATTAGGCAAAACCTGAATATTTAGCATGAATGTCTACATGGATGGACTGTGACACTAATATGGTTATGCCAAACGTACATATATGAGATATTGAAGGAGTTAAATATAGAAACGACAATAAAAGGTTCTTATTGCATGGAAAAGAATTGAATCAAGATTCAAGTGTATCGACACTTTATAAGTGAAACAAGATTCAACAGCTTTGACACTTGATTAGTGAAATCACAAGAATGTTTTGATTAATCATACAATGATATGTACACATCCAGATATGTCCTATGCTCTAAGTGTTATGAGCATATACCAGAATGAATCATACAATGATCATTGGACGATAGTAAGGATATTCATCTTTTGGAAGAATTAAGAATATATTTGCGTAGAGGTGACAAACAATTACAAATAGTTCATTGTAAAGCGTTACATTGATACTAGTTTTGTCACGAGATACAAAATTAAGTTTATCTCAATTTAAACTATGAGTGGCACAATGAAATGGAAAGGAGTTTCCATGATGTATTTGGATGTATTCCAAAGTTAAAACATTGTGACGAATACTACAAAAAAGGCTAAGTATATGACTGCTATAGTAGCAGCAAATGAGGGCATTTGTGTCAAGTAGTTTGTTATCAAACTAAGATGTGGTTCGCAACGGGCTAACACTAAAGATATATTGTACGACAATAGTATCGACATGATTTAACCCCAAGGAACTAAAGGTCTCACCAAAAGACCAAATTTATACAACGCCATCTCATTGGAGAATGAGTGATGCGTGGAGACGCAAAGACATGCAAATACACATGGACCTGAAAGTGTCAGATCCGTAGATTATGTTAACCACTTTCAGTTGTGTACATGGAACACCAAAAAGCCATAGGTGTTCAATACGCAAAGTTTTCAAACCAGATTAATGTCTCTAGTGCAAGTGGGAGACTGAAGGGAATATGCCCGAGAGGCAACAATAAAGTTGTTATTATCGTATTCCTTATTTATGACAAATGTTTATTTTTGCATGCTATAATTGTATTAATACGGGAATGTTAATACATGTGTGTTTAATAAACAAAAGGAAGTTCCTAGTTATGCCTCTCTTATAAACTAGCTCGTTGATCAACAAGATGATCAAAGGTTTCCTGATCATGGACATTGGATGTTGTTAATAACGAGGTCACAACATTAGTGTAATGGTGAGATGAAAATTCATCCGAAGTATAACATTACGATCAAAGTCATTGAGTTTATATTTCTATAACAACTTACAAAGTGATCCTAATCCTTAGACCATGAGATCATGTCAATCACTAACACCGGAAGAGTTTCTTGATAACATCAAACGTCACACTATAACAGGGTGATTATAAAGATGGGTTCAGAACTACTAAAGTGTTATGTTGAGGCACATGGATCGAGAGTGGAATTTGTTCATCCCGATGACGGATAGATATGCTCTGGGCCCTCTCGGTGATATCACATTGATTAGCTTGCAAGCAAGTGATTTGATCACTGGAATGTTATATCACGGGAACGAGAAAAGAGTGCATGCTAGTAACGAGATCAAACTAGGTATGGAGATACCGATGATCAAATCTCGGATATGTAATATATCGCGAAAGAAAAGGATTAAGATACTAGCGTAAAAGGTTCTCGCAATCACAAGAAAGTCATCGCTGAATGTGTGGGGGTCAGTATTGGTCTCCAGATCCCGCTTCTAATTATTGATCCGAGTGGGGTCTCGATCATGTCCGCATTATTCGTGAACCGTAGGGTGACACACTTAAGAGACAGCTACATCCATTTGGAGCAGAAGTTTCATGCCGGAAAGAATAACAAGCATAGGGATTTATTTCACTAGATACCAAAATAGGTTTTTGGGTGAAATTGCAGAAAGTGTTTTTGCATGTGAAATGTAATACTAGCAAGGGTTTAGATGAGAATTTTTGTCATTAAAATTATTGACAAAATTATGAATAAATAAAAGGAGTTTTATTTAATGAGAGTTTGCATTAAATTTGTTGGAAATTTAATGGGAATTTGAGTGTGTTTTTGAGTGGAGGAAATTGAAAGGCATTTGTGTGAGTGGAGTGTCTACCCACATGAATGAAAGGAGGGGGCAGCCCCATGGCTGGGCGCATGGCCCCTTGGGTGCCCCCTCTCGCTATAAAAGGAGCCCCCTCCCTCTCTCTCACTCACACCTCCTCATGAAGGATCTCTCCCTTGTAGTATTTATCCCCCATGGTCTCGGACTAGCGAGATACATGTTCCTGGTGGCTATTCGGCAAGAAATAGTTGCGCTTACGTTGCATCGCTGGAGCGAGGAGGAGGAGGTTGTTCGGTGCCTCGGACATGTGTGCGCGCACGGATGTGCCGCTAAGTTGCGGTGATAAGGACTTCCTCTCGATCTTGAGATCGGCAAGAGATCGTCTACATCAACCACGAGTTTGGACTCATTAAGCTTTGTCGGTCTTCAAGGGTATGTTCTCTACGGAGATACATCTGCCCGTTGTTCATATCTAGTAGATAGATCTTGGTACATAGTTGTTCCCATCGTAGGAAATTTTTTGTTTTCTTTGCTGCGAACCCTACATTATTACCCTCCCACGTGTACTTTTTTATATCACGGGATTTTTTGATGAAGCGGCCCGGACCGACCTTACACGTACTCTTACGCGATAATGGTTCCATGCTCAACATACGGCTGGTTCCGTATAAGTGGCTAGCGGGTGTTTGTCTCTCTTACAATAGTTGATATAGCATTTACAACAGAGGGAACCGAAAGAGGTGTAATAGAGACAACTTCATGTATCCATGTTGTGGTTGGAAAGTTCAGAGATTAGAAATAGTTCTATTACAAAAGCCCTAACAACCACGTAAAACTTTCAATAGATAAAGTAGAAGCATCTATCTTTATGTTGCAGGATGGCCATATGATTTGATATGGTCATGGTCGTCACGTAGGTAAAGTAGTTTACTTTTATTTACTCAGTTGTAGTAATAGTCATCGTTCCGATGGACGACCTTCTGGTGGCATTGTGGACTTGGCGTAAAAAACCGGAGGCACGATGGAGATCATGCCAGTGGCACGACGGAGATCATGCCGCAACGCTCGATGGAGATCAAGGCACAAGGAGGACCATATCATATCATAATATACATATGATGTTGATAAATGCTTTGCATCTTATTGTGTGCTAGTATTATATACTCAATGATAGCATAGATAAGATGATCCCTATTAAAACCAATATTGAAATGGCGAGCCTTGCATGTGCAGACATGTCCTCGAGATTCCAATGATAGTGTTCCCCTTGTGTGTGGACCACCAAGAAAGTTCTTAGGTATGAGGCACTTCATGATGATCGGGTGTCAGACATACCTACGTTCGCATACAGTGGGTGTAAGAAAGGTTACGCTGCAATACACACAAGTTTGAGTTGGCGAGCCTAGCATGTGCAGACATGGCCTCAGAACAAAGAGATCGAAATATTGAGCATGGGTCACATGGATGATGTGATTGGAATTGGAGGATGTCTACCTTTGAAGCTATGTGTCCGTCCGTGACGATCGAGGGTTGCGTAGTGGATTGAGATTGTGTGATCGCTGAAATTGTCCAGGGGATGACTATTTTAGTGGGAGCTCAATTATGAATTAAACTCATTATTATGAACTAAGTCTAGATGTCTATTTGCAAATATCTTAGTAGATCATGTACTATCTCAATGAGGTCCTTTGCGGCCATTTCTTGCTTGAAATGGAACTTAGTAGAAGGGTCCAACTTCATAAATTAATACCCACGCCCAAGGGATATCCTTGTAATAAGATGATCTTCTCTTCTTGATACAATAACAATTAGGAGATAATATGATGACTCTACAAGTTTATGTTTTCTCCATAAATCATCTAAAAGGTGCCATTCTCCATTCGATGGAGAGTTGGGCTGTAATTTTGACTAGAAAATCAGGCACATAAGGTATGATCTTTTGGATGAGTTTCTTCCATGGTCGATGAAAATAGAATATTTGAAGAATCACTTAACAATCTTGCATTAATGTTGAGAACTCTCAGAAAGGCTTGATTGCAATGGAGGTCATGTATAAAAAAGGGTATATGTTAGATATACCATGTTATAAATGTAATTCTTGCAAAACTCGTTGCACTTTACGAAGTATTGGATACTTGTCCCGTTTTGTGAAAATAGGATAGTCTGCTTGAGCATTGCTTGAATTGAGGCAATGTGGCTTGACGACGGCAATCAAACTAGTTAATAGCCGACATCACTCCTTCCCTCGAAGTTTATCATTTGGATTAGTGGACTTGAATAAAATTTGTAATCCCTGTTTGTGTGTCTTGATTTTGGCAAGACGATTATTCATATGAATAATTTACAATCCAGTTGTACTGTTCTTATGAGTAATACCTTTATGGTCACATTATGATTATAAATAAGTTATTCTCATTACTATGTTAATGATAATAAGTTAGGAATTTATAAAGGATTAGAATGCTAAAAGATATCCAAAGTTTAATAATGACATGACACTATTGTTTAAGTCAAGGTGGTTGTTGCATGTTTTTCACTTAGATGAAAATTGGGGTATTATATATTTGATCTAGAGACTTTGCAAGACCATGCCTCGTTTGACGAAATGACTAAAACTCTACATTTCGATAAAACAGTGATATGTGAAGAATTTTTGAATCTTATACATAGTGATGTATCACATTTTCAACAAATAGTGGAAATCATTATTTCATTGTGGACTTAAGTGAATAGGTGTATTTACATAATGAAACAGAAGTTTTGAAACGATTGGAATTGGTCAAATGAGTTCAAAACAAAGTGTGATATGGAATTAACATGAATACAAAGTCTCTTTGATTTTATCAATATTACTAAAGTATTTAAGTTAAAGTTTGGCATAAAAGGACTTGTGAAAGATGTTTCACAAATTATGATAATTGGAAAAATTCAAGGTGTTGATATGTCCAAACATCATAATCATTTTGTATAGGATACATATGGTCTAATATTATCTCTTATCAGGGTTATAGTTATCATTTAGAGTTAAAAATTGAAATAAGCAAACACTCGCTTGAAATACAAAGGAACATATAAAGATTCGTGGAAATAACACCATAAGAGTTATGGCATGTTCGATTTTCTAGAGATTTTGATGATTCGAAATCATGTCGAATAAACAAGTATTTGTTGTGTATTCTTAGAAAACTATGAATACATGTTCCACTGAGGGCAAACCTACTTTTGTCCTAAGGATATGTGTCTTAATGAAGATACAGGTGGAAGAAAGTAAAAGTCCAAAACAAGGTATTTGACCTTACCTCCTGATTGTTGAGTGGCGCGGCGAAATTTGTTTCGTGCAAACAAACTCTACAAATAGAGGAGAAACTAATGATAATGATCATAAAGTTTCAATGAATACTTTTACAAAAGGAAAGTAGGATTCCAGGATATATTCTGCAAGTTAGCGGAATTATATTTTGATTCACTTATCATGTTTTGAACAAGGCATACCTATGAAATACAAAGAAGCGTCATGGACCTAAATGCGAGAAATGACTAGGAGTCATGAAATCCTGTATTAAGTTACATTCAAGATTGAAAAGTAATGTGTTACTTGATCTTGTTAAGTAAAGAGGTTTACTTAATATTTATAAAATGACTGCAAAGTCATGAGAAAGAAATGAAATACCTAAAGCTCGATTTGTCACAAAGCAAGTTTTGTAAAAATTCAAGGAGAATGTCATGATGCTTGAGTCTATTGGATTTACACTATCAATATATGGATATTGTGAACTCGCAGCTAAAATTCTCAATTTGATGGAGATCAAAGAATTTTGGACAGTCTAAAAATTATTGAGAGGATTTTCATTTGAGTGAGAGCGTATTGGCTTGGCTTAACCTTAATATGTAGGATACATATTTTGAGTGGAAGCTTAGTGACTTAGCTAAAACTCAACATGTAGGAGACATATTTTGAGTGGGAGCTAAGTGAAATCCCTGGACCTCATATATGGATACCACTTTGAGTGGGAGCTAGTCCCTGAATCTCATATATGGATGCCATATTTGAGTGGGAGCATGTCATAATTTTGAAATATGTGGATGACATATATGAATGATGTGATTATTACTAAAAATATTTAAGTTAGTAAATATGGCTAAAGTTGAAGAAGTTAACAATGGAATCTATCGAGATAGATTGGTGAGTTTAATAAATATTATTGTCGGATGCTTCCTGGACTTGATTCTGAAGATATTTAGAATTTCCTTGGTAGGATTCTGAAGGAGTTCAGATTGGAACAAGATAAGAAAGAGGCTCTTAATTGTATGAAGCATTGAGCTAGTCTCAGTGTTACAACTATGGTTAAAAGAAAGAAAGAGATACATTGCATATCCTATGCCTCAGTCATAGGTTCTTCCATGGAACCATATTGTATAATTGACATAATATGACCCAAAAGGATCTGGTTGATAAAACATTGAACCAAAGTTAAAGTTTGTTCTTGAATGGCAAGAAGCGAAGTTAGGCTCATAGTTGCATGATATGGATTAGGGTCTACATAAAGATAAAAGTATATTTTGGCTAAAGAAGTTTGATTTCCTATAAGTGTGTTTCCGGAGTTTACATGACAACAGTGGAAGTTAAATTGACTCAATGACCGTCATTGTAAACAATAGAAACAAAGTCTCACTTAAAAAAATGAATACTTCAACCCATTATGAGATAATGGAGGGAATGTTAAAATTAGGAGGACATTCATGATTTGCAAAAGACATACTGATCTGATAAAACAGAATAGGGACATGACAATTCTCATGAGAAGCATGATCAATAAATGCATATGGGGATATGGTTTATGATTAGTAAATGCCAGTTAGATTATTTGTACTCTAGTGCAAGTGGGAGACTGAAGGGAATATGCCTTAGAGGAAAATAATAAAAAGTTTTATTATTGTCATATCCCAATAAGTTCATAATAGTTTCATGTTGTGCTATAAATGTATAAAGTGGAAACATTGATACAGGTGCGAGATGAAACATAAAGTCCCTAGTAGCCCCTATTGATACTAGTTCGTTGGGCAACATGATGATCAAGGTTTCCTGATCATGAAGTGATAGAGCGGGTTGACAACAAGGTCATATCATTGGTGAATGATATGATTGTAGGGGTTCGTAGCATGGAAAACAAAAAATTTCTACCGCATGCACACAAACAAGCCAAGATCTATCTACTAGATTGTAGCAACGAGTCGATAGAAGAACTCACCCTCGAAGATTCCAAAGCGGTTAACGCGAGCAGATTCTCGTGGGTGATGTAGTCGTACACTTGCCGATCTCAAGATCATGTAGACGATCCTTCCGGCGTTGTGTTCCGGCAGCGCTTCCGTAGTCGATCACACGTTCGGTACTCGATGAATACCTTCCTCTCCCTTGTTCCAGCAGGCAGCAGAGGTTGTAGTTCTCCCTCGCGATTCCGGCAGCACGACGACATGGTGTCGAAAGTAGAGGGAAGATACCACAGGGCTTCGCCTAAGCCGGATGCGAGTTATGGTGTATTAGGGTTTCCCAGAAAACTAGGGTTTAGAGATCCGGGAGGATGAGGAGGTGTCGGCGGAGGCTAGTGCGGCGGCGACGGACCGGCGGCGGCGGCTCGTGGAGAGGGCTTGGAACTTGTGTTGTTTGGGGCAGCCCCCCTCTATTTATGAGAGGGAGGGGCAGCCTTGGGAGGGGTAGGTTTGAATCCAAACCCAAACCCAAGTTGGATTGAGAGAAGGACTTGTTTCTTCTCCCACTAGGAAACCACTGTTCCAGTTTGACTTTTCGAACTTCCCGTTTGACTTTCAATTTAGAAATTTATTTATCTCTTGCATATGCCAACACCAAGTGACCTTGGACATGATCCAATCATTCCACTTACCCATGAAACATTCATGGACCATTCTCCTTTCGGACCGGTGAACCTTCTAGACCCTTCTAGAACCTCTCCGATGAAATCATCGGAAACTTTCCCGAACTCCGAAATAGGACTTTCCTTATATGAATCTTATTCTCCGGACCATTCCGGATCTCCTCGTGATATCCCGGATCCCATCCGAGACTCCGAACAACATTCGATATCCCTGTTAACATTCCATATCTACTAAAGAACATCGAATCCTTAAGTGTGTCTCCCTACGGTTCGTGAATTATGCGGACATGACCGAGACACTTCTCTGATCAATAACCAATAGAGGAATCTGGAAATTCATATGGCTCCCACTTATTTCTACGATTACTTTGCGATCGAATGAACCACTTACATACGATACCAATTTCCCTTTGTCTCATGATAGTTTACTCATCCGATGTTTTGATCATCGGTATCTCTGCATACCTAGTTCAACCTCGTTACCGATAAGTACTCTTTTCTCGTTCCCGTGGTATGTGATCCCTTGTGAGCCAGTCACATGCTTGCAAGCTAATTGGATGACATTCCACCGAGAGGGCCCAGAGTATATCTATCCGTCATATGGATGGACAAATCCCACTCTTGATCCATGTGCCTCAACCCATACTTTCTGAACACACAATGCCATCTTTATAGCCACCCAGTTACGGTATGGTGTTTGACGTCATCAAAGCATCCTTCCGGTGATGGTGATTAGCATGATCTCATGGTCAAAGGAATTAGGTTACTATGTATCAGAAAGCTTATAGCAATTGAACTATTAAAATGACTTGATCTTTATGTTATGCTTATCTATAGGAGTATGTCCATCATACCATTCTCCTAATGATATGATCTTGTTGTTAACAACATCTCAATGTTCATGATTAGGAAACCACGATCATCTATTAACCAACAAGCTAGTATTATAAAGAGGCTTTACTAGGGACTCTATTTTAGTTTACAAATCACACAAGTATTAATGTTTCCGGTTAATACTGTTATAGCATGAATGTAAACATTTATCATAAACACAAAGATATAATAATAACTACATTTATTATTGCCTCTAGGGCATATCTCCAACAGTATCCCACTTGCACTAGAGTCAACTAATCTAGATTACATGGTAATATACCGAACACACATGGCGGTTTGGTGCTGGTCATGATTTGCCCTAGGGAGAGGTTTAGTCAACGGATCCGCCACATTCAGATCTGTGTGTACTTTGCAAATCTTTATGTCACCATCTTGTACATGCTCTCGAATAGCATGAAAACGTAGCTTGATGTGCTTCAGCTTTGTGTGACCTTGGTTCTTGCGCATTGGCTATGGCGCCCATGTTATCACAATAGATAGACATTGGGTCCAGCGCACTTGGAACCACACTGAGCTCTGTAATGAACTCCTTCATCCATATTGCCTCTTGTGAAGCCTCTGAAGCAGCTATGTATTCCGATCCAGTTGAAGATCTCGCCACAACGCTTTGATTTGCACTCCTCCAGCTAACTTCTGCACCATTCAAAGTAAATACGTATCCAGATTGAGATTTAGAATCATCCGGATCGGCGTTCCAACTAGCATCGGTGTAACCATTAACAACGAGCTGTTCATCACCTCCATAAGAAAGAACCATATCCTTAGTTCTTCTCAAGTACTTAAGGATGTTTTTGACTGATGTCCAATGATCCACTCCTGGATCACTTTGATATCTGCTACTCAAAATAACAGCATATGCAATATCGGGTCTAGTACATAGCATGGCATACATTAGAGATCCTATGGCTGAGGCATAGGGAGTCTTAGTCATCCTTTCTCTATCTTCTGCCGTTGCTGGACTTTGAGTTTTACTCAAGGTCGTATTGGGCAACATGGGCAACAAACCTTTCTTGCTATCTTCCATTCCAAACCTCTTTAGAACTTTGTCCAAATATGTACTTTGTGACAATGATATTAGGCGTCTCGATCTATCTCTATAAATCTTTATGCCTAATATGTAAGCTGCTTCGCCAAGATCTTTCATTGAAAAACTATTATTCAAATAATCCTTGACACTATTAAGAAGGTCTACATCATTCCCAATCAACAATATGTCATCTACATATAGTATTAAGAATGCTATAGAACTCCCACTCACTTTCTTGTAAATACAAGCTTCTCCATAAGTTTATATAAAACCAAAGCTTTTGATTACCTTATCAAAACATTGATTCCAACTTTGGGATGCTTGCTTCAATCCATATATGGACGGTTGAAGTTTGCATACCTTGTTAGCATCTTTAGGATCGACAAAACTTTGGGTTGCATCATATACAACTCTTCATCAATGTCTCAATTGAGGAAAGCCGTTTTGACATCCATCTGCCATATCTCATAATATAATATGCAGCGATTGCTAACATAATCCTCACAGACTTCAGCTTTGCTACTGGTGATAAAGTCTCATGGTAGTCAACTCCTTGAATTTGTCGAAACCCTTTTGCGACAAGTCGAGCTTTATAAACAGTAACATTACCATCAGCATCTGTTTTCTTCTTCAAAATCCATTTGTTCTCGACAGCCTTCCGGCCATCCGGTAAGTCCACCAAAGTCCATACTTGGTTTTCGTACATGGATCCAATCTCGGATTTCATGGCATCTTGCCATTTATTGGAATCTAGGCTCATCATCGCTTCCTCATATGTCGCAGGGTCATCGGTGTTGTCCACCAACATGACACTCATAACGGGATCATACCAATCAGGAGTGGTACGAGTTCTCATTGACCTGTGAGGTTCTGTAGCAACTTCAACCGAAGTTTCATTATCATCATCATTAGCTTCCTCTCTTATTGGTGTAGGCACCACAGGAACTACTTCCGGTGTTGCGCTACTCGCAAGTTCGAGAGAAGGTTCAACAACCTCGTCGAGTTCTACTTTCCTTCCAGTCACTTCTTTCGAGAGAAATTCCTTCTCTAGAAAGGATCCATTCTTGGCAACGAAGATTTTGCCCTCGGATCTATGATAGAAGGTATACCCAATAGTTTCCTTCGGGTATCCTATGAAGACGCATTTTTCCGCTTTGGGTTCAAGCTTGTCCGGCTGTAACTTCTTTACATAGGCTTCGCAACCCAAAACTTTAAGGAACGACAATTTAGGTTTCTTCCCAAACCATAATTCATACGGTGTCATTTCAACGGATTTAGATGGTGCCCTATTTAAAGTGAATGCGGTTGTTTCTAATGCATAACCCCAAAACAATAGCGGTAAATCTGTAAGTGACATCATAGAATGAACCATATCTAGGAGAGTTCGATTACGACACTCGGACACACCATTGCGCTGTGGTGTTCCCGGCGGTGTCAATTGTGAAAGTATTCCGCATTTCTTCAAATGCTCGCCAAACTCGTAACTGAGATATTTACCTCCATGATCAGAACGTAGAAATTTAATCTTCTTGTTACGTTGATTCTCTACCTCACTTTGAAATTCCTTAAACTTCTCGAAAGTTTCAGACTTATGTTTCATGAAATAGATATAACCATATCTACTCAAGTCATCCATGATGGTAAGAACATAACGATAACCACCGCGTCATGCTACACTCATTGGACCACACACATCGGTATGTATGATTTCCAATAAGTCCGTAGCTCGCTCCATCATACCAGAAAATGGAGTCTTAGTCATTTTACCCATCAGACATGCTTCGCATGTTTCAAGTGATTCGAAATCAAGTGATTCAAGAAGTCCATCGGAATGGAGTTTCTTCATAGGTTTCACTCCAATGTGACCAAGACGACAGTGCCACATATAGGTCGAGTTATCTCTCAATTTCAAACGTTTAGCTTCAATGTTATTAATATGTGTATTTCCACTATCGAGATTCAATAAGAATAGACCATCTATCAAAGGTGCATGTGCATAAAACATATTACTCATATAAATTGAACAACCATTATTCTCGGACTTAAACAAGTAATCGTCTCGCAATAAACATGATCCAGATATAATGTTCATGCTCAACGCAGGCACCAAATAGAAATTATTTAAGTATAAAACTAATGCCGATGGTAGATGAAGAGGTAGCGTGCCGACCGCGATCACATCAACCTTTGATCCATTTCCAACGCGCATCATCACCTAGTTCTTCGCTAGCTTTCGTTTATTCTGCAGTACCTATTTCGAGTTACAAATATGAGCAACCGAACCAGTGTCAAATACCCAGGCACTACTACGAGTACTAGTGAGATACACATCAATAACATGTATATCGAATATACCTTTCTTCTTGATGTTGCTGTTCTTCAAATCCGCCAAGTACTTTGGGAAATTCCGCTTCCAGTGACCTTCTCCCTTGCAGTAAAAGCACTCAGTATCCAGCTTAGGCCCAGCCTTGGTCTTCTTCGTCGGCGCGGTAACTTTCTTACCGCCCTTCTTGAAGTTTCCCTTTTTCTTAGACTTGCCTTGCTTCTTGAATTTGGTGGTCTTATTGACCAACAACACTTGGTGCTCTTTCTTGATCTCCACTTCTGCAGATTTCAACATGGAGAAGAGTTCTGGCAACGTCTTGTCCATGTTTTGCATATTGTAGTTCATCACAAAGTTCTTGTAACTTGGTGGTAGTGATTGGAGGACACGGTGAATCCCCAAAGAATTAGGAATCACTATACCCAAACTTTGGAGCTTGTTTGCGTGCCCAGACATCTTAAGCACATGGTCACTGACGGAGCTGCCCTCTTTTATCTTGCAGTTAAAGAACTTTTCAGAAGCCTCATAACTCTCAACTACCGCATGAGCCTCAAATATCATTTTAGTTCACGGACAATATCATGTGGGTCATGGTTCTCAAACCTTTTCTGAAGCTCCGATTCCAAACCATACAAGATAGCACACTGAACTGTGGAGTACTGATTCTTGCGAGTGAGGTAAACATTATTTACTTCATCGGTAGCAGTAGCTGCAGGTGGGTCACCCAGCGGTGCATCCAGCACATAGGTCAAATTACCATCATTGAGGACAATCCTCAAATTGCAGAACCAATCCGCGAAGTTGCTTCCATTGTTTTTCAACTTTTCTTTCTCTAGGAACGCATTAAAATTGATGGTAGGGGCCGCCATTGATCTACAACATATTTGCAATAGTTTAGACTAAGTTTATGACAAATTGAGTTCTAATTAATAGTTAAATTAATCTAGGTGAACTCCCACTCAAAACAATATCCCTCAAATTGTTTTAGTGATCACACGAACCAAATCCACCACATCAAAACCGATCATCACGAGAGTTGATGTATCTTCAATGGCGAACAATCAACATTTTCATCTTATCTACTATATGACTCATGCTTTACCTTTCGGTGATCCGTGTTCCGAGACCATGTCTGTACATGCTAGGATCATTAAGATCAAACCTTAGCTTCTGCATGAGCAAATCTGGCTTTCTCACGTTGTATACACTCGCAGAATCTAACACACCCGATCATCACGTGGTGCTTTGAAACAACGAGCTTTAGCAACGGTGCTTACTAAGGGTGAACACTTTAAAACTTGAAATTTGTGTGCTTGAGAGATCATCTTATAATGCTACCGTTGATAACTAAGCAATACAAGATGCATACAGGATTAACATCACATGCAATTCATAATATGTGATATGATATGGCCTTTCTTCTTGTGCTTCCGATCTCCATCTTCAAGCACGAACATGATCTCCATCATCACCGGTATGGCGTCAAGGTCAATGGCGCCGTTTCATGGTTATCGTCCACCAGCTTCAACTATTACAACTACTTTGAATAGACACGCGGGTCTTAACGGAATTTAAAGACAACCATATGGCTCCTGCCGGTTTCCAACTTACAATAAGGAACATTGCATACATCATATATAATCACAATCATGGCCATATCACATCACAGCACACCCCTGCAAAACAAAGTTAGACGCCTCTAATTTTCTTTGTATATTTTACGTGGTTTGGGGATTTCAATAAGTGTCGTTCTAACTTACGAACAAGAACCACAACATTGATGCTTGAAATATCAAGTGCCCGTTGTAAATTGGATCTATACTATGATGGGAGAGACAGGCACCCGCAAAGCCACTTATGCAATACAAGTTGCATGTTGAGCGTGGAGCAAGTCTAATGAACGATGTCATGTAAGGTTAGCCCGGGCCGCTTCATCCCATCATACCACAAGATGCAAAGTACACCAAAAGCAATTGATAATAAAAGCACCACCGCCCACAATGACCATTGTGTTCTACTCGTGCAACAGATCTACATATAGACACGGCTCTGATACCACTGTAGGGGTTCATAGCATGGAAAACAAAAAATTTCTACCGCATGCACACAAACAAGCTAAGATCTATCTACTAGATTGTAGCAACTAGTCGATAGAAGAACTCACCCTCGAAGATTCCAAAGCGGTTAACGATAGCAGATTCTCGTGGGTGATGTTGTCGTACACTTGCCGATCTCAAGATCGCGTAGACGATCCTTCCGGCGCCGCGTTCCGGCAGCGCTTCCGCAGTCGGTCACACGTTCGGTACTCGATGAAGACCTTCCTCTCCCTTGTTCCAGCAGGCAGCAGAGGTTATAGTTCTCCCTCGCGATTCCGGAAGCACGACGACATGGTGTCGGAAGTAGAGGGAAGATCCCGCAGGGCTTCGCCTAAGCCAGATGCGAGTTATGGTGGATTACGGTTTCCCGGAAAACTAGGGTTTAGAGATCCGGGAGGAGGAGGAGGTGTCAGCGGAGGCTAGGGCGGTGGCAACGGACCGGCGGCGGCAGCGCGACGGCTGCGGCGCGCGGCGGCGTCGGGCGGCGGCGGCGTCTCGTGGAGAGGGCTTGGAACTTGTGTTGTTTGGGGCAGCCCTCCCCCTCTATTTATGAGAGGGAGGGGCAGCCTTGGGAGGGGTGGGTTTGAATCCAAACCCAAACCCAAGTTGGATTGAGAGAAGGACTTGTTTCTTCTCCCACTAGGAAACCATTGTTCCAGTTTTACTTTTCAAACTTCCCGTTTGCCTTTCAATTTAGAGCTTTATTTCTCTCTTGCATATGCCAACACCAAGTGACCTTAGACATGATCCAATCATTCCACTTACCCATGAAACATTCATGGACCATTCTCCTTTCGGACCGGTGAACCTTCTAGACCTTTCTAGAACCTCTCTGATGAAATCATTGGAAACTTTCCCGAACTCCGAAATAGGACTTTCCTTATATGAATCTTATTCTCCGGACCATTCCGGATCTCCTCGTGATATCCTGGATCCCATCCGAGACTCCGAACAACATTTGGTATCCCTGTTAACATTCCATAACTACTAAACAACATCGAATCCTTAAGTGTGTCTCCCTACAGTTCGTGAATTATGCGGACATGACCGAGACACTTCTCCGATCAATAACCAATAGAGGAATCTGGAAATTCATATGGTTCCCACATATTTCTATGATTACTTTGCGGTCGAAGGAACCACTTACATACGATACCAATTTCCCTTTGTCTCACGATAGTTTACTTATCCAAGGTTTTGATCGTCGGTATCTCTGCATACCTAGTTCAACCTCGTTACCGATAAGTACTCTTTTCTCGTTCCCGTGGTATGTGATCCCTTGTGAGCCAGTCACGTGCTTGCAAGATAATTGGATGACATTCCACCGAGAGGGCCCAGAGTATATCTATCCATCATATGGATGGACAAATACCACTCTTGATCCATGTGCCTCAACCCATACTTTCCGAACACTCAATGCCATCTTTATAGCCACCCAGTTACGGTATGGTGTTTGACGTCATCAAAGAATCCTTCCGGTGATGGTGATTATCATGATCTCATGGTCGAAGGAATTAGGTTACTATGTATCAGAAATCTTATAGCAATTGAACTATTAAAATGACTTGATCTTTATGCTACGCTTATCTATAGGAGTATGTCCATGATACCATTCTCTTAATGATATGATCTTGTTGTTAACAACATCTCAATGTTCATGATCAGGAAACCACGAGCATCTATTAACCAACAAGCTAGTATTATAAAGAGGCTTTACTAGGGACTCTATTTTAGTTTACAAATCACACAAGTATTAATGTTTCCGGTTAATACTGTTATAGCATGAATGTAAAAATTTATCATAAACACAAAGATATAATAATAACTACATTTATTATTGCCTCTAGGGCATATCTCCAACAATGATGGATATTCCTCAAAGATTGTGACACAATCATGTCACAAAGTTCATCGTTGCAATAGTCAGAAACGAAGTCTCCTTCTCCTTAGACCGTGAGACCATATCATAATCACTATCTCCCGAGGCTGCTTTGACTGCATCAAACGTCACTCAGTGAAATGGTGATTATAAAGGTGTACGTTGTGTATCTAGAGGAACAGGTTGAGGAGAATGTGTCAAGAGCGGGATTTGTTCACCCAGTTAAGGGTAATATACAGTTAGGCCGACTTTGTGAGATTACATCCATATATGTTACAACATGTGACTAGGTCACGGGGATGTAATATCGCGGTAACAAGGAAACAATACTTGTCGGTAACGAGAATTAACAAGGTATGGAGATACCTAACTGTCACATCCCAAAATTTTCCAAATTTTGATATGTGAAAAGTAAATAAACAAAATAAATAATTGTTGAAATTTAGGGTGAAAAGAAACTTTTTGTTTCTAAATGGAAACATCAAAACTCATCTTGAACAAACTTTGAATAAAAAAGGAATCAAAACAAAATTTCAATCAAGTGAAATGCATTCATCAATGAATGTATCTTTAAATTTAACCTTGGGAAAATAAACCAAAACCCTAAAACTCTAATGGAAGAAAATCATTTCCAAGATCTCTCAAATACTATGGATTTGATCCATATAAAATTTGTCAACAAACATTTATAAATGATCAAAAATAACATACAAAAATATTATAAAACCATAAGAATTGGTTTCATTTAATTTGTGAGCAAAATAATCGTAAAGCGATTTAAAAATATAAAAAAATATTAAATAAAAATTATACAAATTGGAATCACCAATTTTGGATCTATAAATAAATATGGATTTTATAAGACAAAGAAAGAAATAAATAAATAAGGAATATTTTAAAATCAAGTTAAATCTTGGCCAAAACAAATGAAATGAAAGATTATGGAATAATAAAAGGAATAAAAGATTTTTTAAGTAAAATCATAAGTATTGAATATTATCTAAATTTTGTTTAAATAAAGATAATATGCCTAAACTAAATAATAAATCCTAATAAAATTATTTAGAAGACAATTTAAATCTTGAATTAAATCCATTTGCAAATGGAATAAAGATAATCCAAATCCAAATAAAATAAATGGATAAGGAATAAGAAAATAAAACTATATGGGATTAAACCCCGTTCTAATTATATTTAATAAAGACAAAATCCCAAATGAAAATGAATAATTAAATCATGAGAAAATAATAAATGAGAATTTACCAAAGTGGATTGAAAAGTTATCTAATTAACATAAAATAATTGTTTGAACAAAAGTTTATATGGAACTAAAACCATATTGGATTTTATTTGAATTAAGACAAATGCTCAATTTAAATGAATATTAAATCATATTAAATATTTTAAATAAAATCAAAGTGAATTATTTACACTAATGAATAAATAAAACCTACTAAAAAAGGTTTAATGAAAATTTGAATTCAAATAAGAGTTTGAAATTATATTTAAAATCTTATTTGAATAAAAGCAAGTTCCTATTTCTAATAAATAATAAACCATAAATGAATAAAATAATTATTCCTAAAATGATATTTAAAATACATGTTTAGACAACATTAAAAGTAACTGAAAGTTTGGTAAAGATCTGAATTCAAATAGTGATTGAATTATTTGAACAAAATTCAAAACATAAAATGAAAATAGAAAAACAAAAAGGAAACAGAATAAAAAAAAGAGAAACAAGAGCCAGCCCAGCCCACCAGGCCAGACCAGCCCAGCAAGCCCACTCTCTTCTCCCCCGAAACATTTCCTTTCTCACTCAAACATCGACCCGCACAGTCACTGGCAACCAGACCCCACGTGCACTCTCTCTCTCTCTCTCTCTCTCTCTCTCTCTCTCTCTCTCTCTCTCTCTCTCTCTCTCTCTCTCTCTCTCTCTCTCTCTCTCTCTCTCTCTCTCTCTCTCTCTCTCTCTCTCTCTCTCTCTCTCTCTCTCTCTCTCTCTCTCTCTCTCTCTCTCTCTCTCTCTCTCTCTCTCTCTCTCTCTCTCTCTCTCTCTCTCTGACGAGGCTGCCCCACCTGCTAGTCATCTTCCCTACCCCCGCGACCTGTTCTTCCTCACCCCTGGGCCATTTCCTACCAAATTTCCGCGTCTTCAATTCGATTAATTGCGCCTTTAATTTCTCCCCGCGACCACGCACGATAAAAACCCTCCCTCTATCCTCTCTTTCCCCTCAAACTTCTCTGCCAGAGAGCCCCTAGGCTGCCCTGAATTCAGCTTGCGCCGCCACTATTCCGACGAGCATCTACAGCCAATTCCAGCCACTCCTCGCCTCCCCTTGCCTCCCAGTTCACACGAGCACGCTCCCCAGCCTCATGGGCATCTCCCATTAACACCAGCTCACCCCCGCGCGCTCCCCTTCGTCGGCAACCTCAACGACAACACACGCCACCATCTGCCATTACTCCGTCGATCTCTCCCCGGTAACCCTGACCTCCCCTTTCCCCCTGAATGACGCTCGTGTATCCACCTTCGCCTCACGCATCTAACGCGACCCTCTGCTGGCCTTCTCCTGCTATGTAGCCTCGTCTCGAACAATGAAAGAATGTGCCCGCCGCCAGGAACGACTCCGGTGAGCAATCTACGTCGTCCCCGAGCGCCCCTTCGCCAACCACGAGTACGTTGAGCATCAGCAACGCACGGCGATTCTGGTGAGCCACCCCACTTATCCTCTAGCTTCCTGTATCACCGGCACTGTCATCGTCTGATCGCGCCGCCGCCAGCCACAGTCGCCGCGCCGCCCAACTTTGGCCACTACAATTTGCACCGTTAGATCTTGATCCATTTGCTAGGATAGATGACTAAAGCGAAGGGGTATGAATCCACCTGAGCCGCACAGATCTAATTAGATCCAACGCTCCACGTAGCGCAATCCTCACGAACCGGTACCAGCCAATGAGGTTGTGACACGTAGCCAGACTCAGGTTTTAAAAACAAAAAAGGTTCTATTAGATGTTTGATTTTGTAAAATTCATAACTTTAAATCTACATGTCCAAATTTTACAAATTTTATATCAATGGAATCAGAAAAAAGAGTACTTTGCAACCATGTCATTTGTTAAATGAATTGCTTCTGTAAAATTGGTTGTTTTTGAAGAAACTTGTTTAGGCATATTTTGAATATAAAAATTATTCTAGAAATGTTTTTAGGATAAAATCTTTTGTAAATTGTTTGTTTTGAACCTACTGACCATAGAAACCAACTTTTGGATTTAAAAATATATTTTGTGACACTTAGGAATTATTACTTTGAATTAAAGCATTTCTAGCTAAATAAAAATGTTGAGTGTGTTTAAAAGGCTTTTTGAGTAAAACCTTTGGAAAATGATTTTATTTAAACTCTCTGATCCTAAACACCAATTTTTAGGATTTAAAAATATATTTGGTGAACCCTAGAAAATTATTACTTTGTTTGAAGGCACTTCTAATGAAATAAAATGATGTTTGATTTAAAAATGGTTTATAGGTAAAACCTTTTGCAGATGGTTTTAATATTAAACACTTGACCTTAAAACACTAACAATTGTGTTTAAAAATATATTTGTCAAACACTAGAAATTATTACTTTGATTTGAACCATTTCTAGCAAAACAAAAATTACTTAAAATGGCCATTTTCACTAACTTGACTTAAAATGGTTTTGCCACTTTTATAAATGACCAATAGGTGTTTTAAAATGTTTATAGCCTATTAGAAACCACTTTTCGAAATAAAACAATCTTTGGCATGCTTGCATGCATTGCTTTGTTTTTATTATTCTATGTGTTGAATTGTTTGAATGCTAGATTGAATTTGTGCCTTGATTGAATTGTAGTGAAATTTGAAGAGTGTGACTATTGAAAAGATCAAGGAGTGAACTTATATTCTCTACCAAAAAGGCAAGTGGTGCTTCATACTTTTGTCCCATTATTTTCACTATGCATTAGTGATATTTCCAAGTAGGACTTGCATGGAATTTTTACTAAGTATGCTATGATATGGGAAATCCTAGTAGATGAAACCTGAGTAGAATTTTTTTCCCAAGTTAAGATTCCTACTACTATCATGCTTAGCCTAGCAAGTTGAAAACAAGGGTGGATTATATTCATGATATGGAATATTTCTAAGTCAAGGAATTGTGTTTTGTTTAGTAAAACAACTATGTGAATGAATCACCTGGGTGGAATGGTATTGCTTGGATGGGTTTTTGTTGAGTGGTTACACAAGGCCAGGGGACTGGTGAACCTTGTGTATCACACTTGTGGAATGCCACCCAGGAACAAAGAGATTTGAGATTTCAAATGGTGAGAAGCTTCAAGTGCAGCCACTTGGCATTATGGGCTCTGCCTGGATCATATAGGTTGCAATAACTTAGCCAAATGGACAGTTGGTGGTAGGGGATGATAGGTTTGGGAACGCGTCCATCTTGGTCTAAGGGAAGGCTTCTGAAAGATCTTGTCTCGATGCATGTCGAGTCTTGTGGGGAAAGTGCACCACCTCTCTCAAGAGTAAAATCTAAGTACTTAGTCGTGTCCCCGGCAATGGACAATTTGAGCATCAAGCCATGGAAGCTATCAAGAATCTCCTCATCCCAATTTCTAAGTTAAAACTTGTGGTTGAACAAGGGTTAAAGGATCTTTAATCTTTGATTGGTAGATGCCTTGGGTTATTTTGGGAAACAAAAACTTAGTGTTTCAAATGATAAGGAAAATCTATTTTGAGCAAAGCAAGCCTAAGCTCCACTTAGCCAAATGCATATAGATGATAGATACCACTATTCTACCATAGTATCACTTGCCAATACAATTCAAATGTATTGACCCTTGTGGCTGTAACTTATTATGTTGTAGGTTTGTTTGATGTTAGTGAAGTGTGTTGAATAGGATTACAGGTCTACAACCAACATGATTGCCTGTGGCACTTTAAAGATGAAGGACTCCATGCTATATAGATATTCTGCTGCATTGTAATGTGATAGCCAAATGAGCTATGTAAGATGTAATGAAATATTTTATTCTTGGTTATAAAGTTGTATTATGACCTTTGTTTATTGATATTACATCTTAATTCTGGATGCTAGCTATTGATCCAGGGACTAGCATTGTAAACACAGGGATCTCTACCTTTTTAAAGGTTGGGACCTCTACACTAACGATCAGATCTCGGGAAAGTAGTATCGAAGAAACAAATGGAATTGGACTCGAAGTTTATGGTTCAAATGACATCGTCAATCTGGAATGCATAGGGATCATTATGGACATCACGGTCCCGATGTTGATCCTTGACGCAAGAGGAGTCTTGGTCATGTTTGTGCCGTTCCTGAGCCATGAGGGGATCCACTTAAGGGTGCGACGAGCTTGAGATTATCTATAAGTTGGGATCATAGATGAGAAAGAGAAAGCCGGAATTGTTCCGTGGAGAGAGATCCAAAGTTATTCAGAGAAAGAAAGGAAACTGGAAATGTTCCGGTGAGAGGGCCGGAATCATTCCAGAAATTCTTAAGCTGTTCGGAGGATATAGGAGGGGAAACGAAAGGTGTTTCGAGTTGAATCGGATTTGGTAATATGTATTTACATATTAATTAATGTTTAATATTATATATAATATTAGAACCTAATTTTAAAGGTTATTCCACTAATGGGCCAACTTCCTTAGGGAAAAGGTCCCATGAGGAAAACCGGAAGGGAGAAGGGCCTTGGGGCCTAGGGTTTGGCGCCTAGGGCTGCCCCTCCCTGGCCGGCGGCTAGGGTTAGAGTTTGGGGCGACCTAAGGTTGCATCACTTGGCTATCGCCTCTCTTACCCCTTGGGCCACCGCCTGGTTGCCTTGGGGGAGGGACAAAGCTACCCCCTTCCCCTATATAAAGAGGCCCCCTCACCCCTTTGGAGGACACACCAATACGACATATCCCATGAGTTGGGAGCTCTCGTCCTCCTCCTCTCCAATCTCTCTCTCTAGTTGTCTCCACGTGCTGGCATGGCCTAGGGTTGTTCGTGCAAGAGACGATGCATCCGCAGCACACCGTTGCACTACAAGGATTACATAGCCGGAGATCTACTTCCGCACTCCCATCTTGATCGGGGACATGGAGGTTCTCTTTGTACACCATATGTGTACGAAGCCATGAGGTGCAACACTTGGAGCACTTTGGATGTCGTGAGCTGGACTGCTGCATGGTGATGGAGCAAGGGCTGAACTGCAAGGAGCATCGCGACCTTGAGGTCAGCTACGAGCACAACTACTACAACCACGTTCCCCTCAGAACGTTAACCGCTTTTGGACTACAAGGGTATGTATCCGAAACCTCTCATCCGTTACTACATTACTAGTAGATAGATCTTGGGCATCGGGATGATCTGTCGTAGTAAAATTTTGATTTTTTGCCCCGGAACCCCAACACAATCATGGTTCGAATCGCATCGGCCAAACTTAGTACATCGACAGGAATATATCAACCGAAAAGGATCTGAGTTGTAGGATAGGGGAGATCGTACCTCCAGAAGTTCTCAACGGTGAAGAAAGTGTGGATGGTATTGCCCCAGGCCTGCGACCTTGACTTGCCATGCATGTTGTCGAACCAGGAGGTCAAGGATAAGATCGACAAGGAGCCAGAGGCGAGCTCCTTTCCGGTGGCAGGTATGATATAGGGGACGAGACAAGGATCTGGGTCAATATACTTAACAGTGGTAGGGAGGAGCTCGAGGACGAGATGAGGACCAGGCACGAGTCCTTTGCGGAGGCACGAAGGAGCTCCGGGACGAGACGAGGAACGGAGGTGAGCTCCTGGCAGAAAGGAGGCCGGGGAAACTCGAGGAGAATGAGAATTGGACACATACGGGGTCAATAGAGACAACGGAGGGCAGTGTCCATGGGGAGTTGGGATGACTAGATGTGACAGTGGCAGAGAGGGAGAGAGGAGAGGTGGCGGGGATAAGCACAATGTTTGGTAGAGAAGTAGTGCCGCACGCGTGTCCTATGCTATAGGGAGGTCGATGGGAATAGAGATTAGCGATAGAATTGGGGATTTTTCCCAAGTCTAGGGCAATAGAGATTGGGCTGTGCGCACCATTTTGTTCCAACATTTCTCCCCACGCGCGTAAATTGGCTACTATGCGCGCTTAATTCTGGGGTCCCTCGGTCTGGATGAGTCGGCAGTTAATGGTACAGAATTGAGTTATGGCGGCAGATAATATGCCAGCGTATCTCTCGGTCGTTACCGACAGATATGTTGCCGCTGATTCTCTATCTTTACCGGCAGAGGAAGTGCCATCTATTATTTGGGGGAAGAATTATGCCCTCTTGTTTGGTCCATGGTGTAGTGATTGTTTTTAGTCAAGAAATTGATACGAAACTCTCAAACCTTGACACTAATGGCTAATAATTGCAAATATTTGCCAAAACCTTGCTTTGAATTATTTTGTGAAGGAAATCATGGTTTTTAATGCGAAATCAGGTGTCATAATGAAGGATTTTGAGGAAGTTTACAGGACAACGTAATTCAGAAGCCAATTCCAGGCTTCAGTGAGCTTAACGACCACTGGTAAGTGCAGGGCCCGCCTGTACTGTCTGCCCGTACCAGGTGGCGGCGACTCCGTTTCGTTAAACCCTACGAATTTTGTGAAGACGCCTATATATTTTGAGGCTCCAGCCGCCATCCAGAGAGCCACCATTCTCATATTTCATCACAACACCACCAAAGTAGATCCACACCATTGTTCATCCATTCCATCATCCATCCCCTCCATTAGCCATAGACATTGCTTTGTACTTTAAATCTCCTTTTGATTTGGCTACCATTGTAAAAATATTCGATTTCAATCTAAGTATTTTGCACAATGTTTTCTATCCTAGATCTATTTTATTATGAGTGAGTAGTCTTCACGGGTTGCGGGTTGGGAAGAAACCTCGCAGAAATTATGTGCATCTAATCATGGGAGTATTGTATTTTGTTTGAAATTGAGATTTCTATCTTTTATTTCTTTGTCTCTTGTGTCGCTGTGGATTCGTAGGTACCCAACATCCCATAGATTGATAAAGGCTTGAGGTGGTATACTTGGCTAGCGGCGATCTCACAGGAACCTCAGTGGCAGAAAGGGTAGTAAGTTCTTCACTTCGCAACCCATTCGGGATCACAACAACATCACCACTTAATGCTTTAATCTATGTTCTACACTTAATAATTATTTGTAGCCCGTTGCTTTGGTGTGCACTCGGTTGGATTAAAAGACTATTGCTATGTACGCTGCATCATAGGGGCTCTAGTATATTAGTATTTGTTGCCCACAAGAGATTATATCCATTCAAACATTACACATCACTATGCTTATTATTATCTTTTATCCCATATAATGTGCAGCTGTAGGTGGATATTCAACCCTGGCCTATATTCATCCATTGATTCAACCCACTAAAAAGTAAACTAGATTGGTCCGGTAAACTAAGGTAAAACAAAGAAACAAAGTCTTGTAGACGTGTCCTTTTTATTTCCTTTTAGAATTGCTTTCCAAGGTTCTATTAAACCTAGGTCTTCCAGGGAAAAAGATATTATACTACATCCGTGAATCTGGATCGTAGGTATCAACCCTTTATCTAGTGAAGTTGCTGGGAAGCAATTTCGCTATCCTGGTGTGTCAACACCCGGATTTTTAATCCCAGATGCCTGTTATGACATACATCGCAATCCCAGGATTACCATTTTTGCGACACATAACAGATTTGGATATCACAGTACATCATCCATTACAAATCATATATAAAGTCTTACACAAATAAGGATCTCATGATCCAGTTCTTAATACAACTCAAGCAGCGGAATAACGTAATATTTAAGATAGCGTAGGCGAAGCTCCATCTTCGGGGTCACAGGCAATGCTAACGATGGGAGATGATCCTAGTTGTCGTAACCTTCCTGCTGTCCATCATCCTGGTACTCCTCTTCATAGTCTGGCCAGGGGAATAGCCAGGGACAAAGCCATGAGTACTCTTTAAGTACTCGCAAACTAATACAAACAAGTTAAGGGGTTTTTGTAGTAGGACACTAAGCTCTAGGGTTGTTTTGCAAAAAGCCATATTTACCTCTACTAAGTTCAGAAGCAAAGAAACTAGTTGACTTTTATAACACCTAAGTGGGAACTTGAATTTCATATCACAACTCTGTTGTGGTCAAGTCAAAGTTTCAATTCATTTCACAAGTCATTTTGAAAACATCTGACGGGGAAACAGTATGGCCACTCCAACTGTCCATAACCGCGGACGCGGCTATTCGAATAGTTTGACACACTGCAAAATTGTACACTTTCACCACAACATTCGATACATCCGTCAGGAACAAATCCTGAATTCACCATACTCAGTATGCGGATAATAAATCCTAACCTTTCAATTACACTCCCTAGTATAGGCACCTCTCCTGTGAGTTTGGCCTCCCCACCATGACGAGCTGTCATCTTGGGTACTGCACAGGTGGACAATCATCACAAGGTAGCCTCAGCTCAGACCTTGGCCATGAGGGAACCCATACTAAGGTATATAAATTTCCAGTAAAGCCCTACCCAATTTTTGGGTATTGTGCTTGTACGGTAAAATTGGAATGGTATCGCATCCAGACAACCATCAGTTTTATAAAGGGCTAAGGCTCATGCCTCAACATTTTCATCACCAAAATCATCTGGTGTTCGGAAACACATGACAAAACATTTCAGTAGAATGAGTCATCATTCCAAGGTTTTCATAACCATTTTCACCAACTATTCCCATCTAAAGTTGATCAAGTTTTATGCTTAGCACTAGCATCTACAAGTGGGGTTAAGTACTAATGAGGGGTGGTAAACAAGTGGAGATTAATGAAGTTCAGTCTCATGCCTTAGGATGACATCAAGATTATCTAGCTTAGGCCAAATTTAATGCTCTTTATGCAACCTTCAATTATCTTCCTAGAATCTACAAGTCACTTAAGTACACTCTAAGAGAAAGCTTTGATCAAGAAATAAAGTAGAAAGCTTGCAAGTAAAACTAGGATTGGGTTATGAAGTGGGTATGATCACATATTCTTAAGGCATATAGTTGGCATGGTAACAAGCAAGTATTAGCTTGCATAAGTAGGGTATCTTGCAAGGGTTAACTTGCTCAATCAACTAGTAGTATTAGGCTTGCCTTGTGCAGAGCAGTGGTTGAAGTTCTCCTCGGCTTCTTCCTCGTAGTATCCTCCTTCCTCCTTGTATCCTTGGTCGGTACTAGCGTCTATAAATAAATACGAGGTACACAATCACCAAACAATACTTAACTATTCTCACTCATCACACAAAGGTGTACTATAGATGATATAGCATCATCTCCTATCATTACAAGATTAAAGCATTTGTCTTATTTGTTTTAATTTGAGAAAAGTAATTTCTACTCATTGAAAAACTACTTAAGATTTAATATTCTCCAACTCAAACATGGGATCATGTTGACACATGTCATCACCACATATTTCAGTACATGGGAATGTGATTTAAAGTGGTGTCACAATTTAATAAAGTTTAACCTTTTTATTTTAATTAAATAAAGTGACTAGAAATGCCTATGTGGCATTCTTTTGTTACTTGAACATTATTTCTGTAAGTAAACCCATATGTTTTTATGTATTCTGAAGGTATGATAAATGTGATTTTTGAGAGTTGGAATCAACTCAAAAGCTTGTATGGTTGAATTTTGAAAAATGTTTGAATGTAGAAAAGCTTCTGACTTGTTATTTTTACCAAGGTTGATATACAGATCCAAATGATTTGAATCCAATGGGCTTGGATTAAGCATTTCAGTACCTTTCGAACAAAATTGGTTTCATGCCATTCGGTTCATTAAATCATGCTAGGTTGATTTTTGAATATATGTTCAGAACTGAGTTTGAACTAAAATGGAAAAATCTAAATTCAAACTGCTGGGTTGCGCGGGAGAGGTTAATGGGCCGGCCTAGTGTCACTCTGCAGTGCGTGGCTCAGCTGATAGGGGGGTTCCACAAGTCAGTGGCTCATAACACGCGAACCGGTATGGGGCTGTGTGGTTCGTTGGATTAGAAGGGAGATCGATGGCTGGGGATCATCGTCGACGATGAACATGTCACCGGCGAGCTCGAACCCTAGCAGCTCAGTGGGGGTGCATAGGAGGCATACCAGGGCTCCAGTGATGATGGCGAGGCGGGCAAACGAATGAGTGGTCGACGGCGAGCTCAGGGACGGTCAAGGCAGCTCCGGAGGTGGTCTAAATCAACGGCCTCCTTCTTCTCCAGAGGCGGCCTGCTCTAGCGCAATTCCGGCGAGCTGCTGGTCCTCGTGCTCTGGCTAGAGGGTGGAACGTTCAGTAAGGTGAGGGGAGTGGAATGGTGTGCTTCAAATGGATGGGGGTGTCCTCCTTTTATAGGCTCGACGGCGAGACCGAGAGGGATGGGCAGGCGATAGTTACATGGCTACGGGCAGCTAGCGGCATGGCTGAGTTTGGCGATCGACGGGCGGTCTCCTGGCGATGCTCTATAGCTTAAATGCGCGCTTAGGGGCGGTGGCAGTCGGTCAGGAACTTGCGATGCTCTGCGCGGCAGAGGCGGCGTCTTCGACGGCGAGCGGTGGCCATGAGGCACGGGGCGGCGAACGGGGGTGTCTGGCGTGTTCCTGGGATCATGGTGAAGCGGTAGGCACGGGCTGCGGTCGAGGGGTGGTGTCTGCATGCGTGCCGAGTGCGGCGCTCTGGGGCATGCTCGGCATTTCGCAGTGGCACTAGGCGCGCGGCATTCCTGGTGGTCCACGGATTGCACTGGCTTGGGGAGGGGACAGTGGGTGGCGGTGAGGTGATGGCTACCTCCCAGACAAGGTTGTCAAGGCTAGGGTTCCTGCTAGCTGGCCGGCGACAATGGGGTGGCATGGTGAGGCTCGGCTTGCTCACCATTGATGGCAAGGCAAGCTCACAGTGGTGCTAGAGGTTTAAAAATGAGCTAGATGATCTACTAAATACTAGTTGCAACCAGAGGGGGAACAAGTTAGGCCAAATTTACTGCACACTATAGTGTTTGTGATTTGTTTGATTTGAATCTGCAAGATGTTTGATGAAATGGCCGCAAGAAACTTACTTTTGAATTTTGAAAATATTTTTGGTGGGTGTGCTAGGCATGTGCTGGGGATTCTGTGGGTTCTTGGATTTTGAAAATTGAGCTTGTTTGAGTGGTTTTTGAAATAGTGGGATCTTCCCATATGAGATAGATTCAATTTTAAACTGTCTTTTAAACTTAGTATTTGAATGTTTTTGGATGATCAGAAAGTGGGCCTTGGTACCTTATTACGAGTACTAACAGGGGGTGCAAAGATCCACAAATGTTTCTGTTGAGTTTTGAAAACTAGAGATAGCCAAAGTAGGCATGGGAGTTAATTTGGCCAAAGTGACCATTCACTTCATTTGTTTATTTTGAGTTGTTTGTCTTTGGAAAAAATTTGGGGATTGTTTAGATGATGTTTATTTCACCTAAGAATCATTTTACAAGCAAAGAAACACAAAACCATGGCAATTCAAAAGAATCCAAATTTTGAATACACGCACATATGAATGCTTTCATATTTTTAGTTGGGAAAGTTTTTCTTAACCCTAATTTTGATGATTAGAGTTTGATGATCCAAGTTTAATATTTTTGAGATGTTACAAACCTTCCCCCCTTAAACAAAATCTCGTCCCGAGATTTGAAAAGGACGAAAAATATTACCTAGGATTTGAAGAGATCGGGAAACTCCGTCCTGATGTGATCTTCGCGCTCTCAGGTAGCTTCCTCTTCTGTGTGGTTACTCCACTGAATCTTGAGAAACTTGATGCTTCTGTTTCTGGTAGTTCTGAAAGCTTCTTAAAAATATGGATGGGTACTTTGGGATAGGTCAGGTCATTGTTGATCTGTATGGTCCGGTGATCAATGTTCTTGAACACTTCAGTCTTCTCCGGAACTTCGAGGAACTTGTGAAGTAATGAGATATGGAACACATTGTGCACTGCCGACATCTGTTCGGGTAGTTCCAATTGATACGACAATTCTCCTCGACGGTTTAGAATCTTGAAGGGGCCGATATATCTAGGGGCTAACTTTCCCTTCAGTTGGAAACGCTGCATTCCCTTTAATGGCGACACTTTTAGATACACAAAATCTCCGATGTTGAAGGCGAGGTATCGACGTCTCTTGTCGGCGTAACTCTTCTGTCTTGACTGGGCGGTCTTGAGGTGCTCACGAATCTTGTGAACCTTCTCTTCTGCTTCTCGTAGGATGTCAGGTCCGAAAATCTGACTCTCTCCTACTTCCGACCAGTTCAAAGGGGTGCGACACTTCCTTCCATACATGAAATCAAATGGGACCATTTGCAAACTAGCTTGATAACTGTTGCTGTATGAAAATTCCGCAAACGGCAGACCGTCTTCCCATTTAGATCCATACCCTAACACACATGCGCTCAACATATCTTCGAGTATTTGATTTACTCGCTATGTTTGTCCGTCGGTCTGAGGGTGATAAGCTGTGCTGAAATCTAGTCGGGTTCCTAAACCTTCTTGGACTTTCTTCCAGAATCTCGAGGTAAACTGAGTTCCTCGATCCGATACGATGTTCTTGGGTAATCCATGCAAACTGACGATTATAGAAATGTATAACTCCGCTAGCTTCAAACTCTGATATGTGGTCTTGACTGGTAAGAAATGGGCGACCTTGGACAATCTGTCTAGTATGACCCAGATAGAGTCATTTACCCTACTAGAAGTAGGCAATCCGGTAATAAAGTCCATTCCAACGGAATCCCATTTCCATTCTGGAATCTGCAATGGTTGCAACAATCCCGTGGGGCTTTGATGTCCCGCCTTGACTCTCTGACATATATCACACTTGGCGATATAGCTTCCGATTTCTCTCTTCATCTTATGCCACCAAAATTGTTCCTTCAAATCCTGATACATCTTCGTTCCTCCGGGGTGGATAGAATAAAGAGTATCATGAGCTTCCTTCAGAATAACTTATTTAAACTCATAATCTGCTGGTACACAAAGGCATCCTTTCGACCACAGAACTCCTTCTTTGTCTTCGGTGAATCCGGGTACCTTGCCTATACCGATACGACGCTTGATTCCTTCGATACTAGCATTTCCTTTCTGCGCCTCGTAATCACACATCTGCTAGCCAAAAAAGTGGGTTGAAGTTCTATGCTAGCCAAAAAATCCTTCACTCACTAATTCCATTCGGAAATCTTCCATCTCTTTGTGCAGACTTGGTTGCTCCTTCAAAATCATGGAGTTCAAGCGGCACGACAATCTGCTAAGGGCATTTGCTACCACATTGGCTTTACCGGGGTGATACTGAATGTCCAGATCGTAATACTTGATTAGCTCAATCCATCTTCTCTTTCTCATATTCAGCTCCTTTTGAGTGAATATATACTTCAGGCTCTTGTTATCTGAATAAATCTCACAATGATTTCCCATCAGGTAGTGCCTCCATATATTCAGGGCTAGAACTACGGCTGTGAGCTCGAGGTCATGGGTTGGATAGTTCTGCTCATGTTGTTTCAGTTGTCGGGATAGATAAGATATTACTTTGCCTTCTTGCATTAGCACACATCCGAGACCGATCTTGGATGCGTCACAATACACGTCAAAGGGCTTCGTGATATCCGGCATGATTAAGATTGGGGCTGAAATCAATCTTCTCTTGAGTTCTTGAAAACTCGCTTCACATTTGTCCGTCCATTCAAACTTCTTGTCCTTCTTCAGCAATTGGGTCATGGGTCTGGCGATACTCGAGAATCCTTCTACGAACTTGCGGTAGTATCCCGCCAATCCGAGAAATTCACGAACTTGGGCTTGGGTGGTTGGGGCTTGCTAATCTTCGACATCTTTCACCTTTGCCGAGTCAGCAGTAATTCCTCCGGCTGATACAATGTGACCGAGGAATCCTACCTCCTGTAACCAGAATTCACATTTGCTAAACTTGGCATACAACTGATGCTCTCTAAGGGTTCCAAGAATGGTCCTTAGGTGTAGCTCATGTTCTTCTTCTGATTTGTAATAAATCAGAATGTCATCGATGAAAACAACGACAAACTTATCTAGTAAGTCCATAAAAATCTTATTCATGAGATTCATGAAATAAGCGGGGTCATTGGTTAATCAAAAAGACATGACAGTATACTCGTATAATCCATATCTGGTCGTAAAGGAAGTCTTGGGAATATCCTCTGCGCGAATCTTGAGTTGATGATAGCCGGTTCTAAGATCAATCTTAGAAAACACTTTGGCACCGGTCAACTGATCAAACAAATCTTCTATCTTGGGCAATGGGTATTTGTTCTTGATAGTGACATCATTCAACTTCCGATAATCTGTACACAAACGGTTACCTCCATCCTTCTTATCCACAAACAAGACAAGTGATCTCCATGGTGACGCACTTGGTTGAATCAATCCAATTTCCAACATGGCATCCAGTTGCTTCTTCAGTTCTGCTAGTTCATACGGGTTCATACTATATGGTCTCTAGGCTACGGGTCCTGTTCCGGGGATTAGTTCAATGATAAACTCGATATCCCGATCTAGGGGCATACCGGGCAAAACATCTAGAAATACATCGGGGTATTCACAGACTATCCGGACTTGGTCAATGGTAGGTTGGGCTATACTCTTGTTGCACTTGAATTGACGAGGTAAGGTTTTAGATACATGCTCGACTGATACTCCAGTTGTACTGGTCATGGCTATGGCTTTCTTGGCACAATCAATTAATCCTTTATGTTTGTACATCCAATCCATTCCTAGTACTAATTCCAAACCTTTAGTTCCGTGTACTATCAGATTAGCATACAAATCTATGCCGTGGATTCGGATAGGGACGGCTTTGCAAATTTGCCTAGCTTTGGTGGTTGAACCGGGGATTTGAACAATCATAACATGCTTCAGTTTGGTTGGTTGAATCTTACTAGTGCATGAAAATTCTTCGGTGACAAATGAGTGCGATGCACCAGAATCAAACAACACTCTAGAAGTACTGAATTAACAGAAAACATACCCAACACGACGTCCGGCGCTTCCTGGGCTTCTTTAGCATGCATGAGAAAAAGACGGCCATTGCAGTCGAGCTAGTTCCCTGGGGCAAACCTTCTTCCGGGCTGAACACGACGCTCCTGCTCAGCTAGGGCATTTGCATTGGGGGCTGCAACATTCTTCTTGGGGCACTCATTGGATTAGTGACCCTTATTTCCACAGTCATAACAAGTCACTTGCGACTTGTCCTTTGCTGCAACAGGCACAATATTGCTTCCAGTCCTCGGGGCAGTGTTGGTGTTGGTGGCGGCATTGTTGTTGTTGAACTTGGGTGGTGGACAGTTGAAATTACCAGATTTGCTGGGGTTGTTGTGATTTCCTCCGGGCCTTGGGTTTCCACGGTTGGGATAGGTCGGACGGTTCATCGGGGGCCTGTTGGTTCTAGGGGAAAATCCTGGAGATGGGTTAGGGCGATACTTTGGGGTATGATGGGTTCCTGGCTAATGCATCATGCGGCACTTGCGGTTCTTATTGGCTTGGTTGATCTTTCGTTCCATCTGAAGGGCATAGTCGACGAGGGCTTCAATATCAGCAAAGGGGATATTGACCCACACCGTATGCATCTCATCGTGCAGACCATTCAAGAATCTTTCTTTCTTCTTGTCTTTAGTGTCGATCTCATCCGGGGCATACCTAGCTAATGACAGGAATTTGTCACGGTATTCCACTATGGTCATCCTTCCTTGCTTCAGTTCTCTGAACTCATCTCTCATTCTCTTGATCAAACCCGGTGGCACATGGGTTCGGCTGAACTTGACCTTGAATTCCTCCCAGGTCATCATATGTCCTCCGGTCATTGCACGAACGCTGTTCCACCATGCTCTTGCATCTCCGGCTAGATAGTGGGTGGTGAACAGAACTTTCACGTTAGCTTCCACTCTGGCGACTTCCAGGTTGTTTTCCATGGTTTGCAGCCAATCATCTGCATCTAGGGGCTCTTCCGACTTAGTGAAAACAGGTGGTTGGTGTTCTGGAAATTCTTGAGCTTGCATCCATGGTTTGCCTGATTTCCTTGGCCTTGATTGTAGTTGGCCATCTGAGCTATGTGCTGAAGGGTGGCTAAATTGGCTTGACGTTCGGCTCTTTCAGCTTCGCGGTCAGAAACCAACATTTGCAGGATCTGCAACATCGGATCCGGGGATGAACCACTTCCTCCGCGAGGCATATGAAGATTGAGATAGATCATGAGAAAAGAGGGGAATTACTAAGGTTTAGGGACTTTGAAAAGTTTTTAAAGTTTGACTCAGATTTTCTAGCAACGTGCTTTTCATTCATTCATTCATAGCACACGATACAACACACGATACAACACACAACACAACAAAGGAAAAACAGATGGTTTTAAGAACCATACGATACAGTGGAACCGAATACAACTCACTACGCTAGTGCTCAAGTGCTACTACTCCTCGGAGTCGGTGTAATTGTCATCCTCATCATCCTCATCGTCATCGATGAAGGCGAAATCCTCCTCATCGGTGAAGAAGTCCATGGCCTGATCCTCCAAAAAATCATCATCATCACTGACATATGATTAGGGGTCTCCACGAAGGTTTTCTCTGACCTTCTCCCTTTCCTCTAACAGCATGTCTCTATCGTGGATGGTCTCCTCCAAATCCGAGATACGGTGGCGGAGACGGGCAATGATGCGCTCCTTCTTGTCAACCTGACGGCAACGAGACTTGCGGTCCTTTGATAGCATGGAGATGGTCTGATCCTTCGTCTTGATGATGGCGGACTTGTGGTTGGAATAGTCACGGGCATTGTCCAGTTCTTGCTGACTATCATACATCATGAAGCTGAGGTGATCCAACTGAGTCTTTAGCTCGTGGTGGTATGGGGCTTCCAGTGGCTGTCCCATAACATCACGCCTTGGACAAAACTCAAAGAGGGTACCCTTGATCTGGTTGATACTCTACCCACACAGACGGGCAAGAGCTTCCTACATGGCCTGGCAAGTCCATCAAGCCAGTTTATCTCTCTTAAGGTGAACTGAATTCCCTCTGCAGTGGGAGGTTCAATATTTCCTCGGAGACTTGCAACAACTAGACTGTGCTGATCTTCTCCTTCCTGATCATTGAGCTGAGATCCAAAGAACTTGGGGTGTGGATGCTCCACAAGTTCCGAAAGCTGGTCCAGATCCCGCTCAAAGATCAGGTCTCCTCCATTTCCCAACTGATAAAACTTGTTGTACTTCACATCCATCTATGAGAATATAGGATGAGTAAGTTAGTAGAGTGATCAAGTGTGTCAAATTTTTAGGTATTTTGCAAAAGTTTTTGAGGAACATGAATTTTCATGAAAGAATCAAAGTGATAAGAATGAGAATAAGTTTTTGTAAATACTCACTTCCTTTGGTCTTGAAACTATGTTTTTGATTCAAACATCCAGTCTAACTAGGGTCTCCTATGGTCAGGATGGCTCTGATACCAACTTGTCAGCACCCGGATTTTTAATCCCAGATGCCTGTTATGCCATACATCGCAATCCCAGGATTACCATTTTTGCGAGACATAACAGATTTGGGATCACAGTACATCATCCATTACAAACCACACATAAGGTCTTACACAAATAAGGATGTCATGATCCAGTTCTTAATACAACTCAAGCAGTGGAATAACGTAATAGTAAAGATAGCGTAGGCGAAGCTCCATCTTCGAGGTCACAGGCAATGCTGACGATGGGAGATGATCCTAGTTGTCGTAACCTTCCTGCTGTCCATCATCCTGGTACTCATCTTCATAGTCTGGCCACGGGAATAGCCAGGGACAAAGCCATGAGTACTCTTTAAGTACTCGCAAACTAATACTAACAAGTTAAGGGTTTTTTTAGTAGGACACTAAGCTCTAGGGTTGTTTTGCAAAAAGCCAGATTTACCTCTACTAAGTTCAGAAGCAAAGAAACTAGTTGAAATTTTATAACACCTAAGTGGGAACTTGAATTTCATATCACAACTCTGTTGTGGTCAAGTCAAAGTCTCAATTCATTTCATAAGTCGTTTTGAAAACATCTGACGAGGGAACAATATGGCCACTCCAACTGTCCATAACCGTGGACGTGGCTATTCAAATAGTTTGACACTCTGCAGAGATTGTACACTTTCACCACAACATTCGATACATCCGTTAGGAACAAATCCCGAATTCACCATACTCAGTATGCGGATAATCAATCCTAACCTTTCAATTACACGCCCTAGTATAGGCACCTCTCCTGTGAGTTTGGCCTCCCAACCATGACCAGCTGTCATCCTGGGTACTGCACAGGTGGACAATCTTCACAAGGTAGCCTCAACTCTGACCTTGGCCGTGAGGGAACCCACACTAAGGTATATAAATTTCTAGTCAATCCCTACCCAATTTTCGGGTATTGTGATTGTACGGTAAAATTGGAATGGTATCGCAACCAGACAACCATCAGTTTTATAAAGGGCTAAGGCTCATGCCTCAACATTTTCATCATCAAAATCATCTGGTGTTTGGAAACAAATGTCAAAACATTTCAGTAGAATGACTCATCATTCCAAGGTTTTCATAACCATTTTCACCAAGTATTCCTATCTAAAGTTGATCAAGTTTTATGCTTAGCACTAACATCTACAAGTGGGGTTAAGTACTAATGAGGGGTGGTAAACAAGTGGACATTAATGAAGTTCAATCTCGTGCCTTAGGATGACATCAAGATTATCTAGATTAGGCCAAATTTAATGCTCTTTATGCAACCTTCAATTATCTTCCTAGAATCTACAAGTCACTTAAGTACACTCTAAGAGAAAGCTTTGATCAAGAAATAAAGTAGAAAGCTTGCAAGTAAAACTAGGATTGGGTTATGAAGTGGGTATGATCACATATTCTTAAGGCATATAGTTGGCATGGTAACAAGCAAGTAGTAGCTTGCATAAGTAGGGTATCTTGCAAGGGTTAACTTGCTCAATCAACTAGTAGTATTAGGCTTGCCTTGTGCAGAGCAGTGGTTGAAGTTCTCCTCGGCTTCTTCCTCGTAGTATCCTCCTTCCTCCTTGTATCCTTGGTCGGTACTAGCGTCTATAAATAAATACGAGGTACACAATCACCAAACAATACTTAACTATTCTCACTCATCACACAAAGGTGTACTATAGATGATATAGCATCATCTCCTATCATTACAAGATTAAAGCATTTGTCTTATTTGTTTTAATTTGAGAAAAGTAATTTCTACTCATTGAAAAACTACTTAAGATTTAATATTCTCCAACTCAAACACGGGATCATGTTGACACGTGTCATCACCACATATTTCATTACATGGGAATGTGATTTAAAGTGGTGTTACAATTTAATAAGGTTTAACCTTTTTATTTTAATTAAATAGAGTGACTAGAAATGCCTATGTGGCATTCTTTTGTTACTTGAACATTATTTATGTAAGTAAACCCATATGTTTTTATATATTCTGAAAGGTATGATCAAATGTGATTTTTGAGAGTTGGAATCAACTCAAAAGCTTTTATGGTTGAATTTTGAAAAATGTTTGAATGTAGAAAAACTCCTGACTTGTTATTTTGACCAAGGTTGATCTACAGATCCAAATGATTTGAATCCAACGGGCTTGGATTAAACATTTAAGTACCTTTTCTAACAAAATTGGTTTCATGCCATTTGGTTCATTAAATCAAGCTGGGTTGATTTTTGAATATATGTTCAGAAATGAGTTTGAACTAAAATGGAAAAATCTAAATTCAAACTGCTGGGCTGCGCAGGAGAGGTTAATGGGCCGGACTACTGTCACTCCGCAGCGCGGGGCTCAGCTGACAGGGGGTTCCACCAGTCAGTGGCTCATAACACGCGAAGCGGTACGGGGCCGTGTGGTTCGTTGGATTAGAAGGGAGATCGACGACTGGGGATCGTCGTCGACGATGAACATGTCACCGGCGAGCTCGAACTGTTGGGGATATGCTATATGGGTATCCTCATAGCATGTCTCTTATCCGACTAACCCGGGTGGCCCATAGTCGGTAGCATGGCCTATGGCCTGCTGGGCGGCCCAGTTAGGTGGATCCAGAAGGGAGGCCCATGCCGGATAAAGGAAGGCTATGGTGGAGTCACCAGCGTACCCGGAGCCTTGGAGTGCAAGATACACAAGACTAGTAATAGACGGTGTAGAACTCTGTAACCTGTCCGGCTAGGACTTTTCCCTGTAACCCTAGGACTTGGCGACTATATAAGTCGGGCCTATGGGAGCCTTTAGGGCATCAATTCATACAACTACACATAACCTCGCACAGCGAACATATCTCTGTAACTCGGCGTATTGCCATTATAGTGATTTATAGCAGGAGTAGGATTCCGCCACCGTTGTGGGATCTGAACCTGGGTAAGCTGTGTTACCTCGTACCCGTCAACCGTCCGCCTTATCCCACGTCTCTAAACACGCACCGTGAGGACCCCTCCATGGCGTACTCGTCGGCAATACCACGACAGTTGGCGCCCATCGTGGGGCAAGACGCGCTTCAGGCTCTTCAGCGGGCGAGGACCAAGATCTTCGCGGGAATCGGCGAAACCATAGCCATCGGTCGCGTTCTCTTCTCTGGCAACGTTCCAATCGTCCCCCTGACGAGTTCTAGGTCCCGGCGAAGACGAACCCTACGCGGTGTTCGATCGTTCCTATCGGAGACATCCACCTATTCATTGGCGAAACCGACTTGGGCACTAGTTCCCTGGGAGTCGGAGGAGCATCAAGACCCACACGGACCACCTACGGGCAGGATATGTTCGCGGAAGGATCGATGTCGGATCTCTCCTCAGAGTTTGCCGGCAAAGATCGGAAAAATTGAAGACCCACCCAAACCGCCCCTGTGCAGGATATAAAGGTGGAAGATCACTGCAAATCCGCCGGCTTCGCCCGTGCGTCTGGACAGCAGATATCCAAGTTCGTCGGCGTGGTTACCATCTTCGATCTAGCGCGCTGCGTTCAGAGAGAGGGCAAATACCCCCACGACTACCTCGCCAGGTGGCTCCATATACGGGCCGACCTGGCCAATTACCCCAATGATGATGCCATCTATCACTTTGTGGAAGGACTGGACCACGGCACGCTTCTCCGACATTCTCTAAGACGGCAACAGGCGTTAGGACGCCTCACCTTCGAAGGCATGGTGAACACCGTCAACAACTACGCGGAGGCTAAAGCGGCAGCTCAGACAGCGCTTGCGATAATTGACGGAGCCCCTCCGATTCAACCACCGCCACCACCGCCTCCGGCCGCCATCGTCGCAGTAGCGCCACCACCTCCAGTCATCGTCGAGGCCGTTGCACCTCCACCGCCCTGAAGGGTTTCGCGGCATAGTAAATCAAAATTTTCTACGGATGCGAACAGAGGGAAGCCAAGATCTAATCTAGGAGATGCAAACAACGAGAGAGATTGGATTAGATCTTCATACCCTTGAAGATTCGCACAGCGGAACGTTCGTCGGAACGTGGGTGATGTAGTCGTACTCGCTTCTCCTCCTCGCGATCCGATCCGATCTAGCACCACAAGTGGCGATGCCTCCGTGAGATGCACACGTGCGGCACCTCGACGTCTCCTCCTTCCTTGGTCCAGCAAGTATGGTGGAGAGATGGGTTGGATCTACAACGCGACGGCGCGGTGCAATTGGTGGAGAATTTCTGCAGCAGGGCTTCGCCTACAAGCAGCCGGGAGGGAGAGAGGAGGGCAGCAGGGCGGCTAGGGTTGGAGGGGAAGGTGTAGGGGGTTGGTGCGCCCCCAGCCCTCTATATATAGAGGGGTGGGCGCAGCCCTAGCCCCTCCCCCAAGCCAAGTCCGGCGGCCCCAAGGAGGAAGAGTGGGGGGCAAGGAAACCCCCCCCCTTCTAGAAGCTCTATCTAGAGTTTAAACCTCTCTTGGCCGGCTGGGCCCTATGGGGCCTTGTGCCCCTGGCCCAATGCGGCCAGGGCACTCCCTCATAGGCCCATGCCCCCTCCCGGAAGGTGGGGCCACGTTGGTACCCTTCCGGAAGGTTCTAGAAGCTTCCGGTACAATACCGATTAACCCGGAACAATTCCGAACTCCAAAAACTGCACTGCCTTATATGAATCTTATTCTCCGGACCACTCCGGAACCTCTCGTGATGTTCCGGATCCCATTCGAGACTCCGAACAAAAAATCATAAAACAATTATCCAATCTATCCTAGCATCGAGATACGTTAAGTGTGTGACCCTGCGGGTTCGAGAATATGCAGACATGATCTTCTATCAATAATCAACAGCGGGGTCTGGAAACCCATATTGACTCCCACACATTCATCGATGATCATATCGGATGAACCACGATGCCAGGATTCAATCAATCCCATATATATATTCCCTTCGTCTCGCGATATTTTACTTGCCCGAGATTTGATCGTCGGTACCGTCATACCTAGTTCAATCTCGTTCACAGCAAGTACTTTACTCGTTCCGTAATCCGATATCACTTTGTGATTAAATCCTTAACCACATGCTTGCAAGCGGTGTTGATATCGATTACCGAGTGGGCCCGAAGTATATCTCTCCGACTTGGGAGGGACAAATCCCATCTCGATACATACAACCCAACAGATACTTTCCGATCACCTGAGAGACACCTTTATGATCACCCTCTCATAGGATGACGTTTGCTGACCTCAAAGCTTTCTTCCGATACTAGGGAGTTGTATTATCTCATGGTCTAAGGAATACAATATTTGACATAAGAAAAGCTTCGCAAAGACGAACACGATGACACGATCTAATTGCTTCGCTTAGTTTGGGTCTGTCCATCATATCATTCTACCAATGATATGATCTCATTATCAATTGACAACTCATGTCTATGGTTAGGAAACCTTAACCATCATTGATCAATGAGCTAGTCCATAGAGGCGTACTAGGGACACGGTGTTGTTCACAAACCACACAAGTATTAAAGTTTCCGCTTAATACAATTCTAGCATGGAATATAAACATTATCATGAACAAGAATTATAATAATAACATATTTATTATTGCCTCTAGGGCATAATTCCAACAGTCTCCCACTTGCACTAGAGTCAATAATCTAGTTTACATTTGGCAACAATCTCACACCCATGGCACTGAGGTGCTGATCATGTTTTGCACGCGGAAGAGGTTTAGTCAACGGATCTGCGACATTCAGATCTGTATGTACTTTGTTAATCTTCAGATCTCCATCTGCTATATAATCTCGGATTATATGAAACTTGCGGTTGATATGCTTGGTCTTTGGATGATATCTTGGTTCCTTAGCGAGTGCTATGGCGCCAGTGTTGTCACACAATATCTCCAGTGGGTCCAATGCACTTGGAACCACGCCAAGCTCAGTGATGAAGTTTCTGATCCAAACTCCTTCACTTGACGCTTCTGCAGCAGCCATGTATTCCGCTTCTACTGTAGATCCCGCGATCACGCTTTGCTTGCAGCTTCTCCAGCTCACAGCTCCTCCATTCAAAATATACACGTATCCTGTCTGAGATTTAGAATCATCCTTGTCGGTGTCAAAACTAGCGTCGACGTAACCTTTTACGGCGAGCTGTTCATCACCCCCATAGACTAAGAACATTTCTTTAGTCCTATTCATGTACTTTAGGATGTTCTTCACGGCTGTCCAGTGTTCCACTCCTGGATCACTTTGATATCTGCTCGTCAAACTAAGAGCATTGGACACATCCGGTCTAGTACACAGCATGGCATACATGATGGAACCTATGGCCGAGGCATAAGGCACTTTGCTCATAGCTTTCCTATCATTTACCATAGCTGGACACTGAGCCTTGCTCAATATCTTACCTGACAACATAGGCACTGAACCTTTCTTTGCCTTATCCATTCTGAACCTTTTCAGAACATTGTCTAGGTATGTACTCTGGCTTAAAGCTATCAGGCGTCTTTGTCTATCTCTATAGATTTTGATGCCCAATATATAAGCAGCTTCACCTAGGTCTTTCATTGAAAAACACTTGTTCAAATAACTCTTCACTTCGTTAAGCATGTTGATGTCATTTCCAATAATCAATATGTCATCCACATATAGTACCAGAAACGTCACCGAGCTCCCACTCACTTTCTTGTAGATACAAGCTTCGTAGCAATTTGGAACAAATCCAAAGCTCTTGATCACTTGATCAAAACGAAGGTTCCAACTCCGAGATGCTTGCTTCAGTCCATAAATGGAACGCTGAAGTTTGCATACTTTATCAGCATCCTTAGGATCAACAAAACCTTCGGGTTGCATCATATACAACTCTTCATCAATGTTGCCATTGAGGAAAGCAGTCTTGACATCCATCTGCCATATTTCATAATCATGAAACGCAGCAATTGCTAATAAAATCCGAATGGGCTTAAACATCGCTACGGGAGAGAAAGTCTCATTGTAGTCAACACCTTGAACTTGTCGAAAACCTTTCGCGACAAGCCGTGCTTTATAGACGGTAACATTACCATCCGCGTCCGTTTTCTTCTTGAAGATCCATTTGCACTCAACGGCCTTTCGGTCGCTAGGAGGGTCCACCAAATTCCATACTTGGTTTTCGCTCATGGATCCCAATTCGGATTTCATGGCTTCTAGCCATTTCTCAGAGTCTGGGCTCATCATCGCTTCCTCATAGTTCGTAGGTTCACTGTCTTCTACTAACAAGACTGTCAAGACAGGGTTGCCGTACCACTCAGGAGGGGCACGCGACCTTGTCGACCTGCGACGTTCAGTAGTAGCATTGTCCGAAGCTTCATGATCCTTGTCATTAGCTTCCTCTATTGTTGGTGCAGGCGGCACTGGAACAATTTCAGGTGCTGCGCTACTCTCGAACTCAAGAGAAGGTTCAATAACCTCGTCTAGCTCTACTTTCCTCCCACTCACTTCTTTCGAGAGAAACTCCTTCTCAAGAAAGGAACCGTTCTTTGCGACAAACACTTTGCCTTCAGTTCTGTGATAGAAGGTATACCCAATAGTTTCCTTAGGGTATCCTATGAAGACGCATTTCTCCGCTTTGGGTTCGAGCTTGTCCGGCATCAACTTATTGACGTAAGCTTCACATCCCCAAACTTTAAGAAACGACAACTTAGGTTTAGCACCAAACCACAGTTCATACGGTGTCGTCTCAACGGATTTAGATGGTGCCCTATTTAAAGTGAATGCAGCAGTTTCTAATGCATAACCCCAAAATGATAACGACAAATCAGTAAGAGACATCATCGATCGGACCATATCTAATAAGGTTCGATTCCGGCGTTCAGACACACCATTGCGCTGTGGTGTTCCAGGTGGCGTGAGTTGCGAAACGATTCCGCTTGCTTTAAGATGCGTGAGAAAATCATAACTCAAATATTCACCTCCACGATCGGATCGTAGAAACTTAATCTTTCTGTTACGATGGTTCTCCACTTCATTCTGAAATTCTTTGAACTTTTCAAACGTTTCAGATTTATGTTTCATTAAATAGATATACCCATATCTACTTAAGTCATCGGTAAAAGTGAGAAAATAGCGATATCCACCGCGCGTCGAAACACTCATCGGTCCGCATACATCGGTATGTATGATTTCTAACAAGTCTGTTGCTCGCTCCATCATACCGGAGAACGGGGTTTTGATCATCTTGCCCATGAGGCATGGTTCGCATGTGTCAAATGATTCAAAATCAAGAGAATCCAAAAGTCCATCAGAATGGAGTTTCTTCATGCGCTTTACACCAATATGACCTAGACGACAGTGCCACAAATAAGTAGTATTATCACTATCTACTTTGCATCTCTTAGCCTCTATGTTATGGATGTGTGTTTTATCCCTTTCGAGATTTAGAAGAAATAAACCATTCACAACAGGTGCATGACCATAAAATATGCTACTCATATAAATAGAACAACCATTATTCTCCGATTTAAATGAATAACCGTCTTGCAATAAACAAGATCCAGAAATAATGTTCATGCTCAACGCAGGCACATAATAACACTTATTAAGGTTTAAAACTAATCCCGAAGGTAAAACTAAGGAGAGCGTGCCGACGGCCATCACATCAACTCTTGATCCGTTGCCAACGCGCATCGTCACCTCATCCCTCGCAAGCCGCCGTCTATTCCGTAGCTCCTGTTTCGAGTTACAAATATTAGCAACTGAACCGGTATCAAATACCCAGGCACTACAACGAGGGCTAGTAAGGAAAACATCAATAACATGTATATCAAATATACCTTTGATGGTGCCAGCCTTCTTGTCCGCTAAGTACTTCGGACAGTTGCGCTTCCAGTGACCCTTGTCCTTGCAATAGAAGCACTCAGTGTCCGGCTTAGGACCAGACTTGAGCTTCTTCTCAGCAGGGGCAGTGCGCTTGCTGCCGCCCTTCTTCAAGGGCTTCTTTGCTCCCCTACCTTTCTTGAAGGTGGGCTTGTTGACCATCAACACATGATTATCCTTTTTGATGTCCACTTCCGCGGCCTTCAGCTTTGCGAAGAGCTCGGTGATCGTATCAGTGGAACCAATCTGATTATGAGTCACTACAAAACTTTTGTAGCTGGGAGGGAGTGATTGCAGAACCCTGTCAATCTTAAGCTCCTCTGGAATCGTGCATTCCAGTTGCTCAAGGCGTTGAGTGTAGCCCGTCATCTTAATGGCGTGCTCACTAACGGAACTCCCTTCCTCCATCTTGCAGTTAAAGAACTTCTTAGAGATCTCATATCTCTCAGAACGGGCCTGAGTCTGAAACATGGTTTTCAGCTCTTCGAGAATCTCAAAGGGCCCGGGATAGTCTTCAAAACGATTTTGAAGTTCCGGTTCCATAGCAAACAACATCGTGCTCTTAATCACACCATAATCATCTTTGCACGACTGATAGACAGCTTTCTCATCAGCCGGCGCAGTTGCAGCAGGGGGGTCACCTAACGCTTTCCCAAGGACATAGTCCTTTTGACCGCCAGAGAGAATGATTCTTAGATTGCAGAACCAATTGGTGAAGTTAGACAGATTGTTTCTAAGCTTTTCCTTCTCAGAAAAAACGTTGAAGTTGAAGTTGGACTTAGCCATTTGATCTACAATATTTGCAAGTACAAATTAGACTATGTTCATGATAACTAGTTCAACTTTTAATCAAATTACTAGATGAACTCCCACTAAATTCAACATCCCTCAAGTTGTTTAGTGAACACGATCCAAATTCACCACACCTAATCCGATCTTCACGAGATGAGATGTGGCTTCAATGGTGGACAACGAAGTGTCGATCATATCATTCATATGACTCATGCTTAACCTTTCGGTTCATGTGTTCCGAGGCCATGTCTGTACATGCTAGGCTCGTCAAGTTAGACCCAAGTATTTCCGCGTGTGCAAAACTGGCTTGCACCCGTTGTATGTGAGCGTAGAGTCTATAGCACCCGATCATCACATGATGCTTGGACACGACGAACTTTCGTAACGGTGCATACTCGGGGAGAACACATTTTTTTTATCTTGATCTTTAAGTGAGGAATCATCTTATAATGCTACCGTCGCGATCTAAGCATAATAAGATACATAAAAGGATAAACATCACATGCATATAACTTTATGTGACATGGTATAGCCAATCTTCGCGCAATGATCTCCATCTTGTGCGTTCCGACATGATCTCCATCACTCCACCATGATTGCCTCCACCACGAATAGCAACTACAACTATTGCTAACTACTTAGCGATAAAGTGAAACTATTACATGGCGCATAAGAAGTTGACACACAGGTCATACACAATTATAAACACAACCATATGGCTCCTGCCGGTTGTGTACTCATCGACATGCAAGCCGTGAAACATTACAAAAAATGATCATCGCATACATTATACACATCACATCTTGGGCCATACCATATCACAGAAAACACTCCCTGCAAAAACAAGTCAGACGCCTCTACTTTGTTGTTGCATGTTTTACGTGGCTTATGGGAGTAGATGCTAAGAACAATTCTTACCTACGGAAAGCCACAACGATGATATTATGGTTGCCAAACTCCGGTGTTAATCCCATGACAACTATAGTGAGAGACACTGACATCCACCAGCCGCATGTGTGGAACAAGCCACACGTCAAGTGCGGAGCCGGTCTCGCGAACGACGTCGCGTAAGGTTGGCCTGGACCGCTTCAATCTCACTATCCCGCGTCATAAGAAGAACACAAACAAGAGGCTTGCAACAGAAAACATCAACGCCCGCAACAACCATGTTGTGTTCTACTCGTGAAACACATCTACGCATAGATCTAGCTCTGATACCACTGAAGGGTTTCGCGGCATAGTAAATCAAAATTTTCTACGGATGCGAATAGAGGGAAGCCAAGATCTAATCTAGGAGATGCAAACAACGAGAGATATTGGATTAGATCTTCATACCCTTGAAGATTCGCACAGCGGAACGTTCGTCGGAACGTGGGTGATGTAGTCGTACTCGCTTCTCCTCCTCGCGATCCGATCCGATCTAGCACCACAAGTGGCGATGCCTCCGTGAGATGCACACGTGTGGCACCTTGACGTCTCCTCCTTCCTTGGTCCAGCAAGTATGGTGGAGAGATGGGTTGGATCTACAACGCGACGGCGCGGTGCAATTGGTGGAGAATTTCTGCAGCAGGGCTTCGCCTACAAGCAGTCGGGAGGGAGAGAGGAGGGCAGAAGGGCGGCTAGGGTTGGAGGGGAAGGTTTAGGGGGTTGGTGCGCCCCCAGCCCTCTATATATAGAGGGGTGGGCGCAGCCCTAGCCCCTCCCCCAAGCCAAGGCCGGCGGCCCCAAGGAGGAAGAGTGGGGGGCAAGGAACCCCCCCCTTCTAGAAGCTCTATCTAGAGTTTAAACCTCTCTTGGCCGGCTGGGCCCTATGGGGCCTTGTGCCCCTGGCCCAATGCGGCCAGGGCACTCCCTCATAGGCCCATGCCCCCTCCCGGAAGGTGGGGCCACGTTGGTCCCCTTCCGGAAGGTTCTAGAAGCTTCCGGTACAATACCGATTAACCCGGAACAATTCCGAACTCCAAAAACTGCATTGCCTTATATGAATCTTATTCTCCGGACCACTCCGGAACCTCTCGTGATGTTCCGGATCCCATCCGAGACTCCGAACAAAAACTCATAAACCAATTATCCAATCTATCCTAGCATCGAGATACGTTAAGTGTGTGACCCTGCGGGTTCGAGAATATGCAGACATGATCTTCTATCAATAAACAACAACGGGGTCTGGAAACCCATATTGACTCCCACACATTCATCGATGATCATATCGGATGAACCACGATGCCAGGATTCAATCAATCCCATATATATATTCCCTTCGTCTCGCGATATTTTACTTGCCCGAGATTTGATCGTCGGTACCGTCATACCTAGTTCAATCTCGTTCACAGCAAGTACTTTACTCATTCCGTAATCCGATATCACTTTGTGATTAAATACTTAACCACATGCTTGCAAGCGGTGTTGATATCGATTACCGAGTGGGCCCGAAGTATATCTCTCCGACTTGGGAGGGACAAATCCCATCTCGATACAAACAACCCAACAGATACTTTCCGATCACCTGAGAGACACCTTTATGATCACCCTCTCATAGGATGACGTTTGATGACCTCAAAGCTTTCTTCCGATACCAGGGAGTTGTATTATCTCATGGTCTAAGGAATACAATATTTGACATAAGAAAAGCTTCGCAAAGACGAACACGATGACACGATCTAATTGCTTCGCTTAGTTTGGGTCTGTCCATCATATCATTCTCCCAATGATATGATCTCATTATCAATTGACAACTCATGTCTATGGTTAGGAAACCTTAACCATCATTGATCAATGAGCTAGTCCATAGAGGCGTACTAGGGACACGGTGTTGTTCACAAACCACAAAAGTATTAAAGTTTCCGCTTAATACAATTCTAGCATGGAATATAAACATTATCATGAACAAGAATTATAATAATAACATCTTTATTATTTCCTCTAGGGCATAATTCCAACACGCCCGTCATCGACGAAGTCCTGGCACCCTCCGACTCTGTCATTGACACGCTTTATGCTGATTTCAGTGCAGATTCCGAGGAGATAGACTTCAGTCCAGAAGAGCTAGACTCCGCCATGCAGGAGATGGAGAGGAGTACTCGCGCGACGAGCAAGCTAATAACATCGTCATGTCTCGAGGGGTGTTCGTCACCATCGGGACAGCGATGGATGAAGACCAGCCCGGGCAAGCTCCGCCTACGGCGCTGGATAAGGGGAAGGGGCTACTTATTGCTGCTGACGATGATCGCGCAAGAGTCATGCCTCCTCCGCCTAATCCAGTGCAGCACCCTCAGGAACTCGGCACCGGTCTGAGAAACAACAACACCGCAAACTTGCCGCCTCCAGCATCCACGTCGGCAGCAGCCCATGTTACTCCAGCTGATAGAGTGATGTATGGCAACCTCCTCGTTGAGCCACTAACTGTTGATCATATCCGGAACGTGACTCAGCTTGATGAGAAGCGCCAGCAACTGCTGGAGGAAGCGCAAGCCATCGCGGAGCAAGGCGCTAAACTAGATCGAGATCTGGTCAACACGCAGAAGTCCATAGAAAAAGCTAGAGCAATGGAGGCCAAGTACAAGACTCTGCTCCAGCAGCAGAAGGCTAACAAGGCTCCGGCTCGCGTCATCAACGATCCTGGTGTACGGCGCAACCTAGGATGGGCTCCCTCGAAGCCGGCACAAGCCAAGCCATACATTGACAGTGAAGGCAAGCAGGTGATGCCCACCCCACTCCTTAACCTCGCCGTCGCCAAGACCCTTCTGGAGCAGGATAGATCGCCTGAGGTAGTGGAACAGGTCTATGACCTAGTGGCCAAGGCGGTAAAGCAGCAGGAAAAGGCCACCTCTCAGAGGCTTGAGTCTGACCTAGCGCTCTGCCGATCTAGCCAGTACAAACCACCAAGCGACAGATCTCCTCAGGATGTCGGATCGCGGACGGGTTCATCAGAACGAAGACGGAGGGATGCGCGCAACAGGAAGGATGCTATCCCCATATCCTCCGACCACAGAGAAAGAGCCCAACCTCGTCGCCCATCGCCACCGCCCCGATCCCCCCGACGTCAGGAAGACTACAAGGCTCACCATCGTACGGATATGCCCCCACCAAAGCAGTGTGGCATCGTCATCCGCGACAACACGGAGCAGACCCGTCATGACGGAAAGCACAACGAAGGACATAAGAGCAGGTCGCGCCATGACCCTCCGCATCCGACAAGCAATCGCGACAGGCGTGAAGCATCGCAGGAGGGTAACAGCAAGAAAGCTAACCCACCGCCACCTCCGCCTCCGTCGCCGCCAAGCAGTCACCATGGCGGAGGAGGTCCGCGTCGTTCACGCAGCCCATCCCCTGTTGACAAAAAGAAGAATAACCCGGAGCCGTACGATGCATGTTCGCAGATCGATAAGATCCACGAGGCCCGAGAAGGACCATACCTGGGACCACGTTGCTTTGGACCTGCAATACGGTCCGCAACTTACCCCAAAGGATTCCGGATTGACAAGACCATCCAGCCCTATGACGGCACCGCCAAGCCTGCCACATGGTTGCAGGACTACGACAACGTGGTGGAGATTGCCGGAGGCAACCCCAACGTCGCCGTCAAGTACCTCCCGTTAATGTTGGTGGGCATGACCCGTCAATGGATCGACGACTTGCCGGAGAAATCTATCTACAACTGGCTGGACATGCAAGAAGCGTTCACCAATAACTTTGAGGGTACATACAAGCGTCCCTGCACGGTGGGCGATCTACAGTGGTGCGTGCAAGAGAAAGACGAGACATCTCGCGCCTACCTCTCCCGCTGGCTGGATATGAAGAATTCCTGCGCAGGAGTGCACGCCCAGACCGCCATGGCCGCCTTCATCGATGGGTTGGAAAGGGGCACATTACTCCGACATAAGCTGAAGAGCCTGCAGGACAATCATCAGCTTGACTTGAATCAGATGATTCAGTTAGCTAGTGAGTTCGCAGCTGCCAACGACGATGCTCATGGCTCTTTGCCGGCAACTGCCGTTCCAACCCAAGCTAGGAGAAACAGCAGTAGAAAGCGGAAAACCGCTCCAGAAGAAAAGCAATCTACCGACATGGTCGCCATGACTTTTGCAGGACGAGGTGAAGGCGGACAACGTGGACGAGGAAGGGGAGCAAGCCGTGGGCAGCAACGAGGAAGTGAAACCAACTCGGCGCAGCTCCGTGTTCCCCAAACCTACGAAGAGTACCGCGATATGCCGTGCCTCGTACACCTCGATGCCAATGGCAAGGCCACCCATACCAATCGACACTGCAAGTTCGTCAACGACCTCAAGGAAGACCCGGAGTCCGGCTATAAGCAAAGTCGGAAGAACAGACCGCGAGGCAAGGGCAAGGGGAAGAAGAAGGAGGAGGAGTCCAAGGATTCAAGTGACATGGACGAGGACGTTGACCCCAAGCACGCCGCCAAGAGCGACGACAAGGGCAAGAACCCCTTCGCAAAGAAGGCCCCAGTCTACCACACTTTCCTTGGCACCCCCACCATCCGACAACAGAAGACCTCTCTGAGGATCCTGATGGCCACTCTCCCCCCAGTTCCCCAATACCTGCGCTGGTCGGAGGTTCCAATAACTTGGGACAGGATAGACCACCCAAACCTTGTGCCCACGGAGAACCAGTACGCCATGGTAATCAACCCATTGATTGACGGCGTGGAGTTCACCAAGTGTATGGTGGATAGTGGAAGCAGCATCAACATCATGTACCTGGATACACTGCAAAAGATGAACTTGACAGAGGCAAACCTAAGGTGGACCAACACCATGTTCCAAGGCATAGTTCCTGGACGGGAGGCTCGGTCCCTTGGGTGCATTACACTTCAGGTAGCCTTTGGCGACGTTAATAATTACCGCCAAGAGCGCATGGCCTTTGAGGTAGTCCCCTTCAAGAGCGTGTACCACGTCATATTCGGCCGCGACATATTACACACATTCATGGCCAAGCCATTCTTCGTCTACAACAAGCTCAAGATACCCGAACCGAACGGTGTCATCACCGTATCCAGAAGCTTTACCAAGGAAAGGGACTGCGAGATCGATGAAGCAGCCGTTGCAGAAGCTGTCCTCTACAACGAAGAATTCAAAGAGATCCAGAGCAAGGTCAATGACTCAGAGATGCCCGCGTCGAAGAAGCAGATCTCCGACTCCGCTCCTGCGTTCAAGGCCGCCATCGAGACCAAGCCAGTGGAACTTGTGGTAGGCGATGCCTCCAAGACCGTCGCCATTGGGACGAACCTGGATCCCAAATAGGAAAGCGCGCTCGTCGAGTTCCTCCGTGAGAATAGGGACATCTTTGCCTGGCAACCTGCTGACATGAAAGGTGTACCTAGGGAACTTGCCGAGCACAGCTTAAACATAGATCCAAAATGTAAACTAGTGAAACAACCTCTACGACGCTTCGGAGAGGAGAAGAGACGTGCCATTGGCAAAGAGATAGCTAGGTTACTTAAGGCTGAGTTTATCCGAGAAGTCCTTCAAACCCGATGGGTGGCTAATCCTGTACTTGTCCCCAAAAAGGGAACCAATGAATTAAGAATGTGCATTGATTACACCGGCTTGAACAAAGCATGTCCCAAAGATCCGTTTGCTTTGCCTCGCATTGACCAAGTTATTGACTCAACGGCTGGCTCGGAACTTTTGTGTTTTCTCGATGCATACTCAGGATACCACCAGATCAAGATGAGGAAGTCGGACCAATTGGCCACTTCGTTCACTACCCCATACGGCACGTTTTGCTTTGTCACGATGCCCTTTGGGTTGAAAAACACAGGTGCTACCTACTAGCGGAAAATGCAACGTTGCCTTCACGACCAAATTGGTCGGAACGTTCACGCCTATGTGGACGATATCGCGGTGATGTCTAAAAAGTCAAACGACTTAATCTTCGACTTAAAAGAAACCTTTGATAATCTCCGGAAATACAACATGATGCTCAACCCTAAGAAGTGCGTCTTCGGGGTTCTAGTCGGCAAACTGTTGGGCTTCATCATTTCCTAGCAGGGAATCGAGGTCAACCCGGAGAAAATCAAGGCCATCTTAAACATAAACCGTCCGACATGTCTAAAAGACATCCAACGATTAACAGGTTGTGTTGCAGCAGTTAGTCGGTTCATCAACAGACTTGGAGAGAAGGATATGCCACTGTACAAGTTGCTGAAGAAGGCGGACAAATTCACGTGGACGGACGAGGCAGATGCAGCATTGAAGCAGCTCAAAGAGATTCTTTCCTCAGCGCCCATCCTTGCAGCACCCGAGCCTGGTGAGCCCCTGTTAATTTACATGGTGGCAACCAACCGGGTTATCAGCATCGTCGTCGTGGTAGAACGGAAGGAACCAGGCTATGAGCACGGAGTTCAACGACCAGTCTACTATGTAAGCGAGGTCTTGACGAAGTCCAAGCAGCGTTATCCGCACTTCCAAAAGATATCTTATGGAGTATTCCTTGCTTCACGGAAACTGGGGCATTACTTTCAGGAGCACCCAATCACAGTAGTGAGCAAGACTCCACTGTCCGACATTATCAACAACAGCGACGCTACAGGAAGGGTCGCAAAGTGGGGCATTGAACTTGCCGCCTTCAAGATCACCTACAAAAGACGCGACGCTATCAAGTCACAAGCCTTGGCGGATTTTATTGCAGATTGGACGGAGATGCCGAATGCCACTCCGTTGCCGGAACCCAGTACTGGGTGATGCACTTTGACGGATCAAAGCTGCTCAACGGCTCAGGGGCTGGTGTATTGCTGCAGTCACCAAAAGGAGACAAGCTACACTACGTTCTGCAGATCCACTTCGAGGCTACAAACAACATGGCAGAGTATGAAGCACTCATTCACGGACTGCGTGTAGCCAAGGATATTGGCATCAAGCGCATAGTTTGCTGTGGAGATTCCGACTTGGTTGCCTAGCAGGTGGCTGGCACCTGGAATGCGCAGAACCCTATGATGGCGGCATATCGCGACGAAGTGGACGAGATAGCCAAGAGCTTCTTGGGCTACGAAGTCAAGTATGTGCCTAGGGAGCAAAACGAGGCGGCTGATCTATTGTCTAAACTTGGATCAGGGCGCAAGCAAATTCCGCTAGGAGTTTTCCTAGAGCATCTACGCACACCATCCGTGAAGGGCGCCGACATCGACAACCCGGATAGAGCTGATTCTTTCGTCAACATGGTGACAAAGACCCCTCCGGCTTGGACAAAACCGTTCATGGAATATCTCGAACACGGAACTTTGCCTGACGACAAGGTCGAAAGATGGCAGATAGTACGACGAGCAAAGGGTTATACCATAACCAATGGGCAACTCTACAAAAGGAGCACTACTGGTGTATACCTAAAGTGTGTTTCCCAGCTAGAAGGTATGGAAATCCTACGCGAAATCCATCTCGGAGATTGCGGGCATCACGCCGCTCCTCGATCGTTGGTCGCGAAAGCCTTCTGGCAAGGATTCTTTTGGCTGAACGCAAAGGCGGACGCCGACAAGCTGGTTGAAACATGCACAGGATGCCAGTATTATGCCCGACAACCACAAGTTCCTGCTGAAGAATTGCGAACAATACCAATAACTTGGCCGTTTGTAGTCTGGGGGCTATACATGGTGGGGCCGTTACAAACGGCACTGTGTGGATTTACGCATCTGCTTGTAGCAGTTGACAAATTTACCAAATGGATAGAAGCTAAACCCATTAGAAAGCTTGATGGGGCAACTGCCCTCAGGTTTGTCTGGGATCTAGTGGTGAGATTTGGTCTCCCACATAGCATCACCACCGACAATGGAAGCAACTTGTCACTCGGAGAAGTGGAGGCCTACTGCTGGGACAAAGGCATCCTACTTGACCTTGCGTCTGTGGCACACCCACAATCCAATGGTCAAGTTGAGCGAGCCAATGGATTAATCCTACAGGGAATCAAGCCACGTCTTGAGGCACCGCTACATAGAGCAGCCGGAGCCTGGGCGGAAGAATTGCCATATGTACTGTGGAGTTTACGAACTACACCTAACAGATCCACTGGCTACACCCCTTACTTCATGGTATATGGAGCAGAAGCCATCCTACCCTCCGACATCCTCCACGATGCACCAAGAGTTGCCGCCTACAACGAAGATGACGCTGAAGATTCCAGACGCCTGGATGTGGACCTTCTCGAGGAGGAGCGTGTTTTGGCATGCCAAAGATCCGCCATCTACCATCAGAAGCTACGCAGCTACCATAGTCGCCGCGTCCGGCATCACTCATTTAAAGAGGGGGATTTAGTACTCTGACTTAAGCAGAAGAAGTCACACAAATTATCCCCGCCATGGGAAGGACGGTTCATCATAAGCAAGGCGCTGCTCAATGGGTCTTACTACCTTGTCGACAATCGTGAGCTCAAGGATAGACCCAACGAGGATCATAAGCGTAAGCGACGTGACCCGGATGATGACTACCCAGAGCTTGATCGGCCATGGAACATAGCACAACTACGTCCTTTCTACACTTAGCATTTTTTATCTAATTGAGTACCTCTTATATGATCAATGAAATAAAGCTCTTTGGTTCACTCATATTGCTGAGTCTTTTACCTCCTTTAGTGTTCATTTTTGGATCATATAAACCTTTATGCACAAGCTTTGCGATTGCACTTGTGAAAATTCCGCCTACGGGCGTTAGCTTAAGTTTTCTGGTCTACACGTTCTTTGTTGTTTTTATGTGGATTCTGGAGTAGTGACTTTCGGCACTCCTTGTCGGCGATTTTGTGCTAAAGTTTTTGACGGTGCCATTGGGTATCATCACCTAAGCGCATGGTTCTGACAACGAGTCTTCCGACTCACGAAAAGTCAAGCATAAGAACCAAAGTAATGGATAAGCCACCACTTGCTTAAAAAATATATACATGATGGGCATTAATTCTTAAGTAGCAGGATACGACAAACATTGTTTTCCGCCTTAAGATTACATCACCAAGTTTTTTCAATGCACACTCCAGAGGTGAAGCAAGAATTACAAAGTGTTTTCCACTCCTTGGGTACAGGGGACTTGGAGGCCACATCATCACCAGCCGGATATTCACCCTCAGCGTCACCACTGTGAGGAGACTCGGAGGATTCAGGGTCGGCGTTGTCAAGAAAGTTCCTGGGCACGAAGACGTCGACATCCACCAACTCGGCAACCCTGGTGTCATAGCCCGCGAGTGATGACAGGATGGCTTCGTGATCGATCTCCTTGCCGTCATCATCCACGTCGGGGATACCAGATGTCACCGTGTCGATGTCGGCACCGTCATAGTGTGCCTTCACCATGGACAACACCATCCTTGCGCCAGCCCGTGCAGATGAAGCTTTCCAGCTTGCGACACGCTCGGGGGCTCGGCGCAGAATCTCCGAGTACTTCACCATGGAGTCCGAGGCCTTGATATAAATTTGTAGGGGCTGGGCGATCTCCTTGGCTTGGGTGATGTGGCATCCCGCAAAAACCACTACTAGAAAATCGCGTTGTTTTTGTGCTTTGCATCATCATGACCGCATGCTCATTTCATCATGCCACATTGCATTTGAGCATCGTCATCTTAATCATGCATTTGTTTGTCGAAACCTATTTTCTAAAAGCCTATTTTGTTCCCTAGATATTCTCCGCTTTGTTCAAATTCAAACCCTAGATCTGCCGGACCTTATGTCTATCTAAAACCCTTTTACAAATGTTTTGATTTAAAACAAAGAAAATAATAAAATATTATAAATCGGTTTTGTTCCGGGAAAAGGCCGCCACCGGCCAGGTCCAAACGGCCCAGCCGGCAGCAGTCTACTTCCCCAGATAAATATCTACCCAGTCCCCCCTAAATATTTTCTTACCCTGTCCTAATCTACCCAGCCTCCTCCACCTCACCCCACCCAATCTCCTCTCGCCACCTCACCTCTTCCCTCCCCCTATCCTATCAAACCTTGCCACCTCACCAGGCTGAACCGCTCCCCTCCCCTCTCTCTCTCTCTCCCCCGGCCCCACCCCGCAGTGCACACACACAACACCACACACCGGATCCACCCCCTAGCCCCACTCCCTCCCTGGCCACACACGCACACCTCAGGACCCAACCCCACCTACCGCCTGGCCCCACCGATCCTCTCTCCAACCCCTTGCGTCATCCTCCTCCCGCAAGCCCGACGCCTCCCTCACCCGGCCGTCCCTGCCTCCACCCCACCTCGCCGCTCGCCGTCCTCCTCCCCTCTGCAGAGCCCGCCGGTCGCTCCTCTCGCACCCCGCCGACCGCCGGTCGCTCCTCTCGTACCCCGCCGACCGCCACCGCCTCCCCTTCCCTCTCCGACGACCCCCCTCACCATCCGCCTCCTCGCCGGCGCCCCGGTTCTCCTCGCCCGCCTCCGGCCATGGCGCCACCACCCGCGTCCGCCGCTCGGCTTCCCGCCACCGCGACGCCCCTGCTCGCCTCCGTCCCCGCAGAAGCTCCTCCGACCTCACCTTCCGCCGCGGCCGCCGCCCTCCCTCGCCGGCCCTGCGGCCACCGCCTCCCTCCTCGGCCCTCTCTCCTCCGGCCGCCTCCGTGCCAGGCCCGACGCCGGCCCCTTCCTCCCCGCCGCCTCTGCCCTCCTCGTCACCCTCTGCAGCAGCCCGCCGCCGTCCGCAGGAGCTCCCCCGGCCGCCTCCTCAACCCCCTCGGCTCCGGCCGCAGCAGCTCGATCCAGCCGCCTCCGCCCCACTGTTCTCCGACCCGACCTTAACCGCCTCGCCCGACCCTCGCCGGCCGCGCCTGCCGCCAACTCCGGCGTCGACCCCGCCACCGAGCCGCGCCCCGTCCTCCTTCCTCCGGCAGCGAGCTCCGCCCCGCCTGCCTCGCATCGCCCTGCGTCTGCGTCGCCCAAGCCCCGCCATGCCGCCAGCAGCACGCCCCGCTCCGTCAACCTCACGACTGGCTGCGTCCTTCCGCTCGCCTCGCGTCTGGCCCGCATCGCCGTTGGGGCCGCCCTGAGCCGCCGTCTGACGCCCTCTTCGACAGGGAGTCGCCCCATCGTCCTCGTCATCAAGATGGTTTGCGTTTGGTTGGTGAAGATTGGATGGCAGTGTGAAGCGACTGCATGTATGCATCTACAGCGACAAGAACAATAACTAGTACATCAGGAACAACCAATGCAAGATAACCCGAAGACCGATACCGCCGAACCCGAGCGCCAAGATCGCCTTCCTGGACCCCTGAAGACCGGTCCGAAGCGCCAAGGCCCGGACCCGAAAGCCGCCAAGATTGCCATAGAACGACAAGCACTTCACCCCGAACGCCAAGACCGACCCGACATGAGGAACCGACAAGATCTTCGCAGCGACAAGTTCGACACCGACCCGGGCGAATCCGATGCGCCCCGACGCCAAACCAAGTCCCCCTTCACGGAACGCCAAGATCTACTCCGATATCCGAGAACGATCCCGCCGAGGCCGAACCCCAGATCTGAACCCTGAGACCGAACCCCGAACCCCGGAACCCCAAGATCTGCCGAACCCTAATGTGTGAACCCAAACCCGAGCCCTTATTTTATTAAATGATATATACATTGTTGCATATTAATTGTCATACTTGCATGCACACTTGTCATGTGGTTTGGGGGCCTTATGCCGATTCACCTCTAATTAAATATGGGGCCCATATGCGGCCAAATCTAGTCTTATATTGGCCTTATTTAAATTTGTGTAGCGAACCGGTAACTTATCTTGCCTTGTTAATACAACATTTAATTTGCGGGGTAGATAAATAACTCGAACCATATAATTAATTGTCGGGACCCCGGTTCCGCTTAATATGACCTAATCGCACTTTTGCCATGTCATACATCATACATGCATCATGCCCGATCTTTTGCCGTAGTATTAAATATTGCATCCGGTGTTTATTCTAGTGTTTTGCTTCTTCGCGGATAAGGCCGATGAGTTGATGCGAGTGTCGATCCGCTCTTCGGTTGAACCTTCGACAATGTTTTCAGGCGAGCATCTCCCCCTTTCTACCTATCTTACTTTTATAGCATTTATTTCCCTCCTGTTGATCTATTGCTATCTGTGTTGCGATGCTCTAGTTTCCGTACCCGTGATGTCCCTTGCAGCCATATATTGCCTTGGACACATCCTATTACCTGTTGATTGGTAGATAGTTGGACTTGCGTGTCGTAGTCGCTCGCTCAAGTGCTGTTGCGTGTCGTCAAGTACCACAGTTGTTGGAGTCTTGCCGCATGTTCAATGTTGGAGATGATCATGGTTTTACTTATTGTTCACTTTAATTACTATTTAACAACTAAAATTGAAGTAGGTAAGCAGAGGCACCGGTGGGTGATAGATAATATCTGGTTTCCGACCGCCCACTTGTGTCCCGTAGGACCCCGAGTTCTTGACACCTGTTCCGAGATCGAGCGCGCTAACCACAGGTGGGGAGATATGGGCCCCCCATCGATTAGTACCTGATTTCAAAGTATTGTACTGGGGGCCACAAGTAGTTTGGGGCTTTATTACTATTCTGTACTTATGCCATGCTTTACTGCTTTATTTACGATTGTGTGAGGAGCACGCTGTACTGTTTTGGAAGCGGAGTGTTTTCGCGGTATCGACAGTCCCAGTTTTGGGATTTGCTGTCGTTTACAGCCACTGTCGCAAACCCTGAGTCCGTCTCGGAGACCGGCCGACTTTGTTGCGGGTGTACTTAGTGGGGTGGCCCCCCGTGCTTGCTTTGGGTCTGGGAAACGTCATGACTTAGGCCCCGCCGACATACCGATGGGTGTATGTTAATTGATCTGGCAAAAAGGGTCGAAGTGCTTGTGGATACTTTGGTGCACCCCTGCAGGGTTTAATCTTTTCGAGAAGCCGTGTCCGCGGTTATGGACGACTTGGAGCACAGGTCTCGATCATAGACAACTAAAACTAAAGTTTACTGTTATAAATTGACTTGTATCCGATATGACTAGTAATCAGTTTCACTGCAACTGAATGGCTAAATAAAATACCAACAACTGCTGGGTTTAGGGATATCTCATGTTAATTGTATCTGACTAGTAAGTGCCGCCACTACAACGGAATGGTTAACTAAAACGGCCCACTGCTTATTTTATCCGGATGATTATCTATACCTGACTAGTAATTGCTGCAACGATAACTGAATAAATAAAACTGCCAACTGTGTGAGTTCCTCGGTTGACTTCCTCGTTTGGTCTCGAGGGGAAATACCAGGATGGGATTGTTTGGTGTTAGTATCAGGTTGGTTCCGGATAGGACTTTCTTACCCCTCTCTGATAGCCGTCAGTTGTATCGGGTCTCTATAGGTTGTTTAGTGCATGCTGCCGCTCAGTCCACCATACCTATGTAGGCGAGGACCGCCAAATTCTAGTCTCGCCGTGTACTGGCCTCAGTACTGACGCTCCTTCTTTTTCCTTTTCCCTTTGTCGGCACCCCTTTTGTTTAAGCAGGTTTTGAGATCGACGTCGTTAGCAGGTTTACCCTTCCGGCTTGGCCTGGGCAGGGTTATGGACGCCATTGGTTATTCTTCAGGGCTCTTAGCCCCATTTGCATCTTGTCCGTAGCTGGACGCTGTATCGTTTTCAAGGTGATTTGGATCTTTGTTCTGTATATCTGTATTCTTGACTCATGGAGTCGTGTTGTATATATATCTGTTCTGTGGGTCCCATCGAGGACTGTTGTGTACTGTTATTACTTCGTTTTCCACCCGCACAAAAGTGCCTGGTGGGCACCTTCGAATCGTTTCTATGCGGGTTTGGCGGGTTTCGCTAAAACTTGCATAGGGCCGATTCTGAGGGTGTTACAGGTGATGGCGGTGTTGATGAAGTTGCCGGCAAGAATCATGCATTCCTTGTCCGAAGGAGGCGAGCGGGTTAAACCCAGGGGCGCTGAAAATTCCGACAACGATTGCATGAGTTCAAAAATTCTAAGTATCCAGATTACAGAGCTACAAGGCGGAGGATACTTACTAAAGATGCTGGAGGAGCTTAAACGCCTCGCTATGGCGAAGGTTTTGCTCATCGGCAGCTTGCTTCTGATCCTTTGGGATCGCAAGCTCCTCCTTCAAGCGATTGATCTCGGCGGAAGCGGAGTCCTGCAGGACTTTCATGGAGTCCTCGTGCATTTTCAGCATTTGTTCCCTCTCCTTCTTAAGGATCTTGTTCTCGTTGTCCAGCTGCTGGATGTGCTTGGACTGCTCGACAATATCCTTGGCCTTGGCTACATGCTCTGCAAGTCGGATAAAACAAAGTACACAGTGAGTACTCGAAGAAGGAAGGCACAAAAGTAAGACGGAAATGCGCAAAAAGAAAATAGACTCTTGTTTTTGATGATCTGTTCCTTCAAGATGGCGGTTTTACCCTTTTCAGCTTCAAGGTCCGCGCGCATCTTCTGGTACTTATCATTGGTCATGCCCCTCCGAGCATTCTCGTTCTGTGGAAACAAATACAAAGTCAAGTCGTTGTTCAGTCTACTTGGAGCCCCTAGTCGGAGATTTTCCATCTAGGTGCTCGGGGGCTACATCGGGAGTTTTTTAACTTAGCAATATGCTTAGCTTTTCTTTAAGCATCTAGTCGGAGCTAGTTCAGTTCTCAACTAGAAGCTTAGGGGCTACAGTATAAAGTTTTAACTCGGAAAATGCTTAGCTTTTCTTTAAGTATCTAGTCGGAACTAATTCAGTTACAACTAGAGGCTTGGGGGCTACAACACTTAAAATTATGAACACTGCGTATGCTACTCTTAAAGCATCTAGTCGAAATAATTCATTCCATCTAAATGCTTGGGGCTACAGTGAGAGTTTTTTCTAACTTAGTCACTCTTAGAGCATATAGATGCAAAGCCAATGGTTTTCTGTCTACATCCTCGGGGGCTACAGTGGGATACTCATATGAAATGCAAAAGGTAAAGTAAAACTTACAAGTGCGATGATCTTGAGGTTTGTAGCACTCTCGGCTAGCAGCTTGCCAAAAGAAACGCTGTTGCTTCGCAAGATGTCTGCTTGACGGAGTAGCTCCTCAAGACCGCACGTCGGAGATGACGGCACTCCTCCAGGAACCATAGTTGTGCTACCCGGCGTAAGCACCGGGAAAATAATCTTTGGCAGCTCCAGGGGTTTCTGGGGAGTAGAGGCGCCGCCTTCGGCAGAAGTACCAGCACCCACCACCGCCTTGCCGCTACCGATGGCTTCCTTAGCCAGAGCTTCAGCCATTTGAAGAGCAGCACTCTCCTGCGTCGCCTGCTCGCCAACAATCGCGAGTTCGGTAGAGGCGCTAGAATTCACTTCCATGGCGGAAGGGACTGGTGCCTCCTGAGCTTGGGAGTTTGTCGGATCGGAGGAGGGCTTGACGGCAGGAGTAGCAGGGGCGATGGCGGGGGAAGAGTCGCGATGCATCATATCTTTGATATTTTTAGAAGCCCCAAGAGTCTTGGAGGACTTCTTGAGGCTGGTTGTGGCTTTCTTCCTGAAACATGCAAAATGCATAAGTACAGGCATGAGACAGATAAACAAGGCAATGTCGGAGAATAAGAAGCTTACACTAGGGGGGGGAGCTTTGGCAAACATCCCAGTGTCTTTCTTCTTTTCCGCCTCCAGGGAGGCAGTACTCTTTTTGGAGGCTCCACCCTCCGTCTTCTTTTTCTTGTCCGTCGGCAGCGTCAGAGGTGGAGCTCTTCCGCATTCGTGCCAACGGGGCATCATCGTCAGACACGACCGTGACTTCCTTCATCTTAGGATCGTAGATTTGGGCGGCCAGGTTGCCCTCCTCTAGATCGCTAAGCTGTTAAGTGAGAAATCATTGTGTTAGACAAGATGTTATTAGCAAGACGGAAAAACTGGAGCAATGTCATACACGGAAAATAAATACCTACCTTTGGGCACTTTACGTTTACGAACATGTTGTAGGTGAGGGTGAAGCCACGCTTCTTATCCTTCACCTTGACGATGTCCTTAAGACGGAACTTGACGGAGTCGCTCAAGAAGTTGTCCTCGGAGATCCGGAGGGTATCCCTTCGGTCGCCGGTGTACTCGTGCATAATCTTCGTACGGTGATGCAGAGGTTGAATCCGCCTGATGAACCAGCACATAGCTAGGTCCAAGCCGGTCAGACCCGTCTCTACAAACCATTCGATCCGCCTTATTGCTCGAGAAGCGTTGAGGTCGGAGGGAAGGGAGGCATGGGACCGCCATGTGGGGACTTCGGCAGCGGCTCCGTCCACAAAGTCTGGGTACGTTACTTCTCGGCCCGACAAAGGAATGTTGGGGACATAGAATTACTTCCGCTGCCAATTTTTGCATGACTCATGGCCGACGATGTCGGGGAACCGCCGGCCAGGACAGATCTTGAAGCTTATGGTGCCGCAGTTTCTATGCTCCTCCTTGCTGTGTCCGGCTTCACGTTTGACGATGAAGAAGTAAACAAACAAATCTAACCTAGGCCTAATCCCCAGGTAACCCTCACAAAGTGCCACGAAGTTGCTAAGCACTAAGATGCTATTGGGGGAGAGGTTGTGGGGTTGGACCTTGAAGTGATTCAAGACGGACAGGAAGAAGTGGGAGATGGGCAGAGAAACACAACGTACCAATTGCGCCTTGAGGTATACTTTCTCTCCGGCTTGGGGAGAGGGGGTCACCTCGCCGGCCGGCGCTGCCCGCCAGGCGAGCCCCTCCGTCGCAGGGAGGTAACCCTCAGCGACCATCTCTTGGATGTCCCGATCGGTGATGTCCGAGCCGCGCCAGTCACCTTTGTGCGAGTTTGGCTCCTCTTCCAGGGGCTCCAGCGCCGCCAGGTTATGGTCACCGCCGGTGGTTTCTATCACCGCCGATGCGGGGATGACCAGACCCTCTGGGGGCACGACGACGAAGCTCGCCGGCTTCGCCGCGGCTTCGCTCGACGCCGCCATTGATGGGGATGAACTGCTGCTGGCAATGGAGGAGGGAGAGGACGCGACTGGTGCAGGCAAGAGGCTAGGGTTTCTCAAGGTTTTCGCGGAGAGCTCGAGGAGGCGCGTGGCTGGAGGAAGAAGGCGATGACGCAGGAGAATGGGGTGAAAAAGTGGCAAGTGTCCCACGGCCGCTATTTATCTTGCTCTGCGTCAAGATTCATGCAGCTAATCAGACGGTTGTCGCGTAGACGACGTGTTCATGAACGTGCGCGGTAATTTCGCCACGTCTCCAACCGTCGCCGCCAACTGTTCGTATCGCTCGCACGGGAAAATCGGATTTGATTACGTTCTCTGCATGTGTGAGTTACGAGGCGTCGCTGACCTACAGCCTATGTTGTCATAACTGACATGGTAGATGAGCCGTCCCATCGAAGTTTCTGGCATGGACGGATTTAATTCTACAACGGGAGCGTACGATGGAAGATTCAGCATTTCTCCGACTTACTCATAGAAGACGGAGAAAACCTTGCAGGGTTCTTTGGGAGGACTACAAGATATTGCTTGACGATTTTCCGACATCCATCTAGATGGAGCATTCCACGGGAAGAGGCAAGACGACGCAAGATCTCGGAGTTCTCCGGGGGCTACTGTTGGGGATATGCTATATGGGTATCCTCATAGCATGTCTCTTATTCGACTAACCCGGGTGGCCCATAGTCGGTAGCATGGCCTATGGCCTACTGGGCGGCCCAGTTAGGTGGATCCAGAAGGGAGGCCCATGCCGGATAAAGGAAGGCTACGGTGGAGTCACCATTGTACCCGGAGCCTTGGAGTGCAAGATACACAAGACTAGTAATAGACGGTGTAGAACTCTGTAACCTATCCGGCTAGGACTTTTCCCTGTAACCCTAGGACCTGGCGACTATATAAGTCGGGCCTATGGGAGCCTTTAGGGCATCGATTCATACAACTTCACATAACCTCGCACAACGAACATATCTCTGTAACTCGGCGTATTGCCATTATAGTGATTTATAGCAGGAGTAGGATTCCGCCACCATTGTGGGATCTGAACCTGGGTAAGCTGTATTACCTCGTACCCGTCAACCGTCCGCCTTACCCCACTTCTCTAAACACGCACTGTGAGGACCCCTCCATGGCGTACTCGTCGGCAATACCACGACACGAACCCTAGCGGCTGAGTGGGGGTGCATAGGGGGCATACCTGAGCTCCAATGACGATGGCGAGACGGGCAAACGAACGAGTGGTCGACGGCGAGTTCAGGGACGGTCGAGGCAGCTCCGGGGGTGGTCGAAATCAACGGCCTCCTTCTTGTCCAGAGGCGTCCTGCTCCGGCGCAATTCCAGCGAGCTGCTGCTCCTCATGCTCCGGCTAGAGGGTGGAACGATCAATGAGGTGAGCGGAGTGGAATGGTGTGCTTCAAATGGTTGGGGGTGTCCTCCTTTTATAGTCTTGATGGCGAGACCGAGAGGGATGGGCAGGAGACGGTGGCGACATGGCTACGGGCGGCTAGCGGCATGGCTGGGGTTGGCAATCGACGGGCGGTCTCCTGGCGGTGCTCTAGAGCTTAAATGCGCGCTTAGGGGCGGTGGCAATCGGTCGGGAACATGCGATGCTCTCCGCTGCAGAGGTAGCGTCTTCGACGGCGAGCGGTGGCCGTGAGGCACGGGGCGGCGAACGGGGGTGTCTGGCGTGTTCCTAGGATCATGGCGAAGTGGTAGGCATGGGCTGCGGTCGAGGGGCGGCGTGTGCACGCGTGCCGGGTGCGGCGCTCTAGGGCGTGCTCGGCATGTCGCAGTGGCACTGGGCGCACGGCGTTCCTGGTGGTCCACGGCTTGCACTAGCTTGGGTAGGGGACAATGGGCGGCGGTGAGGTGCTAGCTGCCTCCCAGACAAGGTTGGCAAGCCTAGGGTTGCTGCTAGCTGGCCGGCGATAATGGGGTGGCATGGTGACACTCGGCCTTCTCACCATTGATGGAAAGGCAAGCTCACAGTGGTGCTAGAGGTTTACAAATGAGCTACATGATCTACTAGTTGCAACCAGAGGGGGAACAAGTTAGGCCAAATTTACTGCACACTATAGTGTTTGTGATTTGTTTGATTTGAATCTGCAAGATGTTTAATGAAATGGCCGCAAGAAAATTTCTTTTGAATTTTGAAAATATTTTTGGTGGGTGTGCTAGCCATGTGCTGGGGATTCTGTGGGTGCTTGGGTTTTGAAAATTGAGTTTGTTTGAGTGGTTTTTGAAATAGTGGGATCTTCCCATATGAGATAGATTCAATTTTAAACTGTCATTTAAACTTAGTATTTGAATGTTTTTGGATGATCACAAAGTGGGCCTTGGTACCTTATTATGTGTACTAACAAGGGGTGCAAAGATCCACTAATGTTTCTGTTGACTTTTGAAAACTAGAGATAGCCAAAGTAGGCATGGGAGTTAATTTGGCCAAAGTGACCATTCACTTCATTTGTTTATTTTGAGTTGTTTGTCTTGGGGAAAAGTTTCGGGATTGTTTAGATGATGTTTATTTCACCTAAGAATCATTTTATGAGCAAAGAAACACAGAACCATGGCAATTCAAAAGAATCCAAATTTTGAATATACGCACATATGAATGCTTTCATATTTTTAGTTGGGAAAGTTTTTGTTAACCCTAATTTTGATGATTAGAGTTTGATGATCCAAGTTTAATATTTTTGGGATGTTACATGGTGAGGTCACTAGAGACCTTGTTTTTAGTTTCATTATTAGTTTGTAGTTTATTTCTTGTTATTAGTTTACTTTCTTGTAATCGATTTGAAAACCCAAAAAAATTAGTTACTTGTTATTGTTGGATATATGCCCAAGAGGCAATAATAAAATGCTTATTATTATATCTTTGTGTTTATGATAAATGTTTGCATAACATGCTATAATTGTATTAATCGGAAACATTAATACTTGTGTATTTTGTAAACATAAAAGAGTCCCTAGGAAGCCTCTTGTTAAACTAGCTTGTTGATTAATAGATGATCATAGTTTCCTGATCATGGACATTGGATGTTATTAATAACAAGATTGTGTCATTAGGAGAATGATGTGATGGACACACTCCTATAGTTAGCATAGCATAAGATCAAGTCATTTAGAGTTCGTTTGCTACAAGCTTTCAAATCCATAGTAACCTAATCCTTCAACCATGAGATCATGTTAATCACCATCACCAGATGGATACTTTGATGACATCAAAAACCACTTTCATAACTGGGTGGTTATAAAGGTGGTATTAGGTATTCTAAAAGTATGTGTTGAAGCACATGGATCAAGAGTGGGATTTGTCCATCCATATGACGGATAGATATACTTTGGGCCCTCTCGGTGGAATGTCATCCAATTGTCTTGCAAGCATGTGACTAGGTCACAAGGGATGCAATATCATGGAACGAGTAAAGGGTACTTGTCGATAACGAGGTTGAACTCGGTATAGAGATCCCGACGATCAAACCTCGGATACGTAAAGTATCGCACGACAAATGGAATCGGTATCGTATGTAAATGGTTCATTCGATCACGAAGTCATCATAGAAATATGTGGGAGCCATTATGTATTTCCAGATCTCTCTTTTGGTTATTGATCGGAGAGGTGTCTCGATCATGTCTGCATAGTTCACAAACCATAGGGAGACATACTTAAGGATTCGAGGTTGTCTGAGTAGATATGGAATGTGAGTTTGAGACCGAATGTTGTTCAGAGTGTCGGATTGGATCCAAGACATCACGAGGAGATCTGGAATGGTCCAGAGGATAAGATTCATATAAGGAAAGTCAATTTCCGGGGTTCGGAAATGTTTTTGGTGTTTTGACCAAAAGCTTCTAGAATGTTCTAGAAGGTCCACCACACCGGAAGGGGGTACTTGGAATGCACCATACCCTGATGGGCTGGGCGCTTCATACCCCAGGCCAACTTGTAGAGGTCCCAACCTGATAAGGTAGAGATCCCTGTGTTTACAATGCTAGTCCCTGGATCGAATAGCTAGCATCCATAGGTTAAGATGTAATATCAAGAAACAAAGGTCATATTACAACTTATAACCAGGACTAAAATAATTCATTACATCTTACATAGCTCATATGTCTATCTCATTACAATGCAGCAGATATAACTAAGTAGCATGGAGTCCTTCATCTTCATTTGCCACAGGCAATCATGTTGGTTGTAGACTTGTAATCCCTACTCAATAAACTTCACCAACATCAAACAAACCTGCAACATAATAAGTTACAGCCATAAGGGTCAATACATTTGAATTTTATTGGGAAGTGATACTATGGTATAATGGTGGTATCTCACATCTATATGCATTTGGCTAAGTGTAGATGAGGCTTGCTTGCTCAAAATAAGTTTTCCTTATTAGTTGAAAACACTAAGTTTTTGTTTGTCAAATCACCCAAGGAATCTACAAATAAAAATTGGTGATCCTTTGCCCTTGTTCAACCACAAGTTTTTATCTTAGAAATTGGGATGAGGAGATCCTTGATTGCTTCAATGTCTTGATGCTCAAATTGTCCATTGCCTGGGACATGACTAAGTACTTATATTTTACTCTCTCGAGAGGTGGTGCACTTTCCCCACAAGAGTCGACATGCATCGAGACAAGATCTTTCATAAGCCTTCCCTTAGACCAAATGGACGCGTTGCAACCTATCACCCCTACCACCTTTTGTCCATCTAGCTAAGTTATTGCAAGCTATATGATCCAGGCAGAGCCCATATTGCCATGTGGCTGCACTAGAAGCTTCTCAACACTTTAACATCTCAAATCTGTTTCTTCCTGGGTGGCTTTCCACAAGTGTGATACACAAGGTAGCCATGAATATGGGCCTTGTGTAACCACTCAACATAACCCATTTTCACCATTCCACCCAGGTGATTCATTCACTTAGTAGTTTTATTAAGCAAAAACACAAGTCATAGACTTTGTATAATATCATGGCATGAAATATCCACCCTTGTTTTCTACTAGCTAGGCTAAGCATACTAGTAGAAAGAATCTTAACTTAGGGAAAATTCTACTAAGGCATCATCTACTAGGATTTCCCAAGGCATAGTTAACACATAGAAAATTCCATGCAAGTCCTATTCAAAATAACACTAATGCATAGTTAAAATAATAGGACAAAATGTATGAAGCACCACTTGACTTTTTAGTAGAGGAACTAGGTTCACTCCTTGATCTTGCAATTTTCACACTCTTCAAAGTTCATTACAAGTCAATCAAGCAAGGCACAAATTCAAACTAGAATTCAAACAATTCATCACATAAAATAATCAAAACTAAACAATGCATGCAAGCATGCAAAAGGTTGTTTTATTTGAAAAAGTGTTTTCTAACAAGGTTATAAACATTTCAAAACACCTACTGGTCATTTATAAGTGTGGCAAAACCATTTGAAAACAAGTTTAGTGAAAATGGCCCTTTTAAATCATTTTTGCTTTGCTAGAAATGCTTTTATCCAATGGAATAATTTCTAGTGTTAGCCAAATATGTTTTTAAACACAAATGTTAGTGTTTATGGTCAGAGTGTTTAAAACTAATCTATTTGCAAAAGGATTTACTCAAAAATCATTTTTAAATCATAGCAACATTTTTGTTTTACTAGAAATGCTTTTATTCAAAGGAATAATTTTCTAGTGTTAATCAAATATTTTTTTAAATCCAAAAGTTAGTATTTAGGGTCATAGAGTTCAAATCAAACCATTCGCAAAAGTTTTTGCTCAAAAAGCATTTTTAAAATAATTTTTATATCCAAAATAGACCTAATAATGTTTCTGCAAAAACACATAACTTTTAAGAAGCAAAACACTAAACTGAGGCCACTGTTGTGAAGATTACTATTTTCTGAATCCATTGATATAAAATTTGTAATTTTTGGACGTGTAAAACAAAAGTTATGAATTTTACAAAATCACTCATCTAATAGAACCTTTTCTGTTTTTAAAACAAAAGCTAGGCCACGCGTCATAATCTTATTGGTCGATACCGGTTCGTCTGGATCGAGATTCGCAGTGCGTTGGATCTAAGTGAGATCGCACGGATCAGATCAGCTCATACCGTTTCGATTAGATCTAATACTAACCACTAGATTCACATCTAACGGCCTACATCTATTGACCATTGACTGGATGCGCTGGCTCGACGGCGCGCGGCGGCGGCGCTCTGGCTATAGTGTTTCGGCGACTACAGGAAGCGCAGACGGAAATGGAGGGGCTTACCGTGATCGCGGGGTTGCGGTGAAGCTCAAGGTGGTCAACGTTGGTCGAGGGTCACACGGAGTCGACGTCGACTGCCCGCCGGAGTGTGCGACGGGGTCGGGCACGGTCTGTCGTCGACGAAGGTGAGGCTACGTGGCATGAGAAGGCAAAGCAAAGGGTTTGTTAGATGCACACGAGAGAGGTGAACACACGAGCATCAATCAGAGAGAAGGGGGAGGGTTAAGTTTACCAGGAGATGTCGCCGGAGGGGAGGCAGATGACGATGCTCAGTCGTGTACAGAGGCGAGGCTCTGGGGAGCGCACGATCAAGGGGAAAGTGATGGAAGGTGGGCGAGGTGCTGGCGAGAAAGTTCGTCGGTGCCAGGGGTGGGAGGTGATCGGAGCTGGCCGGAATTGGCTCTTGGGGGTCATCGGAGCAGTGGTTGTGTGGGCCAAAATTAGCGCAGCCTAGGGGCGTTTAGGTGTGAGCGACCGAGGGGAAAAGAGAGGGGGCGCTTAAGAGGGCGAGGTCACGGGGCTGATTAATCGCGGCATTTAAGCGAATTGAAGAAGTCTTCAACGGCCAGTAATTGAGAGGAGAGGGGAGTGGTCACCGCGGGGTGGAGACGACGATGTCTATGTTGCGTGGGGTCAAGTTGTCAGCAAGGTGAGGGGTAGGGCTGCAGGTGAGAAAAACCCGGGGAGGGAGTGAGAGTGCGTTTCCCTGGTGGGATTTAGTTGGGCCAGATTGGCTGGGGGTCTGGTTAGATTTAGTTGGGTTGGGCCCTTTTCTATTTTTTTCTTTTTGGTTTCTTTTTCTTTTTCCTTTTCTTTTTCCTGTTTTCATTTGATTCAAATGTTTTTAACCATTTGTTTGCATTCAAATTTTCCACAACTTTTTCAGTAAGTTTACACCATTTAATAGTGTGTTTTAGAAGTCTATTTGAGAATATTACAAATATTCTCTTATGGTTTTTTATTTATTTAAATTAGGCATTTTTATCTTTATTAAATAAAGTTTGAATATCGTTCCAATCCATATTATTTTATTCAAAAATTCTTTTATTCTTTTTAAGTTAATTAGATAACTTTTAATCCACTTTGGCAATTTCAATTATTTTTCTCATGATTTAATTAATCATTTATAATAGGGATTTTGTCTTCATTTAAATAAATTGAACATGGTTTAATCCCACATAATTTTATTTAAATAATCTTTATTCCTTTATTTTTATTTGGATTATCTTTATAACATTTGCTTATGGATTTGGCCAAGATTTAATTTGTCTTTTGAATAGTCCCTATTTATTTCTTTCTTTTCCTTATAAAATACATATCTTTTTATTTATAGCTCCAAAATTGGTGATTCCAATTTGTATAATTTTATTTAATATTTGTTTATCTTTTTAAATCCTTCTAGGATTACTTTGCTTGCAATTTGTCATGGATTTTATTTAGGAGCTTTATTGGCTTTGGAAATTATTTTCCTTTTATCTTATTAAATTCATAAGTTTTTATCCATTGTTCCAAATTTAGTGAAACAAATTTACATGTTTTTATAATATTTTTGTTTATCATTTTTAATCATTTATAAATGTTTGTTGACAAATTTTTATATGTAACAAATCCATAGTCTTAGAGATATCTTGGAAATGATTTTCTTCCATTAAGATTTGGGATTTTGGTTTAACTTTTTCGAGTGTTTAAATTTCAAGATACATTCATTGATGAATGCATTTCACTTGATTGAAATTTTTTTGGATGTCTTTTTCATTAAAATTTTGTTCAAGAAGGGTTTTGATGTTTCCATTTAGAAGCAAAAATTTTCTTTTCACCCTAAATTTCAACAATTGTTTCTTTTGTTTATTTATTTTGCACATTTCAAAATTTGGAAAATTTTTGGATGTGATAGACTACCACCGTTAAAAATAATCTCGTCCTGAGATTCGGGAAGGCTAAGGTTACAAGTTGGCTTCAAGGCAACTAGGGTACTACCACCCTTCAAATATTTTCAAGTAGATTACATCTTGGCTTACTTGGGATCTTGGTGTAACTTCTCTGGACAGTAGTTTGCATAGTGTCCTTTGTTTCCACATTTAAAACATGTGACAAGTTTGATGTCTTGAGGTATCTTCTCTGGACAATACGATGCATAATGGCCTAGCTCTTTGTAGTTGTTGCACGTCACTTGGCTAATATCCTTCTTCTTCTTTGGCATCATTGCCTCTTGTTTGTTTCCTTGGTTCTTCTTTTCTGGACATTCATAAGCATAGTGTATCATCTCTTTGCAATTTTAACATTGGACCTGGCTAATGTATTGCTTGCTGGGGTTAGGGATTTTCTTCTTATTGTTGGGTTCCTCCAAAGCTAGGAGTTCTCTTAGTTCGTGCTCTTCATATTTCACCACAAATGTGGGAAAACTTCCTCGGTTCCTTGAACGATTCCTAGGATAACGTCCATGGTTCCTCTTTCGTCCACCATAGTGGGTCACCACAATGTATGGAGTTGCAAACTAAGATTTGATTTTGTTTTCATCATTCTTGGTAGAAGTTGTTCTTTCATGGAGTTTTCCAAATATTTGATGTTTTCCATCTTGTTTCATTTGTTGAACTATAGGATAGATGGGGCATTGGATAGGGACATGATTATTTCCTTCGCATAGGAAACAAGTAACTTGAGATGTGGGGCATTGTTTAGTTGGATGTTTCTCTTCACAATTAGGGCATTGGTCCATATGCTCTTTATAAGTGTGTTCCATGTCTCCACAAATTTTGCAAGCTTGAGTTCCTTCTATAATACCATACTTGATATCACTATTGTCACAATATCCTTGGGAAAGGTTGCTTCTCATGTTGATCATTTGATTGGTCATCCTTTGCAACAATTGGGATTGGGTTTCCAAGAACTTTTGCATGGCTGGGTCTAACTCAATGTTGTTGGCTAAAAATTGGGTTGTCACTTGATTCAACTAGGCTTGGGTTGCTAGTAGTTGTTCTCTCATGTGCATCTCTTGGTTATTGTTGTCACCATCCTTGATGTTGGACTCTCTTGGAGAAGTCATCTGTTTGGGTTGGTTTGGGATTAGATTAGGCAAAAGATTTCTAGAGAAGAAGTTGTAATCACACACAACAATTCACACAAACAATGTGCAAGCAATCATAATCATGCAACCCACTCAAACAACAGATTCAATCACATTTTTAGGCAACAAAATATTTTTGCTACACCACATAAGTTGGTCTGATCACTAATTCGATTTAACTAAACTCTAGTATGGTGGTATGATACGTCCAAAATGTATCTACTTTCTCGAACACTTTGCAATTGTTTCTTCTATAAACTTGTGTGATTTGGATACAACTAACACGGACTGACGCTGTTTTCAGCAGAATTACCTTGGTATCTTGTTTTTGTGCAGGAAATGAACTATCAGGAATAAACCCAGAAAATATGCCAAAAACTATTTCTCACCAAAAGTTTCACGAAGCCAGAAGGGGGGGGGGGAAGAGGGGAGGCCTAGGGGCCCCAGACCCACCCCAAGCGCGGGCCCACTAACACCGCTCCTGGGGGAGGTATGGCCATCCCAGGCAGCTCCTCAACCTTCCTCCACGCCTATAAGTTGCCTTCTGACCTAAAAACTCAGGGGGGGTCGATAGTTTTCTAGAAAGAGTTCCGCTTCGCCGCCGCCACCACAAACCAAGATTCGGATCCAGAAACTCCGTTCTGGCACCCTGCCGGGACAGGGAATTTGGAGAGGATCATCGCCATCGTCATCACCAACGCATCTCCATCAATCACCGATGTTTCCCTCATCCATGAGTGAGTAATCCCCCGCTGTAGGCTTGGGGATGGTAGGGATTGGATGAGTTCTATCATGTAATCGAATAAGAATTGTTAGGGCATAGTGCCTAGTGTCTCTATGAGTGCTATTTGACTTTCTTGCAAGTTGTTATGCTTAATGCTTGTCACTAGGGCCCGAGTGCCATGATCTCAGATCTGAACTTATTATTGAATCATTATGATAGTATTGTTTATGATCTTCTCTGCAAGTTGTGTACACATATCATTGTCCGGATCCAAAGGCCCCAAAGTGACAATAATTGGGACAACCGGAGGGGATGACTGTGGTGTGAGGATCACATGTGTTCACAGAGTGTCAATGATTTGCTCCGATGCTCTATTAAAAGGAGCACCTTAATTTCCAGTAGTTACCTAGAGGGCCCGCTGCCACGGGCTGGCTGGACACAATATGTTGTGCAAGTTCTCATTGCGAGCACGTATGACTATATTTGGAGCACATGCCTAGGATTGTTTAGTACTTGGATGCTTATTATTATTTATCTGCAATGCCCTAGGTCTTGAAGTTACATGTTTAGACTCGTCCATGCAACGCCCGTCCATCCATCCCTATGCCTACCACACTCGAATCCTACTGTTACCGTTACTGTTACTGCTGCTGCTATTTTACTGTTGATGTTGATGTTGTTGTTGCTACTACAAATTGTTGCTACTGATAAACTTCCGTGAGCAAGAACTATTTCCAGGTGCAGCTGAACTGACAACTTAGTTGTTAAGGCTTGCAAGTATTCTTTGGCTCCCCTTGTGTCGAATCAATAAATTGGGTAATACTACCCACGAAGACTGTTGCGATCCCCTATACTTGTGGGTCATCAATACTATTTTCTGGCGCCGTTACCGGGGAGCATAGCTTTATTTGTAAGTTCACTTGGATCTATTATTGTTCACTGCTACTCCTTTCATCATGGGGAAGTCTCGTGATGGGAAGTTTCCTATTTTATCATCCACTAAAAGAAGAGGTACAATCCTAAACACCTCTGCTGCTCTTGATTCACCGTATGTTATAAGTAAGCTTGTCACACCACCACCACATGCTCATGCTACACACACTACTACTACTTCTGAATCTGAAACTGCTTTTGATACTCATGATGTTACTTCTACTGTGCTTGATGCGAGTGGTTCATTAGGTCCTTTTCTAGATACTACTATGGCTAGTCTAGGAAATACCAAAACTCCTAGTGAATACACTATTACACCTGTTAGCTCACCTGAGTCTAGTGAGAGTTATGATAGTAATTATGGTTACATATAGCTCACTGATGAATTTGTTGAAGAGTGCCGAAACACACATGGTGCTAGTGCTATTAAGAGTCTCCTTGCTAGACGTACTATTATGTCTAAGAAGTCCTATGATCCTAAGTTTGCCACCTCTCCCATATATATTAAAGATAAATATTATGATTTCTCTCTTGATTTATCTTATTTAGATATTGTTGAGAAAGATCCTTTTTGTGGTACTGAAAATGAGAGTGTTGTGGCTCATATGATTGAGCTTTCTACTATGAGTGCTTTGTTCTCTGATGATTTTAAAATGCGCAAGTACTTTGTTGCTAAGATCTTCCCTTTTTCACTAAAAGGAGAAGCTAGGGCTTGGTTTAATAGATTACCTCGAGGTTCCATTGATAGCCCTGATTGCTTGATTGCTTCTTTCTTCCATAAATATTTTCTTCCCAGTGCTAGACATGCTGCTTTGTAGAGACATTTTGATTTTAAACAGGGAGAAGAAGATAAATTGCCTGAGTCATGGAAAAGATTCTATTCCTTGATTCATGCATATTCCGAATGTCCATTACGTCAGAATGAGCTTCTTGATATTTATTATAATGGACTAACTGATGATTCTAGGACCTACCTAGATAGCTTTGCTGATTGTGTTTTCAGAAAAAGGACTCCTAAAGATGCTGAAGAATTAATGAACAAGATATGCAAGAATTATGATGATTGGACTTCAACTAAGCTGAATACACCTGAGCCTATTACTCCTGAACCAGTTCCAACACCAACAACAAAGAAGAGGGGAGTTATTGCATTAAATGATGAAGTGATGAAGGAAGCTAAAAAGTGTCTAAAGGAGAAAGGTATTAGAGATGAAGGTGTGAAGAATCTACCTCCTATAGAAGAATTATGTAAGCCAAGTCCCCACTCATCTACTATTGAGGTATACTCTCTCCAATTTAATGAAGGTGATATTCCTTATGGTAAGCCTCCTGAACAATGCTTAGAGGAACTTGACACTTTTATTGTTAAACAAGGTAATTTTAATAAACAAGTTGGAAAACTCTAGAGCTATCCATGAGTTGAAAGATATTGTGGAAAGAACTTCTAATGATATTAAAATGCTTTGTAAACACTTTCAAATGGTTCAAACCCAACTTGATCAACTTGCTAAGGTGCAAAAGGATATGCTAGTTAATGCTTCAGGAAAGAAATATGCTTATGGAATTAGAACTAGGAGTGGTGCAGCTACTCAAGATCCTTTATATCCTGAAGGACACCCTAAAAGAATAGAGCAGGATTCCCAACAAGGTGAGGATAGTGGTAGTCCTCGTAAGAGGAAGAAAAAGAAGCATAAGAAAGTTGAGGAACCACTTGAACCTGATGTAGATCCTAATAGTATGTCTGTCTCTGATGTTGAAACTGAGAGTGGTAATATTGATGAGTCTCCTGATAAGGAGGAAGTTGAGGAAGAACCTGAGAAACACACTAAGAACACTAGGTACACAAAGGAAGATTTTATTGCTAATAAACATGGTAAAGAGAGAGAAACTTGGGTGCAGAAACCTATGCCTTTTCCAGGTAATAAACACAAGTCAAAGGAGGAAGAACACTACAACAAGTTTTGTGAGTGGATGAAGCCTTTATTTCTGCAAATTCCTTTGACTGATGCTATTAAATTGCCTCCTTATTCAAAGTATATGAAGGATATTGTCTCTAATAAAAGTAAGATTCCTAATGAGGAGATTTCTACTTTGCTTGCTAATTACTCCTTCAATGGTAAGGTTCCAAAGAAACTTGGTGATCTAGGTATAACAACTATTCCTTGCTCCATTAAGAATAATTATGTTAGAACTGCTTTATGTGATTTGGGAGCTGGAGTTAGTGTTATGCCTTTTTCTCTCTACAAGAGGCTCCAGCTAGAAAATTTGATACCAACTGATATATCTTTGCAAATGGCTGATAAGTCAACTACTATTCCTGTTGGTATATGTGAGGATGTTCTTGTTCAAGTTTCTCATAATTGCATGGTCTTAACTGATTTTGTTGTGCTTGAAATGCCTGAAGATGATAACATGTCTATTATTCTTGGGAGACCTTTGCTTAATACTGCAGGTGTTGTCATCAATTTCAATCAAGGAAAAGTAACATTCAATATTAATGACAAAGAGCACACTGTCTATTTCCCCAAGAAGGTTGTTAGAAGCTATTGCCTGAATTCTATTGAAAATATTGAAGGCATAAAGGTTGGAGAAATATATTGTCCCATTCCACAAGAAAATATTGAAACTATTATGATTGGGACCATTGCTATAAAGTATGAGGTAACATAATCACCTTGTGGAATGCAAATTTTTCTTTCATATAAGATTGTTTTGGTAACAAGACTTGATCAACCTTGTTAACAAAAGGATTTTTATGAACAAAATAATGTTTCCACTCTGGTTATACTTGCTTTATTTTTCCCTTCTCCTTCTTAGCCTTTGCTTTAGCTTTACTTTTGCTAGTTGTTTGCTTGTTTCTTATAGCTCATGTAGTTTGGCTTTTGGTTTGCTTTTGCTTCTTCTGAAAACTGTTTCTGCGATAAAATCTATTTTCATACCCTAAAAATTGGCCAAAAATAAAGTTTTCCGAAAAATCCCAGAAAATTCAAAATAAAATTTTCCTTGAAAAAAGGGGCAGAGTGGCACCTGAGATGACCCAGGGGGCCACCCCAGGGCCCCACACCCCTGGTAGGCGCGGCCTACCAAGAGGTGGCGCCTAGGGGGGTCTAGCCTACCTGGGGCCCTCCAGGCTACCTCCTCAAAGCCACCTTCTTTCTCTCTCCCGAAAAACACCGGAAAACTTGCTCAAGATCGAGTTCTTGCTATTCTTGCTCGCGATTTTAGATCTCCTTGTTCAGCCCATCTCAAGTGCTGATTTTTGGAGGGATTGCTCCTTGGTATGTGCCTCCTCCACTTGTCCAATTAGATTTGTGATTGGTAGATTGTATTTTGAGTATTTTGCTAATATAGGTGACAGGTTGTTTAAGCTTGCATGCTTGTTCTATGTTTATAAACTTTGTTTTGATGCATGTGTAGTTCTCTAGCAAGTTCCCATAGTAGTTGCTCATCATTTATCAACTTAGAAATCACTTGGTTTGATGGTTGTTTAAAATTTCACAAAAGGGAATTCATGGACCACCACACCTTTGGTGACATATTTGAGAGTGACGCACCTAGAAGGGCAAGGCTCCCAAGGTCATCTACTAGCTCCAGACCCTCACACAATGAGGATCTCATCACTCCGCGGTTTAGTGACGAGGGAGATGAAGGGGATGCTCACCCCTCCACCTTTCCTTGTCAAACTTTCTTGTGAGCTGCTAGGATTCTTAATGATTTCATGGCATTGATTGAGAGGGCTGGTCTAACAAGTTTCATGCAGGATGCGAGTGCACAATATTCTTTACTTACTAAAACATTTGTGGAGAGTTTCTCCTTCACCAATAGTTTGTTCAATCCTTCTGTGTCTTTCAGACTTTATGGCAGGGCTCATTCTATGTCTTTGAAGAAATTTTGCAAGGCCCTGGGACTTGGTACAAATGGGTCATCAAAGAAGATTACAGCTCTTCCCGCTGATTTGTTGGAACTATACCGAGGAATAACCAATGATGATGACCGCAGAGCTCAACGAGGGAAGATAAATAACATTCAACTTCCAGCCATCAGGTACTTCACCTACTATCTTACCACTAGTGTTCTTGGTAGGGAGAACACTAGTAATATGTCCAACTATCAATTGGCCTTCTTAGCTATTGCGCTCTACGGTGAGGATAAGTATAATCTTGGTTCCCTCATTGCTCATCGTTTAGATCCTAGGGGACCCATTTATGGGGGAATTATTGCTACTTGTATCGCTGCTGCCTTGGGCATTGCTATTGATCCACATGATACAGTTTTGGCTCCTCTGAGGCTTGATCTTGCTGCCATGAAGGCGCACCACTTTGTCACCTCTAGCTCTACTCTTGAGAACTTGGTTTATAGAATGTTGTTTACTGACGGGGAAGAGAGAGATCCCTCTACCCCAAACCACTTTGCTCAGTATTTCTCAGGGACCTTGGTCACGCACGAAGGGGGAGATGGATGACAAGCTGCGCTCTCTCAACTTCCATGGGCACTATCAGGAGGAAGCGCCTGCATATGACCCCGCGTTACATTATACAAGGGAGGCCTCGAGCTCGTACCAGGACGAGGGAGTTTCCTCGACATACTATGGAGGTGCATCTACTTGGGCACCATGGGATTGAGCCCCACTTAGGCCAAAAGCATAAGCTTGGGGGGAGGTATACTGACGTCACGCGCATCTATATATCATGTTCGGTCGGTTCTTTGTATATCCATTGTTTCGCTTTCTTTTTGGTTTTTGTTGCTTCTTTCTAAAAACACAAAAAAAATACCAAAAATATTTTCTTTGTTTCTCTTGGTTTGTTTATTTGTTTGTTTTCTTTGGTTTTCCTTAAAAGAAAAATCTGAAAAGATTTTGCTTTGTTTTTGTTTGGTTTTTATTTGTTTGCTTGTTTCTAAAAAAATGAAAACACCAAAAATATTTGTTGTTCTTCTTTGGTTTTGTGAGTTCTTTGCAGGGTTCAGCCGTCCTCAGTGAATATTGTCTTTCATGTTAATTATTCAAGTCACACAAGTGAAGGGCAATAATGAAGATTAATACAACTCGAGGTGTGGTTAGAGGCTGGTAACGAACTCTATTTGTTTCATTTTTGTACATATACTCATCATTGTGAGCATGCTTAGCCTCTTTGTGTAAAGTGTATGTCATTATAGATGCTTAGTAGTTATTTATTGTCTATGATTAGCTCTAGCTTGCTAATAGTTTGTAGCATGTCATATGAATGTTGCTTGCATTGTTTTATTCATACTTTGGTATGATATTGTGGTATCCTCCTCTGACTGTTCATATGAATCGACTTGGCACATGCTCACGCATGCATATGACTAATCAATAGTCAGTAAGCCTTGATGATTTATTTTGCCTCAGAGTTCTTGTATCACTATCATGCCATAGTTAGTCCTATTTTGTTGCAAGCATGATTATGACAGTTATTGCTCTCTCGTTTGTCACTCCCTCTCTATTGCTAGCCTTCACTTGCACTAAGTATGTGCTCTACCTGTGTTTCCAACTCCCCAAAACCAATATTGCTAGCTGTGTCCACCATACCTACCTATTAGCATCATTTGCTACTTTAGTGCATATTCCGTATGCCTTGTTTTCTTCCAAAATAAAATGTTTGTCTGTTTTTGAGAAAGTTAGTTAGTAAAGCTCTCATGAACTTGATGTCACACTTTATTACTTGCGCTTAATAATTCCGAACCATTGTGACTAGTCCATGAAAGTTATATGCTTGCTTATTATATGCTGGGAATCAGAAGAACCGTGCTGTCACGGGGACCGCTTTCAACACTTTTTGGATAATTCTATCTAGTTGATACTTTTCTCTTTTGTTTATGGATGTCGACGATGTGAAATAAAAGGGGAAGTTGTTATTTCATGGAGTTTATACATTGTGTTAGAGAAACGCCTGGGCCGCTAGCCTAAGCCATGCTTAATCATGGTGGAAACTTGCAGCATCACTATAATGAGCATCTATGAAGCGTCCTCAATATAAGCTATGCATATGGTAAATAAAAAGATTGCTGAGATGCTCATTGTCTGCTTACCTTGTCATTTTGGTTATGGGAAAGCTCCTGTACCATATTCAAGGGGTGCCCCGTTGGCGGTTCTCTATGATATGCATGTATTTACAATGACAAGAAATTCCAGGTGACCAAAGTTGAGTAGCATGCGGAGCGGCCCTCGTACTCAAGGGACTTGGGATTTCCAGTCTATGGTCTGTCAAGAATATGATTCAGAGTGGACCTCACTTTCACCTCAACCACATGAAGATGCCTATGATAGGGGCAATATGAGAGCTCAAAGCTAATGAGTACCTTCCTTTCAGCATTGGGAAGCCTTTCAAACCTTCACAAAATAGTTTTCACAACCTAGTTGAGTCACCACTTATTCTATGAGCACCTTATTGAGAGCCTAGTTGTCATCTTTGTGTTTGTTCCAAAACTTGGTTAATTATGTCATGACTTTGATGCTTGTATCTCTGATATCTTTATCTCTATTCTTCATGTGAACTTCAGAGGTGCCTTGTTATATATATTGTGCTCTTCAAACAAAGGAAAGCGAGATACCACTCTATCATACCTTATTATGAGCATTGCAATGTTGCTTATGTTTATGTTTCATGCTACTTATTATTATTGAGTTGGTTTCTCGTCATAGCTTGCAATAACTATTGAGTAGACTTAGTTGCATACTCTTTATTATGAATTATCTAAGCATCTACTCTTGTGCTGAAAATATATACATCATATGAAGCAAAGTGTTCGTGAAAGTTCTTTTATCGCACTTAGTTTTCAACTCAATTGCTTGAGGACAAGTAGTAAGCTAGCTTGAGTGGATACAACTAACACGGACTGACGCTGTTTTCAGCAGAATTACCTTGGTGTCTTGTTTTTGTGCAGGAAATGAACTATCAGGAAAAATCCCAGAAAATATGTCAAAAACTATTTCTCACCAGAAGATCCACGAAGCCAGAAGGGGAGACAGAGGGGAGGCATGGGGGGCCCAGACCCACCCCAGGCGCGGGCCTAGACCCGCGCCTGGGGGAGGTCTGGCCACCACAGGCAGCTCCTCGGCCTCCCTCCATGCCTATAAGTTGCCTTCTGACCTAAAAACTCAGGGGGGTTCGATAGTTTTCCAGAAAGAGTTTCGCTCCGCCGCCGCCACCAGAAACTAAGATTCGGATCCAGAAACTCTGTTATGGCACCCTGCCGGGACTGGGAATTTGGAGAGGATCATCGCCATCGTCATCACCAACGCATATCCATCAACCACTGATGTTTCCCTCATACATGAGTGAGAAATCCCCCGTTGTAGGCTTGGGGATGGTAGGGATTGGATGAGTTCTATCATGTAATCGGATAAGAATTGTTAGGGCATAGTTCCTAGTATCTCTATTAGTGCTATTTGACTTTGTTACAACTTCTTGTGCTTAATGCTTGTCACTAGGGCCCGAGTGCCATGATCTCAGATCTGAACTTATTATTGAATCATTATGATAGTATTGTTTATGATCTTATCTGCAAGTTGTGTACACATATCATTATCCGGATCCAAAGGCCCCAAAGTGACAATAATTGGGACAACCGGAGGGGATGGCTGTGATGTGAGGATCACATGTGTTCATGGAGTGTTAATGCTTTGCTCCGGTGCTCTATTAAAAGGAGCACCTTAATTGCCAATAGTTCCCTAGAGGCCCCGCTGCCACGGGCTGGCTGGATAGAAGATGTTGTGCAAGTTCTCATTGCGAGCACGTATGGCTATATTTGGAGCACATGCCTAGGATTTTTTAGTACTTGGATGCTTATTATTATTTATCTGCAATGCCCTAGGTCTTGAAGTTACATGTTTAGACTCGTCCATGCAACGCCCGTCCATCCATCCCTATGCCTACCACACACGAATCCTATTGTTACCGTTACTGTTACTATTGTTGTTGCTTCACTATTGCTGTTGGTTTGATATTGCTACTACAAATGGTTGCTACTGATAAGAACTATTTCTAGGTGCAGCTGAACTGACAACTCAGTTGTTAAGGCATGCAAGTATTATCTGGCTTCCCTTGTGTCGAATCAATAAATTGGGTAATACTACCCGCGAAGACTGTTGCGGTGCCCTATACTTGTGGGTCATCATGGTCCAACTATAGGGTTTCACTTGAGATCATCCCATTCTTATTATATGTTTCTTCTTGAAGAAGATCATGGTTTCCTTGGAAAAATTCTTGCATCTTGGTCACAAAACTTCAAAGGTGATGATGGTTCCTTCTAGGTTGTGTTTCCTTAGTCTTCTGGTCTTGAGTAACATTCTTGTCTAACTTGTTGTCCTTAGTGATGTCCAAATTGAAGTCCTTGGTGCAACTAAAGTTGAAGTCATTGGTGATCGTGAAGTCCTTGCGCATGTTTGAAGTCTTTGTCCATCAAGTTGGAAAAAGGAGAGATTTAGAATAAAATCAAATTGTTGAGGAAAGAGTTTACAAGATTGTTTGTAATTAAGTTTGAACAAATACAACTCCCATTTTTCTAAGGGGTTTTGTCCAATACTAGGGTTACAATCCTACAAGCAACATAGTGTTCTGATACCATCTATAGAGGTCCCAACCTGATAAGGTAGAGATCCCTGTGTTTACAATGCTAGTCCCTGGATCGAATAGCTAGCATCCACAGTTTAAGATGTAATATCAAGAAACAAAGGTCATATTACAACTTATGACCAGGAATAAAATAATTCATTACATCTTACATAGCTCATATGGCTATCTCATTACAATGTAGTAGATATAACTAACTAGCATCGCGTCCTTCATCTTCATTTTCCACAGGAAATCATGTTGGTTGTAGACTTGTAATCCCTACTCAATATAGTTCACTAACATCAAACAAACCTGCAACATAATAAGTTACAACCACAAGGGTCAATACATTTGAATTGTATTGGCAAGTGATACTATGGTAGAATGGTGGTATCTAACATCTATATGCATTTGGATAAGTGTAGCTGAGGCTTGCTTGCTCGAAATAAGTTTTCCTTATTAGTTGAAAACACTAAGTTTTTGTTTGTCAAATCACCCAAGGAATCTACCAATAGAAATTGGTGATCCTTTGCCCTTGTTCATCCACAAGTTTTTATATTAGAAATTGGGATGAGGAGAACCTTGATTGCTTCAATGTCTTGATGCTCAAATTGTCCATTATCGGGGACACGACTAAGTACTTAGATTTTACTCTCTCGAGAGGTGGTGCACTTTCCCCATAAGACTCGGCATGCATCGAGACAAGATCTTTTAGAATCCTTCCCTTAGACCAAATGGACGCGTTCCAACCTATCACCCCTACCACCTTCTGTCCATCTGGCAAAGTTATTGCAACCTATATGATCCAGGCAGAGCCCATATTTCCATGTGGCTGCACTAGAAGCTTCTCAACACTTTAACATCTCAAATCTCTTTGTTCTTGGGTGGCTTCCACAAGTGTGATACACAAGGAAGCCATGAATATGGGCCTTGTGTAACCACTCAACATAACCCATTCTCATCATTCCACCCAGGTGATTCATTCACTTAGTAGTTTTATTAAGCAAAAACACAAGTCGTAGACTTTGTATAATATCATGGCATGAAATATCCACCCTTTTTTTCTACTAGATAGGCTAAGCATACTATTAGCAAGAATCTTAACTTAGGGAAAATTGTACTAAGGCATCATCTACTAGGATTTCCCAAGGCATAGTTAACACATAGAAAATTCCATGCAAGTCCTATTCAAAATATCACTAATGCATAGTTAAAATAATAGGAAAAATGTATGAAGCACCACTTGCCTTTTTAGTAGAGGAACTAGGTTCACTCCTTGATCTTGCAATTGTCACAATCTTCAAAGTTCACTATAAGTCAATCAAGCAAGGCACACATTCAAACTAGCATTCAAACAATTCATCACATAAAGTAATGAAAAATAAACAATGCATGCAAGCATGCAAAAGGTTGTTTTATCTGAAAAAAGTGTTTTCTAACAAGGATATAAACATTTCAAAACACCTACTGGTCATTTATAAGAAAGTTTAGTGAAAATGGCCCTTTAAAATCATTTTTGTTTTGCTGGAAATGCTTTTATCCAAAGGAATAATTTCTAGTGTTAGCCAAATCTGTTTTTAAACACAAATTTTTGTGTTTATGGTCAGAGTGTTTAAAACAAATCTATTTGCAAAAATATTTACTCAAAAATCATTTTTAAATCATACCAACATTTTTGTTTTACTAGAAATGATTTTATTCAAAAGAATAATTTTCTAGGGTTAATCAAATATGTTTTTAAATCCAAAATTTAGTGTTTAGGGTGAGAGAGTTCAAATCAAACCATTCGCACAAGGTTTTACTCAAAAAGCATTTTTAAAGAAATTTTATATCCAAAATAGTCCTAATAATGTTTCTGCAAAAACACCTAATTTTTCATAAGATGTTGTGAAAGTTCTCATTGCGAGCACGTATGGCTATATTTGGAGCACATGTCTAGGATTGTTTAGTACTTGGATGCTTATTATTATTTATCTGCAATGCCCTAGGTCTTGAATTTACATGTTTAGACTCATCCATGAAACGCCTGTCCATCCATCCCTATACCTACCGCACTCAAATCCTACTGTTACCGTTACTGTTACTACTGTTGCTGCTTCACTATTCCTGTTGCTGTTGCTACAACACACGATTGCTACTGATAAACTTTTGTGAGAAAGAACTATTTCCAGGTGCAGCTGAACTGACAACTCAGTTGTTAAGGCATGCAAGTATTCTTTGGCTTCCCTTGTGTCGAATCAATAAATTGGGTAATACTACCCGCGAAGACTGTTGTGATCCCCTATACTTGTGGGTCATCTTGGTCCAACTATAGGATTTCACTTGAGATCATCCCATTCTTCTTAGTTGTTTCTTCTTGAACAAGATCATGGTTTCCTTGGAAAAATCCTTGCATCTTGGTCACAAAACTTCAACGGTGATGATGGTTCCTTCTAGGTTGTGCTTCCTTAGTCTTCACGTCTTGAGTAACATTCTTGTCTCACTTGTACTCCTTAGTGATGTCCAAATTGAAGTCCTTGGTGAAACTAAAGTTGAAGTCATTGGTGATGGTGAAGTCCTTGCTCATGTTTGAAGTCTTTGTCCATCAAGTTGGAAAAAGGAGAGATGTAGAATAAAATCAAAATATTGAGGAAAGAGTTTACAAGATTGTTTATAATTAAGTTTGAACTAATACAACTCCTATTTTTCTAAGGAGTTTTGTCCAATCATAGGGTTACAATCCTACAGGCAACACAGTGCTCTGATACCATCTGTAGAGGTCCCAACCTGATAAGGTAGAGATCCCTGTGTTTACAATGCTAGTCCCTGGATCAAATAGCTAGCATCCACAGTTTAAGATGTAATATCAAGAAACAAAGGTCATATTACAACCTATAACATGGATAAAATAATTCATTACATCTTACATAGCTCATATGGCTATCTCATTACAATGCAGCAGATATAAGTAAGTAGCATTGAGTCCTTCATCTTCATTTTCCACAGGCAATCATGTTGGTTGTAGACTTGTAATACCTACTCAATAAACATCAAACAAACCTGTAACATAATAAGTTAAGCCACAAGGGTCAATGCATTTGAATTGTATTGGGAAGTGACACTATGGTAGAATGGTGGTATCTAACATCCATATGCATTTGGCTTAGTGTAGCTGAGGCTTGCTTGCTCAAAATAAGTTTTCCTTATTAGTTGAAAATGCTAAGTTTTTGTTTGTCAAATCACCCAAGGAATCTACCAATAGAAATTGGTGATCCTTTGCCCTTGTTCAACCACAAGTTTTTATCTTAGAAATTGGGATGAGGCGATCCTTGATTGCTTCAATGTCTTGATGCTCAAATTTTCCATTACCGGGGACACAGCTAAGTACTTAGATTTTACTCTCCCGAGAGGTGGTGCACTTTCCCCACAAGACTCGACATGCATCAAGACAAGATCTGTCAGATGCCTTCCCTTAGACCAAATGGACGTGTTCCAACCTATCACCCCTACCGCCTTATATCCATCTGGCTAAGTTATTGTAACCTATATGATCCTGGCAGAGCCCATATTGCCATGTGGCTGCACTAGAAGCTTCTCAACACTTTAACATCTCAAATAGCTTTGTTCCTGAGTGGCTTTCCACAAGTGTGATACACAAGGTAGCCATGAATATGGGCCTTGTGTAACCACTCAACATAACCCATTCCCACCATTCCACCCAGGTGATTCATTCACTTAGTAGTTTTATTAAGCAAAAACACAAGTCATAGACTTTGTATAATATCATGGCATGAAATATCCACCCTTTTTTCTACTATCTAGGCTAAGCATACTAGTAGCAAGAATCTTAACTTAGGTAAAATTCTACTAAGGCATCATCTACTAGGATTTCCCAAGGCATAGTTAACACATAGAAAATTCCATGCAAGTCCTACTCAAAATATCACTAATGCATAGTTAAAATAATAGGACAAAATGTATGAAGCACCACTTTCCTTTTTAGTAGAGGAACTAGGTTCACTCCTTGATCTTGCAATTGTCACACTCTTCAAAGTTCACTACAAGTCAATAAAGCAAGGCACAAATTCAAACTAGCATTCAAACAATTCATCACATAAAATAATGAAAACTAAAGAATGCATGCAAGCATGCAAAAGGTTGTTTTATTTGAAAAAGTGTTTTCTAACACGGTTATAAACATTTCAAAGTACCTACTGGTCATTTATAAGTGTGGCAAAACCATTTGAAAACAAGTTTAGTGAAAATGGCCCTTTTTAATCATTTCTGTTTTGCTAGAAATGCTTTTATCCAAAGGAATAATTACTAGTGTTAGACAAATATGTTTTTAAACACAAATTTTTGTGTTTATGGTCAGAGTGTTTAAAACAAATCTATTTGCAAAAGGATTTACTCAAAATCATTTTTAAATCATAGCAACATTTTTGTTTTACTAGAAATGCTTTTATTCAAAGGAATAATTTTATAGTGTTAATCAAATATGTTTTTAAATCCAAACGTTAGTGTTTAGGGTCAGTGAGTTCAAATCAAACCATTTATGAAAGGTTTTACTCAAAAAGCATTTTTAAAACAATTTTTATATCCAAAATAGTCCTAATAATGTTTCTGCCGAAACACCTAATTTTTCAGAAGCAAAATACTAAACTAAGGCCACTGTTGCAAAGGTTACATTTTTCTGAATCCATTGATATAAAATTTGTAATTTTTGGACGTGCAAAACCAAAGTTATGAATTTTACAAAATCACTAATCTAATAGAACCTTTTATGATTCTAAAAGAAAAGCTAGGCCACGCGTCATCATCTTATTGGTCGATACCGGTTCATCTAGATCGAGCTTCACGGTGCGGTGGATCTAAGTGAGATCGCACAGATCAGATCAGCTCATACTGTTTCGATTAGATCTAATCCTAACCACTAGATTCACATCTAACGGCCTATAGCTACTGACCATTTATTGGCGGCGCTGGCTCGACGGCGCGCGGCGGCGGCACTCTGGCTATGGCATTCCGGCGACTACAGGAAGCAAGGATGGAAATGGAGGGGCTTACCGTGCTCGCGGGGTTGCCGTGAAGCTCAAGGTGGTCGCCGTTGGTCAAGGGGCGCACAGAGTCGACGTCGATTGCCCGCCGGAGTGTGCGACGGCGTCGGGCATGCTCTGTCATTAATGGAGGTGAGGCTATGTGGTATGAGATGGCAAAGAAAAGGGTTCGTCAGATGCGCGCGAGAGAGGTGAGCACGCGAGCATCAATCAGAGAGAAGGGAAGGGCTAAGTTTACCAGGAGATGTCGCCGGAGGGGACAGACGACAGCACGGTCAGTCGTGGACAGAGGCGAGGCTCTGGGGAGCGCGTGAGCAAGGGGAAGGTGCTGGCAGGTGCGCGAGGTGCTGGCGAGCAAGTTCGTGGTTGCCAGGGGGTGGGAGGCGATCGGAGTTGGCCAGAATTGGCTCTTGGGTGTCGTCGGAGCAGTGGTGGTGCGGGCCGACATTAGCGCAGCCTAGGGGCGTTTAGGAGCGAGCGAGCGAGGGGAAAGAGAGAGGAGGAGGAGGCTCTTAAGAGGGCGGGGTCACGGGGCTGTTTAATCACGATGTTTAAACAAATTGAAGCAGTCTTCAACGGCCAGTAATGGCGAGGAGAGGGGAGTGGTCACCGCGGGGTGGAGACGACGATGTCTACGTGGTGTGGGGTCAAGTTGTTAGCGAGGTGAGGGGTAGGGCTGCGGGTGAGAAAAACCTAGGGAGGGAGTGAGAGTGGGGTTTCCCGGGTGGGCTTTAATTGGGCCAGATTGCCTGGGGGTCTAGTTAGGTTTAGTTGGGTTGGGCCCTTTTCTATTTTTTTCTTTCTGGTTTCTTTTTCTTTTTCCTTTTCTATTTCCTGTTTTCATTTGATTCAAATGCTTTTAACCATTTGTTTGTATTCAAATTTTCCAGAACTTTTTCAGTACGTTTACACCATTTAATAGTGTGTATTAGAAGTCTATTTGAGAATATTACAAATATTCTCTTATGGTTTTTATTTATTTAAATTAGGCATTTTATCTTTATTAAATAAAGTTTGAATATGGTTCCAATCCATATTATTTTATTCAAATATTATTTTGTTATTTTTAAGTTAATTAGATAACTTTTAATCCACTTTGCCAATTTCAATTATTTTTCTCATGATTTAATTAATCATTTATAATAGGGATTTTGTCTTCATTTCAATAAATTGAATATGGTTTAATCCCATATAATTTTATTTAAATGATCTTTATTCCTTTATTTTTATTTGGATTATCTTTATTCCATTTGCTTATGGATTTGTCCAATATTTAATTTGCCTTTTAAATATTCCCTATTTATTTATTTATTTATTTCTTTCTTTGCCTTATAAAATCCATATCTTTTTACTTATAGCTCCAAAATTGGTGATTCCAATTTGTATAATTTTATTTAATATTTTTTTATCTTTTTAAATGCTTTTAGGATTACTTTGCTCACAATTTGGCATGGATTTTAGATAGGAGCTTTATTAGCTTTGGAAATTAATTTCCTTTTATCTTATTAAATTCATAAGTTTTTATCCATTGTTCCAAATTTAGTGAAACCAATTTGCATGTTTTTATAATATTTTTGTTTATCATTTTTGATAATTTATAAATTTTTGTTGACAAATTTTTATATGGAACAAATCCATAGTCTTAGAGAGATCTTGGAAATGATTTTCTTCCATTAAGATTTGGGATTTTGGTTTAAATTTTTCGAGTGTTTAAATTTCAAGATACATTATTTATGAATGCATTTCACTTGATTGAAATTTTGTTCGATGTCTTTTTCATGCAAATTTTGTTCAAGAAGGGTTTTGATGTTTCCATTTAAATTTTCTTTTCACCCTAAATTTCAACAATTGTTTCTTTTGTTTATTTATTTTTCACATTTCAATATTTGGAAAATTTTGGGATGTGACACAACTCGGCCAAGGACTAGGAAGAGAGAAACAAACTTTAGTTTGAAAAGTCAAATCCTAGTTTGAAAAGTCAAATCCTAGTTACGGAAGGAAAGGGAAACCTTGAGGAACAAGTTCTCCCTCTCCCCTTGACGCGGATCAGTTGTAGAGCTTAGTTGGGAGACCCCAAGAGGAAGGTATGATGAGCACAGCGGCAAATTTTCCCTCAGTTATGAAACCATGGTTATCGAACCAGTAGAAGCAAGGAAACAACTCCAAGGTGTTGCTAGCAACTTGGAATCCTGCACAACACAAACTCAAGACTTTGCCCCAACTCACAGTGAGGTTGTCAATATCACTAGTTTGCTGAAAACAAAGGATTAAACAAATAGTGTGGAAGGTAATGGTTGCTTGTAGAAAGTAAACAGTAAGAATAGATGATGTAACAATGATAAAGATTGGACCGGGGTCCACAGTTCACTAGAGGTGTTCTCCTTAACATAAATAACATCACATGTTGGGTAAACAAATTACAGCGGGGCAATTGACAGGACTGAGCAAGGCATAACAATGCAATACTAGACATTCATTATTCCTATGAGATTTGATTGGGCATTACAAAAATATACATAGACCGTCATCCAACTACATATATGACTAGTAATCCACCTTGAGGTTATCATCTGAACCGCCTCCAGTATTAAGTTGCAAGCAACGAATTACTGTATTAAGCAATGCGTGTAAAGTAAATAATATAATTGTTCCATGACAACAAATTTTTGTTTTCTCCCTAGTGGCAACAACACATCTATAACCTTAGAGATTCATGTCACTTCCCCAAATTCAATTGAGGCATGAAACCACTATCGAGCATAAATACTCCCTCTTGGAGTCACTAGCAACTACTTGGCCAAGATAGCTACTAACAACGGAGAGCATGCAAGATCACAAACAACACAGACATGATAGAATCAATAAGACAAAACCATTAATCAATCTAACAATGTATTCTCAATATCCATCGGATACCCGCAAACACAACATGCATGATTACAAATATATGAGATCTTGATCATGAACGGAGATCACATGATCTAGACATGAAAGCACAAAGAAGGAGATACATCCATCTAGCTACCACATGGACCCGTAGTCTAAGCTGGAACTACTCACGCTTCATACCGGAGGTTGGCATGATGATGAAGAAGGCCTCCGGGATGATATCTCCCCTCCGGCAGGGTGCCAGGAAGAGCTTCAGATCCCTCCCGATCTAGGGACGATGGTGGCAGCGGCTACGGACTGTTTCGTGGAGATATGATCCGGTACTTAGGGATTTGGCATCAGGGGGATTATATAGGCAAAGAGGTGAGGCAGGAGGGCGGCCAGGGCACCCACACCATAGGGCAGCGCGCCCTAGGGTGGGCCCGTGTGGCCCCTAGGGTGTGTTGGCCCTGCGGCCCTCCTTCGGCTGCCCTTCGGTCTCTGTGTTCGTCTTAGTGAAATATTGACTTTGGCTTTTGTCCCGTCCAATTCCAAGAATATTTCGTTACTAGCTTTTCTGAAACCAAAAACAGCAAAAAACAGGCAACTGGCACTGCGAGCATCTTGTTAATAGGTTAGTCCCGGAAAATGTATAAATGTACCTCAAATTGTAGACAAAGCATAGCAAAGTGGATACTAAACAAGCATGGAACATCAAAAATTATAGATATGTTTACGACGTATCAATCGTCCCCAAGCTTAACTCCTGCTCGTCCTCGAGTAGGTAAGTGATAAAAAGAATAATTTTTGAGGTGACATGCACTATCACAATCTTGATCAAACCATTTGCAAGCATTGAAAGCTGGGATCAAAGTATTCTAAACATGAGCATGAAATATGAAGTTCTAACAATAATACATAGCAACTATGTTGCAACATGAAATGATACAAACAAAGATCATGAATAACAATGCATTGAAAGACGTTTGTTTGTTTCACATATAGAAAACATATCATAGTGGCATTCAGCTTGTCCCTCATGGAGTAGCAAAACATAAATGCATAGGACACCTTCAAAGTTCATAAGGGTGACTAGATACAAATAGTTCAAGAACAAGCAATATCAACATTATGAATTAATTAATAAGTTTTGTGACAATGCACATAGAACTAAGAATGAAAACTATTCTCTCTTAATGGGTGCCTAAGGATATAATGTGGATACTCAATATAAAAGTGGAAGAAAGGCCCTTCATAGGGAAGCAGGGATTTCAAGTTTCATAAAGAGCTTCCAAAAATTATGGTACTTGTTAGCTTTTAGCTCTCATTTCCCCTATCATAAGAATCTTGAAGTGATTAAGGTTAAAGTGAACAAAGTATGGAGTATATGCTTGACAAAGTATAAGTTGGCAATCTCATGTCCCTTGAATACGAGGGTCGTTCCTCATGCTACTCAACTTTAGTTACCGGTAAGTTCTTCTCATAGTAAGTATATGTGTATCATAGAGAACCGCCAACGGGGTACCCCTTGCCCCATGACACATGAGCTATCCCATATCAAAATAAAAAGGCAAGAGACAATGAGCACCTTAGCAATATTCTTATTTACCATGGGAAAATGGTGCTTTTTTGTTCTCTTCTTTCCTCTTTTTTTTATGTTTTTCTCTTTTTTATCTCTCTTTTTTCATAAGAAGAATGATTCATAGATTCCTCACTATGGTGATGCTACAAGTTTCCACCATGATTAGGCATGGCTTAGGCTAGCGGCCTAGGCGTTTCTCTAACACATATACATAACTTCATGGACTTACAAGCTCCCCTTTTATTTAACACCGCAGACATCCATAAACAAAAGAGCATGATATCAACTAGGTAGATATTTACAGGTGTTGAAAGCATTCCCTGTGACAACACGGTTCTGATAATTCCCAACTTATAAGTGCAAGCATATACAACATAGATGACACAATGGTTCAAGTTTATTAGGGGCAAGAAAAATAAAGTGTGCCATCAAGTTTGTGAGAGCTGTAATCACTAATTTTCACATAACAAGTTTAATTTGGAAGATAGATAAAAAATAATATACTTGGAATGGTGTAAAACACCATGCTCAGGAATTTATAGTGGACACTTTGGAATAACTTGGTTTCTTGGAAGTTTGATGCATGCGTAGAGCTTACTCAATACAAGTGGAGGCTAGCAAAAGACTGGGAGCGACCAACTAAGAGAGAAATAATGGTCATAATCATGCAGAGCGACAAAACATTATCAATCAAAGCATAAAGTGGTATCACAAGTCAATAAATAAATTATCATAGATGCTAAGGTGACTGTTCATAGTCATAACATGGTGTGAGCATGTGCTAAGTCAACCCAAACAAAGCATCCAAGGGGAATACCACAATATTATGCTTTTGTATGCTAAAACAACGCATGATTCTTTCAAGGCACATTAAGCAATATCAATTGTCTGGAACAAGTCACGCTACATCAATAATCACTAAGCATAAGGTCAAACAACATCTAGCATGGCATGATAAAGTCTATGCCACTGTCAAAGCAATCTCTCTTTTGTATTACTATAAGCATGAAACTTTCTACTCTTTTCCAACACCAATCAACTTATTTGAAACAAAACAGCGAAAGCGGGGGTACAAATACTTTATTCAAGAAAACTAAGCCAACGAAAACCAAAAACAAAAACTAAGATGCTCCAAGAACAACACAACAGTGCATGAAACAATAAAAATGAAGTGTCTAGAAAGAGACCTGAGATTTTTATTGATGAAGAAGGGGATGCCTTGGGCATCCCCAAGCTTTGATGCTTGTACCTCTTGAATATTTCTTGGGGTGACATGGGGGTGGCATCCCCAAGCTTGAGCTTTTGTCCATTCTTCATCTCATTACATCATATTTCCCCTACACTTGGAAATTTCCTTCATACAAAACTTCACACAATCTTCATTAGCAACATTAGTGCATTCAAAAGTAATAAACCTTTATTTTAGTTTCAAAACAGCAAAACTTTCATTAAAAACACAAGTTATTGTATCAATTACTTCAAAAAGCTCAATTCACCCAAAAATAACTCAGAAAGAAATTGATAAAGAGGCAAATGCAAATAATGGCAGAAATCTGTCAAAACAGACCAGCAGGTAAAAACCAATTTTTTCAAAGACCTTTTCTTTCTTAAATCAAAAAGTGTTGAACTGACGAAAGTTATCTAACAGCATGGGGGATTTACTTAGAGAATTAAAGCTCAATCCGACATACATATATTTTTCACAAATTTTTACAGTGAAGCACAAAAATCTGTTTCGGGACAGCAACTTCCCCAAATCTTACTTCTCTCTCATTAGAGGTTATTCTTGGCACAAAAATCAAACAAAAAGGATAAGGAGAGGTTATTACAAAAGTAATAACTTCCAAGACTCATGAAAACTATTGGGTTATCTCCCAAGAAGTACTTTTCTTTAATTCCTTTAAGTTAGGCATAAGAAGCAAGAATCAAGTATTTTCAAATGAAGAATCATTAGCATCAAATTTCTTGCCTCTACCTCTCTTACCTTTACTCTTATCTTTATGGAATGTATGATTGTTGGTTGGAGGAGCAAAATGCATTATGACCTTTCCCACATCTATTATTGCTCCAAGGAGTTTCAGTAGGGATCTTCCAAGTGTAATTTGTCCTTTTCCTACACATTCAATAACAAGATAATCAGTAGACACCACTTTCCCTAAGATCTTTGTAAACACTCCTTCAGCTATTCCAATGGGCAATATAGTTGCATTATTGGTAATAGATATTTCTTCTCCTCACTCATAAAGTCCGCAAAGATTCAAAGACTCATAAATATCTTTAGGCATAAGACAAAACTCAGACATGATATCACAACGAGCATCAAAAGTTTCATTGTTTATAGCAACTTTTATTGTAGGAAACCATTTTGAAGGCTCAGAATTTATTGGAACATAATCATGGTGCTCTCTAAGAATCTTTCAAACTAGTTGTACCGGTATCAAGAGTGTTCAACCTAGCATAGATATTTATAAAGGAAGAATCAGATTTACTAGGCAGATTATAAATTGTAATCAACTTCTTTATGGCATTCAAAGCTTCATGCTCATTACATTGGAAAAAATCTCTTCCTTCTACAACATCCAAACCATATATATAACAAAGAGCAAGACCATGTTAGAAACTGCTAATAACTAAGCCTATACTAATTTTAGGCTCAGTTTTTCTATGTGAATCAGAAATTCTAGACCAAGCTTCTTTGAAACTCTCTTCACTTCCTTGTTTGAAAGTAAAGATCCTTTCCATAGGTGACACAGTGATTGGAGCAACACTAGACATGGTAGCAACTAAAGTATGAACTAATTTGTTTTGTGTTTTTAATAAGAAAAGGCAAACCAATCGATACTAAAATTTTTGTAATTTTTGATAAAAATAAGCAAGCAAAACAAAGCAAACGAAACTAAGAAAAACAAAACCAAAGTAAATAGAATGGTTGTGAAAGACTCCCCTTGTGAAGTTGTCCATAACTCCCCGGCAACGGTGCCAGAAAATATCTTGACGCGACTCAGTTGTAGAGCTTCGTTGGGAGACCCCAACAGGAAGGTATGATGAGCAAAGCGGCGATATTTCCCTCAGTTATGAAAACAAGGTTATCGAACCAGTAGGAGCAATGAAACAACTCCAAGGTGTTGCTAGCAACTTGGAATCCTGCACAACACAAACTCATGACTTTGCCCCAACCTACAATGAGGTTATCAATCTCACTAGTTTCCTAAAAACAATGGATTAAACGTACAGTGTGGAAGGTAATGGTTGCTTGAAGAAAGTAAAGAGTAACAGTAGATGATGTAACAATGATAAAGATTGGATAGGGGTCCATAGTTCACTAGAGGTGTTCTTCTTAAGATAAATAACATAACATGTTTGGTAAACAAATTATAGCGGGGCAATTTACAGGACTGAGCAAGGCATAACAATGAAATACTAGACATTCATGATTCCTATGAGATTTGATTGGGCATTACAACAATATAAATAGACCTCCATACAACTGCATCTATGACTAGTAACCCACCTTCAGGTTATCATCTGAACCCCCTCAAGTATTAATTTGCAAGGAACGGATAACTCCATTAAGCAATGCGTGTAAAGTAAAAAATAATTATTCCATGAACAAAAGATTGTTGTTTTCTCCCTAGTGGAAACAACACATCTATAACCTTAGAGATTCTTGTCACTACCCCAGATTCAATAGAGGCATGAACCCACTATCGAGCATAAATACTCCCTCTTGGAGTCACTAGCATCTACTTGGACAAGATAGATACTAGAAACAGAGAGCATGCAAGATCACAAATAACACAGACATGATAGATTTAATAATAATAAGACATGATAGAATCAATAATCAATCTGACATAGTATCTCAATATCCATCGGATCCCTGCAAACACAACATGCATGATTACAAATAGATGATCTTGATCATGAACGGAGCTCACAAGATCTACACATGATAGCACAAAGGGGGAGAAACAACCATCTAGCTACTGTATAGACCCATAGTCCAAGGGTGAACTACTCACACATCATACCAGAGGCTGGCATGGTGATGAAGAAGGCCTCCGAGATGATCTCTCCCCTCCGGCAGAGTGCCGGGAAGAGCTTCAGATCCCCCCGATCTAGGGACGATGGTGGCGGTGGCTACGGACTGTTTCGTGGAGATCTGATCGATTACTTAGTATTTTGGCATCGGGGGGATTATATATGCAAAGAGGCGAGGCAGGAGGGCAGCCAGGGCACCCACACCATAGGGTGGCGCGCCCTAGGGTGGGCCCATGTGGCCCTAGGTGTGGAGGCCATTTGGCCCTCCTTCGGCTCCCTTCGGTCTCTGTGTTCGTCTCGGTGAAATATTGACTTTGGCTTTTGTCCTGTCCAATTCCAAGAATATTTCCTTACTAGCTTTCCTCAAACCCAAAACAGCAGAAAACAGGCAACTGGCACTTCAACATATTGTTAATAGGTTAGTCCTAGAAAATGTATAAAAATATCTCGAAGTGTAGACAAAGCATAGCAAAGTGGATACTAAACAAACATGGAACATCAAAAATTATAGATACGTTTGTATCACCCCTTCCTTGATGCCGGGCTAGAGGAGTTGGGAAAGGACTCGGCCAGGGGTGGGAACCCTGGTCGTAGCCCCCCACCCATATAAGGAGGGGTGAGGCTCCTGTCGTGGTATTGCCACCGAGTACGCCATGGAGGGGTCCTCACAGTGCGTGTTTAGAGATGTGGGGGGAGGCGAATGGTTGACGGGTATGAGGTAACATAGCTTACCCAGGTTCAGACCCCACATCGGTGGTGGATTCCTACTCCTGCTATAAATCACTATAATGGCAATACGCCGAGTTACGTAGATAGGTTCGCTGTGCGAGGTTTGTGCTAATTGCTACTTGATCGTCTGAGATTGTGGGCTAAAGGCTCCCATAGGCCCGATTTACATAGTTGCCAGGTCCTAGGGTTACAGAGAAAAGTCCTAGCCGGACAGGTTATAGAGTCCTACACCGTCTATTACTAGTCTTGCGTGTCTTGTTCTCCAAGGCTCTGGGTACGCTGGTGACTCCACCGTAGCCTTCCTTTATCCGTCATGGGCCTCCCTTCTGGATCCATCTAACTGGGTCGCCCAGCTGGCCATGGGCCATGCTACCAACTGTGGTCCACCCGGGTTATCAGGATAGGAGACATGCTATGAGGATACCCATATAGCATATCCCCAACAGTATCCCCCGGAGAACTCCGAGATCTTGCGTCGTCTTTCCTCTTCACGTAGAATGATCTGTCTAGATGGATGTCGGCAAATCGTCAAGCAACATCTTGTAGTCCTCCCAAAGAACACTGCAAGGTTTTCTCCGTCTTCAACTTGTAAGTCAGAGAATTGCTGAATATTCCATCGTACTCTTCGGTAGCCGGACTGGATCCGTCCATGCCGGAATCTTCTGATGTGATGGTTCATCTTCCTATGTCAGCTAGGGCGACGTAGACTTAAGTCAGCAACGCCTCGTAACTCACAGATGCAGAGAACGCAATCATGTCCACTTTTCCCGCGCGAGCGATACGAACCATTGGCGGTGACGGTTGGTACGTGGCAAAATTTCCGCGCACGTCATCTACGCGGCAACCATCTGATCAAGCTGCACGAATCTTGATGCTGGGTATCATAAATAGTAACTGCGGTGGAAAATTTACTTTTTCACCTCATTCTCCCCTGTATCTTCTTCTTCCTCAGGCAAGCGTCTCCTCGAGCTCTCCGCGCCTCGCATGAAAAACCCTAACTCCCAATCTCGCCAGTCACTTCCAAACGCTCGCAATGGCCAGCAGCAGCTCTTCTCCTTCGATGGCAGCGTTAGGCGAACCCACGGCGAAGCAGGCGAGCTCCATCGTCATGCCCCCAAAGGGCCTTGTCATCCCCATCTCCACGGTGGTCGAGGCCACTGGCGGCGACCATAATCCAGCGGCGCTGGAGCTGCTGGAGGAGGAAAACGACTCCCACAAAGGCGACTGGCGTGGTTCGGACATCACGGACCGCGACATCAAAGAGTTGATCATCGAGGGCTACCTCCCCGCGACGGAGGGGCTCGCCTGGTGGGCGGCGCCGGCCGGGGAGGTCACACCTTCTCCCCAAGACGGAGAAAAGGTGTACCTCAAAGCACAATTGGTACGCGGCGTCTCCCTGCCCATCTCTAACTTCATCCTTGCCGTCTTGAACCATTACCGAGTTCAGCCCCAAAACCTCTCTCCCAATAGTATCCTAGCGCTTAGCAATTACGCACTGCTTTGCGAGGGTTACTTAGGGATCAATCCTAGGCTAGACCTCTTTATCTATTTCTTCACCGTTAAGAGCGAAGCCGGCGCCAGCAAGGATGAACTTAGAAATTGTGGCACTATTAGCTTCAAGATACGGCCTGGCCGGCGCTTCCCCGACATCGTCGGCCACAAGTCTTGCAAGAACTGGCAGCGTATTTACTTCTACGGCCCAGATATCCCTCTGGCCGGCCGAGAAGTAACGTACCCGGACTTCGTCGTTGGAGCCGCCGCTGAAACTTCGACATGGAGATCCCAGGCCTCCCTTCCGTCCAACATCGACGCTTCCCGCGCTATAAGGCGGATAGAGTGGTTCGTAGAGACGGGTTTGACCGGCTTGGACCTAGCCATGTGCTGGTTCATCAGGCGAATCCAGCCTTTGCAGCACCGTTCGAAGATGATGCACGAGTATACCAACGATAGAAGGGATAACCTTCGCATCTCCGTGGACAACTTCTCGAGCGACTCCGTCAAGCTTCGCCTCAAGGACATCGTAAAGGTGAAGGACAAGAAGCGTGGCTTCTCCATCACCTACGACATGTTCGTAGAGAGCAAGTGCCCAAAGGTAACTGCTTATTTTCCGTGTATGACATATACTCCAGTTCTTCCGTATAGCCATTACGAAGGGTGGAGCCTCCAAAAAGACTACCGCCGCACTGGAGGCGGAGAAAAGAAAGACTACTGGGATCCCCTTTGCCAAAGCACCCCCCCCTTGTGTAAGCTTCTTTCTCTCTGACATTGTTCCATTTCTCTGTCTTGTTCCTGTACTTATGCTTTTTGCACGTTTCAGGAAGAAAGACACGACCAGCTTGAAGAAGACCTCCAAAACATCGGGGGCTTCTAGAACTATCAAGGATATGTTGCATCGCGACGCATCTCCCGCCATCGCCCCTTTCACTCCCATCGTCAAGCCCTCATCCGCTCCGACAAGCTCTCAAGCCAAGGAAGCAACTGGCCCTTCCGCCATGGAAGTGGACTCAGGTGCTTCTACCGAGCTTGCTGTTGTCGGCGAGCAGGCGACGCAAGAGAGTGTCGCACACCAAATGGTTGAAGCACCAGCTAAGGATGTCATCGGTAGCGATAAGGCGGTGGTGGAAGGTGGTACTTCTGCCGAAGGCGGCGCCCCCGCACCCAAGAAAACCATAGAGTATCCGAAGATAGTCTATCCGGTACTTACACCGGGTAGCACTGCTCTGGTTCCTCGTGCGACGCCGACATCTCCGACGTGCGGTCTAGAGGAGCTTCTCCGATAAGAAGAGATCTTGCAAGGAAATAGTGTATCCTTCGGCAAGCTGCTGGCTGAGAGTGCTACCAATAACAAGATCATTGCACTTGTAAGTTTTATTTGCCTTTTGTATTTCATATGAATATCCCACTATAGCCCCCGAGGATTTAGACGGAAAACCATAGGTCTTTGCGTCTAGATGCTCGAAGAGTGAATAATCTATAAAACTTCTCACTATAGCCCCCAAGCATATAGGTGGAATGAATTATTCCGACAAGATGCTTTAAGAGTAGCATACACAGTGTTTATAAATTTCAATACTGTATCCCCCAAGCCTCTAATTGTAACTTAATTAGTTCTGACTAGATGCATAAAGAGAAGCTAAGTATACATCCGAGTTAAAAACTTTATACTGTAGCCCCCAAGCTTCTAATCGAAAACTGAATTAGTTCCTACTAGATGCTTAAAGAAAGACTAAGCATATTGCTGAGTTAAACATTCTCGATGTAGCCCCCGAGCGTCTAGGTGGAAATTTTCTGGCTAGAAGCTCCAAGTAGACCAAAAAACGTTAAACTTTTCTTTTTTCCACAGAATGATAATGCTCGGAGGGGCATGGACAACGACCAGTACCAGAAGATGCACGCGGACTTGGAAGCCGAAAAGGGTAAAACTGCCTTCTTGAAGGAACAGATCATCAAGAGCAACCGTCTGTTTTTCCTTTCTTTTTCGTATTCCGACTTGAACTTGTGTATTCTCCGAGTACTTACTGTGTACTTTACTTTCTTCGACTTGCAGAAACCATTGCCAAGGCTAAGGACATTGTCGAGAAATCCAAGCATATTCAGGAGCTGGATAGCAAGAACAAGATCCTTAAGCAGGAGAGGAAGGACATGCTAAAGATTCATGAAGAATCAATGAAAGCCCTGCAGGACTCCGCCACCAAGGAGATCTCGATCTTAAGAGATCAGAAGAAAGCTGCCGATGAGCAGAATCAACACCATCATGAAGCGTACAAGCTCCTCCAACAAGAACGGGACTCCTTGGCGGATACCCTCTAGCAAGCTGAGACTAGCATCTTCAGTAAGTGATTCTCCGTCTTGGATTTCTATAGTCTGGATACTCTGAATTTTTTAACTCATGTGCTCCTTTGTCGGAAATTTGCAGCTCCTATGGGTTTAACCCGGTCGTCTCCTCCGGCAAAGGAATGCATGGTTCTTGCCGGCAACTTCATCAACACCGCCATCACGCAAGCCAAAGAGATTTCCAAGCCCCTCTAGATCAATATCAAGGTATCAAACTCTATGGTGAAGTTCTCGGAGATCCTGCGCCGATCCCCCGAGCGTATCACAAGCTGGAAAGCTTCATGTGCACGGGGCGGTGCAAGGATGGCGCTGTCCATGGTAAAGGCACACTACGAGGATGACGACATCGATACGGTAATCTCTGGCATTCCCGACGTAGATGATGAAGGCAAAGAGATAAATCATGAATCTATCTTGTCATCACTCGCGGGTTATGACACCAGAGTTTCCGAGTTAGTCGACGTCAACGTCTTCGTGCCGATGAATACCATCGATGGCGGCAACCAAAGCTCCTCCGAATCCCTTCACACTGCTGACTTTAATGGTGACTCTCCTGCTGCCAATGATGTTGCTTTCAAGTCTTCTGCGCCAGAGGAATGAAAAACAATTTGTATGTGGAAAACACTATGTATTAACTTAAGGCGGAAAACAATGATGTATGTCCTCCTACTTAAGAACTAGTTCCAGCATGTATATATGTTTTAAGCAAATGCTGGCTTATCTATTACTTTGGTTCTTATGCTTGACTTTTCATGAGTTGGAAGACTCGTTGTCGGAACCATGCGCTCAGGTGATGATGCCCAATGGCACCGTCAATAACCTAAGCACAAAATCTCCGACAATAAGTGCCAAAAGTCACTACTCCATAATCCACATAAAAACGACAAAGAACGTGTAGACCAGAAAACTTAAGCTAACGTCCGTAGGCGGAATTTTCGCAAGTGCAATCGCAAAGCTTGTGCATAAAGGTTTTATATGATCCAAAAATGAACACTAAAGGAGGTAAAAGACTCAGAAATATGAGTGAACCAGAGAGCTTTATTTTATTGATCATATAAGAGGTACATAATTAGATAAAAAATGCTAAGTGTAAAAATGACATAGCTATGCTATGTTCCATGGCTGATCAAGCTCCGGGTAGTCATCATCCAGGTCACGTCGCTTACGCTTATGATCCTCGTTGGGTCTATCCTTCAGTTCACGATTCTCAACGAGGTAGTAATACCCATTGAGTAGCGCCTTGCTTATGATGAACGGTCCTTCCCATGGCGGGGATAATTTGTGTGACTTCTTCTGCTTAAGTCGGAGCACCAAATCCCCCTCTTTAAATGAGCGATGCCGAACGCGGCGACTATGGTAGCTGCGTAGCTTCTGCTGGTAGATGGCGGATCTTTGGCATGCCAAAATGCGCTCCTCCTTGAGAAGGTCCACATATAGGTGTCTGGATTCTTCAGCATAATCTTCGTCATAGGCAGCAACCCTTGGTGCATCATGAAGTATGTCGGAAGGTAGGATGGCTTCTGCTCCATATACCATGAAGAAAGGGGTGTAGCCAGTGGATCTGTTGGGTGTAGTTCATAAACTCCATAGCACCAGATGGCAATTCTTCCGCCCAGGCTCCAGCTGCTATATGTAGTGGTGCCTCAAGACGTGGCTTTATTCCCTGCAGAATTATTCCATTGGCTCTCTCAACCTGACCATTGGATTGTGGATGTGCCACAGATGCAAGGTCAAGTCGGATGCCCTTCTCCCAAAAATAAGCCTCCACTTCTCCGACTGACAAGTTGCTGCCGTTGTCGGTGATAATGCTATGTGGGAGACCAAATCTCACCACTAGATCCCGGACAAACCTAAGAGGAGTTGCCCCATCAAGCTTTCTAATGGGTTTAGCTTCTATCCATTTAGTGAATTTATAAACTGCTACTAGCAGATGCGTAAACCCACATGGTGCTGTCTGTAACGGTCCCACCATGTCTAGCCCCCAGACTGCAAACGGCCAAGTTATTGGTATTGTTTGCAATTCTTCTGCAGGAACATGTGGTCGTCGGGCATAATACTGGCATCTCATGCATGTCTCAACTAGTTTGTCGGCGTCCGCCTTCGCGGTCAGCTAGTAGAATCCTTGCTGGAAGGCTTTCGCGACCAACGATCGAGGAGCGGCGTGATGCCCGCAATCTCAGAGATGGATTTCGCGTAGGATTTCAATACCTTCTAGCTGGGAAACACACTTAAGGTATACACCAGTAGTGCTCCATCTGTAGAGTTTTCCATTGATTATGGTATAGCCCTTTGCTCGTCGTACTATTTGCCGTCTTTCGACTTTGTCATCGGGCAAAGTTTCGTGTTTGATATATTCCATGAACGGTTTTGTCCAAGCCGGAGGGACCTTTGCCACCATGTGGATAGAAGAGTAAACTCTATCCGGGTTATCGATGTCGGCTCCCTTCACGGATGGTGTTCGCAGATGCTCTAGGAAAACTCCTGGCAGAATTCGTTTGCGCCCTAATCCAAGCTTAGACAGCAGATCAGCCGCCTCGTTTTGCTCCCTAGGTACATACTTGACTTCGTAGCCCAAGAAGCTCTTGGCTATCTTGTCTACTTCGTCTCGATATTCCGCCATCATAGGGTTCCGCGCATTCCAGGTGCCAGCCACTTGTTGGGCAACCAAGTCGGAATCTCCACAGCAAACTATGCGCTTTATACCAATATCCTTGGCTACGCGTAATCTATGAATGAGTGCTTCATACTCCACCATGTTGTTTGTAGCCTTGAAGTGGATCTGCATAATGTAGTGTAGCTTGTCGCCAGTTGGTGACTGTAGCAATACACCAGCCCCCGAGCCGTTGAGCAGCTTTGATCCATCAAAGTGCATCACCCGGTACTCTGGTTTTGGCAACGGAGTAGCATCTGGCATCTCCGTGCAATCTGCGATAAAATCCGCCAAGGCTTGTGACTTGATAGCGTCGCGTCTCTTGTAGGTGATCTCGAAGGCGACAAGTTCAATGCCCCACTTCGCGACCCTTCCCATAGCGTCGCTGTTGTTGATAATGTCGGATAGTGGAGTCTTTCTCATCACTATGATTGGGTACTCCTGAAAGTAATGCCTCAGCTTCCGAGAAGCAAGGAATACTCCATAAGCTATCTTCTGTTAGTGCGAGTAACGCTGCTTGGACTCCGTCAAGACCTCGCTTACATAGTAAACTGGTCGTTGAACTCCGTGCTAATAGCCTGGCTCCTTCCACTCTACCACGACGACGATGTTGATTACCCGGTTGGTTGCCGCCATGTAAATTAACATGGGCTCTCCAGGCTCGGGTGCTGCAAGGATGGGCGCTGAGGAAAGAATCTCCTTGAGCTGCTTCAATGCTGCATCTGCTTCGTCCGTCCATGTAAATTTGTCCGCCTTCTTCAGCAACTTATACAGAGGCAGGGCCTTCTCTCCACGTCGGCTGATGAACCGAATAATTGCTGCAACTCAACCAGTTAGTCGTTGAATGTCCTTTAGGCATGTCGGACGGTTTATGTTTAGGATGGCCTTCCTTTTCTCCGGGTTGGCCTCGATTCCACGCTGGGAAACGATGAAGCCTAACAATTTGCCGGCTAGAACCCCGAAGACGCACTTCTTAGGGTTAAGCATCATGTTGTATTTCTGGAGATTATCAAAGGTTTCTTTTAAGTCGGAGATTAAGTCATTTGACTTTTTAGACATCACCGCTATATCGTCCACATAGGCGTGAACGTTCCGACCAATTTGGTCGTGCAGGCAATGTTGCATTGTCCGCTGGTACGTAGCACCTGCGTTTTTCAGCCCAAAGGGCATCGTAACATAGCAAAACGTGCCATATGGGGTAGTGAACGAAGTGGCCAATTGGTCCGACTTCCTCATCTTGATCTGGTGGTATCCTGAGTATGCATCGAGAAAACACAAAAGTTCCGAGCCAGCCGTCGAGTCAATGACTTGGTCAATGCGAGGCAAAGCAAACGGATCTTTGGGGCATGCCTTTTTCAAGCCGGTGTAATCAACGCACATTCTTAATTCTTTGGTTCCCTTTTGTGGGACAAGTACAGGATTGGCCACCGATTGGGTGGGAAGGACTTCTTGGATAAAACTAGCCTATGGCGCGTCTCTTCTCATCTCCAAAGCGTCGTAGAGGTTCCTTCACTGGTTTGCATTTTGGATCAATGTTTAGGCTATGCTCGGCAAGTTCCCTAGGTACACCTTTCATGTCGGCAGGTTGCCAGGCAAAGATGTCCCTGTTCCCACGGAGTAACTCGATGAGCATGCTTTCGTATTTGGGATCCAGGTTCGTCGCAATGGCGGTGGTCTTGGAGGCATCGCCTACCACAAGTTCCACCGGCTTGGTATCGACGGCGGCCTTGAATATTGGAGCGGAGTCAGAAATTTGTTTCTTCGACGCGGGCATCTCTGAGTCATCGACCTTGCTCTGGATCCCTTTGAATTCTTCGCTGTAGAGGATAGCTTCCACGTAGGCTGCTTCATTAATCTCGCGGTCCCTTGCTTTGGTAAAGCTTCCGGAAACGGTGATGACACCGTTTGGTCCGGGTATCTTGAGTTTGTTGTAGACGAAGCATGGCTTGGCCATGAAGGTGTGGAATATGTCGCTGCCGAATATGACGTGGTACACACTCTTGAAGGGGACCACCTTAGAGGTCATGCGCTCTTAGCGGTAATTATTAACATCACCAAAGGCAACCTGAAGTGTGATGCACCCAAGGGATCGAGCCTCCCGACCAGGAACTACGCCGTGGAAGATGGTGTTGGTCCGCCTTAGGCTTGCCTCCTTCAAGTTCATCTTCTGCAGTGTATCCAGGTACATGATGTTGATCCTCCTTCCACTATCCACCATACACTTGGTGAACTCCACACCATCAATCAAGGGGTTGATGACCATGGCGTATTGGTTCTCCGTAGGGATAAGGTCTGGGTGATCCTTCCTGTACCAAGTAATTGGAACCTCCGACCAGCGCAGGTACTGGGGAACTGGGGGTAGAGTAGCCATCAGTATCCTCATAGAGGTCTTCTGTTGTCTGACGGTGGGGGTGCAAAGGAAAGTGTGGTAGACTGGCACCTTCTTTACGAAGGGGTTCTTGCCTTTGTCATCGCTCTTGGCGGCGTTCTTGGGGTCAACATCCTCGTCCATGTCACTTGAATCCATGGACTCCTCCTCCTTCTTCCCCTTGCCCTTGCCTCGCGCCCTGTTCTTCTGACTTCGCTTGTAGCCGGACTCCGGGTCCTCCTTGAGGTCGTTGACGAATTTGCAGTGTCGATTGGTATGGGTCTCCTTGCTGTTGACATCGAGGTGTACGAGGACGGCATATCGAGGTACTCTTCGTAGCTTTGGGGAACACGGAGCGCTGCCGAGGTAGTTTCACTTCCTCGCTGCTGCCCACGACCACTTCCCCGTCCTCGGCCATGTTGTCCGCCATCACCTCGTCCTCCAAAGGTCATGGCGACCATGTTGGAGTTTGCTTTTCTTCTGGAGTGGTTTTCCCCTTTGTGTTGTTGTTCCTCCGATCTTGAGTTGGAACGGCCATTGCCAGCAAAGAGCCGCAGACATCATCGTCGGCAGCTGCGAACTCACTAGCCAACTGAATCATCTGGTTCAAGTCAAGCTGGTGATTGTCCTGCAAGCGCTTCAGCTTATGTCGGAGCAACGTGCCCCTTTCCAATCCATCGATGAAGGCATCCATGGCGGTCTGAGCGTGCACTCCTGTGCAGGAATTTTTCATATCCAGCCAGCGCGAGAGGTAGGTGCGAGATGTCTCGTCTTTATCTTGCACACACCGCTGGAGATCGCCAATAGTGCAGGGACGTTTGTACGTACCCTCGAAGTTTTTCGTGAATGCTTCATGCATGTCCAACCAATTGCAGATGGATTTCTCTGGTAAGTCATCAATCCATTGACGGGTTGTGACCGCCAACATCAATGGGAGGTACTTGACGGCAACGTTGGGGTTACCCCCGGCAATCTCTACCGTGTTGTCGTAGTCCTGCAACCATGTAGCTGGCTTAGCGGTGCCGTCATAGGGCTTGGTGGTCTTGTCAATCCGGAAACCTTTGGGGTAAGTTGCGGACCGTATCGCAGGTCCAAAGAAACGTGGTCCCAGGTATGGTCCTTCCCGGGCCTCGTGGATCTTATCGATCCGCGGACGTGCATTGTACGGCTCTGGCTTTTTTTTCTTCTTGTCAACAGGGGATGGGCTGCGTGAACGACGCGGGCCTCCTACGCCATGGTGACTGCTAGGTGGCGATGGAGGCGGAGGTGGCGGTGGGTTAGCTTTCTTGCTATTACCCTCCTGCGACGCCTCATGCTTGTCGTGATTGCTTGCCGGACACGGAGGGTCATGGCGCGACCTGCTCTTGTGTCCCTGGTTGTTCTCGCCATCATGACGGGTCTGCTCCGTGTTGTTGCGGATGACGATGCTGCTCTGCCTTGGCGGGGGCATATCCGTATGATGGTGAGCCTTGGGGTCTTCGCTATGTCGAGGGGAGCGGGTCGGAGGATATGGGGATAGCATCCTTCCTGTTGCGCGCATCCCTCCATCTTCGTTCTGATGAACCCGTCTAGGACCCGACATCAAGAGGAGATCTGTCCCTTGGAGGCTTATGCTGGCTCTGGCAAAATGTTGGGTCGGACTCAAGCCTCTGAGAGGTGGTATTTTCCTGTTGTTTCACCGCCTTGGCCACTAGGTCATAGAACTGGTCCAGCCTTGGGTGATCTATCCTGCTCCATAAGGGTCTTGGCGATGGCGAGGTTGAGGACAGGAGTGGGCATCACCTGCCTGCCTTCACTGTCATTGTATGGCTTGGCATGTGTCGGCTTCGGGGGAGACATCCTAGGTTTCGCCGTACACCAGGATCGTTGATGACGCGAGCCGGATCTTTCTTGGCCTTCTGCTGCTGCAGCAGAGTCTTGTACTCGACCTCCATTGCTCTAGCTTTCTCTATGGATTTCTGCGCGTTGACCAGATCTCGATCTAGCTTAGCGCCTTGCTTAGCGATGGCCTGCGCTTCCTCCAGCAGCTGCTAGCGCTTCTCGTCAAGCTGGGTCACATTCCGGATATGAACCACGGTTAGTGGCTCGACGAGGAGATTATAGTACATCACTCTATCAGCTGGAGTAACTTGGGTGGCAGCTGACCTAGATGCCGGAGGCGGCAAGTTTGCGGTGTTGTTCTTGCTCGGGTCGGTGCCGAGTTCCTGCGGGTACTGCACTGGATTAGGTGGAGGGGGCATGACCTTTGAGCGATCAATGTCGACAGCAACAGGTGGTCTCTTCCCTTTGTCCAGAGCTGTAGGAGGAGCTCGTCTGGGTTGATCTTCATCCATCGCCATCCAAATGGTGACGAACACCTCTCGAGACGTGACAGTGTTGTTGGCTTGCTCGTCACGCGTGTACTCCTCCTCCATATCCTGCATGGCGGAGTCTAGTTCCTCTGGACTGAAATCTATCTCCTCTGAATCTGCATTGAAGTCGGTGTATAGCGCGTCAATCACAGAGTCGTAGGGTGCCAGGACTTCCTCGATGACGGGGGGAGAGGTGCAACAGCGGAGACGATGACTGGAGGTGGCGGCGCAGCTGCGGTGATGGCGGCCGGAGGCGGTGGTGGCAGTGGCTGAATCGGAGGGGCTCCGTCAATAAGCGCAAGCGCTATCTAAGCTGCCGCTTCAGCCTCCGCGTATTTGTTGACGGTGTTCACCATGCCTTCGAAGGTAAGGCGTCCTGACGCCTGCTACCGCCTTAGGAAATGCCGGAGAAGCGTGCCATGGTCTAGTCCTTCCACAAAGTGATACATGGCATCATCATTGGGGTAGTGGGCCAGATCGGCTCGTATACGGAGCCACCTGGCAAGGTAATCGCGGGGGTTTTCGCCCTCTCTTTGAACGCAACGCGCCAGATAAAACATGGTAACCACGCCGATGAACTTGGATCTCTGCTGTCCAGACGCACGGACGAAGCCGGCGGACTTGCAGTGATCTTCCACCGTTATATCCTACACAGGGGCAGTTTGGGTGGGGCTTGAATTTTTCCGATCTTTGCCGGCAAACTACGAAGAGAGATCCGACATCGATCCTTCCGCGAACGTGTCCTGACCGTAGGCGGTCCGTGCGGGTCATGATGCTCCTCCGACTCCCAGGGAACTAGTGCCTGAGTCGGTTTCGCCAATGAAGAGGTGGAAATCTCCGATAGGAACGATCGAACACAGCGTAGGGTTCGGCTTCACCGGGATCCAGAACTCGTCGAGAGGAACGATCGGAATGTTGCCAGAGAAGAGAACGCGACCGATGGCTACGGTTTTGCCGATTCTCGCGAAGATCTTGGTCCTCGCCCGCTGAAGAGCCTAAAGCGCCTCTTGCCCCACGGTGCGCGCCAACTGTCATGGTATTGCCAACGAGTACGCCATGGAGCGGTCCTCACAGTGCGTGTTTAGAGACGTGGGGGAAGGCGGACGGTTGACGAGTATGAGGTAACACAGCTTACCCAGGTTCAGATCCCACAACGGTGGCAGAATCCTACTCCTACTATAAATCACTATAATGGCAATACGCCGAGTTACAGATATAGATTCGCTGTGCGAGGTGTGTGCTAATCGCTACTTGACCGTATGAGATTGTGCCCTAAAGGATCCCATAGGCCCGATTTATATAGTCGCCAGGTCCTACGGTTATAGGGAAAAGTCCTAGCTGGACAGGTTACAGAGTCCTACACCGTCTATTACTAGTCTTGCGTGTCTTGTACTCCAAGGCTCCGGGTATGCTGGTGACTCCACTGTAGCCTTCCATTATCCGACATGGGCCTCCCTTCTAGATCCATCTAACTGGGCCGCCCAGTAGGCCATGGGCCATGCTACCAACTACGGGCCACCCGGGTTATCCGGATAGGAGACATGCTATGAGGATACCCATATAGCATATCCCCAACAACTCCCCATAGACCCTCACCCTAAACCCTAGCCGTCGGCGCCTCGCATCTCTCCTCCATACACTGCTCCGGCTTCGGCGAAGCCCTGTAGTAATCTCTTCTCCTCCACCAACACCAGCACCATATCGTCATGCTATCAAGATTCCGAGGAGATCTAAAACCTCCGCTGCCCTTCTAGAACAAGGGAGAGGAAGGTCTTCATCGACTACCGTACGTGTGAACGACCGCGAAAGCGCTGCCGGAATGCGGCGCTGGAAGGATCGTCTAAACGATCTTGAGATCGGGAAGTGATCGACTACATCAACCACGAGAATCTGATCTCGTTAAGCGCTTTGGATCTACGTGGGTTAGTTCTCTAAAATCTCGTTGCACCGATCTCGTAGATTAGATCTTGGCTTTGCCATAGATTAGATCTTGGTTTTGTGTGTTCATGCGATAGAATTTTTTTTGTTTTCCATGCTATGAGCCCTACAGTTATATGTTTTCATAACTTAAAAATTACCAAAAAATATAAGAGCCATCGCTCAAAATAGACTTGGGGAGTATGCTACTCTCACTAATGATTTTATTCATGCACATGTCACTCAGCCCGCTATTGATGTGGAAACTTATGAAATTAAGCCTAACCTTTTAATCTTGGTTCAAAGGATGTAGATCAGAATGTTGTTAAATTAAGATTGTTTCATTTCTCTCTTAGAGGAAAGGCTAAGGATTGGTTGCTAGCTGTAACACCCCAAAAATATTAAACTAGAATTAACAAACTCTAATCACCAAAATTAGGGTTAACAAAAACTTTTCCAATAAAAATATGAAAGCATTCATATGTGTGTGCATTAAAATTTGGATTCTTTTGAATTGCCATGATTGTGTGTTTATTTTCTTGGAAAATGATTCTTATGTGAATTCAAAATCATCTAAACAATCCCCACACTTTTCCCAAAGACAAATAAATCAAAACAAACAAAATGAGTGAATGGTCACTTTGGCCAATTTAACTCCCATGCCTACTTTGGTTGTCTCTAACTTCCAAAACTTAACAGAAACTTGTTTGGATCTTTACACCCCTTGATAGTACTCATAACAAAGTACCAAGGCCCACCTTGTGATCATCCAAAAGCATTTGAATGCATAGTTTAAATGACAGTTCAAAACTGGATCTATATCATATGGGAAGATCCCACTTTTTCAAAAACCACTCAAACAAGCTCAACTTTAAAAACCCAAGCATCCAAAGACTCACCAGCACATGCCTAGCACACCCACAAAAAATCTTTTCAAAATTCAAAACTTGAATTCATGCGGCCATTTCATTAAACATCTTGCAGATTCAAATCAAACAAAATCAAAACACTATAGTGCGTAGTGTTTTGGGCCTAACTTGTTCCCTCTCTGGACACCACTAGCCTTAGTAGATCATCTAACGGACCTAACTAATCCCCAGTACCACTGTAAGCTTGACAATGTCATCAATGGTGAACAGCAGAGAGCACCCATGTCACCCCAGTGTGGACAGCAGGCTAGAGGAAGAACTAGCCGTGCCAACCTTGTCTGGGAGGTAGCCCATGCCTCACCGCCCCCTCTTGACCAGCCCTGCCTCACAGACAGCAGCCAGAACCGCCAGGAACGCCGCGCCCGTGCCGCTGTCGACCATGCCGACGTGCGCCACAGAGCACGTGCCGTTCCCATTCAACCAGACCACCTCGAGCCCTCGCCGCCCGCCAACATGCTCCCCACCGTCCAAGGAGACCGCCAGACATGCCCATTTCACCGCCCGTGCCCCGTAGCCACCGCTCGCCGTCGAAGACGCCGCCTCAGCCTCGCAGAGCATCGAGTGTTCCAGACCGTTTGCCACCGCCCCTACACACGCATTAAAGCCATAGAGCATCGCCAGGAGACCACCGATCGATCGCCACCCTCGGCCACGCCTCTAGCAGCCCGTAGCCATGTCGCCACCGTCGCCTGCCCATCCCGTTCTGTCTCACCGTCGAGCCTATAAAAGGAGGACTCCCCCGCTCAAACTCTTCACACCATCTCACTCCCCTCTCCTCACTGATCATTCCACCTCGCTCCCGGAGAAAGGCGAGAAGCGCAGCACCGGAATTTCATGGAGCCCGCCGCTGTTGGAGAAGAAGGGAGCCAGCGATTGGAGCCAGTCCAGGAGAAGCTGCCAGTACCAGGAGGTTCGCCGTCGTTGACTTTGTCGTTCGCCCGCCTCGCCGACCCTCGCCTGAGCCCCGACGCTAGTACCGACCAAGGATACGAGGAGGAAGGAGGATACTATGAAGAAGAAGCCGAGGAGAACTTCAACCGCTGCTCTGCACAAGGCAAGCTAACACTTGCCAGATACTATACTTATGCAAGCCTAATACTACTAGTTGATTGAGCAAGCCAATACTTGCAAGCTATTCAATTAGCAAGCTTATACTGATACTAATGCAAGCAAATACTTGCTTGTTACTATTCCAACCCTATGCCTTAAGCATATGTGATCATACTCACCTGATAACCTAATCCTAGTTTTACTTGCAAGCTTTCTACTTTATTTCTTTATCAAAGCTACTACTTAGAGTTTACTTGAGTAAATTGTAGATACTAGAAAGATAATTGAAGGTTGCATAAAGAGCATGAAAATTGTCCTAAGCTAGATAATCTTCATGTCATCCTAAGGCATGAGATTGAACTTAGTTAAACTCCACTAGTTTACCACCCCTCATTAGTACTTACCCCCATTTGTAGATGCTAGTGCTAAGCATAAAACTTGATCAACTTTAGGTGGGAATTCTTGGTGGAAAAATGGTTATGAAAACCTTGGAATGATGGATCATTCTATTGAGATGTTTTGACATGTGTTTCCGAACACCAGATGATTTTGGTGATGAAAATGTTAAGGCATGAGCCTTAGCCCTTTATAAAACTGATGGTTGTCTGGATGTGATACCATTCCAATTTTACCGTACAACCACAATACCCGAAGATTGGGTAGGGCTTGACTTGAAACTTATATACCTTAGTATTGGTTTCCTCACAGCCAAGGTTTGAGCTGAGGCTACCTTGTTAAGATTGTCCACCTGTGCAGTACCCAAAATGACAGTTGGTCATGGTTGGGAGGCCAAACTCACAGGAGAGGTGCTTATACTAGGGCGGGTAATTGAAAGGTTAGGATTGATTATCCGCATACTGAGTATGGTGAAATCGGGATTTGTTCCTGACGGATGTATCCAATGTTGTGGTGAAAGTGTACAATCTCTGCAGAGTGTCAAACTATTCGAATAGCCGCGTCCACGGTTATGGACAGTTGGAGTGGCCATACTATACTCCCGTCAGATGTTTTCAAAATGAGTTGTGAAATGAATTGAGAATTTGACTTGACCACAACAGAGTTGTGGCAAGAGATACAAGTCCCCCCCCTTTAGGTGTTATAAATGTTCAACTAGCTTTCGTAGCTTCTGAACTTAGTAGAGGTAAATCTGGCTTTCTGCAAAACAACCCTAGAGCTTAGTGTCCTACTATAAAAACCCCCATCCCTTGTTAGTATTAGTTTGCGAGTACTTAAAGAGTACTCATGGCTTTGTCCCTGGCTACTCCCATGGCCAGACTATGAAGAGGAGTACCAGGAGGATGGACCCCAGGAAGGTTACGACAACTAGGATCATCTCCCATTGTCAGTATTGCCTGTGACCCCGAAGATGGAGCTTCGCCTATGCTATCGTTATTATTACGTATTCTGCTGCTTGAGTTGTATTAAGAACTGGATCCTGAGGTCCTTATTTGTGTAGGAACTTATGTATGGTTTGTAATGGATGATGTACTATGGTATCCAATCCTGTTATGTCTCGCAAAAATGGTATTCCTGGGATTGCGATGTATGGCATAACAGGCATCTGGGATTAAAGATCCGGGTGTTGACAAGTTGGTATCAGAGCCATCCTGACCATAGGAGACCCTAGTTAGACTGGACGTTTGAATCAAAAACTTAGTTTCAAAACCCAAGAAAGCAAATATTTATAAAAAACTTATTCTCATTCTTACCTCTTGGACTCTTTCATAAAAATTCACGTAGCAAAAATTTACAAAAACTTATTCTCATTCTTACCTCTTGGACTCTTTCATAAAAATTCACGCTACTCCAAAAGTATTTCAAAGTTTACATCAAATTTTGCACCCTAGATCACTTTTAGTAAAACTCACAACTACGCTAGTGCCCAAACATAGTGAGTAGTATTCGGTCCCACTATATCGTAGTTTCCAGAATGGTTCTTAAAACCATCTGTTTTTCTTGTTTTTGTGTGTGTGTTTGTATCGTGTGAATGAATGAATGAATGAAAAGCAAGTTGCTAGAAAATCTGAGTCAAACTTTAAAAACTTTTCAAAGCCCCAAAACCTTAGAAATTTCCCTCTTTTCTCATGATCTATCTCAATCTTCAGATGCCACGCGGAGGAAGTGGTTCATCCCCGGACCCGATGTTGCAGATCCTTCAAATGTTGGTTTCTGACCACGAAGCCGAAAGAGCCGAACGTCAAGCCAACCTAGCCACCCTTCAGCAGATAGCCCAGCAAGCCCACAACAACCAAGGCCAAGGAAATCAGGACAACCATGGATCTAAGTTCAAGAATTTCCAGAATACCAACACGCCTGTTTTCACTAAGTCAGAAGAGCCCCTAGATGCTGACGATTGGCTGCAAACCATGGAAAATAACCTGGAAGTCGCCGGAGTGGAAGCTAACGAGAGAGTTCTGTTCGCCACCCACTATCTAGCTGAAGATGCCAGGGCATGGTGGAACAGTGTTCGCGCAATGACCGGAGGCCAGATGATGACTTGGGAGGAATTCAAGGTCAAGTTCAGCAGAACCCATGTGCCACCGGGTTTGATCAAGAGGATGAGAGACGAGTTCAGAGAACTGAAGCAAGGAAGGATGACCGTAGTGGAATACCGTGACAAATTCTTGTCATTAGCTAGGTATGCCCCGGATGAGATCGACGCCGAAGCCAAGAAGAAAGAGAGATTCTTGAATGGTCTGCACGATGAGATGCAAACTGTGTTAGTCAATATCCCCTTTGCTGATATTGAAGCCCTTGTCGACTCTGCCATCCAGATGGAAGGAAAGATCAACCAAGCCAATGATAACCGCAAGCGTCGCATGATGCATTAGCCAGGAACCCATCAGACCCCAAAGTATCGCCCTAACCCATCTCCAGGATTTGCCCCAAGAACCAACAGACCCCCGATGAACCGTCCAACCTATCCCAACCGTGGAAACCCTAGGCCCGGAGGAAATCACAACAACCCCGACAACTCTAACAATTTCAACCGTGCACCACCCAAGTTCAACAACAATGCTTCCGCCAACACCAACACTGCCCCTAGGACTGGAAGCAATGTTGTGCCTGTTGCAGCAAAGGACAAGTCGCAAGTGACTTGTTATGACTGTGGAAATAAGGGTCACTACTCCAACGAGTGCCCCAAAAGAAGAATGCCGCAGCCGCCAATGCCAATGCCCCAGCTCAGCAGCAGCGCCGTGTTTAGCCTGGAAGAAGATTTGCCCAAGGGAATTCGCTCAACCGCAACGACCGTCTTTTTCTCATGCATGCTGAAGAAGCTCAGGGAGCACCAGACGTCGTACTGGGTATGTTTTCTTTTAATTCAGTACTTGCTCGAGTGTTGTTTGATTCTGGTGCATCGCACTCATTTGTCACCGAAGAATTTGCATACACTAGTAAAATTCAACCAACCAAACTGAAGCATGTTATGATCGTCCAAATTCCCGGTTCAACCACCAAAGCTAGGCAAATTTGCAAAGCCGTCCCTATCTGAATCCATGGCATAGACTTTTATGCTAATCTGATAGTACTCGTAACTAAAGGTTTGGAAGTAGTACTAGGAATGGATTGGATGTCCAAACATAAAGGATTGATTGACTGTGCCAAGAAAGCCATCACCATGACCAGTACAGTCGAAATATTAGTCGAGCATATATCTGAAAACTTACCTCGTCAATTCAAGTGTAACAAGAGTATAGCCCAACCTACCATTGACCAAGTCCGGATAGTCTACGAATACACCGATGTATTTCCAGATGTTTTGCCCGGTATGCCCCCAGATCGGGATATCGAGTTTATCATTGAACTAATCCCCGGAACAGGACCCATAGCCCAGGGACCCTATAGTATGAACCTGTCGGAACTGGCAGAACTGAAGAAGCAACTGGATTCCATGTTGTAAATTGGATTGATTCAACCAAGTGTGTCGCCTTGGAGATCACCTGTTTTGTTCGTGGACAAGAAAGATGGAGGTAACCGTTTGTGTACGGATTATCGGAAGTTGAATGATGTCACCATCAAGAACAAATACCCATTGCCCAAGATAGAAGATTCGTTTGATCAGTTGACCGGTGCCAAAGTGTTTTCTAAGATTGATCTTAGAACAGGCTATCATCAACTCAAGATTCATGCAGAGGATATTCCAAAGACTGCCTTTACCACCCGTTATGGATTATACGAGTACACGCATGTCTTTTGGATTAACCAATGCCCCCGCTTATTTCATGAATCTCATGAATAATATTTGTATGGACTTCCTGGATAAGTTTGTCGTTGTTTTCATCGATGACATTCTGATTTATTCCAAATCAGAAGAAGAACATGAGCTACACCTAAGGACCATTCTTGAAACCCTTAGAGAGCATCAGTTGTATGCCAAGTTTAGCAAATGTGAATTCTGGTTACAAGAAGTAGGATTCCTTGGCCACATCGTATCAGACGGAGGAATTGCCGTTGACCCTGCAAAGGTGAAAGATGTCGAAGATTGGCAAGCCCCAACCACTCAAACCCAAGTTCGTGCATTTCTAGGATTGGCGGGATACTACCGCAAGTTTGTAGAAGTATTCTCGAGCATCGCCCGACCCATGACCCAATTGCTGAAGAAGGACAAGAAGTTTGAATGGACAGACAAATGTGAAGCGAGTTTTCAAGAACTCAAGAGGAGACTGATTTCAGCCCCAATCTTGAGCATGCCGGATATCACGAAGCCCTTCGATGTGTATTGTGATGCATCCAAGATCGGTCTCGGATGTGTGCTAATTCAAGAAGGCAAAGTTATATCTTATCTATCCCAACAATTGGAACAACATGAGCAAAATTACCCAACCCATGACCTCGAACTCGCAGCCGTAGTTCTAGCCCTGAAGACATGGAGGCATTACCTGATGGGAAACCATTGTGAGATTTATTCGGATCACAAGAGCTTGAAGTATATATTCACTCAGAAGGAGCTGAATATGAGATAGAGAACATGGATTTAGATAATCAAGGATTACAACTTGGACATTCACTATCACCCTGGTAAAGCCAATGTGGTAGCCGATGCCCTTAGAAGATTGTCGTGCCGCTTGAACTCCATGATTTTGAAGGAGCAACCAAGTTTGCACAAAGAGATGGAAGATTTTCGAATGGAATTAGTGAGCGAAGGATTTTTAGCTAGCATAGAACTTCAACCCACTTTGATCAGCCAGATCAAAGAGGCGCAGAAAGGAAATGCTAGTATCGACGGAATCAAGCGTCGTATCGATACAGGCAAAGTACTCGGATTCACCGAAGACGAAGAAGGAGTTCTGTGGTACAAAGGATGCCTTTGTGTACCCGCAGATTCTGAGTTGAAAGAAGTTATTTTGAAGGAAGCTCATGATACTCTTTATTCTATCCACCCCGGAGGAACTAAGATGTATCAAGATTTGAAGGAGCAATTTTGGTGGCATAAGATGAAGAGAGAAATCGGAAGCTATATTGCCAAGTGTGATATATGTGAGCGAGTCAAGGCAGGACATCAAAGACCCGTAGGATTGTTGCAACCATTGCAAATTCCGGGATGGAAATGGGATTCCGTTGGAATGGACTTTATCACCGGATTGCCTACTTCTAGTAGGGGAAATGACTCCATCTGGGTCATAGTGGACAGATTGTCCAAAGTTGGCCATTTCTTACCCGTCAAGACCACATATCAGAGTTTGAAGCTAGCAGAGTTATACATCGCTAGAATCGTTAGTTTGTATGGAGTCCCCAAGAACATCGTATCGGATCGAGGAACTCGGTTTACCTTGAGATTCTGGAAGAAAGTCCAAGAAGGTTTAGGAACCCGCCTAGATTTCAGCACCGTGTATCACCCTCAGACCGATGGACAAACGGAGCGAGTAAACCAAATACTCGAAGATATGTTGAGAGCCTATGTGTTAGAATATGGATCTAAGTGGGAAGACTTTCTGTCGTTTGCAGAATTTTCATACAAGAACAGTTATCAAGCTAGTTTGCAAATGGACCCATTTGAATTCATGTATGGAAGGAAGTGTCGCACCCCTTTGAATTGGTCGGAAGTAGGAGAGAGTCAGATCTTTGGACCCGACATCCTATGAGAAGAAGAAGAGAAGGTTCACAAGATTTGTGAGCACCTCAAGACAGCCCAGTCAAGACAGAAGACTTATGCCGACAAGAGACGTCGAGACCTCGCCTTCAACATAGGAGATTTTGTATATCTGAAAGTGTCGCCATTGAAAGGAATGCAGCGTTTCCAACTCAAAGGAAAGTTAGCCCCCAGATATATCGGACCCTTCAAGATTCTGAACCGTCAAGGAGAAGTGTCGTATCAATTGGAACTACCAGAAGAGATGTCAGCCGTGCACAATGTGTTCCATATCTCATTACTTCGCAAGTGCCTCGAAGTTCCGGAGAAGACCGAAGTGTTCAAGAATATCGATAACCGGACCATAGAGATCAAAGATGACCTGACCTATCCCGAAGTACCCATCCGTATTTTGGAAGAAGCTTTTAGAACCACCAGAACCCGAAGAATCAAGTTTCTCAAGATTCAGTGGAGCAACCACATAGAAGAGGAAGCTACCTGGGAGCGCGAAGATCACATCAAGACGGAGTTTCCCGATCTCTTCAAATCCTAGGTAATCTTTTCGTCCTTTTTCAAATCTCGGGACGAGATTTTGTTTAAGGGGGGAAGGTTTGTAACATCCCAAAAATATTAAACTAGAATTAACAAACTCTAATCACCAAAATTAGGGTTAACAAAAACTTTTCCAATAAAAATATGAAAGCATTCATATGTGTGTGCATTAAAATTTTGATTCTTTTGAATTGCCATGATTGTGTGTTTCTTTGCTTGGAAAATGATTCTTATGTGAATTCAACATCATCTAAACAATCCCCACACTTTTCCCAAAGACAAATAAACCAAAACAAACAAAATGAGTGAATGGTCACTTTGGCCAATTTAACTCCCATGCCTACTTTGGCTGTCTCTAACTTTCAAAACTTAACAGAAACTTGTTTGGATCTTTACACCCCTTTATAGTACTCATAACAAAGTACCAAGGCCCACCTTGTGATCATCCAAAATCATTTGAATGCATAGTTTAAATGACAATTCAAAACTGAATCTATATCATATGGGAAGATCCCACTTTTTCAAAAACCACTCAAACAAGCTCAACTTTCAAAACCCAAGCATCCATAGAGTCACCAGCACATGCCTAGCACACCCACAAAAAATCTTTTCAAAATACAAAACTTGAATTCATGCGGCCATTTCATCAAACGTCTTGCAGATTCAAATCAAACAAAATCAAAACACTATAGTGTGCAGTGTTTTGGGCCTAAATTGTTCCCTCTCTGGACACCACTAGGCTTAGTAGATCATCTAACGACCCTAACTAATCCCTAGCACCACTGTAAGCTTGACAATGTCATCAATGGTGAACAGCAGAGAGCACCCATGTCACCCCAGTGTGGACAGCAGGCTAGAGGAAGAACTAGCCGTGCCAACCTTGTCTGGGAGGTAGCCCATGCCTCACCGCCCCCTCTCGACCAGACCTGCCTCGCAGACAGCAGCCAGAAACGCTAGGAACACCGCGTCCGTGCCGCTGTTGACCATGCCGACGTGCGCTGCAAAGCACGCGCCGTTCCCATTCAACCAGACCACCTCGAGCCCTCGCTGCCCGCCAACATGCTCCCCACCGTCCCAGGAGGCCGCCATACATGCCCATTTCACCGCCCGTGCCCCGTAGCCACCGCTCGCCGTCGAAGACGCCACCTCTGCCTCGCAGAGCATCGAGTGTTCCAGACCATTTGCCACTGCCCCTACACACGCATTAAAGCCATAGAGCATCGCCAGGAGACCACCGATCGATCGCCACCCTCGGCCACACCCCTAGCAGCCCGTAGCCACCGTCGCCTACCCATCCCGTTCAGTCTCGCCGTCGAGCCTATAAAAGGAGTCCCCCGCTCAAACTCTTCACACCATCTCACTCCCCTCTCCTCATTGATCATTCCACCTCGTTCCCGGAGCAAGGCGAGAAGAGCAGCGCCGGAATTTCACCGAAGCCCGCCGCTGCTGGAGAAGAAGGGAGCTAGCGATTGGAGCCACCCCAGGAGAAGTTGCCGGTACCAGGAGGTTCGCCGTCGTCGACTTCATCGTTTGCCCGCCTCGCCGACCCTCGCCTAAGCCCCGACGCTAGTACCGACCAAGGATACGAGGAGGAAGGAGGATACTACAAAGAAGAAGCCGAGGATAACTTCAACCACTCCTCTGCACAAGGCAAGCTAACACTTGCAAGATACTATACTTATGCAAGCCTAATACTACTAGTTGATTGAGCAAGCCAATACTTGCAAGCTATTCAATTAGCAAGCTTATACTGGTACTGATGCAAGCAAATACTTGCTTGTTACTATGACAACCCTATGCCTTAAGCATATGTGGTCATACTCACCTGATAACCCAATCCTAGTTTTACTTGCAAGCTTTCTACTTTATTTCTTTATCAAAGCTACTACTTAGAGTTTACTTGAGTAAATTGTAGATAATGGAAAGATAATTGAACGTTGCATAAAGAGCATAAAAAATGGCCTAAGCTAGATAATCTTCATGTCATCCTAAGGCATGAGATTGAACTTAGTTAAACTCCACTAGTTTACCACCCCTCATTAGTACTTACCCCCATTTGTAGATGCTAGTGCTAAGCATAAAACTTGATAAACTTTAGGTGGGAATACTTGGTGGAAAAATGGTTATGAAAACCTTGGAATGATGGATCATTCTATTGAGATGTTTTGACATGTGTTTCCGAACACCAGATGATTTTGGTGATGAAAATGTTAAGGCATGAGCCTTAGCCCTTTATAAAACGGATGGTTGTCTAGATGCGATACCATTCCAATTTTACCGTACAACCACAATACCCGAAGATTGGGTAGGGCTTGACTGGAAACTTATATACCTTAGTATTGGTTACCTCACGGCCAAGGTTTGAGCTAAGGCTACCTTGTGAAGATTGTCCACCTATGCAGTACCCAAGATGACAGTTGGTCATGGTTGGGAGGCCAAACTCATAGGAGAGGTGCTTATACTAGGGCGGGTAATTGAAAGGTTAGGATTGATTATCCGCATACTGAGTATGGTGAAATCAGGATTTGTTCCTGACGGATGTATCGAATGTTGTGGTGAAAGTGTACAATCTCTGCAGAGTGTCAAACTATTCGAATAGCCGCGTCCGCAGTTATGGACAGTTGGAGTGGCCATACTGTTCCCCCGTAAGATATTTTCAAAATGACTTGTGAAATGAATTGAGAATTTGACTTGACCACAACAGAGTTGTGGCAAGAGATACAAGTCCCCCCCCTTTAGGTGTTATAAATGTTCCACTAGCTTTCGTAGCTTCTGAACTTAGTAGAGGTAAATCTAGCTTTTTGCAAAACAACCCTAGAGCTTAGTGTACTACTATAAAAAACCCCTTCCCTTGTTAGTATTAGTTTGCGAGTACTTAAAGAGTACTCATGGGTTTGTCCCTGGATATTCCCATGGCCAGACTATGAGGAGGAGTACCAGGAGGATGGACCCCAGGAAGGTTACGACAACTAGGATCATCTCCCATCGTCAGCATTGCCTGTGACCCCGAAGATGGAGCTTCGCCTACGCGACCGTTATTATTACGTATTCCGCTGCTTGAGTTGTATTAAGAACTGGATCCTGAGGTCCTTATTTGTGTAAGACCTTATGTATGGTTTGTAATGGATGATGTACTGTGGTATCCAATTCTGTTATGTCTCGCAAAAATGGTATTCCTGGGATTGCGATGTATGGCATAACAGGCTTCTGGGATTAAAGATCCGGGTGTTGACACTAGCTCTACCGAAGGGCACTATTGAATATTGTGAGGAATGTACTAGTTTGTTTATGACTATTTTTTCCCCTAGCTAAGACTATGCAGCTAAGATATAACATTACAAGCGTTAGACAAGAAGACCTTGAGCCACTAGCGCTTGCGTGGGAAAAGATGAAAGAAGCTGCAACGAACTGTCCTAATCATGGGATGGAAGAATGGCTTATATTGCATTTGTTTTATAATGGTATTAACCCAATGTCTAAGTCTATGCTAGATACTACAACAGGAAGAAAATCATGGGAAAGCAAGTTAGTGTTGCAAAGAAAGTACTTGATGATATGCAAAATAACCATGCCCAATGGAATGTGGAAACAACCTCGAAGAGAATAAGTTCAATCACCAAGGTACATAATGAAGAGCTTACATCTAAGGTAGACAAGCTGCTAAGCATAGTAAAGGTAAAGAAGATACCCAAGTTAATTCTATCGCTACCAATGTTAATGATGTCAATTTTATAGATTTCACTCCTTTTAATCCTGCATGGAAAAATCATTATGCTTCTAATTCTCAAAAACATCATCCTAATCCTGCAGGATCTCCTTACAATATTTTTGATAATAATAATGGAGCAAATCATAGCAATCTCTTGTTTGAAGAAACTGTTAGAAACTTTATACAAGCTCAAACCAAGCAAAACAATATGCTTATTAAAATCATGGAGAACCATGAGAGTACTATAGGAAAATTATCTAACCAAGACGTTGCAATTAGAAATGATGTGCATGCTCTACAGAAAAAGACAAAGACCATGGAGGCTCAGCTGGGTAAAGTAGCAGAGAACCAAGCTCTCATATTCGCAAAGTTTTCTAGAAAACCCGAGCCAAATCCGGTAGAAGACCTCAAGATGATGAGGGTGGTAACCAATGAAGAGAAACCTGAAGAGCTTGATTATAGCAATGCGCCAACACTGGAATATACCGTGGAAGATCTATTGAAGATGATCACCTTAAATAATCCCGGTATAGAACAAGGTAATGATGTTATGTACCAAAAATTTATACAACAAGTAGCATCTAAAGTTCATGAATTAGAGATGGAGTATAAAAGACTAGCTGATAAGCTTCCTACTAAGCTAGATGATATATTTGAGCCCACTATCAAAGTTAAGTTGGGAGTCAATGAGATATCCGCACTCTGTGATCATGGTGCGAGTGCCTCAAAAATTTCCAAAAGCTTATTTGATAAATTAAACTTGGGGCATTCATTACTACTGAATTTAGACTCCACCTGGCGGATTCAACTTATAAACAAGCTGTTGGGATAAAAGAAAATATAGTTATTGAAATTAAAGGTAGTCCAACTATTATTGATCTTGTTATTATGGACATGCCTGAAGATCCCATAGCACCTATAATTTTAGGTAGGCCATTGCTAAGAAATATTAAAGCTTATATTAATTTACACAAGGGGAATGTGAGAACAGGGATACCATCTAGAGATCCTTTTGTAGTCCACTTCCCTAGGAAACTTGCTGCTGTTCTACAAACCTCTGCGCTTGGAGTCCCAACACTGTCTACAAGAATATAAGCGTGCGTATACATCAAGATCTTTTCTAGCACTATTGTCGGGGAGGTAAGGTAAAAGTTACTCACATCCTCTGGCTAATAAGATATCATATAGTACTTTTGCTGGTGTGTGAGTTCTCGAAGTTCTTTTCTTTAGATTCTGCAATTATATCTTTTTGTTTCTTGTTTTTATTTACACTAGTTAGGCTTAATGGAAAACAACAATAAAATTAGGGATATTTTTAGTCTTTTTCCTGAGGTAGAACATGAATGGTTTGAAAAGAAAATTAAAAACATATGGAACTTTCTTTGCATGCTAATAACAATGTTATTAGTATGAATTTTTTGAACACCTTTGTTACTAATGCTATGGAAACGTCTAATATTGGGGAAGCTAGTTTTTATGAAAATGATCTTTTTAGTTCTGTAGCTTTAGAGGAGAAAATTTGCTATGATGATACTTTATCTCCCGTATGTGGTAATTCTAATGATACTTGTGATATTTTAAATCCACATACTGAAAGTGTCCCTTTTAAACTACATACAGAAATTGTTTGTAACATCCCTAAATCATGATTTCAAAAGTTTTCATATCATTCATGCATGCATGTAGATTTGAGATCAAATTTCAAACTCATTTCAGAAAAAAAGAAGCACATAGTGCTATGATTTTATGTGAGCAGATTTAAATCAAATGGCCATCCCCATTTGAGAGTTTGAATGACTTTTAAGCACTAGCTTGTTGTCTTCCTTATAGAAAGGATTGAGTGTGGTTTGAACCAAGTTTTACAAATTGGAAAAATTTCAAAAACCATTTCTCAAATTTTGCAAACCAAGTGCCAAGTCTCTGATATTTTGTTTTCCAAGCTTGACCAAGCCTTTGCAAAGCAACCACATGATTTTGTGCCTATTTTTGAGACCACTGCTCACTGCAAAAATCCCAAGAAAATTTGAATTCAAATGGAACTTGAATTCATTTGAAAATAAATTCAGAAAATAGAAACAGAAAAAGAAAAAGGAGAAAGAATTAGAAAAGGGCCGACGCCAGGATTCCAGCCCAGCAACAGAACAGGCCCAGCTAGCCCACCCGAGCCATTTCTTTCTCTCTCGCACGCACCAGCGCACCCACACAGCCGCTCACAGCCAGACCCCACCTCCCCTTCGCGCGCTTCGCTGATGAGCGGGCCCTCTCCACGTCAGCTTCGTCTTCCCCAGATTCCGCGCACGAACTCCGCCGCTGCCCGTTGCTGCACTGATTTCGCGAGGTTAATTGGCATTGATGCAGCAAGCGTTTCTTGTCGAGCCTCTGGCTATAAAATCCCCACATCCTCGCGACCATTTCCCCCCAAACAATTTCGCCTTCACGCCACCAGGCTGCCCACAACTCGCACGACGCCGCCGCTGTTCCGACGACTGCGCCGACGAATTCCGGTGAGCCCCGTGTTCCCCTCTGTCTCTAGTTCATGATATCAAGTTCAGCGAGTCTTTGCGCACCTACTGACACTCCCCATTTGCCCTCGCATGATCCGTAGCTCCAGCAACGTCGACGACTGGCCGCCACCGTTCTCTGCACGAACTCCGGCGACCTCCCTCCGTAAGTAGCCACCGCCCCTTGCCCTCTGACTGATACGCTTAGAATCCTCATCGTCTTGCGCATCTGACAGTACCCCTATTTTGGCTTAGCGCAACGAGGAACCTCGCCAACGGCGACGACTGACCGTGGCCGACGCATTCGCAAACTCCGGCGAGAAATCTCCGACGAACCCGTGCGCCCCTTCCCAAGCCATCGCCACCTTGAGCATCAGCAGCCTCCTGCGGTTCTGGTAAGCATCTCCTTCCTTCCCCAGGCGACCTAGAACGCCAGCACCGCCGCTGACTGACGCGCCGCCGCCAGCCGCCGCCGCTAGCGCCGCTCGAGTTGGGTCGTTTGATCCAGGACCGTCAGATCTGGATCCAATGTGTAGATTTAGATCACTAATCGAACCGTTATGCTAGATCTAGACCGCGTGTTTTAAATAGATCCTACGGCTCACGAGCGTGATCCGGAGCGAATCGGTATCGACCAATAGAAATAAGACGCGTGGCTAGGGTTTGAATTAAAACAGAATTTCAAATCAGATTTAGATCCAAATTTCAAATGGCTATAACTTTTGATTCCCACGTTAGATTTTTGCAAATTTTATACCGTTGGAATCAGTGAGTCAAGCCCTTTCTGAATCTGCAATGTGTTTAACAAAAAGTTTCTGTTAAAATGACTTTTTATACAGAAACATTTTAGGACCATTTTGAGTATAGAATTTGTTTAGTAAATTGTTTTAGTGCTAAATAGGTTTAGTTAGCAAGTATTTGACTTGGTTATGTTTCTGTATCATGCACTTGCTTGGTGGAGTTTTCAAAATCATCACTTAGCATTTTCTTGCATGCATGCATTCATATTTTTGTTTGTATATGAATTGTATGTAATTGTGTGCTACAAATTTTTGTGTAGATTTTGCTAGTGATTGTGATTGTGAAGAGTGCTACTCTCCCCATTACCAAGGCAAGTGGTACTTCATGAATATTTCCATCCCTATATTTTGTATAAGCATTAGAGATATTTTGCTAAGTCTTGCATGTTACTTTTTGCCAAATGCTATGTTGGGAAATCCTAAGTAGTTGTAGAATTGTAGAATTGCTAGGGAATTTCCTAAGTTAAGATACTATGCCATGCTTAGCCTAGCTAGTAGAAAACAAGGGTTGGTAAAGTATATACATGCTATGATGAAAATATTTCTAAGTCTTTTGGACTTATGTTTTTCTTAATAAAACAACTAAGTCAATGAACCTCCTGGGTGGAATGGGACTTGAATGGTGGTTTTTGGTTGAGTGGTTACACAAGGCCCATGGACATGGTTTACCTTGTGTATCACACTTGTGGTATGCCACCCAGTCACAAAGGGATTTGGAGGCCAAGTGTTGAGAAGCTTATAGTGCAACCACTTGGCAATATGGGTTCTGCCTTGATCATATAGGTTGCTAGAACTTAGCCTTTTGGACAGTTGGTGGTAGTGGGAATGATAGGTTGGAGCGCGTCAAATTGGCTAAGGAAAGGCTTCTGAAAGGTCCTGTCTTGGGAAACCAAGTCTGGTGGGGAAAGTGCACAACCTCTGCAGATGGAAAATCTAAGTACTTAGCCAAGTCCATGGCAATGGACAATTTGAGCATCAAGACATGGAAGCTACAAGAATCTCATCACTCCAACTTCTAAGTAAAACTTGTGGGTGAACAAGGGTGAAGGACCCCAATGTCTATTGGTGGTTTCTTGGGAAAGTTTTGACAAAGAAAAACTTAGTGATTTCAACTAATAGGAAAAACCTATTTTCAAGCAAAGCAAGCCAAGCTACACTTAGCCAAAATGCATATAGTAATTTAGTCCACTTAAAATTTACTAAGGTATCACTTGCCAATACTATTCCAAAGTATTGACCCACTGTGGCTGTAACTTGTGATGTTGCAGGTTACTCCGATGATGATTAGGAGTCATGAGTCTACACTCAACATGCTTGCCTGTGGCACATGAAGATGAAGACTTATGTTTATTTACTTATTCCAAAACTCTTGTATTAGGCCTGTGGCCATGAGTGGTAAAAGACTATGTTTTATCTCTGGAATGGATGTAATAAATGACCTTTGTATTTGTGTACTTCATCTTAAACTATGGATGCTAGCAATGATCCAGGGACTAGCATTGCAATCACAGGGATCCTTTTCCTTTACAAAGGAGGGATCTTACAGATGGTATCAGAGCACTGTGTTGCCTGTAGGATTATGACCCTAGGATTGGAAAACCACTAAGGAAAATTTTGAACTACTTCTACACTTGTCTATTCTTCTCGTAAACTTTTCTAATCTTCTCATTCTCCTCTCTATTTGTAGATGAACTCCATCAACGAAGCCGTGAAGAAAGGACCACTCATGACCATGACCTTGGAGTGTGAAACTGAGTTTCCCAAAATTCTCAAGGACCTCATGGTGGCAATGGAAGCACATGGTGCAGCTGTGTACAAAGGCTTTCCAGTGATGGATGAAGGAGTGGAGTACTGGTGGGTGCAACTTCACTTGTACAAAAACAAGGAAGACAACCACAAAGAAAGAGGATTCTGCATGTACACCAACACTATGATGCACACCACATTCTTTGAGTCAGCAAGAGAAGCAGCTTGGAGGACTATCAAAGAACTTAGTGCTAGAGTCAAGTGCAGAATGCTCAACCTCCAAAAAAGACTTAGAGAAAGAGAAGGAACATACCCAAGAGTTGGAAGCCACCAACCAAACCTTAAGAGGAGATATTATAGACTTAGTGATGGAATCATGTGAGCAAGATAGGCTGATTGCCTCTAGGAACATTGTGTTAGCCAACAGATCCAGTGAGATAGGACTATAAACGCACATCGTTAGTTGGACCACCACCTATCACCTTATTTTCCAAAATGATACCTTAAATAAGTTTGGACCTTGGTTGATGTAATGGAATCATGTATGCATGACTTGTGTGATTTTGAGTTCCAAGGATATGTATGAAATGTTTGTCTTGTTTTATCTTAAATTGTGTTGTTCTAACTTTTCTATCTTATAAATAGATGCGTATTACCATCAGCACTGTTGAGGAGTTCCAGGTTACCCGCTTTGGTCCTTGTATCGTTGAGCTTACCACTTTGCTCGATCTCCCTCTTCCCACCATCATGGTGCATCCACTCACCAAGTTCGAGAGGAAGGACCTCTGGGGCTTCAAGGTGAACCAGCCCGGACGCCAGACAGAGCCTACTACGGAGGCCATCGTCTTCAAGCTGATGCACGACGACAGGGAGAGAGGCATGGAGGTAGTCATGCAGGACCTGATAGGACGTTTGCTAGGTCGTCACTCCCGACAGGTTAGGGGCACCCACTTCCACGTCTTCGGAAGACGTGATGATGATGGAGAGTCCATTGACTTCGAGGACGACTCGAGGGACGCAGCAGAGCCGATATGTCTCTATCTCCAGGACTTAGAGTCTCTCATCAGGCACGTGGACACGGACAGGACCAATGTCATGCTCAGTAATGACGAGCTCCAGGTGCAGCTTCATGAGAAGGACAAGCTTTTCGCACAGCAGGACGAGATAGTCAAGGAAATGGAGGCGAAGTTCGAGACCCAGGACCGGAAGTTCAAGAGTCAGGAGAAACGCGTCCAGGATAGGAACAAGAAGATTCGGGACATGACTGAAGAACTGAAGTCCAAGGATTTCGAGCTAGAGCAGCAGCAGATGGTGATCGAGAGGCTTCGCTCCCAGAAGAGGGCTCTCAAGGCCAAGATCGATTCCTTGACCACTACTATTGAGGAGAACAAGACCGCGATGGAGAACGCAGGTCTTACCTTCGTCGAGGAGGAGATTGATGCTGATGAGTAGACTTGACTACTCGTTTATCTTTTATTATCATACTTGTTATTTGTGAACTTGTTATTGGACCATCCGACATGTGGATGGCTTGCCACTTGTGTGTTTTACTTCATGAACTTGTTATCTGGTTGTTGAACTTTTATCCTTGTGTTGCATGCTATGTGTTTGCTTATGATGTAATGTGCATAAAACATCTATGGGTATCTCATTCTTATCTCTATTTGAACAAACCACAGATGCCTCCCCGTCGCGCAAACCCCAACCCCAACAACATCACCCCGGAAATGCAGCAAATGATGAATGCTCAAACACAGCTTATGCAGATGATGACAACATTCATCCAAAACCAGAATAACAACAACAACAACAAAAAACCAAATAACAACAACAATAACAACAACAACAACAACAACAACCCTCCGGGCTTTGATATGCTCACCAGATTTCTGCGTTTGAGGCCAGCTAAGTTCTCGGGGACGACTGATCCCATGGTGGCCAATGATTGGCTACGTTCTGTGAACAAGGACTTAGTGACCGTGGGCTGCACGGATGCTGAAAAGGTCAGGTTCGCAGCACATCTGCTGGAAGGGCCAGCCGCCCCTTGGTGGGATAACTTCCAAATCACCACTCCTATAAATGAGGTGACTTGGGCTATTTTTGAAGAAGGCTTTCGCACAGCTCATATCTCATCGGGAATAATGAGCCTGAAAAAGAAGGAGTTCCACAATCTGAAGCAGCGCCACCGCAGCGTGGCTGAATACATAGAAGAGTTCAACAATCTGGCGCGTTATGCACCGGATGAGGTTGACACAGATGCCAAAAGAAAGGAAAAATTTCTGGAAGGCTTAAATGATTAACTGAATCTGCAGCTGGCTGTGGCATATGTTCCCACTTATCAGTCGCTCTGTGACAAGGCTGCTATATTGGAGAACAAAATGAAGCAAGTCGAGAGTAGAAAGAGAAAGCACTCCGACAAGCACAGCTCGGGATCGTCTCACAAACGATCTCACTATGATGACAGTGGAAGCTCAGGATCCCATAAGCATGGGAAATTCAACAAGCACCACAACCACAACCTTCATGACAACAAGCATCACCACAGTCATGACAATGACAAGTACAAGAACCACAAGAGTGGACATAAGAGCCACGACAGTGGAAATGGTAGTGGAAGTGGAAGTCAGCCTGCTAAAAGGGACATTAGTCAGGTTGAGTGCTTCAAATGCAAGAAGATGGGACACTATGCAAATGAGTGCCCCGAAAAGAAAGTTGAAGGACCTGACAAGCCCAATCCTTTCCAGAAAGGTCAGGTGAACCACATTAATGTGGAGGAGGTCTATGAAGAACCTGACGTTGTTGCTGGTAAGTTCAGACTCAATTACATTCCAGCATTTGTACTCTTTGATACTGGTGCATCGCATTCATTCATATCAAAGGCATTTGTTGATAGAAATGGGTTTCCGTCTGAAAACATTGGGTGTCCAATAAGAGTTAGTTCTCCGGGTGGATATATGATAGTAAGTCTTGGATGCCGGGATCTAGTAATAGAGTTTGGAAAACATAAGTTTCCGGTGAGTCTGATAATCCTGGATTCCCAAGGACTGGACGTAATATTGGGAATGGATTGGATGGCTAAGTATGAAGGAGTACTAGATTGTGCTAATCGTACTGTTGCACTCACAACCCCAGAAAGAAAAAGAATAAATTTAAGTCAAACTTTGAATCCAAAGGAAGTAAGCTTAATTCTCTTAAGGGGGTTAGCATGGACAGTGTGCCAATAGTGTGTGAGTATCCGGATGTGTTTCCGTAAGAATTACCAGGAATTCCACCAGATAGAGATGTGGAGTTTCTGATAGATTTGGTACCAGGCTCTGGACCAATAGCAAAGAGACCATACAAAATGTCAGTTGATGAATTGAAGGATCTCAAGAAGCAACTAGGAGAACAGTTGCAGAAAGGATTTATTCAACCAAGTTCTTCCTCTTGGGGAGCCCCAGTCTTGTTTGTGGAGAAGAAGGATAGAAGTCAAAGACTATGCATAGATTACCGTTCACTCAAAGCGGTAACTATCAAGAACAAATATCCTTTGCCTAGAATCAATGACTTGTTTGATCAGCTAGAGGGAGCATGTGTGTTCTCGAAGATTGATCTCCGGTCAGGCTATTTTCAACTCAAGATAAGAGAGCAAGACATACCTAAAACAGCATTCACCACGAGGTACGGATTATATGAGTATACCGTAATGCCTTTCGGCTTGACAAATGCTCCGGCATACTTCATGAATATGATGAAAAAAGTGTTCATGGAATTCCTCGACAAGTTTGTTGTCGTTTTCATCGATGACATCCTAGTCTACTCCAAGAGCAAAGAAGAACATGAAGGACACTTGCGCTTGATACTTGAGAAGTTGAGAGAGCATAAGCTTTATGCCAAATTCAGCAAGTGTGAGTTCTGGTTGGAAGAAGTTGGTTTTCTTGGTCATATAATGACAAAGGATGGTGTAGCAGTTGATCCTGCTAAAGTTTCAGCTGTGACAGAATGGGAATCTCCCAAGAATGTGAAAGAAGTACGCAGTTTCCTTGGCTTAGCAGGTTACTACAGAAGGTTCATTTAAAATTTCTCAAAGGTTACTAAGCCAATGACTGAATTGTTAAAGAAGGACAAGAAATTTGCTTGGTCTAAAGGTTGTGAAGTCAGCTTTCAAGAATTGAAGAAAAGACTTGTGACAGCACCAGTTCTATGTCTGCCAGATTTGGAAAAGGATTTCCAAGTATATTGTGATGCGTCTCATCAAGGTTTGGGTGCCGTACTTATGCAAGACGGTAAAGTTGTGGCCTATGCCTCGAGACAACTCAAAACTCATGAGGTAAACTATCCTACTCATGATTTGGAGTTAGCCTCTGTCGTCCATGCACTCAAAACATGGAGACATTACCTCTTGGGAAAGCGTTGTGAAGTGTTCACCGATCACAAGAGTTTGAAGTATATCTTCACCCAAAAGGAAATCAATATGAGACAAAGAAGATGGTTAGAGCTTATCAAGGACTATGACTTAAGTTTGCAATACCACCCCGGTAAAGCAAATGTTGTAGCAGATGCTCTAAGTCGTAAGGTGTTTGTGAATGGCCTTACCAAAGGAGAATTGCCAGATGATTTGTGTACTCAATTCAGAGAACTCAGATTAGAGATTGTGCCTGAAGGACATCTCATGTCTTTGGATGTTCAACCCACTTTGTTGGACAAGATCCGAGAAGCTCAGAAGACCGATAAGGAAATTGAAAGGATTAAGGAAAATATTGGCCAAGGGAGAGCTAAAAATTTCCATGAAGACGAACAGGGTACATTATGGCATGGGAAACGTATCTGTGTTCCACAAGATCCGGAGTTACGAATACTGATTTTGCAAGAAGCGCACAACTCTCAATATTCTATTCATCCGGGTAACACCAAAATGAACATGGACATGAAAGAAAGATTTTGGTGGAACAATCTCAAGAGAGACATTGCCGAACATATTGCTTTGTGTGATGTATGTAGTAGAGTAAAGGCGGAGCATCAGAAACCAGCAGGTTTGCTTCAACCACTACCTATTCCTGATTGGAAGTGGGACAAGATTGGTATGGATTTCATTACCGGATTACCAAGGACCAGATCAGGATATGACTCCATATGGGTAGTAGTGGATCGCCTAACTAAAGTGGCTCATTTTATACCCATGAAGACAACCTATACAAGTGCCAAGTTAGCCAAAATCTACATGAGTAGAATTTTATGCCTTCACGGTGTGCCTAAGAGTATTGTGTCTGATAGGGGAACCCAATTCACTTCCCATTTTTGGAGACAGCTACACGAGTCATTAGGAACGAGGATGGAATTCAGTACTGCTTTTCACCCTCAAACCGATGGTCAAACAGAAAGGACTAATCAAATACTTGAAGACATGTTGAGGGCATGTGCCCTAGACTATGGAGCCAGTTGGGATGAAAGTCTGCCTTACGCAGAATTTTCCTATAACAACAGCTATCAAGCCAGCATTGAGATGGCACCGTTTGAATTTCTCTACGGAAGAAAGTGTACCACCCCATTGTTATGGAATGGTGTGGGAGAAAGAAGTTTATTCGGACCAGAACTTATCAAAGAAGCCGAAGAGAAAGTCAAATTGGTTAAGGATAGATTGAAGATAGCACAGTCCCGACAGAAAAGCTACGCCGATCCTAAGCGTAGAGAAGTCACCTACGAAGTTGGTGATAGAGCCTATCTTAGAGTATCACCACTTCGTGGAGTGAAAATATTCGGAGACAAAGGAAAGTTGGCACCAAGATATGTTGGGCCATTCAAGATTCTGAGTCGCAAAGGAGAAGTTGCTTATGAAATTGAACTGCCAGCATCTCTATCAGCAGTCCATAATGTGTTTCATGTGAGTCAGCTTAAGAAATGTCACCCAGAAATGGAAGAAACTTCTTTGAAAGATACCATACCTTTGGAAGAAGTTCAACTAGAAAGTGATCTCACTTATGAAGAAAAGCCTATCAAGATTCTTGAGACTGCAGAAAGAGTCACAAGGACAAAGACTATCAAGTTTTGCAAAGTGCAATGGAATCATCATTCCGAAGAGGAAGCAACATGGGAAAGAGAAGATGATCTTCGGAAAGACCACCCTCACCTATTTGCTAGCCAATCAGAATCTCGAGGGCGAGATTCACCTTAAGGGGGTTAGATTTGTAACATCCCTAAAATCATGATTTCAAAAGTTTGCATATCATTCATGCATGCATATAGATTTGAGATCAAATTTCAAACTCATTTCAGAAAAACAGAAGCACATAGTGCTATGATTTTATGTGAGCAGATTTAAATCAAATGGCCATCCCCATTTGAGAGTTTGAATGACTTTTAAGCACTAGCTTGTTGTCTTCCTTATAGAAAGGATTGAGTGTGGTTTGAACCAAGTTTTACAAATTGGAAAAATTTCAAAAACCATTTCTCAAATTTTGCAAACCAAGTGCCAAGTCTCTGATATTTTGTTTTCCAAGCTTGACCAGGCCTTTGCAAAGCAACCACATGATTTTGTGCCTATTTTTTAGACCACTGCTCACTGAAAAAATCCCAAGAAAATTTGAATTCAAATGGAACTTGAATTCATTTGAAAATCAATTCAGAAAATAGAAACAGAAAAAGAAAAAGGAGAAAGAATTAGAAAAGGGCCGGCGCCAGGATTCCAGCCCAGCAACAGAACAGGCCCAGCTAGCCCACCCGAGCCATTTCTTTCTCTCTCGCACGCACCAGCACGCCCACACAGCCGCTGACAGCCAGACCCCACCTCCCCTTTGCGCGCTTCGCTGACGAGCGGGCCCTCTCCACGTCAGCTTCGTCTTCCCCAGATTCCGCGCACGAACTCCGCCGCTGCCCGTTGCTACACTGATTTCGCGAGGTTAATTGGCATTGATGCAGCAAGCGTTTCTTGTCGAGCCTCTGGCTATAAAATCCCCACATCCTCGCGACCATTTCCTCCCAAACAATTTCGCCTTCACGCCACCAGGCTGCCCACAACTCGCACGCCGCCGCCGCTGTTCCGACGACTGCGCCGACGAATTCCGTTGAGCCCCGTGTTCCCCTCTATCTCTAGTTCATGCTATCAAGTTCAGCGAGTCTTTGCGCACCTACTGACACTCCCCATTTGCCCTCGCATGATCCGTAGCTCCAGCAACGTCGACGACTGGCCGCCACCGTTCCCTGCACGAACTCCGGCGACCTCCCTCCGTAAGTAGCCACCGCCCCTTGCCCTCTGACTGATACGCTTATAATCCTCATCGTCTTGCGCATCTGACAGTACCCCTATTTTGGCTTAGCGCGACGAGGAACCTCGCCAACGTCGACGACTGACCGTGGCCGACGCATTCGCAAACTCCGACGAGAAATCTCCGACGAACCCGTGCGCCCCTTCCCAAGCCATCGCCACCTTGAGCATCAGCAGCCTCCTGCGGTTCTGGTAAGCATCTCCTTCCTTCCGCGGGCGACCTAGAACGCTGGCATCGCCGCTGACTGACGCACCGTCGCCAGCCGCCTCCGCTAGCGCCGCTCGAGTTAGGTCGTTTGATCCAGGACCGTCAGATTTGGATCCAACGCGTAGATTTAGATCACTAATCGAACCGTTATGCTAGATCTGGACCGCGCGTTTTAATTAGATCCTACGGCTCACGAGCGTGATCCGGAGCGAATCGGTATCGACCAATAGAAATAAGACGCGTGGCTAGGGTTTGAATTAAAACAGAAATTCAAATCATATTTAGATCCAAATTTCAAATGGCTATAACTTTTGATTCCCACGTTAGATTTTTGCACATTTATACCGTTAAAATCAGTAAGTCAAGCCCTTTCTGAATCTGCAATGTGTTTAACAAAAAGTTTCTGTTAAAATGACTTTTTATACAGAAACATTTTAGGACCATTTTGAGTATAGAATTTGTTTAGTAAATTGTTTTAGTGCTAAATAGGTTTAGTTAGCAAGTATTTGACTTGGTTATGTTTCTGTATCATGCACTTGCTTGGTGGAGTTTTCAAAATCATCACTTAGAATTTTCTTGCATGCATGCATTCATATTTTTGTTTGTATATGAATTGTATGTAATTGTGTGCTACAAATTTTTGTGTAGATTTTGCTAGTGACTGTGATTGTGAAGAGTGCTACTCTCCCCATTACCAAGGCAAGTGGTACTTCATGAATATTTCCATCCCTATATTTTGTATAAGCATTAGAAATATTTCGCTAAGTCTTGCATGTTACTTTTTGCCAAATGCTATGTTGGGAAATCCTAAGTAGTTGTAGAATTGTAGAATTGCTAGGGAATTTCCTAAGTTAAGATACTATGCCATGCTTAGCCTAGCTAGTAGAAAACAAGGGTTGGTAAAGTATATACATGCTATGATGAAAATATTTCTAAGTCTTTTGGACTTTTGTTTTTCTTAATAAAACAACTAAGTCAATGAACCTCCTGGGTGGAATGGGACTTGAATGGTGGTTTTTGGTTGAGTGGTTACACAAGGCCCATGGACATGGTTTACCTTGTGTATCACACTTGTGGTATGCCACCCAGTCACAAAGGGATTTAGAGGCCAAGTGTTGAGAAGCTTATAGTGCAACCACTTGGCAATATGGGCTCTGCCTTGATCATATAGGTTGCTAGAACTGAGCCTTTTGGACAGTTGGTGGTAGTGGGAATGATAGGTTGGAGCGCGTCCAATTGGCTAAGGAAAGGCTTCTGAAAGGTCCTGTCTTGGGAAACCAAGTCTGGTGGGGAAAGTGCACAACCTCTGCAGATGGAAAATCTAAGTACTTAGCCAAGTCCATGGCAATGGACAATTTGAGCATCAAGACATGGAAGCTACAAGAATCTCATCACTCCAACTTCTAAGTAAAACTTGTGGGTGAACAAGGGTGAAGGACCCCAATGTCTATTGGTGGTTTCTTGGGAAAGTTTTGACAAAGAAAAACTTAGTGATTTCAACTAATAGGAAAAACCTATTTTCAAGCAAAGCAAGCCAAGCTACACTTAGACAAAATGCATATAGTAATTTAGTCCACTTAAAATTTACTAAGGTATCACTTGCCAATACTATTCCAAAGTATTGACCCACTGTGGCTGTAACTTGTGATGTTGCAGGTTACTCCGATGATGATTAGGAGTCATGAGTCTACACTCAACATGCTTGCCTGTGGCACATGAAGATGAAGACTTATGTTTATTTACTTATTCCAAAACTCTTGTATTAGGCCTGTGGCCATGAGTGGTAAAAGACTATGTTTTATCTCTGGAATGGATGTAATAAATGACCTTTGTATCTGTGTACTTCATCTTAAACTGTGGATGCTAGCAATGATCCAGGGACTAGCATTGCAATCACAGGGATCCTTTTCCTTTACAAAGGAGGGATTTACATTGTTGAACGTGTTATGAATAACTGCTATTTTGGATATGGAACTGTCCATCCTGGTGATCATTTACTCTTTATACATGAATTATGCGAGTTGCTCAAGTGTGCAAGTATTTCAATGGACCAAGTTAATAGGAAGCTATTCTCTTTATCAGTTAAGGGCAAAGCAAGGGAGTGGTATGAGCTATGAGATGATCCTCATCATTCGGAGTGGAAGGAACTTAAATCTCTCTTTTACTCTAAATTTTATCCTCCTCATGAAATTCATAAAGATAGGAATTATATTTATAATTTTCATCCTCATGATGGAGAAAGTATTGCCCAAGCATGGGTGATATTTAAGTCACTAATGCTCAAATGTCCCATTCGTGAGCTCCCTAGTAATATTATTATTAATATTTTTTATGCAAGGCTTTCAGGACATTACAAGGACTATCTCGATACCTGTTTAGAGGGATCCTTCACAAGTAAGGAGGTCAAAGCTAAGTGGGATATTCTTGAAACAATTCAAAGCAATACCAAAGATTGGGATAACAACAAAGGTAAAGAACCAGGTATAAACTATGAGTATGATTGCATTAAGCTTTCGCTAAAACTGCTGATTTTCAAGAGCTTAGTGCTAAATATGGTCTTGATGATCAAATTATTTTTAATTCTTCCAGAGCATTTGCTTCTCATATTAATGTTCATAAATAAAATTGGGACATGTATCATGAACCTTTTAAAGAAACATGCATGAAAAATGAAATTGTTATTAATGATTGCAATAAACATGCTTAAACCCCTGAAGTACTATTTCTTATAAGCATGTTAATTTTTGTGGAGTACAAAGACCTTGTGAAAAGAATCAACTCAAAGAAGAATATGGTATCACCCACAAGAATGAAAAACCTAGAACGTGGTATAGGTCTCTAAATGATCTTGGTTAAAAAGTTTGTGCCCTCTATCCTTTTATTTGTGAACTTTGCTTTAAAGTGGGTCATTTCAATTTTCAATGCTCAGGCCATAATAATGACCTTTCTAATCCAATGAGTACTGCAAGTTTGTATTGTGATAACATGATCACTTTTAATCAACATGATGAACTTACATTATTTTTGGGGTGTGAAGAGTTATCAAGAAAAACTTCTTTGGTAGATATGAGTGCTTTTGATATGAATAGCGTCCTGCATGGTTGTCATATTTACTGTGTTGATAATTTCCGCGCAAATACTTACATACAAAATATTATAAAATATGATATTTTACCAAAACATGACAAGACTAATATGTGTTTTGTTCTTATTAATGAAAGGGATCAATCCTCCAAAGTTTCTTCTATTGTCTCTAACAATAAACCAGGGTATGTGGAGAAGCTCCCTTTCAAGCCTCTCCCTCCTAAAGAGGGGAAGAAGAAGAAGAAAAGGAGGAGTAAAAGGAGAGAGGAAACGGTATTTTACCCTAAGCATATTTCTCCTATTATAGTTTTTGCTGATGAGTCTGAACTCGATGATGTTCCTATGCCCGTTACCTATAGTAGTGATCATGATTGGGAAAAGCACACTACCTTTGATATTGAAAATCTCTTTGGTACCAATTCTGAAAATCATGATATTAATAATTGTTTTACTATTAGTACTATCCATGTTCCTTCCAATCATGATATGTTTACAAATGAACACACTTTGGAAGATAGCTATTCTTTTGCTTATGATGATACTATACCTCTAATATATGATGATTACAATGATGAATATGATATTTTTGGTCCACCTATTATTGAGGAGAAAGTTAATTATGATTACAATATGCCTCCTATATTTGATGACTATTGTGATGAGAATAATAATGATAGGTATTTTGTTGAATTTTCTGCCACTATGATTAATAAGAATGACCATGCTTATATGGAGAGTAATAATTATTTTATGCATGTGGCTCATGATAAGAATGTTTTATGTGATAGTTATATTGTTAATTTTATTCATGATTCCTCTGAAAGATATTATGAGAGAGGGAAACATGGTTTTATGTATCTCAACAATATTAAGTTTCCCCTCTTTACGTTGAAAATTTTGAAGTTGCACTTGTTTTGCTTTCCTATGCTTGTTGCTTTGTGCTTTCATGACTTGTTTATTTACAAGATTATTTTTCATAGGAAGTGGGTTAGACTTAAATTTGTTTTATATTTGCTTCTTGATGCTCTCTTTTACTTCAATTCATATTTCTTATGTGAGCATCATCAAAATTATCCTGCCTATCTTAATGGCTATAAAGAAAGAGCTTTTGGGAGATAATCCATTATATTTTTTCTTTCAGTTTATTTTTGTTTTGTTGAGTATTGGAATTTATTTACTTTGTAATAAGCTCTCCTTATACTTTTTGTTTGGTTTTTGTACCAAGAATATCCTCTAATGAGAGGGAAGTAAGATTTGGGGAAGTTGCTGTCCCGAAACAGATTTTTGTGCTTCATTGTAAAAAATCGTGAAAAATCCCAGAACGTCGTACTGATCTATAATTTTTTATGCATGCCCTGTTATTTACCCAACTTTAGTTAGTTTTTCACTTTTTGATTTGGGCAACAGACGATTTTCAAAAAAAACGGTCTTTATCTACAGGTCTGTTTTGGCAGATTTCTGCCATTATTTGCATTTGCCTCTTAAATCGATATCTTTTGAGTTCTTTTGATCACTTGAGCTTTTAAAAGTAGTTTCTACAGTAGATTATGTTTTAATGGATGGTTTTACTAGAGTTTAAACTGAACCCAAAGGCTTATTATCTTAAATACACTAATGTTGCTAGTGAAGATTGTGTGAAGTTTTGTATGAAGGAAGTTTTCAAGTGTACGGAAAGGATGATGTGATGAGATGAAGTATGGAAAAAAGCTCAAGCTTGGGGATGCCACCTGTGTCACCCCAAGAAATATTCAAGAGGTAAAAGTGTCAAATCTTGGGGATGCCCAAGGCATCCCCTTCTTCATCAATAAAAATCTCAGGTCTTCTTTCAATACACTTTATTTTAATTGCTTCATGCACTATATGTTGTTCTTGAAGCATCTTTGTTTTTGTTTTTAGTTTTATTTTGCTTTGTTTGCTTCAATAAGTTGGTTTGATCCCAGCACACTTCTTTTGGAGAGAGACACGCTCTGTTTTCATTGTTTAGAACACTTTAGTTTTCACTCTTATTGTTCTATGAGTGTTCTCTTTTGCTAGCACTGCGTTTAGCTTTAGTTTTCTTCTTATTTTTTCTTAGAACTTTTTAGTTCTTCTTTCTAGTTAGGTGAGACATGCTATCTGATATTTATTGATTATTATCTTTGTGAGTTGTTTCAAATAAGTCGATTGGTGTTGGAAAAGAGTAGAAAGTTTCATGCTTATAGTGGTACAAAAGGAAGCTTGTTTTGATTGTGGCTTAGACTTTATCATGTAATGTTAGATGTTGCTTTGACCATATGCTTAGTGATTATTGTGTAGCATGACTTGTTTCAAAAAACTGAGATTGCTTAATGTGCCTTGAAAGAATCATGCATTGTTTTAGCATACAAAAGCATAATATTGTGGTATTCTCCTTTGATGCTTTATTTCGGTTGTCTTGGCACATGATTACACCATGTTATGACTATGAACCAGTCACCCAACCTCTATGATCATTTAGTTTTTGACTTTTGATATCACTTTATGCTTTGAATAATAATGCTTTGTCGCTCTGCATGATTATGGCCATTATTGCTCTCTTAGTTGGTCGCTCCCAGTCTTTTGCTAGCCTCCACATGTACTGAGTATGAGCTCTACTCGTGCATTCAACTCCCAAGGAACCAAGTTATTCCAAAAAGTACACTATAAATTCCTATGCATGGTGTGTTACAACATTCCAAGTATATTCATGTGTTTATTTATCTTCAGAATTAAACTTTTGTTATGTGAAAATTATGGTACACTTTATTTTCTTGGACTTAATAAACTTGAACCATTGTGCCATCTATGTTGCTTATATGCGTGCAAATTATAAGTTGGGAGTTAGAATAACCATGCTGTCATGGGGAATGCTTCAACACTTGTACATATCTATCCAATTGATATCATGATATTTTGTTTATGGACGTCGGTGGTGTGAAATAAAAGGGGATCTTGTAAGTCCATGGTGTATTGTATATGTGTTAGAGAAACGACTGGGCGGCTAGCCTAAGCCATGCCTAATCATGGTGGAAACTTCCAGCATAACCATAGTGAGCAATCTATGAAGCATATTTAGAAAAAATATAGAAAAAAAGAAAAAAAGGTGCCATGCTCATGGTAAATAGAAAGATCACTAAGATGCTCATTGTCTGTTGCCTGGTCATTTTGATATGGGATAGCTCCTGTGTCATGGGGAAAGGGGTACCCATTGGCAGTTCTCTATGATACACATATACTTACAATGACAAGAACTTGCTTGTGACTAAAGTTGAGTAGCATGAGGAACGACCCTCGTATTCAAGGGACATGAGATTGCCAACTTATACTTTGTCAAGAATATACTCCATAGTTTGTTCACTTTAACCTTAATCACTTCAAGATGCTTAAGATAGGGGAAATGAGAGCTCAAAGCTAATAAGTACCATAATTTTTGGAAGCTGTTTATGAAACTTGAAATCCATGCTTCCCTCTGTGAAGGGCCTTTCTTTTTACTTTTATGTTGAGTCTCCATCTTCTATCTTTATGCACCAATTAAGGGAGCATAGTTATCATTCTTAGTTCAATGTGCATTGTCCCAAAACTTGTTGATTGATTCATAACTATGATATTGCTTGTTCTTAAATTATTTGTATCTAGTCACCCTTATGAACTTTGAAGGTGTCCTATGCATTTATGTTTTGCTATACCATGAGGGACAAGCTGAATACCACTCATGATATGTTTTCTATATGTGAAACAAACAAATGTCTTTCAATTCATTGTTATTCAAGATCTTTTGTTTGTACCTTTTTCATGTTACAACTTAATTGATATGTCTTATTGTTAGAACTACATATTTCATGCTCATGTTTAGAGTACTATGATCCCAGCTATCAATGCTTTGCAATATCTTGATCAAGATTGTGGCAGTGCATGTCACCTCAAAAATTACTCTTTCTGTCACTTACCTACTCGAGGACAAGTAGGAGTTAAGCTTGGGGATGCTTGATACGTCGTAAACATATGTATAATTTTTTATGCTCCATGCTTGTTTTGTATCAACTATCTTATGTTTTGTCTAAACTTTGAGGCATTTTTAAACATTTTCTGGAACTAACCTATTGACAAGATGCCGCAGTGCCAGTTGCATGTTTTCTGTTGTTTTTGGTTTCAGAAAAGTTAGTAAAGAAATATTCTCGGAATTGAACTGAACAAAAGCCGAAGTCAATATTTTACCGGAGGGAAGACGGAGTCCAGAGGGGGGACGAAGAGGAGCCACAGGACGGCCACACCACCCCCTGGCGCGGGTCCACCCTAGGCCATGCCAGGGCATGGTGTGGGCCCCCTGTCCCTCAACTGACCTTGCCCCTTCTCCTATATAAATATCCCGAGACAGAAACCCTAAAAACCTAGATCAGAAATCCACGAAAAGTTCCGCAGCACCGCCACCACCAAAGAGGAGATTCGAGGGACAAAAGTCTCTGTTCAATCACCCTACCGGGATGGGGAATTTCCACCGGAGTCATCTCCATCGACTCGACCGCCATCTCCATCATCGTTGCTGACTCCCATGATGAGAAGGGAGTAGTTCTCCCTCGAAGCTAAGGGCTCTACCGGTAGCTATGTGTTCATCTCTCTCTCTATGTGTGATCTTATTGTGATCATGAGCTTTGTAATATAGTTGAATAAGTAGATCTACTCTTCTACTCAAGTGCTTTAATTAATCTCCACTTATCCTCACGTGTGTGAAGTTGACAGTGTGCACACTATGTGGCACTTAGGCTAAAGATTATAGAAATACTTATCATGAGTTATATTTTGAGTTGGATGTCTCTATGAAATTGTGGTGTTTGTTGGAAGCATCTAAAGCTCAAGGTGATAGTGTGGGGTTACCTAGATGGGGAATGCAAACTTTAAGGAGTGCTTTTGTAGCCCTACCGTGGATTGGAGTTATCTAACCAGAGTGTAGTTCCGAGTAGCATAATGAAGAGGAGATATTTATATGAGAGTGTTCACTAGTGAAAGTATGATCCCTAGGCCTTATTTCTAAGCATTGAAACACCATTTACAATCAGTCCTGTTACATGTTTGCTTGCTACCATTTTTATTTCAGATTGCAATTACCACTCATAATCATCCATATTACTTGTATTTCACTATCTCTTCGCCGAACTGCACCTATACACCTGACAAGTTTATTGGGTGTGTTGGGAACACAAGAGACTTCTTTTATCTTGATTGCAGGGTTGCTTGAGAGGGGTACCTTTGATCTCTTCCTCCCTGAGTTCCATAAACCTTGGGTGATCCATTTAAGGGAAACTTTTCTGCCGTTCTACAAACCTCTGCACTTGGAGGCCCAACACTGTCTACAAGAATAGAAGCGTGCATAGACATCAACAACCACTAGTATGGTCGGACGTGCCCGTGCGGTGCACCCGTACCGTACCCTCGAGCAAACATCAAATTTCAAGAAAACAACACCGTATCAATAATGACCAGTAGTACGGCGCGCGCGACTATACCTCGCGCCCATACCGAGTGCACCGCCAAGGGAGAAGCCGTCGCCCCCAAGGTATGTCACCCGGTACGGGCGGGCTCTGGCCGTATCACCAGCCTGTACCACGTACGTGGCCATCATATTTTGCCCAAGGAGGTAACCTAAAAATCCCCAAAAAAACAATCTCTCTTTCTTCTTCCTCCAAACTCCAAACCAACTCCATTGGATCTTCAAATTTACTCAACCTTTATTTGATTCCTCGCACTCAATCGATCTAAGGCATGATTCTCCTCCGATCTTCAAATTATTTTTGCAAAATATTCACTCAATCATTCACCATTGTGAATCTTGTTCTTGATTCAATCTTGATATTGAGCATGCTTAGTATTTTTTTAAATTAGTATTCTTTTATAATAGGTGTAGATAATCACATATGCTATGTTTCTATTGGATCAAAATTTTTATTAGCAATTTTTAGTATTACTTATTTATAACATCTTATTATTTTTAGATGAACACGAGGAGTTGTACATGTGTAATGGCTGTGGAATCCTCCGCACCACCCGTTGATATGTTGACCCATGAGTCACTTGGTATCGAGTTCACCGAGGAGTTTTAGCTGAACCGTTTCAATCATATCAAGCTCCGAGAAATCAAGTCCACCAAGTGCGTGTGTTCCTATATCCTGAACCAACTTGGCATTCGTTTTGATTTGGATTTACTTCGCAACAATGTTGGTTTATATGACTTTGTCTTGCAGGATGTTGCCATGTATCACCGCTTAACACGTGAGTTCCTCAGCACCTTGACGCATACGGTGGACCATTACTATTGTACCGAGGAACAAAGGCCTAGAGTTGATCGCGTGAAGTTCCTCCTTATGAACCGTGCGTACATCCTAACACTCGACCAATGGGCTCAATGATTTGTGTTTGCCAACAACACCAATGATGTATGCACTAATTCTTTTGTTATAAATCATGCACCTTGGGAGTACTTTTATTTGATGATAATTCGTGGAAACACACCGAACAGAAACCAAATTGATAATCCTGCTATTCCCTATCTATTTTATGTAATTGATAACACCTTAAAGTAACGTGGTGAGCTTACTAGAGTTAATGAGGAGGACATGTTAAACCTTGCAAAAGCTGCTACTGTTAATTGTGACTTAATGCAAAATTTGGGCATTTTGCTTGTGTTTTACCTTAAGCATCAGGCTCTTCAATCTCGTGGACCCATATGCGGAGGGGGAGTAGTGAAAGTTCTCGCACGCGCACTTCACATAAACCTAGGTAACATCCAACCGTTGGTAGGAAGTCATCATTTCGGCCTCCCTACTCTAAGAGCATGTGGTATGGTTTCAAAAACTCATGGTAGATATTTCCTTGATATACCTGGAGCGGATCACGTGATCCCAGCTCCTTTCCCTAATGGTCTATTCTCTATCGAGGACAGGCGTTTGGTGTTCCTAAGAGAAGTAATTTGTCCTGATGTTTCGAGGTCTAAAAAAGGACGTGGAAACAGATAGAAACTCTTGAATGGAAATTGAAAAGAAATGTAGTACCAGTTCCTTCGGAAATGGTAAGATCTTTGGCTCAAGAAGAAGGGGCGACCCCTATCATCTTGACTTGGTTCTGCTTCCCCTCTTTTCAACACAGGACTGACAGGGTGGGTCGCGCCAAAGCAACCCGGGACCCTGGAGGGGTCACTACAAAAGTGCTGGCGCCTTCTTTTTAAGGTGAAAAACTACGCTAGCTAAGAAAAAGAAAAGGGTTGCGCTAATGGCAAGGAGCAAGAAAAGGGCAGCTAGCTCGAAATTCGAGAAATCGAATTTGTGGAAGGAATATGAGAGAGAACTCCAAGGCAGGCTGAATGGAAAAAGGAAAGGGACAAGGGCGGTCGTCGCTTGGAGCGAAGGTTGCTGGTTTAGTACGGTACTAAAGGTCCTTGAACTTCCAAGAGGTTTTTTCTAAGTAAAAAACCCTAGTATATGAAAGAATGAAAAGGTGCTTTCGTTCTTGTGGAATAACAAGCCCTCGTACCTTAATGAAAGGAAAATCATAATTTTTCGTTAGGTATTTGACCAAATAGAATCGTTGTTGAGTAGGATTCGACAATGGGCCTGAGTCAGTGATTCGAAAATTTAATTAACTTCATTTCCTTAATCTCAATCTTGATTCGCGTGGCAAAAATGATGATACTATGAAAATCGGAATGCCCCCCAAAAGGGGAGGGGCATCACCAAATCTAACTTCCTTGTTTAGAAGATGCTCAGCTCCGCACAACATAGGGATCAGAACGCTTTCGGAAAGAACATAGAATAGTAGAGGATCCAGCATGCAGGACACGGCGATCATTAGAAATTCACGAATTAGACCTCAATGGGAAAATGGAGCACCTAACAACGCATCTTCACATAACAAGAACTATGAGATCACCCCTTTCATTCTGGGGTGATGGAGGGATCATACCATTCGAGGCTTTTTTCATGCTTTTCCCGGCGGCATGTCAAGCCCTGGTAAGGTTCTTCGCTTTACATTGAATTAAACCACATGCTCCACCGCTTGTGCAGGCACCCATTAATTCCTTTGAGTTTCATTCTTGCGAATGTACTCCCCAGGCGGGATACTTAACGTGTTAGCTACAGAACTACATGGGTCGAGTCGCACAGCACCTAGTATCCATTGTTTAGGGACTGGCCCAGCACATTTGTCTTTCTTTCCTGGCAAGAGAAGATGCACACAGTGGTTTCAGTAGCACTACCGAGTTCGCATCAGAGATTTTCTCACCAATGGAATCAATGGGTTTTGTCAATGAATTAATCTACTAGCATAGGAGACGGGAATCAAACCCGTGACCTCAAGGTTATGAGCCTCGTGAGCTACCAAACCGCCCTACTCTGCTCTAGAGTACCAAAACTGGTTGACAAAGAAGGTTGAATACAAGCCTTTACGAACGGAAGCTCGTATTATCATATTTCCGTATCCTTTCTTAAACTATGAATCTAATATTTTGGAAAAAATAAGTCTCTTTGCTTGAATTTTTGAACTTCAAATGTATTACCCTAGAAAAAAGAAAACCCTAATCCTTTGAATCTTCGCTATCTTTCATTTTGGCTGACTATTTTTACATAAATAATAAGTAAAAAACAGTAGGAACTAGAATGAACAATTCAGTAGCGGAAAACTTGGTAAGTCCTTGAGGCTTGGCGGCCCCGGTCATCAGAATATTAGCTAAACAAATGGAAAATTTGGCGATGTCCAACATTGAGTCGGTCCATGGTTGATCTCTCACGAATGACTCCATGTTCAGTGCTTGCTTGCTGTCTTGTTCTCTACTGCGGACCGGGATTGCTCGCCAGCTAGGACCTCTAGAAAAAAAGTTGGAGCAACATTGTATGAGAACATATTACCCATCTTCGGGGATAACGGGCGGAACGACCTCCCAATCTACTTACTGCTGCCTAGGACGGGCGTCGTCGTCTAGGCGTGACTTCTTGTTTTGATCTCCACTACGCCTAGGACGTTGTATGGGCCAAGAGCCATAGTTAGTTGCTGTTTCCATTTGGTTCTTATTTCTAGTCGGAAAGAATTGTTGTTTACCTAGGATTCTTTTCTCCTTCCCCTAGGGACCATTTGCCTAAATGCTTCACTAGGCTGACTAGATAGATTGAGTCTCGATTATTGGTAAAGCGGTCATACTTCCGTCGCCTAAAAGAGAATTTAATTTAGCGGCTATTTCTAAAAGGCGTGAATGCAAATAAAAAATATCCCCTGGATAAGCTTCGCGCCCTTGAAGCACCTGAGCACATAGAAAATCAACGGCAGTCAACAGACTTCAACTCAACTGAGTGTGTCGGTCCCAGGTTCTCCAGTGGAGTCGATATGTGTGAGTTGAGTCTAGCAGGGGGCAGGGGAGTGAGAATAGTCAATAGTTGAATAGCTTGGCCAGATAAGGAGGGAATGAATGATCGGCCTCGTTCTGGATCTCTTTCCTTGCGCCCTAGTCCATTCCATCTATCTTGACTGCAACTTGGATTCTTTCTTGACTGCTATTTGGCCCCTATTTTCTTCTTTTGATTCTTTAATCATAAATCCCAAAAAATTTCTACCTCATTTCTTTTTCATATATTTTTTGATCAGGAAAAATCAAAAATTATGTCAGTTATTTTGAAGTTATTCTAATCTCGTCAAGCCTTGAAGCATTTCCTAGATCCTGAGGTTCTTTAGGTTGATCTAAAAATTCTCACCTGGTTTTCCTATTGTCTTCTTTCCTTATGAAAGCGGCCCCAAACCTGGGGATACGGTAATACATCTAAGAAATTATTCCATTTAACGTACTCCCCTCTGGATGCGGGAATAGCAACATGCACTAAATGCCCTGTCCAAGCGTTTTGATGAGTAGGTTGAGGCTTATATACCCCAACAAGAAATACCCGTGGGAGGAGGAGGAGAAGATGAAGAAGTAGAACAAGGAGGACCCAAACAAGGTGAGCAGCCACCAAACTACACCACCACCTATGAAGGTATCTATGCACTCTAAGGAAATATTCAAAATATGAACAACCTCTCCATCAACCTTCGAGAAGCTACTACAAGCCTCGCCACCCAGTTCGATGATTGGAACAACCAATGGAACATGGGAAACTATCCACTTCCACTATAATGAGAAACAAAAGGGCTTGCAAAACCTTAGCTTGGGGATATGTTCCCCTATCATATTTATTTGCAAAATAACGAGGTTGTACTCCAGCTCCTTGGGAGCTTTAAAACACTCGATTTGGCTCGTTCCAACACTTCGCTTTTTTCCTTTGCTTTTTCTTTTGTTTTTTTGTTTTTTTTATTTTCTTAGAACCCTTGCTTGGTCGCAAGATCTTTTCTATTCTTTAATCCCTATCCTCAAAAATACAAAAAGATTTTTTCATTTTTCCTTTTTTCGTAAATGTGGATTCACACTTTGCCTCTTTGCTTTGATATTATTATGAGAGTAATCGTGTTTGAGATTTTAAGGAACACATCCCTATAAGGAAGAGAATCATGAAGTCGCTTATGAGAGGGTACTATGTCTCCCACTTTTGAATTTTGAGTTGTTTATCTTAGTTGGTCGATTTGCTAAGATGCTATGCCAGTTAGAGTAAAGCTTTTCATTAGTATGATGATTAGTTGTTGAAGCTCTTTCTCTAGTTATTTTAGCTAACCGAGTATTGCCTTGGAAATAATAATGCCAAACAAGTACAATAAGAAAAAGTCTGAAATTTACTACTTGTTTGATGAATGATTGTCTTGAGAGTATACCCTTGAAGATACTTAACCCCATAGACATTTTGATAGTCTTGACGACACTCATGAAAGGTGTTGTTTGATTGAAATAAAGTCTAGTGGTAATTTTGATGCATGCCAAAGATAACCTTGTGGATCAAACCGTGGTACTAGCTCATAAAAAAGAGAGAAAAATTCTGATTTTATGTTCCTAGTGCACACCTTTGGGATGCCAACAACTCCACTGGCTTTTGAACAATCTATGGTATAATCCCGGATTTCGGCTATGAGTTGATGACATAATTGCCATACGTGTCAATGTATGGGTAAAAGTTTTGGTATTCTCAAAGGTTGTGCAAGCACTTGCAAAAGAAACAGCCATCAATCCATGAAAGAATAAAAATAAAAGGATATCTTTGAAGATACACATAACAAGTCCTTGGCATGGTCTCACTACTACTCTACGAATTTATCTTGAAAGCCAATGATTGGATTAGAAGTGTTTTAGATAGACTTGATTTATTGATGTGGGTGTAAATAAGACACTTCATTGTTATACTACTTAGGATATGAAGCTCTCTTACTTAATCATGCTATTTAAACATCCTAGTGTTCCTTGGCAAACTGAGAGTTAACTAGAAGAATTGGATAGATTGCTACACTTCTAGTTATTTATATTAATATTAAACTCTACTTTGATTATCTTGACTTACCGAAGCTTGTATAGTACTCTTGTCATCTCTCTAATTTTCATAAGCCTCGTAAATGAATGAAGTGTTATACACATATGACTACCAACTGTAAGCGAATTCTTATTCTCGTTGTTTGAAGTTTAAATGTTGAATTCCTTATAGTTCTTTTGTTTATTCTTGCTTGAGGGCGATCAAGGTTTGAGCTTTGGGGAAGTTGATGGCTCCAATATTTGCCATCTTTCTCTGTGTTTAAACATTGTTTTAGTCAAGCTATTTACAAGAAACTCCAATCCTTGCCACTAATGACTAATAATTTCAAAGATATGCAAAACCTTGCTTAGAATTATGTTGTGGAGGAAATCATGGGTTTTAATGCGAAATCAGGAGTCATAATGAAGTATTTTGAGGAAGTCTACACGACCAAGTAATTGGGAAGCCAATTCTAGGCGTCAGTGAGCTTAACAACCACTGGTATGAGCGGGGGCCACCTGTACTATCCGCCTGTACCATGTGGCAGCAGCTCCATCTCGTCAAACCCTACGACTTTCATGAAGACGCCTATATATTTTGAGTCTCCAGCCACTAGCCAGAGAGCCGCCATTCTCATATTTCATCACAACACCACCAAAGGAAATCCACACCATTGTCCATCCATTCCATCATCCCTACCCTCCATTATCCATAGACATTGCTTTGTACTTTATATCTCCTTATGATTTGGTGACCATTGTAAGAATATTCGATTTTAATCTAAGTATTTTTCACAATGTTTTCTATCCTAGATCTATTTGTTATGAGTGAGTAGACCTCACGTGCTGCAGGTTGGGGAGAAACCTCGCAACAATTATGTGCATCTAATCATGGGAGTATTGTATTTTGTTTGCAACTGATATTTCTATCTTTTATTTCTTTGTCTCTTGTCTTGATTTGTGGACTTGTAGGTACCCAAGATCCCATAGATTTATAAAGGCTTGAGGTGAGATTCTTGGCTAGCGGCGATCTCATATGAACCTTAGTGACAGAACGGGTAGTACGGTCTTCATTTAGTTTTGTGGTATTGCCGACGAGTACGCCATGGAGGGGTCTTCACAGTGCGTGTTTAGAGAAGTGGGGTACGGCGGAAGGTTGGCGGGTACGAGGTGACACAGCTTAACCAGGTTTAGATCCCATGACGGTGGAGGAATCCTACTCCTGCTATAAATCACTATAATAGCAATACTCCTGTGCGTGATATGAGTTGTTACATTCCCTAAAGGCTCCTCTAGGTCCGAATTATATAGACACCAGTTCCTAGGGTTATAGGGAAATTCCTAGCCGGATAGGTTACAGAGTCCTACACGGTATACAACTAGTCTAACATGTCTTGGACTCCAAGGCTCCGAGTACATTGATGACTCCACCGTAGCCTTCCATCATCTGGCATGGGCCTCCCTTCTGGATCCATCTAACTGGGCCGCCCAGCAGGCCATAGGCCCTGCTACCAACTGTGGGCCACCTAGGTTATTCGGATTAGAGACATGCAATGGTGATAACCATTTAGCATATCACCAACAGTAGCCCCCGGAGAAACCCGAGATCTTGCGTCGTCTTTCCTCTTCAGGTTCAATGCTCCGTCTAGATGAATGTCGGCAACCCGTCAAGCAATATCTTGCAGTCCTCCCAAGAACCCTGCGATGTTCTCTGTCTTCGATATATAAGTCGGAGAATCACTGAGCTTTCCATCATACTCTTCTTGTAGCCGGACAGGATCCGTCCATGCCGGAATCTTCAGATGGGATCGTTCACCTGCCCATGTCAGTAGAGTGACGTAGACTATAGGTTCGCGATGCCTTGTAACTCACACATGCTGAGAACATAATCATAGCCGTTTTTCCCGTGCGAAGGATACGAAACATTGGCGGTAGCGGTGGGAACATGGCAAAATTTACCCGCACGCTCGCGCACGCGCTGTCCATGCATCAATCACCATATCAACTTGCACTTTTTCCGACTTCTTCATCCAAGTCCTCCAACACTTCCGGGTTCAACCTCAGAACCTTTATCACCGGAATGGAAATGGGATTCCGTCGGAATGGACTTTATCACCGGATTTCCTACTTCTAGTAGGGGAAATGACTCTATCTGGGTCATAGTTGACAGATTGTCCAAAGTAGCCCATTTCTTACCAGTCAAGACCACATACCAGAGTTCGAAGCTAGCAGAGTTGTACATTGCTAGAATCGTCAGTTTGCGCAGAGTCCCCAAGAACATCGTATCAGATCGAGGAACTCAGTTTACCTCGCGATTTTGGAAGATAGTCCAAGAAGGTTTAGGAACCCGATTGGATTTCAGCACATCATATCACCCTCAGACCGACGGAAAACGGAGCAAGTAAATCAAATACTCATATAAATGGGAATATTGTTGAGAGCATGTGTGCTAGAGTATGGATCTAAATGGGAAGATTGTTTGCCTTTCGCAAAATTTTCATATAACAACAGTTATCAAGCTAGTCTGCAAATGGCCCCATTTGAATTCATGTATGGAAGGAAGTGTCGCACCCCTTTGAATTGGTAGGAAGTGGGAGAAAGTCAGATTTTCGGACCCGACATCCTACGAGAAGCAAAAGAGAAAGTTCACAAGATTCATGAGCACCTCAAGATCGCCCAGTCAAGATAGAAGAGTTACGCCGACAAGAGACGTCGAGACCTCGCTTTCAATATCGGATATTTTGTGTATCTCAAAGTATCGCCTTTAAAGGGAATGCAGCGTTTACAGATCAAAGGAAAGTTAGCCCCCAGATATATCGGACCCTTCAAGATTCTGAATCGTCGAGGAGAAGTATCATATCAATTGGAACTGCAAGAGGAAATGTCAGTAGTGCACATTGTGTTCCATATATCGTAACTTCGCAAATTCCTTGAAGTTCTGGAGAAGACTGAAGTTTTCAAGAACATTGATCACCAGACCATAGAGATCAACGATGACCTGAAGTATCCCGAAGTACCCATCCGTATTTTGGAGGAAGCTTTTAGGACCACCAGAACCCGAAGCATCAATTTTCTCAATATTCAGTGGAGCAACCACACTGAAGAAGAAGCTACCTGGGAGCGAGAAGATCACATCAAGACGGAGTTTCCCGATCTCTTTAAATCCTAGGTAATCTTTTTTCTTCTTTTTCAAATCTCGGGATGAGATTTGTTTTAAGGAGGGAAGGTTTGTAACATCCCAAAAATATGAAACAATGATCATCAAACTCTAATCACTAAATTAGGGTTAACAAAAACTTTGATTAAATAAAAACCAAATGAATGCATGTGTGTATGTGATGATTTGATGAATGCATGAATGGACTTGGTGATTCAACTAAATAGCAAGGAATGATTCAAAGATGAATATAACATAATATAAAACATTTCCAAGCAGAAACAAATCAAGAGAAAATCAAAAACAATTCAAATAAGGCAAATGGTCATTTTTTTTCCAATCTTGCTCACTAGGTCACTTTGAGTGTTTCTAGTCCAAGATTTCAAACATAAACTTTTCCAATTCTTTTCACCTCTTGCTAGACCAAGTAAAAGTGAATCAAAGCCCACCTTTCAAACTTGCAGAAACATTTAGCAACCCCATTCAAATGACAATTCAAAACTGAATCTTTAACATATGTGAAGATCACACCTTTTCAAAACCCAACCAAACCAGTGCACCATGACCAATCCAACCAAACAGATACTCCCTAGTATGTGCCTAGAAAACCCACCAAGTTTGAATACAAAATTCAAATTTGATTTTCTTTCGGCCATTTCATGAAACACCTTGTCAGCAGCAAACGAACAAACACAAAACACTATATTGAGCAGTGATCAGTGCCTAACTTTCTCCCTCTATAGCTCACTCTACACTCCTAGTAGATGATCAAAGTAATCTAACTAGCTTTAGCACCACTGTGAGCAAGCCTAGACATTAATGGTGAGCATGCCGAGAGCACCATTGTCACCCCCATGTCGCCAGCGAGCTAGAGGAAGAACTAGCCTCGCCAACGTTGTGTGGGACACGCAGGACCGTCCACCGCCACTCCCTGTCCAAACCCCAAGCGCAGCCAGCCACTGGACCACCCGCCAAGCACGCGCCCAGTCCCTCTACATGCGATCCGAGAGCGCGCCAGTGCACCGTCAGTGACACCAGCCCACAAACCACGCGCTGCCCTCGCCGCTTGCAGACGTGATCGCCAGCATCCCAGCACCCCGCCAGACAACCTCGTTCGCTGCTGCGCGGACCACACATGTTGTGCGCCATTAAAATTGCCGTCAGAACCTCCCAGAGGGCCGCGACATTCCGACCATCTCGCACTGCCCCACGCCTCGCTACCATGTCGTTGAGCGTCGCCAAGGAGCACAGCATCGCCCCCTATCGTCGCCCATGCCAGTAGCACTCTGTGTCGTCGACACAAACGAGCTCCACCTGTGCCATTCGGTCCCCATCAGCCACTATAAAAGGAGGCCTCCCCCGCTCATTTTCTTCACACCAGTTCACTCCCCACCTCTCACCGATACCCCCCACTCACTCCTGGAGCAACGCGAGCACCAGGTGGTCGGAATTTCACCGAAGTTCGCTGCTGCAGAGGAGGAAAGGCGCTGTTGATTGGAGCCGCCCCAGGAGAAGCTGCCAGTACCAGGAGAATCGCCGTCGTCGACTTCGTCGCTCGCCCCCGTCGCCGACCATCGCCTGAGCCCCAGTGAGCCTCCCACGAACCCCACCGGTCGCGCTAGGGTTCTATCGCGCCGGCGCTGCCCAACATGGACGATGAACCAGAGCCATTCGATTAGAGTTAGATCCTACGATCCTAATTGTCCCATACTGCTTCGCCCCTCGTTGTCTCACTGACGAGTGGGGTCGCTCACTTAACCAGCCCCGCGTGCACTGTGCGTAGTGGACCAGGCCAGTTAAACATCCTACGTAACCCACTAATTCAAATTGAGATTTATTAATTTAATTTCAAACTCAGTTCTGTACCTAGATTCAAAAATCAACCCAGCTCCACTCACTGAACCAACATGCATGAAACCAATTTTGTTAGAAAGGTACTGGAATTCTTAACCCAAGCCCATTGGATTCAAACCATTTGGATTTGTAGATCACCCATGGTAAAAACAACAAGGAAGAAGCTTTTCTGCATTCAAACATTTTTCAAAATTCAACCATAAGAGATTTTGAGTTGATTCCAACTCTCAAAAATCACATTTAACCATACCTTCCATAATATATAAAAATATATAGGTTTACTTACATAAATAATGATCAAGTAATAAAATAATGCCACATAGGAATTTCTAGTCACTTTAATTAATTAAAGTAAAAAGATTAAACCTTATTAAATTGTGACACCACTTTAAATCACATTTCCATGTACTGAAATATGTGGTGATGACATGTGTCAACTTGATCCCATGTTTGAGTTGGAGAATATTAAATCTTAAGTAGTTTTTCAATGAGTAGAAATTAATTTTCTCAAATAAAATAAATGGGACAAGTGCTTTAATCTTGTAATGTTAGTGATGATGCTAGATCATCTAGTATGAACCTTTGTGCAATGATTATAAATAGTTAAGTATTGTTTGGTATTGTGTACCTCGTATTTATTTATAGACGCTAGAACCGACCAAGGATACGAGGAGGAAGGAGGATACTACGAGGATGAAGCCGAGGAGAACTTCAACCACTGCTCTGCACAAGGCAAGCCTATACTTGCAATCTTGCAAGCCACTACTTGCAGGCTACTCATTAAGCAAGCTAACACTTGCAGCTTAGCAAGCTACTACTTGCTTGTTACTATGCCAACTATATGCCTTAAGCATATGTGATTATACCCACTTGACACACCATCCTAGTTTTAGTTGTAAGCTAAGTATTTTATTTTCTTTAATAAAAGATTTCTATCAAAGGTTTACTTAGTGACTTGTAGATTCTAGAAAGATAATTGAAGTTAGCATAAAGAGCATAAAATGTGGCCTAAGTTAGATAATCTTGATGTCATCCTAAGGCCTGAAATTGAACGTAGATAAGATACACTTGTTTACCACCCCTCATTAGTATTTACCCCCACCTGTAGATGCTAGTTCTAAGCATAAGACTTGATCAACTTTGGATGGGAATACTTGGTGAAAATGGTTATGAAAACCTTAGAATGATGAGTCATTCTACTGAAATGTTTTGACATGTGTTTCCGAACACTAGATGATTTTGATGATGAAAATGTGAAGGCATGAGCCTTAGCCCTTTATAAAACTGATGGTTGTCTGGATGTGATACAATTCCAATTTTACCATACAACCACAGTACCCGAAAATTGGGTAGCGCTTGACTGGAAATTTATATACCTTAGTATGGGTTCCCTTGCGGCCAAGGTCTGAGCTGAGGCTACCTTGTGAAGATTGTCCACCTTTGTAGTACCCAAGATGATAGTTGGTCATGGTTGGGAGGCCAAACTCACAAAAGAGGTGCCTATACTAGGGCGTGTAATTGAAAGGTTAGGATTGATTATCCGCATACTAAGTATGGTGAATTCAGGATTGTTCCTGATGGATGTATCGAATGTTGTGGTGAAAGTGTACAATCTCTACAGAGTGTCAAACTATTCGAATAGCCGCGTCCGCGGTTATGGACAGTTGGAGTGGCCATACCGTTCCATCGTCATATGTTTTCAAAAGGACTTGTGAAATGATTTGTGACTTTGACTTGACCACAACAGTGTGGTGACATGAAATTCAAGTTCCCACGTAGGTGTTATAAAACTTTCAACTAGCTTCCTTTGCTTCTGAACTTAGTAGAGGTAAATCTGGCTTTTTACAAAACAACCATAGAGCTTAGTACTTCCTATTCCAAAACCACTTCACTTGTTAGTATTAGTTTGTGAGTACTTAAAGAGTACTCATGGCTTTGTCCCTGGCTATTCCTATGGCTAGACTATGAAGAGGAGTATCAAGAAGAAGGACAGTAGGAAGGTTACGACAACTAGGATCATCTCACATCGTCAGCATTGCCTGTGACCCTGAAGATGGAGCTTCACCTACGCTATCGTTACTATTACGCTGCTTGAATTGTATTGAGAACTGGATCATGAGATCCTTATTTATGTAAGACCTTATGTATGGTTTGTAATGAATGACGTACTGTGATATCCAATCTGTTATGTCTCGCAAAAATGGTAATCCTGGGATTGCGATGTATGGCATAACATGCATCTGTGATTAAAAATCCGGGTGTTGACAAGTTGGTATCAGAGCCATCCTGACCATAGGAGACCCTAGTTTAGAATAGACGTTTGAATCCAAAACTTAGTTTCAAAACCAAAGAAGTGAGTATTTATGAAAACTTATTCTTATTCTTATCACTTAGACTCTTTCATGAAAATTCATGTTCCTCAAAAATTCTTGCAAACTTACATAAAATTTGACACACTTGATCACTCTAACTTACTCATCCTATATTCTTATAGATGGACGTGAAGTACAACAAGTTTTATCAGTTGGGGAATGGAGGAGACCTCATCTTTGAACGTGACTTTTTGGACCAGCTATCGGAGATGCTCGAGCGTCCGCACCCCGAGTTCTTTGGAGCTCAGCTCAACGATCAAGGAGGAGAATATCTGCAATGGTTAGTTGTTGTAAGTCTCCGAGGAAAGATTGAACCCCCCACTGCAGAGGGAATTCAGTTCATCTTAAGAGAGAACAACTGGCTCGATGGACTTGCTAGGGCCATGCAGGAAGCTCTTGCCCGTCTGTGTGGGCAGAGTATCAATCAAATCAAGGGTACCCGCTTTGAGTTCTACCCAAGGCGTGATGCTATGGGACAGCCACTAGAGGCCCCATATCACCATGAGCTATAGACTCAGTTGGACCATCTCAGCTTCATGACGTATGACCGTCAGAAGGAGTTGGAAAATGCCTGTTCCTATGCCAACCACAAGTACGCCATCGCCGCCAAGAAGGATCAAACCATCGCCATGCTAGTGAAGGATCGCATGTCTCGTCACCGTCAGCTCGACAAGAAGGAGCGCATCATTGCCCGTCTTCGCCACCGGATCAAGGATTTGGAGGAGACCATCCACGAGAGAGACATGCAGTTGGAGGAGAGGGAGAATGCAGGGGAAGACCTTCGTGGAGACCCCTACTCCTATCTCAGCGATGATGATGACTTTCTAGAGTATTAGGCCATGGACCTCTTCACCGATGAGGATGACCTTTGGCTTCATCGATGATGATGAGGATGATGAGGACACTGACTCCAAGGAGTAGTAGCACTTGAGCACTAGCGTTAGTGAGTTGTATTTGGTCCCACTGTATCGTAGTTTCCCAGAATGGTTCTTAAAACCATCTGTTTTCCTTTGTGCTGGTGTGTGCTTGTATTGTGTGCTATGAATGAATGAATGAATGAAAAGAAAGTTGCTATAAAAATCCGATTCAAACTTTAAAAACTTTTCAAAAACCCTGAACCTTAGAAATTCCCCTCTTTTCTCATGATCTACCTCAATCTTCAAATGCCTCGCGGAGGAAGCAACTCAGCCCCGGACCCGATGATGCAACTCTTGCAAATGTTGGTTTCTGAACACGAAGCTAAAAGAGCCGAACGCCAAGCCAACTTAGCCACACTTCAACAGATATCTCAGATGGCCAATAACAATCAAGGCCATGGAAATCAGGACAACCATGGATCTAAGCTCAAGAATTTCCAGAACACCAATCCACCTGTTTTCACTAAGTCAGAAGAGCCTCTAGATGTAGATGATTGGTTGCAAACCATGGAGAATAATATGGAAGTTGCAGGAGTGGAAGCCAACAAGAAAGTGTTGTTTGCTACCCACTATCTGGCCAGAGATGCAAGAGCATGGTGGAACAGAATTCACGCAATGACAGGAGGTCAGCTGATGACTTGGGAAGAGTTCAAAGTCAAGTTCAGCAGAAACCATGTGCCACCGGGTTTGATCAAGAGGATGAGAGATGAATTTGGGGAATTGAAGCAAGAAAGGATGACAGTAGTGGAGTACCGTGACAAATTCTTGTCATTGGCTAGGTATGCACCAGATGAGATAGACAGTGAAGCCAAGAAGAAGGTGTGATTCCTGAATGGTCTGCACGATGAGATGCAGATAGTGTTAGTCAATATCCCCTTTGCAGATATTGAAGCCTTAGTTGAGTCTGCCATTCAGATGGAAGGAAAGATAAACCAATCTAATGAGAACCGCTAGCGTTGCATGATGTATCAACCAGGAACCCAACATACACCAAAGTATCGCCCCAACCCATCTCCAGGATTTGCCCCAAGAAACAACAGACCCCCGATGAACCGTCCGACCTATCCCAACCGTAGAAACCCAAGGCCCGGAGGAAACCACAACAATCGCAGAAACCCCAGCAATTTCAACTGTGCACCACCTAAGGTCAACAACAACAATGCCGCCACCCACACCAACACTGCCTCGGGGACTAGAAGCAATGTTGTGCCTGTTGCAGCAAAGGAAAATTCACAAGTGACTTGTTATGAATGTGGAACGAAGGGTCACTATTCCAATGAGTGCCCCAAGAAGATTGCCGCAGCCCCCAATACAAATGCTCCAGCTCAGCAGCAGCGTGTTCAGCCCGGAAGAAGGTTTTCCCCAGGGAATTCGCTCAACCGCAACGGCCGTCTCTTTCTCATGCATGCTGAAGAAGCCCGAGAAGCGCTAGATGTCGTGCTGGGTATGTTTCTATTAACTCAGTACTTGCAAGAGTGTTGTTTGATTCAGGAGCATCGCACTCATTTGTTACTGAAGAATTTGCATGCACTAGTAAGATTCAACCCAACAAATTGAATCATGTTATGATTGTTCAAATACCTGGTTCAACCACCAAATCTAGACAAATTTGCAAAGCCATCCCTATCCGCATCCATGGCATAGATTTTTATGATAATCTAATAGTACTCGGAACTAAAGGTTTGGAAGTAGTAATAGGAATGGATTGGATGTCCAAACACAAAGGATTAATTGACTGTGCCAAGAAAGCCATAACCATGACCAGTACAGCCGGAATATCAGTCGAGCATGTATCTGAAACCTTGCCCCATCTATTCAAGTGCAACAAGAGTATAACCCAGCCAACTATTGACCAAGTCCGGATAGTTTGTGAATACCCCGATGTATTTCCAGATGTTTTGCCTAGTATGCCCCCAGATCGGGATATCGAGTTTATCATTGAACTAATACCTAGAACCGGACACATAGCCTAGAGACCATATAGTATGAACCCGTCTGAACTAGTGGTACTGAAGAAGCAACTGGATGCCATGCTAGAAATTGGATTGATTCAACCAAGTGCGTCACCATGGAGATCACCTGTCTTGTTCATGGACAAGAAGGATGGAGGTAACCATTTGTGTACGGATTATAGGAAGTTGAATGATGTCACCATCAAGAACAAGTACCCGTTGCCAAAGATAGAAGACCTGTTTGACCAGTTGACTAGTGCCAAAGTGTTTTCTAAGATTGATCTTAGAACTGGCTATCATCAACTCAAGATTCGCACAGAGGATATTCCAAAGACTGTCTTTACCACCCCATATGGATTATATGAGTATACTGTCATGTCTTTTGGATTAACCAATGCCCTCGCTTATTTCATGAACCTCATGAATAAGATTTTTATGGACTTCCTGGATAAGTTTGTTGTTGTTTTTATCGATGGCATTCTGATTTATTCCAAATTAGAAGACGAACATGAGATACACCTAAGGACCATTCTTGGAACCCTTAGAGATCATCATCTGTATGCCAAGTTTAGCAAATGTGAATTATGGTTACAGGAGGTAGGATTCCTCGGACATATCGTATCAGCCGTAGGAATTGCCGTTGACCCTGTGAAGGTTAAGGATGTTGAAGATTGGCAAGCCCCAACCACTCAAACCCAAGTTCGTGCATTTCTCGGATTAGCGGGATACTACCGCAAGTTTATAGAAGGATTCTCGAGTATTGCAAGACCCATGACCCAATTGCTGAAGAAGGACAAGAAGTTTGAATGGGCAGACAAATGTGAAGCTAGTTTTCAGGAACTCAAGAGGAGATTGATTTTAGCTCCAATCTTGATCATGCCGGATATCACGAAGCCATTTGATGTGTATTGTGACGCCTCTGAAACCGGTCTCGGATGTGTGATAATGCAAGAAGGCAAAGTTATATCTTATCTATCCCGGCAACTGAAGCAGCATGAACAGAATTATCCCACCCATGACCTTGAACTAGCAGCCGTAGTTCTAGCCCCAAAGACATGGAGGCATTATCTCATGGGAAACCATTGTGAGATTTATTCGGATCACAAGAGCCTGAAGTATATATTCACTCAGAAGAAGCTGAATATGAGGCGGGGAAGATGGATTGAGCTAATCAAGGACTATGATCTGGACATTAACTATCACCCCGGTAAAGCCAATGTGGTAGCAGATTCCCTTAGCAGATTGTCGTGCCGCTTGAACTCCATGATTTTGAAGGAGCAACCAAGTTTGCACAAAGAGATGGAAGATTTCTGAATGGAATTAGTGAGTGAAGGATTTTTGGCTAGCATCGAACTTCAACCCACTTTGATCAGTCAGATCAAGGAGGCGCAGAAAGGAAATACTAGTATCGACGGAATCAAAGGTCGTATTGGTACAGGCAAAGTACCCGGATTCGCCGAATACGAAGGAGTTTTGTGGTACAAAGGACGCCTCTGTTTACCAGTAGATTCAGAGTTATTTTGAAAGAGGCCCATGATACTCTTTATTTTGAAAGAGGCCCAGAGGAACAAAGATGTATCAGGATTTGAAGGAGCAATTTTGGTGGCATAAGATGAAGAGAGAAATCAGAAGCTATATCTCTAAGTGTGATATATGTCAGAGAGTCAAGGCGGGACATCAAAGACCCAGAGGACCGTTGCAACCATTACAGATTCTGGAATGGAAATGGGATTCCGTTGGAATGGACATTATCACCGGATTTCCTACTTCTAGTATGGGAAATGACTCTATCTGGGTCATAGTTGACAGATTGTCCAAAGTAGCCCATTTCTTACGAGTCAAGACCACATACCAGAGTTCAAAGCTAGCAGATTTGGACATCGCTACAATCGTTAGTTTACACGGAGTCCCCAAGAACATCGTATAAGATCGAGGAACTCAGTTTACCTTGAGATTCTGGAATAAAATCCAAGAAGGTTTAGGAACCCGACTGGATTTCAGCATAGCGTATCACCCTCAGACCGACGGACAAATGGAGCGAGTAAATAAAATACTCTAAGATATGTTGAGAGAATGTGTGCTCGAGTATGGATCTAAATGGGAAGACTGTCCGCCTTTCGTAGAATTTTCATACAACAATAGTCATCAAGCTAGTCTGCAAATGGCCCCATTTGAATTCATGTATGGAAGGAAATGTCGCACCCCTTTGAATTGGTCGGAAGTGGGAGAAAGTCAGATTTTTGGACCCAACGTCCTACGAGAAGCAGAAGAGAAAGTTCACAAGATTCGTGAGCACCTCAAGACCGCCCAGTCAAGACAGAAGAGTTACACCAACAAGATACGTCGATACCTTGCTTTCAATATCAGATATTTTGTGTACCTCAAAGTGTCGCCTTTGAAGGGAATGCAGCGCTTCCAGATCAAAGGAAAGTTAGCCCCCAGATATATCGGGCCCTTCAAGATTCTGAATCATCGAGGAGAAGTATCATATCAATTGGAACTGCCAGAGGAAATGTCAGCACTGCACAATGTGTTCCATATATCGTTACTTCGCAAATGCCTTGAAGTTCCAGAGACGACTGAAGTTTTCAAGAACATTGATCACCGGACCATAGAGATCAACGATGACCTGACATATCCCGAAGTACCCATCCATACTTTGGACTAATCTTTCAGGACCACTAGAACCCGAAGCATCAAGTTTCTCAAGATTCAGTGGAGCAACCACACTGAAGAAGAAGCTACCTGCGAGCGAGAAGATCACATTAGGACGGAGTTTCCCGATCTCTTTAAATCCTAGGTAATCTTTTTTTCTTCTTTTTCGAATCTCGGGATGAGAATTTTTTTTAAGGAGGGAAGGTTTGTAACATCCCAAAAATATGAAACAATGATCATCAAACTCTAATCACTAAAATTAGCATTAACAAAAACTTTGATTAAATAAAAACCAAATGAATGCATGTGTGTATGTGATGATTTGATGAATGCATGAATGGACTTGGTGATTCAACTAAATAGCAAGGAATGATTCAAAGATGAGTATAACATCATCTAAAACATTTCCAAGCAGAAACAAATCAAGAGAAAATCACAAACAATTCAAATAAGGCAAATGGTCATTTTTGCCAATCTTGCTCACTAGGTCACTTTGAGTGTTTCTAGTCCAAGATTTCAAACAGAAACTTTTCCAATTCTTTTTCACCCCTTGCTAGTCCAAGTAAAAGTGAATCAAAACCCACCTTTCAAACTTGCAGAAACATTTAGAAACCCCATTCAAATGACAATTCAAAATTGAATCTTTAACATATGTGAAGATGACACCTTTTGAAAACCCAACCAAACCAGTGCACCTTGACCAATACAACCAACCAGATACTCCCTAGTATGTGCCTAGCAAACCCCTCCAAGTTTGAATCAAAAATTCAAATTTGATTTTCTTTCAGCCATTTCATCAAACACCTTGTCAGCAGCAAACAAACACAAAACACTATAGTGAGCAGTGATCAGTGCCTAACTTGCTCCCTCTATAGCTCACTATACACTCCAAGTAGATGATCAAAGTAATCTAACTAGCTTTAGCACCACTGTGAGCAAGCCTAGCCATTAATGGTGAGCATGCCGAGAGCACAATTTTCACCCCCATGTCTCCAGCGAACTAGAGGAAGAACTAGCCTTGCCAACCTTGTCTGGGACACAAAGCACCGTCCACCGCCACTCCCTGTCCAAGCCCCAAGCACAGCCAACCACTAGACCACCCGCCAAGAACGCGCCCAGTCCCTCTACGTCACCCTTGCCACTTGCAGACGTGATCGCCAGCATCCAAGCACCCCGCCATACAACCTCGTTCGCCGCCGCACGGACCACACACGATGTGCGCCATTAAAATTGCCGTCAGAACCGCCCAGAGCGCCGCGACGTTCCGACCATCTCGCACCACCCCCACGCCTCGCCACCATGCCGTTGAGTGTTGCCAGGGAGCACAGAACCGCCCCCTATCGTCGCCCATGCCACTAGCACTCTATGCCGTCGACACCGACGAGCTCCACCCGCGCCATTCGGTCCCCTTCAGCCACTATAAAAGGAGGCCTCCCACGCTCATTTTCTTCACACTATTTCACTCCCCACCTCTCACTGATACCCCCACTCACTGCTGGAGCAAGGTGAGCACCAGGTGGCCGGAATTTCACCGGAGTTCGCTGATGCAGAGGAGGAGAGGCGCCGTCGATTGGAGCCGCCCCAAGAGAAGCTGCCAGTACCGGGAGAATTGCCATCGTCGACTTCGTCGTTCGCCCCCATCGCCGACCATCGCCTGAGCCCCGGTGAGCCTCCCACAATGCCCACCGGCCGCGCTAGGGTTCTGTCTCGCCGGAGCTGCCCGACGTGGACGGTGAACCAGAGCCGTTCGATTAGAGTTAGATCCTACGATCCTAATCGTCCCATACCGCTTCGCCCCTCATTGTCTCACTGACGAGTGGGGTCGCTCACTTAACCAGTCCGAGCGTGCACCATGCATAGTGGTCCGGCCCAGTTAAACATCCCACGCAACCCACTAATTCAAATTGAGATTTATTCATTTAATATCAAACACAGTTCTGTACCTAGATTCAAAAATCAACCCAGCTCGACTCACTGGACCAAAATGCATGAAACCAATTTTGTTAGAAAGGTACTGGAATGCTTAATCCAAGCCCTATGGATTCAAACCATTTGGATTTGTAGATCACCCATGGTAAAAATAACAAGGCAGAACCTTTTCTGCATTCAAACATTTTTCAAAATTCAACCATAAGAGCTATTGAGTTGATTCCAACTCTCAAAAATCACATTTAACCATACCTTCCAGAATATATAAAAATATATAGGTTTACTTACAGAAATAATGATCAAGTAATAAAAGAATGCCATATAGGCATTTCTAGTCAGTTTAATTAATTAAAATAAAAAGGTTAAACCTTATTAAATTGTGCACTTTAAATCACATTTCCATGTACTGAATATGTGGTGATGACATGTGTCAACTTGATCCCATGTTTGAGTTGGAGAATATTAAGCATATGTGATTATACCCACTTGACACACCATCCTAGTTTTACTTGCAAGCTTAGTATTTTATTTTATTTAATAAAAGCTTTCTATCAAAAGTTTACTTAGTGACTTGTAGATTCTAGAGTGATAATTGAAGGTAGCATAAAGAGCATAAAATGTGGCCTAAGTTAGATAATCTTGATGTCATCCTAAGGCCTGAAATTGAACATAGATAAGATACACTTGTTTACCACCCCTCATTAGTATTTACCCTCACCTGTAGATGCTAGTACTAAGCATAAAACTAGATCAACTTTAGATGGGAATACTTGGTGAAAATGGTTATGAAAACCTTAGAATGATGAGTATTCTACTGAAATGTTTTGACATGTGTTTCCGAACACTAGATGATTTTGATGGTGAAAATGTTAAGGCATGAGCCTTAGGACTTCATAAAACTGATGGTTGTCTGGATGCGATACCATTCCAATTTTATCGTATAACCACAATACCCGAAAATTGGGTAGGGCTTGACTAGAAATTTATATACCTTAGTATGAGTTCCTGTAACACCCCAGTTTTAATTAAATAGTATTTAGGGTTGATTGTGCATTCATGAGCATCATTCCTTAAAATGCATGCAAAGAAATATAAAGTAAATCCCTAAAACCCTAGTTTTTACCCTCTCTTTGAAATGCATTTAGAAGGTTTTGTATTTGAAAAATCCAACATATTTGGAGCCCAATTGTACTAAAAGGGCCCCTGAAATAATTTCATATATTTTATAAATATCTCTGGTATTTTCAAATTACTACAAACTGTTTTGAATTGGAAAATACAAAACAGAAATTGAAAACAGAAAAAGAAAATATTTTGGAATAAAAATAGAGCAGCAGCAGCCAGGCCGCAGCCCACTCTCCCTCTTCTCCCTATCCGCTGCTCGCACGCACCCGCAGTGGCCCAGCTCGGCCCAGGATCATCTCACTCGGGCCCATACCTCTTTGCACTGCCCTTTCATCATCTTCCACCTGGGAGGAAGCAACTGCGTGTCACCGACGCCGCCGTTGATCACCACCGTGTCCTCCTAGCCGTCTGACGAGCTCCCTGACGAGGATAAGACCGCTCTGGCGCCTCTCCTTGGTCCTTATCCCCTCCCGCTCTCTCTTGCGACCTTCCTCTCTCTCTCGTTCCCTCGCGGATCCGAAACCCTAGCTCTATGCCCCGCCGGCGTCCTGCCATCTCCGTCCTCCCCGTGCTCTGCTGATGTCGCCTTGAGCTCCGCCATGGTGCCTGCTTCCTCCTCGCCAATGGAATCAACGTGGAGTGCACCCAATCGACGCTCGTGACTTCATCTTCCCCGAGGCCAACACCATTCGTCGTCGCCATTACCGCCGGTCCCGAGCTCCCCCGTCCTCGCCGAGCTCACTCACACGTCGAGGATGAGCCTCTAGTCCTCATGGACCCCTCCGTTCCTCCTCTTTTGCTCTGGTTCGCTTCCATGTCGTGCGCCGCCCTCTGCCGCTGCCAGTTGTCGACGCAACCGGTGCTCCGGTGACCCAAAATCAGTGGCGCCGCCCCTATCATGTTCACGTCGCTCCGCTGGTTCGAACGCAAGCAGCCGCGCGCCCTTGCTCGCCCCTAGCGTCGCCGCCGGTTACCACCCGACAGTGGCCATCGTGTGACGTCACGCCGACGCGGCCCTGACGTGGGCCGTGGAACCGCCAGCTGCCAGCGAGGCCCTGGTCCCACCAATCAGCCTCTGGGCTAGGCTCTGCCCCGGTAACAAATGCCCCTAACCCTATGTTGGCGTCAGCTTTGTGTCACAGTGACGCAATAATCCAATTTAAAATGGTTTAATAATTTCAGAAAATGATTTAAATCTTGTAAATTCAACAACTTATTATTTATAAGTCAGAAAAATACAAATAATATATCAAAATGTTCAGAAAAATGAGAACTATATATGTAAGCTATAATAATGTATTGTTCAGCAACTTTCATGACAAGTATACTTAGAATAACATAGTAACCCTCATGGGTGATTCCGGAGTTTCCCCGAGTTAGGGTTTTCACCCCTCGGAACCCCGATTAAACTGCCAAGCATGTTTTAGGGTTTCAACTCAATACAACTTAATTTTTCATATCATCATCCTTTCTTAAGCATTGCATCGATGCCATGTGTTGATTGTTTCCCCTCCTTTTCTGGTGTTTGGTTCTACCCAGTAGAATATGATATCGAGATCGAGATCGAAGAACAAGATCAATACCATCGAAGATCAACAAACAATACTTGACCAACTGTAACCAAGTCAAGTAACAGATGTCCGAAGATCTTCTTATCTGTTATCAACCGGCAAAGGCAAGCATAGCCCCACCATGATATAATCCTATGATTTCGAAAGCATTTCAATTCCTCCCATGATGCATACGATTCTACTGTGGTCTTTTGTCGATAGATAGAGTATCCTATCTATTGCATTACTCCCTTTGAGCTTATATTACCTGATCCACTGCTCCAAGCATAACTAGGTTTGGCTTGTGTGCACTACTAGAGCTTATATTTTTGTCCTGCTTAGCCATGCATAGTTGTTGAGTTTGGTCCATCCAGATGATGTATCGGATGCTGAGAATCTAGTATGACAGGAGAACGTGATGAGATGATATCAGAGGTGATATAAGTTAAACATGCTAAGGCTTATATGGGAGGCCATGGTGGGATGTGGCTTTTCTAGTCCCATGCTCGCCACCACTAGGACCTGAGTTCTTAGCTTTGGAACCGAGATGAGCGTACAACCACACGGGGCCTGGACAACCTCATGACCAACTAACTTGCCTAGTAGATTCCATGAGTCACATAGTTCGGGCGTTCCATTCGACATATGCATAGAAAACCTTTTGAAAGAATTGTCGGGTGAAGGTGCATTCATAACAGGTAGGTAAGTGTGGCTGAGGTAGCTTGGGGTAGATAGCGCCCCTGGTAAACCAACCTCACCTCACATCTTTAAGTACCGGCTTCGGGATTTGACCCGTTATGGCGGAACCATACTTTTTACGTGACTCATGGTCTCGGCGAAAGCAAGGTAAAGGTCGTGTCTAACCACCCTCTGTCGGCCTTCCAATGAAGAGGGCTAATCATTGTGGCATTAAGAGAAGGTTAGTACGTGTGGGTAAATTTGTACAACCCTGCAGGGTAATAATATTTTCGAAAAGCTGTGTTCACGGCTATGAACGACTTGGCGACCGGACTCAAGATCATAGAGAACTTTAACCTAATCGCAAAACTTAGCAGATCAACGTGTGTTTAAGGATGCTTCCTCATGGGTACGAGGGGGTGATCCTAGATAGGGTTCCTATGATGATAATTTGGATATCAAAAGATGATGATCAATATTTCGGAGATGTCGCTCTCTTATCCCTTTTTTAAAATACTCTGATTAGACGAGCTTCTTCTCCCTCTGGTCTTACAAAACAAAAGTGGCTTTATGCAAAACAACTCCACCAGCCATAAATCTTGCGGAGTACACCCTGTACTCACCCTTGCTTTGTTGCTACTTTTGGCAGAGTAAGTGTTCACCTAAAGACGAGTTCTGTACTACATCGACATCGACGAGTAGCTTGGGGTTCCCGACCGGTAGTCAGGAATCTACGGGCTGGGACGTCATCATTTTGCTTCGGGCCTCTTAGGCCATTTGTTAAGTTTGCTATACTTAATAGCATAATTTGCCTTATGTTGTTTGATGTTTATGGTCAATGACCTCTGCTTGTAATAATTTGGTTCTCTGCTCAGTTATGAGCTTGCTGTAATAAATTTTGTGTCGTAGGGTCACTGTCGTGTTACCGATTCTTCACTGGATATTCTCGAGCTTAAGGTTAAGCTTATGTCAGACGGAGGTCTGGGATTTGTTTAGCCCTGATCCCGGGGGTGTCACAATTTTTGATATCAGAGCAGTACCGACCATAGGAAAACCTTGCTATTGGTCGATGTTGAGTCTAGTGTTTGTGAAAACTATTTCAAATATGAAAAGTATTGCGAAAACTCTAGTATGCTTCTTTTTCTTCTTATCTAGTTTCGCTCTAACTCTGGGTCATCTTATCCTGTTTTGATTTTGGAAAAGTTTTGATATCTCCTCTAGTCTTTCAAAGCTTAGGTGCCTTCTGGGCATGTCGTTTCTCAACCAGTTGACCTAGTGTTGAGTTCTCTAGAGTTGTGTGTGTTGTGAATTCCTTGTTCCCCTTGCTCTTGTTCATCTGAGAGATTCCTTTCTATCATGATCTCTCTATCTTTTGGACCCACAATATTATATTGTTGGTTCCATAGTGTTCTGCTCTAGGCTTCGAGGTTTCCTTTCGCCTCGTGTGCCTCCTTTTGATTTGTTTGGGTACTTCAGAAGTCATTTCTTCTCTTGGAAGTTACCTCGTGATCACTATCTTGCAGTGTATGTTGTGTCACTCAAGTAGTAGTTACTCTTTTCTCGGGTTTTAACCCTCGTACTTGAACCTAAGATCCCCGATTGTGATGGATTCTGGTGTTGTGAATCTTGTACATGACGCTGATCTTTAATCCAAGATCAAATCATTTGACCCCTGCTGCTAATGTTCACACATTACCTTAGGATGGCTGGTACTACAATTCTAGCTTTCAAGCTTGTGGTCATTGTCATGATTGATTTGTGACAACTGAGTACTTCCCTTACCACTAGCTATGGCTGATGTTCTTTAATGGAACCAAATAGATCACGACAAGAGTACTCATCAAGAGTCTCACATCTATAGTCGTGACTCTGCCACACCTTACCCCTTCTCTTCATTGGTTTTCGAAAGATTTTTGACTATGCATCCACATCTCGGGATTCTATCCTGAGTATGTTACTTTTCCCTTGTTCTTCTCCAACCTTTGTTTACCGGTTGGTAGCCAAGTAGTAACTTGCATTGATGTCTTCTAATGTAAGATACTCTTGTGGTCCGTCAAGACAAACCATTTCGAAATGTCTAGGAGAAATAAACTCCAGTACCTCGTCATATCTAGGACCAGGTCAAAGTGTTGTAATCCGCAGATTAAGAGGCATTGGTTAACTTCTACATGTTCTACCTTAAAATATCACCCTCTTTTATACTAAGAGGTTGTGCCAATTTCCATGACCCCTTAATGAAGTGATACTATTACACATATTTACCCACCCTTCCTCGAGCTTTCGTGATCGTGAGTGATGCGTGTGCGTAATAATGTGGCCATCTGAGATTCTTAGCAATTATTATTGTTTTGAACTCTAAGGACATTTGTGTCATCTATAGCGTGATTGGTTAATCCTATCACTAAGCAAAGGATGATCGTGCTACCAATTCCGTCATTCTGGTGCACCCTCTTTGGTCAAATAGTTAGGCTCATGCCGAAGCTATGATACTATGTCTTCTTGGCTTATCAAGCAAGTTTCCTCTCGAACTAAGTGACATATCGGTGGTTCGTGATATTCCAGACGTCTACTAGAAGTATCGCCATGTTGCCACATGACCGTGTTGTCAAGTTTTTGAGCAAGCAAGTTCTCTTAACTGCTCTTTTCTCCAAGGATCCGTACTGGATACCTCTGAACTAGTTGGTTGAGCTTAAACAACAACTTGGAGAGTTGTAAGACAAAAGTTCTATTCGACTTAGTTCCTCCTTAAAAGGATGTCTAGTTTTGTTTGTTCTGAAGAAATATAGTATTTCCTTTGTGGATATGTTATCTTCCCTTGTCTTTGATTTAATATGGGTTATTGTCAAATCAAACTCACTTCCAAGGACTATCTTGATGGTGTTCCTACTTGTGATGTTTCACTTGAGTACAACTTCATGTCCTTTGGTCTGACCAATACTTCTGCCTTATTCATACAACATACGAGTTCATCTTCTTGGAGTGTCTCGATAAGTTTGTTGTTGAGCCCATGAATGACATCCTTATCTTATCCATGTTAGATTGAATACATATGGAAAATTGGGCATTAATGTTGGAAACTTTTGAGAACCATCTTCGAGTCATCTTGAAGTATGTTTTCTGGATGTTAGAAGTAACCTCCTCCAATTCACGTGCAAATGCTGAAAGATGTCGCTGTGGATTCGAGTACAGTTATCTCTCTTTTCTTAAGGACACATGTGTGTTTTATTGTCAGTACTTTATGTGTATGCAGCTATCTTTCAACAAGTTGTTAAATACATGGGTCTAGCAATCTAGCTCAGTTCTTTGGAGCTAACCACTTCAGTCCATATCTTGAGAATCTAGTGACTTTGCCCTTGCGGTAAATGTTGCAAACTTTCTATTCGAACATGCTGAGTCTGAAGCATCAGTTCACTTAACCAAAGCCGAATCTCAAGCAGCAATGATTGTTGGGTTCCTCAAGGTTTTGACATAGGTCTCTTTGTAAATCTAGCAAGATTGTTAAAATGGTTGGCACAATTAGCTGGAAGGATCCTTTGTCATATTCTCTTGATTTAGCAATATCAACCACTCTTCATGAGGCATCTTCTACCATTTAATATAGGAGTTGTTCTTATGGTTTCCTTTGTATCCGAAGTCTGATCTTTACTTTGATGCTTCGTATCTCGAACATCAAGGAGAACATTTAAAGTAGTGTTGCTAAATGTCTCTTAGTCGATCCTCCAGACCCTTATGTTGGCAAGCATCTTGTTGTGCCAAGTAATTGAAGTCTGAGAATGAAGTTTCTTTTTCTCGTGTCATCAGGAATCTTCTTAACCATTCATCTCAGTGTTGTAAAGTGATATCATGATCTGTCGCAAATATCTTGATAGTTCTGGCTGAATAAAGAACTTTCCCTCGTTTTTCTCAGCCATGTTTTAAGAGTGACTATGATTTTGGTAATTAATAGTTTCTCTTGATACATGTTCCTTGTGACTCTTATGAGTCCTCTCCACAAAAACACCATTCTGTCTTAAGCCTTCTGTTGAATGAAAGAGTGACTCTTCTGAGTCAAAAGTAGTTCAACAGCTTGGTTTTGTTGATACATGTCCCTGCAACCTAAAATCTCTACTTAAGTCTTTTAGTAGAGGTTCTCTGTTGAAGTCTATGGTTATGTTCATTCTTTTGCAAGATTTTCTTTTCAGAAGCTTAACTCTTCTGAGGCTCCATTGTCTCAATATTTATTAAGACCATCTATCTAACAACTCGAAACCTTCTCTTCTTGTTTCCTCCATTACCATGATGTGTTTCATGTAGTCATCTCAGAGTTGTTTTTGAACACTCCATCCATGAGTTGACCATGAGATACTCTATGTGTTATTATGTGTGTTTCCCTCTTATCCTTAGAGTGACCATGTTTCTTTCTCTCTATGTCTCCTTTTCTACCTTTGGAATCTTGGGTTGAGATTCTCGTAAGGGGTATAGAGCTGTAACATCCCAGTTTTAGTTAAATAGTATTTAGGGTTGATTGTGCATTCATGAGCATCATTCCTTAAAATGCATGCAAATAAAAGTAAAGTAAATCCCTAAAACCCTAGTTTTTAACCTCTCTTTGAAATGCATTCAGAAGGTTTTGTATTTGAAAATTCCAAAATATTTGGAGCCCAATTGGACTAAAAGGGACCCTGAAATAATTTCATATATTTTATAAATATCTCTGGTATTTCCAAATTACTCAAAACAGTTTTGAATTGGAAAATACAAAACAGAAAAAGAAAATAGTTTGGAATAAAAATAGAGCAGCAGCAGCCAGGCCGCAGCCCACTCTCCCTCTTCTCCCTATCCGCCACTCGCACGCACCCGCAGTGGCCCAGCTCGGACCAGGATCATCCCACCCGGGCCCATACCTCTTCGCGCTGCCCTTTCGTCGTCTTCCTCCTTTGGAGGAACCAGCTGGGCGTCGCCGACACCGCCGTTGATCACCACCGCCTCCTCCTGGCCATCCGACGAGCTCCCTAACGAGGATAAGACCGCGCTGACGCCTCTCCTTTGTCCTTATCCCCTCCCGCTCTCTCTCTCGACCTTCCTCTCTCTCTCGTTCCCTCGCGGATTCGAAACCCTAGCTCTCTGCCCCACCGGCGTCCTGCCATCTCTGGCCTTCCCATGCTCTGTTGATGTCTCCTTGAGCTCCGTAGTGGTGCCAGCTTCCTCCTCGCCAACGGAATCGACGTGGAGTTCCCCCAATCAACGCCCGCGACTTCATCTTCCCCGAGGCCGACGTCGTTCGTCGTCGCCATTACCGCCGCTCCCGAGCTCCCATGTCCTCGCAAAGCTCACTCACGCGTCGAGGGTGATCCTCTAGTCCTCATGGACCCCTCTGTTCCTCCTCTTTTGCTCTGGTTCGCTTCTGCGTTGTGCGCCGCCCTCTGCCGCTAGTCGTCGATGCAGCCGGTGCTCCGGTGACCCAAAATCAGCGGTGTCGCCCCTATCATGTTCGCGTCGCTCCGCTGGTTCAAATGCAAGCAGCCGCACGCCCCCGCTCGCCCCTAGTGTCGCCGCCGGTGACCAACCGACGGTGGCCGTCGTGTGACGTCACGCCGACGCGTCCCTGACGTGGGTCGTGGAACCGCCAGCTGCCAGCGAGGCCCTGCTCCCACCAGTCAGCCTCTGGGCTAGGCTCTGCCCCGGTAACAAATGCCCCTAACCCTGTGCTGGCATCAGCTTTGTGTCATAGTGACGGAATAATCCAATTTAAAATGGTTTAATAATTTCAGAAAATGATTTAAATCTTGTATATTCAATAACTTATTATTTATAAGTAACAAAAATACAAATAATATATCAAAATGTTCAGAAAAATGAGAACTATCTATCTAACCTATAATAATGCATTGTTCATCAACTTTCATGACAAGTATACTTAGAAGAACATAGTAAACCCTCACGGGTGATTCTGGAATTTCCCGAGTTAGGGTTTTCACCCCTCGGAACCCTGATTAAATTTCCAAGCATGTTTTAGGGTTTCAACTCAATACAACTTAATTTTTCATATCATCATCCTTGCTTAAGCATTGCGTCGATGCCATGTGTTGATTGTTTCCCCTCTTTTTCCGGTGTTTGGTTCTTCCCGGTAGAATACGATATCGAGATCGAGATCGAGATCGAAAAACAAGATCAAGACCATCGAAGATCGACGAACAATACTTGACCAACTATAACCAAGTCAAGTACCAGATGTCCGAAGATTTGCTTATCTGTTATCAACCGGCAAAGGAAAGCATAGCCCTACCATGATATAATCCTATGATTTCAAAAGCATTTCAATTCCTGCCATGATACATACGATTCTCATGTGGTCCTTTATCGATAGATAGAGTATCCTATCTATTGCATTACTCCCTTTGATCTTATATTACCTTATCCACTACTCCTAGCATAACTAGGTTTGGCTTGTGTGCACTGCTAGAGCTTATATTTTTGTCCTTCTTAGCCATGCATAGTTTTTGAGTCTGGTCCATCCAGATGATGTATCAGATGCCGAGAATCTAGTATGACAGGAGAACATGATGAGATGATATCAGAGGTGATATAAGTTAAACATGCTAAGGCTTGTATGGGAGGCCATGGTGGGATGTGGTTTTTCTAGTCCCATGCTCGCCACCACTAGGACCTGAGTTCTTGCCTTTGGAACCGAGACGAGCGTACAACCACACGGGGCCTGGACAACCTCATGACCAAATAACTTGCCTAGTAGATTCCATGAGTCACATAGTTCGGGCATTCCATTCGACATATGCATAGAAAACCTTTTGAAAGAATTGTCGGGTGAAGGTGCATTCATAACAGGTAGGTAAGCGTGGCTGAGGTAGCTTGGGGTAGATAGCGCCCCTGGTAAACCAACCTCACCTCACATCTTTAAGTACCGGCTTCGGGATTTGACCCGTTATGGCGGAACCATACTTATTATGTGACTCATGGTCTCAGCGAAAGCAAGGTAAAGGTCGTGTCTAACCACCCTCTGTCGGCCTTCCAAGGAAGAGGGCTAATCATTGTGGAATTAAGAGAAGGTTAGTACGTGTGGGTAAAGTTGTACACCCCTGCAGGGTAATAATCTTTTCGAAAAGTCGTGTTCACGGCTATGAACGACTTGGCGACCGGACTCAAGATCATAGAGAACTTTAACCTAATCGCAAAACTTGGCAGATCAACGTGTGTTTAAGGATGCTTCCTCATGGGTACGAGGGGGTGATCCTAGATAGGGTTCAGATGATGATGATTTGGTGGATATCAAAAGATGATGATCAATATTTCGGAGATGTCTCTCACTTATCCCTTTTTTAAAATACTCTGATTAGACGAGCTTCTTCTCCCTCTGGTCTTACAAAACAAAAGTGGCTTTATGCAAAACAACTCCACTAGCCATAAGTCTTGCGGAGTACACCATGTACTCACCCTTGCTTTGTTGATACTTTTGGCAGAGTAAGTGTTCACCTGAAGACGAGTTCCGTACTACATTGACATCGACGAGTAGCTTGGGGTTCCCGCCCGGCAGTCAGGAATCTATGGGCTGGGACATCATCGTTATGCTTCGGGCCTCTTAGGCCATTTTTTAAGTTTTCTATACTTAATAGCATAATTTTCCTTATGTTGTTTGATGTTTATGGTCAGTGACCTCTGCTTGTAATAATTTGGTTCTCTGCTCAGTTATGAGCTTGTTGTAATAAATTTTGTGTCGTAGGGTCACTGCCGTGTTACCGATTCTTCACTGGATATTCTCGAGCTCAAGGTTAAGCTTAAGTCACACGGAGGTCTTGGATTTGTATAGCCCTGATCCCGGGGGTGTCACAGTTCCCTTGCAGCCAAGGTCTGAGCTAAGGCTACCTTGTGAAGATTGTCCACCTATGCAGTACCCAAGATGACGGTTGGTCATGGTTGGGAGGCCAAACTCACAGAAGAGGTGCCTATACTAGGGCGTGTAATTGAAAGGTTAGGATTGATTATCCGCATACTAAGTATGGTGAATTCAGGATTGTTCCTGAAGGATGTATCCAATGTTGTGGTGAAAGTGTACAATCTCTATGGAGTGTCAAACTATTTGAATAGTTGCGTCCGCGGTTATGGACAGTTGGAGTGGCCATACTGTTCCATCGTCAGATGTTTTAAAAAGGACTTGTGAAAAGATTTGTGACTTTGACTTGACCACAAAGTGTGGTGACATGAAATTCAAGTTCCCACTTAGGTGTTATAAAACATTCAACTAGCTTCCTTTGCTTCTGAACTTAGTAGAGGTAAATGTGGATTTTTGCAAAACAACAATAGAGCTTAGTTCTTCCTATTCCAAAACCACTTCACTTGTTAGTATTAGTTTGCGAGTACTTAACGAGTACTCATGGCTTTCTCCCTGGCTATTCCCATGGCCAGACTATGAAGAGGAGTATCAGGAAGAAGGACATCAGGAAGTTTATGACAACTAGGATCATCTCCCATCGTCAGCATTGCCTGTGACCCTGAAGATGGAGCTTCACCTACGCTATCGTTACTATTACGTTATTCCGCTTCTTGAATTGTATTAAGAACTGGATTATGAGATCCTTATTTATGTAAGACCTTATGTATGGTTTGTAATGGATGATGTACTGTGATATCCAATATGTTATGTCTCGCAAAAATGGTAATCATGGGATTGTGATGTATGGCATAACAGGCATCTGTGATTAAAAATCCGGTTGTTGATAAGGTTGGACCTAGCCATGTGCTGGTTCATCAGACGGATCCAGCCTCTGGAACACCGCGCGAAGCTCAGGCACTAGTACAACAAGGATAGGAAGGATAGCCTCCGGATCTCTGAGGACAAATTCTCTAGAGACTATGTCAAGCTTTCCCTCAAAGACATATTCAAGGTGAAGGATCGGAAGCGCGGCTTCACCATCACCTACAACATGTTCGAGGGCGGTACGTGCCCAGAGGTACTTATTTATTTTCTGTGTATGACATATACTCCAGTTCTTCCGTCTTGCATATACCTTTGCATCTAACACTTAGGATTCACTTAACAGCTAAAGAATCTGGATGAAGGTAGCATGGCTCCCCAAGTCTACGATCCTAGGATGAAGGATGTCACTGTCGTGTCCGACGATGAGGTCCCATCGGCGCGAAAGCGGAAGAGCTCCACCTCTGATGCTGTCGACAGAGGCAAGAAAAATAAGACGGAGGGTGGAGCCTCCAAGAGATCCACCGCCTCCCTAGAGGCGGAGAAAATAAGAATGACTGGTATCTCATTGACCAAAGCACCAATCGTTGTGTAAGCTTCTTATCATCCGACAATGTCTCTTTCTCATCTTATTCCTATACTTAAACTTTTGCACTTTTCAGGAGGAAAGCTAGTGTGAGTTTGAAGAAGACCTCCAAAGCATCAGGGTCTTCTAAAAACATCAAAGAAATGTTTGGCCAAGCGTCTCCCACCATCACCCCTCCGACTCCGAGCGTCTAACCTTATGTCACACCAATTGTTTCTCCGTCAAAGGTAGCATCTGAACCTTCTGCCATGGAAGTGGACCCAATTCCTTCTCATGAGGTCCCAGACGCTACCCTGGAGCCCCACGTTGCCGGCTAAGGATGCCACTGGTAGCGGTAAGGCGGTGGTGGAAGGCGGAACGTCTGCCATAGGCGGTGCCGATGCGCCCAAGACGCCAATAGAGCTTCCCAAGATTGTCTACCCAGTGCTCACACCGAGTAGCTCAACTCTAGCTCCTGGTGCTGTGCCGACTTCTCCTACATGCGGCCTTGAAGAGCTACTCAAACATGTGGAGATTGTCCGTGTAAACATGCTTGCTTTTAGCAAGATATTCTCTGGGAGCGCCAGCAACCTCAGGATCATCGCACTTGTAAGTTTTGCATGCCTTTTGCATTTCATATGTACTATCCCACTGTATCCCCCTAATACACTACGAACATACACTGCAAATTTTGAGTTTTTACTTTACTATTACACACTTATGCCTACTATTACTCATGAATTACACTAGAATCTCATTATGTGCACACTTTACATACATTGAAGTTCATTTACAGGAAAGGTGTGAAAAGGCACTAAACACTCTCCATACGTTGAGTATTTGAATTCAAATTCAAACCTAAGGACCAACTTGTGGAGCACTACAAGAAACTTAGGGGGGCTGATTGCAAAACTCTCCCAACCACTCTCTGCCAACGACGACACTTGGAGGGAAGTAGAAGACAGGGGAGAACACGCATTGCAGAAGGAGTCGAGCACCACAAAAGGTGGATCCATGTCTGCCTCCTCAACAACAAACCCCTCTTCCATCAGCCACCTCTCAAAGAGAAAACCATCAAGGGATCGAGTTCAGCAGCATAGGATTTAGACGAAGATCGATCGACACCACCACCTGCAAGTTGTAACTACCCTGGAATCCCCCTCTGCTTTTCTTGTTCTTGATCCTTGCTTGGGAACGATCATGTATTGCTCACCTCTGTAGTTCCCCTTTCTGGATCTCATGCTGATGAACTCGATGTGGAACCTGTAAGAAAGTATTGATTGATCTTGTACCTTTTACCTCTTGTTAGTTACTTGATTGTTATTTCATGAAAGGATTCTTGCTCTTGCCCTCTATTCCTGTTGATATTGATAGACTAGCGAGTAGATTAACTGCTAATTTTGCTAGAAAACCCTAAAACCAACTTGATTGCTAAGCTGTGTGAAACCAAACTCAACAATATCTTGATCCCTGAGGAGAACACGGCAACTCTATACTTTCCCATTGATCAATTTTGGCACCGTTGCCGGGGATCAACTTTCATTGAGAGCGGTAGTAGCGCAGACTTAGTGTTATTTTCAGTAATTTTGTTTCGTCAGATGCTCGTAATGTGCCTTCGATTTATGTTGTGCAGGAAATTAGTGTATGAATGAAAGAGAAGGAGTACTGTTTCCTCTTGATCTTGAGATTGAGAGAACTTTTATGAGAAGAAGAAGGGAGGGACAAGAGAAGTTAGCAACAACAGTAGTAGTAATGGGCGAAAACCATATAGTTTTGCTTAGGGATCTATGGATTCCAAAGGACCAAGGAGTTTCTTCAAGAATTATCTCTCCTGTGATACATGCTAACAACTTTGAGTTGAAGCCAGATCTGATAAATATGGTGCAACACTCTCAGTTTTGTGGCTCTACACTTGAAGACCCTCATGAGCATATAAGAACATTTCTTGAGTATTGTAACACATTGAAGAAAAATGGAGTTTCACCAGATGGTATCAAGCTTTATCTATTTCCATTTTCTCTCAGAGATGGGGCAAAGGTCTGGCTGCATTCACTGCCACTACATCTGACTGATACATGGGAGCATATTCTTCAAGCCTTTCTTGAGAGATATTTCCCCCCAACTAAAGCAGCAGAGTTCAGAGACAAGATCACCAGATTCATGCAGTATGATGGTGAGAGCTTGTATGATGCATGACAAAGATACAATACTATGATCAGAATGTGTCCTCACCATGGTCTGGAGCAGTGGTTGGTGTTGCAAACATTCTACAAAGGATTGACACACCAGACCAGAGCTTATGTAGATTCAGCGGCAGGAGGAGGAATTATGAACAAGACATTGGATGAAGCATTTGCTTTGATTGAGAGTATGGCATCTCACCATTTTCAGTAGTCAAGTGAGAGATCAATAGCACCTTAACCTCCTGGGATCCAAGCTATATACCAGAAGGATTCTCTAGCAGCTCTAGTGGAGATACTGAATAGGAAGATGGCAAGTGTAATGTCTTCCTATGGAGCATCTTCAGTTGCTTCAGTTCAGACTGCTCAACAAAACTGTGATGTTTGTGGTCAGTCAGGACACTCATCAGTTGAATGCACATACTATGCAAAAATTGGTCAATCATTGTCTGAAGTGAATTATGCTCAAGGACAGTCATAGAGCCAGGGGCCATTTTCTCATGGTTATAACCCATCTTGGAGGAATCACCCAAATCTATCTTATAGGAGCAATGTGCCATCATATTCTGGTCAGTCTTATGTGAGTTTAAAAGGGAATAGTCAACCAATAGGAACAAGCTATTCTAAGCCGCTAGAGACCCTAGTTTTACAGAAGTCGAGACTGGAGGAAATCATGATAATGCAGTTGGAAGTAATGACATCCTTGAAAGATCAGGTTAAAGGCCTGAATAGCAGAATGGATAATATGTGTAGAAGATTGGGTGAGGAGAAGCATGAAGGGAGACTGCCATCTCAGACAGAACAAAACCCTAAGGCACATTGTTAGGCAATTTCAGTTACAGGAGCGGTCACCACTAGGGCAGGTACAAGCACAACACCTATTCTACCAACCCCACCAATTTACTAGCCTCCTGCAAAGAGAAATGCCAAGAAAGATGAACAAGTACCAGAGAAATGTACTAGTCATCAGGAGAAAGGAAAAGTTTCAGTAGCTGAAAGTAGTGAGAAGACAGATGTAATAGTACTTGTAGAGAAAATCAGAATCCAATTTTTAGAAAGACTAGAGAAAACCAAAGATGACAAGCAGTTCAACAAGTTTCTGGAAATGATGAAAGATGTGCAGATCACAATTCCAATTCTGGATGCTATCATGCATGTCCTATGTATGCCAAATTCTTTAAGGACCTGTTCTCAAAGAAGAGAAGCCTAGATGAGCCAGAGATTGTAACACTATCCAAGGAATGCAGTGCAGTAATTTAGAATTCTTTGCCAACTAAATTGGATGACCCTGGAATCTTTTGTGTTCCATGCATAATTGGGAGCAAAACCTATGTGATCTGGGCTCATCTGTAAGTGTACTTCCTTTTTCAATAAGCCAGGCATTACATCAAGAAGACATGCAACCTACAACAATCACCTTACAGCTAGCTGACAGATCTTTTAGGAAGCCATCAGGATTGCTCATGGATATACCAGTGGAAGTGGGAAAGTTTGCTTATCGAGTGGATTTCATAGTTTTGGACATGAATGACAAGACTGGAGCAGTAATTCTAGGTAGGCCATTCCTATCTATAGCTAGAGCATTGATTGATGTGCAAGAAGGAAATCTTACACTGAGATTTGGAAAAGAAGAAGCGATGTTTGATATGAAGCACCCCACTCACATTCCACAAAGCAATGACTAGTGTATGAGAATTGATAAAGTTAGTAACTGTGTTTCAGACCTATACTCTGAAACTAATAATGAAAGTATTGACCTGAATGGGGATAGGATATCAGGCAATGAAGGATACCATTATGCTATCTACCAGATTGTTGATGACAGAAAAATTTAAGTGGTGAATTTTTCAGAGGAGAAAATAGAATACAAACCTCTGCCCAATCACTTGAAGTATGAATTCCCAAGAGCTAACAAGAAATTTCCTTTTATAATGAGCTCTGTTTTAACTGATGGACAGAGTGATGAATTGGTGAACTTGCTGAGGAAATACAAAGAAGTAATTGGGTATTCCATTGTAGATATGAAAGGGATTATCCCAACTGTGTGCAACCACAGAATATTTGTAGAAGAAGGAGCTAGGACAACTAGAGAACATCAAAGGAGACTGAATCCCACTCTCTAGGAAGTTGTGAAAAAAGGAAATTCTCAAGCTTTTATCTGCTGAGATAATTTATCCCATCAGTGATGGTGAGTGGGTAAGTCCAATACATGTTGTACCAAAGAAGGGAGGGATCACAGTAGTGGAAAATGAAAAGGGAGAACAAATTCCCACAAGGAAAACCACAGGGTGGAGAATGTGTACTGGTTTTAGGAAATTAAACAGTGCCACTAGGAAATATCACTTTCCCCTCCCATTCATTGATCAGATGCTTGAAAGATTAGCAGGGCATGAGTATTATTGTTACATGGATGGCTACTTAGGATTCTTGCAAATCCCAATTCACCCAAGTGACCAAGATAAGACAACTTTCAACTTCCCTTATGGTACATTCGCTTATAGAAGATTACCCTTTGGTATGTGCAATGCTCTTGGCACATTTCAGAGATGTGTGATGTCCATTTTCTCAGAAGAAATTGAAAGAATCATGGAAGTTTTCATGGATGATTTCACTGTTTATGGAAACAACTTTGAGAAGTGCATGGAACATCTTGAGAAAGTGTTGAAAAAGTTCCAGCAGCATAGTTTAGTGCTTAATTGGGACAAATTCCATTTTATGGTAAAGGAAGGCATAGTTCTTGGGCATATGGTATCTGCTAGGGGGATTGAAGTTGATCAAGCAAAGATAGAAGTGATATCTCACTTGCTAGAGCCAATAAATGTGAAGGGTGTGAGGAGCTTGGGGCAAGCAGGATTCTACAGGAGATTCATCAAGGATTTTTCAAAAATCACAAGGACACTAACCAATCTGCTAAATCAAGATGTTCCATTTGATTTTGATCAGAATTGTGCAATTGCATTTTCCCAACTCAAATAATCTCTGATTACAGCTCTAGTGGTTCAACCACCTAATTGGAAGTTGCCTTTTGTTCTCATGTGTGATGCAAGTGACTATGTTGTTGGAGCGGTGTTGGGGCAAAAGAAAGACAAGGTGCTGCATGTGATCTGCTATGCTAGCAGAACACTTGACAGGGCCTAGGCTAACTACACTACTACAGAGAAAGAATTACTTGCAATTGTCTATGCATTTGACAAGTTTAGGCAATACTTGGTGGGAAACAGATGTGAAGTCTATATTGATCATGCTGCAATCACATACTTGATGAATAAGAAACAGGAAAAACCAAGGCTCATCAGATGGATACTACTCCTGCAAGAATTTGAAATTGAAGTCAAGGACAAGAAGGGGACAGAAAACCTTGTTGTTGATCATTTGTCAAGAATCCAAGACTTTCCAGTAGAGAATCTTCCCATCAATGAGAATTTTCCAGGAGAAAGCTTGATGCAAGTATTTCAGCTGCAAGGAAGCATGCCATGGTATGCAGATATAGTAAACTACTTGGTCTGCAAAATTGTGCCAGTTGATTTTAGTTATCAGAAGAAGAAGAAGAAGAAGAAGAAGAAGAAGAAGAAGAAATTCCTGCATGATGCCAGAGAATATTTTTCGGATGAGCCCTACCTGTTCAAACATTGCAATGATGGGGTAATGAGGAGATGTATACCTGAAGAGGAAACCAAGAATATTATCTTTCATTGTCACTCATCTCCTTATAGAGGACATGCAGGTCCATCTAAAACCCAAGCCAAGATTCTGCAAGCAGGATTTTTTTGGCCAACAATGTTCAAAGACACATATGATTTGTGAACAAATGTGATGCATGCCAAAGAACTGGAAAAATTGCCAAGAGAAATGAGATGCCACAATAGGGAATCTTGAAGGTGGAATTATTTGATGTTTGGGGAGTGGACTTCATTGGTCCACTACCACCATCACAAGGTTTCAAGCATATCTTAGTAGTTGTGGATTATGTATCCAAGTGGGTAGAGGCAATTCCCACATTAAATGCCGACTCAAAAGTTGTATGCAAATTATTTAAGAACAAAATCTTCCCAAGATTTGGAGTGCCAAGAGTTGTGATCAATGATGAAGGACCACATTTCAATAACTACCAGTTGCAGAACGTGTTGCATAAGTATGGTGTTGTAAATCACAAAGTAACAACTCCTTACCATCCTCAAGCCAATGGCCAAGTTGAGCTATCAAACAGAGAAATTAAATCCATCTTGCAGAAAGTAGTTTCCATAGCAAGTACAGACTGGTCAATGAAATTATTAGACTCTTTGTGGGCTTGCAGAACTGCATACAAAACACCTATTGGTATGTATCCTTTCAGATTGGTATATGGAAAAGCATGTCACTTACCTGTTGAGCTGGAGCATAAGGCAAGATGGGCACTGAGGAAATTGAATCTAGATATTGAGAAGGATAGGAAGGAAACTTCAGTTATGTGAATTGGAGGAACTTAGGATAGATGCCTATGACAGTGCAAGAATCTACAATGAGAAAACAATGATATGGCATGATAAACATATTCTAATGAAGGAATTCTTTGTTGGAGAGCAAGTGCTTGTGTATGATTCAAGATTCCACTTATTTCCTCGCAAATTCAAATCCAGATGGTATGGACCATGTTAGGTAAAGAAACTATACAAAAATGGTGCAGTTCTGATTCAGAGTCAATCACATGTAACGTTCCTGGTGAATGGACAAAGGCTCAAGCATTATCATGTTGGTGATCCAATTGAAATTGTTGAGGAAGAAGAAGGAAATGGAGATGCTGAATTGGACACTCCAGCTGTTCAACAGCTATGAATCTATCTCTAGAGCTTGGTCAAGCTAATGACCTAAAACAAGCGCTCATCAGGGGGCGGCCTAACTTGTAAGTTCATATTTTGTTTTCTTGGATTTTTGTTTACTTTATTTTTCTCTATTTTTCTTTTGCTTTGCTTTGGTTTTCTCTTTATTGTATTTCAGGAAACCATGCATCTTATTAGGAACAAGGGACAAACAGAAGTGCAATTACCAGGTGAAACTGTTCCATGCACATTATTTCACTTTTACATTCCTTCGGGAAATGCAATTATGGGGATATTATCACGGACACAAAATTATTTCATATTTTCAGACTTGCCCCTTGTGAAAGCATTTATATTTCAGCACATATTTTTCTCTTTAGAATTTCATGCATCATCTCGATTTGGTCTATCATTTTGATCAATTTTTGCTCAATTCCCTTGATGCAATCTATACCTTGCCAAAATTATAACATAATCTTACCTTTGTGCCTGGATATTCTCTGAAGCAACATTTCTTAACTACACATCGCAATTTTATGTCTATTTTGAGCTACCAGTCATAAATCATCAAAGTAGTAGCAACTATCTTGGGATGGCTATAACCTTTACATTGACTTGTTTTTGGAAAATCCAGAATTAAGGGTCATTAAGTAGTAATTACTATCTTGGGATGGTAATATATGAAATATAATGACCTAAACTAGAGTTTTCTTTGCATTCCACTAACTTCACTAATTTTTGACCTATTAATTTGACCTACCTTTGCTGAATCTGTGATATACAACTTCTATCATACAACCTAGATGGGCATCATGATCTCGGGATCGGTGTTGCCTGACTAAGGGGAAGATGATCATCAAAGGACTTACTTTAACTCCAAGATTTTTTACCTTAGAAACTTCTAGTCATCCAAGATGGGCATCATGATCTCGAGAGCGGTGTGGCTTGACTATGGTGAAACTAGTATTCTTATTGATAACCAGCTACTAACTTGTTTCACTATAAAACAAAGTTGGTCATCATGATCCCTGGATCTGTGTTGCCTAACTTTGGGAATGCAAGTTCTTAAGTTACTAATCTCTAACTTCACTAAATTTTTGTACGCAATCATAGCTCATTCTAGACAAGAAAATGGCAAGTGTAGAAATACTGCTTTCTTTGGTTAATCCCCTTGTCCCAATCGCTAAAGTTTTGTTAAAATTTTGGGAGTGTACTACTTGTATCTTGGGCATTGAGCATGCTTTGCAATTGTCACTCAAATCCTCTTGATGCATCTACTTCTCCTGCATTCCAAACTATGTGTCTGGAATAATTTCCTTTCCTTGAGGACAAGCAAAGATCTAAGTGTGGGGGAGTTGATACACTACGAACATACACTGTAAATTTTGGGTTTTTTACTTTACTATTACACACTTCTGCCTACTATTACTCATGAATTACAGTAGAATCTCATTATGTGCACACTTACATACATTTAGGTTCATTTACAGGAAAGGTGCAAAAAGGCACCAAACACTCTCCATACGTTGAGTATTTGAATTCAAATTCAAACCTAAGGACCAACTTATGGAGCACTACAAGAAACTCAGGGGCCGATTGCAAAAAATCTCCCAACCACTCTCTGCCAGCAACGATACTTGGAGGGAAGAGAAGAGAGGGGAGAACACGCATTGCAAAAGGAGCCGAGCACCGCAAAAGGTGGATCCCTGTCTTCCTCCTCACCACCAACTCCCTCTTCCATCAGCCACCTCTCAGAGAGAAAAACCATCAAGGGATCGAGATCGGCAGCAGAGGATTTCGACGGAGATCGATTGACACAATCACCTGCAAGTTGTAACTACCCTTAAACCCCCCTCTGTTTTTCTTGTTCTTGATCCTTGCTTGGGAAAGATCATGTATTGCTCACCTCTGTAGTTCCCCTATTTGTATCTCGTGTTGATGAACTCGATGTGGAACCTATAAGAAAGTATTGATTGATCATGTACCTTATGCCTCTTGCTAGTTGCTTGCACTACTAGGAAAACGATTATAGGTAGATTTTAAACCTATGGCGCATATAGGAAAAATGCTCCACTAAAATTTATTATGTGGCGCATAGAGCAAATGCTCCACAGAATTCTTTCAATTATGTGGCGCATATAACTATATGCGCCACAGAAAGTGAGAATTCTGTGGTGCATATAGTCATATGCACCACATAATTTCTCTGGGCCTCACCCAGCACATAGGCATTACAGAATTCTGTGGCGCATATGGTTGTATGCGCCACAGAATGTCAATATTCTGTGGCGCATATAGCATATGCGCCACAGAATTCCCACTTTCTGTGGCGCATATAGCATATGCGCCACATAATTCCAACTTTCTGTGGCGCCTTTGATCCCACCCCACCCGTATGTCACCTACGCGCACATCTCTCTGGCCCGTGGACCCCGTAGCCTCCCATCCCGCGTCAGTCGCACGCCAAGCCGCCATGATCCCCACCGCCCCGCCACCACCAGGCGCTGCTCACCAGCATCCCCTCCCCCTCTCGTTCTCTCCACCGTTGCCGCTAGTCCCCTCACCTCCGCCGCGCCCTGACCTCTGGCCCTACCGCCCATCTTCCCCTCGACCTCCTTGCACCCCGCGTCGGCCCGCTCTTCCCCATCGGTGCCGCCGCGATGCCCTGCCCGTCCATCGGCTGCGGGACTACCCTTGGAGTCGTCCACGTCTTCCTCTTCCGCAGGTGAAATAACTCTCCCGACTCCACCACCTGCCTCGTCTTCTCTTCGCTTCTCGGCGACCCGCGCCCATCTCTGTGCATGCGCTGGTTCGGATCTCGCCTTGTCGGCGACAGCGTGGGGGTTCTACTACAAGGGACGGAGGGAAATCTGGCTGGTGGAATGTCCCCGTGGCACACGAGCATGGCATCAGCTGCGCCCTTGGCCCCGTGGAATGTCCAGACCGGGTCGCTGATGTCACCGACCGTTAGCTGCAAAGGAGTTGTGCCATTTCTTGGGCATCTGATTCGTTGGTAGGTTATCACCGCGTCGACAATAGCGGCCTTCACGGCTCTTGGTACCTTCTTCTTCTGGTCAGGCAGATGAGCGAGACGTCGAAAAAGATCCAGCGGGTTTCTCCTTCCATGGAGCACCAGGATTGAGCACTGGTTCATCTTGTCCTCCCAATGCTCCATCAGCTTGCATCTGGTGCGTAGAACAAGTCCAACACATTTACGGATCGTCACAGATTGCTGCCAAGAACTATGATTCACATATCTGCAAATCAGGCCTACTTTAGTCCAGTTAGAGCAGATGTAAGAAGCAATCTCCCTCACTTCGACCAGCACAACTAGTGTAGCAAGTAGAAACATCAGCACAATATCAAAGTATAATCTTCCAAATTCCAAACCAGCTTCAGTTTGATGCATATATATAGAACCTGATTCAATATGACAATTCACATGATCACAATAGCTTTACTAGTTGTGTACTTTGCAAACCGACACCACAATAGCTTGAATAATGCAAATGAAAGGCACAAATCTTTCTGTTTCTTCGTTGGCATTGGATGCATATATATTGGAAGCACCCCAAGTTTTCATTATAAACCAAGGTACAGTGTAGTTCGATCAGGAGAGATGGTGGGTGTTGTGGTGAATTATTTGGATAAAAACAAACTTCCCTTTATAAAGAAGGTTTTGAGGATTTAACAAATAAATGAATTTAAATAGTTTTAGGTTCCAAATAAAATCTCACGAGCCTTGCGTCCCTCCTTGTGTCCAAGCCGGAACAATCATCGGGGGCTACAGTACGTGATATCCAAAATATGGTTTAGTTCTCTTTGAGCATCAAGCCAAAAAGTTCAAGTGAATTCCACCTTGACGCTCGGGGGCTACACCGATGCTAATTTTTTGTGATGTTCTCTCTAAAGCACCAAGCCGAAGTAATTCCGACTTGATGCTCGGGGCTACAGTATTCACATTTCTACTGAAGCTACTCTGAGAGCACCAAGACGATTTTCCTTTGAAACTCCGACTTGGCGCTCGGGGCAACAATCATTTGGTGTACAATTATGCATGTTCTTTTGAGCATCAAGCCACCTTCATTGAAGCCTACTCAATGCTCGGGGGCTACATATGGTTATGTCAAGAAACTTTCAAGATGGTGAAAAATTCGGCTAGAGAAACCCCGAGGGCTCGACATCAACTTTTCCTTCACGGATGTTTCACTGGGTTACACGGCTCGATGGCCTAAACGTCCGTGCTATGAGAGGCTCTAAGACCTTAATTCGACAAGCTCTTATGTCTATGACTTTGCTGGCTCTAAGTCAGCAATTTTGTAGCCTTCATGATCGTGTCCCAGTAGCCATGATTTTTTTCGGCTAACATACCGTCCCGAGAGGATCTGCGGCAAAACTATCCTCCAAGACATCCACGAGGGCATCTGCGGCCATTATGCGGGCAACCGCGCCCTCGTCGCCAAAGCTCTGCGAGCTGGGTTTTACTGGCCAACGGCCATGAACAATGCCAAGGACATCGTCTGAAAGTGAACGGGTGCCAGAGGTTCGCAGACAAACCGCATGCACCCAGATCGGAGCTCGGGCCCATACCCCTGGCCTGGCCCTTCACCCAATGGGGCCTCGGCATGATCGGCAAACTGCCCAAGTCCTCGAAAGGAGGCCACGTCTACCTCCTGGTCATAGTCGACAAATTCACCAAGTGGATCGAGGCCATGCCCGTTACTAATCAAAAGGGTAAAATAGCCGTGAAATTCTTCGAATCCATAGTCTACAGGTTCGGCGTACCGCACAACATCATCACCGACAACGGGTCGAACTTCATCTCCAAAGAATTCCAGGACTTCTGCGAAGGCCTCGGGATCAACACAACATACGCCTCAGTGGTGCACCCGCAAACGAACGGGCAGGTCAAAAAGGCCAACGGCCTCGTCGGCGGCGGTATCAAGAAACGCCTGATGAGCCCACTCCAGCAACTTGCGGGAGCCTGGCCAGAAGAGCTACCCTCTGTCCTTTGGAGCCTGCGCACAACGCCAAATAGCTCAACTGGCTACACGCCTTTCTTCATGGTGCACGGAGCCGAAGCTGTGTTGCCTGCAGAAGTACGCCACAAGGCCCCACGGTTCGTCGCCTACACCAAAGCCGAATCGATGACCGCACTCGAAAACGCCGTCGACACACTCGACGAGGCACGCGACATCGCCGTAGCCCGATCAGCGGTCTACCAGCAGAGCCTCCGTAACTATCACAACCGTCGGCTATTCAGCCAAGGCTATTCTACCCCTAGCTATCTCCCTTTACTTTCAATAAGGCCATTCAGCCAAGTCTACTCATCCGAACAATGTACCTCCTCATTACGATATGAATAAAAGCTAAGTGTCTCGCCCCAAAATTTATCTTTCACTCACACTTCTTTATGCTATAACACACTTGGGGGCTCCCCCTCACCTCACGACTTTGTCGATTGAGAATAACACATGTACACCTGAGTAGCTGATCACGTCAAGCTAACGAAAAGGGCATGCATACAAACAAAGCACAACGTGCTAAAAACAATCAACCTTTACATCAAAGGGCGTAACACGCCCAGTCAAATATATACAAATTTTACATCTATCTTTTTACAAGTCCTACCTATTCTGAAGAATCACCTGCGCACGATGCTCAAAGAGATCTACAACTTCTTCGGCATACTGCCTTACAGCCGCATAGTGCAGACACATGTCCCACATGCCAGCATCTGGCCGAGGAGGCGGCCCAGCCACAACAGCAGCAAGATCTATATCAGGGCGATGCAGCCGCACAAGGTAAAGCGCGGCCTTCACCCCCGCAACCAACTGATGCCGCACCAGCTCCCTAACATGATGCACATCTCGAAACTTCGCCAGCAAGCCCAAGAGAGTCGACGGCGCCTCATCCAGGGGAAACATTATGTGCAGAATTGACGCCAAGGAAGTCTTCACTTGCCACAACACCCGTGACACCTGGTGAACACGATCCTGCATAGTCGCAAGGACCATGGCACGATCGCGGTCCATCCAGAAAAAGCCACCGGCTTCCATATCTTGCTGCGTCAAGCAATTAATCCGAACAGCAACGTGCTCCTTTTCCTCCCTAGGAAGAAGTTTAGCACCTGCAACACCTACAAAGTAAGATGAAAAGCCAACAGGCGCATCCGAAAATGAGCAGCAGCTCGAAATAACTTACACGAAAGCTGTTCGGCCAAACGCCGCAACTCCCCTATCAGATACTCCTCTCTGGCGGCGCCTCGCTCCGCCTTCGACTTCCAAACATCCGCGTGGCCTCGGATGCCAAGAAACTCCTTCTCAAGATTACAAACGCGGTCACGAAGAAATACAAGCTGCGACGCATCATCCAAGGATGGTCGCAGATGCGGAGTAGACGAAGTATCGACGGGATCATCACCCGAAGGTCCCTAGAGAAAAAGAGACAAGGATATGAACAAACACATGAATGGGCAATAGCTCAAAGATTCATTATATATAACAAAACCCACTGCATGGCACAAGCAGTGTTTGTAAATATATTACAACAAAAGCAGACGAAAACTATCCTACAACTACAAGGCCTAAGCAGCTGCATCTTGAGTGGCCTCGGAGCCAGATTGCCTGCTCTTGGCCTCTCCCTGCTGCCTCACCGCGTACTCCGCCTGCAGGTCAATCAGCTTCGGCCCATAGCGTTTACAGCGGACAACATAGAGGGCAAAAGCTACCTCAGATCCATCGGGAGCCGTTGGCATCTGGGAGGTGACCTCATGAAGATCCAACTCCGCTCCAGTGGACATCGCCAGCCCCATGGACACGCCGATGCCCTTCTGCTTGTGCTTGTACGCCGCGGGCACCTCAGCTGACAGCGCATCCGCCAACAAGTCGACATCCTCGAGGGCAACGCCCTTGGGGACGAGCTCCTTGTAGAAGCACCCGAGAACCTCCTTGGCTTTGGCAAGAGAGCCAACCACAGTGCTGCAGCGGTCTTCGACCGTCGTAGTAGCATCATCCAGAGCACTTCCGTGCTCCAGAGCACTTCGGTCGAACACAATTCCAACGGCATCTAGATAAACGGAAAAAGCAAAGTGAGAATCAAACAAAACCAGAGAGACAAGGCAGCCGAAATGGAACAAGTACAGAAGAAATTACTCACCCGAAATAGCCTTGGCAGCAGCCATCAGCTTGTCGAATACCTCCTTCTCGCGCGAAGCTACGGCATTGGTGAGCTGCTCCTCGCGGTGTGTAGCCTCCTGCTGCAGGTGCTCCTTGGCCGCAGCTGCATCAGCTAGCTCCCGCTCGAGGCTCTCCTTCGCACCAACAACGTCCTTGGCCTTCTTCTCCGCTCGCCCGAGGCTCTTTTTGAGAGCATCAAGATCACAGAGGGTAGTGTTATTTTCATATACAAAAAGCAACAAGAGCATGTGTGAGCTTTATAAGCTAGCAAGCAGACGAAGAAGTAGAAGACCCAGTTAAGGATGTACCTTGAAGCCGCTGCAGGCTAGCCTCCAATGTCAGATGCTGCTTCACCAGCTGGTTGGCGCCTTGCACAAAAGGCTGCGAGAAGAAGCAACTTACCAGAAAAGGGCTCGGGGGCTACGCCTAAGAAGCGAGCAAAACAAAATCAAGCACACAAAAAGCGCTCGGGGGCTCCCCCGAGACACACACAAAACAGAAGCACTGATCAGCAGATCATACGAAAAGTGCTCGGGGGCTCCCCCACGGCAAGAACGTAAACACTTACATGATCATATGGAGACTCCGATGGTCCGGCTGTAGTCTTCTGGGAGACGATCACCCGAGCCTCCTGCGGAGAGGGGTTCGGAGCAATGCCCCCAGAGGTGGCCACCGTCTGAGAAGGAGGAGGCATAACCTTTGACTGCCCCACCATATCTTTAGTGCCATCGCTAAACGATCCATCAGAGGAGTGGCTGCAATGGAAAACACCAATCAAGGACAAGCAAGCAACAATGAAAGATAGCAAAAGGCAACCGAAGGTACTTACGAGTCCATATAGCTTAAGTTGAAGACAGGGAAGGTCCTCTTACCCTTCTTCTCTTCCTTCTTCCGCTTCGCTGGCGACTGCGGCGCTACAGCCTGCACAGGCACGGCCAGAATAGGGGAGGAAGAACCACCATCACCTCCACCGTGACGCACAAGGCATGGCAGGTTCCTAGGCGTTGGAGGAGTTGAAGCATCCGACGATTCGCTCGAGCTCCGTGCCCACTTTCGGGTCTGCTCCTCGCTCGACTCAAAGGTTCCTTCAACCGGTGATCGCGCCGAGGGAAGCTCAGACATGGAGTCCACTACCTCATTGTTCGGCGCATCCGGAAAACATTCGGGTAGTGGAGGCACTATGCTAGGTACTTTGAACTCCTGCACAAAGGAAACAAACTTTCAGAACAAAAGAAGTACAAGAAAACGCAGTTGGAAAAAGCGCTACGCGCACGTCCCAGATCTACACCTGCGGCACCGATCAAGAGGCGTTGAACGGAGTAGTCAGCGATCTCCCCACTAGGTCCTCATCAGCTTTGAACTTCAGCAGCGGCCGAAGGACTCTGTCGAGGTTCCCCATAGAGAGCTCCTCAGCCGCAACTCTCGTCGGGTCATCGCGGCCAGAATAAAGGAACATCGGGTGCACCCAAGCCTGGAGCAGCTGCACCCGACGTTTGAGGAAGGTTCGGATAATATCCACACCATTCACCTCCTTCTCCGGAATCACCTGGAGGTCCTCCACGCGATGGTAGAGCTCCTCTATCTCCTCCACCTGGATGTGGTTCTTCCAGGACCTCTTTGGCTGGATTGTCTGGGTGGAGTCGAAAGGGGCAAGGCCAAAGTTTTGTCCGTCCACTATGGAATTGCGGATATAAAACCACTTCCTCCGCCAGTATTGGACGGACTCGTACATCAAAAAGGAAAATAAGAGAAAATTGGATCGAAGGGAAATAATGCAGCCGCCGATCGGATAAACTCCGTCGGAGCCGGATTGCCTCTTCACGAAATAGAGCTTCCGGAAGAGACCAAAGTGCGGCTCGATACCGAGCCAGCACTCGCATAAGGTGATGAAACAGGCGATGTGGAGAAGAGAATTTGGAGAGACATGATGGAGTTGGATGCCATAGAAAAAAAGCAGTCCACGGAGAAAATCGTGGACTGGAAGAGAGAGGCCTCGAAGGACAAAAGCAACAAACATGACCCGAAACCCTACGGATGGATGGGGAATTACCTCGTCGCCGGGAATCTTGACGGCCTCCTTGTCCTACGAGATCAGACCCTGCTCACGAAGCTTGTGCAGGTCGCCCTCGCGCGTCTCCGTCCGTCGCCACCCACCATCGGTGACGCGAGTGGCGGCAGTGTCCTTTTTGCCCCCGGCAGTAGCGCTGGTGCCCACTGCGGTGGAGGCCTTCTTTGGCTTCCCCATTGCAGTATGGCGATGGTGGCGGTGTGAGCGCAGAAAAGAGGACGGGAAAGATCGAAGAACTTCCAGCGCGTGGCGAGAAAAGCTCAGGAAAGTGGAAGCAGTGAAAAGAAAATGGCTGCGGTGAAAACAAACAAATTCCCCCCCCCCCCCCCCACGGTTATAAGGACGAAGAAGAAGGACAGGGACCGTCCATCGGGAAGCCCTAGAGCCAGCATCAAATCCAACTGTCCATGTGTCAGCACAGCAGCGAACCGTCGCTCGCACGCCGTCCACTACACACGGAAACCGAGGAGACACCATAATTATAGCCACGTCGCGCGTGACCAGTCAACTCCAAGTCAGAAAGTGGGCCCCACGTTCGTCCAGTCGCGTCACCTCTGGTGCTGCAGACGCTTGAGGTCACCGATCGTCAGCACTGACGTCATCCAAGCTATACTAGAAACGGTTACAAATTTTCGGCTCAACGACTAAAGTACTTACTCAAATCTGTGATTCGAGCAACTACTCGGGGGCTACTCCTATCAGGAGCGCTGGCCGCGCACCCGAAGAATGAATAGTGTACTATGCCAATGATCTATTTTTCTTCGAGTCCTACATCGAGTCTACGACTCCACTATGGACTCGGGGGCTACTCCCATAGGGAGAATTGATTCAAGCATCCGAAAAAATTGTGTCCTACGGACCTGAAGCAAACAACGGCTAAACTAAAGTCTCTGCTCAAGTCTTCCACTCGAACAAACACTCGGGGGGCTACTCCCATAGGGACCGTTGGTCGCGCACCCTATGAATTCTTCAACTGCGATCCTTCGGATCAGCATGCAAAAATATTTTAGAAACTTTGCCCCAGCCAATGCTAAGTGAGTAAACATCCTCCTTGGCTACCCGAAACACCTCCACGGTGATAAAATTTCGGATGCTGTGTCTTTGATGCAAAGATAAGACCTACAGATACCATCTGATGGCCTGGCAACACACACAACTGCGCTCTACTAGTAATAATCCGTGCCAGTAGGCGCGATGAAAATACCGATGGACGCGTTGGGTACATCATTCGAAAATTACTGGAATTCTACTCATGTAAGTCCTCAACGGCCCAAGTTGAATTATGCCAGCATTTGTTCCGGTTCGAGTCGAGGGACTCGAATTTGAAGAAGATCGTGTTGTTTTTACCTAAGACAGTTAACTGGCCCTGATCCGTCGGGAGAGTCAGGCACACGCATCAACAATCCCTACACACTAAAATCATTATCTAATGAACAGAAAACAGCTGCACCCGAATGATTGAAGAGTCCTCAGCCGAATCTACAATTCGACTAAACACTCGGGGGATACTGACATGGTTATACCCTACGGGTACACGATATCAGCATACCTGGTCCAGCCCAAGGAAGGCCCATGAAAATATACACGGCCCATGAATACTTTCGGGTGGCCCAAGCCCATGACGTCTTCGGATCCTTGGAGAGCAAGACTAGATTAGATGGAATATTCAAAGGGGCAAACCCTAAACCTGTAACCGACTCAATCTGTGCCCGGGACCTGCCTACCTCTATATAAAGGCTAGGAGGGCATGACAAGGAGGGCACCTCGCATACCACCACATACACACCTCCACGCCAGATTGCATCTGCGCACCTGTGTAACTTTCGGTTCCGCCGTAAACAAGAGCAGACAAGCAAGAGTAGGGTTTTCCCTCCGGGGGCCTGAACCTGGGTAAATCTCGTGTCCCCTGGTTGCTTGTCTGTTAACCGTTCTGTGATCTCCAGCATCCCCATCTTTTCCAAAACCCAAGCTCATAACAATGAGCATTGACGAGATCAAACCTCGTCAGATGATGAAACTAAAGACGTTCCTAGAGCTTGGCAGAATCACTAACGATTCGTTAGAGAGTTATCCTCCTTGAATTCATTCGTAGAAGCATACAAGCAACTATCTGGCTGGGATTAGTCAGATGAGAACATGATATGGGATCTCTCCAAGATTGCGAAGCACGCCTACAAATTGAAGACGACGTGATACTTATGCTCAATGCTAAACGGAGGAACACGAGGATCTTGAAGAACTCCGGGGACTAATGTTGTGGATATACCAAATAGGTATACCTACGGCATAGTCTCATACCAGCAAGCCCGGGTGGCCCACAGTTGGTGGTTAGGCCTATGGCATAATCGAGCTGCCGAGTTGCTGATAGACAAGACGGTGGTCCAGCATGGATGAAGGAAGGCGATGTGCCACCGCCTTAGATGGAAGTCGGAGCCTTGGAGGACACAAAGACTAGTTAGTGTTAGTCTAGGACTCTATAACCGTATTCGGCTGGGACTCTCCATGTAACCCTAAGTCCTGGTGCCCTTATAAGCCGCCTATGGGAGCCTTTAGGGCATAACGTCAACAATAGACAAGTGCATAGCACTACTCGCACACAGGGAACCCCACAATCCTGTAACTCGGCGTATCGCTATTATAGTGATTTACAGCAGGAGTAGGATCTCGTCATCGTCGTGAGATCTGAACCTGGGTAAACTATGTTAGGCCGTCCTGGATGCTCGCCATCTCCCCCCATGTCTCTAAACTCGCCGTTGGGATACCTCTCTGTCGTACGTGTCGACAATACCATGACAGCCGGGGTAGTTTCACTACCGCGCTGCTGCCCACGACCAGCCCCCCGTCCTCGGCCACACTGTCCGCCATCACCTCTTCCTGCAAACGTCATTGTGACCATGTCGTAGGTTGGCTTTTCTTCTGGAGGATTCTTCCGCTTACTGTTGTTGCTCCTCTTAGCTTGGGTTGGCATGGCAATTTCCGGCAAGGAGCCGCGAGCATCGTCATCGGCACCCACGAACTCACTAGCCAATGAGATCATCTGATTGAGATCTAGCCTGTGATTGTCCTGCAGGCGCATCAACTTATGTCGGAGCAACGTACCTTTTTCCAAACCATCAATATATGTGGCCATAGCGGTCTGATCGTGCACTCCTATGTAGGAATTTTTCATATCCACACAGCGGGAGAGGTAGGCCTGAGATGTCTCGTCTTTCTCTTGCACGCACTGCTGTAGATCACCAATAGTGTAGGGACGTTTGTACGTGCCCTCGAAGTTTTTGGTGAACGCTTCTTGCATGTGTACTTCTCCGGCAAGTCGTCGATCCATTGGTGGGTCATGCCCATCTACATTAGTGGGAGGTACTTGACGGAAACATTGGGGTTTCCCCTGGCGATCTCCACCGTGTTGTCATAATCCTACAACCACGTAGCTGGTTTGGCGGTGCCGTCATAGGGTTTGATCGTCATGTCTATCCAAAAACCCTTGGAGTATGTTGCGGTCCGTGTCATAGGTCCAAAGCAACGTGGTCCCAGGTATTGTCCTTCCCGGGCCTCGTGAATCTTGTCCAGGCATGAACGTGTGTTGTATGGCTCCAGGCTTGCTTTTTTCTTCTTGCCATCAGGGGAAGGGCTGCGTGAGCGACGCGGCCCTCCTCTGCCATGGTGGCTGCTAGGTGGTGACGGAGGCGAAGGTGGCGTTGGGTTAGCTTTCTTGCTGTTACCCTCCTACGACTCCTCGCGTTTGTCGCGGTTGCTTGTCGGACACGAAGGGGCATGGTGTGATCTGCTCTTGTGTACTTTATTTCCCTTTCTCTTGCCGTCATGACGGGGCTGCTTCGTGTTATCGCGAATAATGATGCCGCCCTGAGGGCGTCTTGGCAGAGGCATGCTCGTACGTGGTGATCTCTTGGGTCTTCGTGATGTCGGGGGGACCGGAGCGGTGGAGATGGGCAAAGAGGATGAGCCTTGCCTCTGTGGTCAGAGGATATGGGGATAGCATCCTTCCTATTATGCGCGCCCCTCCGTCTTTGTTCTAATGAACCCGTCTGGGACCCGACATCATTAGGATATCTCTCCCTTGGCGGCTTAGGATTGCTAGACTGGCAATATGCTGGATCAGACTCAAGCCTCTGAGAGTTAGCCTTTTCCTGCTGTTTGACATCCTTTGCTACAAGGTCATAGACCTGTTCCACAGTCGCGGGTGATCTATCCTACTCCAGTAAGGTCTTGGCGACGACCAAATTGAGGATAGGTGTGGGCATGACCTGCCTTCCCTCACTGTCAATGTATGGCTTGGCCTGTGGAAGCTTCGAGGGAGCCCATCCTAGGTTGCGAAGTACGCCAGGGTCGTTGACAACATGAGCCAGAGCTTTCCTAGCCTTCTTCTGCTTGAGCAAAGTATTGTACTCGGACTCCATGGCCCTAGCTGCTTCAATTATTTTTGCGCCTTGGCCAGATCTCGATCTAGCATTGCGCCTTGCTCCGCGATGGCATGCGCTTCCTCTAGTAGCTGTCGGCGCTTCTCATCAAGATGGACTACATTCCGTATATGGTCCATAGTCATGGGCTCGATGAGAAAATTGTCGTACATCACTCTATTAGCTAGAGTAACTTGGGCGGACGTAGACGTAGATGCTGGTGGCGGCGGATTTGTGGTGTTGGGGTTACTCGGACCAATGTTGAGTTCCTGTGGCTATTGCCCTGGGTTAGGCGGTGGGGGCATGGCCTTTGCACGATCATTTTCGGCAGCATCGGCTGGTCCCTTCCCCTTGTCTAGTGGCTTAGGCGGAGCTTGTCCGGGTTGGTCTTCTTCCATCACGCTCCCGATGGTGACGAACACCTCTCGGGATGTGATGGCCTTGTCGGCCTGCTCTTCACGCTTGATATCTTTCTCCATCTCTTGCATAGCTGAGTCGAGCTCCTTCGGGTTGATATCCATCTCCTCCGAGTCCACGTTGATGTCGGCGTAGAGCGCGTCTAGAACATAGTCGGAGAGTGCGGGGGCTTCCTAGATGACGAAGGATGATGCTGAGGCAGCAGGGATGTCGACTGGAGGCGGTGGCGGCGGTGGCTGAGGCGGCGAAGCCCTGGGTATGGCAGCGATCTCGGCCTGAGCAGCTGCATCAGCGTCCGCGTAACTGTTGACGGTGCTGATCAGGCTCTCAAAGGTGAGGAGACCCACGGCATATTGACGTCTTAGCGTATGACGGAGAAGTGTACCGTGGTCCAGCCCTTCCACAAAGTGATAAATAGAATCATCACTGGGTAATTCTCTAGATCGGCCCGTATCCGGAGCCATCTGGCGAGGTAATTGCAGGGGTTTTCACCCTCTCTCTGAACGCATCGCGCCAGATCGAAGATAGTCACCATGCTGATGAAGTGCGATCTCTTCTTTCTAGACGCGCGGGCGAAGCCGGCGGATTTGCAGCAATCTTCCACCATTATTTCCTACACAGGGGAGGTTTGGGTGGGCCTTGAATTTTTCTGATCTAAGTCGGAGAACTCCAGAGAGAGATCCGACTTTGATCCTTCCGCGAACGTATCCTGCACGTAGGCGGTCCATGCGGGCCTTGATGATCCTCCGGCCTCCAGTGAACTAGTGCTCGAGTCGGTTCGCTGATGAAGAGGTGGATGTCCCCGACTGGGACGATCGAGAAGAAGGTGGGGTTTGTCTTCAGTGGGATCTAGAATTCATCGGGAGGGACGATCAGAACATTGTCAGAGAAGAGAACGCAACAAATGCTTACGGTTTCACCGATTCCCGTGAAGAGCTTTGTCCTCGCCCGTTGTAGAGCCTGAAGCGCCTCTTGCCCCATGGCGGGCACCAATTTTCGTGGTATTGCCGACGAGTATGCCATGGAGGGGTCCTCACAATGTGTGTTTAGAGATGTGGGGTAAGGCGGAAGGTTAGCGGGTACGAGGTGACACAGCTTACCCAGGTTCAGATCCCACGACAGTGGCGGAATCCTATTCCTGCTATAAATCACTATAACGGCAATACGCCAGGTTACATGGATTGGTTAGTTGTGCGCGATATGAGTTGTTACGTGCCCTGGCTCATCTAGGTTGGTCTATCTTTATCCATTGATTCAACCCACTATAAAAGTAAACTAGATTGGTCCGGTAAACTAAGGTAAAACAAAGAAACAAAGTCTTGTAGACGTGTCCTTTTTATTTCCCTTTAGCATTGCTTAAACCTATGTCTTCTAGGGAAAAAAGTATTATACTACATCCGTGAATCCGGATCAAAGGTATCAAGCCCATTGGCTCAATGTCAAGGAGTACTCACGGTTCATGAGTTGGAAGTAGATGCGATCAACTCTAGGAAGTTTCTCCTCGGGACAATAGTGAGATGTCGCTTGTGTGTCACAGTGATGAGAAATTCAAGCGTCAAGCGGTGATATGTGTCACAATCCTGAAAGACAAAGACAAATTCATACAAACCAACATTGTTCCATAGCAAATCAAAATCATCACAGAGACCAAGTTGGTTCAGGATAAAGGGACACGCGCACTTAGTGGACTTGATTTCTCGGATCTTGAGACGATTGAAATGGTTTAGCTGAAAGTCCTCGGCAAACTCGATTCCAAATGACTCGGGGGTTAGCGTATCAACGAGTGGTGCGGATTGTGCCACAACCATCAGAAGTGTACGACTCCTTATATTCATCTAATAAAAAAATAAGAAATAAAGCTAATCAGAAATTTAATACAATAGAAACATAGCATATACGATCCTCTACAGTAGTTACAAAAGAATCTCCTCTAAAAACTATCTAAACATGCTCAACATCAAGATTAGCTCAAGAACAAGACCTAAGTCTAGATTGATAATGGTGAAAGATTGAGCAAGGTTTGGATGCAAATAAGTTGGGGATCGGAGGAGAAACATACCTTATATCGATTGGGTGCGATGAATTAATGAAATAACAAGTATAACTGAAGATCCAATGGAGATAGTGTGGAGTTCGGAGGTAGAAGAAAGAGAATAGTGTTTTGGGAATTTTAGGTTACCTGTTCCTAGGTTCATATGGCGGCCGGCTGCGTGGTATGGGCAGGCGGTACGACCGAGTCCCTCTCTTACCGAGTGACAAACCTTGGTATCGACGAAACCCTTCCAGCGGTGAAGTCGGTATGGGCGTGTGGTATGGTCACGCGCGCCCATAAGACCGTTCATTACATTGCTAGTATATTTTCTTTAATTCTAATGTTTTCTCGAGGATACGGTATGGGAAGGTGGTATGACCGCGTCAGACTGTACCACTGGTCATTATGATGTCTGTGTCCTTCGGCAAAACTCGAGACTTGTATTTTGCAGTGCCTCGATGAGGTACAGTCGTGCGGTACGGGTATTTCCAACCATACCAGTGGTCGTTATGCCACCTTAAAGTTGCAAAGTCTGAAGGAATTAGATTAGTAGCTTCACGCTCCTTTGCACATCTTCGAAAAAGGCTTTGTAAAAATCAGCAATACCTTAAGGCCATGTGTTAGAAAAATATAAAATTGAGGATTACCTTAATTTCTTCTCCTCTCTCCAAATATCTTCTTGAACACTCTATATTAAAAACAAACAAAACTAAACTAACCCAAGAATAAAAAAATTTATTTCACATGGGTGGCCTTCCATGAAGCGCTTCAAGTTAAGGTCAATTAGCTTCACCCAGATGGTTATCATTTAGGTTTAGTGAGTGGAACACCCACTCCAAAGTAATTAGCTTTCAGCGGGATTATACTATCATCATCATTATTAAGCTTAGCCTTCTTCTTCCTAGGGAAGTGGACTATAAAAGGATCTCTAGATGGTAGTCCTATTCTCACATTCCCTTCATGAAAATTGATTAAATTTTTAATAGTTTTTAGGAATGGTGTGCCTAGAATTAAGGAGCTATGGGATTTTCAGGCATGTACACTATAACAAAATCAATAAGTGCAGGACTACCTTTAATTTCTACTACTATATTTTCTTTAATTCCAACAGCTTTCTTATATGTAGAATCAGCTAGATGGGGTCCCATTTCAGTAGTTGCAAATGGCCCCAAGTTTAGTTAATCAAATAAGCTTTTGGAAATTGTTGAGACACTTGCACAAAGATCACAAAGTGTAGATATCTCATTAACCTCAATCTTAATTTTAATAGTGGGCTCAAATATAGCATCTAGATTAGCAGGAAGCTTATTAGCTAGTATTTTATACTCCATTTCTAACTCTCTAAATTTATATGCTACTTGTTGAATAAGTTGTTGATAGATAGCATCATTACCTTTTTCAATACCCGGATTCTTGACGGTGATCATCTTTAGTAGATCTTCCACGATATATTCAGGTGTTGGTGCGTTGCTATAATCTAGCTCTTCAGGCCTATCTTCATTATTTTCGACCCTTATCATCTTGAGGTCTTCCACCAGATTTGGCTCGGGCTTTCCAACGAGTTTTGCAAGTATGAGAGCTTGGCTTTCGGATACCTTGCCCAATTGAGATTACATGTTCTTTGGTCTTTCCTGCAAAGCCTGCACATCATTTCTAATTGCAGTGACTTGATTAGATAATTTACCAGTACTACTCTCATGGTTCTCCATTATTTTAATAAGCATATTATTTTGCTCGGTTTGAGTTTGCATAAAGTTTCTAACAGTATGTTCAAACAAGAGATTACCATGGTTTGCGCCATTACGATTATCAAAGTAATTATAAGGAGCTCCTGCAGGACTAGAATAATGTTTTTGAACATTAGAAGGAAAGTTTTGATGTTTCCATCCAGGATTATATGGACTACGACATCATTAAATTCGGTAGAGATAGCATTAACTTGGGTATCTTCCATATCCTTTACTATATTAAGTAATGCATCTACCTTTGCTATAAGCTCTTTATTATTTACCTCGGTGATTGAACTCACCCTTTTTGAGGTTCTTTCCACATGCCATTGAGTATGGTTGTTTTGCATATCATCAAGAAGTTTTTTTGCAACACTCACCTGCTTACCCATGATAGTTCCTCCTGCTACAGTATCGAGCGTAGACTTAGGGCCTGTTTGGTTCAGCTGTGGATTCTAAAAAATCTGTTGTGATCTGTGAACTATGGCTAACCTACTGTGAGGTGAGAACTATGGCAAAGTTAGAAGTTGTTTGGCTGGAACAACTGCGAAACTGTGACTTTGGTGGGATAATACTGTTTGTATGCAAATTTACCATTAAACACGGACATGTACACATGTACAGTAATTTGATATGGAAATTACCAATTTGCCAAGAAAAACTCGTTATTTAATGTTGTTTTCCTCAAAATGAAAATTTGTACCAAATACTCCCTCCGTTTCATAATATAAGATGTTTTAGATTTATAAAGGAGATGTATCTAGAATACTTTTAGTGTCTAGATTCATAGAGGTTCACTCTGAATCTATACATTAAAATGAGGGAGTACTTGATTTCATTTTGGTTTAATGCAAACTTCAAAATATCTCCAAAACCATTCGTAAACATCAAAATATCTACAAACCCATTCGTAAAAGAGAGACATCAAAATCAAACAGCTTGAGAAAGGATTCTAATTCTTTACATGATCACATTTTCACATTCTCACATCACCACACTGAAATACATCTGATCAAATATTAAATTCAAGTTTTCTCTGCTGCTAATCAATATAACTACTACCATCAAGTGTTAAATTAGTACACTGATCAGATCGACGTTCATCTCTGGCACCTTGGCCGTTTGGCGTATATTTATGCTAGCTACCATCTACTTGTTGCACTCCAAGTAGTACATGACGGCGGCGACGGAGAACGCCTCACAGCTCAGAGCACAGTGCAAGTACACCATGCCATGCACTTCGTCCCCACCCTACGCACGCACGTATGCCGTCTACCACTCCATCCCCCGCCGCGTGGCCAACACCACAGCGCGAGCATTCTTCTAAGTGGTCATCGGGTAGAGGAGCTAGTCTGCTCGCTACAAGGAGCAGCACGCGTACCCACTTGGCCTCCTACTCTGCCACCACAAAAGTAGAACCAGCATGATGACGGGCCATGGGCTCGCAACCGTCAATGATGTAGCCAGCGCAACAACCAAGGCACGGTATCAAGGGGATCCCTTGTACAGTCACATGACAGGACTCCTTCTCGTGCTTAGGATGAAGCTGGCGGATAAGAGGGAGAGCCCTGTCTCTGGTGTGGGGACACTCCAGGATCTAGCCATGGTCCTGCTGAACGGATCAGATCTGCCATGGTGGCATGGCGTCCTCCTCAGAGCAGGGAGGTGGTACAATATCGGAGGAGCTGCAGGAGTGGCTTTGTGTGCCGCCTGATGGCCAATAATAGACGGGCAACGCTCACAACATAACGGAGGAATGGCGCTCGCCGGAACCTGCCGGAGGAGATGCGATGTGAAGAGCACTTGTTCAATAGAAGAAGAAAGTCAGGGTCACGCGTGGGTATAGAAAAGAATCAAACAGGTATGCCACTTGTCGGTGGCATCATGGATTATTCTCGCCAACTTCACTGAACACAACACGATGGAAGCAGGGCCGAGGCTGCTGTCAAATTTGCACTATGAGAATCAGTCGCGTTGGAAAATCTGCTGCGGTAAAAATCCCTTTGGTTAGTGTTTGGCTTATTTTCTCTGGAAGTTGGTTGGAAAAGCTAAACCAAACACACCCTTAGACATTGGGTTAAGTCCATGAAACAATAAATTCGATATTATCCATTCTTCCATCCCATGACTAGGGCAGTTCACTGCGGCTTCTTTCATCCTTTCCAATGCAAGCGCTAGTGGCTCGCAGTGTTCTTGTCTAAAACTTGTAATGTTAGATCTTAGTTGCATAGTTTTAGCTGTGGGGGGGGGGTGGGAAATTTAGTCATAAAGAGATTAGTACATTCCTCCCAATATGTGATAGTGCCCTTAGGTAGAGCTAGCAACCAGTCTTCGGCCTTTCCTCTAAGAGAGAAAGGAAACGATTGTAATTTAACAACATTTGGATCAACATCCTTAATACGCATTATGTCGCAAATTTCCGTAAATGTATTTAAGTTAAAATATGAATCTTCAGAAGATGAGCCTCAAAATTGGTTCTGTTGAACCAAACTTAAAAGGTTAGTCTTTATCTCATATGCTTCCGCATCAACAGCGGGCTGAGTAATAGGTGCACGAATAAAATCATCAGTGGAAGTTGCATACTCCCCAATTTTCTTTTGAGCCATGGCTCTTTTATTTTTGGTATTTTTAAAGTAAGAAAAACAAATAAACAAGTAACTGATTTTTTTAGTTTTCAAATAGATAACAAGCAAGTAAACTAATAATAAGAAATAAACTACAAACAAAAATTAAATCTAAAAACAAGGTCTCTAGTGACCTCACTAGGATAGTGAATTGCTTCCCCGGCAACAACACCAAAAAACGGTTGATACCTGTAATCCCCTGGACCTTACGCTCTAAATCACATGCCGGTATAACCCAAAAGTGCACAAGGTGGTCCTACCATGGAGGCCCAAAGGCCACCCACGTGCAGGCCCTTCTAAGCGGAGCAGGGCACGGTATCGGCCAACCACCCTACCCACTTCCCATGGTTATAGCTTCAAGTGCGAGAGACGTAGCCGGCTGGGCTACGATTCAAGCATACACAAATGAGTATGTATGCCAACGACATACATGAGTACATTAGAGCCAAACCATCTAAAAGAAATAGAAATATTCAATGCCATATGGCAAGATCCAAATTACTAGATAGTTCTAATAGTTTAGGATACATCCTCATACATCACACATCAGAGTATCAAGCGGAAGCGGAAGCGGAAGACAAAATCTGAGTACGGATAAGAAGCAAATTGACATAAGATGCCCTAAAAATAAGCACATCCCGCCCACAAATCTCACGGATCTCCATCCCCGGAATCTCTATACCAGACGGTCGTTGTCACCATCATCGGTATCCTCGGCCCAGTAGCCTTCCTTTGGATATATCTAACCACCTGAACCAAAATTTTATCGTGTGAGACCCTAAGGGATTCAGCAAGTCTTTATGCATCTAAAGGAAACAACCTGAGGGTGATGCGATTGCAGCGAAAATAAAGCCTAGCAGTTCTATAAAGACACACTACAACATCCATCTAACCAACTATAGACGGATGCTCGTTGAATAAACAACACTTAATTACCCAATAAATATATATCAACATAAATAAATACCGTTCTCCCACCTCCCCGTTCCTAATGAGAAGGCAGAAGAACATCCATTGGCAGTTTTATTAATCATTCCATCAATATTGCACTATTACTAGTCAAGTTTTAGTCAATTTAAAAGTAATACTTTAGTTATGCTTGTCTATGATCGAGAAATGGTGCTCCAAATCGTCCATAACCACGGACGCCGCTTTCAGAAAGATCTACCCTACAGGGGTGCACAAATAGCAACACACGCACGATAGACCTCAGAAAAACCAAATAAAAACCCAACGAGGCATCACGACAAAGCATTCTCAAGATTCATAATTGATTTCAGACGTCACCCCACTAAGCAACCCGCGACGAAGTTGGCCGGCTCCGAGATAGACCCGGAGGTTTGTGTCAATGGATGTAAACGACTGGGAACCGGAAAGTGTGACTGGGCTTGTCGATACCTGATGAGTGCATATTTGAATCATGATTTATATTATTATTTTGCATTATAGTGGTAAGATCTTGGTATTTTACGGCATCCATGCGTACCTTTTATGTTTATTTTCACCAGGATCAGGACAGATGATGGATCCGATGGACACAATTCTTGGACCGGTTATGTTGGAGTGAAAAGGAGCCAAAAACAACGTAAATCGCTAAATTGGGAAATATCAATAATACTAGAAGAAAACCAAAAGCGATTGGAGGACACAGAAGATTTAACAACCAACTGTACGACAGGAATACTTTATCCGGCCGTATAGTTCCCACCGTATAGTTGGCGCCGCCATCGCCTCCTCAAATAGTTTCACCCTGTGCAACTGGATTGGGGAGACGACATATAGGAACACCCAGAAATCGCCGAAAACCTCACCTCCGGAAGGGATCTAGAGGAGGAACTTTCCCTAGGGATCCATCTTAGCCCTAAGCAGATCTGGGAGGCCAAGGCATCGATATCCATCTTCATCAACCGCTGCATCACCATCATCTCAATCCATCCCATCTTGATCTTGTTGTAATTCTAGCACTAGTTGTGGATTTATACAAGAACTATTCATCTATAATTATCTCCATTACCATTGTCATGGTGATGTTCGCCTCCATGTCTTAGTAGATCATTAGTTCTTGGGGAGATGGAGAAACCCTAGTATATGATTGAGATGAGATAGAGATTATTATGTTATACAACATTCTGTGTATGGGTTATTGTCTTCATCTTAATGTTGAGAGTTGTGTGGCTCTTTAATAGTTTCTTTTTATGGGGAATTGATGAAGGGGATTACTTGTTGGTAGACGGAGGGATGATAGCGCTTACTGTGACTATAAATTCGTTGTCATCCTTTAAGTAATAACTTGGGGACGAAAGGAGAACTCATTAAGCCACATCCATGCCACGGGAGAAATCCCTTAATAGCAGGATAATACGATTGATGTCGTTTATCTGTTAGCTGTGGTTATGAAGGATGATGTGAGCAGTGGTTTCTTCCTATTCGTCCATATATGGAGCTCCTCCCACATACATACATTTCATGAGAATATTTGTTATAATAATCTTGATTACTCAGTCTAAATTTCTAGAGGTGTATCCACCACTCTCCGAGAACGCCTTGTTTCCTATTGAGGTTCCAAGCTTTCTTACATACGCGATTCCTACTTTCTGCATTATGTTTTACTTTAATTTATTTAATCACTTTTCTTAACCAAAATCGCAAAAATAATTCTACTTTTCTTGCATCTTACAATTATTCCTTAAGTACTTTGTTTAGTTTTAGTTAAAAGCATTTTAGTCTTTTGCCTACTGCTCCGCATGGGATCGATATCTTTATTTCGAAACTAGCTACAATCGATCTGTGAACTTGCAGTCATCAAGCTATTTTCTGGTGCCGTTGCCGGGGTTCTTAGCGCTATAAGTCACTTTACTTTTATTGTACTAATTTTTTATTTGAGTTGTAGGACCATAACAATGGACAACACTCAGCATTTAATCCAGCTTGAGGCAGTAAGGAGAATGGGTTCGCCCATGGACGCTTTTATAACTGTCAACAAAAGTATAAAACCAGATGGTATTGAGATCCATCCTTTTTTATTTGAACTGCTACACTCTAATAAATTTGCAGGAACCAATGAAGAGAGTCCATATGGACACCTACAATTCTTTGAAGATGTTCTGGGTTCCTTTATGTTCGATAACTGTAATCTTGATATGGTTAAAATCGAGTTGTTTAGACAAACACTCTAAAATAATGTTTTCGACTGGTATAGATATTTTTGTGCAGAAGCACCAAGGACTTGGATGGAATTTACAAGCAAGTTCCTATCAAAATATTACTCAGAAAGCAAAGCTCACGGGATGAGAGGTACTATAATTAGTTTTAAAAACAGTCCTAATGAGAGTTTATATGAAGTCTATCTTAGGTATAAAATTTATCTAGATAACTGCCCTATCATCATTTACCTGATTGGTTAATCACTCATACTTTCTATGAAGAGCTTAATAATAAAAATATAGAGAGCCTAGATACCGCTTGGTTAATCACTCATACTTTCTATGAAGAGCTAATGGTAGTTTTCTATCTTATACTTATGATGAAGCCTGGAAATTAATAATGAAAATGAGGGAGACAATATAAAGTCTTAAAGATGAGGAGAGCAATATAAATAGTTCTTCTGAATATGCTTGTGTTAATGACTTTCTTGCAGATGAAAGGACTTGTGTGATGATTAAAACCCTCGGTATTGATTCTTGTTCAGTAAATAATTTTTTTGAGAATTATACAGGGCATCTACATGTACCTATAGAATGGGAACCTTATAAAGCCCTCAAGGAAAATAAACGCGCAAGATAAAATGCATCAATGGTAGAGTTTTCCTCTGAAACTAGTCAAGGGAATATTAAGAAAAATTGCAGGGAAGAAGTACACATAAGGAGAAGATTAAAAAAACCAGAGAAGAACCCCGATGCTACCAATGCAAATATTGTTATATTGAAGGATCTTATGGAAGCACGAACTATGGATAATGAAGTGGTTATGCTAGACTTTGAAACTTCATAATTCATCAGAGGTAAGGTACGAGGTACTGAAACTTCTAAGCCTATGACTCCTATATATTGTGGGGAAACTTTTTTATATGGAATTTATGAATCGATTTCCACTATAAATATTATGCCTTCATCACTTTACGAGGAACTGCGCTATAATTTAAATAATTCAGATGTGGAACTAGTACACACCACTATTAATTTGTCTAATAGAACTAATATAAAACTAGAAGGTGTTATTAGAAATATCTATGTTTTTATTGGATCACTTATTACCCCCTTGATTTTCATATTGTTGATATGCCTCGAGATTCTTTTTGTCATATTTTATTAGGTAGGCCTTTTTCTTAATAACCAAACCTTGAACTGATAATAAGAAGGAGACTATTTCAATTTTGTTTGGAGAAGAGTAAATGACATTCAACTTCGCCAAACTAAAGAAGAGGCCATATGAAAAGGAGGATATCAAGGAAGGGAAAACGATTTCCAAGCTAGCGGCAATTCATTCAGTACACCGCAAGATTAAATAGAGAGAAGCCTAATTAATTGGGAGGAGGTACCAGATGATGAGGAAAAATAAGACATGGATGATTACCTTGATTCCATTCCGGATGCACAAAATCCATATGACTATGAAGAACTGGTAAGAAAAGGAGACGAAGAACCTCTGCCAATTGAATTGAAATGACTTCTAGACAATATGAGGTATCAAGTTTTAGATAATGAAAATAAATGTATGGTTATTATTAGTAAAAATTTATCATAAAATGAAACAAAAACTCATTTCGGTCTTGATCAAGCATCGTGAAGCATTTGGATATACTCTAAGTGATATCAAAGGAATAGATCCATCTATTGTAACACATAAGATTACCATGCTTGAAGATGATGTACCTGTAGTTGACACACAAACAAGGCTTAATCCAAAAATGAAGGATGTAGTAAGAAAAGAAGTTATACACTTATTAGATACTGGCATAATATATCCTATTTCGGATAGTAAATGGGTTAGCCCATCTCATTGCATACCAAGACAAGGGGGTATTGATGCTGCTATGAATGAGGACGGTGAGATAGTTCCTATAAACCCTATTGTAGGATATTGCATGTGCATCGATTTTAGAAAACTAAACTGGGAGACACAGACAAATCATAAACCTATACCATTTATGGATAAAATTTTAGAAAGACTTAGTAACAATTCTTATTTCTGATTTCTTGATGGTTATTCTGGTTATTCTCAAATTGCTATACAACCATAAGATCAAGAGAAAACAACTTTCACTTGACCTTATGGCACATATGCTTATAGATTAATTATGTTTGTCTTATGTAATACAGCTGCAACTTTTCAAGAATATGTTTTAAAAATATTTGATGATCTTGTTGAGAAGACTATGGAAGTTCTAACAAATGATTTCATTGTTCGTGGAACAACATTTGATAATTGTCTCTACAATTTAACCAAAGTGTTGCAGAGATGCAGGCAATCAAATCTAGTTTTTAATTGGGAGCAATGTCGTTTCATGGAAAGAGAAGGTAAAGTGTTTGGACATAAGGTTTCAGAGAAGGGTATAGAAATAGATAAGACTGATATTAATGCTATAGAAAATCTTCCAATACCTCAGGACATAAAAAACTTAAAAATATTTCTAGGACATGCAGGTTTTTACAAGCGTTTTATAAAAGATTTTGATAAACTAGCTATGCCTCTCACTATCATGATTGCATTGCAGCTTTCGAAAACCTTAAAAATAAATTATTTTCAGCACCTATCATGCAATCTTCAAAATGGGATGAACCTTTCAAAATCATGTGTGATTCTAGTGACTATGCTTTAGGAGCTGTGCTAGGAAAGAGAGATGGAAGATTTCAATGTTATTCATTATTCTAGTAGAACTCTTAATAAGATTCAGAAAAATTATGCTACTACAGAAAAAGAGTTCCTAGCTATAATTTTTGCTTGTGACAAATTTAGATCTTACATCATTAATTCCAAGGTAATAGTTCATACAGATCTCCAAGCTTTGCATCACCTCCTCGTGAAAAAATATGCAAAGCCTAGGTTGATTAGGTGGGTTTTATTACTGCAAGAATATGATTTGCAAATTGTAGATAGAAGGGGTAAGGAAAATCCGGTATCAGATCATCTCTCTAGGATGGGCGGAATAATTACTAACCCCGTACCTATAAACGAATCATTTCCGGGAGAATATTTAGCAAATGTTGAAATCGCTGATCCTTGGTTTGCAGATTATGCTAACTATCTTGTGGGAAAATTTATACCTCCTGATATGACAAGAAATCAAAGAATGAAAATTCTTTAATGATCTTAAACATTACTTTTGGGATGATCCTTATTTATATCGTGATGGACCTTATGAAATGATTCAGAAGTATGTTCCTAACCATGAAATGAATGCAATTTTACAAGCTTGTCATGACATTCCATATGGAGGACATCATGCAGGCAAGCGAACTGCAGCAAAGGTACTTAAATTCGGATTCTATTGGCCCACCTTGTTCAAGGACGCACACAGGTATGTAGAACATTGTGATGCTTGCCAGAAAAGGGGTAATATAGGTAGAAGACAAGAGATGGCAATGAATTATAGTCTTATAATTGAACCCTATGATGTATGGGGAATGGATTATATGGGACCTTTTGTAGAATCAAATGGCAACACTCATATTCTTGTTGTTGTCGATTATGTCACTAAATGGGTTGAAGATATTCCAAAAAGCCATGCAGATGCGGCTACTTCAGTAAAGATGATCAAGGATGTCATATTTCCCATGTTTGGAGTTCCTAGATTTTTAATTACTGGCGGTGGTTCTCATTTTATGAAAGGAACTTTTAGGAAAATCCTCTACAAATATGGATTAACTCACCGTGTTGGATCACCATATCATCCTCAAATGAGTGGTCAAGTAGAACTCTCCAATAGAGAATTAAAGACCATACTTGAAAAGACGATGGACAAATCAAGGAAATATTGGTCATACAAGTTAAAAGACACTCTTTGGACATACCATACTACGTTTAAAAATCCAATGGGTATGACACCATATAAGATGGTCTACGGTAAGGCGTGCCATTTTCCTTTAGAATTAGAACATAAAACCTTTTGGGCAATCAAGAACTTAAACTATGATTTTAAAGCAGCAGTAGAAAAACGCTTATTAGATATTCATGCTTTAGATGAGTTTAGAATTGAGGATTATGAAAATGCTAGATTGTTTAAAGAAAAATTAAAAAAGATGGCATGATACAAAAATAGAAAATAAGGTTTTTAAAAGTGGAGACAAGGTGTTGCTCTATAATTCTCATCTTAATTTGTTTCCAGGAAAGATCAGATCGAAGTGGGAAGGTCCCTATATGGTTTAAGAAGTTTATTCATCGGGAGCAGTGAAGCTCCAAGAAAAAACACCCTCTCTTTCATGGGTGGTGAATGGACAACGCTTGAAGCACTATCGAGCAAAAGAAGATATAAGTGTAGTCACCATACATGTAATTACCCCAGAAGAGGTGATTAAGCAAAGATATATAAGGAATGGCAACTGCAACAAGGATAAAATCGAGACGAAATGAGCAACACCACGGTCAAGCTATTGGCCATAAAAGAGCGCTTCATGGGAGGCAACCCATGTGAAATAAAGGTTATAATAAGTTTTAAGATTTCAATTAAGTTTTAGTTAAGCTTGTGTTAAATAAGGAACACTTGAAGCTCTAGTGAAATAGAAAAAAAATGGGTAATGCTAAAATCTCGTTCAATGGATGTTAATGTTGGTCAAAAATTTAAGCTGTCATTTTTCTGTCAAAACTTGCTATTTCATTAAGTTTCAGATTAATAAGTAATCCTTGGGGAAAAAGGTAATTTTTGGTGGACACGGTAGGTTTAACGACCAACTATACGGCAGGAATTAATTTTTTGGTCGTATAGTTGCGGTCATATAGTTACATACCACATCATAAAATTTTACTCTAGGAATACAGTGGGTTTAACGACCAACTATACGGCGGGAATAATTTTTCGGCCCTATAGTTGCGGTCGTATAGTTGGTACCGTCGTAGATGAAAAATCTATAGTTGGTTCATAACTATACGGCGGGACCTATATGGGTCGCGCCCGTATAGTTGCTCATTACGGACGGCGGCTAGGGTTTTTGACCTCCCCTTTTAAAGATGATCGCATCTAACCTTTTTCATTATGTTTTCACAGAGCTACAGCCTCCAGCCTTGAAAAACCATCGCCATCTCTATACACACTACTAGTAAAAGGGCTGTTCGTGGCACACCTAAAAAGCCCATCTGTGACGCACTAGTGGTGAGCCACTAAGCGTACGCTGCGGCTAAAAAGTGCCTGTAGCGCACTACCCTGGTGCGCTATGGTTATATGGGGATAGGCGTGGTGCACTACTAGGTGCGCCACAGATATGGGTACAGGTGCGCCACGGATGTTTTTTTCAAAAAACAAAAAAAATTGCAAAACAACCCTCGTTTTGAATTGCAAAATTAATCGGGTCCGCATCGCCGCCGTCGTGTCGCCTCGCTGGAGCATGGTGGTCGTGGCCACGACCTACCACTGCAGGGAGGTGCGGGAGGCCGTGGCCGTGCTACTCCTCGCCGGCATCGAGGAAGAGAGGGAGAAGAAGGTGTGGCTGGAGAAGGGAGGAGGTCGCCGCAAGGAGAAGGAGGTCGTCGGCGGTCGTTGGCACTCGTCGTCGCTCGTCGTGACTGCAAGGAGGAGGAGGACGCAAGGAGAAGGAGGTCGTCGCCGTCGTGACTGCAAGGAGGAGGAGAAGGTCGCCGTCGCCATCGTCACTGCAAGGAGAGGAGGATGCCGGAGCAAGGAGGAGAAGAAGGCCACCGTCGCCATCGTCAATGCAAGGGAAGGAGGAGAAGGAAAAGGAGGAGGACGAGAAGGAGAAGAGAGAAGGAAAAGGAGGGGAGAAGAGAGAAGAAAAAGGAGGAGGGAGGAGAATGAAAAGGAGAAGAGGGAGGGAAGAGGGGTAGGTGGGCGGGGATTCTATTTTTTCTGTAGGAAAAACGGTTTTTTGATCGTAAATTTTTACTCTTTTCGAATTTTGAAAATCTAAATAATCGCTAAATGACCGGAGGTCATTACGAGCGGATACGAAATCTCGTTCTCGTCATTTTGGTATATTATACGATTTTTTCGACATCGTATGCAAAAGTTACGGCCATTTTACCGTCGCATGACTTTTTTTTGCAGAAAAAGTCGAAATTATTGTTTGTTAATTTTCCTACAAACTATACCACATTACCTATCTACATATGAAATTATTTTATTTTTTTGAAGTGTTTATCATTTTCTTTTATTTTTTACAAAGCCTAAAAAGGCGATCCACGGGGGGGGGGGGGGGGGGGGTGGAGTTCGGTGCAGGCCACTTAGCCGTTGGGACCTAGGACATAGTGCCCTACGGCTAAGTTGACCAGCTACTGCAGCACACATGCCCGTAGCGCACTAGGTCAGGGTGCGCTACGACTAAGTTTCACATCCGTAGCGCACCTTGACCTAGTGCGCTACGGGTATGTGTGCTGCGGCCACATGTGCCTTGGACCACACATAGTCGTGGCGCACCACCCTCATGTGCGCCACGCTTACGGCAGTTAGCTGTAGGGCACCTGTGGGCAGTGTGCCACGGCTATTTTACCCATGGGGCACCACTAGCAAGTGCGCCACAGAAGTGTGGATTACCTATAGCCGTTTTCCTAGTAGTGACAAGCCCCTTCTAACAATATCCATGCAACGAAGCCATGCAACTGTTCCATGTCAATAAGATTTGGAGGAAGAAATAAGAGAATCCCGTGAAGAGGATCGAGGGAGTAGAACCAAAAGAAGCGACATCGTCATTGCGGTGACCCATCATACCACTGCATGGTGTAGTACACTATAGTCGTTGATATAATACCAATGGAACACCGTTCCATCCGCATTATATCCCTCGGAGTGGTACAACAGAAACATCGCGTGTCCAAGGCAACACTTTATATTACATATAGCATACTAAAAAATATCCAGAGAGCTTCCTCGGACAATGAAGAATATTATACAGAAAGAACCAAAAAGATCCACTCGGAGTTACTTTAGAAGTACTACTATTAATATATGTATAAGGCTTGAAAGTACTACTATAGTACTATTCTACAGATGTAGGTTCTAGGTTCTAGGAGTTTTATTTATATTCTACACTTTAGCTTGTCTTCGATAGATTCCGGTAAGGTCTTCGACTCCGTTGATCTCACTTAGAAATCTTCAACTCTTCAAGTGACTTATTTCCTGGAAACATCATTGGTTTCTCTGAGATCTAGCAAGGGTTAAGAAGATATGTTGAGTACGAGCGTACTCAGCAAATTCACTAAAGAGGAGTGTTTTATGCACTATCTACAGCCACAGACCATAGGTCATAGGCAATGCAAGTTTTCGTAAACATTTCTTCAAAGGTTGATTTTATTCTGAAAAGCTATGTCCATCAGCCTTCACGGGTTTACCAGAACTTTCATGGAGTTCATTTCCCGCAGCGTTCGCAGCTCCTTCCCGGAACAGGGAGTAACAAGTTACAGTTCTTACACTCTATAGAGGTGCGTCACTTTACCCATGAGAGATCTTAGCTTTGTTGCACATCCGAGTTATAGGCTCGTTCACACTTCCTTGGTATGAGGCCCAGACTAAGATCCAAGCCAATCACTGTCCTTCTCCGCGACCCCGCATACACCACAATTGTTGGATGTCCAAGCTCAAGGTAGACTTTACCCCGTATAAAATGGATATACCTTAGTTGGATACACACAACAACCATTAACACTAGATATCTGTCTTTTGTAAGCCCAGATCCACGGTAGACTTCCCCCGTATAAAACGGCTATACCCATGATCTGCAACTTACAAATGCCCAGAACAGTGTCCAATGCATGCGAAAGGGAGCCGATCCAGCTAACTTCTCCGTCCCATTCCAAATCTCATGGTTAACGCGTAATATACGGCGCAAGAATCACTGGCGACATTGGTTGTTAAGTCCTAGATAATATGTTCCTTTACCACCGAAACTTTCATAGTAGATTATTACCTCATGGTAAATAACCTATAATCATATTATTATGAAAATAGTGTTTTCTGATCTTTTTCAAATGCAGGTGATGACAACACTGGTTTTGCAAAATACTTTACAGAAAATAATCAAAGGACATGAGCAAGTGTGAACTTGCCTTTTGTGATTGCAAGATTATGCACTCACGGTCTTCGAGATAATAGAAGATCCAATATCTGAAATCATCATCATTGGTCCGGTAAGGACTAATGTTTAAATAAGAAAGATGCCATTATGCATAAATAATGCTATGCAATTTTATAATTCCCAAAGTGAAACCCTTAGTATTTTGAATAAGTTGTTCTTATGTATCTTCTTAAAGATTGGGTTTAGCTTTAAGTTTATTTCATAAGCGATGGCATTGATAAGGAACTTAAGTGTTAACAATCCAAAATATACAAGTAATAATAGAATAATGTGATTATGATTAATTTTTATCTGGTGATTGGGATAAGAAGTCCTTGAGTTGAGTTTTTTAAGAGCTGAAGAAACTAATATGGACTTGTTTGTGTGAAGTGGCAAAAAGAATAACATTTGAAGAAACTAGTATTAGTTAAGGTTAATTAGCTTTAAGGGTTATTGGGTTTTATATTAGGGTTTGTGATGGTTATGAATGATGTTAAGCTTTCATCTTTTCGTTGATTATACAAGTGACCAAAGTTAACTTTAAAAACATGAATAAACTTCAAATGAGATGTTTATGATTGTTTAAACCAAAGTTAACTATAAAAACAGAAGTGAATTGTAAGATATGATGAGTTTTAGAATAGCATCTAGCTTTAGGGTTTTGGCAAATATGATTAAGGATGATCCCTTTTAATTTTCAGTGAAAGATAAATTTAATAATATGCAATTTATTAATGGGAGCATAATTAGATGGTCTTACAAATGTATTTGAGTTTAAAGTCATTTTTAAGAGTGGTTGAGGAATGGATATTATTCACTCTCTTATACAAGAGTGTTATGTAATATGTATTTAAAAGGAGTTTAATTTGAATTTAAGATTTAAAAACATTTAAAGGTTAATTGTTATATTTAAGTTTTATTTTTATTATAGATTTAGACTTAGTAATTAAACTTTAAAGGTTTTGGTGTTTTATAAGAAAATGTGATTATTTCTTACTTAAGAAATAATTTTAAGATTTAACAAAGTGGTTATTTTATTTGAGTAAAATAAGTAATGAATTTTATTTATCTTAAAATGTTTTTGAATAATATATATAGTATTTTTCTGGTGCAATATACTTATTAATGATCTTAAAAATGGATTTTATTTATTTTTAAGTCTTAGCTTTATTTTTATAAAATTCTTCAAAGTATTAAATGTCTTTAAATATTTGATTTATATTTTATTTGTAAAACTCTAAGTTAGTATTTTTATAAAATAGTAAAGTTATTTTTATACACAAAAATGTTTTTTATTTATTTTTAGGATTTTTCCTTATTTAATGAAATTTCACATAAAATTTAATAGTGTTTAATCTTTATTTGCATTTTATTAACTTAAAGAAGTAAAGTTATATTTTTCTTAGGTGGATATTATTTTTGTGATAATTTTAATATATTAGATATATTTTTATGATTTTTCTATAATTTTCTATAGCTGGAAATGTTTAAAGGTTATTTTGGTAATTTTTTTCTTTTATTTCATTTCTTATTTTATTTTGAAATGGGCCTAGTACCCAACATAGGGCTAAATTGGCCCAGCAGAGGGGGTACTGGATCGGTCAAACCGACCCAGCCCGTACTCACCTCATCCCCCCGAAGCTTATCTTCTCCTCCCTCCTTTCTCCTCGCGCTCCTGGGCGCTGCCACCGCCGGCTTGATTCCGGCGAAGCAGGCCGCTGCGGCCGCCTCCGTTGGCTGCCGGAGCTCCGCCTTCCCCAGACGAACCTTGCCCTCCAACTCTATTTGAGAGTCTTGCCTCTAGAAGGTCATATCTGGCCCTCTCTGGTGCTAGGGTTTGTGGTGCCCGCGGCGCCGCCGTTCACTGGTGATGTGTGGGATGCTGTGGTTTGGCTACGACACTCGCCGTGCCACAGATGTTGCTGGGATGGCTTGGTGCGGTGCAGGTGCTTAGGTGCCCACCGTGCCGCCGTGCTGCTGCACTCTTGGACTCTGCTTCCTCTTCGGCGAGCTAGGACTCGCCCCAGGTAGGTGCTCCTTCTACCCCCCCCCCTCTCTTCTCTGTGACCAGCCTTCGTGCTGATAACTTTGGTCCATGGTTATGTTGTGATGATCTACTGCTAGTGTTGCCAATATCACTAATTGTTCTATGGTCCTCATGAGTTTTCAAATTGGTATGCTAGCTCTGTTTAGAGTTTTGATTCAAAAGAATTGTCCTTGATAATTAGCATGTACACATGAGAATGTGCTTTGAAATAGAGGAGATGCTTTTCTTGGTTGTTTAACCTGGCATAGTAATTTCCAGAGTTCATGTACAAAATCTGGTATTGCTATGGTTGTGTGATGCTGACCTTTTGCTAGTGGGGTTTCCTTTATCTGGCTAAGTAAGGGTCCAGTTTCTCCTGGTATCCTTGGCTCTACTGTAATCTTGATACCATGGTGATGTTGAAATTTGAACAGTGCATACATTTTATAGAATTCATATGACAGTATGAATTCAAATGAGTTGGCCATAGTCTCAAATAAATATATATTTGTTAAGTGATTTAACTCTGATTCTTCATTCAGTATGAATTTAAGTTTATGTTGCTAGTATGGTAGAAAGGAAATATGATGGATTGATTCCTAAATAATTCGGAGGAATAAATGATTGAGTATAGTTGCTACCCTGGAATCATTTGCTTGGTGACTGCTTTAATTACTTCCTAACCTACTGTCAGCAAGACAGTGTTCACATGGTTACTAGTTGTTGGTTAAGTAAAAGATGATTTTGTGCTGAGGAGGATCCTGAATGGCCCTAAATGATCTCTGCTAACTAGCACCTGAACCAAGTATGCACAATTGTGCCTGGTTATCACTGTTGTGATTAGCTGTGTGGAAAATATAATTAAGTTGATAATCTTCTAGTTTCCATTATGTTGAGCAGTGAATACATATTTATCTAATTCCTAATGTTTATTTTTAGGAAAATGATTTTAATGAGACCCTTAATCTGGAGATTGTTGGTGAATGCTAAATTGTAGCTTAAGTTAGTAAACCCAGGCTCTAGTGGCACTTGTGGCTAGGTTGCTACTGAGGTGCTTCCCACATTTGGATTGTTCCCAGTATTAGCCAGCTAGTAAGTGTGACAGCTCTGCTGCTTGGCTATACCTTCTCCTTGCTCTAGACTAGGTCAAGGATGCAAAGACTAAGACCTAGGCTTGGAATGATTAAGGATTAATGATATTTTCTTTGGTTGTGATCCTACTACTGTGGTGCCTCACTTGGGAGTGTGCGCAGTGGTATGATCCTAGTGTATATGACCTGATGCCCTTGCCCCTGCCAATGATGCAAAGGCTGAGGCCCTAATGATGATTGAAACAGATGCTATAGTTTTATCCTTTCTAACTCAATGATGAGACTAGCATAACACTTCTATGCTAGTTTGAGAGTTCTCCATTTTTCCCCACTAACACATATGCTCTAAAAGATGAAATGAGCATGTGCTGTTACTACTATAAGTTGGTAACCTAATATGCAGAGTAGATTAGCTTGACTTGGTGAGATTGTGGTTAAGCTACAGCTGCTCTTGATCTACTGCTGTTATTGTCTTGCCCTTGTGATGGATCTTGATTGATTCATGTCCATTCTGCTGGATGTTAATCTTGCCTTGGTACATCTAGCCTTGATTTCCCCTTGTCCTAGCTCTAGGATGGCTCCTGGGAGCAACCAGAGCTATGGTGGTGTGGTTTGACACTCTGGTGGTAATGTTGTGTGAATGTGTTGTGGAGTGTGGGAAGGTACTTTTTGGCTATGGCTGTTTCCTTCTTATCTGGTTTCCTGGTTAGCTGTGGTGTTGATAGCTCACAGCTGCATGTGGTGATAATGCTGCCTATGAGTTTGCCTGGTATGGTCCAGGAACCTTCTCCTTGTCCAGGTTTCATCTGGGAGATCTTTTGCCCTGAATGTGTTAAGCTAATTTGATATTATCTGAAGTTGAGCTATATTTTTGGATGCTGCCAAGTGGAAGCTTGATTCTTTTACTATTTTATCAAGGTGAAACTTGCCCTTTTTTGACCTATGATGTTGTGCTGAGGTCATTAGATAGAACAAGAATAGATACTACACTTGTTCCATTTCAAATCACTCAATGATGAGCTTAAGCATATCATTAGTATGCTAATTCTAAGAGTAATCTAATCCCAAAACTAACCCCTGTATTTTATTTTTTAGTTGTTTGTTTTTGCAGGAACCATCTGGGGTAAAGGATACAAGATAAAGAAGTAGCTTAGGGACAATAGTTTAGGATTTCTCTTTTATATAAATATGTGTAATTTCTTTTTTGATTGAATAATGTTGAGATATTGTAATTTATATTATGTTTTATATATTGTAAAAACATTGTATTATTGTATTCAATTCAATAAAGTTTACTTATTTCATTTTTTATTTATTTTACAACTCTTTTGTAAGGACAATGTCAATATATTGTTGTAATAAAGAATGTTGTTATTTATTTCAGTTGTAATTCTTTTTCCTACTTATTTGTTTTATAATTGTAAAGACAAGGTCTTATATAAAGAATTATTTTATTTATCTGTTGTAAAATAATACTATATGCATATATATTTATATTAATAAAGAATCCTTGTTATATTATTTATGTAATCATTTTATTTCAAGTTATTAAATATTTCCAATTCTTATTTGTGAATTTTATAAATTCATTTGAATTTCACATTTTAAATTCAAATACACCTTTGAACAATTTTCCCTCAAACAAAGAATTCTACAAAGGTCATGTCGAAATCTATCGCACTTGCTCCGAAGTTTCCTTTAGTACAAGAGAGATCCCGATCCCTCCATAGCTCTTTTAGTTTTGCGCGAAAATTCCCCGGATTTTCTTATGGATGAATGCAATGCACAAACTTGTGTCCTCTCTATTTCTAGGTGCTAAATCCTGTGATGTTACAGTCGTCCAGCTCGAAGATCAAGCTTCTCCCGAATTGGGAGGACATGTTCCCACAAGTGATGGAGATGATGAGGAAAGCGGATCAGAGAAGGAGCAAGGATGAGTATCTTCCTAATCCCTTCTGTCACATCATAGGATCATATTATAAATCTCCTCTCTGTCTGTCACCTCTTAAGCCTAAGAAGGTGCGGCAAGATGAGATTCATGATAAGATCTATCAATTGGAAAACGCTTCAAAGGCATGTGTTGAAACTATTGGAGAAGGGATTGACTCCTACTGGATCATGAGCAAAGACCTCGAGCAAAAGGTCAATGACATTGACGGTAGTGTTGGTTTCTTGATTAAAACTCTTTTTGAGTTGACAGATGAGAATCAATTCCTCCGGAAGAAAATATTGAAGCTTCAACTCGACATGGCCGAGCTCAGCATCCGCCTTGCAAGCATAGCTAAAGTTTGCAACATAGGAGAAGAAGGCAATACTCTTCCCACCAAAGAGGAGGAATAGGTACCAACAAGGAGTTATTTGATCCTGCCTGGCTTGATTCAAAGATTGGGGAGATCTTTAAGACCTTGTAATCTATCCTATGAGTTTTGTGTTATTATTTTAGTCTTGCATTAGTTCAAGATTAGAAATAAAGATTGCAACATTAGAATTCCCTTCAGGAATAGTAGATCCTTTTTATGAAATTCTGAGTTTATTATAATATAATTATTGAGCATTATTGATCTTGAGTTTGTCTTATTGGATATAAGAATGGCTTGAGTATAATTTTACTTACACTTGATGATAGCAATAGGAGTCTTCCACACCATTGGTATTAATGGAACATACAAAGATAATTTAATCGATATATTGTAAGATCATGGTTTGATTTACAAAAGGAAAAAATAATGTAATCAGTCAAGTTGAGAAAGAAACCTTGAATAGAGGAAAATTAAAAAGTGCTATCAAATTAGAGTGAGAACAAGTCGAGGTAGAGTCTTCAAGTCATAAATATTATCCATATACAATTGGAATTTGGTAATTGAGATTGTTAAACTTTGAATTCCTACATGAAGTGGAATGTATGACTAGCTCCTTTGCACATCACTTAAACAAAAGTGTGATCATATATTAAAAGGAAGAATAAAAGAAAGAAGAAGAAAAAGAGCGAATGTGCAAAGAGAAAATAGGCATATACCACCATAATGTAGTAAGACAAAGAAATGTTTGATATTTCGAATCCCAAGTGAATATGCTAATCCTAAAACACTTGGGACTACCTCGCTAACTCATTCGGTCGAACTAAATACTTCTACATCATGTTGAAAGTAATATTTTGTGAACTATTAAAACTAAGGTGTGGAAGCCTGCTAATATTATTCGGATGGTTCGAGTAAGGTACTATTCATGAACATATTCCTATGTATCGTATATGACAACCACATGCTACAACTGCCTCATTTATTTTATCGACTCAGCTTCATGAATATGAGGATCACATCCATTAAAGCTAAACTTGCTCGGAACGAGCAAGAGTATAAGCTTGGGGAAGTTGATGAGTGCATATTTGCATCATGTATTATATTAATATTTTGCATTGTAGTGGTAGGATCTTGGTATTTTACGGCATTCGCGCATACCTTTTATGTTTATTTTCACCAGGATCAGGACAGATGATGGATCCGATGGACACAATTCTTGGACCAGTTATATTGGAGTGAAAAGGAGCCAAAAACATCGTAAATCGCTAAATTGGAAAATATCAATAATACCAGAAGAAAACCTGAAGCGATTGGAGGATGCGGAAGGTTTAATGACCAACTATACAGCAGGAATACTTTTTCTGGCTATATAGTTCCCGCCGCGTAGTTTGTGCCACCACCGCCTCCTAAAATAGTTTCACCCCATGCAACTGGATCGGAGAGACAACATACATAACACCCAGAAATCGTCGAAAACCTCACCTCCAGAAGGGATCTGGAGGGGAAACTTGCCCAAGGGATCCATCTTCACCCTAAGCAGGTCTAGGAGGCCAAGGCATTGATCTCCATCTTCATCAACCGCTGCATCACCATCATCTCCATCCATCCCATCTAGATCTTATTGTAATTCTTGCACTAGTTGTGGATTTATACAATAACTATTCATCTATAATTATCTCTACCATTGCCATGATGTTGTTCGCCTCCATGTCTAAGTAGATCATTAGTTCTTGGGGAGATGGAGAAACTCTAGTATATGATTGGCATGATATAGAGATTATTATGTTATACACCATTATGTGTATGGGTTAATTGTCTTCATCTTGATGTTGAGAGTTGTGCATCTCTTTAATATTTTCCTTTTATGGGGACTTGATGAAGGGGATTACTTGTTGGTAGACGGAGGGATGATAGCACTTATTGTGACTATAAAGTCTTTGTCATCCTTTACGCTAACTTGGGGAAGCAAGGAGAACTCATTAAGCCATGTCCATGTCGCGGAAGAAATCTCTTAATAGCGGGATAAAATGATTGATGTCGTTTATCTGTAACCTGTAGTTATGAAGGATGATGTGAGCAGTGGTTGAGGCCAATTCGTCCATATATGGAGCTCCTCCCACATACATACATGTCATGAGAATATTTGTTATAATAATCTTGATTACTCAGTCTAAATTGCTAGCAGTGTATCCACCACTCCTCGAGAACGCCTTTTTCTCTATTGACGTTCCAAGCTTTCTTACATACACGATTCCTACGTTCTACATTAAGTTTTACTTTACTTTATTTAGTCATTTTTCTCAACCAAAAACCCAAAAATAATTCTACTTTTCTTGCATCTTACAATTATTCCTTAAGTACTTCATTTAGTTTGAGTTAAAAGCATTTTAGTCTTTCGCTTACTGCTCCCTATAAGATTGATATCCTTATTTCAAAACTAGCTACAAACGACATGTGCACTTGCAGTCATCAATACCGCAAAAACATTCCACTTTCAAAAACAGTACAATAGTAAACGCTCCTCGAGCAACAATACTAAATAAGCGGTAAAGCATGGCATAAGTACAGGATAGAAATAACACCCCAAACTACTTGTGGCCCCAAGAAATTAAGTATGACTCAAGCTAGTACTAAGGGGATTCATGGTCCCACATGCGGATAGTGCGATAGTCAAGGAACAAGAATCAAATACTCGGGGTCCTACGGGACACAAGTGAGCATAAAGAACCAAATAGCAGATATTGCCCACCGGTGTCTCTTTCATTAGTTATCCCATTACTACTCAATTCAGTTGTTTAGGTACCTCATTATTCTAAGACTCTCACAAACCCTACACATGCAATTCTATGAATCACATGGCTCAAACAACTCCTATAGTAATGGCTCATAGGATGGAGGGGACAAGCTTTGGTGGGGTTTAAAAGTAAAAATCAAACACACAAGGGCCAAAATAAATACATTGCACAATCATGTAAATCATATGCAACAAGAAATCAAGGGATGACATGATGGAATGATGCACAATTTACATGGCATAACATAGCATGGCATGGGTGAAGTGTGGGGTACAAGATGAAACCATTTTATTACTTTTTATTCATGTTTTGATCCCATAAACATTTCTGTATACTTAATATTTATATGATGCATGCTTCAATTCATATCGGGCTCGTCGATATAATAGATTTAGACATATCATTTGTCGAATTCGGAGTTACAAAATTAAAGTTATTCAATTATTAAGAAAATAGTATTTATCATCATTTAATAATTTGAAAATTTTAATTTTCTCAAATGATATTATAAATAGCATAAGAAGATTCCTCACAATTTTCTGATTCAAAAACATATATCATACTTAATATTTGGATTTTCAATTTTTAAACAATATTTAAAATCATTTATATTAAAGATGGGTCAAAGTCAATGGTTTGACTAGTTTGAATCAGATAAATATATGGTTGAATTCATATTTAAAATCTAAACACTTTTCATTTTGGAATCATATTAAAATTCTAAATTACTTGAAAGTTACAAATTATTTCATATATAGTTCAATTTCTAGTTTTCATTTGAAATTCAGAAAAGGGTTAGAGTTTTGTTACACAGGATGATGCTACCCACCTAGGCAAACCAGTGGGACCAGGCAAAAGACGGGTCCACACACGCAACAGCCAGTTGTGGCTTGACAAGTGGGCCTCCTGGGGATCGCGGGTTGAGGAGCAGCAACCGTCAGGGACTAAACTACAAAAAGAGGCAGGTCTGCTAATGACGAAATTGAAGATGGAGTATCAGCACGCGGCGGCTCCGAGCACCTTCCGGAGACGATGATGACGCATCCGTCGAGAATCTCGCAACACCGCCACAACGAAGATCAGAGAGAGGACAATGGTCTACCAGATTTGTTCAGAGAGTTTCTACTGAGGAGGACTAGGTACACCATAATCGCGGGGGGAACAGTGGTTCTCGCGAGGGTTCTGCTACTGCACGGCGCGGCTGACTGGGAGGCCGGCGCGCACTAGAGCGGCGAGGGGAAAACTGGATGAGGCCGACAAATTCGGAAGCGCTTGGGCAAGCCGATGGTGCTGGGTGCTTCACAAGCTCGGGACGCATCTTCTAGTTCTCTTGACATGGACGTGGACAGCTCGTAGCGGCGGGGGCATGGTGATGCCGCGAGGTGAGTGACGCCGCGTCGCAGGGAAAGAGAGGGGGAAACGAGGTAGCTGGGGCTAGGGTTCGCGCTGGGGAGTAGATAAGGTGAGGTCACGCGGCCGGCATGGGTTGGTGATGAGGATGACGGCGGGCGGGCGGGGACCTGATCCGCCACCTCTCGATAGAGGGGAAAGCGACGGAGATGATAAATAGTTACGGAGAAGTACTCTGTCGAAGTGGTATAGGCCGCGGGGAGAGCTGGCTGCTGGCGAGGAGAAGAAAAGGGCCGGCCCAAGAGAGGAGAAGAGGAGCTGCGGGTGGCTGGTTACTGCGGGCGGCTGGTTACTGCGGGTTGGGCTAGAACAAGATAGGCTGCAGGTCAGGAAGCTGCTCTCTGCTTTTTTTCTGCTTCAAACTTTTCTTTATTTGTTTCAGATCTTTTGGAGTGTTTGTTTGTAGCTCAAGATTTTAAGTAGTTCACAAAAAGAGCAAGCTCAACTAAAAACCATAGAAACCAAAAGAGGAATAAAGATTTTCCTTAGGTGGCTTACATTGGATGGATCACTTATTTGAATTTAAATCAAACAAACTTCTCACAAGTCCAAAAGAAAACCAAGAATAGAAGGAGTGTGGAAATCTTTGCATGGCCATGCATGTGTGATAAATGTCTAGCTTTACTAGTTATGAAAACAACTTATAGCACTTCATGTTCATCTATTTATCATGCATCCAAGTCTGTGATTTCTCACTAAGGCTCTCAGTTTAATGGATTTAGCATGAGTTGTGCCAGTGATGGCATTGGCTATCAGGAATGCAGTTGCTTCCTCAATTATTTCTTCACATGAGATTGCATCAAGCATTGCATCTGATAAAATCACTCCATCCACCTTAGTTCAATAGCCTTGGCATGCACTGGCTGTTTACTGACACATGTGTCCTGGAGTGTACTTATCCCCACAGTTGTAGCAGAGTCCATTTGAGCAACGATATTCCTTTAGTTGTCGCGTTTTATAGACATCTCCCATGGCAAAATGAGATTTACCACTCTCCTTTGTACAAGTATGCTGCAGCTTTACAGGGCCCTGCCTCTGAAATTTCCCCCCTAGAGGTTTATTCCGAGCCAATAGAGCTTCCTCGACAACTGCGTCCTGATAAGCCATATGGACAGATGAAGGCAACTGGACTCCACAGTAGCTCGAATTTCATCCTTCAAGCCTAGAATAAATTGAGTCACTAGTATTGTCTCACTGAGTCCCCCTTCACACAATCGAACCTGATACGCCCAATGATTAAAGGCAGCTCGATATTCAGGGACAGTGCCAGTTTGATTTAACACTAAGAGCTCTCTCATACAATTCCTATGAACATTGATGTCAAATTCTGCCAAAATAGTTGAACAAAAGGTGGCCCAGCTCAAACAAGCGTCAGTGAACTTCACCGACTGATAACAGTGAGCTGCGTTGTCATGCAAATGAATCGAAGCTGACATAATTTTGAAATTCTCAGGAATATTGTAAAGAACAAAATATGGTTCACAGTTATTAACTCACATCCTCACTCCTTCGCCTCCAAAATGAGGGAACTCCATTTTGGGCATCAAAGTGTGTCTCCCATGCGTACTGTCTTCCTGAGCTCAGGTCATAGTGGTTACTTGTCCCCATTTGGGTGGTCGAGCGTGTTGATGTCGAGAGGTGCTGGTTGTGGGGGTGGATCCCCAACTGGTCCCCCAAAATTTTCCTCCATTCTACTGCCGCCTACAACCTCCGTTGCCATCGGTCTACTGCCGCCCATAACATCCGTCGCCACTAGTCTACCGCCACCCCCAAAATTAGCTGTCGTGGATGGTGATGCCGCCAAGAATCCCTCCTCCGCCATCCGCCCTAGACTGTGCTCGTGGCCGCTTGTCGTCTCCTTTAGCACCCTCGCGACGTGGACATGGTCGCGGTGTATCTCACTTATGGAACTCACGGACAGATCCACCTTCGCCTGCACTTAATCAAGACGAGCCACCTGCTCAGCGAACTGCAAATCCAAGTGGTCCAATCGAGTCTGGATCGACTGAATCCCCTCCATCTTCTCTTGAATTGACTTCAAGGCCTCGAACACCTTCATCACCTGCTCCTCGAACGATCCCATCTCCTAGACAACGTGTCGGGTCTGCGCACTGGCTTTGAAGGGAGCCGTCGTCACTTCCTCTGAATCCCCCGAACGCTAGTTTCGGATTTACAGTCTATTGCTCGAAGAGCGATTGCCAACCAACTAGTCGATGTTACCGGTGGATCTCGAGTTTGTGAAGCGCGCCAGGACCGATCAAGCTCTGATACCAGATTGTAACATCCTTGCTGATGCTTGCCGCCGATCGGATTTGGGACTATCTATTCAGCTTGGAGCATAAGAAAGAGAGGTTGAAGAAGATGGCGACATGAGTCGTTTCTATTAATGTCTCGATGAATATTAATGTTCAAGGCCCCAAGATTATATACTGCTCACTTACATTTTCTGGCACTTACAATAGACTCAGCCCATGACCCCAAACACGACATGGCCCATAGTCCACACACACACGGCCTACTTCCCAATCGACTCCTTCAGTTTACGCTTCCCCGGCACTGCAGCCCTGAGCAACAGCGTAGCCGTTGTGACAGGCGTCGCCGCCCTCTTCCTCCCCTCCGGCCACGAGCATGCATGCCGCCCGTCGATCCCCTTCCTCGCTCCTCTCTCCTCTGAGCGCCACCGCCTGGCTCGCCCGCTGCCCTCTACCACCTCGTCTCACCATGATGGTCGACCCCCCATGGTCGCCTCTCCTCGTGCGTGTGCCCGTGCTAGATGAAAGACACACCTCTGTTCCCTATCTCCGGTACTCTCCCACCTTGTATCTGCCACCGAAGTCATCAGCCTCATCTTCCTCGCGTCGCCTCATTCCTGCTAGCTCTGGTGCCAGCAGCCGAGGAGCGACCGCTCCTTTTTCTACTTTTCGGCTTACAACTGATTTGTGGCCACGTGACACAAACTGCTTCTGATCGTCTCGCCCACCAAGCGCTCGACAAAATGTCCATATGAGTTTTGGTGTGAAATTCTTCTACTACCACAAGCTTGATTGTTTCTGTCTTTGACCAAGATCTTCTTCTCGGGTTCGTCGCGGATTCCTCGCACTGCACCAGATTCCGCCATCCGACGCCGCCAACCCTCCAACATGGACACCACAGGCGATGACGCCGGATTGCCAAGGTTGACTCCTCGGGATGACATGACCTCCTTCCAGAACCCGATGGCATAGACACCTAAGATCCTGAATCTGGAGTCCGAAGACTGTACCCAGCATTCTTCTCCCTCTCGAATTCGAACCCCGATCCTAAAGACCGAACCGAACCCTCGGAGCCCAAGACCTTCGGAACTGAGATGTCTGATCCCCTTTTCTGAGCCCTATTATATAAAATGAAATATAAATTTGTTGCATATTAAGTTGGTTATTCTTGCATGCATATTGTGGATGTTTGAGGGTATTTAGATGATTCACGTATTAATTAAATATGGAGACCATATGCGGGCTTCTCTAGTCTTATATTGGCTCCATTGAAATTTATGTAGCAAACCGATGACATAATTTTTCCTTGTTAAGACAACATTTAAATTGTGAGGTATATATACAACATGAACCATATCATTAATTGTCGGGACCCTGGTTGCGCTTAATATTGCCTAATTGCATTGCACATTTGCCATGTCATGCATCATTCCCGAGCTTCTGTCGTAGTATTAAGTAGTGCACTTGGTGTTTCTTCTAGTGCTTTGCTTCTTCACGGATTAGGATGATGAGTTGATGTGAGTGTCGACCCGATCTTTGGATGAACCTTTAGCAATGTTTTTAGGCGAGCATTCTTCCCCTTTCTACCTATTTGACATTTATAGTCTTTACTTCCTCCTATTGATCTATTGATATCTATGTTGTGATTCTTTAGTTTTCGTACCTGTCATATTACCTGCAGCCTCTATAATTACCTTGGACACCTACTATTGCATGTTGCTTGGTAGCTAGATGGTTGTGCGAGTCATAGTTGCTAGCTCAGGTGCTGCCTCGTGTTGTCAAGTACTACAATTGTTGGAATATTGACATATGCTTAATGTTGGAGTTGATCACGACTTTAATTACAACATGATATTAAAATGCTGTGAATAGCTATAACTAATACAGAGGCACAAGTGGGCAATAGATGTTATTTGTTTTTAACCGCTCACTGTGTCCCGTAGGCCCCGAGTACTTGATACCTGTTCCTTGACTATCGCACTATCCACATGTGGGACCATGAATCCCCTTAGCTAGAGCTCGATTCATTTTTTATTTCTTGGGGCCACAAACTAGTTTGGAGCTTTATTACTATCCTGTATTTATGCTATGTTTACCGAATTATTTACTATTGTTGCTCGTGGAGAGCGTTTACTACTGTATTGTTTATGAATGTGGAATGTTTACGCGGTATCGAAAAGCCTTAAACTCTGGGTTCCCAGCCGTTTATAGCCATTGGCACAAACCCTGGGTCCGTCTCGGAGTCGGCCAACTTCGTTGTGGGTAGCTTAGTGGGGTGGCCCCGTGAAATACTTTATGAATCTTGTGATTGCTTTGTCGTGATGCCTAGTTGGTTTTTCATTTGGTTTTACTAAGGTTGATCGTGCGTGCGTTGCTATTTGTGCACCCCTGCAGGGTAAATCTTTCTGAAAGCCGTGTCCGCGGTTATGGGCGACTTGGAGCACATTATCTCGATCATAGACAACTATAACTAAAGTAGTGCTATAAATTTGACTTTGACATGTCTAGTAATCAGGTTCATTATAATGGAATGAGTAAATAAAAGTGCCAACAACTGCTTGATTTGGGATGTCTTATGCTATCTGTATCTGACTAGTAAGTAGTGCAACTACAACGGAATGGTTAACCAAAACTGCCCACTGCTTATGATATTAGGAGGACTCATGCTATCAATATCTGACTAGTAAGTGCTGCAACTATAATGGAATGAATAAAATTGCCAATTGTATGAGTTTCCTCAGCAGGACTTCCTTGTTTGGTCTCAAGGGGGAAATACCAGGAGGGGTATAATTGGTGGTAGTATTAGGTTGGTTCCGAATAGGTCTTTCTTACCCCTCTAATAGCCGAAAGTTATATCGAGTCTCTATAGGCTGTTTAGTGCATGCTTCACTGACGCTTCAGTCCACCATACCTATATAGGCGAGAGCCGCCGAATTCTAAGTCTCGCCGTGTAGTGGCCTCAGTACTGACTGCTCTGTTTTTTGTTTGCCCTTTGCCATCACCCCTTTTGTTTTAGCAGGTCTGAAATCGATGTTGTTAGCAGGGTTACCCTTTCGGCTTGTCCTGGGCAGGGTTATAGACGCCATTGGTTATTCTTTAGGGATCATAGCCGAACTTGCTTCTTACCCTTCCGCTCTGTTTTTCCTTTGCCCTTTGGTGGCACCCCTTTTGTTTTATCAGGTTTGAGATTGACGTTGTTAGTAGGGTTACCCTTCCGGCTTGGCCTGGGCAGCGTTATGGATGCCATTGGTTATTCTCCAGGGCTCTTAGCCTAACTTGCTTCTTATCCATACTCAAATGTTGTAGCGTTTTGAAGGTGATTTCGATCTTTGTACTGTATATCCGTGTTCTTGACTCATGGAGCCATGTTCTATCTATCTGTTCTATGGGTTCCATTATGGACTAATGTGTAAGGGTATTACTTTGTTTTCCACCCGGACGAAAGTGCCTGGTGGGAACCTTTGAATCGTTTCTATGCGGGTTTGGCAGGAATCGCTAAAGCTTGTATAGAGCTGATCCGAGGGTGTTTCATGCAATCTGAGAATGATGGCCCTCTATGCGGTGGCAGGGACCTCAAGAAATATAGGCGTCTTCACGAGTATTGTATGGTTTGACGAGATGAAGCTACTGCCACCTTGTATGGTCGGGACGTACGGGCGGGGTGTGCCCGTACCAATGGTCGTTACGCTGGCTGGCGCCTGGCTTCAGCTCCAGGAATACTTGGTCGTCAATACTTCCTCAAAATCATCATTTATGACTCCATATTTTGCAATAAAAGTGTGATTTCCTGCACAACATAAATCAAAGGAATGATTTGCATATCTTTGCAATAATTAGCCATTAGTGACAAATCAAGAGAGAATAATATCAATTGCTTGACGAAAAACAATGTTTAAACGGGGAGAAAGATGACGCTTTTTGGAGCCATCAATCTACGCATTAGCGAGTCAAATCAGCAGGTTATTAAAGCTGCCCTCAAGTATGTCGACACTATGGAAAACATCGTTAGCGCGTCCAGATCAAACTCTGAACAACCAGTTTATCCAATAATTCCAAACCCAAACCCTAGTCAGCCGTTGGTTTACTCTGCCGAACCAATAGCAATTGTACCCTATTCGGCTAGGCCTAGTGCACCGATCTGCTGTAACACCCCAACATTTAGGAACCAACGAAGGGTAGAAATAGGATTTTGTGCATGTGCATGCATTCATCTGTAAAATCCGGATAATTTTTTCGCCAAACAAAAACCTAAAGTGATCAGAGTTTCTTTCACTATCGAGAGGTAGGAGTAGCCCTTCATAGTGATTGTTATAAATTTTGACATGATCTTTATGAATTAGTATGTTTTGGGGGAAATAATTTGAATTCAATTTGAATCATTTGGAAAATATTTAAAAATTAGAAGTTAGTATTTTCCAAAATGATTTAGTAATATTGTTTGTTTATATGAAAGATATATTAAACAATAATAATAATTTAGACAAAGAAATTTAAATAAGAAATAAATTCTTATTTCTTTTTCTTATTCCATAATCATATTACAAAGTGAGAATGATACAATAGATAAAAGAACACACTACAGTAAGGGAAATTACAATAAAAGAAATTTTATTGAAGTATAAGAATATTATTACAAGATTCTTTACAAAAGAATAAAATGAAGATTACAATAAAAACCTAGACTACTTATCTATCCCTAAAGTAAATCTTGAGCATCCAAATATCTGTACCTACAAAACACAAAGAAAATAAAAGAGAAACAAAGGTATTATTTTTGGTTACTTTTACTCTCAGTAAAGAATAGTGAAATGCACAGTTCAAATTCACATCATTGAGTATATAAAGGGGCAAATTTCACCAATCAGCAACATCTGTTCTTTATATCCAATAAATCTCAGATCTACATCATCAGCAATGCAAAGGGGCAAGTTTCACCACAATAGTAAATTGTAAATGGATAGAAGATGAAACTAGTTTACTTGATATGATCCACAAACAGCCCAAGCAGCAAGGCATCTTAGTCACCTAATTGCATGTAGTGTGTTGTCCACATAGCAACAACAACACAAGTAGTCAAAAGGAAGTTCCCAGCCATAGCACAACTACCAGGAGCTCATATCCTCTTCACAAGAACACTGTAAGAACACACTAGGACTGCCAACTTTCCCAAACAAATCCCAAGCCAAGATACATCACAGATCATCCAACCATCTACATGATGGTGACATAAGGAGGGTTGGTGCAGGTGGATAGCAAGGTCAAGAGCAAGATCAGTAGCTAGGAGGAGCAGGAGCAGCACCAGGAGGTGCAGAGCCAGATGAATCCAATAAGGACAAGTGAGACAGATCAAGCCAACAAGATACACTAGCACCACAACATCATCATCATCAACAACCAAGTTGTGTGGTGAGTACACAAAAAACAATCACATGATCCATCTATATCAGATCATCAGAGCATATGTTATTTTATATGCATCTTCTCAGAAAAGCACCCAAGTGTGGTGTATCCATCACAGAAGAAAATTGAACTGAAAGCCAAAGAAAATCTTTACAAAAAAATCCAAGATCTCATCCTGTGCAACATAGATCTTGGATATAAATTTACATCTCCACATCCAATTATAACAGTAGCCCAAGATCGTGATTTCTGGGCACATCTCTTAAGGAGTAGCATCTCAGAAATCAATGGATCCTATGGATATGTATTAAATAGTGAGGGTGACAATCATTTTCTTAAAGAACCTTTAGCTGATACTAAGTACCAGAACACAACTATGAGGGACAACAAGTAGAAACTTAGTTTCTATTTAGCTATGCCTCAGACCAGCATCATAGGCAAGGAAACATTATGGCATCATAGACAAGCCACACTTAGACACATGTAGAATTTAGCCCAATAGTAGAATGGACACTTATGTACCCTTCCAAAGAAGGTGTCACAAGTATAAATTCTAAACCAAGCAAATCCTATACTTAGATTTCACAAGTAAACCTGCAGTTAGCTAACTAATCATTTTCCTGGAATGAACAATCAGAATCATAATTATGTTTGCATATACACAATCAGATAATCATAGGAGTATCATATCAACTCCAACCTGAACATATCAACACAAGCTAGTGTATAAAAATACAGTGAACAATTACTGATAGTAGCACTGTGATGTCTACGCACTTATACTCTTATAGATAGTTGTTGGGCCTCCAGGTGCAGAGGTTTGTAGAACAGCAGCAATTTTCCCTTAAGTGGATTACCCAAGGTTTATCGAACTCGGGGAGGAAGTGGTCAAAGGTATTCCCTCTCAAGCAACCCTGCAATCAAGATACAAGAAGTCTCTTGTGTCCCCAACACACCCAATATAGGTGCACTAGTTCGGCGAATATATAGTGAAATACAAGTGGTAACGGTACCAGAAAAGAGCTTGACGGTGAGGTAAAGACTAAAGGCAACAAGAAGGAAGCAAGCAAACATGCAATAGATCTAGTAGAAAACGGTGTTTCAATGCTTAGAAACAAGGCCTAGGGATCATACTTTCACTAGTGAACACTCTATCATATAAATATCCTCTCTTCATGATACTACTCTTAACTACTCACCGGTTGGACACTCTGATCCATGGTAGGGCTATAACAGCACACCTCAAAGTCCGCCTTCCCCAATCTAGATAACCCCACATTGTCACCTTGAGCGTTAGATGGTTCCAATAAACACCACAATTTCATAGAGACATCCAACTCCAAATATAACTCATAACAAATATTCAATCTAGCCAAAGTGCCACACACGGTATGCCCGCTATCACTTTCACAAACGTGGGGAAAAGCATAGATCTATTAAAGCACAAAGAGTATTTATGTAGACTCAAGCCTAAGTGCCACCATCGCGTGCACGCTGTCACTTTCACACACATGAGGAGAGCAGAGATCTAATGAAGCACTTGAGTAGCAAGGTAGATCTACTTGATTACAAACCTCATGACCACAAGATCATGCATAGAGATAGAGATGAACACATAGCTACCGGTAGAGCCCTTAGACTCGAGGAAGAACTACTCCCTCCTCATCATGGGAATTAGCAACGGTGATGGTGATGGTGCTAGAGATCAATGGAGATGGCTCTGGGGGCACTTCCCCGTCCGGGTAGGGTGCCGGAACAGATACTTTATGTCCCCCGAATCTCCCCTTCGGTGGCGGCGGCGCTGTGGAGGTTTTCGTGGATTTCCGCCAGATGATTTAGGGTTTTTGGGTCGGAGGCTTCTTATAGATGCAGGAGTTAAGGTCGGTGGGGGTCCAGGGGACCCACACCCCCTGTGGGCGCCTCCAGGGCTTGCCCGCTCCTAGGGGGTGCGGCCACCCTCTGGCCCCCCCTCCGGCTCTGCTTCGTGGTTCCGTGTTGCTCCGGGAAAAATAATGACTTTGGCTTTTGTCCCGTCCAATTCCGAGAATATTGATTTTCTGCCTTTCTGGAACCAAAAACAAAAGAAAACAGGCAACTGGCACTTTTGGCAACTTGTTAATAGGTTAGTTCCGGAAAAGATATAAAAACACCTCAAAGTAAGAAAAAGCAAAGAAAAGTAGATACTAAACAAGCATGGAACATAAAAAATTATAGATACGTTTCTAACGTATCAAGCATCCCCAAGCTTAACTCCTGCTCGTCGTCGAGTAGGTAACTGATAAAAAGAATAATTTTTGAGGTGACATGCACTCTCACAATAAAGATCTTACCATTTGCAAGCATTGAAAGCTGGGATCAAAGAACTCTAAACATGTGCATGAAAGATGGATTCTAGCAACCGAACATAGTAAATATGCATGCAACATGAAAGGCTACAAACAAAGATCATGAATAACATGCATTGAAAAACGTTTGTTTGTTTCACATACAGAAAACATAGCATAGTGGCAATCAGCTTGTCCCTCATAGAGTAGCAACCAGATGCATAGGACACCTTAAAAGTTCACAAGGGTGACTAGAAACAAATAGCACAAGAACAAGTAATATCACAATATGCATCAATCAATAAGCTTTGGGACTTCACGCAGAATGGCAACTATGCTCTCTTAAAGGTGCCTAAAGGTAGAAGGTGGAGACTCAATAATGGTGGAAGAAAGGCCCTTTGTAAAGGGAATCAAGAATTTCCAGTTTCAAAAAGAGCTTCCAAAAATTATGGTACTTGTTAGCTTTCATCCCTCATTGCCCCTATCATAAGCATCTTGAAGTGATTAAGGTTAAAGTGAACTAACTATGGAGTATATGCTTGACAAAGTATAAGTTGGCAATCTCAAGTCCCTTGAATACGAGGGCCACACCTCATGCTACTCAACTTCAGTCACCTGTAAGTTCTTGTCATTGTAAGTATTTGCATATCATAGAGAACCTCCAACGGGGTACCCCTTGCACATGGTACAGGAGCTTTCCAATAACCAAAATGACAAGGCAAGCAGACAATGAGCATCTCAACGATATTTTTATTTACTATATGCATAGCTTTTTATTGAGGATGCTTCATAGATAGCTCACTATGGTGATGCTGCAAGTTTCCACCATGATTAGGCATGGCTTTGGCTAGCGGCCCAGGCATTTCTCTAACACAAAATATAAACTCCATGGACTTACAAGTTCCCACTTTATTTCACACAGGTGACATCCATAGACAAAAGAGCATGATATCAACTGAGTACAAAGTACAAGTGCAATGTTGAAAACGTTCCCCATGACATCATGGTTCTGCTAATTCCATTGTATAAGTGCAAGAATATACAACATAGACGACACAATGGTTCAAGTTTATTAGGGGCAAAGAATATAAAGTGTGCCATCAAGTTCATGAGGGCTTTAATCACCAAGTTTTCACATAACAAAGAGACTTTTTAATTGGAAGATAGTTGAAAACAAGAATATACTTGGAATGGTGTAACACACCATGCATAGGAATTTATAGTGGACACTTTAGAATAACTTGGTTTCTTGGGAGGTGGATGTAGGGTTCGCAGCATAGAAAACAAAAAATTCCCTACGATAGGAACAACTATGTACCAAGATCTATCTACTAGATACAAGCAACGGGCGGATGTATATCCGTAGATAACATACCCTTGAAGACCGACAAAGCTTAACGAGTTCAAACTCGTGGTTGATGTAGACGATCTCTTGCCGATCTCAAGATCGAGAGGAAGTCCTAGCGCCGTAAAACAACAGCGCATCCGTGCTCGCACACATGTACGAGGCACCGAGCAACCTCCGCCTCCTCGCTCCAGCGATGCAGTGAAGCACAAATCTTTCTTGCCGAATAGCCACTGGGAACATGTATCTCGCTAGTACGAGACCATGGGGGATAAATACTAGAGGGGGGAGAGAGATCCTTCACGAGGAGGTGTGAGTGAGAGAGAGGGAGGGGGCTCCTTTTATAGGGAGAGGGGGGCACCCAAGGGGACATGCGCCCAGCCATGGGGCTGCCCCCTCCCCTCCTTTCATTCATGTGGGTGGAAACTCCACTCACACAAAAGCCTTTCAATTTCCTCCACTCAAAAACCCACTCAAATTCCCATTAAGTTTCCACAAAATTTAATGCAAACTCTCATTAAATAAAACTCCTTTTATTTATTCATAATTTTGTCAATTACTTTAATGAAAAAATTCTCATATAACCCCTTGCTAGTATTTCATTTCACATGCAAAAACACTTTCTGCAATTTCACCCGAAAACCTGTTTCGGTATCTAGTGAAATAAATTCCTGCGCTTGTTATTCTTTCCGGCATGAAACTTTTGCTCCAATTAGATGCCGGTGTCTCTTTAGTGTGCCACCCTACGGTTCGCGAATAACGCGGACATGATCGAGACCCTTCTCCGATCAATAATCAGAAGCGGGATCTGGAGACCCATACTGACTCCCACACATTCAACGATCACTTTCTTGTGATCGTCGGAACCTTTTACGCTAGTATCTTAATCCCTTTGTTTTGCGATATATTACATTTTTGAGATTCGATCATCGGTATCTCCTATAACATCCCTAAAATCATGTTTTCAAAGATTGCATATCATTCATGCATGCATATCATTTAGGGATCAATTTAAAAACTCATTTCTAGAAAACAGAAGCACTAAGTGCTATTATTTTATGTGAGCATGCATTGATCTAATGCCACTCTCAAATGAGAATGTAATTGTTTTAAACCAAGTTTTGTTTGCCCTTATGTTGGTTTGGTTGAGTGTTAAGCTTGGACAAAAAATTCCAAAACAAATATGGTTTTAAAACCATTTTTAAATCTTCATCAAACCATGTGCTAAGGCACTGTTATTTTAAAAATCTTCAAAGGACCATGCAAGTCCAACAAGGAAGCATGGTTTAATACTCAAATTTATACAGGATTCATATTACAAAAGGCTAGAAAGATTTGAAATTCAAATGCTTTTAAATTCATTTGAAATTGATTCCAGAAAATCGAATTAGAAAAAGAAAAAGGTTTAAAAACCCAACTAGGCCAGGCGCCACGTTTTCAGCCCATCAGCAAACGCAGCCCAACAAGCCCACCCGGGGTTTTTCCCTCCTTCTCTCACGCGGCACAGACCCACCCCGCGCTCACTGACTGGTGGACCCGAATGCCACGCGAGCATCGTCCCCGAGCCACTCACCCCCACGACCCCATCGACGCCGCGTTACCTCATCACTGTCGCGATTGAAGCAGGCTTAATTGCCGGCGTTTCCTCGCGAGATTCTCGCCCCTGCTCCGGCTATAAGACCCCCTCCCCTCTCCGCTCATTTCCCCTCGCTCAACACACTCACCTCGCCACCAGGCTGCACACAATCGAGCTCATAACCCCGCAGCACCGACGACCTCCGGCGACCAATTCCGGTAAGCTCCGACCATCCCCTCTCTCTGGTTCAAACAATCGTGACCAGCAAGTTCTTGCGCGTTCCCTGATACCTTCCGTTTGTTTTCTCGTGACCCAGCTCGCCGTCCCCGTTCACGGCCACAAGTGATAGAACCGCCGTCTAACTCCGACGAGCAATTGAGGTATAATCTGACCGCCCCTTGTGTTCTCCTTGATCCAGTAGTGTTTGCCGTAGACTTGCGCACCACCTAATGCCACTGACTCGTGCTAGGGCGACGCAGAACCTCGGCAACGTCGTCGTCTTCAAGCACCCAACGCCGCGCACGACTCCGACGAGCTCCAGCGACTTCCACGGTGCGCCCCTTCGCCAACGAAGCCTACCTTGAGCATCAGCAGCACACGACGAACTTGGTAAGCCACCCCACCCTCTCCCGCACGACCTAGATCGTCGGCAACATCTCTGACAGAGCCGCCGCCGCCGCCACTCGCCGCCAGTCTTTGGTCGCAAGCTTCGATGCCGTTAGATCTGGATTTGAGGCTCGGGATTAGATCACTTACTTGAACCGTTACGCGCAGATATGACCGTGCGCTGCCACTTAAATCTAACGGCCCTCGTTGAACGATCCAGACGAAGCGGTATCGGCGAATCAGAACACGCCGCGTGTCTGTAGGTTTGATTTAAAATCTGAATTTAGATCTATTAGATGTTTAAACTTGAAAAATTCATAACTTTTGATCCACACGTTCAAATTTGACAAATTTTATATCATAGGAATAAGGAGAGAAAATCCTTTCCATTTATGCAATGTGTTTAATGTTTTGCGTCTGTGAAAATGGTTGTTTTTACAGAAACATTTGTAGGCATAAATTGTGTATAGTAATTATTTGAAAATTGTTATGTTGTTCAAATAAGATTTATTTGGCAAGTTTTTAACTTGTTTAAGATTTAGTACTGTGCACTTGTCTTGTTTGGTGTAGAAAATCATCACATGGCATTTTGCATGCATTCATATATTTTTGTTTGTATATATTTTGTATGTGATTTGGTGCCATTATTTTATGTGTAGATTTTGGTGCAAATAGTGATTGTGATTGTGAGGATTGTTGCTACTCCCCAAACTACCAAGGCAAGTGGTGCTTCATGACTTTATTCCTATGTTTTTCAACCGTGCACTAGAAATATTTTGCTAGTCTTGCATGAATATTTTGATCTATATGCTATGCTTGGGAAATCCTAGTAGTTGTAGAATTGCTAGAAATTTCTAAGTTAAGATGCTTATCAATGCCATGCTTAGCCTAGCTAGTAGCAACCAAGGGTGGTTATATATTCATGCTATGAGAAAATATTTCTAAGTCTTTGGACTTGAGTTTTTTGCTTAATAAAACAACTAAGTAAATGAAACACCTGGGTGGAAGGGAAAGAATGATTTGTTTTGAGTGGTTACACAAGGCCCATTTCTATGGTTTACCTTATGTATCTCACTTGTGGAAAGCCACCCAGGAACAAAGGGTTCTGAGAGGCCAAATGTTAATAAGCTTCTAGTGCAGCCACATGGCAATATGGGCTCTGCCTGGATCACATAGGTTGCAATAACTTAGCCATTTGGACAGTTGGTGGTAGTGGGATGATAGGTTGGAACGCGCCCATTTGGTCTAAGGTAAGGCTTCTAAAAGGTCCTGTCTTGGTGAAAATCAAGTCTTGTGGGGAAAGTGCACAACCTCTGCAGATGGAACAATCTAAGTACTTAGCCATGTCCCTGGTATTGGACAACTTGAGCATCAAGACATGGAAGCTATCAAGAATCTCCTCATCCCAATTTCTAAGTTAACCCTTGTGGTTGAACAAGGGTAAAGGTTCACCAATTTCTATTGGTAGTTCCTTGGGAAAGTTTTGTCAAAGAAAAACTTACTGTTTTCAACTGATAGGTAAAACCTATTTTGAGCAAAGAAAGCCTAAGCTACACTTAGCCAAAATGCATATAGAATCTAGACAACTAATATTCAACTAAGGTATCGCTTGCCAATACTATTCCAATGTATTGACCCACTATGGCTGTAACTTGTGATGTTGTAGGTTATTCTAATGGTGATTAGGGGTTATGAGTCTACACTCAACATGCTTGCCTGTGGCACATGAAGATGAAGACTTATTTATCTTATTATATATTTGAACTCTTGTATTAGGCCTGTGGCCATGGAGTTTGTAAAAGACTATGTTTGTCTCTCGAATTATATGTAATAATGACCTTTGTTTATGTGTACTTCATCTTAAACTGTGGATGCTAGCATTGATCCAGGGACTAGCATTGCAATCACAGGGATCCTTACCTTTATATAGCGAGGGATCTTATAGATGGTATCAGAGCACTGTGTTGCCTGTAGGATTATGACCCTAGTATTGGAAACCACTAAGGAAAAATTTTCAACAACTTCCACACTTGTCTTTTTCTTCTCGTAAACTTTTATAATCTTCTTTCTCGTCTCTATTTTTAGATGAACTCCATCAACGAAGACGTGAGGAAGGGACCAGTCATGACTATGACTTTGGAATGTGAAACAGAATTCCCCAAGGCTCTCAAGGACCTCATGGTTGCCATGGGAATACATGGTGCAACTGTGTACAAAGGTTTTCCTGTGATGGATGAAGGAGTTGAGTACTGGTGGGTGCAACTTCACTTGTATAAAAACAAGGAAGACAACCACAAGGAATCAGGATTCTGCATGGTCACCAACTCAGTGATGCACACCACATTCTTTGATTCAGCAAAGGATGCAGCTTGGAAGGCCATCAAAGAGCTTGGTGATAGAATCAAGTGCAGAATGCTCAACACCCAGAATGACCTTAGGGAAGAAAAGAAGCATACCCAAGAGTTAGAGGCTACCAACCAACGTTTAAGAAATGACATCATGGACTCTAGAGATGCCCTGTTAGCCAACTTGGCAAGTGAGATGGGATTGTAACGTACTTCGTTAGTTGGACCACCACACTTATCTTTATATTTTCCAAAAATGTTGTCTAAAATAAGTTGAACCTTGGATGCTTGTAATGGATTTATGTATGCCATGACTTGTGTGTTTTGATATGCCTGTGATGCCTTGTCTTGTGATTTATATTCAATTGTGTTGATTCTAACTTTTTCTATCTCATAAAATAGATGCCTAATGTTACTATCAGCACGGCTGAAGAGTTCAAGGGAACTCGTTTCGGCACTCGTCTCATTGAGCTCACTAGTGTGCTCAATCTCCCACTTCCTACCATCATGATGCTTCCCCTCACCAAGTTCGAGAGGAAGGACCTTTGGGGCTTCAAGGTTACTCAGCCAGGACGCCAGACTGAGCCAGCCACGGAGGCCATCACTTTCAAGCTCATGCATGATGACAAGGAGAGAGGCCTAGAGGTAGTCATGCAAGATTTGCTTGGACGTTTGCTAGGGAGAGACTCTCGAGAGATTAGAGGTACTCACATCCATGCCTTCGGTAGACGTGATGAGGATGGTGAGGCCATTGACTTCGAGGATACTGATAGAGAGACGGCAGAGCCGATTTGTCTATACCTCCAGGACTTAGAGGTTCTTCTTAGGCACCTAGATACTGATAGGACCAACGTCATGCTTAGCAATGATGAAATCCAGGTGCAGCTTCGTGAGAAGGACAAACTCTTTGCGGAGCAAGATGAGATAGTCAAGGAAATGGAGGCCAAGTTTGAGAGTCAGGATAGAAAGTTCAAGAGTCAAGAGAAGAGAGTCCAAGATAGGAACAAGAGGATTCGAGACATGACTTCAGAACTAGAGGCCAAGGACTTTGAGCTCGAGCATCAGCAGGTGGTGATTGAGAGACTTCGTTCACAGAAGAGGGCTCTCAAAGCCAAGGTAGAGGCCTTGACCACCAATGTCGACGAGTACAAGACCACTATGGAGAATGCAGGTCTTACACTTGTCGACGAGGAGGTTGATGCAGAGGAGTAGTGATGACTACTCATTTATCTTATATTTATCATACTTTTGATTATTGAGTCGCAATGACCAACCAACATGTGGATGGCTTGCTATTGGTGTGTTTACTTTTCAAAACTTGTTATCTATGTTGTTGAACTTTTACTATTATGATGCATGTTTGGTGATTGTTTATGTGATGTATTGTGCATGATAGCATCTATGGGTATCTCATTATTATCCTTATTGAAAACCACAGATGCCTCCCCGACGTGCCAATCCCAACCCTAACAACAACAATATCACCCCTGAGATGCAGCAGATGATGACAGCTCAGACGAAACTGATGCAGATGATGACCACGTTCATACAGAATCAGAACAACAACAACAACAACAACAACAACAATCAGAATAACCCACCGGGGTTTGACATGCTTACCAGATTCTTAAGACTGAGGCCAGCAAAGTTCTCAGGAACTACTGATCCTATGGTGGCCAATGATTGGCTACGCTTTGTGAACAAGGACTTGGTAACTGTTGGCTGTACTGATGAAGAGAAGGTCAGATTTGCAGCACACTTGTTGGAAGGACCAGCAGCCACTTGGTGGGATAATTTCCAGATCACCACTCCCATTGAGGATGTGACATGGGCTATCTTTTAAGATGGTTTCCGTACTGGTCACATCTCATCCAGAGTGATGAGTTTGAAGAAGAAGGAATTTCATAACTTGAAGCAGCGCCACCGTAGCGTGGCTGAATATATTGAGGAGTTCAACAATCTGGCGCGTTATGCACCGGATGAAGTTGACACTGATGCTAAGAGGAAAGAGAAGTTCCTTGAAGGATTGAACAATGAATTGAACCTGCAGTTAGTTGTGGCCTATGTCCCCACATATCAGTCTATTTGTGACAAGGCTGCCATCCTGGAGAGCAAGATGAAACAAGTTGAAAGCAGGAAGAGGAAGCACTCTGACAAGCACAACTCAGGATCGTCTCACAAGCGTTCCCATTATGATGATAGTGAGAATTCTGGATCCCACAAGCATGGGAAGTACAACAAACACCACAACCACAACCGTCATCATGATAACAAGCATTACCGTAGTCATGACAATGACAAGTACAAGAGTCACAAGAGTGGGTACAAGAGCCACCACAATGGAAGTGGAAGTGGTAGTGGAAGCTAGCCTGTCAAGAAGGATCTTAGTCAGGTTGAATGTTTCAAGTGCAAGAAGATGGGGCATTATGCAAATGAGTGCCCAGAAAAGAAAGTTGAAGGACCCAACAAGCCCAACCCTTTCCAAAAGGGACAGGTGAACCACATCAATGTGGAAGAAATCTATGAGGAGCCTGATGCTGTTGCTGGTAAGTTCAAACTCAATTCTGTTCCAGCATTTGTTCTCTTTGATACTGGTGCATCTCATTCATTCATATCAAGAGAATTTGTTGAAAGAAATGAACTACTGGTAGAAACTATTGGGTGTCCTATAAAAGTAAGTTCACCTGGCGGAGAAATGATAGTGAACTCAGGATGTCATGATCTAGTCATAGAGTTTGGGAAGTATAAGTTTCCCGTTAATCTGATAATCCTAAACTCCCAAGGACTGGATGTCATTTTGGGAATGGACTGGATGACTAAGCACCAGGGAGTGATAGATTGTGCCAACCATACTGTCTCACTCACAACTCCAGAAAGCAAAAGTATCAGATTTAAGACCAACTTTGAATCAAAAGGGAGTAAGCTAAATTCTCTTAAGGGGGTTAGCATAGATAGTGTGCCTATTGTGAGTGAATATCCGGATGTGTTTCCGGAAGAATTGCCGGGAATGCCACCAGATAGAGATGTGGAATTTCTGATTGATTTGCTACCAGGATCGGGACCAATAGCAAAGAGACCGTACAAGATGTCGGTTGATGAGTTGAAAGAACTCAAGAAACAACTTGGAGAACAGTTGCAGAAAGGATTTATTCAACCAAGTTCTTCATCCTGGGGAGCACCAGTCTTGTTTGTGGAAAAGAAGGATAAAAGTCAAAGGTTATGCATAGATTACCGTTCACTCAATGAGGTGACTATCAAGAACAAATACCCTTTGCCTAGAATCAATGACTTGTTTGATCAGTTGGAAGGAGCCTGTGTGTTCTCAAAGATTGATCTCCGATCAGGTTATTTTCAACTCAAGACAAGAGAACAAGACATACCTAAGACAGCTTTCACCACTAGGTATGGATTGTATGAGTATACCGTGATGCCATTTGGTTTGACCCATGCACCAGCATACTTCATGAATATGATGAACAAAGTGTTCATGGAGTTCCTTGACAAGTTTGTTGTCGTTTTCATCGATGACATTTTGATCTACTCCAAGAGCAAAGAAGAGCATGAAGGACATTTGCGTTTGATACTTGAGAAGCTTAGGGAGCATAAGCTGTATGCCAAATTCAGCAAGTGTGAGTTTTGGTTGAATGAAGTTGGATTTCTTGGACACGTTGTGTCAGGAGATGGTGTAGCAGTTGATCCTGCTAAAGTTTTAGCTGTAACTGAATGGGAATCTCCTAAGTCATTGAAAGAGGTTCGTAGTTTCCTTGGCTTGGCAGGATACTACAGAAGGTTCATTGAAAATTTCTCCAAGATAGCCAAGCCAATGACAGAGTTACTAAAGAAAGACAAGAAATTTGCTTGGTCTGAGGGATGTGAACTCAGTTTTCAAGAATTGAAGAAGAGACTAGTGACAGCACCAGTCTTATGTCTGCCAGATTTGGAGAAGGATTTCCAAGTGTATTGTGATGCATATCATCATGGATTAGGTGCAGTACTTATGCAAGAAGGGAAAGTTGTGGCTTATGCCTCAAGACAACTCAAAACTCATGAGGTAAATTACCCTACTCATGATTTAGATTTAGCCTCTGTTGTCCATGCACTCAAAACATGGAGACATTACCTTTTGGGAAAGCGATGTGAAGTGTTCCCAGATCACAAAAGTTTGAAGTATATCTTCACCCAGAAAGAAATTAACATGAGACAAAGAAGATGGCTAGAACTCATCAAGGACTATGACTTAAGTTTGCAATACCACCCCGGTAAAGCAAACGTTGTAGCGGATGCTCTAAGCCGTAAGGTTTTTGTGAATGGCCTTACAAAGGGAGAATTACCAGATGATCTGTTTGCCCAATTTAGAGATCTCAGATTGGAGATTGTGCCTGAAGGACATCTCATGTCATTGGATGTTCAACCCACTTTGTTAGACAAAATCAAAGAAGCCCAAAAGACAGACAAGGAAATTGAAGAGATCAAGGAAAAGCTTGACAAGGTAAAAGCCAAAGGATTCCATGAAGACGAACATGGTACTTTATGGTATGGAAAACGTATCTGTGTTCCGCAAGATCCGGAGCTTCGGAAACTGATTTTACAAGAAGCGCACAACTCACCGTATTCTATTCATCCGGGTAACACCAAAATGTACATGGATATGAAAGAAAGATTTTGGTGGAATAATCTCAAGAAGGACATCGCCGAACATATTGCTTTGTGTGATGTATGTAGTAGAGTGAAAGCGGAACCTCAGAAACCAGCAGGATTGTTACAACCACTACCTATTCCTGATTGGAAGTGGGACAAGATTGGCATGGATTTCATTACCGGATTGCCAAGGACCCGATCAGGATATGATTCTATTTGGGTAGTAGAGGATCGCTTAACTAAAGTGGCTCATTTTATACCCGTGAAGACAACCTACACAAGTGCTAAGTTAGCCAATATCTATATGAGTAGAATTGTATGCCTACATGGAGTACCCAAGAGTATTGTATCTGATAGGGGAACTCAATTCACTTCTCATTTTTGGAGGCAACTACATGAGTCATTGGGAATGAGGTTGGAATTTAGCACTACTTTTCATCCTCAGACTGATGGACAAACAAAAAGGACCAACCAGATACTAGAAGATATGTTGAGAGCTTGTGCTCTAGATTATGGAGCTAGTTGGGATGAAAGTCTGCCTTACGCAGAATTCTCTTACAATAACAGCTATCAAGCCAGTATTGAGATGGCACCATTTGAATTTCTCTATGGGAGAAAGTGTACCACCCCATTGTTATGGAATGGTGTGGGAGAAAGAAGTTTGTTCGGACCAGAACTAATCAAAGAGGCTGAAGAGAAAGTCAAGCTAGTTAAGGACAGATTGAAGATAGCACAGTCCCGACAAAAGAGCTACGCAGATCCTAACGTAGAGAAGTCACCTATGAAGTGGGTGATAGAGCTTATCTTAGAGTGTCACCACTTCGTGGAGTGAAGAGATTTGGAGTCAAAGGAAAATTGGCCCCAAGATATGTTGGACCATTCAAGATTTTGAGTCATAAAGGAGAAGTAGCTTATGAGATTGAATTGTCAGAATCATTGTCTGCTGTTCACAATGTGTTTCATGTGAGTCAGCTAAAGAAATGCCATCTAGAAATGGAAGAGACTTCTTTGAAGGATACTATACCATTGGAGGAAGTCCAATTGGAAAGTGATCTCACTTATGAGGAAAACCTATCAAGATTCTTGAGACTGCAAAAAGAGTTACTCAGACTAAGACTATCAAATTCTATAAAGTTCAATGGAACCATCATTCCGAAGAATAAGCAACATGGGAAAGAGAAGATAATCTTCGGAAAGACCACCCTCACCTATTTGCTAGCCAACCCGAATCTCAAGGGCGAGATTCACCTTAAGGGGGTTAGATTTGTAACATCCCTAAAATCATGTTTTCAAAGATTTCATATCATTCATGCATGCATATCATTTAGGGATCAATTTCAAAACTCATTTCTAGAAAACAGAAGCACTAAGTGCTATTATTTTATGTGAGCATGCATTGATCTAATGCCACTCTCAAATGAGAATGTAATTGTTTTAAACCAAGTTTTGTTTGCCCTTATGTTGGTTTGGTTGAGTGTTAAGCTTGGACAAAAATTTCCAAAACAAATATGGTTTTAAAACCATTTTTAAATCTTCATCAAACCATGTGCTAAGGCACTGTTATTTTAAAAATCTTCAAAGGACCATGCAAGTCCAGCAAGGCAGCATGGTTTAATACTCAAATTTATACAGGATTCATATTACAAAAGGCCAGAAATATTTGAAATTCAAATGCTTTTAAATTCATTTGAAATTGATTCCAGAAAATCGAATTAGAAAAAGAAAAAGGTTTAAAAACCCAACTGGGCCAGGCGCCACATTTTCAGCCTATCAGCAAACGCAGCCCAGCAAGCCCACCAGGGGGTTTTCCCTCCTTCTCTCACGCGGCACAGACCCACCCCGCGCTCACTAACTGGTGGACCCGAATGCCACACGAGCATCGTCCCCGAGCCACTCACCCCCACGACCCCGTCGACGCCGCCGTTACCTCATCACTGCCGCGATTGAAGCAGGCTTAATTGCCGGTGTTTCCTCGTGAGATTCTCGCCCCTGCTTCGGCTATAAGACCCCCTCCCCTCTCTGCTCATTTCCCCTCGTTCAGCAGCCTCACCTCGCCACCAGGCTGCGCGCAATCGAGCTCAGAACCCCGCAGCACCGACGACCTCCGGCGACCGATTCCGGTGAGCTCTGACCGCCCCCTCTCTCTGGTTCAAACAATCATGACCAGCAAGTTCTTGCGCGTTACCTGATATCTTCCGTTTGTTTTCTCGTGACCCAGCTCGCCGTCCCCGTTCACGGCCACAAGTGACAGAACCGCCGTCTAACTCCGACGAGCAATTGAGGTATAATCTGACCGCCCCTTGTGTTCTCCTTGATCCAGTAGTGTTCGCTGTAGACTTGCGCACCACCTAATGCCACTGACTCGTGCTAGGGCGACGCAGAACCTCGGCAACGTCGTCGTCTGCAAGCACCCGACGCCGCGCATGACTCCGACGAGCTCCGGCGACTTCCACGGTGCGCCCCTTCGCCAACGATGCCTACCTTGAGCATCATCAGCACACGGCGAACTTGGTAAGCCACCTCACCCTCTCCCGCGCGACCTAGATCGTCGGCAACGTCTCTGATAGAGCCGCCGCCGCCATTCGCCGCTGCTAGCGCCGCCAGTCTTTGGTCGCAAGCTTCGCAGCCGTTAGATCTAGATTTGAGGCTCAGGATTAGATCACTTACTCGAACCGTTACGCGCAGATATGAACGTGCGCTGCCACTTAAATCTAATGGCCCTCGTTGAACGATCCACACGAAGCGGTATCGGCGAATCAGAACACGCCGCGTGTCTGTAGGTTTGATTTAAAATCTGAATTTAGATCTATTAGATGTTTAAACTTGAAAAATTCACAACTTTTGATCCACACGTTCAAATTTGACAAATTTTATATCATTGGAATAAGGAGATAAAATCCTTTCCATTTATGCAATGTGTTTAATGTTTTGCCTCTGCGAAAATGGTTGTTTTTACAGAAACATTTGTAGGCATAAATTGTGTATAGTAATTATTTGAAAATTGTTATGTTGTTCAAATAAGATTTATTTGGCAAGTTTTTAACTTGTTTAAGATTCAGTACTGTGCACTTGTCTTGTTTGGTGTAAAAAATCATCACATGGCATTTTGCATGCATTCATATATTTTTGTTTGTATATATTTTGTATGTGATTTGGTGCCATTATTTTATGTGTAGATTTTGGTGCAAATAGTGATTGTGATTGTGAGGATTGTTGCTACTCCCCAAACTACCAAGGCAAGTGGTGCTTCATGACTTTATTCCTATGTTTTTCAACCATGCACTAGAAATATTTTGCTAGTCTTGCATGAATATTTTGATCTATATGCTATGCTTGGGAAATCCTAGTAGTTGTAGAATTGCTAGAAATTTCTAAGTTAAGATGCTTATCAATGCCATGCTTAGCCTAGCTAGTAGCAACCAAGGGTGGTTATATATTCATGCTATGAGAAAATATTTCTAAGTCTTTGGACTTGAGTTTTTGCTTAATAAAACAACTAAGTAAATGAAACACCTAGGTGGAAGGGAAAGAATGGTTTGTGTTGAGTGGTTACACAAGGCCCATTTCTATGGTTTACCTTGTGTATCTCACTTGTGGAAAGCCACCCAGGAACAAAGGGATTTGAGAGGCCAAATGTTAAGAAGCTTCTAGTGCAGCCACATGGCAATATGGGCTCTGCCTGGATCACATAGGTTGCAATAACTTAGGCATTTGGACAGTTGGTGGTAGTGGGATGATAGGTTGGAACGCGTCCATTTGGTCTAAGGGAAGGCTTCTGGAAGGTCATCTCTTGGTGAAAATCAAGTCTTATGGGGAAAGTGCACAACCTCTGCAGATGGAAGAATCTAAGTACTTAGCCATGTCCCTGGTATTGGACAACTTGAGCATCAAGACATGGAAGCTATCAAGAATCTCCTCATCCCAATTTCTAAGTTAAAACTTGTGGTTGAACAAGGGTAAAGGTTCACCAATTTCTATTGGTAGTTCCTTGGAAAGTTTTGTCAAAGAAAAACTTAGTGTTTTCAACTAATAGGTAAAACCTATTTTGAGCAAAGCAAGCCTAAGCTACACTTAGACAAAATGCATATAGAATCTAGACTACTAATATTCTACTAAGGTATCGCTTGTCAATACTATTCCAATGTATTGACCCACTGTGGCTGTAACTTGTGATGTTGCAGGTTATTATGATGGTGATTAGGGGTTATGAGTCTACACTCAACATGCTTGCCTGTGGCACATGAAGATGAAAACTTATTTATCTTATTATATATTTGAACTCTTGTATTAGGCCTGTGGCCATGGAGTTTGTAAAAGACTATGTTTGTCTTTGGAATGATATGTAATAATGACCTTTGTTTCTGTGTACTTCATCTTAAACTGTGGATGCTACCATTGATCCAGGGACTAGCATTGCAATCACAGGGATCCTTACCTTTATATAGGGAGGGATCTTACATCTCCACACCTAGTTTGATCTCGTTACTGACATGCACTCTTTTCTCATTCCTGTGATACAACATTCTAGTGATCAAATCACATGCTTGCAAGCTAATCAATGTGATATCACCGAGAGGGCCCAGAGCATATCTATCCATCATCGGGATGAACAAATTCCACTCTCGATCCATGGGCCTCAACATAACACTTTAGTAGTTCTGAACCCATCTTTCTAATCACCCAGTTACGGTGTGACGTTTGATGTTATCAAGAAACTCTTCTGGTGTTAGTGATTGACATGATCTCATGGTCTAAGGATTAGGATCACTTTGTAAGTTGTTATATCAATATAAACTCAATGACTTTGATCGTAATGCTATACTTCGTATGAATATTCATCACACCATTACACTAATGTTGTGACCTCGTTATTAACAACATCCAATGTCCATGATCAGGAAACCTTTGATCATCTTGTTAATCATCGAGCTAGTGTATAAGAGAGGTATAACTAGGAACTTCTTTTTGTTTATTAAACACACATGTATTAACATTTCCGTATTAATACAATTATAGCATGTAAAATAAACATTTATCATAAACAAGGAATACGATGATAACCACTTTATTATTGCCCCTCGGGCATATTCCCTTGAGTCTCCCACTTGCACTAGAGACAATAATCTAGTTTGAAAACTTTGCGCATTGAACACCTATGGCTTTCTGGTGTTCCATATACACAATTGCAAGTGGTTAACATAATCTACGGATCTAACGCTTTCAGGTCCGTGTGTATTTGCATGTCTTTGCGTCTCCACGCATCACTCATTCTCCAATGAGATGGCATTGTATAAATTTGGTCTTTTGGTGAGACCTTTAGTTCCTTGGGGTTAAATCATGTCGATACTATTGTCATACAATATATCTTTAGTGTTAGCCCATTGCGAACCACACCTTAGTTTGATAGCAAACTACTTGACACAAATGTCCTCCTTTGCTGCTACTATAGCAGTCATATACTTAGCATTTTGTTGTAGTATCCGTCACAATGTCTTAACTTTGGAACTCATCCAAATCCATCATGGAATCTCCTTTCCATTACATTGTGCCACCCATAGTTTAAATTGAGATAAACTTAATTTGTATCTTGTGACAAAACTAGTATCAATGTAACGCTTTACAATGAACTATTTGTAATTGTTTGTCACCTCTACACAAATATATTCTTAGTTCTTCCAAAAGATCATAAGAATATCCTCACTATCATCCAATGATCATTTTATGATTCATTCTAGTATATGCTCATAACACTTAGAGCATAGGACATATCTGGATGTGTACATATCATGGTATGATTGATCAAAACATTCTTGTGATTTCACTCATCAAGTGTCAAAGCACTTGAATCTTGTTTCACTTATCAAGTGTCGATACACTTGAATCTTTATTCAATTCCTTCCATGTGAATAGAACCACTTCTTGTCGTTTCTATATTGAACTCCTTCAATATATCATATATGTACGTTTGGCACGACTATATTAGCGTCACAGTCTATCCACTATAGACATTCATGCTAAATATTCGGGTTTTGCCTAAGTCTTTCATCGAAATGAAATTCTTAACCTTTGTCAATAAAAGATACATCATTTCTAATCGACAAGATGTCATCCACATAATGTATTAGAAATGTGTTTCAGTGCTCCCACTTAATTTCTTGTAAATGCAAGCATCTTCATCGTCTCTTGATGAAAACTCCTTTTTCATCATGGTGAAGATTCCAACTCCGCGATGCTTACTTCAACCATTGAAGTTTGCATGCCCTTTTAGAATGCTTTGAATTAACAAAACCCTTTGGATCGTGGCATGCACACGTCCTAGGTAACCATTCTTTTAGAAGATTTTTTTTTGTTTATTCATCTACCATATACCAAATTATATGTAGTGGTTGCTACTTTAATCCGTCCAGACTAAATATCGCCATGAAAGATCAAATCTTGTCATAGTTAACTCCTTGAACATTGTCGTAAAAACTTTATCGACATGTCCACTATTTCATAGATGTGAAACATCCATGTCTGTTTCTTTACAGATCCAGATACGACCTATATGTTTTTACACCTTTCCGGAGGGTCTTCCAAGTTCGAAACTTGATTTCTAGTGTATGGAACTATCATGGATTTTATGGCTTCAAGCCATTTGACGGAGTCAAGGCCCATCATCGCTTCTTTGCATGTAGTCGATTCACCATTGTCAAACAATAATGATTTACTCTCAAATATCAGAATTTGATTGTTTATCCGACCGACTTTGTTCAATAAGAACTTAGATCTCCATGACCACAACCTTTGAGGCACATAAGCTATGAGCATTATGGCAGCCTCCAGAATGATTGCTGGCGCTGCGCAACTCAACACATTTAGCTAAGGTTCGTTAACCTTATCAAAGTTCTATTGTCCTCCCAATTAACTTTTATGAAAAATTCCTTTTTCAAGAAACTTCACGTTTCAAGCGACAAACCCTTTTGGCCTTGGTGTGATGGAGGAATAACCAATTGTTATTCGAAATAACCTACAAAGATATGCTCATCCAACTTCGGTTGTAAACATCTTACTTATGTTTAGCATACCAAAATTTAAGAAATGACAATTTGGGTTTTACCCCATACCATAACTTCCATGGTGTCATTTCAACGGATCAAGATGGAGCTCTTTTCAGTGTAAAAGCCATAGTTTCTAAAGCATTTAATCTTTTAAAACATAATGGCAGTTTTATAAATAACACCTTTGATCCAACCATATCGAACAAGGTTTCATTACAAATCTAAAACACTCCATATTCCTATGGTGTTTCGGGAGATGCAAATCTAGGTGTTTTTGCTAAACTTGTAACTCAAATAAATCCCTTTATGATAAAATCATAAATCATTTATTTTCTTGTTACACTTGTGTAACATCCCTAAATTCATGTTTCAAAGCTCAGTCATATCATCCTTGCATCCATCATCATTTAGGGTTTTCCCAAATCATTTCAGAAAACAGAAACATATGGTACCATGATTTTATGTGGTTAGTCTTATTTTAAATAGCCAACACCATTGGAAAGTTGGGAGTTTTAGGAACTTGGTTGCTTGACTCCATTGTTGGAAAGTGTGTGTGAAAAATTTAGACCAAAGTTATAATTTAGAAATAGTTACAAAACCCCTATTTCAAACATTTGCAAAATAGAAGCAAAGTCTCTGTTTGTTTGAAATCCAAGTTTGACCAAGCCCTTGCAAAGTAGCCCCATGAGTTTTGACCCATTTCTGAGACCAAATCACCACTACAAAACCTCAGGAAGATTTGAATTCAAATTGATTTTGAAACCATTTGGAAACCCATTCAGGAAATCGAAATAGAAAAGAAAAAGAATTAAACAAAGGAAAAAGGCCGCGCGCCAGATATCTAGCCTAGCAGAGAATTGAGCCCAACTAGCCCACCCGGGGGGTTTCCTTTTCTTCTCTCATGCGCGAGCGCACACAATCTGTCGCTGACAGACAGACCCCACCTCCACCTCGCGCACTTCACTGGCAAGCGGGCCTCCTCCACGTCAGCATCGTCTTCCCCTCTGATTCCACGCACGACTCCGCCGCTGGCCGTTGCAGCGCTGATCTCGCGAGCGTAATTAGCATTGATACGACGAGCGTTTCCTGTCGAGGCTCCGGCTATAAGATCCCCACCTCCTAGCAACCATTTTCCCCCAGTCAATTCTGCCTTCACGCCACCAGGCTGCCCATGACTCACACAACACCGCCGCAGACAGAGCTCACTCCGGCGATCGATTCCGGTGAGCTCCGTGCGCCCCTTCCTCTCTGATTCATTCGAGCCACTTCGCAATCTCCTTGCGCACCTCCTAACCCCACCAGTTCATCCTGTACTGCCCCAGGTCGCCGTTCCTGCTCGACGCCGCAAGCATCTGACGACCACCTCGACTCCGGCAACCAAATTCCATAAGTCCCGTGCGCCCCTTCACTTCTGACTCACACGAGATTGTTCACAACGTTCTTGCGCATCTCCTAAACCCTCTGGCTTGTGTTAGGGCGACGCGGAACCTCGCCAACGACGCCGACAACAACCACCCGACGCCGTGCACGACTCCGACGAGCTCTTTCAGCCACATCCGAGCGCCCCTCCGCAAACCAGTACCACGTCGAGCTTTAGCACGCCTTTGCGGATCCGATGAGTACCTTCTTGCATCCTGGAACGATCTGGAACGCTAGCGCCGCCGTAGACCGAGCGCTCCGCCGTAGACCGAGATATAATAGACTTAGTGATGGAATCATGTGAACAAGATAGGTGGACTGCCTCTAGGAACATTGTGATAGCCACCAGATCCAGTGAGATAGGATTGTGAGCACACTTCGTTAGTTGGACACCATCTATCACCTTATTTTCCAAAAATGATACCTTAAATAAGTATGGACCTTGATTGATGTAATGGACTCATGTATGCATGACTTGTGTGATGTTTGTGTTCCATGGATATGTGTGAAATGTTTGTCTTGTTTTATCTTAAATTGTGCTGATCTAACTTTTTAATCTTATAAATAGATGCCTATTACCATCAGCACTGTTGAGGAGTTCCAGGTTACCCGTTTCGGCCCTCGCATCGTTGAGCTTACCACTTTGCTCGATCTCCCTCTTCCCACCATCACGGTGTACCCACTCACCAAGTTCGAGAGGAAGGACCTCTGGGGCTTCAAGGTGAACCAGCCCGGACGCCAGACAGAGACGACTACAGAGGCCATCGTCTTCAAGCTGATGCACGACGACAGGGAGAGAGGCATGGAGGTAGTCATGCAGGACCTGATAGGACGTCTGTTAGGCCGTCACTCCCGACAGGTTAGGGACACCCACTTTCACGTCTTCGGAAGACGTGATGTTGATGGAGAGTCCATCGACTTTGAGGATGACTCGAGGGACGCGGCAGAGCCGATACGTCTCTATCTCCAGGACTTAGAGTCTCTCCTTAGGCACGTGGACACGGACAGGACGAACGTCATGCTCAGCAATGACGAGCTCCAGATGCAGCTTCGCGAGAAGGACAAGCTTTTCGCACAGCAGGATGAGATGATCAAGGAAATGGAGACGAAGTTCGAGGCCCAGGACCGCAAGTTCAAGAGTCAGGAGAAACGTGTCCAGGATAGGAACAAGAAGATCCGAGACATGACCGAGGAACTGAAGTCCAAGGATTTCGAGCTAGAGCAGCAGCAGATGGTTATTGAGAGACTTCTCTCCCAGAAGAGGGCTCTCAAGGCCAAGGTCGATTCCTTGACCACTACGATTGAGGAGAACAAGACCGCGATGGAGAACGCAGGTCTTACCTTCGTCGAGGAGGAGATTGATGCTGATGAGTAGACTTGACTACTCGTTTATCTTTCATATTCGTACTTGTTATTTGTGAACTTATTATTGGACCATCCGACATGTGGATGGCTTGCCACTTGTGTGTTTTATTTCGAGAACCTTGTTATTCTGTTATTGAGCTTTTATCCTTGAGTTGCATGCTATGTGTTTGCTTGTGATGTATTGTGCATAAAACATCTATGGGTATCTCATTCTTATCTATTTGAACAAACCACAGATGCCTCCCCGTCGCGCAAACCCCAACCCTAACAACATCACCCCAGAAATGTAACAGATGATGAATGCGCAAACACAGCTTATGCAAATGATGACAACATTCATCCAAAACCAGAATAACAACAACAACAACAACCCCAATAACAACAAAAACAACAATAACAACAACAACAACAACCCTCCGGGTTTTGATATGCTCACCAGATTTCTGCGTTTGAGGCCAACAAAGTTTTCGGGGACGACTGATCCCATGGTGGCCAATGACTGGCTACGTTCTGTGAACAAAGATTTAGTGACCGTGGGCTGCACGGATGCTGAAAAAGTCAGGTTCGCAGCACATCTGTTGGAAGGACCAGCCGCCACATGGTGGGACAACTTCCAAATCACCACTCCTTTGGATGAGGTGACTTGGGATATCTTTGAAGATGGCTTTCGCACTGCTCATATCCCATCAGGAATGATGAGTCTGAAAAATAAGGAGTTTCACAACCTGAAGCAGCGCCACCGCAGCGTGGCAGAATACATAGAAGAGTTCAACAATCTGGCGCGCTATGCACCGGATGAGGTTGACACGGATGCCAAGAGAAAGGAAAAGTTTCTGGAAGGCTTGAATGATGAGCTGAATCTGCAGTTGTCTGTGGCATATGTTCCAACTTACCAGTATCTGTGTGACAAGGCTGCTATTTTGGAGAGTAAAATGAAGCAAGTCGAGAGTAGGAAGAGGAAACACTCCGACAAACACAGCTCGGGATCATCACACAAGCGATCTCACTATGATGACAGTGGCAGCTCAGGATCCCATAAGCATGGGAAATTCAACAAACACCACAACCACAACCGTCATGACAACAAGCATCATCGCAGTCATGACAATGATAAGTACAAGAACCACAAGAGTGGACATAAGAGCCACCACAGTGGGAATGGTGGTGGAAGTGGAAGTCACCTGCAAAAAAGGACATCAGTCAGGTTGAGTGCTTCAAATGCAAGAAGCTGGGGCATTATGCTAATGAGTGCCCTGAGAAGAAAGTTGAAGGACCTAACAAGCCCAATCCTTTTCAGAAAGGACAGGTTAACCACATCAATGTGGAAGAGGTCTATGAGGAGCCTGATGCCGTTGCTGGTAAGTTCAGACTCAATTCCATTCCAGCATTTGTACTCTTTGACACTGGTGCATCTCATTCATTCATATCAAAAGCATTTGTTAATAGAAATGGGTTTGCATCTGAAAACATTGGGTGTCCAATAAAAGTTAGTTCTCCGGGTGGAGATATGATAGTAAGTCTTGGATGCCGGGATCTTGTCATAGAGTTTGGAAAGCATAAGTTTCCAGTGAGCCTGATAATCCTAGATTCCCAAGGACTAGACGTAATTTTGGGAATGGATTGGATGGCTAAGTATGAAGGAGTACTAGATTGTGCTAATCGTACTGTTGCACTCACAACCCCAGAAGGAAAATGAATAAAATTCAGTTCAAACTTTGAATCCAAAGGAAGTAAGCTGAATTCTCTTAAGGGGGTTAGCATGGATAATGTACCAATTGTGTGTGAGTATCCGGATGTATTTCCGGAAGAATTACCAGGAATGCCACCAGATAGAGATGTGGAGTTCCTGATAGATTTGGTACCAGGTTCTGGACCAATAGCAAAAAGACTGTACAAAATGTCAGTTGATGAACTGGAAGAGCTCAAGAAGCAACTAGGGGAACCGTTGCAGAAAGGGTTTATTCAACCAAGTTCTTCATCTTGGGGAGCCCCAGTATTGTTCGTGGAGAAGAAGGATAGAACACAAAGATTATGCATTGACTACCATTCTCTCAACGAGGTAACCATCAAGAACAAATATCCTTTGCCAAGAATCAACGACTTGTTTGATCAGCTAGAAGGAGCATGTGTGTTCTCGAAGATTGATCTTCGGTCAGGCTATTTTCAACTCAAAATAAGAGAGCAAGACATACCTAAGACAGCATTCACCACAAGGTATGGATTGTATGAGTACACTGTGATGCCTTTTGGTTTAACCAACACTCCAGCATACTTCATGAATATGATGAACAAGGTGTTCATGGAATTCCTTGACAAATTTGTTGTCGTTTTCATCGATGACATCTTAGTCTACTCCAAGAGCAAGGAAGAACATGAAAGACACTTACGCTTGATACTTGAAAAGTTAAGAGAACATAAACTTTATGCCAAATTCAGCAAGTGTGAGTTTTGGTTAGAGGAAGTTGGTTTTCTCGGTCATGTTATGACAAAGGATGGTGTGGCAGTTGATCCTGCTAAAGTTTCAGCTGTGACTGAATGGGAATCTCCTAAGAACGTAAAAGAAGTTCGCAGTTTCCTTGGTTTAGCAGGTTACTACAGAAGGTTCATTGAGAATTTCTCAAAGGTTGCTAAGCCAATGACTGAATTGCTAAAGAAGGACAAGAAATTTGCTTGGTCTGAAGGTTGTGAAGTCAGCTTTCGGGAATTAAAGAAGAGACTTGTGACAGCACCGGTTCTATGTCTGCCAGATTTGGAAAAGGATTTCCAAGTATATTGTGATGCGTCTCATCAAGGATTAGGTGCCGTACTTATGCAAGACGGTAAAGTGGTGGCCTATGCCTCGAGACAACTCAAAACTCATGAAGTAAACTATCCCACTCATGATTTGGAGCTAGCCTCTGTCATCCATGCACTCAAAACATGGAGACATTACCTTTTGGGAAAGCGTTGTGAAGTGTTCACCGATCACAAAAGTTTGAAGTATATCTTCACCCAGAAGGAAATAAATATGAGACAAAGGAGATGGCTAGAACTTATCAAAGATTACGACTTAAGTTTGCAGTACCACCCCGGAAAAGCAAATGTAGTAGCAGATGCTCTAAGTCGTAAGACGTTTGTGAATGGCCTTACCAAAGGTGAATTGCCAGATGACTTGTGTAAGCAATTCAAAGAACTCAGATTGGAGATTGTGCCAGAAGGACATCTTATGACTTTGGATGTTCAACCCACTCTGTTGGATAAGATTAAAGAAGCCCAGAAGACGGATAAGGAAATCGAAGAGATTAAGGAAAGGATTAGCCAAGGGAAAGCTAAAAGTTTCCATATTGACGAACAAGGTACTTTATGGCACGGGAAACGTATTTGTGTTCCACAAGACCCGGAGTTGCGGAAACTGATTTTACAGGAAGCCCACAACTCTCCGTATTCTATTCACCCGGGAAACACCAAGATGTACATGGACATGAAAGAAAGATTTTGGTGGAACAATCTCAAAAGGGACATCGCCGAACATATTGCTTTGTGTGATGTGTGTAGCAGAGTAAAAGCGGAGCATCAGAAACCATCGGGTTTGCTTCAACCACTACCTATTCCTGAATGTAAGTGGGAAAATATTGGTATGGATTTCATTACCGGATTACCAAGAACCAGGTCAGGGTATGATTCCATATGGGTAGTAGTGGATCGCCTAACTAAAGTGGCTCATTTTATACCCGTGAAGACAACTTATACAAGTTCCAAGTTAGCAAAGATCTACATGAGCAGAATTGTATGCCTTCACGGTGTGCCTAAGAGTATTGTGTCAGATAGAGGAACTCAGTTCACTTCTCACTTTTGGAGACAACTTCATGAATCCTTAGGAACGAGGTTGGAATTCAGCACTGCTTTTCATCCTCAAACTGATGGACAAACAGAAAGGACTAATCAGATTCTTGAAGACATGTTGAGGGCATGTGCCCTAGACTATGGAGCAAGTTGGGATGAAAGTTTGCCTTACGCAGAGTTCTCTTACAATAACAGTTACCAATCTAGCATTGGGATGGCACCATTTGAGTTTCTCTACGGAAGGAAGTGTACCACCCCATTACTATGGAATGGTGTGGGAGAAAGAAGTTTATTTGGACCTGATCTTATCAAAGACGCCGAAGAGAAGGTCAAATTGATTAAGGACAGGTTAAAGATAGCACAGTCCCGATAGAAAAGCTACGCGGATTCTAAGCGTAGAGAAGTCACCTACGAAGTTGGGGATAGAGCTTATCTTAGAGTATCACCACTTCGTGGAGTGAAAAGATTTGGAGTCAAAGGAAAGTTGGCACCAAGATATGTTGGGCCATTCAAGATTCTAAGTCGCAAGGGAGAAGTTGCATATGAAGTTGAATTGCCAGAGTCACTGTCAGCTGTCCATAATGTGTTTCATGTGAGTCAGCTTAAGAAATGTCACCCAGAAATGGAAGAATCTTCTCTGAAGGATACCATACCATTGGAAGAAGTTCAGCTAGAAAGTGATATCACCTATGAGGAAAAGCCTGTCAAGATTCTTGAAACCGCAGAAAGAGTCACAAGGACAAAGACTATCAAGTTTTGCAAAGTACAATGGAATCATCATTCCGAAGAGGAAGCAACATGGGAAAGAGAAGATGATCTTCGAAAAGACCACCCTCACCTATTTGCTAGCCAATCCGAATCTCGAGGGAGAGATTCATCTTAAGGGGGTTAGATTTGTAACATCCCTAAATTCATGTTTCAAAGCTCAGTCATATCATCCTTGCATCCATCATCATTTAGGGTTTTCCCAAATCATTTCAGAAAACAGAAACATATGGTACCATGATTTTATGTGGTTAGTCTTATTTTAAATAGCCAACACCATTGGAAAGTTGGGAGTTTTAGGAACTTGGTTGCTTGCCTCCATTGTTGGAAAGTGTGTGTGAAAATTTTAGACCAAAGTTATAATTTAGAAATAATTACAAAACCCCTATTTCAAACATTTGCAAAATAGAAGCAAAGTCTTTGTTTGTTTGAAATCCAAGTTTGACCAAGCCCTTGCAAAGTAGCCCCATGAGTTTTGACCCATTTCTGAGACCAAATCACCACTACAAAACCTCAGGAAGATTTGAATTCAAATTGATTTTGAAACCATTTGAAAACCCATTCAGGAAATCGAAATAGAAAAGAAAAAGAATTAAACAAAGGAAAAAGGCCGCGCGCCAGATATCTAGCCTAGCAGAGAATCGAGCCCAACTAGCCCACCCGGGGGGTTTCCTTTTCTTCTCTCATGCGCGAGCGCACACAATCTGTCGCTGACAGACAGACCCCACCTCCACCTCGCGCACTTCACTGGCAAGCGGGCCTCCTCCACGTCAGCATCGTCTTCCCCTCTGATTCCGCGCACGACTCCGCCGCTGGCCGTTGCAGCGCTGATCTCGCGAGCGTAATTAGCATTGATGCGACGAGCGTTTCCTGTCGAGGCTCCGGCTATAAGATCCCCACCTCCTAGCAACCATTTCCCCCCAGTCAATTCTGCCTTCACGCCACTAGGCTGCCCACGACTCACACAACACCGCCGCAGACAGAGCTCACTCCGGCGATCGATTCCGGTGAGCTCCGTGCGCCCCTTCCTCTCTGATTCATTCGAGCCACTTCGCAATCTCCTTGCGCACCTCCTGACCCCACCAGTTCATCCTGTACTGCCCCAGGTCGCCGTTCCCGCTCGACGCCGCAAGCATCTGACGACCACCTCGACTCCGGCAACCAAATTCCGTAAGTCCCGTGCGCCCCTTCACTTCTGACTCACACGAGATTGTTCGCAACGTTCTTGCGCATCTCCTAAACCCTCTGGCTTGTGTTAGGGCGACGCAGAACCTCGGCAACGATGCCGACAACAACCACCCGATGCCGTGCACGACTCCGACGAGCTCTTTCAGCCACATCCGAGCGCCCCTCCGCAAACCAGTACCACGTCGAGCTTTAGCACGCCTTTGCGGATCCGGTGAGTACCTTCTTGCATCCTGGAACGATCTGGAATGCTAGCGCCGCCGTAGACCGAGCGCTCCGCCGCTCGCTGACGCCGCGCGCCGCCAGGACATGGTCGCTTGCTCGCGCGCCGTTGGATCTTGATCCAAGTGTTAGGATAGATTCATTAATCGACGAAGAGGTACGCGATCTGGAGCGTGCGATCTATTTAGATCCTGCGGCTATAGAGCTCGATCCGGTGCGAACCGGTACGCGCAAATCACAACACGACGCGTGGCAAGTGTTAGAACTAAAAACAGATTTAAAACCAGAATTTGATCCAAATTTCAAATGCTTATAACTTTTGATTGCCACGTTGGAATTTTGCAAACTTTATACCATTGGATTCAGTGAAACAAGACCTTTCTGAATATCCAATGTGTTTAACAAATAGTAACAGTTAAAATGACTTTATTGTAGAAACATGTTTAAGGCTATTTTAAGTATGGATTTAGTTTAGTAATTTGTTTTAGGGATAAATAAGTTTAGTTGGCAAACTTGTGACTTGTTAAGTTTCTGTAAACATGCACATGCTTAGTAGAGTTTTCAAAATCACCACTTAGTAAATTCTTGCATGCATGCATTCATATTATTTTTGATTGTATATAATTGTGTGTAATGGTGTGCTACAAATTTTTGTGTAGATTTTGCTAGTGATTGTGATTGTGAGGAGTGCTACTCTCCACATTACCAAGGCAAGTGATATTTTCATGAATATTTCTATCCTATGTTTTGTACTAGCATTAGATATTTTGCTAAGTCTTGCATGCTACTTTTGCCTAATGCTAAGTTGGGAAATCCTAAGTAGTGTAGAATTGCTAGGGAATTTTCCTAAGTTAAGTTATCATACCATGCTTAGCCTAGCTATTTAGCAAACAAGGGTTGGTGAAAATCTATACTTATTATGATGAAAATATTTCTAAGTCATGAGACTTATGCTTTCCTAATAAAACAACTAAATCAAATGAACCTCCTGGGTGGAATGGAAGGATTGGGTTATGTTGAGTGGTTACACAAGGCCATGGACTTGGGTTGTGTATCTCACTTGTGGTATGCCACCCAGGCACAAAGGGATTTGGAGGCCAAGTGTTGAGAAAGCTTACAGTGCAACCACTTGACAATATGGGCTCTGCCATGATCATATAGGTTGCTCCAACTTAGTCACTTGGACAGTTGGCGGTAGTGGGAATGATAGGTTGGAGCGCGTACATTTGACTAAGGAAAGGCTTCTGAAGGGTCCTGTCTTGGGAAACCAAGTCTGGTGGGGAAAGTGCACAACCTCTGTAGATGGAAAACCTAAGTACTTAGCCTTGTCCAAGGCAATGGACAACTTGAGCATCAAGACATGGAAGCTACAAAAATCTCATCACTCCAACTTCTAAGTAAAAATTGGTGGGTGAACAAGGGTGAAGGACCCCAATGTCTATTGGTGGTTTCTTGGGAAGTTTTTGATAAAGAAAAACTTAGTGGTTTCAACTAATAGGTAAAACTTATTTTCAAGCAAAGAAAGCCAAGCTACACTTAGCCAAATGCATATAGTAATATAGTCCACTTAAAATAAACTAAGGTATCACTTGCCAATACTATACGAAAGTATTGACCCTCTGTGGCTGTAACTTGTGATGTTGCAGGTTACTCCAATGTTAAGTAGGAGTCATGAGTCTACACTCAACATGCTTGCCTGTGGCACATGAAGATGAAGACTTATGTTTATTTACTTATTCCTTAAACTCTTGTATTAGGCCTATGGCCCTGAGTTGTAAAAGACTATGTTTTATCTCTGGAATGAATGTAATAAACGACCTTTGTATCTGTGTACTTCATCTTAAACTGTGGATGCTAGCATTGATCCAGGGACTAGCATTGCAATCACAGGGATCCTTTCCTTTATAAAGGATGGGTCTAACAACTTGCAACTCAAATAAATCCCTTATGATAAAATCATAAACCATTTATTTTCTTGTTACAATGATTTTCCACTTCATCTTGAAAGTCTTTGAACGTTTTCAAATATTTTATACTTCCTTCTCATTAAGTTAACATTCAGTCAAATTTCCGGAGAATGTATATGAAGTTGAAATCCATCGCTTACGACTATACATAATGGACTACATACATCGATATGCATAAATTCCAATATTTCAGTCATTCATTCTTCTTTGGCCTTTGAACGAAGTTTTAGTTATCCCGAGGAAAGTCTCACAAGCGTCACTTAATCAAATCAAAGACTCCAGAAATCCATGAATATGGAGATCCTTCATGTTTCCTTTCCAATATAATTTAAATGGCGATGTCACTTCGTAAGTGATCTTTCAATCATTTGTCTTGCGATATTTTAACATTAGGTTTTATGGATGTGATTTCTCCAACTAGATTTGTAAATCATCCATCTTATATGGAATATGGTAATTATTTGAACAACCTTTGTTCTCATAATACCTGATTTAAATAACTATTATTAAAACAAATCTTGAAGGCAAGCTTTGATGTCAACGAGAAATACAAACAATTGTTTGTTTGTTTTCGATGAGCATCATCTCATATTCTCTTGCTAGTTACTTAGGACATTGTGGTTCATGAATTGCGTCGTTCCGTATGAAATTTCATACCAACCAATTAGGTATCCAATACCCAAGAACCACATTGTTTAACAAGCAAATAATACAACCATAACATGTATATCATCTATATACCTAAACTGGATATTTCCAGTCTTTTCTTTTCAGCCAAATATATTTTGTAGTTTCTCTTTCAGCATTTCCTTTTTTCCTTTTAAAACAATCTATCAACATCAAAAGTGGCGCCATATACATGACACATAGTCCAAAGCGTGTATATTCAAATAATAATACCTTTGGACTTGCACTTTGAAGTAGATCACCATCATCAAAATGATCGGCATTCTTTCAAAATCCACTCTTTAGTAATCTTTAAGTGTAGTAAACACTTTACATAAATCTTCTATTCATCCTGATGGGGGAGTACCAATCGGGGTATACCCACGAAGCAGAGTCGCCAGCTGGATCGAGCCGACTGAAACCTAGCCCTGAGCAGGTCGACTCGCCCAATACGGCGACTGGCGCAAGCTGGACCTAGACGAGTGGCGCCGACTGGAGGCCCAAGACAACGACTTGTATACAAAGCCCACTTGCACTTGTAAACCCTAACTGGCTGCATATATAAAGCCATCAGGGTCAACCCCACGGGGCATGCTCTCCCACATTAGACAAGATTTAGTCTCATCCTCCGCCTACGGAGGCTCCCATGCAAACCAATCTATGATCATATACTGGATTGACAGCAGGACGTAGTGATCCTCCACCGAGGGGACGCGAACCTAGTACATCGTGTGCCAATCTCGCTCCCGGATTCTCCTACGTCTCCTTGCTCCCTCTACGTAAGCTACCCCCAGTAGCATCTGCCGTGCAATACCACGACAGTTGGTGCCCTCCGTGGGGAAGCGATGCATGGAGATGATAATCCAGGCGGGATCCCTTTGTCATCGATGACGGCGAGATCACGATCTGATGGATTCAATCTGAGTCGCCTGGTGGATTTGATCGTGATTTACAAGCAGCCATGCGGCGCAGGGTTCATCGTGTACGGATGCACGCTAGACTTCTGTGGTATGATTGAATATAAGGAGGATTTGGTGTGGCATACACCTGATCGATTCTCCAGCGGCAGAGAAACCCATCACGCAAACGCATATACATGCGCATGCGGCCGTGGCTAAAATCTTTTTATATTTATTATTATATTTCTATACGTTGACTATGATGCAAATAAGCTAATTGTTTACTTGTTTTGCTATACAAGCATCACATGGTCTGGATTTGGAGTTCATGCGTCCACGAAAACCGGATGGTGAGCACGTATACGCCTCCTCCGATCATTGCCGTGAATCGGCGAGTCGGCGAACATTCTATTACCTCTGCGGACTACCTCATGTCAATCATGGTATGCAGATTGCAGATTGCAGATTCGATCACGATCCTCTTTTGAACTATCAAAATATTTTATTTGGATCTAATTATCTAATACCACTGTTCAAAAAATAGGCCGAATCAGCGATTAATAGGCCGATTAATCGCTACTAGGGACCTAACCATGTCGATTACCACTAATCGTTTGTGTTAATCGTTTAGCCCGATTAATAGCTATGACACTCCGATTACTAGGTATTTTCCCAATTAACTACTACACTTGGTCAAGAAAGTTACAAAATTATCAACACATATCGTCCATCCATCCGCTAGCCCGCCTCAATGAAGTAGGTTTTTCGAAGCTCCTGCTCGATCCCTGCCTCTAGGAGCTCGATCTCTTCCATCACCAGCCATTTCCTTGTCGTTGTTGACCAGTTCCTCGTAGTTGCCGACTAGACCTCAGATACAAGAGCTCGAGCGCCTTAAGGATCTCATCCAGGAGTTCGAGGTTGCCTTTAATAGGGTAGGTGGTTGAGGTGCAAGAGGAGTCATATGTGTTTTAGGTGTTAATTTTTGTAGGTTGCACCGATTAATAGCTGACCGATTAAATCAGTTAATCGTCCGAATTCCGATTAGTCGCTACTCCCAAGACAACCGAGCAGTTAACGATTACCGATTTCCTTACCATTGTCTAATACCTACATGTTTTTTCCCTTGTGTATGTTTGGTGGTTGCGAGATTCAGTCGGGTACAATATTGTACATCTATACATGATCGATGGACCAAGGAAGGGATATCCCAAAGGATTAGAGGAAGGAGTCAGCTCAGATCGATACACACCTCGATCCCATACATAACTTATTTTTCCAACCCAATCACACAAATCTTACTTTTGATATTACACGTTGATTACTCTACTAATTATTTTGGGACATAATCCTTTACATGCATGATATTTGACATATACACATCGCTGGAGAAACATGACATGGGGAAAATCAGATGGCTAATACATGGCTGGACTCACGACGCCCCGACGCCGACCCGTTGTTGCTGACTCGCCCCGCGTGTCATGCGGGAACTCGTTGGCCGTGGACTCGACACACTCGGTGAATCGCCAGTTGTGGCTCGCCATTCTATCGGCTACCGCATGTCTCCACCAAAGCAGATTCGCCACGCGACTTCGTCCGACCAATGGTCTGATCGGACTCACTGCCGCGCGCACTCATTTTTGGATAAACGCCATACTCGGGGACTCGTCCGTCGCGGACTCGCCCAGCACGGACTCGCCTGCTGTGGGATCGCCATCGCGACCTCACCTCTCACGGCCTCGTCCATCACCGACTCTCCAATCTACCGGCTCGCCGACTCGCCATGCTCTGGAACTTGCCTAAACACGAACACGCTTAAACGCAGACTCGCTAGGCTCGGGAACTTGCCTGCCGTGGGATCGCCATCGCGACCTTGCCTTCGCGGTCCGCTATGTCGACTTCGCCATAGTGCGACATCTGTCCGCCGCATCAACTTCGCCATAGCGCGACCTCCGTCCAGCACGTCGACCCCGTGTCCGCAGCGTCGACGTCGCCATAGTGTGACCTCTATCCGCCACGTCGACCATGTGTCCTCCGCGTCGACTTCGCCATAGCGCGACCTCCGTCCACCGCGTCCACCACGTCGACCCCGTGTCCGCCGCATCAACTTCACCATAGTGCGACCTCCGTCCTCCGTGTCGACCCCGTGTATGCCGCGTCGACTTCGCCATAGCGCGAACTCCGTCCGCCGGGTCAACCCCGCGTAGACTTCGCCAAAGCGCGACCATATGTACGCCGCGTCGACCCCGTGCCCGCCACGTCGACTTCGCGAAAGTGCGACCATACTTCCGCCGCGTCGACTCCTTGTCCGCCGCGTCGACTTTTCCGGCTAAACGCCGTGCGACCACTTCCGTTATGTCAAATGCGTACTCCGTGCCTACTAAGGGACCTTCATCGTCCGAGTCGCCAGAGAGGGTCGCATGCCACGCTGCATGGACTCACCACTGGGTGTCTCTTCCCCCCGGGAAAAATCAATTCGCCTTTGTCAACCTTTGAAAGAGCGACTCGCAATGGCTAAGTAGTGTGGACGAGGACTCGCAAACCGATCCTCGGATCATCCACGAAAAATGCTAACCGAGAGCCATCATTGGAGTCGTCTTGCTCGACTGGCCTTCCGGGCCAAGACAAATGGCAGTGCTACAAAAACAGCACCATGTCCTCCTCAACCTTAGACAGCGCGACTCGCACGACCAAGTACTACGGACGAGGACTCGCAAACCGAGCCTCAGATCGTCCAGGAAGAACGCCAAGCCGAGAGCCATCTTTGGAGTCGCCATGCGACTAGCCCCCCGGGCCAAGACGAGAGACTCGCTAACAAAACAGCGCAATTAACATCATCGCGGACACGCTATCATCACGGACTCGCTATCATCACGGACTCACCACACTTGGGGACTCTCCCCTCGCAGACTCGCAATCATCGCGGACTCGCAATCATCGCGTACTCAACACGCTCGGGGACACGACACGCTCCAGACAGCAGCACTCGCCGGTCTCTCGACCTCGCCACTCGCCGCGCTCCAGACAGCGGCACTCTCCGGTCGCTCGACCTCGCCACTCGCCACGCTTGGGGACTCGGCACTCTCTAGATAGCGGCACTCGCTGGTCGCTCGACCTCGCCACTCGCCACGCTCGGGGACTCGGCACGCTCCAGACGGCAACACTCGCCATTCGCTCGACCTCGCCACTCGCCGCGCTCGGGGACTCGACACGCTCCAGACAGCGGCACTCGTCGGTCGCTCGACCTTGTCACTCGCCGTGCTCGGGGACTCGGTGCGCTCCAGACAGCGGCACTCGTCGGTCGATCGACCTCGTCATTCGCCGCGCTCGGGGACTCGCCGCCGCGGACACTCACCCTCACGTACTCAACACGCTCGGGGACTCACCACCGCGGACTTGCCCTTGAATACTCAACGCGCTCGGAGACTCGCCATCGCGGACTCGGCCTCGCGTACTCAACGCGCTCGGGGACTCGGCGCGCTACAGACAGCGCCACTCGCCGGTCGCCCAACCTCGCCACTCGGCGTGCTCTAGGACTCGACACTTGCCGGTCGCTCAACCTCGCCACTCGCTGCGCTCGGGGACTCGGCACACTCCACGTCTGGGGACTCGCCGCAACTGGCGGCTTCACCGACACCCTGCGTCTTTCGCCAACTGGCCATCACCTACTGGCTCACGCCGACCGCCTCACGCTTCACGGTTCTTTTCTCTGTTCAGGAGCTCGTCGCCGATTCGCCACGACCCATCGTCAAGACTCTCCGCGCCCTGCCTCAAGCCCGCGTCAAATTGACAACGCGCTCGGGGACTACTGATGGGGGAATACCAATTGGGGTATACCCACGAAGCGGAGTCGCCAGCTGGATCGAGCCGACTGAAACCTAGCCCTGAGCGGGTCGATCTCGCCCAATACGGCGACTGGCGCATGCTGGACCCTGACGAGTGGCGCTGACTGGAGGCCCAAGACAGCGACTTGTATACAAAGCCCACTAGCACTTGTAAACCCTAACTGGCTGCATATATAAAGCCACCAGGGGCAACCCCACGGGACATGCTCTCCCACATTATACTAGATCTAGTCTCTCCCTTCGCCTACGACGGCTCCCATGTAAACCAATCTATGATCATATATTGGATTGACAGCAGGACGTAGCGATCCTCCACCGAGGGGACGTGAACCTGGGTACATCGTGTGCCAATCTCGCTCCCGGATTCTCCTACGTTGCCTTGCTCCCTCTACGTAAGCTACCCCCAGTAGCATCTGCTGTGCAATACCACGACACATCCTTATCATGACGACTTTCATGATCAAGCTAATGTAGATTATAAAGACGATTCGTGAGTATAACGTTACTTTCCAAAACCCTTTTGGGTGATTAGGATGTCTAGAATATCCAACCTTTGTAAATTCTCATCCAATATGAGAACATACATTATACTCTATCATATTGAAACCAAAATATTGTTTCAGATATCATTATATCTATCACACATGATGGTTTTTAAAAAAATTCTTTCCGCTCCTAGATAAACTTGATATTTAAACAAGAATCATGGAGGCAAACATGATACTTAAGATACTAACACTGGAATTGTTACTCTCGATTTAATACCAATTATTAAATTTCACGGAGTAAACAAAGTTTGCTGAAAGTTTGCAATAGAACTTTAAAACTTTAGATTGACACTCAACACAATACGATACCAGTTCGAAAAGTAAATATCCAGAATTCTATAGTTCTATTATCTCAATTACAACTAAGCATAAGGTGGTGAACGAATGCCAATGACTACAACAAATTATGCAAATTCACTTTGATTTAATTTATGATAAATTGAGTTCTACTAATCCAAATTTAGAAATGAACTCCCACTCAAAAACGACACCCCTCGTGCCTTTTTGGTGATTACATGAATCAAATCCACTACACAAGTCCGAGCATCACGTGAGTCAGTGTAGCTTCAAAGGGGAGCATTAAATTGGCATCATATGTACCGTATGACTCATGCTTAACCTTTCGGTCCGTGTTCCGAGGCCATGTCTGTACATGCTAGGCTCGCCAAGTAAGAACCTTAGTATTCACGTGTGTAACTGTCTTACACCCGTAATATGCTCGTGGATCTAGGAACACCCGATCATCATGTGATGTCTTGGAGCGACGAAACATAATTGATGCATACTTAAAGAAGAACACATTCTTATCTTGATATTTAAATGATGGATCATCTTATTATGCTAATAAAATGCCAAACAAGCAATATAAGATGCAATCAAACATCGCATGTTTATCAGTGAAATGATATGGTTCCCGCATATGATCTCCATCATGTGCACCGTGGTATGATCACTATCATACCTTTATGTGTAAGGCCAAGGTCTACGGAAATTACACGTTATGTGTGTTGTAAGAGTATCATCTCATACATCTACTTACAACATCACCATATCATGACACTAGCCCAGCAACAATCTAAACTAGACGCCTCTAATTTATGCATTGCAAGTTTTACGTGGCTTAGGGCTTTCGAAGATAGAACCGTTCTTACCTACAAATTTGAACCACAACGAGGATAAACAAATTGTTGACAACTTGTTGCAAATTAGATAGTGACTATAGTAGGAGAGACAGACACCCGCTAGCCACTTATGCAAAACAAGTTGCATGTCAAGTGTGGAACAGGTCTCATGTGCGAGGACATGTAAAGTTTGTCCGGGCCGCTTCATCCCACTATGCCACCAATATCCAAAGTACAACTAAGAAGCAATAAAATGATCATCATCTCCCACATACTCATATGTGTACTACCCGTGCAAAGCATCTACGCATAGATCTGGCTCTGATACCACTGTAGGGTGATACACCCAATTTGCATCACCATTCTATATCGTAATTTACCTCTATTCATTGATATTTGTCTTATTATGAGGTATTACTTATGGCTTTTCATCTGTTTATGCATGTTGGATGATTCTTGGAGGATGGACTGCCGAAGTCTGGATTCTGATGGAAAAGAAGGCGTTTCGGTGCAATTTTGCGAAGATAAGAAAAATACCAGCAAATATGGAAAAATATTATTTTACCAGAAGACGAAGGAAGCCAAAAGGAGGAGCGAAGGGGGGGCGTAGGGGGCCCACACCCCCTAGGCACAGGCCCACCTGTGGCCGTGCCTAGGGCAGGTGTGGCCCACCTGCCCGGCCTCCGACTCCGCCCCTTCGCCTATATCTTCCCTACGGAACCCTAATACCAGGGGAGCGACCACAGATAGATTTCCGCCGCCTCTGGGGGCGGAAAACACCGAGAGAGAAAGATCTCACTGGCAGACAGATTTCTTCCGGGGGAATTCCTTCCCGGAGAGGGGAGACCATCGCCATCAACACCGTCATTGATACGTTGGAAACATATCTATAATTTTTGATGCTCCATGCTTGTTTAGTATCTAATTTTCTTTGCTTGTCCACACTTTGAGGTGCTTTTTACATGTTTTCTGGTACTAACCTATTAACAAGTTGCAACAGTGCCAGATGCCTATTTTCTGCTATTTTTGGTTTCAGAAAAGTTAGTAAAGAAATATTCTCGGAATTGGACGGGACAAACGGCAAAGTCAATTACTTTCCGTGGGGAACAAGAAGTCCAGAGGGGAGCCGAAGGGTCCTGCCAGGGGGGCCAGACCCACCCCAGGCGCGGGGGCAGGTGGGCCCACACATGGCTAGGGTTTGGTGGCCCTGGCCGCCTCGCGGTCACGCCCCTTCGCCTATAAGAATCCCCCGATGCAGAAACCCTAGGTACCCGATCAAAAATCCACGAGACTTTTTGTAGCCGCCGCCACCATCGTCCCTATATCAGGGGGATCTGAAGTTCTTCCCGGCACCCTGCCGGAGGGGAGATCATCCCGGAGGCCTTCTCTTCAGTATGATTCGTAAGTAGTTCCACCTTGGACTATGGGTCCATGTAGTAGCTAGATGGTTCTATCTCCTCCTTTGTGCTTTCATGTATAGATCTTGTGAGATCCGTTCATGATCAAGATCTAATCTATTTGTAATCATGCATGTTGTGTTTGCGGGGATCCGATGGATATTGAGATTATTATGTTGGTTTGATTAATGGTTTTATCTTTATGATTCTATCATGTCTGTGTTGTTTGTGATCTTGCATGCTCTCCGTTGCTAGTGGTTATCTTGGCCAAGTAGTTTCTAGTGACTCCAAGAGGGGGTATTTATGCTCGATAGTGCATGCCTCTAGTTTCCAAGGGAAGTGACAGAAATATCTTCGGTTGTAGATGTGTTATTGCTACTAGGGAGAAAACAACGGTCTCTTGTTCATGGAACATCTGGACTGTTTACCTTACACACTTTGCTTAAAGCAGTTGTCTGTTGCTTGCAACTTAATACTGGAGGGGGTTCGGATGATAACCTGAAGGTGGACTTCTAGTCATAGATGCAGTTGGATGACGGTCTATGTATATTGTTGTATTTCCCAATCAACTTCATAGGATCTTTCTGGCTAGTAATTTATTTACCCTTCATGCCATGATGTTTATCTAAGGAGAGCACCTCTAGTGAACTATGGACCCCGGTCCAATCTTTACCATTGATACATCCTCCACTGTTACCTGTTTACTTGCTGCAAACCATTACCTTCCACACCATATGTTTAATCCTTTGTTACAGCAAACCAATGAGCTTGACAACCTCATTGATTTGTTGGGGCAAAGTCTTGAGTTTGTGTTGTGCAGGTCTCCGCGTTGCTCGCAACACCTATGTGACGTTTCCTTCCTCCTTCTGGTTCGACAACCTCGGTCTCAACTAAGGGAAGACTTGCTGCTTGCTTCTTCACACCTTTCTCTTGGGGTTTCCAACGAAGTGCTCCATGTCAGCACCATCAACAAGTTTTCTGGCGCCGTTGCCGGGGATCTACATGACAGCTTCAACTTCTTCCTCCCCGTCAAGCACAAGTTTTTTGGCACCGTTGCCGGGGAGGCTAAGGACGTCTTCACTAGGGGAGTCCTTCACTTCCTCTCTCTTTACTTTGTTTTTAGTTTGCTTTGTTTCTTTTGCTTGGTTTTGTTTGCCTCTTTTCAAAAAAAAACCAAAAAAATTAGTCTAGTTTGGTTTTCTTGCCTTATTCAAAAACACAAAAAAATTAGTTTATGCTCTAGCAGTTGTTGCTGTTTTTGGCTTTCCCACCTTTGCCAAAATAAACTCTGCTGAGAACACCAAGTTGTGTGACTTCACTAGCACCAACAACAATGATTTCCTAAGCACTCCTATTGCTCCACCTGCTCTTGATGCTACTTTTTATGAAATTAAGCCTGCTTTGTTGAATCTTGTGATGAGAGAGCAATTTTCTGGTGCTGGTTCTGATGATCCTGCTTCCCATCTTAATAGCTTTGTTGAACTTTGTGAGATGCAGAAGTATAAGGATGTAGATGGAGATATTATTAAGCTCTGGATTTTTCCTTTCTCCTTGAGGGGAAAAGCTAAAGAATGGTTGCTATCTTTGCCTAAAAATAGTATTGATTCTTGGACTAAGTGCAAAGATGCTTTTATTGGAAAGTACTATCCTCCTGCTAAGATTATTGCTATGAGAAGTGACATTATGAAATTTAAACAACTTGATAGTGAACATGTTGCTCCTGCTTGGGAAAGAATGAAATCTTTGGTTAAAAATTGCCCTACTCATGGACTCACTGCTTGGATGATTATCCAGACTTTTTATGTAGGTTTTAACTTCTCCTCAAGAAACCTGCTGGATTCTGCTACTGGAGGTACCTTCATGGGCCTCACTTTGGGTGCTGCAACAAGGCTCCTTGATAATATGATGGATAACTACTCTGAATGGCACGTTGAGAGAGCTTCGTATGGTAAGAAGGTAAATTCTGTTGAGGAAACTTCCTCTATGAGTGAAAAGATTGATGTTATTATGGCTATGCTTGTTAATGGGAAAGCTCCTCTAGATCCTAATAGTGTTCCCTTAGCCTCTTTGGTTGCTCAAGAAGAGCAAGTTGATGTGAACTTCATTAGAAACAATAATTTCAACAACAATGCCTATAGGAATAATTTTGGTAGCAACAAAAATTATAGGCCTCATCCTCCTAATAATGGAAACTCCTATGGAAGCTCTTACAATAATCCTAGAAGTGCCTCCCCTGAACTTGAAGTAATGCTCAAGGACTTTATTAGTAAACAAACCACTTTCAATAAGACTATAGAGGAAAAGCTTTTAACTGTTGAGAAAAATAAATCCTCTTTGTCTGAAGCTCAAACTTCCTTGGTTAATAAAATGGCTGCTAAACCTGAAACTATGGAAAACACCTTTGCTACTGCTCATGCCATACAAGTTACTATTGATGAAAATGTTAGAGTGTTAGCTCAACTTCATGCTAAGTGGGAAAGGGAAGCTGAAATTGATAGAAACAATAGTGTGTGCACTATCACCACTAAACCACAAGTAGCCCCTATTCCTCCTCCTACTATGCCTACCACTAGTGATGCTAAGTTTGACTTTGATATTGATGGTTGCAATATTTCTGAAGTGATTATGTTCCTACAAAATCTTGCTAGAAGTCCTGATGCTAGTGATATGCATGTTGCCTTTACCAAACACATTACAGATGCTCTTGTTAAGATTAAGGAAGAGAAGCTAAAACACAAAGCTTCTATTCCTAGGAAAGTAGAAGATAGTTGGGAACCCATTATTAATATGCAAGTGAATAACTTTGGTCTCAAAGCTTCATGTGATCTTAGTTCTAGTGTCTCTATTATGCCTAGGAAGATTTATGAAATGCTTGATTTGCCACCATTAGAATATTGTTATTTGGATGTCCCACTCAATGATAATACTAAGAAGAAACTCATGGGGAGTATTAATGATGTTATCATTATGGTTAACAATGCTTATGTCCCTGTTGATTTCTATGTTTTGGATGTTGAATACAATGCTTCTTGTCCTATTACTTTGGGACGACCTTTTCTTAGAACAGTTGGTGCCATCATTGATATGAAAGAAGGCACCATTAAATATCATCTTCCATTCAAGAAAGGTATTGAACACTTCCCAATGAGAAGAGAGAAGTTGATTTTTGCTCCTCCTTTGAAAGCAAGGTTTGATGTTAATGCTTCCTCATTTGAAAATACTTGATTCTTCTTGCTTCTTGTGCCTAACTTAAAGGCTTTAAAGAAAAGTACTTGTTGGGAGATAACCTAAGAGTTTCCTTGAGTCTTGGAAGTTATTACTTCTGTAATGACATCTCATTATCCTTTTTGTTTGCTTTTTGTGCCAAGAATGACCTCTAATGAGAGGGAAGTAAGATTTGGGGAGTTGCTGTCCCGAAACAGATTTGTGTCCTCCACCAAAACAAATTGTGAGGAGGCTCTGTAACTAGGATTGAGCTCACAATTTACAAATAAATCCCCCAGTATGTTAGCTAACTTTAGTTAGTTCAACACTTTTTGATTTGAGCAACATAAGATGTTAAAAAAAATCGTTTCTACCTGCTGGTCTATTTTGACAGATTTTTGCCACTATTTGCATTTGTTTCTTATTGATTCCTTTTTGAGTTCTCTTCAGGTAAATTGAGCATCTTGAAGGAGTTACTACAGCAGCTTGTGTTTTTAGTGAAAAGCCTTGCTGTTCCAAAGCTTTGCTAGAGGTCTAATATCTTTTGAATAAGCTAATGTTGCTAATGAAGATTGTGTGAAGTTTTGTATGAAGTAAAAATTTCAGGTGTAGAGAGAGAATGATGCAATCAGATGAAGAATGGACAAAAGCTCAAGCTTGGGGATGCCACCATGGTTTCACCCCAAGAAATATCCAAGAGGTACAAGCGTCAAAGCTTGGGGATGCCCAAGGCATCCCCTTCTTCATCAATAAAAAGCTCATGTATGTCTAGACACTTTGTTTTTATTGTTTCATGCACAGTTGTGTTGTTCTTGGAGCTTCTTAGTTTTCGTTTGCTTTGATTAGTTTGTTTAGTTTTCATGAGTAGTGTGGACCCCCGTTCTCGCTGGGTTGTTTTGCAAATAAGGTTGCTTGGTGTTTGGAAAGGAGTAGTAAGTTCTTGCTTGTAAGTGCAAGAGGAGCTTGCATTGACTATGACTTAGACTTTAGCATGACATGCTAGGTGTTGTTTTAGCATTATGCTTAGTGATTATTGCTGTAGAATGTCTTGTTCCAAACAATTCGGATTGCTTAGTGTGCCTTGAAGAAATTATGCGTTGTTTTAGCATGCAAAAGCATAGTATTGTGGTATTCTCCTTTGATGTTTTGCTTGGGTTAACTTGGCACATGCTCACACCATGTTATGACTATGACAAGTCACCATTAACCTCTATGATCATTTAGTCCTTGACTTGTAGTACCCCTCTTTGCTTTGATTAGTTTGCTTTGTTGCATTGCATAATTTTGGCCATTATTGCTCTTTTAGTTGGTTGCTCCCAGTCTTTTGCTAGCCTCCACTTGTATGAGTAAGCTCTACTCATGCTTCCAACTCCCAAGAAACCAAGTTATTCCAAAGTGTCCACTATAAACTCCTATGCATGGTGTGTTACACCATTCCAAAATATATTCTTGTTTTCATGTATCTTCCAATTAAACAAAACTATTTTGTTATGTGAAAACTTAGTGATTAAAGCCCTCACGAACTTGATGGCACACTTTATTCTTTGCCCCTAATAAACTTGAACCATTGTGGCAACTTTGTTCTATATGCTTGCACTTATAAGTTGGGATTAGCAGAACCGTGCTGTCACGGGGAACGTTTTCAACATTGCACTTGTACCTTGTTGTACTCCGTTGATATCATGTTCTTTTGTCTATGGATGTCACCAGTGTGAAATAAAGAGGGAACTTGTAAGTCCATGGAGTTTGTATCCTGTGTTAGAGAAACGCCTGGGCCGCTAGCCTAAGCCATGCCTAATCATGGTGGAAACTTGCAGCATCACCATAGTGACATCTATGAAGAATTCTTCTTATAAAAAAAGAGACACATTGAGAAAAGAGGAAAGAGATAAAAAAACACCATATTCCCATGGTACATGAGAAGAATTGTTGAGATGCTCATTGTCTGCTTGCCTTGTCATTTTGGTTATGGGAAAGCTCCTGTACCATGTGCAAGGGGTACCCCGTTGGCGGTTCTCAATGATATGCAAATACTTATAGTGACAAGAACTTACCTGGACCCAAAGTTGAGTATGCATTAGGTGTGGCCCTCGTATTGAAGGGGAATGAGATTGCCAACTTATACTTCATCAAGCATATACTCCAGCTTTGCCACTTTAACCTTAACCACTTCAAGATGCTTATGATAGGGGCAATGAGGGCTGAAAGCTAACAAGTACCATAATTTTTGGAAGTTCTTTTTGAAACTTGTAATCCCTGCTTCCTTTACAAAAAGGCCTTTCTTCCACCATTATTGAGTTTCCACCTTCTACCTTTAGGCACCATTAAGAGAGCATAGTTGTCATTTTGTGTGCAGTGTTCCAAAGCTTATTAATTGATGCATATTGTGTTATTACTTGCTATTGTGCTATTTGTTTCTAGTCACCCTTGTGAACTTTGCAGGTGTCCTATGCATTATATTGCTACTCTATGAGGGACAAGATGATTGCCACTATGCTATGTTTTCTGCATGTGAAACAAACAAACGTTTTTCAATACATGTTATTCAAGATCTTTGTTTGTAGCTTGCCATATTGCATGCATAGTTACTATGTCCTATTGTTAGAACTCCATCTTTCATGCACAAGTTTAGAGTTCTTTGATCCCAGCTTTCAATGCTTGCAAATAGTTGGATCTTTATTGTGAGGGTGTATGTCACCTAAAAAATTATTCTGTTTATCACTTACCTACTCGGGGACGAGCATGAGTTAATCTTGGGGATACTGATATGTTGGAAACGTATCTATAATTTTTGATGCTCCATGCTTGTTTAGTATCTACTTTGCTTGTCCACACTTTGAGGTGCTTTTTACATGTTTTCTGGTACTAACCTATTAACAAGTTGCAACAGTGCCAGATGCCTGTTTTCTGCTGTTTTTGGTTTCAGAAAAGTTAGTAAAGAAATATTCCCGGAATTGGATGGGACAAACCTCAAAGTCAATTACTTTCCGTGGGGAACAAGAAGTCCAGAGGAGAACCAGAGTGGCCAGCTAGGGGGGACAGACCCACCCTAGGCGCGGGGGCAGGTGGGCCCGCGCCTGAATAGGGTTTGGTGGCCCTGGCCTCCTCCCGGTATCGCCCCTTCGCCTATAAGAAGCCCCGATGCAGAAACCCTGGGTAACCAATCAGAAATCCACGAAACCGTCTGTAGCCGCCGACACCATCGTCCCTAGATTGGGGGGATCTGAAGTTTTTCCCGGCACCCTGCCGGAGGGGAGATCATCCCGGAGGCCTTCTCTCTGGTATGATTCATGAGTAGTTCCATCTTGGACTATGGGTCCATGTAGTACCTAGATGGTTGTATCTCCTCCTTTGTGCTTTCATGTATAGACCTTGTGAGCTCCGTTCATGATCAAGATCTAATCTATTTGTAATCATGCATGTTGTGTTTGCGGGGATCCAATGGATATTGATATTATTATGTTGGTTTGATTAATGGTTTTATATTTATGATTCTATCATGTCTGTGTTGTTTGTGATCTTGCATGCTCTCTGTTTTCTAGTGGTTATCTTGTCCAAGTAGTTGCTAGAGACTCCAAGATGGGGTATTTATGCTCGATAGTGGGTTCATGCCTCTAGTTTCCAAGGGAAGTGACAGAAATCTCTTCGGTTGTAGATGTGCTGTTGCTACTAGGGAGAAAACAACGGTCTCTTGTTCATGGAACATGTGGACTGTTTACCTTACACACTTTGCTTAAAGAAGTTGTCTGTTGCTTGAAACTTAATACTGGAGGGGGTTCGGATGATAACCTGAAGGTGGACTTCTAGTCATAGATGCAGTTGGATGACGGTCTATGTATATAATTGTATTGCCCAATCAACTTCATAGGATCTTTCTGGCTAGTAATTGCATTGTTATGCCTTGCTCAGTTCCTGTCAATTGCATCGCTGTAATTTGTTTACCCTTCATGCCATGTTGTTTATCTAAGGAGAGCACCACTAGTGAACTATGTACCCCGGTCCAATCTTTACCATTGATACATCCTCCACTGTTACATGTTTACTTGCAGCAAACCATTACCTTCCACACCATACGTTTAATCCTTTGTTACAGCAAACCGGTGAGCTTGACAACCTCACTGATTCGTTGGGGCAAAGTCTTGAGTTTGTGTTGTGCAGGTCTACGCGTTGCTTGCAACACCTGTGTGAAGTTTCCTTCCTCCTTCTGGTTCGATAACCTCACTGAGGGAAGACTTGCTGCTTGCTTCTTCACACCTTGCTCTTGGGGTTTCCAACGAAGTGCTCTACGTCAGCACCATCAGTCATCAAGCTAGGCTTCATCGTGATCATCATCCACACCATCATCTCCACCAGGACCATCACCACCATTCCGTCCTGCTGTAACAATTGTGTTGGATATTGCTTAGTTCATTAGGGGAAACTTTCCCGGTGTTGATTACTATTGTAGTTGATGCTTGTGAGTGTAACCATTGGATTATTGTTTATGTTCAGATTGTTATCCATTATCATATCATCTTTGATCTTGATCCATATGATGTCTTGTGAGTAGTTCATTGTGTTCTTGAGGACATGGGAGAAGTCATGTTAGTAGTGAATCTGTGATGAGTTATTATTCAATGGTTTAGTATTTAAGTTGTGGTGCTATTCTTCTAGTGGTGTGATGTGAACGTCGACTACATGACACTTCACCATTTATGGGCCTAGGGGGATGCATTGTGTATTTGGCTACTAATCGTGAGGTTGCCGGAGTGACAGAAAACTGAAACCCCGTTAGAACACCTTTGCACAAGGGAGTGTAGGATCTCAGAGTTTAAGGTTGTGGTTAGATTTATATCTTAATTACTTTCCTGTAGTTATGGATGTTTGCAGGGGGTTTACTCACAAGTATGTATTAGTACTAGGAAGGGTGGTATGTTAGCACAGGTTCACCCACACAACACTTACAAACACCAAAGAAGAGTACTCAGCTATTTGAAGCGAAAGCACTTGACAGAATTCCCATGTGTCCTCGAGAACGTTTGATCCTTATAAGTATTTCCACCAGCTTGTCCTTTGCTAATAAAGGATTGGGCCACTTGCTCCGTTTGTTCGTTACTTCTGTTACTTGCTCTTTGTTTTGTTGCCTTGTCATAAAACCACTAAAAATCCGTTTGCTAAGTATTCGCAGGGGAGTGAAGCGCTATTGAAGAGTGGAACTGGTAAGGGAAACTTTCACTATGAGTATTTCTTTTGTTACTGCTTGTTACTTTGTTTCCAATATGGATAACCCACTTGGTTTTCTATTTGGGAAAACTACTACCACTTCTAGGGTAGTAGATGACCCACCTCCTGTTGAGATAGATCCTTTTAAGATACCTACAAGTATTGTTAATCGTGTTATGGATAATTATTATTTCGGGGATGGAACTATCCATCCCGGTGATCACTTGCTTTTTATCCATGAATTATGCGGGTTGTTTAAGTGTGCAGGTATCACAACTAAACAAGTGAAGAAAAAGTTACTCTCCATATCCTTGAAAGGGAGAGCTGAAGAATGGTATAAGCTGCTGAAGAATGGAAAATCCATGGAATGGGAGGAGATGTCATCTCTCTTTTACTCTAAATTTTATCCTCACAGTGAGATTCTTAAGGATAGAAATCTTATATATAACTTTTGGCCTCTTCATGGAGAGAGTACAACTCAAGCTTGGGGGAGTACAAGGTCGCCATGGAGAATGCAGGTCTTGCTCTTGTTGACGTGGAGGTCGACATGGAGGAGTAGTATAGGCTACTCGATTATCATTTATCTATCATACGTTGATTATTGAGTTGCAATGACCATATAACATGTGGATGGCTTGCTATCGTGTGTTTGCATTTTCAAAACTGGTTGTTTATGTCATTGAAACTCTATGTTAATCTGAGCTTGGTTATTGTGTTTGTTTCTATGTGATGTATTGTGCATGTTAAGCATCTATGGGTATCTCATTCTTATCCTTATTGAAACCACAGATGCCTCCCCGTCATGCCAACCCCAACCAAAACAACAACAATAACATCACTCCCGAGATGCAGCAGTTGATGACAGATCAAGCTCAATTGATGCAGATGATGACTCAGTTCATCCAGAACCAAAATCAGAATCAGAATAACAACAACAACAATCAGAACAATCCTCCAGCATTTGATATTCTCACCAGATTTTCGAGACTAAGGCCTGCAAAGTTCTCGGGAACCACTGATCTAATGGTAGCCAATGACTGGTTACGTTCAGTGAACAAGGACTTAGTCACTGTTGGCTGCACCGACGAGGAAAAAGTCAGGTTTGCAGCACATCTGCTCGAAGGACCAGTAGCAACCTGGTGGGATAAATTTTAGATCACCACTCCCCTTGAGGATGTGACTTGGGCTATTTTTGAGGATGGTTTCCGTACAGCTCACATCTCATCCGGAGTGATGAACTTGTAGAAGAAGGAGTTCCACAATCTGAAGCAGCGGCACCGCAGTGTGGCAGAGTACATTGAGGAGTTCAACAATCTGGTGCGCTATGCACCGGATGAAGTTGATACTGATGCTAAGAGGAAGGAGAAGTTCCTTGAAGGATTGAATGATGAATTGAACCTGCAGCTAGCTGTTGCCTATGTCCCAACATATCAATCACTCTATGACAAGGCCACCATCTTGGAAAACAAGATGAAATAGGTTGAAGGCAGAAACAGGAAGCATAACTTTGATAAGCACAGCTCGGGATCGTCTCACAAGCGTTCTCATCATGATGATAGTGGAAGTTTTGGATTCCACAAGCATGGGAAATACAACAGCCACCACAACCACAACCGTCATGATGACAACAAACACCATTGCAGTCATGATAATGACAAGTATAAGAGCCACACGTGTGGACACAAGAGCCACCATAGTGGAAGTGGTAATGGGAGTCAGCCTGCAAAGAGAGATATCAGTCAGGTTGAGTGTTTCAAGTGTAAGAAGATGGGGCACTATGCCAATGAGTTCCCAGAAAAGAAAGTTGAAGGAGCCAACAAGCCCAACCCTTTCCAGAAGGGACAAGTGAACCACATCAGTGTGGAAGATATCTATGAGGAGTCTAATGTTGTGGCTCGTAAGTTCAAGCTCAATTCTTTTCCAGCACTTGTTATTTTTGATACTGGCGCATCGCATTTATTCATATCAACAGAATTTGTTGATAAAAATGGACTTCCAACTGAAACTATTGGGTGTCCTATAAAAGTAAGCTCTCCCGATGGGGAGATGATAGTGAGCCTTGGATTTCATGGTCTAGTGATAGAATTTGGAAAGTACAAGTTCCAGTTAGATTGATAATCCTAGATTCCCAAAGGTTGGATGTTATTCTGGGCATGGATTGGATGACTAAGTATGAAGGAGTACTAGATTGTGCCAATCGTACCATCACACTCACAACCCCGGATAAGAAACGGATTAGATTCAAGTCTAATTTTGAATCTAAAGGGAGTAAACTAAATTCTCTTAAGGGGGTTAGCATAGACAGTGTGCTAATTATGAGAGAGTATCCGGATGTGTTCCCGGCGGAATTGCCTGGAATGCCACCAGATAGAGATGTTGAGTTCCTGATTGACTTACTGCCAGGATCAGGACCAATAGCAAAGAGACCCTATAAGATGTCAGTTGATAAGTTGAAAGAACTCAAGAAACAACTTAGAGAACAGTTCCAGAAAGGATTTATTCAACCAAGTTCTTCATCTTGGGGTGCACCAGTTCTGTTTGTTGAGAAGAAAGATAGAAGTCAAAGGTTTATGCATAAATTACCGTTCACTCAATGAGGTGACTATCAAGAACAAGTATCCTTTGCCTAGAATCAATGATCTGTTTGATCAGCTAGAAGGATCCGTGTGTTCTCAAAGATTTATCTCTGATCAGGCTACTTTCAACTTAAGATTAGAGAGCAAGACATACCGAAGACTGCTTTCACCACTAGGTATGGTTTGTATGAGTACACCGTGATGCCATTTGGTTTGACAAATGCACCAGCCTATTTCATGAACATGATGAACAAAGTGTTCATGGAGTTTCTTGACAAGTTTGTTGTTGTATTCATCGACGACATTTTGATCTAATCCAAGAGCAAAGAGGAGCATGAAGAGCATTTGCGTTTGATACTTGAGAAGCTCAGGGAGCACAAGCTATATGCTAAGTTCAGCAAGTGTGAATTCTGGCTGAATAAAGTTGGATTTCTCGGACATATTGTGTCAGGAGATGGTATAGCTGTCGCTCCCGCAAATGTGTCATCTGTGACTGAGTGGGAATCTCCTAAGTTAGTGAAAGAAGTTCGTAGTTTCCTCGGCTTGGCAGGATACTATAGAAGATTCATTGAGAATTTCTCAAAGGTAGCTATGTCGATGACGGATTTACTTAAAAAAGACAAGAAGTTTGACTGGACTGAAGGATGTGAACTCAGTTTCCAAGAATTGAAGAAGAGATAGTGACAGCTCTAGTCTTATGTCTGCCAGATTTGGAAAAAGATTTCCAAGTATATTGTGATGCATCTCACCAAGGATTGGGTGGAGTTTTGATGCAAGTAGGGAAAGTTGTGGCTTATGCCTCGAGACAACTCAAAACTCATGAAGCACATTATCCTACTCATGACTTAGAGTTAGCCTCTGTTGTCCACGCACTCAAAACATGGAGACATTATCTTTTGGGAAAACGATGTGAAGTGTTCACAGATCATAAAAGTTTGAAGTATATCTTCACTCAGAAGGAAATCAATATGAGACAAAGAAGATGGCTTGAACTCATCAAGGACTATGATTTGAGTTTGCAATACCATCCCGATAAAGCAAATGTTGTAGCAGATGCTTTAAGCCGTAAGGTTTATATGAATTGCCAGAAGGACATCTCATGTCATTGGATGTTCAACCCACACTTTTGGACAGAATCAGGGAAGCCCAAAAGTTGGACGAGGAAATTGAAGGGATAATAGGAAAAATTAGCAAAGGGAAAGCTAAAGGATTCCATGAAGACGAACAGGGTACTTTATGGTATGGAAAATGTATCTGCATACCGCAAGATCCGGAGCTTCCGAAGATGATTCTGCAAGAAGCACACAACTCACCATATTCCATTCACCCGGGTAATACCAAAATGTACATGGATGTGAAGGAAAGATTTTGGTGGAATAATCTCAAAAAGGACATCGTGAAACATATTGCTTTGTGTGATGTGTGTAGTCAAGTGAAAGCGGAACATCATAAGCCAGCAGGATTGTTACAACCACTACCTATTCCTGATTGGAAGTGGGACAAGATTGGCATGGATTTCATCACCGTACTTACAAGGACAAGATCAGGATATGATTCTATTTGGGTTGTGGTAGATCGCCTAACTAAAGTGGCTCATTTCATACCCGTGAAGACAACCTATACAAGTGCTAAGCTATCCAAGATTTATATGAATAGAATTGTGTGTCTGCATGGAGTACCCAAGAGTATTGTGTCTGATAGAGGAACTCAGTTCGCTTCGCATTTCTAGCAACAACTGCATGAATCATTGGGAACAAGATTAGAGTTCAGCACAACTTTTCACCCTCAAACTGATGGACAGACAGAAAGGACCAATCGGATTCTGGAGGATATGTTGAGAGCATGTGCCCCAGACTATGGTGGTAGTTGGGATGAAAGTCTGCCTTACGCAAAATTCTCTTACAATAACAACTATAAAGCCAGTATTGAGATGGCACCGTTTGAATTTCTCTATGGAAGAAATTGTACTGCACCATTGCTATGGAGTGGTGTTGGAGAAAGACATTTGTTCGGGCCAAAGTTAATCAAAGAGGCTGAAGAGAAAGTCAAATTGGTAAAGGATAGATTGAATATAGAACATTCCCGATAGAAGAGCTACGCAGATCCAAAGCATAGATAAGTCACCTATGAGATAGGTGCTAGAGCTTATCTTAGAGTCTCACCACTTCGTGGTGTGAAGAGATTTGGAGTCAAAGGAAAAATGGCACTAAGGTATGTTGGACCATTCAAGATTCCGAGTCGCAAAGGAGAAGTGTCTTATGAGATCGAATTGCCTGAATCACTGTATGCCGTACACAATGTGTTTCACGTAAGTCAGTTGAAGAAATGTCATCCAGAGATGGAAGAAAATTCTTTGAAGGATACTATACCTTTGGAAGAGGTTCTATTAGAGAGAGATCTCACCTATGAGGAGAAACCTATCAAGATTCTTGAAACTGCAGAAATAGTTACTCGTACCAAGTCTATCAAATTCTGCAAGGTTCAGTGGAACCATCATTCTGAAGAAGAAGCAACATGGGAAAGAGAGGATGACCTTCAGAAAGATCACCCACACCTATTTGCTAGCCAATCCGAATCTCGAGGGCGAGATTCATCTTAAGGGGGTTAGATTTGTAACATCCCAAAAATCATGACTTACAAAAGTTATCAGTTCATTCATGCATTCATAACATTTGGTTTGCACCAAATTTTCCCAAACAACTTTCAAATAAGAAACCATTTGTTGCCTATTAATTTATGTGACTAAGGCAATGGTTTTATTTTATTTTTCAATTTATGAAAGTGCATTTGATTGATAAGTGATGTTTTGTACACAAATGGATGCAAGGCTTGCACTACAAAAATCTAGAATTGATTTGAAATCAAAACCATTTGAATTTTATTTGATTTGGTTTCCCGAAAATCGAAATAGAAAAAGAAAAAGAATAAAGAAAAGGAAAAAGGCCGGCGCCACCGTTTCAGCCCAGCAGCAGAAGCAGCCCGCGAAGCCCACCCGGACACCTCCCCCTCTCCACTATTTCTCACGCGCAAACAAACCCTCACCTTGCAGACAGACGTGGCCCACTGCCACCTCAGCTCATCGTCTCCGCGTGACCCGCTCCCCTCTACCTCGCTATCGTTTCCTGCAATGAAATCGCGACATCAATTCGCGTTGATTGCGCCAGTGATTCGCCCCACGACCACGCCCTACTTAAGCACCCTTTCCTACTCCCCATTTCCCCTTAAACCCCAAGCCCTGAACGCCACCAGGATGCAAGAATTACTCGCCCAAACCCTCTCTACTCCGACGAGCTACAACACCGATTGCGGCCAACTCCGTCCACCCCTCTGCTCCTGGTTTCCACGAGCACAGTCCCCATCGCCTCACGCATCTCCCAGTACCTTTCCCTAGCCCGCGCGCGCTTCGGAACGTCGTCAAGGACAACACCTGCTCGCCACCATCCTCTGCTGCAACTCCGACAAATTTTTCCGGTAAACCCTGACCGCCCTTTCCTCTCTGGTTGATACGCGTATACTTGCTATGTTCGTGCGCGCCTAACGCCACCTCTGGCTGGTCTTACCGTGCATTGTAGCATCGTCAATGACCACTCCTGAACGAGCCCGACGCCGACGCCAACTCCGACGAGGAATCAACGCCGTGCCCGTGCGCCCCAGCCCCGTCCACGAACACGTCGAGCATCTCCGTGTCTCTGCGATCTCAGTAAGCACCCAGACTCTCTCCCATACCCTCTAGACTCGTCAGAACCTCTCCGTCCGACGCACAGCCGCCGCAGTGGCCATTTGCGCCGCCCAGTGAGATTCATAAGGATAGAAATCTTATATATAACTTTTGGCCTCTTCATGGAGAGAGTACAACTCAAGCTTGGGGGAGATTGAAGTTACTAATGCTTAAATGTCCTATTCATGAACTCCCTAACAATATTATTCTCAATAACTTTTATGCTAGGCTTTCTCTTCATGATAAAGATTTATTAGATGCTTCTTGTGCTGGATCATTCACACGTATGAAGGAAGAAGCTAAATGGGACCTACTAGACCGTATTCAAGAGAACACTGAAGCTTGGGAGAATGACAAAGGAAGAAAGCAGGTATAAACTATGATTATGAATGCATTAAATCTTTTATGGGAATTGATAGCTTCCGTGATACAATCAATAAGTTTGGTCTTGATCCCCAATTTCTTGCGAAATGTTTTAATGCTTTTGCCTCTTATGAGATTCCCAAGAAAGAGTGGGACAAGTACCATGCTCCTTATAAAGACATTGTTACCCACGTTCCTGCCAGTATAGAGGTTTTTACTGTTGATCCTATTTTGCCTGAACCTTATCTTGATAAGATCCCTTTTCCCTCCAAGGTAAGGTAACACTCTATTATGGCTAATGTGATTAGCAAAAGCACAAATAAAACTATAGGGTCCGACGAGATTATTGATATTGAGCCTGTGGTAGCCATTGTGAAAGATCTTGTCACTAAAAATATAGAGGATGAGCATATTATCTTCTGCGAAGACGCTACTAATATTGTTTCTCATCCTAAGAAAGTTAGAAAAGCTAGTGTCCCTGTGGTTTCTGTTAAAATTGGTAGTCAGAGCTATTATGGTTTATGTGATATTGGTGCTAGTTCCAGTGCTATTCCTTATGAGCTTTACATTGAAATTATGCATGAGATTGGTCCTTGTGAGCTTGAGGACACTGATGTGGTCATTCACCTTGCTAATACAGAGCAAGTTTGCCCCATTGGCATTGTAAGAGATGTGGAGGTCCTTTGTGGTAAGATTAAATATCCTGCTGATTTTCTAGTACTTGGTAAAGAAGCTAGTAAAACCTATCCTATTATCTTTGGTAGACCCTTTCTTAACACTTGTGGGGTTATCATTTATTGTAAGAAGGAAAAGGTTTTAACTAAGTTTGATGGAGATTATTATGAGTTTAAGTTTTCCAAATTTGCTAACGCTCCTTGTGAAAATAGCTTGCCTAATAAAGATTTCAGGATGGAACAACTTGATTCTATTGATCCAGTCTATGACCTTGGACCTATTTTTGATGACTGTAAGTATGCTTATTCTGATGATAAAGTTGTTTCCAGTGATAGTTATATTGTCAACTTTATTCAATGTGCTACTGGAAGTTATTTTGAGAGAGGGAAACATGGTTTTATGCACCTCAATGATGTTAAGTTTCCCCGTTTTATGTTGAAAGCTTTAAAGTTGCATCTGTTCTGGTTATTTGCTTGTGTCCTTTTGTTTCAACAATTCGTTTCCTCATGATACCCCCATGCATAGGAAGTGGGTTAGACTCAAGTGTTTTGGTTATTTGCTTCTTGATGCTCTTTTTCACTCCAGATATATATCTCCTATGTGAGCATCTTTGGAAGTTTCAAGCCTAACTTAAAGACATTAAAGAGAAGTACTTGTTGGGAGAGAACCCAAGAGTTTTTGTCGATTCTTTTAAGTTATTACCTTAGTAATAACCGCTCCTTATCCTTTTTGTTTTGGTTTTTGTGTCAAGTTCAACTACTTTTGTGAAGTAGATGAGTTGTAAAAAGTGGCTGTCCTGGGACAAATATTTTGTGCTGCATTGAAAAAAAATTATGAGGAAGCTCACTACTTCGGATGGATCTTCATATTTCTGAGCTTTTACCCAACTTTCATCAGTTCTGCACTTTTTGATTTGAGCAATAGAAGGTCTTCGAAAAAATCAATCTTTACCTGCTGGTCTGTTTTGACAGATTTCTGCCATCATTTGCATTTGCCTCTTACAGAAGCTTTTGTTTTGATGGGTTTTTCAGTTGAAGTGTGTACCAAAGGTTTATTTTTTTGCTTACACTAATGTTGTCATTGAGTTTGTGCAAAGGTTTTGTATGAAGGAAATTCTCAGGAGAAAGGGGAAAGGATCTGCAGAGTTCGTCTTTGAATAGGTAAAAGTGGTGAAAACAGAAGGTTCGTGAAACCCCAATTTTTTTTTTGATATTTTTAATACATAAGGGAAGTTACGAGACGAAACTGAAGAGGATACGGAGCCCGGGGTGGACAAACCCACCCTAGGCGCGGGCCTAGCCTGGCAACGCCTGGAGGGGGTTTGCCACCCTCGAACTCTGTCTCCGCTTCGTTTCTGTGTCAAAACCTTCCTTATGCATTGAATCTTTGTAATATATAACCCCCGAATCCCCCGAGGTTCGTGCATCCTGTTCTCGTCATGTATTCGTTTCGATCTGTTTCTGTCAGGAAATCTTCTCAAGTTTAGAGCGCCATGGCCTCCGCCGATGACAAAGGGAAGAAGCCCGAAGAAGAGGAACCTCAAGTTCGAAAGGAGGAGGAGATTCTTGTAGGTTATGAAGGAGACATGGATGTAACATCCCAAAAATCATGACTTACAAAAGTTATCATATCATTCATGCATTCATAACATTTCGTTTGCACCAAATTTTCCCAAACAACTTTCAAATAAGAAACCATGTGTTGCCTATTATTTTATGTGACTAAGGCAATGGTTTTCTTTTATTTTTCAATTTATGAAAGTGCATTTGATTGATCAGTGATGTTTTGTACACAAATGGATGCAAGGCTTGCACTACAAAAATCAAGAATTGATTTGAAATCAAAACCATTTGAATTTGATTTGATTTGGTTTCCTGAAAATCAAAATAGAAAAAGAAAAAGAATAAAGAAAAGGAAAAAGGTCGGCGCCACCGTTTCAACCCAGTAGCAGAAGCAGCCCACCCGGTCACCTCCCCTCTCCACTCTTTCTGACGCGCAAACAAACCCTCACCTCGCTGACAGACATGGCCCACTACCACCTCAGCTCATCGTCTCTGCGTGACCCGCTCCCCTCTTCCTCGCTGCCGTTTCCTACAATGAAATCGCGGCGTCAATTCGCGTTGATTGGGCCAGTGATTCGCCCCACGACCACGCCCTACTTAAGCACCCTTTCCTCCTACCCATTTCCCCTCAAACCCCAAGCCCTGAACGCCACCAGGCTGCAAGAATTCCTCGCCCAAACCCTCTCTGCTCGGACGAGTTGCAGTGCCGATTCCGGCCAACTCCGGCCACCCCTTTGCTCCTCGTTTCCACAAGCACACTCCCCATCGCCTTGCGCATCTCCCAGTACCTGCCCCTAGCCCGTGCACGCTTCAGAACATCGACAAGGACAACACCTACTCGCAACCGTCCTCTGCTGCAACTCCGACGAACTTTTTCGGTAAACCCTGACCGCCCTTTCCTCTCTGGTTGATACGCGTACACTCGCTATGTTCGTGCACGCCTAACGCCGCCTCTGGCTGGTCTTACCGTGCCTGGTAGCGTCGTCAACAACCACTCCCGAATGAGCCCGACGCCGATGCCAACTCCGAAGAGGAATCAACGTCGTGTCCGTGCGCCCCCACCCCGTCGACGAACACATCGAGCATCACCACGTCTCTGCGATCTCAGTAAGCACCCACACTCTCTCCCATACCCTCTAGACTTGCCGGAACCTCGCCGTCCGACGCGCAGCCGCCGCGGTGGCCATTTGCGCCGCCCGCGTGTGGTCAGAGCAACGAGATCCGCTGGATCTAGATCCAGCGGTCGCGATTAGAACAGCTAGCGAAGGGGTATGCAATGATCTGCCGTAGATCTTAGATCTGGCGATGTAAGTTAGATTGGGTGTGAAGGGGTATGAATCAATCTGGTGTGTTGGATTAGATCCAACGACGCGGAAACGCGATCCACCCCGAAGCGGTACCGTCCAATCAGGAGCTGCCGCGTGGCTTGTTTTTCAATTTAAAAACCAGATTTGATTTCAAACTTGTAAAATTCATAACTTTAATTCTGTTTGCACAATTTTTGCAAATAATATATCAATGGATTCACAAAAATAAATCATACACTATTGTGGGATTATTTTTGAATTTTGCTTCTGTAAAAATGGGTTTTTATTCAGAGACAAATATAGGCTTATTTTGACTATGTAAATTATTTTGGAAATGTTTATAAGGCCAAATTAAGTTTATTTAGACTATATTTAAATGGTTTTGTGTTAATTAATGTTTGACTTGTTTTGTTTAAGTTAGAAAAATCATCACATGGCATTTGCATGCATTCATATTATATTTTTTCTTGAATATTGGAATGTGAATTTGGTGCTATTATTTTATGTGTAGATTTTGGTGCTAGTGGTGACTGTGATTGTGAGGATTGTTGCTACTCCCCCAACTACCAAGGCAAGTGGTGCTTCATATATTTGTCCTAATATTTTGACTATGCACTAGTGATATTTTGTATAGGGCTTACATGAAATTTTGCTATCTATATGCTATGCTATGGGAAATCCTAGTAGTTGTAGTATTGGTAGAAATATTCCTTAAGTTAAGATACTTGTTGATATCATGCTTATCCTAGCTATTAGTAAACAAGGGTGGATTATATACACATGCTATTGTAAATTTCACTAAGTCCTTTGACTTATGTTTTTCTTAATAAAACAATTAAGTGAATGAAACACCTGGGTGGAATGGTAATTGCTTGGATGGATTATGTTGAGTGGTTACACAAGGCCAGTAAACTGGCAAAAACTTGTGTATCTCACTTGTGAAAAGCCACCCAGGAACAAAGAGATTTAAGATGTCAAATGTTGAGAAGCTTCTAGTGCAGCTAGATGGCAATATGGGCTCTGCTTTGATCATATAGGTTGCAATAACTTAGCCAGATGGACAGAAGGTGGTAGGGGCTATAGGTTTGGAACGCGTCCATTTGCTCTAAGGGAAGCCTTCTGAAAGATCTCGTCTCGATGCATGTCGAGTCTTGTGGGGAAAGTGCACCACCTCTCGAGAAGGAAAAATCTAAGTACTTAGCCGTGTCCCCGGCAAAGGACAATTGAGCCTCAAGACATGGAAGCTATCAAGGATCTCCTCATCCCAATTTTCTAAGTTAAACACTTGTGGTTGAACAAGGGTTAAAGGTTCCTCAATACTCATTGGTGGTTCCTTGGGAGTTTTTGACAAGCAAAAACTTAGTGTTTTCAACTGATAGGAACAACCTATTTTGAGCACATCAAGCCTAAGCTACACTTAGCCAAATTCATATATAAGTTAGAAACTACTATTATACTATGGTAACGCTTGCCAATACTATTCCAATGTATTGACCCACTATGGCTGTAACTTATGATGTTGCAGGATACTCTGACGAGGATGAGGGTTATGAGTCTACACTCAACATGCTTGCCTGTGGCACATGAAGATGAAGACTTTACTTTATTTACTTATGTTATGAACTCTTGTACTAGCCTATGGCTATGGAGTTGTAAAAGACTATGTTATCTCTGGAATGATGATGTAATAAAGACCTTTGTATTCGTGTACTTCATCTTAAACTGTGGATGCTAGCATTTGATCCAGGGACTATCATTGCAATCAGAGGGATCCTTTACCTTATAGAGGTGGGGTCTTACAATGGAGGAGGACAATCAACTGGACACTCGTGCTACCGTCGCAAGAATTGGTTTGGTGGCACAACCTACCCAGCTTAGGAGGACAACACGGATGTCTACAGGAGGGAGAACTCCGTGTCATATCCTTGCTCCACGCACACTTCCTCCTAGTACCCCTTGTTCTAACCGTGCATGGAAGAAACGCTCTAACTTGGAAGAATGGAGAAAGAATAACAAGGACCGGGATCCTTGTTTCGAGTTGATCGTGGGTTGCATTGAGCATAATTCGGAGTTAATTCGTACTCTAGCCTTCGATATGGAGGATTTGAAGAAACTTGTTGAAGACCTTATCAAGAGAACACCACCACCACCAAAGGAGTAATTCGTCATCGGGTTTGGCATCCCCTTGGATTGTTCCAAGCTTGGGGGAGTGCCGCGGTATCACCACCATTATCTTTTATCTTTTACCTTTTTAGTGGATTCATATCTGTTGTAGAGGGGTTATCTTATAGTTTGGTTTGCATGTGGAAGTATCTCTCCTTTAGTTGATTACCTATGTATCCCTTGGTGTGAGTTCCTTTATTGGAATATTAATGATAAGTCTCATCTTTTACTTTTTGCACTTTTTATTTTTGTTTGCAATCTCTATTATATGATGGATCTTGTTGTCCATTATTGGCACCACTTTGGTATCATCAAGTGGATCTAAATTGGTTTTAGCAAACCGAGTTCTGGTCAGTGGCATTAGTTTGAAAGGAAAAGAAAGAAAGAAAAAGCTTACAGGTATTTGGTATCATTTGTTTACTTTCTTGTTGGCTCATAAGCTTAGTATTCTTTATTTAAGATTCTTTTGTGTCTTTAAGGAAGATTGCATGTTTGGCTTTATTACTTGTATGTTTGTTTGTTTCTTTCTACTCTCTTGCTTTCTACCCAGCCTTGCTAGCCAAAAACCTGTTTTGAGAAGGAATACTTCTCATGTTTCCAAAATCCTTTAAACCCAAAACTTTTTTGCCATTTGTGTCCACCATATCTACCTAGTAGCTTTTGCTATTCCTAGCAAATTATCAAGTTTCATCTACCTTTCGAATTAAAAGTATTTTTTTATGTGTAAACTAGTTAGTAAAGCTCTCATGAACTTGATGGCACACTTTATTTACTTGCCCCTAATAGACTTGAACCATTGTGAACATCGAAGTTGTATATGTTTGCATCTATACATTGGAATTAGCTGAACCGTGCTGTCACAGGGAACGTTTTCAACATTTCACTTGTACCTTGTTGTACTCAGTTGATATTGTGCTCTTTTGTCTATGGATGTCAACGGTGTGAAATAAAGAGGGAACTTGTAAGTCCATGGAGTTTGTATTCTGTGTTAGAGAAACGCCTGGGCCGCTAGCCTAAGCCATGCCCAATAATGGTGGAAACTTGCAGCATCACCATTGTGAGTCATCTATGAAGCATACTCAATAAAAAGCTATACACATAGTAAATAAAAAGATCACTGAGATGCTCATTGTCTGCTTTCCTTGTCATTTTGGTTATGGGAAAGCTCCTGTACCATGTGCAAGGGGTACCCCGTTGGCAGTTCTCAATGATATGCAAATACTTACAAGGACAAGAACTTACCTGGACCCAAAGTTGAGTATGCATGAGGAGTGGCCCTCATATTCAAGGGACATGAGATTGCCAACTTATATTTCGTCGATCATATACTCCATATTTGTTCACTTTAACCTTAATCATCTCAAGATGCTTATGATAGGGGCAATGAGGGCTCAAAGCTAGTAAATACCATAATATTTTGGAAGCTCTTTATGACCTGTAATCTCTGCTACCCTCTAAGAAGGGACCTTTCTCCCGCTTCCAAGTTGAGTCAGTAAACCTACTTCCTCTCCATCTCCAACAAGCTTTTGAGTTGTTGTGTTTCAAGCATTCATATGGTGATTTATTCAATCATGTTCTTTATCTTCCTTGTTTGCACAAAACTCTTATCTATTGAGTATTACTTTGAAAGCCTTCACTTGTGAAAAACCTTTTTGAGCAAAGAGTTCTCCTATTTTGAAACTTCCACAAAAAGCTTCTATGAAACTGTTTGCCAGGTGTTCTCTGACCAAGAACAAGTTTGCCAATTCCAATTATGATTTATCTTTATGCATCTCTATTGTGACTGCTGTACTTGGTTGCAAGATAAGTTATATAATGGTGAGTTGCTTTCTTCTATGAGTTGTGCAATGGTAAGTGTGATGCTTCTTGTTCATATTCTTTTATCGACACTTCACTCCATAAACCTGTGGACATGTTTACTGAGCTCAGTATTCGCTTGGGGACAAGCGAAGTCTAAGCTTGGGGGAGTATATATGCCCAATTTGCATCACCATTCTATATCATAATTTACCTCTATTCATTGTATTTGTCTTATTATGAGGTATTACTTATGGCTTTTCATATGTTTCTGCATGTTGGATGATTCCTGGAGGATGGACTGCCAAAGTCTGGATTCTGATGGAAAATAAGTCGTTTCGGTGATTTCGCGAAGATCAGAAAAATACCAGAAAAATATGGAAACATATTATTTTACCAGAAGACGAAGAAAGCCAGAAGGAGGAGCGAAGGGGGCCGCAGGGGGGCCACACCCCCTAGGCGCGGGCCCACCTTAGGTCGTTCCTAGGGCAAGTGTGGCCCACATGCCTGGCCTCCAACTCCGCCCCTTCGCCTATATCTTCCCTACGGAACCCTAATACCAGGGGAGCAACCACATATAGATTTCCGCCGCCTCTGGGGGGCGGAAAACACCGAGAGAGAAAGATCTCTCTGGCAGACAGATTTCTATCGGGGGAATTCCTTCCCAAAGTGTGTGATTAGCATCTTTGTCATCCTTGTTGTCATTAGCTTTTTAGGAAAACTTTTCTCCCATGTTGATCATTTGAGTAACTAATCCTTGCAACAATTGAGATTGAAGTTTCAAAATCCTTTGTATGGCTGGGTCTAGTCCATTGTTGTTGGCTAAAAGCTGAGTTGTCTCTTGGCTCAACTGGTTTTGGGTTGCTATAAGTTCTCTCATGTTGTCCTCTTGGTTGTTGTTGGTGTCATCAACCTTGATGTTGAAGTCTCTTGGAGTAGTCATCTGTTTGGGTTGAAGGGAGATTAGAATAGGCAAGATATTTCTAAGGAATCAATTCTAATCACACACATCACAATTCACACAAGCAATGTGCAAGCAATCACAAACCAAACATTCACAAACAACTTTGCGCTCAAACAACAAAGTTCAAGCACATACTTAGGCAACAAAATATTTTTGTCACACCACACAAGTTGGTGATTTTGACTTAACTAAAATATGGTGGTCCATCTATATGGTTTACTTGTGATTTTTCCTTCCTTCATGATTCTTCTTGTATGAGATCATGGTTTCCTTGAGAAAAACTCTTGGTTACAAATACTTCAAAGTTGTTGATGGCTCCTTCTTATTTTGCATTCCCTTAGTCTCTAAATCTTGAGCAATATTTCCTTGTCTCACTTGTAGTCCTTAGTGATAACCATGGTTGAAGTCCTTGGTGAATATGCTGAAGATGTTGAAGTCACTAGAGTTGAAGAAGTTGAAGTCATTAGAGTTGAAGATGTTGAAGTCATTAGAGTTGATGAAGTCCTTTACACATGGTGAAGTCTTTGGCCATGGGGTAGGTTTTTCCATCAAGTTGAAGTACAAGAGATGTAGAGTTGAAACCAAAATGGTTGAGGAAAGAGTTTACAAGCGTTTTTGTAAATAAGTTTTTGGAACAAGTACAACTCCTATTTTTCTAAGGGTTTTTGTCCAATCCTAGGTTTACAAATCCTACAGGAAACACAATGCTCTGATACCATCTATAGAGGTCTCAAACTAATAAGGTAGATTCCTCCTGTGTTTTACAATGCTAGTCCCTGGATCAATAGCTAGCATCCACAGTTAAGATGTAATATCAAGAAACAAAGGTCATAATATAACTTTATAACCAGGAATAACATAATTTTATTACATCACACATAGCTTATATGGCTAATACATTACATTGCAGCGGAATAACAATAAGCATGGGGTCCTTCATCTTCAAAGTGCCACAGGCAGATGTTGGTTGTAGACTTTGTAATCCTAATCAATCAATCTTCACTAAAATCAATCAAACCTGCAACATTACAAGTTACAGCCACAAGGGTCAATACATTTGAATTGTATTGGCAAGTGATACCATGGTAGTATAGTGGAATCTATCATCTATATGCATTTGGCTAAGTGGAGTTGAGGCTTGCATTGCTCAATATAGATTTTTCTTATCATTTTGAAAATACTAAGTTTTTGCTTGACAAAATCATTTTTCTCAATCAAAGATTGAAGATCCTTTCCAAGGCATCTACCAATCAAAGACTTAAGATTTCAAACAACCCTTGTTCAACCACAAGATTTTAAATTAGAAATTTGAATGATGAGATTTCTTGATTGCTTCCATGTCTTGATGCTCAAATTGTCCTTTACCAGGGACATGGCTAAGTACTTAGATTTTACACTCTGCAGAGGTGGTGCACTTTCCCCACAAGACTTGGTTTCCCAAGACAAGATCTTTCAGAAGCCTTCCCTTAGACCAAAATGGACGCGTTCCAACCTATCAAACACTACCACCAACTGTCCATATGGCTAAGTTCTTGCAACCTATATGATCATGGCAGAGCCCATATTGCCAAGTGGTTGCACTTGAAGCTGACATCTCAAATCTCCTTGTTCCTGGGTGGCCATCCACAAGTGAGATACACAAGGTTCACCAGTCCCCTGGCCTTGTGTAACCACTCAACATACACCATTCCTTCCATTCCACCCAGGTGATTCATTAACTTAGTTGTTTTATTAAATAAAACATAAGTCCTTAGACTTAGAGATTTTTCCATAGTGTGAATATATTTTCCACCCATGTTTTCTATTAGCTAGGCTAAGCTTGATAGTAGTAGGAATCTTTAACTTAGGAAAATCCTACTAAGGATTCATCTACTAGGTTTTACTATAGCAAGGTCTATACTTAGCAAAATCCATGCAAGTTTACTTAGCAAAATCACTAATGCATAGAGAAAGTAATGGGACAAAAAGTATGAAGCATCACTTGCCTTTTTGGTAGGGAATGGTGTTTCACTCCTTGATCTTTCTAGTCTCACACTTCACTACAAATCAATCAAGCAAACACAAATCAACTAGCATTCCAAACCAGTAAATTAATCAAACAATTTAACACACACAAAACAATGGGATCTAAGTCATGCATGGGAGCATGCACAAGATAGTTTTATTTTGCAAAGAGGGCCTCTATTGGGTTTCTAAACTTCGTAAGATCCAAATTGGTCATTTACCAAAGTGGCAAAGTCATTAGCAAGAGGGTTTTGTCCAAAACCATTTTAAATCCAATCATTATTTTATGTGGTGAAAATTATTTTTATCAAAGTAAAACTTTATGTTTCTCACCAAATGAGTTGCTATTGCAAAACTTGGTGTTTTGGGTCAGTAGGTTTGGTCTAAACCATTTTCCCAAAGTTTTCTTTGCAAAAACATTTTCATAATAAAATCAATAATTTTATTTGGCTAGAAAATGGCTAAGTTAAATAATCTAACCTAAACTTTACCAAAAATCATTTTCAACACCAAAGGTTGGTTCCTAGGGTCAGTAAGGTCACATTAAACCATTTTGCAAAAGTTTTAACCTTAAAATCAATTTTAAACAATTTTTATACTCTAAACAAGCTCACAAAAGAATCTGCAAAATCAAGCAAACTAACAGATACTATTGGCTAAACTAATTCCACAGTTGGCTAGGGCTTGCTCTCCTGAATCCATTGATACCAAATTTGTAATTTTTGGACGTGTGGTTTGAAAGTTATAAGGGTTTGAAATTTGCAAATAAATCTGATTCAAAACTGGTTTTAGATCTAATACAGGCCACGCGTCGCTGTCTCATTGGGCGGTACCGCTTCGGCCGGATCACGCGCGGTAGCCCTTGGATCTAACTAGATCGTGCGGTACTGAGCGCATACCCCTTCGCGGGTTAAGTGACTGCATCGTGCCCGCTCAATCTAGATCGAACGGCTGTCATCGCACTGGCCAAACTCGGGCGGCGCAATGTCAACGGCGAGCGGCGGAGCGGCCAGTTGGCGGCGGCGCTGGCGAGGCAGGAAGCAAGAAAGGGTGGGAGTAAGCTCACCTGGTTCGCAATAGCCTGGAGATGCTCAAGGCGTTGTTGGTTCGACGAGGGGCGCTCTGGAGTGGGCTCGATTTCTCGCCGGAGTTCCTGCTGGCGTCGGGTTCGCTTGGGCGTCGTCGGAGACGGGTCTACGATGCACGCTAGGACAAAAGGAAGACAGTATCAGATGCGCAAGACCAAGGCGATGCTGTGTGCGTGATCTAGGAGGCGCGGGGTGGTCGGAGTTCACCTGAAATGCTCGACGGAGCAATGGCAGACGGCGGCGCACGCTCGGTGTCGTCGTTGCCGATGCTCAGGGGCGCCCGCGGGTGAGAGGGGGTGCTGGGAGAATGCGTCTGGTTGTGGGGAAGTTGTCAGCGTGCTCAGGGAGGCTCAGGGTGGTGTGTGCTGGCCGGATTTTGGGAAGAAAGCTCGTCGGAGTGGAGAGAGTGCAGGGAAAAATTCCTCGGCCTGGGGGCGTGCTTTGGGGAGAAGACAGAGGGGAATGAGAGAGGATGCGCTGGCGTTTAAAGGTGCTTGATCGCTGCGAGTTAAGGTGGCCGCGTTAAGGAGAATTGATGCCGCGAAATCAAGGCCTGCAACGGCCGGCGAGGGGGAGAAGGGGTCGTGCGGGTGGGGAGGAAGAACAGTGGCAAGTGGGTTCGGTCAGTCAGTGAGAAAAGAAACGAGGGGGAGGTCCACCGGTCAGTGTCACTGCGGGTTAACTAATTGGTGCGAATCGTTTTCTTTCGGGGTGAGGTGCTGGGCTGTTTCTGGGCCTGTTTGGGCTGCTGGGTTGGGTCAGGTCCATTTCCTATTTTTTTTCTTCTGAATTCTTTTTCCTTTTCTATTTCTATTTTTCTGTTTTGAATTTGAATCAATTATTCATTCACTCAAACCATTCAAACAATTCAAACTTATAATGAGTTTTTGGTTCTGTTTTTCAACATAAACCAAATCTCAAAATAAAATAATATTTTTATTCATTTTAGGATCTATTTAATAATTAAATAAAATAGACCATAGTTATTTAATCAAATATGGTTTGATTTATTTAATAAACTCCTCATTTGAAATCCAAATATTTTGAAAACCAAATCAGTAGGTTTTATTTGAAAATATTGAATACTTGGAAACTTGTTTAAAACAAATTAACCTTTTATTTAAGGGTCCATTTTTAATTAAATAAAATAGACTTTCATTATTAAATCAAATAGGATTTGTTTTATTGAGATATTTAGTTTGAAATCTAAAATAAAGCCAAAACACTTTAGTAGGTTTTATTTGTGAATATCAAATATTGGGAAAACTTATTTTAAATAATTTAATAAGTTTTGATGTTTCAATTAAAATGGTAAAACCTTTTATTTAAATAAAATTTGAATATTAAATCCTTATTAATTTATTTAAATAAACCTTTGCTATTTTTATTCAAAACAAAACATTTATTTCAAAATATTGGTCAAGGTTTAATTTGGCTATATAAAATAATCTTTATTTATAAATCCACTTTTTCTTTTGAAAGACAAATCCTCTTATTTAAAAGATCTAAAATAGTATTTCCAAAATATTTTGTTTTCCTTTATTTAAAATGTTTATATTTTTAAATCCTTTTAGGATTTTTATTTAATTCAAATGGGTTTTAAGTTCCAATTGAATTCAAAAAGTTTCTTCTGGCCCTGAAAATCAACAAAGTTTTATTTAATTCATTTATTTTCACATTACAAGATTTGGAAAATCTTGGGATGTGACAGGCTACCACCCTTAAAATAAATCTCGTCCCGAGATTTGGGGAGGTTAGGGTTACAAGCAAGTTCAAAAACAACTAGGGTACTACCACCCTTAAAATATTTCAAACAAAAATTACATATTGTCCTTCTTGGGATCCTGGGTCAAACTTCTCTAAGCAAAACTTTGCATTGTGCCCTTGGTTTCCATACTTGACTCATGGGCCAAGGTTGAGATCCTTCATAGACTTGTTTAACTTGTTCTCCATCCTTTCTGGACAATTGTTTGCATAGTGGCCTAGTTCCTTGCATTTGAAACATGTGACAAGGCTGAGATCCCTCATAGGCTGGTTTATCTTATGCTTCATCTTTTCTGGACAGTAGTTTGCATAATGTCCTAACTCTTTGTAGTGTTTGCACATCACTTGGCTAAAATCCTTCCTTATCTTGGGTTTCACTAGCTTTTGTTTGTCTTCTTGTCTCTTCTTATTTTCTGGGCATTCACTGGCATAGTGTCCCATCTCTTTGCATTTGAAACATTGCACTTGTGTAATATCCTTCTTGCTAGTGTTGGGGCATTTCTTCTTCTTCTTTTTGGGTCTCTCCAAAGCTAGGAGTTCATCTAGTTCATGTTCTTCATAGGTGGGAGATCTTTCTCTCTTCTTGAGGCATTGATCTTCATGCTCCTTGGATGCATGATCTTTATCTCCATAAATATTGCTAGCTTGGGTTCCTTATAGATTAGCATCTTTGTCATCCTTGTTGTGATTAGCTTTTTGGGAAAAGTTTTCTCCCATGTTGATCATTTGAGTAACTAATCCTTGCAACAATTGAGATTGAAGTTTCAAAATCCTTTGTATGGCTGGGTCTAGTCCATTGTTGTTGGCTAAAAGCTGAGTTGTCTCTTGGCTCAACTGGTTTTGGTTGCTATAAGTTCTCTCATGTTGTCCTCTTAGTTGTTGTTGGTGTCATCAACCTTGATGTTGAAGTCTCTTGGAGTAGTCATCTGTTTGGGTTGAAGGGAGATTAGAATAGGCAAGATATTTCTAAGGAATCAATTCTAATCACACACATCACAATTCACACAAGCAATGTGCAAGCAATCACAAACCAAACATTCACAAACAACTTTGCGCTCAAACAACAAAGTTCAAGCACATACTTAGGCAACAAAATATTTTTGTCACACCACACAAGTTGGTGATTTTGACTTAACTAAAATATGGTGGTCCATCTATTTGGTTTACTTGTGATTTTTCCTTCCTTCATGATTCTTCTTGTATGAGATCATGGTTTCCTTGAGAAAAACTCTTGGTTACAAATACTTCAAAGTTGTTGATGGCTCCTTCTTATTTTGCATTCCCTTAGTCTCTAAATCTTGAGCAATATTTCCTTGTCTCACTTGTAGTCCTTAGTGATAACCATGGTTGAAGTCCTTGGTGAATATGCTGAAGATGTTGAAGTCACTAGAGTTGAAGAAGTTGAAGTCATTAGAGTTGAAGATGTTGAAGTCATTAGAGTTGATGAAGTCCTTTACACATGGTGAAGTCTTTGGCCATGGGGTAGGTTTTTCCATCAAGTTGAAGTAGAAGAGATGTAGAGTTGAAACCAAAATGGTTGAGGAAAGAGTTTACAAGCGTTTTTGTAAATAAGTTTTTGGAACAAGTACAACTCCTATTTTTCTAAGGGTTTTTGTCCAATCCTAGGTTTACAAATCCTACAGGCAACACAATGCTCTGATACCATCTGTATAGGTCTCAAACTAATAAGGTAGATTCCTCCTGTGTTTTACAATGCTAGTCCCTGGATCAATAGCTAGCATCCACAGTTAAGATGTAATATCAAGAAACAAAGGTCATAATATAACTTTATAACCAGGAATAACATAATTTTATTACATCACACATAGCTTATATGGCTAATACATTACATTGCAGCGGAATAACAATAAGCATGGGGTCCTTCATCTTCAAAGTGCCACAGGCAGATGTTGGTTGTAGACTTTGTAATCCTAATCAATCAATCTTCACTAAAATCAATCAAACCTGCAACATTACAAGTTACAGCCACAAGGGTCAATACATTTGAATTGTATTGGCAAGTGATACCATGGTAGTATAGTGGAATCTATCATCTATATGCATTTGGCTAAGTGGAGTTGAGGCTTGCATTGCTCAATATAGATTTTTCTTATCATTTTGAAAATACTAAGTTTTTGCTTGACAAAATCATTTTTCTCAATCAAAGATTGAAGATCCTTTCCAAGGCATCTACCAATCAAAGACTTAAGATTTCAAACAACCCTTGTTCAACCACAAGATTTTAAATTAGAAATTTGAATGATGAGATTTCTTGATTGCTTCCATGTCTTGATGCTCAAATTGTCCTTTACCAGGGACATGGCTAAGTACTTAGATTTTACACTCTGCAGAGGTGGTGCACTTTCCCCACAAGACTTGGTTTCCCAAGACAAGATCTTTCAGAAGCCTTCCCTTAGACCAAAATGGACGCGTTCCAACCTATCAAACACTACCACCAACTGTCCATATGGCTAAGTTCTTGCAACCTATATGATCATGGCAGAGCCCATATTGCCAAGTGGTTGCACTTGAAGCTTCTCAACATTTGACATCTCAAATCTCCTTGTTCCTGGGTGGCCATCCACAAGTGAGATACACAAGGTTCACCAGTCCCCTGGACTTGTGTAACCACTCAACATACACCATTCCTTCCATTCCACCCAGGTGATTCATTAACTTAGTTGTTTTATTAAACAAAACATAAGTCCTCAGACTTAGAGATTTTTCCATAGTGTGAATATATTTTCCACCCATGTTTTCTATTAGCTAGGCTAAGCTTGATAGTAGTAGGAATCTTTAACTTAGGAAAATCCTACTGAGGATTCATCTACTAGGTTTTACTATAGCAAGGTCTATACTTAGCAAAATCCATGCAAGTTTACTTAGCAAAATCACTAATGCATAGAGAAAGTAATGGGACAAAAAGTATGAAGCATCACTTGCCTTTTTGGTAGGGAATGGTGTTTCACTCCTTGATCTTTCTAGTCTCACACTTCACTACAAATCAATCAATCAAACACAAATCAACTAGCATTCCAAACCAATAAATCAATCAAACAATTTAACACACACAAAACAATGGGATCTAAGTCATGCATGGGAGCATGCACAAGATAGTTTTATTTTGCAAATAGGGGCTCTATTGGGTTTCTAAACTTTGTAAGATCCAAATTGGTCATTTACCAAAGTGGCAAAGTCATTAGCAATAGGGTTTTGTCCAAAACCATTTTAAATCCAATCATTATTTTATGTGGTGAAAATTATTTTTATCAATGTAAAACTTTATGTTTCTCACCAAATGAGTTGCTATTGCAAAACTTGGTGTTTTGGGTCAGTAGGTTTGGTCTAAACCATTTTCCCAAAGTTTTCTTTGCAAAAACATTTTCATAATAAAATCAATAATTTTATTTGGCTAGAAAATGGCTAAGTTAAATAATCTAACCTAAACTTTACCAAAAATCATTTTCAACACCAAAGGTTGGTTCCTAGGGTCAGTAAGGTCACATCAAACCATTTTGCAAAAGTTTTAACCTTAAAATCAATTTTAAACAATTTTTATACTCTAAACAAGCTCACAAAAGAATCTGCAAAATCAAGCAAACTAACAGATACTATTGGCTAAACTAATTCCACAGTTGGCTAGGGCTTGCTCTCCTGAATCCATTGATACCAAATTTGTAATTTTTGGACGTGTGGTTTGAAAGTTATAAGGGTTTGAAATTTGCAAATAAATCTGATTCAAAACTGGTTTTAGATCTAATACAGGCCACGCGTCGCTGTCTCATTGGGCGGTACCGCTTCGGCCGGATCACGCGCGGTAGCCCTTGGATCTAACTAGATCGTGCGGTACTGAGCGCATACCCCTTCGCGGGTTAAGTGACTCCATCGTGCCCGCTCAATCTAGATCGAACGGCTGTCATCGCACTGGCCAAACTCGGGCGGCGCAATGTCAACGGCGAGCGGCGGAGCGGCCAGTTGGCGGTGGCGCTGGCGAGGCAGGAAGCAAGAAAGGGTGGGAGTAAGCTCACCTGGTTCGCAATAGCCTGAGATGCTCAAGGCGTTGTTGGTTCGACGAGGGGCGCTCTGGAGTGGGCTCGATTTCTCGCCGGAGTTCCTGCTGGCGTCGGGTTCGCTTGGGCGTCGTCGGAGACGGGTCTACGATGCACGCTAGGACAAAAGGAAGACAGTATCAGATGCGCAAGACCAAGGCGATGCTGTGTGCGTGATCTAGGAGGCACGGGGTGGTCGGAGTTCACCTGAAATGCTCGACGGAGCAATGGCAGACGGCGGCGCACGCTCGGTGTCGTCGTTGCGGATGCTCAGGGGCGCCCGCGGGTGAGAGGGGGTGCTGGGAGAATGCGTCTGGTTGTGGGGAAGTTGTTAGCGTGCTCAGGGAGGCTCAGGGTGGTGTGTGCTGGCCGGATTTTGGGAAGAAAGCTCGTCGGACTGGAGAGAGTGCAGGGCAAAATTCCTCGGCCTGGGGGCGTGCTTTGGGGAGAAGACAGAGGGGAATGAGAGAGGATGCGCTGGCGTTTAAAGGTGCTTGATCGCTGCGAGTTAAGGTGGTCGCGTTAAGGAGAATTGATGCCGCGAAATCAAGGCCTGCAACGGCCGGCGAGGGGGAGAAGGGGTCGTGCGGGTGGGGAGGAAGAACAGTGGCAAGTGGGGTCGGTCAGTCAGTGAGAAAAGAAACGAGGGGGAGGTCCACCGGTCAGTGTCACTGCGGGTTAACTAATTGGTGCGAATCGTTTTCTTTCGGGGTGAGGCGCTGGGCTGTTTCTGGGCCTGTTTGGGCTGCTGGGTTGGGTCAGGTCCATTTCCTATTTTTTTTTCTTCTGAATTCTTTTTCCTTTTCTATTTCTATTTTTCTGTTTTGAATTTGAATCAATTATTCATTCACTCAAACCATTCAAACAATTCAAACTTATAATGAGTTTTTGGTTCTGTTTTTCAACATAAACCAAATCTCAAAATAAAATAATATTTTTATTCATTTTAGGATCTATTTAATAATTAAATAAAATAGACCATAGTTATTTAATCAAATATGGTTTGATTTATTTAATAAACTCCTCATTTGAAATCCAAATATTTTGAAAACCAAATCAGTAGGTTTTATTTGAAAATATTGAATACTTGGAAACTTGTTTAAAACAAATTAACCTTTTATTTAAGGGTCCATTTTTAATTAAATAAAATAGACTTTCATTATTAAATCAAATAGGATTTGTTTTATTGAGATATTTAGTTTGAAATCTAAAATAAAGCCAAAACACTTTAGTAGGTTTTATTTGTGAATATCAAATATTGGGAAAACTTATTTTAAATAATTTAATAAGTTTTGATGTTTCAATTAAAATGGTAAAACCTTTTATTTAAATAAAATTTGAATATTAAATCCTTATTAATTTATTTAAATAAACCTTTGCTATTTTTATTCAAAACAAAACATTTATTTCAAAATATTGGTCAAGGTTTAATTTGGCTATATAAAATAATCTTTATTTATAAATCCACTTTTTCTTTTGAAAGACAAATCCTCTTATTTAAAAGATCTAAAATAGTATTTCCAAAATATTTTGTTTTCCTTTATTTAAAATTTTTATATTTTTAAATCCTTTTAGGATTTTTATTTAATTCAAATGGGTTTTAAGTTCCAATTGAATTCAAAAAGTTTCTTCTGGCCCTGAAAATCAACAAAGTTTTATTTAATTCATTTATTTTCACATTACAAGATTTGGAAAATCTTGGGATGTGACACATGTGAACGTAGACTACATGACATTTCACCATTTATGGGCCTAGGGGGATGCATTGTGTATTTGGCTACTAATCGTGGGGTTGCCGGAGTGACAGAAACCTGAACCCCCGTTAAGACACCTTTGCATAAGGGAGTGTAGGATCTCAGAGTTTAAGGCTGTGGTTAGATTTATATCTTAATTACTTTCCTATAGTTACAGATGTTTGCATGGGGTTTAATGACAAGTATGTATTAGTACAAGGAAGGGCGGTATGTTAGCACAGGTTCACCCACACAACACTTACAAACACCATAGAAGAGTACTCAGCTATTTGAAGCGAAAGCACTTGACAGAATTCCCATGTGTCCTCAAGAACGTTTGATCCTTATAAGTATTTCCACCGGCTTGTCCTTTGCTAAGAAAGCATTGGGCCACTTGCTCCGTTTGTTCGTTACTTCTGTTACTTTCTGTTTGTTTAGTTGCCTTGTCAGAAAACCACTAAAAATCCGTTTGCTAAGTATTCATAGGGATTTCCTGCTCCATACCACTGTTCAACACCTTCTGTTCCACGTTGGGATCGACACTCCTATTTATCGAAAGTACTACGATACACCACCTATACTTGTGGGTCATCATAGGGTTCGCAGCATACAAAACAAAAAAATTCCTAAGATGGGAACAACTATGTACCAAGATCTATCTACTAGATACAAGCAACGGCGGATGTATATCCTTAGAGAACATACCCTTGAAGACCGACAAAGCTTAACGTGTTCAAACTCGTGGTTGATGTAGATGATCTCTTGCTGATCTCAAGATCGAGAGGAAGTCCTAGCGCCACAAAACAGCAGTGCATCCGTGCTCGCACACACGTAGGAGGCACCGAGCAACCTCCGCCTCCTCGCTCCAGCGATGAAGTGGAAGAACAACTCATTCTTGCCGAATAGCCACCGGGAACATGTATCTCGCTAGTTCGAGACCATGGGGGATAAATACTAGAGGGGGAGAGAGATCCTTCACGAGGAGGTGTGACTGAGAGAGAGGGAGGGGGCTCCTTTTATAGGGAGAGGGGGGCACCCAAGGGGCCATGCGCCCAGCCATGGGGCTGCCCCCTCCCCTCCTTTCATTAATGTGGGTGGACACTCCACTCACACAAAAGCCTTTCCATTTCCTCCAATCAAAAACCCACTCAAATTCCCATTAAATTTCCACAAAATTTAATGCAAACTCTCATTAAATAAAACTCCTTTTATTTATTCAGAATTTTGTCAATTAATTTAATGACAAACATTCTCATATAACCCCTTGCTAGTATTTCATTTCACATGCAAAAACACTTTCTGCAATTTCACCCGAAAACCTGTTTCGGTATCTAGTGAAATAAATTCCCGTGCTTGTTATTCTTTCCATGTAACATCCCAAAAATATTAAACTAGAATTAACAAACTCTAATCACCAAAATTAGGGTTAACAAAAACTTTTCCAATAAAAATATGAAAGCATTCATATGTGTGTGCATTAAAATTTGGATTCTTTTGAATTGCCATGATTGTGTGTTTCTTTGCTTGGAAAATGATTCTTATGTGAATTCAACATCATCTAAACAATCCCCACACTTTTCCCAAATACAAATAAATCAAAACAAACAAAATGAGTGAATGGTCACTTTGGCCAATTTAACTCCCATGCCTACTTTGGCTGTCTCTAACTTTCAAAACTTAACAGAAACTTGTTTGGATCATTAAACCCCTTGATAGTACTCATAACAAAGTACCAAGGACCACCTTGTGATCATCCAAAAACATTTGAATGCATAGTTTAAAGGACAGTTCAAAACTGAATCTATATCATATGGGAAGATCCCACTTTTTCAAAAACCACTCAAACAAGCTCAACTTTCAAAACCCAAGCATCCACAGACTCACCAGCACATGCCTAGCACACCCACCAAAAATCTTTTCAAAATTCAAAACTTGAATTCATGCGGCCATTTCATCAAACACCTTGCAGATTCAAATCAAACAAAATCAAAACACTATAGTGTGCAGTGTTTTGGGCCTAACTTGTTCCCTCTTTGGACACCACTAGCCTTAGTAGATCATCTAACGTCCCTAACTAATCCCTAACACCACTGTAAGCTTGACAATGTCATCAATGGTGAACAGCCGAGAGCACCCATGTCACCCTAGTGTGGACAGCAGGCTAGAGGAAGAACTAGCCGTGCCAACCTTGTCTAGGAGGTAGCCCATGCCTCACCGCCCCCTCTCGACCAGCCCTGCCTCGCAGACAGCAGCCAGAACCGCCAGGAATGCCGCGCCCGTGCCGCTGTCGACCATGCCGATGTGCACCGCAGAGCACACGCCGTTCCCATTCAACCAGACCACCTCGAGCCCTCGCCGCCCGCCAACATGCTCCCAACCATCCCAGGAGACCGCCAGACATGCCCATTTCACCGCCCATGCCCTGTAGCCACCGCTCGCCGTCGAAGACGCCGCCTCTGCCTCGCAGAGCATCGAGTGTTCCAGACCGTTTGCCACCGCCCCTACTCGCGCATTAAAGCCATAGAGCATCTCTAGGAAACCACCCTCGGCGACGCCTCTAGCAGCCCATAGCCATGTCGCCACCGTCGCCTGCCCATCCCGTTCGGTCTCGTCGTCGAGGCTATAAATAGAGGACTCCCCTGCTCAAAATCTTCACACCATTTCACTCCCCTCTCCTCACTGATCATTCCACCTTGTTCTCGAAGCAAGGCGAGCAGCGCAGCGTCGGAATTTCGTCGGAGCCCACTGCTGCTGGAGAAGAACGGAGCCAGCGATTGGAGCCGCCCCAGGAGAAGCTGTCGGTACCAGGAGGTTCGCCGTCGTCGACTTCGTCGTTCACCCGCCTCGCCGACCCTCGCCTGAGCCCCGGTGAGCCCCCGACGACCCCCACCTGCCGCGTTAGGGTTCTGTCTCGCCGGCGATACCCGACGTGGACGATGAACCAGAGCCGTTGGATTAGAACTAGATCCAACGCACCACGTTGCCCCGTACCTCTTCGCACCCCTCCGTCTCACTGACGCGTGGGGACAGTGTAACACCACGGTTCTGAAAAGACCGTAGCTTCTATGTGACATGCCAATCCCTGGATCGGTTCATTGGCTCACAATAGAATAAGATGAATAACATAGCAAAATATCCTTGTATCATAAATAACGAAGATACAGAGTATCATTATTACAATAAAAGATTAGCTCAAGGCTAGATCAATGTTATTCAAGTTGCAACATAAATATAGTAAATCCTCCATTCTTCAAATTGCCCACAAGTGAACAAGTGCCGAGTGGAGTATCGTGGCCTAAATCGATTACTCAGAATCAGAATATCCTGCAACATGAAACGTAGCAGCCCCGAAGGGTCAATACATGGAATGTATGGCAAGTAGAGCTATTAAAGGATACAATAGTGCTAACATCTACATGCATATTTGGAAAGTGGAGCTGTGGCTAGCTTGCATTTGCAAAAAAAACTTTATCCTACTTTCACAAACAGTTTTTGATTTTCTTTAAAAAAAATCCCAATTAAGTTAACCCATCAACATTAAAGCAATTATGAAATTAGAATGAGCGAGAAACATGTCATGGAATCAATATCAAGCAACTCAGTCGTCCATAACCGGGGACACGGCTAATCGATTAGTTTATACACCCTGCAGGGGTTAGTACACTTTACCCATGTGACTTGGCTAGCCCAGCTCGTACCATCACTCTTATTTTGGGTGATGATAGGGAGAAGTCCAAGAAGAGACCGTTCGGGAAGTAGCTCCCCAATCCCGACGCGCACCGGTCCAACCTACCAAAATTCTACATCTCTGGATACGCGGGTTCGAGTTACCACAACCTACCGAGTCCAACCAACCGCCCATTTCATTTTTGGCACATGGTTATACACGTAAGCTACAAAATAAAGAAGCCAATCATTTTCTCTTGATACCTGGGTGCCTTTCCGCAATGATACCACCAAAAATTATCAATCCCATCACACCCAGGAGATTCATTGATTAAGTTGTTTTAGTTTTCACAAACCAACACATTTAGAAATAACTTTCAGTGATATAACCCAGCCCTCGTTCATCATAGCATGGCTAAGGACATCTACCAACGGTGGTTCATCTACGGGGAAAGCCCTACCACATAATAGGTCATAGCATAGCGATAGTAATATCCTACACATGCATCTACAAAATACACGACAATGCATTAAAAATAGTAGGACAACATCATGAACAAGGTAGCATCTACTTGCCTTGTTAGTTGGTGAAGTCATTTAAACACTCGTTGCAATCACGCACGTTGCACTCCTCGCAATATATCGAGCAAACAATTGCATACAACATAAACAATAGCACATAGAGATCAAACAAATGCAACAAATGCATGTATGGAAATTTAATAAGTCATAATGGTTGTTACTTTAGTTCTCTAAACAATACTGAAGTATATGATGCATGCAAGAGGCCAATTAATGCAATGGAGTACTTGTTATTAATAATTACTTGCCAATATAGGGTTTTTAATAGTTCTGTTGTAACGCATGTTCTAACTGTCGAATTAAATTTGTTTCTTGGGTTTACTGGATAGAGGACGTTAATACGAACCAGTAGGCGTTGGATTCACCCTAATCGGAGTTATAGATCTTTTTAAATAGTTAAAATACTACAAAATGTATTATAATGCTCCTAACATTATACGTACTGTATAACTATAATTTTAATTCAGAAACTGGTTCTAGTCTTTCTTGTGATTTCAGGGACATATTATTTGCAATTTTCTGAATAGTATTTATTTTCTTATGAATTTAGTACTCTAAATAAGCCATTAAACCATTTATTTAATTACTGCGAAACCTTATAGTATTTGCCTGAACCATTTTCATATTGATGATCTACATGGAACCAGCTTTCCATCGGTATATCATTTATATTTTTGTGATATGCAAATAATTTACTATGAATTTAATGATTTCTAAAGCCATTAAAACTAATTAAATCATAAAGGTAAATATGTACTATAAAGATTAGATCTAACCTGATATTATTAATCTACATTATAGTAGCTTCAATTTGATATATTGTTCATATTTTTCGGAGTTGCAGATAATTTCCTATGAATTTATTAACCTAAAAGACCATTAAAACTAATTAAGTAACTGCAGTAACCAGGTACAGTAAAAGTTGAATCTAATGGCATATTAATATTCTACACGTTTTTCTGAATCCATTGATATCTTATTTGCTATTTTTGGTTCTATGGATCTTTTTATATGATTTTTGTAAGTTTACACAATTTTCTACAAATTCAATTCAATTTCAAATCTACAGGAAATATTCCCTGGAAATATTCTATGCTGACTGGGACGCGGGGCTGACCTGACGTTGACACGTGGCGAGATCCGGTTGGCTCGTACCCCTTTGCGGAATCGATCTAATCCTAGCCGTTGGGATGAGATCTAGTGGTTAGGAGAGGAGATTGACCCGATTTTGGCTCAAAATAGACAAGAAATAGATCTGTGTTAGAGAGACAAATCCATAGGTCAAATCGAAAAACTTAGAACATGAAACTTGTGGGGAATCATTAGTCCTACCTTCTCACCAAAGGAATTTGGATTTGAAGAAACGAGCGCGAGTACATCTTGGATTTACACCGTCATATCTGAAATATTGCGGTGTGAAATTCTCCGGCTATGGTGGATGAATAGAGGTGAGGTTTGTCGGCATTGAAAGATTTCGACGAGTTCTACAACTTTTGTTCTTTGGCCGAAGGCAAACAACGAAGTCTAGATGGGTTAAAAAGCGAAATAAGATTCGGGCATGTGTAGATTCGGGATTTCGAGAAGGGAAACTCGTACAGCTGTAGCTCCATGAGTTTATATGGAGATTTAGGATGGTGTAGAGATAGGCCTTGAAGTAGGGAACAAGTAGAAACAAACGGAAGTCGATTCGGAGTTGTAGATAAAAAGTTATAGCTGTTTGAATAGAGATAGGTTTGACAAAACTGTTTCGCACGCTTTTTAAAGCATCTGGGACACCGATAGTGGTTGGCTGGTTCGGTCCGGTCCGGATGGGCCGGCCCGTTAGATTTTTTTTCTTCTTTTTTTCTTTTTCTTTTTCTATTTACTTGTTTCCCTCATATCTTTTGCATACGAACTCCAAACGACATGATTCTTCTTTCTAAAATTTTCTAAAATCGAATAGATCATTGTAGGATCATATTTGTAATCTTTTTACTAGTTTGCAAGTAGTGGGTTTATAAATCCTTGTATATTTCATTTTATTTATATCTTTATTTATTTGTATTTATTCCATAACTTTTTCATAATAGCTCCAAATGAGCTCAATTTTGTTTCTAAATTTTTTGTAATATTTATTAGATCTTTTTAGGCTATAATTTAGCAATAATCGCTGCCTTATCAATAATGGGTTTTTATAAAGCCAATTTAATTCCCTTTAGGAACAAAGTGGCACATACTATTTGGGGTTTTAGTCCTTTATTTTTATTTAGGAATTTTTCTTGATACAAATATGCAATGCAATGCTCATGAATGTCATACAACATGCAAATTTTTTTTCTAGTACCAATTTTCAAAATCTTGGGATGTGACAGACAGCAACTTAACCAACCCGCGTAAGCGCTATGCGTAGCAGGCTGGCCCATTTTCTCTTCCCACGCAGCCCACTAGTTTGAATTTGGATTTTTTCCATTTTCATTCAAACACAGTTCTGTACCTAGTTTCAAAAATCAACCTAGCTCGATTCAGTGAACCAAATTGAAAAAAACCAATTTTGTTAGAAAGGTCTGGAAGTGCTGAATCCAAGCCCGTTGGATTCAAATCATTTGGATTTGTATATCACCCTTGGTAAAAATAACAAGGCAAAAGCTTTTCTGCATTCAAACATTTTTCAAATTTAAACTATAATAGCTTTTGAGTTGATTCCAACTCTCAAAAATCACATTTGATTATACCTTTCAGAATATATAAAAACATATGGGTTTACTTACAGAAATAATGTTCAAGTAATAAAAGGATGCCACATAGACACTTCTAGTCACTTTATTTAAATGAAATAAAAGGTTAAACCTTATTAAATTGTGACACCACTTTAAATAACATTCCCATGTACTAAAATATGTGGTGATGACATGTGTCAACATGATCCCATGATTGGTTTGGAGAATATTAAATCTTAAGTAGTTTTTCAATTAGTAGAAATTACTTTTCTAAAAATAAAATCAATAAGCCAAATGCTTTAATCTTGTAATGTTAGTGATGATGCTAGATCATCTATAGAACCATTGTGTGTGATGATTGAAAGTAGTTAAGTATTGTTTAGTGATTGTGTACCTCGTATTTATTCATAGACGCTAGTACCGACCAAGGATACAAGGAGGAAGGAGGATACTACGAAGAAGAAGCCGAGGAGAACTTCAACCACTGCTCTGCACAAGTCAAGCTAACACTTGCAAGATACTATACCTATGCAAGCCTAATACTACTAGTTGATTAAGCAAGCCAATACTTGCAATCTATTCAATTAGCAAGCTTATACTAATACTGATGCAAGCAAATACTTGCTTGTTACTATGTCAACCCTATGCCTTAAGCATATGTGATCATACTCACCTGATAACCCAATCCTAGTTTTACTTGCAAGCTTTCTACTTTATTTATTTATCAAAGCTACTACTTAGAGTTTACTTGAGTAAATTGTAGATACTAGAAAGATAATTGAAGGTTGCATAAAGAGCATAAAATTTGGCCTAAGCTAGATAATCTTCATGTCATCCTAAGGCATGAGATTGAACTTAGTTAAAGTCCACTAGTTTACCACCCCTCATTAGTACTTACCCCCATTTGTAGATGCTAGTGCTAAGCATAAAACTTGATCATCCTTAGATGGGAATACTTGGTGAAAAATGGTTATGAAAACCTTGGAATTATGGATCATTCTATTGAGATGTTTTGACATGTGTTTCCGAACACCAGATGATTTTGATGATGAAAATGTTGAGGCATGAGCCTTATCCCTTTATAAAATTGATGGTTATCTGGATGCGATACCATTCCAATTTTACCGTACAACCACAATACCCGAGAATTGGGTAGGGCTTGACTGGAAACTTATGTACCTTAGTATTGGTTCCCTCACGGCCAAGGTTTGAGCTGAGGATACCTTGTGAAGATTGTCCACCTGTGCAGTACCCAAGATGACAGTTGGTCATGGTTGGGAGGCCAAACTCACAGGAGAGGTGCTTATACAAGGGCATGTAATTGAAAGGTTAGGATTGATTATCCGCATACTGAGTATGGTGAAATCGGGATTTGTTCCTGACGAATGTATCGAATGTTGTGGTGAAAGTGTACAATCTCTGCAGAGTGTCAAACTATTCGAATAGCTGCGTCCGCGGTTATGGACAGTTGGAGTGGCCATACTGTTCCCCCGTCAGATGTTTTCAAAATGACTTGTGAAATGAATTGAGAATTTGACTTGACCACAACAGAGTTGTGGCAAGAGATACAAGTCCCCCCTTAGGTGTTATAAATGTTCAACTAGCTTCCGTAGCTTCTAAACTTAGTAGAGGTAAATCTGGCTTTTTGCAAAACAGCCCTAGAGCTTAGTGTCCTATTACAAAAACCCCCTTCACTTGTTAGTATTAGTTTGCGAGTACTTAAAGAGTACTCATGGCTTTTTCCCTGGATATTCCCATGGCCAGACTATGAAGAGGAGTACCAGGAGGATGGACCGCAGGAAGGTTACGACAACTAGGATCATCTCCCATCGTCAGCATTGCTTGTGACCCCGAACATGGAGCTTCGCCTACACTACCGTTATTATTACGTATTCCGCTGCTTGAGTTGTATTAAGAACTGGATCATGAGATACTTATTTGTGTAAGACCTTATGTATGGTTTGTAATGGATGATGTACTGTGGTATCCAATTCTGTTATGTCTCGCAAAATGGTATTCCTGGGATTGCGATGTATGGCATAACAGGCATATCGGATTAAAAATCCAGGTGTTGACAAGTTGGTATCAGAGCCATCCTGACCATAGGAGGCCCTAGTTAGACTGGACCTTTTAATCAAAAACTTAGTTTCAAAACGAAAGAAAGCAAATATTTACAAAAAAATTATTCTCATTCTTACCTCTTGGACTCTTTCATAAAAATTCACGCTAGCAAATATTTACAAAAACTTATTCTCATTCTTACCTCTTGGACTCTTTCATAAAAATTCACGCTACTCCAAAAGTATTTCAAAGCTTACATAAAATTTTGCACCCTAGATCACTTTTAGTAAAACTCACAACTACGTTAGTGCCCAAACGTAGTGAGTAGTATTCGGTCCCACTGTATCGTAGTTTCCAGAATGGTTCTTAAAACCATCTGTTTTTCTTGTTTTGGTGTGTGTGTTTGTATCGTGTGAATGAATGAATGAATGAAAAGCAAGTTGCTAGAAAATCTGAGTCAAACTTTAAAAACTTTTCAAAGCCCCAAAACCTTAGAAATTTCCCTCTTTTCTCATGATCTATCCCAATCTTCAGATGCCACGCGGAGGAAGTGGTTGATCCCCGGACCCGATGTTGCAGATCCTGCAAATGTTGGTTTCTGACCACGAAGCCGAAAGAGCCGAACGTCAAGCCAACCTAGACACCCTTCAGTAGATAGCACAGCTAGCCCACAACAACGAAGGCCAAGGAAATCAGGACAACCATGGATCTAAGCTCAAGAATTTCCAGAATACCAACCCGCCTGTTTTCACTAAGTCGGAAGAGCCCCTAGATGCCGACGATTGGCTGCAAACCATGGAAAATAACCTGGAAGTTGCCGGAGTGGAAGCTAACGAGAAAGTTCTGTTTGCCACCCACTATCTAGCCGGAGATGCTAGGGCATGGTGGAACAATGTTCGCGCAATGACCGGAGGCCAGATGATGACCTGGGAGGAATTCAAGGTCAAGTTCAGCAGAACCCATGTGCCACCGAGTTTGATCAAGAGGATCAGAGACGAGTTCAGAGAACTGACGCAAGGAAGGATGACCGTAGTGGAATACCGTGACAAATTCTTTTCATTAGCTAGGTATGTCCCGGATGAGATCGACACCGAAGCCAAGAAGAAAGAGAGATTCTTGAATGGTCTGCACGATGATGCAGACTGTGTTAGTCAATATCCCCTTTGCTGATATTGAAGCCCTTGTTGACTCTGCCATCCAGATGGAAGGAAAGATCAACCAAGCCAATGAGAACCGCAAGTGTCGCATGATGCATCAGCCAGGAACCCATCAGACCCCAAAGTATCGCCCTAACCCATCTCCAGGATTTGACCCAAGAACCAACAGACCCCCGATGAATCGTCCCACCTATCCCAACCGTGGAAACCCTAGGCCCGGAGGAAATCACAACAACCCCGGCAACTCTAACAATTTCAACCGTGCACCACCCAAGTTCAACAACAATGCTGCCGCCAACACCAACACTGCCCCTAGGACTGGAAGCAATGATGTGCCTGTTGCAGCAAAGGACAAGTCGCAAGTGACTTGTTATGACTGTGGAAATAAGGGTCACTACTCTAACGAGTGCCCCAACAAGAAGAATGCCGCAGCCCCCAATGCCAATGCCCCAGCTCAGCAGCAGCGTCGTGTTCAGCCTGGAAGAAGATTTGCCCCAGGGAATTCGCTCAACCGCAACGGCCGTCTTTTTCTCATGCATGCTGAAGAAGCTCAGGAAGCACCAGATGTCGTACTGGGTACGTTTTCTGTTAATTCAGTACTTGCTCGAGTGTTGTTTGATTCTGGTGCATCGCACTCATTTGTCACCGAAGAATTTGCATGCACTAGTAAAATTCAACCAACCAAACCGAAGCATGTTATGATCGTCCAAATTCTCGGTTCAACCACCAAAGCTAGGCAAATTTGCAAAGCCGTCCCTATCTGAATCCATGGCATAGACTTTTATGCTAATCTGATAGTACTCGGAACTAAAGGTTTGGAAGTAGTACTAGGAATGGATTGGATGTCCAAACATAAAGGATTGATTGGCTGTGCCAAGAAAGCCATCACCATGACCAGTACAGCCGGAATATCAGTCGAGCATATATCTGAAACCTTACCTCGTCAATTCAAGTGTACAAGAGTATATCCCAACCTACCATTGACCAAGTCCGGATAGTCTGTGAATACCCCGATGTATTTCCAGATGTTTTGCCCGGTATGCCCCCAGATCAGGATATCGATTTTATCATTGAACTAATCCCCGGAACAGGACCCATAGCCCAGAGATCCTATAGTATGAACCCGTCGGAACTGGCAGAACTGAAGAAGCAACTGGATTCCATGTTGGAAATTGGATTGATTCAACCAAGTGCATCGCCTTGGAGATCACCTGTTTTGTTCGTGGACAAGAAAGATGGAGGTAACCATTTGTGTACGGATTATCGGAAGTTGAATGATGTCACCATCAAGAACAAATACCCATTGCCCAAGATAGAAGAATTGTTTGATCAGTTGACCGGTGCCAAAGTGTTTTCTAAGATTGATCTTAGAATAGGCTATCATCAACTCAATATTCGTATAGAGGATATTCCAAAGACTGCCTTTACCACCCGTTATGAATTATACGAGTACACTGTCATGTCTTTTGGATTAACCAATGCCCCCGCTTATTTCATGAATCTCATGAATAAGATTTTTATGGACTTCCTGGATAAGTTTGTCGTTGTTTTCATCGATGACATTCTGATTTATTCCAAATCAGAAGAAGAACATGAGCTACACCTAAGGACCATTCTTGGAACCCTTAGAGAGCATCAGTTGTATGCCAAATTTAGCAAATGTGAATTCTGGTTACAAGAAGTAGGATTCCTCGGCCACATCGTATCAGCCGAAGGAATTTCCGTTGACCCTGCAAAGGTGAAAGATGTCGAAGATTGGCAAGCCCCAACCACTCAAACCCAAGTTCGTGCATTTCTCGGATTGGCGGGATACTACCGCAAGTTTGTAGAAGGATTCTCGAGCATCGCCCGACCCATGACCCAATTGCTGAAGAAGGACAAGAAGTTTGAATGGACATACAAATATGAAGCGAGTTTTCAAGAACTCAAGAGGAGACCGATTTCAGCCCCAATCTTGATCATGCCGGATATCACGAAGCCCTTCGATGTGTATTGTGATGCATCCAAGATCGGTCTCGGATGTGTGCTAATGCAAGAAGGCAAAGTTATATATTATCTATCCCGACAATTGAAACAACATGAGCAAAATTACCCAACCCATGACCTCGAACTCGCAGCCGTAGTTCTAGCCCTGAAGATATGGAGGCATTACCTGATGGGAAACCGTTGTGAGATTTATTCGGATCACAAGAGCTTGAAGTATATATTCACTCAGAAGGAGCTGAATATGAGACAAAGAATATGGATTGAGCTAATCAAGGATTACGACCTGGACATTCACTATCACCCTGGTAAAGCCAATGTGGTAGCCGATGCCCTTAGCAGATTGTTGTGCCGCTTGAACTCCACACTTTTGAAGGAGCAACCAAGTTTGCACAAAGAGATGGAAGATTTCCGAATGGAATTAGTGAGTGAAGGATTTTTAGCTAGCATAGAACTTCAACCCACTTTGATCAGCCAGATCAAAGAGGCGCATAAAGGAAATGCTAGTATCGACGGAATCAAGCGTCGTATCGGTACAGGCAAAGTACCTGGATTCACCGAAGACGAAGAAGGAGTTCTGTGGTACAAAGGACGCCTTTGTGTTCCCGCAGATTCTGAGTTGAAAGAAGTTATTTTGAAGGAAGCTCATGATACTCTTTATTCTATCCACCCAGGAGGAACTAAGATGTATCAAGATTTGAAGGAGCAATTTTGGTGGCATAAGATGAAGAGAGAAATCGGAAGCTATATCACCAAGTGTGATATATGTCAGCGAGTCAAGGCAGGACATCAAAGACCCGCTGGATTGTTGCAACCATTGCAGATTCCGGAATGGATATGGGATTCCGTTGGAATGGACTTTATCACCGGATTGCCTACTTCTAGTAGGGGAAATGACTCTATCTAGGTCATAGTGGACAGATTGTCCAAAGTCGCCCATTCCTTACCTGTCAAGACCACATATCAGGGTTCGAAGCTAGCAGAGTTATACATCGCTAGAATCATTAGTTTGCATGGAGTCCCCAAGAACATCGTATCAGATCGAGGAACTCAGTTTACCTCGAGATTCTGGAAGAAAGTCCAAGAAGGTTTAGGAACCCGCCTAGATTTTAGCACCGCGTATCACCCTCAGACCGATGGACAAACGAAGCGAGTAAACCAAATACTCGAAGATATGTTGAGAGCATGTGTGTTAGAATATGGATCTAAGTGGGAAGATTGTCTGCCGTTTGCAGAATTTTCATACAACAATAGTTATCAAGATAGTTTGCAAATGGCCCCATTTGAATTCATGTATGGAAGGAAGTGTCGCACCCCTTTGAACTGGTCGGAAGTAGGAGAGAGTCAGATATTTAACCCGACATCCTACGAGAAGCAGAAGAGAAGGTTCACAAGATTCGTGAGCACCTCAAGACAGCCCAGTCAAGATAGAAGAGTTACGCCGACAAGAGACGTCGAGACCTCGCCTACAACATAGGAGATTTTGTATATCTGAAAGTGTCGCCATTGAAACGAATGCAGCGTTTCCAACTCAAAGGAAAGTTAGCCCCCAAATATATCAGACCCTTCAAGATTCTGAACCATCGAGGAGAAGTGTCGTATAAATTGAAACTACCAGAAGAGATGTCAGCCGTGCACAATGTGTTCCATATCTCATTACTTCGCAAATGCCTCGAAGTTCCGGAGAACACCGAAGTGTTCAAGAATATCGATCACCAGACCATAGAGATCAACGATGACCTGACCTATCCTGAAGTACCCATCCATATTTTGGAAGAAGCTTTTAGAACCACCAGAACCCGGAGCATCAAGTTTCTCAAGATTCAGTGGAGCAACCACACGGAAGAGGAAGCTACCTGGGAGCGCGAAGATCACATCAGGACGGAGTTTCCCGATCTCTTCAAATCCTAGGTAATCCTTTCGTCCTTTTTCAAATCTCGAGACGAGATTTTGTTTAAGGGGGGAGGTTTGTAACATCCCAAAAATATTAAACTAGAATTAACAAACTCTAATCACCAAAATTAGGGTTAACAAAAACTTTTCCAATAAAAATATGAAAGCATTCATATGTGTGTGCATTAAAATTTGGATTCTTTTGAATTGCCATGATTGTGTGTTTCTTTGCTTGGAAAATGATTCTTATGTGAATTCAACATCATCTAAACAATCCCCACACTTTTCCGAAAGACAAATAAATCAAAACAAACAAAATGAGTGAATGGTCACTTTGGCCAATTTAACTCCCATGCCTACTTTGGTTGTCTCTAACTTTCAAAACTTAACAGAAACTTGTTTGGATCTTTACACCCCTTGATAGTACTCATAACAAAGTACCAAGGCCCACCTTGTGCTCATCCAAAAACATTTGAATGCATAGTTTAAAGGACAGTTCAAAATTGAATCTATATCATATGGGAAGATCCCACTTTTTCAAAAACCACTCAAACAAGCTCAACTTTCAAAACCCAAGTATCCACAGACTCACCAGCACATGCCTAGCACACCCATCAAAAATCTTTTCAAAATTCAACACTTGAATTCATGTGGCCATTTCATCAAACACCTTGCAGATTCAAATCAAACAAAATCAAAACACTATAGTGTGCAGTGTTTTGGGCCTAACTTGTTCCCTCTCTGGACACCACTAGCCTTAGTAGATCATCTAACGGCCCTAACTAATCCCTAGCACCACTGTAAGCTTGCCAATGTCACCAATGGTGAACAGCCGAGAGCACCCATGTCACCCTAGTGTGGACAGCAGGCTAGAGGAAGAACTAGCTGTGCCAACCTTGTGTGGGAGGTATCCCATGCCTCACCGCCCCCTCTCGACCAGCCCTGCCTCGCAGACAGCAGCCAGAACCGCCAGGAACACCGTGCCCATGCCGTTGTCGACATGCCGACGTGCGCCGCAGAGCACACGCCGTTCCCATTCAACCAGACCACCTCGAGCCCTCGCCGCCTGCCAACATGCTCCCCACCGTCCCAGGAGACCGCCAGACATGCTCATTTCACCACCCGTGCCCCGTAGCCACCGCTCGCCGTCGAAGACGCTGCCTCTGCCTCGCAGAGCATCGAGTGTTCCAGACTGTTTGCCACCGCCCTACTCACGCATTAAAGCCATAGAGCGTCGCCAGGAGACCACCGATCGATCGCCACCCTCGGCCATGCCTCTAGCAGCCCGTAGCCATGTCGCCACCGTCGCCTGCCCATCCTGTTCAGTCTCGTCGTCGAGGCTATAAATAGAGGACTCCCCCGCTCAAACTCTTCACACCATTTCACTCCCCTCTCCTCACTGATCATTCCACCTCATTCCCGGAGCAAGGTGAGCAGTGCAGCGCCAGAATTTCACCGGAGCCCGCCGCTGCTGGAGAAGAAGGGAGCCAGCGATTGGAGCCGCCCCAGGAGAAGTTGTCGGTACCAGGAGGTTCGGTCTCGCCGGCGCTGCCCGACGTGGACGATGAACCAGAGCCGTTGGATTAGAACTAGATCCAACGCACCAAGTTGCCCCGTACCGCTTTGCACCCCTCCGTCTCACTGACGCGTGGGGATAGCAACTTAACCAGCCCGCGTAAGCGCTATGCGTAGCAGGCCGGCCCATTTTCACTTCCCGCGCAGCCCACTAGTTTGAATTTGGATTTTTCCATTTTCATTCAAACACAGTTCTGTACCTAGTTTCAAAAATCAACCCAGCTCGATTCAGTGAACCAAATTGAATAAAACCAATTTTGTTAGAAAGTTCTAGAAGTGCTGAATCCAAGCCCGTTGGATTCAAATCATTTGGATCTGTAGATCACCCTTGGTAAAAATAACAAGACAGAAGCTTTTGTGCATTCAAACATTTTTCAAATTTAAACTATAATAGCTTTTGAGTTGATTCCAACTCTCAAAAATCACATTTGATCAGACCTTTCAGAATATATAAAAACATATGGGTTTACTTATAGAAATAATGTTCAAGTAATAAAAGGATGCCACATAGACACTTCTAGTCACTTTATTTAAATGAAATAAAAGGTTAAAACTTATTAAATTGTGACACCACTTTAAATCACATTCCCATGTACTGAAATATGTGGTGATGACATGTGTCAACATGATCCCATGTTTGGATAGGAGAATATTAAATCTTAAGTAGTTTTTCAATGAGTAGAAATTACTTTTCTAAAAATAAAATCAATAAGCCAAATGCTTTAATCTTGTAATGTTAGTGATGATGCTAGATCATCTATAGAACCATTGTGTGTGATGATTGAAAGTAGTTAAGTATTGTTTGGTGATTGTGTACCTTGTATTTATTCATAGACGCTAGTACCGACCAAGGATACGAGGAGAAAGGAGGATACTACGAAGAAGAAGCCGAGGAGAACTTCAACCACTGCTCTGCACAAGGCAAGCTAACACTTGCAAGATACTATACTTATGCAAGCCTAATACTACTAGTTGATTGAGCAAGCCAATACTTGCAAGCTATTCAATTAGCAAGCTTATACTGATACTGATGCAAGAAAATACTTGCTTGTTACTATGCCAACCCTATGCCTTAAGCATATGTGATCATACTCACCTGATAACCCAATCCTAGTTTTACTTGCAAGATTTTCTACCTTATTTATTTATCAAAGCTACTACTTAGAGTTTACTTGAGTAAATTGTAGATACTAGAAAGATAATTGAAAGTTGCATAAAGAGCATAAAATTTGGCCTAAGCTAGATAATCTTCATGTCATCCTAAGGCATGAGATTGAACTTAGTTAAACTCCACTAGTTTACCACCCCTCATTAGTACTTACCCCCATTTGTAGATGCTAGTGCTAAGCATAAAACTTGATCAACCTTAGATGGGAATATTTGGTGGAAAAATGGTTATGAAAACCTTGGAATGATGGATAATTCTATTGAGATGTTTTGACATGTGGTTCCGAACACCAGATGATTTTGATGATGAAAATGTTGAGGCATGAGCCTTAGCCCTTTATAAAACTGATGGTTGTCTAGATGCGATACCATTCCAATTTTACCGTACAACCACTATACCCGAGAATTGGGTAGGGCTTGACTAGAAACTTATGTACCTTAGTATTGGTTCCCTCACGGCCAAGGTTTGAGCTGAGGCTACCTTGTGAAGACTGTCTCCCTGTGCAGTACCCAATATGACAGTTGGTCATGGTTGGGAGGCCAAACTCACAGGAGAGGTGCTTATACTAGGGCGTGTAATTGAAAGGTTAGGATTGATTAACCTCATACTGAGTATGGTGAAATCAGGATTTGTTCCTGACGGATTATCGAATGTTGTGTTGAAAGTGTACAATCTCTGCAGAGTGTCAAACTATTCGAATAGCCCCGTCCGCGGTTATGGAGAGTTGGAGTGGCCATATTGTTCCCTCGTCAGATGTTTTCAAAATGACTTGTGAAATGAATTGAGAATTTGACTTGACCACAACAGAGTTGTGGCAAGAGATACAAGTCCCCCCCCCTTAGGTGTTATAAATGTCCAACTAGCTTCCGTAGCTTATGAACTTAGTAGAGGTAAATCTGGCTTTTTGCAAAACAACCCAAGAGCTTAGTGTCCTATTACAAAAACCCCCTTCACTTGTTAGTATTAGTTTGCGAGTACTTAAAGAGTACTCATGGCTTTGTCCCTGGCTATTCCCATGGCTAGACTATGAAGAGGAGTACCAGGAGGATGGACCCTAGGAAGGTTAAGACAACTAGGATCATCTCCCATCGTTAGCATTGCCTATGACCCCGAAGATGGAGCTTTGCCTACGCTACCGTTATTATTACGTATTCCGCTGCTTGAGTTGTATTAAGAACTGGATCATGAGATCCTTATTTGTGTAAGACCTTATGTATGGTTTGTAATGGATGATGTACTGTGGTATCCAATTCTTTTATGTCTCGCAAAAATGGTATTCCTGGGATTGCGATGTATGGCATAACAGGCATCTGGGATTAAAAATCCAGGTGTTGACATTCCGGCACGAAACTTTTGCTCCAATTGGATGTCGGTGTCTCTTTAGTGTGCCACCCTACGGTTCACGAATAATGCAGACATGATTGAGACCCTTCTCCGATCAATAATCAGAAGCGGGATCTGGAGACCCATACTGACTCCCACACATTCAACGATCACTTTCTTGTGATCGTCGAAACCTTTTATGCTAGTATCTTAATCCCTTTGTTTTGCGATATATTACATGTCTGAGATTCGATCATCGGTATATCCATACCTAGTTTGATCTCGTTACTGACATGCACTCTTTTCTCGTTCCCGTGATACAACATTCTAGTGATCAAATCACTTTCTTGCAAGCTAATCAATGTGATATCACCGAGAGGGCCCAGAGCATATCTATCCGTCATCGGGATGAACAAATTCCACTCTCAATCCATGGGCCTCAACATAACAATTTAGTTGTTCTGAACCCATCTTTATAATCACCCAGTTATGGTGTGATGTTTGATGTTATCAAGAAACTCTTTCGGTGTTAGTGATTGACATGATCTAGTGGTCTAAGGATTAGGATCACTTCGTAAGTTGTTATAGCAATATAAACTCAATGAATTTGATCGTTATGCTATACTTCGGATAAATATTCATCACACCATTATACTAATGTTGTGACCTCGTTATTAACAACATCCAATGTCCATGATCAGGAAACCTTTGATCATCTTGTTAATCAACGAGCTAGTTTATAAGAGAGGCATAACTAGGAACTTATTTTTGTTTATTAAACACACATGTATTAACATTTCCATATTAATACAATTATAGCATGTAAAATAAACATTTATCATAAACAAGACCACTTTATTATTGCCTCTCGGGCATATTCCCTTCAGTGGAAGCATGAGTGGAGCTTACTCATACAAGTGGAGGGTAGCAAAAGACTGGGAGCAACCACCTAAGAGAGCATTAATGGCCATAATCATGCAGAGCGACAAAACATTACTAATCAAAGCATAGAGTGGTACTACAAGTCAAGGACTAAATGATCATAGAGGCTATGGTGACTTGACGTGGTCATAACATGGTGTGAGCATGTGCCAAGTCAAACCAAGCAAATCATCAAAGGAGAATACCACAATACTATGCTTTTGCATGATAAAACAACGCATGATTCCTTCAAGGCACATTAAGCAATCCTAATTGTTTGGAACAAGTCATGCAACAGCAATAATCGCTAAGAATAAGGTCAAAACAAGATATAGAATGACATGATAAAGTCTAAGCCACGGTCATAACAAGTTCCCTTTTGTACCACTTAAGCATGAAGCTTCCTACTCTTTTCCAACACCAAACAACTTATTTGAAACAACTAACACAGATAATAATCAATAAAGATCAGTGAGCTTGTATCACAAATCCACAAAGAAGAACTAAAAAGTTCTACGCTGAAAGCACAAGAAAACTAAGGCTGAACGCAGTGCTAGCAAAAGTGAACACCCACAAAACAATAAGAGTGAAAACTAGAGTGTTCTAGGCAATGGAAACAAAGTGTGTATCTCTCCAAAAGAAGTGTGGTGTAACCAACCAACTTACTCAAGCAAACTAAGCAAACAAAAACCAAAAACGAAAACTAAGACACTCCAAGAACAAGACAACAATGCATGAAACAATAAAAATGAAGTGTCTAGACAAACGTGAGCTTTTTATTGATGAAGAAGGGGATGCCTTGGGCATCCCCAAGCTTTGACGCTTCTACCTCTTGGATATTTCTTGGGGTGACACGGGGTGGCATCCCCAGTCTTGAGATTTTTTCCATTCTTCATCTCATTACATCATTCTTTCTCTACAACCTGAAATTTTTCCTTCATACAAAACTTCACACAATCTTCATTAGCAACATTAGTGTATTCAAGAGATTAGACCTTAGGTAAAGCTTTGGAACATCAAAACTTTTCACTAAAAACACAATCTACTGTAGCAACTCCTTCAAAAAGCTCAATTTCCGAAAAGAGAACTCAAAAAGGAATCAATAAGAAGCAAATGCAAATAATTGCAGAAATCTGTCAAAACAGACCAGCAGGTAGAAACCAATTTTTTCCTAGACCTTCTGTTGCTCAAATAAAAAAGTGTTGAACTAACGAAAGTTATCTAACATACTGGGGGATTTATTTATAAATTTTCAGCTCAATCCGAGTTACAGAGACTCCACACAAATTTTTATGGTGAAGGACAGAAATCATTTTTGGGACAGCAACTCCCTAAATCTTACTTCCCTCTCATTAAAGATCATTCTTGGCACAAAAAGCAAACAAAAAAAGGATAAGGAGAGGTTATTACTGAAGTAATAACTTCCAAGACTCAAGAAAACTCTTGGGTTATCTCCCAACAAGTACTTTTCGTTTAATGCCTTTAAGTTAGGCTTGATAGTTTGAGAAGATGCTCACATAATAAATATGAATTGGAGTAAAAGAGAGCATCAAGAAGCAAATCCAAAACACATTTAATTCTAACCCACTTCCTATGCATAGGAATCTTGTAAATAAACAAGTCATGAAATCACAAAGCACCAAGCATAGGAAAGCAAAACAAGTGCAAGTTCAAGATTTTGAACATAAAAGAGGGGAAACTTAATATTGTTGAGATACATAAGACCATGTTTCCCTCTCTCATAATAAATTTCAGTAGCAAACATGAACAAAATTAACAATATAACTATCACATAAAACATTCTTATCATGAGCCACATGCATAAAACGATTATTACTCTCCACATAAGCATAGGCATTCTTATTAATTGTAGTGGGAGCAAATTCAACAAAATAGCTATCATTATTATTCTCATCACCATAATCATCAAATATAGGAGCATATTGTAATCAAATCAATTTATCCTCAATAGTAGGTGGACTGAAAATATCATATTCATCATTGTAATCATCATATATTGGAGGTTTGGTATCAACATAAGCAATATAATAGCTATCTTCCAAAGATGGGGAACTAAAAAGATCATTTTCATAAAAACTAGTTTCCCCAAGCTTAGACGTTTCCATAGAATTAGCAATAATAGTGTCCAAAGAATTCATACTAATAACATTGCTATTAGCATGCAAATAAATCTCCATAGGTTTTTTAATTTTCTCTTCAAACGCTTCATGTCCTAACTCAAGATAAATGCTATAGAGCTCTCTAATTTTTGTTGTTGTTTTCCATTAAGCCTAACTAGTGAAAACAAGAAACAAAAATACAAAACTGCAGAATCTAAAGAAAATAACTTCGAGCACTCACACCGGAGGATGTGAGTACCTTTTACCTTACCTCCTCGGCAACGGCGCCAGAAAAGAGCTTTTGACGTGGAGGGAAGGTAAAAGCCCAAAACCTCCTGGCAACGGCGCCAGAAAAGAGCTTGATGTCTACGCACTTCTATTCTTCTAAACAGTTGTTGGGCCTCCAAGTGCAGAGGCTTGTAGAACAACAGCAAGCTTCCCTTAAGTGGATTACCCAAGGTTTATCGAACTTGGGGAGGAAGTGGTCAAAGGTATTCCCTCTCAAGCAACCCTGCAATCAAGATGCAAGAAGTCTCTTGTGTCCCCAACACACCCAATATAGGTGCACTAGTTCGGCGAAGAGATAGTGAAATACAAGTGGTAATGGTTCCATAAAAGAGCTTGACGGTGAGTTAAAGACTAAAGGAAACAAGAAGGAAGCAAGCAAACATGCAACAGATCTAGTAGCAAACAGTGTTTCAATGCTTAGAAACAAGGCCTAGGGATCATAATTTCACTAGTGAATACTCTCTCATATAAATATCCTCTCTTCATGATACTACTCTTAACTACTCTCCGGTTGGACACTCTAATCCATGGTAGGGCTATAAAAACACACCTCAAAGTCCGCCTTCCCCAATCTAGATAACCCCACACTGTCACCTTGAGCGCTAGATGGTTCCAACAAACACCACAATTTCATAGAGACATCCAACTCCAAATATAACTCATAACAAATATTCAATCTAGCCAAAGTGCCACACACGGTATGCCCGCTGTCACTTCCACACATGTGGGGAAAATCATAGATGTATTAAAGCAGAGATGTAATGAAGCACTTGAGTAGCAAGGTATATCCACTTGATTACACAGATCATGACCACAAGATCATGCATAGAGAGAGAGAGATGAACACATAGCTACCGGTAGAGCCCTTAGCCTCGAGGAAGAACTACTCCCTCCTCATCATGGGAATCAGCAACGGTGATGGATATGGTGGTGGAGATCGATGGAGATGGCTCCGAGGGCACTTCCCCGTCCTGGTAGGGTGCCAGAACAGATGCTTTATGTCCCTCGAATCTCCCCTTTGGTGGCGGCGGCGCTGTGGAGGTTTTCGTGGATTTCTGCCAGATGATTTAGGGTTTTTGGGTCAGAGGCTTCTTATAGGCGTAGGAGTGTAACATCCCAAAAATATAACACAAGGATCATCAAACTCTAATCACTAAAATTAGGGTTAACAAAAACCTTGATTAATTAAAATCATATGAATGCATGTGTGAATGAAATGATTTGACCAATGCATGAATGGACTTGTGTGATTAACCTAAATAGCAAGAAATAGTTTAAAGATGAAAATAACATCATATAAAACATTTCCATGCAGAAACAAATCAAAAACAAAGCAAATAAAGCAAATGGTCATTTTTGCCAATCTTGCTCACTAGATTTCAAATAGAAACTTTCCCAATTATTTTCACCCCTTGATAGAACTAGTAAAAGTGAATCAAAGACCACCTTTCAAACTTGCAGAAACATTTGGCAACCCCATTCAAATCACAATTCAAAATTGAATGTTATTCATATGTGAAGATCATCCATTTTCAAAACCCAACCAAACCAATGCCCCTTGACTAATCCAACTAACCAGATACCCCCTAGTATGTGCCTAGCAAACTCACAAAGTTTGAATCCAAAATTCAAATTTAAACTTCTTTCGGGCATTTCATCAAACACCTTGCATATTCAAATCAAACAAACATCAAACACTACAGTGTGTAGTAAAATTGGCCTAACTTGTTCCCTCTCTAGTTGCAACTAGCCCTTAGTATATCATCTAGCCCCTTTAACAATCTTTAGCACCAATGTGAGCAAGCCTAGCCATTAATGGCAAGCATGCCGAGAGCACCATTGCCACCCCAGTGTCGACAGCAAGCTAGAGGCCGCACTAAGCCTAGCCAGCATGTCTAGCAAGCACCCCACCGTCCACCGCCACTCTCTGTCCTAGCCTCGAGCAATGCCAGCCCCTGGACCACATGACACGCCCATGCCAAACTGCTCTGCGACCGTGCTGAGAGCTCGCCCATGCGCCACGCTCGACCAGCACCCACAGACCGCACGCCTCCCTCGCCGCTTGCAGGGATGATCACCAGCACCCCAACACCCCGCCAGACATGCCCATTCGCCGCCGCGCAGACCACGCGCGATGTGCGACATTAAAACCGCCGTCGGACCCGCTCAGAGCATCGCGATGTTCCAACCGATCAGCACTGTGCCACTCCGCAAGACCACGCCGTTGAGCTTCGCCAGGGAGCACAACACGGTCCCCTACCGTCGCCCATGCCAGTAGCTACCAGTGCCGTCGACCACGACGAGCTCAGCCCGCGCCCATCGGTCCCCTTCCGCCACTATAAATAGAGGCCTCCACCGCTCGTTTTTGCCACACTCGTTCACTCCCCTCTCGCCCAGAACCATCCCACCTCACTCCCGAAGAAAGGCGAGCAGCGCATCGCCGGAATTTCGCCGGAGCCCGCCACTGCTGGAGAAGAAGGGAGCCGTCGATTGGAGCCGCCCCAGGAGAAGCTACCGGTACCAGGAGAACTGCCATCGTCGACTTCGTCGTTCTCCCCTCTCACCCAGAACCATCCCACCTCACTCCCGGAGCAAGGCGAGCAGCGCATCGCCGGAATTTCGCCGGAGCCCGCCACTTCTGGAGAAGAAGGGAGCCGTCGATTGGAGCCGCCCCAGGAGAAGCTGCCGGTACCTGGAGAACCGCCATTGTCGACTTCGTCATTCTCCCCCGTTGCCGACCCTCGCCTGAGCCCCAGTGAGCCTCCCACGACCCCCACCTGCCGCGTTAGGGTTCTGTCTTGCCGGCGCTGCCCGACGTGGACGATGAACCAGAGCCATCCGATTAGAACTAGATCCCACGGTTCACATCGCCCCGTACCGCTTCGCCCCTCCCCTTCTCACTGATGCCTGGGGACATCCACTTAACCAGCCCGCGTACACGCTAAGTGTAGTGGACCGGCCCAGTAAAACATCCCGCGCGACCCAACAATTCAAATTAAGCTTTATTCATTTAATTTCAAACATAGTTCTGTACCTAGATTCAAAAATCAATTCAGCTCGATTCGTTGAACCAAAATGCATGAAACCAATTTTGTTAGAAAGGTACTGAAATGCTTAATCCAAGACCGTTGTATTCAAACCATTTAGATTTGTAGATCAACCATGGTAAAAATAACAAGAGAGAAGCTTTTCTGCATTCAAACATTTTTCAAAATTCAACCATAAAAGCTTTTGAGTTGATTCAAACTCTCAACAATCAGATTTGATCATACCTTTCAGAATATATAAAAACATATGGGTTTACTTATAGAAACAATGTTCAAGTAATAAAAGAATGCCCCGTAGGTATTTCTAGTCACTTTATTTAATTAAAATAAAAAGGTTAAACCTTATTAAATTGTGACACCACTTTAAATTACATTCTCATGTACTGAAATATGTGGTGATGACATGTGTCAACATGATCCCATGTTTGAGTTGGAGAATATTAAATCTTAAGTAGTTTTTCAATGAGTAGAAATTACTTTTCTAAAAGTAAAACAAATAAGGCAAGTGCTTAAATCTTGTAATATTAGTGATGATGCTAGATCATCTAGTGTGAACTATTGTGTGATGATTGGAAATAGTTAAGTATTGTTTGGTGATTGTGTACCTCGTGTTTATTTATAGACACTAGTACCGACCAAGGATACGAGGAAAAAGCCGAGGAGAACCTCAACCACTGCTCTACACAAGGCAAGCCAATACTTGCAACCTTGCAAGATACCCTACTTATGCAAGCATTACTACATAGTTGACATATGCAAGCTAATACTTTCTTGTTGCCACGATAGTTATATGCCCTAATCATATGTGATCATACCCACTTGATAACCCAATCCTAGTTTTACTTGAAAGCTTTATACTTTATTTCTTTATCAAAGCTTTCTCGTAGAGTTTACATAGTGCATAGTAGATATTATAAGGATATTGGAAGGTAGCATAAAGAGCATAAAATTTGGCCTAAGTTAGATAATCTTAATGTCATCCTAAGGCATGAGATTGAACTTAGCAAATCTCCATTTTTTTACCACCCCTCATTAGTATTTACCACCACTTGTAGATGCTAGTGCTAAGTATAAAACTTGATCAACTTTAGATGGGAATACTTGGTGAAAATGGTTATGAAAACCTTAGAATGATGAGTCATTCTACTGAAATGTTTTGACATGTGTTTTTGAACACTAGATGATTTTGATGAAGAAAATGTTGAGGCATGAGCCTTAGACCTGTTTAAAACTAATGGTTGTCTAGATGAGATACCATTCCAACTTTATCATACAACCACAATACCTGAAAATTGGGTAGGGCTTGACTGGAAATTTATATACCTTAGTATGGGTTCCCTCGCGGCCAAGGTCTGAGCTAAGGCTACCTTGTGAAGATTGTCCACCTGTGCAGTACCCAAGATGACAGTTGGTCATGGTTGGGAGGCCAAACTCACAGGAGAGGTGCCTATACTAGGGCGTGTAACTGAAAGGTTAGGATTGATTATCCGCATACTGAGTATGGTGAATTCAGGATTTATTCATGATGGATGTATCGAATGTTGTGGTGAAAGTGTATAATCTCTGCAGAGTGTCAAACTATTCGAATAGCCGTGTCCGCGGTTATGGACAGTTGGAGTGGCCATATTGTTCCCCCGTCAGATGTTTTCAAAATGACTTGTGAAATGAATTGTGACTTTGACTTGACCACAACAGAGTTGTGATATGAAATTCAAATTCCCACTTAGGTGTTATAAAACTTTCAACTAAATTTCTTGCTTCTGAACTTAGTAGAGGTAAATCTGGCTTTTTTGCAAAACAACCCTAGAGCTTAGTATACCCTTTTCAAACCCCCTTAACCTGTTAGTATTAGTTTGCGAGTACTTAAAGAGTACTCATGGCTTTGTCACTGGCTATTCCTGTGGCCAGACTATGAAGAGGAGTACCAGGATGATGGACCGCAGGAAGGTTATGACAACTAGGATCATCTCCCATCGTCAGCATTGCCTGTGACCCTGAAGATGGAGCTTCGCCTATGCTATCGTTACTATTACCTTATTCCGCTGTTTGTATTGTATTAAGAACTGGATCATGAGATCCTTATTTGTGTAAGACCTTATGGGTGACTTCTTTTGAGCTTTTGCTTATGTATAAGCCTGCTTATAGATTCCGGTGGGGAGAAACTGCGGTGGGCAGAAGCCTGTAAAAACTCTCATAGACTTCTTTTGGGCTTATGCTATTTGGCTTATTTGCTGCGATGAGCTGTGACATGTCTGTTATGCCCCCGGCCACTTTTAATAAAACGATATATTGTATACATACGCTAGTTATAAGTAGAAATAGAGCTAGAAATAAAATAAAAAACTTGATGCTGTAGTATAATTCAGTACATGCCCAAATAATAGAAAGTGTCAAACGATTGTGAAATTACAATAAAAATAACATCTCAAGCTACTATTCCTTCAGCGATGCTTTGTCGCAGTGTACCCATGACACTATCAGATGAAGAGGGAGCGGTTGCACCAGTATACGATGCGCTGTCCTCGTGAATATATGGGCCTCGCTCAAAGTTGTGAAAATGTTGATCATATAGTTTATTGTCGCGGATGAAGTTATGCAAACACATGCATGCGGTGATGATCTTCGTTTGCATCAGAGGATCATGAAAATGTGGCAATCCTTGCAGAATGCGTCACTTCTTCTTCAGAACGCCAAATGCTCTTTCAACAGCATTTCATAGACATGAATGGAGATGGTTGAATCTCTCCATCATATTTTGTGGAGGTGCCCCTTGAAATTCCGGAACATGGTAGCGTTGTTCTTTGAATGGGGCGAGATAACCAATTCTGTTTGGATATCCAGAGTCAACAAGATAGTATTTTCCTTCAAGTAGCACACAAAGCAGAACATAAATATATAGTATTTATCAGCATATATTTTTTATACGTGCTACATATGCAAGAAGATTACCAGTAGGAGGGTGCGGATAGTTGGAGAAATGGGGCCGAGCATCAGTCCACACACGTGTATCATGAACAGATCCAGGCCATCCAGCAACAGCAAATGTGAACCTCATGTCAAAATCACATATTGCCAACACATTCTGACTTGTATAACCTTTCCTATTAGTATATTTTTGCCTGTCTTGCTCAGCAACTACCACAGGAATGTGTGTTCCATCAATTGCTCCAATGGCATCTTTAAAATGGGGCCAGAATCTAGGTTGTCTAAGTTTATCATGAACTTGGGTGAAAGTAGGATCATTGGGTCTAATATAATCACCCGCCATACGGTCTACACAGTCTAAAACATGATGAAATTTGTTGCTCACAGTAGAAACACTACGCTCAAAACGATCTGCAGCTTTACTATTGGTTGCAGGGCCCCCCAACATCCAAAGAAACATAGATAGTGATTCTACACTCGACATCTGAGCAGTCGAAAGGAGGCCATAGTCAGCAACAAGAATGGCATGCAACATTTGAAAGACTGACCTCCTCATTCTAAAAGCCTTGTAGAATCTCTTTGGATCAGTCATCCTGTCCTTAACCCATTGTATCCCTGACACCAAAGGTGGGGGTCTTCTAGCAGCATAAGGAACCTTCTCATTGTCGGCAATACAAGCCGCAAGCATAAACATCATCTCAAATTCTTCATCTGAGTCATCATTTGAGTTCATCTGTAATTATACAAAAGCAAACGATCGTAAGAAGAAACCAAATAACTAGGGAGCAAGACAAATTGAAATTGTGCTGAACAAACATAGTTCACGGCAACATATAAATAACACATCTTAGTACGGATACAAGTTCCTAGAAAATAACACATCTTAGTATGAATACAAGTTCGTAGCAAATAACATAGTTCATTACAGATACAAGTTGCAAACACTACTTCTTGCTATGATGCTCCCATGTCATTTTAATCCACTCTATCCTCTGGGCAGGCGTTGCATCCTCCACCAAACAAGCAAACATCTCGCGATATTCCTGTAAAATGAAAAGTTGTGTCGCATAGAAGTACTCCAAACTCCCAGGCTTAGCTCCATCCTGATATACCAAGGAAACCAACCGCCTAATCTCATCCCTAGAAGATTCCTTACTCTTGTCCGGAGATGTCACCGAATTCTTACTCTTGTCTTCCTCCATCATCCTAAACCTCTCCTTGTTTTTCTCCCTCTTTTCCATGAGCTCCATCATACGATCCAACCTAGAAGCGCTGCTAGTTGTAGCACTCATCTTTGGCGTGGCTGTGGGAGTAGGTGAGTAGGGGCATCCTCTCTTCTTCTTGCCATGTGTACGCACAGGTGTAACAAGAGGGTCATCAGCCTCACAACCTGAATCTTCACCATCCACTTCAATGTCCACTCGAGCCTGATAAGTTGGAGGCACCCTAGCAGCCACATTGGTCACAACATTTTTGTCAAACAGTATCTTTAGGTCCTCCTCATCCTGCAGTGGAGCTATCCGAAACTTGGCAGCCTTTGGACACATCTGCATATCACAGAATGCTATTAGAATAAAAACAATTGCCAAACATATGCATTGAACAACAACAATTGTCCAAAAAATTACCTGTATCTCATGTGCCCACCAATCGTTGCTAGCATCAATGGTATGAGTGACAGGATCAACACCCAAACCGGATGCATGTTGGATCAATCCTTTCCAAACAGTGTAATCCTTTTTGAGTGTTTCCCACCTATTTTTCATTTGTTTCTGGTCATAGTTTCTCTTTGTGCGTTCGCTGAACTTCGTAACCAAATTTGAGTACCCATGTTTGGTCAAAACATGCACCGGACGATTATTTGCATTAATCTCTTCGATGCACACGTCAAGAAATACACGATGAGCTACAGCATCCCAACTAGCTTTCACCTGTTTCGGCTTGACAATCTAGATATACAACAAAAAATATTATCCACCATTTTTAGTGCAAGATGCGACACACACACCACTATCGGTAAACATATATCTTCTTTTAACATGACGTGATTTTTGGGACAGCACAATCACTACGTTTAATATCTACTAGCAAGCATCAAATAGTACCATCACACTATCATCTAACAAGAACAGTGAGTGCAAGAAAAAATTGAAGATCATCTACCTTGGCTGCCTCGTTCGACATAACTGCAGAAAACGAGTCCAACTGGGGGAGGCGGCGGGGCTGGGGGGCGGCCGAGTCTCTCCTCACCGTCCTGGAGCTTCGGGCGGAGCAGGTGCCGTCTTGGGCGAAGCAAATCCTGCCAGGAAGAAGGGCGGACGGCGGGATCCGGGGGGGAGGCAGCGGGGCTGGGGGGAGACGGCGGGGGGAGGCGGTGGGGCTGGGGGGAGGCGGGCTGAGGGAAGGCGGCGAGGCTGGGGCGTCAGGCTGGGGGGATGCGGCAAGGTTGGGGCGTCGGGCTGGGGGGAAGGGGAGGGGCGGCCTTCGAGCTGGGAGGAAGGGGAGGGGCGGCTCGATGGCGTCGGGCTGGGGGGAGGGGCGGATCGATGGCGGCGGGGCTGGGGGGAGGCGGCGGGGCTAGGGGGGAGGCGGGCTGGGAGAGCGGCGGTGCGGCAGGATGCTCGTGACGGGGAGAGATGGGTCGGGGAAGGAGGGCCACACGTGGGATGGGGTCAGGAATCGTGGATGTTTTTTTTCTTCTATCAATGTGTTTCGTTGTTCACTGCCATGCGGTGGCATTCTGGACGTAATTCCTATAAACGACATGACCTTTTTTAGGGAACGGCTAGCGACCTGAGTGTAGAAGCTCGCGAAACTGCTCTCCAGCAGTTTCTCCCCACTGTGTGTAAATAGGCTTCTGAGGGGTTTCTCGGTGGGGAAAAACTGGAGACTTCTTTTCTGCTTATGCGGTGGAAAACCCAGAAGCTAAGTTAGAAGCCCAAAAGAAGTCACCCTATGTATGGTTTGTAATGGATGATGTACTGTGATATCCAAATCTGTTATGTCTCGCAAAAATGGTAATCCTGGGATTGCGATGTATGGCATAACAAGCATCTAGGATTAAAAATCCGGGTGTTGACAAGTTGGTATCAGAGCCATCCTGACCATAGGAGACCCTAGTTAGAATGGACGTTGGAATCAAAAACTTAGTTTCAAAACCAAAGGAAGTGAGTATTTACAAAAACTTATTCCCATTCTTATCACTTGGATTCTTTCATCAAAATTTCATGTTCCTCAAAAATTCTTTCAAAATACATAAAATTTGACACACTTGATCACTCTACTAACTTAGTCATCCTAAATTCTTATAGATGGACGTGAAGTACAACAAGTTTTATCAGTTGGGGAATGGAGGAGACCTCATCTTTGAGCGTGACTTGGACCAGCTGTCAGAGTTGCTGGAGCGTCCGCATCCCGAGTTTTTGGAGCTCAGCTCAATGATCAGGAAGGAGAAGATCTATAGTGGCTAGTTGTTGCAAGTCTCCGAGGAAAGATTGAACCTCCCATTGCAGAGGGAAATCAGTTCACCTTAAGAGAGAACAACTGGCTCGATGGACTGGCCAGGGCAATGCAGGAAGCTCTTGCCCGTATGTGTGGGCAGAGTATCAATCAGATCAAGGGTACCCGCTTTGAGTTCTACCCAAGGCGTGATGTTATGGGACAGCCACTGGAGTCCCCACATCATCCCGAGCTGAAGACTCAGTTGGACCACCTCATCTTCATGATGTATGACCGTCAGAAGGAGTACACTGACCATGGACTTCTTCACCGATGAGGATGATTTCGCCTTCATCGATGACGATGATGATGATGAGTACACTGACTCCGAGGAGTAGTAGCACTTGAGCACTAGCATTATTGAGTTGTAGTCGGCCCCACTGTATCTTAGCTTCACAGAATGATTCTTAAAACCATCTGTTTTTCTTTGTTGTGGTGTGTGTTGTATCGTGTGCTATGAATGAATGAATGAAAAACAAGTTGCTGGAAAAATCTGAATCAACGCTTGAATACTTTAAAAACTTTTGAAAATTCCTGAACCTTAGAAATTTCCCTCTTTTCTCATGATCTATCTCAATCTTCAGATGCCTCGCGGAGGAAGTGGCTCAGCCCCGGACCCTATTTTGCAACTCTTGCAAATGATGGTTTCGGACCGTGAAGCCGAAAGAGTCGAACGTCAAGCCAACGTAGCCACCCTTCAACAGATAGCTCAGATGGCCAACAACAATCAAGGCCATGGAAATCAGGACAACCATGGGTCTAAGCTCAAGAATTTCCAGAACATCAATCCACCTGTTTTCACTAAGTCAGAAGAACCCCTAGATGCAGATGATTGGCTGCAAACCATGGAGAACAACCTGGAGGTTGCAGGAGTAGAAGCTAATGAGAAAGTTCTATTCGCCACCCACTATCTGGCCGGAGATGCAAGAGCATGGTGGAACAGCATTCGTGCAGTGACCGGAGGTCAGATGATGACTTGGGATGAATTCAACGTCAAGTTCAGCAGAACCCATGTGCCATCGGGTTTAATCAAGAGGATGAAGGATGAATTCAGAGAACTGACGCAAGGAAGGATGACCATAGTGGAATACCGTGACAAGTTCTTGTCATTAGCTAGGTATGCCCCGGATGAGATCGACACTGAAGCCAAGAAGAAAGAGAGATTCCTGAATGGTCTGCACGATGAGATGCAGACGGTGTTAGTCAATATCCCCTTTGCTGATATTGAAGCCCTCGTCGACTCTGCCATCCAGATGGAAGGAAAGATCAACCAAGCCAATGAGAACCACAAGCGCCGCATGATGCATCAACCAGGAACCCACCATACACCAAAGTATCGCCCCAACCCATCTCCAAGATTTGCCCCAAGAAACAACAGACCCCTATGAACTGTTCGACCTATACCAACCGTGTAAAACCAAGGCCCGGAGGAAACCACAACAACCCCGGCAACTCTAGCAATTTCAACCGTGCCCCACCCAAGTTCGACAACAACAATGCTGCCACCAACACCAACACTGCCCCAAGGACCGGAAGAAATGTTGTGCCTGTGGCAGCAAAGGACAAGTAGCAAGTAACTTTTTTATGAATGTGGAACCAAGGGTCACTACTCCAATGAGTGCCCCAAGAAGAATGTCGCAGCCCCAACCCGCAAATGCCCCAGCTCAATAGCAGTGTCGTGTTCATCCCGGAAGAAGGTTTGCCCCAGGGAATTCGCTCAACCGCAACGGCCGCCTCTTTATCATGCATGCTGAAGAAGCCCAGGAAGCGCCAGACGTCGTGCTGGGTATGTTCTCTGTTAACTCAGTACTTGCAAGAGTGTTGTTTGATTCTGGAGCATCGCACTCATTTGTCACTGAAGAATTTGCATGCACTAGTAAGATTCAACCAACCAAATTGAAGCATGTTATGATTGTTCAAATCCCCGGTTCAACCACCAAAGCTAGACAAATTTGCAAAGTCGTCCCTATCCGAATCCATGGCATAGACTTTTATGCTAATCTAATAGTACTCGGAACTAAAGGTTTGGAAGTAGTAATAGGAATGGATTGGATGTCCAAACACAAAGGATTAATTGACTATGCCAAGAAAACCATAACCATGACTAGTACAGCCGGAGTATCAGTCGAGCATATATCTGAAACCTTGCCTCGTCAATTCAAGTGCAACAAGAGTATAGCCCAGCCCACCATTGACCAAGTCCGGATAGTCTGTGAATACCCCGATGTATTTCCAGATGTTTTGCTCGGTATGCCCCCAGATCGGGATATCGAGTTTATCATTGAACTGATCACTGGAATCAGACCCATAGCCTAGAGACCATATAGTATGAACCCATCTGAACTAGCAGAACTGTAGAAGCAACTGGACGCCATGCTGGAAATTGGATTGATTCAACCAAGTGCGTCACCATGGAGATCACCTATTTTGTTCGTGGACAAGAAGGATGGAGGTAACCGTCTGTGTACGGATTATCGGAAGCTTAATGATGTCACTACCAAAAACAAGTACCCATTGTCGAAGATCGAAGATTTGTTTCACCAGTTGACTGGTGCCAAAGTGTTTTCTAAGATTGATCTTAGAACTATCTATCATTAACTCAAGATTCGTGCAGAGGATATTCCAAAGACTGCCTTTACCACCAGATATGGATTATACAAGTATATTGTCATGTCTTTTGGATTAACCAATGCCCCCGCTTATTTCATGAATCTCATGAATAATATTTTTATGGACTTCCTGGATAAGTTTGTCGTTTTTTTCATCGATGACATTCTGATTTATTCCAAATTAGAAGAAGAACATGAGCTACACCTAAGGACCATTTTTGGAACCCTTAGAGAGCATCAGTTGTATGCCAAGTTTAGCAAATGTGAATTCTGGTTACAGGAGGTAGTATTCCTCGGACATATCGTATCAGCCGGAGGAATTGTCGTTGACCCTGCAAAGGTGAAAGATGTTGAATATTGGCAAGCCCCAACCACTCAAACTCATGTTTGTGCATTTATCGGATTAGCGCGATACTACCGCAAGTTCGTAGAAGGATTCTCGAGTATCGCCAGACCCACGACCAAATTGCTGAAGAAGGAGAAGAAGTTTGAATGGCTAGACAAATGTGAAGCGAGTTTTCAAGAACTCAAGAGAAGATTGATTTCAGCCCCCATCTTGATCATGCCGGATATCACCAAGCCCTTTGATGTGTATTGTGATGCATCCAAGATCAGCCTAGGATGTGTGCTAATGCAAGAAGGCAAAGTTATATCTTATCTATCCCGACAACTGAAGCAGCAAGAACAGAATTACCCAACCCATGACCTCGAACTCGCAGCCGTAGTTCTAGCCCTGAAGACATGGAGGCATTAACTGATGGGAAACCGTTGTGAGATTTATTCGGATCACAAGAGATTGAAGTATATATTCACTCAGAAGGATATAAATATTAGACAGTGAAGATGGATTGAGCTAATCAAGGATTATGATCTAGACATTCACTATCACCCCGGTAAAGCCAATGTGGTAGCAGATGCCCTTAGCAGATTGTCGTGCCGCTTGTACTCCATGATTTTGAAGGAGCAACCAAGTTTGCACAAAGAGATGGAAGATTTCAGAATGGAATTGGTAAGTGAAGGATTTTTGGCTAGCATAGAACTTCAACCCACTTTGATCAGCCAGATCAAATAGGCGTAGAAAGGAAATGCTAGTATTGACGGAATCAAGCATTGGATCGGTACAGGCAAAGTACCCGGATTCGCCGAAGATGAAGGAGTTCTGTGGTACAAAGGACGCCTTTGTGTACCAGCAGATTCGGAATTGGAAGAAATGATTTTGAAAGAGGCCCATGATACTCTTTATTCTATCCACCCTAGAGGAACGAAGATGTATCAGGATTTAAAGGAACAATTCTGGTGGCATAAGATGAAGAGAGAAATCGGAAGCTATATCGCCAAGTGTGATATATGTCAGAGAGTCAAGGCGGGACATCAAATACCCGCTGGACTGTTGCAACCTCTACAGATTCCGGAATGGAAATGGGATTCAGTTGGAATGGACTTTATCACCGGATTGCCTACTTCTAGTAGGGGAAATGACTCTATCTGGGTCATAGTTGACAGATTGTCCAAAGTAGCTCATTTCCTACCAGTCAAGACCACATACCAGAGTTCGAAGCTAGCGGAGTTATACATCTCTAGAATCGTCAGTTTGCACGAAGTCCCCAAGAACATCGTATCTGATCGATGAACCCATTTTACCTCGAGATTCTGGAAGAAAGTCAAGAAGGTTTAGGAACCCGACTAGATTTCAGCACAATGTATCACCCTCAGACCGATGGACAAACGGAGCGAGTAAATCAAATACTCAAAGATATGTTGAGAGCATGTGTGCTAGAGTATATATCTAAATGGGAAGAATGTCTGCCTTTCGCAGAATTTCCTTACAACAATAGTTATCAAGCTAGTCTGCAAATGGCCCCATTTGAGTTTATGTATGGAAGGAAGTGTCGCACCCCGTTGAATTGGTCGGAAGTAGGAGAGAGTCAGATTTTCGGACCCGACATCCTATGAGAAGCAGAAGAGAAACTTCACAAGATTCATGAGCACCTCAAGACCGCCCAGTCAAGACAGAAGAGTTACGCCGACAAGAGACGTCGAGACATCGCTTTTAATATTGGATATTTCGTGTATCTTAAAGTGTCGCCGTTGAAAGGGATGCAACGTTTCCAGCTAAAAGGAAAGTTAGCCCCCAGATATATCGGACCCTTCAAAATTCTGAATCGTCAAGGAGAAGTATCATATCAATTGGAACTGCCAGAGGAAATGTCCGCAGTGCACAATGTGTTCCATATATCGTTACTTCGCAAGTGCCTTGAAGTTCCGGAGAAGACTGAAGTGTTCAAGAACATTGATCACCGAACCATAGAGATCAACGATGACCTGACCTATCCTGAAGTACCCATCCGTATTTTGGAAGAAGCATTCAGAACCACCAGGACCCGAAGCATCAAGTTTCTCAAGATTCAGTGGAGCAACCACACTGAAGAAGAAGCTACCTGGGAGCGCGAAGATCACATCAGGACGGAGTTTCCCGATCTCTTTAAATCCTAGGTAATGTTTTTCGTCCTTTTTCAAATCTCGGGACGAGATTTTGTTTAAGGGGGGAAGGTTTGTAACATCCCAAAAATATAACACAAGGATCATCAAACTCTAATCACTAAAATTAGGGTTAACAAAAACCTTGATTAATAAAAATCATATGAATGCATGTGTGAATGAAATGATTTGATAAATGCATGACTGGACTTGTGTGATTAACCTAAATAGCAAGAAATAGTTTAAAGATGAAAATAACATCATATAAAACATTTCCATGCAGAAACAAATCAAAAGAAAATAAAAAACAAAGCAAATAAAGCAAATGGTCATTTTTGTCAATCTTGCTCACTAGGTCACTTTGAGTGCTTCTAGTCCAAGATTTCAAACAGAAACTTTCCCAATTCATTTCACCCCTTGATAGAACTAGTAAAAGTGAATCAAAGCCCACCTTTCAAACTTGCAGAAACATTTGGCAACCCCATTCAAATCACAATTCAAAATTGAATGTTATCCATATGTGCAGATCATCCATTTTCAAAACCCAACCAAACCAATGCCCCTTGACTAATCCAACTAACCAGATACCCCCTAGTATGTGCCTAGCAAACCCACAAAGTTTGAATCCAAAATTCAAATTTAAACTTCTTGCGGCCATTTCATCAAACACCTTGCAGATTCAAATCAAACAAACATCTAACACTATAGTGTGTAGTAAAATTGGCCTAACTTGTTCCCTCTCTGGTTGCAACTAACCCTTAGTAGATCATCTAGCCCCTTTAACAATCTTTAGCACCACTATGAGCAAGCCTAGACATTAATGGCAAGCATGCCGAGAGCACCATTGCCACCCCAGTGTTGACAGCAAGCTAGAGGCCGCACTAAGCCTGGCCAGCATGTCTAGCAAGCACCCCCACCGTCCACCGCCACTCTTTGTCCCAACCCCGATCAATGCCAGCCCCTGGACCACACGACACGCCCATGCCAAACTGCTCTGTGACCGTGCCGAGAGTGCACCCATGCCCCATGCTCGACTAGCACCCAGAGACCGCGCGCAGCCCTCACCGCTTGCAGGGATGATCACCAGCACCCCAGCACCCCGCCAGATATGCCCGTTCGCCACCGTGCAGACCACGCACGCTGTGCGACATTAAAACTGCCGTCGGACCCGCTCAGAGCACCGCGATGTTCCGACCGATCAACACCGCCCCACGCCGCAAGACCATGCCATTGAGCTTCGCCAGGGAGCACAGCACCGTCCCTTACCGTCGCCCATGCTAGTAGCTGCCTGTGCCGTCGACCACGACGAGCTTAGCCCGCGCCCGTCGGTACCCTTCCGCCAATATAAATAGACGCCTCCACCGCTCATTTTTGCCACACCCGCTCACTCCCCTCTCACCCAGAACCACCACACCTCACTCCCGGAGCAAGGCGAGCAGCGCATCGCCGGAATTTTGCCGCTGCTGGAGAAGAAGGGAGCCGTCGATTGGAGCCGCCCCAGGAGAAGCTGCCGATACCAGGAGAACCGCCATCGTCGACTTCCTCGTTCGCCCCCGTCGCCGGCCCTCGCCTGAGCCCCGGCGAGCCTCCCACAACCCCCACCTGCCGCGTTAGGGTTCTGTCTCGCCGGCGCTGCCCGACGTGGACGATGAACCAGAGCCGTCCGATTAGAACTAGATCCCACGGTTCACATCGCCCCGTACCGCTTTGCCCCTCCCCGTCTCACTGACGCGTGGGGACAACCACTTAACCAGCCCACGTACGCGCTGAGTGTAGTGGGCCGGCCCAGTAAAACATCCCGCGCGACCCAACAATTCAAATTAAGCTTTATTCATTTAATTTCAAACATAGTTATGTACCTAGATTCAAAAATCAACCCAGTTTGATTCACTAAACCAAAATGCATGAAACAAATTTTGTTAGAAAGGTACTGAAATGATTAATCCAAGCCCGTTGGATTCAAACCATTTCCATTTGTAGATCAACCATGGTAAAAATAACAAGACAGAAGCTTTTCTGCATTCAAAATTTTTTCAAAATTCAACCATAAAAGCTTTTGAGTTGATTCTAACTCTCAAAAATCACATTTGATCATACCTTTCAGAATATATAAAAACATATGGGTTTACTTACAGAAATAAAGTTCAAGTAATAAAAGAATGCCCCATAGGCATTTCTAGTCACTTTATTTAATTAAAATAAAAAGGTTAAACCTTATTAAATTGTGACACCACTTTAAATTCCATTCCCATGTACTGAAATATGTGGTGATGACATGTGTCAACATGATCCCATGTTTGAGTTGGAGAATATTAAATCTTAAGTAGTTTTTCAATGAGTAGAAATTACTTTTCTAAAAGTAAAAAAATAAGGCAAGTGCTTAAATCTTGTAATATTAGTGATGATTCTAGATCATCTAGTGTGAACAATTGTGTGATGATTGGAAATAGTTAAGTATTGTTTGGTGATTGTGTACCTCATATTTATTTATAGACGGTAGTACCGACCAAGGATACGAGGAGGAAGGAGGGTACTACGAGGAAGAAGCCGAGGAGAACTTCAACTACTGCTCTGCAAAAGGCAAGCCAATACTTGCAACCTTGCAAGCTAACACTTGCAAGATAACCTACTTATGCAAGCATTACTACACAAGTTGACCTATGCAAGCTAATACTTGCTTGTTGCCATGACAACTATATACCCTAAGCATATGTGATCATACCCACTTGATAACCCAATCCTAGTTTTACTTGCAAGCTTTCTACTTTATTTCTTTATCAAAGCTTTCTCTTAGAGTTTACATAGTGAATAGTAGATATTAGAAGGATATTGGAAGGTAGCATAAAGAGCATAAAATTTATCCTAAGTTATAGAATCTTGATGTCACCCTAAGGCATGAGATTGAACTTAGCAAATCTCCACTTGTTTACCACCCCTCATTAGTATTTACCATCACTTGTAGATGATAGTGCTAAGTATAAAACTTGATCAACTTTAGATGGGAATACTTGGTGAAAATGGTTATCAAAACCTTAGAATGATGAGTCATTCTACTGAAATGTTTTGACATGTGTTTCCGAACACCAGATGATTTTGATGAAGAAAATGTTGAGGCATGAGCCTTAGCCCTGTTTAAAACTAATGGTTGTCTGGATGCGATACCATTCCAATTTTATTGTACAACCACAATACTCGAAAATTGGGTAGGGCTTGACTGGAAATTTATATACCTTAGTATGGGTTCCCTCGCGGCCAAGGTCTGAGCTGAGGCTACCTTGTGAAGATTGTCCACCTGTGCAGTACCCAAGATGACAGTTGGTCATGGTTGGGAGGCCAAACTCACAGGAGAGGTGCCTATACTAGGGCGTGTAACTGAAAGGTTAGGATTCATTATCCGCATATTGAGTATGGTGAATTCAGTATTTGTTCCTGACGGATTATCGAATGTTGTGGTGAAAGTGTACAATATCTGCAGAGTGTCAAACTATTCGAATAGCCGCGTCCGCGGTTATGGACAGTTGGAGTGGCCATACTGTTTCCCCGTCAGATGTTTTCAAAATGACTTGTGAAATGAATTGTGACTTTGACTTGACGACAACAGAGTTGTGATATGAAATCCAAATTCCCACTTAGGTGTTATAAAACTTTCAACTAAATTTCTTGCTTCTGAACTTAATAGAGGTAAATCTGGCTTTTTTGAAAAACAACCCTAGAGCTTAGTATACCCTTTTCAAACCCCCTTAACCTGTTAGTATTAGTTTGCGAGTACTTAAAGAGTACTCATGGCTTTGTCCCTGGCTATTCCCATGGCCAGACTGTGAAGAGGAGTACCAGGATGATGGACCGCAGGAAGGTTACGACAACTAGGATCATCTCCCATCGTCAGCATTGCTTGTGACCCTGAAGATGGAGCTTCGCCTACGCTATTGTTACTATTACATTATTTTGTTGCTTGTATTGTATTAAGAACTGGATCATAAGATCCTTATTTGTGTAAGACCTTATGTATGGTTTGTAATGGATGATGTACTATGATATCCAAATCTGTTATGTCTCGCAAAAATGGTAATCCTAGGATTGCGATGTATGGCATAACAGGCATCTGGGATTAAAAATCCGGGTGTTGACAAGGAGTCAAGGTCGGTGGGGGTCCAGGGGGCCCACACCCCCTGTGGGCGCCTCCAGGGCTTGCCCGCGCCTAGGGGGTGCGGCCACCCTGTGGCCCCCCTCCGACTCTGCTTCGTGGTTCCGTGTTGCTCCGGAAAAAATAATGACTTTGGCTTTTGTCCCGTCCAATTCCGAGAATATTGATTTTCTGCCTTTCTGGAACCAAAAACAGAAGAAAACAGGTAAATGGCACTGTGGAAACTTGTTAATAGGTTAGTTCTAGAAAAGATATAAAAACACCTCAAAGTAAGACAAACCAAAGCAAAGTAGATACTAAAGAAGCATGGAACATCAAAAATTATAGATACGTTTCCGACGTATCACACTGTCAGTACTAAGATCATGAAACAGTAGTGAAACCCACACCACTATAATCAATAGACAATAGCTTAACACAGTAGCAGCATCACTTGGACAATATCTAATATCCAATTGAAATTACCTACTAACAATCTTAAACTCTTAAGTAGACAATCATCCAGAACAGAAGAACTACCACCATTAGTCCTAACTAATTTATCATTATCCTCAATAATCAAACCAGAGGGATGAACCCTAATCGAACCATGAATCCTAATTAAGGATTGCTCACTAGAAGCACACAAAGGCAATCAAGAGAGGCAGAGGACAGAGAGCAAGAGGGGGATAAAGAGAGCACTTACCCGTGGTCCTCGCTGACAATTAGAAGAGGAAGCAGAGCGACCGACGAGCGTACACGGCGGTATGGGGAGCAACTGAGTGCACTGCAACCCGTGCCAACCCATGGTGGAGCCCACAGCCACACTAGTGGCCGAACAACACCACAGCACCACCAGGAGCACATCACGACACCACAGGAGCGGCGGAGCAGTACATCGCCAGCAACCACCAAACCCTAGGGCTCGGGATGGAGATAGCCTGGCCGGGAGAAGAGTCTAAATGAAAATCGAACATGACCAGACGATGGATCAGGGTCGACTACCTCACCATACACCACGACGGCGGCCGGGGAGGCCTAGGCGGCGTGAATTAAACGGCATCGGTGTCGACAGTACAACGCCATCGTGGGGTCGAGAGAGAAGGGAGGACGAGTGAGAAAGAGAGGGAAACAAGTGTACTAGCCCGACACAGGCCAGTACCACTCGTTACAAGTGGGTTGACCAACCCAAATGGGCCGAGTCAGGGCTGGGCCAACCCAATGGGCTCGGTCTAGATTGCAACTTGAAATTCAAAAATAATAAAAGACCAAAATACCCTAGGACTTAATAAATCCTAAGAAATTAAATGAAAAAACTAAAAATACAAATAATATATTTTTAGGTTCATAAAAATACAAGCTACCTAATAAAAGTAAGAATTCTGTTTTTAATATAATAAAATTTAGGTTAAATATTTCTATACTATATATTCCTTATGGAATTTTATAAAAATCAATAAAATACCTAAAAATAAATAAAAATTACTTTTATCATTCTTAATTATTGTAGTATTTTATAAAAGTACTAAATATCTATTTAAGGTAGCAAAATAAAATCTTATAAATGAAAAGACTTATTCTTAAAAATAATATTAAGAGAATAATAATAAGGGTTAAAAATAAATAAAAAATAGTTTTTAACTCTGTTATTAATATGTCATATTACAAAAATATTTAATATAATATTTACAAAATATTAAAGATTATTCTTTAAACAACTTTCTTTATTATATAAAGAAATTCCAAAAATTAATATAATGGGTAAAACACACAAATAAGATAATAATAAATGATGCATTGCATTACTATGCATATCCATTTTTGCTTCTTTAGATATTGTCCTTACCGAACAATAGTGGTGTTTGTAGAACTAGAAGCTCAAGGTCGAGTGCAAGCATCCGACTTCACTACCTTGCAATCACAAGGGAAGTTCATCACTTGCTCATGAACTTTGATGAGTCTTTATCAAAGTAATTGTAAAATTGTGTGTTATCATCTATGTTTTGGAGAAAGAAAATATTATTTTCTCAAAAAAAATGTTGATATCATCCTAAGTGGTTATATGGATAAGGTGAGCAATGGAACTTAGGTTTCGAGTTGCAATGAGTATCATCACATAGGAATTAATAACCAATGACATCAGTGATTCTAGCGTTGTATATCACGTGTTAACAATGAGATTTGGAATAGGACGGAGAAGTCAGCTGTATTCTTTTCCTTCCGTATGTATGGCAAGACGACCTTAACGTGACACTGTGTTTCCTTGCGAGGATCCAACATATGGGTGGGCACCCTTAGGCCCCACGATTTTGGTGTCTAGATTATCTATGAGTGGCTATCAGTGGTATAGCCAGACCTATATGGAACTTGTCAGGGCATCACCATCTCATAGAGTCTCCGGGAACTCATCATGGTTATAGCTTACCCGGGAGGGGTCTTAACGGAGGTGTAGTCAGCCCTGAAGGATCGTGCAGACATGCGGGGTCGCGGAGAGGGCAGTGATTGGCTTGGATCATCTACTAGGCCCCACATCATGGAATTGTGGATGGGAAAGTACGCCCGGTTGTGCAACAAAGATTTGATCTCTCATGGGTAAAGTAACACACCTCTGCAGAGTGTAAGAACTGTAACTTGTTACTCCCTATTCCGGGAAGGAGCTACTAACGCGGCAGGAAAGGAACTCCATGAAAGTTCTGGTCAACCTATGAAGGATGATGGGCATAGTTTTTTATAATAAAATCAATCTTTGAAGAAATGCTTACGAAAACTGCATAGTTCCAAGGACTGATAGTCCGAGGTGGTAGATAGAGCATCAAACTTCCCACCTTGCATATAATGAACTTGCTGGGAATGTTGTTACACACTCTTTCCTTTGATCCCCTGCTTAGACTCTAAGGAGCCAGAAGACACTCCATTGTACGCAACTGAAGGCTAAGAGGATGTCTACTACGAGGAGCCAGACCTGTCCATAGGAGTGGAAGGGGTGGACTATGAAATACATTATGGAGTGGAGGGCAACGAGTCTGAATAGTTTCCTTCGTAATTAGTAGACCGGTTGAGCCGAGCAACATAAACTTTATATAATAAGTTGTTGAGCTCAATTCGGAGTATGAGTTTGAAACTTTGAATCTTCCGCTGAAACAATTTAAGTTGGTTTGTAAGTTGAATCTTTTGAAGTCTCGAACTTCTGGTATTGTAATAATAATGAAGTGTGTGTATGTTTGTAATATGGACCCACAATGTTTCTATTGTACCACTCTGAGGGACATGATACGTATCGAACGGTGTTCTTTGAATCTCATGTCAACGACTATAGTGTACTACACATGCAGTGGTATGCTGGGTCACCGCAAATGGTATCAGAGCAATTGCTTTGACCTTAGGTTGGAAACCTAGTCAAAGGTATTACCTATAGGAGCAGATAGCAACGATAAAGAATTCTCTAAAAGAGTATAATGGTTATTCAAATGAGAATATTCCGTTGTATATTTTAGTGCGATAATTCTTTGTTATAATGCAATATTATAATTGACTACTAATCAAAATATTTTTTATACAGTGTTATGGCACCAAAAGTTTCCAAAACAAACTTTCGTAAGGAAAGAAGAGACTCTCGATGATTATCAAGGATCATTCACTGATCAGCTTCATCAACACTTAAGGATTTTTAGTTGTTCAACCAATATTCTAGTGAATACCATAACCTATTATGATGGTCGTATGTTAGCCAAATATCATGTGAGTATCCAACTTCCAAAGGAGCTTGGGTTATATCACGATTTACCCATGGGTGATGGTAGAAGTCATTTAGCAACATACCATGTTGATGTTCTAGAGGCGTTAGCCAATATTCGGGAGCACAAAGCCCAGGACTTAGAAGGAATCACATTTTCTGTGATTCCTTATGATTCTATAGACACAGAGCCAGTACTGTATCATCTTACTTTAGTAAAGAAGCATCCTAAGTTAGCTTCCAAGTTTATGGATCGATATCGACTGATAGTTGGGCCTTTGTATAAGACACATCAAGTCATAGTGGAGGATAAGAATGACATATTAGAGGATCTAACTGATCCAGAACGAAGGGAGAAGTTAGCATCTCAGTTGGAGAATGAAGCAATGAGTACGGACAAACCAATTTTCAAGGATATACCTATAAATCCAAAATCTTTTACACCATATCCTTATTCACCCAGAACAGAACCTACGTATGATCCTACTTTAGATATGAGGTATCATGTACCACAGGCTTCCGATGAATGATCTGATTCAGAATTTCCTATTGAGAATTCTGATGGATGGAGGATGGGATCACCAAATGGATCCTGAGGAAATCAAATGTCAGTGGATGGGTCTGACAGAGATGTTGGACAATCCAGCTGGATGGGTGCGAGAATTAATACTAATGATAGTTGCAGGAATGCTATATTTGTAGGAAGTCAGGATGAGGAAGAAGATCCTGAGGAGAGGGTGTTTGAATCATCAATATCCTATCAAAACCTAGGGAATGTACATTATCCAGTGTTTAATTATCTTGCCTAGCAGAGCACCTGGGGAGCAACGAAATCTGAGTATTATGTTGATAACTCTAGGGATGAGGCTCAGGAGATGCAAGTGGGTTATAGTGATGAACAAGTTTCCGCAAACTTTTTAGCTGAGCTGGAGGGAGTCAATGCACTCAGGCTGAGTGATAACTCGGGTTCTGATACTTCAGATACTGAGTATGTTCCATCTGGAAGTCCATTTGTTCCATAGACTATGCGACAAACGTCACGTCAACACGGTTGGACTTAAGGCATGTATAATGAGCATCGTGGCTACTAAGGATGTAGATTACTTGTTAAGGAGTAGCTGGTATTGAGTATTGTAGTATTGAGAGACTGATGTATCTAAATAAGTGAGGTAGCATCCACATATGTTGTAGTACCTATATGGTAAAAGTTTGTAATAACATTATACCAACTATATGGTTTGTAATGTATAATATGTGAAATGCAAATTTGGTTTTTATTTTGATTTTATTTTCCATTGTGTGACTAGTTATGTGCATGAAGTTGATCTCAGAACACATATGCATGATGTAATTATGAGTATTTGCTTTATGTTGCAGGACTAGGGGGTCATGGAATCGGGTGTAGAGACTGAATCTGAGCATCAGCGCATGGAGCACGAGGCTAAGGAGAAGGCGGATGCAGACACCAGAAATCAAGGATCTTACCACCACCACCAATGAGGCCATTAATGTAGCAAAGCTTTATGCAATATATGAAAATGATGCAAGAATCTCAGAACAAATTCATGGAAGAGTTGTTGGGACGAGATGGAAATACTAGAGCACCTGAAGGTGGAGGAGTGAGTCTTTCCGACTTCCAGAATACAAGGCCATTACCTTTCGCATCAGCTCTAGAACCCATGGATGCGGAGGATTGGTTGGCAGATACTGAGAGAAAGCTAAAGTTTGTAGGTTGCAATGATGAGGAGAAGTTGAGGTATGCAACACATCTCTTGACTGGACTTGCGGCAACATGGTGGGAGAATCATCTAGCAATGCAACCTCCAGGAAGAGAGTATACCTAGGAGGAGTTCAAACAGAGATTCCGTGAGTATCATGTTCCAGAAAGTGTAATGGAGTTGAAGCTCGGGGAGTTTGAGGAGCTTCGGCAAGGATATACCAGTGTCATGAAGTACATCCGGGAGTTCAGTCAACTATCTCGTTGGCCGAGGATGAGGTGAACACTGAGGAAAAGAGGAAGAAACGTTTCTAGATCACCATCCTGATCTACAACCCTACTATCACACCGAGACCCTCCGTTTTGGCTCACCTGTAGAGGTCATCTTAGGACTTCGATCCGGGATTCGAGAAATTTAGGACAGAGATACAAAGGATGTTATACGAGATATTTGACGTTGAACCGAAACCTACTCATGTCCTATACCAAATACCCTACCCACATTACTTCGACAACGTGCCATACCCGGTAGGCTTTAGGGTGCCCGAGTTTGTGAAATTTAGTGGAACAGATGGCAAAACTACCTAGGAACACATTAGTCAATATTTAGCCCAAATGGGAGAAGCTAGTAATAGTGACCTTGTTGAAACAAATAGAATCCTTGTCCCAGTTCCTCAATCCCCAGAAGCCAGAGGTTGGCAAATGGAAGTGAAAAGTGATTGGTAAAAATAAGACGGACTTCAAGCCAACTTTCGATATGCTAAGGGAAAAGTACATCTGGAAGGATAACTATCGACAACACAAACTCTAGTCAAGGAGAATAGCTAGCGATACTCGGGTACAGTCAGCCGGTGGTGGCTACTTTAACAAGAGACCACCTCACCGGAGGCCTAGCTTCAGTGTCGAGAAAGAGCCACAACAAGAAGCCAGGCCAACACCAGTTCCAGTCTCGTCCGGATGAATCCCGCCTACACACCAAGAGCATAGCTCAGGCGGTTGGTAAATCGGTAGATCTTCCAACAAGAGATCCAGGAGATATCTACCCAGAAGTTCTGGAGGAGCATCATCAAGTGAATCATCCAGGAGCGATCCCTGCAGATCACCACCTCGGTGCCCCAGTCCTAACAGGACAACCTAGCATGCAAGAAGTAATGTATCACTCGGCATCAATAATTCCAGGATGAATACTAGTACCGGTTCTTTGGTAATCAGGAATAAAATGTTAAGTACTCAAGGCCACGCTCTATTCAGTAACAAGGGAAATGCTGGAAAACGTATCCGCACAATCCAATATCGAGCAAATGACCTTGAGGCGGGATCCATCCAAGATGTGCCGGGTGATCTAAAAAGTTTGAAGATGACTATTGACCCTAGGTACGTGCAGCCGAGGTGGTATCCACGGGGTTTGACTAAGATAGAGAAGAGAAAGCTGTAGTGGCATCAGAATAGAGAAAGCAGCGAGAAGGAAGCGGAACAGGCTCATGATACCCTTTTCAAACAAATCAATCCTAGGATCAAGTCCTATGTGTGGGTACCTAAACCGACTGTTCTGGTTGCACCTGCTAGCGCAGTGTCACCGATTCCGGATATAATTGAACATAGGCAAGTTGATCTTGCTCCCATCAGAGACAATGAGCCTGTGGTGCATACATCGGCTACCACTCACACATCATGGGCAGACGAAGTGGAAGCAGCCGAGTTATAAGAGAAAGAGGCAAAGACTGCATCAATGCATGTTGATGAAGGTGACAAAGAGCTAGTCGACTATAGTCCTTCTCCTGTCAGGAGTGTTGGTCTCAACATGGTATACTATCTACCAAATGAAGTTAGACCTGCCGATGCATAAGATGTAGCTTATCTAGACCTCGGTCCGAAGAATGTAGTGTTCGAAAATCCGGGATATGCTCAAACATCTGAAGCCTTTATTCCTAAAGGGCTACATATATGGGAAACCGATCGGCCGAAGGTGAGTGGAGTTTGTGTTAATGTCCGGAGTGGGCTTAGTGAAAGCTCCACTCACCATTATGGAGGGGGAGGTGGGGGCACCTCCATGGACGGAGGCCATGCCCAGACCCCCTTCCCTATAAAAGGAGGCCACTCCATCCTCTCCATTTGCACCACCTCCTCGTGAATGTTTTTCTTATCCCTCTAGCAAATTTCCCATGGCTTCTGATTAGCGAAGTACATGTTCTCATGGTGGTTTCTCTAGAAAAGATCTGCTGCTTCCGCTACTTTGCTGGAGCAAGGCATCGGAGGTTGTCGGGGTGTTGTACGTGTGTGCGATCATGGATGTGCTACTAGTTTGCGGTGCTGGACTTATTGGACTTCAACATGATCTTGAGATTGATAAGTGTACGACTACATCATCCACGAGAATCAATCTCGTAAAGCTTTTCGGTCTTCGAGGATAAGTTCTCTGTGGATGTATATCCACCCGTTGCTTGTATCTAGATAGATAAATATTGATGATTAGTTGTTCATATCGTATGATTTTTTTATTTTTTATGTTGTGAACCCAACAATCCGGTGTTACATGATCGTACTAAATACATTGAGATTGACTTTTATTTTGTTGTTGCTAATAAACAACTTAAGGTCGGGTCCATTTCCAGTTGGAATCAGATTGCAGATGGTTTCACCAAGACACTATACTTCAAAAAACTTGATGAGTTCAAACGTAATCTAAACCCTTGTGAGCTTTAGATTAAGAGAGGTGTTAGATTTTGTTTTCCTAATGTAATGGGACATGGAGTAGTACTCCAATCTACAAACCTTTTCTTGTAATACCATGTTAGGGGCTTTTCCTAGCCTATATTAACATGTATAAATGCACCCTACGGGGTCACGCATCGTTCCCCCAAACCTAACTATCACGAACAGAACTGAGTAGATATCAATGTAGATACTAGTAAGAAACAATTTAGACTCATGTATGAAAATTTCTTATATACATAAAAAAGGTTAGGTTTATAGACTGAAAAGGTATGTTTATGTCTAAGAAAAGATGCTTGCGTTTTAGAAATATAACGTTACAGCTCTCTCCAACAGAGACACAAAATGAAGTTTGTCCGCGCGCAGTCTCTATTAATACTATCAAAATCTGGAAATAAGTGATTTGTGTTCATCTATATTTGCATGTATCTATAAATTAAACGGTGTCTAGATACATTTAAATCTAGTCAAATACAAGTCAGTTATTTTTGAACGGAGTGAGTACTATAGATCCCTTCGTCTAGAAATAACTGACTTAGGTTTATCTAGATTTAAATGTATCTAGATATGTTTTAGTATATATATATATATATTTGTAATTAGACAAATTCAAATCAGTTATTTCTAGACGATTTTATCAGCAGCACCTGATGTGAATGATGTATATTCAACCAACTACCAGCTGTGTGGGTGAGTGAAGTGGTACAGAAAACATGCTTTCAAACTAGGCAAATACGTCAAATATCATTATCACCTGTTTGTTGGAGGCCGCCGACACGTACAACGATCAAGATTAATGCAAATGTTTCTTTTGATCCTGTTTTGGCCTCGGGTACAACAGGTGTCATATTCGCAATTTGAAGGGTCAGTTCATTGTTGCAAGGTGCGTCAGGTATAATGCACTGACTAATGCATTAGCCGCTGAAGGTAACACATGCAAAGATGGGATGGAACTAGCTCTTACCTTAAGTATGAAACATATAGCGCTCAAGACCGATTGCTTGAATTTTTTCAATCTGTGAATGACGAGGGGCAATCAATATTCTGAGATTATGAGAATCATTCAAGAGATCGAGACTCTCAATAAACAGTTTGACACTTTTTTTTATCGACTATGTTTCAAGAGAAGCTAATCATGTTACACATTTATATGCCTTGCAATCGATTAGTGTAATTTGTAGTAGCATCTGGCTAGACTCGGTCCTAGATGTATTAACAATGAATGTAATTTGTTAAGCGAGAATAAATAAAGAACATCATGTTTCTTTAAAAAAACTACCTTCATTCTTTTCTTTACCGACACGTATTGTTCACATCACGAATCGATTGGTCATGTGCAATGATGGAAATGGTTTGTCAAAAGTTTCTGAACCGGGTCTTTGTTAATTTCGCAATATTTTATTCAAGCTAGTAGTACTAGCTACTTATGTGGGACATACTTAACAATATACTCCGTATAATTATGATTGTGTCACATGAAAAAAGAATGAGTTATTTGTCCTCAGAGTATTGTCCATCAAAATATGAAGTATAAAAGCATCTTAACAGATGATACAAAATGCGGCAGCTGTTTTTGAGCGATACGACAGCTGTTTTGCGTTTTTGCGGTTCTTAAAGGTCAGCCACCTTAGCAGATGCCGCAAAACAGCTATTTTGATTCAAACACATACACACAATGGCAACACAGACATACAATACATACAAAGTTCGAGCGGATTTGACAATGCATAGCGAAATTAAACAAAGTTCGAGCGGATCTAAACTTAATCCTAGGTGAAATTGGAGTCATCCGACTTGTTCCAGAAGTCGGAGTCGAACTCTCCGAGTCACTAGGGACGGGGACTACTGGCGGAGGCGGCTGCGACGCGGCGTTGGACGGCCCGACGACGTCGGCTATCTTCTTCCTCGCGTTGATGAAGGCCAGCTGCGCATGCACGAGCTCCGGATGGTCGCGGGCAATCTGCACCACGCGCATGTCATCGAGTGAAGACGGCTGCTGTCGCCTGGCGGCGCAACGCTGCTCCCTCTGCGCCTCGACGTCGACGAACTGCATCAGTGGCGGTGCCAGGAACTCGGCCTCCTGCAGCGACTCAACGTCGGGGAAGCTGAGGTCGCGCCAAGGGCGGCCGAAGCGCCACGCCGCCTCGTCAGCACTGTCGAAGGTGCCTAGCCACCACCTGACGCCGTCGTGATGATATCAGCGACGAAGCGGCCGGAGGGCCGCATCCTCACGCCGACAAAGTCGGTGACGCCCTTGGACCTGTGACGTTGCGGCATCGCGGATTTTGGCCGCGGGATCCCTGATTGGTTGACGATGAGGTTGATTAGGGCTTCCCCGCGGCCAGCAACAGACAGATTTGTAGGCGTGGGGGCTCTATGGGGGTGTATTCGGTGTCGGCGTCGGTTGGCGGCTGCAGCGGTGGGGGAGAAGAAGACAGTTGGGCTGGGCGCGATGCGTTAAAAATAATGCTGCATGGCTGTCGCAAATATGCATCATGAGGCGTCTATGCCGATTTTTTTGCGGCACGAAATCCAAAGTGGCAGCTGCTGGAGTAGTTTTTTGCCTCGCGATGCCGCATATGGCAGTTATTCGTGTTGGTACATCATCGGGTACTCCGGACTCGGCTTGAAGTTTTGAAGTGATTAATTCAGAAATTATACTAGCTTAAGCGTGAGAAAAAGCGAGCCATCTGAGGGCATCTGCTCGCGCGTGCGTTTGTGGTCGTCTGATCTTCACTTTGAGTCATCTCAACCATGTAGTTTTAGGTGTTGACCGAAGTATTACGAGCTGGTCTCTCACTGCACCCACCCCCATCTCGATCCCATTCCCCTCCACCAGAGCTCTCCCCCATCCAACCCCTCTTTCGTTTCCCCTAGCAACGTGCTTCGCCCCCTCTGCTCCCAAGCTCTCCCTCTCACGTTTGCTCCCTTCGCCTCCAACACTCACGATAACCTCTTCTTCCATCAACTTCGGACCCAGCGCAGCTCCTCCCGTGAAACCCTAGCATGGGTGAAGCAGCAGCTATACGGGGTTGAGATGGCGCCTCCACGTCTGCTCCTCCTCGCCTCCGGCATCCCATCGACGGCCGGGACTTTGCCCCGGTGCCCCTCCTCCCCCACCGGACTCTCTTTCCTGGGTAGCTCCTCCCCCATGGTCAAGCTCTGCCGCTAGGTACTTGCCCTTGCCGGTCTCCGCTTCTTGGTCGCTCACCCCCGTAGCAAGGTGTCGCCTAGAGCTTGCATGCGTCGCCTCCAGTTTTTCCAATGCGCCCTCTCCTTTCCCATGGTGCATTCTCCTTTCCTCCCCTTCTCCAAAGGGCTGCCTCCTCCAGTCTATGGCTGATTTGAGGCCACTTGTCGGGCATGCTACCGCTGCATGTAGGCCTATGCCGCTCTGCGTTTTGTGCGCTGGTGAGAACTAGCTTCGTGAGTGGTGGGCAACTGGCGGGAGGTGTGTGTTTCTGCTCCATGCAAGGTGGGTGTGCTGTCTTTATTTACTTTCCTCTCTCTCAACACCCCTATTTTCTTTCAGAAGAAGCGAGAGCCATTTTGCTCTCTGATCAAGAAATAGTGAAGCCAATACGATGGAAAGGAAATCATAGTTAGAGATGGAGGCTATCAGGAAGCTTCGGGAAACCCGATCGATCCGCGGTTCCGTCTTATCCATCCTCTCTCCCATGGAAATATGGCCGTCGCGGCCCACATATCCCGCGTCGGATCCCCACCTCCATCACCCGCAGGTGAGCTCCAAAATTTCTCTCCCCCACATGTCGGCTGGAAGAGGAACGTGAGGGCACCCACTGCCCGGTCTCCCTGGCGTTTGATCTTTAGGATATCATGTTCTATGAGGTGAGGCTATATGTTGTCGTGTTGTGTTGCGCTATCTCTCTCTGTCCCATTCAATTCCTTGTTGAGTATGAAGGAGACATGGCCTTGAGAAGGTAGGCAGGAGGATCTGCGGCGGTGGAGTTTAGTTGGGAAGGGCCTATGCCATATTTCGATCTGGAGGGGATCAACAAGCAATCTCATCAGGTTGGCCGATTTGATGCCTTCCTCCTACTTATTTTGCAACTCTTTTCAGTCGATCAACTCCTACAAATTTGTAAGAAAGTATACTTAGGTTTGTATGGATATAGGTTTTAGCTTTCTGTACTAATGACACATTCAAGAATTGTCTCTTTATGTAGATGGATTGATATGCCTTTCCACCATTTCACGTCGACTTGCATTTTCTCGGACAATGATATCACAAGGTATTTCTTCCATAACTGCATTTTGCCTAATTTGATGCAGAATCGTGGTGTGCATTAACTTCTAATTTTCTGTGGTATCCTAGTGTGTATGAATATGTGTTGAATAAACTATTTTTTATGGAACAGATAGATGCTTTTGTATTGTTTTATATTTTTCTCTGGCAGGTCAAACTTTGCATTGAGAATTTTTTATCAATAGCAGGGAAAAGAAAAGAGCGAGATCAGCTAGGTAGTGTGATCCTCATTACAGTCTGATTACACTTTGCTCTGTTGTAGGTTCTCCTCCTCAACTCCAGCGATGAGCTACATCACCGCCTTCTCTTCTCTCTCACGACGAGGGTGGTGTGTCTAAATATGCCCATCTCCCGCTTCACCTGAGGTGATCAGGTGTTCTATCCCCATTGTCCTATTTTTCTTCTTAGACAGCAAAAACTTAAGCTATAGATATTCTTTGAATATCAACAACTGACTAATTTGTTTTCCTTTGCTTTTCTCTTCCAAGTGCAAGTATTGAGAATGATGTGCACTTAAACAAGTGTTGGTTTAGAATGTTGCCATAGACCATGATTTAGATATTTTTTTTATATACAGGAGCCGAATGCTAAATAATTATGGAAGGTTGGTCATAAGAACTTCTAGAGCAATGGAGGAATGTCTAGAAATATTACAGAGTTAGTCTGAGTTGAACCTCAATTCTAAAAATAAGGTTTGCTAGGTTGCATGCCTACGGCACCACTGTAACCGAACTTTTAATTTCCTTTGTTCTAGAGAAGCTGGAAAAAACAAGTGTAGAAGTTGTTGGCTTTGCATTCTGAGATTTGTACTTTGAGTTTGTGTTATGATGTATATCCTGGTGGAAGTACATGTGATACCAAATAGAGCCACACATGTATGGTATTGACCGATTCTATTGTTTCCCTCTCTATGTTTATGATGCAAACGGAACTGGACAGTATCTCTCCCATGTGATATTCTATATCAAGGTGCACCACGATTTTCATTGGAGTAATTCGTATTCCCTCTCCTAACATAGTCTGCATAAATGTTGGCTTTGTTGTGATAATATATGTCTAACACACACATAGTGCCTTCTTATGATGTATAATGCCCTTCATCCTTACACCTCTGAGCTATTTTAGGCTGGAGTGTGTGCGGTTGTAGGCGATGCATTGTATCCTCTCACTCATGGACGATCAAGGTGGTATGTTTGTGCATAAGTTCCAATTATTTAATATTACTCCATTCGTTATAATATAATCACTTTATAGGTTGTGATTATAATTGTATAAATGGCTACTAACTTTTGCAAATATTTATGATCTAATATATCAAGGCCAAGACCCGCTACTTTCTTTAGAATCTCATTTTGACCCGCTCAACATAGCTAATCCAAATAACCATAGGCATCAAAACAGAACAAACCGCCACCAAATCCATCGCTCTAGACACACCATCTAACAACATTGTGAAGACGACGAGGCAAAGCTCGCATATCCATCTAGTAAATAAAATCTTGAAGTAATTGCAGGCGTGGGATCTTGTAGTCAAAGCCTAGTTCTCCATAAACACGGAGCGTGACCTGTCTGAACAATGCTTCTGGTCATGGCGCTAGTGCCTGTGCACACGTACGTGAGAGAGCGAATGGACAGGCAGCACCTGGTCATTAGACGTTTGTGTCGGCCAATAGGACAAGCTCCTGGATCAGCAATGTGCGCGTCCAATTAAGTTTCCTTGGTACTTGTGCGCTTTACACATCAGAGCTAGATATCCTCTAAAAAACATCATATCTAGATAGCCCTAGTCAACAGCACCCCCACGGATCCCGAGCTGCACCCATCACTACTGGTAAAGTCTGCCCATTGATTAATGTAGGCTGGATGTGCGTGAGGCTAGCTTTGCATGCCATCAGCTGCAGTTGTTGCGCAGCTACCTATGTCATCGGATTGTCGACAAGTACGTCATAGGGGGTCCTAATGGCGTTGGAAAGATGGTGTGTGAGACGTCGGATGTTTCAGGAGCGGTGAGCACAAGTTTACCCAGGTTCAGATCCGACTGCGGTGATCGGATCCTACTCCTGCTAGCAACCCAGTAATATATCGGCGTAAGCCGGATGTTACTGCGGATTACAAGAGAGGTTCGTCTGTGCGAGTTTTGATTGTGGTAGTAAGATTTGTTCTGTCCTAAAGGCTCCCATTGGGCTGGTTTATATAGATACCAGGGACTATGGTTACAGGAGAGACCTATCCGGCTACGTTACAGAGTCGGTAACTAGATACAGCTTGGACTACAAGTAATACTACCGGCCTAAGTCGGTAACTCTTCTAGGCCTTGTCGTAGCTGTAACTGGCTCATCCTCTTTCTCTGACTGGGCCGCCCGTGAAGCAAAGCTCTAACACATTGGTGGGCCACCCTGGTCAGCGAGTCCTGTGGGTATACCTGAAAAGTATATGCCCAATAGTAGCCCTCGGAAGTCTCCAAGATCCAAAGTCGGATAAATCGTCTAGCTTGATGGTTTCTTCGTCTTGAGAATCTTGAAGGGTTCCCGAAAACTTCATTTAGTAGTGTAGGATTCCGAGTTAGTTGAGTCGGATATGTTTTGTTCTGACTTCAGTCTTTTCCTTGCTCAGTTTGAAACATGAGCCGGATTTTACAGCGGCGTGCGGGCTAAAAACTTTTCAGAGCAGGTCTTGTCACTGACAGGAGTCCCATCAACACGACTGTTGGTGGGTCCGCTCCTTACGGAACAGAGCATCGTTTCAATGCTCACGCGAGAATCGAGGGGGCGGAGGAGTCGTGAGGAAGTTACCCACCTCTCTCCTATACACGTGGCATAAATCGTGCGACCAATGCATGAATCTTGGCGTAGAGGCAAATAAAAGAGAGGAGAAAACCCTTCTCTTAGATTTATCTCTCAACCGCTCCATTCATTGTCTCCTTGTACTCCTCGAGCGCTCCACATCCATTCCCATCTACACACCTCAAGAAAAAATCTCTCTCCCCCACCATTCCTTCTTCTCCAAGAGCGATGGCGTCTGCCTCGGCCTTAGGAGCGGCGGTGGGTTCATTGGCGGCAGATGAGAAGAAGATGCGGGGCCTCTGGGTCCCCAGCGTCATGGACCACACCGAACTCCAGGTCATGGAGGACGAAGGATTCATCCTCGCCGGCGCATGGCGGAGAACCTCAGGGCACGCCGTTCCCGCCCCGCACGACGGCGAGCGGGTGTTGTTGGACACGCACATCGTCCGTGGCCTTAGCCTGCCACCGTCGGACTTCTTTGTTGAGGTCCTCAATCATTACGGTGTGCATCTCCATAACCTTCCTCCCAACTCTCTGCTCGAGCTTAGCACTCACGCAACTCTGTGCGAGGGGTTTCTTGGCATTAGGCCAAGTCTCACCCTTTTCCGGTACTACTACAGTACCTGGAAGAACTCCATTAGCGCTGGTGTGCCTTACCACCGGCACCTAGCTTAGTCCTTAGGAGAAACCATGTTTATCGTAGGATTAACGCTAGTGAATCCGTCAAATGTTGGGCCGAAACCTTCTTTTATCATAATGATATTCCGGCTCCTGGAAAGGCGGAAGGTCTTCCGGCATTCGCCGACGGTGCCGCTCCCCACCAAAATTCATGGGATGCGGAAGCGCTAGAGCTGTCGGATATCTTGATCCTTGCTAAGAGGCGGATTGAGTTTCTGATGAAGCACAAGGGCCTCCGCGGATCCTACTTGATCCACTGCTGGCTGGATCACCGGATCCATCCTCTGCAACATCATGGAGATCGCCTCATGCACACCTTCACCAGCGACAAGAAGGACAGCCTGCAGGTGAGCTCACACCGGATTCCGACAAAGTACTACAAGACCCTCGTGCAGTATTTGATCAAGGAAAGAGTGGAAACGAAAAGTTCTGGATATTTCCATGAAGATGTTCACGTCCAACCGTCCTCTGACTCCGGTAAATATTTCGACTCTGCTTTCGCGTTTTATTGTTCTTTCTTTCTCTGACTCTATTTTCATCGATGACTTTGTCAGCTCGAGAAACTCCCTGAGTCTGAGCTAGATCGACTAGAGGGCTATCTCTCAGACGATCCGGAGGCGACAGAGGATGATGAGGTGCAAGAAGTTTCCGCCTCCGCCTCCAAGAAGCGTAAGGGGAAGGAAGTTGTTAACACTGCTGGTAGCCAAATGCTTCCAATAGTTAAAAAGTAAGTACCATGTCTTGTTGTTTTAAGTATCTTGTACCTTTATTTTCTTTCCAAGGCATACCTAATACTTGGATTTTCATGCTTCAGAGCTAAATTTACTTTGAAGAGTAAGACGAATCCAGACAGCAAACCAGGCAAGCTTCTGCTGCATCAGCATAAGCTTGTTATCTCCCCTGCCATGCCACCACCAACTCCATCTAGTACTCCATTAGAACCATAGGCTTCCGCCTCTCATGGTGCTAGCAACATCTCGAAAGCCTTGGTCACCTTTGGTTGCCAAGCAACTAACAAGGATGAACCCGCTAAGGGAAATGATCCCATAGTAATTTATACAGGAACGTTGGATAAAGTGGCCGGCTCTGCTGGCTCTGGACTGAAGGGGAAGAAGAAGGAAGAGATCCTTAGGCTGGCTCAATCTAGCCTTGAGAAGCAAACCTTAACCACAGAGGCAGCAAGCCATGAGCATGAGGACATCAAGCTGGTTAGCCTCCTAGACCAAATTTTAGTCCGGGATGCTAATATAGAGTTTGGCAAACTCCCAGCAACGGATGTTCCCTCCCTCTCCCTTTCCAAGAAAGTGTTTTACAACACTAAACTCGGATTTGAGAAGTTACACTTGGAACACATTGTAAGTTTCTGATTCTTATTTGCATTTATTTTATTATCATATCCTCTAGCCCCCAAGCATAAAGTCGGATAAACATCATTGGATCAGAGTTGATGCTTCTAGGTTGCAAAAGAACGATGTAGTGTAGCCCCCAAGGCTCGTGCTGTATTTTTACTTAGAGCCCGAGTCTTAGTAGTCGTCTGACGGTATTCCGTCTTTAAACTTACAGAAAATTGCATCTTCCAACCATGAATTGCTCAAGAACATTTGTAATAAACGCAAGGAGATCAAAGCCTTGCGCCTTGAGAATTCAAAGTTAAAAGTTGAGAAAGATGAAGCAGAAGGTAAACTTTTCCAACTTTCTCTTTGTTAGTTAGATATTGTCATAGTAAAACTTGTTACGTCCGACTGATATGTTTCCCTTTGCAGAACTATTGTGCGAGTCTAGCAAGATGGTGGAGCAATCCGAGAACTACAAGGTCTTGGAACTGGAAAATGCTGAGCTCCGGGACAAGCTTGAGAAGCTGACTATTGAATCAGAGAAATCCATAGCTGCTTTCCTGGAGTCAAGCAACCATGAGACCGTGAGGCTCGAGAAGCTATTGGCCCTCCGAGACAAACAATTGGATGATCTTCGGAAGGACTTTGATAGCCATAGGGATCTAGCCTAGGCCACAAAAAATGAGCTGAACAGCCTCCGTGAGGAGCGTGCCCAGTGGGATTATTCTATGCTAGGTAAGATTTCCGACCTTCTATATTCGTTTGATTTTTCGACTTTTTTTATGAATCGAATTTTGACTTATGGTTCTTTCTTAGCCCCCCTGAATCTCTCCGACTCTCCTACCTCCGAACCTCGCCTCGAGCGCATCAAGCTCGTCGGAGATGTCTTGTTTGACTTCCGCCAGACTCTTGAAGAGGCTGGCAAATCGGTCAAACTTTCCGACTTGCACAAGATGTCAGTGCAACGGTGAGGGACAAGGCCAAGGAGATTCCGAAGCTTATCGAGGACTGGAAAATCTCCTACGCTCGGACTGCTGCCTAGACTGCTCTTACCATGGTGATAAGCCACCACAGCGAGATGGAAATCTGGCATGTCACCAAGGGTTTTGCCGAGGAGGACGATGAGGGTAACCCGCAGGACATCAAGGAAATCCAAGATTCCTGTGCAGGATATGCTTGCCGTGTGGCAGAGATGGCCAACTATATGATGCTATTGTTAGAGTCTGTTGACGTGCCTCCCTCTCCTCAAGAGCCAGAAGACAGCCTCACTGAAGCAGCTTCCGAGTCTGAGGTCCAGGGCGACAAAATTGTCGACTCCAGCGCTCCACCTTCTTCATCACCACCACCTGAATCTACAGCATGAACAGTTTTTATGCATTATTCTAAACTTTGGGCAATGTAATAATAGAAACAATATTTTGATTTGTGCTGGTCTGTAAAAACTAATGCTTTTACTATCGTAGCACTTTTTCTTGTTTATATTTTATGTGTGTGCTTGAAAATTTCTGAAGGACTTTTGGTTTATGCCTATTTATCTGGCTCTCTGCCTCATCCCTTTCATGAGCCGGCTAACCTTTAGCATGGAAACTTTGCCGAGCAACGAAGCTCAATTGCTAAACCAGTTTAAACTCAGAAACAAAGCCGACTTCTAGTACCAACAATTCATTACTCATAAAATAACCGCGTCTAAGCAATCAGATAAAAACCAAAGTATAGACAATAAATTTAATTTTTTACCCTAAGGTAATAGTTTTTAGATATTCAAAAATCATAACCAGAACGAACATGAGCATAAAGTACTTTCAACCATTCTGGGATTTTTGAAAATGACATGCTCTTTTGGAAATAAAATGGCAAAAAACTTCTCAAAGATAACATATGAGGAAACCAAGACTTTATTTCACTTTGAACATGTACATATATGATTACAAGGAAATATAACTAAGAATAGAAGGGACGTAGTTGTGCAATATTCCATGGACGGTCTATCTCATTCGGATTTGTACTACCGCCAGCTCTCTTTCTTTTCTGATTATCTTGTCTTTCCTTGACTGGTCTCATATCGGTTAAATAATACGACCCATTATGCAGAACTCTGCTAATCATAAAAGGTCCTTCCCAAATTGAGGAAAGTTTGTGCTTTCTTTTTTGCACAAGCCGGAGAACCAAATCGCCTTTCCTGAAAGAACGGTTTTAAACTCTCTGACTATGATACTTGCGTCACTTCTACTGGTAGGCTGTAGATCTCTACTCAGCAATGATGCGTACTTCTTCATTATATCGACATCATCTTATCGAGAAACTTCTGCATATTCTTCGGTATACGCTTTGACTCATGGAGACTGATAAATTAGATCACTTGGAAGAACTGCTTATGCACCATAGACAAGAAGAAAGGAATGTATCCGGTTGATCTGTTAGGAGTTGTACTTAAGCTCCATATCACAGACGGTAATTCTTCAGCTCAAGCCCCTGCGGCCCGACGAAGCGGTGCCTCGAGAAGAGGTCGGAGTCCTTGTAAAATAAGACAGTTTGTTCTTTCGAATTGTCCATTAGCTTGTGGATGCGCAACTGATGCAATATCGAGTCGGATCCCTTGTTCTTCGCAGAATTCGGCAAGTTCTCCCATGGAAAAATTGCTCCCATTGTCAGTAGTTATACTATGCGGATATCTAAATCGGATGATCATGTCCTCAACGAACTTTCTGGCTATGGCTCCATCGCAACTGGTTACGAGTTTAGCCTCAATCCACTTTGTAAATTTATCCACCATCACTAGTAGGTGAGTAAATCCATATTTTGCCGTACGAAAAGGCCCTACCATATCGAGCCCCTAGACCGCAAATGGCCATGTAATAGGTATTGTTCGCAACTATTCAGCCGGAACGTGTGCCTGATAGGCGTACTTTTGACAGCCTTTGCACGTTTTGACCAGTTTGTCGGCATCTGCCTTAACTGTAAGCCAAAAGAATCCATGTCTAAAAGCTTTTTCCACTAAGGATCTGGCTGCATCATGGTGACCACACTCGCCCTCGTGGATTTCTCGCAAGATTTCCACTCCTTCTTCCGAAGAAATACAACGCTGGAAAATGCCAGAAACACTCCGCTTATAGAGCTCACCATTAATTATAGTGTAGGATTTTGCTCGTCGGACGATCTGCCGGCTCAAGACTTCGTCTTCGGGTCATTTTCCGTTTCTCAAGAAATCCAGATAGGGTTTTGTCCAGCTGGAAATTACATCTAGAACTGCTATTAAAGGTGAGTCAGATTTCATCGGATAGTCCTCATCAACTCCGACTATGGAGGGGACATTTAAATGCTCTAGAAAAGCGCCATCTGTTACTTGTTTCCGCACAGAGCCTATCCTTGATAGAGCATTTGCTTCCTCATTTTCTACTCGAGGGATGTTTTGAACCTCAAAACCCTCGAACGATTTAGATAGTTCATCCACAACAGCTTTGTATGCTGCCATGTGCTTGTTTGCATTACAGATATCAGATACTTGTTGAGCAACTAAATCCGTGTCTCTGTAACACATGAGTCTTGTTATGCCAATATTTTTTTCCATGTGTATTCCATGCACTAATGCTTCATACTCGGCAATATTCTTGGTTGCCCTAAAGAGTATTTGCAACACTTAGAACAACTTATCTCCTTGGGGTAATTTGAGCACCACGCCAGCCCCCGAGCCTCCTCGTGCTTTTGATCCGTCAAAGTGAAGGTTCCAAAATTCTGAGTCTGGAGGACTTGTGTTTTCTGCCATCTCTGTCCAATCAACAACAAAGTCGGCAAGTATTTGGGACTTGATTGCTGTACACGGCTTGTACTCAATGTCGAAAGTTGTAAGCTCTATTCCCCACTTTGTGACACGTCCTGTGGCATTGTGATTATTGATTATATCTCGCAGGAGAGCAGTGCTCACCACTGTGATCTTGTGCTCTTGAAAGTAGTAGTGTAGCTTTCTGGATGCAAAGAACACTCCATATGCTAGCTTTTGATGGTGTGGATACCGTTATTTCTACTCTGTCAGAACCTCACTCAGATAATAAGTTGGATGTTGCACCTTATGCTCGTGGTCTTCTTCCTCGCTCTCCACTATTTTTACCACACTTATGACCTAGTTGGCCGCTGCAATGTAGAGTAACATGGTCTCCTGAGGTTCTGGCGCTGCGATAACTGGTGGGTTTGAAAGTAGGTCTTTCAAAATTTGCAGGGCAGTCACAGCTTCCTGCGTCCAGACAAATTTGTCGGTTTTCTTCAATAGTTTGTATAAAGGTGCGGCTCTTCTGCCGAGTCGGCTGACGAACCGACTCACTGCTGCAATGCAACCAGTGAGACATTGCACGTCCTTTAGGCGAGTCAGCCTGGTAATGTTGAGTATAGCCTTCATTTTGTCCCGGTTCACCTCTATGCCTTGCTCAGAAACGATGAAACCTAATAATTTTCCGGCTGGAATTCCAAAAAAACACTTCTTCGGATTTAGCATCATGTTGAATTTTTGTAGACTAGCAAATGTTTCCTCCAAGTAGGAAATTAAAGTTCCCTTCTTTTTGGACATAACTGCTATGTCGTCTACGTATACATAAACGTTGCGTCCGATTTGATCGTTGAGACAATGTTTCATAGTATGTTGATATGTTGCTCCTTCGTTCTTTAAGCCAAAAGGCATAGTTTTATAGCATAAGGTTCCGAAAGGAGTGGCGAACGACGTCTTAATTTGATCCGACTCTTTCATCGGTATTTGGTGATATCCGGAATATGCGTCGAGAAAATAGAGTAATTCCGACCCTGCCGTTGAGTCGATAAATTGATCGATTCTTGGCAAAGGGAACGGGTCTTTTGAGCATGCCTTCTTTAAAGCAGTATAATCAACACACATCCTTAAATCAATAGTGTCCTTTTTAGGGACAAGTACAGGATTTGCCACCCAATCTGTGTGGATGACCTCTGTTATGAATTCAGCTAACTCTAGTCGGGCTAATTCCTTGGCTATCGCTTTGCGCTTTTCATCACCAAACCGTCGTAAAGACTATTTGACGGGTTTAGCGTTAGGGTACACATTAAGAGAGTGCTCGGCAGGCTCCCTAGGTACTCCGGTCATGTCAGAAGGCTGCCATGCGAATATGTCACTATTAGCTTTGAGGAACTCGACGAGCTCACTTTCCTATGTGAGGTCTAAGCCTACCCCTATGTTTGTCGTCTTGGAGGGATCATCTTCCTTTAGCGACGTTTTCTTCGTCTCTTCTGACACCTTGAACTGCAAACTTGGCTTCAGCACCTCGTTCTTCGTAGCGGGCATCTCGGATGGTTTGATGGTCTTGTTGATCTCCTGGTACTCCTGGGCGTGCATCACGGCTTCGATGAAGGCAACAGATCCTTCATCGCACTCTCGTGCCTTCCTCGGATTTCCCCGGATGGTGATTATGCCCTTTGGACCTGGAAGTTTCATCATATTGTAGATGTAATAGGGATGAGCCATGAACGCCCAGTAAACCGGATGTCCGAAGATGGCGTGGTAAGCACTTTTGAACGGTACCACCTCGGAAGAGAGTGGCTCGGTTCGGTAATTGTCTCGGGTTCCGAATGTCAGTAATCTCACCCAGAGAATCCGCCTGTCTCCCTGGTACAATGCCATGGAAATTTACACTATTGTAACTCAACTGGCTCTCGTGTAGCGTCATGCGGTGGAGCATCTCGATGTAGAGGATGTTAATGCTGCTCCCACCGTCCATGAGTGTTTTAGAGAACTCACAGCCATCAATAAGAGTATTGACATCCAGAGGATACTTTCCCTGACGATGTGTTTTCCCCGGGTGATCTGAGCGATCAAAGGTGATGGTTACGTCCGACCAATCTAGAAACTGTGGAACAGCCGAAGCCGTGGCATTGAGCTCACGGAGAACCGCCTTCTTGTCTTTAGCTGACTGAGATCCAAGGAAGCAGACCTATGCGTCTTTCTTAGTCAGAAATTCCTTCTTTCCATCCGACTTGGGATGTGCGGCATCCGCTTCTTCCATGTCAGAATCTTCCTTGGGCTCCTTGCCTTTCTCGGAATTTTTCTTCCCTTTTTGTTGCTTGGGTCTATAGCCAACGGATTCATCTTTCTTCATGTCGTCATTGAAACGACACTCGGCATTTGTGTGGGTAGATCCTTCGTAACTATCCAAGTGGTGGATATAGGGATTATTGGAAATGTCGGCCTAGGTATAGGTTCTTCCTGGTTGCTGGTCTCCTCTGCCCTGGATTCGGGAAGTTCCACGGCCTCTACCCCGGTCGCCTCTACGCCCTCCTCGTCCTCCAGATCCGAACGTTGCGTTGACAGCTGCGTTGCCCGGAGCCGGTTTTTCGTCCAAGGTGTTCTTGCGCTACTGAGCTTGTTGTTTTGGCTATTTGGCCGCATTGGGATTGGCCAGAATATTTAGGAGCCCTTCTGAATCATCATCAGCATCAGCATATTTGCTTGCCGTCTCTATCATTTCTCCCAAATCTGTGACGTGGTCACCCTTCAGTCTGTGACGCAAAAGTCCGACTGGGAGTCCTGCGATGAAAGCTTCTATCGCAGTTTACTCGTTTACTCCTTTGTAGGAGTTCTTCGTGTCAATCCAGCATCCGAGGTAATCTCGGCAGGTTTCTCCGGGTCTTTGTGTGCAACGCTGCAAGTCTCCGATTGTGAAGGGACTCCTGTATGTTACCTCAAAGTTTGAAAATAACGCACTTTGCATATCAACCAGTTGTGAATTGAATTCTTTGGTAGTTTATTGAGCCACGATCGAGCAATCTTCCTTAGCATAAGTGGGAGATATCGGGCTGCGACCAGGGTGTTTCCTCCTTTGGCGATGCAACAAGCCTGGAAAAATCCCTGGAGCCAGGTATCTGGCCGAGCCACACCATCGTAGGTGAATGTTTTTAGCAATACCAAAGTCAACCAGAAATTTGGTTCGACGTATGCATGGGCCAAAGCACTTCGGTGCCACGTACACATCTTCCTCGTACCGCCGCGCCTCTATGTTTAACTTAATGCGATGGTGAGCGTCATTTGGCGAGAGAGATCTGCGCCTTGGAGGCTCACGGCCTCTGCGCGACGGAGTCGGATTTATGCTTCTCCTCTCACCATTGTCGCCTCCGCCCCTGCGGCTTCCATGGCTACATCAGGATCCTTCATGGTCGCTACCTGAGGGCGAGGGTGGCCCTGGTGGATTATTTCCGGGTAAGTTACATGGTGGTGGCGGTGGAGCCTCATTATGCTGGCTCCGATGCCGGTTTCTTCAAGCTCCGTCCCTGCTTGATTCAGGACGGTCCGGATTATCTCTTCGTCGAGCGTTACCAGCCGGGCGACTCGGTGGTGGCATCCTTAGACGATCTTGCTCTTCTCGCTGGCGGTGTGTTTCCGGGTCTTCTCTATGGCGATTGTTTTGCCGACGATGGTCTTGATGAGGGACCACTGCCCTGATAGCATCTTCGGACGAGCCGGAATAACTCTTGCCCAGTCACGCACCAGCCTGCGAGAGTGGCTCTTTGAGCCGGTTCTTGAATTCTCTTCCTCTCCTCCACGGGGACGATAGCGTTGATCCGTATCCCTGCGGAGCCTTTTGTCAGCTCTTTGGTCAGCACCAGTGTGGCAAAATTCCGACTTTGAGGCCAGCTTGCCACTGAATGACGCGGCCGTTTTCTGCTGCTTTAATCCTTTGTCCAGCAACACAACACACTGCTGGACCTGCTGTGGAGACGGATTATTGGCGAGGATGGCTCGAGCTGCAGCAGCATTTTCCAACGGCGTGCTGTAGACTCGGATCTTCTCTCTAGTTTTACCGTCAAATAGGTCTTTGTGGATATCCGGGTTCTTGTTGGCAAGAAACCGACCTCCCCTTGTTTTGTTTGGATGTCGCTTAAAATCTGACTGATATTTGGCAGGATCAGTGTCTAACTGTTGGTTAAACTCGACGATGCGCGCGGTCTCCTCGAGTAGAAACAGACGTTGTTTTTCCAGGTCCTCAACCCTTTTCTCCAGCGCCTCCGGAGTAAGATCTGAAGCCGTTTGGATTGGAATCGTGAGAGTGTCTCCGTAAATTTCACGTGCACCCTTGGTGAAAACGTTTCCATCCACATGAGGGTCGATCGTGTGTGGTATTAATCGAATCTCCATCCTGATTCTCCATCTCGATCTCTTCATCAACTTTTTCTTCGTTGGTTTCCTCGACATTTGGCTCTACCGGTGTCGGATTCTTGTTCTTCTTCTTCTTCTTTGACCGCCCAGCAACCTTAGCATGCGTACCGGTGACAAAGACGGATTTTGGTCCGGTACCGGGGGATAAGCTTCCGTCGGTACTTTCTGTAGTGGTTGGCTTGTGTACATCGGATGAATCTCCGGTATCCATCTCATCCTGCGAGGTGTAGCTTTCATCCATGCTATCACATGGACTAGGAGAATTTTCTGGCTCACCTTGCGTTGGCTTGGAGGCGTGCTCTTGTTCGTACTCCTCCATCTTGTTGTCGACGTCTTGAAGTTCCTGCGACATTATTGACTCTTGAGGTGAGCCAGGTAAGTCGGCATTTTCTTCGATTGCGTCTAGGAATGAATCGCTGCCGGCTCTAGCATCGACAGGGTTGGATCCAGATTTTATGTGGTACACGAAACCGTCCTTCTTCTTGTTCATGTTCTTGAGGTAGTGGCAAAGCTGGGTTTCTACCTCCCCATCTCAAAGCTTTCCTTGATATCGGTGATTGCTTCGTAATCGATGTAGGGGCGTCTTATCATCTTCTTTATGTTGCTCCTCAAGAGTAGTTTTTCTGCTATGACATTGGCAGGGCCGGATCCATAGAGGATATAGTCTTTGTCCATGTATTCGACCTCGATAGGGAGATCAGATCATGATTTTTCTTCCACTGCTTCCACTACAGGAGTGGGTTGGGTGGGTTCGATTTTCTCCGGGATCTTGAACTCTTCCGCCTCTATGGACAAAGTAGATCTGGATTTTTCTTCCGACATGGTCATCACCTCAAGGGTGGGTTGGACGGGTTCAGCGAAACCGAGATAAATATCGATCTCGCCGATAGACATGATCGTGTAGGTCGTCACGGGTTTTGAAGCCGAAATCTAGGTCTCGTCGAAAAGGACGAGAGGTACATCACTGGCGTAGACCACGCGACCCATGGCGATTGTTTTGCTGATTCCTGCCCGCACATATTCCTCCTGGAACGAATCTCCAAAGGTCACCTGCCCCACGGTGGGCGCCAACTATCGTCGGATTGTCGACAAGTACGTCATATGGGGTCCTAGTGGCGTTGGAAAGATGGGGTGTGAGACGTCGGATGTTCTAGGATGGTGAGCACAAGTTTACCCAGGTTCAGATCCGACTGCGGTGATCGGATCCTACTCCTGCTAGCAACCCAGTAATATATCGGCGTTAGCCGGATGTTACAACGGATTACAAGAGAGGTTCGCCTGTGCGAGTCTTGATTGTGGTAGTAAGATTTGTTCTGTCCTAAAGGCTCTCATAGGGCTAGTTTATATAGATACCAGGGCCTAAGGTTACAGGAGAGACCTATCCGGTTATGTTACAGAGTCGGTAACTAGATACAACTTGGACTACAAGTAATACTACCGGTCTATGTCGGTAACTCTTCTGGCCTTGTCGTAGCCGGAACTGGCTCATCCTCTTTCTCTAACTGGGCCGCCCGTGAAGCAAAGCTCTAACACATTGGTGGGTCATCCTTATCAGCGAGTCCTGTGAGTATACCCGGAAAATATATCCCCAACAAACTGCCACCCACTCCTATTTCAGTACCGAAGATCCACCGAATCTACGCATCTTCGTTACTAGACGGATCTTTGTGTATAGACGAACTGAATAAAAGTCATTCATCGTGTATTCACCGGTAGACCATGGATTCAAGGATGGATGTCCAAAACATCTCTAAAGTAAATATAATGTTGAAAATAATAAAACAGCAGCAGAGAACAAGTTTTGATACACCGGTGTGAGCCGATCAAGGGTAGATAGTATATTCTCGTTTCCGATCAATGATGAGAAAATGTAGCTATGGGTGAGAAAGGATGCACTCCTAGCAAAAGAAAATCCGTGGAAAAAAGTGCAGAAATGTTCGCACACGAACACGTCATCGTGTACCCTCGGCGCCGAGCGTGATGCGCGGCAGCATGCGCCGAGAGAGGCTCGCCGGAAGCGCGATACGCAAGACAGTCCGGCGGGCGCTTTTGAGACCCGAAACCCCGCTCGCCCGGGAGGGACCCCGTCAGGACGTCGCGGCTATGGGTTGCCCTAGGTAGGCCTGACCGCCCCTAGGACCTCGTGGATTCGCAGCCTCCAATCTTGAAGAACGACGAAGAACGAGAAAAAAGATACAAGAGAGAGGGATAAAAAGTAGATGAAGACAAAAAAGTAGTAGATTTGATTGGTGTTGGTTCAATTGGCCGTCACCCCTCGTGTATATAAGGAGCGGCTAGATTTTCCATGCAAGAAATAGGGTTGGATTCACATCCAAAACCCTAGTTGGGGTCCAACTCGAACAAGCAAACCCGAAATTTGCGTAACTGTTCGGTCAAAAACTTTCCTATACCTTCTGAACCACTTTTGAGATAGTAAACAAGCTCAGATCAAACTGTCATAAAAATAAAAGTTATTCGTATAGAAAATATGAAGAACTTTCATGTTTTGCACTTTTTCATATGACCTGATCTTCATGGCCTTATCGCCTTGTTTTCGTATCAAATTCGGATTGCGACCGAACAAATTTAACTCAATTCGGCCCTATTTTAAATGTGGAGGTCGTATACCTGCTCGAATGAAAGATGGTTCCAAAAGCAAAATTGTTCTTCTCGAAAAACTGAACCACTTCCACGTTTAGCACTTTTTTTCTGAGTTGATTTTGACCACTCAATCTTGGTAGTAAATAGATAAGTCAATCTAGCGATTTTTAGACGAATTTTGGACTTTCAATGTGAGACATGGTATGTGGTCCGGCGACCACCCCCTTCCGTCCGTGCTAATTCGGTCTTTGGTAGTATTTTGGCTTTATATTTTATATACTAACTCGGATCAAGATGATTCAAAAACCAAAGTTGCTTGTTTAGATGAGACGCACAACTTTCTTGTTCAAAACTTTTCCATTTGATATAATCTTCAATAAGTCATAGTTGAAGCCTCCATATATCAGTCTCCAAATCTTCTCTGGACACTAGCATAATCGGCTATTAAGCCTGATCATGACTTGACTTGATATGGTGCCTCTTTGATGATGATTAATATTCCTCGTAGTGGACTTTTCCGAGTGTGTGCCTCTCGCCATTTTTCTTGATTAGCTACGAGCCTAAAACGAGTGCCAACATATGCCCCCCTATTTTTTGGTAGAGCTTGCGTGCCAGAAAATAACTTGCTTCACTTTTTGTCTAAAGACGATGTCAACACTCCATCGGCCAATGGTTGTATTAGGACGATAACTCTATATCGGCCATATGTGCTACGGACGATAAATATATATATCGGCCATTTTATGTCCAAGCTTGTTACCACTTGGGTATAACTTCTACAAATATTTGCCTTCGGGAAGAACCACTTTCATCTTGATAATTGAGGGACACAATGAATGTCTTCATGAACAACTCCAACAACAGATTTTCATGTAATAAACAATGGACTTCCTTTTTTGTTCTTCTTCATCCGCACTAGATCTTTCATTAGCAGCCGAAAATGATGGTCTCCAATCTGGCCTTACCTATGTTGGCAAAATAAATCATCGGCTCTTGTGGAATATGAAATATATTATGAATAACATGGTAGCCGAATGTTTAGTTGAGCCAACTCATTTGCACTCCAGTTTTCATGTCTAGATATGTGAGCAATGATAAATCAATCCAAGATGAAATTCACACCTAGACATGTATCAAGATAAATAACAAGTGATTTGCTGAAACCTTGGTAAACCATGGACATTGTTGCACTACTCACAACGAATCACTAGAAGCCTCAATATTTGTAGCACCTATAGAAATAAAAAGTTCTAGCACGAATATCAAAACTGCAAATTCGGCCCGATTCTTTGTGCAAGATATTCTAAGCAGCATGAGACATCATAAAATAGTACCATAAGGAGATAAATAAACAATACCAACGCATTGACTATTGCTTTTAAAACTGAAGAGTCAAAATATAATTCCCATGGTACTATAGAGACAAGATCAATATCAATATCATGCTCAGCATCTACGCCAATAATGAAATTAAAGACAATTTGGCATTTTATAGATTTTAAAGGTTTATAAGCCAAATTATCAACACATAAGCATAAGCACAATTGCTAATGAATGCATACCCTGTCTTGGTCTCATTAACACTAAGGACGATGTTAGAACACCACATCGGCCATAAATGGATAATGATCTAAGGGCGATATAATAAATATCGGCCATATATTTGCCCCAATGGACATGTATAACCCATCCACCAAAGTATGTATAGCCGAAGTAAACAAAAGAACAAATCTGATGATGTAATTCAAGTGTTCGGCCTCTTCGGTTAGCAAAAAATTGCAACTAATCAAATGAATAATGATTTGGCAATACCCTTTCATGATCTATAAAATTATGATACATCCAAGTATCGAAATAAAACCATCGAGGGTAACCAATCATACCTGGGGATGAATTCCATGACATAGGCATTAATGGTGGCGTATAATAATATGGACGATGTGTTGGCCAAAATTTTGGATAGTGATACCGAATTCTTTTTCATGATTGCTTGTTGGCTTTATTCTTTTTGTTCTCCACTCTTGCTTCCCTTCTTATGATAGGATTTCACATATCTTCCTTGCCTTGAGGGTTTACTTTGAGAACCCATGCCATGTTTCTTTTCTTTAGCTCCCCGGCTCTAAGCCGATATAGCTTCCTCTCCTGCCAATGTGATAAGCCGAGTGGGCATCTCGGCTGTGGTTTTCTTTCACACAATGGCATGAATTTATTAATCTTGGGCACTTTCGACTTGGATTGTTTGGAATCGATGATTGGGACATTGAAAGTTACTCGCTTCAATTCCTTTCCCTTAGTAGCCAATGTCAATTCCGCTGGCATTTCATTATTTGGAGTCGAGTCTGAAAAAGCACACTTGCGTCCATCTTTTTTTTGATTCGGTATACTTGCTTGACCACCTCCTTCTTTACCCATGAACTCCGGACTGATTATTTTCTATTAAAACGGTCTTTGACACGTGACTGCTAATCAATTGACCTTTTGGAGCTGCATAATTTGGGTGAGATGATCTAGAATTAGATGGATAACGTGCCTATGAATCATACCTTTCCCATGATGGATATGAATAAAAATTAGCATATGGAGGTATCCATGATATTGGAATTGGTGGTCCAAGAGGAGGAGACGAATTTGTTGCATTGAATTTCTCCTTTCGCCAATCCCTGTCTTTAGAACTTTGCCTTGGGGGTGATCTTGATGCTTTTACACTACTTGGTCGATAAGAATTTTTTTGCTTCACTCTCTTTTTTATATTTTTCCAGCAGCTGTGCGAAAGTGACTTTTGGTTTGCTACCCTTGTTCTTATTGCGACCTTTGTCTTTTTGAGTTTTGCACGCATCAATATTCGAATTTTGTTGTTGCCCCCCAGTGCTTGATGTCTTCATTGTAGCTTCAATTGAACTCTCGCCTTCAAGAACTTTTTCAATATGCTCTTCAACAATCTCTTTGCTTGGAAGCTTGATCCCATCATCCTTGGTGTGTACCTGCTCCTCATCGTATGAATCGGCTATAGGCAGCTGATGCAATATCGTTTGGCCATCAAGACCAATCAAAATAGATTCCTCATCAATTAGTGTTTCAACAAATTTCAATCGTCCTTTATTAACAGCCGATTGTACTATTTGATGAAACGTGTTGCAACTCTCTATACTATGATCGAACGAATCATGCAACTTGCAATACATTCGTCCTTGTAATGATGGCTCAGTATTGTGATCAAGAATTCTAACATAATCGATTTGCAACAATGTATCAAAGATATGATCACACATACTCAAATTGTAGGTACACCTTTTATCTTCTAACCGATCTTGTTGCAAGAACGACTTTGCAATTGAGCAACCGAATTGTTCAGATTTAACATCATCCAATTCGTCTATGCATTGTTTTTTGTACTTCTCTTCCGATGTACATGAATACAAAGTTATACTAGCATCGGCTTTACCAAGAGACAATAACCTTGGCTTTAGATTTCTGAAACAAACATATTAAAACACATATGTCTCACTTGGGACCAAATGTTAGCCAAGCATGAAATAAACAAAGCTACCCATGTAGATATAAAATGAAACGATGGGGAAAACTTTGTTTGTAATAGTTTGTTACTATCGGTCTCTCTAAATGGCACAATGTGTTGACAGATATGTTCTGTAAAAATTATATTTCTAAGAAATAAATTACCTCTCTCGATTGGTCTTTCATAGCTTACGAGAATTTTGCTAACAAATGTATCAATAATAAAGTCTTGACCAAATCGGAATATAAGTAAGTTATTTGCTAGATGTACCTCTTTGAAGACGTTGGAATCGTGTGATGATCGGAAGTCCTGAACAATATCTTGCCCGACCTCTAGATAATTCTTCAACGCCTTGCCTTCTTCCTTTTCTGGATTTTGTGCCTCTTCAATTTGATGTGCTTCATCAACCGAACATTGTTTGGCTATACCTTGTTGTTGTTGATGTTCACAAATTTCTTTGGCACGAAACCCATAGGGTAACATGTAAGCTCCTTTACATCCAGAAACGTCAAGCATGTCAGTTTTGCTAAGCTTGCCATGCTCTTGATCAACGAAGCCTGCTTCTTCTGATTCGATAGATTCAACATATGTATTTTCTGATTCGGCTTTTTCAATAACCGAATTACCCATACTTGACGAATCATTGATGTTTTCTTCATGAATTTCACTAGAAAGCAAAGCTTCTTCTTTTTGTCTCAGCGTAGGAGAGGTCTCAACTTGATTGCTGCATGGAGGAGATGAATTGATTCCTTCAACTTGAGTAGTATTGTCTTGATTGTCCTTTCCAAGACTTGCAAGAAACTGCTGCAGTTCTTCCTCTTCAAGTTTTTTTCTTATATGCTTCATGATCCTTTTTCAGCTTCTTTTTAAGTGCTTCAAACTTCTCATCACGCTTCTTCTTGAGTGTCTCAAATAACTGGGGATGTTCCTCCGATAAATCATTAAACGTAATGACCTTATCGGCGTTAACCTCAGTAACACATGATTGCCCCCCAATGCTTTTAGTTTCTTTTGGAAATGTAGTGTTTTCGAACCTTAGCAATTGAGAAGGGGAAAACCTGATATTGTTTGCCTTGCGTTCTTCTTCACGCTTCTTGTTGTATACCTCATAAGCTTGTCTTCTAGCAAGATCATGGGGCCTCTGTTCTAGTTCTCGGTGAAGAGAATTGAGCTTCCTAAACTCAGCTGCAAGTTTTTCCTTCCAGTCATTTGTTCCTGCATAAGAATACCCCCCAATGCTTTTTGTATCTTTCGGAAATGAGGTGTCACCGAAACTTTGTAGTTGTGTGGGGATTTACCATATGCTACAGTACTAGATGAAGGCACATTAGCTCCTACTGACTTTTCACTTATTTGGCTATAACCATTATAAAGGTGAGGAGCCGAATTATGAATATCACCAGTTGCATGTTGTGCTGAAACATTACTTACATAAGGTGTAGCATATGATGATTGAGAGTAAGTGGGAAAATAACTAGTTGTAGCATGTCTAATTTCCCTATCCATCGGCATGTTTGAAGGTGAATCTACAGATTGCAAGTTATTTGCCGATGAATATAAATATGAAACACTTGGTTGCATGTCATTGAAATTTCTAAAATCACGTGTTTCATGCGGATTAATAGAATTTGTCATGTTGTTCATCGGCATATGATTTTCTAGGGTTACCGATGCATGAGAATTAGAATTTACATGTCGCAAGTTACTAAGATAAGTTGAATCATGTAGGTTATTTTGCATCGGCTTTTGCACATAGTAAAAACTAGGGCTATCCGATACAGTACACATATCAAAAGATCTAGCAATATCAACATAAGAGTTATATGCATCTACGTAGGAAGGTTGAGGATTCATGATACCGTTGTAGATTACAGCCTCTTGATGACGCACTCTTCGTAGCAAGAACGGGCTAGAGACCGTTCAAAGCTTCGTCCCCAGCGGAGTCGCCAAAAAGTGTGTTTGCACACGAACACGTCACCGTGTACTCTCGGCACCGAGCGCGATGCGCGACAGCACGTGCCGAGGAAGGCTCCCCGGAAGCGCGATACACAATACAGTCCGGTGGGCGCTTTTGAGACCCGAAACCCCGCTCGCCCAGGAGGGACCCTGTCAGGGCGTCGCTGCGGCTATGGGCTGCCCTAGGTCGGCCTGACCGCCCCTAGGACCTCGTGGATTCGCAGCCTCCAATCTTGAAGAACGACGAAGAACGAGAAAAAAGATACAAGAGAGAGGGATAAAAAGTAGATGAACACAAAAAAGTAGTAGATTTGTTTGTTCGATTGGTGTTGGTTCAATCGGCCGTCACCCCTCGTGTATATAAGGAGCGGCTGGACTTTCCGTGTAAGAAAGAGGGTTGGATTCATGTCCAAAACCCTAGTTGGGGTCCAACTCGAACAAGCAAACACGAAATTTGTATAACTGTTCGGTCAAAAACTTGTTTATACCTTCTGGACCACTTTTTAGATAGTAAACAAGCTCAGATCAAAATATCGTAAAAATAAAAGTTTTTCGTCTAGAAAATAAGAAGAAATTTCATGTTTTGCACTTTTTCATATGACCTGATCTTCATGGCCTTATCCCCTTGTTTTCGTATCAAACTCGGATTACGACCGAACGAATTTAACTCAATTCTACCCTATTTTAAATGTGGAGGTCATATACTTGCTCGGCTGAAGATGGTTCCAAAAACAAAGTTGTTCGCCTCGAAAAACTAAACAACTTTCGTGTTTACCAATTTTGTATCTGAGTTGATCTTGACCGCTCAATCTTGATCGTAAACAGATAAGTCAATCTAGCGATTTTCAGACGAATTTTAGATTTTCGTCCACGCCAAAGGTGAGACATGGTCTGTGGTCCGGCGACCACGCAGTTCCGTCCGTGCTAATTTGGTCTTTGGAAGTATTTTGGCTTTAACTTTTGTATACTAACTTGGATCGAGATGATTCGAAAACCAAAGTTGCTTGTTTCGACGAGGCGCACAACTTTCGTGTTTAAAACTTTTCCATTTGAGGTCATATTGAATAAGTCATAGTTGAAGCCTCCATATATCAGTCTCCGAATCTTCTCTGGACACTAGCATAATCGGCTATTAAGCCTGATCATGGCTTGACTTGATATGGTGCCTCTTTGATGATGATTAATTTTCCTCATAGTGGACTTTTCCGAGTGTGTGTCTCTCGCCATTTTTATTGATTAGCTACGAGCCTAAAACGAGTTCCAACAAGAAAAAAGAACTAAGGGTTGATTTGCTCCGTGTAGGGCTGGAAAAGAAGCCTGAGGCCGATCTACTTATATTAGCTTGATCCAAGATCGACTAGAAAAGAATGAGCTGTTTTTTTTTGAAATGGGAGAACATAGCCCATTTCTCTGCATCAATAGATGCACATAGCCTAATCAAGAAGAAATATTCTAGCCCCCCAGGGGAGCTTTTAGAGGCCATCACCCTTCTGCACCGTCGGATTAGAGTTCCAAAGCGATCCTGGCCGTCCCCTCATCCCGTTCATTTGGACTGCTACTGCTACATAAGCTAGCTACCCTCCCTGAACGGTGGGGGCCTGCATTTTGCGCGCCCCACTCGTTAGGGAGCGTGCGAGCGTGGCAGATTGCTAGCCGTAGGTTCCGTTGGACCGGCCAGTGCGAGGGAGACAGGAGACGCCGCGCAGTGGCAGGACGCCAGGACGTGGTATTTCCTTGGACCGCTGAGGGTAAAGTCGAAAATTCGCAACGCACGACCTCATCCCCAATCAGTGAGCTTCCTTGCGCTCGTCTTTCTCTGTCATCCGCCCACTTCTCTCCTCTGATCCCCACATCCCTCCCTCAAACCCTAGCCGCCGCTGCTGGTCCTTCTCCTCCCGCTCTCTCCCTTGTCGTCGGCCCGTTGGAGGAGTACCGGATGGCCGCCGCCTGCTCCATAGACGTCTCCTTGCCTCCCATTTGTCACTGGCGGGTGGTAGGAGCACGGGAAAGGCGCGGCGTGGCTCTCCTCCCATTCATCCCTCGAGCCCACCTCCTCCCCCGATGGAGGTGGATCCAGCCCATCCGGGTCGCTGTCGTCCTCACCCTCGCGTGCATCGGCGTCTGGCCGACCGCCCCTCCACCTCCACGTCTTTTCTGGCTCCACCCAAGCCGTCAGAGGGAGAAAGAAATAGAGAGTGATAGAAGAGAAGGTGGGAGGGAGAGGGGTGAGCATGGGATGGAGCAACTCCTCTGCGCTGCCGGATCCTACTCCGGCCCCTCTGCCTCTACTCTCCAGCCTCGACCCCGACACCGAACGACAGCCGAAGGGTACTGCTCGTCGGAGGCGGAAATCAAGCTTTGATGGCGGCGCTCGACATGAACGACGGCCGGAGGGTCCTCGTGGGTGGATATTCTCTCCCATCCCCTTCCTCACGTCCCCCACTGCTGCACTTCCTCACTCTTGTCCTCGCAAACCGCAACTTCTTTACCATATCCGCCGGCCATCGCTGGCCTGCTCTTCCACCGTGAAGGCCGTCCCTAGATGAAGGCTCGATAGTTGGATTGGAGGAATTTATTCAGAGTATTGATTTATGGTCTGGATTCTTAACCATAGTGCTTAATCCTAAAACTGGGACTAATGGCGCATAATTTTAGATTGTGATAATTAATAAAGTTGTAGATCTTTTTGTATCTTTCCAATGGCACTCCACAAGAATTAGAAAGAGTATTGTTGCTAGACCGAAGTTTCAGTAAGGGCAGATTTCTGTTTTATCATGTTTCAGTCAATTTTGAGGGATAGAGAATGTTTTTTACTGGCTAAACATGGTACCGTGTTCGTTTGTAGACTCGGTGAAATGGATATGTTTTCTTAGCCTAAAACATATGTGTCTAGAATCTGATTGAGAGTTCAAAGTAATGTGAGGAAGTTGGAGTTTTGGTTTTGGTTTCTTACTAAGAGCTGTATCTATATTCGAATGTTTCCTATGGTTATTGATTAGCTCGTTCTAAGTGCGATCTATTTCTACAGGTTTTAGAGGATACAGACCTGCCCCCCATCGCGACTTCTTTGGTGCTCAGATCAGTGGCCGTGGGGAAAGGTAGAACGAGCAGCAGACCTTCACCAAGGTGGTCTCCTATCTCATCTCTCTTGTGTTTCTCTTTGGCTTCAACAATCTACAAATGATGCAATCAATCTAGAAAATGGCCATCTGACCCCTCGTGAATCCCTTTCTACTGTCTTTCTTTTCTACCAATTGATGTATTGGCCTCACGGTTGTTGACACAGGAGAGAAAGGTGTGCTGATTGTTGAAGTAGATCAGCCGACTGCCGTCATCGGGGAGGCCTTAAGCACCGAGGCGGTGGCCACATTCGACAAAGGGCAGTCTGCGAGGAACGCCCAGGAGGGTCTCATGGCGTCCAGGCGTGTGCCTCGTTGGTGGCGGCGTTGATCTCCACGGCGAGCAGGAGACCTACATGTGAAACTGGTAATGCATTGGTCTAGAACTAATGGTCAGTTTATTCTCATGTTACTGATGGATTAGGAATTCTGATACAGCTAGCATTACTTAGCAGTTATACCGCTCAATTCTTAGCAATGCCAGCCCTTTTGTTTGACTTCTCCTATGAAACAGGGAGTCTTACTTTCTGTAGATCGTGCCTATGTACGTCTCTTTTCCTTGCATAGCGGAATTTGTGGTTCTTTTGTGGAGAATGCCAACTTATAATTAGAAAAATTGAATTCTATTGTAGTTTTGTATACGTACAAGGTACTATAAGCTGGAAGCACTAAATTGGCATGTTCCTTTAGTAGGGTCTGGTTATAGATTAAGAAACAGTAAAACTCACCTAGCTAGGAGCCTCCACAACGATTTTGATCCCTAAACCATTGGATCTGCCAATCTAATGGTCCGTATAAGCTCACTACTCCTGAACCGTCATTGGATACGCCTTTACTTCTGTCGATCGCCTAAGTGAGTTCATTTTCGTTGTTGGGCTGCTGCTCCTCAAAATGAGTCAGGCCAGACCTCATTTGTCGGGCCGCAAAACTCTCATATGGACTTACCGGTTCGGCCTTTTGAAGCTTTTCTTCCTCACATATGTTACCGGTAGGAGCTACAGGGAAAACAAGTAAAAAAGGAGCTATGGGTAAAAGTAAAAAAAAAACTTTCCGTTCTCTCGGTTATCTGTTAGCGTTGTCGTTCCTCTAATCCTCTTACGCCAGCGCCGCTGACAAAAACGGCACGGGACGAACACTACAATGCGATTCACCACGGAAGAAGCAGGGAGGCGAGGCCATAGAGGCCTGCGGGTTATTGATCTCCCTATATTTCGAGTCGTTTTAGTACAGACTGCAAAGTTCTTTGGTTTCTTCTCCGGTGACGGCGCCGACGAGGTTCGGATGGCGGACAGGCAGCGGACTGGGATCCCTACGATTCTTTGATGCTCCGACTCTTTGATCCACCTGTGTCCCAGCACATCATTTCAGGAAACGCATGTTCTTCCGTTCGTCTGGGCGTCGCAGTAATCATGGTGCTCAAACTGAAACGGTCGATGCCCTAATCATGGTGGTAAATTTCCACCCACTCCTTTCTTTAATTATGGAGTTTAATCTAGGTGTTATTGCCAGTTGTCTTCTCTCTCCTTCATATAGATATGTGCAGCGATATTATCAGTTGGCCTCTCTCCTTCATGTAAATATGTGCATCACTCAATCATCTTTCCTTAACCCTTCAATCTCGCCTTGGACCTCCCATTGTTTATCACAGATACTTGTTGCTTAGGGTTGGATTTCTATTTGCCCGTTTGTTCTTTCCTGTAATTTCTTTCATTGACGCAAACATTAGATATCCAAATGACTTACCGTTGATTTGTTTCAGGGATTGTCCTCCTCGTTTGTTAGGGATTCTTATTCACTTATTACACAGACCGACTGCTTAACATCATTTGCAACTATGCCTGCTGGGTAGGTTTTATTTTTTTTGGAAATGGGCACTTTATTACTTAACATTAAGTTTACACCCAGCCTCTGCATAGCTAGGATGCACACAGCCGATCAATCACGCAGTCTCGGACCAAGGCAATAAAAACAAGATTACAAAATAATGTAAATGAAGACACAGTTCTCCAAACTAGCTAAGGAAGATCTATCCGCAGCGATTTCTGCCATCCATGCCGGGAGAAGATATCTCGTGTCGTATCCTCCAGCTGCCTACAGCCCTCCGCAAACAAGTCGCGGAACTCCATTCGTTGTAGAGAAGTCCATGATCGGAGGACAGCCGTAGCTCGATAGATAACCTGCAAGGGAGAAGATACACCATTATTAAAAATCTTGTCATTTCTACATAGCCAAAGCGACCAAATAATGGCAAGCGCTCCCACCCTAAATAAAGTCCCATATTTATCCTCAATCCCATTCATCCAGTTGCCAAATACATTGACTACCGATCGAGGAGGAGATAAACCAGAGGCTATTTGGATAATTGACCATATAGTACGGGCAAATTTACAATGGAAGAATAAATGACGTATTGTCTCATTATGATGACGAAATACGCATTCAGTGCTACCATGCCAATTCCTCCTAACAAGATTATCTTTTGTGAGAATCACCCCTTTACGGAGATACCAAGCGAATATCTTTGTTTTAAGGGGTATCCTCATTTTCCAAATTTTACTATTGTCATCGACTGGAATATTAGGTTGGATCAAAGCTCTATAAAATGAATCAACAGAAAATTTACCACTATGTAGTAATTTCCATTTGAATTCGTCCATTCCCTCATATAGCTAAATCCTGGATAATCTCACTAAAAGATTATTCCAAGACACCAGTCTAGGACCTAAGAGACTTCTTCTGAAAGACACATTAGGAGGATTGGTTTCCATTACCTCAGCGAGAGTATCCCCTTTGTGCCTAACAATTGAGTATAGAGCTGGATATTGTTCACGAAGAGAATTTTGGCCAAGCCATTTATCTTCCCAGAACCTAATCTGTGAACCATCCTTAATATTAAAATTGTCAAAACGGAAGAAATGCTTTTTGGAAGCCATTAGCCCAGCCCAAAAGTGTGAGTCGCCTAGTTTCCAAACCAGTTTAGACACAGCTTTTGAGCCAACATATTCTTTATTTAATTCTTCTTACATATATTTCATTCCATAAATTTGCTCTATGCTATCTGAAACTTATTTGGTTTTAAATCCCAGCGAATACATGCATTTGCCTGCTGCATTTTTTTACCCTGATATGCATTTGTGACCTACCTGTCCCTCTCTATATTTCGTAACGGTCTATATCACAGGATATCTATATCTACTAGCTGAATGCCCGTGCGTTGCTACGGCATAAACCTGATAAAAATATTATGCTACAAACAGAAAAACACAGAAAACTTATAACAATGTATACCCATGCGTTGCAACGGGGAGGAAAAATCCACAAACAGAAAAAACACATAATCATATTCCTTCAATTTTTTAATTAAATATTTGTTATGCCATGGAAACATTAAAGGGTTTTCTTTTTAGATAAATGTAAAATTCCATCCTTCATGGCTCCATTGGGCTAAATATTATCATGCTTAGCAATGTGTTTAAATTTAATACTATATTTAGATATGTTGTCTCGTGGCCGATTCAGATTCAACACAAAAATCGAGAGAGCACTATAACCCGAGCCTTAGTTTGGCCACTTGTGTTCTCAACAAAATCCGATTTGGTATGTACCAATTTGATGGGGAATTTAATTATTAACACTGACTTATTTCTGATACTATGTAGCAATTCAGAACAAAGACAGATGTGCATGCTTTAGGCTCATCACCAACTTGAAAGTGTCAAATACCGACTAACTTGATTTGCAATAGTATTGCTATGCTCGGGCTAAAAACTAAATATAAAAGTAGAATAGTATTATCAACCGGGAAAGTGTTCAAGAATAAATTATGTTTTCAAACTCTGGTAAAAAATTTGGTTTTCAAACATGTATATACCCCCTTCGACCCAAATTAGTTGACTCAAATTTATCAAGATATGAATCATATCTAGATACAATCGAATTTAGATAAATTTAAGTTAATTAATTTAGGTCGGAGGGAGTAATTATTTCTGGTCGCAAACTTTTCTTGTAGAGCAGCGATAATTGTGTACATTTTTCTTCACCAAGTCACCACTTCCCAGCTACAACATTTCCTTCTCTACTTCTGAATTTACAACATTAAGTGCCGGTAAACAATATAGCAAAGAAGCACCAGTTAAAAAAAACATAGCAGGCAGTAGCCATTCGTCGATCCCCTCATTCCAAATCCAAATCATGCATTCCTTCCTCGCGATGCAGATCCCCTCACCTCGTTAACTCTCTCACTCCCTTGGTACCTCGCGTCCGCCCGCCTCTCACCTCATCGCTGGCCCTCCCTCGTCTTGCTGCACACATCCCTCTTCCTGAACCTCGCAGCGGCTCTGCTCCAGCAGAGCGGCCTCGGCCAGGTCGTCCCGACGCCCCCAAGCTCGCCCCGTCCGCTCCGGTCAGCCTCCTCTTGTCGTGTTCCTCTCGGCCTCGACCGCGCGGCCCGTGTCCGACGAACTTCCACATGGCCTTCGGAGAGAGGCAGGGATCTCGGGAGGAAGACAGAGCAGGGATCGATCTCCGGATGGAGGCGGAGCAGTACGACATGGCGAAGGTCCCCTTCTCCGGGATTTTTTCCAGGATTTTTTTCCCAAACAGGATTCCCTTGGCGGTGGCAGTGGCGGGTAAATACCTAAAAGAAGCAGGGGCAAAATCGTCTTTTACCGGCAGACGGAAATTCTGGAGGTGACAAACGGTCCCAATTTTCTATACTATTAAAAAGATTGGGACCGTTCGTCACCTCCTAGAATTTCCGTCTGCCGGTAAAAGACGATTTTGCCCCTGGATTTTAATCAATTTACTGCAGCTGCCACCGCAAAGCATAACACCGATGCCACCATGAAGTGAACGGAACGAACCAGAAAAAAAAGGTCCAGCCGACCCGGTCTTCGTTCCATTGGCCGGAGTGGATCTGAGGCCCTATCTTCTACCTCCGGTCCCGATCCAAATCCCTGGAGAGCACTACCTCACCTACCCCGCCGTATTTCCCTGGTTCTTCCCCACCACGGCGGCCCGGACTGAAGCTGCTACCGTCGTCGCGTCGTCAGGTGCTAGAGATGTGTGTCACCACCACGCCGACACATCAATCCTGGCATCGAAGCACAAAGTGGTGCCGGTTCCGGCCGCCTCCACGCCCCTTTTCCCAGATTTGGCGGATCCCCCAAGGCGCTGCTCGTGCTCGGGATGGGGTCTAACAGGAGGAGGTGGGGGCGGCGCACATGGATGGGGAAGAGGTCGGGAGTCATGCCGCTGGAAGGGGTGACGGCAGATAGAGTGGCATCGCGCCTGACAGTAGGAGGGTCGTCTGGTGTGGTGAAGGGAGGAGGGGGCGGTGTCGGGGTTCGGCAGAGATGGAGCTCATGTAGTGCACGAGCGGATGACCGTAGAGCTGGTGCTGCGCCTCAGAGCTGTTAAGGCCTGCGACCTTACCGGCTCCCTGAAATTTGAGCAGAAGGTGCGTGACCTGCACTAGAGTCCGGTGAAATTCAGAGTAGTCCGTACATCCATCGTCAGTGTCCTCCCAGAAAAAATACCACCGCCGTGGCCATCAACGAATCCTTCTCCGACTAGAGGAGAGCCAAAACTAAGAAGAACTAGCTGCCACGTCAAGCACATCACAGCCAAGGGCCGGTGGATGAGTTCCGGCGGTCGGTGGATGGAGTTGGAAGGGAGGCGGCTACCTGCAGCCGGCAGATACGTAGCAACAGCGATGCATGCTTCCTGGTCTAAACTATTCCTCTTTGCTGTAGATCGAATTATGTTGGTTATCTAACTTTTGTTTCTTGATCTAAACTAAACTCCTTTGCGAGCAAATCCAATTCTTTTAATTATGTGGATAATTTCTTATTGTCATCAGATTTTAGTTCCAATATATGGGTTTGAACTCCATAAAAATTGTTGTTCATTGCACAAATTACAGATCCATTCCTATCTTTGCTCCGGATCTAAAAATTCAATGGTGGGACTTTTTTTTGTGAACAAACGCTAGGCTGAGTGGGTAGTGAATGCGTATCAGAAAGACACAAACCTGGGTGATATTATCCCATCCGCCACGCTGAGCTTGGATTTAGATTGACAGGCTGTCAAGCTTTATAGAGAGGTAAACTTGGTTTGCTAAAAAATACTAATTTCAGTGTTGCAATTGGACATATTTGGGTAATCTGTTTTCTTCATTCTTTGTTCATGATTCAGACTTGTAACAATTGGGTGTGGAATATTCTTTGGTTCATCAAGTGAAGTTAAGTATGGGATATTATTTTCTGTTCCACTTACAAAATTGGTTGCACCAGATGCATGATCCAACAGTAGTGATATAACACTATAATTTTTAGCGTGCACCAAAATGCACAACTCAATAGTGAAACAACGGTTTCATGAAAAATGCATACATATTTAGAAGCATTAATTGTGAACTGACTTGAAACTTATATAGAGTATCTGTGTTCTGATGTAAACTGAAGGATACAGAGTGAAAGTTGCTGCTTCCATCGAAAAGTCGCCGTAAATGGAAGAGGCAAATTTTATAGAGAATGAAACGCTCTTATCTTGTTGGGATAGTTGCGTTCCGTAGCAACGCACGGACATGCAGCTAGTTTTTAATAATATAGATATCTATACTATTATTATTACGACCGTTCGGCGCGCCAAAAATCCGTCTGCCTTGTTTTTACGATTTTGCCCCTGGTTGTTTGGTCAAATAACAGCCACTGCCACCGCCAAGTGAACATGCAGGAAAAGGAAAGAATCCTCAGCCGCGCGACCTAGCAGCCTCACGCTCTGCCCTTGCGGGGCGCTCCTCCCCAAGCCCTCCACCGGCGCCCATCTTCACCTGCGCGGCGCTCCTCCCTGCCGCATCCGCATGCGCCGCCACCTCCCTGTCGCATCCACGCCACCATGGGCGCCGTCACGCACGGGAGCTACCTTCCCCGCTGATATGGACGCTGTCCGGCAGGGCGCGCGGAGGCATAGGTGCGTTCGGGGACGGGGGGTATGCAGTGAGGCCGACGCTTGTCCTCGCCATCATCCTCCAGCACCCCGACCGCCGTACTCCAAGTCGAGCACCAGGTCGTCGTATGTCGTCTTCCTCCATTGCCCCAGGCCACCGATGACCCGCGCAGTAGGGCATCCATCCGTTCGCGGATCACTCCATCCGCGCATCCCTCCATCCACCAACGACCCGTGGTCTCTGTTAACCCCTCTCTATCTCTCCTCTTCTGGTGGTCAATCAGTGATCTACTTGTGTTTGCACATCCATGAAATTAGCAATCGATTTGTATTTATGTATACAGTTGTTGTCCAAATCTGTAGTCCACTTCGCCACCACGACACAACCTGGTGGTATCGCGTGCTCGAAGCGGAGGGACATGGACATCCTAATGCTCAATCCCCAATTTTTGTTTGACTGGGGACCAGATCCCCAGTTGATGAGTTTTTTTTCAGATTAGTCGAAGCTACCTCCACCGCATTTGTTAAGCTGAAACCATGGTGCGAAGAGGGGCAGGGGCCTCCACCGTAGCTCCCTCGATCCAGCCCCGGTAAGTCACAGCCCACCTGTCCTCGTACTCGATTCCTCCTGCATCTTGGAAGCCTGTGTTTGTGTTACGTTTCTGTCTATAGCTGGGCTAAATTGTTCAACCGTTCGATGATTTAATGAATTATTCAGTTCTCTCTCAGCCAAGCAGCAATGATGTCATAGGAAGAGGTGAATATTATTGAGAACATAGGAAGAGCACAAATGGTGAAGGACTGCCCCAATAGTTATGTTGTCAGGAGGGGAACGAACAAGGGCGACCGCTGCAGCCATGGTGCATAGAGAGGGAGGAGCGGCGGCTGTTGAAGCTCTCTTGATCGGCCCCGGGAGACATGGCAGAGGTAATGCAGGGGAAGGGGGACTTGGAAAAAAACTAGGAGGGCTGCATCACAGCGATCAGTTTGCTCTGAGATCTCCTTGATCGTTCTTAGCAAGCCACATTAGGATCAATGCTAGGTGATGTGCTGGTTTCTTTAAAATTGTATGATGAACTTACCAGTTAGGCAGTTACAACTTTGGCTTTCCATTGGTTAGACTAATCCCACATTCTGAACACAAAAATTGCTTGGTATATGTGAACTTGATTCACTGCTTTGTTCACCCCTCTGCATTTGTCTTCATTGTACTACTTTGTTCATTCGTCTGCATTTCTGTTTATTTTTTTTTGTAACATGGAACTCCGATAAATACTGATTGTGATTGTTATTTCTCACGGGTAGATTTGTTGATTCATCTATAGTGAGAATACCTTTTGAATGCTTTAACCGAATGTTGTTTTTATAATATTTTTTAGATCATACTAATTGGGTGGTGTGCAAGCTATAATCTGTAGAGATTCTGGTTTGAGGGATTGTACGCCTACTGCATTTTTTCTGAAAATCTATGGGACAAGTACAGGTAGCTCCATTCTTGTTAGAAGCAGAACTGAACATTCTTTTTATGTGATCTTCTTGTATATCAGGTCAATTCTATCTATTCTGTCTGGAAGGTCTCATTCTTACTGAAGAAAAACAGCTAACTTGATTTCTACAATGAAAAGAAAATGCATGTATTTTTACCAGCGATATGGTTTTGAAATAAGGGCCTTTCATGAATAGCTTGATAGCCTACTATGTATATGCGGAGACTGCTCATAGAGTTTAGTAGGAGAAATAATGTGATCATTTGATTTGGCTATCAGATTTGTCGATGATTAGACTATAGTTTAGTTCAAGAATATTTCTCCTTAGCCGGTTATGATATAAATTATATTTGGTGATCATGCAAAAAATATACCACCGAGGTTTAAAACGGAATTTATTGGTCCAGTGTAGTAGCTTCATTTCTTGTTCTCATGCATGGATTTTCCTATGTCTCACTTCTTTTGCCTGATGTTTCTGTTAACAAAAGTATTGGGAATCTATATGATAACAATGGCACACCATATCAGCCAAGTCATGAAGTTAGCTATTCTGGTTGGTTGAATTGATCATATTACTTTTTATTGGTTGAGGTCGAAAAGGCTTACATTTTTCTTAGCATAGTAGGATGCTTGGATATGTCTTGCTCATACTGTAGCGCCGCTTTATTTTTCTGTTAGTATTCATTTAGATATGTCAGCTCGAAATTGGTCTTTGGTTTGCCTAGAGAATTTTCATGCTCTTTAACATTTGAACATGACATTTGAAATAATTAAAAATTTATGTAGGTGTTCTATTTGGCAGATTTTTGGTCCTAACTTTATATGCTACACAAAAGAGTTCCGTGTGGGAGGAGCCATCTGGGATTTCTGTTAGATGGAAATTGCGGCACCACGCTCTTGCCTCCATCCTCTACATGATAATTCACTGGTAATGCAAGCATTGTATACATCATTAGTCCGATTATTTATAGGAACTATCCACGAGGTGAGCATCACAAGGAACAACACCCAATACATTTTGGTGCTACACTCATGGGAATTGCATAGTTGTATGATGTAACTAAACTTATTTCACCATTTTGACTAATAGAGAATATTACTTCTCTTTATCTTACCGTGATTGTATAGTAGTTATATCTCATATGTTGTTAGTCTGTATCCTAATCGAGCGATGTTGAATGGATATTATCTAACCGAATGACTAATACTTTTAATACACAAATGCAAATATTATTCACTTTCTCAAAGAATGAAAAGAGAATTTAGTAGATAAAAAGGTATACATCATATAAATGGTTTATCTATGTTGATGCGCATGGCAAGACCTTCCTCTTATGTCAATCCGTGTATGACCACATCTTGCCAAGGTTGCATGTAGTGTCACGCTGGCGGCCCAATGAGCTCCGTGTCCTTCACCCTCCGCCGCTCTCTCCCAGTTCTTCTTGGCCGGGTCTGTTACCTAGAAGATCGGTGATGACCTTCAAGAGTATTGACCACATGGAGATAGAAGTCCTATCATATGACTATCTTCCTTCAAGAGTCTCGACCACATGGAGATAGAAGTCCTATCATAGGACTATCTCCCTGTATGATCCATCTGTCAGGGAAATGTGCAGAGAGAGAGAAGACAGTGCAGGATGCGTGCTAATCACTGTGTTTTTATAGAGGGACACGTAATGTTACACAAACAAATTTGATTATACAATTTCGTATGCATTATTTTAAATAGAGCGGAGAGGAAAGAACTTTGAAGAGTGAGAGGCCAGCTGCATAGCTTGACCAAATAATTATGAGGCGATGGGTTGGGAGGCCACATAATGAGCTGTCGCCCATTTTTACTTGACATGGTCGTATTAAGATAAAAAAATGTTTGTTGTTCCGTTGCAACACACGTGCATTCAGCTAGTAACTCTATAGAAAAAATGACAATGCGTTCTCGAGTAGGAGCCCGGAGTACCGATGCCCACCAAACACGTTTTGTTCGCGGCTCAAGTAGTGTTCTTCCCCGGAGTAAGAGGACAAGGATTAATGAACCAATTGCTATGTCCAATACCATTTTATAACGGAAAAGAAGTACGTACATTCAACTCTTTGTCATGCTTATTTGAACACCCAGTGCTCCAGAGGTATGTTTTATATAGATCAAATTTTTGGTTGTGAACCTTTGTACTATTGTTTTATCTATTCCTTTGATGGTTTTGACCAATCTTGTTATATAATTAACAAGATAAAGTATAGTTTTGAAAACTCATAACCAACCTACAGTTGTACGCTACCAATGTAGCTATTATAAGTGGCATTGAGTAAATGGTACTTTGTTATATGTGCTTCTCATACTGATGAGCTTTTCTTTTCACCTATCCTAGACCATAGAAGGTGAAGGGAAATATTCAGCTTTTTATGTAGATCAGGCACTTGAAGCCCATGCAACATTTGCTGGTTACATAATTTTTACCAATCTTATATGTTCAATTGTGTTTGGTTTTTCTGTGAGTCTCCTAGCAATGAGAAACCATCGATGGAATGTTCCTATAAAATAAACGACAGAGATCTTGGAGTCATTCATTACACTTACGAATCCAACTGATTGTTGGACATTTTCACCTTGAGTTTATTCAAGTACTATAAATGGTGCACCGGCATGCTAGGTAGCCAGAATTTTATCTAAGTACAACTCTGTATGTCATTGTTTATTCTCATGCATTACCTTTTCCGGTATTTTCTAGGCCGCACTGCAGTTTTACAATTCAATATTAAGTTGGTGAAGCTATGTCAGGAATATATTGTTTCATTAGATGTTAGATTGCAAAAAGGCAAGCCACTTCAAAGATTTAACACGAAAGAGTTAAGCTGTTGGGCATTTTTCACAGTTTTTCTTACTATGAACAAACCGTATTTATTTTTATTTATTTTGCAAACAATTTTAGTCATTTTGACCCTAAATTTTCTCTTTTGGGCTATTACTTGCTAATTAGAGTACCTCTCATTTGAAAAGGAAAGTTCTCCATAGTATTTTTTTCTTTGTCACGGTTTATCTGGTTGAGCTTTCTTGAGGTAATTGCATATTGTGCTAGTCTAAGAAATGTAAGTTACTCCGTTGTCTTTTGTGAAAGAACCACATAGGTTTCCCTCCAGAGAAAATAAACCAATTAGATTAGTTTCTCTGTGAAAAATGAGAAAATGCAATCGCTTGAAGGATTTCAGTCATCGTTGTAATTTCAATAGATGGAGCTGCATGGGGGAAATTTTAGGGTTTTGAGGTGCTGCAAACCCACCAGCTAAGTCGACTTGTATTTTTTCTTTTGCACTGGAGAATGATCTCACATGTCGGATAAGAAAAAGGTTTCAGTCTTCCATCTGATGTACTAAATTCTTTCTATCAGATAGTTGGCCTAGGATGTGTTGAGACCGTTGTTAGGAACCGGTTTTGCATATACTCCCTCTGTCCCAACATAAAAGAATTGAATTTGTCTAGATTTGCATGTATCTATATAGTAAATGCGTCTAGATATATGTGAATGTAGAAAAATCCAAATCACTTATTTTGGGACAGAGGAGTACTAAGGACAAGATCGACTATTTTGGCAAGGAATAAAAGACAAGATGCAATTAAATCATTTGGGAGACTTATGTGAGCAAATTCAACTTACAAGTGTTCAATTCCCATTTTCGAACTATTGTTGTTTGTTATTATTTTCTGCCTTCTCAAATCTAGCATGAAACAAACTTGAACCTTTCACAATAGTGCCATGTTTTGGAAATATACCCCTAACTTTACTCTTTTCTGAAACAATTTCAGTGTGTTGGTCAGGTGTACATTGCCCTGGGAATAAGCGACAGAACAAACTCAACAAAGGCAATCGATAATTGTTTCAAGGAACGGCCTGCACTCAAACCTTTCGAGCGTTTTTTAGCCATAAGGTCATGCCGAGATGACATGAAGTCTTGTTTGGGCATGTTAGTCCAAAATGTGGAATTTTCTCACGGGGTCCTCATGACTCAACCGTCTATATTTCCTTCAGTATTTGCAGTCACAAGATTTTCTTAGATCTCTTTGCACTGACGAGATTTTCTAAGGTACATGGTTTGATTATTCCACAGGATTGACGGGCGCGGTAACGCGCGCTTTCGTGATCTAGTAGTTCATAGTATCTCCTAGAATTCAATGATGTACTTTTGAGCTATTAATTTAATGTGAAACTTTTCTTTGCAAATTTAATGTTGTGTCAGGTTCTATGTACTTCTATGCCACTGGAAGGCGTACATGCTCTAAATGTTAAAAATTCATATATGATGAAGGCGTTGGGCAACTGCAAGGCCTTGTTTCTCGCAGAAAGAGCGTGTAGTTGTTGCTGGTATGGGAATTCTGATGGCAACAGTGGCCAATGGGCGCACCAAAGAAAGGTTATTGCACCTGAGTTCTTCATGGACAAGATTAAGGTAATTTCAGCTTTTTAATGTATTTATTTGATGATTGGATGTTTTGTGCTTCGGATACCCTTGTTTCAGAAAGAAAAAAAAGGTTTAGAAATAGTATTGTTTCCTGAAGCTTCCAAAATTAATAATTGCGGAAAAAGTACTTACTACATATGCTTGTGAGAACTGAACTAGATTTATCAAGTTTCTGTTTTGGTTGTTTGCCTTATTAACTGCATATGCATACAAATCTATTCTACTACGTTGATGTTTGCTTCCAGCTTTGAACTATTTATATTTTGCACTTGCAGGTGAAATATTGGGAATATTCCATGCATGGCATGCAGACCATAGTGTGGAAGCAAGCAACACCACCATCGATAGGTCTTTGCAGGGCACCCCTAAAGTAATTTGTTTGTTTGTAGTAATTTTGAATGTGTGCTGTTGTGCATCTCTAATTAGGCTTTATCCATCCTTCGAAAGAAAATTGGGTCTGTAAGCCGTTTGAGGCAAAGACTACGACCGGTCATTCAGATGAATATTTGCCCGGTGCTACTCCGGAATGCCTCTTATTCTCATGAATATTTGGTGCCGCATAAGTGAAATTTCTTTCCTCTTACTAAGTGCTAGCCTGCAGCTATAGAAGTTATCTTAATCTATTCCCTTTTAATTTGTCCGTTTCATGCCCCCTGCTGATTTACAGATCGTTGTATTGATGTCTCCAGCTTTGTTCCCTTCTATGGTGTGCTTGTTGTTTCTCCATCGTTGGATCCACTAGTATACCCCTTTTTCTGCATTCGATGTGCAAAGCTTATTGGACTAAGTGATCTGCACATTATTTTCCAGTCAATTTAATACTCTTAATTATTGATATCCTGTTTGTTACCTTTCATCTTGTAGGTCACACTTTTTCCTGTGCACTGTGCAGCATGCTTGTATTATCTTATTTCTGAGATGCATCCAAATCCAGATCGAAGTTCCCAGGCTACAGGTGAGCTCTTATTTCATCTACAGGTTATGAGTCATCTCTAGATCGATGAGATTTATTGTTTTGCATTAGCAAATATAGGTAGCTATAAATTTTAGAGTGTTCTGCTTCTATAATTGTTCAGTTAAGTTAGATATTTCCTTGCGACACCTTTTCGATATTCTCTTATGGTTCTCTCTGGTTGGTTGCTGAAAATGGTATTGTTGGATGATAACCCTGCTTGGTACGGCTAAGTGCTTAGTTGATTTTGCATGGAGTTAGACGTGGTACCCAAATGTTTATCGGTTTTTTTCTGCAAGGAATTACACCATGATTTTGGTTGATTCTAGGATGTGTTTGAGCGTGATTTTGTGATATACGACTTTCAGATTTATCTGTTTGGTAGTAGAATGTTGAAATAAAGTATTAACTGATGTGTCAACCCAGTCGCCACTTGCTCTCATTTCCAGATTGTTCCCCAGTCTATCTCCTTTCCTGCTTTTTTAGAGCTTCGTGCAAATTTGTGGATTTTCTCCTTCTTTTGTGGAATCTGCTAATATATAGTTCATATAAATAACGGTCCTTTTTTTGGTGTAGTATGGGAAGTGAGTGGAGTGTTATGTTCGATGTATTATCTACCAAAAGAGATGGATGCAATTGTTTAAACTACTATTTGATAATAGTGCTGGGTTTGTGGTAGTTTCTTCATTTCTCTTGCCCCCAAGACCAGTGGATTTCCACAGGCCTTCTATGTGCTATTGTAAGTCCACCAGTTTAAATATTTATTTTGTGGCCCTGTTTTGTGATGTTTTCATTTGACTTTTAGCGCCATATCGCGGTCTGCATCGTTTCTCTTTCTTCTTTCTCACTCCTGTTCTTAGCGTTTGTGAAGAGTTCAAGATAGTAGTTTATTTCTAGCCATGAATCGAGGACATTGATTAAGTCCTTTTTTGCCTGAATTTATATTCCTTATCACTTCAGGTTTATCTTAGTGCATAATTGTGCTGTTTGTAGAGAAGGGAGCCCTCTTTTTTTTCGTGACTCACTAAGGGTGCCTGCAAGTAATTGTTCTTTGTTGCATAGGTTCTTCACCGCTCAAATGAGCCTTTCATAATTAGTTAAAAGCGTGCCAATATGACGCGAAAAGTAGTTGACTTGGTGCAGTAAATATTGTTGTTGCCGTCTTCTTTCTCTATCAGCTGTTCTAACTGGTTCTTGGCTTTAATGTTCTGGATTTTCAGAGCACTTTCAGCTCTCAAACCCCCTCTAGGCTGTGATTTGGGTAACTGATGTTTGGCTGGTTCATACAGATAAACGATCTTTTCTACTCTAGCTCAGGATCATGGTATATTTTCCTTTTCGGCGCCAAATGATTAATTCTAACTAACTATTTCTGGATAAACTGGTGACTTTATTTTGACCATTGTTACATGATTGGGCACCCTGCGTTGGGCTGCAACATTGTCCACTTGTTTTCTAATTCATCCATGTAATTCTTCATCTTTTTTCTTACATTTCACATGTGCATGTTTTCTCACTTGCACTTGCAAATACTAATAGGTCAGTATTTTCATATGAAAGTTTCTACAATGGGGAAAAGATAGTTTGACTGAATGCATGAACTACTACCTACTAGCCTACTATACCTAGAAAATATAAATCCACTATTTTATTGGTTATTAAGCATTTATGAGAGACTATTATTTTTATTCTTCGTTTATGAATATGTGGATTGTCATTACAGTTGCTCCCGGATCTCTTGCTAATTTAGTGCCACCCTATGTTGTACGCTTGTACCAGATCATAGTGTGCTTTTTTTTCTTTTAAGTTGTACGGTACCAAGAGTACCGCCATGTCTAGGTTTCAGACACATGATCTACTATCTTAATATTTTAGATTCTTCTGTCAAAATATGACAGAAATCAATGTTTAGGTTTTAGACACATGACCTACTGTCTAAATATTTTAGATGCTTCTAAAGTCTTTTTTGTAGTTTTCCTACAGTCGTTACAACTTCTTACTACTGCCTCTATGACATCAGTGATGAGAAAACTTGGGAGACATCGTATGACAAGACTTGGTTCTACTTCAAATTGTTTCCTCCCCAAGAATTTTGGTTTCATGCGATGCCCTGTAACTATACTACTGCACTATTGGCTATCCTTAAGTGTCAGGCATAACTATGTTCTTTGTTATCTCGAAAACATGTTCTATACTAATTTTGTGTAATTACGTACAAATGAAAATAAATTACTATCTGAACTGGGTGTCGTCTGTATATATATGCTAACTTCATTTAGCTTTTATCAAAACGTTCATTCATATGTGCTTCCCTGCCAACGCAAGCCACACCTCCCTACCTAGCATTAGGTTTCATATGATATCAGTTAAGCCAAACTAATGATTAGTATCACCTGTTGTGCCCGTTCTTCCAGTTGTCATTCAATAGATAGGCATGCTATGCGTAAGTGTTTTTTTACTCTGCCAAATACAATTTTGTTGATTTTGTTCCTGTGCCAGTGCTCTTGGTCTTTTTCATGCTGAACTCCACCGAATATTTGGACTGTTTATATATATATATATATATATATATATATATATATATATATATATATATCATATTTCTATCTATACAGTTCAACCAACTTTGGTATAGTGTTTTAGCTTAATTGTCTTCCAAAATGATTATCCACATCGGGTTGTCTGCTGTTTGGCGGTTCCGCTGTTACAGTCTGAAGCTTTTTATGCCAATCTAATCATTCGTGAAATTAGTTTTCCCGTTGCAAAACTACCAGAATCTTATTACCCATACACTTTTCAATAGCTCTTCTAATATGTCTGTAATTGAGATGTTTTTTTTGCATAGTAGATTTGGTGGTTAGTAAATAATGTTGATTCGATTCATCCATCTCATTATACAACATATGTCAATATTTGTAAAGACTTTTCAGACATTGGTATTCATATTTGTAGAAGATGAAATTTACTTTTTAGTACAGATATGTGTCGATATGCCTCACATGTTAAGTTAATCTCTTATATAATAAAGAGCATATCTAGACTATGTTTCTAGACGACACATACATGCATTGCGTTTGTCTAATTCCCTTGTGCAAACCCTTTCTTTAAACTACCACCATGAATGCTCTCCATGTTCCTGTCAAGGTCATACTGGATACTATGCTGACCCAACTTCTTATGTTGACTATGACAATGTTCACTATGTCACTGTTGAGTTTTACACATTTGTTGGCCAGTATATGATCCCAGGATGCAACAAAGTCTATCAACTTATATAGTCGGAGAGCTGGGAAGGCTGAGAATCATCTTCCAATAGAGGCAATAAAATATATGGAGAAACATAGCTACAAGATACCAAGATATTACAATTATGTCCAACTTTAGCTCATGGAGAATTCCAACAAAGATCTCCATCAAATGGAAGAGAATGGCAACATATAATCAAAAAACTCTACTGTCCTTCAGCATTTAGTCCACGGAAATTTGAGTCCTAGGTGTACTGATGCCGACTGAACTCAATTGTCACATATCCCTGCACTTATGTGCCTGAATTTAATGAAGATGAAGAGTTGCCCCATGTAGACAATGAGACCGATGCTTATTTACATGACATGAAAATCTGCCTTTGATGATGAGATCACCCAATACAATGACGGGCAATGCTTGGAAGACTATTTGTATCTTTAGATGACAGCTCAATATGTCTTAATTTGACTACCATGAGCATAGTCCATTTAAGTGATACCACTCGATATCTTCCAGAGTTTCGGTTATTTATATTTATTTGTTGTTTGCTTATAGATGCAGTTGGCATTACCTATGTGTTGAGATGGATAGTGTAATTAAAATATTCGTGAGTTGGTACTTATGACATGTTGCGTGTTCCCATATTGTCTTGGAAGATCATCATTTAGAATGTTTGCTCATTATACTTTGTCCGCCGCAGGCGGGCAAGCGCGCGGCAAGCCGCGCCTTCCTACCTAGTTTATTATAAAGTTTCAAAGTAAAAATAACATCACTTCTCTGTCAAGACCATAGTAAAGCACACGTTCCAACTTGGATCTGTGCTTTTCAATTTTATTATCTACTCCATTTAATCAATTTTTAAACATATTCATATATCTGTTGGTGGAGCAATAGCAAAAGTAAAATAAACCACTCTCCAACCAAGACGAGTAAAGGGACAGTCAAAACAAACATGTGATTTATAGACTCCTCTGAGTCATAAAAAGCACATTTCTTACAACCCATCCGATGACACTTTGCCAAGTTATCTTTTGTTAGTATAACCTTATTATGCATAAACTACATAAAGATCTTAATATTTAATGCTACTTTCAATTTCCAAATATATTTCTGTAAGTATATGGTATGATCATTCAAAAAATTTCATTTAAAGATTTGACTCTAAAACTCCCTAACTTAGTTAATTTCTAGACAAATCTAAGTTTCTCATTTTTTAGGTTTATATACATAAGTCGTTGCACTAAATGGATCGTGAATTTTTCTAATATTTTTAAATAATACGTTTATTTTATTAAATTCCACAAATAATACACGATTTTGAAAAATTGCAATTGTAGCGTGGCCTCGGGGGTTAAACTACAGACAGGATCCCGTTGGGGCTTAAACTCCCGACAAGACATGTTGGTGGTTGCACACCCGACAGGAGTGGACGGCGGGGCCCGCCTGGCGGGGGAGCGTCAGGAGTTAAACCCCCGACAGGACGATCAGGATGTGAACTCCTATGGAGGTCCGTTCTTATCCACGCACTGCGCTGGCCAGGCACGCGACTTCTTCTTCTTCCTCTCTCATTTCTTATTCCTCTCGTTTCGAGCCACAGCCACAGGTATACCCATTTTCAGCCCATTTCTACTCCGATTTCCACCCAAACTTGGTGTTGAAACACATTAGAAAGTTGGAAAAGGCCCGGTCTATTGATGGGATAGCTTGGTGAAGTGATCTAGGGTGTTTTGGTGGAGGAATTTGGTGGTGTTTTTGGGGAGCAATGACAATGGTGGAGGCTGGGGATGCATCTTGAGGCAACTGCATGGTGGAGGTGCCGATCCGGTGACTGGAGACTCCTGCACGGCAGACTTCACACGTTTTAAGGATAAACCCTAATTTCTTGCTAACTACAGTCGTTAGTGTATGTTTATGGGTAGACTTGGATATGGTCATTAAGCTGTAAGATTATTCGTCTAGAAGTATATTCATAGAATATAATGTGCCACGGTACCGGTATTTGACATGTTTCGGTATTTTTTCTAGGTCAAAAGTTATGTCGGACAATGAACAATTTAGGTTTCACTATGGTAACGGTGTCATCAGAACAAACGGGCTCGGAATTGATTTGAGCGGGTTTCAGTGAATTCTTAAAGAGCTCCAAACTCTTGAAACATGGTCATTAGTGAGTTCAAGGATTTGTTATCTACATCTTTAGGGCTCCCTGCGACCCATACTGTCGGTGTGCATGCATTATGGACTAAGTCAAGTAATATCCCGTTGTTTTATTTGAGACCGATAGAAGTGCAATCTAAAATGGGTCAAATGGACGGACCTGAAAGGAATATGCCCGAGAGACAATAATAAAGTGGTTATTATGATATTCCATGTTTATGATAAATGTTTATTTTTCAAGCTACAATTGTATTAATAAGGAAACGTTAATACATGTGTGAATTATAAACAGACAAGGTTCCTAGTAAAGCCTCTCTTTATACTAGGATGTTGATTAACGGATGATTAAAGGTTTCCTGTTCATAACATTAGATGTTGTGAATAACAAGGTCATATCATTGGAGAATGATATGATGAATAGTCACCCGAAGTAGATATAGCAATACGATCATGTCATCAAGTTTAAATTGCTATCACATTCATAGTAACTCAATGTCCCTAGACCATGAGATCACGTTAATCACTTTCACCGGATGAGTACTTTGATTGCATCAAACGTCATACCGTAACAAGGTGATTATAAAGGTGTCGTCAGATATTAGGAAAGTGTTAGTTGAGGCTCTTGGATCAAGAGTGGGATTTATCCATTCGGATAATGGAGAGATATAATCAGGTCCCTCTCGGTGATATCACATTGACATAGCCTGGCAAGCAAGTGATTTGATCACTAGAATGTCATATCACATGTGAGAATGTCATATCACATTGACATAGCCTTGCAAGCAACTAACCCTCAAAAAAATTATCGCATGAACAAGAAAAAGAGTACTTCTCAGGAACGAGATTAAACGAGGTATGGTTGATACCAAGTGATCGGATATCGGACAAGTAAAATATCGCGAGACAAAAGAAATTTGATTACAACGAAAGAGGTTCGGACAATCATGAGATCTTCGAGGAGCTAGTGGGAGTCGTTATGGATCTCCAGGTCCCGCAAATGATTATTGATCGGAGAAAGTCTCTATCATGTCTACATAGTTCTCGAACCCATAGGGAGATACACTTATGGTAAACCGACACATTTGAGCGGATAGGAAACACAGGGAAAATCAATGGACATCACATAAAATTGTTTTGTTGCAAAAAATTGTTCTGTCGAATCTGCAAAAAAAGTTTTGGGGTATCAAAATAAAGCAAAGGGATCAAAATGTTAATATGTTCATTAAATGAAGTGTTCATTAAATGAAGTACTCATTAAATGAAGTGTTCATTAAATTGAGTTGCATTAAAATGTAATTAAAGTGCTTTAATGAATAGACCTTTAAGGGAATTAAAACACTTTCATGGAATTAAAGTGCTTTAATGGAAAGACCTTTAAGGGAATTAAAGTGTTTTAATGGACCTTTAAGGGAATTAAAGTGTTTTAATGGAGATTAAATGGGAGGAGGGGAGGGGGCATCCCGATGGTGCCTATAAAAGTAGGTGGCCTCCTCCTCCTCTCCACAAACACACTCATTCACCATTCTATCGTATGCCCTTTGGTTGGCATCTTTCCCCTCTTGCTAGCTTGTCCATTGCCACGAGCGAGGTCCTTAGGAGAAGCCCTACTCTAATCCTTCCCCTCCACCACCACTACTATGGCGTAGCACTGGTGTAGTTCCCGGGGATCCTCTAGTTCTGCTGCCCGTCTGGAGTGAGGGTTAAGGAGTCGTCGGCACACCATATGTGATCGATTACGGAGGCGCTGCCCATTTGTGGCGCTGATCGTCTACACGTCCTTGAGGAAGGTCGGGTACATCTACATCAGCCACATTTGTTTGAAGGAACATTATCCCTCTTATGGCCTATAAGGGTGAGTCCATTTGTAACCATTATGAGTATCGCCTAGATTCCATCTTGGCAGTTGCAACTGTAGGAATTTTTTGTTTTCTATGCAACGAGCCCCATTAGTGGTATCAGAGCTATATCTATGCATAGATGCTTTGTATGGTTAGAAAACATGGAGATGTGGGAGTTGATGATCATGCTATTGCAAATCTTTTGTACTTCGTATATTGGTGGCATAGTGGGAAGAAGCGGTCTGGACAAACTTTACATGTCCTCGTACATGAGACCTGTTCTACACTTGACATGCAACTAGTTTTTCATAAGTGGCTAGCGGGTGTCTGTCTCTTCCACTACAGTTGATATCTGATTTATAACGGTCTGCTTAATAACTTGGTTATCACCGTTGTGGCTGAAGTTCATAAGTAGAACAGTTCTTTCCTAAAAAAACCATAGCCGCGTAAAATATGCAAATGATAAATTAGAGGCATCTAGATTTATTTTTGCTGGGCTTCTGTCATGATATGGTAATGTTATAATTTGTAGTATGGATTGATACTATTGGAAATTATAATATGCCAAAATGTAAGCGCCATAGACATTGGCGTGATACAAATGGAATGATAGAGATCATACCATGATGCACAAGATAGTGATCAAGTTCAAGGACCATATCATGTCACTCTTACATATGATGTTTGTTTGCATCTTATTTATGCTTATGTATAGCTTAGAATTTGGCGGTATAATTATAATATGATCCCTCCTACTAAATATCAGGATAATAATATGTTATTCCTTAGTATGCACCGTTAATAAAGTTCGTCGTTTTGAAGCACAACGTGATGATCGGGTGTGATAGACTCTACGTTCTCATACAACGGGTGTAAGACAATTTTACACAAGAGAGTACTAAGGTTCTTACCTGGAGAGCCTAGCATGTACATACATGTCCTCGGAACATGAACTGAAAGGTAAAGAACGAGTCATATGAATGATATGATGCTCATACGATGCTCGCCATTGGAGCTGTGCCACCACTCGTGATGATCGGTCGTGGCATAATGAATTTGGTTCGTGTAATCAACAAAGCAACTCGAGGGATGTTGGTTTTGAGTGGGAGAACACATATTAATATGATTAAAGTTGAACTCAATTTATCATAAAATGAATCGGAGTGAATTTGCACAGTTCATTGTAGTTTTAATACCTTGTGTTTAGCTATGATTAAGATAATATAACTACTGGATTGTGGAATTTTGTACTTTATGAACTGGTATCAGATTGTTTTATGAGTGTCAATCTAAAGTACTATTACAATCTTTCATCAAAACCTCACTTAATCCGTGAAATTCAATAAGTAGTATTAAATCAAGAGTAACAAATTCCAGCGTTATTATCCAAGTATCATGCTCGCCACCATGATCTTTGATATTCGAAAGTTGTTTCAGTATCAAGGTTATCTAAGAGATGAAAGAATTGTTTCAGAAACCATCATGCGTGAAAGATATTGTGATATCTAAAACAATGTTTGGTTGCAATATGATAGAATACAATTTTAGTAAGATACATGTTCTCATATTGTATGAGAATTTGCAAAGGTTGGAGATGCTAGGCATCCTGATCTCCCAAAAGGTTTTGGGAACTAACATTATATTCATGATTAGTTTTTATCAGCTATAGTAGCTTGATTATGAAAGTTGTCATGATAAGGATGAATAGAATATGTAGGTAAAATGTTTACTATATTAAAAAGATTACTAAAAGGAATAAATTTGAAAGAACACCAAAAATTTTATGATGGTGATTAACTTCAAAGTGCACGTCCAAAGGTATTAGTATTTGACTCTACACGCTTTGGACTATGTGTCATATGTATGGCGCCACTATTGATGTTGATATATTTTTAAAAAGGAAAGGTAATGTTGAAAGAGAATCTGATAAATATTTGGCACTAAGGAAAAAAGACTAGAAAAGTCTAGCTTAGGTATATATATGATATATATGTTATGGGTGTATTCTTTGCTTTTTAAACAATGTGATTCTTGGATATTGGATACCGAATTTTTTGGTATGAAGTGTCATACAGAACAACAAACTTCATGAACTACAATGGACTAAGTAACTAGCAAAACAATATGTGATGATGTTCATCAAAAACAAATAAAGTGTTATTTTGTTTCTTGTTGACATCAACTTGCCTTCAAGATTTGTATTAATAATTGTTATTTTATTCCGGTATTATGAGAATAATGGTTATTCAAATAATTACTATATTCCATAGAAGATGGATGAACTTTTACAAATCTAGTTGGATAAATCACGTCCATAAACAATGATGCTAAAGTGTCATAAGACGAATGATTGAAAATCACTTTTGAGTGACATCCCCATTTAAATTATATTGGAAAGAAAACAAGAAGAAAAACTCCATGTTAATGGATTTTGGAGTCTTTTGATTTTGATCAATTGACGCGTGTGAAACTTTCCTGGAGATAATTAAAACCCCATCCACGGGCCAAAGAAGAACGAACGACTAACCTATTGGACATTGTGCATATTGATATATATAGTCCATTATGTGTAGCCATGAGCGATGGATTTAAACTTCATATGCTTTCTGCGAAATTTGCGTAAATACATGTGTATATTTACTTTATAAGGGATAAGTATGAAACATTTGAAAATGTTCAAATGTTTTCAAGATGAAGTGGAAAATCATTGTAACAATAAAATAATGAATTTATGATTGGATCATAAAGGAATATAATTGAATTGCAAGTTTATCAAAACACCTAAGATTTGAGGAATCGTTCCAATGACTTGCGTTTTCTCGAAACACCATAGGCGCATGGAGTGTTCGTGGAATGTAATCAAATAGTGTTTTACATGGTAGGATCAATGGTGGTATTTTTAAAATTGACATTATATTTTAAAGATTAAGCTTTAGTGACTACCGCTTTTACACTGAAAAGAGCTCCATCATGATCCATTGAAATGACACACCATATGAGTTATGGTTTGGGATAAAACCTAAGTTGTCTTTTCTTAAATTTTGGTATGCTAGGCATAAGTAAAATGTTTACAAACAAAGTCAGATGAGCTTGTCTTTTTAGGTTATTCCGAATAATCGTCGGGTATTCCTCCATAGCACCGAAGACAAAAGTGTTTGTCGCTTGGACATGTCAAATTTCTTGAGAAGGCATTTTTCGAGAAAATTTAAGTGGGAGGACAATAGAACTTTGACAAGGTTATTAAACCTAAGCTACATGTGCTGAGTTGCGCAGCGTCGAAAAGTGTCCCAAAGGCAGCCACAATGCTCATGGATCACGTGCCTCAAAGGTTGTGGTCATGGAGATCTAATTTCCTATTGAACTGTGTTGGTCAGGTAAACAATCAAATACTAAGATTTGAGTTTAAATCATTATTTTTTGACAATGATGAACCGAATACATGCAAAGAAGCGATAATGGGCCCTGACTCTGTCAAATGGATTGATGCATAAAATCCGTGATAGTTCCATGCACGAGAAACCAAGTTTCTGAACTTGGAAAACCCTCTAGATCTATAAAAAACAGACATGGATGTTTCATATCTATGAAATAGTCGACATGTTGGTAAAGAGTTTATGACAATATTCAAGGAGTTGAGTAAGATAAAGATTTGATCTTTCGTAGCGATGTTTAGTCTGAACGGATTTGTGTAGCAACAACTACATATGTAAAGTGTTGCATATGCTAGATGAACAAACCAAACAACATTCTTCTAATAGAATGGTTTCCTAGGACGTGGATGTGAGACGGTCCGAAGGGTTTTGTTAAATTAAAGGATGCTAAAAAGGCATGCAAATTTCAATAGTTGTAATAATCATAGAGGAGTTGGAAACTTCACCATGATGAAATTGTTAAAATGTTTAAATTCAACTGAAACAATGAAGATGCTTGCATTTGCAAGAAATTAAGTGGGAGTGCTGAGACATATTTCCAATACAATGTGTATAAGACATATTGATTTGAAATGATGTACCTTTTATTTGACACAAGTTAAGAATTTCATTGAAAATAGATTTTCATGAAAGACTTAGGCAAAACCCGAATATTAGGCATCAATGTCCATTTGCATAGATTGAGACGCTAATATGGTTATGTCAAATGTACATAGATGAAATATTGAATTAGTTCAATATGGAAACGACAAGAAAGGTTCTTTCCTCGTGGATAAGGTTGATAATCGAGATTCGAGTGTTTTGACACTTGGTGAGTAAAATCACATGGATATCTTGATAAATGAGATTCAAGTGTTTTGACACTTGGTGAGTGAAATCACATGAATATCTTAATCAATCATTCTGTGATATGTACATATCTAGATATGTCCTATGCTCTAAATCTTATAAGCATATACCAGGGTGACTCATAAGATGATCATTGGATGATAGTGAGGATATTCTTATGATCTTTGGAAGAGCTAAGAATATATTTTGTATATAGAAGTGATAAATTGTTCATTGTAAAGTGTAACATTGATGGATAGTTCATTGTAAGGTGTTCATTGGCACTATACAGATAGTTCATTGTAAGGTGTTACACTGTAAATATAAAAAATAGTTGATTGCAAACAGTTACATTGGTACTACTTTTGTCACAAGATAAAAATTACGATTATCTCAATTTAGGCTATAGGTTAAGGTGGCACAATGTAATGGAAGAAATTTCCATGATGGATTTGTATGAGTTCCAAAGTTATGGACATTGTGACGGATACTACAATGAAAGGCTAATGATAAGACTGCTATAGTAGCATCAAAGGAACTCAAAGGCTAAGTATAAGACTTCTGTTGTGGTTTGATGGGCTAGTACTATGAAGATATATTGTATGACAATTATATCAACATATTTTAAACCCCAAGGAACTAAAGGTCTCACCAAAATTATACAATGCCATCTCATTGGAGAATGAGTGATGCATAGGTGTTGAATGCGCAAATACACAAGGACTTGAAAGTTTCAGATATGGGGATTATGTTTACCACTAGCGAACACATATATACAGCACCGAAGTGCCATAGGTGTTGAATGCGCAAACTTTTTTCAAACTAGATTACTGACTCTAGTGCAAGTGGGATACTGAAAGGAATATGCCTGAGAGGCAATAATAAAGTGGTTATTATGCTATTCCATGTTTATGATAAATGTTTATTTTTCATGTTATAATTGTACTAATAAGGAAATGTTAATATATGTGTGAATTATAAACAAATAAGGTTCCTAGTAAAGCATCTCTTTATACTAGCATGTTCATTAATGAATGATCAAAGGTTTCCTGATCATAACATTAGATGTTGTTAATAACAGGGTCATATCATTGAAGAATGATATGATGAATAGTCACCCGAAGTAGCTGTAGCAATACGATCATGTCATAAAATTTAAATTTCTATCACATTCATAGTAACTCAATGTACTTAGACCATGAGATCATGTCAATCACTTTCACCGGAAGAGTACTTTTATTACATCAAACGTCACACTATAAGAGGGTGATTATAAAGGTGTCGTCAGGTATTTGGAAAGTGTTAGTTGAGGCTCGTGGAATAATAGTGTCATTTGTCTATCCGGATGATGGAGATATATAATCAAGGCCCTCTCGGTGATATCACATTAACATAGCCTTGCAAGCAAGTGATTTGATCACTAGAATGTCATATCATAGGAATGAGAAAATAGTACTTTTCAAGAACAAGATTAAACGAGGTATGGTTGACACCAAGTGATCGGATCGGACAACTAAAATATCGTGAGACAAGGAATTTGATTACAGCGAAAGAGGTCTGGATAATATGATATTTTCGTGGAACTAGTGGGAGTTGTTATGGATCTCCAGGTCCCGCTAATGATTATTGATCAGAGAAAGTCTCGATCATGTCTACATAGTTCTCAAACCCATAGGGAGACACACTTAAGGTAAGCCAACACATTTGAGCGAATAGGAAACACATGTGAAATCAATGGACATCGTAGAAAATTGTTCTGTCAAATCTACCAAAATAGTTTCAGGGTATCTAAACAAAGCAAAGGGATCAAAATGTTAATGTGTTCATTAAATGAAGTACTCATTAATGAAGTGTTCATTAAATTGAGTTGAATTAAAATGTAATTAAAGTGCTTTAATGGATAGAACTCTAAGGGAATTAAAATGCTTTAATAGAATTAAAGTGCTTTAATGGAAAGACCTTTAAGGGAATTAAAGTGTTTTAATGGACCTTTTAAGGGAAATAAACTGCTTTAATGGAGATTGAATGAGAGGAGGGGAGGGTGCATCCCCATGATTCCTATAAAAGGAGGTGGCCTCCTCCTTCTCTCCACACACACACACACACACTCATTCACCATTCTCTCATATGCCCTTTTGTTGGCATCTTCCCCCTCTTTCTATCTTGTACATTGCCACGATCAAGGTTCTTAGGCGAAGCCCTGATCTAATACTTCCCCTCCATCACCACTACCATGGCGTAGTGCTGGTGTAGTTCCCGAGATCCGCTACTTCTGCTGCCCGGCTGGAGCGAGGGTTCGGGGGTCGTCAACACACTCTATGTGTGACCGATTACAGAGGCTCTGCCCATTTGTGGCGCTGATCGTCTGCATGTCCTTGAGGATGGTCGTGTACATCTACATCAACCATGTTTGTTTGCAAGCACGTTACCTCGCTTATGGTCTACGAGAGTGAGTCCATCTATAATCGTTACAATTATCGCCTAGATTCGATCTTGGCAGTTGCAACTGTAGGAATTTTTTTCTATGCAACGAACCCCATTAAAGCCTGCCATATAAGGAAAGTTAAACCCATTTCCTTAGTGTTACCTGTGGCGAAATAGGGGGTACAATAATGGCCAGAGTAGTCGGACCCAATATGTTGGTGTTGGTTATGATCATGGCCAGAGTAGTCAGACCGAGGACGGAGGTGGTGGTGGCTACTATTATGGCCAGAGCAGTCAAGGACAAGATGGCGGTGGTGGTTATGAATCTGGTCATAGTAATTATGCACACACTAGGGGTGGTGGTTATGAATCAGCTGATGTTAGTTAAGGGACATGAGAAGAAATTTTCAGTGGTGAGGCTGATGAGGATGAGATATACGAAGGTTTGTTGCAAGATCAGATGGAAGCCGAAGATTCAGATAGCGATAGTGATACCATTGATGATTCTGGTGAGACTAATGAAGAATAGATCGACCCACCAATTCCAGCATCTTGGAATAATGACAGCACAGCGACAATGAATGTGAACGATGGGAATGATACCGCTTGGCACTATCACGCGAACAACATCTCCTAGGGTGCATTATATCCTAGCAAGAGACATCTACAAGAAGCAATTGTTGAGTGGTAATTGTCCATGCAACGGGTCTTCGGAACGAAGCCGTCATCCCAATAATATTTGACATTGGTTTGTGAGATAGACGGATGTCCGGCAAGAGAGCATGTCCATCGCCCTAAGCATGACACCAACTAGAAGGTTAGCGACGTTGTGCTGCACACATGTCAACTTCCTATTATCCTTCAGGACCATCATAACATCACCTCAACCCTCCTGGCTAGATTGTTATACACAGAGATAGTAGAGAGCAAAGACATAGGGGTGAAAGCTATCGTCAACAAAGTTTCTGTCAGATTTTGCTACAATATTTCTTACGAAAAGGCTTGGAAGACTAAGCAGAGGGAACTGGAGGCAAGATTTGGTTCATTTCAAGAGGGATACGACTATATTTTTTGGATGCTCCAGACACTGCAGGTGTAACATCCCAAAAATATTAATCAAGGTTATCAATTTCAATCACCCAAAATTAGGGTTAACAAAAACTTTTGTTAATTAAACCCATATGAATGCATGTGTGTATGTGATGAATGCATGAATGCTAGTATGGACTTGTGTGATTGTTGTGAATGGCAAGGATTGGTTTAAACATGAAAACAACATCATCTAAATCAATTCCATGCAGAATCAAATCAATAGAAATTCAAAAACAAACAAAATAAGCAAATGGTCATTTTTGCCAATCTTGCTCACTAGCCCACTTTGAGTGTTTCTAGTCCAAGATTTCAAACAGAAACAATTCCATTTATTTTCACCCCTTGCTAGACCAAGTGAAATTGAACCCAAGCCCACCTTGCAAAACCATTAAAAAACATTTGGCAACCTTATTCAAATGACATTTGAAAATTGAATCTAGTTCATATGGGAAGATCACCATTTCTCAAAACCCAACCAAGCCAGTGCACCTTGACAAATCCAAGCAAGAAGAGACTACCTAGTATGTGACCATTGCATCCACCAAGTTTCAACCCAAAATTCAAATTTAAATTTCTTGCGGCCATTTCATCAAACACTTGGACACAGAAAATCAAATTGGCCAAACTTCATTGTTTTGAGTAGTAATTTGGCTAAGCAATGTTCACAATTGATCATACTTGTCTCCCCAGTGCCAACCAGTGCCTTGCCCCTAGCTCCTACCGAGTGCACCATGCCATGCCAACCCGAGAGAACCCTTGCCAGCCGACCGTGGCTAGCTAGCCAGAGCAAGCCCCGAGCCTAGCCACCGTGTCAAGCAAGCACGCCACCGTCCACCGCCACCCCTTGTCCAGTCCTCGAGCCCTGCTAGCCACTGGACCACCCAAAACACACACGCCCATTTCTCTGTGACCATGTCCAGAGCACGCTAGAGCGTCGCGCTCGACACACTCGCACAACCGTGCCCCGCCTTCGCCGCCCGCGTACGTGATCACCACCGCTCCAGGAACCTCCTAGACAACCCCGTTCGCCGCCGCGCGACCCATAGCCACTATGCGCCATCAAAACTGCCGTCGGTGCTGCCCAGAGCGTCGACGTGTTCCGACCGAATCGCACCACCCCTCGCCTCGCCATTACTTCCATGAGCATCGCCAGGAGACCGCGCACCGTCCCCTACCTTCGGCCATGCTGTTAGCTCACTGTGAAGCTGACCCCGACGAGCTCAGCCCGCACCCTTCGGTTCCCTTGTCGCACTATAAATAGAGGCCTCCCCCGTTCGATTTCTTCACACCATTCCACTCCCCACCTCTCACTGATCGTGCCCACTTCTTCTCGGAGCAAGGCGAATGTAGCATCAGCGGAATTTCGCCAGAGCCTGCCGCTGCTGGAGGAGAAGGGCGCCGCTGATTGGAGCCACCCCAGGAGAAGCCGCCAATACCAGGCGAATCACCATCATCAACTTCGTCGTTTTCCCCTATCGCCAACCATCGCCTAAGCCCTGGTGAGCCGCCAAAGACCCCCACTGGCCGCGCTAGGGTTCGTGCTTGTCGTGTTCTGTTCAGACGTGGACGATGACCCTCAGCCGTAGATCTTACATCTAATCCCACGGTTATAATCGCCCCGTACCCCTTCGCACCCCCAATCCCACTGATGGGTGGGGACAACCACTTAACCGGCCCGCGCGCGCACTGTGCGTAGTGAGCCGGCCCAGTTAGCACTCCCGCGCGACCCAGTAGTTTAAATTTAGATTTTTTATTTTAGTTTCAAACCTAGTTCTGTCTGTTGATTCAAATTTCAATCCAGAGGGTTTCACTGAACCAAATTGCATAAAACTAATTTTGGTAGAAAGGTATTGAAATTCTTAATCCAAGCCCGTTAGATTCAAACCATTTGGAATTATAGATCACCTGTAGTAAAAATAACAAGGCAGATACTTTTCTGCATTCAGAATTTTTTCCAAATTCAACCATAAAAGCTTTTGAGTTGATTCCAACACTCAAAAATCACATTTGATAAGGCCTTTCTGAATATATAAAAATATCTAGTTTTACTTGCAGTAATAATGGACAAGTAATAAAAGAATGCCCCATCGTCAGCATTGCCTATGACCATGAAGATGGAGCCTCGCCCATGCTACTGTTATTATATTATTCCGCTTCTTGAATGTACAAAGACTAGATGATGAGATCTTTTATTTGTTGTAAGACCTTATTATGGTTTGTAATGGATGATGTACTGTGATATCCAATCTGTTATGTCTCGCAAAAATGGTAATCCTAGGATTGCGATGTATGGCATAACATGCATCTGAGATTAAAAATCTGGGTGTTGACAAGTTGGTATCAGAGCCATCCTGACCATAGGAGACCCTAGCTTAGAATGGACGCTTGAATAAAAAACTTAGTTTCAAAACAAAGGAAGTGAATATTTATGAAAAGCTTATTCTCATTCTTATCACTTAGGTTCTTTCATGAAAATTCATGTTCCTCCAAAATTCTTGCGAACTTACATAAAATTTGACACACTTAATCACTCTACTAAATTACTCATCCTACATTCTTATAGATGGACGTGAAGTATATCAAGTTCTATTAGTTGGGAAATGGAGGAGATCTGATCTTTGAGCGAGACTTGGACTAGCTCTCGGAACTTCTGGAGCGCCCGCACCCCGAGTTCTTCGGAGCTCAGCTCAACGATCAGGAAGGAGAAGAATTGCAATGGCTAATTGTTGCAAGTCTCCGAGGGAAGATTGAAGCCCCCACCTTAGAGGGAGTCCAGTTCACCTTAAGGGAGAAAAACTGGCTAGATGGACTCGCCAGGGCCATGCAGGGAGCTCTTGCCCGTCTGTGTGGGCAGAGTATCAATCAGATCAAAGGCACCCGCTTTGAGTTCTACCCAAGGCGTGATGTTATAGGACAACCACTGGAGGCACCATATCACCCTGAGATAAAGCATCAAGTGGACCACCTCAGCTTCATGATGTATGACCAGCAGAAGGAGTTGGACAATTCCCGTTCCTACACCAACCACAACTACGCCATCTCAGTCCAGAACGACCAGACCATTGCCATGCTAGTGAAGGATCGCTAGTCTCGTCGCCATCAGCTTGACAAGAAGGAGCGCATCATTGCCCGCCTTCGTCACAGGATAACAGACTTGGAGGAGACCATCCACGAGAGGGACATGGATCTTGAGGAGAGGGAGAATGTAGGGGAAGATATCCGTAGAGATCCCTACTCCTATCTTAGTGACGATGATGACTTTCTGGAGGATCAAGACATGGACTTCTTCACCGATGAGGATGACTTCGCCTTTATTGATGATGATGAAGCCACCGATTCCGAGGAGTAGTAGAACTTGAGCACTAGCGTTAGTGAAGTTGTATCCGGTCCCACTATATCGTAGTTTCATAGAATGGTTCTTAAAACCATCTGTTTCCTTGTTGTGGTGTGTGTTTGTATTGTGTTCTATGAATGAATGAAAAGCAAGTTGCTAGAAAAATCTGAGTCAAACTTCAAAAACTTTTCAAAAACAAACCCCTGAACCTTAGAAATTTCCCTCTTTTCTCATGATCTATCTCAATCTTCAGATGCCTCGCGGAGGAAGCAGTTCATCCCCGGACCCGATGTTGGAGATCTTGCAAATGTTGGTTTCTGACCGTGAAGCTGAAAGAGACGAACGTTAAGCCAACTTAGCCACCCTTCAACACATAGCTCAGTTGGCCAACAACAATCAAGGCCATGGAAACCAGGACAACCATGGATCCAAGCTCAAGAACTTTCAGAATACCAATCCACCCGTCTTTAGTAAGTCTGAAGAGCCCTTAGATGTCGATGATTGGCTGCAAACCATGGAGAACAACTTAGAAGTTGCAGGAGTGGAGGCCAACAAGAAGGTACTGTTTGCCACCCACTATCTGGCAGGAGATGCAAGAGCTTGGTGGAACAGCGTTCGCGCCATGACTGGAGGACAAATGATGACTTGGGATGAATTCAAGCTCAAGTTTAGCAGAACCCATGTGCCACCGGGTTTGATCAAGAGGATGAGAGATGAATTTAGAGAATTTAAGCAAGGGAGGATGACAGTACTTGAGTACCGTGATGAATTTCTGTCATTAGCTAGGTATGCACCCGATGAGATTGACACTGAAGCTAAGGAGAAGGAGAGATTCTTGAATAGTCTGCATGATGAGATGCAGACGGTATTGGTCAACATTCCATTTGATGACATTTAAGCCTTAGTGGATTCTTCCATTCAGATGGAAGGCAAGATCAACCAAGCCAATGAGAACTGCAAGCGTCGAATGATGCATCAACCAGGAACCCACCATACCCCAAAGTATCGCCCCAACCCGTCTCCACGATTTTCCCCAAGAAACAATAGACCCCCGATGAACCGTCCGACCTATCCCAAACATGGAAACCCAAGGCCCGTAAACCACAACAACAACCCCGGCAACTCCAACAATTTCAACCGTGCATTGCCAAGTTTAACAACAACAATGTCGCCAACAACACCAATACTGCCCCGAGAACTTGAAGCAATGATGTGCCTGTTGAGGGAAGGACAAGTCTTAGGTGACTTTTTATTAATGTGGAACCAAGGGTCACTACTCCAATGAGTGCCCCAAGAAGATTGCAGTAGCCCCCAATGTGAATGCCCCAGCTCAGCAGCAGCGCCGTGTTCAGCCTGGAAGAAGATTTGCCCCAGGGAATTCGCTCAACCGCAACAGCCGTCTGTTTCTCATGAATGCTGAAGAAGCCCAAGAAGCGCCATATGTCGTGCTGGGTATGTTTTCTGTTAACTAAGTACTTGGAAGAGTGTTGTTTGATTCTGGACCATCGCACTCGTTTATACAGAATAATTTGAATGCACTAGTAAGATTCAACCAACAAAATTGAAGCATGTTATGATTGTTCAAATACCTGGTTCAACCACCAAAGCTAGACAAATTTGCAAGGCTGTACCTATCAGAATCCATGGCATAGATTTTTATGCTAATCTAATATTACTCGGAACCAAAGGTTTGGAAGTAGTACTAGGAATGGATTGGATGTCGAAACATAAAGGATTAATCGACTGTGCCAAGAAAGCCATAACCATGACTAGTACAACTGGAGTATCAGTAGAGCATGTATCTGAAACCTTGCCCCGTCAATCCAAGTGCAACAAGAGTATAGCCCAACCAACCATTGACCAAGTCAGAGTAGTCTGTGAATACCCCGACGTATTTCTAGATGTTTTGCCCAGTATGCCCCCAGATCGGGATATCGAGTTTATCATTGAACTAATCCCTGGAACCGGACCCATAGCCCAGAGACCTTATAGTATGAACCCATATGAATTAGTGGAGCTGAAGAAGCAACTGGATGCTATGCTGGAGATAGGATTGATTCAACCAAGTGCTTCGCCATGGAGATCACCTATCTTGTTTGTGGATAAGAAGGATGTAGGTAACCATTTGTGTACGGATTATCGAAAGCTGAATGATGTCACCATCAAGAATAAGTACCCACTGCCAAAGATAGAAGATCTGTTTGACCAATTGACTGGTGCCAAAGTGTTTTCAAAGATTTATCTTAGAACTGGTTATCATCAACTCAAGATTCGCGCAGAGGATATTCCGAAGACTGCCTTTACCACCAGATATGGACTGTATGAGTACACTGTCATGTCTTTTGGATTAACCAATGCCCCCGCTTATTTCATGAACCTCATGAATAAGATTTTTATGGACTTCCTGGATAAGTTTGTCGTTGTTTTCATTGATGACATTCTGATCTATTCCAAATCATAAGAAGAACATGAGATACACCTAAGGAACATCCTTGGAGCCCTTAGGGAGGATCAGTTGTATGCCAAGTTTAGCAAATGTGAATTCTGGTTACAGGAAGTAGGATTCCTCGGACATATTGTGTCAGCCGGAGGAATTGCTGTTGACCCCGCCAAGGTTAAGGATGTTGAATAATGGCAAGCCTCAACCACTCAAACCGAAGTTCGTGCATTTCTCAGATTAGCGGGATATTACCGCAAGTTCGTAGAAGGATTCTCGAGTATCGCCAGACCCATGACCCAATGGTTGAAGAAAGATAAGAAGTTTGAATGGACGGACAAATGTGAAGCAAGTTTTCAAGAGCTTAAGAAGAGATTGATCTCAACCCCAATCTTGATCATGCCGGATATCACGAAGCCTTTTGATGTGTATTGTGACGCATCCAAGATCGGTCTCGGATATGTGCTTATGCAAGAAGGCAAAGTCATATCATATCTATCCTAAAAACTGAAGCAACATGAGCAGAATTATCCTACCCATGATCTTGAACTAGCAGCCGTAGTTTTAGCCTTGAAGACATGGCGACATTACCTTATGGGTAACCGTTGTGAAATTTATTCGGACCACAAGAGCCTGAAGTATATTTTCACTTAGAAGGAGCTGAATATGAGGCAAAGGAGATGGATAGAGTTAATCAAGGACTATGATCTGGACATCCACTATCACCCCGGTAAAGCCAATGTGGTAGCAGATGCCCTGAGTAGATTGCCATGTCGTTTGAACTCCATGATTCTTAAGGAGCAACCAAGTTTGCACAAGGAGTTGGAAGATTTCAGAATGGAACAAGTAAGTGAAGGATTTTTGGCTAGCATAGAACTTCGACCCACCTTGATCAGTCAGATCAAGGAGGCGCAGAAAGGAAATGCTAGTATCGATGGAATCAAATGTCGTATCGGTACAGACAAAGTACCTGGATTCACCAAAGATGAAGGAGTTTTGTGGTACAAAGGACGCATTTGTGTGCCAGCAGATTCAGAATTGAAGCAAGCTATTTTGAAAGAAGCCCATGATACTCTTTATTCTATCCACCCTGGAGGAACGACGATGTATCAAGATTTGAAGGAGCAATTTTGGTGGCATCAGATGAATAGAGAAATCGGAAGCTTCATAGCCAAGTGTGATATTTATCAGAGAGTTAAGGCGGGACATCTGAGACCCGCAGGACTGTTGCAACCATTGCAGATTCCGGAATGGAAATGGGATTCAGTTGGAATGGATTTTATCACCGGTTTGACTACATCTAGTAGGGAAATGACTCTATTTGGGTCATAGTAGATAGACTGTCCAAAGTCACCCATTATTTACCTGTCAAGACCACTTATCAAAGTTCAAAACTAGCAGAGTTGTACATTGCTAGAATCGTCAGTTTGCATGGAGTCCCCAAGAAAATTGTGTCGGATCGAGGAACCCAGTTTACCTCGAGGTTTTGGAAGAAAGTACAAGAAGGATTGGGAACCCGGCTGGATTTCAGCAAAGCTTATCACCCTCATACAGATGGACAAATGGAGCGAGTAAATCAAATACTCGAAGATATATTGAGAGCCTGCGTGTTAGAATATGGATCTAAATCGGAAGACTGTCTGCCGTTCGCATAATTTTCATACAACAATAGTTATCAAGCCAGTTTGCAAATGACCCCATTTGAATTCATGTATGGAAAGAAGTGTCGTACCCCTTTGAATTGGTCAGAAGTAGGAGAGAGTCAGATTTTTGGATCCGACATCCTACGAGAAGCAGAAGAGAAAGTTCACAAGATCCATGAGCACCTCAAGACCTCCCAATCCATACAGGAGAGTTACGCCAACAAGAGACGCCGAGACCTCGCCTTCAATATCGGAGATTTTGTGTATCTCAAAGTGTCACCTTTGAAAGGAATGCAACGTTTCCAGCTCAAAGGAAAGTTAGCCCCCAGATATATCGGACCCTTCAAGATTTTGAATCGTTGAGGAGAAGTATCGCATCAACTGGAACTGCCAGAGGAGATGTCAGCCGTGCATAATGTGTTCCATATATCGTTACTTTGCAAATTCCTAGAAGTCCCGGAGAAGACCGACGTATTCAAGAATATTGATCACCGAACCATAGAGATCAACGATGACCTGACATTTCCTAAAGTACCCATCTGTATTTTGGAGGAAGCTTTCAGAACCACCAGGACCCGGAGTATCAAGTTTCTCAAGATCCAGTGGAGTAACCACACTGAAGAAGCTACCTAGGAACAAGAAGATCACATTAGGACGGAGTTTCTAGATCTCTTTAAATCCTAGTTTTCTATTTTTCTCGAATCTCGGGATGAGATTTTGTTTAAGGGGGGAAGGTTTGTAACATCCCAAAAATATTAATCAAGGTTATCAATTTCAATCACCCAAAATTAGGGTTAACAAAAACTTTTGTTAATTAAACCCATATGAATGCATGTTTGTATGTGATGAATGCATGAATGCTTGTATGGACTTGTGAATGGCAAGGATTGGTTTAAAGATGAAAACAACATCATCCAAATCAATTCCAAGTAGAATTAAATCAATATAAAACAAACAAAATAAGCAAATGGTCATTTTTGCCAATCTTGCTCACTAGCCCACTTTGAGTGTTTCTAGTCCAAGATTTCAAACAGAAACAATTCCATTTCTTTTCACCCATTGCTAGACCAAGTGAAAGTGAACCCAAGCCCACCTTGAAAAACCACAGAAACATTTGGCAACCTTATTCAAATGACATTTGAAAATTGAATCTAGTTCATATGGGAAGATCACCATTTCTCAAAACCCAACCAAACCAGTGCATCTTGACAAATCCAAGCAACCAGAGACTACCTAGTATGTGTCCATTTCATCCACCAAGTTTCAACCCAAAATTCAAATTTGAATTTCTTGTGGTCATTTCATCAAACACTTGGAGACAGAAAATCAAATTGGCCAAACTTCACTGTTTTGAGCAGTAATTTGGCTAAGCATTGTTCACCATTGATCCCACTTGTCTCCCCCAGTGCCAACAAGTTCCTTGACCACCCCTAGCCCCTACCCAGTGCACCATGCCATGCCAACCCGAGAGAACCCTTGCCAGTCGACCGTGGCTAGATAGACAGAGAAAGCGCCAAGCCTAGCCACCGTGCATAGGAAGCACGCCGCCGTACACCGCCACCCCCTGTCCAGCCCTCGATCCCTGCTAGCCACTGGAATACTCAAAACACACGCGCCCATTTCTCTACGACCATGTACAGAGCGTGCCAGAGCTCCGCGCTCGACACGCTCGCACAGACCGCGACCCGCCTTCGCCGCCCACGTACGTGATCACCACCGCCCCAGGAACCTCCCAGACAACCCTATTCGCCACCGCTCGACCCGTAGCCACTTTGCGCCATCAAAACTGTCATTGGTGACGCCCAGAGCGTCGATGAGTTTCGACCTAATCGCACCGCCCTCACCTCGCCATTACTTCCTTGAGCATCGCCGGGAGACCACGCACCGTCCCCTACCTTTGGCCATGCCGTTAGCTCATTGTGAAACTGACCCCGACGAGCTCAGCCCACACCCTTCGGTTCCCTCGTCGCACTATAAATAGAGGCCTCCCCCATTCGATTTCTTCCCAGAGCAAGGCGAGCGCAGCATCGCCAGAATTTCGCAGGAGCCTGCCGCTGCTGGAGGTGAAGGGAGCCGCTGATTGGAGCCACCCCAGAAGGAGCCACCAGTACCAGGAGAATCGTTGTCGTCGACTTCGTCGTTCGCCCCCATCGCCGACCATCGCCTAAGACCCGGTGAGCCACCACAGACCCCCATTGTCCACGCTAGGGTTCGTGCTCATCGCGTTCTGTTCAGACATGGACGACGAACCTCAGCCGTAGATCTTACATCTAATCCTACGGTTGTAATCGCCTCGTACCCCTTCGCTCCCCTCAGTCCAACTGACGGGTGGGGACAACCACTTAACCTGCCCGCGCGCACGCTGTGCACAGTGGGCCGGCCCAGTGAGCACTCCCGCGCGACCCAGTAGTTTAAATTTAGATTTTTCATTTTAGTTTTAGACCTAGTTTTGTCTGTTGATTCAAAATTCAATCCAGAGAGTTTCACTGCACCACATTGCATGAGACTAATTTTGGTAGAAAGGTATTGAAATTCTTAATCCAAGCCTGTTGGATTCAAACCATTTGGAATTATAGATCACCTATAGTAAAAATAATAAGACACAGACTTTTCTTCATTCAAACATTTTTCAAAATTCAACCATAAAAGCTTTTGAGTTGATTCCGACTCTCAAAAATCACATTTGATAAGACCTTTATGAATATATAATAATATCTAGGTTTACTTGCAGTAATAATGGACAAGTAATAAAAGAATTCCCCATATGCATTTCTAGTCACTTTAATTAATTAAAATAAAAAGGTTAACCCTTATTAAATTGTGACACCACTTTAAATCACATTCCCAAGTACTTTAATATGTGGTGATGACATGTGTCAACATGATCCCATATTATAATTGGAGAATATTAAATCTTAAGTAGTTCTTCAATGAGTAGAAATTACTTTTCTAAAATAAAATAAATAAAACTATTGCCTTAATCCTTGTGATGATTGTGATGATGCTAAATCATCTAGTGAAAACCCTGGTGTGATAAATAGAATTAGTTAAGTATTTTTTTGTGATTGTGTACCTCGTATTCATTTATAGATGCTAGTACCGACCAAGGATACGAAGAGGAAGGAGACTACTACGAGGAAGAAGCCGAGGAGAACTTCAACCACTTCACTGCACAAGGCAAGCTAGAACTTTGCAAGTGAATCCTTGCATGATAACTATGCCAACTAGATGCCTTAGGCATATGTGATTATACTCCCTTTGATTACACCAAATTCCAGTTTTACTTGCAAGCTTGATTATTTTTATTTCTTTATCAAATATCTTTATTACTTATACTTAGTAACTTGTAAGTTTTGGAAAGATATTAGAGGTAGCATAAAGAGCATATAACTTGTCCTAAGTTAGATAGATCTTGATGTCATCCTGAGGCATGAGATTGAACTTAGATAAGTCACACTTGTTTACCACCCCACATTAGTGTTTACCCCCAACTTTATTGGAGAGTGCTAAGCATAAAACTTGATCACTTTATATGGGAATACTTGGTGAAAATGATTATGAAAACCTTAAAATGATGAGTCATTCTAATGAGATGTTTTGACATGTGTTAGTGAACACAAGGTGATTTGATGATTAAAATGTTGAGGCATGAGCCTTAGCCCTTTATAAAACTGATGGTTGCCTGGGTGCGATACCATTCCAATTTTACCATACAACCACAATACCTGAATTTGGGTAGGGCTTGACTGGAAGTTTATATACCTTAGTATGGGTTCCCTTACGGTCGAGGTTTGAGATGAGGCTACCTCCTGATGATTAACCACCTGTGCAGTTCCCAAGATGACAGATGGTCATGGTTGGAGGACAAACTCATAGGAGAGGTGTCTATACTAGGGTGTGTAATTGAAAGGTTAGGATTGATTATCCACATACTAAGTATGGTAAATTCAGGATTGTTCCTGACGGATGTATCGAATATTGTGGTGAAAGTGTACCACCTATGTAGAGTGTAAAACTATTCGATAGCCGCGTCCGCGGTTATGGACAGTTGGAGTGGCCATACTGTTCCGTCGTCAGATGTTTTCCAAATGACTTGTGAAATCATTCATGACTTGACTTGACCACAACAGGGTTGTGATATGAAAACTCAAGTTCCCACTTAGGTGTTTTAAAACCTTAAACTAGTTTTCTTTGCTTCTAAACTCAGTTAGAGATAAATCTAGATTTTTTCAAAACAACCTAGAGCTTAGCATTCCTACTCAAACCATTTACCTATTAGTGTTAGTTTGCGAGTACTTAAATAGTACTCATGGATTTTTACCTGGCTATTCCCGTGGCCAGACTACGAAGAAGACTATCGGGAAGATGGACCGTAGGAAGGTTACGACAACTAGGATCATCTCCCATCGTCAGCATTGCCTGTGACCATGAAGATGGAGCCTCGCCCACGCTACCATTATGATATTATTCCGCTGCTTGAATGTACTAAGACTAGATCATGAGATCCTTTATTTGTTGTAAGACCTTATTATGGTTTGTAATGGATGATGTATTGTGATATCCAATCTGTTATGTCTCACAAAAATGGTAATCCTGGGATTGCGATGTATGGCATAACAGGCATCTGGGATTAAAAATCCAGGTGTTGACAGCAGGCTAGGAATCCAGGCACCTTCATGGACATTCAACCCTTTACGTTGCCACAGGAACCAAATTTGAGGGTGTTGCATCGAGTGTTCTTCTCATTTGCTATACGCATAGAATCTTTCACTCACTATCGACCAATCATCTGTGTGGATGGTACATTTCTCACTGGCAAGTACAGGGGTCAGATATTGACTGCCATAGGTCAAGACGGGAACAATCAAGTTGTTCCACTTTCATTTGCTTTTGTGAAGTCCGAGAACACTGAGAGTTGGGTATGGTTTTTCAGGCAGCAGAAGGTAGAAATTGTGAAGGAGACACTGAATGTGTTCGTCCTTCATGATAGGCATCCAGGTATACTCAGCGTGATAAACAAGCTAACGCAGCCTGCTCCATTTGAATTAACTTCATGGAAGGAGCACACCCCATGTCCCTCCATTCAGCATCCACTACTAGGAAAAGGGCTATAGGTAATCCACACATCTGTGGCTCACGTGGTTGAAGTGCCCCACGGGTAAAACAGGCGTGGCTCACCTGTGGGCAGTGCCCTACTAGTAACTAGAACAACCGTGGCGCCCGTGGTGATAGTGCGCCACAGATATGTGTGGGACAGGGGCCTACTGGCCGCATGCCACATACCCGTAGTGCACATGGGGTATGTGCGTTATGGTTGTTAGGTTTAGCAAGGGCACACATGATGGTGGCGTCGCGCATTCGTGCAGGTCGCCGTCGTCGCCTCCTCGTCGTCACCTCGTCGTCGTCATCGGAATTGCAAGGAGGAGGAGGAGAATAGGAGTAAGAGGAGGAGAAGAAGAGGAGGAGGAGGAGAAGAATAAGAGGAGGAAGAGGAGGAGGAGGAGGAGAGGAAGAGGAGGAGGAGAAGAAGAAGAGGAGGAAGAGGAGGAGAAGAAGAGGAGGAGGAGAAGAAGAAGAGGAGGCCTCGTCGTCATCGGAACTACAAGGAGGAGGAGGAAGAGGAGGAGAAGAAGGAGCCCGCTGTCTCGTCGTCAGAACTGCAAGGAGGAGGCCGCCGTCACCATCTTCACTGCAAGGAGGAGGAAGAGGAGGAGAACGAGAAGGAGAAAGAGAAAGAGAAGGAGAAGGAGGAGAAGAAGAAGGAAATGAGAAGGGAGGAAAAGGAAAAGGAGAGAAGGGGAGGGAAAAGAAAAGGGGTAGGTGGGCGAGGTGAGGATTCGAAATTTGAATCCCGCCCAAGCTTATCCGTGGCGCACTAGGTGGTGGTGCGCTACGGGTAAGTCGCCCTCTATTTTCTTTCTGCAGGAAAAAACGGTCTTTTGACCGTAACTTTTTACTCTTTTCGAATTTTGAAAATCTAAAAAATCGCTAAACAACCAGAGGTGGTTGCGAGCGGATGCGAAATCTCGTTCTCGTCATTTTGGTTTATTATACGATTTTTTCGATATCGTATGCAAAAGTTACGGCCTTTTTACCGTGGCATGACTTTTTTTTGCAGATAAAGTCGAAACTCATGTTTGTTAATTTTACTAGAAGCTATACCACATTACCTACCTAAATATGAAAGGATTTAATTTTTTGAAGTGTTTATCATTTTCTTTTATTTTTTGCAAAGCCTAAAAAGGCGATCCATGGGGGGGGGAGTTGGTGCAGGATAGTTAGGCGTAGGGCACTAGGGCAAGGTGCCCTACTACTAAGTTTATACATCCGTGGCGCACATGCCATAGTGCGCCACAAATGTGTCTGGCCGTTTCACAGCAGAGAGGGGCATGCGCTTAGGCGTAGCGCACCCCCTCCATGTGCGCCACGGTTGACACTAACAACCGTAGCGCACCTACCCTATGTGCGCTACGGATGTTTGGCGTGCGGCCAACAGGGCCCTGGCCCACACATATCTGTGGCGCACTATGGTCATGTGCGCCACGGTTGTTCTAGTTACTAGTAGGGCACTGCCCATAGGTGAGCCACGCCTGTTTTAGCCGTGGGGCACTTCAACCATGTGAGCCACGGATGTGCTGATTACCTATAGCCATTTTCCTAGTAGTGATGTGCGCCACGGATGTGTCGACCATTTTTTGGCAGCTCCACTTTGCACATGTGACTATCCACTACCACACCCACACTTCACTTTCCCTTCCTTCTTCCTCCTTAGATCTAGTCGGGATCGTCCTCCTGCCCACCTCAATTGCTCCACTCATTCACCTTTTTTAGCATGTAGAACTTACCTTGGATGCTACATACATAATAGAGGAAGCTCTCCTTCCGAACACGCCATCCTCTCGGTCGATCTCGCGCGCACCTCCCCTTTCCATCTTATTGATCGGTCTCTTATCTCGGTAAGTTGTCTATGTAAGGATGTGTTCATGTGTATATGGATGATATGCTCATATGTATGTAGAGGATCGATGCTCGTGTGTGTATGGAGAGGATCGATGCTCATGATGTGTGTGTATATGCAGAGGATCGATGCCCATGCGTGTATGGAGAGGATGATATGTTCATGCGTATGGATCGGTCTCTCTCTTGTGTTTGTGTGTGAATGAGTTGCTATTTGTTTTGCCAAAATGTTGATTCATTTCCATTTTGGCAAGACTTTGGAATTTCGCAAAGGTCCTTATTTTAGGATAGGTCATGCCAAAATTTTCTATCGACCATTTCATGCATGCATTGCTTATGTGGTTCTAATAAACTTCTAATTGTACCGTGTACATCGCGCAGGCAACAATGGTCCGCATAATGAGCAAAGGCATTGTGGCTAGATTTTTGAAATGCGCGACGACCGACATGATACGGAATTACTAAGACGAAGATAAGATGTCCGTGCAGAAGATGCAGACTCAACTGGTTGATCGACCCAGATTCTAGGCATCTGTAGGCGCACCTGCTTTGCCATGGATTCATGGATGGATACACTCATTGGATAAGCGATGACGAAGATGATGGAGACTGTGAAGGTGGGCAACATGACGATGATCATCATGGCGAGGACGGGCGAGATGATGAAGAGCCTCCTAGAGATGGTGAAGGTGCAGAAGCAGACCGGGATGATGATGATCTAGATGCCGGAGGAGCAGACAATGATGGAACAACGTCAGGCTGGGTGCAGGACCCTTATGTGCAAGAGTTGCTTCTCAAGCAGATGAGTAACGCCAGGGCTGCCGCAAGAGAGAAAGCCAAGCTTGCGCAACTTGAGAAAGACGCGGTTACTCCATTGTATGAAGGATGCAGGCCCGATGATACCCGGTTGAATGTAGCGCTCAAGGCTATGGAGATGAAGGCAAAACTCAAATTGAGTGACGGAAAGCTTCGAAGTGGAGCCAATACTTACGACGCTGTCGCACAAGATTATTTCACTATGAGAGCCGCGTTGGTCAGTACGGTGCAAGACTATCCAGGTTGCGGGTATATCTCGGGGCAGGTTATCCAAGGATTCTCCGCATGCATTAGGTGCATGGATAACACAAGATATCTCCAACTAGAGAAAGATCCAGGGTCTTCGAAAACCGTGTTCATGGCGCACCGGAGGTGGCTCAGCAAGAATGATCCATGGAGAAAACATGGAGATCTATTCGATGGCAAATCCGAGACCCAAGGAATCCCAGAGCGGAGAAGTGGAAGAATTGCTGAAAACTAGAAAGATTGTCGTAAGCCTGGATAGAAGCGAAAGAGGCAGCAAGACAAGCCGCTGTTGAAGGTATGGAAAACAAGGTGTGTTTTCTAGGAGTTGCCATACTGAAAGTTTCTCTACACGCCTCATAGCCTTGACATCATGCATATCATGAAAAATGTGTGCGAGAGTCTGGTCGCCACCATAATCAACATGCCAGATAGGACGAAAGATGGTCCAAAATCAAGGCACGACCTGATATTCATGGGCATCCGGAAGGAGCTTCACGGAGGACGCACTACTCTTGATGATCAGGAAGAGTACGATGATCATGAGTCGGAGGCGACACAAGGTCGTTGGAAGGGTAAAAATTTCAAGAAGAACGAATATTACTGCCCTCCTTCATGCTTCACTCTAAGCCAGGATGAGATCAAACAGTTTTTCAAGTGCCTTCTAGGAGTCAAATTTCCGTACGGCTACGCGGGCAAGATAAGCAGATACCTAGACGAGGAGAAGCAGAGGTTCAGTGGCATGAAGTCTCACGACGGTGCCATGATAATGACGCAGGTACTTCCAGTTGCTCTAAGAGGTATAATGGACGAGCACGTCCATGAAACGTTGTTTGGCCTCTGCAAGTTTTTCGTCGTCATATCTAGAAGGTCGATTGGCATGAATCAGCTCGGGAGGCTACAGGAGGAGATCGTGGTGATACTATGCGAGATTGAGGGCTACTTCCCGCCCGCATTCTTCGACATTATGGTGCATCTGATGTTCTATGTCGTGGAGGACATCGTCCAACTCGGGCCGATGTTCTTCCGCAGCATGATGGCGTTCAAAAGGATGAACAGACACATCAAAGGATACGTTCGCAATAGGTCCCATCTAGATGGAAGCATAGCCAAGGGCTTTCTGGCCGAAGAGTGCATCTCTTTCTACATGAATTATCTAGACATCGAGAACCCTGTCGGTCTTCCCGTCAACAGGCACCTTGGCAAGCTCGACGGATATGGTCACCGAGAGGGTCGTCGCGTACTTCATGCAGACTTTGATTGTCGACGTGCAGACTTTGACCGAGCAAACCTCGTCGCTCTACAGCATTTAGAACTGGTCGATCCTTGGGTACAGAAGCACAAAAGGTTAATCGAGAAGAAGTACAGTGACCGGGGCATACACAGGACGCTGGGAGAAATAATCAAAGAGTATAGTTACCTGTAGCGCACTTGGCCAGGGTGCGCTATGCCTAACTATGTACGAATAGTCAGCCGCGCCACATCCGCCTCTCATCCCCATATCAGACACCGCATCAAGCCCAAGTCTGAGCCCCGCTGCCGCGCTCTCGATCTGCCTCCGCTCGAGGAAGAGGCCGTGGAGGAGGAGGATCCTGAGCCCTGCCAGCCGCCGTCGCTCGAGGTGGAGGCCGTGGAGGAGGAGCCCAAGCCCTGCCAGCGCCACCGCTCGAGGAGGAGGGCATGGAGGAGGCACGCTCGTGCAGATCGATCCGAGGAGGAGGAGGCCCGTGCCCGTCCATGGAGGAGCCCACCGTCATCCGCCCCGCCATCGTCATCCGCCCGCCATCATCATCCTCATCTCAGAGGTGAGCGCCGCCCCTCCCCTCTCTCCTTCTCTCCCTCTATCCCTCTCTCTGCAGGCCATGGTTAGGTTTCAGATTAGGGTTAGGGTTAGGATGGGTTAGGGTTCAGATTAGGCCATGGTTAGGGTTTAGATTAGATGCCTCTGCAATGGATTTGAACTCCATCAGATTAGCTTATAAATGTCCAATGGCTGGTTTTTTGCACTAGAAATATCACATACAATAAAATGGAATACTAACAAGTAGGTTCTGTTTGTACCCGAGTTGATAACATGGCAGACTTGAGCAAATATGTGGGGTTTGATTCTGGCAGCTGCCTGATGTATTCATTGACCTTTTGTTGCAGTACAAGTTGGCATGGAAATATAAAGGCTACCAAATTTTAGTGCATACTTGCAATATACAATGCATTTACCATAATAAGCAAGGTTCCTTATTGTTCCACTAAGATGAGAGCATGATTCAGCTCAATATTTTACCACAGAGTATAGAGAGATTCCTTACTTTTATCCAGCATTAACCTAGTGGTTTATTTTCTGCATGTGCTTTAGTGTAATTATGTAAGTACTATGACCTAGTTGGCTTATTCTCACAGTTCACTGGCATCTCACAGTTACTCAAATTTATAGTGTCAATGAGATGATATAGTGTCAAATTTAGACTGAGCTAGTTGGCTGTTGATAGTGTTGTGCTGTGCTTGCTATGCTGTTGACAGTGCTTACTTTGACAGTATAGATTTAAAGGGTTCAGATTGGCAGTGTTGTTGACAATATAGATTTAAAGGGTTCAGATTAGAAGTGCTATTGACACTGCTGCTATGCTGTTGACAGTGCTTGCTTCGTAATGATCTTCTAGTATATGCTTGTTGTGTTGTGCTTGCTCTGCTTGCTGCTGTGCTTGTTGTGCTTGCTCTTCTTCTTAGTCTGGAACATCCACATACTATATGTGTTAATATCTACCCTACTTGTGCTGCTACTTCTGTTATCTGTGCTGCTACTACTATATGTTCCTTATATCCATCCTAGTGTTGCTCTGGATACTACTATCTATGGTGCTATTGTGCTTCTACTACTATCTGTGCTGGGACAACAACACCTTGAAGTTGTGCTTGTGCTTGTATGAAGAACTTTATTATGTCATGTATGCAGGTTCTTGTATGAAATGAGTCCTGATTTTTGCCGGAATGTTGATTAACTTCCGTTTCGGCAGAAATCGGGCAATCCTAGTTTAAGAAAATTAGCAAAGGTCATGCCGGATTTTTCCGTGCACTTTATTACAAACCAATTATTTGCTTTTTATTAGTGCAAACATGTGTGACAACGACGAGGCTGGCTGTTCTAAGAGCATCAATGATGAAGGAGAAGTCAGACCTTCGAATAAACAATTGACATTCTGGGAGGCGGCCCCGTGGCTAGAATACGATGAAGAATACCATCCTTCGGAGAGCGAGAAGAAGAAGCCGAAGGAACTACGCCCGAACACAGTCGATACCGTCAGAGAGGAAATTACCGAAGTGAGCCCAACAGGGGTTCCTTTGGTGCCCGACCTTGTCGTCAGAGGGTACGGTGCGCAAGTGGCGGTAATCACCCGGAAAACCATCTCAATCAACACCGAGAATCTCCAGCATAAATATAATGTCCACTTGCGCACACTCCTCTTCGAGAAGCTGCGGAGGCCAAATGGGATAAGGAGGACGACGAGTATAGAGCTAAGGGGATAGCTAACCCCTTTGCGAAATTCGAAAACGGGCAGCTTCGAAACTTCATCAGGTATCGTTACCATGTGGACCCAAAAACCAAACAACTCACCGCGGATCCTGTGGTGAAGGAATTCGAGGAAATTGTGGTAAGTAATTTAATTACCGCGGATCAACTCTATTGCATTCTAATCGATGAATTCGAGTTTCTAAATGTTTCACTGTTACTTCTTCTACAGGAGGAGGACATTATTGCTAGTCATGGATCCTAGGGTTCCTCATCCCAGGGGTCGACGGCGGCCACCCGGTGGGATAACCCTTTTAACAGGGTGATGAACCGGGCCAAGAAAATCACGCCGGTTATGAAGAATTGGGTGGATCATTTTGGTCCACCGCCGAGGACGCGTGTTGCACCGTCGGGAAGGAGTGAGAAGGAAAACTGCGAGTTTCAAGAACTTAAGGAACAAGTGGCGCGGATCCCACAGATCATCCAAGACAACCTGGCAATCACCCTCACGTCCATCCTGCCTACCTTGGTGGAGTCAATAGCGAACTGGAGTGCGGGTGGTCGACAAGGGCCAGGCCCGATTCCAAGCATGGTCAGCAGCCACTCAAACAATGCGGCGCCGACAAATCAGGCGAAATATGTGTTCAAGACTCCACCCGCTAGCACCACGGCGCCGGAAGTGTTGGTGACTCCCCCTGCCATCACCGCGTCGCCGGACATGTTGGTGACTCCCCCTGCCATCTTCGTGGCGGCACTGGAGCTCCAAGCATCCGGTAGGGAGAATACACCAGCGGCCGGCACCGCGCCATCAAGAATCCCCTCCGTCTCTTGCACGTCCATCGTTGTATGCGGTGCCTCGACATTAGTCGATCTCGACGCCACCATGGTAAACAAATTGCTTTATGATACGTTGGAAACGTATCTATAATTTTTGATGCTCCATGCTTGTTTTGTATCTACTTTGCTTTACTTGTCCACACTTTGAGGTGCTTTTTACATGTTTTCTGGTACTAACTTATTAACATGTTGCAACAGTGCCAAATGCCTAGTTTCTGCTGTTTTTGGTTTCAGAAAAGTTAGTAAATAAATATTCTCGGAATTGGACGGGACAAAGGACAAATTCAATTACTTTCCGTGGGGAACAAGAAGTCGAGAGGAGAGCCGGAGGGGCCGGATAGAGGGCCCACCCCCCAGGCGCGGCCACAGGTGGGCCCGCGTTTGGCTAGGGTTTGGTGACCCTGTCCACCTCCTAAGTCTCCCCCTTCGCCTGTATGAAGCCCCCGATGCAGAAACCCTAGGTACCCGAACAGAAATCCACGAAACCGTTTGTAGCAGCCGCCACCATCGTCCCTAGATCGGGGGATCTGAAGATCTTCCCGGCACCCTGCCGTTGGGGAGATCATCCTGGAGGCCTTCTCTCCGGTATGATGTGTGAGTATTTCCACCTTGGACTATGGGTCCATGTAGTAGCTAGATGGTTGTATCTCCTCCTTTGTGTTTTCATGTATAGATCTTGTGAGCTCCGTTCATGATCAAGATCTAATCTATTTGTAATCTTGCATGTTGTGTTTGAGGGGATCTGATAGATATTGAGATTATTATGTTGGTTTGATTAATGGTTTTGTCTTTATGATTCTATCATGTCTGTGTTGTTTGTGATCTTGCATGCTCTTCGTTTCTAGTGGTTATCTTGGACAAGTAGTTGCTAGTGACTCCAAGAGGGGGTATTTATGCTCGATAGTGGGTTCATGCCTCTAGTTTCCAAGGGAAGTAACAATAATCTCTTCGGTTGTAGATGTGTTGTAGCTACTAGGGAGAAAACAACAGTCTCTTATTCATGGAACATGTGGACTATTTACCTTACACACTTTGCTTAAAGCAGTTGTCTGTTGCTTGCAACTTAATACTGGAGGGGTTTCGGATGATAACCTGAAGGTCGACTTCTAGTCATAGATGCAGTTGGATGGCGGTCTATGTATCTTGTTGTATTGCCCAATCAATCTCATAGGATCTTTCTGACTAGTAATTGCATTGTTATGCCTTGCTCAGTCCTGTCAATTACCCCGCTGTAATTTGTTTATCCTTCATGCCATTTTGTTTATTTAAGGAGAGCACCTCTAGTGAACTATGGACCCCGGTCCATTCTTTACCATTGATACACCTTCCATTGTTACTTGTTTACTTGCTGCAAACCATTACCTTCCACACTATACGTTTAATCCTTTGTTACAGCAAACCGGTGAGCTTGACAACCTCACTGATTTGTTGGGGCAAAGTCTTCAGTTTGTGTTGTGCAGGTCTCCGCGTTGCTTGCAACACCTGTGTGACGTTTCCTTCCTCCTACTGGTTCGATAGCCTCGGTTTCTTACTGAGGGAAAACTTGCTGTTGTGCTCTTCACACCTTGCTCTTGGGGTTCCCAACTGTGGCATCCCGCAAAACCACTACTAGAAAATCGCGTTGTTTTTGTGCATTGCATCATCATGACCGCATGCTCATGTCATCATGCCGCATTGCATTTGAGCATCGTCATCATCATGCATTTGTTTGTCTGCGACTATTTTCAATAAGCCTATTTTTGTTTTCTAAAATTACCCTTCTTTCATTTCGAAACAAAGTCTCATGAGTATCTGCTAAACTATTTAACTAAAAATTATTTGCTAAAAAGATTTCAAACAAAACCAAACAAATAAATATCTTAAAAAATAATCAACCTAAAACCTAAACCCTTTTCTACCTAAACCTAGTCTACCCACCAACCACAGCTTGCCACCTCACCGTCCCTCCACCTCAGCACTCCACCCATCCACCTCACCAATCCACCAGCCACCACCACACTCTCTGGCCCACCCTCCTGGCCCACCTCCTCTCTCACTCCCCACTCCCTCTGCCAGCCTGGCCCCACCCCATCTCCCTCTGCCCCACACGCGCACCGACCGCTCCCCCTGGCCCCACCCTGGACCCGTCCGCCCCGGCCCCTCTTCTCTGACCCGGTCCACCCCCCTCCCCCCCCGCGTGACCTTCCTCTCTCCCCTGTCTCCGCGGGCCCACCCCACCACCACGCCTCGCACGCTCCCTCCTCTCTCCCCGCGTCTCCCTCCTCCCTCCTCTCCCTCACGCTTCCGCACCGAAGCCACCGCCCCTCCCCTGGTCCTCTCCCACCTCCCGCCTCTCTCCTCTCTGCCCCCGCCAGTCGCCCTCCTTTCCTGCTCGGCTGCCGCCCCGCCGTTCGCCCCCCCCGCAGCCGCGACACCGTGCGTCGCCACGACCCCGACCGCCGCCCTCCTCTCCCTCGGTGCCCCGCTCTCCGCGTCCCCGGCCGCCGTCTTCCTCCCCTCCGGCGCCCTCTGCCTCGCCCGCGACCTCACCGCGTCACCTCGCCGAGCCCGCACCCTCTCCTCCCGCCTCAGGCCTTCGCCTCCGCCCTTCGGCAGCCCGGCCCCGCCCGCCTCTGCTCCGGCGCCGGCGCTCGCCACCTCCCTCCACCCGTTCCTCTCGCGCCGCCGCTCGAGCCGCAGAGCCCGCCGTCTGCGCCCGCCCTCGATCTTCTCCTCGCCCGCGTCCGACCGCGGCACACCCTCCTCCTCCTCGTCGCTCTGCCCGAGGTCTGCGCACCCGCCGTCCTCCCGGCCCCGCCGCCATCCGCGACCACCCGCCGGCCCGGCCCCTGGTCTGCGACCTCGCCGTCCCCGCTCCCCTCGCCTGCGAGCTCCACCGCTGGCAGCACCTCTCCATGGCGCTGACGCGAGCGCCGCCGGCAGCTCCTGTGAACCTCTCTGCTTTGGTCCTTGGCCGCTTCCTGCGTGTGGCCCTGACCTGCAACCGACGTGCTGGCAATGCTCCTGTTTGCCACATCCTGCAGAGACCGTGAGTGGTTTTTTTCCATGGGGTGGATGTACTAATGTAGTACTATCCGAGGGACTCCAGCAAACAAAAAAGGGCATCTAGATCTCTTGGATTCGACGACATGTACCTCGATGAGAGGAAACACAAGACCTAATGTTGCCGAAATCCCCAAGGTCTCCACGGATCTCGAAGGCTGATCCTACCGGACCCCGAAGACCGAACCCGGCACGACAAGTTCTTCCTCTCGGATCCGAGGACACCGAGACCCCGGAGCGACAAGTACTCCTTCCCGGACGCCAAGATCGCCGAGAACCCGGATGCCAAGATCACCGACACGGAACGGCGAGACCTCCTTCCCGCACCGATGCCGACGATGTCGCACGCCAAGTCCTCCACCCCGAACGCCAAGACCGACTTGATGGCGCGGACCCGACAAGATCTTCGCAACGACAAGTTCGACACCGACCAGGACGGATCCGATGTGCCCCCGACGCCACACCAAGGCCTTCTTCCCGGATGCGACAAGACCTATGCCGTTGACCGAGAATGTTTATGCCGAGACCGATCCCGTCGAACCCTGAACCCTGAGACCGAACCCCGGAACCCCTCGGAGCCCAAGTTCGTCGAACCCTAATGTGTGAACCTTTTCCCGAACCCCTACTTTATAAATGCTATATATAAACTTGTTGCATTAAATCATTCTTCTCGCATGCATATTTGTGTGTGGTTTGGGGGCCTTATGCCGATTCACCTAAATTAAATATGGGGCCCATATGCGGACAAATCCAGTCTTATATTGGTCCCATTTAAATTTGTGTAGCGAACCGGTAACTTATCTTGCCCTGTTATTACAACATTTAATTGCGGGGTAGTTAAATAACTTGAACCGTTTAATTAAATGTCGGGACCCCGGTTCCGCTTAATATGACCTAATTGCATCGCATCTTTGCCATGTCATACATCATACATGCATCATGCCCGATCTTTTGCCGTAGTATTAAATAGTGCATCCGATGTTTGTGCTAGTGTTTTGCTTGTTCAAACCTATGCAAGTTTTAGCGATTCCCGCCAAACCCGCATAGAAACGATTCAAAGGTGCCCACCAGGCACTTTCGTGCGGGTGGAAAACGAAGTAATAACATTACACAACAGTCCTCGATGGGACCCACAGAACATATATATATACAACATGACTCCATGAGTCAAGAATACAGATATACAGAACAAAGATCCAAATCACCTTGAAAACGGTAGAGCGTCTGACTACGGACAAGATGCAAATTGAGCTAAGAGCCCTGAAGAATAACCAATGGCGTCCATAACCCTGCCCAGGCCAAGCCGAAAGGGTAACCCTGCTAACGATGTCGAAACCTGCTAAAACAAAAAGGGGTGCCGACAAAGGGCAAAGGAAAAAGAGGAGCGGTCAGTACTGAGGCCAGTACACGGCGAGACTAGAATTCGGCGGTCCACGCCTACACAGGTATGGTGGACTGAAGCAGCAGCGGCAGCATGCACTAAACAACCTATAGAGACTCGATACAACTAGCGGCTATCGGAGAGGGGTAAGAAAGACCTATTCGGAACCAACCGGATACTAACACCAAACAAACCCATCCTGGTATTTCCCCCTCGAGACCAAACGAGGAAGTCAACCGAGGAACTCACATAGTTGGCAGTTTTATTTATTCAGTTATCGTTGCAGCAATTACTAGTCAGGTATAGATAATCATCCCGATATAATAAGCAGTGGGCAGTTTTAGTTAACCATTCCGTTGTAGTTGCAACACTTACTAGTCAGATACAAATAGCATGAGATATCCCAAAACCCAGCAGTTGTTGGTACTTTTATTTAGCCATTCCGTTATAGTTGCAATACTTACTAGTCAGATACAATGGTCGCAAGCGACAACCCAAACAAGCAATTGTTGGCAGTTTTATTTAGCCATTCCATTATAGTGAAGCTGATTACTAGTCATTATAAAGTCAAATTTATAGCACTACTTTAGTTATAGTTGTCTATGATCGAGATACTGTGCTCCAAGTCGTCCATAACCGCGGACACGGCTTTCAGAAAGTTTTACCCTGCAGGGGTGCACAAATAGCAACACACACTTGATCAACCTCGGAAAAACCAAATCAAAACCCAACGAGGCCTTCACGACAAAGCAATCACAGGATTCAGAAATATTTTAGGGGGCCACCCCATTGAGTACACCCGCAACGAAGTTAGCTGACTCCGAGACGGACTCAAGGTTTGCGCCAATGGCTGTAAACGACTGGGAACCCAAAACTGGGCTTGTCGATACCGCGAAAACACTCCGCGTACCTAAACAGTACAGGTGCTCCTCGCACAATCGTAACAAAGCAGAAAAGCATGGCATAAGTACAGGATAGTAAATAAAACCTCAAACTAGTTTGTGGCCCCAAGAAATAAGAATGAATCAAGCTCTGGCTCAGGGGGGGTCCCATAATCCTCCCGGATGTGGATAGCGCGAATATTCAAGGAACAGGTATCAAGTACTCGGGGTCCTACGGGACACAAGTGGACGGTTAACAACCAAATAACATCTATTGCCCACCTGTGCCTCTGCTTACCTACTTCAATTTTAGTTGTTAAACAGTAATTAAAATCTTGTCCATCTCCAACAATAAACATGCGGCAATACTCCAACAACTGTGGTACTTGACGACATGCAACAGCACTTGAGCAAGCGACTACGACGCGCAAGGCCAACTATCTACCAAACAACAGGTAATAGGATGTGTCCAAGGCAATATAAGGCTGCAAGGGATATCACGGGTACGAAAACTAGAGCATCGCAACACAGATAGCAATAGAACAACGGGAGGGAGTAAATACTGTAAAAGTAAGATAGGTAGAAAGGGGGAGGTGCTCGCCTGAAAACATTGCCGAAGGTTCATCCGAAGATCGGGTCGACACTCGCATCAACTCATCGGCCTAGTCCGTGAAGAAGCAAAACACTAGCACAAACACCAGATGCACTATTTAATACTACGGCAAAAGATCGGGCATGATGCATGTATGATGTATGACATGGCAAAGATGCGATGCAATTAGGTCATATTAAGCGGAACCGGGGTCCCGACATTTAATTAAACGGTTCAAGTTATTTAACTACCCCGCAATTAAATGTTGTAATAACAGGGCAAGATAAGTTACCGGTTCGCTACACAAATTTAAATGGGACCAATATAAGACTGGATTTGTCCGCATATGGGCCCCATATTTAATTTAGGTGAATCGGCATAAGGCCCCCAAACCACACACAAATATGCATGCGAGAAGAATGATTTAATGCAACAAGTTTATATATAGCATTTATAAAGTAGGGGTTCGGGAAAAGGTTCACACATTAGGGTTCGACGAACTTGGGCTCCGAGGGGTTCCAGGGTTCGGTCTCAGGGTTCAGGGTTCGACGGGATCGGTCTTGGCATAAACATTCTCGGTCAACGGCGTAGGTCTTGTCGCATCCGGGAAGAAGGCCTTGGTGTGGCGTCGGGGGCACATCGGATCCGTCCTGGTCGGTGTCGAACTTGTCGTTGCGAAGATCTTGTCGGGTCCGTGCCATCAAGTCGGTCTTGGCGTTCGGGGTGGAGGACTTGGCATGCGACATCGTCGGCATCGGTGCGGGAAGGAGGTCTCGCCGTTCCGTGTCGGTGATCTTGGCATCCGGGTTCTCGGCGATCTTGGCGTCCGGGAAGGAGTACTTGTCGCTCCAGGGTCTCGGTGTCGTCGGATCCGAGAGGAAGAACTTGTCGTGCCGGGTTCGGTCTTCGGGGTCTGGTAGGATCAGCCTTCGAGATCCGTGGAGACCTTGGGGATTTCGGCAACATTAGGTCTTGTGTTTCCTCTCATCGAGGTACATGTCGTCGAATCCAAGAGATCTAGATGCCCTTTTTTGTTTGCTGGAGTCCCTCGGATAGTACTACATTAGTACATCCACCCCATGGAAAAAAACCACTCACGGTCTCTGCAGGATGTGGCAAACAGGAGCATTGCCAGCACGTCGGTTGCAGGTCAGGGCCACACGCAGGAAGCGGCCAAGGACCGAAGCAGAGAGGTTCACAGGAGGTGCCGGCGGCGCTCGCGTCAGCGCCATGGAGAGGTGCTGCCAGCGGTGGAGCTCGCAGGCGAGGGGAGCGGCGACGGCGAGGTCGCAGACCAGGGGCCGGGCCGGCGGGTGGTCGCGGATGGCGGCGGGGCCGGGAGGACGGCGGGTGCGCAGAGCTCGGGCAGAGCGACGAGGAGGAGGAGGGTGTGCCGCGGTCGGACGCGCGCGAGGAGAAGATCGAGGGCGGGCGCAGACGGCGGGCTCTGCGGCTCGAGTGGCGGCGCGAGAGGAACGGGTGGAGGGAGGCGGCGAGCGCCGGCGCCGGAGCAGAGGCGGGCGGGGCCGGGCTGCCGAAGGGCGGAGGCGAGGGCCTGAGGCGGGAGGAGAGGGTGCGGGCTCGGCGAGGCGACGCGGTGAGGTCACGGGCGAGGCAGAGGGCGCCGGAGGGGAGGAAGACGACGGCCGGGGACGTGGAGAGCGGGGCGCCGAGGGAGAGGGGGGGCGGCGGCCGGGGTCGTGGCGACGCACGGTGCCGCGGCTGCGGGGGGGCGAACGGCGGGGCGGCAGCCGAGCGGGGAAGGAGGGCGACTGGCGGGGGGCAGAGAGGAGAGAGGCGGGAGGTGGGAGAGGACCAGGGGAGGGGCGGTGGCTTCGGTGCGGAAGCGTGAGGGAGAGGAGGGAGGAGGGAGACGCGGGGAGAGAGGAGGGAGCGTGCGAGGCGTGGCGGTGGGGTGGGCCCGCAGAGATAGGGGAGAGAGGGAGGTCACGCGGGGGGGGGGGGGGGGGGAGGGGGGTGGACCGGGTCAGAGAAGAGGGGCCGGGGCGGACGGGTCCAGGGTGGGGCCAGGGGGAGCGGTCGGTGCGCGTGTGGGGCAGAGGGAGATGGGGTGGGGCCAGGCTGGCAGAGGGAGTGGGGAGTGAGAGAGGAGGTGGGCGAGGAGGGTGGGCCAGAGAGTGTGGTGGTGGATGGTGGATTGGTGAGGTGGATGGGTGGAGTGCTGAGGTGGAGGGACGGTGAGGTGGCAAGCTGTGGTTGGTGGGTAGACTAGGTTTAGGTAGAAAAGGGTTTAGGTTTTAGGTTGATTATTTTGTAAGATATTTATTTGTTTGGTTTTGTTTGAAATCTTTTTAGCAAATAATTTTTAGTTAAATAGTTTAGCAGATACTCATGAGACTTTGTTTAAATGAAAGAAGGGTAATTTTAGAAAACAAAAATAGGCTTATTGAAAATAGTCGCAGACAAACAAATGCATGATGATGACGATGCTCAAATGCAATGCGGCATGATGACATGAGCATGCGGTCATGATGATGCAATGCACAAAAACAACGCGATTTTCTAGTAGTGGTTTTGCGGGATGCCACACCAACAAGACTCCACATCAAGCACCAAGTTCTCTGACGCCTCCAAGGAGTCATCAACAAGTTTTCTGGCGCCGTTGCCGGGGAGGCTAAGGACGTCTTCACTAGGGGAGTCCTTCACTTCCTTTATCTTTACTTTGTTTTTAGTTTGCTTTGTTTCTTTTGCTTGGTTTTGTTTGACTCTTTTCAAAAAACCCAAAAAAATTAGTCTAGTTTGGTTTGCTTGCCTTATTCAAAAACACAAAAAAATAGTTCTTGCTCTAGTTGCCACTTTGCTCTAGCTCACCATGTTGCTCCCCAAGTTCTCCTTGAAAGATCTTGCAATAGGTAGTGGCTCCATAATTGGGAAAGATAATATTGAAGAATTCTTTAATTATGTTAGCAAGCATGAGGATATTGAGGATAAATCTATAGCAGAGCTTGCTCCTAATTATGAGGTTGTTGCAGCTTCTTTAGTTCATATGTTGGAGGCTAGGTTTGTTAGCCTTAACCCCTTCATGCAATTTTTATTCCTAAGAATGCTTAAAAAGGGAATTCATGCTTGAAACTTTATCAAAAGAATTCCATGATGTTGCTAGGGAGGCCAAAAAGGTTTTTGAACGTTTCAATATGCTAGGTTCAAGTGTAGATGTTGTGGGTATTTCTGATAAAACTAAGCCTAGAGAGGAATTCAATATACCCATACCCTTTAAGCTTGTTGGAATGCATGAAGCCTTTGAAAAGAACTTTGACTGGATTGCTCCTGAAAATCTTTTTGATGAATGTAGTAAACCAAAGAGAGATGATAAGGGATCCTCCAAGACCCATTTGGATGAGATAACTTTTATAGTTGAAGAATTTGCAAGTGTGAATGTTAATGCTTCCTCATTTGAAAATACTTGATTCTTCTTGCTTCTTGTGCCTAACTTAAAGGCGTTAAAGAAAAGTACTTGTTGGGAGATAACCCAAGAGTTTCCTTGATTCTTGGAAGTAATTACTTCAGTAATGACCTCTTCTTATCCTTTTTGATTGCTTTTTGTGTCAAGAATGATCTCTAATGAGAGGGAATGAAGATTTGGGGAGTTGCTGTCCCAAAACATATTTCTTTCCTCCACCATAAATATTAGTGAGGAGTCTCTGTAACTCGGATTGAGCTCAACATTTATTAATAAATCCCCCAGTATGTTAGCTAACTTTCGTTAGTTCAATACTTTTTGATTTGTGCAACAGAAGATGTTCAAAAAAATCAGTTTCTACCTGCTGGTCTGTTTTGACAGATTTCTGCCATTATTTCCATTTGCTTCTTATTGATTCCTTTTTGAGTTTTTTGAAGGAGTTACTACAGTAGCTTGTTTTTCTAGTGAAAAGCCTTGCTGTTACAAAGCTTTTCTAGTGGTCTAATATCTTTTGAATAAAGTAATGTTGCTAATGAAGATTGTGTGAAGTTTTGTATGAAGGAAAAATTTCAGGTGTAGAGAGAGAATGATGCAATGAGATGAAGAATGGACAAAAGCTCAAGATTAGGGATGCCACCATGGTGTCACCCCAAGAAATATCCAAGAGGTACAAGCTTCAAAGCTTGGGGATGCACAAGGCATCCCCTTCTTCATCAATAAAGAGCTCAGGTCTATCTAGACACTTCACTTTTATTGTTTCATGCACAGTTTTGTTGTTCTTGGAGCGTCTTAGTTTTCGTTTGCTTTGCTTAGGTTGTTTAGCTTACTTGAATAAAGTAAGTTTGGACCCCCGTTCTCGCTGTGTTGTTTTGCAAATAAGTTTGCTTGGTGTTGGAAAGGAGTAGTAAGTTCTTGCTTGAAGTGCAAGAGGAGCTTGCATTGACTGTGAATTAGACTTTATCATGACATGCTAGGTGTTGTTTTTGCATTATGATTAGTGATTATTGTTGTAGCATGTCTTGTTGCAAACAATTGGGATTGCTTAGTGTTCCTTAAAGAAATTATGCGTTGTTTTAGCATGAAAAAGCATAGTATTGTGGTATTCTCCTCTGATGCTTTGCTTGGGTTGACTTGGCACATGCTTACACCATGTTATGACTATGACAAGTCACCATTAGCCTCTATGATCATTTAGTCCTTGACTTGTAGTACCACTCTTTGCTTTGATTAGTATGCTTTGTTGCATTGCATGATTATGGCCATTATTGCTCTCTTAGTTGGTTGCTCCCAGTCTTTTGCTAGCCTCCACTTGTATGAGTAAGTTATACTCATGCCTCCAACTCCCAAGAAACAAAGTTTTTCCAATGTGTCCACTATAAACTCCTATGCATGGTGTCTACACCATTCCAAGTATATTATTGTTTTCAACTATCTTCCAATTAAAAACTATTATGTTATGTGAAAACTTAGTGATTAAAGCCCTCAGAAACTTGATGGAACACTTTATTCTTTGCCCCTAATAAACTTTAACCATTGTGACAACTTTGTTGTATATGCTTGCACTTATAAGTTGGAATTAACAGAACCGTGTTGTCACGGGGAACGTTTTCAACATTGCACTTGTACCTTGTTGTACTCAGTTGATATCATGTTCTTTTGTCTATGGATGTCACCGGTGTGAAATAAATAGGGAACTTGTAAGTCCATGGAGTTTGTATTATGTGTTAGAGAAACGTCTGGGTCGCTAGCCTAAGCCATGCCTAATCATTGTGGAAAGTTGTAGCATCACCATAGTGACATCTATGAAGCATTCTTCTTATAAAAAAAGAGTCACATTGAGAAAAGAGGAAAGAGAGAAAAGGCACCATATTCCCATGGTACATAATAAGAATGTTGAGATGCTCATTGTCTGCTTGCCTTGTCATTTTGGTTATGGGAAAGCTCATGTACCATGTGCAAGGGGTACCCCGTTGGCGGTTCTCAATGATATGCAAATACTTATAGTGACAAGAACTTACCTGGACCCAAAGTTGAGTATGCATGAGGTGTGGCCCCTCGTATTCAAGGGGCATGAGATTGCCAACTTATACTTCGTCAAGCATATACTCCAGCTTTGCCACTTTAACCTTAACCACTTCAAGATGCTTATGACAGGGGCAATGAGGGCTAAAAGCTAAAAAGTACCATAATTTTTGGAAGCTCTTTTTGAAACTTGTAATCCCTACTTCCTTTACAAAAAGGCCTTTCTTCCACCACTATTGAGTCTCCACCTTCTACATTTAGGCACCATTAAGAGAGCATAGTTGTCATTCTGTGTACAGTGTTCCAGAGCTTATTAATTGATGCATATTGTGTTATTACTTGCTCTTGTGCTATTTGTTTCTAGTCACCCTTGTTAACTTTGCAGGTGTCCTATGCATTATATTGCTACTCTATGAGGGACAAGCTGATTTTCACTATGTTATGTTTTCTGCATGTGAAACAAACAAACATTTTTCAATGCATACTATTCATGATCTTTGTTTGTAGCTTGCCATGTTGCATTCATAGTTACTATGTCCTATTGTTAGAACTCCATATTTCATGCACATGTTTAGAGTTCTTTGATCCCAGCTTTCAATTCTTACAAATGGTTGGATCTTTATTGTGAGGGTGCATGTCACCTCAAAAATTATTCTGTTTATCACTTACCTACTCGAGGACGAGCATGAGTTAAGCTTAGGGATGCTGATACGTTGGAAACGTATCTATAAGTTTTGATGCTACATGCTTGTTTTGTATTTACTTTTCTTTACTTGTCCACACTTTGAGGTGCTTTTTACATGTTTTCTGGTACTAACCTATTAACAAGTTGCAGCAGTGCCAGATGCCTGTTTTCTGCTGTTTTTGGTTTCAGAAAAGTTAGTAAAGAAATATTCTCGGAATTGGATGGGACAAAGGACAAAGTCAATTACTTTCCGTGGGGAACAAGAAGTCCAGAGGAGAACCGGAGGAGCCGGCCAGAGGGGACACCCCCCCCAGGCGCGGCCACAAGTGGGCCCGCGCCTGGCTAGGGTTTGGTGACCCTGGCCACATCCTCGGTCTCCCCCTTCACCTATAAGAAGCCCCCGATGCAGAAACCCTGGGTACCCGATTAGAATTCCACGAACCCGTCTGTAGCCACCGCCACCATCGTCCCTAGATCGGGGGGATCTGAAGCTCTTCCCGGCATCCTGTCGGAGGGGAGATCATCCCGGAGGCCTTCTCTCAGTTATGATGCGTGAGTAGTTCCACCTTGGACTATGGGTCCATGTAGTAGCTAGATGGTTGTATATCCTCCTTTGTGCTTTCATGTAAAGATCTTGTGAGCTCCGTTCATGATCAAGATCTAATCTATTTGTAATCATGCATGTTGTGTTTGCGGGGATCCGATGGATGTTGAGATTATTATGTTGGTTTGATTAATGGTTTTGTCTTTATGATTCTATCATGTCTGTGTTGTTTGTGATCTTGCATGCTCTCCGTTGCTAGTGGTTATCTTGGCCAAGTAGTTGCTAGTGACTCCAAGAGGGGGTATTTATGCTCGATAGTCGGTTCATGCCTCTAGTTTACAAGGGAAGTGACAATAATCTCTTCGATTGTAGATGTGTTGTTGCTACTAGGGAGAAAACAATGGTCTCTTGTTCATGGAACATGTGGATTGTTTACCTTACACACTTTTCTTAAAGCAGTTGTCTATTGCTTGCAACTTAATACTGGAGGGGGTTCAGATGATAACCTGAAGGTGGACTTCTAGTCATAGATGCAGTTGGACTATGGTCTATGTATATTGTTTACCCGTTGTTATGATCTTTCTGGCTATGGACTATGATCTTTCTGGCTATGATCCTGACTCTCGTTGTAATTTGTTTACCCTTCATGCCATGTTGTTTATCTAAGGAGAGCACCTCTAGTGAACTATGGACCCCGGTCCAATCTTTACCATTGATACATCTTCCACTGTTACTTGTTTGCTTGCTGCAAACCATTACCTTCCACACCATACGTTTAATCCTTTTTTACAGCAAACCGGGGAGCTTGACAACCTCACTGATTCGTTGGGGCAAAGTCTTGAGTTTGTGTTGTGTAGGTCTTCGCGTTGCTTGCAACACCTGTGTGACGTACTGGTTCGATAACCTCAGTTTCTTACTGAGGGAAAACTTGCTGCTGTTCTCTTCACACCTTGCTCTTGGGGTTCCCAACAAGACCCCACATCAAGCACCAAGTTCTCCGGCGCCACCAAGGAGTCATCACTTTACCGCATTTCACGCCATCTATTACTCTTATGGAATCTCTCTGACACCGTACATGTTTTTCTCAGACGGATGTTCCTTGCACTCTCTTATGCTACGTGAACAACAAGATGAGGGAGGTTGCCAAGGGTACCATCGTTCAACCCTTGAAGCGCACGTTCCACTCAAGGCCAATGCCAGATAGCGTGCACAGGGTTAAAATTAGTCAGGTGCTAAGGGGTTGCGACGACCTGGAACCTCCCATTCAACCCTCAGGAGCGGATGAAGAAGAGCTGGCTTTCCTCAGAAGTTGCTTCGGCTTATTCTAGCAATGGCCAAAGAGCATGATTCGTTTGGGGATGGCGGGGGCCATCACGCCACAGACAACAGCACCGCCTGTCGTGCCAGCGACAAGCGGTGGCAAGGCCCCCTTACCGTCCTTGCTGTCACCTCCACGTGGTGGGTCGGATGATCATGTTGATGATATGCACATGGCGCAAGATCCGGCTGAGGACGAAGAAGATTTGATGATCAGTTCTTCAACACTCAGTTTAGCAACGAAGACCCAGCTCGTGGCCCCACAAAGAAACCCACTATCACCAAGCGTCTGTTTGGTTCTCAGGAGACGCCTCCAGCTTGAGCCTTCACCGAGCCAGCTGATACAACCAACCGGACCTTTATTCTAATCCCTGACACACTACATAGGGCGGCCGATGCTCAGATTGCGGTGCCTGCCTACTCTCTAAAAGGAAAAAAGGCGAAGAAAAGAAAATCTAGCAGCTCGAGCCAGCCGGTGGCGTCAACTACGAATCTGATCAGGTTTCCAGACGGGCCACCAAGACCCGAGGGTATTATGTGGATGATTCATGTGGCAGGTGAGCCCATGCTACCTAGGAATTTGCAGAGGCTCACCAGTTCAGAAATGAAGAGTGTGCATGACGGTGTGCTGACGGTAGAGAGACGCCATCTGGCGGAGAAAGATCCCTCGCACCTGGTATTCGTGGTTAAGGTGCCATCAGGCTTGGGATTCATTAACATTGCCCCCGCGGATCTGTTCTTCCTGCGGTTTGATGACATCTTCAATATGTTCCACCTGTACCCGCTGCACTATACCATGGTCCGCCTGTTTTCTCTCAGCCTGGCCATGTGGATCATTAGAGAGAACACATCGGGCATCGCTATAGTGGACCCCTAATACATGCGTGACGGCTTCTTGGGAAGCGCCGTTGAACGACGTTTCGTGGACTCGTACCTAAAAATAATCTTCGTGGCGAACAAGACAAAGGAATACATTCTCGTGCCTTACTTTGCCGAGTAAGTCATTATTCACTTGCCACCATCGATTGGCTTTATTAGATTATCATCATTCTATTTCCAACACATTCCATTTAAATATTTTTGCGCAGAGGAACACTGCACACTCATCTCCTTATCGCCGAAGAATTCGCACGCCACGTATTTTGACTCGGGGAGTCTAGAAAAGAAGAAAAACTACGATAAGATCAAGGAAGTTCTGGATGATGCTCTCACTAGCTATGCCTCGACAGAGGGCACCACCTTCATGCGTAAGAAGGTCAAGTTTGGCAGGCACGTCTTCAACCACGTAACGGAGTTCCCCTGCATGAAGCAGCCAGAAGGAAGTAAGAAGGAAGCCTACTATGCACTCCATCACATGAGGGCGTTCCTACTAGACCAACAGAATTCTACGATGCCAGATCATCTCAAACAGTGGGCCGAATCCAAGGCCAAGATCACTGATTCAGATATTAGACAAGAGATGTATCGCATCCAGCAGCAGTTTGGCACAATCATCTTTCGTGATGTCATGACTTCGGGGGGGGGGGGGATCTTCTAGGGAGGAAATCTCCTGAATAACCGTGACATAGAAGATCGCCTACTATAGGAAGTTCATGATGAGACAAGGCGTTCTCCCATTCCCTGAGCCGATCCAGGAGGCTTGATGTCGGCCTAGTAGTAGTTCCAAACTATAGATGACCTTTGTGTGTGTGTGGACAAGTGTACATGCTACTACTTATCTTATTAGGTTTATGAATCATCGCTTGCTTCTTTTGCTTATTATTATTATATATGAATCAATTCTTGGTTTTTTTGCTTACTCTTTGGTCCTTCTTTTTTCCTTACTTTATTAGTATTTTTTCGAGAATGCCAATGATTGAAATGTCGTGGCACACTATATATGTGAATGTGCTACGACGGGATAGTGAGCCTTGTGATATGCACAAGTCCAGGTGTTGTGCATCCTACTTGGCTGACTGTTCGGTCGCAGCATATTCCTTTGTACAACGACCTATGTATATATATATATATATATGGGGCATTCTTTTTGAGTTACTTTGGTATTTTTCGAGAATAATGCCGATGATTTAAATTTCATGGCACACTATATATGTGAATGTGCTGTGACTGGATTGTAAGCCTTGTGTTATGCACAAGTCCAGATGTTGTGCATCCTACTTGGCTTACAGTTCCTTCATAGCATATTCCTGTGTCCAACGACCTAGTTATATATGAGACATTCTTTTTGAGTCACTGATTCAGATATTAGACAAGAGATGTATCGCATCCAGCAGCAGTTTGGGGCAATCATCTTTCGTGATGTCATGACTTCGGGGGGAGGGGGATCTTTTACGGAGGAAATCTCCCAAATAACCGTGACATAGAAGATCGCCTAGAGATACAAGGTGACTATAGGAAGCTCATGACGAGACAAGGCGTCCTCCCGTTCCCTGAGCCGAGCCAGAAGGCTTGATGTTGGCCTAGTTGTAGTTCCAAACTATAGATGACCTTTGTGTGTGTGGACAAGTGTACATGCTACTACTTATCTTATAAGGTTTATGAATCATAGCTTACTTCTTTTGCTTATTATTATATATGAATCAATTCTTGGTTTTTTTGCTTACTCTTTGGTCCTATGCTCACTTTGGTCCTTCTTTTTTCCATACCTTATTAGTCATTTTTCAAGAATGCCGATGATTGAAATGTCGTGGCACACTATATATGTGAATGTGCTACGACGGGATAGTGAACCTTGTGATATGCACAAGTCCAGGTGTTGTGCATCCTAATTGGATGACTGTTCCATCGTAGCATATTCCTGTGTCTAATGACATATGTATATATATGACGCATTCTTTTTGAGTTACTTTGGTCTTTTTCGAGAATAATGCCGATGATTGAAATGTCGTGGCACACTATATATGTGAATGTGATGTGACGGGATTGTAAGCCTTGTGTTATGCACAAGTCCAGATGTTGTGCATCCTACTTGGCTTACAGTTCCTTCATAGCATATTCATGTGTCCAACGACCTAGTTATATATGAGGCATTTTTTTGAGTTACTTTGGTCTTTTTTGAGAATAATGCCGATGATTGAAATGTCATGGCACACTATATATGTGAATGTGTTGTGACGGGATTGTAAGCCTTGTGTTATGCACAAGTCCAGATGTTGTACATCCTACTTGGCTTATAGTTCCGTCATAGCATAGTCCCGTGTCCAACGACCCAGTTATACATGAGGCATGCTTTTTGAGTTACTTTGGTCTTTTTGAGTTGGGAGTACTTTCTATAAGTGTATCTTTCTATGTGACTTTAATTATACATGTTTTTTAATCACCGGTTAATTATTATTGCCAACTTGTAGATGACGTGGTACGTCATGTACAAGGGACGGGTTCCCGGAGTCTACGATGATTGTGAAGACTGCTGGAGACAGGTGCACCATTTCAGTGACAATAGCTACAAAGGGTACACCACTATGGCCGAGGTGGAAGCTAGATACACACACTATCTAGCGGGAGTTAGGACGAGGAACCGGATGAAGACCTACACCTTTGTCGGGGTGATGCTTATCGTCTTTGGTTGTTTATCCCGCGCTTGTGTCTAGCTAGTTTATATGTCTAGGCGAGCTTCCGAGCTCTAACTTGTTTGAGACACATGTATTCGCATGTCACCAACTACTTTGTAACTTGATCCAAACAATGTAACTTATACTATGTATTCATATATGAGACTTATATATATGTATTTGTTTCAATCTTGTTTTGAAAATTGTGTGTTCATATATATAACTGTATATCTTATATATGTGTGTATATCTGCCTGTAATATTGTATATAATCTGTATTGTATATCATATGTATCAGAAATTTGAAAAAACTAAAGCGCACATGCCAGCAATCAGTGGTGCACTGCCATGTGCGCCACAGACAACATAACCGCAGCGCACTGCCGTTTCTAGCCGTGGCGCACTGGCAGGTGCGCTAAAGAAGTTTCCAGCTAACCGTAGCGCACCATGCAGGGCGCTACGGCTATCTTTTAGTCATAGAGCAGGGATGGTGGCAGACCCTAGTGTGCCATGGATGGCCTTTTTAGGTCCGCCACGAATTGGCGTTTTCCTAGTAGTGAGCGCCCACCGCGTCGCTCCATGGAGGAGCACACCCAGCGTCCCTCCACACAGCAGCCACCTCTAGACCAAGCTGGAGGCTCAGCGTGGAAGGAGGAGTAGATTCCTCGTCCACTTTTCCACGAGCCTCGTCCACGAATCTAACAGTGGGCGACGCCAAGAGCACCAGCTACAGACCAGGCTGGAGGCTCGGCATGGCAGCAGCCATAGTTTACTTTCGACCCGTGGTAGCAGCAGTAGTTTACTTCTGACCACTGGCAGCGACACTAGCCTACTTTCGACCAGTGGCAACACCGGCACATCCCCTTCATGGACTTTGATTATTGACCACAAGCTCATCCTTAGGGTAAGCATGTCCCTATCTACTATTGTTACATGTGGCATGATATTATTTAGTGCTTAATTTATTTTACACGGGTAGGAGGATATGGAGGCCCGAACATGTCTTCTATAGGTTCATGGGCAACTGATGAAGAGGAGGATCAACAGACATAGCAGGATCAGGTTGACTGGTTTGGCCAGTATGAGCCACATCAGACTCCACCACCTATCCTCACATAGGATATGCAAACCTAAGGTGAAGGGTCAACTCTACCTCCCCGTAATGTGATGTCCCAAGAGATATATATGGAGTACACCTAGGCCTCCGCAACCTCGTTGTGGCCGACACCAGTGATATCTATCTATTCCCTGCTTTCCTTAGAATAACGCGTATAAATTTAGTCAAAAGTCAAACATTGCAAAGTTTGACCAATCTTTTATAAAAACAATAAACCTCAATAGTGTCAAATCAATCTTATTGGATACTTTATGAAATGTATTTTCATACTGTAGCAATCTATTATCATAGTTATTGATAGTTTTTTCTATAAACTTGGTCAAACTTTGCACTTTTTGACTTTTGACTAAATTTATAGACCTTATTCTAAGGAACAGAGGTAGTATGTATCAGACATATATCTACCTATGCATGATACAATTATCTACCTATTTATGTGATATATATCTATCTATGTATGAGACACCTTTATATTATTTCACATTTTTATTCAACAAACACTTCAACATAGCTTGAAACATAGTTCAACATAACGTACGGTAAATAAATAAGAACGCTCACTATCCCTACCACGATGCCTTGCCCTTTCCCTTCAAAGATGCATCGCCCTTGCTCTTCTTGGCATGTGCCTTCTCCTTGGCCTTCCTCTTGTCCCACTCATCTCTCGACCTGGTACCTACGGCCGACGGCATGAAGAGATCATCTTCATCTTCACTCTCTTCTATGAAATATGAAAAGTTCTCATCCTTCCTATGCTTGTTATTGCTCTTCTTGGCATGCGCCTTATTCTTGGCCTACCCCTTGTCCTACTCAGCTCTCGCCTTGGTTCCAACGAGCAACGGCATGAAGATATCATTCTCATATTCGCTCTCTTCTATCCAATATTTAGGATTCTCAGCCTTCATCATCTTGTCAGCTTCACTCTTAAATTCAAGCTTGTTCCACCTTGCATTGATCCTGAGAAGAGCTTGTCGTACCTACTATGGGGTCGTCGGATGCCACCCTGTCCTATGTACTACCTTGCCAAGATCAGCGAGAAGATAATAACTAGCAAGAATTTCCTCTAATTTGGCTGGATTATTGTCTATCCTACAAGTACTAGCTAAATAAAAAAGGTCTTCGGACATGTTTTGCCAGGGAAACGCCGACGACATAGTGGTGCTCTCGACGAGAATGGTGTGCTTGCAGATCTCATGAGGAGGGGTTTTATAGAGTAAATGAACAAGAAATGGCGGGAAGAACTGAGCGGGAAGAAATGGCGGGAAGAACTAAGCGGGAAACAATTTCCACATGAAACAATTTTGGCCGGAAACATTATAGCGGGAAACAATTTTGGCGGGAAATCTTAAGATACATTGTCTCTAAAATTAACTGACAACTACAATATAATGCGGAAATTAAGATACATCTACGACTGAAATGAAGATACATCGGGACACTACAACTGAAATGAAGATACATCGGTACTGTCACATACATCTACGTTCCCTAAGTCCAGCGCTGGTACTTTCCGGTCTTGTCCCCACGTTCCTCTGCCGTCTGCACCTCAGCAGCCCTTTCTCTTAATATCTTATTCTCTGCCTCACGGGCCTCCTTGCGCACTTGTTCCTCCGCATACTTGTGCTCTTCCTCTTACGCCCTCTTCTTCCTATTTATTTCCCGGTTCCGAGCTTTCTCAATTTTTTCAGCTCTCTCTCTCCTGCTCGGCCCTCCTTTCGGAACGTTCCTCTTCATAAAGGAATCCCACACATCTTGGTTCCTATCATGAACCTCTTTTTTGGCCCAAGCTGACTGCTCTGTGTCAATCCAATGGTATCACCAGCAAAGAGTAGGAGGAGACTGCAAGCACATCAATGGAATAAATAAAAGAACATATAATAACGTGATTCAATCATATTGACCATGCTTTTGAAACATACCGGAGGCCTCTCGTACGATGAACTCGCTTGCCAGGGCAGGCTTGTGTCGTAGTTGCGACACATGAAAAACTTCATGCCCATGCAAGTGGAGAAATCGATCGACTCCTTAACCTTGGAGAGATGGCCACACCAACGATGCTCATGTGTCACCCCTTGTGACAACCTAGCATATTTCATCTTCCTAGGCCTATAGTCTAGGTCCGAATAGGGCACACTGATGATGGAGAGAAGAAGGAAATGCGAGAAAAACAGGAGGACCATGTGAATTGGTGGAAGAGACAATGTCTCAGTGGCCAGATTTATAGAGTCACTGGGAAGAATAAGCAGGAGAAAAAGGCGAGAAAAACCAGCAGAAAGTGGTGGCGGGAGATAAACGACACAAAATAGTGGTGGGAACAAAAACTGATCAACTTAACAAACACGTCGCATGATCCATGCAAGCTTCGGGGGGCATCTAAGTTAATCGGTAGTAGAATCACGATTAGGCTTATCGGTAGTTTAAACCCCGATGACCTCTCTTCCATGGCGAGCGACGCTCCGACAGTCTGCTCGGTAGTTGAAACCCTGACGGGCTCTGGTCGGGTGTTTAACCCCTGAGGCTGCGCTACTTCTGGAATTTGTCAAAATCGTGTATTATTTGTGAAATTCATTAAATAAATCGTATTATTTGGCTCCCATTTCCCCCTAAAACCATCTGAAATTCTATATTCAAAGTGTTATGTGCTAGAACTTCTGCTACCGGAACATCTTTCAGCACATAACATTATAAAGCAAAGGATATTGGTTGGCTAAAGAATTGTCTCACATCCAAACATATTCCCATAAAAGTGTTGATTGTCCATTTCCAGTTAGATACGACCCTCTCCGAAAAAATCATTTTAACCCTCATGAGACCCTTCCAAAATTGTGAATCGGTGGGCTATGCTATAACGTGTGACAACGTTTTGTTTTTGTGGTACTTATTTTATAATAGCTTTTGTCACACACCCTCCTCATTAATCAGTTTAAAGAGCCGTTTTCTTAACTAAAATACATCGATTCTTCATATCAAGAACCTCAATTCTCAAACCCCTCTGATCTTTGGGTCTCCATATAATATCTCATTTGGTTAAACGACACTTACATTTATGCTGATCAGTTTGCCAAAAAAAAGTGACCAATAGAAATCCAACCTTTTCAACACCCGAATTTTTAGCAGATAGTGTATTTGGCCATCCCGCAAAACGCATTTGCGTTGAACCGCATCTCGCGTTTGCGGTGAGAAAAAGGACGGGACGGAACAGAAGCCGCATAGTTATACCGCAAAACCGACTATTCTGTTTTACGGGTCAGGTGTGCCGTATCTGTTCCACCCTGCTGTGTGTACCGCAAAATAACCTTTACCTCAAAGAATACAATTCAGTGTTTGAACAATAAATAGAAAAGAACTTGGCCATAGATATTATTTATTAGGTGAAATAATTCAATGAGGAGCTTCTCAATCATAGTAATAACAAATGATTCGACTAAAACCGTAATCCACGATGTCGCTTAAGATTTCATCTTCCGCGCCGCCGTCCGCCTCCGTGTGGCCGTCCTCCGCCTCCTCCGTGTCGCTTCCACTGTCATCTTCTGCGCCCCCTCATCCGCCTCCTCCGCGTCGCTTCCGCTATCATCAATTTTGACGATTCCGGCGAGGTTCGCCTCCATTCGAAACTCGTCTCGGTGTGCCTTGTTGATGATGGTGTAGATCATGCGACCATGAACTGCCCAGAATCGCGCCCTCCCTTCGGGGTTGTGGAGATCGGGGTGGACCTGCCTCTCGTGAACAAGGCATAGGGCAAGCGCCGACTTGTGCTCCTTCTTGAAACGCTTCTGCCAATACGAGCTCAACGATGCGTATTGGGACATCGCCCTTTTCCACTCCGACAGTTGGCGGCATGAATCCTTGATCTGGCAAGCCAACTCGGCACCGCGTGGAACTGGCGCCACCAGTACGCCGGCGTAGTTGAGTTCCCACCTGGCCAGAAGCATCGCGCGAGGCAGCACGAGGATGTCTTAATGGGCAAACATCGCGGTCTTGTAGAAGTTTAGATTGGGTGTCGCCATGGCAGCGAGGAGGAGAGAGACTGATGTGGTTGGGAGGAGAGGGAGTGTGGGGGTAGAAATGGACGGCGGTGGTAGATCAGCGACGGCGGCTGCTGTGCGGGAAGTAGGGGAAGGGAAATTTCCCTCCCGCCAACTAAAGCGTTAGGATACGGTGAACCGCATCGCGAGCCCTCCATATGGTATAAATGCGGCACGGAAGCGACCTTTTGCATTGAACCACAAAATTATTTCAGATGCGGTAGACAATGCAGTATCTAGAGTTGCCACTTTTTTCGCCTCGTACCGCAAACGAGCGGTTATTTTGCGGGACGGGACCATATATGCGGTATCTGCTAGAGATGCTCTATGAACGGAATTATTAATTACTAGCCTATATCCGTATGAGAGTAGCTTTCCTTTACAGCATCCTTTCAAACCGGTTCTCCTTGGGGTTCCATTCTTTGTTCAATAATTTTCTATAATGGATTGGGATACCTAAGTATTTAAAAGGTAGAGAACCAGCAGCACAGCCGAAGATCGGTTTGTATTGTTCCTCCATCTTTTTTTCATTTGCAACACAAAAGATTTTACTTTTGTGTGTCGGGGTCTTGGCAACCAGGGTGCCACATCCCGACGGTTGATAGGCCCAACATCTGAGCAGAGGCGCCCTCAGTAGGCTACGACACCTCAGGAGGCAACGCCATGGGATGATCCCTTGGGAGGCCCTGGCCTCGACATGACTCGGATTCAAGAGGCCATCATGTGAAGAGGAGCCCCATGCAATACTTCGGCGCGCCCCGGGCCTTAGATACCTTGAATCGTGCCTCAGGGGCATGCTCATAATCTCATAGCAAATGTAGGAAGGACAGTATAACCTGACAAGGGGTGCCACGGCTCTAAGGACCACCAGACCGCCTCGGTAAAGAGAAGCCGGTCCGGCCCCTTAGGTGCAAAAGAAGGGTAGACGACCTTAGCACTAGGAGTTCTCCCCTTTGCCATTTTGGTGCAAGAGAGGGAGCCAGTGGCGCCGTGCGGCGATAACGATGCCAATGGAGTCAGCTTTATGGAAGGATGGAAAAGCCCCCAAGGGAATTGGACTTAGTCTACCTAAAGTAGTCTTGTAGACCGGGACTACGTGGGGCGGCATTGTGGTGACCGTTACCGCCCAAGAATTGGGGGAAGATGCCCGACGCCACTATATAAGAGGGTCTTCTCCTACCTTCGAACATGTCGATCCCAGCAATCTCAAACCCTAGACATTCATCCACCATTGTATCCTCGTGAAGCACGCGAGTAATACAACAAATAAGTAGGGGCTTTACCTCCTCACGAGGGTCCCGAACCTGGCTAAAAAAACATCTAGTGTCCACTCTCTGTCATGCCGCTATTCCGATGTTACCATCATCATTGAGAAGCTTAGAAAGCGTGTCCAGCCCCCTCACGAACCCAGGGCTCGTTGGACCCCTTGTTCCTTCATGGGACACATTCTCCGACATTTGGCGCGGCAGGTATGGGGCTGAGGTGCGCTTACAAGACCTTCACCAACCTCGTGGGTATGCTGGCTCACAACAAGACTTTTGATGAGCATGCTCTCCGCCACGGCGAGAAAGGCTAAGACAGAGACCGTTCCCCGACACACCACCACGGAGCAGACCATGTGGACGGAGGACGAGCAAGGCACCTTCCTTCCGCCCATCGTGGGAGCTCCAGCTCTCCTCACGCGGCAATACATCGCTCTCCCGCACCACGTCTTCTCGGGGCCAGACTGACTGACCCATGCCAGAGGATGCCAAGCTCATGGTGCATGAGCTGATGAACCACCCGCTGGCCAAACCTGGCTAGGAGAAGTGATGCGAGTGCCTGGCATAGCTCCTCAACATCAAAACCCTCACCCTAGAGAGAAAGGGGGCTCAAGCCGAGGACAAGGCGTCGGGTCTAGGGGATCATTGTAGGCCCAACACCTAGATGGTTCCTCCAATCCCGATGACACCGCTCCACCATCGGGCAATAGCTGCCAGATCATCTCACCTCATGGGGTCATTGCGCCCCTAGCGGGAGGGAATACCGCATCATCAAGGAGATTATAGAAGAGGGTCAATATAACTGAGCGGCCCTCGCCAATGGCAAATAGTTGCAGGGAAACGGCTGCCTCACCTTCACCAGGGAGCTCTGGCGCGCGATATTGCCGCACAAGTTCGCCTGGAGATATCATCATGCTAGGACAGAACCGCCAACCCATGCGAGTTCCTACATCTCTACACCACGGGCATCGAGGCCGCGGGTGGCGATGACCGTGTCATGGCAAACTGGTTCCCACTGAGCCTAAAGGACACAGCTCGTACCTGGCAGATGAACCTTCCTGAGGAATCCATTGGCTCATGGTCTGCCCTCTGTTCCATCTTCAGCGCCAACTTCAAGCGGACTTACGAGCACCCACTCGCCTACTACGACCTCCTCCAGGTACACCAGCAGCCTGGAGATACCCTCTTCAAGTTCCTGCATAGGTCCAGTGATGGCTGTGAAATATAGCCATCCACATCGACATTTAAACTAGATATTATTCATACTTTTGATGAAATTATCTCTCTAAATCCTGCCACTAATGCCTAATGATCAAAGGGTTATGCAACCCTGTCTTTCCATTTTCCCTGGGCGGAAAATGATGTTTGATGATGGGAATCACAACATTAAAGTCAAAGATACGAGATTTCTAACAACCCAAAGAAACCAGGGGTCGTGAAGAGGAAACAATGGCTTTAGTGACCAACTATACGGCGGGAATATTTCTCCGGCCATATAGTTTCCACTGACATCGCAAGGTCAAACGGAACAACTTTCGTGAATGGACCCCTATATAAAGAGACCTCTTGCAACGAGAAACGAGAGGAGGAGAACATGAAAACACAACACCGAAGAGCCGCCAGAGGAATAGATCTAGATCCAATCTCACAAACCCTTCTCCACCACCATAGCCATAGTCCACCACTTGTAATAGTAGATCTCATCTCCAATTGGCGACATTGTAAGAATATTACTATCGATCTCATGATTTCCAATACAATGTTTATGATTGTTGATCTCATCTCTATGTGTGAGTAATTCTCCTTGGGTTAAGGGCTTTGGCCTAGCCATGTAGTTTGTGCATGATATTTATCATAGATTGGATCATGTATTAGTTTGTATGACATGATGATTATTGTATCCTCTATTGCCTCAATCTAAGGACTTGTCAGGTACCCAAGACCCCGAGGTTTGATCCAGGTATAGGGAGTATGAGTAATGACTAATCTACAGGATGGGAACCCTAGTGACAGAAAGGGTAGTACGACTGTATGTGAGGGATTTACTTGGTATTAATAGTGATGTCACTGCGTGTATCATTAGTTATCTTTCTTCTATGTATGAGACTAATAGTATATTGATATAAGCGAATGCGGAGGCGATAGCAGTTATGGATGCACTGCCCACATATAATTATCTTGCTCTAACGATTACATGCGCACTTTATTATTATCTTTTATTTCCATCAGATGTTTTTCACAGGAACAGGTGAAACCGAATGCCCCAGGCCGTCTCTCTCCATCATTGAAAACAACAAAAGATCACAAACTCTTGGTATGGTAAAACACTAAAAGAATTCTAAACCTCATGAAGGTCCGTTAAAGTAACTTCACCAAGCTTTCTGCTTCCCGAGGATTCGAAAACCTAGGTCTACTAGGGAAAATGAACTATACTACATCCGTAATCCGGATCGAAGATATCATTCAACCAAGTCCGCAACATTAATATATCCAAGATTTTGGACTCCAACGTCATCACCGCCTTATCCGAGGGAGTCACGAGCGTTCGGATGAGGGAAAATATCAGCATCTAGGGTGAGAACCTCACCACAGCCGTCGAACCTTTCTTCATGGTGGAGAAGTGCACCAAGGAGGACGTGAATCGCATTTCTACCTTGCCAAAATGAATACCAGTCCAAAATCCTCAAGTTCCTCCAAAAGCAAGAGCAAGGATCCCAAGAGAAATCCCGCCACCGTCTTTGCTACAGAGCCTGGGCAGAAGAGTCCTTGCGAGGGTGACGCGGAGGGGGAGCGTGAAGATCTCTTGTACTACATCTTCCACAAGAAGCATGGGCATCCCACCGACGACTGCTACGAGCTCAAGAGGCTCTACGACCAACGCACCAGCCAGATGAAGGGTACACAAGGAGGCGAACAAGTCAATGGACGCGGCAACAACCAAGGGGGGTGCTGGAACAACAACCACGGTGGCCAAGGCACCCACCAAATGGGTCACCAAGACAACACCATGCAACAACATCACCATGCCCCGGAGAAAGGCCAAGCTGAGGAGAACACCGGGGGCTACCAGGAGCCAAAGGGTGGCATAGCTTGCATCCTCAGCGGATCCTAGACCCGGCATCCAACAGGCACTTCAAGCAGCTCACCCGTGAAGTTTACGAAACCCGTCCTAGGACTCCATCCCTGAAGCTCAAGTGGTAATAGTGTGCCATCACCTTTGATGCCAGCAACCACCCCAATTCCACAGGGCAGTGGGAACCCTACCAATAGTGCGCCTCTCTGTCATGTTTGGGTCTCATGACAACTACCGAACCGAGCTCATTGACTTCAATGTGGCGCACATTTTTCTTCCTACAACATCATCCTAGACTACCCTTCTCTGGCCAAGTTCATGGTGGCCACCCACCACGCTTACAACATCGTCAAGATGCCAGGAGGAAACGGCAAGGTCATACCTGTCCGCTAGGATGAAAGAGAGGCTCTGTGCTCCCTCGATCATGCCTACAAGACCGCGGTCACTACCTATCTTGAGGACATGGACGCCCTTGACTACATCGGGTGTACCGCAAGGAAGAAGCAATTTATGGCCCAAGAGAACTCCATGTCAAAGAGGGAAGCTGCTGCCCTGTGTCCATCTCAGGAGGGATAGGTCGCGCCCAGCGCTCGCAACCACGGAAAGGCCATAGGACCACCCTAGCTCACCATCATGAGCGCTGGAGAGGCTCACGAGGACGGCACCGACCCGGGAGCTCCTAACTTCCCTACGGACTGCACCGAGCATTCATACAACATCAACTTCCTCCTCGATCGTGCCTAAGGGCCATTGGCTTTTGAGCGGAACCAGGCATCAGGAAGGTGGACAAGCCTCTCCGAGCAACGCGTCTGCCTGCCCAAGTTTTTGAAGGTGACCCTAAAACTCTGATCCTCTATAGACTTATCTCTTGTTATACCCCGTGCAGATCATGGCGACATTGTAATAAGCTTGAACCTCTCTAGCGGTTTTTTGGATCTTGCGCCTGACGCCTATTCTACCAGTTGCCTTTCCTTCTGCTAAAACATTTTAAAGCTGTGCATGGCGGAAGTCCCCTACATATGTCATGCGAGCGGGGGCTAGGCACGGTGTCCATCGCCGGGTCACTCCCCATCAACATCAGGGCCTAAAGTGTCGAGCTCTGAACTTACGGACTAGCTTCAGCGATAAGTCACCTCACCCACGGTTCTTGGTTCTTGAGACCCTCACGCGACATAAATACGGATCTAAAAAATGCATGTTTTGCCCTACAGCCTTCTCCTCAAGAGGCTTACGGGGAGGTTTGTGAGGACAACCCCCTCCAGCGGCCTATTTTTTTGCTAGATCTACGGTCTTCTCCTTGAGGGACCAACAGGAGAAGCATTTTCCCTACTGACTTCTCCTCGAGAGACTTATGGGGTGGCTCGTGAGGGCACCCCCTCCATAGACCTATTTTTCTTGATAGACCTTCGGTCTCCTCCACGAGGGACTAACATGAGAAGCATTTTTTCCTACGGTCATGTCCTCGAGAGGCTTACGTGGCAGCTCGTGAGGGCACCCCCCCTCCAACGGCCTATTTCCTCGCTAAACCTATGGTCTCCTCCTCGAGGGACCGACAGAAGAAGTGTTTGCCCTACAACCTTCTCCTCAAGAGGATTATGGAGTGTCTCGTGAGTGAACCCCCCTCCAGCGGCCTAAACACTACCTATGCTTGCGTCCTACCATCCTTACAGAGCCTTTGAGGAAAATGTCTACCCCACGTTTCTTTCCTTGAAGGGAGACCCGCGAGATCACTTCCAGCCAGCAATCATGCATTCTCATAGGGCTTACAAATTCCACCCACTGGATGGTCAGATCCCCTCGGGAGGAAGGGGAAGGGCTCACGACAGTAGCGCCTCTCAACGGCCGAGACTTGAGCATACATGCAGACCCCCCTCTAGGCTCTGGAGCGAGCGAGGCAGGTCGACCTACTAGGCGTCTTTGTCACGGGGGCTAGCAGCATGTTCCTTGAAAAGGGCACATAGGGGAGCGATTCACACTCAACCCCGTCACACGAGGGACATTGCGCCTACTATCAGGGATCCTCCTTGAAGCTAAGGAGCCTCCTGTCCGAAAGCACGTGAGCCCCATGGGTGTCACCATGCGGAACCCACGACATGGCCATCATGAGTCGTCATGACCTAGAAAGTCCCATATGCATTGTGCCTAAGGATCTCGTCCCAAGGAAGCCAACAGGGCGAGCACAGGCCCTATGATTCTCTCCACATGAGATTCTATGGGATGGGATACGCAAGGCCTACAGGAATCTCCCGGAGGACTACAAGAAATGCACGAGCCCCGCAGAAGAGGGGCACGGGACAGACCACAAGTGGATTCACCTCCTTAGATGGCTCGAGCACAACATGGCCGGAGCGGCCATGGCTTCCTCTGGGCGACGGAGTTCAGAGTCATCTATGCTTCTGCACAAGGCACCATCTCTTACCTCCCAGTGAATAACACTCCCCGAGCACTGCCAAAAGTGTGACTCGTGGAGAGCGGGTACAAAGGGGACTCGCGAGGCATATCGCACGAGATAACCACACAGGAAACTCCCACCGGCTTCTCCAAGCTGGCGCCTGGACGCAATCTTGATCGGGGGCTGGCACCTCAACAAAACACATAGAAAGGAAGGAAACCAGCACTAGATTCTACTTGAATAGGTTCATTATAGTCATGCTTACAAGGTAGAAGGCTAACGAGCACTATGGCATCACATCTACACTAGAAAAATGTCCACGGCCCCGTCTGCGCTATGGCGGCCACGGTAGAGGCTCCGCTCAGACCTACCTGAGGTGGCGTAGGTAGTCAACACGACACATCAGAGCGTCAAACAATGACATGAAGAGGTCTCCTCCGCTGGTGTAGCGGAACCGAAACATGGAGCCATGCTGGATATGGTGCTTGACACTACTAGGAAAACGGCTATAGGTAATCCACACTTCTGTGGCGCACTTGCTAGTGGTGCCCCACGGGTAAAATAGGCATGGCGCACTGCCCACAGGTGCCCTACGTCTAACTTCCATAAGCATGGCGCACATGGTGGTGGTGGGCCACGGCTATGTGTGGGCCAGGGCGCTGGTGGCCGCAACACACATACCCGTAGCGCACTAGGTCAAGGTGCGCTACGGATGTGTCACTTAGCCGTAGCGCACCTTGACCTAGTGCGCTACGGCCATGTGTGCTGCAACAGCTGGGTCAACTTAGCCGTAGGGCACTCTGCCCTAGTGCCCTACGGTTAAGTGGCCTGCACCAACGCCACCCCCCCCCCCGTGGATCGCCTTTTTAGGTTTTGCAAAAAATAAAAGAAAATGATAAACACTTCCAAAAATATAATCCTTTCATATTTAGGTAGGTAATGTGGTATAGTTTGTAGGAAAATTAACAAACAATAATTTCGACTTTATCTTCAAAAAAAGTCATGCCACGGTAAAATAGCCGTAACTTTTGCATACGATATCGAAAAAAATCGTATAATATACCAAAATGACGAGAACGAGATTCCGCATCCGCTTGCAACGACCTTTGGTCGTTTAGCGATTATTTAGATTTTCAAAAATCTAAAAGAGTAAAAAAGTTATGGTCAATTGATTGTTTTTTCCTGCACAAAAAAATAGGGCAACTTACCCGTAGCGCACCACCACCTAGTGCACTACGAGTAAGTTGGGCGGGATTCAAAATTTGAATCCCCACCCCGCCCACCTACCCGTCTTCTCTTCCCTCCCTCTTCTCCTTTTCATTCTCCTCCCTCCTCCTTTTCTTTCTCTCTTCTCCTCCTCCTTCCCCTTCTCCTCTCTCTGGACTCCTCCTTTCCTTGCAGCGACGACGACCTCTTTCTCCTTGCGGCCTCCTCCTTGCAGTCACGACGAGCGGCGACGACGAGCGACGACGACCTCCTTCTCCTTGCGGCCTCCTCCTTGCAGTCACGACGAGCGGCGACGACGACCTCCTTCTCCTTGCGGCGACCTCCTCCCTTCTCCAGCCACAGCTCCTTCTCCCTCTCTTCCTCGATGCCGGCGAAGACTAGCACGACCACGGCCTGCTGCACCTCCCTGCGGTGGTCACGGACACCATGCTCCAGCGACGGCGGCGATGCGAACCCGATTGCTTTTGCAATTCAAAACGAGGGTGTTTTTTGCATTTTTTTTGTTTTTGAAAAAAACATCCGTGGCGCACTTGTACCCCTACCCGTGGCGCACCTGGTAGTGCGCTACGCCTACCCCCATATAACCGTAGCGCACCAGGGTAGTGTGCCATGGGCACTTTTTAGCCGCAGCGTACGCTTAGTGGCGCACCACTAGTGCGCCACGGATGGGCTTTTTAGGTGCGCCACGAACATCCATTTTCCTAGTAGTGTGATGAGGAGGCGATTCCAACTGTTCGAGAGATACATCTTGCCCGACGAAGAGGTGTCGATGCTCACTCTCCATCTCTCATGACCGCCGGAGTGGCGCAGTTGCACCTGCTCGGGAAGGTCATCCGCAACCCTAAGAATGAAGCGCGAGGGAAGCCTCACCGCTCGCGAACCAGTCCAGGTCTCTAAGGATGACAATGAAGTCGATTACCCGGATGGTCTCGGGATCATCCTCAATCTTGATCACGACCGGAGAAGGGAGCAACGCGGGATGTGGCCGCCACCTGGCCCTCCATCGTGCCCCCGTGGCGCCCCTGGCAACTACCACGAGGGTGACCATGGCCGTGTTTTTTCGGTAGCTCCCCTTCAGCCGCCACGGCGGACCCTTGAAGTAGAGGTGGCAATCGGGGCAGCGCCTCGTCCTCCGTGCCTCCTATGACCGTTTCCGCGTTTCCTCTGCAGCCACGCCTCATCGTTGGGGTCTCCTTCACCTCCTGTAAGCGACGGAGTCCTTGAGTGCGACCGTAGATTCGGCCTCGCTGTAAGCAACGAACCGTGGGGCCTTGTAGCATACCTCGGAGGGTAACAGAGCTTCAGCGTCGTGCACCATGAAGAAGGGTGTGTAGACGGTCGCGTTTTTTTGCATTGTGCACAGGATCTAGAGGATGTAGGGCAGTTCGTTTACCCAAGCACCCGCCTCTCGTTCGAGAGGTCGTAGGAGTCTCTTCTTGATTCTGCTGCAGATGAGGTTGTTGGCCTTTTATACTTGGCCGTTGGTTTGCAGATGTGTTACCAAGGACTAGGTCATGTTGATGCCAAGGCCGTCGCAGAAGTCCTAGAACTCCTTCGAGGTAAAGTTTGTTCCATTGTTGGTGATGATTCTATGTGGCACTCCGAACCTGTATACTATGGACTAGAAGAACTTGACGGTGGTGGCGCCGGTTTGGTTGGTGACGGGCATCTCCTCGATCCACTTGGTGAACTTGTTGACTGCGACCAAGAGGAAAACGTATCCTCTAGGCGAGGACATTTGCCTCTTGCCGACCATGTCGAGTCCCCACTGCACGAAGGAACATGCCAGAGGTATTGGTCGTAGTTCTGCGCCTGGTTCGTGCGGCTTATTCACGAACCTTTGGCAGGCGTTGCACTTTTCAACTATGTCCTTGGCGTTGAGCATCGCTGTTGGCCAGTAGAAGCCAGCCCGTAAGGATTTGGTGACCAGGGTGCGACTACCAGCATGGTGCCTGCAGATGACTTCATGTATGTCGAGGATATGCTCCACCCATTGCCTTTGGTGACGCATTGTTGGAGGACTCTGATGATGCTTTGATTATAGAGGTCGCCGTTGATGATGGTGAAGGCCTTGGAGTGGCGAGCGATTTGTCGCGCTTCTGTCGGGTCATATGGCAACTTTTAGCTCAATGGGTACGTGACGTACGGTTGAGTCCATGACTGCTCAATTGCGAGGACCTACATGAGGTTCACAAGTGGAATATCTAATTCCTCTTCTGTTGGCGCGTTGAGGTCGTTGGGTGGCATATCTCCCGAGCATGTTGTAGCCGCTGGTGTGTTCTTGGGCTTCTTGCACTTAATGGAGCGTTCACAGATTTTCTCCAAGAAGACACCTGGCGGGACCGATGCGCAGGTAGAGCCAATGTTGGCGAGCTTGTCAGCCTCTTCGTTTCTCTCTCGGCCATCATGCCAGAGTTCACATCTGCTGAAGTCTCCTTCGAGTGCGTCATAAAGGTCGCGGTAGGCGATCATATTGTCACTTACGGCGTCACATTTGTTCATTGTTTGTTTTACAACAAGGTTGGAATCACCGGAGATGACCATCCGGGTGGCACCACACACCTTGGTCATCCGCATACCATGGATCATCGCCTCCTACTCTGCTTCATTGTTGGAGGCTCGGAACCTCATGCGCAGGACATATCTCATCTTGTCTCCTTGTGGAGATGTCAAGATTAATCCGGCTCCAGCTCCTTCACCACGCTTGGATCCGTTGAAGTGTATTGTCCACAGTTGTGACATGTCCAGAATATCTGGCAGCTATAGCTCCATCCAATAGACATGGAAGTCAGGGAGCACCTACAACTTGATGGATGTGCACCACTCGTAGATGATGTCTCATTGAGACAGCTCGATGACCCAGAGAGCCACTCGCCCCGTTGCTTTGGTGTTGTTGAGGATGTGTGACAGTTGCGCATCATTGACAACCATTATCTGGTGCTCCTAGAAGTAATGGTGCAGCTGACGCGCAGTCATGAACATGCCATAGGCTAGATTCTAGTAGTGAGGGCACATTTGCTTTGTTGGTGTCAGTACCTCGCTGAGGTTAACTACAAGGAATGTGCTAACTGGTGATCCCAAATATTGGTCATAGAAAGGTCATAGTAATTCATCTATGACATTTTGATGACCAAAAACAGAAGGTCACATACCGAGGGTCACTATAGACAACTAAGGACCTTTTTAAAATTGGGTATGGACAGTTATGCCCAAAATAGATGGTCATTGTGTCCAAGACCAAACAATTTGGTCATGATTAATTTAGCATGTCCATGTCGGATCCAACATGATATGGCAGGTTCCAGATCGAAATCAGCCTGGTCCAACATGGTGCTCTACATGTGCCAATCCCAACAAGTCTAGCATTTTCATTTTTTTGTGAATTATGGTGAGAAACATGGGCTAAGCTCAACATTCTGGGATTTTTATTTCCTAGGCTTTGGCCTTTTACACTCCATTTATTCTCAATTTTCATCATTTTTTCAGATTTATATATTGTTCCAGTCGATTTTTTTGGTCCCTGTCCTTTTTAGAGCCCAATAAACAATTAATTTATTTCAAACTTCCAGGCAGTAAATAACCAATATTTTAGTAAGAAAATCTCAAATAACATTTTTAGTAATAAAAACAACAATTAGAACATATATTACAATCAGGATCAAGTTCATAAAAGCTAGGACTATAAAACTGCAACACAAATATTATAGCGGTGTATTACAACCATTTCATAGTTCAAATCACCCAAGAACATATTATTAGCTACAACAGTATGACAGAATGAATCCTTCGGTTGTTCCAACTTCTTCAGCTTGGTGCTCCCGAAAAAGACAATAAGATGGTTATATGGCTCAGTCAGAAGAAATCAATAGCTTCAACAACATCAACAGGTGTAATATCATGTAAGACACATGGAGTTACAACCCACTCTATATCAGCACAGAGCACAGGCATGACTCTCAACACACGGATTTTTAATCCTAGATGCCTGTTATGCCATACATCGCAATCCCAGGATTAACATTTTTGTGCGACATAACAGATTTGGATATCACAGTACATCATCCATTACATACCATACATAAGGTCTTACACAAATAAGGATATCATGATCCAGTTCTTAATACAACTCAAGCAGCGGAATAACGTAATAGTAACGATACCGTAGTCGAAGCTCCATCTTCAGGGTCACAGGCAATGCTGACGATGGGAGATGATCCTAGCTGTCGTAACCTTCCTGTGGTCCGTCATCCTGATACTCCTCTTCATAGTCTGGCCACGTGAATAGCCAGGGACAAAGCCATGAGTACTCTTTAAGTACTCTTAAACTAATACTAACAAGATAAGGGGGTTTTGTAGTAGGATACTAAGCTCTAAGGTTGTTTTGCAAAAAGCCAGATTTACCTCTACTAAGTTCAGAAGCAAATAAAACTAGTTGAAAGTTTTATAACACCTAAGTGGGAATTTGAATTTCATATCACAACTCTGTTGTGGTCAAGTCAAAGTCATAATTCATTTCACAAGTCATTTTGAAAACATCTGACGGGGGAACAGTATGGCCACTCCAACTGTCCATAACCGCGGACGCGGCTATTCGAATAGTTTGACACTCTGCAGAGATGGTACACTTTCACCACAACATTCGATACATCCGTCAGGAATAATCCTGAATTCACCATATTCAGTATGCGGATAATCAATCCTAACCTTTCAATTACACGCCCTAGTATAGGCACCTCTCCTGTGAGTTTGGCCTCCAAACCATGACCAACTGCATCTTGGGTACTGCACAGGTGGACAATCTTCACAAGGTAGCCTCAGCTCAGACCTTGGCCACGAGGGAACCCATACTAAGGTATATAAATTTCTAGTCAAGCCCTACCCAAATTTCGGGTATTGTGGTTGTACAATAAAATTGGAATGGTATCGCATCCAGACAACCATCAGTTTCATAAAGGGCTAAGGCTCATGCCTCAACATTTTCATCATTAAAATCATCTGGTGTTCGGAAACACATGTCAAAACATTTCAGTAGAATGACTCATCATTCTAAGGTTTTCATAACCATTTTCACCAAGTATTCCCATCTAAAGTTGATCAAGTTTTATACTTAGCACTAGCATCTACAAGTGGTGGTAAATACTAATGAGGGATGGTAAACAAGTGGAGATTTGCTAAGTTCAATCTCATGCCTTAGGATGACATCAAGATTATCTAACTTAGGCCAATTTTTATGCTCTTTATGCTACCTTTAGTTATCTTTCTAGAATCTACAAGTCACCATGTAAACTCTAAGAGAAAGCTTTGATAAAGAAAATAAAGTATTAAGCTTGCAAGTAAAACTAGGATTGGGTTATCAAGTGGGTATGATCACATATGCTTAAGGCATATAGTTAGCATAGTAACCAGCAAGTATTGGCTTGCATAATTTGCAAGGGTAGCTTGCTAAGTTAATAGCTTGCTAAAATCAACTAGTAGTATTAGGCTTGCCTTGAGCAGAGTAGTGGTTGAAGTTCTCCTCGGCTTCTTCCTCGTAGTATCCTCCTTCCTCCTCGTATCCTTAGTCGGTACTAGCGTCTATAAATAAATACGAGGTACACAATCACCAAACAATAATTAACTATTGCTAAACATCACACAAAGGTTCACAATAGGTGATCTATCATCATCACTAACATCACAAGGATTAAAGCACTTATCGTATTTATTTTATTTGAGAAAAGTAATTTCTACTCATTGAAAAACTACTTAAGATTTAATATTCTCCAACTCAAACATGGGATCACGTTGACACATGTCATCACCACATATTTCAGTACATGGGTATGTGATTTAAAGTCGTGTCACAATTTAATAAGGTTTAACCTTTTTTTTAATTAAATAAAGTAACTAGAAATGCCTATGTGGCATTCTTTTATTACTTGAAGATTATTTCTGCAAGTAAACACATATGTTTTTATATATTCTGAAAGGTATGATAAAATGTGATTTTTGAGAGTTGGAATCAACTCAAAAGATTTTATGGTTGAATTTTGAAAAAATGTTTGATTGCCTAAAAGCTTCTGCCTTGTTATTTTTACCATGGTTTATCTGTAACTCCAAATGATTTGAATCCAACGGCCTTGGATTAAGCATTTCAGTACCTTTCTAACAAAATTGGTTTCATGCATTTTGGTTCAGTGAATCGAGCTGGGTGGATTTTTGAATCTAGGTACAAAATTATGTTTGAAATTAAATGAATAAAGCTTAATTTGAATTGTTGGGTCGCACGTGATGTTTTACTGGACCGGCCCACTACACACAGCGCGTACGCGGGATAGTTAAGTGGCTGTCCCCACGCGTCAGTGAGACGGGGAGGGGCGAAACGGTATGGGGCAATGTCAACTGTGGGATCTAACTCTAATCGAACGGCTACGGTTCATCGTCCACGTCGGGCAGCGCCGCCGAGACAGAACCCTAGCGCGGCAGGTGGCGGTCGTGGGAGGCTCACCGGGGCTTAGGCGAGGGTCGGCGACGGGGGCGAACGACGAAGTCGACGACGGCGGTTCTCCTGGTACCGGCAGCTTCTGCTGGGGCGGCTCCAATCGACGGCTCCCTTCTTCTCCAACAGCGGCTGGCTTTGGCCAAATTCCGGCGATGCGCTGCTCGCATTGCTCCGGAAGTGAGGTGGGGTGGTTCTAGGTGAGAGGGGAGTGAACTGGTGTGGCGAAAACGAGCGGTGGAGGCCTCTATTTACAGTGGCGGAAGGGGACCGACTGGCGCGGGCTGAGCTCGTCCTGGTCGACGGCACAAAGGGCTACTGGCATGGGCGACGGTAGGGGCGGTGCTGTGCTCCCTGGCGAAGCTCAACAGCGCGGTGGCGAGGCGTGGAGCGGTGCTGATCGGTCGGAACGTCGCGGTGCTCTGAGAGGGTCCGACGGAGGTTTTAATGTCGCACATCGCGCGTGGTCCGCGTGGCGGCGAACGGGCATGTTTGGCAGGGTGCTGGGGTGCTGGTGATCATCCCTGCAAGAGGCGAGGGCGGCGCACGGTCTGTGGGTGCTGGTCGAGTGGGGCGCACTGGCACGCTCTCGGCATGGTCGCAGAGAGGCTTGGTATGGGCGTGTCGTGTGGTCCAGGGGCTGGCATTGCTCGGGGCTGGGACAGTGGGTGGCGGTGCACGGTGCTACATGTCCCAGACAAGGTTGGCGAGGCTAGTGCGGCCTCTATCTCGTTGGCGACAATGGGATGGCAATGGTGCTCTCGACATGCTTGACATTAATGGCTAGGCTTGCTCACAGTGGTGCTAAAGCTAGTTATATTAGTTTGATCATCTACTGAGAGTGTAGGGTGAGCTATAGAGGGAACAAGTTAGGCCAATTTTACTGCACACCATAGTGTTTGATGTTTGTTTGATTTGTATCTGCAAGGTGTTTGATAAAATGGCCGCAAGAACATTAAATTTGAATTTTGGATTCAAACTTGGTGGGTTTCTAGGAACATACTAGGGAGTGTCTGGTTAGTTGGATTAGTTAAGGGTCACTGGTTTGGTTGGGTTTTGAAAATGTGTGATCTTCACATATGATAAAGATTCAATTTTGAATTGTGATTTGAATGAGATTTCCAAATGTTTCTGCAAGTTTTAAAGGTGGGCTTTGATTTACTTTTACTTGTTCTAGCAAGGGGTGAAAAGAGTTGGAAAAGTTTCTGGTTGAAATCTTGAACTAGAAACACTCAAAGTGACCTAGTGAGCAAGATTGGCAAAAATGACCATTTGCTTTATTTTATTTGTTTTTGATTTTCTCTTGTTTTGTTTCTGCATGGAAATGTTGTATAAGATGTTATTTTCATCTTTAAACCATTTCTTGCTATTTAGGTTAATCACACAAGTTCATTCATGCATTTATTAAATCATCTCATTCACACATGCATTCATATAATTTTAAATTAATCAAAGTTTTTGTTAACCCTAATTTTAGTGATTAGAGTTTGATGATCCCTGTGTTATATTTTTGGGATGTTACAATGACAAACGATAAGCGATACCAGTAAACCAGTAAACAGAATATAAAGAATAAAAGTGCACTAAGATGCAAGATAGAAAGATACAACTAGCACACTGTTTATCATATTACTTCACACTTAAAAGTACACAACTATGTAATAAGTATCCAAAGTTCACTTGAAATATGAACAAGTATTTCCACAAAAAAAGATAAAATGACAGAACAACATTGCTAGACCAAGTGCGCTACTCTAGATAATTGCAAGTAAAATATATATGAATGCATAAGCTAGCTATGAAGCTCCTGATCATGAATCAATAGAAGTGGATGAAACCATCAGCTAGTATCAAAAGTTTAACACGGTTTGAAGCTCTACTTATTTTTCAAAGAAGTAATCTAGGCATAAACGTAATACTATACAGATCAGGAATAGAAGTATATACATAACATTATCCTACCAGATATCCACCTATGAATGTGCAGCCACTGATATAGACACACATAAATACACATATTAACTAGGAACACTGAATCTTCATGGACATCTACAAAGAGAGTTTCAGTAAATAGTACGGTGAACACATAACTGATGCACCAATTTCCTTTCAACGGTTTAGAATAGCATTAGTTTCAAAAGTTTAGAGTAGCATTATATTGATTGATCTCCCAGATGTTAAAACAAGCCATGAAGGAACTATGAGAGCTAGACTAATAACAGAACATGAACCATCCATAAGATACTACACGGCATCACCAGGGACCTGATTTCATTACCCTTGCTACTATCGCGGCTGCTTGTTGGACGGATGCATCACTCGTCATCCTGTAGAGAGGAAGGTTTACAGGTGAAGTTGGGAATAGAATATATTCAGAAGGTGACACTTCATGATTCATATGTGCAGATAGTAATGGGGATATGCCGAGTGGGGTATACCTAGCAGGACGTTTCCTACTGGCCCAAGCTGCCAGCGAGTGGGCCTGTAGGACGGCGATTGGATCGAGACTTAACAACGAGCCAGGCGACTAGAAGCTGGGGGCCCAGAAGCGTAGCTACACCCAGTCGGATTAGGTCAAGTATCCTCCGAATCCTTAACTAATTAGGTTGGGGATCTGTCAACCCTAGCGAGGTGAGCATATATAAACCTCCCTAGGGTATGCTTAGAGGATACGTTCCATCGTACACCCCATGCGACTCGCCTCCTAGCCGTCGAGCTCGCCCTTTGTACTCTCTCATCAATACAATCTAGCAGGAGTAGATCTTTACCCTCCGCCCTCATCTCGCACCGCAGATGGCTGGCCGCCCTTGCCCCTCGTTCTACTACTCGCTGCCGATTGCAGCATCTACCGTGGCCATTCCCACAACAATGGCGCCCACCGTCGGGCCTGGCCAGTCAGGCCGGTGTTCTACGGCTTGATCCAATCTGCCCAACAACGAGACGATCGCCACCGACCACATGATCGCGATCGGCGAGATCCTCTAGATCTTGCCGAGTAGCTACGTCCCTGTGGCACGCCCCGTCACGCACGGCGTGATCAGACTCTTCGTCGGCTTCACCGACACCATCGTCTCAGAGGACTCGACTCGCATCCGCATGATCGGATCTTCGAGAGTCAGGTCCGCACCATCCACCGCCTCGCTTCCGAGTACGACTTGGCCAACAGCAACGTGGCCGAAACTACCGTGGCCACGGACGACGCGGCCCTCAACGTCAGTCGCCGGATCCATCGTCACCGCATCATCCGCGGGCTCCATCACCTAGGTCTCCAACATGGGGGACTTTGAGTACCCCTCCATCCTTGGGATCTTCGACTTCGACTCTGGATCAGAGAACTCTGGCGACTTCCATGCCGGATCCTGTCGCAACGTCGCGACCTGAATGGCGAGCGGCGCGGACGCCCCGCTAGACCCCTTCTCCACGCCAATCCGGCCGACCGCGACGGCGACGGAGGTCGAAGAACTCCACCTACAACTGGAGAAGGCAGTCCGCAAGGAAAAAGCCGAGCGCGGAAAATTTTGCCTCAAGCAGGCGATGGCGCAGGAGCTCTCGCGCTACCACCAGCTCTGCATCTGGTCGCGCTTGAACCCCACCGTTCAGGGCCACGCCCCGAACTTTGACGACGAGACCGACCCGGCCCGTGCGGCCGATCGCGTGGTTTGCGAGAACGCGCCGCCAGGAGGAAGCGCTCGACCACCACTAGGCGCATCAGCGAACGGCGCTCCCCCACCAGCGCCAGCTGTTTTCTACTCCGATGGACAACGTCATCGCGAGTCGAGCAGCGGTCGACAACATCAACGTGACCGGGGAAGGCGCCCTGCAGATCCAGTACGCCAGGGCCCTACTCGCCAAGGCCGTTGAGCAACATGCTGCAGGAGCAGACTCGCGGGGACGCGTGTACTCCCACTCGTCAGGAAGTAGGGCGGCCTCGAGCGACCGCCCGTCAATGGAAAACACCCTCAATTTTCCCCCACCCCCCGAGCCCCTGCAGCTCCAACCGTGCCCCGCGAACGCGGAACTCTCCACCAAGGACCCGCGCCCGACGAACAACATGATCGCTGCCAACGGGCAGCCAGTTGACGCGCGGACCCGCATCATCAACAACTAGAGCTGGCGCGCACGCCAGCCTGACGACGTTAGGCACACCCTCACCAATCGCTGCTATGGCCAGCCGAGGGGGTCGCTCACCTGAGTCGGCCCCCAGTGCTTCGGACCAATGATGCGAGGTGAAAAGTACCCGGCGAACTTCAAAGCGCCGAAGGAGATCGAGAAGTACGACCCCTCGTACAACCCCTCCATGTGGCTAGACACGTACCTCATGGCGATGGGAATCGCCGGCCACACCGATCTGCTTGCCGCCCGCTACCTCCCCCTGATGATGGAGGGAGCATGCTGGCAATGGATCAACACCCTCCCCACAAACAACATCGACTCCTGGGAGGAAATGCGTGATGCCTTCGTCAGGCACTTCGAGGGCTCCTACACCCGCGCCACCACCATCGAGGACCTGGAGCAATGTGTCCAGGGACCCCGCGAGTCGACCCGCAGCTGGGTCCAGCGGTGGCAAGACATGTGGTACAACGCGGACGGCATCCACCCGGACACCGCGATTCACTGCTTCAAGACCTCGTGCCGCTACGAGCCCCTGGTCGCCAAGCTCAAGCGGGTGTACAAAATACTCGACAACATAGCGGACCTCCTCGAGATCGCCAAACGGTACGCGGAGGAAGGCCCAAACCAAGAAACCGACAACGAGTCGGGAGGAAACCTCCGCACGAGCGGCCAAGACAACGGGAGACAACCCAAGATGCGCTACCGCAACACTCACCTCACCGGCAAGCGCCATGGTGACGGGTGAGTCGAATTCGTTGCCAACGCTGGTTACGCTCCGCGCGAGCCCAAGAGCTTCCGCCGCGACGGAGGCTATTGTCGCGATGGCGGCAACTACAAGGCGAAGCCGAGGTTCGACCCCGCGGCTCTCCTCAACCAGCCCTGTGTGTTCCACAGTAGGAAGGGAAAGCCCGCCACGCAGACGACCGCCGACTGCCACTCGCTGAGGGAGATCGAGAAGGAACGGCACGCACAGGAGGACCCCAACAACCACCCGCCTAACGGCGGGGTATTCGGCAATGACGTGGGATCGCTCCACACCTTCATCGGGTTCAGCACCAAGCACGAGAAGAAGTTCATCGCCCGTGCCGTCGCCGCCAACGCGGTGTCCCAAGTCGACGTCTCGTTCTTCCTCAACTGGTCCGAGCAACGGATCACCTGGAAGTCACGAAAATCACTCGCCACAGATCGAATATCCGAGACGAGTCGCCTTGGTGGTCAAACCCAAGGTGGGAGACTACTGGCTCCCCAAGACGCTAATGGACGGCGGAAGCTCCATCAACATTCTATACCTGGACACATTTAGGCGACTGCGTCTCCTGCAGTCGATGATTGAGATGACCTACACCACCTTCCACGGCATCGTCCCAGGTCGGAAGGCGTAACCGATCGGCAAGGTGATGCTGCCAGTAAACTTCCGCACTCCAGCGAACTTCCACACTGAGCGGATCGTCTTTGAGCTGGTGCCCTTCAATAGCCCCTACCACTACATCCTGGGGCGGCAGGCGTTTGCCAAATTCATGGCGGCGCCCCACTACGCGTACAACGCGATGAAGCTCCTAGGGCCGTGCGGCATCATCACCGTCCACGGCGACCCCGACATGGCCGCCGAGTGCGAGGCCAAAGGCGCCGAGCTCGCCGATGCCGTCATAGCGGCCGAAACCAACCACGCGGAGGAGCTTGCCAAGTACGCGAGCGGGGTCAACAATGACGACCCCACAATACTCAAGAAGTCCAACTCAGAGGGCGACGACTCCACCGCCTTCGAGGCAACGACGCACACTCACACCGTCGAGCTGGTCCCATGCGCTTCCAGCCAGACAGTGATGATCGGGACAGGCATGAGCCCAGCATAGGAAGGCGCGCTCATCGAGTTCCTACATGAGAATCGGGACATCTTTGCATGGAAGCCATCCGATATGCCTGTGTCCCGAGGGAACTCGCTGAGAACAAACTCAACGCTGACCCCAAAGCGCGACCTGTCAAGCAGTCGCTGCGTCCCTTCAATGAAGAGCGCCGTCGCCGAGGAGGTGTAGCGTCTACTCGCTGCAGGCTTCATTCGGCCAATCAAATACTCCAAGTGGCTGGCAAACCCAGTGCTAGTCGAGAAGAAAAATGGGACCTGGAAAATGTGTATCAATTGCACAAACCTAAACAGCGCCTGCCCAAAGGAGCAGTTCGTCCTCCCCCGGATCAATCAAATCATCGACTCGACCGCGAGCTCGGAGTCGCTGTGCTTCCTTGACGCCTACTCTGGTTACAAACAGATCAAAATGGCAGTCGAGGACGAGGAGAAGACGGCGTTCATCACGCCATTCGGAGCCTTCTACTACACCGCCATGAACTTCGGCCTCAACAACGCCGGGGCGACATATCAGAGGTGCATGCAGGAGTGCCTTGCAAGCCAAATTGGCCACAACATCCATGTCTACATCGATGACGTGGTGGTGAAGTCCACTCGCCAGGGCGATCTACTCGCCGACCTGGGAGAAACCTTCACAAACCTGCGGAGGTATAAGATCAAACTAACCCTAGGAAAGTGCAACTTAGGTGTACCTACCGGATAGATGTTGGGGTATGTCGTCTCCAAACGAGGAATCGAGGCGAACCACACCAAGATCAACACGATATCCCGGCTCGGCAAGCCCGAGTGACTGTGCGAAGTCCAGAAGTTGCCCGGGCGAGTCGCGGCTCTCAGTCGCTTCATCCCCCGGCTAGGCGAGAAGGCGATGCCCCTCTATCGCCTAATGCGCAAGAACCCCATGTTCCAGTGGGACAAGGAGGCAGACAACGCGCTCCACGCACTCAAGGAGGTGCTACTCGCGGCCCCGCTACTCGCCGCCCTGTTGCAAGGAGCCCATGCTCGTCTACGTCGTGGCCTCCGAGCGAGTCGTCAACATCGTCATGGTCGTCGAACGACCAGAAGAGGGCAAGGATCACCCGGTGCAGCGACATGTCTACTACATCAGCGAAGTCCTCACCGAGTCGCGCTAGCGCTACCCACAGTACCAGAAATTGGTATATGCGGTCTTCAGAGCCCAGCGGCGACTGCCGCACTACTTCCAAGAGCACCCAATCACGGTCGTCTGCTCAGCACCGTTGCAGGACATCATCCGCAACCACGAGGCGACCAGACGAGTCGCCAAGTGGGGCATGAAGATCGGAGTCCACAACATCAGGTACAAGCCGCGCAAGGCAATCAAGTCGCAGGCTTTGATAGACTTTCTCGCCGACTGGGAGGAGGCGCAGCAGCCAGAGAAACTGTCGTACCTCCACTACTGGTCGCTACACTTCGACGTCTCTAAGAACGCAGATGGCGCAGGGGCAGGGATCGTCCTCACATCCCCAAAGGGCGACAAGCTGTGCTATGTCATGTACCTCGACTTCACCCCCTGCGCCAACAACATGGCCGAGTACGAGGCGCTCCTACACGACATGCGAGCAGCCAAGGAAATGAACATTAATTGTTTGCGCTGCTACGACGACTCCGACCTCATCGCTGGGAAAGTTGCCGGCACTTGCGATGCAGTCTCCCCCACCATGGCGACATACCGCCAAGCAGTGGACCAGCTGGGAGGCCACTTTGCCGGCTACACCGTCGAGTGAATCGATCGGCGCAAGAATGAGGAAGCCAACGCCCTCTCTCGCATCGGGTCGGCTCGCCTCGCTCCACCCGTCGGTGTCTTCCTCGACACCATCACCAAGCCTTCCGTCTCTCCCCCGAGGGAGATCGACATCAGGATTCCGCTACAACCAGAAGCAGCCCTGGTCGCCATGTTCGCCGAGCCAAGCAACTGGACCGCGCCATACGTCGCCTACCTGTAGGGAGGGACCTTACCCGCTGACGATACAGAGGCCCGGATGATAGTACGCCGCTGCAAATCCTTCGTCGTCATCAACGGCGAGCTCCACAAGCGCAGCGTGACCGGCGTGTTCCAATGTTGCGTTTAACCCGTAGAAGGTCGCAAAATCCTCCAAGAGATCCATGCTGGCGACTACGGCCACCACGCGGGCGCCCGCTCCCTGGTCGCCAAGGCCATGCGACACGGCTTCTACTGGCTCACCACGCGCGTCCAACGCTGTGTCGGATGCCAGAACTACGCCAACCAGACTCACGTCCCGAGCTCGGCGCTCAAGACCATCCCCATCACCTGGCCATTCGCCGTGTGGTGCATGGACATGGTAGGCCCCTTCAAGAAGGCCCCTTATGGCTTCACCCACCTCCTAGTCGCAGTCGACAAATTCACAAAGTGGGTGGAGGCCAAGCCAGTCTGCAAATGCAACGGGAAAACTGCTACCAAGTTCCTACGCGATCTCATCCATCGCTACAGGTTCCCGCACAGCATCATCACGGACAACGGCACCAACTCCTCCAATGAGCCATGGCCGAATTATGTGAGGAGCACCACATACGACTCGACCTCGCCTTAGTCGCCCACCCAGAGTCCAACAGCCAGGCAGAATGCGCCAACCAGAGCATCCTCCAGGGCCTGAAGCCGCGACTGCAAGTTCCCCTCGAGCAAACTCCTGGGTGCTGGGTCAAAGAGCTACCCTCCGTCATATGGGGCATCCGCACCTCCATCAACAGGTCGACAGGGTTCACCCCCTTCTTCATGGTGTACGGCGCCAAAGCCGTCATGCCAACCGACTTTGAGCATGACTCGCTGCAGGTGGTCAATTACGCGGAGGCCGACAACAAGCTCGCACGCCAGGACGGACTCGACCAGCTCAATGAAGCACGCCACCTAGCTCGCTCCCGCACCGCCATCTACCAGCAAGGACTTCGCCGCTACCACATCCGGCGATTCCGGACTCGCACCTTCCAAGAAGGCGACCTGGTATTGCTTCTGATCCAGGACAAAAAGAGCATGCACATGCTCTCTCCCCTTGGGATGGACCATTAGCCATCGGGCGAGTTCTGGGCAACGACGCCTACTACCTCGTTGACGTCCGAGGCGACGAAAAAATCGACGTCAATCGCCCATGGAATGTAAACCTCCTACGGAAGTTCTACTCCTAGAACTCCAGACATGTACCTCCTACCCGCTATGAAATAAAGAAGATCGATTCACAAAAATTGTGTCCACTCTCCATGCCTTGTTCCATTCGCACTCATAATAATAGCGCTATGCTACTCGTGGAAGTCAACGCTTGGTCACTCGACCGGCACGGCCAAGTAGTGCTGTACAAGGGCACCGGAAAATTTCGATCCTTGTATCGTCCACGAAAAAAGCCAACCCGGAGCCCCATCGGAGTTGCCTCGCTCGACTGGCTTTCCGAGCCAAGACAACCGCATTCGCTTATCATAGCGACCCAGTCCTCCACATCCTTGGCACATCGACTCGAACGGCTGAGTACCACGCTCGGGGACTGACGCTAGTCCAAACAGGAGCGTCTAGGGAAAACGCCAAGTATGAGAGCGCGTCCTGGAATCGCCACGCGACTGGTCCTACAGATCAGGTGGAGCGACGCGCCTAATACACCGCACCCCGTCCTCACCTACCTTGGGCATGCAACTAGAACAGCCAAGTACCACACTCGGGGACTCGGCCAACCGACCCCGTTCGCGCCCGGGAAAACGTCTAAGTACATAGCACCCCTCGGAGTCGCCATGCGACTGGCGTTCCAAGCCATGGCGAGTCGACTGCAACTTACTAACAGTTTAAAGAACATACATATACATAAAACGAGGTAAACCGCATAAAAGGGCGGACGCGCTCGGGGGACTTGCACAACCAAAAATAAATCAAAACACTAACAAAATCATTTGTGCATTCCTTAAGGCAGCAAATTCGCTCGCTTACAAGGGCAGTTACAAATGCCACTTGGAAAACTAATCTACTCTACAGGCTTCGACGATGAGGCGCCACCACTCCTGCGATGGCGGATAAAGGGAACCCACGGGTTCGAGGGGTACATCGTGAGAGAACCCGCCATGGCCGCTCGGAACGGCTGCTCCACCTTGAAGTCGCGGTGCGCCGGCTCGGGGTCGTTCGAGGCGACGACCGTCTCCTGATACGGAATAAGGTCACCCATCGCCCATAACCGGTCGGCGTACACCGCAGCTCGCTGGGTCAGATCCAACACCTCGGCGATCTCGACCGCGCCCGTCGACGAAGGGTACCCGCTGGTGACATCGTCGAGGTCGAAGTCGTCGGGGAAGTGCGCGAGCCCAAGGCTCAGCACAGTCGTAGCACCACGACGAAAGGCCGACCGCGACATGAAGTCAACAACAACCGGGGCCTTCTCCAGGTAGCGCTAGACTTCAACGAGGTTGCTGGGGATCACCTCCGTTGGCGAGATCTCTTGAAGGTACGCACGAATGCAGGTCGCTGAGAGAGCGGTAGAGTCAACCAGTGTGGTGACGCATTGTCACGCGTCATACGACTCCGCTTCGGCAACATCATGAGTTATCCACCCTGCAACACACAAGTAAACAGTAAGGAAGGCTCCGGCAAAATAAAGCGACCCACATGCTCGGGGACTCGCCAAGGAACAAAGAGCTCACCAATCAACGGGCGATAGTGCTCTGTGATGAAATCCTGCAGACCGGAGAGGTCATCCTGCAGCCAGGCGACAAGTGCATCTGACATCTTCCGTTCTTCAGTAGCAACAGCAACGTCTGCCTTGGCCCTCTCATCCGCTGAGGTTGCTTCCGCCTTTGCCTCCTTGAGCTCCCGCTCCAAGTTGGCGATTCGCCTCTCCGCGGCGCTCAAGGATGACTGCGCAGCTATCAGTTCACTCGCCGGGACCATGCCTTGACGAGCCTTCTCCACCGTGGCCGCATGACCCTCTGCATCAGCACAACCATGAATACGAGGAAAGCAAGTTTTGCGACCAATAACAAGCACAACGACCACTTACTGGCAGTCGCCCAAAGCTGCCCGTTCATTTCTTGGACAACGAGGAGCTCCCTGGTGGCAAGTCGCTCCGCTGACTCGCGCTGCAGGCCCTGCACAACCATGGAAGCATTAGCAAATAAATTCAGCGACTCGCCACTCGAGGACTAGACAGCGAAAAATTCCTAAGAGCCTAGCCGCTAAAATTCAGCGACTAGCCACTCGGGGACTGGGCAGCAAAAAATTCCTAAGTGGCCAGCCCCTGAAATTCAGCGACTATCCACTCGGGGAATGGATAGCAGAAAAAAATCCTAAGTGCCTAGCCGCTGAAATTCAGCGACTAGACACTCTGGGACTGGACCTCAAAACCAATAAGGATCCGACCACTGAAATTCAGTGGCCTGATCCTCGGGGACTGGACATACCTGGATGGCGGCACCTAGCATGTCGTGAATCTCCATTGCATCCACCGACGGGAGCACGAATGGAGTGCGCCCGCGATGTTGCTCGACCTCCGTGCCGACGACCTCAGGCACCTGGCTCGATGGCGCTGACTCCTCGCCGTGGAGGCCTTCGCTACAAATCGAGGGAACGTCGCTACTGCAGCCCTTGCGCCACTCGAGGTCGGGCCTGTTGCCCTGACTGACGCCACAGTTTCCACCCGCTGCGACTCCGCGTCCACTGTGGCCATCAAGGCCGCATCTGCTCCAATCGGAGCTTTGCTCGAGGCAATTGCCGGTTCATCCAAAATCATGATGACCTCATCGCCCTTTTCCTTCTCCGCGCCTTCAACGGGCGCCTTGACCTCGAGGCAATTGCCGGTTCCTCTTCTTCGAAGGGTCGACTTGCGCCTCTATGGCACCCAACGGGACCTTTTCCACCGAAGGGTGACCTATTTTCTTCACCCCAGTCTTGAAAAACAATGCCATCGGCAAAATCGCCAGTTGGATATAAAATGATTAGACAAAACCTAAGAGGTACGCACTTGGCGACCGGGATAAAACGCAAGCCAGTACAAATGCTGGCCGGCTTCTCCAACTCCGGCCCCAGCTTCTGACTGAGGCCCATATCAAACACGCTCTGTGCCTAAGAAACTGAGGTATTCTTCGTGCACGAAGCCGCGGCAGGAGGATCAGCGGTGATCGCCACGGGTGCTCCCCTCGATGGCGAGGTCTCCGCGGCTGGAGCGGCTCTGAGCCTAGGTGACTGCGGCGAAGGGTGGTGGCAGTGATGCCAACGGCATATCACCCTCTACCACGGCCGCGCCGGCTACCGCAGTCTCTTGTGCCGGCGCACTGGTCCCAACTTCCTCGGCCTCGCCGGTAGCTTCGGAGCTACTCGCGGACTGAGGCGGTGACGCTGGCTTGGTCGGCTCCTTCTTCCTCGGTGGTGGTTTCTTCTTCGAAGGCGTAGCCTCACGCTACAAGGTGAACTCCGAAAGCTCGTCATCATCTTCGTCGTGGGCCTCGAGGCTCTTACTGGCCTCGAGCTCGTGTTTTCGTTGCCCCCGGGTCTTATGGACCGTGGGTACGGTGACCTCCACGGCCCTATCATCGTCTTCATCGTTGTTGTCGTCTTCCTCGTCGTCGTCATCATCACTCCTGACGCCGCCCTTGTCAGACGAAGACTCGTTATCATCCTCGGCGGACTCGTTTGAATTTTCGTCGTTTGCGCGCGGAAGCCAACCTTCTACCACTTGGAACAACTACAATGACAAAATGCGATTAGCACGAACCACGACTGCAAATCTGCGACTGCGAAACGTATAAGAAAGTAAGGACTTACCGTTGGAGCCTTGCGCCTCGCGGTGTAAGGGGAAACCCTGCCTTCGCGTCGAGGTATTCCGCCTCGGTGATCTTCTTCAAGGCCAGGGTGTAGTCGTTGAGTCTCCACTCGGCGTGGCAGGACTTCTTTGGATCTTCCTTGCCCCTGTACTCGTACATGTAGTGGGCGCGATAGGCTAGGGGCACTAGCCATCGCCCAAACCAGCAATTGTACAAATTGATGGTCTGGAGGCCCTTCTTCTTCAAACTGCGGATCGTATCCAGCATTTCATCGACCACCATCCGCTGGTCGAGTGGGAAATTGGTGACTTGGAGCCAACGAGACTCGGGCCGGTCGGCGGAGTACATCGTAAGCGCCACCTCGTCGTCTGGCGGCGACTCTGTCACGTAGAACCAATGTTTCTTACATTTGTTTGCCACCTTCTTCAGCGGCATCAGATCGAAAAAGTATGCCTTCGACTTCAAATGAAAGGTGAGGCCGCCCGTGGCCAGCATCGGGTCGCCTGCCTCTTCGCGTTCGATCCTCCCGTGGAACAGATCTTGCCACAGGGGGAAATATGGCCGACAGCCTAGGTATCACTTGCAAAACACCACAAAGATGGCGAGTTGCTCGATGCTATGCAGTCCTAGGTCTGACGGCGGGATGCCGTAGTAGGCGCAGAAGCGACGAAATAAGAGGGAGGTGGGAAATCCGAGCCCCCTCTCTAGATGGCTCGTGAAGCAAACGAATTCTCCCTCGCGTGGATCTGGCACCACTTTTCCGGCCGCGGGGATGCGCCATATCCCGGCGCGGAGGATCCCTGCCTCCTCAAACGACTTCAGCAGCACTTTCGTGCACTTGGATCTCCCCCATGGTTCCGTTGGAGCCACCATTATTCGAAGGATCTGGAGTCGCGGATCGTTCGGAATTGCTCTGTTCACTATGGAGAAATGGAAGACTGGGAGTGCGCGAGATCGGAGGTAGTGAGGGAAATGATCGTCCTCCACCCTCACTCTCCTTATATTGCGGTTGTTAGCTACCATCTTCGGGGAGCCGTTATCGCGCGGTGATTACGCTGATATTACCGTTGGATTACCCAACGGCTAGTTTGACCAACGCGGATGGTCCAACTTCGTCTACTCGACTTCCTGTCTTTAGTGGTTCGACAACTCGCCGACCTGATCACCATAGTAGTGATTCGACTACTCGCTGACACATTCGCCGTGCTGCGATTCGACTGGTCGTCTTTATTCCGACTAAGATAACAAGTTCCCTCTTTCATTCAGGGAGTCCACCACCGATTCGACTGGGCGTCCAAATTGGACCCGCATACTCCGACTACCAATAAACACCTTGAGGTGACCCAGCATACCACTTCATGATGTAGTACACTATAGTCGTTGACATAACACCAATGAAACACCGTTCACTAGTATTACATCCCTCGGAGTGGTACAACAGAAACACAGCAGGTCCAAGACATGGCTATAGGTTACAACTCAACTCTTTACACAAGATACAGAGAACACTCCAGGTTAAAGAGAGAGAAATAAACTTCTTACAAAGAAGAATCAGGAATAAATAACTCATAGCTACCATACTTATAAAACTAGCAGCTGAACTACTAGGCTTGCATTGCTGCTATAGCAATACTCTACAGAAGTAGGTTCTATGGTTAGAAATTCTATTCTTATCTAATCAGCAACTTCGTCTTCACTTGAGTTGATGTATATGTTGACTTCCTTGACTTCATTGAAGAGCATTAGCTTTTGATGATGATTCCTGGAGTGTGACTTGATGTCGACGTCGTTTATACTGGCTTTAGAACCTAGCAAGGGTTAAGAAGATACTTTGAGTACGAGCGTACTCAGCAAGTTCACTAGAAAAGGAGTGTTTGATGCACTATATCTACAGCCACAGACCATAGGTCGTAGGCAATGCAAGTTTTCATAAACATTTCTTCAAAGGTTGCTTTTATTCTATAAAGCTATGTCCGTCAGCCTTCACGGGTTTACCAAAACCTTCATGGGGTTCCTTTCCTGCCGCGTTCGCAGCTCCTTCCCGGAACAGGGAGTAACAAGTTACGGTTCTTACACTCTGCAGAGGTGCGTTACTTTACCCATGAGAGATCAAATCCTTGTTGCACAACCGGGCGATCTTTCCCGTCCACACTTCCTATGGTGTGGGGCCCAGTAGATTATCCAAGCCAATCACTGCCCCCTTCGCTACCTCGCATGCCTCCTTGGTGTACACCTTGCCCACATATTGAATTACGACAATGGTTTGTACAGACCATTAGATGCCATAACTATCGTGGGACGTTGAGGGTTTCCACCCATAGGTTGCATATACTCTACGAATTACCAATTAATATGCACGCTACGAGTGATAACAGCCATGACCTGCACATCCGGCTACATGCGAGAGGAAGAAGATACAGCTGACTTCTTTGTCCCATTCCAAATATTATAGTTAACGCATGATATACGGCTCAAGAATCACTGGCGACATTGGTTGTTAAGTCCTAGATAATATGTTCCTTTACCACCGAAACTTCCATAGTAGGTTATTACGTCATGGTAGATAACCTATAATCATATTATTATGAAAATGGTGTTTTATGACCTTTTTCAAATGCAGGTGATGACAACACTGGATTTGTAAAATACTTTACAGAAAATAATCAAAGGACATGAGCAAGTGTGAACTTGCCTTTTGTGATTGCAAGATTATGCACTCACGGTCTTCAAGACAATATAAGATCCAATAGGGAAATCTGCATCATTGGTCCTGTAAGGACTAATGTTTAAAGAAGCAAGATGCTTTTATGCATAAGTAATGTAATGCAAGTTGATAAACGTGAATCCTGAGAATAATGTTGTTCTAGGGCTTGGATACTGGAAAGGGTTCTTGTTAAAATGTGTTCCCCTTTTAGATTAAGTTTCACACTTGTGCTTCTTATTAAGGTTTGTGAGTGTGGGTGAAACAATATGTAAACATAATGGCATACAACAATAGGATATACTAATGAGATGTGCTACTCAAGGACTGCTTATATGTGAATCATCTTATCTTCGAGTTTTACCTTGCAAGTGATGACATTTATAACGAGCTTAAGTGTTAACAATTCTAGGTATATAAGTAAATCTTAATGTAATGTGATTATTATTAATTGTCATATGTTGACTGAAGTGGCAAAACGAATAACTTTTGAAGAAAAGATTCCTTTATTAAGGTTTAAACAATCCTTGTGGCTACTCAGAGGTGGTTGATGTTATTTGTGCTTGTTGGAACAGTTTGGACTTGATATGCTTTACAACTTAATTATAACAGACCAAAGTTAACTATAAAGTATATAATAAAGTTTTTAGCATTATATTTAAAGTCTGGTAGATTAAAGTTAACTTTTAAAACATAGATGGACTTTAGGTGAAATGCTTGCTATACTTATACCTTGTTCACATTATAATGTTTTCTTTAAATTACTTAAAAATGGCAACACTTCTATTGAAATAGTGGTTTCTTAATTGTTTAGTGGAATAGAATCATTTTCCTTTTTATGGATGAGTGGTTATAGTTTGTAAATAAGGAAGTAATATTACTAAACTAGTTATAGATTCAATATAGTGTTTTGGTTTGTTTATAACTTGAGGTAAGTAGAAAGGTTTTATTTAATTTCATGTTATTCTTGAAGAACTTATACTTAATAAAGATCTTTTTAGAAAATAAACTACACAACTGGTTTAAGGATAATTCAATAAGGTTGTATTTAAAATGTGTTGGACCAATTTGACTTTATATTATAAATATTTAGGACTAGTACTACTTATTAGACCTAAATTGGCAATTTTAGGAATATTAACAAATTTTATTTAACATTATATGAATTTTTAACTAAAGTAATAGGTTTAAATTCAAGTTACAAAAGTGGTTAACTTTTTATTTAACTCAAAAGTGGAATATTATATTTTTAACATATAGGTATTATTTTTGTGATCACTTTGGTATATTACACTTATTTTTGTGGTTTAAAAATAATAAGATATGATTTTTATAATACTTATTACTTTGTAAAGACTTAATAAATAACAATTATTTAATTAAGTGGAATAATAATGCATGACTATAGTTTTAAATTATAATTCTTATTTTTCTAAGATTTTTGGTATTTTATTTATATTTTTAACATTTACCATAATTAAAATATAAATTATCAAAGTTTTATTACTTATAAAACCTTTATTAAATAATGTTTATTTAAATAATTAACATAATAATATTTGATAATAGTTTAATGTTATAGATTTTATTTTTCTAAAATTTTTCATATATTAAACATATTTTTCTAAATTATAAACAAAAGTTATTAAATTTTTAAGATTGAATCATTTTCTAATTAAATTTTAAATTATATTACAAACAGGAAATTACTTTTCTTACCCAGACCTAATCTACCTTAGTCACATACAGGTGGGGCTCAGGGCCACGTTGGGGTGCCACGCTGGCGTGGACCAGTCAAAGGGTTAGACAGGGCTGGAGTGACGTCGGCATGATGTCATGCTGACATCATCCGCGGATGATCTCATAGATCGTTGATCGATCTGTTGATCGAGAGCACACGTGCGCACGAGAGTGGTGTCGTTCGATTCAGTGCAACATGCGGAGTCACCTAGTGGCTGTGCCGCTCGAATATGGTCGCCGGAGCACGGTGCACGACGGTGGCCGACGACGGCGGCAGGTAAACATGGGACGCATTATTCTGGAAGCAATCGAGGAAACGGAGAGTACTATCGTGCTTATAATCTTACCAGGAAGCTCGTGGAGTAACTTGCGAGATGGGAGGTGGTCGGAATCGACGGGAACCACGGTGGCCGGACTTCGGGAAGATGACCTCGCGGCATCGATTCCAGCTGCCATGCCTTGATTCCTTTGACTAGGAGGCTCAGAAGGACAAGGCGATGCTCACAGTATGCTTATTTTTCCATGGGGAAGGCTAGAACGCCGGGAATCGACGGCAATCCGAGGCTAGGGTTTCGGTCTAGGACCTGATTCGAAGAGGAAGAAGAGATTGGGGATAAGGACGAGGGAAGGCAAGTGTGGCGGTCTTATCCTCTCCTAACGACTATGTGCATCTTGACACACGGACGACGGCGGACGACATCGACCACTGCCACCGAGAAGCTTCCAGTCGGCGAGGAAGACACGACGGACGTTTAGCAGAAAACCCCCTCGCTGTTTTTCAAACTCACTCCGCAGTCCCTCCATGGCCCCACCTGCTAGCGAGACAACGAAGAGGTATCCCGGCTGGGCCGCTGTTGGGTTGCTGCTAGTTGCTCTGAGCGGTGGATAGACGATGGGCCTTGGACTGGTTTCGTTTCTGTTATTTTTTTTCGTTTTTTATCTTTTCTGTTTTCTTTCTTTCAAGATTTTTGTATTTAAACACTTGCTTTGAACTTTTCTTGATGGAAGTTCCTTGCTGAATACTTGCAGCAATGATAAATGGTATATAAAAATCATTTTGTGAGTTTTCATTAACTGTTGTTATAATTTTCTTTATTTTCTTGATAAATATTCTTTTCCTATTATTATTTGTAAGGCTTTTGATATGAATTTAGTTGAGCTAAAATTCATAGTCTTATTATAGAATGCATTACTATTAATTCATGGGATTTAATTCTCATTAATATATAATATTAAGGCAACTTTTATATTTAGTGATCCTTCATAAGTATTTGATACATAAAGTTCTAAGTACTAATAGGGTTAATATTATTCCTATGAATTTAGGGAATAGCAATATAAATAAATTATTATTACTAACTTCAGAGTTAAAGGTTTGAGATTATAAATGTCTACCATGAATTATGGGAGTTTTAATATCTTTATATCCCTTGATAATTGTGAATAAAGGTGAATGGTTAAAATATATTGTCTATATGTTTATGATCTTTATTAATATCACTCTTTAAATTAAAATAGTGGGATTGTTTTCTAGGCTAACTTATGAGACATAATTGATAAAGATAGTTCTTAAGCACCTTTGATAATGATGGTTTAAAATAACAAAAATGTGCTTAACTGAGTTGATATAGAGAATATTCCTATTAACCATTGTGGACATAAGATGATAATTCAATCATTTGATATGGATATTAGGTTTGGTATTAGATTTAGGGTTTAGTGTTTAGCAAGGTTTCCTATATTCCATACTTTATAATTCTGGACTTCTGATTAAGGAATTCTAGATATATTACTTCTATGTCCTTATTCATGTGCTAACATGATGAGCTTTGCTTTACAAAATATTCTTATCCACCTTTTATTCTTCTAAATCCATTTGTAATTCCAATGATCTTAACACTAAAGCTTTCATAATCTTCTTATATTCTTCCTTAATCACCCACCACTAATACTATCCCAGTAGATGTATATATCAAATTCTACTCTCCTTAAGTGTTTAGTATTTCCCAAGAGAAAACTACTACTTCTATAATCCAATGTTATTTTAGCATCATCTTATTCATACTATCTTGTCTCTTCTTAACTCTAGTATCTAACATTACAACCTCACATTATATTAATGTGACTTGTCATGACTAATCTAGGATAATAAATCTATACTATGGTTCAATCATGTTTTATCCACCAATGTCACTTATACATGGTATAATCATTCAATATTGGTGAATAAGGCATGATCATTATGATCCTTTGAGCCTTTATGGTTCAGGTTTCCAGTTGACTAAACAAGGCTTCCATCCATACAACATTACAGTTGTATTTTAATTATCTTTAGTTTAGCTCTATTGGATTAAGAGATATAATTCATTGACTATACCTACTTGATCCAATAGCACTACTCCTGGTAACTTATCTTCAGACTTCATCCTTGTAATCTTCTTTGTTACCATATTGATTTGATTTCCTCCAATCACTCCCATCCTATAAATGACATCTAAAACTAGCATCACTATTTACCTCTTCTTACTTCTTATCTAAAGGACTAAAGTGAATGCTTATTATGAGGACAAGAGTTGATAGGTCAAGAATTGATAGGTTAAGAAATGGTGAATCAATAGTTGATTTTTCAATATTGATGAACAACAAATATAAGGATAGGATTCAATAGAGATAATAAGGATTGATATGGAAATAAGGATATATGGTGAATGATCTTAACTTTGGTTTCTTTCCTACTCAATCTCACTAGAGAGTTAAAGTTAGGTATTTCCATGATACTCATGGTATAAGTAGATGAGATTATGATATAGTTGTTACATTCTTATTATTTGTGTTATATTTATAACTTGGTATTCATGAGTGATTATAATGAATACAAGGATATGATTACTTAAGGATCAAAGATAACCATTAAGTAATGTATTAGGGTTTTAACTTCTATTACATTTGATCTACCCTTAGATCAAATCATGTTACCCAAAATAAGGTTTTAGCAAGGGTCATATTGAAACTTATCGCAGTCAACTTGATGATCTACTTCAATTCCATCAAGTTGAGAGAAGCTTCAATCACTTTGACAAGTTTTGTTCAAAAGCGCGAATTTTTTCCAGATTTTCTATGCATGAATGCAATGCACACATCTATGTTCAGCTTATTTCTAAGCTCTAATGCTGGGATGTTACAGACTCTCCCCCTTAAAATAAACTTCGTCCTCGAAGTTCGCACTCTCATGTTTCAGAGTAAGGAATTGTCTTGCAATGATTACGATATGTCTCAACTCCATGTTCACCTCAATGGGAATAATTGTAATATCCCATATCCAGATCTTTTCCTTGAATCCTCATTATACTTGGCAATTTTTAACTGGGTGTCTCCAATACTCCAAAGTTCTACTATTCTACTGTAGGGATATGTCTTTATTATAAACTCCTTAATTAGTGATCTTTTCTTTAGTTCATTTTCCTAAGTAGGTATTCTATTCCAGCTCCTTTACTTGTTCGTCGAGCTTCCTTACTATATTATGCAAAGTCTAGGAAGTCTTCCTAAAACGGTTTTAAATTTCTGTCAGACAATATTTGCGGCGAAAAGACTAATCTTTGATTTGTCATTGTATGTCTCAAGCTGGAAATCCTTCCAAGATTGGATTTGAACACATTTAGTCCATACCCATTGGAGTTTCTTGTTCTCTACAAATGCCCAAATGGATGTGCTCTGTTACCTCTTAAGGATCACTTAAGAGTTGTTTCTTTTAGAATTAGTCTATTAAGACTATTCCACTTTATTACTTCAAGCTTTTACCTTATCAGGATTTTAGACAATCTTTTGTTATTATCTTGAGTACTTCTATAATTATGACTTTCTTTTAACCTTATGAAAATAAGGCTTAATGTTGGCATAGGTTAGTATTTCCTCTCGAATCTTTACTTGGAAAGGCAGATAACAATATTTCCACAAATTGTTTACTCTCCCCCTTAGGGTTTACTAATGGTCTTCAAACAGCCTATAAAGTATTTCTTGATTTTATAAATATAATATTGGTCCCTATCCCGCTTATACTCTGCCTAGTTAGGGTCTGATGAAAGATTGTACGGTCTATCCACATAGTTGTGGATCTCCGAAGCAAATCTTTTAGCACTATATGTCGTACTTACTATTCAGACATTTTCGCTTTGATGCACCTGACTTCACGAAGCGTTTTTAGAAATCTATCGCTTAATATTTTACACTCCTTTAGGTCTTACTTAGATTAGGCCAAATTTTATGCTCTTTATGCAACCATTTAGATAATCTGGTTAACTATGTCAACCAATTACCAGCTGTGAACAAGATACCAACTGCGGATCAATTACCACAATGGATCAAATACCAGCTGCGGATAATTACCAGCTGCGAACCATCCTGGAGTGTATGTATTACCCTACGGTTCCCAACATCCTTCTAGCATTCTCTCTGAATTGTCAGAGCTTGAATACCCTTTTGGTTCCAAATCTTCTTCTTTGTACTTATTCATGATACTACCATGAACTTGGTACTACTACCCCATTAATTCTTAGCAACATTACTTACTTCGATTCAACTCTAATTTTATTACTTCTTGTTGCTCCATCCATCTTCTACACTAATTTTTCTTCTTTTTATGGACTAACAATGATTTGAGCTTGATTCATCCTCCAAATTGGATTGATACTCCTCATATTTGACTTTACCCTTCAGGTAGGTCTTCATCTTGGTCTTCGAAACTCGTCACTCCCTTACACGAATTTCCAATCCTATCTAGGTCTATAACATCAAGTAGTAACTGGATGTTGCAACATGCATTTGCACACCAAGTCAAACTTCATGTACAGATCTAGTCAATAAAGAAGAACCAAGAAAAAACAATAAATCCAAATGAGGTACATATAACACACAATATTCTAAGCCCAGAATATAGTAGTTGAGTATAATATCTCTAGAATTCTGGCTTAGTTGTGTAGTATATAACACCTCCTCATATAGGTTTACGTTGTGATACTTAGCACATAGGGTCAAACAATTATTTATCTCAATATTTACCCAAATTTCTCAAGTGCAACAGGATAATTTTTAGACAAAGTGGTCTCAAATTTAGTTTTGACTAACCTTTGGTCTCACCTTTGGAATGATTAACTATATTCAACCTTTCTTTATTAGCCAACTAACCTCACATGATCTCTCCAAATGACTAATAAGATTCTATTTGTTAACTTAAACCAAAGATTATTAGAATTTTTAGCACCCATGACTTCTATAATAGCTCTACCATGAAATTTTTCATACTTCTACTCCAAGATAAATCACTAAGTACTTGTCATACTTACACTTACATCATGGTTTCGGAGCTAATATCACCATGATCTGGTTATGCCTACCTATACATCATGATTTAAGAGCTACTCACCTCATGATGACCTTACTTCTTACTGTACTGTCATTCAGTCTTGACCTAATTTCACTTCATCACGTAGAATTCTCAAGTGAATCCCACATGATTACTACTCATTACATCAATATTTATCCTAATGATATACATCATGTTGTCTTTGGTTATCCACTGACACTAAAATTTTATTGTTCTTAGTTAAATTCTAGGATTAGGCTATACCAGTAAAAGTACTTCAATTGTTGTCTTACACTTGATCCTAATCTCCTGTGACCAATTGACTTTCCTATAATATCTTGATGGGTTATGTCTCCTTCGGAAGACACTAAAGAGCACTATACTTGAAAAAAGATAAATAATTACTCCTAAGAAAGAATGACTCAAGCATATGACTTAGGTGTGACAATATTATCCTCAAGTGGATACTCATCACAAGTCATAAGAATATTTGGTTTAGATAAGATGGCTCCTATAGTCACTACCCAACCTACAGATCTTCCAAAAAAGGTTTCAATCCTAAGGTCAAAGCATATGCTCTGATACCAACTGCGGTGACCTAGCATACCACTGCATGATGTAGTACACTATAGTAGTTGACATAACACCAATGAAACACCGTTCACTAGTATTACATCCCTCAGAGTGGTACAACAGAAACACAGCAGGTCCAAGACATGACTATAGGTTACAACTCAACTCTTTACACAAGATACAGAGAACACTCTAGGTTAAAGAGAGAGAAATAAACTTCTTACAAAGAAGAATCAGGAATAAATAACTCATAGCTACCATACTTATAAAACTAGCAGCTGAACTACTAGGCTTGCATTGCTGCTATTGCAATACTCTACAGAAGTAGGTTCTATGGTTAGAAATTCTATTCTTATCTAATCAGCAACTTCGTCTTCACTTGAGTTGATGTATTTGTTGACTTCCTTGACTTCATTGAAGAGCGTTGGCTTTTGATGATGATTCCTGGAGCGTGACTTGATGTCGACGTCGTTTATACTGGCTTTAGGACCTAGCAAGGGTTAAGAAGATACTTTGAGTACGAGCGTACTCAGCAAGTTCACTAGAAAAGGAGTGTTTGATGCACTATATCTATAGCCACAGACCATAGGTCGTAGGCAATGCAAGTTTTCATAAACATTTCTTCAAAGGTTGCTTTTATTCTGTAAAGCTATGTCCGTCAGCCTTCACGGGTTTACCAGAACCTTCATGGGGTTCCTTTCCCACCGCGTTCGCAGCTCCTTCCCACAACAGGGAGTAACACGTTACAGTTCTTACACTCTGCAGAGGTGCCTTACTTTACCCATGAGAGATCAAATCCTTGTTGCACAACCGGGCGATCTTTCCCGTCCACACTTCCTATGGTGTGGGGCCCAGTAGATGATCCAAGACAATCACTGCCCCCTTTGCGACCTCGCATGCCTCCTTGGTGTATACCATGCCCACATATTGAATTACGGCAATGGTTTGTACAGACCATTAGATGCCAGAACTATCGTGGGACGTTGAGGGTTCCCACCCATATGCTGCATATCCTCTATGAATTAACAATTAATATGCACTCTACGAGTGATAACAGCCACGACCTGCACATCCGACTACATGCGAGAGGAAGAAGATACAGCTGACTTCTTTGTCACATTCCAAATCTCATGGTTAACGCCTGATATACGGCGCAAGAATCACTGGCGACATTGGTTGTTAAGTCCTAGATAATATGTTACTTTACCACCGGAACTTTCATAGTAGGTTATTACCTCATGGTAAATAACCTATAATCATATTATTATGAAAATAATGTTTTCTGACCTTTTTCAAATGTAGGTGATAAAAACACTAGATTTGTAAAATACTTAACAGAAAATAATCAAAGGACATGAGCAAGTTTGAACTTGCCTTTTGTGATTGCAAGATTATGCACTCACGATCTTTAAGAAAATATAAGATCCAATAGCGGAAATCTGCATCATTGGTCCGATAAGGACTAATGTTTAAAGAAGCAAGATGCTTTTATGCATAAGTAATGTAATGCAAGTTGATAAACGTGAATCCTGAGAATAACGTCGTTCTAGGGCTTGGATACTAGAAAGGGTTCTTGTTAAAATGTGTTCCCCTTTTATATTAAGTTTCACACTTGTGCTTCTTATTAAGGTTTGTGAGTGTGGGTGAAACAATATGTAAACATAATGGCATACAACAATAAGATATACTAATGAGATGTGGTACTCAAGGACTGCTTATATGTGAATCATCTTATCTTCAAGTTTTACCTTGCAAGTGATGACATTTATAAGGAGCTTAAGTGTTAACAATTCTAGGTATATAAGTAAAGCTTAATGTAATGTGATTATTATTAATTGTCATATGTTGACTGAAGTGGAAAAACGAATAACTTTTGAAGAAAATATTCCTTTATTAATGTTTAAACAATCCTTGTGGCTAATCAGAGATGGTTGATGTTATTTGTGCTTGTTGGATCAGTTTGGACTTGAGATGCTTTACAAATTAATTATAACAGACCAAAGTTAACTATAAAGTACTACCTCCGTTTCAAGGCTTAAGGCGCACATGCTTTTCAAAGCAAAGTTTGACCAAAAGAATTAAGCAACAAAATCTTGATTATATTGTACATAATTAGTACCATTGGATTTATATTGAAAAATACTTTCCAGTGATACTAGTTTTATACCAAAACTCTTGATGTATTTGGAGTAATTCTTGGTCAAAGAAAAACACGCAAAACTAGGAGGCCTTAAGCCTTGAAACGGAGGGAGTATATAATAAAGTTTTTAGCATTATATTTAAAGTCTGGTAGATTAAAGTTAACTTTTGAAACATAGATGGACTTTAGGTGAAATGCTTGTTATACTTATACCTTGTTCACTTTATAATGTTTTCTTTAAATTACTTAAAAATGGCAACACTTCTATTTGAATAGTGTTTTCTTAATTGTTTAGTGGAATAGAATCATTTTCCTTTTATGGATGAGTGGTTATAGTTTGTAAATAAGGAAGTAATATTACTAAACTAGTTATAGATTCAATATAGTGTTTTGGTTTGTTTATAACTTGAGGTAAATAAAAAGGTTTTATTTAATTTCATGTTATTCTTGAAGAACTTATACTTAATAAAGATCTTTTTAGAAAATAAACTACACAACTGGTTTAAGGATAATTCAATAAGGTTGTATTATAAATGTGTTGGACCAATTTGACTTTATATTATAAATATTTAGGACTAGTATTACTTATTAGACCTAAATTGGCAATTTTAGGAATATTAACAAATTTTATTTAACATTATATGAATTATTAACTAAAGTAGTAGGTTTAAATTCAAGTTATAAAAGTGTTTAACTTTTTATTTAACTCAAACGTGGAATATTATATTTTTAAGATATAGGTATTATTTTTGTGATCACTTTGGTATATTACACTTATTTTTGTGATTTAAAAATAATAAGATATGATTTTTATAATACTTATTACTTTATAAAGACTTAATAAATAACAATTATTTAATTAAGTGGAATAATAATGCATGACTATAGTTTTAAATTATAATTCTTATTTTTCTAAGATTTTTGGTATTTTATTTATATTTTTAACATTTACCATAATTAAAATATGAATTATCAAAGTTTTATTACTTATAAAACCTTTATTAAATAATGTTTATTTAAATAATTAACATAATAATATTTGATAATAGTTTAATGTTATAGATTTTATTTTTCTGAAAATTTTCATATATTAAACATATTTTTCTGAATTATAAAACAAAAGTTATTAAATTTTTTAGATTGAATCATTTTCTAATTAAATTTTAAATTATATTACAAACAGGAAATTACTTTTCTTACACAGACCTAATCTACCTTAGTCACAGACAGGTGGGACTCAGGGCCTGGGATGCCACGCTGGCATGGACCAGTCAAAGGGCTGGACATGGCTGGAGTGACGTCGGCATGATGTCATGCTGACATCATCCGCGGATGATCTCACAGATCGTTGATCGAGAGCACGCGCGTGCACGGGAGTGTTGTCGTTCTATTTAGTGCAACATGCGGAGTCACCTAGTGGCTGCACTGCTCGAATATGGTCGCCGGAGCACGGTGCACGACGGTGGCCGACGGCGGCGGTGGCAGGTAAACATGGGACGCATTATTCTGGAAGAAATCGAGGAAACGGAGAGTACTATCATGCTTAGAATCTTACCAGGAAGCTCGTGGAGTAACTTGCGAGACGGGAGGTGGTCGGAATCGACGGGAACCACAGTGGCCGGACTTCGGGAAGATGACCTCGCGGCATCGATTCCCGCCGCCACACCTCGATTCCTTTGACAAGGAGGCTCAGAAGGACAAGGTGATGCTCACAGTATGCTTATTTTTCCATGGGGAAGGCTAGAACGCCGGGAATCGACGGCAATCCGAGGCTAGGGTTTCGGTCTGGGACCTGATTTGAAGACGAAGAAGAGATTGGGGATAAGGACGAGGGAAGGCGAGTGCGGCGGTATTATCCTCTCCTGACGACGACGTGCATCTTGACGCACGGACGACGGCGGACGGCATCGAACACTGCCACCGAGCAGCTTCAAGTCGGCGAGGAAGACGACGCTGGACGTTTAGCAGGAAACCCCCTGGATATTTTTCGAACTCACTCCGCAGTCCCTCAATGGCCCCACCTGCTAGCGAGACAACGAAGAGGTATCCCGGCTGGGCCGCTGTTGGGTTGCTGCTGGTTTCTCTAAGCGGTGGATAGACGATGGGCCTTGGCCTGGTTTCGTTTCTGTTATTTTTTTCTTTTTCTTATCTTTTCTGTTTTCTTTCTTTCAAGCTTTTTGTATTTAAACACTTGCTTTGAACTTTTCTTGATGGAAGTTCCTTGTTGAATACTTGTAGCAATGATAAATGGTATATAAAAATCAATTTGTGAGTTTTTATTAACTTTTGTTATAATTTTCTTTATTTTCTTTATAAATATTCTTTTCCTATTATTATTTGTAAGGCTTTTGATATGAATGTAGTTGAGCTAAAATTCATAATCTTATTATAGAATGCATTACTATTATTTCATGGGATTTAATTCTTATTAATATATAATATTAAGGCAACTTTTATATTTAGTGATCCTTCATAAGTATTTGATACATAAAGTTCTAAGTACTAATAGGGTTAATATTATTCCTATGAATTTAGGGAATAGCAATATAAATAATTTATTATTACTAACTTAAGAGTTAAAGGTTTGAGATTATAAATGTCTACCGTGAATTATGGGAGTTTTAATATCTTTATATCCTTTGATAATTGTGAATAAAGGTGAATGGTTAAAATATATTGTCTATATGTTTATGATCTTTATTAATATCACTCTTTAAATTAAAATAGCGGGATTGTTTTCTAGGCTAACTTATGAGACAGAATTGATAAAGATAGTTCTTAAGCACCTTTGATAATGATGGTTTAAAATAACAAAAATGTGCTTAAGTGAGTTGATATAGGTAATATTCCTATTAACCATTGTGGACATAAGATGATAATTCAATTATTTGAGATGGATATTAGGTTTGGTCTTAGATTTAGGGTTTAGTGTTTAGCAAGGGTTCCTATATTCCATACTTTATAATTCTAGACTTCTGATTAAGGAATTCCTTTCCTAGATATATTACTTCTCTATGTCCATATTCATGTGCTAACATGATAAGCTTTGCTTTACAAAATATTCTTATCCACCATTTATTCTTCTAAATCTATTTGTAATTCCAATGAGATTAACACTAAAGCTTTCATAATCTTCTTATATTCTTCCTTAATCACCCACCACTAATACTATCCCAATAGATGTATATATCAAATTCTACTCTCCTTAAGTGTTTAGTATTTCCCATGAGAAAACTACTACTTATATAATCCAATGTTATTTTAGCATCATCTTATTTATACTATCTTGTCTCTTCTTAACTCTAGTATCTAACATTACAACCTCACATTATATTAATGTGAATTGTCATGACTAATCTAGGATAATAAATCTATACTATGGTTCAATCATGTTTTATCCACCAATGTCACTTATACATGGTATAAGCATTCAATATTGGTGAATAAGGCATGATCATTATGATCCTTTGATCCTTTATGGTTCAGGTTTCCAGTTCACTAAACAAGGCTTCCATCAATACAACATTACAGTTGTATTTTCATTATCTTTAGTTTAGCTCTATTGGATTAAGAGATATAATTCATTGACTATACCTACTTGATCCAACAGGACTACTCCTGGTAACTTATCTTCAGACTTCATCCTTGTAATCTTCTTTGTTACCATATTGATTTGATTTCCTCCAATCACTCCCATCCTATAAATGACATCTAAAACTAGCATCACTATTTACCTCTTCTTACTTCTTATCTAAAGGACTGAAGTGAATGCTTATTATGAGGACAAGAGTTGATAGGTCAAGAATTGATAGGTTAAGAATTGGTGAATAAATAGTTGATTTTTCAATATTGATGAACAACAAATATAAGGATAGGAGTCAATAGAGATAATAAGGATTGATATGGAAAGAAGGATATATGGTGAATGATCTTAACTTTGGTTTGTTTCCTACTCAATCTCACTAGAGAGTTAACATTAGGTATTTCCATGATACTCATGGTATAAGTAGATGAGATTATGATATAGTTGTTACATTCTTATTATTTGTGTTATATTTATAACTTGGTATTCATGAATGATTATAATGAATACAAGGATATGATTACTTAAGGATCAAAGATAACAATTAAATAATGTATTAGGTTTTTAACTTCTATTACATTTTATCTACCCTTAGATCAAATCATGTTACCCAAAATAAGGTTTTAGCAAGGGTCATATTGAAACTTATCGCAGTCAACTTGATGATCTACTTCAATTCCATCAAGTTGAGAGAAGCTTCAATCACTTTGACAAGTTTTGTTCAAAAGCGCGAAAATTATTCAGATTTTCTATGCATGAATGCAATGCACACATATGTGTTCAGCTTATTTCTAAGCTCTAATGTTGGGATGTTACACACCTGCGACGAATCCACGACAACCTCGGGGACTACTGATGGGATATGCCGAGTGGGGTATACCCAGCAGGACGTTTCCTACGGGCCCAAGCTGCCAGCGAGTGGGCCTGCAGGACGGCGACTGGATTGAGACTTAACAAGGAGCCAGGCGACTGGAAGCTGGGGGCCCAGAAGCGTAGCTAGGCCCAGTAAGATTAGGCCAAGTACCCTCCGAATCCTTAACTAATTCGGTTGGGGATCTGTAAACCCTAGCGAGGTGAGCCTATATGAACCTCCCTAGGGTAAGCTTAGAGGATACGTTCCATCGTACACCCCCTAAGACTCGTCGCCTAGCCGTCGAGCTCGCCCTTTGTAGTCTCTCATCAATACAATCTAGCAGGAGTAGGTCTTTACCCACCGGGGGGCGAACTTGGGTAAATCCTTGTGTCTCCGCCCTCATCTCGCACCGCAGATGGCTGGCCGCCCTTGCCCCTCGTTCTACTACTCACTGTCGATTTCAGCATCTGTCGTGGCGATTCCCATGACAGATAGTCCAACAAGGATCTCATGTGTGCATCTAGATATGGACCAACTAACACTCAAACATGTTACTGCCAATACTACTGATATGGAAAATGTGCTTTTTAACAGCTAGAATAAAATGTTCACAGCTACTAATTAGCAACCAGACAAACTACAGCAGCCTAGATCCAATCTCCATAACACTACAGCAGCCACGAGTTTTTTTGGACACAACAGCTCTGACAGCTCTAAGAAACTTTAGGCACACAATCAACAGCAGCTCAAACATGCACATAAACAAACATGGCAACAAAAAACATCAATCCATATTTTGCATAAGTCAAAGTCAAGCACTGGCTATTCAAGGACTTCCTACAAGGAAAAATACCAAACTTGGTATATTGATTACATATCAAAAAAACCTTCTTAAAAATTACCTATGATGTTCGAGGTTTCATGGCTTTTAGGCCAAACAACCAATGTTATGGCCAGAATCGTGGCATAGTTTGTGATGATGTGCTCATATTGTGCATGAATGTGCATCTTGGGATGGAGAATAACGTTGAAGGAGGAAGTTTTCCTTTTCATCTTACGGAAAAGCCATTTTCCATTTTTGAGTGCCAAAAATGAGGCGTTTTGTGAAGCAACCACCAAAGGCATAATTAAAAATACTACCACCCCATTTTTCAAAAATACTAGATCACCTTACATGGACAATGTTGCAACCAGATTATCTCAAACCTTTTTGTACACCTCTGGTAAAAAAGACAAATTCTTGCCGAATCAGTAGGAAGTGGGTCCGATTTGAACTACAGATACATTATAGAATGCTCATGATTTTTTTTGAAAAATCATTTTTAGGTTCACAATATGCAATTTTATCAGAGATCCAGTGCAAGTTCAGCGAGGGTCATCCCCTAACTAGGAACCTTCATGCCCACCATTTTGACCATAGTTTGAAACATGCAGAAGAAATTCAAAAATGGTCCGAACAATGTAAATCCTTCGCGTGGTGTCATGTTATGTGAGATAGTTGCAAGGAAAAATACCAAACTTGGTATATTGTAAATATCTCAAAAAAAACCTTCTCAGAAATGACCTATCAATTCCGAGGTTTCATGGCTTTCAGGTCAAACGACCAAATTTATAGCCTGAACCACGACATAGTTTATGATAATATTCCCATATTGTACACGCATGTGCATATTGGGATGGCAAGCAATGTTGTAGGAGGAAGGTTTTTATTTTCGTCGCTCAAAAAATGCATTTTCCATTTTCCGAGTACCAAAAATGAGACGTTTTATGAAGCAACCACCAAAATACTAATTCAAAATGCTAAAAACATATTTTACAAAAATACTAGACCACCATATATGGACAATGTTCCAACTAGGTCATCTCAAACCTTTCCATCCATCCCTCGTGAAAAATACAAATTCCTGCCGAATCGATGGGAAGTTGGTCCGGTTTGAACTACATGTACATGATCTAATGCTCATGAATTTCACAAAAATCATGTTTAGACTCACAATATGATGTTTCTTCAGAGATTCATTCAAGTTTAGCGAGGCTCATCCCCTAGCTAAGAACCTTTATGCCCGCCGTTTTGACCATAGTTTGAAACAGGCATAAGAAATTCAAAAATGGTCCAAACAATGTCAATACTTCGTGTGGTGTCATATTATGTGACATAGTTGTAAGTAAAAATACAAAATTTGATATATTATAAATATCTCAAAAAACTTCTCGGAAATGACCTATCATGTCCGAGGTTTCATGGCTCTCAAGTCAAACGACCCATGTTATAACCTGAATCACGGCATAGTTTGTGATAATGTGCCCATATTGTGCATACATGTGCATCTTGGGATGGAAAACAATGTTGCAAGAAGTTTTTCTTTTCGTCGCTAAGGAAATGCATTTTCCATTTTTCGAGTACCAAAAAACATGACGTTTTGTGAAGCAACCATCAAAAGGATAATTCAAAATGCTACCACTATATTTTTCAAAAATACTATACCACCTTATATGGACAATGTCCCAGCCGGAGTATCTCAAACCTTTCCGTCCACCCTATCGTGGTATTGCCGACGAGTATGCCATGGAGGGGTCCTTATAGAGCGGTGTTTAGAGACGTGAGGTAAGGCGAACAGTTGGCGGGTAGGAGGTAACATAGCTTACCCAGGTTCAGATTCCACGACGGTGGCGGGATCCTACTCCTGCTATAAATCACTATAATGGCAATACGCCGAGTTACAGGGATTGGTTCGCTGTGCGCGATATGAGTTGTGTTGTTCTAACGTGTGCCCTAAAGGCTCCCCTAGGTCCGGCTTATATAATCGCCAGATCCTAGGGTTACAGGCAAAGTCCTAGCCGGACAGGTTATGGAGTCCTACACGGTATACAACTAGTCTAACGTGTCTTACACTCCAAGGCTCCAGGTACGTCGATGACTCCTCCGTAGTCTTCCTTTATCCGGCATGGGCCTCCCTTCTGGATCTATCTAACTGGGCCACCAAACAGGCCATGGGCCTTGCTACCAACTGTGGGTCACCCGGATTATCCGGATTAGAGACATGCTATGGTGATACCCATTTAGCATATCCCAACACACCGCTCGCGACAAATACAAATTCCTACTAAATCGGTTGGAAGTTGGTCTGGTTTAAACTACAGTTACATGATCTAATGATCATAATTATTTACAAAAATTATTTTTAGACTCACAATATGATGTTTCTTCATAGATCCATAGAACATTTGTAAGGATCAACGAAAAATTTCAAATTGAAACCTAAAACCATGATTGAAAAAGCTCTATTTACACCTATTAAAGTTTTATATGAAAAATATTTCTTTATAATTTTCATGGAAAGTAAAAATGTCCTATAATATTCTAAAAATATTCTCTAAAAAATTATAAGTTCTCTGAATTTTGTTTGACTCAATTTGAAGTTATGAATAAAGTGATATAAAAAAATTTAGAAAAAAATAAACAGAAAAAAATGGGAGGCGCCTGGCCTTGCTAGCCCGCCAGCCAGATGGCCTAGCCCAGCAAGCCGTGCACGCTAGAAGTCCAAAGAGCCTCAGGTCGTTCTGCTGCCTCCGATCGAGGCCCAAGCCCACCAGCCAACCAAATATATCGACATGAGATCTAGTTTTGAAGATCTTATCGCGACAAGCTCAACGGTAAAAACAGATCTTCAATCGGACAAAAAGTTTGAGCTATAAAACATGTCAAATTTTTGGATTTCATAATCATATACATAGGATAAAGTGCATGCAGTACCTCCGGCGTCCAAAAAAGGAAAAAAAATCCAGGTCGGAGCGACATGGCTATAAGCTAAATCCAGGTCAACATGGATGTAGTCTAGTCCATACATACGAGAGATATGTTAGGAATAGAAAAATATTTTATTTTTGAATGAATGAAAGTCCTCTTAATTCAGTTCGTAGGACGGGGGTCTCCAAAACCCGATGTCATAGGTTCAAATTCTACAGAGTATGATTCCATCTATCTTATGTCAAAGCATAATAAAATAATTTAACAAAACAAATATGTTAGGAATAGAAAAATATTTTATTTTAATGAAAGTGCTCTTAGTTCAGTTTGGTAGGACGGGGGTCTCCAAAATACGATGTCATAGGTTCAAATTCTACGGAGCATGATTCCATATATCTTATGTCGAAGCATAATAAAATTATTTAACAAACCAAAATTAAATTAAAACTCGAATTTGACATCCTCCAAACCAGAGAGGAGGTCAGTCACGCAGCCGCACTTTTTTTATTAATTCCAAACGAGATTGGTCGGCATGCCGTGTTGTTCGCGGTGGTGGTCTAGATCTGGAGCGAGGCCTTCATGTGAGTCTAGACATGACACGTGAACGAAAATTGACACGTGAATATGATAGGTAGACAAAACTAGACATGTGGATATGACATGAAGGCGAAACTGGTTAATTGTTAGTCTACTTGTTCTAACGAATATATGTATTAGCACTACGACCATTTAAATTAGTTGTAGTCATCTAAAATTAAGGTCATACACCAGTGATGTCTATGTTATGACCTATTGGTATAATCATTTATGACCTTCTTTATAGAAAAGGTCGTTGTTTTTCAATGTTTGAACCCTCCTAAATAGCCTACAAACATCTGGTTCCAATGGTCATAGTTCTATGACCAAAAAATCTATGGTCGTTAAGAAAAGGTCACTAGTTGACATATTTCTTGTAGTGTCTCCACTCGAATTTTTCCGACTTGCGGGGGAGATGGTAAAAGGGGAGAGCCTTTTCGCCCATGTGACTGATGAACCTGCTGAGCGATGTGATTCACCTAGCTTGCTGCTGGACTCCTTTAACGTTCTTCGGCTTCTCCATGGCTAGTATTGTTGGAGATATGCCCTAGAGGCAATAATAAATGTGGTTATTATTATATCTTTGTGTTTATGATAAATGTTTACATTCATGCTATAATATTATTAACAAGGAAACATTGATACTTGTGTGATTTGTAAACTTAATTTGAAGTCCCTAGTATAGCCTCTATACATCACTAGCTTGTTGGTTGATAAATGATTGTGGTTTCCCTATCATGAACATTGAGATGTTATCGACAACAAGATCATATCGTTAGGAGAATGATATGATGGACATACTCCTATAGATAAGCGTAGCATAAAGATCAAGTCATTTCAATAGTTCAATTGCTATATGCTTTCTGATACATAGTAACCTAATTCCTTCGACCATGAGATCATGCATATCACCTTTACTGGATGGATGCTTTGATGACATCAAACACCACACCGTAACTGGGTGGCTATAAAGGTGGCATTGAGTGTTCGGAAAGTATTGGTTGAGACACATGGATCAAGAGTGGGATTTGTCCATCCATATGACGGATATATATACTCTGGGCCCTCTCGGTGGAATGTCATCCAATTAGCTTGCAAGCATGTGACTGGCTCACAAGGGATCACATATCACGGGAACGAGAAAAGAGTACTTATCGGTAACGAGGTTGAACTAGGTATGCAGAGATACCGACGATCATAACCTCGGATAAGTAAACGATCGTGAGACAAAGGGAAATTGGTATCGTATGTAAGTGGTTCATTCGATCGCAAAGTAATCGTAGAAATATGTGGGAGCCATATGAATTTCCAGATTCCTCTATTGGTTATTGTTCGGAGAAGTGTCTCGATCATGTCCGCATAATTCACGAACCGTAGGGAGACACACTTAAGGATTCGACGTTGTTTGAGTAGTTATGGTATTATGAGAAAGAGACCGAATGTTGTTCGGAGTCTCGGATGGGATCCGGGATATCACGAGGTGATCCGGAATGGTCCGGAGAATAAGATTCATATAAGGAAAGTCCCGTTTCGGAGTTCGGGAATGATTCCGGTGTTTTCATCGGGAATGTTCTAGAAGGTTCCGGAATGTCCGGCACTCCGGAGGGGAAGGGGTACATGAATGTGTCATTACATGTTGGAATGATTGCATCATGTACTAAGTGTCATCGCTGTTCCAAATAAAGGATTAATTCAAATCCTAGTTTGAAAAGTCAAATAGCTAGTTTGAAAAGTCAAACGGCTAAAATTGGAAAGAGGAAAAGAGGAGGAAAGGGGAAACCGAGTTGGGGAGGAGTTCCCTCCTCCAACCGGCGGCCCACCTCCAAGCCGAGTTGGGGAGGGACTCCTCTCCCTCCCCTTGGCGCGGCCAGCCCCTCCACCTATATAAGGAGGGGCAGGGCTCCCTCCTCTAGACACACAAGTTCCTCACCTCAAACCCTAGAAGCTGCAGCCTACCATAGCCGCCGCCGCCCCCCTAGGGTTTTGCCCTAGCCGCCGACTTGGGGGTCCCCAGAACCCTAGCCACCGGCTCTAGCCCCTCCTCCTTGGTGTGACTAAACCCTAGATCACCGAGGAGCTCTCTCATACTCCACCATACTCGCTCCGGCTTAAGGCGAAGCCCTGCGGGATTTCCCCTCTACTTCCGGTACCACGCCGTTGTGCTGCCGGAATCGCGAGAAGAGTGCTACAACCTCCGCTGCCTGCTGGAACAAGGGAGAGGAAGGTCTTCGTCGAGTACCGAACGTGTGACCGACTGTGGGAGCGCTGCCGGAACGCAGCGCCGGAAGGATCGTCTACGCGATCTTGAGATCGGGAAGAGTACGACTACATCACCCACGAGAATCCGCTCTCGTTAAACACTTTGGAATCTTCGAGGGTAAGTTATTCCATCGACTCGTTGCTACTATCTAGTAGATAGATCTTGGCTTGTTTGTTTGTATGCGATAGAAATTTTTTGTTTTCCATGCTATGAAACCCTACAAGTATGGCCTTTATTTTCTTCAGGTTAGCCTCGATGCCTCTCGCGGAGATGAAGTACCTGAGTAATTGCCCGGATGGGATGCCGAAAGCGCACTTTTATAGGTTTAGCTTGATCCTATAACGATCAAGGTTGTCGAACGTCTCGCGGGGTCATCGATCAATGTTAGGATCTCATTGGTCTTTACCACTATGTCGTTGAGATATACTTGGATGTTTCGACCAATTTGATTCTTTAGGTAGGACTGCATGCATCTTTGACAAGTTGCACCTGTGTTCTTGAGCCTGAAAGGAATTTTGTGGTAGCAAAAGACCCCGAACGGTGTAATGAATGTTGTCTTCTCTTGATCCTCGACTTTTAGTCTAATCTGGTTGTAGCCTGAGTAGGCATCGAGGAACAAGAAACGTTCACATCCAGTGGGGGAGTTGATGATTTGATCGATCCGTGGTAATGGGGAGTGATCCTTCGGGAAGTGCTTGTTGAGGGCGGTAAAGTCCACGCACATCCGCTGGATGTCTGTTTCCTTCTTGGCGACCACCACTGGTTTAGATACCAAGGTTCTTTCCTTGATCTCCCTGATGAAATCAGCATTGAGGAGTCTGTTGACTTCGATGCCAATTGCTTCAGCTTGTCCTTCGGAGTCGATGCATCGACTGCTTGACTGGTCGTGCATCTAGGTAAACATTGAGTGTGTGCTCGGCGAATTCCCTGGGAACTCCTGGCATGTCCTCAAGACATCGGGCGAAAATTTCCTAGCGCTCACGGAGGAATTGGATGAGCGCGAGTTCCTATGAGGGACTCAGATTGTTGGCGATTGGGGCCATCTTGGTGGGGGTCATCGGGTGGACTTGCGCCGCTTTGGTGTTGACAGTGGAGTCGAAGGATAAGTTGGGGTGTTTTTCCTGGTCACAGGAGGGAGGCTAGTGTTTGTTGACTCCTTCAGCCTTGCGAGTTCCTCCTACATGTCGAAAGACTAGGAGATTCCGTTGAAATCTCTATCGCAGTTATCAAATTTGGTGAAGCTTCCTAGGATGGTGATGACACCGTTGAGTCCTGGCATCTTTTGTGGAAGGTACGCATAGTGTGGTACCGCCAGGAATCGTGCGAATGCCACGCGAGCAAGGATGGCATGGTACTGCGAGGGCCAGTCGACCACCTTGAACTCGACTAGCTCGCGCCTGAAGTTCTTGGGGGTGACGAAGATGATGTCGAGCCATATTTTACCCAAGGGGTAGACTCCTTTCCCTACAACTATGTCGTGGAAGGTTGTGTTGGATGCCTCCAGGCTGGTGAGCGGGATCTGCAAGTCCGCTAGGGTGCTGGCGAACATGAGATTTATGTTGTTGCCACCGTCCATGAACACACGACTCATCTCGAACCCACCAATCTGGGCCTCGGGCACCAGGGTGGAATGGCCTGGGCGAGGAAGTTGACGGGGATGGTCAGATCTGTCGAAGTTGATACACGACTCCGAGCCACTAAGGTATTCAGGTATGTATGGTGGGGAGGTAACAACCAGGTTTATCTGGCGGGTGATCGTCTTCTGGATATTGTTGGATGGACGCCCCTTTTGTATCATCATGGTACCTAGCGGTCGTGGGTATTGTTCTGCGTCGTTGTTCTGAGTCGGCATAGCCGCAGGCTGCACAGGTCCTCCAGATGGGGGTGGTGGGACTCCATATGCGATGGGCCCAGGGGCGGGACCGAACCCCTGACTCATTGTGTCACGCCAGCGACCCCTCGTGGAGCTTCTGCAACTCCTAGCAGTCCTTGAGCAGGTGGCTGGATTTCTTATTGCCATCTTGTTTGTTGATGTAGAAGTAAATGCTGCAAGGACTCGACAATTTTTTCGCGGGTGCGGTGTTGCCACGACCGTGTATTTTTTCCGCTATTGCGGTTCCCATCGTCGAGGCGGTCGGCATAGCCCACTACAATAAATCTTCTCACTAGGGACCTTTTCTTAACGATCATGCACTTTTTGGTCATAGATCTATGACCATTCTGAACCACTTGGTCGTAGCAAATTTAGGAGGGTCCAAACCTTAAAAAATAACTACCAATCTAGTAAAAAAGGTCATGATGTATTAACACGAAAATGTCATAGATAGATAGAACCAGTTTGGAGCCATTTATTTTGTAAACTATGACCAATTTAAATGGTCGTTATGGTTAAATTCTGAGGCGAAAAAATTACAAAATTGCCAACTCATCAATACCACCTTCATATCATATCATATCCATGTGTCATTTTTTGCTTATTTATCATGTCTACATGGTTGTTCATTTTTTTTCTTACTTATCATGTCTACATGTCATCTACGACCTGTCTTCGTGCGCAACCCAAATATATGTCAAAAATAGCTCCATGGGATCGAACTCAAGACCTCATCAAATCTCAAAGGAGTCCTGACCACTGCGCCACCACTTGAATCGTTGGTGCCCGATATGGAGCTCGACGTCCTTTAACCATTACCTTGCACATAGCAAACTAGCGAATATATCGAAAAAGAAGGGCTCCACGGCGCTCGAACCCACACGCTCACAAACTCAGAACGGGACCTAGCCACTACACCACTCGTCTTATTCGTGCCTTATAGGGAGTTTGGCTGCTTTAATCATTACCACGATACATAAACCAAATTTGCACGAATATATGGCAAAAATGAGCAAAACCGAGGCTCGAACTCGCAACCTCCCGCTCTAAACAAAGCCACCTAACCAACACGCCACCAGAGAATTTTTTTCAAATTACCCCGCAGGGTTTATTTAGATACTCAAAATTGGGTTCGGCCTAGGCAGGAGAAAGCCCAAACCTTTATTTCTTTGTGTTTTTTTTCCGCGGCTGGGCCACCGGCCCATAGACAATTAGAAGGTCAGTTTTGGGTGAGAATTGTGGGCTTCTTATAATTTTGAGCCCACATAATTAGAGAGACTTCAATTTTTTTAGGAACACTACTAATATAAATTCAACTATAATTTTTCATATGACCTCCTATTAAGAGGAAATAAATATCATTTTGGTTCATCTCAAATATATGTATAACCTTCATGTTGGCGAGTTTCTCATTTTATATCATCCTGAGTGTATGGTCTATTTTTTTTGTTCTTCACTAGTGGAGAACGGGCCTTTACTGCCGGTCCTAGAGGGCCTCTAGTCCTAGATACGCAGCCATGACTACGGAATCAGGACTAGAGGTCCCAGCCTCTAGTCCTGGGCCAATTACGGGCCAGGACTGCATGTTTCGCACGTGGCGGTGTAGCAGTGCGCATGGGGGAAGATCTTTAGTCTCGGTTCGTATTGCGAACCGATACTAGTTATTTTCTGCTACGGCAGCATTTACCAATTCGGCTGCCGCGGCAGCTGATGGGGGTTTCTGCCGGCGTAGAGTTTTGGGGCCGTTTTCTGCCGAGGCACCCGATGGGGGTTTCTGCCGCGACAGAATTTTGGGGCCGATTTCTGCAGCGGTAGCCGAATGCGGGGTTCTGCCGCGGCAGGAGGATATGTAGAGGAGGGTTGCGTTTGGCGTAAAGTGATATGCAACGAAGAAACCCATTACACACAACATCGTCATGATTATATAGATATAATTCTACATTACACACATATATACAATTTGATTAAATGGAGATCACAACCCGTCTATTCAGTTACAAGTTCATTAAATCACTAGAAGACGGAGGTATGGTATTTTCCTTTTGGGTGTATGACATGGTCAACAAGAAATCCCGCTAATTCCTCTTGAATTGCTACCAGACGCTTCCTTGGTTTGAGATTCTCCTGCAGTCTTTCCAACTATATATAAAAGAAGGAGGTCAATATGAATATCAATAGTCATGACAAATATTATGAATGACACTCAACAAAAATTGTGAATATATTGTTCACGTACTTGTATAAATGTCCCTCTGTCCCGCTCACTGACCTCAGAGCAAATGTACTCGCACACGAAGTATCCACATAGATTAGTCCCTAGTGGCTGCCTCTCGCACTTTACGAGAATAGAATTCAATCAAATAATAATCAAGCATGATACAATGGTATTGAAACTAGAATTGAAGAGATGCACGGATCTAGCTCGTACTACTTACATCGACAGAACTAAGCTCGTCTTTAAATTCACCAACCGTAGCATTGGTGAATGCTTTCCAAACCCTGCCTGGCAAAAAAAAGAATAAATGAGTTATTAGTTACTTGATATCTTAGGATATATATGAACGAAAGAGACCGATATAGTGCGATAATGACTGAAATTACCTCTGGAGTGCATCTTTACTAAATGCGTACTCTGATTCGTCTCTCATTAGCGAGTCCTTGATTTCAACTCTTCCAGCGTCAACTTCAATGATTAGCAGAATCCAGTGAAAGCTGTGCACGTTTATATATCTCAGTAACTTATCAATTACACTTAGCAGAATCAAGTGAATCTGTACAAGTCAGTAACACTCTTACTTGTAGTTGCAGGGAAACAATATTCTTTGTTTGTAATGTTGCCTCAATAAGACCCTTAGCAAGTTATGCTCCATGTCCTTGGGGTATTCCTTTAGCAATGCTTGATTAAACCGGTGTGGGTCGATGAATCCAGTGTCAAAGATTTTATTGCGGTCACATTCATAACTCTTCATTCTGCATAATAGCATATAGTGAAGATAATTACATGCAATGAAAGAGCTGAGTTAGAGAATTTATCATAGAAATAAACGAACCACTTACAGACAATAGGTAGCGAGGAGACTCAAGTCGAGGGCATCTTGTTTGAATAACATATATAATTTCTCAAAATAAATTTGCAACTAGTCTTCACCATTAAAATGCTCACTTGGAATTTATCACAAGCTGTAAGATCCCTCCTTTATAAAGGAAAAGTGATCCCTGTGATTGCAATGCTAGTCCCTGGATCATTGCTATCATCCACAGTTTAAGATGAAGTACATAGAAACAAAGGTCATTATTACAGTCATCCATAGACAAACATAGTCTTTACAACTCCAAGGCCACAGGCCTAGTACAAGAGTTTGAATAAGTAAATAAATAAAATGTAGGGTTCGCAGCATAGAAAACAAAAATTTTCCTACGATGTGAACTATATACCAAGATCTATCTACTAGATACAAACAACGGGCGGATGTATATCCGTAGAGAACATACCCTTGAAGACCGACAAAGCTTAACGAGTTCAACTCGTGGTTGATGTAGACGATCTCTTGCCGATCTCAAGATCGAGAGGAAGTCCTAGCGCCGCAAATCAGCAGCGCATCCGTGATCGCACACACGTTCGAGGCACCGAGCAGCCTCCGCCTCCTCGCTCCAGCGATGCAGCGGAAGCACAACTCTTTCTTTCCGAATAGCCACCGAGAACATGTATCTCGCTAGTCCGAGACCATGGGTGATAAATTCTAGAGGGGGAGAGAGATCCTTCATGAGGAGGTGTGAGAGACAAGTGAGGAGGGGGGTTCCTTGTATAGGAGGAGGGGGGGAACCCCAAGGGGGTGGCCGGCGCATGGGGGCTGCCCCCTTGCCCTCCCCTCTTCATGTGGGTGGACACTCCACTCACAAATCTCCTTTAAATTCCCTCCACTCAAAAGTCCACTCAAATTCCCATTAAATAAACATCGCATCCCCAAACTTTAAGAAATGACAGCTTAGGTTTGTTTCCAAACCACAATTCATACGGTGTCTTTTCAACGGATTTAGATGGTGCCCGATTTAAAGTGAATGCAGCAGTTTCTAGTGCATAACCCCAAAATGACAACGGCAAGTCCGTCAGAGACATCATAGATCGAACCATATCTAATAAAGTATGATTACGACGTTCCGACACACCATTTCGTTGTGGTGTTCCGGCAGGTGTGAGCTGTGAAACAATTCCACAATATTTCATGTGAGTGCTAAACTCGTAACTTAGATACTCACCTCCACGGTCCGACCGTAGAAATTTGATCTTTCTATTACGATGATTTTCCACTTCATTCTGAAATTCCTTGAACTTTTCAAAGGTTTCAGACTTGTGTTTCATCAAGTAGATATAACCGTATCTACTCAAATCATCCGTGAAAGTAACAAAATAACGATATCCACCTCGCGCCGACACACTCATTGGACCACATACATCAGAATGTATGATTTCCAATAAATCTTTCGCCCGTTCCATTGAACCGGAAAACGGCGTTCTAGTCATCTTGCCCATAAGGCATGGCTCACATGTATCAAATGATTCATAATCAAGTGATTCCAAAAGTCCATCCGAATGGAGCTTCTTCATGTGTTTAACGCCAATATGACCTAGACGGCAGTGCCACATATATGCGGATATATCATCATTAAGTTTAATCCTTTTAGCATCAACATTATGAATATGTGTAACATTATCATCGAGATCTAATAGAAATAAACCATTCATCGTCGTTGCATGACCATAAAAGATTTCATTCATATAAATGGAACAACCATTGTTCTCGGATTTAAATGAATAACCACTTCGCATCAAACACGATCCATATACAATGTTCATGCTCAGTGCAGGCACCAGATAACATTTATTCAAGTTTATAACTAATCCCGACGGCAAGTGGAGAGGCAGCGTTCCGACGGCGATCACATCAACGCTTGATCCATTGCCGACACGCATATTGACCTCACCCCTTGCTAGAGGTCGCTTGTTCCGCAGCCCCTGATTCGAGTTACAAATATTAGCAACTGAACCGGTATCAAATACCCAGGTGCTACTGCGAGCACTAATCAAGTACACATCAATAACATGTATATCATATATACCTTTGTTTTCCTTGCCGTCCTTCTTGTCTGCCAGATACTTGGGGCAGTTGCGCTTCCAGTGGCCAGTCCCCTTACAATAGTAGCACTCGGAATCAGACTTAGGTCCAACTCGGGGTTTCTTTTCAGGCGCGGCAACAGGCTTGCCGCCCTTACTTCCCTTCCGTTTTCCCTTGTCTTTCTTGAAACCAGTGTTCCTATTGATCATCAACACTTGATGTTCCTTTTTGATCTCCACTTCTGCAGTTTTAAGCATTGACAGAATCTCAGGGAGAGACTTCTTCATGCCTTGCATATTATAGTTCATCACGAAGCTCTTATAGCTAGGTGGCAGAGACTGCAGAACACGAGGGATGCCTAAGTCAATGGGAATCGATATTCCCAAGGACACAAGCTTATCGGCGTAACCCGACATCTTGCGTACATGCTCACTAACAGAGCTGTGCTCTTCCATCATGCAGCTAAAGAACTTTTCTGAAGCGGTGTAGCTCTCTACAGCAGCATGTGTGTCGAAAATCATTTTCAACTCACCCATTGTATCAAATGCATTGCCGTTTTCGAAACGCTTTCGAAGTTCCGGCTCTAGCCCATACAATATGCCGCAATGAACTAAGTTGTGGTCCTCCTGACGAGTCTGATAGACATTCTTCTCCTCGTCAGGGGCATCATCAAAAAGTGGGGGGCCTAACGGCGCTTCTAGCACATATTGCTTTTGTGCAGCAGAGAGGAGAATCCTCAAATTCATGGCCCATTCGGTAAAGTTGCTACCGTTCGTTGCTAGTTTCTCTTTCTCCATGAACACATTGAAATTAAAAGAAGGTGGTGCCATCTACAACAGAATTTGTAAAGTTTAGATTAAGTGTATGATATATTGAGTTCAACTAATATATATTACGAATGAACTCCCACTCAAAAACGACATCCCTCGTGCCTTTTTGGTGATTACATGAACCAAATCCACTACACCAAGTCCGATCATCACGTGAGTCGGTATAGCTTCAAAGGCGAGCATCAAATGGGAATCATATCAACTATATGACTCATGCTTAACCTTTCGGTCCGTGTTCCGAGGCCATGTCTGTACATGCTAGGCTCGCCAAGTTAGAACCTTAGTATTCGCGTGTGTAACTGTTTTACACCCGAAATATGGTCGTGGATCCAAGAACACCCGATCATCACGTGATGTCTTGGAGCGACGAAAACATAATCGGTGCATACTAAAGGAAGAACACATTCTTATCTTGATATTTAAATGAGGGATCATCTTATTATGCTAACAAAGCGCTAAACAAGCAATATAAGATGCTATTAAACATCATATGTTTATTAGTGAAATGATATGGTTCCCGCAGATGATCTCTATCATGTGCATCGTGGTATGATCACTATCATACCTATATGTGTAAATCCAAGGTCTATGGATTTTACACGCTATGTGTGTTGTAAGAGTATCATCTCATACTTCTACTTACAACACTACCATATCATAACACTAGCCCAGCAACAATCTAAACTAGACGCCTCTAATTTATCCATTGCAAGTTTTACGTGGCTTAGGGCTTTCAAGATAGAACCGTTCTTACCTATGAACATGAACCACAACGAGGATAATCAAATTGTTGACAACTCGCTTGCAAAATAGATATTGACTATAGTAGGAGATACAGACACCCGCTATCCACTTATGCAAACTAGTTGCATGTCAAGCGTGGAACAGGTCTCATGTGCGAGGACATGTAAAGTTTGTCCGGGCCGCTTCATCCCACTATGCCACCAATATCCAAAATTACAACAAAGGAGCAACAACATGATCATCATCGCCCACATACTCATATGTGTACTACCCGTGTAAAGTATCTACGCATAGATCCGGCTCTGATACCACTGTAGGGTTCGCAGCATAGAAAACAAAAAATTTCCTACGATGTGAACTATATACCAAGATCTATCTACTAGATACAAACAACGGGCGAATGTATATCCGTAGAGAACATACCCTTGAAGACTGACAAAGCTTAACGAGTTCAACTCGTGGTTGATGTAGACGATCTCTTGTCGATCTCAAGATCGAGAGGAAGTCCTAGCGCCGCAAATCAGCAGCGCATCCGTGCTCGCACACACGTTCGAGGCACCGAGCAACCTCCGCCTCCTCGCTCCAGCGATGCAGCGGAAGCACAACTCTTTCTTGCCGAATAGCCACCGGGAACATGTATCTCGCTAGTCCGAGACTATGGGGGATAAATTCTAGAGGGGGAGAGAGATCCTTCACGAGGAGGTGTGAGAGACAAGTGAGGAGGGGGGCTCCTTTTATAGGAGGAGGGGGGAACTACAAGGGGGTGGCCGGAGCATGGGGGCTGCCCCTTGCCCTCCCCTCTTCATGTGGGTGGACACTCCACTCACAAATCTCCTTTAAATTCCCTCCACTCAAAAGTCCACTCAAATTCCCATTAAATTTCCACCAAATTTAATGCAAACTCTCATTAAATAAAACTCTTTTATTTTATTCAGAATTTTTTCAATTACTTTAATGACAAACATTCACAAATAACCCCTTGCTAGAATTCTATTTCACATGCATAACCACTTTATGCAATTTCACCCGAAAACCTGTTTCGGTATCTAGTGAAATAAATTCCTGCGCTTGTTCATTCTTTCGGCATGAAACATTTGCTCCAATTGGATGTCGGTGTCTCTTAAGTGTGTCACCCTACGGTTCGTGAATAATGCGGACATGATCGAGACCCCTCTCGGATCAATAATCAGAAGCGGGATCTGGAGACCCATACTGACTCCCACACATTCAACGATGACTTTCTTGTGATCGTCAGAACCTTTTACGCTAGTATCTTAATCCCTTTGTTTAACGATATATTACATGTCCGAGATTCGATCATCGGTATCTCCATACCTAGTTTGATCTCGTTACCGACATGCACTCTTTTCTCGTTCCTGTGATATAACATTCTAGTGATCAAATCACTTGCTTGCAAGCTAATCAATGTGATATCACCGAGAGGGCCCAGAGTATATCTATCCGTCATCGGGATGAACAAATTCCACTCTCGATCCATGAGCCTCAACATAACACTTTATTAGTTCTGAATCCATCTTTATAATCACCCTGTTACGGTGTGACGTTTGATGTTATCAAGAAAGTCTTCCGGTGTTAGTGATTGACATGATCTCATGGTCTAAGGATTAGGATCACTTCGTAAGTTGTTATAGCAATATAAACTCAATGACTTTGATCGTAATGCTATACTTCAGATGAATGTTCATCACACCATTACACTAATGTTGTGATCCCGTTATTAACAACATCCAATGTCAATGATCAGGAAACCTTGATCATCTTGTTAATCAACGAGCTAGTTTATGAGAGAGGCATAACTAGGAACTTTCTGTTTGTTTATTAAACACACATGTATTAACGTTTCCGTATTAATACAATTATAGCATGCAAAATAAACATCTATCATATACTTGGAATACACATAATAAACACTTTATTATTGCCTCTCAGGGCATATTCCCTTCATAAAAGTCTTCATCTTCATGTGCCACAGGCAAACATGTTGAGTGTAGACTCATGACTCCTAATTCTCATCAGAGTAACCTGCAACATCACAAGTTACAGCCACAGTGGGTCAATACATTGGAATAGTATTGGCAAGTGATACCTTAGTATAATTTAGGTGGACTAGATACTATATGCAATTTGGCTAAGTGTAGCTTGGCTTGCTTTGCTCAAAATAGGTTTTGCCTATTAGTTTAAATCACTAAGTTTTTCTTTGTCAAAACTTTTCCCCAAGGAACCACCAATAGACATTGAGGTCCTTCACCCTTGTTCACCCACAAGTTTTTACTTAGAAATTGGGATGAGGAGATTCTTGATAGCTTCCATGTCTTGATGCTCAAGTTGTCCTTTTCCAGGGACATGGCTAAGTACTTAGATTCTTCCATCTGCAGAGGTTGTGCACCTTCCCCACCAGACTTGATTTTCACCAAGACAGAACCTTTCAGAAACCTTTCCTTAGACCAAATGGACGCGTTCCAACCTATCATCCCACTACCACCAACCGTCCAAATGGCTAAGTTCTAGCAACCTATGTGATCCAGGCAGAGCCCATATTGCCAAGTGGCTGCACTCGAAGCTTCTCAACACTTGGCCTCTAAAATCTCTTTGTTCCTGGGTGGCTTTCCACAAGTGAGATACACAAGGTAAACCATATAAATGGGCCTTGTGTAACCACTCAACATAAACCATTCCTTCCATTCCACCCAGGTGTTTCATTTACTTAGTTGTTTTATTAGGCAAAACACAAGTCAAAAAGACTTAGAAATATTTTCATCATAGCATGTATATTTCACCAACCCTTGGTTGCTACTAGCTAGGATAAGCATGGCATAGATAAGCATCTTAACTTAGAAATTTCTAGCAATTCTACAACTACTAGGATTTCCCAACAAGGCATATAAGCAAAATATAGCATGCAAGACTAGCAAAAATATTTCTAATGCTTAGTAGAAAAATATAGGGATAAAAATATTCATGAAGAACCACTTGCCTTGGTAGTTTGGAGAGTAGCTACACTCCTCACAATCACAATCACTAGCACCAAAATCTACACAAACAATCATAGCCACAAATCACATACAAAACATATACAAACAAAAATATATGAATGCACGCAATATTCTATGTGATGATTTTTAAAACTCAACCAAGCAAGTATACAGTACTGGTTTATAAACAAGTTCAAAACTTGCCCAAGAACAATTATTTAAACCTTAAATCATTTCTTAAACAATTCATATACTCAAATTAGCCCTACACAAGTTTCTGCAAATAAAACCATTTTGACAGAAGCAAAACATTAAACACATTGCATATTTAGAAAGGGCTTGCTCTCCTGATTCCATTGGTATAAAATTTGTCAAATTCTAACGTGGGGATCAAAAGTTATAGCCAAAACAAATTCAAACATCTAATAGATTCAAATTCTGTTTTTAAACCTAAACTGCTGCCACGCGTCTTATTCTGATTGTCCCGTACCACTTCGCGTTGGATCACGCTTCTGAGCCGCTGGATCCAACTTAATCGCACGGCCCAAATCTACCTATACCACTTCGTTAAGTGATCTAACCTCACACGCTGGATCCAGATCCAACGGTCCTGGATCAAACTACCATAGCTGGGCGGCGCTGGCGGTGGCTACTGGCGGCGGCGAGCTCTGCCTACGGCGCCGCGGAGCTATAGTGGGCTCTGGGGTTGTCGGAGATGCTTACCAGAAACGTGACGATGCGCTGATACTCAACCTGGCGACGGCTTGGCAAGGGGCGCACGGACACGGTCGCTGGAGCTCGTCGGAGTTGCGGGCGACGTCTATTGCTTGCTGTCGAAGACGTTGCCGAGGCTCTGCGTCGACCTAGCACAAGCCAGAGGGTTTAGGAGATGCACAAGGGCCTGGCAAACAAGACAGTACTAAAGGGGAGGCAAGGGACGGTCTCGTTTTACCTGAATTGCACGTCGGAGTCGAGCGGCGGCTCAGGTGCTCGCGGGTGAGGACGAAGATGTCGCTCTGGGTCACGAGAAAGCAAACGGAGGGCATTAGCGAATGCGCAAGGTCATGTTGGACACAGTGGTTTGAATTAGAGGCAGAGGGGCGGTCTGTACTCACCGAGATTCGTCGCCGGAGCTGTTCTGTCTGCGGCGGAGCAAAGGAAGTTGCGGGCAGCCTGGGGGCGTAGAGGTGGCGCTAGGTGAGGGGAAATGGCCACGGTGCAGAGGGGGTCTTATAGCCAGAGCGGGGGCGAGGATCGCGCGGCGTATCAATGGCAATTAAGCGTGTACTGATTGCGGCGAGGTAACGGCGGAGCGAGCGTCGCGGCCACGCGTGATTGACGACGAAGACGACGTGGTCGCAGGGTCCACTCGTCAGTGAGTTAAACAGAGAGGGGGTGGGGTCCTGGCGTCAGTCGCTCAGTGGGTTTGTCTGCGAGAGAAAGAGAGAGAGGGAACCCGGGTGGGCTTACTGGGTTGGATCTGTAGTTGGGCCAGATAGGTGGCGCTGGCCCTTTTCTATTTCTTTTCTCCTTTTCTTTTTCTGTTTTGATTTTCTGAAATGATTTTCAAATCCAAATCAAATGAGTTTGAATTCAAATCTTCTCTAGGTTTTTATACTACAAACCTTGCACTCAAATTTGTGTCAAACACTACTGTTTATTCAAAACACTTTGATCAAATGAAAATAAAAATAAAACCAAGCCTTTATGATATATATACAATAGGCATAATATTGGTTTTATTTACTCATTTTGTTTTGAAACTTTGTTCAAACTTTTGTTGGTGTCTAAGTTTGAATTTCAAACCTTACTGAACCAAAACAAGTACTCCTCTCTTTGGAAGATAGCATTAAGGCTAGAGCAAACTTCACATGAAATAACAATAAGCATAAATGCTTCTGTTTTGAAATGATTTGTTTGAAATGAGATTCATATGATCATGGATGCATGGATGATATGCATGAGTTTGAAACATGATTTTTAGGATGTTACAAATCTAACCCCCTTAAGGTGAATCTCGCCCTCGAGATTCCGATTGGCTAGAAAATAGGTGAGGGTGGTCTTTCCGAAGATCATCTTCTCTTTCCCATGTTGCTTCCTCTTTGGAATGATGGTTCCACTGCACTTTGCAAAATTTGATAGTCTTAGTCCGTGTGACTCTTTCTGCAGTCTCAAGAATCTTGATAGGCTTCTCCTCATAAGTGAGATCACTTTCCAATTGTACCTCCTCCAAAGGTATAGTATCCTTCAAAGAAGTTTCTTCCATTTCTGGATGACATTTCTTAAGCTGACTCACATGAAACACATTATGGACAGCTGACAAAGACTCTGGCAGTTCAATTTCATAAGCAACTTCTCCTTTACGACTCAGAATCTTGAATGGTCCAACATATCTTGGGGCCAACTTCCCTTTGACTCCGAACCTCTTCACTCCACGAAGTGGTGACACTCTAAGATAAGCCCTATCACCAACTTCATAGGTGACTTCTCTACGCCTAGGATCTGCGTAGCTTTTCTGTCGGGACTATGCTATCTTCAATTTGTCCTTAACCAACTTGACCTTCTCTTCGGCTTCTTTGATAAGTTCTGGTCCGAACAAACTTCTTTCTCCCACACCATTCCATAATAATGGGGTGGTACACTTTCTCCCGTAAAGAAACTCAAATGGTGCCATCTCAATGCTGGCTTGATAGCTGTTGTTATAAGAAAATTCTGCGTAAGGCAGACTTTCATCCCAACTGGCTCCATAGTCTAGGGCAAATGCCCTCAACATGTCTTCAAGAATCTGATTAGTCCTTTCTGTTTGTCCATCAGTTTGAGGATGAAAAGCAGTGCTGAATTCCAACCTCGTTCCCAATGACTCATGTAACTGTCTCCAGAAATGGGAAGTGAATTGAGTTCCCCTATCAGAAACAATACTCTTGGGCACTCCATGTAGGCATACAATTCTACTCATGTAGATCTTGGCCAACTTAGCACTTGTATAGGTTGTCTTCACGGGTATGAAATGAGCCACTTTTGTTAGGCGATCTACTACTACCCAAATGGAATCGTATCTTGTCTCACTTCCAATCAGGAATAGGTAGTGGTTGAAGCAAACCTGATGGTTTCTGATGTTCCGCTTTCACTTTACTACACACATCACACAAAGCAATATGTTCGGCGATGTCCTTCTTGAGATTATTCCACCAAAATCTTTCCTTCATATCGATGTACATTTTGGTGTTACCCGGATGAATGGAATACGGTGAGTTGTGTGCTTCTTGCAAAATCAGTTTCCGAAGCTCCGGATCTTGTGGAACACAGATACGTTTCCCATGCCATAAAGTACCATGTTCGTCTTCATGCAATCCTTTGGCTTTTACTTTGCCAATCTTTTCCTTAATCTCTTCAATTTCCTTATCAGTCTTCTGGGCTTCTTTGATCTTGTCCAACAGAGTGGGTTGAACATCCAAAGACACGAGATGTCCTTCGGGCACAATCTCCAATCTGAGATCTCTAAATTGGGCACACAAATCATCAGGCAATTCTCCTTTAGTAAGGCCATTCACAAAAACCTTACGGCTTAAAGCATCCACTACAACATTTGCTTTACCGGGATGGTATTGCAAACTTAAGTCATAGTCCTTGATGAGCTCTAGCCATCTTCTTTGTCTCATATTAATTTCCTTCTGGGTGAAAATATACTTCAAACTCTTGTGATCTGTGAACACTTCACATCGCTTTCCCAAAAGATAGTGTCTCCATGTTTTGAGTGCATGGACAACAAAGGCTAATTCTAGATCATGAGTAGGATAGTTCACCTCATGAGTTTTGAGTTGTCTCGAGGCATAAGCCACAACTTTTCCTTCTTGCATAAGTAATGCACCCAAACCATGATGAGATGCATCACAATATACTTGGAAATCCTTCTCCAAGTCTGGCAAACACAAGACTAGTGATGTCACAAGTCTCTTCTTCAATTCCTGAAAGCTAAGTTCACAACCTTCAGACCAAGTAAATTTCTTGTCTTTCTTTAACAATTCAGTCATAGGTTTGGCTACTTTGGAGAAATTCTTAATGAACCTTCTGTAGTAACCTGCTAAGCCAAGGAAACTACGAACTTCTTTCACTGACTTGGGAGATTCCCATTCAGTTACAGCTGAAACTTTAGCAGGATCAACTGCTATACCATCTCTTGTCATAACATGTCCAAGAAATCCAACTTCATTCAACCAGAATTCACACTTGCTGAATTTGGCATAATTTTTATGCTCTCTAAACTTCTCAAGTATCAAACGCAAATGTCCTTCATGCTCTTCTTTGCTCCTGGAGTAGATTAAAATGTCATCGATGAAAACAACAACAAACTTATCAAGGAATTCCATGAACACCTTGTTCATCATATTCATAAAGTATGCTGGAGCATTGGTCAAACCAAATGGCATCACGGTATACTCATACAATCCATACCTTGTGGTGAAAGCTGTCTTAGGTATGTCTTGTTCCCTTATCTTGAGTTGGAAATAACCTGACTGGAGATCAATCTTTGAGAACACACAAGCTCCTTCTAGCTGATCAAACAAGTCATTGATTCTTGGCAAAGGGTATTTGTTCTTGATAGTTACCTCATTGAGTGAACGGTAATCTATGCATAACCTTTGACTTCTATCTTTCTTCTCCAAAAACAAAACTGGGGCTCCCCAAGACGAAGAACTTGGTTGAATAAATCCTTTCTGCAACAGTTCTCCAAGTTGTTTCTTGAGCTCTTTCAATTCATCAAATGACATCTTGTACGGTCTCTTTGCTATTGGTCCAGATCCTGGTAGCAAATCAATAAGGAACTCCACATATCTATCTGGTGGCATTCCCAGCAATTCTTCCAGAAATACATCCGGATATTCACTCACAATTGGCACACTGTCTATGCTAACCCCCTTAATAGAATTCAGCATACTCTTTCTTGCTTCAAAGTTGGTCTTGAATCTGATCCTTTTATTTTCCGGAGTTGTGAGTGAGACAGTATGGTTGGCACAATCTATCACTCCCTTGTGCTTAGTCATCCAGTCCATTCCCAAAATGACATCCAATCCTTGGGAATTTAGGATCATCAAGTTAACGGGAAACTTATACTTCCCAAACTCTATGACTAGATCATGACATCCTGAATTCACTATCATTTCTCCGCCAGGAGAACTTACTTTTATAGGACACCCAATAGTTTTTACCGGCAGTTCATTTCTTTCAACAAATGCTCTTGATATGAATGAATGAGATGCACCAGTATCAAAGAGAACAAATGCTGGAACAAAATTGAGTTTGAACTTACCAGCAACAGCATTAGGTTCCTCATAAATTTCCTCCACATTGATGTGGTTCACCTGTCCCTTCTGAAAAGGGTTGGGCTTGTTGGGTCCTTCAACTTTCTTTTCTAGGCATTCATTTGCATAATGCCCCATTTTCTTGCACTTGAAGCATTCAACCTGACTAATGTCCTTCTTGACAGGCTGGCTCCCATTGCCACTTCCATTACCACTGTGGTGGCTCTTATATCCACCCTTGTGGTTCTTGTACTTGTCATTGTCATGACTACGGTGATGCTTGTTGTCATGACGGTTGTGGTTGTGGTGCTTGTTGAATTTCCCATGCTTGTGGGATCCTGAGCTTCCACTGTCATCGTAATAGGAACGTTTGTGAGACGATCCCGAGCTGTGCTTGTCCGAGTGCTTTCTCTTCCTGCTCTCAACTTGCTTCATTTTGTTCTCCAAAATAGCAGCCTTATCACAAAGAGACTGGTATGTGGGAACATATGCCACATCTAACTACAGGTTCAGCTCATCATTTAACCCTTCGAGGAACTTTTCTTTCCTCTTAGCATCGGTGTCAACTTCATCCGGTGCATAACGCGCCAGATTGTTGAACTCCTCAATATATTCAGCCACGCTGCGGTGGCGCTGCTTCAGATTATGGAACTCTTTCTTTTTCAGACTCATCACTCCGGATGAGATATGAGCAGTATGAAAGCCATCCTCAAAGATAGCCCATGTCACATCTTCTATGGGAGTGGTGATCTGGAAGTTATCCCACCAAGTGGCGGCTGGCCCTTCCAGCAAATGTGCTGCAAATCTGACCTTTTCTGTATCAGTACAGCCCATAGTTACCAAGTCCTTGTTCACGGAGCGTAGCCAATCATTGCCCACCATGGGATCAGTTGTTCCTGAGAACTTTGCTGGCCTCAATCTCAAGAACCTGGTAAGCATGTCAAAACCCGGTGGGTTGTTGTTGTTGTTGTTGTTGTTATTGTTGTTATTGTTGTTGTTGTTGTTGTTGTTGTTGTTGTTTTTTGGTTCTAGATGAACATCGTCATCATTTGCATCAGCTGAGTCTGTGCTGTCATCATTTGCTGTATTTCTGGAGTGATGTTGTTGTTGTTGGAGTTGGGATTGGCACGACGAGGAGGCATCTGTGGTTTGTTCAATAGAGATAAGAATGAGATACCCATAGATGCTTTCATGCACAATACATCACATAAACAATCACAAGGCATGCAACATAATGATAAAGGTTCAACAACCAGATAACAAGTTCGCAAAGTAAAACACACACAAATAACAAGCCATCCACATGTTGGATGGTCAAATAACAAGTTCCCAACAACAAGTATGATAATAAATGATAAATGAGTAGTCAACTCTACTCCTCGGCATCAACCTCCTCCTCGACAAAGGTAAGACCTGCATTCTCCATAGCGGTCTTGTATTCCTCGACATTGGCAGTCAAGGTCTCTATTTTGGCTTTGAGAGCCCTCTTCTGAGAACGAAGCCTCTCAATCACCGTCTGCTGATGCTCGAGCTCGAAGTCCTTGGCCTGCAGTTCTTCAGTCATGTCCCGAATCCTCTTGTTACTATCCTGGACTCGCTTCTCCTGACTCTTGAACTTTTTGTCCTAGCTCTCGAACTTTGCCTCCATCTCCTTGACTATCTCATCTTGCTCCGCGAAGAGCTTGTCCTTCTCGCGAAGCTGCACCTGGAGTTCGTCATTGTTGAGCATGACGTTGGTCCTATCAGAGTCCACGTGCCTAATGAGAGCCTCTAAGTACTGGAGGTATAGGCGAATCGGCTCCGCTGTCTCCCTCGAAGTGTCCTCGAAGTCGATGGACTCTCCATCCTCATCACGTCTACCGAAGACGTGGAAGTGAGTACCTCTAACCTGTCGAGAGTGTCTCCCTAGCAGACGTCCTATCAGATCCAGCATGACTACCTCAAGGCCTCTCTCCTTGTCATCGTGCATGAGCTTGAAGATGATAGCCTCCGTGGTAGGCTCAGTCTGGCGTCCGGGCTGATTAACCTTGAAACCCCAAAGGTCTTTCCTCTCAAACTTGGTGAGGGGAAGCACCATGATGGTAGGAAGAGGGAGATTGAGCAAGGTAGTGAGATCAACAATACGAGGACCAAAGCGAGTTCCCTGGAACTCCTCAACAGTGCTGATGGTAACATTAGGCATCTATTTATAAGATAGAAAAAGTTAGAACAACACAATTTAAGATAAAACACAAGGCAAAGCATCACATGCATATCTTTGGAAATCAAAACACACAAGTCATGGCATACATGAATCCATTACATCAACCAAGGTTCAACTTATTTCAAGCAACATTTGGAAAATAAGGTGATAAGTGGTGGTCCAACTAACGAAGTACGTTTACAATCCTATCTCACTGGATCTGTTGGCTAACATAATGTTCCTAGAAGCAATCAGTCTATCTTGCTCACATGACTCCATCACTAAGTCTATAATGTCTCCTCTTAAGGTTTGGTTGATAGCTTCCAACTCTTGGGTATGTTTCTTCTCTTCTTTTAGGTTATTTTGGATGTTGAACATTCTGCACTTGACTCTTTCACCAAGTTCTTTGATGGTCTTCCAAGATGCATCCCTTGCTGAGTCAAAGAATGTAGGGTGCATCACTGAATTGGTGAACATGCAGAATCCTGAGTCTTTGTGGTTGTCTTCCTTGTTTTTATACAAGTGAAGTTGCACCCACCAGTATTCAACTCCCTCATCCATCACAGGAAAACCTTTGTACACAACTTCACCATGTATTTCCATTGCAACCATGAGATCCTTGAGAGCCTTGGGGAATTCTGTCACACACTCTAAAGTCATTGTCATGAGTGGTCCTTTCCTCACGGCTTCGTTGATGGAGTTCATCTACAAATAGAGATGAGAAAGAAGATTAGAAAAGTTCACGAGAAGAATATACGAGTGTAGAAGTTGCTGAAAATTTTCCTTACTGGTTTCCAATCCTAGGGTCATAATCCTACATGCAACACAGTGCTATGATACCATCTGTAAGATCCCTCCTTTATAAAGGAAAAAGGATCCCTGTGATTGCAATGCTAGTCCCTGGATCATTGCTAGCATCCACAGTTTAAGATGAAGTGCACAGAAACAAAGGTCATTATTACAGTCATCCAGAGACAAACATAGTCTTTACAACTCCAAGGCCACAGGCCTAGTACAAGAGTTTGAATAAGTAAATAAATAAAAGTCTTCATCTTCATGTTCCACAGGCAAACATGTTGAGTGTAGAATAATGACTCCTAATCCTCATCAGAGTAACCTGCAACATCACAAGTTATAGCCACAGTGGGTCAATACATTGGAATAGTATTGGCAAGTGATACCTTAGTATAATTTAGGTGGACTAGATACTATATGCAATTTGGCTAAGTGTAGCTTGGCTTGCTTTGCTCAAAATAGGTTTTGCCTATTAGTTGAAATCACTAAGTTTTTCTTTGTCAAAACTTTTCCCCAAGGAACCACCAATAGACATTGAGGTCCTTCACCCTTGTTCACCCACAAGTTTTTACTTAGAAATTGGGATGAGGAGATTCTTGATAGCTTCCATGTCTTGATTCTCAAGTTGTCCTTTTCTAGGGACATGGCTAAGTACTTAGATTCTTCCATCTGCAGAGGTTGTGCACCTTCCCCACCAGACTTGATTTTCACCAAGACAGAACCTTTCATAAGCCTTTCCTTAGACCAAATGGACTCGTTCCAACCTATCATCCCACTACCACCAACTGTCCAAATGGCTAAGTTCTAGCAACCTATGTGATCCAGGCAGAGCCCATATTGCCAAGTGGCTGCACTAGAAGCTTCTTAACATATGGCCTCTAAAATCTCTTTATTCCTGGGTGGCTTTCCACAAGTGAGATACACAAGGTAAACCATAGAAATGGGCCTTGTGTAACCACTCAACATAAACCATTCCTTCCATTCCACCCAGGTGTTTCATTTACTTAGTTGTTTTATTAGGCAAAACACAAGTCAAAAAGACTTAGAAATATTTTCATCATAGCATGTATATTTCACCAACCCTTGGTTGCTACTAGCTAGGCTAAGCATGGCATAGATAAGCATCTTAACTTAGAAATTTCTAGCAATTCTACAACTACTAGGATTTCCCAACATGGCATATAAGCAAAATATAGCATGCAAGACTAGCAAAAATATTTCTAATGCTTAGTAGAAAAACATAGGGATAAAAATATTCATGAAGCACCACTTGCCTTGGTAGTTTAGAGAGTAGCTACACTCCTCACAATCACAATCACTAGCACCAAAATCTACACAAAGAATCATAGCCACAAATCACATACAAAACATATACAAACAAAAATATATGAATGCATGCAATATTCTATGTGATGATTTTTAAAACTCAACCAAGCAAGTATACAGTACTGGTTTATAAACAAGTTCAAAACTTGCCCAAGAGCAATTATTTAAACCTTAAATCATTTATTAAACAATTCATATACTCAAATTAGCCCTACACAAGTTTCTGCAAATAAAACCATTTTAACAGAAGCAAAACATTAAACACATTGCATATTTAAAAAGGGCTTGCTCTCCTGATTCCATTGATATAAAATTTGTCAAATTCTAACGTGGGGATCAAAAGTTATAGCCAAAACAAATTCAAACATCTAATAGATTCAAATTCTGTTTTTAAACCTAAACTGCTGCCACGCGTCTTATTCTGATTGGCCCGTACCGCTTCGCGTTGGATCACGCTTCTGAGCCGCTGGATCTAACTTAATCGCACGGCCCAGATCTACCTATACCGCTTCGTTAAGTGATCTAACCTCACACGCTGGATCCAGATCCAACGGTCCTGGATCAAACGACCATAGCTGGGCGGCGCTGGCGGTGGCTACTGGCGGCGGCGAGCTCTGCCTACGGCGGCGCGGCACTACAGGTGGCTCTGGGGTCGTCGGAGATGCTTAACAGAAACGTGACGATGCGCTTATGCTCAACCTGGCGACAGCTTGGCAAGGGGCGCACGGACACGGTCGCTGGAGCTCGTCGGAGTTGCGGGCGGCGTCTGTTGCTTGCTGTCGAAGACGTTGCCGAGGCTCTGCGTCGACCTAGCACAAGCCAGAGGGTTTAGGAGATGCGCAAGGGCCTGGCGAACAAGACAGTACCAAAGGGGAGGCAAGGGGCAGTCTCGTTTTACCTGAATCGCACGTCGGAGTCGAGCGGCGGCTCAGGTGCTCGCGGGTGAGGACGAAGATATCGCTCTGGGTCACGAGAAAGCAAACATAGGGCATTAGCGAATGCGCAAGGTCATGCTGGACACAGTGGTTTGAACTAGAGGCAGAGGGGCGGTCTGTACTCACCGAGATTCGTCGCCGGAGTTGTTCTGTCTGCGGCGGCGCAAAGGCAGTTGCGGGCAGCCTGGGGGCGTAGAGGTGGCGCTAGGTGAGGGGAAATGGCCGCGGTGCAGAGGGGGTCTTATAGCCAGAGCGGGGGAGAGGATCGCGCGGCGTATCAATGGCAATTAAGCGCGTACTGATTGCGGCGAGGTAACGGCGGAGCGAGCGTCACGGCCACGCGTGATTGACGACGAAGACAACGTGGTCGCAGGGTCCACTCGTCAGCGAGTTAAACAGAGAGGTGGTGGGGTCCTGGCGTCAGTCGCTCAGTGGGTTTGTCTGCGAGTGAGAAAGAGAGAGAGGGAACCCGGGTGGGCTTACTGGGTTGGATCTGTAGTTGGGCCAGATGGGTTGGATCTATTTCTTTTCTCCTTTTCTTTTTCTGTTTTGATTTCCTGAAATGATTTTCAAATCCAAATCAAATGAGTTTGAATTCAAATCTTCTCTAGGTTTTTATATTGCAAACCTTGCACTCAAATGTGTGTCAAACACTACTGTTTATTCAAAACACTTTGATCAAATGAAAATAAAAATAAAACCAAGCCTTTATGATATATATACAATAGGCATAATATTGGTTTTATTTACTCATTTTGTTTTGAAACTTTGTTCAAACTTTTTTTGGTGTCTAAGTTTGAATTTCAAACCTTACTGAACCAAAACAAGTACTCCTCTCTTTGGAAGATAGCATTAAGGCTAGAGCAAACTTCACATGAAATAACAATAAGCATAAATGCTTCTGTTTTGAAATGATTTGTTTGAAATGAGATTCATATGATCATGGATGCATGGATGATATGCATGAGTTTGAAACATGATTTTTTGGGATGTTACACAAGCAGCGCTAACAATCGATATTCTTCATCGCATGTAGAGACTTTCTTGTACCACTCATGCAGTCTTCGCATTTGAGTTGGTAGAAGGTCGACCTCATTAGGTCTGACCAGAGCCTTTCCGTATTCATATCTCCATGCAAATTCCTCTTGTTTGGGGATATGCCCACCTAGCGCTTGATCAACTGCAATACTAGAACCTTTGGCAAATTCCATTGCTATAATATTCTGATGATCAATATTGGATAACACCTTGAGCGGGGTGATCGATTTGTATGCCTGCATTCCGAGTTGTGCAACATCTCTTTTCCCGCTGCTTGCAGTAGTATTTCCTGGATTCTTCTTACGAATTCTCATCAGACAGCATTTGTAGTCATAAGCCTTATTTATCTCATATTGCGATGGTTGCTCAAGAAAACCCTTAGCCCAGTTTTTGGCTTTCGGATCAAATATTTGCTTTGGCTCGGGAACTTTGGGTGCAAATAAGGCTTTCACTTGGGCATCGTTGACCGCTTTGGTTTCCTCATCAGTCTTCTCGGAAGGTAACTTGGGAGGAGGCAGCGGGATTTTCTTCACCTTTTTACCTTTGGCTTTCTTCTGACTAGTATTATTACTAGTTGACTGAGAGACCGCCTTCTTCGTATGACACACGTGCGACGGAGTGGGATGACACGGCAGCGGAGTGGGATGACATGACGGTGGAGTCGTGCTATGGTGGTCGTCCCACTCCTCATGTGGTCTTGCTGGAGGAGACAGCATACTCGCCTGACGTGGAGGAGACGGTGGTGGCCTGGGTGTAGAGCCTGGAAACACGATGTATTTCTTGCGCCATAGAATAATAGAGCCCCTGACTTCTCCTAGCGTGCTCTCATCTTCAGGTCCAGGGATGTCAAGTTGTAGTGATTCATATTGAGGTAGAACCTCATCCACCCTGACACGATCATAGCCATCTGGAAACTCTTTGCAATGCCAGCGTGCTTCAGGTTCACAAGATAAATCATAGCCGAGAGCCGCCTTGAAGGATAAGTTCATCACTTCCACATGCATCTCACACCTTGTCTTCTCAGTGATATTGTCCACGGGATAGCGATCTATTGGATCGGCCGCCGTGGAAGCGACACTGCTTCTCCACTGAGATGGTCCACCGACACTTTCTTCTAGCCGCTAATGAGTTGGCCCTTGCTGGCGCATTTCGTCTAGTTGCTTCTGTTGCTCCTTTAGCATGGCATATATTTCCTCGTTATTTCTTTCCATGCTACGCAACCGGTCTGCCTCCTCTATCTCCTTCCGCTTCTTTGCCCTTGCTCGGCTTCTATAGGATTCAGCGTCCTCAGGAAACCCAATCTTCCATGGCACAGAACGTCCAAAGCCTCGTGTTCGTCCTGGTTTTTCAGGATTCCCGAGGGCCTTTGTCATCTCGTCGTTCTCTCTATCGGGTTTGAAGTTACCCTATTTAACCTCCTCAATTGTTTTAACAATTTCTCCATGGGGTGTAGCAACATTGGACTTTTCATCGAATATTAACTGGCCTCTTTCCATGTCATACTTTGCCCCATGGGCAAGTAACCAATTCCTTATTCTGATGGGCCAGTCCTTTGTAGCTGGAGTGAGCCCTTGGGCACGCAAGGCTTTCTCGGCTTCATCCCACTTAGGAACGGAAGTCCTGTAGCCACCTGTCCACATCTTATGGTGATATTTCTTTTTTCAAGCATTTTCTTTATTCTTTTCGGACCTTTGTTTTGCTATTGTTGTTTTCTTGTAGTCCAGAAATATTTCCCAGTGTGGCCGCTGCTTCTCTAGTGTGTCAGTGAATTCTGGAAGTTTGCCTTCCTCGAGATATTCATTGTACAATCTTTTATTATAGTTATTGAACTATTCAGCCATCTTCTTAAGAGCGAAGCGCTTAACTTTAGACCTCATATCATCTCTAGCCTTCTTAGACTCTAAGACCGATAGGGTGAAATGTGAAATGAGCTTCTCCCATAGTGTGTCTTTGTATCTGTTCTCGACATAACTCATAGAATTTTCATCTCCCTTTGCTGGCTTATTCCAGTTGATAATGCTCATCGGGACGTTGTCCCTATCAACAAATCCACATTGATGAACAAATGTGTTTGCGTTCTTTATGGGAAGCAACGGTTTTCCCTCTGAAGAAACCTCATCAATTGTGAGATGCGCATCTTCGGCCATACCTTTGGCCGATCCTCGTTTACTATTTTTAACTGACTTGGTCGATATGGAGGTCTAAAATAAGAAACAGCATTCGTTAATATATATAGACACACAAATCAATTAATGCATCTATCTAGTGATCAAAAGGCTTAATAATATACCTCGCCAGACTTTGTCAAGGCTGGTCCATCATTTTCCAAGCCATCATCGAAATTAAAACTAGTATGTGCTTCGACTATAGGTTCTATCTCTATTCCCTCACCGGACTGATTCAGAAACTGTGAGCCATCTTCTGCTCCACTGTCTTCTTCTCCACCCTGATCGATGAGCGCTCCATCCTGATAAGCGAGCGCTCCATCCTGATAGGGGAGTGGTTCGTCACCTCATATCATATCGAATAAAGGCTCTTCACCTTCTCTACCGTTGAAGTCCATAGAATAACTGCTATGACATAAAGTTCATATGAGTAATAAAATTATATATGTATCATATATATCACAACAAGTAGTAATAATACATCTCAAATGACAACAAAGTTTTAATATCATATAAACATCTTGAATAACATCTCAAAAAACAACAAAGTAGTCATAATACATCTCGAATAACGACAGAGTAGTAATATCATATAAAGAATAACATCTTGTCTGATAACATTGCTCAAACTCAACGTCGACTCCCGGTTCCTAAGCCTCGGGATGTGACCAACCAAATAGTCAGAACCATCACCGGAGTATAACTAGGGTGAGATCCCTGAATAACCTGCCAATATCACCATATAGCGATGGGCGTGCTCGTCCTCCTCCCTCACACGACGTCGTACCACCTCCTCAGGGGTCGGCTCCCTCTACACACGGCCTGGACCACGTGACCTCCACCAAAGAAGATCCGGGTTGACGATGACAGCCAAATTCCTCACCAAGCTACGCGTCCCTGACGGTAGCACCTCCCAGTACCAGCCTGGCGGAGCCCAGTCTCATACAACTCTGGTAGAGCGTAGTACTCCCTCGTTGTCGCCGAGTTGACTACGAGGATGCGGTATGGGCATATCCTAAAGTAGGTTTTGATTTGACCGAAATAATGCTAAGTAAATAATTATATTCTAACAATAGTAATAATTTCCTAAATATTAGCAATAATATCCTAAATACTAACAAATATTATATACAAATCTCTTAATATCCTAAATACTAACAAATATTATATACAAATCCCTAAATATCGCTAAACTAAATAATAATATGTCTAAAGAAAATTATATATCAAACTAAAATATCCTTAAATCTCTACATTAAAAATATGTAACAATATATATGAAACTAAAAAATATACTAAGAAATTTATATCTAACTAAAAATATTGAAACTACATACTAACCAATTTATAGCTAACTAAACAATATACTAACAAATATTAAAAATATACTAACACTGTCTAACTAAACAATATACTAACAATATTAAAAATATACTAACACATTTATATCTAACTAAATTATATACTATAAACTATATATGAAAAAAAGAGGAAAACTTACGGCTTGTGGGCGGCGACCACGGGTGGCGGCTGCGGCACGCGGGAAGACTGGGCGGTGACCACGGGCGACGCGGGCGGCGGTGCGGGGACGGGCAAGGGCGCCGACGACGAACACGGGCGGCGGCGGCGACACGAAGACCACGGGCGTGGCTACGGGCGACGACGACGGAGCGTGGCTCGACGGGGCGCGGCTACGGCGATGGGCCATGACGACGGGCGCGGCTCAACGGCAACGAGATCCACCGGCGCGGGCGTAGGGTGGCCTGGCGGCGTTGATTGCAGAAGTGGAGGCGTCCTGGTGAGTGGCTCAGGCCGGGAGAAGGGCGGTGTATATTTATACCCACCACCTCTAGTCCTGGTTCGAGCCTCCAGCCGGGACTAGAGGGGGGGCTTTAGTCCCGGTTCTAGCCACGATCCAGGACTAGAGGTCTTTTCAGGCGCGCCGTTTCGTTCGCGCGCCAAAAAACTCTAGTCCCGGTTTGTGGTATGGGCTGGGACTAGAGGTTAATTTTCGTTAATTTTATTATTTCAATATATTTTATTCTGTGATGATGAAAAATATGTATTATATATCAAATTGCAAAAAATAAATATCTATAATATAAATCTTTTAGCATACTCTGTTATAAAACTAATATTTTGTTGAATTAAATAATATATTTTGCATACTAGAGATTTCATTTATTAATTTTATTATTTCAATATCTTTTTTTCTGTAATAATGAAAAATATGTATCATATATCAAAATTTGCGGAAAATAAAGATCTATAATATAAATCTATTAGCATACTCTGTTGTAAAACTAATATTTTGTTGAATTAAATAATATATTTTGCATACTAGAGTTTTAATTTATTAATGTTATTATTTCAATATCTTTTATTCTGTAATGATGCAAAATATGTATCATATATCAAAATTTGCAAAAAAAATCTATAATATAAATCTATTAGCATACTCTTTTATAAAACTAATATTTTATTGAATTAACTAATATCTTTTGTATACTAGAGTTTGAATTTGTTATGCCCGTTTCAAACTAAGGTCAAACCGATTTGTATGAAGATAGGGGACGAGGCTCGTTAGAACTTGCATTGGATCTCTGAAGAAAGAAGTTGGACCCACTTCCTGCCGATTGAGACATAACCAACCGTGACTGAAGGGATTGCAGCAGGCTGGGGCAGGCAAGACTAATGATAGGGGTGAGTGTCAACATTATGTCGTGCGGCTTTTACCTTGTCCCGGATGGTGTTGCCAACCGGGACTAAAGCTGAACCGGGACTAGAGCTGAACCTTTAGTCCCGGTTGGAGACACCAACTGGGACAAAACACGAGTGAGCACTAATAATAGGGGTGAGTGTCGACATTATGTCATGAGTGTCAACACTATGCCGAGCTTCTTGTACTATAAATAGGCATCCTTGTGAGTCCAGTCCTCCAGCCAGTTTGAGGCATCTCCAAGATGGTCTTCAAGAGTAGGGACACCACTACAGCCAGTTTGAGGGAGATGCCGGAGGAGCCTAGTCCTCCGGCATCTCCAACAAACTGGTCATAGAGGCACTCCCTAATATGTGAAATTAGTTAGCTCCCAGGCGTATTGATCTAGATAGAGAAGTAACAAGATGCAAGATGGTGTGCGAGAGCAGGGACACCACTACGGCCATCTTGAGGGATATGTCGCCGGAGCCCATTCCTCTGGCATGTCCCTTAAGTTGGTCATATAGGCACTCCCTAATATGTGACCACACGCATTTGGAGATCAGATCTTAATGGTAAGTACGAATCGGGACAACATCTTCATAGTTCGGGAAAGTCATTTTACGAATCGGGACAAAGGCCCCACTTTAATCCCGGTCCATCCACAAAACGGGACTAAGAGACTTAAGATGGTTTGCGGACAACACTATGCACTCTCGGTCCAGCCACAAACCGGGACTAACACTCAAGAAATTTATTAATATTAAAAAAACCGAGATTACGGAATCGGGACTAAAGGCCCCCTTTAGTCATGCTCATATCTATCCCTATATTACACATCTTCAGGGTCGTCTTCGTCATCGTCGTCGTTGCTAGACGCATGCGGGTGGATCCTTAGCCCAGCCATGGCCTATTGTGGGGGCACCTGCCACTCCATCCTCGGATTCACGACGAGTGGGGGAGGGGGCTCCCGAATGACAACGCCACTACACCCGCGGCCTTCACCACCACCACCCTTCTTATGGCTCTGTGGTGGCTGCGGGTACTATAGGCGAGGATGGTCTCCCCTGGCGATGTAGCGCATCACGCCAATGATAGTCTAGTTCACCCACCACAGGCGGTGGCCAACTTCGTTGCGGTTCACCGGGGGAGGTCCTTCACCCTTGTACCTAGCGAGCTCCCTTTCCCGCCGGTTAGCAAAGAAGGCATTCCAGGTGTCATAGTTGTCGGGATCCCACTGGAGATCTATCCGCTGCTCCGGCGTGAGCTCGTGGTAGAAGTGGTTTGTGATGGCCACCTGGTGTGCGGAACCTTGAGGGACAGGAACCCCTCCAGCGCTCAGCATCCATCCGGCAGGTGGCCGGTAGCCCGGAGGGCAAGGGTAGCTGGAGGCACACAACGCCTAGCTCTCCTCGAGGGTCAGAATGGTCCAGTAGGCGCTGTCCATTGTTGTGAGAGAGTAAGGTGTGGATTTATGGATAGCGATGGCGCGGTCGGCCTAGATATAGAGGAAAAGGGCAGGAAAACATGGCAGGAAGCGGTGGGAAATGGCGGGAAATATCTTTAGTCCCGATTAGTGGCTACAACCAGGACTAAAAGCTTCGGTCAGAGGGAAAGGGCGGGAAAACATGGCGGGAAGCAGTGGGAAATGGCAGGAAATATCTTTAGTCCCGGTTAGTTGCTACAACCGGGACTAAAACCTTCGGTCAGAGGGAAAGGGCGGGAAAACATGGCGGCAAGAGGTGGGAAATGGCGGTAAATATCTTTAGTCCCGATTAGTGGCTACAACCGGGACTAAAAGCTTTGGTCAGAGGGAAAGTTAGTATAATTATTTTTATAAAATAGAAAAAATAACAAACTTGGTAAAAGCTTCACAAAATGATATACATATGTGCATATTGATTGCATCTAAAAAACCGTCGAAGGCAAAATTCAGAATACATCATATGACTTTCTTATGACCGTGTGGCCTTAACCATGGAGCATCTTCATCAAGTAACATGATGCTTGGGTCATCCTTCACTACAAATGGCGGAATTTCATGAAACTTGTCATAATCTTCTGATATCTCTGTCTTGTCCTCCACTCCTACGATGTTTCTTTTCCCTAAAAGAACTATGTGGCGCTTTGGCTCAATGTTTGATGATGTATTCGTTTGCTTATATTTTCTTTTTCTTGGTTTGGTAGACATGTCCTTCACATAGAAAACCTGAGACACATCGTTGGCTAGGACGAATGGTTCGTCCATGTACGCAAGATTGTTGAGATCTACTGTTATCATTCCGTATTTTTTGACTACCTCAACCCCGCCTCCTGTTAGGTTGACCCATTTGCACCAAAACAAAGGGAGCTTCAAAGAAGGTCCATAGTCAAGTTCCCATATCTCCTCTATGTAAACATAATATGTGTCCTTTGACCAATTGTCGTTTGTTGCATCAAAGCGGACACCACTATTTTGGTTGGTTCTCTTTTTATCTTGGGTGATCATATAAAATGTATTCCCATTTATGTTGTGTTGGAGATATACCCAAGAGGCAATAATAAAGTGCTTATTATCATATCTTCATGCTTATGATAAATGTTTACATACCATTCTATAATTGTATTAACCGGAAACATTAATACTTGTGTGATTTGTAAACATAAAAGAGTCCCTAGTAAAGCCTCTTGTTAAACTAGCTTGTTGGTTAATATATGATCATGGTTTCCTGATCATGAAGATAGAGATGTTATTAACAACAGGGTCATATCATTAGGATAATGATGTGATGGACATACTCCTATAGTTAAGCGTAGCATAAATATCAAGTCATTTAATATAGTTCACTTGCTATAAGCTTTCTGATACATAGTAACCTAATTCTTTAGACCATGAGATCATGCTAATCACCATCACCGGAAGGATGCTTTGATGACATCAAACACCAAACCGTAACTAGGTGGCTATAAAGGTGGCATTGAGTGTTCGGAAAGTATGTGTTGAGGCACATGGATCAAGATTGGGATTTGTCCATCCATATGATGGATAGATATACTCTGGGCCCTCTCGGTGGAATGTCATCCAATTAGCTTGCAAGCATGTGACTGGCTCACAAGGGATCACATATCACGAGAACAAGAAAATAGTACTTATTGGTAACGAGGTTGAATTAGGTATGCAGAGATACCGACGATCAAACCTCGGATAAGTAAAGTATCTTGATACAAAGGGAAATTGGTATCGTATGTAAATGGTTCATTCGATCACAAATTAATCGTAGAAGTATGTGGTAGCCATATGAATTTCTAGATTCCTCTATTGGTTATTGACCGGAGAAGAGTCTCGATCATGTCTGCATAATTCACGAACCGTAGGGAGACACACTTAAGGATTCGATGTTGTTTAGTAGATATAGAATGTGAGTAAAGAGACCGAATGTTATTCGGAGTCTCGGATGGGATCCGGGATATCACGAGGAGATCCGGAATGGTCAGGAGAATAAGATTCATATAAGGAAAGTCCAATTTCGGAGTTCGGGAATGATTCCGGTATTTTCGCCGGAATGTTCTAGAAGGGTCTAGAAGGTTCACTGATCCGGAAGGGGAAGGGTACATGGATGTGTCATGACAAAGTGTAATGGTTGCATCATGTCCTATGTCACTTGGCTGGACACTTGGAAGAGAGAAATCAAACTCTAATTTGGAAGTCAAAAAGGCAGTTTGAAAAAGTCAAATCCCAACATGGTTTCCGAGTTAGGGAGGGTTTCTGAGTTAGGGAGGGTTTCCACCTGGGTTGGGAACATCCTTGGACGCCCCCACCTATATAAGGAGGGGTAGTGGCGCACCCGAAGGTATACCCCTTGCCCTAGGCGCCCAAGAAACCCTAGGTTGGCCGCCTCCCCCCTCTCTAGTTGCGACCAATCTAGATCTCCTCTAAACCGCTACCGACTAGCTAAACTCTAGTTGCTAGCTACCTCTAAACCTCGGCCCTCTGAACGCTAGATCGCCGGGGCTCCCTCTACTCCACCATACTCACTCCGACTTAGGCGAAGACCTTCGGGATCTCCCCTATACTTCCGACACCACATCGTCGTGCTGCCGGAATCGCGAGGAGAGAGCTACAACCTCCGCTGCCTGCTGGAACAAGGGAGAGGAAGGTCTTCATCGAGTACCGTACGTATGACCAACTGCAGGAGCGCTGCCGGAATGCGGCGCCGGAAGGATCGTCAACGCTATCTTGAGATCGGCAAGTGAACGACTACATCACCCACGAGAATCTGCTCTCGTTAACCGCTTTGGATCTTCGAGGGTTAGTACTCTATCAACTTGTTGCACCGATCTAGTAGATAGATCTTGGCTTGATCATAGATTAGATCTTGATTGTGTGTTCATGCGGTAGAATTTTTTGTTTTCCATGCTACGAACCCCAACAGTGGTATCAGAGCCATGTCTATATGTAGATCTGTTGCACGAGTAGAACACAATGGTCATTGTGGGCGGTGGTGCTTTTATTATCAATTGCTTCCTGTGTACTTTGCATCTTGCGGTATGGTGGGATGAAGCGGCCCGGGCTAACCTTACATGACATCGTTCATGAGACTTGCTCCACGCTCAACATGCAACTTGTATTGCATAAGTGGATTTGTGGGCGTCTGTCTCTCCCATCATAGTAAAGATTCAATTTACAACAGGCACTTGATAGTTCAAGCATCAACGTTGTGCTTCTTGTTCGTAAGTTAGAACGACACTTATTGAAAGCCCCAAACCACGTAAAACATGCAACGAAAATTAGAGGCGTCTAACTTTGTTTTGCAGGGGTGTGTTGTGATGTGATATGGCCATGATTATGATTATATATGATGTATGCAATGTTCCTTACTGTAAGTCGGCAACCGGCAGGAGCCATATGGTTGTCTTTTAATTTCGTCTAGACCTGCGCATCTATTATTTAAAGTAGTTGTAATAGTTGATGCTGGTGGACGAAAACCATGGAGCGACGCCATTGACCTTGACACCACACCGGTGATGATGAAGATCATGTTCGTGCTTGAAGATGGACATCGGAAGCACAAGAAGAAAGGCCATATCATATCACATATTTTGAATTGCATGTGATGTTAATCCTTTTATGCATCTTGTATTGCTTAGTTTGCGATGGTATCATTATAAGATGATCCCTCTCAAAAATTATCAAGTTATAGAGTGTTCGTCCTTAGTAGGCACCGTTGCCAAAAATCGTTGTTTCGAAGCACCACGTGATGATCGGGTGTGTTAGATTCTATGAGTGTATACAATGTGAGCAAGCCAGATTTGCTCATGCAGAAGCTAAAGTTTGATCTTGACGAGCCTGGCATATACAGACATGGTCTCGGAACACGGAATACCGAAAGGTAAAGCATGAGTCATATAGATGATATGATGAACATGATGATTGTTCGCCTTTGAAACTATATCATGTCACGTGATGATCGGACTTGGTGTAGTGAATTTGGTTCGTGTGATCACTAAAACAATGTGAGGGATATTATTTTGAGTGGGAGTTCAATAGAAATATGATTAAAAGTTAAACACTATTAATCATAAATTAAATCAAAGTGAATTTGCATAGTTGTTGTAGTCATTGGCATCCGTTTACCACCTTGCGCTTAGTTATAATTGAGATCTATAGATTTCTGGGTAGTTACTTTACGAAATGGTATCGTATTGTTTTGAAGTGTTAATCTAAAGTTTAAAAGTCCTATTGCAAACTTTCAGTAACTTCCGGTTACTCCGTGAAGTTTAATAATTGGTATTAAATCAAGAGTAACATTTCCAGTGTTAGTATATAAATATCATTTTTGTCTCCATGATTCTTGATATTCAAAAGATTGTTTTAATATCAAGGTTATTGGGGAGATGAAAGAATTGTTTCAGAAACCATCATGTGTGAAAGATATTGTGATATCTGAAAAAAAGTTTTTGTTGCAAAATTATAGAGTATAATATGGCAAAAGTCATGTTCTCATATTTGATGAGAATTTGCAAAAGGTTGGAGACGCTGGCCGCCCTAATCCTCCAAAAGGTTTTGGAGAGCACCATTATACTCGCAATTCACTGTTATAAGCTAAAGTAGCTTGATCATGAATATTTCCATGATAAGGGTGAATATTTGATAAAATGTTTACTACACTAAAAGATTACTAAAGAATGGAATTTGAAAGAACACCAAGTATTTGATGATGGTGATCTACTTCAAAGTGCAAGTCCAAAGACATTGGTATTTAACTATACATGCTTTGGACTATGTGTCATGTGTATGGCTCCACTATTGATGTTGATAGATTCTTTCAAACAGAAAAGGAAATACTGAAAGAGAATCTCAGAAATATATGGCAGAAAAGAAAAGACTAGAATTGTTCATCTTAGGTATATAGAGGATATACATGTTATGGCTATATTATTTTCTTATTAAACAATGTGGTTCTGAAGTATTGGATACTGAATTTGTTGGTGAATCGTCATACGAAACAACACAATTCATAAACTACAATGGCCTAAGTAACTAGCAAAATAATATGTGATGATGTTCATCGAGAACAAATAAAGGGTTGTTGTGTTGCTCGTTAACATCAAAGCTTGCCTTCAAGATTTGTTTTATTAGGTATTATGAGAACAAAAGGGTTGTTCAAATAATTGTCGTAATCCATAAAAGATGGATGATTTACAAATCTCGTTGGATAAATCACATCCAGAAAAATATTGCTAAAAATGTCGAAAGACAATTGATAAGAAAGATCACTTAGGAAGTGACATCACCATTTAAATTATATTGGAAAGAAAACATGAAGAAACTCCATGTGGATGGAATTTTAGAGTCTTTTGATTTTTTATCAAATGACGCTTGTGAAATTTTCCTACAGATAATTAAAACTCCGCTCATAGGCCAAATGGAACGAATGACTAGCTTATTGGAACTTGTACATATTGTTGTATGAAGTCCAATATGTGTAGTCAAGAGCGATAGATTTCAACTTCATATGCTTTCTTCGAAAATTTGAGTGAATATATGAATATTTACTTAATAAGGATGAAGTGCGAAACATTTGAAAAGTTTAAATACTTTCAAGATGAAGTGCAAAATCAATGTAACAAGAAAATAAAGAATTTATGATAGGATCATAAAGGAAGATATTTGAGTTATAAAGTTTAGCATAACACCTAATATTTGAGGAATCGTTCCATGGATTTGTGTTTCCCGAAACACCATATGAGTATGGAATAATCGAGATATGCAATGAAACCTTGTTTGACATGGTAAGATCAAAGGTGTAATTGATAAAACTGCCATTATATTTTAAATATTAAAGCTTTAGAGACTACCGTTTTTTCCACTGAAAAGAGATCCATCATAATCCGTTGAAATGACACCATATAAAGTTATGGTTTGGGATAAAACCCAAGTTGTCCTTTCTTAAACATTGGTATGCATAAGTAAGATGTTTACAACCAAAGTAGGATGAGCATGTCTTTGTAGGTTATTTCGGATAATCGTTGGGTACTCCTCCATAACACCAAAGACAAAAGTATTTGTCGCTTAGAACGTCAAGTTTCTTGAGAAGAAATTTTTCATGAAAAGTTAAGTGGGACGACAATAGAATTTTGATAAGGTTAAAAGAACCTTAGCTATATGTGCAAAGTTGCACAGCGTAGAGAAGTGTTCCGGAGGCAGCAATAATGCTCATGTATCACGTGCCTCAAAGGTTGTGGTCACGGAGGTCTAAGTTCCCATTGAACCTAGTAGGTCGGGTAAACAATCAAATACTAGGATTTGAAAGTAGATCATTGTTATTTGATAATGATGAACCGACTGTATGCAAAGAAGCGATGATGGGCCCTGACAACGTTAGATGGCTTTAAGCCATAGAATTCGTGATAGTTCCATACATGAGAAATCAAGCTTTGAACTTGAAAGACCTTCGAGAAAGGTGTAAGACCTTACAATCGTGTTTGGATCTATAAAGAAATAGACATGGATATTTCACATCTATGAAATAGTCGACATGTTGGGAAAGAGTTCATAACAATGTTCAAAGATTGACTATGACAAGATTTGATCTTTCATAGCGATATTTAGTCTAGACGGATTAATGTAGCAACCACTACATATAATTTTGTTATGTGGTAGTTGAATAAACAAAACAAGTTATTCTAATAGAATTGTTACCTAGGACGTGTGCATAACACGGTCCATAGGGTTTTGTTAATTCAAAGGATGCTAAAATGAGTATGCAAACTACAATTGTTGAAGTAAGCATCGCGGAGTTGGAATCTTCACTATGATGAAACTGTTAAAAGAGTTTAATTTCATCGGAGACGATGAAGATGCTTGCATTTGCAAGAAATTAAGTGGGAGCTCTAAGACATTTTTCTAATACATTATGTGGAAAACATATTGTTGATTGGAAATAACGTATATTTTATTAACACATGTTAAGAATTTCATCTCGATGAAAGACTTAGGCAAAACCCAAATATTTGGCATCAATATCTATATAGATAGATTGAGACGCTAATATGGTTGTGCCAAATGTACATAGATGAGTTATTGAAATAGTTCAATATGGAAATGACAAGAAAGGTTCTTGCCACACAGAAAGGATTAAATCGAAATTCAAGTGTATCAACACTTGATAAGTGAAACAAAGATTCAAGTATTTTTTATACTTGATGAATGAAATCACAAAGAGTATTTTTCCAATCATACTATGATATGTACACATCCAGATATGTCCTATACTCTAAATGTTATGAGCATATACCAGAATGATTCATAAGATGATTATTGGACGATAGTAAAGATATTCTTATGATCTTTTAGAAGAACTAAGAATATATTATTTTGTAGAAGTGACAAATAGATGGTTAGTTCTTTGTAAAAGTATTACATTGATACTATTTTTGTCACAAAGTACAAATTACATTTATCTCTATCTAAACTAAGGGTGGCACAATATGATGGAAAGTAAGTTCCATAATGGATTTGGATGAGTTACAAAGTTAAGACATTGTGACAAATACTACAACAAAAGGCTAAGTATAGGACTGCTATAATAGCAGCAAAAGAGGGCATTTGTGTCAAGTAGTTTGTTATCAAACTAGGTGTGGTTCACAGCAGGATAGTACTATGAAGATATATTGTACGACAATATTATCAACATGTTTTAACCCCAAGGAACTAAAGATCTCACCAAAGGACCAAATTTATACAAAGCCATCTCATTAGAGAATGAGTGATGCGTATAGACGCAAATACATGCAATTACACACGGACCTGAAAGTGTCGAATCCGAAGATCAGTTGACCACTAGCAATCATGTAAATACAACACCGGAAAGCCATAGGTGTTGAATGCACAAAGGTTTGAAACTAGATTATTGACTCTAGTGCAAGTGGGAGACTGTTGGAGATATGCCCAAGAGGCAATAATAAAGTGGTTATTATCATATCTTCATGCTTATGGTAAATGTTTACATACCATGCTATAATTGTATTAACTGGAAACATTAATACTTGTGTGATTTGTAAACATAAAAAATTCCCTAGTAAATCCTCCTATGAAAATAGCTTGTTGGTTAATATATGATCATGGTTTCCTGATCATGAACATAGAGATGTTATTAACAACAGGGTCATATCATTAGGAGAATGATGTGATGGACATACTCCTATAGTTAAGCGTAGCACAAAGATCAAGTCATTTAATATAGTTCACTTGATATAAGCTTTCTGATACATAGTAACCTAATTCCTTCGACCATGAGATCATGCTAATCACCATCACCGGAAGGATGCTTTGATGACATCAAACACCACACCGTAATTGGGTGGCTATAAAGGTGGCATTGAGTGTTCGGAAAGTATGTGTTGAGGCACATGGATCAAGATTGGGATTTGTCCATCCACATGACGGATAGATATACTCTGGGCCCTCTCGGTGGAATGTCATCCAATTAGTTTGCAAGCATGTGACTGGCTCACAAGTGATCACATATCACAGGAACGAGAAAAGAGTACTTATTGGTAACGAGGTTGAACTAGGTATGCAGAGATACCGACGATCGAACCTCGGATAAGTAAAGTATCGTGAGACAAAGGGAACTTGGTATCCTATGTAAATGGTTCATTCGATCACGAAGTAATCATAGAAATATGTGGGAGCCATATGAATTTCCAGATTCCTCTATTGGTTATTGATTGGAGAAGAGTCTCGATCATGTCTGCATAATTCACGAACCGTAGGGAGACACACTTAAGGATTCAATGTTGTTTAGTAGATATGGAATGTGAGTAAAGAGACCGAATGTTGTTCGGAGTCTCGGATGGGATCCGGGATATCACGAGGAGATCCAGAATGGTCTGGAGAATAAGATTCATATAAGGAAAGTCCAATTTCGGAGTTCAGGAATGATTCCGGTATTTTCACCGGAATGTTCTGGAAGGGTCTAGAAGGTTCACCGATCCAGAAGGGGAAGGGTACATGGATGTGTCATGACAAAGTGTAATGGTTGCATCATGTCCTAGGTCACTTGGCTAGACACTTGGAAGAGAGAAATCAAACTCTAATTTGAAAGTCAAAAAGGCAGTTTGAAAAAGTCAAATCCCAACATGGTTTCCGAGTTAGGGAGGGTTTCTGAGTTAGGGAGGGTTTCCACCTGGGTTGGGAACACCCTTTGACGCACCCACTTATATAAGGAGGGGTAGGGGCGCACCCCAAGGTACCCCCTTGCCCTAGGCGCCCAAGAAACCCTAGGTTTGCCGCCGCCCCCTCTCTAGTTGCGACCAATCTAGATCTCCTCTAAACCGCTACCGACTAGCTAAAATCTAGTTGCTAGCTAGCTCTAACCTCGGCCCTCTAAACCCTAGATCGTCGGGGCTCCCTCTACTCCACCATAGTCGTTCCGGCTTAGGCGAAGCCCTGCGGGATCTCCCCTCTACTTCTGACACCACGCCGTCGTGCTGCCGGAATCACGAAGAGAGAGCTACAACCTCCGCTGCCTGCTAGAACAACGGAGAGGAAGGTCTTCATCGAGTACCGTATGTGTGACCGACTGCGGGAGCACTGCCGGAACGCGGCGTCGGAAGGATTGTCTACGCGATCTTGAGATCGACAAGTGAATGACTACATCACCCACGAGAATCTGCTCTCGTTAACCACTTTGGATCTTCGAGGGTTAGTACTCTATCAACTTGTTGCACCGATCTAGTCGATAGATGTTGGCTTGATCATAGATTAGATATTGATTGTGTGTTCATGCGGTAGAAATTTTTTGTGTTCTATTATACGAACCCCAACATCTTGTACCCTTGGAAAGTCCATATATTCGAAGAAGGTGAGCTGGACAACAAGTATAGCTCATCACAAATAGTGTTGTTATTCATGATATGTGTTTGCAACCAACCGCCAAAAGTCTTCTTGTGTTCATCTCGAATCAAGGAGTCAGGCTTTTCCGGGTTGTTTGAGCATACAATATTCTTGTGTTCCTTTATATACGGAGCTTCCAAGGTGGAATTTTGCAGAACCGTGTAGTGTGCTTGAGTGAAAGAATCTCCATCCCTACATATTATTGATTTCCTTCCTAGTGTGCCTTTTCCACTCAGTCTCCCCTCATGCCATGATTCAGGAACACCAATCGACTTAATGTCAGGAATAAAGTCAACACAAAACTCAATGACCTCCTTTGTTCCATAGCCCTTCGAGATGCTTCCTTCTGGCCTAGCACGGTTATGAACATATTTCTTCAAGACTCCCATGAACCTCTCAAAGGGCAACATATTGTGTAGAAATACAGGACCCAAAATGGTAATCTCGTCAACTAGGTGTACCAGCAGATGCGTCATAATATTGAAGAAGGATGGTGGGAACACCATCTCAAAACTTACGAGACACTAGACCACATCATTTTGTAACCTCGGTAGAATTTCTAGATCGACTGCGTTCTGAGAAATAGCATTGAGTAGTGCACATAGCTTCACAATGGGCAGTCGAACATTTTCCGGTAGAATCCCCCTTAATGCAACCGGAAGAAATTTCGTCATAAGCACGTGGAAGTCATGGGACTTTAGGTTATAGAATTTTTTCTCTGCCATATTTATTATTCCCTTTATATTCGACGAGAAGCCAGACGGTACCTTCATACTTGCTTAGGACTTCAAAAAAAATTTCCTTCTCTTCTTTGGTAAGAGCATAGCTGGCAGCACTTAGACGTCCTTTGTCTGTCTTCATTGGATGCACGCCGTCTCGGTCTTTCATGCCTTGCTGGTACTGCCGTGCTTCTGTCGTATCTTTTGTCTTTCCATACACGCCCATAAAGCCTAGCAAGTTCACGCAAAGATTCTTCGTCACGTGCATCACGTCGACTACAGAGCGGGCCACTAGAACTTTCCAATAGGGTAGCTCCCAAAATATATATTTCTTCTTCAACATGGGCACATGTTTGTCAGCGTCATTTGGAACAGATTGACCGCCAGGGCCCTTTCCAAAGATTACTTCTAGATCCTTGACCATACCAAATATATCATCACCAGTACGGCGGATAGGCTTCTTCCGGTGATCTGCCTCACCATTGAAATGCTTGCCTTTCTTTCTTGCGGGATGCCTGGCCGAAAGAAATCGACGATGCCCTAGTACACATTATTCCTACCTTTATCCAAATATATACTTTTAGTATCATCTAAACAATGCGTGCATGCATTTTATACCTTGTTTGACTGTCCTGAAAGGTTACTAAGAGCAGGCCAATCATTGATGGTTACGAACAACAACGCCCGTAGGTCAAATGGCTCCTGTTTGTGATCATCCCACATACGAACACCTTCGTCGTGCCACAATTGTAGTAGTTCTTCAACTAATGGCCTTAGGTACACATCAATGTCATTGTCGGGTTTCTTCGGGCCTTGGATGAGCACTGGCAGCATAATGAACTTCCGCTTCATGCACAACCAAGGAGGCAGGTTACATATACATAGAGTTACAGGTTAGGTGCGATGGCTGCAGCTCTGCTCTCCAAAAGGATTCATGCCATCTGTACTTAGACCAAACCTTAAGTTCCTTGCGTCATCTGCAAAGCTCGGGTACTCTCTATCGATTTTCCATTGTGACCCATCAGCGGGGTGTCTCAACATCGAGTCTTTCCTGCACTATTCTTTGTGCCATCGCAACAACTTGTCATGCTCTTTGTTTCTAAACAAACGTTTCAACCATGGTATTATAGGAGTATACCACATCACCTTTGCAGGAACCCTCTTCCTAGGGCGTTGCTCGCCATCAACATCACCAGGGTCATCTCGTCTGATCTTATAACGCAATGTGCCGCATACCGGGCATGCATTCAAATTCTCGTACTCCTCACCGTGATATAGTATGCAGTCATTAATGCATGCATGTATCTTCTACACCTCTACTCCTAGAGGGAAGACGGCCTTCTTTGCCTCGTATGTACTGACAGGAAATTTGTTACCCTTTGGAAGCTTCTTCTTCCAAATTTTCAGTAGCTTCTCAAATCACTTGTCAGATAAACCATTCTCTGCTTTCCATTGCAGTAATTCCAGTGTGGTGTCGTGCTTTGTTTGTGTTGCCATCTTCGTAATTTGGGTATAACATTTTTTTGTGAACCTCTAACATGCGCTCCAACTTCTTCTTATCGTTTCATTTTTGTATCCGTCTGTGCATCAAGAATGGCCTGACGAAGATCACCAGCAGTCTCATTAATGCCCGTTATTCACCTTCTTATTGTTCATTATCTTCTAGTGCAGTACCACCGTATTCGGGAAACATTGGATAGTTGTCATCGTTCTCTTCTTCTTCGTTGTCTTCCATCATAACCCCGCTTTCTCCATGCTTTGTCCAACAAATATAGCCGGACATGAAACCTGATTAAATCAGGTGGATGTGAATGGTTTTGGATTAAGAGTAATCCTTCTCATTCCGACAAACACAACACGGAAAACACATAAAACCATTTCGCTTGTTTGCCTCAGCCAAATCGAGGAAAGAATGCACGCCTTTAATTAAAGCGTCAGACATTCGGGGAGCGTTGTACATCCATTCTCGGTTGATCTGCAGTATAATTAAAATTTTCTATCATATAAAAAGTTTAGATCATTTTTACTACAGTTACTTTTACAAATCTAAAATTTTACATGCACTAATTTTTGAATTGGACAAAACTATTAACATAAAAAATGTTGACTATTTAATTATTTCTCTAGCAGTGAAAACCTTATTCAATTATGAGATCTGAAACTCTTAAAATGCACATCTCAACTTTCAGTAACTTTTTGTATAATCAAACTTTGTTTAAATTACACATATAAAATTCCCTCTACACATCTAAGCATGAAATCCCTCTCTACTTCTAGAGCATTGAGCTAAACTATAACAATAAGAGATGAAAGATTGAAGTTTCTAACCATTTAGAAGCTTGGATTGATAGATGATGCCACCAAATCTTGACAAAGCTTGGATTGAAAGTTGCCACCAAATTGGACAAAAAATGAGGATGAACTTGAGCTGTACCTTGGAGGAAATGGCCATGCTTTTGTGCAGGGGTCGACAGAGGGATATATAGTGGTAATATATAGTCCCAAGTGGTAAAAAGAACCTAGACTAGATATTGATCTCTAGTCCCGGGTGGTAACAAGAATCGAGACTAAATATAGCAATGGGTCCCACAATAGCTCTAGTCCCGGCTTGTGTTACCAGCCGGGATTAGAGGTTGCCCACGGACCGGGACTAGTCCTATGGCGTCATCTAGCCATTGCAAAGTTTACAGACCGGGACAAGTGTTAGCACTAGTCCCGGTTCCAGACAGGGCCGGGACTAGAGGCTGGAGCAGCTCCAAACGAAAGGTCGTTTTTCTACTAGTGCTTATGCTCTCAAAATGCAATCAAAACAGCGACATGAACGTTCTTCGTTAAGGGTTGAAACTTTCTAAACTTTCATTAGATCTCTTATAAAATAGCATATTGTGAAGCTAAAAATATTTTTTGCAAAAAATCAAGAGCATTAAATCATGTACATGTAGTTCATATCGAACCCACTTCCTACCGATTCGGCAGACATTTGTCTTTCTCACGAGGGGTGGACCGAAAGGTTTGAGATACCCTATTTGGTACATTGTCCATGTAAAATGATCTAATATTTTTGAAAAATGTGGTGGAACCATTTTGAAACTCTCATTTGGTGGTTGCTTCACAAAATGGCCCGTTTTTCGGCATTCAAAAATAGAAAATGCATTTTCTGTGCAACGAAAAGGAAAACTTCCTCCTGCAAGATTGTTCGCCATCCCAAGATGCACATGAATGCATAATATGGGCGCATTGTCTCAAACTATGCCACGATTCTGGCCATAACATTGGTCGTTTGAATTTATTATGCCCGTTTCAAACTTTGGTCAAAACGGCGGGCATGAAGGTTCTTAGCTAGGGGATGAGCCTCACTAAACTTGCATTGGATCTGTGATGAAACAACATATTGTGAGTCTAGAAATGATTTTTTCAAAAATTCACGAGCATTAGATCATGTACCTGTAGTTCAAATCGGATCCACTTCCTACCGATTCAGCAGAAATTTATCTTTTTCGCGAGGGGTGGACGGAAAGGTTTGAGATACCCCGGTTTGGACATTGTCCATTTAAGGTGGTCTAGTATTTTGGGAAAATATGGTGGTCGCATTTTGAATGAGCACTTTGGTGGTTCCTTCACAAAACGCCCTGTTTTTGGCATTCAGAAAATAGAAAATTTATTTTCTGTGCGATGAAAAGGAAAAATTTCTCCTGTAGCATTGTTCGTCATCCTAAGATGCACATGCATGCACAATATGTGCACATTATCAGAAACTATGCCGCGATTATGGTAGTTTCAAGACAAGGTCAAAACTGGCCAATCAGAATAGAGAATAAGACTGTGTGCGGATCAACCTACGAAGAAGATCTGGGCCGTCCATAAGGCCTCCATCCAACGCCCGGAATTTTGCTTACACAATCACCATACCAGTTTTTCCCGCCTCTAAGCCCCACACACTTTGGAATTAAGATGAATGAAACACGCTACATTCCTACACTCTTCCACCACAGAAGTTACCAGGGTCAGTTTCGTAAAATTTACAAACCAAGACACCAACATCCTAGACTCAACCACTCGCCCCATAACCCTAAATCCTACACTGCAGTCCGTCGCCACCACCCACCCTCTATGCCTATCCAATATCCCCACCGCATCCCCAACAACCGCCACGTCTCTCCTCATCTAGAGCTCCACACAGAGCGTCCCTCTCTCTCTGGCGTGACATCCCCGCGGCTATCGCCCTCTTCCCTGATTCGTCCCGAGCTCTAGCCTTCACCGAACCCGACTTTCCCGTGGTGGTAAGCTTCCATGGAGGAGGCCGTGGTGAGCGCTAACAGGAACCGCGACGATGGAGACCAACTTAAAATCCTTTCAGGGCGCCAGCAGGAGGACGCCGTCGCGGCGTCGCCGCCGTCCTTCCTCTTCGTTCTCTGGACAAGGGCGGCACCGCAGACCACTGCCGATCTCGAGCCTAGAGAGGGCTCTAGGCGGAAGGCGGTTGCGGTGGGCGGCCTCGTGCGTGCATCCGTGACCAAGTTGGTCGGGCGGGGACCATGGCCCAGGTCTCATGGACTAGGTCCTCGGTCATCACCTGCTCTCCTGGCTACGATTACTACATCGACTGCCGCTTCTTCTCCTCAACAGATCGAGTGCTGGTGAGTAACTTTAGTCTCTCTCTGTCTTGCCTGCTATGTGGTTCCCTGCATTGTGCTTGTCAGAGTACTATTAACTGTGGTGGTTCCCTGCATTGTGCTGGTCACATTTGTTATTGGAAGAATAACATGTTTTGTTGAATGCAAACCTCAAAAATTATACACAGCAGGAGATCTTATATGATTATAATTAAATACATATATGGGAGGGCAAGTATTAAACTCTATAGAGCATGAGATCTTATTTAGTTTGTGTCTCTATTATGTACATGTTCCAATACATATATGAGATCTTATTTAGTTTATTTAGCATGGTTTAGGTTATATTAGGTTTGGTGTGATTTCATATATGACATGTTCCAACTAAAATTATTAGTAAAAATGTTTTGCATGTTGCTGGGTGAAGTTTGTACTACATTTAGTACTTATATATATTCCTGATATGTCGATCCATTTGGATTTGGTATTGATAGTATCGATATTGTGCGGATTTGCTGGTCTCTATGAATCCTGGTCTCTGTTAATAAACATTCTGGAGAATGCTTATTCGTGTTATATTTACATTTTTGGGACTTTGGGTGTGTGCTTAGTCATCGTGTTTTAATGGTTATGGTGATGCCTACATGCTACTGTCATTTGGGTTGTAATGATACAGACCTACATGATAGGGAAGCTACTAACACTGTTGTGTTCCATGTGGTGGTTGCAGGAAGATGTCTGGCTGACCGACATGGTGATGGTGAAGTCCGGCGATATCCATGCTCGGTGGGAGGAGTGTGATAGAGGAGCTCGCCGCGGGGAGGGTGGACCTCTTTGCTGACAACTACATGGTCCTGAAGGTCATGTCCTCTGACCCTAGTCCCTTTCTCTGCCTGTTCTGGTTTCTGTTTTCTAATTGATTTAGAGTATACAGTAGCTTCTTGTTGCAGTTTACTACTTTCTTTCTAAAAGTTTAGTGAATTTGGTTTCATAAATTGTTTGGACAATTAACTTGAGTATCTCTTAGATATACTAGACCATGAATTATAGTTGTACTCTAGCTGTGAGTAGTCCATCTTGATGTATAGTGCTTGCTTGTTCATACTTGATTAGCATATGTTTAGTTCTGTAACTCATTACTTAGGAGAGTTATATGTCTTCTACATTGTCTGACCCTTTCATTATCCTACAGTATGCATGTACTCCTTGGGAATGAGTAAATCTGCTTTTCGTGCAGTTTAGGCTACAAACTGCAATGTTCCCATTATACTTGCTTGACTGCTAGTGTTCTTGATAGGATTAGTAAATGGCATTTTTTAGGAACTTAATTGTTGGTATCTCAAAGCTGAACATGTATTGACAGGAAGGACAATGGTGAAACTTTACTGCTATTTTCTTTGAAATTACTCTTGTGGAACCATCTTGGTCAATATTACATATGCAGTCCAATAAAGATGATTTATTCTTACAACTAATCTTTTGGGACCATCTATGGAACTCTGCAGTAATTTCAGCATGAGATCTACTGAATATTATCCGTTTTTGCCCATTGTATTTCTTGAACTGTGCTGCACTTATACTTACAGAAGTTAATGTCTCCTTTCTTCTTGTTGAAGGAAATAGTGAAGCAAACGACATTTACAAGTTGGCCGTCTTGGAGATGTCGTTCTCTATATTCCTTGCCCAGGAGGAGCTTGCTGAGGTCACCATGGCCGACGAGGAATATGTTCTGGATGGAGTATGTGCTGAGCGAGGTTCCTATTCTTTTTTTCCCAAAGTAAGTACTTGTTTGCTTCTTTATCTGATCCAGTTCTTTTGCTGACCTTCTCCTTTGTGCGCATGCGTGTGTAGCAGATATATCTTCATTCATTCTAGTTTGCAACAGGTATAACCATCTTTTATGTACTATTTTTTATTTGCATGGTGTCGTTTGGAATATGTCATGGCCATGTTTTTGTATTGGCATCATGATTGTTGATTCACATGACTATTAATTGGGTTACTACTTATGGGACAGTGGGAATATTAGATAGCTCGCTAAGTAGTAGCACTTGCGGTAAGATCCTCTGAATATTTGATATAAAAAAGTTACTTCTATGTGTACATTTGAGCCTGCTATTTAAGCAAACTTCTAGTGGTATTCTGTCTTATTATATGTTGTGTGCTGTTAAATAGTGGTCTAATAATCGTATTGGCTTGGCGTTCATATGCTTGAAATCTTAGTTTATTCAAATTTTGTATTTCCTTAACTTTACAATCTTATATGGCTTAATATTTAATGTTTATCGTCAAATGAAATGTTTCCATGTGCTTCTTGCTTGTGTTTAACCTTGCTGTTATGTTTCAATTTGCAGGAGAAGGCTCTATTTGTTGATTTGGCTGTGAATTCAAGTCCAAGTTAGAGTTGAACATGTTCTTTTTTGAGAAAAGAGCTGAACATGTTGATGCTTCAATTTCTATTTTCTGATTTATGTGTACATAGATAATCCCGTATTAGAAGATAGATGATTCAATATCTTTTATCTTTGTTTCTGTAACAAATGCACTACAGGATACATGCACTACATGCGTCTTTGACCCAATATGTGTGTATTTACCCATTTCGTGCTCTGATAGTGCGTGTATTATTTTGACCTATTAAGTATGAAACTCTCAGTTCTCTATCTCTATTCTGAATCAAAGTGATGCCTGACGTGTATGGCATGTGGGAATGGATGTGGTATCTGACTGGTGGGACTGTAAAAAGGAAAACGCTTGTAGAAATTTAAAAGTTTTGGGCCGCGAAAATGCTTTAGCCCAGAAAATAAAAGGCCAAAATCTTAGCCTTGTCCCACTTAGCTGACATGAATTGATAAGAAAAGAAAACATAAAGTGGACGAGTTGTGGGCTTGGCCCATATAAAAGACCTAACTGGACCGGTCTAAATCTAATCGACGACCTTTTTAATTGGTCACTAATTTGCCATGTAGGATCAGCCACGTAGGATCTGACGTGGACAGGGTAGATAGTCCATGACCAAAACATTTGGTCATACAATCTATGACCATCTATATTGGTCATAGACGCCTATGACCAATTCAGAAAAAAGGTCTCTATTGTTCGTGAGTGACTCTCAGCTTTTGACCATCTGTTTTTGGTAACAAGAACGTCATAAATGAAGAACAACGACCATCTAGTGACCAATATAGAGGGTCAAAAATTACCACATTTCTTGTAGTGGACAGCCGTGACCATGTCGATTCCTTTGCGATTGTCATATACGCGCGCTCTTCTCTTTCTCCGACGGTCGCGCCTGCGTACGAGATCTTCCTAATCATCCGATCGTGTTTGGTTGACGGCATCTTTACCATCGGACGGGCGATTGGCGATGTCCATCAGGTGATCGATGGTTTTGGGCTTGATGCGGCCTAGCTCCTCCCTGAGCTCGTGGCGCCTTACGCCACCGTTGAAAGGGTTGATTTCCCTTTCCTCCAAGATGTCTTCTATGGAGTTCTTGATCACCGAACAACGTTGGACGTAGGAGAGGATGGACTCATTGGACCTTTGGCAGCAGGCACGTAGCTCTTCGATTGAGGTTGCCCGCTTACAAGTGCCTTTGAAGTTTCGGATGAAGCATTAGACCAGCTTCTCCCAGTTGCGGATGGACCCATAGGGAAGGTTGTTGAGCCAAGCTCTGGCCACACCCTCCTGCTGTAGCTAAAGCATTGCATGGCAGTGTTCTTGCTCCCGCCATATAGCTTGACTGATGATACATGGTCATCCAGATAGATCTTTGGCTCCTGGAGGCCGTCGAACTTCGGGTTATCCGAAGGGACCTTAAAGCCCATAGGAATCCGCGATTGCGGTATGGCTTGGCTGAAGAATCTAGCGGCATAGAGATCCATGTCCTCCTCTTCCGACTTAGTGGAGAACGCGCGTTTGGCGCGCAACTTGTCGATCTTGCGCTGCATGAGCTCGTCACGAGCATCACGGCTCCTTCACCATGGGTTGTGGCATCGTCATGACAGATCATGGTCGTTCTTTTCAGATGAGGACGTATAGTTCCTTGTGAACTTCACAGTGGACTTTTTCTTCGGTTTCAGAGTCTATTCCCCGGTTAATGCGGCTCCAACGAGCCCGAGGCCTGCGATAGCGGACTTGTGGATGGCGGATCGTGGATCCCCGGCCGGTGGTTGATTGGCGAGCAAGTATGTAGTAGCTGCTATGACCACGGCTTGTGGTGTTTTGGGCATCATGTTGCCTTGTGAGTCCATTGACATGAAGGACATGTCGAGTGCCTTAGTGGCCTCGTGTCTGGCGCTTGGGTCCATGCGCTCTAATCGAGAGCGGCTTTTGTAGGCGGCATGGCCATCGTTTCCCTTTGAGGATGACCCGCCGATGGAGGAAAGCGCGACTAGTAGAGCGCTCGATTCGTTGGCTTCCTTCCGATGCTGTTCGAGCTCCTTGTGTTGCGCAACCTGTCAGTTGTGCTCCTTCATGAGGAGCCATTGGTAGCCCATCAGCATGTCGCGTGAAGCATCCAGTGGCAGAGGGTTGCCTCGTACGACATCTCTGACCCTCTCCCACTCGGTGTCGTTGAGGTGGATCTACTTTTGAGCCGCTTTGCCACCGTCGATGGCATCGGGGTTACGAGGAGCGGTCCCGTCGGGATTCAGGTGTGCACCACCATCACCGCCGTTGGCGTTGTTGTTCGTAGGAGTCTGTGGATTGGCCCCGTTGTTGATGTGGGTGTCTATGACGAATGCACACATGAAGTGATGGGGGAGGTTGTTGCTCCCACAACACTTAGATCCGGAACCATAGGTTCCTTCCTCTGTAGGAGGGTCACATAGATCAAAGTTGCAGATGTTGTTGTCATCCGAATCGTATGTCAGGAGGGTGCGCCGAGCACACCGATGGGGGACACCCACAAAGTAGGTGAGATCGCCGAAGGTGTCACTCGCTCAGGGAGGAGAAGCGTGCCAACCTGGATGACCTAGAAGCATAGGCTCCCAACCATCATGTCGACTCCGTATCCTACAGAATCAAAGTCCTGGAGGGTCCCCGGTGAGTGGACGGTGAAGTCGATGGTGCTGAAGAGGAGGTGGTTCTCTATTGCATAAGAGTGTAAGATCATGGTGGATGGGGCCATCATGACTGCAACATCAGCATCCCCAGTTCCCATAGACAACGCCAATTGACGAGGATTCGACGCATCAATGCCCATTGTTATATACTTAGGTTTTGGAGTAGGAGGGGATGCTGGAGATCGCGGACCGGCTAACAGACAAGAACTATGGGACATGTTGTTTACACAGGTTTAGGCCCCTGGAGGGAAAACCCTACTCCTGCTTGTCTCCTCTCGATTAATGGCGAAGCCGAAGATTACAGCATTGCGCAACATAGATCTAGCGGTATGTATGCTAGGGTTGTCAGGAGGTATTCCTCTCCATGCCCTCGTGGACTTTATATAGATAGGCTAGGTCCTAGGGATAGGCTGAGTCTGTTACAGTTTGGGGTTTTCCCCTTTAAGTTTCTATCTAAAGAAAACATGTCCTCCAAGGAGTCGAATCCTTTTTGGGCTTGGGCCACCCGAAATCCTTCTGGGATTCACCATCAGGGTTATGCTATCTCATGGGCTTCTGTTGGGTCAGACTGGGTAGGCAACATTATGCACTCATAGGGCATACCCATGTCAGTTGGGGTCTCCTCCACCTCCACCATCGCGAACTTTCCCTTCTCGTCAGTGGCGAAACACTTGGGCACCATTGAGAAGAACGGAGCCCCGACTCTATGAAATAAGAAGGAAGGGGGAGGAGCATAGGAAATAGCATCAAATAGAGGGCAGCTCCCCTGTGCCCCAACTTGACAGGACAAGGTGAGGGACACGTCACTAGATCTGGCACACGAAATTAACTGATGTTTCTCCCCACGCGCATTAGTATTGTGGGAACAACTCCCAAGGCATGGCATACGCTACCACGAACGATGGTGGAGGATGGACAACCGTTTCATGTGCATTATCGGGATGAGCGCGAGGTAGACTCATGTTGACCGGGAGGGCACCGGGACCATCGACCGTTTTTTGGCCCTTGACCCGTCGTGTCTACCAAGAGACACTTGCACGACAAGAGCCCGGGGGCTACTGTGGAGGTCTTGCCAACCAGGGTTCCATCTCCCGATGATCGACATGCCCAACATCTCACAGCAAAGGCAACAAGGATATCGCAACCTGACATGGGAGCCATGGCTCTGAGGACCACCCGGACCGCCTCGATAAAGAGAAGTCGGTCCGATCCCTTCGGTGCAAAAGCAGGGTAGACAACCTCAGCACTGGCAGTTCTCCCCTTTGCCATTTTGGTGCAAGAAAGGGAGACGATGGCACCATGCAGCGACAAACGACGCCGACCGAGTCAGCTTTACGGAGGGATGGAGAAGCCCCCCTCCTGGGGAATTGTACTTGGTCCACCTAAAGTAGTCTTGTAGAACAGGACTTCGAGGGGAGGCATTGTGGTGACCCTTCTCACCCATGAATTGGGGGAAGAGGCCCGACGCCGCTATATAAGGGGCCTTCTCCTACCTTAGAACAGGTCGCTCCCAACGATCTCAAACCCTAGATATTTAACCACCATTGTATCCTCACAAAGCACGCGAGTAATACAACAAAGAAAGAGTAGGGGATTTACCTCTTCACGAGGATCCCGAACCTGGGTAAAAAACCCTCTTGTGTCCACTCTCTGTCATGCTGCTACTCTGTCGTCATCACCGTCGTTGAGAAGCTTAGAACGCGTGTTCAGCCCCCTCACGAACTCAGGGATCTTTAGACCCCTTGTTCCTTCATGGGACACATTCTCCGACATTGTGGAAGTTTATTTTTGGACGGGTTAGTTTCTCGAATATGCAAAAAAGAAATTTCATGTTGATGGCCTTCTCAATGCCGTTTACCATAAAAAGAATAGTATCATCGATGTACTAGAGAATGGAGATGTCCCCCTAAACTAGATGAGGAATTAGGCCTTCCACTTGACCATCCTTTTTTGCCCCTACCATGAGAATGGCTAGCATGTCTGGAATTATGTTAGAAAGCATCGGAGATAGGAGGTCTCCTTGTCGAAGCCCCTTTCTCGTTTCTAAATAGTGTCCAATGTCATCATTGACACATATTCCAACAGACCCTCCTTGATTTTTTCTAATAAGTTCACACCACTTATGGTCAAAACCTTCCATTCGAAGTGTTTGCTTAAAAAAAAAGGGCTACTTTACGTTGTCATACACCTTTTCAAAGTCGATTTAGAACTCTATCCATTTTTTCCTATGAAGTTCATGATGGTTTCATGCAAAACTACAACCCCTTCTAGAATATATCGTTCTGGCATGTAAGTTGTTTGAGTTGGTCTAATGACTTTGTGTGCTATCTCTGTGATATGATTTGTTCCTACTTTTGTAATTTTTTTTGAAACTAGGCCTCTTTTTACAGATCGAACTAAATCATAGTAGATATGTTATGTTTTTTTTAAATGGAACATTTATTTAATAGGTTGTTGGAGATTTATAGTGCATTGGATACGTATATGAACTATATTTGTTGATTTGTTTTATCCAACATAGTAATTATGTTACGGACCAAGTTGTCATTTGTTTTTAGAATGACCGGAGTCAAGCTACCTTTCAAATCAATATCTTGTGTCTTGAATGACTATGGTTGTTAAATTGTTCTGAGTTGTTGTTGTTATAAACGCGATAGCTAATAACGAAGAATGAAAACGAAATCATAATAGGGTACATGGGATTTAATGTGAAAAACCTCTCCAACATACGAGGAAAATCCATCCGCCAGCCAGCGAAATTTCGCTATAGTAAGAGCGGTCGGTTAGGGACTCCAGCGCACTAATCTCCTCCAATAAGGTCAAGTTCGTCTACCTCTCGATCTGGTGTGTTGTTCTGCTGCTAATTCTCCTACTGGTCGGTCATGGAGGCGAGAAGGGGGAGAGCACTACAGATGCCAGCGGATATAATGGGTGGAGGGGGTCTTCCATTCCTGTGCGTTTGTGCAATGCCGGGAGGTCAAAGATTGGGACCTCCAGCATGCTTCCAAGGTGAGAGACGTCGGACCTTGCCCATGAGGTGAGCCCCCATCTCAATAAGGCAGCCGCTTCCATCACGATAGCCTAATCCTTCTGTTGATCCTCTCGGCAGGCCTTAGGGAGACGAGGGTGGTGGTTATGTTGTGCTGGCCGTTGGAGGCGCCTGTGGTGGTCGATGGAGGATGCGATAATTGAAGCAGTTCCAAAGTGGAGCCGTCTGGTAACCGCTATCTCCGTCCGTAATGGCGGCATGGCTTCGGTCGTCTTCTTTGATGCGAGCTTATATTTTCCTCCTTTGCTGGAGGATCTGCTCCGATCTTGTCGTGTCGGCGTGTGTCGCTCCCTTCCCAAGTGATGCCGTCCCCGTTGGATGCAACAAAGACCGCGCCTGGAGGTCACACAGCGGTGGAGAGGACCAAGGACCTGGTTCCTTTTTTAAATTTTGTTGTAGGGTCATTCTTCTAAGATTTGAAGCCTTATCTTTTAATCTTTGGTTTCCTAGTCCAAGAATTGTTAGGGCAACTACATTGCAGACGTTTAAGGGAGGCGCTAGCCATTTAATCTCGGACGTTTCAGGCAGTTGGTAGCTATTTTGCCAGCCTCGGCGAAAAGAAAAGCGTCAGACACTTGAAAATAGTGTAGAAAATATGCTAGGAAGCAGCCGGCGCTTGCAGTTTGTGATAACTAACTATTTAAGGGTCCCAATTAAGAGGCCAGCACAGTACGTGCCCTTAGGGGCCTCTCTGTAACGCAGCTTCCAGCCTCCGAGGCCTTTATCGTGCCAAAAATAGGAAACTTCTAGTGTAAGTTTCATAAGGAAAAAACATTATGTCATACCTCATGGAAAATTTCTTTACTAAAAATTAAAGAGAACTCATCCTCCCATAGGATTCAAATACACGCCACATCAAAACCTACATTTTTTCTATTCCTATACCTTTCATATTCTATGAATCCAAGGAGCCCTAAGTATTCTGTTCCTCATATTATTCAACTGAACCATAGAATTCATTTGATCTCTTTGAAACAGAAGGATCTTGCGTGGATCCAAATCGAATATTACAAAAGGTAGTATCAAATTACCATTTTTTTGCACATGGTACTATCATGTTACTGAGTAATATATGTATTGATCAGTAAAGAAAAGAGTCTCCGATCTATAATAAGTGTCGCTGATTAAGTGGGATGGCACAATAAAGTGTGGTGCATTACAACCGTCAAAGTAGACCAAGCCTGAGAAAAAATGACGAATCTGATTTTCTTTCAAAACTTCAGCATAAAAAGACATCTCCTAGAAAGTTTAATCGAATATAGCCATTTCTGCAAACACCAAACATTCTTGTGTTTGGGCCGTACGGCAAATGCAACAATCATCTATTATCTATTACTAGCAAAATACATGCGCGTTGCTGCGAAAGAAATTAGTATTTGTTGTATGGATGGTGAGTTTTTTAAAATCAGTGGCACGTCGCAGTATAGATAATTTTTTTTAACTTGCTCGGGGATAATTAGCCCACACATTTAGTTTATTATCAGTGCGTTGCAGCGGGGGAGAAAATATTTAGATCACGTAAGCCGACAAACTATATTGGCCCCATGCGTTTCTGTCTCTCTGCTCAAACCACCACCTTGAGGCATATATCCATTCCTTTCTCCAAATCGTGGCATCAACATCCCGGAGTCATTCTTTGCGGCATGATGTTTAATTACTGTCAAGTAGCACAATTCTCTTTCAGGCAATCCATATTCTGTTGTCCCGGGCAGCGCCCATCAGCCCAATTATCCATTCCTTTCTCCAAATCATCTATATTATGTTGTCTCAGCCAGAGTCCATCAGCTCAATGGTAAGCTTATAATTCCCGATCATTAGATTTCCAACCACGTGGTTTCTCTTGCTGATTAGAGAGGCTTTATAAAAGTATATAAACTAATAGAACTTGATGTAAAAGAGCAAGGTGGGGCTATTGAATATCCATGTGTGCTGTTTCTTTTACTACTAAAACGAAAATCTTCCGTGACCTCCATCGACCGGCAAGTCAGCCGACCGGGCCAAGTTTCGCATGCAGCCCATGGGCCATCAAATTAACGACCAGAACGTTTAATTCGTTTTCGGCCAATTCCATCCCAGGCGCCGGCCTCGCTGCATGAGCCGGCGTGTCCGACTACGTGCGCGTCACAGTGGACTTAGGGACAGGAGAAAAAAATAAAGGAACTCTATAACGAACCGTTTTTAATCTACACATGACATTCACTACAGAAAAGATTGGAGGCGCCGACGGCCGGCTGCCGTCGGTACAGGCGGTGCCGACGGTGGCCGTCGGCGTAGCCCCTCGGCTTACGTCCTGGTCGGCACAGCCCCTCCCCCTCGGCATAGCGTCTCCCAGCGGGTCCGTGTGTCAGGCAACAACCGTCTTCGATAACGTCCCAGCCCGGAGCTACGCCGACGGCCAGGCCGTCGGCATAGCCTAAAATAATTTTGTTAATTTTACTTTAAAATATTTTTTAATTTTTTTTCAATCTTTGAATTGTTTGACTCGTTAATCTCTTGCTTTAAACATTTTTTAACACTATTTATACTTAATAATTAATTAAATTACAGTATTAGTCGAACTTCTCAGTCGTTCACCCATCCTAACACTACTCCAACTCTAGCACGCTTAACTTTCTTGTTCCTTCAGAATATCTTTCCGCAAAGCAATTTACATATTGTTGTCAATACTATAATATCAATCCTATTAACTCTTATATCATCATGTCATATGGTTGTATTTTTCGAAATTACAAGCAATTATTTAAGTAAACAACAATGAATAAGTAAAAATATTATTGAATTCAAATAAAAATATAATGATTTTATTTTTTGTATTTTTTATTTAATATGGAATAATTAATATCTTTAAATCTGTAAATCGGAATTCGGAAAATAATGTGTCTAAATTGATTAGAAAAACGAGAGGAATCCAAATATGATATCAATATCAATTTATCACAAACTATGTCATGATTCTTATCATAATTTCATTTGCCCGATTTGGCAGGAATTTGTCTTTTTTACCAGGGATAGATGGAAAGGTTTGAGATCCCCCTGTTATAATATTATTCATGTAAGGTGGTCTATTATTTTTGAAAAATGCGATGGTAGCATTTTGAATTAGCCATTTGGTGGTTGCTTCACAAAACCGTCCATTTTTTGCACTCGGAAAATGGAAAACGGCTTTTTGGTGCGACGAAAAGGAAAAATCCCTCCTGAAACATTGTTCTCCATTCCATGATGCACATGCATGCACAATATGGACACATTATCACAAAATATACCTTCATTCTAGCCATAACATTGGTTATTTGGACCCTGGCACCCTGCTGGAGGGGAGATCATCTCGGGGGCTTTCTCTCCGGTATGATGCGTGAGTAGTTCTATCTTGGACTATGGGTCCATGTAGTAGCTAGATGGTTGTATTTCTTCCTTTGTGCTTTTATGTATAGATCTTGTGAGCTCCGTTCATAATCAAGATCTAATCTATTTGTAATCATGCATGTTGTGTTTGCGTGGATCCCATGGATATTGAGATTATTATGTTGGTTTGATTAATGGTTTTGTCTTTATGATTCTATTATGTCTGTGTTGTTTGTCATCTTGCATGTTCTCCGTTGTTAGTAGCTATCTTGGCCAAGTAATTTCTAGTGACTCCAAAAGGGGGTATTTATGCTCGATAGTGGGTTCATGCCTCTAGTTTTCAAGGGAAGTGACAGAAATCTCTTCGGTTGTAGACGTGTTGTTGCTACTAGGGAGAAAACAACGGTCTCTTATTTATGGAACATGTGGACTGTTTACCTTACACACTTTGCTTAAAGCAGTCGTCTGTTTCTTGCAACTTAATACTGGAGGGGGTTCGGATGATAACCTGAAGGTGGAGTTCTAGTCATAGATGCAGTTGGATGGTGGTCTATATATCTTGTTGTATTGCCCAATCGAATCTCATAGGATCATTCTGACTAGTAATTGCATTGTTATGCCTTACTCAGTTCCTGTCAATTGCCCTGCTGTAATTTGTTTACCCTTCATGCCATGTTGTTTATCTAAGGAGAACACCTCTAGTGAACTATGGACCCCGGTCCAATATTTACCATTGATACATCTTCCAATTTTACTTGTTTGCTTGATGCAAATCATTACCTTCCACACCATACGTTTAATCCTTTGTTACAGCAAACCGGTGAGCTTGACAACCTCACTGATTCGTTGGGGCAAAGTCTTGAATTTGTATTGTGCAGGTCTCCGCGTTGCTCGCAACACCTGTGTGACGTTTCCTTCCTCCTTCTGGTTCGATAACCTCGGTTTCAACTAAGAAAAGACTTGCTGCTTACTTCTTCACACCTTGCTCTTAGGGTTTCCAACGAAGTGCTCCTAAAGTGATTGCTGGTAATATGAGATATGGTGGGGGAGCAAACCTATGCAAAAAAATTGGACCGCAAGAAATACTTCATGCTTTATTATTAGGTATATAGAAAAGTACATTACTCGCACACAAAAAAAATACTCTAGAAAATCTCACAAAAATCAGAGACATCTCACTGTTAATGTTAACTAAATAGTCGATGACAACCAACGGATCTAATAAAAAAGTACTACATAAAGTTACCCATCAATACCCCCGGTTAGTTTTTCTGACAATTCTTAGATAGGTTTATATGAACGTCTCGGTGAAAAACCCTAAGCTAAGCCTTCTGTATTGATCATCACGCGAGCCGCCGCGCTCCGTATTTACCTCGCGCGTGCAGTCAGGTGACCTACTCCATGCCCATGCATAGATATTGCTTATCGATGCATGCACCAGAGCCACCAGTGCAAGGCAGCTTGGCAGCAAAGAAGCCTATGGTCATCTTCAAGGTTTCCACATGGGTTTCAATTGGAGGAGAAGCAATTTTTATTTGATGGTTTGCTTGGCGTTAGGGCTTTCATAACGGGTGTATCTTGGCTCTATATACTAGACAATTGGCTTATGTGGCACCTTAATTAATGATGAATGAGAGTGGTGTTATATCTTAGGCCTTTCACAATGGGTGTATCTTAGCTCTATATTTCAGGCAATTTGTTCATGTGACAACTTAGTTAATGATAAAAGAGAGTGGTGTTGTATCTTAGGCCTTTCACAATGGGGTGTTTCTTAGCATGTTTTCATAGACATAATTAAAACTTAAGAAACAACAATAACAATGCATTGTTTCTTAGATGGTGTTTCTTAGTGGTATTGCATTTAATGATTTTAGTCTAATGCATGTGTGTGATTGGTCTAGCCAAATTTTTACCTATGATACAGTGTGAGGGGTGTAGTTTAGATAAGATATAACAACAACACTCTCTTTCTTCATTAAATGACATGCCACATAGGTAAAACACCTAGGATACTGCGCTAAGAAACACCCATTATGGAAGGCCTTAGCTAAACTACAACTTTTGCACGCAACCATAGGCAAAAAAATGGCTAGTCCAATCCTATGCATACATGAGTCCGAAATCATTAAATGCATGAACTCTTTAGATACACCCTTAAGAAACAACCAATTGTACTCACCGTTTTTTAAAATATGTCAGTGCCTATGACAGCGTGCTAAGAAACAGTCCATTGTGAAAGGCCTTAGCTATTGCACGCAACAATAGACAGAAAATTGGCTAGTCCAATCCTATCATGCATGAGTCCCAAATCATTAAATTCATGAACCCTTTAAATACACTTTTAAAAAACAATCCATTATACTAACCGTTTCTTACAATATGTCAGTGCCTATAATAACACGTTAAGAAATAGTTCATTGTGAAAGGCCTTATCAGAAGATCAATTAATGCCAATGTAGAGAGGACACGAGCGCCTTGATGGAGGTGAAAATAAAGGATTCGTTCTACAGACTACAGGAACATCGACGCGGTCTCCGCTGGCCGCCTCACGTTCGTGTGAAAGGCTCGCTGCGCGTACGAGGATGACAAAGCGCAATCGTCCCGAGACACAGCACCGGAACCGCTGCCTCGAGCTATCGCCACAGCTAAGGCCGCCCCCTGACCTCCTCTTTGATTTGCGAGGCTCGAGCATCTCAGCGGTGGCGAGAGCTGGTCTGGTCAAGTGATAACGCCGGTGTTGCTGCACCATCTCCTCGACCCGTGCCTGCATCTAGGATCACGCCTCCCTCCTCCTGGGTTTCTCATGGACACATGAGGAAATCAAGTTTGGAGTTCTGATTTGGTTGTCTACGGATGCATCATAACTTACAAGTTAATTAAACTATTTCCATTGAAGTGAACTAAGGAGATCAGAAATTCAGAAGAGCAATATGTGGGAATAATCTATCAACCAGGTGAGCATCTATGAGCCCATGAACTCTAATCACCATGTTTGTTTGCAAAATTACTAAGTGTACATGTAATCTTTCTAAAAGCTTCCTTGACATTACTAGCATGAGTTGTTAGTCTTTCTAAAGGCACGGCTCCTCTTTTACCAATCAAGGACAATGAAGGGAATATATACACATGTTTAGTAAGGTATGATCCTATGAATTGTTTTTATCAGTCATTCATAATTGAGTCTGTAGACATATACTGATAAGTACTGAATAATCAGGAATACTAATCAATAAGAGAGTGCTGCATATAATTCCTCATTGTCCCAAGTACTATCAAATAAGAGTCTATATCAGTGTTAGTTCACTTCATAATACAATATTTTTGAAATGCATAACCTATCAACAATGTAGTTTCTTGCTAGTTAGACATGAACCATCTTAATCTGAATGAACCCAATGCTTATTTGTGGTAGAGATATGTACATACTAAAGATAGATGTTAGAAACATGTATCGATTAATCATACACTATGCAGAACGTATAGGAAATGATCGTGCAGAGATCAATTTCACGGACCAATAAACCATCTCAATAATATTTTCACCATGCATTTCCTTCTCCCGTTAGCTGGTCTGCCAGACTATTGTTTTCTTTTTTCTTTTTAGCCCAACATAAATACGTGCATGTGTACATGGGAGGGTAGAATTTTAGGCACCCCTAGGTCCATGTTGTCCATGGGTCAGAGCTAGCCTTGGGCTGAGATGCATACGAGGAGTACCAAAAGGTATGTACAAAACACTTCATTCTAAATCTTTGTATATTCATTTAGTTTTTCTTCTCCTATATTATTCTTCCTATGTTCCTCCAGATTATCTATTGAGAGAAAAAGAATAAGGTGCGGTCCAGGGCTTTCACGTAGGAGTGGTGAGAACCCAAAATTCAGTCCGTCAGGGGTTGAACTGCGGTCAGGTTATAGATCAGATTCGAATCTCAATCTTCTTGCCCTACATTCGAATTGATGCAGCATATTAATCCAGCAATAACGATTATAAAAGAGAATTTACAAATTATAAATACTTCTATAAAAGATATATGGTTTATAAATTATAAATACTTCTATAAAAGACATTTTTTGGCTTATGTGCTACATACTCTCTCACGTTTGTAATTTGATAATTTTGTCAGGTGAGAACTGCTTAACTTAGGATTTTATTTGCTATTTAAACCATTAACAAGTGAGACACAATTAAGTTGTGGAACTGAGATATTGAGCATTGTCTGTGTTCATATGGAAGCATTTCATTTCACTTTATTTTCCTTTGATTTGCAGGGTTGAAATGATGCTCTTAGTTATAAACAATTACCAAAGATCATTGTAGATGATGATGGTTTTTTCTCTTGAACTTGAAAAGATAGCAAGGAAATGTTCTTTTTGATACAAATTTGTTTTGTCAACCGGGGCACAACTGTTATGAAAATCATGAAGTGAGAAAAATGCATACCAAAAAAATTTATACCTTTCAAGGAGATCATCTATTAATGTGGCGTAAGTTATCCTTAATTGTTTTATCTCAAGAAACAATGTGGGGACACCGTTTTGTAACAGGCATGGAACTTTGCATTTTACCACGTTGAAAGTTAATGGTTTGATACAATAACAAATAATATTGTTAACCAATGGTTCTACATAATGTATTGTGATCTTTTTATATGTCCAATCCAAGATTCTTACTGTCATCTTGATATCATGTGGTTTAAGTTATAACAAAATATCATGCTAGACTTTTTGGAAGTAGTTCATGAGTTCTAATGGTGGCATAGTGAGACTGAGAGCAGCCAGAGCAACAATTCTTGAATATTCCAAAAAATGGGATCAAGTTTGGTGAATATGTTCGCCGGGTACATTTTCTTCGTGAGTCATATGACGTCCATATATACATCTAACTTGAGCAATTCCTAATTTTCAAGCATGTTGTTGCTATGTGAAGGCAACATATGTTTATACCAAGAGTAATTCCTAATTTTTTGTTGTCATCCATTGTTCCTAATTACGCGCCCCTCTTGTACCACTTGAGTAACTTTGTTTTTTTACAATAAATATACAAAACCTCCAACCAAATAATGTTTCTCTATAATTTTTTTTATCATATCTGCCTAATCAATTAAGTGCATATGTGAAGCTACGCACTACCATTGTGTAAACATTGAGCAATATTTTCCTGCATGTAAATATTCTTAGTGCGCATAGAGCTTATAGGCGACTTCACCCTTCCATGCTTTGAGTTGACCAAGTAGTCATTTTTCTATACAAGATCCAAGTTTATCTAGCATAAAAGAGTAGTAATAAAAGATCTTGGATGGATTTTCTTTCCAAATTTACAAGAGAGAAGGTGAGTCCTCTCTTATCCCTCCAGGTCCCCTACATAAGGTAATAATAATAAGACCAACAATGTGTTATCTCTTATTATCATCCCAATCAACAATTTTTTTAATTAAGTTATTAATGTGAAATTATGGTAATAAGAGAATGCATATCACACAATGGTGAAAATAGTTTTCTCTCATTTTTTAAGAGAACATCCCTTTTCTAAATCAAGGCAACCTTCTTTTTGTTCATTATATCCTCCAATTAATAAAAAAGATCTTATGTGTCAAGCTCTCACTGAATAATGAGTATTAAATTACATTGATACATATTGATCTAATGTAGTATACACATGGCATACAAGGTTCTTAATTTCGTCCTTTGCAAATACAAAAAAAATGCACAAAAGTAAAAATACACGCACACAAGTAAATTGTCATCCTAGACAATTCTTATGCTATTAAGAGTCCATTATTTGCATAATTACTCCAAAGACAATAGTATCCAATTCCTAGGAGATGCCATAACATAATATTGTAAAACATAATAGTTGTGCCCTCGCATTTGCGAGGGCCAACGTTCTAGTTGATTCGAAAACGCCGTGATTGGTCCAGGCGAGATGGCATTTCTGATGTCCAAACACCATGGTCTTTGGCATTTGGACCATGTATACCCAAACGCCACAATGCTTAGCATTTTCCAAAAGAACTTTGAGGACAGTTGTGGTATAGTTTTGTGGGATATACCAATCGGGTATGCCTAGAGGTTGGATTCGACTGACCTAGGACCGCTCTGAATGAGATTAGTGGAACGGTGATGACCCATAAGTACAGGGTATCGCAACAGTCTTCGAGGGTAGTATAAGCCAATTTATTGATTCGACACAAGGGGAGCCAAAGAATATTTATAAGCCTTAACAACTGAGTTGTCAATTCAGTTGCACCTGGAAATAGTCTTGCTCACAGTATGTCGTGGTAATGCACGGCAGATGCTACTGGGGGTAGCTTACGTAGAGGGAGCAAGGCAACGTAGGAGAATCCGGGAGCGAGATTGACACACGATGTACCCAGGTTCACGTCCCCTCGATGGAGGACCGCTACGTCCTGCTATCAATCCAGTATGAGTATAGATTGGTTTACATGGGAGCCGCCATAGGCAGGGGGAGAGACTAGATCTAACATGACGTACCCCTTGGGGGTGCCCTTGGTGGCTTTATATATGCAGCCAGTTAGGGTTTACAAGTGCTTTAGTGGGCTTTCTATTGAACTCGCCGTCTTGGGCCTCCAGTCGGTGCCAGTCGTCTGGGTCCAGCACGCGCCACTCGCCGTATTGGGCGAGTCGACCCGCTCTGGGCTTGGCTTCAGTCGGCTCGATCCAGCTGGCGAATCCGCTTCGTGGGTATACCCCGATTGGTATTCCCCCATCAGTAGTCCCCGAGCGCGTTGTCGATTCGACGCGGGCTTGAGGCAGGGCGCGGAGAGTCTTGACGATGGGCCGTGGCGAATCGGCGACGAGCTCCTGAACATACAAAAGAATCATGAAGCGGGAGGCAGTCGGCGTGAGCCAGTCTGTGATGACCAGTTGGCGAAAGACGTAGGGTGTCGGTGAAGCCGCCAGTTGCGGCGATTCTCCGAACATGGAGCATGCCGAGTCCCCGAGCGCGGCGAGGGGCGAGGTCGAATGACCGTAGAGTGCCGAGTTCCCAAGCGCGACAAGCGGCGAGGTCGAGCGACCGGCGAGTGTCCAGTCCGCGAGGGCGGCGAGGGGCGAGGTCGAGCAACCGGCAAGCGTCGAGACCCCGAGCACGGAGAGCGACTAGGTCGAGCGACCGGCGAGCATCGAGGACGAGCAACCGACGGGCGCCGAGTCCCCGAGCACGGAGAGCGGCGAGGTCGATCGACCGGCGAGTGCCGCTGTTTGTAGCGCGCCGAGTCCCCGAGCGCGTCGAGTACGCGAGGGCGAGTCCTCGGCGACGAGTCTCCGAGCGCGGAGAGCAGCAAGGCCGAGCGACCGACGGGCGCCGAGTTCCCGAGCGCGGCGAGCGGCGAGGTCGATCGACCGACGAGCACCGAGTCCCCGAGCGCGGAGAGCGGCGAGGTCGAACGACCGGCGAGTGCCGCTGTCTGTAGCACGCCGAGTCCCCGAGCGCGTCGAGTACGCGAGGGCGAGTCCTCGGCGGCGAGTCCCCGAACGTGTTGAGTACGCGAGGGATAATCCGTGGTGAAGAATCGAAGAGGGAGAGCCACGGTCGTGCAACCACGCGTACATGCAGCATGCCTAGGAGTAGTCCTCGAGGCTCGAGTTGGCTTGTAGAGGCGACTCGAGGCTCATATTTTGAAAATAGTAGTGGTTGCTGGAGCATGGCGAGTGATGAGGTCGAGCGACCGGCGAGCGCTGAGTCCCCGAGCGCGGCGAGTGGCGAGATCGAGCGACCGGTGAGCGTCGAGGCCGAGCGACCGATTATGCGCCAAGTCCCCGAGTGCGGCGAGTCCGCGATGATTGCGAGTCCGCGAGGGGAGAGTCCCCGAGTGTGGCGAGTCCGCGATGATTGCGAGTCCGCGGGGGGAGAGTCCCCGAGTGTGGCGAGTCCGCGATGATTGCGAGTCCGCGAGGGGAGAGTCCCCGAGTGTGGCGAGTCCGCGATGATTGCGAGTCCGCGAGGGGAGAGTCCCCGAGTGTGGCGAGTCCGCGATGATTGCGAGTCCGCGAGGGAAGAGTCCCCGAGTGTGGCGAGTCCGTGATGATTGCGAGTCCGCGAGGGGAGAGTCCCCGAGTGTGGCGAGTCCGCGATGATTGCGAGTCCGCAAGGGGAGAGTCCCCGAGTGTGGCGAGTCCGCGATGATTGCGAGTCCGCGAGGGGAGAGTCCCCGAGTGTGGCGAGTCCGCGATGATTGCGAGTCCGCGAGGGGAGAGTCCCCGAGTGTGGCGAGTCCGCGATGATTGCGAGTCCGCGATGATGTTGATTGCGCTGTTTTGTTAGCGAGTCTCTCGTCTTGGCCCGGGGGGCCAGTGGCATGGCGACTCCAAAGATGGCTCTCGACTTGGCGTTCTTCCTGGACGATCCGAGGCTCGGTTTGCGAGTCCTCGTCCGCAGTACTTGGCCGTGCGAGTCGCACTGTCTAAGGTTGAGGAGGACATGGTGCTGTTTGTGTAGCACTACCATTTTTCTTGGCCCGGGAGGCCAGTCGAGCAAGGCGACTCCAATGATGGCTCTCGGTTAGCGTTTTTCGTGGACGATCCGAGGCTCGGTTTGCGAGTCCTCGTCCGCACTACTTGGCCATTGCGAGTCGCTCTTTCAAAGGTTGACAAAGGCGAATAGATTTTTCCCGGGGGGAAGAGACACCCAGTGGTGAGTCCATGCAGCGTGGCATGCGACCCTCTCTGGTGACTCGGACGATGAAAGTCCCTTAGCAGGCGCGGCGTATGCATTCGACCTAGCCGGAAGGAGCCGACGCGGCGGACACGGGGTCGACGCGGCGGACGGGGGTCGCGCTATGGCGAAGTCAACGCGGCGGACACGGGGTCGACGCGGCGGAAGGAGGTCGCGCTATGGCGATGTCGACGCGGCGGGCACAGGGTCGACGCGGCGGACGGAGGTCGCGCTATGGCGATGTCGACGCGGCGGACACGGGGTCGACGCGGCGGACGGAGGTCGCGCTATGGCGATGTCGAAGCGGCGGACACGGGGTCGACGCGGCGGACACGGGGTGGACGCGGCGGACGGAGGTCGCGCTATAGCGATGTCGACGCGGCGGACACAGGGTCGACGCGGCGGACACAGGGTCGACGCGGCGGACGGAGGTCGCGCTATGGCGATGTCGACGACGGCGGGACCGTGAGGGCGCGGTCACGATGGCGATCCCGCGGCAGGCGAGTCCGCGCTAGGCGAGTCCGCGACAGACGAGTCCTCCGAGCGTGGCGAATCCATGTTGAGCGAGTGCACGATGGCGAACCCCCGAGTGCGACGAGTCCATCTTGTAGTTATAGCCCCCGAGCGTGGGGCTGATTGCAAAGAAATCTTGAAGCTCGGATGGTTGATCCCAAGGCGATTGTAAACTCGCCAGTTCACGTCGTGTGATGCACATATTGACAAAGTGATGCGTAAAGGATTAGATCAGATAACATAGTTGATTCACATAATAACCAATGCATTAATATGTTGAGATTGAATATTTGTCAAACCGATAGTTTGCGCGTTGATGTCGCAGAGTATCCGCAGCCACCGAAATTCATGGCTGGTAGCACAGGGACAGCAGGTCCGAAGAGGATCGAGACATAAGAAATATTCCTTTTCCCATGAGCAGGCAAGATCCGATTTGATGTCTTCATGCTTGTTGAACCACAACAGCCGTTGCAGCACCCGAAAGGCCCACGGCCTTGTACGCGTACGGGGAACCAGGCACCGATTCGACTGGTACGAGGTTGTGATCGCCTGTAGATGGATAGATCCTACCTGGACGGCAGCATAGACTACTGGATTTGATCCATAATTGTGTGCACGAGAGCAGCCGAAGTCGTTGACGAAGATGTTGTGGGATCCCGCCCGGATTATCACCCTCCAAGCGTCGCTAGCCCCACGGTGGGCGCCAACTGTCGTGGTATTGCACGGCAGATGCTACTGGGGGTAGCTTACGTAGAGGGAGCAATGCGACGTAGGAGAATCCGGGAGCGAGATTGGCACACGATGTACCCAGGTTCACGTCCCCTCGATGGAGGATCGCTACGTCCTGCTATCAATCCAGTATGAGTATAGATTGGTTTACATGGGAGCCGCCGTAAGCGGGGGGAGAGACTAGATCTAACATGACGTACCCCTTGGGGGTGCCCTTGGTGGCTTTATATATGCAGCCAGTTAGGGTTTACAAGTGCTTTAGTGGGCTTTCTATTGAACTCGCCGTCTTGGGCCTCTAGTCGGCGCCAGTCGTCTGGGTCCAGCACGCGCCACTCGCCGTATTGGGCGAGTCGACCCGCTCTGGGCTTGGCTTCAGTTGGCTCGATCCAGCTGGCGAATCCGCTTCGTGGGTATACCCCGATTTGTATTCCCCCATCACAGTAGTTTATCAATAGCAAAAATTTTGTTGTAGCAATAGCAAAGTAACAGCAGTAGTAAAACAAAGGCAATAGTAACAATAGTAGCAAATAGCAGTATTTGAGTGCGGTAGGCATAGGGATGGATGGACGGGCGTTGCATGGACGAGACTATTCATATAATATCAAGATCTAGGGCATTTGCAGATAAATAATATAAAACATCCAATTACTAAACAATCATAGGCATGTGTTTCATATATAGTCATACGTGCTTGCAATGAGAACTTGCACAACATCTGTTGTCCTGCCAGCCCGTTGCAGTGGGGCCTCAAGGAAATCTACTGATAATTAAGGTACTTCTTTTAATAGAGTACCGAAGTAAAGCATTAACACTCCATGAACACATGTGATCCTCATATCACAGCCACACCCTCCGGCTGTCCCAATTTCTGTCATTTAGGGACCTTTGGTTACTGACAATGATATGTGTACACAACTTGCAAATAAAATCACAAACAATACTATCATCATGAATCAATAACAAGTTCAGATCTAAGATCATGGCACTCGGGCCCTAGTGACAAGTATGAAGCACAACAACTTGCAACAAAGTCAAATAGCACTAATAAAGATACTAGGCACCATGCCCTAACAATTTTATTCAATTACATGATAGATCTCATCCAATACGTACCATCCCCTATAGTCTACAGCGGGGGATTACTCACTCATGGATGAGGGAAACATGGATGGTTGATGGAGAGGTGTCGGTGATGATGATGGCGATGATCTCCTCCAATTCCCTGTCCTGACAGGGTGCCAGAACAGAGTTTCTGGTTCCGAATCACGGTTTCTGGTGGTGGCGGCGCAACGGAACCCTCTCTAGAAAAACATCAAACCACCCTCTGTTTTTAGGTCAGAAGGCTTTATGTAGGCGAAGAGGGAGACCGAGGGGGTGCCCGAGGTGGCCACACCTCCCCCAGGTGCGGCCTGGCCTGGCCCGCGCGACCCGGGGGTGCGGGTCCCTCGTGGCCCTCCTCCGTCTCATCTTCTGGCTTCGTGAGTCTTCTGGTAAAATAGGAGTTTTGCGATATTTTTCGTGATTTTTCCTGAAAGTTGATTTTTTGCACAAAAATTAGACACCAAGGAAATTGTGCTAAAAACAGCGTCAGTCCGTGTTAGTTGTATACAAATCATACTAATTAGAGGAGAAACAATAACAAAAGTTTTCGGGAAAGTAGATACATTCCCCAAGCTTAGCTTATTGCTTTTCCTCAAGCAATTCAGTTGAAAACTGAGTGCGATAAAAGAAACTTTCACGAACACATTTGCTTCAATGATGTATATATTCTCAACATATGATCAATACTTAGACAATTCATAATAAGGAGTACGAAAATAACTCTACTCAATAGTCATTGCAAGCTATGAAGAGATTCCAACACAATAATAATAAGTAGCATGAAACATAAACATAAGAAACATTGCAATGCTCATACGAAGGTATGATAGAGTGGTATCTCCCTTACCTCTGATTGTGGAGCAAAACATAAATGCCAAGGCACCTCTGAAGTTCAAGTGAAGACTAGAAGTAAAGATATCAAAGATACAAGCATCAAAGTCATGACATAATTAACCAAGGTTTGAGACAAGCACATTACACTAAGAATGACAACTATGCTCTCAAGAAGGTTCTCATAGAATAAGTGGTGACTCAACAAGGAAGTGAACATGTTTTGAAAAGTTTGAAAGGCTTCCAAATGCTGAAAGTATGGTACTCATTAGCTTTGAGCTCTCATTGCCCCTATTATAGGCACCTTTAAGTGGTTAAGTTTAAAGTGATGTCCAATATGAGTTATATGCTTGACAAACCATAAACTGGTAATCTCATGTCCCTTGAGTACGAGGGGCGTTCCTCATGCTACTAAAGTTTAGTTACCGGTAAGTTCTTGTCATTTTAAATACATGTGTATCATAGAGAACCGCCAACGGGGTACCCCTTGCCCCATGATACAGGAGCTATCCTATATTAAAATGACAAGGCAACAAACAATGAGCATCTCAACAATCTTCTTATTTACCATGGGAAATGGTGCCTTTTTCTCTTCTTTCCTCTTTCCCTTTTTTTATTTTTTCTCTTTTTTTTTCTATCTCTCTCTTTTTATATAAGAAGAATGCTTCATAGATTGCTCACTATGGTGATGCTGCAAGTTTCCACCATGATTAGGCATGGCTTAGGCTAGCGGCCCAGGCGTTTCTCTAACACATATACATAACTCCATGGACTTACAAGCTCCCCTTTTATTTCACACCACCGACATCCATAAACAAAAGAGCATGATATCAACGTTTAATATTTACAGGTGTTGAAAGCGTTCCCCGTGACAGCACGGTTCTGCTAACTCCCAGCCTATAATTTGTAAGCATATAACTTTCATGGATAGTCATAATGGTTTAGGTTTATTAAGTGCAAAAAAATAGTGTGCCATCAAGTTCGTGAGAGCTTTACTAACTAACTTTCTCATAACAAGCAGACATTTTATTTGGAAGAAAAATGAGACATAATAAATATGCACGAAATAGCAAATGATGCTAATAGGTAGGTATGGTGGACACTTTTGAAAATATTGGTTTTGGGGTGTTGGAAGCCCGAGTAGAGCTCATACTCAGTGCAAGTGAAGGCTAGCAATAGAAATGGAGCAACAAACGAGAGAACAATAACTGCCATAATCATGCTTGCAACAAAACAAAATTAATTATGGCATAAAAGTGATACAAGAACTCTAAGGCAAAATAAATCATTGAGGCTTAACTGACTTTTGTTTAGTCGTATGCATGCGTGAGCATGTGCCAAGTCGATTCAAATGAAACATTCAGAGGAGGATACCACAATGTCATACCAAGTTATGAATAGAACAATGTAAGCAAACATTCATATGACATGCTACAAACTATTAGCAAGCTGGAGCTAATCATAAGAGAGCAAGAACTACTAAGCATCCATTAATAACATACACCTTACATGAACACACTAATCATGCCCACAATGATGAGTATATGTACAAAAATGAAGACAAATAGAGTTCATTACCAGCCTCTTACCACACCTCGAGTTGTCATAAATCATCATTATTGCCTTTCACTTGTGTGGCTTGAATAATAACATGAAACCAAACTCCACTGAGGACCCCTGAACCCTACAACAAACTTCACAAAACCGAAGAAGAACAACAAATATTTTTTGGGGTTTTCGATTTTTAAAGCAAGCACTCATAGCAAAAACAAACAAAGAAAAATCTTTTTGGATTTTTCTTAAAGAAAACCAAAGCTAAAAAATCAAAGAAACAAGCCAAGAGAAACAACGAAAATATTTTTGGTCTTTTTGTGTTTTGGAAAGCAGAAACAAAAACTAAAAAGAAAGCAAAACATGGATATACAAAGTACCGACAAAACATGATATGTAGATGAGTGTGGTGTTGGTACACCTCCCCCCAAGCTTAGGATTTTGGCCTAAGTGGGGATCAATCCCAGCCTGGCCAAGAAGGAGTGCCTCCATAATGTGACGAAGAGGCACCTTCGTCCTGGTACATGCTCGAGGAAACCCATGTGTAGTGCACAAAGTGATCATAAGAGGGCGCGTCCCCCTAGTAGTGGTTGTGAAAACCAAGCACGCGTAGCTGATCGTCCATCTCCTCCTTGGAGTGTGACCAAGCCCCCCTGCAAATACTGAACAAAGTAGCCTGTGGCAAAGGAATTTCCCTCTCGTCCCCATCAGTAAACATCATCCTGTAAACTAAACTCTCAAGGCTAGAGCTAGCAGTAACAAATTGATGTGTTTTCATGGCAGCTAGATCGATCCTCTGTGGTGACCGCACTGTATCATTTGGATCGACAAAAAGGTCTAAGGCAGCAACTACATGTGCAACAATAATACCCCCATAAATGGGTCCTCTAGCAGCTAGGCGGCGAGCAATGAGAGAACCAAGATTATACCTGGTTGCATTGTTAAGTGCACCGACCAGAAAATCCAAATGATAGTTAGAAATATTGCTAGTGTTCTCCCTACCAAGAATGATAGTGACAAGATAATAAGCAAAATATCTGAGAGGTGGGAGTCGAATATTTCTTATCTTTCCGCGCTGGGTTGTGCGGTCATCATCATTTATTACCCCACGGTAGAGCTCCAAAAAATCAGCGGGTCAACCTTGAATTTTATTCACCGTCCCGGCCATGCCAATACCTATAATGCTGCAAAATCTTTTCAATGTCATGGTGATAGGCCTATCATAGATTTTGAATGACACATCTGTCCTAAAAGGGGTGTTAGTAAAAGTGAAATTCTCCACAAAAGTCTTGGTGAGCAAAGCATATTGCTCACTCTCATCCTTTATATAATCGGTTAGACCAACCCTCCGAACAAGAGTTAAGAAATCATCGAGAATCCCTGCAGCTTGCAAAAAGGTAAAACAAGGGAAGGTAGAAGCTTGCGCATCCCCCTCATCTCCCTCGTTGCCAAAGCGCGGCGCAATAAGATCCTCATTGTATCATGGCCTAGCTCGAGAGTCTGATCTCGAAGGCCTTGTCCTCCTAGGTGCATCACTTTCAAACATTCTCCAAAGGTATGGTTGTCCATGACCCTTTTTCTGAAATTTTTAGACAAACATCAAACCAAGTGGTTCCAAGCTAATAAGTGAAGGGGAACTACTATAGGAACTTGCTAGAGGGATAAACATGCATCAAAATGAAATCTCTAAGCATAGAACAAGCATGCAATCTCACACAACCTATCACCTATATTAGAAAAATACTCAAGATACAATCCACCAATCAAAAATCTAACTGGACAATCGGAGGAGGCACATACCGGAGAGCAATCCCACCAAAAATCAGCAGCAAATATGGGCTAAGCAATGAGATCGAGCTACGCAAAGTTTTCTAGTGTTTTTCAGGAGAGAGAAAGAAGTGACTGGAAGGAGGCTAAGTGGAGGGGCAGGGGTGGACCACACCTGGGCTAGGCGCGCCCTGGGGCTGGCCGCGCCACCAGGGATGTGCTGGCCTGGTGGGTCCCCCTGGGTAACTCCAGGTGCCCTTCTGCCCCTTTTTTCGAGGAAAAATTTAATATGAATTTTCTAGATTTTTTCGAGAAACTTTATTTTTGGCCAATTTTCAGGTTATGAAAATTGATTTTCTCATATAAAAAGATTTTTGAAAAGACAAATAATTAAACCAAAACCAAAACTACAGAAGTTGTAAGACACTCTAAAAAGCTAGCAACTAGCAAAACTAAGACGAAGAGCAAAGGTTGGAATGAAGGAAAATAAAAGTGAGCAAGGATAATCATTGTGAAAGGCTGAAAGCATTGTTTTGTCCATTAAAATTCCTTTGTTAACAAGGTTGATCAAGTCTTGTTACCAAAACAATTTGATATGAAACAAAATTTTGCATTTCACAAAATGATTATGTTACCTCAATCTTGATAGCAATAGTCCCAATCATAATAGTTTCAAAACTTTCTTGTGGAATGGGACAATATATTTCTCCAACTTTGATACCCTCAATATTTTCAATTGAATTTAGGACATAACTCTTATCAATCTTCTTTGTGAAATAGATAGTATGCTCTTTGTCATTAATATTAGAAGTTACTTTTCCTTGATTACAATTGATGACAACACCTGCAGTATTAAGAAAAGGTCTCCCAAGAATAATAGACATATTATCATCTTCAGGCATCTCAAGCACAACAAAATCAGTTAAAACCAAGCAATTATGAACCACTTGAATAGGAACATCCTCACATATACCAATAGGAATAGTAGTAGACTTATCAGCCATTTTCAAAGATATATCAGTAGGTATCAATTTTTCTAGTTGAAGTCTCTTGTAGAGAGAAAAAGGCATAACACTAACTCCACCTCCCAAATCACACAAATAAGTTCTAACATATATATTTTTAATAGAGCAAGGAATAGTTGGAATACCTGGATCACCAAGTTTCTTTGGAACCTTACCATTGAAGGAATAATTAGCAAGCAAAGTAGAAATTTCCTCATTAGGAATCTTCCTTTTATTAGAGACAATATCATTTATATACTTCGAATAAGGAGGCAACTAAATAGCATCAGTCAAAGGAATTTGCAAAAATAAAGGTTTCATCCACTCACAAAACTTGTTATAGTGTTCTTCCTCCTTTGACTTGTGTTTCTTATTAGGAAAAGGCATTGGTTTTTGCACCCAAGGTTCTCTTTCACTACCATGTTTATTAGCAAAAAAATCCTCCTTAGTGTACTTAGTGTTCTTAGTGTGCTTCTCAGGTTCTTCTTCAATTTCTTCCTTATCAGGAGCATCATTGTTGTCATTACCACTTTTAGTTTCAGCATCAGAGATAGATATACTATTAGGATTTACAACGGGTTTAGAAGGTTCCTCAACTATTTTATGTTTCTTTTTCTTTCTCTTAGAAGGGCTACCACTATTTTCAGCTTGTTGAGAATCCTGCTCAATTCTTTTAGGATGTCCCTCAGGATATAAGGGATCCTGAGTGGCAGCACCACTCCTAGTTCTAATTCTGTAAGCATGTTTATCTCCAAAAGCATTAACTAGCATATCTTTTCGTACCTTAGCAAGTTGATAAATTTGGGTTTGAACCAATTGGAAGTGTTTAACAAGCATTTTAACATCATTAGCAATTATTTCCACAATATCTTTCAACTCATTAATAGCCCTAGAGTTTTCCAATAAATGATTCTGAACTTGTTTATTAAAATTACCTTGTTTAACAATAAAAAGTATCAAGTTCCTCTAAGCATTGGTCAGGAGGTTTACCATAAGAAATATCACCTTCATCAAAATGTTGGAGAGAGTGTACCTCAATAGTGGATGAGTGGGAGATTGGCTTACATAATTCTTCTATAGGAGGTAAATTCTTCACATCTTCAGATTTAATACCCTTCTCCCTAAGACATTTCTTAGCTTCTTTCATCACTTCATCATTTAATTCAATCACTCCCCTCTCCTTGGGTGTTGTTGTTGGAGTTGGTTCAGGCACAATTGGTTCAAGTGTAGTAGGCTCAGGTGTAATTGGCTCAGTTATAGTCCAATCATCATAATTCTTGCTTATTTTAGCCATTAATTCTTTAGCTTCTGCAGGAGATCTTTTCCTGAAAACACAATCAACAAAACTATCTAGGTATGTCCTAGATTCATAAGTTAGTCCATTCTAATATATATCAAGAAGCTCATTTTTAGGTAATGGACATTCAGGATGTGCATGAATCAAGGCACATAACCTTGTCCATGACTCAAGCAATTTCTCCTCTTCTCCTTGTTTAAAATCAAAAAGTTTCTGCAAAACAATATGTATAGCACTAGGAGGGAAATATTTCTGAAAGAAAGTAGCAATCAAGCAATCAGGGCTATCAATGGATCCAGGAGGTAAACTATCAAACTGATACGTCGGAAATGTATCTACAATTTTTGATGGTCCATGCTTGTTTAGTATCTACTTTGCTTTGCTTGTCTACACTTTGAGGTGCTTTTTACTTGTTTTCTGGTACTAACCTATTAACAAGTTGCCACAGTGCCAGTTGCCTGTTTTCTGCTGTTTTTGGTTTCAGAAAAGTTAGTAAAGAAATATTCTCGGAATTGGAAGGGACAAACGTCAAAGTCAATAACTTTCTATGGGGAACAAGAATCCAGAAGACGAGATGGAGATGCAAGCCAGGGCGGCCAAACCCCCTAGGAGCGGGTGGGCCCTGCCCCACGCATGGGTAGGGTTTGACCCCCCTGGCCGCCTCCTCGGCCTCCCCCTTCGCCTATAAGAATCCCTCGATGTAGAAACCCTAAGAACCCGATCAAATCTCCACGAAACCGTCTGTAGCCGCCGCTACCATTGTCCCTAGATCGGGGGAGGGGATCTGAAGTTCTTCCCCGCACCCTGCCGGAGGGGAGATCATCCCGGATGCCTTTTCTCCGGTATGATTCATGAGTAGTTCCACCTTGGACAATGGGTTCATGTAGTAGCTAGATGGTTGTATCTCCTCCTTTGCAAGGATCATGGATATTGAGATTATTATGTTGGTTTGATTAATGGTTTTGTATTTATGATTCTATCATGTCTGTGTTTTTTGTGATCTTGCATGCTCTCCATTGTTAGTATCTATCTTGGCCAAGTAGTTGCTAGTGACTCTAAGAGGGAGTATTTATGCTCGATAGTGAGTTCATGCCTCTAGTTTCCAAGGAAAGTGACAATAATCTCTTCGGTTGTAGATGTGCTATTGCTATTAGGGAGAAAACAACGGTCTCTTGTTCATGGAACATGTGGACTATTTACCTTACACACTTTGCTTAAAGCAGTTGTCTATTGCTTGCAACTTAATACTGGAGGGGGTTCGGATGATAACCTGAAGGTGGACTTCTAGTCATAGATGCACTTGGATGGCGGTCTATGTATCTTGTTGTATTGCCCAATCGAATCTCATAGGATCTTTCTGACTAGTAATTGCATTGTTATGCCTTGCTCAGTTCCTATCAATTGCCCTGCTGTAATTTGTTTACCCTTCATGCTATGTTGTTTATCTAAGGAGAGCACTTCTAGTGAACTATGGACCCGGTCCAATCTTTACCATTGATACATCTTCCACTGTTACATGTTTACTTGCTGCAAACCATTACCTTCCACACCATACATTTAATCCTTTGTTACAGCAAACCGGTGATCTTGACAACCTCATTAATTCATTGGGGCAAAGTCTTGAGTTTGTGTTGTGCAGGTCTCCGCGTTGCTTGCAACACCTGTGTGATGTTTCCTTCCTCCTACTGGTTCGATAACCTCGATTTCTTACTGAGGGAAACTTGCTGCTGTGATGCTTCATACCTTGCTCTTGGGGTTTCCAACGAAGCGTCGCACGACAAGTGCTGGGCGCTATCAAGCTATTTTCTGGCGTCGTTGCCGGGGAGGCTAAGGACGTCTTCACTAGGGGAATCCTCCACTTCCTTTCTCTTTACTTTGTTTTTAGTTTTCTTAGTTTCTTTTGCTTGGTTTTTTTTGCCTCTTTTCAAAAACTCCAAAAAATTATTTTAGTTTGGTTTGCTTGCTTTATTCAAAAACACAAAAAAATTAGTTCCTGCTCTAGTTGCTGGTCTGTCTTTGCCTTGCTTGGTCATGCTTTCTATCAATGGATGGTATCTTTGAAACTAGTTCTTATTGGCAAGGTGGGTTCATGGAAGAACAAAAGTATTATTACAAGGAACACCGTTTGTCACAAAAAGGGAAACACTTATGGGAACATATTGATAAGTTGAATACTATTGCTAGAGACCTGTGCTCTACTTATAATATTACTTATTGCTTTGATAAGTCTTGTTGCTGTGTGAGGTATAAACACCTTCCTTTTCAATGTGAGTATAATGATAATGTTACCATATCTTCTTATGTTAAAGGAAATTATAACTTTTATGATGTGTAACAAACTGAAGAATTTATTGCTTTCAAGGGTGCATTTGAACTTGCTAGTTTGCTTGAAAATACTAATGATGCACCTGATGAACATGAGGTTTATGAGATACTTAAATTTTGCTTTGATAATTACAAGGAAGTAAATGGCTATATTATTGAATATTTTAATAGATCCTTTCCACAATGGAAGAGACTAATGCCTTGCAGGATCCTATGGAAGAAGAAATTGTTGAAACTGGAAGCTCATTAGATGAAAAAGAGGAGAGCGATGAACAAAAGGAGGAAGAATGGATTATCTACCCATGCCTATCTTCTAATTAGAGTAACTATTTATACCTTACATTATTTGATTGTCCCCATGCTTACCAAAGGAGGATGAATGTTATGTTCCGGTGGATCCTTCTGAAATATCTACTTTGGGTAAAACCTGTGAAGGTTTTAATCCCACTATTTTTGAGCTTGATAGAAATTATGTGTTTGTAGATCATGAAAAGAATGTTTTATGTGATGGTTATATTGTTGAGTTTATTCAGGATGCTACTGAAAGTTATTATGAGAGAGAGAAACATGGTCTTATGTATCTCAACAATATTTAGTTTCCCCTCTTTATGTTGAAAATCTTGAAGTTGCACTTGTTTTGCTTTCCTATGCTTATTGCTTTGTGATTTCATGACTTGTTTCTTTACAAGATTCCTATGCATAGGAAGTGGGTTATACTAAAATGTGTTTTGAATTTGCTTCTTGATGCTCTCTCTTATTTCAACTCATAGTTCTTATGTGAGCATCTTCTCAAGCTATCAAGCCTAACTTAAAGGTGTTAAAGAAAAGTACTTCTTGGGAGATAACCCAAGAGTTTCCTTGAGTATTGGAAGTTATTACTTCAGTAATGACCTCTCCTTATCCTTTTTGTTTGCTTTTTGTGCCAAGAATGACCTCTAATGAGAGGGAAGTAAGATTTGGGTAGTTGCTGTCCCGAAACAGATTTCTGTCTTCCACCAAAAAAATTCTTGAGGAGTCTCTGTAACTCGGATTGAGCTCAAAATTTACGAATAAATCCCCCAGTATGTTAGATAACTTTCATTCGTTCAACACTTTTTGATTTGAGCAACAGAAGATGTTCTAAAAAATCGGTTTCTACCTGCTGGTCTGTTTTGACAGATTTCTGCCATTATTTGCATTTGCTTCTTATTGATTCCTTTTTGAGTGCTCTTTAGGTGAATTGAGATTTTTGAAGGAGTTACTACAGTAGCTTGTGTTTTTAGTGAAAAGCTTTCTGTTTAAAAGCTTTGCGAGCGGTCTAATATCTTTTGAATAAACTAATGTTGCTAATGAAGATTGTGTCAAGTTTTGTATGAAGGAAAAAATTTCAGATGTAGAGAGAGAATGATGTAATGAGATGAAGAATGGAAAAAAGCTCAAGATTGGGGATGCCACCATGGTTTCACCCCAAGAAATATCCAAGAGGTATAAGCATAAAATCTTGGGGATGCCCAAGGCATCCCCTTCTTCATCAATAAAAAGCTTAGTTCTGTCTAGACACTTCATTTTTATTGTTTAATGCACATTTGTGTTGTTCTTGGAGCATCTTAGTTTTTGTTTGCTTTTCTTAGTTTGTTTAGTTTTCTTGAGTATTTTGGACCCCCATTCTCGCTATTTTGTTTTACAAATAAGTTGCTTGGTGTTGGAAAGGAGTAGTAAGTTCTTGCTTGAAAGTGCAAGCGGAGCTTGCATTGACTGTGACTTAGACTTTAGCATGACATGCTAGGTGTTTTTTTGACCTTATGCTTAGTGATTATTGCTGTAGCATGTCTTGTTCCAAACAATTGGGATTTATTAGTGTGCCTTGAAGAAATTATGCGTTGTTTTAGCATGCAAAAGCATAGTATTGTGGTATTCTCCTTTGATGCTTTGTTTGGGTTGACTTGGCACATGCTCACACCATGTTATGACTATGACAAGTCACCATTAGCCTCACTGATCATTTAGTCCTTGACTTGTAGTACCACTCTTTGCTTTGATTAACTTTGTTGCACTGCATGATTATGGCCATTATTGCTTTCTTATTTGGTTGCTCCCAGTCTTTTGCTAGCCTCCACTTGTATGAGTAAGTTCTACGCATGCTTCCAACTCCCAAGAAACCAATTTATTCCAAAGTGTCCACTATAAACTCCTATGCATGGTGTGTTACACCATTCAAAGTATATTCTTGTTTTCAGCTATCTTCCAATTAAAAACTACTTTGTTATGTGAAAACTTAGTGATTAAAGCCCTCACAAACTTGATGGAACACTTTATATTCTTTGCCCCTAATAAACTTGAACCATTGTGTCTTCTATGTTGGATATGCTTGCACTTATACGTTGGAATTAGTAGAACCGTGCTGTCACGGGGAACGTTTTCAACATTGCACTTGTACTTTGTACTCAGTTGATATCATGCTCTTTTGTCTATGGATGTCACCGGTGTGAAATAAAGAGGGAACTTGTAAGTCCATGGAGTTTGTATCTTGTGTTAGAGAAACGCCTGGGCCGCTATCCTAAGCCATGCCTAATCATCGTGGAAACTTGCAGCATCACCATAGTGATATATATGAAGCATTCTTCTTATAAAAAAGAGACACATTGAGAAAAGAGGAAAGAGAGAAAAAAGCACCATATTCCCATGGTACATAAGAAGATTGCTGAGATGCCCATTGTCTGCTTGCCTTGTCATTTTGGTTATGGGATAGCTCTTGTACCATGTGCAAGGGGTACCCCGTTGGCGGTTCTCAGTGATATGCAAATAGTTACAATGACAAGAACTTACAGGTGACTAAAGTTGAGTAGCATGAGGTGTGTCCCTCGTATTCAAGGGACTTGAGATTGCAACCTTATACTTCGTCAAGCATATACTCCATCTTTGTTCACTTTAACCTTAACCACTTCAAGATGCTTATGACAGGGGCAATGAGGGCTGAAAGCTAACAAGTACCATAATTTTTGGAACCTCTTTTTGAAACTTGAAATCCGTGCTTCCTTTATAAAAGGATTTTCTTCCACCACTATTGAGTATCCACCTTCTACCTTTCGGCACCATTAAGAGAGCATAGTTGTCATTCTGTGTGCAGTGTTCCAAAGCTTATTGATTGATGCATATTGTGATATTACTTGTTCTTGTGCTATTTGTTTCTAGTCACCCTTGTGAACTTTGAGGGTGTCCTATGCATCTATTTGCTACTCTATGAGGGAAAAGCTGATTTCCACTATGCTATGTTTTCTGTATGTGAAACAAACAAATGTTTTTCAATGCATGTTATTCATGATCTTTGTTTGTAACTTGTCATGTTGCATGCATAGTTACTATGTCCTATTGTTAGAACTCCATCTTTCATGCACATGTTTAGAGTTCTTTGATCCCAGCTTTCAATGCTTGCAAATGGTTGGATCTTTATTCTGAAGGTGCATGTCACCTAAAAAAATATTCTTTTTATCACTTACCTACTCGAGGACGAGCAGGAGTTAAGCTTGGGGATGCTTGATACGTCGGAAATGTATATATAATTTTTTATGCTCCATGCTTGTTTAGTATCTACTTTGCTTTTCTTGTCTACACTTTGAGGTTCTTTTTACATTTTTTCTGGTACTAACCTATTAACAAGTTGCCACAGTGCCAGTTGCCTGTTTTCTGCTGTTTTTGGTTTCAAAAAATTTAGTAAAGAAATATTCTCGGAATTGGACAGGAGAAACGTTAAGGTCAATAACTTTCCGTGGGGAACAAGAATCCAGAAGAAGAGACAGAGGCGCAATCCAGGGCGGCTAAACCCCCTAGGTGCGGGTGGGCCCTGTCCCGCGCCTGGGTAGGGTTTGACCCCCCCGGCCGCCTCCCCGGCCTCCCCCTTCGCCTATAATAAGCCCCCGATGCAGAAACCCTAAGAACCCGATAAAATCTCCACGAAACCGTTTGTAGCCACCACCACCATCATCCCTAGATCGGGGGGGAGGGTATGTGAAGTTCTTCCCGGCACCCTGCCGGAGGAGAGATCATCCCGGAGGCCTTCTCTCCGGTATGATGCGTGAGTAGTTCCAACTCGGACTATGGGTCCATGTAGTAGCTAGATGGTTGTATCTCCTCCTTTGTGATTTCATGTATAGATCTTGTGAGATCCGTTCATGATCAAGATCTAATATATTTGTAATCATGCATGTTGTGTTTGTGGGGATCCGATGGATATTGATATTATTATGTTTGTTTGATTAATGGTTTTGTCTTTATGATTCTATCATGTCTGTGTTGTTTGTGATCTTGCATGCTCTCCGTTGTTAGTAGCTATCTTGGCCAAGTAGTTGCTACTGACACCAAGAGGGAGTATTTATGCTCGATAGTGGGTTCATGCCTCTAGTTTCCAAGGGAAGTGACAATAATCTCTTCGGTTGTAGATGTGTTGTTGCTACTAGGGACAAAACAGCGGTCTCTTGTTCATGGAACATGTGGACTGTTTAGCTTACACACTTTTCTTAAAGAAGTTGTCTGTTGCTTGCAACTTAATACTAGAGGAGGTTCGGATGATAACCTGAAGGTGGACTTCTTGTCATAGATGCAGTTGGATGGCGGTCTATGTATCTTGTTGTATTGCCCAATCGAATATCATAGGATATTTCTGACTAGTAATTGCATTGTTATGCCTTCCTCAGTTCCTGTCAATTGCCCTGCTGTAATTTGTTTACCCTTCATGCCATGTTGTTTATCTAAGGAGAGCACCTCTAGTGAACTATGGACCCCGGTCCAATCTTTACCATTGATACATCTTCCACTGTTACCTGTTTACTTGCTATAAACCATTACCTTCCACACCATACGTTTACTCCTTTGTTACAGCAAACCGGTGATCTTGACAACCTCATTAATTTTTTGGGGGCAAAGTCTTGAGTTTGTGTTGTGCAGGTCTCCGCGTTGCTTGCAACACCTGTGTGACGTTTCCTTCCTCCTAATGGTTCGATAACCTCGATTTCTTACTGAGGGAAACTTGCTGCTGTGCTGCTTCATACCTTGCTCTTGGGGTTTCCAACGAAGCGTCCCACGACAAGTGCTGGGCGCCATCACAAACCAAGCTTTAGCTTCCCCTTCTAGTGAAAAAGGGAAAATCTTAGCAACAAAGTAGGTACGCATCTTAACATCATCACAAAATAAGGCACTCATAGTAGAAAGCTCAGTCATATGTGCCACAACCTTTTCATTCTTAGTCCCACAAAAAGGTTCTTTCTCAACAATATTTATATAGGATAAATTAAGAGAGAAATCATAATCTTTATCTTTAATGTTTATGGGAAAAGTAGCAAACTTAGCATCAGGAGATAGTTTAGGTATAATAGTACGTTTCTCAAGGAGACTTCTAATAGCACTAGAACCACGTGTGTTTCAATATTCTTCAATAATTTCATTAGTCATTTCAATGTAACCATCATTAATAGCATAGCTTTCTCTAGACTCAGGTGAGCGAATAGGTGTAATAGTGTCTTCACTAGGAGTTTTAGTGTTTCCCAATATAGTTCTAGCAATTGTAGCATCTAGTAAAGGACCTAATGAACCACTCTCATCAAGCACAGTAGAAGTAACATCATGAGCATGAGAAGCAATTTCAGATTCAGCAGTAGTAGCAGTGTGTGTAGCAGGTGTATGTGGTGGTGGTGTACCGAGCTTACTTATAAAAGACGGTGAATGAAGTGCAGCAGAGGTGTTTAGAACTGTACCTATTCTTGTAGTGGATGGTAAAATAGGAAACTTTCCATCACGAGACTTTCCGATGATGAAAAAGGATAGCAGCGAACAATAATAGATCCAGGTGAACTTAAAAATAAAGCTATGCTCCCAGGCAACATTGCCAGAAAATAGTCCTTATGACCTACAAGTATAGGGGATCGCAACAGTCTTCGAGGGTAGTATAACCTAATTTATTGATTCGACACAAGGGGAGCCAAAGAATATTTATAAGCCTTAACAACCGAGTTGTCAATTCAGATGCACCTGGAAATAGTATTGCTCAGAGTAGTTTATCAATAGTAATAGTTTTGTAGTAGCAATAGCAAAGTAACAGCAGCAGTAAAACAAAGGCAGTAGTAACAATAGTAGCAAATAGCAGGATTTGAGTGCGGTAGGCATAGGGATGGATGGACAGGCGTTGCATGGACGAGACTATTCATGTAATATCAAGATCTATGGCATTTACACATAAATAATATAAAGCATCCAAGTAATAAACAATCATAGGCATGTGTTCCATATATAGTCATACGTGCTTGCAATGAGAACTTGCACAACATCTTTTGTCCTGCCAGCCCGTTACAGCGGGGCCTCAAGGGAATCTACTGATAATTAAGGTACTTATTTTAATAGAGTACCGGAGCAAAGCATTAACACTCTGTGAACACATGTGATCCTCATATCACAGCCATCCCCTCCGGCTGTCCCAATTTCTGTCACTTCGGGGCCTTTGGTTCTGGACAATGATATGTGTATACAACTTGAAGATAAGTTCACAAACAATACTATCATCATGACCAATATCAAGTTCATATCTGAGATCATGGCACTCGGGCCTTATTGACAAGCATTAAGCACAACAAGTTGCAACAAAGTCAAATAGCACTAATAAAGACACTAGGCACCATGCCCTAACAATCTTATTCGATTATATGATACATCTCATCCAATCCCTACCATACCCATAGCCTACAGGGGGGATTACTCACTCATGGATGGGGGAAACATGGATGGTTGATGGAGAGGTGTCAGTGATGATGATGGCGATGATCTCCTCCAATTCCCCGTCACGGCAGGGTGCCAGAATGGAGTTTCTAGTTCCGAATCACGGTTTCTGGTGGTGGCGACGCAGTGGAACTCTCTCTGGAAAAACGTCGAACCCCCCCCTCTGTTTTTAGCTCAGAAGGCTTTATGTAGGTGAAGAGGGAGAATGAGGGGGTGCCCGAGGTGGCCACACCTCCCCCAGGCGCAGCCTGGCCTGGCCCACGTGGACAGGGGGTGTGGGCCCCTCGTGGCCCTCCTCTGTCTCATCTTGTGGCTCCGTGAGTCTTCTGGTAAAATAGGAGTTTTCCGATATTTTTCGGGATTTTTTATGAAAGTTGATTTTCTGCACAAAAACTAGACACCAAGGCAATTCTGCTAACAATAGGATCAATCCGTGTTAGTTGTATCCAAATCACATAAATTAGAGGAGACACAATAGCAAAAGTGTTCGGGAATTGGAACTTTGGCTCTTCCATATGAATTAGAAAAGGGTGTATGTGGAAATATGAAAAGGATCCATATTAATGGTCTTAACTTTATCTAGATTCGTATGTATATAGTTAAGTATTTAGAGTAGATGCTTTCGTTTCTAGACAAACTTTAGACCATTAATACGATCAGGAGGGAGTAGAAAAGTTTGTCCTTGAATTTTAGTTTTACAAGGGAAAAAACTTGAGTAACTATAGAAACGGTCTACGGGTAGTAAGGCACCAGAATATGACCTAGATATTCGCCATAGTTCCCAAACATTATTGCTTGCATAAGAATCTATGCTTGAAGGAAGGATTGTACACCTGGTGTTTATTTTACAGAGAACCCCTATTTTATATCTTATCTTGGTGACATGATTTAGATATAGACATGCCTCTTCAACAATTTGCATACATGTTAGCGGGGAAGGGGGAATAGCTAGCTTGCAAGAGCCATTCACAGGTAACTAACTGGGGATCATGCTCTAGAAACACGAGCAAAACTTAGAGATGCCTGCGCGTTGCAAGTCCGCGATCATAGCGCATCCAAGACCTAACTGTCTTGGGTTCTCACATAAAGCCCGCAGTCATAGCTCATCCAAGATCCAACAGTCTTGGTTTCTCACATAGGGATGGACGACAGTAACAGTTTTTAAAACTTACGAGGTTAGTTGATCTTGTACATGTTTGGTATTATGTGATTTTATCATGAAAGCATATAAGAAAAGTCGAGATGCCAAAGGTGTATCTAGACGCGAAACTTTGAAAGTCTTAAATTATTTTTTTGTGGGTAAAAGAAAATAGCATTAAACTGGCAAAGTTTTATTTCGTAATTATTTGTGAATTTGTCTAGATATGCCTGTACTTAGATATATTTAAGTGTTTATATTTTTTAACACGAAGATACATATTTCACCTAGCATCTGTACCAATAAGATGTACAAAGACATCACAAAGCCAACAAAAAATTAAAAAAAGAGAAAAAGACAACAAATACCCCGTCGCAGTGATGACCCACAAACACAAGTAGCAGTCTAACCACCACCGAACACATCACCCTGACTACAAACGAGATTCTCTGGAAGCGACACCTTTAAGAAGGAAACAACGCACAAGCTTGCTATCCTCGGATCATAGATCTTGGATTTTTACTCTGGAGTCCAAATTTTCAAAACAATACTTTCATCAAGGTCATTGTCAGATATAACCAATGAAAACCTATACTATCTCTTAGTGTATAAATATATGTGAACCTAGACAAATCTGTAATATCTAATTTGGAATAGTTTGATTTGATTTTATGTCTTTTTGTTTAGTTAATTAATAAAATTGGCTCATTTAGCATTATGTACTTTCCATGATCTCTAAAATTACCTATCCATTGCGTTATCTTTTACCATTGGCCTAACCATGATGACAGATCAGTCGGAAAACGAGGTTCCGCGAATTATTCCTTTGCTCTGGCGCTGACGGAGAAGTTAGACCGAGTATAATATTCTCTCCGTTGAGATTAACTGATCGTACGTTTCTTAAGTTACGCATATATGTAAACGTGTTTTGCCTAGAATCATCTGTATCTATATAAAACCGTGTCAACTTATTTTAAGAAGGAAGTAGTATAGTGCACACATAGGACATGAAATCAGTAGTAGAAGCAAAGTCCGTTACAAGACGTAATCACAGCCCATGTATATGTTGATGCCTATGTGGCTTCCTATTGTTATGAATTCTTTGTTTCTAAAGTGGATGCTTCTGTGACTGTGCTTACTACTAAATACTCCATGCTTATAAATAGGTTGGTTAGTCCTAAGCACCAAATCTTTCGCGGGGCCAAGGGGGCGCCCACAGCGACGCGAGCACCCTCCACCACCTCCATGCCACCCACGCGCCCTAGGCCATGGATCTTGGCGTCCCCTCGTCGGACGTGTTGCTGTGTTGGGGTGGCTGGATCAGGGGCTATGTCCGGGAGAAATCCTTGACGGCATGATGTGCTTATGAAACTTGGTGGTTAACCAATAAGAAAATCGGTGCACAAAGTTCTCTCTACCCTGTTGTTTAGGGTTTCCTGCTCCGGCGGTGTCTTCTCGCCACCATGATATCGGGTTGGTTTCCGGCTTCCCCCCCAGTATACCTCACGCTCTTCCCCTTTTTCAATCCCACCCAGTCCCTCCGTGTAGTGCACGTAGGGTTTTTCTCCTCCAGAAGTTTTTCTACCCGGCTCTTCTAGGGTTTGGTTGGATCTCGTGGAACTCATGGATGTGACCGTCGGTACCAAGCCAGGATCCGGGAAGAAGGGCAACCCAATGCTGTGCGATCCAGCAGCGGCTGCCTCGGGTACTTCGGCGCCCTCCAGCATCAGCCCAGATGAGAAGATCGACGATTTTTTCAGCCACCTGGAGTTGAACGAGGAAGAGTTAGACAATGTTGTAATCGGTGTTGACGATGCTAGAGAGTACCATCAGGTGGCCCAATGGCTGGCGATCGACAAGGTTCATACAACGCGTTCTTTTAGTTCCGATGCCTTTTTTGAGAAGATGAAGGTTATTTGGAATCTTTCCCGCGAACCAGTCTTCCGTGAAGCGAGCGAGAATCTCTTCATCTTCCAGATGTATTGCTTGGGTGATTGGAAAAAGTGGTTCACCAAGGTCCCTGGATCTTCCGTGGATAGGGTGTTCTCATCGAAGATTATAATGGCATGTGTGACCCCGAAAATTTTGTCTTTAGCGGCTTACATGTTCCGGAGCTATACCGGAAACAGGAGGTGCTGGATGAGCTTGCACGGCGAATTGGCAATGTTAGGGAAGTCCTGATGGTCCCAAAACTCTTCTTCGAGGGGAACTATGTTCGAGTTTGTGTTCGGATTGAGATTTCCAGGCCGCATATGAGATTTGTGTCCTTAACTCTCCTGAGGACAAGCGGAGATTAGCAGTTAAGAATGAGAAAATCCCGTTCTTCTGTAAGCGATGTGGCCTTCTTGGTCACGACCACTAGGAGTGTGGTGATGGTTTTTGGACGGAACAACAGCTATAGTACGGTTCATGGATGCTTGCTACCCGTAGGGAAAATCAACCCACACCTGCGCCTCGCCGCTTTACCCCTCGTGCTATTATGCGTGGAGGTTTTGCCGGCAGAAACCCTTTGTCCAACAGGGGGCCAAGGAAGCGATCATCCGAAGATGCTGACTTGGAAAACGCTGAAGATCTAAAAGACACAGCCAGCAGACCTGTTAAACCTGGGATCCTCCGCTCTCTATGGTGGGTGCAACTAGGAAAGACTCAGATGCAAATAAACAACTTGTCATGATCGTGGAGGGTAGTAAAAACCCCATGGAGGCTGACTTCACCTTTGGCGATGACCTAACCCCCCCTCCACCCACGTATTTCAAGACAAAGGATAATGCTAAGATGAGAATGACTGACTCAGTAGAAAACCAACATGACTATATGGCAACATCGGTGGAATCCCTCGAGGATGACCGTTGGGCCCAATGAGTCATCTAGAATGGAACAGCTGGGGAGGGGTACCCGCGACTGTTCAGGAACTGGTCATCCTTGTCCATACTTATAAGCCTAGTTTGGTTTTCCTTTGTGAGAACAGACAATCAGAGGAGTGTGTGAAGTACTTGTGTTTTTGTATCGATATGCGGAACTGTTTCCACTTCAAAGTAGAGGGCTATGGTGGAGGCATTGCTCTTTACTATCTGGATGGCATTGAAGTAGAAATTCTATCCTTCAGCAAGCGGCACATTGATGCGCATATTAGTGGAGGTCCATATGATGTTAAGTGGCGTGGTACTTTTGTTTACGGGGAACCGAGAGCAAGCGACCGTCATCTTATGTGGGATAAACTCAGAGTGTCGTCGGATTGTCGACAAGTACGCCATAGGGGGTCCTAGTGGCGTTGGAATGATGGGGTGTGAGACGTCGGATGTTCAAGGAGCGGTAAGCACAAGTTTACCCAGGTTCATATCCAACTACCGTGATCGGATCCTACTCCTGCTAGCAACCCAGTAACATATCGGTGTAAGCCGGATGTTACAGCAGATTACAAGAGAGGTTCGCCTATGTGAGTTGATTGTGGTGTAAGATTGATTGGTTGCCCTAAAGGCTCCCATAGGGCCGGTTTATATAGTCATCGGGGCCTCGGGTTACAGGGAGAGACCTATCCGGCTACGTTATAGAGTCGGTAACTACGTACAGCTTGGACTACAAGTAATACTACAGGCCTAAGTCAGTAACTCTTCTGGGCCTCGTCGTAGCCGGAATTTGGTCCTCCTCTTTCTCTGACTGGGCCACCCGTGAAGCAAAGTTCTAACCCGTTGGTGGGCCACCCTGGTCAGCGAGTCCTGTGGGTATACCCGGAAAGCATATCCCCAACAGTAGCCCCCCCAGAAGTCTCTAAGATCTGAAGTCGGATAAATCGTCTAGCTTGAGAATCTTGAAGGGTTCCAAAAAATTCTTTTATTAATGTAGGATTCCGAGTCAATCGAGTCGGATATATTTTGCTCTGACCTTAGTTTTTTCCTGCTTGATTTGAAACATAAGCCGGATTTTTCAGCGGCATGCTGACTAACAACTTTACAGGCCAGGTCATGTCACTGACAGGATTTCCATCAGCACGACCGTTGGTGGGTCCATTCCTTACGGAAAAGAACGCCGTTTCAATGCCTGTGCTAAAATCGAGGGGGCAGAAGAGTCGCGAGGAAGCTAACCCCCCCTCTCCTATACGCGTGGTGATTATCGTGCGTCTCACCGCACGAATCTTGACGCAGAGACAAATAAAGAGGAGAGAAAACCCTTCTTCTTAGATTCACCTATCCGTCGATTCATTCATTGCTTCCTTGTACTCCTCGAGCTCTCCGCACCAGTTCCCATCTACACACCATTGAGAAAAAATCTCTCCTTCCCCCCATCATCCCTTCTTCCTCCAAGATCTATGGCTTCTGCCTCAACCTTTGGAGCGGCAGCGGCGGGTTTGTCGGCAGCGGAAGAGAAGAAGATGCGGGGTCTTTGGATCCCTAGCACCATGGATACTGTGGAGCTACAAGTCATGGAGGATGAGGGGTTCATCGTTGTCGGTGCGTGGCGGAGCGCCTTAGGACACACCGTCCCCGCGCTGCTCGACGACGAGAGGGTGCTGTTCGGCACTCACGTCGACCGTGGCCTTAGCTTGCCACCGTCAGACTTCCTCGTCGAGGTCCTCAAATACTACGTTGTGAAACTCCATAATATTCCTCCCAACTCTCTACTTGAGATTAGTGCTCATGCAGCTTTGTGCGAGGGGTTTCTTGGCATTAGGCCAAGTCTCACCCTTTTCCGGTACTACTATGGTACTCGGAAGAATTCCATCAGTGTCGGCGTGACTTAGTTTAGTACTTAGGATGAATCGGATATATCCAAGGATTAACGCTAGTGAATCCGTCAAACGCTGGGCCGGAACTTTATTCTATCATAAGGATATTCCGGCTCCTGGAAAGGCGGAAGGTCTTCCGGTGTTCGTCAACGGCGCCGCTGCCCACCAAGATTCATGGGATGCGGAGGCACCGGAGCTGTCAGATATTTTGATCCTTGCCAAGAGGCGGATCGAGTTTTTGATGAAGCATGAGGGACTCCGTGGATCTGACTTGATCCACTGTTGGCTGGAGCGCCGGATTCAGCCTCTCTAGCACCACGGGGATCGCCTCATGCACCAGATCATGGGCGACAAGAAGGACAAGATGAGGGTCAGTTCTAGCCGGCTCGCGCTGAAGGACTACAAGACCCTCATGCAATATTTGATCAAGCAAAGAGTGGAACGGAAAGTTCCAGAAGTTTCCCTGAAGATGTATACGACCAACTGTCCTTTGACTCCAGTAAATATTTCGACTCTGCTTTTTGTGTTTCGTTGTTCTTTTCTGTTCTTTCTCCAACTCTATTTTCATCGATGCTTTTCGACTTTGTCATCTCGATAAACTCTCCGAGTCCGAGCTAGCGCCACTAAAGGGCTATACTTCAGATGACCCGGAGGCGACGGAGGATAATGAGGTGCAATAAGTTGCCGCCCCCGCCTCCAAGAAGTGTAAGGCGAAGGAAGTTGTTGCTGGTGGTAGCCAAGTGCTGCTAGTAGTTAAAAAGTAAGGACCTCACCCTTCATTTTTAGTACTCCTGTACCTTTATTTCTTTCCAGAGCACACCTAAATTTTAGGATTTTCATGTTATAGAGCTAAATCAGTGTTGAAGAGCAAGATAAAGCCGGACAACAAGCCGGGCAAGCAGATGCGTCAGCAGAAGCTTGTTATCTCCCCTGTTGTGCCACTGTCGACTCCATCCACTACTCCGTCAGCGCAGGGAGCTTCTGCATACCCTAATGCTGTCAAGATCTTGAAAGCCCTGGTCATTGTTGATGACCAGGCACCTAACAAGGGTAAACCCTTCAAGGGTAATGATCCCATGGTGATGACCACATGAACAATGGATAAGGTGGTTGGCTCTGCTGTCCCTGGCCTCAAGAGAAAAGAGAAGGAAGAGATTCTTAGGCTGGCCCAATCCAGTGTTGATAAGCAATCCTTGACTCTAGAGGCGGCGAGCCAAGAGGAGGAAGACGTCAAGCTGGTCAGCCTCCTCGACCAAATTTTGGTTCGGGATGCTAAATTCGCATCCGGCGAACTTGCAGCGACGGATGTTCCGTCTCTCACCCTTATCGACGTGTTTCAAAGCACCAAACTCAGATTTGAAAAGATGCACCTAGAACACATTGTAAGTTTCCAAGCATAAAGTCGGATAAACATCGCCGATCCGACTTGATGCGTTTAGGTTGCAAAAGAACGATGTAGTGTAGCCCCCAAGGCTCGTGCTATGATTTTACTTAGCTAAATTTGCAGCTTGAGTCTTAGTAGCCGTTTGACGGTATTCCGTCTCTATACTTACAGAAAATTGCATCTTCCAATCAATAATTGCTCAAGAATATTTCCAATAAGCGCAAATAAATCAAAGCTTTGCGCCTTGAAAATTCGAAGTTAAAAATTGAGAAAGATGAAGCAGAAGGTAAACTTTGTCTGGCTTTCTCTTTGTCAGTTATTTGTTTTGTCATAGTCGAATTTGCTCTGTCCGACTGATATTTTGTCTTTGTAGAATTGTTATGTCAATCCAGCAAGATGGTGGAGCAGGCCAAAAACTTCAAGGTCTTGGAGATAGAAAATGCCGAACTCCGGGACAAGCTTGAGAAGCTAACTTTGGAATCGGAGAAATCCGTAGCCGCAGTCCTGGAGTCAAGAAATCACGAGACCATGAGGCTCGAGAAGCTCCTAGCCCTCTGAGATAAAGAACTTGCTAATCTTAAGAAGGACTTTGATATCCAGAGGGATCTTGCCCAGGCCTCAGCTAGTGAACTAGACAGCCTCCGCAAGGAGCATGCTGAATGGAATCACTCCGTGCTTGATAAGATTTCTGAATATTTTTTACCTTGTGTTGTTCATTTTTCGACTTTTGTTTTAGCCGAATTTTCACTTTTTGGTTCTTTCCCAGCCTCCCTGAATCTTTCCGACTCTTCCACTTCTGAACCTCGCCTCGAGCGCATTAAGCTCGTTGGAGATGTCTTGTTCGACTTCCGCCAAACTCTATAAGAGGCTGGTGAAGCCGTCAAGCTTTCCGGCTTGCACACAATGTCAGTGCATGAGGTGAGGGACAAAGTTAAGGAGATTCCGAAGTTGATCAAGGACTGGAAGATCTCCTACGCTCGGACTGCTGCGCAAAAAGCTCTGACAATGGTGATGAGCCACCATAGCGAGATGGAAATCTAGCATGTCACCAAGGGCATTGCCGAGGATGATGATGAGGGTAACCCGCAAGACATCAAGGCCATCCAAGAGTCTTGTGCAGGTTACGCTTGTGGGGTGGCGGAGATGACCAACTACACGACGCCATTCTTTGAATCCATCACCGCGCCTTCGTCGCCTCAAGAGCCAGAAATCAGCAATGCTTCCGAGTCTGAGATCGAGGGCGACACTGCTTTTGATTCCAGTGCTCCACCTTCTTCATCACCACCGCCTGTAGCATAAACAATTTCTATGCATTATCTTAAACTTATGGCAAAGTAATGATGGATACAATGTTTATTTTGTGCTGGTCTGTAAAAACTGATGCTTTTACTATCTTAGCACTTTTGCTTATATATTTTTATGCATGTGCTTGAAAATATTTCTTGAAGCACTTTTTTTTATTTATGCCTATACTTATCGATTTATCTGCTCTATGCCTCGTCCTTTTCATGGGTCAGCCAACCTTTAGCACGGAAAATTTTCTGAGCAACGGAGCGCAATTGCTAAACCATTTTAAACTTGGAAACAAAGCCGGCTTCCAGTACCAACAACTCATTATTCGTAAAATGCCCGCGTGTAAGCAATCAGATAAAAAATCAAAGTATATACAATAATTTAAACTTTGTACCCTAAGGCAACATTTTTTAGATTATTCAAAAATCATAACCAGAATGAGCATAAAGTACTTTCAAGCTTTCTGGGATTTTTGAAAAAATTACATGGTCTTTTGGAAATAAGATGGCAAAAACGTCTCAAACATAATAATATGAGGAAACCAATACTTTATTTTACTTTGAACATGTACAAATATGATTACAAGGAAACATAACTAAGAATAGAAGGGACATAGCTATGCAATATTCCATGGACGGTCTATTTCATCTGGGTCCGTGCTGCCACCAGCTCTCTTCCTTTTCCGAGTATCAGGTCTTTCCTTGACTGGTCTCATGTCGGTTAAATAATATGACCCATTATACAGAACTCTGCTTACCATAAAAGGTCCTTCCCAAATTGGGGAAAGTTTGTGCTTTCTCTTTTGCATAAGTCGGAGAACCAAATCGCCTTTTTTGACTCTCTGACTATGATACTTGCGCAACTTCTGCTGATAGGATGTAGATCTCTACTCAGCAACAACGCGTACTTATTCGATTATATCGAGATCATCTTGCCGAGAAACTTCTGCATCTTCTTCGATATACGCTTTAACTCGTGGAGCCTGATGGATCAGATATGGAAGATCTGCTTCTGCACCGTAGACCAAGAATAAAGGAGTATAGCGGGTTGACCTATTAGGAGTTGTACGTAAGGTCCATATCACAGACAGTAATTCTTCCGCCCAAGCCCCCACGGCCCGACGAAGCAAGTCGGATCCCTTGTTCTTCGCAGAATTCGGCCAATTCACCCATGGAAAAGTTGCTCCCGTTGTCAGTAATTATACTGTGCGAATATCCGAATCTGATGATTACGTGTTCAACGAATATTCTGGATGTGGCTCCATCGCAACTTGTTACGGGTTTAGCCTCAATCCATTTTGTAAATTTATCCACCATCACTAGTAGGTGAGTAAATCCACACTTTGTCGTGCGAAATAGCCCTACCATATCAAGCCCCCAGACCGCAAACGACCATGTAATAGGGATTGTTCGCAGCTGTTTAGCCAGAATATGTGCTTGATGAGCGTACTTTTGGCAGCCTTTGCATATTTTGACCAGTTTATTGGCATCTGCCTTAGCTGTAAGCCAAAATAATTCGTGTCGAAAATATTTTGCCACTAAGGATCTGGATGCAGCGTGATGAGCACACTCGCCTTCATGGATTTATCTTAAGATTTCTACTCCTTCTTCTGAAGAAATACATCTCTGAAAACACCAGAAACACTCCGTTTATAGAGCTCACCATTTACTATAATGTAGGCCTTTGCTCGTTGGACAATCTTCCGGCTCAGGACTTCGTCTTCGGGTAGTTTTCCGTCTATTAGGAAATCAAGGATAGGCTTTTGTCCAGCTGGGAATTACAGCCATAACTGCTATTAAAGGTGAGTCGGATCTTGTCGGATAGTCCTCATCAACTCTGACTATGGAGGGGACCCTTAAATGCTCTAGAAAAGCTCCATCAGGAACTTGTTTCCGCACAGAGCCTATTCTGCTTCCTCATTTTCTGCTCGAGGGATGTGTTGAACCTCAAAACCCTCGAACGATTTGGATAGTTCATCCACGACAGCCTTGTATGCTGCCATGTGCTTGTTTGCGTTACAGATATCGGATACTTAGTGAGCAACCAAATCCTAATATCCGTAACACATGAGTCTTGATATGCCAATGTTTTTTGCCATGCGTATTCCATGTAGTAGTGCTTCGTACTCGGAAATATTATTGGTTGCCGTGAACTGTATTTGCAACACATAGAACAACTTATCTCCTTGGGCTGATTTGAGCACCGCGCTAGCACCCGAGCCTCCTCGTGCTTTTTATCCGTCGAAGTGAAGGGTCCAAAATTCTGAGTCTGGAGGGCCTGCGTTTTCTGCTGTTTCTATCCAATCAACAACAAAGTCGACAAGAATTTGGGATTTGATTGCTTTACGTGGTTTGTACTCAATGTTGAAAGCTGCAAGCTCTATTCCCCACTTTACGACACGTGTTGTGGCGTCGCGGTTATTGATTATACCTCGTAGGGGAGCGGTGCTCACCACTGTGATATTGTTCTCTTGAAAATAGTGGCGTAGCTTTCTGGATGCAAAGAACACTCCATAGGCTAGCTTTTGGTGATGTGGATACCATTGCTTTGATTCTATCAGCACCTCACTTAGATAATAAGTTGGCCACTGCACCTTATATTCGTGGCCTTCTTCCTCGCTCTCAACTACTGTTACCACGCTTATGAACTTGTTGGTCGCTGCAATGTAGAGTAACATAGGTTCCTGAGGTTCTGGCGCTGCGAGAACTGGTGGGTTTGAAAGAAGATCTTTCAAACTTTGCATGGCAGTTTACGCTTCTGGGGTCCAGACAAATTTGTTGGTTTTCTTTAAGAGTTTTTACAAAGGTGTGGCTCTTTCCCCGAGCCAGCTGACAAACCGACTCACTGCTGCAATGCAACCAATGAGGCGCTGTACGTCCTTCAGGCGAGTCGGTCTGGTAATGTTTAAGATAACCTTTATTTTGTCCCGGTTCAGCTCTATGCCTCACTCAGAGACGATGAAACCTAACAATTTTCCGGCTGGAATTACAAAGAAACACTTTTTCGGATTGAGCATCATAATGAATTTTCGTAGACTAGCAAACGTTTCATCCAAGTCAGAAATTAAAGTTTCCTTCTTTTTGGACATAACTGCTATTTCGTCTATGTATACATGGACGTTACATTCGATTTGGTCGTTGAGACAACGTTGCATGGTATGTTGATATGTTGCTCCTGCATTCTTTAAGCCAAAAGGCATAGTTTTGTAGCAGAAGGTTCTGAAAGGAGGGACGAAATATGTCTTAATTTGATCCGACTTTTTTGTCGGTATTTGGTGATATCCGAAATATGCGTCGAGAAATCAGAGTAATTCTAACCCTGCCATTGAGTCGATAACTTGATTGATTCTTGGCAAAGGAAACGGATCTTTTGGGCATGCCTTGTTCAAAGCGCTATAATCAACACACATCCTTAAATCAATGGTGTCTTTTTTAGGGAGGAGTACAGGATTTGCCACCCAATCTGTATGGATGACCTATTTTATGAAATCCGCTAACTCTAGGCGGGCCTAACTCCTTGGCTATTGCTTTGCGCTTTTCGTCAGCAAATCGTCGTAAGGACTGTTTGACGGGTTTAGCGTTTGGGTACATATTAAAAGAGTGCTCGACAAGTTCCCTAGGTACTCCGGTCATGTCAGATGGCTGCCATGCGAAGATATCACTATTAGCTTTGAGGAACTCGACGAGCGCACTTTCCTATGCGTGGGCTAAGCCTACCCCTATGTTCGTCATCTTGGAGGGATCATCTTCCTTCACGATGTCTTCTTCGTCTCTTCCGACGCCTTGAACTGCAAACTTGGCTTCAGCACCTCGTTCTTTGTGGAGGGCATCTCGGACGGATTGATGGTCTTCTTGATCTCCTAGTACTCCTGGGCGTGCAGCACGGCTTCGGCGAAGGCAGCAGATCCTTCGTCGCACTCTCGCGCCTTCCTCGGATTTCCTCGTACATTGATTATGCCCTTTGGACCTGGAAGTTTAATCATGTTGTAGATGTAATAGGGACGGGCCATGAACACCTAGTATGCCAGACGCCCGAAGATGGCCTGGTAAGCACTTTTGAATGGTACCACCTTGAAAGAGAGTGGCTCGGTCCAATAATTGTCTCGGGTTCCGAATGTCACGTCCAGAGTAATCTCACCCAGAGAATCTGCCTGTCTCCCTGGTACAATGCCAAGGAAAGTTACACTGTTGTAACTCAACTAGCTCTCGTGTAGTTTCATGCGGTGGAGTGTCTCAATGTAGAGGACGTTGATGCTGCTCCCACCGTCCCTGAGTGTTTTTGAGAACTCATAGCCATCAATAAGAAGATTGACAACTAGAGGGTACTTTCCCCGACGATGTGTTTTCCTCGGGTGATCTGAACGATCAAAGGTGATGGTTACCTCTAACCAATCCAGGAACTGTGGGACAGCCGGAACTGCGGCATTGAGCTCACGAAGAACCGCCTTCTTGTCCTTAGCTGGATGGGATCCAAGGAAGCAGATGTACGCGTCTTTCTTTGTCGGAAAAGTTTTCTTTCCATCCGTCTTGGGCTCTGCAGCGGCTTCCGCTTCTTCCATGTCGGAATCTTCCTTGGGCTCCTTTCCTTTCTCGGAATTTTTCTTTCCTTTTCGTCGCTTGGCTCTGTAGCCAGCGGATTCGTCTTTCTTGATGTCGTCATTGAAACAACACTCGGCATTTGTGTGGGTAGATCCTCCATTACTATCCAAGTGGTGGACATAGGGATTATTGGCAATGTCGGCCCAAGTATAGGTTCTTCCGGGTTGCGGATCTCCTCTGCCCTGGATTCAGGAAGTTCCTCGGCCTCTACCCCGGCCTCCTCTGCGCCCTCCTCGTCCTTCGGATCCAAATGTTGTGTTGTCCAGAGCCGGCTTCTCGTCCGAGGTGTTCTTGCGCTTCTGAGTTTGCTTTGGCTGTTTGGCCGCATTGGGATTGGCCAGAATATTTAGCAGCCCTTCTGAATAATCATCGGCGTCAGCATATTTTCTTGCCTTCTCTATCATTTCTCCCAAATCTGTGACGTGGTCATGCTTGAGACTGTGACGTAAAATTCCAACTAGAAGTCCTGCAATAAAAGCTTCTATGGCAGTTTTTTCGTTTATTCCTTAGCAGGAGTTCTTCGTATCGATCCAGCATCCGAGGTAATCCCGGAAGGTTTCTTCGGGTCTTTGGGTGCAACGCTGCAATTCTCCGACTGTGCAGGGCCTCCTGTTTGTTCCCTGGAAGTTTGAAAAGAACGCACTTTGCATATCATACCAGTTATGAATTGAATTCTCTGGCAGTTCATTGATCCATGATCGAGCCGTCTTCCTTATCATCAGTGGGAGATATCGGACTGCAACCAAGCTGTTTCCTCCTTTGGCGATGCAGCAAGCCTGGAAAAAAACCTGGAGCCAAGTATCTAGTCGGGCTGCACCATCATAGGGCTGAATATGTTTGGAAATGCCAAAGTCAACCGGGAATTTGGTCTAACGTATACGTGGACCAAAGCACTTGGTTCCCATGTACACATCTTTTTCTTCATACCGCCGCTTCTATGTTTGATTCGATGCGATGGCAAGCGTTGTTTGATGAGACAGATCTGCGCCTTGGAGGCTCACGGCTTCTGCGCGGTGGAGTCGGATTTCTGCTTCTCCTCTCACCATTGCTGCCTCCGCCCCTGCGGCTCCCAAGGCTACGACGTGATCCTTCATGGTCGCTGCTGGGAGGCGATGGTGGCCCCGGTGGATTATTTCCGGCTGGGTTTCTTGGTGGTGTCGGTGGAGCCTCATTATGCGGACTCCGATGCCTGTTTCTTCGGGCACCATCCCTACTTGATTCAGGACGATCCGGATCATCTCTTTGTCCGGCGTTCGCAGCCGGATGGCTTGGTGGTGGCATCCTTAGCCGATCTTGCTCTTATTGCTGGCGGCGTGTTTCCGGGTCTTCTCTGTAGCGGTTGTTTTGCCGACGATGGTCCTGATGAGGAACCATTGCCCTGATGGCATCTTTGGACGCATCCGGAATAACTCTTGCCCAGTCACGTGTCGGCCTGCTAGAGTGGCCGTTTTAGCCGGTTCTTGAATTATCTTCTTCTCCACGGGGACGATAACGTTGAGTCGTATCCCTGCGAAGCCTTATGTCAGCTCTTTGGTCGGCGCTAGTGTCACAAAACTCGGATTTTGAGGCCAGCTTGCCACTAAATGACGCGGCCATCTTTTGCTTCTTTAATTCTTTGTCCAGCAACGCGACGCATTGCTGGACCTGGTGCGGAGACAGATTGTTGGCAAGGATGGCTTGGGCTGCAGCAGTGTTTTCCACCGGCGTGTTGTAGACTCGGATCTTCTCTCCATCTTTTCCGTCGAATAGATCTTTGTGGATATCCGGATTCTTGTTATCAATAAACATACCTCCCCTTTTTTTGTTTGTGGAAATCTGACTGGTATCTGGCAGAATCACTGTCTAACTGATGTCTCATCTCGATGAGGCGTGCAACCTCGTCAAGTAGAAACAAGCGGTGCTTTTCCAGGTCCTCATCCCTTTTCTCCAGCGCCTCCATCGTAAGATCTGAATCCGTTGGGATTGGAATTGTGAGAGCATCTCCGTAAATCTCACGTGCACCCTTGGTGACAACTTGTCCATCCACAGGAGGATCGATCAGGGTGGTATTAATTGGATCTCCATCCTGATTCTTCATCTCGATCTCTTCATCAACTTTTTCTTTGTTGGTTTCCTTGACGTCCGCTCTACCAGAGTTGGATTCTTATTCTTATTCTTCTTATTCTTTGACCTCCCAGTAGTTTTAACGTGCGTAGTGGCAAAGATGGCTTTTGGTCCGATACCGCGGGATAAACTTTCGTTGGTACTTTCCGTCATAGTTGGTTTCTGGACCTCAAAGGAATCTCCGGTGTCCATGTCATCCTGTGAGGTGTAGCTTTCATCCATGCTATCATATGGACTAGGGGGAGTTTCCGACACACCTTGCGTTTTCTTGGAGACATGCTCTTGTTTGTACTCCTCTATCTCTTTGTCGAAGTCTCGAAGTTCGTGCGACGTGATTGATTCCGCTGGGGAGCCAGGTAAGTCGGAGTTTTCTTCGATTGCGTCTAGGACCAAGTCACTACCAGCTCCAGCATCGAAAAAGTCAGATCCAGTGCTTATGTGGTACACAAAACAGTGCTTCTTCTTGTTCATGTTTTTGAGGTACTTGTATAACTTGGTTTCCGCTTCGACATCAGCAAGGCTGGATCCATAGCGGAAGTATTCCTCGTCTATGTATCCAATCTCGCTGGAGAGATTGGATCTGGATTCTTTTTCCACCTCTTCTTCCACTACAGGAGTGGGTTGGGTGGGTTTGATTTTCTTCGGGACCCTAAACTGATCTTCCGCCTGTGTAGACAAAGTAGATCCGGATTTTTCTTGCGCCATGCTCATCACCTCAAGGGTGGGTTGGGCGGGTTCAGCGAAACTGAGATAGATATCGATCTCGCCAATTGACATGATCATGTAGGTCTTCACGGGTTTTGAAGTCGGAATCCAAGTCTCATCGAGAAGGATGAGAGGGACATCACTGGCGTAGACCACGCGACCCATGGCGATTGTTTCGCCTATTCCTGCACGTGCAGATTCTGCCCGGAACGATGCTCCAAAGGTCACCAGCCCCACGGTGGGCGCCAACTGTCATCGGATTGTCGACAAGTACGCCATAGGGTGTCCTAGTGGCGTTGCAAGGATGGGGTGTGATACGTCGGATGTTCTAGGAGCAGTGAGCACAAGTTTACCCAAGTTCAGATCCGACTGCAGTGATCGGATCCTACTCCTATTAGAAACCCAGTAATATATCAGCGTAAGCCGGATGTTACAACGGATTACAAGAGAGGTTCGCCTGTGCGAGTTGATTGTGGTGTACGATATATTGGTTGTCCTAAAGGCACCCATAGGGCCGGTTTATATAGTCACCGGGGGCTAGGGTTATAGGGAGAGACCAATCCGGCAACGTTACAGAGTCGGTCACTACGTACAACTTGGACTACAAGTAATACTACATGCCTAATTCGGTAACTCTTCTGGGCCTTGTCGTAGCTTGAATTGGACCCTCCTCTTTCTCTGACTGGGCAGCCTGTGAAGCAAAGCTCTAACCCGTTGGTGGGACACCCTGGTTAGCAAGTCCTGTGGGTATACCCGAAAATCATATCCCCAACACAGAGCAATTAAACAGTACTCTACTGATCCTTGGTTAATGATTGGTGATTTCAATGAAGATATGTGGCAGGAAGAGCACTTCTCGAATTCCCGAAGATCGGAGAGACTAATGCTCGATTTCAGGGAGGTCCTATCCCACTGTGACCTACATGATATTGGCTGTGTGGGCACCCCCTGGACTTGGGACAACAAGCAAAGAGGTGACTGCAATGTAAAGGTGAGGCTCGACCGCGTTGTCGCTTCCCCGACATGGTCAGCTTTGTTCCCTGATTGTCGACTGCGCCACCTTACATTATCGCGGTCTGATCACTGTCCACTGCTACTCTCTATGGATCCTATCGTTGAGCGAAGGCCTAACCAGCCCATTCGCCGGTACAAACTAATGTGGGAGCGTGAGCCTTCCCTAGCTCCGACTGTGAAGGAGGCTTGGTCTCGCAGAGCCCCAACACAGGATCTGGGCGATATTTACTCCTCTATGAAATCTGTCATGAAAAATCTGTATGCCTGGAAAACGGAACATTTTAGTGCCTTTAAAAGAGACCTTGAGCGGAAGAGGAAAAGGCTTGAGGAGCTGGCCTTAGTCAATGATGTTGAAAGTGTAAACAATAGAGCAAAGCTTTCTAAGGATATGGATGAACTCCTCTATCGAGAATAAATCATGTGGCTACAACGATCCCGAGTGACTTGGCTACGCGAAGGGGATCGGAACACAAAATACTTCCACAGGCGGGCGTCCAATAGGAGAAAGAAAAATCGCATTAGCAAGCTGAAGCGAGTGGATGGGTCTTGGACATCTGACACGTCGGAGATTGAAGATATCACTCGGGAGTTTTTCCAAGTTCTCTATGCACGAGAATATAATATTGACCCTAACATTGTTACTGATGTTTTTCAGGAATGTGTTGATGATGAGATGAATGAGAAGCTGTGTGCCCCGTTTTCAGATAAGGAGATCAGCAATGTGTTGTTTCAGATTGGGCCCCTTAAGGCGCCTGGACCAGATGGCTTCCCGGCAAGATTCCTTCAACGTAACTGGGATATTATCCGTGAAGATGTGGTTCTTGCTGTGCAGAAGTTCTTCTCTGATGGCATCATGCCAGAGGAGGTTAATGATAGTGCCATTGTCCTGATCCCAAAGAAGTATAATCTGGAGGAGTTCAAGGACTTTAGGCCAATCAATCTTTGCAATGTGATTTTCAAAGAGGTTTCCAAGTGTCTTGTGAATCGCCTACATCCAATACTGCAGGACATCATCTCGCCAACTCAAAGTGCGTTTATTTAGGGAAGACTCATTACTAACAATGCTCTAGTTGATTTTGAGTGCATTCACTCTATCCAGAATGTTCTGCTTCACGCAAGAATGTTCTGCTTCACATGGCCAAGGCCTACGATCGTGTGGACTAGAGGTTTTTGGAAGGGTTTTAGCAAAACTAGGCTTTCAAAGTCAATGGATTCGGTGGGTGATGGCATGTGTCACCACTGTTTGCTACTCTATTCGCTTTAACGTAAATACGTTGGACCCTTTTACTCTTACATGCGGACTTCACCAAGGTGATCCCCTCTCTCCGTACTTGTTCTTGTTTGTCGCTGACGGCTTGTCTCGCCTAATATAGAAGGAAATTGTTGACGATGCGCTTAATGAGATACATCTGAGTAGAAGGGGGCCGAGTGTGTCCCACCTACTTTTTGCGGACCATAGCCTCTTATTCTTTGAGGGATCGGCTAACAAATCCTCGGTGATCAAATATATCCTCGACAGATATGAGAAGAGTACTGGACAACTTGTTAGCTTGGGAAAATGCTCCATACTGTATGGTGACAGAGTGGCCTCTAATAATCAGGAAGAAATCAAAGGTATACTGAAATATGAGACCTTGTGCTTTGAGGATAAATACCTTGGACTACATGTTCCAGAGGGGCGTTTGAAAAAGGGCAAGCTCCAAAAAACAAAGGAAAGATTTTCGAAAAAAGATAATGACTAGGCCGAGAAGTATATGTCAAGTGCGGCAAAAGAAATCCTCATAAAGGCAGTGTTGCAGTCTCTCTCTACGTATGCAATGGGGGTGTTCAAGTTTCCTGTGGGTCTGACTGAGGACCTCTCTAAATTTTTTCATGATTCTGGTGGGGCGATGAGGAGAACCGTCGGCGTATGCATTGGCTTTCATGGGAAAAAATGACATGGCCTAAAATCTATGGTGGCATGGGCTTCAGAGAGCTCTATATGTTTAACCAAGCTTTGCTCGCTAGATAGGCTTGGAGATTGATCCACTTCCCCGACAGCTTCTGTGCCAGGGTTCTTAAAGATAAATACTATCCGTCTAGAAACCTCCTTGATACTGACTTTCTCCAGAACACCTATCAATCATGGAAGGGGGTTATGCATGGCCTTGATATTCTTAAAAAAGGGGTGATATGGAGGATCAGCTCTAGAACACAAGTGAAAATATTCAGAGAGATTCCCCCCCTGATGCTCGTTCTTCCCCAAAGAGGCTAAGGAACTGTCATAGGTACTGGGTGTCCGAGCTTATTGATCAGACCACGAGGACCTTGGACGTGAACCTGGTCCGGTCCTACTGCCACCCTTCGGATGCTGATGTGATCCTGTCCATAAAGCTCCCCGCAAGACAATGTGATGACTTCATTGCATGGCTCCTTGAGAGCAATGGTCTTTTTTCGGTTCGGTCTGCATATCGTCTTGGCATGGACCCCTCATACGCTAGACTTAGTGGAGGCCAATCAAGATCAGAGCCTTCATGGGATAGAGGTATCTGGAATGTGATCTGGAAGGCTAAGGTACCCCAGAAGTTAAAGGTTTTTGCTTGGAAGGCTGCGACATCTACTCTTGCTGTGAAACATAACTTGCACCACCACATTCCAAGTGTGGATCCTACCTGTTCTATCCGCGGAAGAGAAATTTAAGATGGGCACCATGCGCTGGTTCGTTGCACTATTGCTAGAGCCCTCAGAGCGGAGCTCAAAAACTCCTAGGTCTTTCCTTCGGAGGAGCACTTCTCTGACAAGGGATCAGAGTGGCTTCTTGTCCTCCTTCATAAGCTTCCAGCTGATATGCGAGCTAAAGTAACCTTCCTCTTCTGGTGTGTTTGGCACCATCAGAACACTATTGTGCACGGTGATGGATAAGCATCGGTAACTGCCTCTTCCCTTACTTGGTGAATTACCTCTGCTCCTTTAATTATGTCGTTGTTCCAAAGGTGGACAACAAGGGGAAGTCTCCACTGCTCCCTAAAAATTCCATAGTACACCCGGATCCAACGGGCTCTAGCTCCTGGGTGGCACCACGGTTCGACAAAGTCAAGGCAAATGTTGATGCTGGCTGGGACGCCCTCTCAAAGAAGGCCAGAATTGGAGTCATTATTCGTGACCACGATGGGTCGGTTATCCTCTCAGAATGGAAACCTATTCATGATTGTATGTGTGCTGAAGAGGCGGAGATCCATGCCGTCATTGCGGGCCTGAAGCAACTCATCCACCTTCACTGTTGGCCGGTGACCATTGAATCCGACTATCTTCGTGTGGTTCAGGTTCTTTCCATCCATGAGGTGGATAGATCAGGGTTTTGGTGTCTGTATGAGGAAGATAGGGAGATCTTAAAGATTTTCACTCAAATATCTTTAGTTAAGGTCCCTCGTAGTAGCAATCTCGCTGCGCATAGTTTAGCCCAACTGGGCAAGTCAGGCGCCTCTGGTAGTTTATATGGTGCAACACCGAGCTGTGATACGTCCAATTTGCATCACCATTATATATCATAATTTTCCTCTATTCATTGATATTTTTCATATTAAGAGGTGTTACTTATGTCTTTTCATCTGTTTTTGCATGTTGGATTATTCTTGGAGGATGAACTGTCAGAGTCAGGATTTTGATGGAAAAGGCGGTGTTTTGATGCAATTTCGCGAAGATCAAAAAAATACCAGAAAAACTACGGAAAATCCTATTTTCCCAGAAGACAAAGAATGCCAGAAGGGGAGGCGGAGTTAGGCCATAGGGGGCCCACACCCCCTAGGCGCGAGCCACCCTAGGCCGCGCCAATGGGGGGTGTGGCCCACCTGGCCCACCTTTGGCTCCGCCCTCTCGCCTATATCTTCTCCTCGAAACCCTAATACACGGGGAGTGACCACATAAAGATTCTGCCGCCTCTACAGGGTGGAAAACACCGAGAGAGAAAGAGCTCTCCGGCAGACAGATTTCTTCCTGGGAAATTCCTTTGCGGAGAGAGAAGATCATCGCCATCAACACAATCATCAAGCTAGACTTCATCGGGATCATCATCATCATCCACACCATCATCTCCACCAGCACCATGATCACCACTCCATCCCGCTGTAACAATTGTGCTGAATCTTTCATAGTTCTTAGAGGGAAACTTTCCAGGTGTTAATTACTATTGTAGTTGATGCTTGTGAGTGGAACCATTGAATTATTGTTTATGTTCAGATTCTTATCCATCACCATATCATCTTTTATCTTGATCCATATGATGTCCCGTGAGTAGTTCGTTTAGTTCTTGAGGACATGGGAGAAGTCATGTTGTTAGTAGTGGATTTCTGTTGAGGTATTATTTTCAATGGTCTAATATTTAAGTTGTGGTGCTATTCTTCTAGTGGTGTCATGTGAACGTCGACTACATGGTACTTCACCATTTATGGGCCTAGGGGAATGCATTGTGTATTTGGCTACTAATTTTTGGGTTGCTGGAGTGCAGAAACCTGAACCCCTGTTAGGATACCACAACACAGTGAGATTCATAAGGATGGGAATCTAATATATAACTTTTGGCCTCGTTATGGAGAGAGTAAAGCTCAAACTTGGGGGAGATTGAAGTTACTAATGCTTAAACGTCCTATTCATGAACTCTTTAACAACATTATTATCAATAACTTTTATGCAAGGCTTTCTCTTCATGATAAAGATTTACTAGATGCTTCTTGTGCTGGATCAGTCACACATATAAAGGAAGAAGCTAAATGGGATCTCCTAGACCGTATTCAAGAAAATACTAAAGCATGGGAGAATGACAAAGGAAGAAAGTCAGGTATAAATTATGATTATGAATGCATTAAATCTTTTATGGGAACTGATGACTTTCGTGATATTAGTACTGAGTATGGTCTTGACTCTCAAAGTATTGCCAATTGTTTTAAGGCTTTTGCCTCTTAGATATAAATTACTAAAAGAAGTGGAATAAGTACCATGCACCTTATAAAGATGTTACCCATGTTCCTGCTAGCATTGAAGTTTGTACCGTTGATCCTATTTTGCCTGAACCGTATGTTGAGAAAATACCTTTTCCTGCTAAGGCAAAGGAACATTCTATCATAGCTAATGTGGTTAGCAAAAGTGCAAAGAAAACTATGGAACCTGGAGAAAATAAACATTGAACCTGTAGTGGCCATCGAGAAATATCTTGTCACTAAAAATATATAGGATAAGCACATTGTCGTCTGTGAAGATGCTTATAATATTATCTCTCATCCTAGTAAAGCTAGGAAACTAGTGTCCATGTGCTTTCTGTGAGAATTGGTGATCATTTCTATTATGGTTTATGTGATATTGGTGCTAGTTCTAGTGCTATTCCTTATGAGATTTACAAAGAAATTATGCATGAAATTGGTCCTTGTGAGCTTGAGGACATTGATGTGGTTATTCACCTTGCTAATAAGGAAACCATTTGCCCTATTGGTATTGTAAGAGATGTGGAAGTCCTTTGCGGTAAGATTAAGTATCCAGCTGATTTTCTATTGCTTAGTTTAGCAGCTAGTAAAACTTGTCCTATTATCTTTGGTAGAACTTTCTTGAACACTTGTGGAGATATTATAGATTGTAAGAAGGAGAAAGTTTTAACTAAGTTTGATGGAGAGTGTTATGATTTTTATTTTTCCAAATTTTGCTAAAACTCCTTATGAAAAATAATTCCCTAATGAAGATTTCACGGCTAAACAACTTGCTTTTATTGATGCAGTTTATGACCTTGGACCTCTTTTTGATGATTGCAAGTATGCTCATTCTGATGATAAAGTTGTTTCTTGTAACAGTTATATTGTCAAAGTTATTCAAAGTGCTGCTGAAAGTTATTTTGAGAGACGGAAACATGGTTTTATGCATCTCAATAATATTAAGTTTCCCCGTTTTATGTTGAAGTTGCATTTGTTTTGTCTTCCTATGTTAGTGGCCTTTTGCTTCAATAATGTGTTTTCTCATGAGACTCCCTTGCATAGGAAGTGGGTTAGACTCAGATGTGTTGGATATTTGCTTCTTGATGCTCTCTTTCACTTCAAATCTATATCCCCTATATGAGCATCTTTTAAATTATCAAGCCTAACTTAAAGGCAATAAAGAAAAGTACTTCTTGGGAGATAACCCAATAGTTTTGTTGAGTCTTGGAAGTTATTACCTCAGTAGTAACCGCTCCTTATCCTTTTTGTTTTGGTTTTTGTGTCAATATCAACTACTTTTGAGAAGTAGAGGAGTTGTGAAAAGAGGCTTTCCTAGGACAGATTTTTGTGCAGGGTTGTATAAATTCGTGAAGGAGCTCAGTACAAAGGAAGGAGCTATAATTTACTGTGCTTGTTCTTCAAGTTATTATCCAACTTTCATTAGTTTGCACTTTTTGATTTGAGCAACGGAAGTTTTTTGAAACAATCAATCTTTACCAGTTGGTCTGTTTTGACAGATTTGTGCCATCATTTGCATTTTCCTCTTATGTTGATTCCCTTTGAGATTATTTTTGGGCTTTTGGAAAGGAGTTGCTACAGTAGTTTTGTTTTGATGGATTTCAGTTGAATTTGAACCTAAAGGTTTATTGTTTTGGCATACACTAATGTTGCGGTTTGTGTAAGGCCTTGTATGAAAGGAATTTTTAGGAGATGGAAAAAGGAATCTGCAGAGTTCCTCTTTGAGAAGGTAAAAGTGCTGAAAACTGAAGGTTTGTGAAAACCCAATCTTTTTATATTTTTTATGTTTTTATTACATACGGAAGGTTTTGAGACGAAACAGAGGAGGATACGAAGACCAGATGGGCCACACCCACCCTAGGCGCGGGACCCATCTGGCCACGCCTACATGGGTGTGAGCCCCTAGAGTCCGTCTCTGCCTCGTTTTCGCACAGTACGTTCCTTATGTCTTGAAACTTCGTAATATATAACCCCCAGATCCCCCGAGGTTCGTATACCGTGTTCTCGTCGTGTTTCTGTTTCGATCTGTTTTGGTCAGGAAATCTTCTCAAATTTAGAGCACCATGGTCTCCGCCAACGACAAAGGCAAAGATCCCATGGAAGAAGAAAGGATCGCTGCTAGGCACAAAGACATGGGTTGGAGTATCGAGGAGAAAGTAAAGGACATGTCGGCAGTCATGAAGGGACAAGCAGCCATGGGATCAAGGGCAAGGAAACCGACTTTTGTAGGGGCAATTAACACTGGACGCGCTTTTTCTCATAATATGCAGGGTATCATGACCTCCGTTCCATACTTCAAATCCCGCCCTGAGGCAGTGGAAGCCCTTCAAACCACTCATGAGTTTTGTGATAAGTACCATGCTCTAAGGTTGAAGGTGGATATACTTCAAGATGAGAATAACCGGCTTCGTAAGATGCTGGAGGGTTTTCTCACCCTAAACAAGGGAACACCACCACCACCAAAGAAGTAATTCATCATTAGGTTTGGCATCCCCTTGGCTTGTTCCAAGCTTGGGGGAGTGCCGCGGTATCACATCATTATCTTTTATCTTTTTACCTTTTTAGTAGATTCATATCTTGGGGTAGAGAAGTTATCTTATAGGTTGATATGCATTGTGGAAGTATCTCTCCTTTAGTTGGTTATCTATGTATCCCTTGGTGTGAGTGCCTTTATGGAATATTAATGAGAAGTTTCATCTTTTACTTTTTGCACTTCTTATTTTATTTTTCAATCTCTATTATATGATTGATCTTGTTGATCAGTATTGGTATCACTTCGGGAGCATCAAGTAGATCTAAATTGGTTTTGGCAAACCGAGCTCTGGTCAGTACCAACACTTTGAGGTTAGAAAGGAAAAGAGGAAAATCTTACATGTATTTTGTATCATTTATTTTATTTCTTGATTGGCTCATAAGCTTAGTATTCTTTATTTAAGATCTTTTGTGTCTTCAAGGAAGATTGCATGTTTGACTTTATTACTTGTATGCTTGCTTGTTTCCTTCAACTCTTTTGCTTGCTACCCAACCTTGCTAGCCAAAAACCTGTTTTGAGAAGGCATTCTTCCCATGCTTCCAACCCCTTTGAACCAAAACCTATGCCATTTGTGTCCACCATATTTACCTATTAGCATTATTTCTATTCCAAGTAAATTCTCAAGATTCATCTATCTTTTGAATTAAAAATTATTTTTATGTGAAAACTAGTCAGTAAAGCTCTCACGAACTGGATGGCACACCTTATTTTCTTGCCCCTAATAAACATGAACTATTGTGTCATCGAAGTTGTATATGCTTGCACATATACATTGGAATTAGCAGAACCATGCTGTCACGAGGAACGCTTTCAACATTGCACCTGTACATTGTACACAGTTGATATCATGCTATTTTATTTGCGGATGTCGTCGGTGTGAAATAAAAGGGGAGCTTGTAAGTCCATGGAGTTATGTATGTGTGTTAGAGAAACGCCTGGGCCGCTAGCCTAAGCCATGCCTAATCATGGTGGAAACTCGCCGCATAACCATAGTGAGCAATCTGTGAAGCATCCTCGATAAAGACCTATGCAAATAGCAAATAAAAAGATCCCTGAGATGCTCATTGTCTACTTGCCTTGTCATTTTGATTATGGGATAGCTCCTGTATCATGTGAAAGGGGTACACCGTTGGCAGTTCTCTATGATACGCATGTACTTACTATGAAAAGAACTTACCGGTAACTAAAGTTGAGTAGCATGAGGAGCGACCCTCGTACTCAAGGGACATGAGATTGCCAACTTATATTTCGTCAAGCATATACTCCATCTTTGTTCACTTTAACCTTAATCACCTCAAGATGCTTATGATAGGGGAAATGAGAGCTCAAAGCTAGTAAGTATCATAATATTTTAAGAGCTCTTTCTGAACTTGAAATCCCTGCTTCCCTCTATAAAGGGCCCTTTCTCCTACTTCTAAGTTGAGTCAGTAAACCTATTCCTCTCCATCTCCAGCAAGCATTTGAGTTGTTGTGTTTCAAGCATTTATACGATGATTTATTCAGTCATGTTCTTTATCTTCCTTGTTTGCACAAGGCTCTTATGTAATGAGTATTACTTTGAAAGCTATCATTATGAAAAACCTTTTATGTTTGAGCAAATAGTACTCTTGTTGTTAAACTTCTACAAAAGCTTTATTTGAAAATTTTTTGGCAACTGTTCTCTGACCAAGAACAAAGTTTGCCAATACCAATTATGATTTATCTTTATGCATCCTTATTGTGACTCCCATAATTGTCGCAAGCTAAGTTATATAATGGTGAGTTGCTTTCTTCTATGAGTTGTGTATTGGTAAGTGTGATGCTTCTTGTCCGTATTCTTTTTATCGAAACTTCACTCCATAAACCTATGGACATGTTTACTGAGCTTAGTTTCGCTTGGGGACAAGCGAAGGTCTAAACTTGGGGGGGAGTTGATACGTCAAATTTGCATCACCATTCTATATCATAATTTGCCTCTATTCATTGATATATTTCATATTAAGAGGTGTTACTTATGTCTTTTCATCTGTTTTTGCATGTTGGATGATTCTTGTAGGATGAATTGCTAAACCAGTTTAAACTCGGAAACAAAGCTAGCTTCCAGTACCAACAACTCATTACTCGGAAAATGCCCGCGTCTAAGCAATCAGATAAAAAAAATCAAAGTATAGATAATAATTTAAACTTTGTACCCTAAGGAAACATTTTTTAGATTATTCAAAAATCGTAACCAGAACAAACATGAGCATAAAGTACTTTCAAGCATTCTGGGATTTTTGAAAAAATTACATGCTCTTTTGGAAATAAGATGGCAAAAATGTCTCAAAGATAACAATATGAGGAAACCAATACTTTATTTCACTTTGAACATGTACATATATGATTACAAGGAAATATAACTAAGAATAGAAGGGACGTAGCTGTGCAATATTCCATGGACGGTCTATTCCATCCGGGTCTGTGCTGCCACCAGCTCTCTTTCTTTTCCGAGTATCAGGTCTTTCCCTGACTGGTCTCATGTCGGTTAAATAATATGACCCATTATGGAGAACTCTGCTTACCATAAAAGGTCCTTCCCAAATTGGGGAAATTTTGTTCTTTCTCTTTTGCACAAGTCGGAGAACCAAATCGCCTTTTCTGAAAGAACGGTTTTGCACTCTTTGACTATGATACTTGCACAACTTCTGCTGATATGTTGTATATCTCTGCTCAGCAACGACGCGTACTTCTTCGATTATATCGAGATCATCTTGCCGAGAAACTTTTGCATCTTCTTCGATATACGCTTTAACTCGTGGAGCCTGATGGATCATATCGGATGGAAGAACTGCTTCTGCACCGTAGACCAAGAAGAAAGGAGTATAGCCGGTTGACCTATTAGGAGTTGTACGTAAGCTCCATATCACAGACGGTAATTCTTCCGCCCAAGCCCCCGCGGCCCGATGAAGCGGTGCCTCGAGGCGAGGTCGGATTCCTTGTAGAATAAGGCCATTAGTTCTTTCGACTTGTCCATTGGCTTGTGGATGTGCGACTGATGCAATATCAAGTCGGATCCCTTGTTCTTCATAGAATTTGGCCAATTCACCCATGGAAAAGTTGCTCCCGTTGTCAGTAATTATACTGTGCGGATATCCGAATCTGATGATTACGTCCTCGACGAATCTTCTGGCTATGGATCCATTGCAACTTGTTAGCCTCAATCCATTTTGTAAATTTATCCACCATCACTAGTAGGTGAGTAAATCCACACTGCCGTGCGAAACGGCCCTACCATATCAAGCCCCAAGACCGCGAACGGCCATGTAATAGGGATTGTTTGCAGCTGTTCATCCGGAAATGTGCCTGATGAGTGTACTTTTGGCAGCCTTTGCATATTTTGACCAGTTTATAGGCATCCGCCTTAGCTGTAAGCTAAAAGAATCCGTGTCGAAAATCTTTTGCCACTAAGGATCTGGCTGCAGCGTGATGACCACACTCGCCTTCGTTGATTTCTCTTAAGATTTTCACTCCTTCCGAAGAAATACATCTCTGAAACACGCCAGAAACACTCCGTTTATAGAGCTCACCATTTATTATAGTGTAGGATTTTGCTCGTCGGACAATCTGTCGGCTCAGGACTTCGTCTTCGCGTAGTTTTCCGTCTATCTAGATAGGGTTTTGTCTAGCTGGGAATTACAGCCAGAACTGCTATTAAAGGTGAGTCAGATTTAGTCGGATAGTCCTCATCAACTCCGACTATGGAGGGGACCCTTAAATGCTCTAGAAAAGCTCCATCCGGTACTTTTTTCCGCGCAGAGCCTATTCTTGATAGTGCATCTTCTACCTCATTTTTTGTTCAAGGGATGTGTTGAACCTCAAAACCCTCGAAACATTTGGATAGTTCATCCACGATAGCCTTGTATGCTACCATGTGCTTGTTTGCGTTGCAGATATCGGATACTTGCTGAGGAACTAAATCCGAATCTCCGTAACACACGAGTCTTTATATGCCAATGTTTTTGGCCATGCGTATTCCATGTAGTAGTGCTTCGTGCTCGAAAATATTATTGGTTGTCGTGAAGTGTATTTGCAACACATAGAACAACTTATCTCCTCAGGGTGATTTGAGCACCACGCCAGCCCCCGAGTCTCCTCGTGCTTTTGATCCGTCGAAGTAAAGGGTCCAAAATTCCGAGTCTCGAGGGCCTGAGTTTTCTGCCGTTTCTGTCCAATCAACAACAAAGTCGGCAAGAATTTGGGATTCGATTGTTGTACGTGGTTTGTACTCAATGTCGAAAGCTGCAAGATCTATTCCCCACTTTGCGACACATCCTGTGGCATCGCGGTTATTGATTATATCTCGCAGGGGAGCGGTGCTCACCACTGTGATCTTGTTCTCTTGAAAATAGTGGCGTAGCTTTCTGGATGCAAAGAACACTCCATAGGATAGGTTTTGGTGATGTGGATACCGTTGCTTTGATTTTGTCAGGACCTCACTTAGATAATAAGTTGGCCGCTGCACCTTATGATTGTGGCCTTCTTCCTCGCGCTCTACTATTGTTACCACGCTTATGACCTTGTTGGTCGCTGCAATATAGAGTAACATAGGTTCCCGAGGTTCTGGCGCTACGAGAACTGGTGGGTTTGAAAGCAGATCTTTCAAACTTTGCAGGGCAGTTTCGGCTTCTGGGGTCCAGATAAATTTGTCGGTTTTCTTCAAGAGTTTGTAAAAAGGTGCAGTTCTTTCGCCGAGCCAGCTGACAAACCGACTTCACCGCTGCAATGCAACCAGTGAGGCGATGTACGTCCTTCAGGCAAGTCGGCCTAGTAATGTTTAAGATAGCCTTGATTTTGTCCCGGTTCACCTCTATGCCTCGCTCGGAGACGATGAAACCTAACAATTTTCCGGCTGGAATTCCAAAGAAACACTTCTTCAGATTTAGCATCATATTGAATTTTCGTAGACTAGCAAACGTTTCATCCAAGTCGGAAATTAAATTTTCCTTCTTTTTGGACATAACTGCTATGTCGTCTACGTATACATGGGCGTTGCGTCCGATTTGGTCATTGAGACAACGTTGCATGGTATGTTGATATGTTGCTCATGCATTCTTTAAGCCAAAATACATAGTTTTGTAGCAGAAGGTTCCGAAAGGAGTATTAATTTGATCCGACTTTTTCATTGCTATTTCTTGATATCTGGACTATGCGTTGAGAAAACAGAGTAATTCCGACCCTGCCGTTGAGTCGATAACTTGATCGATTCTTGGAAAAGGAAACAGATCTTTTGGGCATGCCTTGTTCAAAGCGGTATAATCAACACACGTCCTTAAATCAATGGTGTCCTTTTTAGGGACGAGAACAGGATTTGCCACCCAATCTATATGGATGACCTCTGTTATGAAATCCGCTAACTCTAGGAGGGCCTAACTCCTTGGCTATTGCTTTGCGCTTTTTATCACCAAACCGTCGTAAGGACTATTTGACGGGTTAGGTGTCTGGGTACATATTAAGAGAGTGCTCGACAAGTTCCCTAGGTACTCCGGTCATGTCAGATGGCTGCCATGCGAAGATATCACTATTAGCTTTGAGGAGCTCGACGAGTGCGCTTTCCTATGCGTGGCCTAAGCCTACCCCTCTGTTCGTTGTCTTGGAGGGATCATCTTCCTTCAGCGACGTCTTCTTCGTCTCTTCCGATGCCTTAAACTGCAAACTTGGATTGAGCACCTCATTCTTCATAGCGGGGATCTCGGACGGATTGATGGTATTCTTGATCTCCTAGTACTCCTGGGCGTGCAGCACGGCTTCGGTGAAGGCAGCAGATCCTTCATCGCACTCTAGCACCTTCCTCGGATTTCCTCGTATGGTGATTACGCCCTTTGGACCTCGAAGTTTAATCATGTTGTAGATGTAACAGGGACGGGCCATGAACGCCCAGTAAGCCGGATGCCCGAAGATGGCGTGGTAAGAACTTTTGAACGGTACCACCTCGAAAGAGAGTGGCTCGGTCCGATAATTGTCTCAGGTTCCAAATGCCACGTCCAGAGTAATCTCACCCAGAGAATCCGCCTGTCTCCCTGCTACAATGCCAAGGAAAGTTACACTGCTGTAACTCAACTGGCTCTCATGTAGTTTCATGCGGTGGAGTGTCTCAATGTAGAGGATGTTGATGCTGCTCCCACCGTCCATGAGTGTTTTTGAGAACTCATAGCCATCAATAAGAGGATTGACAACTAGAGGGTACTTTCCCCGATGATGTGTTTTCCTTGGGTGATCTGAACGATCAAAGGTGATGGTTACCTCTGACCAATCCAGGAACTATGGGACAGCCAGAACTGTGGCATTAAGCTCACGAAGAACCGCCTTCTTGTCCTTAGCTAGTTGGGATCCAAGGAAGCAGACGTACGCGTCTTTCTTTGTCGGAAAAGTTTTCTTTCCATCCGGCTTGGGCTCTGCAGCGGCTTCCACTTCTTCCATGTCGAAATCTTCCTTGGGCTCCTTTCCTTTCTTGGAATTTTTCTTTCCCTTTCGTCGCTTGGCTCTGTAGCTAGCGGATTCGTCTTTCTTGAGGTCTCATTGAAGTGATACTCGGCATTTGTGTGGGTAGATCCTCCGTTACTATCCAAGTCGTGGACACAGGGATTATTGGCAATGTCAGACCATTTATAGGTTCTTCCAGGTTGCTGGTCTCCTCTGCCCTAGATTCGGGAAGTTCCTCGGCCTCTACCCCGGCCGCCTCCGCTCCCTCCGCATCCTCCAGATCCGAACGTTGCGTTAACAACTGCGTTTTCTAGGCCGGCTTTTTGTCCGAGGTGTTCTTGCGCTTCTGAGTTTGCTTTGGCTGTTTGGCCACATTGGGATTGGCCAGAATATTTAGCAGCCCTTCTGAATCATCATTGGCGTCAGCATATTTGCTTGCCGTCTCTATCATTTCTCCCAAATCTGTGACGTGGTCACGCTTCAGCCTGTGACGTAAAAGTCCGATTGGAAGTCCTGCAATAAAATCTTCTATCGCAGTTTGTTTGTTTACTCCTTCGCAAGAGTTCTTTGTATCGATCCAGCATCTGAGGTAATCCTGGCAGGTTTCTCCGGGTCTTTGGGTGCAACGCTGCAAATCTCCGACTGTGCAGGGCCTCCTGTATGTTCCCTCGAAGTTTGAAAAGAACGCACTTTGCATATCATACCAGTTATGAATTGAATTCTCTCGAAGTTCATTGAGCCATGATCGAGCCGTCTTCCTCAGCATCAGTGGGAGGTATCGGACTGCAACCAAGTTGTTTCCTCCTTCGGCGATGCAGCAAGCCTGGAAAAAACCTGGAGCCAAGTATCTAGTCGGGCTGCACCGTCATAGGGCTGAATATGTTTGGCAATGCCAAAGTAAACCGAGAATTTGTTCTGTCATATACGTGGACCAAAGAACTTGGGTCCCATGTCAACATCTTCTTCCTCGTACTTCCACGCTTCTATGTTTGATTTGATGCGATGGCGAGCGTTGTTTGGCGAGAGAGATCTGCGCCTTGGAGGCTCACGGCTTCTGCGCGGTGGATTCGTATTTCTTCTTCTCCTCTCACCATTGCCGCCTCCGCCCCTGCGGCTCCCAAGGCTACGACGTGATCCTTCATCGTCGCTGCTGGGAGGCGATGGTGGCCTTGGTGGATTATTTTCGGCTGGGTTTCTTGGTGGTGGCGGTGGAGCCTCATTATGCTGACTTCGATGCCTGTTTCTTCGGGCACCATACCTAATTGATTCAAGACTATCCGGAACATCTATTCGTCCGACGTTGGCAGCCGGATGGCTTGGTAGTGGCATCCTTAGCCGATCTTGCTGTTTTTGCTGGCGGCGTGTTTCCGGATCTTCTCTGTAGCTGTTGTTTTGCCGACGATGGTCGTGATGAGGAACCATTGCCCTGATGGCATCTTCGGACGCAGCCGGAATAACTCTTGCCCAGTCACGTGCCGGCCGGCAAGAGTGGCTGTTTGAGCCGGTTCTTGAATTCTCTTCTTCTCCACGGGGACGATAACGTTGAGTCGTATCCCTGCGAAGCCATATGAGCGTTTGGTCGGCGCTAGTGTGGCAAAACTAGGATTTTGAGGCCAACTTGCCACCTAAATGACGCGGCCGTATTTTGCTGCTTTAATCCTTTGTCCAGCAACGCGACACATTGCTGGACCTGCTACGGAGACGGATCGTTAACGAGGATGGCTCGGGCTGCAGCAGCGTTTTCCACCGGCGTGATGTAGACTTGGATCTTCTCTCCATATTTTCCGTCAAATAGATCTCTGTGGATATCCGGATTCTTTTTAGCAAGAAATGGACCTCCCTTGTTTTGTTTGGATGTCGCTTGAAATCTGACAGGTATCTGGCAGGATCACTGTCTAACTGCTGTCTCATCTCGACGAGGCGTGTGGCCTCTTCAAGTAGAAAGAAGCAGTGCTTTTCCAGGTCCTCGGCCCTTTTCTCCAGCGCCTTCGGCGTAAGATCCGAAGCTGCTGGGATTGGAATTGTGAGAGAATCTCTATAAATCTCACATGCACCCTTGGTGAAAACGTGTCCATCCACAGGAGCATCGATCGAGGTGGTATTAATCGAACCTCCATCCTAATTCTCCATCTCGATCTCTTCATCAACCTTTTCTTTGTTGGTTTCCTCGACGTATGTCTCTGCCGGAGTCGGATTCTTCTTATTCTTCTTCTTCTTTGACCGCCGAGTAGCTTTAACGTGCGTACCAGTGGCAAAGACGGATTTTGTTCTGGTACTGGGGGATAAACTTCCGTTGGTACTTTCCGTCATAGTTGTTTTGTGGACCTCGGAGGAATCTCCGGTGTCCATGTCATCCTGCGAGGTGTAGCTTTCATCCATGCTATCATATGGACTAGGAGGAGTTTACGGCTCACCTTGCGTTTGCTTGGAGACGTGCTCTTGTTCGTACTCCTCTATCTCTTTGTCGAAGTCTCGAAGTTTCTGCGACGTGATTGATTCCGCTGGGGAGCCAGGTAAGTCGGTGTTTTCTTCGATTGCGTCTAGGACCGAGTCGCTACCAGCTCCAGCATCGACAAAGTCGATCCAGTGCTTATGTGGTACACGAAACATTGCTTCTTCTTGTTCATGTTTTTGAGGTTCTTGTATAACTTGGTTTCCACTTCGGCGTCAGCTAAGCTGGATCTGTAGTGGATGTATTCCTCGTCTGTGTATCCGATCTCGTTGGAGAGATTGGATCTGGATTCTTCTTCCACCTCTTCTTCCACTACAGGAGTGGGTTGGGTGGGTTTGATTTTCTCTAGGACCCTAAACTCTTCTGACTCTGCGGACAAAGTAGATCCGGATTTTTCTTCCTCCATGGTCATCACCTCAAGGGTGGGTTGGGCGGGTTCAGCGAAACCGAGATAGATATCGATCTCGCTGATTGAAATGATCGTGTAGGCCGTCACGGGTTTTGAAGCCAGAACCCAAGTCTCATCGAGAAGGATGAGAGGGACATCACTGGCGTAGACCACACGACCCATGGCGATTGTTTCGCCTATTCCTGCACGCGCAGATTCCACCTAGAACGATGCTCCAAAGGTCACCAGCCCCACATTGGGCGCCAACTGCCGTCGGATTGTCGACAAGTACTCCATAGGGGTTCCTAGTGGCGTTGGAAGGATGGGGTGTGAGACGTTGGATGTTCCAGGAGCGATGATCACAAGTTTACCCAGGTTCAGATCCGACTGCGGTGATCGGATCCTACTCCTGCTAGCAACCCAGTAATATATCAGCGTAAGCCGGATGTTACAGCGGATTACAAGAGAGGTTCGCCTGTCCGAGTTGATTGTGGTGTAAGATTGATTGGTTGCCCTAAAGGCTCCCATAGGGCCGGTTTATATAGTCATAGGGTCCTAGGATTACAGGGAGAGACCTATCCGGCTACGTTATAAAGTAGGTAACTACGTACAACTTGGACTACAAGTAATACTACATGCCTAAGTCGGTAATTCTTCTGGGCCTTGTCGTAGCCGGAATTGGTTCCTCCTCTTTCTCTGACTGGGCCGCCCATGAAGCAAAGCTCTAACCCGTTGGTGGGCCACCCTGGTGAGCGAGTCATGTGGGTATACCCGAAAAGCATATCCCCAACACAGAGCGATTAAACAGTACTCTACTGATCCTTGGTTAATGATTGGTGATTTCAACGAAGCTATGTGGCAGGAAGAGCACTTCTCGAATTCCCGAAGATCAGAGGGACTAATGCTCAATTTCAGGGAGGTCCTATCCCACTGTGACCTACATGATATTGTCTTTGTGGGAACCCCCTGGACTTGGGACAACAAGCAAAGAGGTGACTGAAATGTAAAGGTGAGGCTTGACCGCGTTGTCGCTTCCCCGACATGGTCAGCTTTGTTCCCTGACTGTCGACTGCGCCACCTTACATCATCATGGTCTGATCACTGTCCGCTGCTACTCTCTATGGAGCCTATCGTTGAGCGAAGGCCTAACCAACCCATTCGGCGGTATGAAATAATGTGGGAGCATGAGCCGTCCCTGGATCCGACTGTGAAGGAGGCTTGGTCTCGTAGAGCCCCAACACAGGATCTGGGCGATTTACTCCTCTATGAAATCTGTAATGAAACATCTGTATGCCTGGAAAACGGAACATTTTAGTGCCTTTAAAAGAGACCTTGAGTGGAAGAGGAAAAGGCTTGAGGAGCTGGCCTTAGGCAATGATGTTGAAAGTGTAGACAATAGAGCAAAGATTTCTAAGGATATGGATGAACTCCTCTATTGAGAAGAAATCATGTGGCTGCAACAATCCCGAGTGACTTGTCTACGCGAAGGGGATCGGAACACAAAATACTTCCATAGGCGGGCGTCCAACAGGAGGAAGAAAAATCGCATTAGCAAGCTGAAGCGAGCGGATGGGTCCTGGACATCCGACACATCGGAGATGGAAGATATCACTGAGGAGTTTTTCCAAGGTCTCTATGCGCGAGAAGATAATATTGACCCTAACATTGTTACTGATGTTTTTCAAGAATGTGTTGATGATGAGATGAATGAGAAGCTGTGTGCCCTGTTTTCAGATAAGGAGATCAGCGATGTGTTTTTTCAGATTGGGCCCCTTAAGGCGCCTGGACTGGATGGCTTCCCGGCAAGATTCCTTTAATGTAACTGGGATATTATCCGTGATGATGTGGTTCTTGCTGTGTAGAAGTTCTTCTCTGATGGCATCATGCCAGAGGAGGTTAATGATACTGCCATTGATCAAGGACTTTAGGCCAATTAGTCTTTGCAATGTGATTTTCAAAGTGGTCTCCAAGTGTCTTGTGAATCGCCTACGGCCAATACTGCAGGACCTCATCTCGCCAACTAAAAGTGCGTTTATTTCGGGAAGACTCATTACTGACAATGCTCTAGTTCCTTTTGAGTGCATTCACTCTATCCAGACTGTTCTACTTCACGCAAGAATTTTTGTGCGTATAAGTTGGACATGGCCAAGGCCTATTATCATGTGGACTTGCGGTTTTTGGAAGGGGTTTTAGCAAAACTGGGCTTTCAAAGTCACTGGATTCGGTGGGTGATGGCATGTGTCACCACTGTTCGCTACTCTATTCGCTTTAACGGAAATACGTTGGACCCTTTCACTCCTACATGCGGACTTCGCCAAGGTGATCCCCTCTCTTCGTAATTGTTCTTGTTTGTTGCTAACATCTTGTCTCGCCTAATCCAGAAGGAAATTGTTGACGGTGCGCTTAATGAGCTACATCTGACTAGAAGGGGGCCGGGTGTGTCCCACCTACTTTTTGCAGACGATAGCCTCTTATTCTTTGAGGGATCAGCCAACCAAGCCTCGGTGATCAAATCTATCCTCGATAGATATGAGAAGAGTACTGGACAGCTTGTTAGCTTGGGCAAATGCTCCATACTGTATGGTGATAGAGTGACCTCTAATACTCAAGAAGAAATCAAAGGTATACTAAAATATGAGACCTTGTTCTTTGAGGAGAAATACCTTGGACTACCTGTTCTAGAGGGGCGTTTGAAAAAGGGAAAGCTCCAAAAAAACAAAGGAAAGATTTTCATAAAAAGATAATGACTGGGCCAAGAAGTATATGTTAAGTGCGACAAAAGAAATCCTCATAAAGGCAGTGTTGCAATCTCTCTCTACGTATGCAATGGGGCTGTTCAAGTTTCCTGCGGGTCTAACTGAGGACCTCTCTAAAATTGTTCATGATTTCTGGTGGGGCAATGAGGAGAACCATCGGCGTATGCATTGGCTTTCATGGGAAAAAAATGACAAGGCCTAAAAGCCAAGGTGGCATGGGATTCAGAGACCTCCATATGTTTAACCAAGCTTTGCTCGCTCGATAATCTTGGAGATTGATTGACTTCCCCGACAGCTTCTGTGCTAGGGTTCTTCAAGCTAAATACTATCCGTCTGGAAACCTCCTTGATACTGCCTTTGTCCAGAACACCTCTCAGTCATGGAAGGGGGTTATGAATGGCCTTGATCTTCTTAAAAAAGAGGTTATATGGAGGATCGGCTCTGGAACTCAAGTGAAAATATTCAGAGATAATTGGCTTCCCTACCCCGATGCTCCTTTTGCCCCAAAGAGGCTAGGGAACTGCCGCAGGCAGTGGGTGTCCGAGTTTATTAATCATACCATGAGGACTTGGGACGTGAACCTGGTCCGGTCTTGCTGCCACCCTTCGGATGCAGATGTGATCCTGTCCATAAAGCTCCCCGCAAGACAATGTGATGACTTTGTTGCGTGGCTCCCAGAGAGCAATGGTATTTTCTCGGTTCGGTCTGCATATCGTCTTGGCATGGCCCCCTTGTACGCTAGATTTAGTGGAGGCCAATCAAGATCAAAGCCTTCAGGGGATAGAGGTATCTGGAATGTGATCTGGAATGCTATGGTACCCCAGAAGTTAAAGGTTTTTGCTTGGAAGGCCGCGACATATACTCTTGTTGTGAAACATAACTTGCACCACCGCATTCCAAGTGTGGATCCTACCTGTTCTATCTGCGTAAGAGAAATTGAAGATGGGCACCATGGGCTGGTTTGTTGCACTATCGCTAGAGCCCTCAGAGCGGAGCTTAGAAACTCATGGGTCTTACCTTCAGAGGAGGCCTTCTCTAATGCGGGATTAGAGTGGCTTCTTGTCCTCCTTCATAAGCTGCCAACTGATATGCAAGCTAAAGTAATCTTCCTCTTCTGGTGTGTTTGGCACCATATGAACAATATTGTGCACGGTGATGGAAAAGCGTCGGTAACTGCCTCTGTCCCTTACTTGGTGAATTACCTCATCTCCTTTAATTATGTAGCTGATCCAAAGGTGGATAACAAGGGGAAGTCTCCACTTCTCACTAAAAATTCCATAGTACACCTGAACCCAATGAGCTCTAGCTCCTAGGTGGCACCACGGTTCGGCGAAGTCAAGGCAAATGTTGATGCTGGCTGGGACGCCCTCTCAAAGAAGGGCGGAATTGGAGTCATTATTCGTGACCACGATGGGTCGGTTACCCTCTCAGAATGGAAACCTATTCATGATTGTATGTGTGCTGAAGAGGCGGAGATCCATGCCGTCATTGCGGGCCTGAAGCAACTCATCCACCGACATTGTTGGCCGGCGACCATGAATCCGACTGTCTTCGTGTGGTTCAGGTTCTCTCTAGCCCTGAGGTGGATAGATCAGGGTTTTAGTGTCTGTATGAGGAATCTAGGGAGATCTTAAAGATTTTGACTCAAATTTATGTAGTTAAGGTCCCTCATAGTAGCAATCTCACTACGCATAGTTTATCCCAGCTGGGCAAGTCAGGCGCCTCAAGTAGTTTATATGGTGCAACACCGAGCTATGATACGTCCAATTTGCATCACCATTCTATATCATAATTTGCCTCTATTCATTGATATTTTTCTTATTAAGAGGTGTTACTTATGTCTTTTCATCTGTTTTTGCATGTTGGATGATTCTTGGAGGATGAACTGCCGGAGTCAGGATTCTGATGGAAAAAGCGGTGTTTTGATGCAATTTCGCGAAGATCAGAAAAATACCAGAAAAACTACGGAAAATCCTAGTTTCCCAGAAGACAAAGAATGCTAGAAGGGGAGGCGGAGTTGGGCCACAGGGGGCCCACACCCCCCAGGAGCGGGCCACCCTAGGACGCGCCTACAGGGGGTGTGGCCCACCTGGCCCACCTCTGGCTCCGCCCTCTCTCCTATATCTTCTCCTCGAAACACTAATACACCGGAACAACCACAGAAAGATTTTGCCGCCTCTGCGGGGCGGAAAACACCGAGAGATAAAGAGCTCTCCGGCAGACAGATTTCTGTCAAGGAAATTCCGTCCCGGAGAGGGGAGATCATCGCCATCAACACCATCATCAATCTAGACTTCATCGGGATCATCATCATCGACACCATCATATCCACCAGCACCATCATCACCACTCCATCCCGCTGTAACAATTGTTTTGAATCTTGCATAGTTCTTAGGGGAAACTTTCCAGGTGTTGATTACTATTGTAGTTGATGCTTGTGAGTGGAACCATTGAATTATTGTTTATGTTCATATTCTTATCCATCACCATATCATCTTTGATCTTGATCCATATGATGTCTTGTGAGTAGTTCGTTTAGTTCTTGAGGACATGGGAGAAGTCATGTTTTTAGTAGTGGATTTGTGTTGAGGTATTATTCAATGGTCTAATATTTAAGTTGTGGTGCTATTACTCTAGTGGTGTCATGTGAACGTCGACTACATGATAATTCACCATTTATGGGCCTAGGGGAATGCATTTTGTATTTGGCTACTAATTGAGGGGTTGCCGCAGTGACAGAAACCTGAACCCCCGTTAGGAAACCACTTCACAAGGGAGTGTAGGATCTCAGAGTTTAAGGCTGTGGTTAGGTTTATATCTTAATTTATTTGTTGTAGTTGCGGATGATTGCAACGGATTTAATCACAAGTATGTATTAGTCCAAGTAAGGTCGGTACATTATCACAAGTTCACCCACACAACACTTATAAAACCAAAGAAGACTACTCGGCTATTTGAATCGAAAGCACTTGACAGTATTCCCATGTGTCCTCGAGAACGTTTGGTCCTCATTAGTATTTACACCAACTTGTCCTTTTCTAAGAAAGGATTGGGCCACTTGCTGCTATTATTTGCCGTCTTTATTACTTGCAGTTTATTTCCTTGCTTTATCCGAAAAACCCTAAAAACCCGTTTGCTAAGTATTTACAAAGATTTCCTGCTCCATGCCACTAGTCAACACCTTTTGCTCATCGTTGGGATCGACACTCCTATTTCTCAAAAGTACTATGATACACCCCCTATACTTGTGGGTCATCAAGACTATTTTCTGGTGCCGTTGCCAGGGACTGAAGCGCTATTAAAGAGTGGAACTGGTAAAGGAAACTTCTACTGTGAGTATTGCTTTTTTTATTTCTGTTTGTTCCTTTGTTTCCAATATGGATAACCCACTTGGTTTTCTATCTGGGAAAACTACTACCACTGTTAGGTTAGTAGATGAACCACCAGCTATTGAGATAGATCCTTTTAAGATACCTACAAGTATTGTTGATCGTGTTATGGATAATTATTATTTAGGGGATGGAACTGTTTACCCATCCATGAATTATGCGGGTTGTTTAAGTGTGCAGGTATCACAACTGAACAGGTGAAGAAGAAGTTACTCTCTATATCATTGAAAGGAATAGCTAAAGAATGGTATAAGATGCTGAAGAATGGACAATCCATGGACTGGGAGGAAATAGTACCTCTCTTTTATTCTAAATTCTATCCTCCTAGTGAGATTCATAAGGATAGGAATCTTATATATAACTTTTGTCCTCGTGATGGAGAGCGTACAACTCAAGCTTGGGGGAGATTGAAGTTACTAATGCTTAAATGTCCTATTAATGAACTCCCTAACAACATTATTATCATTAACTTTTATGCAAGGCTTTCTCTTCATGATAAAGATTTACTAGATGCTTCTTGTGCTGGATCATTAACATGTATGAAGTAAGAAGCTAAATGGGATCTCCTAGACCATATTAAAGAACATACTGAAGCATGGGAGAATGACAAAGCAAGAAAGTCTGGTATAAATTATGATTATGAACGCATTAAATCTTTTATGGGAACTGATGACTTCCGTGATATTAGTACTGAGTATGGTCTTGACTCTCAAAGTATTTCCAATTGTTTTAAGGCTTTTGCCTCTTATATATAAATTCCTAAAAAGAAGTGGAATAAGTACCATGCACCTTATAAAGATGTTGTTACCCATGTTCCTGCTAGCATTGAAGTTTGTACTATTGATCCCATTTGTCCTGAACCGTATGTTGAGAAAATCCCTTTTCATGCTAACGTAAAGGAACATTCTAGCATAACTAATGTGGTTAGCAAAAGTGCAAACAAAACTGTGGAACCTGATGAGCAAATAAACATTGAACCTGAGTGGCCATCGATAAAGATCTTGTCACTGAAAATATAGAGGATGAACACATTGTCTTCTATGAAGACGCTTATAATATTATCTCTCATCCTAGTAAAGCTAGGAAAACTAGTGTCCATGTGCTTTCTGTGAGAATTGGTGATCATTGCTATTATGGTTTATGTGATATTGGTGCTAGTTCTAGTGTTATTCCTTATGAGCTTTACAAAGAAATTATGCATGAAAATGGTCCTTGTGAGCTTGAGGATATTGATGTGGTTATTCACCTTGCTAATAAGGAAACCATTTGACCTATTGGTATTGTAAGAGATGTGGAAGTCCTTTGCGGTAAGATTAAGTATCATGTTGATTTTCTAGTGCTTAGTTCAGCAGCTAGTAAAAATTGTCCTATTATCTTTGGTAGAACTTTCTTGAACACTTGTGGAGCTATTATAGATTGTAACAAGGAGAAAGTTTTAACTAAGTTTTATGGAGAGTCTTATGATTTTAATTTTTCCAAATTTGCTAAAACTCCTTATGAAAACGAATTGCCTAATGAAGATTTCAGGGCTGAACAAGTTGCTTTTATTGATCCAGTTTATGACCTTGGACCTCTTTTTGATGATTGTAAGTATGCTCATTCTTATGATAAATTTGTTTCTTGTGACAGTTATATTGTCAACTTTGTTCGAAGTTCTACTGAAAGTTATTATGAGAGAGGTAAACATGGTTTTATGCATCTCAATAATATTAAGTTTCCCCATATTATGTTGAAAGCTTTGAAGTTGCATTTGTTTTTTCTTCCTATGTTAGTGGACTTTTGCTTCAATAATGTGTTTTATCATGAGACTCCCTTGCATAGGAAGTGGGTTAGACTCAAATGTGTTGGATATTTGCTTCTTGATGCTCTCTTTCACTTCAAATCTATATCCCCTATATGAGCATCTTTGAAATTATCAAGCCTAACTTAAAGGCAATAAATAAAAGTACTTCTTGGGAGATAACCCAATAGTTTTGTTGAGTCTTGGAAGTCATTACCTTAGTAATAACCACTCATTATCATTTTTTTGTTTTGGTTTTTGTGTCAAGATCAACTACTTTCAAGAAGTAGAGGAGTTGTGAAAAGTGGCTGTCCTGAGACAGATTTTTGTGCAGGGTTGTAAAAAATCGTGAAGGAGCTCAGTACAAAGGAAGGAGCTGTAATTTTTTGTGCTTGTTCTTCAAGTTATTATCCAACTTTCATTAGTTTTGAACTTTTTGATTTGAGCAACAGAAGTTTTTTGAAACAATCAATATTTACATGTTGGTCTGTTTTGAAAGATTTCTGCCATCATTTTCATTTGCCTCTTATGTTGATTCCCTTTCAGATTCTTTTTGGGCTTTGGGAAAGGAGTTGCTACAGTAGTTTTTTTTATGGCTTTCAGTTGAATTTTGAACCTAAAGGTTTATTGTTTTTGCATACAATAATGTTGCCATTGAGGTTTGTGTTAGGCCTTGTATGAAAGGAATTTTCAGGATATGGAAAAAGGAATCTGCAGAGTTTGTCTTTGAGAAGGTAAAAGTGCTGCAAACTGAAGGTTTGTGAAAACCCTATCTTTTTATATTTTTTAAGTTTTTATTACATACGGAAGGTTACGAGATAAAACAGAGGAGGAGACGGAGGCCAGGTGGGCCACACCCACCCAAGGCGCGAGCCCCAGCTGGTCGTGCCTACAGGGGGTGTGAGCCCCTCGAGTCTGTCTCTGCCTCGTTTTCGCACAGTACCTTCCTTATTTATTGAAACTTCATAATATATACCCTCCCGGATCCCCCGAGGTTCGTATATCGTTTTCTCGTCGTGTTTCCGTTTTGATCTGTTTCTGTCAGAAAATCTTCTCAAATTTAGAGCACCATGGTCTCGGCCAACGACAAAGGAAAAGAGCCCGTGGAAGAAGAAAGGATCGCTTCTAGGCACAAAGACAAGGGTTGGATTATCGAGGAGAAAGTAAAGGACATGTCGGCAGTCATGAAGGGACAAGCTTCCACGGGATCAAGCGCAAGGAAACCTACTTTTGTAGGGGCAATTAACACTGGACGCGCTTTTTTACGTAATATGCAGGGTATCATGACCTCCATTCCAGACTTCAAATCCTGCCCTGAGGCAGTGGAATCCCTTCAAACCACTGATGAGTTTTGTGATAAGTATCGTGCTCTAAGGTTGAAGGTGGATATACTTGAAGAGGAGAATCATCGGCTTCATAAGATGCTGGAGGGCTTTATCACCCTAACAAAGGGTACACCACCACCACCGAAGGAGTAATTCATCATTAGGTTTGGCATCCCCTTGGGTTGTTCCAAGCTTGGGGGAGTGTCACGGTATCACATCATTATCATTTATCTTTTTACCTTTTTAGTAGATTCATATCTTGGGTAGAGAAGTTATCTTATAGGTTGGTATGCATTGTGGAAGTATCTCTCCTTTAGTTGGTTATCTATGTATCCCTTGGTGTGAGTGCCTTTAAGGAATTTTAATGAGAAGTTTCATCTTTTAATTTTTGCACTTATTATTTTAGTTTGCAATCTCTATTATATGATTGATCTTGTTGATCAGTATTGGTATCACTTCAGGAGCATCAAGTATATCTAAATTGGTTTTGGCAAATCGAGCTCTGGTCAGTAGCAACACTTTTTGAGGTTTGGAAGGAAAAGAGAAAAAGCTTACAGGTATTTTGTATCATTTATTTTCTTTCTTGATTGGCTCATAAGCTTAGTATTCTTTACTAAGATCTTTTGTGTCTTCAAGGAAGATTTAATGTTTGACTTTATTACTTGTATGCTTGCTTGTTTCCTTCAACTCTTTTGCTTGCTACCCAACCTTGCTATCCAAAAACCTGTTTTGAGAAGGCATACTTCTCATGCTTCCAACCCCTTTGAACCAAAACCTGTACCATTTGTGTCCACCATATCTACCTATTAGCATTATTGCTATTCCAAGTAAATTCTCAAGCTTCATCTATCTTTAGAATTAAAAATTATTTTGTTATGTGAAAACTAGTCAATAAAGCTCTCACGAACTTGATGGCACACCTTATTTTCATGCCTCTAATAAACTTGAACTATTGTGTCATCGAAGTTGTATATGCTTGCACATATACGTTGGAATTAGCAGAACCATGCTGTCACGGGGAACACTTTCAACATTGCACATGTAGATTGTACACAGTTGATATCATGCTATTTTATTTGCGGATGTCATCGATGTGAAATAAAAAGGGACCTTGTATGTCCATGGAGTTATGTATTTGTGTTAGAGAAACGCCTGGGCTGGTATCCTAAGCCATGCCTAATCATGATGGAAACTCGCAGCATAACCATAGTGAGCAATCTGAGAAGCATCCTCGATAAAAACCTATGCATATAGCAAATAAAAAGATCGCGGATATGCTCATTGTCTACTTGCCTTGTCATTTTGATTATGGGATAGCTCCTGTATCATGTGAAAGGGGTAACCCATTGGCGGTTCTCTATGGTACGCATGTACTTACTATGACAAGAACTTACGGTAACTAAATTTGAGTAGGATGAGGAGCGGCCCTCGTACTCAAGGGACATGAGATTGCCAAATTATATTTCGTCAAGCATATACTCCATATTTGTCCACTTTAACCTTAATCACCTCAAGATGCTTATCATAGGGGCAATGAGATCTCAAAGCTAGTAAGTATCATAATATTTCGGGAGCTCTTTATGAACTTTAAATCCCTGCTTCCCTCTATAAAGGGCCCTTTCTCCTACTTCTAAGTTGAGTCAGTAAATCTATTCCTCTTCATCTCCAACAAGCATTTGATTTGTTGTGTTTCAAGCATTTATATGATGATTGATTCAATCATGTTCTTTATCTTCCTTGTTTGCGCAAGGATCTTATCTAATGAGTATTACTTTGAAAGCTATCATTATGAAAAACCTTTTATGTTTGAGCAAAGAGTACTCTTGTTGTAAAACTTCTACAAAAGCTTTATTTGAAAATTGTTTGCCAACTGTTCTCTGACCAAGAACAAAGTTTGCCAATCCCAATTATGATTTATATTTATGCATCCTTATTGTGACTCCCATACTTGTTGCAAGCTAAGTTATATAATGGTGAGTTGCTTTCTTCTACGAGTTGTGTATTTGTAAGTGTGATGCTTCTTGTCTGTATTCTTTTTATCGACACTTCACTCCATAAACCTGTGGACATGTTTACTCAGCCCAGTTTCGCTTTGGGACAAGCGAAGGTCTAAGCTTGGGGGGAGTTGATACGTCAAATTTTCATCACCATTCTATATCATAATTTTCCTCTATTCATTTATATATTTCATATTAAGAGGTGTTACTTATGTCTTTTCATCTGTTTTTGCATGTTGGATGATTCTTGGAGGATGAACTGCCGGAATCAGGATTCTGATGGAAAAAGCGGTGTATTGATGCAATTTCGCGAAGATTATAAAAATACTAGAAAAACTATGGAAAATTATATTTTCCTAGAAGACGAAGAATGCCAGAAGGGGAGGCGCAGTTGGGCTACAGGGGACCCACACCCCCAGGCGCGGGCCACCCTAGGTCGCGCCTACAAGGGTGTGGCCCACCTGGCCCATGTCTGGCTCGGCCCTCTCGCCTATATCTTCTCCTCGAAACCCTAATACACGGGGAGCAACCACAGAAAGATTTCGCCGCCTCTACAGGGCGGAAAACACCGAGAGAGAAAGAGCTCTCCGGCAGACATATTTCTGCCGGGGAAATTCCTTCCCGGAGAGGGGATATCGTCGCCATAAACACCATCATCAAGCTAGACTTCATCAGGATCATCATCATCAACCACACCATCATATCCACCAGCACCATCATCACCACTCCATCTTGCTATAACAATTGTGTTGAATCTTGCATTGTTCTTAGGGAAAACTTTCCCGGTGTTGATTACTATTGTAGTTGATGCTTGTGAGTGGAACCATTGAATTATTGTTTATGTTCAGATTGTTATCCATCACCATATCATCTTTGATCTTGATCCATATGATGTCTCATGAGGAGTTCATTTAGTTCTTGAGGACATAGGAGAAGTCATGTTGTTAGTAGTGGATTTGTGTTGAGGTATTATTCAATGGTCTAATATTTAAGTTGTGGTGCTATTCTTCTAGTGGTGTCATGTGAACATCGACTACATGATACTTCACCATTTATGGGACTAGGGGAATGCATTGTGTATTTGGCTACTAATTGTGGGGTTGTCAGAGTGACAGAAACCTGAACCCCAGTTAGGAAACCATTGCACAAGGGAGTGTAGGAACTCAAAGTTTAAGGCTGTGGTTAGGTTATATCTTAATTACTTTATTGTAGTTGCAGATGCTTGCAAGGGGTTTAATCACAAGTATGTATTAGTCCAATTAAGGTCGGTACAGTAGCACAGGTTCACCCACACAACACTTATAAAACCAAAGAAGACTACTCGGCTATTTGAAGCGAAAGCACTTGACAGTATTCCCATCTGTCCTCGAGAACGTTTGGTCCTCATTAGTATTTCCACCGGCTTGTCCTTTGCTAAGAAAGGATTGGGCCACTTGTTGCAATTGTTTGTTGTCTTTATTACTTGAACTTTATTTCCTTGCTTTATCAAAAAACCCCTAAAAACCTGTTTACTAAGTAATTACAGAGATTTCCTGCTCCATACCACTAGTCAACACCTTTTGCTCCTCGTTGGGATCGACACTCCTATTTATCAAAAGTACTACAATACACCCCCTATACTTGTGGATCATCAAGATGCATATCAGATACTGTTGCCCACGATTGTAATGTGTAACCATACTCTGTGCTGATCAGCGGGCTAATTTTAAGACGCACTCTTTTCCTTCCAGGGAACCTAAGGGGGCTAGAATTTTTTTAATGAGGAAGGATTGCTTTGCTTAGTATAGTGTGGTTTCCTTTAAAAAATAAATCCTTGACGGCGGTGGCGGTCATGGCGTCAGTGATGTCTTTGAACGTTGTCTTCCTCCTTGAAGGCGACACTGAGGTACTACCCCCTTCCCTCCTTCTCTTGCATCCGGATGAAGTCTCCCGATTGGGCGGTGACTGCGCTCAGGAGTTGTGGTATCCTTAGAGGCGCCGCCTTGGGTCTACAGGAAGATGTCCGTGCTGCATGTGTTTTCATAATTTAGGAGAACTATGGTGGTTCGGCTGGTTTTTGGCCTACCACGGTGATATGGAGGCATATTCCTGTCGTGTCTTCTTCGATGGTCTCCGTCCTGAAGGCGAAGTCTTGCTAGGTGGTCATTGTGAAGGACGTCGGCAATGTTTGTGGCCTTTGCGTGTGATGCTCGTGCTTGATTCTGGTCCTTGGAATGATGTCCCTTATGTGTATGCACGCTCTTGGGAGAGCCGCTCTGCCTGCCGATGGTCCGGTGCCCTTTGATCCAGGATGAGAAGGTTGGGGCCTTCTTCGGAGGCAAAGGCGGATGGCATGATGGGTTTCGTCAGTCCATGACATGACGATGGCAGGATCTCCTGGTGGTGAGCTCCACGGCGTCTCCTCTCATCTAATCTGTTCATTCCGTTAGATAATGGCATTGAAGACCAAGCAGTGTGTAAGACCTTCAAATCGGCCCTATGCAGATTTTAGCGATTTCCGCCAAACCCGCATAAAAACGATTCAAGGATGCCCACAAGGTACTTGTGTGTGGGTGGAAAACTAAGTAATTATTGGGAAAGGCGCTACGCAAAACCAAAAAAATAGCGCATAACTAGGATGATATGCAGGGGGAGAGGCAATAGATCATACCCTCGAAGATCGAACTAGAAGAATTTTGTCGATCACGAGGTTGGTCGTGCGTCGATCCCCACAAGAAGCCTTAGCGAGTCGCAAGGAGATGTATTATCCCATAGAAGGATCCCATTAACATGCTCCAATGAAGACATCGTTATCGCAGTAGTCAGCGCATCGATTCCCATAGCTAGTCGATTAGCCGCGAGAAGATTTCTCCTTCTGAAGATCCCCACGATCAAGTGCTCCATGTGTCGCACCTCCACCGGTATCCACATGTATAAGATCAGCGGAACCACATCGAGGTGTTATCAATAACATACAGACAAAGTGGGAATATATCGATGAAGATCCGACAACACTTCCGTGGTCCTGTCTAGATTAGATCTAAACGGAGATAGAACTCGGGCAGAACTTCGGCGTCGTAGTAGAAGAAGAAGTTCCTAGAGAACACACACACCCTAGGTTTTATCACCACACTGTGGAGGTCGAGAAGAGAGTAGGGAGGATGCGGTGGTCCGCAGTGAGGTGGCGCGGCAAGGGCGAGCGACGGTGGTGGGCGCAGGGCAGCAGCGGCTATGGTTTTTGGGGCGACGGAGGTGCAACGGCTTGGGGAGGGTAAGGCCACGACTTTAGTGCCTCTTGGTGTGCCCCTTGGTGCCCTTTTATGGGTGTCAAGGCCCCTTGGGTCATCCTTTACCCAGCACTAAATTTTGGACGAGTTTCGATCGGTGTAGGTCAATCCAAACAAAAACGGCTTCCTTTTGCATGTCTGAATTTCACTAGTGTATCTTTCCTTGCCCATTACGGCAACATGGCTGCACCTATTATGGAACCTTCTAGACATAATAATATAAGCCGGGTCACCCCGGTACCTTCCGGAACCTTCCATAACCTTCCGAAACCTTTCGTTCCTTCCAAAATCTTACATATATGTCCGGAACCATTCCGGACACTTCCGGGACCACTACAGATATTTCCGGGATCATCCGGACCTCTCAGAACCATTCTAAGACCATCCAAGACACTCTCGGAACCCTTCTCTCATCTCATTAATTCTCAAAACTTATTTTGAACACTCTCGTCAATATTTTGGACACCTCCAATATATTTTGAGACACTCCGAACACCTTCGGAATTACTTCTCTACTAAATCTTTATTCGACTCATATTCTAAATGCCATTAAACTCTTAAGTGTGTGACTCTATGGGTTCGGATATTTGCGGACATGTCCGGAACTCATTCCGCGACAATAATTACTATTGGCGTCTTGATACATATAGTAACCCCCGTAAATAGCATGAAGATATTTATCGTGTGAACCGCATATTATGTTCGATACATATCCTATTGCTCCGTCGATGCTTTGCATTTCCTGAGATGAAACACTAGGTTATTATCGTTACCCGTCATGTACTCTTTACTCATACCTCACTATCGATGTTCATGTGTTCAACAACTTGATCACGTGTCCGGCGAGACGATGAAGAACATCATAGTACATGAGTGGGCCTAGACTGTATCTCCCCATCATCAGGAGTAGCAATTCCCGCAAGCATCCCATGTGATAATTAGCGTACCATCTGGTAAGAGCAAGTATCAACTTTATGATTACTCCATTAAGAGCAATGATTTGAAGAATCTTGTCATGTTCATATTGTATCTAAGTTCGCATGTGTCTCTCAGTCAAACGATCTGTAGTAAATACTATACATTGTTTATGAGAAAGTACCGATAACAATATTGACGATGTGTTTCACGGTATATCATGTTGGATCTATCCATCGTCGTTGTTCTCCCAATAATTCTGATCTCATATATCACCGACAACTCCACAACACATTGTCCTTTTGCTCACAGCTAGGAAACCGGGACTATCAATGATACATGAACTAGTCTTAGAGGCGAGACTAGGGATATCTAAATGGTGTTTATGATTCCACACATATATTAGGATTTTCCTCCAAATACTCATTATCCGGAATTAACACAGTTATAGTACAGAATAATAAACTTAATTATGAACATGAAATATAGAATAATACAATTTATTATTTCCTCTATGACATATTTCCATGAGTCTCTCACTTTCACTAGAGTCAATAATCTAGTCAATATTCTAGCACTTAACACCTATGGCATACCGGTGTCCTTCATGTTTTGCATGTGGTAAACTTTCTCAACGAATCTGACAAGTTTAGGTCCGTGTGTATTTGCATATCTTTGCGTCTTCACGCATCACTCATTTCAATGAGACATCATTTGTATATGTTTGGTCAACTAGTGAGACCTTAGTTTATCAGCCAGAACTATGTGCACAATAGATCTTCATAGTACTATAATGCTTAGAATTACACTAAGTTCAAAAATGAACCTTTTTACTCATATCTCCTTCTTTTGCCATTGCCATGACAACGATATACTCAACCTTTTGTAGTAGTATCTGTCACAGTATTTAACTTTGAAACTCATCCAAATCTAACATGGAATTTACTTCCATTCCACCGCGCCACCTTATATAATTCACGTAGCCTAATTGAGATAAAAATTATTTGTATATTTAACAAGCCGAGTATTGATTTAACACCTACAACGAACCGTTTGTCACTTATGCATACAAATCATATTATTTGTCCTTATAAGGTACATACGAATATACTTACTATTGCCATGTGATCATCATATGTATTACTCTGGTATATGCCATAACATTTTATAGCATAAGACATATCTGGTGCTATACATATCATGGTGTACATGATTGATATAATCGTTCATGCGGTTTTACTCATCAAGTGTCAAAACACTTGATTCTTGCTTCAACCTCTTCCATGCAACAAGAACTCTTTCTTGTCTTCTCCATATTGAATCACTTCAATATTTCATCTATGTACTTTGGCATAACTATATTAGGTGTCTCAATCTATATATATATAGATATTGATTCCCAATATTCCCGTTTTGCCTAAGAATTTCACACAAATCTAATTTTAGTGAAATCTTACTCATGTAAAGAAAAGATACAACATTTCCAATCAACGATATTTTTTCCACATAAAGTATTAGAAATATGTCTTAGCTCTCCCACTTAATTTCTTGTAAACATACAAGCATCTTCACAGTTCAAGATAAAACCAAATCTTTTAGTTTCATTAAAGTGAAGATTTCGACGCCGTGATGCCAACTTCAACCAATGAAGTTTGCACCCATATTTCTAGCATCCTTTGAACTAACAAAACCATTAGGTCATTTCAATACACATGATAGGTTAATACTTCTTGAAATGAACTTAGTTTTGTTACTTAACTACCATATCTTTTGAATATGTAGTGGTTACTAGAATAATCCGTATAGACTTAAGCATTGCTATAGAAGATCCAATCTTATTGTAGTCGAATCTTTGAACTTTGTCATGAAATCCTTTTTGACAAGTTGAGATTCTATGGAGATGAACATCCACGTCTATCTCTTTATAGATCCATATACATTTGATAGGCTTAATGCCTTCCGGAGGGTCTACCAAGTATCAAAACTTGATTTTCGTACATGGATATTATCCTGGATTTTATGGCGTCTAGCCATTTAACAGAGTCAGGGCCCATCATTTCTTCTTTGTAGTTGGTTCATCATTGTCCAACAATAATTTTTCGTCCTCAAATACTACTATTTGAGTATAAACTTTACCCAACCTATTTGTTTCAATAGGAACTTCGATTTCTGGGACTACAACATTTTGCAGGCACGGGAGCCTCAGGCGCCATAGCCATCTCCAGAACACTTTCCGATGTTGCTCTACTTTGCTCAGATTCAATAACCTCATCAATTTCTGTTATCCTCCCACTCAAAACAATTTGAGAGGAACTTCTTTCTCGAGAAATATATCGTACTAGGCGACAAACACTTTTGTCTTCTGCTTTCAAGGTAGAAGGAATCCCCATATGTTACCAGGGGATAACCCTACAAAGACACATTCATCCTATTTTGGTTTGTAAACAATTTACATATGCCTAGCATACCAAAATTTAAGAAAATACATCTTTGGGTTTAAATCCATGCCATAACTCATATGGTGTTATTTCAACGGATTATGGTGTCACATTATTCAGTGTAAAGTGGTAGTCTCTAGAGCATAATTCACAAAAATATAATGGGAGTTTTATTTGTTTCATCATAGATCAACCATGTAAAACAAGGTTTGATTACATCTCAAGAACACTCCCCACTCTTGTGGTTTTTCAAGAGGTGCAAGTTGTGGAACAATTTCACAATTCTTTAGATGCCTGCTAAACTCGTAAGTCAAAATATTTTTCCTCTATGATCCAATCATAGACTCTTTATTTCCTTGTTACGATGATTTTCCACTTCATCTCAAAACACCTTGAACAATTTTCAATGTCTCAGACCTCTTTATCATCAAATAGATATACCCATATATATCCACTCAAATCATCGGTGAAAGTATATGAAGTAGGCTAATCCACCACGCACGGCTCCACATAATGGACTACACACATCAACATGTATGATCTCCACCAAGTTAGCCATCCATTCAATATTGTCATGTGAACCAAGTTTTGGTCTTTTAGATAAGTCTCACAAGTGTCAATTGATTCAAAGTCAAATGACTCCAAAAGCCCATCAACATGGATTTTCTTCATATGTTTTTTCTAATATGACCTAAACGGTGGCGTCACAATTAAGTGAATTTCAATCATTGTCATGCGATGTATTAGCATTAGTGTTATGATGTGTGTATCACCATCAAGATTTATAATAACTAATCCATCCACTATGGATCACAGCTTCAAGTTGAACAACCATTGTTCTCATAAAGCCGAATCTATGCAACAATTACTAAGATTTTATAATAAATCTTAAGGGGTAGGTGAGATGCCGACAGAGAACACAATAACACTTTATTTAGTTCCCGGCATACATCACCTAGTTACTTCGGCCATTGTAGTTCTTATATTGTGTTTCCTTGTATAACATTTCATACCAACCAATTTGGTATCCAATACCCAATAATTACATTGATAACTAGTAAAGAATACATCCATAACTTGTATATCATCTATATATTCCTGAGCTGGACATTTCTAGACTTTCTTTTCTGCCATATAATTTTGCAATTTTTCTTTAGGTTTTTCTCTTGTTGTAGAAGAACATAAACATCAATAGTGGTGATAACTTCATTGGCAAAATTATCCTAGGCGTGTTAGTCAAGTACTAGCACCCTTGGATTGACACTTTTGAAGTTGATGTTTTATTCACTATCATCACATGACAAGCGTTCTTCCAGATTCAACTTTTAGCAATCTTTAAGTATAGTTAACAATTTACACATACCTTTTCATCCATCCCATCATGACTACTTCATGATGAAGCTACTATAGCTTGATAGGAGGGATATGAGAACAATATCAGTGCTTCAACTTTTGATTGATTTAGGCACCTAGCGTCTTCAATCTTTGCATACACTCATACAATATGAGCACATGTAGCACCTAAATAATTCTCAATCATCTTGCAACAAAACAAGGTTTTAGATATCACTACTTGCTTGTTTCTAAAACAATCTTTTTAGTTCTTGGAACATTTAGATTTTCAAAACTTCTTTTGAAGATCAAGTTTCACGAAGGCAAGCATAATGTATATACTAATTGGAATCGTTGCTCTATGCTCAAATTGCATGGAGCACGAGAGGGTTACCAAAAGTTTGCAATAAGACTTGATGACTGCAAGTGCATAGTTCAATTGTAGCTAGTTTCGAAGTAAAGATATCGAACCCACAGAGAGCTATTGGTGAAGGTCTTTATGCCCCTCGTCACTATCTACCAAAGGATACTTGTAAGTTTCCTTTGATATCAAGTAAAGTGTGTTTGAAATACTTTTGGTTGTGTGCAGAAAAGTAATTAAAACAATTAAAAGAAAGAAAGTAACAAAATTGTATGAAAGCGTGGTGGAATTCAATAGCTCTAAAACATTCTTGGGGATGTAGGATACTCCTCTAGCATGGTGTTGTCATTATTAATAATTTAAGATAAGATACTTCTTGTCACTTGAAATGTATGGAGAGATCTCCATGATAAGATGTTCAGTACAAGGCTCGTAGGAAGCCACTTTGTTAAGCCAAGAGTGAGCTCACCTCTAAATAAGCACTGCGATGCCTGAGAGCAGTCACCCATACGGACCACCACAATTAAGGGTTTCCCCGTGGATATCATAATTATCTTAGAGAGACCCTATTTTTTCCTCCTTTGACCGCGTAGTTCACGAGCCGACGCCAATCTGTCATGGGGCCATTCAGGGTACGATCCTAAGACACGTCCAAAGGATTTCTCCCTCCCTTTAGTCCCAAGGGAAAATGGTATGTGATCGACTTTCACATACTATCTAAAGATAGAGATCAAACACAAATTATAAATCAATTATAGACTGGAAAGTCATATGTACACAAGAATAGATCATCTTTATTGCAAATTCATAATAGTGTTAGGGTTTCTCCATCTCCCCAAGAACAAAGGAACTACTCACACATGGAATCAATCAACAACATCATCATAATCAAATGGATGGATGAAATTACTGAAATAGATCTAGTGCAAACCACAATTGAATCTGGAACTACAACAAGATATAATGGACGAAGGATGGGGTAATGGTGGTGATGTAGATGCAGCAATTGATGATGAAGGGGATGATGAGTTGTCCTCCAATGATCCTTAAACCAGCATGGATTTCTCCCTAGCCAAGTTCCTCCTTCAGATCCCTTTCAAATGTGGTTTTTCGTGGTTTCTGGTGGCTGTAAATGTCAGATCCCCCTGCCGTCTTTGACATGAGAAAGTACTTGACTTGGCGATCTCGATGGTGCCTGGTACGGGAAGACGGTACGGGCAGGCTCCGACCGTACCACGGGTCATTATCGGCACTGGTTACCTCTCCTTGTTTGGTATTTTCCTAGGAGCGAAGGTAAATTCATAAAATGACTTTTATCACTTAAAAATATCATATTATAGTATAATTGATATGTTTATAATCGACTTAATGATTCGGGATCTTGTTGAAATAAAGTCAAAAAGGTGCGTGCGAACGCAGTAAAATACAAAGATCTCTATTCTATTTATGCAAAAACAAAAGGTAAATATGCTTCAATTTTGGACTCATCAGGAATCAATATTTAATTATCACTCTAACATTACAATACCAGTACGTAAAGTAAAATTACTAGATATCAATAGTTCTTTTTATCTCAATCAATAGATGCCAATGACTACTATGAACTATGCGAATTCACTTGACTAATTGTTCATGATCAATGAGCTACTCAAAATTAAAAAATTAATTATTTTGTAGCTCCCACTAAAATCAATATCTCTCATAATTGATACTTAGTGATTCAAGATCCACAAACTTGTTTTCCTAGCACCAATGTCACATCGCACACCGGGGAACAAGACTGGTAGGTAATCATACCAATCGTATCAACATATGACTCTTGTTAATCTTTCGATTCTTATATTCCATACTCTAGACGTTCTAGGTAGTATGTCAAGTGAACCTTAGTATACCAGCAGTGCGACAGTTTCGCACCCACATTATGAATGTCGCTAGGTGCACCCATGTTACATGACCCACACCAGTTCAAAGCCCATTTTTTGTGGTGCCTAACTTAGGGAGAACACATTTTTGATAATTTTAAGTGAAGGATCACCCTATTTATTATTACTACCACGCAACAAATAAAGTGCATAAAAGGATTAACATCACATGCAATCCATACAATTATATAGTATAGCAGTTTGCGTCAACGATCTCCATCATCAACATCTTCTGGCGCCATGTACTCCTTCACGTTCCTCGGGAATAGCATCGATGTCCATCATCGCTTGAGTGTCATTGCCAAGTCTTGATTTTACAACTATTGCTACTCTAGCTAATAAAGTAAAAACAACTATGGCTATTCCAATAATAATATGACAATCATCATGGCTCCTACCACTCATGCCATACGAGATTACAACATAACACATCTCATACATCACATTGTAAATATCACATTGCTATACCACATCACTTCCTGCAAAAACAAGTTAGAAGCCTCTAACACGCTTTGCTAACTTACAGGGATCTATGGTTGCAAAGAGAATCATACTTTACCTACATGGTAAGTAAGCATCATGATTCAATTTTTTGCTATTTAACTTATCCGGGGTGTATCCCCATAGTGCTATAAATAATAACTATAGCTTCACTAGACTTCGTCTTTACGCGTGACCCCCATGTGGATTTCAACCAATTTCGCAGAAAGCCCAACATGAAAATATCTTTCTCATTCTATTGCAGAAAAACATGCACCCCACAAAGTTGTTTCGTACATCCGAAGTGCACTTCACAAACTAGTCTCAATCCGAATATCGTAAAGTTAGCTTGGGATTCTAATCACACAATACCGCTGTAACACCCTCGAATCGACCCTATGCAAGTTTGGGCGATTGCCGCCGAACCTGCATAGAATCGATTCAAAGATGCCCACCGGGCACTTGCATCCGGGTGTAAAACGAAGTAATATCATTACACAATAGTCCACGACGGAACACACAGAACATATATATATATACAATGATGACTCAATGGATTAAGAATACATATATACAGTACAAAGATCCAAATCTCCTTAAAAACGATACAACATCCGAGTATGAATAAGGTGCAAATTTGGCTAAGAGCCCTGTAGAATAATCAATGGCGTCCATAAACCTGCCCAGGCCAAGCCGGAAGGGTAACCCTGCTAACGATGGCAATCTCAAACCTGCTAAACAAAAGGTGTGCCGACAAAGGTAAAAGGAGAAAGAGAGCGGTTAGTACTGAGGCTAGTACATGGCGAGTCTTAGAATTCGAGAATCCTCTCCTACATAGGTATGGTGGACTAAATGAAGGGTTTCGCGGCATAGTAAATCAAAATTTTCTACGGATGCGAACAGAGGGAAGCCAAGATCTAATCTAGGAGATGCAAACAACGAGAGAGATTGGATTAGATCTTCAAACCCTTGAAGATTCGCACAGCGGAACGTTCGTCGGAACGTGGGTGATGTAGTCGTACTCGCTTCTCCTCCTCGCGATCCGATCCGATCTAGCACCACAAGTGGCGGTGCCTCCGTGAGATGCACACATGCAGCACCTCAACGTCTCCTCCTTCCTTGGTCCAGCAAGTATGGTGGAGAGACGGATTGGATCTACAACACGACGGCGTGGTGTATATGGTGGAGAATTTCTGCAGCAGGGCTTCGCCTACAAACAGTCGGGAGGGAGAGTGGAAGGGCAGCAGGGCGGCTAGGGTTGGAGGGGAAGGTGTGGGGGGTGCTGCGCCCCTAGCCCTCTTTATATAGAGAGGTGGGGCGCAGCCCTAGCCCCTCCCCCAAGCCCAAACCGGCGGCCCCAAGGAGGAAGAGTGGGGGGCAAGGAAACCCCCCTTCTAGAAGCTCTATCTAGAGTTTAAACCTCTCTTGGCCGGCTGGGCCCTATGGGGCCTTGTGCCCCTGGCCCAATGCGGCCAGGGCACTCCCTCATAGGCCCATGCCCCCTCCCGGAAGGTGGGGCCACGTTGGTCCCCTTCCGGAAGGTTCTAGAAACTTCTGGTACAATACCGATTAACCCGGAACAATTCCGAACTCCAAAAACTGCACTGCCTTAAATGAATCTTATTATCCGGACCACTGCAGAACCTCTCGTGATGTCCCGGATCCCATCCGAGACTCTAAACAAAAACTCATAAACCAATTATCCAATCTATCCTAGCGTCGAGACACGTTAAGTGTGTGACCCTGCGGGTTCGAGAATATGCAGACATGATCTTCTATCAATAATCAACAGCGGGGTCTGGATACCCATATTAACTCCCACACATTCATCGATGATCATGTCGGATGAACCACGATGCCAGGATTCAATCAATCCCATATGTATATTCCCTTCGTCTCTTGATATTTTACTTGCCCGAGATTTGATCGTCGGTACCGTCATACCTAGTTCAATCTCGTTCACAGCAAGTACTTTACTCGTTCCGTAATCCGATATCACTTTGTGATTAACTCCTTAACCACATGCTTGCAAGCGGTGTTGATATCGATTACCGAGTGGGCCCGAAGTATATCTCTCCAACTTTGGAGGGACAAATCCCATCTCGATACATACAACCCAACATATACTTTCTGATCACCTGAGAGACACCTTTATGATCACCCTCTCATAGGATGACGTTTGATGACCTCAAAGTTTTCTTCCGATACCAGGGAGTTGCATTATCTCATGGTCTAAGGAATACAATATTTGACATAAGAAAAGCTTCGCAAAGACGAACACGATGACACGATCTAATTGCTTCGCTTAGTTTGGGTCTGTCCACCATATCATTCTCCCAATGATATGATCTCATTATCAATTGACAACTCATGTCTATGGTTAGGAAACCTTAACCATCATTGATCAATGAACTAGTCCATAGAGGCATACTAGGGACACGGTGTTGTTCACAAACCACACAAGTATTAAAGTTTCCGCTTAATACAATTCTAGCATGGAATATAAACATTATCATGAACAAGAATTATAATAATAACAGCTTTATTATTGCCTCTAGGGCATAATTCCAACAGTCTCCCACTTGCACTAGAGTCAATAATCTAGTTTACATCTGGCAACAATCTCACACCCATGGCACTGAGGTGCTGATCATGTTTTACACGTGGAAGAGGTTTAGTCAATGGATCTGCGACATTCAGATCTGTATGTACTTTGCTGATCTTCAGATCTCCATCTGCTATATAATATCGGATTATATGAAACTTGCGGTTGATATGCTTGGTCTTTGGATGATATCTTTGTTCCTTAGCGAGTGCTATGGCGCCAGTGTTGTCACACAATATCTCCAGTGGGTCCAATGCACTTGGAACCACGCCAAGCTCAGTGATAAAGTTCCTGATCCAAACTCCTTCACTTGACGCTTCTGCAGCAGCCATGTATTCCGCTTCTACTGTAGATCCCGCGATCACGCTTTGCTTGCAGCTTCTCCAGCTCACAGCTCCTCCATTCAAAATATACACGTATCCTGTCTGAGATTTAGAATCATCCTTGTCGGTGTCAAAACTAGCGTCGACGTAACCTTTTACGACGAGCTGTTCATCACCCCCATAGACTAAGAACATTTCTTTAGTTCTATTTAGGTACTTTAGGATGTTATTCACGGCTGTCCAGTGTTCCACTCCTGGATCACTTTGATACCTGCTCGTCAAACTAAGAGCATTGGACACATCCGGTCTAGTACACAGCATGGCATACATGATAGAACCTATGGCCGAGGCATAAGGCACTTTGCTCATAGCTTCCCTATCATTTACCGTAGCTGGACACTGAGCCTTGCTCAATATCTTACCTGACAACATAGGCACTGAACCTTTCTTTGCCTTATCCATTCTGAACCTTTTCAGAACTTTGTCTAGGTATGTACTCTGGCTTAAATCTATCAGGCGTCTTTGTCTATCTCTATAGATTTTGATGCCCAATATATAAGCAGCTTCACCTAGGCGTTTCATTGAAAAACACTTGTTCAAATAACTCTTCACATCGTTAAGCATGTTGATGTCATTTCCGGTAATCAATATGTCATCCACATATAGTACCAGAAACGTCACCGAGCTCCCACTCACTTTCTTGTAGATACAAGCTTCGTAGCAATTTGGAACAAATCCAAAGCTCTTGATGACTTGATCAAAACGAAGGTTCCAACTCCGAGATGCTTGCTTCAGTCCATAAATGGAACGCTGAAGTTTGCATACTTTATCAGCATCCTTAGGATCGAAAAACCTTCGGGTTGCATCATATACAACTCTTCATCAATGTTGCCATTGAGGAAAGCAGTCTTGACATCCATCTGCCATATTTCATAATCATGAAACTCAGCAATTTCTAATAAAATCCGAATGGACTTAAACACCGCTACGGGAGAGAAAGTCTCATCGTAGTCAACACCTTGAACTTGTCAAAAACCTTTCGCGACAAGCCGTGCTTTATAGATGGTAACATTACCATCCGCGTCCGTTTTCTTCTTGAAGATCCACTTGCACTCAACGGCCTTTCGGTCGCTAGGATGGTCCACCAAAGTCCATACTTGGTTTTCGCTCATGGATCCCAATTCGGATTTCATGGCTTCTAGCCATTTCTCAGAGTCTGGGCTCATCATTGCTTCCTCATAGTTCGTAGGTTCACTGTCTTCTACTAACAAGACAGTCAAGACAGGGTTGCCGTACCACTCAGGAGGGGCACGCGACCTTGTCGACCTGCGAAGTTCAGTAGCAGCATCGTCCGAAGCTTCATGATCCTTGTCATTAGCTTCCTCTATCGTTGGTGCAGGCGGCACTGGAACAATTTCAGGTGCTGCGCTACTCTCCAATTCAAGAGAAGGTTCAATAACCTCGTCTAGATCTACTTTCCTCCCACTCACTTCTTTCGAGAGAAACTCCTTCTCAAGAAAGGAACCGTTCTTTGCGACAAACACTTTGCCTTCGGTTCTGTGATAGAAGGTATACCCAATAGTTTCCTTAGGGTATCCTATGAAGACGCATTTCTCCTCTTTGGGTTCGAGCTTGTCCGCCATCAACTTCTTGACGTAAGCTTTGCATCCCCAAACTTTAAGAAACGACAACTTAGGTTTAGCACCAAACCACAGTTCATACGGTGTCGTCTCAACATATTTAGATGGAGCCCTATTTAAAGTGAATGCAGCGGTTTCTAATGCATAACCCCAAAATGATAACGACAAATCAGTAAGAGACATCATCGATCGGACCATATCTAATAAGTTTCGATTCCGGCGTTCAGACACACCATTGCGCTGTGGTGTTCCGGGTGGCGTGAGTTGTGAAACGATTCCACTTGCTTTAAGATGTGCGAGAAAATCGTAACTCAAATATTCACCTCCACGATCGGATCGTAGAAACTTAATCTTTCTGTTACGATGGTTCTCCACTTCATTCTGAAATTCTTTGAACTTTTCAAATGTTTCAGATTTATGTTTCATTAAATAGATATACCCATATCTACTTCAGTCATCGGTAAAAGTGAGAAAATAGCGATATCCACCGCGCGTCGAAACACTCATCGGTCCGCATACATCGGTATGTATGATTTCCAACAAGTCCGTTGCTCGCTCCATCATACCGGAGAACGGGGTTTTGATCATCTTGCCCATGAGGCATGGTTCGCATGTGTCAAATGATTCAAAATCAAGAGACTCCAAAAGTCCATCAGAATGGAGTTTCTTCATGTGCTTTACACCAATATGACCTAGACGACAGTGCCACAAATAAGTAGTATTATCACTATCTACTTTGCATCTCTTAGCCTCAATGTTATGGATGTGTGTTTCATCCTTTTCGAGATTTAGAAGAAATAAACCATTCACAACAGGTGCATGACCATAAAAGATGTTACTCATATAAATAGAACAACCATTATTCTCCGATTTAAATGAATAACCGTCTTGCAATAAACAAGATCCAGAAATAATGTTCATGCTCAACGCAGGCACATAATAACACTTATTAAGGTTTAAAACTAATCCCGAAGGTAAAACTAAGGAGAGTGTGCCGACGGCCATCACATCAACTCTTGATCCGTTGCCAACGCGCATCGTCACCTCATCCCTCGCAAGCCGCCGTCTATTCCGTAGCTCCTGTTTCGAGTTACAAATATTAGCAACTGAACCGGTATCAAATACCCAGGCACTACAATGAGGGCTAGTAAGGAAAACATCAATAACATGTATATCAAATATACCTTTGATGGTGCCAGCCTTCTTGTCCGCTAAGTACTTCGGACAGTTGCGCTTCCAGTGACCCTTGTCCTTGCAATAGAAGCACTCAGTGTCCGGCTTAGGACCAGACTTGAGCTTCTTCTCAGCAGGGGCAGTGCACTTGCCGCCGCCCTTCTTGAAGGGCTTCTTTGCTCCCTTACCTTTCTTAAAGGTGGGCTTTTTGACAATCAACACATTATTATCCTTTTTGATGTCCACTTCCGCGGCCTTCAGCTTTGCGAAGAGCTCGGTGATCGTATCAGTGGAACCAATCTGATTATGAGTCACTACAAAACTTTTGTAGCTGGGAGGGTGTGATTGCAGAACCCTGTCAATCTTGAGCTCCTCTGGAATCGTGCATTCCAGTTGCTCAAGGCGTTGAGTGTAGCCCGTCATCTTAATGGCGTGCTCACTAACGGAACTCCCTTCCTCCATCTTGCAGTTAAAGAACTTCTCAGAGATCTCATATCTCTCAGAACGGGCCTGAGTCTGAAACATGGTTTTCAGCTCTTCGAGAATCTCAAAGGGCCCGGGATAGTCTTCAAAACAATTTTGAAGTTCCGGTTCCATAGCAAACAACATGGTGCTCTTAATTACACCATAATCATCTTTGCGTGACTGATAGACACCTTTCTCATCAGCCGGCGCAGTTGCAGCAGGGGGGTCACCTAACGCTTTCCCAAGGACATAGTCCTTTTGACCGCCAGAGAGAATGATTCTTAGATTGCGGAACCAATTGGTGAAGTTAGACCCATTGTTTCTAAGCTTTTCCTTCTCAGCGAAAACGTTGAAGTTGAAGTTGGACTTAGCCATTTGATCTACAGTATTGCAAGTACAAATTAGACTATGTTCATGATAACTAGTTCAACTTTTAATCAAATTACTAGATGAACTCCCACTAAATTCAACATCCCTCAAGTTGTTTAGTGAACACGATCCAAATTCACCACACCTAATCCAATCATCACGAGAAGAGATGTGGTTTCAATGGTGGACAACAAAGTGTCGGTCATATCATTCATATTACTCATGCTTAACCTTTTGGTTCTTGTGTTCCGAGGCCATGTCTGTACATGCTAGGCTCGTCAAGTTAGACCCAAGTATTTCCGCGTGTGCAAAACTGTCTTGCACCCGTTGTATGTGAGCGTAGAGTCTATAGCACCCGATCATCACGTGATGCTTGGACACGACGAACTTTCGCAACGGTGCATACTCGGGGAGAACACAGTTTTATCTTGATCTTTAAGTGAGGAATCATCTTATAATGCTACCGTCGCGATCTAAGCATAATAAGATACATAAAAGGATAAACATCACATGCATATAACTTTAATGTGACATGGTATAGCCAATCTTCGCGCAATGATCTCCATCTTGTGCGCTCCGGCATGATCTCCATCACTCCACCATGATTGCCTCCACCACGAATAGCAACTACAACTATTGCTAACTACTTAGCGATAAAGTGAAACTATTACATGGCGCATAAGAAGTTGACACACAGGTCATACACAATTATAAAGACAACCATATGGCTCCTGCCGGTTGTGTACTCATCGACATGCAAGTCGTGAAACACTACAAAACATGATCATCGCATACATTATACACATCACATCTTGGGCCATACCATATCACAGAAAACACTCCCTGCAAAAACAAGTTAGACGCCTCTACTTTGTTGTTGCATGTTTTACGTGGCTTATGGGAGTAGATGCTAAGAACGATTCTTACCTACGGAAAGCCACAACGGTGATATTATGGTTGCCAAACTCCGGTGTTAATCCCATCACAACTATAGTGAGAGAAACTGACATCCACCAGTCGCATGTGTGGAACAAGCCACACGTCAAGTGCGGAGCCGGTCTCGCGAATGACATCGCGTAAGGTTGGCCTGGACCGCTTCAATCTCAATATCCCGTGTCATAAGAAGAACACAAACAAGAGGCTTGCAACAGAAAACATCAACGCCCGCAACAACCATGTTGTGTTCTACTCGTGAAACACATCTACGCATAGATCTAGCTCTGATACCACTGAAGGGTTTCGCGGCATAGTAAATCAAAATTTTCTACGGATGCAAACAGAGGGAAGCCAAGATCTAATCTAGGAGATGCAAACAACGAGAGAGATTGGATTAGATCTTCATACCCTTGAAGATTCGCACAGCGGAACGTTCGTCGGAACGTGGGTGATGTAGTCGTACTCGCTTCTCCTCCTCGCGATCCGATCTGATCTAGCACCACAAGTGGCGGTGCCTCCGTGAGATGCACACGTTCAGAACCTCGACGTCTCCTCCTTCCTTGGTCCAGCAAGTATGGTGGAGAGACGGATTGGATCTACAACACGACGGCGTGGTGTATATGGTGGAGAATTTCTGCAGCAGGGCTTCGCCTACAAACAGTCGGGAGGGAGAGAGGAAGGGCAGCAGGGCAGCTAGGGTTGGAGGGGAAGGTGTGGGGGGGTGGTGCGACCCCAGCCATCTTTATATAGAGGGGTGGGGCGCAACCCTAGCCCCCCCCCCAAGCCCAAACCGGCGGCCCCAAGGAGGAAGAGTGGGGGGGCAAGGAAACCCCCCCTTCTAGAAGCTCTATCTAGAGTTTAAACCTCTCTTGGCCGGCTGGGCCCTATGGGGCCTTGTGCCCCTGGACCAATGCGGACAGGGCACTCCCTCATAGGCCCATGCCCCCTCCCGGAAGGTGGGGCCACGTTGGTCCCCTTCCGGAAGGTTCTAGAAGCTTCCGATACAATACCGATTAACCCGTAACAATTCCGAACTCCAAAAACTGCACTGCCTTATATGAATATTATTCTCCGGACCACTCCGGAACCTCTCGTGATGTCCCGGATCCCATCCGAGACTCCGAACAAAAATTCATAAACCAATTATCCAATCTATACTAGCGTCGAGACACGTTAAGTGTGTGACCCTGCGGGTTCGAGAATATGCAGACATGATCTTCTATCAATAATCAACAGCGGGGTCTGGATACCCATATTGACTCCCACACATTCATCGATGATCATATCGGATGAACCACGATGCCAGGATTCAATCAATCCCATATGTATATTCCCTTCGTCTCGCGATATTTTACTTGCCCGAGATTTGATCGTCGGTACCGTCATACCTAGTTCAATCTCGTTCACAGCAAGTACTTTACTCGTTCCGTAATCCGATATCACTTTGTGATTAACTCCTTAACCACATGCTTGCAAGCGGTGTTGATATCGATTACCGAGTGGGCCCGAAGTATATCTCTCCAACTTTGGAGGGACAAATCCCATCTCGATACATACAACCCAACAGATACTTTCCGATCACCTGAGAGACACCTTTATGATCACCCTCTCATAGGATGACGTTTGATGACCTCAAAGTTTTCTTCCGATACCAGGGAGTTGCATTATCTCATGGTCTAAGGAATATAGTACTTGACATAAGAAAAGCTTCGCAAAGACGAACACGATGACACGATCTAATTGTTTGCTTAGTTTGGGTCTGTCCACCATATCATTCTCCCAATGATATGATCTCATTATCAATTGACAACTCATGTCTATGGTTAGGAAACCTTAACCATCATTGATCAATGAACTAGTCCATAGAGGCGTACTAGGGACACGGTGTTGTTCACAAACCACACAAGTATTAAAGTTTCCGCTTAATACAATTCTAGCATGGAATATAAACATTATCATGAACAAGAATTATAATAATAACAACTTTATTATTGCCTCTAGGGCATAATTCCAACACTAAATAGGTAGTGAAGCATGCACTAAACAACCTATAGAGACTCGATACAACTATCGGCTATCAGAGAGGGATAAGAAAGACCTATTTGGACCCAACCTGATACTACCACGAAACATAACCTTCATGGTATTCCCCCTCGAGACCAAACAAGGAAGTAATATCGAGGAAAATCACACAGTTGGCAATTTTATTCATTCCATTATAGTTGCAGCACTTACTAGTCAAATATTAATAGCATGAGGTGTTCCAATATCACAAGCTGTTGGCACTTTCAATCAATCATTCCGCTATAGTTGTGATACTTACTAGTCAGATACAGATAGCATGATACATCCCAATTGCAGCAGTTATTGACACTTTTAATTTACCATTCCACTGTAGTAAAGCTGAATACTAGTCATTCCAAAGTCAAGTTTATAGCACTACTTTAGTTATACATGTCTATGGTTAAGATGATGTGGTCCAAGTAGTCCATAACCACAGACATGGCTTTTCAAAAATATTTACCCTGCAGGGGTGCAAAAATAGCAATACATGCACAATCAACCTCGGAAAAACCAAACTAAATCCCAATGAGACATCATGACAAAGAAATCACAAGATTCAAATATTATTTCAGGGGGCCACCCCACTAAGCTACCCGTTACAAAGTTGGTTGGCTCTGCGATGGATCCAGGGTGTGTGGCGATGGCTGTAAACGACTGTGTAATACTACAGTACTGAAAAGACTGTAGCTTCTATGCAACATACCAATCCCTAGATCGGTTCATTGGCTTACATAGAACTTAGATGAATAACAAACTAAAATATCTGTGTATCATAAATAACGAAAGATCTAGAGTATTCATTTATTACAATAATGCTTAGCTCGAAGTCTAGCTCAAACTTATTCAAGTATCAAACATAAATAAATAACTCCTTCAATCTCCAAATTGCCCACAAGCGAAGAAGTGTAGGGTGAAGTACCGCGACCTAATTGATCACTCACAGTCGGAATATCCTGCAACATAAAATATAGCAGCCCCGAAGGGTCAATACATGGAATGTATGACAAGTAGCGCTAAGTAGGGAGACAATAAACGTAGCAACTACATGCTTATTTGGCCAGTGGAGCTGTGGCTAGCTTGCTTTTTTCAAACACTTTTCCTACTTTATCAAACCAATTTCCTTCACAGCAACCCATTATGTTCACCCATCAAGTTAGTAATTAGCAAATAAGGATGAGAGAGAATATGTCATAGTATAAATATCAAGAAACTCATTTGTCCGTAAACGGGGACACAGCTAAGTACTTACTTTTACATCCTGCAGGGGTTTGTACACTGTACCCATGTGACTTGGACAGCCCAACTCGTATCACCACACTCATATTCTGTGATGATAGGGAGAAGCCCAAGAAGAGACCGTTCGGGAAGTAGATCCCCAAACCCCACTGCGCAATGGTCTCAACCTACCATTCATTACATCTCAGGCTACGCTGGGTTCGGGTCTCCATGACCTACTGAGTCCAACCAGCCACCCATTTCTTATTGGCACATGGTTACACACGTAAGCTACTGCAATAAAGACAACTAATCCTTCTCAGTGCCCTGGGCGGCATTCCTCACCGTTATTCACACTCCGATGACTAATCTAACCACTCCGCCTAGGTAGTTCATTGACATTATGTTGTTTTAGTATAACAAAACATTTACTTTACCAAAGAATGATCCCTGCCTCATATCTTTATCATAGCTAAGCACATCTACCATACGGAAACTCAACTACAAGGGATTTCCCTACCACAATACATAGGATATAGTATAGCATAGTAATACCTACACATGTAGGTACGAAAATACACTACACATGCACAAGGAAAATAGTAGGACAAATTCATGATTAAAATAGTAACTATTTGCCTTGACAGTAGGAGTCGAGAGTACAGTCCTCACAGAAGCAAGCGTTGCACTTGTCAAAATCTACACGATACACAATTTGCAACACATACACAACCATATTAATGCACAATGCATGCATGCCATATTGAAAAAAAAAATTAGTAGTACATTACATCCTCTGTTCAATATACTTACTGTATGTATGCATGGAAAACACTTTAATGCATTTGAAAACAGAATATGCAATTTGAAAGACTAATTAAAAGAGCTCTAATCAATTTATTTATCCTATATTGTTTACAAGTTTTTAAAATATTGGCAAAAATACCAATGTGTAGGTAATCCAAATTAGAGCAAGGGCCAACAAGAATGACGCCAAAAGGACTTACAGATCTTTTTCAATAATTAAAATAGTACGGAAGGTGTTTTATTCATTAAAATTATTCTGTAAAGTAAACCTGTCATTTTAATTCAGAAACATAAACTACATGTTCTTGTGATTCCAGGGACATATTATATGCAATTTTCTGAATAGTAGTTATTTTATTAGGAATTTAATACTCCAAAAAGGCCATTAATTCATTTTATTTATCACTGCAAAACCTTAGGGTAAAAGTCTAAAACAAATTCGTGAAAGTGTTCTACGTAAAAGTAGGACTCCAACGGTACATTATTTGTAATTTTTGGACAAGTGTATTAATTTCTATAGATTTTACTGTAAATTTTTGGACAAGTGTTTAAATCTTTTCCTGCAAATTTAAATCTTTCTTATTTCTATTCTCGCAGAGGTCAACGCTGACCGCTGACCATGCGGGCCCGGCGCCATGTTGCGGCCCGTGGTTGGGCGATACCGCTTTGGCGGTTTCTAATCTCGGCCGCCCGATTCAGATCGAAGGGTTCCCGATGCTCACCGAGGTTGGCGACGACGGCAACGGCGGTGTCTACTGGCGGCTATTTTCGGCGGTCCCGACATTGGCGAGGGTGTCCGCGAGATGCGGATGAGGATGGCAGGCCTCCTGGTGGACTCGACGCGGTGAGTCGTTTCCCCCAGCGACGACGGTGAGAGGTTGGAGGGGGCGAGCGACCGCGGGGCTTCGGCGAGCAATCGAAGGTGCTCCGGTGCTCTGCAGGGAAGGGGGACCGGTCAGGGCGAAGCGGTTGAGCAAGAGGGAGAGGTCAGGGGAAGGAAGAAGGGTTGGGGCGGTCGGGTTCTAGCTCTCACCAAACAATGGCGGCGCGGCGACGACAACTTCGGCGAGGGATTCAGTGGGCGTGGCAGCGGGGTAGATAATTTTTAGGAGGGGGTTCGAAGAGGGGGTGCTGGGCTATAACAGGGTTAGATAGGTTCGTGAGGGACGACCGTTCCTGCGGGAAAATCAGAGAGGAACACGGTGGCTGCGTGTCCCTGTTGGAGATGACGGCGGCGGGCTGACAAGCGGGGTCCGCCTGTCGGAAAGAAAAAAATCAAAATAGAAAAGAAAAGGGGAAAAGGGGAGAGAAGGCGCGCGGCTAGGTCGCTGCTGCGCTGCGCTCGCGTGCTGGCTGTTGCGTGGCAAAGACGGGTCCCGGGTGGGCCGTTGGGCCGCTGCGTCTCGCTCGCGCTGCCATTTTTTTCTTTTTCTCTTTTAGTTTTTCCTGGGTGTTTTTCCTTAACTGAAATTTTAAATGAACCGAGACACTGTCTGTTCTGTTTCAGATTTAGTCCAAAACTAAAAATGGCCATAACTTTTGATCTGTTGCTCCGAATTAATTGAAACAAAAACCTTCGGCTTTGTAATGGAATACTATATAGCATATGCAAAGTAAACCATGCCTAGGCTTACATATATGACAACAAGCAATGCAAGTGGTGTTTTGGAAAAAACCTTAATACTATTTTTTTTGCAATGATGATCATGATGCAATGACAAGAATGATATGCAGTACCAATTCTAAAAATTGGGATGTGACAAGACTAATCCCCTTAAGATGAATCTCGTCCTCGAGATTCTACGTGTCTAGCAAATAGGTGCAGATGGTCCTCTCGCTCCCAAGTGGCTTCTTCTTCTGTGTGATGGCTCGATTGCACCTTGCAAAACCTGATCATCTTGCTACGGGTAAATCTCTCTGCTATCTCCAATATCTTGACTGACTTCTCCTCATATGTCAAGTAACTCTCCAGCTGAACCTCCTCTAATGACACAATGTCTCTCAACGGTGTATCTACCATCTCCGGATAGCACTTCTTCAGCTGGGACACATGGAACACGTCATGAACAGTGGACAGAGCCTCTGGCAACTCCAACTGATAAGCAACCCTCCCTTGCATGCTAAGACTCTGTATGGTCCTATAAATCGAGGTGCCAGCTTACCCTTGATTCCAAACCTCTTAATTCCATGCAGTGGTGAAACTCTGAGGTATGCTCGATCTCTGATCTCATACACCACTTCCTTGCGCTTGGCGTCAGCATGTAGCTCTTCTGTCTTGATTGTGCTACCTTCAGCCTGTCCCAAATCAAACTGACCTTCTCCTCGGCATCCTTGATCAAATTAGGCCAAAACAGTTGACGTTCACCTACACCATCCCATAGCAATGGTGTTCTGCACCTCTTACCATACAACACATCGAACTGTGAGGTCTTGATGCTGGACTGGTAGGTGTTGTTGTAGGAAAACTCAGCATAAGGAAAATTTTGGTCCCAACTAGAGCCATGATCCAGAGCGCAAGCTCTCAACATATCCTCCAAAATATGGTTCACCCTCTCTATATGTCCATCTGCCTGAGGGTGGAAGGCTGTACTAAACTCCAATCTGGTTCCCAACGACTCATGCAGCTGGCGCCAAAAGTGAGAGGTGAATTGGGTACCCCTATCCGACACAATGCTCTTGGTCACTCCGTGTAGGCACAAAATTCTGTTCATGTAGATTCTTGCTAATTTGGCACTGGTATAAGTGGTCTTCACATGTATAAAGTGAGCTACCTTGGTCAAATGATCCAACACTACCCAAATGGAGTCATAACCAGAACTAGTCCTCAGCAGTCCTATGATAAAATCCATTCCCACTTTATCCCAATTCCAATCTAGTACCAGCAATGGCTGTAGCAATCCTGCTGGCTTCTGATGTTCAACCTTCACTCTACTACACACATCACATAAGGAAATATGCTCGGCGATACCCCCTTCATATTGTTCCACCAAAATCTTTCCTTCAAATCCATATACATCTTTGTATTTCCTGGATGTAATGAATATGGCGAGTCATGGGCTTCCTGGAGAATCAACTTCCTTATTTCTGGATCGTTGGGCACACACAGACGATCCCCATACCACAAGGTTCCTTGCTCATCATCGCGAAATCCTTCCGCTTTTCCTTTGGGCATGTTTTCCCTTATCACTTCTAGGTCGCTATCCTTCTTCTGAGCTTCACTAATCTTTTCCTAAAGTGTTGGCTTGATCTCCATTGATGCCAAATATCCCTCGGATACTACTTCCAATTTGAGATCCTTGAATTGCTCGCACAAATGCCTCGGCAAATTTCCCACTCTTAGTCCATTGGCATAGACCTTGCGGCTTAGTGCATCTGCCACTATATTTGCCTTTCCTGGGTGGTGCTGCTGACTCATGTCATAATCCTTAATGAGTTCCAACCATCTCCTTTGCCTCATGTTCAGCTCCATTTGGGTGAATATGTACTTCAAGATTTTGTGGTCCATGAATACATCGCAGTGCTTTCCCATCAAATAGTGTCTCCATACCTTGAGCGCATACACGACTGATGCTAGCTCCAATTCATGCGTGGGGTAGTTCCGCTCATGGTGTTTGAGTTGGCACAAGGCATATGACACCACCCTTCCATCTTGCATCAATACACTACCCAGACCTTGTCGAGATGCGTCATAGTATACTTGGAAGTCCTTCTGTAGATCAGGCAAGCACAAGATAGGCACAGTCACTAGGCGACGCTTCAGTTCCTGGAAACTAGTTTCGCATTCCTCGATCCATTAAAACTTCTTCTCCTTATTCAAAAGTTCAGTCATTGGCTTAGCAATCTTGGAGAAATTCTCTATGAACCTTCTGTAGTATCCAGCAAGTCCCAAGAAGCTCTGAATATCACCCGCATTATTGGGCACCTCCCATTCTGTAACCGATGATACCTTGCTTGGATCAACTGCGACTCCTTCTCCCGACACCATGTGTCCTAAAAACCCAACAGTGTTCAACCAGAATTTGCATTTGCTAAATTTGGCATATAGCTTGTGCTCCCTCAGCTTTTCCATAATCAGCCGAAAATGCTTCTTATGTTCCTCATCATTTATGGAATATGTCAATATGTCGTCGATGAACACCACCACAAACTTATCCAAGTACTCCAAGAATACCTTGTTCATCATGGTCATAAAATATGCCGGAGCATTTGTTAGTACAAAAGACATAACCGTATACTCATATAAACCATACCTAGTGGTGAAAGGAGTTTTTGGTATGTCCTTCTCCCGGATCTTTAGTTGGAAATATCCCTATCTCAGATCAATTTTGGATAACACCTTTGCTCCTCCCAACTGTTCAAACAAATCATTTATATTGGGCAGAGGGTATTTACTCTTAATGGTCACTTCATTCAGTGAACGATAGTCCACTAACAACCTCTTGCTAATGTCCTTCTTTTCCACAAACAGAACAGGCGCACCCCAGGACGACGAACTGGGCTGAATAAATCCCTTGTCCAATTGATCTCTCAATTGCTTCTTCAACTCCTTCAGCTCATCCACATCCATCTTGTATGGCCTCTTAGCTATTGGTCCAGTTCTCTGCATCAAGTCAATGAGAAACTCCACATCACGGTCCGGTGGCATCCCTGTTAGCTCCTCTGGAAACACATCGGGGTACTCTCTTACTACACTTACTGAGTCCATACTAACCCCCTTAAGATAATTTACCTCGACACTCCTAAGACGCGCTGATGATTTAAACTTAATCCTTGTGCCACATGAAGTTCTGAGTGAAATTGCTCCCCATGCACAATATACTTGGCCATCATGCGCGGACAACCAGTCCGTACCTAGTATTACATCTAGTCCCTATGACTCCAAAACAACCAGGTGTGCTAGAAAACTATGTGCTCCAATTCCCAGGGTCAGATCACGACAACCCACACTAGCTAACATTTCTCCTCCCGGTGTACTCACTCTAATAGTACCTTTTAGTGCCCCAGTGGGTAACTTATGTCTATCCACAAATTCCCTTGATATGAATGAATGTGATGCTCCAGTATCAAATAGAACAAGTGTGATATGAGAATCAACTGGAAACTTACGAATCACGAGGTCTGGCTCATCACGGATCTCTTCCACATCCACATGGTTAGCATTAGCCTTCTGCTTGGGGCTGATCTTGGGTCCCACTCCTGGAATCTTCTCCGGGCAGGTGCTTGCATAGTGGCCCAGCTTCTTGCACTTTTAACACTCCACATTGCTAAGGTCCTTCTTGCTCACATAGTTGTGTCCATTGTTCCTCCCAGAGTTGTTGTTGTTGTAGTTCTTGTGACCACTGTGGTGGTTGTCGTTCCCTCCATGGTGGTGGATGCTGCTTACGTGACCATCGTGGCAATGTCCATTCCCTCCCTTGTGTCCACGGTCATCACCTCCATGCCTAGAGTGTCCATCATAGGAGGTGCGAGCATGGTGGTGTGATCTAGAAGAGTGACTGCTATGCTTCCTCTTGTGCCTTTCCACTTGATGCTGCTTCCCTTCTAGAATTCTAGCCTTGTCCATCAGTTCTTGAAATGTTGGGCAATAAACCATAGACAAATACAGCGAGAGTTCATAACTGAGACCATCTAGAAACCTCTCTCTCCTCTTGGAGTTAGTGTCCACATCCTCTGGAGCATAACGTGACAGATTCTTGAATTCTTCTATGTATTCTGGCACAGTGTAGTTGGTCTAACGCAGATTACAGAACTCCTTCCTCTTTAAAATCAGGACCTTTGAAGAGATGTGGTTGGTCTTGAAACCTTCCTCGAACATGGCCCAGGTAACTGTGTCCAGCGGTTGGGTAATCTGGAAAGTGTCCCACCACAAATTAGCTGGTCCCTCCAGTAGGTGAGCAGCAAACCTCACCTTTTCAGCATCAGTGCAACCGACATTCACTAGATCCTTGTTCACCGAACGCCACCAGTCAAGAGCAACCATTGATTCAGGTCTAGTGGATAACTTTGCTAGCCTCAGCCTCAGAAACCTAGCAAGAGCATCACCCTGGGCTGGTTGTTCCCGTTGTTGTTAGTGTTGTTGTTCTAGGCGGCCATGAATTGAGTCATCACCTATGCTAGCTGTGACTGGGCTTCTATCTGCTGCTCCATCCTAGTGGGATGACGGAGAGGCACCATCTGCGGTTCATCATAGATAAGTTTTAGAAAGAGCATCCACGAAAATAAAATTCTACCCATGCATTATGACCATACAACAAAGCAAGAACAAGCAACCACAGACAATCATCACATCGGCAATCATGCAAGCATGCACTGTTCCAGGGGTTTATCCTAGTAGTATACAGCTACAAAATAAGTTTAGAGGCGTTAGCAACAGTTACAAACATAAACAGGCCATCAAAAGCATAAAATAGAAAATCTGCCAAAATAGTATATCACTGTTCATGAATTTTTTGCCTGACTTAAACTCATCAGAAAATTTATCTGATTTTTGTGTATATAGTACTAGCAATTTTGCACTAGACCCTATTTTTTTCAGATTTTTCCAGTTACCAATAAAATATGAAAAATCATACAGTATAGCAGAAAATTACGACAGGAATATCACGAATTTTAACCAAAACTTTGCCATAACTGATTTATAAATTTATATGGAAAATCCTGGAACTTTAGATTAGACAATAGAGCATCCTAAACACTTTAAACTAATAGCAACGAAGTTTTACATTGATTCATGGCTCAATACTAACGAAATGTCCTAACGAAGATTAATTGGTGGCCATATCTAGCTACAGCATGAAGAGGTTGCAGTAGGTCCTTGAATCCATGTGTTGGCGCTTCAGTCCATGAGCTATCCATGGCGGTGGCATGCACACCTGTCCTGAATCCTCACTTGAGACCTCGAAATCCACCTCCTCAGGATCCTCTTCTTCTTCCTCATCCTCTGCTGCAACGATGACTGCTTCATCTCCTCCACCATCGTTGCCTCCATCACCATCTTCATCTTCATCATTGTCATTGTTCCCTCCATCATCATCATCATCATCATCGTCGTCATTGCCATCATCTCCATCATCTCCTTTGTTGTCATCATTAGGTGGGGGGTTCAACTGTGCTCGAAGAGCACCAATTTGAGCTACCATCTCAACGATTGTCTGATCCCTCTCCATCACAACTTGGTTCCTCTCTTGGACAGTTCCATTCAGCTGCACTATTGTCTGATCCCTCTCCTGGATGGTTCCATTTAGTTGTGCTATAGTCTGATCCCTTCCTATAAGAGCCTGCTACAATATGTTCACAGCGGTATCCAAAGTATCAATTTATTGTCCCTGAATCACTTGACCATGGCTTTCATAATTAGCTATCCCCTTCAGTTGCATCACCTTATGGGCTAGAACCCCATTCTCCATCTCCATATCCTCTATGTGCTTCTGACGGGACGGCATGTTGTTCCTGTTGCCTGGGGTAACCACAACGTTCCCATTCTCATCACTACTTCCATACTCACTAAAAGGAGAGTTTTGTGGCAGCTGGTGTTGGTGAAGATGGCATTGTCGTGACAGCTCCTCATGCATAGCCAAGTTTACTCCAAGCTCCCAGGTGACATACCGCTTGGTGTAGACCAGATGCCCAGGGTTTGGCATGGTGGGATCTCTGAAGATAATGGTTGTGATCTCCTAGATGGCATCTCCGTGCACATAGGTATGTAATCTCCTTCCTTTGAACATGGGCAAAGGCACGCCCAATGACTGCGAGAGCTCTCCCAATTGTCTTGCGAAGGGCCTTGGCGAGTCGATCCCAACATACTTAGTCCTGGTGACTTGTCCCATCTATAATTCAAAAGAGGAAAGTGTGAGAACAACAAATGATAATAATTTACTAGAATGAATGGAATAAGGATGAAAGATAGAGTTAATATAAACTTTATAAATTTAATGGCTTCCTATTCCAAACCTAGGTCATGATCCTACAGTCGACACACGAGCTCTGATACCATCTGTAACACTATAGTACCGAAAAGACTATAGCTTCTATGCAACATGTTAATCCCTATATCGGTTCATTGGCTTACATAGAACTTAGATGAATAACAAAGTAAAATATCCGTGTATCATAAATAACGAAAGATCCAGAGTATTCATTTATTACAATAATGCTTAGCTCGAAGGCTAGCTCAAACTTATTCAAGTATCGAACATAAATAAATAACTCCTTCAATCTCCAAATTGTCCACAAGCGAACAAGTGTAGAGTGAAGTACCGCGACCTAGCTGAACACTTAGAGTCGGAATATCCTGCAACATAAAACGTAGCAGCCCCGAAGGGTCAATACATGGAATGTATGGCAAGTAGCGCTAAGTAGGGAGACAATAGACCTAGCAACTACATGCTTATTTGCCGGTGGAGCTGTGGCTAGCTTGCATTTTTCAAACACTTTGTCCTACTTTATTAAACCAATTTGATTCACAACAACCCATTATGTTCACCAATCAAGTTTTAGTAATCAGGAAATTAGGATGAGCGAGAATATATCATAGTATCAATATCAAGCAACTCCTTTGTCCATAACCGGGGACACGGCTAAGTACTTAGTTTTACACCCTGTAGGGGTTTGTACACTTTACCCATGTGACTTGGACAGCCCAGCTCATACCATCACACTCATATTGTGTGATGATAGGGAGAAGCCCAAGAAGATACTGTTCGGGAAGTAGATCCCCAAACCCCACTATGCACCGGTCCCAACCTAACATTCACTACATCTCTGGCTACACTATGTTCGGGTCTCCACGACCTACTGAGTCCAACCATCCACCCATTTCTTACTTGCACATGGTTGCACATGTAAGCTACTGCAATAAAGACAACTAATCCTTCTTACTTCCCTGGGCGGCATTCCCCACCATTATTCACACTCCAATGACTAATCCAACCACTCCGCTCAGATAGTTTCATTGACATTATGTTGTTTTAGTAGAACAAAACATTTACTTTACCAAAGCATGATCCCTTCCTTGTATCTATAGCATTGCTAAGCACATCTACCATACGGAAACTCAACTATAAGGGATTTCCCTACCATAATACATAGGATATAGCATAGCATAGTAATACCTACACATGTAGCTACGAAAATATGCTACACATGCACAAGTAAAAATATTATGACAAATTCATAATTAAAATAGCAACTACTTTCCTTGATGGTAGGAGTCGAGAGTACAGTCCTCACAGAAGCAAGCGTTGCACTCGTCACAATCTACACGATATACAATTTGCAACACATAAACAATCATACATAAGCATAATAATGCACAATGCATGGATGACACGTTGAACAAAGTTTCAGTAGTACATTACATCCTCTATTCAATATACTTACTATATGTATGCATGGAAAACACTTCAATGCATTTTAAAACAAAATGTGCAATTTGAAAGACCAATTAATAGAGCTCTAATCAATTTATTAAGCCTCTATTGTTGACAAGTTTGTAAAATATGGGCAAACTACCACTGTGTAGGTAATCCAAATTAGAGCCAGCGCCAACAAGAATCATGCCAAAAGGACTTACAGATCTTTTTCAATAATTAAAATACAATAGAAGGCGTTTTATTACATTAAAATTATTATGTTCAGTAAACCTGTCATTTAAATTCAGAAATAGAACCTACATGTTCTTGTGATTCCAGGGACATATTATACGCAATTTTCTGAAAAGCAGTTATTTTATTATGAATTTAATAATCCAAAAAGGCCATTAAATCATTTTATTAATTACTGCAAAACCTTATAGTAAAAGTCTGAAACAAATGCGTGAAAGTGTTTTACGTAAAATTATGAATCCAACGGTACATTATTTGTAATTTTTAGACAAGTGGATTAATTTCTATAGATTTTACAAATTCCAATATTTTTCTGCAAATTTAATTCTTTCTTATTTCTATTCTCGCAGAGGTCAACGCTGACCCGCTGACCATGCGGGCCTGGCGCCACGCGGTGGCCCGCGGTTGGGCGATACCGCTTTGGTCGTTTCTAATCTCGGCCGCCCGATTCAGATCGAAGGGTTCCCGGTGCTCACCGAGGTTGGCTACTAGCGGCGACAGTTTTCGTTGTGGCATTGGCGAGGGTGTCCATGAGATGCGGACGAGGATGGCGGGCCTCCTGGTGGACTCGGCGCGGTGACTCGTTTCCCCCAGCAACAATGGTGAGCGGCTGGAGGCGGCGGGAGACTGCAGGGCTCCGGCGAGCAATCGAAGGTGCTCCGGTGCTCTGTAGGGAAGGGGGACCGGTCATGGCGAAGCGGTCGAGCGAGAAAGGGAGGTCAGGGGAAGGAAGAGGGGTCGGAGCGGTCGGGTTCGAGCTCTCACCTAACATTGGCGGCGTGGCGACGGCAACTTCGGCGAGGGATTCAGTGGGTGTGGCGGCGGGGTAGATAAGTTCTAGGGGGGGGGTTTTGAATAGGGGGTGCTAGGCTATAAGAGGGGTAGATAGGTTCGTGAGGGGCGACCGTTCTTGTGGGAAAATCAGAGAGGAACGCGGCGGCTGCGAGTCCCTGTAGGAGACGACTGCGGCAGGGCTGACAGGCGGGGTCTGCCTATCGGAAAGAAATAAAATCAAAATAGAAAAGAAAAGGGAAAAAAGGGGAGAGAGGGCGCGCGGCTAGGACGCTACTAGGCCACGCTCGCGCGCTGGCTGCTGCGTGGCGAAGACTGGTCCCGGGTGGGCCGTTAGGACACTGCGACTGGCGCGCGCTATCATTTTTTTTCTTTTTTTCTTTTAGTTTTTTCTGGTGTTTTTCCTTAACTGAATTTTTAACTGAACCCAAACTAAAAATGCCATAACTTTTGATCCGTTGATCCGAATTGAGTGAAACAAAAACCTACGGGTTTGTAATGGAATACTCTATACATATGTGCTTTCCAAAAGTGAATATAGAACCTTTTAGAAGGTTCAAAGTAAACCATGCATAGGCTTAAATATATGACAACAAGCAATGCAAGTGGTGTTTTGGCAAAAACCTTAAAACTGATTTTTTTGCAATGATGATCATGATGCAATGACAAGAATGCGATGCAGTACCAATTCAAAAAATTGTGATGTGATAGACTGGGAACCTGAAAGTTTGACTAGGCTTGTCGATACAGCGTAAACGCGGCATGGGGTTCCTAAACAGTACATTAGTAAACTCTCCTCGAGCAACATTAGTAAATAAAGCAGTAGCATGGCATAAGTACAGAATAGTAATAAAGCCCCAAACTAGTTTGTGGCCCCAAAAAAAAGATGTGAATCGAGCTCTGGCTAAGGGGATTCATGGTCCCACATGCGGATATTGTGATAGTCAAGGAACATGTATCAAGTACTCAGGGTCCTAGGTAGACACAGCAAGGCGGGATAACAACCAGATCTCAACTATTGCCCACATGTGCCTCTGCATTAGTTTTATCGATTCCTAGCATTTTAATATCAGGTTGTAATTAAATCCATGATCATCTCCACCATTAAGCATGTAGAAACTTTCCAACAACTGTGGAACATTGGCAACGCGAAGCAACACATGAGCAAGCAACTACGACTCACAAGCCTACTGTCTACCAAAAAGTAGACAATAGGAGGTGTCCAAGACAATATAGGGCTCCAAGGAATATAACTGGTACGGAAACTAAAGCATCACAACACAGATATCACTAGAAGAAACATCGGATGAACTATTTAATACTACGGGAGAAGATCGGGCATAATGCATGTAGATGCATGACATGGCAAAGGTGCGATGCAATTAGACAATATTAAGCGGAACTAGGGTCCCAACTATTATTTAATAGGTTCATGTTGTTTAGTTGCCTCGCAATTTGAATGACATCGGTTCTCTATGCAAATTTAAATGGAGTCAATATAAGATTAGAATAGCCAGCATATAGTTTCCATATTTAATTATGAGGTGAATCGGCTAAAAGCCCCCAAATCAGATGATATGTGTGCAAGCATGAATAATTATATGCAATAGGTAAATGTTGTATTATAAAAGTAGGGCTCTCAGAATAAGGGGTCACACATTGTGTCGAAGCCCTTGGGTTCATGGGGATTCGAGGTCTCAGATCCAAGAGGAAGATGGAAATGATGGGGTTCAATCTTCAGATTTGGGAGGAAGAGCTTGGCGTTCTGAGGGGTTTGGGTTTGGCAGAATTGGACTTTGGACACCGGGAATGTGGCCTTGACGTCTGTGAGGTAGATCTTGTTGGTTCCACCTCAAAGGTCTTGGGGTTTCCATGATGGAGATCTTCTCGAGGGAGTCTTGGATGGCATGTTCTCTTGTTTGGTCTTGAGCAGCTCAACACTTCCACATAGTGCCACCAACAGGACATCATCAAATCCAGAGCCGAGACACACATGCATCTAGGAAGCGAAGGGCTTGAGATATATGTTGATAACGTGGGGACTCGTTGGCCTTGTGCTGCAAGAAAAAGACGGGCGGAAGCTCGGCAAAAAGGATACAAGCGATGTAGGGGCGATGCCTGATGGCAGCGCATAGCCGGTTGAGAGCTGGAGACGAATGTGCTCATAGAGGTGTTCGCAAGGCCAAGGCCATGTGCGGGGTGTGGGCCTAGATACGGCCAGGGAAAGAGGAAGCAGAGGCAAGGCAGGGGAAACGATATCCTGGAGGTGCAAAGAAGAGCGGGAGGTGGCGTCTTCAAGCGAGGCGCCTGGTGTGGACGACAAGGTGGAACCGAGCGGGGTCGTGCAGGAGGCCGAGGTCGGCGAGGAGGCGGGTTTGGTGAGGATGATGGAGCGGTAGCGGGGTTCACTGTACGGTCGGGTTTGGCATGGCGTAGGAGGTGAGGAGGCGGGGTGAGAGGGGAGGGTGCAGCGCCGGATGGAAGCAAGGCAGCGGCGCTATCACAGGGTGAGGGAGAGGATCGGGGTCACGAGCAACATAGAGGGATACGGGGTGGTTTGGTGGAACTCAGACAACCGCGTGGGTGGGGTCCGAGGTGGGGGCTGCGTGTCGCTCGCGTACGCGGGGTGGGGTTTGGTGCAGCATCGCAGCGTGGCAATGCAGGGTTTGTGGGAGCGCGTCGAGCAGGGTGAGGCCACGGGGTCACGCACGTTGTGGGAGCTTCGAGGGAGGGGTTTGCAAGGCCGGGATGTGGGATGCGGGCAGGATGCGCTGCTGGCGGCGATGCGGGTTAGGGTAGGTGGGGTTGGGTGAGTCTATGGGTAGGGTTTGGACAAGCTGACTCGGCCTTTGGGCCTAGCTGATTTAGATCTAGTTATTATTTTTTATCTATATTTAAAATATTTCCTGTTTTTTGTTCTTTTGTTTAAAATCATTTTGGTAAATATCTTTACACGATTTAAATAGGAAGGGATATAATTTGAATAGAAAGAGGAGAAGTAATGTAGAAAACAATATAGGGCTTTACTAAAATAGTTGAGAGACAACGTATGCATGATGATGTGATGATGCGTAAATAAAATCAACATGCTTTATTATAATTAGGGTATGCCTAGGGTGCTACAATTCGACACCACCAACAATGGATCTCGTCCTCGAGATCCGCCTCATGGTACGTGGAAGAAGGAAGATGATCAGAATACTGTCGCTTTGTGTAGATCCTTACGACACCACCAACAAGGATTCTTGTTCCATATTAAATTTGTCGGCAACACCAACAAGGGGTCGTTGCTCACATTCGTTGAGGAAACACTCTGGATAAACAAAGGACGAAGGGAAAGGTGTCAAAATATAAGGACACCTATAAATTCAATAGAAGGAGAGAAATAGGTACAACCTAATCCACTTCAATGTACAAAAGAAAATAGAATGAGTAGTCAGCATGGGGGCCAATACATAACGCACCCAAACTATCACTCCCCACATGCAGTAGAAAATCGTGCAACCCATTCTCGGAATTATAATGAAGATCTTGACAAGCGAGATTCGGAACCAAAGGAGTGATGCAGGATCTTCATCGGATCTGAAGTATATGATGTCATCACGTTGGAAACACCAGAAGATATAAAGAAAATTTTTAGTGAATTTTTGGTTCACTAAAAGGTACACAGATGAAAAATTCCTCATATAGCATGACGACCGGATGTAGCAACACCGTTACGAGCAGAAGGAAGCGAAACCCTGAAGGTACAACGGAAGCCAAGCCACGGACTCAAAGAAAAGATAAGTGATCAGATCCGAAATACGCGAAGGTAAGAGTAGAATAACACAGAGGTAAGGAGTAAAATCATACCTAATCATATCTATCCAACTGATTTTCCAAAATAGTTTGACACACTACTTCGTGCGTTAGCTAGGTTATCCTATAGGCTGGACCAGTGGGTTATCGCAACTGCTGAGCTCTGATACCACTTTGTAACACCCTCGAATCGACCCTATGCAAGTTTGGGCAATTGCCTCCAAACCCGCATAGAATCGATTCAAAGATGCCCACCATGCACTTGCGTGCGGGTGGAAAATGAAGTAATATCATTACACAATAGTCCATGATGGAACCCACAAAAAATATATATACAACGATGACTCAACGAGGCAAGAATATAGATATATAGTACAAAGATCCAAATCACCTTCAAAATGATACAACATCTGAGTATGGATGAGATGCAAATTGGGCTATGAGCCCTGAAGAATAATCAATGATGTCCATAGCCCTGCCCAGGCCAAGCCAAAAGGGTAAACCTGCTAACGACGGTGATCTCAAACCATCTAAACAAAAGGGGTGCTAACAAATGGAAAATGAGAAAGAGAGCGATCATTACTGAGGCCAATACATGGCAAGTCTTAGAAATCAGTAGTCCTCACCTAAATAGGAATGGTAGACTAAATTGGCAGAGCAGCATGCACTAAACAACCTATAGAGAGTCGATACAACTGTCGGCTATCAAAGAGGGTTAAGAAAGACCTATTCAGACCCAACCTGATACTACCACCAGACACACCCTTTCTGGTATTCCCCCTCGATACCAAATGAGGAAGTCATACCGAGGAAACTCACATTATTGGAAATTTTATTCATTCCATTATAGTTGCAGCACTTACTAATAAAATATATATAGCATGAGGTTTTCCAATATCACAAGCTATTGGCACTTTCAATCAACCATTCCGTTGTAGTTGCAATACTTAGTAGTCACATATAGACATGGCGCATGTGCGTGGACTACACCAGCCTCAACAAGGCCTGCCCTAAAGATACTTTCGCCCTGTCGTGGATAGACCAGGTCATCGACTCCACGACCAGTTGTGAGTTGTTGTCTTTTCTGGACGCTTACTCGGGCTATCACCAGATCAAGCTCAATGTAACTGATCAAATAAAGACATCATTCATAACCCCGTATGGGGCTTGCTGCTATACCAACATGCCTTTTGGTTTGAAAAACGCAGGAGCAACCTACCAGCGCTGCATGTAGAAATGCCTGCAAACGCTAATTGGTAAGAACGTACACGCCTACGTCGACGATGTTGTTGTCATCAAGACCAAAGAGTGTCGCACGCTGCTCGAGGACCTGAAGGAAACATTCGACAACCTTCGCCGCTTCCAGATCAAGATGAACCCGGAGAAATGTGTCTTTGGCGTCCCAACTGGCATGCTCCTCGGTTTTCTCATCTCAGAATGGGGAATCAAGGCAAACCTGGAGAAGATAGGAGCGATCGAGCGCATGGAACTACCACAGAACTTGCGTGGCGTGTAGAAGTTTACCGGAGGCTAGGCCTCTCTTAGTCGGTTCGTCAATCGGCTGGGCGAGAAGGCACTGCCCTTGTATCAACACATGAAGACAAACAAGTTTGTATGGACACCCCAGGCGGACGAGGCTTTTTGTGAACTCAAGTGCATGCTCACCTCCCCGCCAATCTTGGCGGCCCCGGCTGCAAAGGAGCCAATGCTTATGTACATTGCGGCCATCAACAGAGTCGTCATTGTCGTGCTCATGGTGGAAAGGCCAGAGGAAGGGAAGGCCAAGCCGGTCCAGTGCCCTGTGTACTACCTGAATGACACTACTAGGAAACAACTAATTCATGGAGCACCTATTTTGGCCATCTGTGGCACACTAGGGGTGCGCCACAAGGCGGGCACTACGGCTAAAAGTTAGTCATGGCGCACTAGGTGGTGCGCCACGCGTATGGAAAGATAACCGTGGCGCACTAGGCGGTGTGGGCCACACATATGAAAAGTTAGTCGTGGCGCACTGGGTGTTGTGCGCCATGGATACAAATTTCAAAATTCAAAAAAAGAGGGAGATTTGGATCTCGCTGCCCTCGCAGTCGTCAATGCCATTGCTCGTCGGTGCGGGCGTCGGTACGGGTCGTCGTTGTCGCCTCGTCGGAGTGGTTCGCCTCGTCACAGTGGTCACTGCCGTCGCCGTTGCCTCACCTCGTCAGAGAGGCCTCGTCGGAGAGCTTGTCGTCGTTGGAACTACAAGGAGGAGGAGGAGGAGGAGGAGAAGAAGAAGGATCCCACTGTCGCCATTGCCGTCGTCATTGCAAGGAGGAGGAGGAGAAGAAGAATAAGAAGAAGGAGCCTGTTGTTGCCTTCGTGCCTGCAAGGAGGAGACCACCGTCACCATCTTCACTGCAAGGAGTAGGAGGAGGAGGAGGAGGAGAAGGAGAAGGAGAAGGAGAAAGATAAGGAGGAGGAGGAGGAGAAGGAGAAAGGGAAGGAGGAGAAGTAGGAGGAGGAGGAGAAGGAGGAGGAGGAGAAGAAAAAGGAAAAGGAGAAGGAGAAGGAGAAGGAGAAGGAGAAGGAGAAGGATAAGGAGAAGGAGGATGAGGAGGAGGAGGAGGAGGAGGAGGAGAAGAAGGAAAGGAGAAGGGAGGAAAAGGAAAAGGAAAAGGAGAAGGGAGGAAAAGGAGAGAAGGGGAAGGGAAAAATAGAGGGTAGGTGGGAGGGGTGGGGATTCAAATTTCAAATCCCGCCCAACTTAGTCGTGGCGCACTAGGGGTGGTGCACTATAGGTAAGTCGACTCTATTTTTTTTCTGCAGGAAAAAACGGTTTTCTGATCATAACTTTTTACTCTTTTCGAATTCAGAAAATCTAAAAGTCTCTAAACGACCAAAGGTCTTTGCGAGCGGATGCGAAATCTCGTTCTGGTCATTTTGGTATATTATACGTTTTTTTCCGACTTCGTATGCAAAAGTTATGGCCTCTTTATCGTGACATGACCTTTTTTTTTGCATAAACAGTAGAAATTCTTGTTTGTTAATTTTCCTACAAACTATACCACATTACCTACCTAAGTATGGAAGAATTTTTTTTGAAATGTTTATTATTTTATTTTATTTTTTGCAAAGCCTAACAAGGCCATCCACGGGGGGGGGGGGGGGGGGGGGTGGAGTCAGTGCACACCACTTAGCCGTAGGGCACTAGGACAGGGTGTCGTACGGCTAAGTTTACCCAGTAGGCCACAACCCGCACATCTGTAGAGCACTAGGTCAGGTGCCCTACAACTAAATTTCACATCCGTAGCGCACCCTGACCTAGTGCGCTACGGGTATGCAGTCTGCGGACACCTGTGCCCTGGCCCACACATAGTCGTGGCGCACCACCCACATGTGCGCCACGCTTATGGATGTTAGCCATAGGGAACTTGTGGGCAGTGCGCCATGCCTATTTTGCCCGTGGGGAACCTCCAACACGTGTGCCATAGATGTATGGATTAGCCATAGCCGTTTTCCTAGTAATGTGAGGTACTATCGCTCTCCAAGCAGAAGTACCCCCACTACCAGAAGCTGGTGTACGGCGTGTACATGGCCGCGAAGAAACTCAAGCATTACTTCCAAGAGCACTCCATCCGGGTGGTCGCGCTAGCCCCACTCGCGGAGATCATCGGCAACAAGGACGCCACCGGCCGCGTGGCAAAATGGGCTATGGAGCTCACTGCGCACAACATCCAGTATGAGCCAAGAATGGCGATCAAGTCTCAAGCACTGGCCGACTTCATCGTCTACTGGGCGGACACACAATACATGCCACCTATTCCAGAATCCATGCATTGGAAGCTACACTTCGATGGCTCCAAGATGCGTGGAGGGCTTGGAGCTAGCATCGTCATCACGTCCCCCAAGGGCGACCGGCTGGAGTACGTGCTACAGATCCACTTCAAGGCATCAAATAACGTTGCCAAGTATGAGGCGCTCATTTAGAGACTCAAGATGGCCAAGGGGATAGGCATCCAGAGGATACTCTGCTTCAGCGACTCGAACCTGGTGGTACAGCAAGTCTCGGGAGAATGGGACGCGAGGGATGCAAGCATGGCCCTAAACCGCTTCTTCGTCCAGCAGCTATGTGTGTGCTTTGAAGGATGCGAGTTCCAACATGTACCCAGAGATAACAACGAAGCCGCTGATGCCCTGGCCCGAGTAGGCTCAACAAGACAAGCCATACCGTCTGGAGTCTCCATCGAGCACATGTGCAAGCCGTCCATCACTTCATCTCCGGAGTCCGACTCCATAGTGTTGGACGTGGACCCATGGATGGACGGTGCGGTACACCCGGGGACTGCCGCGCCACACCTGTGGACTTTCGCACCACTCCCGAGGACTGTCTCGCCACACCCTGGGACTACCTCGCCACTCCTAGGGACTGCCTCGCTACACCCAGGGACTGCCGGGCCACAGCAGGGGACTGCCAAGCCAGTCCCGGGGACTGCCGCCACCAAGCCTCCACCCTCTAAGCCTCTTGAAACACTAGACCTGGCAGTCTGCAAGGAGATCAAGCTCATCATGCAAATAGTGTATGCCATCCGGGAAACGCCCGACTGGGCCAAACCATTCATGAACTTCCTGGCTAAAGGCGAGCTACCAGAGGAGGAAGTAGCAGCGCGGAAAGTGAGACGTAGGGCAAGCGCATACACCATCATCAACAACGAGCTGTAAAAACGCAGCGTTGGAGGCATCTATCAGTGTTGTGTAAGCCAAGAGGAAGGAGTCAAGATCCTAGTCAACATTCAGCAAGGCGAGTTCGGCCAACACGCTTCGTCAAGGGCCATAGTAGCCAAGGCACTTCGCAATGGTTTCTACTGGCCAACAGTGCTAAAGGATGCTGAGGAACTGGTCAAGGCATGCAATGGTTTCGTCCAGCTGAAGCACACGCTGTCTGCAACACTCAAGACAATACCAATCACCTCGCTATTTGAAGTGTGGGGGCTGGACATGGTTTGACCATTCAAGACAGACCAATCTGGTATGACACACTTGCTCGTGGTGGTGGACAAATTCACCAAGTGGATCGAGGCAAAACCCATAAAGAAGCTGGACAGGGCAAAGTGGTCAAGTTTTTCACAGACATCATCATACACTTTGGCTACCCCCACAGCATCATCATGGATAACGGCACCAATTTCGCCAAGGGAGTTTTCGCTCACTTATGTGGAGAGAAGGGCATCCGCCTAGACCTATCATCGGTCGTGAACCCTTAGTCAAATGGGTAGTGGGAGCGCACAAACGGCTTGGTCCTAGCAGGAATCAAACCAAGGTTGATCGAGCCACTAGTCAGATCCCCTGGATGCTAGATAGAGGAGCTGCCAACCGTGCTATGGAGCAAGTGCACCACCCCCAACCGGTCAATCGGATTCACACCATTCTTCCACATCTATGGTACAGAGGCAATCCTCCCCACTGATATCCAGTTTGATGCACCCCGCAAGCTGCTCTACACGGAGCAAGAGGCAAAGGAAGCACGCGAAGACATCGTGGATCTGCTAGAAGAGACACGCGAGATGGCCCTATCCAAATCATCTATCTACCAACAAGACTTGCATCGCTATCACGCTGGCCGGATCTGGCCTACCTCCTTCCATGAAGGCGACCTGGTGATGCGCCTGGTGCAAAGCACGAAGGGAATGCACAAATTTTCCCCACCTTGGGAAGGGCCATTCATCATCAGCCGAGTGCTACACAACGACTCATACTACCTCATCAATGCCCAGCAGTCCGCAAAGAACAAGGTTGATCGCTCTGACAAAGAAACTGAGTGCCCGTGGAACGCGAACCTACTCCGTCCATTTTACACATGAGCAAGAAGTGTATGTATCATACCTTCATGTAATAAAATAAACAAGTTTGGGAGCCTCAGCATAGCCCTGAGGACTCTGCGACCATTCATGCATCATTTTTGTCATATATCCGGCTCCGACAGTCTCTACAAAGAGCTCGCCGGCTGGATTAGACACCTATGACTTCTACAGACAGTTAAGTATTGTACATGACACCTAAGGCCCGCTCTTCGGTTCTGGCTTCAGACTGCAAGCCGGCTATCGACTCGGCAAGAGCAAAATACCGAAGTCCCTTTACAAGAAATGACCTAAATAGAAGAACAAGGAGCCTGGACAATTTGTCTGCGCCTGCTCGATCTAAGCTGGTGAAAACAACCCGAAGTATCATGCAGTACGCCAATGTAGCTACCCCTTCGGTTCTGACTGCAGACCGCAACCCGGATAGTAGCCGGCAAGGACATAGCTTGAAAGGCCAATGCTCACTGAGAAAAGGAATAACCCATCGGCCTATTTCGATAGGGCATCGTCTTCAAATTTTATCATAACTGTGAACACACACACTAGTGGCAAAACTTACGCAAGTGACATTGTGTTCTGTTTTGCACGAGCCGCAACTTGGAAGGAAAGAAAGTGGAAAAGAGCTTTGACCCAGCTGGCTACCCCAGCCGACCCAAACCTCGGTGACTACACCCAGTGGACGTGCTCCCGCACACCCATAAGTAAACACAAAGGTGGAAAAGAGCTTAGACCCGGTTGGCTAGCCCAGTCGGCCCGAACCTTGCAGACTACACCCAGTGGACGCGCTCCCGCGCACCCACAAGAAAACACCAAGGTAGAAAAGAGCTTCGACCTGGCTGGCTACCCCAGTCGGCGCAAACCTCGGGGATTACACCCAGTGGTCGTGCTCCTGCGCACCCCCTAGAAAACTCCAAGGTGGAAAAGAGCTTCGACCCGGCTGGCTACTCTAGCCGGACCGAACGTTGAGGACTACACCCAGTGGACGCCCTCCCGTGCACCCACACAAGAAACACAAAGGACATGAACCTCCAGAAAGAGAAGCACAAAAGGAAAATTTAGCTTGAAACAACAACAAGCACTCAATAGATAAATGGAAAACAAAGTTACCATGCAGGATTAATGTTTTACAGCGAATATTTCACCCCAAGGATAGAACAAACACGGTGTCGTGGGAATGGTCACGGCAGATGCTGCAATCGGCAGCGAGTAGTAGAACGAGGGGCAAGGGCGGCCAGCCATCTGCGGTGCGAGATGAGGGTGGAGACACAGGGTTTTACCTAGGTTCGGCCCCCCGGAGGGTAAAGACCTACTCCTGCTAGATTGTATTATGATGGTGGTACAATGGGCGAGCTCGGCGGCTAGGCGGCGAGTCGCTTGGGTGTATGATAGAACGTATATCTATACGCCCTATAGGGAGGTTTATATAGACTTACCTCCCTAGGGTTTACATATCTCAACCGAATCAGTTAAGGCTTCGGTACTCGTTTAACCTAATCCGACTGGGCCTATCTACTCGCCTGGGCCTTCAGCTTCCAGTCGCTTGGATCCACACCGGGCCTTGATCCAGTCGCCGTCTTGCAGGCCCACTCGCCAGTTCCTGGGCCAGTCGGAAACGTCCTACTGGGTATACCCCGGTAGGCATATCCCCATCAGTAGTCCCCGAGGCCGTCGTCGATTGGGCGCAGGTGGTTGCTGGCAGTCGGAGTATTCGGCTTTCAACGCGGGCATCCAGTCGAATCGGCGGCGGGCTCCTGAATAAAGGAGGAAACTAGTCATTCTGGTCGCAGCTTTGGCGATTGGGTCGGCGAAATATTTAGTCACTGTTTGAAGTGGTCGGGTCGGCGAGCCGAGTGGCTGAAGTTGGACCGTCCAAACGCAGTCAAACTAGCCGTTGGGGTAATCCAACGGTAACTTTGGCGTAATCACCGCGTAGTAACGGCTCCCTAAGGGGATGGTAGGCGATCGGAGAACCACCTCCTCATCATTTCCTCCGATTGCGCGCACCTTCGTTTTCCTCCGCATCGCGATCCAGCCGAACCAAAATCCTCCGACCCCCACGAATCCTTCCGCCAATGGCCCCCTCCACCGAACCATGGGGTAGATCCAAGTGCACGAGAGCGCAACTGGCTTCCTTCGAGGGGGCCGAGATCTTGCGCGCCGGCAGGTGGCGCATCCCTTCGGCCGGAGAGGTGACCCCAGACCCGCGCGAGGGAGAGTTCGTCTGCTTCACCAGCCACCTAGAGCGGGGGCTGGGATTCCCAACATCTCTTTTCTTCCGGCGCTTCTGCGCCTTCTACGGGATCCAACCGTCGGACCTGGGCCCGCACAGCATCGAGCAGCTCACCATTTTCGTGGCGTTCTGCGAGTGCTACCTGGGCTGCAGGCCCTACTTCCCGCTGTGGCAAGACTTGTTCCATGGGAGGATCAACCGCAAGGAAGCGGGCGGCCCAATGCTCGCTGCGAGCGGCCTGACGTTTCAGCTGAAATTGAAGGCTTCCTTCTTCGATCTGATGCTACCCGCCAAGGCGGCGAGTGAATGGAAAAAGTCTTGGTTTTATGTCACCGAGGCGACTCCAGACGGCAAGGTGGCGATCCCAAGATACTCCGCCGACCGGACTGAACCACGCCGACTCCAAGTCGGCAAGCTTCCAACAGACCAGCGGATGGTCGTGGATGAAATGCTTCAAACCATTTGCGGCCTGAAGAAGAGGGGTCTCCTGCCCATCAATTTGTACAACTGCTAGCTCGGGCGGCGACACGTCCCCCTAGCCCGCCGCGACCACTATATGTACGAGTACGCGGGCCGGGAGGACTCGACGAAGTCCTGCCTCGTCGAGTGGCAACTCGAGGATTACCTCCTGGCGCTGAAGAAGATCACCCAGGCGACGTACCTCGACGCGAAGGCTGGGGTCGCCCCCTACACCGCGAAGCATCCAGCCCCAACGGTAAGTCATCTTTTCGTCATTCGCAGTCGCAGTTAAATGCAGTCGCGGTCATACTGATGTTGTTTATGCCTATTGCAGCTATTTCAAGTGGTGGAAGGGTGGCTTCCGCCCACGGACGATGAGAATTCGAGCTCGTCCGTCCAGGAGGTGGGTGAATCGCCTCCGACAAGGGGAGGCATCAAGAGTGACGGGAGCGGCGACGATGACGAATCTGAGGAAGAGGTCGCCCCGCTAGTCCGGAAAACACGCGGACAACGGCAGCACGAGCTCGAAGCGAGCAAAAGCCTCGAGCGTCATGACGATGACGACGACGAGCTCCCCGAGCACACCTCGCGTCGCGAGGCCACTCCATTGAAGAAGAAGAAGAAGAAGGAGGTGAGGCCCCTCCAAAGAAGAGGACGAAGCCAGCGAAACAGGCGTCTCCGCCTCATTCGCCAAGCAGCTCCGACGCCACCAGCCTGGCCAGGGGTGAAGCTCCACAGACGAAGACGGCGCCAGATATCACCGCCGTTCTGAATGAGGTGCCTCTGGCCTCGATGCCTCCGCCGTTCGCCCTAGTCTCTGGGTCGGGGGCCGCTCTGATCGCGGTAGCTTCGCCGCCCAAGGATGCTCCTGCCGAAAATGTTTCGGAGGCTCCAGTCGCGGCCTCGACAACAAAGAAACCGTCCGTGTCTTGGGCACGCGACTTCCTGGAGATGGGCCTCAGTCGACGACTGGGCCCCGAATTGGAGAAGCCGGCAGGCATCCGCATAGGGCTGCGGTTCCTACCGGTCGCCAAGTGAGTTTTATTCACCAGTCTTTTTGTTTCCATTGTACTCAGACCACTTGCTCATGTGATTAATTTGTAGGACTGGAGCCAAGAAGATAGGTCACCCGACCGTGGCCAAGGTGCCACCAGTCGTCAGCGAGGAGGATCCCTCCCGGAAGAGGAAAGCGGACGAGGTTGTCGCCCTCGCAGATAGTGCCAAGAAGGCCAAGGGTGACGAAGTCGTCACAGTATCTGACAACATGGCGATCGCGCCGAGTGAACCCGTGGCGGAGGCATCCTTGCCGACCAAGGAGGGTGCTCCCTCATCTGGAACAGCCGAGCCGGCCTCCTTTGGTGCCGGCGCATCCATCGCGACCTTCCCCTGCTTTATAACCAGAGCGGCTACGGCGAGTGGTACCTCGCCCTCGAGCCGCGCACCTGGGGTCACTGACGCGGAGGTCGAGCAACGTCGCGGGCATACGCCAGCTCTCCTTGCATCCGTGGACGCGATACAGCTTCATGGTATGCTTGGCGCAGCCATCCAGGTATGTCCAGTCCCCGAGGATCAGGCCGCTGTGTTGCAGTGGTCTGATTCTTTTAATGTCTTGTTTTTACTTCTCGCGTACAGTCCCCGAGTGCGCACTCGCTGAATTTTAGCGGGTGGGCACTTAGGATTTTTGATTGCCAGTCCCCGAGTGCGCACGCGCTAAATTTCAGCGGGTGGGCACTTAGGATTTTTGATTGCCAGTCCCCGAGTGCGCACGCGCTGAATTTCAGCGGGTGGGCACTTAGGATTTTTGATTGCCAGTCCCCGAGTGCGCATGCGCTGAGTTTCGGCGGATGGGCACTTAGGATTTTTGGTTGCCAGTCCCGGAGTGCGCACGCGCTGAATTTCGGCGGGTGGGAACTTAGTATTCCGCTGTTGCTAACTGTTTGACTTGTTTTCAGGGTTTGCAACGCGATTCAGCCGACCGTCTCGCTGCAAAACTTCAAGTGGAGAGGGAACTGGCCGCCGTCCAAGAGGCGAACAAGGGGCTCCAGGCGACTGCTGCGAAGGCAGAGGAGGTCCGCCAGGGCCTCGTCCCAGCGACTAAGTTGGCGGCAGCTCAGACTGCTTTAAGCTTAGCTGAGGAGCGGATCGCCCACCTTGAGCGCGAGCTGAAGGAGGCGAGGGAGGAGGAAACTTCGGCGGATGGGCGAGCCAAGGCTGCCGTTACAGCCGCCGCTGAGGAGCGTAAGGTCTCCGACGCCCTTGTTGCTGGGCTTCAAGATGACTACACCTCTCTTCAGAGCTTCATCACGGATCTGTCCCGTCCCTTGATTGGTGAGTGTGCCTTTGTGTGCCTGTAACATTTGCATTGTGTAATCTTTGATGTACTCACTGTCGCTTTCTGTCCGTAGGTTGGATCATTGACAGCACAGAAGAGGCGAGTTTGTTCGACGCACGGCAATGCGTGGCCACGCTGGTCGACTCGGCCACGTTGTCGGCGACGTGCATACGGGCGTATCTCCAGGAAATGTCACTCGCGGAGGTGATTCCTAGCGACCTCGTCGAGGTGTGGCGATACTTGGAGAAGGCGCCGTCGGTCGTCGAATTCATGACGCGATCAACGTTCCGGCGCGGAGTGGCGACGACGCTTAGCCTTGGGCTCGCTCACTTCCCAGAGGACTTCGATCTGGACGATGTGACAACTGGCTACCCGTCGTCGACCGGCTCGGTGGAGATCTCCGAGGTGCTGAACCTGACGGACCGTGCCGCGGTATACTCCGAGCACGTCTGGGCGATGGGCGACCTCCTTCCTTACCAGGAGACGGTCGTCGCGCCCAACGACCCCGAACCACAGCACCGGGACTTCAAGGTCGAGCAACCCTTCCGTGCAGCGATGGCGGGTGAGCTGACGACGTACCCGTCAAACCCATACACTCCCTTCATTCGCAATCGCAAGGGTGGTGGCGAGTCGTTGTCGAAGCCTGCAGAGTAGACTATTGTGCCCTGGGGCGTGAGTAACAGTGCTGCCATTGGGCATACTATGTATTTTGTAACGCTTGCGACATGATATTAATGGAATATCGTGTTGTTTTGTGAATTGTCGTGTGTTTCTGATTTAGGTTTGAACGAGTCCCTGAGCGCGTCCGCCCTTTTTTATGGGGTTTACCTTGTTTGTTATGTGTTTGTTGTTTTGAATGTTTTGTTTATTGGGGTCGACTTGCCCGAACTCGGAGAGCTAGTCGCAAGGCGACTCCCATGAGTGCTCTGTACTTCACCGTTTTCCCTTGCGCGAACGAGGTCGGGTTGCCGAGTCCCCGAGCGTGGTACTTGGTTGTTCTAGGCGCGACTCGAGGGTGGGTGAGGACTTGGCAAGTTATGGTGAGCGCATCGCTCCTGCCTGGCCCGTTGGGTCAGTCGCGTGGCGAGTCCTGGGCATGCTCTCGTACTTGGCGTTTTCCCTAGCCGCTCGTGTTGGACTGGTCGTCAGTCCCCGAGCGTGGTACTTGGCCGTTCGAGTCGCTATGTCGAGGATGCGGAGGATCATGGTCGCTGTGAGAAGCGAAGGCACTTGTCTTGGCTCGTAGAACCAGTCGAGCTAGGCGACTCCACTGGGGCTCCGGGTAGGTGTTTTTCGTGGACGTTACAAGACCTGGGGTGACCCAGTGCCCTTGTAACGCACTACTTGGCCGTGCCGATCGCTGTACCAGAGGTTGACTTCTGCAGTTAGCATGACGCTGTTATTACGAGTGCGAGTGGCACAAGACACGGAGAGTAGGCGCAATTTGCGGTAACCAATTCTTTTTATTTCATAGCGACTGGAGGATACATATGTGGGGTTCTAGGAGTAGAACTTCTGTAGGAGGTTTACATTCCATGGTCGCTTGACGTCGTGCTTGCCGTCCCCGCCGACGTCGATGAGGTAGTAGGCGTCATTGCCGAGTACTCGCCCGATGGGGAATGGTCCCTCCCATGGGGGGAAAGCTTTTGCATGCCTTTCTTGTCCTGGATGAGGCGCAGCACCAGGTCGCCTTCTTGGAAGGTGCGAGTTTTCACCCGCCGGCTGTGGTAGCGGTGGAGTCCTTGCTGGTAGATGGCGGTGCGTGATCGAGCGAGGTCGCGTGCCTCGTCGAGTTGATCGATTCCATCCTGACGTGCGAGTTCATCCGCAGCCTCCGTGTAGTGGACGACCCTTGGCGAGTCGTGCTCGAGGTCGGTGGGCATGACTGCCTCGGCGCCGTACACCATGAAGAAGGGGGTGAACCCTGTCGACCTGTTGACCGAGGTGCAGATGCCCTAGATGACGGAGGGTAGCTCCTCGACCCAGCACCCGGCGGTGCGCTCGAGTGGTACTTGGAGCCGTGGCTTCAGGCCGTGGAGGATGCTCTGGTTGGCCCGTTCCGCCTGGCCATTGGACTCCGGGTGGGCGACTGACGCGAGGTCGAGCCGGATGTGGTGTTCCTCGCAGAACTCGGCCATGGACCCTTTGGCGAAGTTGGTGCCGTTGTCCGTGATGATGCTGTTTGGGAACCCGTAGCGATATATGAGCTCGCGTAGGAATTTGGTGGTGGTCTTCCCGTCACATTTCCGGACTGGCTTGGCCTCCACCCACTTTGTGAAGTTGTCAACCGCGACCAGAAGGTGGGTGTAGCCGGAGGGGGCCTTTTTGAAGGGGCCTACCATATCCATACCCCATACGGCGAATGGCCAGGTGATGGGGATTGTCTTGAGCGCTGAACTCGGCATGTGTGTCTGGTTGGCGTACTTCTAGCACCCAGCGCACCGCTGGACGATGTCGACGGCATCGGCGTGTGCGGTGGGCCAGTAGAAGCCGTGTCGCATGGCCTTGGCGACCAGAGAGCGGGCGCCGGCGTGATGGCCGCAATCGCCGGAGTGGATGTCGTGGAGGATCTTGCGTCCTTCGGCGGGTTGGACGCAGCGTTGGAACACGCCGGTGACGCTGCGCTTGTGGAGCTCGCCGTCGATGATGGTGAAGGATTTGCATCGGCGTGCGATCATCCGTGCGTCCGTCTCGTCTGCCGGCAAGGTGCCAGCCTCCAGGTAGGCAACGTAGGGCTTGGTCCAGTCGTCTGGCTTGGCGATGAGTGCGACCAGGGTTGCCTCTGGCTGTAGTGGGACTCTGATGTCGATCTCCCTTGGGGGAGAGACTGATGGCTTGGTGATCGTGTCAAGGAAGACGCCGGCGGGCGGTGCGAGTCGAGCTGACCCGATGCGAGAAAGTGAGTCCGCCTCCTCATTCTTCCGCCTGTCGATCCACTCGACGGAGTACCCTGCGAAATGTCCTCCCAGCTTGTCTACTGCTTGGCGGTATGCCGGCATGGTGGGAGAGACGGCGTCGCAAGTGCCAGCGACTTGCCCAGCGACGAGGTCGGAGTCTCCGTAGCAGCGTAGGCAGTTGACATTCATCTCCTTGGAAGCTCGCATGCCGTGGAGTAGAGCCTCGTATTCGGCCATGTTGTTGGTGCAGGGGGTGAAGTCGAGGCAGAGGACGTAGCGGAGCTTGTCGCCCTTCGGTGAAGTTAGCACTATCCCTGCTCCTGCACCGTCCGCGTTCTTGGATCCATCGAAGTGGAGGCTCCAGTAGTGGAGGTATGGCAGTTTTTCTGGCTGCTGGGCCTCTTCCCAATCGGCGATGAAGTCCGCTAGAGCCTGCGATTTGATCGCTTTTCGTGGCTCGTACTTGATGTTGTGGACGCCGATTTCGACGGCCCACTTGGCGACTCGCCCGGTCGCCTCGCGGTTGCGGATGATGTCCTGCAACGGTGCTGAGGAGACGACCGTGATCGGGTGCTCCTGGAAGTAGTGCGGCAGGCGCCGCTGTGCTCGAAAGACCGCGTATACCAGTTTCTAGTACTGCGGGTACCGCTGGCACGAGTCGGTGAGGACCTCGCTGATGTAGTACACCGGTCGCTGTACCGGGCACTCCTTTCCTTCCTCTGGCCGTTCTACGACCATGAAGGCGCTGACGACGCGCTCGGAAGCCGCGACATAGACCAGCATGGGTTCTTTGTCGGCAGGGGCGGCGAGTAGCGGTGCTGCGAGTAGCACCTTTTTGAGGTCGCGGAGCGCGTCGTCCGCCTCCTTGTCCCACTGGAAGGTGGGGTTCTTGCGCATCAGGCGGTATAGGGGCATTGCCTTTTCGCCCAGGCGGGGATGTTTCGCCCAGGCGGGGATGAAGCGACTGAGAGCCGCTACTCGCCCGACCAACTTCTGGACTCGCGCAGGCACTCGGGTTTGCCGAGTCGAGCGATTGTGTCGATCTTGGTGGGGTTCGCCTCGATCCCGTGCTTTGAGACGACATACCCCAGTATTTGCCTTGCTGGTACGCCGAAAGTGCATTTTCCTGGGTTGAGCTTTATCTTGTATTTCCGCAGGTTGGCGAATGTTTCCGCCAGGTCGGCGAGTAGATCGCCCTGGCGAGCGGACTTGACGAACACGTCATCGATGTAGACGTGGATGTTGCGGCCAATTTGGCTCGCGAGGCACTCCTGCATGCACCGCTGGTAGGTTGCCCCGGCGTTCTTGAGGCCGAAGGTCATGGTGGTGTAGCAGAAGGCTCCGAATGGCGTGATGAACGCTATCTTCTCCTCGTCCTCAACAGCCATTTTGATCTGGTTGTACCCAGAGTAGGCGTCGAGGAAACATAGCGACTCCGAGCCCGCGGTGGAGTCGATTATTTGGTCGATCCGCGGGAGGACGAACTGCTCTTTCGGGCAGGCGCTGTTCAAGTTTGTGTAGTCGATACACATCCTCCAGGTCCCGTTCTTCTTCTCAACCAAGACTGGGTTTGCCAGCCACTTGGAGTATTTGATTGGCCGGATGAAGCCTGCAGCGAGTAGACGCTGCACCTCCTCGGCGATAGCTCGACGGCGCTCTTCATTGAAGGGCCGCAGCGACTGCTTGACGGGTCGCACTTTGGCGTCGGTGTTTAGTTTGTGCTCAGCGAGCTCCCTAGGGACACCAGGCATGTCAGAGGGATTCCATGCAAAGATGTCCCTGTTCTCACGGAGGAACTGGATGAGCGCGCCTTCCTAGGCTGGGCTCATGCCCGTCCCGATCGTCACCGTCTGGATGGAGTCGCCTGGGACCAGCTCGACGGTGCAGGTGTGCGTCGTTGTCTCGAAGGCTAAGGTGTTTGCGCCCTCCGAGTTGGGCTTCTTGAGTATGGTGGGGTCGTCGTTGTTGATCCCGCTCGCGTACTTGGCGAGCTCATCGGCGTGGTTGGTCTCTGCCGCGATGACGGCGTCGGCGAGTTCGACTCCTTTGGCCTCGCACTCGGCGGCCATGTCGGGGTCGCTGTTGTTGGTGATGACGCCGCACGGCCCGGGGAGCTTCATCGCGTTGTACGCGTAGTGGGGCGCTGCCATGAACTTGGCGAATGCCTGGCGCCCCAGGACACAGTGGTAGGGGCTGTCGAAGGGTACCAGCTCGAAGACGATCCGCTCGGTGCGGAAGTTTGCTGGTGTGCCGAAGGTGACGGGAAGCGTGACTTTGCCGATCGGGTACGCCTTCCGACCGGGGACGATGCCGTGGAACGTGGTGTAGGTCGTCTCGACCATCGACTGCGGGAGCCGCAGTCGCCTGAAGGTGTCCAGGTACATGATGTTGATGGAGCTGCCGCCGTCCATCAATGTCTTGGGGAGCTAGTAGTCGCCCACCTTAGGCTTGACCACCAGGGCGACTCGGCCAGGGTACTCGATGCGTGGCGAGTGGTCCTGGCGGCTCCAGGTGATGGGCTGCTCCAACCAGTTGAGGAACTGGGGAACGTCCACCTGGGCCACCGCGTTGACGGCGACGGCGCGGGCGATGACCTTATTCTCGCACTTCGTGTTGAAGCATGTGAAGGTATGGAGCGAGCCGGCCACATTGCCGAATTTTCCGCCGTTTGGCGGGTTGTTGTCGGGGTCCTCCCGCGCTCGCCGTGCCTTCTCGATCTCCCTGAGAGTGTGGCAGTCGGCGGTCGTGTGTGTAGCGGGCTTCCCATCCCTGCTGTGAAACGCACAAGGTTGGTTAAGGAGGGCCGCGGGGTCGAACCTTGGTTTCGCCTTGTAACTGCCACCGTCGCGGCGGAAGCTCTTGGGCTCGCGCTGCGCGTGCCCGGCGTTGGCGACGAAGTCGACTCGCCTGTCACTGCGGCGCTTGCCGGCGAGGCGAGTGTTGCTGTAGCGTAGGTCGGACCGTCGTCCGTTGTCGTTGCCGCTCGTGCGGCATTAGCCTCCCGACTCGTCGTCGGTTTCCTGGTTTGGATCATCCTCCGCGTACCGTTTGGCGATCTCGAGGAGGTCCGGTATGTTCTCGAGCGTGCGAGAATGTCGCTTGAGCTTGGAGACAAGGGGCTCGTAGCGACACGAGGTCTTGAAGCAATGGATCGCGGTGTCTGGGTGGATGTCGACCGCGTTGTACCATAGTTCTTGCCACCGCTGGACCCAGTTGCGGGTCGACTCGCGGGGTCCCTGGACGCATCGCTCCAGGTCCTCGATCGTGGTGGCGCGGGTGTAGGAGCACTCGAAGTGCCTGACGAAGGCGTCGCGCATATCCTCCCAGGAGTCGATGCTATCCTGGGGGAGGGTGTTGATCCACTGCCTGCACGTCCCCTCCATCATCAAGGGGAGGTAACGGGCGGCTAGCAGGTCGGTGTGGCCAGCGATCCCCATCGCCATGAGGTATGTATCCAGCCACACGGAGGGGTCGTACGAGGGGTCGTACTTCTCTATTTCCATCGGCGCCTTGAAGTTCGCCGGGTATTTTTCGCCTCGGATCATTGGTCCAAAGCACCTGGTCCCGAGTCGACTTAGCGACCCCATCGGCTCGCCATCGCGGCAATTGGTTAGGGCGTGCCGCAAGTCGTCGGGCTGGCGGGCGTGCCAGCTTTGGTTGTTGATGGTGTGGGTGCGGGCGTCGATGGGCTGACCGTTGGCGGCGACGAAGTTGTTCGCTGGCCTGGGGTCATTGGTGGAGAGTGCCGCGTTCGTGGGTTAATGTTTGAGCTGCAATGGCTCTGGTGGCGGGCAGTTGAGGGTGTTTGCCGCCAGTGGGCGGCCGCTTGAGGCTGCTCTGCTACCTGAAGAATGCGAGTACACCCGACCCTGCGAGTCGGCGCCTGCGTTTTGCTGCTCGACCGCCTTTGCGAGCAGGGCCCTGACGTACTGGATCTGTAGGGCGCCGTCACCAGTGGCCGAGATGTTGTCGGCCGCTGCTCGACCTGCCACAAGGTTGTCCATCGGGGTGGAGAACAATGGTAGGCCATTCGCGTCTCGCTCCCGTGAGGAGACCACTATCCGCGGTTGGTCCCTGGGAGGTGTGCGGTTGGGTAGAGGTGGGGCGCCGTTCGCCGTCGACCTTGGTGGGGGTCGGGCGCTTCCTCCTGGAGGCGCGTTCTCGCAGATCGCGCGCTTGGCCACGCGGGCCGGGTCGTTTTCGTCGTCGAAGTTCAGGGCGCGCCCCTAGACGGTGGGGTTCAGGCGTGACCTGATTCGCTGCTGGTGGTAGCGCGACAGCTCCTGCGCCGTCACCTGCTCGAGGCGAAATTTTTCGCGCTCGGCTTGCTCCTTGCGGACTACCTCCGCCAGCTTCAGGCGGAGTTCCTCGACCTCCGTTGTCGTGGCGTTAGGAGGGATCGGGGTGGAGAAGGGATCCTCCGGCGGATCGGTGCCGGTCGCCATGTAGGTCGCGGTGTGGCGACCGTTACCGTCACGGAGATTGGCGGAGTTTTCCGAACCGGAGTCGAAGTCGAAGATCCCAAGGATGGAAGGATCCTCGAAGTCTCCCATGTTGGAGACCTGGGTGATGGAGCCCGCGGGTGAAGCCGCGGTGATGGATCCGGTGAGTGACGCCGGGGTCGCCGAGTCGGCGTCGTCGTTGAGGGCCGCGTCTTCCGCGGCCGTGGAGTTTTCGGCCACGTTGCTGTGGGCCGAGTTGTACTCGGAGGCGAGGCGATGGATCGTGCGGACCTGTCTCTCGGAGATCCGGTCGCGTGGCGGCGACTCGCGGATGCGAGCCGAGTCCTCCGAGGCGATGACATCGGTGAGGCCGACGAAGAGGCTGATCGTGCCGACCGGCAGGATCACGCTGTGCGTGACGGGTCGCGCCGCCGGGACGTAGCTGCTCGGCAAGATCTGGAGCATCTCGCCGATCGCTATCATGCGGTCGGTGGTGACCGTCTCGTTGATGGGCAGATTGGATCTCGCCGCAGAACACCGGCCAGACCGGCCAGGCCCCACGGTGGGCGCCACTGTCGTGGGAATGGTCACGGCAGATGCTGCAATCGACAGCGAGTAGTAGAACGAGGGGCAAGGGCGGCCAGCCATCTGCGGTGAGAGATGAGGGCGGAGACACAGGGTTTTACCCAGGTTCGCCCCCCCGGAGGGTAAAGACCTACTCGTGCTAGATTGTATTATGATGGTGGTACAATGGGCGAGCTCGGCGGCTAGGCGGCGAGTCGCTTGGGTGTAGGGAGGTTTATATAGACTTACCTCCCCTAGGGTTTACATATGTCAACCGAATCAGTTAAGGCTTCGGTACTCGTTTAACCTAATCCGACTGGGCCTATCTACTCGCCTTGGCCTTCAGCTTCCAGTCGCTTGGATCCACACCGGGCCTTGATCCAGTCGCCGTCTTGCAGGCCCACTCGCCAGTTCCTGGGCCAGTCGGAAACGTCCTGCTGGGTATACCCCGGTAGGCATATCCCCATCACACGGAACAAGTTTTCACAATGAAAAATACACCTGGCATCCCAGGGGTTCAGGGCTGAGGCGCCGCACTGGTAGAAGGAATATCAGCATCAGGAGCAGGATTCAGGCTAGGAGAAGGAGCATCGACACCGGTTGTGGGCATCTGGCTGCAGGAGGCAACGTCGATGCCGCTTGGAGGGGTTGGTATCTAGTGATGCGGCTCCGGCTCGGAGGGGTCGCGGAAGTCACGGTCTATCTCCATGTAGGTGTCGATCTTGACTCCGCATGACCTGATCTCAAGAATATTTTGCCGGAGGCCCTCATAGCTGGTTCCAGCACGGAAGCTGCGGGTGAGCGCGCCCAGATCCGAATCCGAATCCGGATACCAAGAATTCACCAGAGCCAGCGCCATCTCCACGCCACCACAGGCTGCCTACTCATTGCCGATCTCAAGTATGTCTATACCGCGCTGGAGGGCGAGAGCCAGGCTGGCAATGTTGTGCGGTTTGCCCGTCCCCGACCAGATGTACTGAAAGATGTCCATGGCAATGTTGCGAAGATCATCGCTCTCCTCTGCCAGAACCTTCACCAGATCTTAGGCGGTCAGCTCGTGGCCGGCTTCCTCCACAGGCAGGGCCTCAAGAGCTTGGTCCGTCCACTCCGGGTAGTGAGATACAACCGGTTAAAAGAATGAGCAGCCAAATACAATTCACCAACTAAAACGTAAAAAGGAAAAGGAGGTGCAAACTCATTGATGACAAGATCAGCAATCTGCTCAAGCCGCATGGTTAGATAACTCTCCCGGGCCCGGAGAACCTTAAGCAGCTCCTCTCGCTAGGCAAAGGCCGCCTCAAAGGTCGTGAGCGCCTCCGCCCGGGTGTCGGAGACCTTCTTGCCCCTCTCAATGGCAACCTCTAGTTTGTGTTTGGCCACAGCCAGCTGGTCGATCCGCCCCTAGCGGGCCTTGTTGGACTCCTCCAGCTGGGCAACCTGAGCGTTCAAGCACTCCACCTCCTTCTCCCTGTCTACAATCATGCCTATAGGAGGGTACCCGATAGTCAACAAAAAGCGCGAAAAGGAGGATAGTCTCCAAGATATGTTAGAGGAAGCAATCTTATGCCCCAACTCCTGCGTACTCCTAGCTGCCTCTAAAAACGCTTTCTGTGGGGAGAAGGAAGTAAGGAAAAGAGCGCAAAAGTCTGGCTATAGAAAAGCCGACTATAGCAAAAAGACTCAAAGGGAGACACCTACCTCCAACAAAACAGAAAAATCTTTGGCTTCGCCAAGCCCCCGCTCCATTGCCGCAACTAGGTCACAATCCTGGTCGAGGGAGACGGGCGCCACGCCCAAGAGCTGGGCGAGGATGGCACCCGGCGAAAGCGCAGCTGGAGATGGCTCATCGTCGTTAGCCGCGGCGTGCAAAGGCGCAGCAACCACCAACTCCACCCCCATGGATCTAGAGGCTCTCGCCTGGACACCCCCCCGCCGCAGCCGCCTGCACCGGGGCGCTCGGCACCTCCTCCATCGGCTCCTCGATGATAGGCCTGGCAGAACTGGCTGGAGCATCGCTCTAGGCCGGGTTCATGCCAGCCTTGGGACGAAGGAGGGGGTGTCAGGGGCATGGACGGCCACAAAGAGCTGCGCAACCCGCAAAGCTGCGGTGTGAGCGGTGCAGCACTTCCGCGGCTAGTGAACCCTGAGGGGGTTCATGCGGGGCCGACATGGTGAGCGCAGCCAGAGCGTCCGCAGCCGGCTCGACGGCTGGAGCCGGGGGAGGTGTGGCGGTGGCAGGACCCGATCCGCCAAGCGATATCGCCTTGCTAGGGAAAAAACCAAATTGGTTCAGCACAGAGCAAGGAAAAGAGCCAAGAAGAACGAGGGAACAAGAGAGCACTAACCCGGTGCAAGATGGCACGTCAGCGTCTTGCCGCCCTCGGCGCGTCCTCTTCTGCTCCACGGCGACCGGCATGGCGGTGGACGCCGCCCTCTTCCCCCGGGCCTTCACCGCGGCCCTCTCCCGTTCGGCCTCCTCCTTGGCTGCAACCACACAAACACAAGCGTCAACAACACTGTAGCACCCCTGGTAAAACCCTACTAGAAAATCGCTTGCTGATTTTATCTTTGTGCATCATCATGACATCATCATGCATTTATTCGTCTAAAATAATTTCCCAAAAGACTATTTTATTTTCCAGAGATTCCCCTCTTTGTTCAAATCGAAACCCTAGATCCGTCCAGATCTTTTATTTGTCTAAAACCTTCTTACAAATATTTTATTTTTAAAAGGAAGAACAATAATAAATATAAAATATTTTTATTCGGAGAGGCAGCCTAGCCGTTTAGGCCAGGCCACCTACTACCCGACAGGCCCAACCAGACCCGACCACCTACCACCTGGCCCATATAAACCAAACCCAGATCCACCACTGGACAAACACTAGCTAAACCTAACCCTAAATCCCCCTGCTGCCACCACCCCGCCGCCACACACGCACACATCACGCACACACGCCGAAAACCACCACCCCGTCCCTCGATCGCCCGGTCAACCACCACCCAGCCCGCTCACGACCCAATCTTGGTCACGCCACTCACCCGACACGCTCCCACGTTCCCCGACTTTCCCCCACCTACCCATCGCTCCCCGACCACTCCTTGCCGCTCTCTCCTGGCCCCACCCTGACCCGGTCGCGATCCCCCGCTTCTCACCATCCCCTCGCCTCTCCTCATCGTCCCGCAGGCCCCCGTCGGCCCCCTGATGCCGCCGCCGTCTCGTCTTCTCCGACCACCTCCCTCTCCGACTTGCGCATGCCGCCGCTCGTCTCGATCCGGAGCTCCTCGCCTGGCGCGCCACATGCCTCTGCTTCGTAAGGCAGCATCGCCACCGACCCGCTGTCGCCAACCCCCGCCCAGGCGTAACCTCGTCATCGCCTCTCTGTCCACCGCCCTCCTCGTCGGGTCCGCGAGTGCCACCCCTTCTTCGATGACCGCCGCCGAACTGCGCCCGCCCTTCCTCCCCGCATGCGCCCCTGCCATGGCCGCCCCGCGAGCGCCCGTCATTTCCCTGCCATCACCGAGTCGCCCTGCCCCTCTCTGTGAGTTCTGCAGAAGCTCAGACCGCGTGCCGCCAGTCGCGTGTGCCATCCATCTCCGACCTCCTGTCCGGCCGCCAGCCGCCCACATCGCACCACTGCCTCTGCCTCCCCTCGCCGCAGTGGGTTCCTCCGTCTCCAAGACCAGCGCCGCCGCAAACGGTCTCCTGTGCGCTGCAGGCAGAGCCGCCCATGCCTCCCTGTTCCAGAGGTTCACTGCACCTCGTGCTTGTTTGTGCGTCTAACATCTGGGCCGTGCTTCCTTCGTGCCTAGATTCTTTGCGCACGGTCCTCACTCGAATCAGCGACGTTTTAGCAACCTTTCTAGGACTCATGTACCCTGTTTAGCCGACGCCAAGAGCTGCCATGACATGCGCTGCAACGACATTGAACCGACAAGTCAAGTTCGTCCGCGGACAAGACCGACAATTGTACATGATAACCCAAGACCGACACGAGGCCCCCGACAAGATCTCCTTCGTGGACCGAAGACCGATCCCGAACCCCTCGGAACCAATATCGTCGAACCCTTATGTGTGACCCTTTTGCTGAGCCCTTATTTTTATAAATGCTATATTTACCTTGTTGCATATAAATTGTTCATGATTGCATACATGTTTAGTGGTTTGGGGGCCTTATGCCGTTTCACCTCATAATTAAATATGGGGTCCATATGCGGGCTTTTCTAGTCTAATATTGGCCCCATTTAAATTTGTGCATCGAACCGTTGTCATACTTTGCCTTGTTAAGACAACATTTAAATTGCGGGGTATCTAAACAACATGAACCAGCTAACTAATTGTCGGGACCCTGGTTCCGCTTAATATTGTCTAATTGCATCGCATCCTTGCCATGTCCTACATCATACATGCATCATGCCCGATCTTCTGCCGTAGTATTAAATAGTGCATCCGGTGTTTCTTTTAGTGCATTGCTTCTTCACGGATTAGACCGATGAGTTGATGCGAGTGTCGGCCCGATCTTCGGATGAACCTTCAGCAATGTTTTCCAGGCGAGCATTCTCCCCCTTTCTACATATCTTACTTTTACAGTCTTTATTTCCTCCTGTTGATCTATTGCTGACTATGTTGCGATGCTTTAGTTTCCGTACCCGTGATATCCGTTGCAGCCATTATATTTCCTTGGACACCTCCTATTACCTGTTGTTTGGTAGATAGTCGGCCTTGCGAGTCATAGTTGCTTGCTCAGGTGTTGTTTTGATGTTCTCAAGTACCATCGTTGTTGGAGAAATGCCGCATATTTAATGTTGGAGATGATTATAACTTTAATTACCGTTTAATAACTAAAATTGAAGAAAGTAAATAATGCAGAGGCACAGTTGGGCAATAGATGTTATTTGGTTTTTAACCGTCCACTTGTGTCCCGTAGGACCCCGAGTACTTGATACCTGTTCTTTGAATATTCGCACTATCCGCATGTGGGACCATGAATCCCCCTAGCCAGAGCTTTAGTCATATTTATTTCTTGGGGCCACAAAGTAGTTTGGGGCTTTATTACTATCCTGTACTTATGCCATGATTTACTGCTTTATTTACGATTGCGCGTGGAGCGCCTGTACTGTTTAGGTAAGTGGAATGTTTCCGCGGTATCGACAAGCCCAGTCACACTTTCGGGTTCCCAGTCGTGTACAGCCATTGACACAAACCTCTGGGTCCGTTTCGGAGCCGGCCAACTTCGTCGCGGGTAGCTTGGTGGGGTGGCCCCCTGAAATTTATATGAATCTTGCAATTGCTCTGTCGAGATGCCTCGTTGGGTTTTTATTGGTTTTTCCCGAGGTTAATCGTGCGTGTGTTGCTATTTGTGCCCCCTGCAGGGTAAAACTTTCTGAAAGCCATGTCCGTGGTTATGGACGACTTGGAGCACAGTATCTCGATCATAGACAACTATAACTAAAGTAGTGCTATAAATCTGACTTTATAATGACTAGTAATTAGCTTCACTATAATTTAATGGCTAAATAAAAGTGCCAACAATTGCTGTTTTGGATTTTCACCTGGTATCATTGTATCTGACTAGTAAGTATTGCAACTACAACGGAATGGCTAAATAAAACTACCAACAACTGCTGGGTTTTGGGATGACTCATGCTATATGTAACTGATTAGTAAGTACTACAACTATAATGGAATGGTTAACTAAAACTGCCCACTGCTTATTATATCAGGATGACTCATGCTATCTATATCTGTCTAGTAATTGCCGCAACTATAACGAAATAAATAAAACTGCCAACTATGTGAGTTCCTCGGTTGACTTCCTCGATTGGTTTTGAGGGGGAGACACCAGGATGGGTATGTTTGGTGTTAGCATCAGGTTGGATCCGAACAGGTCTTTCTTATCCCTCTCTGATAGCCCCCAGTTGTATTGAGTCTCTATAGGTTGTTTAGTGCATGCTGCGCTGCCGCTTCCGTCCACCATACCTATGTAGGCGAGGACCGCCGAATTCTAGTCTCGTCGTGTACTGGCCTCGGTACTGACCGCTCTCTTTTTCCTTTGCCCTTTGTCGGCACCCCTTTTGTTTAAGAAGGTTTTGAGATCGACGTCGTTAGCAGGGTTACCCATCCGGCTTGGCCTGGGCAGGGTTATGGACGCCATTGGCTATTCTCCAGGGCTCTTAGCCCCATTTTCATCTTGTCCGTACCCGGACGCTGTATCATTTTAAAGGTGATTTGGATCTTTGTATTGTATATCTGTATTCTTGAATCTTTGAGTCGCTATCATATATATCTATTTTGCGGGTTCCATCATGGACTATTGTGTAATGGTATTACTTTGTTTTCCACCCGCACGCAAGTGCCTGGTGGGCACCTTTGAATCGTTTCTATGCGGGTTTGGCGGGAATCGCTAAAACTTGCATAGGTCCGATTCTGAGGGTGTTACAGAGTGGTATCAGAGCTCAGCAGTTACGATACCCCACTGGTCTAGCCTGTAGGATAACCTAGCTAACGGCCATTTTAGCGTGTCAAAACTATTTTGCAAAATCGGTTGGATAGATCTGATTAGGTCTGATTTTACTCCTTACCCCTTTGCTGTTCTCCTCTTACCTCTGCGTGTTTTCGATCCACTCTTTTATCTTTTCTTCGAGTCCAGGATTCTCGTGCTTGGCTTTTCGTCGTACCTTTAGGGTTTCGCTCCCTTCCTCTTGTAACGGTGCTTCGACATCCGACCTTCATGCTATCTGAGGAATCTTTCGTCTGTTGTACCTTTAGTGGACCGAAAATTCACTAAAAAATTTCTTTGTATCTTCCGGTGTTCTTCGACACGACGACATCATCTACGTGAGATTCGATGAAGGACTTGCATCACTCCTCTGTTTTTGAACATCGCGAGATCTTCAGTCCGAATTCCGGGAGTTGGTTGCATAATTCTCTTATTCATGTGCAGAGTAATGCTTTGGGTGCGCGATGGACTGATCACCATCCGACTACTCTTATCATTCGCTCTTGTATATGGAATGGTGGATCGATGCAATTATACTCCTTCTGCAGAAGTTAGAGGTGACCTTATCCTTTGATACCTCTACCTTCGTCTTTATTTATCCGGAGTGTTCCCTCGACGACAATGGACAATCACCTCTTGTTGGTGGTGTCGCCGATTTGAACATGGGACAAGAATCCTTGTTAGTGGTGTTGCAAAGATCTACATGAAGCGAGAAGATTCAGACCGTCAGCCTTCATCCCCGTACCATGAGGCGGATCTCGAGGGCGAGATCAATTGTTAGTGGTGTCGAATTGTAGCACCTCGGGTAAAACCCTACTAGAAAACCGCTTGCTGATTTTATCTTTGTGCATCATCATGACATCATCATGCATTTATTTGTCTAAAAAAATTTCCCAAAAGCCTATTTTATTTTCCAGAGATTCCCCTCTTTGTTCAAATCGAAACCCTAGATCCGTCCAGATCTTTTATTTGTCTAAAACCTTCTTACAAATATTTTATTTTTAAAAGGAAGAACAATAATAAATATAAAATATTTTTATTCGGAGAGACAGCCTAGCCGTTTAGGCTAGGCCACCTACTACCCGACAGGACCAACCAGACCCGACCACCTACCACCTGGCCCATCTAACCCAAACCCAGATCCATCCCTGGACAAACCCTAGCTAAACCTAACCCTAAATCCCCCTGCTGCCACCACCCCGCCGCCACACACGCACACAACACGCACTCCTTGCCGCTCACCCTAAATCCTGGTCACGCCACTCACCCGACATGCTCCCACGTTCCCCGACTTTCTCCCACCTTCTCATCGCTCCCCGACCACTCCTTGCCGCTCTCTCCTGGCCCCACCCTGACCCAGTCGCGATCCCCCACTTCTCACCATCCCCTCGCCTCTCCTCATTGTCCCGCAGGCCCCCGTCGGCCCCCTGACGCCGCCGCCGTCTCGTCTTCTCCGACTAACTCCCTCTCCGACTCGCGCATGCCGCCGCTCGTCTCGATCAGGAGCTCCTCGCCTAGCGCGCCACATGCCTCTGCTTCGCAAGGCAGCAACGCCACCGACCCACTCTCACCAACCCCCGCCCAGGCGTAACCTCGTCACCGCCTCTCTGTCCACCGCCCTCCTCGTAGGGTCCGCGAGCGCCACCCCTTCCTCGTGGGCCGCCGCCACCGACCTACGCCCGCCCTTCCTCCCCGCATGCGCCCCTGCCATGGCCGCCCCGCGAGCGCCTGTATTTTCCCTGCCATCACCGAGTCGCCCCGCCCCTCTCTGTGAGTTCTGCAGAAGCTCAGACCGCGTGCCGCCGGTCGCGTGTGCCATCCATCTCCGACCTCCTGTCCGGCCGCCAGCCGCCCACGTCGCGCCACTGCCTCTGCCTCCCCTCGCCGCAGCGGGTTCCTCCGTCTCCAAGACCGGCGCCGCCGCAAACGGTCTCCTGTGCGCTGCAGGCAGAGCCGCCCACGCCTCCCTGTTCCAGAGGTTCACTGCACACGTCATATTTATTTCTTTATAATGACTAGTAATTAGCTTCACTATAATGGAATGGCTAAATAAAAGTGCCAACAATTGCTGTTTTGGATTTTCACCTGTTACCATTGTATCTGACTAGTAAGTATTGCAACTACAACGAAATGGCTAAATAAAACTACCAACAACTGCTGGGTTTTGGGATGCCTCATGCTATATGTAACTGATTAGTAAGTACTATAACTATAATGGAATGGTTAACTAAAACTTCCCACTGCTTATTATATCAGGATGACTCATGCTATCTATATCTGTCTAGTAATTGCTGCAACTATAACGAAATAAATAAAACTGCCAACTGTGTGAGTTCCTCGGTTGACTTCCTCGATTGGTTTTGAGGGGGAGACACCAGGATGGGTATGTTTGGTGTTAGCATTAGGTTGGATCCGAATAGGTCTTTCTTATCCCTCTCTGATAGCCGTCAGTTGTATTGAGTCTCTATAGGTTGTTTAGTGCATGCTGCGCTGCCGCTTCCGTCCACCATACCTATGTAGGCGAGGACCGCCGAATTCTAGTCTCGTCGTGTACTGGCCTCGGTACTGACCGCTCTCTTTTTCCTTTGCCCTTTGTCGGCACCCCTTTTGTTTAAGAAGGTTTTGAGATCGACGTCGTTAGCAGGGTTATCCATCCGGCTTGGCCTGGGCAGGGTTATGGACGCCATTGGCTATTCTTCAGGGCTCTTAGCCCCATTTTCATCTTGTCCGTACCCGGACGCTGTATCATTTTAAAGGTGATTTGGATCTTTGTATTGTATATCTGTATTCTTGAATCTTTGAGTCGCTATCATATATATCTATTTTGCGGGTTCCATCATGGACTATTGTGTAATGGTATTACTTCGTTTTCCACCCGCACGCAAGTGCCTGGTGGGCACCTTTGAATCGTTTCTATGCGGGTTTGGCGGGAATCGCTAAAACTTGCATAGGTCCGATTCTGAGGGTGTTACAAACAACAAGCCCCATTAGAAGATCAGAAACAAGAAACTGCAACAAGAAATTACCGCGAGGATCGGAAGGTCCGTCGTTGAGCCGTACGAGAAGCCCCTCCGACTCTGTCTGGGGGTTCTTAGACGGCTTCCGGTCGGGCAGGAAAGATGGGAGGGCGAAGTCACCAACACCGTCCTCAGCATGCTACACCTAAAAAGATACTCAAAGCAGGGAACATAGGGCACCCAAAGAAAACCCTCTAGGGAGAAATCTAACCACGGAAAAATCAAGGACAACTCACCCGAGGCGGCAGGCGGCCGCAGTGGTACGGCAGACAGGAATACGTCCACTTCGCCTCCAGGCGGAACTTGGAGATCATGGAGATCCAGTTCCACAGCACCACAACACCTCGTATGGAACCTCCTTCCGCAACCTCTGGGTCAGGTCGTCGACGGTGGAAAAGTGGCACATCTTGTGCGTCCACCTCTGGAGCGGAAGCACGCGACGCGCCATCCAGGAGAGCGCGATGTTCCGGGCGGTGAGCCTCTCAGTCGCCACCATCGCCTCCACCTGGGTGGCCATCCGATCGATGTCCGCCTAGCCCCCATCCCATTCACCGTCCATGCCTTCTGCGATGAAGGAACATTGACGAAGACCGAAAGCCTAATCCAGGCGACGTCCATGGTGTTTCTCGCATAGAAATATGAGCGCTGCCAGAGCTTGATGGTGTCGGGGAGGTCGAGCCGTGGCATCGGCGAGGAGGGCGGCGGGTAGATGGCGCAACAGCCCATCTCTATCAGCGGGCCGTCCTTGACGGTGTTCTATGCCTTGAAGTGGAAACACTTCAAGAAGTTCACCACCTCGGGCCAAACCCCAAGTATGACTCGCAGCATGTCGCATGATGCTACAGCTGCGCGATGGCGTTAGCGCCGAGGTGGTGGAGTTGGAGGTCGAAGAAATCGAAGAGCTGAAGAAGGAAGGGGCTGATAGGAAGGCCGAAGTCGCAGGCGGAGTGGGCGAGGAAGAAGACAGGCTCCCCCGCCTGGGGCTTGGGCTCCCTCTCCCCCTCCGGTGCAAGCCGGTGCTTCACCAGCCGCGATGAGGGGAGGAATTCCCCCGCTGGTACTTTTAGATGCGATCGTTCATCACGAATGACCCACACCAGCCGCCGCGTTGCTCCGGCAGCATCTCGGCGGGAAGAGAAGCCGTGGTGGAAATTGGAGTGCCCAACGAGTGCACGGGAGGCGGCGGCTCTGACGACCACGAGCTGGCGGCGCAAGGGCAGGAGCAAAGCAAGAAGGCAAGGGAGCAGATGTCAAGGAAGGCGAGAGATGGAGGAATACGACGTGGGAGGCCTCGTCCCGCCTCCCGCGACCCTATTTATCTCCATGGGAGGCACCGTCATCTCCCCCGCTCCCACTTGACACGTGGCCGCACGATGTTTCCAATCCCGCGACGTTAAGGTTCAGAATCCTTCCTGCCGGCACAACTGCGTGCAAAAGGTCCACACGCGTTAAGTGGGAGGCGAGGCGTGCGCACTCTCCTCGAGAAACCGCTATGGCAATACATGCACATAGTGACCAAAAACTAGCGCAGCGAGGTAGGAGTCACACTGACGCGACGTGCGCCAGGGAAACGGTCGTGGTTGACGACAGCACTGACCTCATCCACCAGATGTTTCGGCTCCAGTGACACCAGTCGATCGCTTCGTTCATTGTTTACACCCAGTGGGCGGCCATTGATTCTGTAGCCGGTTGAAAGCAAAAGGAAAATATGTAGCCGGACCTCATTATCAAACTACCTCATGAAACAAAGGATCTCACAAGAACTTCCCCACGGGCCAAGTCCTTACACGCTCGGGGACTAGTGTCGGGGGGATAACCTCGGGGTAGGAAAAGACGGGCCTAAGCAGGCTAGATCCAGAAGACACTGGCCTCCTGGGCTTCAAGCAGAAGAACTCTAGCCGGTTGGCTAGTCCCACCCGGCTGGGCTTAAAGCTTTCTCGGCTGGCCCGTCTAGCCGGGTAGCCAGAAGAACCGGCTAGGTGACCGCTCCCACTCGGCTGGCCCGTCTAGCCGGGTAGCCAGAAGAACCGGCTCGGTGACCGCTCCCACCCATCCGGAGAGCGCAGAGGGGTAACGCTCCTTGCAGGGTACGCCTCTGGCGCCTCTCGTCACCAGACAGGCTAGCGCACTTCCCTGACCGACGCTATCAGATGAAGATAAAGCAAAGTGGACAGCTGACCATCAAAGAATCCCCGGGTGACTGTTAAAGAAAGGGATGATGCCCCAAAGGAAGCCCGAGTGACCGCTAAAGTAAAGGGTGATGCTAAAAGGAGGGCGCGGAGCTACTGTAGCACGTCCATCGGTGTACTGGAGGATTACTAGGTCCTGGTCCACCACCTGGGGGCCCTGCAGCCGGCCCACCCTGTAAACCCAGATCCAAACAGTTAACCCTAGAACCCACAATGTAACCTACCTCCCCCGACCAGTATATAATGGCGGGTAGAGCTAGGGTTCTAGGTAAGTGACAACAGTTGTAAGAGTTCTGCTCTAGTTCTTCTTCTTCTTCCTCTACCCTTTGATAGTTGCTAAAAAAATAGCTCCAAGAGCACCTGTACTGGGAAGTAGGCCCCATATAGTAGATCTTGCAGGAGTAGGGGTGTTACCTCGCCGAGAGGGCCCCGAACCTGGGTATGTCGTTGTGTTTGCAGTTCATCATGCCCAACGCATTGCGTGAGCCATCGATTGCACCTAAGTGTCCCTCTTAAGCCATCCCCGATGGCAATGCCGTGTTCCACACCACGACAACACTATACACCCCAATTCCAAGAGTTATTGACACTTTTAATTAACCATTCCATTGTAGTGAAGCTGATTACTAGTCATTCCAAAGTCAAGTTTATAGCACTACTTTAGTTTTACTTGTCTATGGTCGAGATACTGTGCTCCAAGTAGTCCACAAATGTGGACACAACTTCTCAAAAATATTTACCCTATAGGGGTGCACAAATAGCAACACACGCACGATCAACCTTGGAAAAACCAAATGAAAACCCAACGAGGCATCACGGCAAAGCAATCACAAGATTCAAAAATTTAATTTAGGGGGTCAGCCCACTAAGCTACCCATTACGAAGTAGGCCGGCTCCGCGATGGAGCCAGGGTGTGTTGCGAGGGTTGTAAACGACAGGGAACCCGAAAGTGTGACTAGGCTTGTCGATACAGCATAAACGTGGCATGGGATTCCTAAACAGTATAGTAGTAAACGCTCCTCGAGCAACAATAGTAAATAAAGCAGTAGCATGGCATAAGTACATAATAGTAATAAAGCCCCGAACTAGTTTGTGGCCCTAAGAAATAAGAAGTGAATCAAGCTCTCACTAAGGAGATTCATGGTCCCACATGCGGATATTGCGCTAGTCAAGGAACATGTATCAAGTACTCGGGGTCCTAGGTGGACATAGCTGGGTGGGATAACAACCAGGTTTCAACTATTACCCACATGTCCATCTTCATTAATTTTAGCGATTCCAGGCATTTTAATATAAGGTTGTAATTAAAGCCATGATCATCTCCACCATTAAGCATGTAGCAACCTTCCAACAACTATGGAACATTGGCAACACGAAGCTACACCTAAGGAAGCAACTATGACTCGTAAGGCCTACTTTCTACCAAACAAAATGCAATAGAAGGTGTCCAAGGCAATATAGGGCTGCAAGGAATATAACTGGTACAGAAATTAAAGCATCGCAACATAGATAACAATAGATCAATAGGAGGAAGTAAAGAGGGAGAATGCTCACATGGTAAACACTGCCAAAGGTTCATCCAAATATGGGGTAGACACTCGCATTAATTCATCGGCCTAATCCGTGAAGAAGCAAAGCAATAGAAGAAACATCGGTTGCACTATTTAATACTACGACAGAAGATCGGGCATGATGCATGTATGATGCATGACATGGAAAAGGTGCGATTCCATTAAGAAATATTAAGATGAACCGGGGTATCGATAGTTATTTAATATGTTCATGTTGTTTAGTTACCCCGCAATTTGAATATTGTCTTAACAAGGCAAGATATGGCATCAGTTTGCTATGCAAATTTAAATAGAGCCAATGTAAGACTAGAACAGCCCACATATACTCCCCATATTTAATTATGAGGTGAATCGGCTAAAAGCCTCCAAACCACATGATATGTGTGCAAGCATAAAAAATTATATGAAACAAGTATATGTTGTATTATAAAAATAGGGATCTCAGAATATGGGGTCACACATTGTGTCGAAGCCCTTGGGTTAACGGGGATTCGAGGTCTCGGATCTAAGAGGAAGATGGAGGCGATGGGTTTTGGTCTTCGGATCCGGGAGGAAGAGCTTGGCGTTCAGAGGGGTTAGGGTTTGGTAGGATTGGACTTCGGACACCAGGAACAAGGCCTTGACGTCCGTGAGGTAGATCTTGTTGGTTCCACCTTGAAGGTCTTGCTGTTTCCATGATGGAGATTTTGTTGAGGGATTCTTGAACTTCATATTCTCTTGTTTAGTCTTGAGAAGCCCAACACTACCACATAGTGCCACCAACAGTACATCATCAAATCCGTAGACGAGAAACGCATGCATCTAGGAATCCAAGGGCTTGGGATAGATGTTGGCGGGAACTCGTTGGACTTGTGCTGCAGGCAAAACATAGGAGGAAGCTTCGCAAAAATGATACAAGCGATGCAGGGGAGGTGGCCGACGGAAGCGCATAGCCGGGTGAGAGCTCGAGATGGATGTGCTCGCAAAGGTGTTCGCAAGGCCAAGGCCACGCGCGGGGTGCGGGCCTGGACGCGACCGGGTCTAGAGGAAGCAGAGGCAAGGCAGCAGCGAACAAGATCCTGGGGGCACCGAGAAGAGCGGGAGGAGACGGCCATGACGCGTGGCGCCCGGCGAAGACAGTGAGGAGGAACTAAGCAGGGTCGTGCAGGAGGCCAATGTGGTCGAGGAGGCACGCTTGGCGAGGATGATGGAGCGGCGGCAGGGTTCGTTGTAGGGTCGGGTCGGGCTTGGCGTAGGAGGATAGGACGCGGGGTGAGAGGGAAGGGTGTAGCGCCGGATGGAAGCATGGTGGAGATGCTAGGGAGGTCGTCGCAGGGTGAGGGAGAGGCTGGGGGTCACGAGTGACGCAGAGGGATGCGGGGTGGTTTGGTGGTGCCGGGGCAACCGCGTGGGTGGGATACGAGGGGGGGCTATGTGTCGCTCGCGGACGCGGGGTAGGGTTTGGGACGACATCGTCGGGTAGAGATGTGGGGTAGTGAGAGTGAGTCGAGTGGTGTGGGACCGCGGGGTCGCACGCGTTGCGGGAGCGTCAAGGGAGGGGTTTACGGAGCCGGGTGTGGGATACGGGTGGCATGCACTGCTAGTGGCGGTGCGTGTTAGGGTAGGTGGGGGTTAGAGTGAGTCTAGGGTTAGGCTTTGGTCCAGCCGGCTCGCCATTTGGGTTTGGGCGTTTTAGGTCTAGGTATTATTATATATATTTTTTAAATATTTCTTTTTTATGTTCTTTTGTTTAAAATCATTTTGGTAAATATCTTTACATGATTTAAATAGCGAGTAATATAATTTTAATAGAAAGAGGAGAAGTAATGTAGAAAATAATATAGGGTTTTACTAAAATAGTTTAGAGACAACATATCCATATGAAGTGATCATGATAGCATAAATAAAAATGATAGGATTTATTATAATTAGGGTTTACCTAGGGTGCTACAACCGCCGAGATCAAAATTTCAACAATCGGGAAGCATAACAAGATCAATAACGCCGGAACTAAACGATTCCTCTCTCCATACCTATGCCTATGCATAGACCGCCCTGATTCCAATATTGGGGAACGTGCTATGCAAAACATAAAAATTCTGGCGCATAACCAGGATCATATGCAAGGGGAGAGGAAACGGATCATACACTCGAAGATTGAACTACGGGAAGTTTGTCGATGACGAGGTTGGTCGTGCGTCGATCCCCGCAACAAGACTTAGCCAGTCGTGAGGAGATAAATTATCCCACGAACAACTCCCATGAACATGCACCAATGAAGACATCATTATTGAAGTAGTCTGTGCATCGATTCCTACAACTAGTTGATTAGCCGCGAGAAGATTTTTCCTTGTGAAGATCCCTACGATCACGTGCTCCAGGTGTCGCACCTCCATTGGTATCCACAGGTAAAATATCAGTGGCACCACATCGAGGTGTGATCAAGAACACACATGCAAAGTGGGAACATGTCGATGAAGATCTGGCAGCGCTTCGCAATCCCATTTAGATTAGATCTAAACGGAGGTAGAACTCGAGCAGCGCACCGGCATTATAGTAGGATAAGTACCTAGGGAACATCCACCATAGGGTTTAGCACCACACTATGGAGCTGGAGAAGAGAGGAGGAAGGCGACGACACAGCAAGGGCACGCGTCGCTGGTGGGCTCAGGGCAGCGGCGGCTACGGTTTTGGGGCAGCAAAGATGCAACATCTTGGGGAGGCTAAGGACCTACTTGAGTGCATCTTGGCGTGCCCTTGGTTCCCCTTGGGTCGTCCTTGACCCAGCCCCAAAGCTTGGACGGGTTCCGGTAGATGTAGGTCAATCCAAACCTAGTCAAAAATGGCTTCCTTTCGCAAGTACGAATTTGACTAGTTTATCTTTCCTTGCTCGTTACGGCGGCTGCACCTATTATGGAACCTTTCGGACATCATAAGATCACTCGGGTTACACCGATACATTCTAGAACCTTCCATAACCTTCTGGAACCTTCATTCCTTCCAAAACCTTTCATATAAGTACGGAACCATTTTGGACAATCCTAAGACCATTCCAGACACTTTCAGGATCATCTGGACCTCTCGGGACCATTTCAAGACACTCCCAGAACCATTTCAAGACACTCTCGGAACCTTTCTCTCATCTCATTAATGCTCAAAACTTATTTCGAACATGCTTGGAAACATTCTGGACACCTTCGATATATTCCAAGACACTCCGGACACCTTTGGAATTACTTCTCTACTAAATCTTCATTCGACTTATATTCTAAATACCATTGAACTCTTAAGTGTGTGACCCTGTGGGTTCGGATATTTGCGGACATGTCCTAAACTCATTCCGCAACAATGATTACTATTAGTGTCTTGATACACATAGTAACCCCACAAATGACAGGAAGATCTTTATCGTGTGTACCGTTGTATTATGTCTGATACATATCGTATTTCTCCATCGATACTTTACATTGCCTGAGATGAAACACTAGGTTATTCTCGTTACCCAGCATGTACTCTTTACTCATACCACACTATTGATGTTCATGTGTTCAACAACTTGATCAAGTTTCTGGCCAGACGATGATGAACATCATAATACATGAGTGGGCCTAGAGTGTCTCCATCATTAGGAGTAGCAATTCCCGCAAGCACCTGATACTTCGTAAATGTATCTACAATTTTTGATGTTCCATGCTTGTTTAGTATCCACTTTGCTATGCTTTGTCTACACTTTGTCTACACTATGGGACTAACCTATTAACAAGATGCCGCAGTGCTAGTTGCCTATTTTCTGCTGTTTTTGGTTTCAGAAAAACTAGTAAGGAAATATTCTCGGAATTGGACGGGACAAAATCCAAAGTCAATATTTCACCGAGACGAACACAGAGAGCGAAGAGCGACTGGAGGGGAGCCACAGGGTGGCCACACACCCCAACGTGTGGGCCCACCCTGGGCCGGACCTGGGCAGGGTGTGGCCCCTGGCCGCCCTCCTGCCTTGCCTCTTCGCCTATATAATCCCCCCGATGCCAAAACCCTAAGTACCCGATCAGTTCTCCATGAAACAGTCCCTAGCCTCCGCCACCATCATCCCTAGATTAGGGGGATCCGAAGCTCTTCCTGGCACCCTGCTGGAGGGAGAGATCATCCCGGAGGCCTTCTGTATCACCATGCCAGCCTCCGGTATGATGCGTGAGTAGTTCCACCTTGGACTATGGGTCCATAGAGTAGCTAGATGGTTGTTTCTCCTCCTTTGTACTACCATGTTTAGATCTCGTGAGCTCCGTTCATGATCAGGATCATCTATTTGTAATCATGCATGTTGTGTTTGCGGGGATCTGATGGATGTTGATGATACTATGTTAGATTGATTAATGTGTCTATCTTATTGATTCTATCATGTCTAAGTTGTTTGAGATCTTTCATGCTCTCCATTTCTAGTAGCTATCTTGGCCAAGTATGTCACATCCCAAAATTTTCCAAATTTGGAAATGTGAAAAATAAATAAACAAAAGAAATAATTGTTGAAATTTAGGGTGAAAATAAAAATTTTGTTTCAAAATGGAAACATCAAAACCCTTCTTGAAAAAATTTGAGTAAAATGGAATCCAACAAATTTCAGTCAAGTCGAATGCATTCATTAATGAATGTATCTTGAAATTTAAACATTTGGAAAAGTTAAACCAAAACCCTTAAACCCTAATGGAAGAAAATCATTTCCAAGATCTCTCTAAGACTATGGATTTGTTACATATAAAAATTTGTCAAAAAACATTTATAAGTGATCAAAATGATAAACAAAAATATTATAAAACCATAGAAATTGGTTTCAGTTAATTTGGAGCCATATATAAAAACTTATGAATTTAATAAGTTAAAAGGAATTAATTTCCAAAGCTAATAACACTCCTAGTTTAATCCATACCAAATTGTGAGAAATTAATCCTAAAAGGATTTAAAAAGATAAACAAATATTAAATAAAATTATACAAATTGGAATCACCAATTTTGGATCTATAAATAAAAAGATATGGATTTTATAAGGCAAAGGAAGAAAATAAATAAATAAATAAAGAATATTTAAAACCCAAATTAAATCTTGGCCAAATACATAAACAAATGGAAGTTATTGAATAATAAAAAAAGTATTAAAAGATTATTTAAATAAAATCATAAGGATTAAACAATGTCCAATTTTATTTAAATAAAGACAAATACCCAATTTAAAAGAACATTAAATCATATTAAAATATTTTAAATAATAATTCAAGGTGAATTATTTGCACTAATGAATAAATAAAACCTACTAAAAAAATTTTGGTAAAAAAATGGAATTCAAATTGAAGCTTGAAAATATATTTAAAATCTGATTTAAATAAAGGCAAGTGCCTATTTTAAATAAATATTAAACCATAATTGAATAAAAGAATTATTCCAAGATGGTCTTTAAAATAAAATAATAAACAGTATTAAAAGCTTGCTGAAAGTTTGGTAAATATCTGAAATCAAATGGTGTTTGAATTATTTTTGAACAAAAATCAAAACAGAAAAATAGAAAAGGAAAAAAGAAAAAAAAAACTGAATAAAAAAGGGAAAGGAACAGCCCAGAAACCCCAGCCCAGAACCTGGCCCAACTAAAGCCCACCAGCGGCCTCTCTTTTTCTCCCCGTAGAAAATGTTTCACACCGCTCAATTAACCCCCTCTCTCTCGCTGACGATGCAACCCCACTGCCCCGTCATTGTGAACACCCGGATTTTTAATCCCAGATGCCTGTTATGCCATACCTCGCAATCCCAGGATTACCATGTTTGCGGGACATAATAGATTTGGATATCATAGTACATCATCCATTACAAACCATACATAAGGTCTTACACAGATAAGGATCTCATGATTCAGTTCTTAATACAACTCAAGTAGCGGAATAACGTAATAGTAAAAATAGCGTAGGCGAAGCTCCATCTTCAGGGTCACAGGCAATGCTGACGAAGGGAGATGATCCTAGTTGTCGTAACCTTCCTGCGGTCCATCATCCTGATACTCCTCTTCATAGTCTGTCCAAGGGAATAGCCAAGGACAAATCCATGAGTACTCTTTAAGTACTCGCGAACTAATACTGACAAGTGAAGGGGGTTTTTGTAGTAGGAAACTAAGCTCTAGGGTTGTTTTGCAAAAATCCATATTTACCTCTACTAAGTTCAGAAGCAAAGAAAGCTAGTTAAAATTTTATAACACCTAAGTGGGAACTCGAATTTAATATCACAACCCTGTTGTGGTCAAGTTAAAGTCTCAATTCATTTCACAAGTCATTTTGAAAACATTTGACGGGGGAACAGTATAGCCACTCCAACTGTCCATAACCGCGGACGCGACTAATCGAATAGTTTGACACTCTGCAGAGATTGTACACTTTCACCACAACATTCGATACATCCGTTAGGAACAAATCCTGAATTCACCATACTCAGTATGCGGATAATCAATCGTAACCTTTCAATTACACGCCCTAGTGTAGGCACCTCTCCTGTAAGTTTGGCCTCCCAACCATGACCAACTGTCATCTTGGATACTTCAAAGATGGACAATCTTAACAAGGTACCCTCAGCTCAGACCTTGGCCATGAGGGAACCCATACTAAGGTATATAAGTTTCCAGTCAAGCCCTACCCAATTTTCGGGTATTGTGGTTGTACGGTAAAATTGGAATGGCATCGCATGCAGACAACCATCAGTTTTATAAAGGGCTAAGGCTCATGCCTCAACATTTTCATCATCAAAATCATCTGGTGTTCGACAACACATGTCAAAACAATTCAGTAGAATGACTCATCATTCCAAGGTTTTCATAACCATTTTCACCAAGTATTCCCATCTAAAGTTGATCAAGTTTTAGGCTTAGCACTAGCATCTACAAGTGGGGGTAAGTACTAATGAGGGGTGGTAAACAAGTGGAGGTTAATTAAGTTAAATCTCATGCCTTAGGATGACATCAAGAGTATCTACTTAGGCCAAATTTAATGCTCTTTATGCAACCTTCAAGTATCTTTCTAGAATCTACAAGTCACTTAAGTAAACTCTAAGAAAAGCTTTGATAAAGAAATAAAGTAGAAAGATTATAAGTAAAACTAGGATGATTTATCAAGTGGTATAAGCTTGCTAGGTTGCAAGTGTTAGCTTTCATGGGTCAACTTGGTTAGTAAGGCTTGCCTTGTGCAGAGCAGTGGTTGAAGTTCTCCTCGGCTTCTTCCTCGTAGTATCCTCCTTCTTCCTCGTATCCTTGGTCGATACTAGCATCTATAAATAAATACGAGGTTCACAATCACCAAACAATACTTAACTATCTTCACTCATCACACAAAGGTGTACTATAGATGATCTAGCATCATCATCTATCATTACAAGATTAAAGCATTTGTCTTATTTATTTTACTTTGAGAAAAGTAATTTCTACTCATTGAAAAAACTACTTAAGATTTAATATTCTCCAACTCAAACATGGGATCATGTTGACACATCTCATCACCACATATTTCAGTACATGGGAATGTGATTTAAAGTGGTGTCACAATTTAATAAGGTTTAACCTTTTATTTTAAATAAATAAAGTGACTAGAAATGCCTATGTGGCATTATTTTGTTACTTGAACATTATTTATGTAAGTAAACCCAAATGTTTTTATATATTCTGAAAGGTATAATCAAATGTGATTTTTGAGAGTTGGAATCAACTCAAAATCTCTTATGGTTGAATTTTGAAAAATGTTTGAATGCAGAAAAGCTTCTGACTTGTTATTTTTACCAAGGTTGATCTACAGATCCAAATGATTTGAATCCAATGGGCTTGGATTAAGCATTTCAGTTCATTTCTAGCAAAATTGGTTTCATGCATTTTGGTTCACTGAATAGAGCTGGGTTGAATTTTGAATCTATGTACAGAACTGTGTTTGAATTAAAATAGAAAAATCTAAATTCAAACGGTTGAGTCGCGCGGGAGAGGTTAATGGGGCGGCCCAGTGTCACTCTGTAGCGCGGGGCTCAGCTGACAGGGGGATTACCAGTCAGCAGCTCATAACACGCGAAGCAGTACATGGCTATGTGGGTCGTTGGATTAGAAGGAAGATCGATGGCTGGGGATCATCGTCGACGACGAACCTGTCACTGGCAAGGTCGAACCCTAACGGCTCAGTGGGGGTGCATAGGGGCATACCAGGGCTCCAGCGACGATGGCGAAGCACGAAAACGAATGAGTGGTCGATGGCGAGCCCAGGGACGGTTGATGCAGCTCCTGGGGTGGTCACAATCAGCGGCCCCCTTCTCCTCTAGAGGCGGCCTGCTCCGGCGCAATTCTGGCGAGCTGCTTCTCCTCGTGCTCCGGGTAGAGGGTGGAACGATCAGTGAGGTGAGGGGAGTGGAATGGTGTGCTTCAAACGGCTGGGGGTGGCCTCCTTTTATAGGCTCGACGGCGAGACCGAGAGGGATGGGCATGCGACGGTGGCGACATGGCTACGGGCTGCTAGCGGCATGGCTAAGGGTGGCGATCGACGTGCGGTCTCCTGGCGATGCTCTAAGCGGCAGAGGCGGCGTCTTCGACAGCGAGCAGTGGCTGTGAGGCACGGGGCGGCGAACAGGATGTCTGGCGTGTTCCTTGGATCATGGCGAAGCGGTGGGCACGGGCTGTGGTCGAGGGGCGGCGTGTGCGCGCGTGCCGGGTGCGGCGCTCTGGCGCGTGCTCGGCATGTCACAGTGGCACTGGGCGCGGGGCGTGCTCGGTGGTCCACGGCTTGCCTTGGCTCGGAGAGGGGACAGTGGGTGGCGGTGAGGTGCTGGCGATCTCCTAGACATGGAGAGAGAAGGGGAGGTGGTCTTCTGCGGCGGCGACCAAGTTGGCCGGCGAGGTGTGCTCGGCTTGCTCACCATTGATGACAATGGCCAGCTTACAGTGAGGCTAGGGGTTTCCAATTAGGCTAGATGATCTACTAAATGGTTGTTGTGAGCTAGAGAGGGAACAAGTTAGGCCAAAACACTATTAAAAACAGTGAATTTGATTTGGTTTAAATTTGCCTGCCAAGTGTTTGATGAAATGGCCGCAAGAAACTTTCTTTTGAATTTTGAAAATATTTTTGGTGGGTGTGCTAGGCATGTGCTGGAGACTCTGTGGTTGTTTGGGTTTTCAAAATTGAGCTTGTTTGAGTGGTTTTTGAAATATTGGGATCTTCCCATATGAGATAGATTCAATTTTAAACTGTCATTTAAACATAGCATTTGAATTTTTTGGAAGATCACAAGGTGGGCCCTGGTACCTCATTATGAGTACTAACAAGGGGTGCAAAGATTCACAAATGTTTCTGTTAAGTTTTGAGTGCTTTCAATAGCCAAAGTAGGCATGAGAGTTAATTTGGCCAAAGTGACCATTCACTTCATTTGTTCATTTTGAGTTGTTTATATTTGAGAAAAGTTTGGGAATGAGTTAGATGATGTTTATTTCACCTAAGAATCATTTTACAAGCAAAGAAACACAAAACCATGGCAATTCAAAAGAATCCTAATTTTAAATACACATACATATGCATGCTCTCATATTTTTAGATAGGAAAGTTTTTGTTAACCCTAATTTGGATGATTAGCATTTGATGATCCATGTTTAATATTTTTGGGATGTTACAGTAATCATCTTCCCCACCGTGACGACCTCGCCCCTCACCTCGTTTCCGTTCTCACACGTGAATGCCTCGCGTTAATTCGCTTCAATGCATGAGTAAAACTTGATCGCGACCGTGCCCTCTTAAACGCCCATGCCTACCCTCTCTTTCCCCTCAATCGCCAGGCTCTCTCTGCCTCCAGGTCGTTTAAATTGCTCGCGACAACACCTCTGCCTCCGACGAACTCATCGGCGAAATCCGGCGAACACTGTCACCCCCACTGCCCCCAGTACCCACGATCCTGCTCCCCATCTTCTTGCGCACCTTCTAGTACCCCGAGCTAGCCCACGCGTGCCCCGTAGCATCAGCAACCTCGACGACAGAACGCCTCCGCCGTCTGCCTCCACTCCGGCGAGCTACTGACGCCAACCCCGACCGCCCCTCGTGTTCTGGTGAGTATCCCTACAACCCTCGAGACCGTGCGCATCCTCCGACCATTGTCGTGCGTGCCCGAGCCAGTGAGCAACTACGGCGAGCAATCCCCATCATCCTCGCGCGCCCATTCGCCAACAAAGACCACCTCGATCTCTAGCACGTCACGGCGAATTTCGTAATGCTCTCATCCCTCTCCTGCTCTTCCTAAATCGTCGGCAACGCCACCGCCAGAGCGCCGCAGCGGCACAGCCTCCGCCAGCGCCGCCCATCTTAGGTCACAGTTCTGTCAGACGCTAGATTCAAATCATAGGGATATGATAGATCCACTTAACCGAAGGGGTACGATTCCATCTGAGACACAAAGATCTCTTTAGATCCAACGGCTGTAGCTGCGCAATCCACGCGAATCGGTATCAGCGAATCAGAAACAGCCACGTGGCCCTGTCTGCTGATTTAAATAGAAATTTGATCTATTAGATGATAAGATTTATAAAATTCATAACTTTAAATCTACACGTCTAAATTTTACAAATTTTATATCATTGGAATCAGGAAAAATAATACTTTCCAACTATGCCCTTTTTTAGTGTTTTGCTTCTAGAAAATTGGTAGTTTTTGCAAAAACATGTGTAGGCCTATTTTGGATATAAAATTTATTCTAAAATAATTTTTTAGGGTAAAATCTTTGGAAAATGGTTTGATTTGAACCTACTGACCACAAAAACCAACTTTTGGATTTAAAAGTATATTTTGTGACACTAAAGAATTAATCCTTGAATAAAAGCATTTCTAGTAAATAAAAATATTGATTATGGTTTAAAAATGTTTCTTGAGTAAAACCTTTTGAAAATGGTTTGAATTAAACTCTCTGACCCTAAAAACCAAGTTTTAGCATTTAAAAATATATTTGGTGAACCGTATAAAATTATTAGTTTGCTTAAAGGCATTTCCAACAAAATAAAATATTGCTTTGATTTAAAAATGTTTTTTAGGTGAAAACTTTTACAAATGGTTTAATATTAAATACCTGACCTTAAGGCACTAACATTTGTGTTTAAAAATATATTTGTGAAACACTAGAAATTATTAATTTGATTTAAATCATTTCTAGCAAACAAAAATGATTTAAATGGCCCATTTACACCAACTTGATTTAAAATGGTTTCGCCACTTTTAAAAATGACCAATAGGTATTTTAAAATGTTTAGAGCCTATTTGAAACCACCTTTCTAGATAAAATAATCTTTTGCATGCTTGCATGCATTGCCTTGTTTATTCATTTTATGTGATGAAATGTTTGAATGCTAGTTTGAATTTGTGCCTTGATGAATTGTAGTGAAATTTGAAGAGTGTGACTATTGCAAGATCAAGGAGTGAACTTATAGTCTCTACCAACAAGGCAAGTGGTGCTTCATACTTTTGTCCCATTATTTTCATTATGCATTAGTGATATTTCTAAGTAGGACTTGAATGGAATTTTCTATGTGTTAACTATGCCATGGGAAATCCTAGTAGATGAAGCCTTAGTAGAATTTTCCCTAAGTTAAGATCCCTACTACTATCATGCTTAGCTTAGCTAGTAGAAAACAAGGGTGGATTATATTCATGCTATGAAATATTTCTAAGTCTATGACTTGTGTTTTGTTTAATAAAACAACTATGTGAATGAATCACCTGGGTAGAATGGTTGTGAATGGGTTATGTTGAGTGGTTACACAGAGCCCCATATTTATGGCCTAACCTAGTGTATCTCACTTGTGGAAAGCCACCCAGGAACAAAGAGATTTGAGATGTCAAATGTTAAGAAGCTTCAAGTGCAGCCACATGGCAAATATGGGCTCTACCTCGATCATATAGGTTGCAATAACTTAGCCAGATGGACAGTTGGTGGTAGGGGGTGATAGGTTTGGAGCGCGTCCATTATGGTCTAAGGGAAGGCTTCTGAAAGACCTTGTCTTGATGCATGTCGAGTCTTGTGGGGAAAGTGCACCACCTATCGAGAGAGTAAAATATAAGTACTTAGCCGTGTCCCCGGCAATGGACAATTTGAGCATTAAGACATGGAAGCTATCAAGGATCTCCTCATCCCAATTTCTAAGTTAAAAACTTGTGATTGAACAAGGGTAAAGGATCACCAATTTTTATTGGTAGATTCCTTGGGTGATTTTGACAAATAAAAACTTAGTGTTTTCAAATGATAAGGAAAATCTATTTTGAGCAAAGCAAGCCTAAGCTCCACTTAGCCAAATGCATATAGATGATAGACTCCACTATACTACCATATTATCACTTTCCAATACAATTCAAATGTATTGACCCTTGTGGCTATAACTTATTATGTTGCAGGTTTTGTTTGATGTTAGTGAAGTGTGTTGAATAGGATTACAAGTCTACAACCAACATGATTGCCTGTGGCACTTTGAAGATGAAGTACTCCATGCTATAATTATCTCTACTTCATTGTAATGAGATAGCCAAATGAGCTATGTAAGATGTAATGAATTATTTTATTCCTGGTTATAAAGTTGTATTATGACCTTTGTTTCTTGATATTACATCTTAAACTGTGGATGCTAGCTATTGATCCAGGGACTAGCATTGTAAACACATGTATCTCTACCTTATTAAAGGTTGGGACCTCTAGAAAGTAGATGCTAGTGACTCCAAGAGGCATTATTTATGCTCGATAGTGGGTTCATGCCTCTATTGAATCTAGGGAAGTGACATAAATCTATAAGGTTGTAGATGTGCTATTGCTACTAGGGAGAAAACAACAATCTCTTGTTCATGGAACAATTGAATTGTTTACTTTACACACATTGCTTAAAGCAGTTATCCGTTGCTTGCAACTTAATACTGGAGGGGGTTCGGATGATAACCTGAAGGTGGATTACTAGTCATAGATGCAGTTGGATGGCGGTCTATGTATATTGTTGTAATGCCCAATCAAATCTCATAGGATCATGAATGTCTAGTATTGCATTGTTATGCCTTGCTCTGTCCTATCAATTGCCCCACTGTAATTTGTTTACCCTACATGTTATGTTATTTATCTTAAGGAGAACACCTCTAGTGAACTATGGACCCCGGTCCAATATTTACCATTGATACATCTTCCACTGTTACTGTTTACTTTCTGCAAGAAATCATTTACCTTCCACACCATACGTTTAATCCTTTGTTTTCAGCAAACCGGTGAGATTCAGAACCTCATTGTTCGTTGAGGCAAAGTCTTGAGTTTGTGTTGTGCAGGTTCCAAGTTGTTAGCAACACCTTGGGGTCGTTTCCTTCCTCCTACTGGTTCGATAACGTTGGTTTCTTACTGAGGGAAAACTTATTGTTGTACTCATCATACCTTCCTCTTGGGGTTTCCCAACGAAGCTCTACAATGATCTGAGCCGCATCAAGATCTCTGGCGTTGTTGCCGGGGAGTTAAGGACGGCTTCACAAGGGGAGTCCTTCACAACCTTTATCTTTACTTTGTTTTTGTTTTGCTTAGTTTCTTTTGCTTTGTTTTGCTTTCTTATTTTTATCAAAAATTACAAAAAAATAGTTTGGTTTGGTTTGCTTTCTCTTATCAAAAACAAAAAAAATTAGTTCTTCCTATCATTGTCACCTTGCTCTAGCTCACCATGCTGATCCCTAAGATCACCCTGAAATACCTTTCAGTAGGTAGTGGATCTATAATTGCGAAAGAAAATATTGAAGAACTCTTTAATCATATTAGCAAACATGAGGATAGATCCTTAGCAGTACTTTCTCCTAATTATGAAATTGTTGCAGCTTCTTTAGTTCACATGTTGGAGGCTAGGTTTGTTAACCTTAACCCCATGATGAAAATAATGTTTCTTAAACTAAAACAAATTGAGGATGCTGAAAAGAGAGATTTTATCCTAGAAACTTTGCTAAAAGAGTTTAATAATGTTGCTAAGGAAGCCAAAAAGGTTTTTGATCGTTTTAATATGCTAGGCTCATGTGTAGATGTTATGGGTACATTAGAAAAGTTGGATAAAACCAAACCCAATGGAGAGGAAATTAAAATACCCATACCTTTTAAACTTGTAGGAATGCATGAAGCCCTAGAAAAGAATTTTGATTGGATTGTTCCTGAAAACCCGTTTGATGAAAGTAGTGAACCCGAGAGAGTTGAGAAAGGATCCTCTAGAACACATTTGAATGAGATACCTTTCCTAGTTGAAGAAATTTTGAGTATTGATCTTAATGCTTCTTCATTTGAAAATACTTGATTCTTCCTTCTTGTGCCTAACTTAAAGGCGTTAAAGAAAAGTACTTCTAGGGAGATAACCCAATAGTTTTCTTGAGTTTTGGAAGTTATTACTTCTATAATAACATCTCCTTATCCTTTTTATTTGATTTTTGTGCCAAGAATAACCTCTAATGAGAGGGAAGTAAGATTTGGGTAAGTTGCTGTCCTGAAACAGATTTTTGTGCTCCACTGTAAAAATTCTTAAACAATATCTGTATGTAGGATTGAGCTGTAATTTTATGAATAAATCTCCTAGGTTGTTAGCTAACTTTAGTTAGTTCAAAATGTTTTGATTTGAGCAATAGAAGGTCTTCAAAAAAATCTATCATTATTTGCATTGTTTTCTTATCGGTTTCTTTTTGAGTTCTTTTTGGGAGAATTGAGATTTTTGAGGGAATTGCCATAGTAGCTTGTGTTTTTAATGAAAGTTTTGCTGTTTTGAAACAAAACCCAAGGGTCTATTATCTTTTGAATGCACTAATGTTGCTAATGAAGATTGTGTGAAGTTTTGTATAAAGGAAAATTTTTAGGTGTAAGGGAAGTGTGATGTAATGAGATGAAGAATGGACAAAAGCTCAAGCTTGGGGATGCCACCCCGTGTCACCCCAAGAAATATTCAAGAGGTACAAGCGTTAAAGCTTGGGGATGCCCAAGGCATCCCCTTCTTCATCAATAAAAATCCCAGGTCTTTCTAGACACTTCGTTTTTATTGTTTCATGCACATTTGTGTTGTTCTTGGAGCGTCTTAGTTTTCGTATTTGGTTTTAGTTTGCTTGAATAAACTAGTTGGACCCTCGCTTTCGATGTGGTTTTTCCACTACAACAAAAACCTACCATAGAGACATTCGTCTTGAGACACTTCTTATTTTGTCTCTTTAAAACTCAGGTAGAGACATTTTGCATCTTGTAGAGACAATTTTTGAGACACTTAAGGATGTGTCTAAAATATAGACACCAGTTAAGACATTTTTCTAAAGGAGCGGAATTTTCATTCTAGAGACAAGTTTTGAGGTATTATAAACTGTTTCAACAAGTTATATAAAGGCAATCATTAAGACACATTGCAAAACATGTTTACATTTTCTGTAAAGACACTATTTGAGGCATTTGTATTTTTCTCTAGAGAAATTTGTTTTAATTTTTATTTAGTTTGTGCAATACTCAAAAGAAATTAATTCCAGGTATAAACAAGATCTTGTTGAAGGTTGAAGTGGTTGGAGGAAAAAGTCTTTATCATTAAGGTCAAGAGTTTAAGGATTGCTTTTGACATATTTTCATAGTATTTTTTACTCTACCTGTAGAGACATAATATAATGCCTCTTTGTTATGTCTTATAAGATGTATAGACATTATTACTAGTGTCCTTAACACATAAGAGACACTGCCCATAGCAACACTTTTGAGACAATGTGTACAATGTCTCTACAAGTACGTAAAGACAATAAAAGTGTCTCCGCGGGAGCAAAATAGTGCCTCTACGGGCCAAATATCTTATAGTGTTCAAATAAGCTTATTGGTGTTGGAAAGGAATTGAAAGTTCTTGCTTTAGTAGTACAAAAGGGAGCTTGCTTTGACTGTGGCCTAGACTTTATCATGTCATGCTAGATGTTGTTTTGACCATATGCTTAGTGATTCTTGCTGTAGCGTGAATTGTTCCAAACAATTGAGATTGCTTAATGTTCCTTGTTAGAATCATGCGTTGTTTTAGCATACAAAAGCATAGTATTATGGTATTGTCCTTTAATGCTTCATTTGGGTTGACTTGGCACATGCTCACACCATGTTATGACTATGAACCAGTCACCTTAGCCTCTATGATCATTTAGTTTTTGACTTGTGGTATCACTTTATGCTTTGATTAGTAATGTTTTGTCGCTCTGCATGATTATGGCCATTATTGTTCTCTTAGTTGGTCGCTCCCAGTCTTTTGCTAGCCTCCACTTGTATTGAGTAAGCTCTACTCATGCATCCAACTTCCAAGAAACCAAGTTATTCCAAAGTGTCCACTATAAATTCCTATGCATGGTGTGTTACACCATTCCAAGTATATTCTTGTTTTATCTATCTTCCAAATTAAACTTGTTATGTGAATATTAGTGATTAAAGCTCTCACAAACTTGATGGTGACGAGGTCGATCGTCCTTTCCTCGAAGATGTGTGCCGTGGAGTTCTTGATGTTGGACCAGTGCAGGATGTACGAGCGAATGGATTCGCCCGTACGTTGAGTGCAGGCCCACAGTTCCTCTATCGAGGCTGGCCTCTCGCTGGTTCCCTTGAAATTTTGGATGCAACTGTATGCCAGTTCCTCCCAGCTAGCGATGGAGCCTGAGGATAGGCTGCTGAGCCAGATTCGGGCTGCGCCTGTCAGCTGCAGCTGAAGGCATTGCAGGGCAGTGTTCTTGTTACCACCATGCAGCTTGACGGACGAGAGGTGTTCGCTGAGCCAGGCCTTCGGTTCCTGCGTGCCTTCGAACTTCAGAGTGTCCGAAGGAAGCTTGAAATTTTTCGGCATCTTCATGCGCCGAATAGATCTGCTGAAGCATCGGGCTCCACACATCTCTCCATCGTCATCCTCTTCGTATTTGGTTGAGAACGCGTGTTTGGCGCGTGCCTTGTCAACCTTGCATCGTGCGAGGTCGTTTCGAGCATCGTAGTCGCTGCTGCGACGTCTTGGGCTCTTGTGTCGTCGAGGTAGATCATGCTCGTCCTCATCCTCTTCGGATGAGGGCGTGGGGCTACGGTTGAATCTGACCATAGCCTTTTTCTTTGGCTCCGTAGGAGCTTCATCGTGGAGCGTAGCTCCGACGAGTCCGAGTCCGGCTAGCACGGACTTGTTCATGGCAATCTTAGGGTCCCCCACCGGAGGTGGATGGGATGCGAGGTACGTTGTGGCTGCCATGATCGCAGCCTGCGGCGTCTTTGGTATGACGTTGCCATTGACGTCCATCTCCATGAAGGACGTGTTGAGGGTTTTGGTGACCTCACATCGGGCAGCGGGGTCCATGTGCCTGGCGCCAGCCGTCCTCGTTGAGGTTGATCCTCTGATAGGTGGCAGTGTCGCCTTCGTTGGGCTGGAGGGGCGGTTGCCCTCTGTTTCATCCGTTTCCAGCCTGCGGGTTGGCGGTGGATTGGGTGGTGGGTTGGGATCAGTAGAACTTGGCAGCACTTTCGATTCACCATGGATGACCATGGCGCATTGGTAGCTCCTGCAGATTGGATTGTTGCTGCCGCAGCTTTCGGATCCGGAACCATAGGTTCCTTCGTCTCATGGAGGGCCACATAGATCTGAGTTGCAGCTGCTGCTGTCATAGGACTCATCTGTTACCGTCGACGTGCGCAGCACGCCGATGGGCGGGACCCATGAAGCGGGCCTGATGGATAGCGACAGCATCCGCTCTGGGAGGCGGAGGGGCCAGTCTGCCCTAATTAGAAGCAGAAGCTCCTGAACAGAATCTCGAGCCCGTCGCCTATGATCTCGAAATCCTTCATTGTGGTTGGCGAGTGGGCGGTGAAGTCGAAAGCGCCAAAGAGGAGGTGGCTCTCCGTCGCCGAGGAGTTGTAGATCGCTTCGGATGGGACCGTCACAATCGCACAATCAGCGCCTCCGATTCCCATAGACGACGCCAATTGACAAGGTTTAATTTCATCAATGCCCATTGTTATGAGCTTGGGTTTTGGAGAAGATGTGGATGCTAGAGAATGCGGAACGGTTAGCAAACAAGCAACACGGAGACACGAAGTTTACCCAGGTGTAGGCCCCCAGAGGGAAAGCCCTACTCCTGCTTGTCTGCTCTTGATTACGCCAGAACCGAAAATTACAGAGGTGCGCATATGCAATCTGGCGTGGAGGTGTGTATGCGATGAGTTGAGAGGTGCCCTCCTCGCTGTGCCCTCCTAGCCTTTATATAGAGATAGGCCGGTCTCGGGCATCAGGTCGAGTCGGTTACAGATTAGGGTTTGCCCCATTGAAATTCTATCTACTCTAGTCTTGTTCGCCAAGGATCTGAAGGTGTCATGGGCTTGGGCCACCCGAAAGTCTCCGCAGGACGCTTATGTTCTTGTGGGCATTCCTTGGACTAGACTAGCTATACTAATATCGTGTACCCGTAGGGTATAACCATGTCAGATGGCTCACTTTATTTTTATTTCCCCTAATAAACTTGAACCATTGTGTCATCTATGTTGTATATGCTTGCACTTATACGTTGGGAATTAGAAGAACCGTGCTACCATGGGGAATGCTTTCAACACCTGTAAATATCTACCTAGTTGATATAATGCTCTTTTGTTTATGGATGTCGTCAGATGGAGTCATGTATATGTGTTAGAGAAATTCCTGGGCCGCTAGCCTAAGCCATGCCTAATCATGGTGGAAACTTTCAGCATCACCATAGTGAGCAATCTATAAAGCGTTCTTCTTATAAAAAAAGAAAGAGATAGAAAAAAATAGATTGAGAAAAAGAAAAAAATGAGAAAAGAGGAAAGAGAGAAAAAATCACCATTTTCCCATGGTAAATAAGAAGATTGCTGAGATGCTCATTGTCTGCTTGCCTTGTCATTTTGATATGGGATAGCTCCTGTATCATGGGGCAAGGGGTATCCCGTTGGCGGTTCTCCATGATACACATGTAATTACTATGACAAGAACTTACCGGTAACTAAAGCTGAGTAGAATGAGGAGCGGCCCTCGTACTCAAGGGACATGAGATTGCCAACTTATACTTTGTCAAGCAGATACTACATACTTTGTTCACTTTAACCTTAATCACTTCAAGATGCTTATGATAGGGGCAATGAGACCTGAAAGCTAACAAGTACCATAATTTTTGGAAGCTCTTTATGAAACTTGAAATCTCTGCTTCCCTTTATGAAGGGCCTTTTTCCAATTTTATATTGAGTCTCCACCTTCTATCCTTGGGCACCAATTAAGAGAGCATAGTTTCCATTCTTAGTTCTATGTGCATTGTCCCAAAACTTATTAATTGATTCATATTGTTGATATTGCTTGCTCTTAAACTATTTGTATCTAGACATCCTTATGAACTTTGAAGGTGTCCTATGCATTTATGTTTTTCTACTCCATGAGGGACAAGCTGAATGCCACTATGCTATGTTTTCTATATTTGAAACAAACAAATGTATTTCAATGCATTGTTATTCATGGATCTTTGTTTGTATCCTTTCATGTTGCAACATAGTTACTTTGTCTTATTATTAGAACTTCATCTTCCATGATCATGTTTAGAGTACTTTGATCCCAGCTTTCAATGCTTGCAAATGGTTTGATCTTGATTGTGATGGTGCATGTCACCTCAGAAATTATTCTTTTTATCACTTACCTACTCGAGGACGAGCAGGAGTTAATCTTGGGGATGCTTGATACGTCATAAACGTATCTATCATTTTTGATGTTCCATGCTTGTTTAGTATCCACTTTGCTATGCTTTGTATACACTTTGAGGTATTTTTATACATTTTCTGGGACTAACCTATTAACAAGATGTCGCAGTGCCAGTTGCCTGTTTTCTGCTATTTTTGGTTTCAAAAAAGCTAGTAAGGAAATATTCTCGGAATTGGACGGGACAAAAGCCAAAGTCAATATTTCACGGAGACAAACACAGAGACCGAAGGGCGACCGGAGGAGAGCCACAGGGTGGCCACAACCCCCCCCCCCCCCCACACGCAAACCCACCCTAGGCTGCGCCCGGGCAAGGTGTGGCCCCCCTGGCCGCCCTCCTGCCTCGCCTCTTCGCCTATATAATCCCCCGATGCCAAAACCCTAAGTACCCTATCAGATCTCCATGAAACTGTTGGAGATATGCCCTAGAGGCAATAATAAATGTAGTTATTATTATATCTTTGTGTTTATGATAAATGTTTACATTCATGCTATAATAGTATTAACAAGGAAACATTAATACTTGTGTGATTTGTAAACTAAAATAGAGTCCCTAGTAAAGCCTCTTTATAATACTAGCTTGTTGGTTAATAAATGATTGTGGTTTCCCTATCATGAACATTGAGATGTTATTAACAACAAGATCATATCGTTAGGAGAATGATATGGTGGACATACTCCTATAGATAAGCGTAGCATAAAGATCAAGTCATTTTAATAGTTCAATTGCTATATGCTTTCTGATACATAGTAACCTAATTCCTTCGACCATGAGATCATGCATATCACCTTCACCGGAAGGATGCTTTGATGACATCAAACACCACACCGTAACTGGGTGGCTATAAAGGTGGCATTGAGTGTTCGGAAAGTATTGGTTGAGACACATGGATCAATAGTGGGATTTTTCCATCCATATGACGGATAGATATACTCTGGGCCCTCTCGGTGGAATGTCATCTAATTAGCTTGCAAGCATGTGACTGGATCACAAGGGATCACATATCACGAGAACGAGAAAAGAGTACTTATCAGTAACGAGGTTGAACTAGGTATGTAGAGATACCGACGATCATAACCTCGGATAAGTAAACTATCGTGAGACAAAGGGAAATTGGTATCGTATGTAAGTGGTTCATTCGATCGCAAAGTAATCGTAGAAATATGTGGGATCCATATGAATTTCCAGATTCCTCTATTGGTTATTGATCGGAGAAGTGTCTCGATCATGTCCGCATAATTCACGAACCGTAGGGAGACACACTTAAGGATTCGACGTTGTTTGAGTAGTTATGGAATGATGAGAAAAGAGACCGAATGTTGTTCGGAGTCTCGGATGGGATCCGGGATATCACGAGGAGATCCGGAATGGTCCGGAGAATAAGATTCATATAAGGAAAGTCCTGTTTCGGAGTTGGGGAATGGTTCCGGTGTTTTCATCGGGAATGTTCTAGAAGGTTCCGGAATGTCCGGCACTCCGAAGGGGAAGGGTACATGAATGTGTTATATCAAGTTGGTATGATTGCATCATGTACTAGGTGTCATCGCTGAACAAAATAAAGGGTTTAATCAAATCCTAGTTTGAAAAAGTCAAACGCCAATTTGAAAGTCAAACGGCTATTTTGGGAAGTGGAGGGGAGGTGGAAACCGAGTTGGGGAGGAGTCCCTCCACCTCCACCGCCGGCCCACCTTGGGTCCGAGTTGGGGAGGGACTCCCCTCCCCTGGCGCGCCTCCCTCCACCTATATAAGGAGGGGCAGGGCTCCCCTCCTAGACACAAGTTCCCTACCTCTAAACCCTAGCCCCAAGCCGCCGCCGCCTCCATAGCTGCCGCCGGCCCTAGGGCACTCGCCGCCGCCGCCTAGGTCAAACCCTAGCCGCCGGCCTAGCCCCTCCTCGGTGTGTCTAAACCCTAGATCGTCGAGGGACTCTCTCATACTCCACCATACTCGCTCCGGCTTAAGGCGAAGCCCTGCGAGATCTCCCCTCTACTTCCGGTACCACGCCGTTGTGCTGCCGGAATCGCGAGGAGAGTGCTACAACCTCCGCTGCCTGCTGGAACAAGGGAGAGGAAGGTCTTCGTCGAGTACCGACCGTGTGACCGACTGCGGGAGTGCTGCCGGAACGCAGCGCCGGAAGGATCGTCTACGCGATCTTGAGATCGGGAAGAGTACGACTACATCACCCACGAGAATCCGCTCTCGTTAAACACTTTGGAATCTTCGAGGGTCAGTTATTCCATCGACTCGTTGCTACAATCTAGTAGATAGATCTTGGCTTGTTTGTTTGTATGCGATAGAAAATTTTGTTTTCCATGCTACGAAACCCTACAGTGGTATCAGAGCCGTGTCTATATGTAGATCTGTTGCACGAGTAGAACACAATGGTCATTGTGGGTGTTGATGCTTTTATTGTCAATTGCTTCTTGTGTACTTTGCATCTTGCGGGATGTTGGGATGAAGCGGCCCGGGCTAACCTTACATGACATCGTTCATGAGACTTGCTCCACGCTTGACATGCAACTTGTATTGCATAAGTGGCTTTGCGGGTGCCTGTTTCTCCTAGCATAGTTAAGATCCAATTTACAACGGGTGATTAACAATACTAGTATCAATGTTGTGGTTCATGTTCGTAAGTTAGAACGACACTTATTGAAAGCCCCAAACCACGTAAAACATGCAGAGAAAGTAGAGGCGTCTAACTTTGTTTTGCAGGGGTGTGCAGTGATGTGATATGGCCATGATTGTGATTATATTTGATGTATGCAATGATCCTTATTGTAAGTTGGCAACCGGCAGGAGCCATATGGTTGTCTTTAATTTATGTTAAGACCCGCGAGTCTATTCAAAGTAGTTGTAATAGTTGAAGCCGGTGGACGACAACCATGGAGAAGCGTCATTGACCTTGATGCAATGCCGGTGATGATGGAGATCATGTTCGTGCTTAAAGATGGAGATCGGAAGCACAAAGAAGAAAGGCCATATCATATCACATATTATGAATTGCATGTGATGTTAATCCTTTATGCATCTTGTATTGCTTAGTAGATGACGGTAGCATTATAAGATGATCCATCATGCACATGAATTTCAAGTCATAAAGTGTGCACCCTTAGTTAGCACCGTTGCTAAAGCTTGTTGTTTCGAAGCACCACGTGATGATCGGGTGTGTTAGATTCCGCAAGTGTATACAACGTGAGCAAGCCAGATTTGCTCATGCGGAAGCTAAGGTTTGATCTTGACGAGCCTAGCATGTACAGACATGGTCTCGGAACACGGATCACCGAAAGGTAAAGCATGAATCATATAGTAGATATGATGAACATGTCGATTGTTCGCCATTGAAACTATATCAACTCTCGTGATGATCGGTGTTGATGTGGTGGATTTGGTTCGTGTGATCACTAAAACAATGTGAGGGATATTGTTTTGAGTGGGAGTTCACCTAGATTAATTTAACTATTAATTAGAACTCAAATTTGTCATAAACTTAGTCTAAACTATTGAAAATATGTTGTAGATCAATGGCGGCCCCTACCATCAATTTTAATGCGTTCCTAGAGAAAGAAAAGTTGAAAAACAATGGAAGCAACTTCGCGGATTGGTTCCGCAATTTGAGGATTGTCCTCACAGCTGGTAATTTGACCTATGTGCTGGATGCACTGCTGGGTGACCCGCCTGCAGCTGATGCTGCCGACGAAGTAAAGAATGTTTACCTCGCTCGGAAGACTCAGTACTCCACAGTTCAGTGTGCTATCTTGTATGGTTTAGAATCGGAGCTTCAGAAAAGGTTTGAGAATTCAGACCCACATGATATTTTCCGTGATCTCAAATTGATCTTTGAGACTCACGCGCTAATTGAGAGCTATGAGGCTTCTGAAAAGTTCTTTAACTGCAAGATGGAAGAGGGCAGCTCCGTCAGTGAGCATGTGCTTAAGATGTCTGGGCACGCAAACAAACTTCAAAGCTTGGGTATAGTGATTCCTAATGCTTTGGGGATTTACCGTGTCCTCCAATCACTACCACCAAGTTACAAGAACTTTGTGATGAAATACAATATGCAAAACATGAACAAGCAGTTGCCAGAACTGTTTGCTATGTTGAAATCTGCAGAAGTGGAGATCAAGAAAGAGCACCCAGTGTTGATGGTCAATAAGACCACCAAATTCAAGAAAGGCAAGTCTAAGCAAAAGGGACACTTCAAGAAGGTGGTAAGAAAGTTACCGCGACGACGAAGAAGACCAGGGCTGGACTTAAGCCTGATACTGAGTGCTTTTACTGCAAGGGATAAGGTCATTGGAAGCGGAATTGCCCAAAGTACTTGGCGGATTTGAAGAACGACAACATCAAGAAGAAAGGTATATCCGATATACATGTTATTGATGTGTATCTCACTAGTACTCGTAGTAGTGCCTGGGTATTTGATACTGGTTCGGTTGCTCATATTTGTAACTCGAAACAGGTGCTGCAGAATAAATGGAAGCTAGCGAAGAACGAGGTGACGATGCGCGTGGGAAATGGATCAAAGGTTGATGTGATCGCGGTCGGCACGCTACCCCTTTATCTACCATCGGGATTAGTTTTATACTTAAATAATTGTTATTTGGTGCCTGCGTTAAGCATGAACATTATATCGGGATCTTGTTTATTGCGAGACGGTTACTTGTTTAACTCCGAGAATAATGGTTGTTCGATTTATATGAGTAATATGTTTTATGCACATGCACCTTTGATAGATGGTCTATTCTTATTGAATCTCGATAGTGGAAATACACATATTAATAACATTGAGGCTAAACGTTTGAAATCGAGCGATAACTCGACCTATATGTGGCAGTGTCGTCTTGGTCACATTGGAGTGAAGCGTATGAAGAAACTCCATTCCGATGGACTTCTTGAATCACTTGATTTCGAATCACTTGAAAGATGCGAAGCATGTCTGATGGGAAAAATGACTAAGACTCCATTTTCTGGTATGATGGAGCGAACTACGGACTTATTGGAAATCATACATACCGATGTGTGTGGTCCAATGAGTGTAGCATCGCGCGGTGGTTATCGTTATGTTCTTACCTTCACGGATGACTTGAGTAGATATGGGTATATCTATTTCATGAAACATAAGTCCGAAACTTTCGAGAAGTTTAAGGAATTTCAAAGTGAGGTAGAGAATCAACGTAACAAGAAGATTAAATTTCTACGTTCTGATCGTGGAGGTGAATATCTAAGTTACGAGTTTGGCGAGCATTTGAAGAAATGAGGAATACTTTCACAATTGACACCGCCGGGAACACCACAGCGTAATAGTGTGTCCGAACGTCGTAATCAAACTCTCTTAGATATGGTTCGTTCTATGATGTCACTTACAGATTTACCGCTATCATTTTGGGGTTATGCATTAGAAACAGCCGCATTCACTTTAAATAGGGCACCATCTAAATCCGTTGAAACGACACCGTATGAATTATGGTTTGGGAAGAAACCTAAATTGTCGTTCCTTAAAGTTTGGGGTTGCGAAGCCTATGTAAAGAAGTTACAGCCGGACAAGCTTGAGCCCAAAGCGGAAAAATGCGTCTTCATAGGATACCCGAAGGAAACTATTGGGTATACCTTCTATCATAGATCCGAGGGCAAAATATTCGTTGCCCAGAATGGATCCTTTCTAGAGAAGGAATTTCTCTCGAAAGAAGTAACTGGAAGGAAAGTAGAACTCGACGAGGTTGTCGAACCTTCTCTCGAAATTGCGAGTAGCGTAGCACCGGAAGAAGTTCCTGTGGTGCCTGCACCAGTAAGAGAGGAAGCTAATGATGATGATCATGAAACTTCGGTTGTAGTTGCTACAGAGCCTCGCAGGTCAACGAGAACTCGTACCACTCCAGATTGGTATGATCCCATTATGAATGTCATGTTGGTGGACAACACCGATGACCCTGCGACATATGAGGAAGCAATGATGAGCCCAGATTCCAACAAATGGCAAGAAGCCATGAAATCCGAGATTGGATCCATGAACGAAAACCAAGTATGGACTTTGGTGGACTTACCGGATGGCCGGAAGGCTGTCGAGAACAAATGGATTTTCAAGAAGAAAATAGATGTTGATGGTAATGTTACTGTCTATAAAGCTCGACTTGTCGCAAAAGGGTTTCGACAAATTCAAGGAGTTGACTACGATGAGACTTTCTCACCTATAGCGAAGCTAAAGTCTGTGAGGATTATGTTAGCAATCGCTGCATATTATGATTATGAGATATGGCAGATGGATGTCAAAACAGCATTCCTCAATGGAGACATTGATGAAGAGTTGTATATGATGCAACCCAAAGGTTTTGTCGATCCTAAAGATGCTAACAAGGTATGCAAACTTCAACGGTCCATCTATGGATTGAAGCAAGCATCCCGAAGTTGGAATCAACGTTTTGATAAGGTAATCAAAAGTTTTGGTTTTCTACAAACTTATGGAGAACCTTGTATTTACAAGAAAGTGAGTGGGAGATCTGTAGCATTCTTAATACTATATGTAGATGACATATTGTTGATTGGGAATGATGTAGACCTTCTTAATAGTGTCAAGGAATATTTGAATAATAGTTTTTCAATGAAGGATCTTGGCGAAGCAGCTTACATATTAGGCATAAAGATTTATAGAGATAGATCGAGACGCCTAATATCATTGTCACAAAGTACATATTTGGACACAGTTCTAAAGAGGTTTGGAATGGAAGATAGCAAGAAAGGGTTCTTGCCCATGTTGCCCAATCCGACCTTGAGTAAAACTCAAAGTCCGACATCGGCAGAAGATAGAGAAAGGATGAGTAAGACTCCCTATGACTCAGCCATAGGATCTCTAATATATGCCATGCTATGTACTAGACCCGACATTGCATATGCTGTTAGTTTAACTAGCAGATATCAAAGTGATCCAGGAGTGGATCATTGGACAGCGGTCAAAAACATCCTTAAGTACTTGAGAAGAACTAAGGATATGGTTCTTTCTTATGGAGGTGATGAACAACTCGTTGTTAATGGTTACACCGATGCTAGTTGGAACACCGATCCGGATGATTCTAAATCACAATCTGGATACGTATTTATTTTGAATGGTGCAGCAGTTAGCTGGAGGAGTGCAAAGCAAAGCGTTGTGGCGAGATCTTCAACTGAATCGGAATACATGGCTACTTCGGAGGCTTCACAAGAAGCGATATGGATGAAAGAGTTCATTACAGAGCTGGGTGTGGTTCCTAGTGCGCTGGACCCAATGTCTATCTATTGTGATAACATGCGCGCCATAGCCAATGCGCAAGAACCAAGGTCACACAAGAAGCACAAGCACATCAAGCTACGTTTTCACGCTATTCAAGAACATGTCCAAGATGGGGACATAAAGATTTGCAAACTACACACAGATCTGAATGTGGCGGATCCGTTGACTAAACCTCTCCCGAAGGCAAAACATGACGAGCACCAAACTGCCATGGGTGTTCGGTATATTACCATGTAATCTAGATTAGATGACTCTAGTGCAAGTGGGAGACTGTTGGAGATATGCCCTAGAGGCAATAATAAATGTAGTTATTATTATATCTTTGTGTTTATGATAAATTTTTACATTCATGCTATAATAGTATTAACAAGGAAACATTAATACTTGTGTGATTTGTAAACTAAAATAGAGTCCTAAGTAAAGCCTCTTTATAATACTAGCTTGTTGGTTAATAAATGATTGTGGTTTCCCTATCATGAACATTGAGATGTTATTAACAACAAGATCATATCGTTAGGAGAATGATATGGTGGACATACTCCTATATATAAGCGTAGCATAAAGATCAAGTCATTTTAATAGTTCAATTGCTATATGCTTTCTGATACATAGTAACCTAATTCCTTCGACCATGAGATCATGCATATCACCTTCACCGGAAGGATGCTTTGATGACATCAAACACCACACCGTAACTGGGTGGCTATAAAGGTGGCATTGAGTGTTCGGAAAGTATTGGTTGAGACACATGGATCAAGAGTGGGATTTTTCCATCCATATGACGGATAGATATACTCTGGGCCCTCTCGGTGGAATGTCATCTAATTAGCTTGCAAGCATGTGACTGGCTCACAAGGGATCACATATCACGAGAACGAGAAAAGAGTACTTATCAGTAACGAGGTTGAACTAGGTATGTAGAGATACCGACGATCATAACCTCGGATAAGTAAACTATCGTGAGACAAAGGGAAATTGGTATCGTATGTAAGTGGTTCATTCGATCGCAAAGTAATCGTAGAAATATGTGGGAGCCATATGAATTTCCAGATTCCTCTATTGGTTATTGATCTGAGAAGTGTCTCGATCATGTCCGCATAATTCACGAACCGTAGGGAGACACACTTAAGGATTCGACGGTGTTTGAGTAGTTATGGAATGATGAGAAAAGAGACCGAATGTTGTTCGGAGTATCGGATGGGATCCGGGATATCTCGAGGAGATCCGTAATGGTCCGGAGAATAAGATTCATATAAGGAAAGTCCTGTTTCGGAGTTGGGGAATGGTTCCGGTGTTTTCATCGGGAATGTTCTAGAAGGTTCCGGAATGTCCGGCACTCCGAAGGGGAAGGGTACATGAATGTGTTATATCAAGTTGGTATGATTGCATCATGTACTAGGTGTCATCGCTGAACAAAATAAAGGGTTTAATCAAATCCTAGTTTGAAAAAGTCAAACGCCAATTTGAAAGTCAAACGGCTATTTTGGGAAGTGGAGGGGAGGTGGAAACCGAGTTGGGGAGGAGTCCCTCCACCTCCACCTCCGGCCCACCTTGGGTCCGAGTTGGGGAGGGACTCCCCTCCCCTGGCGCGCCTCCCTCCACCTATATAAGGAGGGGCAGGGCTCCCCTCCTAGACACAAGTTCCCTACCTCTAAACCCTAGCCCCAAGCCGCCGCCGCCTCCATAGCCGCCGCCGGCCCTAGGGCACTCGCCGCCGCCGCCTAGGTCAAACCCTAGCCGCTGGCCTAGCCCCTCCTCGGCGTGTCTAAACCCTAGATCGTCGAGGGACTCTCTCATACTCCACCATACTCGCTCCGGCTTAAGGCGAAGCCCTGCGAGATCTCCCCTCTACTTCCGGTACCACGCCGTTGTGCTGCCGGAATCGCGAGGAGAGTGCTACAACCTCCGCTGCCTACTGGAACAAGGGAGAGGAAGGTCTTCGTCGAGTACCGACCGTGTGACCGACTGCGGGAGCGCTGCCGGAACGCAGCGCCGGAAGGATCGTCTACGCGATCTTGAGATCGGGAAGAGTACGACTACATCACCCACGAGAATCCGCTCTCGTTAAACACTTTGGAATCTTCGAGGGTCAGTTATTCCATCAACTCGTTGCTACAATCTAGTAGATAGATCTTGGCTTGTTTGTTTTTATGCGATAGAAAATTTTGTTTTCCATGCTACGAAACCCTACAGAAACAGTCTGTAGCCGCCGTCACCATCGTCCTAGATCGGTGGGATCTGAAGCTCTTCCCGGCACCCTGCCGGAGGGGAGAGATCATCTCGGAGGCCTTCTTCATCACCATGCCAGCCTCCTGTATGATGCGTGAATAGTTCCACCTTGGACTATGGGTCCATACAGTAGCTAGATGGTTGTTTCTCCTCCTTTGTGCTACCATGTTTAGATCTTGTGAGCTCCGTTCATGATCAAGATCATCTATTTGTAATCATGCATGTTGTGTTTCCGGGGATCCGATGGATGTTGAGATTACTATGTCAGATTGATTAATGATTCTATCTTATTGATTCTATCATGTCTGTGTTGTTTGATATCTTGCATGCTCTCCGTTTCTGTTAGCTATCTTGGCCAACTAGATGCTAGTGGATCTAAGAGGGAGTATTTATGTTCGATAGTGGGTTGATGCCTCTATTGAATCTGGGGAAGTGACAGAAATATCTAAGGTTGTAGATGTGTCATTGCTACTAGGGAGAGAACAACAATCTCTTGTTCATGGAACAATTGTATTATTTACTTTACACAAAATGCTTAAAGCAGTTATTCGTTGCTTGCAACTTAATACTGGAGGGGGGGTCAGATGATAACCTGAAGGTGATTACTAGTCATAGATATAGTTGGATGGCGGTCTATGTATATTGTTTTAATGCCCAATCAAATCTCATAGGATCATGAATGTCTAGTATTGCATTGTTATGCCTTGCTCTATCCTGTTAATTGCCCCGCTGTAATTTGTTTACGCAGCATGTTATGTTTGTTATCTTAAGGAGAACACCTCTAGTGAACTGTGGACCCCGGTACAATCTTTACCAATTTTACATCCTCCACTATTACTGTTTAGTTTCTACAAGAAATCACTACCTTCCACACCATATGTTCAATCCTTTGTTTTCAGCAAACCGGTGAGATTGACAACCTCACTGTTCATTGGGGCAAAGTCTCGAGTTTGTGTTGTGCAGGTTCCAAGTTGTTAACAACACCTTGGGGTTGTTTCCTTCCTCCTACTGGTTCAATAACCTTGGTTTCATACTGAGGGAAAACTTATTTTTGTACTCATAATACCTTCCTCTTGGGGTTTCCCAATGAAGCTCTATAGTGATCTGAGCCGCATCAGCACCCCATGTGAATAATTGGCGTACCATTCTGCAAGAGCAAGTATCAACTTTATTATTACTCCTTTAAGTCCAACGTTTGAAGAATCTTACCATGTCCGTATTATACCCAACTTCACATGTGTCTCGTGGTCAAACGATCTTTAGTAAATGCAATACATTGTTTATGAAAAACTATCGATAACAATATTGATGATGTGTTTCACAGTATATCATGTTGGGTCTATCCATCGTCATTGTTCTCCCAACAAGTCTGATCTCATATATCACCGACAACTTGTAACATCCCAAAATTACTAAACTTGAATCATCAAACTCTAAGCATCAAAATTAGGGTTAACAAAAACTTTTCTAAATAAAATTATGAATGCATGCATATGAGTATGCATTGAATTTTAAATTCTTTTGAACCACCATGTTTGTGTGTTTCCTTGCTTGTAAAATGTTTCTTAGGTGAAATAAACATCATCTAAAACATTTCCCACCCTTTTCCCAAAGACAAGTAAATCAAAACAAATAAAATAAAGGAATGGTCATTTTGACCAATTTAACTCCCATGCCTACTTTGGCTGTCTCAAACTTTCAGAACCTAACCGAAACTTTTCTGGATCTTTGCACCCCTTGAGTGTACTCATAACAAAGTATCAAGGCCCACTTTGTGATCATCCAGAAACTTTCAAATGCATAGTTTAAATGGCAATTCAAAATTGAATCTTTATCATATGAGAAGATCCCACTTTTTCAAAAACCACTCAAACAAGCTCAACTTTCAAAACCCAAGCATCTGCAGATTCACCAGCACCAATCTAGCACACCCACCAAAAATATTTTCAAAATTCAAAACATGAATTCATGCGGCCATTTCATCAAACACTTGGCAGACACAAATCAAACAAAATCAAAACACTATAGTGTGCAGTGTTTTGAGCCTAACTAGTTCCCTATCTAGCTCACAACCATCTCAGTAGATCATCTAGCTAGATTAACCAAGCACTAGCACCAATGTGAGCTTGCCAATATCGTCAATGGTGAACAGCCGAGTGCAACTTTGCCACCCCAGTGTAGACACCAAGCTAGGAAGGAAACTAGCCATGCCAACCTTGTCAGGGAGATCACCCATGCCTCACCGCCCCCTCTCGACCAGCCCTGCCTCGAAGACACCGACCAGAGCACCCAGGAACGCCGCGCCCGTGGCTCTGCCAACCATGCCGTGCATGCGCCAGAGTGCCACCCTCGATTGAAGCCCACAGACCACGCGCCGCCCTCGCCGCGTGCATACACGACCGCCACCGACCCAGGAGACCGCCAGACATCCCCGTTAGCCGCCCCATGCCGCACAGCCACCGCTCGACGTTGAAGACGCCGCCTCTGTCGCGCAGAGCGTCGCGTGTTCCAGACCAACCCGCACTGCCCTACGTCTTGCCACCGTATCGTTGAGCATCGCCAGGGAACACCGCACCGTCCCCTACCTTCGCCCATGCCAATAGCCGTCTGTACCATCGCCCCCGACGAGCTCACCGTGCGCCCCGTCGGTCTCCTCGCTCGACTATAAATAGAGGCCACCCCCAGCCGAATTGAGCACACCATTCTACTTCCCTCTCTTCACTGATCGTGCCACACCGTTCCCGGAGCAAGGCGAGCAACACCTCGTTGGAATTTCACCGGAGCCCGCCGCCTCTGGAGAAGAAAGGAGCCAGCGATTGGAGCCGCCCAAGGCGGAGCCACCGGTACCAGGAGATTCGTCATCGTCGACTTCGTCGTTCGCCCGCCTCGCCGACCCTCGCCTGCACCCCGGTGAGCCCCCAACAACCCCCACTGGCCGCGCTAGGTTTCTGTCTCGCCGGCGTTTCCCAACGTCGACGATGACTCCCAGCTGTTGGATTAGAACTAGATCGAACGACCCACATCGCCCCATATCGTTTCACCCCCCTGTCTCACTGACGAGTGGGGACAACCACTTAAGCAGCCCGCGGAAGCGCTACGCTTAGTAGGCCGGCCCGTTAACTTTTCCTGCGCAGCCCAGTTATTTGAATTAAACCTTTTCCATTTTATTTCAAACACACTTCTGTACCCAGTTTCAAAAATCAACCCAAATCGATTCAGTGCACCAAATTGAATGAAACTAATTTTGTTAGAAAGGTCTGGGAATGCTGAATCCAAGCCCGTTGGATTCAAGTCATTTGGATCTATAGATCACCCATGGTAAAAATAACAAGGCAGAAGTTTTTCTGCATTCAAACATTTTTCAAATTTAAACCATAATAGCTTTTGAGTTGATTCCAACTCTCAAAAGTCACATTTACTTGCAGAAATAATGTTCAAGTAATAAAAGAATGCCCCATAGGCATTTCTAGTCACTTTATTTAATTAAAATAAAAAGGTAAAACCTTATTAAATTATGACACCACTTTAAATCATATTCCCATGGACTAAAATATGTGGTGATGACATGTGTCAACATGATCCCATGTTTGGTTTGGAGAATATTAAATCTTAAGTAGTTTTTCAATGAGTAGAAATTACTTCTCTAAAAATAAAAGGAATTAAACCAAGCCTTAATCTTGTAATGTTAGAGATGATGTGAGATCATCTATAGAATCCTTGTGTGTGATGATTGCAAGTAGTTAAGTATTGTTTGGTGATTGTGTACCTCGTATTTATTCATAGACGATAGTACCGACCAAGGATACGAGGAGGAAGGAGGATTCTACGAAGAAGAAGCCAAGGAGAACTTCAACCACTGCTATGCACAAGGCAAGCTAACACTTGCAATTTAGCAAGCTTATATTGACACTAATGCAAGACCAATGCTACTAGTTGAATGTGCAAGCTATTAACCTTGCAAGCTAATACCTGCTGGTTACTATGACCACTATATGCCTTAAGCTTATGTGATCATATCCACTTGAGAAACCAATCCTAGTTTTACTTGCAAGCTTCTTACTTTATTTCTTTATCAAAGCTAGTATTTAGAGCTTACTTAAGTGAATTGTAGATTCTCGAAAGATACTTGAAGGTTGCATAAAGAGCATAAAATTTGGCCTAAGCTAGATAATCTTGACGTCTTCCTAAGGCATGAGATTGAACTTAGTTAAAACTCCACTAGTTTACCACACCTCATCAGTGCTTACCCCCACCTGTAGATGCTAGTGCTAAGCATAAAACCTGATCAACTTTAGATGGGAATACTTGGTGGAAAAATGGTTATGAAAACCTTGGAATGATGGATCATTCTATTGAAATGTTTTGGTATTAGAAACCTCCTTTATAAAGGAAAGGATCCCTGTGATTGCAATGCTAGTCCCTGGATCAATGCTAGCATCCACAGTTTAAGATGAAGTACACAGATACAAAGGTCGTTTATTACATTCATTCCAGAGATAAAATATAGTCTTTTACAACTCATGGCCATAGGCCTAATACAAGAGTTTTAAGGAACAAGTAAATAAACATAAGTCTTCATCTTCATGTGCCACAGGCAAGCATGTTAAGTGTAGACTCATGACTCCTATTCATCATCGGAGTAACCTGCAACATCACAAGTTACAGCCACAGAGGGTCAATACTTTGGAATAGTATTGGCAAGTGATACCTTATTATACTTTAAGTGGACTATATTACTATATGCATTTTGGCTAAGTGTAGCTTGGCTTGCTTTGCTTGAAGATAGGTTTTACCTATTAGTTGAAATCACTAAGTTTTTCTTTGTCAAAAACATTCCCGAGGAACCACCAATAGACATTGAGGTCCTTCACCCTTGTTCACCCATCAATTTTTATTTAGAAATTGGAGTGTTGAGATTTTTGTAGCTTCCATGTCTTGATGCTCAAAGTGTCCATTTCCTTGGACAAGGCTAAGTACTTAGGTTTTCCATCTGCAGAGGTTGTGCACTTTCCCCACCAGACTTGGTTTCCCAAGACAGGACCTTTCAGAAGCCTTTCCTTAGTCAAATGGACGCGCTCCAACCTATCAACCCATCTACCACCAACTGTCCAAGTGACTAAGTTCTAGCAACCTATATGATCATGGCAGAGCCCATATTGCCAAGTGGTTGCACTGTAAGCTTTCTCAACACTTGGCCTCCAAATCCCTTTGTGCCTGGGTGGCTTACCACAAGTGAGATACACAACCCAAGTCCATGGCCTTGTGTAACCACTCAACATAACCCATACTTTCCATTCCACCCAGGAGGTTCATTTGACTTAGTGGTTTTATTAGAAAAGTATAAGTCTCTTGACTTAGAATATTTTCTTTATAGTATGTGTAGTTTTTCACCAACCCTTGTTTTGCTATAAGCTAGGCTAAGCAAAGTATGGCAAAATATCTTAGGGATAATTCCTTAGCAATTCTACAAGGCTACATAGGATTTTCCCATCTTTTGCATTAGACCAAAATAACATGCAATACTATAACAAAATATCTAATGCTAGTTCAAAATATAGGACAAATTTATTCATGTAAATATCACTTGCCTTGGTAGTGGGGAGAGTAGCACTCTTCACAATCACAATCACTAGCAAAATCTACACAAGAAACAATAGCATACAATTACACACAAATATATACAACCAAAAATAATATGAATGCATGCATGAAAGAATTTAATAAGTGGTGATTTTTGAAAATTATACCAAGTATGTTCATGAGTACAGAAACTTAACATGTCACAAGTTTGCCAACTAAACTTATTTGGCCCCAAAATAATATACAAGAATAAAACTATATCTAAAATAGCCCTAAACTTGTTCTACAAATAAAATCATTTTTAACTGTTACTATATGCTAAATAAAGTGGATATTCAGAAAGGTCTTGTTTCACTGAATCCAACGGTATAAAATTTGCAAAAATCCAACATGGCATTCAAAAGTTATAAGCATTTGAAGTTTGAATCTAAATCTGGTTTTAAATTCTGTTTTTAATTTAAACCTTGCCACGTGTCGCGTTATTACTGGTGCGTACCGGTTCGCACCGGATCACCCTTCTGTGCCGTTGGATCTAACTAACGCTGCACGGCTCAGATCGCGTACCTCTTCGGTTTAAGTGAATCTATCCTAGCGCTGCGATGCAGATCCAACGGTCCATATCATCAAGCCAGAAACGGGCGGCGCTGGCGGTGCTAACTGGCGGCGGCGCGTCTGACTACGGCGGCGCCGGTGTTCTACATCGTCCGCGAGAGGGTGAGGGGTATTACCAGGTTCGCCGGAGGCTGCTGAAGCTCGTCGTGGTACTGGCTTGCGGAGGGGCGCTCGGACACGGTTGCGATTGCTCGCCGGAGTGGTAGGGCAGCGTCGGTGCGTCAGGTGGTCGTCGTGGACGTTGCTGTGAACCATCCCAAGGCATGGCGAGGACATGGTTAGATTCACGGGGTCAAGGCAGGGTAGTGTGTTTGAACTAGAGGTCACGGGGCGGTCTGTACCTACCGAGAAAACTCGTCGGAGTTGATGTCGTCGTCAGTGCTCGCGGTGTCGAGTGGAACCGGCGACCTGGTGCAGTACAAGATGGCCTAGTGAGGTCAGGAGGTGCGCAAAGATGCACTGAGTCAGATAGCAAGAACGATAGGCAGAGGGGAACTCGAGGCTCACCTGAATCGCTCGCCGGAGAGGGTTCTGTCAGCGGCGGTGCGCGGAGGATTGAGGGCAGCCTGGTGGCGGAGTGAGCGATTTGTTTGGGGGAAAAAGATCGCGGGGCAGAGGGGGTCTTATAGCCGGGGAATCGACAGGAAACGCTCGAGGATAAATGCCCATTTACACCGCGCCATCACCGGCCATCACTGCTGCAGCGACGTGGTCGCAGGCGCAGTCTGGGGAAGACGAGGACGACGTGGACTGGACCCGCTCGTCAGTGAAACGCGCAAGACTTTGTTGGGGTCGGGCTGTCAGCGTCTGTTTGCGTGCGCTCGCGTGTGTGAGAAGAAAAGGAGGTCCCCGGGTGGGCTTGCTGGGCTTGATCCGCTGCTGGGCCAGATTCTGGCCCCGCGGCCCTTTTCTATTGTTTATTTCTTTTCTTTTTCTATTTCTATTTTCTGGTATGGTTTTTGATATGAATTCAAATCCTTTTGAAATTCAACTGCTTTGGGAACATTTGCAAGGTTTTGTGGGTTCAAAAACATTCATTCTAACTAAGTGTTTACCTTGCAAGGCTTGGTCAAGCTTGGTTTTCAAAGTAAACAGAGATTTGTTTTAGTTTGTAAATATTTGAAATAGGGTTTTGAAATCACTTCTAACTTTTGATTCTTGGGTTAAAAGTTGTACATAATCTTTCCATCATTTAGAGACATGCAAACAAGTATTTAAACTTTCAAATTTCACAGGGTGATGGTCATTTGGAATAAATTGCCCACATGAAATCATAGCTCCAACTTATGTTTCTAAATGATTTTTGAGCAAAACCCTAAATGCAAAGATGATATGTATGGGTTTTGAAACTATGATTTTTGGGATGTTACATTTGGACATGTGTTTCCGAACACCTGATGATTTTGGTGATGAAAATGTTGAGGCATGAGCCTTAGCCCTTTATAAAACTGATGGTTGTCTGGATGCGATACCATTCCAATTTTATCGTACAACCACAATACCCGAAGATTGGGTAGGGCTTGACTGGAAACTTATATACCTTAGTATTAGTTACCTCATGGCTAAGGTCTGAGCTGAGCTCCCTTGTGAAGATTGTCCACCTGTGCAGTACCCAAGATGACAGTTGGTCATGGTTGGGAGGCCAAACTCACAGGAGAGGTGCTTATACCAGGGCGTGTAACTCAAAGGTTAGGATTGATTATCAGCATACCGATTATGGTAAATTTAGGATTTGTTCCTGACGGATGTATCGAATGTTGTGGTGAAAGTGTACAATCTCTCCACAGTGTCAAACTATTCGAATAGCCGCGTCCGCGGTTATGGACAGTTGGAGTGGCCATACTGTTCCCCCGTCATACTTTTCAAAATGACTTGTGAAATGAATTGAGACTTTGACTTGACCACAACAGAGTTGTGAGATGAAATAAAAATTCCCACTTAGGTGTTATAAAACTTCAACTAGCAATTGTTGCTCCTAAACTGAGTAGTGATAAATCTGGCTTTTGCAAAACAACCCTAGAGCCTAGTGTCTTATTATCAAAAACTTCTTTCCCTTGTTAGTATTAGTTTGCGAGTACTTAAAGAGTACTCATGGCTTTGTCCCTGGCTATTCCCATGGCCAGACTATGAAGAGGAGTACCTGGAGGATGGAACCCAAGAAGGTTACGACAACTAGGATCATCTCCCATCGTCAGCATTGCCTGTGACCCCGAAGATGGAGCTTGCCCACGCTACCGTTATTATTACGTATTCCGCTGCTTGATGTTGTATTAAGAACTGGATCATGAGATCCCTATTTGAAATAGGGTTTTGAAATCACTTCTAACTTTTGATTCTTGGGTTAAAAGTTTTACATAATCTTTCCATCATTTAGAGACATGCAAACAAGTATTTAAACTTTCAAATTTCACAGGGTGATGGTCATTTGGAATAAATTGCCCACATGAAATCATAGCTCCAACTTATGTTTCTAAATGATTTTTGAGCAAAACCCTAAATGCAAAGATGATATGTATGGGTTTTGAAACTATGATTTTTGGGATGTTACAAATCTAACCCCCTTAAGATGAATCTCACCCTCGAGATTCGGTTTGGCTAGCAAATAGGTGAGGGTGGTCTCTCCGAAGATCATCTTCTCTTTCCCATGTTGCTTCCTCTTCGGAGTGATGGTTCCATTGCACTTTACAAAACTTGATAGTCTTGGTCCTGGTGACTCTTTCTGCTGTCTCTAGAATCTTGACAGTCTTTTCCTCATAGGTGAGATCACTTTCTAGCTGAACTTCTTCCAAAGGTATGGTATCCTTCAAAGAAGACTCTTCCATTTCTGGGTGAAATTTCTTAAGCTGACTCACATGAAATACGTTATGGACTGCTGATAGAGATTCTGGCAATTCAACTTCATATGCAACTTCTCCCTTGCGACTTAGAATCTTGAATGGCCCAACATATCTTGGTGCCAACTTTCCTTTGACTCCAATTCTTTTCACTCCACGAAGTGGTGATACCCTGAGATAAGCTCTATCCCCAACTTCGTAGGTGACTTCTCTACGCTTAGAATCCGCGTAGCTTTTCTGTCGGGACTGTGCTATTTTCAATCTGTCCTTAACCAATTTGACTTTCTCTTCGGCGTCCTTGATAAGATCAGGTCCAAATAAGCTTCTTTCTCCCACACCATTCCATAATAATGGGGTGGTATATTTCTTTCCGTAGAGTAACTCAAACGGTGCCATTCCAATACTAGATTGATGGCTGTTATTGTAAGAGAACTCCGCGTAAGGCAAACTTTCATCCCAACTTGCTCCATAATCTAGAGCACAGGCCCTCAACATGTCCTCAAGAATTTGGTTGGTCCTTTCTGTTTGTCCATCTGTTTGAGGATGAAAAGCAGTGCTAAACTCCAATCTCGTTCCTAAGGATTCATGAAGTTGTCTCCAAAAGTGAGATGTGAACTGAGTTCCTCTATCTGACACAATACTCTTTGGCACACCGTGAAGGCATACAATCCTGCTCATATAAATTTTTGCTAACTTGGCACTTGTATAAGTTGTCTTCACTGGTATAAAATGAGCCACTTTAGTTAGGCGATCCACTACCACCCATATGGAATCATATCCTGACCTGGTCCTTGGTAATCCGGTAATGAAATCCATACCAATATTTTCCCACTTCCATTCAGGAATAGGCAGTGGTTGAAGTAAACCTGCTGGTTTCTGGTGCTCCGCTTTGACTCTGCTACACACGTCACACAAAGCAATGTGTTCGGCGATGTCCCTTTTGAGATTGTTCCACCAAAACCTTTCCTTCATGTCCATGTACATCTTGGTATTTCCCGGGTGAATAGAATACGGAGAGTTGTGACCTTCCTGTAAGATCAGTTTCCGCAATTCTGGGTCTTGTGGAACACATATACGTTTCCCGTGCCATAAGGTACCTTGTTCGTCAACATGAAAACTCTTAGCTTTCCCTAGACCAATATTTACCTTAATCTTTTCAATTTCCTCATCAGTCTTCTGGACTTCTCGGATCTTGTCCAATAGAGTGGGTTGAACATCTAAGGACATGAGATGTCCTTCTGGCACAATCTCCAATCTGAGTTCTTTGAATTGCTTACACAAGTCGTCTGGCAATTCCCCTTTGGTAAGGCCATTTACAAATGTCTTACGACTTAGAGCATCCGCTACTACATTTGCTTTACCGGGATGGTATTGCAAACTTAAGTCGTAATCCTTGATAAGTTCTAGCCATCTTCTTTGTCTCATGTTGATTTCCTTCTGGGTGAAGATATACTTCAAACTCTTATGATCGGTGAACGCTTCACAACGCTTTCCCAAAAGGTAATGTCTCCATGTTTTGAGTGCATGGACGACAGAGGCTAACTCCAAATCATGGGTAGGATAATTTACCTCATGAGTTTTGAGTTGTCTCGAAGCATAGGCTACGACTTTACCATCTTGCATAAGTACGGCACCCAAACCTTGATGAGAAGCATCACAATACACTTGGAAATCCTTTTCCAAATCTGGCAGACATAGAACTGGTGCTGTTACAAGTCTCTTCTTCAATTCTTGAAAACTGACTTCGCAACCTTCAGACCAGGCAAACTTCTTGTCCTTCTTTAGCAATTCTGTCATAGGCTTAGCAACTTTCGAGAAATTTTCAATGAACCTTCTGTAGTAACCTGCTAAGCCGAGGAAACTACGAACTTCTTTCACATTCTTAGGTGATTCCCATTCTGTCACAGCTGAAACCTTAGCAGGATCCACTGCCACACCATCTTTTGTCATCACATGACCAAGAAAACCAACTTCCTCTAACCAGAACTCACACTTGCTGAATTTGGCATATAGTTTATGTTCCCTCAGTTTCTCAAGTATTAAGCGTAAGTGTCTTTCATGCTCTTCCTTGCTCTTGGAGTAGACCAAGATGTCATCGATGAAAACAACAACGAACTTGTCAAGGAATTCCATGAACACCTTGTTCATCATATTCATGAAGTATGCTGGAGCGTTGGTTAATCCAAAAGGCATCACAGTATACTCATACAATCCATACCTTGTGGTGAATGCTGTTTTTGGTATGTCTTGCTCTCGTATCTTGAGTTGAAAATAACCTGACCGAAGATCAATCTTCGAGAATACACATGCTCCTTCTAGCTGATCAAATAAGTTGTTGATTCTTGGTAAAGGATATTTGTTCTTGATGGTAACCTCGTTAAGTGAACGGTAGTCAATACATAATCTTTGGGTTCTATCCTTCTTCTCCACGAACAACACTGGGGCTCCCCAAGATGAAGAACTTGGTTGAATAAACCCTTTCTGTAACTGTTCACCTAGTTGTTTCTTGAGCTCTTTCAATTCATCAACAGACATTTTGTACGGTCTCTTAGCTATTGGTCCTGATCCTGGCACCAAATCTATCAGAAACTCCACATCTCTATCCGGTGGCATTCCTGGTAGCTCTTCCGGAAACACATCCGGATACTCACATACTATTGGTACACCGTCCATGCTAACCCCCTTAAGAGAATTCAGCTTACTTCCTTTGGATTCAAAGTTTGACTTAAATTTTATTCTTTTTCCTTGTGGGGTTGTGAGTGTAACTGTATGATTTGCACAATCTAATACTCCTTCATACTTAGCCATCCAATCCATTCCCAATATTACATCTAGTCCTTGGGAATCTAGGATTATCAGGCTTACTGGAAACTTATGTTTACCAAACTCTATGATGAGATCCCGGCATCCAAGGCTTACTATCATGTCTCCCCCCGGAGAACTAACCTTTATTGGACACCCAATGTTTTCTGATGCAAACCCATTTCTATCCACAAATGCCTTTGATATGAATGAATGAGATGCACCGGTATCAAAGAGTACAAATGCTGAAATTGAATTGAGTCTGAACTTACCAGCCATGGCATCAGGCTCCTCATAGACCTCCTCCACATTGATGTGGTTAACCTGTCCTTTCTGGAAAGGATTCGGCTTGTTAGGTCCTTCCACCTTCTTTTCGGGGCACTCATTTGCATAGTGTCCCATCTTCTTGCATTTGAAGCATTCAACCTGACTGATGTCCTTTTTAGGAGGTTGGCCTCCACTTCCACTACCATTCCCACTATAGTGGCTCTTATGTCCACTCTTGTGGTTCTTGTACTTGTCCTTGTCATGACTGCGATGATGTTTGTTGTCATGACGGTTGTGGTTGTGCTTGCTGAATTTCCCATTTTTATGGGATCCTGAGTTGCCACTGTCATCATAGTGAGATCGTTTGTGAGACGATCCCGAGCTGTGCTTGTCGGAGTGTTTCCTCTTTCTACTCTCGACTTGCTTCATTTTACTTTCCAAAATAGCAGCCTTGTCACACAACGACTGATAAGTTGGAACATATGCCACAGACAACTGTAGGTTCAGCTCATCATTCAAACCCTCCAAGAACTTTTACTTTCTCTTGGCATCTGTATCAACCTCATCCGGTGCATAGCGCGCCAGATTGTTGAACTCTTCTATGTATTCTGCCACGCTGCGGTGGCGCTGTTTCAGGTTGTGAAACTCTTTCTTTTTCAGACTCATTATCCCTGATGAGATATGAGCCGTGCGAAAACCATCTTCAAAGATAGCCCAAGTCATCTCATCAATAGGAGTGGTGATTTGGAAGTTGTCCCACCAGGTGGCGGCTGGTCCTTCCAACAGATGTGCTGCAAACCTGACCTTTTCAGCATCCGTGCAACCCACGGTCACTAAGTCTTTGTTCACAGAACGTAACCAGTCATTGGCTACCATGGGATCAGTTGTTCCCGAAAACTTTGCTGGCCTCAGACGCAGAAATCTTGTGAGCATATCAAAACCCGGAGGGTTGTTGTTGTTGTTGTTGTTAGGGTCGTTGTTGTTGTTGTTGTTGTTATTATTCTGGTTTTGGATGAATGTTGTCATCATTTGCATAAGCTGCGTTTGTGCATTCATCATTTGTTGCATTTCCGGGGTGATGTTGTTGGGGTTGGGGTTTGCGCGACGGGGAGGCATCTGTGGTTTGTTCAAATAGATAAGAATGAGATACCCATAGATGTTTCATGCACAATACAACATAAGCAAAACACATAACAAGCAACATAAGAACAAAGGTTCAACAACCACCTAATAAGCTCATGAAGTAAAACACACAAGTGGCAAGCCATCCACATGTCGGATGGTCCAATAATAAATTTCACAATAACAATATGAATATGAAAGGTAAACGAGTAATCAAGTCTACTCATCAGCGTCAATCTCCTCCTCGACGAAGGTAAGACCTGTGTTCTCCATCGTGGTCTTGTTCTCCTCAATCGTAGTGGTCAAGGAATCGACCTTGGCCTTGAGAGCCCTCTTCTGGGAGCGAAGCCTCTCAATGACCATCTGTTGCTGCTCAAGCTCGAAGTCCTTGGACTTCAGTTCCTCGGTCATGTCCCGGATTTTCTTGTTCCTATCCTGGACGCGTTTCTCCTGACTCTTGAACTTGCGATCCTGAGCCTCGAACTTCGTCTCCATTTCCTTGATCATCTCATCCTGCTGTGCGAAAAGCTTGTCCTTCTCGCGTAGCTGCACCTGAAGCTCGTCATTGCCAAGCATGACGTTCGTCCTATCCGTATCTACGTGCCTGAGAAGAGTCTCTAAGTCCTGAAGATAGAGGCGTATCGGCTCTGCAGTGCTCCTTGAGTCGTCCTCAAAGTCGATGGAATCTCCATCTACATCACGCCTTCCGAAGGCGTGGAAGTGAGTGCCCCTAACCTGTCGGGAGTGACGGCCTAACAGTCGTCCTATCAGGTCCTGCATGACTACCTCCATGCCTCTCTCCCTGTCGTCGTGCATCAGCTTGAAGACAATGGCCTCCGTAGTAGGCTCAGTCTGGCGTCCGGGCTGGTTCACCTTGAAGCCCCAGAGGTCCTTCCTCTCGAACTTAGTGAGTGGGTACACCGTGATGGTAGGAAGAGGGAGATCGAGCAGAGTGGTAAGCTCAATGATACGGGGTCCGAAACGAGTAACCTGGAACTCCTCAACAGTGCTGACGGCAATAGGCATCTATTTATAAAATTGAAAAGTTAGAACAACATTTATTTAAAATGAACCCAAAACAATCATCTCATACATAACCATGGAACACAATTTCACACAAGTCATGCTTACATAAATCCATTACATCAAATAAGGTCCAACTTATTTAAGGTATCATTTTGGAAAATAAGGTGATAAGTGGGGGTCCAACTAATGAAGTGTCCTTACAATCCAATCTCACGGGATCTATTATTAAACACAATGTTCCTAGAGGCAATCCACCAATCTTGCTCCCTTGACTCTATCACTAAGTCTATAACATCTCCCCTTATCTCTTGGTTGGTGTCTTCCAACTCTTGAGTAAGCTCCTTTTCTTTCTCTAAGTCCTTTTGGAGGTTGAGCATTCTGCACTTAACTCTAGCACTTAGTTCCTTGATAGTCCTCCAAGCTGCATCCCTGGCTGACTCAAAGAATGTGGTGTGCATTGTAGTGTTGGTGTACATGCAGAATCCCCTTTCTTTGTGGTTGTCTTCCTTGTTTTTGTACAAGTGAAGTTGCACCCACCAATACTCCACTCCTTTATCCATCACTGGAAAGCCCTTGTACAAGGCTTCACCATGTGCATCCATTGCCTCCATGAGATCCTTGAGAATATTGGGAAACTCAGTTTCACACTCCAAGGTCATGGTCATGAGTGGTCCCTTCTTCACGGCTTCGTTGATGGAGTTGATGGGGGAATACCAATCGGGGTATACCCACGAAGCGGATTCGCCAGCTGGATCGAGCCGACTGAAGCCAAGCCCAGAGCGGGTCGACTCGCCCAATACGGCGACCGGCGCACGCTGGACCCGGACAAGCGGCGCCGACTGGAGGCCCAAGACGGCGACTCCAATACAAAGCCCACCAAAGCACTTGTAAACCCTAACTGGCTGCATATATAAAGCCACCAAGGGCACCCCCAAGGGGCACGTCATATTAGATCTAATCTCCCACCGCCTCCGGCGGCTCCCATGTAAACCAATCTATGATCATATACTGGATTGATAGCAGGATGTAGCGATCCTCCACCGAGGGGATGTGAACCTGGGTACATCGTGTGCCAATCTCGCTCCCGGATTCTCCTACGTCGCCTTGCTCCCTCTACGTAAGCTACCCCCAGTAGCATCTGCCGTGCAATACCACGACAGTTGGCGCCCACCGTGGGGCAAGCGGCGCTTGGAGGGTGATAATCCGGGCGAGATCCCTCACCATCAACGCCGACCAGATCACAGCGAGCCGATTCCTTCCGATCGCTGCCCAACAAAACACCCGCATACGGACGATCGGCTGCGCGTATAGCTGCTGAGTTTTCTATTCAATCTATTCAATCTCTCTTCGCATTGATTTCTTTATTTGCATCTAATCTCCCGTGTGCAACTAACATGTATCTGTCGCTTGGGAAATTGTATCATGGAGGCAAAAATCGGATCGATCTTCTGGCACCTGATCTGTTAGCGTCAAGCTAGAAGAAACATCACTGAAATATTGTATTTCAGTTGCACGTGCGTTGCAGATTGCTGTCGCAAGCTGATGAATCATCGGAGAATCAATTCATGTCCGAAAGCTGGTGCTGGTTCACGACCATGGCTCGGAAGCTGCCACGCGATCAGCACCCAGGCGAATCAGCCGGGACGTGCAAGCAATTTACATGAAGATCGGATCGGTCCACTCCACCAACGACAAACAGGCTTTTTCTATTTTGATTCCTATCTTCCGTAGCGTCGATTGCAATACAAGTCAGCTTTCTATTTTATTTAAATCTAATTATTTGCATGTCTTTCTTAGCATGCGTCTGCCTCGCGATCGAGCCATGGTCTAATGGAGACAAGATCTGCATTCTTGGAACATGGTTCCGCCTCAGTCACCCCAATCTCCGATCGGATATACTTCAGTCTAATTCTTCAAAACGACTGAATTAAAATCGATTAAGAGGAGGTCACACAACAGCAAAACTAATATCCTATCACTACGTGCGCGTCAGCAATCATCAGGTGATATTTTTCCTAATTGTTTATTGCGTCTATGCAAATCTCGATCAACATATATTTCGCACTACGGTTTGCACTATTTTGTGTGTACAGATTTATCAATCAATCGCCCGCAAAAAGGATATAAGGCCTCGACTCTGCCTTGTCGGTACCGATAAATATCCGGTTGACGTTGCTGCGTGATCCAGTCCGCCGCGTCCACTCCTTCGAACTAAAACGTCGTATACAGGGACTCGCGACTCGCTCCCCTCATGGACTCTCCACGTTCAGCCGACTTGTTCGCCGCGGACTCGCCTCTCACGGCCTCGTCCATCGCCGACTCTCCAATCTACCGGCTCGCCTACTCGCCATGCTCTGAAACTTGCCTAAACGCGGACACGCATAAACGCGAACTCACTACGCTCGGAGACTCGCCATCGCGACCTCGCCCTCGCAGCCTCGCCGTCGTCGACGTCGCAATAGCGCGACCCCTGTCCGCCGCGTCGACCCCGTGTCCGCCGCGTCGACTTCACCATAGCGCGACCTCCGTCCACGGCGTCGACCCCGTGTCCGCCGCGTCGACTTCGCAATAACGCGACCCCTGTCCGCCGCGTCGACCCCGTGTCTGCCGCGTCGACTTCGCCATAGCGCGACCCCCGTCCGTCGTGTCGACCCCGTATCCACCGCGTCGACTTTGCCATAGCGCGACCCCCGTCCGCCGCGTCGACCCCGTGTCCGCCGCGTTGACTCCTTCCGGCTACGTCGAATGCGTACGCCGGTCCTGCTAAGGGACCTTCATCGTCTGAGTCGCCAGAGAGGGTCGCATGCCACGCTGCATGGACTCACCACTGGGCGTCTCTTCCCCCGGGAAAAATTAATTTGCCTTTGTCAACCTTTGAAAGAGCGACTCGCAATGGCCAAGTAGTGCGGACGAGGACTCGCAAACCGAGCCTCGGTTCGTCCACGAAAAACGCTAACCGAGAGCCATCATTGGAGTCGCCTTGCTCGACTGGCCTTCCGGGCCAAGACAAATGGCAGTGCTACACAAACAGCACCATGTCCTCCTCAACCTTAGATAGCGCGACTCGCACGGCCAAGTACTGCGGACGAGGACTCGCAAACCGAGCCTCGGATCGTCCAGGAAGAACGCCAAGTCGAGAGCCATCTTTGGAGTCGCCATGCGACTGGCCCCCCGGGCCAAGACGAGAGACTCGCTAAAAAACAGCGCAATCAACATCATCGCGGACTCGCAATCATCGCGGACTCGCCACGCTCAGGGACTCTCCCCTCGCGGACTCGCAATCATCATGGACTCGCCACGCTCGGGGACTCTCCCCTCGCAGACTCGCAATCATCGCGGACTCGCCACGCTCGGGGACTCTCCCCTCGCGGACTCGCAATCATCGCGGACTCGCCACGCTCAGGGACTCTCCCCTCGCGGACTCGCAATCATCGCGGACTCGCCACGCTCGGGGACTCTCCCCTCGCGGACTCGCAATCATCGCGGACTCGCCACGCTCGGGGACTCTCCACTCGCGGACTCGCAATCATCGCGGACTCGCCACGCTCAGGGACTCTCCCCTCACAGACTCGCAATCATCGCGGACTCGCCACACTCGGGGACTCTCCCCTCGCGGACTCACAATCATCATGGACTCGCCACACTCGGGGACTCTCCCCTCGCGGACTCGCTATCATCAACGACATGCCACGATCGGTGACTCGCCCGCCGTGGCCACGCCATCATGGCCTCGCCATTGCGACCTTGCCCTCGCGGACTTGGCACGCTAGACCACGCCACTCGCCGCGCTTGGTCGTTCGGCGCTCGCCGGTCGTTCGGCCACGCCGCTCGCCGCGCTTCGGGGCTCGGCGCTCAACCTCGTTACTCGCCGCGCTTCGGGGCTCGGCGCTCAACCTCTTTACTCGCCGCGCTTCGGGGCTCGGCGCTCAACCTCGTTACTCGCCGCGCTTGGGGGCTCAACGCTCGCCGGTCGCTCGACCTCGCCCCTCGCCGTGCTCAGGGACTCCGCGCCCGTCGGTAACTCGACCTCGCCACTCGGCACGCTACAGACAGCGTCGCTCGCCGGTCGCTCGGCAGCAACTACTACTGTTTTCAGAATATGCATCTCTAAAGAGCCTCAAGTCGCCTCTACAAGCCAACTCGAGCCTCGGGGACTACTCCTAGGCATCCTGCGTGTACGCGTGGTTCCACGACCGCGGCTCGCCCTCGTCGACTCGCCATCGTGCACTCGCCCTCGCGTACTCAACACGCTCGGGGACTCACCGCCGCGGACTCGCCCTCGCGTACTCGACGCGCTCGGGGACTCGGCGCGCTACAGACAGCGGCACTCGCCGGTCGTTCGACCTCGCCGCTCTCCGCGCTCGGGGACTCGGCGCCCGTCGGTCGATCGACCTCGCCGCTCGCCGCGCTCGGGGACTTGGCGCCCGTCGGTCACTCTACCTCGCCCCTCGCCGCGCTCGGGGACTCGGCATGCTCCATGTTCGGAGAATCGCCGCAACTGGCGGCTTCACCGACACCCTACGTCTTTCGCCAACTGGTCATCACAGACTGGCTCACGCCGACTGCCTCCCGCTTCATGATTCTTTTCTATGTTCAGGAGCTCGTCGCCGATTCGCCACGACCCATCGCCAAGACTCTCCGCGCCCTGCCTCAAGCCCGCGTCGAATCGACAACGCGCTCGGGGACTACTGATGGGGGAATACCAATCGGGGTATACCCACGAAGCGGATTCGCCAGCTGGATCGAGCCGACTGAAGCCAAGCCCAGAGCGGGTCGACTCGCCCAATACGGCGACCGGCGCACGCTGGACCCGGACAAGCGGCGCCGACTGGAGGCCCAAGACGGCGACTCCAATACAAAGCCCACCAAAGCACTTGTAAACCCTAACTGGCTGCATATATAAAGCCACCAAGGGCATCCCCAAGGGGCACGTCATATTAGATCTAATCTCCCACCGCCTCCGGCGGCTCCCATGTAAACCAATCTATGATCATATACTGGATTGATAGCAGGATGTAGCGATCCTCCACCGAGGGGACGTGAACCTGGGTACATCGTGTGCCAATCTCGCTCCCGGATTCTCCTACGTCGCCTTGCTCCCTCTACGTAAGCTACCCCCAGTAGCATCTGCTGTGCAATACCACGACAGGAGTTCATCTACAAAGGAAGTTGGAAGAGATTAGAAAAGTTTTACGAGAAGAATAGACAAGTGTAGAAGTAGTTGAAAAACTTTTTCCTTAGTGGCTTTCCAATCCTAGGGTCATAGTCCTACAGGCAACACAGTGCTCTGATACCATCTATTAGAACCCTCCTTTATAAAGGAAAGGATCCCTGTGATTGCAATGCTAGTCCCTGGATCAATGCTAGCATCCACAGTTTAAGATGAAGTACACAGATACAAAGGTCGTTTATTACATTCATTCCAGAGATAAAATATAGTCTTTTACAACTCATGGCCATAGGCCTAATACAAGAGTTTTAAGAAACAAGAAAATAAACATAAGTCTTCATCTTCATGTGCCACAGGAAAGCATGTTGAGTGTAGACTCATGACTCCTATTCATCATCGGAGTAACCTGCAACATCACAAGTTACAGCCACAGAGGGTCAATACTTTGGAATAGTATTGGCAAGTGATGCCTTATTATACTTTAAGTGGACTATATTACTATATGCATTTTGGCTAAGTGTAGCTTGGCTTGCTTTGCTTGAAGATAGGTTTTACCTATTAGTTGAAATCACTAAGTTTTTCTTTGTCAAAAACATTCCCGAGGAACCACCAATAGACATTGAGGTCCTTCACCCTTGTTCACCCATCAATTTTTATTTAGAAATTGGAGTGTTGAGATTTTTGTAGCTTCCATGTCTTGATGCTCAAAGTGTCCATTTCCTTGGACAAGGCTAAGTACTTAGGTTTTCCATCTGCAGAGGTTGTGCACTTTCCCCACCAGACTTGGTTTCCCAAGACAGGACCTTTCAGAAGCCTTTCCTTAGTCAAATGGACGCGCTCCAACCTATCAACCCATCTACCACCAACTGTCCAAGTGACTAAGTTCTAGCAACCTATATGATCATGGCAGAGCCCATATTGCCAAGTGGTTGCACTGTAAGCTTTCTCAACACTTGGCCTCCAAATCCCTTTGTGCCTGGGTGGCTTACCACAAGTGAGATACACAACCCAAGTCCATGGCCTTGTGTAACCACTCAACATAACCCATACTTTCCATTCCACCCAGGAGGTTCATTTGACTTAGTGGTTTTATTAGAAAAGTATAAGTCTCTTGACTTAGAATATTTTCTTTATAGTATGTGTAGTTTTTCACCAACCCTTGTTTTGCTATAAGCTAGGCTAAGCAAAGTATGGCAAAATATCTTAGGGATAATTCCTTAGCAATTCTACAAGGCTACATAGGATTTTCCCATCTTTTGCATTAGACCAAAATAACATGCAATACTATAACAAAATATCTAATGCTAGTTCAAAATATAGGACAAATTTATTCATGTAAATATCACTTGCCTTGGTAGTGGGGAGAGTAGCACTCTTCACAATCACAATCACTAGGAAAATCTACACAAGAAACAATAGCATACAATTACACACAAATATATACAACCAAAAATAATATGAATGCATGCATGCAAGAATTTACTAAGTGGTGATTTTTGAAAATTATACCAAGTATGTTCATGAGTACAGAAACTTAACATGTCACAAGTTTGCCAACTAAACTTATTTGGCCCCAAAATAATATACAAGAATAAAACTATATCTAAAATAGCCCTAAACTTGTTCTACAAATAAAATCATTTTTAACTGTTACTATATGCTAAATAAAGTGGATATTCAGAAAGGTCTTGTTTCACTGAATCCAACGGTATAAAATTTGCAAAAATCCAACGTGGCATTCAAAAGTTATAAGCATTTGAAGTTTGAATCTAAATCTGGTTTTAAATTCTATTTTTAATTTAAACCTTGCCACGCGTCGCATTATTACTGGTGCGTACCGGTTCGCACCGGATCACCCTTCTGTGCCGTTGGATCTAACTAACGCTGCACGGCTCAGATCGCGTACCTCTTCGGTTTAAGTGAATCTATCCTAGCGCTGCGATGCAGATCCAACGGTCCATATCATCAAGCCAGAAACGGGCGGCGCTGGCCGTGCTAACTGGCGGCGGCGCGTCTGACTACGGCGGCGCCGGCGTTCTAAATCGTCCGCGAGAGGGTGAGGGGTATTACCAGGTTCGCCGGAGGCTGCTGAAGCTCGTCGTGGTACTGGCTTGCGGAGGGGCGCTCGGACACGGTTGTGATTGCTCGCCGGAGTGGTAGGGCGGCGTCGGTGCGTCAGGTGGTCGTCGTGGACGTTGATGTGAACCATCCCAAGGCATGGCGAGGACATGGTTAGATTCACGGGGTCAAGGCAGGGTAGTGTGTTTGAACTAGAGGTCACGGGGCGGTCTGTACCTACCGGGAAAACTCGTCGGAGTTGATGTCGCCGTCAGTGCTCGCGGTGTCGAGTGGAACCGGCGACCTGGTGCAGTACAAGATGGCCTAGTGAGGTCAGGAGGTGCGCAAAGATGCACTGAGTCAGATAGCAAGAACGATAGGCAGAGGGGAACTCGACGCTCACCTGAATCGCTCGCCGGATAGGGTTCTGTCAGCGGCGGTGCGCGGAGGATTGAGGGCAGCCTGGTGGCGGAGTGAGCGAGTTGTTTGGGGGAAAAAGATCGCGGGGCAGAGGGGGTCTTATAGCCGGGGAATCGACAGGAAACGCTCGAGGATAAATGCCCATTTACACCGCGCCATCACCGGCCATCACTGCTGCAGCGACGTGGTCGCAGGCGCAGTCTGGGGAAGACGAGGACGACGTGGACTGGACCCGCTCGTCAGTGAAACGCGCAAGACTTTGGTGGGGTCGGGCTGTCAGCGTCTGTTTGCGTGCGCTCGCGTGTGTGAGAAGAAAAGGAGGTCCCCGGGTGGGCTTGCTGGGCTTGATCCGCTGCTGGGCCAGATTCTGGCCGCGCGGCCCTTTTCTATTGTTTATTTCTTTTCTTTTTCTATTTCTATTTTCTGGTATGGTTTTTGATATGAATTCAAATCCTTTTGAAATTCAACTGCTTTGGGAACTTTTGCAAGGTTTTGTGGGTTCAAAAACATTCATTCTAACTAAGTGTTTACCTTGCAAGGCTTGGTCAAGCTTGGTTTTCAAAGTAAACAGAGATTTGTTTTAGTTTGTAAATATTTGAAATAGGGTTTTGAAATCACTTCTAACTTTTGATTCTTGGGTTAAAAGTTGTACATAATCTTTCCATCATTTAGATACATGCAAACAAGTATTTAAACTTTCAAATTTCACAGGGTGATGGTCATTTGGAATAAATTGCCCACATGAAATCATAGCTCCAACTTATGTTTCTAAATGATTTTTGAGCAAAACCCTAAATGCAAAGATGATATGTATGGGTTTTGAAACTATGATTTTTGGGATGTTACATTTGGACATGTGTTTCCGAACACCTGATGATTTTGGTGATGAAAATGTTGAGGCATGAGCCTTAGCCCTTTATAAAACTGATGGTTGTCTGGATGCGATACCATTCCAATTTTATCGTACAACCACAATACCCGAAGATTGGGTAGGGCTTGACTGGAAACTTATATACCTTAGTATTAGTTACCTCATGGCTAAGGTCTGAGCTGAGCTCCCTTGTGAAGATTGTCCACCTGTGCAGTACCCAAGATGACAGTTGGTCATGGTTGGGAGGCCAAACTCACAGGAGAGGTGCTTATACCAGGGCGTGTAACTCAAAGGTTAGGATTGATTATCAGCATACCGATTATGGTAAATTTAGGATTTGTTCCTGACGGATGTATCGAATGTTGTGGTGAAAGTGTACAATCTCTCCACAGTGTCAAACTATTCGAATAGCCGCGTCCGCGGTTATGGACAGTTGGAGTGGCCATACTGTTCCCCCGTCATACTTTTCAAAATGACTTGTGAAATGAATTGAGACTTTGACTTGACCACAACAGGGTTGTGAGATGAAATAAAAATTCCCACTTAGGTGTTATAAAACTTCAACTAGCAATTGTTGCTCCTAAACTGAGTAGTGATAAATCTGGCTTTTGCAAAACAACCCTAGAGCCTAGTGTCTTATTATCAAAAACTTCTTTCCCTTGTTAGTATTAGTTTGCGAGTACTTAAAGAGTACTCATGGCTTTGTCCCTGGCTATTCCCATGGCCAGACTATGAAGAGGAGTACCTGGAGGATGGAACCCAAGAAGGTTACGACAACTAGGATCATCTCCCATCGTCAGCATTGCCTGTGACCCCGAAGATGGAGCTTGCCCACGCTACCGTTATTATTACGTATTCCGCTGCTTGATGTTGTATTAAGAACTGGATCATGAGATCCCTATTTGTGTAAGAACTTATGTACGGTTGTAATGGATGATGTACTATGGTATCCAGTTCTGTTATGTCTCGCAAAAATGGTAATACTGGGATTGCGATGTATGGCATAACAGACATCTGGGATTAAAATCCGGGTGTTGACAAGTTGGTATCAGAGCCATCCTGACCATAGGAGACCCTAGTTAGACTGGACGTTTGAATCAAAAACTTAGTTTCAAAACCAAAGAAAACAAATATTTACAAAAACTTATTCTTATTCTTATCCCTTGGATTCTTTCATGAAAATTCATGTTCTTCAAAAACCCTTACAGAATACATAAAATTTTGACACACTTGATCACTCTACTAACTTACTCATCCTATATTCTTATAGATGGACGTGAAGTACATCAAGTTTTATTAGTTGGGGAATGGAGGAGACCTTATCTTTGAGAGGGATTTGGACCAGATTTCGGAACTTCTGGAGCGTCCGCACCCCGAGTTCTTCGGAGCTCAGCTAAATGATCAAGGAGGAGAAGATCTACAGTGGCTAATTGTTGCAAGTCTCAGAGGAAAGATTGAACCTCCCACTGCGGAGGGAATTCAGTTTACCTTAAGAGAGAACAACTGGCTCGATGGACTTGCCAGGGCCATGCAGGAAGCTCTTTCCCGTCTGTGTGGGCAGAGCATCAATCAGATCAAGGGTACTCGCTTTGAGTTTTGCCCAAGGCGTGATGCAACAACCACTGGAAGCCCCATACCACCCCGAGCTAAAGACTCAATTGGACCACCTTAGCTTCATGATGTACCATCGTCAGCAGGAGTTAGACAACTGCCATGACTACTCCAACCACAAGTCTGCCATCATCAAGACGAAGGACCAAACCATCGCCATGCTAGCAAAGGATCGCAAGTCTCGCTGTCGTCAGCTCGACAAGAAGGAGCGCATCATTGCCCGTCTTCGCCACCGCATCTCATCTTTGGAGGAGACCATCCACGAGAGAGACATGCAGTTGGAGGAAAGGGAGAATGCCGGAGGGGATATTCGTGGAGACCCCTACTCCTATCTCAGCGATGACGATGATTTTCAGGAGGATCATGCTATGCACTTCTTCACCGATGAAGATGATTTCGCCTTCATCGATGATGATGAGGATGATGAATCCACCGATTCCGAGGAGTAGTAGTACTTGAGCACTAGCGTAGTGAGTAGTATTCGGTCCCACTGTATCGTAGTTCTCAGAATGGTTCTTAAAACCATCTGCCTTCCTTTGTTGTGGTGTGTGTTGTATCGTGTGCTATGAATGAATGAAAAAGCAAGTTGCTAGAAAATCTGAGTCAAACTTTAATTTTTTTTTCAAAGACCCAAAAACTTTAGAAATTTCGCTCTTTTCTCATGATCTATCTCAATCTTCAGATGCCAAGTGGAGGAAGTGGTTCATCCCCGGACCCGATGTTGCAGATTCTGCAAATGTTGACTTCTGACCGCGAAGCTGAAGGAGCGGAACGTCAATCCAACCTAGCCACCCTTCAGCAGATAGCCCAGCTTGCCCATAACAACCAAGGCCATGGAAATCAAGACAACCATGGATCTAAGCTCAAGAATTTCCAGAATACCAACCCACCTGTTTTCACTAAGTCAGAAGAACCCCTAGACGCCGATGATTGGCTGCAAACCATGGAAAATAACTTAGCAGTTGCCGGAGTGGAAGCCAACGAGAATGTTCTGTTCGCCACCCACTATCTAGCCGGAGATGCCAGGGCATGGTGGAACAGTGTTTGCGCAATGACCAGAGGCCAGATGATGACCTGGGAGGAATTCAAGGTCAAGTTCAGCAGAACCCATGTGCCACCTTGTTTGATCAAGAGAATGAGAGACGAGTTCAGAGAGCTGAAGCAAGGAAGGATGACTGTAATGGAATACCGTGACAAATTTTTGTCATTAGCTAGGTATGCCCCAGATGAGATCGACACCGAAGCCAAGAAGAAAGAAAGATTCCTGAATGGTCTTGCATGACGAGATGCAGACAGTGTTAGTCAATATCCCCTTTGTGGATATTGAATCCCTTGTGGACTCTGCTATCCAGATGGAAGGAAAGATCAACCAAGCCAATGAGAACCGCAAGCGTCTCATGATGCATCAACCAGGAACCCATCAGACCGCAAAGTATCGCCCCAACCCATCTCCAGGATTTTCCCCAAGAAACAACAGACCCCCGATGAACTGTCCGACCTATCCCAATCGTGGAAACCCTAGGCCCGGAGGAAATCACAACAACCCAGGCAACACTAGCAATTTCAATCGTGCCCCACCCAAGTTCAACAACAACAATGTTACCGCCAACACCAACACTGCCCCTAGGACTGGAAGCAATGTTGTGCCCGTAGCAGCAAAGGACAAGTCGCAAGTGACTTGTTATGATTGTGGAAATAAAGGCCACTATTCCAACGAGTTCCCCACAAGAAGAATTCTACAGCCCCCAATGCCAATGTCCCAGCTCAGCAGCAGCGTCATGTTCAGCCATGAAGAAGATTTGCCCCAGGGAATTCACTCAACCGCAACGGACGCCTTTTTCTCATGCATGCTGAAGAAGCTCAGGAAGCGCCAGACGTCGTGATGGGTATGTTTTCTGTTAATTCAGTACTTGCAAGAGTGTTGTTTGATTCTGGTGCATCGCACTCATTTGTCACCGAAGAATTTGCATGCACTAGTAAAATTCAACCAACCAAACTGAAGCATGTTATGATTGTTCAAATTCCTGGATCAACTACCAAGGCTAGGCAAATTTGCAAAGCCGTCCCTATCCAAATCCATGGAATAGATTTGTATGCAAATCTAATAGTACTCGAAACTAAAGGTTTGGAAGTAGTACTAGGAATGGATTGGATGTCCAAGCATAAAGGATTGATTGACTGTGCCAAGAAAGCCATAACCATGACCAGTACTGCCGGAATATCAGTCGAGCATATATCTAAAACCTTACCTCGCCAATTCAAATGCAACAAGAGTATATCCCAACCTACCATTGACCAAGTCCGGATAGTCTGCGAATACCCCGATGTATTTCCAGATGTTTTGCCCGGTATGCCCCAGATCGGGATATTGAGTTTATCATCGAACTAATCCCCAGAACCGGACCCATAGCCCAGAGACCCTATAGTATGAACCCGTCAGAGCTAGCAGAACTGAAGAAGCAACTGGATGCCATGTTGGAAATTGGATTGATTCAACCAAGTGCGTCACCTTGGAGATCACCTGTCTTGTTTGTGGACAAGAAGGCTGGAGGTAACCGTTTGTGTACGGATTACTGGAAGTTGAATGATGTCACCATGAAGAACAAGTACCCCTTGCCCAAGATAGAAGATTTGTTTGATCAGTTGACCGGTGCCAAAGTGTTTTCTAAGATTGATCTTAGAACTGGCTATCATCAACTCAAAATTCGTGCAGAGAATATTCCAAAGACTGCCTTTACCACCAGATATGGATTGTATGAGTATACCGTCATGTCTTTCTGACCAACCAATGCCCCCTCTTATTTCATGAATCTCATGAATAAGATTTTTATGGACTTCCTGGATAAGTTTGTCGTTGTTTTCATCGATGACATTCTGATTTATTCCAAATCAGAAGAAGAACATGAGCTACACCTAAGGACCATTCTTGGAACCCTTAGAGAGCATCAGCTGTATGCCAAGTTTAGCAAATGTGAATTCTGGTTACAGGAGGTAGGATTCCTCGGTCACATTGTATCATCCGGAGGAATTGCCGTTGACCCTTCAAAAGTGAAAGATGTAGAAGATTCGCAAGCCCCAACCACTCAAACCCAAGTTCGTGAATTTCTCAGATTGGCGGGATATTACCGCAAATTCGTAGAAAGATTCTCTAGTATCGCCAGACCCATGACCAAATTGCTGAAGAAGGACAGGAAGTTTGAATGGACCGGCAAATGTGAAGCAAGTTTTCAAGAACTCAAGAGGAGATTAATTTCAGCCCCAATCTTGATCATGCCAGATATCACGAAGCCCTTCGATGTGTATTGTGATGCATCCAAGATCGGTCTCGGATGTTTGCTAATGCAAGAAGGCAAATTTATATCTTATCTATCTCGACAACTGAAGCAACATGAGCAAAATTACCCAACCCATGACCTCGAACTCCAGCCGTAGTTCTAGCCCTGAAAACATGGAGACATTACCTGATGGGAAATCGTTGTGAGATCTATACGGATCACAAGAGCCTTAAGTACACCCAGAAAGAGCTGAATATGAGGCAGAGAATATGGATAGAGCTAATCAAGGATTATGATCTGGACATTCGCTATCACCCTGGTAAAGCCAACATGGTAGCAGATGCCCTTAGAAGATTACCGTGCCGCTTGAACTCCATGATTTTGAAGGAGCAACCAAGTTTACACAAAGAGATGGAAGATTTTCAAATGGAATTATTAACTGAAGGATTTTCGGCTAGCATAGAACTCCAGCCCACTTTGATCAGTCAGATTAAAGAGGCTCAGAAAGGAAATGCTAGTATTGACGGAATCAAGCGTCGTATCGGTACAGGCAAAGTACCTGGATTCACCGAGGACGAAGAAGGAGTTTTGTGGTACAAAGGACGCCTTTGTGTACCAGCAGATTCTGAGTTGAAAGAAGTTATCTTGAAGGAGGCTCATGATACTCTTTATTCTATCCATCCCGGAGGAACTAAGATGTATCAAGATTTTAAAGATCAATTTTGGTGGCATAAGATGAAGAGAGAAATCGGAAGCTATATCGCCAAGTGTGATATATGTCAGCGAGTCAAGGCAGAACATCAAAGACCCGCTGGATTGTTGCAACCATTGGAGACTCCGGAATGGAAATGGGATTCCGTTGGAATGGACTTTATCACTGGACTGCCTACTTCTAGTAGGGGAAATGACTCTATCTGGGTCATAGTGGACAGATTGTCCAAAGTCGCCCATTTCTTGCCCGTTAAAACCACATATCAGAGTTCGAAGATAGCGGAGTCGTACATCGCTAGAATTGTTAGTTTGCATGGAGTCCCCAAGAACATCATATCGGATCGAGGAACTCAATTTACCTCGAGATTCTGGAAGAAAGTCCAAGAAGGTTTAGGAACCCATCTAGATTTCAGCACCGCATATCACCCTCAGACCGATGGACAAACGGAGCGAGTAAATCAAATACTCGAAGATATGCTTAGAGCATGTGTGTTAGAATATGGATCCAAGTAGGAAGACTGTCTGCCGTTTGCAGAATTTTCCTACAACAACAGGTATCAAGCCAGTTTGCAAATGGCCCCATTTGAATTCATGTACAGAAGGAAGTGTCGCACCCCTTTGAACTGGTCGGAAGTTTTGAATTTTGAAAGGATTTTTGGTGGGTGTGCTAGATTGGTGCTGGTGAGTCTGTAGATGCGTGGGTTTTGAAAGTTGAGCTTGTTTGAGTTGTTTTTGAAAAAGTGGGATCTTCCCATATGATAAGGATTCAATTTTGAATTGTCATTTAAACTATGCATTTGAAAGTTTCTGGATGATCACAAAGTGGGCCTTGATACCTTGTTATGAGTACATTCAAGGGGTGCAAAGATCCAGAGAAGTTTTTGTTAGGTTCTGAAAGTTTGAGGCAGCCAAAGTAGGCATGGGAGTTAAATTGGTCAAAATGACCATTCACTTAATATATTTGTTTTGATTTACTTGTCTTTAGGAAATGTATGGGAAATGTTTTATATGATGTTCATTTCACCTAAGAAACATTTTACAAGCAATGGATCTAAGTTTGGACCTAAGATACATTTTACAAGCAATGGATCTAAGTTTGGACCTAAGATACATTTTACAAGCAATGGTCGAGCATTAAAGACATTGCTTGTAAAATGTATCTTAGGTCCAAACTTAGATCCATTGCTTGTAAAATGTATCTTAGGTGAAATGAACATCATCTAAAACATTTCCCACACATTTCCTAAAGACAAGTAAATCAAAACAAATATATTAAGTGAATGGTCATTTTGACCAATTTAACTCCCATGCCTACTTTGGCTGTCTCAAACTTTCAAAACCTAACAGAAACTTTTCTGGATCTTTGCACCCCTTGAATGTACTCACAACAAGGTATCAAGGCCCACTTTGTGATCATCCAGAAACTTTCAAATGCATAGTTTAAATGACAATTCAAAATTGAATCTTCTTCATATGGGAAGATCCCACTTTTCCAAAACCCACTCAAACAAGCTCAACTTTCAAAACCCAAGCATCTGCAGACTCACCAGCACCAATCTAGCAAACCCACCAAAAATCATTTCAAAATTCAAAACTTGATTTCATGCGGCCATTTCATCAAATAGGTTGCAGACAAAAATCAAACAAAACATCAAACACTATAGTGTGCGGTGATTCTTGGCTAACTTGTTCCCTAGTTAGCTCACACACAACTCAGTAGATCATCTAGAAAGATTAGCCCAACACTAGCACCCCTGTGAGCTTGCCATTGTCATCAATGGTGAATAGCCGAGCACCCCAATGTCACCCCATTGTGGACAGCAGGCTAGAGGAAGCAATAGCCATGCCAACCTTGTCTGGGAGACAGCCCACCGTCCACCGCCACTGCCTGTCCCAGCCGCGAGCGTTGCCAAGCCTTGGACCACGCGCACAAGCCACGCCCTGACCATGCCGAGCGTGCGCCAGAGCGCCACCCTCGACCAGCGTCCACAGACCGCGCGCCACCCTCACCGCGTGCACACACGATCACCACCGACCCAGGAGACCGCCAGACACCCCCGTTTGCCGCCCCGTGCCATACAACCACCGCCTGCCGTTGAAGATGCCGCCTCTGCCGCGCAGAGCACCGGCCGTTCCAGACCAAACCACACGACCATGCCTCGCGACCATGTCGTTGAGCATCGCCAGGAGACACAGTACCGTCCCCTACCCTTGCCCATGCCATTAGCCGCCTATAACATCGCCCCCGACGAGCTCACCGTGCGCCCCGACGGTCCCCTCGCTCGACTATAAATAGAGGCCAACCCCGCACGATTTCTTCACACCATCTCACTCCCCTCTCCCCACTGACCGTGCCAGACCATCCTCAGATCAAGGCGAGCACCACCTTGCCGGAATTTCACTGGAGCCTGCCGCTGCCGGAGAAGAAGGGAGCCAGCGATTGGAGCCGCCCCAGGAGAAGCCACCGGTACCAGGAGGTTCGCCGTCGTCAACTTCGTCGTTCGCCCGCCTCGCCGACCCTCGCCCATACCCCGGTGAGCCCCCAGCACCCCTCACTGGCCGCGCTAGGTTTCGTTCTCGCCGGGGTTGTCTCGCGTCGACGATGACCCCCAGCCGTTGGATTAGAACTAGATCGAACGATCCATGTTGCCCCATACCGCTTCGCCCAGCCCCGTGTCACTGGCGAGTAGGGACACCCACTTAAGCAGCCCGCGGGAGCCCTGCGCTTAGCAGGCCGGCCCAGTAACTTTTCCCGCGCAGCCCAGCAATTCAAATTAAATCTTTTCTATTTCAATTCAAACACACTTCAGCACCCAACTTCAAAAATCAACCCAGATCGATTCATTGCACCAATTTGGATGAAACCAATTTTGTTGGAAAGGTCTGTGAATGCTTAACCCAAGCCCGTTGGATTCAAGTCATTTGGATCTGTAGATCACCCATAGTAAAAATAACAAGGCAGAAGCTTTTCTGCATTCAAACATTTTTCAAATTTAAACCACAAAAGCTTTTGAGTTGATTCCAACTCTCAAAAATCACATTTAACCATACCTTTCAGAATATATAAAAATATACAGGTTTACTTGCAGAAATAATGTTCAAGTAATAAAAGAATGCTTCATAAGCATTTCTAGCCACTTTAATTAATTAAAATAAAAGGGTAAAACCTTATTAAATTGTGACACCACTTTAAATCACATTCCCATGGACTACAATATGTGGTGATGACATGTGTCAACATGATCCCATGTTTAGTTCGGATAATATTAAACCTTAAGTAGTTTTTCAATGAGTAGAAATTACTTTTCTAAAAAAAATAAAAAAGATTTAAACCAAGCTTCAACCTTGTAATGTTAGAGATGATGCTAGATCATCTATAGGACCCTTGTGTGTGATGATTGCAAGTAGTTAAGTATTGTTTGGTGATTGTGTACCTCGTATTTATTCATAGACGCTAGTACCCACCAAGGATACGAGGAGGAAGGAGGATACTACGAAGAGGAAGCCGAGGAGAACTTCAACCACTGCTCTGCACAAGGCAAGCTTATATTGACACTGATGCAAGCCTAATACTACTAGTGAATGTGCAACCTAACACTTGCAAGATACTATGCCTATGCAAGCTTATACTGATATTGATGCTAGCTAACCCTTGCAAGATACCCTACTGATGCCACAAACCCATACTTGCTAGATGACTACTATATGCCTTAAGAATATGTGATCCTACCCACTTGATAAACAAAACCTAGTTTTATGGCAAGCTTCTTACTTTATTTCTTTATCAAAGCTTACTTAGAGTCTACCTAAGAGTTTGGTAGATACTGGCCAGTTGTGTTGAAGGTTGCATAAAGAGCATAAAATTTGGCCTAAGCTAGAAACCTTGATATCAGCCTAGGATATAAGGTTGGACTTAGTGAAACTCTACTAGTTACCACCCCTCATTAGTACTACCCCCACCTTTAGATGCTAGTGCTAAGCATAAAACTTGATCAACTTTAGATGGGAATACTTGATGGAAAAATGGTTATGAAAACCCTGGAATGATGGATCATTCTATTGAAATGTTTTGGACATGTGTTTCCAAACACTTGATGATTCTGGTGATAAAAATGTTGAGGCATGAGCCTTAGCCCCTTTATAAAACTGATGGTTGTCTGGATGCGATACCATTCCAATTTTATCGTACAACCACAATACCCGAATATTGGGTAGGGCTTGACTGGAAACTTATATACCTTAGTATTAGTTCCCTCATGGCCAAGGTCTGAGCTGAGGCTACCTTGTGAAGATTGTCCACCTGTGCAGTAGCCAAGATGACAGTGGTCATGGTTGGGAGGCCAAACTCATAGGAGAGGTGCTTATACTAGGGCGTGTAATCGAAAGGTTAGGATTGATTATCCGCATACTGAGTATGGTGAATTCAGGATTTGTTCCTGACGGATGTATCGAATGTTGTGGTGAAAGTGTACAATCTCTGCAGAGTGTCAAACTATTCGAATAGCCGCGTCCGCGGTTATGGACAGTTGGAGTGGCCATATTGTTCCCCCGTCAGACTTTTCAAAATGACTTGTGAAATGAATTGAGACTTTGACTTGACCACAACAGAGTTGTGACCTGAATTACAAGATCCCACTTAGGAGTTATAAAATTGTGACTAGCTTTGGAACTTAGTAGAGATAAACCTGGCTTTTTGCAAAACAACCCTAGAGCCTAGTGTCCTATTATCCAATAACCCCTTACCTGTTAGTATTAGTTTGCGAGTACTTAAAGAGTACTCATGGCTTTGTCCCTGGCTATTCCCATGGAAAGACTATGAAGAGGAGTACCTGGAAGATGGACCCCAGGAAGGTTACGACAACTAGGCTCATCTCCCATCATCAGCATTGCCTGTGACCCCGAAGATGGAGCTTCGCCTACGCTACCGTTGTTATTACGTATTCCGCTGTTTGATGTTGTATTAAGAACTGGATCATGAGATCCCTATTTGTGTAAGAACTTATGTATCGTTTGTAATGGATGAAGTACTATGGTATCCAATTCTGTTATGTCTCGCAAAAATGGTAATCCTGGGATTGCGATGTATGGCATAACAGGCATCTAGGATTGAAAAATCCGGGTGTTGACAAGTTGGTATCAGAGCCATCCTGACCATAGGAGACCCTAGTTAGATTGGTCGTTGAACCAAAAACTTAGTTTCAAAACCAAAGAACAAAAATATTTACGAAAACTTATTCTCATTCTTACCTCTTTAATTCTTTAATAAAACTTCATGTTCCTCAAAAACTCTTGCAAAATAGATAAAATTTTGACACACTTGATCACTCTGCTAATCTACTCATCCTCTATTTTTATAGATGGACGTGAAGTACAACAAGTTTTACCAACTTGGGAATGGAGGAGACCTTATCTTTGAGAGGGATCTGGATCAGCTTTCAGAACGTCTGGAGCGTCCGCACCCCGAGTTCTTCGGAGCTCAGCTCAATGATCAAGGAGGAGAGGATCTGCAGTGGCTAATTGTTGTAAGTCTCCGAGGAAAGATTGAACCTCCCACTGCGGAGGGAATTTAGTTTACCTTGAGGGAAAACAACTGGCTCGATGGACTTGCCAGAGCAATGCAGGAAGCTCTTTCCCGTCTGTGTGGGCAGAGCATCAATCAGATCAAGGGTATTCGCTTCGAGTTTTGCCCAAGGCGTGATGCAAATGGCCAACCACTGGAAGCCCCATACCACCCCGAGCTGAAGACTCAATTGGACCACCTTAGCTTCATGATGTATGATCGTCAGCAAGAGTTGGACAACTGCCGTGACTATTGCAACCACAAGTCTGCCATCATCAAGACGAAGGATCAGACCATAGCCATGCTAGCAAAGGATCGCAAGTCTCGCCGCCGTCAGCTCGACAAGAAGGAGCGCATTATTGCCCGTCTTCGCCATCGCATCTCATCTCTGGAAGAGACCATCCACGAGTGCAGTTAGAGGAAAGGGAGAATGCCGGAGAGGATCTTCGTGGAGACCCTTACTCCTACCTCAGCGATGACGATGATTTTCTGGAGGATCAGGCCATGGAATTCTTCACCGATGCGGATGATTTCGCCTTCATCGATGATGCTGAAGATGATGAAGCCACAGACTCCAAGGAGTACTAGCACTGAGCACTAGAGTAGTGAGTAGTAGTCGGTCCCACTTTATCGTAGATTCCAGAATGGTTCTTAAAACCATCTGTTTTTTTCCTTGCTGTGGTGTGCGTTGTATCGAGTGAATGAATGAATGAAAAAGCAAGTTGCTAGAAAAACCTGAGTCAAACTCTAAAAACTTTTCAGAAAACCCAAACCTTAACAATTTCCCTCTTTTCTCATGATCTATATCAATCTTCAGATGGCACGTGGAGGAAGTGGTTTAGCCCCGGACCCGATGTTGCAGATCCTGCAAATGTTGACTTCTGACCGAGAAGCTGAAAGAGCGGAACGTCAAGCCAACCTAGCCACTCTGCAACAGATAGCCCAGCTAGCCCACAACAACCAAGGCCATGGAAATCAGGACAACCACGGATCTAAGCTCAAGAATTTCCAGAATACCAACCCACCCGTTTTCACCAAGTCAGAAGAACCCCTAGACGCCGATGATTGGCTGCAAACCATGGAAAACAACTTAGAAGTCGCCGGAGTGGAAGCCAACGAGAAAGTCTTGTTCGCCACCCATTATCTAGCCGGAGATGCCAGGGCATGGTGGAACAGTGTTCGTGCAATGACCGGAGGCCAGATGATGACCTGGGAGGAATTCAAGGTCAAGTTTAGCAGAACCCATGTGCCACCAGGTTTGATCAAGAGAATGAGAGACGAATTCAGAGAATTGAAGCAAGGAAGGATGAATGTAGTGGAATACCGTGACAAATTTTTGTCATTAGCTAGGTATGCCCCGGACGAGATAGACATCGAAGCCAAGAAGAAAGAAAGATTCCTGAATGGTCTGCATGACGAGATGCAGACAGTGTTGGTCAATATCCCCTTTGTTGATATTGAAGCCCTTGTCGACTCTGCTATCCAGATGGAAGGAAAGATCAACCAGGCCAATGAGAACTGCAAGCGTCGCATGATGCATCAACCAGGAACCCATCAAACCCCAAAGTATCGCCCCAACCCATCTCCAGGATTTGCCCCAAGAACCAACAGACCCCCTATGACCTGTCTGACCTATCCCAACCGTGGAAACCCTAGACCCGGAGGAAATCACAACAACCCCGGCAACTCTAGAAATTTCACGCGTGCCCCACCCAAGTTCAACACCAACAATGCTACTGCCAACCCCAACACTGCCCCGAGGACTGGAAGCAATGTTGTGCCTGTCACAGCCAAGGACAAGTCACAAGTGACCTGATATGACTGTGGAAATAAAGGCCACTATTCCAACGAGTGCCCCAACAAGAAGAATGCTACAGCCCCCAACGCCAATGTCCCAGCTCAGCAGCAGCGTCGTGTCCAGCCAGGGAGAAGATTTGCCCCAGGGAATTCACTCAACCGCAATGGCCGTCTTTTTCTCATGCATGCTGAAGAAGCTCAGGAAGCGCCAGACGTCGTGCTGGGTATGTTTTCTGTTAATTCAGTACTGGCAAGAGTGTTGTTTGATTCTGGTGCATCGCATTCATTTGTCACCGAAGAATTTGCCTGCACTAGTAAAATTCAACCAACCAAATTGAAGCATGTGATGATTGTACAAATTCCCGGATCAACCACCAAGGCTAGGCAAATTTGCAAGGACGTCCCTATCCGAATCCATGGCATAGATTTTTATGCTAATCTAATAGTACTCGGAACTAAAGGTTTGGAAGTAGTACTATGAATGGATTGGATGTCCAAACATAAAGGATTGATTGACTGTGCCAAGAAAGCCATCACCATGACCAGTACCGCCGGAATATCATTTGAGCAAATATCTGAAACCTTACCTCGCCAATTCAAGTGTAAAAAGAGTCTAGCCCAACCTACCATTGACCAAGTTCGGATAGTCTGTGAATACCCCGATGTATTTCCAGATGTTTTGCCCGGTATGCCCCCAGATCGGGATATCGAGTTTATCATCGAACTAATCCCTGGAACAGGACCCATAGCCCAGAGACCCTATAGTATGAACCCGTCGGAACTAGAAGAACTGAAGAAGCAACTAGATTCCATGTTAGAAATCGGATTGATTCAACCGAGTGCGTCCCCATGGAGATCCCCTGTCTTGTTTGTGGACAAGAAGGATGGAGGTAACCGTTTGTGTACGGATTATTGAAAGTTGAATGATGTCACCATCAAGAACAAGTACCCCTTTCCTAAGATAGAAGATTTGTTTGATCAGTTGACCGGAGCCCAGGTGTTTTCTAAGATTGATCTTAGGACTGGCTATCATCAACTCAAGATTCGTGTAGAAGATATTCCAAAGACTGCCTTTACCACCAGATATGGATTGTATGAGTATACAGTCATGTCTTTTGGATTAACCAATGCCCCCTCTTATTTCATGAACCTCATGAATAAGATTTTTATGGACTTCCTGGATAAGTTTGTAGTTGTTTTCATCGATGACATTCTAATTTATTCCAAATCAGAAGAAGAACATGAGCTACACCTAAGGACCATTCTTGGAACCCTTAGAGAGCATCAGCTGTATGCAAAATTTAGCAAATGTGAATTCTGGTTACAGGAAGTAGGATTCCTCGGTCACATTGTATCAGCCGGATGAATTGCCGTTGACCCTGCCAAAGTGAAAGATGTAGAAGATTGGCAAGCCCCAACCACTCAAACCCAAGTTCGTGCTTTTCTCGGATTGGCGGGATATTACCGCAAATTTGTAGAAGGATTCTCTAGTATCGCCCGACCCATGACCCAATTGCTGAAGAAGGACAAGAAGTTTGAATGGACCAACAAATGTGAAGCGAGTTTTCAAGAACTCAAAACAAGATTGATTTCAGCCCCAATCTTGATTATGCCGGATATCACGAAGCCCTTCGATGTGTATTGTGACGCATCCAAGATTGGTCTCGGATGTGTGCTAATGCAAGAAGGCAAAGTTATATCTTACCTACCGCGACAATTGAAGCAACATGAACAAAATTACCCAACCCATGACCTCGAACTCGTAGCCATAGTTCTAGCCCTGAAGACATGGAGACATTACCTGATGGGAAACTGTTCTGAGATTTATTCGGATCACAAGAGCCTAAAGTATATAATCACTCAGAAGGAGCTGAATATGAGGCAGAGAAGATGGATTGAGCTAATCAAGGATTACGACCTAGACATTCACTATCACCCTGGTAAAGCCATTGTGGTAGCCGATTCCCTTAGCAGATTGCCGTGCCGCTCGAACTCCATGATTTTAGAGGAGCAACCAAGTTTGCACAAAGAGATGGAAGATTTTCGAATGGAATTAGTAAGTGAAGGATTTTTGGCTAGCATAGAACTTCAGCCCACTTTGATCAGTTAGATTAAAGAGGCGCAGAAAGGAAATGTCAGTATCGACGGAATCAAGCGTCGTATCGGTACAGGCAAAGTACCCGGATTCACCGAGGACGAAGAAGGAGTGTTGTGGTACAAAGGACGCCTTTGTGAACCAGCAGATTCAGAGTTGAAAGAAGTTATCTTGAAGGAGGATCATGATACTCTTTATTCTATCCATCCCGGAGGAACTAAGATGTATCAAGATTTGAAAGAGCAATTTTGGTGGCATAAGATGAAGGGAGAAATCGGGAGCTATATCGCCAAGTGTGACATATGTCAGCGAGTCAAGGCAGGACATCAAAGACCCGCTAGATTGTTCCAACCTTTGCAGATTCCGGAATGGAAATGGGATTCTGTAGAAATGGACTTTATCATTGGACTACCTACTTCTAGTAGGGGAAATGACTCTATTTGGGTCATAGTGGACAGATTGTCCAAAGTCGCCCATTTCTTGCCCGTCAAAACCACCTATCAGAGTTCGAAGCTAGCGGAGTTGTACATCGCTAGGATCGTTAGTTTGCATGGAGTCCCCAAGAATATAGTATCGTATCGAGGAACTCAGTTTACGTCGAGATTCTGGAAGAAAGTCCAAGAAGGTTTAGGAACCCTCCTAGATTTCAGTACCGCGTACCACCCTCAGACCGATGGACAAACGGAGCGAGTAAATCAAATACTCGAAGATATGCTTAGAGCATGTGTGCTAGAATATGGATCCAAGTGGGAAGATTGTCTGCCGTTTGCAGAATTTTCATACAACAATAGTTACCAAGCCAGTTTGCAAATGGCCCCATTTGAATTCATGTACGGAAGAAAGTGTCGCACCCCTTTGAACTGGTCGGAAGTAGGAGAGAGTCAGATTTTCGGACCCGAAATCCTACGAGAAGCAGAAGAGAAGGTTCACAAGATCCGTGAGCACCTCAAGACAGCCCAATCCCGACAGAAGAGTTACGCCGACAAGAGACGTCGAGACCTCGCCTTCAACATCGGATATTTTGTTTATCTGAAAGTGTCGCCCTTGAAGGGAATGCAGTGTTTCCAACTCAAAGGAAAGTTAGCCCCCAGATATATCGGACCTTTCAAAATTTTGAACCGTCGAGGAGAAGTATCTTATCAACTGGAACTACCTGAAGATATGTCAGCTGTGCACAATGTGTTCCATATCTCGTTACTTCGCAAGTGTCTCGAAGTCCCCGAGAAGACCGAAGTGTTCAAGAATATCGATCACCGGACCATAGAGATCAATGATGACCTAACCTATCCTGAAGTACCCATCCATATATTGGAAGAAGCCTTTCAAACTACCAGAACCCGAAGCATCAAGTTTCTCAAGATTCAGTGCAGCAACCACACACAAGAGGAAGCTACCTGGTAGCGCGAAGATCACATCAGGACGGAGTTTCCAGATCTCTTCAAATCCTAGGTAATCTTTTCGTCCTTTTTCAAATCTCGGGACGAGATTTTGTTTAAGGGGGGAAGGTTTGTAACATCCCAAAAATACCAAACTTAGATCATCAAACACTAATCATCAAGATTAGGGTTAACAAAAACTTTTCTAAATAAACTCATGAATGCATGTATATGTGTATGCATGGATTTTTATTTTTTTTAAAAACCACCTTGTTTGTGTGATCCATTGCTTGTAAAATGTTTCTTAGGTGAAATGAACATCATATAAAACATTTCCCACACATTTCCTAAAGACAAGTAAATCAAAACAAATATATTAAGTGAATGGTCATTTTGACCAATTTAACTTACATGCCTACTTTGGCTGTCTCAAACTTTGAAAACCTAACAGAAACTTTTCTGGATCTTTGCACCCCTTGAATGTACTCATAACAAGGTATCAAGGCCCACTTTGTGATCATCCAGAAACTTTCAAATGCATAGTTTAAATGACAATTCAAAATTGAATCTTCTTCATATGGGAAGATCCCACTTTTCCAAAACCCACTCAAACAAGCTCAACTTTCAAAACACAAGCATCTGCAGACTCAACAGCACCAATCTAGCAAACCCACCAAAAATCATTTCAAAATTCAAAACTTGACTTCATGCGGCCATTTCATCAAACAGGTTGCAGACACAAATCAAACAAAACATCAAACACTATAGTGTGCAGTTATTCTTGCCTAACTTGTTCCCTAGTTAGCTCACACACAACTTAGTAGATCATCTCGAAAGATTAGCCCAACACTAGCACCCTTGTGAGCTTGCCATTCTCATCAATGGTGAACAGCCGAGCACCCAATGTCACCCCATTGTGGACAGCAGGCTAGAGGAAGCAATAGCCATGCCAACCTTGTCTGGGAGGCAGCCCACCGTCCACCGCCACTGCCTGTCCCAGCCGCGAGCGTTGCCAAGCCCTGGACTACGCGCACAAGCCACGCCCTGACCATGCCGAGCGTGCGCTAGAGAGCCACCCTCGACCAGTGTCCACAGACCGCGTGCCGCCCTCACCGCGTGCACACACGATGACCACTGACCCAGGAGACCGCCAGACACCCCCGTTTGCCGCCCCGTGCCATACAGCCACCGCCCGCCGTCGAAGACGCCGCCTCTGCCGCGCAGAGCATCGGCCGTTCCAGACCAAATCACACCGCCCCATGCCTCGCGACCATGTCGTTGAGCATCGCCAGGAGACACAGCACCGTCCCCTACCCTTGCCCATGCCATTAGCCGCCTGTAACGTCGCCCCCGACGAGCTCACCGTGCGCCCCGACGGTCCCCTCGCTCGACTATAAATAGAGGCCACCCCCGCACGATTTCTTCACACCATCTCACTCCCCTATCCCCACTGACCGTGCCACACCATCCTCAGAGCAAGGCGAGCACCACCACGCCGGAATTTCACTGGATCCTGCCGCTGTCGGAGAAGAAGGGAGCCAGCGATTGGAGCCGCCCCAGGAGAAGCAACCGGTACCAGGAGGTTCGCCGTCGTCGACTTCGTTGTTCGCCCGCCTCGCTGACCCTTGCCCGTACCCCGGTGAGCCCCCAGCAACCCTCACTAGCCGCGCTAGGTTTCGTTCTCGCTGGAGTTGTCTCGCGTCGACGATGACCCCCAGCCGTTGGATTAGAACTAGATCGAACGATCCACGTTGCCCCATACCGCTTCGCCCAGCCCCGTGTCACTGACGAGTGGGGACACCCACTTAAGCAGCCCGCGGGAGCCCTGCGCTTAGCAGGCTGGCCCAGTAACTTTTCCCACGCAGCCCAGCAATTCAAATTAAATATTTTCTATTTCAATTCAAACACACTTCAGCACCCAACTTCAAAAATCAACCCAGATCGATTCAGTGCAACAATTTGGATGAAACCAATTTTGTTGGAAAGGTCTATGAATGATTAACCCAAGACCGTTGGATTCAAGTCATTTGGATCTGTAGATCACCCATAGTAAAAATAACAAGGCAGAAGCTTTTCTGCATTCAAACATTTTTCAAATTTAAACCATAAAAGCTTTTGAGTTGATTCCAACTCTCAAAAATCACATTTAACCATACCTTTCAGAATATATAAAAATATACAGGTTTACTTGTAGAAATAATGTTCAAGTAATAAAAGAATGCTTCATAAGCATTTCTAGCCACTTTAATTAATTAAAATAAAAGGGTAAAACCTTATTAAATTGTGACACCACTTTAAATCACATTCCCATGGACTAAAATATGTGGTGATGACATGTGTCAACATGATCCCATGTTTAGTTTGGAGAATATTAAATCTTAAGTAGTTTTTCAATGAGTAGAAATTACTTTTCTAAAAAAAATAAAAAAGATTTAAACCAAGCTTCAACCTTGTAATGTTAGAGATGATGCTAGATCATCTATAGGACCCTTGTGTGTGATGATTGCAAGTAGTTAAGTATTGTTTGGTGATTGTGTACCTCGTATTTATTCATAGACGCTAGTACCGACCAAGGATACGAGGAGGAAGGAGGATACTACGAAGAGGAAGCCGAGGAGAACTTCAACCACTGCTCTGCACAAGGCAAGCTTATATTGACACTGATGCAAGCCTAATACTACTAGTGAATGTGCAAGCTAACACTTGCAAGATACTATGCCTATGCAAGCTTATACTGATATTGATGCAAGCTAACCCTTGCAAGATACCCTACTGATGCCACAAACCCATACTTGCGAGATGACTACTATACGCCTTAAGCATATGTGATCCTACCCACTTGATAAACAAATCCTAGTTTTATGGCAAGCTTCTAACTTTATTTCTTTATCAAAGCTTACTTAGAGTCTACCTAAGAGTTTGGTAGATACTAGCCAGTTGTGCTGAAGGTTGCATAAAGAGCATAAAATTTGGCCTAAGCTAGAAACCTTGATATCAGCCTAGGATATAAGGTTGGACTTAGTGAAACTCCACTAGTTACCACCCCTCATTAGTACTACCCCCACCTGTAGATGCTAGTGCTAAGCATAAAACTTGATCAACTTTAGATGCGAATACTTGATGGAAAAATGGTTATGAAACCTTGGAATGATGGATCATTCTATTGAAATGTTTTGGACATGTGTTTCCAAACACTTGATGATTCTGGTGATAAAAATGTTGAGGCATGAGCCTTAGCCCCTTTATAAAACTGATGGTTGTCTGGATGCGATACCATTCCAATTTTATCGTACAACCACAATACCCGAATATTGGGTAGGGCTTGACTGGAAACTTATATACCTTAGTATTAGTTCCCTCACGGCCAAGGTCTGAGCTGAGGCTACCTTGTGAAGATTGTCCACCTGTGCAGTACCCAAGATGACAGTGGTCATGGTTGGGAGGCCAAACTCACAGGAGAGGTGCTTATACTAGGGCGTGTAATCGAAAGGTTAGGATTGATTATCCGCATACTGAGTATGGTGAATTCAGGATTTGTTCCTGACGGATGTATCGAATGTTGTGGTGAAAGTGTACAATCTCTGCAGAGTGTCAAACTATTCGAATAGCCGCGTCCGCGGTTATGGACAGTTGGAGTGGCCATACTGTTCCCCCGTCAGACTTTTCAAAATGACTTGTGAAATGAATTGAGACTTTGACTTGACCACAACAGAGTTGTGACCCGAATTACAAGATCCCACTTAGGAGTTATAAAATTGTGACTAGCTTTGGAACTTAGTAGAGATAAACCTGGCTTTTTGCAAAACAACCCTAGAGCCTAGTGTCCTATTATCCAAAGACCCCTTACCTGTTAGTATTAGTTTGCGAGTACTTAAAGAGTACTCATGGCTTTGTCCCTGGCTATTCCCATGGCCAGACTATGAAGAGGAGTACCTGGAAGATGGACCCCAGGAAGGTTACGACAACTAGGATCATCTCCCATCGTCAGTATTGCCTGTGAACCCGAAGATGGAGCTTTGCCCACGCTACCGTTATTATTTTGTATTCCACTCCTTGATGTTGTATTAAGAACTGGATCATGAGATCCCTATTTGTGTAAGAACTTATGTATCGTTTGTAATGGATGAAGTACTATGGTATCCAATTCTGTTATGTCTCGCAAAAATGGTAATCCTGGGATTGCGATGTATGGCATAACAGGCATCTAGGATTGAAAAATCCGGGTGTTGACAGCAGGGTTCGAGCGCTGGACATGGCGTGGCGGTGGACGGTGGGCTGCCTCCCAGACATGTTGTTTTGGCTTGGTGCTTGCTCTGGCTAGCTAGCTATTATCGGCTGGCAAGGGGGTGCTCGGGTTGGCATGGCATGGAGATAAGGGTAGGGGCTAGGGTTGGTCCAAGCACTGGTTGGCACTGGGGGAGACAAGGGTGATCAATGGTGAACATTGCTTAGCCCAATCACTGCTCCAAATAGTGAAGTTAGGCCAGTTTGATTTGAATCTGCCAAGTGTTTGATGAAATGTTCGCAAGAATTCAAGTTTTGAATTTTGAAAAGATTTTTGGTGGGTGTGCTAGATTGGTGCTGGTGAGTCTGCAGATTCTTGGGTTTTGAAAGTTGAGCTTGTTTGAGTGGTTTTTGAAAAAGTGGGATCTTCCCATATGATAAGGATTCAATTTTGAATTGTCATTTAAACTATGCATTTGAAAGTTTCTGGATGATCACAAAGTGGGCCTTGATACGTTGTTATGATTACATTCAAGGGGTGCAAAGATCCAGAAAAGTTTCTGTTAGGTTCTGAAAGTTTGAGGCAGCCAAAGTAGGCATGGGAGTTAAATTGGTCAAAATGACCATTCCCTTATTTTATTTGTTTTGATTTACTTCTCTTTAGGAAAAGTTTGGGAAATGTTTAGATGATGTTTATTTCACCTAAGCATCCATTTACAAGCAATGGAACACATAAACAAGGTGGTTCAAAAGAATTCAAAATGAAATGCATACACATATGCATGCTTTCAAAATTTTATTTAGAAAAGTTTTTGTTAACCCTAATTTTGATGCTTAGAGTTTGATGATCCAAGTTTAGTATTTTTGGGATGTTACATACGCCCAATTTTTATCACCTTTATATATCATAATTTACCTCTATTCATTGATATTTGTCTTATTATGAGGTATTACTTATGGATTTTCATCTGTTTATGCATGTTGGATGATTCCTGGAGGATGGACTGCCGGAGTCTAGATTCTGATGGAAAAGATGGTGTTTCGGTGCAATTTCGAGAAGATCATAAAAATACCAGAAAAATATGGAAACATATTATTTTACCAGAAGACGAAGGAAGCCAGAAGGAGGAGCGAAGGGGGGGCTCAGGGGGGCCACACCCCCTAGGCGCGGGCCCACTTAACCCCACGCCTAAGGTGGGTTTGGCCCACCTGTTCGGCCTCCGACTATGCCCCTTCACCTATATCTTCCCTACGGAACCCTAACACCAGGGGAGCGACCACAGATAGATTTCCGTCGCCTCTCGGGGGCGGAAAACACCGAGAGAGAAAGATCTTTCCGGCAGACAGATTTCTGCAGGGGGAATTCCTTTCCGGAGAGGGGAGACTGTCGCCATCAATACCATCATCAATCTAGGCTTCATCGGGATCATCATCATCATCCACACCATCATCTCCACCAGCACCATCACTCCGTCCTGCTATAACAATTGTGTTGGAAATTGCTTTAGTTCGTTAGGGGAACTTTCCCGGTGTTGATTACTATTGTAGTTGATGCTTGTGAGTGGAACCGTTGGATTATTGTTTATGTTCAGATTGTTATCTATTACCATATCATATTTGATCTTGATTCATATGATGTCTTCTGAGTAGTTCGTTTAGTTCTTGAGGACATGGGAGAAGTCATGTTGTTAGTAGTGAATCTGTGATGAGTTATTATTCAATGGTTTAGTATTTAAGTTGTGGTTCTATTCTTCTAGTGGTGTCATGTGAACGTCGACTACATGGGCCTAGGTGAATGCATTGTGTATTTGGCTACTAATTGTGGGGTTGCCGGAGTGACAGAAACATGAACCCCCGTTAGGACACCTTTCCACAAGGGAGTGTAGGATCTCAGAGTTTAAGGTTGTGGTTAGATTTATATCTTAATTACTTTCCTGTAGTTACGGATGTTTGAGGGGGTTTAATCACAATTATGCATTAGTCCTAGGAAGGGCATTATGTTAGCACAGGTTCACCCACACAACACTTACAAACACCAAAGGAAGTTTATCTTATCCTGTGATGAATGCCTATGAATTATTCTCTTGTTATTGAACCTTTTGATTGTTGGGGATTCAACTTTATGGGGCCTTTTCCTCCTTCAAAAGGGTATACTCATATTTGTATTGTTGTTGATTATGTTACAAAGTGGGTAGAAGCCATACCTACGAGCAGTACTGATGGTAAGACCTCTCTGAAAATGCTCAAAGATGTCATTTTTCCTAGGTTCGGTGTACCTAGATATCTCATGACTGATGGAGGCTCCCATTTTATTCATGGGGGTTTTAGAAAAACGCTCGCTAAGTATGATGTAAACCACAAAATAGCATCAGCTTATCACCCCCAAACTAGTGGGCAAGTAGAACTTTCCAATAGGGAAATTAAATCTATCTTGAAGAAGACTATCAATAGGTCTAGAAAAAATTGGGCTAAAAAGTTGAATGACGCTTTGTGGGCTTATAGAACTGCTTATAAAAATCCTATGGGGATGTCTCCTTACAAAATGTTCTATGGGAAATCTTGTCACTTGCGTTTAGAATTAGAACACAAAGCTTATTGGGCAGTGAAAGAGTTGAATAGATATTTTAGACTTGCTGGTGAGAAGATACTGCTCGATTTAAGTAATCTAGATGAGTGGAGAGGGAAGCTTACGAAAATGTTAGGCTCTTTAAGGAAAAACTAAAAAGATGGCAAAATAGGAGAATTCTCAAAAGGGAGTTCCATGTTGGTGACAAAGTTATTTTGTATAGGTATCGTCTCTGATTTTTTGCAGGGAAATTACTCTCCAAATGGGAAGGACCTTTTGTTATCAAGGAAGTGTACCGTTCAGGTGCCATCAAAATCTCTTCTCTGAAGGATGACAAAACACAGGTGGTTAATGGTCAAAGACTAAAACATTATATTTCTGGAGATTCTTACAATGAAGAAGTGGATGTCATTAAAATGGTGACTCCAGAAGAATTTATCAAGAAACAAACACCAAAATATGCAGAGTTCGTCTATGAATAGTTAAAAATGGTGAAAATAGAAGGTTCGTGAAACTCCAATCTTTTTATATTTTTGATGTTTTTAATACATAAGGGAAGTTACGGGACGAAACTGAAAGGGAAACGGAGCCCAGGGTAGACAAACCCACCCCTGGCACGGGCCCAGCCTGGCCACGCCTGGAGGGGGTTTGACTCCCCCGAACTCCGTCTCCACTTCGTTTCTGTGTCAAAACTGTCCTTATGCATTGAATCTTCGTAACATATAACCCCCCGGGTTCCCCGAGGTTCTTGCATCATGTTCTCATCGTGTTTTTGTTTCGATCTGTTTATGTCAGGAAATCTTCCCATGTTTAGAGCACCATGGCCTCCACCAACGATAAAGGCAAGAAGCCCGTGGAGATAGAATTGGAAAAACACCACCACCGAAGAATTGATTCGTCATCAGGTTTGGCATCCCCTTGGCTTGTTCCAAGCTTGGGGGTGTGTCGCGGTATCACCACCATTATCTTTAATATTTTACCTTTTTAGTGGATCCATATCTGTGGTAGAGAAGTTATCTTATAGTTTGGTTTGCATATGGAAGTATCTCTCTTTTAGTTGGTTATCTATGTATCCCTTGGTGTTAGTGCCTTTATTGAATATTAATGAGAAGTCTCATCTTTTACTTTTTGCACTTCTTATTTTTAGTTTGCAATCTCTATTATATGATGGATCTTGTTGTTCAGTATTAGCACCACTTTGGGATCATCAAGTGGATCTAAATTGGTTTTGGCAAACCGAGTTCTGGTCAGTGCCATTAGTTTGAAATAAAAGAAAGAAAGAAATAAAAAGCTTACAGGTATTTGGTATCAATTATTTTCTTTCTTGTTGGCTCATAAGCTTAGTATTCTTTATTTAAGATTATTTTGTGTCTTCAAGGAAGATTGCATGTTTGGCTTTATTACTTGTATGTGTGCTTGCTTCTTTCAACTTTCTTGCTTCCTACCTATCCTAACCAAAAACCTTTTTTGAGAAGGCATACTTCTCATGTTTCCAAAACCCTTTGAACCAAAAACCTTTGCCACTTGTGTCCACCATATCTACCTAGTAGCTTTTGCTATTTCAAGCAAATTCGCGAGCTTCATCTACCTTTCGAATTAAAAAAGTATTTTGTTATGTGAAAACTAGTTAGAAAAGCTCTCACGAACTTGATGGCACACTTTATTTACTTGCCCCTAATAAGCTTGAACCATTGTGGACATCGAAGTTGTATATGCTTGCATCTATACGTTGGGATTAGCAGAACCGTGCTGTCACGGGGAACATTTTCAACATTGCACTTGTACCTTGTCGTACATAGTTCATATCGTGCTCTTTTGTCTATGGATGTCAACGGTGTGAAATAAATAGGGGACTTGTAAGTCCATGGAGTTTGTATTCTGTGTTAGAGAAACGCCCGGGCCGCTAGCCTAAGCCATGCTTAATCATGGTGGAAACTTGCAGCATCACCATAGTGAGTCATCTATGAAGCATCCTCAATAAAAAGCTATATGCATAGTAAATAAAAAGATTGCTGAGATGCTCATTGTCTGCTTGCCTTGTCATTTTGGTTATAGGAAAGCTCCTGTACCATGTGCAAGGGGTACCCCGTTGGCGGTTCTCAATGATATGCAAATACTTACAATGACAAGAACTTACCTGGACCCAAAGTTGAGTATGCATGAGGAGTGGCCCTCATATTCAAGGGACATGAGATTTCCAACTTATATTTCGTCAAGCATATACTCCATCTTTGTTCACTTTAACCTGAATCATCTAAAGATGCTTATGATAGGGGCAATCAGCGCTCAAAGCTAGTAAGTACCATAATCTTTTGGAAGCTCTTTATGACTTGTAATCCCTGCTACCCTCTAAGAAGGGACCTTTCTACCAGTTACCAGTTGAGTCAGTAAACCTACTTCCTCTCTATCTCTAGCAAGCTTTTGAGTTGTTGTGTTTCAAGCATTCATATGGTGATTTATTCAATCATGTTCTTTATCTCCCTTGTTTGCACAAAACTCTTTAACTATTGAGTATTACTTTGAAAGCCTTCACTTGTGAAAAACCTTTTTGAGCAAAGAGTACTCCTGTTTTGAAATCTCTACAAAAAGCCTTTGTGAAACTGTTTGCCAGGTGTTCTCTGACCAAGAACAAGTTTGCCAATTCCAATTATGATTTATCTTTATGCATGTCTATTGTGACTGTTGTACTTGGCTGCAAGCTAAGTTATATAATGGTGAGTGCTTTCTTCTATGAGATGTGCAGTGGTAAGTGTGATGCTTCTTGTGCATATTCTTTTATCGACACTTCACTCCATAAACCTGTGGACATGCTTACTGAGCTCAGTATGCGCTTGGGGACAAGCAAAGTCTAAGCTTGGGGGAGTTGATCCGCCCAATTTGCATCACCTTTCAATATCATAATTTACCTCTATTCATTGATATTTGTCTTATTATGAGGTATACTTATGGATTTTCATCTTTTTATGCATGTTGGATGATTCCTGGAGGATGGACTGCCGGAGTCTAGATTCTGATGGAAAAGACGGCGTTTCGGTGCAATTTCACGAAGATCAGAAAAATACAGAAAAATATGGAAACATATTATTTTACCGGAAGACGAAGGAAGCCAGAAGGAGGAGCGAAGGGGGGCCTCAGGGGCCCACACCCCCTAGGCGCGAGCCCACCTGACCCCGCGCCTAGGGTGGGTTTGGCCCACCTGTTTGGGCTCCGACTCCGCCCCTTCGCCTATATCTTCCCTACGGAACTCTAACACCAGGGGAGCGACCACTGATAGATTTCCGCCGCCTCTCGGGGGCGGAAAACACAGAGAGAGAAAGATCTCTTCGGCAGACACATTTCTGCCTGAGGAATTCCTTCCCGTAGAGGGGAGACCGTCGCCATGAACACCATCATCAAGCTAGTCTTCATCGGGATCATCATCATCCACACCATCATCTCCACCAGCACCATCATTCCATCCCGCTGTAACAATTTTGTTCGATATTGCTTTAGTTCGTTAGGGGAACTTTCCCGGTGTTGATTACTATTGTAGTTGATTCTTGTGAGTGGAACCATTGGATTATTGTTTATCTTCAGATTGTTATCTATTACCATATCATCTTTGATCTTGATCCATATGATGTCTTGTGAGTAGTTCGTTTAGTTCTTGAGGACATGGGAGAATTCATTTTGTTAGTTGTGAAACTGTGATGAGTTATTATTCAATGGTTTAGTATTTAAGTTGTGGTGCTATTCTTCTAGTGGTGTCATGTGAACGTCGACTACATGACATTTCACCATTTATGGGCCTAGGGGAATGCATTGTGTATTTGGCTACTAATTGTGGGGTTGCCGGAGTGACCGAAACCTAAACCCCCATTAGGACACCTTTGCACAAGGGAGTGTAGGATCTCAGAGTTTAAGGCTCTCGTTAGATTTATATCTTAATTACTTTCCTGCAGTTACGGATGTTTGCAGGGGGTTTAATCACAAGTACGTATTATTCATATGAAGGGTAGTATGTTAGCACAGGTTCACCCATACAACACTTACAAACACCAAAGAAGAGTACTCAGCTATTTGCAACGAAAGCACTTGACAGAATTCCCATGTGTCCTCGAGAACGTTTGGTCCTTATAAGTATTTACACCGGCTTGTCCTTTGCTAAGAAAGGATTGGGCCACTTTCACCATTTGTTCGTTACTTCTGTTACTTGCTCTTTGTTTTGTTACCTTGTCAGAAAACCACTAAAAATCCGTTTGCTAAGTATCCACAGGGATTTCCTGCTCCATACCACTGTTCAGCACCTTATGCTCCTTATTGGGATCGACACTCCTATTTATCGAAAGTACTACGATACACCCCCTATACTTGTGGGTCATCACTCAGCATCGTTGTATTGTCATCAGTCTCCCACAACAAGGTGTTGTGTTGAATTCATTGTTGTGGCCTTGTATTGATAATATAAGAGTTAGAGTCGATTTCAGAACCAATTTGTTTGCAACCCATCAAACAACACCAGATAAACATATTTCGCATCTTGATCTGAACCAATATGGATGCTAGTGGCACTCACACTTATTGCAAATTAAGTGTAAATAATCACTGATACGTCCAAAACGTATCTACTTTCTCGAACACTTTGCTATTGTTTCTTCTCTAAACTTGTGTTATTTGGATACAACTAACACGGACTGACGTTGTTTTCAGCAGAATTACCTTGGGGTCTTGTTTTTGTGCATAAAATGAACTATCAGGAAAAATCCCGGAAAATATGCAAAAAATTATATTTCACCAGAAGATCCACGAAGCCAGAAGACGAGACGGAGAGGAGGCCTAGGAGGCCCACACCCACCCCAGGCGCGGGCCCACCACTGGCCGCGCCTGGAGGGGTGCAGCCACCCCAGGCACCCCCGTGGCCTCCCTCTGCGCCTATAAGTTGCCTTTCGACTTAAAAACTAAGGGGGTTCGATAGTTTTCTAGAAAGAGTTACGCTTCGCCGCCGCCACCAGAAAACAAGATTCGGATCCAGAAACTCCGTTCTGGCACCCTGTCGGGACGGGGAATTTGGAGAGGATCATCGCCATCTTCATCACCAACGCATCTCCATCAACCACTGATGTTTCCCTCATCCATGAGTGAGTAATCCCCCGTTGAAGGCTTGGGGATGGTAGGGATTGGATGAGTTCTATCATGTAATCAAATAAGATCTGTTAGGGCATAGTGCCTAGTATCTCTATTAGTGCTATTTGACTTTGTTGCAACCTATTGTGCTTAATGCTTGTCACTAGGGCCCGAGTGCCATGATCTCAGATCTGAAGTTATCATTGAATCATTATGATAGTATTGTTTGTGATCTTATCTGCAAGTTGTGTACACATATCATTGTCCGGATCCATAGGCCCCAAAGTGAAAATAATTGGGACAACCGGAGGGGGTGGATATGGTGTGAGGATGTTTTGCTCCGGTGCTCTATTAAAAGGAGCACCTTAATTACCAGTAGTTCCCTAGAGGCCCCGCTGCCATGGGCTGGCTGGACAGAAGATGTTGTGCAAGTTCTCATTGCGAGCACGTATGACTATATTTGGAGCACATGCCTAGGATTGTTTAGTACTTGGATGCTTGTTATTATTTATATGCAATGCCCTAGTTCTTGAAGTTAAATGGTTAGACTCGTCCATGCAACGCTCGTCCATCCATCCATATGCCTACCGCACTCGAATTCTACTGTTACCGTTATTGTTACTATTGTTCCCGTTTCACTGTTGATGTTGCTTTGCTATTGCTACTGATAAACTTCTGTGAGCAAGGACTATTTCTAGGTGCATCTGAATTGACAACTCAGTTGTTAAGGCTTGCAAGTATTCTTTGGCTCCCCTTGTGTCGAATCAATAAATTGGGTAATACTACCTGCGAAGACTCTTGCGATCCCCTATACTTGTGGGTCATCAAGACTATTTTCTGGCACCGTTGCCGGGGAGCATAGCTTTATTTGTAAGTTCACTTGGATCTATTATTGTTCAGTGCTACTCCTTTCATCATGGGGAAGTCTCGTGATGGAAATTTCCCTATTTTACCATCCACTACAAGAAGAGGTACAGTCCTAAACACCTCTGGTGCTCTTGATTCACCGGCAGTTATAAGTAAGCTTGTTACACCACCACCACATACACATGCTACACACACTGCTACTACTGCTGAGTCTGAAACTGCTTTTGATGCTCATGATGTTACTTCTACTGTGCTTGATGCGAGTGTTTCATTATGTCCTTTTTCTAGATGCTACTATGGCTAGTCTAGGAAATACCAAAACTCCTAGTGAAGACACTGTTACACTTGTTAGCTCACCTGAGGCTAGTGAGATGGTTACATTGAGTTCACTAATGATTTTGTTGAAGAGTGCTGAAACACACATGGTGCTAGTGCTATTAAGAGTCTCCTTGCTAGACGTACTATTATGCCTAAGTTGTCCTCTGATCCTAAGTTTGCCACTTATCCCATAGATATTAAAGATGAAGACTATGATTTCTCTCTTGATGTATCTTATTTAGATATTGTCGAGAAAGAACCTTTTTGTGGGACTGAAAATGAGAGTGTTGTGGCTCATATGAATGAGCTTTCTACTATGAGTGCTTTGTTCTCTATTGATTTTAAAATGCGCAAGTACTTTGTTAGTAAGATCTTCCCTTATTCACTAAAAGGAGAAGCTAGGGCTTGGTTTAATAGATTACCTCTTGGTTCCATTGATAGCCCTCATTGCTTGATTGCTTCTTTCTTCTAGAAATATTTTCCTTCCAGTGCTAGACATGCTGCTTTGCAGAGACTTTTTGATTTTAAACAGGGAGAAGACGAGAAATTGCCTGAGTCATGGACAAGGTTTTGTGCCTTGATTCATGCACATCCTGGATGTCCATTACCTAAGAATGAGCTTCTTGATATTTGTTATAATGGACTAACTGATGATTCTAGGACCTACCTAGATAGCTTTGCTGATTGTGTTTTCAGGAAAAGGACTCCTACAGATGTTAAAGAATTAATGGCTAAGATAAGCAAGAGTTATGATGATTGGACTTCAACTGAGCTGAATGCACCTGAGCCTATTACTCCTGAACCAGTTATGCATGAACCAGTTCCAACACCAACACCAAAGAAGAGGGGAGTTATTGCATTAAATGATGAAGTGATGAAGGAAGCTAAGAAATGTCTAAAGGAGAAAGGTATTAGAGCTCAAGATGTGAAGAATCTACCTCCTATAGAAGAATTATGTAAGCCAATTCCCCACTCATCTACTATTGAGGTACACTCTCTCCAACACTTTGATGAAGGTGATATTCCTTATGGTAAGCCTCCTGATCAATGCTTAGAGGAACTTGACACATTTATTGTTAAACAAGGGTATTTTAATAAACAAGTCCAAAATCATTTGTTGGAAAACTCTAGAGCTATCCATGAGTTGAAAGATATTGTGGAAAGAACGTCTAATGATATTAAAATGCTTTGTAAACACTTTCAAATGGTTCAAACTCAACTTGATCAACTTGCTAAGGTGCAAAAGGATATGCTAGTTAATGCTTCATGAGAAAAACATGCTTATGGAATTAGAACTAGGAGTGGTATAGCTACTCAAGATCCTTTATATCTTGAAGGACACCATAAAAGAATAGAGCAGGATTCCCAACAAGGTGAAGATAGTGGTAGTCCTCGTAAGAGGAAGAAAAAGAAACATCACGTAGTTGAGGAACCACTTCAACCTGCTATAGATCCTAATAGTATATCTGTCTCTGATGCTGAAACTGAGAGTGGTAATGATAAAAATGAGTCTCCTGATAAGGAGGAAGGTGGGGAAGAACCTGAGAAGCACACTAAGAACACTAGGTACACAAAGGAAGATTTTATTGCTAATAAAAATGGTAAAGAGAGAGAACCTTGGGTGCAGAAACCTATGCCTTTTCCAGGTAAGAAACATAAGTCATAGGAGGAAGAACACTACAACAAGTTTTGTGATTGGATGAAACCTTTATGCTTGCAGATTCCTTTGACTGGTGCTACTAAATTGCCTCCTTATTCAAAGTATATGAAGGATATTGTCTCTAATAAAAGGAAGATTCCTAATGAGGAGATTTCTACTTTGCTTGCTAATTACTCCTTCAATGGTAAGGTTCCAAAGAAACTTGGTGATCCAGGTATACCAACTATTCCTTGCTCCATTAAGAATAATTATGTTAGAACTGCTTTATGTGATTTGGGAGCTGGAGTTAGTGTTATGCCTTTTTCTCTCTACAAGAGACTCCAGCTAGAAAGGTTGATACCACCTGATATATCTTTGCAAATGGCTGATAAGTCAACTACTATTCCTGTTGGTATATGTGAGGATGTTCCTGTTCTAGTTGCTCATAATTGCATTGTTTTAACTGATTTTGTTGTGCTTGAAATGCCTGAAGATGATAATATGTCTATTATTCTTGGGAGACCTTTTCTTGATACTGCAGGTGTTGTCATCAATTGCAATCAAGGAAATGTAACATTCAATATTAATGACAAAGAGCATATTGTCTATTTCCCCAAGAAGGTTGCTAAAAGCTATTGCCTGAATTCCATTGAAAATATTGAGAGCATCAAGGTTGGAGAAAAATATTGTCCCATTCCACAGGATAATTTTGAAACTATTATGATTGGGACCATTGCTATCAAGTATGAGGTAACATAATCACCTTGTGGAATTCAAAGTTTTGCTTCATATAAGATTGTTTTGGTAACAATACTTGATCAACCTTGTTAACAAAAGGATTTTAATGAACAAAATAATGTTTCCACTGTGGTTGTACTTGCTTTCTTTTACTTTTATCCTTTCTAGTCTTTGTTTTAGCTTTAGTTTTGCTAGTTGTTTGCTTGTTTGAGTTTCTTAGAGATGCTGTAGTTTGGCTTTTGGTTTGCTTTTGATTCTTCTGGACAAAAATTCTGCTAGAAAATCAATTTTCATACCCTGAAAATTGGCCAAAATTAAAGTTTCCCGAAAAATTCCAGAAAATTCAAAATAAATTTTTCCTCGAAAAAAGGGGAAGAGAGGCACCTAAAGTGATCCAGGGGCCACCCCAGGCCACCACACCTATGGTAGGCGCGGCCTACCAGGTGGCTGCGCCTAGGGGGGTCTGGCCCACCCGGGCCCCTCCAGGCTGCCTCCTCAAAGCCATCTTCTTTCTCTCTACCGGAAAACTTGCTCAAGCTCGAGCTCTTACTGTTCTTGCTCATGATTTTCGATCTCCTTGTTCAGCCTATCTCAAGTGCTGATTTTTTGAGGGATTGTTCCTTGGTATGTGCCTCCTCCACTTGTCCAATTAGATTTGTGATTGGTAGATTGTATCTTGAGTATTTTGTAGTTATAGGTGACAGGATGTTTGAGGTTGCATGCTTGTTCTATGCTTAGAAACTTTGTTTTGATGCATGTGTAGTCCTCTAGCAAGTTCCTATAGTAGTTTCTCATCATTTATGAACTTAGAAATCACTTGGTTTGATGGTTGTTTAAAATTTCAGAAATGTGAAGTCATGGACCACCACACATTTGGTGATATATTTGAGAGTGATGCACCTAGAAGGGCAAGGCTTCCAAGGTCATCTACCAGTACTAGACCCTCATACAATGAGGATCTCATCACTCCGCGATTTGGTGACAAGGGAGATGAAGGGGATGCGCACCCCTCAACCTTTCCTTGCCAAACTTTCTTGCGAGCTGTTGGGATTCTTAACGATTTTATGACTTTTATTCAGAGGGATGGACTAACAAGTTACATAAAGGATGAGAGCGCACAATATGCCTTACTTACTAAAACATTTGTGGAGAGTTTCTCCTTTACTAATAGTGTGTTCAAGCATGTTGTGTCTTTCAAAATTTATGGCAGGGCTCATTCTATGACTTTGAGGCAATTTTGCAAGGCCCTGGTACTTGGTATAGCTGGTTCATCAAAGAAGATTCTAGCTCTTCCCGCTGATTTGTTGGAGCTTTACCGAGGAATAACCAATGATGATGACCACAGAGCTCAACAAGGAAAGATAAAGAATATTCAACTTCTAGCCATTAGGTACTTTGCCTACTATCTTGACACCAATGTTCTTGGTAGGGAGAACACTAGTAATATTTCCAACTATCAATTGGCCTTCTTAGCTGCTGCGCTCAAAATTGAGGATAAGTATAATCTTGGTTCTCTCATTGCTCATCGTTTAGCTGCTAAGGGACCCATTTATGGGGGAATTATTGCTACTCATGTTGCTGCTGCCTTGGACATTGTTGTTGATCCACATGATATAGTTTTGGCTCCTCAAAGGCTTGATCTTGCTGCCATGAAGGCGCACCATTTTGTCACCACAAGCTCTACTCTTGAGGACTTGGTTTATAGAATGTTGTTTACTGACGGGGAAGAGAGAGAGAGAGATACCTCTACCCCAAACCACTTTGTTCAGTATTTATCAGGGACCTTGGTCACGCTCGAAGGCGGAGATGGATGACAAGTTGCGCTCTCTTAACTTCCATGGGCACTATCAGGAGGAAGCACCATCATATGACCCCTCTGCGTATTACACAAGGGAGGCCTCGAGCTCGTACCAGGACGAGGGAGCTTCCTCGACATACTACGGAGGTTCATCCTCTTGGACACCATGGGATTGAGCCCCACTTAGGCCAAAAGCCTAATCTTGGGGGGGAGGTATAGCAACATCACACACTCATATATATCATGTTCGGTTGGTTCTTTGTATATCCATTATTTTTGCTTTCTTTTTGGTTTTTGTTGCTTCTTTCTGTAAACCCAAAAATACCAAAAATATTTTTGTTGTTTCTTTTGGTTTGTTTCTTTGTTTCTTTCCTTTGGTTTGCCTTAAAATAAAAATCCAAAAAGATTTTGCTTTGTTTGGTTTGCTTTGTTTTTGTTTGGTTTTTCTTTGTTTGCTTGTTTCTAAAAATTCGAAAACACCAAAAATATTTGTTGTTCTTCTTTGGTTTTGTGAGTTCTTTGCAGGATTCAGTCGTCCACAGTGGATTTTGGTTTCATGTTAATTATTCAAGTCACACAAGTGAAGAGCAATAATGAAGACTAAGACACTTGTGGTGTGGTAAGAGGCTGGTAACGAACTCTAATTGTTTCATTTTTGTACATACACTCTTCACTGTGAGCATGCTTAGCCTGCTTGTGTAAGGTGTATGTCATTATGGATGCTTAGTAGTTCTTGCTTGTCTATGATTAGCTCCAGCTTGCTAATAGTTTGTAGCATGTCATATGAATGTTTGCTTGCATTGTTTTATTCATACTTTGGTATGACATTGTGGTATCCTCCTCTGACTATTCATGTGAATCGACTTGGCACATGCTCACGCATGCATATGATTAATCAATAGTCAGTAAGCCTTGATGATTTATTTTGCTTCAGAGTTCTTGTATCACTTTCATGCCATAATAAGTCATGTTTTGTTGCAAGCATGATTATGACAGTTATTGCTCTCTCGTTTGTCGCTCCCTCTCTATTTCTAGCCTTCACTTGCACTGAGTATGTGCTCTACCTGTGCTTCCAACTCCCCAAAACCAATATTGCCAGTTGTGTCCACCATACCTACCTATTAGCATCATTTGCTACTTTAGTGCATATTTTATATGTGCCGTGTTTTCTTCCAAAATAAAATGTTTGTCTGTTTTGAGAAAGTTAGTTAGTAAAGCTCTCACGAACTTGATGGCACACTTTATTCTTTGCGCTTAATAATTCTGAACCATCGTGACCTATCCATGAAATTTATATGCTTGCTAATTATATGCTGGGAGTCAGCAGAAGCGTGCTGTCATGGGGAATGCTTTCAACACTTTTTGGATATCTCATCCAGTTGATTCCTTGCTCTTTTGTTTACGGATGTCGATGATGTGAAATAAAAGGGGAGGTTGTGAGTTCATGGAGTTTATACATTGTGTTAGAGAAACGCCTGTGCCGCTACCCTAAGCCATGCCAAATCATGGTGGAAACTTGCAGCATCACCAAAATGAGCATCTATGAAGCATCCTCTATAAAAAGCAATGCATATGGTAAATAAAAAGATTGTTGAGATGCTCATTGTCAGCTTGCCTTGTCATTTTGGTTATGGGAAAGCTCCTGTACCATGTGCAAGGGGTACCCCGTTGGCGGTTCTCGATGATATGCATGAATTTACAATGACAAGAACTTTCAGTTGACCAAAGTTGAGTAGCATGCGGAGCGACCCTCGTACTCAAGGGACTTGGGATTTCCAGTCTATGGTCTATCAAGCATATGATTCAGAGTGGACCTCACTTTCACCCTAACCACATGAAGATGCCTATGATAGGGGAAATGAGAGCTCAAAGCTAATGAGTACCTTCCTTTCAGCATGGGGAAGACTTTCAAACCTTTCAAAACCATTTTCACAACTTTTTTGAGTCACCACTTATTCTATGAGAACTTTCTTGAGAGCATAGTTGTCATTCTTGTGTTTGTTCCAAAACTTGGTTAATTATGTCATGACTTTGATGCTTGTATCTCTGATATCTTTACTTCTAGTCTTCATGTGAACTTCAGAGGTGCCTTGGCATTTATATTGTCATGTTCAAACAAAGGCAAGCGAGATACCACTCTATCATACCTTATTATGAGCATTGCAATGTTGCTTATGTTTATGTTTCATGCTACTTATTATTATTGAGTTGGTTTCTCTTCATATCTTGCATTGACTATTGAGTAGACTTAGTTGCATACTCCTTATTATGAATTGTCTAAGCATCTACTCCTATGCTAAGAATATTTACATCATATGAAGCAAAATGTTCGTGAAAGTTCTTTTATTGCACTCAGTTTTCAACTGAATTGCTTGAGGACAAGCAATAAGCTATGCTTGGGGGAGTTGATACATCCAAAACGTATCTACTTTCTCAAACACTTTGCCATTGTTTCTTCTCTAAACTTGTGTGATTTGGATACAACTAACACGGACTGACGCTGTTTTCAGCAGAATTACCTTGGTGTCTTGTTTGTGCAGAAAATGAACTATCAGGAAAAATCCAGGAAAATATACCAAAAATTATATTTCACCAGAAGATCCACGGAGCCAGAAGACGAGACGGAGAGGAGGCCTGGGGGGGGCCCACACCCACCCCAGGCGTGGGCCCACCACTAGTCGCGCCTGGAGGGGGTGTAGCCACCCCAGGCACCCCCTCGGCCACCCTCTGTGCCTATAAGTTGCCTTTCGACCTAAAAACCGAGCGGGGTTTGATAGTTTTCCAGAAAGAGTTCAGCTCTGCCACCTCCACCAGAAACCAAGATTTGGATCTAGAAACTCCGTTCTGGCACCCTGCCGCGACGGGGAATTTGGAGAGGATCATCGCCAGCGTCATCACCAACGCATCTCCATCAACCACCGATGTTTCCCTCATCCATGAGTGACTAATCCCCTGCTGTAGCCTTGGGGATGGTAGGGATTGGATGAGTTCTATCATGTAACTGAATAAGATCTGTTAGGGCATAGTGCCTAGTATCTCTATTAGTGCTATTAGACTTTGTTGCAACATGTTGTGCTTAATGCTTGTCACTAGGGCCCGAGTGCCATGATCTCAGATCTGAACTTATTATTGAATCATTATGATAGTATTGTTTGTGATCTTATCTACAAGTTGTGTACACATATCATTGTTTGGATCCAAAGGTCCAAAGTGACAATAATTGGGACAAATAGAGGGGATGGCTATGGTGCGAGGATCACATGTGTTCACGGAGTGTTAATTCTTTGCTCCGGTGCTCTATTAAAAGGAGCACCTTAATTGCCAGTAGTTCCCTAGAGGCCCCACTGCCACGGGCTAGCTGGACAGAAGATGTTGTGCAAGTTCTCATTGCGAGCACGTATGACTATATTTGGAGCACATGACTAGGATTTTTTAGTACTTGGATGATTGTTATTATTTATCTGCAATGCCCTAGATCTTGAAGTTACATGTTTAGAATCGTCCATGCAATGCCCGTCCATCCATACCTATGCCTACCGCACTCGAATTCTACTATTACTGTTACTGTTACTGTACTATTGCTCCTGTTTCACTGTTGTTGCTGTTGTTGTTGTTGCTTTGTTGTTGCTACTGATATCCTTCTGTGAGCAAGGACTATTTCCAGGTGCAGCTGAATTGACAACACAGTTGTTAAGGCTTGCAAGTATTCTTTGGCTCCCCTTGTGTCGAATCAATAAATTGGGTAATACTACCCGCGAATACTATTGCGATCCCCTATACTTGTGGGTCATCAATCACTTAAGTGCATATACTAGTTGCACTCAAAGTTAACATCAGATAATAGTTGTGTAGAAGGGTTTATTTAAGCCTTTGTGCTAGTTGATGATGTTGTTAATGTAAGAGACATGTTTTCCCTTCACTAGTGGATAACGGGCCTTTAGTCCCGGTCCTAGAGGGCCTCTAGTCCCGGATACACAGTCGGTACTACGGAATCAGGACTAGAGGTCCCAGCATCTAGTCCCGGGTCAGTTATGGGCCGGGAATGCAGGTTCTGCATGTGGCCGTGTAGCAGTGCGCGCGGGGGGGGGGGGGATCTTTAGTCCCGGTTCATATCACGAACCGGGACTAGTTATTTTCTGTCGCGACAGCATTTTACCAATTCAACTGCCGCAGCAGCCGATGGGGGTTTCTGTCGCGGCAGTGTTTTGGGGCCATTTTATGCCGCGGCAGCCGATGGGGGTTTCTGCCGTGGCAGAATTTTGGGGCTGATTTATCGGTGGTAGCCGAATGCGGGGTTCTGCAGCGGAAGTAGGATAGGTAGAGGAGGGTTTCTTTTGGTGTAAATTGACATGCAACAAAGAAACCCATTACACACAACATCGTCATGATTATATAGATATAATTCTACATTACATATATATACAATTTGATTAAATGGAGATCACAACCCGTCTATTCGGTTACAAGTTCATTAAATCACTAGAAGCTGGAGGTATGGTATTTTCCTTCTGGGTGTATGACAAGGTCAACAAGAAATCCCGCCAATTCCTCTTGAATTGCTACCAGATGCTTCCTTGGTTCAAGATTATCCCGCAATCTTTCCAACTATATATAAAAGAAGGAGGTTAATATGAATATCAATAGTCATAACAAATATTATGAATGACACGCTAAAAAAATTGTGAATATATTGTTCACTTACTTCTATAAATGTCCCTCCATCCCGCTCACTGACCTCGGAGCGAATGTACTCGCACACGAATTATCCACATAGATTAGTCCCTGGTGGCTGAATATAGCACTTCACGAGAATAGAATTCAATCAAATAATCATCAAGCATGATATAATGGTATTGAAACTATAATTGAAGAGATGCGCAGATCTAGCTCGTACTACTTACATCGACCCAATGAAAACTAAGCTCGTCTTTAAATTCACCAACCATATCATTGGTGAAACTTTCCAAACCCTGCCCGGCAAAAAAAGAATAAATGAGTTATTAGTTACTTGATATCTTAGGATATTTATGAATGAAAGAGACCGATATAGTGCGATAGTGACTAAAATTACCTCTGGAGCACATCTTTAATGAATGTGTACTCTGATTCGTCTCTCATTAGCGAGTCCTTGATTTCAACTCTTCCAGCGTCAACTTCAATGATTAGCATAATCCAGTGAAAGCTGCGCATGTTTATATATGTTAGTAACTCATCAATTACACTTAGCAGAATCAAGTGAATCTGTACAAGGCAGTAACACTCTTAATTGTAGTCATAGGGAAACAATATTCTTCGTTTATAATGTTGCCTCAATAAGACCCTTAGAAAGTTATGCTCTGTGTCCTTGGGGTATTCCTTTAGCAATTCTTGATTAAACCGGTGTGGGTCGATGAACCTAGTGTCAAATATTTTCTTTTGGTCACATTCATCGCTCTTCATTCTGCATAATAGCATATAGTGAAGATAATTAAATGCAATGAAAGAGATGAGTTAGAGACTTTATCATAGAAAAAATGAACCACTTACAGACAATAGGTAGCGAGGAGACTCAAGTCGAGGGCATCTTGTTTGAATAACATATAGAATTCCTCAAAATAATTTTGCAACTAGTCTTCACCATTAAAATGCTCACTTGTAATTCTCACAAGCAGCGCTGACAATCAATCTTCTTCATCGCATGTAGAGACTTTCTCGTACCACTCATGCAGTCTTCGCATTTGAGTTGGTAGAAGGTCGACCTCCTTAGGTCTGACTAGAGTCTTCCTATATTCATATCTCCATGCAAATTCCTCTTGTTTGGGTATATGCCCGCCTAGCGCTTGATCAACTGTAATACTAGCACCTTTGGCAAATTCCATTGCTATAATATTCTGATGATCAATATTGGATAACACCTTGAGCGGGGCGATCGATTTGTTTGCCTGCATTCCGAGTTGCGCAGCATCTCTTTTCCCGCTGCTTGTAGTAGTATTTCCTGGATTCTTCCTGCGAATTCTCATTAAACAGCATTTGTAGTCATCATCCTTATTTATCTCATATTGCGATGGTTCCTCAAGAAAACCCTTAGCCCACTTTTTGGCTTTCGGATCAAATATTTGCTTTGGATCGGGAACTTTGGGTGCAAAGAAGGCTTTCACTTGGGCATCGCTGATCGCTTTGGTTTCCTCATTAGTCATCTCGTAAGGTAACTTGGGAGGAGGCGGCGATATTTTCTTCACCTTTTTACCTTTAGCTTTCTTCTGACTAGTATTATTACTAGTTGACTGAGATACCGCCTTCTTCGTCTAACACATATGCGGCGGAGTGGGCTGACGTGGCAGCAGAGTGGGCTGACACGGCGGTGGACTCGCACTATGGTGGTCGTCCCACTCCTCATGTGGTCTTGATGGAGGCGGCAGACTCGGCTGACGCGGAGGAGACGGTGGTGTCCTGGGTGCAGAGCCTGGAAACACGATGTATTTCTTGCGCCATAGAATGATAGAGCCCCTAACTTCTCCTAGCGTGCTCTCATCTTCAGGTCCAGGGATGTCAGGTTGTAGTGATTCATATTGAGGTAGAACCTCATCCACCCAGACACGAGCATAGCTATCTGGAATCTCTTTGCAATGCCAGCGTGCTTCAGGTTCACAAGATAAAGCATAGCCGAGAGCCGCCTTGAAGGATAAGTTCATCAGTCCCACATGCATCTCACAGCTTGTCTTCTCAGTGATATTGTCCATGGGATAGCGATCTATCGGATCGGCCGCCGTGGAGGCGACACTGCTTCTCCGCTGAGATGGGCCACCAGCACTTTCTTCTAGCCGCTGATGAGTTGGCCCTTGCTGGTGCATTTCGTCCAGTTGCTTCTATTTCTCCTTTAGCATGGCATATATTTCATCGTTCTTTCTTTCAACGCTACGCAACCGGTCTGCCTCCTCTATCTCCTTCTGCTTATTTGCCCTCGCTCGAATTCTATAGGATTCAGTGTCCTCAGGAAACCCAGTCTTCCACGGCATAGAAGGTACAAAGCCTCATGTTTGTCCTGGTTTTTCAGGATTCCCGAGGGCCTTTGTCAGCTTGTCGTTCTATCTGTCGGGTTTGAAGTTACCCTATTTAACCTCCTCAATTGTTTTACCAATTTATCCATGGGGTGTAGAAACATTGGAATTTTCATCTAATATTAACTCCTCTGTTTCCATGTCATACTTTGCTCCATGGGCAAGTAACCGATTCCTTACTCTGATGGTCTAGTACTCTGTAGCTGGAGTGAGCCCTTGGGCACGCAAGGCTTTCTCAGCTTCCTCCCACTTAAGAACGGAAGTCATGTAGCCACCTGTCCCCATCTTATGGTGATATTTCTTTTTTGCAGCATTTTCTTTATTCTTTTTGGACCTTTGTTTTGCTATTTTTGTTTTCGTGTAGTCCAGAAATCTTTCCCAGTGAGGCCGCTGCTTCTCTAGTGTGTGAGTGAATTCTAGAACTTTGCCTTCCTCGAGATATTCATTGTCCAATCTTTTCTTATAGTTATTGAACTATTCAGCCATCTTATTAAGAGAGAAATGCTTGACTTTGGACCTCATATCATTTGTGTCCTTCTTAGACTCTAAGACCGGTAGGGTGAAATGTGAAACGAGATTCTCCCATAGTGTATCGTTGTATCTGTTCTCGACATAACTCATAGAATTTTCATCTCCCTTTGCTGGCTTATTCCAGTTGATAATGCCGGTGAAGACGTTTGTAACGCCCCCGAATCGGGTCTATGCAGATCTCGGCAGTTCCTGCCAAAATCCGCATAGAAACGATTCAAAGACGCCCACCAGACACTTTCGTGTGGGTGGGATTTGAATACAAGTAGTTACATCATAGTAGTTTACAACAGAGTCCACAAGAACTTATATATACAACAACGACTCTACGAGTCAAGAATACAAATATACAATACGAAGATACAACTCAAGAAGAAAGCAAGATAGTATCCCAGTACGGACAAGATCCAAATGGGACTAAGAGTCCTGAAGAATAAACAAGCGGTGTCCAACCCTGCCAGGCCAAGCCGGAAGGATAACCTTGCTAACGTCATCAATCACATACCTGTCAAGCCAAAAGGGTGCCGACAAAGGGCAAAGAAAAACCAAAAGAGAGCGGTCAGTACTGAGGCCAGTACACGGCGAGGCTAGAATTCGGCGGTCCTCGCCTACATAGGTATGGTGGGATCAGCGGCAGCAAAGCTTGCACTATCTAACTTATAGAGACACGCTACAACTTCGGCTATTAGAGCGAGATAAGAGAGCACTACACAATAACTATATATAACACCAAGCATAACCCATCCGAAGAATTCCCCCTCAAAGACCAGTCGAGGAAGTCCTCTTACAGAACACACACGGTGACAATTTTAGTTAATCAGGTATTTAGTTAGTAAGGCTAATTACTAGTCAAATTATTAGAGGAAAAGCGTTAGTGGCGTTGTCTATGATCATTACACTGTACTCCTGAGGCGTCCATAACCGTGGACACACAGCTTCTCGAAAAGATTTACCCTGCAGGTTTGCACTACTGTACCCAAACGCATGCTCAACCCTTCAGGCAACATATCACGCGTGCCTTCCGAATCTCACAACAAGAACTTTCCCATAACTAAAGGAGTACCAAATGGAAGATAACTTGTAGAGCTCCATCCCACCTACAGCACAATATCCCGATTTTATGCAATGCAAGCCATGGCAGTCCACCAAAATATCAAGTCCGAAGACATATCAACTCACCCATGTCTGAGGACATATTATGCGTATGCACCAAGTGGAAAACCAATTTTGTAACCCTCTGGATATACGAATAGCGTAGATAGTTGAGGGGGGATCCCAGAAGCCCCCACGTTTTGTTAGCGCGATCAACTCAGAACTGGTATCGTAGAACGAACGGGTCCTAGGTCGGCTCAAGCAGTTCCCAAAGGTGGTCCCTGCCGGGGCCTTATCATTAGGTGAAACCATAACCATAACAATAACCAACTTCACCAATTTAATTTATCTTATCACCAACAATATCCAAGTATCATGTTCAACCTGTATGAGAGTGGTACTAAGCATGCCTACGACTCGCAAGGACAAAGCTTGCTAATCAAACAAGGCAATATAGTGGAGCAGGTAAATAAAGGAACGGTACTATAGCATCGACAATAAGGATAGCAATAGATCAAAGAAAGGAAGTAAAGACTATAAATGAAAAATAGGTAGAAGGGGGAGAATGCTCGCCTGTGAGACAAAGTCGGAAAACTGGAGGCGTGTCGCAACTCGCATCCACTCATCATCCTATCCGGGAAAGAAGCAAAATACTAGAAGGAACAACTGGTGCAATATTTAGTACTAGGCGGAAGATTTAGCATGTTTATGATATGATGTATGGCATGGCAATATGCGGCCTAACTTAGCAATATTAAGAGGAATCGGGATTCCGACATTTATTATTAGGTTCAAGTTATTTAACTACCCCGCATATTAAATGTTAATTTAACAAGGCATAACATGGCATCAGTTCACTACACAATATTAAATGGAGTCCGTAATATGACATAAATATCCCGCGTTTAATCTCCATGTTTAATTATTAGGTGATTCGACAAAGACCCCCAAAAAAAATATGTATGCGAGTATGAATGATTTAATATGAAAGAAGTTATATTATATATATTATAACAAAATAGGGGCCACGGATAGGGGTCGCACATTGAGGTTCGGAGATCTTGGATTCAACGAGAGGAAGGAAACATCGGGGTTCGGTCTTTAGATCCATGAAGGAGAACATGCAGGTCCACGAGGGAGATCTTCGGGTGCTCAATGTCAAGCTTGTAACCGGCGTCGGTGTAATCTTCGAATAGCCACACAAGGTTCCATCAGCGACTTCAGTCGGTGCCGCGTGGCTTTGAGGTCATCTCATTCTTTGTCGAGAAGATCTCGTCGGGACTGGAGGCAACAAACTGATGTACCCGGATCTTTGGCTGCACAAAACCGGAACGAGCACGAATGCATCTTAACATGTTGAACAAAAGAGCAACATAGGGGAGCCACATGGCTCAGCATGGTTATGCTACAGACGCGGGACGCGACGAGCACCTGCATATGGAAACCACGGTAGGCTTGAGGACACTAACTTTCTGCAACAGGAGCGGTCAGAGGCGCTGCTGGAGGGAACTCGATCAGGGGGCACGATGTTGTGGAGACGACAAGAGAGTGCTCGTGTGAGGCACGCCTGGCAGAACATGGAGGCTCGGATGTTGGGCTCCCGGCGGTGCGGTCGAGGACCAACAGCTGGTCGAGGGCAGAGCAGAGAGACGCGGGGTCGGTGAGGAGCCCAAGAAAGGAGAGGTCGGGGCGGAGCTATGCGGACGCGCTACTGCAGAGCAGCAGCCGGTCAGGAGGAGGGCGCCCATGGCGGCGCTTGGGGATCATGTCGGGGTGGCTGGAAGCGCCCAGACGTGGGCCTGCTATTGGAGAAGAGGAAGGTCGAGGGGAGAGGCCTAGACAACGCGGAAGAAGGCGCAGCCGGCGTGCTGGCCAGAGGACGGTAGGAGGCAGCCGGTGCCTGCGGCCTGTTGCAGGCAGACGAGAGGCGAGGGAGGAGTAGGCCGGGATAGGGAGGGGCTCGCGGGACAACGAGCGAAGGAGAAGGATCTAGCGGCAGGGATCGATGCGGGCTAGGGCGATGGTAGTTGGCGGCGGTGTCCCTGGGAACGCGAGGAAGATTGATGGCGAGGAAAAAAATCAAGTGGAGCAAGCCTTGCGTCGGGGTGGGACCCGCGTGGGAGTTGGTGGCCCAGGAGGTGGGGATCCGTGAGTGCTGAGCGGCAGGGATTCATGCGCATGTGTGTGTTGCTGGGTGTGTGTCATGTCTGGTGTGTGGGCTGTGTGCGTGAGCGGTGTTGTGCGTGAGTGCTGGCGGCGGCGGGTGTGTGGGGATCTAGGTTAGGGTTAGGACTAGCTACGGTTTATTTTACTGGGTCGTAGGTGGCTAGCTGGGCCGTTTGGCCCGACCGGCTGCCTCCCCAATACTCTTTTATTTTTATTTGTTTTAGTTTTAAATGATTTTTGGGAATAGTCTTTAGAAAAATAAAAGATCTAGAAAAGACCGGGGTGTTGGATTTGAAATTAAAAGAGGGGACTAATTAGAAAACAAAATAGGCTTTTGGTGAAAATATTTTAGAGAGAAAATATGCATGATGTCATGATGATGAAAAAATAGAAAATAGCACGCAATTTTATTTCAGAATATTTTCCGGGGCATTACAACGTTGTCCCTAACAACAAATCCACATTGATGAACAAATGTGTTTGCGTTCTTGATGGGAAGCAACGATTTGCCCTCTAGAGAGACCTCATCAATTGTGAGATGTGCATCTTTGGCCATCCGTTTGGCCGGTCCTCATTTACTATTTTTAACTGACTTGGTCGATGTGGAGGTCTAAAATAAGAAACAACATTTGTTAATATATATACACACACAAATCAATTAATGCATCGATCTAGTGATAAAGAGGCTTAATAATATACCTTGCCGGACTTTGTCAAGGCTGGTCCATCATTTTTCAAGCCATCATCGAAATTAAAACTAGTCTGCGCTTCGACTAGAGGTTCTATCTCTATTCCCTCACCGGACTCATTCAGAAACTGTGAGCCATCTTCTGCTCCACAGTCTTCTTCTCCATCCTGATCGACGAGCGCTCCATCCTGATAGGGGAGCGGTTCATCACCTCGTATCATATCGAATAAAGGCTCTTCACCTTCTCTACCGTTGAAGTCCATAGAATAACTCCTATGACATAATGTGCATATGAGTAATAAAACTATATATGTATCATATATATCACAACAAGTAGTAATAACACATCTCGAATGACAAAGAAGTATTAATATCATATAACATCTCGAATAACATCTCAAAAAACAATAAAGTAGTCATAATACATCTCGAATAACGACAAAGTAGTAATATCATATAAACAACAACATCTCGTCTGATAACATCGCTCAAACTCAAAGTCGACTTCCGGTTCCTGAGCCGCGGGATGTGACCACCCAAATAGTCGGAACCATCACCGGAGTATAACTAGGGTGAGATCCCTGAATAACCTGCCAGGTATGGGGGGCCACCCTGGCGTCCAACATCACCATATAGCGACAGGCGTGCTCGTCCTCCTCCCTGACACGACGTCGTACCACGTCCTCGGGGGCCGGCTCCCTCTGCACACGTCCTGGACCACGTGACCTCCACCAAAGAAGATCCGGATCAACGACGACACCCGGATTCCTCACCAAGCTACGCATCCCTAATGGTAGCACCTCCTAGTGCTAGCATGGCGGAGCCCAGTCTCGTACAACTCCGGCAGAGCGTAGTACTCCCTCGTTGTCGTCGAGTCAACTACGGGGATGCGGTATGGGCATATCCTAAAGTAGGTATGGATTTGACCAAAATAATGCTAAGTAAATAATTATATTCTAATAATAGTAATAATTTACTAAATATTAGCAATAATATCCTAAATACTAACAAATATTATATACAAATCTCTAAATATCCTAAATACTAACAAATATTATATAAAAATCCCTAAATATCGCTAAACTGAATAATAATATGTCTAAATAAAATTATATATCAAACTAAAATATCCTTAAATCTCTATATTAAAAATATGTAACAATATATATGAAACTAAACAATATACTAAGAAATTTATATATAACTAAAAATATTGAAACTACATAATAACAAATTTATATCTAAGTAAACAATATACTAACAAATATTAAAAATATACTAACACAATTATATCTAACTAAACAATACACTAACAATATTAAAAATATACTAACACATTGTCGTGGTATTGCCGACGAGTACGCCATGGAGGGGTCCTCACAGTGCGTGTTTAGAGACGTGGGGGAAGGCGGACGGTTAACGGGTACGAGGTAACACAACTTACCAAGGTTCAGATCCCACGACGGTGGCAGAATCCTACTCCTGCTATAAATCACTATAAGGGCAATACGCCGAGTTACAGAGATAGGTTCGTTGTACGAGGTTGTATGAATTGATGCCCTAAAGGCTCCCATAGGCCTGACTTATATAGTCGCCAGGTCCTAGGGTTACAGGGAAAAGTCCTAGCCGCACAGGTTACAGAGTCCTATACCGTCTATTATTAGTCTTGTGTATCTTGCACTCCAAGGCTCCGGGTACGTCGGTGAATCCAACCGTAGCCTTCCTTTATCCGGCATGGGCCTCCCTTTTGGATCCATCTAATTGGGCCGCCCAGCAGGCCATTGGCCATGCTACCAACTGTGGGCCACCAGGGTTATCCGGATAAGTGACATGCTATGAGGATACCCATATAGCATATCCCCAACAGTAGCCCCCAGAGAACTCCGAGATCTTGCGCCATCTTGCCTCTCCGTGTGGAATGCTCCGTCTAGATGGATGTCGGGAAATCGTCAAGCAATATCTTGTAGTCCTCCCAAAGAACCCTGCAAGGCTTTCTCCGTCTTCAATATGTAAGTCAGAGAAATGCTGAATCTTCCATCATACTCTCCTGTAGCCAGACTGGATCCGTCCATGCCGGAATCTTCCGATGTGACGGCTCATCTGCCTATGCCAGCTAAGACGACGTAGGCTTAGGTCAGCGATGCCTCGTAACTCACACATGCAGAGAACGCAATCATGTCCGATTTTGTCGCGCGAGCGATACAAACCGTTGGCGGTGACGGTTGGAGACGTGGCAAAATTTCCGTGCACGTTCGCGAACACGTCATCTACGCGGCAACCGTCCGATCAAGCTGCACGAATCTTGACGTTGGAGATGATAAATAGTAACCGTGGTGGAATTTCCACTTTTTACCTCATTCTCCTCGCATCGTCTTCTCCTCCAGCGCGCGCCCCCTCAAGCTCTCCGCGCCTAACTCGCAAAAAAACCATAGCCTCCAATCTGCACCAGTCACACCCAACCTCACTCCATCGCCAGCAGCAGCACCTCTCCCTCCATGGCGGTGTCAAACGAAGCCGCGGCGAAGCTGGCGAGCTCCATTGTCGTGCCTCCGGAGGGCCTAGTCATCCCTGCATCGGCGGTGATCGAGTCCACTGGCGGCGACCTTAATCTGGCGGCGCTGGAACTGTTGGAGGAGGAGCCAGATTCGCACAAGGGCGACTCGCGCGGCTCAGATATCACGGACCATGATATCCAAGAGATGATCGCTGAGGGCTACCTCCCTGCGACGGAGGGGCTCGTCTGGTGGGCGGCGCCGGCCGGTGAGGTTACACCTTCTCCCCAAGCCGGAGAAAAGGTGTACCTCAAAGCCCAACTGGTACGCGGCGTCTCCCTGCCCATCTCCAACTTCTTCCTATCCGTCTTGAATCACTATAGAGTCCAGCCCCAGAATCTTTCCCCCAATAGTATCTTAGTGCTTAGCAACTACGCGGCGCTCTGCGAGGGATACTTAGGGATAAGGCCTAGGTTAGACCTCTTTGTGTACTTCTTCACCGTCTAACGTGAAGCTGGACATAGCAAGGAAGAACTCCGGAACCGCGGCACCATAAGCTTCAAGATTCAACCTGGCCGACGGTTCCCCGACATCGTCGGCCACGAGTCCTACAAAAATTGGCAATGGATGTACTTCTACGGCCCAGACATCCCTCTGGCTGGCCGACAAGTAACGTACCCGGACTTCATTGATGGAGCCGCCGCTGAAGCCTCGTCATGGAGATCCCAGGCCTCCCTTCCATCCGACCTCGATGCTTCCCGCGCCATAAGGCGGATAGAATGGTTCGTAGAGACGGGTTTGACCGGCTTGGACCTAGCCATGTGCTGGTTCATCAGGTGAATCCAACCTCTGCAGCACCGCGCGAAGCTCATGCATGAGTATACCCGCGACAGAAGGGACAGCCTCCGCATCTCCGTGGACAACTTCTCGAGGGACTCCGTCAAGCTCCGCCTTAAGGACAACGTCAAGGTGAAGGATAAGAAGCGTGGATTCACCATCACCTACGACATGTTCATAGACGGCAAGTGCCCAAAGGTAGGTATTTATTTTCAGTGTACGACATATACTCCAGTTCTTCTGTCTTGCAAGTGTCATCTTATCTAACACTGTGATTTCTCACTTAACAGCTTAGCGATCTAGAGAAGGGCAACCTGGCTGCCCAAATCTACGATCCAAAGATGAAGTAAGTCACGGTCGTGTCCGACGACGAGGCTCCGTTGGCGCGAAAGCGGAAGACCTCCACCTCTGATGCTGCCGACGGAGGCAAGAAGAAGAAAACGGAGGGTGGAGCCTCCAAGAAGACTACCGCCGTCCTGGAGGCGGAAAAGAGAAAAGTTACTGGGATTCCCTTTTCCAAAGCACCCCCACTTGTGTAAGCTTCTCTTCCTCCGACATTGTCTATTTATCTGTCTTTCTCCTGTACTTATGCATTTTGCACGTTTAAGGAAGAAAGCCACGACCAGCCTCAAGAAGACCTCCAAATTGGGGGCTTCTAGAACTATCAAGGACATGCTGCATCGCGATGCATCTCCCTCCATCGCCCCTACCACTCCCTCCGTTAAGCCTTCGTCTGCCCCGACAAGCTCACAAGCTAAGGAGGCATCTGGCCCTTCCGCCATGGAAGTGGACTCAGGTGCTTCTACCGAGGTTGCAATCGTCGGCGAGCAGGCAACGCAGGAGAGTGCCGCCCACCAAATGGCTGAAGCTTCGGCTAAGGATGCCATCGGTGGCGGTAAGGCGGTGGTGGAAGCAGGTACCTCTGCCGTTGGCGGCGCCCCCGCACCCAAGAAAACCATAGCCTATCCAAAGATAGTCTATCCGGTACTTACACCGGGTAGCACTGCTTTGGTCCCTGGTGCGGCGCCGACATCTCCGACGTGCGGTCTAGAGGAGCTCCGCCGGCAAGCAGAAATCTTGCAAGGAAACAACGAATCCTTTGCCAAGCTGCTGGCCGAGAGTGCTATGAACCTCAAGATCATCGCACTTGTAAGTTTTCTTTGCCTTTTGCATTTCATATGAGTATCCCACTATAGCCCCCGAGGATGTAGACGGAAAAACCATAGGTTTTTGCATCTATATGCTCTAAGAGTGACTAAGTTAGAAAAACTCTCACTGTAGCCCCCAAGCATGTAGATGAAATGAAATGTTCCGACTAGAAGCTTTAAGAGTAGCGTACGCAGTGTTTATAAATTTCCATACTGTATCCCCCAAGCCTCTAGTTTTAACTGAATTAGTTCCGACTAGATGCTTAAAGAAAATCTAAGCATATTACTAATCAAAAATTATCGATGTAGCCCCCGAGCGTCTAGGTGGAAAATGTCTGGCTAGAGGCTCCAAGCAGACCAAACAATGTTTTAACTTTGAACTTTTTTCCATAGAACGAGAGTGCTCGGAGGGGCATGGCCAATGACAAGTACCAGAAGATGCGCGCAGACCTGGAAGCCGAAAAGGGTAAAACTACCTTCTTGAAGGAACATATCACCAAGAGCAAGCGTCTGTTTTCTTTTTCGCATTCCGACTTGGTATTGTGCCCATATTCTCCGAGTACTCACTGTGTACTTTGCTTTCTCCAACTTGCAGAAACCATCGCCAAGGCCAAGAATATTGTCGAGAAATCCAAGCACATTCAAGAGCTGGATAGCGAGAACAAAATTCTTAAGCAGGAGAGGAAGGACATGCTGAAAATGCATAAGGAGTCGATGAAGGTCCTGCAGGACTCCGCCACCGAGGAAATCAATCGCTTGAAGGAGGAGATTGCGATCTTAAAAGATCAGAAGCAAGCTTTCGATGAGCAAAATCAACGCCATAGTGAGGCGTATAATCTCCTCCAAAAAAATAAAGAATCCTTGACGGACATCCTATAGTAAGCTGAGACCAGCATCTTCAGTAAGTTTTCTTCGTCTTGGGTTTCTGTAGTATGGGTACTTTGAATTGTTGAACTCATGCGCTCCTTGTCGGAATTTTGCAGCTCCTATGGGTTTAACCCAATCACCTCCTCCAGCCAAGGAATGCATGGTTCTTGCCGGAAACTTCATCAACACCGCCATCACAGAAGCCAAGGAGATCACCAAGCCCCTCCAGATAAACATCAAGGCGTCGGACTCCGTGGTGAAGTACTTGGAGATTCTGCGCCGAGCCCCCGAGCGTATCACAAGATGGAAATCTTCATGTGCACGGGCTGGCGCAAGGATGGCGCTGTCAATGGTGAAGGCACACTATGAAGATGGTGACATCGACACGGTGACCTCTAGCATTCCCGACATAGACGATGATGGCAAAGAGATTAACCATAAAGCCATTTTGTCATCGCTCGCGGGCTATGACACCAGAGTTGCCGAGTTGGTGGATATCGATGTCTTCGTGCCCATGAACATCATCGACAGCGGCAACCAAGGTTCCTCTGAGTCCCACCACAGCGTCGACTTCGAGGGTCGTTCTCCGGCTGGTGATGATGCTGCTTCCAAGTCACCTGCGCCAAAGGAGTGAAGAACAACTTTGTAATATTTGTTTCACCTTTGGTGCATATGCGGAAAAAACTTGTTTATGTAACTTAAGGCGGAAAATAATGGTTGTTACTTCCTGCTACTCAAGAACTAGTTTCCAGCATGTATATATTGTTTTAAGCAAGTGATGGCTTATCCATTACTTTGGTTCTTATGCTTGACTTTACGTGAGTTGGAAGACTTGTTGTCGGAACCATGCGCTTAGGTGATGATGCCCAATGGCGCCGTCAATAACCTGAGCACAAAATCGCCGACAATAAGTGCCGAAAGTCACTACTCCAGAATCCACATAAAAATGACAAAGAACGTGTAGACCAGAAAACTTAAGCTAACGCCCGTAGGCGGAATTTTCACAAGTGCAATCGCAAAGCTTGTGCATAAAGGTTTTACATGATCCAAAAATGAACACTAAAGGAGGTAAAAGACTCAGAAATATGAGTGAACCAGAGAGCTTTATTTCATTGATCATATAAGAGGTACACAATTAGATAAAAAATGCTAAGTGTAAAAATGACGTAGTTATGCTATGTTCCATGGCTGATCAAGCTCCGGGTAGTCATCATCCGGGTCACGTCGCCTACGCTTATGATCCTTGTTGGGTCTATCCTTCAGTTCACGATTGTCAACAAGGTAGTAAGACCCATTGAGTAGCGCTTTGCTTATGATGAACGGTCCTTCCCATGGCGGGGATAATTTGTGTGACTTCTTATGCTTAAGTCGGAGCACCAAATCCCCCTCTTTAAAAGAGCGATGCCGAACGCGGCGACTATGGTAGCTGCGTAGCTTCTGCTGGTAGATGGCAGATCTTTGGCATGCCAAAACGCGCTCCTCCTCAAGAAGGTCCACATCTAGGCGTCTGGATTGTTCAGCGTCATCTTTGTCGTAGGAGGCAACTCTTGGTGCATCGTGAAGTATGTCGGAAGGCAGGATGGCTTATGCTCCATATACCATGAAGTAAAGGGTGTAGCCGGTGGATCTGTTGGGTGTAGTTCGTAAACTCCATAGCACAGATGGTAATTCTTCCGCCCAGGCTCCAGCTACTCTATGTAGCGGTGCCTCAAGACGTGGCTTGATTTCCTGCATAATTAATCCATTGGCTCGCTCAACCTGACCGTTGGACTATGGGTGTGCCACAGATGCAAGGTCAAGTCGGATGCCTTTCTCCCAACAATAAGCCTCCACTTCTCCGAGTGACAAATTGCTGCCGTTGTCGGTGATAATGCTATGTGGGAGACCAAATATCACCACTAGATCCCGGACAAACCTGAGGGCAGTTGCCCCATCAAGCTTTATAATGGGTTTAGCTTCAATACATTTAGTGCATTTATCAACTTCTACAAGAAGATGCGTAAACCCACAAGGTGTCGTCTGTAACGGTCCCACCATGTTTAGCCCCCAGACTGCAAACGGACAAGTTATTGGTATTGTTCGCAATTCTTCAGGAGGAACATGTGGTTGTCGGGCATAATACTGGCATCTCATGCATGTCTCAACCAGATTGTCGGCGTCCGCCTTCGTGGTCAGCCAGTAGAATCCTTGCCAGAAGGCTTTCGCGACCAACGATCGAGGAGCGGCGTGATGCCCGCAGTCTCCGAGATTGATTTCGTGTAGGATTTCCATACCTTCTAGCTGGGAAACACACTTTAGGTATACACCAGTAGTGCTCCTTTTGTAGAGTTGCCCATTGATTATGGTATAACCCTTTGCTCGTCGTACTATTTGCCGTCTTTCGACTTTGTCGTCGGGCAAAATTCTGTGTTCGAGATATTCCATGAATGGTTTTGTCCAATCCGGAGGGACCTTAGTCACCATGTTGACGACAGATGGTGTCGATGTCGGCTCCCTTCACAGATGGTGTGCACAAATGCTCTAGGAAAACTCCTGGCAGAATTTGCTCGCGCCCTGATCCAAGCTTAGATAGCAGATCAGCTACCTCATTTTGCTCCATAGGTACATACTTGATTTCGTAGCCCAAGAAGCTCTTGGCTATCTCGTCCACTTCGTCTCGATATGCCGCCATCATAGGGTTCTGCGCATTCCAGGTGCCAGCCTCCTGCTAGGCAACCAAGTCGGAATCTCCATAGCAAACTATGCGCTTGATGCCAATATCCTTGGCTACATGTAGTCCGTGAATGAGTGCTTCATACTCCGCCATGTTGTTTGTAGCCTCGAAGTGGATCTGCAGAACGTAGTGTATCTTGTCTCCTATTGGTGACTATAGCAACACACCAGCTCCCGAGCCGTTGAGCAGCTTTGATCCGTCAAAGTGCATCACCCAGTACTCTGGTTCCGGCAAAGGAGTAGCATCTGGCATCTCCGTGCAATCTGCAACAAAATCCGCTAAGGCTTGTGACTTGGTAGCATCGCGTCTCTTGTAAGTGATCTCAAAGGCGGCAAGTTCAATGCCCCACTTCGCGACCCTTCCTGTAGCGTCATTGTTGTTGATTATGTCGGACAGTGGAGTCTTGCTCACCACTGTGATTGGGTGCTACTGACAGTAATGCCTCAGCTTCCAAGAAGCAAGGAATACTCCATAAGCTATCTTCTGGTAGTGCGGGTAACGCTTCTTGGACTCCGTCAAGACCTCGCTCACATAGTAAATTGGTCGTTGAACTCCGTGCTCATAGCCTGGTTCCTTCCGCTCTACCACGACGACGATGCTGATTACCCGGTTGGTTGCCGCCATGTAGATTAATAGGAGCTCTCCAGGCTCAGGCGCTGCAAGGATGGGCGCTGAGGAAAGAATCTCCTTGAGCTGCTTCAATGTTGCATCTGCTTCGTCTGTCCACGTGAATTTGTCCGCCTTTTTCAGCAACTTGTACAGTGGCAGAGCCTTCTCTCCAAGTCGGCTAACGAACCGACTAACTGCTGCAACACAACCTGTTAGTCGTTAAATGTCCTTTAGGCATGTCGGACGGTTTATGTTTAAGATGGCCTTGATTTTCTCTAGGTTGACCTCGATTCCGCGTTGGGAAACGATGAAACCCAACAATTTGCCGGCTAGAACCCCGAAGACGCACTTCTTATGGTTAAGCATCATGTTGTATTTCCGGAGATTATCAAAGGTTTCTTTTAAGTCGGAGATTACGTCGTTTGACTTTTTAGACATCACCGTGATATCGTCCACATAGGCGTGAACGTTCCGACCAATTTGGTCGTGGAGGCAACGTTGCGTTGTCCGCTGGTACGTAGCACCTCCATTTTCCAGCCCAAAGGGCATCGTAACATAGCAAAACGTGTCGTATGGGGTAGTGAATGAAGTGGCCAATTGGTCCGACTTCCTCATCTTGATCTGGTGGTATCCTGAGTATGCATCGAGAAAACACAAAAGCTCCGAGCCAGCCGTCGAGTCAATGACTTGGTCAATGTGAGGCAAAGCAAACAGATCTTTGGGACATGCTTTGTTCAAGCCAGTGTAATCAACGCACATTCTTAATTCATTGGTTCCCTTTTTGGGGAAAAGTACAGGATTGTCCACCCATCGGGTGTGAAGGACTTCTCGGATAAATCTAACCTTAAGTAACCTAGCTATCTCTTTGCCAATGGCACGTCTCTTCTCATCTCCAAAGCGTCGTAGAGGTTGTTTCACTGGTTTGCATTTTGGATCAATGTTTAAGATGTGCTCGGCAAGTTCCCTAGGTACACCTTTCATGTCGTCAGGTTGCCAGGCAAAGATGTCCCTATTATCACGGAGGAACTCGACGAGCGCACTTTCCTATTTGAGATCCAGGGTCGTCCCAATGGCAGTGACCTTGGAGGCATCTCCTACCACAAGTTCCACCGGCTTGGTCTCGATGGCGGCCTTGAACGCAGGAGCGGAGTCGGAGATCTGCTTCTTCGACGCGGGCATCTCTGAGTCATCGACCTTGCTCTGGATCTCTTTGAATTCTTCGCTGTAGAGGACAGCTTCTGCAACGACTGCTTCATTGATCTTGCAGTCCCTTTCCTTGCTAAAGCTTCCGGATACGGTGATGACACCGTTTGGTCCGGGTATCTTGAGTTTGTTGTATACGAAGCATGTCTTGGTGATGAACGTGTGGAATATGTCGCGGCCGAATATGATGTGGTACACGCTCTTGAAGGGGACCACCTCAAAGGTCATGTGCTCTTGGCGGTAATTGTTAACATCGCCAAAGGCAACCTGAAGTGTAATGCATCCAAAGGACCGAGCCTCCCGACCAGGAACTACGGCGTGGAAGATGGTGTTGGTCCGCCTTAGGTTTGCCTCCGTCAAGTTCATCTTCTGCAGTGTATCTAGGTACATGATGTTGATGTTGCTTCCACTATCCACCATACACTTGGTGAACTCCACGCCGTCAATCAAGGGGTTGATGACCATGGCGTACTGGTTCTCCGTAGGTATAAGGTTTGGGTGGTCCGTCCTGTCCCAAGTGATTAGAACCTCCGACCAGCGCAGGTACTGGAGAACTGGGGGGAGAGTAGCCATCAGGATCCTCAGAGAGTGTCGTGATATTGCTGACGAGTACGCCATGGAGGGATCCTTACAGTGCGTGTTTATAGACGTGGGGTAAGGCGGACGGTTGATGGGTATGAGGTAACATAGCTTACCCAGGTTCCGATCCCACAACGGTGGCGGAATCCTACTCCTGCTATAAATCACTATCAGGGCAATACGCCGAGTTACAGAGATAGGTTCGCTGTGCGAGGTTGTATGAATAGATACTAGGTTGGTCCCTAAAGGCTCCCATAGGCCCGACTTATATAGTCGCCAGGTCCTAGGGTTACAGGGAAAAGTCCTAGCCGGACAGGTTACAGAGTCCTACACCGTCTATTACAAGTCTTGTGTATCTTGCACTCCAAGGCTCCGGGTACGTTGGTAACTCCACCGTAGCCTTCCTTTATCTGGCATGGGCCTCCCTTTTGGATCCATCTAACTGGGCCGCCCAGCAGGCCATAGGCCATGCTACCGACTATGGGCCATCCGGGTTATCCGGATAAGTGACATGCTATGAGGATACCCATATAGCATATCCCCAACAGTATCCCCCGGAGAACTCCGAGATCTTGCGCCGTCTTGCCTTTTCAGATGAATGCTCCGCCTAGTTGGATGTCGGCAAATCGTCAAGCAATATCTTGTAGTCCTCCCAAAGAACCCTGCAAAGTTTTCTCTGTCTTTAACTTGTAAGCCGGAAAAATGCTGAATCTTCCATTGTACTCTTCCATAGTCGGATTGAATCCGTCTATGTCGGGATCTTTGACGTGACGGATCATCTACCCATGTCAGCTAGGATAGCGTAGGCTTAGGTCAGCGACGCCTCGTAACTTACACATGCAGAGAACACAATCATATCCGATTTTCACCGTGCGAGCGATACGAACCTTTGGCGGCGACGGTTGGAGACGTGGCGAAATTACCGCGCACGTTCACGAACACGTCGTCTACGCGGCAACCGTCCGATCAAGCTTCACGAATCTTGACGCCGAGGATGATAAATAGTAACCGTGGGGATCCACTTTTTACCTCATTCTTCTCACATCATCTTCTTCCTCTAGCCGCGCGTCTTCTCGAGCTCTTCGCGAGAAACCTCGAAAAAACCCTACCTCCCATCTGCACCAGTCGCACCCAATCATCACCCCATGGCTAGCAGCAGCACTTCTCCAGCAATGGCGGCGTCGAGCGAAGCCGCGGTGAAGCCGGCGAGCTCCGTCGTCGTGCCCCCAGAGGGTTTGGTTATCCCCGCATCGGCGGTGATCGAATCCACCAGCGGCGACCCAAATTTGGTGGCGCTAGAGCCACTAGAGGAGGAGCTAGACTCGCACAAGGGCGACTGGCGCGGCTCGGACATCACCAACCACGATATCCAAGAGATGGCCGCCGAAGGCTACCTCCATGCGACGGAGGGGCTTGCTTGGTGGGCGGCGCCGGCCGGCGAGGTGACACCTTCTCCCCAAGCCGGAGAAAATGTGTACCTAAAAGCTCAGCTGGTACGCGGCGTTTCCCTGCCTATCTCCCACTTCTTCCTCTCCGTCTTAAACCACTTTAGGGTCCAGCCCCATAACCTCTCCCCCAATAGTATCTTAATGCTTAGCAACTTCGCGGCACTTTGCGAGGGATATCTAGGGATAAGGCCTAGGTTAGACCTTTTTGTGTACTTCTTCACCGTCAAACGTGAAGCCGGACATAGTAAGGAGGAGCTCAGGAACTACGGCTCCATAAGCTTCAAGATTCGACCTGGCCAGCGGTTCCCCGACATCGTCGGTCACGAGTCCTGCAAGAATTGGCAGCAGACGTACTTTTACGGCCCCGACATTCCTCTAGCGGGCCAAGAAGTAACGTACCCGGACTTTGTGGACGGAGCCGCCGCTGAAGTTTCCACATGGAGATCCCAAGCCTCCCTTTCCTCTGACCTCGACGCTTCTCATGCTATAAGGCGGATCAAATGGTTTGTTGAGACGGGTTTGACCGGCTTGGAGCTAGCCATGTGCTAGTTTATTAGGCGAATCCAACCTCTGCAGCACCGCGCGAAGTACATGCACGAGTATACCAGCGACAGAAGGGATAGTCTCCGCATCTCTGTGGACAACTTCTCAAGCGACTCCGTCAAGCTCCGCCTTAAGGACATCATCAAGGTGAAGGATAAGAAGCGTGGCTTCACCATCACCTACGACATGTTCGTAGACGGCAAGTGCCCAAAGGTAGGTTTTTATTTTCCGTGCATGACATATGCTCCAGTGCTTCCGTCTTGCAAATGTCTTTTTATCTAACACGGTGATTTCTTACTCAATAGCTTAGCAATCTAGAGGAGGGCAACCTGGCTGCCCAAATCTATGATCCAAAGATGAAGGAAGTCACGGTCGTGTCCGACGATGAAGTCCCGTTGGCGCGAAAGCGGAAGAGCTCCACCTCTGACGCTGCCGACGGAGGCAAGAAGAAGAAAACGGAAGGTGGAGCCTCCAAAAAGACTACCGCCGCCCTGGAGGCGGAAAAGAGAAGAACCACCGGGATTTTTGCCAAAGCACCCCCATTAGTGTAAGCTTCTCATTCTCTGACATTGTCTATTTATCTGTCTTGTTCCTGTACTTATGCATTTTGCATGTTTCAGGAAAAAAGCCACGACCAGCCTCAAGAAGACCTCCAAAACATCGGGGGCTTCTCGAAATATCAAAGATATGCTGCATCGCGATGCCTCCCCCTCCATCGCCCCTGCTACTCCTACCGTAAAGCCCTCGTCTGCCCCGACAAGCTCACAAGCTAAGGAGGCATCATGCCCTTCCACCATGGAAGTGGACTCTGGCGCCTCTACCAAACTTTCTTTTGTCGGCGAGCAGGCAACGCAGGAGAGCACTGCTCAAAAAATGGCTGGAGCTCTGGCTAAGGATGCCATCGGTGGCGGCAAGGCGGTGGTGGAAGCTGGTACTTCTGTCGAAGGCGGCGCCCTTGCTCCCAGAAACCCTTTGAGTTCCCAAAGATAGTTTACCCGGCGCTTACACCGAGTAGCACATCTGTGGTTCCTGGAGCAGCGCCGACATCTCCGACGTGCGGTCTTGAGGAGCTCCTCCGACAAGAAGAAATATTGCGAGGAAATAGCATCTCCTTTGGCAAGCTGCTAGCCGAGAGCGCTACAAACCTCAAGATTATTGCACTTGTAAGTTTTACTTTGCCTTTTGCATTTCATATGAGTATCGCACTGCAGCCCCCGAGGATGTAGACGGAAAACCATAGGTTTTGCATCTATATGCTCTAAGAGTGACTAAGTTAGAAAAAACTCTCACTGTAGCCCCCAAGCATTTAGATGGAATGAACTATTCCGACTAGATGCTTTAAGAGTAGCATACGCAGTGTTTATAATTTTCAATACTGTAGCTCCCAAGCCTCTAGTTGTAACTGGATTAGTTCCGACTAGACTCTTAAAGAAAAGCTAAGCGGATTCTGAGTTAAAAACTTTCTACTGTAGCCCCCAAGCTTCTAATCGAGAAATGAATTAGTTCTGACTAGATGCTTAAAGAAAAGCTAAGCATATTTCTAAGTAAAAAACTCTCACTGTAGCCCCCAAGAATCTAGGTGGAAAATTTCCGACTAGATGCTCCAAGTAGACTAAACAACGGTTTAACTTTTTTCTTTTTTCCACAGAACGAGAATGCTCGGAGGGGCAAGGACAATGACAAGTACCAGAAGATGCGCGCAGATCTTGAAGCCGAAAAGGGTAAAACTGCCATCTTGAAGGAACAGATCATCAAAAACAAGAGTCTATTTTCTTTTTGCGCATTCTGTCTTGGTCTTGTGCCTTCATTCTCCGAGTACTTACCGTGTACTTTGTCTTCTCCAACCTTGCAGAACATGTTTCCAAGGCCAAGGATATTGTCGAGCAGTCCAAGCACATCCAGCAGCTGGACAGCGAAAACAAGATCCTTAAGGAGGAGAGGAAAGAAATGCTGAAAATGCATGAGGATTCCATGAAGGCCCTGCAGGACTCCGCCTTCACGGAAATCAATCGCTTGAAGGAGGAGCTTGCGATCGTAAAAGATCAAAAGAAAGCTGCTGATGAGCAAAATCAACACCACAGCGAGGCGTATAAGCTCCTCCAGCGAGAGAAAGAATCCCCGGCGGACACCCTTTGGCAGGCTAAGGCCAGCATCTTCAGTCAGTTTCCTCCGCCTTGTATTTCTGTAGTCTGGATACTTTGAATTTATTGAACTTCATGTACTCCTTGTCGAAACTTGCAGCTCCTATGGTTTAACCCGATCGCCTCCTTCAGACAAGGAATGCATGGCTCTTGCCGGCAACTTCATCAACACCGCCATCACCTAAGCCAAAGAAATTGCCAAGCCCCTCCATATAAATATCAAGGCATCGGACTCCGTGGCGAAGTACTCAGAGATTCTGCGCCGAGCCCCCAAGCGTGTCACAGGATGGAAAGCTTCATGTGCACGGGCTGGCGCAAGGATGGCGCTGTCAATGGTGAAGGCACACTACGAAGGTGCCGACATCGACACGGTGACCTCGGTATCCCCGACGTTGACGATGACGGCAAATAGATTGATCATGAAGCCATCTTGTCGTCACTCGCGGGTTATGACACCAGAGTTGCTGAGTTGGTGGACATCGACATCTTCGAGCCCATGAACACCATCGACAGCATCAACCAAGACTCCTCCGAGTCCCACCATAGTGCCGACGTTGAGGGTGATTCTCTGGCTGGTGACGATGATGTTTCCAAGTCTCCTGCGCCAAAGGAATGAAAAACAACTTTGTAATATTTGTTTCACCTTTGGTGTATGCGCGGAAAAAACTTGTTGATGTGACTTAAGGTGGAAAACAATGCTTGTTATTTCCTGCTACTTAAGAACTAGTTTCCAGCATGTATATATTTTTTAAGAAAGTGCTAGATTATTCATTACTTTGGTTCTTATGTTTGACTTTTCGTGAGTCGGAAGACTTGTTGTCGAAACCATGCGCTCAGGTGATGATGCCCAATGGCACCGTCAATAACCTGAGCACAAAATCGCCGACAATAAGTGCCAAAAGTCACTACTCCAGAATCCACATAAAAACGACAAAGAACGTGTAGACCAGAAAACTTAAGCTAACGCCGGTAGGCGGAATTTTCACAAGTGCAAACACAAGACTTGTGCATAAAGGTTTTACATCATCCAAAAATGAACACTAAAGGAGGTAAAAGACTCAGAAATATGAGTGAACCAGACAGCTTTATTTCATTGATCATATAAGAGATACACAATTAGATAAAAAATGCTAAGTGTAAAAAGGACGTAGCTCTGCTATGTTCCATGGCCGATCAAGCTCCGGGTAGTCATCATCCGGGTCACGTCGCTTACTCTTATGATCCTCGTTGGGTCTATCCTTTAGTTCACGATTGTCAACAAGGTAGTAAGACCCATTGAGAAGCGCCTTGCTTATGATGGACGGTCCTTCCCATGGCGGGGATAATTTGTGTGACTTCTTCTGCTTAAGTCGGAGAACCAAATCCTCCTCTTTAAACGAGTGATGCCGAACGCGGCGACTGTGGTAGCTGCGTAGCTTCTGCTGGTAGATGGCGGATCTTTGGCATGCCAAAACGTGCTCCTCCTCGAGAAGGTCTACATCTAGGCGTCTGAATTCTTCAGCGTCATCCTCGTCGTAGGCGGCGACTCTTGGTGCATCATGAAGAATGTCGGAAGGCAGGATGGCTTCTGCTCCATATACCATGAAATAAGGGGTGTAGCCGGTGGATCTGTTGGGTGTAGTCCGTAAACTCCACAGCATAGATGGCAATTCTTCCGCCCAGGCTCCAGCTGCTCTATGTAGTGGTGCCTCAAGATGTGGCTTGATTCCCTACAGAATTAATCCATTGGCTCGCTCAACCTGACCATTGGATTGTGGGTGTGCCACAGATGCAAGGTCAAGTCAGATGCCTTTCTCCCAGCAATAAGCCTCTACTTCTCCGAGTGATAAATTGCTGCCATTGTCGGTGATAATGCTATGTGGGAGACCAAATCTTACCACTAGATCCCGGACAAACCTGAGGGCAGTTGCCCTATCAAGCTTTCTAATGAGTTTAGCTTCTATCCATTTAGTGAATTTGTCAACTGCTACAAGCAGATGCGTAAACCCATAAGGTGCCGTATGTAACGGTCCCACCATGTCCAGCCCCCAGACTGCAAATGGCCAAGTTATTGGTATTGTTCGCAGTTCTTCAGCAGGAACATGTGGTTGTCGGGCATAATACTGGCATCCCATGCATGTCTCAACCAGCTTGTCGGCGTCCGCCTTCGCGGTCAGCCAGTAGAATCCTTGCCGGAAGGCTTTCGTGACCAACGATGGAGGAGCGGCGTGATACCCGCAATCTCCAAGATGGATTTCGCGCAGGATTTCCATACCTTCTAGCTGGGAAACACATTTTAGGTATACACTAGTAGTTCTCCTTTTGTAGAGTTGCCCATTGATTATGGTATAACCCTTTGCTCGTCGTACTATTTGCCATCTTTTGACTTTTTCGTCGGGCAAAATTCTGTGTTCGAGATATTCCATGAACGGTTTTGTCCAAGACGGAGGGATCTTAGTCACCATGTTGACGACAGAGTCAGCTCTATCCGGGTTGTCGATGTCGGCTCCCTTCACAGATGGTGTGCGCAAGTGCTCTAGGAAAACTCCTGGCGGAATTTGCTTGCGCCCTGATACAAGCTTAGACAGCAGATCAGCCATCTCGTTTTGCTCCCTAGGTACATACTTGACTTCGTATCCCAAGAAGATCTTGGCTATCTCATTCACTTCGTCTCGATATGCCGCCATCATAGGGTTCCGCGCATTCCAGGTGCCAGCATCCTGCTGGGCAACCAAGTCCCAATGGTGACGAACACCCCTCAAGACGTGACGGCGTTGATCTTCATCCATCGCCGTCCCAATGGTGACGAACACCCCTCGAGACGTGACGGCGTTGTTGGCTTGCTCGTCGCGCGAGTACTCCTCCTCCATCTCCTGCATAGCGGAGTCTAGCTCTTCTGGACTGAAATCTATCTCCTCTGAATCTGCACTAAAGTCAGCATAAAGCGCGTCAACGACAGAGTCGGAGGGTGCCAGGACTTCCTCGATGATGGGCGGTGGAGATGCAACGGCAGCGACGATGACTTGAAGTGGTGGCGCGGCTGCGACGATGGCGGTCGGAGGCGGTGGCTGAATCAGAGGTTCTCCATCGATGAGCACAAGTGCTTTCTGGGATTCTGCGTCAGCCTCCGCGTAGTTGTTGACGGTGCTCACAATATATTCAAGGGTAAGGCGTCCTGTTGCCTGCTGCAATCTTAGAGAATGCCGGAGAAGCGTGCCACGGTCCAGTCCTTCCACGAAGTGATACAAAGCGTTATCATCGGGGTAGTGGGCCAGATCGGTCGTATAGGGAGCCACCTGGCCAGATAATCGCGGGGGTTTTCGCCCTCTCTCTGAATGCAACGCGCCAGATCAAAGATGGTAACCACTCCGACGAACTTGGATTGCTGCTGTCCAGTCGCGCGGCCGAAGCCGGCGTATTTGCAGTGATCTTCCACCTTTATATCCTGCACAGGGGCGGTTTGGGTGGGCCTTGAATTTTTCCGATCTTTGCTGGGAAACTCCAAAGAGAGATCCGACATTGATCCTTCCGCGAACGTATCCTGCCCGTAGGTGGTCTGTGCGGGCCTTGATGCTCCTCCAACTCCCAGGGAACTAGTGCCCGAGTTGGTTTCGCCGATGAAGAGGTGGATGTCTCTGATAGAAATGATCGAACACCGCGTAGGGTTCATCTTTGCCGGTATCCAGAACTCGTCAGGAGGGACGATCGGAACGTTGCCGGAGAAGAGAACACGATCGATGGCTACGGTTTCGCTGATTCCCGTGAAGATCTTGGTCCTCGCTCGCTGAAGAGCCTGAAGCACCTCTTGCCCCACGGTGGGCACCAACTGTCGTGGTATTGTCGATGAGTACGCCATGGAGGGGTCCTCACAGTGCGTGTTTAGAGACGTGGGGGAAGGCGGACGGTTGACGGGTACGAGGGAACACAGCTTACCCAGGTTCAGATCCCACGACGGTGGCGGAATCCTACTCCGAGTTACATAGATATGTTCGCTGTGCGAGGTAGTATGAATCGATGCCCTAAAGGCTCACATAGGCCCGACTTATATAGTCGCCAGGTCCTAGGGTTACAGGGAAAAGTACTAGCCGGACAGGTTACAGAGTCCTACACCGTCTATTACTAGTCTTGTGTATCTTGCACTCCAAGGCTCCGGGTACATCGGTGACTCCAACCGTAGCCTTCCTTTATCCGGCATGGGCCTCCCTTCTGGATCCATCTAACTGGGCCGCCTAGGAGGCCATAGGCCATGCTACCAACTGTGGGCCACCCGGGTTATCCGGATAAGTGACATGCTATGAGGATACCCATATAGCATATCCCCAACACACATTTATATCTAACTAAATTATATATTATAAACTATATATGAAAAACAGAAAAAAAAAGAGGAAAACACACTTACGGCTTGTGGGCGGCAACCATAGGCGGTGGCGGTGGCGGTGCGTTGGAAGATTGGGCAGCGACCACGGGCTACGCAGACGGCGGCACGGGGACGGGCAAGGGCGCCGGCGGCGAACACGGGCGGCGGGGTGAGTGGCGGCGACGCGAAGACCACGGGCGCGGCTACGGGCGACGGCGACGGGGCGCGACTATGGTAACGGTGACGGGCGCAGCTCGACGGCGACGAGATCCACCGGCGCGGGCGCGGGGCATCCTAGTGGCGTCGATTTCAGAAGTGGAGGAGTCCTGGTGCGTGGCTCGGGCCGGGAGGAGGGCGGTGGGTATTTATACCCACCACCTCTAGTCCAGGTTCCAGCCTCCAGCCGGGACTAGAGGGGGGACTCTAGTCCCGGTTCCAGCCACGAGCCGAGACTAGAGGTCTTTTAGGGCGTGCCATTTCATTCGCGCGCCAAAAACCTCTAGTCCCGGTTTGTGGTATGGGCCGGGACTAGAGGTTAATTTTTGTTAATTTTATTAGTTCAATATCTTTTATTCTATTATGATGAAAAATATGTATTATATATCAAATTTTGCAGAAAATAAAGATCTATAATATAAATCTTTTAGCATACTCTGTTATAAAACTAATATTTTGTTGAATTAAATAATATCTTTTGCATACTAGATTTTTAATTTATTAATATTATTATTTCAATATCTTTTATTCTGTAATGATGAAAAATATGTATAATATATCAAAAATTGCAGAAAATAATATCTATAATATAAATCTATTTGCATACTCTATTATAAAACTAATATTTTTTTGAATTAAATAATATATTTTGTATACTAGAGTTTGAATTTGTTATGCCCGTTTCTGTAAGGTTCCCAACCTTTAATAAGGTAGAGATCCCTGTGTTTACAATGCTAGTCCTAGATCAATAGCTAGCATCCACAGTTAATATGTAATATCAAGAAACAAAGGTCATAATATAACTTTATAACCATGAATAAAATAATTCATTACATCTTACATAGCTCATTTGGCTATCTCATTACAATGCAGCAGAATATAACAATAGCATGGGGTCCTTCATCTTCAAAGTGCCACAGGCAGACATGTTGGTTGTAGACTTGTAATCCTATTCATTAAACTTCACTAATATCAAACAAACCTGCAACATAACAAGTTACAGCCATAAGGGTCAATACATTTGAATTGTATTGGCAAGTGATACTATGGTAGTATAGTGGAGTCTATCATCTATATGCATTTGGCTAAGTGGAGCTTAGGCTTGCTTTGCTCAAAATAGATTTTCCTTATCATTTGAAAACTCTAAGTTTTTGCTTTGACAAAATCTCTCGCCGGAGTTCTCTCTGGCGACGGTTGCTCTCGGTTGAAGACGAAGGTGACGCTACGGTACATGCCAGAGCAAGTAAAGGATGCAGTCAGATGCGCAAGATCGCGGTGAGCACGCGTGTGTGAAAGAGAAGGAGAGGCGCGGTCGTATTTTACCTCGAATGCTCGTCGGAGTTACGGCAGACCACGGCGGCACTCAGACATGGACGAAGTCGAGGTTCTAGGGCACGAGCGGTCAGACGGGCGGTACTGGGAGATGCAGTGAACAATGGGGAGCACGCCCGTGTGCGCCAGGGAGCAAGGGGAGGCGTGGGCTGGCCGGAATTGCCGCCGGAAAGCGTCGGAAGCAGCGCCAGTGTAGGTGTTAATGGGGACGGCCTGGAGGCTCTTTTGCCGCGGTGTCAGAGGGGAAATGAAGGGGAGAGACAGGCGAATAAGAGGGCTTGGTCGCGGGATGGAGTAACGCAGGCAATAACGCGTATTCACGCGAGCGTTTAACGGTAGAAAACCGCCGGCGAGGTTTGCGCGCGGGTGAAGAAGAAGAGAGCTGGCGGTGGGGTCGTCTGGCAGCGAGAGAGAGAAGGGTGCGGTGGGGTCCTTCGGTCAGCGAACTTGCGGGTTCATATGTGGGTGCGAATCGTTTTCTGCGGGAGAGAAGGAGAGGTGGGCTAACTGGGCCTTGTTAGGCTAGCTGACTGGGTCGAGTCCTTTTCAAAAAAAAATTGTTCTGTTTCTTTTTCTTTTTCCTTTTCTTTTATTGTGTTTTGGTTTTGTTTATTTAATTCAAACACTCATGTGAATTCAAAACTTTGCCATATTTTGTGTAGGTTTAAATATTGATTAGTAGCACATTCTGATGTCAATTTTGGAATAAAATTTTATTCCTTTTTGGGTCTTTTTAATTATTCAAAAAGGCCCTAGTTTTAAGCCAAATAAGTTTTAGTAATATTTCAAACACCATTTTAATTCTTTAAACTTTACAGCAGGTTTTTTATTTGTTTAAAAGGGTGTCAAATAATTCTTCTTGAATTATTTGGAAAGTATTTAATATGATTCAAAAATCATTTGAATTGGGTATTTGTTTTAATTCTAATGGAATTAAATATAGTTTTAATTCCCTAATTTTTATTTGGAAGTTTACTTTAATCTTAAATAGGTTGAATTAAACAACTTTTATTTTACTTGGGTAAATTCCAAAATACTATTTTCTCATGAGTTATATAATTACCTTTATCAGAGATTTGTCTTTATTAAAAATAGGGATAGAATGGTTAATGCCATTTTATTTTATTTTGGAAATTCTTTATCCCTTTTATTTTATTTGGGTTTTGGATTATACTCATTACATTTGCTTAATGGATTAGTCCAAGATTTAATTTGGTCTTTAAATAATCTTTATTTAGTATTCCTTTTCTTCACCTTATAAAATTCATATCTTTTTATTTATAGATCCAAACTTGGTGATTCCAATTTATAAAATCTTATTTAATATTTGTTTATCTTTTTAAAATGTCTTTAGGATTATTTTCTCACCATTTGGTATGGATTTGTAGGTAGGTTCTTTATTAGCTTTGGAAATTTAATTTCCTTATCTTATTATATTCAAAAGATTTTTATTTATGGTTCCAATTTAAGTGAAACCAGTTATAATATTTCTATTGATCATTCTTGATCATTTGTAAATGTTTGTTGTCAAGATTTTATATGGATCAAATCCATAGGCTTGGAGATACTTGGAAATGATTTTATTCCATTAGGGCTTTAGGGTTGGACTTAGTAGGTTGTGGTAACTCGAACCCGCGTATCTAGAGATGTAGAATTTTGGTAGGTTGGACCGGTGCGCGTCGGGATTGGGATGCTACTTCCCGAACAGTCTCTTCTTGGACTTCTCCCTATCATCACCCAAAATGAGAGTGATGGTACGAGCTGGGCTGGCCAAGTCACATGGGTAAAGTGTACTAACCCCTGCAGGGTGTATAATCTAATCGATTAGCCGTGTCCCCGGTTATGGACAACTGAGTTGCTTGATATTGATTCCATGACATGTTTCTCGCTCATTCTAATTTCATAATTGTTTTAACATTGTTGGGTTAACTTAATTGGGATCTTTTCAAAGAAAATCAAAAACTGTTTATGAAAGTAGGACAAATGTATTTGCAAATGCAAGCCAGACACAGCTTCAATTGCCAAATATGCATGTAGATGTTAGTACTATTGTCTCCATTACTAGCTCTACTTGCCATACATTCCATGTATTGACCCTTCGGGGCTGCTACGTTTCATGTTGCAGGTTATTCCGATTCTGAGTAATCGATATAGGCCATGGTACTCCACTCGGCACTTGTTCACTTGTGGGCAATTTGAAGAATGGAGGATTTACTTTATTTATGTTGCTACCTGAATAATTTGAGCTAGCCTTGAGCTAAGCTTTTATTGTAATAATGCTACTCTGGATCATCGTTATTTATGATACACGGATATTTTGCTATGTTATTCATCTCATTCTATTGTGGGCCAATGAACCGATCCAGGGATTGGCATGTCACATAGAAGCCACGGTCTTTTCAGAACCGCGGTGTTACAGGATGGTATCAGAGCCCGTGTGTCGACTGTAGGATCGTGACCTAGGATTGGATTAGGAAGCCATAGAATTATTAAAGCCTATATTAACTCTGTCTTTCATCTTATGCGTTTCACCCTCGTAAATTCTTACCATATGCTATTCTCACACTTTCCTCTTTTACTTGATAGATGGGAGAAGTCAGGACTGAGTATGCCACCATGGAGTCACAAAGGCCCTTTGCAAGGAAGTTAGCTCAGCTCTCGCAGTCATTGGGATTGCCACTGCCCATGTTCAAGGGAAGAAGGATGTACACCTATGGATATGGAGAGGATGCATGGGAGATCACTACCTTCATATTCAGAGATGCCGCCTTGCCAAACCCTGTGCATTTGATCTACACCAAGACATACTGCAACTGGGGACTTGGAATCAACTTGGCCATACATGAAGCTCTGTCTCGCCAGTGCCATAATGACCAACACCTGCTGCCAGCAGATTCACCCTACCGTGACTATGGGAGGCGTGATGAAGATGGGCACATTGTGGTTACCCCGGGCGACAGGAACAACATGCCGCCCCATCGGAGGCACATAGAGGACATGGAAAGGGAGAATCACTACTAGGAAAATGGCCTTTAGTGGCGCACCATGAAACATCATCTGTGGCGCACTAGCAGTGCGCCACGTGCCTTGCGCTACAGAAGTTTAAACTTCTGTGGCGCACTTCCTAGTGCGCCACAGAAGTTTAGAGACAGGCGTGGCGCACATGCCAGTGCGCCACAGAAGTTTGGGCAGGTGCGCCACGCGTATGAAACGATAACCGTGGCGCACTAGGTGCTGTGCGCCACGGATGTAAATTTCAAAATTCAAAAAAAAAGCAGCAGATCTGGATCTCGTCGTCAGTGCGGCTGCGCGTCGGTGTAGGTCGCCATCGCCGTCAGTGCGGTCGCGCGTCGGTGTCGTCGTCGGAACTGCAAGGAGGAGGAAGAGGGGAATGGGAGGAAGAGGAGGAGAAGAAGAAGATGAGGTAGAGGAGGAGAAGAAGAGGAGGAGGAGGAGAAGAGGAGGAAGAGGAGGAGAAGAAGAATAGGAGGCAGAGGAGGAAGAGGAGGAGAAGAACAGGAGGCAGAGGAGGAAGAGGAGGAGAAGGAGGCCGCCGTTGCACCGCCGTCGCGAGGAGGAGGAGAAGGAGGCCGCCGTTGCACCGCCGTCGCCCGTTGTCACTGCGAGGAGGAGGAGAAGGAGGTCGACGTCGTGCCATCACTGCAAGAAGAGGAGAAGGGGAAGGAGGAGAAGGGAGAAGGAAGAAGGAAGAAGGAAGAAGGAAGAAGGAGAAGGGAAAGGGAAAGGGAGAGGAAGAGGGAAAAGGGGAAGGGAAAAGTGGAAAGGGAAAGGGAGAGGAAGAGGGAAAAGGGGAAAGGGAGGAGGAGGGCGGGGTGGGGATTCAAATTTGAATCCCGCCCAAGCTTATCCGTGGCGTACTAGGTGTAGGTGCGCTATGGATAAGTCGCCCTGTATTTTTTTTCTGCAGGAAAAAACGGTTTTTTGACCATAACTTTTTACTCTTTTCGAATTTTGAAAATCTAAAAAATCGCTAAACGACCATAGGTCGTTGCGAGCAGATGCTAAATCTCCTTCTCGTCATTTTGGTATATTATACGATTTTTTTCGATATCGTATGCAAAAGTTACGGCCTTTTTACCATGGCATAACTTTTTTTTGCAAATAAAGTCAAAACTCATTTTTGTTAATTTTACTAGAAGCTATACCACATTACCTACCTAAATATGAAAGGATTTAATTTTTTGAAGTGTTTATCATTTTCTTTTATTTTTTGCAAACCCTAAAAAGGCGATCCACGGGGGGGGGGTGTGGTGGAGTTGGTGCATGCCACTACATCTGTGGCGCACATGCCATAGTGCGCCACAGAGAGTACAAACTTCTGTGGCGCACTATGCCATGTGCGCCACAGATGCTTGCGGATGGTTCACATCAGAGAGGGACGTGCGCTTAGGCGTAGCGCACCCCCCCCCATGTGCGCCACAGATGACACTAACAACTGTGGCGCACATGACTATAGTGCGCTACAGATGTTTGGCGTGCGGCCAACAGGGCCCTGGCCCACACACATCTGTGGCGCACTATAGTCATGTGCGCCACGGTTGTTCTAGTTACTAGTAGGGCACTGCCCACAGGTGAGCCACGCCTGTTTTAGCCGTGGGGCACTTCAACCATGTGAGCCACGGATGTGCTAATTACCTATAGCTGTTTTCCTAGTAGTGAATGGAGCTCTAGCTGAGAAAGTGATGATGATAAAGGAGATTGCAGACCTTGCTAGCAATGGTATGGTGGTCCAAGGACAGGAGATTGACACCCTGCATGAAGTTGTGGGAGTTCTGTAGAATGCCCTGTTAGCCAGAGATGCAACCATAGCTCATCTTCATGGTACTGTGCAGGAGAACACCCAGAACATACAACAGTTGCAAGGGACCGTCCAGGAAAGGGATCAAACTATTGAAGCTATGACAGCCCAGATTGCCGCTCTCCAAGCACAGCTGAATCCACCCTGATGACAATGGAGATGATGGCAACAATGGGGATGATGATGACAGTGAGGACGATGATGATGATGAGGACGAGGATGATGATGATGGAGACGATGATGGTGGAGGAGATGAAGCTGTCGCAGTTGCAGCTGAGAGTGAAGAAGAAGAGGAGGATCCTGAAGAGGTGGAGTTTGAGATCTCAAGTGATGATTCAGGAGAGGTGTACACTCCGCCGCCATGGTTGTACCGCGAACCGAAGCGCCAACGCATGACCGCAAGGACCTACTGCAACCTCTTCAAGAAGTAGATAGAAGTCCACCAATTAGTCCTCGTTAGGAAAATTCGTTAGGATTAGTCTCGATCGATGTGAAACTTAGTTCGTGTTGGTTTAAGAGTGTTTAGTTGCTTATTTGTGTACTCCAATATCCCAGGAATTATTTGTGCGAATTTTATGAAAGAGTTATGGCAAGTTTGGTTAACATCTGTGTTATTTTCGCTGCAGTTTTCTGCTGATACAGCAGTACTGCGCGATTTTTCATATTTTTTTGGTAACTGGGAAAAATCTGAAAACAATTGGGCTGATGCGAAACTCTGTGTACTGTATGTGCAAAAATCAGCTAATTTTTCTGACAAGTTTAAGTCAGGCGGAAAAATTCGTGAACGCTGCTGGACTGTTCTGGCAGATTGCTATTTTTGCTGTTTAGTTGATCAACTGTTTAGTTAACCATTGCCAACTCTTGTAAAACTATTTCAGTAGGTATATACTGCTAGGATAACCCCTGGGATGTTGCTGGATCACTTGTTTGTTGATGTGTTGCTTGCTTGTGATTGTCTGCTATTGTTTGTTGTTGATTGATCATATGCATGGGTAGAATCCTATTGTCGTAGTTGATTCTTTCTAAACTTACCTGTGCTGAACCGCAGATGCCTCCTCGCCGTCACCCCACTGAGTTGGAGCAGCTCATGGTAGCTCAGGCACAGCTGACCCAAGTGATGACTCAGTTCATGGCAAATCAGAACAACAACAATGGAAACAATCAGCCTCAGAGAGATGCTCTCACCAGATTTCTGAGGCTAAGGCCAGCTAAGTTCTCTACTGCAACGGAACCAATGGTTGCTCTCGACTGGTTGCGTTCAGTCAACAAGGATCTGGTAACTGTCGGATGCACTGATGCTGAGAAGGTGAGGTTTGCCGCTCACCTACTGGAGGGACCAGCCGCTTCTTGGTGGGACACATTTCAGATCACTCACCCGCTGGATACAGTGACTTGGGCAATGTTTGAGGAAGGTTTCAGGACCAACCACATGTCTTCAGGAGTTCTGAGCCTGAAGAGGAAGGAGTTCTGCAACTTGCGCCAAACCAATCGCACCGTGGCCGAGTACATTGAGGAGTTCAACAACTTGTCCCGTTATGCACCTGAGGATGTTGACACTGATGCAAAAAGGAGGGAGAGATTCCTGGATGGCCTCAGTGATGAGCTTTCAGTGCAGCTACTGGTGGTTTATTGCCCCACTTTCCAGGAGCTTATGGACAAGGCCAGGATCTTGGAAGGGAAGCACAAGCAGGTGGAAAGCCGCAAGAGAAAGAGCAACAATCATCACTCTGGTTCTCACCACAAGTCTCGCACTTCATATGATGGATACTCCAAGCATGGAGGGAGTGACCATGGGAGCCATGATCGCCACCACCATGGAGGCGATGGACATCGTCATGACAACCATAGGAGCACCCACCACAACCACAAGGGAGGACACTCTCACCACTCTGGAGGACACGGTGGACATGACCGCAACCGTGATCGCAGCTTTGTGAAGAAGGATCTGAGTGAGGTGACGTGCTTCAAGTGTAAGCAGAAGGGACACTATGCTGACAACTGTCCGGAGAGGAAAGGACTGAAGTCAACCAACAACGAGAAGGCCACAGTGAACCACATGAATGTGGAGGAGATTCCAGATGAGCCTGACCTTGTGATTGGTAAGTTCCCAATCAACACTTACCCTGCACTTATACTTTTCGATACTGGTGCATCGCATTCATTCATATCAAGGGAATTTGTGGATAAGTATAAGTTACCTACTGAGTCTATGAAAAGTTCTATTAGAGTGAGTTCACCTGGAGGAGATATGATAGCTAGCGCGGGATGCCGCGATTTAACTGTGAAGATTGGAGCACACAACTTCATTGCACATTTGGTAGTGTTGGAATCATAGGGATTAGACGTTATTCTGGGTATGGATTGGATGTCTATGCATGGGGGACACATAGATTATGCACAGCGAGCTGTTTCACTCAAAACCCCGGATGGTAAGAGGATTAGATTCAAGTCAGCTGTACGACCAGGAAGGTGTAAGTTGAATTCTCTTAAGGGGGTTAGCATGGATACTGTGCCAGTGATTAGGGATTACCCTAACGTGTTTCCGGAAGAGCTTCCAGGAATGCCACCTGACAGGGAAGTAGAGTTTCTTATCGACCTGATGCCGGGAACAGGACCAATAGCAAAGAAACCATATAAGATGGATGTGGATGAGCTGAAGGAATTGAAGAAGCAGTTGAAAGAGCAGCTGGAAAAGGGATTCATTCAGCCTAGTTCGTCGTCATGGGGTGCACCTGTTTTGTTTGTGGAGAAGAAAGACAGCAGCAAGAGATTAGTAGTGGACTATCGCTCGCTGAATGAAGTAACCATCAAGAACAAGTACCCTCTGCCGAACATAAATGATTTGTTTGATCAACTGGAAGGAGCGAAGGTGTTCAGCAAGATTGATCTGCGATCAGGCTACTTCCAATTGAAGATCCGGGAGGAGGACGTACCAAAAACCGCCTTCACCACTAGGTATGGTTTATATGAGTATACGGTTATGTATTTTGGACTAACGAATGCCCCGACGTATTTTATGACCATGATGAACAAGGTATTTATGGAGTACTTGGACAAGTTCGTTGTGGTGTTTATTGATGACATACTGATATATTCCAAGGATGATGATGATCATGAGAAGCATCTGCGACTGATTATGGAGAACCTGAGGGAACACAAGCTGTATGCCAAATTCAGCAAGTGTGAATTCTGGCTTAACACTGTTGGATTTATTGGACACGTAGTGTCAGGAGAAGGAGTCGCTGTTGATCCAAGCAAAGTGACTGCAGTGACTGAGTGGGAAGCGCCCAAGAATGCGGGAGAGATTCGAAGCTTTTTGGGACTTGCTGGATATTACAGGAGATTCATTGAAAACTTTTCCAAGATTGCAAAGCCGATGATGGAACTTCTGAAGAAGGAGAGGAAGTTTGAATGGTCAGACGTATGTGAAGCCAGCTTTCAGGAACTGAAGCGTCGACTAGTGACCGCGCCTGTTCTGTGTTTACCAGATCTTCAGAAGGATTTCCAAGTGTACTGTGATGCTTCTCGACAGGGACTTGGGAGTGTGATAATGCAAGATGGGAGAGTGGTGTCATATGCCTCGCGACAACTCAAGCACCATGAGCGGAATTACCCCACACACGACTTGGAGTTAGCGTCAGTGGTTCATGCGCTCAAGGTATGGAGGCATTACTTAATGGGAAAACACTGTGATGTGTACACCGACCACAAGAGCCTGAAGTACATATTCACGCAGAAGGAACTGAACATGAGACAAAGGAGATGGTTGGAACTTATCAAGGATTATGATATGAATCTGCAATACCACCCAGGAAAGGCCAATGTAGTAGCAGATGCTCTGAGCCGGAAGGTTTATGCCAATGGATTGACAATTGGTGAATTGCCTGAGGATTTGTGCAAGCAATTCAAGGACCTTAGACTGGAGGTAGTATCTGAAGGGTACTTGGCAACAATGGAAGTCCAACCAACGCTACAGGACAGAATCAAAAAGGCTCAGGTAGGAGACAAGGAAATAGAGGAGATGAAGGAAAAGATGAAGGAGAATCGGGAAAAGGATATTCGCGAGGATGAGCATGGTACCTTGTGGTATGGAGATCATTTGTGTGTGCCCAGCAACCCGGAGATAAGGGAGTTGATTCTGCAGGAGGCTCATAACTCGCCATACTCCATACATCCGGGCAACACAAAGATGTATATGGATTTGAAGAGCAGATTTTGGTGGAACAACATGAAGGGAGATATCGCCAAGCATATCGCCCTATGTGATGTGTGCAGCCGAGTGAAGGCGGAGCACCAGAAGCCAGTAGGACTGCTACAGCCATTGCCTGTGCCGGATTGGAAGTGGGATAGAGTGGGAATGGAATTTATCACAGGATTGCCCAGGACCAGGTCAGGATATGACTCTATTTGGGTAGTGGTCGACCATTTGACCAAAGTAGCCCACTTTATTCCGGTGAAGACGACCTATACGAGTGCAGAGTTGGCCAAGATTTATATGGACAGGATTGTGTGCCTACACGGAGTTCCCAAGAGTATCGTATCTGATAGAGGCACCCAATTTACCTCACACTTCTGGCGCCAGCTGCATGAGTCACTTGGTACTAGATTGGAGTTTAGCACAGCGTTTCACCCACAGACCGATGGACAGACCGAGAGGGTGAATCAGATTTTGGAGGACATGCTGAGAGCTTGCGCCTTGGCTCATGGTTCTAGTTGGGATGAGAATTTGCCGTATGCTGAGTTTTCCTACAACAACAGCTATCAAACCAGCATCAAGATGTCACCGTTCGATGTGCTATATGGGAAACGGTGTCGAACACCATTGCTATGGGATGGAGTAGGAGAACGCCAATTGTTTGGACCTGATTTGATCAAGGACGCTGAGGAGAAGGTCGCCTTGATTAGGGACAGGCTGAAGGTAGCACAATCAAGGCAGAAGAGCTACGCTGACGCCAAGCGCAAGGAAGTGGTGTATGAGATAGGTGATAGAGCATACCTCAGAGTGTCGCCACCTCGTGGAATCAAGAGATTTGGAATTAAGGGTAAGCTGGCACCTCGGTTTATTGGACCGTATCGAGTCTTAGCACGCAAAGGGGAAGTTGCTTATCAGTTGGAGTTGCCAGAAGCCTTGTCCGCTGTTCACAATGTGTTTCACGTGTCCCAGCTGAAGAAGTGCCATCCAGAGATGGTGGATACACCATTGAGAGCCACTGTACCGCTAGAGGAGGTTCAGCTTGAGAATGATTTGACCTATGAGGAGAAACCGGTCAAGATTCTGGAGACAGCGGAAAGGATTACCCGTACCAAGACAATCAGGTTTTGCAAGGTGCAGTGGAGCCACCACACCGAAGAGGAAGCCACTTGGGAGCGTGAGGATGACATCCGAGAGGACTACCCACACCTATTTGCTAGCCGCGCTGAATCTCAAGGACGAGATTCATCTTAAGGGGGTTAGTCTTGTCAAATCCCAAATTTTAGATTTGGTCTTGCATATCATTCATATCATTGCATCATGCTATTCCTTACAAAACCGTCGATCGAAATGAATCGGCGAAACGCTATTTTCAAATCCCTATCCTATTTTGCTACGAGGCTCCTGTGGGAGGCTTTAGTAGGACTAGCGTTGTCCACCCTTGTAGCCTAGTGGTTTCGCTCAACCATTGACCCTAGATTGTTCCCCTCGACTTTACAAAACCGTAGGAGCAAGAATCGCTCGATTCGGAGATCGTATGGAGAAGTTACGGCCGTTTTTATTAAAAGGTGGAAAACGGGCCAAAAACCGGGCCGTTTTTCCGAGTTCGTGTCCAACGTCGCGCCGAATCGGATTAGGACCCGCAAGGGGGACCCACAAAAGGGCAGCCGCTGCTGCCTTGGACTCCGTGCCCACCGACCCCGCCGCCTCCTAGATCGCGCCAGCGCCGCCTCCCGGGATCGCCCCGCCACCCGCCTCCTCCTCGCTTTCCGCGCCGCCGCCGACCGCCAAGACCCCGCCGCCTCGTAGATCGCGCCAGCGCCGCCTCCCGGGATCGCCCCGCCACCCGCCTCCTCCTCGCTTTCCGCGCCGCTGCCGACCGCCAAGACCCCGCCGCCGTCGCCCTTCCCCGCCGCCATCGCAGGTACGCCGCCTCCGCAGTGCCGCACCACCGCCGCCTGCACCACCAGCGCCACCCGCCCCCGCCTCTGAGCCACCCGCCGCGCCGAGCCGCTCCCGCCGCCAGCGCCTGCCCCCGCAGCACGCCTCGCGCCCGCCTGCCGCTTGCGCCGCGTGCATGCGCTGCTGCCGCTGCCGCGCTGCTGCTCGCCTGCGCCAGCTGCCGCTTGCCACGCTGCGCGCGCTAGCTGCTGCTGCGCGCACGCGCACGCCACGCTGCTCCCGCGCGCGCTGCCGCTGCCGCTGCCGCGCACCGCACCGCGTGCATACCGAGCCGCTCGCTCGCGTGCACGCCGCCTCGCGCGCCGTCTCCATCGCCGCCGCACGCGCCGTCGCCGTGTTGTTGACCGCCCCGTACTACGCGCTAATTGTTTCCCCTACCGCGCAGGTAACCGTCGTCGCCGGAACCAATCGCCGCACCGTCCGGAGTTCGTTTCGCCGTTTGTCTCCGGTAAGCCTGCAGCCACCGTTAGATCTTAGATCAGTGGTTCAGATCAACTATTGACCGGTCAGGCTCAGGCATTGACTAGTCAGCGTCCAGTCAGCAGACGCGTTGACCAGTCAACAGACACAGTTGATTGGTTAATTTCGTTAATCGTTTTAGTTGACAGATTTCGGTAGAAACTTGGAAATTGCGTAGAAATTAAACCGCTTGGACAAAACTTGCAAATAAAATATGTGTAGATTCAGTGAGTCGTGTAGAATCTCTCTGTACCTTTGGTTCAGACTTTTGCAGCAAGGTTTAGTACAGTTTAATCAAATAGGTTAATGGCCTTTTCGGAGTAATTAATTCGTAGAAAAAGATCCGAAGCTCCAAAAATCGCGTATGATATGTCCCTGGATTCAGTGGAATGAGGGGAATCTCATCGTGAATTAAAAAGATAGGCTTACAGTGAAAACTTCTGCAAAAACTGTCTAGTGGCTTTCTGCAGTGTTTTAATTACTCGGGGAGTTTTATAATTCCTTTTTGAGTAATTCTAGTTGGTACTGTTTCTAATCAGCGATGCCTATGCGGTAGAATTTTCCCAAGATTTTACAAACAGTATACTACCGGTAGTGAATTATTTGAGATCTAGCTCTAGTTTTGAGCATTACCTTTTTGCAAAATAGTTTTCCTTGCGCTAAAACTATTTTCCATGCATGCATTCAGTAGTGTTATTGATTAGGATTATGTGGTGCATATGTAGCACTAATTCACTTGTCGTGCATGCATTCATGCATCATCGTTGTTGCATATGCTTGTGGATTGTTTGTTTATGATTGCAATTGTATCGTGTAGATTGTGACGAGTGCAACGCTTGCTCGTGTGTGGATTGTTCTTCCGACCGCTACAACCAAGGCAAGTAGATGCTACTTTGTTCATGATATCGTCCTACTATTTTCAATGCATTGTGGTGTATTTTGTAGATGCATGTGTAGGATGATACTATCGCTATGCTATGTCCTATTATGTGGTAGGGCCTTCCTTGTAGATGAACCATCGTTGGTAGATGTGCTTAGCCATGCTAAGTTGAACGAGGGATGGGTTACATCTTTGAGACTTGTTTCTAAAAGTATTGGTTTGTGAAAACTAAAACAACTTAATCAATGAATCTCCTGGGTGTGATGGTATAGATAATTTTTGGTGGTTTCATTGCGGAAAGGCACCCAGGTATCAAGAGAGAATGATTGGCTTATTTATTGTGTAGCTTACGTGTACAACCATGTGCCAATAATGGAATGGGCGGTTGGTTGGACTTAGTAGGTTGTGGTAACTCGAACCCGCGTATCCAGAGATGTAGAATTTTGGTAGGTTGGACCGGTGCGCGTCGGGATTGGGATGCTACTTCCCGAACAGTCTCTTCTTGGACTTCTCCCTATCATCACCCAAAATGAGAGTGATGGTACGAGCTGGGCTGGCCAAGTCACATGGGTAAAGTGTACTAACCCCTGCAGGGTGTATAATCTAATCGATTAGCCGTGTCCCCGGTTATGGACAACTGAGTTGCTTGATATTGATTCCATGACATGTTTCGCGCTCATTCTAATTTCATAATTGTTTTAACATTGTTGGGTTAACTTAATTGGGATCTTTTCAAAGAAAATCAAAAACTGTTTATGAAAGTAGGACAAATGTATTTGCAAATGCAAGCCAGACACAGCTCCAATTGCCAAATATGCATGTAGATGTTAGTACTATTGTCTCCATTACTAGCTCTACTTGCCATACATTCCATGTATTGACCCTTCGGGGCTGCTACGTTTCATGTTGCAGGTTATTCCGATTCTGAGTAATCGATATAGGCCACTGTACTCCACTCGGCACTTGTTCACTTGTGGGCAATTTGAAGAATGGAGGATTTACTTTATTTATGTTGCTACCTGAATAATTTGAGCTAGCCTTGAGCTAAGCTTTTATTGTAATAATGGTACTCTGGATCATCGTTATTTATGATACACGGATATTTTGCTATGTTATTCATCTCATTCTATTGTGGGCCAATGAACCAATCCAGGGATTGGCATGTCACATAGAAGCCACGGTCTTTTCAGAACCGCGGTGTTACATTCCTGGTCTCCTTGACCTTCTATTATTCCTTGGATAATACATATGTCTCCTCTTTGGTCCTTTGAATTGAGTCATATTGCTGGGAGGTACAAGCTGAGATTTTCCTTTGTCTTCATCCTTCTTGGTAGACTTGGCTCTCTCATGGTAATCTGCAATCAGTTGTTGCGCTCCACCTTGTTTCCTTTGTTCAACTATGGAATAGATGGGGCATTGGATAGGGACATGATTGTTTCCTTCACATAGGTAACAAGTAGCTTGGGATGTGGGGCATTGGTTAGTTGGATGTTTCTCTTCACAGTTGGGGCATTGATCTTCATGCTCCTTGGAAGTGTGATCCTTGTCTCCACAAATATTGCAAGCTTGGGTTCCTTCTAGAATAACATCTTTGTCATCCTTGTTGTCATAAACTCCTTTGGAAGAGTTGTCTCCCATGTTGATCATTTGAGTATCAATCCCTTGCAACAATTGGGATTGAGTTTTCAAAACTTCTTGCATGGTTGGGTCTAACTCATTGTTGTTGGCTAAGAACTGAGTTGTCACTTGGTTCAACTGGGTTTGTCTTGCAAGCAGTTGGTCTCTCATGTTGACCTCTTGGTTGTTATTGTTGTCACCATCCTTGATGTTGGAGTCTCTTCGAGAAGTCATCTGTTTGGGTTGGATTGGGATTAGAATAGGCAAAAGATTTCTGAGGAAATAATTCTAATCACACACATCACAATTCACACAAGCAATGTGCAAGCAATCACAAACAAACATTCCACTCAAACAACAAGTTTCAAGCACATTTTTAGGCAACCAAAAATATTTTTGTTACACCACATAAGTTGGTGAATTTGGTTTGATCTTAATATGGTGGTCCAACTATATGGTTCACTTGAATTCTTTCCATCCTCTTTGGTTGATTCTTCTTGAACAAGATGTTTGTATCCTTAGAGAATTTCTTGCATCTTGGTATCAAAACTTAAAGGTGATGATGGTTCCCTCTAAGTTGTGTTTCCTTAGTCTTCAAGTCTTGAGCAACATTTCTTGTCACAATTGTAGTCCTTAGTGATATCCAAGGTTGAAGTCCTGGTGAAGATGTTGAAGATGTTGAAGTCATTAGAGTTGAAGATGTTGAAGTCATTAGAGTTGATGAAGTCCTTTGCTCATGGTGAAGTCTTTGGCCATGGGTAGGTTTTGTCCATCAAGTTTGGAGTAGAAGAGATGTAGAATCAAAACCAAAATGGTTGAGGGAAGAGTTTACAAGATTGTTTGTTAATAAGTTTTGGAACAAATACAACTCCTATTTTTTCTAAGGGGTTTTGTCCAATCCTAGGGTTACAAATCCTACAGGCAACACAGTGCTCTGATACCATCTGTAAGGTTCCCAACCTTTAATAAGGTAGAGATCCCTGTGTTTACAATGCTAGTCCCTGGATCAATAGCTAGCATCCACAGTTGAGATGTAATATCAAGAAACAAAGGTCATAATATAACTTTATAACCAGTAATAAAATAATTCATTACATCTTACATAGCTCATTTGGCTATCTCATTACAATGCAGCAGAATATAACAATAGCATGGGGTCCTTCATCTTCAAAGTGCCATAGGCAGACATGTTGGTTGTAGACTTGTAATCCTATTCATTAAACTTCACTAATATCAAACAAACCTGCAACATAACAAGTTACAGCCACAAGGGTCAATACATTTGAATTGTATTGGCAAGTGATACTATGGTAGTATAGTGGAGTCTATCATCTATATGCATTTGGCTAAGTGGAGCTTAGGCTTGATTTGCTCAAAATAGATTTTTCTTATCATTTGAAAACTCTAAGTTTTTGCTTTGGCAGAATCTTTCCCAAGGCATGCCCCAATAGAAATTGGTGATCCTTTCAACCCTTGTTCAACCACAAGTTTTTAACTTAGAAATTGGGATGACGAGATTCTTGATAGCTTCCATGTCTTGATGCTCAAATTGTCCTTTACCAGGGACATGGCTAAGTACTTAGATTTTACACTCTGCAGAGGTGGTGCACTTTCCCCACAAGACTTGGTTTCACCAAGACAAGATCTTTCAGAAGCCTTCCCTTAGACCAAAATGGACGCGCTCCAACCTATCAATCCCCTACCACCAACTTTCCATTTGGCTAAGTTATTGCAACCTATATGATCCAGGCAGAGCCCATAATGCCAAGTGGCTGCACTTGAAGCTTCTCAACATTTGACATCTCAAATCTCTTTGTTCCTGGGTGGCCATCCACAAGTGAGACACCAAGTGTTCCCCAGCATACTAGACTTGGTGATGCCTAAGTTTTCCCCAGCATACTGGACTTGCATGACCACTCAACACAAACCATTCCTTCCATTCCACCCAGGTGATTCATTAACTTAGTTGTTTTATTAAATAAAACACAAGTCCTTAGACTTAGAAATTTTTCCATAGCATGAATATATATTCCACCCTTTGGTTGCTACTAGCTAAGCTAAGCATGATAGTAGTAGGAATCTTAACTTAGGAAATTCTACTAAGGTTTCATCTACTAGGATTTCCCATAGCATAGTTTATACTTAGCAAAAATTCCATGCAAGTCCTACTTAGAAATATCACTAATGCATAGTGAAAATAATGGGACAAAGTATGAAGCCTCACTTGCCTTTTTGGTAGAGAGTATGAGTTCACTCCTTGATATTTGCAAATGTTCACTCACTTCAATTCACTACAATTCAATCAAGCAAACAATATTTCAATCTACCATTCAAGCAATTCATCACATAAAATGATAAAAACAAAGTATTGCATGCAAGCATGCAAAAGGTTGTTTTATTTGTAAAAGTGGTTTCTAATAGGTTATAAACATTTGGAAACACCTATTGGTCATTTTATAAAGTGGCAAAGTCATTTGCAAAAGGTTTCACTTCATAAATCATTTTTAAACCAAGTCATTATTTTATGTGGTGAAGAAATGCTTTTAATAAGGCAACATTCTATAGGTTTAACAAAATATGTTTTCAAACCATAAAACCTTGTGTTTAGGGTCAGAGAGTTTATTTCCAAAACATTTCTTAAAGGTTTTCTTCCAAAACCATTTTTAATGATTAACCCATATTTTTATTTGACAAGAAATGGTTTAAATCAAAGATTTATTCTTTTGCTTCACCAAATACATTTTTTAAACCACAATATGTTTACTATGGTAAGTAGGTTGAAAACACAACATTTGCCAAAGATTTTATCCCCAAAATCTTTTTAGAACAATTTTTATATTCTAAACTAGCATACACAAGTTTCTGCCAAAAACAAACAATTTAATAGAAGCTTTTTACTAAACAAAGTGCATGGTTGGATAGGTCTTGACTTGCTGAATCCATTGATATAAAATTTTCAAAATTTGGACGTGTAGATTAAAAGTTATAGATTTTACAAAATCTTGCATCTAATAGATCAAATCTATTTTTAAATCGGACTCTGTGACACGCGGTGTGTTTTAATTCGTCGGTACCGCTTTGGCCGGATCGAGCGATGGCAGCCATTTGATTTAAGTGTGATCATACGGCTCGGAACTAGCGTACCCTTTCAGTTAAGTGAATCTATCGCGTCACTACGATCTGGATCGGACGGCTATCTTCGACTTGCCACTAACTGGCGACGCGACGACGGTGGCGCGCGGCGGAGCTGGTGCTAGAGGAAGCAAGGAAGAGTAAGGAGATGCTCACCAGGTTCAAGAGATCACGGCGAAGATCACGGTACTCACGGGAAAGCAAGGGTTGCACGAGGTAGCTGTCAATCTCTCGCCGGAGTTCTCTCTGGCTACGGTTGCTCTCGGTTGAAGACGAAGGTGACGCTACGGTACATGCCAGAGGAAGTAAAGGATGCAGTCAGATGCGCAAGATCGCGGTGAGCACGCGTGTGTGTGAAAGAGAAGGAGAGGCGCGGTCGGATTTTACCTCGAATGCTCGTCGGAGTTACGGCAGACCACGGCGGCGCTCAGACGTGGACGAAGTAGAGGTTCTAGGGCACGAGCGGTCAGACGGGTCGTACTGGGAGATGCAGTGAACAATGGGGAGCACGCCCATGTGCGCCAGGGAGCAAGGGGAGGAGTGGGCTGGCCGGAATTGCCGCCGGAAAGCGTCGGAAGCAGCGGCGGTGTAGGTGTTAATGGGGACGGCCTGGGGGCTCTTTTGCCGCGGTGTCAGAGGGGAAATGAAGGGGAGAGACAGGCGAATAAGAGGGCATGGTCGCGGGGTGGAGTAACGCAGGAAATAACGCGTATTCACGCGAGCGTTTAACGGCAGAAAACCGCCGGCGAGGTTTGCGCGCGGGTGAGGAAGATGAGAGCTGGCGGTGGGGTCGTCTGGCAGCGAGAGAGAGAAGGTTGTGGTGGGGTCCTTCGGTCAGCGACCTTGCGGGTTCATATGTGGGTGCGAATCGTTTTCTGCGGGAGAGAAGGAGAGGTGAGCTAACTGGGCCGTGTTGGGCTAGCTGACTGGGTCGAGTCCTTTTCAAAAAAAAATTTGTTCTGTTTGTTTTTATTTTTCCTTTTCTTTTATTCTGTTTTGGTTTTGTTTATTTAATTCAAACACTCATTTGAATTCAAAACTTTGCCAGATTTGTTGTAGGTTTAAATATTGATTAGTAGCACATTCTGATGTCAATTTTGGAATAAAATTTTATTCCTTTTTGGGTCTTTTTAATTATTCAAAAGGCCCGACTTTTAAGCCAAATAAGTTTTAGTAATATTTCAAACACCATTTTAATTCTTTAAACTTTCCAAAACTTTACAGTAGGTTTTTTATTTGTTTGAATTATTTGGAAAGTATTTAATATGATTCAAAAATCATTTCAATTGGGTATTTGTTTTAATTCCAATGGAATTAAATATAGTTTTAATTCCCTAATTTTTATTTGGAAGTTTTCTTTAATCTTAAATAGGTTGAATTAAACAACTTTTATTTTACTTGGGTAAATTCCAAAATACTATTTTCTCATGAGTTATATAATTACCTTTATTAGAGATTTGTCTTTATTAAAAATAGGGATAGAATGGTTAATGCCATTTTATTTTATTTTGGAAATTCTTTATCCCTTTTATTTATTTGGGTTTTGGATTATACTCATTCCATTTGCTTAATGTATTAGTCCAAGATTTAATTTGGTCCTTAAAGAATCTTTATGTAGTATTCCTTTTCTTCACCTTATAAAATTCATATCTTCTTATTTATAGATCCAAACTTGGTGATTCCAATTTATAAAATCTTATTTAATATTTGTTTATCTTTTTTAAATGTCTTTAGGATTATTTGCTAACCATTTGGTATGGATTTGTAGATAGGTTCTTTATTAGCTTTGGAAATTTAATTTCCTTATCTTATTATATTCAAAAGATTTTTATTTATGGTTCCAATTTAAGTGAAACCAATTATAATATTTCTATTGATCATTCTTGATCATTTGTAAATGTTTGTTGTCAAGATTATATATGGATCAAATCCATAGGCTTGGAGATACTTGGAAATGATTTTATTCCATTAGGGTTTTAGGGTTTGGATTTATTTCCCAAGTGTTTAAATTTCCATATGCATTTTATGAGGGATGCATTCTCTTGATTTGGATTTTGTTAAATCCAAACTTTAATTAAAATTTGTTCAAGATGGGATTTTTAGTTTCCATTTAGAAACAAAAGTTTCTTTTCACCCTTATTTTCAACAATAATTTATTTATTTTATTTTATTTTTCACATTACAAGATTTGGAAAATCTTGGGACGTGACAGTTTCAAACAAATTTCGAACCGGCGTGTATGAAGATAGGGGACGAGGCTCGTTAGAACTTGCATTGGATCTCTGAAGAAACAACATATTGTGAGTCTAAAAATTATTTTTTTCAAAAAATCATGGGCGTTAGATCATGTACCTGTAGTTCAAGCCAGACCCAGTTCCTGCCGATTGAGACATAACTAACCGGGACTGAAGGGATTCGGCAAGCTGAGCAGGAAGAACTAATAATAGGGATGAGTGTCGATATTATGAAGGGAATGTGCCCTTATAGGCAATAATAAAGTGGTTATTATGTATATTCCAAGTATATGATAGATGTATATTTTGCATGCTGTAATTGTATTAATACGGAAACGTTAATACATGTGTGTTTAATAAACAAACAAAAAGTTCCTAGTTATGCCTCTCTCATAAACTAGCTCGTTGATTAACAAGATGATCAAGGTTTCCTGATTATGGACATTCCATGTTGTTAATAACGAGGTCACAACATTAGTGTAATAATGTGATGAACATTCATCCGAAGTATAGCATTACGATCAAAGTCATTGAGTTTATATTGCTATAACATCATACGAAGTGATCCTAATCCTTATACCATGAGATCATGTCAATCGCTAACACCGGAAGAGTATCTTGATAACATCAAACGTCACACCGTAATAGGGTGATTATAAAGATGGGTTAATTACTACTAAAGTGTTATGTTGAGGCCCATGGATCGAGAGTGGAATTTGTTCATCCTGATGACGGATAGATATGCTCTAGGCCCTCTCGGTGATATCACATTGATTAGCTTGCAAGCAAGTGATTTGATCACTAGAATGTTATATCACGGGAACGAGAAAAGAGTACATGTCAGTAACGAGATAAAACTAGGTATGGAGATACTGATGATCGAATCTCGGACATGTAATATATCGCAAAACAAAAGGATTAAGATACTAGCGTAAAAGGTTCTCGTGGTCACAAGAAAGTCATCGCTGAATGTGTGGGAGTCAGTATGGATCTCCAGGTTCCGCTTCTGATTATTGATCTGAGAGGGGTCTCGATCATGTCCCCATTATTCACGAACCGTAGGGTGACACACTTAAGAGACACCGACATCCATTTGGAGCAAAAATTTCATGCCGGAAAGAGTAACGAGCGCAGTAATTTATTTCACTAGATACCGAAACAGGTTTTGGGGTGAAATTGCAGAAAGTGTTTTTGCATGTGAAATGAAATACTAGGAAGGGGTTATATCTGAATGTTTGTCATTAAATTAATTTACAAAATTCTGAATAAAGAAAATAAGTTTTATTTAATGAGAGTTTGCATTAAATTTGGTGGAAATTTAATGGGAATTTGAGTGGGCTTTGGAGTGGAGGGAATTGAAAGGGATTTTTGTGAGTGGAGTGTCCACCCACATGAATGAGGGGAGGGTAAGGGGCAACCCCATGCGCCGGCCACCCCCTTGGGGTTCCCCCCTCTCCTATAAAAGGAGCACCCTCCCTCTCTCTCACTCACACCTCCTCGTGAAGGATCTCTCTCCCCTCTAGTATTTATCCCCATGGTCTCGGACTAGCGAGATACATGTTCCCTATGGCTATTCGGCAAGAAAGAGTTGTGCTTCCGCTGCATCGCTGGAGCGAGGAGGCGGAGGTTGCTCGGTGCCTTGGACGTGTGTGCGAGCACGGATGCGCCCCTGATTTGCGGTGCTAGGACTTCCTCTCGATCTTAAGATCGGCAAGAGATCATCTACATCAACCACGAGTTTAACTCGTTAAGCTTTGTTGGTCTTCAAGGGTATGTTCTCTATGGATATACATCTGCCCGTTGATTGTATCTAGTAGATAGATCTTGGTACATAGTTGTTCCCATCGTAGGAAATTTTTTGTTTTCTATGCTGCGAACCCTGTAGTGGTATCAGATCCGGATCTCTGCGTAGATGCTTTGCACGGGTAGTACACATATGAGTATGTGGGCGATGATGATCATGTTATTGCTTCTTGGTTGTACTTTGGATATTGGTGGCATAGTGGCATGAAGCGGCCCGGACAAACTTTACATGTCCTCGCACATGAGCCATGTTCCACGCTTGACATGCAACTAGTTTTGCATAAGTGGCTAGCGGGTGTCTGTCTCTCCTACTATAGGTCAATATCTAATTTGCAACGAGTTGTCAACAATTTGGTTATCCTTGTTGTGGTTCATGTTCGTAGGTAAGAACGGTTCTATCTTCGAAAGCCCTAAGCCACGTAAAACATGCAATGGATAAATTAGAGGCGTCTAGTTTAGAATGTTGCTGGGCTAGTGTCATGATATGGTGATGTTGTAAGTAGAAGTATAAGTAGATACTCTTACAACACACATAACGTGTAAGTTCCACAGACCTTTGCCTTACACATAGAGGTATGATAGTGATCATACCACGATGCACATGATGGAGATCAAGTGCAAGAACCATATCATTTCACTTATAAACATGTGATGTTTGTTGCATCTTATATTGCTTGTTTGGCGTTTTATTAGCATAATAAGATGATCACTCATTTACATATCAAGATAAGAATGTATTCTTCCTTAAGTATGCACCGGTTATGTTTCGTCGCTCCAAGACATCACATGATGATCGGGTGTTCTTGGATCCACGATCATACTTCGGGTGTAAGACAGTTACACACGCGAATACTAAGGTTCTTACTTGGCGACCCTAGCAGTACAGACATGGCCTCGAAACACGGACCGAAAGGTTAAGCATGAGTCATATGGTAGATATGATGCCCATTTTATGCTCGCCTTTGGAGCTACACCAACTCACGTGATGATCGGACTTGGTGTAGTGGATTTGGTTCATGTAGTCACCAAAAAGGCACGAGGGATGGCGTTTTTGAGTGGGAGTTCATTCTTAATTTGGATTAGTTGAACTCAATCTATCATAAACTTAGTCTAAACTTTATAAATTCTATTGTAGATGGCACCACCTACTTTTAATTTCAATGTGTTCATGGAGAAAGAGAAACTTGCAACGAACGGTAGCAACTTTACCGAATGGGACATGAATTTGAGGATTCTCCTCTCTGCTACACAAAATCAATATGTGCTAGAAGCGCTGCTAGGCCCCCCACCGTTCGATGATGCCCCTGGCGAAGAGAAGAATGTCTATCAGACTCGTCAGGAGGACCACAACTTAGTTCATTGCGGCATATTGTATGGGCTAGAGCCAGAACTTCAAAAGCGTTTAGAAAACAGCAATGCATTTCATACAATGGGTGATTTGAAAATTATTTTCGACACACATGTTGCTGTAGAGAGATACAGTGCTTTAGAAAAGTTCTTTAGCTGCATGATGGAAGAGAACAACTTCGTAAGTGAGCATGTACTCAAGATGTCGGGTTACGCCGATAAGCTTGTGTCCTTGGGAATAACGATTCCCATTGACTTAGAAATACATCGTGTTTTGCAATCTCTGCCACCTAGCTATAAGAGCTTCATGATGAACTATAATTTGCAAGGCATGAAGAAGTCTCTCCCCGAGCTTATGTCAATGCTTAAAACTGCAGAAGTGGAGATCAAAAAGAACATCAAGTGTTGATGATCAATAAGACCACGGGTTTCAAGAAAGACAAGAAGGGAAAACAGAAGGGAAGTAAGGGTGGCAAGCCAGTTGTCGTGCCTAAAAAGAAACCCCGAGTTGGCCCTAAGTATGATACCGAGTGCTATAATTGTAAGGGAAATGGCCAATGGAAGTGCAACTGCCCCAAGTATTTGGCAGACAAGAAGGTCGGCAAGGCAAATAAAGGTATATATGATATACATGTTATTGATGTGTACTTGACTAGTACTCGCAGTAGCACTTGTGTATTTGATACTGGTTCAGTTGCTAATATTTTGTAACTCGAATCAGGGGCTGCGAAACAAGAGACCGCTACAAGGGGTGATGTCAAGATGTGTGTCGGCAAGGATCAAGTGTTGATGTGACCGTCATCAGAACGCTACCTCTTCACTTACCGTCGGGATTAGTAATAAACTTGAATAATTGTTATCTGGTGCCAGCACTGAGCATGAACATTGTATCTGGATCGTGTTTGATGCGAAGTGGTTATTCATTTAAAACCGAGAACAATGGTTGTTCTATTTATATGAATGAAATCTTTTATGGTCATGCACTGATGATGAATGGTTTATTTCTGTTGGATCTCGATAATAGTGTTACACATATTCATAATGTTGATGCTAAAAGGATTAAACTTAATGATGATATATCCGCATATATGTGGCACTGCCGTCTAGGTCATATTGGCGTTAAACGCATGAAGAAGCTCCATTCGGATGGACTTTTAGAATCAGTTGATTTTGAATCATTTGATACATGTGAGCCATGCCTTATGGGCAAGATGACTAGAACGCCGTTTTCCGGTTCAATGGAACGGGCGACAGATTTATTGGAGATCATACATTCTGATGTATGTGGTCCAATGAGTGTGTCGGCGCAAGGTGGCTATCGTTATTTTGTAACTTTCACGGATGATTTGAGTAGACATGGTTATATCTACTTGATGAAACACAGGTCTGAAACCTTTGAAAAGTTCAAGAAATTTCAGAGTGAAGTGGAAAATCATCGTAATAGAAAGATCAAATTTCTACGGTCTGACCGTGGAGGTGAGTATCTAAGTTACAAGTTTAGCACTCATATGAAAGAGTGTGGAATTTTTTCACAACTCACACCTACCGGAACACCATAGCGAAATGGTGTATCGGAACGTCGTAATCGTACTCAAATAGGTTGTAGAACCTTCTCTTCATAGTATGGCAAGTAGCGCAGCACCAGAAGTCGTTCCGGAGTTGGCTTCAGCAATTGAAGACGGAACTAATGATAATGATCATGAAACTCCACAAGAGAGTACTACCAAACCTCGCAGGTCTAGCAGGACGCGTGCAACTCCCGAGTTGTACGGAAACCCTGTTATGAATTTCATGGTTGATGAAATTGATGACCCTGCGACGTATGAAAAAGCGATGAAGAGCCCGGATTCCAACAAATGGTTAGAATCCATAAAATCCAAGATGGAATCCATGTATGAAAACCAAGTTTGGAACTTGATGGACTTACCTCACGACCGAAAGGCCGTGGAGAATAAATGGATTTTCAAAAGGAAAACTGATGCTGATGGTAATGTGACCGTCTATAAAGCTCGACTTGTCACAAAGGGGTTTTGAAAAATTCAAGAAGTTGACTACGATGAGACATTCTCTCCCGTAGTGATGCTAAAGTCAGTTAGGATTATGTTAGAAATTGCTGCATATTTCGATTATGAGATATGGCAGATGGATGTCAAAACCGCGTTCCTCAATGGCAATATTGAGGAAGAGTTGTATATGATATAACCAAAGGGTTTTGTCGATCCTAAGGATGCTAAAAACTTATGCAAGCTTCAGTGATCCATCTATGGATTAAAGCAAGCATCCCAGAGTTGGAATCTCTGCTTTGATGAGGTGATCAAAGAGTTTGGATTTGTCCAAAATTATGGAGAGGCTTGTATTTACAAGAAAGTGAGTGGGAGAAATTTGGCATTTCTGATATTATATGTGGATGACATATTATTGATCGGAAATGATATAGATCTTTTAAGCAGTGTTAAAAGTTACCTAATCAGCAAATTTTCAATGAAGGACCTAGGTGTACGGAGGTGAAGAAGAGCTCGTCGCTAAGTGTTATGTCGACGCAAGCTTCGACACCAATCAGGCTGACTCTAAGTCTCAATCCGGATACGTATTTCTCATGAATGGCGGAGCGGTTAGTTGGAGGAGTTCCAAACAACCCGTGGTGGCGGGATCAACAATGGCGGCCGAATATGTTGCTGCTTCGGAAGTGGCTCAGGAAGAAGTTTGGATGAAGGAGTTCATATCCGAACTAGGTGTGGTTGCGAGCGTGTTGGACCCAATCGTGATCTATTGTGACAACAATGGTGCCATAGCCAATGCCAAACAACCAAGGTCAAACGAGAATTCCAAGCATATTAAGTGCCGGTTTCACTCCATGCGTGAGCATGTCAAGGATGGAGATATAAAGATTTGTAAAGTACACACGGATCTCAATGTAGCAGATCCATTGACTCAAACTCTCCCTAGAGCAAAACATGATCAACAAATAACTCCATGGGTGTTAGATTTATCACTATGTAACTAGATTATTGTCTCTAGTGCATGTGGGAGACTGAAGGGAATATGCCCTGAGAGGAAATAATAAAGTGGTTATTATGTATATTCCAAGTATATGATAGATGTTTATTTTGCATGATATAATTGTATTAATACGGAAATGTTAAAACATGTATGTTTAATAAACAAACAGAAAGTTCATAGTTATGCCTCTCTCATAAACTAGCTCGTTGATTAACAAGATGATCAAGGTTTCCTGATCAGGGACATTGGATGTGGTTAATAAGGAGGTCACAACATTAGTGTAATGATGTGATGAATATTCATCCGAAGTATAGCATTACGATCAAAGTCATTGATTTTATATTGCTATAACATCATACGAAGTGATCCTAATCCTTAGACCATGAGATCATGTCAATCACTAACACCGGAAGAGTATCTTGATAACATCAAACGTCGCACTGTAACAGGGTGATTATAAAGATGGGTTCAGTACTACTAATGTTTTATGTTGAGGCCCATGGATCGAGAGTGGAATTTGTTCATCCCGATGACAGATAGATATGCTTTGGGCCCTCTCGGTGATATCACATTGATTATCTTGCAAGCAAGTGATTTGATCACTAGAATGTTATATCACGGGAACAAGAAAAGAGTACATGTCAGTAACAAGATCAAACTAGGTATGGAGATACCGATGATCGAATCTCGGACATGTCATATATCGCGAAATAAAAGGATTAAGATACTAGCATAAAAGGTTCTCGTGATCACAAGAAAGTCATCGCTGAATGTGTGGGAGTCAGTATGGATCTCCAGGTTCCGCTTCTGATTATTGATCTGAAAGGGGTCTCGATCATGTTCGGATTATTCGGGAACCGTAGGGTGACACACTTAAGAGAGACCGACATCCATTTGGAGCATAAGTTTCATGCCAGAAAGAATAACAAGCGCAGGAATTTATTTCACTAGATACCGAAACAGGTTTTTGGGTGAAATTGCAGAAAGTGTTTTTGCATATGAAATGAAATACTAGCAAGGGGTTATATGTGAATGTTTGTCATTAAAGTAATTGACAAAATTCTGAATAAATAAAAGGAGTTCTATCTAATGATAGTTTGCATTAAATTTGGTGGAAATTTCATGGGAATTTGAGTGGGTTTTTGATTGGAGGGAATTGAAAGGGATTTTTATGAGTGGAGTGTCCACCCACATGAATGAGGGGAGGTCAAGGGGGCAGCCCCATGCGCCGGCCACCCCCTTGGGGTCCCCCCCTCTCCTATAAAAGGAGCCCCCTCCCTCTCTCTCACTCACACCTCATCATGAATGATCTCTCTCCCCCTCTAGTATTTATCCCCCATGGTCTCGGACTAGCGAGATACATGTTCCCGGTGTCTATTCGGCAAGAAAGAGTTGTGCTTCCGCTGCATCGCTGGAGCGAGGAGGCGGAGATTTCTCGGTGCCTTGGACGTGTGTGCACACACGGATGCGCCGCTGATTTGCGGTGCTAGGACTTCCTCTCGATCTTGAGACCGGCAAGAGATAGTCTACATCAACCACGAGTTTAACTCTTATGCTTTGTCGGTCTTCAAGGGTATGTTATCTATGGATATACATCTGCCCGTTGATTGTTTCTAGTAGATAGATCTTGGTACATAGTTGTTCCCGTCGTAGGAAATTTTTTGTTTTCTATGCTGCAAACCCTACACATTATGTCGTGCTTCTTGTACATTTTCCCGGATGGTGTCGCCAATCAGGACTAAAGATGAACCTTTACTCCCGGTTGGAGACACCAACAGGGAAAAAATGTGAGTCAGCACTAATAATAGGGGTGAGTGTCGACATTATGTCGTGAGTGTCGACACTATGCCGAGCTGCTTGTACTATAAATTGGCATCCTTGTGAGTCCAGTCCTCCAGCCAGTTTGAGGGAGCTGCAAGATGGTTTGCGAGAGCAGGGACACCAGTACGGCCAGTTTCAGGGATATGCCGCCGGAGCCCAGTCCTCCGGCATCTCCAAGAAACTGGTCATAGAGGCACTCCCTAATATGTGAAATTAGTTAGCTCCCAGGCATATTGATCTAGTTAGAGAAGTTACAAGATGCAAGATGGCATGCGAGAGCAGGGACACCACTACAGCCAGCTTGAGGGATATGCCGCGGGAGCCCAGTCCTCTGGTATGTCCCTTAAGTTGGTCATAGAGGCACTCCCTAATATGTGACCATGCGCGTTTGGAGATCAAATCTTAATGGTAAGTACGAATCGGGAAAACATCTTCATTATTCAGGAAAGTCGTTCTACGAATTGGGACTAAAGGCCCCACTTTAATCCCGGTCCAGCGACAAAACGGGACTAGCACACTTAAGATGGTTTGCGGATAACACTATGCAGTCACGGTCCAGCCACAAACCGGAACTAACACTAAAGACATTTATTAATATTAAAAACCGAGACTACGGAATTAGGACTAAAGGTAGTCATGCTCATATCTAGCCCTATAGTACACAGCTTCAGGGTCGTCTTCGTATTCGTCATCGTCGTTTTTGCTAGACGCATGCGGCTAGATCCTCAATCAAGCCATGACATATTATGGGGGAACCTTCCACTCCGTCCTCGGATTCACGATGCGCGGGGGAGGGGGCTCCCGGATGACAATGCCACTACACCCGCGGCCTTCACCACCGCCACCCTTCTTATGGCTCTATGGCGGCTGCGGGTACCACAGGCGAGGATGGTCTCCCCTAGCGATGTAGCGCATCAAGCTTATGATAGTCCGGTTCGCCCACCACAGGCGGCGGCCAGCTTCATTGTGGTTCACCGGGGGAGGTCCATCACCCTCGTACCTGGCGAGCTCCATTTCCTGTTGGTTAGCAAAGAAGGCATTCCAGGTGTCATAGTTGTCGGGATCCCACTAGGCATCCATCTGCTGCTCTGGCATGAGCTCATGGTAGAAGTGGTTCGTCATGGCTGCCTGGCGTGCAGAACCCTGAGGTATAGGAGGGACAGGAACCCCTCTAGCGCTCAGCATCCAGCGGGCGAACGGTAGCTCGGAGGGCAAGGGTAGCTGGAGGCGCATAGTGCCTCGATCTCCTAGAGGGTCAGAATGGCCCAGTAGGCGATGTCCATTGTTGTGAGAGAGGAAGGTGTGGATGTGTGGATAGCGATGGCGCGGTCGGCCTAGATATAGAGGAAAAGGGCGGGAAAACATGGCGGGAAGCGGTGGGAAATGGCGGGAAATATCTTTAGTCTTGGTTAGTGGCTACAACCGGGACTAAAAGCTTCGGTCAGAGGGAAAGGACGGGAAAACATGGCGGGAAGCGGTGGGAAATGGCGGGAAATATCTTTAGTCCCGTTTAGTGGCTACAACCGGGACTAAAAGCTTCGGTCAGAGAGAAAGGGCAGGAAAACATGGCGAGAAGCGGTGGGAAATGGCGGGAAATATCTTTAGTCCCGGTTAGTGGCTACAACAAGGAATAAAAGCTTCGGTCAGAGGGAAAGTTAGTATAATTATTTTTATAAAACAGAAAAAATAACAAACTTGGTAAAAGATTCACAAAATGATATACATATGTACATATTGATTGCATCTAAAAAACTGCCGAAGGCAAAATTCATAATACATAATATGACTTGCTTATGACCGTGTGGCCTTAACCATGGAGCATCTTCATCAAGTAACATGATGTTTGGGTCATCCTTCACTACAAACGGCGGAATTTCATGAAACTTGTCATAATCTTCTGACATCTCTGTCTTGTCCTCCACTCCTACGATGTTTCTTTTTCCTGAAAGAACTATGTGGTGCTTTGGCTCATCGTTTGATGATGTATTCGTTTGCTTATATTTTCTTTTTCTTGGTTTGGTACACATGTCCTTCACATAGAAAACCTGAGACACATCGTTGGCTAGGACGAATGGTTCGTCCATGTATGCAAGATTGTTGAGATCCACTGTTGTCATTCCGTATTTTTTGTCTACCTCAACCCTGCCTCCTGTTAGCTTGACCCATTTGCACCGAAACAAAGGGACCTTCAAAGCAGGTCCATAGTCAAGTTCCCATATCTCCTCTATGTAACCATAATATGTGTCTTTTGACCCATTGTCGTTTGTTGCATCAAAGCGGACACCACTATTTTGGTTGGTGCTCTTTTTATCTTGAGCGATCGTGTAAAATGTATTCCCATTTATTTCGTACCCTTGGAAAGTCCATATAGTCGAAGATGGTGAGCTAGCCAACAAGTACAGCTCATCATAAACAGTGTTGTTATTCATGAGATGTGTTTGAAACCAACCGCCAAAAGTCTTCATGTGTTCATCTCTAATAAAGGAGTCGGGCTTTCCCGAGTTGTTTGAGCGTACAATATTCTTGTGTTCCTTTATATACGGAGCTGCCAAGGTGGAATTTTGCAGAACTGTGTAGTGTGCTTGAGTGAAAGAATGTCCGTCCATACATATTATTGATTTCCTTCCTAGTGTGCCTTTTCCACTCAGTCTTCCCTCATGTCGTGATTCTGGAACACCAATCGACTTAATGTCAGGATTAAAGTCAACACAAAACTCAGTGACCTCATCTGTTCCATAGCCCTTCGAGATGCTTCCTTCTGGCCTAGCATGGTTATGAACATATTTTTTCAAGAATCCCATGAACCTCTCAAAGGGGAACATATTGTGTAGAAATATAGGACCCAAAATGGTAATCTCGTCAACTAAGTGTACCAGCAGATGCGTCATAATATTGAAGAAGGATGGTGGGAACACCAGCTCAAAACTTATGAGACACTGCACCACATCATTTTGTAACCTCGGTAGAATTTATGGATTGACTACCTTATGAGAAATAGCATTGAGGCATGCACATAGCTTCACAATGGCAGTCGAACATTTTTGGTAGAATCCTGCTCAATGCAACCGGAAGCAATTGCGTCATAAGCACGTGGCAGTCATGGGACTTTAGGTTCCGGAATTTTTTCTCTGCCATATTTATTATTCCCTTTATATTCGACGAGAAGCTAGACGGGACCTTCATACTGCTTAGGACTTCAAAAAAATTCCTTCTCTTCTTTGGTAAGAGCATAGCTGGCAGCACTTAGACGTCATTATCTGTCTTTATTGGATGCACGCCGTCTCGGTCTTTCATACCTTGCTGGTCCTGCCGTGCTTCTGGCGTATCTTTTGTCTTTCCATACACGCCCATAAAGCCTAGCAGGCTTATGCAAAGATTCTTCGTCACGTGCATCACGTCGATTGCAGAGCGGATCTCTAGAACTTTCCAATAGGGTAGCTCCCAAAATATAGATTTCTTCTTCCATATGGGACATGTCCGTCAGCGTCATTTGGAACAGATTGACCGCCAGGGCCCTTTCCAAAGATTACTTCTAGATCCTTGACCATACCAAATATATCATCACCAGTACGGCGGATAGGCTTCTTCCGGTGATCTATCTCACCATTGAAATGCTTGCCTTTCTTTCTTGTGGGATGCCTGGCCGAAAGAAATCGACGATGCCCCTGGTACACATTATTCCTACCTTTATCCAAATATATACTTTCAGTATCATATAAATAATGCGTGCATGCATTGTATCCCTTGTTTGACTGTCCTGAAAGGTTACTAAGAGTAGGACAATCATTGATGGTTACGAACAACAATGCTCGTAGGTCAAATGGCTCCTGTTTGTGTTCATCCCACATACGAACACCTTCGTCACGCCACAACTGTACTTGTTCTTCAACTAATGGCCTTAGGTACACATCAATGTCATTGTCGGGTTGCTTCGGGCCTTGGATGAGCACTGGCATCATAATAAACTTCCGCTTCATGCACAACCAAGGAGACGGGTTATAGATACATAGAGTTACAGGCCAGGTGCTATGGCTGTAGCTCTCCTCTCCAAAAGGATTCATGCCATCTGTACTTAGACCAAACCTTAAGTTCCTTGCATCATCTACAAAGCTTGGGTACTCTCTATCGATTTTCTCCATTGCGACCCATCAGAGGGGTGTCTCAACATCGAGTCTTTCGTGCGCTCTTCTTTATGCCAACGCAACAACTTGGAATGCTCTTTGTTTCTAAACAAATGTTTCAACCGTGGTATTATAGGAGCATACCACATCACCTTTGCAGGAACCCTCTTCCTGGGGCGCTGCTCGCCCTCAATATCACCAGGGTCATCTCGTCTGATCTTATAACGCAATGCGCCGCATACCGGGCATGCATCCAAATTCTCATACTCCTCACCATGATATAGTATGCAGTCATTAATGCATGCATGTATCTTCTGCACCTCTAGTCCTAGAGGGAAGACGGCCTTATTTGCCTCGTATGTACTGACAGGCAATTCGTTCTCCTTTGGAAGCTTCTTCTTCCAAATTTTCAGTAGCTTCTCAAATCCCATGTCAGATAAACCATTCTCTGCTTTCCATTGCAATAATTCCAGTGTGGTACCGAGCTTTGTGTTGCCATCTTCGCAATTTGGGTATAAATTTTTTTTGTGATCCTCTAACATGCGCTCCAACTTCTTCTTCTCGTTTTCATTTTCGCATTCGCTCCATGCATCAAGAATGGCCCGACGAAGATCATCAGCAGTCTCATCTAATGCCCGTTCTTCACCTTCTTCTTGTTTATTGTCTTCTAGTGCAGTACCACCGTATTCAGGAAACATTGGATAGTTGTCATCGTTCTCTTCTTCTTCTTCTTTGTTGTCTTCCATCATAACTCTGCTTTCTCCATGCTTTATCCAACAAATATAGTCGGACATGAAACCTGATTGAATCAGGTGGATGTGAATGGTTTTGGATGAAGAGTAATCCTTCTCATTTCGACAGACACGACACGGACAACACATAAAACCATTCCGCTTGTTTGCCTCAGCCAAATCGAGGAAAGAATGCATGCCTTTAATGAACGCATCAGACATTCGTGGAGCGTCGTACATCCATTCTCAGCTCATCTGTAGTATAATTAAAATTTTCTATCATAGAAAAAGTTTGGATCATTTTTACTACAATTACTTTTACAAATCTAAAATTTTACATGCAATAATTTTTGAATTGCACAAAACTGTTAACATAAAAAATGTTGACTATTTAATTATTGCTCTAGCAGTGAAAACCTTATTCAATTCTGAGATCCAAAACTCTTAAAATGCACATCTCAACTTTCAGTAACATTTTGTATAATCAAACTATGCTTAAAATTACACATCTAAAATTCCCTCTACACTTCTAAGCATGAAATCCCTCTCTACTTCTAGAGAACTGAGCTAAACTATAACAATAAGAGATGAAATATTGAAGTTGCTAACATTTTAGAAGCTTGGATTGATAGATGATGCCACCAAAGCTTGGATTGAAGTTTCCACCAAATTGGACAAAAAATAAGGATGAACTTGAGCTACCTTGGAGGAAATGGCCATGCTTTTGTGCAGTGGTCGAAGGAGGGATATATAGTGGTAATATATAGTCCCGGGTGGTAACAAGAACCCAGAATAGATATTGATCTCTAGTCCCGGGTGGTAACAAGAATCCAAACTAAATATAGAAACAGGTCCCACAATAGTTCTAGTCCTGGCTCGGCTTGTGTTACCAGCCGGGACTAGAGGTTCCCCACGAACCGGGACTAGTCCTATGGCGCCATCTAGCCATTGCAAAGTTTACAGACTAGGACTAGTGCTAACACTAGTCCCGTTTCTAGACAGGGCCGGAACTAGAGGCTGGAGCAGCTCCAAACGAAAGGTCTTTTTTCTACTAGCGCTTATAGATAAGCAGGTGTAAGGTACAGACTGTCGTTACAAGAATAAACTAATTTCAGTGCCATGGTTATGTAATAAACTATATGATGAAGAAATCATAACTTTTATAAATTGCTAATTCCAGTAAACCATATATTAACAAAAGAGCATCTTTATTTAATCATTTTTTCTGCTGCGATGCTTTTGGACCTCTACTAAATGATCCCAATTTACCAATGTAAGAACATGTGTTGCATTGGGCGACAAATATATGTGGTAGAGGCAAAAACAGTCCACGGCAGGGCAGGCTGTTGCGTTAACAATTTGCTACGAAAAGCGAGATTTTGAAGACAACTATATCCTACTAATTCAACCTAATTTATCTAATAGAAGTCACCGCGAATTAAAAACGGTGGCTGATTATAAGGAGCAGGAAATTCTCTCTGTGTAAGGATGAAGTGAATGCATGGCAAACAAGTTTTTTTAACTGAAAAATAGACATTCCAGGTTGTGAAGTGTTTCACAAAAGGCTGCAGCGAAACCTGTGAAACAAACATTCCAAAGCATTTGATTAAGAAGAAAATAAAAAGTTTTCATGGGAGAAGAATCAATGATACGGGAGCAACAGAAATAAATAGTGGGATTTCTATTTTCGTGTCCTTGGCTTGTTAGTTGTACTTATTTTTTCCCAGCCGCTTAACTTTTTCTCACTTTTGTCCATCTCCTTCTTCGCAACTCTCAAACGGTCTAAAACTCGTTGTCCGTCAGCCTTGCCGTTACGTGCTGACAAGTGGGGCTGTGTTCAATTGTGTCCCATAGTGAACCCTTGTCATTATGTGCTGACAAGAAGGGTCGTCTTCAGTCAGTCCCGTAGTGGACCCTTGTCGTTACGCGCTAACAAGTGGGACCATATTCTGTCGGGTCTCGTAGTGTACAACTCTCTCCACTTATCCAGATCAGCATGTGACCCACAGCTTATCCACGTGAGCGTCAAACCCATAGCTTACCCAGGTTGGCGTTGCAAGATGGGACCCCAAGCCAGCCCCGCACCCGCGCCCGTTCCCGTTCCGTTGCCTCCCCTTTCTTCTTCTTCTCCGGCGATGGCGGCCCTTTGTCTAGCTTTACTTCGCCCCCCACCCCTTCATCTTGTCCGCAGTATAGTGTCGTCCCATTGACATGTATGAACGATGACAATAGCAACCGTGCATAGGAAAGGTTACATCTCGCACCAAATTGTTTCGATTAGACGGGGCGCTTGCTGTGGACAATCAATTGGCGCAACTTAGGAGCTCAATTAGACGCGCGCTTGCTATGGAGAATATGGTCGACAGAGGAGTCGTTCTGATGATTTAATTTGTTTATCGAGTTAATGTGTCGGTTACAATGAAGTGAATCTATGAGGTGAAAGTTAAACTTTGAGATTTAGGGAGATGGATGTATAAGAAATAATAAAATGAAGCAAGGCTTGAACACTTTCAAATTAAAAAAATTATACATAATTGACACAACTCTTTAACACTTTCAAATTGAAAAAATTATACAACTCTTAATGTAAAAGAGTGTTTATAATTGACACAACTCTTGAACACTTTCAAATTAAAAAATTATACAACTCTTAATGTAAAATAGTGTTTATAATTGACACAACCCTTGAATACTTTCAAATTACAATTTAGACATGATAATGTTTTCCCAAGAAAATCTTGAGAGTTTACCATTTTTAGAGCGTGAAAAGTGATACCTAAAATAAAATCTTTATGCCTTCTGCATATACTAAAATTATACACCTTTGAACTTTGTGAAATTGCACTTAGGACATGATAATGTTGTGCTAAGAAAATCTAGAGAGTTTATTTTTTTCATAGTGTGAAATATAATGCATCAACTTGCATATACGAAAATTATACACCTTTGAACATTGTGAAATCTAACTTAATACGTGATAATGATGTGCTAATAGAATCTTGACAGATTATCATTTTCATAGAGTGAAATGTAATGCATAAACTTGCATATATGAATATTATACACCTTTGAACACTGTGAAATCGCACTTAATACTTGTGATAATGATGTTCTAACAAAATCTTAAGAGATTATCAATTTTTATAGAGTGAAATGCAATGCATAAACTTGCACAAACGAAAATTATACACCTGTGAACTCTTTGAAATCACACTACACCTTATAAACTCTATCCACTTATCCAGATCAGCATGTGACCCACAGCTTATCCACGTGAGTGTCAGACCCATAGCTTACCCAGGTTGGCATAGCAAGATGGGACCCCGAGCCATCCCCGCGCCCGCGCCCGTTCCCGTTCCGTTGCCTCCTCTTTCTTCTTCTTCTCCGGCGACGGCGACCCTTTGTCTAGATTTACTTCGCCCTCCGTTCGTCCTGTCCGCAGTATGATGTCGTCCCATTGACATGTATAAACGATGACAATGGCAACCGTGCGTAGGAAATGTTAGATCTCGCACCAAATTGTTTCGATTAGACGGGGGCGCTTGTTGTGGACAATCAATTGGTGCAACTCAGGACCTCAATTGGGCACGCGATTGCTATGGAGAATGTGGTCGACAGAGGAGTCGGATGATTTAATTTGTTTATCGAGTTAATGTCTCGGTTACAATGAAGTGAATCTATGAGGTGAAGGTCAAACTTTGAGATTTAGGGAGATGGATGTATAAGAAATAATAAAATGAAGCAACTCTTGAACACTTTAAAATTAAAAAAAATATACAATTCTTAATATAAAAGAGTGTTTATAATTGACACAACTCTTCAACACTTTAAAATTGAAAAAATTATACAACTCTTAAGTGTTTATAATTGACACAACTCTTGAACACTTTCAAATTAAAAAAAATTATACAACTCTTAATGTAAAAGAGTGCTTATAATTGACACAACTCTTGAACACTTTCAAATTATAATTTGGACATAATAATGTTGTCCTAAGAAAATCTTGAGATTTTACCATTTTTAGAGCGTGAAAAGTGATCCCTAAAATAAAATCTTGATGCCTCGTGCATATACTAAAATTATACACCTTCGAACATTGTGAAATCGCACCTAGGACATGATAATGTTGTGCTAATAAAATCTAGAGAGTTTATTTTTTTCATAGTGTGAAATATAATGTATAAACTTGCATATACGAAAATTATACACCTTTGAACACTCTGAAATCGAACTTAATAGGTGATAATGATGTGCTAATAAAATCTTGACGGATTATCATTTTCATAGAGTGAAATGTAATGCATAAACTTGCATATACGAATATTATACACCTTTCAACACTATGAAATAGCACTTAATACATGAAAATGATGTTCTAAAAAAATCTTAAGAGATTATCATATTTTATAGAGTGTAATGCAATGCATAAACTTGCATATACAAAAATTATACACCTTTGAAATTTTTGAAATCGCACTTAATACGTGATAATGTTGTGCTAAGAAAATATTGATAATTTAACATTTTTACAGAGTGAAATACATCTTCTCCACTGTCCCATCACCTTCTGCAAACCCCCAAAAAACCTCAACCATGGCGGCGATGCAGAAGAACGGCACGGTGGCCATCGTCGCCTCCAAGGTCGTCGGCAAGGAGGCCCCCGTACCCATATATGCCCCCGTCGAGGCATCGAAGGCAGCCACCATCCCTATACAAGACCTGTCCCCGGTTCCGCCATAGCCGTGGTCAAGGTGTAACATCCCAAAATTACTAAACTTGAATCATCAAACTCTAAGCATCAAAATTAGGGTTAACAAAAACTTTTCTAAATAAAATTATGAATGCATGCATATGAGTATTCATTGAATTTGGAATTCTTTTGAACCACCTTGTTTGTGTGTTTCCTTGCTTGTAAAATGTTTCTTAGGTGAAATAAACATCATCTAAAACATTTCCACCCTTTTCCCAAAGACAAGTAAATCAAAACAAATAAAATAAAGGAATGGTCATTTTGACCAATTTAACTCCCATGCCTACTTTGGCTGTCTCAAACTTTCAGAACCTAACAGAAACTTTTCTGCATCTTTGCACCCCTTGAGTGTACTCATAACAAAGTATCCAGGCCCACTTTGTGATCATCCAGAAACTTTCAAATGCATAGCTTAAATGGCAATTCAAAATTGAATCTTTATCATATGAGAAGATCCCACTTTTTCAAAAACCACTCAAACAAGCTCAACTTTCAAAACCCAAGCATCTGCAGACTCACCAGAACCAATCTAGCACACCCATCAAAAATCTTTTCAAAATTCAAAACTTGAATTCATGCGGCCATTTCATCAAACACTTGGCAGACACAAATCAAACAAAATCAAAACACTATAGTGTGTAGTGTTTTGAGCCTAACTGGTTCCCTATCTAGCTCACAACCATCTCAGTAGATCATCTAGCAAGATTAACCAAGCACTAGAACCATTGTGAGCTTGCCAATATCATCAATGGTGAACAGCCGAGTGCAACCTTGCCACCCCAGTGTAGACAGCAAGCTAGGAAGGAAACTAGCCATGTCAACCTTGTCTGGGAGATCACCCATGCCTCACCGCCCCCTATCGACCAGCCCTGCCTCGAAGACACCGACCAGAGCACCCAGGAACGACGCGCCCGTGCCTCTGCCAACCTTGCCGAGCATGCGCCAGAGCGCCACCCTCGACCGAAGCCCACAGACCGCGCGCCTCCCTCGCCGCGTGCATACACGATCGCCACCGACCCAGGAGACCGCCAGACATCCCCGTTAGCCGCCCCATGCCGCATAGCCACCGCTCGACGTTGAAGACGTTGCCTCTTCCGCGCAGAGCGTCGCGTGTTCCAGACCAACCCGCACCGCCCCACGTCTCGCCACCATATCGTTGAGCATCGCCAGGGAACACCGCACCATCCCCTACCTTCGCCCATGCCAATACCCGTCTATACCATCGCCCCCGACGAGCTCACCGTGCGCCCCGTCGGTCCCCTCGCTCGACTATAAATACAGGCCACCCCCAGCCGAATTGAGCACACCATCATACTCCCCTCTCTTCATTGATCGTGCCACACCGTTCCCGGAGCAAGGCGAGCAACACCTCGTCGGAATTTCACCGGAGCCCGCCGCCTCTGGAGAAGAAAGGAGCCAGCGATTGGAGCCGCCCCAGGAGGAGCCACCAGTACCAGGAGATTCGCCGTCGTCGACTTCGTCGTTCGCCCGCCTCGCCGACCCTCGCCTGCACCCCGGTGAGCCCCCATCAACCCCCACTGGCCGCGCTAGGTTTCTGTCTTGCCGGCGTTGCCCAACGTCGACGATGACTCCCAGCTGTTCGATTAGAACTAGATCCAACGACCCACATCGCCCCATACCGCTTCACACCCCCTGTCTCACTGACGAGTGGGGACAGCCACTTAAGCAGCCCGCGGAAGAGCTACGCTTAGCAGGCCGGCCCGTTAACTTTTCCCGTGCAGCCTAGTTATTTGAATTAAACCTTTTCCATTTTATTTCAAACACACTTCTGTACCCAGTTTCAAAAATCAACCCAGATCGATTCAGTGCACCAAATTGAATGAAACTAATTTTGTTAGAAAGGTCTAGGAATGCTGAATCCAAGCCAGTTGGATTCAAGTCATTTGGATCTATAGATCACCCATGGTAAAAATAACAAGGCAAAAGCTTTTCTGCATTCAAACATTTTTCAAATTTAAACCATAATAGCTTTTGAGTTGATTCCAACTCTCAAAAATCACATTTAACCATACCTTTCAGAATATATAAAAATATATAGGTTTACTTGCAGAAATAATGTTCAAGTAATAAAAGAATGCCCCATAGGCATTTCTAGTCACTTTATTTAATTAAAATAAAAAGGTAAAACCTTATTAAATTGTGACACCACTTTAAATCATATTCCCATGGACTAAAATATGTGGTGATGACATGTGTCAACATGATCCCATGTTTGGTTTGGAGAATATTAAATCTTAAGTAGTTTTTCAATGAGTAGAAATTACTTTTCTCAAAATAAAAGGAATTAAACCAAGCCTTAATCTTGTAATGTTAGAGATGATGTGAGATCATCTATAGGATCCTTGTGTGTGATGATTGCAAGTAGTTAAGTATTGTTTGGTGATTGTGTACCTCGTATTTATTCATAGACGATAGTACCGACCAAGGATACGAGGAGGAAGGAGGATTCTACGAAGAAGAAGCCGAGGAGAACTTCAACCACTCCTCTGCACAAGGCAAGCTAACACTTGAAATTTAGCAAGCTTATATTGACAATAATGCAAGCCCAATGCTACTAGTTGAATGTGCAAGCTATTAACCTTGCAAGCTAATACCTGCTGGTTACTATGACCACTATATGCCTTAAGCTTATGTGATCATATCCACTTGAGAAACCAATCCTAGTTTTACTTGCAAGCTTCTTACTTTATTTCTTTATCAAAGCTAGTATTTAGAGCTTACTTAAGTGAATTGTAGATTCTCGAAAGATACTTGAAGGCTGCATAAAGAGCATAAAATTTGGCCTAAGCTAGATAATCTTGATGTCTTCCTAAGGCATGAGATTGAACTTAGTTAAAACTCCACTAGTTTACCACCCCTCATCAGTGCTTACCCCCACCTCTAGATGCTAGTGCTAAGCATAAAACCTGATCAACTTTAGATGGGAATACTTGGTGGAAAAATGGTTATGAAAACCTTGGAATGATGGATCATTCTATTGAAATGTTTTGGACATGTGTTTCCGAACACCTGATGATTTTGGTGATGAAAATGTTGAGGCATGAGCCTTAGCCCTTTATAAAACTGATGGTTGTCTGGATGCGATACCATTCCAATTTTATCGTACAACCGCAATACCCGAAGATTGGGTAGGGCTTGATTGGAAACTTATATACCTTAGTATTAGCTCCCTCACGGCCAAGGTCTGAGCTAAGGCTACCTTGTGAAGATTGTCCACTTGTGCAGTACCCAGGATGACAGTTGGTCATGGTTGGGAGGCCAAACTGACAGGAGAGGTGCTTATACCAGGGCGTGTAATTGAAAGGTTAGGATTGATTATCCGCATACTGAGTATGGTAAATTCAGGATTTGTTCCTGATGGATGTATCGAATGTTTTGGTGAAAGTGTACAATCTCTGCAGAGTGTCAAAGTATTCGAATAGCCGCGTCCGCAGTTATGGACAGTTGGAGTGGCCATACTGTTCCCCCGTCAGACTTTTCAAAATGACTTGTGAAATGAATTGAGACTTTGACTTGACCACAATAGGGTTGTGAGATGAAATACAAATTCCCACTTAGGTGTTATAAAACTTCAACTAACAATTGTTTCTCCTAAACTGAGTAGTGATAAATATGGCTTTTGCAAAACAACCCTAGAGCCTAGTGTCCTATTATCAAAAAACCCTTTCCCTTGTTAGTATTAGTTTGTGAGTACTTAAAGAGTACTCATGGCTTTGTCCCTGGCTATTCCCATGGCCAGACTATGAAGAGGAGTACCTGGAGGATGGACCCCAGGAAGGTTACGACAACTAGGATCATCTCCCATCGTCAGCATTGCCTGTGACCCCGAAGATGGAGCTTCGCCCATGCTACCGTTATTATTACGTATTCCGCTGCTTGATGTTGTATTAAGAACTGGATCATGAGATCCCTATTTGTGTAAGAACTTATGTATGGTTGTAATGGATGATGTACTATGGTATCCAATTCTGTTATGTCTCGCAAAAATGGTAATCCTGGGATTGCGATGTATGGCATAGCAAGCATCTGGGATTAAAAATCCGGTTGTTGACAAGTTGGTATCAGAGCCATCCTGACCATAGGAGACCCTAGTTAGACTGGACGTTTGAATCAAAAACTTAGTTTCAAAACCAAAGAAAACAAATATTTACAAAAACTTGTTCTCATTCTTATCCCTTGGATTCTTTCATGAAAATTCATGTTCTTCAAAAACCCTTACAGAATACATAAAATTTTGACACACTTGATCACTCTACTAACTTACTCATCCTATATTCTTATAGATGGACGTGAAGTACAGCAAGTTTTATCAGTTGGGGAATGGAGGAGACCTTATCTTTGAGAGGGATTTGGACCAGCTTTCGGAACTTCTAGAGCGTCCGCACCCCGAGTTCTTTGGAGCTCAGTTCAATGATCAAGGAGGAGAAGATCTGTAGTGGCTAATTGTTGCAAGTCTTAGAGGAAAGATTGAACCTACCACTGCGGAAGGAATTCAGTTTACCTTAAGAGAGAACAACTGGCTCGATGGACTTGCCAGGGCCATGCAGGAAGCTCTTTCCCGTCTGTGTGGGCAGAGCATCAATCAGATCAAGGGTACTCGCTTTGAGTTTTGCCCAAGGCGTGATGCAAATGGACAACCAATGGAAACCCCATACCACCCCGAGATAAAGACTCAATTGGACCACCTTAGCTTCATGATGTACGATCGTCAGCAGGAGTTAGACAACTGCCGTGACTACTCCAACCACAAGTCGGCCATCATCAAGATGAAGGACCAAACCATCGCCATGCTAGCAAAGGATCGCAAGTCTCGCCGCCGTCAGCTCAATAAGAAGGAGCTCATCATTGCCCGTCTCTGCCACCGCATCTCATCTTTGGAGGAGACCATCCACGAGAGAGACATGTAGTTGGAGGAAAGGGAGAATGCCAGAGAGGATCTTCGTGGAGACCCCTACTCCTATCTCAGCAATGACGATGATTTTCTAGAGGATCAGCCTATGGACGTCTTCACCGATGAAGATGATTTCGCCTTCATCGATGATGATGAGGATGATGAAGCCACCAATTCCGAGGAGTAGTAGCACTTGTGCACTAGCGTAGTGAGTATTATTCGGTCCCACTGTACCGTAGTTCTCAGAATGGTTCTTAAAACCATCTGCCTTCCTTTGTTGTGGTGTGTGTTGTATCGTGTGCTATGAATGAATGAATGAAAAAGCAAGTTGCTAGAAAATCTGAGTCAAACTTTAAAAAAATTTCAAAGACCCAAAAACTTTAGAAATTTCCCTCGTTTCTCATGATCTATCTCAATCTTCAGATGCCACGTGGAGGAAGTGGTTCATCCCCGGACCCGATGTTGCAGATTCTGCAAATGTTGACTTCTGACCGCGAAGCTGAAAGAGCGGAATGTCAAGCCAACCTAGCCACCCTTCAGCAGATAGCCCATCTTGACCATAACAACCAAGGCCATGGAAATCAAGACAACCATGGATCTAAGCTCAAGAATTTCCGGAATACCAAACCACCTGTTTTCACTAAGTCAGAAGAACCCCTAGACGCCGATGATTGGCTGCAAACCATGGAAAATAACTTAGAAGTTGCCGGAGTGGAAGCCAACAAGAAATTTCTGTTTTCCACCCACTATCTAGCCGGAGATGCCAGGGCATGGTGGAACAATGTTCGCGCAATGACCGGACGACAGATGATGACCTGGGAGGAATTCAAGGTCAAGTTCAGTAGAACCCATGTGCCACCAGGTTTGATCAAGAGAATGAGAGACGAGTTCAGAGAGCTGAAGCAAGGAAGGATGACTATAGTGGAATACCGTGACAAATTTTTGTCATTAGCTAGGTATGCCCCGGATGAGATCGACACCGAAGCCAAGAAGAAAGATAGATTCCTGAATGGTCTGCATGACGAGATGCAGACAGTTTTAGTCAATATCCCCTTTGCGGATATTGAAGCCCTTGTGGACTCTGCTATCCAGATGGAAGGAAAGATCAACCAAGCCAATGAGAACCGCAAGCGTCGCATGATGCATCAACCAGGAACCCATCAGACCCCAAAGTATCGCCCCAACCCATCTCCAGGATTTTCCCCAAGAAACAACAGACCTCCGATGAACCGTCCGACCTATCCCAACCGTGGAAACCCTAGGCCCGGAGGAAATCACAACAACCCCGACAACGCTAGCAATTTCAATCGTGCCCCACCCAAGTTCAACAACAACAATGTTACCGCCAACACCAACACTGCCCCTAGGACTGGAAGCAATGTTGTGCCTGTAGCAGCAAAGGACAAGTCGCAAGTGACTTGTTATGATTGTGGAAATAAAGACCACTATTCCAATGAGTGCCCCAACAAGAAGAATGCTACAGCCCCCAATGTCAATGTCCTAGCTCAGCAGCAGCGTCGTGTTCAGCCAGGAAGAAGATTTGCCCCAGGGAATTCACTCAACCGCAACGGCCGCCTTTTTCTCATGCATGCTGAAGAAGCTCAGGAAGCGCCAGACGTCGTGCTGGGTATGTTTTCTGTTAATTCAGTACTTGCAAGAGTGTTGTTTGATTCTGGTGCATCGCACTCATTTGTCACCGAAGAATTTGCATGAACTAGTAAAATTCAACCAACCAAACTGAAGCATGTTATGATTGTTCAAATTCCCGGATCAACTACCAAGTCTAGGGAAATTTGCAAAGCCGTCCCTATCCGAATCCATGGCATATATTTTTATGCAAATCTAATAGTACTCGGAACTAAAGGTTTGGAAGTAGTACTAGGAATGGATTGGATGTCCAAGCATAAAGGATTGATTGACTGTGCCAAGAAAGCCATAACCATGACCAGTACTGCCAGAATATCAGTCGAGCATATATCTGAAACCTTACCTCACCAATTCAAATGCAACAAGAGTATAGCCCAACCTACCATTGACCAAGTACGGATAGTCTGTGAATACCCCGACGTATTTCCAGATGTTTTGCCCGGTATGCCCCCAGATCGGGATATCGAGTTTATCATCGAACTAATCCCCGGAACTGGACCCATAGCCTAGAGACCCTATAGTATGAACCCGTCAGAGCTAGCAGAACTGAAGAAGCAACTGGATGGCATGTTGGAAATTGGATTGATTCAACCAAGTGCGTCACCTTGGAGATCACCTGTATTGTTTGTGGACAAGAAGGATGGAGGTAACTGTTTGTGTATGGATTACCGGAAGTTGAATGATGTCACCATCAAGAACAAGTACCCCTTGCCCAATATAGAAGATTTGTTTGATCAGTTGACCGGTTCCAAAGTGTTTTCTAAGATTGATCTTAGAACTGGCTATCATCAACTCAAAATTCGTGCAGAGGATATTCCAAAGACTGACTTTACCACTAGATATGGATTGTATGAGTATACCGTCATGTCTTTCGGACTAACCAATTCCCCCGCTTATTTCATGAATCTCATGAATAAGATTTTTATGGACTTCATGGATAAGTTTGTCGTTGTTTTCATCGATGACATTCTAATTTATTCCAAATCAGAAGAAGAACATGAGCTACACCCAAGGACCATTCTTGGAACCCTTAGAGAGCATCAGATGTATGCCAAGTTTAGCAAATGTGAATTCTGGTTACAGGAGGTAGGATTCCTCGGTCACATTGTATCAGCTGGAGGAATTGCCGTTGACCCTGCAAAAGTGAAAGATGTAGAAGATTGGCAAGCCCCAACCACTCAAACCCAAGTTCGCGCATTTCTCGGATTGGAGGGATATTACCGCAAATTCGTAGAAGAATTCTCTAGTATCGCCAGACCCATGACCCAATTGCTGAAGAAGGACAAGAAGTTTGAATGGACCGACAAATGTGAAGCAAGTTTTCAAGAACTCAAGAGGAGATTGATTTCAGCACCAATCTTGATCATGCCAGATATCACGAAGCCCTTCGATGTGTATTGTGATGCATCCAAGATCGGTCTCGAATGTGTGCTAATGCAAGAAGGCAAAGTTATATCTTATATATCTCGACAACTGAAGCAACATGAGCAAAATTACCCAACCCATGACCTCAAACTCGCAGCCGTAGTTCTAGCCCTGGAAAGATGGAGACATTACCTGATGGGAAATCGTTGTGAGATCTATACGGATCACAAGAGACTAAAGTATATATTCACCCAGAAGGAGCTGAATATGAGGCAGAGAAGATGGATAGAGCTAATCAAGGATTACGATCTGGACATTCACTATCACCCTGGTAAAGCCAACGTGGTAGAAGATGCCCTTAGCAGATTACCGTGCCGCTTGAACTCCATGATTTTGAAGGAGCAACCAAGTTTGCACAAAGAGATGGAAGATTTTCGAATGGAATTAGTAAGTGAAGGATTTTTGGCTAGCATAGAACTCCAGCCCACTTTGATCAGTCAGATTAAAGAGGCGCATAAGGGAAATTCTAGTATTGACGGAATCAAGCGTCGTATCGGTACAGTCAAAGTACCTGGATTCACAGAGGACGAAGAAGGAGTTTTGTGGTACAAAGGACGACTTTGTGTACCAGCAGATTCTGAGTTGAAAGAAGTTATCTTGAAGGAGGCTCATGATACTCTTTATTCTATCCATCCCGGAGGAACTAAGATGTATCAAGATTTGAAAGAGCAATTTTGGTGGCATAAGATGAAGAGAGAAATCGGAAGCTATATCGCCAAGTGTGATATATGTCAGCGAGTCAAGGCAGGACATCAAAGACCCGCTAGATTGTTGCAACCATTGCAGATTCCGGAATGGAAATGGGATTCCGTTGGAATGGACTTTATCACTAGACTGCCTACTTCTAGTAGGGGAAATGACTCTATCTGGGTCATAGTGGACAGATTGTCCAAAGTCGCCAATTTCTTGCCCGTTAAAACCACATATCAGAGTTCGAAGCTAGCGGAGTTGTACATCGCTAAAATCGTTAGTTTGCATGGAGTCCCCAAGAACATCGTATCGGATCGAGGAACTCAGTTTACCTCGAGATTCTGGAAGAAAGTCCAAGAAGGTTTAGGAACCCGTCTAGATTTCAGCACCGCATATCACCCTCAGACCGATGGACAAACGGAGCGAGTAAATCAAATACTCGAAGATATGCTTAGAGCATGTGTGTTAGAATATGGATCTGTAACACCCTCAGAATCGGCCCTATGCAAGTTTCAGCGATTCCCGCCAAACCCGCATAGAAACGATTCAAAGGTGCCCACCAGGCACTTTCGTGCGGGTGGAAAACGAAGCAATACCATTACACAATAGTCCACGATGGAACCCACAGAACAGATATATACAAAAGTGACTCAAAGAGTCAAGAATACAAATATACAATACCAAAGATCCAAATCACCTTTAAAACGATACAGCGTCCGACTACGGACAAGATGCAAATGGGGCTAAGAGCCCTAAAGAATAACCAATGGCGTCCATAACCCTGCCCAGGCCAAGCCGGAAGGGTAACCCTGCTAACGACGTCGATCTCAAAACCTGCTTAAACAAAAGGGGTGCCGACAAAGGGCAAAGGAAAAAGAGAGAGCGGTCAGTACTGAGGCCAGTACACGGCGAGGCTAGAATTCGGCGGTCCTCGCCTACATAGGTATGGTGGACTGAAGCGGCAGCGCAGCATGCACTAAACAACCTATAGAGACTCGATACAACTAGCGGCTATCAGAGAGGGGTAAGAAAGACCTATTCAGAACCAACCTGATACTACCACCAAACATACCCATCCTGGTATTTCCCCCTCGAGACCAAACGAGGAAGTCAACCGAGGAACTCACACCGTTGGCAGTTTTATTCATTCCGTTATAGTTGCGGCAATTACTAGTCAAATAAAGATGGCATGAGTCATCCTGATATAATAAGCAGTGGGCAGTTTTAGTTAAACATTCCGTTGTAGTTGCAACACTTACTAGTCAGATACGATTAGCATGAGACATCCCAAACCCAGCAGTTGTTGGTACTTTTATTTAGCCATTCCGTTGTAGTGAAGCTGATTACTAGTCATACCGGATACAAGTCAAATTATAACAGTAAACTTTAGTTATAGTTGTCTATGATCGAGAACTGTGCTCCAAGTCGTCCATAACCGCGGACACGGCTTTTCGAAAAGATTTAACCCTGCAGGGGTGCACCAAAGTATCCACACGCACTTCGACCCTTTTTGCCAGATCAGTTAACATACACCCATCGGTATGTCGGCGGGGCCTAAGTCATGACGTTTCCCAGACCCAAAGCAAGTACATGGGGGCCACCCCACTAAGCTACCCGCAACGAAGTCGGCCGGTCTCCGAGACGGACTTAGGGTTTGCGTCAATGGCTGTAAACGACTGGGGACCCGAAAATGAGACTGGGCTTGTCGATACCGCGAAAACACTCCGCTTACCTAAACAGTACAGGTGCAGTACTTCGCACAATTTAAATTAAGCAGTAAAGCATGGCATAAGTACAGAATAGTAATAAAGCCCCAAACTACTTGTGGCCCCCGGTACAATACTTTGAAATCAGGTACTAATCGATGGGGGTGCCCATACACCCCACCTGTGGTTAGCGCGCTCGATCTCGGAACAGGTGTCAAGAACTCGGGGTCCTACGGGACACAAGTGGAAGGTTAACAACCAAATAACATCTATTGCCCACCTGTGCCTCTGCATTTACCTACTTTAAATTTTAGTTATTAAACAATAATTAAAGCCATGATCATCTCCAACATAAAGCATATGGCAGGATTCCAACAGCTGAGGTACTGGACGACACGCAACAGCACTTGAGCAAGCGACTACGATGCGCAAGTCCAACTATCTACCAAACAACAGGTAAAAGGATGTGTCCAAGGCAATATAAGGTTGTAAGGGATATCACGGGTACGAAAACTAGAGCATCGCAACACGGATAGCAATAGATCAACAGGAGGGAATAAATACTATAAAAGTAAGATAGGTAGAAAGGGGGAGGTGCTCGCCTGAAAACATTGCTGAAGGTTCATCCGAAGATCAGGTCTACACTCGCATCAACTCAACGGCCTAATCCGTGAAGAAGCAAAGCACTAGAAGAAACACCGGATGGACTATTTAATACTACAACAGAAGATCGGCATGATGCATGTATGATGCATGGCATGGCAAATATGCGATGCAATTAGGTCATATTAAGCGGAACCGAGGCCCCGACAATTAATTAATAGGTTCATGTTGTTTAGGTACCCCGCAATTTAAATGTTGTCTTAACATGGCAAAATATAACACCGGTTCGCTACACAAATTTAAATGGGACCAATATAAGACTAGAATAGCCCGCATATAGCCTCCATATTTAATTTAGGTGAATCGGCATAACGCCCCCAAACCCACATGAATATGCATGCAAGCATGAACAATTAAATATGCATCAAGTTATATTAGATTATCAAAATAGGGTATCGGGAAGGGGACACACGTCAGAGGTTTGACGGTCTTAGGGTTCCAAGGGTCGACGTTCGGGCTCGGCGGGATCGGTCTTCGGATTGGGGCTTCAGGGTCTTGGCGTCCATGTATGGGTGTCTTTGTTCCCTTTAGAGTGTTCATCAGCGACTTTGGGTTTCATGCCGCTGCGAGTCTTCGGTATATCTTGGTGGAACAGGAAGTAGAACTTGGCATCGAGCGACCATCAGGGGCGACAAGCTTGGTGGAACAAGGTCCAGGACGCCACTCTTGTCCATAGAACATGTTGTGTCGAGGAACACCGACGAGGAGACGCGAAAGAATGTGGTCGCATTACCACATATGCCTGCAACATCACCAAGCGGAATCTCAGACAGAAACAGGCGACTGGTGATCTTGGAAGCTAAACATAGCTTGGGACGACAACGTAGACGGGGCGGGAGCCGGTTGAACCGCTTGGAAACAGAAGCCAAATAAATCACCAGCAGTGCCCTTCATCAAGCATGTCCGATGCAGAGGAGAAACAAGCAGCGGCTCAACGAACATAGGCGGTGAGTAGCGATGGCGCTCGAGGTTGATGTTGGTGGTTCAGGCGAGGTCGGCGTGGCCCGGGGCCGATCAGAGGACGGCCAAGGCGGCGGTGCCACGGGCGGCCGAAAGCAGCGGCGGGGAGGCCCTATCGGGCTGGCGAGGACAAGGCCGAGGGCTTCGCTGAAGGAGCACATGGCGGTGGCCAGTTCTGGGGACAGGGGCCATGGTCTCCGTCGATGTAGGCCAGGGCATTGGAGAGGGAATCGACCGGCGCAGAAGCTTGGACCGGCGGCCGCAGAGACAAGCGGAGGCGGCGGGGCAGAGGAGCTCTACGGGACGGTGTTGAGCTCACGGTCGAAGGAGGGGTGGCGCTCGGCGAGCGACGGGAGAGACAGAGAGAGGGGCGGCGGCAGGCTGGGAGGAAGGAGCGAAGCGAGGGGAGAGGATCGCGGGGAGCGGGGTGGATGGTGAGTGCGGGACGGTGAGGGAGACGTGAGCGAGGTGGGGCCAGGGCAGACGCGGGGTGAGTGGCTTGTGGACGGGGTCGTGTCGGGCAGGGGGGTGGGTTGGGTGTGTGCGGCCAGAGATTTGGGTGGTGGAGGCTGGGTGGAGGGAGTGAGGGTCTGAGGCTGATGTGGCGGCATGGGAGTGGAGGGAGTTGGGGAAGTGGTGAGGTGGCGGGACGGGGTTGGACGGGGTGATGTGGAGGGGGCTGGGTAGGATTAGGTGTGGGTAGGATTAGGACTAGATATTTCAGACTAGGGTTTTGGAGGTGGCCGGCCGGGCTTTCGGGCCTGGCTGGCTGCCTCCTAAAAATAATTTAAAATTTTATTTATTTAAAACGGGGCTTTTGCAAACCGTTGGTAGACAAAGCAAAATATTCCGGGGACCCGGTTTTAATTTGAAATCAAGACGGGGCGTTTAGAAAACAAAAACAGGCTTTTCGAAAATAGTTTTATGCAAACAAATGCAAGATGACATGACGATGCTCAAATGCAATGTGGCATGATGACATGAGCATGCAGTCATGATGATGCAATGCACAAAAACAACGCGATTTTCTAGTAGTGGTTTTTGCGGGGCGCCACAATTCGACACCACTAACAATGGATCTCGCCCTCGAGATCCGCCTCATGGTACCGGGAAGAAGGGCGGCGATCTGAATCTTCTCGCATCGTGTAGATCCTCGCGACACCACTAACAAGAGGTCTATGTCCATGATCGACGAGAGAACACTCCGGGAAACGAAGGCGAAGGTAGGGGTATCAACCAATCAATCCACCTCTAACTTCGATAGAAAGAGAGAATCGATGCATTCTCATCCACTTCAATGTACACAAGAGAATAGAGTGAGTAGTCGGCATGGGGGCCAGTCCATCACGCACCCAAACTATTACTCTGCACAATCGGTAGAAAAGCGTGCAACCATTCTCGGAATCAGACTGAAGATCTTGACAATCGAGGTTCGGAACAAAGGAGTGATGCAGGCTCTGCATCGGACCTGGCGTAGAGGATGTCGTCGTGTCGGAAAACACCGGAAGGCACAACAAGGAACAAAGAGAAATCCAACAGATGAAGGATTCCTCTGATAGCATGAAGACCGGATGTAGAAGCATCGTTACCAAAGGAGGAAGCGAAACCCTGAAGGTACGATGGAACCCAACCACGAGAAATCCTGGACTCGAAGAGAGAGAAGAGAGCGGATTCAAAACACGCGGAGGTGAGAGGAGAGCAGCAGAGGTGTGAGACCCTGGCGCATGGCTCAATAGGATTGATAGGAAACCCATACCAACAAGTTGCAACTTCTTTTCCGGAAGCTCATTCAAAAAGAACTCTAAGGTTAAGCGTGCTTGGCCTAGAGCAATTCTAGGATGGGTGACCGACCGGGAAGTGGGTAACCGGGTGCGCATGAGTGAGGACAAAGTGCGCAGAAAAGACTAGTGTTGGTCTGTGGGGTTAGTCTAGAGATCCTATTGAGCTGCCAGAAGTGACAGCCGTCGGTCCGGAGTGACCGGGGGTGTTACAAATTGGTATCAGAGCCGACCCTCGCGGTTAAAAGGGCGTGTGCAGGTCAGTGGCAGACATGTGGCGCATGGCGCGTGTGGCCCGGAGTGGACACGACATGACACATGTGCCGGCACTGGACGCACAGACGTGTGCCAAGAGGGGACGTTCCTGTCTTGTGGTTGATCGACGAGGACGTCGATCTTCTAAGGGTGGGTGTATGTGAGACCCTGGCGCATGGCTCAATAGGATTGATAGGAAACCCATACCAACAAGTTGCAACTTCTTTTCTGGAAGCTCATTCAAAAAGAACTCTAAGGTTAAGCGTGCTTGGCCTAGAGCAATTCTAGGATGGGTGACCGACCGGGAAGTGGGTAACCGGGTGCGCATGAGTGAGGACAAAGTGCGCAGAAAAGACTAGTGTTGGTCTGTGGGGTTAGTCTAGAGATCCTATTGAGCTGCCAGAAGTGACAGTCGTCGGTCCGGAGTGACCGGGGGTGTTACAAGAGGGGTAAGGAGTAAAATTAGACCTAATCAGAATTATCCAACCGATTTTGCAAAAATAGTTTTGACACTCTACTTCGGTCGTTAGCTAGGTTATCCTACAGGCTGGACTTGTGGGGTATCGCAACTGCTGAGCTCTGATACCACTCTGTAACACCCTCAGAATCGGCCCTATGCAAGTTTCAGTGATTCCCGCCAAACCCGCATAGAAACGATTCAAAGGTGCCCACCAGGCACTTTCGTGCGGGTGGAAAACGAAGCAATACCATTACACAATAGTCCACGATGGAACCCACAGAACAGATATATACAACAGTGACTCAAAGAGTCAAGAATACAAATATACAATACCAAAGATCCAAATCACCTTTAAAACGATACAGCGTCCGACTACGGACAAGATGCAAATGGGGCTAAGAGCCCTGAAGAATAACCAATGGCGTCCATAACCCTGCCCAGGCCAAGACGGAAGGGTAACCCTGCTAACGACGTCGATCTCAAAACCTGCTTAAACAAAAGGGGTGCCGACAAAGGGCAAAGGAAAAAGAGAGAGCGGTCAGTACTGAGGCTAGTACACGGCGAGGCTAGAATTCGGCGGTCCTCGCCTACATAGGTATGGTGGACTGAAGCGGCAGCGCAGCATGCACTAAACAACCTATAGAGACTCGATACAACTAGCGGCTATCAGAGAGGGGTAAGAAAGACCTATTCGGAACCAACCTGATACTACCACCAAACATACCCATCCTGGTATTTCCCCCTCGAGACCAAACGAGGAAGTCAACCGAGGAACTCACACCGTTGGCTGTTTTATTCATTCCGTTATAGTTGCGGCAATTACTAGTCAAATAAAGATGGCATGAGTCATCCTGATATAATAAGCAGTGGGCAGTTTTAGTTAAACATTCCGTTGTAGTTGCAACACTTACTAGTCAGATACGATTAGCATGAGACATCCCAAACCCAGCAGTTGTTGGTACTTTTATTTAGCCATTCCGTTGTAGTGAAGCTGATTACTAGTCATACCAGATACAAGTCAAATTATAACAGTAAACTTTAGTTATAGTTGTCTATGATCGAGAACTGTGCTCCAAGTCGTCCATAACCGCGAACACGGCTTTTCGAAAAGATTTAACCCTGCAGGGGTGCACCAAAGTATCCACACGCACTTCGACCCTTTTTGCCAGATCAATTAACATACACCCATCGGTATGTCGGCGGGGCCTAAGTCATGACGTTTCCCAGACTCAAAGCAAGTACATGGGGGCCACCCCACTAAGCTACCCGCAACGAAGTCGGCCGGTCTCCGAGACGGACTCAGGGTTTGCGTCAATGGCTGTAAACGACTGGGGACCCGAAAATGAGACTGGGCTTGTCGATACCGCGAAAACACTCCGCTTACCTAAACAGTACAGGTGCAGTACTTCGCACAATTTAAATTAAGCAGTAAAGCATGGCATAAGTACAGAATAGTAATAAAGCCCCAAACTACTTGTGGCCCCCGGTACAATACTTTGAAATCAGGTACTAATCGATGGGGGTGCCCATACACCCCACCTGTGGTTAGCGCGCTCGATCTCGGAACAGGTGTCAAGAACTCGGGGTCCTACGGGACACAAGTGGACGGTTAACAACCAAATAACATCTACTGCCCACCTGTGCCTCTGCATTTACCTACTTTCAATTTTAGTTACTAAACAATAATTAAAGCCATGATCATCTCCAACATAAAGCATATGGCAGGCTTCCAACAGCTGAGGTACTGGACGACACGCAACAGCACTTGAGCAAGCGACTACGACGCGCAAGTCCAACTATCTACCAAACAACAGGTAATAGGATGTGTCCAAGGAAATATAAGGTTGTAAGGGATATCACGGGTACGAAAACTAGAGCATCGCAACACGGATAGCAATAGATCAACAGGAGGGAATAAATACTATAAAAGTAAGATAGGTAGAAAGGGGGAGGTGCTCGCCTGAAAACATTGCTGAAGGTTCATCCGAAGATCAGGTCGACGCTCGCATCAACTCAACGGCCTAATCCGTGATGAAGCAAAGCACTAGAAGAAACACCGGATGGACTATTTAATACTACAACAGAAGATCGGCATGATGCATGTATGATGCATGGCATGGCAAATATGCGATGCAATTAGGTCATATTAAGCAGAACCGAGGCCCCGATAATTAATTAATAGGTTCATGTTGTTTAGGTACCCCGCAATTTAAATGTTGTCTTAACATGGCAAAATATAACACCGGTTCGCTACACAAATTTAAATGGGACCAATATAAGACTAGAATAGCCCGCATATAGCCTCCATATTTAATTTAGGTGAATCGGCATAACGCCCCCAAACCCACATGAATATGCATGCAAGCATGAACAATTAAATATGCATCAAGTTATATTAGATTATCAAAATAGGGTATCGGGAAGGGGACACACGTCAGAGGTTTGACGGTCTTAGGGTTCCAAGGGTCGACGTTCGGGCTCGGCGGGATCGGTCTTCGGATTGGGGCTTCAGGGTCTTGGCGTCCATGTATGGGTGTCTTTGTTCCCTTTAGAGTGTTCATCAGCGACTTTGGGTTTCATGCCGCTGCGAGTCTTCGGTATATCTTGGTGGAACAGGAAGTAGAACTTGGCATCGAGCGACCATCAGGGGCGACAAGCTTGGTGGAACAAGGTCCAGGACGCCACTCTTGTCCATAGAACATGTTGTGTCGAGGAACACCGACGAGGAGACGCGAAAGAATGTGGTCGCATTACCACATATGCCTGCAACATCACCAAGCGGAATCTCAGACAAAAACAGGCCACTGGTGATCTTGGAAGCTAAACATAGCTTGGGACGACAACGTAGACGGGGCGGGAGCCGGTTGAACCGCTTGGAAACAGAAGCCAAATAAATCACCAGTAGTGCCCTTCATCAAGAATGTCCGATGCAGAGGAGAAACAAGTAGCGGCTCAACGAACATAGGCGGTGAGTAGCGATGGCGCTCGAGGTTGATGGTGGTGGTTCAGGCGAGGTCGGCGTGGCCCGGGGCCGATCAGAGGACGGCCAAGGCGGCGGTGCCACGGGCGGCCGGAAGCAGCGGCGGGGAGGCCGCATCGGGCTGGCGAGGACAAGGCCGAGGGCTTCGCTGAAGGAGCACATGGCGGTCGCCAGTTCTGGGGACAGGGGCCATGGTCTCCGTCGATGTAGGCCAGGGCATTGGAGAGGGCATCGACCGGCGCAGAAGCTTGGACCGGCGGCCGCAGAGACAAGTGGAGGCGGCGGGGAAGAGGAGCTCTGCGGGACGGCGTTGAGCTCATGGTCGAAGGAGGGGTGGCACTCGGCAAGCGACGGGAGAGACAGAGAGAGGGGCGGCGGCAGGCTGGGAGGAAGGAGCGAAGCGAGGGGAGAGGATCGCGGGGAGCGGGGTGGATGGTGAGTGCAGGACGGTGAGGGAGACATGAGCGACGTGGGGCCAGGGCAGACGCGGGGTGAGTGGCTTGTGGACGGGGTCGTGTCGGGCAGGGGGGTGGGTTGGGTGTGTGCGGCCAGGGATTTGGGTGGTGGCGGCTGGGTGGAGGGAGTGAGGGTCTGAGGCTGATGTGGCGGCATGGGAGTGGAGGGAGTTGGGGAAGTGGTGAGGTGGCGGGACGGGGTTGGCCGGGGTGATGTGGAGGGGGCTGGGTAGGATTAGGTGTGGGTAGGATTAGGACTAGATATTTTAGACTAGGGTTTTGGAGGTGGCCGGCCGGGCTTTCGGGCCTGGCTGGCTGCCTCCTAAAAATAATTTAAAATTTTATTTATTTAAAACGGGGCTTTTGCAAACCGTTGGTAGACAAAGAAAAATATTCCGGGGACCAGGTTTTAATTTGAAATCAAGACGGGGCGTTTAGAAAACAAAAACAGGCTTTTCGAAAATAGTTTTATGCAAACAAATGCAAGATGACATGACGATGCTCAAATGCAATGTGGCATGATGACATGAGCATGCGGTCATGATGATGCAATGCACAAAAACAACGCGATTTTCTAGTAGTGGTTTTTGCGGGGCGCCACAGGATCCAAGTGGGAAGACTTTCTACCGTTTGCAGAATTTTCCTACAACAACAGTTATCAAGCCATTTTGCAAATGGCCCCATTTGAATTCATGTACGGAAGGAAGTGTCGCACCCCTTTGAACTGGTTGGAAGTAGGAGATAGTTAGATTTTTGGACCCGACATCCTACAAGAAGCAGAAGAGAAGGTTCACAAGATTCGTGAACACCTCAAGACAGCCCAATCCAGACAAAAGAGTTACGCCGACAAGAGACGTAGAGACCTCACCTTCAACGTAGGAGACTTTGTTTATCTGAAAGTGTCGCCATTGAAGGGTATGCAGCGTTTCCAACTCAAAGGAAAGTTAGCCCCTAGATATATCAGACCTTTCAGGATCCTTAACCATCGAGGAGAAGTATCGTATCAATTGGAAATGCCCGAAGAGATGTCAGCCGTGCACAATGTGTTCCATATCTCATTACTTCGCAAGTGTCTCGAACTCCCCGAGAAGACCGAAGTGTTCAAAAATATCGATCACCGGACCATAGAGATCAACGATGACCTGACCTATCCCGAAGTACCCATCCGTATTTTGGAAGAAGATTTTTGAACTACCCGAACCCGAAGCATCAAGTTTCTCAAGATTCAATGGAGCAACCACACAGAAGAGGAAGCTACCTGGGAGCGCGAAGATCACATCAGGACGGAGTTTCCCGATCTCTTCAAATCCTAGGTAATCTTTTCGTCCTTTTTCAAATCTCGGGACGAGATTTTGTTTAAGGGGGGAAGGTTTGTAACATCCCAAAATTACTAAACTTGAATCATCAAACTCTAAGCATCAAAATTAGGGTTAACAAAAACTTTTCTAAATAAAATTATGAATGCATGCATATGAGTATGCATTGAATTTGAAATTCTTTTGAACCACCTTGTTTGTGTGTTTCCTTGCTTGTAAAATGTTTCTTAGGTGAAATAAACATCATCTAAAACATTTGCCACCCTTTTCCCAAAGACAAGTAAATCAAAACAAATAAAATAAAGGAATGGTCATTTTGACCAATTTAACTCCCATGCCTACTTTGGCTGTCTCAAACTTTCAGAACCTAACAGAAACTTTTCTGCATCTTTGCACCCCTTGAGTGTACTCATAACAAAGTATCCAGGCCCACTTTGTGATCATCCAGAAACTTTCAAATGCATAGTTTAAATGGCAATTCAAAATTGAATCTTTATCATATGAGAAGATCCCACTTTTTCAAAAACCACTCAAATAAGCTCAACTTTCAAAACCCAAGCATCTGCAGACTCACCAGCACCAATCTAGCACACCCACCAAAAATCTTTTCAAAATTCAAAAATTGAATTCATGCGGCCATTTCATCAAACACTTGGCAGACACAAATCAAACAAAATCAAAACACTATAGTGTGTAGTGTTTTGAGCCTAACTGGTTCCCTATCTAGCTCACAACCATCTCAGTAGATCATCTAGCAAGATTAACCAAGCACTAGAACCACTGTGAGCTTGCCAATATCATCAATGGTGAACAGCCGAGTGCAACCTTGCCACCCCAGTGTAGACAGCAAGCTAGGAAGGAAACTAGCCATGTCAACCTTGTCTGGGAGATCACCCATGCCTCACCGCCCCCTATCGACCAGCCCTGCCTCGAAGACACCGACCAGAGCACCCAGGAACGACGCGCCCGTGCCTCTGCCAACCTTGCCGAGCATGCGCCAGAGCGCCACCCTCGACCGAAGCCCACAGACCGCGCGCCTCCCTCGCCGCGTGCATACACGATCGCCACCGACCCCGGAGACCGCCAGACATCCCCGTTAGCCGCCCCATGCCGCATAGCCACCGCTTGACATTGAAGACGTTGCCTCTTCCGCGCAGAGCGTCACGTGTTCCAGACCAACCCACACCGCCCCACGTCTCGCCACCATATCGTTGAGCATCGCCAGGGAACACCGCACCATCCCCTACCTTCGCCCATGCCAATACCCGTCTATACCATCGCCCCCGACGAGCTCACCGTGCGCCCCGTCGGTCCCCTCGCTCGACTATAAATAGAGGCCACCCCCAGCCGAATTGAGCACACCATTATACTCCCTTCTCTTCACTGATCGTGCCACGCCGTTCCCGGAGCAAGGCGAGCAACACCTCGTCGGAATTTCACCGAAGCCCGCCGCCTCTGGAGAAGAAAGGAGCCAGCGATTGGAGCCGCCCCAGGAGGAGCCACCAGTACCAGGAGATTCGCCGTCGTCGACTTCGTCGTTCGCCCGCCTCGCCGACCCTCGCCTGCACCCCGGTGAGCCCCCATCAACCCCCACTGGCCGCACTAGGTTTCTGTCTCGCCCGCGTTGCCCAACGTCGAGGATGACTCCCAGTTGTTCGATTAGAACTAGATCCAACGACCCACATCGCCCCATACCGCTTCACACCCCCTGTCTCACTGACGAGTGGGGACAATCACTTAAGCAGCCCGCGGAAGAGCTACGCTTAGCAGGTCGGCCCGTTAACTTTTCCCGCGTAGCCCAGTTATTTGAATTAAACCTTTTCCATTTTATTTCAAACACACTTCTGTACCCAGTTTCAAAAATCAACCTAGATCGATTCAGTGCACCAAATTGAATGAAACTAATTTTGTTAGAAAGGTCTGGGAATGCTGAATCCAAGCCAGTTGGATTCAAGTCATTTGGATCTATAGATCACCCATGGTAAAAATAACAACGCAGAAGCTTTTATGCATTCAAACATTTTTCAAATTTAAACCATAATAGCTTTTGAGTTGATTCCAACTCTCAAAAATCACATTTAACCATACCTTTCAGAATATATAAAAATATATAGGTTTACTTGCAGAAATAATGTTCAAGTAATAAAAGAATGCCCCATAGGCATTTCTAGTCACTTTATTTAATTAAAATAAAAAGGTAAAACCTTATTAAATTGTGACACCACTTTAAATCATATTCCCATGGACTAAAATATGTGGTGATGACATGTGTCAACATGATCCCATGTTTGGTTTGGAGAATATTAAATCTTAAGTAGTTTTTCAATGAGTAGAAATTACTTTTCTAAAAATAAAAGGAATTAAACCAAGCCTTAATCTTGTAATGTTAGAGATGATGTGAGATCATCTATAGGATCCTTGTGTGTGATGATTGCAAGTAGTTAAGTATTGTGTACCTCGTATTTATTCATAGACAATAGTACCGACCAAGGATACGAGGAGGAAGGAGGATTCTATGAAGAAGAAGCCGAGGAGAACTTCAACCACTGTTCTGCACAAGGCAAGCTAACACTTGCAATTTAGCAAGCTTATATTGACACTAATGCAAGCCCAACGCTACTAGTTGAATGTGCAAGCTATTAACCTTGCAAGCTAATACCTGCTGGTTACTATGACCACTATATGCCTTAAGCTTATGTGATCATATCCACTTGAGAATCCAATCCTAGTATTTAGGGCTTACTTAAGTGAATTGTCGATTCTAGAAGGATACTTGAAGGTTGCATAAAGAGCATAAAATTTGGCCTAAGCTAGATAATCTTGATGTCTTCCTAAGGCATGAGATTGAACTTAGATAAAACTCCACTAGTTTACCACCCCTCATCAGTGCTTACCCCCACCTGTAGATGCTAGTGCTAAGCATAAAACCTGATCAACTTTAGATGGGAATACTTGGTGGAAAAATGGTTATGAAAACCTTGGAATGATGGATCATTCTATTGAAATGTTTTGGACATGTGTTTCTGAACACCTGATGATTTTGGTGATGAAAATGTTGAGGCATGAGCCTTAGCCCTTTATAAAACTGATGGTTGTCTGGATGCGATACCATTCCAATTTTATCGTACAACCACAATACCCGAAGATTGGATAGGGCTTGACTGGAAACTTATATACCTTAGTATTAGCTCCCTCACGGCCAAGGTCTGAGCTGAGGCTACCTTGTAAAGATTGTCCACCTGTGCAGTACCCAAGATGACAGTTGGTCATGGTTGGGAGGCCAAACTCACAGGAGAGGTGCTTATACCAGGGCGTGTAATTGAAAGGTTAGGATTGATTATCCGCATACTGAGTATGGTAAATTCAGGATTTGTTCCTGACGGATGTATAGAATGTTGTGGTGAAAGTGTACAATCTCTGCAGAGTGTCAAACTATTCGAATAGCCGCGTCCGCGGTTATGGAAAGTTGGAGTGGCCATATTGTTCCCCCGTCAGACTTTTCAAAATGACTTGTGAAATGAATTGAGACTTTGACTTGACCATAATAGGGTTGTGAGATGAAATACAAATTCCCACTTAGGTGTTATAAAACTTCAACTAACAATTGTTGCTCCTAAACTGAGTAGTGATAAATCTGGCTTTTGCAAAACAACCCTAGAGCCTAGTGTCCTATTATCAAAAACCCCTTTCCCTTGTTAGTATTAGTTTGCGAGTACTTAAAGAGTACTCATGGCTTTGTCCCTGGCTATTCCCATGGCCAGACTATGAAGAGGAGTACCTGGAGGATGGACCCCAGGAAGGTTACGACAACTAGGATCATCTCCCATCGTCAGTATTGCCTGTGACCCCGAAGATGGAGCTTTGCCCACGCTACCGTTATTATTTTGTATTCCGCTCCTTGATGTTGTATTAAGAACTGGATCATGAGATCCCTATTTGAGTAAGAACTTATGTACGGTTGTAATGGATGATGTACTATGGTATCCAATTCTGTTATGTCTCGCAAAAATGGTAATCCTGGGATTGCGATGTATGGCATAACAGGCATCTAGGATTAAAAATCCGGGTGTTGACACAAGGAGGCCCCCACCAGTCTCGTGTAGATCCCGCTCGGCTGGTACCCCTACGAGGAGGAGCACTACATCAGGCCGGATAACCCCTGCGACAACAGCATCATCGACCCATGGATGCTAGGTCGTGAGATGCTAGATCGTGTGTTATTAGGGTTCAGCTGTTCGTATTTTCAATCGTTGGATGCTAGGTCTTTTTACAGAAGCTAATCCTCTTGAGTTAGATCTCGTATTTCGATTAATCCCCCTGTTTGTATGTCAATCCTATTTTATTTGTCCTCCGAGTTGCAGTTAAGGGATTTCCTAGTTAGTACTAGCATCGATCTATAGTTGGGATCAGTATTTGATTTTGTTTGAGATTTGGGGATTGGGGAATTTACCCCACTCCGTTAATTTATGTGAATAATTAGGGGATCTCAATCGGTCAAGTTATACAAATAATCAATCCTGATAATCAAGGTATCTCAGTCATGTCCTTATTGTACACTAATATTTTTTCCAACCGGTGGATAGCAGCGACTTTTGCAGCGACGACGAGTCTCGTCAGGTGCTGAAGAGACTGAAGTCCGGCCAGTACGACAACTTCTTCGCCCGCGACGTCTACAGGTGCCCTTTCTGCACCAGCAGGCTCCTCGCCACCGACTTCAACTCCCTCATGAAGTATACTGAGCACATGAAGACCTGCGGCCTGACCGTGAATGTCCATGTCTTCAGATCCAAACACTAGGCGCTCGGTTTTCACCTCCGCAACCTCCAGAATGTGGCCATCAAAAAGGGTCGCATGCCCCGATCAATCCCAAGGCACCCAAGGTCAAGGGACAGGGCAGCAAGAAGTGGAGGAAGCACCAGAGGGAGGAGGCGGAGGAGGCCCTCCTGGCGGAGACCATGAGGGGCCACTGATCCTTGTGCTGCCGCTACTTCTATAAAGCAGCTTCTTTTGTATTATCTGTGTTGATCTTGTCTGTTGCTGCTGAGTAGCCTAATTTTCAAACCTCGTAAAGCATCGTACTATATATCCTATATTAGCTGGTTTATCTACATCTGTTGTGTTTGCTGAATGTATTTACGGTGCTAGTTAGATTTGCTGCTCTAGATTTGCTACCAGATTGGGAAAAAACAAGGGTCAAAAGGAACAATGAATGATGAGAGAAGCTGCTCTATATTCACTATCTTTTTGGCCAAAAAATATAATTGTTAGCGAGAGAGGGGAAAAGGAGCTCATAAAAAGGCCAATCATTAAAATAACAAAAAATAAAACCTTCAATTTAGGCAACAGGGCGCACGTAACCACCAAACACGCCCCTATGGTCCACACCATATCCCCCATAACGCGTTTCCAGCCAATCGGCCCCACGCAGTATCACATGGCACGGCCCCACACATCAGCATAACGTGTTCCCAACCAACCGGCCCCACGTGGTCCCACACCGCACGACCCCATAAGTAAGCCAACGGTCAACCTGACGGCATCTGCCGTTTGAGCTCTTTGCTGAGTTTCCGAGAAGAAGAAGGATAAAACTGAGAAAAAGTTAAGCGGCTGGGAAAAATGAGTACTACTAAGTAACCAGAGGTACAAAAATAGAAATCCCACAAATAATTGCATCTGGGCCACTCAATAATATAGGAGGAACACATACAGAGAAAGCAAAATTCAAGCACATTGTGGGGTTATGAGTTATCTGCTTCATATAAGATTTGAGGAAACAAGATAAGATCCAGCTGTTAAACAGAAAGCATATTGATAAACTTGAGGAAACTTTGGATGGACGTGGAAATATTTTCCATCATAATCTAAAATATCTGCAATATTACATATGATCGTAGTAAACAATATCACATTTGAACTTACAGATTGATCACAGAATCTATTGTTTTCTTGTAGGAAATTGATCACAAATGATCCCACTAATAATATCATCTTAAAACTATAGTCCAGTGCAATAGCTGAAGGCAGAAATGTGACATATAATTCCGGTGAGTTTTCTATCTCTGAACGAGAACATGAAACTGGCATGCAGATTCACACAAAAAACACTGAGAGAAACAATTCGCAGAGAAACTAAACTGCATTCTGTAAACCTGATTATGTACAATCGTACTTGCACTGTCAGATCATGAAAACGCACCGGTCAGGAAGAATTTTCAGGACTCAGCGTATGCAACAAAAGGATGGCGCAGCAGGCACAGGTATGTATCAAAAGCTTTCCAAATAAAGAGAAATGCCCAACATCTATCAGAATATAATTATGCTCCCAACCACACTAACTGGGCCATCAAAAGCAAGTGAAATTAAGGCACCAGTGCTCAGTTCGAAGGGCCTCCCAGATTCCAGCAAAGCAACATAGGGGCGCCGGATGGACTCAATCGTCCACGGATGCTTGTGTCTGGCCAAAGAGAAGAGGCCTCCGATCAGTGGCAGAACCAGGATTGGAGGAAGCCCTGGGCCAAAAATTAATCGAGAAAAAATATTAAAAATAACTCTTATAATAGCGTAGAAAAATTAGTATGATTGCAAAAATGAACTTATAATTTCAATTCCAATACTATTAATGATACAACAACACAAAAGAGATGGCAAAAAACTAAAAATAAGAGTATGGGTATACATAAGATAGTATATGATTTCAATTTGGTTTGAGGAGTTGCATCGGTATTATGATTTGCATTCTATAAAGTTGATTGGCTTGGTGTTGAAATCAATGGATAAAAATCATCTTCTATTTCTAAAATATGAAATTGATAACACACAATTGTTAAATCAATGAATCATGTTTTCTATTAAAAGAGGGAAAAAGACTATGCACAGACCAGCCAACTGACAGGTTCAGAATGGCCTACAATAGGCTCAGAGTGATCCATAGACGAAAAAAGATAGAAGATGAACCAGGGCCCAGCGACCTCTCCTCGGCTACCAAAGTATCCACGACTGAGAAATAAAAATCTCTACACACAACTAGGAAACTGGCAAAGTCAGACGAACCAGTTTGGTGACAAATCAATCTAATTGAAGTGTTGAGCAAATTACCTAGTTGAGGGAGAGCCATAACCGAGCTGCAGAGTTCAAGAGCAGTTAGGAGCAGTTCTGCAGTTAGTCGAGTTGTTAGCATAAAACTACCATTTTAGATACAAATTTTCCAAATGGTACAAGTAGACCTCCAAATGGCATAAAACTACCACATCAAAACTAAATTTTTGCAAAATGCACTAATCGTAGGTTGCTCGTGAATTGACAACGGACAGGTGAGCCCCACTTGTCAGGGGCTGTTTGATCACGTGTACCAGGCCCCACATGTCAGCACAATTAAAAAATCCAAAAACTTTAAAAAATAAAAAAATCTATTTTCCTCTTGTTCCCGTTGACCACCGCTATCCCCTAACCAGCCCCCGCCGCCTCTAACTGTCATGTCGCCAGCCCTGTTCACCGCCGTCGCCGCCTGCTTGCCATCGTTGATGTGCCCCTTGCAGTCGAGCTCCTCCCTCGTTGGCGCGCGGGTAGCCACGGTAGTTCCCCGTCGCGAGCTTGGCCGCGAGCTCCATGAGCAAGGTAATCACAATGCGGGAAAGATCAAACCTCTAGCGGGGCATGCGATAGGGAGGGGCGGCGATAGGGAGCTCGCGGGAGTACCGCGGCAGGGAGAAGGGCATGCCGGTGGCAGACGCGAGCTCCGCGTGGGAGGAGCGGCAACAAGGAGACCGCCAAAGTACGGCGGCGGGGAGATGGGCATACCTGTGGCGTACGCGAGTTCCACGAGAGAGGGGGCGGCGGGAAGCGGGGCATGCTGGTAGAGGACGCGAGCATGGCGAGGGAGGGGTGGCGACAGGGAGCTCGCCAGAGTATGGCGGCGGGGGAACGGGGCATGCCGATGGTGGAAGCGAGTTTCGTGAGGGAGGGGGCGGCGATAGGGAGCTCACCGGAGTTCGGTGGCAGGGTTTGCCCGGGCGAGTATGGATTGGATGGGTCAACATCGTCCCACTTTTCCTCTTCCTTTTTTATATTTTTATTAATTTTAATAGGGCTGACAGGTGGGGCCGACTCCACATCAGCAACTTTCACACTTATATGTGGGTCCCACTGTCAGTTTCAGCGTCAATTCGCAATCCAACGTGAATCGGTGTATTTTTCACAAATTTAGTTCTGATGTGGTAGTTATATGTGATTTGGAGGTCGACCGGTACCATTTGGGAAATTTAACATGTAAAATGGTAGTTTTTTGCTAACAACTCGCAGTTAGTCTGAGGAACAAAGGAAGTAATATATGAGTTACTGAGCAGAGCCGCAACAATCGCGCGGCATCGACAGAGGGTCGCGTGGAGGATGACTGGTAGGCGCCTAGGCTGGTGGGGTGGGCCAGGGGCGGCAGCGCAGCAGCAGATCCGAGCAGTAGAGGGCATTGTTGTAGTAGAGAAGAACAACACGCGAGGTTCGTGCATTCAGAAAGCTTTGCGGCTTGGACTACCGACCGATGGAGAGAACCAGAGAGCCAGAGACGAGACATGGCGGCAGTCGCATCCTAAGAGAGCAAGGGGAGAGGATCAAAGGAGGGGTAAGACAGAAAGGGATCGATTCATTTGTAGGTTTCCGTCGCATCCGATTACATCTCGTCCTCTGCACGCCGAAATCTCCCCCATCGTTCGCCATATGGCTCGTCGCCGGAGCCACAACCATTACAGGGATCGCTGATTTGGGCATGGGGACTAAATTTTCATTGTGGGGAGACATAGACCAGGCGGTGTTGAGGGAAACAGAAGATCCTTTACACCGGACAGAGGATCTCCATAGCCAATCGTGGCTACCGCTGAGGGCGAGTAAGGGGCAGCGGAGTGGGCTAGGGGAGACAGTCGGGAATGGGGAATGGAAACTAGTGCGAAGGAAATTATGTAGCACTCTTAGAATTGGCCCTATGCAAGTCTTAGCGATTCTCGCCAAACCCGCATAGAAACGAGTCAAAGGTGCCCACCAGGCACTTGCGTGCGGGTGGAAAACGAAGTAATATCATTGCACAATAGTCCACGATGGAACCCACAAAACAGATATATATAACAACGACTCAAAGAGTCAGGAATACAAATATACAGTACAAAGATCCAAATCACCTTGAAAACGATACAGCGTCCGAGTACGGACAAGATGCAAATTGAGCTAAGAGCCCTGAAGAATAATCAATGGCGCCCATAACCCTGCCCAGGTCAAGCCGGAAGGTTAACCCTGCTAACGACGTCGATCTCAAAACCTGCTTAAACAAAAGGGGTGCCGACAAAGGGCAAAGGAAAAAAGAGAGCGGTCAGTACTGAGGCCAGTACATGGCGAGACTAGAATTCGGCGGTCCTCGCCTACATAGGTATGGTGGAATGAAGCAGCAACACATCATGCACTAAACAACCTATAGAGACTCAAAACAACTTGCGGATATCAGATAGGGATAAGAAAGACCTATTCGGATCCAACCTGAAACTATAACCAAGCATACCCATCCTGGTATTTCCCCCTCGAGACCAAACAAGGAAGTCAACCGAGGAACTCACACAGTTGGCAGTTTTATTTATTCCGTTATAGTTGCGGCAATTACTAGTCAGTTATAGATAGCATGAGTCATCCTGATATTATAAACAGTGGGAAGTTTTAGTTAACCATTCCGTTATAGTTGCAATACTTACTAGTCATATACATATAGCATGAGGCATCCCAAAACCAGCAGTTGTTGGTACTTTTATTTAGCCATTCCGTTGTAGTGAAGCTAATTACTAGTCATTATAAAGTCAAATGTATAGCACTACTTTAGTTATAGTTGTCTATGATCGAGATACTGTGCTCCAAGTCGTCCATAACCGCGGACACGGCTTTCAGAAAGTTTTACCCTGTAGGGGGGCACAAATAGCAACACACGCACGATCAACCTCGAGAAAAACCAAATGAAAACCCAATGAGGCATCACGACAGAATATTCGCAAGATTCATATTTGATTTCCAGGGGCCACCCTACCAAGCTACCCGCGACGAAGTTGGTCGGCTCCGAGACGGACCCAGATGTTTGTGCCAATGGTTGTAAACGACTGGGAACCCAAAAGTGTGACTGGACTTGTCGATACCGCGAAAACATTCCACATTTGTTCCTAAACAGTACAGGCGCTCCACGCGCAATCATAAATAAAGCAGTAAGCATGGCATAAGTATAGGATAGTAATAAATCCCCAAACTAGTTCGTGGCCTCAAGGAATTAAATATGAATCAAGCTAGGGTCAGAGGGATTCATGGTACCACATGCGGATAGTGCGAATATTCAAAGAACAGGTATCAAGTACTCGGGATCCTATGGGACACAAGTGGATGGTTAAAAACCAAATAACATCTATTGCCCACATGTGCATCTGCATTATTTACCTACTTCAATTTTAGATATTAAACGGTAATTAAAGCCATGATTATCTCCAACATTAAACATGTGGCATTACTCCAACAACAGTGGAAGATCAACGGCGCGACACATCACCTGCGCAAGCAACTACGACTCGCAAGGCCGACTATCTACCAAACAACAGGTAATAGGATGTGTCCATGGAAATATAAGGGTTGCAGGGAAGTATAACTTGGTACGGCATCTATAGCATCGCAACACAGATAGCAATAGATCAACAGGAGGAAGTAAAGACTAGAAATGTAAAATAGGTAGAAAGAGGGAGAATGCTCACCTGAAAACAGTGCCGAAGGGTCATCCGAAAATCAGGTCGACACTCGCATCAACTCATCGGCCTAATCGGTGAAGAAGCAAAGAACTAGAAAAAACATCGGATGCACTATTTAATACTACAACAGAAGATCGGGCATGATGCATCTATGATGTATGACATGGCAAAGATGCGATGGAATTAGGCCATATTAAGCGGAACCAGGGTCCCGGCAATTAATTATTAAGTTCATGTTGTTTAGATACCCCGCAATTTAAATGTTCTCTTATCAAGGCAAAACATGGCATCGGTTCACTACGCAAATTTAAATAGAGCCAATATTAGACTCGAATAGCCCATATATGGCCTCCATATTTAATTATGAGGTGAATCGGCATAAGGCCCCCAAACCACATAGTATGTATGCGATTATGAATGATTATGTGCAACAAGTATATATGGCATATTATAAAAATAGGGATCGGGTTAGGGTCACACATATCGGTTCGATGAACTTGGGTGCCGAGGTTGTTCAGGTTTGGTCTTTGGCTCGAGCTACGGGATCGGTCTTCGATCCACGAAGGAGATCTTGTCGGGGGCCTCATGTTGGTCTTGGGTTATCATGTACAATTGTCGGTCTTTGTCCGCGGACGAACTTGACTTGCCGGTTCGATGTCGTTGCAGCGCATGTCGTGGCAGCTCTTGGCGTCGGCTAAACAGGGTACATGAGTCCTGGGAAGGATGCTAAAATGACGCTGATTCGAGTGAGGCCCGTGCGCAAATAATCCAGGCACGAAGCAAGCACGGCCCAGATGTTAGACGCACAAACACGCACGCGGTGCAGTGAACCTCTAGTAGAGGGAGGCGTGGGCGGCTCTGCCTCCAACACACAGGAGACCGTTTGCGGCTGCGGCGAGGGGAGGCAGAGGCCGAGCTCGAGGAAGAATGGGTGGGGCAAGCTTGGCCGGAGGAGGACAGACAACGGTGGGGAGGCGCAGGAGGCAGGGTCGTGCGACAGCACTATGGACGGGTCGGATACGGAAAGTGCGGGGCTTGGCGGCAGGGGGCGCAGGCGCGGCCGGGCAGGAGGGCGAGGTCTCGACGCGAGACAAAGGTCGATGGTGCGTCCTGCGACATAGAGGCGGGTCGACAATGAAGAAGAGCAACGTCGTGCAGGAGAGGGGCGGCCGCGGGGCTCACTAGCAGAGGGAGGCCGGCGCGGGGAGCTCCGGAGGCGGGGACGGCGCATGGCAGCGGCAAACGGGGGTTAGGATCTCGCGAGGCTCGCTTGCGGCCTGGGGTTGGAGGACATGGGGAGGGACGGCAGCGAGCGGGCCATGCGTGGGGCCGGGTGAGGAACGTGAGTGAGTGGGGGAGCAGCGTGCGTGCGCGGTATGGGGTGGCGGCGGCAGAGGTGAATGGGGAGTGGAGGTAGCAGGTAGGATTAGGTCTAGGTTGGACAAGTTTTAGGGTTTGAAGGTGGCCGGCTGGGCTTTTGGGCCTGGCTGGTTGCCTCTAAAAAAATAATACAAAGATTTTTTATTATTATTATAAAATACTTATGAAAATTATTTGTAGACAAACAAAATATCCAGGAAGGCCCTGGGTTTTTTATTTGAATAAAGATGGATATTTATAGAAAACAAAATAGGATTTTTGGAAAATAGTTTTGGCAAATAGTTTCATGATGATGTCATGATGACGCAAAAAGTAGGAATAACAGGCGATTTTCTAGTAGTAGTTTTACCCGGGGTGCTACAATTCGACACCACTAACAATGGATCTCGCCCTCGAGATCCGCCTCATGGTACGGAGAAGAAGGCCGATGGTCTAGATCTTCTCGCTTCATGTAGATCTTCACGACACCACTAACAAGGGTTCTTTCTCCATCTTGAAATTGGTGACACCACCAACAAGGGTTGTTGTTCCCCGTCGTCAAGAGAACACTCCGGAGAACAGGGGACGAAGGTAAAGGCATCCAAAAGATAAATCCACCTCTATCTTCTATGGAAGGATTCAAATTACTTGATCCACCGATTCAATGTACAAGAGCGAATGATAAGAGTAGTCGGATGGTGATCAGTCCATCGCGCACCCAAAGCATTACTCTGCACATGAATAGGAGAATTATGCAACTAACTCTCGGAATATAGACTGAAGATATTGACAAGCGAGGTTCGAAAACAAAGGAGGGATGGAGATCCTCATTGGATCTGATGTAGATGACTTCGTCGTATCGGAAAATATCAAAGGATAGAAAGAAAAAATTTAGTGAATTTTAGGTCCACTGAAAGGTACAACAGATGAAATATTCATCAGATAGCATGAAGGCCGGATGTTAAAGCATCGTTACAAGAGCATGGAAGAAAAACCCTGAAGGTACGACGGAGACCCAACCACGAGAAATCCTGGACTCGAAGAAAAGATAAGAGAGCGGATTCAAAAAACGTCGAGATAAGAGGAGAATAGCAAAGGGGTAAGGAGTAAAAGCAGACCTAATCAGATCTATCCAACCGATTTTTCCAAAATAGTATTGACACTCTACAACGTCCGTTAGCTAGGTTATCCTACAGGCTGGACCAGTGAGGTATCGTAACTGCTGAGCTCTGATACCACTCTGTAACACCCTCAGAATCGGCCCTATGCAAGTCTTAGTGATTCCCGCCAAACCTGCATAGAAACGATTCAAAGGTGCCCACCAGGCACTTGCGTGCGGGTGGAAAACGAAGTAATATCATTACACAATAGTCCACGATGGAACCCACAAAATAGATATATATATAACAATGACTCAAAGAGACAAGAATACAGATATACAGTACAAAGATCCAAATAACCTTGAAAATGATACAACGTCCGAGTACGGACAAGATGCAAATTAAGCTAAGAGCCCTAAAGAATAACCAATGATGTCCATAACCCTGCCCAGGCCAAGCCGGAAGGTTAACCCTGCTAATGACGTCGATCTCAAAACCTGCTTAAACAAAAGGGGTGCCGACAAAGGGCAAAAAGAGAGCGGTCAGTACTGAGGCCAGTACACGGCGAGACTAGAATTCAGCGGTCCTCACCTATATAGGTATGGTAGACTGAAGTGACAGCGCAGCATGCACTAAATAACCTATAGAGACTCAAAACAACTGGCGGCTATCAGATAGGGATAAGAAAGACCTATTCGGATCCAACCGGAAACTATAACCAAGCATACCCATCCTGGTATTTCCCCCTCGAGACCAAACGAGGAAGTCAACCGAGGAACTCACACAGTTGGCAGTTTTATTCATTCCGTTATAGTTGCGGCAATTACTAGTCAGTTATAGATAGAATGAGTCATCTTGATATTATAAACAGTGGGCAGTTTTAGTTACCCATTCCGTTGTAGTTGCAATACTTACTAGTCAGATACATATAGCATGAGGCATCCCAAAACCAGCAGTTGTTGGTACTTTTATTTAGCCACCAAACCACATAGTATGTATGAGAGTATGAATGATTATGTGCAACAAGTATATATGGCATGTTATAAAAATAGGGATTGGGTCAGGGTCACACATATCGGTTCGATGAACTTGGGTGCCGAGGTTGTTCGGGTTTGGTCTTTGGATCGAGCTACGGGATCGGTCTTTGGTCCACGAAGGAGATCTTGTCTGGGGCCTCATGTCGGTCTTGGGTTATCATGTACAATTGTTGGTCTTGTCCGCGGACGAACTTGACTTGTCGGTTCGATGTCGTTGCAACGCATGTCGTGGCAGCTCTTGGCATCGGCTAAACAGGGTACATGAGTCCTGGGAAGGTTGCTAAAACGACGCGGATTCGAGTGAGGCCCGTGCGCAAAGAATCCAGGCACGAAGCAAGCACGGCCCAGATGTTAGACGCACAAACATGCACACGGTGCAGTGAACCTCTCGAATAGGGAGGCGTGGGCGGATCTGCCTGCAACGCATAGGAGACCGTTTGCGGCGGCGCCGATCTTGGAGACGGAGGAACCCGTTGCAGCGAGGGCAGGCAGAGGCCGAGATTGAGGAAGAATGTGTGGGGCAAGCTTGGCCGGAGGAGGACAGACAAAGGCGGGGAGGCGCAGGAGGCAGGGCCGCGCGGCAACACTGTGGACGGGTCGGAGACGGAAAGTGCAGGACTTGGCGGCAGGGGCCCCTGAGCGACGACGTGGCGGCGGGGCCATGCGGGGGCACAGGCACGGCCGGGAAGGAGGGTGAGGTCTCGACGCGAGACACAGGTCGATGGTGCGGCCCGCGACATAGAGGCGGGTCGACGATGAAGAAGAGCAACGTCGTGCAGGAGAGGGGCGGCCGCGGGGCTCGCTAGCAGAGGGAGGCCGGCGCAGGGAGCTCCGGAGGTGGGGCCGGCGCATGGCATCGGCAGACGGGGGTTAGGATCTCGCAAGGCTCGCGTGCGTCCTAGGGTTGGAGGACGCGGGGAGGGACGGCAGCGAGCGGGCCACGCGTGGGGCCGGGTGAGGAACGTGAGTGAGTGGGGGGAGCAGCGTGCGTGCGTTGTATGGGGTGGCGACGGCAGAGGAGAATGGGGAGTGGAGGTAGCAGGTAGGATTAGGTCTAGGTTGGACTAGTTTTAGGGTTTGAAGGTGGCAAGCTGGGCTTTTGGGCCTGGTTGGTTGCCTCTAAAAAAATAATACAAAGATTTTTTTTATTATTATAAAATACTTATGAAAATTATTTGTAGACAAACAAAATATCCAGAAAGGCCCTGGGTTTTGTATTTGAACAAAGATGGATATTTATAGAAAACAAAATAGGATTTTTGGAAAATAGTTTTAGCAAATAGTTGCATGATGATGTCATGATGACGTTCTCCGTTCTCCGTTCGGTGCAATCCAGTGCGTTTTGCGGTGCCGATGGAGCCGTCATCATGCCGTAAGCACAGAGTAACAAAGAGCTCAGATCCAATCTCGATTTGGTTAAGAGAAATAAACGCGAGTACTTATAACGGGTTTTAGCGGCATGTTAGAAAATTATGCGAATATACATCCAAAATTTGGTGGGAAGTTATAAATAATAGTTGAAGGTTAGCGAGAGGGTTTAGGGGGAACGTAAAAATTACCACCATAGAGCAGAGTACATGCTTAATTATTTGTAGGGTACACGCTTAATTATTTGTTTAGACAATAATTATTGTAAGTGATCGTTTATGATAGTAATGAAATAAATTGGAAATAGTATTTCGAACCAATATGTCAGCGTAATGTGATCGGGGGTCCCTCTTATTGTGTCGTAGCGTGTGGGCCAGGACACATCGGTCAGCGGCTCAGCACATGAGTGGCCTGGCCAAAGGGCATCGCAAAGATACAAGTACCATGCGGTCAGCACAGGTATGGTCTTGATATGATGAAGCCTATGGAGACTAAGCATCACCTATGGTATAGATACCTAAGGATGAGATGGGAGATATGAGACCAATCTAGGTCTGCCAGCCCGGAACGGACAAGGAGGAAAAGACAACAATGCACATGAGGTGGTCTGATCTCTTCTTACGAGGGTTGTCCCGGAAGGGGGGTATGGGCCTGATCAAGGATGAAGAGGCTAAGGAGTAGCCTCGACTACGCCTAGGAGGACCTTAAGAGCACTTCTCCTAGGCCAGGCTCGGCCCGGGAACCGGAGTCAACTGAGCCTGACAGGACACGCCAGGCCCAGGCCTTGGGAACTGGCGACGCGCCAGTGCTGGTAGACATCATCATAGAGTTGCGGTCCACTGTAGCACGCCACCGAGAGGAGTGGCAACTCAGATCCTGAGATGTCACATAACCATCAAGTGCACCTGTGCACCGCCCTTGGCCATCTTTCGGCCACAGGTGCTGCCCACCTGCCTGAAGACTGCGTGGCACACCGTGATTGCCCCCGGGAACGCCCTTGGCGGTGCTCCACGCTGGCCCTTGTGGTGACCCCTTGGATTATAAAAGGAGGCACTTGGCCAGAAGGAAACTTAGGGTTCAGGGTTCGGAATAGGGATTTTCAATGGAAAGTTCTTTAGCCAGTAGAGGTGAGCTTTCGGCCTATGAAAGAGGGCTGAGAGGAGAGCTTCATTGGAGAGGCTAGTGAGAACCCTTCTCCACGCGGGAGAGAAGGAAGAAGGGGAATAGAGAGAGAGAGGGAAGAGAAAGAAAGAGGAAGTCGGGGGAGTGTAGAAGCTAGATAGAAAGCGGCTCCCCGACATTGGAGATATCATCATCTTGTACTTTGATCCACCCCAGATAATCCACTAAAGTAGGATGCAGGGTTGTTAGCCGAAGGGCGGCCCAAAACTTGGTCAAAAAAGACCGTGTGTTCTCTTTGTGTGTTGTGTGCTCGTATCAGCAGGTACTTCCATCGTCGTTGAGCTCGAAATGCCTCCGTGCCCACTAACGGACAAATAGGGGGTGCCTAGCATCCCCGATGTCTGTGTTGGAAAGACGTGACATCTGGCACGCCAGGTAGGGGGCACTCGCGATTCGGCAATCAGCTTTAGCGTCAACAGCTTCATGAGCTTCGTCATCATTATCTTCGTCTTCACCGGCATTCGCTCCGTATTCATCATGAACACTAACATCGATCGTGTCATCAATAGCCATGGTACCAAGGAGAGGTGTTGGTGCCGGGACCAGCCCTGCCACGGTCGACTCGCCCGCTGCATGGACTCGCTCCCACGCCCTTCCCACGACTGGGGCCTTGGATGACGAGCCCCATGCACGACGCGCACTAATAGAGAAAAGGCTATAGGAGACATGTTTATAGGAGGCACATTTAGACCATATGTGCCTCCTATAAAATAGGCGAGGCACACTCCTTCTCCATGCGCCTCTAGTATAAAAATAGGCGAGACGCATATGATAAAAATGCGCCTCCTATAATCCCTGTACGGGCGAAATCAAGCAGCCCCAGATTATGCGAGGCGCATTCCAGCATATGCGCCTCCTATATATCAGATAGGCGAGGCGCATATGGGAAGAATGCGCCTTGCATAATATGTGTGGGCCCGCGTGTTGGTAGGTGCTCGAATATGCGAGGCACATATGGTCATATGCGCCTCCTATATTTGATAATATGCGAGGCGCATATGGTCATATGTGCCTCAAGTAACTCCTGTGGGCCCGGGTGGAGGTATGTGGCCGCATAGGCGAGGCGCATATTGCTATATGCGCCTCCTATAGTTTGAATTATAGGATGCACATATTGTGCAATATGCGCCTCCTATAACCTGGCACCACCTTTTTCCAGTTTTTTGCACATGGAGCCAACTACCACCCCACTCACTTGTCTCACTTCTTCCTCCTCCACCAAGACAAATTTGGTCGCCCCCTCCTCCTCCCACCTCATTTCCCCCATTGATTCACCATAGAAGCTCTCTCAACCTCCATTGGTTGACACTCATATGTAAGTGAAGTCTCTTGCTCCTCTAGAGTGCGCCTCAAGTAACTCATGCAAGCCCGGGTGGAGGTAGGTGGCCGCATTGGCGAGGCGCATATGGTCATATGCGCCTCCGATTGTTCGAAGTATAGGAGGCACATATGGAGCAATATACGCCCCCTATAACTGGCCAGATTCAAATTCGAAATAGCCACCTACCACACCTATATAACACCTACCACCTCTCCCTCTTCTACTTGTCCTTCTCCTCCACCTCTCCTCCTTCTCCTCCTCCATCTCTCCTTCTCCTCCATCTCTCCTTCTTCTCCCCTTCTCCTCCTCCTCCTCCACTCTCCTCCTCCTCCTCTTCCTCCGGCGACCTTCTCCTCCTCCGGCAACCACTCCGGCAACCACTCCGGCCATCTCCTCCTCCACAACCGGTGGCCTCATCCTCCTCCACCATCTCCGGTGATCCCCATGGACATGGCCTCCCGCACATGCTTGCGGTGGTAGGTTGTGGCCACGAGCATGGTCTCCCACGATCTCCAACGAAATTCTAGCCAGATCTAGATCTAGATCTAGATCTAGATCTGGCCGCCTTTTTTTTGAAATTCAAAAATAATATACGAGGCGCATTCGAATCAATATGTGCCTCGCATATGAACAATATAGGAGGCACATACGCAAAGTATAGGAGGCGCATATCAATATGCGCCTCGCATATGCAGAATATAGGAGGCACATATCGATATGCGCCTCGCATATGCAAAATATAGGAGACACATATCGATATGCGCCTCGCATATGTGAAGTATAGGAGGCGCATATCATATGCGCCTCGCATAAAAAATAGGCGAGGCTCAAAGTTAGAGGCGCATACGATATGCGCCTCGCATATGCTTTTAGGTGCGCCTTGCATAAGGTTTTATCTAGTAGTGGCGCAGTTACCATCACAGGTTCCGACCTATGTCTAGGGCCAATAATAGCAGCACCACCGCCACCATAGTCGCCACCGCATCCCACGGTTGAAGAATTCGAACATGCAGGTGGGGGCGCCGCGGTACGAGAGTGTTGGAGTTCGGTGCAGAAAATCAAAATTTTACTACGCAGCAACCCCGGAAGCCCAAGATCTGTCTACTAGTAATACAGTAACATGAAGGAGATATGGTATTCATATCGTTGAAGACCGAGTGTGGTTAACATACCACGAGGAACATGGATGAAGAAGACGCCCTGATGCTGACCTTGAGGTCATGATTTCCTTGCGGATCCACGACAACTCCTAGCACCGAAACCACAGTACTGCCAGAGGGAGTCACACACGTACGATGCTTGACGCTGACCCCCGCTCCTCCCTGATCCAGCAGAGATTGTTGAAGTAGATCTCTTGGATCTGAATCCCGCAGAGCGACGATGCTCCGCGATGAAGAACTCCTTGCTTGCACATCCCTGACAAGGGGGCCACGGTCGCAAGAGAGAGAGGAGAGAAGCAACACATGCCTTTTATTTATTTCAAGGTGGAAATTGGTGTATTTTAATCCTCCCATAGGCACCTCTTTATATAGAAGGAGGGAGGGGGTCCCTCCACCTTTAGGTCCCAATGTGGGACTAAAAACAATAGGAAAAAGGGGGAAATTTGGGCAGCAGTCGGCTGGGCCCTTTGGGAGACCCAGGTGGGCCACCCGGCCTCGGCCCAGCAGGCGGCAGCCAACGCGGGGGAGGGATAAGCGGCAACCAGCGCAGGTGGTCCGAGCACGGCTCAGCGCCTGCGCTCCCACCCAACCGGGTGGGCCGGCTAGCGTCCCAAGTGGCTCAGCAGCTGGCGCAAATGGCGTTTAATACTCGCCTCCCACGTGCGGCGCGAACTATTCCCTGCCCATGTGGGTTATTTCAAAACAGTTCTCCTTTTTTCCTTTTCTGTCCGTTTCTTTTTATGTAAAATCCCTAGAGATTTTTGTTTAAATTTTAAGACGCCTTTGATAAATCTTTATTTAAATATTATTTACAATATATTAATTCATAATTAATATATAATAATTATATTTAAGTAATCATTTATCCGAAAACCCTTTTTACGGTCATTTTCCTTATTCTTTCTCCGAACGACTCCGGATCTCCCCAGAACTTTTCTGGTTTCTCTCTTCTCACTTCTTTAGTGATTCAAACTAGCTGTCAACGATCTCCAAGCTTCTTCAAGCCCTTAAGCATGCTACCCAATAGTTCGTGAATATAATAGACATGGCCAAGACTCCTCTGTGACCAATGATCAACATCGGGATCTGGACATCCTATCCTTGTTGACCACCTATGAACACAAAGATATTTGTCATTGAACCATTGAACATTGTGTCTTATTCCCTTTGTCTCTACGATACTATATTGCCCGAGATTTTGATCAAGTGACATCCCTATGTCAGTGTTCAATCTCGTTACCAACAATACCTTCTTTACTCATTCTGATAAGTAATATCCCCGTGACCTAGTCACAGACTGTGCAGCTTATGAATATAACTTATCCGAGTGGGCCTAGAGTTTCTTCCGCCACATGGATGGACAAATCCCACTCTTGACTCAGTCTCTTCAACATGTTCTTCCAGATATTCATTGTCACATTTATAATCACCATATCATTGAGTGACGTTGTGTGCCGTTAAAGTATCCTCAGGTAACATTGATTTGATCTAGTCTCACAGTCTAAGGAAAGAGTCACTATGTTTCCTAAACAACATAACCTGAAATTCATGACATGATCTTGATATGATTCTATAGATAGGGTGCCATCTCATTACCTAATGAAATGATCTCATTGTCAATTAGGATCCGATGCACCTCCATGATCAAGAAACCTTTGATCATCAGTTGACCAATGAACCAGTGACTTAGAGTTTCACCAGGAACCATTGTTTGTTTGTATATCACATGTGTATCGATAGTTCCTATCAATACAGTTATAGCATGATATAAAACTTAATCATAAACTTTATGAAATATGCCATCTAATATTTGACTCTAGGGCATATTCCCTTCAGGGAGATACCACCATCAAGTGACGCAGGAGGCGCCGTCGGTGGAGCGGTTCTCCCAGGTGGCGTACGATATGCCGCCGAGGGAGGCCACTTGCCAGAAGGAGTTGTGTCGGTCGGGGCTGGAGGAGCCGACCCCGAACTGCAGCATCAAGCGTCAGCCCATCATGGACGATGCTAGCTCGCGCCGGGTCTCGCCTCGCCGTGCCAAGTGCTAGCCACCAGCCCTAGTCTCATCGCTCTGGAATAGAACTATGGGGGAAGAAATTGCTACTGCCCGTGCCATAGCTCGGCACCCACTAGCACCTGGGATGGCAAAGTATGCGGCATGGATGGATGACCTCAACACACAGTTGGAGCTCATCAGGCTGCACCAGGAGACTACCCGCGCTCGTTCCCAGTCCAACCTAGGGCCGAGGCGAGGGCAGAGCAAGCTCACACCACTGCCGTAGGGCCCATGCAAAACCCTTCCCTGAGGCCGTGTTCCCGGAACGTTGCCCCCGGTCTGGGGGCTGCTGGACCCTGCGACGGTGGAAGGAGAACCGATAACCACGCCGCATGCCACTTGGGGATGGAGCCCCAAGACCTGTAGAGCAAGATCATGTTTCTGTGGGGTCCTCCGTTGACCCCGCTCTCAGGCGCGCCGAAGGGCGCCAAGGCGATTCTCTCGTGGAAAACGAGGCGCTGAGTTGATATTACCTAATGCAGCTGCGTCAACAGGCTACGGGTTTGGCCGTCCCAAACCCGCAGGGCGCAACTGAGGCAGGGAGCATGGACTTGGGATACGGAAGTGGCTGCCCCGCCTTCTCTCCTACCTTACGGCAGGTGGCGTGGCTGCAAAAATTCTGTCCCATAGTCCCCATCAAGTTTGAAGGCAACTCCAAGCCGAAGTAATTTCTAGCCATCTACTCCACCATGATGGTGGCTGTGGGTGCTGATGAGAAGGTCATGGCCAATTGGTTTCCAATGGACCTGAAGGGCATGTCCTTGTCTTGGCTCATGCATCTACCTAAGGATTCCATTCGCTCCTAGTCTGAGCTGTGCACCCGCTTTGTGAGCGCGTTCTAGGGATCTCGCAAGCGCCTGAGAACACTCATTCAGCTCCACACAGTGGTCCAGGGGAATGGCGAGCGGTTACGAGACTTCATGCTATGATTCTCGTAGATCACACACACTATTCTGGAGGCAGAGGACACTGCCATCATTGGCACGTTCACTTTGAATGTGCATGACAAAAAGATGCTTGAAGAGCTTAACAGTTACCCCGTAAAGAGTACATAGGAGTTGTGAGCGTTGGCTGACCTCTGCTCCTTATCAGAGGAAGGACGCTGCCCGAGAAACTGCTGGATCGGCAGAACCGAGAAGCGCTACTGCCAAGAAGAGTGTCTCGCATAAGCGGATCCTTCGACGGGCTTTGGATGAGGAGCCTAGTGCTCCTGCCGAGGATGAAAAGAAGACCAAACCGGAGGAAGAAGTGGCGGCTACCAAGCCCACCACGGGTAAGTGGTTCCCTATGCACGATTCCGACGAGCATGATGCTCGTAACTACCGCTCCATCCTTGTTTACGCTGAGGGAAGGAAGAGGCGCATCACTCAGAAGGGATCTAATGGTACCTCCAGGAACTGTTACCGCTACAACAAGGCTGGCCATCATGCGAAGGATTACACAGCCTAGACTGCCCCAGGTGCTCCCACCGGAGGTCGTGGGTACAATGTGGGCGCTGCACGAGGAGGAGATGGACGCGGTGGAGAAAGTGCGGGGCGCGTAGGGGGTCGCAGCAATGCAGCCCCACAACCGCGCGGCAACAGTCTTGCCAGGAACCAAGACGGTGACGACAACGACTGGTGCGAACAGTACCCACAATTGCCGGACTGTGTGTGCGCACATGGAGGATCCTACTCCATAACCTCCCACGGGGAGTTCAAGCATTTCTCCCGTGAACTGTGTGTCGTGTAGCCCAATCCGGAGGTGCAGCGGCCGCTTCGGTGGTCTCATGTGTTGATTACTTTTGATGCGGGAGATCACCTGGATTGCATCGCCGGTGTTGGCATGCTACCCCTGGTGGTCTCCCCTATCATAAATAATATCAAGGTCACAAAGATGCTGGTGGATGTACGGGCTGGCCTCAACATCCTCTCAGCAAAGCTGCTGGATAAGCTCCAGATCATGGAAGATCAATTAGCCCCTATAGGGTGTTTTCTAGGCATAAGCCTTGGAGCTACCCAGCCTTGGGGTAAGATCGAGCTGCCAGTCACATTCGGCCCTCAAGACAACTACCGCACAGAGAACATCATCTTCGATGTTGCGGCATCATAGGGCGGCCTACCTTGGCAAAGTTCATGGTGGTTTCCCATGATACCTACAACTCGCTCAAGCTTCCGTCCTTATCGGGGACCTTGACCATCAAAGGTGATATCAGGGACACTGTGTTCTTCTCTGAACAACTATTCAAACTGGCGGCCACTTCTTTCCCTATGACTCACATTGACCTTTTGTCCGATTTGGACCAACCTTTCACCCTGATTCCTAGCTTGCTCGGGAAGAGGTTGCGACATTTTCTGGAACCTAGTTCTGATGAGTATTCTAGTACTGATGGCTCTCCGAGTAAGCTAAAAAATTCTCGCATCCACCCTACCATCTAAAAAGCACGGGAGGGTGTGTGGTGCTCCCGACAAACTAAAATCTCGGGTGTGAATGGAGGTTACCCCCGGCAACTGAAAGCCCAGGAGTGTGTGTGGTGCTCCTGGCAAACTAAAAATCCCGGGTGTGCGTGGAGGTTCCCCCGGCAACTGAAAGCCCAGGAGCAGGCGTGGTGCTCCCGGAAAATATAAATCCTAGGAGCGAGTGTAGTACTCCCGAAAAATGTGACGAATACTAGCGTATCTGGCCTGGCCCGCCTACATGTAAACCTCTTGTAACCGGGGGCTGCCCTCGTATTGGAATAAGAAATCTTGTTTCTCTTGTTTTTCCGCATGTTTTCATTTGCCGAGCCTTTTCAGGATTTTTCATTCCTTTGGATCTTTCTCGAGGATCGGATGTGGGTAACTATACTGTCAGGCCAGGAAACGTCGTACTCTCATGACCAGCTTTGTGTCAACACCTGGATTGTTAATCCCAGATGCCGGTTATGCCATACATCGCAATCTCAGGATTACCATTTTTGCGAGAAATAATAGATTTGGATACCACAGTACATCATCCATTACAAACCATACATAAGGTCTTACACAAATAAGGATCTCATGATCCAGTTATTACTACAACTCAAGCAGCGAAAATACGTAATAATAAAGGTAGCGTAGGCGAAGCTCCATCTTCAGGGTCATAGGCAATGCTGACGATGGGAGATGATCCTAGTTGTCGTACCCTTCCTGGGGTCCTTCGTCCTGGTACTCCTCTTCATAGTCCGGCCATAGGAATAGCCAGGGAAAAAGCCATGAGTACTCTTTAAGTACTCGCAAACTAATACTAACAAGTGAAGGGGGTTTTTGTAGTAGGACACTAAGCTCTAGGGTTGTTTTGCAAAAACTAGATTTACCTCTACTAAGTTCAGAAGAAAAGAATGCTAGTTGAAGTTTTATAACACCTAAGTGGGAACTTGAATTTCATATCACAACTCTGTTGTGGTCAAGTCAAAGTCTCAATCCATTTCACAAGTCATTTTGAAAACATCTGACGAAGGAACAGTATGGCCACTCCAACTGTCCATAACCGCGAACGCGGCTATTCGAATAGTTTGACACTCTGCAGAGATTGTACACTTTCACCACAACATTCGATACATCCGTCAGGAACAAATCCTGAATTCACCATACTCAGTATGCGGATAATCAATCCTAACCTTTCAATTACACGCCCTAGTATAGGCACCTCTCCTGTGAGTTTGGCCTCCCAACCATGACCAACTGTCATCTTGGGTACTGTACAAGTGGACAATCTTCACAAGGTAGCCTCATCTTAGACCTTGGTCGTGAGGGAACCCATACTAAGGTACATAAGTTTGCAGTCAAGCCCTACCCAATTTTAGGGTATTGTGGTTGTACGGTAAAATTGGAATGGTATTGCATCCAGACAACCATCAGTTTTAAAAAGGGCTAAGGCTCATGCCTTAACATTTTCATCATCCAAATCATCCGGTGTTTTGGAAACACATGTCAAAACATCTCAGTAGAATGACTCATCATTCTAAGCTTTTCATAACCATTTTCCACGAAGTATTCCCATCTAAAGTTGATCAAGTTTTATGCTTAGCACTAGCATCTACAAGTGGGGGTAAGTACTAATGAGGGGTGGTAAACAAGTGGAGTTTAACTAAGTTCAATCTCATGTCTTAGGATGACATCAAGATTATCTAGCTTAGGCCAAATTTAATGCTCTTTATGCAACCTTCCATTATCTTTCTATTATCTAGAATTCACTATGTAAACTCTAAGAGAAGGCTTTGATAAAGAAATAAAGTATAAAGCTTGCAAGTAAAACTAGGATTGGGTATCATCAAATGTGTCTAACCAAGCATGCTTAATGCATTGCATAGGTTATCTAACTTTCATAGTTGCAAGTGTTAACTTGCAAGGTTAATAGCTTGCCTTGAGCAGAGCAGTGGTTGAAGTTCTCCTCGGCTTCTTCTTCGTAGTATCCTCCTTCCTCCTCGTATCCTTGGTCGGTACTAGCGTCTATGAATAAATACGAGGTACACAATCACCAAACAATACTTAACTACTTTCAATCATCACACAAAGGTGCACTATATATGATCTAGTATCATCACTAGCATTACAAGATTAAAGCTTTGGTCTTATTTATTTTTATTTTTAGAAAAGTAATTTCTACTCATTGAAAAACTACTTAAGATTTAATATTCTCCAACTCAAACATGGGATCATGTTGATACAGGTCATCACCACATATTTCAGTACATGGGAATGTGATTTAAAGTGGTGTCACAATTTAATAAGGTTTAACCTTTTTATTTTAAATAATTAAAGTGACTAGAAATTCCTATGTGGCATTCTTTGGTTACTTGAATATTATTTCTGTAAGTAAACCCATATGTTTTTATATATTCTGAAAGGTATGGTCAAATGTGATTTTTGAGAGTTGGAATCAACTCAAAAGCTATTATGGTTGAAATTTTAAAAATGTTTGAATGCAGAAAAGCTTCTGCCTTGTTATTTTTATCAGGGGTGATCTACAGATCCAAATGACTTGAATCCAACGGGCTTGGATTAAGCATTTTAGTACCTTTCTAACAAAATTGGTTTCATGCAATTTGGTTCAATGAATCGAGCTGGGTTGATTTTTGAAACTAGGTACAGAACTGAGTTTGAATTAAAATAGAAAAATCTAAATTCAAACGCTTGGGCTACGCGGGAAAGGTTAATGGGCCGGCCCAGTGTCACTCCGCAGCGCGGGGCGCAGCTGAGAGGGGGGTTCCACCCGTCAGTGGCTCATAACACGCGAAGCGGTACGGGGCGATCTCGGCCGCACGATCTAAGTCTAATCGAATGGCTACGGCTCATCGTCCACGTCGGGCAGCGCCGACGAGATAGAACCCTAACTCGGCAGGTGGGGGTCGTGGGAGGCTCACCGGGGCTCAGGAGAGGGCCGGCGATGGGGGAAAATGACAAAGTCGATGACGGTGATTCTCCTGGCACCGGCAGCTCCTCCTGGGGCGGCTCCAATCGCTGGCTTCCTTCTTCTCCAGCTGCGGCCGGCTCCGATGAAATTCCGGCGATGCACTGCTTGCCTTGCTCCGGGAGTGAGGTGGGGTGGTTCTGGGTGAGAGGGGTGGTGGTGATCACGCGTGCACGCGGCGAGGGCGGCGCGCGGTCTGTGGGCGTGTGTCGAGGGTGGCGCACGGACGCGCTCTCGGCATGCTCGCAGAGAGGCTTGGCATGGCTTGGGTGTGTGGTCCAGTGGTTAGCATTGCTCGGGGCTGGGACAGGGAGTGGTGGTGGGGTGCTGGATAGCTCCCGGACAAGGTTGGCACGGCTAGTTCTTCTCCTAGCTTGCTGTCCACACTAGGGTGACATGGTGAGGCTCGGCCTGCTCACCATTGATGACAATGTCCAGCTTACAGTGGTGCTAGAGGTTAGTTAAGGGTCCTAGATGATCTACTAAGGCTAGTTGTAACCAGAGAGGGAACAAGGTTGGCCAAAATACTGCTCAACATAGTGTTTTTGATTTTTTTGATTTGAATCTGCAACCTGTTTGATGAAATGGCCGCATGAACTTGAGTTTTGAATTTTGAAAATATTTTTGGTGGGTGTGCTAGGCATGTGTTGAGGGTTCTGTGCATGCTTGGGTTTTGAAAATTGAGCTTGTCTGAGTGGTTTTTGAAATAGTGGGATCTTCCCATATGAAATAGATTCAATTTTAAACTGTCATTTAAACTAAGCATTTAAATGTTTTGGGATGATCACAAAGTGGGACTTGGTATCTTATTATGAGTACTATCAAGGGGTGCAAAGATCCATACATGTTTTTGTTAAGTTCTGAAAGTTAAGGATAGCCAAAGTAGGCATGGGAGTTAATTTGGCCAAAGTGACCATTCACTTAATTTATTTGTTTTGACTTGTTTGTCTTTGGGAAAAGTTTGTGGATTGTTTAGATGATGTTTATTTCACCTAAGAATTATTTTACAAGCAAAGAAACACAGAATTATGGCAATTCAAAAGAATCCAAATTTTAATACACACACATATGAATGCTTTCATATTTTTACTTGGAAACGTTTTTGCTAACCCAAATTTTGATGATTAGAGTTTGATGATCCAAGTTTAATATTTTTGGGATGTTACAAACCTTCCCCCCTTAAACAAAATCTCGTCTCGAGATTTGAAAAAGGACGAAAAGATTACCTAGGATTTGAAGAGATCGGGAAACTCTGTCCTGATGTGATCCTCGCGCTCCCAGGTAGCTTCTTCTTCTGTGTGGTTGCTCTACTGAATCTTGAGAAACTTGATGCTTCAGGTTCTGGTAGTTCTGAAAGCTTCTTCCAAAATACGGATGGGCACTTCGGGATAGTTCAGGTCATCGTTGATTTCTATGATCCGGTGATCAATGTTCTTGAACACTTTCGTCTTCTCCGGAACTTTGAGGCACTTGCGAAGTAATGAGATAAGGAACACATTGTGCATGGCTGACATCTCTTCGGGCAGTTTCAATTGATACGACACTTCTCCTCGACGGTTCAGAATCTTGAAGGGGCCGATATATCTGGGGGCTAACTTTCCTTTCAGCTGGAAACGCTGCATTCCTTTCAATGCCGACACTTTCAGATACACAAAATCTCCTATGTTGAAGGCGAGGTCTCAACGTCTCTTGTTGGCGTAACTCTTCTGCCTTGACTGGGCTGTCTTGAGGTGCTCACGAATGTTGTGAACCTTCTCTTCTGCTTCTCATAGGATGTCGGGTCTGAAAATCTGACTCTCTCCTACTTCCGACCAGTTCAAAGGGGTGTGACACTTCCTTCCGTACATGAATTCAAATGGGGCCATTTGTAAACTAGCTTGATAACTGTTGTTGTATCAAAATTCTACAAACGGTAGACAATCTTCCCATTTAGATCCATACTCTAACACACATGCTCTCAACATGTCTTCGAGTATTTGATTTACTCGCTCCGTTTGTCCATCGGTATGAGGGTGATAAGCTGTGCTGAAATCTAGTCGGGTTCCTAAACCTTCTTGGACTTTCTTCCAGAATCTCGAGGTAAACTGAGTTCCTCGATCCAATACGATGTTCTTGGGGACTCCATGCAAACTGACGATTCTAGCGATGTATAACTCCGCTAGCTTCAAACTCTGATATGTGGTCTTGATGAGTAAGAAATGGGCGACTTTGGACAATCGGTCCACTATGACCCAGATAGAGTCATTTCCCCTACTAGAAGTAGGTAATCCGGCGAAAAAGTCCATTCCGACGGAATCCCATTTCCATTCCGGAATCTGCAATGGTTGCAACAATCCATCGGGTCTTTGATGTCTCGCCTTGACTCTCTGACATATATCACACTTGGCGATATAGCTTCTGATTTCTATCTTCATCTTATGCCACCAAAATTTCTCTTTAAAATCTTGATACATCTTCGTTCCTCTGGGTGGATAGAATAAAGAGTATCATCAGCTTCCTTGAGAATAACTTCTTTCAACTCAGAGTCTGCTGGTACACAAAGGCGTCCTTTGTACCACAGAACTCCTTCTTCATATTCGGTGAATCCGGGTACTTTTCCTGTACCAATACGACGCTTGATTCCGTCGATACTAGCATTTCCTTTTTGTGCCTCCTTGATCTGGCTGATCAAAGTGGGTTGAAGTTCTATGCTAGCTAAAAATCCTTCACTCGCTAATTCCATTCGGAAATCTTCAATCTCTTCGTGCAGACTTGGTTGCTCCTTCAAAATCATGGAGTTCAAGCGGCACGGCAATCTGCTGAGGGCATCTGCTACCACGTTGGCTTTACCAGGGTGATAGTGAATGTCCAGATCATAATCCTTGATTAGCTCAATCCATCTTCTCTGTCTCATATTCAGCTCCTTCTGAGTGAATATATACTTCAGGATCTTGTGATCCGAATAAATCTCACAACGGTTTCCCATCAGGTAATGCCTCCATGTCTTCAGGGCTAGAACTACGGCTGCGAGTTCAAGGTCATGGGTTGGATAGTTCTGCTCATGTTGTTTCAGTTGTCGAGATAGATAAGATATAACTTTGCCTTCTTGCATTAGAACACATCTGAGACCGATCTCGGATGCATCACAATACACATCAAAGGGCTTCGTGATATCCGGCATGATTAAGAATGGGGCTGAAATCAATCTCCTCTTGATTTCTTGAAAACTCGCTTCACATTTGTCCGTCCATTCAAACTTCTTGTCCTTCTTTAGCAATTGGGACATCGGTCTAGCGATACTCAAGAATCCTTCTATGAACTTGCGGTAGTATCCCGCCAATCCGAGAAATGCACGAACTTGGGTCTGAGTGGTTGGGGCTTGCCAATCTTCGACATCTTTCACCTTTACAGAGTCAACGGCAATTCCTCCGGCTGATACAATGTGACCGAGGAATCCTACCTCCTGTAACCAGAATTCACATTTGCTAAACTTGGCATACAACTGATGCTCTCTAAGGGTTCCTAGAATGGTCCTTAGGTGTAGCTCATGTTCTTCTTCTGATTTGGAATAAATCAGAATGTCATCGATGAAAACAACGACAATCTTTTCCAGGAAGTCCATAAAAATCTTATTCATGAGATTCATGAAATAAGCGGGGGCATTGGTTAATCCAAAAGACATGACAGTATACTCGTATAATCCATATCTGGTGGTAAAGGCAGTCTTTAGAATATCCTCTGCGTGAATCTTGAGTTGATGATAGCCAGTTCTAAGATCAATCTTAGAAAACACTTTGGCACCGGTCAATTGATCAAACAAATATTCTATCTTGGGCAATGGTTACTTGTTCTTGATGGTGACATCATTCAACTTCCGATAATCCGTACAGAAACGGTTACCTCCATCCTTCTTGTCCACGAACAAGACAGGTGATCTCCATGGCGACGCACTTGGTTGAATCAATCCAATTTCCAACATGGCATCCAGTTGTTTCTTCAGTTCTACTAGTTCAGACGGGTTCATACTATATGGTCTCTGGGCTATGGGTCCTATTCCGGGGATTAGTTCAATGATAACTTCGATATCCCGATCTAGGGGCATACCGGGCAAAACATCTGGAAATACATCGGGGTATTCACAGAATATCCGGACTTGGTCAATGGTAGGTTGGGCTATACTCTTGTTGCACTTGAATTGACGAGGTAAGGTTTCAGATATATGCTCGACTGATATTCCGGCTGTACTGGTCATGGTTATGGCTTTCTTGGCACAGTCAATTAATCCTTTATGTTTGGACATCCAATCCATTCCTAGTACCACTTCCAAACCTTTAGTTCCGAGTACTATCAGATTAGAATAAAAGTCTATGCCATGGATTCGGATAGGGACGGCTTTGCAAATTTTCCTAGCTTTGGTGGTTGAACCGGGGATTTGAACAATCATAACATGCTTCAGTTTTGTTGGTTGAATCTTACTAGTGCATGCAAATTCTTTGGTGACAAATGAATGCGATGCACCAGAATCAAACAACACTCTAGCAAGTACCGAATTAACAGAAAACATACGCAGCACGACGTCTAGCACTTCCTGAGCTTCTTCAGCATGCATGAGAAAAAGACGGCCGTTGCGGTTGAGCGAATTCCCTGGGGCAAGCCTTCTTCCGGGCTGAACACGACGTTGTTGCTGAGCTGAGGCATTTGCATTGGGGGCTGCGGCATTCTTCTTGGGGCACTCGTTGGAGTAGTGACCCTTATTTCCACAGTCATAACAAGTCACTTGCGACTTGTCCTTAGCTGCAACAAGCACATCACTGCTTCCAGTCCTCGGGGCAGTGTTGGTATTGGCGGCAGCGTTGTTGTTGTTGAACTTGGCTGGTGCACGGTTGAAATTGTTAGGGTTGCCGGGGTTGTTGTGAGTTCCTCCAGGCCTTGGGTTTCCACGGTTGGGATAGGTCGGACGGTTCATTGGGGGTCTGTTGGTTCTCGGGGCAAAAGAGATGGGTTGGGGCGATACTTTGGATTATGATGGGTTCCTGGCTGATGCATCATGCGGCGCTTGCGGTTCTCATTGGCTTGGTTGATCTTTCCTTCCATCTGGATGGCAGAGTCGGCAAGGGCTTTAATATTGGCAAAGGGGATATTGACCAACACAGTCTGCATCTCATCATGCAAACCATTCAAGAATCTCTCTTTCTTCTTGGCTTCGGTGTCGATCTCATCCGGGGCATACCTAGCTAATGACAAGAATTTGTCACGATATTCCACTACGGTCATCCTCCCTTGCTTTAGTTCTCTGAACTCATCTCTCATTCTCTTGATCAAACCCGGTGGTACATGGGTTCTGCTGAACTTGACCTTGAATTCCTCCCAGGTCATCATTTGTCCTCCGGTCATTGCACGAACACTGTTCGACCATGCTCTTGCATCTCCGGCTAGATAGTGGGTGGCGAACAGAACTTTCTCGTTAGCTTCCACTCCGGCGACTTCTAGGTTGTTCTCCATGGTTTGCAGCCAATCGTCTGCATCTAGGGGTTCTTCCGACTTAGTGAAAACAGGTGGGTTGGTGTTCTGGAAATTCTTGAGCTTAGATCCATGGTTGTCCGGATTTCCTTGGCCTTGATTGTTGTTGGCCATCTGAGCTATGTGCTGAAGGGTGGCTAGGTTGGCTTGACATTCGGCTCTTTCAGCTTCGCGGTCAGAAACCAACATTTGCAAGATCTGCAACATCTGGTCCAGGGATGAACCACTTCCTCCGCGTGGCATCTGTAGATTGAGATAGATCTTGAGAAAATAGGGAAATTTCTAAGGTTCAGGGTCTTTGAAAAGTTTTTAAAGTTTGACTTGGATTTTTTTGCAACTTGCTTTTCATTCATTCATAGCACACGATACAAACACACACCACAACAAAGGTAAACAGATGGTTTTAAGAACCATTCTGGAAACTACGATACAGTGGGACCGAATACAACTCAATACACTAGTGCTCAAGTGCTACTACTCCTCGGAGTCGGTGTAGTCGTCATCCTCATCATCCTCATCATCATCGATGAAGGCGAAATCATCCTCATCGGTGAAGAAGTCCATAGCTTGATCCTCCAGAAAATCATCATCATCGATGAGATATGAGTAGGGGTCTCCACGAAGATCTTATCCGGCATTCTCTCTTTCCTCCAGCTGCATGTATCTCTCGTGGATGGTCTCCTCCAAATCCGAGATACGGTGGCGAAGACGGGCAATGATGTGCGACCCTTTGCTAGCATGGCGATGGTCTGATCCTTCGTCTTGATGATGGCAGACTTGTGGTTGGAGTAGTCACGGCAATTGTCCAATTCCTGCTGACAATCATACATCATGAAGCTAAGGTAGTCCAACTGAGTCTTGAGATCATGGTGGTATTGGGCTTCCAGTGGCTGTCCCATAGCATCATGCCTTGGACAAAACTCAAAGCGGGTACCCTTGATCTGGTTGATACTCTGCCCACACAGACGGGCAAGAGCTTCCTGCATGGCCCTGGCAAGTCCATCGAGCCAGTTGTTCTCTCTTAAGGTGAACTGAATTCCCTTGGCAATGGGGGGTTCAATATTTCCTCGGAGACTTGCAACAATTAGCCACTTCAGATCTTCTCCTCCTTGATCATTGAGCTGAGCTCCGAAGAACTCGGGGTGCGGACGCTCCAGAAGTTCCGAAAGCTGGTCCAAATCCTGCTCAAAGATGAGGTCTCACCATTCCCCAACTGATAAAACTTGCTGTACTTCACGTCCATATAAAATAATATAGGATGAGTAAGTTAGTAGAGTGATCAAGTGTGTCAAATTTTATGTATTTTGCAAGAGTTTTTGAGGAACATGAATTTTCATGAAAGAATCAAAGTGATAAGAATGGGAATAAGTTTTTTGTAAATATTTGCTTCCTTTTGGTTTTGAAACTAAGTTTTTGATTCGAACGTCCAGTCTAACTAGGGTCTCCTATGGTCAGGATCGCTCTGATACCAACTTGTCAACACCCGGATTTTTAATCCCAAATGCCCGTTATGCCATACATCGCAATCCCAAGATTACCATTTTTGCAAGACATAACAGATTTGGATACCACATTACATCATCCATTACAAACCATACATAAGGTCTTACACAAATAAGGATCTCATGATCCAGTTCTTACTACAACTCAAGCAGCGGAAATACGTAATAATAAAGGTAGCGTAGGCGAAGCTCCATCTTCGGGGTCACAGGCAATGTTGACGATGGGAGATGATCCTAGTTGTCGTAACCTTCCTGGGGTCCTTCCTGGTACTCCTATTCATAGTCTGGCCACGGGAATAGCCAGGGACAAAGCCATGAGTACTCTTTAAGTACTCGCAAACTAATACTAACAAGTGAAGGGGGTTTTTGTAGTAGGACACTAAGCTCTAGGGTTGTTTTGCAACAACCAGATTTACCTCTACTAAGTTCAGAAGCAAAGAATGCTAGTTGAAGTTTTATAACACCTAAGTGGGAACTTGAATTTCATATCACAACTGTAACACCCTCAGAATCGGACCTATGCAAGTTTTAGCGAAACCCGCCAAACCCGCATAGAAACGATTCAAAGGTGCCCACCAGGCACTTTCGTGCGGGTGGAAAACGAAGTAATAACATTACACAACAGTCCTCGATGGGACCCACAGAACAGATATATATAACAGTGACTCCATGAGTCAAGAATACAGATATACGGTACAAAGATCCAAATCACCTTGAATATGATAGAGCGTCCGACTACGGACAAGATGCAAATGGGGCTAAGAGCCCTGAAGAATAACCAATGGCGTCCATAACCCTGCCCAGGCCAAGCCGGAAGGGTAACCCTGCTAACGACGTCGATCTCAAAACCTGCTTAAACAAAAGGGGTGCCGACAAAGGGCAAAGGAAAAAGGAGGAGCGGTCAGTACTGAGGCCAGTACACGGCGAGACTAGAATTCGGCGGTCCTCGCCTACATAGGTATGGTGGACTGAAGCGGCAGCGCAGCATGCACTAGAACAACCTATAGAGACTCGATATCACTGGCGGCTAACAGAGAGGGGTAAGAAAGACCTATTCGGAACCAACCTGATACTACCACCAAACATACCCATCCTGGTATTTCCCCCTCGAGACCAAACGAGGAAGTCAACCGAGGAACTCACACAGTTGGCAGTTTTACTTATTCAGTTATCGTTGCAGTAATTACTAGTCATGTAAAGATAATCATCCTGATAAAATAAGCAGTGGGCCGTTTTAGTTAATCATTCCGTTGTAGTTGCAACACTTACTAGTCAGATACAATTAGCATGAGATATCCCAAAACCCAGCAGTTGGTGGTACTTTTATTTAGCCATTCCGTTATAGTTGCAATACTTACTAGTCAGGTACAATGGTCGCAAGCGACAACCCAAACAAGCAATTGTTGGCAGTTTTATTTAGCCATTCCATTATAGTGAAGCTGATTACTAGTCATTATAAAGTCAAATTTATAGCACTACTTTAGTTATAGTTGTCTATGATCGAGATACTGTGCTCCAAGTCGTCCATAACCGCGGACACGGCTTTCAGAAAGTTTTACCCTGCAGGGGTGCACAAATAGCAACACACACTCGATCAACCTCGGAAAAACCAAATCAAAACCCAACGAGGCTTTCACGACAAAGCAATCACAGGATTCAGAAATATTTCAGGGGGCCACCCCATTGAGTACACCCGCAACGAAGCTAGCTGACTCCGAGACGGACTCAAGGTTTGCGTCAATGGCTGTAAACGACTGGGAACCCAAAACTGGGCTTGTCGATACCGCGAAAACACTCCGCTTACCTAAACAGTACAGGTGCTCCTCGCACAATCGTAAATAAAGAAGTAAAGCATGGCATAAGTACAGGATAGTAAATAAAACCTCAAACTAGTTTGGGGCCCCAAGAAATAAGAATGAATCAAGCTCTGGCTCAGGGGGGTCCCATAAATCCCCGTATGTGGATAGCGCGAATATTCAAGGAACAGGTATCAAGTACTCGGGGTCCTACGGGACACAAGTGGACGGTTAACAACCAAATAACATCTATTGCCCACTTGTGCCTCTGCTTACCTACTTCAATTTTAGTTATTAAACGATAATTAAAGTGAACGATAATTAAAGCCATGATCATCTCCAACATTAAACATGCGGCCATGCTCCAACAACTGTGGTACTTGACAACATGCAACAGCGCTTGAGCAAGCGACTATGACGCGCAGGTCCAACTATCTACCAAACAACGGTAATAGGAGGTGTCCAAGGCAATATAAGGCTGCAAGGGATATCACAGGTACGAAAAGCTAGAGCAACGCAACACAGATAGCAATAGATCAACAGGAGGGAATAAATACTATAAAAGTAAGATAGGTAGAAAGGGGGAGATGCTCGCCTGAAAACATTGCCGGAGGTTCATCCGAAGATCGGGGCGAAGCTCACATCAACTCAACGGCCTTATCCGCGAAGAAGCAAAACACTAGAATAAACACCGGAGGCACTATTTAATACTACGGCAAAAGATCGGGCATGATGCATGTATGATGTATGACATGGCAAAGGTGCGATGCATTTAGGCAATATTAAACGGAACCGGGGTCCCGACAATTAATTGATACGTTCATGTTGTTTAGGTACCCCGCAATTTAAATGTTATTTTAACAAGGCAAAATATATCACCGGTTCGCTACACAATTTTAAATGAGGCCAATATGAGACTAGATTTGCCCGCATATGGGCCCCATATTTAATCATGAGGTGAATCGGCATAATGCCCCCAAACCACATGACAGTATGCATGCGAATATGACAATTTAATATGCAACAAATCTATATATAGCATTTATAAAAATAGGGGCTCGGATCGGGGTCACACATTAGGGTTCGGCGAACTTGGGCTCCGAGGGGTTCGGGGTTGGTCTCAGGGTTCGACGAGGGAGAACGGGATCGGTCTCGGACAACGGAGGTAGATCTTATCGGGTCCTCGCCATCGAGTCGGTCTTGGCGTCCGGGATGAAGAACTTGGCGTTCTGCGTCGGTGTCCTTATCGTTCGGTTCTCGAGCATCGCATCCGGGAAGGAGTACTTGTGGTTCAGGGTCTCGATGTCCGGGGTGAAGTACTTGGCGTTCCGCGGTGAAGTGCTTGACGTCATTTGGTTTCATGTCGACGGTCTTGGTGTCCTCGATGGAGAACTTGGCGGTCCGCGATGCCAGTGGCCTTCGAAAGATCATGGCGTTGGGACGGATTTTGGCATCATACACTCTTTGCATTGGTCGTTAACCAAGAGCCAGGATGAAGTCGTCGGGCAGAACTCGCGGGTTGAGGTCGACGCATGCGTACGCGGACAGGATCACGGGGCGTCCATCATGCAGAACTTGCAGAGAAGGGTTCTGTGGAGGAGACGATGCACAACCGCGGCCAACAGACAGAGGGCTTGGTAGCAGGCGCGGTCGTGCAAGCGGCCAAGGCCGGCGAGGCGGTCGATGGCCTGGCAGACAGAGGAGTGGAGGGAGGCCGGGCAATGCCCTGTAGAGGTGGCCGGCAGTGGCTCGGGACTGGGGCAGGGCTCCGCGACCGGCGATGCTCAGCGACAAGGCCCAGGGAGGACGCGGCCGGAGTCAGAAAGGCCGGGGCCGACGGCGGTCGAGCAGACTGCAGCGGCGAGCTTGAGCGGGTAGGGGCGGGGTCGAGCGGAGGTTGTCGGCGGTGTTCTGTGCAGAGGAAGCTGCGGACGGCGAGCGCCAGGGGGAGAGAGCGACGGGGCGGTGGCCAAGGTGGAGGAGGGCGCCAGCGGTGGTTGGGGGGATTGCGCGAGCGGAGGCGGGCGGAGGGCGATGGGGAGGCGCGCCGACGGCGGGGCTGCAGAAGCGCTTGGGGCGGGGCGGCCAGAGAGGAGGGAACCGGAAGAGGCGGCTCCGGCGGGGCAGAGCGTGGACCGGCGGCGGGAGGAGGGTCGCTGGCGCGACGGCGAGAAGCGGGCGACGGGCCGGCGGGGTAGAACGGAGAAGGAGTGAGGCGGCGAGCTCGGTGGCGGACGGCGAGGAGGACGACGGAGGTCCGGTGGCGGGGAGGAAGGGGCCGGCGGGGTGGGAGCGAGGCAGAGAGGAGGGAACCGCGAGGCCGGGCAGGGGACGGCGGCGCCAAGGCCGGAGGAGAGGAAGAAAGGGGGCGGGGGTCGCGGGGTGCGTCGTGGTCGGGGGAGAGAGGTGAGGGGAGGGAGAGGAGGGAGGAGCGGGGTTGGTGGGGAGCGGGCCACGCGGGGCCAGGAGAAGTGGGGCCCGGGAGGCAGGGAGGTGGGGAGGGCCAGGTCGGGTGTGGGTGGGTTGCCGCGGGTGGGGCCAGGGGACCGGTGGCGTGGGGCCAGGGTGGAAGGGAGAGGGGGGTAGGAGTGGGGAGTGTGTGCTGTGTGGGTTGGGGCCCAGGAGGAGAGAGGGGGAGGGGGCTGGTGGATTGGTGAGGTGGCTGAGCCTAGGATGAGGTGGAGGGGGCGGTGAGGTGGCGGCCACTGGTTGGTGGGTAGGCTAGGTTTCGGTAGGGATAGGAATTAGACAGGCTGTTTTGCACTGGGGGTGGCCAACTGGGTCGGATCGGCCCGGTTCGGCTGCCCCCTAAAATAATATAACTTTTATTTAATTTGCAATAAACTTTTGTAAATAGTTTTTAGACAAACAAAATATCCGGAAGCATCCGGGGTTTAATTTGAAATAGAAAGAGGGCTAGTTTCAGAAAACAGTAGACTTTCGCAACATAGGTTCAAGTAAAATAATATGCATGATGATGACGATGCTCAATTGCAATGTGGCATGATGACATGAGCATGAGGTCATGATGATGCAATGCACAAAAACAACGCGATTTTCTAGTAGTGGTTTTGCGGGATGCCACAACAACTCTGTTGTGGTCAAGTCAAAGTCTCAATCCATTTCACAAGTCATTTTGAAAACATCTACGGGGGAACAGTATGGCCACTCCAACTGTCCATAACCGCGGACGCGGCTATTCGAATAGTTTGACACTCTGTAGAGATTGTACACTTTCACCACAACATTCGATACACCCTCCAGGAACAAATCCTGAATTCACCATACTCAGTATGCGGATAATTAATACTAACCTTTCAATTACACGCCCTAGTATAGGCACCTCTCCTGTGAGTTTGGCCTCCCACCAATGACCAACTGTCATCTTGGGTACTACACAGGTGGACAATCTTCATAAGGTAGCCTCAGCTCAGACCTTAGCCATGAGGGAACCCATACTAAGGTACATAAGTTTCCAGTCAATCCCTACCCAATTTTCGGGTATTGTGGTTGTACAGTAAAATTGGAATGGTATCGCATCCAGACAACCATCAGTTTTAAAAAGGGCTAAGGCTCATGCTTTAACATTTTCATCATCCAAATCATCTGGTGTTTTGGAAACACATGTCAAAACATCTCAGTATAATGACTCATCATTCTAAGGTTTTCATAACCATTTTCCACCAAGTATTCCCATCTAAAGTTGATCAAGTTTTATGCTTAGCACTAGCATCTACAAGTGGGGGTAAGTACTAATGAGGGGTGGTAAACAAGTGGAGTTTAACTAAGTTCAATCTCATGCCTTAGGATGACATCAAGATTATCTAGCTTAGGCCAAATTTAATGCTCTTTATGCAACCTTCCATTATCTTTCTAGTATCTACAATTCACTATGTAAACTCTAAGAGAAGGCTTTGATAAAGAAATAAAGTATAAAGCTTGCAAGTAAAACTAGGATTGGGTATCATCAAATGTGTCTAACCAAGCATGCTTAGTGCATTGCATAGGTCATCTAACTTTCATAGTTGCAAGTGTTAACTTGCAAGGTTAATAGCTTGCCTTGAGCAGAGCAGTGGTTGAAGTTCTCCTCAGCTTCTTTTTCGTAGTATCCTCCTTCCTCCTCGTATCCTTGGTCGGTACTAGCGTCTATGAATAAATACGAGGTACACAATCACCAAACAATACTTAACTACTTTCAGCCATCACACAAAGGTGCACTATAGATGATCTAGTATCATCACTAACATTACAAGATTAAAGCTTTGGTCTTATTTATTTTTATTTTTAGAAAAGTAATTTCTACTCATTGAAAAACTACGTAAGATTTAATATTCTCCAACTCAAACATGGGATCATGTTGACACAGGTCATCACCACATATTTCAGTACATGGGAATGTGATTTAAAGTGGTGTCACAATTTAATAAGGTTTAACCTTTTTATTTTAAATAATTAAAGTGACTAGAAATTCCTATGTGGCATTCTTTGGTTACTTGAATATTATTTCTGTAAGTAAACCCATATGTTTTTATATATTCTGAAAGGTATGGTCAAATGTGATTTTTGAGAGTTGGAATCAACTCAAAAGCTATTATGGTTGAAATTTGAAAAATGTTTGAATGCTGGAAAGCTTCTGCCTTGTTATTTTTATCAGGGGTGATCTACAGATCCAAATGACTTGAATCCAACGGGATTTGATTAAGAATTTCAGTACCTTTCTAACAAAATTGGTTTCATGCAAGTTGGTTTACTGAATCGAGCTGGGTTGATTTTTGAAACTAGGTACAGAACTGAGTTTGAATTAAAATAGAAAAATCCAAATTCAAACGCTTGGGCTGCGCGGGAAAGGTTAATGGGCCTCCCCAGTGTCACTCCGCAGTGCGGGGTGCACCTGACAGGGGGTTCCACCCGTCAGTGTCTCATAACACGCGAAGCGGTACGGGGCGATCTCGGCCGCACGATCTAAGTCTAATCGAACGACTACGGCTCATCGTCCACGTCAGGCAGCGCTGGCGAGACAGAACCCTAACGCGACAGGTGGGGTTTGTGGGAGGCTCACCGGGGCTCGGGCGAGGGTCAGCGATGGGGGCAAACGACGAAGTCGATGACGGCGATTCTCCTGGCACCGGCAGCTCCTCCTGGGGCAGCTCCAATCGCTTGCTTCCTTCTTCTCCAGCAGCGACGGGCTCCGATGAAGTTCCGGCGATGCGCTGCTCGCCTTGCTTTGGGAGTTAGGTGGGGTGGTTCTGGGTGAGAGGGGAATGGAATGGTGTGAAGAAATCGAGTGGGGGAGGCCTCTATTTATAGTGGTAAGAGGGGACCGACGGGCGCGGGCTGAGCTCGTCATGGTCGACGGTACAGAGGGCTATCGGCGTGGGTGACGGTAGGGGGCGGTGCTGTGCTCCCTGGCGAAGCTCAACGGCGTGGTGGCGAGGCGTGAGGCGCTGCTGATCGGTCGGAATGCTTCGGCGCTCTGAGCGGGTCTGACGAAGGTTTTAATGGCGCACAGCGCACGTGGTCCACGGGGCGGCGAACGGGCGTGTCTGCTGGGTTGTTGGGGTGGTGGTGATCATGCGTGCACGCGGCGAGGGCGGCGCGCGGTCTGTGGGCCTGTGTCGAGGGTGGCGCACGGGCGCGCTCTCGGCATGCTTGTAGAGAGGCTTGGCATAGCTTGGGCGTGTGGTCCAGTGGCTGGCATTGCTCGGGGCTGGGACAGGTAGTGGCGGTGGGGTGCTGGCTAGCTCCTGGACAAGGTTGGCACGGCTATTTCTTCTCCTAGATTGTTGTCCACACTGGGGTGACATGGTGAGGCTCGGCCTGGTCACCATTGATGACAATAGCCAGCTTACAGTGGTGCTAGAGGTTTGTTAATGGTGCTAGATGATCTACTAAGGCTAGTTGTAACCAGAGAGGGAACAAGGTTAGCCAAAACACTGCTCAACATAGTGTTTTTGATTTTGTTGATTTGAATCTGCAACCTGTTTGATGAAATGGCCGCATGAACTTGAGTTTTGAATTTTGAAAAGATTGTTGGTGGGTGTGCTAGGCATTTGTTGAGGGTTCTGTGGATGCTTGGGTTTTTAAAATTGAGCTTGTTTGAGTGGTTTTTGAAATAGTGGGATCTTCCCATATGAAATAGATTCAATTTTAAACTGTTATTTAAACTAAGCATTTAAATGTTTTTGGATAATCACAAAGTGGGCCTTGGTACCTTATTATGAGTACTATCAAGGGGTGCAAAGATCCATACATGTTTCTGTTAAGTTCTGAAAGTTAAGGATAGCCAAAGTAGGCATGGGAGTTAATTTGGCCAAAGCGACCATTCACTTAATTTATTTGTTTTGACTTGTTTGTCTTTGGGAAAAGTTTGGGGATTGTTTAGATGATGCTTATTTCACCTAAGAATCATTTTAAAAGAAATAAACACATAATTATGGCAATTCAAAAGAATCCAAATTTTAATACACACACATATGAATGCTTTCATATTTTTAATTGGAAAAGTTTTTGTTAACCCTAATTTTGATGATTAGAGTTTGATGATCCAAGTTTAATATTTTTGGGATGTTACACTTTGAGGTATGAGCATTGTGCTCTAGGCATTGCCAATGAGCACTAAATCATGAAGACACACCTCCCACGTCAGGCCCTCGAGTTGGCAACACCGTGCCCCCTGATCAAGCGCATGACACCCTGGTTTAAACCTGAGGCATGTGTAAGATGTCGTAAGGTGTGTTCATCATGTTTCAGGGTAAGAAAAGGATGGATGAGAAAGGAGAGGCCAAGGCAAGGTCTCGGCGAGGATGCAAGGCTCGCCGCCAATTGGGAGTGGCGGCAATCGCATTGCTTCCAGGGGTGGCTAGCCCCGCAAGCAATGCGCAAGGAGGGCTGTAAGGTTGGAACCTCGGGAGCGGAAGAAAAGCGATGGGAAATGCCCCCACGGGTCTCGTGATGGAGTGAGAACAAGAAAAAGACGAGGCACGTCAAGGGAATCCATGAGCACGATGCGGCAGAAAAAAATGGAAAATAACGCGAAGGCAAAGGTATATGTATTAATAGTAGGCAATTGGCATTACATCTAAAAAGTGTTCAGTGCAGCAACAAGCTCGGGAGGGATCGCAGGCGTAAAAGAGAGATCCCAAAGTCGAAGGCACAAGGGAGGATCCTTCCAGCCTCCTTCCACGTCATGTGCGACTTAGTCACTCCCTCCTCACAACGCCCTGCCCTAGGCATCGCTGAGGTCGGAGTCGAAGACAAGCGGTGGGTATTAGCTTCGACGGCAGAGGGTGTCATCAGAGATCTTCACCGACAAGCGGCCCTCTCCGCGATAGCGGAACTTCAAGGCATCTTCGATCTCCAGCCCGTAGTGGGCCGCGAATTCTAGCCACCTATCACACACGTACAGGCTGTTGGTGCCGTCCACCCACCGCTGCAAGTCCCTGATGGGCTGGTTATTGCTTGCTTTATGCACTCGGAGCTCGCACGAAGGGTGGTCTCTAAGATCCTCTATGAACAAGGCCAGTAGGCATAACCACCACTTGAAGTTCACCGGAAGGAAGATGAGAAACTTGAAGCCAATAAGGCCCGCCTTTTCGTCGTCACTTTCCATGCGACAGAGCGACAGAGGAGTAGAGTAACTGTCGGGCTCTTGCCACTCGTAGCGGCCTCGTTGAGGGGGGCCGCGTCCGCGTCTTGGAGAAGGAGAACGACGACCAGGAGGACTTCCCCTTCCCTTGTCACCTCCCTGGAAACCGCGGAGGGGCGGGGCCTCCATGTGTAGTTGTAGGAGATCTGCGCCAGCGGCATAGGAGTTGTGGTGTCCTTGGAGCATGTGCCTACGCCGCGGCCCCTCTGACTTTGCCGGAGCCATATCCCCCACCGGAGAAGGAGGATCGTCTTCACAACGGCGGCTACCGGAGCTGCTCGATGCCATCGTATTTGCCGCCGAGCAGGAAGTTGTAAGGGAAAAGGGCTGCGGGGGTAGCGGAGAGTGAGCCATAGCCATGTGCCTTCCATCCCTTTTATAACGAATGAGGAAGGGGAGCGACTCATGTCCAACTCGCTGGTTTGCGAGGAGGGCATGAATCGCTCCCACATGATTTACCTTGCAGGAACCAAAGCAGGCGCAACCAATGTGGGCTACCGCGGAAGCCAAGGCGTGGCTCGGTAGTCTTGTAGCCACTTGAGTGTGTGGGCACGCGCACCTCAGCTCTACGGGATGGAAAAGCGTATCGCCTAGTCCTGTCGCGCTTTCCTTGATGCGGACTCGGCCCACAAGCTATTGAAGGGCGAAGCCTGGCAACGACATGTTCATCAAATTGCGACTAGCGTTACAAGTTGTTGGCCCTTTCCCGGGGGCGTCTGTCGGCGTAATAGGATCTGGGTGTAGCATCCCGGGAAAACCACTACTAGAAAATCGCCTATCTTTATATTTGTGCATCATCATAACATCATTATGCATATTATTTTTCCTAAAACTATTTTCTAAAATTCTAGTTTTGTTTCCTAAATAACCCCTTTTATTTTAAATATAAAACCCTGTTTGGTCCAGATCTTTTATTTTTCTAACAAGTATGAACAAAAACATTTTAAAAATAAAACATATATATTTTAAAATGTTTTGTGGGGGAGGCCACCACCGGCTTGGCCCAACGGCCCAGCTAGCATCAACCTACAACCCCAATCAACCCAAAACCCTAATTCTACTCTACCCTAAACCTAATCCCCATAGCCACCTATCCATCTACACCCCGCCGCCACCACTCCTTGTCCCAGTGCCGCACGCACCGCTTGGCCCCACTCCGTGCCGCACACGTGTCTGCACACAACCCACCCACCCGCATCGCTGCAACCCCCGGCCCCACCCCAGCTTGACCGATTGATCGCCACCAAACCCGATCCTGAACCGGTCAACACGCAGAGCCCACGCCAACCCGCTCGCACTACCTCGCTCGCCCCACCCCGCGTCTCCTCCACAAAACCCCCACTCCCCCTTGTCCGTTTATCGCACCGGCCCCACCTCACACCTTCCTCCTCTCCGCGTCGAGCGCTCATCCTGCCCTCGGCTTCATCTAGCCACCGTCATTGCCCCTCTCTCCTCCGCGGGGCACCCTCTGCTGCCACCGTCCCTGCGCCAAAGCCTCTCCCCTCATCGCTCTCCTTGCCCTCGATCGCAAGCCGTCGTCGTCTCCATCCTCTCGCCGCGCGCACCCACGGCCTCTGCCTCAACGTCAACCATCGCCTTCCTCGAGGATTGCTGCAATGCCATGACCTTCCTCTGTTTTTCGGCAGCAGGCCTGCGTCCGGAGCCTCCCCGTCCTTTGCTTTGGAATCGACGCTGGCCCGCCATCATTCTCCTCCCAGGTACCTTACAGGTTCCATGTTGCATCTAGGCCCTCGTTCTTGTCTGTCATGCGCCCAGCCTCCATTTGATGTATGTGTTGGTGACAGCTAGGTGATAGTGCTGTGGTGAGGCGAAGATGGTATGGGGAGGTTCTAAAAATGCTAATCGTTTGGAGGAATGCAGACAAGGTCTCCCTACCCACCAATAAGTTCTTCTTTCATCATTGCTTGAATCACCGAGAACCATCCCATGTCTGTTGCTGACTCGAAGATCACACAAGACGTACACTGTGGAGTACGAGAAGACATGTACTTTCTACTACACAGAACAACGGGTTCGCCTTCTCGGACCTGGTGATTCAAGATCTTCATCCCGGAAACCACCAAGCACTCCCTCTTGGATCCGAAGGCCCCAAACCCTGAAGCCTCAATCCTGTCGAACCCCTTCGACGAACCCTAAAACCAAGATCTCCGATATCCAACGTGTGAACATTTCTGAGCCCTATTTTATAAATTGACATCCATATGAATTGTTGCATCAATTGTTCATGATTGCTTACATCTTTGTGTGGTTTGGGCGCATTATGTCGATTCGTCTCATAATTAAATATGGAGATCTTATGCGGGCTTTTCTAGTCTTATATTGGCCCCATTTAAATTTGCATAGCGAACCGCCATGTTTTTCCTTGTTAAGCCAACATTTAATTTGTGGGGTATCTAAACAACTAGAACGATATAATAAATATTGCCTAATTGCATCACATCTTTTCCATGTCATACATGCATCATGCCCGATCTTCTGCCATAGTATTAAATAGTGCATCTGATGTTTCTTTTAGTGTTTTGCTTCTTTACGGACTAGGCCGATGAGTTGATGCGAGTGTCGACCCGATCTTCGCATGAACTTCGGCAATGCTTTTCAGGCAATCATTCTTCCACTTTTAACCTATTTTACCTTTATAGTCTTTAATTCCTCTTGTTGATCTATTGCTATCTGCATTGCGATGCTGTAGATTCTCCCACTATATATATCCTTTGCAGCCTATATTGTCATGGACACTTCCTATTACCTTTTGTTTGGTAGATAGTCGGCCTTGCGAGTCGTAGTTGCTTGCGCAGTTGTTGCTTCGCGGCATCGATCTTCCATAGTTGTTGGAAGGTTGCCATATAATTTATGTTGGAGATGATCATTACTTAAATTACTTGATATTAAAATGCTGGGAATAGTTATAACTAGTGTAGAGGCACTGGTGGGCAATAGATATCATTTGGTTTTTAATCGCTCACTGGTGCCCCATAGGACCCTGAGTACTTGACACCTATTCCTTGACTATTGCACTATCCACATGTGGGACCATGAATCCCCGTTGCTAGAGTTTGAATCATATCTTATTTCTTGGGGCCAAAAAGTAGTTTGGGGCTTTATTACTATCCTTTACTTATGCCATGCTACTGCTTTATTTACTACTATTGCTCGAGGAGCATTTACTACTGTATTGTTTTGGAACCCGTGTCACGTTTTCGCGGTATCGACAACCCAGTCACACTTTCGGGTTCCCAGTCATTTATAGCCGTCTTCACAAACCTCCGGGTCTGTCTCAAAGCCGGCCAACTTCGTCGCGGGTAGCTTATTGGAGTGCCCCCCTGAAATATTATATGAATCTTGTGATTGTTTTGTCATGATTCCTCGTTGGGTTTTCATTTGTTTTTCCGAGGTTGATCATGCGTGTGTTGCTATTTGTGCCCCTTGCAGGGTCAAACTTTTTGAAAGTCGTGTCCGCAATTATGGACGACTTGGAGCACAGTATCTCGATCATAGACAACTATAACTAAAGTAGTGCTATAAATTTGACTTTGGAATGACTAGTAATCAGCTTCACTACAATGAAATGGCTAAATAAAAGTACCAACAACTGCTGGGATGGGGATGCTTCATGCTATATGTATCTAACTAGTAAATATTGCAACTACAACGAAATGGTCAACTAAAACTGGCCACTGCTTATGATATCGATGAGCCATGCTAACTATATCTGATTAGTAATTTCAACAACTTTAATGGAATGAATAAAATTGTCAACTATGTGAGTTTCCTCAATATGACTTCCTTGTTTGGTCTCGAGGGGGCATAACAGGATGGGTATGCTTTGTGATAGTATCGGGTTTGATCTCGATAGGTTTTTCTTATCCCTCTCTGATATCCGTTAGATGTATCGAGTCTCTATAGGTTGTTTAGCGCATGCTTCGCTTCTGCATCAGTCCACTGTACCTACGTAGGCGAGGACCGCCAAATTCTAAGCCTCGCCATGTACTGGCCTCAGTACTGACCGCTCCCTTTTTTCCTCTGCACTTTGTCAGAGCCCCTTTTGTTTTAGCAGGTTTGACATCAAAGTCGTTAGCATGGTTACCCTTTTGCCTTGTCTTGGGCAGGGTTATGAACGCCATTGGTTATTCTTCAGGGCTCATAGCCCCATTTTCATCTTGTCCGTACTCGGGCGCTGTATCGTTTTCAAGGTGATTTGGATATTTGTACTGTATATCTGTAATATTGACTCATGGAGTCGTGTTGTATATATCTGTTATGTGGGTTCCATCATGGACTAATGTGTAATTGTATTACTTCGATTTCCACCCGCACGGAAGTGCCTGGTGGGCACCTTTGAATCGTTTCTATGCGGGTTTGGCGGGAATTGCTTAAACTTGCATAGATCGATCTGAGGGTGTTACAGAGTGGTATCAGAGCTCAAATGTTGCGAAACCTCACTGGTCATGCCTATAGGATAACCTAGCTAACGGACATTGTAGAGTGTCAAAACTATTTTGGAAAAAATCGGTTGGATAGATCTGATTAGGTATGCTTTTACTCCTTATCCCTCTGCTATTCTCCTCTTACCTCTATATGTTTGAATATGCTCTCTTACCTTTTCGTCGAGTCTAGGAAACCTCGTGGTTGGGTTTTCGTTGTACCTTCAGGGTTTTGCTTCCATCCTTTTTGTCACGGTGCTTCGACATCCGGACTTTATGCTATCTGATGAATCTTTCATCTATTCTACCTTTAAGTGGACCGAAAATTCACTAAAAAAATTCTTCGTATCTCCCGGTGTTTTTTGACGCGACGACCTCATCTCCATTAGATCCTATGAAGATTATGCATCACTCCTTTGTTTCTGAACATTGCTATCAAGATCTTCGGTCTGAATTCCAATTTGGTTGCATAATTCTCCTATTCATGTGCAGAGTAATGCTTTGGGTGCGTGATGGACTGAGCACCATCTAACTACTCTTATCATTCGCTCTTGTACATTGAATCGGTGGATCAAACAATTTTACTCCTTGTACAAAAGTTAAAGGTGGTATCACTTTTAGAGACCTTTGCCTTCGTCCTTTGTTCCCGGAGTGTTTTCTCAATGAACGTGAAAAACAACCCTTGTTGGTGGTGTCACCGATTTCAAGAAGGAGAAATAACCCTTGTTAGTGGTGTCGTGAAGATCTACATGAAGCGAGCGGATTCAGATCGTCGGACTTCTTCCTCGTACCATGAGGTGGATCTCGAGGGCGAGATCCAATGTTAGTGGTGTTGAATTGTAGCATCCCGAGAAAACCACTACTAGAAAATCGCCTCTCTTTATATCTGTGCATCATAATGCATATTATATTTCCTAAAACTATTTTGTAAAAGCCTAGTTTTGTTTCCTAAATAACCCCCTTTTATTTTAAATATAAAACCCCGGTTGGTACAGATCTTTTATTTGTGTAACAAGTATTAACAAAAACATTTTAAAAATAAAACATATATTTCAAAATATTTTGTGGGAGAGGCCGCCACCGGCCAGGCCCAACGGCCCAGCTAGCTGCAACCTACAACCCCAAACTCTAATTCTACTTTACCCTAAACCTAATCCCCATAGCCACCTACCCATCTACTCCCTGCCGCCACCACTCCTTGTCCCGGTGTCGCAAGTGTTGGGAAACTGGGCCGGTAGAGGCCCACTCAGTGTGGCCTCTACCAGGCTAGGGTTGGCCCATGTGGGTATCGTATCCCCCTTTAGCCTATAAATAGAGGAACAATCTGTGTACGGGAGTTTACCGAGAGAGTTTTAATAAAGATCCCTTTTGTTCCCTGTGTCATCTACTTGTGTGCTGTGTGTGCCTTCTACTAGTCTTCTTCTCGGGTGTGGAACAGCCTCGGGACTGGCCAGTCGGCAGGGGGTGTTCCAACACGTTATCAGCACGTGTCTCTCCGTCGAGCCTCCGTCAAGACACCGTCGAGCCTGCATCACGCAGGCTTTCGTTGAAGGTAACACAAATCTGACCGCAAAAATGGATTCGTCTCGCGTTTTCCTTTCAAGATTTGCGTTCAGATCTTAGATCAGATCCCATCTGGGGTACGGATTTTCCTTTCTGGGAGTCGAGCTGACCTGCTGTCGCCGACCAATGTCGATTTAATCACTCCCAGATCAAAAACTTGTTGACTGTACCAGTGCACCTGTTGTGCCGATCTAAATTTAATAGATCGGACTGGTCATGTCTATTTTTATTGAGTAGATAGGATCGAATCTACTTTTTTTTTGCATGTAATTTTTTTTGTTTGCAACCGCATACATATGTGCTTTGCAAACTCTAGAGGCCATGGCAGCCACCAAGCACGAGCACGAGCCCAGCTGGCCGTCGCCGCCGAGCACGAGCCCAGCTGGCCGCCGCCGCGCCCCCGGCCGCACTCGCCGCGCCGCCGCCGCCGCGTTGCCACGCGTGCTGGCCGGGCGGGCCGCGTGCCGCGCCGTCGCCGCCGCGTTGCCCCGCTGCAAGCCGGGCCGACGCCGCGCGCCGCCGCCGCCGGCTGCTGGCCTCTGGTCGCGCCGCGCGCGCTGCTGGCTGCCGCCGCAGGCCCCGCTGGCCGCTGCTGCGCCGCCGCGTGCAGCTGGCCCCGCGCCGCCGCCGCTCCCGTGCCACGCCGCGCCGCTGGCTCGCTGGCGGCGCGCCGGGCCGCCGCCGCCCCATAGCCTCGCTGCCGCGTCACGCTGGCCGGCCACGCCGCCGTGAGCCGCGCACCGCTGGCCGCCGTGCCGCTGGCGCCATGCCGCCGGCCGGGAGCGCGCCGCCTGCGCGCTCTGCCCGCGTGCCCGTGCGCTCTGCCGCGCCACGCTGGCCGGCAACGCCGCCGCGAGCCTCGCGCCGCGCCACACTGGCCGCCGCGTGCTGGCCGCCAGCCTCGTGCAGCAGCTGCTAGCCACGATTGCGTCGGCCGCTGGCCCGCCGCGCGCTGGCTGCGCCCCGCCGGCCACGGCTAAGCCGCCGCGCCGGCCGCTTGCCGTCGTCGCCTGGTCGCCGCTGGCCGCGCGCGCATAGCAGCTGCTTGCCGCTCGCCCAAGCCGCGCATGCAGCAGGCACGGGCATGCAGCATGCAGCAGCTTCCGTTGAGGGTGGGCCGTACCACTTGGCCAGGCATTTTGGCCCGCACGTATAGTCCATTTTCTAGACCCTTTTTTTGTTTCGTTCGCGCCTGCGACCTTCGCCGGCCACGCCCACACGCCAATCGCGCCGCCGGTCCGGCCTGCTGCCGACACCGCCGCCCCAATCGGGAGCTAGCTCTGCTAGCTCCGTTCCCCCGCTTAGCGGGCAGGGACGGTCTGGAGCGGGCCGGCCGCGCAGAGGCGAGGGTAGCTTGGCCGTTTGGTAGCATGCGATCGCATGCGGTTGGAACGTTTTTTTTGGCTCTGTTTTTCGGTCCGCTTTTACACAAGCTTTTAAACTATGTTTTACTATAGTTATTAATTACCGCATGTTTTTAATACTTTGTATCTCATACATAGCTTGTACCGTTTTTACATTAAATTTTGGAACGCCGTCATATTTGAATTATTGTATCGATTATCGCATTTATGCAACCGATTACCTGCTGTAATCTTACACACTTTGCATAAATTGCAGATGACCGGAATCGTCAGCCGCGAGTTTCCGGAGTTGACCCAGGATGGGCTTAACTACCTGACTTGGGCCTCGGACGTTGAGATCGTCCTCGAGGGCCGATGCATCAAGGATGCGTTGATTGAGGGGACCCCGACGACCCCCAGCAAAACCATCCCGGCGGACAACGCCAAAGCCCTGCACTTCCTGCGCCATCACATGTGTGAGATTCTCAAGAATGAGTACATGGCAGAACGGAGTGCTTCTGCCCTTTGGACCGCCCTCAACAAGCGGTTCTCTAGGCTTAAGTACACCATTCAGCCATAGGCGGAGGCAGATTGGATACGTCTGAGGTTTGCGGACTTCAAGACGGTGGGAGAGTACAACTCCAGGTTGCACTGGATTTGTACTATTCTTCAGCTGTGTGGGACCAGTACCACCGATCAGCAGAAGATAGACAAAACCCTCTCCACATTCCATCCGGACAACATCCAGTCTTCGCGAAACTTTCGCCAGGAAGGATTCACGGAATATGCAGCGCTTATTGATGCTTTCCAGGTGGCTGAGGCACAGGATAATATTCTGAAAAAGAACTTCTCCGCGCAACCCTTCGCGGGGGGCCCAAGTCATGAGGCCAATGCCGGTGCCTACAAGGTGCGCAAGCCCATCCACAGGAAGAGAGGCAAGAAGGGCCCCAACTCCTCCAACCCGGCCAAGCAACGCAAGGCGGGCAAGGGGGAGGCGAGGCCCCAGGACTGCTTCCGTTGTGGCTCCAAGGCTCACTTCTCCAGGCAGTGTTTGGCCCCTAAACACGCCGTGGACGCGTTTAAGGCCAACAAGAAGGCGCGCGAGGCGCATCTTGTCCAGGTTGAGGCACCACTGGCGCCCGGAGCGGCGCCTGTGTAGAACGTCGCGCACGTAGTGGCGCAGGACATAGCACAAGTGGCAGCACCCTCGGCGGTCCCCACGGACGCCGCTGTGCCCATGGAGGTTGAGCACGTTGTGCCCCCCTGCCCCCCCCCCCCCCCCCCCGCCTCAGCCAGGCCCCTTGTCCATGATGATGGCCAACGAAGAGAAGCTCACTGACCTTGAGATACAGGCTGAGCTCTATGGTTTCTTTGCAGAATCCACCTGAGCTCCTTTTGTTGTGATGATTCCTTTTACCGCAATAATCAGATGCAATTTTTCGATATGGTTGTAAGCTCTATGAGAGCATAACATTTATTTGTTTTCGGCGATTGGATGACATTTATTTCATTCATTTATTCCATTATTTGGTTGCGTGATGTTCTGAAATATCTATGTGTTTTACTTACTTGATGTAGCATCTTCCTCGCTCCATTATATTAATTAGGCACTATATTTTAGAATGCGTGTGGCGCCCAAATGGAGGAAACGTGCCTTGCTGATAGCGGTACCACAAATACCATCTTGAGAGAAACAAAGTATTTTGAGTCCATTACCAAAAACCCTGGTAACATAATGACGATCACTGGCTGCGGTCCGAATGTAGTTGGCTCCGGAAGAGCAACTATCATACTCCCAAATGGAACAACTCTGATCATTGAAGAGGCATTGTTGTATCCGGAGTCGACTTGTACTCTCTTAAGTTTTAGAGACATCCGCGCAAATGGTTTCCATGTAGAAACCGATGATGATGAGAATGGAAAGGAGTTCCTACTCATTACCAAGCGTGATGAAAATGGTAAACATGTTGTCGAAAGACTCCCTTCATTAGCTACTGGGCTGTACTACACTAAGATAGTAGCACCACCTATTTACACTACCCTTAAGACTGTCTTTAGAAGCTCCGAACTATTCTGCCTTTGGCATGATAGGCTAGGCCACCCCAGTCTTAGGATGATGAGAAATATAATTAACAACTCGAATGGTCATAATGTTAATGTGAAAAATTTCCCGAATCCCGATGATTTCGTGTGCTCCGCATGCGCTACGAGGAAATTGATCATTAGACCGTCCCCCCTAAAGGTGAAGGATGAACTCCCCGCGTTCTTGGAACGTATTCAAGGGGATATCTGTGGTCCAATTGAGCCCCTCTCAGGGCCGTTTCAGTACTTCATGGTGCTATTCGATGCTTCCGCTAAATGGTCCAATGTTTGCCTGCTGTCAACAAGGAACCATGCTTTTGCAAAGTTGATCTCCCAGATCATACAAATAAGGAATAAATTCCCTGATTATCGTTTAAAGTCTATTCGAATGGACAGTGCCAGAGAATTTACTTCAAAGGCATTCGATGATTATTGCATGGCAACTAGAATCAAACTTGAGCACTCCGTACCGCATGTCCACACTCGAAATGGACTTGCGGAGGCATTGATTAAAAGGATTAAATTCATTGCCAGACCACTCCTTCAGGGTTGTAATTTACCAACTACATGTTGGGAACACGCGGTGTTACACGCCGCTAATCTCATCAACTTTCGACCATCGGCCTACAACATCCACTCTCCCATCCAACTTGCGCAAGGGTCGGCACCGAAAATTTCCCACCTCCATAGGTTCGGCTGCCAGGTATATGTACCAATACCACCACCCCAGCGATCAGCAATGGGACCGCTCCGTAAGTTGGGGATATACGTTGGTTATGAGACTGTGTCCATAATCGGGTTCTTGGACCCTTTGACAGGTGACTGTCACACGGCCCGTTTTGCTGACTGCATTTTTGACGAGGATCGTTTTTCGACTTTGGGGGGAGGTAATCAACCCCTGGATGACAAAAGTCGAGAAATCATGTGGAAAGCCACGGGGATCCATGCTCATGACCCGCGCACTGTTGAGACTAATAGAGAAGTCCAAAAGATACTAGATTTGCACTCCCTAGCGAATCAACTGCCCGATCATTTTAGTGATTTAAAGACTATGACAAAGTCGCATGTGCATGCACGCAATGCACCGGAAAGGGTTGAAATACCAAAGAAAAATGATGGTATACCCGCTCCTGCTCCAAGGCCTAAGAGGACGCGGATTCCGGTTTCTCAAATCCCAAGTACCCGGGGACGCCCGAAGAAAAAGGATAAGAGAGATTTATTACAGTCTGCCCCTGTTGAGGGGAGCCAGTTGAGACCTGGCACAAGTACGGATATTTCAGTGCATGAAATTCTAGACTTGAACTTTCCTATATCGGAAATACCCAGCGAAGTTGTGTGCGCACACATTGGAGCGGGAAAGCTAAAGGACCTAGCTCCTGGATTGGGAAATCCGGTGGAGCAAGAGGATGTGCCTGATGCACTCCATGACGAAATGGCCATTAACTATGTTAATTCGGGCGAATCATACAACCGAGCCATGGCAAATGTCGACGTTAATTTTGCCAAGAAAATTGCCTCAATCATAGATCTTGACCCTGAGCCTAACACGCTCGCTAATTGCAAGAAAAGGTCGGATTGGAAAGATTGGCACAAGGCAATTACTTCTGAATTATTATCGTTAAACAAAAGAGAGGTATTTGGACCTGTTTGTCTAACTCCTCCCCACATTCGCCCCGTTGGCCATAAGTGGGTTTTTGTTCGAAAGAGAAACGAGAATAATGAAGTAGTAAGGTACAAAGCAAGGCTCATTGCTCAAGGTTTCACTCAGCGACCAGGTGTCGACTTTGAGGAAACTTACTCCCCAGTCATGGATGGAATTACCTTTAGATACTTGATCTCAATGACAGTAAACATGGACTTAAAAATGAAACTAATGGATGTTGTCACCGCTTACCAATATGGTAACTTGGATTCGGACATATACATGTAAGTACCAGAAGGTATCCCTGTCCTGAACCAGGATAGAGCAAACAGGAGCTTATACAGTTTTTAGCTTAAGAAGTCACTGTATGGACTAAAACAGTCAGGTAGGATGTGGTATAATCGTTTAAGCGATTTCCTTCATCAGAAGGGCTGCGCGAGCAACGAAGATTGCCCATGTGTTTTTATACAGAGATCCCATGATGGTTTTTGTATTATCTCGGTGTACGTGCACGATTTGAATATAATCGATACACCTGACGATATTGAGGAAGCGAGTTCCTACCTGATGTCGGAATTCGAAATGAAAGACTTAGGCAAAACCAAGTTCAGCCTCGGTCTGCAACTTGAGCATTCCCCTGCTGGAATTCTAGTTCAGCAGTCGGCCTACACCCAGAAGGTGTTGGAACGATTTGGGTTTGAAAAGGCATATCCTTCTAAGACCCCGATGGTCGGAAGATCTTTGCAGCAAGACAAGGACCCGTTCAGGCCTAAAGAAGAGGGAGAGGAAATTCTGGGACCAAAATTCCCCTACTTAAGTGCAGTTGGCGCACTTATGTACCTCGCAAATTGTACACGGCCGGATATTGCATTCGCCGTCAATTTGCTTGCAAGGTACAGTTCTGAGCCTACCAAGAGACATTGGAAAGGCGTCAAGGACATCTTTAGCTACATATAAGGGACAAAGGACCTTGGCTTGTTTTACCAAAAGAACCAAGACCTATCTGTTGTATAAACCCCAAGTTCATCTATGCACATGAGTTGCAAAAGTTGAACAAAGTTAAAGTCTTGCATACTAAGTCGTGTGAAAATCTCGCTGATTTGTTCACTAAATCATTACCAGCGTCTTCTTTCAAGAGATATGTCCGAGGGATCGGCATGATGAGACTTAGGGAGATGCAAGGTTCAGGGGGAGAATCTTCACAAACTCATCGCTGAAATCTTGATCCCGATGATTGAGTGCTTAACTTTATAGTTAAGTGAATTGTACTCTTTTTCCCTTAGTGAGTTTTTATGAAGTTTCTCACATGAGGTTTTTAATGAGGCAATTCGTGCAACATAGCAAGAAGTATACCGTGTGCATTTCTCCATATTTTTCCCACTGTTTTTTTCGGAGTTTTAAGCCATGGTTATACAAATAAGATACCTAGGGGGAGTGTTGGGAAACTGGGCCGGTAGAGGCCCACTCGGTGTGGCCTCTACCAGGCTAGGGTTGGCCCATGTGGGTATCGCATCCCCCTTTAGCCTATAAATAGAGGAACAATCTGTGTACGCGAGTTTACCGAGAGAGTTTTAATAAAGATCCCTTTTGTTCCCTGTGTCATCTACTTGTGTGTTGTGTGTGCCTTCTACTAGTCTTCTTCTCGGGTGTGGAACAGCCTCGGGACCGGCCAGTCGGCAGGGGGTGTTCCAACAGCAAGCACCACCTGGCCCCACTCCCTTCCGCACATGCGCCTGCACACAACCCACCCACCCGCATCGCTGCAATCCCCGATCCCACCCCAGCTTGACCGATTGATCCCCACCAAACCCGATACAGACTCGGTTAACACGCAGAACCCATGCCAACCCGCCCGCACTACCTCGTTCGCCCCACCACGTGTCTCCTCCACGTAACCCCCCACTCCCCTTGTTTGTTTCCCGCACTAGCCCCACCTCGCACCTTCCTCCTCTCCTGTCGAGCGCTCGTCCTGCCCTCGGCTTCATCCAGCCGCTGTCATCGCCCCTCTCTCCTCCGCGAGCTGCCCTATGCTTCCGCCACCCGGCGCCGCAACCTCTCCCCTCGTCGCTTTCCTTGCCCTCGACCGCAAGCCGGCGTCGTCGCCATCCTCTCGCCCGCGCGCCCGCGGACTCTGCCACGCCTCGGCTTCTCTTCTACCACAGTGTCGGTGCTGCCTCGACGTCAACCGCCGCCTTCCTTGAGGCTTGCTACAACGACCTTAACCTTCCTCTGTTTTTGGCAGCAGGCCCGCGTCCAGCGCCTCCCCGTCCTCTTCTTTGGAATAGATGCTGGCTCGCCATCGTTCTCCTCCCGGGTACCCTACAGGTTCCATGTTGCATCCAGGACCTCGTGCTTGTCTTTCGAGCGCTCGGGCCCTCCATTTGATGTATGTGTTGGTGACAGCAAGGTGATGGTGTTGTGGTGAGGCGAAAATGGTATGGGGAGGTGCTAAAAATGCTAATCATTTGGCGAAATGCATACAAGATCTCTCTACCCACCAATAAGTTCTTCTTTCGTTGTTGCTTGAATCATCGAGAACCGTCCGATGTGTGTTGCTGATTTGAAGATCACACAAGATGTACACGATGGAGTAAGAGAAGACATGTACTTTCTACTACACGGAACAACAAGATCGCCTTCTCGGACCTGGTGATTCAAGATCTCCTTCCCGGAAACCACCTAGCACTCCCTCCAGGATCCGAAGGCCCCGGACCCTAATGCCTCGGTCCTGTCGAACCCCTTCGACGAACCCTGAAACCAAGATCTCTGATACCCAACGTGTGAATCTTTTTGAGCCCTATTTTATAAATTGACATCCATATGAATTGTAGCATTAGTTGTTCATGATTGCATACATCATTGTGTGGTTTGGGGCCATTATGCCGATTCACCTCATAATTAAATATGGAGATCTTATACGGGCTTTCTAGTCTTATATTGGCCCCATTTAAATTTATGTAGCGAACCACCATGTTCTGCCTTGTTAAGACAATATTTAATTTGCGGGGTATCTAAACAAATAGAACCATATAATTAATTGTCGGGACCCCTATTCCGCTATATATTGCCTAATTGCATAACACCTTTCCTATGTCATACATCATACGTGCATCATGCCCGATCTTCTGCCGTAGTATTAAATAGTGCATCCGGTGTTTCTTTTAGTATTTTGCTTCTTCATGGACTAGGCCGATGAGTTGATGCGAGTGTCGACCCGATCTTTGGATGAAATTCGGCAATATTTTTCAGGCGAGCATTCTCCCCCTTTCTACCTATTTTACCTTTATATCTTTACTTCCTCCTGTTGATCTATCCTGTTGATCTATTACTATCCGCGTTGCGATGCTTTAGATTCCTTACCACTATATATATGTATATATATCCTTTGCAGCCTATATTACCATGGACACCTCCTATTACATGTTGTTTGGTAGATAGTCGGCCTTGCGAGTCGTAGTTTCTTGCGCAGTTGTTGCTTCGCGTTGTCGATGTTCCACAGTTGTTGGAAGGTTACCATATTCTTTATGTTGGAGATGATCATGACTTAAATTACAACTTGATATTAAAATGTTGGGAATAGTTATAACTAGTGTAGAGGCACCGGTGGGCAATAGATGTTATTTGGATTTTAACCGCTCACTCGTGTCCCGTAGAACCCCGAGTACTTGATACGTGTTCCTTGACTATCGCATTATCCGCATGTGGGATCATGAATGTCCTTAGCTAGATCTTGAACCATATCTTATTTTTTGGGGCCACAAAGTAGTTTGGGGCTTTATTTCTATCTTGAACCATGCTACTGCTTTTATTTACTACTGTTACTCGAGGAGCGTTTACTACTGTACTGTTTTGGAACCCCGTGCCATGTTTTCGCGGTACTGACAAGCCCAGTCACACTTTCAGGTTCCAATCATTTACAGCTGTCGTCAGAAACCTCTAGGTCCGTCTCGGAGCCGGCCAACTTCGTCGCGGGTACCTTAGTGGAGTGGGCCCTTGAAATATTATATAAATCTTCTCATTGCTTTGTCGTGATGCCTCGTTGGGTGTTCATTTCGTTTTCCCAAGGTTGATCATGCTTGTGTTGCTATTTGTGCCCCCTTGTAGGGTAAAACTTTTTGAAAGACGTGTCCATGGTTATGGACGACTTAGAGCATAGTATCTCGATCATAGACAACTATAACTAAAGTAGTGCTATAAATTTAACTATGGAATGACTAGTAACCAGCTTCACTACAACAGAATGGCTAAATAAATGTACCAACAACTGCTGGGATTGGGAGCCTCATGCTATATGTATCTGACTAGTAAGTATTACAACAACAACGGAATGGTCAACTAAAACTGTCCACTACTTATGATATGGATGACCCGTGCTATCTATATCTGAGTAGTAATTGCTGCAACTTTAAAGGAATGAATAAAATTGCCAACTGTGTGAGTTTCCTCTGTATGACTCCCTCGTTTGGTCTCGAGGGGGAATACTAGGATGGGTGTGCTTCGTGATAGTATCATGTTTGATCCGGATAGGCCTTTCTTATCTCTCTCTGATTGCCGCCAGATGTATCGAGTCTCTATAGGTTGTTTAGCGCATATGCTTCGCTGTCGCATCAATCCACTATACATATGTAGGCAAGGACCGCCAAATTCTAAGTCTCGCCATGTAATGGCCTCGATACTAACCTGTAGCATCCGGGTAAAACCACTATTATAAAATCGTCTATCTTTATCTCTGTACATCATCATGCATATTTTTTTTGCCTTTGAAAACATTTTCATTAAAAGCCTATTTTATTTTCTACAAACCTCATCTTTATTTCAAATTATAAAAGTCTGCCTTCCGGATATCTTGTTTTATTTGAAAACTACTTAAAAAAATATTTAAAACTTCTTAATAATAAAACTATTTTATTTGGAGGAGCTCACCAAGGCCAGGTCCAAAGTCCTAGCTTTTTTTTTTGAACGGAAAAAGCCCCGAGGGGCCAAGAAGCTTTATTGAAGCAGCAGCGGGTACAAATTTCCAAACAGGCCCTTTACAACACTCGTACAACACAATATTTGAAGATAAGGCCTGTAAAAGAACAAAAAGGACCCTAGCAAAGAGATAAAAAAGCAATCAAGTGCTTGGTGTCCTCCTCCGCCGCAAACCGCCAGCGACCTTGAGGCATCAGCCGCAGCACCATTGACGCAGCCGACGCTGAGATCCAAAGCGCTCCGCCGAACGCTCGATGCGAAGCCTTCTCCGACGAGGAACCAAAGCCACAGACCAGGACCACGGCCCCGGGGACGAACCACTTGGGGCCATGGAGCGGTCGAGCTCCTGCAGCAAGATTCAGCAAGGGCCTCCACACAGGAGGTTGGGAAAGGGCCGCCCTTCCGGCCAATGAGCACGGCGGCGAACTTTGCCACCATGGATTCCGCTCGAGGGAGCAAAAGCTTCAGAAGCTCCCGAAAGACTCCAACCAGACCAGCAGCCAGCTGCCTGCTCAGCACCACCTCCTCGCCGCCATGGCCGGCCAGGTGGACTCGAGCAGTAGGGTGACTAGCAAGCGGAAGGAGGCCGCGCTTGATGGAGAGAGAGCTTGCAGCTCGCCGTAGCATCCCCTCCTCGATCCCCTCGCCACCACGGCCGGACAGAAGAGGATGGAAGGATGAAGCAGACGAAACCAACAAATGCTCGGCGCCGCGCACACGCACCAGAACAGCAACACTCCCGCTGCATCCAGAAGACCTCCCTTGCGCGCCAACCATCTCCATCCCCTCGCAACCACTGCCGGACGGAGGGAGATGGGAGAACGCAGCAAAAACGAGGAATAGGAAGCAGCAAGCGACCGATTTATTTGTTGATGTGGTGGCCGTCGTCGCCGACAGAACCTCCGACCAGAGGAGATTAAGCACGCCGAGAACGAACCCTAGATCCAAGATCTGGCCGCGCCGATCCAGAGCTCCACATCTGGGCATCAAGCCCACTACCGGCAAAAAGCCAAAGAAACTAGACCTAACTACTCCGGTGCCTCCCCCGTCCAACTCCAGCCAGCTATTCCGGCGGAGAGGACCGGGAGAGGCCTGGCCACCGACGACTGGGAGCAGTTACTGTAGGTTCGGGAGAGAGGTTGGGGAAAGAGTCTTCTCAGGGATCCCAAAGGCCTAGCTAGCAGCAGCCTACCACCCCAGCATAAAAGCCCTAACCCTTCCTACCCTTCCCAACCCTAGTCCCTCACCCCTACCGTCGCCGCAGCACACTGTTCGCGCCCGCGCGCGTTACACGCCACACAACAGCACACCCTAAACCAGACTACACACACGCACGCTTGGCCGACCGGACCGCAACACGCCTCAGCGCACGCCAGCGCGCGATGCTTGTGCGCAGCAACCGCCCTAGCCTCGCATGCCGAACACCCCGCGTCCACCCTGATTTTTCCGCCCCTCTCTCCCGCAGCTGGCCCTACCCCGACACGCCCCCCATGTGGCCCACTCTCCTCTACCCGTCGATCCCGCACTCCATCGCGTCGCCCTCTTCTATCTCTCTTGTTGCTCCTCCCTCGCGACCGGCCGCCGCCACCGACGACGTCTTGCCGCGCCGTCGGCGGATCCTGCCGGCCTCCGCATCTGCCTCCACCGTAGCACCTCGCCGCCCAAGCTCCTCGCCTGGATCCTGCGTGGCCGCGTCACCACCGGCCGCCCTCTCCTCTGCCTTCACTCCGGCCGCCTCTTCCCGCACGTCCCCGGCCAGCAGCCGCCGCCCTCTCTCCATCGTCATCGCGTGCCTTGTGCTCTCCCCGGGCAGAGCCCCTCCGCCTCGCAGTGGGACCATGCTCGAACTCGCCTTTAGACACTGCCTTCCATCTGCGCCACCCGCCTCATCCCTGTAGCTCGGGCCCATCCGAGGCAACGTCGCCTTCCTCGGCCGTCCTTCTGTTCATGATCTACGCAAGTACCAACTGCGGGCTCCTCTCCTGTTGGTCGGCATGACGCTGTTACTTCTTCGGATGCAGTCTCGGGTGACAGTATGCTGTTGTTTTGGTACTGAGTGTGTGGGGTAGTGAGAGAACACAACATGGAGGTGCTGCGAAGCACTGCGACCTCGACTATGAACCTTCCCACGGACGAGGACGAGACATTGGACAGGGGAACCCGTGCCCTCGACAAGATCTTCCGAAGACTAATTGTGCGGAACCCATGTCCATTGACCATCTATGCCGGAATCCCAAGACTGTCGCGATGGAATCGAAGGCCCCTGCACATGAAGGCCTTTGAAATGGAATGCCAAGACCTTCCTCATGGAATCCAAAGACCCTGATCCCGAGGATCTAAAGACCAAACCTGGCAAACCCCGAACAAAGTTCGCCAAAACCCGATGTGTGACCCCTTTTCCTGACACCCATATTTTTTTAATATATGATGTATAACTTATTGCATTAAATGTTTAGGCTTGCATATATATGTTGTAGTTTGGGGGAATTATGCTGATTCACCTAAATTAAATATGAATACCATATACGGACTTTTTTAGTCTTATATTGCGTCATTTAAATTTGTGTAGGGAACCGGTGCCACTATTTGACTTGTTAATACAACATTTAAATTGTGGGATTTCTAAGCAACATGAACATATTAAATAACTGTCGGGACCCTGGTTCTGCTTAATATTGCTTGATTGCATCATATTTTTGCCATGTCATACATCATACATGCATTATGCCTGATCTTCTACCGTAGTATTAAATAGTGCATCTGGTGTTTCTTCTATTGATTTGTTTCTTTATGGATTAGGCCGATGAGTTGATGCGAGTGTCGACCCGATCTTCGGATGAACCTTCGGCAATGTTTCCAGGCGAGCATTCTCCCCTTTCTACCTATCTTACTTTTATAGTCTTTATTTCCTCATGTCGATCTATTGTTACCTGTGTTGTGATGCTTTAGTTTTCGTACACGTGATATCCCTTGAAACCACTATATTGCCTTGGACACCTTCTATTACCTATTGTTTGGTAGATAGTTGGTCTTGCGTGTCATAGTCTCTTGCTCAGGTGCTGTTTCGTGTCGTCAAGTGACACAATTGTTGGAAGGTTGCCATATGCGTAATGTCTGATATGATCATGACTCAAATTACAACTTGATATTAAATTGCTAAGAATAGTCATAAGGAATGCAGAGGCACCGATGGACAATAGATGTGATTTGGTTTTTAACCCCTCACTGGTGTCCCGTAGGACCCTGGGTACTTGATACCTATTCCTTGACTATTCGCACTATCCACATGTGGGACCATGAATCCCCTTAGCAAGAGATTGAATCATATCTTATTTATTGAGGCCACAAACTAGTTTGGGGTTTTATTACTATCATGTACTTATTCTATGTTTACTTCTTTATTTACTACTGTTGCTCCCTGGATCGTGCGCGGCCGTATCACCACCGACCGCCCTATCCTTTGCCTTCACCCCGGCCGCCTCTTCTCGCACGTCCGGGGCAAACCTCCGCCGACCGCCACCCTCTCTCCTTCGTCCTTGCGCGCCTCGCTCTCTCCTCGGGCAGAGCCCCACCACCTCGCCGTGGGAGCCTGCTCGAGCTCTCCTTCAAACGCTGCCTTCCATCTGCGCCACCTGCCTCTTCCATGTAGCTCGGGCCCATCCGAGGCAATGTCTCCTTCCTGGGCCATCCTTCTGTTCGTGATCTACGCAAGTACCAACTGCGGGCTCGTCTCCTGTTGGTGCACGAGTCACGAAGTTCTCTGATATTTGTTCGGCATGACGTTGTTATTCTTCGGATACAGTCTCGGGTGACAGTATGCTATTGTTTTGGTACTGACTATGTGGGGTAGTGAGAGAACACACAATTGAGGTGTTGTAGAGCACTGCAATCTCGACTATGAACCTCCCCGTGTATGAGGACGAGACGTTGGACAGGAGCACCCATGCCCTCGACAAGATCTTCTGAGGACTAATTCTGCGGAACCCATGTCCATTGACCATTAATGCCGGAACCCCAAGACTTTCGCCAAGGAATCGAAGGACCCTGCACTTGAAGGCCTTCGACATGGAATTCCAAGACCTTCCTCATGGAATCCAAAGACCCCGATCCCAAGGATCTAAAGACCAAACCTAGCAAACCTCGAACCAAGTTCGCCAAACCGCGATGTGTGACCCCTTTTCCCGAGACGTATATTTTCGTAATATATGATATATATATATATATACCTTGTTGCATTAAATGTTCATGCTTGCATACATATGTTGTGGTTTGGGGGCATTATGCCGATTCACCTAAATTAAATATGAAGACCATATACAGGCTTTTCTAGTCTTATATTGGCCCCATTTAAATCTGTGTAGCGAACCGGTGCCACTATTTTACTTGTTAATAGAACATTTAAATTGCGGGGTTTCTAAACAACATGAACATATTAAATAACTGTCGGGACCCCGGTTCCGCTTAATATTGCCTGATTGCATCACATTTTTCTATGTCATACATCATACATGCATCATGTCCAATCTTCTGCCGCAGTATTAAATAGTGCATCCGGTGTTTGTTCTAGTGCTTTGCTTCTTCATGGATTAGGCCGATGAGTTGATGCGAGTGTCGATTAGATCTTCAGATGAACCTTCGGCAATGTTTCCAAGCAAGCATTCTCCCTCTTTCTACCTATCTTACTTTTATAGTCTTTATTTCCTCCTCTTGATCTATTGATACCTGTGTTGTGATCCTTTAGTTTTCGTACCCGTGATATCCCTTGCAACCACTATATTGCCTTGGACACCTCCTATTACATGTTGTTTGCTAGATAGTCGGCCTTGAGTGTCATAGTCGCTTGCTCGGGTGCTGTTTCGTGTCGTCAAGTGCCACAATTGTTGGAAGGTTGCCATATGCTTAATGTCGGATATGATCATGACCAAAATTACAACTTGGTATTAAATTGGTGGGAATAGTTATAACTAATGAAGAGGCATCGATGGGCAATAGATGTGATTTGGTTTTAACCGCTCACTGGTGTCCCGTAGGATCCCGAGTACTTGATACCTGTTCCTTGACTATTCGCACTATCCACATGTGGGACCATGAATCCCTTAGCAAGAGCTTGAATCATATCTTATTTCTTGGCGCCACAAACTAGTTTGCGGTTTTATTACTATCCTGTACTTATGCCATGTTTACTGCTTTATTTACTATTGTTCCTCATGGAGATCATTTAATACTGTACTTTTTAGGAAAGCGTAGTGTTTTCGCGGCATCGACAAGCCCAGTCACACTTTCGGGTTCCCAGTCGTTTACAACCATTGACGCAAACCTCTGGGTCCGTTCTAGATCCGGCCAACTTCATCGCGGGTAGCTTGATGGGGTGTCCCCTTGAAATATTATATGAATCTTGTGATTTCTTTGTCGTGATACCTTGTTGGGTTTTCATTTGGTTTTTCTGAGGTTGATCGTGCATGTGTTGCTTTTTGTGCCCCCTGCAGGTTAAAAATTTCTGTAAGCCGTGTCCGCGGTTATGGACGACTTGGAGCACAGTATATCGATCATAGACAACTATAACTAAAGTACTGCTATAAATTTGACCTTGAAATGACTAGTAATCAGCTTTAGTAGAACAGAGTGGCTTAATAAAAGTACCAACAACTGCTGGGTTTTTGAATGTCTCATGTTATATGTATCTTACTAGTAAGTATTACAATTACAACAGAATGGTTAACTAAAACTGCCCACTTCTTATGTTATCAAGATGACCCATGCTATCTATATCTGACTAACAATTGTTACAACTATGTTGGAATAAATAAAATTGCCAACTGCGTGAGTTCCTCGGTTTGACTTCCTCGTTTGATCTCAAGGGGGAAATACTAGGTATGTTGGTGTTAGTATCAGGTTGGTTTTGAATAAGTCTTTCTTATCCCTCTCTGATAGTTGCCAGTTGTATCGAGTATATATAGGTTGTTTAGTGCATGATATGCTGCCGCTTCAGTCCACCATACCTATGTAGGCGAGAGCCGCCGAATTCTAAGGCTCGACGTGTACTGGCCTTAGTACTGACTGTTCTCTTTTCCTTTGCCCTTTGCCGGCACCCCATTTGTTTGAGCAGGTTTGAGATTGATGTTGTTAGCAGGGTTACCCTTTTGCCTTGGCCTGGCCAGGGTATGGACGCCATTGGTTATTCTTTAGGGCTCTTAGCCCAATTTGCATCTTATCCGTACTCGGGCGTTGTATTGTTTTCAAGGTGATTTGGATCTTTGTACTGTATATCTGTATTCTTGACTCATGGAGTCGTTGTTGTATATATCTGTTTCTGTGGGTTCCATTGTGTACTATTGTGTAATCATATTACTTCGTTTTCCACCCGCATGAAAGTGCCTGGTGAGCACCTTTGAATCGTATCTATGCGGGTTTGGAGGAAATCGCGAAAACTTGCATAGGGCCGATCCGAGGGTGTTACATGACCGCTCATTTTTTCCTTTGCCCTTTGTTGGAGCCCCTTTTGTTTTAATAGGTTTGAAATCGATGTTGTTAGCAGGGTTACCCTTCTAGATTGGCCCGGGCAGGGTTATGGACGCCATTAGTTATTCTTCCGGGCTCTTAGCCCCATTTGCATCTTGTCCGTACTCGGGCGATGTATCATTTTCAAGGTGATTTGGATCTTTGTACTCTATATCTGTAATCTTGACTCATGGAGTCATGTTGTATATATCTGTTCTATGGGTTCCATCATGGACTAATGTGTAATGGCATTACTTCATTTTCCACCCGCATGGAAGTTCCTGGTGGGCACCTTTGAATCGTTTCTATGCGGGTTTGGCAGAAATCGCTTAAACTTGCATAGGTCGATCCGAGGGTGTTACAGAGTGGTATCAGAGCTCAGCAGTTACAATACTCCACTGGTATTGCCTGTAGGATAACCTAGCTAACAGATGTTGTAGAGTGTCAAAACTATTTTGGAAAAAAATTGGTTGGATAGATCTTATTAGGTATGCTTTTACTCCTTACCCCTCTGCTATTCTCCTATTACCTATGCATGTTTGAATCTTCTCTTACCTTTTCTTCGAGTCGAGGAATTCTCATGGTTGGGTTTCCGTCGTACATTTAGGTATTTGCTTCCGTCCTTTTTGTAATGGTGCTTCGACATCTGGCCTTCATGCTATCTGATGAATCTTTCATCTGTTGTACCTTTTAGTGGACCGAAAATTCACTAAAAAATTTCTTTGCATCTCCCGATGTTTTTCGACGCGACGACCTCATCTCCATCAGATCTGATGAAGATTTTGCATCACTCCTTTGTTTCCAAACATAGCTATCAAGATCTTTAGTCTGAATTCCGAGAGATGGTTGCATAATTCTGCTATTCATGTGCAGAGTAATGCTTTGGGTGTGCGATGGACTGATCTCCTTCCGACTACTCTTATCATTCGCTCTTGTACATTGAATAGGTGGATCAAGAAATTTTATTCCTTCTATATAAGTTAAAGGTGGTCTCACTTTTCGAGACCTTTGCCTTCGTCCTTTGTTCCCGGAGTGTTCCCACAATGAACGTGAGCAACGTCCCCTTGTTGGTGGTGTCGCCAATTTCAAGACGGATAAATAACCCTTGTAAGTGGTGTCACGAAGATCTACACGAAGCGAGCAAATTTAGATCATCGGCCTTCTTCATCGTACCATGAGGCGGATCTCGAGGGCGAGATCCATTATTAGTGGTGTCGAATTGTAGCATCCCGGGAAGACCACTACTATAAAATTGCATGTCTTTATATCTATGCATCACCATGACATCATCATGCATATTATTTTCCCTAAAACTATTTTCTAAAAGCCTACATTTGTTTCCTAAATAACCCCCTTTTATTTTAAATATCAAACCCCCGGTTGGTCCAGATCTTTTATTTGTCTAACAAGTATTAACAAAAACATTTTAAAAATAAAACATATATTTTAAAATATTTTGTGGGGGAGGCCGCTATTGTCTAGGCCCAACGGCCCATCTAGCAGCAACCTACAACCCCAAACCCTAATTCTACTCTACCCTAAACCTAATCCCCATAGCCACCTACCCATCTACACCCCGCGCCACCACTCCTTCTCTTGGTGCCGCACGCACCACCTAGCCCCACTCCCTGCCGCACACGCGCCTGCACACAACCCAACGACCCGCATCACTACAACCCCCGGCCCCACCCCAGCTTGCACGATTGATCCCCACCAAACCCGATCCTGATCCGGTCAACATGCAGAGCCCGTGCCAACCCGCCCGCACTACCTCGCTCGCCCCACCCCGCGTCACCTCCACGCAACCCCCACTCCCCCTTGTGTGTTTCCCGCACAGGACCCACCTCGAACCTTCCTCATCTTCGTGTCGAGTGCTTGTCCGTCCCTCGGCTTCATCCAGCCGCCACGAGCGCCCCTCTCTCCTCCGCGAGCCACCCTCTGCTGCCGCCACCCTGGCGCCGCTTCCTCTCCCCTCGTTGCTCTCCTCGCCGTCGACCGCAAGCCATCGTCATAGCCATCCGCTCGCCGCGCGCGCCCACTGCCTCTGTGACGCCTCGGATTCTCTTTTGCCACAGCGCCGGCCTTGCCTCGATGTCAACCGTCGCCTTCCTCGAGGCTTGCTGCAACGACCTTGACCTTCCTCTGTTTTTGGCAGCAGGCCCGTATCCGGCACCTCCCTATCCTCTTCTTTGTAATCAACGCTGGCTCGCCATCGTTTTCCTCCTAGGTACCCTATGGGTTCCATGTTGCATCCAGACCCTTTTGCTTGTCTGTCGTGCGCTCGGGCCCTCCATTTGATGTATGTGTTAGTGACAGCGAGGTGATGGTGCTGTGGTGAGGCGAAGATGGTATGGGGAGGTGCTAAAAATGATAATCGTTTGGCGAAATGCAGACAAGGTATCCCTACCCATCAATAAGTTCTTCTTTCGTCATTGCTTTAATCATGGACAACCGTTCCATGTCTATTGTTGATTCGAAGATCACACAAGATGTACACGATGGAATATGAGAAGACATGTACTTTCTACTACACTAAACAACAAGATCGCCTTCTCGGACCTGGTGATTCAAGATCTCCTTCCCGAAAACCACCAAGCACTCCCTCCTGGATCCGAATGCCCTGAACCCTAAAGCCTTGATCCCGTCCAATCCCTTCGATGAATCTTGAAACGAAGATCTCCGGTACCCAACATGTGAATCTTTTTGAGCCCTATTTTATAAATTGACATCCATATGAATTGTTGCATCAATTGTTCATGATTGCATACATCTTTGTGTGGTTTGGGGGCATTAAGCCGATTCACCTCATAATTAAATATGGAGATCTTATGCGGGATTTTCTATTCTTACATTGGTCCTATTTAAATAAGTTTAGCAAACCGCCATGTTTTGCCTTGTTAAACTAACATTTAATTTGCGGGTTATCTAAACAACTAGAACCATATAATTAATTGTCAGGACCCCTGTTCCGCTTAATATTGCCTAATTGCATCACACCTTTCCCATGTCATACATCATACATACATCATGCCCGATCTTCTGCCATAGTATTAAATAGTGCATCTGGTGTTTCTTTTAGTCTTTTGATTCTTCATGGACTAGGCCGATGAGTTGATGCGAGTGTTGAACCGATCTTCGGATGAACTTCGGCAATTTTTTCAGGCGAGCATTCTCCCCCCTTCTACCTATTTTACCTTTATAGTCTTTACTTCCTCATGTTGATCTATTGTTATCCGTGTTGCGATGCTTTAGATTCCATACCACTATATATATCCTTTGCAGACTATATTGCCATGGACACCTCCTATTACCTCTTGTTTGGTAGATAGTCGGACTTGCGTGTCATAGTTGCTTGCGTAGTTGTTGCTTCGCACCGTCGATGTTCCACAGTTGTTGGAAGGTTGCCATATGCTTTATGTTGGAGATGATCATGACTAAAATTACAACTTGATATTAAAATGCTGGGAATAGTTATAACTTTCTGAAAGTCTTCTCCACTTTTATGGACGATTTGAGCACAGTATCTCAATCATAGACAACTATAACTAAAGCAGTGCTATAAATTTTACTTTGGAATGACTAGTAATCAGTTTCACTACAACGAAATGGCTAAATAAAAGTACCAACAACTGCTGGGATTGGGATGCCTCATGCTATATGTATCTGACTAGTAAGTATTGCAACTATAACAGAATGGTCAACTAAAACTTCTTACTACTTATGATATTAATGACCCATGCTATCTATATCTGACTAGTAATTGCTGCAACTTTAATGGAATGAATAAAATTGCCAACTGTGTGAGTTTCCACGGTTTGACTTCCTTGTTTGGTCTCGAGGGGGAATACCAGGATGGGTATGCTTGGTGATAGTATCAGGTTTGATCCGTATAGGTATTTCTTATCCCTCTCTGATAGCCGCCAGATGTATCGAGTCTCTATAGGTTGTTTAGCGCATGCTTCGCTGCCGCATTAGTCCACAATACCTATGTAGGCGAGGACCGCCAAATTCTAAGTCTCGCCGTGTACTGGCCTTAGTACTGACCACTCTCTTTTTCCTTTTCCCTTTGACGGCGCCCCTTTTGTTTTAGCAAGTTTGGGATCGACGTCGTTAGCAGGGTTACCCTTTTGGCTTGGCCTAGGAAGGTTTATGGATGCCATTGGTTATTCTTCAGGGATCTTAGCCCCATTTGCATCTTGTCCGTTCTCGGGCGTTGTATCGTTTTCAAGGTGATTTGGATCTTTCTACTGTATATCTGTAATCTTGACTCATTGAGTCGTGTTGTATATATCTGTTCTGTGGGTTCCATCGTGGACTAATGTGAAATGGTATTACTTCGTTTTCCACCCGCACGGAAGTGCCTGGTGGTCACCTTTGAATTGTTTCTATGCGGGTTTTACGGGAATCGCTTAAACTTGCACAGGGTCAATCCGAGGGTGTTACAGGGGGTCTCTCGCATTGCGCTGCAGCCCGCGGGATAGGACCCACCGGTCAGCGGCTCAGCAGAAGAGTGGCTAGGGCAACAAGGGTGTCGCCAAGATACGAGCACCATGCGCTCGACATAGGTATAGTCTTGATATGATGAAGCCTATGGAGACTAAACATCAACTATCGTGTAGGTACCTAATGATGAGATGGGAACCATGAGACGAACGTTGGTCTCCCAGTCGGACATGAACAAGGAGGAAAAGATAATGATGCGCGTGAGATGGTCCAATCTCTCCTTCCGGGGGCTTCCTCAGAAGGGGGTAAGGGCCCGATCAAGGATGGCGAGGCTAAGGAGTAGCCTCGACTACGCCCCGGGAGGACCTTAGGAGCACTTCTCCTAGGCCAGGCGTGGCCCGGGAACTAGAGTCAACTGAGCCTGACAGGACACGTGAGGCCTAGGCCTTGGGAACTGGCGACGCGCTAGTACTGTTGGACATCATTGATACATCATAAACATATCTTTAATTTTTGATGTTCCATGCTTGTTTAGTATCAACTTTGCTATGCTTTGTCTACACTTTGAGTTATTTTTATACATTTTCTGGGACTAACCTATTAACAAGATGTCGTAGTGCCAGTTGCCTATTTTCTGCTGTTTTTGGTTTCAGAAAAGCTAGTAAGGAAATATTCTCGGAATTAGACGGGACAAATGCCAAAGTCAATATTTCACCGAGATGAACACAGAGACCGAAGGGCAGCCGAAGGAGTGCCACACGGCCGCTACATCCTAGGGCCACGCGGGCCCACCCTAGGGCGCCGCCCTATGCTGTGGACGCACTGGCCTTCCTCCTGCCTCGCCTCTTCTTCTATAAAATCCCCTAGATGCCAAAACCCTAAGTACCCGACCATATCTCCACGAAACAGTCTGTAGCAGCCACCACCATTGGCCGTAGATCGGGGGGATCTGAATCTCTTCCCGGCACCCTGCCGGAGGGGAGATATCTTCTCGGAGGCCTTCTTCATCACCATGCCAGCCTCCGGTATGATGCGTGAGTAGTTCACCCTTGGACTATGGGTCTCTACAGTAGCTAGATGGTTGTTTCTCCTCCTTTGTTCTATCATGTTTAGATCTTGTGAGCTCCATTCATGATCAAGATCATCTATTTGTAATCATGCATGTTTTTTTGCGGGGATCCAATGGATATTGAGATACTATGTCAGACTGATTATTGATTCTATCATGTCTTATGATTATTGATTCTATCATGTTTGTGTTGTTTATGATCTTGCATGCTCTCTGTTTCTAGTAGCTATCTTGGCCAAGTAGATGCTAGTGACTCCAAGAGGGAGTATTTATGCTCGATAGTGGGTTCATGACTCTATTGAATCTAGGGAAGTGACAAGAATCTCTAAGGTTATAGATGTGTTGGTGCCACTAGGGAGAAAACAACAATCTTTTGTTCATGGAACAATTGTATTGTTTACTTTACACACATTACTTAATGCAGTTATCTGTTTCTTGCAACTTAATACTGGAGGGGGTTCAGATGATAACCTGAAGGTGGATTATTAGTAATAGATGCAGTTGGATGGCGGTCTATGTATATTGTTGTAATGACCAATCAGATCTCATAGGAATCGTGAATGTCTAGTATTTCCTTGTTATGCCTTGCTTAATCCTGTCAATTGCCCCACTGTAATTTGTTTTCCCAGCATGTTATGTTATTTATCTTAAGGAACACCTCTAGTGAACTGTGGACCCCATTCCAATCTTGATCAATGATACCTCATCTACTATTACTGTTTACTTTCTGCAAGCAACCATTACCTTCCACAATATACGTTTAATCTTTTGTTTTCATTAAACCAGTGAGATTGACAACCTCACTGTAAGTTGGGGCAAAGTCTTGAGTTTGTGTTGTGCCGGATTCCAAGTTGCTAGCAAATCCTTGGAGTTGTTGAAGGGATATGGGTAGGCTACACTAGCGCAAATCAAAATTTTCTACCGCGTAAACCAGGAATACGGTTGTCATAGATCACGGGATTACCACTAGACGCGCGGTTGTGGAACTTGATGAAGCAGGTCGAGGCAGTGTAGATGTTCTACGTCTCCTGCTCGTCCTCGTCCCACGAGCAGCTCCCCTTGCGCGGCTCATCCAAGTGCCACATATGCAGCACCTCCAAGGTATCCACACGTGCAGGGTTGAAGCGTCAGACGCTGGACTGCTAGGTCGCGTGTGCAACACATGCGTGAGGAGTGGCGACTGGGTGGAATGGTCTAACACTGGTCAGCTCGCCCCACCCTCTCTTATATAGGCTTCCCTGGTGGGCTTCTATATTAGTAGCCAATTCGAAGCCTAAGCCTAGTCTAATTCGGATCTAATCCTCATTAGGCTTCCAGCCCCTTAAGTGTGTGACCCTATAGGTTCATATACGTATAGACATGACACGAATACACTTACTCTGTCAATAGTTGGCAGCAGCCTCTAGCAAGACGTGCCAACTCCTAAATGCATATAAAAAATCATTCGGACGAACCATCACAAGGTTTAGTACATGTCTTTCCCTTTGCCTCACTATATTTGGTCTAGCTCCAAGATGACCTCCCTTTCTCAATACTGTGATTCGGAATCCCTTTACTAGGTTAACTCTTAACCATATGTAGCACGACCATACATTTCTGGATCCGATCACTCGAGGGCCCTAGAGATATCTCTCTCAAGTAGAGAGGGGCAAATCCCATCTTGATTTACCATGCCTTGCAGCATGCTTCAGGACAAACCCGAAAGCTACCTTTATAACTACCCAGTTATGGAGCAACGTCTGATAGCCCCAAAGTAGGTCGATCCACATCTCAAGTACATGCGACAATCTCAGGTCTAAGGACAAAACATACAAGATGTGTAGAGAGAGCTGCAAGTCTAATTGCCATTCTCAAATTGGGTCAGTCCAACCCCATATTTATAACATGTGTCCACATCATTGGTTTGACATCTCCATGTCTATGACTTGCGAAACATAGTCATCAACCAATCGATGTGCTAGTCTAGTATTCATGTGTGTCCTCACATGAACTCCGACTAGGGACAACTATTCGATAACCATACAAGTAAAGAGTTTCACAAACAATTCACATAATTGCCAATCAATACAAGTTGCCTGATATGGATATACAAGGAACATTACAATAACTCACGGATACATATGAAATATAATCATCTCTATGATTGCCTCTAGGGCATATTTCCTTCAGTCTCCCACTTGCACTAGAGTCAATCTAAAATGTATCTAATACCAATTGCTCTTGTGTGCGCTTCATGCGCGGGCCGCGGGAGAGGCTTAGTCAAGGGATCAACAACATTTGAGTCCATATGTATTTTGCATATCATGACACTACCATCCTCAACAAACTCACGAATCTGATGGCAACACATGCGAATATGTTTGTTCTTCTGGTGCTGTCTAGGTTCCTTGGCTTGTGCAATAGCACCATTGTTGTCACAATAAATGTCCAAGGGATTGGACGCGCCCTGAACCACACCAAGAGCGATCAGGAAATTCCTAATCCAAACAGCTTCCTTTACATCCTCCGAGGCAGCAATATACTCAGCTTCTGTTGAAGAGGAGGTCACCGTATCTTGCTTGGAACTTTTTCTGCTCACAGCACCACCATTCATGACAAACACATAACCTGATTGCGATTTGGAGTCATCTGAGTCGTTAAGGTAACTCGCATCTGTGTAACCCTTTACACCAAGTTCATCCTCACCTCCATAAACTAGGAACACATCCTTAGTCCTTTTCAAGTACTTAAGGATGTTCTTTACCGTTGTCCAGTGACCTTCACCTGGATCAGCCTGGTATCTGCTTGTAACACTTAGAGCATAGGAAACATCTGGGCGAGTACATATCATTGCATACATGATGGATCCAATAGACGAAGCATATGGAACCCTGCTCATGTGCTCACGCTCATCAGTAGTCGAAGGACATTGAGTCTTGCTGAGTTTAATGACGTGATACATGGGAAAGAACCCCTTCTTAGCCTCTTCCATGATGAACTATTTCAACACTTTGTCAATGTATGTACTCTGGCTTAATCCAATTAGCTTTCTTGATCTATCTCTATAGATCTTGATGCCCAGAATATATGCCGCTTCTCCTAAGTCCTTCATCGAAAAACTATTTTTCAATGAGGTCTTAATAGACTCGAGCATATGAATGTCATTTCCAATCAGCAATATGTCTTCTACATATAAGATTAGAAATACAAGTGCTCTCCCACTTTCCTTCTTGTAAACACAAGGTTCTTGTTCGTTTTTCATGAAGCCAAACTCCTTTACAACTTGTCCGAGATGCTTGCTTCAGCCCATAAATGGAGTTTAGAAGTTTGCATACCTTTCCAGCATTGTTTGGATCGACAAAACCTTCGGGATGCATCATATACACGTCGTCAGTAAGGATTCCATTTAGGAAATCCGTCTTGACATCCATCTGCCATATTTCATATTCGAAATGTGTAGCAATGTCTAGAATGATCCGTATAGATTTAAGCATCTCTATGGGCGATAAAGTCTCGTCGTAGTCAACTCCTTGAACTTGTCAAAAACCTTTTGCAACAAGTCGAGCTTTATGGATGTGAACATTTCCATCCATATCAATCTTCTTCTTATAGATCCATTTGCACTCCATGGATTTAAAACCATCAGGCATGTCGACCAAGTTCCAAACTTGATTGTCTCCCATGGACTCTATCTCCGATCTCATGGCGATCAGCCATTTCTCATAGTCCGGGTCCACCATCGATTCTGCATCGGTCGCATGCTCATAATTGTCGAACAATAATAATTCCCGCGCTTCGGGGAGCCTCGCCGACCTTCGTGGTTGTGGTGCTTCTATTGCCACGGGTTCCTCAACTTGTTCTGCTACAATAGCATCACTCGTAGAAGCATCCCTGACTGGCTCATCTTGAACTTCTTCAAGTCACACTGACCTTCCACTCGTTCCCTTTGTGAGAAACTCTTTCTCTAGGAAAACACCGCTACGAGCGACAAACACTTTGCCCTCTTCTCGGTTGTAGAAGTAATACCCTAAGGTTTCCCTCGGATATCCCACAAAAATGCACTTATCCGATTTGGGTGTTAGCTTGTCCGACTAAAGTCGCTTGACAAATGCATCACAACCCCAAATCTTTTGAAAAGACAAACTAGGATTCTTTCCAGTCCACATCTCATATGGTGTCTTAACTACGGATTTAGATGGTACCCTATTAAGTGTGAAAGCTGCTGTTTCTAGAGCGTAACCCTAAAATGATAATGGTAAATCTGAATGGCTCATCATCGATCGAACCATGTCCAACAAAGTACGATTGCATTGTTCGGAGGCCCCGTTGGCGTTCTGGGCGGCGTGAGTTGTGGAACAATTCCGCAACTCTTAAGATGATTGCTAAATGCGTGACTCAAATATTCACCTCCACGATCAGATCGCAAGGCCTTTATTTTCTTGACACGTTGATTCTCTACCTCACTCTAAAACTCCTTGAACTTTTCAAAAGTTTCATACTTATGCTTCATCAAGTAGACATAACCATATCTACTGAAATCATCAGTAAAACTAATGAAGTAGTGATATCCTCCTCTGGCTGTCGTGCTCATTGGTCCACATACATCAGTATCTATGAGTTCCAACAAGTGTGTCGCTCTCTCGGGTAAACCCGAAAAATGCGACTTGGTCATCTTTCCAAGTAAACAAGCCTGAAATGTCTCGTATGATTCAAAATCAAACGAAGTTAGAAGACCATCACCATGGAGCTTCTTCATGCGCTTTTCACTTATATGCCCCAAACGACAATGCCATAAATAAGTAGGACTCAAATCATTAGGCCAAAGACTTTTAGCACTAACATTGTAAACAGATGCATCATCAAGATTTAAAATAAATAACCCATTCACAATGGGAGCATCAGCCATAAACATAGCATTCTTAGAGATTACACAACCATTGTTTGCACTCGCGAATGAATAACCATCCCTCATCAAACATGAAGGTGATAAAATGTTTTGACCCATACTAGGAATGTAATAAAAATTATTCAACTCCATAATAAATCCTGACAGAAGGTGAAGTTGCATGACACCGACGAACAATGCAGCAACCCTTGCTTTATTTCCGACGCGAAAATCCACTTCGCATTTCTACACTTCTCTAGTCCTTATTAGCCCCTGCATCGAATTGAAAATATGAGCAACCGATATGGTATCAGTTAACATAAGAATCAGCGAGAAGAATGTCCACAACATTTACAACAAGCGTACCTGAGTGGGAAGTACTCTTACTTCCACTCTTCTTCAAAGAAGCCTGGTACTTGCTGCAGTTTCTCTTCCAGTGGCCATGTTCATGAAAAAATAAGCACTTAGTGTCATCTGCAGGTCCAGCTTTTTGCTTGGGTGCAGGCTTAGGGATCGTATCCTTAGCCTTGCCCTTCTTCTTCGACCAAGAAGTACCCTTTTTTATTAAAGCTAGGCTTGTTCTGCATAGCCATCACATGGCTATGCCCTGCACACTTCTTCATGTTACTTTCTGCTGTTTTTAGCATCCCACATAACTCATTAAGGCCCTTCTCCACCCCATGCATATGGTAGTTCGAAATGAACTACCCATAGCTAGATGTAAGAGACGCTAAAATGAAATCAGTAGCCAACTCTTGGCCTAGTGGAAAACCAAGCTTTTCCAAAGTCTGACTGTAACCAACCATTTTGATCACATGGGGCCTACACCTGCTCCCTCTGCCAGCTTGCATTCCACAAAGGACTTGGCGACATTGTACCTCTTAGTCCTGGCCTGAGTCTAGAACATGTCCCTAAGCGTGACAGTCATATCATACGCTTCCTGATCCACAAACTTCTTTCGGAGTTCAGGTTCCATCCATGCAAGCATAAGACAACTAACCTCAAGAGAATCATCACATGCTCTCTTTTAGGCATTCTTAAGGGCAGCAGTTGCATTTTCAGCAGGTTCATCGGGAATTTGGTTATCTAGAACTGTTTCCTTTTTATCAGACCTGAGAACTATTCTCAGGTTACGGACCGAGCCCAAATAGTTTGTTCCATTTAGTTTATCTTTGTCAATAATCGAACGCAAAGAAAAAGGTGATGCAGTGTTTGGCGCCATCGATCTACAACAGAAAACATGCAAAGTACTAAGCCATGTAACCATGAAAGAGTAAAACATATTAAACAGTTTAATGGCATATACTCCCACTTAAATCAATATCCCACTATTGATACTAAGTGATTCAAGATCCACAATTAACAAGTCGACTAGTGAGCTTTAGAATCACTACTAGAAGACAAGGTAAATGTAAGACCCCACCTTTATAAAGGTAAAGGTCCCTGTGATTGCAATGCTAGTCCCTGGATCAATTGCTAGCATCCACAGTTTAAGATGAAGTACACAGAAACAAAGGTCATTATTACATCGTCATTCTAGAGATAACATAGTCTTTTACAACTCCATAGCCATAGGCTAGTACAAGAGTTTATCATAACAATATAAAATAAAAGTCTTCATCTTCATGTGCCACAGGCAAGCATGTTGAGTGTAGACTCATAACCCTAATCCTCATCAGAGTAACCTCCAACATCACAAGTTACAGCCACAATGGGTCAATACATTGGAATAGTATTGGCAAGTGATACCTTAGTAGAATAATAGTATCTAGCTTCTACATGAATTTGGCTAAGTGTAGCTTAGGCTTGCTTTGCTCAAAATAGATTTTACCTACCTGTTGAAAACACTAAGTTTTTGTTTGGCAAAAACTCCCAAGGAACCACCAATTGAAATTAGTGAACGTTCACCCTTGTTCAACCACAAGTTTTAACTTAGAAAATTGGGATGAGGAGATTCTTGATAGCTTCCATGTCTTGATGCTCCAATTTTCCATTACCGGGGACACGGCTAAGTACTTAGTTTCTTCCTTCTACAGAGGTGGTGCACTTTCCCCACAAGACTTGATTTTCACCAAGACAGGACCTTTCAGAAGCCTTTCCTTAGACCAAATGGACGCGTTGCAACCTATCACCCACAACCACCGACTGTCCAAATGGCTAAGTTATTGCAACCTATATGATCCAGGCAGAGCCCATAATGCCATGTGGCTGCACTAGAAGCTTCTTAACATATGGCATCTCAAATCCCTTTGTTCCTGGGTGGAATTCCACAAGTGAGATACACAAGGTTCACCAGTCCCCTGGCCTTGTGTAACCACTCAACATAAACCAATCCACCATTCCACCTAGGTGTTTCATTCACTTAGTTGTTTTATTAAGCAAAACATAAGTCAAAGACTTAGAAATATTTTCCATAGTATGTGTATATAATCCACCCTTGGTTGCTACTAGCTAGGCTAAGCATGGCAATAGTAAGCATCTTAACTTAGAGAAAATTCTAACAATTCTACAACTACTAGGATTTCCCAAGCCTAGCATATAGATACTTAGCAAAAATTATCATGCAAGCCCTATACAAAATATTTCTAACGCATAGTCAAAATATTGGGACAAAAGTATGAAGCACCACTTGCCTTGGTAGTTGGGGGAGTAACAACAATCCTCACAGTCACAATCACCACTAGCACCAAAATCTACACATAAAATGATAGCACCAAATTCACATATCAAAATAAATAAGCAAAAATATATGAATGCATGCAAATGACATGTGATGATTTTTTTAAAACTCAACAAGACAAGTAAAACAGTACTGATCAATAAACTAAACATTTATACATCAAATAAACTTTATTTGGCCTTTAAAACATTTTCCAACTAATTTTTATACACAAAATAAGCTTACAAATGTCTCTGCAAAAACAACTAAGTTTACAGAAGAAATTCATTAAACAAAGTGCATGGTTGTTAAGTACTCTTGATGCTGATTCCATTGATATAAAATTTGCAAAATTTGGACGTGTGGATCAAAAGTTATGAATTTTGCAAATTTGAACATCTAATAGTTTCAATTCTGTTTTTAATACAAAACCTGAGCCATGTGTCTTAATCTAACTGGTCGATACCGTTTCGCGTGGATTGAGCTCTGTGGAGCGTTGGATTTAAAGTGGATCGTGCGGCACAGATGAGTGTACCGGTTCGATTTAAGTGAATCTATCCTACTCGCTGGATCCAGATCTAACGGCGCACAGACGTTTGACCAAAGATGGGCGGCGCGCGACGGTGGCTGGCGGCGGCGCGGTCAGACGAGGATGGTGCGGACAATACAGGAAGCACGGGAGAGGGAGAAATAGCTCTCCGAGTTCGCCGTGCATTGCTGATGCTCAAAGTGTGCTTGGTTGGCGAAGGGGCGCTCGAGGTCGATGGGGATTGCTCCTCGTAGTTCCTTCTAGCGACGACCGCTTCTATTTGTCATCGATGGCGAGGTTACTGGTCATGCCAAGGCAAGAGAAGAAGTGCGTCAGATGCGCAAGATGATGCTGGTCACTCGAGTGTCAACGAGAGGGAAAGGTGCGGTCAGTACTAACCAGGGGAGCTCGTCGGAGTTGATGGTTTCGTCGGAGTGGGGGTCCTGAGCGAGGGTAAATGGTCATAGAGGGGTGGGGGTTAAGTAGCCGAAGCAGGGGCGTAAATCACGCGCTGCATCAATGGAATTTAAGTGCATTTGCGTCGGGGAGGAAACGTCCGCGGTGAGCAGGTCTTCGGCGCGAGATTGACGACGAGGTCGACGTGGCTGGTGGGTCCGAGCTGTCAGTGAGGGGGGGTGTGCGGGCTGGGTGAGAAACATAGGAAGAGGGGAAACCCGGGTGGGCTGGCTATTGGGCTAGGTTTGCTGCTGGGCCGAATAAGTGGCGCCGACCCTTTATGGTTTCTTTTATTCTTTTCCATTTTTATTTTTATTTTGATTTTCTGATTTCATTTTCAAATGTTTTTCATATGGTTTTGAATTCAAACTTGTTATGATTTTTGTAAAGTAAAGCTTTCACATATTTGACTATAGAACAATGTTGTTCACTCAAAAATACTTAGGCACATTGAATTTTTAGAATTAAACCATGCTTAAATAATTATTTACAATAGTCATATGAATGGTTTGAATTCATATTTTTGTTTTCAAAATCTTGACCAAGCTTAGAAATATCAAACAAACCTAAGTTCAATTCTTTACTGATCAAAACAAGTATTTTCTTATTCGAAGGTAGCAATAAGGCCATTGCCTTTCTTACATAAAATAATAGACAACAAATGTTTCTGTTTTTTGAAAAATGATCCTAAAATGATTATGAATGCATGAATGATATGCAAACTTTGAAATCATGATTTTTGGGATGTTACAAATCTAACCCCCTTAAGGTGAATCTCGCCCTCGAGATTCGGATTGGCTAGCAAATAGGTGAGGGTGGTCTTTCCGAAGATCATCTTCTCTTTCCCATGTTGCTTCTTCCTCTGAGTGATGGTTCCACTAAACTTTGCAGAATTTGATAGTCTTTGTCCGAGTTACTCTTTCTGCAGTCTCGAGAATCTTGATAGGTTTTTCTTCTTAGGTGAGATCACTTTCCAATTGGACCTCCTCCAAAGGTATAGTATCCTTCAAAGAAGTCTCTTCCATCTCCAGATGGCATTTCTTTAGCTGACTCACATGAAAAACATTGTAAATGGAAGACAATGATTCAGGTAATTCAATCTCATAAGCTACTTCTGCTTTACGACTCAGAATCTTGAATGGTTGTCAACACCTGGATTTTTAATCCCAGATGCCTGTTATGCCATACATCGCAATCCCAGGAATACCATTTTTGCGAGACATAACAGAATTGGATACCACAGTACATCATCCATTACAAACCATACATAAGGTTTTACACAAATAAGGATCTCATGATCCAGTTCTTAATACAACACAAGCAGCGGAATACGTAATAATAACGGTAGCGTAGGCGAAGCTCCATCTTCGGGGTCACAAGCAATGCTGACGATGGGAGATGATCCTAGTTGTCGTAACCTTCCTGGGTTCCATCCTCCAGGTACTCTTCTTCATAGTCTGGCCACGGGAATAGCCAGGGACAAAGCCATGAGTACTCTTTAAGTACTCGCAAACTAATACTAACAAGTGAAGGGGGTTTTTGTAATAGGACACTAAGCTCTAGGGTTGTTTTGCAAGAAGCCAGATTTATCTCTACTAAGTTCAGAAGCAAGAGAAGCTAGTCACAATGTTATAACTCCTAAGTGGGAACTTGAATTTCATATCAAAACTCTGTTGTGGTTAGGTAAAAGTCTCCATTTATTTCACAAGTTATTTTGAAAACATCTGATGGGGGAACAATATGGCCACTCCAACTGTCCATAACCGCGGACGCGGCTATTTGAATAGTTTGATACTCTGCATAGATTGTACACTTTCACCACAACATACGATACATCCGTCAGGAACAAATCCTGAATTCACCATACTCAGTATGCGGATAATCAATCCTAACCTTTCAATTACACGCCCTAGTATAAGCACCTCTCCTGTGAGTTTGGCCTTCCCAACCATGACCAACTGTCATCTTGGGTACTGCACAGGTGGACAATCTTCACAAGGTAGCGTCAGCTCATACCTTGGCCATGAGGGAACTAATACTAGGGTATACAAGTTTCCAGTCAAGCCCTACCCAATCTTCGGGTATTGTGGTTGTACGATAAAATTGGAATGGTATCGCATCCAGACAACCATCAGTTTTATAAAGGGCTAAGGCTCATGCCTTAACATTTTCATCCCCAAAATCATCTGGTGTTCGGAAACACATGTCCAAAACATTTCAATAGAATGATCTATCATTTCAAGGTTTTCATAACCATTTTTCCACCGAGTATTCCCATCTAAAGTTGATCAAGTTTTATGCTTAGCACTAGCATCTACAAGTGGGGGTAAGTACTAATGAGGGGTGGTAAACTACTAGAGTTTCAACTAAGTTCAATCTTATACCTTGGGATGATATAAAGATTATCTAGCTTAGGCCAAATTTTATGCTATTTATGCAACCTTCAATTATCTTTCTAGTATCTACAATTCACTTAAGTAAACTCTAAGTAATAGCTTTGATAAAGAAATAAAGTATAAAGCTTGTAAGTAAAAACTAGGATTGGTTTATCAAGTGGGTAGGATCATCTATGCTTAAGGCATATAGTTGGCATGGTGACAAGCAAGTATTGGCTTGCATAGGTCAACTTGATTAGTAAGGCTTGCTAAAGTAGAGTATCTTGCAAGTGTTAGCTTGCCTTGTGCAGAGTAGTGGTTGAAGTTCTCCTCGGCTTCTTCTTCGTAGTATCCTCCTTCCTCCTCGTATCCTTGGTCGGTACTAGCGTCTATGAATAAATACGAGGTACACAATCACCAAACAATACTTAACTACTTGCATTCATCACACACAAGGGTCATATAGATGATCTAGCATCATCACTAACATTACAAGATTAAAGCTTGGTTTAATTCCTTTTATTTTTAGAAAAGTAATTTCTACTCATTGAAAAACTACTTAGGATTTAATATTCTCCAAACCAAACATGGGATCATGTTGACACATGTCATCACCACATATTTTAGTCCATAGGAATATGATTTAAAGTGGTGTCACAATTTAATAAGGTTTTACCCATTTATTTTAATTAAATAAAGTGACTAGAAAGGCCTATGTGGCATCCTTTTATTACTTGAACATTATTCTGTAAGTAAATCTATATATTTTTATATATTATGAAAGGTATGATCAATTGTGATTTTTGAGAGTTGGAATCAACTCAAAAGCTATTATGGTTTAAATTTGAAAAATGTTTGAATGCAGAAAAGGTTCTGCCTTGTTATTTTTACCAAGGGTGATCTACAGATCCAAACGACTTGAATGCAACGGGCTTGGATTCAGAATTTCCAGACCTTTCTAACAAAATTGGTTTCATTCAATTTGGTTCACTGAATCGATCTGGGTTGATTTTTGAATCTAGGTGCAGAAGTGTGTTTGAAATAAAATGGAAAAGGTTAAATTCAAATGACTGGGCTGCGCGGGAAACGATACTGGGCCGGCCTGCTAAGCACAGCGCTTACGCGGGCTGGTTAAGTTGCTATCCCCATGCGTCAGTGAGACGAGGGGGTGCGAAGCGGTATGGGGCGATGTGGTGTGTTCGATCTAGTTCTAATCCAACGGCTGAGGGTCATCGTCGACGTTGGGCAACGCCGGCGAGACAGAAACCTAACACGGCAGGTGGGGGTCGTCGGGGGCTCACCGGGGCTCAGGCGAGGGTCGGCGAGGCGGGCGAACGACGAAGTCGATGACGGCGAACCTCCTGGTACCGGCAGCTTCTCCTGGGGCGGCTCCAATCGCTGGCTCCCTTCTTCTCCAGAGGCGGCGGGCTCCGGTGAAATTCCGGCAAAGTACTGCTCGCCTTGCTCCGAGAACGGGGTGGAACGATCAGTGAGGAGAGGAGAGTGAGATGGTGTTCTCAATTCGGCTGGGGGTGGCCTCTATTTATAGTCGCGACGACGAGACCGAACGGGATGGGCAGGCGACGGTAGCGACATGGCTACGGGCTGCTAGAGGCATGGCCGGCGGTGGCGATCGCTTGGTGGTCTCCTGGCGATGCTCTATGGATTTAATGCGCATGTAGGGGCGGTGGCAAACGGTCTGGAACACGCGACGCTCTACACGATAGAGGTGGCATCTTCGACGGCGAGCGGTGGCTGTGAGCCATGGGGCTGCGAACGGGGATGTCTGGCGGTCTCCTGGGTCGGTGGCGATCGTGTATGCACGCGGCGAGGGCGGCGCGCGGTCTGTGCGCGTGTGTCGAGGGTGGCGCTCTGGCGCACGCTCGACATGGTTGACAGAGGCATGGGCGCGGCGTTCCTGGGTGCTCTGGTCGATGTCTTCGAGGTAGGGCTGGTCGAGAGGAGGCGGTAAGGCATGGGTGATCTCCCAGACAAGGTTGGCACGACTAGTTTCTTTCCTAGCTTGCTGTCTACACTGGGGTGGCATGGTGTGCTTCGGCTGTTCACCATTGATGGCATTGGCGATCTCACAGTGGTGCTAGTGATTAGTTAAGTTCGTTAGATGATCTACTGAGGCTATTGTGAGCTAGAGAGGGAACTAGTTAGGCTCAAAACACTGCACACTACACTGTTTTGATTTTTGTTAGATTTGAATCTGCAAGGTGTTTGATGAAATGGCCGCATGAATTCAAGTTTTCAATTTTGAAAATATTTTTGGTGGGTGTGCTAGATTGGTGCTCGTGAGTCTGCAGATGCTTGGGTTTTGAAAGTTGAGCTTGTTTGAGTGGTTTTTGAAAAATTGGGATCTTCCCATATGATAAAGATTCAATTTTGAATTGTCATTTAAACTATGCATTTGAAAGTTTCTGGATGATCACAAAGTGGGCCTTGATACTTTGTTATGAGTACTATCAAGGGGTGTAAAGATCCAAACAAGTTTTTGTTAAGTTCTGAAAGTTTGAGACAGCCAAAGTAGGCATGGGAGTTAAATTGGACAAAATGACCATTCCTTTATTTTGTTTGTTTTGATTTATTTTCCTTTGGGAAAAGTGTGGGGATTGTTTAGATGATGTTTATTTCACCTAAGAATCCTTTTGCAAGCAAAAAACACATAAACAAGGCAATTCAAAAGAATCCAAATTAGGATGCATACACATATGAATGCTTTCATGTTTTTATTTAGAAAAGTTTTTGTTAACCCTAAATTTGATGATTAGAGTTTGATGATTCTAGTTTAATATTTTTGGGATGTTACAATGGTCCAACATATCTTGGGGCCAATTTTCCTTTGACTCCAAATCTCTTCACTCCACGAAGTGGTGATACTCTAAGATATGCTCTATCACCCACCTCATAGGTGACTTCTCTATGCTTTGGATCTGTGTAGCTCTTCTGCCGGGACTATGCTATCTTCAATCTGTCCTTTACTAACTTGACTTTCTCTTCAGCATCCTTGATTAGCTCGGGCCCGAACAAGTTTCTTTCTCCAACACCATTCCATAGTAATGGTGTAGTACACTTTCTCCCATAGATAAACTCAAATGGTGCCATCTCAATACTGTCTTGATAGCTGTTGTTATAAGAGAACTCTGCGTAAGGTAGACTTTCATACCAACTAGCTCCATAATCTAGGGCACATTCCCTCAACATATCCTCTAAAATCTGGTTGGTCCTTTCTGTCTGTCCATCAGTCTGGGATGAAAAGCAATACTGAATTCCAATCTCGTTACCAATGACTCATGCATTTGCCTCCAAAAATGGGAAGTGAATTGAGTTCCCCTATTAGACACAATACTCTTGGGTACTCCATGCATACACACAATCCTATTCATATAGATCTTGGCCAACTTAGCACTTGTATAGGTTGTCTTCACGGGTATGAAATGATCCAATTTAGTTAGACGATCCACTACTACCCAAATGGAATCATATCCTGATCTGGTCCTTGGCAATCCGGTGATGAAATCCATACTAATCTTGTCCCACTTCCAATCAGGAATAGGTAATGGTTGTAACAATCCTGCTGGTTTCTGATGTTCCGCTTTCACTCTACTACATACATCACACAAAGCAATATGTTCGGCGATGTCCTTCTTGAGATTATTCCACCAAAATATTTCCTTCACATCCATGTACATTTTGGTGTTACCCGAATGAATGGAATATGGTGAGTTGTGTGCTTCTTGTAAAATCAGTTTCCGAAGCTCCGGATCTTGCGGAATGCAGATACATTTTCCATACCATAAAGTACCCTATTCGTCTTCATGGAATCCTTTGGCTTTTCCTTTGCCAAATCTTCTCCTTGATCTCTTCAATTTCCTTGTCCGTCTTTTGGGCTTCCTTGATTTTGTCCAACTAGGTGGGTTGAATATCCAATGACATGAGATGTCCTTCAGGCACAATCTGCAATCTGAGATCTTTGAATTGGGCACATAGATCATCTGACAACTCACCCTTGGTAAGGCCATTCAAATAAACCTTACGGCTTAATGCATCCGCTACAACATTTGCTTTACCGGGGTGGTATTGCAAACTCAAGTCATAGTCCTTGATCAGTTCTAGCCATCTTCTTTGTCTCATGTTGACTTCTTTCTGATGAAGATATACTTCAAACTTTTGTGATCTGTGAACACTTCACATCGCTTTCCCAAAAGATAATGTCTCCATGTTTTGAGTGCATGTACAACAGAGGCTAACTCTAAATCATGAGTAGGATAATTCACTTCATTAGTTTTGAGTTGTCTCGAGGCATAATCCACAACTTTCCCTTTTTGCATTAAAACTGCACCTAATCCTTGGTGAGATGCATCACAATAAACTTGGAAATCATTTTCCAAATCTGGCAGACATAAGACTGGCGCTGTCACTAGTCTCTTCTTCAACTCTTGGAAACTGAGTTCACATCCTTCACTCCAATCAAATTTCTTGTCTTCTTTAGTAACTCTGTCATTGGCTTAGCTACCTTTGAGAAATTCTCATTGAACCTTCTATAGTATCCTGCCAAGCCAAGGAAACTACGAAACTCTTTCACTGACTTAGGAGATTCCCACTCAGTTACAGCTAACAACTTTGCAGGATCAACTGCTACACCATCTCCTGACACAATGTGTCCAAGAAATCCAACCTCATTCCGCCAGAATTCACACTTGCTGAATTTGGCATACAGTTTATGCTCTCTAAGCTTCTCAAGTATCAAACGCAAATGTCCTTCATGCTCTTCATTGATCTTTGAGTAGATCAAAATGTCATCATGAAAACGACGATAAACTTGTCAAGAAATTCCATGAACACTTTGTTCATCATATTCATGAAGTAGGCTGGTGCATTGGTCAAACCAAACGGCATTACGGTGTACTCATACAATCCATACCTACTGGTGAAAGCAGTCTTAGGTATGTCTTGTTCCCTTATCTTAAGCTGAAAATAGCCTGACCGGAGATCAATCTTTGAGAACACACGGGCTCCTTCTAACTGATCAAACAAGTCATTGATTCTAGGCAAAGGATATTTGTTGTTGAGAGTCACCTCATTGAGTGAACGATAATCTATGCATAACCTTTGAATCCTATCTTTCTTTTCAACAAACAAGAGTGGTGCTCCCCAAGATGAAGAACTTGGTTGAATAAATCCTTTCTTCAACGGCTCTCCAATTGTTTCTTGAGTTCCTTCAACTCATCAACTAACATCTTGTAAGGTCTCTTTGCTATTGGTCCTGATCCTGGCAGCAAGTCAATCAGAAACTCCACATCTCTATCTGGTGGCATTCCCGACAATTGCTCCAGAAACACATCTGGATATTCTCTCACAATTGGTACTCTATCTATGCTAACCCCCTTAAGAGAATTTTGCTTACTCCCTTTTGATTAACAGTTAGTCTTGAATCTAATCCTTTTATTATCCTGGGTTGTGAGTGTGAAAGTATGATTGGCACAATATAGCACTACCTTGTACTTAGTCATCCAATCCATTCCCAAAATGACATCCAATCCTTGGGAATTTAGGATTATCAAATTAACGGGAAACTTATACTTCCCAAATTCTTTGACTAGGTCATGACATCCTGAGTTCACTATCATTTCTCCACCAGGAGAACTTACTTTTATAGGACACCTAATAGTTTCAACTGGAAGTTCATTTCTATCAACAAATGCTCTTGATATGAATGAATGCGACGCGCCAGTATCAAAAAGAACAAGTGCTGGAACAGAATTGAGTTTGAACTTACCAGACACAGCATCAGGTTCCTCATATATCTCTTCCACATTTATGTGGTTCACTTGTCCCTTCTAGAAAGGGTTGGGCTTGTTGGCACCTTCAACTTTATTTTCTGTTCACTCATTAGCATAGTGCCCCATCTTCTTACACTTGAAGCATTCAACCTGACTAAGATCTTTCTTGACAGGTTGACTTCCACTACCACTTCCACTTCTATTGTGGTGGCTCTTGTATCCACTCTTGTGGTTCTTATACTTGTCGTTATCATGACTACGATGATGCTTGTTGTCACGATGGCGGTTGTGGCCGCGGTGGTTGTTATACTTTCCATGTTTGTGGGATCCAGAACTCCCACTGTCATCATGATGGGAACGCTTGTGAGACGATCCCGAGTTGTGCTTATCAAAGCTATGCTTCCTCTTTCTACTTTCAACCTGTTTCATCTTGTTCTCCAAGATGGTAGCCTTGTCACAAAGTCATTGGTAGGTTGGGACATAGGCAATAGACAGCTGCAGATTCAGTTCATCATTCAGTCCTTCGAGGAATTTCTCCTTCCTCTTGGCATCAGTATCAACTTCATCTGGTGCATAACGTGCCAGATTGTTGAACTCCTCAATATACTCGGCCACGCTGCGGTGATGCTATTTCAGGTTGTGGAACTCCTTCTTCAAATTCATCACTCCGGATGAAATGTGAGCTGTACGGAATCCATCCTCAAAGATAGCCCATGTCACATCTTCAATGGGGGTGGTGATCTGAAAGTTGTCCCACCAGGTTGCTGCTGGCCCTTCCAGCAGATGTGCTACAAACCTGACCTTCTCTTCGTCGGTGCAGCCGACAGTCACTAAATCCTTGTTTACTGAACAAAGCCAATCATTGGCCACCGTTGGATCAGTGGTTCCTGAGAACTTTACAGGCCTCAGTCTTAGAAATCTGGTGAGCATGTCAAATCCTAGCGGATTATTCTGGTTGTTGTTGTTGTTATTATTGTTGTTATTGTTGTTGTTGTTATTCTGATTCTGGTTCTGCATGAAAGTGGTCATCATCTGCATCAGTTGTGTCTGAGCTGTCATCAACTGTTGCATCTTGGGAGTGACATTGTTGTTGTTGTTTGGGTTGGGGTTGGCACGTCGAGGAGGCATCTGTGGTTTTCATAAGGATAAGAATGAGATACCCATAGATGCTTAACATGCACAATACATCACATACTCAATCACAATAACCAAACATCAAAAAATAACGTAGAGTTTGAACGACATAAACAACAAGTTTGGAAATGTAAAACACACCATAGCAAGCCACCCACATGTTGGATGGTCATTGCGACTCAATAATCATAGTACGGTAGATGAAAGATAAACGAGTAGTCTATGCTACTCCTCCGCATCAATCTCCACATCAACAAGGGTAAGACCTGCATTCTCCATAGCGGTCTTGTACTCCTCAACATTAGTAGTCAAGGCCTCTATCTTTGCCCTAAGAGCCCTCTTCTGTGAGCGAAGCCTCTCGATCACTCCCTGCTGATGCTCAAGCTCAAAGTCCTTGGCCTCAAGATCTTCCTTCTTCTCCCGGATCTTCTTATTCCTGTCTTGGACTCTTTTCTCCCGGATCTTGAATTTCTTGTCCTGGCTTTCAAACTTGGCCTCCATTTCCTTGACTATCTTGTCTTGCTCCGCGAAGAACTTGTCCTTCTCTCGGAGCTGAACCTGGAGCTCATCATTGCTAAGCATGACGTTGGTCCTATCGGTATCTAGGTGCCTAATAAGACCCTCTAGGTCCTGGAGGTACAGATGAATCGGCTCCATCGTCTCTATAGCAGCATCCTCGTATTCTATGGCTTCACCCTCCTCGTTGCATCTCCCGAAGGGGTGAAAGTAAAGACCTCTAAGCTCGGTGGAGTGTCTCCCTACCAGGCGCCCGAGTAACTCCTGCATGACTACATCTAAGCCTTTCTCCTTGTCGTCATGCATCAGCTTGAAACTGATAGTCTCTATGGTTGGCTCTGTCTGGCGTCCCGTCTGAGTGACTCTGAAGCCCTAAAGGTCCTTCCTCTCAAACTTGGTGAGGGGAAGTGTCATGATGCTAGGAAGTGGAAGGTTGAGCACACTAGTGAGCTCAATGAGACGAGTACCAAAACGAGTTCCCTTGAACTCCTCGGACGTGTTGATAATAACATTAGGCATCTATTTTTATAAGATAGCGAAAAGTTAGAATCAACATCAAATAGAGAAAAAAATCACTAGACAAAATATTACAAGCATATCTTTTGCAACAAACACACAAGTCATGGCATACACAAATCCATTACAAGCATCAAAAGTTCAACATAACTTAGACAATTCTTTTTGGAAGTAAAAACGATAAGTGTGGTGGTCCAACTAACGGAGTACATTACAATCCCCACTCACTTGCCAGGTTAGCTATCAGGGCATCCCTAGAGGCAATCTGTCGATCTTGATCACATGATTCCATTGCTAAACCTATTATGTCTTCTCTTAGACGTTGGTTAGCAGCCTCTAAGTCCTGGGTACGCTTCTTTTCTTCTATAAGGTCATTTTGGGTGTTGAGCATTCTGCACTTGAGTCTATCACCAAGCTGCTTGATAAAATTCCAAGTTGCATTTCTTGCAGAGTCAAAGAATGTTGTGTGCATTTCTGAGTTGGTGACTATGCAGAATCCTGACTCCTTGTGGTTGTATTCCTTGTTTTTGTACAAGTGAAGTTGCACCCACCAATACTCTTCTCCTTCATACATCACAGGGAATCCCTTGTACACAACTACACCATGTATCCCCATGGTAACCATAAGGTTCTTGAGAGCCTTGGGAAATTCAGTCTCACACTCCAAAGTCATGGTCATGAGTGGTCCCTTCTTCACGGCTTCGTTGATGGAGTTCATCTACAAATAGAATGAGAAAGAAGATTAGAAAAGTTTACGAGAAGAAAAAGACAAGTGTGGAAATTTTCAAAGTGTTGAAAGTTTTTCCTTAGTGGTTTGTAATCCAATCCTAGGGTCCTAATCCTACAGGCTACACAGTGCTCTGATACCATCTGTAACACCCCACCTTTATAAAGGTAAAGGCCCCTGTGATTGAAATGCTAGTCCCTGGATCAATTGCTAGAATCCATAGTTTAAGATGAAGTACACAGAAACAAAGGTCATTATTACATCGTCATTCCAAAGATAACATGGTCTTTTACAACTCCATAGCCATAGGCTAGTACAAGAGTTTATCATAACAATATAAAATAAAATTCTTCATCTTCATGTTCCACAGGCAAGCATGTTGAGTGTAGACTCATAACCCTAATCCTCATCAGAGTAACCTGCAACATCACAAGTTATAGCCATAGTGGGTCAATACATTGGAATAGTATTGGCAAGTGATACCTTAGTAGAATAATAGTATCTAGCTTCTACATGAATTTGGCTAAGTGTAGCTTAGGCTTTCTTTGCTCAAAATAGATTTTACCTATCAGTTGAAAACACTAAGTTTTTGTTTGGCAAAAACTCCCAAGGAACCACCAATAGAAATTGGTGAACCTTCACCCTTGTTCGACCACAAGTTTTAACTTAGAAAATTGGGATGAGGAGATTCTTGATAGCTTCCATGTCTTGATGCTCAAATTGTCCATTACCGGGGACACGGCTAAGTACTTAGTTTCTTCCTTCTGAAGAGGTGGTGCACTTTCCCCACAAGACTTGATTTTCACCAAGATAGGACCTTTCAGAAGCCTTCCCTTAGACCAAATGGACGCGTTCCAACCTATCACCCACTACCACCAACTGTCCAAATGGCTAAGTTATTACAACCTATATGATCCAGGCAGAGCCCATAAAGCCATGTGACTGCACTAGAAGCTTCTTAACATATGGCATCTCAAATCACTTTTTTCCTGGGTGGCATTCCACAAGTGAGATACACAAGGTTCACCAGTCCCCTGGCGTTGTGTAACCACTCAACATAAACCAATCCACCATTCCACCCAGGTGTTTCATTCACTTAGTTGTTTTATTAAGCAAAACATAAGTCAAAGACTTAGAAATATTTTCCATAGCATGTGTATATAATCCACCCTTGGTTGCTACTATCTAGGCTAAGCATGGCAATAGTAAGAATCTTAACTTAGAGAAAATTCTAACAATTCTACAACTACTAGGATTTCCCAAGCATAGCATATAGATACTTAGCAAAAATTACCATGCAAGCCCTATACAAAATATTTCTGATGCATAGTCAAAATATTGGGACAAAAGTATGAAGAACCACTTGCCTTGGTAGTTGGGGGAGTAACAACAATCCTCACAATCGCAATCACCACTAGCACCAAAATCTACACATAAAATGATAGCACCAAATTCACATATCAAAATAAACAAGCAAAAATATATGAATGCATGAAAATGACATGTGATGATTTTTTTAAACTCAACAAGACAAGTAAAACAGTACTGATCAATAAACTAAACATTTATACATCAAATAAACTTTATTTGGCCTTTAAAACATTTTCTAACTAATTTTTATACACAAAATAAGCTTACAAATGTCTCTGCAAAAACAACTAAGTTTACAGAAGAAATTCATTAAACAAATTGATGGTTGGAAATTACTCTTTATGATGATTCCATTGATATAAAATTTGCAAAATTTGGACGTGTGGATCAAAAGTTATGAATTTTGCAAGTTTGAACATCTAATAGTTTCAATTCTGTTTTTAAAACAAAACCGAGCCACGTGTCTTAATCTAACTGGTCGATACCATTTCACGCGGATTGAGCTCTGTGGAGCGTTGGATTTAAAGTGGATCATGTGGCACAAACGAGTGTACCGGTCGATTTAAGTGAATCTATCCTAATCGCTGGATCCAGATCTAACGGCGCACAGGCGTTTGACCAAAGATGGGCGGCACGCGACGGTGGCTGGCGGCGGCACGGTCAGACGAGGACGGTGCCAATGATACAGGAAGCGCGGGAGAGGGAGAAATAGCTCACCAAGTTCACCGTGCATTGCTGATGCTCAAAGTGTGCTTGGTTGGCGAAGGGGCGCTCGAGGTCGACGGGGATTGCTCGCCGTAGTTCCTTCTGGCGACGGCCACTTCTGTTTGTCGTCGCTGGCGAGGGTACATGTCATGCCAAGGCAAGAGAAGAAATGTGTTAGATGCGCAAGATGATGCTGGTCACGCGAGTGTAAACGAGAGGGAAAGGCGTGGTCAGTACTAACCAGGGGAGCTCGTCGGAGTTGATGGCTTCGTCGGACACGTGCATTCGTCGACGTTGGCGAGGTTCTGGGTGGTCCTAGCACATACCAGTGGTGTTAGAAGATGCGCAAGGTTGCGGTGATCATACTGGCAAGACTAGGATGCAAGGGGCGGGGAGTGCTCACTGGAATTTACCGCCGGAGATCGTCGGTACTATGGCGGAGTTCCGCGAAATATGGGCTGCCTGGTGGCGGAGTGGGGGTGCTGAGTGAGGGGAAATGGTCGCAGAGGGGTGGGGGTTAAGTAGCCGAAGCAGGGGCAGAAATCACGCGCTGCATCAATGGAATTTAAGTGCATTTGCGTCGTGGAGGAAACGTCCGCGGCGAGCAGGTCTTCGGCGCGATATTGACGACTAGGTCGACGTGGCTGGTGGGTCCGAGCTGTTAGTGAGGGGGTGTGTGAGGGTTGGGTGATAAACAGAGGAAGAGGGGAAACCCGGGTGGGCTGGCTATTGGGCTAGGTTTGCCGCTGGGCTGTATAATTGCCGCTAGCCCTTTCTGGTTTCTTTTATTCTTTTCCATTTTTATTTTTATTTTGATTTTCTGAATTCATTTTCAAATGTTTTTCATATGGGTTTGAATTCAAACTTGTTCTGATTTTTGTAAAGTAAAGCCTGCACATATTTGACTACAGAACAATGTTGTTCACTCAAAAATACTTAGGCCAATTGAATTTATAGAATTAAACCATGCTTAATTAATTATTTACAATAGTCATATGAATGGTTTGAATTCATATTTTTGTTTTCAAAATCTTGACCAAGCTTAGAAATATCAAACAAACCTAAGTTCAATTCTTTACTGATCAAAACAAGTATTTTCTTATTAGAAGGTACCAATAAGGCCATTGCCTTGCTTACATAAAATAATAGACAACAAATGTTTCTGTTTTTTAAAAAATGATCCTAAAATTATTATGAATGCATGAATAATATGCAAACTTTGAAATCATGATTTTTGGGATGTTACAGTAAATCGGTTAGCAACACTTGCTAATCATATCTCATATGACTCTTGTTGTTGGGTGACATCTCTATGTCAAAACTAGGCGCCCAACCTTTATGCCCCAAGGTCCTTAACTGTTAAGATGACCTTGTCAAGCTCAAAAACCCTTATGTATGTAGGTATCTGATACAAACCCATCCAGCCAAGGAAACCGCGGCACCCTAATTTCATAATCCCACCAAGGATTGTATAGGGAATAGGATGGTTCAAGGTTTGGTTGGGAGGGAATGGTTTAACTTAAACTTTGTGAGGGATCGTTCTACTTCTATTATCTGAGCATGCATAGAGTAAAACGCATAAGAATAGCATACACATAGTTCTGACACAGTATGGCCCGTTTTCTCATGGTGATCTCTATCGCCATAGAACCTGTCCACCATGATGATCTCCATCTTCATGTTCCATGCGAGACATCCTCCAAGTGATGAGTCCTCCAAGAACTAATACAAGCTATTACTCCTAACAGCTAGTAATCAAAATTACATAGTATTGGGATCATCACAAGTTGGCACGCATGCCATTACAATAATTGACAACACATATGGCTCCAGCCATGTTGCTTTACTCACGACACGCAGGTCATGATAAATTTTATGCATGCATCACATACATATATGGGCCATACTGATCACATACATCCTGCAAAAATAAGTTATGCATAGAATCGCATTGTACCGGATCATGTGAAATCGCATCACCTAGTTACATACGTCGTTTAGAAAAATTTTAGATTTTCAAAATTCGAAAAGAGTAAAAAGTTACGGTCAAATGACCGTTTTTTCCTGCAGAAAAAAAATAGAGGGCAACTTACCCGTAGAGCACCACCACCTAGTGCGCTACGAGTAAGTTGGGAAGGATTCAAAATTTGAATCCCCACCCCACCCACCTACCCCTTTTCTTTTCCCTCCCCTTCTATCCTTTTCCTTTTCCTCCCTTTTACTTTTCCTCCCTTCTCCTTTCCTCCTCCTTCATCTTCTCCTCCTCCTCCTTCTCCTTCTCCTTATCATTTTTCTCCTCCTAATTCTCTTTCTCCTTCTAATTCTCCTTCTCCTCCTCTTCCTTCCTCCTCCTTGCAGTGAAGATGGTGACGGCGGCCTCCTCCTTCAAGTGACGACGACGATGGAGGCCTCCTTCTTCTTCTCCTCCTCTTCCTCCTCCTCTTATCCTCCTCCTCCTTGCAGTTCCGACGAAGACGAGGCCTCTCCGACGAGGTGACGACAACGATGAGGCAACGATGACGAGGCGACGAGGCGATGACGACGGCCTGCACCGACAAGCGACGGCACTGATGGCGAGATCCAGATCTGCCGCTTTTTTTTGAATTTTGAAATTTGTATCCGTGGCTCACATCACCTAGTGCGCCACGGTTATCATTTCATACGCGTGGCGCACCTGGACTACTTTCCGTGGTGCACTGGCATGTGCGCCACACCTATCTCGACAAAACCGTGGTGCACCAGGCAGTGCGCCACGGCTAGGAGATAGCCGTAGCGCGAGGCTCGTGGCGCACTGCTACTGTGCCACAGATGGCCTTTTCAGGTGCGCCACGAATAGGCGTTTTCCTAGTAGTGTCTCTTGTGGACCTTATGCTTTGTTGAGACCCTCATTTACAATTTACTTTCTATTCATGCCCTTAAGATGGGCTTTGCTGTTTTCATTGATGGTGATTTAGTGTTACTCTTGTGGAGAAAGTTTCTAAAGGTCTCTTTCGTTGGGTATGTCGAAAATGACATGTATGTGGTGGGCTTTTCAGGTAAAACCACTGCGGGTCCGATGTGCTTATTCGGAAAGGACGACGTGGGCTGGCTATGGCATCGCCGTTTAGCCCATGTCAACATGAGAACTTTGCAAAGTCTTCACAAGGGTGGCCACATTCTTGGACTAAAAGACAATGTTTCTTTTGCCAAAGATCTTGTGTGCAGGGCTTGTGTTGAAGGCAAGATGCATGACTCACCCCACAAGAGGAAAACTATTATTTCTTCAAATAGGATCTTGGAATTACTTCTTGTGGACTTATTTGGTACTCCATCTCATGCTAGCCTCGGTGGGAAGAAATATTGCTTGGTGACTACTGAAGATACACTTGGGTCTATTTCTTCAAGCTAAAGAGTGAGACTCAACAAACTGTCATTGATTTCGCCAATGAAGTTCAGCGTCAACATAATGTCCCCATATTGGCAATAAGAAGTGACAACAGCTCCGAGTTCAAGAACTACACATTAAATGAATTTCTAAGTGAAGAGGGGATAAGACATCAATATTCCGCTGCGTACACCCCTCAACAAAATGGTATAGCCGAGAGGAAGAACCACACTTTGATGGATATGGCTAGATCAATGTTGTCTGAATTCAAGTCTCCATATAACTTTTGGGCTGAAGCCATATCTACTGCTTGTCACTCATCAAATCGGCTCAACCTCCGCAAGATATTGGACAAAACACCTTATGAAATACTTACCGATAACAAGCCCAACATATCGTACTTCCGGGTATTCGGTTGTAAGTGTTTCTTTCTCATCAAAGGAGTTCGCTTGTCTAAATTTGATTCTAAGGCTTTAGAAGGTATCTTTGTTGGTTGTGATGCCGAATCCCACACTTATAGAGTCTACAACAAGCTCTCCGGAATTGTTGTAGAATCTTGTAGTGTGGAATTCGATGAAAATAGGGCTCCCATGTGGGGAAAGTTGATGTTTGTGATGCAGATGTTGAAATACCCCAAGATGCCATAAGAAAAATGGGCGTGGGATTCTTCCGCCCCATTGAGGAACCCCTTGTGGCGGATTGGGAAGGAAATGCTCCACTCAAGTGGATCCCTCATCTACACAAGATCAACAAGCCCCTACTGCTGGAGAAACCTCTGCACCAACACCACAACCTCCTGAAGATCATCTGTCTGCCCAGGACGGACTATCCGCCCCCTCCAAGGGGCGGACTGTCCGCCCCTGGCACTTCAACTCTCTCCAGGGGAAATCAAGAAGAGCAGGCAAGTCCAGAAAATACCAGGCTGGATTCTCTAGCCCCAACGGGTGGATTATCCGGCCCTGGCACTCCAAGTTCTGCCAGGAATGTCCTGGAAGAAGAAATTGTAGCTGCTTCTCCTAGGCCAGATTGTCCGGCCCCACCCAGGGGAGGATTGTCCAGCCCTGAAGAACCTGAACAACAACAGACTCCTGTTATTAGCTTAGATCAAGATCAAGGGCAAGGTAGTGGCCAAGACAAGGATCCAAATGCTGAATCAACTCCTTCAAGAAACAATAAGGAAATTGAGGCTCGTCTCAAAGCTCGCGCAAATCGGAACCTTGAGTTAAGGGGCCACACTCTTGACAAGGTTGTACGTGATCTAAGAAGAAGAGTATCTACTAGAAGAGAACTTGCTAACTTCTGTGATCATCAAGCACACATTTCAATGGTTGAACCAAAGAAGGTCTTTGATGGTCTTGAAAATCCCGATTGGGTGGTTGCAATGCACAAAGAACAAAATAACTTCGAGCACAACAAGGTTTGGTGGTGCAGCAGTACCAAAGGAGACCGGCTGGAGTATGTGTTGCAGATCCACTTCATCGCGTCGAACAACGTCGCCGAATACGAAGCTCTCGCGCACGGGCTCCGGATCACGAAAGACACCGGCATCCGTCGGATCCTTTGCTTCGGCGATTCAGATCTAGTGGTGCAGCAAGTATCCGGCGAGTGGGACACCCAGGACGCCAACATGGCCCTGTACCGGTTCCACGTCCAACTGCTTAGTGCTGGCTTCGAGGGATGTGAATTCCATCAAGTCCCCCGCGCCAACAACGAGACGGCTGATGGGCGCGAGTCGGATCCACCAGAGTATCCATCCCGCACATAGTGTCCTTGGAGCATCTTCGCAAGCCCAGCATCACTCCCTCTCCAGAATCCGAGTCCATCATCTGGGTAGCAGACCTAGGGGTTGCTGGCTCGAAAGAGCCGGGCCCCGCTGTTGTGCCCTCTGGATCAAAAGACCCGGGGGCTGCCTCCTCCTCAGGAAAGCCGTCAACAAGCAAGGCGAAAGGCCCGGGGGCTGCCGACTCGGGTATCACCATCCGGGAAGTTCCATCCTGGGCCTAGCCCTTCATGAACTACCTCCTCAACAACGAGCTCCCGGATGACGAGGTGGAGGCAAGGCAGATCCGGTGCCACGCGCACACGGACACCATCATCAAGAAGGAGCTGTATAAGCGCAGCGCCGCAGGCATTTTCCAGTGGTGCATCGACGTGGATACCGGTTACCGGCTATTGAAGGAGATCCACCAGGGGTACTGTGGTCATCACGCCTCATCCCACACGCTGGTGTCGAAGGAAATGTGCCACGGATTCTACTGGCCGACTGCCGCGGAGGACGCATACCAGCTGGTTCGCGCATGCAATGGGTGCCAGCGGTTCGGCCGGTTAAGGCACATGCCGACTTCCGCGCTCAAGACCATCCCGATCATGTGGCCCTTCGCGGTTTGGGGGATGGATATGGTCGGCCCTTCAAGTGAGCCCGAGCCGGCATGACCCACTTGCTGGTGGCGGTGGACAAGTTCACCAAGTGGATCGAGGCGAAGCCGATCCGGAAGCTGGATGGTGCCACCGTCGTCACTTTCTTTCGCGACATCATCATCCGGTTCGGATACCCCCATAGCATCATCACCGGCAACGGCACGAACTTCACCAAGGGGGACTTCACCCGGTTCTGCCACAACAAGGGGATCCGGCTGGATCTCGCATCTGTCGCACATCCGCATTCCAACGGATAGGTAGAAAGAGCCAACGGCTTGGTGCTAGCCGGAATCAAGCCCCGGCTGATCGAGCCACTAGAACGATCACCCGGATGCTGGATCAAGGAGCTGCCGGCTGTGCTGTGGAGCCTCCGCACCACCCCAATTAGATCAACCGGCTTCACCCTGTTCTTCCTCACTTATGACTCGGAGGAAGTTCTCGCGGCAGACATCGAGTTCGACTCGCCTCACAAGCTCCTTTACACGGAGAAGGAGAACCAGGAGGCAATGAAGGATAGCGTGGACCTCCTCGAGGAGGCCCGCGAGCTGGCCTTGTCAGATTGGCTATTTACCAGCAAGGACTGTGCCAGTATCACGCCAACCACATCCGGCCCATCGCATTCCGGGAGGGCGACCTTGTGCTCCGGCTGATACAAGATACGAAGGGCATGCACAAGCTGTCCCCTCCGTGGGAGGGTGATACGTCCAAAACATATCTACTTTCTCGAACACTTTGCTATTGTTTCTTCTCTAAACTTGTGTGATTTGGATACAACTAACACGGAGTGACGCTGTTTTCAGCAAAATTACCTTGGTGTCTTGTTTTTGTGTAGAAAATGAACTATCAGGAAAAATCCCGGAAAATATGCCAAAAACTATTTCTCACCAGAAGATCCACGGAGCCAGAAGGGGAGACGGAGGGGAGGCCTTGGGGGCCTAGACCCACCCAGGCGCGGGCCCACTGACCCTGCGCCTAGGGGAGTTCTAGCCACCCTAGGAAGCTCATCGTCCTCCCTCCGTGCCTATAAGTTGCCTTCTAACCTAAAAACAGAGGGGGGTTCGATAGTTTTCCAGAAAGATTTCTGCTCCGCCGCCGCCATGAGAAACAAAGATTCGGATCTAGAAACTCCGTTCTGGCACCCTGCCGGGACGGGGAATTTGGAGAGGATCATCGCCATCGACATCACCAACGCATCTCCACCAACCACCGATGTTTTCCTCATCCATGAGTGAGTAATCGCCCGCTGTAGGCTTGGGGATGGTAGGGATTGGATGAGTTCTATCATGTAATCAAATATGATCTGTTAGGGGCATAGTGCCTAGTATCTCTATTAGTGCTATTTGACTTTGTTGCAACTTGTTGTGCTTCATGCTTGTCATTAGGGCCCGAGTGCCATGATCTCATATATGAACTTATTATTGAATCATTATGATAGTATTGTTTATGATCTTATCTGCAAGTTGTGTACACATATCATTGCCCGGATCCAAAGGCCCCAAAGTGATAATGATTGGGACAACCGGAGGGGATGGCTATGGTGTGAGGATCACATGTGTTCACGGAATGTTAATGCTTTGCTCCGGTGCTCTATTAAAAGTAGCACCTTAATTGCCAGTAGTTCCCTAGAGGCCCCGCTGCCACGGGCTGGCTGGACAGAAGATGTTGTGCAAGTTCTCATTGCGAGCACGTATGACTATATTTGGAGCACATGCCTAGGATTGTTTAGTACTTGAATGCTTGTTATTATTTATCTGCAATGCCCTAGTTCTTTGAAGTTACATGTTTAGACTCATCCATGAAACGCCCGTCCATCCATCCCTATGCCTACTGCACTCGAATCCTACTGTTTCTACTGCTGCTGTTTCACTGTTGCTACTAATAAACTTCCGTGAGCAAGAACTATTTCCAGGTACAGCTGAAATGACAACTCAGTTGTTAAGGCTTGCAAGTATTCTCTGTCTCCCTTGTGTCGAATCAATAAATTGGGTATTACTACCCGCGAAGACTGTTGTGATCCCCTATACTTGTGGGTCATCAAGACTATTTTCTGGCGCTGTTGCCGGGGAGCATAACTTTATTTCTAAGTTCACTTGGATCTACTATTGTTCACTACTACTCCTTTCATCATGGGGAAGTCTCGTGATGGAAAGTTCCCTATTTTACCATCCACTACAAGAAGAGGTACAGTCCTAAACACCTATGTTGCTCTTGATTCACCGTATCTTATAAGTAAGCTTGTCACACCACCACCACCACATACTCATGCTACACACACTACTACTACTGCTGAATCTGAAACTGCTTTTGATACTCATGATGTTACTTCTACTGTGCTTGATGCGAGTGGTTCATTAGGTCCTTTTCTAGATGCTACTATGGCTAGTCTAGAAAATACCGAAACTCCTAGTGAAGACACTGTTACACCTGTTAGCTCACCTACTAGTGAGAGTTATGATATTAGTGATGGTTACATTGAGCTCACTGATGAATTTGTTGAAGAGTGCCGAAACACACATGGTGATAGTGCTATTAAGAGTCTCCTTGCTAGACGTACTATTATGCCTAAGAAGTCCTATGATCCTAAGTTTGCCACCTCTCCCATAGATATTAAAGATAAAGATTATGATTTCTCTCTTGATTTATCTTATTTAGATATTGTTGAGAAAGAACCTTTTTGTGGTACTGAAAATGAGAGTGTTGTGGCTCATATGAATGAGCTTTCTACTATGAGTGCTTTGTTCTCTGATGATTTTAAAATGCGCAAGTACTTTGTTGCTAAGATCTTCCCTTTTTCACTAAAAGGAGAAGCTAGGGCTTGGTTTAATAGATTACCTCCTAGTTCCATTGATAGCCCAGATTGCTTGATTGCTTCTTTCTTCCAAAAATATTTTCCTCCCAGTGCTAGACATGCTGCTTTGCAGAGACTTTTTGATTTTAAATAGGGAGAAGAAGAGAAATTGCTCGAGTCATGGAAAAGAATCTGTTCCATGAATCATGCATATCCTGGATGTCCATTACCTCAGAATGAGCTTCTTGACATTTATTATAATGGACTAATCGATGATTCTAGGACCTACCTAGATAGCTTTGCTGATTGTGTTTTCAGGAAAAGGACTCCTACAGATGCTGAAGAATTAATGAACAAGATAAGCAAGAATTATGATGATTGGACTTCAACTGAGCTGAATACACCTGAGCCTATTACTCCTGAACCAGTTTTTCCTGAACCAGTTCCACCACCAACAACAAAGAAGAGGGGAGTTATTGCATTAAATGATGAAGTGATGAAGGAAGATAAAAAGTGTATAAAGGAGAAAGTTATTAGAGCTGAAGATGTGAAGAATCTACCTCCTATAGAAGAATTAGGTGAGCCAATTCCCATCTCATCTACTATTGAGGTACACTCTCTCCAATTTAATGAAGGTGATATTCCTTATGGTAAGCTCCTGATCAATGCTTAGAGGAACTTGACACATTTATTGTTAAACAAGGTAATTTTAATAAACAACTTCAGAATCATTTATTGGAAAACTCTAGAGCTATCCATGAGTTGAAATATATTGTGGAAAGGACTTCTAAAGATATTAAAATGCTTTGTAATCATTTTCAAATGGTTCAAACCCAACTTGATCAACTTGCTAAAGTACAAAAGTATAGGCTAGTTAATGCTTCAGGAAATAAACATGCTTATGGAATTAGAACTAGGAGTGGTGCAGCTACTCAAGATCCTTTATATCCCGAAGGACACCCTAAAAGAATAGAGCAGGATTCCCAACAAGGTGAAGATAGTGGTAGTCCTCGTAAGAGGAAGAAAAAGAAACATAAGAAAGTTGAGGAAACACTTGAACCTGCTGTAGATCCTAATAGTATATATGTCTCTGATGCTGAAACTGAGAGTGGTAATATTAACGAGTCTCCTGATAAGGAGGAAGTTGAGGAAGAACCTGAGAAACACACTAAGAACGCTAGGTACACAAAGGAAGATTTTACTGCTAATAAACATGGTAAAAAGAGAGAACCTTGGGTGCAGAAACCTATGCCTTTTCTAGGTAAGAAACACAGGTCAAAGGAGGAGGAACACTACAACAAGTTTTGTGAGTGGATGAAGCCTTTATTTCTGCAAATTCTTTTGACGGATGCTATTAAATTGCCTCCTTATTCAAAGTATATGAAGGATATTGTCTCTAATAAAAGGAAGATTCCTAATGATGAGATTTATACTTTGCTTGCTAATTACTCTTCAATGGTAAGGTTCCAAAGAAACTTGGTGATCCAGGTATACCAACTATTCCTTGCTCCATTAAGAATAATTATGTTAGAACTGCTTTATGTGATTCGGGAGCTGGAGTTAGTGTTATGCCTTTTTCTCTCTACAAAAGACTCCAGCTAGAAAAGTTGATACCAACTGATATATCTTTGCAAATGGTTGATAAGTCAACTACTATCCCTTTTGGTATATGTGAGGATGTTCCTGTTCAAGTTGCTCATAATTGCATGGTTTTAACTGATTTTTATTGGGCTTGAAATGCCTGAAGATGATAATATGTCTATTATTCTTGGGAGACCTTTTCCTCATACTGCAGGTGTTGTCATCAATTGCAATCAAGGGAAAGTAACATTCAATATTAATGACAAAGAGCACACAGTCTATTTCCCCAAGAAGGTTGTTAGAAGCTATTGCCTGAATTTTATTGAAAATATTGAAGGCATCAAGGTTGGAGAAATATATTGTCCCATTCCACAAGAAAATATTGAAACTATTATGATTAGGACCATTTCTATCAAGTATGGGGTAACATAATCACCTTGTGGAATGCAAAGTTTTGTTTCATATAAGATTGTTTTGGTAACAAGATTTGATCAACCTTGTTAACAAAAGGATTTTAATGAACAAAATAATGTTTCCACTGTGGTTATACTTGCTTTCTTTTTCCTTTCTCCCTCATAGTCTTTCTTTTAGCTTTAGTTTTGCTAGTTGTTTGCTTGTTTGAGTTTCTTAGAGCTCCTGTAGTTTGGCTTTTGGTTTTCTTTTGCTTCTTCTGAAAAAACTATTTTTGCGAGAAAATCAATTTTCATACCCTGAAAATTGGCCAAAAATAAAGTTTCCCGAAAAATCCCAGAAAATTCAAAATAAACTTTTCCTCGAAAAAGGGGCAGAGTGGCACCTGAGATGACCCTAGGGGGCACCCCTAGGCCCCACACCCATGGTAGGCGCGGCCTACCTAGTGGTGGTGCCTAGGGGGGTGTGGCCCACCTGGGCCCCTCCAGGTTGCCTCCTCAAAGCCACCTTCTTTATCTCTCCCGAAAAACACCGGAAAACTTGATCAAGATCGAGTTCTTGCTATTCTTGCTCGCGATTTTCGATCTCCTTGTTCAGCTCATCTCAAGTGCTAATTTTTGGAGGGATTTCTCCTTGGTATGTGCCCCCTCCACTTGTCCAATTAGATTTGTGATTGGTAGATTGTATCTTGAGTATTCTGCTACTGTAGGTGACAGGTTGTTTGAGCTTGCATACTTTTTCTATGCTTAGAAACTTTGTTTTGATGCATGTGTAGTCCTCTAGCAAGTTCCTATAGTAGTTGCTCATCATTTATCAACTTAGAAATCACTTGGTTTGATGGTTGTCTAAAAATTTCAGCAAAGAAGATGAGTGCTTATTCATTGAATCAATATGACTTGATGGTGCATGAGCCAATGAAGGTTCATCGTGAGGAGGCAGTTTTTCCTTCCATATATCCATGCTATGAATTTATGAGAGCTGCGGGGATTCTCCAAGATTTTCAAACTTTGGTTACAAATGCAGGGTTGGAGAACTTTGTTGAAGGTGAACCAATCCAATATGTTAAGCTAACCATGGCTTTTGTGTAGGACTTCCGGTTCACTTGGTCTACTTCTAATCCCATGGTCCATTACAAAATATATAATATGTCTGTCAATCTTCCTTTTGCTGATTTCTGTGAAGCAATTAGAGTACCTCAGTGGGGATCTTGTGAGAAGATGAAGGAGAGGCCCAAGTCACTTTTTGATTTGTATGCTGAGATTTGCCAAGGTTTCAAGTTCTCAAAAGAAAGTGGTAAAATTCGGAACATTCAGCTCCCAACTATTAGATACTTTTCCTATTTCATTACCAAGTGTGTTCTTGCTAGAAAGACTGCTAGAAAATTGTCTTCTTTTGATATAGCTTTTATTGCAGCTGCTCTGAATAGGAATAGTTCTTATAGTTTGGGTGCTTTGATAGCTCACCATGTCACCACCAACTGTGAGAAGGGTGGAATTTGTGGAGGTCTCATTGCGTCTAGGTTGCGAGCTTTCCATGGTTTAGAGCCTCATTATTCAGATTTTCAGTTTTCCATAGAGAGGCTTGATATTGAATCCATGATTCAGCATGGTTTTGTTTCTTTGGGGGATAATGTGAGAAGTCTTTCAATTTGAACTATCTTTTGTCCAGCAAGGTCGGAGAAAGGGTAGGAGTGAGAAAATAGTTTATTTGCCTGTACCTATTTTGTTTAACTTTGATAACAAGCAAGGATGGTCACTTACGGAGGAGGAGGTTAACACTTATGCGGGGGAACTCTCCCAGCAAGAGGAGAATGTTGAAGAGGATGCCGAAGACAATTCAGTTCAGTCCTCCAACTTGGGAGAGTCTTCATACCAGCAGCCCTCATTTGATTGGGGCGCGTCTTCTTCTTCATCACAGGTGCCTAACTATGATCATTCCTATGATGACCCACCAGCATGGAGTTATTATCCGCGCTATTGAGCCCCACTTAGGCCAAAAGCCTAATCTTGGGGGGAGGTATACCGACATCACACTGATCTATATATCATGTTCGGTCGGTTCTTTGTACATCCATTGTTTTTGCTTTCTTTTTGGTTTTTGTTGCTTCTTTCTAAAAACCCAAAAATACCAAAGATATTTTCGTTGTTTCTCTTGGTTTGTTTCTTTGCTCTGCTTTTCCTTAAAAGAAAAATCCAAAAAGATTTTGCTTTGTTTGGTTTGCTTTGTTTTTGTTTGGTTTTTCTTTGTTTGCTTGTTTCTAAAAAATTGAAAACACCAAAAATATTTGTTGTTCTTCTTTGGTTTTGTGAGTTCTTTGCAGGGTTCAGCCGTCCTCAGTGAATTTTGGTTTCATGTTAACTATTCCAGTCACACAAGTGAAGGGCAATAATGAAGATTAAGACAACTCGAGGTGTGGTAAGAGGCTGGTAACGAACTCTATTTGTTTCATTTTTGTACATATACTCATCATTGTGAGCATGCTTAGCCTGTTTGTGTAAGGTGTATGTCATTATGGATGCTTAGTAGTTCTTGCTTGTCTATGATTAGCTCCATCTTGCTAATAGTTTGTAGCATGTCATATCAATGTTTGCTTGCATTGTTTTGTTCATACTTTGGTATGATATTGTGGTATCCTCCTCTGACTATTCATGTGAATCGACTTGGCACATGCTCACACATGCATATTACTAATCAATAGTCAGTAAGCCTCGATGATTTATTTTGCCTCAGAGTTCTTGTATCACTTTCATGCCATAATTAGTCTTGTTTTGTTGCAAGCATGATTATGACAGTTACTGCTCTCTCGTTTGTCGCTTCCTCTCTATTGCTAGCCTTCACTTGCACTGAGTATGTGCTCCACCTGTGTTTCCAACTCCCCAAAACCAATATTGCCAGCTGTGTCCACCATACCTACGTATTAGCATCATTTGCTACTTCGGTGAATATTTTATATATGCTGTGTTTTCTTCGAAAATAAAATGTTTGTCTGTTTTGAGAAAGTTAGTTAGTAAAGCTCTCACGAACTTGATGGCACACTTTATTCCTTACGCTTAATAATCTTGAACCATTGTGACTAGTCCATGAAAGTTATATGCTTGCTTATTATATGCTGGGAGTCAGCAGAACCGTGCTGTCACGGGGAATGCTTTCAACACCTGTTAGATATCTCATCCAGTTGATACTTTGCTCTGTTGTTTACGGATGTCGACGATGTGAAATAAAAGGGGAAGTTGTTAGTTCATGGAGTTTATACATTGTGTTAGAGAAACGGCTCGGCCGCTAGCCTAATCCATGCTTAATCATGGTGGAAACTTGCAACATCACTATAATGAGCATCTATGAAGCATCCTCAATAAAAAGCTATGCATATGGTAAATAAAAAGATTGCTAAGATGTTCATTGTCTGCTTGCCTTGTCATTTTGGTTATGGGAAAGCTCCTGTACCATGTGCAAGGGGTACCTCGTTGGCGGTTCTCGATGATATGCATGTATTTACAATGACAAGAACTTTCAGGTGACCAAAGTTGAGTAGCATGCGGAGCGACCCTCGTACTCAAGGGACTTGGGATTTCCAGTCTAAGGTCTGTCATGCATATGATTCAGAGTGGACCTCACTTTCACCTTAACCACATGAAGATGCCTATGATAGTGGCAATGAGAGCTCAAATCTAACGAGTACCTTCCTTTCAGCATTAGGAAGCCTTTCAAACCTTCACAAAAACCATTTTCAAAACTTTGTTGAGTCACCACTTATTCTATGATCACCTTCTTGAGAGCATAGTTGTCATTCTTGTGTTTGCTCCAAAACTTGGTTAATTATGTCATGACTTTGATGCTTGCATCTATGATATCTTTACTTCTAGTCTTCATGTGAACTTTAGAGGTGCCTTGGCATTTATATTCTGCACTTCAAACAAAGGCAAGCGAGATACCACTCAATCATACCTTATTATGAGCATTGCAATGTTGCTTATGTTTATGTTTCATGCTACTTATTATTATTGAGTCGGTTCCTCTTCATAGCTTGCAATGACTATTGAGTAGACTTAGTTGCATACTCTTTATTATGAATTGTCTAAGCATCTACTCCTGTGCTGCGAATATATACATCATATGAAGCAAAGTGTTTGTGAAAGTTCTTTTATCGCACTCAGTTTTCAACTGAATTGCTTGAGGACAAGCAATAAGCTAAGCTTGGGGGACTTGATACGTCCAAAACATATCTACTTTCTCGAACACTTTGCTATTGTTTCTTCTCTAAACTTGTGTGATTTGGATACAACTAACACGGACTGACGCTGTTTTCAGCAGAATTACCTTGGTGTCTTGTTTTTGTGCAGAAAATGAACTAACAGGAAAAATCCCGGAAAATATGCCAAAAACTATTTCTCACCAGAAGATCCATAGAGCCAGAAGGGGAGACCGAGGGGAGGCCTGGGGGGCCTAGACCTACCCAAGGTGTGGGCCCACTGACCCAGCGCCTGGGGGAGGTCTGGCCACCCCAGGAAGCTCCCCGGCCTCCCTCCGTGCCTATAAGTTGCCTTCTGACCTAAAAACTGAGGGGGGTTCGATAGTTTTCCAGAAAGAGTTCTGCAAGTTCTGCACTAGGGCCCGAGTGCCATGATCTCAGATCTGAACTAGGGCCCGAGTGCCATGATCTCAGATCTGAACTTATTATTGAATCATTATGATAGTATTGTTTATGATCTTATCTGCAAGTTGTGTACACATATCATTGCCCGGATCCAAAGGACCCAAAGTGACAATGATTGGGACAACCGGAGGGGATGGTTGTGGTGTGAGGATCACATGTGTTCACGGAGTGTTAATGCTTTGCTTCGGTGCTCTATTAAAAGGAGCACCTTAATTGCCAGTAGTTCCCTAGAGGCCCCGCTGCCACGGGCTGGCTGGACAGAAGATGTTGTGCAAGTTCTCATTGCGAGCACGTATGACTATATTTGGAGCACATGCCTAGGATTGTTTAGTACTTGGAGGCTTGTTATTATTTATCTGCAATGCCCTAGTTCTTTGAAGTTACATGTTTAGACTCATCCATGCAACGCCCGTCCATCCATTCCTATGCCTACCACACTCGAATCCTACTGTTACTACTGCTGATGTTTCACTGTTGCTGTTACTATTGCTACTGATAAACTTCTGTGAGCAAGAACTATTTCCAGGTGCAGATGAACTAACAACTCAGTTGATAAGGCTTGCAAGTATTCTTTGTCTCCCCTTGTGTCGAATCAATAAATTGGGTAATACTACCCGCGAAGACTGTTGCGATCCCCTATACTTGTGGGTCATCAGAGGGTCCCTTCATCATCAGCAAGGCGCTGCACAACAACTCCTACTACCTCATCAACGCGCAGCAGCCGCGTAAGAACAAGATGGACAAGTCGGACGAGGAGACGGAGCAGCCGTGGAATGCAGACATGCTCCGACCATTTTACACTTAGTCGCAAAAATCAGTGTATGTATCCGGAACCCTGAAGGAATGAAAGATATTGAACCCCGGCTGATGCTCGAGGGCTCCTTGCCAGACATACTTTTGTTACTTGTTTTCGATTAAAGCCTGCAATGTTTTTTCAGCGCCGGCAACATTCACCCAGGGGCTCGCCCTGCCAAATCTGTAAACCGACTGAGTAGTGCGCAATGGTGCCAGAGGCCCACTCTTCGTCTCAGCTATAGACCGCAACCCGGCTGTCCGGATAGCAAGAGCAAAAGCCCGAGGGCACCCCACACGAAAAACTGTGAACGATGTGTCAGATCGGACATTCCGGCCATGTGCCTGGTTTGTGTTTTCCGACTGCTAAGCCTCTAGTACCGTGCACGATGTATTGTCAGCTCCCTTCGGCTCCGGCTCCAGTCTGCAACCCGGCTATCCGACAAGGTGCAGCATAAACAGCATTGTGCACATGAAAGTGACTAAGTGTTCAGATAAGCACGGGCCAGTTTTTGAAAAAGGAAAATTCGGTCCGGATAATAAAATATCTCCTAAAACGACAAATGTACTGATAAGAAATCATTTTCTGTGTTTCTTTTTGCACAAACTGCACCGAGTCGGAAATCAAAAGCAGAGAAGATTCGAAGCACCTATCTGCGGTAGCCACTCGAATATCTGGGGCTACACCCAGTGGGTGCGCTGGCGTGCCACCACTGGAATGATGCTGTGTCTGGCTGAAGGGTGTGTCAGCTGGGCGAAGAAAAAGGAAAGGGACAGACGAAATGCAAAGACGCCACCCTCCCGATCCGACTAAGCACAGCTAGTCGGGTGCATCATACAGACCTAGTCAAAAAGAGTAAAGAAAGAAAGAGAAAAATAGAAGAAGGAAGGAAGAAGTAAGATAAGGAAAGTAATAGAGAAAAAGGTCCAGGAAGCCACCGGATGTGCACAGCCGGACAGTGGTGCAGCTTCCCCGGTCCGGCCACGCGAGTGCCATTCGGAAAAGCAAGATGGAAAAATGGTAGAACGCAAGTAAAAGTTCGCAAAAATGTAAGGCAAAGGCAAGATAATGCCGGCTGGAGGGGACCAGCCGGAAATACTAGTCGATCAAGGCATAAGCATAATGGGTGCACGAAGGCAAACCCAGGTAGATAGATTAATTAAACGGTGGAGGACGAAGCCCTCGCAGATCCAGATTGTCTAGAAACACCAAGTAGCAAAAGCAAAATTCATTTACAACTCCACCCGGCATCCCGGGTTCTTCCTCTTCAAGCAACTGTCACCTTGCCATGGGGAGTGTTCGAGCCGGCTCCGCCCGACTGGGAGGACGCCTCCGCGCCATCCGCTCCCGCGCCATCAGCTCCCGTGGTCCCCTCGCCATCCATGAGCACTTCGTCAATGTCGGCGTAATCGGAAATCGTGATGGCGGCGGAGAGGAGGCCGGGGTAGGCCTGGCGCACGGCGGCAAGGTTTGCGCCGGCTTGGAAGTCATCCACCAGCTTATCGAGGCGAGCGTCCTTGTACCAGGAGAGCATCAAGGCCAGCGCCATCTCGGAGCCGACACGAACAGCCAAGTCGCGCAGCCGGTCAATGGCATTCAACGCGTCACCCAGCTTGATCTCCAGGGCCCCCATGGTCTCCAGCAGGAGCTCTCCCGGGAAGACCAGGTCGTGGATATTGGGTGTGGCCTTGCGCAGGTTGGCAGCGTCTTCTCTGAGTTGCGCCACCAAGTCCCTGACGGCAGATTTCTCCCCCGGCGTGACCTGTTGCACCCGGTCATAGGAAAGGGCATCTACTTGGGGGTAGAAGCCTTATGATCAGAAGGGGGCAAGTCAAAAGAGTAGCCCGACAAATGAAGTCAAACGGAATGGAAAAGAAGAAGAAGATACCCTTGGCAACGAGGCTGACATTCATCAGATCGTCGTCCAGGAACTCCGCGTGCTCCTTCAACCGGGTGGCCTCTTTGTCTAGGAGCTCGAAGGCGCTGGCCCGGCTGGCGAGGGTCTTGTCCTGCTCCTTAAGGGTAGCCTCCAGCTGGTTCACTTTGTTGTGCCACTCCTTGTTCTGAAGACGGAGCGCGGCGTTGTCCCAGCCGAGGCGCGCGTTCGAGTGCTTCAGCCGGTCGATATCGCATTGTGCGCAAACCATGACGGCTGCAGGAGAAGGAAAAGAGCACAAGTAAGAAAGACAGAAGCAGAACAGAGCGAAGAGAAACGCAAGAGAGAAAGGCTGGGAGAAACTTACTTCGCGCGGTCCCTCGTGCCACGGCCAGCTGCTTCACAGCCTCCTCGTTGGCGCCGGCTACCGTCGCCCGGAGCTGCTTGACCTCCGTGAGCCCGACCTCGAGGTTCACCTCGAGGGTCTATAGAGAGGCTCCTGCCTCCACCTACAGAGCCCCCAGTGGGCCGGCTAGAGCAGCCGAGGTGTCGCAGATGGCCGCCTGCCACTACGCCGCCGCCTCGTCGTTCGAGTCAACGTCCTCCATGATCACCGTGTCCTTGCCGATGCCCGAACCTCCCGCGCCGGTTGACGAGCCCCCACCCGGGCCGGAAGCCGCATCCGGCTGGCTCACCATGCGCTTAGGCGCAACGGGAGTCGGCTGGGAGGTAGCCGCCGGTTCTGGCGGGGGCATGTTGTCGGACGAAGGGGGTAGGGCGGCCGTCACAGGGGCAGCCGGTGGAGGAGGAGGATCGCGAGACGGAGAGGAAGAAGGCACGCTACAAGCCGGTATCGCAGCAAAGGAAAGAGCGGCGCTGCAAAAGAAAAGCAAGATCAGAACGAGAACGAGGCCAGATGCGGGAAAAGGAAAAGGAAAAAAAGAAAACGACGCAAAGGACTTACCCCTGCACCACGGGCGCGAACCTCTTCTGGCCGGCCGCAGTCCGACCGGGGCGTGGAGGAACCCCCGCCATCCGGCTACGCTTGGCAGTCGGGTCCTCGGTCACGGCGGTGCTGCTGGAGGAGCCCTCGCTGGCACGCTTCCAGGCAGGCTCCGGCGCGGCGGTGCCATCGCTCTCCTCCTGTGCGGGGCTATGGGGATCCTCCATCGCATCGTCGCCCTGGCTGGGGAACAAGCCGTCCTCGCCATCTGAGCCCTCGCCGCTGGTCCGGCGCGGGCGCGGCTCGGCGAGGTCGGCGGTGAAGACCTGGAGGGGCGCGTCGCGCTCCTCCCGGATGATGCAGGGGAACATCTGCGTAGAAGGATGCAAGTCAGGACCAGATAAGGTGTTTTAACCGGATAAAGCAAGAACGAAAGTCGAAGCAACAAAAAGAACAAGTGCGCTTACGCAGGGCGCGCGGTTCTCACGCGTGTAGGGGACCACGCCGAAGCGCCAGTTGTCCTTGATCTTTTCTTTGGTGATCATCCATACCCACTCGTAAAGGTTGGCGAAGGAGGGGTCACGCCGGGAGAGCCGGGTCAGGTGGAGACGCCCCGAGTAGTAGGACATTTTGTGTGCTCGCTACTTCAGGGGCATCATCAGCAGGCTACTCCAGATCAGCATCACATCGACGCCGGTTAGGCCAGCCGTCACCAACCCCCTCATCTGGCGGAGGAGCGCGTCCGACTCCGTCTTGGAGACGAAAATCTTCTCCTCCCAGTGAGCCTGGCTAGACACGGTGTCTTGGAAAGCCGTGAGGTTCAACCGGTCCTCTGACCCCAATTTCCATACATAAAAGTACGTTTGCTGCCACAGCTTAACTGTGTCATGCAGTTTGAACTTGGGGTAGCCGGTCTGCGACCGGGAGTAGATGAAGGCGCCGCCGCAGGTCACCAGTGGACCCTTGGTGTATTGTACTTGGGGCTGGATCAAGAAGAGCCGGTAGAAGAGCCCGAGATCCGGTTGGATCCCGAGATAGCATTGGCAGAAGGCGACGAAGTGGGCCAAAATGCCAATTGAATTTGGCCCGAGATGATGGAGAAGGAGATCAACGTGGGCAAGGAACGAGAGGAAGAAGTCGCTGGCCGGGAAGGCCAGGCCGCGCGCCAGGTGCGCGAGGAAGACAACACGTTTGCCAGCTTGCGGAGCTGGTGAAATTTCGTTTGCCGGGGCGAACCAGACCCCGACCTCGCCGGTGGTCGGCAGGAGGCTCGACCATTGATACTTCTCCACTTGCGCCTCCATCACGGAGGAATCGCACCAGGCGCCCCTGCTTTCTGCCATGACGTCGACGGCGGAGTGCAACATAGAGGAAGAAGAAGGAGGGGGTCTAAAAGGGAGCGGCGGAGGAGTAACGATTGCTTGTCACTCCGGCAAGGAAAGGGCTCACGGCGCTGGTGGAGCGGGCGGTGTGATCTCGCCGGTGGTGCGAGGAAGGGCGGCGGCAGAAAACAGCGAGAGCGAGCGGCGTCAAAGGAAAGGGCACAAGGGGGGCAAATGACCAGTGGGGGCGGCGGGGCGCCGCAGCCTCTACTTAAAGGGCCGGGGAGGCAAACCGCTAGCTTGCCACGTGGCGGCCCCCACATCCCCAGTGGTGTCCGGATCTTTTGCGACCACACGCGACGCACAGAAGATCCCAACGCGGGAGGCCAGGCGCTGCCATCGGTTACTGATGCGACACCTGACACACGACATCCCACGACCATCATTGCGTGTGGCTGACGTCAGTAGTGACGCAGCTGGGCAGCTCAACCGCCAAAATTCAACCGAGATTTGTTTTTCAAAAAACTATCTTTTGAGCCTGCGCACATTTCTCCTGAGGGTGGAATCTACGCGCGCTCGGGGGCTAGTGTCGGGGGGATCACCCCCGGGTAGGCTAACCAGAAAAGATACAATGAAGTCGGACATAAGAAACTCAAAGAAAGACCAGAAAGAAGGCCAGAAAAAGACCAAACTGGCAAGCCAGCCAGCCGGATAAGAATCATCAGCAAAGGCTGCTAGCCGGCTGGATCAAGGCAACTGGCCGGAGCAAGACAGACCGAGAGTCAACCGGCAAAAAGATCAATCGGATGAGACAAGCAAAGGCAGAAGACTGGCTGGATGGACCCAACCATTCGGCCCAGGAAGATCAGCCGGCTAGGCCACCCTAGCTGGCCACTCAAGACAGGCAAGGTACATGGTGACGTAGAGCACAGTGCGCATTATGCCTAGGACGAAAGACAAGACAAAAAGGAGACTCAGACACCTGGCCCATACCGACGACTTTACCGATGACAGTTGCAACAGTAAACACTAGGTGGCACTGTGCATAACTACTCGCACGACGACCACTGTAGACGGCGTGGCGGCATGGGATTGACTGTGGGTACATGCCCTCCATGCCGGCCACTGTAGATGACCTAGCCGGCTAGGGCCCGCCTGTGGGACCCGCTAGTTGGCCAGGCCATTTCCCATGTCGCCTCAACCTATATAAGGGGTGGCAGGTGCAACAATGCAAGGGTTGGACTCTCCCTGATCACTAGCTAGCCCAGATACAGCTCAAGGAGCCTTGTAGCCCTTTGTGTTCATCCCTATAGTCATATCGGCAGGAGTAGGAGCTTTACCTCAACCCGAGGGCTCCGAACCTGGGTACTTCTTATGTCCCCGACGCTTGCTTCTGCCCAATCCTGCCTGTGGACGCCGTCGCATGCTTTCCTGCTTGCTCCCACACCTCTATCTAGCCTTCTTAGGCTCTGCCGTTTCCGTAACAACGACATTCTCTCTATGTGGTTACACTGATTCAGATTGGGCCAGTGACAAGGATGATCGAAAATCAACTTCTGGTGCATGTCAATTCTTGGGCAGGTCTCTAGTGTGTTGGTCTTCGAAGAAACAAAATTGCATATCACTCTCAACCGCAAAAGCTGAATATGTTGCTGCTGCAAGTGCTTGTACACAATTATTATGGATGAGGCAAACTTTAAAGGAATATGGTGTCAATTGTGACAAAGTGCCTCTTTTATGTGAAAATGAAAGTGCTATTAAAATTGCTTACAATCTGGTGCAGCATACAAGGACAAAACATATTGAGATTCGCAATCATTTCATTCGGGATCATGTTGCTCGTGGCGATATTGCACTATCTTTTGTGAGCACGAATAACCAACTTGTTGATATCTTCACGAAGCCACTTGATGAAGCAAGATTTTGTTATTTGAGGAATGAGCTAAATATCTTAGATTCAAGGAGCTTGGCTTGACTACCATTGCATACTCACTTGCACTTGCTCATGTATTTGGTTTAGATGCGGGCAAAGAAATAGGGGGAGTGTGGTCCTAATTGATTGGACTAACCCTACCCCATAATGCCGAAAGTAAGAAAAAATCATTTCTCCTAATTTCATTTTGTGATATGTGGGTCATCAATGAGTATTGGTTTTGAACTCAAGATACATCTTCGCGGTGTAATGCCATGCGCTCGAACATGGTGGCTTCGGCCACCGCCCTCTTCCTTGCGAAGAGTTTGTTTCTATTGGCTCTTTTTGGCCTTTCTTGCATATCTCGTGTTCTTATGGAAAGCACACCCAATCTTGGCTTTTAGTTGATTTGTTCTTGCAATTTTGGGTGTGTAGTACCATCTCAGTTTGTTGCTCTAAACCCAAGCATTTTCCCCTCCTTGAACCTTCTATTGTTGCACACAAGTCCTTTGTATACTTGCGAGGGGTTTTGCAAGGAGTGCTCCGGCCTGATTCTGTGATAACAGAAAATTCAAAGGGGGGGCGGACTATCCGCCCCAAGTGAGGGACAGATATTCTGCCCCGGGCGAATCTGTCCTTTAGGGACTGGACTCGGGGAGGAAGGGCTCAAACAGAGCAGCCAATCCCCCCCAACCCGTTTCCTGCCCCAAGTCTCCAGAGCCTCCGCCCCTCCCCAGAGTCGATTCGACCACCGGATTCTCCAGGATCCCCTCGGATCTTTTTCTCCACGCCTCCGGGTACCTTCTCCTCCGATCTTTTCCTCCAATGAGTGAGGGTAACTCCCTCATCCATCTCCTTTGTATGGAAATCGTTGTTTTTGGTGGAAACCTCATTGTAGAAGCTACTATGTGTTTGCTTGCTTGTTAGATTCCGTAGTATTGCAACCTTTGTGCCCGATCTGTGTTGCTATGGTGAATATGGGATGAGACATAAATTTTTGAGGGGGGCGGATTATCCGCCCCTGCCAGGGCCGGATAATCCGGCCTGGAGGTTCACAGCCTGTTCTAGCTTGTCTCAGATTTTCATAATGCACATCTTTGGACCGTCAATTGTTTTCCTACTCTATCTAATATTCCCCTTGGACTTGTGTGTGTGCTTATCCCCATGCTACCTATCACTTTATTTTCACAGGTGGTTCCAGTGCTCCTAAGACCTACAAGCATTGTCTCCATGCCTGTTATCTCAGGCCCAACGCAGAGGGTAAGATCGTTGATGAAACTAAAATCCGCAGGTTGGCAAGAAATAATGAACGGATGGACGAGGCAGCAAGGAAAGCGAAGAGGGTTGCATCTAGCAAGGGAAAGGGCAAGCAGTCCCATCCCAACTACAAGGCCATGGACAGCGTTGAGTACTCCTCCATTTTCCACATTGATTATTATGCCGAGGCTGACAGTGATGGTCCTCAGGAGGGTCCCATGTTTTGGTTCTCTCACTTTCGGTCCATTCATGATGATGTTTATGCTACTCTCAAGATTCACCCTATGCATCCTCGGAATTTGACTAAGGCTCAAAGGAAGGCAAGACTTCGTGAGGCCTTGGATGTGACTAGTAAGGTGGGGCTGCATCACCTTATGACACTTCAGTGCCACTATGACTCCTTTGTTGTGAAGCAGTTTTTCTCTACCCTTGTGATCTGTGGAGATGTGCTTCGCACCATGAAGTGGATGACCGGGACTACTATGATTCAGTCAAACTTCCGTATTTTTGGTTAGGTCCTTGGGTATTCTTTTCATGGAAGTGACACAGCTTCTGGACACCGCATCTTTTCTCCTCTCAAGCCATCCAAGGACATTGTTCTTGCTCCTTGCCTCACGTCTGATGGTATTGCTGCTACCTTTTCTGGTCTTTCTCCTTTGTATGCCGCTCTTGTTGGCTTGTTTCAGGACAACATCTCTCCAAGTGGGGGAAACAATGATAAGATTTATGGTCACCTAGTTCCCTTGCTTTCTTTTGCACATGAGTGTGCCACCAATGTTGGATCAGCTACAGGTTACAAGTTGGATGTTATGGATTATATCTATCATGAGATGACTGATGCTATGTTCAACCGGCTCTCCCCGTATGCTCCCTTAATTATGATGCTCATCAAGCACATGCTGCCACATGAGGATTTTGGTACTGGTTTGGATGGCGTTCACAAGCCCAAGAAGATCTACAACAAGGCTCAGAAGACCTCTCACCCTTCCACTGCCCATGAGTCCTTCATGCGTGATGCACGGGATAGTGGTAGTCGGCCCGCGGTGTCCCCAATGTCCCGTGAGGTCAAGCAGCTCAACTGGTTTTAGCGGTATATCCTTTGCATGGGCATAGACACTCACACGTGCCAGTATGATGCCTACATGAGGAGCCATGAGATGGCCCACACCCAACAGCTTATTCTCCACAATGTTTCTAGGGTGACTGGCCATCCACCACCTCCTACAGCTCCGGAACCATATGCTCAGTGGAACACCTCAGGGATCAATTATGGAGATCTCGAGAGTCACCTATTTCCTCCACCACCGAGGGCTCCAACTCCTCCAGTTGTTGATGATGATGAGTATGATGATGAGGAAGGGGACGAGGATGACTACGATGAGGATGAGGATGAGGAGGAGGAGTGAAATTCTGGGGCGATAGCATCGCTCTTCTTCCTTTTTGGCATTTCGATGCCAAAGGGGGAGCAATAGTTCAATTACGTCTCGTATTTGCATGGGCCGGGCGCACGAATTTGCCCCTTCATCATTCGTTTTCTCCATCGGTTGCTTGTTCCCTTTTATTGTTGAACTTATTTGTGCTTGGTTTGTATGAAACTATGTTTTGTGGTACTATTTGTGCACTTGTGTGGAATTCTAGAATTCTGGATTTAACTTGTGGAACTATTCGTATGGAATTCTGGATTTATCTTTGGAGTATGGAATTTATGTTGATGTCATATGGATTTATGGAATTATTTATTGATTGCATCAATATGGTGGGATGTATTTGAGGCATAATATTATATTTCTTCACATTGGCTATTTCACATCCCGGTGGTATGACTTATGTCCCCTAACTCATCATGTTATAATTGTCAATATTATGAAATTGGCTTGCTCTTTAGTGTTTGCATTTGTATTCAAATGAAAATTATTAATATGCACACATTTAGGGGGAGCCTGTTTCATTTCCTAAAGTTGTTGTTAGTAGGTTTCATTGCAAATCCTAGTATTGTCATCTAACACCAAAAAGAGGGATATTAAAAGAACATTTCATGATCCCTAGTGTTTTGTGTGTTAGATAACAATACCAAGGATTATTTAATGTGTGTTGAAGTGCTGCAGATCTTAACTTGAAAAGGAGCTTTAAAGTGATTTTGGGGGGGGGATAATCCACCCCTACCAGGGACCGGATAATCTGCCCCTCCCCTATTTCAAAAGGGTGCAAGGGCACAACCCTCGGTACGGGCGACAGAATAAATGTCTCTTGGTCGATCCTCTAGACTATTTTATGTTGGCAATCATTGTTGTGCCAAGTAACTGAAGTCTGAGAATGAAGTTTCTTTCTTCTCGTGTCATCAGGAATCTTATTTACTTATTCATCTTAGTGGTGTAAAGTGATACCCTAATCTTTGGCAAAGATTTTGGTATACCTGGATGAATAAAGAGTTCTCTTCAATTTATCAGTCATGTTTTAAGAGTGACTATGATTTTCAAAATCAGAAGTTTCTCTTGTTACATGTTCCTTGTGACTCTTATGAGTCCTCTCCACCAAAAAACCTTTCTGTCTTTGCCTTCTGTTGAATGAAGAAGTGACCCTTCTGTTTCAAAAGTAGTTCAACAGCTTGGTTTTGTTGATCCACATCTCTACAACCCGAAATCTCTACTTAAGACGTTTAGTAGAGGTTCCCTATCGAAGTCTGTGGTCATGTTCTTTCTGTTGGAAGCTTTCCTTTTCAGAAGCTTAAACTCTTCTGAAGCTCCATGGTCTCAATCCTTATGAAGACCATATATCTAACAACTTAAAACTTTCTCCTTTTGTTTCCTCCTTTACCTTGACGTGTTTCATGGTCGTCATCTCAGGGTTGTTTCTGAACACTCCATCCATGAGTTGACCATGATATACTCTGTGTGTTGTTTAGTGTGTTTCCCTCTTATCCTTAGAGTGGCCATGTTTCCTTCCCTCTCTGTCTCTTTTCATACCTTTGGAATCTTGGGTCGAGATTCTTGTAAGGGGGATAGAGCTGTAACACCCTAGTTTTAGCTAATTACTAATTAGGGTTTTGTTTGTGCATTTATGAGCATCATCCTTTAAATGCATGCAAATAAAAAGTATATGGAAACCCCAAACCCTAGTTCCCTTCTTATCCTCTCAAACACATTCAAATGGTTTTGAATTTTTGAAACCACAAAATTAATGGAGCCCAAATTGATTAAAGGGGTCCCTCAGTATTTTTTATATTTTATAAAGGCCTATGGTATTTTTGAAATATACCAAAACAAAATTCAAAATGAATTGCAAAAGAGAAAACAGATTCAGAAATAGAAAAGCTTTTGAAAATAAAAAACACAACAGCAACCGTGCCAGGCCCAGCACTGCTTCTTTTCCTCTTCTTCCTACTGCCCGCGCACAAGCCAGCGGCCCAAGCGTGACCCAACGCAACCCAACCCTGTCCAATACCGCTTCGCCCCTCCCTTTGTCTTCTTTCTCAGGAGCGGCAAGAAGCTCGATCGCGACGCTGACGTCGTCCGTCATTGATGCGCCACGATTCGCACTGCCGCCGCCCCCTGGAGAGGATAAGGAGCACCCGGGCACGCCTCTCCTCCCTCATCCCCTCTTCTGTCTCCCTCTGGAGCTCTCTCTCTCTCTCGCGCGTGCCAAGACCAAACCCTAGCCGGAGATCGCCGTTGTGCCCCGCCATTCCGTGCCTTCCCTCGCCTCTTTGAGCAGCCCTTGAGATCCACATCCTCACCAACAATCTTCCCGCAAAAAGAATCGAAGTGGACCATACGGAATCACCGTCGCCAAGCCGTCTTCTTTGCATCTGTCCGAGCGCCGCCGTCGTCGTTATCATCGATTCTGAGCTCCTCGGGTCGAATCGACCCCTCCGTCGTCTTCAGGGTGAGCCATTGGTGCTCAGGAGCCCCTCCAACCCCTCCCTTCCTCTCTATATCGCCGCCGCGCCATGCATCTGCAAGCTCTGCCGCTAGCCGCCATCACAACCCATGTTCCGTCAACCAAGAAGTGGCAGAGCCACCACTATTTGGCCCGCCGTGGACTCATGCCTCGAACGCGCCAATCCCGAAGCCCAGCACTACCTCCTGCGTCGAGTCCGAGCTTGACTTGGGAGGTCCTAGCCGCGGGGTCATCACACTAACGTCACCCGGGCATCAGTGTGCGGTCAGCCTGGTCAAACCAGCCCCCGACCCCACTTTGGTTACGTGGATGCTGACGTGGCCTCGGCCCCACCCATCAGCCTCAGTGGCTAGAGCCAGCTGTGGTGTAAAAATGTTCCTGGGGTATGTTGATGTCAGCATGACGCAATAAATGTATTAAATGGTTTAAATAATTTCAGAAATTGTTTTAATCTTGTAAATTCAATAATTAATTCATAATAACTGGTGTTTGGTTCTTCCCTGTTAGAATACAAGATCCGGATCAAAGCACGAGGTCAACATCATCGAAGATCGACGAACAATAATTGACCAACTGTAATCAAGTCAAGTACAAGGATTCCGAAGCTCTGCTTTCTGGTTATCGACAGGCAAAGGCAAGCATAGCCCCACCATGATATAATCCTATGATTTTTGAAAGCATTTCAATTCCTGCCATGATGCATACGATCCTACTATGGTCTTTTATCCATAGATAGAGTATCATATATGTTGCATTACTCCCTTTGAGCTTATATTAACTGTTCCACTTCTCCTAGCATAACTAGGTTTGGCTTGTGTGCACTGCTAGAGCTTATATCTGTGCCATGCTTAGACATGCTTAGCTATCAGTGCTAGTTCATCTGGATGATGTATCAAATGCAAAGAATCTAGTATGACAGGAGAACGTGATGAGATGATATCAGAGGTGATATGAGATTAAACATGCTAAGGCTTGTATGGGAGGGCATAGTGGGATGTGGTTTTTCTAGTCCCATGCTCACCAACACTAGGAACCGAGTTCTTGCCTTTGGAACCGAGACGAGCATACAACCACACGAGGCCTAGAAAACCTCACAAGCAACTAACTTTCCTAGTAGATTCCATGAGTCACATAGTTCAGGTATTCCATTTGACATGCATTCTGGATCTTCTCGAAGGCGATGAAGGAGGTGTATTCATAATAGGTAGGTAAGTGTGGCCGAGGTTTCTTGGGATAGATAGTTCCCCTAGTAAACCAACCTCGACTCACATCTCTAGGGACCGGCTTCGAGACTTGACCCATTACGGCGGAACCATCCTTAGGGCATGACTCATGGTCTCAGCGAAAGCAAGGTAAAGGTCGTGTCTAACCACCTAATGCCAGCCTTCCAAGGAAGAGGGTTAATCATGTGGAATTAAGAGAAGGTTAGTATGTGTGGGTGTTGTACACCCCTATAGGGTTAAATCCTTTCGAAAAGCCTTTATGAACGCTTGGTGACAAGATTCTAAGATCATAGAGAACTATAACCTAATCATAAAACTTGGCAGATCAACGTGTGCTTGAGAATGCTTCCTTATGGGTACGAGGGGGTGATCCTAGTTTAGAGTTGATGATGACTTGGTGGATACCAAAAGATGATGATAAATACTTTGGAGATGTCGCTCTCTTATCACCTTTTAAAATACTCTAAATAGACGAGCTTCTTATCCCTCTTGTTTTATAAACAAAGATGGGTTTATGCAAAACAACTCCACCAGCCATAAGTCTTGCGGAGTACACCCTATACTCACCCTTTCTTTGTTGATACTTTTGTAGCAGAGTAAGAGTTCCATAAAGACCAGTTTGGTACTACACCGACACTGACGAGTAGCTTGGGGTTCCCGGTCGACAGCTTGGAATCTACGGGCTAGGATGTCATCATTATGCTTCAGGCCTCTTAGGCCATTTGTTAAATTTGTTATACTTAATAGCATAAGTTTCCTTACGTTGTTTGATGTTGGTGGTCAGTGACCTCTACTTGTAATAATTTGGTTCTTTGCTGAGTTATGAGCTTGCTGTAATAAATTCTGTGTCGTAAGGTCACTACTGTGTTATCGATTCTTCACTAGATATCCTCGAGCTCAAGGTTAAGCTTATGTCAGACGAAGGTCTGGGATTTGTTTAGCCCTGATCCCGGGGCTGTCACACCTATAAACCTTGATGTTTGCGTTGGCGAGACGCGACACAATATGTGGAATATATCTGCTTTTGAAATTAATATTACTAAAATTGTTCATAATAAATTATTTTGCTGACTCGCCAAGATAGATGTCAGCGTTGTTACCAATTGTACATGCTGGTTGTGATGGTGGGGAGAGTATGCGCTCCACACAAGAAAAACTATCAAGCTGACAAGGGTAATGGGGATGGTGACACTACACCCTTTTACCAAAATCGAGCTCACAGGAGGAGCTGCATGGGCACGACGGCGCCTACTCGCTGAGGATGATGACCTCAACATCGGGCTCGTGGGTGGTTGTGCATGTGGGGCCTCCATATCATGGACCAGTGGAGGCGGCAACATTGGAGATTTTCTGTCGAGATCCTCCATGTATGGGTGGACCGACGGAGGCGTCTTTAGACCAAAGTTGGTCCACCACCACACCTATATCTTCTTCGCGCCGACAGAGCAGAACAAATTCTTATGGATGTTGTTATTGCACGGGGGCCTTTCACCTCCTCCGCCACCTCCTCGGCTGCTCCCCCTCCGCTATGGCCACCCCCTAGCTCGATTTCTCCAATGCGTCAGCACTAGCGATGTTACTATAAAGAAAAGGGACGCCTAGACGGATGAACCTGACAAGCCTGCACACACTCCTATCTGAAGCTATCTAAAAGGATAGAGATGTCTCCTAGAGGATGAGGTGAATAGGTAATTTCAAAAATATTACAGTTTTGGCTTGATAGAATGCAGAATTAAACTAATGTTTATTTTACAAGCACAAAACCTTAATACACTAGGCTCAACTAAGTGCACAAACTATTGGGGATATACTTTATGGGTATACCCATGGGACTTGCTGACCAGGGTGGCCCACCAATGGGTTAGAGCTTTGCTTAACGGGCGACCTAGTTAGGGAAAGAAGACGGAGTCCAATTCGTCTACAACAAGGCCTAGAAATTTTACTGGCTTAGGCATATAGATTACTTGTAGTCCACATTGTATTTAGTTACCGACTCTATAACGTAGCCGAATAGGTTTCTCCTATAGCCCAAGATCTTGGTGCCTTTATAAGCCGGACCAACGGGAGCCTTTAGGGAACAATCTCTACGATAACCATAACCAACTCGCACAGGCGAACCTCTCTTGTAGTCCGCTATAACATCCGGCTCTCGCCAATATATTACTGGGTTGCTAGCAGGAATAAGATCCGATCACCACAATCGAATCTGAACCTAGGTAAACTTGTGCTCACAGCTCCCGAAACACTGTACGGCTCACATCCCATCTTCTCAATGCCTTCAGGACCCCCTATGGCGTACTTGTCATCAATCTGATGACAGTTGGCACCCACCTTGGGGTAGGTGACCGTCGGACCTTTGTTCCAGGCGGAATCTGCGCATGAAGGAATCGAGAAAACAATCGCCATCAGTCGCGTGGTCTATGCTAGATACATCCCTCTCGTTCTTCTCGACAAGACCTGGATTCCTACTAAGGATCACGTGACGACCTTCACAATCATGCCAATCAGCGAGATCGATATCTATCTTGGTTTCGCTGAACTCACCCAACCCACCCTTGAGGTGATGACCATGGCGGAAGAAATTTCTGGATCCAATCTGTCTGCAGAGGCAGACGAGTTCAAGATCTCGAAAAAAACTAAACCCACCCAGCCCGCTCCCGTAGTTGAAGAAGCGGTGGAATAAAAATCCAGATATGATCTCGCTGTTGAGATCGGGTACACGGACGAGGAGTATATTTGCTTCGAATCCGGTTCTAACGATGCTAGAGCAGAAAAATCACTCTTGAGGCATAGGATAAATTAGATGATGAAGCACCCCTAGATCGAATACGAAGCAATCTCTAAGATCAAGCAGAGCTTTGAAGAGGCAGAGGAAGAAAACCAACTGTTTTGTTACCTCTAGTACATGAAGAAAAAGAAGCATTGCTTCTTACGCTATGCTGGCTCTAGATCCGACTCCGTCGATGCTGGACCCAGAAACGACTCAGTTCTTGATTCTATCAGAGAAAATACTGACTTACATGCTTCCCCTCAGGAATCACCAACCTCACATGAACTTTGAGACTTTGAGAAGGATATGGCAGCGTACGAAGAAGAGTACAACTCCAAGCCAACGCAAGGTGAGCCTGAGACTCCTCTGAGTCCGTATGATAGCATGGACGAAGATTAAACCTCGCAAGATGACATGGACATAGGATACTCTTCCAAGGTCCAGAAGCCAACCATGCAGGAGTTTATCTCCCGGTACCATACCAAAAGCTGTCTTTGCAACCGGTACACACATAAAGGCTAATGGGCGGTCAAAGAAGAAGAACAACAACAAAAACCCCACACCGGTAGAGCCAGCAGAGGAAGCCAACGACGAAGAATTCGACGAAGAAATCGAGATGGAGAACCAGGACAGAGATCCGTTTAATCCCACACCGATCGATCCTCCGGTTGATGGACACGTTGTCACCAAAGGTGCACGTGAAATATATGGAGATGCACTCACAGCACCAATCCCAACTGGTTCAGATTTTACTCCGGATGAGTTGGAGAAAAGGGCTGAGGATCTATAAAATCATCACATGTTCTTGCTCGAAGAAGCTACATGCATCGTCGAGATTAGACAGTAGATAGATAGCAATCCTGCCAAGTACCAGGCAGAATTCAAGCGACTGTCAAACAAGAATAGAGGTGGCCCGGTTCTTGCTAATAGGAACCCGGAAGTCCACAAAGATTTATTCAACGGTAAAACTAGAGATAATATCTGAGTCTACAACACACTAGTGGAGAATACTACAGCTGCTAGAGCTATCCTTGCCAATAATCCGTCTCTAGAACACGTCCAACAATGTGTTGCATTGCTCGACAAAGGACTGCAACAGCAGAAGACAACCGCATTTTTTTAGTGTGAATGTAACATCCTAGCATTTAGGAACCAACGAAGGGTAGATTTAGGAATTTGTGATATTGCATGCATTCATCTGTGAAAATGTGTGTAAATTTTTTGCCAAATAAAAATCTAAAGTGATCAAGGTTCCTTTCATACTTTGAGATTAGGTATAGTCTTGAAGGATGATTGTTATAGACTTTGATATGATATTTGTGGACTTATTTGTTTTGGGAAATTGAATTTAAACTTAAGTGTTGAATTTATAGTTCAAAAGAATTTCAAGTTATGTTTTAGTATTATGCTTTAGTCAAGAGTTAATAATTAGTAGTTCAAACTTTATATAAAGAAAACAATTAAGAATAAGAATCATTATTTCAAAATTTTATTCAGTAAATAAGTTACACAAATGTAACTTATGTAAATGAGCAACAAACTTTACAATAGTAAAGAATTAAAGAATAATCTTTATTTATTGAATAATAGTACAATCTTTATTACAAAAGAATAAAAATAAAAAGTACAAAGGAATAAATTAAAGATTACAATTGAATCAGAGGGATATTACAAGTGACTATTCTATAAAAAAAAAAGAAAAACCTAAACGAAAGTCTTGATCTTCAAATCTGGTACCTGCAAAATAAACAGAAAACTTAAAAAATAAAGAAAGTTAGGATTAGAATTATTTTACTCTCAGAATTGACAGTGAAGTGCACTGTTCAAAATTTCATCATTGAGTAATCTTTTAAAGGGGCAAGTTTCACCAATATGAAATAATATATCTTTCATAATTTTAAGCCATAAGTCAAATAAATAGCAAGGAGGGGCAAGTTTCACCAGCCAAGAAAATGGTAAACCTGATAAAAGTAACTTTCAAATTTAGAACATATCCACAACCTGTGCAGCAGTCACACATGCAACACACACACACCAAACTGTATGGTGTGTGCTGTCAACACCACAGCAATAGCACAATCAAACAAAACTATCAACACAGCCATGGCAAGCCAATCCCCACACCATTCCACTGTTCTTACACACCAAGCACATCAGCCACCAGCTAAACCAAGCCAAAACCAAGCTAGATCACACCAATCAAAACCCTGGATCACATCACCAAAATGGTGACATAAGGAGGGGGTAGATCAGGTGGATAGCAAGGACAAGATCAAACCACCAGGACCATGAGGTGAAGGGTTAGATCAAGGACAAGCCAGGAGCTAGAAATACTAGGAGATCACCAGATCAAGCTACCACAATATCAACCACTAGCAACCCCAACATCAAATAAGTGTGGTGAGTAAAATAGACCATCATATGATCTATCTGTCTAGGATTAGACAAGCATTCATGATCTGTCTATTGCTCAAATTCTCAGAAAGCACCCAAGTGGGGTGAATCCATCACTGAAGTTTGTAATACTAAAAGCAATCAGAAAATAAGGATCCAACTAAGATCTCAGGACAACATCATTGATCTAAGCAATCAAGCTATATTTCAATTCAAGAATGAATATAGATAAGATTTAAACTTCTAGGCACATCTCTAAGACAAGCATGGCACCTTAGAATTTAATCTTATTGATCTATATAACTTATCAAGCCACAATCAATTTTCCCCAACTTTGTTTCAAGAAACAGTAGCTGGTATCACTACCAGAACCAATTCATGAGAAACAACAAGACAAAGGTCTAATTCCTAAACCTCAGACCAACATCATGGGTTCTAGGGATGCAAGGAAAGAGAATTCCACTTATCAATAATGCCAAGCAAACTTTAAACTTGAGCAAGACCAACCCAAGTAATAGAATCTAATTTTGTGTGCCATACAAGGATGGTGTCACAAGAACAGTTCTAAACTGAGCAGGTTAAGCATCCAATCTTTATAGATACAACCAACCAACTATAAATCATTTGCATGACATCACAGGAATCATAATCAGGAAAATCCATCTACTTATCTACACTGTAGGAGATCATTTGATCTCAAGCTGTATATGAATTCTTAAGCCAACAGTACAAATATAGTGACTTCATCACACAACACTCACTAACATTAACCAAGTAATGACAGTGGTTAGCTATTACACTACAAGGAATTTTGCTATATATGACCCTCTATTTTTGTCACAAAATCGTCAGAATAGTTTGTTTATGACGATTTTGAGATCGTTGAAAGCTAGGCATCGCAAATGAACTATAACGATGATTTTTGCAAAATCGTCATAACCGTCTATGACGATATTGGATGGTCATAACCATTATGACGATCCAATATCGTCATGAGCCATCTAGCCAAGCCAGGTCAGATCCAACGTGGCTAATCGGACGTGGCAAAATTGTGACGAAACGAGATCGTCATAATGTGAATTCGGCCTGGTCCATTTTAATGTTCTATATGGACTGAGCCCAACAAATGATCCTTTATGAAATGGTCCTTGGCCTTTTTTGGGCCTTTTTTATTTTATGCCTAGGCAGTTTTAGGCTTTGGCCTTTTTCAATTTATTTAATTTTTGGGCTTCATCTTTTCCATTGTCTGTTTCGTTTTCTTTTGGTCCATTTAGTTTATGTGCTTCAGCCTTTTTAGCTGAAATGCACACTGATCAAATGTGTTTTGGGCCTATTCTGGCACGTTTAAGAGCCCATGTGCAATACATTTCAATGGTACAGCAGTACAGCAGCCAAGCAAGTGGAATAATGAACAAATATTACAGCAGTAAAGCATCAAAGCATTTTGCGGGTGGATCTGAACATTTAACCAAACATACATCTCATCTGTTGATAATCAACACAGTTAAAAAGGATTTCAAAGACCAATCACACATAGAAAGCAGAATAGACAAGCTCAGCAAGAGAACGGCCATGTTGTCAGCCCCCCAATCCATCCCCGGGCGTTGTTGCTGTGAACCGCCACTGCCGGCCACCACTGCTCCTCCATGATACCAGCCGCCGCTGCCGTCCATTGCTCCTTATATATGTTTGCTTCTAGAACAAAAACACATGACAATTAATAAAATTGGTAAAACAGATTCTTAATAAGGATCAAAATAGATACTAGTTACTTTACAAGTATTTATTTGCAAAATAACAAGCTCTGCTCAATATCTGATTTCATTGTGCATAATAGAATGATGCAATGGAACTACCACAATCCCTATTCATGCAAAAAGTGTACAATAAATTCTCAGACGATATCGGTAAGGTACATTCTCACAGCAACACAAGCTCAAAATTAACAAAGTTGGTCATCATGGGTACAAGCAAAACAATTTACCATTAGATATGAATAACTAATGCACTCATACTTTCAAATTTTCTTGACAGCAAAAGCATGCATTTCAGATCCTTGCACAAATCGAGTCATTAACAATAGCAATAAGCATACATTTCAGATCCTTTCCAACACAGTTAATAGATTTCTCTGTATATGACCAGGAGCATACTAACCGGTAGAGACCTCAAACCCCTAAATGAAGAGAAGACAAATTCACATGTCTTCCCAGTCCGTGCCGACCAACCACCGGTACAGCTCCGCGTACTTGGACTGTATGCAGCAGAACCTGAGAAACCGAATTTGATCTTAGATATGAAAGGACCCGGGATACCAAATTGATCTCAGAAATAAAGGCAGAAGAATGTTTCTATTTGATAGCAGTAGTTTCTATTTAAGCTATTTACATTTTTGTCCAAAAGAGTACTTTCTATTAGATAGCAATTGTTTCTATTTAAAACAAAATTTTGTGTCATAAGGCATAAGCTATAGTACTTTATCTGGCTAAACCTACTAACCCAGTTTCGATCAGTACAAGGTATGATTCATATTGAGGCAAATATGGAACCAAAAAATTGCAGATCGGTTTGGTTCTCCATGTCATACATTTATTCCTGAAAACCATTTGCTACTCTAGTCTTTGATGGAGTACATAAACAAGGAATAAATAAAACGCAGCTTGCCTAACAAAGATAATTATCCCTTGAAAATCCATCCTATATCCATCTACCGGCCAGTAGCTATGGCGCTGTTGTGGAGAAGAACAAAAATAGCAAGGATAAACAACTATCTGCAATAAAACTAGTTGCACAAGTAATACACAATGAATTTAGAACATCAGTAGATTTAGTAAACTAACTGACCACAGAATTGCACAAGATTGAATTGCCATAGAACTATAAAATGCAGCACGACTTATGAAATTCAGAAACCAAGCTTGATAAACTGTAGTGTATAGATACAGTTAATCATGTATATACACACACTTCAGTTAGTTTGAACACCCACTAACATCTGAAGCAAGAAGAACAAATAATTTCTAGAACTATCAATTTGAGCACCCAAATACTAACACAACAATTGACTTTCAGAACTATCAAACCCTAATCCCAATCAAGAATAAAACTATCTCTTCCAACAAAACAAATAAAAAACACACCGTTCCATCTAATTAACTAGCCCCCAATATGTACATGTTCAACAAATTCATGACTTGGGATCGAATTAGTAGACGAACACATGCAGAATAACCCCCTGATACAACTACCTACAACTTTCACATGCAGAATAGGAGCCTCCTTGGCTCCTTGCTAGGAAGCGGGCGAGGTAGGCGATGGTGTCTAGCAAACCAGATTTAGCAGTAAATCACACCAGGTAGTAAACCACGCTAGATTGATATTGCTCATGCGATCATACTATTATTTGCCTTATAACCTGATCATGCATGGACTCGAGTTGTTATTCACAGGATACAGGTCATGTAGGTACTAGGCCTACTAATCAAGCGAATAACCAAGCGAATGAGCATCCAATAGTTACAGCTAGAAGCATAGAAGACTAGAGTTCTACCCTCAGCAATTATATGAGCCAAGAACCACGAATCCCTACCCCGCAAAAAAAACATGAATCCACGCGGCCGATCTTCCTACAGGTCATGTTCGTGTAAGTCTAGTTCCCAACTCAGAACCTGAAACAGGAGAGCAGGCTTCAGTCTTACCTAACAGCGTGGTCTGAATGGGGTGTTCTTTAAGAGGAGAACGGTGACGAGCTCGTCGGCCTGCAACTTCTGCGGTGTGTCGAAGAACACGGAAGACCAAGCCGGAGGGGATATGGTGGAGGAGGCCTCTGAGGAAGGGGGCATATCTGCAGGGAGATCGACATCGTGGGATCCTGTTTCAACAAATACAAAGGATTAGAGGAGGATGGGCAGAAGGTGATGGGGAGAGAGGGAGATGGGTGGTGCTTCTCCCCGTTCTTGTCGTCGAGGAGGGGAGAAGAAGATGGAGAGGGAGATCTGGGTGCAATAGAGGCCGGCGCGCGATGTAGCGCAGCCACTTCCATGGCCGCGAGCACACCGATGACACAGTGGGTCTGGCACATCGGCACCAGGGGTGGCGGCGGGAGATGGTGGCAGGGCTGGGTGGAATTAGCGAGGATGGTTGGAATTGAGGGAAGGAGATCCAGGGTAGTGGGAGTCAGGACGACACCGACCAGTGAGGGGAGAAGCGGCACCGGCCGATGAGGGGAGAAGCGGCACCGACATTAGGGTTTAGGTCAGGGAGGCGGAGGGGCTCGCTTCCGAGAAGAGAATAGTGTTAGGTTTTTGGTCGGGGAAGGAAGAGGGGTCGAGATGGGGCTATGGGTGTGGTGGGGACTGTCAACTGTGGAGTAGAGTGTGCTTCTTCAGGCGAGTGGCTAGGCGTTGGATCAGAACTGTACGGTTCAGATCTGGATGAGGAGGATGATCTGTGGGAGGCGGTTTCCTGTGTTTTGATTGGTCGGTTAACAAAGCATCTTTTCTTCCACTTGAAAAATTAAAAATCATGTTATGTGCAATGAAAATAAAATATTCCTCCGACAATATTGTTCGCAATTCCAAGATGTTCATGTGTGCGTATTATTTCCATGTAATTGGAGGAAGTTTTTATTTCGTCGCAGCAAAAATTGATTTTTCATTTTCTAAGTGTTAAAAATAGGACGTTTTGTGAAGCAGACACCATATTAAAGTTTCAACATGCTACCACCCCGTTTGGCAAAATTACTATACCACCTTACATGGACAATGTCCCAAGCAGGGTTGTCAAACCTTTCTGTCCACCCGTGGTAAAAATACAAATTCCTGTCGAATCGGTAGAAAGTGGTTCCGATTTGAACTACAAGTACATGATCTAATGCTCGTATTTTTTGCAAAATCATTTTTAGACTCACAATATGTTGTTTCTTCATAGATCCAATGCAAGTTTAGTGAGGCTCATCCCCGAGCTAAGAACCTTCCTGCGTGCCGTTTTGACCATAGTTTGAAACATGCATAAAAAATTTAAAAACAGTCTAAACAATATAAAAACTTTGCGTGGCGTCATATTATATGACATAGTTGCAATAAAAAATACCAAACTTGATAATATCAGCATGTCTCAAAAAACCCATGACAAAATGACCTATCATGTTCGAGGTTTCATGGCTTTCGGGTCAAATGACTAATGTTATGGCTAGAATTAGGGCATAGTTTTTGATAATGTGTTCGTATTGTGCACGCTTGTACATCTTGGGATGGAGAACAATGTTGCAGGAGGAAGTTTTCCTTTCCGATGCACGGAAAATCTATTTTCCATTTTCCGATCGCAAAAAACGGGGCGTTTTGTGAAGCAACCCCCAAATAACAGTTTTAGAATGGTACCACCATATTTTGTAAAAATATTAGACCACCTTACATGTACAATGTCTCAACCGGGGTATCTCAGACCTTTTCGTCCACTCCTGGCGAAAAAGACAAATTCTAGCCTAATCGGCACGAAGTGGGTCCGGTTTGAACTACGGGTACATGATCCGATGCTCATAATTTTTGGAAAAAAATCATTTTTAGACTCATAATATGATGTTTCATCACAGATCCGATGCTAGTTTAGCGAGACTCATCCCCTAGCTAAGAACCTTCGTGTCCGCCGTTTTGACCATAGTTTAAAACGGGCATAAAAAATTCAAAAACGGTCCAAACTATATGAAACCTTCGTGTGGTGTCATGTTATGTGACATAGTTCCAAGCAAAAATATCAAACTTGGTAAATTGATCGCATCTCAAAAAAACCTTCTCAGAAATGACCTATCATGTCCGAGGTTTCATGGTTTTCGGGTCAAATGGCCAATGTTATGGCTAGAATCATGGCATAGTTTGTGATAATGTGCCCGTATTGTGCACGCGTGTGCATCTTGGTATAGAGAATAATGTTGCAGGAGGAAGTTTTCCTTTTCGACGCATGGAAAATCCATTTTCCATTTTCCGATCGCAAAAAACGGGGAGTTTTGTGAAGCAACCACCAAATGACAGTTTTAGAATGGTACCACCACATTTTGTAAAAATATTAGACCACCTTACATGTACAATGTCTCAACCGAGGTATCTCAGAACTTTCCGTCCACTCCTGGCGAAAAAGACAAATTCTAGCCGAATCGGCATGAAGTGGGTCCGGTTTGAACTACGGGTACATGATCCGATGATGATAATTTTTGGAAAAAATCATTTTTAGACTCACAATATGATGTTTCATCAGATATCCAATGCTAGTTCAGCGACGCCCAACCCCTAGCTAAGAACCTTCGTTTCCGTCATTTTGACCATAGTTTGAAACACACATAAAAAATTTCAAAAACGGTCCGAACTATGTGAAACCTTCGCGTGGTGTCATGTTATGTGACATAGTTCCAATAAAAAATATCAAACTTGGTAAATTGATCACGTGTCGAAAAAACCTTCTCAGAAATGACCTATCATGTCCGAGGTTTCATGGCTTTCGGGTCAAATGCCAATGTTATGGCTAGAATCATGGCATAGTTTGTGATAATGTGCCCGTATTGTGCACGCGTGTGCATCTTGGGATGGAGAACAATATTGCAGGAGGAAGTTTCCTTTTCGACGCACGGATAATCCATTTTCCATTTTCCGATCGCAAAAAACGGGGCGTTTTGTGAAGCAACCACCAAATTACAGTTTTAGAATGGTACCACCACATTTTGTAAAAATATTAGACCACCTTACATGGACAATGTCTCAACCGGGGTATCTCAAACCTTTCCGTCCACTTCTGGCGAAAAAGACAAATTTCTGCCGAATCGGTAGGAAGTGGGTCCGGTTTGAACTACGGGTACATGATCCGATGCTCATAATTTTTGGAAAAAAATATTTTTAGACTCACAATATGATGTTTCATCAGAGATCCAATGGTAGTTTAGCGAGGCTCATCCCCTAGCTAAGAACCTTCGTGTCCGCTGTTTTGACCATAGTTTGAAATGGTCATAAAAAATTCAAAAACAGTCCAAACTATGTGAAACCTTCGTGTGGTATCATGTTATGTGACATAGTTCCAATAAAAAATATCAAACTTGGTAAATTGATCGCGTCTCAAAAAACCTTTTCAGAAATGACCTATCATGTCCGAAGTTTCATGTTTTTCGGGTCAAATGGCCAATGTTATGGCTAGAATCATGGCATAGTTTGTGATAATGTGCCCGTATTGTGCATGCGTGTGCATCTTGGGATGGAGAACAATGTTGCGGGAGGAATTTTTCCTTTTCGACGCACGGATAATCCATTTTCCATTTTCCGATCACAAAAAATGGGGCATTTTATGAAGCAACCCCCAAATAACAGTTTTAGAATGGTACCACCATATTCTGTGAAAATATTAGACCACCTTACATGGACAATGTCTCAACCGGGGTATCTCAAACCTTTCCGTCCACTCCTGGGGAAAAAGACAAATTCCTGTCGAATCGGTAGGAAGTGGGTCCTGTTTGAACTACGGGTACATGATCAGATGCTCATAATTTTTTGGAAAAAATCATTTTTAGACTCACAATATGATGTTTCATCAGATATCCAATGCTACTTCAGCGACGCCCAACCCCTAGCTAAGAACCTTCGTTTCCGTCGTTTTGACCATAGTTTGAAACACACATAAAAAAATTCAAAAACGGTCCGAACTATGTGAAACACTCGCGTGGTGTCATGTTATGTGACATAGTTCCAATAAAAAATATCAAACTTGGTAAATTGATCGCGTCTCGAAAAAACCTTCTCAGAACTGACCTATCATGTCCGAGGTTTCATGGCTTTCGGGTCAAATGCCAATGTTATGGCTAGAATCATGGCATAGTTTGTGATAATGTGCCCGTATTGTGCACGCGTGTGCATTTTGGGATGAAGAACAATATTGCAGGAGGAAGTTTCCTTTTCGACGCATGGATAATCCATTTTCCATTTTCCGATCGCAAAAAAGGGGTGTTTTGTGAAGCAACCACCAAATTACAGTTTTAGAATGGTACCACCACATTTTGTAAAAATATTAGACCACCTTACATGGACAATGTCTCAACCGGGGTATCTCAAACCTTTCCGTCCACTCCTAGCGAAAAAGATAAATTCCTGCCGAATCGGCACAAAGTGGGTCCGGTTTGAACTACGGGATGATCCGATGCTCATAATTTTTGGAAAAAATCATTTTTAGACTCACAATATGATGTTTCATCAGAGATCCAATGCTAGTTTAGCGAGGCTCAGTCTCTATCTAGGAACCTCCGTGTCCGCAGTTTTGACCATAGTTTGAAACACACATAAAAAATTCAAAAACGGTCCGAACTATGTGAAACCTTCGCTTTTGGGCCAAACATTATGTGACATTATTATGTGACATAGTATCCATGGATAAGACATTGGAATGAATGTTAGAAGGCTCATCGCTCCGCTCGATTTTGACATATTATTTGTTCAATTCCGATTTAGGAAATTAAAGTTACGAATTTATTAATAAAATGACTTTTTGTGCATTAAAACTATTTCAAAAAATTTAATTATCCAAAAATTATTTTGATGGTCATATTTTTAATCCTTGCATTATTCTGAGCAGAAAACATATATCATTTTTAATTTTTGGATCAAGCAAATAAAAGATATAAATTATCTTATTTAAAACCTTTTTATTCATTTTCTATAAAAAAAATATGACACAAAATGACCCCAGTTCTCTCTATACTGGCGCTTCAAAGTCCTATGGGTTGTTGGCCCATTCGGCGTGAACAGCTTTAAGAAGGGGAAAAAAGTCGAAGCAGAATAGGACTCTCGGTCCGTAGAGGCCTTGGCCCAATAGACGATCCATTTATGGATAAATAAAACCGCGTCATGAAATAAGCAACGAAGTGTCGTTGGTGTAGTGGTAGCTATCACGTGAACAAGTGCTCTAGGGCGTGGGTTCGATCCCGATGGCAACATATTTTTGCCCATTATCAAGGACGCATGCGTTGTCAGTCCACCCGTCCACCATGTCAGGTCAGTTGTGGGTGGGTCCCACATGTCGGTTTATCGAGGAATGGTCGCTGGTTGGAATGGTCGGGTGAGTCAATGGTCTATATAGATAAATATTTACACATGGATATGTCATATAGTTAAAAAACTGACACCTAGATAGTGACGTAGATGCGCCACATAGACGAAATTGTTGACGTGGGTGCTTACTCGTCCTATTTTAGACGTTACGACCAATTTAAATCATCGTAATTAGCTAAATGAAACATCCTAGGCTGCATCCGTCATATTATGACGATTTTGGATAGTGTAACTACGACGTTTTTGAGTCAGATCGTCTTAATTTTCTAGTGTTTTGACCCTTTCGAATGGCTTAAGGCCATCTGATTCAAAATCATCATAGATCTATGACGATTTCGTTCACGGTCACTACGAGAAGGTCATAAGTAGCCACATTTCTTGTAGTGCTAAACCACTAGCTTCCCCAAATATTATTTCTAGAGCAACTTTACCATCTGAATCATATAAAAATTAATCCATAGAATCATCTAGTAAACCACTAGCATCACCACAACTAATCATAAGCAGCACGCCACAGCTAACAACCATTTAACATGCTTAGGGACCATCGAAACTTGATCCCAACTCATCAGTTATCTAATCCACAGCAGGGTATGAACCCTAAGAAGAACAAACCATCTTAATAAGGACAATACAGTAACCAGGAAGGTAACTACTAACATTTAGCATAAGATGGCCTAGCACAGAGAGCACTATGGGAGAGGAATAACTTACCGAAGGTCCTCGCTGTAGATTAGAAGAGGAAGCAGAGGAGGCCGACGACCATGGCGGCATGGGGAGCACCCCCAAGGGGGCGCTGCAACCCATACAACGCCACGGCGGTGACCATAGCCACGCCTGGGGGCGAAGAGCATCCCCACGGCACCCGACATCAGCGGCAGCGTAAGCACCAATGCCAACCCCAAACCCTAGGGTTCGGAACGACATCGATCTGGCGCAGGAGGGCTCCAGGTCCAAATCCAATTAGACAGGACGGTAGAGCGCGGCCGACAACCTCATCCTGCACCACGACGGTAGCCAAGGAGGTCCACGGCGGCGTGAATCACCGGCGGTGACACCGCTGCCCACAGGGTCGGGGGAAGGAGAGGGAGAGAGGTGAGCTCGAGAGAGAGACAGAGAGTGTTGGGCTGGGTTGGGCCAATACGTACCCCTTCGAGGTATTGTTTTGACTATGTCCTACTAGGCCACAAGGGCCCAATAAACCCAAGCAGAAAGCCCAAATCTTTTAGAGCCTATTTTAATAATTGGAAAAGACCAAAATGCCCCTGAACTTAAATAAAATTCTAGAAAATAAAATAAAAGTCCAATAATTATAAGTAAAATATTCATGGATTCACAATAATCCAAACTATCCAAATAAATTAAGAAATAAAATTTTAGACATATAAATTTTATTAATAATTTTGTAATTTATATATTCCTTATGGAATAATACAAAATTATTGAAGTATGATAAAAATAAATAAAAATCACTTTCATTATATATTAATATTGTAGTATTTTAGAAAAATACTAAACAAATATTTAATGTTAATTTTTGGTATTTAATGATAATTCTTCAAGGAATTGTTAATTAAATAAAAAGCAAATAAATTGAAATAAAATAAAAGAATACAATATTCAATAAAATATTAAAAAATTAATATTTATAAATTCGTTACTATTAAAAGAATTTGTATAATTTAAAAAATGGGGGAGAATACATATAAAGCTAAATGTTGCATTACATTACTTTGCATAATCATTTTGCTTCTTTAAATATTGTCCTTACCAGGCAATAATGATGTTTTTGTAGACATAGAAGCTCAAGGTCCAGTGCAAGCATCAGACTTCACTACCTTTCCATCACAAGGCAATTTCATCACTTGCTCATGTCCTTTGAAGAGTCTTTATCAAAGTATTTGCGAATTGTGTGTTATCATCTATATTATAGAAAAAGAAAACAATATTTTCTCAAGATACTAAATCTTAGATATCATCCTAAGTGATGATATGATGGAGCAATAGAACTTAGGGTTCTAATTGCACTAATGATGAACAATTCGGGATTAACAACCCATGACATCAGTGATTCTAGCACCGTATATTACGCGTTAACAATGAGATTTGGAATGGGACGGAGAAGTCAGCTGTATCCTTTTCCTCTTGTATGGAGGTAAGACGACCTTAACGTGACGTTGTTATTCCTTGTGCGGATCCAACATATGGGTGGGCACCCTTATGCCCCACACTTTTGGTGTATAGATTATCTATGAATGGTGTTTAGGGATATAGTCCATGTAAATGGTACTATTCCAGGCATCACTAGGTCATAGAGTCTTTGGGAACTCATCAGGGTTTTAGCCTGCCCGAAAGGGGGCTTAACGAAGGTGAGCCATCCCCGAAGGATCATGCAGACATATGAGGTCGCGGAGAGGGCAGTGATTGGCTTGGACCAACTACTGGGCCCCACATCATGGAATTGTGGACGGGAAAGTACGCCCAGTTGTGCAACAAGGAGTTGATCTCTCATGGGAAAAGTAACGCACCTCTGCAGAGTGTAAGAATTGTAACTTGTTACTCCCTTTTCCGGGAAGGAGCTACGAACGCGACAGGAAAGGAACTCCATGAAAGTTTTGGTCAACCTGTGAAGGCTGATGGTCATAGATTTTTATAATAAAATCAACCTTTGAAGAAAGATTTACGAAAATTGCATAGTTCCAAAGACTGATAGTCCGAGGTGGTAGATAGAGCATCAAACTTCCTACCTTGCATATAATGAATTTGCTGAGTAACGCTATTACTCATCCTTTCCTTTGAATCCTTGCTTAGTCTCTGAGAATCCCGAAGATAATCCAATGTATGTATCTGAGAGTCAAGAGGAGGTCTTCTATGAAGAGCCCAACCTATATGGATCTGTAGAAGGGGAGGACTACGACATCGTCTACGGAGGAGAATTCCAAGAGTCCGAATAATTACTTTAGTTCTAGTATCCACTTGAGTCGAGCATCATGAACAATATATAGCAATAAGTTGCTGAGCTCAATTTGGAGTTTAAGTTTTAAATTTGAAACTTCCGCTAAAACACTTATATTTTGGTTTGTAAGTTAAATCTTTTGGAAGTCTTGAACTTCCGGTATTGTAATAATAATAACGTGTGTATGTTTGTAATATGGACCACAATGTTTCTATTGTACCAGTCTGAGGGATGTGATATTTAAGGAACGGTGTTCTGTGAATGTCATGTCAACGACTATAGTGTACTACACATGCAGTGGTATGTTGGGTCACCGCAGTTGGTATCAGAGCAAATTGCTTTGACCTTAGGTTGGAAACCTTGTAAAGGGTATTACCTGTAGGAGAGTGTAGCAACGATAAAGAATTCTCTAAAATAAATATAATGGGTATTCAAAGGAGAATATTCCGTTATATGTTTTAGTGCGATAATTCTTTGTTATGATGCAATATATTATTGGTTACTAATAAAAATAGTTTTCTAATATACAGAGCTATGGCACCAAAGTTTCCAAAACAGACTTTGGTAAGGAAAGAGGAGACTCTTGATGATTATCAAGGATCATTCACAGACCAAATTCGTCAACTTTTAAAGATTTTTAGTTGTCCAACTAGAATCCCAGTGAACGCTATAACCTACCATGATGGCCGGATGTTATCCAAGTATCGTGTGAGTATCCAACTCCCTGAGGAGCTTGGATTATATCATGATCTACCTATAGGTGAAGGTAGGAGTCACTTAGCAGTATATAATGTTGCTGTTGTGGAGGCGATAGCTAATATCCGAGAGCATAAAGCCAAGGAGTTAGAAGGTAGCACATTTTCTGTGATACCTCATGATTCTATATACTCAGAGCCTATACCGGATCATCTTACTTTGGTTAAGAAGCATCCTAAGTTAGCTTCCAAGTTTATGGATACCGAACACTAGTTGCGTCTTTTTATAAGACACATCAAGTGATTGTCAAAGATAAAAATGACATGTTAGAGGATCTAACTGATCCGGAAAGGAGGAAGTAGTTAGCATTCTAGTTAGAGAAGGAACCAAGTAGTAGTGCAACACCTATCTTTAAGGATATACTTATAGATCCTGAATCTTTTATACCATATTCGTATTCACCAAGTCCTGAACCTATACATGATCCTACTATGGATACGAGGTATGCAGTACCACAGGGTTCAGAGGATGGTTCTGATTCAGAACTTCATATTGAAAATTCTGATGGTTGGAGAAGGGGATCATATGAAGGATCTTACAAACACCAGATGTCCACAGATGGTTCTGACAGAAATGTTGGACAATATAGCTGGATGGGTGCAAGAATTAACCTAGTAACATTAGTAGAAATGCCATGTCGATAGATAATCAGGATGAAGAAGAAGATCCTGAGGAGAGAGTGTTTGAATCATCAACATATTCTCAAAACCCAGAGAATATACATTATCCAGTATTTAACTATCTTGCCCAAAGTAGCACCTGGGATCAGCAGGATCTGCGTATCCTATTGACAACTCAAGGAATGAAGCTCAGGAGATGCAGGGAGGAGATAATATTGAATATGTTTCTGAAGACTTTTCAGCTGAGCTGGAGGGATTCAATGCACTCAGGTTGAGTAATGACTCAAGTCCTGACACTTCAGATACTGAGTATGTTCCTTCTGGAAGGCCATTTGTTCCACAAACTGTGCGACGAACGACACGTTATCACGGTTGGACATCAGGCATGTATGATGAGTGTAGTTACTACTAGAAGTAGGCAACTATTTAGAAGTATCAAGTACCGTGTATTGTACTCTAAGAAATAAGATAGTTAGATAAATAAGGTAGTGTTGTGATTATACCTATATGGTATATGTTGTAATGACTTTGTATTATTATGATATTATGTATACTATGTGAAATGCATATTGGGATTTTCTTTGGATCTTCATTTTGTGACTAGTTATGTGCGTAAAGTCGAGCTCAGAACACATGTGCATGATGTAATTATGAGTATTCGCTCTATGTTGCAAGACTAGAGGGTCATGGATACGGGTGTAGAAACCAAAACAGAGCAGCAGCGGATGGAACGAGAGGCCAATGAGAAGGTTGATGCAGATGCAGCAAATCAGGGAGCATTACCACCACCACCAATGAGGCCGTTAATGGAGCAGAACTTTATGCAGTGTATGCAAATGATGCAAGAGACCCAGAACAAGTTCATATAGGAGTTGCTGGGATGAGCAAATTAGAGGGCACCTGAAGGTGGAGGAGTGAGTTTATTTGATTTCCAGAATGCAAGGCCGTTACCTTTTGCATCAGCTCCTGAACCAATGGATGCAGAAGATGGGCTAGCAGATACAGAAAGAAAGCTGAAGACTGTAGGTTGCAATGAGGAGGAGAAATTGAGGTATGCAACTCATCTTCTGACATGACCTGCAGCATCTTGGTGGGAGAATCAGTTGGCCATGTAACAACCAGGAAGGGAGTATACCTGGGAAGAGTTTAAACAGAGATTCCATAAATATCATGTTCCGGAGAGTGTTATGGAATTGAAGCGAAGAGAATTTGAAGAGCTGCAGCAGGGATATACTAGTGTTATGAAGTATATCCGGGAGTTTAGTCAACTATCTCGTTATGCTGAGGAAGAAGTTAATACGGAGGAAAAGAGGAAGAAGCATTTCCTGCGTGGATTAAATCCATTTGTGAGGATGCAGTTGAGGTTGGATAATAAGCAAACTTATCAGCAGTTGCTAGATGCAGCTATTACCTTTGAAGATGACTACAAGAATGTCCAAGAGGATCGAAGGAAGAGAGCTAAGAAGGAAACCAAGAGGATACAAGCAAGCAAGCCCAATCCCAAGCCCAATCTAGAATTCAAACCAAGGAATAAGCCTTATAACAACAACAATTCCAATCGGAGTGCAAATCCAAAAGCAAAGAATATTATATGCCACAATTGCAAGCTTCTAGGGCATATGAGCAGGGATTGCCCGAAACTAGTAATTGTATGCCATGCTTGTGGTCAGAGAGGTCACATCAAGCCCAATTGTCCAAGCAAACCACAAGGAGGTTGGCCAGTTCGAGATGGAAGGCAAACCAGTGGAGGAAATGGACAGCCCAATAAAGGAGGAAATAATGGCAAGAACAACAATAGCAAGAGGAACCGACCTATCGGGAAGCTAAACTATGCAACCCTTAAGGAGGTGGATAATTCGGAGCATGCCATGATAGGTACGCTCAATATCCTTACCAATCCCGACAAAGTTCTATTGGATAATGGTGCAACTACTTCATTCATTTCTGAAGAATTCTGTGATAAGTTCGGGATTAGAAGGGCAACGTTAGAAAACCCTATTACCGTAGTTACAGCAGGGGGAAATGTGATTGTACGCCACATCAAACAAGATTAGGTTATCTCGATCTGTGGTTGTACATACTTTGCAGACCTTTATGTGATTCCTTTAAAGGGAATTGCAGTAGTGCTGGGAATGGACTAGATGATGCAACACGGATCTCAGATAAATTGTGAGGAGAAAATTGTCTCAATCAAAACTCCAAGTGGAGCAAGGATAGTTTACCAAGCAGATAAGCATAGTCATATTATGGTGGATCTGCAGTTGAACTTAATGAAAGAGGTCAAATTGGAAGGTATTCCAATAGTAAATGAATTTCAAGATGTTTTTCCAGCAGAGCTACCTGGAATTCCACCAGATCGGGAGATAGAATTCACAATTAATATAATTCCCTGTACGGCACCAATAAATCAAGCACCATATAAGATGGGACCAAAATAATTAAAAGAACTCAAAGAGCAAACTGATGAGTTAAGGGTTTATTCAGGAAAGTGTATCTCCATGGGGAACACCAATAATCTTTGTGGATAAGAGATATGGTGGAAGAAGGATGTGTGGAGATTATAGAAATCTGAACAATTTTACTATCAAGAATAAGTATCCTTTACCAAGGATCCAAGATTTGTTTGATCAAGTGAAAGGAGCAGGAGTATTTTCAAAGATCGACTTAAGATGTGGATACCATCAAATAAAAATCAAACCGGAAGATGTTCCAAAGACAACATTTGTCTCAAGATATGGACACCATGAGTATCTCATAGAACCATTTGGTTTAACCAATGCACCAGCAATATTCATGAATCTGATGAACAAAATCTTCATGCCATATCTGGATAAGTTCGTCATAGTCTTTATTGATGATATTCTGATATATTCCAAGGATAAGGAAGAGCATGCTGATCATTTGAGAATAGCATTGCAAACACGAAGGGAACATAAACTTTATGCTAAGTTCAGTAAGTGTGAATTTTGGCTAGATGAGGTAGAATTCCTCGACCATGTGATCAGTAAAGATGGAATTGCTATAAATCCATCTAAGGTTCAGTCAGTACTAGAGTGGACTGCACCAACCAATGTGAAGCAAATTCGAGGTTTCTTAGGAATGGCTGGTTATTATCGGAGATTCATTGAAGGTTTCTCCAAAATAGCTGGACCAATGACCAAATTGTTAAGAAAGAATACACCATTCAATTGGGATGAGAAGTGTGAAGCAAGTTTTCAGGAGTTGAAGACCAGGTTAACCACAGCTCCAATCTTAGCAGTTCCTGAAACAGGGAAAGACTTTACAGTATACTGTCATGCATATAACAAAGGTTTGGGTTGTGTGTTAATGCAAGATCGGAAGGTGATTGCTTATGGTTCAAGACAACTAAAACCACATGAATTCAATTATCCAATTCATGATTTAGAGTTAGCAGCAGTAGTCTTTGCGCTGAAAGGATGGAGGCATTTTCTTTATGGAGCCAGATGTGAGTTATACACTGACCATAAAAGTCTCAAATATTTATTTACTCAAAGGGAGTTGAATATGAGACAGAAGCGTTGGTTGGAACTGATCAAAGATTATGATTTAACAATCAACTATACTCTAGGTAAAGCAAATGTTGTAGCTGATGCTTTAAGCAGAAAGAGTGCAGACATTCAGCCTAGCAATAGGGAGTTACCAAAAGAGTTACAAATGGACTTGGAAAGATTAGAGTTGCATATCATTAGAACAGAGGTTCTTGGAGGATTATGTACTATGCAGGTAGTTGCAGAGCAGGACAGTGATCTTAAGAACGAAATTTTCAGACGTCAAGCAGAAGATCCTTTCATTGCTGAGGAAATTCGGAGGATATCTCAAAGGCAAAAATCAGTTTTTCTCCTTGGAGATTATGAGTCTTTATGGTTTCAAGACCGTCTTTGTGTTCCTGATGTAACTGAGATTCGTGATGTCATACTCAGGGAAGCACATGAAACACCATATTCTATACATCCAGGAAGTACTAAGATGTATATGGACTTGAAAGAGCTATTCTGGTGGAATAACATGAAAATGGACATTGCTAAATATGTATCAGAATGCCACACTTGCCAAAGGGTGAAGGTTGAACATCAAAGTCCAGCAGGACCATTACAACCTTTGGAAATTCCCGAAATGAAGTGGGAGGAAATAGGTATGGACTTCATCACAGGATTGCCCATGACACCTAAACGGAAGGATATGATATGGGTAATTGTGGACAGACTCACAAAAAGTGCACATTTTATTCCGGTAAACCAGAAAGATAATGACGAGAAGTTAGTAGGAGTTTACATCAAAGAGATAGTAAGTAAGCATGGAGTGCCCAAAAAGATCGTAACTGATAGGGGATCAGTGTTTACTTCAGCATTTTGGAAGCAATTGCATGAAGCACTTGGTTCCAAATTAGATTTTAGCACAGCTTATCATCCAGAGACAGGAGGAGAAACAGAAAGAACAAATCAGATACTAGAAGACATGTTAAGAGCTTGTGCATTAGATTTTGGAGGTACATGGGAAGATCATCTACTATTGGCAGAATTTTCCTACAATAATAGCTATCAGAGTAGTCTGAAGGCAGCTCCATATCAAGTTCTGTATGGAAGGAAGTGTAGATCACCAATATGTTGGTATGAGCCTGATAGCAGCAAAGAATTTGCACCAGACTATATCAAGGAAAGACAAGATATCATTGATAAGATCAGGGATAGACTGAAAATAGCTCAGAGTAGGCAGAAAATTTATGTTGATCAAAGTCGAAGATCTTGGCATCTAGAAGTGGGGGACATGGTATATTTGAAAGTAAGTCCAATGAAAGGGGTGCAAATGTTTGGAGTTAAAGGAAAATTGAGTCCAAGATACATCATACCATTCAAGATATTGAGTCAGAACAGAACTATAGCTTATGCTTTAGAGTTACCATCAAGATTGGCTCAAGTGCATAATGTTTTCCATGTGTCACAACTTCATAAATGTTTGAAAGTTCCGGATGATGCAATCCCACATTAGGAGATAGAACTACAAGCAGACTTGACCTATGTTGAAAAGCCCTATAAAATTTTGGAAGAAAACTGGAAAAGGTTGAGGAAAAGGGAAATCAAATATTGCAAGGTACAATGGGAAAATCACCCTGAAAGGGAAGCCACTTGGGAGAACGAAGAGGATTTAAGAAAAGCCTATCCAGAACTATTCACGCACATCTCAACAAACTTCGGGATGAAGTTTAATTTAAGGGGGGAAGTCTGTAACATCCCAGCATTTAGGAACCAACGAAGGGTAGATTTAGGAATTTGTGATATTGCATGCATTCATCTGTGAAAATGTGGGTAAATTTTTTGCCAAATAAAAACCTAAAGTGATCAAGGTTTCTTTCATACATTGAGATTAGGTATAGTCTTGAAGGATGATTTTTATAGACTTTGATATGATCTTTGTGGACATGTGTGTTTTGGGAAATGAAATTTGAATTAAACTTAAGTGTTGAATTTATAGTTCAAAATAATTTAAAGTTATGTTTTAGTATTATGCTTTAGTCAAGAGTTATTAATTAGTAGTTCAAACTTTATATAAAGAAAACAATTAAGAATAAGAATCTTTCTTTCAAAATTTTATTCAATAAATAAGTTACACAAATGTAACTTATGTAAATGAGCAACAAACTTTACAATAGTAAAGAAATAAAAGAATAATATTTATTTATTGAATAATAGTACAATCTTTATTACAAAATAATAAAAATAAAAAGTACAAAGGAATAAATTAAAGATTACAATTGAATTAGAGGGATATTATAAGTGATTATTCTATAAAGAAAAAAAAAAGAAAAACCTAAACTAAAGTCTTGATCTTCAAATCTGGTACCTGCAAAATAAACAGAAAACTTAAAAAAGAAAGAAAGTTAGGATTAGAATTATTTTACTCTCAGAATTGACAGTGAAGTGCACTGTTCAAAATTTCATCATTGAGTAATCTTTTAAAGGGGCAACTTTCAGCAATATGAAAGAATATATCTTTCATAATTTTAATCCATAAGTCAAGTAAATAGCAAGGAGGGGCAAGTTTCACCAGCCAAGTAAATGGTAAACCTGATAAAAGTAACTTCCAAATTCAGAACATATCCACAACCTGTGCAGCAGGCACACATGCAGCACACACACCAAACTACATGGTGTGTGCTGTCAACACCACAACAACAGCACAATCAAACAAAACCATCAACACAGACGTGGGAAGCCAATCCCCACACCATTCCATTGTTCTTACACACCAAGCACAACAGCCACCAGCTAAACCAAGCCAAAACCAAGCTAGATCACACCAATCAAAACCCTGGATCACATCACCAAAATGGTGACATAAGGAGGGGTAGATCAGGTGGATAGCAAGGACAAGATCAAACCACCAGGACCAGGATGTGAAGGGTTAGATCAAGGACAAGCCAGGAGCTAGAAATACCAGGAGAGCACTAGATCAAGCTACCACAAGATCAACCACTAGCAACCCCAACATCAAATAAGTGTGGTGAGTAAAATAGACCATCATATGATCTATCTGTCTATGATTAGACAAGCATTCATGATCTGTCTATTGCTCAAATTCTCAGAAAGCACCCAAGTGGGGTGAATCCATCACTGAAGTTTGTAATACTAAAAGCAATCAGAAAAGTATAAGCATCCAACTAAGATCTCAGGACAACATCATTGATCTAAGCAATCAAGCTATATTTCAATTCAAGAATGAATATAGCTAAGATTTAAACTTCTAGGCACATCTCTAAGACAAGAGTGGCACCTTAGAATTTAATCTTATGGATCTATATAAGTTATCAAGCCACAATCAATTTTCCCCAACTTTGTTCCAAGAAACAGTAGCTGGTATCACTACCAGAACCAATTCATGAGAAACAACAAGACAAAGGTCTAATCCCTAAACCTCAGACCAACATCATGGGTTCTAGGGATGTAAGGAAAGAGAATTCCACTTATCAATAATGCCAAGCCAACTTTAAACTTGAACAAGACCAACCCAAGTAATAGAATCTAATTTTGTGTGCCTTACAAGGATGGTGTCACAAGAACAGTTCTAAACTCAGCAGGTTAAGCATCCAATATGTATAGATACAACTAACCAACTATAATGTTTTATCCTGACATCACAAGAATCATAATCAGGAAAATCCATCTACTTATCTACATTGTAGGAGATCATTTGATCTCAAGCTATATATGAATTCTTAAGCCAACAGTACAAATATAGTGACTTCAGCACACAACACTCACTGTCATTAACCAAGTAATGACACTGGTGATCCACTAGCATCACCACAGCTAATCATAAGCATCAAGCCACAGCTAACAACCATTTAGCATGCTTAGGGACCATCAAAACTTGATCCCAACTCATCAGTTATCTAATCCACAGCAGGGTATGAACCCTAAGCAGAACAAACCATCTTAATCAGGAAAAGACAGTAACCAGGAAGGTCACTACCAACATTTAGCATAAGATGGCCTAGCACAGAGAGCACTAGGGGAGAGTAATAACTTACCGAAGGTCCTCGCTGTAGATTAGAAGTGGAAGCAGAGGAGGCCGATGACCACAGCGACATGGGGAGCACCCCCAAGGGGGAGCTGCAACCCACACAATGCCACGGCGGCGACCATGGCCACGCCTGGGGGCGAAGAGCATCCCCACGGCACTCGACAGCAGCGGCGGCGTCAACACCAACGCCAACCCCAAACCCTAGGGTTCGGAACGACATCGATCTGGCCGTAGGAGGGCTCCAGGTACAAATCCAATTAGACAGGAGGGTAGAGTGGGGCCGAAAACCTCATCCTGCACCACGGCGGCAGCCAGGGAGGTCCACGGCGGCGTGAATCGCCGGCGATGACACCGCTAACCATAGGGTCGGGGGAAGGAGACGGAGAGAGGTGAGCTCGAGGGAGAGACAGAGAGTGTTGGGCTGGGTTGGGCCAATACCCCTTCAGGGTATTGTTTTGACTATGTCCTACTGGTCCAAAAGGGCCCAATAAACCCAAGCAGAAAGCCCAAATCTTTTAGAGCCTGTTTTAATAATTGGAATAGACCAAAATGCCCCTGAACTTAAATAAAATTCTAGGAAATAAAATAAAATTCCAAAAATTATGAATAAAATATTCATGGATTCACAATAATCCAAACTATCCAAATAAATTAAGAAATAAAATTTTAGACATATAAATTTTATTAAGAATTTTTTTAATTTATATATTCCTTATGGAATTTTATAAAATTATTGAAAGATGATAAAAATAAATAAAAATCACTTTCATTATATATTAATATTGTAGTATTTTAGAAAAATACTAAACAAATATTTAATGTCAATTTTTGGTATTTAATGATAATTCTTATAGGAATTATTAATTAACTAAAAATCAAATAAATTGAAATAAAATAAGAGAATACAATATTCAATAAATATTAAAAAATTAATATTTATAAATTATTTACTATTAAAAGGATTTTTATAATTTAAATAAATGGGGGAGAATACATATAAAGGTAAATGATGCATTACATTACTTTGCATAATCATTTTGCTTCTTTAAATATTGTCCTTACCGCACAATAATGATGTTTTGGTAGACATAGAAGCTCAAGGTCCAGTGCAAGCATCAGACTTCACTACCTTGCCATCACAAGGAAAGTTCATCACTTTCTCATGTCCTTTGAATAGTCTTTATCAAAGTATTTGTGAATTGTGTGTTATCATCTATATTATAGAAAAATAAAACAATATTTTCTCAAGATACTAAATCTTAGATATCATCCTAAGTGACGATATGATGGAGCAATAGAACTTAGGGTTGTAATTGCACTAGTGATGAATAATTAGGGATTAATAACCCATGACATCAGTGATTCTAGCGCCGTATATTACGCGTTAACCATGAGATTTGGAATCAGACGGAGAAGCCAGTTGTATCCTTTTCCTCTTGTATGGAGGCAAGACGGCCTTAACGTGACGTTGTGATTCCTTGTGCGGATCCAACATATGGGTGGGCACCCTTACGCCCCACACTTTTGGTGTATATGTTATCTATGAATGGTGTTTAGGGATATAGTCCATGTAAATGGTACTATTCTGGGCATCACTAGGTCATAGAGTCTTTGGGAACTCATCAGGGTTTTAGCCTGCCCGAAAGGGGGCTTAACGAAGGTGAGCCACCCCCGAAGGATCGTGCATACATATGAGGTCGCGGAGAGGGCAGTGATTGACTTGGACCAACTACTGTGCCCCACATCATGGAATTGTGGACGGGAAAGTATGCCCGGTTGTGCAACAAGGAGTTGATCTCTCATGTGAAAAGTAACGCACCTCTGAAGAGTGTAAGAATTGTAACTTGTTACTCCCTGTTTCGGGAAGGATCTATGAATGCGGCAGGAAAGGAACTCCATGAAAGTTCTGGTCAACCTGTGAAGGCTGATGGTCATAGATTTTTATAATAAAATCAACCTTTAAAGAAAGATTTACGAAAATTGCATAGTGCCAAAGACTGATAGTCCGAGGTGGTAGATAGAGCATCAAACTTCCTACCTTGCATATAATGAATTTGCTAAGTAATGCTATTACTCGTCCTTTCCTTTGAATCCTTGCTTAGACTCTGAGAATCTCGAAGATACTCCAATGTATGCATCTGAGACTCAAGAGGCGGTCTTCTATGAAGATGCCAACCTATATGGAGCCGTAGAAGGGGAGGACTACGACATCGTCTACGGAGGATAATTCCAAGAGTCCGAATAATTACTTTAGTTCTAGTAGCCACTTGAGTCGAGCATCATGAACAATATATAGCAATAGGTTGCTGAGCTCAATTTGTAGTTTAAGTTTTAAATTTGAAACTTCTGCTGAAACACTTATATTTTGGTTTGTAAGTTGAATCTTTTGGAAGTCTTGAACTTCCGGTATTGTAATAATAATAATATGTGTATGTTTGTAATATGGACCCGCAATGTTTCTGTTGTACCACTCTAAGGGATGTGATATTTACAGAACGGTGTTCTGTGAATGTCATGTCAACAACTATAGTGTACTACACATGCAGTGGTATGCTGGGTCACCGCAGGGAAGCTGGCTTCAAAGTCGGAATTTTACCACACTGATGCGGGCCAAAACTCTTATGTAAGACCCAGAGGGATACAAATCAGCATCATCGACCTATCCCTATGGATGAAGAAAACTCAAGGACCGGATCAAATGGTCATCATCGCAGGGTCGCGTGGGATTGGTCGGGAGTTCTTCCGGCTGTGTCCCGAGATGCCATAAGGGCATTGGTCCCTCACCAACCCCCTCGTCAGCAGAATAATCACCACATGGATAAAGAGGAAGCGCGAAACTAGCAAGAACAGGACCGACAAAGAATGCCGCCTCCTAGGCACACTAGCCGTCCAGCTGAACCTCGTCACAACGATAACAACCCCGGACAAAGAAACAATCAAGGATGGAGCCCGACGAACCCGACCTCAGAGCCAGCATAATGAAGCTCTAGGACTGCTCTGCTCTGCCAGAAATAACCGACCAAAGCCACCGTCACCGCCTAGAAGTGATGAAGGATCTCATCGCAGCCATGGAAGCTGCAGGAGCAGAGGAGGAAATGGTGGAAGAATAAGCAGGAATACGACTCCGTCACCACGTAGTAACAACGAGCAACCAAGGTGCATGTCTCTCTCTCTCCCAATGACGCTCGCCATCGCATTGAGTCTAACATAGAAGCACAGCGGTACGAGGAGGAAGATGTGTATGTGGGACCCAAGTGCTTTGGCCCATGTATCCGTCAAACAAAGTTTCTAGTTGACTTTGGCATTTCCAAACACATTCAACCCTACAGCGGTGTGGCTCGGCCAGACAATTAGCTTCAAGATTTTTTCCAGGCTTGATGCATCACCAAAGGAGAAAATAGCCTGGTTACAGTCTGGTATCTCCCTCTTATGTTGTAGAAGACAGCTTGATGTTAGCTCAATGAACTCCTAGAGAACTCGATTAACAACTGGTATGATATGCAAAGTGCGTTCTTTTCAAAATTCGAGGGAACATACAGGAGGCCCTACACATTCAGAGACTTGGAGCGTTGCACTCAGAGACACGAGGAAACTTGCCAGGATTACCTCACTCAGAAGAATCAATACTCCACAGTTTATTGTGCTATCTTGTATGGTTTGGAATCGGAGCTTCAAAAGCGGTTTGAGAACCGTGAGCCTTATAATATTATCCGTGAGCTCAAAATGATATTTGAGACTCATGCGGCAATCGAAAGCTATGAAGCCTCCGAGAAGTTCTTTAACTGCAATATGGAAGTGGGCAGCTCCGTTAGCGAGCATGTGCTTAAGATGTCTAGGCACGCGAATAAACTCGCAGATCTGGGAATAATGATTCCTAATGCGTTGAGTATTCATCGTGTCCTCCAGTCACTACCGCCTAGTTACAAGAACTTTGTGATAAACTACAACATGCAGTGCATGGATAAGTTGTTACCAGAACTCTTCTCCATGTAAGTCTGCGGAAGTGGAGATCAAGAAAGAGCACCAAGTGTTGATGGCCAATAAGACCACCAATTTCAAGAATCAACGGAAGCCTAAGAAGAAGGGTAACTTCAAGAAGGGCAGCAAGAAAGCTTCTGCGCCTGCAAAGAAATCCAAGGCTGGTCCTAAGCCTGATACTAAGTGCTTTTACTTCAAGGGAGAAGGTCACTAGAAGCGGAATTGCCCCAAGTACCTAGCAGATCTGAAGAACGACAACATCAAGAAGAAAGGTATATTCTATATACATGTTATTGTTGTGTACCTTACTAGTAGTCATAGTAGTGCCTAGGTTTTTGATACTGGTTCGGTTGCTCATATTTGTAACTCGAAACATGTGCTGTAGAATAAGCGAAGACTAGCGAGAGACAAGGTGACGATGCGCGTTGGAAATGGCTCCAAGGTTGATGTGATCGCTGTCGGCATGCTCCCTCTTCATCTACCATCGGGATTAGTTTTATACTTAAATAATTGTTATTTGGTGCATGCATTAAGCATGAACATTATATCTTGATCTTGTTTATTGCGAGACGGTTACTTGTTTAAGTCCGAGAATAATGGTTGTTCAATTTATATGAGTAATATCTTTTATGGTCATGCTCATATGATAGATGGTATATTCCTATTTAATCTCGATAGTAGTGATACACATGTTCATAATATAGATGCTAAACAATTGAAATTGAATGATAATTCTACGTACATGTGGCACTGTCATCTTGGTCACATTGGAGTGAAGCGTATGAAGAAACTCCATTCCAATGGACTTCTTGAATCACTTGATATTGAATCACTAGAAAGATGCGAAGCATGTCTGATGGGAAAAATAATTAATAGTCCATTCTCTGGCATAATGAAGCGAGCTACGGACTTATTGGAAATCATACATACCGATGTGTGTGGCCCGATGAGTGTCGCATCGCGCGGTGGTATCGTTATGTTCTTACTTTCACGGATGACTTGAGTAGATATTGGTATATCTATTTCATGAAACATAAGTCCGAAACTTTCGAGAAGTTTATGGAATTTCAAAGTGAAGTAGAGAATCAACGTAACAAGAAGATTAAATTTCTGCGATCTGATCATGGAGGTGAGTATCTAAGTTACGAGTTTGGTGAGCATTTAAAGAAATGCAGAATACTTTCACAATTATCACCACCGGTAACACCACAATGTAATGATGTGTCCGAACGTCGTAATCAAACTCTCTTAGATATGGTTCGTTCTATGATGTCTCTTACAGATTTACCATTATCATTTTGGGGTTATGCATTAGAAACAACCGCATTCACTTTAAATAGGGCACCATCTAAATCCGTTGAAACAACACCGTATGAATTATGGTTTGGGAAGAAACTTAAATTGCCGTTCCTTAAAGTTTAGGTATGTTAAGCTTATGTAAAGAAGTTACAGCCCGAAAAGCTTGAACCCAAAGTGGAAAAATGTGTCTTCATAGGATACCCTAAAGAAACAATTGGGTATACCTTCTATCATAAATCCGAAGGCAAAGTTTTCGTTGCCAAGAATGGATCCTTTCTGGAGAAGGAATTCCTCTCGAAAGAAGTGACTGGAAGGAAAGTAGAACTCGACGAGGTTATCGAACCTTCTCTCAGATTTGAGAGTAGCGCAACGCCAGAAAATGTTCATATGCCGCCTGCACCAATAAGAGAGGAAGCTAATGATAAAGATCATGAAACTTCGAATGAAGTTACTACGGAACCTCGCAGGTCAACGAGGACTCATACCACTCCTGATTGGTATGATCCTATTATGAGTGTCATGTTGGTGGACAACACCGATGACCCTGCGACGTATGAGGAAGCAATGATGAGCCTAGATTCCAACAAATGGCATGAAGACATGAAATCCAAGATTGGATCCATGTACAAAAACTAGGTGTGTACTTTGGTGGGACTTACCAGATGGCCATAAGGTTGTCGAGAACAAATGGATTTTCAAGAAGAAAACAGATGTTGATGGTAATATAACCATCTATAAAGATCAACTTGTTGCAAAAGGGTTCCAAAAAATTCAAGGAGTTGACTACGATGAGACTTTCTCACCGGTAGCGAAGCTAAAGTCTGTGAGGATTTTGTTAGCAATCCATGCATATTATGATTATGAGATGTGGCAGACAGATGTCAAAACGGCGTTCCTCAATCATGACATTGATGAAGAGTTGTATATGGTACAACCCAAAGTTTTTGTCGATCCTAAAGATGGTAACAAGGTATGCAAACTTAAACGGTCCATTTATGGATTTAAGCAAGCATCCCGGACCTGGAATCAACATTTTGATAAGGTGATCAAAAGCTTTGGATTTATACAAACTTATCGAGAAGCTTGTATTTACAAGAAAGTGAGTGGGAGGTCTGTAGCATTCCTGGTACTATATGTGGATGACATATTGTTGATTGTGAATAATATAGAACTTCTTAAAAGTGTCAAAGAATATTTGAATAATAGTTTTTCAATGAAGGATCTTGGTGAAGCTGCATACATTTTAGGCATCAAGATTTATAGAGATAGATCAAGACGCTCGATAGCACTTTCACAAAGTACATATTTGGACAAGGTTCTAAAGAGGTTTGGAATGGAAGATAGCAAGAAAGGGTTCTTGCCCATGGTGCCAAATACGACCTTGAGTAAAACTCAAAGTCCAGCTACGGTAGAAGATAGAGAGAGGATGAGCAAAACTCCCTATGTCTTAGCCATAGGATCTATCATGTATGCCATGCTATGTACAAGACCAGATATTGCATATGTTATTAGTTTGACTAGCAGATATCAAAGTGATCTAGGAGTAGGTCACTGCATAGCAGTCAAAAATATCCTAAAGTACTTAATAAGGACTAAGGATATGGTTCTTTCTTATGGAGGTGATGAACATCTCATTGTAAACAGTTATACTGATGCTAGTTGGAACACCGATCCGGATGACTCTAAGTCGCAATCTGGATATGTATTTACTTTGAGTGGTGAAGTAGTGAGCTGGAGGAGTGCTAAGCAAAGTGTTGTGGTGAGATCTTCAACTGAATCGGTATACATAGCTACTTAGGAGGCTTCACAAGAGGCGATAAGGATGAAGGAGTTCATTACGGAACTTGGTGGTTCCTAGTGTGTTGGACCCAATTGCCTTCTATTGTGATAACGTGGGTGCCATAGTCAATGCACAGGAACCAAGGTCACACAATAAGCTGAAGCATATCAAGCTATGTTTTCATGCTATTCGCGAGCATGTCCAAGATGGTGACATAAAGATTTGCAAAGTACACAGAGATCTGAATGTGGAAGATCCATTTACTAAACCTCTCCCTAGGGCAAAACATGACCAACACCAGAATGCCATGGGTGTTAGCTACATCACAATGTAATCTAGATTACTGACTCTAGTGCAAGCGAAAGACAGTTGGAGATATGCCCAAGAGGCAATAATAAAATGGTTATTATTATATCTTTGTGTTTTTGATAAATGTTTACATCCCATGCTATAATTGTATAAACTGGAAACATTAATACTTATGTGCTTTGTAAACATAAAAGTAGTCCCTAGTAAGCCTCTTGTTGATACTAGCTTATTGATTAATAGATGATCATGGTTTCCTGATCATGGACATTAGATGTTAGTAATAACAAGATCATGTCATTAGGAGAATGATATGATGGACACACTCCTACAGTAAGCATAGAGTAAGATCAAGTCATTTAGAGTTTGTTTGCTACAAGCTTTCAAATACATAGTAACCTAATCCTTAGACCATGAGATCATGTTAATCACCATGACCGGATGAATGCTTTGATGACATCAAACACCACTTCCGTAACTGGCTGGTTATAAAGGTGGCATTAGGTATTCTGAAAGTATGTGTTGAGGAACACGGATCAAGAGTGGGATTTGTCCATCCATAGGATGGATAGATATAATCTGGGTGCAAGCATGAGACTAGGTCACGAGGGATGTCATATCATGGAACGAGTAAAGAGTAATTATCCGTAACGAGGTTGAACTAGGTATAGAGATACCGAAAATCAAACCTCGGATAAGTAAAGTATCGTGTGACAAAGGGAATCGGTATCGTATGTAAATGGTTCATTCGATCACGAAGTAATCATAGAAATATGTGGGAACCATATGAATTTCTAGATTCCTCTATTGGTTATTGATCGGAGAAGTGTCTCAATCACGCCATGGTGGCACTTAGGTTTGAGTCTACATAAATACTCGTTCTGCTTTAATAGATCTATGCTTTTCCCCAAGTGTGTGAAAGTTACAGCGTGCATACCGTGTGTGGCACTTTGGCTAGATTGAATATTTGTTATGAGTTATATTTGGAGTTGGATGTCTCTATGAAATTGTGGTGTTTGTTGGAACCATATAGTGCTCAAGGTGATGGTGTGGGGTTATCTAGATTGGTAAAGGCGGACTTTGAGGTGTGCTGTTATAGCCCTACCATGGATTAGAGTGTCCAACCGGAGAGTAGTTAATGTTGGATTATTAGGCATAATTTCCACAATTAATTACGGAATATAAATCATGACAACAACAGCTACAATCACGTGAACCTCTAACATACTAGATGTATTGATCAACATGAACAGTAGAAGATTATACGCACTAACAGCCATAGTAAAACAACAGATCTGTTGACGGTGTACGTACTGATCGTTTGTCGATGTAGTCGTCGTTGGTGCAGTAGACTAACGAAGAAGTCGGCATTGAAGACGACGCGCACGAGGTCCGGATTGACGACCGGGAAGACGTGCCGTGATGAAGAACTTGAGCAGTCGCGCGGAGCGCTTCCCAAAAACCTTATTCGGCCTCTCCGGTATAGAATCGCAAAGGCGAGTGGTTCCAGAGACCTGCTCTCTCGAGCGCCGGTGGACGCCGGCAAGCGGGATGGAGTAGACTATGGTGACGGCGCAAGCAGAGAGGATGGCAAAACCCTAGATTGGTTTGGTGTCATATGTTGTGGCAGCCGCACATGCGTTTATATAGAGCGTCTCAGAAATCCCGTACAGGACACGAAGTGGACCAAGCCCACGTCACACACGTTCGGGTCGGTTACAGATAGCCCACGATTTGGGAGTGACCCGAATCCTCTAAATGTTGACACATCTGTCTAACTGCACACATTTTCCTGAGCAGCAAAACAAAGCTCGGCTCGGCGAGATTCCTGCAACCCGCGGCGCGCGCGCGTCGTGTCGAGACGAGACGAGACGAGGCGAGCGTGCGTGCGAGCGGCGGCGTCGTCGGAGGAGGAGCGCGCGTGTAGCTCTTTTATTGTCACTCACTTACAAAGTGGTGCAACACTCCACCTTATAAGGTGGTGCAACTCTCCTTCCACTTTCCATGTGGGACTAAACTTTAGCTCCCACAGCTCTTGCCACACACACATGTGAGCTGCCACCAACTTGGGCCAAATCACATATGGGCTTCCACATACATGGGCTTTGAGATTTAGGGAAAATATGAAATCACACATGGGTCTAATGATTTAGTCCATTATTTCTAATAATCCCCCACCAGATCTCAAATGCCCATTTGAAGATTTGCCAATCCTCACTACTTGTTTATGTACCAGTGTTTCAGCAGAGACCGTTAAGTTGAACTTCCGCCTAGAATCTTGAACTACGTCTATCAACAACTTGAACAATGGACGAACCTTGAATTGCAAGTTTGGTGCCAATAGATTTCACTCAAAATCATAACTAGTACCTGGCTGCCAGTAGCCTACCCCGCAGGTTGGAGCATATGCGTCATACTCCCTGGTCTCTTCATGAGTTTACTAGAGACCACCCAAGTCTCATAGACCGCGACGTTTACAGTCGAGCTCATATAGGTGTGTTCTTCAAGAATGCCCTATAGGATGACATCTTTGCTAGTTAAAGCCAACAGAAACACATTAAGGCGTGTTGCCAACCTGCCTTACAAATTATGAGAGTTATGCATCTTCAAGTAGAGAGGGTTACAAAATACTCTCCTCGGTCCACCCACTAGTTTGTTCTTCCCAGGTCCTAATTCACGGGATCTCCGATCACATAGGTTGGGTTACCACTAGGTGTGACATCTATGGGTCTCAACCCCATCTCCCACGATGCACTTTCTATCATATTTCGTGATAGTCCCTTTGTAAAGGGATCTGCCAGGTTTTTGTCTGTTTGAATATACGTAACAATTATTACTCCGGAGTTTCTCAATTTCCTGACAGACTTCAAACGTCTCTTCACGTGTCTTGATGACTTCGCGTTATCCTTAGAATTGTTCACTTTGACAATAAAAGTTTGGTTGTCACAATTCAAAAGGATTTCCGGCACAGGTTTCTCAACCCCAGGCAAGTCCATCAAGAGCTCACACAGCCATTCTGACTCAACAGTGGCTGTGTCTAAAGCAGTAAGCTCTGCTTCCATAGTTGACCTCGTCAATATGGTCTGTCTACGGGATCTCCATGAAACCGCACCACCTCCAAGGGTAAACACATACCCTCTCGTGGCGTAGAGTTCATCAACGTCAGAGATCCAGTTCGAATCACTATATCCTTCAAGCACAGCAGGGTGCCCTGAATAGTGAATCCCATAGCTCATTGTACCACATAGATAGCGCATGACCCTTTCAAGTGCATGCCAATGATCAATACCCGAGTTAGACATGAACCTACTCAACTTGCTTACAGCAAAAGAGATATCAGCTCTTGTAGCGCTTGCTAAGTACATGAGAGAACCAACAACTTGTGAATATTTCAGCTGATCTGTTGGTTCCTTCTTATTCTTCCGTAATGTCAAACTGGGATCATAAGGTGTTGGAGAAGTCTTGCCATCAGCAAAGCCAAATCGGCTCAAGACCTTCTCAACATAATGAGATTGCGTTAAAGTAATCCCATTCTCGTTCTTAATAAGCTTGATGTTCAGAATCACATCAGCCTCTCCCAGATCTTTCATATCAAAAATCTTTGACAGGAAAGACTTGACTTCATTTATATCTATCATGTTTGTACCAAAGATCAGAATGTCATCCATGTACAAACATAATATAACGCTATCGCCCCCAACATGGTGATAGTAAACACACCTATCAGCCTCATTAATGACAAAGCCATCAGAAAGTAGAGTTTTGTCAAACTTCTCATGCGATTGCTTAGGTGCTTGTTTCAGGCCATATAAAGATTTTAATAACTTGCACACCTTTGTATCTTCACATTTTACCACAAACCCATCCGGCTGATCCATGTAGATCTCCTCTTCCAACTCTCCATTAAAGAAAGCTGTCTTCACGTCCATTTGATGAACGAGAAGACCATAAGAGGCAGCCAGGGATAGTAGTACTCGAATGGTGGTCAGTCTAGCGACAGGTGAATAGGTGTCAAAGTAATCTTCGCCTTCTTTCTGTGTGTAGCCCTTAGCTACAAGCCGTGCCTTGTACTTCTCAATAGTACCATCAGGACTTAGCTTCTTCTTAAACACCCACTTACAACCCACAGGTTTGCAACCATAGGTTCGTTCTGATAATTCCCAAGTTCCATTAGAAAGAATTGAGTCCATCTCATTTTGGACAGCTTCTTTCCAATCATCTGCATCAGGAGATGCATATGCCTCTGCAATGGATCTGGGAGTATCGTCCAAAAGGTACACGATGAAATCATTACCAAAGGATTTTGCAATCCTCTGTCTCTTACTCCTCGTGAGAGGTTCATCGTCATCCTTCTCAAGGACTTCCTCATGTGGTTGTTCAGAATTCTCAATAGATGCACTAGATTCAGGAAGTATTTCAGAAGAAATTCTACCAATGCTATGCATATCTTTCATAGGAAAAATATTCTCAAAGAATGTTGCATCACGAGATTCCATTATAGTATCAACATGCATATTAGGTACCTCAGATTTAACCACTAGAAATCTATAGCCTACACTCCATGGAGCATATCCTAGAAATATGCAATCCACTGTCTTAGGTCCGAGCTTGCGTTTCTTGGGAATCAGTATGTTGACCTTCACCAAAAACCCCAAGTGCGCAGATATGAAAGTGATGGTTTTCTCCCAGCCCACTCCTCATAAGCGGTCTTTTCTTTATTCTTGTTAGGAACTCTATTCAGGACATGACATGAAGTCAACAAAGCCTCCCCCACCATGCCTTTGATAAACCAACATTGGCTAACATGGAATTCACCAAGTCAGTTAGCGTGCGGTTTTTCCTCTCGGCAACCCCATTAGATTGGGGTGAGTAGGGAGGTGTCCTCTCATGAATAATTCCATGTTCCTGACAGAATTCGTCAAATATTTTGGGAAAATACTCACCACCACGATCCGACCTAAGACGCTTGATCTTTCTCTCTAGTTTATTTTCAACTTCGAACTTATAGATTTTAAAGTAGTCTAAAGCCTCATCTTTAGTTTGCAACAAGTAAACATAGCAGAATTTAGTAGCATCATCTATCAACATCATGAAATATCTCTTTTCACCTTTTGTCAACACACCATTCATCTCGCATAGATCAAAATGTATGAGTTCTAGAGGTGCCAAGTTTCTCTCCTCGGCAGCCTTGTGAGGCTTTCGAGGTAGCTTTGATTACACACAACTATGGCACTTAGAACCTTTGGCAATAGTGAAATTCGGAATTAAACTTATATTGGACATCTGTGACATCAAACCAAAATTAATGTGACATAAACGAGAATGCCAAACACTGGTATCATCATTAACATCACCACAAATATGATTCACGGATTTATTACAAAAATCTGAAAGTGAAAACCGGAACAAGCCTCCGAAATCATAACCTTTACCAATAAATTGTCCATGTTTCGAAACAATGACTTTATTGGACTGTAACAAAACCTTAAACCCATCTCTACATAGAAGGGAGCCACTAACGAGATTCTTGTTCATAGTAGGGACATGCTTGACGTTCCTCAGTTGCACGATCTTTACGGAAGTAAACTTCAGATCCACCGTGCCAACACCACGAACAGAAGCATGTGATCCTTTCCCCATTAGGACGGCTGAATCCCGAGCGACCTGATAAGAAGTGAACATAGAGATGTCAGCACACACGTGAACATTAGCACCCGTATCAATCCACCAACATGGTGATTGAAATACTGAAAGAACAGTAAATAAATTACCGTACCCATCAGTGTTTCTAGCGGTCACGACGTTTACATTCTTCCCACCTTTCCCTCTGCGATCTGCATGATCTGGGCAGTCCTTGGAAAAGTGGTCGAGCTCTCCACATGAATAACAATGTAGCTCGGCCTTGTTCAGCTTCTTCTTCTTTTTGAAGGTTGTAGTCTTTTCAGACTTGTTGAATGAGGGCTTATAGTTTCCTTTTTTCTTGCCGAAGGTCTTCTTATGCGCCATGTAGGCTCTAGACTGACCCTCGCCTCCTCTCTCAGCAGTGTCCTTAGCCCGAGCCTTCTCCTCAACATCAAGAGACGCTATCAGGTTTTCAACCGATATCTCCTGTCTCTTGTATTTGAGAGTTGTGGCGAAGTTCCTCCACGAAGAAGGCAACTTTGCAATAATGCACCCAACCACAAACTTGTCGGGTAAGATACACTTGAGGATTTCAAGCTCCTTGGCAAAGCACTGTATCTCATGAGCTTGCTCAACTACAGAACGGTTGTTAACCATCCTGTAATCATGAAAGTTCTCCATGATGTATAACTCACTACCAGCATCTGCTACACCGAACTTAGCGTTCAGTGCCTCCAAGAGCTCTTTTCCATCTTTGTGCATATACACATCAAATAGCTTGTTGTCAAGAACACTCAGAACGCATCCCACAAAGGCAATATTGGTTTCCTTGAACTTGTTCTGAACCTCGTCAGATGTAGTTCCTTCAAGTAAACCCTCACTAGCCTCGAATACTTTCAGAGCTTGCAGCCACATAGTGGTCTTATACTTCCACCTCTTGAGCAGTCGTGCGGAGCGCTTCCCAAAAACCTTATTCGCCCTCTCCTGTACAGGATCGCAAAGGCGAGTGGTTCCGGGGACCTACTCTCCCGACCGCCGGTGCACGCCGGCAAGCGGGATGGAGTAGGCTACGGTGACGGCGCAAGCAGAGAGGATGGCAAAACCCTAGATTGGTTTGGTGTCATACGTTGTGGAAGCCGCACATGCATTTATATAGAGAGACTCGGAAATCCCGTACAGGACACGAAGTGGACCAATCCCACATCGCGCACATTCGAGTCGGTTACAGATAGCCCACAATTTGGGAGCGACCCGAATCTGCTAACTGTTGACACGTCTGTCTAACCGCACACATTTTCCTAAGCAGCAAAATAAAGCTCGGCTCGGCGAGATTCCCGCAACCCGCAGCGCGCGCGCGTCATGACGAGACGAGACGAGGCGAGCGTGCGTGAGAGCGGCGGCGTCGTCGGAGGAGGAGCGCGCGTGTAGCTCTTTTATTGTCACTCACTTATAAAGTGGTGCAACACTCCACCTTATAAGGTGGTGCAACTCTCCTTCAACTTTCCATGTGGGACTAAACTTTAGCTCCCACAGCTCTTGCCACACACACATGTGAGCTGCCACCAACTTGGGCCAAATCACATATGGGCTTCCACATACATGGGCTTTGAGATTTAGGGAAAATCTGAAATCACACATGGGTCTAATGATTTAGCCCATTATTTCTAACAGTTAAGAGTAGTATCATGAAGAGAGGATATTTATATGAGAGAGTGTTCACTAGTGAAAGTATGATCCCTAGGCCTTGTTTCTAAACATTGAAACACCGGTTGCTACTAGATATGTTGCATGTGTGCTTGCTTTAGTCTTTACCTCACCGTCAAGCTGTTTTCTGGGACCGTTACCACTTGTATTTCACTATCTATTCGCCGAACTAGTGCACCTATACACCTAACAAGTGTATTGGGTGTGTTGGGGACACAAGAGACTTCTTGTATTTTGATTGCAGGGTTGCTTGAGAGGGATATCTTTGACCACTTCCTCCTCGAGTTCGATAAACCTTGGGTAATCCACTTAAGGGAAACTTGCTGCTGTTCTACAAACCTCTGCACTTGGAAGCCAAACAACTCTCTCCAAGAATAGAAGTGCGTAGACATCAAGCTCTTTTCTGGCGCCGCTACCGGGGAGGTAAGGTAAAAGGTACTCACATCCTCCGATGTGAGTGCTCAAAGTTATTTCCTTTAGATTCTGCAATTTTGTCTTTTTCTTTCTTGTTTTCACTAGTTAGGCTTAATGGAAAACAACAAAAAAATTAGAGATCTCTATAGTATTTATGTTGAGTTAGGACATGAAGTGTTCGAAGAGAAAATTAAAAAACCTATGGAGCTTTATTTGCATGCCAATAGCAATGTTATTAGTATGAACTCTTTGGACACCATTATTTCTAATGCTATGGAGACGTCTAAGCTTGGGGAAGGTAGTTTTTATGAAAATGATATTTTTAGTCCCCCAAGCATAGAGGAGAAAATTTTCTTTGATGATAGCTTACCTCCAATATATGATGATTATAATGATGAATACGATATTTTCAGTCCACCTACTATTGAGGAGGAAGTTTATTGTGATTGCAATATGCCTCCTATATTTGATGATTATGGTGATGAGAATGATAATGGTAGCTATTTTGTTGAATTTTCTCCCACTACAATTAATAAGGATGACTATGCTTATGTGGAGAGTAATAATTATCATATGCATGTGGCTCATGATAAGAATGTTTTATGTGATAGTTATATTGTTAATTTTATTCATGAAGCTACTGAAAGTTATTATGAGAGAGGGAAACATGGTCTTATGTATCTCAATAATATTAAGTTTCCTCTCTTCATGTTGAAAGTTTTGAAGTTGCACTCGTTTTGATTTCCTATGCTTGTTGCTTTGTGCTTTCATGACTTGTTTCTTTACAAGACTTCTATACATAGGAAGAGGGTTAGACTTAAATGTGTTTTGAATTTTCTTCTTGATGCTCTCTTTTACTTCAATTCATATTTCTTATGTGAGCATCGTCTCAAACTATCAAGCCTAACTTAAAGGCGTTAAAGAAAAGTACTTGTTGGAAGATAAACCAAGAGTTTTCTTGAGTCTTGGAAGTTATTACTTCTGTAATGACCTCTCCTTATCCTTTTTGTTTGTTTTTTGTGCCAAGAATAACATCTAATGAGAGGGAAGTAAGATTTGGAGAGTTGTTGTTCCGAAACATATTTCTGTCCTCCACCATAAAAAATCGTGAGGAGTCTCTGTAAGTCGGATTGAGCTTAAAATTTACGAATAAAACCCCTAGTATGTTATATAACTTTCTTTAGTTTAACACTTTTTGATTTGAGCAACAGAAGGTCTTCGAAAAAATCGGTTTCTACCTGCAGGTCTGTTTTGACAGATTTCTGCCATTATTTGCATTTGCTTCTTATTGATTCTTTTTTGGGTTCTTTTTGGGAAATTGGTCTTTTGAAGGAGTTTCTACAGTAGCTTGTGTTTTTAGTGAAAAATTTTGCTGTTCTAAAGCTAAACCCAAAGGTCTATTATCTTTTGAATATACTAATGTTGCTAATGGAGATTGTGTAAAGTTTTGTATGAAGGCAAATTTTAGGTGTAGAGAGAGAATGATGTAATGAGATGAAGAATGGACAAAAGGTCAAGCTTGGTGATGCCACCCCATGTCACCCCAAGAAATATTCAAGAGGTACAAGCGTCAAAGCTTGGGGATGCCCAAGGCATCCCCTTCTTCATCAACAAAAATCTCAGGTCTTTCTAGACACTTCGTTTTAATTGTTTCATGCATTGTTGTGTTGTTCTTGGAGTGTCTTAGTTTTATTTTTTGGTTTTCGTTTGCTTAGTTTGCTTGAGTAAGTTGTTTGGTTACACCACACTTCTTTTTGGAGAGAGACACACTCTGTTTCCATTGCCAAGAACACTCTAGTTTTCACTCTTATTGTTTTGTGAGTGTTCACTTTTGCTAGCACTGCGTTCAGCCTTAGTTTTCTTGTGCTTTCATCTTAGAACTTTTTAGTTCTTCTTTGTGGATTTGTGTTCACTGATCTTTATTGATTATTATCCTTGTGAGTTGTTTCAAATAAGTTGATTGGTGTTGGAAAAGAGTAGAAAGTTTCATGCTTATAGTGGTACAAAAGGGACCTTGCTTTGACTATGACTTAAACTCTATCATGACATGATAGGTGTTGTTTTACCTTATGCTTAGTGATTATTGCTGTAGCATGAATTGTTCTAAACAATTGGGATTGCTTAATGTGCCTTGAAAGAATCATGCGTTGTTTTAGCATACAAAAGCGTAATATTGTGGTATTTTCCTTTGATGCTTTGTTTGGGTTGACTTGGCACATGCTCACACCATGTTATGAATATGAACAAGTCACCGTAGCCTCTATGATCATTTAGTGCTTGACTTTTAGTACCACTCTATGCTTTGATTAGTAATGTTTTGTTGCTCTGCATGATTTTGGCCATTATGCTCTCTTAGTTGGTTGCTCCCAGTCTTTTGCTAACCTCCACTTGTATGAGTAAGCTCTACTCATGCTTCCAACTCCCAAGAAACCCAGTTATTCCAATGTGTCCACTATAAATTCCTATGCATAGTGTGTTACACCATTCCAAGTATATTCTTGTTTTCAGCTATCTTCCAATTAAAAAAAAGTATTTTGTTATGTGAAAACTTAGTGATTAAAGCCCTCACAAAACTTGATGGCACACTTTATATTCTTTGCCCCTAATAAACTTGAACCATTGTGTCATCTATGTTGTATATGCATGCACTTATACGTTGGAATTAGCAGAACTGTGTTGTCACGGGGAACATTTTCAACATTGCACTTGTACTTTGTACACAGTTCATATCATGCTCTTTTGTCTATGGATGTCACCGGTGTGAAATAAAAAGGAAGCTTGTAAGTCCATGGAGTTATGTATTTTGTGTTAGAGAAACGCCTAGGCCGCTAGTCTAAGCCATGCCTAATCATGATGGAAACTTGCAGCATCACCATAGTGAGCTATCTATGAAGCATCCTCAATAAAAAGCTATGCATATAGTAAATAAAAAGATCGCTAAGATGCTTATTGTATGCTTTCCTTGTCATTTTGGTTATGGGATAGCTCATGTACCATGTGCAAGGGGTACCCATTGGCGGTTCTCTATGATATGCATGTACTTACAATGAGAAGAACTTACAGGTGACTGAAGTTGAGTAGCATGAGGTGTGGCCCTCGTATTCAGGGGACTTGAGATTGCCAACTTATGCTTTGTCAAGCATATACTCCATCTTTTTTCACTTTAACCTTAATCACTTCAAGATGCTTATGATAGGGGCAATGATGGCTAAAAGCTAACAAGTAGCATAATTTTTGGAAGCTAACTTGAAATCCCTGCTTCCCTTTGTGAAGGGCCTTTCTTCCACCATTATTTAAGTCTCTACCTTATACTTTTAGGCACCATTAAGAGAGCATAGTTGTCATTCTGTGTGCAGTGTCCCAAAACTTATTTATTGATGCATATTGTGATATTACTTGTTATTGTGCTATTTGTTTCTAGTCACCCCTGTGAACTTTGAAGGTCTCCTATGCATCAATTTTCTACTCTTTGAGGGACAAGCTGAATGCCACTATGCCATGTTTTCTGTATGTGAAACAAACAAATGTTTTTCAATGCATGTTATTCATGATCTTTGTTTGTAGCCTTTCATGTTGCATGCTTAGTTACTATGTCCTATTGTTAGAACTCCATCTTTCATGCACATGTTTAGAGTTCTTTGATCCCAGCTTTTAATGCTTGCAAATGGTTTGATATTGGTTTTGATGGTGCATGCCACCTCAAAAATTATTCTTTTTAACACTTACCTACTCGAGGACGAGTAGGAGTTAAGATTGGGGATTCTTGATACGTCGGAAACGTATCTATAAGTTTTGTCCATGCTTGTTTAGTATACACTTTGCTATGTTTTGTCTACACTTTGAGGTATTTTTATACACTTTTTGGAACTAACCTATTGACAAGATGCCACAGTGCCAGTTGTCTGTTTTCTGCTGTTTTTGGTTTCAGAAAGCTAAAAAATGAATATTCTCGGAATTGGATGGGACAAAAGCCAAAGTTCATATTTTTACCTGAGCGATACGGAAAATCGAAGACGAGATGGAGGAGGAAACCAGGCCACACCCTAGGTGGGCGCGGGCCCACCCTAGACCGCGACCACAGGGGGTGTGGGCCCCCTGGACCTCCACCGACCTTGCCTCCTACGCCTATAAGAAGCCCCGGAGAGAAAACCCTAAATATTCCATCATACTTCCAGAAAAACCTCCGTAGCGCCACCGCCACCTAAGGGGAGATTCGGGGGACAAAAAGTCTCTGTTTCGGCACCCTACCGGGACGGGGAAGTGCCCCTGGAGCCATCTCCATTGCCATCTTCATCACCGTTGCTGATTCCCATGATGAGGATGGAGTAGTTCTTCCTCGAGGCTAAGGGCTCTACCGGTAGCTATGTGTTCATCTCTCTCTCTATGCATGATCTTCTTGTGGTCATGAGCTTTGTAATCAAGTACATCTACTCTATTACTCAAGTGCTTCAATAGATCTCTGCTCTCCCCATGTGTGTGAAAGTGACAGCGTGCACGCCATGGTGGCACTTAGGTTTGAGTCTACATAAATACTCTTTGTGCTTTAATAGATCTATGCTTTTCCCCACGTGTGTGAAAGTGACAGCGTGCATATCGTGTGTGGCACTTTGGCTTGATTGAATATTTGTTATGAGTTAAATTTGGAGTTAGATGTATCTATGAAATTGTGGTGTTTGTTGGAACCATCTAGCGCTCAAGGTGACAATGTGGGGTTATCTAGATTGGGAAAGGCGGACAATGAGGTGTGTTGTTATTGCCCTACCATGGATTAGAGTGTCCAACCGGAGAGTAGTTAAGAGTAGTATCATGAAGAGAGGATATTTATATGAGAGAGTGTTCACTAGTGAAAGTATGATCCCTAGGCCTTGTTTATAAACATTGAAACACCATTTGCTACTAGATCTGTTGCATGTTTGCTTGATTTAGTCTTTACCTCACCATCAAGCTGTTTTCTGGCACCGTTACCACTTGTATTTAACTATCTCTTCGCCGAACTAGTGCACCTATACACCTGACAAGTGTATTGGGTGTGTTGGGGACACACGAGACTTCTTGTATTTTGATTGCAAGGTTGCTTGAGAGGGATACCTTTGACCACTTCCTCCCTAAGTTCGATAAACCTTGGGTAATCCACTTAAGGGAAACTTGCTGCTGTTCTAAAAACCTCTGCACTTGGAGGCCCAACAACTATCTACAAGAATAGAAGTGCGTAGACATCACTTAGTACTCTATGAACTCGTTGCACCGATCTCGTAGATTAGATCTTGGCTTTTGTGTGTTCATGCGATAGACAATTTTTGTTTTCCATGCTATCAACCCCTACAGAAAGAACGCCAAACATTTGATGATGGTGATCTAATTCAAAGTTGTAACTACCTCGGTGAATTACGCTCCTAGTTACAAGCCTGGATGAGCGGAAATGGTTGAAATAGTACGGTGGGGCCCAAATGCCACTCATAGGTAGACCTTTCGGCCGTCCCAACCATTTCCAAACATCGGGACAAGAACGGGCGGCGTAATCGGCAGGCGAAGGGATCAACTACATACACAAATGAGTATGTATGCAAGCCACCATACAACAGTACATCAGAGCCATTCCATCTAAAAGAAATAGAAATATTGCAACGCCATACGGCAAGATCCAAATATCCTAGATAGATATAATAGTTTAGGATATCTCCTCATACATCAAACATCAGAGTATCAGGCGGAAGCGGCAACAAGATCCGAGTACGGATAAGAAGCAAATTGACATAAGATGCCCCATAAAATAAACACATCCTGCCCACAGATCTCACGGATCCCCGTTCCCGGAATCTCTACACCGAATGATCGTTGTCCACATCGTCCGTCTCCTCCACCCAGTATCCATCTTGTGAGTGTACCTGTTCATCTGAATCAAATAATTTATCGTGTGAGACCCTAGGGGTACTCAGCAAGTCTTTATGCCTCTAAAGGGGACACAACCTAGGGTGACGCAATTGCAGCAAAAGATAAACCCTAACAATTCTATAGATGCTCGCTAACCATCCGCCTAACCAAAGATAGACGGATGTCCGTGAATTAATGACAACAGTTATAATGGTAATATTAACAGATCCATCCTCCTCCTCGCTTACCAACGAGGAAGCGGACGAACAACCCCCCATCCGTTGGCAGTTTTATTATCCATTCCATGAGTGTTGCACTATTTACTAGTCAGTTACTTAGTCAAATTAAAAGCGGTACTTTAGTTATACTTGTCTATGATCGAGAAACTGTGCTCCAAGTCGTCCATAACCGCGGACACGGCTTTCAGAAAGTTTTACCCTGCAGGGGTGCACAAATAGCAACACACACTCGATCAACCTCGGAAAAACCAAATCAAAACCTAATGAGGCAGTCACGACAAAGCAATCACAAGATTCAGAAATATTTCAGGGGGCCACCCCATTAAGCTACCCGCAACGAACCTGGCCGGCTCCGAGACGGACTCAAGGTTTGCGCCAATGGCTGTAAACGACTGGGAACCCGAAAATGTGACTGGGCTTGTCGATACCGCGAAAACACTCCGCTTACCTAATCATTACAGGTGCAGTACATCGCACAATTTAGATAAAGCAGTAAAGCATGGCATAAGTACAGGATAGTAAATAAAACCTCAAACTAGTTTGTGGCCCCAAGAAATAAGAATGAATCAAGCTCTGGCTCAGGGGGGTCCCATAAGCCCCCCGGATGTGGATAGCGCGAATATTCAAGGAACAGGAATCAAGTACTCGGGGTCCTATGGGACACAAGTGAGCATGAAAAACCAAATAGCAGATATTGCTCACCGGTGCCACTTTCATTAGTTATCCCATACTACTCAGGTTAAGTTGTTTAGGTACCTCGTTATCCAGCAGACACTCACATACCCTACACATGTTGTTCTACGACTCGCATGGCTCAAACAACTCCTGTAGTAATGGCTCATGGGATGGAGGAACAAGCTTCGGTGGGGTTTAAAAGTAAAGGCTATGCAATACTTGGGATTCAGTTTAATGCAATCGCGACTCAATGATGCAAGAATAAGATAGAGGCAATAGGTACTATATGTATGCAAGCATGTGGTAGTGCTTGCCTGGCAGCTCAGTTGAAGCGAGAGAAGGATCTGGGTAGTGCTCCTGGTTTTCTTGATATATCCCCTGCTCAGCGTCTATTCGAAGAAGAACCAAACAAACAAGGGCCAACATAAATAAAGTGCACAAGCATATGAATAAGATGCGACAAGCAAACAATCATGCCATGATGAATGATGCACAATTTGCATGGCAATAAAGTAGCATGGCATGGGTGAGATGTGGAATACAAGAATAAGTCATTTTATTGAGTTTTAATCATGTTTTATACTCAATTAAGTTGCTGTTTACATTATATTTATATGATGCATGCTGCAAAACAGAACATGGAATGCATAAACAGAAAGGTCTCGTCGAGCTAATCATTTTAGACATATCATTTGTTAAATTTGGAGTTATAAAACAAAAGTTATTAATTAATTAAGACAAAAAGGCATTTTATTGTAATTTGGAACAACTTGAAAGTTAAAGTGTTCAAAATATATTTTGGATAGCATATTTGAATTCCTCACATTTTTCTAATTTCAAAACATATATTATTTGCATTATTTGGAATTATGAATTTAAATTTATTTTAAAGTCAAAATTATTAAAAAGGGGTCAAAGTCAAAGGTTTGACTAGTTTGAATTAGTTTTGAAAATATTTGACTAAAGATTTGAATTAACATTCAAAAACAAAACATATTTCATATAAGGTTTGAATTCAAATTCCAAATCATTTGAAAGTTATGAATTAGTTTTAATTTAAACAGAATTGAAATTTGAATTTGGATTTGAAATAATTTGAAAAGATTTGAATTAAATAGAAACAGAAGAAACTTTTGTTACTCGGGGAGGTTCTACCCACAGCGAGTGACAGGTGGGCCGCAGTGCTGTCTGGGCAAAACGGCGCGCGGAAAGCTTTTCTCACAGGGGTCCTTCTTAACCCAAGTCAATGACAAGTGGGCCAGGAAGCTGGGAGGCCCACTACGCGCGCGAACGATTCAGGCGGTGACACGTGGGAGATCCGGGGTACCGCGGGTTGAGAGGGGAAACGTTCAGGGGCCTTTTTACAAAACCATCCTGGAAGCTAACTGACGAACTGAAGATTGTATCAGCGAAGATAGCTAGCTGATCTGATCTTGCAACGAATATGGCGACTAAGCCGCTATGAATCTCGCCATGATGCAAAAATGAAATATGAAGAGGGATGATAGGGCTACAACTTTCGTGTTTGGGGTTTCTCCGGAGGAGGGCTCTATCGCCAGGAAAACGAGGAGGAACAGAGGCAGGTCAGATGCTGCTGCAGCTGCTGCTGTCTGCAGAGCGCGACGCGCGGCGGCGCACAGAGCTCGCTCGACGGAAGGCCCGGCGCGTATGGGCCGCTAGGAGGAGGACGGGCATGTCTAGGAGATCGAGGTGCTCACCAGGAACTCGTCGGTGTGGTCGGCGGAGCTCGGGGTGGTCGCGATCTGGCGCGGGGCTCGCTGGCCGGAGCTAGGGTTTCACGTCGGCGCGGCGCTGGTGCAGCTGGTACAGGCCTTCTCCTCCTCGCTGGCGGGGTCCAGGATGAAGCAGAGGTACTCCTCGGTCCCTTCGGTCACCTCCACGACGTGCTCACCGGTTGGATCGACGAGGCGACGCGGTGCTGGCGGTGATCGGCGTCGGCCGTTGGTGGTCGGAGAGGAGGAAGGAGGAGGGGAGGCTGGCTCGGGACAGATCTGGGCGAGGCCAGAGGAGGCGTGGGGAAGGAGATAAGCAGAGAGGGAGGGAGGAGGTGGCTTGGGGGAGGTGGTGAAGATAAAGGTGGCTTCGGCCACCTTTTTCCCTCCTCCTTCACGTGCTTGGCGTGAGGCTAGGGCAGGGCAGGCGCATGGGGAGGGTCTGCAGGTGGGACCAGAGGGAGGAGAAGGGGAGGCTCGGGTGGGACCTGCAAGGCAGAGAGAAGAGCAAGAGAGGGGAGAGGGGGGGCTCGGGTAGATGCTAGGGTAGGAGCTAGGCTTGGAGAGAGGGGGTATGACTCGGGTTAGGGTTTGTTTAGGGTTGGGGTAGAGAGAGAGGGAGTAGATGGGGTGTGGGGCCAGGGAGAGGGGGTGCCATGCGGGGAATGCATGATAGAGAGAGGAGAGAGGGATAGATCATGGTGGTGGTAGGTGTACTAGGGTAGATGAGGGGTTAGATTTAGGGTCTAGCTTAGATGAGAGAATTTGGAGAAAGGATTAGAGAGAGAGAGGGTGGTTTAGGGTTTTAGGCATGATCCCCATGACCATGCATGGGTGGAGGTGAAAGGAGAGGAAGGTGAGGAAAGGAGAGAGAGAGAGAGATGATCCACTCAAATGACCAAACAAAAACAAAGGAGGCAAAAAATGGTGATGGTTGCATGGCCCATGCAAGATAATGAATGCCATGTATCATCCTTGTGAAAACAAAATGATAAACATGGCATTATTCCTATGCATTACCCAAAAAGTGGAGTATAGCCCAAGCAAGAGAAATTAAAAGGATGCCCCATGTGGAGTAGATGGGGATGACCATATTTGAATAAAATGGGACATGCTAGTGTGTAGGTGCCACTAGATATTTTATAGTCCCAAAATATCCCAACATGAGCATGAATCCATGATAATCCATATGAAAGCTAGGAAAAAGGAGCACTACTCATAATGCATGCAAAGGTGGCTCCACATATCAATAATGTGAACACAACATGATGCTAATATGAGAGCCTGTGGAAATAGAATTTGGATCCATCCCAACCCACATGAGCTAGAGGTAAAACCCAATAAAGTGCAAAGCTCATATTTAGTTGGATGGTGGAATTATAAGGTGGTGACAGAGAAAGGTGATGGAGTAGAATAAAAGATATGCCCCCAACTCAACTTGGGCATTTAAACAATTTATCAAGATCCAAATACAATATCAAGAGACAAATACAATTAACAATGCATATGAGAGAAGAACCAAATCAAAAGGGTTTTATATGATGCTCAAATGCAAGGTGGCATGATGACATGAGCATGATATAATTATGATGCAACAATTATATATAGGAAGTAGCATTTATATAGACTAGGCTAGTAGCATTGTAATTGTTAGACAATTGGGATGCTACAACTCTCCCCCACTAAACAAGAATCTCGCCCCGAGATTCCTAGGAAAAAGAGAACAACACAAGAAGAGGCGGGTGTCCGAACGAAGGTGACCCTCACGTTCCCAAGATGATGAAGAACAGAATGGTGCGACCACTACACCTTGCAAAACTTGCTAGACTTGTTGCGAGTCTTGCGTTTTGCTTGAGAAACAACGGGTTAGAAGAGTTGAAGGATTGTCGTGAGACAAGAAGGATAGGATGGGCATAGCTCCGGTTTTCCCAAGAATCATGATAAAAGAATATAACCACTTGTGAAAGAAAAGGGGAAGATGATGTATCATGGATAAAGAAAGACACACCATTAAGATTAAAGATTTACCGATACTAGAGGGGATGAATCTTTGTCTCGCCGGAAGAAAGGAGCTAGATTGGAGAGGTTTGAACCACTATGACAATAGCATCGTATCCTCTCTCGGATTTGAGAAATGAAGTTCGGAAACAATATTGCCTTCAAACAATAGAGTCCCTTGATATCAACAGAAAGATTTAGTTAGACATCGTCGGATTAGATTCTTCTTGCGCCGGTAAGAACCAAGGATCACGCAATTTAGGTGCGCAGATATAACTTCCAGAGATGGATGTGAAGCCAGATCATGGTGGAATCCCGAGAAGCAAAGGATATGGAGGATCTGGAGTTTATTGTAGAGATACTTATTGCTTTCTTTAGCCTTGAGGCTAACGCAATAGTTTTGCGGCTGATGGCCTCAACCATAATTGGCTTTACCACAGAAAAAGAATTGATGAAACAAAGAGAGAGGTAGTTTCCTTTAATCTTGTTTGGGGATATCGAGCATCGGTAGAAAGACGAGGATAGAAAAAGGTTTGCGTTTGTTTCCACCAGATAATTAAGGATTTTGCTCCGTGTAGAAAGGGTGAGATCACCAACAAGAGATTATTGATTACTTTCTTCGAAAGAGCACTCCGGAAAAACAAGGACGGAAGTAAAAGTATCAAGGGATAAAGGCCACTTCTAACTTCCGTGGAATGAGTGCAATCACATTAATTCACCAATTCAATGTACAAGAGCGAATGATAAGAGTAGTGGTATGGTAGCTACTCCATCCCGCACTCAAAGCATTACTCCGCACATGAATAAGAAAATCATCCAACCCAACTACTGAAACAGACTGAAGGTGTTGGCAAAAACTCATAGAACTCCGTTAGAAAACAAGGATAGATGCAAACGATTCGCCGGATTCATAGATAGATAAAGATGATGATGTTGTCGTCATGTCGGAAGTACCAAGCCACCGGAAAGATATAAAGGAAGATCACGGAGACAACTGCAAAATTTCACAGATATAGAAAAAGATAGCACCACTTGAACAGAAGGAATACAAGATCTGTAAGGTCTTCATGGCCTCCGGTGGATTGAGCATAGACGATAGAGCGAGAGGGTTTCAAGAGATTACTTAACGAGATTGAGGTGAAAGAACTCCATGTTCTTCTTGAAATGATTGAGAGAGATTTAGCAGCCTTGAGGAAATCTTCAGCGGAACGACGATGATAACTTGCCAACAAGGAACAACTCCGGATTGGTTGAAGAGGGAGGATGGAATTAACAATGGACTTGCTGACTCCAGAGTTGAAGCGATCTATTTAGCAGAAGGACGTGGCCGAGATATGTGACTTCAAAAAGTCAGAATTCTCACTTTGAGACTTTGCACACAGGCAGTGCTCACGAATCTTGAGAGAAAGAGACACAGATGATCTTCCATGTCCTTCCCTAGATATCGAATAGGCAAGCATATTATCAACATATACCACCATGGATTAACAAGATATTCCCAGAATACCAAGTTCAAGAGGCGGGAGAACGAACAAATGCTCGAAACACTTTCTGAGCTCAACGCTCTTTGAAAGATCAACGTTACGAGTAAGGATCCCGGTTGAAGAAGATGCGCTGACAGAATAGGTTAACTGGTCCTTCGGAAGAAAAAGAGATGTCACCTGGTTCACATTGTCGATCGGATCACCGGTTACAAAGATAAAGAGATCTTGGATAAGAACCGATGATAGCTCATACCTTAAGCAAAGCTATCAGAGGCGAAAAGATGCAATTCCCTCGTATCCAGGAGAATTGTGCAGATATGGGGTTCAAAAGGATGTGCAGCATGATGGACAGATGATATACCGCCGTAGTGCTTTGAGAAACTCCGGATTGCCAAAGATGCTTGAATATGCATAGATATGATCGCGGTGTACTCAAAATCACAGGAGATAACCGTCACCATTTGGAGGATAGTGTGATTGCATTTTTCCATATTCCACTCCATCATTCAGATCGATATGACACTTATCATGAGTGGAATATAGCTATGCCGAGAACCCAATTACAATCACCAGCATCGGATCGACACATGTTATGTAATTAGCCCAAGAGAATTGGAGATGAAAAGAAACTCCGGATTAAGCGCTGGTGACAAAAGAATGAGTTAGCATGGACATGCTGATAAAAGGAAGATAGATAATGTTTCACACACGACTGAAAAGAAGTGTGGAAGCACAGATGTATCAAAGAAAATTTTTCCGCATTTTTCGGCATTAAAATACCAATAGATGCGCAAAAACACTTATCAGGTAGAGATTAGCAACTGATGGTTTCACAGAATGTGGAGTTGCTAGAAGGAAGGACACCCTTAAGAAGATGGCACCGGTTAACAAGGAGTCAGATAGATCGCGCCGGTTTGCAAAAGTCTGTCGGTATGGAGTGTACCAATAGTTGATAACCAAAAGGCAGATTGTGACAACAACTTTGATGCAACAGATCGACAAGGAATTACACACACACACACACACACACAACCTATGGTACTACGGAAACCCAGAACATGTGAATCCTAGTTTGAATTTTAAGGAGAGGATTGAAAACGTTACACTTCCTTACCAGAAAAGGGTGGGTGGGTGGGTAAGAAGAAAAGTGGAAGCAGTCCTACTCTCACGTTTTGTTTTTCCCTAGTATACATAGCTACCAAAAATATTTGCTAGACAGACAACGACCATTTGGCTGAGACCCTGAAGGTCGGGATGGCTCTGATACCAATTGTAACTACCTCGGTGAATTACGCTCCTAGTTACAAGCCTGGATGAGCGGAAATGGTTGAAATAGTACGGTGGGGCCCAAATGCCACTCACAGGTAGACCTTTCGGCCGTCCCAACCATTTCCAAACATCGGGACAAGAACGGGTGGCGTAATCGGCAGGCGAAGGAATCAACTACATACACAAATGAGTATGTATGCAAGCCACCATACAACAGTACATCAGAGCCATTCCATCTAAAAGAAATAGAAATATTGCAACGCCATACGGCAAGATCCAAATATCCTAGATAGATATAATAGTTTAGGATATCTCCTCATACATCAAACATCAGAGTATCAGGCGGAAGCGGCAACAAGATCCGAGTACGGATAAGAAGCAAATTGGCATAAGATGCCCCATAAAATAAACACATCCCGCCCACAGATCTCACGGATCCCCGTTCCCGGAATCTCTACACCGAATGATCGTTGTCCACATCGTCCGTCTCCTCCACCCAGTATCCATCTTGTGAGTGTACCTGTTCATCTGAATCAAATAATTTATCGTGTGAGACCCTAGGGGTACTCAGCAAGTCTTTATGCCTCTAAAGGGGACACAACCTAGGGTGACGCCATTGCAGCAAAAGATAAACCCTAACAATTCTATAGATGCTCGCTAACCATCCGCCTAACCAAAGATAGACGGATGTCCGTGAATTAATGACAACAGTTATAACGGTAATATTAACAGATCCATCCTCCTCCTCGCTTACCAACGAGGAAGCGGACGAACAACCCCCCCATCCGTTGGCAGTTTTATTATCCATTCCATGAGTGTTGCACTATTTACTAGTCAGTTACTTAGTCAAATTAAAAGCGGTACTTTAGTTATACTTGTCTATGATCGAGAAACTGTGCTCCAAGTCGTCCATAACCGCGGACACGTCTTTCAGAAAGTTTTACCCTGCAGGGGTGCACAAATAGCAACACACACTCGATCAACCTCGGAAAAACCAAATCAAAACCCAATGAGGCAGTCACGACAAAGCAATCACAAGATTCAGAAATATTTCAGGGGGCCACCCCATTAAGCTACCCGCAACGAACCTGGCCGGCTCCGAGACGGACTCAAGGTTTGCGCCAATGGCTGTAAACGACTGGGAACCCGAAAATGTGACTGGGCTTGTCGATACCACGAAAACACTCCGCTTACCTAATCATTACAGGTGCAGTACATCGCACAATTTAGATAAAGCAGTAAAGCATGGCATAAGTACAGGATAGTAAATAAAACCTCAAACTAGTTTGTGGCCCCAAGAAATAAGAATGAATCAAGCTCTGGCTCAGGGGGGTCCCATAAGCCTCCTGGATGTGGATAGCGTGAATATTCAAGGAACAGGAATCAAGTACTCGGGGTCCTACGGGACACAAGTGAGCATGAAAAACCAAATAGCAGATATTGCTCACCGGTGCCACTTTCATTAGTTATCCCATACTACTCAGGTTAAGTTGTTTAGGTACCTCGTTATCCAGCAGACACTCACATACCCTACACATGTTGTTCTACGACTCGCATGGCTCAAACAACTCCTGTAGTAATGGCTCATGGGATGGAGGAACAAGCTTCGGTGGGGTTTAAAAGTAAAGGCTATGCAATACTTGGGATTCAGTTTAATGCAATCGCGACTCAATGATGCAAGAATAAGATAGAGGCAATAGGTACTATATGTATGCAAGCATGTGGTAGTGCTTGCCTGGCAGCTCAGTTGAAGCGAGAGAAGGATCTGGGTAGTGCTCCTGGTTTTCTTGATATATCCCCTGCTCAGCGTCTATTCGAAGAAGAACCAAACAAACAAGGGCCAACATAAATAAAGTGCACAAGCATATGAATAAGATGCGACAAGCAAACAATCATGCCATGATGAATGATGCACAATTTGCATGGCAATAAAGTAGCATGGCATGGGTGAGATGTGGAATACAAGAATAAGTCATTTTATTGAGTTTTAATCATGTTTTATACTCAATTAAGTTGCTGTTTACATTATATTTATATGATGCATGCTGCAAAACAGAACATGGAATGCATAAACAGAAAGGTCTCGTCGAGCTAATCATTTTAGACATATCATTTGTTAAATTTGGAGTTATAAAACAAAAGTTATTAATTAATTAAGACAAAAGGGCATTTTATTGTAATTTGGAACAACTTGAAAGTTAAAGTGTTCAAAATATATTTTGGATAGAATATTTGAATTCCTCACATTTTTCTGATTTCAAAACATATATTATTTGCATTATTTGGAATTATGAATTTAAATTTATTTTAAAGTCAAAATTATTAAAAAGGGGTCAAAGTCAAAGGTTTGACTAGTTTGAATTAGTTTTTAAAATATTTGACTAAAGATTTGAATTAACATTCAAAAACAAAACATATTTCATATAAGGTTTGAATTCAAATTCCAAATCATTTGAAAGTTATGAATTAGTTTTAATTTAAACAGAATTGAAATTTGAATTTGGATTTGAAATAATTTGAAAAGATTTGAATTAAACAGAAACAGAAGAAACTTTTGTTACTCGGGGAGGTTCTACCCACAGCGAGTGACAGGTGGGCCGCAGTGCTGACTGGGCAAAACGGCGCGCGGAAAGCTTTTCTCACAGGGGTCCTTCTTAACCCAAGTCAATGACAAGTGGGCCAGGAAGCTGGGAGGCCCACTGCGCGCGCGAACGATTCAGGCGGTGACACGTGGGAGATCCGGGGTACCGCGGGTTGAGAGGGGAAACGTTCAGGGGCCTTTTTACAAAACCATCCTAGAAGCTAACTGACGAACTGAAGATCGTATCAGCGAAGACAGCTAGCTGAGCTGATCTGATCTTGCAACGAATATGGCGACTAAGCCGCTACGAATCTTGCCATGATGCAAAAATGAAAGATGAAGAGGGATGATAGGGCTACAACTTTCGTGTTTGGGGTTTCTCCGGAGGAGGGCTCTATCGCCAGGAAAACGAGGAGGAACAGAGGCAGGTCAGATGCTGCTGCTGTCTGCAGGGCGCGACGCGCGGCGGCGCACAGAGCTCGCTCGACGGAAGGCCCGGCGCGTCTGGGCCGCTAGGAGGAGGACGGGCATGTCTAGGAGATCGAGGTGCTCACCAGTAACTCGTCGGTGTGGTCGGCGGAGCTCGGGGTGGTCGCGATCTGGCGCGGGGCTCGCTGGCCGGAGCTAGGGTTTCACGTCGGCGCGACGCTGGTGCAGCTGGTATAGGCCTTCTCCTCCTCGCTGGCGGGGTCCAGGATGAAGCAGAGGTACTCCTCGGTCCCTTCGGTCACCTCCACGACGTGCTCACCGGTTGGATCGACGAGGCGACGCGGTGCTGGCGGTGATCGGCGTTGGCCGTTGGTGGTCGGAGAGGAGGAAGGAGGAGGGGAGGCTGGCTCGGGACAGATCTGGGCGAGGCCAGAGGAGGCGTGGGGAAGGAGATAATCAGAGAGGGAGGGAGGAGGTGGAGTGGGGGAGGTGGTGAAGATAAAGGTGGCTTCGGCCACCTTTTTCCCTCCTCCTTCACGTGCTTGGCGTGAGGCTAGGACAGGGCAGGCGCATGGGGAGGGTCTGCAGGTGGGACCAGAGGGAGGAGAAGGGGAGGCTCGGGTGGGACCTGCAAGGCAGAGAGAAGAGAAAGAGAGGGGAGAGGGGGGGCTCGGGTAGATGCTAGGGTAGGAGCTAGGCTTGGAGAGAGGGGGTATGACTCGGGTTAGGGTTTGTTTAGGGTTGGGGTAGAGAGAGAGGGAGTAGATGGGGTGTGGGGCCAGGGAGAGGGGGTGCCATGCGGGGCATGCATGATAGAGAGAGGAGAGAGGGATAGATCATGGTGGTGGTAGGTGTACTAGGGTAGATGAGGGGTTAGATTTAGGGTCTAGCTTAGATGAGAGAATTTGGAGAAAGGATTAGAGAGAGAGGGTGGTTTAGGGTTTTAGGCATGATCCCCATGACCATGCATGGGTGGAGGTGAAAGGAGAGGAAGGTGAGGAAAGGAGAGAGAGAGAGAGATGATCCACTCAAATGACCAAACAAAAACAAAGGAGGCAAAAAATGGTGATGGTTGCATGGCCCATGCAAGATAATGAATGCCATGTATCATCCTTGTGAAAACAAAATGATAAACATGGCATTATTCCTATGCATTACCCAAAAAGTGGAGTATAGCCCAAGCAAGAGAAATTAAAAGGATGCCCCATGTGGAGTAGATGGGGATGACCATATTTGAATAAAATGGGACATGCTAGTGTGTAGGTGCCACTAGATATTTTATAGTCCCAAAATATCCCAACATGAGCATGAATCCATGATAATCCATATGAAAGCTAGGAAAAAGGAGCACTACTCATAATGCATGCAAAGGTGGCTCCACATATCAATAATGTGAACACAACATGATGCTAATATGAGAGCCTGTGGAAATAGAATTTGGATCCATCCCAACCCACATGAGCTAGAGGTAAAACCCAATAAAGTGCAAAGCTCATATTTAGTTGGATGGTGGAATTATAAGGTGGTGACAGAGAAAGGTGATGGAGTAGAATAAAAGATATGCCCCCAACTCAACTTGGGCATTTAAACAATTTATCAAGATCCAAATACAATATCAAGAGACAAATACAATTAACAATGCATATGAGAGAAGAACCAAATCAAAAGGGTTTTATATGATGCTCAAATGCAAGGTGGCATGATGACATGAGCATGATATAATTATGATGCAACAATTATATATAGGAAGTAGCATTTATATAGACTAGGCTAGTAGCATTGCAATTGTTAGACAATTGGGATGCTACAACTCTCCCCCACTAAACAAGAATCTCGCCCCGAGATTCCTAGGAAAAAGAGACGGTGGGGTGTTCCCTGGCGATGCTCAACGACATGGTTTCGAGGCATGGGGCGGTGTGGCTTGGTCTGGAACATGCGACGCTCTGCATGGCAGAGGCGGCGTCTTCGACGGCGAGCGGTGGCTGTGCGTCACGGGGCGGCGAACGGGGATGTCTGGCGGTCTCCTGGGTCGGTGGGGATTGTGTATGCACACGGCGAGGGCGGCGCGCGGTCTGTGGGCTTCGGTCGAGGGTGGCGCTCTGGCGCACGCTCGACACGGTTGGCAGAGGCATGGGCGCGGTGTTCCTGGGTGCTCTGGTTGGTGTCTTCGAGGAAGGGCTGGTCTAGAGGGGGCGGTGAGGCATGGGTGATCTCCCAGACAAGGTTGGCACGACTAGTTTCCTTCCTAGCTTGATGTCGACATGTGGGTGGCAAGGGTGGCTTCGGCTGTTCACCATTGATGACCATGCCAAGATCACAGTGGTGCTAGTGCTTGGTTAATCTTGCTAGATGATCTACTGAGCTGGTTGTGAGCTAGATAGGGAACCAGTTAGGCAAGAATCACTGCTCACAATAGTGTTTAGGATTTTGATGATTTGTGTCTGCAACCTGTTTGATCAAATGGCCGCATGAAATTAAGTTTTGAATTTTGAAAAGATTTTTGGTGGGTTTGCTAGATTGGTGCTGGTGAGTCTGCAGATGCTTGGGTTTTGAAAGTTGAGCTTGTTTGAGTGGTATTTGAAAAAGTGGGATCTTCCCATATGATAAAGGTTCAATTTTGAATTGTCATTTAAACTATGTATTTGAAAGTTTCTGGATGATCACAAAGTGGGCCTTGATACCTTGTTATGAGTACATTCAAGGGGTGCAAAGATCCAGAAAAGTTTCCATTAGGTTCTGAAAGTTTGAGACAGCCAAAGTAGGCATGGGAGTTAAATTGGTCAAAATGACCATTCCTTTATTTTATTGGTTTTGACTTATTTGTCTTTAGGAAAAGTTTGGGAAATGTTTAGATGATGTTTATTTAACCTAAGAAACATTTTACAAGCAAGGAAACATACAAACAAGGTGGTTTAAAAGAATTTCAAATTAAATGCATACACATATGCATGCCTTCAAAATTTTAATTAGAAAAGTTTTTGTTAACCCTAATTTTGATGATTAGAGTTTGATGATCCAAGTTTAGTATTTTTGGGATGTTACAAACGTTCATGGCTCACGTGCCTCAAAGGTTGTGGTCACGGAGGTCTAAGTTCCTATTGAGCCAAGGAGGTCGGGTAAAACAATCAAATACTAAGATTTGAGAGTAAATCATTGTTGTTTGACAATGATGAACCGACTATATCAAATAAGCAATGATGGGCCCTGACTCCGTCAGATGGATTGAAGCCATAGAATTTGTGATAGTTCCATACACTAGAAATCAAGATTTTGAATTGGAAGACCCTTTGGAAAGGTGTAAGACCTTACAGTCATATTTGGGTCTATAAAGAAATAGACATGGATGTTTCACAACTATGAAATTTTCGACATGTCAGGAAAGAGTTTACGACAATGTTCAACTAGTTGATTATGACAAGATTTGATCTATCATAGCGATATTTAGTCTGGACGGATTAATGTAGCAACCACTACATATATTTTTGGTAGAGTTGAACAAACAAAACAAAGTTCTTATAATATAATGGTTACCTAGGACATATACATGACATGATCCAAAGGGTTTTGTTAATTCAACAGATGCTAAGAGAGAATGCAAACTTCAATGGTTGAAGTAAGGATCACAGAGTTGGAATCTTCACTGTGATGAAACTGTTAAAAGAGTTTAATTTCATCGGAGGCCACAAAGATTCTTTCATTTGCAAGAAATTAAGTGGGATCACTTAGACATATTTCTAATACATTATGTGAAAGACATATAGTTGATTAGAGATGATTTATCTTTTATTTACACATGTTAAGAATTTCATCTCGATTGAAGACTTAGGCAAAACCCAAACATTTGGCATCAATGTCTATATGGATAGATTGAGACGCTAATATGGTTTGCCGAGAGTACATAGATAAGATATTGAAATAGTTCAATATAAAAACTACAAGAAAGGTTCTTGTCGCATGAGAAGGATTAAATCAAGATTCAAGTGTTTTGACACTTGGGTGAGTGAAATCACAAGAATATTTTCATCAATCATACTATGATATGTACACATCCAGATATGTCCTATGATCAAAATGTTATGAGCACATAGCAGAATGACTTATAAGATAATCATTGGACGATAGTAAGGATATTCTTATGATCTTTGGTTGAACTAAAATATGTTATTTATATAGAGGGGACAAATACATAGATAGTTCATTGTAAAGTGTTACATTGATACTAGTTTTTTCACAAGATAAAAACTAAGTTTATCTCAATTTAAACTATGGGTGGCACAATGTAATGGAAAGGAAGTTCCATAACGGATTTGGATGAGTTCCAAATTTAAGACATTGCGAAAGATACTACAACAAAAGGCTAAGTATATTACTGCTATTGTAGCAGCAAAAGAGGGCATTTGTGTCAAGTAGTATGTTGTCAAACTAGGTGTGGTTCACAGCAGGCTAGTAATATGAATATATATTGTACGACAATTGTATCAACATGTTTTAACCCCAAGGAACTAAAGGTCTCACCAAAGGACCAAATTTATACAATGCCATCTCATTGGAGAATGAGTGATGCGTAGAGACGCAAAGACATGCAATTACACACGGCACTGAAAGTGACGAATCCAAAGATTAGTTATCCACTATCAATCATGTATATACAACACCAGAAAGCCATAGGTGTTGAATACACAAAGTTTTTCAAACTAGATTATTGACTCTAGTGCAAGTGGGAGACTGTTGGAGATATGCCCAAGAGGTAATAATAAAGTGGTTATTATTATATCTTTATGTTTATGATAAATGTTTACATCCCATGCTATAATTTTATAAACCGTAAATATTAATACTTGTGTGTTTTGTAAACATAAAAGAGTCCCTATTAAGCCTCTTGTTATGCTAGCTTGTTGATTAATAGATGATCATGGTTTCTTGATCATGGACATTAGATGTTATTAATAACAAGATCATATCATTAGGAGAATGATGTGATGTACACACTCCTATAGTTAGCATATCATAATATCAAGTCATTTAGAGTTTGTTTGCTACAAGCTTTCAAGTACATTGTAACCTAATCCTTCGACCAGAGATCATGTTAATCAAAATCACCAGATGGATGCTTTAATGACATTAAACACCACTTTCTTAATTGGGTGGTTATAAAGGTGGCATTAGGCATTCTGAAAGTATGTGTTCAAGCACATGGTTCAAGAGTGGGATTTGTCCATCCATATGACGGATAGGTATACTATGGGCCCCTCTCGGTGGAATCTCATCCAATTGGCTTGCAAGAATGTGACTAGGTCACAAGGGATGTCATATCATGGAACGAGTAAAGAGTACTTATTGGTAATGAGGTTGAACTAGGTATAGAGATACCGACGATCAAACCTCGGATAAGTAAAGTATCACGCGACAAAGGGAATCGATATCATATGTAAATGGTTCATTCTATCATCAAGTCATCGTAGAAATATGTGGGAGCCATATATATTTCCAGATCCCTCTATTGTTTATTGATCGGAGAGGTGTCTCGGTCATGTCTGCATAGTTCACGAACAGTAGGGAGACACACTTAAGGATTCAATGTTTTTTAAGTAGATATGGAATATGAGTTGGAGACCGAATGTTGTTTGGAGTCTCGGATTGGATCCAGGACATCACGAGGAGATCCGGAATGGTCTGGAGAATAAGATTCATATAAGGAAAGTGGTTTTCCGTGTTGGAGATATGCCCTAGAGGCAATAATAAAAGTATTTATTATTATGTCTTTGTGTTTATGATAAATGTTTACATTCATGCTATAATTGTATTAACCGGAAACATTAATACTTTGGTGATTTGTAAACTTGTTAGAGTCCCTAGTAAAGCCTCTTTGAAATTCTAGCTTGTTGGTTAATAGATGATCATGGTTTATTGATCATGAACATTGAGATGTTATTAACAACAAGATCATATCATTAGGAGAATGGTGTCATGGACATACTCCTATAGATAAACATAGCATAAAGATCAAGTCATTTCAAAAGTTCAATTTCTATAAGCTTTCAGATACATAGGAACCTAATTCCTTCGACCATGAGATCATGCTAATCACCATCACCGGAAGAATGCTTTGATGACATCAATCACCACTTCATAACTGGGTGGTTATAAAGGTGGCATTGAGTATTCAGAAAGTACGTGTTGAGGCACATGGATCAAGAGTGGGATTTGTCCATCCATATGACAGATAATTATACTCTAGGCCCTCTCTGTGGAATGTCATCCAATTAGCTTGCAAGCATGTGACTGGCTCACAAGGGATCACATATCACAGTAACGAGTAAAGAGTACTTATCAGTAACGAGGTTGAACTAGGTATACAGAGATACCGACGATCAAACCTCGGATAAGTAAAATATCATGAGACAAAGGGAAATTAGTATCGTATGTAAATGGTTCATTCGATCGAAAAGTAATTGTACACATATGTGGGAGCCATATGAATTTCCAGATTCCTCTATTAGTTATTGATCGGAGAAGAGTCTCGGTCATGTCTGCATAATTCACGAATCGTAGGGAGACACACTTGAGGATTCGATGTTGTTTAGTAGATATGGAATGTGAGTAAGAAGACCGAATGTTGTTCGGAGTCTCGGATGGGATCCGGGATATCACGGGGAGATCCAGAATGGTCCAGAGAATAAGATTCATATATGAGAAGTCCAATTCTAGAGTTCGAGAATGATTCCGGTGTTTTCACCGGAATGATATAGAAGGGTCTAGAAGGTTCACCGAACCGGAAGGGGAAGGGTACATGAATGTGTCATGACAAAGTGGAATGGTTGCATCATATCCTAGGTCAAAGGGCTGTGCAAATAAAAGAGAGAAACCAAACTCCAAAATTGAAAGTCAAAAGGCAAGTTTGAAAAGTCAAACTAGGACAATGTATCCTAGTGGAGGCAGGAGAGGAAATCTCCTCCCCATCCACCACGTGTGTCACATCCCAAAATTTTCCAAATTTTGAAATGTGAAAAAAAAATTGTTGAAATTTAGAGTGAAAAGAAACTTTTTGATTCCAAATGGAAACATCAAAGACCCATCTTGAAAAAACTTTGAATGAAAAGGGAATCAAACAAAATTTCAATCAAGTGAAATGCATTCATCAATAATGTATCTTGAAATTTAAACACTTGGAAGAGCTAAACCAAAACCCTAAAACCCTAAAGGAATAAATCATTTCCAAGATCTCTCAAAGACTATGGATTTGATCCATATGAAAATTTGTCAACAAACATTTATAAATGATCAAGAATGATAAATAAGAATATTATAAAACCATAGTAATTGGTTTCACTTAATTTGGAACCCTGGATAAAAACTTATGAATTTAATAAGTTAAAAGGAATTAATTTCCAAAGCTAATAAAGCCCTTATCTAAAATCCATGCCAAATCTTGAGCAAATAAATCCTAAAGGAATTTAAAAAGATAAACAAATATTAAATAAAGTTATGCAAATTGGAATCACCAATTTTGGATCTTTAAATAAAAAGATATGGATTTTATCAGGCAAAGGAAGAAATAAATAAATAAGGAATATTTAAAAGCCAAATTAAATCTTGGCCAAACAAATGAAATGAAAGATTATCGATTAATAAAAGGAGTAAAGGATTATTTAAATAAAATCATAACGATTGATTAATATCCAATTTTATTTAAATAAAGACAATTCCCAGTTTAAATGAATAATAAATCATATTAAAATATTTTAAATAATAATTCAAGATGAATTATTTGCACAATTGAATAAATAAAACCTACTGAAAAAGGTTTGTTAAAAATTAGAATTCAAATAGAGTTTCAAAACATATTTAAATATTATTTAAAATAAAGACAAATGTCTATTTTAAATAAATAATAGACCTGAAAAGATAAAAGAAATATTCTAAAATGGACTTTAGAAAATATTAATAAACAGAATGAAATCCCTACTAAAAGTTCAGAAACATTTGAATTCAAACAAATGCTTGAATCATTTGAATAAATTCAAAACAGAATAAATAAGAAAAGAAAAAGACAAAGAATCAGGAAGAAAAAAAGGGGAAAAGGACCAACCCACTAAAGAGGCCCAGTCCAGCCCAACTCTCCTTTCCCAGAGCGTTTTCTTCTCTCACCCAAACTCGCACCCGCGCAGTGCTAAACACTTGGCCCCACGCGCACTCCCTCTCTCTCGCTGACAGCACGACCCCACATTGCATGTTCATCGTTTCCACCCGCGACGACCGTTCCCCCTTGCACCTCGCTGTTTCTGCCGCGATTAAACTCGCGTAAATTCATGTGAATGCGTGATCAATCCTCGCCGGTGACCACGCACTCTTAAACGCCCACGCCCCCTCTTCCTTTCCCCCCAGACACCACTCCCTCTCGGTCACCAGGCTGCAAGAATTGCAAGCCCAAGCACCCACTGCTCCGACGAGCTCACCGACCGATTTCAGCGACGTCGACCCTCCCCTTGCCTCCCAGTACCCACAAGCCTACTCCCCATATTCTTGCGCATCTCCCTATACCACTCACTCGCTCGCGCGCGCTCTGAACCGTCGGCAAGGACAACCTCTGAACGCCGCCGTCGTCTGCCACTTCTCCGGCGAAGCCCCCTGGTAAAACCCGACCTCCCCTTCCCCTTGCTTTGATGATCCTGTGCACATGACACTCATGTGCATCTAACGGTGCCCTCCGGTTATCTTAGCGAGCCTTCAATCCTCGCCTCCGACAACGAATAGACGAGCCCAATGCCGCCGCGAACTCCGACGAGCAATCGCTGCTATTCCCGTGCGCCCCTCGACGAACAACAACCACCTCGAGCTTCTCCTCATCACGACGAGTTCGGTAATGGCATTCTCCCTCTTCCTCGCCTCCTAAATCATCGGCAATGTCGCTGACAGAGCGTCGCCATCGCGCGCTGCCGTCGAGCGCCGCCAGTTCCTGGTCGCTATGCGCCAGCCGTTAGATCTTAATCGCGTGGCTTAGATTAGATTTAATTGAACAGGTATCAAGCGCTGTGTTCCGTGCGATTTAAGTAGATCCAACACACCGCATCAGTCGATCCCATCAAAGTGGTATCGCCCAATAAGATTAAGACACGTGGCTGTCCTGTTTGATTAAAATTCCAGAAATGATTTTAGATTGTTTAAACTTGTAAAATTCATAACTATTGTTCTTCCTGGCCAAATTTTGCAAATTTTATATCACTAGATTCAGAAAAATGTGAACTTTCTAACACTGTACTTTGTTTAGTATTTTGATTCTGTAAAATTGATTGTTTTTGAAGAAACTTGTTTAGGCCTATTTTGAGTATAAAATTTATTCTAAAAATGTTTTTAAGGTAAAATCTTTTGTAAATGGATTGTTTTGAACCTACTGACCATAAGAACCAACTTGTGTATTTAAAAGAATATCTTGTGATACTAGGGAATAAATCTTTTAATAAAAGCATTTCTAGTTAAATAAAAATATTGATTTTGGTTTAAAAATGCTTTTTGACTAAAACATTCAGAAAATGGTTTTATTTAAACTCTCTGACCCTAAACACCAAGTTTTAGGATTTAAAAATTTATTTGATGAACCCTAGTAAATTATTACTTGGCTAAAGACATTTCTAGCAAATAAAAATATTGTTTTGATTTAAAAATGGAATTTAGGTGAAACCTTTTTGCAAATGGATTAATATTAAACCCTTTAACCATAAACACTAAAATTTGGGTTTAAAAATATATTTGGATAAAACTATAAAATATTACTTTGATTTAAATCATTTATAGCAAAACAAAATGATTTAAATGGCTCATTTTCACTAACGTGGTTCCAAATGATTTTGCCACATTTATAAATGACCAATAGGAGTTTTAAAATGTTTATAGCCTATTAGAAACCACTTTTCCAAATAAAACAAGATTTTGCATGCTTGCGTGCATTGCCTTATTTTTATTGTTTTATGTGGTGAATTGTTTGAATGTTAGTTTGAATATGTGCTTGCTTCATTGAATTGTAGTGAAATTTGAAGAGTGTGAATTATTGCAAGATCAAGGAGTGAACCAATATTCTCTACTAAAAAGGCAAGTGGCACTATCATCCATGTCCTACTATTTTCATTACACTTAGTGGTATTTTTGTAGTATGCATGATAGGGATACTATATTACTATGCTATGCTAAGTCCTATTAGGAAATCCTTTATATCTTCCTTAGTGAAAACATCATAAATGTAGTATGCTTAGCCCTGCTATAGACTTGGGATGGAATACATGATATGATTATATGAAGTGTTGTAAAAATATATATTTTATATAATAAAACAAGTACTCAATGAACCACCTGGGTGGAATGTGGATACTCAAAAGTGGATAAGGTGGCAACAAAGGGAACCATGTTTATATGGCTATCTTTTTGTATGTGCACTAGAAGAAAACCACCTAGGGACTTAGAGATTGAACATGTTTCTCGTACAGTGGCTTCCGTGTACAGCCACATGCTAAATGGGCTCTAGCTTAGTCAATTACATAGTGGAAGACCCTTGCATTGGCACCTACTCAGGTTAATCGGATTCATGTATTGGAAATATATCCTTACATTGGTGCCTGGTAGACAATCTAGCATTATGTATTGGGAGGACTTCTATGGAAAGCCTTTGTCACATTCTCGATCTGTCGGTACTCCATTTGGTGTGTACTTATCCAGCGGCCACTGGTGGCGTCAAGACGAGATTGTGTCATGTGGGTAAAGTGTACAACTTCTGCAGAAGATCAAATTCTAAGTACTTAGCCATGTCCCCGGTTATGGACAACTCTGGGAAACTAAGGCCTGAAGCTATGGAAGATCTCAACATTCCAACTTATCAAAGTAAAACTTGATGGTGTCAACAAGGGATTAGAAGCACTTGGAGTTTTCCAAGGAGATCAAAAAGATTGTCAAAAGATCAAAACTATTTTGAAAAGATAGGATAAAACCATATTGCTTTCTGCAAATGAGCCTAAACCCTACTTAGCCAAATATGCATATATTGATAGAATCCAACTTATTTCTACATAGTAGTGAAACTTGCCAATATAATTCAAATGTATTGACCCTTGTGGCTGCAACTTATTATGTTGCAGGTTTGTTTGATGTTAGTGAAGTGTGTTGAATAGGATTACAAGTCTATAACCAACATGTTTGCCTGTGGCACTTTGAAGATGAAGGACTCCATGCTATACAGTTATTTCTACTGCATTGTAATGAGCCTAAACCCTACTTAGCCAAATATGCATATATTGATAGAATCCAACTTATTTCTACATAGTAGTGAAACTTGCCAATATAATTCAAATGTATTGACCCTTGTGGCTGCAACTTATTATGTTGTAGGTTTGTTTGATGTTAGTGAAGTGTGTTGAATAGGATTACAAGTCTATAACCAACATGTTTGCCTGTGGCACTTTGAAGATGAAGGACTCCATTCTATACAGTTATTTCTACTGCATTGTAATGAGATAGCCAAATGAGCTATGTAAGATGTAATGAACTATTTTATTCCTGGTTATAAAGTTGTATTATGACGTTTGTTTCTTGATATTACATCTTAAACTGTTGATGCTAGCTATTGATACAGGGACTAGCATTGTAAACACAGGTATATCTACCTTATCAGGTTGGGACCTTTACAGATGGTATCAGAGCACTGTGTTGCCTGTAGGATTGTAACCCTAGGATTGGACAAAACCCCTTAGAAAAAAACAGGAGTTGTATTTGTTCCAAAACTTATTTATAAACAATCTTGTAAACTCTTTCCTCAACCTTTTTGGTTTTGATTCTACATCTCTTCCTTTTTCAACTTGATGGACAAAGACTCCACCATGACCAATGATTTCAACTTTAGTTTCACCAAGAACTTCAACTTAGACATCACTAGGTACTACAAGTGAAAAACCAAGAGACATTAGATTGCCTACCAACTATCTAAGACATGGATGACATGTTAGTGTATGGATCATACTGACCTATGAGGTATGACTATACTAGGCTGATTGTTTTAAGAAAACTTGTTGTTTCCTCAACTCATGAGTTAAACTCATAAGTTATTAAGGGAATAGTTGCTTGTTGATTGTTTGATTGAACTTGATTGTTTTGGGTTGTGTGTTAGAACTTATTTAGATCTATCTATCATTATTTATTCCAATTAAACCAACAGATGCCTCCCCGTCATGCCAACCCCAACCAAAACAACAACAACAACATCACTCCCGAGATGCAGCAGTTGATCATAGCTCAAGCTCAAATGACGTAGATGGTGACACAATTTATGCAAAATCAGAATCAAAATAACAATAACAACAACAACAACAACAATCAGAATAATCCTCCAGCACTTGACATGCTCATCACATTTTTGAAACTGAGGCCTGCAAGGTTCTCTGGAACAACTGATCCAGTGGTAGCCAATGACTGGTTACGTTTGGTGAACAAGGACTTAGTGACTATTGGCTGCACCGACAAGGAAAAAGTTAGGTTTGCAGCATATCTGCTCGAAGGACCAGCACCAACATGGTGGGACAACTTTCAGATCACCACTCCCCTTGAGGATGTGACTTGGGCTATTTTTTGAGGATGGTTTCCGTATAGCTCACATCTCATCTGAAGTGATGAACTTGAAGAAAAAGGAGTTCCACAATCTGAAACAGCGTCACCTCAGTGTGGCTGAGTACATCGAGGAGTTCAACAATATGGCGCGCTATGCACCGAATGAAGTTGATACAGATGCTAACAGGAAAGAGAAATTCCTCGAAGGACTTAATGATGAGTTGAACCTACAGCTGTCTGTTGCCTCTGTTCCAACTTATCAATCACTCTATGACAAAGCCACCATCTTGGAAAACAAGTTGAATCAAGTTGAGAACAGAAAGAGGAAGCATAACATCAAGTACCACTCATGATCATCACAAAATAAGAGTACATTCAAAAAGATCAATGGAGATTCTGGACCACATCAGCATCACCACAACAACAATGGAAGTGATAATAATGGGAATGATACTGACAATGAGATGAACTTGGTCAGAACCAACAAGGCAATCCCAGAAAGAAAGACATTAGACAGTTGCAGTGCTATAATTGTAAGGAACATGGACACTATGCATCAGACTGTCCTGAGAAGAAAAGGAGAAAGGATGCTAGAGACTCCAATGAAAGCAATTCCAATGTGGCCTAGATAGCACATGTGAACCACATCGACATGTATGGAACCCTTGAAGAATTAGATGATGTGGATGGCAGGAATTAGTTAACTCAGTTGAGTCAAATAAGGATTCCTTGTTTGGATATCAATCATTAAAACCATAGTCAAGTGAACCATCAATGTAACCCTACAAAATTTTCTTTTAAGGGTGGTACTACCCTAGTTGTCTTCAAGCCAACTTGTAACCTCTAGCCTTCCCAAATCTCGGGACAAGATTTCTTTTAAGGGTGGTATCCTGTCACATCCCAAAATTTTCCAAATTTTGAAATGTGAAAAATAAATAAATAAAATAAATAAATAAAATAAATAATTATTGAAATTTAGGGTGAAAAGAAACTTTTTGATTCCAAATGGAAACATCAAAGACCCATCTTGAAAAAACTTTGAATGAAAAGGGAATCAAACAAAATTTCAATCAAGTGAAATGCATTCATCAATAATGTATCTTGAAATTTAAACACTTGGAAGAGTTAAACCAAAACCTTAAAACCCTAAAGGAATAAATCATTTCCAAGATCTCTCGAAGACTATGAATTTGATCCATATGAAAATTTGTCAACAAACATTTATAAATGATTAAGAATGATAAATAAGAATATTATAAAACCATATAAATTGGTTTCACTTAATTTGGAACCCTGGATAAAAACTTATGAATTTAATAAGTTAAAAGGAATTAATTTCCAAAGCTAATAAAGCCCTTATCCAAAATCCATGCCAAATCTTGAGCAAATAAATCTTAAAGGAATTTAAAAAGATAAACAAATATTAAATAAAGTTATGCAAATTGGAATCACCAATTTTGGATCTTTAAATAGAAAGATATGGATTTTATAAGGCAAAGGAAGAAATAAACAAATAAATAAGGAATATTTAAAAGCCAAATTAAATCTTGGCCAAACCAATGAAATGAAAGATTATTGATTAATAAAAGAAGTAAAGGATTATTTAAATAAAATCATAAGGATTGATTAATATCCAATTTTATTTAAATAAAGACAATTCCAAATTTAAATAAACAATAAATCATATTAAAATATTTTAAATAATAATTCAAGATGAATTATTTGCACAATTGAATAAATAAAACTTACTGAAAAAGGTTTGGTAAAAATTAGAATTCAAAAAGAGTTTGAAAAACATATTTAAATCTTATTTAAAATAAAGACAAATGTCTATTTTAAATAAATAATAGACCCGAAAAGAATAAAATAAATATTCTAAAATGGACTTTAGGAAATATTAATAAACAGAATGAAATACCTACTGAAAGTTGAGAAACATTTGAATTAAAACAAATTCTTGAATCATTTGAATAAATTCAAAACAGAATAAATAAGAAAAAAAAGACAAAGAATCAGGAAGAAAAAAATGGGAAAAGGACCAACCCACTAAAGAGGCCCAGTCCAGCCCAACTTGCAGCCCATTCCTTTCCCGGAGCATTTTCTTCTCTCACCCGAACTCGCACCCGCGCAGTCGCTGAACACTTGGCCCCACGCGCACTCCCTCTCTCTCCCTGACAGCACGACCCCACATTGCATGTTCATCATTTCCACCGGCGACGACCGTTCCCCCTCGCACCTCACCGTTTCTGCCGCGATTAAACTCTCGTAAATTCACGTGAATGCATGATCAATCCTCGCTGGTGACCACGTACTCTTAAATGCCCATGACCTCTCATACTTTCCCCTCATACACCACTCCCTCTCGGCCACCAGGCTGCAAGAATTGCAAGCCCAAGCACCCACAGCTCCGACGAGCTCACCGGTCGATTCCAGCGACGTCGACCCTCGCCTTGCCTCCCAGTACCCACGAGCCTACTCCCCATCTTCTTGCGCATCTCCCTGTACCACTCACTCGCTCGCGCGTGCTCCGAACCATCGGCAAGGACAACCTCTGAACGCCACCGTCGTCTGCCACTTTCTTCGGCGAAGCCCCCTGGTAAAACCCGACCTCCCCTTCCCCTAGCTTTAATGCTCCTGTGCACGTGACACTCCTGGGCATCTAACGGTGCCCTCTGCTTGTCTTAGCGAGCCTTCAATCCTCGCCTCCGACAACGAACAAACGAGCCCGACGCCGCCGCAAACTCCGACGAGCAATCACCACTATTCCCGTGCGCCCCTCGACGAACAACAACCACCTCGAGCTTCTCCTCATCACGACGAGTTCGGTAATGGCCTTCTCCCTCTTTCGCGCCTCCTAAATCATCGGCAACGTCGCTGACAGAGCGTCGCTACCGTGCGCTGCCGTCGAGCGCCGCCAGTTCCTGGTCGCTATGTTCCAGCCGTTAGATCTTAATCGCGTGCTCAGATTAGATTTAATCGAACCGGTACCAAGCACTATGTACCGTGCGATTTAAGTAGATCCAACGCACCGCATCAGTCGATGCCATCGAAACGGTATTGCCCAATAAGATTAAGACACGTGGCTGTCCTGTTTGATTGAAATTCCAGAAATGATTTTAGATTGTTTAAACTTGTAAAATTCATAACTATTATTCTGCTTGGCCTAATTTTGCAAATTTTATATCACTGGATACAGAAAAATGTGAAATTTCCAACCATGCACTTTTTTTTTAGTATTTTGACTCTATAAAATTGATTCTTTTTGCAGAAACTTGTTTAGGCCTATTTTGAGTATAAAATTTATTCTAAAAAAAATTTTAGGGTAAAATCTTTTGTAAATAGATTGTTTTGAACCTACTGACCATAAGAACCAACTTGTGTATTTAAAATAATATCTTGTGATACAAGGGAATAAATCTTTTAATAAAAGCATTTCTAGTTAAATAAAAATATTGATTTTGGTTTAAAAATGCTTTTTCACTAAAACATTTGGAAAATGGTTTGATTTGAACTCTCTGACCCTAAACACCAAGTTTTAGGATTTAAAAATATATATGATGAACCCTAGTAAATTATTACTTGGCTAAAGACATTTCTAGCAAATAAAAATATTGTTTTGATTTAAAAATGGAATTTAGGTGATACCTTTTGCAAATGGATTAATATTAAACCCTTTAACCATAAACACTAACATTTGGGTTTAAAAATATATTTGGCTAAAACTACAAAATAGTACTTTGATATAAATCATTTCTAGCAAAACAAAATGATTTAAATGGCTCATTTTCACTAACTTCGTTTCAAATGATTTTGCCACATTTATAAATGACCAATAGGAGTTTTAAATGTTTATAGCCTATTAGAAACCACTTTTCCAAATAAAACAAGATTTTGCATGCTTGCATGCATTGCCTTGTTTTTATTGTTTTATGTGGTGAATTGTTTAAATTATAGTTTGAATATGTGCTTGCTTGATTGAATTGTAGTGAAATTTGAAGAGTGTGAATTATTGCAAGATCAAGGAGTGAACCAATATTCTATACTAATGTAACACCCTCGCCTGATAAGGCTGAGTTCATGTGTATAGTGCCAATCCCTGGATCGGTTCACTGGCACACACAGTACAAAATGATACCAAATATAACTGTGCATCATAAATACAACGAATATGATCCAGAATTTACATTATTTATTCAAGTACACAGCGGAAAACGAATACAAGGTAGATCTCCATCCTTCAAATGTGCCACAGGCGAACAATTGTTGAGTGGAGTCTCGCGACCTATGAACGATCACTCAGATACGATATAACCTGCAACATGAAACGTTGCAGCCACGAATGGTCAATACATTGAATGTATGGCAAGTAGGCTAAAGTGGTTAACAACAGATCTATCAACTACATGCTTATTTGGCCAAGTGGAGTTCAGGCTAATTTGCATAAAGCAATACAACTTTTCCCTAATTTCAAAATACTTTTCTTTCTTCAAAAACAATCTTCTAAGGACATACCAGCATAAACCCATGTAGATACAAGACAGTTCAGCTTTCGTATGCTCCTAAACCCATGTTCATCCATCAAGTTTTAGTAATTAAGAAATTGGGATGAGTGAGAAATATCATAGCATCAGTATCAGGTCGCTCAAATTGTCCATAACCGGGGACACGGCTAATCGATTAGTTTATACACCCTACAGGGGTTAGTACACTTTACCCATGTGACTTGGCCAGCCCAGCTCGTACCACCACTCTCATATTGGGTGATGATAGGGAGAAGTCCAAGAAGGAACCGTTCGGGAAGTAGCTCCCCAATCCCGACGCGCACCGGTCCAACCTACACTATCTACATCTCTGGATACGCGGGTTTGAGTTACCACAACCTACTGAGTCCAACCAACCGCCCATTCCATTATTGGCACATGGTTGCACACAAAAGCTTCCAAACAAAGAAACCAATCATTTCTCAGTGTCCTTGGCGGCATTCCCCACCAAAATCCACACTCGATGACCCAATCAATGCCATTCCGCCCAGGTGGTTCATTAAAACATGTTGGTTTGTCATTTTGCAAAACATAATCCTTTCAAAACATATAACTTTTCATGATGTGATTCCCTTCCTCGTCTAAATAGCATAGCTAAGCAATCTACCAATACGATGGCTCATAAAGAAGGAATACTAGGGAATAATATGGGACATAGCATAGCATATACACATCAATTCCTACATATGCAATTCTACAAAACATCTACAATGCATAGGAAAACAATAGGACATTTATGACCAAGATAGCACCACTTGCCTTTGTTGTAGATGTAGTCGATTAGATAATCCTCACAATTATAATGGCCTCTTTCGCAATAACCACAATACTTGCAATCATAGTAGTTGCAATCACAGTAGTTGCACTCCTCGCAATCTAACGTTTGAAGCAAACACAACAAACACACCATTCAAAACATTGCAAACATGCAACAGTGCAACATTATAAGAAAACAATGATGAACAGATGCATGCATGACGATTTAATGAGTCACAATGGTTGCATTTAGTGTTCTAAACATGGTTAGATTGCATGATGCATGTGGAAGGTCATTTAATGCACTAAAGCTTTTATTACTAAAGTTGTATCGATTTAATATGGTGTATACCACTTTAATTGAACTAAAGATGTTTATGTCATATTAAATTGTGAACTAGATGCTACTGGATAGATAATGCAATTTAGAGATAGTGGCAATTTGAATCACCTACAAAGGAGTTATAGATATTTTCCTATGATTAAAACACTATTTCAATGGGTTTAAATATTTCTGTATGAATTTCTGTTTTAACAGTACCAAATAATTTGTCATGCAATTTCTCTGTATAGCTAATGTCAATACAAAACCTTAGCACTTGGATTCTCCCTAATCGGAGTTATAGATCTTTTTGTATGATTTAAATAGTGTTTAATGGTTTTAAATGATTCATATAGTTTCTGTTGTCTAAAAATCAAACTAAAATTATATCTGTAATCTCCACGGAATTATGATTTCAGGGATATATTGTTTGTAATTTCCTGAATAGAATTTATTTTCTTATGAATTTATTACTCTAAATAGGCCATTAAACCATTTAAATCTTCACAGCAAAACCTTACAGTAAAAGGCTGAACTAATTGCATATTGATGATCTACATGGAACCAGCTTTCCATTGGTATATCATTTATATTTTTGTGACAAGCAATTAATTTACTATGAATTTAATGATTTATAAAGCTATTAAAACTAATTAAATTGCTACGGGTTAAATAATCTGCAAAGGCTAGATCCAACCAGATATTGTTAAAGTGTATTACAGTAGCTTCAATTTGATATATTATTCATATTTTTCGGAGTTACGGATAATTTCTTATGAATTTATTAACCTAAAAGACCATTAAAACTAATTAAATTACTGCAGTAACCACGTACAGTAAAAGTTGGATCTATTCTTATAAGATGATTCTACGTGAAATTATCTTCAATTTGATATATTATACGCAATTTTTGGACATAGTATGAATTTCTAATGAATTTTACAAGTTAGATCTATAATATGCAATTTTAAATTCGAACGGAATATTTCAGGGAATATTCCGCTGACTGGACAGGTTGACTTTGCATGCTGACTGGGACTAGATGTTGACCTTACGTTGACGTGGCGTTGATGAGGAAGATGACCGGGATGACGACATGGCACGCACCGGTTTGATTGGATCTCGACCGTCTGGATAGGATCCGGTGGCTAGAAGAAGAGATTGACCCGATTTTGGCTCAGAATAGACAAGAAACATATCTGTGTTAGAGAGACAAATCCGTAGGTCAAATCGAAAAACTCAGAACATAAAAGTTGTGGGGAATCATTATTCCTACCTTCTCACCAAAGGAATTTGGATTTGAAGAAACGAGCGCGAGTACATCTTGGATTTACACCGTAAGATCTGAAATATTGCGATACGAAATTCTCCAGATGTGGTGGATGAAAAGAGGTGAGGTTTGTCGGGATTGAAATATTTCGACGATCCCTACAACTTTCGTGTTTTGACCGAAAGCAAACGACGAAGTCTAGATGGGTTAAAAGGCGAAACAAGATTCGGCCAGATGTAGATTTGGGATTTCGAGGAGAGAAACTCGTACAGCTATGGCTCCACGAGTTTATATGAAGGTTTAGGATGGTTTAGAGATAGGCCTTGGAGTAGGGAACAAGTAGAAACAAACGGAAGTCAATTCGGAGTTGTAGATAAAAAGTTACAAGTGTTTGAGTAGAGATAGGTTTGTCAAAACCGATTTCGCACGAAAATTAAAGCACCTGGGACAACCACGTACACGTGTGGCTGGTACCGGTCGGCTGGCTTGCTGGGCCACCGGCTGGTTGGCCGGCCCATTTGTTTTTTTTTCTTTTTTTTTCTTTTTCTTTTTCTATTTACTTGTTTCCCTCATATCTTTTGAATACGAACTCCAAATGACGCGATTCTTGTTTCTAAATTTTTCTAAAATCGAATAGATTATTGTAGGATTAAATTTTTAATCTTTTTACTAGTTTGGAAATAGTGGATTTACAAATCCTTGTATATTCCATTTTATTTGTATCTTTATGTGTTTGTATTTATTTCATAACTTTTTCATACTAGCTCCAAATAAGCTCAATTTTGTTTCTAAAATTTTGTAATATTAATTGGATCTTTTTAGGCTATAACTATCAATAATTTATGCCTTAAGAATAATGGGTTTTATAAAGTCAATTTAATTACCCTTAGGAACATTTGGGCGAATCAACTATAGGATTTAGATACCAGGATTTGGATTTAGTTTGTGAGAACTTTGCATGGATGAAATGCTTATGAATGCTTCATGCTTTTCATTTTGAAATCTTGCACACCAACTCTACAATCCAAAAATCAATCCATGCCCTTTTGCCTATATGGCTACTTAGGTCTTAACAAAACAATATAGGATTTTGAATTCAAGGTTGAGAGGATTTTCTATTCAAAAAGTTTCTTCTCTTTGAGAATTTTTAACAAAGTCAAACAATCAATCAAACTTATTTATTTATTTCACATTCCAAAATTAGGAGAATTTTGGGATGTGACAACTAAAAAGGCAAGTGGCACTATCATCCATGTCCAACTATTTTCATTACACTTAGTTGTATTTTTGTAGTATGCATGATAGGGCTACTATATTACTATGCTATGCTAAGTCCTATTAGGAAATCCTTTATATCTTCCTTAGTGAAAACATCATAGTTGTAGTATGCTTAGCCCTGCTATAGACTTGGGATGGAATACATGATATGATTATATGAAGTGTTGTAAAAATATATGTTTTATATAATAAAACAAGTACTCAATGAACCACCTAGGTGGAATGTGGACACTCAAAAGTGGATAAGGTGGCAACAAAGGGAACCATGTTTATATGGCTATCTTTTTGTATGTGTACTAGAAGAAAACCACCCAGGGACTTAGAGATTGAACATGTTACTCGTATAGTGGCTTCCGTGTATAGCCACATGCTAAATGGGCTCTGGCTTAGTCAACTACATAGTGGAAGATCCTTGCATTGGCACCTACTCAGGTTAACCGGATTCATGTATTGGAAATATATCCTTACATTGGTGCCTGGTAGACAAGCTAGCATTATGTATTGGGAGGACTTCCATGGAAAGACTTCACATTCTCGATCTGTCGGTACTCCATTTGGTATGTATTTATCCAGCGGCCACTGGTGGCGTCAAGACGATATTGTGTCATGTGGGTAAAGTGTACAACTTATGCAGAAGATCAAATTCTAAGTACTTAGTCGTGTTCCCGGTTATGGACAACTCTGAGAAACTAAGGCCTGAAGCTATGGAAGATCTCGAAATTCCAATTTCTCAAAGTAAAACTTGATGGTGTCAACAAGGGATTAGAAGCACTTGGAGTTTTCCAAGGAGATCAGAAAGAATGTCAAAAAATCAAAACTATTTTGAAAAGATAGGATAAAACCATATTGCTTTCTGCAAATGAGCCTAAACCCTACTTAGCCAAATATGCATATATTGATAGAATCCAACTTATTTCTACATAGTAGTGAAACTTGCCAATACAATTCAAATGTATTGGCCCTTGTGGCTGCAACTTATTATGTTGCAGGTTTGTTTGATGTTAGTGAAGTGTGTTGAATAGGATTAGAAGTCTACAACCAACATGTTTGACTGTGGCACTTTGAAGATGAAGGACTCCATGCTATACAGTTATTTATGTTGCATTGTAATGAGATAGCCAAATGAGCTATGTAAGATGTAATGAACTATTTTATTCCTGGTTATAAAGTTGTATTATGACCTTTGTTTCTTGATATTACATCTTAAACTGTGGATGCTAGCTATTGATCCAGGGACTAGCAATGTAAACACAGGGATCTCTACCTTATGAGGTTGGGACCTTTACAACGTGCCAAGGAGGAGAGGGAGGTGGGGGAGGATTCGACCTCCCCTCTACTAGCCGCACCCCCTCTCATAAATAGAGGGGAGAGGGCTGCCCCTCCAACAAAACTCCACACACCACCCAAACCCTACCCCCCAAGTCGCCGCCGCCGCTGCTGCTTGCGCCACTGCCGCCGCCCTAGCCGCCGCCGACCACACCTCCTCCCTCAGCTTCTAGATCTAGTTGTTGGGGAACCCCTCTACTCCATCCTACCCTCTCTGGCTTAAGGCGGAGCCCTGCAGGATCTCCCCTCTACTTCCGACACCATGCCATCATGCTGCCGGAAACGCGAGGAGAGAGCTAAAACCTCTGTTGTCTGCTAGAACAAGGGAGAGGAAGGTCTTCATCGAGTACCGAATGTGTGACCAACTACGGGAGCACTGCCGGAACATGAAGCCGGAAGGATCTTCTATGCTTTCTTTAGATCAGCAAGTGAACGACTACATCACCCACGAGAATCTGCTCTCATTAACCGCTTTGGAATATTCAAGGGTGAGTACTCTAATCGACTCATTGCTACAATCTAGTAGGTCGATCTTGGCTTGTGTGTTTTCATGCGGTAGAATTTTTTTATGTGGTATGAACCCCTATAGTGTTATCAGAGTCGTGTATATATGTAGATTTGTTGCACGAGTAGAACACAATAGTCATTGTGGGAGGTGGTGCTGTTATTATCAATTGCTTCTTGTGTACTTTGCATCTTGCGGTATGGTGGGATGAAGCGGCCTGGGCTAACCTTACATGACATCATTCATGAGACTTGCGCCACGCTCAACATGCAACTTGTATTGCAAAGGTGGCTTTGCGGGTTTCTGTCTCTCCCATCATAGTAAAGATTAAATTTACAACGGGCACTTGATAGTTCAAGCATAAACGTTGTGGTTCTTGTTCGTAAGTTAGAACGGTACTTATTGAAAGCCCCAAACCACGTAAAATATGCAAAGAAAATTAGAGGAGTCTAACTTTGTTTTGAAGGGGTGTTCTGTGATGTGATATGGCCATGATTGTGATTATATATGAAGTATGCAATGTTCCTTATTGTAAGTCGGCAATTGGCAGGAGCCTTATGGTTGTTTTTAAAATTCGTTAAGACCTGCGTGTCTATTATTGAAAGTAGTTGTGAAAGTTGATTCTGGTGGAAGACAACCTTGGAGCGGTGCCATTGACCTTGACTCCATGCCAGTGATGATGGAGATCATGTTTTTTCTTGAAGATGGAGATCAGAAGAACAAGAAGAAAGGCCATATCATATAGCATATTTTGAATTGCATGTGATGATAATCCTTTGATGCATCTTGTATAGCTTACATTGCGACGGTAGCATTATAAGATGATCCCTCTCACAAAATTATCAAGTAAAGTGTTCACCCTTAGTTAGCACTGTTACCAATACTCGTCGTTTCGAAGCATCGCGTGATGATCGGGTGTGATATAATCAACCTGTACATACAACGGGAGCAAGCCAGATTTGCACGTGCAGAAACTAAGGTTAATATTGACGAGACTAGCATGTACAAACATGGTCCCGGAACACGGATCATCAAAAGGTAAAGCATGAGTCATATAGTAGATATGATGACCAAGTTGATTGTTCGCCTTTGAAACTACATCATCTCTCGTGATGATCAGTTTTGATGTAGTGGATTTGGTTCATGTGATCACTAATGTGAGGTATATTGTTTTGGGTGGGAGCTCACCTAGATTAATTTAACTATTAATTAGAACTCAATTTGTCATAAATTTAGTCTAAACTTTTGCAAATGTGTTGTAGATCAATGGAGGCCCCTACCATCAATATTAATGTGTTCCTAGAGGAAGAAAAGTTGAAAAACAATGGAAGCAACTTCGCGTATTGGTTCCACAATTTGAGGATTGTCCTCAATGCTGGTCAGTTGACCTATGTGCTAGATGCACCGCTGGGTAACCCACCTGCAGAAGATGCTACCGATGATGAGAAAAATGTTTTCCGTAATCGTAAGAATCAGTACTCCATAGTTTAGTGTGCTATCTTGTATGGTTTGGAATCGGAGCTTCAAAATAGGTTTGAGGACTTTGACCCACATGATATTGTCCGTGAACTCAAAATGATATTTGAGGCTCACGCAGTAGTTGAGAGTTATGAAGCTAATAAAAAGTTCTTTAACTGCAAGATTGAAGAGGGCAGCTCTGTCTGTGAGCATGTGCTTAAGATATCTGGGCACGCTAATAAGATCAAGATCTTGGGCATAATAATTCCTAATGCGTTGGGGATTCATCATGTCCTTCAATTACTACCACCAAGTTATAAGAACTTTGTGATGAACTACAACATGCATCGCATGGATAAGACGTTGCTAGAACTCTTCTCTATGTTGAAGTCTGTAGAAGTGGAGATGAGAAAGAGCACCAAGTGTTGATGCTCAATAAGACCACCAATTTCAAGAAGCAAGGAAAGTCTAAGAAAAAGGGAAACTTCAAGAAGGGCGGTAAGAAAGCTACCACGCTGGCGAAGAAGACCATAGCTGGGCCTAAGCCTAATACTGAGTGCTTTTACAGCAAGGGAGAGGGTCACTGGAAGCGGAATTGCCCCAAGTACTTGGTGGATCTGAAGAACGACAACATCAAGAAGAAAGGTATATCCGATATACATGTTATTGATGTGTATCTTACTAGTAGTCGTAGTAGTGCCTGGGTATTTGACACTGGTTCGGTTTCTCATATTTGTAACTCAAAACAGGTGTTGCAGAATAGACGGAAACTAGCGAAGAACAAGGTGACGACGCGCTTTGAAAATGGATCAAAGGTTTATGTGATTGCGGTCGGCACGCTACCTCTTCATCTACCATCGGCATTAGTTTTATAATTAAATAATTGTTATTTGGTGCCTTCGTTGAGCATGAACATTATATCCGGATCATATTTATTGCGAGACGATTACTTGTTTAAGTCCGAGAATAATGGTTGTTCGATTTATATGAGTAATATGTTTTATGCACATGCACATTTGATATATGGTCTATTCTTGTTGAATATCGATTGTAGTAATACACATGTTAATAATATTGAAGCTAAATGTTTGAAATTGAGCGATATTCTACATACATGTAGCACTGTCGTCTTGGTCATATTGGAGTGAAGCATATGAAGAAAATCCATTCCGATGGACTTCTTGAATCACTTGATTTCGAATCACTTGAAAGATGTGAAGCATGTATGATGGGTAAAATGACTAAGACTCCATTTTCTGGTATGATGGAGCGAGCTACAGACTTATTGGAAATCATACATATCGATGTGTGTGGCCCGATGAGTGTAGCATCATGCGGTGGTTATCGTTATGTTCTTACTTTCACGGATGACTTGAGTATATATGGGTATATCTATTTCATGAAACATAAATCCGAAACTTTTTGAGAAGTTTAAGGAATTTCAATGTGAAGTAGAGAATCAACGTAACAAGAAGATTAAATTTATACGATCTGATCATGGAGGTGCATATCTAAGTTACGAGTTTGGAGAGCATTTGAAGAAATGCGGAATACTTTCACAATTGATATCGTTGGGAACACCACAATGTAATGGTGTGTCCGAACATCGTAATCGAACTCTCTTATATATGGTTCGTTCTATGATGTCACTTATAGATTTACCTTTATCGCTTTGGGGTTATGCATTAGAAACAGCCGCATTCACTTTAAATAGGGCAGCATCTAAATCCGTTGAAATGACACCGTATGAATTATGGTTTGGGAAGAAACCTAAATTGTCGTTCCTTAAAGTTTGGGGTTGTGAAGCTTATGTAAAGAAGTTACAACCCGACAAGCTTGAACCCAAAGCGGAAAAATGCGTCTTCATAGGATACCCAAAGGAAACTATTGGGTATAACTTCTATCATAGATCCGAAGGCAAAATCTTGGTTGCCAAGAATAGATTCTTTCTAGAGAAGGAATTTCTCTCGAAAGAAGTGACTAGAAGGAAAGTAAAACTAGACGAGGTTGTCGAACCTTCTCTTGGATTTGAGAGTAGCACAGCACCAGAAGAAGTGCATGTGGAGCCTACACCAATAAGAGAGGAAGCTAATGATGATGATCATGAAACTTCGGTCGAAGTTACTACGGAACCTCGCAGGTCAACGAGAACTCATACCACTCCCGATTGGTATGATCCCGTTATGAGTGTCATGTTGGTGGACAACACCAACGACCCTGCGACATATGAGGAAGTAATGATGAGCCCAAATTCCAATAAATGGCAAGAAGCCATGAAATCCGAGATTGGATCCATGTACGAAAACCAAGTATGGACTTTGGTGGACTTACCGGATGGCCGGAAGGTTGTCGAGAACAAATGGATTTTCAACAAGAAAACAGATGTTGATGGTAATGTTATTGTCTATAAAGCTCGACTTATCACAAAAGGGTTTCGACAAATTCAAGGAGTTGACTACGATCAGACTTTCTCATCGGTAGCAAAGCTAAATGTTGTGAGGATTTTGTTAGCAATCGCTGCATATTATGATTATGAGATATGGCAGATGGATGTCAAAACGGCGTTCCTCAATGGAGACATTGATGAAGAGTTGTATATGGTACAACCCAAAGGTTTTATCGATCCTAAAGATGCTAACAAGGTAAGCAAACTTCAAAGGTCCATTTATGGATTGAAGCAAGCATCCCAAAGTTGGAATCAACATTTTGATAAGGTAATCAAAAAATTTGGTTTTATACAAACTTATGGAGAAGCTTGTATTTACAAGAAAGTGAGTCGGAGCTCTGTAGCATTCCTAGTACTATATGTGGAGGACATATTGTTGATTGGGAATGATGTAGACCTTCTTAATAGTGTCAAAGGTTATTTGAATAATAGTTTTTCAATGAAGGATCTTGGCGAAGCTGCTTACATATTAGGCTTAAAGAGTTATAAAGGTGGCATTGAGTATTCGGAAAGTATGTGTTGAGGCACATGGATAAAGAGTGGGATTTGTCCATCCATATGATGGATAGATATACTCTGGGCCCTCTTGGTAGAATTTGATCCAATTAGCTTGCAAGCATGTGATTGGCTCACAAGGGATCACATATCACAGGAACGAGTAGAGAGTACTTATCGACAACGAGGTAAAACTAGGTATATAGAGATACCAACGATCAAACCTCGGATAAGTAAAATATTGCGAGACAAAAGGAAATTGGTATTGTAAATGGTTCATTCGATCACATTGTAATCATAGAAATATGTGGGAGCCATATGAATTTCGAGATTCCTCTATTGGTTATTGATCGGAGAAGAGTCTCGGTCATGTCTGCATAATTCACGAACCGTAGCGAGACACACTTAAGGATTCAATGTTTTTTAGTAGATATGGAATATGAGTAAGAAGACCGAACATTCTTCGGAGTATCATATGGCATCGGGGATATCACGAGGAGATCCGTAATGGTCCGGAGAATAAGATTCATATAAGGAATGTCCAATTCCGGAGTTCGGGAATGATTCTGGTGTTTTCACCGGGATGATCTAGAAGGGTCTAGAAGATTCACCAAACCAGAAGGGGAAGGGTACATGAATGTGTCATGACAAATTGGAATGGTTGCATCATGTCCTAGGTCAAAGGGTTGTGCAAATAAAAGAGAGAAATCAAACTCCAAAATTGAAAGTCAAAAGGCAAGTTTGAAAAGTCAAACTAGGACAATGTATCCTGGTGGAGGGAGGAGAGGAAATCTCCTCTCCCTCCACCACGTGCCAAGGAGGAGAGAGAGTTGGGGGAGGATTCGACCTTTCCCTCCCCTACCCGCACCCCCTCTCATAAATAGAGGGGAGGGGGTTGCCCCTCCAACACAACTCCACACACCACCAAAACCCTAGCCCCCCAAGTCGCCACTTCCCTAGCGTTGTCGTCCCCACCTCCTCCCTCGGCTTCTAGATCTAGTTGTTGGGTAACCCCTCTACTCCATCCTAACCGCTCTGGCTTAAGGCGAAGCCCTGCGGGATCTCCCCTCTACTTCCGACACCAGGCAGCCGTGCTGCCAGATCGCGAGGAGAGAGCTACAACCTCCGCTGCCTACTGGGACAAGGGAGAGGAAGGTCTTCATCGAGTACCGAACGTGTGATCGACTACGGGAGCGCTGCCGGAACGCGGCGCCGGAAGGATCGTCTACGCGATCTTGAGATCGGCAATTGAACGACTACATCACCCATGAGAATCTGCTCTCGTTAACCGCTTTGGAATCTTCGAGGGTGAGTACTCTAATCGACTCATTGCTACAATCTAGTAGATACATCTTGGCTTGTGTGTGTTCATGCGTTAGAATTTTTTTTACATGCTACGAACCCCTACATTCTGGGGTTCGAAAATGTTTTTCGGTGTTTTGACCGGAAGCTTCTAGAATATTCTAGAGGGACCACCAGTGGATACACCACCCCGGGAGGGGTCACTTGGGTTGCAGCATGCCCTAGGGGCTAGACACACCAAGCCCAAGAGGTAGATTCGGCCAGCACAAGGAATTGCAGACAAACTCCTGTTTGTCAAACCCTAAATAAGGAAAGAGGCAGGTTCACACCTCTCCCTTCCTTGTGCGCCCAGTTGAGGAGTTGAGGAAGGACTCAGCAAGGGGTGGGAACCCTGGTAGCTTCCCGCCCCCTCTATATAAAGAGGGGTGGGGGCGCACCCCTCCAACCTCACCTCAACCCTAGCCGCCAGACTCCCTCCTCCACCGTTCTGCTCAGGCTTAGGCGAAGCCCTGCATATTTCTCCTCCACCACAACCACACCGTCATGCTGTTGGGATTCCGAGGGGATCTACTACCTCCGCTTCATGCTAGAACAAGGGAGAGGAAGGTCTTCATCGACTACCGTACGTGTGATCGACTGCAGAAGCACTGCCGGAACATGGCGCCGAAAGGATCGTCTACATGATCTTAGGATCGGCAAGTGATCGACTACATCAACCATGAGAATTCGATCTCGTTAAACACTTTGGATCTACGAGGGTTAGTTCTCTACAATCTCGTTGCACCGATCTTGTAAATTAGATCTTGGATTTACTATAGATTAGATCTTGGTTTTGTGTGTTCATGCGATAGAAATTTTTTGTTTTCTGTGCTACGAACCCTATAGCCTCATATATTTTCTGAGAAGTTTTTTACCATCTTATTTTCTAAGATTTTAGGGATCTTCTTGTTCACCCTCTCCTTGATCAAATACTGCATTCGGGTCTTGTAGTCCTTCGTAGAAATGCGCGTAGGACAAACCTTCATGTTGTCCTTCTGGTCTCCGGTGACCATATGCATTAGTCGGTCGTTGTGGTACTGTAGTGGCTGAATCCGACGATCCAGCCAGGAGTGATTCAGATTGGATCCGCGGTGACCTTGGTGCTTCATCAAAAATTCGATCCGCCTCTTGGCGATGACCAAATCTTAGGAAAGTTCCGGTGCCTCTGCGTACCATGACTCCTTGTGGGGGGGGGGGGCAGTGCCATCGACGAAAGACGAAAGACCTTTCATCTTCTGAGGATCCAACATATCTTTATGATAAAAGAATGTCACGGCCCATATTAATACCGACTCACTAGCATTAATCCTAGGATAGACTCAGTCTCTCCTAAGAAATAAACTAAGAGTTCCAGTTATATAAGGACCTCTGGCACTGATGGAATTCTTTCGGGTACCATAGTAGTACCGGAAAAGAGTGAGATTCGACCTAATGCCTAAAAATCCATCGCTAAAAGTTGTGTGAGTGCTAAGCTCAAGTAAAGAATTGGGAGTAAGATTATGAAGTTGCACACCGTAGTATTGGAGTACCTCGGTGAGGAACTCCGACGGTGGAAAGCTAAGGCCACGATCGACGTGCGTCCCGAACAATACTCACTCGCGGTCACATGGCGCTGGGACGGCATCTGCAAAGTCGATCCGCCACGCGCCGGAAGCGAGGTAGCCCTCATCCTCCATGGGTTGGAGTTTGGCGTCATCCATTACACTGGGAACCCAAAGGCCCAGTTGTTTCCTATCGTCTGCCGCCACCAAAGCCATCGCTGCCATGCCAGAACTTGATGTCGCCTCCACCATCTTGCCGGAGAAGGTCAAAAAGTGGCGGCGTTGGGTGTTTGGGTGCAGTGGAAGGAAAGGATGCAAAGAGATCGAGGAGTACAAGGAGACAATGAAAGTGACGAGTAATGAATCTGGGGAGAGAAGAAAATCTCAAACTTATTAACCTGGATGCCAAGATTCGCACTAGGTGCGTGCGATTAGCGCCACGCGTATAGGAGAGAGAGAGAGAGAGAGAGAGAGAGAGAGAGAGAGAGAGAGAGAGAGAGAGAGAGAGAGAGAGAGAGAGAGAGAGAGAGAGAGAGAGAGAGAGAGAGATAGAGAGAGAGAGAGAGAGGAGGCTTCCTTGCGATGTCTCTGTTGGAGATATGCCCTAGAGGCAATAATAAATATAGTTATTATTATATCTTTGTGTTTATGATAAATGTTTATATTCATGCTATAATAGTATTAACAAGGAAACATTAATACTTGTGTGAATTGTAAACTTAAATTGAAGTCCCTAGTATAGCCTCTATACTTCACTAGCTTGTTGGTTGATTAAATGATTGTGGTTTCCATATCATGAACATTGAGATGTTATCAACAACAAGATCATATCGTTAGGAGAATGATATGGTGGACATACTCCTATTGATAAGCGTAGCATAAAGATCAAGTCATTTCAATAGTTCAATTGCTATATGCTTTCTGATACATAGTAACCTAATTCCTTCGACCATGAGATCATGCATATCACCTTTACCGGATGGATGCTTTGATGACATCAAACACCACACCGTAACTGGGTGGCTATAAAGGTGGCATTAAGTGTTCGGAAAGTATTGTTTGAAACACATGGATCAAGAGTGGGATTTGTCCATCCACATGACGGATAGATATACTCTGGGCCCTCTCGGTGGAATGTCATCCAATTAGCTTGCAAGCATGTGACTTGGTCACAAGGGATCACATATCACGGGAACGAGAAAAGAGTACTTATCAGTAACGAGGTTGAACTAGGTATGCAGAGATACCGATGATCATAACCTCGGATAAGTAACATATCGTGAGACAAAGGGAAATTGGTATCATATGTAAGTGGTTCATTCGATCGCAAAGTAATCGTAGAAATATGTGGGAGCCATATGAATTTCCAGATTCCTCTATTGGTTATTGTTCGGAGAAGTGTCTCGATCATGTCCGCATAATTCACGAACCGTAGGGAGACACACTTAAGGATTCGACGTTGTTTTGAGTAGTTATGGTATTATGAGAAAGAGACCGAATGTTGTTCGGAGTCTCGGATGGGATCCGGGATATCACGAGGTGATCCGGAATGGTCCGGATAATAAGATTCATATAAGGAAAGTCCCGTTTCGGAGTTCGGGAATGATTCCGGTGTTTTCATCGGGAATGTTCTAGAAGGTTCCGGATTGTCCGACACTCCGGGGGGGAGGGTACATGAGTGTGTCATTGAATGATTGCATCATGTACTAAGTGTTCTTGCTGTTCCAAAAACATGAAAGTCAAATTGCCAGTTTGAAAGTCAAACGGCTAAAACAGGAAACTGTGGGAAACAGGAAACTGTGGGAAACAAGCAAGAGGAGTTGGAACCAACTTGGAGGAGGAGTCCCACTCCTCCAAGCCGGCGCCCAGCCCAAGGCCGACTTGGGGAGGGACTCCCCTCCCCTGGCCGCGCCTCCCCACCTATAAAAGGAGGGGCAGGGCTCCCCTCCTAGACACACAACTTTCTACCTCTAAATCTCCGGTTTAGAGCCGTTTTGGTTTAGAGCTTCTAATTGCTTTAGCCAGCGGTTTAGAGCCTTCTAATTGGTTTAGAGCCTTCTAATTGGTGTGTGTAATTACTAGACCACTAATAGCCTCTCTCATAAGCTCCACCATACTCGCACCGGCTTAAGGCGAAGCCCTGCGGGATCTCCCCTCTACTTCCGGTACCACGCCGTTGTGCTGCCGGAATCGCGAGGAGAGTGCTACAACCTCCGCTGCCTGCTGGAACAAGAGAGAGGAAGGTCTTCTTCGAGTACCGAACATGTGACCGACTGCGGGAGCGCTGCCAGAACATGGCGCCGGAAGGATCGTCTACACGATCTTGAGATCGGAAAGAGTACGACTACATCACCCACGAGAATCCGCTCTCGTTAAACGCTTTGGAATCTTCGAGGGTAAGTTATTCCATCGACTCGTTGCTACAATCTAGTAGATAGATCTTGGCTTGTTTGTTTGTATGCGATAGAAATTTTTTGTTTTCCATGCTACGAACCCCTACAGTGGTATCAGAGCCGTGTCTATATGTAGATCTGTTGCACGAGTAGAACACAATGGTCATTGTGGGCGTTGATGCTTTTATTGTAGATTGCTTTTTGTGTACTTTGCATCTTGCGGTATGTTGGGATGAAGCGGCCCGGGCTAACCTTACATGACATCGTTCATGAGACTTGCTCCACGCTTGACATGCAACTTTTATTGCATAAGTGGCTTTGCGGGTGCCTGTTTCTCCTAGCATAGTTAAGATCCAATTTACAACGGGTAATCAACAATGCTAGTATCAATGTTGTGGTTCTTGTTCGTAAGTTAGAACGACACTTATTGAAAGCCCCAAACCACGTAAAATATGCAAAGAAAGTAGAGGCGTCTAACTTTGTTTTGCAGGGGTGTGCAGTGATGTGATATGGCCGTGATTGTGATTATATTTGATGTATGCAATGTTCCTTATTGTAAGTTGGCAACCGGCAGGAGCCATATGGTTGTCTTTAATTTATGTTAAGACCCGCGTGTCTATTCAAAGTAGTTGTAATAGTTGAAGCCGGTGGACGACAACCATGGTGAAGCGTCATTGACCTTGATGCAATGCCGGTGATGATGGAGATCATGTTCGTGTTTGAAGATGGAGATCGGAAGCACAAAGAAGAAAGGCCATATCATATCACATATTATGAATTGCATGTGATGTTAATCCTTTATGCATATTGTATTGCTTAGTAGACGACGGTAGCATTATAAGATGATCCCTCATGCACATGAATTTCAAATCATAAAGTGTTCGCCCTTAGCTAGCACCGTTGCTAAAGCTTGTTGTTTCGAAGCACCACGTGATGATCGGGTGTGTTAGATTTCGCAAGTGTATACAACGTAAGCAAGCCAGATTTGCTTATGCGGTGGCTAAGGTTTGATCTTGACGAGCCTAGCATGTACAGACATGGTCTCAGGAACACGGATTACCGAAAGGTAAAGCATGAATCATATGGTAGATATGATGAACATGATGATTGTTCGCCATTGAAACTATATCAACTCTCGTGATGATCGGTGTTGATGTAGTGGATTTGGTTCGTGTGATCACTAAAACAATGTGAGGGATGTTGTTTTGAGTGGGAGTTCACCTAGTTTAATTTCATTAATTAATTTGAACTCAATTTGTCATAAACTTAGTCTAAACTATTGCAAATATGTTGTAGATCAATGGCAGCCCCTACCATCAATTTTAATGCGTTCCTAGAGAAAGAAAAGTTGAAAAACAATGGAAGCAACTTCGCGGATTGGTTCCGCAATTTGAGGATTGTCCTCACAGCTGGTAATTTGACCTATGTGCTGGATGCACCGCTGGGTGACCCACCTGCAGCTGATGCTCCCGATGAAGTAAAGAATGTTTACCTCGCTCGAAAGAATCAGTACTCCATAGTTCAGTGTGCTATCTTGTATGGTTTAGAATCGGAACTTCAGAAAAGGTTTGAAGAGTCAGACCCATATGATATTGTCGAGGATCTCAAATTGATTTTTGAGACTCATGCGGCAATTGAAAGCTATGAGGCTTCTGAAAAGTTCTTTAACTGCAAGATGGAAGAGGGCAGCTCCGTCAGTGAGCATGTGCTTAAGATGTCTGGGCACTCAAACAAACTTCAAAGCTTGGGTATAGTGATTCCTAATGCTTTGGGGGTTTACCGCGTCCTCCAGTCATTGCCACCAAGTTACAGGAACTTTGTGATGAACTACAACATGCAGAACATGAACAAAGAGTTGCCAGAACTATTTGCTATGTTAAAATCTGCAGAAGTGGAGATCAAGAAAGAGCACCAAGTGTTGATGGTCAATAAGACCACCAAATTCAAGAAAGGCAAGTCTAAGCAAAAGGGACACTTCAAGAAGGGTGGTAAGAAAGTTGCCACGCCGACGAAGAAAACCAAGGCTGGACCAAAGCCTAAAACTGAGTGCTTTTACTGCAAGGGAGTAGGTCACTGGAAGCGGAATTGCCCAAAGTACTTGGCGGATTTGAAGAACGGCAACATCAAGAAGAAAGGTATATCTGATATACATGTTATTGATGTGTATCTCACTAGTATTCGTAGTAGTGCCTGGGTATTTGATACTGGTTCGGTTGCTCATATTTGTAACTCGAAACAGGTGCTGCAGAATAAACGGAAGCTAGCGAAGAACGAGGTGACGATGCGCGTGGGAAACGGATCAAAGGTTGATGTGATCGCGGTCGGCACGCTACCTCTTCATCTACCATCGGGATTAGTTTTATACTTAAATAATTGTTATTTAGTGCCTGCGTTGAGCATGAACATTATATCAGGATCTTGTTTATTGCGAGACGGTTACTTGTTTAAATCAGAGAATAATGGTTGTTCGATTTATATGAGTAATATGTTTTACGCACATGCACCTTTGATAGATGGTCTATTCTTATTGAATCTCGATAGTGGAAATACACATATCAACAATATTGAAGCTAAACGTTTGAAATCAAGCGATAATTCGACCTATATGTGGCACTGTCGTCTTGGTCACATTGGAGTGAAGCGTATGAAGAAACTCCATTCCGATGGACTTCTTGAATCACTTGATTTTGAATCACTTGATAGATGCGAAGCATGTCTGATGGGCAAAATGACTAAGACTCCATTTTCTGGTATGATGGAGCGAGCTACGGACTTATTGGAAATCATACATACCGATGTATGTGGTCCAATGAGTGTAGCATCGCGCGGTGGTTATCGTTATGTTCTTACCTTCACAGATGACTTGAGTAGATATGGGTATATCTATTTCATGAAACATAAGTCCGAAACTTTCGAGAAGTTTAAGGAGTTTCAAAGTGAGGTAGAGAATCAACGTAACAAGAAGATTAAGTTTCTACGTTCTGATCGTGGAGGTGAATATCTAAGTTACGAGTTTGGCGAGCATTTAAAGAAGTGCGGAATACTTTCACAATTGACACCGCCGGGAACACCACAGCGTAATGGTGTGTCCGAATGTCGTAATCGAACTCTCTTAGATATGGTTCGTTCTATGATGTCACTTACAGATTTACCGCTATCATTTTGGGGTTATGCATTAGAAACAGCCGCATTCACTTTAAATAGGGCACCGTCTAAATCCGTTGAAACGACACCGTATGAATTATGGTTTGGGAAGAAACCTAAATTGTCGTTCCTTAAAGTTTGGGGATGCGAAGCCTATGTAAAGAAGTTACAGCCGGACAAGCTTGAACCCAAAGCGGAAAAATGCGTCTTCATAGGATACCCGAAGGAAACTATTGGGTATACCTTCTATCATAGATCCGAAGGCAAAATCTTCGTTGCCAAGAATGGATCCTTTCTAGAGAAGGAATTTCTCTCGAAAGAAGTGACTGGAAGGAAAGTAGAACTCGACGAGGTTGTCGAACCTTCTCTCGAAATTGCGAGTAGCACAGCACCGGAAGAAGTTCCTGTGGTGCCTACACCAATAAGAGAGGAAGCTAATGATGATGATCATGAAACTTCGGTTGAAGTTACTACAGAGCCTCGGACGTCAACGAGAACTCGTACCACTCCAGATTGGTATGATTCCGTTATGAATGTCATGGTGGTGGACAACACCGATGACCCCGAGACATATGAGGAAGCGATGATGAGCCCAGATTCCAATAAATGGCAAGAAACCATGAAATCCGAGATTGGATCCATGTACGAAAACCAAGTATGGACTTTGGTGGACTTACCAGATGGCCGGAAGGCTGTCGAGAACAAATGGATTTTCAAGAAGAAAACAGATGCTGATGGTAATGTTACTGTCTATAAAGCTCGACTTGTCGCAAAAGGGTTTCGACAAATTCAAGGAGTTGACTACGATGAGACTTTCTCACCGGTAGCGAAGCTAAAGTCTGTGAGGATTATGTTAGCAATCGCTGCATATTATGATTATGAGATATGGCAGATGGATGTCAAAACAGCATTCCTCAATGGAGACATTGATGAAGAGTTGTATATGATGCAACCCAAAGGTTTTGTCGATCCTAAAGATGCTAACAAGGTATGCAATTTTCAACGGTCCATCTATGGATTGAAGCAGGCATCCCGAAGTTGGAATCAACGTTTTGATAAAGTAATCAAAAGTTTTGGTTTTATACAAACTTATGGAGAAGCTTGTATTTACAAGAAAGTGAGTGGGAGCTCTGTAACATTATTAATACTGTATGTGGATGACATATTGTTGATTGGGAATGATGTAGACCTTCTAAATAGTGTCAAGGAATATTTGAATAATAGTTTTTCAATGAAGGATCTTGGCGAAGCAGCTTACATATTAGGCATAAAGATTTATAGAGATAGATCGAAACGCCAAATATCATTGTCACAGAGTACATATTTGGACAAAGTTCTAAAGAAGTTTGGAATGGAAGAAAGCAAGAAAGGGTTCTTGCCCATGTTGCCCAATACGACCTTGAGTAAAACTCAAAGTCCAACATCGGCAGAAGATAGAGAAAGGATGAGTAAGACTCCCTATGCCTCAGCCATAGGATCTCTAATGTATGCCATGCTATGTACAAGACCCGACATTGCATATGCTGTTAGTTTAACTAGCAGATATCAAAGTGATCCAGGAGTGGATCATTGGACAGCGGTCAAAAACATCCTTAAGTACTTGAGAAGAACTAAGGATATGGTTCTTTCTTATGGAGGTGATGAACATCTCGTTGTTAATGGTTACACCGATGCTAGTTGGAACACCGATCCAGATGATTCTAAATCACAATCTGGGTACGTATTTATTTTGAATGGTGCAGCAGTTAGCTGGAGGAGTGCAAAGCAAAGCGTTGTGGCGAGATCTTCAACTGAATCGGAATACATGGCTGCTTCAGAGGCTTCACAAGAAGCGATATGGATGAAAGAGTTCATTACAGAGCTGGGTGTGGTTCCAAGTGCGCTGGACCCAATGTCTATCTACTGTGATAACATGGGCGCCATAGCCAATGCGCAACAACCAAGGTCACACAAGAAGCTGAAGCATATCAAACTGCGTTTTCACGCTATTCGAGAACATATCCAGGATGGGGATATAAAGATTTGCAAAGTACACACAGATCTGAATGTGGCGGATCCGTTGACTAAACCTCTCCCGAGGGCAAAACATGACCAACACCAAACTGCCATGGGTGTTCGGTATATTACCATGTAATCTAGATTAGATGACTCTAGTGCAAGTGGGAGACTGTTGGAGATATGCCCTAGAGGCAATAATAAATATAGTTATTATTATATCTTTGTGTTTATGATAAATGTTTATATTCATGCTATAATAGTATTAACAAGGAAACATTAATACTTGTGTGAATTGTAAACTTAAATTGAAGTCCCTAGTATAGCCTCTATACTTCACTAGCTTGTTGGTTGATTAAATGATTGTGGTTTCCATATCATGAACATTGAGATGTTATCAACAACAAGATCATATCGTTAGGAGAATGATATGGTGGACATACTCCTATTGATAAGCGTAGCATAAAGATCAAGTCATTTCAATAGTTCAATTGCTATATGCTTTCTGATACATAGTAACCTAATTCCTTCGACCATGAGATCATGCATATCACCTTTACCGGATGGATGCTTTGATGACATCAAACACCACACCGTAACTGGGTGGCTATAAAGGTGGCATTAAGTGTTCGGAAAGTATTGGTTGAAACACATGGATCAAGAGTGGGATTTGTCCATCCACATGACGGATAGATATACTCTGGGCCCTCTCGGTGGAATGTCATCCAATTAGCTTGCAAGCATGTGACTTGGTCACAAGGGATCACATATCACGGGAACGAGAAAAGAGTACTTATCAGTAACGAGGTTGAACTAGGTATGCAGAGATACCGATGATCATAACCTCGGATAAGTAACATATCGTGAGACAAAGGGAAATTGGTATCATATGTAAGTGGTTCATTCGATCTCAAAGTAATCGTAGAAATATGTGGGAGCCATATGAATTTCCAGATTCCTCTATTGGTTATTGTTCGGAGAAGTGTCTCGATCATGTCCGCATAATTCACGAACCGTAGGGAGACACACTTAAGGATTCGACGTTGTTTTGAGTAGTTATGGTATTATGAGAAAGGGACCGAATGTTGTTCAGAGTCTCGGATGGGATCCGGGATATCACGAGGTGATCCGGAATGGTCCGGAGAATAAGATTCATATAAGGAAAGTCCCGTTTCGGAGTTCGGGAATGATTCCGGTGTTTTCATCGGGAATGTTCTAGAAGGTTCCGGATTGTCCGGCACTCCGGGGGGGGGGGGGAGGGTACATGAGTGTGTCATTGAATGATTGCATCATGTACTAAGTGTTCTTGCTGTTCCAAAAACATGAAAGTCAAATTGCCAGTTTGAAAGTCAAACGGCTAAAACAGGAAACTGTGGGAAACAAGCAAGAGGAGTTGGAACCAACTTGGAGGAGGAGTCCCACTCCTCCAAGCCGGCGCCCAGCCCAAGGCCGACTTGGGGAGGGACTCCCCTCCCCTGGCCGCGCCTCCCCACCTATAAAAGGAGGGGCAGGGCTCCCCTCCTAGACACACAACTTTCTACCTCTAAATCTCCGGTTTAGAGCCGTTTTGGTTTAGAGCTTCTAATTGCTTTAGCCAGCGGTTTAGAGCCTTCTAATTGGTTTAGAGCCTTCTAATTGGTGTGTCTAATTACTAGACCACTAATAGCCTCTCTCATAAGCTCCACCATACTCGCACCGGCTTAAGGCGAAGCCCTGCGGGATCTCCCCTCTACTTCCGGTACCACGCCGTTGTGCTGCCGGAATCGCGAGGAGAGTGCTACAACCTCCGCTGCCTGCTGGAACAAGGGAGAGGAAGGTCTTCGTCGAGTACCGAACGTGTGACCGACTGCGGGAGCGCTGCCGGAACGTGGCGCCGGAAGGATCGTCTACACGATCTTAAGATCAGAAAGAGTACGACTACATCACCCACGAGAATCCGCTCTCGTTAAACGCTTTGGAATCTTCGAGGGTAAGTTATTCCATCGACTCGTTGCTACAATCTAGTAGATAGATCTTGGCTTGTTTGTTTGTATGCGATAGAAAATTTTTGTTTTCCATGCTACGAACCCCTACAGTCTCCGCCCCCTCGATCCTTGTGCATGCATTGAAACATTGTGTTGGTTCCATAAAAAGCAGACCCACCAATGGTCGGGCTGATAGGATAATTGTCAGTGACAAAATGTGACCTGAAAAGTTGTCAGGCAAACATCATCACTAAAATCCGTCTCAAGTTTGAATCGAGCAAGAAAATGACTGAAGTCAAGAAGACATATCCGACTCATATGAGACTCAGAATCCTACACTATTGAATGAAGTTTTCGGGAACCCTTCAAGATTATCAAGATAAAGAAACCATCAAGATAGACGATTTATCTGACTTTAGATCTTGGAGACTTCCGGGGGCTACTATTGGGGATATACTTTCTAGGTATACCCACATGACTCTTTAGCGACCTCGGATCGAGAAATATCCTAAGTCCCTGTGATTAATATGCTAGTCCCTGGATTAATAGCTAGCACTCATAGTCGATGAAATACCATGTAAAACACAAGTCTTTATTACATGAATTGAATAATCCAGAGTTTACATTATTACAATAGAAGAAAAATATATACAACTTGGAGTCCCATCAATACCACAGGCAGGTTGAGTGAAGACCAGCGATCCTAGCACACCTTTCATCGATCTCCAAAATTCTGCACATGAAACGTGCAGCCAACAAGTTGGGTCAATACTTTGAATGTATTGGAAAATTACACCAAGGAGAGAATAAGGCTAACTCTACATGCAAGGCTGAGTAGGCTTTAGAGTTCATTTGCATAAAGCCAATTTTCTCTAAGTAAGAGGAAAAGAGGAAGAGTTTTTATCCTACTTTGTAAACATTTGCTTAAGTAAAATAGTTTTGAATGGCACACAAGGATATTACTCACCAAGTGTCCAAACAACCAAACACTTGGATATTACTCACCAAGTCCCAAAATCCCACCCATTGGCGATATTACTCATGCCATGGGGTTTCAAAACTTTCTTTACAAAAGAGAGAGGAAGATCCTTCAGATGCTCAATTTTGTTCTTTTTCCATGAACACGGCTGATCGATCAGATTGCAATACTCTTGAGAGTTTGTGCAATTTACCCACAATCTATGATCAAGTCTTTTTATAGACAAGACCATGGCGAGGCTTTCCCTTAGTAGACCTTCTACCAGTTGGATCCAACCAGTCCAAGAACCTCCAAATATTCGTACCCCGGTGAGGTTTCCCACTAAGTACTAGGCCAAGACAGAGCCCATATGTATTGTCGTTGCACTGGAAGCTTCTGAATTCTGAAACATGGCATACTTCTTTGATTCCTAGGCGGCCGTCCTCCACCAAAATCTCACTCGTTGACCCGACAACCATTCCGCCCAGAAGAAAACTTAGTTTTTATTTTGAAGTGGCTTTGAGAAGAAAAGAAGCGCTCAAGAGAGTTTTTATACTTAGAAAATTTTCTTCTCTTTTGAGCCCCCAATGGTACTTTATATTTTATAGAATAGCAAGTACTTAGCAAAAACAGGGGTAACCTATTAGGTGGGAAAATTCCTAAGTATAGAGCCACTCATGGCATACTAAAAAATCATCGCACTTGCAAAATAATACTAAGGAAAATTCTACGAGAACATCCTACACATGCATACTACAGAATTTGAAGATCACATGCATAGACGAATCTGGGACAATAATATGAATAAGTGGTGTACCTTTCCTTATGTTAATAATATGTGTGACGATTGAATTCCTTCGCAGCAATCGCACTCTCCGAACAATCTAACGCGTGAAAAAAGTAGTTCCAATCAAAACAATTACAAGCATAGCAAACACAACAATGATGATCACAAACAAAACATGCAACACTCCAAATTATTTAGTTAATAATATACAATAGTATATTCATATCGTTCTACTGTAAAAACCATCTTCGGTTCGACGTGAACAAGACCAGCAGTCTCGGCCTGGCACAGCCCGCGACTAGTGGGAGCACTAGTCCCGGGCCGTGAGGCCTCTAACGGCTAGAAACGGCCGTAGTCACTAGCCCCGGGCCAGACCAGGTCATTAGTCCCGGTCCGTAATACGGCTCGGGACTAATAACCTAGAGCAGGCCAGCTGGTCCTTTCGTGGACTATTAGTCCCGGGTCGTATCATGGCCCGGGACTAGATGTCCACCACTATATATTCTGCTTTCTGTCATGCTGCCCTAAAGCATATGGTGGCCATTTTTCTCAAAGAAGCAAGAGAGTTCATGCCATTTTTTTTCTAAGATTTGTCAAGATTTAGTTTGCATCACCTAAATCCAAAGCTTTAAAAGGTTAGAACTTCATTCTTTCATCTCTTATTGCTACTTTAGCTCTATAATGCTCTAGAAGTATAGAGATATGGATGAATGCATGCATGCTCTGGAAGTAGCTAGAAGGATTTTGATATATATGTGTAACAAATTTTGATTAGGCACATAGTTACTGAAAATTGAAATGTGTAATTTTAGAGTTTCAGAGCTTAGAATGGAATAAGGTTTTCACTGATAGAATAATAATAAAAAACTCCACATTTATCATGTTGATTGTTTTCTCCAATTCCCAAATTGGTGCATGTAAATTTTTCAAAATTCAAAATTAATGCTCTAGAAGCTCTCAATATAACTTGTAATAATTTTATATGTTGTGTAATGGTTTTTGATATACTTTTACTATAATGCAGATGGTCCGGGAATGGATGTACGGTACTGACCAACGCTCTAGCGAGTTCATTAATGGCGTGCATGAATTCATCTGTGTTGTTGATACAAACAAGCGCAATGGTTTTGTATTATGTCCATGTAATGGATGTAGGAATCAGAAGGATAACTCTGACTCAAAAACCCTTCACAGCCACCTGTTGAAGTCCGGCTTTTTGCCCAGTTATAATTGTTGGACCAAGCACGGAGAGAGATGGGTTATAATGGAAGACAATGAAGAAGAGGAGGAGGATGACAACTATCATGGTTTTCCTGAGTACGGAGATACTTCCATGGGGGATGCTGAAGGGGAGGATGAAGAAGAGACACATGATGAACCCGCTGATGATCTTGGTCGGACCATTGCCGATGCACGAAGATATTGTGAAACTGAAAAGGATAGGGAGAAGTTCAATCACATGTTAGAGGATCACAAAAAGTTGTTGTATCCAAATTGCAAAAATGGTCTGAAAAAGCTGGGCAGCACACTGGAATTGCTGAGATGGAAGGCTGAGTGTGCTATACCTGACTCCTCATTTGAAAAGTTGCTGAAAATGATGAAGAATATGCTTCCAAAAGATAACATATTGCCCGCCAGTACGTACGAAGAAAAGAAGGTTGTCTGCCCTCTAGGTTTAGAGGTTCAGAAGATACATGCATGCCCTAATGACTGCATCCTCTACCGCGGTTAGGAGTATGAGAATTTGGATGCATGCCCGGTATGAACTTCACTTCGGTATAAGATTAGACGAGATGACCCTGGTGACGTTGAGGGCGAGCCCACCCCCAGAAGAGGGTTCCTGCCAAGGTGATGTGGTATGCTCCTATAATACCATAGTTCAAACGCTTATTCAGAAACAAATAGCACGCCAAGTTGTTGCGATGGCATAAAGAGGAACGTAAGTCAGACGGGATGTTGTGACACCCCGCTGATGGGTTGCAATGGAGAAAAATCGATAGAAAGTACCTGGACTTTGCAGATGACGCAAGGAGTTTAAGGTTTGGTCTAAGTACAGATGGCATGAATCCCTTTGGGGAGCAGAGCTCCAGTCACAGCACCTGGCCCGTGACTATATGCATCTATAACCTTCCTCCTTGGTTGTGCATGAAGCGGAAGTTCATTATGATGCCAACGTTGATCCAAGGTCCGAAGCAATCCGGCAACGACATTGATGTGTACCTAAGGCCATTAGTGGAAGAACTTTTACAGTTGTGGCACGAACCCGGGATACGCGTGTGGGATGAGCACAAGCAGGAAGAATTTAACCTCCGAGCATTGCTTTTCGTAACAATCAATGATTGGCCTGCTCTTAGTAACCTTTCAGGACAATCAAACAAGGGATACAATGCATGCACACACTGTTTAGATGATACTGAAAGTATATATTTGGAACATTGTAAGAAGAATGTATACAATGAGCATCGTTGATTTATTTTGGCCAAGCATCCCTTAAGAAAGAAAGGCAAGCATTTCAACGGTCTAGCATGTCACCAGACGAAGCCTAAGGAGCGTACTGGTGCTGATATATTTGATATGGTCAAAGATTTGGATCAAATGGTAACCTTTGGAAAGGGTCCTGGAGGAAAATCTGTTCCAAAGGACGCTGAAGGACACGCACCCATGTGGAAGAAGAAATCTATATTTTGGGAGCTACCATATTGGAAATTCTTAGAGGTCCGCTCTGCAATCGATGTGATGCATGTGACGAAGAATCTTTGCGTGAACCTGCTAGGATTCTTGGGCGTGTATAGGAAGACAAAAGATACACCGGAAGCATCAGAAAGATTGGTTTCCGGTGGACGTTAGAAAGGAGCATCACTTCAAACCATACTCGATACAGGTTCAAATGACCGAACTGTTTCAGTTATACAACTAGCGCACCCTCGACAAATCTATCATTGGTTGCTACCGTCTGTAAGTGATTTATTTCTATAATTAAGTTTGTAGCTCAGCTTGTTCATTGCATTTAATATATTATCCTAACTATATATCCTTTTGTATGATGATATTATATTCTGCAGAATAAAGATGCTTGAATGGAAAAGAGCTAGAAGATACGACGTTGGGTTCATTGACCCATATATCGTTAATGAATATATGTTAAAGAATCACCCCAAGGACGTGGAGGAAGACCTGTGCAGGTTCTTAACCGAGAATAATTTTGTTAAGGAAATACTATTTCCTTACAACTTTAAGTGAGTGTTTATATCTTGTACACATTTTATTTTTGCTTACTAGATGAGCTATGCATGTATGCTTATGTAAACGTCCGCAGATTTCACTGGATCTTGCTAAACATTCAAGCTGACAACTCCCTAGTTGAAGTCCACGACTCATTAAGTTGGGACCAAGAGCAGTGGAGCGACATGAAAGCAATGCTCCATAAGTAATTTCAATCATTATCGCATTATATCGCCCTCTTTCATTCATTTCCTGATATCAAGTAACTAATAACTCCTTTGTTCATTTTCTTTGCCGAGCAGGTGTTGGACACGGTTCAGACAGAAAATACCAGGTTCATTCAAAGAGGAGTAACTTATAAAATGGTGAAGAGTTTACAACAGCCACCGGGAACTCATTTATGTGGATACTACGTCTGCGAGTATATCCGCAAGTTGACCAGTGAGCGGAAAGTTGACTCACATTATATTTATGATTTGCGCGAGAAACTAGAGCCAAACCAGCGCATAAGAGCAATTCAAGAGGAGCTGGCGGGATTTATGATGAAGGAAGTCCTTGATGTACATGGAGAGCATTATGGGATGACGTGGAACTCGATTTGCCATAGTCATCTCCATGTAGCTGATATGATATATATATTCATCAATGACCATGTAATTTCAAAACATTTCTTTCTTTTGATATGATTGATTATATGTATGCTTGTAAGGGATCGATTAATTATATAAATTCATCGACGTGTAGTGTGTATGTAGTAGCGTATAATATGTATACTAAAATATATTTTTGAATTATAGTGAAACATAAGACGAAAAAGGAATAAAATGGCAAAAAAAAAAGAAAATACACAATCTCTGTCGCGGCAGAGAAACACACAATCTCTGCCGCGGCAGGAAACCTTTTAGTCTCGGGTGATGTTACGGCCCGGGACTAGAGGTTTTCCGCCCCCGCGCGGCACTGAAACAGCCACGTGGCTGTTATCAGTCGCGGGCCGTAGCGAGCCGAGACTAGAGGGGGGCCCTCTAGTCCGGTTTTCGCAGTCACGGGCCCAAAACCGGGACTAAAGACAGTTGCGGCCCGGGACTGTAGGCCCTTTTTCCACCAGTGTGTGATCAAATTGCAAGGATTAGTTTCGAGAGAAAATGTAGATTTCATATTATGGTCAAAAATAAAGCTAGATTCATCTCGCAACAAAACATATCTAAACATGTATATTTTAGGAGTTTGATATTATTGATAGTTATACCTTTCAATTACGAACCGAACGCAAAAAGAAACAACCAAAAACGGAGCTCTAGATCTAAAGATAGTTTAATACACGGTTCAAACTTGAAGTATTTAAATACAGATCTGCGAACTTTATAATTGGTAAAACTGGTACCACTAGATAGGAAATTTAATTATGAATCTAAAGAAATAATAATCATCTAGTTTGAATCTACAAGTCAAAAGATATTAAATTTGAAAGTTGGGATGAATAACGCAGTGCATCCGATCTGAATTTGTTTTTCTTAGTTGTAGCCGTTCTGGCTCTTATATATTACAGAGTACGGACATGCAAGTTGAGAAGAAAAAAACTCATGCGAGTACCCGATTGCATGCTACCGATTTAGCTATGATATTAAAATTGATCTAATCTAGACCGCATGCACTAGGTACGAACCGATGCAGCCATCCTGTCAGCGTGATCGGAGAGTCCCGGTGCGGCTCCTAGCGGTGGCGGTGGTTTTCCATCCGTACGGCTCCTACGAACTTCCGACTAGCTCGGGTACGATGTTGTGGCGGCCGTCCGGCGAACCTCTGGCACGTGAGTCCGTTTAATATGAGCTTCTGCATATTGGAAAAAAAAGGGTGAGACGCTGCGGTGGAACAAAAATAGAAGATCAAAAGGAGGTGGAGGGATGTGAGAGATTCATGGAATCTTGACTTCGAGCTCCAACCATGGTGGTTTCCGGCGAGATCGATTTTGGCCACAGGCGATTTCGGAGTCTAGCGATTCGTGGAAAAACGGAACAAGCAGGAGGAGGGGGTATTTATAGGGTATTTTGCATGGACAAGGGGCAAGAAATCGAACGAATTTGGAAGAATTTCTCGGGATTTTGGTTCAGTACTGAAAGCTCGTGTTCATCCGGGAGTCTGTCGAGATAAGGAAGACAAACTATGGGCCATGTTGGTGTATTTTTGACAAATCTGACCAATTTAGACAACTTCAACTAGCTCTGCTCCCGGGGCGAAACTAATTTGAAATCTGACCCCTCACATCGGCACCACTTCAAACGGCGCCGAACTAACACATGTCGGTGATGGCGCCGAACTAGCCACTGGGATGGGCGTCTGGCTGACGTGGCCGCTATGTCGGCACCATTTCAAATGGCGCCGACCTTAGGGTTATACCCAATCGACCAGTTTCCCTTTCCCAGCCCTCCCATTTCCTCCTCCCAGCCGCCACAAGCTCTCTCTCTCTCTCTCCTGTTTTTCGCCCTTCTGTTCAAATCTTGTTGAAACTCAAAGATTTCTTGGATTGGGACCATGTCAAGTCTTCTTAGAGGTAATCTCTCTCAAATCCCCTTTGCTTCCACCTATTAGAATGTCTAATTTGATCTCATTCATCTCTTTTTTGTTGAAACCCTAGAAGATCATAGATATGTTATTTAGATTTCTTTGTAAATAATATTTGTTTGAATAAATTGTAGCTAGTGTATGTATGCATTTGATAGGAGCTTTGTCTTAGTGTTTGCTATTTTAGTTTACATATGACAAAACCAAAATATGCACATGTGGAAAAAATATTTGTACGGATTTATTTCTATAGAGTTTGCTAGTGTATGTATGCATTGGATATGAGCTTGTCTTAGTGTTTGCTATAGTGTTTGCTAAGTTGGGAAGCACTTCAATGGAAAATTAGCCGGTTGTATGATAATATAGCTTAGGACATTATAAGTGATATTGTTTGCTATAGTGTTTGCTATGTTAATTATCCCAATGTTTGTAGATTCTCTGGACATGTGGACGGAGATTGCACGTCAAATGAAGTTTGCGGAAAGTACCAAAGGCAAGTATCCCAATATGTCATCGAAAGATGCTCCGGTGCTACCAAGATATCCAGTACCAAATTTTTGTTCTGGTAAAACTTGTCATATCCAACAATCTAACTATCACACTACTGCTGGCCGCGCATTCTATCGTTGCCCCGATATACACGTGAGTTTTGTTGTCTTGTGACATGGTATCTATCATACTTGATTGATCGTTGATTGTTGATATGGTAAAGTTTATTTGACAGGAACATTGCATATGCTATTTCTTCCAATGGATCGATGGCCCCGAGCGTTATGATGACTATCTTCTTTCATGGGATATTAGCATTCTTTTGGGATCAAAACCAACCGGGAGGTGGAAATGCATTATGCGTCCTCCTCCATCTCCACCTAAGTATTGGAAATTACACGAGACAACACCCAAGGCTCCTCCATTTGTTTGGTGTGAGCACTATCAAGATATGACACGGTGGTGTCCCCTTTACGGGCCCGACACTTTAGATGAGTCTTGGAAGGTTTTTGATGAGGAGAAAAAGAAGCATGAGGATGAAATAAACTTGGAGTTGCAAGAGATTGAAAAAGAACAGAAGGAGCGCTCAAGGAAGTACCAGTTAGAAGCTAAAAGTAAGAAAGAAGAAGAGGCAAGGATTAAAGAAGAACAAAGGGAAGAGAAGAGAAGGAAAGAGTGGGAAGATAGCAAGGCTTGGTTGAATAAGGAAAACACAAAGTGGAAGCTGTGGAACTAACTATTGAGCACATTCTGATATCATCATGTGTTAGGCTTGGTTGTAATTTGTGGAACTAATTTGGCACCGTTTTCATTATGTTTGTAATGAGTACTTGAGATGAAATATTTGCAACTCAAATTGTTTTCTACTGAGATGATAAGTACATTGCATAGCACGAAATGATGATAAATTGCTAGACGGTACAATTTATTTGTTGCTACTGCTGGTGCTCGGGGAATAGAAACCATTGACCCCTCTAAATCGAAGATACAAGAGCACCATTTTGAAATGAAAACTAAATTAAAAGGAAATACAAGTGTCTAGCAATTTTCGTACTCATCCTAATTGTTTCGTTTGTTGGCCATCTTTTTAGCACACCATTCCTCGAACGCTTTCTGGTTGTGCTGTCTGTGCTCTCTCTTTCTTTTCTCCTCTAGCTCCTTGGCCTCTTTTTTCTGCACATATTTTTCTCCATACCAGTAAACTTCGTACTGTCTTTAGTCTTCAAGCCAAAAATCCTTGTCGCATCGCGATCCTGTCTATTGAATAATATAGATTTTTAGCTTAAACATTGAGCGAGAAGAGAGTTCTACCCCTAGTAAAAAAATTGAGCAAGGAGAGAGTTCTTACGAAATAGGGCGCAGGACCCCGGGTGTGCCCGCACACAAATCCCCATTTTCTGCCAAGCCCACCACTCTTCATCTTGGCTTCATCAGCTATGTAGCAGCATCCCACCATACAATCACACTGTATGATCCACGGAACATGACCGTCTAGTTCATTCATCGGTGACATGTCTGGTGGGAGGAATGTACCACTACGAGGACCTACGAGTTCAAAGGCTATCCTTCCCTTTCCTTGAAGAGGATCCTGCACCGGCCATGAGTGGTGTTGGCTGAGAGAGATAGAGAGTGAGAGGAGTTGGCTGAGAGAGATAGAGAGAGGTTGATCGGAGTGAATACGAAGACAGATAACCACCCGGGTGCTATTTATGGAGGAATGACGAAGACAGACACACCGGCCGAGAGTTAAAAGTAATATAGGGATATATAGAGAAAGATTAGCCTGCTAATTTATTGATCACAGATTCATAAATAAGTTACAAGTGTTTCGGCAAACAAAGTGAGAAACATAATTCTAAGGAACATAACGGTACGACACATAAGTAAATATTACACACGGGCTAAATTAAAACAATACTACGGCTCCCCACCGAGTGCCCGAATACGTGCCTTCAAATTTTCTATCTCGACAGGTTGGTCCATGATGAGGACCCGTGCTTCAATAGGAAACGGGTCGCCGTACCACTGGAAGAATACACATTGGCCATTACCCTGTTAAAATGTTCTACAATTATTAAATATAACACACATAGGCTATATATTTGTAAATATGATGGTTTTAAGTACATACCTGGTCGTCTGCCCCAGGACAAGTCCATGTTTGTTCATGAGATTTCGTGGCTTGGTTTCCATGTTCTTCTTCAATAGTCTTTGGCCATCTTTTGTCGGCATTAATTAGCACCTTGACTTCGTCGCTCCTCGTGACCCAATACTCGTTGCACTTGTCAAAAGTAAAGGATGCGATGGCAATTACCGGTAGCGTGCGGATACCCTTTAGCACGTTATTGAATATCTCGGCCATGTTACTTGTCATGTGACCATACCAAACCCCATCCTGATCGAAAGCTTGAGCCCATAGGTGTTTCTTTGGCAAATTCTCCCTAAGAAAATCCTTCCCCTTCTCATTTGTCAAGCCATACAACTCATTGAACATCTCTTCAAATATAGCCGGCTCGAACACCAAGGTAAGCCTACGGAGATACTCAGTCATTTCTCTATTACGACAAGCACAGTAGAAATTACCCGCGAAATGCCTTATGCACCAATATGGCCGGATTGCGATCAGAAATGGCACAAACTTCTCTTATGGGGCCAACAATCGTAGTCCTCACCAAGTGCATGAACCAGTTCCAGCTGATGTTGTCCTCCTTTTTCACAAGAGCAAAGGCAAGAGGGACCAATCGGTTGTCCGCGTCGCAAGAGATAGCAACAAGAAGGGTGCCCCTAAACTTCCATGTAAGGAACGTTCCATCCACACAAAGAAATGGACAAAAATGCTTGAATGCTTCAACTTAAGGGCGGAAGCACCAAAATGCTCGACGGAACACTTGGTACTTGACACCTTCGATCGTGCGAGTCTTGATTGGATGGGGCTGCACAATGTGCGTCATACCAGGGTTTTGATGTGCCATCGCCGCCAACAACCTAGGGAGCCTCCCATATGCTTCCTCTCAATCACCATACACCATCTTCATAGCCATTTTCTTAGCCCTCCAAGCCTTTCCATACTTGATATGATAGTCAAATATGAGTTTCACAAATTGGACCAAAGAGGCCGCTTGCAGGGTAGGGGTAGCTTTGATGGCATTGGCACACCGGTGTGCAATAAAAGTAGATGTAAGTTGCCGGTGCTTGTTGCCCTCCAGGACGACATTGCATCATGTGTGCGGGCCTTCGTACTTACTTATCTTCCAGCAACCTTCAGGTTTCTTCTTCCTTGCCCATACCTTCCATGGACAATCTTCATTCTCGCATATCAAAACATATCTTTCATTTTGGTCGAACTTGAACACTATGTAGGGTCGATGATGACTTACGACGTACTCCTGGAACCATACTTGCATGTCCAACATAGCCTTGAATTTTAGCCCCGGGTATATCAAAGGCTGTGCCCTAGGTCGACTATGTGCCTCGTCTTCGGTGAGGGGTCTAGGCCGCTCCGGCCCATACTCCCGCAGGTTCGAGTCTGCCACGGCTGGCTGAGCCTCCCTAAGATCCTTGAACTCATGAACATTAGGATCTCTGCTCCGCACCTTGACAAATGCATCGGTCTCGTTCTCCGAAAACTTGGGAACCGAACGATCACCGTCTGAGTCTGTAGCGTAAGCATGTTCATACCCCTCGTCCTCTTCATTATCATCTTCATAGGTATATGGATCTCCCTCAAGCATCGAGGATGCCACCAAAGGTACACAAGGCGATGATGGAATGTTGATTGGCGAGACAGCTACAAACTCTTCCTCGATCGGCTCTAAGTTTTCAACATTCATTTTCTCCTCGATAATCTCCGAAAACTCTCTACTCGTTCTCTTTCAACATAACTGGGCTCCTCCATAATCTCCTCCAATTAATCTTCATCTTGTTGATTTTCTGTGTCCCACACAGGCGGTTGGCTTGGAACCGCATCATACACATCCTCAGAACGGCCATCGTTGCTTCTTTTGATAACCGAGGGCCGCTTGCTCAAGTTGATGAGAAGATGGGCATGCCCGGTGACCTTGACGGCAAACACGACCAACGATTTTATTTGCGAGTTCTACACTAGATCTTTGTATAGATCCCACTCGTTGTCACCATTGATCGGGATCATCTCAGTATAAGATCTAGAGCCACCCGCATCATATTTCCCTTCCAAAACAACTTCATCGCCTTTGTCACTCCATCCAAGGTCAGCTCTAACCTTGACAACAACATCACTAAGACTAGGACTAGTTGGAAAAAATATCACAGTCTTTGCCATATCCACAAACTCAACACCACAATCCGATTGCACAACACGCCCACAGTGATGCACATAAAGACTTTTGCATAAGCCATCTATATTAATAGCCAAAACAAATACCAAAGCATCCATTAGAGAATGCAATACCCAATAAAATGCGACAATGTGCAACCAATAATACCATGCCATCTACAATCACCCTAAAATATCATTGCTCCATTGCTCTAACCTACTCATTTTTCTACAATCACCCTACACAAACTAGCCAATATCATTCATATATGTTGCACATGCTTACAACACACAAACTAGCCAATACCAATCAATCTAGCAACTCCTAAAAACTCAAAAATATTCACAATGTATCCTACAAGTCAAGCACATGTATCCTACAAACAACTCGAGGTGAAACACTAGGTTATCCGTATCCTACAAACAACTCCTACAAAAACCTCCTACAAACAATCCTACCAACAACTGCTACAAAATATCATCTAAGTGAAATATCTACAAGATCAAGCACAGGTATCCGTATCCTACAAACAACTCCTACAAAAAACTCCTACAAGGTCAAGCACATGTAACAATTAGCAATATCATCTAAGTGAAATATCTACATTACTAACACTTGTATAATTACATCATATGTTACAATGATTCATCTAAGTGGAATAATTACAATTAACTAGAACATGTGAATTTTTTTTTACATGCAACATTGTATAATTACATTGTATGATTCATCTAAGTTGAATAATTACAATTAACTAAGACTTGTATAATTACATACAATATTTTCACAATGTACAAATTATTTTAGAATAGGGGAGGGGATTTGAGAGAGGAGAGGGAAGGGGAGAGGTACCTACGGCCGGAGGGGAGAGGTGCGGGACGAGGAGATGGCCGGAGAGGGATCAGCCCATCCTCCACGCTGGAGGGAGGCAGCCTACCCTCGACGCCGGAGCGGCCGACGGCCTGCGTGCGGGCGGGCGGCGACCTGTGTGCGTGCGGACGCGGCGGCCGGCGTGCGGGCTGGTGGAGGAGCGGAGGGAGGTGGTCCGGAGGTGGACGCAGGTGGAGAGAGCGGAGGAGGAGCGGCGGGAGGTGGTGCGGGCGGCCGGCGTCGCGAGGGAGGGCGAAGGCGGCCAGAGGCAGCTGTGGTATGACTGGATCGGGGAGAAAGGGAAACTAGTCGATTGGGTATAACCCTAGGGTCGGCGCCATTTGAAATGGCGCCGACATAGCGGGCACGTCAGCCAGGCACCCACCCCAGTGGCTAGTTCCGCGCCATCATCGACATGTGTTAGGTTGGCGCCGTTTGAAGTGGCGCCGACGTGAGGGGTCAGATTCCAAATTAGTTTCGCCCGGGGGACAGAGCTGGTTGAAGTTGTTTAAATTGGTCAGATCTGTCAAAAATTACCATGTTGGTCTCCTTCATCGGTGGGCCCGACGTCGGAAGAAGAAGAAAAAAAGAAACGGAGAGGGAGAGATGGCATGTTTGGTTGGACTGTTAGGCGTGTGGGTGTTTGCTCGGTACTCCCTCCGTCCGCAAATAAGTTTACTTCTAGCCATGTCCTAAATCAAACTTTACTATGTTTGACTAATTTTTTAGGACAACGTATCGATATTTATGACACTAAATTGTTACCATTAGATTTATTTTTAAAGCTAGTTTTATAATATTTCAATTTGATGTAATATATGTTCCTATATTTCTCTATAAAGTTGGTCAAATTTGGTTATATTTGACTTAGCAAAAGCTAGATGTACACTTATTTGCGGACGGAGGGAGTACGCTGATTCTTTAGAAATAAACTAGCACAAAGCCAGTACATTGCTACAATGCCACATCATATTAATAGAACAATATTCATACATTTAAATTAATATACTCAATTGTATCCAAATCATATGGAATCCAACAACCATAATTTACTCTTTGCTTACCAAGATGGATGTAATAATTTATTATGAGAACACATTGTATGACTACTTGCTTAAAATCAGTGTGCTGCTACGGTGTCATATTAAATTCAAAAAATGATATCCCATATGAAAAACAAACCCCTCCTCTATGTTCCCTTATTAAAGACCGGTGGCGATGAAGCTGAGCTCACAAATCAATTGGTGGCTAACCCGGGACGATGGGCATTCAGTTTTTGCGGCGTAGTCGGTCTGCGCTGACATCTTGATACAATGATTTACCAAAATAATAAATTGAGTCAATAATGACAAAGCCGAGGAAAAGCCCATTCTATTCTTAAGCACAGTAGCACCATAGAGACATTGCTGACCTTGTGGAAAATGACCTTTGGATCGTGTGGCTCTCACCGCCGCCCTAAAAAATAATATTGGTTTATTAATTTTCTAATTATAGTAGACCAGTTTCTATATCCATTAATCACTAAGATCATAAATGTTAATTTATTATACTTTAAATAAATCACAATTAAAAACAATTAATCCCTTATTCGCTAAAAAAACAATTACTCTCTAAATATAATCGAATTTAGACAAATTTAAGTCAACTATGAAGCGAGTAGAGAAAATAGACATGTAGAAAAGAGTTTCGTGCAATGAAAAGCTGAGTGATTGAAAAAAATGTGTCATGCCTGCCTCTTGTATTTTCTCAACGAACGCACAAGTGATCGATATGCCCATCGCCCTAGAGAGCCACCAACCTGACCCACGTGTTCGGTCTCCAGCAACCGCCGCTCCCCTATCCCCCACGTGCCTCCTCTCTCTCGCATGAGCGCCGTCGCCCCCCTCTGTTTTGTCCCAGGCGAGCCCTTTCCTCTCGGTTCCAATCGTTATCCCCAAGCTCGCGCGCGGCCGCCGCCTTGGCTCTCTCTCGCGAAAGACTTCCCTCTGTCCCCGTCATTCCTCCCAAGCTCGTGCCGAGCATTCCTCTGTCTCCATCGTTCACAAGCTCGTGCCGCTCGGGTTCTCTCCCAAGGGGCCTCGCCTCCGGCCAAGGCTACTGCTCATGTTCCGTTCTATCTCACATCAACTTTTTATTGCTTGGCTTGTTGACATGTCCTCTGCAAAGGTATTTAAACCGGTGAACTTTGCTGTGAGGGAGCGGTATGGGACTATTAACCCAAAAATCCATGAGTGTCATCTCGTTTGTACTTCTAAGTGCATGTCGTCCCTAAACGCAGCATCCCATGACCCCCGAGCCAACCCAGCTAGACCAGCCCAAAAAAATTCACGCGATCGCTCGCTTATGCGCACGGCCAGGTGGCGTGGGTGGTATCTTTTTTTTTTACTTAAGGGTGGCGCTAGGGTTAATAGGTGGTTTAGTGGAAGGGTAAATTTGTCTAAAAAAGTGTTGGACCAGAAGAAACACTTCGTGGTTGTTTGGATATAAGGAGAATTAGCAACGCGTTTTACCAAACCACGTTTTAGAAACATTTTTTGCTAGAACGAGTTTTGCTTGGAAATCCGTTATGAATGAGTCGATCGAAAAACTTGTGCCGCGTCCAGGCCAGACGTTCCCGCTGTGTGCCGGACGAGGAGGAGCGTGAGCACCCTCTGGCTAGCCGGGCAGCGCCGAAGAGCACGGAGAGGTAGACACGGCGGAGGCAGTGCCAGTACGTGCCATAGTACGACCAGAGCATGTCCATGTGTTCATACTTCGTAGGCAGTCAGCCTTCTCGTAGCCGTGCGCGGCGAGGGCTGCTGATAAGCGCAGTTGTGTCAGTCCAAGGAGCAGAATGGCCATCTCCGGCGGCGAGCGCACCACCATAAAGAAGGACGTGAACCAAAGATGCATCAGAGGGTCAGCGCGCGGATGAGCGGCGCTGCATTTTCTGATGGTGGCGGAGAAAGCCGTTGACTGGCCATGGCTTGGGCTCCGGCGAAAGATGGTACTAGCTGTCATCGACGGCCTGCTGGACCCAGGAGGTCTACAACAAAGGCTGCCCGCCTGCCCGCTCCGCGGGCTTGTGGCGCTGCGCAGGCGCCGGGATCTTCTAGGGCTTGGCCGAGCTCGGCGGTCGCTGCCCAAGGCACGAGGAGACGAGCTCGACGCGGAGGCAGTGTGTTTTCTTCCGGCGGGATCCCGTCCGAGCGTCTGCCGAAGGTTACAGAAGGAGACGAGCAGGGCGCGAAGTCGCCGCCGAAGGCACTACAGTTTTGCCTAACCGCGTTTTCATAAAAACGACTAATAGTGGTTTTTCTCAACACACACTTTCCTAGCAGCTTTGTGGAAACTCAGTTTTGCTTATCAGCATTTTAGTTGCTGCACCCAAACAAGTTTTTGGTTTGTTACACGGTTATCCCAGGTTACGGAAAACTCGTTCGGCCAAAATCCCATATCCAAACAAGGCCTTCGTGCTTTATTATTAGGTGTAGATAAAAGAATTGAATAGGGACTAGATATGTCACGATGGCCATATATGCATTTTAAAACAAAACAAAATTAGTTCTAGGACATTATTTTATATGCACAAAATTAATTCAACCATGTCTTTAAATGCACAAACATAGAAGAACCACTTTTAGCATCCAAATTTTTTTTTGAGCCAATAAATATTTTTTTGAGCCATGTTATCTTCTCTCGGTTAATTTTTTTTGAGCCAATAAATATTTTCGAATAGTCCAAACACAACAAAATCCAGTTAATACTGTAGGGTATTTTATTCATGTTTCTTATATTTGGAAACGTCATATTATTTCCCCTCTCGTGAAAATGAACAGTGTTCCAAAAAGACTCAAATGTTACAAAAGTCCAAAATGAACGTGAATAAAATGCAAGACAATACTTTCTTGGATTTGTATAAACTTTTCCAACCAATATTTATATTTGGATAGTCATGTTAATCCACTATTTTTAATGTGGCTTAGAAAATTCTAAAAAACCTCAAAAGTTTCTTTTCATTCCAAAGTTTCAACAAGATCAAACAGTTCAATCACTTTATTTTAATTGATTTTTATCATTCCAAAATTTAGGAAATTTTTTGGGATGTTACAGACTCGCTGACCGGGGTGTCCCACCAACGGGTTAGATCTTTACTTCACGGGCGGCTCAGTCAGGGAAAGAAGACGGAGTCCAATCCAGCTACGAGAAGGCCCAGTAGACTTACCGACTTAGGTATGTAGAGTACTTGTAGTCCACGTTGTATTTAGTTACCAACTCTGTAACGTAGTGGGATAGGTTTCTCCTGTAACCCTAGGTCTTGGCGCCTTTATAAGTCAGATGTAACATCCCAGCATTAGAGCTTAAAAATAAGCTGAACTTAGATGTGTGCACTGCATTCATGCATAGAAAATCCGAATAATTTTCACGCTTTTGAACAAAACTTGTCAAAGGGATTGAAGCTTCTCTTAACTTGGTGGAAGTTTGTAGATCATCAAGTTGATTGCGATAAGTTTCAATATGACCTTTGCTAAAACCTTATTTTTGGGTAAAGATAATTTGATCTAAGGGTAGATCAAATGTAAAAAATAACTGAACCACAACACATTGCTTAATGATTAAATCAGCTCCTTGAGAGAACATATCATAGTATTCATTACAAAAACTCATGAATACCAGTTAAGTATATAACTCAAGTTACAAGAATTCAATAATTAAATCTTGCTCTATCTTATCCTTATCTATTTATACCATGAGGATCATGGTAATACCTAACCTTAACTCTTTAATTATATTGAGTAGGAAAGAAATCAAGTCAAGAACCAGTCATCATATATCTTTCTTTCCATACCAATACTTATCATCTCTACTGAACCTTATTCTAATATCTGTTGTTCATCAATGTTGTGTAATTAACTATTGATTCATTAATTATTAGCCTATCAATTCTTGATCTATCAACTCTTGTTCTTATCATAGCATTCACTCTAAAGCCTTTAGAGAAAGAAGTAAGAAGAGGTAATTAGTAATGCTAGTTTTAGATATCATCTATAGGATGGAAGTGTTTAAAGAGAATCAATTCAATAAGAAAGTTGATGGAGTCAACTCACTCCTGAATGAAATAGAAGTTATCTGGAATACATATTTATATGGTAACAAAAACGATTATAAGGATGAATTCTTAAGATAGTTACCAAGGAGTAATCCTATTGGATTAAGTAGACATAGTCAATGAATAACATTTCCTAGTCAGTTAATGACACTAAGAAGATAATGATAATAACACTGTAATGTTGTATTGAAGAAATCCTTGAATAGCCAATTGGAAACCTAAGCCATAAGTGATCAAAGGATTATAATGATCATACTTAAGTCACTAAGAGTGATTGATTATATGATGTATAAGTGACATTGGTGGATAGAACATGATTAAACCCTAGTATAGGTATGTTATCCTAGGTTAATCATGACAAGTCACAATGATATAATGTGAAATTGGAATGTAAGATACTGGAGATAAGTAGAGGCAAGATAGTCTGACTAACCTGATGCTAGAGCAACATTGAGTTATAGAAGTAGTATTATTCCTTTTTAAAGAATAGGAAACACTCGAGGTGAAGTAGGATTTGATATATGCATCTATTCGAGTAATATTAGAGATGTATGATAAAGGAAGAGTATGAAAGGATTTAAAAGTAATTACTTGTTGGATTGGAGGTTATCATTAGTAGAGTAGTTGATATAACCAAGTGTAGATATGAGCAGATTATGAAAAGCTTTAGTGACAAGCTTCTAAGATTTATAAGTGAGATTACAAAGTAATTTGTGAAGTAAGAGAGAAAACATTCAAGTGGACTTGGATTTATAATAAGTAAAATAAGTATTCTAGAGATAGCATTATCTCTATGAGGACATCATATAGAGATTTAGTGTCAAGCTCATTGGATATACAATGGATTTAGAAGGAGGAAGTATTGATAAGAATATACTTGTGAAGAAGTAGTATATCTAGGAAAGGAATTACTTAATTAAAAGTCAAGAATTATAAAGTGTGGAAGATAGGAATTCTTGGTAAACATTCAACCTTAATTCTATAACCAAACTTAATATCCATCTCATATGTTTGATCCATCATACTATTCCCCAATGGCTTGTAAGAATACTTCTCTATAGCAAATCACTTAAAGAACATCTTTGTCACTTCAAAACATTAAAATCATATGTGCTTATCAACTATATTTATCAACTCTTTCTCATAAGACAGCCTAAATAACAACCCTACTATTTTGTTTGATATGATTATAACATTCATGAAAACAAGCATGAAGACAATATGTCTTAACCCTTAATATTTATCCACATATATAAAATAATATATGTATATTAAATCTCCTAAAAAACTCATGGTAAACAGTTATAATTCTAAACCCTAACTTCTATGCAAGTTATAACAAAACATATACCTTGATATCACCTAAGCTCATGTGATTAATATTAAGCATATTTATTCCTTAGGATTTTATGTACCATATAATAATGAAGGATCACCATATAAAAGTTTCCTTAAAAACTATAAGTGAATGAGAACCAGGTTTTATGAATAAATAGTAATATATACTTTAATAAGTTCATGGTATGTTATGTAAAGAAATTTCATAACAAAGGTTCCTACAAAATATTAAAAGGAAAAGTACCTATATAAAGAAAATTAGTAATAGGATTCACCTATTAGTGGATTTTGAGTAATAGAATTTAGCATTTTAAGAACCTTAATAATTAAATCATCTTATATGATGATTGTTATATAATAATAAATATGGATATATTCTATCCATATCCTTAGCTATATTAAACCATTGCCATTACATTCATTAAGAGGAAATAAAAACCATTTTTAAGATATTATAAAAAGTAAATCTCTAAAACACTAAGTGATAAATTGTTGCAATCAATAAAATAATTTCCAAATAATTTAAATTTTTGAAAATAAATAACCAAATATAGAAAAAAGTAGTTTCATATGCTCCTGCATTAATTTTGTTATTTCATAAATTTTCTCAATATTTAAATCCATGTAGAAATTCAAATTGAAAAGAAAAAATTCTAAAACACAAAAAAATAGGGATAGAACATAGTCCAGAATCTGGCCCGAGGCCCATTTCCCTATCCACCTATCTACCGCTCACAAGTAGCAGTAGACGCTCCTCGCTCACTTTGCTAGGGCCCACCAGCAACCCGGCCCATGTACCCCTTTGTCCATCCTATCGTCATCGTCCACCTCTCACAGCCGTCGAAGAGGCTACGTGGCGCGAGCGCCACCGCTTGCCGACGTAAGGATGCCCATCACCATATTCTGGGAGGATAAGAACGCTACCGCTATGCCTCACTCTCTCTTATCCTTATTTACCTATTTGTGTCGAACTCTATCTATTCCTCCCCAATTCGAGCCGAAACCCTAAACTGCCGGTGGTCATCGCCCTCGTTGTTCCGGTCGCCCTAAGCTCAGCTGAGGCCACGGATGGAACCACCCTGCTTCCCTGGTTCACCTCGTGGAAGGAATCGGCCGCCCGTGCCAATTATCGAGCTCGGCCACCTCTTCTTCCCGAAGTCCGGCCACCGCGGTTCCCGATGATTCCGGCCATGATTTGCTTCACCGAGCCTCTCGCCATATTCCTGGTGAGCATCTGTACCTAACTGTCCACTCTGATTGATCCTTCTCGCTTTCTGTCAAGCCCCACCATAGCACCACCGCCCACCGCCGTTAGTCGTCATTGATGCCACTATTCCGATAACCAAAAGAGGGCTGTGTGACCACTAATAGCATCCCCATGCTCTACCCGTTCGAACGTGTAGTCCCACTCGGCCACGCTCGCTCGCAAATGCCGGTTCCGGCGACCAACTGTTGGTGGCCGACAAAATGGGGCCATGCTGACGTCACGACGAAGTCGAGATCACGTCATCTTTAACTTGGTCCACCTGTTTGGCTAGTCCACGCAAACATGGCATGCCGACGTGTCCCTAACCCCACTAGTCAGTGACTAGGGTAGGAATAGCCCCGGTGGGAAAAACCTTTCACCTCGTGCTGACATCAGCGGTGACGCAGTACATCATTTAGTTAATGTATTTTAATAATTTCAAAAAATAATTAAACCTTAGAAATTCAATAACTTTTGTTCTATAATTCACAAAAATATATATTATATATCAAAATGTTTAGAAAAACAAAATCTATAACATAATTTTATTATCAAATATTATTATGTTAACCATTTAAATCATTATTATTTAGTAAAGATTTATAAGTAATAAAACTTTGAAAATTCATATTTTAATAATGGTAAATGATAAAAATATAAATAATATACCAAAATTCTTAGAAAAATAAGAACTATAATTTATACTATAATCATGCATTATTAATTCACTTAATTAAATATCTATTATTTATTAAGTGCTTATTAAGTAATAAATCTTATAAAAACATATCTTAATATTTAAAATTCATAAAAATACACCTAATATACCATAATGATCGAAAAATAATATCTACATGTTAAAAATATAACATTCCACTTTGAGGTAATAAACAAATTAATACTATAATAACTTGACCTTAAACTTATTTCCTTAATTGGAAATTCATATAAGGATACATAAAAATTTGCTAATAATTCTAAAAATTATTCATCCAAGGTCTAATAATAGTATTTGACTTAAATATTGACAGTATGAAATTCATATAATCCAAAACATCTTAATTACAATTTTGATGAATTATAATTCATCTATAAGTGTGAATTGTTTTCTACAGGAATTCTTATGAAATTATAAAATCTTCAAGAATGATATTTTTAACCAAATAAAAACTTTTACCGTTGTTTCACTCACAAATTTATAAATGATTCGAATCCAAAGATAAATCATAAGTAGTTAAATAATATTGTTTCCTTGTTTACAAACCATAACCACTCATTTCTAAGGAGATAAATGATTCTATTCCATTATAATGTTAAGAAACCACTACTCAAATAAAAGTACTACCACTCTTAATCAACTTCTAAGAAACATTATGAAGTAAACAAATTGTAATACCACCCAAGGTAGATGAGTCACAACTACTAGTATGGTCATTATTCAAATGAAGTAATTATTTCTTCCTTGATAACTAAAGTTGGCAAGAAACCCTAAGAATATTAACTAAAGAGTTAATTTCTTTTGAGTTAAGAAAACTTTTCTTCAAAAGTTATTTTTTTAAGATACATTATAAAGCAAGACATAAGCATTCCTATGAAATCTCTAAATGATGAACAACCCTTATAAACACAGTCTTTAGATACATTCCACACTTGAGTGCTTTATTATTATATGCTACTTATTATACTTACATGTTGTTTCACACACTCACGAGCCTTAATAAGAAGCACATGTGTGAAACTTATCTAAAAGAACAACACATTCCTAAGAAACCATATCCAGTTTCTGAACTCTAGATCAACACTTATTCCATGGATTCGAGTTTATCAAACTACATTACATTACTTATGCATAATAGCATCTTTCTTCTTTAAACATTATTCCTTATCAGACCAATGCTGTTGTTTTTAGATATTGGATTTTCTATTGTCTCAAAGACCGTGAGTGCATAATCTTGCAATCACAAAAGGCAAGTTCACACTTGCTCATGTCCTTTGATTATTTTCTGTAAAGTATTTTGCAAATCCAGTGTTGTCATTACCTGCATTTTAAAAAGGTTAGAAAACACTATTTTCATAATAATATGATAGTAGGTTATTTACCATGAGGTAATAACCTACTGTAAAAGTTTCTGTGGTAAAGGAACATATTACCTAGGACTTAACAACCAATGTAGCCAATGATTCTTGCATCATATATTTCGCGTTAACCATGAGAGGAATGGGATGGGGAACTCAGCTGTATCTTCTTCCTTTCGCATGTAGGAAAGATGACCTTAACGTGACGTTGTGATTCCTTGTGCGGATCCAACATATGGCTGGGCACCCTTACACCCCACGATTTTGGTGTATTGATTATCTATGAGTGGCTACCGGAGGTATATTCGGACCTATATGGTACTTTTCAGGGACATCACTAGGTCATACAGTCTTCGGAAACTCATCAGGGTTATAGCCTGCCCGAACGGGGGCTTAACGAAGGTGTAGTCAGCCCTGAAGTATCATGCAAACATTCGGGGTCGCGGAGAGTGAAGTGATTGGCTTGGATCTTAGACTAGGCCCCATACCAAGGAAGTGTGGACAAGATCATGACTTAGTTGTGCAACAAGGCTAAGGTCTCTCATGGGAAAAGTAACGCACATCTGCAGAGTGTAAGAAATGTAACTTGTTACTCCCTGTTCTAGGAAGGAGCTACGAATGCGGCAGGAAAGGAACTCCATGGAAGTTCTGGTAAACTTGTGAAGGCTGACGGACATAGCTTTTCAGAATAAAAGCAACCTTTGAAGAAATGTTTACGAAAACCTGTATTGCCTATGACCTATAGTCTATGGCTGTAACTAGTGCATCAAACAATACTTTTTAGTGAACTTGCTAAGTACGCTCATACTCAACGTATCTTCTTAACCCTTGCTAGATTATAAAGCCAATACAGACGATGTCTACATCAACTTATGCTCAAGGAATCATCATCGAAAACTCAAGTTATTCAATGAATTCAATGAAGTCAACATATACATCAACTAAAGTGTAGATAAAGTTGCTGATTAGATAGGAATATAATCTCTAGCCATAGAACCTACTCCTGTAGAGTATTGCAATAGCAGCAACGCAAGCCCAATAGTTTAAGGGATTTCTATTTTCGTGCCCCTAGTTCGTTGGTTGTACTCACTTTTCCCCAGCAGCTTAATTTTTCCTCACTTTTGTCCAGCTCCTTGTTTGAAACTCTCACATCAGTCTGAAACTCGCTCTCCGTCGGGTCCCGTTAGTGGACCCTCACCATTATGTGCTGACAAGTGGGGCCGCATTCAGGTGGGTCCCGTAGTGAACCCTCGCCATTACGTGCTGACAAGTAGGACCCCCCGGTTACGTGATAATAGGTGGGGCCATGTTTATTCGGGTCCCGTAGTAGGATCCCCCATGTTGGACTGCGTGGGGCCGGCTTGTTGGGAACGCGTTTTGGGGGATGTGGTGTGGGACCATGTGGGGCGCGTTTGATAGTTACGTGCGCCCCGTCGCCTAAATTGGAAGATTTCTTTTTTGTTATTGTTATTTTTGCCCAAAAAGGCAGCGAATCTAGAGCGGCTTATCTCTTCATTCATGGTTCTTTTTGGCCCTCGTATTTTCCTAATTTGGCAGCAAATCTAACTGGCACCATAAATATGTAGATAAATAGAGCAGATCTAGTTAAAGCAGCTAATAAAGGATTATATATTATGGTACTTAAACGAGGTTCGATAATTAGGCTGCTCAGCAGTAGTTGCTTACAAGTTCAACACATAAAACAAAACAAAACAAAACAAAACAAAACAAGCTGCTTTATAGCAGCAGTAGCACAAGATCAGTGGCCCCTCATGGCCTCCGCTAGGAGGGCCTTAGCCTCCTCCCTCTAGCACTTCCTCCACTTCTTTCTACCCAGTCCCTTGACCTTGGGTGCCTTGGGCTTGATCGAGGGCATGCGACCCTCCTTGATGGCCACCTTCTGGAGGTTGCGGAGGTGAAAACCGAGCGCCTAATGCTTGGCTCTGAAGGCGTTGACGTTCTTTGACAGGCCGCAAGTCTTCACGTCCTCGGCATGCCTCGCGAGGGAGTTGAAGTCGGTGGCGAGGCCCCTGGTGCAGAAGGGGCACATGTAGACGTCGTCGGCGAAGAATCCGTTGAACTGGCTAGACTTCAGCTTCCTCAGCACCTGACGAGTGTTGGTGTCCGTGGACTCGACATCGCTGCAGACATCGCTGCTATCCACCTATTACAAAAAACAGTAGCATGCAATAATGACATGATTGAGATACCGTGATTATCGGGATTGATTACTTGCGTAAATTAACCGATTGAGATCACCTGATTATTCCCCAATCCCCAAATATCAAACCAAATCAAATATTGATCCCAACTACAGATCAATGCTAGTACTGATCCCAAATATATATCGGTGCTAGTACTGATCCCAACTGAAACGATCCAACCCATTAAGAATTGGATCTTGTGTTTACAGTGCTAGTCTCTTGGATCGATTAGCTAGCACACACAGTTTCGATGAATAAAAGAGTATCAATGCGTCACATTATTACAACGATTGATCCAAGAATATAAATATTACAAATTTGCTTAGCTCATAGCTAGCTCAAATAACATAGTTCAATAATAACAATATATAAAGGCTCCATCACGCCATAGGCAACTCGCTGAGTGGATATTCGCAACCTAAACGATAACCTTACTTGTCGTCGAAATAACCTGCAACATAAAAATTTGCAGCCATGAATGGTCAATACATTTGAATTGTATTGGCAAGATGTCACTGTTATGTGGACACAATTGGCAACCTATCATATACATGCACACTCTGGCTAGTGGATTTCAGGCTATTTACATAAACCAGCATTTTCTCCTACCTTTTCAAATAAAGTTTTAGTTCTTCAAAATAACTAAGAACAGCTCGAGTCACTCGAGAGCTCCTAAAAACTATGGACACATTGAGTCACTCAAGTGCTCCTAGAACCCATTAAGTTCACCCATCAAGTTTTATTAGAGAAATTGGAATGAATGAGACTTTTCAACTACGTCAAGAGAAGTTACTCATAATTGTCCATTACCGGGGACACGGCTAAGTACTTAGTTCTTAAACCATGTGCAGAGGCTACTACACTTTACCCACAAGACCCGATCAACCCCTTTTAAGAGAAGACCAGTACGAGACCTTTGGGAAACAGAATCATGAGCCTAGCTCCAGACCGTACCATCCTATCAACACCTACATCTACTAGTCACGGTAGGACATGATCCCATAACTTACTCAGTCAAGTCAGAGCCCATATGACATGTGGTTGTACATGGAAGTTATTAATCAAGACCGCCTATTATCTCTTTTAAGCCTGGGTGGCAATCCCCACCAAAATCCACACTTGATGACCCAATCAATGTCATTCCACCCAGGTGATTCGTTGATTAAGTGGTTTTCTCTTCAGTAGAAATATAACCTTCTCATACACACATGTATCATAAAAACCACCCATGCATCTAATAGCATTGCTATGCAATCTACAATACGATTGCTATCAAGGAATCAACTAGGGACCTATGACAATTCTATTGGATACTCACACCATAGCATAGCATATATAATATAAAACTTTTTCTTCAATGCAAGCTACTGAAAAATAAATGCATAAGAAAACAATAAGAAATTCATGATAGTGACACTTGCCTCAGTTGTACTAATCGTTCAAACAGTCGTCGCAATCACAATAATCGCACTCCGGGAAATCTATCGCACAAAATAATAGTTGCAATCAATCATACAGTACAGCAATAAAACAAAACAGTATGCATGCATTTTATAAAATAGAAACAAGTTCAAAAGCTTTCCATAAATATTTTCCAATAAACAAATAGGCCTTTAATAGGTATTATAGGAATCTTAATACTTTCAGTATAAAATAGTTCTGTAAAATTTGGTAAACCACGCTACAGGATAGGTAATGTTCATATCTTTCACTTGCCACTAGTTTCACCTTAAAATGATTTATAGATTAAAAATTATGGCCAAAATACTCATATATGGGATTTAATCATAGTTAAATATTTTGTACTGTAACAAAATCAACTAATGCTATAGTGATGTAGATTACAATTTTCCGAATCCATAGACACCAAATTTTCCAATTTTGGAGATGTGGATATTTTCCTATGAATTATATACCATATAACAGATTTAAATATCCCAGAAAATATCCATTGGTCAAAGTACCAATTTCATGATAATATTATACACATTATTCTTAATCCAGGAATATATCATATGTATTTTTTTGATCTATATTCAATTTTATATGGATTTTACAAGTTCTGCAAAAAATTTGGCTATTAAATCATTTTCAGAAATTAGCTAGGAGAACTACGCCACACGGGCGCGCTGTGATTGGTTGCGCGTGCTGAGCTAGCGTTGACGCGGCCCTGTTGAGGCCGAGTCCAGGTGGCGCGTGCTAGTAGGCTGATACCGCTTCGCCCAGGGATCTAATCTTGGGCGTCGGTTCGTGATCCAACGGCCCCGGTGTAGAGCTTGAGAGATCACCGGTGAGCGACGTAGGCAGCGATGGTGGCTCAGATGAAGATGGTGGCGGCGCTCCCGGCGTTCTCCTGGCTCGGAGAAGTCCACGGATGCAGGAGAGGACGGTGAGTTTTCTGGTAGCTTCAGATACTTCCCTCTCTTCCTCAAGCGATGGCTGGTCTCCTCGGCTTCGTCAATGCTCCGACGAGCAATCTAGGCACTTCGGCCGTTCTGCAGAGAGGGGAACAGGTGAGGCGACGTGGTGCATCAAGGGGAGTATGATGGAGGGGAAGGGGAGGGGCATGGGTTAATGGGAACCTCGATCCCGAGCTCGAAGTGGCGATGGCAGCGGTGCCGTCGCCAGGGAGATTCGTGCGGCCTTCTGGTGTCGAATAAAATTAGGGTTTTTAAGGGGGTTTCGGAGCGGATGATCTGGGGATTAAATAGGGCTCGGATAGGAGGCGGGGCAAGGAAATCAAACGGAATCGATGAAATCGCAGTGACAGTTCGTCTGTGTCACGCGCGGCCAGGTGAAGGAGATGACAAGCGGGCCCCACTCGTCAGGGAGGAAAAAACCAAAAGGGGGGAAGAGGGGTGTGGGATACTGCGCTACCCGGCTGGGTCGGCATGGGCCGCAGGCTGCTATTGTGTGTGCACGTGCAGTAGCTAGGTATTGGGCTGGCTAGGCTGGTCCGGGTGGAGTTAGGTTAGTTAGGTTTTTTTGTTTTATTCTTTTTCTTTTACTGTTTTATTTTATAACTTTTGAAATATAGCTCCAAATGATCTCAAACTTGTTTGTAAATTTTTCTAAAATTCATAATACGAATATGGACTACTAGGGATACATAATCCTGTCCATTCAAAATATTCAAACATAGGTTTTTGAAACAAGACCTAATAGATGCATAGAAGGGTTTTTCAAATAGGGTTCTTCACAAATGGTTTTGAAATTGAGAGTTTTGCAAGATGCTAAATGCAATGCATATGAATCCTATGAATCTTTCCCATTTTAAAATCTGGGATGTTACAAACTAACCCCCTTGAGATGAATCTCGTCCTCGAGATTCGAGATGGCTAGCAAATAGGTTCTAGTGGTGTTCTCGGGATCCTTGATCTAGCTTCCAAAATAGCTTCACCTTACTGTGGGTACATTTATCAAGATAACCCCCTTAAGATGACTGAACTTGGCATCTCCAAAAATCTAAGACTTAATTGTGGTATCTTGTACCAGCTATCAATTTCTTCTCCAATGAGTTCATTTTAACAGATCCTCTAAGTAACTCCATACGTGACTAATCTCATCGATGAATTCCTTATATGAATGAATGCGATGCACCAGTATTGAAAAGGTACGAGTGCGATGCATAAATTATCTAGAAGCTTACCAGTCACAAGGCACAGTTTATTGAGTCATCTCTTCATGTTCATGTGGTTCATAGTTGCCTTCTCAGTTGAATTTATCTTGGTTCCATCTTCTAGACAACTGTAGGCATAGTGCCTCAACTTCCTGCACTTGTATCATTCCACATTACTGAGATCTTTATTTCCATTATGCCGATGGCCATTGCTACCTTTGTTGTGGCCATTACCGTTGTGTCCATTACCTCTGTTGTTGTGGTCATCAGAATTTTCATTGCCATCATGGAAGGTATCTTTATGATATGATCCTGAGTTGTGATGGCTATTGTTCTTCCTCTTGCATCGTTCCACTTGGTTGTGATTCCATTCAAGAGTTATAGCCTTGTCCATCAGCTCTTGTAAAGTGGGCAGTAGAACATAGACAACTGCAGCGAGAGCTCATCACTAAGACCATCCAAAAACCTCTCTCCTCTTGGCATCAGTGTCAACATCTTCAGGTGCATAGCGTGACAGATTGTTGTATTCCTCTATGTAGTCCGCCACTTTGCGATTAGTTTGGCGCAAGTTTCAAAACTCCTTCCTCTTTAGACTCAGGACCCCTGAAGAAACATGGTTGGTCTAGAATCCATCTTCAAACATGGGCCAAGTAATAGTGTCCAGCGGGTGGGTGATTTGGAAAGTATCCCACCAACAAGCAGGTGGTCTCTCTAGTAGGTGAGCAGCAAATCTCACCCTCTCAGCATCAGTGCATCCAACAGTCACTAAGTCTTTGTTCACCGAGCGCAACCAATCAAGAGCAATCATAGGTTCAGGTGCAGTGGAGAACTTAGCTGGCCTAAGTTTCAGAAACCTGGTGAGAGCATCCTTATGGGGCTGGTTATTCCTATTGTTCTTGTTGTTGTTCTGGACAGCCATGAATTGAGTCATCACATGTGCTATCTGTGCCTGAGCTGCTATCAGATGCTCCATCTTAGTGGGTTGACGGCAAGGCGGCATCTGTTTGGGACAGCATAGATAAGTTATAGATAGAAGGGACTAGAGAAAGTAGTACTAACCATAACTATATGAATCAATCAGTGACACAAACAAGCAAACCATCATAAGCAATCAACACACAAGCAACCACTTGCATAACAACATTACATGGGTCTAATCTTAGCAGTATATAACCACAAAATAGTTTGAATATGTTGGGGACAATACTAGAGTAAGATAGAGCAACATATAAGCAATACACAAAATCTGTCAAAACGGTACAGCAGGTTTCACAAATTTTTCTGACCGACTTAAACACGTCAGGAAATTTAGCCAATTTTTGTGCATATAGTACAGGAAGTTTTGCACCAAACCCTATTTTTAAGATTTTTATAGTTACCATAAAAACATGAAAAATCGCGCGGTACAACAGGTCAGGCAAAAAACTGCAACAGTAATATCACGAATTTCAATCAATTCACACCAATAAACTAATCTAAAAACCTCACAAAAATTTCAGAAACTTTGGAGTTCAAAACTAACTGATCCTAAACAAGTCATAACATGAAATAGCTTAATACAAACAAGCAAGCAACCTATATTGTCATGCAACATAAGTTGGTAAGATCAATATGCTAACACGATAGCGATGATCTCTTAAAGAGATAAAACATGGTGGTCTAATCCTAACCAAACTTGATGAGATATTCCTTTCTATCATTCTATTTCTTATTCTACTTGTACGACAACTCTCATATAGGTACCAAATGAATGGACAACTACAAATTTTGAACAAGAAGAGGTTCTAGAAAAGATATACAAGGAACATAAGAACTCTAATAAGTAGAAAATATGATAGTTCTCCTAATAGAGGTCTCATATTTCTAATCCATTTCTAAGGTCATGAACCTACAGTCATCGCAATGCTCTGATACCATCTGAAGCGATCCATGAAGGGATACGGGTAGGCTACACTAGCATAAATCAAAAATTTCTACCGCGTAAACCAGGATAACTGTTGTCATAAATCACGGGATTACCACTAGACGCGCAGTTGCGGAATTGATGAAGCGCGTCGAGGCAGTGCAGACATTCCACGTCTCCTCCTTGTTCTCATCCCACGAGAAGCTCCCCTTGCGTGGCTCGTCCAAGTGCCACACATGCAGCACCTCCGAGGTATCCACATGTACATGGTGGAAGCATCAGACGCCGGACTACTAGCTCCACGCGTGCAACACGGGCGTGAGGAGTGGCAGTTGGGTGGAATGGTCTAAACCTGGTTAGCTCGCCACACCCTATCTTATATAGGCATCCCTATTGGGCTTCTACATTAGCAGCCCATTAGTAGCCTAAGCCTGGTCTAATTCGGATCTAATCCTCATTAGGCTTGCAGCACCTTAAGTGTTTGACCCTATAGGTTCATATACGTGTAGACATGACACGGATACAATTATTCTTTCAATAGTTGGTAGCGGCCTCTAGCAAGACGTTCCAACTCCTAAACGCATACAAAGATCATATCAGATGAACCATCACAAGCTTTAGTACATGTCTTTCCCTTTGCCTCACGATATTTGGTCTAGCTCCAAGCTGACATCTCTTTCTTGATACCGTGATTCGGAATCCCTTTACTAGGTTAACTCTTAACCTTATGTAGCACGGCCATGCATTTCTGGATCCGATCACTCGAGGAGCCTAGATATCTCTCTCTCAAGTAGAGAGGGGCAAATCCCATCTTGATTGACCATGCCTTGCAGCATGCTTCAGGACAAACCCGAAAGCTACCTTTATAACTACCTAGTTACGGAGTAGCGTCTGATAGCCCCAAAGTAGGTCAATCCACATCTCAAGTTCATGCGACAATCTCAGGTTGGGTCAAGTCTCAAGTTGGGTCAGTCCAACCTCATGTTCATAACATGTGCCCACATCATTTGTTTGACATCTCCATGTCTATGACTTGCAAAACATAGTCATCAACCAATCGATGTGCTAGTCTAATATTCACGTGTGTCCTCACATGAACTCCGACTAGGGACAACTATTAAATAACCATACAAGTAAAGAGTTTCACAAACAATTCACATAATTGCCAATCAATACAAGTTGCCTGATATGGATATTCAAGGAACATTACAATAACTCATGGATACATATGGAATATAATCATCCCTATGATTGCCTCTAGGGCATATTTCCTTCATTCTCCCACTTGCACTAGAGTCAATCTAAAATGTATCTAATACCAATTTCTCTTGTGTGTGCTTCATGTGCGGGCTGCGGGAGAGGCTTAGTCAAGGGATCAACAACATTTGAGTCTGTATGTATTTTGCATATCATGACACTACCATCCTCAACGAACTCACGAATCTGATGGTAACGCATGCGAATATGTTTGTTCTTCTGGTGCTGTCTAGGTTCCTTGGCTTGTGCAATAGCACCATTGTTGTCACAATAAACATCCAAGGGATTGGACGCGCGCTAAACCACACCGAGAGCGATCAGGAAATTCCTAATCCAAACAACTTCTTTTACGGCCTCCGATGCAGCAATATATTCATCTTCTGTTGAAGTGGAGGTCACCGTATCTTGCTTGGAACTTTTCCAGATCACAGCACCACCATTCAAGACAAAAACATAACCTGATTGCGATTTCTAATCATCTGAGTCATTAAGGTAACTCGCATCTGTGTAACCATTTACACTGAGTTCATCCTCACCTCCATAAACTAGGAACACATCCTTAGTCCTTTTCAAGTACTTAAGGGAGTTCTTTACCGCTGTCCAGTGAACTTCACCTGGATCAGCTTGGTATCTGCTCGTAACACTTAGAGCATAGGAAACATCTGGGCGAGTACATATCATTGCATACATGATGGATCTAATAGCCAAAGCATATGGAACCCTGCTCATGCGCTCACGCTCATCAGTAGTCGAAGGACACTGAGTCTTGCTGAGTTTAATGCCGTGAGACATGGGCAAGAACCCCTTCTTAGCCTCTTCCATGCTGAACCATTTCAACACTTTGTCAATCTATGTACTCTGGCTTAATCCAATTAGCCTCCTTGATCTATCTCTATAGATATTGATGCCCAGAATATATTCCGCTTCTCCTAAGTCCTTCATCAAAAAACTATTTTTCAACGAGGTCTTAAGAGACTCGAGCATAGGAATGTCATTTCCAATCAACAATATGTCATCTACATATAAGATTAGAAATACCAGCGCTCTCCCACTTTCCTTCTTGTAAACGCAAGGTTCTTGTTCGTTTTTGATGAAACCAAACTCCTTTACAACTTCATCAAATCGAATGTTCCAACTCCGAGATGCTTGCTTCATCCCATAAATGGACTTTAGAAGTTTGCATACCTTTCCAGCATTGTTTGGATCGAAAAAACCTTCGGGCTGCATCATATACACATCCTCAGTTAGGATTCCATTTAGAAAAGCCGTCTTGACATCCATCTGCCATATTTCATAGTCGAAATGTGCAGCAGTGGCTAGAATTATCCGTATAGATTTAAGCATCGCTACGGGCGATAAAGTCTCGTCGTAGTCAACTCCTTGAACTTGTCGAAAACCCTTTGCAACAAGTTGAGCTTTATGGATGTGAACATTTCCATCCATATCAATCTTCTTCTTATAGATCCATTTGCACTCGTTGGCTTTAAAACCATCAGGAAGGTCAACCAAGTTCCAAACTTGATTGTCTCCCATGGACTCTATCTCGGATCTCATGGCGACCAACCATTTCTCAGAGTCTGGGTCCACCATCGCTTTTGCATAGTTCGTAGGCTCATCATTGTCTAACAATAATAATTCTCGCGCTTCGCGGAGCCTCGCCGACCTTCGTGGTTGTGGTGCTTTTCTTGCCACGGGTTCCTCAACTTGTTCTGCTACAATAGCATCACTCGTAGAAGCATCCCCAACTGGCTCATCTTGAACTTCTTCAAGTCGCACCGACCTTCCACTTGTTCCCTTTGTGAGAAACTCTTTCTCTAGGAAAACACCTCTACGAGCAACAAACACTTTGCCCACTTCTCGGTTGTAGAAGTAACCCTAAGGTTTCCCTCGGATATCCCACGAAAATGCACTTACCCGATTTGGGTGTTAGCTTGTCGGACTGAAGTCGCTTGACAAAAGCATCACAACCCCAAATCTTTAGAAAAGACAAACTTGGATTCTTTCCAGTCCACATATCATATGGTGTCTTAACTACGGATTTAGATGGTACCCTGTTAAGTGTGAAAGCTGCCGTTTCTAGAGCGTAACCCCAAAATGACAATGGCAAATGCGACTGGCTCATCATCGATCGAACCATGTCCAACAAAGTTCGATTATGCCGTTCGGAGACCCCGTTCCTTTGAGGTGTTCCGGGCGGCGTAAGTTGTGGAACAATTCTGCAACTCTTAAGATGATCGGTAAACTCGTGACTCAAATATTCACCTCCACAATCCGATCGCAAGGCCTTTATTTTCTTGCCACGTTGATTCTCTACTTCACTCTGAAACTCCTTGAACTTTTCAAAAGTTTCAGACTTATGCCTCATCAAGTCAGATGCATCATCAAGATTTAAAATAAATAACCCATTCACAATGGGAGTATTAGCCATAAACATATCATTCTTAGAGATTACACAACCATTGTTCATACTCGCAAATGAATATCCATCCCTCATCAAACATGAAGGTGATAAAATGTTTCGACCCATACTTGGAATGTAATAACAATTATTCAACTCCATAATAAATCCTGATGGAAGGTGAAGTTCCATGACGCCGACGAACAATGCAGCAACCATTTCTTTATTTCCGACACGAAAATCCACTTCGCCTTTCTGCACTTCTCTAGTCCTTATTAGCCCCTGCATCGAATTGCAAATATGAGCAACCGATCCGGTATCAAATACGCAAGAGTTAACATAGGAATCAGCGAGAAGAATGTCCACAACATTTACAACAAGTGTACCTGAGTGGGAAGTACTCTTACTTCCACTCTTCTTCAAAGAAGTCTGGTACTTGCTGCAGTTTCTCTACCAGTGGCCATGTTCATGACAAAAGAAGCACTCAGTGTCATCTGCAGGTCCAGGCTTTTGCTTGGGTGCAGACTTAGGGATTGTATCCTTAGCCTTGCCCTTCTTCTTCTTCCAAGAAGTACCCTTTTTCTTGAAGCTAGGCTTGTTCTGCATAGACATCACATGGATATGCCCTACACACTTCTTCATGTCACTTTCTGTTGTTTTAAGCATCCCACATAATTCATTAAGGCCCTTCTCCACCCCATGCATATGGTAGTTCAAAATGAACTGCCCATAGCTGGATGGAAGAGACGCCAAAATGAAGTCAGTGGCCAACTCTTGGCCTAGTGGAAAACCAAGCTTTTCCAAAGTCTGACTGTAACCAACCATTTTGATCACATGGGGGCCTACAGCTGCTCCCTCTTCTAGCTTGCATTCGACAAAGGACTTGGCAACATTGTACCTCTCAGTCCTTGCCTGATCTTGGAACATGTCCTTAAGCGAGACGATCATATCGTACGCTTCCTGATCCTCAAACTTCTTTTGGAGTTCAGGTTCCATGCATGCAAGCATAAGACAGCTAACCTCAAGAGAATCATCACATGCTCTCTTGTAGGCATTCTTGAGGGCAGCAGATGCATTATCAGCAGGTTCATCGGGGATTGGGGTATCTAGAACCGTTTCCTTTTTAGCAGACCTGAGAACAATTCTCAGGTTACGGACCCAGTCCGAATAGTTTGTTCTAATTAGTTTATCTTTGTCAAGAATCGAACGCAAAGAGAAAGGTGATGTAGTGTTCGGTGCCATTGATCTACAACAGAAAACATGCAAAATACTATGCCATGTAACCATGAAAGAGTAAAACATATTAAACAATTTAATAGCATATACTCCCACTTAAATCAATATACCTCTATTGATACTAAGTGATTCAAGATCCACAATTAACAAGTCGACTAGTGAGCTTTAGCATCACTGCTAGAAGACAAGGTAAATCGGTAAGCAACACTTGCTAATCATATCACATATAACTCTTGTTGTTGGGTGACATCTCTATGTCAAAACTAGGAGCCCAACCTTTATGCCCCAAGGTCCTTAACTGTTAAGATGACCTTGTCAATATCACCAACCCTTATGCGTGTAGGTATCTGATACAAACCCATCCAGCCAAGGAAAACCGCGACACCCTAATTTCATAGGCCCACCAACAATTGTACAGGACATAGGATGGTGCAAGGTTTGGTTGGGAGGACATGGTTTAACTTAAACTTTGTGAGGGATCATTCTACTTCTATCATCTAAGCATGCATAGTAGTAAAACACATAAGAATAGCATTCACATATGTTGTGACACAGTATGGCCCATTTTCTCATGGTGATCTCCATTGCCATAGAACCTGTCCACAATGATGATCTCCATCTTCATGTTCCATGTGAGCCATCTTCCAAGTGATGAGTCCTCCAAGAACTAATACAAGCTATTACTCCTAACAGCTAGTAATCAAAATTACATAGTATTGGGATCATCACAAGTTGGAACGCAGGCCATTACAATAAATGACAACACATATGGCTCCAGCCGTGTTGCCCTACTCACGACACATAGGTCATGCAAATTTTCATACATGCATCACATACATATATGGGCCATACTGATCACATACATCCTGCAAAAACAAGTTATGCATATAATCGCATTCTACCGGATCATGTGACATCACAGCACGTAGTTACCTTAACGAGGTACAAAAGGGGCTATGATCAAGGGGGGTCTAGGGGGTCTCCCCCTGCGGGGTTCGAAGGGGCAGCGCCCCTCGAGGTATCTCCGGGCGTCCAGAAAACCGTGAAAAATGAGAGATCGATTCTTCACAATTTTCTTTAAGGATTTTGATCGGCAAATCAAATTTACCATAAACCGACTCCTATCCTGATTCAATCAAACACCTTTGATCACGGTATATCGATTTTAGATCTAGGTTCCGATTCGATCAATCATATTGATCTTCGCGTGATTCAACAAGATTTATGTGTCACTGTCTACCCCGATGGCGGAAACCGAAAGGTAGGGGTAAGTCGTTCGACAACCTCAGAATCACGATCACGGAAAGCAAGATCATAGATCAATCCTGAACCACCACCATATAAACGATCACATCATTCATATCAATCTGCATATCACCATATGCAAAACATCCCGAACCTATAACTGAACAATATCGGCTCTGATACCACTGAAGGGATACGGGTAGGCTACACTAGCGTAAATCAAAAATTTCTACCGCATAAACCAGGATTACTGTTGTCATAAATCACAGGATTAGCACTAGACGCGAAGTTGCGGAATTGATGAAGGGCGTCGAGGCAGTGCAGACGTTCCACGTCTCCTCCTTGTCCTCGTCCCACGAGAAGCTCCCCTTGCGTGGCTCGTCCAAGTGCCACAGATGCAGCACCTTCGAGGTATCCACACGTACAGGGTGGAAGCGTCAGACGCCGGACTGCTAGGTCCGCGCGTGCAACACAAGCGTGAGGAGTGGCGGCTGGGTGGAATGGTCTAACCCTGGTCAGCTCGCCCCACCCTCTCTTATATAGGCATCCCTAGTGGGCTTCTACATTAGCATCCCATTAGTAGCCTAAGCCTAGTCTAATTCGGATCTAATCCTCATTAGGCTTCCAGCCCCTTAAGTGTGTGACCCTATAGGTTCATATACGTGTAGACATGACACGAATACACTTATTCTGTCAATAGTTGGTAGCGGCCTCTAGCAAGACGTGCCAACTCCTAAACGCATACAAAGATCATATCGGACGAACCATCACAAGGTTTAGTACATGTCTTTCCCTTTTCCTCACGATATTTGGTCTAGCTCCAAGCTGACCTCTCTTTCTTGATACCGTGATTCGGAATCCCTTTACTATGTTAACTCTTAACCTTATGTAGCACGGCCATGCATTTCTGGATCCGATCACTCGAGGGGCCCAGAGATGTCTCTCTCAAGTAGAGAGGGGCAAATCCCATCTTGATTGACCATGCCTTGCAGCATGCTTCAGGACAAACCCAAAAGCTACCTTTATAACTACCCAGTTACGGAGTAGCGTCTGATATCACCAAAGTAGGTTGATCCACATCTCAAGTTCATGCGACAATCTCAGGTCTAAGGACAAAACGTACACGATCTGTAGAGAGAGAGCTGTAACTAATTGACAGTCTCAAGTTGGGTCAGTCCAACCCATGTTCATAATATGTGCCCACATCATTGGTTTTACATCTCCATGTCTATGACTTGCGAAACATAGTCATCAACCAATTGATGTGCTAGTCTAATATTCATGTGTGTCCTCACATGAACTCCGACTAGGGAAAAATATTAAATAACCATACAAGTAAAGAGTTTCACAAACAATTCAAATAATTGCCAATCAATACAAGTTGCCTGATATGGATATTCAAGGAACATTACAATAACTCATGGATACATATGAAATATAATCATCTCTATGATTGCCTCTAGGGCATATTTCCTTCAATCCAACCCATTAAGAATTGGATCTTGTGTTTACAGTGTTAGTCTCTTGGATCGATTAGCTAGCACACACAGTTTCGATGAATAAAAGAGTATCAATGCGTCACATTATTACAACGATTGATCCAAGAATATAAATATTACAAATTTGCTTAGCTCATAGCTAGCTCAAATAACATAGTTCAATAATAACAATATATAAAGGCTCCATCACGCCATAGGCAACTCGCTGAGTGGAGATTCGCAACCTAAACGATAACCTTACTTGTCGTCGAAATAGCCTGCAACATAAAAATTTGGAGCCACGAATGGTCAATACATTTGAATTGTATTGGAAAGATGTCACTGTTATGTGGACACAATTGGCAACCTATCATATACATGCACACTCTGGCTAGTGGATTTCAGGCTATTTACATAAACCAGCATTTTCTCCTACCTTTTCAAATAAAGTTTTAGTTCTTCAAAATAACTAAGAACAGCTCGAGTCACTCGAGAGCTCCTAGAAACTATGGACACATTGAGTCACTCAAGTGCTCCTAGAACCCATTAAGTTCACCCATCAAGTTTTATTAGAGAAATTGGAATGAATGAGACTTTTCAACTACGTCAAGAGAAGTTACTCATAATTGTACATTACCGGGGACACGGCTAAGTACTTAGTTCTTAAACCATGTGCAGAGGATACTACACTTTACCCACAAGACCCGATCAACCCCTTTTAAGAGAAGACCAGTACGAGACCTTTGGGAAACAGAATCATGAGCCTAGCTCCAGACCGTACCATCCTATCAACACCTACATCTACTAGTCACGGTAGGACATGATCCCATAACTTACTCAGTCAAGTCAGAGCCCATATGACATGTGGTTGTACATGGAAGTTATTAATCAAGACTGCATATAATCTCTTTGAAGCCTAGGTGGCAATCCCCACCAAAATCCACACTCGATGACCCAATTAATGCCATTCCACCCAGGTGATTCGTTGATTAAGTGGTTCTCTTCAGCAAAAATATAACCTTCTCATACACACATGTATCATGAAAACCTACCACGCATCTAATAGCATTGCTAAGCAATCTACAATACGATGGCTATCAAGGAATCAACTAGGGGACCTATAACAATTCTATTGGGTACTCACACCATAGCATAGCATATATAATATAAAACATTTCCTTCAAAGCAAGCTACTGAAAACTAAATGCATAAGAAAAAAATAGGAGATTCATGATAGTAACACTTGCCTCAGTTGTAGTAATCATTCACACAGTCATCGCAATGAAAATAATCGCACTCCGGGCAATCTATCGCACAAAACAATAGTTGCAATCAATCATATAGTACAACAACACAACAAAACAGTATGCATGAATTTTATAAAATATAAACAAGTTCAAAAGCTTTCCATAAACATTTTCCAATAAACAAATACGCTTTTAATTGGCATTATAGGAATCTGAATACTTTCAATACAAAATAGTTCTGTCAAATTTGGTAAACATGCTACAGGATAGGAAATGTTCATAACTTTCACTTGCCACTGGTTTCACCTTAAAATGATTTATAGATTAAAAGTTATAGCCAAAATACTCATATATGGGATTTAATCATAGATAAATATTGTGTACTGTGACAAAATCAACTAATGCTACAGTGACGTAGATTACAATTTTACGAATCCATAGACACAAAATTTGCCAATTTTGGAGATGTGGATATTTTCCTATGAATTATTTACCATATAAGAGATTTAAATATTCCAGAAAATATGCATTTTTCAAACTATGAATTTTATTGCATGATAATATTCTAAACATTATTCTAAATCCAGGGATATATCATATGTATTTCTGATCTATATTCAATTTTATATGGATTTTACAAGTTTTGTAAAGTTTCTGGCTATTAAATCATTTTCAGAAATTAGCTGGGAGAACTATGCCACGCGGCGCACTATGATTCGCTGCGCGCGCTGAGTTGGCATTGACGCAACCCTGCTAAGACTGAGGCCAGGTGGTGCGTGCTGGTTGGCTGAAATCGCTTCGCCCAGGGATCTAATCCTAGGCGTCGGTTCCTGATCCAATGGCCCTGGTGCAGAGCTTGAGAGCTCACCGGCGAGCAACATGGGCGACGGCGGTGGCGGCTCAGACGAAGATGGTGGCGACGCTCTTGGCGGTCTCCTGGCTCAGAGAAGTTGTCCACAGGATGCGAGAGTGGACGGTGAGTTCTCTGGTGGCTTCATATTCTTCCCTCGCTTCCTCAAGCGATGGCAACTGGCGGCTGGTCTCCTCGGCTTCGTCGATGCTCTGACGAGCAATCGGGCACTCCGGCCGTTCTGCAGAGAGTAGAAACAGGTGACGTGACGTGTGCATCAAGGGGAGTATGATGGAGGGGAAGGGGAGGGGCATGGGTTGACGGGAACCTTGATCCTGAGCTCGCAGCAGCGTTGGCGACGGTGCCGTCTCTGACGAAGTTTGATCTCGTCAATGCCCATTGTTATGGACTTGGGTTTTGGAGAAGATGGTGATGCTGGAGATCACGGAACGGTTAGCAAACAAGCAATACGGGACACGAGGTTTACCCAGGTTCAGGCCCCCGGAGGGAAAACCCTACTCCTGCTTGTCTGCTCTTTGATTACAGCGGAACCGGTGATTACAGGGGTGCGTAGATGCGATCTGGCGTGAAGGTGCGTATGCGGAAGTATGAGAGAGAGAGATCTAGGTCGTGCCCTCCTGGCCTTTACATAGACTTAGGCAGGTCCTAGGCACAGATCTAGTCGGTTACAGGTTCTAGGGTTTACCCCTTTGAATTTCCTATCTACTCTAGTCTTGCTCTCCAAGGATCCGAAGGCGTCATGGGCCTTGGCCACCCGAAAATCTTCATGGGCTGGCGTATATTTGCCGTGGGCCTTCCTTGGGCTGGACCAGGTATGCTGAGATCGTGTACCCGCGGTGTATAACCATGTCAGTAGCCCCCGAGTGTTCAGTCGAATCGTAGATTCGGCTGAGGACTCTTCAATCCTTCGGGTGCAACTCTGTCTTTCAAGAGAATGTGTAGGGATTGTTGATGCGTGTGCCTGACTCTCCCGACGGATCAGGGTCAGTTAACTGTCTTAGGACAAAACAACACGATCTTCTTCAGATTCAAGTCCCTCGACTTGAACCCGGAACATATGCTGGCGTAAATCGACTCAGGCCGCGGAGGACTTACAAGAGTGGAATTCCAGTGTTCAATTGATGTACCCAATGCGTCCGTCAGGATTTTTCATCGCGCCTGTTGGCACGGGTTTATACTAGCAGAGCGCAGCCATGTGTGTTACTAGGCCATCAGATGGTATCTATAGGTCTTATCTTTGCTCGCAGACACAACATCCGAATTTTATTACCGCGGAGGTGTTTTCGGGTAGCCAAGGAGAATGCTACTCACTTAGCGTTTAGTTGGGGTAGAGTTGCCGAAAAGTTTTTGCATACTGATCCAAAGGATCGTAGTCAAAATTTTATAGGGTGCACGACCAGCGCTCCCTATGGGAGTAGCCCCCGAGTGTCTGTTCGAGTCGTAGACTCGAGCGGAGACTTTAATTCAGCCATCGTTCAGTGTCAGGTCCGTAGGACACAAATTTTTTCGGATGCTTAAATCCATCCTCCCTATGGGAGTAGCTCCCGAGTCCGTAGTGGAGTCGTAGACTCAACGTAGGACTCGAAGAAACAATTCAGTGCTGTAACGTGTTGTTCTTTTTTCGGGTGCACGGCTAGCGCTCCTGATAGGAGTAGCCCCCGAGTAATTGGTCGAATCGTAGATTCGAGTGAGTACTCTTAGCTTTGAAGCCGAAGAAATTGTAGTTGTTGCTAGTGTAGCTTTTGATGACGTCAGTGCTGATGATCGATGACCTCAAGCGTCTGCTGTGCTAGAGATGACTTGACTGGACGAACATGGGTCCCACTTTCTGACCTTGAATTGATTGGTCACGCGCGGCGTGGAGATAATTAGGGCATTGCCTCGATTTCCACGCGTAGTGGACGGCGTGTTAGCGACGGTTTGTTGCGATGTTGACACGTGTATGGCCAGATCCTGTCGTTGGCGTTAGGTCTTCTCGATGGACTGTTGTCGTGCATCGTCTTCGTCTTTATAATCATTGGGGAAAACTTTAGTTTGTTTTCACCGCAGCTATTCTCGTTTCACTGCTTCCTTGTTCTCTGAGAGTTCTTGCTACGCGCTGGAATATCCTTTCACATTTCCTTCTTCCATCCTGCGCTCTCGCCGCCGGCGCCGTCGTACCGCGATGGGGAAGTCGAAGAAGTCTTCTTCTGCGGTTGGTACCAGCGCTGCTGGAGGGAAGAAGAGTGTCGTCGCTACCCGTGTGACCGACGGTGGCTGGCGGCGATCAGAGACGCAGGAGAGTGATCTCCGCAAGCTTCGTGAGCGGGGCTTGATCCCGCAGGATAGGGAGGCCGTAAAACTCCCAAGCAATGAGGTAATACCCCGTCCTCCCGCTAGGTTTTGGGTTATGTTCCTCGCCTTCGTTATTCGCGGATTTTCCTTCCCAGTCCACGACTTTCTTCGTGGACTGCTTTTTCTTTACGGTGTCCAATTGCATCATCTTCCCCCAATTCTCTTCTTCACATTGCTTGTTTATCACTTTCTGCCAGTGCTGACTCGGTATCGAGCCGCACTTTGGCCTCTTCTGGAAACTCTATTCCGTGAAGAGGCAATATGGTTCGGATGGTGTTTATCCCATTGGGGGTTGCATCATCTCCCTTAAACCCAATCTGCTTTTCTTTTCTTTTTCCATGTCCGAATCTGTCCAGTACTGGCGGAGGCGATAGTTTTATATTCGTGACTCCACAGTGGCTGGTCAGCATTTTCGTCTTTCTCCTTTCGACCCCTCCCAAAAGATCGAGTCGAAGAGTTCCTGGAAAAACCAGATCTTGGATGGCGAGGTAGCAGAGATAGAGGCTCTCTATCGTCGAGTGGAGGATCTCCAGTTGATTCCGGAGAAGGAAGTGAACAGTGTGGATATCATCCGCACATTTCTTGAGCGTCGGGTGCAGCCACTCCAGGCTAGGGTGCACCCGATGTTCCTTTATGCTAGCCGTCGTGATTCGACGAGGGTTTCGGCTGAGAAATTCTCCCAGGGAGATCTCGACAGGGCCCTTCGTTCGCTGCTGAAGTTCAAGGCTGGAGAGGATATCCCGGGGAAGTCGCTGACTTCTCCGTTTTCTTCTTCGCTTCCTGTTCCACATGTGTAGATCCGTGCGCGTAGCGCTATTTTCGAAAGCATTGTATTTGCATTTGTTTGCTAACAAATTTTCTTCTCTTGTGCGGAGCTTCAAAGTGCCGGGCATGTCGCCTCCATTACCCGAAGTATTTCCAGATGCTCCAGATAATGATGTGGTGGATTCCATGTCCGAGCTGCCATCGACGCGGTCTCCGGCTGAAGAGGCCAACGAGTCGAGCGAGGACCACACTCGCAAACGATCACGAAGCTCCAGGGAGTCTTCGGATGCCTCGAATCTCCGACTCCTAGGAACCCGCTGTGCCTTGAATGTCACAGTGATGGGCATGGAGGCCCTTCCTCTCCGATTCCTGCCGTTCCCGTGCGGGCTGTAGCGCCGCACCCGCCGGCATAGCCGAAGAAGGAAGAAAAGATGGAAGAGAAGAAGGAAGAGAAGAAAGAGGAGAAGAAAATCCAGAGGACCCCTCCTGTCTTCAACCTGAGCGAGCTTGACTCGTAAGTTTCCTTTGTCCTGCACTGCTTTTTCTTGCCTGTTTACTTTGTACTTGTGCTAATTTGTCCTTGTGCAGGCACTCTTCCAACGACTCCTCCAGCGATGGTGCTCGGAAGATGATGGGGAAGTCGAAAGTCGCGTCTCCTCCTCCTCAGACGGTGGCCACCTCTGAAGGTGCTGCTCCAGACCCTTCTCCGCAGGAGGTTCAGGTGGTTGCACCTTAGAAGGCTGCAAGCGGTCCTTCGGAGTCACCATCGGATCATGTGAGTAGTTCTGCCTCCTGCCACGGGGGAAGCCCCCGAGCATTTGTAAAAGAGTTTTGCTGTTCGTTCCTCCTTCGAGTCTCGGGGGATCCCCCGAGCGTTTTCGTGTGTGTATTTTGCTTCTGCTCTTTCTTTTGGGTGTAGCCCCCGAGTCCTTCTCTTGACTAGTATGTCTTTTTCTTGCAGCCTTTTGTGCAGGATGCCAAATGACTGGTCAGCAGCACCTGGCGCTGGAGGCCAGACTCAAACAGCTTCAAGGCACTTTTATGCCTTGATGTTTGCTTCTTCTTGTATTCATGTCCTGTTATCCGACGTTTGTATTATTTGACTGCAGAGGAGCACAAGACCTTCCTTCGTGAGATTGATGCTCTCAAAAAGAGCCTCGGTCAAGTGGAGAAGAAGGCCGAGGTCGCGGTTGGTGCAAAGGAGTGCCTCAAGCTGGAGCTGGCTATTGCGGCCGAGGCTAAGGAGCGCCTGCAGCGGGAGGCCACGGACCGCGAGGAGCAGATTTCCGTCGCCACGGCTTCACGCGAGAGAGAGGTGGCCAGCAAGCTTATGGCGGCTGCCAAGGCTGTTTCAGATGAGTATCTTTGCCGTCCTCTTTTGGTTTTCTTGTCTTTCTTTTGCGGTGCTGTCGTTCATTCTTCTTCCTTGCACTTTTAGATGCCGCAGGCATCGAATTTGATCGCGGTGCTCTGGAGCACGGGAGTTCTCTGGATGATGCTGCTGCGGCGGTTGAAGATCGATGCGGCACCGTCATCAAGTCGCTTGCCAAGGCCAAGGAGGTCCTTGGGCGCTTCTACAAGGAGCTTGTCCCCAAGGGCGCGGCCCTTGATGATGTTGATGCTCTGGCGGAGGCGCTGTCAGCCGAAGCACCTACGGCATACAAGCGCAAGCAGAAGGGCATCGGTGCACCCGTCGGGCTGGCAATGGCCTTGGCGGCTGGAGTGGAGCTGGACCTTCCCCAGGTCACTTCTCGGATGCCGATGACTGCTGATGGATCCGAGGTAGCCTTCGCTACCTAATCTGCTCGATGTAAGCGTTATGGGCTGAAGCTGATTGATCTGCTGGCCGAGTACGCGCTACGGCAGTAGGGGGAAGCCAAGGCGAGGCAATCCGGCTCCGAGGCTACTCAGGGTGCCGCGTCTTAGGCGTTGTAGCTGTAGGATAGTTGTAGTTTCTTTTGTTGTAATTATTTTGATGAACAAACCCTGGTTCCACGTAGTGGCTTTTAATGCACTTAATGAATTTTTTAAGTTATGTGCTCCTTCGTCTGCGTGTTCATGTCTCTGTCTTTCTGCTGATCTAGGGTCCTTCGGGTGCTGATCCCGTTGACACCTTGCCTGCATCACGCCTGCGGCCATCCTTGGATGATTCGTCATAGCTTGCTTTTCTTCGAGACTGTGCTCGTAGTCTCGAGAAAGAGTTGCTTGGGGTGCGTGGCCATGCCGACGTTTGGAAGTCCAAGGCGGATCGCGGTGCTGCCAGAGAGGAGTACTTGATGGCGGAATTGCTTCGATTATCCGAGCAGCTTCAGTGTAAGTTTTTCGAGCTGTTGCCCGTTTCTTCGGATGCGCCTGCTGGCATTGCATCTTACTTTTGTGCAAGTATTGCAGGTGCTAACCTTGCTCCAAGGGAGGAGAAGGAGCGTGTTGCTGTTCGGGTCAATTGTTTGACTCAACAGGACATGGAAGCCGGCGGGTTCTTCTGGATGGATCGTGACCGTGCTATGGTCCTTGCGACGGTGCAAGATCGTGTTCACCAAGTATCGCGGGTGCTTCGTCAGGTACAGACTTCACTCGCGTCGGTTGTGCATGTGATGTTTCTGCTGGATGTTGTGCCAACAACCCTTTCTGGTCTTCTGTCGAAGTTTCGGAATGTGAATCGTGTCAAGGAATTGGTGCGGCACCAGCTCGTCGCAGGAGTGAAGGCTGCGTTGTCCCTTGTGAGGCTGCATCACCCTGAAGTAGATCTGTTCGCTGTAGCGGCTGGGCCACCCTTTTGACCAGATGGTGGTGTGTGGGATATGCGTCCGCATTACGCGGCTGTAAGGCAGTATGCCGAAGAGGTCGTAGATCTATTTGAGCAGCGTGCTCAGGTTATTCTTCAGAATAGGTAGTGCCTGTAAAAGAGATGAATGTAAAATTTGAATATATTTGACTAGGCGTGTTTTGCCCTTTGTTATAAAGGTTTGGTTGTTGTTCGAGCACGTAGTGCTTTGTTCGCATACGTGTCCTTTTCGTTAGCCTGACGTGGTCAGCTACTTAGGCGTACACGTGTTATCCTCAGTCGACGAAATCGTGAGGTGGGGGAGCCCCCGAGTGCGTTTGTAGCATGAAGTAAAAGTGCGAATAGAAAAACGAAATTTTTGGGGCGGGACACTTAGCTTTATTTATATCATAATGGAGGAGGTACATTGTTCGGCTGAGTATCCTTGGCTGAATAGCCTTATTGAAAGTAAATGGGTAGGTAGCTAGGGGTAGAATCGTCGCAGCTGTGCGACGTTCCATGGGTTGGAGTATGCGACTCAGACTCCACGTGCTTGAGGCGATAGGCGCCACCTGGGATGGCTTCGGTGACGATGTAGGGTCCTTCCCATGGTGACTCGAATTTCTTCGGTCGCTCTTGCTTGACTCACAAGACGAGGTCTCCTTCGACGAAGGACCTTGGGCGCAGCCGTCGGCTGTGGTAGTTGCGGAGACTCTGCTGGTACACCGCTGATCGAGCTGCTGCTATGTCTCGTGCTTCGTCAAGTGTGTCGACGGTATCTTCGAGTGCAGCCGTGGATTCGGCTTCGCTATAAGCAACGACCCGGGGGGGCTGGTGGCATACTTTGGCTGGTACCACGGCTTCGGCTCCGTGCACCATGAAGAACGACGTGTAGCCGATGGAGCTGTTTGGTGTGGTACGCAAGCTCCATATGACGGAGGGTAGCTCTTTCGTCCAGGCTCCAGCGAGTCGCTCGAGCGGGATCATGAGGCGCTTCTTGATGCCAGCGCCGATTAGGCCGTTGGCCTTTTCCACCTGCCCGTTCGTTTGCGGGTGCGCCACAGAGGCGTATGTGATGTTGATTCCGAGGCCTTCGCAGAAGTCTTGGAATTCTTTGGAGATGAAGTTCGATCCATTGTCGGTGATGATGCTACGCGGTACGCCGAACCTGTAGACAATGGATTCAAAGAACTTGACGGCAGTCTTGCCCTTTTGGTTAGTGACCGGCATTGCTTCGATCCACTTGGTGAATTTGTCGACTGCGACCAGGAGGTAGACGTGCCCCCTTTCAAAGACCTTGGCAGTTTGCCGATCATGTTGAGGCCCCATTGGGCGAAGGGCCAGGCCAAAAGTATGGGCCTGAGCTCTGACCCGGGTGCGTGTGGTTTGTCAGCGAACCTTTGGCACCCTTTGCATCTTCGGACAATGTCTTTTGCGTCGTTCATGGCCGTTGGCCAGTAGAATCCAGCTTGTAGAGCTTTGGCGACAAGGGAGCGACTGCCTGCGTGATGGCCGCAGATGCCCTCGTGGATGTCTTGAAGTATGGTTTTCCCGTCACCGATGGTGACGCACCTTTGTAGTACACCCGAAATGCTGCGCTTGTACAGCTCGCCATTGATGATGGTGAAGGCTTTTGACCGGCGAGATATGCGTCGGGCATCTGTCGGGATGTCAGGTAGTTCTCCGTCTATTAAGTACTGGAGGTACGGTCATGTCCAAGTTTCTTCGACTGCCATGACCTGCATCAGGTTGACTGTGGCAACCTCTGTGTCCAATTTTTTTGGGTCCTTCATGACCTTCGGGTAGCGTAGCCCCTAAGTGTTCTGCTTCTTCGGGTGATCCCTTGGGGAATTTCCGCTTGATGGATGGCACGCAGATCTGTTCGAGGAACACACCTGGTGGCACCCTTGCGCAGGTGGAGCCGATGTTGGCGAGTCTATCGTCCTCCTCGTTGCTTTCTCTTCCAACGTGTCGGAGCTCGCAGCCGTCGAATTCTCCCTCGAGTGATTGTAGAGTGCGCGGTACGCGATCATGTTTTCTGCGTGTGCGTCGCACTCATTCATCGTCTGTTGGACGACGAGGTTGTAGTCACCATAGATGACCAGGCGTGTTGTGCCGCAGATCTTTGCCATCCTCATGCCATGGATGAGGGCTTCGTATTCGGCCTCGTTATTGGAAGCTCGGAATTTCATCCGAAGGACGTACTTCATCTTGTCTCCCTGCGGGGAGGTCAGTATGACCCCGGCTCCTGCTCCAGCTTCGCGCTTGGAACCGTCGAAGTGCATCGTCTATGACTGCGACATGTCTGGGGTGTCTGGCAGCTGCAGCTCCATCCAGTGTACAAGGAAGTCCGGGAGGACCTGAGAATTGATTGTGAGTCGCTTGTCGTAGACGATGTCTAGCGGTGACAGCTCTATGCCCCACAGGGCCACGCGTCCTGTGGCCTCCGGGTTGTTTAGGATGCTTTTCAGGGGTGCTTCGTTGACGACCATCACCTGGTGCTCCTGGAAGTAATGGCTCAACCGACGAGCCGTCATGTGTAACACCCTCAGAATCGGCTCTATGCAAGTTTTAGCGAAACCCGCCAAACCCGCATAGAAACGATTCAAAGGTGCCCACCAGGCACTTTCGTGCGGGTGGAAAACAAAGTAATAACATTACACAACAGTCCTCGATGGGACCCACAGAACAGATATATATATACAACACGACTCCATGAGTCAAGAATACAGATATAATATACAAAGATCCAAATCACCTTGAAAATGATAGAGCGTCCGACTACGGACAAGATGCAAATGGGGCTAAGAGCCCTGAAGAATAACCAATGGCGTCCATAACCCTGCCCAGGCCAAGCCGGAAGGGTAACCCTGCTAACGACGTCGATCTCAAAACCTTCTTAAACAAAAGGGGTGCCGACAAAGGGCAAAGGAAAAAGAGGAGCGTCAGTACTGAGGCCAGTACACGGCGAGACTAGAATTCGGCGGTCCTCGCCTACATAGGTATGGTGGACTGAAGCGGCAGCGGCAGCATGCACTGAACACCCTATAGAGACTCGATACAACTGGCGGCAATCAGAGAGGGGTGAGAAAGACCTATTCGGAACCAACCTGATACTACCACCAAACAAACCCATCCTGGTATTTCCCCCTCGAGACCAATCGAGGAAGTCCACCGAGGAACTCACACGGTTGGCAGTTTTATTTATTCAGTTATCGTTGCAGCAATTACTAGTCAGGTATAGATAATCATCCTGATAAAATAAGCAGTGGGCCGTTTTAGTTAACCATTCCGTTGTAGTTGCGACACTTACTAGTCAGATACAATTATCATGAGATAACCCAAAACCCAGCAGTTGTTGGTACTTTTATTTAGCCATTCCGTTGTAGTTGCAATACTTACTAGTCAGGTACAATGGTCGCAAGCGACAACTCAAACAAGCAATTGTTGGCAGGTTTATTTAGCCATTCCATTGTAGTGAAGCTGATTACTAGTCATTATAGAGTCAAATTTATAGCACTACTTTAGTTATAGTTGTCTATGATCGAGATACTGTGCTCCAAGTCGTCCATAACCGTGGACACGGCTTTCAGAAAGTTTTACCTGGCCGGGGTGCACAAATAGCAACACACACTCGATCAACCTCGGAAAAACCAAATCAAAACCCAACGAGGCCTTCACGACAAAGCAATCACAGGATTCAGAAATATTTCAGGGGGCCACCCCTTGGAGTACACCCGCAACGAAGTTAGCTGACTCCGAGACGGACCCGAGGTTTGGGTGGACGGCTGTGAACGACTGGGAACCCAAAACTGGGCTTGTCGACACCGCGAAAACGTGTCCCGATCCTAAACAGTACAGGTGCTATCCATCGCACAATTTAAATAAAGCAGTAAAGCATGGCATAAGTACAGGATAGTAAATAAAACCTCAAACTAGTTTGTGGCCCCCAAGAAATAAGAATGAATCAAGCTCTGGCTCAGGGGGTTCCCATAAGCCTCCCGGATGTGGATAGCGCGAATATTCAAGGAACAGGTATCAAGTACTCGGGGTCCTACGGGACACAAGTGGACGGTTAACAACCAAATAACATCTATTGCCCACCTGTGCCTCTGCTTACTTACTTCAATTTTAGTTGTTAAACAGGAATTAAAGTGAACGATAAGTAAAGCCATGATCATCTCCAACATCAACATGCGGCAATACACCAACAACTGTGGCACTTGACGACACGCAACAGCACTTGAGCAAGCGACTACGATGTGCAAGTCCAACTATCTACCAATCAACAGGTAATAGGAGGTGTCCAAGGCAATATAAGGCGGCAAGGAATATCTCGGGTACGAAAACTAGAGCATCGCAACACAGATAGCAATAGATCAACAGGAGGGAATAAATACTATAAAAGTAAGATAGGTAGAAAGGGGGAGGTGCTCGCCTGAAAACATTGTCGAAGGTTCAACCGAAGATCGGGTCGACACTCGCATCAACTCAACGGCCTTATCCGCGAAGAACCAAAACACTAGAACAAACACCGGATGCAATATTTAATACTACGGCAAAAGATCGGGCATGATGCATGTATGATGCATGACATGGCAAAGATGCGATGCAATTGGGCAATATTAAGCGGAACCGGGGTCCCGACAATTAATTAAACGGTTCCAGTTATTTAGATACCCGCCAATTTAAATGTTGTCTTAACCTGGCAAAAGATAGCACCGGTTCGCTACACCAATTTAAATGAGGCCGATATAAGACTAGATTTGTCCGCATATGGGCCCCATATTTAATTAGAGGTGAATCGGCATAAGGCCCCCAAACCACACAAATATGCATGCAAGTATGGCAATTAATATGCAACAAGTTGTTATTACATTTATAAAATAGGGCTCGAGAAAAGGGGGCACACATTAGGGTTGCGAAGGTCTTGGTTCCGGGGGTTCGGTCTCGGGGCTCAGGGTTCGACGGGATCGTTCTCGGACTCCGGGATTTAGGGTCTTCGGATCGGGGAAGTAGATCTTGTCGCACGAGCGTCAATGCTTCCGGGAAGGAGAACTTGTCGTCCAGGGTCTCGGTGTCCGGGGTGAAGTACTCGGCGTCCTCGAGGGAGTACTTGTCGCACATGTGGTCTTCGGGTTCCATGACGATGATCTTGCCGTTTCGATGTCGGGGTCTTGAAATCCGTGAAGAAATCCTTGTCACCCTTGGGTGGAGAACTTGTCATCCCGAGGGTCCGTGGCTTCGGCGGAACGTTCTATGGATCCAGGGTCGAAGAGCTTGGTGTCCGCGAAGGGAACTCGGCGTTTTCGTGTCGAGGTTCTTGGCGGTTATCGGGTTCGGTCTTCGGGGTACATGAGGAGATCTTGGCGTTCCGTGGAGGTGATATTGTCGATGGCGAACTTGGACTTAGCAGCGCATGTTCGGGTGGCTTACGGGGTACTAGTCCGGCTTGCAGCTCTTGTTCACCGGACGGAAATGTAAGCAGAGTTAACATCTTGCAGTACCATCAACACCACCGTGGGATCCCTGTTGACATCACCAGGAGGGTGCCCGTGTGGCTTGTTGCGGCACACGCACGGCAGCAGTGCGGGCCAGGGGAAGGCCGAGATCGACCGACGCGGCCCGGAACGCGCAGGAACACTGGCAGCGGGGCCGAGGCGTCTGCGCAGGCGCTCGACGAGAAGCGGGCGACGGGCCGGCGGGTGGTGGCCGGGCCCGCGCGGGGCAGTGGAGGGCGCGGCCAGCCAGACTCAAGGAAGAGGAGGCCCGGGGTGGGGCGGTGCCAGGCCGGAGAGGAGCACCGGCGGCAGGGTCGGGCTCGCCAGAACGGTGGCGGGGCCAGGCGAGGTGGGGCGACGGCGGCGCCAGGGGTCGACGGCGAGGCGCGAGGAGGAGGGGGAAGGCCGGAGCTCGTGGCGGAGGCGGGCTCGCCGGCGGCGGACGGAGGGCGGGGCGACGACCGGCGAGGCGAGGCTGCAGGGCGAGCGGCGGGCGCGGGGTCGGTGGCATGCACGGCGCGGCGAGGAGGACGGCGCCGGAGGAGGCCGCGGAGGCGGAGGCCGACGGTGGGGCCGGAGGCGGAGGCGCAGCCGGTGGCGCTCGGGCCGGCGGCGGGAGGGAGCGGTGGAGGCCGGCGGAGGGGTGAGCGGGGTCGCGCGCCGGCGGGCGGCGGTCTCGCAGGCGGCGTCGGGCGGGCGGCCCGAGCAAGGCGGCGGCGGCAGGTGAGCGAGAGAGGAGGGCGCAGCCGGAGGGGAAGGTGGCTGGTGGCGCCGGAGGGAGGAGACGGGGGGGCGTGCCGTGGAGCAGAGAGGAGGGAGGCGGGAGGAGGAAGAGGACCAGGGGAGAGCGGGCACGTCGGGGAGAGAGAGATGGTGGGGAGGGGAGAGAGGGAGTGGTGGGACCGGGGGTGTGTTTGCTGTGTGGGGTGGGGAGTGGGCTGAAAAGGGGTGGGGCCAGGCTGTCGGTGAGGGAGAGAGAGAGGGAGTAGGTGGGACTGGGGTGAGAGAAGGGGTGGGATTTGCAGGGTGGATTGATGAGGTGGCGGGGTGGGTAGGGAATTGGGGGAGGGGTGAGGTGGCAAGCTGGGATAGGTGGGTAGGATAGGTTTGGGTAGTTTTAGGATTCGGGCGGGCTGGTTTAGGTGGACCGATTTTATTCTGGGGGTGGTCGACTGGGTCGAATCGGCCCGTTCGACTGCCCCACTAAAAATAATTAAATATTTTATTTATTTCAAACAGGGCTTTTGCAAACCGATAGCAGACAAAACAAAATAATCCGGAGACCCGGGTTTGAGTTGAATTAAAGACGGGGCGTTTAGAAAACAAAAATAGGTTTTTCCGCAAATAGTTTTATGCAAACGAATGCAAGATGATGACGATGCTCAAATGCAATGTGGCATGATGACATGAGCATGCGGTCATGATGATGCACTGCACAAAAACAACGCGATTTTCTAGTAGTGGTTTTGCGGGATGCCACAATTCGACACCACTAACAATGGATCTCGCCCTCGAGATCCGCCTCATGGTACCGGAAGGAAGGTCGGCGATCTGAATCTTCTCGCTTCGTGTAGATCCTCGCGACACCACTAACGAGGGTTCCTTCTTCATCTTGAAAAATGGCTACACCACCAACAAAGGGTCGTTGTTCACGTTCGTCGAGAGAACACTCCGGATAACCAACGGACGAAGTTAAAGGTAAGGCCACCTCTAACTTTCACGGAAGGAGTAAAAGCACATTAATTCACCAATTCAATGTACAAGAGCGAATGATAAGAGTAGTGGTATGGTAGCTACTCCATCCCGCACTCAAACCATTACTCTGCACACGAATAGGCAGATTATGCAACCAACTCTCGGAATTAGACTGAAGATCTCGACAAGCGAGGTTCGGAAACAAAGGAGTGATGCAGACTCTACATCGGATCTGGCGTAGATGATGTCGTCGCGTCGAAGAACACCGGAAGGCACAAACAAGGAACAAAGAATGGTACCACAGTAGACGGATTCCTCAGGCAGCATGAACACCGGATGGTAGAACACCGTTTATCAAAGAAGGAAGCGAAACCCTGAAGGTACGACGGAAACCCAACCACGAGAATTCCTGGACCCGAAGAAAAAGACGAGAGCGGAATCAAAACACGTAGAGCTAAGAGGAGAATAGCAAAGGGGTAAGGAATAAAAATCAGACCTAATCAGAACTATCCAACCGATTTTGCAAAAATAGTTTTGACACTCTACTGCGGCCGTTAGCTAGGTTATCCTACAGGCTGGACTTGTGGGGTATCGCAACTGCTGAGCTCTGATACCACTCTGTAACACCCTCAGAATCGGCTCTATGCAAGTTTTAGCGAAACCCGCCAAACCCGCATAGAAACGATTCAAAGGTGCCCACCAGGCACTTTCATGCGGGTGGAAAACGAAGTAATAACATTACACAACAGTCCTCGATGGGACCCACAGAACAGATATATATACAACACGACTCCATGAGTCAAGAATACAGATATAATATACAAAGATCCAAATCACCTTGAAAATGATAGAGCGTCCGACTACGGACAAGATGCAAATGGGGCTAAGAGCCCTGAAGAATAACCAATGGCGTCCATAACCCTGCCCAGGCCAAGCCGGAAGGGTAACCCTGCTAACGACGTCGATCTCAAAACCTGCTTAAACAAAAGGGGTGCCGACAAAGGGCAAAGGAAAAAGAGGAGCGTCAGTACTGAGGCCAGTACACGGCGAGACTAGAATTCGGCGGTCCTCGCCTATATAGGTATGGTGGACTGAAGCGGCAGCGGCAGCATGCACTGAACACCCTATAGAGACTCGATACAACTGGCGGCAATCAGAGAGGGGTGAGAAAGACCTATTCGGAACCAACCTGATACTACCACCAAACAAACCCATCCTGGTATTTCCCCCTCGAGACCAATCGAGGAAGTCCACCGAGGAACTCACACGGTTGGCAGTTTTATTTATTCAGTTATCGTTGCAGCAATTACTAGTCAGGTATAGATAATCATCCTGATAAAATAAGCAGTGGGCCGTTTTAGTTAACCATTCCGTTGTAGTTGCGACACTTACTAGTCAGATACAATTATCATGAGATAACCCAAAACCCAGCAGTTGTTGGTACTTTTATTTAGCCATTCCGTTGTAGTTGCAATACTTACTAGTCAGGTACAATGGTCGCAAGCGACAACTCAAACAAGCAATTGTTGGCAGGTTTATTTAGCCATTCCATTGTAGTGAAGCTGATTACTAGTCATTATAGAGTCAAATTTATAGCACTACTTTAGTTATAGTTGTCTATGATCGAGATACTGTGCTCCAAGTCGTCCATAACCGCGGACACGGCTTTCAGAAAGTTTTACCTGGCCGGGGTGCACAAATAGCAACACACACTCGATCAACCTCGGAAAAACCAAATCAAAACCCAACGAGGCCTTCACGACAAAGCAATCACAGGATTCAGAAATATTTCAGGGGGCCACCCCTTGGAGTACACCCGCAACGAAGTTAGCTGACTCCGAGACGGACCCGAGGTTTGGGTGGACGGCTGTGAACGACTGGGAACCCAAAACTGGGCTTGTCGACACCGCGAAAACATGTCCCGATCCTAAACAGTACAGGTGCTATCCATCGCACAATTTAAATAAAGCAGTAAAGCATGGCATAAGTACAGGATAGTAAATAAAACCTCAAACTAGTTTGTGGCCCCCAAGAAATAAGAATGAATCAAGCTCTGGCTCAGGGGGGTCCCATAAGCCTCCCGGATGTGGATAGCGCGAATATTCAAGGAACAGGTATCAAGTACTCGGGGTCCTACGGGACACAAGTGGACGGTTAACAACCAAATAACATCTATTGCCCACCTGTGCCTCTGCTTACTTACTTCAATTTTAGTTGTTAAACATGAATTAAAGTAAACGATAAGTAAAGCCATGATCATCTCCAACATCAACATGCGGCAATACACCAACAACTATGGCACTTGACGACACGCAACAGCACTTGAGCAAGCGACTACGACGCGCAAGTCCAACTATCTACCAATCAACAGGTAATAGGAGGTGTCCAAGGCAATATAAGGCGGCAAGGAATATCTCGGGTACGAAAACTAGAGCATCGCAACACAGATAGCAATAGATCAACAGGAGGGAATAAATACTATAAAAGTAAGATAGGTATAAAGGGGGAGGTGCTCGCCTGAAAACATTGTCGAAGGTTCAACCGAAGATCGGGTCGACACTCGCATCAACTCAACGGCCTTATCCGCGAAGAACCAAAACACTAGAACAAACACCGGATGCAATATTTAATACTACGGCAAAAGATCGGGCATGATGCATGTATGATGCATGACATGGCAAAGATGCGATGCAATTGGGCAATATTAAGAGGAACCGGGGTCCCGACAATTAATTAAACGGTTCCAGTTATTTAGATACCCGCCAATTTAAATGTTGTCTTAACCTGGCAAAAGATAGCACCGGTTCGCTACACCAATTTAAATGAGGCCGATATAAGACTAGATTTGTCCGCATATGGGCCCCATATTTAATTAGAGGTGAATCGGCATAAGGCCCCCAAACCACACAAATATGCATGCAAGTATGGCAATTAATATGCAACAAGTTGTTATTACATTTATAAAATAGGGCTCGAGAAAAGGGGGCACACATTAGGGTTGCGAAGGTCTTGGTTCCGGGGGTTCGGTCTCGGGGCTCAGGGTTTGACGGGATCGTTCTCGGACTCCGGGATTTAGGGTCTTCGGATCGGGGAAGTAGATCTTGTCGCACGAGCGTCAATGCTTCCGGGAAGGAGAACTTGTCGTCCAGGGTCTCGGTGTCCGGGGTGAAGTACTCGGCGTCCTCGAGGGAGTACTTGTCGCACATGTGGTCTTCGGGTTCCATGACGATGATCTTGCCGTTTCGATGTCGGGGTCTTGAAATCCGTGAAGAAAGCCTTGTCGCCCTTGGGTGGAGAACTTGTCATCCCGAGGGTCCATGGCTTCGGCGGAACGTTCTATGGATCCAGGGTCGAAGAGCTTGGTGTCCGCGAAGGGAACTCGGCGTTTTCGTGTCGAGGTTCTTGGCGGTTATCGGGTTCGGTCTTCGGGGTACATGAGGAGATCTTGGCGTTCCGTGGAGGTGATATTGTCGATGGCGAACTTGGACTTAGCAGCGCATGTTCGGGTGGCTTACGGGGTACTAGTCCGGCTTGCAGCTCTTATTCACCGGACGGAAATGTAAGCAGAGTTAACATCTTGCAGTACCATCAACACCACCGTGGGATCCCTGTTGACATCACCAGTGTAACACCCTCAGAATCGGACCTATGCAAGTTTCAGCGATTCCCGCCAAACCCGCATAGAAACGATTCAAAGGTGCCCACCAGGCACTTTCGTGCGGGTGGAAAATGAAGTAATAACATTACACAACAGTCCTCGATGGGACCCACAGAACAGATATATACAACAGCGACTCAAAGAGTCAAGAATACAGATATAATATACAAAGATCCAAATCACCTGTAAAACGATACAGCGTCCGACTACGGACAAGATGCAAATGGGGCTAAGAGCCCTGAAGAATAACCAATGGCGTCCATAACCCTGCCCAGGCCAAGCCGGAAGAGTAACCCTGCTAACGACGTCGATCTCAAACCTGATAAAACAAAAGGGGTGCCGACAAAAGGGCAAAGGAAAAAGTGGAGCGTCAGTACTGAGGCCAGTACACGGCGAGGCTAGAATTCGGCGGTCCTCGCCTACATAGGTATGGTGGACTGAAGCGGCAGCGGCAGCATGCACTAAACAACCTATAGAGACTCGATACAACTGGCGACTATCAGAGAGGGGTAAGAAAGACCTAATCGGAACCAACCTGATACTACCACCAAACAAACCCATCCTGGCGTTTCCCCTCGACACCGATCGAGGAAGTCAACCGAGGAACTCACACAGTTGGCAGTTTTATTTATTCGGTTATTGTTGCAGCAATTACTAGTCAGGTATAGATAATCATCCTGATAAAAATAAGCGGTGGGTCATTTTAGTTAGTCATTCCGTTATAGTGGCAGCACTTACTAGTCAGATAGAATTAGCATGAGATAACCCAAAACCCAGCAGTTGTTGGTACTTTTATTTAGCCATTCCGTTGTAGTTGCAATATTTATTAGTCAGGTACAATGGTCGCAAGCGACAATTCAAACAAGCAATGGTGGGCACTATTATTAGCCATTCCATTATAGTGAAGCTGATTACTAGTCATTATAAAGTCAAATTTATAGCAATAAACTTTAGTTGTGCTTGTCTATGGTCGAGATACTGTGCTCCAAGTCGTCCATAACCGCGGACACGGCTTTCAGAAAGTTTTTACCCGGCCGGGGTGCACCAATAGCAACACACACTCGATCAACCTCGGAAAAACCAAATCAAAACCCAACGAGGCCTTCACGACAAAGCAATCACAGGATTCAGAAATATTTCCGGGGGCCACCCCATTGAGTAGACCCGCAACGAAGTAAGCAAGCTTCGAGATGGACTCAAGGTTAGCGCCAATGGCTGTAAGCGACTGGGAACCCGAAAACTCGGGGTGTCGATACCGCGTAATCACTCCGCTTACCTAAACAGTACAGGGTGCTATCTGTCGCACAATTTAAATACAGAAGTAGCATGGCATAAGTACAGGATGGTAAATAAAACCTCAAACTAGTTTGTGGCCCCAAGAAATAAGACGGAATCAAGCTCTGGCTCAGGGGGGTCCCATATACCTCCCGGATGTGGATAGCGCGATAAATCAAGGAACAGGTATCAAGTACTCGGGGTCCTACGGGACACAAGTGGGCGTTCGGAAACCAAATATTATCTATCACCCACCGATGCCTCTGCTTACTTCAATTTTAGTTGTTAAACAGGAATTAAAGTGAACAATAAGTAAAACTATGATCATCTCCAACAACAACATGCGGCAATCCTCCAACAACTGTGGCACTGAACGACACGCAACAGCACTTGAGCAAGCGACTACGACGCGCAAGTCCAACTATCTACCAAACAATAGGTAATAGGATGTGTCCAAGGCAATATGGGGCTGCACGGTATATCAAGGCACGGAAACTAAAGCATCGCAACACAGATAGCAATAGATCAACAGGAGGGAATAAATACTATAAAAGTAAGATAGGTAGAAAGGGGGAGATGCTCGCCTGAAAACATTGCCGAAGATTCAACCGAAGATCGGGGCGAAGCTCACATCAACTCAACGGCCTTATCCGCGAAGAACCAAAACACTAGAAGAAACACCGGATGCAATATTTAATACAACGGCAGAAGACCGGCATGATGCTTGTATGATGCATGGCATGGCAAGGTGCGATGCAATTAGGTCATATTAAGCGGAACCGGGGTCCCGACAATTAATTAGGTGGTTCATGTTGTTTAGCTACCCCGCAATTTAAATGTTGTTTTAGCATGGCAAAAGATAGCACCGGGTTCGCTACACAAATTTAAATGAGGCCAATATAAGGCTAGATTTGCCCGCATATGGGCCCCATATTTAATTATATGGTGAATCGGCATAAGGCCCCCAAACCACACAAATATGCATGCGAGTATGACAATTTAATATGCATCAAATTTTGTTATTACATTTATAAAAATAGGGCTCGAGAAAAGGGGTCACACATTAGGGTACGGCGAGCTTGGGGTTCCGGGGTTCGGGGTTCGGCCTCGGGGTTCAGGGTTCGACGGGGTCGTTCTCGGACAAAAGAAGTAGATCTTGTCGCATCCAGGCAGCAGGACTTGGGTCGGTGTCAGGGCGCGTCGGATTCGTCCGGGTCGGTGCCGTTCTTGTTGTCGCGAAGGTCTTGTCGGGTTCCACGGGGTCGGTCTTGGCGTTCGGGGTGAAGCACTCGGCGTCCTCGAGGAAATACTTGTCGCATCCGTGTCGGCGAACTTGGCGTACCGAGGGTCCGGGTCTTGGCGTGGCCTTTGGATCACTGGGATCGGGCTTCAGGGTCCAACTCTGGGGACGTCCTTGCGGTCCGTGATCAGGTGAGTCTCGGTGTGGGCGTTCTTGGCGACCGGGGATCTTGGACCGTGTCGGCCTTCTCAAGGTCATGAATCGCCGCTCCGTGTCGGAGGTTCGAGGTTCGGTGGTGGAGATCTTGAAGACCCGCGAGTGCCACAACATACACACACATACACAAGCCGAGCGGGTCGGCGAGAGAGGCGCGGCGAACGGCGGCGAGGTGCTTGACTGCGACGGCGAGGGCGGGTCAGACGCGGGACGTCGCTTGGAGGTGGGCCGACCTGGGGCGGCCAGAACTTGCGGCGGGGCGCAGTCGCGCTGGAGGCCGGCGAGGACAGGAGGTTCGCGGGGCCTGGCGGTGCGACCGAGGCCGGCGGCGGCCCTGCGACGGAGAGAGCTGGCGGAGGCAGAGAGGCGGGCCGGCGCAGAGACGGGCCCGGTGGAGGAGCTGGAGGCCGAGGCGGGGCGGGACCGATGGGGGCGCGCCGGCGCGGGCGGAGCTCGGGGGCGACCGCGCGACGAGGCGGCGGGGTTGGCGGCGCTTGGGGTCGGGGTCGGACGCGACGCGCACGGGGGAGAACGGCGAGGCGCGGCGGAAGGCGAGCAGGCCGGACGCGGGCCGGAGGCGGCGGAGGCGCGGCCGGGGCTTGCTGGGGAGGTCCTCGGGGCGGGTTACGCGTGCAGAGGAAGAGGAGGCTGACGCCGGCGGAGGGGAGGGATGCGGGGCGGCGCGGCCTGACCGGCCACGGGCTCGCGGGCGGCGGGGGTCGAGGTCGGGGAGGGGGAAGACGGGCGGACGGCGGGAAGCTCGGGCTCGGGCGGTGACGTGGGATGCGGGGAGGAGGGCGGTTGGTCGCCGGCGGGGGTGGGGCGTGTCGGTCGGTCAGGGGCTGCAGGCGCGCGTTGGTGCTGAGCGTGCTGGGGCCGGTTGGTGGGGGTGATGAGAGAGGGAGAGAGAGAGGTTTGCTGATGTGGCAGCGCGGGATTGGGTGGGGGAGAGAGGAGAGGTGAGGTGGCGAGAGCTGATTGGCCCGGGTGATGTGGAGGCTGGGTGTGGTTAGGATTTTAGGTAGCTGTAGGATTTCAGGGGTGGACCGATTTAAAAATGGGGGTGGTCGTTTGGGTCGATTCGGCCCGTTCGACTGCCCCCGCTAAAACAATTAAACTTTTTATTTGTTTTAAACGGGCCGTATGCAAACCGATAGCGGCCAAAATAATTAGACCGGAGAACCGGGCTTTGCGTTTGAATAAAGATGGGGCGTTTTAGAAAACAAAACGGGCTTGCGAAAATAGTTTTATGCGAACAATGCATGATGATGACGATGCAATGCACAAATTCAACGCGATTTTCTAGTAGTGGTTTTGCGGGATGCCACAATTCGACACCACTAACAATGGATCTCGCCCTCGAGATCCGCCTCATGGTACCGGAAGGAAGGTCGGCGGTCTGCGTCTTCTCGCTTCGTGTAGATCCTCGCGACACCACTAACAAGAGGTCGTTGTCCGTGATCGTCGAGAGAACACTCCCGGGACAAAAGGTCGAAGGTAGAGGTATCAACAAATAAAGCCACCTCTAGCTTCGATGGAAAGAGGGAACCGATGCATTCTCGTCCACTTCAACGTACAAAAGCGAATAGAATGGGTAGTCGGCATGGGGGCCAATCCATCACGCACCCAAACTATTACTCCGCACAATCAGTAGAAGGGAGTGCAACCATTCTCGGAATCAGACTGAAGATCTCGACAAGCGAGGTTCGGAAACAAAGGAGTGATGCAGACTCCGCATCGGATCTGGCGTAGATGATGTCGTCGCTTCGGAAAACACCGGAAGGCACAAACAAGGAACAAAGAATGGTACCACAGTAGACGGATTCTCAGGCAGCATGAACACCGGATGTAGTAACACCGTTACCAAAGAAGGAAGCGAAACCCTGAAGGTACGACGGAACCCAACCACGAGAATTCCTGGACTCGAAGAAAGAGAAGAGAGCGGATTCAAAACACGTTGAGGTAAGAGGAGAACAGCAGAGGGGTAAGGAGTAAAATCAGACCTAATCAGAACTATCCAACCGATTTTCAAAATAGTTTTGACACTCTACTTCGGCCGTTAGCTAGGTTATCCTACAGGCTGGACTTGTGGGGTATCGCAACTGCTGAGCTCTGATACCACTCTGTAACACCCTCAGAATCGGACCTATGCAAGTTTCAGCGATTCCCGCCAAACCCGCATAGAAACGATTCAAAGGTGCCCACCAGGCACTTTCGTGCGGGTGGAAAACGAAGTAATAACATTACACAACAGTCCTCGATGGGACCCACAGAATAGATATATACAACAGCGACTCAAAGAGTCAAGAATACAGATATAATATACAAAGATCCAAATCACCTGTAAAACGATACAGCGTCCGACTACGGACAAGATGCAAATGGGGCTAAGAGCCCTGAAGAATAACCAATGGCGTCCATAACCCTGCCCAGGCCAAGCCGGAAGGGTAACCCTGCTAACGACGTCGATCTCAAACCTGCTAAAACAAAAGGGGTGCCGACAAAAGGGCAAAGGAAAAAGAGGAGCGTCAGTACTGAGGCCAGTGCACGGCGAGGCTAGAATTCGGCGGTCCTCGCCTACATAGGTATGGTGGACTGAAGCGGCAGCATGCACTAAACAACCTATAGAGACTCGATACAACTGGCGACTATCAGAGAGGGGTAAGAAAGACCTAATCGGAACCAACCTGATACTACCACCAAACAAACCCATCCTGGCGTTTCCCCTCGACACCGATCGAGGAAGTCAACCGAGGAACTCACACAGTTGGCAGTTTTATTTATTCGGTTATTGTTGCAGCAATTACTAGTCAGGTATAGATAATCATCCTGATAAAAATAAGCGGTGGGTCATTTTAGTTAGTCATTCCGTTATAGTGGCAGCACTTACTAGTCAGATACAATTAGCATGAGATAACCCAAAACCCAGCAGTTGTTGGTACTTTTATTTAGCCATTCCGTTGTAGTTGCAATATTTATTAGTCAGGTACAATGGTCGCAAGCGACAATTCAAACAAGCAATGGTGGGCACTATTATTAGCCATTCCATTATAGTGAAGATGATTACTAGTCATTATAAAGTCAAATTTATAGCAATAAACTTTAGTTGTGCTTGTCTATGGTCGAGATACTGTGCTCCAAGTCGTCCATAACCGCGGACACGGCTTTCAGAAAGTTTTTACCCGGCCGGGGTGCACCAATAGCAACACACACTCGATCAACCTCGGAAAAACCAAATCAAAACCCAACGAGGCCTTCACGACAAAGCAATCACAGGATTCAGAAATATTTCAGGGGGCCACCCCATTGAGTAGACCCGCAACGAAGTAAGCAAGCTTCGAGACGGACTCAAGGTTAGCGCCAATGGCTGTAAGCGACTGGGAACCCGAAAACTCGGGGTGTCGATACCGCGTAATCACTCCGCTTACCTAAACAGTACAGGGTGCTATCTGTCGCACAATTTAAATACAGAAGTAGCATGGCATAAGTACAGGATGGTAAATAAAACCTCAAACTAGTTTGTGGCCCCAAGAAATAAGACGGAATCAAGCTCTGGCTCAGGGGGGTCCCATATACCTCCCGGATGTGGATAGCGCGATAAATCAAGGAACAGGTATCAAGTACTCGGGGTCCTACGGGACACAAGTGGGCGTTCGGAAACCAAATATTATCTATCACCCACCGATGCCTCTGCTTACTTCAATTTTAGTTGTTAAACAGGAATTAAAGTGAACAATAAGTAAAACTATGATCATCTCCAACAACAACATGCGACAATCCTCCAACAACTGTGGCACTGAACGACACGCAACAACACTTGAGCAAGCGACTACGACGCGCAAGTCCAACTATCTACCAAACAACAGGTAATAGGATGTGTCCAAGGCAATATGGGGCTGCACGGTATATCACAGGCACGGAAACTAAAGCATCGCAACACAGATAGCAATAGATCAACAGGAGGGAATAAATACTATAAAAGTAAGATAGGTAGAAAGGGGGAGATGCTCGCCTGAAAACATTGCCGAAGATTCAACCGAAGATCGGGGCGAAGCTCACATCAACTCAACGGCCTTATCCGCGAAGAACCAAAACACTAGAAGAAACACCGGATGCAATATTTAATACAACGGCAGAAGACCGACATGATGCTTGTATGATGCATGGCATGGCAAGGTGCGATGCAATTAGGTCATATTAAGCGGAACCGGGGTCCCGACAATTAATTAGGTTGTTCATGTCGTTTAGCTACCCCGCAATTTAAATGTTGTTTTAGCATGGCAAAAGATAGCACCGGGTTCGCTACACAAATTTAAATGAGGCCAATATAAGGCTAGATTTGCCCGCATATGGGCCCCATATTTAATTATATGGTGAATCGGCATAAGGCCCCCAAACCACACAAATATGCATGCGAGTATGACAATTTAATATGCATCAAATTTTGTTATTACATTTATAAAAATAGGGCTCGAGAAAAGGGGTCACACATTAGGGTACGGCGAGCTTGGGGTTCCGGGGTTCGGGGTTCGGCCTCGGGATTCAGGGTTCGACGGGGTCGTTCTCGGACAAAAGAAGTAGATCTTGTCGCATCCGGGCAGCAGGACTTGGGTCGGTGTCGGGGCGCGTCGGATTCGTCCGGGTCGGTGTCGTTCTTGTTGTCGCGAAGGTCTTGTCGGGTTCCACGGGGTCGGTCTTGGCGTTCGGGGTGAAGCACTCGGCGTCCTCGAGGAAATACTTGTCGCATCCGTGTCGGCGAACTTGGCGTACCGAGGGTCCGGGTCTTGGCGTGGCCTTTGGATCACCGGGATCGGGCTTCGGGGTCCAACTCTGGGGACGTCCTTGCGGTCCGTGATCGGGTGAGTCTCGGTGTGGGCGTTCTTTGCGACCGGGGATCTTGGACCGTGTCGGCCTTCTCAAGGTCATGCATCGCCGCTCCGTGTCGGAGGTTCGAGGTTCGGTGGTGGAGATCTTGAAGACCCACGAGTGCCACAACATACACACACATACACAAGCCGAGCGGGTCGGCAAGAGAGGCGCGGCGGACGGCGGCGAGGTGCTTGACTGCGACGGCGAGGGCGGGTCAGACGCGGGACGTCGCTTGGAGGTGGGCCGACCTGGGGGCGGCCAGAACTTGCGGCGGGGCGCAGTCGCGCTGGAGGCCGGCGAGGACGGGAGGTTCGCGGGGCCTGGCGGCGCGACCGAGGCCGGCGGCGGCCCTGCGATGGAGAGAGCTGGCGGAGGCAGAGAGGCGGGCCGGCGCAGAGACGGGCCCGGTGGAGGCGCTGGAGGCCGAGGCGGGGCGGGACCGACGGGGGCGCGCCGGCGCGGGCGGAGCTCGGGGGCGACCGCGCGACGAGGCGGCGGGGTCGGCGGCGCTTGGGGTCGGGGTCGGACGCGACGCGCACGGGGGAGAACGGCGAGGCGCGGCGGAAGGCGAGCAGGCCGGACGCGTTCCGGAGGCGGCGGAGGCGCGGCCGGGGCTTGCTGGGGAGGTCCTCGGGGCGGGTTACGCGTGCAGAGGAAGAGGAGGCTGACGCCGGCGGAGGGGAGGGATGCGGGGCGGCGCGGCCTGACCGGCCACGGGCTCGCGGGCGGCGGGGGTCGAGGTCGGGGAGGGGGAAGACGGGCGGACGGCGGGAAGCTCGGGCTCGGGCGGTTACGTGGGATGCGGGGAGGAGGGCGGTTGGTCGCCGGCGGGGGTGGGGCGTGTCGGTCGGTCAGGGGCTGCAGGCGCGCGTTGGTGCTGAGCGTGCTGGGGCCGGTTGGTGGGGGTGATGAGAGAGGGAGAGAGAGAGGTTTGCTGATGTGGCAGCGCGGGATTGGGTGGGGGAGAGAGGAGAGGTGAGGTGGCGAGAGCTGATTGGCCCGGGTGATGTGGAGGCTGGGTGTGGTTAGGATTTTAGGTAGCTGTAGGATTTCAGGGGTGGACCGATTTAAAAATGGGGGTGATCGTTTGGGTCGATTCGGCCCGTTCGACTGCCCCCGCTAAAACAATTAAACTTTTTATTTGTTTTAAACAGGCCGTATGCAAACCGATAGCGGCCAAAATAATTAGACCGGAGAACCGGGCTTTGCGTTTGAATAAAGATGGGGCGTTTTAGAAAACAAAACGGGCTTGCGAAAATAGTTTTATGCGAACAATGCATGATGATGACGATGCAATGCACAAATTCAACGCGATTTTCTAGTAGTGGTTTTGCGGGATGCCACAACCAGGAGGGTGCCCGTGTGGCTTGTTGCGGCACACGCACGGCAGCAGTGCGGGCCAGGGGAAGGCCGAGATCGACCGACGCGGCCCGGAACGTGCAGGAACACGGGCAGCGGGGCCGAGGCGTCTACGCAGGCGCTCGACGAGAAGCGGGCGACGGGCCGACGGGTGGTGGCCGGGTCCGCGCGGGGCAGAGGAGGGCGCGGCCAGCCGGACTCGAGGAAGAGGAGGCCCGGGGTGGGGCGGCGCCAGGCCAGAGAGGAGCACCGGCGGCAGGGTCGGGCTCGCTAGAACGGTGGCGGGGCCAGGCGTGGTGGGGCGACGGCGGCGCCAGGGGTCGACGGCGAGGCGCGAGGAGGAGGGGGAAGGCCGGAGCTCGGCGCGGAGGCGGGCTCGCCGGCGGCGGACGGAGGGCGGGGCGACGACTGGCGAGGCGAGGCTGCAGGGCGAGCGGCGGGCGCGGGGTCGGTGGCATGCGCGGCGCGGCGAGGAGGACGGCGCCGGAGGAGGCCGCGGAGGCGGAGGCCGACGGTGGGGCCGGAGGCGGAGGCGCAACCGGTGGCGCTCGGGCCGGCGGCGGGAGGGAGCGGTGGAGGCCGGCGGAGGGGTGAGCGGGGTCGTGCGCCGGCGGGTGGCGGTCTCGCAGGCGGCGTCGGGCGGGCGGCCCGAGGAAGGCGGCGGCGGCAGGTGAGCGAGAGAGGAGGGCGCAGCCGGAGGGGAAGGTGGCTGGTGGCGCCGGAGGGAGGAGACGGGGGGGGCGTGCCGTGGAGCAGAGAGGAGGGAGGCGGGAGGAGGAAGAGGACCAGGGGAGAGCGGGCGCGTCAGGGAGAGAGAGAGGGTGGGGAGGGGAGAGAGGGAGTGGTGGGACCGGTGGGACCGGGGGTGTGTTTGCTGTGTGGGGTGGGGAGTGGGCTGAAAAGGGGTGGGGCCAGGCTGTCGGTGAGGGAGAGAGAGAGGGAGTAGGTGGGACTGGGGTGAGAGAAGGGGTGGGATTTGCAGGGTGGATTGATGAGGTGGCGGGGTGGGTAGGGAATTGGGGGAGGGGTGAGGTGGCGAGCTGGGATAGGTGGGTAGGATAGGTTTGGGTAGTTTTAGGATTCGGGCGGGCTGGTTTAGTTGGACCGATTTTATTCTGGGGGTGGTCGACTGGGTCGAATCGGCCCGTTCGACTGCCCCACTAAAAATAATTAAATATTTTATTTATTTCAAACAGGGCTTTTGCAAACCGATAGCAGACAAAACGAAATAATCCGGAGACCCGGGTTTGAGTTGAATTAAAGACGGGGCGTTTAGAAAACAAAAATAGGTTTTTCCGCAAATAGTTTTATGCAAGCGAATGCAAGATGATGACGATGCTCAAATGCAATGTGGCATGATGACATGAGCATGCGGTCATGATGATGCACTGCACAAAAACAACGCGATTTTCTAGTAGTGGTTTTGCGGGATGCCACATCATGAACACGCCGTAGGCGAGTTTCTGGTAGTGAGAGTACCTCTGCTTTGTTGGCGTCAATACCTCGCTGAGGTAGTAGATTGGGCGTTGGACCCCATGGGTCTTGCCTTCTTCGGGTCATTCGACCATCAGCACGGTGCTTACCACCTGGTGTGTGGCTGCTATGTACAGCAGTAGGGGCTCACGCTCCTTTGGCGTAACCAAGACGGGCGAGGTGGAGAGCATTCGCTTTAGATCTTCGAATGCGTCATCCGCTTCAGGCGTCCACTCGAATTTATCTGCCTTGCGTAGCAGTTGGTAGAATGGCAGGGCTTTCTCGCCCATGCGGCTGATGAACCTGCTCAATGCCGCTATTCGTCCTGTGAGCTGCTGGACACCCTTGAGGTTCTTCGGCTTCTCCATGGCCATGATGGCCCGGATTTTCTTCGGGTTCGCCTTGATCCCTCGCTGGGAGATGAAGTATCCAAGCAGCTGACCCGATGGGACGCCAAAGGCGCACTTTTCGGGATTGAGCTTGATCCTGTAGTGGTCAAGATTATCGAACGTCTCGCGGAGATCGTCGATGAGCGTTCTTGTCTCCCTTGTTTTGATGACTATGTCGTCGACATAGACTTGGACGTTGCGACCAATCGGGTCCTTCAGACATGCCTGCATGCATCACTGGTACGTGGCACCTGCGTTCTTTAGCCCGAAGGGCATTGTGTTGTGGCAAAACACTCCGAACGGTGTGATAAACGCCGTTTTCTCTTGATCTTCGAACTTGAGTTGGATCTGGTTGTATCCTGAGTAGGCGTCGAGGAAGGAGAGTTTCTCGCATCCTGCAGTCGAATCGATGATCTGATCGATCCGAGGAAGAGGGAAGTGGTCCTTTGGGAAGTGCTTGTTCACTGACGTGAAGTCTACGCACATCCGCAGGATGTCCGTGTCCTTCTTGGGGACCATCACTGTATTTGCGAGCCACTCGCTTTCTTTGATCTCCCTGATCAAGTCTACAGCGAGTAGTCTGTTGATTTCCATTCCGATGGCTTCGGCCCGTGGCTCGGACAGTGTCCTGATAGACTGCTTGACGGGCTTGGTGTCTGAAAAGACGTTGAGTTCGTGCTCGGCGAATTCCCTGGGAACTCCTGGCATGTCCGCTGGCAACCAGGCGAAGATGTCCCAGTGCTCACGGAGGAATTCGACGAGCGCATTTTCCTATGCGGGGCTGAGGTCATTGGCGACCAGTGCCATCTTGGAGGTATCTGTCGGGTGAACCTGCACCTTCTTTGTGTTGACGGTGGAGTCAAAAGACATATCAGGTGCGTTTTGTCGTGCGACTGGGGGTGCCCCGTTGTACGTCACCTCGCGGAGCCTTACGAGCTCATCCTGCATGCCGAATGACTAGGAGATCCTGTCGCAGTGGTCCGATCGGGTGAAGCTCCCGTGGACCGTGATGACGCCCCTGGGTCCTGGCATCTTGAGTAGCAGGTATGCGTAGTGTGGTACAGCCTAGAACCTTGCAAATGCTACACGCCCGAGGATGGCGTGGTATTGTGATGGCCAATCCACCACTTCGAATTCGAGCCGCTCGCATCGGAAGTTGTCCGGCTTGCCGAAGATGATGTCGAGCCATATTTTTCCCAGGGGGAATATGCCCTTTCCTGGGACGATGCCGTGGAACATTGTGTCTGACTGTTCCAGGCTGCACAGCGGGATCCGCATTGCTGCTAGAGTGCTTGCGAACATCAGGTGGATGCCGCTGCCGCCATCCATGAAGACGCGGATCATCTCGAAACCTCCGATCTGCGCCTCCAGCACCAGGGCAGCATGACCTGGGCGAGGGACGGGTGCGTTCCCGAATCCGGGGGGTGGAGCTTGCTGCTTCATCTGAACCATGCTTTCGCTAAGCTTCTGGAACTCGCGGCGGTGCTGGAGCATGTGGCTTGCCTTCTTCTTGCCATCCTGCTTGTCGATGTAGAAGTGGATGGTGCATGGACCCGAAAGTTTTTCGTATGCTGAGGGTCCGTTATCGCGATCGCGGTGCTGCCACGACTGTGCTGGGCGTCCTCCATCGCGGAAGTTGCCTCCGCGGTATCTGCCACTGTTGCGGTTGGCATCGTTGTGGCGATCGGCGTAGCCGGCCACGACCATGTCAGGTCCATCGCGATCGTCGTAGATGCGCGGTCTCCTCTTGTTACGGTGTTCCCGTCGTCGACCGTAACCGTCCTCTTCCTCCGATTGTGCCCGGTGGACGGAATCTTCACCGTCGGCCCACCTGTTGGCGATGTCCATGAGGTGGTCAAGTGTCTTGGGCTTGACGCGCCCAAGTTCCTCCTTGAAGTCCTGGCGCTTGACGCCGTCCTTGAAGGCGTCGATGGCCCTTTCTTCGAAGATGTGAGCCGCAGAGTTTTTAGTGTTGGACCCGCGCAGTATGAACGAGCGAATGGATTCGCCCGTTCGTTGAGTACAGGCTCGCAACTCCTCGATCGAGGCGGGCCTCTTACTGGTGCCTTTGAAGTTTCAGATGAAACTGTAAGCCAGCTCCTCCCAGCTTCGGATGGATCCTGAAGATAGGCTGCTAAGCCAGATCCGGGCTGCGCCTGTCAGCTGCAGATGAAGGCATTGCATGGCGGTTTCCTTGTTTCCACCGTGTAGCTTGACGGATGACAGGTGGTCGCTGAGCCATGCCTTAGGGTCCTGTGTGCCGTCGAACTTCGGAGTATCCTAAGGAAGCTTGAAATTTCGCGGCATCCGTGTCCGTCGGACAGATCTGCTGAAGCACCGGGCTCCGCAGAGTTCTCCTTCGTCTTCATCCATCTCGGATTCAGACGAGCATGCGCGCTTTGTTGATTTTGCGCTGTGTTAGCGCGTCTCTGGCGTCGTAATCACGGCTGCGATGACGCGAGCTCTTGTGCCTTCGAGGAAGGTCATGGTCCTCCTCTTCGGATGAAGGAGTGGGGTTGCGGTCGAACCTGACCGTAGCTTTCTTTTTCGGCTCCGTAGGAGTTTCTTGATGGAGCGCAGCTTCGACGAGTCCGAGTTTGGTGAGTGCGTACTTGTGCATGGCCCTTTTCGGGTCCCCCTTCGGAGGTGGGTGGGCCGCGAGGTACGCAGTGGCTGCTATGATCGCAGCTTGCGGTGTCTTCGGGATGATGTTGCCATCGACATCCATCTCCATGAAGGATGCGTGGAGGGTTCGGGTCACCTCACGGCGTTCCTTGGGGTCCATGTTCTCCGTCCGGGAGCGGTGCTTGTTGCCGTGGTTGCCGTTCGAGCTGGAGCCGATGCCCATGGCGGAGAGCGCAGCTCGTCGTGTGCTGGACTCTGAGGCTGCTTGTTGCTTGCGTTTGTCAAGCACCTCTTGCATCTTGACCTGCTTCTTGTGCTCCTCGATCAGGAGCAAATGGTATGCCATCAGCAGGTCCCGTGAGGCGTCTGCAGGCAGGACCGTGCTGCCCGCCACGGCGGTGCATGCCTGGGCCCATCCTTCTTTGCTAAGGCAGATGATATGGCCGGTGTTATCCCCTTCGGGTGGGGGGGACTGGCTTCTTCTGTTCCCGCCGCTTCTGTCCTGCGTGTTAGGTGGCGGGTTGGGCGGCGGGTTAGGTGGCGGGTTGGGCGCTTGCTGATCCACGTCGCTCCGGATGACTACGGCGCATTGATAGCGCTCGTAGATTGGTCCGTTGTTGTCGTAGGACTCATCTGTTGATGATGATGTGCATAGCACAGGGTGTGGGGCCCATGAAGCGGGCCTGATTGATGGTAGGGGCACCCGCTCAGGGAGGCGGAGGGTGCCAGTTTGCCCCACCTGGAAGCAGAAGCTCCCGGACAGGATCTCGAGTCCGTCGCCTACGGGCTCGAAGTCCTTCATGGTGGCCGGTGAGTGGGCGGTGAAGTCGAAAGCACCGAAGAGGAGGTGACTCTCCGTCACCGCAGAGTTGTAGATCGCTCAGGTTGGGACCGTCACGATCGCACAATCAGCGTCCCCAGTTCCCACAGACGGCGTCAATTGACGAGGTTTGATCTCGTCAATGCCCATTGTTATGGACTTGGGTTTTGGAGAAGATGGGGATGCTGGAGATCGCGGAACGGTTAGAAAAAAACCAATATGGGACACGAGGTTTACCCAGGTTCAGGCCCCCGGAGGGAAAACCCTACTCCTGCTTGTCTGCTCTTTGATTACGGCGGAACCGGTGATTACAGGGGTGCGCAGATGCGATCTGGCGTAAAGGTGCGTATGCGGAAGTATGAGAGAGAGATCTAGGTCGTGCCCTCCTAGCCTTTATATAGACTTAGGCAGGTCCTAGGTATAGATCTAGTCGGTTACAGGTTCTAGGGTTTACCCCTTTGAATTTCCTATCTACTCTAGTCTTGCTCTCCAAGGATCCGAAGGCGTCATGGGCCTTGGCCACCCGAAAATCTTCATGGGCCGGCGTATATTTTCCGTGGGCCTTCCTTGGGCTGGACCAGATATGCTAAGATCGTGTACCCGCGGTGTATAACCATGTCAGTCTCCGGTGAGATTCGTGCGGCCTTCCAGTGTCGAATAAAATTAGGGTTTTTAAGGGGGTTTCGGAGCGGATGATTTGGGGATTAAATAGAGGGGCTCAGATAGGAGGAGGGGAAAGGAAATCAAACAATCGATGAAATCGCGGTGATAGTTCGTATGTGTCACGCGCGGCCAGGTGAAGGAGATGACAAGCGGGTCCCACTCGTCAGGAAGGAAAAAACAAAAGGGGGGAAGATGGGTGTGGGCTGTTGCGCTACCCGACTGGGCCGGAATGGGCCGCAGGCTTCTATTGTGCGTGCGCGTGCAGTAGCTAGGTATTGGGCTGGCTAGGCTGGTCCGGTGGAGTTAGGTTAGTTAGGTTTTTTTGTTTTATTCTTTTTATTTACTGTTTTCTTTTGTAACTTTTGAAATATAGCTCCAAATGAGCTCAAACCTGTTTGTAAATTTTTCTAAAATTCATAATATGAATATGGACTACTAGGGATGCATAATCCTGTCCATTCAAAATATTCAAACAAAGGTTTTTGAAACAAGACCTAATAGATGCATAGAAGGGGGTTTCAAATAGGGTTCTTCACAAATGGTTTTGAAATTGAGATTTTTGCAAGATGCTTAATGCAATGCATATGAATCCTATGAATCTTTCCGATTTTAAAATCTGGGATGTTACACCAACTAGGGGAATTCATTGAAATACGAGATCTAATGTAAGAGGATTGGCTACATTAAAAATACCTCGCATCCAACGATTGAAAATACGAACAGACGAGCCCTAATAACACATGATATAGCATCCAACAATGGGAATTGGGGAAGAACAAAGGAAGGGGAGAAAACCCTAGTTACCTCAGACCATGGGTCGGCTAAGCTGGTGTCGAAGGGGTTCTCCGGCCTGATGTAATCGTTCTCCCCGTAGGGGTCCCAGCCGTGCAGGATCTGCAGGAGAATGGCGGGGCCTGTACAGGGACGGGGGCGTCCTCGCCGGCGGCTATGGCGGAAGCGGGGGCGGGGGTCTGGATGGTGATGGTGGATGCCTTCAATGCCTCTATGGGGGCCTATACGGAGATGGGGGGCTCCTCATCGGCCGCCTTGGAGGTGACGATGGCCACTGCGTCATTCTTCTCCATCGCCGACGTGGTTGGGGTTTTCTTAGGGGTTTGCAAAAGATAATGGGACAGTGGAGATGGTTGCATGAGTGAGTGAGCGAGTGAGTGATGGGTGAGAGTGAGGAGGCCTCTATAAAGGTGAAGGGAGGATAAGTTTCATTGCACCACCGTGCACCGCGTAACCGCGTATGCTACTGCACCCTGCACAGCCACACGCATCCGGTACCGAACCATGCACCATGACATGTGTACCGTCTGTCAAGTTTTCCCCCTCGTGTCTAACCTTGGACACTTAGTTGTGCTCAGTTATACCCTCAAGTGTAGCACTGGCAGTTTGGTTGTACTCCATTTTGCCCTTTAGTACTAACACTGTTGTGCGCAATATACTCACTTTTACCCTTCGGTGGCTGGTCAACATACAGTCAACAAATGGGTTTTAGCTAGCTAATTGAGTCATTTTATGCGCTCGAAAAGATCAAAACATAGTGGCATCTATCCAGGGATTCTTATTATGTGACCTGCCACCATAAGAAATGTATATAAATCAAGTTTTAACCTAAATCACCACTTCTCAAACCACCTACTATCTATGAAGGTTCATGGCTTTCTACTCAAGCCTCTTCCAAAGCATCCCTCCCCAAAATATAATTTGTCTGAATGAGGCAATAATTGTCAAACTGATATATATTTGAATTTCAAATAGTTTGATGTATGCCAATATGTATTTTATTGTATAAAAGAAGCATTTTCCATTTTTAAATCTCTTTTTGTTTTCTATTTGAACCCCCTTGTCAGTTTTGCCCTTGGTTTTTAAGTTCTACTCAGTTTTGCCCTTTGTTTTTAAGTTCTCCTCAGTTTTCCCCTCTCTCTCTTAGTTACAAACTCTCGCACCTGTGCTCATCTTGGCTTCTATGCTCTGATTGGTCGAGACAGTTTTCATGCGTATCGTACCCACCAACCATTGATCATCTAATTGATCCTCTATGATGTAGCGGACAGGATAACCCTGTATTTGTGGGGGGCACCCTCTATCCATACAAAATAACGAGTTTGCCACCGATGCTTTAACTCCATAAACAAATGATTTTAAATATAATTTAAAGGGAAAGTGTTCAAAGGTGTATAATTTTTGCATTATATTTCACTCCATGAAAATGATAAATGATCAGGATTTTATTAGCACAATATTATCATGTCCTAAGTGCGATTTCAAAGATTTCAAAGGCGTATATGAAAATGATAATTTCTCAAGATTTTCTTAGCACATCATTATAATGTATTAAGTGCGATTTCACATTGTTCAAAGGTTTATAATTTTCGTATACGCAAGTTTAGGGATCACTTTTCATGCTCTAAAAATGGTAAACACTCTCTTACATTAAGAGTTGTATAATTTTTTTTAATTTGAAAGTGTTTAAGAGTTATATCAATTATAAACACTCTTTTACATTAAGAGTTGTATGATTTTTTAATTTGGAAGTGTTCAAGAGTTGTGTCAATTATAAACACTCTTTTACATTAAGAGTTGTATATTTTTTTTATTTGAAAGTGTTCAAGAGTTGTGTCAATTATAAACACTCTTTTACATTAAGAGTTGTATAATTTTTTTAATTTGAAAGTGTTCAAGAGTTGCGTCAATTATAAACACTCTTTTACATTAAGAATTGTATAATTTTTTTAAATTTGAAACTATTCAAGAGTTGTGTCAATTATAAACACACTTTTACATTAAGAGTTGTATAATTTTTTCAATTTGAAAGTGTTCAAAAGTTGTGTTAATTCTAAACACTCTTATACATTAAGAGTTGTATAATTTTTTTTAATTTGAAAGTGAATCGCTCTCCGTGCGAGAGTTGTATCAATTATAGTTTCAGACTATGCGAGAGTTTCATAATTATAAGCATTCTTGCAAACCAACTAAATCGCCACTGCTCTAGGGAAATTTACAATAGATTTTATTTATCTCTGAGAGTTATGAAGTTTGCAACCACCGCTGGGAAGTAAAATCCAGAGAGATATTGTTCACAACTACGAATTACGCTAGTATCGAGTCTAACCGCCAGCCGAAATGCAAGCACTAGATCAATCCTATTCGGAAATCAAGGAAGTTAATTGAGCACCAGCGATTCGCGCTCAAATACTGCCAATTATCAAACCACAAAAGGGAGACGATGCTTACCTAGATGGAATCCATGCATTAGATCCCTGCGACTCCACCCAATCTTCTCTGTGCTCGACGCGGATGGACGGTGCACCAGCCGGCGTTGCATACTATTCTGCGAAAGCGGTAGATCTAGTGGGGGCGGGAGCAGAGCCGGCGTTGCATACTATTCTCGAAATTCCGAATCTACACATGCCCGAATCTTATTTCGTTTATTCACCCATCTAGACTTCGTCGTTTGCCTTCGGCCAAAACACGAAAGTTGTAGATATCGTCGAAATATTTTGATCCCGACAAACCTGACCTCTTTTCATCCACCATAGCCGGAGAATTTTGCACCACAATGTTTCAGATATGACGCTGTAAATCCAAGATGTACTCGCGCTCGTTGCTTCAAATTCAAATTCCTTTGGTGAAAAGGTAGAACTAATGATCCAAGTTTTTCAATTTGATCTACGGATTTTTCTCTCTAACACAGTTCTCTTTCTTATCTATTATGAGTCAAAATCGAGCCGATCTTCTCTTCTAGCCGTCGGACCGCACGTGGACGCTCCAGATTAGAAGCCAACACTGAAGGGGTATATGCCTATCAGCGCGCGCCGCGTCGTTTTCCATGTTGCTGTCCTCGTCGTCGCCTCATCAGCCCATGTCAGCGCCCAGTCAGCGCGGTATATTCCCAGGGAATATTCCCTGTAGATTTGAAATTGAATTTAAACTGCAGAAAATTGTATAAACTTGCAAAAATTATATAAAAAGATTTGTAGATCCAAAAATAGCAAATAATATATCAATAGACTCATAAAAACGTGTAGAATTTTAATATGGCATTAGATCCAACCTTTATAGTATTCGTTTAATGCAGTAATTTAATTAGTTTTAATGGTCTTTTAGGTTAATAAATTCATAGGAAATTATCTGTAACTCCGAAAAACATGAACAATATATCAAATTGAAGCTACTATAATGTATATTAATAATATCTGGTTGGATCCAGAATTTGCGGACTGTTTACCCCGTAGAAATTTAATTACTATTAATGGATTTAGAAATCATTAAATTCATAGTAAATTATTTGTCGATCACAAAAATATAAATAACATATCGATGGAATGCTGGTTTCATGTAGATCATCAATATGCAATTGGTTTAGACAAATACTGTAAGGTTTTGCAGCAATAAAATAAATAGATTAGTGGCTTATTTATAGTATTAAAATCATAGTAATTCGAGTACTACTTAGAAAATTGCAAATAATATGTCCCTGGAATCACAATTCCGTGGAGACTATAGATCTAATTTTAGTTTGATTTTTAGACAGTAGAAACTATTTAAATGATTTAAAACATATTAAACACTATTTAAATCATAAGAAAATATTTCTAACTAAGATTAAGGTGAATCCAACGCCTACTGGTTCATATTAATGCCCTCTATCCATTACACTTCATATACAAATTTAATTCGACAATTAGAACAGGTGTTACAACAAAACTACTAAAAACCCTATATTGGCAAGTAATGATTAATAACAAATACACCATTGCATTAATTGGTCTCTTGCATGCACCATGTACTTCAGTATTGTTTAGAGAACTAAAATACAACCATTTTGACTTATTAAATTGGCATGCATGCATTTGTGCATTTGTTTATGATTGTATGGTTGTTTATGTTGTATGCAATTGTTTGATCGATAGATTGCGAGGAGTGCAGTGTGTGTGATTGCTACGAGCGCTTGAACGACTTCAACTACAATCAAGGCAAGTAGATGCTAACTGTTCATGATTATTGTCCTACTATTTTCAATGCATTGTCGTGTATTTGTAGATGCATGTGTAGGAAAGTACTATCGCTATGCTATGTCCTATTATGTGGTAGGGATTTCCTGTAGATGAGCCACCGTTGGTAGATGTGCTTAGACGTGCTATGATGAACGAGGGCTGGATTACATCACTTGAAAGTTGTTTTTAAAGTATTTTTTGTGAAAACTAAAAACAACTTAATCAATGAACCTCCTGGGTGTGATGGGATTGCTATTTTTGGGTGGTATCATTGCGGAAAGGCACCCAGGTATCAAGAGAAAATGATTGGCTTCTTTATTTGGTAGCTTACGTGTACAACCATGTGCCAATAATGGAATGGGCGGTTGGTTGGACTCAGTAGGTTGTGGTAACTCGAACCCACGTATCGAGAGATGTAGAATTTTGGTAGGTTGGTACGGTGCGTGTCGGGTTTGGGGAGCTACTTCTCAAACGGTCCCTTCTTGGACTTCTCCCTATCATCACCCAATATGACAGTGGTGGTATGAGCTGGGCTGGCCAAGTCACATGGGTAAAGTGTACTAACCCCTGCAGGGTGTATAATCTAATCGATTAGCCGTGTCCCCGGTTATGGACATCGAAGTTGCTTGATATTGAGTTCATGACATGTTTCTTGCTCATTCTAATTTCCTAATTGCTTTCATGGGTTAATTTAATTGGGATCTTTTCAAAGAAAATCTAAAACTATTGATGAAAGTAGGACAAAGGTATTTCAAAATGCAAGTGTAACACCCTCGCCTGATAAGGCTGAGTTCATGTGTATAGTGCCAATCCCCGGATCGGTTCACTGGAACACACAATACAAAATGATACCAAATATAACCGTGCATCATAAATATAACGAATATGATCCAGAATTTACATTGTATTACACAAGTACACAGGGGAAACAATAACAAGGTAGATCTCCATTCTTCAAATGTGCCACAGTCGAACAATCGTTGAGTGGAGTCTCGCGACCTATGAACGATCACTCAGAACAGAACAACCTGCCACATGAAACATTGCAGCCACGAATGGTCAATACTTTGAATGTATTGGCAAGTAGAACTAATGAGTACAAAGGATCTATCAACTATATGCATATTTGCCTAGGTGGAGTTCAGGCTCATTTGCTAAAAGCAATAAAACTTTTCCCTACTTTTAAATTAGTTTTCTTTCTTCAAAACAATCTTCTAAGGACATACCAGCATAAACCCATGTAGAAACAAGGCAGTTCAACTTTCGTATGCTCCTAAACCCATGTTCACCCATCAAGTTTTAGTAATTAAGAAATTGGGATGAGTGAGATCTTCCAAACAGTTCCAGGACCAGTTTCTCATAGTTGTCAATAACCGGGGACACGGATAAGTACTTAGTTTAGACACACTGCAGGGGTTGTACACTTTACCCGCACAACCCAGTCAACCCGCTCTTACCATTACACTCATTTTGTGCCATTGTAGGGAGAAAACCAAGACAAAACCTTTCAGAAGCAGAACCCTGAGCCCTCAGGACGGACCCATACCAACCTACATCCCCTACATCTGCTAGTCACGTCGGGTCAGGTCCCCACAACTTACTTAGTCAAGACAAATAATGACATGCGGCTGTACTGGAAGCTACTACATAAGAAACATGTCCAATTTCCGAATCCTAGGTGTGCTTTCCACAATAAACCATCTAAAAACATCAATTCATCACACCCAGGAGATTCATTAAATTCCAGTTGTTTTCATTATAACAAAACATAACTTTTCCATAACATAATCAATCATGAATTCCCTTTTGTGCATCTAATAAGCATGGTTAAGCAACTACAATACGATGGCTCAAAGTAATCAAGTCATGGAGATATGGCAATCATGCATGGGTGTCATAGCATAGCATAGTAGTAAAAACACCTACACATGCATCACTACTGAAAATCATACTATATGCATAGGGAAAATAGTAGGACATTTATGATAGCTCTACTTGCCTTTGTTGTAGAAGATGTAGTCGTTCAGATAATCCTCACAATAGATAAAGTTGCACTCGTCACAATTACAAACATTGCACTCCTCTCAATCTATCGATCAAAACAAGTGCACAACAAACACACCATTCAAATCAATGCAATTATCCACAATACAACAAAACAATGATGAACAAATGCATGCATGATGATTTAATATGTCACAATGGTTGTAATTAGTTCTCTAAACAATATTAGAATACATGATGCATGCAGTAGATTATTTCATGCAATGGTGTATTTATTATTAAATCTTGATTGCCAATATAGAGGTTTTAATAGTTCTGTTGGAACTTCTGTACTAATTGTCGAATTAAATTTGTTTCTGGAGTGTACTGGATAGAGTATGTTAATATGAACCAGTAGCAATTTGATTCACCTTATTCGGAGTTGTAAATCTTTTTCTATGATTTAATTAGTGTTTAATAGAATTTAATTCACTTAAATAGTTTACGTTGTCTAAAAATCAAACTAAAATCATATTTGTATTCTTCACGGGATTGTGATTCCAGGGCATATCATTTATAATTTTACGATCTATATATTATTTACTATGAATTTAATACTCTAAATGGCCATTAAAACTATTTAAATTACTACAGTAATTTGTGCACTGTAAAAGTTGGATCCAATAATTTATTAATGTTGTATACGTAATTACGAATCCATAGACACCTCTGAAAGAACATGTGAGGCTTCCATGTGTGGTTTTGGTAATTAATGACAATCTTTATGGACTAATGTGTGTATTAAGTTATATTTGTAGGATTTGTCCATTGGCATCGCTTGGAGCATGTGTTGGCTTCAAGGTTGATGAAATGCAAAGAAGATATGTTGTGCATGCTCAATATGGGTGGTCGATGATGAGGAATTAAGAAAGGCGTTCCATCTCGAGAAGTGCAAGACCGTCTACATCGAGCTCAAGTGGAATGCTCAAGGCAAAGGTATAATCTTGATAGGTTTTCCTTTTGCCGGTCTCTTGTTGTGTGTAGGAGACCGGGTTTAGGATAGATAACCGTACTATCAAGAGGGGCTCTCGTATGAGTAATTCGTTCACATCGTTCGAAGAGAGCTCAAAACTTTGCATACTTGCATCATCGTATTTGGTTGTTATTTGGTCTTGTTCATGTGAGGATATAGAGCTTGTGGTAATCTCCATAAAAAGCTCTTGTTCATCAAAATCGGATCTCCCATATATATCTTGTTGCGATTTTGATTTATGCGGCTTTTCAGTTTATCACCAAGTGAGATATCTCACATTATTCTACTTGATACTTTTTATTGGGAAGCCCTTGTCGTCCTCTATCCAACGCAATTTGAATCGAGTCAATCGGAGCTTCTAGTCAAAAGTTATTGTCGTTTGAAGATTTGTCTGCCAATCTGTTTTCTTGGCCGGACGGGCCGGTACCACCACCCGGGCCTGAAAACGTCCCGTTTTCTTTCTGCCTCCCTAGGTACCTTTTCCCGATGGTACCGGCCGGCCCGGTAGTACCGCCCGGGTGGGCCGGTACTGCCGGCCGGCCCAGGAAAATATCTCCCTAGCGCCTGCCCAGATCTCTGCCTGCCTCGCTGCCGGCGTTGACCTGCTGCGCTCGCTCGCGCGCGCCCAGATCCTCGCGTCGTCGACCGCCTGGGCCCGTACTGCGCTGGCTCTGCGCGCGCCTGGCTCCGCTGCCGCTGCATGCGCGCGCGTGCGTCCGCTCGCCCACGCGGTGCTGGCGCGTGCTGGCTTGCTGCTGCTGCTGCTGCGCTGTGCACATGCTGCTGGGCCCCACGCTGCTCTACCTTGCTGTTGGCTCCACGCGCTGCCGCACGTGCCTGCTGGTGGCTCCACGCGCTGCCGCGCGCGCCTGCTGCCGCTCGAGCTGGCTGCGCTGCTAGGCCCCGCCGCTGCCTTTTTTTTCAATAGATCTGCCGCCTAGCTCGCTCGCTGTGTGCGTTTGTGTTCGGTCCGGTAGTACCGGTCGGATCCGGTACTATCGGTCAGTCCATAAAAAATGCCCCAACGGGCAGATTTTTCCTAGCCCTTTAAATAGCTTTGCCCCTTTTTCATTTAGGGTTGCTTCTCCCTCCTCCTATTTTCTAAGCTTTGCCCCAATTTGCCTTACTATTTGAGCTTGATTTCTACTCACCCCTCCATTGATTCTTGCATATATTTGAGGGGTAGTTGGAGGAGATCTAGATCTACGTTTTGACCAAGCCAAAACATCTCTTTGTGAGTGTATCTTTGGGGATCTAGATTTGGGGGGATTTTGTGTATCTCTTTGATTCCTCCTCTCTTGTTTTCCCCAATAGCTTTAGTAGCTTTGTTGGAACTTGAGAGTGAGGGATTTGAGCATCTTTATGGTGTTCTTGCCATTTGCATTTGGTGCATCTTTTTTTGAGTTCTCCTCGGAGGATTTGATTTGAGTTGCTCATTGGAGCTTGTCCCTCTTGGATTCTTGGAAACCTAGACGGTTTGTGGCCTTGGTGGCATTGTGGCCTTTTGTGGCATTTGTTGGGAGCCTCCAATTAAGTTGTGGAGAAGTTCCCCAACCTTGTGAGAGGTTCTGGTTGCCACCGACAAGTGCACCGATAGTGGAAGCGTGGATCGATCCCATTGGGGTGAGATTCACCAGAGAATAAGGGAGGCCTTTTGTGGCGTTGGTGGTTTGATACCACCCCCTCTCCAAACGAGACGTACTCCATGTTGGGAGGAACTCGGTAAAATATCGGTGTCCCCGCGTGCCTCGGTTATCTCTATACCCGAGCTCTTTACTTATGCACTTTACATTGTGATAGCCTTCGTGCTTGAAGTAATATATATCTTGCTATCACTTTGTTGCTTGTATTGATTAGCATAAGTTGTTGGTGCACATAGGTGAACCTTAGTTGTTCTAGGTTGTGCTTAACAAAGTAAACACTAGTTTTAATCCGCCTTTGTTGATCCACTCTAGGAAAAGTTTTAATCGCCTATTCACCCCCCCCCCTCTAGGCGACATCCGTATCCTTTCAACCTTATTTGCATTTTTATGATATACAGATATTTTGTCATGATTTATTATGTCTAAAAGGTCCATTAAATCATTTAAATTATTACAGTAAATATATACTGTAAACATTAGATCCAATCATTTATTATTATTATATACAATTTTATGAATCCAACCATATATTATTTATAATTTTTGGACATGTATTTATTTTCTTATGAATTTTGCAAGTTTATACAATTTTCTGCCTAATTAAATCAATTTCAGTAATGCAGGGAATATTCCAAGAAATATGCTTCGCTGACTCGCTGCTGACCTGTGGTTGACGAGGCGCTGACACTGGTGATGACACGTGCGCTGACAAGGCTTGCTGACTGGGCTTCCACGCGGCAGATTCTTATTGGCATATACCCCTTCACCTGTACTTCTAATCTGGATCGCCAGATGTGGATCCTACGGCTGCTGGTGATCTGGGCTTAGGTGGCGGTCAACGAAGACGGGAAAAGTGGCTTCGGCGGCAGCGGCGCTCGGATGTCGGTGGTGGAGGCGGTTCTGGTGGCCTCCGGCGACGGCGGAGTAGGAGACGGGGTGCAGATTGTCTCGGCGAACCCTATGGCGTGCTCATGTTTGATGTTTGCTTCCTGGAATAGCCACGGCGTGCGGATGGAGTGGCAGCACGTCGGTGGAGCTCCGGCGAGTGCGTTTGGGCTATGTAGTGCTCCTGCGGACGAGGAAGGAGATCAGGGAGAATCAGCGTAACGAGATGGGGAGGATAGGGGCAAAAGGAGGCAGTGGGATGCTCGGGAACGTTGACTTCGACCTCGTCTGGGGCTTCAATGGCGGCGACGGTAGCCGCAGATCGGAATCGACCGATTCGGTGGCTTAGGGTTTATAGAAAAGAGGGAAACCGAGGGAGATCGACGCGGGGGATTTTATAGAGGGGTATTGCGTGGAGTAGGGGTCTGTAACACCCTCAGAATCGACCCTATGCAAGTTTCAGCGATTCCCGCCAAACCCGCATAGAAACGATTCAAAGGTGCCCACCAGGCACTTTCGTGCGGGTGGAAAACGAAGTAATAACATTACACAACAGTCCTCGATGGGACCCACAGAACAGATACATATACAACAGCGACTCAATGAGTCAAGAATACAGATATACAGTACAAAGATCCAAATCACCTTGAAAATGATAGAGCGTCTGACTACGGACAAGATGCAAATGGGGCTAAGAGCCCTGAAGAATAACCAATGGCGTCCATAACCCTGCCCAGGCCAAGCCGGAAGGGTAACCCTGCTAACGACGTCGAAACCTGCTAAACAAAAGGGGTGCCGACAAAGGGCAAAGGAAAAAGAGGAGCGTCAGTACTGAGGCCAGTACACGGCGAGACTAGAATTCGGCGGTCCTCGCCTACATAGGTATGGTGGACTGAGCGGCAGCGGCAGCATGCACTAAACAACCTATAGAGACTCGATACAACTGGCGGTTATCGGAGAGGGGTAAGATAGAGCTATCCGGAACTAACCTGATACTAACACCAAACAATCCCATCCTGGTATTTCCCCCTCGAGACCAAACGAGGAAGTCAACCGAGGAACGCACACAGTTGGCAGTTTTATTTATTCAGTTATCGTTGCAGCAATTACTAGTCAGGTATAGATAATCATCCTGATAAAATAAGCAGTGGGCCATTTTAGTTAACCATTCCGTTGTAGTTGCGACACTTACTAGTCAGATACAATTAGCATGAGATAACCCAAAACCCAGCAGCTGTTGGTACTTTTATTTAGCCATTCCATTGTAGTTGCAATACTTACTAGTCAGATACAATTAGCATGAGATAACCCAAAACCCAGCAGTTGTTGGTACTTTTATTTAGCCGTTCCGTTATAGTTGCAATACTTACTAGTCAGATACAATGGTTGCACGCGACAACCCAAACAAGCAATTGTGGGCAGTTTTATTTAGCCATTCCATTATAGTGAAGCTGATTACTAGTCATTATAAAGTCAAATTTATAGCACTACTTTAGTTATAGTTGTCTATGATCGAGATACTGTGCTCCAAGTCGTCCATAACCGCGGACACGGCTTTTAGAAAGTTTTACCCGGCCGGGGTGCACAAATAGCAACACACACTCGATCAACCTCGGAATAACCAAATCAAAACCCAACGAGGCTTTCACGACAAAGCAATCACAAGATTCAGAAATATTTCAGGGGGGCACCCCTTGGAGTACACCCGCAACGAAGCTAGCTGACTCCGAGACGGACTCAAGGTTTGCGTCAATGGCTGTAAACGACTGGGAACCCAAAACTGGGCTTGTCGATACCGCGAAAACACTCCGCTTACCTAAACAGTACAGTGTGCTCCTCGCACAATCGTAAATAAAGCAGTAAAGCATGGCATAAGTACAGGATAGTAAATAAAACCTCAAACTAGTTTGTGGCCCCAAGAAATAAGAATGAATCAAGCTCTGGCTCAGGAGGGTCCCATAATTCCCCGTATGTGGATAGCGCGAATATTCAAGGAACAGGTATCAAGTACTCGGGGTCCTACGGGACACAAGTGGACGGTTAACAACCAAATAACATCTATTGCCCACCTGTGCCTCTGCTTTCCTACTTCAATTTTAGTTGTTTAAACAATAATTAAAGTGAAAAATAATTAAAGCCACGATCATCTCCAACATTGAACATGCGGCAATACTCCAACAACTGTGGTACATGACGACACACAACAGCACTTGAGCAAGCGACTACGACGCACAGGTCCAACTATCTACCAAACAACAGGTAATAGGGGGTGTCCACGGCAATATAAGGCTGCAAGGGATATCACGGGTACGAAAACTATAGCATCGCAACACAGATAGCAATAGGTCAACAGGAGGTAATAAATACTATAAAAGTAAGATAGGTAGAAAGGGGAAGATGCTCGCCTGAAAACATTGTCGAGGGTTCATCCGAAGATCGGGTCGACACTCGCATCAACTCAACGGCCTTATCCGCGAAGAAGCAAAACGCTAGAATAAACACCGGATGCAATATTTAATGCTACGGCAAAAGATCGGGCATGATGCATGTATGATGTATGTCATGGCAAAGGTGCGATGCAATTAGGTCATATTAAGCGGAACCGGGGTCCCGACAATTAAATATATGGTTCTAGTTGTTTAGATACCCGCCATTTTAAATGTTGTTTAACAAGGCAAGATAAGTTACCGGTTCGCTACACAGATTTAAATGAGGCCAATATAAGACTAGATTTGTCCGCATATGGGCCCCATATTTAATTATAAGGTGAACCGGCATAAGGCCCCCAAACCACATAAATATGTATGCATGCATGAACAATTTAATATGCGACAGGTTGCATTATATTATCAAAATAGGGTTTTCGGGAAGGGGTTCACACATTAGGGGGTCTCGTCGAACTTGGTTCTGGAATTCGGGGTTCGGTCTCAGGGTTCAGGGTTCGACGGGATCGTTCTCGGACTCCGGAAGAAGGACTTGGTTGGCGTCGGGGCGCATCGGTCTCGCCCTGGTCGGTGCGGATCTTGTCATCGCGTAGGCCTTGTCGGTCCGCGCCATCGAGTCGGTCTTGGCATTCGGGCGAGGAACTTGGCGTATCTGCGTCGGCGATCTTGGCGTTCTTCAGGTTCAGGTTTTGGCGTCCGAGGGAAGTACTTGGCGTCCGGCGGTAGATCTTGTCGATTCCACTCCAATGGCCTTGTTGTTCCGCAGCGTAGATCTTGGGGAGGTTTCGGGGTTCCACGGGTTCGGCTCGACAATCGGAATCCGGGAACGGGTCTTGGCGAACTTGGCGGTTCCGAGGGGAAGGACTTGGTGTGTCGGGTTCGGTCTTCGAATCCATGTAGTAGACCTCGCCAGTTCCATGTCGACGACCTTGGGGTCTCGGTGTCTTCGGGTTTTGGGTAGGAGGCCTTGACGTCCGTGAAGGAGTTCATGGCGTCCCAAGATCGGTCTTCGGGTACCGCGAAGGAGAGCTTGGGGTTTCGAGGCTTCAATTGTCGATGCCGAACTTGGACTTAGCAGCGCATGTTCGGTTGGCTTATCGGGGTACTAGTCCGTCTTGCAGCTCTTGTTCACCGGAAGGATTGTATGCCGAGTTACCAACTTGCAGTACCATGTATGCAGCACATGACACCATCTCGAACAGCGGAGCAGCAGCTACACAGGGGCGGCCTCACGCGCGACGCGGCCGGCTCGGGAGGACGGTGCAGAGGGGCCACCGGCGAGGGGACGCGGTGACGGCGGGGCTTGCCGGGAGGAGCTCGGCGGAAGACGCCGGGGCCGGGCTTGGCGACGGGAGGGGGAAGCACCGCGGCGGCTTGGTTCGCGGCCAGACGGCGGTGGCGCGCGCTTGCAGGAGGAGAACCGCCGGCAGCGGGACCGCGGGGAGGAAGGGGTGGCCGGGGCTTGCGGAGGTGGCCGGCGGAGCGGAGGGGCGGGCCACGGCGGCGCTAGGGCGGCAGGGAGGAGGAGCCGAGGCGGTCGTCGTGGTCGCTGGCGACGCGCGGGAGGCTCCGGCGGCGAGGGACACAGCGGCGGGGAGGCGCCGGTGGCGGGGCAGGCTCGCCGGAGGGGCGCGGCTTGCAGCGGGGGGTGGAGGCGAGAACAGCGGCGGACAGGGGCGGTGCCGGAGGCGGGCGGGAGAGGAGGCCGCGGGCTCGGGTGGCGGCGGCCGGCGCCGGAGAGGGAGAGGGGCGAACGCGTCGGCGGCGCACGGGAGGCGAGGTGGGGGGTAGGGCGTCGGGGCTGCTCGCGTGGGAAGGGAGAGAGAGAGAGGAAGGACGGGGGCGGCCGGAGGCGCGCCGGCGCGGGAGGAGGCGCGGAGGCTGCGGCCGGCGACGGGGCGGGCCGTGGCGGCGGACGCGCTGGAGAGGTGGAGCGGGGGCGAGGCGGGGGTTGCAGGAGGAGGGAGCGCGTCGGGTGGCGAGGCGTGTCGGTCACGCGTGGGGGCGGGGCACAGGGACCGCGGGTGGGGCCAGGTGGGGTGGGGTCGGTCTGGGGAAGGTGGAATTAGAGGGAGGGTGTGAGGCAGGAGGGTGGGGGACAGGCGGTCAGGGGGTGGGCTCGGGGCTGGCTGTGTGGTGTGGGTGTTGTGTGGTGATGGGTGTGTTGTGAGTGTGTGGCATGAGTGGAAGAGGGAGAGAGAGGTGAGGTGGCGCGATTAGAGTGGTGGGGGGGTTTGGGGAGGGGTGAGGTGGCGACATAGGATAGGTTGGGGTGAGGTGGAGGTAGGGTGGGTAGATTAGGTTGGGTAGTTTTAGGATTTTGGTGGACCGATTTTATTCCGGGGGTGGTCGACTGGGTCGAATCGGCCCGTTCGACTGCCCCACTAAAAATAATTAAGTATTTTATTTATTTCAAACAGGGCTTTTGCAAACCGATAGCAGACAAAACAAAATAATCCGGAGACCCGGGTTTTGCGTTTGAACAAAGACGGGGCGTTTAGAAAACAAAAACAGGTTTTTCCGAAATTAGTTTTATGCAAGCAAATGCAAGACGATGACGATGCTCAAATGCAATGTGGCATGATGACATGAGCATGCGGTCATGATGATGCAATGCACAAAACATCGCGATTTTCTAGTAGTGGTTTTGCGGGATGCCACAATTCGACACCACTAACAATGGATCTCGCCCTCGAGATCAGCCTCATGGTACCGGAAAGAAGGTCGGTGGTCTGCATCTTCTCGCTTCGTGTAGATCTTCGCGACACCACCAACAAGAGGTCGTTGTCCGTGATCGTCGAGAGCACACTCCGGGAACAAAAGGTCGAAGGTAGAGGTATCAACAAATAAAGCCACCTCTAGCTTCCGTGGACGGAGTAAAATTGCTGGATCCACTGATTCGATGTACAAGAGCGAATGATAAGAGTAGTGGTATGGTAGCTACTCCATCCCGCACTCAAACCATTACTCTGCACACGAATAGGCGGATTATGCAACCAACTCTCGGAATTCAGACTGACGATCTCGACAAGCGAGGTTCGGAATCAAAGGAGTGATGCAGACTCTGCATCGGATCTGGCGTAGATGATGTCGTCGCGTCGGAAAACACCGGAAGTCACAAGAAGGAACAAAGAGAAGTCCATCAGACGAAGGATTCCTCGGATAGCGTGAAGACCAGATGTAGCAACACCGTTACCAAAGGAGGAAGCGAAACCCTGAAGGTACGACGGAACCCAACCACGAGAAATCCTGGACTCGAAGAGAGCGGATTCAAAACACGCAGAGGTGAGAGGAGAGCAGCAGAGGGGTAAGGAGTAAAATCAGACCTAATCAGAACTATCCAACCGATTTTGCAAAAATAGTTTTGACACTCTACTTCGGCCGTTAGCTAGGTTATCCTACAGGCTGGACTTGTGGGGTATCGTAACTGCTGAGCTCTGATACCACTCTGTAACACCCTCAGAATCGACCCTATGCAAGTTTCAGCGATTCCCGCCAAACCCGCATAGAAACGATTCAAAGGTGCCCACCAGGCACTTTCATGTGGGTGGAAAACGAAGTAATAACATTACACAACAGTCCTCGATGGGACCCACAGAACAGATACATATACAACAGCGACTCAATGAGTCAAGAATACAGATATACAGTACAAAGATCCAAATCACCTTGAAAATGATAGAGCGTCCGACTACGGACAAGATGCAAATCGGGCTAAGAGCCCTGAAGAATAACCAATGGCGTCCATAACCCTGCCCAGGCCAAGCCGGAAGGGTAACCCTGCTAACGACGTCGAAACCTGCTAAACAAAAGGGGTGCCGACAAAGGGCAAAGGAAAAAGAGGAGCGTCAGTACTGAGGCCAGTACACGGCGAGACTAGAATTCGGCGGTCCTTGCCTACATAGGTATGGTGGACTGAGCGGCAGCGGCAGCATGCACTAAACAACCTATAGAGACTCGATACAACTGGCGGCTATCGGAGAGGGGTAAGATAGAGCTATCCGGAACCAACCTGATACTAACACCAAACAATCCCATCCTGGTATTTCCCCCTCGAGACCAAACGAGGAAGTCAACCGAGGAACGCACACAGTTGGCAGTTTTATTTATTCAGTTATCGTTGCAGCAATTACTAGTCAGGTATAGATAATCATCCTGATAAAATAAGCAGTGGGACGTTTTAGTTAACCATTCCGTTGTAGTTGCGACACTTACTAGTCAGATACAATTAGCATGAGATAACCCAAAACCCAGCAGTTGTTGGTACTTTTATTTAGCCATTCCGTTGTAGTTGCAATACTTACTAGTCAGTTACAATTAGCATAAGATAACCCAAAACCCAGCAGTTGTTGGTACTTTTATTTAGCCGTTCCGTTATAGTTGCAATACTTACTAGTCAGATACAATGGTTGCACGCGACAACCCAAACAAGCAATTGTGGGCAGTTTTATTTAGCCATTCCATTATAGTGAAGCTGATTACTAGTCATTATAAAGTCAAATTTATAGCACTACTTTAGTTATAGTTGTCTATGATCGAGATACTGTGCTCCAAGACGTCCATAACCGCGGACACGGCTTTCAGAAAGTTTTACCCGGCCGGGGTGCACAAATAGCAACACACACTCGATCAACCTCGGAATAACCAAATCAAAACCCAACGAGGCTTTCACGACAAAGCAATCACAAGATTCAGAAATATTTCAGGGGACCACCCCTTGGAGTACACCCGCAACGAAGCTAGCTGACTCCGAGACGGACTCAAGGTTTGTGTCAATGGCTGTAAACGACTGGGAACCCAAAACTGGGCTTGTCGATACCGCGAAAACACTCCGCTTACCTAAACAGTACAGTGTGCTCCTCGCACAATCGTAAATAAAGCAGTAAAGCATGGCATAAGTACAGGATAGTAAATAAAACCTCAAACTAGTTTGTGGCCCCAAGAAATAAGAATGAATCAAGCTCTGGCTCAGGGGGGTCCCATAATTCCCCGTATGTGGATAGCGCGAATATTCAAGGAACAGGTATCAAGTACTCGGGGTCCTACGGGACACAAGTGGACGGTTAACAACCAAATAACATCTATTGCCCACCTGTGCCTCTGCTTTCCTACTTCAATTTTAGTTGTTTAAACAATAATTAAAGTGAACAATAATTAAAGCCACGATCATCTCCAACATTGAACATGCGGCAATACTCCAACAACTGTGGTACATGACGACACGCAACAGCACTTGAGCAAGCGACTACGACGCGCAGGTCCAACTATCTACCAAACAACAGGTAATAGGGGGTGTCCACGGCAATATAAGGCTGCAAGGGATATCACGGGTACGAAAACTATAGCATCGCAACACAGATAGCAATAGGTCAACAGGAGGGAATAAATACTATAAAAGTAAGATAGGTAGAAAGGGGAAGATGCTCGCCTGAAAACATTGTCGAGGGTTCATCCGAAGATCGGGTCGACACTCGCATCAACTCAACGGCCTTATCCGCGAAGAAGCAAAACGCTAGAATAAACACCGGATGCAATATTTAATGCTACGGCAAAAGATCGGGCATGATGCATGTATGATGTATGTCATGGCAAAGGTGCGATGCAATTAGGTCATATTAAGCGGAACCGGGGTCCCGACAATTAAATATATGGTTCTAGTTGTTTAGATACCCGCCATTTTAAATGTTGTTTAACAAGGCAAGATAAGTTACCGGTTTGCTACACAGATTTAAATGAGGCCAATATAATACTAGATTTGTCCGCATATGGGCCCCATATTTAATTATAAGGTGAACCGGCATAAGGCCCCCAAACCACATAAATATGTATGCATGCATGAACAATTTAATATGCGACAGGTTGCATTATATTATCAAAATAGGGTTTTCGGGAAGGGGTTCACACATTAGGGGGTCTCGTCGAACTTGGTTCCGGAATTCGGGGTTCGGTCTCAGGGTTCAGGGTTCGACAGGATCGTTCTCGGACTCCGGAAGAAGGACTTGGTTGGCGTCGGGGCGCATCGGTCTCGCCCTGGTCGGTGCGGATCTTGTCATCGCGTAGGCCTTGTCGGTCCGCGCCATCGAGTCGGTCTTGGCATTCGGGCGAGGAACTTGGCGTATCTGCGTCGGCGATCTTGGCGTTCTTCAGGTTCAGGTTTTGGCGTCCGAGGGAAGTACTTGGCGTCCGGCGGTAGATCTTGTCGATTCCACTCCAACGGCCTTGTTGTTCCGCAGCGTAGATCTTGGGGAGGTTTCGGGGTTCCACGGGTTCGGCTCGACAATCGGAATCCGGGAACGGGTCTTGGCGAACTTGGCGGTTCCGAGGGGAAGGACTTGGTGTGTCGGGTTCGGTCTTCGAATCCATGTAGTAGACCTCGTCAGTTCCATGTCGACGACCTTGGGGTCTCGGTGTCTTCGGGTTTTGGGTAGGAGGCCTTGACGTCCGTGAAGGAGTTCATGGCGTCCCAAGATCGGTCTTCGGGTACCGCGAAGGAGAGCTTGGGGTTTCGAGGCTTCAATTGTCGATGCCGAACTTGGACTTAGCAGCGCATGTTCGGTTGGCTTATCGGGGTACTAGTCCGTCTTGCAGCTCTTGTTCACCGGAAGGATTGTATGCCGAGTTACCAACTTGCAGTACCATGTATGCAGCACATGACACCATCTCGAACAGCGGAGCAGCAGCTACACAGGGGCGGCCTCACGCGCGACGCGGCCGGCTCGGGAGGACGGTGCAGAGGGGCCACCGGCGAGGGGACGCGGTGACGGCGGGGCTTGCCGGGAGGAGCTCGGCGGAAGACGCCGGGGCCGGGCTTGGCGACGGGAGGGGGAAGCACCGCGGCGGCTTGGTTCGCGGCCAGAGGGCGGCGGCGCGCGCTTGCAGGAGGAGAACCGCCGGCAGCGGGACCGCGGGGAGGAAGGGGTGGCCGGGGCTTGCGGAGGTGGCCGGCAGAGCGGAGGGGCGGGCCACGGCGGCGCTAGGGCGGCGGGGAGGAGGAGCCGAGGCGGTCATCGTGGTCGCTGGCGACGCGCGGGAGGCTTCGGCGGCGAGGGACACAGCGGCGGGGAGGCGCCGGTGGCGGGGCAGGCTCGCCGGAGGGGCGCGGCTTGCAGCGGGGGGTGGAGGCGAGAACAGCGGCGGACAGGGGCGGTGCCGGAGGCGGGCGGGAGAGGAGGCCGCGGGCTCGGGTGGCGGCGGCCGGCGCCGGAGAGGGAGAGGGGCGAACGCGTCGGCGGCGCACGGGAGGCGAGGTGGGGGGTAGGGCGTCGGGGCTGCTCGCGTGGGAAGGGAGAGAGAGAGAGGAAGGACGGGGGCGGCCGGAGGCGCGCCGGCGCGGGAGGAGGCGCGGAGGCTGCGTCCGGCGACGGGGCGGGCCGTGGCGGCGGGCGCGCAGGAGAGGTGGAGCGGGGGCGAGGCGGGGGTTGCAGGAGGAGGGAGCGCGTCGGGTGGCGAGGCGTGTCGGTCACGCGTGGGGGCGGGGCACAGGGACCGCGGGTGGGGCCAGGTGGGGTGGGGTCGGTCTGGGGGAGGTGGAATTAGAGGGAGGGTGTGAGGCAGGAGGGTGGGGGACAGGCGGTCAGGGGGTGGGCTCGGGGCTGGCTGTGTGGTGTGGGTGTTGTGTGGTGATGGGTGTGTTGTGAGTGTGTGGCATGAGTGGAAGAGGGAGAGAGAGGTGAGGTGGCGCGATTAGAGTGGTGGGGGGGTTTGGGGAGGGGTGAGGTGGCGACATAGGATAGGTTGGGGTGAGGTGGAGGTAGGGTGGGTAGATTAGGTTGGGTAGTTTTAGGATTTTGGTGGACCGATTTTATTCCGGGGGTGGTCGACTGGGTCGAATCGGCCCGTTCGACTGCCCCACTAAAAATAATTAAGTATTTTATTTATTTCAAACAGGGCTTTTGCAAACCGATAGCAGACAAAACAAAATAATCCGGAGACCCGGGTTTTGCGTTTGAACAAAGACGGGGCGTTTAGAAAACAAAAACAGGTTTTTCCGAAATTAGTTTTATGCAAGCAAATGCAAGACGATGACGATGCTCAAATGCAATGTGGCATGATGACATGAGCATGCGGTCATGATGATGCAATGCACAAAACATCGCGATTTTCTAGTAGTGGTTTTGCGGGATGCCACAATTCGACACCACTAACAATGTATCTCGCCCTCGAGATCAGCCTCATGGTACCGGAAAGAAGGTCGGTGGTCTGCATCTTCTCGCTTCGTGTAGATCTTCACGACACCACCAACAAGAGGTCGTTGTCCGTGATCGTCGAGAGCACACTCCGGGAACAAAAGGTCGAAGGTAGAGGTATCAACAAATAAAGCCACCTCTAGCTTCCGTGGACGGAGTAAAATTGCTGGATCCACTGATTCGATGTACAAGAGCGAATGATAAGAGTAGTGGTATGGTAGCTACTCCATCCCGCACTCAAACCATTACTCTGGACACGAATAGGCGGATTATGCAACCAACTCTCGGAATTCAGACTGACGATCTCGACAAGCGAGGTTCGGAATCAAAGGAGTGATGCAAACTCTGCATCGGATCTGGCGTAGATGATGTCGTCGCGTAGGAAAACACCGGAAGTCACAAGAAGGAACAAAGAGAAGTCCATCAGACGAAGGATTCCTCGGATAGCGTGAAGACCAGATGTAGCAACACCGTTACCAAAGGAGGAAGCGAAACCCTGAAGGTACGACGGAACCCAACCACGAGAAATCCTGGACTCGAAGAGAGAGAAGAGAGCGGATTCAAAACACGCAGAGGTGAGAGGAGAGCAGCAGAGGGGTAAGGAGTAAAATCAGACCTAATCAGAACTATCCAACCGATTTTGCAAAAATAGTTTTGACACTCTACTTCGGCCGTTAGCTAGGTTATCCTACAGGCTGGACTTGTGGGGTATCGTAACTGCTGAGCTCTGATACCACTCTGTAACACCCTCAGAATCGACCATATGCAAGTTTCAGCGATTCCCGCCAAACCCGCATAGAAACGATTCAAAGGTGCCCACCAGGCACTTTCATGCGGGTGGAAAACGAAGTAATAACATTACACAACAGTCCTCGATGGGACCCACAGAACAGATACATATACAACAGCGACTCAATGAGTCAAGAATACAGATATACAGTACAAAGATCCAAATCACCTTGAAAATGATAGAGCGTCCGACTACGGACAAGATGCAAATGGGGCTAAGAGCCCTGAAGAATAACCAATGGCGTCCATAACCCTGCCCAGGCCAAGCCGGAAGGGTAACCCTGCTAACGACGTCGAAACCTGCTAAACAAAAGGGGTGCCGACAAAGGGCAAAGGAAAAAGAGGAGCGTCAGTACTGAGGCCAGTACACGGCGAGACTAGAATTCGGAGGTCCTCGCCTACATAGGTATGGTGGACTGAGCGACAGCGGCAGCATGCACTAAACAACCTCTAGAGACTCGATACAACTGGCGGCTATCGGAGAGGGGTAAGATAGAGCTATCCGGAACCAACCTGATACTAACACCAAACAATCCCATCCTGGTATTTCCCCCTCGAGACCAAACGAGGAAGTCAACCGAGGAACGCACACAGTTGGCAGTTTTATTTATTCAGTTATCGTTGCAGCAATTACTAGTCAGGTATAGATAATCATCCTGATAAAATAAGCAGTGGGACGTTTTAGTTAACCATTCCGTTGTAGTTGCGACACTTACTAGTCAGATACAATTAGCATGAGATAACCCAAAACCCAGCAGTTGTTGGTACTTTTATTTAGCCATTCCGTTGTAGTTGCAATACTTACTAGTCAGTTACAATTAGCATGAGATAACCCAAAACCCAGCAGTTGTTGGTACTTTTATTTAGCCGTTCCGTTATAGTTGCAATACTTACTAGTCAGATACAATGGTTGAACGCGACAACCCAAACAAGCAATTGTGGGCAGTTTTATTTAGCCATTCCATTATAGTGAAGCTGATTACTAGTCATTATAAAGTCAAATTTATAGCACTACTTTAGTTATAGTTGTCTATGATCGAGATACTGTGCTCCAAGACGTCCATAACCGCGGACACGGCTTTCAGAAAGTTTTACCCGGCCGGGGTGCACAAATAGCAACACACACTCGATCAACCTCGGAATAACCAAATCAAAACCCAACGAGGCTTTCACGACAAAGCAATCACAAGATTCAGAAATATTTCAGGGGACCACCCCTTGGAGTACACCCGCAACGAAGCTAGCTGACTCCGAGACGGACTCAAGGTTTGCGTCAATGGCTGTAAACGACTGGGAACCCAAAACTGGGCTTGTCGATACCACAAAAACACTCCGCTTACCTAAACAGTACAGTGTGCTCCTCGCACAATCGTAAATAAAGCAGTAAAGCATGGCATAAGTACAGGATAGTAAATAAAACCTCAAACTAGTTTGTGGCCCCAAGAAATAAGAATGAATCAAGCTCTGGCTCAGGGGGGTCCCATAATTCCCCGTATGTGGATAGCGCGAATATTCAAGGAACAGGTATCAAGTACTCGGGGTCCTACAGGATACAAGTGGACGGTTAACAACCAAATAACATCTATTGCCCACCTGTGCCTCTGCTTTCCTACTTCAATTTTAGTTGTTTAAACAATAATTAAAGTGAACAATAATTAAAGCCACGATCATCTCCAACATTGAACATGCGGCAATACTCCAACAACTGTGGTACATGACGACACGCAACAGCACTTGAGCAAGCGACTACGACGCGCAGGTCCAACTATCTACCAAACAACAGGTAATAGGGGGTGTCCACGGCAATATAAGGCTGCAAGGGATATCACGGGTACGAAAACTATAGCATCGCAACACAGATAGCAATAGGTCAACAGGAGGGAATAAATACTATAAAAGTAATATAGGTAGAAAGGGGAAGATGCTCGCCTGAAAACATTGTCGAGGGTTCATCCGAAGATCGGGTCGACACTCGCATCAACTCAACGGCCTTATCCGCGAAGAAGCAAAACGCTAGAATAAACACCGGATGCAATATTTAATGCTACGGCAAAAGATCGGGCATGATGCATGTATGATGTATGTCATGGCAAAGGTGCGATGCAATTAGGTCATATTAAGCGGAACCGGGGTCCCGACAATTAAATATATGGTTCTAGTTGTTTAGATACCCGCCATTTTAAATGTTGTTTAACAAGGCAAGATAAGTTACCGGTTCGCTACACAGATTTAAATGAGGCCAATATAATACTAGATTTGTCCGCATATGGGCCCCATATTTAATTATAAGGTGAACCGGCATAAGGCCCCCAAACCACATAAATATGTATGCATGCATGAACAATTTAATATGCGACAGGTTGCATTATATTATCAAAATAGGGTTTTCGGGAAGGGGTTCACACATTAGGGGGTCTCGTCGAACTTGGTTCCGGAATTCGGGGTTCGGTCTCAGGGTTCAGGGTTCGACGGTATCGTTCTCGGACTCCGGAAGAAGGACTTGGTTGGCGTTGGGGCGCATCGGTCTCGCCCTGGTCGGTGCGGATCTTGTCGTCGCGTAGGCCTTGTCGGTCCGCGCCATCGAGTCGGTCTTGGCATTCGGGCGAGGAACTTGGCGTATCTGCGTCGGCGATCTTGGCGTTCTTCAGGTTCAGGTTTTGGCGTCCGAGGGAAGTACTTGGCGTCCGGCGGTAGATCTTGTCGATTCCACTCCAACGGCCTTGTTGTTCCGCAGCGTAGATCTTGGGGAGGTTTCGGGGTTCCACGGGTTCGGCTCGATAATCGGAATCCGGGAACGGGTCTTGGCGAACTTGGCGGTTTCGAGGGGAAGGACTTGGTGTGTCGGGTTCGGTCTTCGAATCCATGTAGTAGACCTCGTCAGTTCCATGTCGACGACCTTGGGGTCTCGGTGTCTTCGGGTTCTGGGTAGGAGGCCTTGACGTCCGTGAAGGAGTTCATGGCGTCCCAAGATCGGTCTTCGGGTACCGCGAAGGAGAGCTTGGGGTTTCGAGGCTTCAATTGTCGATGCCGAACTTGGACTTAGCAGCGCATGTTCGGTTGGCTTATCGGGGTACTAGTCCGTCTTGCATCTCTTGTTCACCGGAAGGATTGTATGCCGAGTTACCAACTTGCAGTACCATGTATGCAGCACATGACACCATCTCGAACAGCGGAGCAGCAGCTACACAGGGGCGGCCTCACGCGCGACGCGGCCGGCTCGGGAGGACGGTGCAGAGGGGCCACCGGCGATGGGACGCGGTGACGGCGGGGCTTGCCGGGAGGAGCTCGGCGGAAGACGCCGGGGCCGGGCTTGGCGACGGGAGGGGGAAGCACCGCGGCGGCTTGGTTCGCGACCAGAGGGCGGCGGCGCGCGCTTGCAGGAGGAGAACCGTCGGCAGCGGGACCGCGGGGAGGAAGGGGTGGCCGGGGCTTGCGGAGGTGGACGGCGGAGCGGAGGGGCGGGCCGCGGAGGCGCTAGGGCGGCGGGGAGGAGGAGCCGAGGCGGTCGTCGTGGTCGCTGGCGACGCGCGGGAGGCTCCGGCGGCGAGGGACACAGCGGCGGGGAGGCGCCGGTGGCGGGGCAGGCTCGCCGGAGGGGCGCGGCTTGCAGAGGGGGGTGGAGGCGAGAACGGAGGCGGACAGGGGCGGTGCCGGAGGCGGGCGGGAGAGGAGGCCGCGGGCTCGGGTGGCGGCGGCCGGCGCCGGAGAGGGAGAGGGGCGAACGCGTCGGCGGCGCACGGGAGGCGAGGTGGGGGGTAGGGCGTCGGGGCTGCTCGCGTGGGAAGGGAGAGAGAGAGAGGAAGGACGGGGGCGGCCGGAGGCGCGCCGGCGCGGGAGGAGGCGCGGAGGCTGCGGCCGGCGACGGGGCGGGCCGTGGCGGCGGGCGCGCTGGAGAGGTGGAGCGGGGGCGAGGCGGGGGTTGCAGGAGGAGGGAGCGCGTCGGGTGGCGAGGCGTGTCGGTCACGCGTGGGGGCGGGGCACAGGGACCGCGGGTGGGGCCAGGTGGGGTGGGGTCGGTCTGGGGGAGGTGGAATTAGAGGGAGGGTGTGAGGCAGGAGGGTGGGGGACAGGCGGTCAGGGAGTGGGCTCGGGGCTGGCTGTGTGGTGTGGGTGTTGTGTGGTGATGGGTGTGTTGTGAGTGTGTGGCATGAGTGGAAGAGGGAGAGAGAGGTGAGGTGGCGCGATTAGAGTGGTGGGGGTTTGGGGAGGGGTGAGGTGGCGACATAGGATAGGTTGGGGTGAGGTGGAGGTAGGGTGGGTAGATTAGGTTGGGTAGTTTTAGGATTTTGGTGGACCGATTTTATTCCGGGGGTGGTCGACTGGGTCGAATCGGCCCGTTCGACTGCCCCACTAAAAATAATTAAGTATTTTATTTATTTCAAACAGGGCTTTTGCAAACCGATAGCAGACAAAACAAAATAATCCGGAGACCCGGGTTTTGCGTTTGAACAAAGACGGGGCGTTTAGAAAACAAAAACAGGTTTTTCCGAAATTAGTTTTATGCAAGCAAATGCAAGACGATGACGATGCTCAAATGCAATGTGGCATGATGACATGAGCATGCGGTCATGATGATGCAATGCACAAAACATCGCGATTTTCTAGTAGTGGTTTTGCGGGATGCCACAGGGTCAAATCGGAGTAGATTTTGCGGGATTCCTTGTTCAGGTTTGCACTGTGTTCGTCACGGTCTCTAGTGCGAGGAAGGAGAAGACCAGGGTGGGGTCCACCCATCAGCGAGACAGAGAGGAGAGAGGCCGAGCGGGCTGGCAGCTGGGTCGAGGTTCCGCTGGCGGCGGTTGCTGCGCATTGCACGCGTGCGGCGGGGAGCGGGTGGTAGGCGGGCTGGGCCTTGGGCTGGGTAGGCCGCACAGTAGGTTAGGTTTAGTTTAGTTTTTTTTTAATCTTTTCATTTTTTTTTCTATTTTCTGTTTTGTATTTTTTCCTATATCCTTTTCATATTAAATCCAAATGACTTGAAGTTTGTTTCTAAAATTTTCTAAATTCATGTAGATCATTTTAGGATTATTTTTGGAATTACTTTGGCTATTCAAAAATATTAGATTTATAAAATCCCTATTTATTCCTTGTAGGAATATTTGCAAAACTTATTAGGATTAGGGTCTTTGAATTCAATTCTTGCAAATTTTTGCATAGATGCAATGCAATGCACATGAATGACATAAAGAAAACAATTTTTTTTCTAGTCACAGTTTCTAAAATCTTGGGATGTGAGAGCAAGCTAGCCACAGCTCCACTTGCCAAATAAGCATGTAGATGCTAGGTCTATTGTCTCCTTTAATATCTCTACTTGCAATACATTCCAAGTATTGACCCTTCGGGGCTGCTACGTTTTATGTTTCAGGTTGTTATTCCAATTCTGAGTGATCGACTAGGTTGCGATACTCCACTCAATATTTGTTCGCTTGTGGGCAATTGAAGATGGAGTCTACTATATATTTATGCTTTCCTTTGCTATTGAACTATTTGAGCTAGCCTACGTGCTAAGCTTTATTGTAATAATTGCAAATTCTGGATCAATTCTTTAATTATGATGCACTGTTAAATTCTTTGATATTCATCTGTACTGTGTGTGCCAGTGAACCGATCCAGGGATTGGCACTATACACATGAACTCAGCCTTATCAGGCGAGGGTGTTACAAATATAAATGGTGTAATCTAACCATAGAATTCAAGTAAGGAAGTAAAATCTTATTGTTAATTGGTAACAATAGATAACATAATGAAGACCATTAGAGCATGTATAGTTGTAATGGGCAATAAATTATGTGGGATTCACTTGAGAATTATATGTGAAGGAGTAAAATTATGTTAAAAATCAATGATAGTACAATGAGAAGTAAATTCATCATGGTGAGATTATCTCTTAAATCAGGATGTATAGGTAAAACATAACAAGGTCATGGTGAGATTAGCTCCGAAACCATGATGTAGGTGTAAATATGATAAGTAATTAGTTAATTATCTTCAAGTAAAGTAAGAGAATAGCATGGTAGAACTATGATAGAATTCATAGGTGTCATAATTTCTGATAAAATTTAGTTTTAGGTGTTCATTGGAAACTTATTAGTTGTTTTGAGAGATCATGTGAGGTTAGTTTACTAAATAAAGAAATGTTGGTTATAGTTAATCATTCCAAAAGTTAGACAAAAGGTTAGTCAAAACCAAATTGAGACCACTTTTCTTAAAATTATCTTGCTGCAATTGAGCAAATTGGGTAAATAGTGAAACAAAAGGTAGTTTGACCCTAAGTGCTAAGTATCACGATGTAAAACTATATGAGGAGGTGTCATATACTACACAACTAAGGCTGAATTCTAGAGATAATTATACTCAACTACTATATTATGGGCTTAGAATAAAGTGTGTTATATGTACCACATTTGGATTTATTGGTTTTTTCTTGGATCTTGTTAATTGACTAGATCTGTACATGAAGTTTGACTTGGTGTGCAAATAAATGTTGCAACATCCAGTTACTACTTGATGTTATAGACCTAGATAGAAAAGGGAATCGTGTAAGGGAGTGACGAGTTTCAAATACCAAGATGAAGACTTACATGAAGAATGGATCAAGTTCAGATCATTACTAGCCAGCAAGAACAAGGAAGATTAGTGTAGAAGATGTATGTAGCAACAAGAAGTGATGAACTTAAGTATACCCAAAGTAGGTGATCTTGCTAAGAAGTTAATGAAGTAGTTGTACCAAATTCATGGAAGTATCAGGAATAAGTGCAAAGAAGAAGCTTTGGAACAAAATGGTATTCAATCTCTAACAATTCAGAGAGAATGCCAGTGGTGCGTCAAGAACTATAGGGTAATACATACACCCTAGGATGGTCCGCAACTGGTATTTGGTCTGTAGCTGGTATTTGGTTGACTTAGTTAACCAGATCATCTTAGTATATCATAAAGAGCATAAAACTTGGCCTAAGTTAAGTAAGACATAAATGAGTATAAAAATTAAAGCGACCGCCTTTCGAGACTCCTAGTGAAAGCAGGTCTACCAAAGACAGAATGTCCAAATAGTAAGTAAGACAAATAATGTTGGAAGATTCACTTCGGAGATCCACAATTGTGTGGGTATACCGTAGGTTCTTTCATGAGACCTTAAACAGGTAAATTAAAAGCTGGACATATACCAACATTCTAGTTATAGAGCCAAGGTTACTATATAGGCAGTTTAGAGACTATTAGAAATCCCCAAGGGGAGAGTAAATAGTAAAATGGAAGTATTTTTATCTGACTCTCCGAGTAAAGGTTGGAGAACAAGTACTAAACTATGAAAACATTAATCCTTATTTTCATAAGGTTAAAATAAGTCATCATTATAAAAGTACTTTCAGAAGTATGTTTGGATAAAAGATCAAAGTTTACTTCAAGAAAGTAGGACTCAAACCTTAAGGTAATTAATAACTGTAAGTTGAAGAAGTACTTAAGGTAATAAAAAAGATTTTCTAAAGCTTGATAAGGTAAAAGCTTGAAAGAGATAAAATATATTAATCCTAATATACTAATTCTAAAAGAAACAACTCTTAAGTGATCCTTAAGAGGTAATAGAGTACATCCAACTGGACATGGGTAGAGGAACAAGAAATTCCGATGGGTATGGAATAAATGTGTTCAAAACCAATCTTCAGAAGGACTACCAGTATAAATCATAAAATGGTAAATCAAAGATTAGTCTTTTAGCCACAACTATTGTGTAATAAAATTTTAGAAACCTTTTTTAGTGAGACTTCCTAGACCTTATATAGTATAGTAAGGAAGCTCGATGATCAAGTAAATTAGTTGGATTAGGATATCTAAACAGGGAGATCAACTAAAGAAGAGACTCCAATTTAAGGATTTTATAATAAGGACATATCCCTAAGGGATGATAGTAAAAGGAACTTTGGGGTATTGAAGACAACAAGTTGGAGATTGCCAAGTATGATGAGAATTCAAAGAAAAAGATTTGGATATGGAATACCACAATTACTCCATTTGAGGCTACCATGGAGTTGAGAAATTTCGTGACCAATACAAGTCAATTCCTTATTCCAAAACGAAAGAGTGTACGAACTTCAAGGACGAAGTTTATTTTAAGGGGGAGAGTCTGTAACATCCCAGCATTAGAGCTTAGAAATAAGCTGAACTTAGATGTGTGTATTGCATTCATGCATAGAAAATCCAAATAATTTTTGCCTTTTGAAAAAAAAAAACTTGTCGTCCTCTATCCAACGCAATTTAAATTGGGTCAATCGGAGCTTCCAGTCAAAAGTTATTGCCGTTTGAATATTTGTCTACCAATCTGTTTTCTGGGCCGAGCGGTAGTACCGGCCCGTTTTCTGGGCCTGAAAACGGCCCGTTTTCTCTCTGCCTCGCTAGGTACCTTTTCCCGGTGGTACCGGCCGGCCCGGTAGTACCGCCCGGGTGGGCCGGTACTGCCGGCCGGCCCAGGAAAATATCCCCCTAGCGCCTGCCCAGTTCTCTGCCTGCCTCGCTGCCCGTGTTGACCTGCTGCGCTCGCTCGCGCGCCCAAATCCTCGCGTCGTCGACCTCCGCTGCCGCTGCACGCACGCGCGTGCGTCCGCTCGCCCACGCGCTGCTGGCCCTGCGCTGGCCCCATGCTGGCGCATGCTGGCTTGCTACTGCTGCCTTGCAACGGGCCTAGCTGCTGGTGCTGCTGCGCTGCGCGCATGCTGCTGGGCCCCGCGCTGCTTTGCCTTGCTGCTGGCTCCACGCGCTGCCGCGCGTGCCTGCTGGTGGCTCCACGCGCTTCCGCGCGTGCCTGCTGCCGCTCGAGCTGGCTGCGCTGCTGGGCCCCGCCGCTGCCTTTTTTTCAATAGATCTGCCGCCTAGCTCGCTCGCTGTGTGCGTTTGTGTTCGGTCCGGTAGTACCGGTCGGATCCGGTACTACCGGTCAGTCCGGAAAAAATGCCCCAACGGGCAGATTTTGCCTAGCCCTTTAAATAGCTTTGTCCCTTTTTCATTTAGGGTTGCTTCTTCCTCCTCCTTTTGTCTAAGCTTTGCCCCCATTTGCCTAGATCAAATATAAAAAATAACTGAACTACAACACTTTGCTTAATGATTAATATCAGATCCTTGAGAGATCATATCATAGTATTCATTACAACAACTCATGAATACCAAGTTAAGTATATAACTCAAGTTACAAGAATTCAATAATTAAATATTGCTCTATCTTATCCTTATCTATTTATACCATGAGGATCATGGTAATACCTAACCTTAACTCTTTAATTATATTGAGTAGGAAAGAAATCAAGTCAAGAACCATTAATCATATATATTTATTTCCATACCAATCCTTATCATCTCTGTTGAACATTATTCTAATATCTGTTGTTCATCAATGTTGAGTAATCAACTATTGATTCATCAATTATTAGCCTATCAATTCTTGATCTATCAACTCTTGTTCTTATCATAGTATTCACTCTAAAGCCTTTAGAGAAAGAAGTAAGAAGAGGTAATTAGTAGTGCTAGTTTCACATATCATCTATAGTATGGGAGTGTTTGAAGAGAATCAATTCAATAAGAAAGTTGATGGAGTCAACTCACACCTGAATGAAATAGAAGAGTTATCTGGAATACATATTTATATGGTAACAGAGAAGATTATAAGGATAAATTTTGAATATATTTACCAAGGAATAATCCTATTGGATTAAGTAGATATAGTCAATGAATAACATTTCCTAGTTAGTTAATGATACTGAGAAGATAATGATAAAACAACTATAATGTTGTATTGAAGAAAGCCTTGATTAGACAATTGGAAACCTAAGCCATAAATGATTATAATGATCATACTTAAGTCACTAAGAGTGATTGATTATCTAATGTATAAGTGACATTGGTGGATAGAACATGATTAAACCCTAGTATAGGTATTTATCCTAGGTTAATCATGACAAGTCACAATGATATAATGTGAAGTTGGAATGTAAGATACTAGAGATAAGTAGAGGTAAGAGAGTCTGACTAAGATGATGCTAGAGCAACATTGAGTTATAGAAGTAGTATTATTACTTTTTAAAGAATAGGAAACGCTTGAGGTGAAGTAGGATTAGATATATGCATATATTAGAGTAATATTACAGATGGATGATAAAGGAAGAGTATGAAAGGATTCAAAAGTAATTACTTGTTGGATTCGAGGTTATCATTAATAGAGTAGTTGATATAACCAAGTGTAGATATGAGAAGATTATGAAAAGCTTCAGTGACAAGCTTCTGAGATTTATAAGTGAGATTACAAAGTAATTTGTGAAGTAAGATAGAAAACATTCAAGTGGACTTGGATTTATAATAAGTAAATTAAATATTCTAAAGATGAGCATTATATCTATGAGGAGATCATATAGAGCTTTAGTGTCAAGCTCATTGGATTTACAATGGATTTAGGAGGAAGTATTGATAAGAATATACTTGTGAATAAGTAGTATATCTAGGAAAGGAATTCCTTAATTAAAAGTCAAGAATTATGAAGTGTGTAAGATAGGAATTCTTGGTAAACATTCAACATTAATTCTATAACCAAACTTAATATCCATATCATATGTTTGATCCATCATCCTATTCCCCAATGGCTTATAAGAATACTTCTTTATAGCAAATCACTTAAGCACATATTTTTCACTTCAAAACATTAAAATAATATGTGCTTATAAACTATATTTATCAACTCTTTCTCATAAGACATCCTAAATAACAACCCTACTATTTTGTTTGAGATGATGATAGCATTCATGAAAACAAGCATGAAGACAATATGTCTTAACCCTTAATCTTTATCCAGATATATAAAATAATATATGTATATTAAATCTCCTAAAGTCTCATGGTAAACAGTTATTATTCTAAACCCTAACTTCTATGCAAGTTATAACAAAACATATACCTTGGTATCACCTAAGATCATGTGATTAATATTAACCATATTTATTCCTTAGAATTTTATGTACCATATAATAATGAAGGATCACCATATAAAAGTTTCCTTAAAAACTACAAGTGAATGAGAACCAGGTTTTATGAATAAATAGTAATATATCCTTTAATAAGTTCATGGTATGTTATGTAAAGAAATTTCATAACAAAGGTTCCTATAAAATATTAAAAGGAAAAGTACCTATATAAATAAAATTAGTAATAGGCTTTATCTATTAGTGGATTTTGAATAATAAAATTTACCATTTTAAGAACCTTAATAATTAAATCATCTTATATAATGATTGTTATATAATAATAAATATGCATATATTCTATGCATATCCTTAGATATCTTAAAACATTACCATTACATTCATTAAGAGGAAATAAAAATCATTTTTATGATCTTATTATAAAAAGTAAATCTGTAAAACTATAAGTGATAAATTGTTGCAATCAATAAAATGCTTTCCAAATAATTTAATTTTTTTAAAATAATAATAAAATATATAAAAAAGTAGTTTCATAAGCTCTTGCAGTAATTTTGTTATTTCATGAATTTTATGAATATTAAAATCCATGTAGAAATTCAAATTGAAAAGAAAATTCTGAAACAGAAAACAGAAAATAAAAAGAATAGGGATAGAACATAGTCCAGAATCTAGCTCGAGGCCCATTTCCCTATCCAGCTATCTACCGCCCACGAGCAGCAGCAAACGCGCCTCGCTCACTTTGCTAGGGCCCAACAGCGACCCGACCCATGTACCCCTTTGTCCATCCTACCATCATCGTCCACCTCGCGTAGCTGCCAAAGCAGCTGCGTGGCACGGGCGCCGCCGCTCGCCGGTGTCAAGATACCCGTTGTCTCTTCTGGGAGGATAAGAACGCCACCGAGATGCCTCACTCTCTCTTATCCTTATTTCTCTCTCTGTGCCAAACTCTCTCTGTTCCTCCCCAATTCGAGCCGAAACCCTAACCCGCCAGTGGTCATCGCCCCCACCATCTCCAGTCGCCCTAAGCTTAAATGAGGCCAGCGACGGAACCACCTTGCTTACCTGGTTCACCTCGTGGAAGGAATCGGCCGCACGTACCCGTTATCCAGCTCGGCCACCTCTTCTTCCTGAAGTCCGTCCACCGCAGTTCCCGACGATTCCGGCCATGATTCGCTTTGCCGAGCCTCTCGTCATGTTCCTGGTGAGCATCTGTACCTAACTGTCTACTCCAATTGATCCCTCTCTCTTTCTGTCATACCCCACCGTAGCACCACCGCCCACCACCATCAGTCGTCGTTGATGCCACTGTTCTGATAACCAAAAGTGGGTGGCGCGACCACTAATAGCATCCCCGTGCTCTACTTGTTCGAACGTGTAGTCCCACTCCGCTGTGCACGCTCGCAAACGCCGGTTTCGGCGACTAACTATTGGTGGCCGGCGAAATGGGGCCATGCTGACGTCACGACGACGTCGATCTCACGTCATCTTTGACCTGGTCCACCTGTTTGACTAGTCCATGCAAGCGTGGCATGCCGACGTGTCCCTGACCCCACTGGTCAATGACTAGGGTAGGAATAGTCCCGGTGAGAAAAACCTTTCACCTCATTCTGACATCAGCACTGACGCAGTAAATCATTTAGTTAATGTATTTTAATAATTTCAAAAAATGATTAAACCTTAGAAATTTACTCACAAATTTATAAATGATTCAAATCCAAAGATAAATCATAAGTAGTTAAATAATATTGTTTCCTTGTTTACAAACCATAAGCACTCATTTCTAAGGAGATAAATGATTCTATTCCATTATAATGTTAAGAAACCACTACTCAAATAAAAGTACTACCACTCTTAATTAACTTCTAAGAAACATTATGAAGTAAACAAATTGTAATACCACCAAAGGTAGATGAGTCTCAACTGCTTGTATGGTCGTTATTCAAATGAAGTAATTCTTTCTTCCTTGATAACTAAAGTTGGTTAGAAACCCTAAGAATATTAACTAAAGAGTTAATTTCTTTGACATAAGCATTCCTATGAAAGCTCTAAATGATGAACAACCCTTATAAATACAGTATTTAGATACATTCCACACTTTAGTTCTTTATTATTGTATGCTACTTATTATACTTACATGTTGTTTCACACACACTCACAAGCCTTAATAAGAAGCACAAGTGAGAAACTTATCTAAAAGGACAACACATTCTAAAGAAACCATATCCAGTTTCCAAATCCTAGATCAACGCTTATTCTGGGGATTTGAGTTTATCAAACTTCATTACATTACTTATGCATAATAGCATCTTGCTTCTTTAAACATTAGTCCTTACCGGACCAATGATGCTATTTTTAGATATTGGATTTTCTATTGTCTCAAAGACCGTGAGTGCATAATCTTGCAATCACAAAAGGCAAGTTCACACTTGCTCATGTCATTTGATTATTTTTTGTAAAGTATTTTTCAAATCCAGTGTTGTCATCACCTTCATTTCAAAAAGGTCAAAAAAACATTATTTTCATAATAATATGATTATAGGTTATTTACCATGAGGTAATAACCTACTATAAAAGTTCCGGTGGTAAAGGAACATATTAACTACTTAACAACCAATTTCGCCAGTGATTCTTGCGCCGTATATTTCGCGTTAACCATGAGATTTGGAATGGGACAGAGAAGGCAGCTCTATCTTCTTCCTTTCGCATGTAGGCAAGACGACCTTAACGGGTGGTTCCTTGTGACGTTGTGATTCCTTGTGTGGATCCAACATATGGGTGGGCACCCTTACGCCCCACGATTTTGGTGTCTTAATTATCTATGAGTGGCTGCCGGAGGTATAGACGGACCTATATGGTACTTGCTATGGTCATCACCAGCTCATAGAGTCTTTGGAACTCCTCGGGGTTATAGCATGCCCGAAAGGGGGCTTAACGGAGGTGTAGTCAGCCCTAAAGGATCGTGTAGACTTGCGGGGTCGCGGAGAGGGCAGTGATTGGCTTGGATCTTAGACTAGGCCCCATACAAAGGAAGTGTGGACAAGCTCATGACTTGATTGTGCAACAAGGCTAAGGTTTCTCATGGGAAAAGTAACGCATATCTGCAGAGTGTAAGAACTATAACTTGTTACTCCCTGTTCCAGGAAGGAGCTACGAACGTGGCAGGAAATGAACTCCATGAAAGTTTTTGTAAACCTGTGAAGGCTGATGGACATTGCTTTTCAGAATAAAAGCAACATTTGAAGAAATGTTTACGAAAACCTGCATTGCATATGACCTATAGTCTGTGGCTGTAGCTAGTGCATCAAACAATCCTTTTTAGTGTACTTGTTTAGTATGCTCGTAATCAACGTATTTTCTTAACCCTTGCAAGATTCTGAAGCCAATACAAACGATGTCTACATCAACTTATTCTCAAGGAAGCATCATCAGAAGCTCAAGTTCTTCAATGAATTCAATGAAGTCAACATATACATTAACTAAAGTTTAGATAAATTTGCTAATTAGGTAGGAATATAATCTCTAGCCATAGAACCTACTTCTGTAGAGTATTGCAATAGCAGCAATGCAAGCCCAATAGTTTAAATACTAATCTATTAGTATGATAGTTATGAGTTGATTAATTCTGGTTATTCTTTTTAAGAAGTTTCTTTCTATCTCTTTAACCTAGAGTGTTCTCTGGATCTTTTGTAAAGAGTCGAGTTGTAACCTATAGTCATGTCTTGGACCTGATGTATTTCTGTTGTACCACTCTAAGGGATGTAATACTAGTGAACGGTGTTTCATTGGTGTTATGTCAACGACTATAGTGTACTACATCATGAAGTGGTATGCTAGGTCACCGCACCAGATCTATCGGAGCCTTTAGGGCACAATCTCTATGAAAACCACAACCAACTAGCACAGGCGAACCTCTCTTGTAGTCCGCTGTAACATCTAGCTCTCGCCGATATATTACTGGCTTGCTAGCAAGAGTAGGATCCGATCACCATAGTCAGATCTGAACCTGGGTAAACTTGTGATCACCGCTCCCGGAACACCATATGGCTCACACCCCATCTTCTCAACACCTTTAGGACTCCCTATGGCGTACTTTTCATCAATTTGACGACACCAATAACAAGTTAATCTAAGAAATATAGCACAACACAAATATACCACAAGTGATAAGAAAGATATAAGTACTTCAAGATCGATGGCTATCACAAGGCATGTGGAGATGAAGATGTATTCCCGTGTTCCCTTACAAGTAAGGTACGTCACGTTGGAGAGGTTTGGGATTCCATGAAGGATTTCCCAACACCATGAAGGCTCACCTTCTTCTCCGAGTCTATCCCATGAAGGAATAGGCCCTTTCCTTATGGCTAGCCTTTCCTCCACTCCGGAGATGGCAACCTCCACAACCACTTCACAAGCTCCACGAAGGACAAGCCCGAGTATCTTCACAATCTTCCATGAAGAGGACACCGCGATACCAACCGACAAGCCAACTAGGAGGTCACCCTCCAAGAGTAAAAAGCTCACAGTCTCTCACTTGAAAAAATTGTAATGGGGAGCTCAACACTTATGCAAGAATGCACAGCAAGAACACCAAGAGTGCTCAAATCCTTCACTCCCAAATCCCACCAAAGCAAAAAGTGCTAGGGAGGAACTAGATAGGAAGAACAATGGTGGAAATCAACCAATGACTTCAAGATCTAGATCCAATGGGTTCCCCTCACTTAGAGGAGGAAATGATTGGTGGGAATTGTAGATCTAGATCTCCTCTTTCAAAGCCCTCAAAAAGTTGCAAGAATCATAGGAGGGAAGGGGGAGGAAGAAAGCTCAAGAGGTTCAACAATGGTGGTCAATTTTGTGGTCAAGAACACTAAAAACGATGGGGAAGAACCCCCCTTATATAGGGGAAAGCAAATATGGCCGTTGGGAGGATTTCTGCGAGGATCCGGTCTAAAAGTCGGTCGAACCGGCCCCGAGATTGGAAGCTCGGTCCCTAGGATGGTGGACCGGCATACAGACCAGAATAGCTCTGTATACCATCTCGGAATAGACTCGGTCCCAAAAACATGGAAATCCGGTCTCCGGGCCGGTCTTCCAGCACTGGCACCGGACCGTCCGCTCTGGGAACCGGTCAGACCGGATCCACAACCGAGATGCAACAGACTTCACCAAAAACGCAATAACTTTTGCATCTGGACTCTGATTTCGATCATCTTGGGCTTGTTTTGGTGAGGACAACAATCAATACAAGATGGTGTGAGAAACATCATAGTCCAACAAAGTAGGATAGAACCAAATGAAGAAAGGTAAGAAGCCTCCCTATAAGAAGAACCGGTAAAACCTCCAAAATCGAAAACGCAATAGAAGATGCATACAAATTTTGTTTTTGATGAACCTGGGCTTATTGAAGATCTAGAAACAAGCTTAATAACCTCACATGGAAAAACACCAAGAAGAAACAAAATAGGAAGATGCAAAGTATGCAATGGATTGAGCTCTCTAAGACGACGTGATCAAGTTACCCAACAGAAAGCCCCACTTGATAGTGCGTCTATCTATTCTATAACCCGGTGTCCAAACAACCACCTTCAGACCAGTAAAAGGAAAACCTATCAAGTCCATACCTTTGCCTTGAGCATCCTGCTTGATCTTGATGACAACGCTTCAAGCTCCATCCAAGGTGGAATGCATAACTTGATCATTATTGCTTCATGAAGACTCATAATTTGCTCCCCCATACACCACTATGGGATAACTTCATTGATACATGCCTTCACATGTTCATTATCACCAATATGGATGGCAAGCTTCAAGAAAATGATCTTCTCGATATGCTTATCTTGAACTTGCCCTTCTCAACCTTGATGAAGATCACCACTTGATGTCATCCTCTCATGGGCTATATGAAATCTTCACTTTTGAAGCATGTGCATGAAAAGATACCTATCCCATATAGAAAATGCAAAGGCACATATATAATGGGTTAGTTCATGATGCATAATTGACAATGCTTACCATACCACAAGATCCATGTGATAAATTCTTTATGCTTCTTGTGTTGACCAACTTGAAACACTCTTCACTCTTTGTATAGGTCAACCATGTATCTTATCATGCTCCATATCAATATATTGAGGTACATAAAGAACTCTTCATTTGATTACATGCTCCAAATCTGAGGCAACTCTAGCTCAAAAAATGAGGCTATGATGACACCGACTTAGGGCCATATCTTGAATTATTTTGTTGAGATCACACTCTCAAGATCTTGATCATATCATATTCTTCTCTTCAACTCGATGATCTTGATGCCAATACTCAAGGTATATATTTATCTTTAGGGCATCCATACTTGAATCCAATGATACGCCCAATTTGCATCACCATTCTGTATCATAATCTACCTCTATTCATTGATATTTGTCTTATTATGAAGTATTACTTATGAATTTTCCATTGTTTTTGCATGTTGGATGATTCTTGGAGGATGGACTGCCGGAGTCTGGATTCTGATGGAAAAGAAGGCATTTTGATGCAATTTCGCGAAGATCAGAAAAATACCAGAAAAATATCGGAAAATATTATTTTTCTACAAGATTGAGGAAGCCAGAAGGAGGAGCGAAGAAGGGACGCAGGGGGCCCACACCCTCCTAGGCGCAGACCCACCCTAGGCCGCGCCTAGGACAGGTGTGACCAACCTGCCCGGCTCCCGACTCCGCCCCTTCGCCTATATCTTCTCTACGGAACCCTAAGACTCGAAGAGCGATGACAGATAGATTTCCACCTCCTCTGGGGGGCGGAAAACACCAAGAGAGAAAGATCTCTCCGGTAGATAGATTTCTACCGGGGGAATTCCTTCCCGGAGAGGGGAGATCGTCGCCATCAACACCATCACCAAGCTAGGCTTCATCGGGATCATCATCATCACCATCCACACCATCATATCCACTAGCACCATCATCACTACTCCGTCCCGATGTAACAATTGTGTTGGATATTGCTTTAGTTCTTAGGGGAAACTTTCCTGGTGTTAATTACTATTGTAGTTGATGCTTGTGAGTGGAACCATTGCATTATTATTTATGTTCAGATTGTTATCCATTATCATATCATCTTTGATCTTGATCCATATGATGTCTCGTGAGTAGTTCGTTTAGTTCTTGAGGACATGGGAGAAGTCATGTTGTTAGTAGTGGATTTGTGTTGAATTATTATTCAATGGTTAGTATTTAAGTTGTGGTGATATTCTTCTATTGGTGTAATGTGAACGTCGACTACATGATACTTCACCATTTATGGCCCTAGGGGAATGCATTGTGTATTTGGCTACTAATTGTGGGGTTGCCAGAGTGATAGAAACCTGAACCTCCGTTAGGACACCTTTGCACAAGGGAGTGTAGGATCTCAGAGTTTAAGTCTATGGTTAGATTTATATCTTAATTACTTCCATGTAGTTACGGATGTTTGTAGGGGTTTGATCACAAGTATGTATTAGTCCAAGTAAGGTCGGTACATTAGCACAGGTTCACCCACACAACACTTACAACACCAAAGAAGAGTACTCAACTATTTGAAGCGAAAGCACTTGACATAATTCCCATGTGTCCTCGAGAACGCTTGGTCCTTATAAGTATTTCCACCGGCTTGTCCTTTACTAAGAAAGGATTGGGCCACTTGCTGCGTTTGTTCGTTGTCTTAAGTACTTGCACTTTGTTTTGTTGCTTTATCAGAAAACCACTAAAAATCCGTTTGCTAAGTATTCACAGGGATTTCCTGCTCCATACCACTAGCCAACACCTTCTGCTCCTCGTTGGGATTGACACTCCTATTTATCGAAAGTACTGCGATACACCCCCTACACTTATGGGTCATCCAGACTATTTTCTAGCGCTGTTGCTGGGGAGTGAAGCGCTATTGAAGAGTGGAACTGGTAAAGGAAACTTCTACAGTGAGTATTTATTTTGTTACTGCTTGTTACTTTTTTTCCAATATGGATAACCCACTTGGTTTTCTGTTTGGGAAAACTACTACCACTGCTAGGGTAGTAGATGAACCACCACCTATTGAGATAGATCCTTTTAAGATACCTACAAGTATTATTGATCATTTTATGGATAATTATTATTTAGGGGATGGAACTGTCCATCCTTGTGATCACTTCTTTTTTATCCATGAATTATGCGGGTTGTTTAAGTGTGCATGTATCACAACTGAACAGGTGAAGAAGAAGGTACTCTCTATATCCTTGAAAGGGAGAGCTGAAGAATGGTATAAGCTGCTGAAGAATGGACAATCCATGGAATGGGAGGAAATGGCATCTCTCTTTTATTCTAAATTCTATCATCCCAGTGAGATTCATAAGGATAGAAATCTCATATATAACTTTTGGCCTCGTGATGGAGAGAGTACAGCTCAAGCTTGGGGGAGATTGAAGTTACTAATGCTTAAATGTCCTATTCATGTAACAATATTATTATCAATAACTTTTATGCTAGGCTTTCTCTTCATGATAAAGATTCAGTAGATGCTTCTTATAATGGATCATTCACACGTATGAAGGAAGAAGCTAAATGGGATCTCTTAGACCGTATTCAAGAAAACACTAAAGCTTGGGAGAATGACAAAGGAAGAAAGTCAGGTATAAACTATGATTATGAATGCATTAAATATTTTATGGGAACTGATGACTTCCATGATATTAGCAATGAGTTTGGTCTTGATTCCCAAAGTATTGCCAACTGTTTTAAGGCCTTTTCCTCTTACATAGAAATTCCCAAGAAGAAGTGGAACAAGTACCATGCACCTTATAAATATGTTGTTAGTCATGTTCCTGTTAGGAGTGCTGAAGTTTGTACTACTAATCATATTGTGCATGAACCTCATGTTGAGAAAATACCTTTCCCAACTAAGGTAAAGCAGTATTCTATGATTATTAGTGCAAATAACAAAGGTACAAATAAAACTGTGGAGCCTGATGGGCAATTGAATGTTGAACCTGTGGTAACTACTGTGAAAGATCTTGACGAGCAGAAATATAGAGGATGAGGATATTGTCTTCTATGAAGACGCTTCTAATATTATCTCTCATCCTAGTAAAGCTAGAAAAGCTAGTGTTCCTGTGCTTTCTGTTAAAATTGGTGATCATTGCTCCTATGGTTTATGTGATATTGGTGTTAGTTCTAGTGTTATTCCTTATGAGATTTACAGGGAAATTATGCATGAGATTGGTCCTTGTGAGCTTGAGGACATTGATGTGGTTATTCACCTTGCAAATAAGGAAACCATTTTCCCTATTGGTATTGTAAGAGATGTGGAGGTTCTTTGTGTTAAGATTAAGTATCCTGCTGATTTTCTAGTGCTTAATTCAGCAGCTAGCAAAACTTGTCCTATCATTTTTGATAAACCTTTCTTGAACACTTGTGGAGCTATTATAGATTGTAAGAAGGAGAGACTTTTAACTAAGTTTGATGGAGAGTCTTATGTGTTTAACTTTTCCAAATTTGCTAAAGCTCCTTGTGAAAATAGTTTGCCTAATGAAGATTTCAGGATGGAACAACTTGCTTCTATTGATCCAGTTTATGACCTTGGATCTCTCTTTGGTGACTGTAAGTATGCTCATTCTAATGATAAAGTTGTTGCCAGTGACAGTTATATTTTCAACTTTATTCAAAGTGCTACTGAAAGTTATTATGAGAGAGGGAAACATGGTTTTATGCTTCACAATAATTTTAAGTTTCCCTGTTTAATGTTGAAAGCTTTGAAGTTGCATTTGTTCTGTCTTCCTATACTAGTGGCTTTTTGTTTCAACAATTCGTTTTCTCATGATACCCCCATGCATAGGAAGTGGGTTAGACTCAAGTGTGTTGGTTATTTGCTTCTTGATGCTCTCTTTCACTCCAAATATATATCTCCTATGTGAGCATCTTTGAAAGTTTCAAGCCTAACTTAAAGGCACTAAAGAAAAGTACTTGTTGGGAGATAACCCAAGAGTTTTGTCGAGTCTTGGAAGTTATTACCTCTGTAATAACCTCTCCTTATACTTTTTGTTTTGGTTTTTGTGTCAAGTTCAACTACTTTTGTGAAGTAGAGGAGTTGTGAAAAGTGGTTGTCCAGGGACAGATTTTTTGTGCTGCACCGTAAAAATTCGTGAGGAAGCTCAGTACATCGGATGGAGCTGTATTTTTCTGAGATTGTTCTCCAAGTTGTTACCCAACTTTCATTAGTTATGCACTTTTTTATTTGAGAAAAAGAAGGTTTTCCAAAAAAACAATCTTTACCTGCTGGTCTGTTTTGACAGATTTCTGCTATCATTTGCATTTGCCTCTTATAGAAGCCTTTGTTTTGATAGATTTCAGTTGAAATGTGAACCTAAAGGTTTGTTGTTTTGCTTACACTAATGTTGCCATTGAAGTTTGTGTTTTGCCTTGTGAGGAAAGGAATTTCCAGGAGAAGGAGAAAAGGAGTCTGCAGAGTTCGTCTTTGAATAGGTAAAAGTGGTGAAAACAGAAGGTTCGTGAATCCCCAATGTTTTTATATTTTTTATGTTTTTAATACATAAGGGAAGTTATGAGACGGAACAGAAGAGGAAACAGAGTCCGGGGTGGACAAACCCACCCCAGGCGCGGGCCCCTGCCTGGCCGCGCCTGGAGGGGGTGTGCCACCCTCTAACTCTGTCTCCGCCTTGTTTCCGTATCAGAACTTTCCTTATGCATTGAAACTTTGTAATATATAACCCCCGGATCCCCCGAGGTTCGTGCATCGTGTTCTCGTCGTGTTTTCGTTTCAATCTATTTCTGTCAGGAAATCTTCTCAAGTTTAGAGCACCATGGTCTCCGCCAACGACAAAGGCAAGAAGCCCGAGGAAGACGATACTCGCAAACCCAAGGAGGAAGAGGTTTTGGTAGGTTATGAAGGAGACATGGAGGAGGACAAGCAACTGGACACCCGCACTACCGTCGCAAGCATTGGATTGGTGGCAAAACCTACCAAGCTTAAGAGGACAGCACGGATGTCTACAGGAGGGAAACCTCCACATCATGTCCTCTCTCCATGGGCACTTCCTCCTTGTACCACTCATTCTAACCATGCAGGGAAGGAACACTCCAAGAAGGAAGAGTGGAGGAAGAATAATAAGGACTGGGATCCTCGGTCCGAATTGGTCATGAGCTGCATTGAGCATAATTCGGAATTGATTCGTACTCCGACATTCGATATGGAGGATTTTAAGAAACTTATAGAAGAGCTTATCAGAAGAACACCACCACCACCGAATGAGTAATTCGTCATCAAGTTTGGCATCCCCTTGGCTTGTTCCAAGCTTGGGGAGTGCCGCGGTATCACCACCATTATCTTTTATCTTTTACCTTTTTAGCGGGTTCATATATTTGGTAGAGAGGTTTCTTATAGTTTGTATTGCATGTGAAAGTATCTCTCCTTTAGTTGATTATCTATGCATCCCTTGGTGTGAGTGCCTTTATTGGAATATTAATGAGAAGTCTCATCTTTTACTTTTTGCACTTCTTATTTTAGTTTGCAATCTCTATATATGTTGGATCTTGTTGATCAGTATTGGCATCACTTTGGGATCATCAAGTGGATCTAAATTGGGTTTGGCAAACGGAGTTCTGGTCAGTAGAAATACTTTTGAAGGTTGAAAGAAAAAGAAAGAAAAAATCTTGCAGGTATTTTGTATCATTTGTTTTTCTTTCTTGTTGGCTCATAAGCTTAGTATTCTTTATTTAAGATCTTTTGTGTCTTCAAGGAAGATTGCATGTTTGGCTTTATTACTTGTATGTTTGCTTGTTTCTTTCAACTCTCTTGCTTGCTACCTAGCTTTGCTAGCTAAAAACCTATTTTGAGAAGGCACACTTCTCATGTTTCCAATCCCTTTGAACCAAAACCTTTGCCATTTGTGTCCACTATATATACCTAGTAGCACTATTGCTATTCCAAGCAAATTCTCAAGCTTCATCTACCTTTCGAATTAAAAAGTATTTTTTTATGTGAAAACAAGTTAGTAAAGCTCTCACAAACTTGATAGCACGCCTTATTTCTTTGCCCCTAATAGACTTGAACCATTGTGCCATCGAATTTGTATATGATTGCATCTATACGTTGGAATTAGCAGAACCGTGCTGTCACGGGGAACGGTTTCAACATTGAACCTGTACTTTGTACACAGTTGATATCGTGCTCTTTTGTCTATGGATGTCAACGGTGTGAAATAAAGAGGGAACTTGTAAGTCCATGGAGTCTGTATTTTGTGTTAGAGAAACGTCTGGGCCGCTAGCCTAAGCCATGCCTAATCATGATGGAATCTTGCAACATCACCATAGTGAGATATATATATGAAGCATCCTCAATAAAAATCTATGCACATAGTAAATAAAAAGATCGCTGAGATGCTCATTGTCTTCTTGCCTTGTCATTTTGGTTATGGGAATGCTCCTGTACCATGTGCAAGGGGTACCCCGTTGGCGGTTCTCTGTGATACGCATGTACTTACAATGACAAGAACTTACCGGTGACCAAAGTTGAGTAGCATGAGGAGTGTCCCTCATATTCAAGGGACATGAGATTGCCAACTTATATTTCGTCAAGCATATACTCCATCTTTGTGCACTTTAACCTTAATCATCTCAAGATGCCTATGATAGGGGCAATGAGGGCTCAAAGCTAGTAAGTATCATAATCTTTTGGAATCTCTTTATGAGTTGTAATCCCTGCTACCCTATATGAAGGTACCTTTCTCCTATTTTCCAAGTTGAGTCAGTAAACCTACTTCCTCTCTATCTCCAGCAAGCATTTGAGTTGTTGTGTTTCAAGCATTCATATGGTGATTTATTCAATCATTTTATTTATCTTCCTTATTTGCATAAACTCTTATCTATTGAGTATTTCTTTGAAGGCCTTCGTTGTGAAAAACCTTTTTGAGCAAAGAGCGCTCTTGTTGTGAAAACTTCTACAAAAAGCTTTTTGTGAAACTGTTTGCCAGGTGTTCTCTGACCAAGAACAAGTTTGCCATTTCCAATTATGATTTATGTTTATGCATCTCTATTGTGACTGATGTACTTGGTTGCAAGCTAAGTTATATAATGGTGAGATGATTTCTTATTTGAGTTGTGTAATGGTAAGTGTGATGCTTCTTGTTCATATTCTTTTATCGACACTTCACTCCATAAACCTGTGGACATGTTTACTAAGCTCAGTTTTTGCTTGGGGACAAGCGAAGGTCTAAGCTTGGGGGAGTTGATAAGCCCAATTTGCATCACCATTATATATCATAATCTACCTATATTCATTGATATGTGTCTTATTATGAGGTATTACTTATGTCTTTTCCACTGTTTTTGCATGTTGGATGATTCTTGGAGGATGGACTGCCGGAGTCTGGATTTTGATGGAAAAGAAGGTGTTTTGATGAAATTTCGTGAAGATCAGAAAAATACCAGAAATATATGGGAAAATATTATTTTTCCAGAAGATTGAGGAAACCAGAAGGAGGAGCGAAGAAGGGCCGCAGGGGGGCCACACCCCCCTAGGCACGGGCCCACCCTGGGCCACTTCTAGGGTAGGTGTGACCCACCTGCCCGGCTCCCGACTCCGCCCCTTCGCCTATATCTTCCCTACGGAACCCTAAGGCTAGGAGAGCGACCACAGATAGATTTCCGCCGCCTCTGGGGGCAGAAAACACCGAGAGAGAAAGATCTCTCCGGTAGATATATTTCTGCCGGGGGAATTCCTTCCCAGAGAGGGGAGATCGTCACCATCAACACCATCATCAAGCTAGGCTTCATCGGGATCATCATCATCACCATCCACACCATCATCTCCACCAACACCATCATCACCACTCTGTCCCGCTATAACAATTGTGTTGGATATTTCTTTAGTTCTCAGGGGAAACTTTCCCGGTGTTAATTACTATTGAATTTGATGCTTGTGAGTGGAACCATTGGATTATTGTTTATGTTCAGATTGTTATCCATTATCATATCATCTTTGATCTTGATCCATATGATGTCTCGTGAGTAGTTCGTTTAGTTCTTGAGGACATGTGAGAAGTCATGTTGTTAGTAGTGGATTTGTGTTGAGTTATTATTCAATGGTTAGTATTTAAGTTGTGGTGATATTCTTCTAGTGGTGTCATGTGAACATCGACTACATGATACTTCACCATTTATGGGCCTAGGGGGATGCATTGTGTATTTGGCTACTAATGGTGGGGTTGCCGGAGTGACAGACCTGAACCCTCGTTAGGAAACCTTTGCACAAGGGAGTGTAGGATCTCAGAGTTTAAGGTTGTGGTTAGATTTATATCTTAATTACTTCCCTATAGTTATGGATGTTTGTAGGGGGTTTAATCACAAGTATGTATTAGTCCAAGTAAGGTCGGTACATTAGCACAGGTTCACCCACACAACACTTACAACACCAAAGAAGAGTACTCAGCTATTTGAAGCAAAAGCACTTGACATAATTCCCATATGTCCTCGAGAACGCTTGGTCCTTATAAGTATGTCCACCAGCTTGTCCTTTGCTAAGAAAGGATTGGGCCACTTGCTGCGTTTGTTCGTTGTCTTTATTACTTGCACTTTGTTTTGTTGCTTTATCAGAAAACCACTAAAAATACGTTTGCTAAGTATTCACAGGGATTTCCTGCTCCATACCACTAGTCAACACCTTCTGCTCCTCGTTGGGATCGACACTCCTATTTATCTAAAGTACTACGATACATCCCCTATACTTGTGGGTCATCATCCAACACATGGACCACAAGCATGACCTATGGAATATTCCTTCATATAAAACTCAGTGAAAACATTAGTCCATAGGGATTGTCATTAATCACCCAAACCACACATAGGGGCAATTACCCTTTCACTATATCTTCAAGAAAACGACCGTCGTCTCCCCACAATCCCCTCCACTACTGCCAACTGATCCTGCTAGCGGGAGCGCATGCCCTTGATGTTCGATGCACAATTTGGCGGCCCTTCTCTCCCTATTTATTGTCGATTCTAGATAATTTGTTCCAAATGAATCTTGCCCATCCTCCTATGACAAGGAAAATAAACGGAGAAAAAATAGATAAGTTTACATCTGTGGAGACAATGAACCGGGATGGAGAGGAGGCGTGGAGGGGTTCCTGCCGCATGTAATCGTTACCGGTTGTGGGTCATCCGAGGATGCAACCAGGCGAACCAGTAGCGTTGATCGGGGCCATAGAGCTTGGCTGCGGCCATATGGTGCCAACAATGTTGGGCTTTTTGTCATGAGCCTCGATGGAGGGTGGCGGCTGGTCAGAGAACATGAGGGCGCGGGAGACACAGGAGGGAGTTAGAGAGGTTGCACCTGCGTGGCTGGGCTTTGGCTCACTGAGAAAAGTGCTTGTGGAGGGAGGAGTTGCTGGCCCTACTGGTCAAAGTTGTCGGGTCGAGGCACCAGGAGCCAATGGTCGAGGATGGGATCGAGATGTGGATGGAGAATCTAGGATAGTTGAAGGGGGCGAGAACATTGTGGAGATGGAGAGACCGTGCTTGGATTGGGAGTTGGGACTGCTGTGAGCGAGGAGAATGAGCAAGGATGTAGATGTACTTTCTTTCTGCGGGTTCTTTTTTTCTTTTTTGCGGGATATTTTTTGTTAAAATGATATATGAAGGAGTACAGTGAGTGTGTAGTACAAGCATTGGATCAAGAACTATAGTATCATAATTATTAGAAGATTCCCTGAGTTATATTCTTAATAAGACATGGTCATGAAAATAATGTTGCTTTGCGGGGCGGAACGGTGTGGGTTAAGAATAGAAATTAATGGCTTGGGTTGGGTTTAGTAATTATGTTAAGTGCATGGGGTGCATTCTGATCCCCCTTCCTCCGTTTGTACACTAGAAGCGCGAGGGTCCAGGAGCGTTTTGTTTCCACCTCAACCCAACTAGTTTTGCATGGATTGCAAAGGCTGAGCCCATTCAAAACCGGCGGTGTAGTCGTGGTTTGTTGTGTTTTCGGGTTGGCTATTATTGCAATTGCCAAGGAGCCATGACCTAGGTGACCCACGTGAAGGCCCACTATTGACTGTATGGAATATCGTTGCAATATCTTGTTCCTTATTGCAATAGTAGGATGTTGTCATAATATCCTCTACATCATGTCACGGATACACAACTTGTTATGGTAAACAATAGTTATTGCAACACGGTGAAATTGTGGCGAAACGTATACACTATTAAGACAAATATGTATTTTGTTGCAATAGTTATACAATTTTTTGCAACAAATTTGTACCTATCGCAGCATGAAATAGTTGCCACGATATATTTCTGAATATTACCATGGATAACTATTTTGTTGCAGGACCTAGTTTCTATTGCAGTAAAATGACTAACTCGCGCAACAGAATTTGCTCGTCGCAATATCAGAGCCATATTGCAACGACCATGCGAGTTGTTGCAATACAGGCCCAATATTGCAACAAAAAGAGTATTTATCGCGACAAAAATTGTTTGTGTCAATATGTTCATCCTATTACCACAATTGGGGAATTCATGGTAGTAGGTTGTTTTATTTCAACGAAATGTCATTGTAGCAATAAATATTGTTGTAATATATCGGATTTCCACATTGTTGTTTTGCCCATAGTCAGGAAACCGGGACTATCAATGATACATGAACTAGTCTTAGAGGAAACACTAGGGATATCTAAATGGTGTTTATGATTCCACACATGTATAAGGGTTTTCCTCCAAATACTCATTATCTGGTCTGAATACAATTATAGCACAGAATAATAAACTTAATCATGAATAGGAAATATAGAATAATACAATTTATTATTGCCTTTAGGGCATATTTCCATTAGTAATACCATTTCACAATAGTTCAAGATGGAACCCACAAGAACTTATATACAACAACGAGACAAGAATATAGATCCAAATCACCTTGAAAATGATAGAACATCTGAGTATGGATAAGATGCAAATTGGACTAAGAGTCCTGAATAATAACTAATGGCGTCCATAACCCTGCCCAGGCCAAGCCGGAAGGGTAACCTTGCTAACATGGTCAAACTCATACCTGTAAAAGCAAAAGTGGTGCCGACAAAGGGCAAAGTAAAAGGGAGCATTCAGTACTGAGGCCAGTACACGGCGAGTATTAGAATTCGTTGGGTATTGCCTATATAGGTATGGTGGACTGAAGAGGCATAGAAGCATGCACTAAACATTCTATAGGGACTCAATACAGTTGTAGGCTATCAGAGAAGGATAAGATAGACCTATTCGGAACCAATTTGATACTAACACCAAACATACCCATCTTGCTAATTCCCTCCCGATACCAAACGAGGTAGTCCCAACAAGGAAAACTCACATAGTTGGAAGTTTTATACATTCATGCCATGGTGGTTATCCAACTTACTAGTCATGTCAGATCCAAGTCAAATTATAAAAGTAATTCTTTAGTGGAAGTTGTCAATGATCAAGAATGTATTCTCCAAGTCATCCATAACTGCGGACATATATTTTCGAAAATATTTAACCCTGCAGGGATGCACCAAAGTATCCACACGCACTTGCACCCATGTTTTCCAGATCAATTAACATACACCTATCAGTATGTCGGCGGGGCTTCAGACACGACGTTTCCCAGACCCAAAGCAAGTACATGGGGGGCACCCAAAAGGGCTACCCGTACGAGGCATAGCTAAGTCTCATACGGACCTAGAGCTTATGTGTACTTGTCACGCGAGCAGAGGCGATAGACAATATATTCCTATGATGGAGATTCGCACCTATGCAACAGTAATAAGCGCTCATCAAGAAATAGGTAATAAACATTTCATATATGACATAACATGGCATATGTATAGTAGGTAACGTATAAATCCCGAACTAGTTTGTAGCCCCTAGTATAGTACTTTGAAAATAGGTAATAAGCCGATAGGGGCGCCCATACACCCCACATGTGGTTAGAGCGCTTGATCTAGAACAGGTCTCAGGAACTCGGGTCCTAGGTGGACACAAGTGGATGGAATAAGAGCCAGATCTCAACTATTACCCACTGGTGCCATTATATTAATTATATCTACTTTCACCATTTAATTATCAAGTGATAAATGGAACCATGATTATCTCCACCATTAAGCATGTTCCAATCAACGGTGGAGCTCGACGACACGAAGAAACACCTGAGCAAGCAACTACGACTCAGAAGGATCACTTTCTACCAAACAACAAGCAATAGGAGGTGTCCAAGGAAATATAGGTTGCAAGGAATAAAACTGGTACAAAAACTAAAGCATCGATAAAAATGATAGCAATAGATGAAAAGGAGGAAGTAAAGACTATAAATGCAAAATAGGTACAAAGGAGGAGAATGCTCGCCTAGAAGACATTGCCGAAGATATATCTGAAGAACTTATCGAGAATCGCATCAACTCAACGGCCTAATCTATGAAGAAACAAAACACTAAAAGGAACATCAGATGCACTATCTAATACTAATGCAAAATATCCGGCATAATTATGATATGATGCATGAGATGGCAAGATGCAATGCAACTAGGCAATATTAAGTGGAATTGTATTTTCGGCAATTAAATAGAATGTTCAAGTTATTTAGGTACCCCGCAATTTAAGTATTGAATTAATAAGAAAAAACATGGCATCGTTTCTCTACACAAATTTAAATGGAGTCTAGATAAGACAAGAATATCCCACAGATACACTCCATACTTAATTTAGGTGAATCGGCATAATACTCCAAACCACATGATAAGAACGTATGCAATCAAGAATAATTAATATGCAACAAGATAGATGTCATATTATAAAAATAGGGGTCTCGAATAGGGGTCGCACATATTGGATCGGAGATCTTAGACTCGGAGGGGTTTGGGTTTGGTGATATCAATCTTCGGGGTTTTGTCTTCATGGTCCGTGAAGGCGACCTTGAGGTTCTGGCGTTAGCGGATCCATGAAGGAGGACTTGTGGTTCCATGCTGAAGGTCTTGAAATCCAGGATGGAGAGCTTGTCATCAGTGAGATAGATTTCCGGGTTCCAGCTTCTTTGGTCTATGGCGCACTTGGGTCGAGCATGGTGGTTCTTAGAGTACTTAGGCAAATGTCGGTCTTGTTCTCACAGGTGGCATCATGGATTTAGAGCTTGGTGGTGCACATTGTTGTCGATTTTGGTGAGAGACCTTGGGTTCACTTGTCGCGGGGTAGTTCCCTCTCGTTGTTCCGCCGATGTCGTAGGGAACTTGGTGGAGTAGTTGATTTCATGTAGGGGTGGGCCTGTAGCAGTGCCACTGTGTCCACATCTTCAAAAGCACCGAACAACAAGTCCCATACTAAAACATCAACTAGGAACAGTGGAGCACAGGGAGGTGGCAGCATGTGGGCATGGGCAAAACACGCGGACAACGAGAAGATCCTGCACGCACACACGAGATCGGAGAAGGGAGGCCCTCGCGTGGGGCAGCACAACAGCGTGCGAATCCTATAGAGGCAAGGAGGTCAGACCCATATAAGTGGTGTTGCACGTCCCTGTCTACGAGAAGAGGAAGGAGGCGACCAAGACAAAGATGGAATAGTGGCAATAGGCGACGCCGTGCTCATGCCGGTGCATGGCGAAGAGGAAGGGGTGGCGATGGGGAAAGGCAAGCTCGCGAGGAGGTGTGCGTGGGGGCGATCAACGGAATCCGGAACGGAGGCGGTGTCGTAGGGGCTCCATAGCAGGGGAGGAGGGGGCAGAGGTATGGCCGGAGGAGGAGACCAACAAGGAAGGTGGCGTGGCTCGGGGTCGATGGAATTGAGCAGAAGGGCTCGCGTGCGGGGCGACAAGGATCTTGAGGTCGCGGTCCCGAGAGGCTAGAGGTGAGGACGGCGGGAGGCGCGGCAGCTCGCGGTGGAAGCATAGGGCAGCGACGCTGGCCAAGGTTGTTGCGTTGTAGGTGGAGAGATGTGGGGGTGGGCACTACATCACCGTTTATTATTAGAGGCACAAAAAAGTGCCTTAAAAATATTATAAATACCTTTAAAAATCTTTAAAGGCAATAAAAATAATGCCGAATCAAATGATGTAGGGAAAAATCAGTTAAGGCACTTCAAAAAAGTGCCTATAAAAATAGTTTTTTGAGGCACTTTTAAAAATGTCTTTAAAAATATATTTTTTGAGGCACTACGAAAATTGCCTTAGAATAAATTTTAAGGCACTCTTGAGGAAAGCCTCTAATAATTTTTGTTGGCACTTTTCAAAGTGCCTCAAAAAATATTTGTAAGCAGTTTACAAAAATGCCTTAAAAATTAGTTTAAGACATTATACATTAAATGCAGGCATATGAAAAAATGCCTTAAAATTAATTAAGAACCATTTCTAAAGTATCTTAAAACAAATAAATACACACCGAAAAACAAATTTAGGCTCACATTACAATTCATCTATTATTCAAGCTCATATTACAGTATTCAGAAACATGCAAGTTACATAAACACTTCTACAACAAAACTAGAGAGTTGACCAAAGCACATGTTCGAATCAATCTAAATCCTCGAGTCCAGCATCAAGTTTGTGCATCCAATAGGAGCTTCTCCGCTCGGCCAGCCGCCGCTGCTGGAGATCCTCTGCCCCGCCACGCCACTACCGAAGCTCACAGTGCTAATTAGCACACATGATCACCAGAAGCAGCTTCGCGGAACTAATCTTGTACAGAACAAACAATGTAGACTACAAACCTCGAGTTAATTCGGTGGTTCTAATTCTTTTCCTGATGTCGGAACAATTAACCAACAATTTATCGTCTCAACAGTAAAAAGAAGAGTGCTAATGTGGGAACAATAGACAATGTATTGTGTAATTTAGCAATCGATCGATAAAGAGATTGAATGGAACCAGTATAAATCACAGCTTGCTAAATAGGAGTACAACAATTACGGTAGTACTAACGTGAAGAAAAAATATACCCACTGGGTTGGTAGTCAAATAACTAACATGAGCATTGACTAAAATAAAAGAAATACGTATCAGCAAACAATATTTCAGAACCATAACTTCAGGAATCAAGTACTCCATAACAGGAACAACCACCCATGTTTAACTTGCCCATAATTGCTATATTAGCCTATTTATAAATAGAAATAGCCTATTTAGCACAGGGATACATATCGGAGGAAAGGAAATCAGAGAAAAACACCAATCCGTGAAGAACCGTTAGTTAGATTTCTAAATAGATCATGTAGTATCTATGTTATTGTATTTAGGACATACCTATTTGTACGATCCAAAAATGCAGGAATCGGAAAAACACACCAATATTAAAATTTGTAAAGTTGAAACCTCCTAATCTTACATGAATGGTATCTGTAGGAGCAGCATCAAACTAAATGCTTTTTAGCTGAATTAAATGGTGTTTCATTAACCCACGTGAAAACAATTGCAGCCTGACTTCTTGGATCCAAAGAAATTATATTCAATAAATATATTTGAGTCAAATAGAAAATAGGCTATGTATTCAATAAACAATGGTGTTTCATTAGCTCTACGGTTTCTAACTGTGTGAATCAAAGATGGAACTTCTATTAGAAAATTAAAAAGGTTCAAATCCTACAGTACTACTTTGAGTCAAATAGGCTATGTCTGTATTTCCCACCCCCAAATAAAATATAAGGATAGATGAAGAATGCAATATGTAAAGACTCCAAATTAGTGACCACGTAATTAACGGTATGTACTCCTTATGCATCTCATATTCTCTAGCTACTATTTACAGACAGACAGACATATGCATAACTCAGAACTCTACAAAACATCATATTTTCATGCTTTTTCTAATGTCAAGACCTGATGTATAGAAGATACAGTAAATTGCTTAGACAAAAGCACTAACTAATTTAGCCAACCTTGCATACCTTTAGATCAGCGCAGAATTAAGTAAGTATGCTATATCCTATCTTCAGTTTTTTCTGTTAGCGCCAAGACATCGATCAGCGCAGAATCAAGTCAGTGTGCTATGTCCTCTATTCAGTTCTTCTGCTAGTGGCAAGACATTGATCAGGCGTTAAATCTGGCGCTTTATCATTAAGAAAAGATCACATTGCAAAGAAGCGGACATCTTCTTGTACAAACCTGAATATTCTGGTGACAACATGAATATTCAGAGGGGCCTCCCATCTCCGGCATCTCCTGCATCTCCTTGTTGCTCCCCCCTGAACCACATGGCATACATGCATGCATCACAACATTAGCACCGGTATCATACCAAATTAGAAATTTGGAAACACACTTACTTGGTTCTTACATGCACAACAACAAACACCAGTTAGGCACCAAAATCACAACCAGATCACCTAATATTTTTAGACCTTTTACAATCATTCAGGACCAACTAAGATGCCTTCGATCTACTAAACAACAGGGAATTCAAACGGGGGCGTACGACGCGAGGGAGGTGTGGATCAAACGGTGAAACAAGATTTGCGTGCATGATGGGTGTTGGTCGGGTTGGGGTGTGCGACGTAGGGTATTGCTATATGGCGTGTTGCATGTGTACGCGGTTGTGTACAGGGCAGGTGTGGGCCGCATTGACTATGTGTGTTGTGTGGTGTACCGGGGTGGGTCTGGTTGTGTATGATGGTGTGAGTGTGTGTGTGTGTATTGCCATTGCAGCCGCGATGTCTGGGTGGGTTGGTAGGGATTAGGATTAGGTCTAGGTTTAGGGTTTGGGGTGGTTGGTCTAGTTTGGGCTAGGCCTGCCGAGGTAGTAGCTGGTCTGGCCTGCGGGCTAGGTTGTCTCTCCTGGTATAAACATTTTTATTATTTTTTTTATTTTTAAAACACTTCGGCAAATTTTTTTAGACAAAAAAAAGATCCAGATAAAACAGGGTTTCGATTTGAAAATAAAGGAGGAGCTAATTAGAAAATAAAATAGCCTTTTAGCAAAACATTTTGAGAGGCAAAAATATGCATGATGATGTCATGATGATGCACAAAATAGTGAACAACAAGCGATTTTCTAATAGTTGTTTTACTGGGATGCTACAATTCGACACCACTAACAATCCCGGTACAAACATTTTTTAAAACATTTTTGCAAATATCTTTTAGACAAATAAATGATCGAGATAGACCAGCGTTTTGATTTTAAATTAAAAGAGGGGCTAGTTAGAAAATAACATCAGATTTTATCAAAACATTTTAAGAGGCAAAAATATGCATGATTTTGCCATGATGATGTAGAAAGTAATAAACAATAAACGATTTTCTAGTAGTGGTTTTCATGGGTGCTGCACAGTGCTTCTTTGTAATTTTTATGTTTGCTTGTTTCTTGTTTTCTATAAGCTGCTCTTGCAGCACCATAGACTTTGTCGTTGTGGCTTTATTAATTTAAATCTGGGCCTAAGGCGATGTTTAAAAGTTCTAATCGTCACAATTTATTTTTATTCAACATGCTTTTTGGTTCAGTTCTTTAATTGTAAGAATCACGGTCCTAGAGTTGGGTGTACCGTAAAAGAGCAATTAAGCTATAAATATTAAAGTTCTCTGACCATTTTCATTAGGTTGTAGTATGTGTCTATTGTTTACAACACTAGACTTCTCCCTCTGCACCTCTCGGGACGCGGTCGGTATGTAGAACACTTTATATATGATCGTGCTACTTCTATGTGTAATAGAAAAGATTTGGTCTTGGAATGTTAACTAATAGCGTGTTGTTCTTAAAGCGTGAGTCTCGTTGCGGCAGGAAACCATTCTCACACCGCTAAATCTTATAAGAGTATTGAGAAGCACGTAGTCTATGGTTGAGTCGGTACCAAATTCGTGCATCACAATATTGTTGTACGTGCATCGTTGTTTACCGCGGACGATTCACCGCTAAATCCTATGCGAGTCTTCGGAAGCACACAGTCTATGTTTGAGACGGTGATCCTTGCATTGCAATGTTGCCGTATGTGCGTCGTTATTTACCACAGACGATTCACCGCTAAATCCTATGAGAGTATTCAAAAGCACATAGTCTATGTTTGAGTCGGTGTCAAAACTATGCATTCAATGTTGCTATATGTGTGCCACTGTTTACCACGAACGATTCACCGCTAAATCATATGAGTCTTCGGAAGCATGTAGTCTATGTTTGAGCCGGTCCCAAATCCGTGCATCGCAATGTTACTGTATGTGTGTCAATATTTACCATAGATGACTCACCGGTAAATCATATGCGAGTCTTCAGAAACACATAACCTACAGTTGAGTCGGTGCCAAATCCGTGCATGATAATCTACAGTTGAGTCGGTGCCAAATCCGTGAGTCATTGTTTACCATGGACGATTCTTTATACTGCTATTTTCATCTCAGACAACATCGTAGCCACCATAAGCATGACAGCAAAGGACAACGATTTCTTCGATTGTACATTCTGAGATTATCATCCGTGCATTTTGAGATACACGCTGCGAGTTCACGGTGGAGATAAGTTTTCACATACAAAAATCATAGGTTCTTATCTGGTTCTTCTTGTACCACAGACAGTAAGACAAAACTGCAAGATGAAAAGTATAAGCGGCTAACACAGAGACGCCGTACAAACATAAGAACCTAGAAAGCATAGTATAGGTAGTGTAAAGTAGTAAAAAACTTATTTATATTTTATGTATATACATATATATTACAACATACATACATAGAAGATGTACACATGATTTATCTGCATAAATTATAGTACATATTCACGTGTTAAATTTACATTTTATACTGCAAATAGCAGAGTTTACGCAACAAAAATAAATAAATGGTAAAACGCTGATAATTTGAACAGTCTTCGCGTGGTGTGGCTGCAACAACCGTCATTTCTGAGCTGCTATCGACTATAGTGAGAACTCACAGAAAGAACCTCCTCGGCAACGCATAGTCATCATTCGTCTTGGACGCTTCATATGGATCAACCGCGGCATTGTTGCGTCCTGTAACCGGCGACGATGTTGGCTGTTGTTCACACCACCAGGCATCTAAGTTATCACAGTTGATCATGTTTGGTCATCATCGATGATTGCGAGTATCCATTTTTGTTTTTACCTTTACATGTTTTACTTCTTACATGTAAAAACTCGTAGGAAGCAGAAAAAACATCGTGGTTGATCACGTTTGGTCATTATTGATGATTGCGAGAGTGTTCATTTTCGTGTTTTACTTTTTTGGTGTTCATCACATAGGAACTAGGATTATCGCCAACATAAAGCATGTGACCACTCCCCGGCGACTTTGGAACTCGACAAGTTGAATAACCACCTGAGCAAGCAACTATGCCTCGCAAGGCCAACTATCTATCAAACAATGAAAAATAGGAAGTGACCAAGACAAGATAAGATGCAAGGAGTGATAATGGTACGGAACTAAAGCATCACAAAAAGGATAGCAATGGAGAGAGAGAAATAAAGCCATAAAGTAAAATAGGTAGCATAAGATGAGTGCTTGCCTAGGAAACATTACTGAAGATACATCCGAAAAACTTGTCGAAGCTCTCATCAACTCAACATCTTATCCGAAAAATAGCAAAGCACTAGAAAGAAACATCGTATGCAATATTTAATACTATGGCAGAAGATCCAGCATAATTATAATATGATGCATGACATGGCAAGTTAAATTATGTGAACCATGTTAGAAAGATGCCAAATGCATTGAGTATTGATGGTAAAAATTGGTAAGAAATTGCCAACATTAATAAGCAGGTAAATCACACTATTATTTGTCAAGTTTTATTTGGAAAACCTCACAGTACCCTATTTAAAATTCACGATACAAGATGCAAATGATTATATGGATGTTGTATTTGGGTTTTTCTATTTTCCTGGTTGATTTAGAGATATTATATGTTGAATTTGGAATTATGGATTAAAAGATATGAATTAATTCATATTCAAAAAGAAAAGGCCAAATTGCTATCTGTTTAATCATTAATAATAATTATTACTATTAAAAATTAAAAACAGATATTATTAAAGTTGAAAATATTTGAAACAAGTTTGGTTTAAGAAAAAAATTCAAATTCAAAAGTTTAGATAGGGCCAAGAGCATTTAAAGTTTTAATTCAAATATGAAATAAAATTTGACTATTTTTGAATTTTTCCAAGGACGGGAGTTGAAGAGAGGGACCTGAGTTAAATTTTAAAACTAGATTTAGTACTGCGGGTTCACTTAACAGATTATCAGGTGGGTATGGGGATATTTCCAGAGAGAATAGGACGTCGGGTTGGGTGTTTGGAAATACAAGGGGTTTTGTAAAGAAGGTTCGGCGTTGTTAACTCTGAACTTTCCGATCGAAGTGTCGAGAGTATCTTCTCCGTCGGTTTCGTCAAATTATAGAGAGAAAAAGGAAAAGAGAGGAGGAAGAATTCAAGCGCGTCGGGGTTTGATCCGACGAACTAGAACTACAGGTAGGGTGCTGGTACCACCATGATCATATTTGTTTGATGATTGAAGACAAATGCGATAGAACATGAGTGGTAGGGGCTCGTGAACGGGGCAGAAAACAGGGACACGTGCGTGCTACAGATTGGAGGTGCACGGCGGCGGAAACAAGGTCGTCGGCGAGGTTTAGGCCACATGATTCATCCGTGGAGTGGATCTGGAGAGGCTTAGTGGAGAGTAGGTTCACAAGGACGTGGTGGTGTGGTCGGACTATGAGCAATACGTGACGATGGCGAACACACAACAACGCACGGCAGATGTTTGATGAAAGGATTGCACGCTACAGTGTTATATGTTGATACAAATTTTATAAAGTATAGGCTAACTTCTGACGAGCGGAGCGAGGCCCGTCGCCGGAGGCTTGGGCCGAGTGGAGCGAGTCTGAAGACCTAGGTTTCCACCTCTATATAAACCTATTGTAAGCCGCCGGCTGGGAAGAGTTGCATCTATGAAAACCCTAGCGTTTGGAAACACTCCCTGATATAGTGAAGTTTCGATGGATGGTTCCCATGGTTTTTTCTTCACTTTGTTGGAGAGATTTTTCCACGTTAAATATGTGTCCCATTGCTGTGATTTCTCTTTCGTTCTTTGTTATTTACTTATCGCAATTATAATAAGTGGTATCGGAGCCCCAGGTTACAATCTAGGGTTTGTGACATGTCTTCATTGAAGTTCGATCTACCACAGCTGGACTACACCACAAGATTCTCCTTGTGGGAGGTGAAAATGCGGGCGATTCTCGCCCAAACTTCTGATCTTGATGAAACGTTGGATGGATTCGGCGAAAAGTATGCTAAGACCTAGTCCAACGAAGAGAAGCGGGAGGACCATAAGGGTTTGTCTTTGATTCAACTTCATCTGTCCAATAATATTTTGCAGCAAGTGTTCGAGGTGAAATCTGCTGCTACCATGTGGGCAAAACTGGAAACGATCTATGTGTCAAATGATCTAACCAGTAAGATGAACGTGAAGATGAAGTTGTTCTCGCATAGGCTACAAGAAGGTGGCTCGGTAATGACTCACATATCTGTTTTTAAAGAGATTGTTTTAGACTTGTAGTCTATGGAGGTAAAATATAAAGATGAGGATTTAGCTCTTCTTCTTTGATGCTCATTGCCTAGTTCCTATACAAATTTCCGTGATACAATATTGTTGAGCCATGATGAACTAACACTTGCCAAAGTACATGATGCCCTCACACAGAGGGAAAAGATGAAAACTATGGTAGGGTCAGATGGGACATCGTCCAAGACTGAGGCTCTGCAGGTTCATGGCAGGACCGAGCAGAGGAACAACAACTATGGCAATAGAGATAAGAGCAAGGACGATAGAGTTCGTTCAAAGTCCAAGGGAAAGGACAAATTCTGCAGATATTGTAAGAAATATAGTCACGTTATTGATGATTGTTGGAAGTTGCAGAATAAGGATAAAAGGAACAGAACTTACCAACCGAAATATAAGTTTGAAGGTACGGGTAAGGTTGTTGTTGTTTCTGATAGATCTAATGGTGAATGTTTAGCCATTTTTGCTGCTTGTGCTTCTTGTGATGATGAATGGATACTTGATACTGCATGTTTGTTTCATATTTTTTATAACAAAGATTGGTTCAGTTCATATGAGTCTATGCAGACTGGAGATTTGTGGGGAATGACAACCCATGCCATATTGTTGGTGTTGGATCTGTTTAGATCAGGACACATGATGGCGTGACACGCACGTTGAGTGAGGTGAATCACATACCAAGCATGGCCAAAAATTTGATCTCCCTAAGTACCATGGACGCTGATGGATACAAGTATGCCGGTGGGCATAGAGTTCTGAAGGTATCAAAAGGTTCTCTTATTCATATGGATATGAGTTCTGCTAAATTGTATGTTCTTAGAGGTAGCACTTTGCCTGGTATTGTTGCTGCTGTTACTTCTAATGATTCTTAGAGGTAACACATTTGTGGCATATGCGTCTTGGGTATATGAGCGAACAAGGAATGGAATAGTTGGTCAATAGAGAGATGATTGATGGTTGCAACTTGAGTAAGTTTGAGTTCTGTGAGCACTGCATTTTTGGTAAGCATAAAAGAGTTAAATTCAATGCTTCCATTCATACCACCAAAGACATATTAGATTATGTGCATGTTGTTGTATGGGGACCGTCCCATAAGACTTCTATTGGTGGTGCCAATTATATGCTTACTATTATTGATGACTACTCAAGAAAAGTGTGGCCTTATTTTCTGAAGCATAAATCTGATGTTTTTGATGCTTTTAAGAAGTGGAAAGTTATGGTTGAAAAGAAAACTGAACAGAAGGTGAAAGTACTAAGTACTGACAATGGTATGGAATTCTGTTCTAATGAGTTTGAGGAGTTTTGCAGTAACAATGTCATGATCAGGCATCACACCATCCCCTATTGTAACACCCTCAGAATCGACCCTATGCAAGTTTCAGCGCTTCCCACCAAACCTGCATAGAAACGATTCAAAGGTGCCCACCAGGCACTTTCGTGCGGGTGGAAAACGAAGTAATAACAGTACACAACAGTCCTCGATGGGACCCGCAGAACAGATATATATACAGCAGCGACTCAATGAGTCAAGAATACAGATATAATATACAAAGATCCAAATCACCTTGAAATTGATAGAGCGTCCGACTACGGACAAGATGCAAATGGGGCTAAGAGCCCTGAAGAATAACCAATGGCGTCCATAACCCTGCCCAGGCCAAGCCGGAAGGATAACCCTGCTAACGACGTCGATCTCAAAACCTGCTTAAACAAAAGGGGTGCCGATAAAGGGCAAAGGAAAAAGAGGAGCGTCAGTACTGAGGCCAGTACACGGCGAGGCTAGAATTCGGCGGTCCTCGCCTACATAGGTATGGTGGACTGAAGCGGCAGCGCGGCATGCACTAAACAACCTATAGAGACTCGATACAACTAGCGGCTATCAGAGAGGGATAAGAAAGATCTATTCGGATCCAACCTGAATCTAACACCAAACAAACCCATCCTGGTATTTCCCCCTCGAGACCAAACGAGAAAGTCAACCGAGGAACTCACACAGTTGGCAGTTTTATTTATTCAGTTATCGTTGCAGAAATTACTAGTCAGGTATAGATAGTCATCCTGATATAATAAACAGTGGGCAGTTTTAGTTAAACATTCCGTTGTAGTTGCAACACTTACTAGTCAGATACGATTAGCATGAGATATCGCAAAATCCAGCAGTTGTTGGTACTTTTATTTAGCCATTCCGTTGCAGTGAAGCTGATTACTAGTCATATCGGATACAAGTCAATTTATAACAGTAAACTTTAGTTATAGTTGTCTATGATCGAGACCTATGCTCCAAGTCGTCCATAACCGCGGACACGGCTTCTCGAAAAGATTTAACCCTGCAGGGGTGCACCAAAGTATCCACACGCACTTCGACCCTTTTTGCCAGATCAGTTAACATACACCCATCGGTATGTCGGCAGGGCCTAAGTCATGACGTTTCCTAGACCCAAAGCAAGCACGTGGGGCCACCCCACTAAGTCTACCCGCAACAAAGTCGGCCGGTCTCCGAGACGGACTCAGGGTTTGGGTGGACGGCTGTAAACGACTGGGAACCCGAAAACTCGGGCTTGTCGATACAGCGAAAACGTGTCCCGATCCTAAACAGTACAGGTGCTATCCATCGCACAATTTAAATAAAGCAGTAAAGCATGGCATAAGTACAGAATAGTAATAAAGCCCCAAACTACTTGTGGCCCCCAGTACAGTACTTTGAAATCAGGTACTAAATCGATGGGGTGCCCATACATCCCACATGTGGTTAGCGCGCTCGATCTCGGAACAGGTGTCAAGAACTCGGGGTCCTACGGGACACCAGTGAGCGGTCGGAAACCAAATATTGTCTATCACCCATCGGTGCCTCTGCATTTATCTACTTCAATTTTAGTTGTTAAACAGTAATTAAAGTAAACGATAATTAAAGCCATGATCATCTCCAACACTAAACATGCGGCAATACTCCAACAACTGTGGTACTTGACGACACGCAACAGCACTTGAGCAAGCGACTACGACACGCAAGTCCAACTATCTACCAATCAACAGGTAATAGGATGTGTCCAAGGCAATATAAGGCTGCAAGGGATAACACGGGTACGAAAACTAGTGCATCGCAACACAGATAGCAATAGATCAACAGGAGGGAATAAATACTATAAAAGGAAGATAGGTAGAAAGGGGGAGATGCTCGCCTGAAAAACATTGCCGAAGGTTCATCCGAAGATCGGGTCGACACTCGCGTCAACTCAACGGCCTTATCCGCGAAGAAGCAAAACACTAGAATAAACACCGGATGCACTATTTAATACTACGGCAAAAGATCGGGCATGATGCATGTATGATGTATGGCATGGCAAAGGTGCGATGCGATTAGGTCATATTAAGCGGAACCAGGGTCCCGACATTTATTTAGGTGGTTCATGTTGTTTAGCTACCCCGCAATTTAAATGTTGTTTTAACAAGGCCAAAATGAGTTACCGGTTCGCTACACAAATTTAAATGAGGCCAATATAAGACTAGATTCGCCCGCATATGGCCCCATATTTAATTATAAGGTGAATCGGCATAATGCCCCCAAACCACATGACAAGTATGCATGCATGAACAATTTAATATGCAACAGGATATATAGTTGACAATTTGTAAAATAGGGTTCTCGGATAAGGGTCACACATTAGGGTTCGGCGAGCTTGGGCTCCGAGGGGTTCGGGGTTCGGTCTCAGGGTTCGACGGGGATCAGGTTCGATGGGATCGGATACAATATGAAGAGCTTGGCGTTCCGGGAAGAAGGACTTGGTGTGGCGTCGGGGGGCGCATCAGACTTCCCCTGGTCGGTGTCGATCTTGTCGTCGCGAAGATCTTGTCGTGTCCTCGTGTCGGGTCGGTCTTGGCGTTCGGGGTGAAGAACTTGGCGTTCTGCGTCGGTGTCCTTACCGTCCGTGTTCTCGAGCATCGCATCCGGGAAGGAGTACTTGTCGCACGTGTGGTCTTCGGGTCCGGGGGTCTCGGCGTCCGTGACGAAGATCATGGCATCCGTGTCGAAAGCATCGGGGTTTCCGGGGTTCGGTCCCGTGAGACAGATCTTGGGGTTCGGTCTTCAAACACCGGGATCGGTCTTCGGGGTTTCGTAGTTGGGGCCTTCGAATCCTTGAGGGCGATCTTGTCGTCGATGGAGAACTTGAATCCAATCCGGTGGTCATCGAAGATTGTAACACCCTCAGAATCGACCCTATGCAAGTTTCAGCGATTCCCGCCAAACCCGCATAGAAACGATTCAAAGGTGCCCACCAGGCACTTTCGTGCGGGTGGAATACGAAGTAATAACATTACACAACAGTCCTCGATGGGGCCCACAGAACAGATATATATACAACAGCGACTCAATGAGTCAAGAATACAGATATAATATACAAAGATCAAAATCACCTTAAAATGATAGAGCGTCCGACTACGGACAAGATGCAAATGGAGCTAAGAGCCCTGAAGAATAACCAATGGCGTCCATAACCCTGCCCAGGCCAAGCCGGAAGGGTAACCCTGCTAACGACGTCGACCTCAAAACCTACTTAAACAAAAGGGGTGCCGACAAAGGGCAAAGGGAAAAGAGGAGCGTCAGTACTGAGGCCAGTACACGGCGAGACTAGAATTCGGCGGTCCTCGCCTACATAGGTATGGTGGGCTGAAGCGGCAGCGGCAGCATGCACTAAACAACATGTAGAGACTCGATACAACTGGCGGCTATCAGAGAGGGGTGAGAAAGACCTATTCGGAACCAACCTGGTGCTACCATCAGACAAACCCATCCTGGTGTTTCCCCCTCGAGACCAAACGAGGAAGTCAACCGAGGAACTCACACAGTTGGCAGTTTTATTTATTCAGTTATAGTTGCAGCAATTACTAGTCAAGTATAGATAATCATCCTGATATAATAAGCAGTGGGCACTTTTATTTAACCATTCCATTGTAGTTGCGACACTTACTAGTCAGATATAATTAGCATGAGATATCCCAAAACCCAGCAGTTGTTGGTACTTTTATTTAGCCATTCCGTTGTAGTTGCAATACTTACTAGTCAGGTACAATGGTCGCAAGCGACAACCCCAAACAAGCAATTGTTGGCAGTTTTATTTAGCCATTCCATTATAGTGAAGCTGATTACTAGTCATTGTAAAGTCAAATTTATAGCACTACTTTAGTTATAGTTGTCTATGATCGAGATACTGTGCTCCAAGTCGTCCATAACCGTGGACACGGCTTTCAGAAAGTTTTACCCGGCCGGGGTGCACAAATAGCAACACACACTCGATCAACCTCGGAAAAACCAAATCAAAACCCAACGAGGCCTTCACGACAAAGCAATCACAGGATTCAGAAATATTTCAGGGGGCCACCCCATTGAGTACACCCGCAACGAAGCTAGCTGACTCCGAGACGGACTCAAGGTTTGCGTCAATGGCTGTAAACGACTGGGAACCCGAAAACTCGGGCTTGTCGATACCGCGAAAACACTCCGCTTTCCTAAACAGTACAGTGTGATATCCATCGCACACTTTAAACAAAGCAGTAAAGCATGGCATAAGTACAGGATAAAAAATAAAACCTCAAACTAGTTTGTGGCCCCAAGAAATAAGACGGAATCAAGCTCTGGCTCAGGGGGGTCCCATAAGCCTCCCGGATGTGGATAGCGCGAATATTCAAGGAACAGGTATCAAGTACTCGGGGTCCTACGGGACACAAGTGGACGGTTAACAACCAAATAACATCTATTGCCCACCTGTGCCTCTGCTTACCTACTTCAATTTTAGTTGTTAAACGGTAACTAAAGTAAACGATAATGAAAGCCATGATCATCTCCAACCTTAAACATGCGGCAACACTCCAACAACTGTGGTACTGGACGACACGCAACAGCACTTGAGCAAGCGACTACGACGCGCAAGTCCAACTACCTACCAAACAACAGGTAATAGGAGGTGTCCGAGGCAATATAAGGCTGCAGGGGATATCACGGGTACGAAAACTAGAGCATCGCAACACAGATAGCAATAGATCAACAGGAGGGAATAAATACTATAAATGTAAGATAGGTAGAAAGGGGGAGATGCTCGCCTGAAAAACATTGCCGAAGGTTCATCCGAAGATCGGGGTGAAGCTCACATCAACTCAATGGCCTTATCCGCGAAGAAGCAAAACACTAGAATAAACACCGGATGTAATATTTAATACTACGGCAAAAGATCGGGCATGATGCATGTATGATGTATGGCATGGCAAAGATGCGATGCAATTAGGTCAATATTAAGTGGAACCGGGGTCCCGACAATTAATTAAATGGTTCAAGTTGTTTAACTACCCCGCAATTTAAATGTTGTAATAACAAGGCAAGATAAGTTACCGGTTCGCTACACAGATTTAAATGAGGCCAATATAAGACTAGATTTGCCCGCATATGGGCCCCATATTTAATTATATGGTGAATCGGCATAAGGCCCCCAAACCACATGACAATATGCATGCGAGAATGACAATTTAATATGCAACAATTTATATAGATGGTATTTATAAAAATAGAGGCTCGGATCAGGGTCACACATCTGGGTTCGGCGATCTTGGGGTTCCGGGGTTCGGGGTCCGGCAGGGTTCAGGGTTCGACGGGATCAGCGGGATCGGGTACAAGATGGAGAACTTGGGTCCCAGCGGTCGATCTTGCCGCATCCGAGAAGAAGAACTTGGTTGGCGTCGGGGCACATCGGATCCGCCCTGGTCGGTGCCGATCTTGTCGTCGATGGCGAACTTGAGTGGATCGGGTACCGGGGTCTTCGGATTCGTGAAGTAGATCTTGTCGCACGGTGTCCGGGGTAGACGAACTTGGCGTATTCGCATCGGCGATCTGGGCGTTCGGGTTCTCGGCTTCGCATCCGGGACGAAGGTCTTGTCGCATGTGTGGTCGCCCGGTCCGCGAAGTGGGCTTCGAGTATGGCGACGTATGTCGAAGATCTTGTCGGTAGCCTTGTCAACGGAAAGGTCTTGTCGCATCCGCGAAGGTGACGTCGGTATCACGGGCGTTGGTGAACTTGGTTAACGATAGAACCTTCCGAGATCTTGGCGTTGGGAGGCAAACTAGTTAGTGTACTTATCCATGTTGATGTTATTGTCCAAGGGAGCCTTCCGAACATAGATTGGTATTGGCGTGTCGGTAACAACTGGCACGAGCACATCCAAAAAAAAAACCGGGGTTACCAGAGGAACTCCTAGCAGGCACCTGGACGAACATGCTACAGACAGAGGGCGGGTCCCACGGTGAGCTCCGATGGAGGAAGCGGCCAGAGGCGGTGCCAGGGAGGACCCGCGAGGCTCGGTTCGGGAGCGACGGTGGCCGGCCTCGACGGACAGGGGCAGAGGACGGAGGAAGCCGGGCGTCAGGGGCGTGGCCGGCGGGCGGTGGTCGGGGTGGACGCGGCTCGGCGGTTCTGCGCAGAGGAGACGGTGGCGGAGGGCTCGCGAACGGGAGGGGCGGCCTGCGGCGGCGCGGCCGTGGCCCAGAGGAGGAGGCAAGCTGAGGAGGGAGGCGGCCGCGGCCGCGGAGGAGAGCGGCGGCGTCGAGCTCGCGCTCCGGGCGGCGGCGAGGAGGAGGCCGTCGGGGAGGGCTCGAGGCGGCCGGCGGGGCTTGGCGCGGAGGAAGCAGGGCCGGAGGAGGAGAGGGAGACGCTGGAGAAGAGGGCGGAGGAACGAGCGGCGGACGCGGAGGCGGGGACGACCGGAGGCGGGTGGAGCACGACGGGGCCGGCGGCTCGCCGGAGCAGGGAGGGCGTCGGGGAGAGGAGGGAGACGAGGGAGAGAGAGGACGCGAGCGGGGCAGCGCGTGGGGAGAGAGAGAGGGTGGGGAGGGGAGAGAGGGCGTGGGGTCGGAGGGGCCAGGGGTGGGTCCAGGCGGGGGTGAGTGGGGTGGGGCTGGCTCGGTGGGGCCCGGGTGCAGAGAGAGTGGAGACTGGGGGAGGTGAGAGGTGGGTCTGACGGGTGGGACCGGGGAGGTTGGTGGTGGCTGGTGGATTGATGAGGTGGCGGGGGTGAGGTGAGGTGGAGGGGAAGGTGAGGTGGAGGGAGGGGATTGGTGGGTAGACTAGGATGGGTGGGAATAGGACTTAGAGTTTGGGTTTTATTAGTTTGTAAATTATTTAGGGTGTTGTCTTGTTTTAATTCCTTTTTGCAAAATAATTTTTAGGCAAATAATTTACCAGATAAATATAAGACTTATTTTGAAATAAGAGAAGGGTATTTTTAGAAAACAAAAATAGGCTTATTGAAAATAGTTTCAGACAAACAAATGCATGATGATGACGATGCAATGCACAAAAACAACGCGATTTTCTAGTAGTGGTTTTTGCGGGATGCCACAATTCGACACCACTAACAATGGATCTTGCCCTCGAGATCCGCCTCATGGTATCGGAAAGAAGGTCGGCGATCTGCGTCTTCTCGCTTCGTGTAGATCTTCGCGACACCACTAACAATGGTTCATTCTCCATCTTGAAATCGGCGACACCACCAACAAAAGGGTCGTTGTCCGTGACCGTCGAGGGAAACACTCCGGAATCAAAAGGTCGAAGGTAGAGGCATCAACAAATAAAGCCACCTCTAGCTTCCGTGGACGGAGTAAAATTGCTGGATCCACGGATTCGATGTTCAAGAGCGAATGATAAGAGTAGTCGGATGGTGATCAGTCCATCGCGCACCCAAACCATTACTCTGCACACGAATAGGCGGATTGTGCAACCAACTCTCGGAATCAGACTGAAGATCTCGACAATGAGGGTCGGAACAAAGGAGTGATGCAGACTCTGCATCGGATCTGGCGTAGATGATGTCGTCGCGTCGGAAAACACCAGAAGGCACAAACAAGGAACAAAGAATGGTACCACAGATAAAGGATCACTCAGATAGCATGAAGTTCGGATGGTAGAACACCGTTATCAAAGGAGGAAGCGAAACCCTGAAGGTACGACGGAACCCAACCACGAGAAATCCTGGACTCAAAGAAAAAGATGAGAGCGGATTCAAAACACGTAGAGGTAAGAGGAGAATAGCAGATGGGTAAGGAATAAAAATCAGACCTAATCAGAACTATCCAACCGATTTTGCAAAAATAGTTTTGACACTCTACTGCGGCCGTTAGCTAGGTTATCCTACATGCTGGACTTGTGGGGTATCGCAACTGCTGAGCTCTGATACCACTCTGTAACACCCTCAGAATCGACCCTATGCAAGTTTCAGCGATTCCCGCCAAACCCGCATAGAAACGATTCAAAGGTGCCCACCAGGCACTTTCGTGCGGGTGGAATACGAAGTAATAACATTACACAACGGTCCTCGATGGGGCCCACAGAACAGATATATATACAACAGCGACTCAATGAGTCAAGAATACAGATATAATATACAAAGATCCAAATCACCTTGAAATTATAGAGCGTCCGACTACGGACAAGATGCAAATGGAGCTAATAGCCCTGAAGAATAACCAATGGCGTCCATAACCCTGCCCAGGCCAAGCCGGAAGGGTAACCCTGCTAACGACGTCGACCTCAAAACCTGCTTAAACAAAAGGGGTGCCGACAAAGGGCAAAGGGAAAAGAGGAGCGTCAGTACTGAGGCCAGTACACGGCGAGACTAGAATTCGGCGGTCCTCGCCTACATAGGTATGGTGGGCTGAAGTGGCAGCGGCAGCATGCACTAAACAACCTGTAGAGACTCGATACAACTGGCGGCTATCAGAGAGGGGTGAGAAAGACCTATTCGGAACCAACCTGGTGCTACCATCAGACAAACCCATCCTGGTGTTTCCCCCTCGAGACCAAACGAGGAAGTCAACCGAGGAACTCACACAGTTGGCAGTTTTATTTATTCAGTTATAGTTGCAGCAATTACTAGTCAAGTATAGATAATCATCCTGATATAATAAGCAGTGGGCACTTTTATTTAACCATTCCATTGTAGTTGCGACACTTACTAGTCAGATATAATTAGCATGAGATATCCCAAAACCCAGCATTTGTTGGTACTTTTATTTAGCCATTCCGTTGTAGTTGCAATGCTTACTAGTCAGGTACAATGGTCGCAAGCGACAACCCCAAACAAGCAATTGTTGGCAGTTTTATTTAGCCATTCCATTATAGTGAAGCTGATTACTAGTCATTGTAAAGTCAAATTTATAGCACTACTTTAGTTATAGTTGTCTATGATCGAGATACTGTGCTCCAAGTCGTCCATAACCGCGGACACGGCTTTCAGAAAATTTTACCCGGCCGGGGTGCACAAATAGCAACACACACTCGATCAACCTCGGAAAAACCAAATCAAAACCCAACGAGGCCTTCACGACAAAGCAATCACAGGATTCAGAAATATTTCAGGGGGCCACCCCATTGAGTACACCCGCAACGAAGCTAGCTGACTCCGAGATGGACTCAAGGTTTGCGTCAATGGCTGTAAACGACTGGGAACCCGAATACTCGGGGTTGTCGATACCGCGAAAACACTCCGCTTTCCTAAACAGTACAGTGTGCTATCCATCGCACAATTTAAACAAAGCAGTAAAGCATGGCATAAGTACAGGATAGTAAATAAAACCTCAAACTAGTTTGTGGCCCCAAGAAATAAGACGGAATCAAGCTCTTGCTCAGGGGGGTCCCATAAGCCTCTCGGATGTGGATAGCGCGAATATTCAAGGAACAGGTATCAAGTACTCGGGGTCCTACGGGACACAAGTGGACGGTTAACAACCAAATAACATCTATTGCCCACCTGTGCCTCTGCTTACCTACTTCAATTTTAGTTGTTAAACAGTAACTAAAGTGAACGATAATTAAAGTCATGATCAGCTCCAACATTGAACATGCGGCAATGCTCCAACAACTGTGGTACTGGACGACACGCAACAGCACATGAGCAAGCGACTACGACGCGCAGGTCCAACTATCTACCAAACAACAGATAATAGGAGGTGTCCGAGGCAATATAAGGCTGCAGGGGATATCACGGGTACGAAAACTAGAGCATTGCAACACAGATAGCAATAGATCAACAGGAGGGAATAAATACTATAAAAGTAAGATAGGTAGAAAGGGGGAGATGCTCGCCTGAAAAACATTGCCGAAGGTTCATCCGAAGATCGGGGTGAAGCTCACATCAACTCAACGGCCTTATCTGCGAAGAAGCAAAACACTAGAATAAACACCGGATGCAATATTTAATACTATGGCAAAAGATCGGGCATGATGCATGTATGATGTATGGCATGGCAAAGATGCGATGCAATTAGGTCAATATTAAGTGGAACCGGGGTCCCGACAATTAATTAAATGGTTCAAGTTGTTTAACTACCCCGCAATTTAAATGTTGTAATAACAAGGCAAGATAAGTTACCGGTTCGCTACACGGATTTAAATGAGGCCAATATAAGACTAGATTTGCCCGCATATGGGCCCCATATTTAATTATATGGTGAATCGGCATAAGGCCCCCAAACCACATGACAATATGCATGCGAGAATGACAATTTAATATGCAACAATTTATATAGATGGTATTTATAAAAATAGAGGCTCGGATCAGGGTCACACATCTGGGTTCGGCGATCTTGGGGTTCCGGGGTTCGGGGTCCGGCAGGGTTCAGGGTTCGACGGGATCAGCGGGATCGGGTACAAGATGGAGAACTTGGGTCCCAGCGGTCGATCTTGCCGCATCCGAGAAGAAGAACTTGGTTGGCGTCGGGGCACATCGGATCCGCCCTGGTCGGTGCCGATCTTGTCGTCGATGGCGAACTTGAGTGGATCGGGTACCGGGGTCTTCGGATTCGTGAAGTAGATCTTGTCGCACGGTGTCCGGGGTAGACGAACTTGGCGTATTCGCATCGGCGATCTGGGCGTTCGGGTTCTCGGCTTCGCATCCGGGACGAAGGTCTTGTCGCATGTGTGGTCGCCCGGTCCGCGAAGTGGGCTTCGAGTATGGCGACGTATGTCGAAGATCTTGTCGGTAGCCTTGTCAACGGGAAGGTCTTGTCGCATCCGCGAAGGTGACGTCGGTATCACGGGCGTTGGTGAACTTGGTTAACGATAGAACCTTCCGAGATCTTGGTGTTGGGAGGCAAACTAGTTAGTGTACTTATCCATGTTGATGTTATTGTCCAAGGGAGCCTTCCGAACATAGATTGGTATTGGCGTGTCGGTAACAACTGGCACGAGCACATCCAAAAAAAAACCGGGGTTACCAGAGGAACACCTAGCAGGCACCTGGACGAACATGCTACAGACAGAGGGCGGGTCCCACGGTGAGCTCCGATGGAGGAAGCGGCCAGAGGCGGTGCCAGGGAGGACCCGCGAGGCTCGGTTCGGGAGCGACGGTGGCCGGCCTCGACGGACAGGGGCAGAGGACGGAGGAAGCCGGGCGTCAGGGGCGTGGCCGGCGGGCGGCGGTCGGGGTGGACGCGGCTCGGCGGTTCCGCGCAGAGGAGACGGTGGCGGAGGGCTCGCGGACGGAGGGGCGGCCTGCGGCGGCGCGGCCGTGGCCCAGAGGAGGAGGCGAGCTGAGGAGGGAGGCGGCCGCGGCCGCGGAGGAGAGCGGCGGCGTCGAGCTCGCGCTCCGGGCGGCGGCGAGGAGGAGGCCGTCGGGAGGGCTCGAGGCGGCCGGCGGGGCTTGGCGCGGAGGAAGCAGGGCCGGAGGAGGAGAGGGAGACGCTGGAGAAGAGGGCGGAGGAACAAGCGGCGGACGCGGAGGCGGGGACGACCGGAGGCGGGTGGAGCACGACGGGGCCGGCGGCTCGCCGGAGCGGGTAGGGCGTCGGGGAGAGGAGGGAGACGAGGGAGAGAGAGGACGCGAGCGGGGAAGCGCGTGGGGAGAGAGAGAGGGTGGGGAGGGGAGAGAGGGAGTTGGGTCAGAGGGGCCAGGGGTGGGTCCAGGCGGGGGTGAGTGGTGTGGGGCTGGCTCGGTGGGGCCCGGGTGCAGAGAGAGTGGAGAGTGGGGGAGGTGAGAGGTGGGGCTGACGGGTGGGACCGGGGAGGTTGGTGGTGGCTGGTGGATTGATGAGGTGGCGGGGGTGAGGTGAGGTGGAGGGGAAGGTGAGGTGGAGGGAGGGGATTGGTGGGTAGACTAGGATTGGGTGGGAATAGGACTTAGAGTTTGGGTTTTATTAGTTTGTAAATTATTTAGGGTGTTGTCTTGTTTTAATTCCTTTTTGCAAAATAATTTTTAGGCAAATAATTTACCAGATAAATATAAGACTTATTTTGAAATAAGAGAAGGGTATTTTTAGAAAACAAAAATAGGCTTATTGAAAATAGTTTCAGACAAACAAATGCATGATGATGACGATGCAATGCACAAAAACAACGCGATTTTCTAGTAGTGGTTTTTGCGGGATGCCACAAAGATGTTGTCGACGTCACCAATGACCTTGTCCAACTTTTCTTTCTCGTTCACCGGAATGTTCAGGTCGAAGCCCGGGTGATCTGTACCACCATCTTCTTAGCACCGTTCCACACCACACCCATCACCTTCACATCCCACGGCACTGAGCAACACCAACACATTAACACAGCGGGGGGGAGGGGGGGCTCACGCCATCGGCAGGAGCTGAACGGGGACATGGTCGACGTTGGAGGGCCGGCGAGGCGGACAAGGCGAACAGGGCGAGATGGAGACGAGCAGGAGGACGACGGCGACGAGGCGATCCGGCCAGGTGGTCGCGGGCGGAGCGGCCGGGACGAACGCGGTGCGGATCTTGGGGTGACGGGGTGCTTGACGGGGATGCGCGACGAGGGAAGGACCCAGGCGGCACGGACGCGGACCCGCAACCGCGCGGGCGACGACGGAGGTGACGGCCACGACGGCGACGACCGGCGCTTGAGTGCGGGGACCTGCGAGGTGGCGTAGGTCCTGGGCGGAGGCAGGGGTTCCGGTGAGGCGCGGCGGCGGTTGGAGGAGGCCTGCGGGCAGCCGGAGGACAAGGACGGCGCCATGGCAACCGGAGAGAGGAGAGGACGTCGGGGGATGTGGCGGAGGTCACGGAGGACAGGGAGATGGCCCGCCTGGGGCGCCATGGCAGGGAGGAGGATGCGGCCGACGGAGGGGGTCACAGGCGGGGAGGAAGGCGAGGTCGACCGGCGGCGGGAAGGAAGGCGAGGTAGAGTCGGGGCGCGGTGGCGGGGTGGAGAGGAGCCCGGCGGCCGGAGGGAGGAGGAGAGGCGGGCTCGGCGGGGAGAAGAGCCGCGGGTCTGGGGGAGATGAGCGTCGGGGAGGAGCTCGGTGGAGAGGAGAGGCGGAAGGAGCTCCAGGGGCTGGGCGGGCCGAGGAGCAGAGGTGAAGAGGGAAGAGGGAGGAGCGGGGAGAGAGGAAGGAGACGGGGAGGGGATTGGAGCGTGGGCGACGGGAAGGTGGTGGGTCCAGGCGGGGCCGGGGCCACGGGGGGGAGTGCGGTCGGTGCAGGTGGGTCCCAAGGGCAGGCGGGGAGAGAGAGGATGGGGAGGAGAGTTTGACGCGGGGTGGGTGTGGGTCGCGTGGGGCAGAGGGAGGGAGTTGGTGAGGTGGCAGGGTGGGGGAGAGGGAGGATGAGGTGGCAGATTAGGAGTGGATGGGAGTTTGGACCAGGGTGACGTGTCGGGTGGCGATTGGCCGGGGTGAGGTGGAGGCAGGGTGGTTAGATTAGGATTGGGTAGGTTAGGGATTTTTGGGTAGGCCGGTTTGTACTGGGGGTGGCCGACTTGGTCGGATCGGCCCGGTTGGCTGCCCCCTAAAAATAATTAAACAATTTATTTATTCCAAACGGGGTTTTTGCAAATCGTTGGCAGACAAAACAAAATAATCCGGAGACCGGGTTTTAATTTGAAACAAGACGGGGCGTTTAGAAAACAAAAACAGGTTTTTCCGAAAATAGTTTTATGCGAACAAATGCAAGATGATGACGATGCTCAAATGCAAGGTGGCATGATGACATGAGCATGCGGTCATGATGATGCAATGCACAAAAATAACGCGATTTTCTAGTAGTGGTTTTGCGGGATGCCACAATTCGACACCACTAACAATGGATCTCGCCCTCGAGATCCGCCTCATGGTACCGGGAAGAAGGGCGGCGATCTGAATTCTTCTCGCTTCGTGTAGATCATCGCGACACCACTAACAAAAGGTCGTTGTCCGTGATCGTCGAGGGAACACTCCGGGAACAAAAGGTCGAAGGTAGAGGTATCAACAAATAAAGCCACCTCTAGCTTCGATGGAAAGAGGGAACCGATGCATTCTCGTCCACTTCAATGTACGCGAGCCAATAGAGTGAGTAGTCGGCATGGGGGCCAATCCATCACGCACCCAAACTATTACTCCGCACAATCAGTGGAAAAGCGTGCAACCATTCTCGGAATCAGACTGAAGGTCTCGACAATCGAGGTTCGGAAACAAAGGAGTGATGCAGACTCTGCATCGGATCTGGCGTAGAGGATGTCGTCGCGTCGGAAAACACCGGAAGGCACAAACAAGGAACAAAGGATGGTACCACAGACAAAGGACCACTCAGATAGCAGGAGGACCGGATGTAGAAACACCGTTACCAAAGGAGGAAGCGAAACCCTGAAGGTACGATGGAACCCAACCACGAGAAATCCTGGACTCGAAGAAAGGTAAGAGAGTGGATTCAAAACACGCAGAGGTGAGAGGAGAGCAGCAGAGGGGTAAGGAGTAAAATCAGACCTAATCAGAACTATACAACCGATTTTTCAAAAATAGTTTTGACACTCTACTACGGCCGTTAGCTAGGTTATCCTACAGGCTGGACTTGTGGGGTATCGCAACTGCTGAGCTCTGATACCACTCTGTAACACCCTCAGAATCGACCCTATACAAGTTTCAGCGCTTCCCGCCAAACCCGCATAGAAACGATTCAAAGGTGCCCACCAGGCACTTTCGTGCGGGTGGAAAACAAAGTAATAACAGTACACAACAGTCCGAGAGCAACGCCATCGTCTCTTCGTCGGCCTCACCGACGTCATCGTCTCAGAGGACTCGGCTCGCATCCGCGAGTCGCCGCCACGCGACCGGCTCTCCGAGAGCCAGGTCCGCACGATCCATCGCCTCGCCTCCGAGTATAACTCGGCCCACAGCGACGTGGCCGAAAACACCGCGGCCGCGGAAGACGCGGCCCTCAACGACGACGCCGACTCAGTGACTCCGGCGTCACTCGCCGGATCCATCACCGCGGCTTCACCCGCGGGTTGCATCACCCAGGTCTCCAACATGGGAGACTGCGAGGATCCCTCCATCCTTGGGATCTTCGACTTTGACTCCGGGTCGGAAAATTCCGCCGATCTCCGCGACGGGACCGGTCGCCACGCCGCGACCTACGTGGCGACTGGCACCGATCCGCCGGAGGATCCCTTCTCCACCCCGATCCCTCCTAACACCACGGAAACGGAGGTCGAGGAACTCCGCCTGAAGCTGGCGGAGGCAGTACGAAAGGAGCACGCCGAGCGCGAAATTTTTTGCCTCGAGCAGGTGACGGCGCAGGAGCTGTCACGCTACCAGCAGCGAATCAGGTCGTGCCTGAACCCCACTGTCCAGGGCGCGCCCTGAACTTCGACGACAAGAACGACCCGGCCCGCGTGGCCGAGCGCGCGATCTGCAAGAACGCGCCACCCGGAGGAAGCGCCCGGCCCCCTCCAGGGTCAACGGCGAACGGCGCCCCACCTCCACCCAACCGCGCACCCCCCAGGGACCAGCCGCGGATCGTGGTCTCCTCACGGGAGCGATACGCGAATGGCCTACCACTGTTCTCCACCCCGATGGACAACCTCGTGGCGGGCCGAGCAGCGGCCGACAACATCACGGCCACCGGTGACGGCGCCCTACAGATCTAGTACGTCAGGGCCCTGCTCGCAAAGGCGGTCGAGCAACAAAACACAGGCGCCGACTCATAGGGTCGGATGTACTCGCGTTATTCGGGCAGCAGAGCGGCCTCAAGCGGCCGTCCATTGGCGGCAAACACCCTTAACTGCCCGCCACCCGAACCACTGCAGCTCCAACACCGACCCGCGAACGCGGCACTCTCCACCAATGACCCCAGGCCAGCAACCAACTTCGTCGCCGCCAACGGTCAGCCCGTCGATGCCCGCACCCACATCATCAACAACAAAAGCTGGCGCGCACGCCCGCCCGACGAACTGCGACACACCCTAACCAATCACCGCGACGGCGAGCCGATGGGGTCGCTAAGCCGACTCGGGCCCAGGTGCTTCGGACCGATGATCCGAGGCGAAAAATACCCGGCGAACTTCAAAGCGCCGAAGGAGATAGAGAAGTACGACCCTTTGTACGACCCCTCCGTGTGGCTGGACACCTACCACATGGCGATGGGGATCGCTGGCCACACCGACCTGCTAGCCGCCCGCTACCTCCCCCTGATGATGGAGGGAACGTGCAGACAGTGGATCAACACCCTTCCCCAGGATAGCATCGACTCCTGGGAAGAGATGCGAGATGCCTTCGTCAGGCACTTCGAGTGCTCCTACACCCGCGCCACCACCATCGAGGACCTGGAACGATGCATCCAGGGACCCCGCGAGTCGACCCGCAGCTGGGTCCAGCGGTGGCAAGAACTATGGTACAACGCGGTCGGCATCCACCCGGACACCGCGATCCACTGCTTCAAGACCTCGTGCCGCTACGAGCCCTTGGTCTCCAAGCTCAAACGACATTCCCACACACTCGACAACATACCGGACCTCCTTGAGATCGCCAAAAGATACGCGGAGGAAGACCCAAACCAGGAAACCGACGACGAGTCGGGAGGCCAATGCCGCACGAGCGGCATCGACAATGGGCGACGGCCCGACCTATGCTACAGCAACACCCGCCTCACTGGCAAGCGCCGCAGGGACAGACGAGTCGACTTCGTCACCAAAGCTGGGCACGCGCAGCGCGAGCCCAAGAGCTTTCGCCGCGACGGGGGGCAACGCCGCGACGACGGCAACTACAAGGCAAAACCAAGGTTCAACCCCGCGGCCCTCCTTAACCAACCTTGTGCGTTTCACAGCAGGGAAGGGAAGCCCGCCATGCACACGACCGCCGACTGCCACTCTCTCAAGGAGATCGAGAAGGCACGGCGAGCGCGGGAGGACCCCGACAACAACCCGCCAAACGGCAGAAAATTCGGCAGTGTGGCCGGCTCGCTCCACACCTTCACAGGCTTCAACACGAAGTGCGAGAAGAAGGTCATCGCCCACGCCGTCGCCGTCAACGCGGTGGCCCAGGTGGACGTTCCCCAGTTCCTCAACTGGTCGGAGAAGCCCATCACCTGGAGCCGCCAGGACCACTCGCCACGCATCGAGTACCCAGGCCGAGTCTCCCTGGTAGTCAAACCCAAGGTGGGAGACTACTGGCTCCCCAAGACATTGATGGACGGCGGCAGCTCCATCAACATCTTGTACCTGGACACCTTCAGGCGACTGCGGCTCCCGCAGTCGATGGTCGAGACGACCTACACCACGTTCCACGGCATCGTCCCCGGTCGGAAGGCGTACCCGATCGGTAAGGTCACGCTGCCAGTCACCTTCGGCACACCAGCAAACTTCCGCACTGAGCGGATCGTCTTCGAGCTGGTACCCTTCGACAGCCCCTACCACTGCGTCCTGGGGCGCCAGGCGTTCGCCAAGTTCATGGCAGCGCCCCACTACGCATACAACGCGATGAAGCTCCCCGGGCCGCGCGGCGTCATCACCATCAACGGCGACCCCGACATGGCCGCTGAGTGCGAGGCCAAAGGAGCCGAACTCGCCGACGCCGTCATCGCTGCAGAGACCAACCACGCCGACGAGCTCGCCAAATACGCGAGCGGGGTAAACAACGATGACCCCACCATACTCAAGAAGCCCAATTCGGAGGGCGTCAACACCTCAGCTTTCAAGGCGACGACGCACACCCGCACCCTCGAGCTGGTCCCAGGCGATTCCAGCCAGACAGTGACGATCAGAACGGGCATGAGCCCAGCATAGGAAGGCGCTCTCATCGAATTCCTCCGTGAGAACAGGGACATCTTTGCATGGAAGCCCTCTGACATGCCTGGTGTCCCTAGGGAACTCGCTGAGCACAAACTCAACGCCGACCCCAAAGTGCGACCCGTCAAGCAGTCGTTGCGGCCCTTCAATGAAGAGCGCCGCCGAGCCATCGCCGAGGAGGTGCAACGTCTACTCGCTGCAGGCTTCATCCAGCCAATCAAATACTCCAAGTGGTTGGCAAACCCAATCCTGGTCGAAAAGAAAAATGGGACCTGGAGGATGTGTATCGACTACACAAACTTAAACAGCGCCTGCCCAAAGGAGCAGTTCGTCCTCCCGCGGATCGACCAAATAATCGACTCCACCGCGGGCTCGGAGTCGCTGTGTTTCCTCGACGCCTACTCTGGGTACAACCAGATCAAAATGGCTGTCGAGGACGAGGAAAAGACGGCGTTCATCACGCCATTCGGAGCCTTCTGCTACACCGCCATGACCTTCGGCCTCAAGAACGCCGGGGCGACCTACCAGCGGTGCATGCAGGAATGCCTTGCGAGCCAAATTGGCCGCAATATCCACGTCTACATCGACGACGTGGTAGTGAAGTCCGCTCGCCAGGGCGATCTACTCGCCGACCTGGCGGAAACATTCGCCAACCTGCGGAAATACAAGATAAAGCTAAACCCAGGAAAATGCACCTTCGGCGTACCAGCAGGCCAACTACCGACTCGGCAAACCCGAGTGCCTGCGCGACGTCCAGAAGATGGTCGGGCGAGTCGCGGCTCTCAGCCGCTTCATCCCCCGATTGAGCGAAAAGGCGATGCCCCTATACCGCCTGATGCGGAAGAACCCCACCTTCCAGTGGGACAAGGAAGCGGACGAAGCACTCCACGACCTCAAGAAGGTGCTACTTGCAGCACCGCTACTCGCCGCCCCCGTCGACAAAGAACCCATGCTGGTCTACGTCGCGGCTTCCGAGAGCGTCGTCAGCGCCGTCATGGTCGTCGAGCGGCCAGAGGAAGGAAAGGAGCGCCCGGTACAACGACCGGTGTACTATATCAATGAGGTCCTCACCGAGTCGCGCCAGCGGTACCCGCAATGCCAGAAATTGGTGTACGCAGTCTTCAGAGCACAACGGCGACTGCCTCACTACTTCCAGGAGCACTCGATCACGGTCGTCTCCTCAGCACCGTTGCAGGACATCATCCGCAACCGTGAGGCGACCGGACGAGTCGCCAAGTGGGCCGTCGAAATCGGTGTCCACAACATCAAGTATGAGCCACGAAAAGTGATCAAGTCACAGGCTCTCGCGGACTTCATCGCCGACTGGGAAGAGGCCCAGCAGCCGGAAAAGCTGCCGTACCTCCATTGTTGGAGCCTGCACTTCGACGGCTCCAAAAACGCAGACGGCGCAAGAGCAGGGATCGTGTTGACTTCCCCGAAGGGCGACAAGCTCCGCTACGTCCTCTGCCTCGACTTCACCCCCTGCACCAACAACATGGCCGAGTATGAGGCACTGCTCCATGGCATGCGAGCTGCCAAGGAAATGAATGTCAACCGCCTACGCTGCTACGGAGACTCTGACGTCGTCGCTGGGCAAGTCGCTAGCACCTGCGACGCCGTCTCTCCCACCATGGCGGCATACCGCCAAGCAGTGGACAATCTGGGCGGACACTTCGCAGGCTACTCCGTCGAGTGGATCGGCAGTCGGAAGAACGAGGAGGGAGACGCACTCTCTCGTATCGGCTCGGCTCGACTCGCACCACCCGCCGGCGTCTTCCTCGACACGATCACCAAGCCATCTGTCTCTCCCCCAAGGGAGATCGACATCGGAGTCCCGTTACAACCAGAGGCAGCCTTGGTTGCACTCATCGCCGAGCCAGAAGACTGGACTAGGCCGTACATCGCCTACCTGGAGGGAGGCACCTTGCCGGCAGACGAAACAGACGCCCGGATGATAACGCGACGCTGCAAATCCTTCGTCATCATCGACGGCGAGCTCCACAAGCTCAGCGTGACCGGCGTGTTCCAACGCTGCGTCCAACCCGCCGAAGGACGTAACATCCTCCACGACATCCACTCCGGCGACTGCGGCCACCACGCCGGAGCCCGCTCTCTGGTCGCAAAGGCTATGCGACACGGCTTCTATTGGCCCACCGCACATGCCGACGCCATCGACATTGTCCAGCGGTGCGCCGGGTGCCAGAAGTACGCCAACCAGACACACGCGCCGAGCTCAGCGCTCAAGACAATCCCCATCACCTGGCCATTCGCCGTGTGGGGCATGGACATGGTAGGCCCTTTCAAAAAACACCCCCTCCGGCTTCACCCACCTCCTGGTCGCGGTCGACAAATTCACAAAGTGGGTGGAGGCCAAGCCAGTCCGGAAATGCGACGGGAAGACCGCCACCAAATTCCTACGCGAGCTCATATATCGCTACGGGTTCCCAAACAACATCATCACGGACAACGGCACCAACTTCGCCAAAGGAGCCATGGCCGAGTTCTGCAAGGAACATCACATCCGACTCGACCTCGCATCAGTCGCCCACCCGGAGTCCAACGGCCAGGCGGAACGGGCCAACCAGAGCATCCTCCACGGCCTGAAGCCATGGCTCCAAGTACCACTCGAGCGCACCGCCGGGTGCTGTATCGAGGAGCTACCCTCCGTCATCTGGGGTATCCGCACCTCGGTCAACAGGTCGACAGGGTTCACCCCCTTCTTCATGGTGTATGGAGCCGAGGGAGTCATGCCCACCGACCTCGAGCACGACTCGCCAAGGGTCGTCCACTACACGGAGGCTGCGAACGAACTCGCACGTAAGGATGGAGTCGATCAACTCGAGAGGCACGCGATTAGCTCGCTCCCGCACTGCCATCTACCAGCAAGGACTCCGTTGCTACCATAGCCGGCGGGTGAAAACTCGCACCTTCCAGGAAGGCGACCTGGTGCTACGCCTCATCCAGGACAAGAAGGGCATGCACAAGCTCTCCCCCCATGGGAGGGACCATTCGCCATCGGGCGAGTACTCGGCAACGACGCCTACTACCTCACCGACGTCCGCGGGGACAGAAAAATCGACGTCAAGCGACCATGGAATGTAAACCTCCTACGGAAGTTCTACTCCTAGAACTCCACATATGTATCCTCCAGTCTCTATGAAATAAAACATATCGGTTACCGCAAATTGTGTCTACTCTCCGTGTCTTGTGCCACTCACACTCGTAGTAACAACACCAAGCTAACTGCAGGAGTCAACCTCTAGTACAGCGATCGGCACGGCCAAGTAGTGCGCTACGAGGGCACTGGGTTACCCCAGGACTCGTAACGTCCACGAAAAACGCCTACCCGGAGCCCCATTGGAGTCGCCCAGCTCGACTGGCTTAACGAGCAAAGACAACTGCCTTCGCTCCTCACAGCGACCATGATCCTCCGCGTCCTCGACACAGCGACTCGAACGGCCAAGTACCACGCTCGGGGACTGACGACCAGTTCAGCGTGAGCGACTAGGGAAAAACGCCAAGTACGAGAGCGTGCCCAGGACTCGCCATGCGACTGATCCAACGGGCCAGGCAGGAGTGATGCGCTCACTCTGACGCGCCCAGTTCTCACCCACCCTAGAGCCGCGACTAGAACCACCAAGTACCACGCTCGGGGACTCGGCTACCCGACCTCGTTCGCACAAGGGAAAGCGGTAAAGTAAAGAGCACTCATGGGAGTCGCCCAGCGACTGGCTTTCCAAGCTCGGGCGAGTCGACCTCAATAACAAAACGCTCAAAACCACAAACACATAAACAAACGAGGTAAACCCCATAAAAAGGGCGGACGCGCTCGAGTACTCGTTCAACCCTCAATCTCAAACGAAAGTCAAATCACAAAATAACACGATATCCCATTATAGCAGATCAAAGTTGTTACAAAATACATGTTGCGCCTAATGGCCGAACTGCTACTAACGCCCCAGGGCACAACGTTTTACTCCGCAGGCTTCGACGATGACTCGCCGCCACCCTTGCGGTTGCGAATGAAAGGAATGTACGGGTTCGACGGGTACGTCGTCAGCTCACCCGCCATCTCCGCACGGAAGGGCTGCTCGATCTTGAAATCGCGGTGCAGCGGCTCGAGGTCGTTGGGTGCGACGATCGTCTCCTGATAAGAGAGGAGATCGCCCATCGCCCAGACACGATTGGAGCATACCGCAGCACGGTCCGTCAGCTTCAGCACATCGGCAATCTCCACCGAGCCCGTCGACAATGGGTAGCCACTTGTCACATCGTCCAGATCGAAATCCTCCGGGAAGTGGGTGAGCCCAAGGCTGAGCGCCGTCGCCGCCCCACGTCGGAACGCCGACCGCGTCATGAACTCGACGACCGACGGCGCCTTCTCCAAGTATCGCCACACTTGGACGAGGTCGGTGGGAATCACTTCCGTGGGCGACATCTCCTGAAGATACGCCCGAATACAATCCGCGGACAAAGTGGCTGAGTCGACCAGAGTGGCCACACACTGCCGCGCGTCGTACGACTGCGCCTCCTCCGAGCTATCGATGATCCGACTTGTGGACAGAGGGTGGCAGTGATTACAACAAAGATCACGCAATGCAAATATTACAGGCAGAGGCAGGCACACTTACCAATCAAAGGACGAGCGAGATCCGTGATGAAGCTTTGAAGAGAGGAGTAGTCGTCTTGTAGCCCACCAACAAGGGCGTCAGAGACCTTACGCTCCTCAGCGGCGGCCGTAACAGCAGCCTTACCCCGCCCATCCGCCGAACTCGCCTCCTCCTTCGCTTCCTTAAGCTCGCGCTCAAGGTCGGCAATCCGCTTCTCAGCCGAGCTCAACGTAGATTGAGCCGCCGTCAACTCACTCGCCGGGACAAGGCCCTGGCGAACCTCCTCTGCCTTCGCAACAATCGCCTGGAGTCCCTTGTTCGCCTCTTGGACGGCGACAAATTCCTTCTCCGCGCGACACTTCGCAGCAAGCCGGTCGGCTGATTCACGCTGCAAACCCTGTGCAAAAGTCAAACAGTCAACAAAAACGAAATCCTAAGTGCCCACCCGCTGAAATTCAGCGACTGGACACTCAGGGACTGGAGATCAAAAAATCCTAAGTGCCCACCCGCTGAAATTCAGCGACTGGGCACTCGGGGACTGGAGATCAAAAATCCTAAGTGCCCACCCGCTGAAATTCAGCGACTGGACACTCGGGGACTGGAGATCAAAAATCCTAAGTGCCCACCCGCTGAAATTCAGCGACTAGACACTCAGGGACTGGGCGTGAGAAATAAAGAAAAAACCAGAAGAATATGACCACTGCAACTCAGTGGCCCAATCCTCGGGGACTGGACATACCTGGATGGCTGCGCCAAGCATGCCATGAAGGTGTAGCGCGTCCACGGATGCGAGAAGAGCCGGAGTGTTCCCGCGACGCTGTTCGACCTCCGTTTCGGCGACCCCATGTACGCGGCTCGATGGCGTGGTACCACTCGCCGTAGCCGGCTCGGCCATCCCAGGCGAAGAACCACCCTCCTTGATCGTCAAGGCCGCCCCCGCCGCAGAATCACTCGGAGCAATCGTCGTGTCGTCAGACACCATGACGACATCGTCGCTCTTGGCCTTCTTGGCACTGTCTGTGGGGGCAGCGACCTCATCAGCCTTCCTCTTCCGAGAAGGGTCCTCCTCGGCGACGACTGGCGGCACTTTGGCCATGGACGGGTGGCCTATCTTTTTAACCACAGTCCTGCAAATTGGTTACATGAGCAAAGTGATCCGAGTATAATGAAAAATAAGGCAGGTGAATAAAACTCACTTGGCGACTGGTATGAACCGCAGCCCCGTGCGGATGCTATCCGGCTTCTCCAGTTCGGGGCCTAGTTTCCGACTGAGCCCATCTCCAGGACATCACGCGCCCAAGACACAGACGTCCTCTTGTTGATGAGGCCACGACAGGAGCCTCCACAACGTTTTCGGCAGGAGCTCTCCTGGGAGGCGAAGCTTCCGCGGCCGGAGCGACCCCCGACCCAGAGACTGGGGCGAATGGGGGAGGAATCGAGGCCAGAGGCACCTCACTCAGGACGGCGGTGACATCCGGTGCTGCCATCATCTATGGCGCTTCATCCCTGGCCAGGCCGGTGGCGTCGGAACTACTCGCCGAATGAGGCGGAGATGCCTGTCTCGCTGGCTTCGTCTTCCTCTTCGGAGGGGCCTTCACCTTCTTCTTCTTCTTCTTTTTCGACGGAGTAGCCTCGCGACGCGAGGTGAGCTCGGGAAGCTCGTAATCATCATCATCATGAAGTTCAAGACTTCTACTCGCCTCGAGTTCGCGCTGACGCTGCCCGCGAGTTTTGCGAACCAATGGGGCGGCCTCTTCCTTGGACTCGTCGTCGTCGCTCCTGTCGCTCTCGGCGCCGCCCTTGGTGGGAGGAGACTCGCCCCCATCCTGGACAGACGGGCTTGAGTTCTCGTCGTCCGCGGGCGGAAGCCACCCTTCCACCACTTGAAATAACTCCAGCAAGCATGAAGTAATGTCAATATAACCGCGACAGCATCAACTGCGACTGCGAATGGTAAAAAGTGACTTACCGTCGGGGTTGGATGCTTCGCGGTGTAGGGGGCGACCCCAGCCTTCGCGTCTAGGTACACCGCCTGGGTGATCTTCTTCAACGCCGGGACGTAGTCCTCGAATTTCCACTCGGCAAGGCAGGACTTCGTCGAGTCTTCCCGGCCCATGTACTCGTACATGTAATGGTCACGGTGGGCCAGGGGAACGAGTCGCCGCCCAAGCCAACAGTTTTACAAATTGATGGTCTGGGGACCCTTCTTCTTCAGGCCGCGGATGGTTTGAAGCATCTCATCCACGACCATCCGTTGGTCTGTTGGGAGCTTGCCGACTTGGAGTCGGCGTGGTTCGGGCCGGTCGGCAGAATACCTTGGGATCGCCACCTCTCCGTCTGAAGTCGCCTTGGTGACGTAAAACCAGGACTTCTTCCACTCGCTTGCCGCCTTGGCAGGTAGCATCAGGTCAAAGAAGGAGGCTTTCGACTTGAGCTGGAATGTCAGGCCACCCGCCGCCAGCATTGGGCCGTCGGATTCTTCACGACTAATCCTTCCGTGGAACATATCTTGCCACAGGGGGAAGTAGGGCCTGCAGCCCAGGTAGCACTCGCAGAACGCCACGAAGATGGCGAGCTGCTCGATGATGTGCGGGCCCAGGTCCGATGGTTGAATCCCGTAGTAGGCACAGAAGCGCCGGAAGAAGAGAGATGTGGGAAACCCCAGCCCCCGCTCCAGGTGGCTGGTGAAGCAGACGAATTCTCCCTCGCGCGGGTCCGGAGTCACCTCTCCGGCTGCGGGGATGTGCCATCTGCCGGCGCGCAGGATCCCGGCTTCCCCGAAAGACACCAGTAGCGCTCTCGTGCATTTGGACCGGCCCCATGGTTCGGCGGAGGGGGCCATTGGCGGAAAGGTTCGTGGAGGTCAGAGGATTTTGGATCAGTTGGATCGCGATGCGAAGGAAAACGGAGATGCGCGAAATCGGAGGAAATGACGAGAGGGTGGTTCTCCGATCGCCTACCATTTCCTTTATATAGCAGTTGTTACCCGCCAAATCAGGGAGCCGTTACTACATGGTGATTACGCCAAAATTTACCGTTGGATTAATCCAACGGCTAGTTTTACCACGTCTGACGGTCCAACTTCGTCCATTCGACTCGCCGACCTTATCACTACAACAGTGATTAAATATTTCGCCGACCCGTTCGCCGAGCTGTGACCAGAATGACTAGTTTTTTCCTTTATTCAGGAGCCCGCCGCCGATTCGACTGGGTGTCCGCATTGGAACCGAATACTCCGACTGCCAGCAACCACCTGCGCCCAATCGACGACGGCCTCGGGGACTACTGATGGGGATATGCCTACTGGGGTATACCCAGCAGGACGTTTCCGACTGGCCCAGGAACTGGCGAGTGGGCCTGCAGGACGGCGACTGGATCAAGACCTGAAGTGGACCCAAGCGACTGGAAGCTGAAGGCCCAGGAGAGTAGATAGGCCCAGTCGGATTAGGTTAAACAAATACTGAAACCTTAACTGATTCGGTTGAGATATGTAAACCCTAGGGGGTGAGTCTATATAAACCTCCCTACAGGGCATGTAGAGGATACGTTCCATCATCCACCCAAGCGACTCGCGGCTTAGCCGTCGAGCTCGCCCCATTGTACTTCCATCATAATACAATCTAGCAGGAGTAGGTCTTTACCCTCCGGGGGGCCGAACCTGGGTAAAACCCTGTGTCTCCGCCCTCATCTCGCACTGCAGATGGCTGGCCGCCCTTGTCCTTCGTTCTACTACTCGCTGCCGATTGCAGCGTCTGCCGTGGTCATTCCCACGACAGTTATGGTTCAGGAGTTAAAGCATATAAACTATGGAATCATGAAACTCAAAAGATTTGGTTGGGTAGAAACATTGTTTTCAATGAATCCATTATGTATCATGACAACTTGCCATCAGATCCCTCTCCTGTTTCTATTGAAGAGGAGAGAGTTAGTGTGCAGGTGGAGAACCTGCAGAAAACTGTTGATAATGATGTTGTCGTTGAAGATACACATGAGGAAAATATTGATTATATTGTTGTTCAGCACTCACCTACTGATGACCCACAAGTGTAGGGGATTGCAACAGTCTTCGCGGGTGGTATTACCCAATTTATTGATTCGACACAAGGGGAGCCAAAGAATACTTGCAAGCCTTAACAACTGAGTTGTTAGTTCAGCTATACCTGGAAATAGTTCTTGCTCATAGAAGTTTATCAGTAGCAATAGTTTGTAGTAGTAACAGCAAAGCAACAACAGCAGTAATAGCAACAGTGAAATAGTAGCAATAGTTACAGTATCGATAACAGTAGGATTCGATTGCGGTAGGCATAGGGATGGATGGACGGGCATTGCATGGACGAGTCTAAACATGTAACTTCAAGAACTAGGGCATTGCATATAAATAATAATAAGCATCCAAGTACTAAACAATCCTAGGCATGTGCTCCAAATATAGTCATACGTGCTCGTAATGAGAACTTGCACAACATCTTCTGTCCAGCCAGCCCGTGGCAGCGGGGCCTCTAGGAAACTACTGGCGATTAAGGTGCTCCTTTTAATAGAGAACCGGAGCAAAGAATTAACACTCCGTGAAAACATGTGATCCTCACACCACAGCCATCCCCTCCGGTTGTCCCAATTATTGTCACTTTGGGGCCTTTGGATCCGGACAATGATATGTGTATACAACTTGCAGATAAGATCATAAAAAATACTATCATAATGATTCAATAATAAGTTCAGATCTAAGATCATGGCACTCGGGCCCTAGTGACAAGCATTAAGCACAACAAGTTGCAACAAAGTCAAATAGCACTAATAGAGATACTAGGCACTATGCCTAACAGATCTTATTCGATTACATGATAGAACTCATCCAATCCCTACCATCCCCAAGCCTACAGCGGGGGATTACTCACGCATGGATGAGAGAAACATCGGTGGTTGATGGAGATGCGTTGGTGATGACGATGGCGATGATCCTCTCCAAATTCCCTGTGCCGGTAGGGTGCCAGAATGGAGTTTCTGGATCCGAATCTTGTTTCTCGTGGCGGCAGCGGAGCGGAACTCTTTCTGGAAAACTATCGAACTCCCCTCTGTTTTAGGTCAGAAGGCAACTTATAGACGTGGAGGGAGGCTGAGAAGCTGCCTGGGGTGGCCAAACCTCCCCCAGGCGCGGTGTCAGTGGGCCCGTGCCTGGGCTGGGTCTGGCCCCCCATGCCTCCCCTCTGTCTCCCCTTCGGGCTCCGTGGATCTTCTGGTGAAATATAATTTTTGGCATATTTTCCTGGATTTTTCCTGATAGTTCATTTTCTGCACAAAAACAAGACACCAAGGTAATTCTGCTAAAAACTGCGTCAGTCCGTGTTAGTTGTATCCAAATCACACAAGTATAGAGGAAAAGCAATAGCAAAGTGTTCGAGAAATTAGATACGTTTTGGACGTATCAACTCCCCCAAGATTAGCTTATTGCTTGTCCTCAAGCAATTCAGTTAAAAACTGAGTGCGATAAAAGAACTTTCACAAACAATTTGCTTCATATGATGTATATAATCTCAGCACAGGAGTAGATGCCTAGACAATTCATAATAAAGAGTATGCAACTAAGTATACTCAATAGTCATTGCAAGCTATGAAGAGAAACCAACTTAATAATAATAAGTAGCATGAAACATAAACATAAGCAACATTGCAATGCTCATAATAAGGTATGATAGAGTGGTATCTCGCTTGCCTTTGTTTGAAGAGCACAATATAAATGATGAGGAACCTCTGAAGTTCACATGAATACTAAAGATAAAAATATCAAAGATACAAGCATCAAAGTCATGACATAATTAACCAAGTTTTGGAACAAACACAAGAATGACAACTATGCTCTCAATAAGGTGCTCATAGAATAAGTGGTGACTCAACAAATTTGTGAAAACGGTTTTGTGACGGTTTGAAAGGCTTCCCAATGCTGAAAGGAAGGTACTCACTAGCTTTGAGCTCTCATTGCCCATATCATAGGCATCTTCATGTGGTTAAGGTGAAAGTGAGGTCCACTCTGAATCATATGCTTGACAGACGATAGAATGGAAATCCCAAGTCCCTTGAGTACGAGGGCCGCTCCGCATGCTACTCAACTTTGATCACCTGAAAGTTCTTGTCATTGTAAATACATGCATATCATCAAGAACCACCAACGGGGTACCCCTTGCACATGGTACAGGAGCTTTCCCATAACCAAAATGACAAGGCAAGCAGACAATGAGCATCTCAGCAATCTTTTTATTTACCATATGCATAGCTTTTTATTGAGGAAGCTTCATAGATGCTCATTATAGTGATGCTGCAAGTTTCCACCATGATTAGGCATGGCTTAGGCTAGTGGCCCAGGCGTTTCTCTAACACAATGTATAAACTCCATGAACTAACAACTTCCCCTTTTATTTCACATTGTCGACATCCGTAAACAAAAGAGCAAAGTATCAACTGGATAAGATATCCAACAGGTGTTGAAAGCGTTCCCCATGACAGCACGGTTCTGCTGACTCCTAGTATATAATTAGCAAGCATATAAGTTTCATGGACTAGTACAATGGTTCAGAATTATTAAGCGCAGGGAATAAAGTGTGCCATCAAGTTCGTGAGAGCTTTACTAACTAACTTTCTCAAAACAGACAAACATTTTATTCTGGAAGAAATCACGGCATATAAAATATGCGCTAAAGTAGCAAATGATGCTAAAAGGTAGGTATGGTGGACACAGCTGGCAATATTGGTTTTGGGGAGTTGGAAGCACGGGTAGAGCACATACTCAGTGCTAGTGAAGGCTAGCAATATAAACGGGAGAGCAATAACTGTCATAATCATGCTTGCAACAAAACAGGACTAAGTATGGCATGAAAGTGATACAAGAACTCTGAGGCAAAATAAATCATCGAGGCTTACTGACTATTCATTAGTCATATGCATGCGTGAGCATGTACCAAGTCGATTCACATGAACAGTCAGAGGAGGATACCACAATATCATACCAAAGTATGAATAGAACAATGCAAGCAAACATTCATATGACATGCTACAAACTATTAGCAAACTGGAGCTAATCATAGACAAGCAAGAACTACTAAGCGTCCATAATGACATTAACCTTACAGAAATAGGCTAATCATGCTCACAATGATGAGTATATGTATAAAAATGAAACAAATAGAGTTCGTTACCAGCCTCTTACCACACCTCGGGTTGTCTTAATCTTCATTATTGCCCTTCACTTGTGTGACTTGAATAATTAACATGAAAACCAATACCCACTAAGGACGGCTGAAACCCTGCAAAGAACTCACAAAACCAAAGAAGAACAACAAATATTTTTGGTGTTTTCGATTTTTTAGAAACAATCAAACAAAGAAAAACCAAACAAAAACAAAGCAAACCAAACAAAGCAAAATCTTTTTGGATTTTTATTTTAAGGCAAACCAAAACAAAGAAAGAAACCAAGAGAAACAACGAAAATATTTTTGGTATTTTTGTGTTTTTGAGAAAGAAGCAACAAGAACCAAAAAGAAAGCAAAACAATGGATATACAAAGAACCGACCGAACATGATATATAGATGAGTGTGTTGTCGGTGTACCTCCCCCCAGGTTTAGGCTTTTGGCCTAAGTGGGGCTCAATCCCATGGTGCCCAAGTAGACGCACCTCCATAGTATGTCGAGGAAGCTCCCTCGTCCTGGTACGAGCTCGAAGCCTCCCCTGTGTAGTGTACAGCGGGGTCAAAAGCGGGCGCTCGCCCCTGATAGTGCCCGTGGAAGTTAAGAGAACGCAGCAACTCATCCATCTCCTCCTTCGAGAGTGACCAAGGTCCCTGAGAAATACTGAACAAAGTGGTTTGGGGTAGAGGGATCTCTCTCTCTCTTCCCCGTCAGTAAACAACATTCTATAAACCAAGTTCTCAAGAGTAGAGCTAGAGGTGACAAAGTGGTGCGCCTTCATGGCAGCAAGATCAAGTCTAGGGAGCCAAAACTGTATCATGGGGATCAACAGCAATGTCCAAGGCAGCAGTGATACGAGTAGCAATAATTCCCCCATAAATGGGTCCCCTAGAAGCTAAACGGCGAGCAATGAGGGAACCAAGATTATACTTATCCTCACTATAGAGTGCAACAGCTAAAAATGCCAATTCATAGTTGGATATATTACTAGTGTTCTCCCTACCAAGAACACTGGTGGTAAGATAATAGGTGAAGTACCTGATGGCTGGAAGTTGAATATTCTTTATCTTCCCTATTTGAGCTATGCGGTCATCATCATTGGTTATTCCTCGGTATAGTTCCAACAAATCAGCGGGAAGAGATGTAATATTCTTTGATGACCCATTTGTACAAAGTCCCAGGGCCTTGCAAAATTTGTTCAAAGGCATAGAATGAGCCCTGCTATAAAGTCTAAAAGACACAGAAGGATTGAACAAACTATTGGTGAAGGAGAAACTCTCCACAAATGTTTTAGTAAGTGAAGCATATTGTGCACTCTCATTCTGCATGAAACTTGTTAGACCATCCCTATCAATGAAAGCCATGAAATCATTAAGAATCCCAGCAGCTCGCAAGAAAGTTTGACAAGGAAAGGTGGAGGGGTGAGCATCCCCTTCATCTCCCTAGTCACCAAACCGCGGAGTGATGACATCCTCATTGTATGAGGGTCTGGATCTGGTAGATGACCTTGGGAGCTTTTCCCTTCTAGGTGCATCACTCTCAAAAATGTCACCAAAGGTGTGATAGTCCATGACTTCCCTTTGCTGAAATTTTAAACAACCATCAAACCAAGTGATTTCTAAGTTGATAAACGATGAGAAACTACTATAGGAACTTGCTAGAGGACTACACATGCATCAAAACAAAGTTTCTAAGCATAGGACAAGCATGCAAGCTCAGACAACCTGTCACCTAAAGTAGCAAAATACTCAAGATACAATCTACCAATCACAAATCTAATTGGACAAGTGGAGGAGGAACATACCAAGGAACAATCCCTCCAAAAATCAGCACTTGAGATGGGCTGAACAAGGAGATCGAAAATCGCGAGCAAGAACAGCAAGAACTCGAGCTTGAGAAAGTTTTTCGGTGTTTCTCGGGAGAGAGAAAGAAGGTGGCTTTGAGGAGGCGGCCTGGAGGGGCCCAGGTGGGCCAAACCCCCCTAGGCGCCACCACTAGGTAGGTCGCTCCTACCATAGGTGTGGGGCCTAGGGGTGGCCCCCTGGGTCATCTCAGGAGCCACTCTGCCCCTTTTTTCGAGGAAAAATTTATTTTGAATTTTCTGGGATTTTTCTGGAAACTTTAGGCCAATTTTCAGGGTATGAAAATTGATTTTCTCACAGAAATAGTTTTTTCATAAGAAGCAAAAGCAAACCAAAAGCCAAACTACAGGAGCTCTAGGAAACTCAAACAAGCAAACAACTAGCAAAACTAAAGCTAAAGCAAAGACTAGGAAGGAGAAAAGGAAAGGAAAGCAAGTATAACCATAGTGGAAGCATTATTTTGTTCATTAAAATCCTTTTGTTAACAAGGTTGATCAAGTATTGTTACCAAAACAATCTTATATGAAGCAAAACTCTGCATTCCACAAGGTGATTATGTTACCTCATACTTGATAGCAATGGTCCCAATCATAATAGTTCCAAAATTTCCTTGTGGAATGGGACAATATATTTCTCCAACCTTGATGCCTTCAATATTTTCAATAGAATTCAGGCAATAGCTCTTAACAACCTTCTTAGGGAAATAGACAGTGTGCTCTTTGTCATTAATATTGAATGTTACTTTTCCTTGATTACAATTGATGACAGCACCTGCAGTATTAAGAAAAGGTCTCCCAAGAATAATAGACATATTATCATCTTCAGGCATTTCAAGCACAACAAAATCAGTTAAGACCATGCAATTATGAGCTAATTGAACAGGAACATCCTCACATATACCAATAGGGACAGTAGTTGACTTATCAGCCATTTGCAAAGAAATATCAGTTGGTATCAACTTTTCTAGCTGGAGTCTCTTATAGAGAGAAAAAGGCATAACACTAACTCCAGCTCCCAAATCACATAAAGCAGTTCTAACATAATTATTCTTAATGGAGCAAGGAATAGTTGGTATACCTGGATCACCAAGTTTTTTGGAACCTTACCATTGAAGGAGTAATCAGCAAGTAGAGTATAAATCTCCTCATTAGGAATCTTCCTTTTATTAGAGACAATATCCTTCATATACTTTGAATAAGGAGGCAATTTAATAGCATCAGTCAAAGGAATTTGCAAGAATAAAGGTTTCATCCACTCACAAAACTTGTTATAGTGTTGTTCCTCCTTTGACTTGTGTTTCTTACTGGAAAAGGCATAGGTTTCTGCACCCAAGGTTCTCTATCTGTACCATGTTTATTAACAATAAAATATTCCCTTGTGTACCTAGTATTCTTAGTGTGTTTCTCAGGTTCTTCCTCAACTTCCTCCTTATCAGGAGGCTCATCAATAGTACCACTCTCAGTTTCAGCATCAGAGACAGATATACTATTAGGATCTACAGTAGGTTCAAGTGGTTCCTCAACTTTCTTATGTTTCGTTTTCTTCCTCTTACGAGGACTACCACTATCTTCACCTTGTTGGGAATCATACTCTATTCTTTTAGGGTTTCCTTCAGGATATAAAGGATCTTGAGTAGCTACACCACTCCTAGTTCTAATTCCATAAGCATGTTTATTTCCTGAAGCATTAACTAGCATATCCTTTTGTACCTTAGCAAGTTGATCAAGTTGGGTTTGAACCATTTGAAAGTGTTTACAAAGCATTTTAATATCATTAGAAGTTCTTTATACAATATCTTTCAACTCATGAATAGCTCTAGAGTTTTCCAATAAATGATTATGAACTTGTTTATTAAAATTACCTTGTTTAACAATAAAAATGTCAAGTTCCTCTAAGCATTGATCAGGAGGCTTACCATAAGGAATATCACCTTCATCAAAGTGTTGGAGAGAGTGTACCTCAATAGTAGATGAGTAGGGATTTGTCTTACATAATTCTTCTATAGGAGGTAGATTCTTCACATCTTCAGCTCTAATACCTTTGTCCTTTAGACACTTTTTAGCTTCCTTCATCACTTCATCATTTAATGCAATAACTCCCCTCTTCTTTGTTGTTGGTGTTGGAACTGGTTCAGGAGTAATAGGCTCAGGTGTATTCAGCTCAGTTGAAGTCCAATCATCATAATTCTTGCTTATCTTGTTCATTAATTCTTCAGCATATGTAGGAGTCCTTTTCCTGAAAACACAATCAGCAAAGCTATCTAGGTAGGTCCTAGAATCATCAATTAGTCCATTATAATAAATATCAAGCAGCTCATTCTGAGGTAATGGACATCCAGGATATGCATGAATCAAGGAACAGAATCTTTTCCATGACTCAGGCAATTTCTCTTCTTCTTCCTATTTAAAATCAAAAGGTCTCTACAAAGCAGCATGTCTAGCACTGGGAGGAAAATATTTATGGAAGAAATAAGCAATCAAGCAATCAGGGCTATCAATGGAACCAGGAGGTAATCTATTAAACCAAGCCCTAGCTTCTCCTTTTAGTGAAAAAGGGAAGATCATAGCAACAAAGTACTTGCGCATTTTAAAATCATCAGAGAACAAAGCACTCATAGTAGAAAGCTCATTCATATGAGCCACAACACTCTCATTTTCAGTACCACAAAAAGGTTCTTTCTCAATGATATCTAAATAAGTTAAATCAAGAGAGAAATCATAATCTTTATCTTTAATATCTATGGGAGAGGTGTCAAACTTAGGATCATAAGACTTCTTGGGCATAATAGTACATCTAGCAAGGAGACTCTTAATAGCACTAGCACCATGTGTGTTTTGGCACTCTTCAACAAATTCATCAGTCAGCTCTATGTAGCCATCATTAATATCAAAACTCTCACTAGATTCAGGTGAGCTAACATGTGTAACAGTGTCTCCACTAGGAGTTTCGGTATTTCCTAGACTAGCCATAGTAGCGTCTAGAAAAGGACCTAATGAACCACTCGCGTCAAGCACAGTAGAAGTAACATCATGAGTATCAAAAGCAGTTTCAGATTCAGCAGTAGTAGCAGTGTGTGTAGCATGAGTATGTGGTGGTGATGTGACAAGCTTACTTATAACAGACGGTGAATCAAGAGCAAAAGAGATGTTTAGGACTGTACCTCTTCTTGTAGTGGATGGTAAAATAGGGAACTTTCCATCACAAGACTTTCCCATGATGAAAGGAGTAGCAGTGAACAATAATAGATCCAAGTGAACTTACAAATAAAGCTATGCTCCCCGGCAACGGCGCCAGAAAATAGTCTTGATGACCCATAAGTTTAGGGGATCGCAACAGTCTTCACGGATAGTATTACCCAATTTATTGATTCGACACAAGGGGAGCCAAAGAATACTTGCAAGCCTTAACAACTGAGTTGTCAGTTCAGCTGCACCTCGAAATAGTTCTTGCTCACAAAATTTTATCAGTAGCAACAGTTTGTAGTAGTAACAGCAAAGCAACAACAGTAGTAACAGCAACAGTGAAACAGTAGCAATAGTAACAGTATCGGTAACAGTAGGATTCGAGTGCGATAGGTATAGGGATGGATGGACGGGTGTTGCATGGACGAGTCTAAACATGTAACTTCAAGAACTAGGGCATTGCATATAAATAATAATAAGCATCCAAGTACTAAACAATCCTAGGCATGTGCTCCAAATATAGTCATACGTGCTTGCAATGAGAACTTCCACAACATCTTCTGTCTAGCCAGCCCGTGGCAGCGGGGCCTCTAGGGAACTACTTGCAATTAAGGTGCTCCTTTTAATAGAGCACCGGAGCAAAGCATTAACACTCCCTGAACACATGTGATCCTCACAACATAGCCATCCCCTCCGGTTGTCCCAATTATTGTCACTTTGGGGCCTTTGGATCTGGACAATGATATGTGTACACAATTTGCAGATAAGATCATAAACAATATTATCATAATGATTCAATAATAAGTTCAGATCTGAGATCATGGCACTCGGGCCCTAGTGACAAGCATTAAGCACAACAAGTTGCAACAAAGTCAAATAGTTGTAACATCCCAAAAATATAACACAAGGATCATCAAACTCTAATCACTAAAATTAGGGTTAACAAAAACTTTGATTAATTTAAAATCATATGAATGCATGTGTGAATGAGATGATTTAATAAATGCATGAATGAACTTGTGTGATTAACCTAAATAGCAAGGAATGGTTTAAATATGAAAATAACATCATATAAAACATTTCCATGCAGAAACAAAACAAAAGAAAATCAAAAACAAATAAAATAAAGCAAATGGTCATTTTTGCCAATCTTGCTCACTAGGTCACTTTGAGTGTTTCTAGTTCAAGATTTCAAACAGAAACTTCTCCAATTCTTTTCACCCCTTGCTAGACCAAGTAAAATTGAATCACAGCCCACCTTTCAAACTTACAGAAACATTTGGCAACCTCATTCAAATCGCAATTCAAAATTGAATCTTTATCATATGTGAAGATCGCACATTTTCAAAACCCAACCAAACCAGTGCCCCTTGACTAATCCAACTAACCAGACACTCCCTAGTATGTGCCTAGAAAACCCACCAAGTTTGAACCCAAAATTCAAATTTAAAGTTCTTGCGGCCATTTCATCAAACACCTTGCAGATACAAATCAAACAAACATCAAACACTATAGTGTGCAGTAAAATTGTCCTAACTTGTTCCCTCTATAGCTCACTCTACACTCTCAGTAGATGATCAAAGTAATCAAACTAGCTTCAGCACCACTGTGAGCAAGCCTAGCCATTAATGTCAAGCATGCCGAGAGCCCCATTGCCACCCCGTTATCGCCAGCGAGCTAGAGGCCGCTCAGAGCACCGCGATATTCCGACCGATCAGCATCGCCCCACGCCTTGCCACCACGCCGTTGAGCTTTGCCAGAGAGAACAGTACCGCCCCCTACCATCGCCCATGCTAGTAGCCCTCTGTGCCGTCGACCACGATGAACTCAGCCCGCGCCCGTCGGTCCCCTTCCACCACTATAAATAGAGGCCTCCACCGCTCGTTTTCGCCACACCAGTTCACTCCCCTCTCACCCAGAACCACCCCACCTCACTCCCGGAGCAAGGCGAGCAGCGCATCGCCAGAATTTGGCCGGACCCCTCCGCTGCTGGAGAAGAAGGGAGTCGTCGATTGGAGCCGCCCCAGGAGAAGCTACCAGTACCAGGAGAACCGCCGTCGGCGGCTTCGTCGTTCGCCCCCGTCGCCGACCCTCGCCTGAGCCCCGGTAAGCCTCCCACGACCCCCACCTACCGCGCTAGGGTTCTATCTCGCCGGCACTGCCCGACGTGGACGATGAACCGTAGTCGTTCGATTAGAGTTAGATCCCATGGTTCACATTGCCCCATACCGCTTCACCCCTCACTGTCTCACTGACGCATGGGGACAGCCACTTTACCAGCCCGCGTACGTGTTGTGTGTAGTGGGCTGGCCCAGTAAAACATCCCGCACGACCCAACAATTCAAATTAAGCTTTATTCATTTAATTTCAAACATAGTTCTATACCTAGATTGAAAAATCCACCCAGCTCGATTAACTGAACCAAAATGCGTGAAACCAATTTTGTTAGAAAGGTACTGAAATGCTTAATCCAAGCCCATTGGATTCAAACCATTTGGAGCTACAGATCGATCATGGTAAAAATAACAAGGCAGAAGATTTTCTGCATTCAAACATTTTTCAAAATTCAACCATAAGAGCTTTTGAGTTGATTCCAACTCTCAAAAATCACATTTGATCATACCTTTCAGAATATATAAAAACATATGGGTTTACTTGCAGAAATTATGTTCAAGTAATAAAAGAATGCCACATAGGCATTTCTAGTCACTTTATTTAATTAAAATAAAAAGGTTAAACCTTATTAAATTGTGACACCACTTTAAATCACACTCCCATGTACTGAAATATGTGGTGATGACATGTGTCAACATGATCCCATGTTTGAGTTGGAGAATATTAAATCTTAAGTAGTTTTTCAATGAGTAGAAATTACTTTTCTCAAATAAAATAAATAAGATAAGTGCTTTAATCCTTGTGATGTTAGTGATGATGCTAGATCACCTAGTGTGAACCTTTGTGTGATGTTTAGCAATAGTTAATTATTTTTTGGTGATTGTGTACCTCGTATTTATTTATAGACGCTAGTACCGACCAAGGATACGAAGAGGAAGGAGGATACTACGAGGAAGAAACCGAGGAGAACTTCAACCACTGCTCTGCTCAAGGCAAGCCTAATACTACTAGTTTATTTAGCAAGCTACCCAAATTATGCAAGCCAATACTTGCTTGTTACTATGCCAACTATATGCCTTAAGCATATGTTATCATACCCACTTGATAACACAATCCTAGTATTAGTTGCAAGCTTAATACTTTATTTTCTTTATCAAAGTTTTCTCTTAGACTTTAGATGGTGACTTGTAGATTCTAGAAATATAACTGAAGGTAGCATAAAGAGCATAAAATTTGGCCTAAGTTAGATAATCTTGATGTCATCCTAAGGCATGAGATTGAACTTAGCAAATCTCCACTTGTTTACCATCCCTCATTAGTATTTACCACCACTTGTAGATGCTAGTGCTAAGTATAAAACTTGATCAACTTTAGATGGGAATACTTGGTGAAAATGGTTATGAAAAACTTAGAATGATGAGTCATTCCACTGAAATGTTTTGACATGTGTTTCTGAACACCAGATGATTTTAATGATGAAAATGTTGAGGCATGAGCCTTAGCCCTTTATAAAACTGATGGTTGTCTGGATGCGAAACCATTCCAATTTTATCGTACAACCAAGATACCCAAAATTTGGGTAGGGCTTGACTGGAAATTTATATACCTTAGTATGGGTTCCCTCGCGGCCAAGGTGTAAGCTGAGGCTACCTTGTGAAGATTGTCCACCTGTGCAGTACCCAAGATGACAGTTGGTCATGGTTGGGAGGCCAAACTCACAGGAGAGGTGCCTATACTAGGGCGTGTAATTGAAAGGTTAGGATTGATTATCTGCATACTGAGTATGGTGAATTCAGGATTGTTCCTGACGGATGTATCGAATGTTGTGGTGAAAGAGTACAATCTCTGCAGAGTGTCAAACTATTCGAATAGCTGCGTCTGCGGTTATGGACAGTTGGAGTGGCCATACTGTTCCCCTGTCATATGTTTTCAAAATGACTTGTGAAATGAATTATGACTTTGACTTGACCACAACAGAGTTGTGATATGAAATTCAAATTCCCACTTAGGTGTTATAAAACTTTCAACTAGTTTTCTTTGCTTCTAAACTTAGTAGAGGTAAATCTGGCTTTTTGCAAAACAACCTTAGAGCTTAGTATCCTACTACAAAAACCCCCCTTAACTTGTTAGTATTAGTTTGCGAGTACTTAAAGAGTACTCATGGCTTTGTCCCTGGCTATTCCCGTGGCCAGACTATGAAGAGGAGTATCAGGATGACGAACCGCAGGAAGGTTACGACAACTAGGATCATCTACCATCGTCAGCATTGCCTATGACCCTGAAGATGGAGCTTTGCCTACGCTATCGTTACTATTACGTTATTCCGCTGCTTGAGTTGTATTAAGAACTAGATCATGAGATCCTTAGTTGTGTAAGACCTTATGTATGGTTTGTAATGGATGATGTACTATGATATCCAAATATGTTATGTCTCGCAAAAATTGTAATCCTAGGATTGCGATGTATGGCATAAGAGGCATCTGGGATTAAAAATCCGGGAGTTGACAAGTTGGTATCAGAGCCATCCTGACCATAGGAGACCCTAGTTAGAATGGACGTTTGAATCAAAAACTTAGTTTCAACACCAAAGGAAGTGAGTATTTACAAAAACTTATTCCCATTCTTATCACTTGGATTCTTTCATCAAAATTTCATGTTCCTCAAAAATTCTTGCAAAATACATAACATTTGACACACTTGATCACTCTATTAACTTACTCATCCTATATTCTTATAGATGGACGTGAAGTACAACAAGTTTTATCAGTTGGGGAATGGAGCAGACCTCATCTTTGAGCGTGACTTGGACCAGCTTTCGGAACTTCTGGAGCGTCTGCACCCCGAGTTCTTTGGAGATCAGCTCAATGATCAGGAAGGAGAAGATCTGCAGTGGCTAGTTGTTGCAAGTCTCCGAGGAAAGATTGAACCTCCCACTGCAGAGGGAATTCAGTTCACCTTAACAGAAAACAACTAGCTCGATGGACTGGCCAGGGCAATGCAGGAAGCTCTTGCCCATCTATGTGGGCAAAGTATCAATCAGATCAAGGGTGCCCGTTTTGAGTTCTACCCAAGGCGTGATGTTATGGGACAGCCACTAGAGGCCCCATACCACCCCAAGCTGAAGAGTCAATTGGACCACCTCAGCTTCATGATGTACGACCGTCAGAAGGAGTTGGACAATGCTCGTGCCTACGCCAACCACAAGTACGCCATCGCCAAGAAGAAGGATAAGACCCTCGCCATGCTAGTGAATGATCGCAAGTCTCATCGCCGTCAGCTCGACAAGAAGGAGCGCATCATTGCCCGTCTTCGCCACCGGATCACGGATTTGGAGGAGACCATCCACGAGAGAGACATGCAGTTGGAGGAAAGGGAGAATGCCGGAGAAGACCTTTGTGGAGACCCCTACTTCTATCTCAGTGATGATGATGACTTTCTGGAGGATCAGGCCATGGACTTCTTCACCGATGAGGATGATTTCGCCTTCATCGATGATGATGATGATGATGATGATGATGATGATGATGATGATGAGGATGAGGATGAGGATGATGAGTACACTGACTCCAAGGAGTAGTACCACTTGAGCACTAGCGTTAGTGAATTGTATTCGGTCCTACAGTATCGTAGCTTCACAGAATGGTTCTTAAAACCATCTGTTTTTCTTTGTTGTGGTGTGTGTTGTATTGTGTGCTATGAATGAATGAAAAGCAAGTTGCTAGCAAAATCTGAGTCACACTTTAACAACTTTAAAAACTTTTCAACAACCTCTGAACCTTAGTAATTTCCCTCTTTTCTCATGATCTATCTCAATCTTCAGATTCCTCGCGGAGGAAGCAACTCAGCCTCGGACCTGATATTGCAAATCTTGCAAATGATGGTTTCGGACCGCGAAGCCGAAAGAGTCGAACGTCTAGCCAACCTAGCCACCCTTCAACAGATAGCCCAGATGGCCAACCACAATTAAGGCCATGGAAATCAGAATAACCATGGATCTAAGTTCAAGAATTTCTAGAACACCAATCCACCTGTTTTCACTAAGTCAGAAAAACCCCTAGATGCAGATGATTGGCTGCAAAAATGGAGAACAATCTGGAAGTCGCAGGAGTGGAAGCTAACAAGAAAGTTCTGTTCGCCACCCACTATCAAGCCGGAGATGCAAGAGCATGCTGGAACAACATTCGTGCAATGACCGGGGGTCAGATGATGACTTGGGAGGAATTCAAGGTCAAGTTCAGCAGAACCCATGTGCCACCTGGTTTGATCAAGAGGATGAGAGATGAATTTAGAGAACTGAAGCAAGGAAGGATGACAGTAGTAGAATACCGTGACAAATTTTTGTCATTAGCTAGGTATGCCCCGGATGAGATCGACACTGAAGCCAAGAAGAAAGAGAGATACCTGAATGGTCTGCACGATGAGATGCAGACGGTGTTAGTCAATATCCCCTTTGCTGATATTGAAGCCCTAGTCGAGTCTGCCATTTAGATGGAAGGAAAGATTAACCAAGCCAATGAGAACCTCAAGCGCCGCATGATGCATCAACCAGGAACCCACCATACACCAAAGTATCGCCCCAACCCATCTCCGGGATTTGCCCCAAGAAACAACAGACCCCCTATGAACCGTCCGACCTATCCCAACCGTGGAAACCCAAGGCCCAGAGGAAACCACAACAACCCCAGCAACTCTAGCAATTTCAACTGTGCCCCAATCAAGTTCAACAACAACAACAATGCCGCCACCAACACCAACACTGCCCCAAGGACCGGAAGCAATGTTGTGCCTGTTGCAGCGAAGGACAAGTAGCAAGGACTTGTTATGAATGTGGAACCAAGGGTCACTACTTCAATGAGTGCCCCAAGAAGAATGCCACAGCCCCCAATGCAAATGCCCCAGCTCAGCAGCAGCGTCGTGTTCAGCCCAGAATAAGGTTTGCCCCAGGGAACTCGCTCAACCGCAACGGCCGTCTTTTTCTCATGCATGCTGAAGAAGCCCAGGAAGCGCCAGATGTCGTGTTGGGTATGTTTTCTGTTAACTCAGTACTTGCAAGAGTGTTGTTTGATTCTGGAGCATCGCACTCATTTGTCACTGAAGAATTTGCATGCACTAGTAAGATTCAACCAACCAAATTGAAGCATGTTATGATTGTTCAAATACCCGGTTCAACCACCAAAGCTAGGCAAATTTGCAAAGTTGTCCCTATCCGAATCCATGGCATAGATTTTTATGCTAATCTAATAGTACTCGGAACTAAAGGTTTGGAAGTAGTACTAGGAATGGATTGGATGTCCAAACACAAAGGATTAATTGACTGTGCCAAGAAAGCCATAACCATGACCAGTACAGCCGGAATATCAGTCGAGCATGTATCTGAAACCTTGCCTCGTCAATTCAAGTGCAACAAGAGCATAGCCCATCCCACAATTGACTAAGTCCGGATAGTCTGTGAATACCCCGATGTATTTCCAGATGTTTTGCCCGGTATGCCCCCAGATCAGGATACAGAGTTTATCATTGAACTAATCCCTGGAACCGGACCCATCGCCCAGAGACCATATAGTATGAACCCTTCAGAACTAAAGAAGCAACTGGATGCCATGCTAGAAATTGGAATGATTCAACCAAGTGTGTCACCATGCAGATCACCTGTTTTGCTCGTGGACAAGAAGGATGGAGGTAACCGTCTGTGTACGGATTATCAGAAGTTGAATGATGTCACTATCAAAAACAAGTACCCGTTGCCGAAGATAGAAGACCTGTTTGACCAGTTGACTGGTGCCAAAGTGTTTTCTAAGATTGATCTTAGAACTGGCTATCATCAACTCAAGATTCGTGCAGAGGATATTCCAAAGACTACCTTTACCACCAGATATGGATTATACGAGTATACGGTCATGTATTTTGGATTAACCAATGCCCCCGCTTATTTCATGAACCTCATGAATAAGATTTTTATGGACTTCCTAGATAAATTTGTCGTTGTTTTCATCGATGACATTCTGATTTATTCCAAATTAGAAGAAGAACATGAGATACACCTAAGGACCATTCTTGGAACCCTTAGAGATCATCAGTTGTATGCCAAGTTTAGCAAATGTGAATTCTGGTTACAGGAGGTAGGATTCCTCCGCCATATTGTATCAGCCGGAGGAATTGTCGTTGACCCTGCGAAGGTGATGTAGGGGTTCATAGCATGGAAAACAAAAAATTTCTATCGCATGAACACACACAAGCCAAGATCTATCTACTAGATTGCAGCAACGAGTCGATAGAGTGCTAACCCTCGAAGATCCAAAGCGGTTAACGAGAGCAGATTCTCGTGGGTGATGTAGTCATACACTTTCCGATCTCAAGATCGTGTAGACGATCCTTCCGGCGCTGCGTTCCGGCAGCGCTTCTGCAGTCGGTCACACATTCGGTACTCGATGAAGACCTTCCTCTCCCTTGTTCCAGCAGGTAGCGGAGGTTGTAGCACTCTCCTCGTGATTCCGGCAGCACGACGGCGTGGTGTCGGAAGTAGAGGGGAGGATCCCGCAGGGCTTCGCCTTAAGCCAGAGCGAGTATGGTGGAGTATGAGAGAGTCCTTGGCGATCTACGGTTTATAGGGCACAAAGGGGAGGGTGTGGCCGGCGGCTAGGGTTTGGGGAAACCCTAACTCGGCGAGTTGGGAGGAGCCCTAGGCGGCGGCAGCACTTGGAGGTGGTGGCGCTTGGGGCTAGGGTTTTGGTGTGAGGGTAGGGGGCGCCCTACCCCTCCTTATATAGGTGGGAGGGAGGCGGTTGGGAGGAGGGAGTCCTCCTCCAACTCCTCCTCCTTGGACGGCGGGTGGAGGGAGTAGGACTTCCTCCCTAAGTAGGTTTCCTACTCTCCCTCCACCAAGCAAACTTCAGATTTGACTTTTTCAAATTGGCGTTTGACTTTCAAACTTGGATTTGATTTCTCTCTCCATATTGCCCAGCCAAGTGACCTAGTACATGATGCAACCATTCCACATTGTCATGACACATTCATGTACCCTTCCCCACCGGAGTGCCGGACCTTCCAGACCCTTCTAGAACATTCCCGGTGAAAACACCGGAATCATTTCCGAACTCCGAAACAGGACTTTCCTTATATGAATCTTATTCTCCGGACCATTCCGGATCTCCTCGTGATATCCCATATCCCATCCGAGACTCCGAACAACATTCGGTCTCTTACTCATCATTCCATAACTACACAACAACATCGAATCCTTAAGTGTGTCTCCATACGGTTCGTGAATTATGCGGACATGACCGAGACACTTCTCTGATCAATAACCAATAGAGGAATCTGGAAATTCATATGTCTACCACATATTTCTACGATTACTTTGCAATCGAACGAACCACTTACATACGATACCAATTTCCCTTTGTCTCACGATAGTTTACTTATCCGAGGTTTTGATCGTCGGTATCTCTGCATACCTAGTTCAACCTCGTTACCGATAAGTACTCTTTTCTCGTTCCCGTGATATGTGATCCCTTGTGAGCCAGTCACATGCTTGCAAGCTAATTGGATGACATTCCACCGAGAGGGCCCAGAGTATATCTATTCGTCATATGGATGGACAAATCCCACTCTTGATCCATGTGCCTCAACCCATACTTTCTGAACACTCAATGCCACTTTTATAGCCACACAGTTACGGTGTGGTGTTTGATGTCATCAAAGCATCCTTCCGGTGATGGTGATTAACATGATCTCATGGTCGAAGGAATTAGGTTACTATGTATCAGAAATCTTATCGCAAATGAACTATATTAAATGACTTGATCTTTATGCTACGCTTAACTAAAGGAGTATGTCCATCACTTCATTCTCCTAATGATATGACCCTGTTGTTAATAACATCTCTATGTTCATGATCAGGAAACCATGATTATATATTAACCAACAAGCTAGTTTAACAAGAGGCTTTACTAGGGATTCTTTTATGTTTACAAATCACACAAGTATTAATGTTTCCGGTTAATACAATTATAGCATGGTATGTAAACATTTATCATAAGCATGAAGATATGATAATAACCACTTTATTATTGCCTCTTGGGCATATCTCCAACAGTCTCCCACTTGCACTAGAGTCAATAATCTAGTTTCAAACCTTTGTGCATTCAACAGCTATGGCTTTCCGGTGTTGTATTTACACGATTGCTAGTGGTCAACTGATCTCCGGATCCGACACTTTCAGGTCCGTGTGTAATTGCATGTCTTTGCGTCTCTACGCATCACTCATTCTCTAATGAGATGGCTTTGTATAAATTTGGTCCTTTGGTGAGACCTTTAGTTCTTTGGGGTTAAAACATGTTGATAATATTGTCGTACAATATATCTTCATAGTACTATACCGCTGTGCACCACACCTAGTTTGATTACAAACTACTTGACACAAATGCCCTCTTTTTCTGCTATTATAGCAGTCATATACTTATCCTTTTGTTGTAGTATCTGGCACAATGTCTTAACTTTGGAACTCATCCAAATTCATTATGGAACTTACTTTCCATCATATTGTGCCACCCGTAGTTTAGATTGAGATAAACTTAATTTGTACTTTGTGACAAAACTAGTATCAATGTAATACTTTTACAATGAACTAACCATCTATTTGTCACTTCTACAAAATAATATATTCTTAGTTCTTTTTAAAAGATCATAAGAATATCTTTACTATCGTCCAATAATCATCTTATGAATCATTCTGGTATACGCTCATAACATTTAGAGCATAGGACATATCTGGATTTGTACACATCACAGCATGATTGATAAAATACTCTTTTATCTATCAAGTATCAAAAATACTTAAATATTTATTCAATCCTTCCTGTGCAACAAGAACCTTTCTTGTAGTTTCTATATTGAACTCATTCAATATCTCATCTATGTACTTCTAGCACAACCATATTGGCATCACAATTTATCCATATAAACATTGATGCCAAATATTCGGGTTCTGCCTAAGCCTTTCATCAAGATGAAATTCTTATCCCGTTTTAATAAAAAGATACATCATTTCCAATCAACAATATGTCTTCCACATAATGTATTAGAAACATGTCTTAGCGCTCCCACTTAATTTCTTGCAAATGCAAGCATCCTCATCGTCTCTGATGAATTTAAACTCTTTTAACAATTTCATCATGGTGAAGATTCCAACTCCGTGATGCTTACTTCAAACATTTAAGTTTGTATATGCTTTTAGCATCCTTTGAATTAACAAAACCCTTTGGACCGTATTATGCACACGTCTTAGGTAACCATTCTATTAGAAGAACTTGTTTTGTTTATTCAACTACCACATAACAAAATTATATGTAGTGGTTGCTACATTAATCCGTCTAGACTAAATATTGCTTATTGAAAGTTCAGATCTTGTCATAGTCAACTATTTGAATATTGTCGTGAACTCTTTCTTGACATGTCGATAATTTCATAGATGTGAAACATCCATGTCTATTTCTTTATAGATCCAAACACGACTGTAAGGTCTTACACCTTTCTCGAGGGTCCTTCAAGTTCAAATCTTGATTTCTCGTGTATGGAACTATCACGAATTTTATGGCTTCAAGCCATTTTATGGGGTCAGGGACCATCATTGCTTATTTGCATGTAGTCCGTTCATTATTCTCAAATAATGATTCAACTCTCAAATCTTGGTATTTGATTGTTTACCCGACCTACTTGTTTCAATAGGAACTTTAACCTCCATAACCATAACCTTTGAGGCACGTGAGCCATGAGCATTGTTGCTGCCTCCGGAACACTTTTCGGCGTTGCGCAACTTTGCACATATAGGTAAGGTTCTTTTAACCTTATCAAAGTTCTATTGTCCTCCCACTTATCTTATCATAAAAATTCCTTCTCAAAGAAACTTGACGTTCTAAGCGACAAACACTTTTGTCTCTGATGTTATGGAGGAATACTTAACAGTTATTCGAAATAACATACAAAGACAGGTTCATCCTACTTTGGTTGCAAACATCTTTCTTATGTATAGCATACCAATGTTTTAAGAAAGGACAACTTGGGTTTTATCCCAAACCATAAATTTATATAGTGTCATTTCAACGGATTATGATGGAGCTCTTTTCAGTGGAAAAACGGTAGTCTCTAAAGCTTTAATCTTTAAAATATGATGGCAGTTTTATGAATTACACCTTTGATCTTACCATGTCAAACAAGGTTTAATTACATATCTCGAACGCTCCATACTCTTATGGTGTTTCGGGAAATGCAAATCCACGGAATGATTCCTTAAATCTTAGGTATTATGCTAAACTTGTAACTCAAATATCTTCCTTTATGATCTTATCATAAACTATTTATATTCTTGTTACAATGATTTTGCACTTCATCTTGAAAGTCTTTGAACTTTTCAAATGTTTCATACTTCATCCTTATTAAGTAAATATTCATATATTCACTCAAATTTTCGGAGAAAGCATATGAAGTTGAAATCCATCGCTCTTGACTACACTTAATGGACTTCATACAACAATATGTACAAGTTCCAATAAGCTAGTCATTCGTTCCCTTTTGGCCTATGAACGAAGTTTTAATTATCTCTAGGAAAGTTTCACAAGCGTCATTTGATAAAAATCAAAAGACTCCAAAATTCCATCCACATGGAGTTTCTTCATGTTTTCTTTCCAATATAATTTAAACGGCGCTTCCTAAGTGATCTTTCAATCAATTTGTCTTTCGACATTTTTAGCACTAGTTTAATGGATGTGATTTCTCCAACGAGATTTGTAAATCATCCATCTTTTATGGATTACGGTAATTATTTGAACAACCCTTTTGTTCTCATAATACCTGATAAAACAAATCTTGAAGGCAAGCTTTGATGTTTAACGAGCAAAACAATAACCCTTCATTTGTTCTCGATGAACATCATCACATATTCTTTTGCTAGTTACTTAGGCCATTGTAGTTCATGAATTCTGTTGTTTCGTATGACGATTCATACCAACAAATTCAGTATCCAATACTTAAGAACCACATTATTTAACAAGCAAAGAATACAGCCATAACACGTATATCCTCTATATACCTAAGCTGAACAATTCTAGTATTTTCTTTTCTGCCATATATTTATGAGATTATCTTTCAGTATTGCCTTTTATGTTTGAAAGAATCTATCAACATCAATAGTGGAGCCATACACATGACACATAGTCCAAAGCGTGTATAGTAAAATACCAATGTCTTTGGACTTGCACTTTTGAAGTAGATCACCATCATCAAATGTTTGGTGTTCTTTCAAATTCCTTTCTTTAGTAATCTCTTGGTGTAGTAAACATTTTACCTACATAAAATATTCACCCTTATCATGGAATTATTCATGATCAAGCTACTTTATCATATAACGGTGAATCGCGAGTATAATGTTGCTCTCCAAAACCTTTTGGAGGATTATGACAACTAGTGTCTCCAACCTTTTGTAAATTCTCATCAAATATGAGAACATAAACTTTGCCATATTATACTCTATCATGATGTAACCAAAACATCATTTCAGATATCGCAATATCTTCCATACATGATGGTTTCTGAAACAACTCTTTCAACTCCTAGATTACCTTGATATTGAAACTATCTTTCGAATATCAAGAATCACGGAGATAAACATGATACTTATATACTAACACTGGAATTGTTACTCTTGATTTAATACCAACTATTAAACTTCACGGAGTAATCGAAACTTACTAAAAGTTTGCAATGGGACTTTTAAACTTTAGATTAACACTTCAAGACAATACGATACCAATTAGTAAAGTAACTAACCAGAATTCTATAGTTCTATAATCTCAATTAAAACTAAGCGCAAGGTGGTAAATGGATGCCAATGACTACAACAACTATGCAAATTCACTTTGATTTAAATTATGATAAATAGTGTTCAACTTTTAATCATATTGTTGTTGAACTCCCACTCAAAACAATATCCCTCACATTGTTTTAGTGATCACACGAACCAAATTCACTACACCAAGTCCGATCATCACGTGACATGATATAGTTTCAAAGGCGAACAATCATCATGTTCATCATATCATCTATATGACTCATGCTTTACCTTTCAGTGATCCGTGTTCCGAGACCATGTCTGTACATGCTAGGCTCGTCAAGATCAAACCTTAGCTTCCGCATGAGCAAATCTGGCTTGCTCACATTGTATATACTCGCAGAATCTAACACACCCGATCATCACGTGATGCTTCGAAACAACGAGCTTTAGCAACGGTGCTTACTAAGGATGAACACTTTAAAACTTGAAATTGTGTGCTTGAGGGATCATCTTATAATGCTACCATCGTGAACTAAGCAATACAAGATGTATAAAAGGATTAACATCACATGCAATTCATAATATGTGATATGATATGGCCTTTCTTCTTGTGCTTCCGATCTCCATCTTCAAGCATGAACATGATCTCCATCATCACCGGTATGGCGTCAAGGTCAATGGCACCGTTTCATGGTTGTCGTCCACCAGCTTCAACTATTACAACTACTTTGAATAGACATGCAGGTCTTAACGGAATTTAAAGACAACCATATGGCTCCTGTCGGTTTCCAACTTACAATAAGGAACATTGCATACATCAAATATAATCACAATCATGGCCATATCACATCACAGCACACCCCTGCAAAACAAAGTTAGACGCCTCTAATTATCTTTGCATGTTTTACGTGGTTTGGGGCTTTCAAAAAGTGTCGTTCTAACTTACGAACAAGAACCACAACGTTGATGCTTGAACTATCAAGTGCCCGTTGTAAATTGAATCTATACTAGGATGGGAGGGACAGACACCCGCAAAGCCACTTATGCAATACAAGTTGCATGTTGAGCGTGGAGCATGTCTCATGAACGATGTCATGTAAGGTTAGCGCGGGCCGCTTCATCCCATCATACCGCAAGATGCAAAGTACATAAAAGGCAATTGATAATAGAAGCACCACCGCCCACAATGACCATTGTGTTCTACTCGTGCAACAGATCTACATATAGACACGGCTCTGATACCACCGTAGGGGTTCGTAGCATGGAAAACAAAAAAATCCTATCGCATGAACACACACAAGCCAAGATCTATCTACTAGATTGCAGCAACGAGTCGATAGAGTACTAACCCTCGAAGATCCAAAGCGGTTAACGAGAGCAGATTCTCGTGGGTGATGTAGTCGTACACTTGCCGATCTCAAGATCGTGTAGACAATCCTTCCGGCGCTGCGTTCCGGCAGCGCTTCCGCAGTCGGTCACACGTTTGGTACTCGATGAAGACCTTCCTCTCCCTTGTTCCAGCAGGTAGCGGAGGTTGTAGCACTATCCTCGTGATTCCGGCAGCACGACGGCGTGGTGTCGGAAGTAGAGGGGAGATCCCGCAGGGCTTCGCCTTAAGCCGGAGCGAGTATGGTGGAGTATGAGAGAGGCCTTGGCAATCTACGGTTTAGAGGGCACCAAGGGGAGGGTGTGGCCGGCGGCTAGGGTTTGGGGAAACCCTAACTCAGCGAGTTCGGAGGAGCCCTTGGCGGCGGCAGCACTTGGAGGTGGTGGCGCTTGGGGCTAGGGTTTTGGTGTGAGGGTAGGGGGCGCCCTACCCCTCCTTATATAGGTGGGAGGGAGGCGATTGGGAGGAGGGAGTCCTCATCCAACTCCTCCTCCTTGGCCGGTGGGTGGAGGGAGTAGGACTTCCTCCCTAAGTAGGTTTCCTACTCTCCCTCCACCAAGCAAACTTCAGATTTGACTTTTTCAAATTGGCGTTTGACTTTCAAACTTGGATTTGATTTATCTCTCCATATTGCCCAGCCAAGTGACCTAGTACATGATGCAACCATTCCACATTGTCATGACACATTCATGTACCCTTCCCCACCAGAGTGTCGGACCTTCCAGACCCTTCTAGAACATTCCCGGTGAAAACACCAGAATCATTTCCGAACTCCGAAACAGGACTTTCCTTATATGAATATTATTCTCCGGACCATTCCGGATATCCTCGTGATATCCCGGATCCCATCCGAGACTCCGAACAACATTCGGTCTCTTACTCATCATTCCATAACTACACAACAACATCGAATCCTTAAGTGTGTCTCCCTACGGTTCGTGAATTATGCGGACATGACCGAGACACTTCTCTGATCAATAACCAATAGAGGAATCTGGAAATTCATATGGCTCCCACATATTTCTATGATTACTTTGTGATCGAATGAACCACTTACATACGATACCAATTTCCCTTTGTCTCACGATAGTTTACTTATCCGAGGTTTTGATCATCGGTATCTCTGCATACCAAGTTCAACCTCGTTACCAATAAGTACACTTTTCTCGTTCCCGTGATATGTGATCCCTTGTGAGCCAGTCACATGCTTGCAAGCTAATTGGATGACATTCCATCGAGAGGGCCCAGAGTATATCTATCTATCATATGGATGGAAAAATCCCACTCTTGATCCATGTGCCTCAACCCATACTTTCCGAAGACTCAATGCCACTTTTATAGCCACCCAGTTACGGTGTGGTGTTTGATGTCATCAAAGAATCCTTCCGGTGATGGTGATTAACATGATCTCATGGTGAAAGGAATTAGGTTACTATGTATCAGAAAGCTTATAGCAAATGAACTATATTAAATGACTTGATCTTTATGCTACGCTTAACTAAAGGAGTATGTCCATGACATCATTCTCCTAATGATATGACCCTGTTGTTAATAACATATCTATGTTCATGATCAGGAAACCATGATCATATATTAACCAACAAGCTAGTTTAACAAGAGGCTTTACTAGGGATTCTTTTATGTTTACAAATCACACAAGTATTAAAGTTTCCGGTTAATATAATTATAGAATGGTATGTAAACATTTATCATAAGCATGAAGATATGATAATAACCACTTTATTATTGCCTCTTGGGCATATCTCCAATAGGTGAAAGATGTCGAAGATTGGCAAGCCCCAACCACTCAAACCCAAGTTCGTGCATTTCTCGGATTAGCGGGATACTACTGCAAGTTCGTAGAAGGATTCTCGAGTATTGCCAGACCGATGACTCAATTGCTGAAGAAGGACAAGAAGTTTGAATGGACGGACAAATGTGAAGCGAGTTTTCAAGAACTCAAGAGAAGATTGATTTCAGCCCCAATTTTGATCATGTCGGATATCACGAATCCCTTTGACGTGTATTGTGACGCATCCAAGATCGGCCTAGGATGTGTGCTAATGCAAGAAGGCAAAGTTATATCTTATCTATCCTGACAACTGAAGCGGCATGAACAGAACTACCCAACCCATGACCTCGAACTCGCAGCCATAGTTCTATCCCTGAAGACATGGAGACATTATCTCATGGGAAACAGTTGTGAGATTTATTCGGATCACAAGAGCTTGAAGTATATATTCACTCAGAAGGAGCTGAATATGAGACAGATAAGATGGATTGAGCTAATCAAGGACTATGATCTGGACATTCACTATCACCCCGGTAAAGCCAATGTGGTAGCAGATGCCCTTAGCAGATTGTCGTGCCGCTTGAACTCCATGATTCTAAAGGAGCAACCAAGTTTGCATAAAGATATGGAAGAATTCCGAATGGAATTAGTGAGTGAAGGATTTTTTTCTAGCATAGAACTTCATCCCACTTTGATCAGTCAGATCATAGAGGCGCAGAAAGTAAATGCTAGTATCGACGGAATCAAGCGTCGTATCGGTATAGGCAAAGTACCCGGATTCACGAAAGATGAAGAAGGAGTTATGTGGTACAAAGGACTCCTTTGTGTACCAGCAGATTCGGAATTGAAAGAAGTGATTTTGAAAGAGTCCCATGATACTCTTTATTCTATCCACCCCGGAGGAACAAAGATGTATCAGGATTTCAAGGAACAATTTTGGTGGCATAAGATGAAGAGAGAAATCGGAAGCTATATCGCCAAGTGTGATATATGTCAGAGAGTCAAGGCGGGACATCAAAGACCCGTTGGACTGTTGCAACCTCTACAGATTCCGGAATGGAAATGGGATTAAGTTGGAATGGACTTTATCACCAGATTGCCTACTTCTAGTAGGGGAAATGACTCTATCTGGGTCTTAGTGGACCGATTGTCCAAAGTCGCCCATTTCTTACCCGTCAAGACCACATACCAGAGTTTGAAGCTAGCGGAGTTATACATCGCTAGAATCGTCAGTTTGCACGGAGTTCCCAAGAACATTGTATCGGATCAAGGAACCCAGTTTACCTCGAGATTCTGGAAGAAAGTCCAAGAAGGTTTAGGAACCCGACTAGATTTCAGCACAGCTTATCACCCTCAGACCGATGGACAAACGGAACGAGTAAATCAAATACTCGAAGATATGTTGATAGCATGTGTGCTAGAGTATGGATCTAAATGGGAAGACTGTCTGCCTTTCGCAGAATTTTCTTACAACAACAGTTACCAAGCTAGTTTGCAAATGGCCCCATTTGAGTTTATGTATGGAAGGAAGTGTCGCACCCCTTTGAATTGGTCAGAAATAGAAGAGAGTTAGATTTTCGGACCCGACATCCTACGAGAAGCAGAAGAGAAAGTTCACAAGATTCGTGAGCACCTCAAGACCGCCCAGTCAAGACAAAAGAGTATACCGACAAGAGACGTCGAGACCTCACTTTTAATATCGGAGATTTTGTGTACCTTAAAGTGTCACCATTGAAAGGAATGCAGTGTTTCCAGCTGAAAGGAAAGTTATCCCCCAGATATATCGAACCCTTCAAGATTCTGAATCATCGAGGAGAAGTATCATATCAATTGGAACTGCCAGAAGAAATGTCAGCAGTGCACAATGTGTTCCATATATCGTTACTTCGCAAATTCCTTGAAGTTCCGGAGAAGACCGAAGTTTTCAAGAACATTGATCACCGGACCATAGAGATCAACGATGACCTGACCTATCCCGAAGTACCCATCCGTATTTGGGAAGAAACTTTCAGGACCACCAGGACCCGAAGGATCAAGTTTCTCAAGATTCAGTGGAGCAACCACACTGAAGATTATTCATTGATTTCAGAAATATAAATCCACACATATCCTTTAAATGGCTATGGAAATCGAAGTGCACTGCAAAAGTGAAGTTCTTTGGGTGGTTGATTCTGTCTGACAGATTGAATACAAGAAACATGTTAAGAAGAAGACATTATGCACTGGGGACTGGATATGACTGTTTTATGTGTAATCACAATACTGAGGAAACAATTGAACACTTGCTTTTTCATTGCCCATTTAGCCAAGATTGCTGGAGTTCAATTAACATCTTTTGGTCTATGACTAACTCTAGACTTCAGATCATTGAGCAAGGAAAAAAGAGCTGGAATAAAAAACTATTTATGGAAATCACCTTGCTGGGTTCTTGGAACATCTGGAAAGAGAGAAACAACCTCTGGTTTAATAACATACAACCCTCAGTTTAGGCTTGGAAGTCAAGATTAGCTGCTGTGATTCATAGGACAAAAGAGGAGCTACATCCACTTATCAAGAGCATTATTCATAGTTTGTAAACCTTCTTGTAATCCTAGACTTATCTGTTCTGACTTTTAGAGACTCCCTCCCCCCCCCTCTGTCTCTATGTAAATATGTAACTTTATAGACTCTGACCTATTATTAATGAAAATGAGGCAGTAGGAGCCTTTCCTACTGTTATTGCCCTCGATAAAAACCACACTGAAGAAGAAGCTACCTGGGAGCGCGAAGATCACATCAGGACGGAGTTTCCAGATCTCTTTAAATCCTAGGTAATCTTTTTTTCTTCCTTTTTCAAATCTTGGGACGAGATTTTTTTTAAGGGGGGAAGGTTTGTAACATCCCAAAAATATAACACAAGGATCATCAAACTCTAATCACTAAAATTAGGGTTAATAAAAACTTTGATTAATTTAAAATCATATGAATGCATGTGTGAATGAGATGATTTGATAAATGCATGAATGAACTTGTGTGATTAACCTAAATAGCAAGAAATGGTTTAAAGATGAAAATAACATCATATAAAACATTTTGATGTAGAAACAAAACAAGAGAAAATCAAAAACAAATAAAATAAAGCAAATGGTCATTTTTGCCAATCTTGCTCACTAGGTCACTTTGAGTGTTTCTAGTTCAAGATTTAGCACAGAAACTTTTCCAATTCTTTTCACCCCTTGCTAGACCAAGTAAAAGTGAATCAAGCCTCACCTTTCAAACTTACAGAAACATTTGGCAACCTCATTCAAATCACAATTCAAAATTGAATCTTTATCATATGTGAAGATCACACATTTTCAAAACCCAACCAAACCAGTGCCCCTTGACTAATCCAACTAACCAGACACTCCCTAGTATGTGCCTAGCAAACCCACCAAGTTTGAATCCAAAATTCAAATTTAAAGTTCTTGCGGCCATTTCATCAAACACCTTGCAGATACAAATCAAACAAACATCCAACACTATAGTGTGTAGTAAAATTGGCCTAACTTGTTCCCTCTATAGCTCACTCTACACTCTCAGTAGATGATCAAAGTAATCAAACTAGCTTTAGCACCACTGTGAGCAAGCCTAGCCATTAATGTCAAGCATGCCGAGAGCCCTATTGCCACCCCGTTGTCGCCAGCGAGCTAGAGGCTGCACTAGCCTCGCCAACCTTGTCTGGGACATGAAGCACCATCCACCGCCACCCACTGTCCCAGCCCCGAGCAATGCCAGCCCCTGGACCACACGACAAGCCCATGCCAAACCTCTATGCGACCATGCCGAGAGTGCGCCAATGCGCCACGCTCGACCAGCACCCACAGACCGCGTGCCGCCCTCGCCGCTTGCAGGGATGATCACCAGCACCCCAGCACCCCGCCAGACATGCCCGTTCGCCGCCGCGTGGAACACGTGCGCTGTGTGACATTAAAACCTCCGTTGGACCCGCTCAGAGCACCGCTATGTTTCGACCGATCAGCATCGCCCCACACCTCGCCACCGTGCCGTTGAGCTTCGCCAGGGAGCACAGCACCGCCCCCTACCATCGCCTATGCCAGTAGCCCTCTGTGCCGTCGACCACGACGAGCTCAGCCCGCGCCCTTCGGTCCCCTTCCGCCACTATAAATAGAGGCCTCCACCGCTCGTTTTCGCCACACCAATTCACTCCCCTCTCACCCAGAACCACCCCACCTCACTCCCGGAGCAAGGCGAGCAGCGCATCACCGGAATTTGGCCGGAGCCCGCCGCTGCTGGAGAAGAAGGGAGCCGTCGATTGGAGCCGCCCTAGGAGAAGATGCCGGTGCCAGGAGAACCGTCGTTGTCGACTTCGTCGTTTGCCCCCATCGCCGACCCTCGCCTGAGCCCCGGTGAGCCTCCCATGACCCCCACCTGCCGCGCTAGGGTTCTGTCTCGCTGGCATCGCCCGACGTGGACGATGAACCGTAGACGTTCAATTAGAGTTAGATCCATGGTTCACATTGCCCCGTACCGCTTCGCCCCTCACTGTCTCACTAGCGCGTGGGGACAGCCACTTAACCAGCCCGCGTACGTGATGTGTGTAGTGGGCCGGCCCAGTAAAACATACCGCGCGACCCAACAATTCAAATTAAGATTTATTCATTTAATTTCAAACATAGTTCTGTACCTAGATTCAAAAATCCACCCAGCTCGATTAACTAAACCAAAATTCATGAAACCAATTTTGTTAGAAAGATACTGAAATGCTTAATCCAAGACCATTGGATTCAAACCATTTGGAGTTACAGATCAGCCATGGTAAAAATAACAAGGCAGAAGCTTTTCTGCATTCAAACATTTTTCAAAATTCAACCATAAGAGCTTTTGAGTTGATTCCAACTCTCAAAAATCACATTCGATCATACCTTTCAGAATATATAAAAACATATGGGTTTACTTGTAGAAATAATGTTCAAGTAATAAAAGAATGCCACATAGGCATTTCTAGTCACTTTGTTTAATTAAAATAAAAAGGTTAAACCTTATTAAATTGTGACACCACTTTAAATCACATTCCCATGTACTAAAATATGTGGTGATGACATGTGTCAACATGATCCCATGTTTGAGTTGGAGAATATTAAATCTTAAGTAGTTTTTCAATGAGCAGAAAGAACTTTTCTCAAATAAAATAAATAAGATAAGTGCTTTAATCCTTGTGATGTTAGTGATGATGATAGATCACCTAGTGTGAACCTTTGTGTGATGTTTAGCAATAGTTAATTACTGTTTGGTGATTGTTACCTCGTATTTATTTATAGACGCTAGTACCGACCAAGGATACGAGGAGGAAGGAGGATACTACGAGGAAGAAGCCAAGGAGAACTTCAACCACTTCTCTGCTCAAGGAAAGCCTAATACTACTAGTTGATATAGCAAGCTATTAACTTAGAAAGCTACCCTTGCAAATTATGCAAGCCAATACTTGCTTGTTACTATGCCAACTATATGCCTTAAGCATATGTGATCATACCCACTTGATTATTTTCTTTATCAAAGTTTTCTCTTAGAGTTTACATGGTGACTTGTAGATTCTAGAAAGATAAATAAAGGTAGCATAAAGAGCATAAAATTTGGCCTAAGTTAGATAATGTTGATGTCATCCTAAGGCATGAGATTGAACTTAGCAAATCTCCACTTGTTTACCATCCCTCATTAGTATTTACCACCACTTGTAGATGCTAGTGCTAAGTATAAAACTTGATCAACTTTAGATGGGAATACTTGGTGAAAATGGTTATGGAAACCTTTGAACGATGAGTCATTCTACTGAAATGTTTTGACATGTGTTTCCGAACACCAGATGATTTTAATGATGAAAATGTTGAGGCATGAGCCTTAGCCCTTTATAAAACTGATGGTTGTCTGGATGCGATACCATTCCAATTTTATCGTACAACCACAATACCCGAAATTTGGGTAGGGCTTGACTGGAAATTTATATACCTTAGTATGGGTTCCCTCGCGGCCAAGGTCTAAGCTGAGGCTACCTTGTGAAGATTGTCCACCTGTGCAGTACCCAAGATGACAGTTGGTCATGGTTGGGAGGCCAAACTCACAGGAGAGGTGCCTATACTAGGGCTGTAATTGAAAGGTTGGGATTTATTATCCGCATATTGAGTATGGTGAATTCAGGATTGTTCTTGACGGATGTATCAAATGTTGTGATGAAAGTGTACAATCTCTACAGAGTGTCAAACTATTCGAATATCCGCGTCCGCGGTTATGGACAGTTGGAGTGGCCATACTGTTCCCCCGTCAGGTGTTTTCAAAATGACTTGTGAAATGAATTATGACTTTGACTTAACCACAATAGAGTTGTGATATGAAAGTCAAATTCCCACTTAGGTGTTATAAAACTTTCAACTAGTTTTCTTTGCTTCTAAACTTAGTAGAAATAAATCTGGATTTTTGCAAAACAACCTTAGAGCTTAGTATCCTACTACAAAAACCCCCTTAACTTGTTAGTATTAGTTTGCGAGTACTTAAAGAGTACTCATGGCTTTGTCCCTGGCTATTCCCGTGGCCAGACTATGAAGAGGAGTATCAGGATGACGGACCGCAGGAAGGTTACAACAACTAGGATCATCTCCCATCGTCAGCATTGCCTGTGACCCTGAAGATGGAGCTTCGCATGCGCTATCGTTACTATTACGTTATTCTGCTGCTTGAGTTGTATTAAGAATTGGATCATGAGATCCTTATTTGTGTAAGACCTTATGTATGGTTTGTAATGGATGATGTACTATGATATCCAAATCTTTTACGTCTCGCAAAAATGGTAATCCTGGGATTGCGATGTATGGCATAACAGGCATCTGGGATTAAAAATCCGGGTGTTGACAATAGGACTAATAGAGATACTAGGCGCTATGCCCTAACAAATCTCATTCGATTACATGATAGAACTCATCCAATCCCTACCATCCCCAAGCCTACAGCGGGGGATTACTCACTCATGGATGAGGGAAACATCGGTGGTTGATGGAGATGCGTTGGTGATGACGATGGCGATGATCCTCTCCAAATTTCCCGTCCCGACAGGGTGCCAGAACGGAGTTTCTGGATACGAATATTGGTTTCTCGTGGCGGCGGCAGAGCGGAACTCTTTCTGGAAAACTATCGAACTCCCCTCTGTTTTTAGGTCAGAAGGAAACTTATAGACGCGGAGGGAGGCCGAGAAGCTGCCTAGGGTGGCCAAACCTCCCCCAGGCACAGGGTTAGTGGGCTCGCGCCTGGGGTGGGTCTGCCCCCCCCCCCCCCCCAGGCCTCCCCTCTATCTCCCCTTCTGACTCCGTGGATCTTCTGGTGAAATATAATTTTTGGCATATTTTCCGGGATTTTTCCTGATAATTCATTTTCTGCACAAAAACAAGACACCAAGGTAATTCTGCTGAAAACAGCGTCAGTTTGTGTTAGTTGTATCCAAATCACACAAGTATAGAGGAAAAACAATAGCAAAGTGTTCGAGAAAGTAGATACATTTTGGACGTATCACCTACTGTTTTGCAGCAGCCACATGAGTCCATTGCTGCTAATATAACGAGGCATAATTGTGGTCCTTGTCCTCATTTAATTGAAGAGTGTAATCTTGTTCATTATGCTTTGAGTTCTGATGAACAGGTGGAGAACGATTCTGAACTTGCTACATACAATGAAGCCATTGCATCCATTGACCGCAAGAAGTGGGTTTCTGCTATGCAATAAGAGATGCAATCGCTTGAGAAAAATGGAACATGGGATGTTGTGCGCTTGCCCAAACAAAAGAAGGTGATTCGCTGCAAGTGGATCTTCAATAAAAAGTAAGGTTTTGTGGCATCCCGCAAAACCACTACTAGAAAATCGCGTTGTTTTTGTGCATTGCATCGTCATCATCATGCATTGTTTGCCTAAAACTATTTTCGCAAAGCTTGTTTTGTTTTCTAAAACGCCCCGTCTTGTTTTCAAATTCAAACCCGGGTCTCCGGAATATTTTGTTTCGTCTAAACAAAGATTGCAAACGCCCCGTTTTAATTAAATAAAATGTTTAATTATTTTTGTGGGGCAGTCGAACGGGCCGAATGAACCGAACGACCACCCTAGAAAATACAATCGGTCCAACCTAATTCCTAATCTACCAGCCCTAGTCTACCCACACCCCCTCCACCTCACCCCAGCCTATCATCTCTCGCCACCTCACCCTCATCCCAACCCCCACCCAACCAGAGGCTGCCAACTCACCCCCCCTCTCCTTTTCCCTCTCTCTCCTCTCTCTCCCTCCTCACACGCCTACCCAGCCACACACTCTCCACCACTCCCTGCCTCACCCGGTCCAAACTCCCCACCTGCCGCACCGATCCCCACGCCTCCCCTGGGACCCACCCGCACCGCGCGGCCCACCCCCCACCACGCGCTCCCTCCCCTGTTCCTCTTCTTCCCCCGCTCGTCTCCCTCCATGTTCCTCTTCTTCCCCCGCTCGTCTCCCTCCCTCCTCTCTGCGTGCCCCGCTCGCTCCGTCCTGCCCCCCATCTCTGCCTCGCCGCCGGCCCCTACCGTCCCCAGGCAGCCGCGCGCGCGCCGCCGTGCTCCTCTCTGTCCACCCCGTCGCCTCCCCTCCGGCCGGCGACCCCCCTCACCCGAGCTTCCCCCGCGAGCTCCTCCCTCCCGTCCCGCTCCTCCGGCCACCAGCCACCGCCGCGGCTCCCGCTCACGCCGCATCCACCGCTCCCTCAACCGCGCGCCGCCCCGCTCGAGCGCCCTCGTCCCCGCCGCTCGCCGGCCAAGCTTCCTCCTGCGCCGACCCCGCCTCTCTCCCGAGCTCCTCCCGCCTGAGCTTCGCCCTCCGCCGCCGGTCACGAGCCCCTCTGCCTCGACGCGCGCGCGAACCCGCACCTTCCCTTTCTCCTCCGGCCGCCGCCGGCGCAGCAGCGCGCCCGCAGGCCGCAAGGTCCCACTGCCGGCGCCGCCCCCCTCCCTCCAACCTCCGCTCGCCGCGCCGCTTCTCCGCTGCCGGCCGTCGCCCCTTCCGTCTGCCGCCGCGCCGCCAGGGTGCCAACAGTGTGGTCAGCTGCCGAAGGGTTCTCTGTTCGTGGTTTTGCCGTCTCTGTTGGTACCCTATGTCCTGGTGGTGTGATGAAGCTTCCTAGTACCATGCAGTCACCAAAATCCTTCTCGGCAGAGCCTTCATCGTCATCTGACGGACAAGTCCGCCATACGACGAAGAACCCGATGGATTCTGAGATGATGCGTGCGGGGTACTGGCGCCGAACATCAAGATCTTCCTAAGGGCGACAAGATCGTCAAGAGGGAACCCTGATCCCAGAGTCTGAGGAGCCGAAGATCGTTCCTCGCCAAGACCCGGATCCGAAGACCGCCAAGATCGCCACCGGTTCAACAAGCGCTCCGCCCCGGACACCAATTTCTGCACCCCGAACGTCAAGACCGACTCGATGGCGCGGACCCGACAAGAGCTTCGCAACGACAAGAACGACAGCGACCAGGAGAATCCGATGCGCCCCCGGCGCCAAACCAAGCCCTGCTTCCCGGATGCCGAGGACACCGACACAGAACAACAAGATCTACTTCGCGGACACCGTGCGACAAGATCTACCCAGTAATCCGAGAACGATCCCGGAGTCCGAGAACGCCTCCGTCGAACCCTGAACCCTGAGACCGACCCCGAACCCCGGAACCAAGACCGTCGAGACCCCTAAAGTGAGACCCTTATTCGAACCTCTATTTTATAAATGTTATATATAAAACCTGTTGCATATTAAATTGTTCATGCATGCATACTTGTCATGTGGTTTGGGGGCCTTAAGCCGATTCACCTAATAATTAAATATGGGGCCCATATGCGGGCAAATCTAGCCTTATATTGGCCTCATTTAAATTTGTGCAGCGAACCGGTGATATATTTTGCCATGTTAAAACAACATTTAAATTGCGGCGGTTCTAAATAACTTGAACCATATAATTAATTGTCGGGACCCCGGTTCCGCTTAATATGACCTAATCGCATCGCACCTTTGCCATGTCATACATCATACATGCATCATGCCGATCTTTTGCCGTAGTGTTAAATATTGCATCCGGTGTTTATTCTAGTGTTTTGCTTCTTCGCGGATAAGGCCGTTGAGTTGATGTGAGCTTCGCCCCGATCTTCTGTTGATCCTTCGGCAATGTTTTCAGGCGAGCATCTCCCCCTTTCTACCTATCTTACTTTTATAGTATTTATTCCTTTCTGTTGATCTATTGCTATCTGTGTTGCGATGCTTTAGTTTCCGTACCTGGATATACCGTGCAGCCCTATATTGCCTTGGACACATCCTATTACCTGTTGTTTGGTAGATAGATGGACTTGCGTGTCGTAGTCGCTTGCTCAAGTGCTGTTGCGTGTCGTCCAGTGCCACAGTTGTTGATGTTTTGCCGCATGTTGATGTTGGAGGTGATCATAGTTTTACTTATTGTTCACTTTAATTCCTGTTTAACAACTAAAATTGAAGTAAGCAGAGGCATCGGTGGGTGATAGATAATATTTGGTTTCCGAACGCCCACTTGTGTCCCGTAGGACCCCGAGTACTTGATGCCTGTTCCTTGATTTATCGCGCTATCCACATCCGGGAGGTATATGGGACCCCCCTGAGCCAGAGCTTGATTCAGTCTTATTTCTTGGGGCCACAAACTAGTTTGAGGTTTTATTTACTATCCTGTACTTATGCCATGCTACTGCTTTATTTACGATTGTGCGACAGATAGCACCTGTACTGTTTTGGATCGGGACACGATTCCGCGGTGTCGACAAGCCCAGTTTTGGGTTCCCAGTCGTTCACGGCCGTATACCCAAACCTTGAGTCCGTCTCGGAGCTTGCTTACTTCGTTGCGGGTAGCTTAATGGGGTGGCCCCCTGAAATATTTCTGAATCCTGTGATTGCTTTGTCGTGAAAGCCTCGTTGGGTTTTGATTTGGTTTTTCCGAGGTTGATCGAGTGTGTGTTGCTATTGGTGCACCCCGGCCGGGTAAAACTTTCTGAAAGCCGTGTCCGCGGTTATGGACGACTTGGAGCACAGTATCTCGACCATAGACAAGCATAACTAAAGTTTATTGCTATAAATTTGACTTTATAATGACTAGTAGTCAGCTTCACTACAATGGAATGGCTAATTAATACTGCCCACAATTGCTTGTTGGAGTGTCGCTTGCGACCATTGTACCTGACTAGTAAGTATTGCAACTACAACGGAATGGCTGAATAAAAGTATCAACAACTGCTGGGTTTTGGGTTTATCTCATGCTATCTGTATCTGATTAGTAATTGTTGCAACTACAATGGAAGGATTAACTAAAAGTGCCCACTGCTTATTTTATCAGGATGATTATCTATACTTGACTAGTAATTGCTGCAACGATAACCGAACAAATAAAATTGCCAACTGTGTGAGTTCCTCGGTTGACTTCCTCGTTTGGTCTCGAGGGGGAAACACCAGGATGGGTATGTTTGGTGTTCGCTTCAGGTTGGATCCGAATAGGTCATTCTTCCCCCTCTCCGATAACCTCCAGTTGTTTCGAGTCTCTATAGGTTGTTCAGTGCATGCTGCCGCTGCCGCTCAGTCCACCATACCTATGTAGGCGAGGACCGCCGAATTCTAGTCTCGCCGTGTACTGGCCTCAGTACTGACGCTCCTCTTTTTCCTTTGCCCTTTGTCGGCACCCCTTTTGTTTAAGCAGGTTTTGAGATCGACGTCGTTAGCAGGGTTACCCTTCCGGCTTGGCCTGGGCAGGGTTATGGACGCCATTGGTTAATCTTCCGGGCTCTTAGCCCCATTTGCCTCTTGTCCGTAGTCGGACGCTGTGTCAATTTCAAGGTGATTTGGATCTTTGTATATTATATCTGTATTCTTGACTCTTTGAGTCGCTGTTGTATATATCTGTTCTGTGGGTCCCATCGAGGACTGTTGTGTAATGTTATTACTTCGTTTTCCACCCGCACGAAAGTGCCTGGTGGGCACCTTTGAATCGTTTCTATGCGGATTTGGCGGGTTTTCGCTAAAACTTGCATAGGTCCGATTCTGAGGGTGTTACAGAGTGGTATCAGAGCTCAGCAGTTGCGATACCCCACAAGTCCAGCCTGTAGGATAACCTAGCTAACGGCCGAAGTAGAGTGTCAAAACTATATTTGAAAAATTGGTTGGATAGTTCTGATTAGGTCTGATTTTACTCCTTACCCCTCTGCTATTCTCCTCTTACCCCTACGTGTTTTGAATCCGCTCTCGTCTCTTTTTTCGAGTCCAGGATTTCCCGTGGTTGGGTTTTCCGTCGTACCTTCAGGGTTTTGCTTCCTTCTTCGATAACGGTGTTCTACCATCCGGTGTTCAAGCTGCCTGAGGAATCCGTCTGCTGTGGTATCATTCTTTGTTCCTTGTTTGTGCCTTCCGGTGTTTTCTGACGCGACGACATCATCTACGCCAGATCCGATGCAGAGTCTGCATCACTCCTTTGTTCCGAACCTCGCTTGTCGAGATCTTCAGTCTGATTCTGATAATGGTTGCACTCTTTTCTACTGATTGTGCAGAGTAATAGTTTGGGTGCGTGACGGATTGGCCCCCATGCCGACTACCCCTTCTATTCGCTTTTGTACATTGAAGTGGATGAGAATGCATCGGTTCCCTCTTTCTATCGAAGCTAGAGGTGGCTTTATTTGTGGATACCTCTACCTTCGACCTTTTGTTCCGGAGTGTTCTCTCGACGATCACGGACAACGACCTCTTGTTAGTGGTGTCGCGAGGATCTACGCAAAGCGAGAAGACGCAGATCACCGACCTTCCTTCCGGTACCATGAGGCGGATCTCGAGGGCGAGATCCATTGTTAGTGGTGTCGAATTGTGGCATCCCGCAAAACCACTACTAGAAAATCGCGTTGTTTTTGTGCATTGCATCGTCATCATCATGCATTGTTTGCCTAAAACTATTTTCGCAAAGCTTGTTTTGTTTTCTAAAACGCCCCGTCTTGTTTTCAAATTCAAACCCGGGTCTCCGGAATATTTTGTTTCGTCTAAACACAGATTGCAAACGCCCCGTTTTAATTAAATAAAATGTTTAATTATTTTTGTGGGGCAGTCGAACGGGCCGAATGAACCGAACGACCACCCCAGAAAATACAATCGGTCCAACCTAATTCCTAATCTACCAGCCCTAGTCTACCCACACCCCCTCCACCTCACCCCAGCCTATCATCTCTCGCCACCTCACCCTCATCCCAACCCCCATCCAACCAGAGGCTGCCAACTCACCCCCCCTCTCATTTTCCCTCTCTCTCCTCTCTCTCCCTCCTCACACGCCTACCCATCCACACACTCTCCACCACTCCCTGCCTCACCCGGTCCAAACTCCCCACCTGCCGCACCGATCCCCACGCCGCCCCTGGGACCCACCCGCACCGCGCGGCCCACCCCCCACCACGCGCTCCCTCCCCTGTTCCTCTTCTTCCCCCGCTCGTCTCCCTCCCCTGTTCCTCTTCTTCCCCCGCTCGTCTCCCTCCCTCCTCTCTGCGTGCCCCGCTCGCTCCGTCCTGCCCCCCATCTCTGCCTCGCCGCCGGCCCCTACCGTCCCCAGGCAGCCGCGCGCGCGCCGCCGTGCTCCTCTCTGTCCACCCCGTCGCCTCCCCTCCGGCCAGCGACCCCCCTCACCCGAGCTTCCCCCGCGAGCTCCTCCCTCCCGTCCCGCTCCTCCGGCCACCAGCCACCGCCGCGGCTCCCGCTCACGCCGCCTCCACCGTTCCCTCAATCGCGCGCCGCCCCGCTCGAGCGCCCTCGTCCCCGCCGCTCGCCGGCCAAGCTTCCTCCTGCGCCGAACCCGCCTCTCTCCCGAGCTCCTCCCGCCTGAGCTTCGCCCTCCGCCGCCGGTCACGAGCCCCTCTGCCTCGACGCGCGCGCGAACCCGCACCTTCCCTTTCTCCTCCGGCCGACGCCGGCGCAGCAGCGCGCCCGCAGGCCGCAAGGTCCCACCGCCGGCGCCGCCCCCCTCCCTCCAACCTCCGCTCGCCGCGCCGCTTCTCCGCTGCCGGCCGTCGCCCCTTCCGTCTGCCGCCGCGCCGCCAGGGTGCCAACAGTGTGGTCAGCTGCCGAAGGGTTCTCTGTTCGTGGTTTTGCCGTCTCTGTTGGTACCCTATGTCCTGGTGGTGTGATAAAGCTTCCTAGTACCATGCAGTCACCAAAATCCTTCTCGGCAGAGCCTTCATCGTCATCTGACGGACAAGTCCGCCATACGACGAAGAACCCGATGGATTCTGAGATGATGCGTGCGGGGTACTGGCGCCGAACGTCAAGATCTTCCTAAGGGCGACAAGATCGTCAAGAGGGAACCCTGATCCCAGAGTCTGAGGAGCCGAAGATCGTTCCTCGCCAAGACCCGGATCCGAAGACCGCCAAGATCGCCACCGGTTCAACAAGCGCTCCTCCCCGGACACCAATTTCTGCACCCCGAACGTCAAGACCGACTCGATGGCGCGGACCCGACAAGAGCTTCGCAACGACAAGAACGACAGCGACCAGGAGAATCCGATGCGCCCCCGGCGCCAAACCAAGCCCTGCTTCCCGGATGCCGAGGACACCGACACAGAACAACAAGATCTACTTCGCGGACACCGTGCGACAAGATCTACCCAGTAATCCGAGAACGATCCCGGAGTCCGAGAACGCCTCCGTCGAACCCTGAACCCTGAGACCGACCCCGAACCCCGTAACCAAGACCGTCGAGACCCCTAAAGTGAGACCCTTATTCGAACCTCTATTTTATAAATGTTATATATAAAACCTGTTGCATATTAAATTGTTCATGCATGCATACTTGTCATGTGGTTTGGGGGCCTTATGCCGATTCACCTAATAATTAAATATGGGGCCCATATGCGGGCAAATCTAGCCTTATATTGGCCTCATTTAAATTTGTGCAGCGAACCGGTGATATATTTTGCCATGTTAAAACAACATTTAAATTGCGGCGGTTCTAAATAACTTGAACCATATAATTAATTGTCGGGACCCCGGTTCCACTTAATATGACCTAATCGCATCGCACCTTTGCCATGTCATACATCATACATGCATCATGCCGATCTTTTGCCGTAGTGTTAAATATTGCATCCGGTGTTTATTCTAGTGTTTTGCTTCTTCGCGGATAAGGCCGTTGAGTTGATGTGAGCTTCGCCCCGATCTTCTGTTGATCCTTCGGCAATGTTTTCAGGCGAGCATCTCCCCCTTTCTACCTATCTTACTTTTATAGTATTTATTCCTTTCTGTTGATCTATTGCTATCTGTGTTGCGATGCTTTAGTTTCCGTACCTGGATATACCGTGCAGCCCTATATTGCCTTGGACACATCCTATTACCTGTTGTTTGGTAGATAGATGGACTTGCGCGTCGTAGTCGCTTGCTCAAGTGCTGTTGCGTGTCGTCCAGTGCCACAGTTGTTGATGTTTTTCCGCATGTTGATGTTGGAGGTGATCATAGTTTTACTTATTGTTCACTTTAATTCATGTTTAACAACTAAAATTGAAGTAAGCAGAGGCATCGGTGGGTGATAGATAATATTTGGTTTCCGAACGCCCACTTGTGTCCCGTAGGACCCCGAGTACTTGATACCTGTTCCTTGATTTATCGCGCTATCCACATCCGGGAGGTATATGGGACCCCCCTGAGCCAGAGCTTGATTCAGTCTTATTTCTTGGGGCCACAAACTAGTTTGAGGTTTTATTTACTATCCTGTACTTATGCCATGCTACTGCTTTATTTACGATTGTGCGACAGATAGCACCTGTACTGTTTTGGATCGGGACACGATTCCGCGGTGTCGACAAGCCCAGTTTTGGGTTCCCAGTCGTTCACAGCCGTATACCCAAACCTTGAGTCTGTCTTGGAGCTTGCTTACTTCGTTGCGGGTAGCTTAATGGGGTGGCCCCCTGAAATATTTCTGAATCCTGTGATTGCTTTGTCGTGAAAGCCTCATTGGGTTTTGATTTGATTTTCCGAGGTTGATCGAGTGTGTGTTGCTATTGGTGCACCCCGGCCGGGTAAAACTTTCTGAAAGCCGTGTCCGCGGTTATGGACGACTTGGACCACAGTATCTCGACCATAGACAAGCATAACTAAAGTTTATTGCTATAAATTTGACTTTATAATGACTAGTAGTCAGCTTCACTACAATGGAATGGCTAATTAATACTGCCCACAATTGCTTGTTGGAGTGTCGCTTGCGACCATTGTACCTGACTAGTAAGTACTGCAACTACAACGGAATGGCTGAATAAAAGTATCAACAACTGCTGGGTTTTGGGTTTATCTCATGCTATCTGTATCTGATTAGTAATTGTTGCAACTACAACGGAAGGATTAACTAAAAGTGCCCACTGCTTATTTTATCAGGATGATTATCTATACCTGACTAGTAATTGCTGCAACGATAACCGAACAAATAAAATTGCCAACTGTGTGAGTTCCTCGGTTGACTTCCTCGTTTGGTCTCGAGGGGGAAACACCCGGATGGGTATGTTTGGTGTTCGCTTCAGGTTGGATCCGAATAGGTCATTCTTCCCCCTCTCCGATAACCGCCAGTTGTTTTGAGTCTCTATAGGTTGTTCAGTGCATGCTGCCGCTGCCGCTCAGTCCACCATACCTATGTAGGCGAGGACCGCCGAATTCTAGTCTCGCCGTGTACTGGCCTCAGTACTTACGCTCCTCTTTTTCCTTTGCCCTTTGTCGGCACCCCTTTTGTTTAAGCAGGTTTTGAGATCGACGTCGTTAGCAGGGTTACCCTTCCGGCTTGGCTTGGGCAGGGTTATGGACGCCATTGGTTAATCTTCAGGGCTCTTAGCCCCATTTGCCTCTTGTCCGTAGTCGGACGCTGTGTCAATTTCAAGGTGATTTTGATCTTTGTATATTATATCTGTATTCTTGACTCTTTGAGTCGCTGTTGTATATATCTGTTCTGTGGGTCCCATCGAGGACTGTTGTGTAATGTTATTACTTCATTTTCCACCCGCACGAAAGTGCCTGGTGGGCACCTTTGAATCGTTTCTATGCGGGTTTGGCGGGTTTTCGCTAAAACTTGCATAGGTCCGATTCTGAGGGTGTTACAGGTTTGTATCCTAAAGAGCCTTCAAGGTAGAAGGCAAGGTTAGTAGCAAAAGGTTCCAGGTATTTTGATTACAATGATGTGTTCTCCCCAGTTTTAAAGCATAGTTCAATTCGTACTTTCTTTATTATTGTGGCTATGTGTGATCTTGATCTTGAGCAGTTAGATGTCAAGACTGCTTTTCTGCATGGAGAGCTTGATGAGAAAATATACATGGACCAACCAGAAGGGTTCGTAGTGCCTGGTAAGAGGATTTTGTGTGAAAATTAAATAAGTCTCTTTATGGCTTAAAGAAATCTCCAAGTCAGTGGTATAAAAGGTTTTATTCGTTTATGGCTTTGAGAGGTCTAAATATGATAGTTGTGTTTATATTAAGTTTGTTGATGGATCACCTATATACTTGCTGCTATATGTTGATGATATGTTAATTGCTGCCAAGAGCATAATAGAAATCACTACTTTGAAGGCACAACTAAGTAGTGAGTTTGAGATGAAGGATCTTGGAGCTGCTAAGAAGATCTTAGGTATGGAAATTACCCGAGATAGAAAAGTTGGTTTGTTGTTTCTTAGTCAGCAAAGTTACATTAAGAAAGTTTTTCATCGTTTTAATATGGATGGTGCCAAGTCATTTAGTACTCCTATTGCTCCTCATTTTAGATTGTCAGTTTCTCAATGTCCTACAATTGATGAAGAGTTTGAGTACATGTCAAAGGTGCCATATTCTAGTGTTGTTAGTTCTTTGATGTATGCCATGGTTTGTTCTCATCCTGATTTATCATATGCTATCAGTTTGATAAGTAGATACATGGCTAATCCTGGTAAAGAACATTGGAAGGTTGTTTAGTGGTTTTTTAGGTACCTTCTTGGCACTTCCAATGCTTGTTTGAAGTTTGGTAGGACCAGTGAGGGACTCGTTGGCTATGTGGATTCAAATTTTGCTTATGATTTGGATAAGGGAAGATCCCTCATGGGTTATGTGTTTAATGTTGGTGGTTGTGATGTTAGCTGGAAGGCTACGTTGCAGGCTGTTGTTGCACAATCTACTACTAAGGCCAAATACATGGCTATTACTGAAGCTTGCAAAGAATCTATTTGGTTGAAAGGTTTGTTTGATGAGCTTTGTGGAGATGATTCTTGCATTACTTTGTTTTGTGATAGTAAAAGTGCAATATACCTTACAAAAGATCAGATGTTCCATGAGACAACTAAGCACATTGATGTCAAGTACCATTTTGTTAGAGACATTGTTGCTCGAGGTAAACTAAAGGTATGCAAGATTAGCACTCATGATAATCCTGCTGCTATGATGACTAAACGTGTTCATGTTGTTTTGCTCACAGTTAGTTGGTTTAACTAATTAGCCCAAGTGGCTATTGGCGCCAAAATTATTTGCTTTGTTTGTTCACGGAGATGATTGTTGTTGATGCTACAAGAAGGAATTTGTCTCAAGGTGGAGTTTGTTATATGTTGATCCAAATTGTACAAAGTATAGGCCAACTTCTGACGACCGAGCGGTAAGGGCTCATGAACAGGGCAGAAAACATGGACGCGTGTGCTACATATTAACGATGCACGGCGGTGGAAACAAGGTCGTCGACGAGGTTCTAGCCACCTGATTCATCTGCGGAGTGGTTCTGGAGAGGGTTAGTGGAGAGTAGGTTCACGAGAACGTGGTGGTGTGGCCGGACTGTGAGCAATACGTGACGATGGCGAACGCACAACAACGTGTGGAAGATGCTCGATGAAAGGATTGCACGCTACAGTGTTATATGTTGATCCCAATTCTACAAAGTATAGGCCAGCTTCTGACGAGCGGAGCGAGACCCGTCGCTGGAGGCTTGGGCCAAGTGGAGCGAGTCTAAATACCTAGGTTTCCACCTCTATATAAACCTCTTATAAGCCGCCGACTGGGAAGAGTTGTGATAGGGGTTAACTTCTTGGGTGGCCCGATCTTCACGTATCTCGTGGTCAAATCGATGGGAAAGCGAGGGGAAAGGGAGAAGGTAGCAGAAGCGAACACACACATCGCGAAGAACACGATGAACACACTCAAACCTCACACGATACAAGACCGATTACTCCCGAACGGCGGCCATCGGTCCGATAGAATCCTTGCAAGGAAAGATCGATCAACGTGTTCCCTCAAGTCCACATCGGAGAGGGAAGAACACCTTGGGGAGGTTCTTGGCAACTTGGAGATGAGACACTGACTCCAAGGCCTTGTTCAATGATAGATGTGTGATGCAAAGTCCAATCGAGGTTGGTGATGATAATCGGTCCCCTTGTAAGGGGATGAGGCAAAACTAGAGAGTCCACACAAGGGGTTGCCTTTAGTCAATCATATATTCCTAAGGGATACATGAGGGGTGGGGGCTCTATTTATAGGTCAGCCACTAACAAGGGGGTAGTTTTGGGATAAAATAGGCAAAAAAGGTAAGTAAAGGGAATATTCCAGGGCATCAAACCCAGATTCGCGCGTAGATGGGGTATTCCCGCAGTAAGTCCGGCGGCACCGAATCTGCCGTCGGAAGTTCCGGTCGTTGCCGGTATGGCATACAGAGAGCACTTCCGGCAGAGGGTCGGGTCCACCGGTCCTAGAACCAGGGATTCCGGCGGGGCGCCCGATCCACCGGTGCTGTCGCCGGAGATTCCGGCGGTGGCTCCGGTTTGCCGGTCCTGTCACCAGATCCAGATGGAGCTTCTTCCGCCTCCTCTTCCAAGCCTATGTCTTTTCGGGCGTGAGTCCTCGAGGTTCCTCCCTTGTCTCTGTACTTGTCGGTGTGTACCTATCATGGTCATAGGACGGAGTATGAAGTAGTATACTGTTCAAAAGGGTAGGAAGTGGGATCTCGTAGAGGATAGGATTCACCTTTGGAGTCCATGACGACTTGGAATAAGTTGGAGACCTAGATGTGGCAACGACCATAGGTCGGGCTGCATCAAGTTGCATCTGTGAAATCCCCGGCGTTTGTAAACACTCCCCGATATAGTGAAGTTTCGCTGGCTGCGCCCGTAGTTTTTTCCTCTGTTTGTTGGAGAGGTTTATCCATGTTAAATTTGTGTCCCCTTGTTGTGATTTCTCTTTCGTTCTTCATTATTTACTTATTGCAATTATAACATATAGGAAGAGAGAAAGGATGGGAGCATGTCTTACAAATGCAGGGGATCACTATGGGCGCTCTCGTGTTGCCAAGTTTACTGGAGTGGAAGGGGGTGGTGGCGAGGAACTATAGATGGCGACGGTGACACATGGGTGCACGACGTTCGGTAGCGCTGCTCGGGTTTGAATTGAGAGGGTGAATTCGGCACGGAATCGAGCGGGATAAAGATGTAGGGGTTTGCAGCATGGAAAACAAAAATTTCTACCGCATGAACACACACAAGCCAAGATCTATCTACTAGATTGTAGCAACGAGTCGATAGAGTACTCACCCTCGAAGATTCCAAAGCAGTTAACGAGAGCAGATTCTCGTGGGTGATGTAGTCGTACACTTGCCGATCTCAAGATCGCGTAGACGATCCCTCCGGCGATGTGTTCCAGCAGCGCTTCCGCAGTCGGTCACATGTTCGGTACTCGATGAAGACCTTCCTCTCCTTTGTTCCAGCATGCAGTGGAGGTTGTAGTTCTCTCCTCGCGATTCTGGCAGCATGACGGCGTGGTGTCGGAAGTAGAGGGAATATCCCGCAGGGCTTCGCCTAAGCCATGGCGGGTTATGGTGGAGTATTAAGGTTTCCCGGCAATCTAGGGTTTAGAAGCCGGAGAGGAGGAGGCGTAGCTGGCGGCGGCGCGGCTGGCGGCGGCGGCTTGGTGGGTGGTGGTGGGGCAACCCCCTCCCCTTTATTTATGAGAGGGAGGGGCATCTAGGGAGATGGGAGTTTGAATCCTACCCCAACTCCCTCTCCTTCTAGGCTTGTGGTGGAGGGATAGAAGGATTCTCTTCTTCCTCCACCAGGAAACATTGTCCCAGTTTGACTTTTCAAACTTGCCTTTTGACTTTCAATTTTGGAGTTTGATTTTACTCTTTATTTGCACAGCCCTTTGACCTAGTACATGATCCAACCATTCCACTTAGTCATGACACATTCATGCACCCTTTCCCTTCTGGTCCGGTGAACCTTCTATACCCTTCTAGATCATTCCGGTGAAAACACCGGAATCATTCTCGAACTCCAGAATTGGACTTTTCTTATATGATTCTTATTCTCCGGACCATTCTGGATCTCCTCGTGATATCCCGGATCCCATCCGAGACTCCGAACAACATTCGGTCTCCCTACTTACATTCCATATCTACTAAACAACATTGAATCCTTAAGTGTGTCTCCTTACGGTTCGTGAATTATGCAGACATGACCGAGACTCTGCTCCGATCAATAACCAATAGAGGAATCTAGAAATTCATATGGTTCCCACATATTTCCTTTTGTCTTGCGATATTTTACTTATCCGAGGTCTGATCATGGGTATCTCTGCATACCTAGTTCAACCTCGTTACCCATAAGTATTATTTTCTCGTTCCTGTGATATGTGATCCCTTGTGAGCCAGTCACATGCGTGCAAGCTAATTGGATGAAATTCCACCAAGAGGGCCCAGAATATATCTATCTATCATATGGATGGACAAATGCCACTCTTGATCCATGTGCCTCAACACATACTTTCCGAACACTCAGTGCCACCTTTATAGCCACCCAGTTACGATGTGATGTTTGATGTCATCAAAGTATCCATCCGGTGATGGTGATTAGCATGATATCATGGTCGAAGGAATTAGGTTACTATGTATCAGAAATCTTATAGCAAACAAACTATTGAAATGAATTTATATTTATGCTACGCTTATCTATAGGAGTATGTCCATCATACCATTCTCCTAATGATATGATCTTGTTGTTAACAACATGTAGCATCCCATTTGTCTAACAACTGTAATGCTACTTGGTTTAGTAATATATGGCTACTTCATATATAAAATTGTTGCATCATCATTATATCATGCTCATGCCATCATGCCATCTTGCATTTGAGCATCATATAAAACCCTGTTGATTTGGTTCTTCTCTCATCTGCATTGTAAAATTGTATTTGCCTCTTGATATTGTATTTGGTTCTTGATATTGTGTAAATGCCCAAGTTGAGTTGGGGGCATATCTTTTATTGACTCCATCACCTTTTCTTTGTCACCACCTTATAATTCTACCACCCTAATTACCCATGGGCTTTTATTTTATTTTGGCATTTAATCTAGCCCATGTGGGTTGGGATGGATCTAATTCCTTTTGCTTGACCTTTATTCCATATTTGGGAATGCATGGAAATAAATGCCATGGGATTTAATTTTGTTCTCACAAAATCAAATGTGGCATCTACTATTCATGCATGGGCCATGCAAGAACCACCTCATCTAAGTCATTTGGATTTTATTTGAAATCCTTTTGAGTGGATCATCTCTCCCCTCTCTCTCCCTCCTTTGGGCTTGGTCTTGTTTGATCTTGCTTAAACCCTATCCTCACATCAACCTCTCTCTCTAAACCCTCACCACCTTTCTTTCCTTCCTCTCTTTTGTCTAAATCTTGTTCGATCTTAGCTTGTTTTTGCTTGATGCATGCAAGCATCGAAACCCTAAGCTCTCACCTCTCCCTCTCTAATCTAGCTCAAACAAAACCTTAAACCTACCCTTTGTTTGGCTAAACCAAACCATCACCTCTCACCTCACCCCCTCTCTTCAAAAACCCTACCCGAGCCACCCCTCTCTAGCTAACCCTACCTACCCCACCCTCTCTCTCTCGGCCTTCCTTCTCTCTCTGACCTGCAGGCCCCACCCTGGACCCATCTACCCCTCTCTCACCACCCCACCCCTCTAACCTAGCTCCAACCCGAGCCACTTTCCCCTCTCTCCAGCTCTCTCTCTGCCACCCTAGCCCCACCACCCTCTCCTTCCTTCCATACCCCACCTGCAGCCCCTCCCCCAGGTATACCTGCCCCTGCCTGCCTCCCAGCTCGAGCACATGGGGGGGTAGAGGAGAAAAGGTGGCCGAAGCCACCTTTATCTACACCACCTTCCCCACGCCACCTCCTTCATCCCTCTCTGCTATATCCCCTTCCCACACGCCTCCTCTGGCCTCGCCCAGATCTGGCCCGAGCCAGCCTCCCCTCCTCCTTCCTCCTCTCCGTCCACCAACAGCCGACGCCGCCCACCACCAGCACCTCGCCGTCCACGACGCTCCGGCCGTCAAGCTCGTCGTGGGGGTGATCGCGGAGGACGAGACAGTCCCCTGCAGCGGCCCCATACACGCCAGCGAGGAAGAGGAGCCCTAGGCTCGCCAGGACTGACGCTGCTCCGACGAAACCCTAGCCCGCCGGAGCGCCTGCGTCGTCGACGATCCGCCGCTCCCCAAACCGATCCAACGCCACCGGCAGCCCCGCGGTGAGCCTCTCTCCCTCCCAGACACGCCCCTTTTCACCCTTGCTTCCTGTGCTCGCCGGATCCAGCGTCGAGCGCCCTCGGTGCACCGCCAGACGCTGGTGGCTGCACGATCTCACGCCGCATAGAACCCTATCTAGCCGCCCAGTTCCCTCCTAACAACTACCCCAGCCTACCGCATTGGCTCGCGCCCCGCAGCGCGCACGCCAGGTCGCGGGTTCGAGCCCACGCGCCGCGCCCCGCGTCAGACGGCACCGTTTTGCCGTCAGGTTCAGAGAAGATCCACAGTAGCCATGCGCACTTGGCAGATACCCCCTGGCTTTTCTTTTTCCTTAACCCGCGCTCCAGCTCGACCCCACCTGTAAGCCTCGGCCAGGTTCACCCACTAACGCGTGTGTCCCAGTCAGCAACGGTCCCACCTGTCACTGACTGTGGCTAAGTTAGCCTGGGTAGAAAAAGGTTTTCTGTTTTCTGTTTTTAATTTAAATCTTTTCAAATTATTTTAAATTCAAATTTAAATCTGTTTTAATATAACTTTTAAAATATGAATTCAAACAATACAAATAATATATGTTTTTGAATCAGAAAAATGTGAGGATTTCAAATATGTCATCCAAAATATGTCTTGAACACTTAAAATTTCAAGTTGACAAAAATTACAATAAAATGCCCTTTTCTTAATAAATTAATAACTTTTGACTTATAATTCCAAATTTAACAAATGATATGTCTAAAATGATCAGCTCGACGAGACCTCTCTGTTTATGCATTCCATGTTCTGTTTTGCAGCATGCATCATATAAATATAATGTAAACAGCAACTAATATGACGATAAAATGTGGCCAAAACTCAATAAAATGTTTATTTCTTGTATTCCACACCTCACCCATGCCATGCTACATTATTGACATGCAACTTGTGCATCATTCATCATGGCATGATTGTTTGCTTGTCGCATTTTATTCTTATGCTTGTGCACTTTATTTATGTTGGCCTTTGTTTGTTTGGTTCTTCTTCGAAAAGACGCTGAGCAGGGGATATATCAAGAAACCCAGGAGCACTACCCGGATCCTTCTCTCGCTTCAACTGAGCTGCCAGGCAAGCACTACCACATGCTTGCATACATATAGTACCTATAGCCTCTATCTTATTCTTGCATCATTGAGTCACGATTGCATTAAACTGAATCCCAAGTATTGCATAGCCTTTAATTTTAAACCCCACCAAAGCTTGTTCCTCCATCCCATGAGCCATTAATAAAGGAGTTGTTTGAGCCATGCGAGTCGTAGAACAGCATGTGTAGGGTATGTGAGTGTCTGATGGATAACGAGGTACCTAAACAACTTAACCTGAGTAGTAATGGGATACTAATGAAAGTGGCACCGGTGAGCAATATCTGCTATTTGGTTTTTCCTGCTCACTTGTGTCCCGTAGGACCCCGAGTACTTGATTCCTGTTCCTTGAATACTCGCGCTATCCACATCCGGGAGGCTTATGGGACCCCCCTGAGCTAGAGCTTGATTCATTCTTATTTCTTGGGGCCACAAACTAGTTTGAGGTTTTATTTACTATCCTGTACTTATGCCATGCTTTACTGCTTTATTTACGATTGTGCGAGGAGCACCTGTACTGTTTAGGTAAGCGGAGTGTTTTCGCGGTATCGACAAGCCTAGTCACATTTTCGGGTTCCCAGTCGTTTACAGCCATTGACGCAAACCTTGAGTCCGTCTCGGAGTCAGCTAACTTCGTTGCGGGTGTACTCAATGGGGTGGCCCCCTGAAATATTTCTGAATCCTGTGATTGCTTTGTCGTGAAGGCCTCGTTGGGTTTTGATTTGGTTTTTCCGAGGTTGATCGAGTGTGTGTTGCTATTTGTGCACCCCTGCAGGGTAAAACTTTCTGAAAGCCGTGTCCGCGGTTATGGACGACTTGGAGCACAGTTTCTCGATCATAGACAAGTATAACTAAAGTACCGCTTTTAATTTGACTAAGTAACTGACTAGTAAATAGTGCAACACTCATGGAATGGATAATAAAACTGCCAACGGATGGGGGTTGTTCGTCCGCTTCCTCGTTGGTAAGCGAGGAGGAGGATGGATCTGTTGATATTACTGTCATAACTGTTGTCATTATTTCATGGACATCCGTCTATCTTTGGTTAGGCAGATGGTTAGCGAGTATCTATAGAACTGTTAGGGTTTATCTTTTGCTGCAAGTGCGTCACCCCAGGTTGTGTCCCCTTTAGAGGAATATAGACTTGCTGAGTACCCCTAGGGTCTCACACGATAAATTATTTGGTTCAGATGAACAGGTACACTCACGAGATGGATACTGGGTGGAGGAGACGGATGATGTGGGCAACGATCATTCGGTGTAGAGATTCCGGGAATGGGGATCCGTGAGATCTGTGGGCGGGATGTGTTTATTTATGGGGCATCTTATGCCGATTTGCTTCTTATCCGTACTCGGATCTTGTTTGACGCTTCCGCCTGATACTCTGATGTTTGATGTATGAGGAGATATCCTAAACTATTATATCTATCTAGGACATTTGAATCTTGCCGTATGGCGTTGCTATATTTCCTTTCTTTTTAGATGGAATGGCTCTGATGTACTGTTGTATGGTGGCTTGCATACATACTCATTTGTGTATGTAGTTGATCCCTTCGCCTGCCGATTACGCCGCCCGTTCTTGTCCCGATGATTGGAAATGGTTGGGACGGCCGAAAGGTCTACCTGTGAGTGGCATTTGGGCCCCACCGTACTATTTCAACCATTTCCGCTCATCCAGGCTTGCAACTAGGAGCGTAATTCACCGAGGTAGTTACAATTGGTATCAGAGCCATCCCGCCCTTCAGGGTCTCAGCCAAATGGTCGTTGTCAGTCTAGCAAATATTTTTGGTAGTTATGTATACTAGGGAAAAACAAAACGCGAGAGTAGGACTGCTTCCATTTTCTTCTTACCCACCCACCCACCCTTTTCTGGTAAGGAAGTGTAACGTTTTAAATCCTCTTCTTAAAGTTCAAACTAGGATTCACGTGTTCTGGGTTTCCGTAGTACCATAGGTTGGGTGTGTGTGTGTGCGTAATTCCTTGTCTACCTATTGCATCCAAGTTGTTATCACAATCGGCCTCTTGGTTATCAAATGTTGGTACATTCCATACCGACAGGCTTTTGCAAACCGACGCGATCTATCTGATTCGTTGTATACCGCCGCGATCTGTCTTACTCTTTTTTATCCGACGTTATCTTGTTTCGGGTGTTCGTTTCCGTAGTTACTAATCTTTAGGTTCATCGTGAGAAGAAGGGGTTAGGATATGTGTTCTATTTATTCATGTGCGGAGTAATGATTTGAGTGCGGGATGGAGTCGCGACCATACCACTACTCTTGTCATTCGCTTTTGCATATTGAATTGGTAGAGTCACTAATCTTGATTCGTTAAGTGTTTTTGCGCATCTATTGGTATTTTAATGCCGAAATTTGTGGAAAAAATTTCTTTGATATATCTGCGTACCACACTCCTTTTCAGTCGTGTGCGATATGCTTAATATCTTCTAGGTGCTTTGAACTTTGTTGATATTTTAATATCATCTTAGTAAATTGTATCCTTTAATCTTGGTTAATTCCATCTTGGTACTATTTTGGATTATTATTATCCTCCATTATAGTACTGACTTGTGTTTTATATCAATTACAGGATGGCACCACCACGCCGTTCTAATGAGGACATACCACCTGAACTGGGGTCCGCGTTGTCAAACATCGCCAATGCCTTGGCAGCAATGCAGCAGAACCAGCAGCGTTTTGAAGAGAGTGTTCGGAGGAATGAGTTTGCTCCACTACCTCCACCTCCCAAGCGAGGAGACATCAAAAGCTTCCTGAAGTTCAACCCACGCCAATTTGATGTGTCCGATCAACCACTTGATGCTGATGATTGGTTGCGTGAGATGTCAAGGCTACTGGAGACTGCTGATGTTCCTGAGAAAGAATGGGTAAAATGTGCTACTCACCTTCTGAAGGGAGATGCAGCTCTCTGGTGGGAGAATTACCTGAAGGCAAACTGCATTGGTTTTCAGCCTACTTGGGAACAATTCACTGGAGCCTTCAAAGAGCAGTATCTGTCAGAAATTGTCATGGAAAGGATAAAGGAAGTGTTTCTCAACCTCAAGCAGGGAAATGACAATGTCAATACCTACGTCAGGAACTTCATGAACCTTTCTCGTTATGGTGGCGATGAGATCTCCGATGACAAGAAGAAGCAAAAGAGGTTCCGGCAAGGGCTAAATGCATCGATTAAATATGCAATCACACATGCAAGGCCGGCGTCTTTTCTGGAACTTCAGCATACAGCTCTGCAGGAAGAAGCAAGTAGGCAAGTGTTTGAGGAGTCAAAGAAACACAACCGTGATGCACCAAGCTCTTCAACTATGTCAGCTCCTTCTAAGCGTCGTGTTTGGGTTCCTAACACCCCACCGTCGCTCCCGGCTCCACCAAGACCTGCAAGCTACGCGGCAAGGCCACCAAACTTCCTCACTGCTGCTCCCAGGGGCTACAACCACCACTACCCTGGAGCGCCTGGCGGAGTCCCTGGCTACGTTGCTCCACGTCCACCTGGTGCTTGTTTCACGTGTGGAGACTCTGGGCATCAAAACTGGAACTGTCCGATGAAAAACAAAGCTCTTCCTCCACCCCCTCCAAGATCTGCGGCAAGCTCTCCTTTGGTTCGTGCACCACCACCTCGGGCTCTCAACATCAACACCAAGCCCGGGTCTACTGTTGCTCTTGCCAACTGTGTCAACGCCGCTCAAGCTAAGCATGCACCTGGAGTTGTGATGGGTATGCTTCTCATTAACTCAGTCCCTGCACGAGTTTTGTTTGATTCTGGTGCATCGCATTCTTTTGTTTCTATCAAATTTGCAAATGAGAATGAGTTAGCTATGGATCCTCTCCTTAAGCGGTTAATGGTCCTTTCTCCTGGAGCAACAATGGCAGCTGCTAAAATCAGCCATGGCAATCAAATTGAGATTGGTGGCTCTTCGTTCTCGGCATCCTTAATTTTTCTGGGCAATTCTGACATTGATGTCATCTTGGGCATGGATTGGTTGACAGCAAATGCAGATGTGATTGATTGTGCTGAACGCTCGGTTTCTCTAAAGATTCCTGAAGGCCATATAGTCTTTTCTCCAAGTCTGACTCCTGCTATCCAGCTTTTCTCTTTGGCGGCTCTGAATGATGATGCTATGGAAGCTATTCAGAGTGTTTCGGTGGTCTGTGAGTTCCCAGATGTCTTTCCTGAAGAGTTGCCGGGTATGCCTCCGGATCGTGAGGTTGAGTTTGTAATTGAGCTTGAACCTGGAATGGCTCCTATCTCCAAGCGGCCTTATAAAATGGGTCCTGCTGAGTTGGCTGAACTCAAACGTCAGCTTGATGAACAAGATAAGTTGGGTTTCATTCAACACAGTACCTCTTCTTGGGGTAGCCCAACAATCTTTGTGAAAAAGCGAGACAGGAACGATAGACTTTGTGTTGACTATCGGGCTCTCAATGCTAAAACCATCAAGAATAAATATCCCCTTCCGCGGATTAATGATCTCTTCGATCAGCTAGCTGGAGCTGTGGTGTTCTCTAAGCTTGACTTGAGAAGTGGTTATCACCAAATCAAGATTCGCAAGGAAGATGTTCCTAAAACATCTTTCACCACTCGCTATGGCCTGTATGAGTACACGGTCATGTCTTTCGGTCTCACCAACGCACCTGCTACCTTCTCGAGGCTTATGAACTCGGTTTTCATGGAGTATCTTGATAAGTTCGTTGTGGTCTATCTGGATGACATCCTATTCTATTCTAAGTCAAAGGAAGAACATGAAGAACACCTTCGGTGTGTCCTAAACAAGCTTCGTGAGAACCGCTTGTATGCAAAGTTCTCAAAGTGTGAGTTTTGGCTGCCTCAAGTAACCTATCTTGGTCACGTCATCTCTGCTAAGGGCATTGCCGTCAACCCGGAAACTGTGAAGACAATTGTTGAATGGCTTCCTCCTGTTAATGTCAAAGAAGTGCGGAGTTTCCTTGGTTTGGCTAGTTATTGTCGTCGCTTCGTGCAGAACTTTTCGAAGATAGCGAAGCCTCTTACCGATCTCCTCAAGAAAGGCAAGAAATACCTTTGGACTCCTGCATGTCAAACAAGCTTTGAGACACTCAAAGAGAAGCTCACTTCCACACCAGTCTTGGTTCCTCCGGACACATCTAAGCCTTTCCAGATATTCTGTGACGCCTCTTTGCAAGGATTGGGTGCGGTCCTTATGCAAGAAAAACAAGTTGTTGCTTATGCCTCTCGACAGTTGAAGACGCATGAGATCAACTATCCTACACATGACCTCGAGCTCGCAGCAGTTGTCTTTGCTTTGAAACTATGGAGGCACTACTTGCTGGGCAACCGTTGTGAAATCTTTTCTGATCACAAGAGTCTAAAGTATATCTTCACTCAGCCTGATCTCAACCTTCGGCAGAGGAGATGGATTGAAGCAATCAATGATTTTGATTTGACCATCAACTACACTCCGGGCAAAGCTAATGTCATGGCCGATGTTCTCAGCCGCAAAGCTTATGTCAACAACCTCATGATGGAAGAACAACATCCTCTCTTGTGCGAGGAATTCCGTCAGCTCAACCTTGAAATTGTGGAACAAGGGTATCTCCTGAACCTTCTGGCTACTCCTCTCTTGGAAGAGAAGGTTCGCTCTCGTCAGCTTGGTGATCCGCACACCAGAAAGATCATCTCCAAACTTCAGCTTCCGAAGTATGAGTCCTTCCACGTCGATGATCAAGGCACGCTTTTCTTTGAACATCGGATGTTTGTTCCGAACTACCCGGGTTTGAGAGAGCAAGTTCTCAAGGAGGCGCATGATTCTGTTCTTTCTATCCACCCTGGCAGCACAAAGATGTACATGGACTTGAAAACACAATATTGGTGGCCGGGTTTGAAACGATATTGTGCCAAGTATGTCTCGGAGTGCGATGTCTGCCGCAGAGTGAAAGCTGTCCATCAGAAACCTTTCGGTCTTCTACAGCCATTGAAACCCCCGGAATGGAAATGGGAGAAAGTAGAGATGGACTTCATCACTGGTTTTCCAAGGTCGCAGAAGGGCAACAATGCAATCTTTGTTGTCATTGACAGGCTTTCTAAAGTGGCTCACTTCTTCCCCGTCAAGGAAACAATTTCTGGAATTCAGTTGGCTGAGCTCTATATCAACAGAATTGTCTCTCTGTATGGGGTTCCGCTTGAGATCAGTTCAGACCGTGGGAGCATCTTCACTTCCCAGTTCTGGGAAAGTTTCCAAAATGCGTTGGGAACAAAATTGAACTTCAGCACAGCTTACCACCCTCAGTCGCAAGGACAAGTTGAAAGGATCAATCAGATTCTGGAGGATATGCTTCGTGCTTGCGTCATCTATTTTGGAATGAAGTGGGAAGAATGTCTTCCTTATGCTGAATTCTCTTACAACAACAGCTTCCAGAAAAGTCTGAAGATGGCACCATTTGAGGCTCTCTATGGCCGCAAATGCAGAACTCCGATTGGTTGGTCGGGTGTAGGAGAAAGAATATGGTTTGGCCCTGACATTGTAACTCAAGCAGAGGAGAAGGTGCACATCATTCTTGAAAATTTGAAGATTGCTCAAAGTCGCCAGAAGAGCAATTATGACAGGAAGCACACGGACATGGTGTATGTCCCTGGTGATCTCGTTTACCTTCGTGTCACTCCAATGAAAGGCACACACCGCTTTGGTATCAAAGTAAAACTGGCTCCTAGATACATCGGTCCTTTCAAAATTCGTGGAAGAAGAGGAGAAGTTGCTTATGCTCTTGAGCTCCCGGAAAAACTCAAGGTCCATGATGTTTTCCACATCTCTCAACTCAAGAAGTGCTTCAAGGATCCCGGCAGGACCGTGGATCATGAGCTAATCAATCTCCAAGAAGACCTGTCTTATCAAGAACACCCCACAAAAATCCTTGAGATCGCAGAAAGAAGGACTCGCAACAAGTCCATCAAGTTCTGCAAGGTGCAGTGGTCGCACCATTCGGTTGATGAAGCCACTTGGGAGCGTGAAGATGAGCTCCGTGACAATTATCCTACCCTCTTTGTGTCTTCTTCTTCTTCCTAGAATCTCGGGGCGAGATTCCTGTTTAGTGGGGGAGAGTTGTAGCATCCCATTTGTCTAACAACTGTAATGCTACTTGGTTTAGTAATATATGGCTAATTCATATATATAATTGTTGCATCATCATTATATCATGCTCATGCCATCATGCCATCTTGCATTTGAGCATCATATAAAACCCTGTTGATTTGGTTCTTCTCTCATCTGCATTGTAAAATTGTATTTGCCTCTTGATATTGTATTTGGTTCTTGATATTGTGTAAATGCCCAAGTTGAGTTGGGGGCATATCTTTTATTGAATCCATCACCTTTTCTTTGTCACCACCTTATAATTCTACCACCCTAATTACCCATGGGCTTTTATTTTATTTTGGCATTTAATCTAGCCCATGTGGGTTGGGATGGATCTAATTCCTTTTGCTTGACCTTTATTCCATATTTGGGAATGCATGGAAATAAATGCCATGGGATTTAATTTTGTTCTCACAAAATCAAATGTGGCATCTACTATTCATGCATGGGCCATGCAAGAACCACCTCATCTAAGTCATTTGGATTTTATTTGAAATCCTTTTGAGTGGATCATCTCTCCCCTCTCTCTCCCTCCTTTGGGCTTGGTCTTGTTTGATCTTGCTTAAACCCTATCCTCACATCAACCTCTCTCTCTAAACCCTCACCACCTTTCTTTCCTTCCTCTCTTTTGTCTAAATCTTGTTCGATCTTAGCTTGTTTTTGCTTGATGCATGCAAGCATCGAAACCCTAAGATCTCACCTCTCCCTCTCTAATCTAGCTCAAACAAAACCCTAAACCTACCCTTTGTTTGGCTAAACCAAACCATCACCTCTCACCTCACCCCCTCTCTTCAAAAACCCTACCCGAGCCACCCCTCTCTAGCTAACCCTACCTACCCCACCCTCTCTCTCTCGGCCTTCCTTCTCTCTCTGACCTGCAGGCCCCACCCTGGACCCATCTACCCCTCTCTCACCACCCCACCCCTCTAACCTAGCTCCAACCCGAGCCACTTTCCCCTCTCTCCAGCTCTCTCTCTCTGCCACCCTAGCCCCACCACCCTCTCCTTCCTTCCATACCCCACCTGCAGCCCCTCCCCTAGGTATACCTGCCCCTGCCTGCCTCCCAGCTCGAGCACATGGGGGGTAGAGGATAAAAGGTGGCCGAAGCCACCTTTATCTACACCACCTTCCCCACGCCACCTCCTTCATCCCTCTCTGCTATATCCCCTTCCCCCACGCCTCCTCTGGCCTCGCCCAGATCTGGCCCGAGCCAGCCTCCCCACCTCCTTCCTCCTCTCCGTCCACCAACAGCCGACGCCGCCCACCACCAGCACCTCGCCGTCCACGACGCTCCGGCCGTCAAGCTCGTCGTGGGGGTGATCGCGGAGGATGAGACAGTCCCCTGCAGTGGCCCCGTACACGCCAGCGAGGAAGAGGAGCCCCAGGCTCGCCAGGACTGATGCTGCTCCGACGAAACCCTAGCCCGCCGGAGCGCCTGCGTCGTCGATGATCCGCCGCTCCCCAGGCCGATCCAACGCCACCGGCAGCCCCGCGGTGAGCCTCTCTCCCTCCCAGACACGCCCCTTTTCACCCTTGCTTCCTGTGCTCGCCGGATCCAGCGTCGAGCGCCCTCGGTGCACCGCCAGACGCTGGTGGCTGCACGATCTCACGCCGCATAGAACCCTATCTAGCCGCCCAGTTCCCTCCTAACAACTACCCCAGCCTACCGCACTGGCTCGCGCCCCGCAGCGCGCACGCCAGGTCGCGGGTTCGAGCCCGCGCGCCGCGCCCCGCGTCAGACGGCACCGTTTTGCCGTCAGGTTCAGAGAAGATCCACAGTAGCCATGCGCACTTGGCAGATACCCCCCTGGCTTTTCTTTTTCCTTAACCCGCGCTCCAGCTCGACCCCACCTGTAAGCCTCGGCCAGGTTCACCCACTAACGCGTGTGTCTCAGTCAGCAACGGTCCCACCTGTCACTGACTATGGCTAAGTTAGCCTGGGTAGAAAAAGGTTTTCTGTTTTCTGTTTTTAATTTAAATCTTTTCAAATTATTTTAAATTCAAATTTAAATTTGTTTTAATATAACTTTTAAAATATGAATTCAAACAATACAAATAATATATGTTTTTGAATCAGAAAAATGTGAGGATTTCAAATATGTCATCCAAAATATGTCTTGAACACTTAAAATTTCAAGTTGACAAAAATTACAATAAAATGCCCTTTTCTTAATAAATTAATAACTTTTGACTTATAATTCCAAATTTAACAAATGATATGTCTAAAATGATCAGCTCGACGAGACCTCTCTGTTTATGCATTCCATGTTCTATTTTGCAGCATGCATCATATAAATATAATGTAAACAGCAACTAATATGAGGATAAAATGTGGCCAAAACTCAATAAAATGTTTATTTCTTATATTCCACACCTCACCCATGCCATGCTACATTATTGACATGCAACTTGTGCATCATTCATCATGGAATGATTGTTTGCTTGTCGCATTTTATTCTTATGCTTGTGCACTTTATTTATGTTGGCCTTTGTTTGTTTGGTTCTTCTTCGAAAAGACGCTGAGCAGGGGATATATCAAGAAACCCAGGAGCACTACCCAGATCCTTCTCTCGCTTCAACTGAGCTGTCAGGCAAGCACTACCACATGCTTGCATACATATAGTACCTATAGCCTCTATATTATTCTTGCATCATTGAGTCGCGATTGCATTAAACTGAATCCCAAGTATTGCATAGCCTTTACTTTTAAACCCCACCAAAGCTTGTTCCTCCATCCCATGAGCCATTAATAAAGGAGTTGTTTGAGCCATGCGAGTCGTAGAACAGCATGTGTAGGGTATGTGAGTGTCTGATGGATAACGAGGTACCTAAACAACTTAACCTGAGTAGTAATGGGATACTAATGAAAGTGGCACCGGTGAGCAATATCTGCTATTTGGTTTTTCCTGCTCACTTGTGTCCCGTAGGACCCCGAGTACTTGATTCTTGTTCCTTGAATACTCGTGCTATCCACATCAGGGAGGCTTATGGGACCCCCCTGAGCCAGAGCTTGATTCATTTTCGGGTTCCCAGTCGTTTACAGCCATTGACGCAAACCTTGAGTCCGTCTCGGAGTTAGCTAACTTCGTTGCGGGTGTACTCAATGGGGTGGCCCCCTGAAATATTTCTGAATCCTGTGATTGCTTTGTCGTGAAGGCCTCGTTGGGTTTTGATTTGGTTTTTCCGAGGTTGATCGAGTGTGTGTTGCTATTTGTGCACCCCTGCAGGGTAAAACTTTCTGAAAGCCGTGTCCGCGGTTATGGACGACTTGGATCACAGTTTCTCGATCATAGACAAGTATAACTAAAGTACCGCTTTTAATTTGACTAAGTAACTGACTAGTAAATAGTGCAACACTCATGGAATGGATAATAAAACTGCCAACGGATGGGGGTTGTTCGTCCGCTTCCTCGTTGGTAAGCGAGGAGGAGCATGGATCTGTTGATATTACTATCATAACTGTTGTCATTATTTCACGGACATCCGTCTATCTTTGGTTAGGCAGATGGTTAGCGAGTATCTATAGAACTGTTAGGGTTTATCTTTTGCTGCAAGTGCGTCACCCCAGGTTGTGTCCCCTTTAGACACATATAGACTTGCTGAGTACCCCTAGGGTCTCACACGATAAATTATTTGGTTCAGATGAACAGGTACACTCACGAGATGGATACTGGGTGGAGGAGACGGATGATGTGGGCAACGATCATTCGGTGTAGAGATTCCGGGAACGGGGATCCGTGAGATCTGTGGGCGGGATGTGTTTATTTATGGTGCATCTTATGCCGACACGACGACATCATCTACGTCAGATCCGATGCAGAGTCTGCATCACTCCTTTGTTTCTGAACCTCGTTGTCGAGATCTTCAATCTGAATTCCGAGAGTTGGTTGCATAATCCGCCTATTCGTGTGCAGAGTAATGGTTTGGGTGCGCGATGGACTGATCACCATCCGACTACTCTTAGCATTCGCTCTTGTACATCGAATCAGTGAATCCAGCAATTTTACTCCGTCCACGGAAGCTAGAGGTGGCTTTATTTGTTGATACCTCTACCTTCGACCTTTTGTTTCCGGAGTGTTCTCTTAACGAACGTGAGCACCGACCTTTGTTGATGGTGTCGCCGATTTCAAGATGGAGAAGGAACCATTGTTAGTGGTGTCGCGAGGATCTACACGAAGCGAGAAGACGCAGATCGCTGATCTTCTTTCCGGTACCATGAGGCGGATCTCGAGGGCGAGATCCATTGTTAGTGGTGTCGAATTGTGGCATCCCGCAAAACCACTACTAGAAAATCGCGTTGTTTTTGTGCATTGCATCATCATGACCGCATGCTCATGTCATCATGCCACATTGCATTTGAGCATCGTCATCGTCTTGCATTTGCTTGCATAAAACTATTTTCGGAAAAACCTATTTTTGTTTTCTAAATGCCCCGTCTTTGTTCAAACACAAAACCCGGGTCTCCGGATTATTTTGTTTTGTCTGCCAACGATTTGCAAAAACCCCGTTGGGAATAAATAAATTGTTTAATTATTTTTAGGGGGCAGCCGAACCAGGCCGATCCGACCCAGTCGGCCACCCCCAGTTCAAAACGGTCCACCCAAAATCCCTAACCTACCCAGACCTAAACTACCCACCCTTCAGCCAAATCACCCTGACCAATGCCCTCTCGCCACCTCACCTCTCCTCTCTCCACCACCCAATCACCCCCTGCCACATCAGCCCCACCCACACCACTCCCTCCCCACACCACAGCACCCACACACCAACGCACACACGCACGCGCCTGACCCCACTCCCAGCCGCGGCCCACTCCCTCCCCCTGCCAACAGCCCGCCTCGGGATCCTTCCCGCGGGCCCACCTTCCCCTGCCCCGTTTCCCCAACCTCCTCGCAACTTCTTCTTCCCTCCCGTGCGTCCATCGCCTCTGCGCGCCGCCGGCAACCCGCCGCCCTACGCGCCTTCCTCCTCACCTGCAAGCCGTCGAGCGCCTCCTCTCCGTCGCCGCGGCGACCCCCCCCCCCCTCGCCACCGTCCTCCGCCGCGCTGGCCTCGCTCGTCCTCGCCTGCGTCCGTCCGCCGCCGTTCCCCCTGGCCGCCTAACCGGCAGCGTCCTTCCGCCGCCGTGGCCACCTCCTCCTCCGCCTTCCGCCGGCACCCTCCTCGAGCCGCCCCTGCTGCCAGAGCTCCTCCCGGTGAGCCCCGCCATCACCGTGTCCGCCTCCGGCGACAGGCTTCTCCGCCCTGCGGCCCCGCGGCCCCGTGAGCTCGCCCGTCGCCCGCGCGCCTCTCGTCGAGCCCGAGCCGACGGCACCCCTCCGCGTCCCCGCTCACCTCTCCCCGACGCCGGCGCCCCTGGCGTCGCCCGTCACCGCCGTCCGTGCAAGCTTCCCAAGCTCCTCCTCGTCATCGCTCTCTGCGGCCACCGCCCTGTCGAGTTCCTCCGCATCGGGTCCTCCCTACCCTCTGCAAGCTGCTTGCCTGCCTGCATGCCTGCCGCCGCATCCTCTGCCTCGCCACCAACCACCGCCGCCCGGAGTCCCTCTTCGCTGGTCGCCTGGCCTCGCCCTCCACTTGCCGCTGGACTCTTTCTCCTCTCGTCTGCAGTACCGACCCGGCCAGCTAAACGGTGAACTTTGTCGTGCTGCTATTGAACCTGTTCCGCAAGTGTGTGCCCACTGGTGCTCAAGCGGAAGCCAAGACCACCAATGCCTGATCCAAGTGCATCGCCGTCAATCAAAGAGGGATCCGGCATGTGTCCATCACGGGCGACAAGATCTTCGACACGACACCCGAAGACGGCGATGTCCACCCCCAAGATCTTCTTCTCGGACCCCGGTGACCCCATGATCTTCGCCGCAGAACAACAAGGCCGTTGGAGTGGAATCGACAAGATCTACCGCCGGACGCCAAGCACTCCTTCACGGACCCGAGAACCCTAAGACCGAACCTTGTCGAACCCCTCGGAACGCCATGTTCTCCCACCCGGAGACCCCGAATGCCAAGACCGACTTGATGGCACGGACCCGACAAGATCTTCGTGACGACAAGATCGGCACCGACCAGGGCGGATCCGATGCGCCCCGACGCAAAGCCAAGTCCTTCTTCGCGGAACGCCAAGATCTACTCTGTTATCCGAGAACGATCCCGCCGAGACCGAACCCCAGATCCGAACCCTGAGACCGAACCCCGCACCCCGGAACCCCAAGATCTTCCGAACCCCAATGTGTGACCCTTTATCCGAGCCCCTATTTTATAAATGCCATCTATGTAAATTGTTGCATATTAAATTGTCATACTTGCATGCATACTTGTCTGTGGTTTGGGGGCCTTATGCCGATTCACCATATAATTAAATATGGGGCCCATATGCGGGCAAATCTAGTCTTATATTGGCCTCATTTAAATTTGTATAGCGAACCGGTAACTTATCTTTTGCCATGTTAATGCAACATTTAAATGCGGGGTATCTAAACAACATAAACCACCTAATTAATTGTCGGGACCCCGGTTCCGCTTAATATGTCTAATTGCATCGCACCTTGCCATGTCATACATCATACATGCATCATGCCCGATCTTCTGCCGTTGTATTAAATAGTGCATCCGGTGTTTCTTCTAGTGTTTTGCTTCTTCGCGGATAAGGCCGTTGAGTTGATGCGAGTGTCGACCCGATCTTGGATGAACCTTCGGCAATGTTTTCAGGCGAGCATCTCCCTCTTTCTACCTATCTTACTTTTATAGTATTTATTCTCTCCTGTTGATCTATTGCTACCTGTGTTGCGATGCTCTAGTTTTCGTACCCGTGATATTCCTTGCAGCCTTATATTGCCTTGGACACCTCCTATTACCTGTTGTTTGGTAGATAGTTGGACTTGCGCGTCGTAGTCGTTTGCTCAAGTGCTATTGCGTGTCGCCAAGTGCCACAGTTGTTGGAGCATTGCTGCATGTTTAATGTTGGAGATGATCATGGCTTTAATTATCGTTCACTTTAATTATTGTTTAATAACTAAAATTGAAGTAGGTAAGCAGAGGCACAGGTGGGCAATAGATGTTATTTGGTTGTTAACCGTCCACTTGTGTCCCGTAGGACCCCGAGTACTTGATACCTGTTCCTTGAATATTCGCGCTATCCACATACGGGGAATTATGGGACCCCCCTGAGCCAGAGCTTGATTCATTCTTATTTCTTGGGGCCACAAACTAGTTTGAGGTTTTATTCACTATCCTATACTTATGCCATGCTTTACTGCTTTATTACGATTGTGCAAGGAGCACCTGTACTGTTTAGGTAAGCGGAGTTTTCGCGGTATCGACAAGCCCAGTTTTGGGTTCCCAGTCGTTTACAGCCACTGGCGCAAACCTGTTGGAGATATGCCCAAGAGGCAATAATAAAGTGGTTATTATCATATCTTCACACTTATGATAAATGTTTACATACCATGCTATAATTGTATTAACCGGAAACATTAATACTTGTGTGATTTGTAAACTAAAATAAGAGTCCCTAGTAAAGCCTCTTGTTAAACTAGCTTGTTGGTTAATATATGATCATGGTTTCCTGATCATGAACATAGAGATGTTATTAACAACAGGATCATATCATTAGGAGAATGATGTGATGGACATACTCCTATAGATAAGCGTAGCATAAAGATCAAGTCATTTTAATAGTTCAATTGCTATATGCTTTCTGATACATAGTAACCTAATTCCTTCGACCATGAGATCATGCATATCACCTTTACCGGATGGATGCTTTGATAACATCAAACACCACACCGTAACTGGGTGGCTATAAAGATGGCATTGAGTGTTCGGAAAGTATTGGTTGAGACACATGGATCAAGAGTGGGATTTGTCCATCCATATGACGGATAGATATTCTCTGGGCCCTCTCGGTGAAATGTCATCCAATTAGCTTGCAAGCATGTGACTGGATCACAAGGGATCACATATCACGGGAACGAGAAAAGAGTACTTATCGGTAACGAGGTTGAACTAGGTATGCAGAGATACCGACGATCATAACCTCGGATAAGTAAACTATCGTGAGACAAAGGGAAATTGGTATCGTATGTAAGTGGTTCATTCGATCGCAAAGTAATCATAGAAATATGTGGGAGCCATATGAATTTCCAGATTCCTCTATTGGTTATTGTTCGGAGAAGTGTCTCGATCATGTCCGCATAATTCACGAACCGTAGGGAGACACACTTAAGGATTCGACGTTGTTTTTGAGTAGTTATGGTATTATGAGAAAGAGACCGAATGTTGTTCGGAGTCTCGGATGGGATCCGGGATATCACGAGGTGATCCGGAATGGTCCGGAGAATAAGATTCATATAAGGAAAGTCCCGTTTCGGAGTTCGGGAATGATTCCGGTGTTTTCATCGGGAATGTTCTAGAAGGGTCCGGATTGTCCGGCACTCCGGGGGGGAGGGTACATGAATGTGTCATTGAATGATTGCATCATGTACTAAGTGTTCTTGCTGTTCCAAAAACATGAAAGTCAAATTGCCAGTTTGAAAGTCAAACGGCTAAAACAGGAAACTGTGGAAAACAGGAAACTGTGGGAAACAGGAAACTGTGGGAAACAAGCAAGAGGAGGTTGAAACCAACTTGGAGGAGGAGTTCCTCTCCTCCAAGCCGGCGCCCAGCCCTAGGCCGAGTTGGGGAGGGACTCCCTCCCTGGCGCGCCTAGCCCCTCCACCTATAAAAGGAGGGGCAGGGCTCCTCCTTGAGAAACACAAGTTTCTACCTCTAATCTCCGGTTTAGAGCCGTTCTGGTTTAGAGCTTCTAATTGCTTTAGCCTGCGGTTTAGAGCCTTCTAATTGGTGTGTCTAATCTCTAGACCACTAATAGCCCTCTCTCATAATCCACCATACTCGCTCCGGCTTAAGGCGAAGCCCTGCGGGATTTCCCCTCTACTTCCGGTACCACGCCGTTGTGCTGCCGGAATCGCGAGGAGAGTGCTACAACCTCCGCTGCCTGCTGGAACAAGGGAGAGGAAGGTCTTCGTCGAGTACCGAACGTGTGACCGACTACGGGAGCGCTGCCGGAACGCAGCGCCGGAAGGATCGTCTACGCGATCTTGAGATCGGAAAGAGTACGACTACATCACCCACGAGAATCTGCTCTCGTTAACCGCTTTGGAATCTTCGAGGGTAAGTTATTCCATCGACTCGTTGCTACAATCTAGTAGATAGATCTTGGCTTGTTTGTTTGTATGCGATAGAAAATTTTTGTTTTCCATGCTACGAACCCCTACAGTGGTATCAGAGCCGTGTCTATATGTAGATCTGTTGCACGAGTAGAACACAATGGTCATTGTGGGCGTTGATGCTTTTATTGTCGATTGCTTCTTGTGTACTTTGCATCTTGCGGTATGTTGGGATGAAGCGGCCCGGGCTAACCTTACATGACATCGTTCATGAGACTTGCTCCACGCTTGACATGCAACTTGTATTGCATAAGTGGCTTTGCGGGTGCCTGTTTCTCCTAGCATAGTTAAGATCCAATTTACAATGGGTGATTAACAATACTAGTATCAATGTTGTGGTTCATGTTCGTAAGTTAGAACGACACTTATTAACAGCCCCAAACCACGTAAAACATGCAAAGAAAGTAGAGGCGTCTAACTTTGTTTTGCAGGGGTGTGCAGTGATGTGATATGGCCATGATTGTGATTATATATGATGTATGCAATGTTCCTTATTGTAAGTCGGCAACCGGCAGGAGCCATATGGTTGTCTTTATTTTCTGTTAAGACCCGCGTGTCTATTCAAAGTAGTTGTAATAGTTGAAGCCGGTGGACGACAACCATGGAGCAGCGTCATTGACCTTGATGCAATGCCGTTAATGATGGAGATCATGTTCGTGCTTGAAGATGGAGATCGGAAGCACAAAGAATAAAGGCCATATCATATCACATATTATGAATTGCATGTGATGTTAATCCGTTATGCATCTTGTATTGCTTAGTAGACGACGGTAGCATTATAAGATGATCCCTCATGCACATGAATTTCAAGTCATAAAGTGTTCACCCTTGGTTAGCACCGTTGCTAAAACTTGTTGTTTCGAAGCACCACGTGATGATCGGGTGTGTTAGATTCTGCAAGTGTATACAACGTGAGCAAGCCAGATTTGCTCATGCAGAAACTAAGGTTTGATCTTGACGAGCCTAGCATGTACAGACATGGCCTCAGGAACACGGATTACCGAAAGATAGAGCATGAGTCATATAGTAGATATGATGAACATGTTGATTGTTCGCCATTGAAGCTATATCAACTCTCGTGATGATCGGTTTTGATGTGGTGGATTTGGTTCGTGTGATCACTAAAACAATGTGAGGGATATTGTTTTGAGTGGGAGTTCACCTAGATTAATTTAATTATTAATTAGAACTCAATTTATCATAAACTAAATCAAAGTGAATTTGCATAGTTGTTGTAGTCATTGGCATCCGTTTACCACCTTGCGCTTAGTTATAATTGAGATGATAAAACTATAGAATTCTGGTTAGTTACTTTACGAACTGGTATCGTATTGTTTTGAAGTGTTAATCTAAAGTTTAAAAGTCCTATTGCAAACTTTCAGTAAGTTCCGGTTACTCCATGAAGTTTAATAATTAGTATTAAATCAAGAGTAACAATTCCAAGTGTTAGTATATAAGTATCATGTTTGTCTCCATGATTCTTGATATTCAAAGGATTCTCTTAATATCAAGGTTATCTAGGATCTGAAAGAGTTGTTTCAGAAACCATGATGTGTGGAAGATATTGTGATATCTGAAACGAAGTTTTGGTTACAACATGATAGAGTATAATATGGCAAAGTTCATGTTCTCATATTTTGATGAGAATTTGCAAAAGGTTGGAGACACTTGTTGTCCTAATCCTCCAAAAGGTTTTGGATAGCAACATTATACTCATAATTCATCGTTATAAGCTAAAAGTAGCTTGATCATGGACGATTCCATGATAAGGGTGAATATTTGATGTAGGTAAAATGTTTACTACACCAAGAGATTACTAAAGAAAGGAATTTGAAAGAACACCAAACATTTGATGATGGTGATCTACTTCAAAGTGCAAGACCAAAGACATTGGTATTTAATTATACACGCTTTGGACTATGTGTCATATGTATGACTCCACTGTTGATGTTGATAGATTCTTTCAAACAGAAAAGGAAATAACTGAAAGAGAATCTCATAAATATATGGCAGAAAAGAAAAGACTAGAATTGTTCAGTTTAAGTATATAGATGATATACATGTTATGGCTATATTCTTTGCTTATTAAGCAATGTGGTTCTTAAGTATTTGATACTGAATTTGTTGGTGTGAATCGTCATACGAAACAACACAATTCATGAACTACAATGGCCTAAGTAACTAGCGAAAGAATCTGTGATGATGTTCATCGAGAACAAATAAAGGGTTATTGTGTTGCTCGTTAAACATTAAAGCTTGCCTTCAAGATTTGTTTTATCAGGTATTATGAGAACAAAAGGGTTGTTCAAATAATTGCCGTAATCCATAAAAGATGGATGATTCACAAATCTCGTTGGAGAAATCACATCCATAAAACTAGTGCTAAAAATGTCGAAAGACAAATTGATTGGAAGATCACTTAGGAAGTGACATCGCCGTTTAAATTATATTGGAAAGAAAACATGAAGAAACTCCATGTGGATGGAATTTTGGAGTCTTCTGATTTTTGATCAAATGACGCTTGTGAAACTTTCCTAGAGATAATTAAAACTTCGTTCATAGGCCAAAAGGGAACGAATGACTAGCTTATTGGAACTTGTACATATTGTTGTACGAAATCCATTATGTGTAGTCAAAAGCGATGGATTTCAACTTCATATGCTTTCTCCGAAAATTTGAGTGAATATATGAATATTTACTTAATAAGGATAAAGTATGAAACACTTGAAAAGTTCAAAGACTTTCAAGATGAAGTGCAAAATCATTGTAACAAGAATATGAATAGTTTATGATAAGATCATAAAGGAAGATATTTAAGTTACAAGTTTAGCATAATACCTAAGATTTAAGGAATCGTTCCGTGGATTTGCATTTCCCGAAACACCATAAGAGTATGGAACGTTCGAGATATGTAATTAAACCTTGTTAGACATGGTTAGATCAAAGGTATAATTCATAAAACTGCCATTATATTTTAAAGATTAAAAGCTTTAGAGATTACCATTTTTCCACTGAAAAGAGCTCCATCATAATCCGTTGAAATGACACCATATAAAGTTATGGTTTGGGATAAAACCCAAGTTGTCCTTTCTTAAACATTGGTATGCTATGCATAAGAAAGATGTTTGCAACCAAAGTCGGATGAACCTGTCTTTGTTAAGTATTCCTCCATAACACCGGAGACAAAAGTGTTTGTTACTTAGAACGTCAAGTTTCTTTTAGAAGGAATTTTTCGTGAAAAGTAAAGTGGGAGGACAATAGAACTTTGATAAGGTTAAAAGAACCTTAGCTATATGTGCAGAGTTGCGCAGCGCCAAAAGTGTTCCGGAGGCAGCAACAATGCTCATGGCTCACGTGTCTCAAAGGTTGTGGTCACGGAGATCTAAGTTCCTATTGAACCAAGTAGGTCTAGTAAACAATCAAATACCAAGATTTGAGGGTTGAATCATTATTTGAATAATGAACGGACTACATACAAAGAAGCGATGATGGGCCCTGACTCCGTCAAATGGCTTGAAGCCATAAAATCCGTGATAGTTCCATACACGAGAAATCAAGTTTTGAACTTGAAGGACCCTCGAGAAAGGTGTAAGACCTTACAGTTGTGTTTGGATCTATAAAGAAATAGACATGGATGTTTCACATCTATGAAGTTATCGACATGTCGGGAAAGAGTTCACGACAATAATCAAAAGAGTTGACTATGACAAGATTTGATCTTTCATAAGCGATATTTAGTCTAGACGGATTTATGTAGCAACCACTACATATAATTTTGTTATATGGTAGTTGAATAAACAAAACAAGTTCTTCTAATAGAATTGTTACCTAGGACAAGTGCATAACACGGTCCATAGGGTTTTGTTAATTCAAAGGATGCTAAAAGCATATGCAAACTTCAATGGTTGAAGTAAGCATAGCGGAGTTGGAATCTTCACTATGATGAAACTGTTAAAAGGGTTTAATTTCATCAGAGACAATGAAGATGCTTGCATTTGCAAGAAATTAAGTGGGAGCGCTAAGACATATTTCTAATACATTATGTGGAAGACATATTGTTGATTGGAAATAATGTATCTTTTATTAACACATATTAAGAATTTCATCCCGATGAAAGACTTAGGCAAAACCCAAATATTTGGCATCAATAGACGCTAATATGGTTGTGCCAGAAGTACATAGACAAGATATTGAATGAGTTCAATATAGAAACTACAAGAGAGGTTCTTGTCGCACAGAAAGGATTGAATGAGTTCAATGTTGATGATATATTCAAGTGTATTGACATTTGGTAAAGTGAAACAAATAATCAAGTATAGATTGATACTTGATGTATGAAATCACGAAGAGTATTTATATAAATCATACTGTGATATGTACAAATCCAGATATGTCCTATGCTCTAAATATTGTGAGCATATACCAGAATGATTCGTAAGATAATCATTGGACAATAGTAAGGATATTCTTATGATCTTTTGGAAGAACTAAGAGTATAATATTTGTAGAAGTGACAAATAGATGGTTAGTTCATTGTAAAAGTACTACATTAATACTAGCTTTGTCACAAAGTACAAATTAATTTTATCTCAATCCAAACTAAGGGTGGCACAATATAATGGAAAGTGAGTTCCATAAAGGATTTGGATGAGTTCCAAAGTTAAGACATTGTGACAGATACTACAACAAAAGGCTAAAGTATATGACTGCTATTTTAGCAGCAAAAGAGGGCATTTGTGTCAAGTAGTTTGTTATCAAACTAGGTGTAGTTCACAGTGGGATAATACTATGAAGATATATTGTGCGACAATATTATCAACATGTTTTAACCCCAAAGAGCTAAAGGTCACACCGAAAGACCAAATTTATACAAAGCCATCTCATTAGAGAATGAGTGATGCGTAGAGACGCAAAGACATGCAATTACACACGGACCTGGAAGTGTCAGATCCGGAGATCAGTTGACCACAAGCAATCGTGTACATATAACACCGGAAAGCCATAGGTGTTGAATACACAAAGGTTTGAAACTAGATTATTGACTCTAGTGCAAGTGGGAGACTGTTGGAGATATGCCCAAGAGGCAATAATAAAGTGGTTATTATCATATCTTCACACTTATGATAAATGTTTACATACCATGCTATAATTGTATTAACCGGAAACATTAATACTTGTGTGATTTGTAAACTAAAATAAGAGTCCCTAGTAAAGCCTCTTGTTAAACTAGCTTGTTGGTTAATATATGATCATGGTTTCCTGATCATGAACATAGAGATGTTATTAACAACAGGATCATATCATTAGGAGAATGATGTGATGGACATACTCCTATAGATAAGCGTAGCATAAAGATCAAGTCATTTTAATAGTTCAATTGCTATATGCTTTCTGATACATAGTAACCTAATTCCTTCGACCATGAGATCATGCATATCACCTTTACCGGATGGATGCTTTGATAACATCAAACACCACACCGTAACTGGGTGGCTATAAAGATGGCATTGAGTGTTCGGAAAGTATTGGTTGAGACACATGGATCAAGAGTGGGATTTGTCCATCCATATGACGGATAGATATTCTCTGGGCCCTCTCGGTGAAATGTCATCCAATTAGCTTGCAAGCATGTGACTGGCTCACAAGGGATCACATATCACGGGAACGAGAAAAGAGTACTTATCGGTAACGAGGTTGAACTAGGTATGCAGAGATACCGACGATCATAACCTCGGATAAGTAAACTATCGTGAGACAAAGGGAAATTGGTATCGTATGTAAGTGGTTCATTCGATCGCAAAGTAATCGTAGAAATATGTGGGAGCCATATGAATTTCCAGATTCCTCTATTGGTTATTGTTCGGAGAAGTGTCTCGATCATGTCCGCATAATTCACGAACCGTAGGGAGACACACTTAAGGATTCGACGTTGTTTTTGAGTAGTTATGGTATTATGAGAAAGAGACCGAATGTTGTTCGGAGTCTCGGATGGGATACGGGATATCACGAGGTGATCCGGAATGGTCCGGAGAATAAGATTCATATAAGGAAAGTCCCGTTTCGGAGTTCGGGAATGATTCCGGTGTTTTCATCGGGAATGTTCTAGAAGGGTCTGGATTGTCCGGCACTCCGGGGGGGGAGGGTACATGAATGTGTCATTGAATGATTGCATCATGTACTAAGTGTTCTTGCTGTTCCAAAAACATGAAAGTCAAATTGCCAGTTTGAAAGTCAAACGGCTAAAACAGGAAACTGTGGAAAACAGGAAACTGTGGGAAACAGGAAACTGTGGGAAACAAGCAAGAGGAGGTTGAAACCAACTTGGAGGAGGAGTTCCTCTCCTCCAAGCCGGCGCCCAGCCCTAGGCCGAGTTGGGGAGGGACTCCCTCCCTCCCTGGCGCGCCTAGCCCCTCCACCTATAAAAGGAGGGGCAGGGCTCCTCCTTGAGAAACACAAGTTTCTACCTCTAATCTCCGGTTTAGAGCCGTTCTGGTTTAGAGCTTCTAATTGCTTTAGCCTGCGGTTTAGAGCCTTCTAATTGGTGTGTCTAATCTCTAGACCACTAATAGCCCTCTCTCAAAATCCACCATACTCGCTCCGGCTTAAGGCGAAGCCCTGCGGGATTTCCCCTCTACTTCCGGTACCACGCCGTTGTGCTGCCGGAATCGCGAGGAGAGTGCTACAACCTCCGCTGCCTGCTGGAACAAGGGAGAGGAAGGTCTTCGTCGAGTACCGAACGTGTGACCGACTACGGGAGCGCTGCCGGAACGCAGCGCCGGAAGGATCGTCTACGCCATCTTGAGATCGGAAAGAGTACGACTACATCACCCACGAGAATCTGCTCTCGTTAACCGCTTTGGAATCTTCGAGGGTAAGTTATTCCATCGACTCGTTGCTACAATCTAGTAGATAGATCTTCGCTTGTTTGTTTGTATGCGATAGAAAATTTTTGTTTTCCATGCTACGAACCCCTACAAAACCTTGAGTCCGTCTCGGAGTCAGCTAACTTCGTTGCGGGTGTACTCAATGGGGTGGCCCCCTGAAATATTTCTGAATCCTATGATTGCTTTGTCGTGAAAGCCTCGTTGGGTTTTGATTTGGTTTTTCCGAGGTTGATCGAGTGTGTGTTGCTATTTGTGCACCCCTGCAGGGTAAAACTTTCTGAAAGCCGTGTCCGCGGTTATGGACGACTTGGAACACAGTATCTCGATCATATACAACTATAACTAAAGTAGTGCTATAAATTTGACTTTATAATGACTAGTAATCAGCTTCACTATAATGGAATGGTTAAATAAAATTGCCAACAATTGCTTGTTTGGGTAGTCGCTTGCTACAATTGTATCTGACTAGTAAGTATTGCAACTATAACGGAATGGCTAAATAAAAGTACCAACAACTGCTGGGTTTTTGGGATATCTCATGCTAATTGTATCTGACTAGTAAGTGATGCAACTACAATGGAATGGTTAAATAAAAGTGCCCACTGCTTATTTGATCAGGATAACTATCTATATTTGACTAGTAATTGTTGCAACGATAACCGATTAAATAAAGCTGCCAACTATGTGAGTTCCTCGGTTGACTTCCTCGTTTGGTCTCGAGGGGGAAACACCAGGATGGGTTTGTTTGATGGTAGCATCAGGTTGGTTCCGGATAGGTCATTCTTGCCCCTCTCTGATAGCCGCCAGTTGTATCGAGTCTCTATAGGTTGTTCAGTGCATGCTGCCGCTGCCGCTCAGTCCACCATACCTATGTAGGCGAGGACCGCCGAATTCTAGCCTCGCCGTGTACTGGCCTCAGTACTGACGCTCCTCTTTTTCCTTTGCCCTTTGTCGGCACCCCTTTTGTTTGAGCAGGTTTTGAGCTCGACGTCGTTAGCAGGGTTACCCTTCCGGCTTGGCCTGGGCAGGGTTATGGACGCCATTGGTTATTCTTCAGGGCTCTTAGCCCCATTTGCATCTTGTCCGTAGCTGGACGCTCTATCGTTTTCAAGGTGATTTGGATCTTTGTATTGTATATCTGTATTCTTGACTCTTTGAGTCGTTGTTGTATATATCTGTTCTGTGGGTCCCATCGAGGACTGTTGTGTAATGTTATTACTTCATTTTCCACCCGCACGAAAGTGCCTGGTGGGCACCTTAGAATCGTTTCTATGCGGGTTTTGGCGGGAAGCGCTGAAACTTGCCTAGGGCCGATTCTGAGGGTGTTACAGAGTGGTATCAGAGCTCAGCAGTTGCGATAACCCACAAGTCCAGCCTGTAGGATAACCTAGCTAACGGCCGAAGTAGAGTGTCAAAACTATTTTTGCAAAATCGGTTGGATAGTCCTGATTAGGTCAGATTTTACTCCTTACCCCTCTGCTGCTCTCCTCTCACCTCTGCGTGTTTTGAATCCGCTCTCTTCTCTCTCTTCGAGTCCAGGATTTCTCGTGGTTGGGTTCCATCGTACCTTCAGGGTTTCGCTTCCTCCTTTGGTGACGGTGTTGCTACATCTGGTCTTCATGCTATCTGATGAATCCTTCGTCTGGTGGACTTCTCTTTGCTCCTTCTCGTGCCTTCCGGTGTTTTCCGACGCGACGACATCATCTACGTCAGATCCGATGCAGAGTCTGCATCACTCCTTTGTTTCTGAACCTCGTTGTCGAGATCTTCAATCTGAATTCCGAGAGTTGGTTGCATAATCCGCCTATTCGTGTGCATAGTAATGGTTTGGGTGCGCGATGGACTGATCACCATCCGACTACTCTTAGCATTCGCTCTTGTACATCGAATCAGTGGATCCAGCAATTTTACTCCGTCCACGGAAGCTAGAGGTGGCTTTATTTGTTGATACCTCTACCTTCGACCTTTTGTTTCCGGAGTGTTCTCTTAACGAACGTGAGCACCGACCTTTGTTGATGGTGTCGCCGATTTCAAGATGGAGAAGGAACCATTGTTAGTGGTGTCGCGAGGATCTACACGAAGCGAGAAGACGCAGATCGCCGATCTTCTTTCCGGTACCATGAGGCGGATCTCGAGGGCGAGATCCATTGTTAGTGGTGTCGAATTGTGGCATCCCGCAAAACCACTACTAGAAAATCGCATTGTTTTTGTGCATTGCATCATCATGACCGCATTCTCATGTCATCATGCCACATTGCATTTGAGCATCGTCATCGTCTTGCATTTGCTTGCATAAAACTATTTTCGGAAAAACCTATTTTTGTTTTCTAAACGCCCCGTCTTTGTTCAAACACAAAACCCGGGTCTCCGGATTATTTTGTTTTGTCTGCCAACGATTTGCAAAAACCCCGTTGGGAATAAATAAATTGTTTAATTATTTTTAGGGGGCAGCCGAACCGGGCCGATCCGACCCAGTCGGCCACCCCCAGTTCAAAACGGTCCACCCAAAATCCCTAACCTACCCAGACCTAAACTACCCACCCTTCAGCCACATCACCCTGACCAATGCCCTCTCGCCACCTCACCTCTCCTCTCTCCACCACCCAATCACCCCCGCCACATCAGCCCCACCCACACCACTCCCTCCCCACACCACAGCACCCACACACCAACGCACACACGCACGCGCCTGACCCCACTCCCAGCTGCGGCCCACTCCCTCCCCCTGCCGACAGCCCGCCTCGGGATCCTTCCCGCGGGCCCACCTTCCCCTGCCCCGTTTCCCCAACCTACTCTCAACTTCTTCTTCCCTCCGGTGCGTCCACCGCCTCTGCGCGCCGCCGGCAACCTGCCGCCCTACGCGCCTTCCTCCTCGCCTGCAAGCCGTCGAGCGCCTCCTCTCCGTCGCCGCGGCGACCCCCCCCCCCCTCGCCACCGTCCTCCGCCGCGCTGGCCTCGCTCGTCCTCGCCTGCATCCGTCTGCCGCCGTTCCCCCTGGCCGCCTCCCCGGCAGCGTCCTTCCGCCGCCGTGGCCACCTCCTCCTCCGCCTTCCACCGGCGCCCTCCTCGAGCCGCCCCTGCTGCCAGAGCTCCTCCCGGCGAGCCCCGCCATCACCGTGTCCGCCTCCGGCGACAGGCTTCTCCGCCCTGCGGCCCCGCGGCCCCGTGAGCTCCCCCGTCGCCCGCGCGCCTCTCGTCGAGCCCGAGCCGACGGCACCCCTCCGCGTCCCCGCTCACCTCTCCCCGACGCCGGCGCCCCTGGCGTCGCCCGTCGCCGCCGTCCGTGCAAGCTTCCCAAGCTCCTCCCCGTCATCGCTCTCTACGGACACCGCCCTGTCGAGTTCCTCCGCATCGGGTCCTCCCCACCCTCTGCAAGCTGCCTGCCTGCCTGCATGCCTGCCGCCGCATCCTCTGCCTCGCCACCAACCACCGCCGCCCGGAGTCCCTCTTCGCTGGTCGCCTGGCCTCGCCCTCCGCTTGCCGCTGGACTCTTTCGCCTCTCGTCTGCAGTACCGACCCGGCCAGCTAAACGGTGAACTTTGTCGTGCTGCTGTTGAACCCGTTCCGCGAGTGTGTGCCCACTGGTGCTCAAGCGGAAGCCAAGACCACCAATGCCTGATCCAAGTGCGTCGCCGTCAATAAAAAGAGGGATCCGGCATGTGTCCATCGCGGGCGACAAGATCTTCGACACGACACCCGAAGACGGCGATGTCCACCCCCAAGATCTTCTTCTCGGACCCCGGTGACCCCATGATCTTCGCCGCAAATCAACAAGGCCGTTGGAGTGGAATCGACAAGATCTACCGCCGGACGCCAAGCACTCCTTCACGGACCCGAGAACCCTAAGACCGAACCTCGTCGAACCCCTCGGAACGCCATGTTCTCCTACCCGGAGACCCCGAATGCCAAGACCGACTTGATGGCGCGGACCCGACAAGATCTTCGTGACGACAAGATCGGCACCGACCAGGGCGGATCCGATGCGCCCCGACGCAAAGCCAAGTCCTTCTTCGCGGAACGCCAAGATCTACTCTGTTATCCGAGAACGATCCCGCCGAGACCGAACCCCAGATCCGAACCCTGAGACCGAACCCCGCACCCCGGAACCCCAAGATCTTCCGAACCCCAATGTGTGACCCTTTATCCGAGCCCCTATTTTATAAATGCCATCTATGTAAATTGTTGCATATTAAATTGTCATACTTGCATGCATACTTATCTGTGGTTTGGCGGCCTTATGCCGATTCACCATATAATTAAATATGGGGCCCATATGCGGGCAAATCTAGTCTTATATTGGCCTCATTTAAATTTGTGTAGCGAACCGGTAACTTATCTTTTGCCATGTTAATGCAACATTTAAATGCGGGGTATCTAAACAACATAAACCACCTAATTAATTGTCGGGACCCCGGTTCTGCTTAATATGTCTAATTGCATCGCACCTTGCCATGTCATACATCATACATGCATCATGCCCAATCTTCTGCCGTTGTATTAAATAGTGCATCCGGTGTTTCTTCTAGTGTTTTGCTTCTTCGCGGATAAGGCTGTTGAGTTGATGCGAGTGTCGACCCGATCTTGGATGAACCTTCGTCAATGTTTTCAGGCGAGCATCTCCCCCTTTCTACCTATATTACTTTTATAGTATTTATTCCCTCCTGTTGATCTATTGCTACCTGTGTTGCGATGCTCTAGTTTTCGTACCCGTGATATTCCTTGCAGCCTTATATTGCCTTGGACACCTCCTATTACCTGTTGTTTGGTAGATAGTTGGACTTGCGCGTCGTAGTCGCTTGCTCAAGTGCTGTTGCGTGTCGCCAAGTGCCACAGTTGTTGGAGCATTGCCGCATGTTTAATGTTGGAGATGATCATGGCTTTAATTATCGTTCACTTTAATTATTGTTTAATAACTAAAATTGAAGTAGGTAAGCAGAGGCACAGGTGGGCAATAGATGTTATTTGGTTGTTAACCGTCCACTTGTGTCCCGTAGGACCCCAAGTACTTGATACCTGTTCCTTGAATATTCGCGCTATCCACATACGGGGGAATTATGGGACCCCCCTGAGCCAGAGCTTGATTCATTCTTATTTCTTGGGGCCACAAACTAGTTTGAGGTTTTATTTACTATCCTGTACTTATGCCATGCTTTACTGCTTTATTACGATTGTGCAAGGAGCACCTGTACTGTTTAGGTAAGCGGAGTGTTTTCACGGTATCGACAAGCCCAGTTTTGGGTTCCCAGTCGTTTACAGCCACTGGTGCAAACCTTGAGTCCGTCTCGGAGTCAGCTAACTTCGTTGCGGGTGTACTCAATGGGGTGGCCCCCTGAAATATTTCTGAATCCTGTGATTGCTTTGTCGTGAAAGCCTCGTTGGGTTTTGATTTGGTTTTTCCGAGGTTGATCGAGTGTGTGTTGCTATTTGTGCACCCCTGCAGGGTAAAACTTTCTGAAAGCCGTGTCCGCGGTTATGGACGACTTGGAGCACAGTATCTCGATCATAGACAACTATAACTAAAGTAGTGCTATAAATTTGACTTTATAATGACTAGTAATCAGCTTCACTATAATGGAATGGTTAAATAAAATTGCCAACAATTGCTTGTTTGGGTAGTCGCTTGCTACAATTGTATCTGACTAGTAAGTATTGCAACTATAACGGAATGGCTAAATAAAAGTACCAACAACTGCTGGGTTTTTGGGATATCTCATGCTAATTGTATCTGACTAGTAAGTGATGCAACTACAATGGAATGGTTAAATAAAAGTGCCCACTGCTTATTTGATTAGGATAACTATCTATATTTGACTAGTAATTGTTGCAACGATAACCGATTAAATAAAACTGCCAACTGTGTGAGTTCCTCGGTTGACTTCCTCGTTTGGTCTCGAGGGGGAAACACCAGGATGGGTTTTTTTGATGGTAGCATCAGGTTGGTTCCGGATAGGTCATTCTTGCCCCTCTCTGATAGCCGCCAGTTGTATCGAGTCTCTATAGGTTGTTCAGTGCATGCTGCCGCTGCCGCTCAGTCCACCATACCTATGTAGGCGAGGACCGCCGAATTCTAGCCTCGCCGTGTACTGGCCTCAGTACTGACGCTCCTCTTTTTCCTTTGCCCTTTGTCGGCACCCCTTTTGTTTGAGCAGGTTTTGAGCTCGACGTCGTTAGCAGGGTTACCCTTCCGGCTTGGCCTGTGCAGGGTTATGGACGCCATTGGTTATTCTTCAGGGCTCTTAGCCCCATTTGCATCTTGTCCGTAGTTGGACGCTCTATCGTTTTCAAGGTGATTTGGATCTTTCTATTGTATATCTGTATTCTTGACTCTTTGAGTCGCTATTGTATATATCTGTTCTGTGGGTCCCATCGAGGACTGTTGTGTAATGTTATTACTTCATTTTCCACCTGCACGAAAGTGCCTGGTGGGCACCTTAGAATCGTTTATATGTGGGTTTTGGCGGGAAGCGCTGAAACTTGCCTAGGGCCGATTCTGAGGGTGTTACAATGAATTTAAACATTTATCATAAACACAAAGATATAATAATAACTACTTTTATTATTTCCTCTAGGTTATATCTCCAACAAAAGATGGGGGAGAAGTGGAGAATTACCAGCGTGCCCCTAGCAAAGAGAAGAAGGGTCGGGAAGGGCGGTAGCAGCAACGGGTGGTGATATACTGTCTGCGGCCGCCAGGTGTTGAGGAAGAATTTTTCGTGTTCACAACACCTCCTCCTCGCTTCGTGTATCCTATGGAACCATGGCGCCGAGGCAGAGATTCTGGAGGTACTTTCTCAGCTCTAGGAGGATGGAAAGGAGAGGCTACGAGCTCGGGGCGGTGGAATTCGTGCCCGAGAGGGAGAAGAAAACTTGGCGTGGAGTAGGAGAAAGAAAATAAAAACATGTAACGGGGTGGTTGGATCGATCTAGATCGAAGCGGGATTTAAAGCGAAGGGCGAGGACAAGAGGAGGAGGGTGCCCTGGTAGGTGATGTCGATGGAGGGCGCTCACGCGCTCTGAGTCTCGAGGAAGAGGAAGAGGAAGAATGGCTCTCCCTTGAACCGGTACATGGGCCAAGCACAAGAACATAAGGGTCGGCCCAAGGGAATGAGGAGGAAGGAAGGGGAGGGTCCAAGCTAGGCTTCTCCAACGATACTATCCATTCGTTTCTGGCCTGTCTAAAATGGTCCGCACAGATAGAAGAGCAGGCCGCACACGCTCAAGCGGTGCAATCCAAACGAACCGACTCACGTGAACCAGTCTATCTGTCCACAAAATTTGTGTCGTAGTTGCATCGTCTCGGAGAGCGGGCGCATCCTACATGGGTCCTCCTGGTAGTGGCACACAAGGCAGACACACAAGCTACCCCCCTTCCAGACCCTCCCCTGCCATCTCCGCCGCCACCCTAGGAAACGCCGTCATATGCGCTTTGGGTCGCCTAAGCCGTCGCCACTCCCCACCCCCATTCAGCTAGCCATCCTGACACCGGTCGCGTCCTTTCCTTGGCCTACTCATTGGCGGGCATACACTGGGGCGTGTTTCTAGCTAATGCGCCAACAACATGCTCTTCCAATTGCCTGGTGGCATATGAGGTCTGTTGGCCGCCCAAATTCCTTTGACATTGATGATGCGTCCATGAACTGACCAGTGACAATCTGCTTGTATAGTTGGGCAGTAGGACAATCAAGTTTTTCTATAAGAATGTCATCGAATCATCATTGGATGAGAATTCTAATGGTGATACCAAACTTTTGTTTGATGTTGCTACCATGGTGCACAACCACTACCTACTGCTACCGCATAGGGTGGCTCGCCGAAGAACGCAAGGACAACATCGATCGTGAGGGACTACTTCCACCAAACTGATACGGTGTACAACGAGAAGGTATTCCATCGCTGCTATAGGATGTCTAGAAAGTTTTCATGCAGATTCGAGGGAGTGAGTGAATATGATGACTACTTCGAGTCTAAGCTTCATTGTAATGGTAAGGTTGGCTTCTCCTCTTACCAAAAATGCATCACTGCCGTTTGGCAGCGTCATCAGATTGATGACAAGTACACCATAAGGGGGTCCTAAAGGCGTGAGGAAAGGTGGGGTGTGAGACGTACGGTGGTCCGGGACGGTGACCACACAAGTTTATCCAGGTTCAGATCCGACTGTGGTGATCGGATCCTACTCCTGCTAGCAACCCAGCAATATATCGGTAGAGCCGGATGTTACAAAGGATTACAAGAGAGGTTTCGCCTATGCGAGTAGGTTGTGATTATGCCCTAAAGGCTTTCCCCTAGGATGGCCTATATAGTCATTCGTCCTAGGGTTTACAGGAGAGACCTGTCCGGCTACGATACATAATTAGTACAAAGTACCGCTTGGACTAGAAGTAATACTACATGCCTAAGTTAGAAAGTCTTCTGGGCCTTCGCGTAGCCGGAAGGGACTCCGTCTTCTTTTCCTTACTGGGCCGCCCGTGAAGCAAAGCTCTAACCCGTATGTGGGCCATCCTGGTTAGTGAGTATTTGTGGGTATACTTGGAAAGTATATCCCCAATAGGCAGCTCGCATATGGAGTACAGGTTATATCGTTAATGAGTACTTGTGCATGAGTGAGTCCACATGCCTTGAGGCCATGTACCGGTTTTATAGTGCGGTCTTTGCGGTGTCCGACAAATTTTATATGAGAGATACAAACACCAAAAACACTACCTGCCTTTTGTCCGTCAACGAAAATAGGGGGTTTCCTAGGATGTTAGGAAGCATAGACTGCATGCATTGGGAGTGAAAGAATTGTCCTTTTGATTGACAAGGCCAATTCAAAGTACATGTAGATGGGTGAACGGTCATATTAGAGGATGTTGTATCACATGATCTATGGATTTGGCACTACTTTGGCATGGCATGATTTAACATTGATGTCAATGTGCTCTATCGCTCACCTGTATTTGCTAGGCTTGTAGAAGTCAATGCTGCCAAGGTTAACTATGTGATTAATGGCAATCCTTACAACAAGGGTTATTATCTACCTGATGGCATCTATCCTTTCTGGTCCACCTTTGTCAAGACAGTTCGCAACCGTAATGATGAGAAATGTAAGAGGTTCACGGAAGAGCAATAGGCCGCTAGGAAGGATATGGAGCGTGCATTTGGTGTGCTTCAATCTGGTGGGCTATTATTCAGCACCCTGCTAGAACCTGGAGTACGGAGAGGATGTGGGAGGTGACGACGGCTTATGTGATCATGCACAATATGATCATTGAGGACGAGCATGTTGACAATCTCCTTAACCAAGGTTGGGAATTTGAGGGTACCTTGGTTGAGCCATGGCCGGGGTGAGCGTCTTGGGAACAATTATTGCATATGCATCATATGATCTGATCACTTATGACCAGCTTCAATCTGATTTTTTTTAACGGTGAACGGGTGCGAAAGCACCCGAATATATTGCTGCTTTGATACACTGGAGAACAAAAAGGCCCAATAAAAGAAAAATTACATTGAGGACCAGAAATAAGCACCGAGGACCTTGGAGAAAACTTGAAAAAGCAATCAAGTCCCTCATCCTCTTCCACCTCCAGATCGACGGCGAACTCCGGCGAGATCCAGCAATCCACCGGGGACAACGCACGGTGATGAGCAGCAGAGGAGCGGCAGCCCTACTGCCATTGGGTCCGACGTGCTGACGGAACAACTGCCGCCAGAAGACGCCGGAGAGAAGCTCCAAGAACGAACTGCCGCCGCAGGCACCCAAACCTTCCACCAACACAGCCACCACCATGGCGGATTGAATAGGAAGGAGGGGAAACACCGCCGCGACAAGTACCGCCCCAGCATCCAAACAAAGAAGAAGAAGACGACGACGCAGCGCTGCAGATCCCCCTCGCCTCCACGGCCGGCCGGGAAGAAGAAGCAACCGCGTCAATCATCACCACCGCAACTTCCTCCCCCGCCACCACGGCAGGCCAAGAAAGGGCCGCAGCCTGAACTCCCAAATCCGATGCCAGGTCCTAGGCCTTATTTAGAGTCGTCGACGAAGGATCCACTCACCTCAATAGACTCCGACCACCGGAGCTCTGGAAGGAGAAAGATCCACCCCGGCCCGCTCCAGATCTGGCCGGCAATCTGGAGACAACTCCGGGCAGAAGCGCCCAAACAAGCGACGAAGCCGCCGCAAACACCCTACAACCTAACCCTAAACTACACCGGAGCCTCTCCTCCGCCACCTCCGGACGGCATCGCCGCCGGAGGGGCTCGGGATCGGCCCGGAATTACCAGGCTCCTTTCGGTGTACTGTTCACAGGAGAGAGGGGAGAGGAGAGGTTATTCGTACGAGCGTGAGATGTCCCACGCAAAGCTATGATAAGTCCACTAGTGCTTCAATCTGATTTGATTGAACATGTGTGGACTCACGTAGGAAACCAACGAGGCTAGTCAAATTCTTTTGTTAGTTATATGTAATTTGTGAATTATATTTGATTGTTTGTGTGAAAACTATGTGGTTGTGAATTATTTGTATTTATGAACTACATTTATTTTATTTATTTATCTTATTTTGTTGTAAATACGATGGTCAATTTATACGTCAAAAGGCAAACTGACCCTCACGGACGGAATGGGTGGCGCCGCTGCTCTGTCCGCAACCTCCACTAACATGGACAAGGCACGCACGTTAGACGTGTTGTGCACCTATTTAGAATATATACTTACTCCTTATATCAAGATGACGATTAAAAGGTTTTTTTTAATATGAGGATTATCTCTATCTCTACTATATAATTTTGCTTAGTGTGGTTTTCGTCTCCTTGGTCCGTCGTACGTCTTCCTTCTCACGCCCGTTCGCTGGCGATCAGCTTCGTAAAGGTTTCAGATTGGTACCCACCAGCTGACTCCCGATCGGACGTACATAGACCTCCCGTCTCCCTCAAAACAGATCAGAAGATTGACGATCCCTGATGCCGCCCCTCCGGTGCTCCTCCCCTCCCCTGGATCGCTCGAAGGGAGACAGCGAGTCCATCCCTTCTCCTATCCCTCCGCCCCTGCTCCGTTCACGAGTCACGACCCAATCGGCCACCTCCAGGGAGCGAAGGTTCCGCATACGGCGACCAGCAGCACCATCACGTGCGATCCTCACAGGGGTGAACCCTGATCCGGCCATATAGGACCGGGATGCAGGATGGAGAGCCGGTGCCTCATGGGTACGACGCATTGGCAGGAGAGACCTTGGGCGATTTCGCGCTATCCCACCGCCGACCGGCTCTCCTGTAGCATGCCCCTTCAACTTGTGGCCCTCCTGTTTCACGCCAAACTGCTACCAGTGCCTGCCAGGTCTAGCAAGAATAGAAAGGCGTGGAGCACGATGGCGGACCTCCGCGGTAGCAGGGTGGGTTGAGGTGGTGCCTTGAGCAGGGGATGGTGAGCGATGGAGGGCTGTTGGGGCTGGCTCTCCCCGCCGGGGGAGGGGAGGTCGACGAGGAGGAGCCGGCGATCTCAGGACGAACGGGAGCGGCCGTTTGAAGAACGGATCTGGGCACGTGGGAGCGGATCACTATGGAAAGGGGCTATTGCCTGAGCTCGCGGGGGTGGCGGTGGCCTGAGCTCATGGTCCGGCAGTGGCCTCTCCTATGTACTACTGAAAAAGTTCAAAGGGTCTCAACTTTCTATGTTAATTGCAGCACTACAACCAGAACAGTGACCGGGAGCATGACGAGAAGAGCAACCACGATTGATATTTGACTGATGGATTTTTTTGATTGCATCTTGTTTTGGGTCTAGGCCTTTAAGAACATATGTTAATTTTCTGATGGTAGTTACCAATGGAAAATTCAGTTTTTGGGTCTAGGCCTTCGAGAACAGATTTTAAATTTCTACCATATGGTAGTTACCGATGCAAATTTCAGTTGTGCTTTGCTCCAACGTAACTACAAAACATGTCTACTGTCTTCTTGATCCTATCCTTGCACCATGCGTACCAACACATAACTCTGGTGTAGTGAATCATCTTAATCTCCATGTTGGTATGAACTAACATTAATTGAAGATGCAATACATATTTTGATCCAAAGCTATTTCTTGTACTGCAAAGCTTATGCTCATCATATTAATCATGTAGGTATCAGCATCTTTCCCCGAAAACCCAAGGCCACGTCCTTTACCATATGCATTGACGAGCATGACGATGAAGGTGCCTAACTTTCAAAGGAAAGGACACTTTAACTAATAATTTGGATATGCAGCAGTGTAGGTGTGTGGCATGCAAGCAAGAATAAGACGAACTCCACATTCTATGTTACCTATTCAAGTTCATATTCAATTTTGACTAATTTCTTTAGAACTTTTGGAAAAAATAGCCAGAAGAATAAAACTGTTTCGTAAAGCAATAAGCATTGTCTTGCATGACCTTTGAAAGACTATATCTCAAGTCAAGCTCATATCACGGAACTAGAACATTTCTTCGATTGATAGGTCAGATAGGGTATGTTTACTACAGACGTTCGAATTCAGTTATAGCCCATTTATCTAAATGATGTGCTTCCACTCATACTATGCGGTTTATATTCCAATTAAACCATATTGGTACCAGTAATTAATTTTAGCAGAACTTATGTTTATCACCATTTCACCAGCGAGTTAACTGATTTTTGTGTGGAACATTTCCTGCAGATCATGAAAGCAGAAGTGGTCATGTCGAACTTTTTGTTCGATCAGTTCCCAGAACAACAAGTGAAGATGATGTGAGTAGAAATTTTACACTTAATGTAGCATCCTCATCTTCCTACCGGTAGATTTGTTAATACATCTATTGTTCATTGCTTGTTGATATACTTTAAATAATCTTAATACTTGGAAAAATTATTTGAGGTTTTATCATATATTCATAAAAAAATGTGAAGATCTATAACTTAAAAATCATGCAATATAGTTTTGGAAATAAAAGGTGCAATAAGTTTTCGCTAAAAAATTCAGATAATAAACTATCTACATTTTGTAAAAAATGTGAAGATCTATAACTTAAAAATCATGCAATGTAGTTTTAGAAAAAAAAAAAGGTGCAATAAGTTTTTGCTATAAAAGTTAGATAATAAACTATCTACATTTTGTAGAAAGTCTGCTGCACGAGATAGCGGAGAGGAGCTAGCACTTCCGTGATCTTAATTCTTAAGTTTGTGTTTCCTGAGGTACTGAGAAGGTGACGTCATTTAATCTATATTTGAAGTAAATGATTAGATTCGAGATTCTCACTTATGTTCTGGGACTCTTGGTTAATAAAGATACAGTATATTTATGTCTCTGATGTGCTGTGAAACTTGTTGGAGACTGTATTGAGATTTGTTACGGGGAAGATACTTGATTTGGAATACACCTCCGTCTGAACAATCCCCCAAGCTGTACATGACATAACTTGTATCATGAAATTTTGCTGTTGTTGAACTTATGAGGCACACTTCCAAATTCTATAGGTGAGAAGTGATCCATTGAAAACAGTGTTGTGCCTGGACTAATCTTCTACTCAGATAGGTTAATGTGATTTTCTCTAATAAAAACTAAAAAGGTTCGAAGAATTCATGCAGTATATAAGGGTACATTTTACACACAAAAAACTCTAAAAATTATGGTTTAGAAACCCAGCAGGTGCTTTGCCTCTTCTTGACATCAACATGTGTTCTTTCTGAACTGTCTTTTGATTGTGATATCAATAAGCTTAGGTGGACAGCAAGGCTTCAACTCCTGGTGTTCATTAACTCACGGAGACTGCCTAGGCCTAGTTCTTTTGGCGGCTTCTCCGAGAAGCCGCCCTACCCCCAGCTTCCTGGGGAAGCCGGTTTAAAAAATTTAGAAGGCTTCCAAAGTGGTTAAGGCTAAACTAACTTGGAAATCTCACAAAATTTTAGAACCAGCTTTCCCAGAAAGCTGAGCGTAGGACGGCTTCTCGGAGAAGCCGCCAAAAGAACTGGGCCCTATAATCTTTGGCCACCGGTTCAAGCGGGTGGTGGAAGTTGGGCGTTCGCATCCATGGAAAGCTACGGGCAAAGATTGTCTCAAAAGCAGGACATGAAAGTGTTTGTCCGATGAGTGCAATGCGGTCGCAATGTTGATTCACACCATGAAAATTGCAATGTGGTAATTAATTTTATAGCAGAACTTATGTTTGTTACAAATAGCTTCTGGTTGTTTTTATGGTATATTTTTATAAAATGGAATTGATGGCAGATTTTAATCTATATGTTTTACTATAGCGATAACAATGTTATTCATATCTTTGATTATTTTTTGGAATACTTCGTTACTATCTCTTTATATACGTCGTGGCAACGCACAGGCATTCAACTAGTAAGGTTAACTTAGAGCACAGACGATAAGTTGCAAGAAACCCACAGAACAGTCTCGTAGAGATAGGCAAGAAAGGTAGCTAGATCCAGCTTTGCCTGAGTTCAGCGAGTCTCGTAGAGATAGGCACGAAAGGTAGCTCGATCAGGCTTTGCCTGAGTTCAGCGAAGAGCCCAACAGCAAAGCCGCAACCACCAGCCTAAGTTCAGCGAAGAGCCCGACAGCAAGCCACAACCACGATAAAAATGCTTTTGATGTTTGCATCCTTACCGTACGGTCCACTTATATCCTACCTCTTCCATACAAACATCGTCAGCACAACTCAATCAAGTTAGACGATCCTGCTAGTTTGTACAAAGCGGACGATGAAACAGGTCCAGTGGCAGCAGCACAGTACAGGTCAGGGATGCTAGCTCAGAACTAACTTTGATGGGATCTGTATCGTTCAATGTAATCTGCCACCACTCAGCTGCAGCAGCAAATTATAATACGGAGTACATAACAAGCCCAATCTTTCTGTCTCGATGAAAATATAGCCATATGGGGCCTGGCCTCTTCGACCGCCAGCAGCTACACAACCTGAACCTCAACCTCAGGAGCATGATCCCCCGCTTGCCGCAGTACAGTACATCTGAAGACCAAAACAAGAACATCATCATGTCTGTAGAAAGCATCATGGCTACACTTCTGTAAATTGAATCACATTTCAAAAATATAAGTGATTATAATCTAAACCAAACATTTCCAAATTAAGTGCTGGTGAGATATCCCATTCATGATCACGCCTAAAATGTACAACTTCAAAACTGCACCAGACAACCTGGCACCTTCTCTGCCGTTCAGTTTCCATTCCCAGTAGTGGACAGTGCAGCACGGATAAAGGGCTGCCACGGCCTCCATGTAGCGTTCACAACAGATGACTAGAGAGAACATAAAGGCAGCTACCACCAGCATTCTGTGCCTTCTGTCCAAAGGCAACCACAATTTGTTAATAGAACAATTTCCACAATAACCACATGGAACAAAGTAATCGCTGGCTGCCTTACATAATGGGTTGGATTAAGTTAATTGTATATCTGGGTAAGTCCAACAACTGGATTATGATCCGCAATCCATTGTAAGCTGCAAATAGACCAAAAAGATAGTTAGTACACAAGAATATTATGCAAACAAAAAATAAGGTGAAACTTGGATTAATGGTAGCCAGACACAAGACAAAAAAATTGAATACATAAGTTGAGATTTATGATGCTGATAGAAAATAAAATAAATTGTCATGCGCAATTTTGTATATCAGGCCCACACACGGGTGGCCAATGTTTAATCTATGACTGTTACATGAATTCTCCGTACCTTCCCAAGAAAGTACTTCTCTAGCACTGATTCATTTTGCTATATATGTTCTGCAGATCAAATAACAGAGTACTTTCCGGTTTGAGCAGAACCAGGAAGATTAAGCGCATGGTTTGCACAATCCTCAAGGACACGCTTCAGTTCTGCTTTTGCCTTCTTGACCGAAGATTCGTTGGGACCCTCGATATACAAGTACAGCTTGCGCTCGTTAGCGCCAACAATTCTGCCTGGAGGAATGAAGGTCCCCCTTGTAGTAACTGCCGCTCCAGTCCAATCCTGGATCGGACCCAATGTATCTTTGTGAGTGATCTTCCAGCGAGCATTCTGTGGGAAATCATTAATCTCAAGCTCAGCATCATAGTGTTCTGGAACTGCATGGCCCTGTATCCTTGCCAGATTTTGTGCCAAGTTCCTTGCAGCATCAAGTGCACGTTCTGTGGCATCATTGTTTGGTTGGTTAGGTGTAACCTGTAGAGGGAGTAAGGAGCCTGCCACTGTTACTTGCTGGTTGGCAATACTAGCAGCCCTGGCTGCAGCTTGAGCAGCAACTTGAGCGGCAGCTTGAGCAGCGGCAAGAGCTTGTGCTGCAATGTCATCTCCCTGTCTGTGTACGCCCCCTTCCTCGTCGGAATCTGAATCTAAATTGTCATCCTCATATCCATGTTCCCTTCCCTGAGCCCTTCTCGCGGATTGCCGTGCTTCGTCCTCTTCTTTGTTGAACTTGAAACCACTTCCTCCATATCCTGTTCCATGGGCCTGCTCTGTTCCCTGCCTCACCTTTGACATAAATCGATCCGCTAAGGCTTTCAGGTCCTCTGGAATGGCCTGTTCAGATAACTCTAAAGCCTTAACAAGATCTGGTGCATAGCGTTCCTCTTCCTCCGAAATAAAAGTCACGGCACAGCCCTTCCTACCAGCCCGACCCGTTCGCCCAACACGGTGAACATAGTCCTCATAATGATTAGTGACATCATAATTGACAACAAGCTCAAGGTCTTTCACATCTAAACCCCTTGCAGCAACACTGGTAGCGATCAGCAAGTTACATACATTACTCTTGAAATCAGCAAGAGTTGATTCCCGGTCATTTTGATCCTTTCCGCCATGTAGAGATAAGCATGGGTATCCATGCTGGAACAGCTCTTTCAGCAGTGCATCGCATTTATCTTGCGAGTGTACAAAAACAAGAATTTTTCCCTTTGTAAACCACTCCCCAAGCAACTCTAACAGCCTAAAGAACCTTTCACTTTCTGGTCGCACCTCAACCAGTTGTGTGATATCTTTGTTCACAACACTTCTCCCACCCATCTGAACCTCAACGGGCTTTGTCAGCACCTTCCGTGCCAGTATCTCTACCTGTCGTGGAAAAGTGGCAGAGAAAAGGACAGTCTGCCTATCTGGACGGGTGTTCTGAACTATTCGAGTAATCTGAGGTTCGAAACCCATATCAAACATCCTATCAGCTTCATCCAACACCAAGAACGACACTCTTCTAAGGTTGGTAATCTTGCCACTGCTAGTGCAAAGGATATCAATCATCCTGCCCGGTGTACAAACAACAATTTCAGCACCCCTCTTCAGTTCACTGATCTGCTGAGCAACCCCAGAACCTCCATATATAGGAACACAGTTAATGCCAAGCACCTTGGAGAACTTTTTGATATCAGAATATATCTGCAGAACGAGCTCTCTCGTAGGAGCCATGATGAGCCCAATAGGGCCATCCCCAGGCACAACCGGCGGTTGGTCTTTGACATGCCTCAGCATTGGCAAGACAAACGCTAGTGTCTTGCCAGAACCAGTCTTTGCAACCCCTATACAATCACGTCCACTCATTATGATTGGTAGGGCCTGTGCCTGTATAGGCATCGGTTTCTCGAAACCAAGCTTCTTGATGGTGTCAAGTAGCTTACTTGTCAGACCACTCTGTATCCACATCTTTATTGGCTTGGGAACATCTTTCCCATGCACCTTGAGCTCCAACAGCTTCCGGTAGGCTGCCGCTTCCTCAGCTGGCATCTTTGTAATATCCTTCACCTCAATATAGAAATTCTTCCGGAATGCCTGGTAATCAATCTTGGAATGGTCAACAATAACCAACTTCTCTGCCTTTGTCTTCTTGACACGTTTTATGAACTCTGCATCATCCTCGTCATCTGATCCAGCCTCGTTGTTGTCACTGTCGTCATAATCTGAGTCAGAGTCATCCCCTTGCATAATTCTCCCCATTCCCTTCATCTGTGTTTTCTTATCCCCATTACTCGTGGCATCCTCAACACTCTTATCACCCATGCCACCTGCATTGGCAGCAAGCACAATCTCCATCGCTGGTGTGGCACTCTCCAGCTTTGCAACCTCAGGCAACACCATGGAGTTCATAAACGCATCGAGGGGGTCAAGCTCATCCTCCGCCATATCAGCACCATTATTTCCAGCATTACCCCGGCTAGGCAAGTCAACATCCATGGCACCGGTGCCAGTGCCACCATCCTCCTCCAACTTCTTTGCATCATCCTCATCCAACTTATTTGCATCATCCTCATCCGACTCCTCGCCATCCAAGGTCCACTTCTTCCCAGACTCACCTTCACCATCAGCAGCAACGGTGGAAGCAACTCCGCTGGAGCCATCCTCCTGCTGCTGTAGCTGCTGCTCGCGGCGTTTTTTCTCCTGCCACTCCTTAACGCGGCGACGGCGGCGCTCCATCTCGTCGTCGAGCTGCTGCTGCTCAGCCTCCATGTCTTCCTCCTTTTTCTTCTGCCGCCGCCTCTGTGCCTCCTCCCCATCCTCCTCCTCCTCTTCCCTGGTCAGCGGCGCCGCATCCGGCTCCGCGTCGCGGTGGTGGTGCGAGGACCGGCGGCGGCGCTTGCGGTCGCGGTCTTCGTTCTCCTCCTCATCGACCGCATCCCGCCTCCTCGACTTCTCCTTCTCCCTGTCGCGCTCCTCGCGACGCCGCGCCCGCTCTCTCTCCCTCTCCCTCTCCCTCTCCTTCTTCTCCTCCTTCTCGCGAACCTTCTCCTCCCGCTCCCGCGCCTTCCGCTCCTCGCGATCCCGCTCCTTGTCCCCGTGGTGGCGGTCGCGATCTCGGTCCCGCTCCCGCTCGCCGTCTCTGTCGTCCCTGTGATGGCGAGAAGAGGAGCGGTCCTTATCGCGGTGGCGGCGGGAGGAGTGGTCACGTTTCTTGTCCTTGTCCCGGTGGTGGTGCTTGGAAGCGGCACCGCGCTCTTCGTCGCCGGAGGACATGTTGGCGGCGGCGGTGGCAGTGACGGTGGCGGGCAGCGAACGCAAAGTTCCGGCAGGCGGAAACCCTAGACGCGATTTTGTGGTGGATCTGCGAAGTTACGATTTATTTTTCCGTCTTTTCCTCGAACTGATATTACGAACATATTCGAGGCGGTGAGTCTGCGCCGACTCAGGCTGGGCCACCGACTACTTGTTTAGCCTGCATCTAATTTCCGGAAAAGAAAAGGAGTGAAACCGACGGTTACTTGGATACGGTCATACGGATATTTTTTCTACTAGAACAGCACGGGCTCTGTTTTTCTCATTACTAGGCAGGCCCGGCACTGACCCATGGCTACCTTGGACGACGGCTGGAGGCCCTGGCGGGGCCCAGGATATTATCTTACCCTGTTTAGCCGGCCAGTTTGTGTTTTATGAAGGGCTGAATAAAAGACCACACGGGCCAAGCAGTGTGGAGAAGGGGAGAAGCCAGGAAACGCACACGCACGCAAGCGATCCGTTTATTGGGACTTGACTTTTTTTTTAACCAGGGAAAGGCTCGGAAAGGCCTATAGAGCTGCATTAATATCTTTGGTGGAGGTATATATTGTAAATAGGACCCTAGAAAAACAGAAATTACATCACAGTCCTGAAAATTAGCACAAAGAACCCTTAAAAGTACACAGGAAAAGCAATCGGGCCCTTCATCTCCACCGCAATAGCAGGGACACCACCGTTGGCCCGCCTTCCTCCTCACCGGGGACGAGACCACTTGGGAGAAGATGAGCGTCGCACGTCGCCGGGAATCCCTCAGAGGGCCTCCACCTTGGAGGTTAAACTGATGCCTCGGCTCCAAGCACCAGTGGTGAGCTCCAATCTGTAGCAAAGAGTTTCTCTGCCGCAACCCAACTCGTCTCCAAGCACCAGTTTGACCTCCTCCCCCATCCGCACCGTGCTGACATGGAGAGGAAGGCAACACTGGGCTATAAAGAAAAGCCAAATCGCAGCCGCAACCATGGACCTTATTTAAGGAGATGCCGACGAGGCCCGTCTTCTCCACCTCTGGCTCCGACCGATGGACCTCCACGTGATGAAGATGAACCGCCGGGGCGCACCAGATCTGGCCCAGAAGATCAAGTGCTCTACTCCGAACCAGCATAAAGCCGAAGACAACTGCTACTGAAAGAGAAAACCTACTACTACTTTATACAGGGGAAACTCCGGCGTCTCTCCTCCGCCATCTCCGATCGGCAGCGCCACCGGGGAGGGATCAGGATTGACCCGGCTTTTCTTGGGAGACTCTCAACGAGGAGGAGGTAGGAGCAGGGGAGGGGAAAAGAAAACCGTCTTTGAGTAAGTTATTGGGACTTAACTTGACTTTGTGTTTGCTCGACCGTTGTTTAATCGTATTTTCGTGAATTTCTGATTTTATGCCCCATGCCCTCGTGAATCCATGAATTAATCTCTCGTATGATCTTCATCCCTAATCCATGATTTAATCCCTCGATTAGGGTTTAAATTTTAAGGTCAAAATTTCATGTAAGTTCCTACACCATCAATCCATTATACGTGTCAATGCCGAGACAATTGTTTTGTGCTGCGAAATAGAAGAAAAGAAAGCGAGAGAATCAACTTATTAAATCACAAAGTGGCGCTTTAAGTAAGTATTTTCTAATAACAAATTGTGTTAATGTCAACGATAATAATCATAGGAATGAATTTGATCCAGGACAAGGTGATGATCATAATTCAAATGCAAATCTTGAGGCCAATAAACCATCCTATCTAACTAGGGTCAATTTTTGCAAGTGTAAGTAACTAACTAACTACATTTTTTTGTTTAAAATGCAGATTTTGATGTTAATGAGAACAATATGGGGGAAGAAAATTTGCATCCCTTCATTTGATACTCATAATGATGATGACTAAGATGATTCTCTTTCATCTATCTATGAATATTTGTTATATTTTGCTACTACGTACTGTTTTTATTCTTTCTATCATAATATGACATTGTTTTAATGCTTGATAATTATAGAGACCTAGGGGTCCTCTTCTTGACTTCTCCTAAGGCTCTACAAAATGTAGAGCCGACCCTGTTTCTAGAAACGTGTGTTGTACCATGAGAAAAAAAATCACAAACAAAACAATCATCTTCGCCCCGGGAGGGTGCTTCTGATTTACCAGCTCCCGGGACGTGGAGGTGAATGTCATGGTTTTGCCTCCACCTCCCATTTCGAGTTTCGGGTGGATAGGGCTGGAGCTTTGTAATGCTTAAAAAAAACCAAAATAAAAATTGCTTGCTATTTTGTTTTTCGCATCATTATGCATATTTTCCCTTAAAACATTTTTACTAAAAGCTCTAGTTTGTTTTATAATTCTTCTTCTTCTTTATTTCAAATTAAAACCCCAGTTTTTCTAAATCTTTTATTTATCTAAAAACTATTTTTAATGTATTTTTAAAAAATAAAATTATTTTGGAGTAGGCAACCGGCCAGATCAAGAGGCTTAGCTGGACACCTACCACCACCCACGCACACCCAGTCACAACCCACACCACGGCACGTCCACGCACGATAACACATCACATGCACATACCGCACACCACGCAACCCGCACACCACGCACACGAACCCCGTCTACCTCATCCCGATCGAAGCACCAAGAGCACCCCCACTCGCCTTCCCAGGTTCGGCCGTGTGGATCCGTCTAGCAGCGAGAGAAACAGAGTCGTCGTTATCCTCCCACCTTGAAACCCCGCGACGGATCGTCGGGCATTAACTGCCCATTTCGTTGACCACGCGTCGTTGTAATGGCACGCCACCATCGCCTCGGCTCACGCGACGGACCTGCGGGCAATAACTTTCCGTCGGTTCCTCTTTTTCCGCCCTCGTCGCTACACCCCTCCTATCCTCGCCGCCCGCCTTGGTCTATAAAATCCGTACACCTCGCCGGCTCGCTTCACACTCCCTTGTAGCTTCCCCACTCTCCTAACTCCGGCGAACTCCAAACCCTCACAGCTTCCCTACTTCTCCAACTCCAGCGAACGCCATTGCCGAGAGGTTCCCGATGACCCCGCGGCGGCGAACGGCTTCGGCCGCCGCATGCTGCAGCCGTGGGAGGCCGGGATGCTCCATGACACGGGCTACATGGCGCCGCCAGACACCCGGGTCCCGCCTGGCTGGAAGCTCAGCGCAGCAGGATCCCAGTGCCACCGGTGCCGGCCGACGAGGATATCGTCGAGGAGATCCAGGCCACCATCGCGGCCATGGAAGACCCGGATCTCGCCGAGGATCCAGGGAACCTGCTCTTCTAGGAGCAACTTTTCGCCGACCGGCGGCTCCAGGAGCTCGCCCGCCACGAGAGGCCGCTAGGACCGCCGCCGAAGCGCAACAACGTGGCGATGCGACGACGATGGTGGAGCACTCCCGGACGGACGCTCGCTGCCGTGCTGGAGCACATCCATGCCGGCAACAACCCTCAGCTCGGCTTCCCCCGCAACCCGACGCCGGCGACAAGGGCAAGGCGCCATCCTCCGGCCAACTGGCTGCCGAGGAGGATGGCCAGCCTAAACTCCTCCTCCGCAGCCTCGACCTCCCGCTCATCCGGGTTCACGTCGACGGAATCGCCGCCACTCCTGCCAGTCAAGCGGGAGCCAGAGACGCCGGTCCGCTCGCTGCCATGGACAAGGGCACGGGGCATCGTCATCAGTGAGCCCCGCGTGCTGTCGCTGCCCACTGGCCGTCTCCGCCTGTTGGGCCATGTAGAGATAAAACAAAACTTTTTCCCTCTAACGTGGTGATCCCAAGATCTATCTAAGGTAGAAGGCCACGAGGATTACCACTAGACGCACAATTGCGAATTACTGATGTAGCATGTCAGTTGATGCAGTGTAGTCCTCACGATCTGATCCGATCACGATCGTCCTAGTGCTGATCGTACATCACCTCTGCTGGTATCCACACGTACAAGGAGGAACACCGGCTGCGAACTGCTAGGTTCGTTACGTCGGCAGGACTGCTGTGGAGATAGGGTTTCCAACACATGGAATGACCTAACCGAACAACGATTAACCCTTCTGGGTATTTGTGCCCCACTATATATAGGGAGTGAATGTGGGCTCCACTCTCGTGGCCCATTCACTAAATAATATTAGTCACCGTGAGTCCGACTCACTGACTCAGTCCAAATCCTATTCGGGTCCAACTCAACCAGATTTCCGGTTCAGATCCAATCCGAATTTGCTCCCGCTCTTAAGTGTGCGACCCCATAGGCTCATGGCAACTTGGACATGATTGGAGTCCGACTCTCAATCGATCAGTCGGTAGCGGCTCCTAGCAGAACTTGCCGACTCCCAAGTACCAAAGAGTCATGACGACTTGCCTTTCCAATGCGACTTACGTCCGAGTCCCTTTTGCCTCACGATATACCTTGTCAGACTATAGGCGAATACTTGTCATCCCTTAAATAGTCCGACTCTCTTATCGATCCGAGATAAGTGATTCACCTGACTAACTCTTAGTCGATCGCCTCGGTTAACACTTAATCGAGTCGTGCATGGCCATGCTTTTTGAATCATATCTCACGAGAGGGCCCAGAGAATATCTCTCCAAGTGGAGGGGCAAAATCCAATCTTAGTTATTCACATCACGCAGCTTGATTCTCAGTCGACTTGAACTCTACCTTTATAATTGCCCAGTTACGGATCAACGTTTGACAGAACTAAGTCGATGATCCTCAACTCGGACTATGCAATAACCTCAGGCCTAAGGATTACATTGATTGAGATATACAAATGACAACTTTTTCGTTGTACCTCAATATGGGTCAATCCAATTCGCTAAACTCTTTAGCCGAATCTGTGTAAGTCGGAATAGCATCTCCATGCCCATGACAAGTGGAACCGAGTCATCAAGCCGACTTTCACATTGGTCTAAAGTTTGTGTCCAGTATAACCTCGATGACCAAGGACATTTAGTACAACACAACATGAATGTATAGTTCCACAACCGAATCACATATTCAATGATACACATCAGATGTTTATACAAGGACAACTTAATATCTTTATGAATACAATGGGAAATATCATCATCCATGATTGCCTCTAGGGCATATTCCCAATAGTCTCCCACTTGCACTAGAGTCAATCTTCCGACATCACATGTCTAGGCATCTAATGCCCATAGCTCTTAGGTGCGCCTCATGCTTTGGCTGTGGCAGCGGCTTCGTCAACGGATCCACAATATGTGTATTCGTGTGTATCTTGCATAACTTGATATCACCCTAATCCACGAACTGGCGAATCAGGTGGTACCGCATGAGTATGTTCTTGTTCTTCTGGTGTTTTCTAGGTTCCTTGGCTTGTGCAATAGCACCATTGTTGTCACAATACACGTCTAACGGATTGGATGAGCCCTGAATCACACTGATATCCATGGGGAAATTCCTCATCCAAACAGCTTCCTTTGCTGCCTTCGAGGCAGCAATATACTCAGCCTCTGTTGTAGATGCAGACACAATCTCTTGCTTGAAACTCTTCCAGCTCACAGCACCTCCGTTTATAATAAACACATATCCAGATTGCGAACGAGAATCATCAGAGTTGGTAAGATAACTCGCATCCGTGTAACCCTTTACACTGAGTTCATCTTCACCACCATAAACCAAAAACATATCCTTAGTCCTTCTGAAGTACTTTAGGATATTTTTAGCCGTTGTCTAGTGGATTTCTCTAGGATCAGCCTAGTATCTGCTCACAACACTTAGAGCATATGAAACATCCGGCCTAGTACAAATCATGGCATACATGAGGGATCCGACTGCAGAAGCATACATAATCGCACTCATCCGACTTCGCTCATCAGTTGTCAAAGGACCATGAGTCTTGCTAAGTTTTACACCATGGGACATCGGTAAGAAACCCTTCTTAGACGATTCCATGTTGAACTTCTTCAACACTTTGTCCAAATAAGTACTCTGACTCAATCCAATGAGTCGTCTTAATCTATCTCTATAGATCCGGATTCCGAGAATATATGTTGCCTCACCCAAGTCTTTCATTGAGAAACTCTTTTCTAATGATTCCTTGGTTTCTTGCAACATCTGGACATCATTTCCAATCAATAATATGTCATCCACATATAGGATCAGAAAGTTTACTTTGCTCCCACTAAACTTCTTGTATAAACAAGAATCATGATCACTCTTGATGAAGACAAACGATTTGACTACCTCATCAAAGCGAATATTCCAACTCCGAGATGCTTGCTTCAATCCATAAATGGATTTATAAAGTTTGTAAAACTTGTCAGCATTATCCGGATTGACAAAACCCTTTATCATATACACATCCTCGGTTAAATTTCCGTTAAGGAAAGCCGTTTTGACATCCATCTGCCATATCTCATAGTCGAAATATGCTTCTATAGCTAACATGATCCGAATTGATTTAAGTGTAACATCCCTAAAATCATGTTTCAAAAACTCATGCATATCATCCATGCATCCATGATCATGTAGGATTTCATTTCAAAAATCATTTCAAAACAGGAGCATGTGTGCTCATTATTTGATGTATGAATGCTCTAGCCTTTGTGCTACTTGCTATTGAGAAAGGTAATAATATCCACTCAGTATTTTTTAGATTCCTAACTCAAGTGATTCCAAAGACTTGAGCCAAGTTTCAAAACAAGTATGAAATAAAACCAAAGTTTATGCCTTTTTATTATATCTTCCAAAGGCTTGTTTTATTTATTTTTCAAATAACCCAAGTAGGTTTGAGTGAACAGATATGTTTGACACATATTTGAGTACTAAGTTCACTGTACAAAAGACCAGAGAAAGTTTGAAATCAAACTGATTTGAAATGAGGTTTTAAAATAATTTTAGAAAATCAAACAGAAAAAGAAAAGGGTTAAAGAGAAAAAAAATAAGCAAACAACCTAATCTGTCCCAACTCGGCCCAGCTAGCCCAGCAAACCTCCCGCGAACCGTTTTTCTGTACTCACGAACAAACCCGCAGAGTGACTGACTGCCTGACCCCACCTCCCCTCTGTTTCTCTCGCTGACAACGCGGCCCTCGCAACGGTCATCTTCCCCACCCCGGCGACGAGTTCCTCCCCCCAAATCACTGGGCCGTTTCTGGATTGATTTGTGGCTTCAATTCACGACCAATGCTCGAGTGATTCACGCTCGCGACCATGCTACTTAAACCCCCTCTGCCCCTCTCCATTTTCCCCCAGACCCCGAGCACAGAACGCCCCCAGGCTGCCAGTATTCACCGATACACCGCCGCAGACAAAACCCACTCCGGCGACCAATCCCGGTGAGCTCCGTGCGCGCCTTCCTCTCTGATTCACGCGAACTACTTCGCAACCTCCTTGCGCTCCTTTTGACATTTTTGGTTCGTCCTGTACTGCCCTAGGTCGTCGACTCCATCGAACACCGCAAGTTCCCGACACCGTCTCCAACTCCGGCGACTAAATTCGGTGAGCCTCGTGTTCCCCTCCATTTCTAAATCACACGGACGTGTTCGCCTGCATCTAGCGCACCTTCTAACGCCTTTTGTTTGGATCCTCGTGCCCCAGAACGTCATCTTCGACTCCATCAGTGAGCATCCGACGCCGTGCACAACTCCGACGAGCTCCCACGGCCACTACAGCGCGCCCTTGTCAAGCCATCGCCACGTTGAGCTTCAGTACGTTGCCGCGAGTCTGGTAAGCATCTCCGGCGACCCCAAACCCTCCTGTAGCTGCCGCGCCGCCGTAGACAGAGCGCTCCGCCGCCAGCCGTCGCCGCGCGCCGCTAGTCTTTGGCTGTTTGATCGAACACCGTAGGATCTAGATCTAACGTGTAGGATAGATCTTAGGCAAAGTGGTAAGTTTAGATCTGAGCCATGCGATTAAGTCAGATCCAACGGCTCAGAAGCGTGATCCGGCGCGAAGCGGTACTAGCCAGTAAGATAGCGCCGCGTGGCACATATTTCATTTTAAATTTCTGATTTGAATCTATTAGATGTATGATTTTGTTTTAATCATAACTTTTGATTCCCACGTCCAAATTTGATGAATTTTATATCAATGGAATCAGGAGAGAAATCCCTATCCAAATATGCAATGTGTTTAATGTCTTGTTTCTGTTAAAATGGTTTTATTTACAGAAACATGTGTAGACCCATTTTATGTATATTAATTATTTGAGAAATGTATTAGTGTTCAAATAAAGATTGTTTGGCAAGTTTTGAACTTGTTTATGAACCAGTACTGTGCACTTGTCTTGTTGAGTTTAAAAATCATCACATATCATGTTGCATGCATTCATATATTTTTGCTTGTAATTATTTTGTATGTGATTTGGTGCTATCATTTTATGTGTAGATTTTGGTGCAAATAGTGATTGTGATTGTGAGGATTGTAGCTACTCTCCAAACTACCAAGGCAAGTGGTGCTTCATGATTTTATCCCTATGTTTTTCAACTATGCATTAGAAATATTTTGCTAGTCTTGCATAGTTATATTATACTTATATGTTATGCTTGGGAAATCCTAGTAGTTGTAGAATTTCTAGAAATTTCTAAGTTAAGATGCTTATCTATGCCATGCTTAGCCTAGCTAGTAGCAACCAAGGGTGGCTATATGTTTATGCTATAGAATAAAAATTTCTAAGTCTTTGGACTATGTTTTTACTTAATAAAACAACTAAGTGAATGAATCACCTGGGTGGAATGGTTGTGAATGGGTTATGTTGAGTGGTTACACAAGGCCCATTTCTATGGTTTACCTTGTGTATCTCACTTGTGGAAAGCCACCCAGGAACAAAGGGATTTGAGATGCCAAATGTTAAGAAGCTTCTAGTGCAGCCACTTGGCAATATGGGCTTTGCCTGGATCATATAGGTTGCAATAACTTAGCCATTTGGACAGTTGGTGGTAGTGGGATGATAGGTTGGAGCGCGTCCATTTGGTCTAAGGGAAGGCTTCTGAAAGGTCATGTCTTGGTGAAAATCAAGTCTTGTGGGGAAAGTGCACAACCTCTGCAGATGAAAGAATCTAAGTACTTAGCCATGTCCCTGGTATTGGACAACTTGAGCATCAAGACATGGATGCTATCAAGAATCTCCTCATCCCAATTTCTAAGTAAAACTTGTGGTTGAACAAGGGTGAAGGACCCCAATGTCTATTGGTGGTTCCTTGGGAAAAGTTTTTGACAAAGAAAAAAACTTAGTGTTTTCAACTAATAGGCAAAACCTATTTTGAGCAAAGCAAGCCTAAGCTACACTTAGCCAAATTGCATATAGTATCTAGTCCATCAATATTCTACTAAGGTATCACTTGCCAATACTATTTCAATATATTGACCCACTGTGGCTGTAACTTGTGATGTTGCAGGATATTCTGATGAGGATTAGGAGTCATGAGTCTACACTCAACATGCTTGCCTGTGGCACATAAAGATGAAGACTTATTTATCTATTTACTTGTTTAACTCTTGTACTAGGCCTGTGGCCATGGAGTTGTAAAAGACTATGTTGTCTCTGGAATGACTGTAATAATGACCTTTGTTTCTGTGTACTTCATCTTAAACTGTGGATGCTAGCATTGATCCAGGGACTAGCATATCAATCACAGGGATCCTTTCCTTTACAAGGAGGTATCTTACAGATGGTATTAGAGCACTGTGTTGCCTGTAGGATTATGACCCTAGGATTAGAAACCACTAAGGAAATTTTTTCAAACAACTTCCACACTTGTCTTTTCTTCTCGTAAACTTTTCTAATCTTCTTTCTCATCTCTATTTTTAGATGAACTCCATCAACGAAGCCGTGAAGAAGGGACCACTCATGACAATGACTTTAGAATGTGAGACAGAGTTCCCCAAGGCTCTCAAGGACCTCATGGTTGCAATGGGAATACATGGTGCAGCTGTGTACAAAGGTTTTCCTGTGATGGATGAAGGAGTTGAGTACTGGTGGGTACAACTTCACTTGTATAAAAACAAGGAAGAAAACCACAAGGACTCAGGATTCTGCATGGTCACCAACACAATGATGCACACCACATTCTTTGATTCAGCAAGGGATGCAGCTTGGAGAGCCATCAAAGAACTTGGTGATAGAATCAAGTGCAGAATGCTTAACACCCAGAATGACCTTAGGGAAGAAAAGAAACATACCCAAGAGCTAGAGGCTACCAATCAAAGCTTAAGGAAAGACATCATAGACTTAGCAATGGAGTCATGTGATCAAGATAAACAGATTGCCTCTAGGGATGCCTTGTTAGCCAACTTGGCAAGTGAGATGGGATTGTAATCATACTTCGTTAGTTGGACCACCACACTTATCATTTTATTTTCCAAAATGTTGTCTAAATAAGTTGAACCTTGGATGTTTGTAATGGATACATGTATGCCATGACTTGTGTGTTTTGATTTCCAAAGTTATGCATGTGATGCCTTGTCTTGTGAATTGTCTTAAATTGTGTTGATTCTAATTTTTCCTATCTTATTAAATAGATGCCTAATGTTACCATCAGCACTGTTGAAGAGTTCCAGGGAACTCGTTTTGGCCCTCGTATTATTGAGCTCACTAGTTTGCTCAATCTCCCTCTTCCTACCATCATGGTGCTTCCCCTCACCAAGTTTGAGAGGAAAGACCTTTGGGGCTTCAAGGTCAATCAGCCCGGACGCCAGACTGAGCCTACCACAGAGGCTATCATCTTCAAGCTCATGCACGATGACAAGGAGAGAGAGGCCTAGAGGTAGTCATGCAGGACTTGATTGGACGTCTGTTAGGGAGACACTCTCGACAGGTTAGAGGTACTCACTTCCACGCCTTCGGTAGACGTGATGAGGATGGAGAGGCCATCGACTTCGAGGACACTTCGAGGGAGACAGCAGAGCCGATTCGTCTATACCTCCAGGACTTAGAGGTTCTTCTTAGGCACGTGGACACTGATAGGACCAACGTCATGCTTAGCAATGACGAACTCCAGGTGCAGCTTCGTGAGAAGGACAAGCTCTTCGCGGAGCAAGATGAGATAGTCAAGGAGATGGAGGCCAAGTTCGAAAGTCAGGACAGAAAGTTCAAGAGTCAAGAGAAGCGAGTCCAAGATAGGAACAAGAGGATTCGAGACATGACTGCGGAACTAGAGGCCAAGGACTTCGAGATCGAGCATCAGCAGACTGTGATTGAGGGGCTTCGTTCTCAGAATAGGGCTCTCAAAGCCAAAGTAGAGACCTTGACCACCAATGTCAAAGAATACAAGACCGCTATGGAGAATGCAGGTCTTACCTTTGTTGAGGAGGAGGTTGATGCCGAGGAGTAGTGATGACTACTCATTTATCATGATTTTTATTGTGTCGCAATGACCATCCAACATGTGGATGGCTTGCTATTGATGTGTTTACTTTGCAAACTTGTCGTTTATGTTGTTGAACAATTATTGTTATGATGCATGTTTGGTGATTGTTTATGTGATGTGTTGTGCATGTTAGCATCTATGGGTATCTGATTCTTATCTCTATTGAACAAATCACAGATGCCTCCCCGTCGTGCCAATCCCAACCCCAACAACAACAACATCACCCCTGAGATGTAGCAAATGATGACAGCTCAGACCCAGCTGATGCAGATGATGACTACGTTCATCCAGAATCAGAACAACAACAACAACAATAACAACAATAACAATAACAACAATCAGAACAACCCACCGGGTTTTGACATGCTTACCAGGTTCTTGAGATTGAGGCCAGCAAAGTTCTCAGGAACAACTGATCCTATGGTGGCCAATGATTGGCTACGCTCTGTGAACAAGGACTTGGTAACAGTTGGCTGTACTGATGAAGAGAAAGTCAGATTTGCAGCTCACTTGTTGGAAGGACCAACAGCTACTTGGTGGGATAACTTCCAGATTACCACTCCCATTGCAGATGTGACATGGGCTATCTTCAAAGATGGTTTCCATACTGCTCACATCTCATCCGGAGTGATGAGTCTGAAGAAGAAAGAGTTCCATAACCTGAAGCAACGCCACCGCAGCGTGGCTGAATATATTGAAGAGTTCAACAATCTGGCGCGTTATGCACCGGAGGAAGTTGACACTGATGCTAAGAGGAAGGAAAAGTTCCTTGAAGGGTTGAATGATGAACTGAACCTGCAGTTAGCTGTGGCCTATGTTCCCACATACCAGTCTCTTTGTGACAAGGCTACTATTTTGGAGAACAAGATGAAGCAAGTTGAAAGTAGGAAGAGAAAGCACTCAGACAAGCACAGCCTGGGATCGTCTCACAAGTGTTCCCATTATGATGATAGTGGGAGTTCAGGATCCCACAAGCATGGGAAATTCAACAAGCACCACAACCACAACCGTCATCATGACAACAAGCATCATCGTAGTCATGACAATGACAAGTACAAGAATCACAAGGGTGGATATAAGAGCCACCACAGTGGTAGTGGAAGTGGCAGTGGAAGTCAGCCTGTCAAGAAGGATCTTAGTCAGGTTGAGTGTTTCAGGTGCAAGAAGATGGGGCATTATGCAAATGAATGCCCAGAAAAGAAAGTTGAAGGACCCAACAAGCCCAACCCTTTCCAGAAGGGACAAGTGAACCACATTAATGTGGAGGAAATCTATGAAGAGCCAGATGCTGTTGCTGGTAAGTTCAAACTCAATTCTATTCCAGCACATGTTCTTTTTTATACTGGAGCATTGCATTCATTCATATCAAAAGCATTTGTTGATAGAAATGGGTTTCCAACTGAAAACATTGGGTGTCCAATAAAAGTTAGTTCTCCAGGTGGAGATATGATAGTAAGTCTTGGATGTCGGGATCTAGTGATAGAGTTTGGAAAGCATAAGTTTCCAGTGAGTCTGATAATCCTAGATTCTCAAGGACTAGATGTAATATTGGGAATGGATTGGATGGCTAAGTATGAAGGAGTACTAGATTGTGCTAATCGTACTGTTGCACTCACAACCCCGGAAAAGAAACGGATTAGATTCAAGTCTAACTTTGAATCAAAAGGGAGTAAGCTAAATTCTCTTAAGGGGGTTAGCATAGACAGTGTGCCTATTGTGAGTGAATATCCGGATGTGTTTCCGGAAGAATTGCCGGGAATGCCACCAGATAGAGACGTGGAGTTTCTTATTGATTTGCTACCAGGATCTGGACCAATAGCAAAAAGACCATACAAGATGTCAGTTGATGAGTTGAAAGAACTCAAAAAGCAGCTTGGAGAACAGTTGCAAAAAGGTTTTATCCAACCAAGTTCCTCATCTTGGGGAGCACCAGTTTTGTTTGTGGAAAAGAAAGATAGAAGTCAAAGGTTATGCATAGATTATCGTTCACTCAATGAGGTGACTATCAAGAACAAATACCCTTTGCCTAGAATCAATGACTTGTTTGATCAGTTAGAAGGAGCCTGTGTGTTCTCAAAGATTGATCTCCGGTCAGGTTATTTCCAGCTCAAGATCAGAGAACAAGACATACCTAAGACAGTTTTCACCACAAGGTATGGATTGTATGAGTAACCATGATGCCATTTGGTTTGACCAATGCTCCAGCATATTTCATGAATATGATGAACAAGGTGTTCATGGAGTTCCTTGATAAGTTTGTTGTCGTTTTCATCGATGACATTTTGATCTACTCCAAGAGCAAAGAAGAGCATGAAGGACATCTACGTTTGATACTTGATAAGCTTAGAGAGCATAAACTGTATGCCAAATTCAGCAAGTGTGAATTTTGGTTGAATGAAGTTGGATTTCTTGGACACATTGTGTCAGGAGATGGTGTAGCAGTTGATCCTGCTAAAGTTTCAGCTGTAACCGAATGGGAATCACCTAAGTCAGTAAAAGAAGTTCGTAGTTTCCTTGGCTTGGCATGATACTACAGAAGGTTTATTGAGAATTTCTCTAAGGTAGCAAAACCTATGACAGAATTGCTGAAGAAAGACAAGAAATTTGCTTGGTCTAAAGGTTGTGAACTCAGCTTTCAAGAATTGAATAAGAGACTTGTGACAGCACCAGTCTTATGTCTGCCAGATTTGGAGAAGGATTTCCAAGTGTATTGCGATGTATCTCATCATGGATTAGGTGCGGTACTTATGCAAGAAGGGAAAGTTGTGGCTTATGCCTCGAGACAACTCAAAACTCATGAAGTGAACTACCCTACTCATGATTTAGAGTTAGCCTCTGTTGTCCATGCACTCAAAACATGGAGACATTATCTTTTGGGAAAGCAATGTGAAGTGTTCACATATCACAAGAGTTTGAAGTATATCTTCACCCAGAAAGAAATTAACATGAGACAAAGAAGATGGCTAGAACTCATCAAGGACTATGACTTAAGTTTGCAATACCACCCCGGTAAAGAAAATGTTGTAGCGGATGCTCTAAGCCGTAAGGTTTTTGTGAATGGCCTTACTAAGGGAGAATTGCCAGATGATCTGTGTGCCCAATTTAGAGGTCTCAGATTGGAGATTGTGCCTGAAGGACATCTCATGTCTTTGGATGTTCAACCTACTTTGTTGGACAAGATCAAAGAAGCCCATAAGACTGATAAGGAAATTGAAGAGATTAAGGAAAAGACTGGCAAAGGAAAAGCCAAAGGATTCCATGAAGACGAACATGGTACTTTATGGCATGGAAAACGTATCTGTGTTCCACAAGATCCGGAACTTTGGAAACTGATTTTACAGGAAGCACACAACTCACCGTATTCCATCCATCCGGGTAACAGCAAAATGTACATGGATATGAAGGAAAGATTTTGGTGGAATAATCTCAAGAAGGACATCGCCGAACATATTGCTTTGTGTGATGTATGTAGTAGAGTGAAAGCGGAACACCAGAAACCAGCAGGATTGCTTCAACCACTACCTATTACTGATTGGAAGTGGGACAAGATTCGTATGGATTTCATTACCGGATTACCAATGACCCGGTCAGGATATGATTCTATTTGGGTAGTAGTGGATCGCCTAACTAAAGTGGCTCATTTCATACCCGTGAAGACAACCTATACAAGTGCTAAGTTAGCCAAGATCTATATGAGCAGAATTGTGTGTCTACATGGAGTACCCAAAAGTATTGTGTCTGATAGGGGAACACAATTCACTTCTCATTTTTGGAGACAGCTACATGAGTCATTGGGAACGAGGTTGGAATTCAGCACTGCTTTTCATCCTCAAACTGATGGACAAACAGAAAGGACTAATCAGATTCTTGAAGATATGTTGAGATCATGTGCTCTAGACTATGGAGCCAGTTGGGATGAAAGTCTGCCTTACGCAGAATTCTCTTATAATAACAGCTATCAAGTCAGTATTGAGATGGCACCATTTGAGTTTCTCTATGGGATAAAGTGTACCACCCCATTGCTATGGAATGGTGTGGGAGAAAGAAGTTTGTTCGGACCAGAACTTATCAAAGAGGCTGAAGATAAAGTCAAGCTAGTTAAGGACAGATTGAAGATAGCACAGTCCCGACAGAAAAGCTACGCAGATCCTAAGCGTAGAGAAGTCACCTATGAAGTTGGTGATAGAGCCTATCTTAGAGTGTCACCACTTCGTGGAGTGAAGAGGTTTGGTGTCAAAGGAAAATTGGCCCCAAGATATGTTGGGCCATTCAAGATTCTGAGTCGTAAAGGAGAAGTTGCTTATGAGATTGAATTGCCAGAGTCTTTGTCAGCAGTTCATAATGTTCATGTGAGTCAGCTTAAGAAATGTCATCCAGAAATGGAAGAAACTTCTTTGAAGTATACTATACCTTTGGAAGAAGTTCAATTGGAAAGTGATCTCACTTATGAAGAGAAACCAATCAAGATTCTTGAGACTGCAGAAAGAGTTACACGGACTAAGACTATCAAATTCTGCAAAGTTCAATGGAACCACCATTCCGAACAAGAAGCAACATGGGAAAGAGAAGATGATCTTCGGAAAGACCACCCTCACCTATTTGCTAGCCAATCCAAATCTCGAGGGCGAGATTCATCTTAAAGGGGTTAGATTTGTAACATCCCTAAAATCATGTTTCAAAAACTCATGCATATCATCCATGCATCCATGATCATGTAGGATTTCATTTCAAAAATCATTTCAAAACAGGAGCATGTGTGCTCATTATTTGATGTATGAATGCTCTAGCCTTTGTGCTACTTGCTATTGAGAAAGGTAATAATATCCACTCAGTATTGTTTAGATTCCTAACTTAAGTGATTCCAAAGACTTGAGCCAAGTTTCAAAACAAGTATGAAATAAAACCAAAGTTTATGCCTTTTTATTATATCTTCCAAAGACTTGTTTTATTTATTTTTCAAATAACCCAAGTAGGTTTGAGTGAACAGATATGTTTGACACATATTTGAGTACTAAGTTCACTGTACAAAAGACCAGAGAAAGTTTGAAATCAAACTGATTTGAAATGAGGTTTGAAAATCATTTTAGAAAATCAAACAGAAAAAGAAAAGGGTTAAAGAGAAAAAAAATAAACAAACAACCTAATCTGGCCCAACTCGGCCCAGCTAGCCCAGCAACCCTCCCGCGAACCATTTTTCTGTACTCACGAACAAACCGGCGGAGTGACTGACCGCCTGACCCCACCTCCCCTCTGTTTCTCTCGCTGACAACACGGCCCACGCAACGATCATCTTCCCCACCCCGGCGACGAGTTCCTCCCCCCAAATCACTCGGCCGTTTCTGGATTGATTTGCGGCTTCATTTCACGATCAATGCTCGAGTGATTCACGCTCGCGACCATGCTACTTAAACCCCCTATTCCCCCTCTCCATTTTCCCCCAGACCCCGAGCACAGAACGCCCCTAGGCTGCTAGTATTCGCCCATACACCGCCGCAGACAGAACCCACTCCGGCGACCAATCCTGGTGAGCTCCGTGCGCGCCTTCCTCTCTGGTTCACGCGAACTGCTTCGCAACCTCCTTGTGCTCCTTATGACATTTTTGGTTCGTCCTGTACTGCCACAGGTCGTCGACTCCATCGAACACCGCAAGTTCCCGACGCCGTCTCCAACTCCGGCGACTAAATTCGGTGAGCCTAGTGTTCCCCTCCGTTTCTAAATCACACAGACGTGTTCGCCTGCATCTAGCGCACCTGCTAATGCCTTTTGTTTGGATCCTCGTGCCCCAGAACGTCGTCTTCGACTCAATCCGTGAGCATCCGACGCCGTGCACAACTCCGACGAGCTCCCACGGCCACTGCAGCGCGCCCCTTGTCAAGCCAACGCCACGTTGAGCTTCAGTACATCGCCGCGAGTCTGGTAAGCATCTCCGGCGACCCCAAACCCTCCTGTAGCCGCCGCGCCGCCGTAGACAGAGCGCTCCTCCGCCAGCCGTCGCCGTGCGCCGCCAGTCTTTGGCTGTTTGATCGAACACCGTAGGATCTAGATCTAACGTGTAGGATAGATCTTAGGCGAAGCGGTAAGTTTAGATCTGAGCCGTGCGATTAAGTCAGATCCAACGGCTCAGAAGCGTGATCCGGCGCGAAGCGGTACCAGCCAGTAAGATAGGCCGCGTGACACAGATTTCGTTTTAAATTTCTGATTTGAATCTATTGGATGTATGATTTTGTTTTAATCATAACTTTTGATTCCCACGTCCAAATTTGATGAATTTTATATCAATGGAATCAGGAGAGAAAGCCCTTTCCAAATATGCAACGTGTTTAATGTTTTGTTTCTGTTAAAATGGTTTTATTTACAGAAACATGTGTAGACCTATTTTATGTATATTAATTATTTGAGAAATGTATTAGTGTTCAAATAAAGATTGTTTGGAAGTTTTGAACTTGTTTATGAACCAGTACTGTGCACTTGTCTTGTTGAGTTTAGAAAATCATCACATATCATGTTGCATGCATTCATATATTTTTGCTTGTAATTATTTTGTATGTGATTTGGTGCTATCATTTTATTTGTAGATTTTGGTGCAAATAGTGATTGTGATTGTGAGGATTGTAGCTACTCTCCAAACTACCAAGGCAATTGGTTCTTAATGATTTTATCCCTATGTTTTTCAACTATGCATTAGAAATATTTTGCTAGTCTTGCATAGTTATATTATACTTATATGCTATGCTTGGGAAATCCTAGTAGTTGTAGAATTGCTAGAAATTTCTAAGTTAAGATGCTTATCTATGCCATGCTTAGCCTAGCTAGTAGCAACCAAGGGTGGCTATATGTTCATGCTATGAATAAAAATTTCTAAATCTTTGGACTATGTTTTTACTTAATAAAACAACTAAGTGAAAGAATCACCTGGGTGGAATGGTTGTGAATGGGTTATGTTGAGTGGTTACACAAGGCCCATTTATATGGTTTACCTTGTGTATCTCACTTGTGGAAAGCCACCCAGGAACAAAGGGATTTGAGAGGCCAAATGTTAAGAAGCTTCTAGTGCAGCCACTTGGCAATATGGGCTCTGCCTGGATCATATAGGTTGCAATAACTTAGCCATTTGGACAGTTGGTGGTAGTGGGATGATAGGTTGGAGCGCGTCCATTTGGTCTAAGGGAAGGCTTCTGAAAGGTCCTGTCTTGGTGAAAATCAAGTCTTGTGGGGAAAGTGCACAACCTCTGCAGATGGAAGAATCTAAGTACTTAGCCATGTCCCTGGTATTGGACAACTTGGGCATCAAGACATGGAAGCTATCAAGAATCTCCTCATCCCAATTTCTAAGTAAAACTTGTGGTTGAACAAGGGTGAAGGACCCCAATGTCTATTGGTGGTTCCTTGGGAAAAGTTTTTGACAAAGAAAAAACTTAGTGTTTTCAACTAATAGGCAAAACCTATTTTGAGCAAAGCAAGCCTAAGCTACACTTAGACAAATTGCATATAGTATCTAGTCCACCAATATTCTACTAAGGTATCACTTGCCAATACTATTCCAATGTATTGACTGTAACACCCTCAGAATCGGCCCTATGCAAGTTCTAGCGAAACCCGCCAAACCCGCATAGAAACGATTCAAAGGTGCCCACCAGGCACTTTCGTGCGGGTGGAAAACGAAGTAATAACATTACACAACAGTCCTCGATGGGACCCACAGAACAGATATATATACAACAGCGACTCAATGAGTCAAGAATACAGGTATACAATACCAAGATACGAATCACCTTGAAAATGATAGAGCGTCCGACTACGGACAAGATGCAAATGGGGCTAAGAGCCCTGAAGAATAACCAATGGCGTCCATAACCCTGCCCAGGCCAAGCCGGAAGGGTAACCCTGCTAACGACGTCGATCTCAAAACCTGCTTAAACAAAAGGGGTGCCGACAAAGGGCAAAGGAAAAGAGAGAGCGGTCAGTAATGAGGCCAGTACACGGCGAGACTAGAGTTCGGCGGTCCTCGCCTACATAGGTATGGTGGACTGCAGCGGCAGCGCAGCATGCACTAAACATCCTATAGAGACTCGATAAAACAGGCGGCTATCAGAGAGGGGTAAGAAAGACCTATCCAGAACCAACCTGATACTAACACCAAACAGTCCCATCCTGGTATTCCCCCTCGAGACCAAACGAGGAAGTCAACCGAGGAACTCACACAGTTGGCAGTTTTATTTATTCAGTTATCGTTGCAGCAATTACTAGTCAGGTGTAGATAATCATCCTGATAAAATAAGCAGTGGGCACTTTTAGTTAACCATTCCGTTGTAGTTGCAACACTTACTAGTCAGATACAAATAGCATGAGATATCCCAAACCCAGCAGTTGTTGGTACTTTTATTGAGCCATTCCGTTGCAGTGAAGCTGATTACTAGTCATATCGGATACAAGTCAATTTATAACAGTAAACTTTAGTTATAGTTGTCTATGATCGAGACCTGTGCTCCAAGTCGTCCATAACCGCGGACACGGCTTCTCGAAAAGATTTAACCCTGCAGGGGTGCACCAAAGTATCCACAAGCACTTCGACCCTTTTTGCCAGATCAGTTAACATACACCCATCGGTATGTCGGCGGGGCCTAAGTCATGACGTTTCCAGACCCAAAGCAAGCACGGGGGGCCACCCCACTAAGTACACCCGCAACAAAGTCGGCCGGTCTCCGAGACGGACTCAGGGTTTGGGTAGACGGCTGTGAACGACTGGGGACCCAAAACTGGGCTTGTCGACACTGCGGAAACGTGTCCCGATCCTAAACAGTACAGTGTGCTATTCATCGCACAATTTAAATAAAGCGGTAAAGCATGGCATAAGTACAAAATAGTAATAAAGCCCCAAACTACTTTGTGGCCCCCAGTACAATACTTTGAAATCAGGTACTAATCAATGGGGGGCCCATATCTCCCCACCTGTGGTTAGCGCGCTCGATCTCGGAACAGGTGTCAAGAACTCGGGGTCCTACGGGACACAAGTGGACGGTTAACAACCAAATAACATCTATTGCCCACCTGTGCCTCTGCTTACCTACTTCAATTTTAGTTGTTAAACAATAATTTAAAGTGAACAGTAAAGCCATGATCATCTCCAACATTCAACGTGCGGCACTGTGTGGCATCCCGCAAAACCACTACTAGAAAATCGCGTTGTTTTTGTGCATTGCATCGTCATCATCATGCATTGTTTGTCTAAAACTATTTTCGTAAAGCCTATTTTTGTTTTCTAAAACGCCCCGTCTTGTTTTCAAATTCAAAACCGGGACTCCGGATTATTTTGTTTTGTCTGTTATCGGGTTGCAAAGGCCCTGTTTTAAATAAATAAAACGTTTAATTATTTTAGTGGGGCAGTCGAACGGGCCGAATCGACCCGGACGACCACCCCCAGTACAACAATCGGTCCACCCCTTAATCCTAAAACTACCAGTCCTATTCTACCCACCCCTTCTCCACCTCACCCGGACCAATCCCCGACCGCCACCTCACCCTCTCCCCTCCCTCTAACCTATCCCACACCGCCAACTCACCTCCCTCTCTCCCCACTCAACCACGTGCCCACACACACACGCACCCACCCCACCCGCCGATCCACCCTGGCCGCTCCCTGCCAAGCCCCACACCCCACCAACCCAGCGGGTCCCACGCCCCCGACCCCCCTGGCCCCGCAGCACCTTCCCCACGCGTCCCCCACCTCCCTCACGCGCTCTTCTCCCTCCCCGCACCAACCACCCCCGCGTCGGCCCCGCCCCTTCTCCCACAGCTCCGGTCGCCGGCCTCCCTCTCCGCTCCGCCGCCGCCGACGACCCTCACCGCGTCGCTTCTCCTCACCACCGCCCCCTCTCTCCGCTCCCCGCCCTCGCCCCCGCCCCCGAGGCAGAGCCCACCGACGCTGCCGCCCGCCTCCCCTCTGCCTCTTCCTCCCCTCCGGCCTCCACCCCCCTCTCCTCCGCCAGCCGCGGCCGCCTCCACCGTCCTCCCGCGCCGCCAGGCCCCATCGCCACCGCTCTTCCACCTCCCTCTCTTCTCCTCGCTCGCCCCCCCCCGAGCTCGCCTCCGGCCGCGGCCGCGAGCCCGCCGCCGGCGCGCCCTCTCTGGCCCTCGCCTCGCCGCTCGCCGTTCCCCTCCGCGCCTCCTCGCCGGTCTCCTCGCCCTCCGCCCACGCCACCCCGGCTCGAGCTCCCTCCTCCCCAACGCGAGCCGCCCGCTGCCTCCCTCCCCCGCCGCTCGTCGCCGGAGACCGCATCCAGCGCCGCCCGACGAGCTCTGCCTCCCTCGCCGGGGCTCCTCCTCGCCCCGCTGCCTCCGGCCCGCTCGCCTCCCCGCGTCCCTCTTCCCGCTCCTCTCTGCACCGCAGCAGCCGCCGGCCTCCGTGACCTCCGCGTTCCCGACGCCCTCCAGCGAGCCACCGCCCGAGGCCATCCACCGTTCTGTGTCGGCTTCCGGGTTGTGCTGCTGCCCGGCAACGAGCCGTCTTCCCGTTCTGCACTCTGTCGGCAGGATGTATGTGTTGGTGTTCTATCAAGTCAAGGTCGCCGTGAACCGCCAAGTTCGCCCACCACTTGGGCCGCTCGAGACCGACAACGGCAACGGTCGTCGGAACCCCAAGATATCCTCCACAGATCTGATGACCGCGATCCCGAACCCGGCGCCACGCCAAGTACTCCTTCCGAACCCGAACCCCGGTACCGGACAAGTTCGCCATCGACCTCGAGAACGCCTACACGGAACAACAAGATCGCCACACGGACGCGAACCCCAAGACCCTGAGGCCCCGAACCGAAGACCGATCCGAAGCGCCAGGACCCGAACCGGAAGAACGCCAAGATCGCCGACGCGCAAACGCCAAGTACTTCCTCGAGGCCGCGAAGCTCCTCGTCCCGGACGCCAAGACCGACCTGATGCGCGGGACCGACAAGAACGACACCGACCAGGGCGGGTCCGATGCGCCCCGACGCCGAACCAAGTCCTGCTCCCCGGATGCGACAAGCTCTACCTCAGTGACCCGAGAACGATCCCGCCGAGGCCGAACCCCAGATCCGAACCCTGAGACCGGACCCCGAACCCCCGGAACCCCAAGTTCGTCGAGACCCCCCTAATGTGTGAACCTTTTCCCGAGCCCCTATTTTATAAATGCTATATATAAAACCTGTTGCATATTAATCATTCATCTCGCATGCATATTTGTGTGGTTTGGGGGCCTTATGCCGATTCACCTTATAATTAAATATGGGGCCCATATGCGGGCAAATCTAGTCCCATATTGGCCTCATTTAAATTTGTGTAGCGAACCCGGTGCTATCTTTTGCCATGTTAAGACAACATTTAAATTGCGGGATATCTAAACAACTTGAACCACTTAAATATTTGTCGGGACCTCGGTTCCGCTTAATATGATCCAATTGCATTGCACCTTTGCCATGTCACGCATCATACATGCATCATGCCGATCTTTTGCCGTAGTATTAAATATTGCATCCGGTGTTTCTTCTAGTGTTTTGCTTCTTCGCGGATAAGGCCGTTGAGTTGATGCGAGTGCCGACCCGATCTTCGGTTGAACCTTCGACAATGTTTTCAGGCGAGCATCTCCCCCTTTCTACCTATCTTACTTTTATAGTATTTATTCCCTCCTGTTGATCTATTGCTATCTGTGTTGCGATGCTCTAGATTCGTACCCGAGTTAACCCTTGCAACCTTATATTGCCTTGGAAACATCCTATTACCTGTTGTTTGGTAGATAGTTGGACTTGCGCGTCGTAGCCGCTTGCTCAAGTGCTGTCGCGTGTCGTCAATTGCCATAGTTGTTGGTGTATTGCCGTCTGTTTGGTGTTGGAGATGATCTCGGCTTTACTTTTTGTTCACTTTAATTACTGTTTAACAACTAAAATTGAAGTAAGTAAGCAGAGGCATCGGTGGGTGATAGATAATATTTGGTTTCCGACCGCCCACTTGTGTCCCGTAGGATCCCGAGTGCTTGATACCTGTTCCTTGAATATTCGCGCTATCCACATACGGGGTATTATGGGCCTCCCTTAGCCAGAGCTTGATTCAGTCTTATTTCTTGGGGCCACAAACTAGTTTGAGGTTTTTTTTACGATCCTGTACTTATGCCATGCTACTGCTTTATTTACGATTGTGCGAGGAGCACACTGTACTGTTTAGGAATTGTGACCCGTTTTCGCGGTATCGACACCCCGAGTTTTCGGGTTCCCAGTCGTTTACAGCCGGCCCCACAAACCTCGGGTCCGTCTCGGAGCTAGCTTACTTCGTTGCGGGTGTACTCCAAGGGGTGGCCCCCTGAAATATTTCTGAATCCTGTGATTGCTTTGTCGTGAAAGCCTCGTTGGGTTTTGATTTGGTTTTTCCGAGGTTGATCGTGTGTGTGTTGCTATTTGTGCACCCCGGCCGGGTTAAAACTTTCTGAAAGCCGTGTCCGCGGTTATGGACGACTTGGAGCACAGTATCTTGATCATAGACAACTATAACTAAAGTAGTGCTATAAATTTGACTTTATAATGACTAGTGATCAGCTTCACTATAATGGAATGGCTAAATAAAACTGCCCACAAATGCTTGTTTGGGTTGTCGCTTGCGACCATTGTACCTGACTAGTAAGTACTGCAACTTCAACGGAATGGCTAAATAAAAGTACCAACAACTGCTGGGTTTTGGGTTATCTCATGCTATTTGTATCTGACTAGTAAGTGCCGCAACTACAACGGAATGGTTAAATAAAAGTGCCCATTGCTTATTTTATCAGGATGATTATCTATACCTGACTAGTAATTGCTGCAACGATAACTGAATAAATAAAACTGCCAACTGTGTGAGTTCCTCAGTTGACTTCCTCGTTTGGTCTCGAGGGGGAAACACCAGGATGGGTTTGTTTGGTGTTAGCTTCAGGTTGGATCCGGATAGGTCATTCTTACCCCTCTCTGATTGCCGCTAGTTGTATCGAGTCTCTATAGGTTGTTCAGTGCATGCTGCCGCTGCCGCTTCAGTCCACCATACCTATGTAGGCGAGGACCGCCGAATTCTAGTCTCGCCGTGTACTGGCCTCAGTACTGACGCTCCTTTCTTTTTTCCTTTGCCCTTCGTCGGCACCCCTTTTGTTTAAGCAGGTTTGAGATCGACGTCGTTAGCAGGGTTACCCTTCCGGCTTGGCCTGGGCAGGGTTATGGACGCCATTGGTTATTCTTCAGGGCTCTTAGCCCCATTTGCATCTTGTCCGTAGTCGGACGCTCTATCATTTTCAAGGTGATTTGGATCTTTGTATATTATATCTGTATTCTTGACTCTTTGAGTCGCTGTTGTTCATATCTGTTCTGTGGGTCCCATCGAGGACTGTTGTGTAATGTTATTACTTCGTTTTCCACCCACACGAAAGTGCCTGGTGGGCACCTTTGAATCGTTTCTATGCGGGATTGGCGGGTTTCGCTAAAACTTGCATAGGGTCGATTCTGAGGGTGTTCCAGAGTGGTATCAGAGGTCAGCAGTTGCGATACCCCACAAGTCCAGCCTGTAGGATAACCTAGCTAACGGCCGAAGTAGAGTGTCAAAACTATTTTTGAAAAATCGGTTGGATAGTTCTGATTAGGTCTGATTTTACTCCTTACCCCTCTGCTCTTCTCCTCTTATCTCGTCGTGTTTTGAACCTGCTCTCTTATCTTTTCTTCGAGTCCAGGAATTCTCGTGGTGGGGTTTTCCGTCGTACCTTCAGGGTTTCGCTTCCTCCTCTGTTAACGGTGTTTTACCATCCGGTGTTCAAGCTGCCTGATGAATCCGTCTACGGTGTTACCATTCTTTATTCCTTGTTTGTGCCTTCCGGTGTTTTCCGACACAACGACATCATCTACGCGAGATCCGATGCAGAGTCTGCATCACTCCTTTGTTTCCGAACCTCGCTTGTCGAGATCTTCAGTCTGATTCCGAGAATGGTTGCACACTTTTTCACTGATTGTGCGGAGTAATAGTTTGGGTGCGTGATGGATTGGCCCCCATGCCGACTACCCCTTCTATTCGCTTTTGTACAATGAAGTGGATGAGAATGCATCGGTTCCCTCTTTCTATCGAAGTTAGAGGTGGCCTTATCGTTTGATACCTCTACCTTCGTCCTTTGTTTCTCCGGAGTGTTCTCTCGACGGTCAGGAACAACGACCCTTTGTTGGTGGTGTCGCCGATTTCAAGATGGAGGATGAACCATTGTTAGTGGTGTCGCGAGGATCCACCCGAAGCGAGAAGACGCAGATCGCCGACCTTCCTTCCGGTACCATGAGGCGGATCTCGAGGGCGAGATCCATTGTTAGTGGTGTCGAATTGTGGCATCCCGCAAAACCACTACTAGAAAATCGCGTTGTTTTTGTGCATTGCATCGTCATCATCATGCATTGTTTGTCTAAAACTATTTTCGTAAAGCCTATTTTTGTTTTCTAAAACGCCCCGTCTTGTTTTCAAATTCAAAACCGGGACTCCGGATTATTTTGTTTTGTCTGTTATCGGGTTGCAAAGGCCCTGTTTTAAATAAATAAAACGTTTAATTATTTTAGTGGGGCAGTCGAACGGGCCGAATCGACCCGGACGACCACCCCCAGTACAACAATCGGTCCACCCCTTAATCCTAAAACTACCAGTCCTATTCTACCCACCCCTTCTCCACCTCACCCGGACCAATCCCCGGCCGCCACCTCACCCTCTCCCCTCCCTCTAACCTATCCCACACCGCCAACTCACCTTCCTCTCTCCCCACTCAACCACGTGCCCACACACACACGCACCCACCCCACCCGCCGATCCACCCTGGCCGCTCCCTGCCAAGCCCCACACCCCACCAACCCAGCGGGTCCCACGCCCCCGACCCCCTGGCCCCGCAGCACCTTCCCCACGCGTCCCCCACCTCCCTCACGCGCTACTCTCCCTCCCCGCACCAACCACCCCCGCGTCGGCCCCGCCCCTTGTCCCACAGCTCCGGTCGCCGGCCTCCCTCTCCGCTCCGCCGCCGCCGACGACCCTCACCGCGTCGCTTCTCCTCACCACCGCCCCCTCTCTCCGCTCCCCGCCCTCGCCCCCGCCCCCGAGGCAGAGCCCACCGACGCTGCCGCCCGCCTCCCCTCTGCCTCTTCCTCCCCTCCGGCCTCCACCCTCCTCTCCTCCGCCAGCCGCGGCCGCCTCCACCATCCTCCCGCGCCGCCAGGCCCCATCGCCACCGCTCTTCCACCTCCCTCTCTTCTCCTCGCTCGCCCCCCCCGAGCTCGCCTCCGGCCGCGGCCGCGAGCCCGCCGCCGGCGCGCCCTCTCTGGCCCTCGCCTCGCCGCTCGCCGTTCCCCTCCGCGCCTCCTCGCCCTTCGCCCATGCCACCCCGGTCCGAGCTCCCTCCTCCCCAACGCGAGCCGCCCGCTGCCTCCCTCCCCCGCCGCTCGTCGACGGAGACCGCATCCAGCGCCGCCCGGCGAGCTCTGCCTCCCTCGCCGGGGCTCCTCCTCGCCCCGCTGCCTCCGGCCCGCTCGCCTCCCCGCGTCCCTCTTCTTGCTCCTCTCTGCACCGCAGCAGCCGCCGGCCTCCGTGACCTCCGCGTTCCCGACGCCCTCCAGCGAGCCACCGCCCGAGGCCGTCCACCGTTCTGTGTCGGCTTCTGGGTTGTGCTGCTGCCCGGCAACGAGCCGTCTTCCTGTTCTGCACTCTGTCGGCAGGATGTATGTGTTGGTGTTCTATCAAGTCAAGGTCGCCGTGAACCGCCAAGTTCGCCCACCACTTGGGCCGCTCGAGACCGACAACGGCAACGGTCGTCGGAACCCCAAGATATCCTCCACAGATCTGATGACCGCGATCCCGAACCCGGCGCCACGCCAAGTACTCCTTCCGAACCCGAACCCCGGTACCGGACAAGTTCGCCATCGACCTCGAGAACGCCTACACGGAACAACAAGATCGCCACACGGACGCGAACCCCAAGACCCTGAGGCCCCGAACCGAAGACCGATCCGAAGCGCCAGGACCCGAACCGGAAGAACGCCAAGATCGCCGACGCGGAAACGCCAAGTACTTCCTCGAGGCCGCGAAGCTCCTCGTCCCGGACGCCAAGACCGACCTGATGCACGGGCTCGACAAGAACGACACCGACCAGGGCGGGTCCGATGCGCCCCGACGCCGAACCAAGTCCTGCTCCCCGGATGCGACAAGCTCTACCTCAGTGACCCGAGAACGATCCCGCCGAGGCCGAACCCCAGATCCGAACCCTGAGACCGGACCCCGAACCCCCGGAACCCCAAGTTTGTCGAGACCCCCTAATGTGTGAACCTTTTCCCGAGCCCCTATTTTATAAATGCTATATATAAAACCTGTTGCATATTAATCATTCATCTCGCATGCATATTTGTGTGGTTTGGGGGCCTTATGCCGATTCACCTTATAATTAAATATGGGGCCCATATGCGGGCAAATCTAGTCCCATATTGGCCTCATTTAAATTTGTGTAGCGAACCCGGTGCTATCTTTTGCCATGTTAAGACAACATTTAAATTGCGGGATATCTAAACAACTTGAACCACTTAAATATTTGTCGGGACCTCGGTTCCGCTTAATATGATCCAATTGCATTGCACCTTTGCCATGTCACGCATCATACATGCATCATGCCGATCTTTTGCCGTAGTATTAAATATTGCATCCGGTGTTTCTTCTAGTGTTTTTCTTCTTCGCGGATAAGGCCGTTGAGTTGATGCGAGTGCCGACCCGATCTTCGGTTGAACCTTCGACAATGTTTTCAGGCGAGCATCTCCCCCTTTCTACCTATCTTACTTTTATAGTATTTATTCCCTCCTGTTGATCTATTGCTATCTGTGTTGCGATGCTCTAGATTCGTACCCGAGTTAACCCTTGCAACCTTATATTGCCTTGGACACATCCTATTACCTGTTGTTTGGTAGATAGTTGGACTTGCGCGTCGTAGCCGCTTTCTCAAGTGCTGTCGCGTGTCGTCAATTGCCACAGTTGTTGGTGTATTGCCATCTGTTTGGTGTTGGAGATGATCTCGGCTTTACTTTTCGTTCACTTTAATTACTGTTTAACAACTAAAATTGAAGTAAGTAAGCAGAGGCATCGGTGGGTGATAGATAATATTTGGTTTCCGACCGCCCACTTGTGTCCCGTAGGATCCCGAGTGCTTGATACCTGTTCCTTGAATATTCGCGCTATCCACATACGGGGTATTATGGGCCCCCTTAGCCAGAGCTTGATTCAGTCTTATTTCTTGGGGCCACAAACTAGTTTGAGGTTTTTTTTACGATCCTGTACTTATGCCATGCTACCGCTTTATTTACGATTGTGCGAGGAGCACACTGTACTGTTTAGGAATTGTGACCCGTTTTCGCGGTATCGACACCCCGAGTTTTCGGGTTCCCAGTCGTTTACAGCCGGCCCCACAAACCTCGGGTCCGTCTCGGAGCTAGCTTACTTCGTTGCGGGTGTACTCCAAGGGGTGGCCCCCTGAAATATTTCTGAATCCTGTGATTGCTTTGTCGTGAAAGCCTCGTTGGGTTTTGATTTGGTTTTTCCGAGGTTGATCGTGTGTGTGTTGCTATTTGTGCACCCCGGCCGGGTTAAAACTTTCTGAAAGCCATGTCCGCGGTTATGGACGACTTGGAGCACAGTATCTCGATCATAGACAACTATAACTAAAGTAGTGCTATAAATTTGAATTTATAATGACTAGTGATCAGCTTCACTATAATGGAATGGCTAAATAAAACTGCCCACAAATGCTTGTTTGGGTTGTCGCTTGCGACCATTGTACCTGACTAGTAAGTACTGCAACTACAACGGAATGGCTAAATAAAAGTACCAACAACTGCTGGGTTTTGGGTTATCTCATGCTATTTGTATCTGACTAGTAAGTGCCGCAACTACAACGGAATGGTTAAATAAAAGTGCCCATTGCTTATTTTATCAGGATGATTATCTATACCTGACTAGTAATTGCTGCAACGATAACTGAATAAATAAAACTGCCAACTGTGTGAGTTCCTCGGTTGACTTCCTCGTTTGGTCTCGAGGGGGAAACACCAGGATGGGTTTGTTTGGTGTTAGCTTCAGGTTGGATCCGGATAGGTCATTCTTACCCCTCTCTGATTGCCGCTAGTTGTATCGAGTCTCTATAGGTTGTTCAGTGCATGCTGCCGCTGCCGCTTCAGTCCACCATACCTATGTAGGCGAGGACCGCCGAATTCTAGTCTCGCCGTGTACTGGCCTCAGTACTGACGCTCCTTTCTTTTTCCTTTGCCCTTCGTCGGCACCCCTTTTGTTTAAGCAGGTTTGAGATCGACGTCGTTAGAAGGGTTACCCTTCCGGCTTGGCCTGGGCAGGGTTATGGACGCCATTGGTTATTCTTCAGGGCTCTTAGCCCCATTTGCATCTTGTCCGTAGTCGGACGCTCTATCATTTTCAAGGTGATTTGGATCTTTGTATATTATATCTGTATTCTTGACTCTTTGAGTCGCTGTTGTTCATATCTGTTCTGTGGGTCCCATCGAGGACTGTTGTGTAATGTTATTACTTCGTTTTCCACCCGCACGAAAGTGCCTGGTGGGCACCTTTGAATCGTTTCTATGCGGGATTGGCGGGTTTCACTAAAACTTGCATAGGGTCGATTCTGAGGGTGTTACACACTGCTCCAACAACTGTGGCACTCGACGACACGCAACAGCACTTGAGCAAGCGACTACGACGCGCAGGTCCAACTATCTACCAAACAACAGGTAATAGGAGGTGTCCAAGGCAATATAAGGCTGCAAGGGATATCACGGGTACGAAAACTAGAGCAACGCAACACAGATAGCAATAGATCAACAGGAGGGAATAAATGCTATAAAAGTAAGATAGGTAGAAAGGGGAAGATGCTCGCCTGAAAACATTGTCGAAGGTTCAACCGAAGATCGGGTCGACACTCGCATCAACTCAACGGCCTTATCCGCGAAGAAGCAAAACACTAGAATAAACACCGGATGCACTATTTAATACAACGGCAGAGGATCGGCATGATGCATGTATGATGTATGACATGGCAAAGGTGCGATGCAATTAGGCAATATTAAGTGAAACCGGGGTTCCGACAATTAATTAGATGGTTCAAGTTATTTAACTACCCTGCAATTTAAATGTTGTAATAACAAGGCAAGATAAGTTACCGGTTCGCTACACAAATTTAAATGAGGCCAATATAAGACTAGATTTTCCCGCATATGGGCCCCATGTTTAATTATATGGTGAATCGGCAAAAGGCCCCCAACCACATGAATATGTATGCGACATGAATGATTTAATGCAACAAGTATATATTATTATAAAAATAGGGGCTTAGGGTCACACATTAGGGTCTCGACGGTCTTGGTGTTTCCGGGGTTCGGGGTTCGGCCTCAGGGTTCGACGGAAACGTTCTCGGACTCCGGTATTTAGGGTCTTCGGATTGGGGGAAGTAGATCTTGTCGCACGAGCGTCAATGCTTCCGGGAAGGAGAACTTGTCGTCCAGGGTCTCGGTGTCCGGGGTGAAGTACTCGGCGTCCTCGAGGGAGTACTTGGCGTCTGGGAGTACGACGAGCTTGGCGTCCTTGTCGGAGTTCTCGGATGACGATGTCAGTCTTGGGTTTGGCGCCGGTGGATCTTGGCGATTCCATGAAGGAGGCCTTGGTGCTCCAGGAGAAGATCTTGGGGTTCCGCGTCGGCGGCCTTCGGGTACGGGGGTCTCGGCGACCTTGGCGGTTCCGAGGGTTCGACGGTTTTCGGCTGGGTCTTCAGGCAGATCTTGGGTGCCCGTTTCAATGGTCGATGAGGATCTTGGGGTTTCGTCTTGTTCATCGATGGCAGACTTGGTTTCATCGTCGGGTCTTGGAGTGGCATCACGGTGGTTCTTGTCAGTCTCGGCGTCGGCCGATCTCGGTATTGGTGGAGGCATCCCTCATCAATGCAGGAACAGGTCGCAAGCAAGGAGGAGCTCATGGTGGTGGGGCTCGGGCTCGCGCGGGACGGCGACGAGCATGCAGGGCCGACCCGCGGTGGTCGCTGGCGGGGGCCTGCTTGGACGGCGGGGGCGGGCGCCTGAGGGGAAGCCGCGGGGACGGACGGAGGAGGGCGGCGCGAGGCGGAGGTCGGCGCCGAGGGACAGCGGGCTCACTGACGGGGGCAGAGGCCGGCAGAGGAGGTCGACGGGGGCGCATCGGCGGTCGTAGCCGGAGGCGGGCGAGGCGCGGCCGGCAGCGGGCTCGACGACGAGCGGCGGGCCAAGCTGCTCTGGCGGCGAGCGGCGGGCCGGGGAAGGGGAGAACGGGGGCCGAGCTCGGGGAGGAGCCACGCGGGGCCGGCGTCGGGTGGAGGCGGCGCCGCGGGGAGGCGACGGGGAGGAGGTTGGTGTCGGCCGGCGGAGGGGAGGAGGCTCGGGGGAGAGACGGCCGGCGGTGGAGAGAGGGTGGGGAGGGGAGGCGCAGAGGCGGGGCGAGCTCGGGCCAAAGGAGGGCCGCGCGGCGGGAGCGAGCGAGGGGGATTGGAGGTGGTCGCCGGAGAGAGGGAGAGGGAGGCAGGAGGAAGACGCGGGGGAGAGGAGGGCGACGGGCAGGTAGGGGACAGGGCCGCGTCGGTGGGGCGCGGGGTGGGCCAGGGAAGCAGGGGTGTGGGACCCGCGGGGTTGAGTGGGGGTGGCGTGTGAGGAGGTTGTGGGCTGTGGGTTGGGGTGGGACCCAGGGAGAGAGAGAGGGGGGTGGTTTTGACCAGGGGGTGGGGCCGAGGTGTAAGGGAGAGGGGTAGGGAGGCTGTGGGTGAGAGAGGGAGTGGAGGAAAAAGAGTGGGGGGATTGGTGAGGTAGCAGGGTGGGTAGGGATTGGGGGAGAGGGTGAGGTGGCGAGCTGTGAGTGGTGGGTAGATTAGGACTAGGTAGCTTTAGGAATTCGGGTGGGCTGATTAGATATTTTAGTCTAGGTTTTTTCTTTTATTTAAGAATAACTTTTGTAAATAGTTTTAGACAAATAAAAGACCGGAATAGACCGATGTGTTAATTTGAAATAAGACGGGGGCTACTTAGAAACAAAACTAGGCGCTTCGAAAATAGTTTCAGACAAACAATGCATGATGATGACGATGCAATGCACAAAAACAACGCGATTTTCTAGTAGTGGTTTTTGCGGGATGCCACATTGACCCACTGTGGCTGTAACTTGTGATGTTGCAGGATATTGTGATGATGATTAGGAGTCATGAGTCTACACTCAACATGCTTGCCTGTGGCACATGAAGATGAAGACTTATTTATCTATTTACTTGTTTAAACTCTTGTACTAGGCCTGTGGCCATGGAGTTGTAAAAGACTATGTTGTCTCTGGAATGACTGTAATAATGACCTTTGCTTCTGTGTACTTCATCTTAAACTGTGGATGCTAGCATTGATCCAGGGACTAGCATTGCAATCACAGGGATCCTTTCCTTTGCAAGGAGGGATCTTACATTAAGCATTGCTATAGGCGAGAATGTCTCGTCGTAATCAACTCCTTGAACTTGTCGGAACCCCTTTGCAACAAGACGTTCTTTATAGATGGAAACATTTCCATCCATATCAGTTTTATGCTTAAAGACCCATTTGCACTCGACGGGTCTTGCGCCATCTGGCAGATCAACCAAGTTCCAAACTTGATTTTCATCCATGGACTTTAACTCGGATCTCATGGCTCCAAACCATGACTCAGAATCAGATCCCACCATCGCTTCTGAATAATTTGCCGGCTCATCGATGTCTAATAGTAATACATCACGAACACTTCGTAATCTTGCCGATCTTCGTAGTACAGGTGCTAGTGTCGGCTCAGCTACCACGACCGTCTCAACCTCCAAGGTTTTTGCCGACTCGCTACTAGTCGGTTCCTCTCGAATTTCTTCGAGGTGCACCGTGCTCCCACTGACTCCCCGACTGAGAAACTCTTTCTCAAGGAAGACACCGTTCCGAGCAACAAACACTTTGACCTCTTCTCGGTTGTAGAAGTAGTAATCCAAGGTTTCCCTCGGATACCCCATGAAAATACACTTATCCGACTTGGCTGTAAGCTTATCCGACTGAAGTCGTTTAACAAATGCTTCAAAACCCCAAATCTTAAGAAAAGACAAACTCAGATTTTTGCCTGTCCACATCTCATGTGGTGTCTTCTCTACCGACTTTGATAGTACTCTGTTTAGTGTAAACGCTGATGTTTCTAGAAAATAACCCCAAAATGATAAAGATAGATCTGTCTGATTCATCATTGATCGTACCATGTCCAAAAAGGTCCGATTCCGCCTTTCCGAAACACCGTTCCTTTGCGGCGTTCCTGGTGGAGTAAGTTGAGGAACTATTCCGCAACTTATCAGATGGTCATCAAACTCATGGCTCATGTACTCGCCTCCTCGGTCCGACCGAAGAAACTTTATCTTCTTGCCGAATTGATTTTGTGCTTCATTCTGGAATTCTTTGAACTTTTCAAAGGCTTCCGTCTTATATTTCATCAAGTAGATATATCCATACCTACTCAAATCATCAGTGAAGGTAATGAAGTACTCATAACCACCCCTGGCTATCGTGCTCATTGGTTCAAATACATCACTATGTACTAGTCCCAATAAGTCGGACGCCCTCTCGCAACTCTTTGCAAAAGGTGTATTGGTCATTTTGCCGAGTAGGCAAGATTCGCATGTCTCGAACGACTCCAAGTCGAACGAAGTTAGGAGTCCATCATCATGGAGCTTCTTCATGCGTTTCCAACTTATATGACCAAGCCGATAGTGCCAAAAGTAAGTCATATTCAGATCATTTGGTTTCAACCTATTAACATTTATGTTATAAAACCACTCACCATCAAGATTAAAAATAAATAACTCATCCTGGACGGGTGCAAAGCCATGAAACATATCATTCAAATATAAAGAACAACCATTATTCTTGATATTTGGCTCATTGCCTTGCCTCATCAAACATGAAGCAGAAATAATGTTTCGACTGAGCACTGCAACATAATAACAATTATTCAGTTCCATAATGAATCCAGAAGGTAAATGAATTTGCATCGTGCCGACTTCCAACGTAGCAACTCTTGCTTTGTTGTTGACTCGGATATCAACCTCACCTCTTGCTACGCTCCTAGTTCTTACCACTCCCTGCAATGAGTTGCAGATGTGAACAACTAATCCGGTATCATATACCCAAGAACTATTAGGTGCATCAGCAAGATATATGTCTATAACATTGCAAACACGCGTACTTGAGTCGGAAGTCATACCTCCACTATTGGCTTTGTCGTCCAAGTACTTGCTGTAATTCCTCTTCTAGTGGCCATCCGCCTTGCAGTAGAAGCAAGTGGATCCGGATGAAGGAGATGGCTTAGTCCCTGAGGAAGTGCTTGGGACCGGGTCCTGAGCCTGCTTTCCTCCCGACTTAGCTTTCTTCTTAGTGCAAGAACTATTCTTGAACTTAACCTTATTCTGCACCATCAACACTTGACTAGCGCCCTGTTTGAGATATGCCCTAGATGCAATAATAAATGTAGTTATTATTATATCTTTGTGTTTATGATAAATGTTTACATTCATGCTATAATAGTATTAACAAGGAAACATTAATACTTGTGTGATTTGTAAACTTAAATTGAAGTCCCTAGTAAAGCCTCTTCATAATACTAGCTTGTTGGTTAATAAATGATTGTGGTTTACCTATCATGAACATTGAGATGTTATTAACAACAAGATCATATCGTTAGGAGAATGGTATGATGGACATACTCCTATAGATAAGCGTAGCATAAAGATCAAGTCATTTTAATAGTTCAATTGCTATATGATTTCTGATACATAGTAACCTAATTCCTTCGACCATGAGATCATGCATATCACCATCTTCGGAAGGATGCTTTGATGACATCAAACACCACACCGTAACTGGGTGGCTATAAAGGTGGCATTGAGTGTTCGGAAAGTATTGGTTGAGACACATGGATCAAGAGTGGGATTTGTCCATCCATATGACAGATAGATATACTCTGGGCCCTCTCGGTGGAATGTCATCCAATTAGCTTGCAAGCATGTGACTGGCTCACAAGGGATCACATATCACGGGAACAAGAAAAGAGTACTTATCAGTAACGAGGTTGAACTAGGTATGCAGAGATACCGACGATCAAAACCTCGGATAAGTAAACTATCGTGAGACAAAGGGAAATTGGTATCGTATGTAAGTGGTTCATTCGATCGCAAAGTAATCGTAGAAATATGTGGGAGCCATATGAATTTCCAGATTCCTCTATTGGTTATTGTTCGGAGAAGTGTCTCGATCATGTCCGCATAATTCACGAACCGTAGGGAGACACACTTAAGGATTCGACGTTGTTGAGTAGTTATGGAATGATGAGTAAGAGACCGAATGTTGTTCGGAGTCTCGGATGGGATCTGGGATATCACGAGGAGATCCGGAATGGTCCGGAGAATAAGATTCATATAAGGAAAGTCCTGTTTCGGGGTTGGAGAATGGTTCCGGTGTTTTCATCGGGAATGTTCTAGAAGGTTCCGGAATGTCCGGCACTCCGGAGGGGAAGGGTACATGAATGTGTCATAACAAGTTGGAATGGTTGCATCATGTACTAGGTGTCATCGCTGAGAAAAATAAAGGGATAAATCAAATCCTAGTTTGAAAAGTCAAACGCCAATTTGAAAAGTCAAACGGCTATTTTGCTTGGTGGAGGGAGAGTAGGAAACCTACTTGGGGAGGAAGTCCCTCTCCCTCCACCGTCGGCCTTGGAAGCCGAGTTGGGGAGGGACTCCCCTCCCCTTGGCCGGCCCCCTCCACCTATATAAGGAGGGGCATGGCTGCCCCTCCAAACACACACCTTGCACCCTGCAAACCCTAGCTCCAAGCCGCCGGCGCCGCCACCTCCTGCTGCCGCCGCCGCATAGGGCTAAACCCTAGCCGCCGAGTTGGGGAATCTCCTTGCCCTAGCCGCCGGCCTAGCCTCTCCTCCTTGGTGCGTCTAAACCCTAGATCACCGAGGCTCTCTCATAGTCCACCATACTCGCTCCGGCTTAAGGCGAAGCCCTGCGAGATCTCCCTCTACTTCCGGTACCACGCCATCGTGCTGCCGGAATTGCGAGGAGAGTGCTACAACCTCCGCTGCCTGCTGGAACAAGGGAGAGGAAGGTCTTCGTCGAGTACCGAACGTGTGACCGACTGCGGAAGCGCTGCCGGAACGCAGCGCCGGAAGGATCGTCTACGCGATCTTGAGATCGGCAAGAGTACGACTACATCACCCACGAGAATCCGCTCTCGTTAAACACTTTGGAATCTTTGAGGGTGAGTTATTATATCGACTCGTTGCTACAATCTAGTAGATAGACCTTGTCTTGTTTGTTTGTATGCGATAGAAATTTTCTGTTTTCCATGCTACGAACCCCTACACGCCCTTCTTAAGATCCGCCTCTGCCTGCTTGAGCATCCCATGCAATTCAGTGAGATTCTTATCCATACCATGCATGTGGTAGTTCAAAATGAACTTCCCATATGCACTAGGAAGAGAGTTCAGAATTATATACGTAGCAAACTCTTCGCTAATGGGGTAGCCAAGCCTCTCCAGAGATTGCACGTAACCAACCATTTTGATCACATGCGGACTCGGTGGATCACCATCCTTAAGCTTGCAACTCAGCAAAGCCTGAGAGACTTGATACCTCTCAGTCTTCGCTTGAGCCTGGAACATACTTTTGAGGATTTCGATCATATCGTAAGCCTCAACATTCTTGAACTGCTTTTGCAAGTCCGGTTCCATGTGAGCAAGCATAAGACAACTAATATCCGGCGACTCATCCTTAGCCCGACGGTAGGCATTGGTGGCAGCGACAGTCGCATTCCCCTTTGGCTCATCTGGAAGTGGGTTATCTAGGACATGGTCCTTCTTTTCTTGTTTGAGAACAATTCTCAGATTTCGATACCAATTGGTAAAGTTAGTGTCGTTCAGTTTATCTTTCTCAAGAATGGTTATCAACGCAAAACCGGATATCTGAGAGTGACTGCTACTTGGTGCCATGATCTACAACAGAAATATGCAAAACACTTAAGACATGTATTCATAAAAGAGAAATCATATTAAAAACTTTATTTTATGCTCCCACTAGAACCAACTGTAGGGGTTCGTAGCATGGAAAACAAAAATTTTCTATCGCATACAAACAAACAAGCCAAGATCTATCTACTAGATTGTAGCAACGAGTCGATGGAATAACTTACCCTCGAAGATTCCAAAGCGTTTAACGAGAGCGGATTCTCGTGGGTGATGTAGTCGTACTCTTCCCGATCTCAAGATCGTGTAGACGATCCTTCCGGCGCTGCGTACCGGCAGCGCTCCCGCAGTCGGTCACACGTTCGGTACTCGACGAAGACCTTCCTCTCCCTTGTTCCAGCAGGCAGCGGAGGTTGTAGCACTCTCCTCGCGATTCCGGCAGCACAACGGCGTGGTACCGGAAGTAGAGGGGAGATCCCGCAGGGCTTCGCCTTAAGCCGGAGCGAGTATGGTGGATTATGAGAGAGGGATATTAGTGGTCTAGAGATTAGACACACCAATTAGAAGGCTCTAAACCGCAGGCTAAAGCAATTAGAAGCTCTAAACCAAACGGCTCTAAACCTGAGATTAGAGGTGGAAACTTGTGTGTCTCAAGGAGGAGCCCTGCCCCTCCTTTTATGGGTGGAGGGGCCTTGGCGCGCCAGGGGAGGGAGGGAGTCCCTCCCCAACTCGGCCTAGGGCTGGGCGCCGGCCTGGAGGAGCTGGACTCCTCCTCCAAGTTGGTTCCAACTCCTCTTGCTTGTTTCCCACAGTTTCCTGTTTCCCACAGTTTCCTGTTTTAGCCGTTTGACTTTCAAACTGGCAATTTGACTTTCATGTTTGTGGAATAGAAAGAACACTTAGTACATGATGCAATCATTCAATGACACACTCATGTACCCTCCCCCCCCGGAGTGCCGGACAATCCGGAACCTTCTAGAACATTCCCGATGAAAACACCGGAATCATTCCCGAACTCCGAAACGGGACTTTCCTTATATGAATCTTATTCTCCGGACCATTCCGGATCACCTCGTGATATCCTGGATCCCATCCGAGACTCCGAACAACATTCGGTCTCTTTCTCATAATACCATAACTACTCAAAACAACGTCGAATCCTTAAGTGTGTCTCCCTACGGTTCGTGAATTATGCGGACATGATCGAGACACTTCTCCGAACAATAACCAATAGAGGAATCTGGAAATTCATATGGCTCCCACATATTTCTACGATTACTTTGCGATCGAATGAACCACTTACATACGATACCAATTTCCCTTTGTCTCACGATATGTTACTTATCCGAGGTTATGATCGTCGGTATCTCTGCATACCTAGTCCAACCTCGTTACTGATAAGTACTCTTTTCTCATTCCCGTGATATGTGATCCCTTGTGAGCCAGTCACATGCTTGCAAGCTAATTGGATGACATTTCACCGAGAGGGCCCAGAGAATATCTATCCGTCATATGGATGGACAAATCCCACTCTTGATCCATGTGTCTCAACCAATACTTTCCGAACACTCAATGCCATCTTTATAGCCACCCAGTTACGGTGTGGTGTTTGATGTCATCAAAGCATCTATCCGGTAAAGGCGATATGCATGATCTCATGGTCGAAGGAATTAGGTTACTATGTATCAGAAAGCATATAGCAATTGAACTATTGAAATGACTTGATCTTTATGCTACGCTTATCTATAGGAGTATGTCCACCATATCATTCTCCTAACGATATGATCTTGTTGTTGATAACATCTCAATGTTCATGATAGGGAAACCACAATCATTTATCAACCAACAAGCTAGTGAAGTATAGAGGCTATACTAGGGACTTCAAATTAAGTTTACAAATCACACAAGTATTAATGTTTCCCTGTTAATACTATTATAGCATGAATGTAAACATTTATCATAAACACAAAGATATAATAATAACTACATTTATTATTGCCTCTAGGGCATATCTCCAACAGTCTCCCACTTGCACTAGAGTCATCTAATCTAGATTACATGGTAATATACCGAACACCCATGGCAGTTTGGTGTTGGTCATGTTTTGCCCTCGGGAGAGGTTTAGTCAACGGATGCGCCACATTCTGACCATTGTTCCGATTTGATAGAGAGATGTGAATAGCGGAGAGAAATAGGGGTGTAGCGAATCCGACCATCAAGTCTAGTGCCTGCAAAGTGCAGAGAGAAATAGAGAGATTTAGATAGAGATACAGATACAGAGGGGGAGGGAGAGAGGAAGCGCAACGACGACATCCGGTGAACTGCGAATAGATTCGCGGGGGAGGTCGTGCGAGGCTGGGCTCGCTCATCACCGACGGCAGCCTTCAGGGGCACCGCTAGGGTTCACGCGCGACGGCACGGCTGGAGGGGCTAGATGGCGGCGTTGGAGATTGACTGGGAGAAGGCCATGGCGCTGCGAGGAAGGGAGATGGGCGGATCTGTCTCTGGATCAAGATCGCGAGGAACGCGGTGGAGACGGGTATGATGGGGGCGGCGGTGCACAAAGGGAGGAGAAGGGGTTGAGGGGAGAAAGGGGATCGCAAGGAGAGGAGGTAGGGTTCGGGATGGGAGCCTGGGAACCACACGAGGTTTGTAGTGTTTTTTACTTTTTTTAAGATGGTATTTCTATTTACTCGATACGGTGGGTTTGTGTATGGGCTAGGCTCCTCGCGGAGGATGTTTCTGGTCATTGGATCGACGAGTCTTGGACGTCTCAGATCGGCCTCCTGGGGTTAATTCGTGGGTAGGCTAGTCCTCCCTTTTGATTGGCTGGATTTAGGAGCCCATTTTCCGACCGCAAAAAACGGGGCGTTTTGTGAAGTAACCACCAAATCAAAATTTCAAAATGCTACCGTTCCATTTTTCAAAAATAATAGGCCACATTAGATGGACAAATTTTCAACCCAGGGTATCTCAAACCTTTCCGTCCATCCCTGGCGAAAAAGACAAATTTCTGCCAAATCAATAGGAAGTGGTCCAATTTAAACTACAGGTACATTATCTGATGCCCATGATTTTTTGAAAAAAATATTTTTAGAATCACAATATGCTATTTCTTCAAAGATCCAATGGAATTTTAGTGAGGCTCAACCCCTATCTAAGAACCTTCATGCCCGCCGTTTTGACCATAGATTAAAACGGGCATAAAAATTTCAAAAATTGTCCGATTAATGCAAATCCTTCGCGTGTTGTCTTATTATGTGACTTAGTTTCAATGAAAAATACCAAACTTGGTAAATTTCAAGTGTCTCGAAAAAACGTTCTCAGAAATGACCTATCATGTGTGAGGTTCCATGGCTTTCGGGTCAAACGACCAATGTTATTGCCAGAATCATGACATAGTTTGTGATAATGTCTCCATATTATGCACACATGTATATCATGGGATGGCGAACAATGTTGGAGGAGGAAGTTTTCCTTTTCGTCGCACGAAAAGACATTTTCCATTTTCCGAGTGCCAAAAATGGGTCGTTTTATAAAGAAACCATCAAATCAAAGTTTCAAAATGGTGCCAATCCATTTTGCAAAAATACTAGACCAAATTACATGAACAACGTCCCAAATAGGATATCTCAAACCTTTCCGTCCACCCCTAGCGAAAAGACAAATTCCTGCCAAATCTGTAGGAAGTGGGTCCGATTTGAACTACAGGTACATGATCTAAAGCTCATAATTTTTTGAAAAAATGTTTTTTAGGTTCACAATATGATATTTTATTAGAGATCTGATGCGAGTTTAGCGACGCTCAACCCCTAGCTAAGAACCTTCATGCCCGCCGTTTTGACCATAGATTGAAACGGGCATAAAAATTCAAAAACTGTCCGATTAATGCAAATCCTTCGCGTGGTGTCTTATTATGTGACGTAGTTTCAATGAAAAATACCAAACTTGATAAATTGCAAGTGTCTCGAAAAAACCTTCTAAAAAATGACCTATCATGTGTGAAGTTCCATGGCTTTCAGGCCAAACGACCAATGTTATTGCCAGAATCACGACATAGTTTGTGATAATGTCCCCATATTGTGCACATTTATGTATCACGGGATGGCGAACAATGTTTCTGGAGGAAGTTTCCTTTTCATCGCACGGAAAAACCATTTTCCGAGCGCCAAAAACGGGGAGATTTATGAAGCAACCACCAAATTAAAGTTTCAAAATGGCGCCAACCCATTTTTCAAAAATACTAGAACAAATTACATGAACAACGTCCCAACTGGGGTATCTTAAACCTTTCCGTCGACCCCTCGTAAAAAGACAAATGTGTGCCGAATGGGTAGGGAATGGGTCCGATTTGAACTACAGGTACATGATCTAAAGCTCATAATTTTTTGCAAAAATCATTTTTAGGTTCACAATATGCTATTTTATTAGAGATCCGATGCGAGTTTAGCGAGACTCATCCCCTACCTAAGAAGCTTCGTGCCTGCTGTTTTAACCATAGTTTGAAACGGGCATAAAAAAAATTCAAAAACGGTCTAAACAATGTAATTTGATCATAGTTTGATCACACCCGTCATTTTGAATGCATTTTGAAACTGGCACAAGCAATTCAAGAGACATTGACCAAACTGGCACAATCAAATTGATTTTTGGATTGAGATAGATGCAAAAATTACAAAGAAATTAGACTTTGGTGCTTATCGATTGTCTAATTACTGGACATCAGACTAGAGAGAAGAAATTGGCTATAAGTCTATACGTGAGTTTAGACTTTAGAAAATCCAATTAGTCTGCAAGGATTAGCATGGGCTAGTTTCACGTTTCTAAGCCCATGAAAAATAATGTCTCTGTCCAGACGGGTTTTGACGCTTTGATAGGGTCAGTCGGTTTTGGGGAATGAGGTCAGATTCGAAATTTATAAGTCCCTCTTTGTTGCAACCTGGGATCCATTGGTGTCAGCTGACCCCAACTCACACACGTTTGATTCGTCCCTACAACTAACTGATTTTGTTAAAAGGGGTTAGACTAGACTTATTACACGAAGTTTCTTCGGGTTTGGTGGTTAGCGATGGTAGTTGTCTACTTGCTTAGGGCCTGTTCGGTTAGAGTGGGATCGACATGGATCGGGTGGTATTGACAAGGAATTGAATTGTATTCCATGCCAACCCCTTCCATCTTGGGCGTAACCGAACAAGGCCTTAATGAAGAGGTTGTATGTTCGAAACCCACGCAACACATTGCTTTTTCTTTTTGTCTCCGTGTGCCTACCTAGTATCTAATATATATTTAAAACAAACAGCGTATTCTGTCGAGAATCATGCTGTGGCCTTGTGGCCAGCGCATGCGTGTGATTGTGCGAGGTCTCCGGTTCGATTCCCGCGCATCGCCCTCTTTTTGCTTGTTTTTCAGTGTGCTTATCTAGTAACAAATTTGTGTTAAAAAGAAGCAGCGCGTTTTGTCTATAAGGAAGTTGTGGCCTTGTGGTTAGCGTTGGCATGAGATCGCGGTAGGTCACCTGTTCGAACCTTGGCCAATTATTTTTGTTCTTTGTTCACGTCCAATTTTGGTTGTGTCCACTTGACGTGCCTAGCCACTTGACACGTCGAGTGCCAGCTAGAAAGAACTTGACATATAGACCTAACATGTTGGCGAAAGTATTTAAAATAAAAATATTATAGTTTGTCACGATCGAGTAAAGATAACATCGTGGCTTGATCTGCCACATTATGACAATTTCAATTAACAAAATTATGATGATTCTAAGCCAATTGTCATAATTTTGAAGGGGTTTGGCCCTCCTGGAGTGGCTAGCAACGATCCGGTGCAAATCGTCATACAATTTATGATGATTTTTGCCATCGTCAAAATTAGAACGTCACAAGTTGACACATTTCTTGTAGTGCGACAAGTCCTCCGGTTGTACCTGTTCGATGTTTCGTAGGCGAGCATTCTCCCCCTTCTACCTATTTTAAATTATAGTCTTTACTTCCTTTCTTTGATCTATTACTATCCTCTATTGTCGATGCTTTAGTACCGCTCCTTTATTTACCTGCTCTACTATATTGCCCTGGTTATCCTATTGTCTGGTTTGATTAGCTAGCTTTGTGTAATACCTCGAACACCAACTACACTCTAAGCAACAAGCCAGGATGAACCCAAAGTGCATAAGGTGTCCTTCCGAGGAGGCCAAGTGCCACCCACGTGTAGGCCTCGTTTAAGCGGAGCAGAGCACGGTATCGTCCAACCACCCTATCCACTTTGCAAGAACATCATATCAAGTGCGAGCGGTGTAGTCGACAGGTACGCGAACAAAACATACACAAATGTGTATGTTAGCGACATACAACAGTACATCAGAGACAGACCATCTGAAAAATAGAAATAATCAACCATTTGGAAAGATCCAAATATCCTAGATAAAAATAATATTTTAGAATACAAGCGGAAGCAGAAAACAAGATCCGAGTACGGATAAGAGGCAAATTGGCATAAGATAACCTGAAAATAAGCCCTGCCCACATGATCTTAAAGATCTCCATTCCCCAGAATCTCTACACCTGACGGTCATTGCCACCATCACCGGTCTCCTCGACCCAGTAGCTTTCCTGGGGATATACCTATCTATATGAATAATATTTATCATGTGAGATCCTAGGGGGCTTAGCAAGTCTTTATGTATCTAAAGGGAACAACCTGAGGATGATGCGGTTGCAGTGAAAATAAAGCCTAGCAGTTCTATAGAGACACGTTACAACATCCGACTAACTAATGATAGATAAACGCTCGTTAATTAAAAACAATTAATTATCCAATAGATATATACAAAGATAAATAAACATCGCTCGCCCTCCTTCCCGTTCCTGAATGAGAAGGCAGAAGAACATTCCATCTGTTGGTAGTTTTATTAGTCATTCCATGAATATTGCACTATTACTAGTCAAGTTTTAGTCATATTAAAAGTGGTACTTTAGTTATACTTGTCTAGATCGAGAAACTATACTCCAAATCGTCCATAACCATGGACACGGCTTTCAGAAAGATTTAAACTGCAGGGGTGGACAAAGAGCAACACACGCATGATCAATCGCGGAAAAACCAAATAAAAACCCAACAAGGCATCACAACAAAGCATTCGCAAGATTCACAAATGTTTTCAGCGGGGCACCCCACTGAGCTACCCTCTATGAAGTCGGCCGGGATCCGAGACGGACCAAGGGGTTTGTGACGACGGCTAAGAAAGACGGGGAACCTGAAAGTGTGTCTGGGCTTGTCCAAACAACGTAAACCGTTGGATTCGCAACATAGAAAATAAAAACTTTCTATGATGGGAACTACTAAGCACCAAGATCTATCTACTAGATACAAGCAACGGGTGGATATACATCCATAGAGAACATACCCTTGTAGAACAACAAAGTTTAATGAGGTTGTACTCGTGGATGATGTAGTCGAACGTTTGCCGATCTCATGATCGAGAGGAAGTCCAGCGCCGCAAATCAGCAGAGCATCCGTGATCGCACACATGTTCAAGCCACCAAACAACCTCCGCCTCCTCTCTCCAGCGATGCAGCGGAAGCAGCAACTCCTTCCAGACGAAAATCCGCCGGGAACATGTATCTCACTAGTCCGAGACCATGAAGGAATAATTCTAGAGGGGGAGAGAGATCCTTCATGAGGAGGTGTAAGTGAGAGAGAGAGAGAGGGATAGGGGGGCTTTATATAGGAGGAGGGGGTCACCCCAAAGGCCATGGCCGATGCAAGGGGCAGCCCCCACCTCTTCCTCCATTCATGTGAGTGGAGCTCCCACTCACAAAATGTCCCTCCATTTTATCCACTCAAAATTCACTAGGAACATGTATCTCGCTAGTCCGAGACCATGGGGGATAAATTAGAGGGGGAGAGATATCCTTCACGTGGAGGTGTGAGTGAGAGAGAGGGAGAGGGGGGCTGAAAGAACATGTTGGGCCCCTATGTGTGGTTTTGGTAATTAATGACAATATTTATGGACTAATGTGTGTATTAAGTTATACTTGTAGGATTTGTCCATTGGCATCGCTTGGAGCATGTGTTGGTGTAAGTACCGACTTGATACGACTAGAGGGGGGGGGTGAATAGGCGTCTACCCAATTTTAATTTGTTTCTCACTTTTAGGCTCAACGAGAAAGGAAGTTATCTAGAGATGCAACTAAGTGAACAACCTAAAGCAAGAAAACAAACACCAACCACAAAAACAGTAAATAGCAAGGAGTAAAGGAAGGGAACGAAGTAACCGGAGAGGGGACACGGAGATGTAATTCCCGTAGTTCACTCCCAAGGAGCTACGTCTATGTTGGAGAGGTGTCGGGGCCACACAAGGTCACCCGAACGCCACAAAGGCCTCACCTTCTTCTCCGGTGAGCTCCCCCACAAAGGAGGCCTCACAATCCACTAACCGATGAACTTGAAGGCGCCAACCGAAACCTTTACACCAAGGTTGAGAGGGAGGCTCCACAACTCAATTGGAGGCCCTCAAAGACACCTCGAAGCTTTACAAAGCAAGCCTTAGCTTCGAGGATGCCCTACACCGTCTAGGGTTCCAAGAAACCCAAGAGCAACAAGATCCACAAAGGATGGGTGGGGGAAATCAAATCTTCTTTGGTGGAAGTGTAGATCTAGGTCACCTCCCTCACCTCTCAAAAGATCAGGTCATTTGAGTGGCTAGAGAGAGAGATCTAGTGAGGTGAAGCTCAAGCATTAATGGAGGAGAGAGAAAAATTCGAGAGCGAAAGGGAGGAAGAAGAGGGGTGCCTTAAATAGGCCCCCTCGCGCTGAACCGTTACAGCCCCCGCGACCTCACCGGAAGTTCCGGTGAGAGGCCGAAAGTTCCGCCCAGCCTGGCTCCAACGGTCATCAGACCGTTGACGCCCTATAGAGACCTCGGATCAAGTAAGATCCTAAGTCCCTGTGATTAACATGCTAGTCCCTGGATCAATAGCTAGCACTCACAGTCGATGAAATATCATGTAAAACACAAAGTCTTTATTACACGGAGAATCCAGAGTATGAATTTATTACAAATTTGCTTAGCATTAAGCTAGCTCAAATAACAGCGGAAACATAAAGGCAGCTTGAGTCCATCAACGCCCCAGGCTTGTCGAGTGTAGACTCGCGATCCCTACGCACCATTCAATGTTCGGATTCTGCACATAAGACGTGCAGCCAACAAGTTGGGTCAATACTTTGAATGTATTGTCAAATTACACCAAGGAGAGAAAAGACTATCTCTACATGCAAGGCTAGTTTAGGCTGTAGAGTTCATTTGCTCAAAGCTAGTTTTCTTAAGTAGAAAGAAGAAGATAAGATTTTCCCTACTTTGTAATCATTTGCTTAGATAAAATAGGGTCGAATGGCACACGAGGATATTACTCACCAAGTGTCCAAACAACAAAACACTTGGATATTACGCACCAAGTGTCACTTGGATATTACACACCAAGTTCCCAAAATCCCACCCATTGGCGATATTACGCACGCCATGGGGTTTTAAAACTTTGTTTTAGAAAAGAGAGAGGAAGATCCTTCAGAGGCTCCATCCTTCAGATGCTCAATGTTATTCTGTTTCCATGAACACGGCTGATCGATCAGATTGCAATACTCTCGAGAGTTTGTGCACTTTACCCACAATCCACGATCAAGTCCTTTACAGACAAGACCATGGCGAGGCTTTCCCTTAGTAGCCCCTCTACCTTCCGAATCCAACCGTGCCAAGAACCTCCAAATGTTGGTACCCAGGTGAGGTTTCCCACTAAGTACTAGGCCAAGACAGAGCCCATAATGTATTATGGTTGCACTCGAAGCTTCTGAATTCTGAAACATGGCAGACTTCTTTGATTCCTGGGCGGCCTTCCTCCACCAAAATCCCACTCGTTGACCCGACAACCATTCCGCCCAGAAGAAAACTTAGTTTTATTTTGAAGTGGATTTGAGAAAGAAAGTTTGCTCTAGAGAGCCTTTATACTTAGAAAAATTCTTTGTCTTTCGAACCCCCCAACGGTACTTTGTATATATAGCATAGAAAGCAAGCAAAATCAGGGGTAACCTATTAGGAGGGAAAATCCTAAGTATAGAGCTACTCATGGCATACTACAAAATCATCCTAAGGGGAAAATCTACTAGAACATCCTACACATGCATACTACAGAATTTTGAAGATCACATGCATAGAATCAAAACTGGGACAAAAATTATGAACAAGTGGTGTAACTTGCCTTGATCCGAGCAGCACTCTACACAATAGCACTCCTTAGCGCACTCCGAACAATCTAACGAATCACAAACATAGGTCTGATCACAACTTGCTCAAAACATGTCACAGAGATAATCATGCATGCATGCAACATGGTATTTTATGCAAGATTGGTTTTCTAATTTGACCAAGGTAGCATAATTGGATTGCAATTGTGTTAAGGGTGTTACTAGGATTGATTTCCCATAGGTTTAAATCAATTTGGGTCACTAATATAGTTCATAGGGTTAATAGGAGATCCAACCATCTAATTATCCCCAAATTAGATCTAATGATCTTAAGCAAAGTTTTATAATTTTGTTCAGTAGGTATTGCGGAAACAAAGTCAACGCAACAAAAATCAACTAAAATGGAGTTCGAATAATTTTTCTATGAATTAAATACTCCAATATAATGATTAAAAACTACACCAAAAACCCTACTGTAAACTTGGAATTTTATTGCAGATCTGGGTTCTACATAAAATTATGAATCCAACGGTATATTATAAGCTAAATTTGGCCAAATATTTAATTTTATACGAATTTTGCAAGTTTTAAACTAAATCTGCAAACAGATCTAATCCTAACTTAAAATCTTGCCAAGTGGCAGCCTCCGATTGGTCCAGATGGCAAGGTGGGGGGGGGGGGTGAGGTGACGCGGCAGCGTGGGATTCACTGGTACCCCTTCGAGTTGGCATCTAATCTGAGCCGCAGATCGTAGATCGAACAGATAGGAGGGGCGCGGCGACTTACTGCGGTGGCGACAGCGGTGTTGGGCGGCAGTGGCATCGGTGACGATGGTCGGCGGCACTCTGGTGGCTCCCCGAGGTGGCGGTGTGGTCGACGGGGCGCATCTGGTCCTCGCGGTCACGCTCATGGCCGCGTTGTTCCTCCTCGCTTCCTCGTCTATCGGCAGGGTCCCGCCGGCCTTCTCCGTCCCTGGCGATGCTCCGGCGAGCAAACGCGGGCGCGTTTCTGCGAGAGAGAAGGGGAAAAGCACACGGCGCGAATCAATGGTGGATGGAGAAGTCTCCAGAGGGAGAAAGGAGTAAGGGGAGGGCTCCGAACCATCTCGGCGAGGTTTGCCCGACGGCGGCCGGTGCGAGAGGTTGATCGAGGTAGGGTTTTTAGGGAAAAGAGGAGAGGGGTCGATGCGGGGCTTCTTACGGCGGGTATGGCGTGGGTAAGGGGGCAGGACGCGGAGGAATAGCGGAGTCCGGCTCGGGTTGATCCCGTGTGCGCCAGGGACTCGCCGGCGACACGGAGAGGATGGCTGACAGGTGGGCCCCGTGCGTCGGTGGCGGAGGGGGAAGTGGGCTGGCGCGGGCGCTGGCTAGCTAGCTGTTGCGTGGGCGCGGGTGGGCTGGCGCAGCAGCCCAGTTAGGTTAGGTCGTTGCCCCTTTTCTCTTTTTTTCCTTAAACATTTTTTCAATTTTGTTTTAGTAAAACTTAAATAACTTTTGCATATAAAGTAAAAAAGTGATGAAACCAACTTCTAATTTTTTGTAAAAATAAGGTGGTCATCTTTGGACCATAGATTAATGTTTTTACATAGTTTTTAGAAGGGTCAAGCTTGTCCACTACAATTGTTCTTACATAAGGAAATCTTTAGTAGGGTTTTGGTAGGTTTAGATGTTAGGATTTTGTTGCAAATTTTATTTGTAGGATGCAATGATGCAGGGATGATGCATGACACTAATAACATCCTAATATAAAATCTGGGATGCTACAAACCTACCCCCCTTAAGAAGAATCTCGTCCCCGAGATTCGGGCTGGTTAGCAAATAGGTGTGGGTGTTCTGCCTTCAAGTCTTCTTCACGCTCCCACGTGGCTTCTTCCTCGGAGTGGTGGTTCCATTGTACCTTGCAGAATCTTATAGTCTTGGTGCGGGTAATCCTTTCGGCTTTTTCCAGTATTTTGATGGGTTTTTCCTCATAGGTAAGGTCATTCTCCAATTCAACCTCATCTAGGGGAACGGTGTCTCTTAGTGGTGTTTCGGCCATCTCCGGGTGACACTTCTTTAGTTGTGACACATGAAACACATCATGAACAGTCAGTCCTTCCGGTAATTCCAACTGATAAGCAACTTCTCCTCTACGGGCCAGAACCTTATATGGTCCTATGAATCGTGGGGCTAACTTGCCCTTGATTCCGAACCTCTTAACTCCTCGTAGGGGTGAAACTCGGAGATACGTCCGGTCCCCTATTTTATAAGCCACATCTCTGCGCTTGGAATCAGCATAACTCTTTTGTCGGGATTAGGCTACCTTTAGCCTATCCTGAATCTGTCGTACCTTTTCTTCGGCATCTTTGATCAAGTCAGGTCCAAATAGACTACGTTCACCAACTCCACTCCATAGCAGCGGAGTCCTACACTTCCTGCCATATAGAATTTCAAACGGAGCCATCTTGATACTTGTCTGGTAGCTGTTGTTGTACGAGAACTCCGCATATGGCAGGTTATCGTCCCAACTAGACCCATAGTCTAGTGCGCAAGCTCTCAACATATCTTCCAGAATCTGGTTCACCCTTTCAGTTTGGCCATCTGTCTGAGGGTGGAAGGCAGTACTGAATTCTAGTCGGGTTCCAAGAGACTCATGTAACTGTCGCCAAAACTTTGAAGTGAACTGGGTGCCTCTATCTGACACAATTCCCTTGGGAACACCATGCAGACTTACAATTCTTGTCATGTATATCTTAGCAAGCTTAGCACTTGTATATGTGGTCTTTACGGGGATGAAGTGAGCCACCTTGGTAAAGTGGTCCACCACTACCCAGATAGAATCAAATCCAGAACGAGTCCGGGGCAATCCCGTGATGAAATCCATGCCTACCTTATCCCACTTCCAGTTGGGTATAGGTAGTGGTTGAAGTAGTCCGGCCGGTTTCTGATGCTCGGCCTTAACTCTGTTGCATACATCACACAGAGAAATATATTCGGCAATTTCTCTTTTTAGGTTATTCCACCAAAATCTATCCTTCACATCCATGTACATCTTCGTGTTACCTGGATGAATTGAGTATGGCGAATCATGAGATTCTTGCAAAATCATCTTCCTGATATCGGGGTCATTGGGAACGCACAACCGCTTCCCGTACCAAAGGATTCCTTGTTCATCCAGACGGAAATATTTTGTCTTTCCTTCACTTATCCTGACTCTTATTTCTTCCAACTCTTTATCTCCCTTTTGTGCTTCCTTGATTCTCTCTTGGAAGGTGGACACTATTTCCATGGTCGCTACGTGCCCTTTCGGAACTATCTCTAGCCTGAGATCCTTGAATTGCTTGCATAAATCCTCTGGAAGTTCCCCTGCGGTAAGTCCATTCACATAAACCTTACGACTTAAGGCATCGGCCACCACGTTTGCCTTTCCGGGATGGTACTATAAATCCAAGTCATAATCCTTAATTAGTTCAAGCCATCTTCTTTGTCTCATATTCAACTCTTTTTGGGTGAAGATGTACTTCAAACTCTTGTGATCTGTGAACACATCACAATGTTTGCCCATGAGGTAGTGTCTCCATACCTTGAGTGCATGAACCACAGACGCAAGTTCCAAATCATGTGTGGGGTAGTTGTGTTCATGGTTCTTAAGTTGCCGAGAGGCATAGGATACCACTTTCCCATCCTGCATCAATACACTTCCAAGTCCTTGTCGAGAAGCGTCACAATAGACTTGAAAATCCTTCTGGATATCAGGCAGACACAGAACTGGCGTCGTTACAAGGCGTTTCTTTAACTCTTGAAAACTTGCTTCACATGCGTCGGTCCATAGGAATTTCTTTTCCTTCTTTAATAGTTTCGTCATGGGTTTTGCTATTTTGGAAAAGTTTTCAATAAACCTCCAGTAATATCCTACGAGGCCCAAGAAACCCCGAATATCTCCCACATTTTTAGGTGACTCCCATTCAGTCACGGAAGCTACCTTACTAGGATCTACGGCAACTCCTTTTGCCGACACAACATGACCGAGGAATCCTACTTCCTTTAACCAGAATTCGCATTTGCTGAATTTGGCATACAACTTGTGTTCTCTTAGTTTCTCCATAATAAGGCGCAGATGTTTCTCATGTTCCTTCTCATCCTTAGAGTATATGAGTATATCATCTATGAATACCACGATAAACTTGTCCAAATATTCCATGAACACCTTGTTCATCATGGTCATGAAGTATGCTGGGGCATTGGTTAGACCAAACGACATTACTGTGTACTCATACAATCCGTATCTTGTGGTGAATGCTGTTTTGGGCACATCCTGTCCTCGAATCTTTAGCTGAAAGTAGCCTGATCGCAGATCGATCTTTGAGAACACACTTGCTCCCTTTAACTGGTCAAACAAGTCATTGATGTTGGGCAGAGGATACTTATTCTTAATCGTCACTTCGCTCAACGAGCGGTAGTCCACAACCAGCCTCTTGGTTTTATCCTTCTTTTCCACAAATAGGACAGGCGCTCCCCAAGATGACGCGCTGGGTTGGATGAATCCCTTGTCCAATTGTTCCCTAAGCTGTTTCTTGAGTTCCTTTAACTCGTCCACATCCATCTTGTATGGTCTCTTAGCTATCGGCCCCGTGCCTGGCATCAAGTCAATGAGGAACTCGATATCACGGTCGGGTGGCATTCCGGGTAGCTCCTCTGGGAAGACATCTGGGTATTCCTTTACAATAGGTACCTCCTCCAAGCTAACCCCCTTAAGAGAGTTCACCATGGCTTCCTTAAGTGCAAAATTTGACTTGATACGAATTCTCTTCCCTTCCGGTGTTGTGAGCGTGACAGTTCTTTTGGCACAATCTATGACTCCTTCAAATTCGGTCATCCAATTCATGCCCAAAATGATGTCTAATCCTTGTGATTCTAGAACTACTAGACTTGTGGGAAAGATGTGTGTCCCAATCCTTGGTTCTAATCCCCGGCAACCGGAGTTTGCCACTATTTCTCCCCCAGGAGAACTTACCCTTAGAGGAAAGTTTATAGTCTCCGTTGGTATCTTGCCTCTATCCACAAATACCCTTGATATGAATGAATGCGATGCTCCAGTATCAAAAAGAACAACTGCGGGAATAGAATTGAGTTTGAACTTACCAATCACAGAGTCTGGTGCATCACAAGCATCCTCCATAGAGACATGATTCACCGTGGCTTTAACAAACGGATTTGGCTTCTTCCCGTTCCCATTGCCATGATTGTGTCCATTTCCATTCCCATTGCCATTGCCATTCTTCTTCTCGGGGCAAGAGGTTGCATAGTGCCCTGTCCTGTTGCACTTAAAGCATGTCACCTCACTGAGATCCTTTCCATTACTGCCACTCCCATTGCGGTTTTTATGCCCATTGTGTTTGTGGCCGCCATGGTGATGACCATTATGGTTGTGGCCATTATTTTTATAAGGTGGTGGTGAGGAATTGCGCTGCTTCTGGTACGGAACAAAGTGCTTGTGAGGGTTAGACTTCCTCTTGCGGTTTTCTATGCTCTTCCTCTTTGATTCAACCACAATGGCTCTGTCCAGGAGTTCCTGAAAGTTGTCAAATTTCTGAGCCACAAGCTGAATGGATATCTCATCATTGAGTCCTCTTAAGAACTCCTCCTGTCTCTTGGCATCAGTGGAAACATCATCGAGTGCATAACGGGCTACCTTGTTGAAAAGCTCACCATACTCGGTGACAGCACGGTGCAGCTGGTGGAGGTCGTGAAATTCGCGCCTTTTCAGAGTCATGATACCAGCAGCCACATGATGAGTGTGAAAAGCTAACTCAAACTAATCCCAAGTGATAGCATCAATATTCGGGTGGGTGACTTGGTAGTTATCCCACCATTCTGCAGCAGGTCCTTCAAGATGGTGTGCGGCATAACGTACCCTGTCGGCTCCGACAGCTTGCACGGTGTCTAGCTTCTTGTTGATTGTACGTAGCCAGTCATCCGCGATGATTGGTTCAGCGCTGCTTGTGAAGGTAGGTGGGTTCAACCTCAAAAACCGAGTCAAGCGATCCTGTTGAGGTGGTGGCGGAGGTGGTGGTGGTGGCGGGTTGTTGTTGTTGTTTTGCATGTTCTGAGTGAGCAGTTGGATCAGCTGGTTCCGAGTGGCCAAAAGTTGTGCTATTTCCGGAGGGATTTCGGAGTTCGCACGTCTTGGCGGCATCTGTGGGGTTTGAGAGAAAAGTTAAGAAATAGAAAGAAATACTAAGTAGTAAACTCCTACCCTTATGAAAACACACCAAGCACACGAGACACATTAACACAACTTAACACAGAAACAACCAAGTTTAACTAAACCAGAAATGTCTTGGTATTTATTACAATCGCGAATAACGTTCTACTATAGAATAAAGGTGGTCCAACTATTACACATCTTCCACGCCTTCCTCTTCCTCGTCCTCGAACGAGTAGCCTTCCTGCTCTAGGGTTGTCTTGTACAACTCCATCTCCTTCGTGGTGGCTTCAAGCTTCTCTTGGAGGTTCTTAATCTCATCCTGCAGCTTCTTGGTGGTGGCTTCCAGCTGCTCCTGAAGTCCCTCCTTCTCGCTTTGTAGCTCCTCCACTAGGCTTGACTTCTTCGCGGCTTCAAGTTACTTTGCCAAGTCCCTCTTGGAAGCACGCACATCATTGATTATCTTGCAAAGGCCTTCAGTTTGCACTTCAGCTCCATCGATCTCCTGTTTGAGTTCCCTAATTCTCTTGTTTTTATTTATCACCCTCTTCTCTTGGTTAGCGAACTTCTTCTCTTGGTCCTGGAACTTTATCTCTTGGAGCTTCATTGCGTCCTCCTGCTGCTTGATCATTTCCTCCTTCTCCTTGATGAGGGCGCATAACTCGTCGTTCTTTAACATCTCGAGGAAGGTACCCTTTTCAAGGTCATGGATGTGGCACTCCAAATCTTGATATTGGGTCCTTCGGTGCTTGGTAGAAGTTCTTTCCTCAAAGGTTAACTCCATGGGAATTCCTTCCTCATCTCGTCTTCCAAAGAGGCCGCCGCAGTGTCCTTGGAGAGCTTCATGATGACGCCCACATAGGCGACCAATGAGTTGCTGCAAGCTAATGCTAAGGGCCTTCTCCGTGGAATCGCTAACAATGTGGATTGCTATGTCTTCCTCCGGGTTCTTGCCTTGCTCTTTTCCTGGCTGGATGAATTTGACTCCCCAACAGCCGTCCTTGTGGAGTTTCTTCATTGTGCTCCCCTGGATTGTTGAGAGGGGAAGGTCCAAACGTGTGAGTAGGTCCATGAGGCATCCACCAAAGCGAAGGGGCTCGATGTCCGCGACGGTGTCGTAGAGGAAGCTTGTCATCTTTAAGTTAGAAGAATGAAAGTTAGATACTTAATCAAGTAGAGGAGAACAGATACTAGAAGTGCGGAAAATAACTTAGTAGAAAAGCAAGTAAGGCACATAAGTTAGAGGTGGTTCCAATCCTAGGGTCACGTCCTATAGGCAACGATGTGCTCTGATACCATCTGTAGTGACCTCGGATCAAGTAAGATCCTAAGTCCCTGTGATTAACATGCTAGTCCCTGGATCAATAGCTAGCACTCACAATCGATGAAATATCATGTAAAACACAAAGTCTTTATTACATGGAGAATCTAGAGTATGAATTTATTACAAATTTGCTTAGCATTAAGCTAGCTCAAATAACAACGGAAACATAAAGGCAGCTTGAGTCCATCAACGCCCTAGGCTTGTCGAGTGTAGACTCGCGATCCCTACGCACCTTTCAATCTTCGGATTCTACACATAAGACGTGCAACCAACAAGTTGGGTCAATACTTTGAATGTATTGGCAAATTACACCAAGGAGAGAAAAGACTATCTCTACATGCAAGGCTAGTTTAGGCTGTAGAGTTCATTTGCTCAAAGCTAGTTTTCTTAAGTAGAGAGAAGAAGAGAAGATTTTACCTACTTTGTAATCATTTGCTTAGATAAAATAGGGTCGAATGGCACACGAGGATATTACTCACCAAGTGTCCAAACAACCAAACACTTGTATATTACGCACCAAGTGTCACTTGGATATTACACACCAAGTTCCCAAAATCCCACCCATTGGCGATATTACACACGCCATGGGGTTTTAAAACATTGTTTTAGAAAAGAGAGAGGAAGATCCTTCAGAGGCTCCATCCTTCAGATGCTCAATGTTGTTCTGTTTCCGTGAACACGGCTGATCGATCAGATTGCAATACTCTCGAGAGTTTGTGCACTTTACCCACAATCCACGATCAAGTCCTTTACAGACAAGACCATGGCGAGGCTTTCCCTTAGTAGCCCCTCTACCTTCCGGATCCAACCGTGCCAAGAACCTCCAAATGTTGGTACCCAGGTGAGGTTTCCCACTAAGTACTAGGCCAAGACAGAGCCAATAATGTATTTTGGTTGCACTTGAAGCTTCTGAATTCTGAAACATGGCAGACTTCTTTGATTCCTGGGAGGCCGTCCTCCACCAAAATCCCACTCGTGGACCTGAAAACCATTCCGCCCAGAAGAAAACTTAGTTTTATTTTGAAGTGGATTTGAGAAAGAAAGTTTTCTCTAGAGAGCCTTTATACTTAGAAAAATTCTTTGTCTTTCGAACCCCCCAACGGTACTTTGTATATATAGCATACCAAGCAAGCAAAATCAGGGGTAACCTATTAGGAGGGAAAATCCTAAGTATAGAGCTACTCATGGCATACTACAAAATCATCGCACTTGAAAAATAATACTAAGGGGAAAATCTACTAGAACATCCTACACATGCATACTATAGAATTTTGAAGATCACATGCATAGAATCAAAACTGGGACAAAAATTATGAACAAGTGGTGTAACTTGCCTTGATCCAAGCAGCACTCTACACAATAGCACTCCTTAGCGCACTCCGAACAATCTAACGAATCACAAACATAGGTCTGATCACAACTTGCTCAAAACATGTCACAGAGATAATCATGCATGCATGCAACATGGTATTTTATGCAAGATTGGATTTCTAATTTGACCAAGGTAGCATAATTGGATTGCAATTGTGTTAAGGGTGTTACTAGGATTGATTTCCCATAGGTTTAAATCAATTTGGGTCACTAATATAGTTCAAAGGGTTAATAGGAGATCCAACCATCTAATTAGCCCCAAATTAGATCTAATGATCTTAAGCAAAGTTTTATAATTTTGTTCAGTAGGTATTGCGGAAACAAAGTCAACGCAACAAAAATCAACTAAAATGGAGTTCTAATAATTTTTCTATGAATTAAATACTCCAATCTAATGATTAAAAACTACACCAAAAACCCTACTGTAAACTTGGAATTTTATTGCAGATCTGGGTTCTACATAAAATTATGAATCGAACGGTATATTATAAGCTAAATTTGGCCAAATATTTATTTTTATACGAATTTTGCAAGTTTTAAACTAAATCTGCAAACAGATCTAACCCTAACTTAAAATCTTGCCAAGTGGCAGCCTCCAATTGGTCCAGCTGGCAAGGTGGTGGTGGGGGGGGGGGTGACGCGGCGCGGGCACGGTGCCGACGCGCTTTGCCACGCGGCAGGGATTCGCTGGTACCCCTTCGAGTTGGCATCTAATCTGAGCCGTAGATCGTAGATCGAACGGATAGGAGGGGCGCGGCGACTTACTGCGGTGGCGACGGCGGCGTTGGGCGTCGGTGGCATCGGTGACGATGGTTGGCGGCGCTCTGGTGGCTCCCCGAGGAGGCAGTGTGGTCGACGGGTCGCGTCTGGTCCTCGCGGTCACGCTCGTGGCCGCGTTGTTCCTCCTCGCTTCCTCGTCTATCGGCAGGGTCCCACCGGCCTTCTCCGTCCCTGGCGGTGCTCTGGCGAGCAATCGCGGGCGCGTTTCTGCGAGAGAGAAGGGGAAAAGCACACGGCGCGAATCAGTGGTGGATGGAGAAGGCTCCAGAGGGAGAAAGGAGTAAGGGGAGGGCTCCGAACCGTCTCGGCGAGGTTTGCCCGACCTTGGCCGGCGCAAGAGGTTGATCGAGGTAGGGTTTTTAGGGAAAAGAGGAGAGGGGTCGATGCGGGGCTTCTTAAGGCGGGTATGGCGTGGGTAAGGGGGCAGGACACGGAGGAATCGCGGAGTCCGGCTCGGGTTGATCCCGTGTGCGCCAGGGACTCGCCGGCGACACGGAGAGGACAACTGACAGGTGGGCCCCGTGCGTCGGTGGCGGAGGGGGAAGTGGGCTGGCGCGGGCACTGGCTATCTAGCTGTTGCGCAGGCGCGGGTGGGCTGGCGCAGCGGCCCAGTTTGGTTAGGTCGTTGCCCCTTTTCTCTTTTTTTCCTTAAACATTTTTTCAATTTCTGTTTTAGTAAAACTAAAATAACTTTTGCATATTAAGTCAAAAAGTGATGAAACCAACTTCTAAATTTTTGTTAAAATAAGGTGGTCATCTTTGGACCATAGCTTAATGTTTTTACATAGTTTTTAGAAGGGTCAAGCTTGTCCACTACAATAGTGCTTACATAAGGGAATCTTTAGTAGGGTTCTGGTAGGTTTAGATGTTAGGATTTTGCTGCAAATTTTATTTGTAGGATGAAATGATGCAGGGATGATGCATGTCACTAATAACATCCTAATATAAATTCTGGGATGTTACACGCCCGCTCCAGAAGCGCAACCGGAATTTCCGGTCAAAACAGACCGGAAGTTCCGGTGGACTTTCGACGCAAGTTCCGTCCATGTTCCGGCAAATAGAATACTTCAAAACAGAAGGTTACTGAGCCACCACCGAAACTTGGAGCAGAACAAGGAGCGGAACTTCTGGGTCGCGAACCGAATCTGGCCGGAAGTTCCGGCGTCTGGGCGGAAGTTCCGCTCAGGACCTTTTGGCAGGACAAGTTCCGATGCAAGTTCCGGCCCAAGTTCTAGCAATTAGAACACTTCATACAGAAGGTTACTGATTCACCATCGGAACTTGGGGCGGAACTAGCATCGGAACAAGGCTTGAGCAGCCCGCAGAAAAAAGCCTGAGCGGAACTTCCGGCACCAGGCCGGAAGTTCCGGTGAGACACAGAAATCTCCAACAGAACAGGAACTCACTCTCTCATGGAATAGTAGGATGGCTGTGGCGGTGCATATAGGTTTTGTGCAAGAACAAGTGATTTCCCACAGCCTTCCAAGATGGACCCCCTCTTAATAGTACGGTGACCTAAAAACAACAACCGGAGAGAAACTAGGAGGAAACTAAAAAGGCCACCATCTTCATGAGATCCCAAGAGAGCATCCACCACAAGAGAAGGAGACAACAACAATGTTTCCCCTAAAACACAAACGCACAATTAAAACACAATTGGGATTATCATTAACACCAAAAACATCATGGGAAGATATAGTCCTTTCAATCTCCCCCTTTTTGGTGTTAGATGTCAATCCCAAAGATTTGCATAGAATCAAACCAATCTTTGCAATGGACGGGACAAGCTCCCCCTGTATGTGTGCAAGGTAGAGAAAAGCTCTAAGGACAAGACTGGTACACATACAAGGAGGATCCACCACCGATTGCAAAGATGGCACAAGGCAGGGTACAAGAAAGGATAGAAATCATACCAGAACCAACCAAATGTTGTGGAGACAAAAGGAGTAATAAAGATAAGGGCTATGAGGCTCCACCACCATATGCACGTGCTCAAAATATGACAACAAGAAACCACACGCAAGGCATTGCATAAGATATCAAATAGTCTCGAACATAACAAGGTCCACAAGAACACATAAGTTCACGGACATAAAGTCACAAGTACACAAATAAAACTAGAGAGTTCACGAGCACGAAAAGATCAAAGGCAAGAACAGGCTCGCGACTCAACCCATGCAAATCCCGTAGACAACCTAATAGACATCTTTCTCCCCCTTTGGCATCGAGACACCAAAAAGGAAGAAAAGATCAATCTAATCGTCCCAGCCTTGAGAGGGGGGAGGAGGATAAGACTCAGGGACCCAAGGACCCCACTCAGGCAACGGACCAGTGACCTCCTCCTCAGACTCATCCTCGGACCAGTGGCAGTTGTCGCGAATCCAATCATCCTTGGGAATAGTGACAGAGCTTGTGATCGGAGAGCTGGGAATGTTGAGAGCGGTCATGATGGCCTTCTGGTGCTGAATATTGTGATGCTGATCTACATACGCCTGATACTCGCGGTCCTGGAGAAAGCAGAAAGTCTTCTTCACCTTTCCAACCAACTTCTTTGCCCAAGTCTTCTTCCTTTTCTTCTTGAGACCGAGGCTGTTGGTGCTTACTCACACGCAGCTTCAACTCCTCATGAATGGTGATGTTGTCTTGAGGAAAGCGGGTGCCTGTCGTCTCAAGCCACTTGTGATTGATGAGAGTCTGTATGTAGGGAGCATAGATGCAGGAGCGCTTTTCAATAAGAGCCGCCCACATCTCTGTTGGGAATATGCCCTAGAGGCAATCATGTATGATGATATTTCCCATTGTATTCATAAAGTTATTAAGTAGTCCTTGTATAAACATCTGATGTGTATCACTGAATATGTGATTCGGTTGTGGAACTATGCATTCATGTTGCTTATACTAAATATCCTTGGTCATTGAGGTTGTGCTGGACACACAACTTAGACCAATGTGAAAGTTGGCTTGATGACTCGGTTCCACTTGTCATGGGCATGGAGATGCTATTCCAACTTACACAGATTCGGCTAAAGAGTTTAGCGAGTCGGATTGACCCATATTGAGGTACAACGAACTAGTTGTCATTTGTATATCTCAATCAATGTAATCCTTAGACCTGAGGTTGTTGCATAGTCCGAGTTGAGGATCACCGACTTAGGTTCTGTCAAACGCTGATCCGTGACTGGGCAGTTATAAAGGCAGGGTTCGGGTCGACTGAGAATCAAGCTGCGTGATGTGGATAACCAAGATGGGATTTTGCCCCTCCACTCGGAGAGATATTCTCTGGGCCCTCTCGTGAGATATGATTCGGAAAGCATGGCCATGCACGACTCGGTTAAGTGTTAACCGAGGCGATCGGCTAAGAGTTAGTCGGGTGAATCACTTATCTCGGATCGAGAAGAGAGTCGGACTATTTAAGGGATGACATACATTCGCCTATAGCCTGACAAGGTATATCGTGAGGCAAAAGGGACTCAGACGTAAGTCGCATTGGAAAGGCAAGTCGTCATGACTCTTTGGTACTTGGGAATCGGCACGTTCTGCTAGGAGCCGATGCCGATTGATCGATTGTGAGTCGGACTCTAATCGTGTCCAAGTAACCATGAGCCTGCGGGGTCACACACTTAAGAGCGGGAGCAAGTTCGGATTGGATCCGAATCTGTAATCTGGTTGGGTTTGACCTAAACCAGATTAGGACTGAGTTAGTGAGTTGGACTCACTGTGACTAGTGTTATATGGGCTTTAGTGAATGGGTCGCGCGAGCAGAACCCACGTTCACTCCCTATATATAGTGGATCACCGTAACCCAGAAAGGTTAATCGTTGTTCGGTTAGGTCATTCCATGTGTTGGAAACCCTAGCTCCACAGCAGTCCAGCCGCCGTAACGAACCTAGCAGTTCGCCGCCGGCGCTCCTCCTTGTACGTGTGGATACCAGCAGAGGTGCTGTGCGATCAGCACCAGGACGATCGGATCGTGAGGACTTCACTGCATCAACTGACGCGCTTCATCAGTAATCCGCAACTGCGCGTCTAGTGGTAAACCTCGTGGTCTTCTACCTCAGCTAGGTCTTGGGATCACCACGTTAGAGGAAAAAGTTTTGTTTTATCTCTGCGTGGCCCAACAATCTCTGAGTAGATGAAGTGCATAATATCCATTGACCTGTCAGAGTCACGGCGAAGATAAGTTTGATGCATGAGGTCAACCTGATAGCCATGAAACTGATCAAAGTTGCCAGCCTTGGGAGAGATGGTGTTCAAGTACACCCTGCGCATGATGTCAAAAACTAGCAGCAGATGATTCACAAACCCAACTGTTCCCCACCCTTCAATGTAGAGAGGCTCCAGGACCTCAGGATCAGCAGCTTCAGGACCATGAACAGGCCAACCATTTGCCCCGCGGCCAGGCTGAAGGGGATAGCCAAGAAGCTCAGCAAACTCAGACCAAGTGGCGGTAAGAAACACGTCCCTAGTCATCCACTTCAACACACCTTCAGTAGAGGACTGCATGTGAATAAACAGTGTTGTGTAAAACTGAGCAATAGCAGTCACATCAAAGTTTTGACGGTGCTCCATGAGGGGAACCAGCCCAAACTTCTGGCAAATATCAAGAGCCTCGCCAAAGTATGCATGCTTCTCTTCCATGTGAGTCACATTGATGTACTTTTTAGGAGCAACCACGAACTTCTTCTTCGATGCATAGATTTCTTCATATATCTGTTCCTGACGGCATTTGTGAAAGTGAGGGTCCAAGCAAAGATGATCACGAGTCACGAGGTAGGGATCCGTACTCCTGAAAGCAGAGTAAGCTTTCTGAGACCACTTGGAAATCTTGGCTCTGGTCATGTCTGGCCCAGCAGCAGTGGCCTTCTGAGCAAGAGCAGGCCTTTTCCCTGCAGCAGCAGCACGACGAGCAGCAGCCGCCTTTTGACGACTAGTCTGAGTGGTTGGACGCACAACCTCAACATCTTCTTCATCAATCTTAGGAGGAATGTCAGAGGATGGTCGACGGGTATGCTTGCCTTGGCGAGTACCTCCTTGCCCTGAGAGGAAAGCATAAGAATAGGGAGGGAAGGTGGGGTAAGTGCACAAGTTCGGAAGAGGAAACAAAAGAGATAGATTGGAAAAATACAAGTAGGAAAAAGTTGCATTGTCGCCGGAACTTCCGCTGAATCGCCGGAACTTCCAGTGAAAATGGTCCACCGGAAGTTCCGGTCGTGGCTCACCGGAAGTTCCGGTGAGGCCACGAACTGACGGTTCCAAACAGCAGTTCACTAGATCTAGATCTAAAAGCCACAAGTGCAAAGATTTTCAAGAATGTATTGGACCAATCTACTCTAGGATGATACCCTAGGCCTACCAAGATCTCCCAACAAGTTCTAGCCAAAGAACTATCCTAGACATGGTGTGCCCTAACTCAAGCCATGGTGAGAGCAAGATCTCCATGAAGGGAGGGAGTTGAGGGCAAATACCGAAGTCCATGGCGGGAGATCGAGGTGGGGAAGGTTCCCACGGAGCAGATCTGCGGAGGAGTGGCCGGAGACGAAGGGGCCGGAGCACCTTCGCGGAGAGGTCTTGGCCGGCGGCTGCTCCAAATAGAGGATGGGTCTTGGGGGAAAAAGGAAGAAGATCCCGTTTTCCCCCAGGGCCCACCTTATATAGGACAGGTGAAAGTACAAAGGAAGTCGCCTAGAGGGGGGGTGAATAGGCTTTTAAAATTATTACGGTTTAGGCTCAAGTAAATGCGGAATAAAACTAACGTTTAATTTATTGAGCACAAAACCTAGCCACTAAGTTCACCTAGGTGCACCAACAACCTATGCTAAGCAATACAAGCAACAAGGTGATAGCAAGGTATAAAACTTCAAGCACGATGGCTATCACAATGTAAGGTGCATAAGTAAAGGGTTCGGTTGAGAGATAACCGATGGACGCGGAGACGAAGATTTGTTTCCCGAAGTTCACTTCCAAAGAAGCTACGTCTTCGTTGGAGAGGTGCGATGGCGCAATGCTCTCCGAACGCCACAAATGGCTCACCTCGAGGTGTGGTGGCTCGATGCTCACCCAACGCCTCACAAGGCCTCACCCCGGATGCGGAAGCACGCAACTCACCGACGCCACAAAAGGCTCACCTTATTCTCCCAAGTGCGCACCACAAAAGGCGGGCACTTGCTCCACTATGGGACGCTTGAGGGCGGTCACCGAACCCGTACAAGATTGGGGCTAACTCCACAACTCAATTGGAGGCTCCCAACAACAAATCCACAAAAGGCCAACAATGCCACAAAAGGCCAACAATGCCACAAAAGGCTACAAGACCACAAAAGGTCAACAAGACCACAAAAGGTCAACAATCCAACCACACAACCGTCTAGGGTTCCAAGGAACCCAAGAGAAACAAGCTCACGAGCTTGAACTCGTCGAATCTCCGAGGAGAACTCAAACCTATGCACCAAATTCAAGGGCAAGTCCTTCTCTCCCAAATTCCAACAAAGCTACAAAAGCTATTGGGGGAATAAGGGAGGAAGAACACAAGAGGAGAACACAAAACTCTCCAAGATCTAGATCCCAATGATTCCTTCACAAAGAAGGGATTTGACTTGGGGGGATTGTAGATCTAGATCTCCTCTCTCAAATCCCTCAAAAAGATGCAAGAATCATAGGAGGGGGAAGGGAGAGGGAAAGCTTCTTCAAGGTTGACAATGGAGGAGAGAGAGAAAGCCAAGAACCAAGAAGAAAAGCTAGTACCCACGAAGGGGAAGAGGAGCCCCTTTTAAAGGGCTCCCAGATCTGCCCGTTATGGGCATTCACGACACCTGGCCGGAACTTCCAGTGGGGCCGGAAGTTCCGGTGGCACCCAGCCAACGGACGAAAACTGCAGAGCGAGAAACTGAAAAAACGAATCATGGCCGGAACTTCCGGCCCTGGGGCGGAAGTTCCGCCCAGCCTGGCTCCAACGGTCATCAGACCGTTGACGCCTGCTCCAGAAGCGCAACCGGAAGTTCCGGTCAAAACAGACCGGAAGTTCCGGTGAACTTCCGAGCAAGTTCCGACAAAGTTCCGGCAAATAGAACGCTTCAAAACAGAAGGTTACTGAGCCTTCACCAGAACTTGGGGCGGAACAAGGGGCGGAACTTATGAGTCGCAAAGCGAGTCTAACCGGAAGTTCCGGCCTTCAGGCGGAAGTTCCGCTCAAGAACTTTTGCCAGGACAAGTTCCGATGCAAGTTCCGGCCAAGTTCCGGCCAAGTTCCGGCAAATAGCACACTTCAAAACAGAAGGTTACTGAACCGCCACCGGAACTTGGGCGGAACTAGCGTCAGAACAAACTGTAGAACAGCCCGCAGAAAGAAGTTTGAGCGGAACTTCCGGTGGGAAGCCGGAACTTCCGGTCAGGGAAATTCTAGAAACCAGAAAACCAGAAACGCAATAACTTTTGTATCCGAATTCCATAAATATTGGGTATCACCTTGGGAGAAAATATCATAAATATATATGTGAAGTATCCCCCAAGGTGTGGAGCCGGAAAACTCGCAAGATCAAAAACCGCAATAAGATATGCAAGTGAAAGCCTTAGATGATGAACTAGAGCTTGTTATGATGATGACCACAAGCTCTAGATTCTCTCATGGACAAGAACCAAATAACAACCAAGAAAGATGATGCTATGAATGCAAAGGTTTGAGCTCTCTCCGAACGATGCAAACGAGACACCCGCTTGAGATCCCCTCTTGATAGAACGGCTATCTATCCTAAACCCGGTCTCCCAACTAACAACACGAGACCGGCAAAAGAGAAGCCCTATCAACATACCTTTGCCTTGAGCGTCCCACTTGAACTTGATGTAGACCGTCTTGTTCTTCTATAGTGGGAACACCTTTCTTGTTTGCTCTTGCTCGCTCTTGCTTGATGAAGACTTGCAAAATGCTCCCCCATATTCCATGGGGAAACCTCTTCTTTGAACTTGTCTTCATCATTCCATGAGCACGAGGATGGCAAGCTTCAAGCATGAGATCTTCTAGAGATGGCCCATCTTGAGCTCGTCCTTCTTCATCCTTACTTGAGGTTGATCCATCTTGATGCAACTCTTTGCACATTCCTTGATCGACCTTCAAGCTCCTTCTTTCTTCATGATTCCAATGGGCACAAAGCCCTTGGACATTTCTTCATCTTCCAACCTTGAGACCAACACATGGCCCAAGCGATGCCAATGGACAAACCTACAAGTGAAACTCAATTTACACATTAGTCCATAGAGATTGTCATTAATTACCAAAACCACACATGGGGGCATACATGCCCTTTCAACAGGGAGCACCATCAGAAGTTCCGGTCAGGGACCGGAAGTTCCGGGTCAGGCTGAACACGTTCCAGGTCAGTAGGTGATTCAGACGAACAACCAGCTGACCGGAAGTTCCGGCGTCTGACCGGAAGTTTCGGTGATGCCAGGAAGACCTTCTCAGGTTTGGAAGATAACAAGGAAGAACTTGTGCAGGGAATAGAGAGGGCTGGAGGAAAGGAAAGGCTTAGGATAGAGAGCTCAAACTGAGAAGAACCAAAGCCAACAAAAACCAAGAAAAAAAAACACAAAAAGGTCAAAGACACAAATAAGAACGGGTCGGTGGCCGAGGCCACCTTATATAAGAGTAAATGGCTTGACACCGCGAAGATATATCTTGGGTTCATTACCAACACTCATCATGAAGCTCAAATGGTCTCCTTTAGAGACTATAGAGTATGAAAACTTTAATGTGCACATAATAGGGATAGCGTTTGTTCATAAGAGGAACTACACTCCCCCTAAATCCATGCCTACATCCAAACAAGATACACATTGAGACGTGGGTATATGTGCAAGGTACTCAAGCAACATTGCTCGAATCGATGATATTTAGCTCATGCCTTAACTCCCGGAACCTTGCTTCATCAAGAGGCTTCGTGAAAAGATCCACAAGATTTGCCTTGGTGGGAACATACTCCAAAGAAATGTCTCCTCTAGCAACATGGTCCCGAATGAAATGATGACGAATCTCAATGTGCTTGGTCCGGTTGTGTTGCACGGGATTATGAGCAATAGCAATTGCACTCTTATTGTCACAAAGAAGAGGCACCTTGTCAAAAGATAGTCCAAGATCCTTCAAGGTTTGCTTCATCCATAGCAATTGAGCACAACAGCTTGCCGCAGAGATGTACTCAGCTTCGACAGTGGACATAGAAACACAGTTTTGCTTCTTCGAGGACCAACAAACCAAAGATCTTCCAAGAAACTGACAAGCTCTGGAGGTTGACTTTCTTCCCACTTTGTCACCAGCCCAGTCCGAGTCCGTGTAACCAATAAGATCAAAGCTGGCTCCCTTGGGGTACCACAACCCAAAGTTTGGGGTATGAACTAAATATCGGAAGATTCTCTTGACCGCCACCAAGTGACTTTCCTTTGGTGCGGCTTGAAATCTTGCACACGTACCCACACTCAACATAATATCCGGTCGGGATGCACAAAGATAGAGCAAAGAACCAATCATAGATCGATAGAGTTTTTGATCCACTTCCTTACCCTTGGGATCGAGATCAAGATTAACCTTAGTTGGCATGGGAGTCTTGGCACCCTTGACTTGATCAAACTTGAACTTCTTGAGCATGTCTTGAATGTATTTGGCTTGGTTGATGAAAGTCCCTTTCCTTAATTTCTTGACTTCAAATCCAAGGAAAAACTTCAATTCCCCCATCATGGACATCTCGAAGCGGTCGGTCATGAGCTTGGCAAAATCCTCATTAAAAGTTTTGTTAATAGACCCAAAGATAATGTCATCAACATAGATTTGGCAAACGAACAAGTGGCCTCCAACTTTCTTAGTAAAAAGAGTGGGATCAATGAGACCCACTTCGAAGCCACGGTCTAACAAGAGCTCCCTATGGCAATCATACCACACACGTGGGGCTTGCTTGAGGCCATAGAGTGCCTTATTGAGCTTGTAGACATGGTTCGGAAAAAGTGGATCCTCAAAACCTGGAGGTTGCTTGACGTATACCAACTCTTTCAAAGGACCATTAAGAAAAGCACTCTTAACATCCATTTGATGCAACTTAAAGTTATGATGGGTAGCAAAGGCAAGAAGCATACGAATGGATTCAAGGCGAGCAACGGGGGCGTAAGTCTCACCGTAGTCGATGCCCTCAACTTGTGAGTATCCTTGGGCAACTAACCTTGCCTTGTTGCGCACGACAATTCCATTCGCATCACACTTGTTCTTGAAGACCCACTTGGTTCCAATGACGTTTTGACAGTCTTTGGGCCGCTCAACCAATGTCTAAACATTGTTCCTCTTGAAGTTGTGAAGTTCCTCTTTCATAGCATCAAGCCAATCATCATCTTCAAGAGCTTTGAAGACTTTCTGTGGTTCCACAAGAGATATAAACGCATGGTGAGAGCTAAAGGAAGCTAGTTGCCTCCTAGTAGTGGAACCTTTATTGAAATCTCCATAGACATTATCAAGGATATGGCCATCTCGAACAAGTTTGGCAAGACGATAGGCTTGACGGCGGGCTTGTGCTTCAACTCGAGATTCTTGAGCTACCACTTGGTCATTGCCACCAATTGATCCACCGCCTTGACTATAAGCACGAACACGAGGGTCATCTTCATCAATTTCCACTTCGGGGGAGTCATCACTTGGAGAGGATCCTTGAGGATCATTGACTTGCTCTTGATCTCGACGAGCTTGACCTTGGGGAGAGCCGTGACCTTGAGGAGGAGCCCCATCTTGGGGAGGTTGATGAGGTTGATGAAGAGCTTGTCCGTGGGAGGTGCCTTGAGAAGGAGCCCCATCGTGGGGAGGTTGATGTTGTTGATGAAGAGTTGTTCTTTGGAGCTTGGAGAGTCATGAGCATGGTAAGCTTCGGAAGAGCTTGAGGGAGCTTGTGCCAAGAAAGTAGGTCCTTGAGGGGCAAGATGATCTTGTGAAAGTGAGGGCTCCACTTGAGTAGAGCTTGGTCCTTCTTCTTCATCCATAAGGGGATCCTCAATGGGGAGGTGGAAACCCACACCCATTCTTCTTATGGCCTTGGGAGGAATTTTATCACTTGGATCACAAACACCATCTTGCCTAACAAGAGACTCATGATTTTCATCAAACTTCACGTTGCTCGTTTCTTCAACTCTTCCATTGGCTTTGTTGTAGACTCTATAAGCATGGGACTGATTTGAGTAGCCAACGAAAATTCCTTCTTGAGCCTTGGATTCAAACTTGGACAAACAAACTCCTTTCTTGAGAATGTAGCACTTGCAACCAAACACCCGAAAGTATCTAACATTAGGCTTTTTCCCGGTGAGAAGTTCATAGGGGGTCTTGTTCTTTTTATTGCGGAGATAAAGCCGGTTGGTTGCATGGCAAGCGGTGGAGATGTCCTCGGCCCAAAAGTTGTATGGAGACTTGAACTCAGCTAGCATAGACCGAGCCGCATCCATCAATGTGCGATTCTTCCTTTCGGCAACTCCGTTTTGTTGAGGGGTGTAGGGAGTGGAGTATTGATGCTTGATTCCTTCATCACTGAGAAACTCATCCAAGGTATAGTTTTTGAACTCGGTGCCATTGTCACTTCGAATTGAGAGAATAGTTGCATTTTGTGCTTCCGTTGAACCTCATTAGCAAAGTCGATGACGGTTTGTTGAGTCTCACTCTTGTACTTGAAAAAGAACACCCAAGTGTATCTTGAGAAATCATCCACAATGACCAAGCAATACTTCTTGCCTCCAAGGCTATCATGAGAGGGAGGACCAAAGATATCCATATGCAAGAGCTCCAAACACCTCTCGGTGGTGATCTGATTGAGTGCTTTGTGAGGAGTTTCATGCATCTTCCCTTCAATACAAGCCCTGCAAACACGGTCTTTGGCAAAAGAAACATTGTTAATTCCAAGGATGTGGCCCTCGGAGTGAAGTCTTTGCAAAGTTCTCATGTTAACATGGTCTAGGAGGTGATGCCACAACCAGCCCTTGTCGACTTTAGCATAGAGACATAGAGCATGAGGAGTAGTGGTCCCTGAAAAGTCCACCACATACAAGTCATGTTCTACATATCCTACAAAAGCCACCTTGAGAGACTTGCTCCACATGAGGACCACGGTATGAGAATTAAAGAAAGAAGAAAGACCCATAAGAGCAAGAGCACGAACTGAGAGTAAGTTGTAACCAAGAGTTTTGACAAGCATGACGTCAACTAAGGATACATCTAGGGTTACCACCACTTTGCCAAAACCCAAAACCTGAGAGCTTGTTTTGTCACCGTAGGATACCATGGTGTTGGCAATATTGGGCCTCAATTCGCTCAAGATAGACTTGCTTCCGGCCATATGACTCGTGGCACCACTATCAAGCACCCATTTTGATCCACCGGAAGCATAGTCCTACAAGAAAATCAAGCCTTGGTTTTAGTTACCCATTTTGCAATGGGTCCCCTTTTGTTAGTGACAAGAGCCTTTGGCACCCAAATGGCCCAATGATAATCATGAGTGTAAGACGTTCCCACGTATCTAGCATATACATGACCATCATAAGATTTGCAAAGAATATAAGAGGGATTGTTCTTTCCGGCAAAGTTGTCACTTTGCAAGAGGGTTAGGCCATTTGGTACCCCTTGGGCCATGCCCTTGTTCTTTTTCTTCTTCTTGTTCTTCTTATTCTTCTTCTTCTTAGTCTTGGCAAGTTGATCCTTCAACACCTTGACTTCCTCTATGAGATTCTCATGCTTGCAACAAGGATTAGGAGTGCTAGACAAGTCTATAATTTGCACAGCGGAAGACTTAGAGAGATCACAAGTTAATTGAGTTTGAAGCTGTTCATGGGCTTCAAAAAGATTTGAGAATTTACTCTCCAAGGCTTTGTGTTCCTCTTTGAGTTTCTCAAGATCCTTTTGAGTCCTATCATGTCCACCCACAAACTCAGCATTTTCTTTCTTGAGAACCTTAATCAAAGCAAGAGCATGGTCACGTTCTTTAATTGTAGAGCACAAAGTGTTGTTATGATCATCTACAAGCTTATACACATTTTATTCAAGATTAATTCTCATATTTTGTTCATCCTCAATACTTTGATTGAGAGATGCAATTTCATCGGCAGCATCTCTTTCATTTTTACTTAGCAAGTCAAGAAGTTCTTCCTTTTCATCTAAG